>JAVFKF010000024.1:1830000-11830000 GCA_036926295.1 Pachydiplax longipennis | reverse complement strand
GTTTACATCTCCCGGAGTAAATCACTCCCGCGGCGTTCCGCATGGTCGACCGGTTAAAGTAGTCGGGGCCGTGCGGTCCTTCCTCCGGGCCAAACGGAAGGCGGGAGAGGTCGTGGCGCTTTGCCTCGCTTTTCGCTAAACGGTAACATTGTCAGAGTTTTGCTTCCATTTACCGGCCTTAATGAGAGGCGTTTCCGCCCGGCGATCATTTTCACTAGATAAAGGACTGTTTTATTTACAACGGCGGGTTGGAAAGTGTTTGGAAATAGGTTGAGAAAGATAGGAGAATTTCGTGCAGTCCTTTATTGTGGCCTCTGGAGCGTAAAATTGGCTTTAGATAAAGTTAAGTTTCGTATTTATCGTTGGAATCGGCCAAAGATGCCGTTCGGCATTTAATAGGTTCGCTCTGGAATTTTTCATTACTTCTTCCCAATGTCTCCACATTAAAAGGCTCCTTTTAATTCGTTCCCCTCGCATGAAAATTTGCCCACGCGGACCTATTCCAGCATCCTCCCTCGGTCCAGGGCCTTCCCCTCGGCCAATCTTTCAGGGGGTCTTGATTGTTGCCGACGGGAAGAATGAGGGTTAAAGGCAGGGGGACGTCCCGCACCCTGTTTGTGCTGCATCTGCGCTTGCGTGCGACTCGTGCTCGTTAGAATAAGAGTGGCGCGAGGGGAGAGGGGGGCGGAGGCGGGGGCGGGCGGCATGTGTTTCTCCCTTCTGACGGACGTGCAGTCGAGCCGCTGGCTCCGCTGGGATAGGAGGTGAACGTCCAACTCTCCCATTCCACGTGTGCGCTCCCTTTCTCTCTCTGCCCCAGTGAGTTGTGATCTGGTCTTGTTTTTCCCACGGAGGATAACGCCTTCTGGGTGAGTCGGAGGGTGACGGTCATCTCTGTGGATGCCAGGGGCTCTCTCTTGAACGTACTGTGGAAGGCTCCATGGATGTGCGACGGGTTGATGCGGACGATGGGATCTCTGGAAGACGCAGGCTCACAGATTCAATAAGGATTAGTGTCGGGAGGAAGTATTTCTTCGCTTTTTCCTTTTGTTTGTCGTGATCTGGATTTAAAGTATTTTTAACGCATTTTTAGACAGTTATAAGTTGATGCCTATACGTTTTTTGAATCGCGACTTTACTTTTTTCTCTGAAATGCCATTTTTTGTTCAGACGTCTTTCGAAGCTGTCGCATCCTGTCAATGTTATCGTAATTCTTTTATCTCAATGATTTGACGTAAAACGATAAGGCAATACTTTTCTTTTTCCTCAACTGTTATTTGCTTTTGTTTACATTTGGTAGTTGAAATTTTGTTTCGATTCTCATCATGGTTTCAATTTCTTCATTCATATTTTGGCGCAATAATGCATTTCATTTAGTAAGCGGTCGAAGGAAAATTTTCGACTCAGTAATGATTTTAATGCAAATTATGTTTGCCGAATCAGTATCAGTTCTTCGTGTCTAGCTTTTAAAAGATTTTGAGAAAAAACTTTCGTTGCCTTATCTTAGTTTCGTGGGATTTCACAGCTTTTCCGTCGAGCAGTTTTCTCCTTGTCGCGAGATAACGCTTCCATCACTATCTCTTTGTGACCCTTTCTTTGAGTTGCCTTCCGTGAAGGCCTTGTCACTCTCGCTTCGATGGAAACACTCTTATGAGGACCTTTGTGTGGAATCGTTCGTGCTGGTCGCGAAGGGAGCCACTTCGTCTTCAGGACTTAAGCCTTCGGAGTATGGATTTACGTTATACATTGGATTTTTCGTGAAGAAATTTTGGTGTGAATGGTCTGAGAAAGGATTGTTGTGGAAGATCAGTTTCCGGAGAGGGGACTCCGAAAGCTCATCGGAGTGACCGAGATAGACTCTGAAGAAACTTGAGTTTATGTGCCTTACTTTGGATAGTGACATATCTCATCTCGAGGACGTGAGTCTCTGATATATTTCATAGTTCAGTTTACTATCTGTGAATGGTAAACAGTTATACTTCTTTGAGAATTCAGCTATGAAATTTTAATATTAACGGATACATTTAATTATGCAAGCCATTATTATTCTTCGTGATAGTAGCCCTCCAAGATAATTTTTGTATTCTGGAAGATAACTCTTCGATAATTGCTCACACATGTCTTCATGTCGCGCTTTCTGAATTAAAAATCAGATCTTCGAATATGATAGTGCTTTGAATGGATTACGAGTGCTGTTCTCAAGACACTTATCGCTGATCGAATTATGAGTGTCAAAGAAGACGCAGGGTGATTTGAAAAAATGGAGGCCAACGGAGAGAAATCGGCGGATGCAGCGCAAAACGGTGCCGCAAGCGGCGAAGAGGAGAGCATGAAGAAAGTGAACGGCCACTCGGAAAGTCCGAGAGTTCGATTCAGTTCCGAAACAGAAGGGACACCCCCCACCTTCGACCTCAGATCCCCGTCTTGGCATTATTTCGGACAAAAAAGCAGCACCAATAGCTCAGGATCCACGTCCCTCCTTTCTCCCCACACGCCCAACACGCAAGTGGCGGCACCGTCCTCATGGGATGGTAGCAGCGCCTCGGATGGCCCCGCGTGGGGCGCCGATGCGCGGTGGATCCTCCTCTACGACCAACTGCTCAAGCACCCTGGAGGCAGGGGTGCCAGGGGGTGCCGTTGCGACGTACACTCTCCAGTGAGGGAATCTCTGGGAACCTGGCGGAATTACCGAAGAAAAAGCAGCACAGGTTTGTTCTATTTCCAATGGAAAGTCCCCTTCTTACGAGAGCGGTCGTTTGTGGGTGAATTACGTCGCATGCTGGCGGTATTGTTTGGTCACGTCTCGTGGTAAAAGAGTTCTGACCATTCTCACGTTGTTGTTAGCAAGTCATCCTCGTCGTAATTTACCTCTACGTAATTCTATTTCACCCGTTTTTTTGCCAGTGTGTGGTTTTTATGGCGGCCTTACACCTCTCTCCCACGGCTTTCGCCTCCAATTGAAAAAAAATGGCACGGATGTTGTTAAGCGGGCCAGAATTGCCGCAAGGTCTTTTTTGGGAGAGCTCCTGGTGTTTGTCGCAAGCGTTCGTTGAGAAGCATCGGTAATAACTGTGGGAAACGGTGGTCATATCTAAACATTCCCCGTCCGTCCAAGTACGTTTGGTAAATGATAATCGGTGACGCAATCTGGTTTGCTTTCGTGTCACCCTTTCGTATCGTAGGAAACATTGGCATCGTCCTAAGGCGCGCCTAAGCCAACCTTTTCGTTTATCCGGTGGAAGGATGGACGTGTTTTCTTTGGCTTGGCTCTGGGTGTCTCTCTGCGTGTCACTTTAACGTGCGCGTCTATTCCAGCGTGACGTTTCGTGTCCCATTGTGCGCCTTCAGATAGCGCGGTTTCCTCGGAGGCAGCGAAAGTCTTGCCTGAAAAAGAAGTTGTTTTAAACACTTGTTTACGACGTCCTCGTGTCATTTTTTCCAGCTGAGGATCGTTTCATAGAAGTTCCGCTACTCAGGAATCTCGAAAGAAGAATTTTTCGCAGGCGCGCGTCACACAAGTTCTCGTGAACACATAATTGTCGCTATAACTAGTATATTTCGTAATCTAGAAAATGTTTCGTTTCTTTTTCTCGAGGAAAATTTTCCATACAATGATAGCTTTTATATTTTGTATCGCGTTTTAATTTCTTGCGATATTGTACCGATAATCAGAGTTGATATCAACCATTCCGATGATTAGTAATCATTAGTCATTCCTACAATTAAGTATCTAAAAGTTTAGGAGCACAGCTTTCAGATTATTGACGTGTTCCTTCTAATGAATATGATTGTAGAACATTTGAATTTGAGACAGCTTTTATTCAGCATTACGTTTTGACTGCTATATTTGAATAATTGTTTATTTTGCGTAGAAAATCTCACCATCCCGATGTTATGTTCATGTTAACTGTTGTGTTTGGTAAAGCTACATTAATGATTTAAGGCAATTAGAAACGTGACACGTTTGTGTTGATAGGGATTAATAATTTTCATTAGGCTCCACTTTCACAGAGAAAAACATGTTAGATCTTTAAAAAGGTGATTGAATAGCAATACTCTCTCCTTTGTATGCGTCATTCCTATTTCCGATACCTTTTGAGGATGAGTTAATACTTCAATGGCCTTTGTCTGGAGATCAAAACCAGTACTTTGGTAATTCAAACAGTAATTTCTCCGGCGAATCCCCGCATTGTCTTCTGTTTATTCTGACTACTACAAGAGGGAAATTGCTGTAATTATTGTAAGACTTCGACATTTTATCAATTTGTTCTTATAAAATCTTATTTGCGTCTTGTAATACCAATATCCAAAGTAAACGGAAAATATATTAATAGCCAAAATATATTCAACCACGATTGAGGCAAAGATGAAATTCCATCGTCTTTTTCGAAAATCCCAAAAATTGACTTAAATTTATTTAAATAGTGGTAGAATAATTCGGAAGGGTGTTGGTAAGGGGCTTAGGAAATAGGATTCCAATCAGATAGACCCTTGCTAGGAAATGAGTACATAGAGTCTGCATAAATGTACAGAAAGTAGAAGGCAATTGGTGTCCAAACTATAGCACATCGCATATGGTTATTCCTTTCTAATTTATTATGTATTTTGAGACATATTGGCATTTTGATGTTTTGAAGGGTAGTTATAATGAGGTGTTACTACGACGGGCTGATGTTTCTGTTTAAATTATATTTTTTAAATCACTAAAATAGTGCCATGTTGTATTTCAAATTCAATATCTTATTTTACATAAGTTAAATGGAATATAATTTTAAAATTTCTATCAGGCATTATTTTATTTGTGAGTTTACTCAAAAGAAAAGAAAAAGAGCTGCTAATGTATCGCCGCACATTTCGCTCACCATATTTGCATACTCGAGTATTTGTTTGGATTGCGAATCCGCAGCTGGACAATATTATTCCATGTGTTGATTTCTTTCGCAAAACCCAAGCGCGATTTTGCGCCTAACCACATACGCGTCATTTCTCAGCTATGCGAAACTATTTCCGTGAGTCGTAAAGACTTTCTGAAAGATGTGGCGGATTTGAATTCACAAGTCGAGAATCTCCGCGCCCACTACCCTGACGTAACCAGGTAGAGTCACCTCCACCGACACCGGTCAGTCTTATCTCACTCTCCGCACCCACATTTATGAGATATCTTGGCATTCAACACGGCCTTATATCATAGCCTCGCTGGGGTTAAGCGGCTCTTAATAGTCGCCGACTGAATTTCTTATTGAACTATTCCAGCGCCCTTATGAGAGGATGTCATATATCGCGCGAGTTGCGAAATAAAAATAGACTTTATGGCTGTGTTTTTGGGTTTCGATCCAACCATGTAAGGCTTCAGATATTTGATGGTGTATAGGTATGACGAAATTCGTTAATTCGTTTCTCGAAAGAATTACGATAATTTCCATGAATAGCTTAACTGAAATGTTTCATCTTTGATTGACCACATATCGTGGGTTAAGAGGTTAAAAGATCGGAAAATTATTTTAATTCAGATTTGGTACGGGTAGAATTATTTTTAATGCTTTGATGGTGCCTTCTCTTTACGAAACTCGATACGATGGAGGAAAAAGAACCCAGGGAAAGTTTCAATCCAAAAATGGGGTGAAAATGAAGAGAAAATCATCTATCTGATTTTATTGTTAATATCCCCATTTAATGTCCCCCATCAGCGAGTAGATGATCCAGGTTTAGTCCCAGTTGAGTTAGGCTATTTATTCTTTGGCTGTCATATTCAGCATTCTGATCCGGGAACTCCCGAAGAAGTAAGTTTTCTCTGGGCTCAGGGTTTCAGATCGATTTCTCCCGGTCAAAGAAAAGGTGCGAAACGAGCTATATGTCTATCTCACTGAGGCAAATATTGTATCGGTTTTGTAACTTACTTTCAGGATTTGTTGACTCAGATGCAAATATCCAATTTTACGATCCTGGCGGAAATATTTCATTAATTTGTGACTCAGTTCCATACTCTTATCACAGTAATATCTATTAAACAATTCTTTTTTAGAGAAAAATAAAGTATCTGGGAAAATTTCTCCTTCCTTTGTGTACGTACCTATTCATCCACAAGTGGTCTTTATATACATACAGTGTTTATCACCAAGTAACGAATAAATGCTGATGATTTTTCCAAAATCCATCGATGAATCACCATATTGAAATTGTTGCTGTATAATATAAAACAGCTGAACTTCGTAATGTCATAAGAAAGAATGCTTATTTATATTTTCCGGGTTGGGAATGTCTTACCCTTATATCACCTCCGTAACCTCTGCGATGTGTAAATCTCTCCATCGCTTTGGAGGTTAAATCCGTCCGTAGATGTCACTCTCTGATTCAGAAGAAAAGCATTCCGTGTAGCGGAATAAGATATGTTAAGGCTACGGCTATTGCGCTACAGAAATGTGGCTTTGATTCGTTTCCTAAGCAAAGGTGCCCTTCGTTTCGTCACGATTTCCTTTTATTGCCATTTTTTCTCAAGTGTCGTAATTTTGCCCTTTGTGTCGTGCGAATGTGTTGTATCGATTCGTCTCCTTAGTCTGATTTCAATCGCGAGGGTCTCTCATCTCTTCTTTGTCAATCAACACGAATAAATGCATCGCTGAAGGGGGCATAAGTTCGCCGGAATTCCCAATTTCAAGCCCGATTCCTGTTCCCTTTCGCTTGTAGTTATGACTTTCGTTTGCCTTACTTCAGTCGTGATTTTGTTGGCTTGAGGAAGTCGTTAGAGATAGAAGCTAACTTTTAATAGTAAATTTTATAAGCTCGTGTCAAAGTTATGGTGCTTTTAAAATTTTTTCTCCCTTTAACATAGTTGAAAAAAGAATGCATGTTTTGGTAAACTGTGGTAGCTCTCATATAAAGGTTGCATGAATTTTGTAATGGGTGGTTTTTGTTAACTGTCTATGATGTGTTTATCATTTTTATTCTTGTACTTACTCTCGTGCCTTTGCCGCCACCTTTGTTGTTGTTTTTCTTTTCTCGTAGTTTTCCATGGCTGCTCCATCGCTTCATGTTTCATTAGAAACACCACGATCCATGAATTGAAGGATAGAGAAACGCAATGTTACCCAATGTTTTTTCGTACTGCATTAGTTCTCTCTGTATTTCTCCCAGACGTGCACATGTGCTCGCGATCTCCTTCATAATTGACAAAACTCAAATTTAAAGCATTTCTCAACGAATTAAAAAAATAGGAAACAATTGTAAAAGTCTGTGTATATTTTATCTTAATTTTGTATCTCGACGGTGTCTAAAATTTAAAGATGTGTTCACACAGTTGTGATGAAATGAGACTTGAGTTGTTTCTCGTTTGATCTTAGCGGTATCGAAGTAGCAGGTTGTGAATTTTTCTCCCTCTGTTTTGGAAAGGTACCTCGAGTAACAGAAGCATTTTGTGAACGCAACACGTTAATGTAGTAACGATCATGACAAAAGGGGAAGTAGGCTCGGGTTACAAGTGCTTCTTTCTGCTTCCTTCTCAACTGATATCGTTTGTGGCTATAAAGTTAAAGATGATGTTTTCATGATAATAATTTGAAAAACTACAGATGGAACTATTAAATTGGCTCGTTGACTTGGGTTTTATTCTATAGCGTCTACTAGGGAGTAGTAATTTCTGCCAGACCGAAAACAGAATTGAGGTCCTCAAAATAATTGAAACTAGTATGCGATAATCGATATAATGAGATAACGGTACAAGGTAAATTTATTCTTAGTATCAGTAAATTACAAGCTTAAGATCTTTAAAGTGTACTTTATAAAAACCAGTTCGTTTGATCTTATTGATTTTTATGAGAGTAAAGTTAGATTAAATCAATTAATATAAATTAATTTAATGTAAGGAACTCGATCCCTTGCAACTATACAATCAGTTCCTATGCTGGAACCGATTTTCAAGCTATCATTTTGAGATAAAGCTGGAAATCCTTGTCATATTTTTCTTTGAATTAGCCAATCAGAAGGAATGTGAGAAAAAAGTTCAGATTAATTCTAGGATCATCCTTGAAAGGAATAATTTATGGGGATGACGTAATGTGGGTGAGGCACGTAGAGATCTTCTAGGAGGCTAATGATTGAGTCTTCGATTTATGAGGCAGTGCAAAAAGCAGGTTTTCTTGATAATGAGCAAGGCACGGCGGAGGAATTTGACATCCAAAATTATAATTCAACGATGACGATGTTTATGCTTCATGGAGATTGTGCGTGCGGTTTTTTAATTAGTGTTTGCGAGCGTAACAAGGCTAAATAGTTTGGCTTTTTCATAACTTCTTGACAGCGAAACAAGGAAGGTCTTCGTAGGTACGAGGCTTTGTCGAAGGTCGACATTTCAAGACTCATGGTCACGCTAAATCGTTGTTACATAGTTTTAAAACTTATTTTTCATAGCATGCTATAATTTTTCTGTCGGACAACTTCCTACATCGGCGTCGCTATATGGAGAGGCCTATTAACCAAGGACGGTGCAGGCGGTGCTTGGTAGTGCTTACCTCTGTTTCAAATTATTGTTCAATATCAATGAGTTTCTATTAAAATCAGGGCTGTTGACGTATGAAGTAATATTTCTTTGCGTTACTTCGAGAACGTGATTTAGTTTCCGTTATGTATAACACTGCTAGGCCAGCTAAACCTCAATCTTAGAATACAACTTTCTTTTAATCTTATGTCAGAAACTTCATTGAACATTACTCGACGGAGCCACTACTAATTTCACAGTTTTCTAATGATATTTCTGTATTTTTCTTTATTGAGGCATAAGTTTTGTAGTATAAGATGATTTAGCTGAGTACTCAAAGCCCATTTACAAGGAGCGTCTAGAGGTATAAGGATGTCTAATTTTAAGTGGCATCAGCAATTTCAGTTTATACGGACACATGGAAAAATAACTTCTCTGAAATTTTTAAAATTTAAATTTTTTCATTCTGTTTTAATTAATTTATTATTCTCTTGCATTTACAGTTGCATCGGAATTTGAATTAGGAATAATGAGTAACTTATTAATTTTTTTAGTAGCTTTTGTTTAGATAGTTTACGTATGCTAAGCGATGAATGCTTCGTAAATTCAGACGTTTCCTTAGAACTGGTGTTTCTCTTGCTGTCCTCAGCTTTTAGCCTTGATTGTCTTAAAAAAAAGGCAGAAGGCAAGTGTGGGAAGCTAAAGCTTTAGTTGTTCATATCTTGCTTTGAGAAATCTTTATCTTTTGGTGCGATAAGATTGAATCAAACTAATGAAGGACTCTTAGTTTGATATTTCGTGAAATATCGGTACTTTACATTATAAATAGGCCTCTTTGACGAACGCTGGGGGAGGATTATTGTTATAATCTGCGAAATTTTGTTCCTTTTCTTACCAAATATAGTTGTGTCTTAATACTGGGAAGTTAGTGTTTTAAAATCTGAAGGAAGTAGCGTTTTTGAAATCTGAATTCGAGATTTTTGGCTCAGGATATGTTGAATCATAAAAATATCCAATCTGATGATACTTTGGCTGATTAAGAAGCATTCCCACATGGGAAATAAACACAGAAGCATACCGTGCAAGCATGATTGATGACAAACTGTGAAAATACATTCGGCAGCTGAGGAATTGCTGTAGTTTCGTGGGCGACACTCATACTCATCATGTGCTATGAATGCTGCGTGCATTTAAGAGTTCATTTGCACATTACTGCACATGATTCATCGCTCTCAATAATTTTTCGAGCGAATCTATTACAAGATGCATTCCACTGGTTATTGAGAAGATTGAGAAGAATCGTAAGAAAATCAAACTGAACCTGAGATAGTTAATGAATGATTCTCTTTTTCAAAGAGGTGACTTATCTCTTTTTGTATGGTAAGACCTCTCTTCACGAGAAATCCTTTAACATGTCATTGTACTGGCAATAGCAATTTCGTTATCGAAGAATGCAGTCGCATCTGAAGACCTTTGATTCACGGCCGAATTAAAGTTGTCTTATTTGAAGAATTGTCCATCGCAATGCTCCTCATAGAGCGTTCGTATTACCTCTCTCTGCGGTCCCCCTCGTGTCTCGTTAGTTTTACTCCGCTGATTTCTGGGCACGTGTCCCCTCAGCATCCCTTTCGTCGCTCTTGTGCATTGTTAGCACTCGTGCGAACTGCACTCCGATCTCCTCCTATCGGATTCCCTTCCTCCCACATCCTCTTATTTTCCCACTTGTCACAAGGAACGCTGTATCTCAAACCTCACTCTAAGGCCAAAGGCACACTTCCCGGATTGTATGTCCTCGAGGACTACCGCTGCCTCCCTTTTTATTACCTCTCCTCGTCTTGGTGTATTATTTCGGCCAGTGGACGGTTTTGTTGACATATTTCATTACAAAGCTTTGATGTTTCGATACGGGATAGGATTGAAGTGCTTTCTGTTGCTAATGACGAATGGTTCTGTCTGTCCCCCCCGCATCATTTGTCATTGTTTAGGTGACTCAAGGTTTTCTTTTCTCCGGAGAAAGGATGTTTGTCTGTCATGTAATGTGGACTATTTTTTGCGTATTATTCTGAATGGAAGAACAAGCGGCATTAATTATCTCTTTCAGAGCCAGTTTTTCTTCGGCTCTCTGCTCATTTTTAATTCATAGTAAAGCACTTCCGGAACCTAGACAATATGAATTTTGTTAGGTATTACTCCGCTCCAGTGCTTTCTTTCCTCTCTGTCTCGGCAGACTTGCGAGCATTCATTCAAACTTCGCGAACTTATTTGTTTGACCACATATTTGTTTTTTCTGTCTCTTTTGAAATGAAGAAGACGACACCAGGCGTGGAATAAAATACCGTAGCATTTTAACGTAATAATTCCACTGAACGACAAGATATCTCGCAAAATAAATCGCGCTAGTTTTGCTTGACGTATTGGTTATCCTAGCCTTGGATATTAGTTGGCGCACGAAGAGTTTACGATATGCCAATGTGCCGCGTATCTCCGATTCCGAATCACCGCGTTAATCTATTGTCTAATCTATTCTTTATCATTCCGATGGGATAATGATCAATTTATTTACAAATATAAAGTATTGTCTTGAATTTGGTTTTTTAAAATCGTAAGTAAATTACTCGATTTGATAAAATGCAATCGCGCACTGATCATTTTCCATCGAGTTTTTAGTGTGTCTATTACTCAAAACTCTTATGTGAAAGCATATGTATTTTGGTGGATCCGAATATACTTCCCACATTCAAAAGAGCTTGTTTTGATGAGGATATGAGGTAGAGGAATGTATGATACATGATAGCTGTTTACTCAGAGTTTGTAAATTACGGTTGGTGTGGATGCCCTTAGAAAAAATGTATACTTAAATATGATTTATGGCCATTAGGGTCCATTTATCGCTCTTCAAAATTTTTCGCAAGTTTGAAAATGTAGGTAACCTTGGTTTTTTCCGATCGCTAATGATCCTGATATGTTTAGCTTCTAACGGTATCATGTAATACATACGAACAAGTTATGCCAAACATTCTTCACGTTTGTTTTTGTACGTAATTTAATTTATTCCTTTCGCAACAGTTATACAAACTTTCGGATTAGGTTAATTTTACGACGAGTGAGATACCGCGCACGAATTTCAGTTACGATATTTCCCTGCCACAAAAGTTAGTGCGGCATTTACCCTCTTTTAACTAATGTTGTAGGTTACTCATTTACTGGCGGCTTCACTTGGCAAAAGAAGGTTCTTGGCGGTGCTCATCAGCCGTTTTATGGAAGGCGTCGAATTTTCGTAGGTTTGCGTTATTTCTGTTCGGCCTGGAACAGCCGCTAGGATTTCATAACGGCACTCTTGCTAAATGCAAGTTAATGAAGGAAAAAATGACGCGAAATTCACACTCAAGGTTGTGTTCTCTACATTATTTGAGAAGATGATGATGATTCGCCTGGGAGCTGTCTCGCCTTTACAGTTATTATCAATAAAAGAGTTAATTTTAATGATGGTTTGTGCTCTATAAGTCGGCAGTTGTTCAGAAAACCAGTTAATTGTATTTCTGCAGGACTGCATTGCCATATACTCTAATTTGAGAGATTATCTTGTGCATTTTTGTATTTCCTTGTTGAAAGCCGTCGTCTGTTTCTTAGTTTTTAATTTTTATTAAATATCATGGGAAAGAACATTTTATGATCGAAGGCTTTTGATATGACTTTGTTGTCTTAGGTAAATAAATGTCTTTGACGTAGAATAATTTGTCGTGATATGGAACCCAATGAAATTTGATTGAAGATCGTCTCATGAAATAGGCAGAATCAAACTGTTATCCAACTTCGTTTATCGAGATATCTTATAATGGAGTTCAAGGACAAGCTACATTAATTTTCCAAATTCTGGTTTGGTCGTTTAGTTTTTCGCTGTAATATCTCATAAACGGTAATCCATGATCTGCGATTCAGTTAACTTTCCCACAGAGAAGTAATTCATAGTTTCGCTGGGACTGTTTCGCATAATTGAGCTTGTCCCTTACCATTAGTCTATTACGGCTGATAAAATCTTCGAGCGGAAACTCAGCCTCTCGAACCTCTGGGGCTCCTTATCTCCTTATTTGTCGTAAAAGATGACTTAATGTCTTAAGGCCGTATGGAAATGATCACTTATCAGACTCGCATGGAAGCTTTTTCTCTCTTTTTTGAAGACCAAAGGAAAGGTGAGAATTTCGTCAAGGTTGAGTGTACGTTTCAATTGTTCGGTTTACATCGTATTGAGAGGACGCTTTACTTTGTTGATAGTACACTCGGTACTCCTTTTTCGAGAGCCATTGCAACATGTTTCGGCGTTTGAGGGAACCTTCCAATCTGGCGTTTATCCCTCGTCTCTTGCGATGGCTGAGCAATCCGCGGATCCGAGTAGCAGCCGCCAGCCCTTTTGGTCCAACACAAAACAAAAACATGAGTTGGTTGCCGAGGGAAAACAATCGCGAGCCGAAATTCCTGAGCCGTCGCGTTCCTCGCGGGGAATGCAGACGACGCGTGGCCTAACTCCATCTCGTGGGCTGAATCTGCAATCGGGATTTAATCCCTCTCATTTCACTCAAAACACTCGTCTCAAGGAGCAAGGCGACGCTCTTGACTTCACGCGACCTCTCTCGTATCATAACCCGCAATTCTCTTGCATTCGCAGTTGATCTACGAGTGAAAAATTGGCTAGACGTCCATAGACTGGGCAATTCCACGAGTACTTGTTGCTTCGTTCGAAAGATGCGTCCTATAAATTCTTCTATGCAAGGGAAAGTTCACGCAAGATGATTTTATAAGTTTCTGTTACGGTTGTAAAGTGAAGCAATTTTATTATTTTATTCTCGGTCTACGGCTTCGTTATCATCCTATTAGCTGCTTTGTTGCGCTTCAAAGGAATGGAATCATAAAATGATGCATCTGCAGCAAATAGAAGGATTTGAATTTTTTATCAGAGTAACTCTTAGCCTTCCTAATTTAAACAACGGCTCTTTTTTATGCCATATGTATTGAGAAAAGTGAATAAAAGAACAAAAATGTTTTTTCCCTTTTAATTTTGTCTTCATTTATGTATTATTTGGGAGAATGGCAGTTTTTGGTCGAAATAATATGAAACGTGAATATTCTCTCCTTTTATTTTCAAACGTGAGTGTTTGTCAATTAATGTATTTGCTGAGTATGATTAATTTTCTTCCAAATGGAAACCTTCTCTTACTGTATTGTTTTATTTATGTGACTTTCCGTTGATTGTGTTTGAACCTACAACATCTTTATTCCTTTCTAAACTCCTATGCAATCTTTTTATGTGTTTTCAGTATTTGCAACTATAGAACACTAGCAGGTATACACTTGCTGAAGAAGAGGATGTAAAAACCCAACGCACAGAACTCATGATCGTCATAGACATTACTCATGATCGTCATAGACACATGACTGTGATAAATTCATTATTTCATCTATCTTTATTCAGATATGTAATGAAATATTGAGTGAAATCAATGAAAAATCAGTATTATTGGCTGCTGAATTAGAAAGAGTGATAAAGGAAGTTTAGGCTATGTAATTACTTTCGCGTCGTTTCTTCAAATCGAATTCAGTTTTTCTGTGAGGGTAAGAGAGCAGAGCAATCTTGGAAGTCTCCCCCTCTCTCAGTTTCTCTAACTATTTCATCTAATCATCATTCTTCTAATGAATCCTATCAGGCCACAGGGTAACAACTCCGTAACGCTTTCTTCTTTTCCTCGGCGGTTTATAACAAAACGAATTGCCTCACGCTCTGTTTTCTGAGTTCGCTATTGCTTCTATTAAAACTGGGCTCCAAGCATTAAACGCGTATCACAGTTTTGAAGTTCTGAAAATACTTACTGTCGTTTTCGTCCTTCATCGATTGAGTTCATATAATTAAATAGAGTTCTTTGAATATACACACCTTGCCACTTTGTCCGAATACTATTCTTGACAAGCTGAGTCAACTGACAGAGTATCTGGAGACTTAGGAGGTTTCTTTTCAATCGCCTTAAACCTACGATATTTTCGAACCCTTTAAGTCTTGTTTGTATAAATACATTAACTTCCATGCGAATTCACATCTAAATTAAGATTCATTATTTCGTAGGAAGCCCAGTTTATTTCCATTCCTTATCCAATTAATTTTAGGTATCGGTCGTTGTGGTCATTTCTTGCGCCTCTCTTGATTTACTCTTATTATTTTGTCTTTTCCTTTTCGTTGACCTTTATTCACTTATGTGTCTCCCGTTTATTCTTTTATTGCGTATCTTTTTTTTGCACGGTTTCAGTTTTACACTCATTTACGTTTTGCCATGGCATTCAGTATTTTCTCATCTTCACTCCTCTCCGCCCTTTCTAATTAAGTCTTCGTTATTCCTCGTATATTATACTCGTTTCAGTCGTGTATTGTAAGAGATGAACCATTTTAACTTCTCTTCGTTAAATCATTTGTTTATCTCATGAAAACGTCCCGTCTGGTAATCGGGACGTTGCGGATATGGAAATGATAATTATCTTCTGTTTTGTCAGCATCATCATATCGCAATATGACCTTAGTATTCGTTGCATCTTATCACAATTGTTTATGTGCAGGGTTCACTGACTTATCATCGGATTGACCACGCTGATAAGTACTATTAACTCGGTTCTTGTATGAAAAGGAAACTCGTTGACTCAGCATTTGATTTTCGCATCAAATTACAATTGATAGTGAATTGCGCCAATCGAAGTAAATTTAAGGAGATTATCTCGATTAAGTTCTGCCTCGACGTAAGTTTCGCGGCCCTCGTGAAGTCGCTGCGCAGCCATTCATGAATTTAAGGTATGAGGCGAATGCGAGCCAATTGGCGTCTGCGTGATATCCTGATTTGTTGACATGCAGTCTCGGGGCGATTAAAGCGGATGGCAAGTGATATTCCGTGGCTGCGTCGTAGGCGCGGATTCCCATTCACACAATGTGTGGTGGCGCCACCCGCCTTGTCATTTGCAGTCTCAAAGTGTCATTGGCGCGAGTCTCTTGCGGTCCCTTCCCCTCTTTCCTTACTACTCCTACTTGAGAGGCTCTTGTTCCATCATTTCCACTGCCGTCGTCTGCCGCTGGAAAACCCTCACATGTGAAGCAGATTTATATTTATTTATCAATTAATATATTTACAAATCATTATTCAAATGGGGGAAACAAAACGGAAACTAATCACATGAAATTCCAAGCCTCTGACTAATTTTCCCTTATCAGGATTAGTAAATTTTTAAAACTCTAGAAATCTTGATATTTTTGTAGGAATTTTATAAGTAAGTAAGATTTTTTGGTAGAATGTCTCAAAGTAACTCAACTGTCAATAGGTTAATGCTTTGTGAATTCTGCTTGATTAAAGGATAAGCCAACCCCAGAAGTGTTTGGAGCTTAAATCAGAAATAGTTGGAAAATTTTTCAGAATATTTTTCCTGGTTTCAGTAAATATTGTTTGATCTTACCTTGATAGGATTGTATGATCTTACTCGATAGAATATTATCTTACTTTCAAGTTGCCGCGCGGTCATTTGTTATCTGTTGTAGCGAATTTAGAAGAATTCCTTGAAAATATCTCATGAATTTGATTTCATTGTGAATTTATTAAATGTGCATCTTAAATGAATTTTAGGTCTTCTACATTAGTAAAGACAAAATTGCTTTTCAGCTAGAGCTTCGTGTTATTTTTTTCGTCGGATTATCTTGCAGCGTGAGTAAATTTCATCATGTTGGAGAATCGTTTTCAAGTAAATCGATGTTTAATGCAAGTAGCTCATCAGTAGTCGAGTGTGTATCATCATTAGTTACACTTCCAACAGCTTCGGCCTTCTTCATATCTCACTTGTTTCACAATTGCAGCACTTTCTTAATGTCCTGATCGTTGATATTTTTCTCGCATTAAATTTTCTAATCTCTTAAGGTATAAAGCGCACGAAAAGGAATACTGAAGTCTAAGTAAGGATATCAATAGTAATGTTCTTTTTTTTATCTGCGTTTGGTATAGGAAGCAGTCACGATATTTCGCCGAGGTTAGTGACCTATGCAAACCGTTATGGATGAAGTTGTTTTCCAGTACTCTTAACGATCTCTTCGTTCGGTTCTTAATGTTTCTAATTAATTTGGTTGAAAAGAAAATACTTTGCGATGCGAAATGTAAACACGAATGAGAATTAAAATCTGGCGGATAATTCATTTTTAGAAAGTTGTTTTAGAAATTATTTTCATGGTGCCTGAGCACTTACTTTCTCAGATTTGAGCAGCATTCAGAGAAAGTAATGTGATTGGGTAGATTTCGAAGCGAACCTGTTGGGTGTTTTATAATTAAAAAGTAATTTTATGCTGTCCTTGCATAGATCTTATTCGATTTCGATCTAAGATTGTAGGCGATGAAAATGTGTACACGATGGTATTCAAGGGATTAGCGGGAGACAAATATCTGAATACCTTACGAGGAATTGTATCTTAAGATTCATCAGAGCTAACCTAGAATATCACCTTTTACGGTACTGGATAGCATAACTTGGGAAAACCGGAACTAGTTAAAACGATCGAGCATTATTATTTCTTCATTTGATGATAAAGGGAAATTTGATTTCAACTTTAGAGGGGAATGGGCTTGTCATTTATCCTTTCCTTCCATTTTTGTGCATTTCCGGATCAGCTGTAAATTTCTATACTATCAAATTATGAACGAATGGAATAGTTGAAAATCCAATGAGGCTGAGAAATGGCATAAATCCATTTTGATGGAAGAAGAGAGAAGTTTTCATCAATTGGTAACTAAAATTTTAATTCCTTCCATCATTTGTGGCTGCTTCAGTTGGGATTCAACGTTTAAATACCCTGAAAATTCAGTTAACCAGTCGAACTAGTAGTTTCCATGATCATTTAGTTCAAATCCCAGAATGGCTAAAACGAAGCCAATAACTTCTGCTTTAGAGTGATCGAACTTCAACAATCGGGAAGTTTTTCTTTCGGAAGTACTTGAAGCGTATTGTGAAGTGTTTCACAAGTGACTCAGACCATGAAGAGATCGCTATCGTTAACATCTTTATCTCCAGAGATTCACCTTAATCCTTCGGGTCGTGTGTGCTCTTAATGAAACCATGTTTACAGAGGTGAGCTGCTTAAGGTCACGGGCATAAATATTCGATTATAACTGCTGTATCATCGTTTCTCATTGTACCTCAAGTCGAGCGCTGGTGGAAAACAGCGAAATCCTTCTATATTCGATCTTTGGGGCCGTTAAAGGATTTATGCACTCCTTTGTTTCCCTCTGACGTCCTCGGTCTCTTGAACTAATTCCGTTTGCGAGCGTGTGTGTGGAAAGAAGGGAATCTTAAGCCGCGGTATTTTCTACTCTCTCTAGAAAAGCCTTTTTTACGTCCAGCCACGTCCTCAAACTCACCTCGCAAAATGCAAGGTACTGTACATTTGCTTCTTGAGGCCACCGATTCGATGAAACATGCGATGTTTCTTTTTGCGGCTTCTTCAGTGAGAGACACTAAGTGGCTTTGGAACTGAAGTCTACCACATTGGCAAGACTTCTGCAATGCTCCAAGAGAATTTCTTTCGGTAGATTCGCTATTTTGAATATTGATTTTTCTCCCATTTTCTCAAATTATCGATTTTATTCTTGTGTCCGTGGCAGTGATATTTTGATTTTGATCCATGCATCACTGTATACATATTATAACGATATAAAATTTATTTAAAAGACATCTTTCCTAAGCATGATTTTTCTCTAGCTCGTAATTTATTTGTAAATATCTGTATGCCTATAAAACGACTATAATTATCCATATTTTTATTCTTCCTTTACTACTTTAAAAATATGAATGGATAGTAATAGTACTTCAGTGTCTTAATGCATTCACATTTTTCAGTTACAGTATTGAAAGTTGATTGATTTCTCGTCAAGTACAACATGTGTATACCGTTATACTTAATTAAACCTATTTCAACACGTAACTGCCCTATTATACACAAACCACGTCACATTGTTATGCCATGCATATAAATACCATATTATATAATTATCGTAATAATACTTCCTGGTAGTATTCTCACTGCAGTTAGAAAGCAGTTACGTTGTGAAAGAAATGTAATTTAAATCCTACAACTAGCTTTATCCTCTTCCTAATGACGGCGTGTTAGCTTTTTCCTCACTTTTATTCGTGTATCACAGTCAAGCTATCAAAATTACGGGATGTTGACTTTCTAGAATTCCTCAGGCATGGTCATGTTTTCATTTCGACGAGATTTTGTCCCGGAGTCGTAATAAACAAGGCCTTGTTAAAAAGTCGATCTCTTCCTCGTATTTGTATTTCGGTTGGCCTTACAATTTGGTCTCTGAGGTTAGTGGATAGTTTTACGTTTTCGGCTCCAAAAACCACGCGTAACCTTTAGGATTAGGTATATTAATTAGGTCAAAGACTATAGAATTACCAAGCACTCTAGTCTGGTGGATGAGTTTTACTTCATTTCATTAGTGGCTGCGTGCTTCGCCTTGACCGAGCACTCTAATTAAGGATCTTGTCGATCGAGTTGACGAAGGAGAGAGAGCGAATGGTGAGTCACGCTGCCCTGCGAATCGCTCGCATATTCCGCTTTTCTCCTCTATTAACATCTTCTCTCATCATCAGCCGATTCTCACTCGCGTCAACGGCTTGTTTCGTCCACCTCATAATTCTGAATCGTCTCGAAATTCATTTGGCTGCAAATTGCTTGATGGCTGCCCATTGAGCGCTGGAAAAGTGTTTGGGGTAATCTTTGGAAGTCATGAAACAGGTTAAGAGCTTTTTAACTTCGCTTACCATTAAATTACCCTTCGTGATGTCGATCTTAACGCTTGAGATTTTTTTAGCATACTTGAAGGGAAATTCGTTAATCGCGTTGA
Organism: Pachydiplax longipennis; assembly: GCA_036926295.1. Classification (NCBI taxonomy): domain Eukaryota; kingdom Metazoa; phylum Arthropoda; class Insecta; order Odonata; family Libellulidae; genus Pachydiplax; species Pachydiplax longipennis. The sequence continues at coordinate 11,810,617 of JAVFKF010000024.1, read as the reverse complement.
ACTGCATTTTCTATGCCAGAGGTGGGAAGCCTGCGGCTCTCAGGCCACGTGCGGCCTTTTAGGCGTTCAGTGCGGTCTTTTAGTCTCTTCCTGAAAAAATAATCGCCACAGTCTAAATTCATTTCTACCATAAATAACATCCATACCGGTACTTCAAATTTCCCTCCATATTCTTTTGATTTTTAGTGTATTTGTTTCTTTGCTTAATTTTATAATGTAATTGGTTTGCTTTCCTGTTTTTAATGATGTTCAATGTCAGTTGCCAACCGTGGTTGTTACCGAATGGGATAATAAAGAAACACGCTTATGTAAATTATATAGTTTCATAATTTCGCTGGTGACGCCAAAGGGAAATGAAAAAGTAAAGCATTCTCCTTTAGCTTACTCAGCGATTTAATCCATTTTACGGTAAAGTATATATTTATGAAGTATTTAAATGGAGGCAATCTCAGGTGGGGCCTCTGGGTTTTTATAATGCGGTCGAATGGTATATGTATGCTGCCTTTCGATGAAAAAAATAGTTTCCCCACCCCAGGTATATGCCGTCATATTTAATACGTTCTACCAGCTGGTGATTTCTAAGCTCTTTGCGGAAAAAAAGCTCAACGAAGCACATGTGTCTATGAACGTTTGCTTCGTTGAATTCGAACACATGTGATGTAGGTGATTGTCGTAATATATTTTCTATTAAATACCTCAGCGTAATTTTTTTGTGCTTAAATTTCACTTCCATCTTCAGGTCCTTATGAATTTTCCTCATTAAGCTATTCAACAAATCTCCACAACGAAGCAGTCAATCCTTCTAAAGTGACTTATTCTACTTTTATGGTGAAGGTAAATAAAAATGATTTCGCGTCGTTGTAAATCTGAGAGACACGCGACTTCTTCCCGTAATTTCTCGCACCAACCGTATTTATCGCGAATATGATCAGATTTTACGGCAGCACTTCCTTCATGCTTTGACTCCCAGATTAGTTTCAGAACCCATTATGGGCGATTTTTATTCTCCCTGAGTTCGGTGCCTGTTTAGCCTTTGCACATGTACGTTGCCGACTGGAGCGTAAAAGCGGTGGAAACTCGTGAATTTATCATCGCCCTCCGTGACTTACTCTCTCATTGGTCATTCTTCTATATGAGGGCGTTTCGAAACAGCACGGCTCTCGTGGGCGTTAGAAATTATTCTTCCCTAGAGCACGCAGAGGTTGAATTTCAAACACAAAGTGCGGTTTAAAAAGTTCTGCGATCGAGATTAAAGTATTCATCGCTGCCTTTGTTTAATTGCTAGGATACGGCTGAATGTGCTTTAAGTTGAAATGCGCTAATTCGCGCATGAAACAGGAATATAGCGAAACAGTTTAGCGGAATGGAGAAAGCGACGGAGAAACAACCGAAGTACTTTAGTTTAGAGTTTAAAATGAATCGGTCTTAATTCAGGTCAATTTCAGAGCTTTCCATCGCCGTGAGAAAGAATTTAGTGCTGCGATTGTGCTTCTGTCTTCGTCATAGTGTTTCAGGAAATCCGCGAATCACGTTTACACGGAACTGTTTCGCCATAGCGACCTCTCTCCTCGGAAAAGGGACTTACGACCCGCCCGTAGCGCCGCATAAAGATCCTTTCCAGAAAGCCATTACCTTAGATTTGTGTGTTCGAGTTGGTATTGCGGGTGGCAGCAGCCTCCTTGCCCCCCCCCCCGATATCTCCAACTCATCATCTCCCCAGAGAAAGAGGGAAAAAAGAAGGGGGGCTCCGGAGGTGCGGGGGAGCTCCTCTGGTAACTCCAGAACGTCGATGATTAGTGGTCCTCCAAGTCCTCCCCTCCGGAGACGCCGCCAGAAACCGCAATGCGACAAAAAGGTAGCGAGAAGGTAGGCCTGTTGGAAGAGGGTAGATGAGGTGGGGGCAGAAGAGGTGTCTTTGCGAAGAGTCTTACGAAAGGGAAGAGTGGAGGACAGGTGGGCGTTGATGATGACTCCGAAGATGATCGGTGGGAGGGCAGCGGAGGTGTGTAACTCTTTGATGCCGCCTGTCTCGCGTAGTGGTTCTTTTAGCTGATGACGCTATAATAGCCAGCCGCAACTCCACTTGTCATTCCTCGAATGGGTTTTGCTCAATTGTTTCGGGCTATTTACACAATCGAGTCAGGGAAAATGAGTGCCCGGAAAGTCATTTTGGCTAATAGTTTGCGAGAAAATGGTATTAGGAGTCGGAAGTCTGGAAATGGCGTGAAATGGCAGAGGGAGGAAAGGTTGCAGTGATGATTGATTGGTTTTGGAGGGTGAGAAGCGGAGGTGTTACATCTTCCCCGCTGCGAGCGTCAACGCCTCTGGTGATGGCTGTCTTGCGTCGGGTGTCCTGTTTGGAAAAGATGTGCGCGACATGGAATTGATTCTGCAGCAGTCGCCCTTGAACAGGCGGCGTGGGAGAGGGATGTTATGGCTGGCCGAGAGGTTCCAAATTTATGATTTCGGTGCAGGATTTTGGGTTAGCGGAGAAGGGATCGGAGTAAGCGAAGGAGAACAGGAGAGATAAGTCGCTGACTCCGCCCGACTGAAAATTTCCATTTGGACCTTTTTCGCCCTCCCATAGCGCCCTCGAGTAAAGCCGAGGCATTAGGACTCGGGTGAATTGGTGGGGAGCGGAGATTAGACCTGCTATTCGGAGGTAGCTTCAATGGATTTGATGCCCTTTGTGGATCCGCCAACTCGCATCGATGACTTTTCCTATCAGATCTATATTCTCAATCCGGAAATTCGTGTCCGAATCGGAAATGTATCCCCATTTAGCGTTTATTCCGTCGATCAATTTAAGAGGAAAAAATGTTTTCAATGTAGGGTTAATATCCCTGCGTCTATTTGATTTGATAGTTAATATCGTATGGTTGGCCTTAGAGGGACATAATTCTCAAATTAAATGAAACTCGTAAGCGAAGTCTTATCATCAGTAAGGCTATTTTAGTGCGCCGTCATTGCCTTAAATTAAGTTTTCCTGACCTTTCCAGGTGACATGTGAAATTGCGCACCGTCGCGCAATTAACGCTATAAACTTGGATCATAATTTTTATTCCATTCGGAGTTCATGCGTAGGAATCCACCGAATTAAAATCTGTCATCTGAATGCGTGTTTTGGTAGATAATTAGCAGGGCTGGAAATCTTCCGGCTCGCTTCTCTGTCGAATGTGAGGTTAAACTGGATTTTCAATTTAATACTCCATAATCGATACATCCCTCCCACTCACCTATCTCTCTTCTCCATCTCTAACTCGTGCTCCAAACCGAAACGTGCCTAGTCTCCTCCTTTTGCCTTTCTATTTTTTCCGGCTAACCTTTCAGGTCACGATTCGACCGGGGATTCGGAAAGAAACACCTGGAATAAAAAGAACGCACAATAAGATTGCACGCTTTTAAGCTAATTGAAAGTTCCTTTTGATCTCTTTTAATAATAATTTTTCGTTCGGATGACTTATTTAATCGCGGAAAAGCTTCGTATGATACTTTGAAAGGCTAAGTAATTATTAAGCTGGACTTCTATCTTATTTGAATGACAAGGTGAGGTAGCGTGCCACAAAGCGAGAATTAGACGTGATTGCATAGTTAAAGTGGTACGTGGATGTGATATGGGCATTTAATATCTGGCATCCGTCCAGAGGTAATAAATCTAACACTTGTATACCCTCCTCAGAGTATCTTCTCACATCTTTCTATTTGCTTAGTCGTTGACAGTTTGGATTCTCGCGATGCATGAGTGGAGTTGATTACTCATTTGGAGTCTTCATTGGGATCTTTTCCAATAAAATAGAATGTAACGGACTCGAATTATATCAATTTTCTTCTTTGTTACCAGTATATTTAATACAAATTAAGCATGAAATGGCTATTGAATTTTAAAGTAGAACTTCAGTCTTACGTACTTATATGCATGCTATATACGTATGGGTTTTCTCGTTTGGTATTTGTGTTGCTTAAAACCGTTTTCAGAAGGAAAATACTTGATCAAAAGTTTAAAGATTTCTCTCATATATAGGGTTGGAGACAGGAAAATCATTCCTGCTGTTATAAACGCCAAGGAAGAAGTGCAAAACTAATCCAATTTCAACGCAAGAAAATGTTATATTTGAGTTAAGTGATTTCATCGAAAAAACTCGATTTGAATGTAAAATAAGTCATAGGCTCAGTTATGTATGTAAATTTCAATTATTTATAAATATATGTGTTATGTTTATCAATTATGCTAAGCTCTGTTGGTTTCGAGAAGCATATCTGAATGAATCACCGCCTTGTAAATATTTCGGATACAGTCTGTGCGACCCTTTTATTCACTCTTAAGGTTTGTTTAAATTCGGAGCATCAATCGAGTAATCGAAGCTGTTGATAATTTTAGTGGAAGGAAGTCAATGTCATTTCTGATATATTCTAAAAAATAACATGAATCCTCTAATTCGGCTTACGTTATCCAGATTTATAGTTTCTTGAGATTTCAAAATCGCCCACGAACTCCATCGAAAGATCGTTAGCTCTATTATATACGATGTCATAAATCCATGCAATATTCTCTCTTACGATATCGAAGTAGCCAATGTAATAGCATCATGGTTTTTAGTGTTATTTAATAGGTCAGGGTTGCGTAACAAAACTGAGTATAACTCAGTCGAGAGTAATCCTTAAACGGCCAAGTTTTTCATTGCCACTTACGGCTGCCAGACCCCGTTTGGGGTTAGTTCCACAGATGGTTCGGATGTTTATGGGAGTTCATTTTGTTTGGGAGCGAATGCAAGCCGATGCGGCCATCAATGTATTTCTTTTTCAAACCCAATTAGAGAAGTTCCACTCATAACTGTGTTCGGGAGTTCGAGTTTTCATAACACTGTATTGAATCGAAATTGTACATTTTCTTTTGAAATTACTGAAAACTTAAATAAATTTTCGGACATATATTCGAAAAACTGGGGCACTCATGTTAAAAGTGATGAAATCGTGGTGGAAGCTGTTCATGGAAAACAGCGCACATCTGTTTATTGAATGTTGTAAGAAAGGTTGTCGAATTATTCTGTTGAATTAAGGCTATTTTAATTCGTGGACATCCATCTGTGATACGAGTCATATCGTAATAGATCTTTAAAATATGGCTGATATGTCTGCGGAACGACAAAACTTATTATCTCATTACTCATCAATAGTTTAATTCTTTTACCCAGAGTAATCGGAATTAAATGAAATATTAATTTGTGTTCTACTGTCGGCTTTAGGTTTGTTCGATATTTAATTTTATCCTTATTTTTTATTTGAATGTTACGTCAGGTGATAGCAATTTGTATGCAACTGCAATCTGGAAAATATTGATGGTACCTTTGGAAGGTATTCATTTACTTATGAAGATTGTGTGGCTACGTGGTTGGAATGCCGATATGTATCGTGGAAGATTTTTAAAAGACTGTATATACCAGTTTTTATTTATTGTTGACTTGTGTATGAGAATGATTTTTTATTAAAGTATTTTTATTTTTTAATAACTTTCTATTTGACATCAACATCATTCATCTGGATAGAATTACTTAAGATTTTAGTATAGTGAAGCCCAGTGAAGTCTTCCATCTTTCACGCACGCTTTTCAATGATTGTCGTCAAAAGTTGCTTTGGGCCATAACATTATCGGGAAATTTGCACCATTAGCTAGAGAATCTGCAAATGTATTTACGACCGTTTCGCAGGCTTTCTGGATAATTCTATCGCATGTTCCAGCTCACTCATAAACGTTTCCTTAGAAATTTGGACTTTCCCCAAAAATCCGTCCTCAGGAAGTGAAAGAAAGCTCCGGTATCTACCAATGGGTTTTTGCAACTGCTCTCAAACTTGGGAGTGCAGAAAAAGAATGGCAGCTGGGACGAGCATCCATTACGACCCGCGCTTGCAGTCCATTCCCGCATGCTATATTGGCGACCTCGATTGCAGAATGATCCCGGTGCCTTAAGTATTTAGGCGGTGGTCGAGGGAGGATGTATTTCTCGTTACTGCGTGCCGGTAATTGTCGGAGACGGTGTCCCGAGGCGGGGAAAGGGGCAATTGGGATGATACGCCCGTGGGGGTCCCCTCCTCGCTACGCTTGGCAACGTCGTCCTGTGGTCCAGAGGGGGGCGGATGCGGGACTCCCATTCGTACGCCCTTCTTTCTCACGCTCACAATACCTTCCTTTTGGACCCCGAGTATGAATGATCCCTCAAGTGTTGACTTAATAGATTGAGCTGCTTAATTGAAAAGATCTGTTTATCCTCGCCGTTAGTTCGGTTTCGCGTGTTTTCTCAACTCTCGACGAACTGATTGGAATGAGAAAGATCGATGTTTTGATTCGGGTTTGTTTGCGATTGCAGGCTGGCCTAAGGATTTTCAGTTACGATTTGCTTCCGAGGGAAATTCGCAACTTGTTAACGTTATCGTATATTTAAATTCTTCGACTAGCTGTGTCAATTTGAGCGACTCGTTTGATACTGTGATCTTTTAGTATGACGTCTGTATCGTCTATCAAACATTCGTTTGTTCTTTTTCTCACTTTAGTAAGTCTTTGGTGCACCGTCGTTAGTACATCTTCCAATAGCCATGTTACCTTTGTCGGCGTATATGTTATTAAGGAAATATTACTTCTTCTAACGGAAAGATCAGTGTAGTATTTTACTTCTTTTGTAGATTTATATCTTATTTTGAATCTTCCATCGATAGTATACCTCCGTAAATAAGCGTGCTGTCATGCCATTGCGAATTTCTTTTGTGCGTCCAAGTTTTTTTATTATTGGACTGTCAGCTGAACTATTTTTCAATTTATTATAATTTTTTTGTTCAACTTGTTAAATTTTACCAAGTATTATTTTCTTTGCACAGTTTTCAAGAATTTCACAGCGATCAGAATTGTTTCCGTAAATTGTCAGGGTACATTTCCAGATGTTATTTCAGGGACGGTTTATTGCTTCAAGCTAGATCATCATAACTTTGCTCTTTGGATTGCAAGAATTCAACTTGCCGTACTGTGGAAAGTGGTTGTCATGCTCCTTATGTAAGTTGTGACGAATTCTATGTAAATCGAGCTTTCGGATCAAGGCAAGAATGCCTCGAGTTCATTTCCTTCAAATATAAATTTCCCAGGAAAAAAGTAGTTTTTACCGCATAACGCAACACTTCAGAGTATTATTTATAACCCCTTTCTCTCTGGCATTGAATCCCGCTAGAGAAGATTTTTTACTACCCGCTGTGAAAAAGAATTTATCGCCTGTCCGCTTCCTGCTCCGCGAAATATTTGCTCTGCGATGCGCGTAAGAGTGAACGTAACTGTTTACTAAATCTGTTTATGTGAAATCTTTGTTTTTGATTGTTTGTAAAATCTCGATTATTACAGAAATTTCAATTATCTTTATGGTGTTTTCCGTTTATTCCGCTAGGCTTCGGTTCTTTGCCTTTTTTGGCGGTAGTAGAAGGTTGTATAGAGTTGGTAATCAGTATATATTGCTATTGATTGGCTGTTTTGTTAGTACTGGAATTTAGTAGCATTTCTGAACAGCAGTGAAATGTTTTATTCAGTAATGTAACTGCGCAGTGAAGTCGATGACCGGCTTCAAGGTGATCAAATTTAAAGAATACAAATAAAATATTAATAGTTAAATGTTAAATAGCTTATATTAAGAGCTTTAAAAGTATTTCATTCCTTAAGAATTTTATGCATCACGAAGCACTTATATTCAGTTTTAATTTGCTTAAAATAAGAGCTTTGGTAAGAATCACTTTTTTTCGCAGCTTTTCTGAGGTGTGCGAGTGGAAATGAATACTAGACTTTATCCCACGGAAGCAATTGTCGCGGTGGCTTTTAAATAGCGATGCTGAAAGACGGGCGGTCCACTCGTGGAGCAATTATCATCCGTCTGCTCGTCCGTCTGTTTTGTACCCTGACGTCTCCTTTAAAAGGGGGTTTCCGACCTCTGACGAGACCACATGAATTTTCCGGAATGGCGGCGGTTGCCACGGCAACGACCCCTGCAGCCCCTCCTCTTAACCTTGCATTCGCCACGAGCCAATTTCATACCTTGCTTCCTTCCTAGTACTACGTCGACCATTGAATTACTACGTCACTCCATTCCGCCTTTTAATCCTTTCTCTTTTTACCTCATTTGTGTACGTCATAGGCCTGTGTACGATTATTCAAGTGGCTGTTGTGGGCGTAACTTCCTTTGTTGTTGTGGAATGTGCGGCATTGCTTGTGCTATTTTCTGGTTCAAACTACTAAACAGATTTAGATATGCGAGAAAAGGCTTATTAGTTTAAACTCAGCTTCGCCTAATTATTTCCACTCTTAATTATAAACCTGGAATTAAAACTTCTAAAAAGGGTTTACTTATCTTTAGATAACTCAAGTAGATATTTTACCTGGACATTCAACTTCTGGTTAAAATTTTAATTCTTATTTAATTTACTTGAAAACTATCGTCGATGATAACTAATAGTTGACGTTGATTCAAGTTCTACCAGTGTCAGCGACAGTTGGTAAACAAACAAATTCGATAACCTCTCAATACATTCAAGGCTATTGGGATGGATTTGTAACTCGGCGTGCTAAGTACAAGCTGAGGGTACTGTCAACTAGGTTTTTTTTTCGTTTTTTAAGGCGAATAATATTAATTATTAATATGAATCTTGGTAGGGCCTTAACGTGGTAAAGTGGACTTGGATCTCTTATTCCTGAAATTTATTCCCGCAAAGAAATAAGAAATATATATACTAGAGAATCTCTTTATTTCATTTTCAGTTGTCATGGAATAATGTAGTTGGGTGGTTGTAGTCTCTACTCACATTACTGTTTATGTAAGTACTTTTACCTAACCAGACCCATTGGTTTGTACGCCCATTTGCTGAGAAATATATCGGTAACATCTTTCTCTGAAGCTAACCACGGTTGCAAGTGTGGGCAATTAATGTGCACCTTCTCCCATAAATGTATTTCGAATGCGTGCATTAACCTCGCATCGTATATTGCGGAACTTGGCAAGGGATCGAAGTGAAATAGCCGTCTCCGTTTCGCACCCTTCATCCCCAACCTCACCCTCATTCTGATTTCGTTTTCACTGCTGCCTCTGATTCGCTGGATTTTAATGCGTCGCTGCTTCCGTGCCTTTTTTTTCTTTTCTCGGTACTAATTGGGCGTGCGCACAATGCCACGAGACTCCTGCCGTTTTGCCTTTTATTTCCTCATTATTGCATGCAAAAGACTATGCCTTCAGCTATGACTGACAATTTTCCATTATGAACGTTTTTAACATCAAGTGTAAAGAATCGCGTTTTACCGAACAGGGGGGAGTCGATGCTTGTATGGAACGTTATATGCTCATCTTGTTGTTAATACTGAGTGAGAATTCTTAGAAAACGTGCAAAGAATTTAAATTCACTTTAACTTGGTGATGCTCCCTCCGTGTACCTTATTCAGAAGATAAAATTTTCATCTTTATTCATTTTGGTTTTGCATTTTTCCTGATATTTGAAGAAGCTGTCTATTTTAATTGTGTAAACGTTATCAGTATTTTCCGGTCATGTATAAGCAATCGCAAGTTTAAAGGGAGAAATTATCAGCATCTTTGAACGAGTTATCTGTCGCTTTATGTTTGTGTTAAAATATGCAAAATAGGCATGCGAATTACCAAAGCCGATATTTTTATCTCTTTTTAAATGTGTTGAGAAAGGAATTTCAATTAATCCTATGCTTTACTGTCAGCTTAAACCTAGTTTAAATTGACGTATTAATGAATAAATTTACTGTTTCTTTGCGACCTAAGACGGAAAGATCGTAGATAACGGTGAATAAGTATTTTTATCATACTCATGGTCATCACTGTTCGCTGTTGAAGTTGAAATTAACCTCCGTCTGGCTGAATGCACACTTCCTTATTTCTCATGAAAATTATATAATTCAAAGTGTTTTGTGCCAGCTGTTGTCATGTATCGCCCGTCCCTTTGAAGTATTCAGTCTCTGTGATAATAAACGCTGAGGTGAAAGCGCTACTAGACTGCCGTAAGTGCCATCTACTCGACTGCAGCTCACAAAAGCAGAGCGTCTGCAGTGCTCAGACGTGTTAAGCGAAATTAAAACACTTTGTCTTTATTTTTCGATATTTTTATCGTGAATGATGACGAAATTAAACTGGAAGCAATTCTCTGTTTTTCAGTGAGATTTTCGATGGAGTGCCTCTTCAGCTCGTCCGCAGAGCGAAAAGTCGATTTTAAAAATTTTTCTTTCGCGATTTTTTCTCTTCACGTTTGCTGCGACAATCGAGGATTCCTCGCGAATTTAGTGAGTTAATTTGCGAGCGCAGATCAGTGAAGAGTTGCTCCCGAAGAAAGATTGTTATTGTTTTAGCTATCGCGCGTTCTTAAAATATATTTGAGGTGTTGAGACTTGCTGTTTGTTGTTTTCGCTTCAACTTTGATTACTAGAGGTGGATCTAGAAACTTTAGAAACAGAGAGGTGGGCTATTTAAGACAGTTCCATTATGAAATCTTCTCAAGTTATTTTTTTAATACTATTTTATCGTGATAGATCTAGGTATTTAATTTTGACGATTGCAAAAAAAATTAATAACTTAATTCCTCTGCTGATTTTATTCTACGATTGAATGACGCCGCGAAGTGCATCAGTTTGAACAGTAAAGTACAAAATGGGAGTCTCGACGTATTACTCTTAGCTGAGTTGGTGAAAATGTTTTAGGAATGAATGCGCTTCTCATCCTTTTCGCGAATAGAAGCGTGATACTCTATGGTTCGTGAGGTCGTCTTTTTCCCTTTCTCTATTTTGTCTCTATGGGAATGTGCGTCGCAGCTGCGCGATCTCTACCTTTCCTTGTCATTGTTTATCTTCGATCTTGATTGGATAGAGAATATATTGTCGCCTCTCCTTTCGCCATTTATCTCGGTGTGGAAGAGATGCCCACTTTCTCCCATAGTGAGCTTCCTCTTTCTCCTATCACTACCTTCAGCGGTGGGATCGATAGTGCATGCAGTCAGGATCGGCTTTTGCTTCCGTCCTTAACTAACTCACCTTTTAGATCCTTCCATCTTAATCTCCGCTTCCACTTTCCCGTACAAAATGCTATCACTTAACCCTCCCCTTCCTTCTTGCCTCCGAAGCCTTCTATCCAAACATTATCCTGCGCCACCATAACATTCTCCATGCCTCCGAGGTTTGTAAATAATAAGGTAGCCGCGCGTCCCAATTTTGCGACTTTCTTCCATTTTTACGACACCTACTTTTCTTCATCTTGTTTCGAAACAAGTGTCAACGCAAAGTCACGAAATTATCATTCCCCTTTCATTGAAGAAAATATTCCTCATTTGACGAACGTAAGAGCATCATAAATATCAGAATATTTCTTCGGTTCAGAATATATAATCAGAATATTTTTTCGGTTCTTGTTTCTTTATTAATAAAAGAGGAAGGAGAGCATGCATAGTGACTATTATTGCCAGATTTTATTCACTCCTAAAAATTACTTTGTATATCCAAAAATGTCTCTTTGTGCGAGTAGCTTCTTTAGTTTGTTGGCATACACAAGAAATTTATACCTAAAAATACGATGGAATCAATAGGATATGGCTGTTTGAACATAAAACATGTTTTTAAACTGCCTAAGGATATCATCTTTACGAAACTAATGTCGCAGTATGGAAATGTTGATATGAGTGTAGTTTTCGTCTTGTACATTAGTCTCCTTTCATGAGTTGCGAAGTCGAGCTTGAGGGTATCAAATGTATACGGATGCTCACCGTTTCTTCTTATCTTATTAATAATTAATTTAAACTAATATTTTGTTATTTTTCGTATCTATTCAAATGTTTTATTTTACGTAAGGGTTGATTAGCTGCAAAATCTGGCAGTTCCTAAATATCGCCCAACAGGAAGTCCTTTATTGGAATTGCTTCCCAGCCTTTATTTTTCTCTGTGCCTCATTTTCCTATTAACTCATAATTCGTGAGTTATACTCCCTATTATTACTTAGATTGTTGTCAGAATATTATTTTGTACAGACTTCGAATTTTTGAAGACAACTGTGTGCAGGATGGAAAACCATAATATCTACGCTACTGAATGCCAATAATGATTTATTTTATGGAAAATTTATCTTATATGAAATTAAAAGCAAATATTGACCTTGAATAATGCCAAGTACTTTACTTCTCACATTGCCTCATAAGCCTTATTCTTGTTCAGAGCCTTAGGTAGCTAATGGTGAAGAAGTTAAGGTTCAAATCGGTCTCATATACTTTACGGTCGCATTCTATAAGCCCTTTCATCTCGGGGCACTTCTTGGCCTGCTGTCAGATCGCCCTTTGATTTAGGTTTACGTCTAAGTTTCTTTCCTTATTTTGATTCGACGTCGATCCTCCGAATCATTCCATCTTTTACGATACAAATCTCCAGTCGTTGAACGTGAAAAATGCCTGCTCTCTCTCATGTAGAATTTATTTATTTGGGTTATGATCGTCGGATCAAAGCCACACCGCTGTAATAGTTTCGGGGATGAATGTCCGCTCGGCCAAGCCGGAAGTCTTGGCGGCGCCGTCGGCGTGACCGATGTCGGGTGGGATTTGCCTATAAAAGTAGGGGTGGGTGTACATTTGGGTTCCTTTCCAACCACGACTGCTTATTTGAAGGGAGAGATTACGTCTGGGAAAGACATTAAAGAGCCTTATCTGGTAGTGCTTTTCCCCGTTTTTGGCCCATTAGTATTTGATCGCTGGTGGTGACGCAAGGAACGTGTGCATATACGGCTTCGCAAATTTGCGTCAGGCCAGCATTTGCGACTCGGATATGTCCTTATTCCACGTTTTGGCGGTTTGAAAATCTGATTACCGCCCTCTAGGTCTGCTAGGTCGAGGCAATTCACTGTCCCGTAAAACTCTAAGCCTACCTGTACCCGACGACTTGATCGATCTGTTTGTTTTCCCGCCGTATTTTGGTAGTCACTGTGGGAGCAGATTAAACATTGATGGAAAGTGTCCTCGTAAAGAGACTCCGTTCCGGTAGAGCTCTTTTGCCGCGGTGGTTTCGGGATCGATTTATCGCAACATTTCCTCAAACCATCTGCTCTTTTCTCGAGAAAGAGCGTGATCTGGATCATTGTGGAAGTATTTTCGTGTCGACTATACCATTTTGAATAAATTAAACTTGGAGTTGATTGGCGTTCGTGGGGCGCCACGTGAAGCTTATCGACCGCTTCATTTTCTGAGAGCTATTTCATTTATCATTCGAAGGATTGGAGAAATTCTCGTGGGGATCGCCGATATGGGAAAGGGCTCATTTGGTAAAAGTGTTCGCTTCCTTGACTTCTTCTGAAGGTATCTTTCGCTGCCGTTAATTAAAGGGTTTCTGACGACCTTTACTCGGTCGTCATGAAATGTTACCGAAATCTCAGACTTCTCATCAGCGTCTCATATCTTTATCGCCTCTTGCGTCCCATTTTCAGGTTTGCCGACTTCTGCCTAATAGAGCTGAAACGTAGAACGAGGAGGCCGCTACCATCGGCTGCAGCTTCTCATCCTCAAAACACGGCGGAATTCAAATTTACATCAGTCATATTTCCTAGCGATGCTCTGGCGTGCGCTCGAGCTATCCGGTTTCGAAATGCGCCTTCCCCAGCACTGCATTTTTCCCTCATGTAGACATGCCTTCCCCTTCCATTTCTTGTCACCTTTCACGGTGGCATCCGTGCACTTCATCCCCTGGAGGTTGACCTCCCCTTCGCTCTTTTCATTCGAGATACTTTTCTTTCTTCCGTATCGTTCCATTTCTCTCTCCATCACTCACGACCGTTTTATTCGTTTGTCTGCCCTCTTTCCACCCCTCGCTTTATCTACGCCGTGTCACTTCACGCGTCGCTTGCAACTCGTACCTTACTTTCCATCCTCAACAAAGCGGAGTGGATTCCCCTTCACTCAATCATTCCAGCGTCATCTTAACTTTTCTTTTTTTCCACTTTCTCCGTCGTGTTTTTGCTTTGCTGATTTCCTTTGATGTAAAAGTAATTACTGTGGGTGTATTTACTTTATCGAGGAGGAAATTGGGAAATGTTTTCGTGGAATTTTGATCCGAGTACGCTCCATCCTTACTTGTTTATGTTTGGTTCCTCGTTTTTTTCAATACTCTCTCTTTCGATTATTGGGTCTTGATTACTGTTTATTTTAACTAGGTGAAAGCTAGAGCCCAAACTAGGGCTGCTCGAATTTTTTGTGTGATTTACTTTTGGCGCCCTAGCTGAGGGCGCCAAAAAAACGATAGTAATCTCTCGATGGGCATCAAAATGATCCTTGCGCTAAGGGTCTGTGATTTTGTGCAAGCGACTTTTTACTAGAACTACCTCGCGATGTTCTCGAATTTTAGAAAATAAAGATTCGAATCATTCTGGTGTCAGTTAAAAAAATTTACTATTATGAATAGAATCATAGTTTTTAATTTCAATCGTGTCAGAAGCCTTATTATTTTTAATATCCTCAGCAAAGAAATCGCGGACTCTATGACGGAGGAAAGGCTAATTCTAACGCAAGAAGAGCAACATAATTATATAAATTAAGAACAGATGTTGTAGTTTGATTCCAAGGAAGTAGATACAAAAATATGGAACGCGTAGAATTTTTCGCCAATGAAATAAATCTCTCTTCTTTAAATAGCATTCATGCAGGAACGGATTCGCCATTTGGCGCAAACTGAGGGCCTCGCTATTAAAAGGGCCCAAAAAATGACGCTATGTCGTTTCGTAAAATGAATAAAATCTTGATAGGTCTCAAAATGGTTCTTGCGCTTTAAAATTATCCGTACGATTATGTATTTATATGTATCTGATATCCCTTTAAAGGTTTTTTTATTTATTTATTTGTTATAGATTGCCCGAATCGACTGAAAAATCGCTTTTAATAACTCGTGAACATTGGAAGAAGATTGGAAGATGGAATAGAGAAACTCCGCGATCGCCCCGTAGTTTACGATCGACTCCATGGCCTAGCACATTTTTGTTGGGACTGTCTCTTGCTTTCTTATTACATACTTTTCGTTTCGGATGTCTTATTTATGTATTCCCCGACTCATGCATCACCTTATATTAAGTGAATTTAATTTTGTTTATTGTATTTTTTGTTGGTTGTATTACGACGAATTCCTACTCATAATTTAATTATATAACTTTTAATTATGTAATTCTCTTAACTCAAGTGGGTGAAGAATTGAAATGTGTTTTGTGATTTAATTTAGTTTTCCATTCTCTATTTCTCTGAAAATAAAGGAAGAAGCACTTAATTACCCAAAATCGTCAATTGAATTTACCATTTTTGTGGAAAAATCTACAGTTCTAAATGGTGTTTTCATTTCTGCTTTTGATTAACAAAAGTTTTAATCTTAAATTTCCGGAATGAAGATAGCATATGAAATTGGTTCGCACACTTGTTACTTTCCGAATGTTTTCTGGTTTCAAGGTAAAAGTTTCGAGTATAATCTTTCCTCTTGTAAATGGTTATTAACTCGTCATAAGCCACTGTAGTATTTATCTGTCACTGTTATTCATGTCCTGTCAGTTTCAGCGACCTCGGCCTCTCGAAACCTTTAATTCTATTTAATTTGTGCAGCCTTTGCTAGAAGTGGCGTATTTGTCTGCGTTCTTTTATCAAGTATCTATCTTTCGTCCAGGATATGCACTAATTAACTTACATGCTTTCTCCAGAAATTTTAGGTTTAGTAATTTATTATTGTTGAATGATAAATTTAATTCAAGATTAGTTTGGTATCAAAGTGAAGAGAATGATCCATCCACAACATCTTAATACCTTTTAGATTTGTTATGGAAATAGATATCCTGATATGTTTTGGTCTTTCAAGAATAAATTATGGATTGGTCATAAGAAAGTCGTTTCTTAGCTTAATCTTTCTCGTTAAGGCTTCATGATATTTAACGCATTATGCGTTTCTAATTCTAAGGTGATTTAAGACATTCTCTAAATCGGTATATTTGAAGGGATATCTTGGTGCATTATAATTGAACTCGTGTGTGTGTCTTAACTTTGCGATTTTCGTTTAATTTCTCAGATAGACTGCTTGTTTACTTTTTTGCATGCATCAGCTGTAAAGATTTCGTCCCTCCCCTGTCTTTTTCTCTTTATCATTATATTATCATAATTTTGTTAAAGTACTTGAGGTTTAGCTAGACTTTCCGTTCGTCCCGCTTTCATCGAAACTGTCTCGTTTTAACTCATGGTCCTGGTCATTTTTTGTTGCCGGTTTGATGGAAAAACTCGATTAAAAATATAACGTAAGTTGGGATGATAAAATTCATATGAGCGCAATTTTGATGAAATAGTGATACTCGAATTTCTTCAATATAGCTTGGCATAGCTCATAACGTGTAAGAAGTTTGATTTTTCAAGTTTTCCTTGGTAGTGAAAGATTGAAAAGCTCTGAGTTAGGAATCCTGCTGACAGAAAAAGCGCGGATGTTGAGATTGGCCGAAGCGCCCCATTAATAGAGTTACATTTCGATTATTCTGCGGATCCTGGGTCCATGGGATGTCCACTAATGAAAAAGACTTTTTATTTTCGTTTCCACGGCGGATGTCATCTCCTCCGCAACTGCTTTCTTCGCCGTGGTGGTCATGGGGGCAGCTTCCCCTTTTGATTCTCTCATTTGTCCCCCCTTTCCAAAGTCTCCCTATGTGTCTGCCGCCGGCTGTTGGAAGAAGAGGGGATTTGTTTGTTCTTCTTTCATTCTCTTCCTCCGCGCTTTCCTTTTCTCGCGCTCTCTTTTTCGGCCGAAAAGAAACCCCACGCCACTCGTCTCCTCCACTTCTCTCTCTCCTTCGCATGAAACATGCAAACGCAATTCCCATTTCTTTCGCCCGACATCCGGCCAAGGGGATGCGTGACCCTCTGCATCGCCAATTACTCCAGAATTGCCAATGCGCCTGTTTCGGTCTGCTTTGGAGGGCGTTAGCGGAAGGGCCTATATTTGTGGCTCCTGAAGGGGTTTAGCGAAAAGTAAACCTCCGCAAGGTTAGGCACGTTCGTCATGCGAATTATTCTCTGCTTTGAGTCGTTTTCGTTCGCAGTCCTTGCGTATGGAATCTCGGCTTAGAAAAGGAAATTGTAGGAATCTAGCATTACGAGGGTGAGTCAGGTTGGAGGGATATTATCTGTCTGATGTTTTGATCAGATATATTCAATTTCCCCGAATTCGAACTCGATTTTATCTATCGCTTGTTTTTAGGTGGCTAACTTTCCTTGATATAAAGATAGAGAAGGAAAGCAACATTTCAGTTGGATCTTGATTTCATGTTTAAACCTCTTAAAATAACTGGATTCGGTCTCGTTTTTGATATTGTTACTATAAACATAACCGTTTCTTTTTTAAGGTGAAGTATTTCTGCATATGTTAGGGTGAAAAATTTGTTTCGTACTTTCTTGACTTTTGCCTGTAGGACTTTTTTGTCAACTCAACACCAACAATATTATGCGCCATAAACCTTAATAAATTTGCTAACTGGATTTCAACTGAACTGTACTGCGTTCACTTATGCATATAGATGCATCTACTTCTGAGAATTAAAAAGAATTTTCTTTGGATTCAAGCATCTCTACCTCAACACTACCACTACTTTACCTATTTCTCATGCTTGCGTTTAGAACGCATTGGTTGCGTCTCCTTCAGTTTTGCCTGCGACATCTGCATGCCATATATTGCCTTATCTTTCCCTTATCTACAACGTGGTGAATTTCCATACCTTCGTTTCTCATGTCGTGATTCTCATTTTATGGTGGAATGTTGCCCTCGTTTTGATGGAACTCTGATTCGTGCTTACGGTTATTTGCGTGGACCTTGAACTCTCCTTATCATCATATTTTTGCACGCTGCTTTTCTTGAATCGTTCACTTCCCAAGACTTGAATTTCCTAGAGTAGGTCAGAAACCATGGAATACATCCATTATTTAATGGTGTCCTCGCTCGCTAAAGATTCCGCGATTTTTTTTTCTGTCGGTTATTCGATGAAGCACCGCTGTAAAAAATGTTTATAGTCGTTGCGTAATGCAGAAGTGGCTGCAGAATGTGAATTCGATCGTAATCTATTTAAAGGAAGTCGATGGGTTGGGACGCTATGGGTGTTGACTCTAATACTTTAATATTCTTGCGTTAGTTTCATCATAATGTATTGTAAGCAGCCATAGTTTGCGGTGAGCTTAGGTGATCTACTGAATGATTTATCAGCATGGGCGTGAAGTTTCGTCGCAGATTACCATTCTCTCCTCCGTCGCTTGGGGAGGCGTATTTCCCAGGAGCACGTCAGTGTCTGGACGTACCTGGCTGGTTTTCCCTCGACACCCAGTGTTGTCATCGAATATGTAGCACTTTTATTGCTCTTTTTTGCCATCTGCCCTTCTCTGATTCATCCACGTTGCTGTTTGTATAATTTTCGTATGATATGGAGGGTCGCTATATTGTACTGCAATTTATGTATTCTCCTTATTGATACGGTATCTATATATGTAAGTTGCTAGTTGTTGGATCTGATAATAAATAAATATTCTGGTTGTAAAAAACAGGAATTTGACAAATTCTGAAGTAGGTTTAACCCGGACGTGGCCTTAAAATTCAGTCTGAGTTAATTTCATGTACTTTCGATTCACTCGAAATAGATGTAGCGTTACTACTTTATGAAAATTTGCGTTTAAATTATTTCTCTTATTTCAATCTCTATATATTTGTATTTTTCCGAACTTCTCCACCAGAACAGTGGAAAAATTGACCGTGGCCATTCATTAAAATCGGGACAGTCTCGAGAAGTATGGTAAGCTTATGTAGGGAAAATATTTGCAATTCTCTCTCATCGTGAAAATTTCTAATAATATTGGTTTTGGAATTTCACGGGGCTGTTGAGTTGTTAATTTTATGATTTAGAGACGAGCATCTACTAAGCTGAAGTTATTATGGTACTGTGGAAGATTTATGAGTATCGTATCTAGTTTTATTTTTATGAAACATAAAAAATCGCCTTTTTAACTTAACCTTTACTTACAATTTGTAAGAAATTATTAGCAGAAAGCATTACTGGATAGTGGTGCAAACTTATTGTTCAAAAAACAAGTCTAGCAGTGAAAAATTGTTGAAAAGAGCTGAACGAATGCAGCAGAAAAATGATATTATTCTTTTCCTTCTCATTAATACGCGGTTATTATTGCATTAAATTATTACCTCAGTAAATTAAAAATCTTTAATCATGAAATACTGTTTTTATATTTAGCGGTAACGTTCTAAGTTATAAGGAGAGAAAGAGAGTATTTTTTTTGGCCCACAAAAAAGTTAAAACTCTGTTTTACTCCAACAAACGCGGAATGGTCATTCCTGAAAAATTGTGATAACATAACTCATTTTCTATTATCATTTAACTAGATCGGGCCTAGTTTAATTTACTAATCGTAAATTGTAAACTTTTTAATTTTTAAAATGAGTTGTGATGAAAATTCGAAAAAGCTTGCTCTAAAGTCCCTTTTTGGAAATGATTTGGCCTGAATATATTTTGTTGACCCTCTTTAACTCTTCTTGTGGCTCCTTAGGGGTTAGCATGGGTCCCTTTTGCAGACTTCCTGTCGCCGTTTTTCTGTTTCATTTATTCACCGCTCACAACTCTTTGCCGATAACACCTGCGTCCCAGTCGTAAACGGGATGATCTGCACATGGCTCTGGCTCCCTATCACGCCAAAGAACGTCGACCACCGCCTTGCGTTCCGCGGGGTCTCCTCGCGATTCCGTTTGCGATCTCTTTGTGCCAAATGTAAACGAGTTAGAAAGTCATTTTTTCTCTCGTACAGGAGGGGCGAATGTTAAAATACCACTCCGTTACTTTGTCCGCTGTATTGGTGTGGCGGAATCGTCAGCGGCATTCCGGAGGCGGCGGATTACTCTGCAAATGCGACGAGTTTCTTTATTTCTTGAAGTGTTTCGCGTGAGAGAATCTCGTGCACCATACAATGACGTCTGAATGAAAAAGTATGAAAGAGATGCCTGGGAAGGTCTTTGCGACAGAACCGTTAAAATAAAAACATTCTCTATAATGTACAGTTATAGCATAATTACTGATATATTTGGGAGTTAATGAGTGAATTCGAGGATTAATTTGGATTTTTTGTGGAATTTATGCCTTTTGTTCCACTTCGGTGAGAATTTCTCAGCCTCGAAATCAGCAGCTAATCTTCGCCGTCGGAATTTAGCTTTCTGGGTGTATTATAGATGTTTTATGGCTTAGGTCAACCAGCCTCCGAATTCCATAGGATGAATAGTTTTAAGCTATAAGTTGGCAAATATGGTATTTCTATCCCTGACAAGGTATGATTTGAGACCTATTAACATAGTCCATCTATAGAATATTTCAAGGTGTCACAACCCTATCACTATTGTGATGTCTCGGACTTTGTGAGCTTTATCGTATATGTTTTGAATTAATTCACATATTTCATTTCCGTGTCAAGGTAAATTGGAATTGTAGAATTGCAAACCGTTCTGCCAGATGAAATGTTTAGCATCGGTGGAAAATATTTTCTGCAAACAAATTTGTTTTCAGGATGTTTATTTTTGTTTAACGGAGGTTAATCAACAGTTCGGTTTCGAATAAGAATTTGTTCCAATCGCATAACTGTGTTATACTGGTGGTTCTATTTAATATCCGGCTGGAAGGACGTTCGTTCTTAAATTTGGGAACATCTTTTTTTTTCGGATAAATTTCGGCTGTTAGCTCACCGTTCAGCATCATTTAACACTCCACAAAGTTATTTGGGCTATGGGAAATATAGTCCTCATTTCACCATTCAGAATCAAAGTAGGTAAACTCTTTCCTGGTCATTTGGCAAGTTCCTTTACTTCGTACCGCTCATACGCTCCATCGGTAGCGTCTGGTTATTCTTTTGGGACGTGTACGTTCGCACTCAATCTCTGTTGGAACAATGGAGGCAATCTCTTTATGTGTTACTTGAATGACAAGCCATCCATCTTGCTCGGAATTCCACGGTCCCTTTGCTTCCCCATTTCAGCACCTCTGAAAATCTTTTTGGCCATTATTTATGTCCTTGAGCCAGTAATTTTTAGCGAATCATCTTACGATTCCGCCGAGACTTCTTGTTTTTCCGCTAATAAGTGAGGAAAACAACTCTTTCACAATACCACTAACAAAGTAGTCCTATAAATTTCTTGCTATCATTTGAAAAGGTATACTAATTGGTATAGTTTGTGTTGATTTTTAATGCGGCAATGAATATTAAAATGGTAATTTGAATTTGCGACATGTAAATTAACCATTGTGCCACGAGGTTTTATTCAAGGCGTAAGTGTGCCGTGGAGGAAAAATGAAAATTATAGAGTCACTGGTTTAAATCGCTCGGAGTCTCTAGTTCATTTTATCTTGAACAATTTTGTTATCCTCTGATTTCAGATTTGGAACTTTTATTCCTCTCAAGAAAGTGAAAACGGAGTAATTGTAATTAAGCTTACGATCAAAATGGATTTGGCTCAGTTTTCACAATTTTCTTGAATCCCAAGGTAATTCCGTTCTAGTACGACCTTCTCCACGGGAATTCTCCCACGGTTATTTAATTGACGTCTCTCACGCCTCCCGGATATTCACGAGCACCGATCAGGACGTTTCCGAGGTCCCGCTCTTCCATCTCGCGACGAAAGGCTTGCTCCGCAGGCTTCCTCCGTGAGTAATGACCAAATAAACATGACTGTTCATTACTCTCCTTCCTTCAGAGGCGTGTTGCTCGTGCGCGAAATATTTTTTCGTCGTTTCGAAGTGCCAAATGCTTTTGGTTACGATGGGCGTTGGCGCATGGTTTTTGCCCAAGGCGACGCGTGAACCCGGAAGGTGTCGACGGCACCCGCGCCTCTCAAGTGGTACTTTGCTTTAAGATCCCAAAGGGTTGGGTGTGGAAGGGTGCGGGAATCGGGCTCGCGTGTCAAGGAGCGGATCATTATCAAGACTGTGCCAACACTCATAACCACCAGTCGATGGAGCCTCAGGCGCCAGGAAGTTCCTCCATTCATTATGCTCTTTAATATCTATGGAAAACGAAAAAGGTACGAGAGGAGCAACCAGACGTTGAGGGAAGGGCATAGAAGAGGGCCATTCTTTTACCCGAGACTACTTGCGCGACTGCAGAATGAAAGAGCTCTGTAGAATTGCGGAAGAGATGTCACTGTGTCACTTCGGTCGAAAAAATGAATGGGTTATTTTCTACTCCAGCTATGCTGCGACAGGAAAATTAATATCGGTGAAGAGGAGAGTTGAAATAGTACGGTCGCGTTCTCAATCATCATCTTCGCTCGTTTGTGACATATCTAGGATGATTTGTCTTTATCCCTACGGAAATCAGAAATAAGGGATTGAATATAATTTCATGGAAATGACCTTTTTAAGAAGGGGAAAGTTTTACTTCTTATTTTTAATGGATGACCATATTTTAAGTTAATTGATAAAGAATTTAGTTCAGTAAAATATTTATGTAGATCCTTATGTCAAACATTTTTGTGAAGAATGAATCATAATTAATGATAACGATTTTATTCCTAACATATGGTAGGAATAACATCGTTACCTTTTTAAAATTAATTAAAAAGGAAAGAATTTCGTTACAAGTTAAAAAAATCGAAGTCTTACTTAACAGTTTAGTTTCGAAGTTGAGTGTTGGTGGTATTGCGTTAAAGTTATGAAAAACTTGAATTCTTCCTTTTGAGTTTTTCGTGCACCCTGAGAGGAGTTTTGTTTATAGGGCACGTGTGCTGTGTCAAAGAGCTTCATTCGGAAACCCTCTCCGCCACACGGAAAATTAACAGCGCGCGCTTCGTCCGAAGAATGTGACTGAGCTCACTTGGCACGCAGCGCCTAGACTCGGTCTTGTGATCGCGCATATTTTGAGTTTTGCGAATTTTTACTTTTAAAAGGGCTCGTCGAAGATAAATGCCGCGTGTTGAATGTACTTTTTTTACTTCGTCAAGGAAGTTTTCCCCTCTCGGTTTGCATTTGGAGCGTTTCGCAGCGCTTAAAGCAATCGAAGGTTTATTTTGGAGAATTTTCTGTTTATATAACATTATATAAGATAACGATGTTGCATCCTTATGAAGCGAACTTACTCAAATATTGTGCCTGTGGTTGGCCAGCTTAGGATTTAGATTGGAAAGAAATTGAATTTGAGAGTATAATATCCTTTTAGAGTAAATAATTTGCAGTGTTTAACGTCTACGATATATAGTATTGTTAACGTTTTATTTTTACATTAAAATTTTTCAAAATGGTCCAGATTTTCAATGCAGTTCCTTTTTTCATAGCAGCAATTCTTACTAAAGAAAATTTAATAAAATACTACCCAAACATTTAAGGGTGTGAGGACATAAATTCTCAAGCCAAGTTTATTGTTAGTTACATTTTAATTGACGTTTTTATTTCAGGGTTTAATTCAAGGAAATTCTCCGTCCTTTTCCAAAGAAATAATTGCATTAAAATTGGAAATGTGGCCTGTTTTCTAGTATGATTATTTAGGCAAATGGGGCTTCAGGTCAATGTCTACATTTTTCACCTTTTGGGGATAGATCTCTTCTGTATTAGGCAGTTTTAGATTGATAGTTATTGTAAAAACATCTTAAAGGTTTGGTTAAGTAAATGAAAAAATAATAATCTCATTTTGATCAGGAAACTTTCAATTTAGAAGTCATTGGAGCTTAATTTCTAAGTCAAAGCATTTTATTTACTTAGAAAATTATTTTTAGTGAAACTAAAGTGGTGTGTCAATTGTAATTATAAAAATATTTTCTTTTCTTGCAGGTGATAGCCAAGCCAATGAAGATGAAGTGGACAGGGTTATAGTAAGTATAACAGTGTATAACTAAACTTCACTATAATAGCACTGAATTGTTTGCCATTCAAAATTATAATACAAATTATTTCTTGTATTTTTCTATTTGAAATTTTCTTGATAGGCAGTTTTCTCCAAATATTTACTCCTTACATTCTTCTCAGAAAGTTGCCAATATTTTTTTGTACCATTAATAATTAAGAGATATTTCTTTAGCTGTATATTTGATCACTTGATACTGATGATACTGGTTGTATATTTAACTTCAGATCTGCCTATTCATATTATCTTAATAACATCATTGTGTTAGTTATTGGAAATGTACACACACACCCTATGCCTTTCCAAGAAATAGAGGAAAATCCTTTACCCTTCTTTCATTATTATTGTCTTAAATAAATATCATATCCCTAGGACTGTATTAACCTTTTTAACTTTAAATAATTTATTGGCATCTTTTTTTATATTTTCTTCCAAATGTGCATCTTTATTGATAAATAGAAAATAATCTTTCTTAAGTGTTCTTTTTATTGTTCATAAAAAATGAAGTAACTGTTGAAAAATACAAAAATGAGTTCTATTCTTGCTTCCTAAATTTTTGAAAGTGAATCTCAATGATAACTCATTACCTGGGAGTCATACTGTTACTTTTAGGCTGATAATTCTTAACTTAAGAGAATTATTTTGAATCTTTTCTCGATTAGCCAAAGAAAGCATCAAATTTGACTGCCACAAAGAAAGGCAAATCTACGATTGGTGCCTCAAGATCAGGAACTGCAACACCAGTCACTTCTGGTAAAGTATTTGGAAATATTGGTTATATATTAATTGTGAGAAAATTCCTTTCATAACTCCTTTTATAGTCACAATATCTAACCATTTGAACCTTAGATAGTAAATGAATGCATTAACATAAAAATTACAGACTTAAGCAGAATTACCTGGACACTAAGTGTAGTAGTTCATCACCAATTGCACAACTCTATCTCTACTCTTAACTATTCCCTTTTTTGCTGTCTTTTGGCCAAACTTCAGGTTTATGCAAATGCTCACTTTTATATGAGAAGCTGAAAAAACTGTTTTGGATTCATAGTCAAACCATTCTCATTGTTTCCTGTTTTCAATATAAAGTTTACTATAAAAGTTGCCTTTCAATTTAAATTTCAGAAAATCATTATTGAATTTATTCATACTATTAAATATATAAATTTGATTTACTTATTTTCTGATATTTTATTTATTTAAATATTTATGGGTGAAAATTTTTGGTGTAACCATTGGAATGAAGTAGGAAAAAATATTATTTCATCTTTAGGAATTAATGGAATAATGCAGGAAATTAATATTTAATGCCTAACTTTGATCCTCTTTTAAGGCTCTTCAGTCTTACAACTGGTGATGAACTACTGTATTTTAATTTGAGTTCAAATGAAAGTAAGCATTAAAGTAATCTTTGACTTGTCTTGTTCTCTTAGAGTGATTGCAAAATAACTACTAGAAGAACTCTTAAAAAGGAAATACATTAGCTATTATCTAACTTGCTAAGATGAAATTGCTTTTCAATTGATGAGCATGAATTTTTAGCTGGTCTAATGTGGTGTATGCTCTTTACAGACTTAATGGGTCTTTCAATCTTTGAGCAATATTTGTAGCCTGGAAGCAGTATTCATTAGTAGCTTGAAGAGTTCAACTTTGTTGCTTTGTTCTGCGTAAAATGTGTTTGTCTACTTCTTCAGTTACTTTCTCTTATCTCCTTTTGTAACTGAGCCATGCCTAATCCAACCATGTAAGCTGCAGTTCCAAAATTGCTCTTAAACATAATATATTTTTGGAAATATTTTAGTAAAAATACAATACATTACTCCCTGAGCAGTTCTTGGATATTTTACAGGTTTGCTTTCTGAAAGATTTTTTTTGAATAAGTAAATTATCTCTCTCTTGTCTGCAGCTAATCTTTGGTAATGATTTTTCTTAATTTGTTTTGCTCTAGCATTTCAGTCACTCGCTATTTGCAAGTTAGTGGCATGGATATCATTGTCATTGCGTGTCATGTCATTCATGTCATTAGCCTGAGCTTTAATCTATTTTTGAAAACCTGTGCCACTGATAACCTTAATTTTCTTAACACTTCTGTTTTTATCTTAATTTTGTAAGTTTTAAGCAAGCATTTTCTTTAATTTTATGAAAAAGCCAGTTCAAACTCATCAGATGCATTATCACTGACAATTCAGCCATACTCATTTTAATTTCATCAGTTAAAGAGGGACCACCAATATTTTTTTGTAAATCCTAATTGTCTGAGAAAAATATGATGTAACTCAGAGGTGGGGAACTTGCAGGATTCAGGCAAAATATGGCATTTTTTGTTGTTCACCATGGCATTTGAGTCACTATCTGATGCGAATGCCTGTATTTAAATATTTTTCCCAGTCCTGTTAATGCTTCCAAGTGAAAAACAGAAAAAAATTCTCTCTTAGTTTTATCAGCAAATGAATTAATTTTTTTTGTGCAATTATGATCTTAAAGAATTTGATGTTGGCAACCCACTACTCAAGATCTACATGATGGTTTCATATGGTTCATCTTATGTGGTAAATGAATCTGATGAAAAAGGTTTCCAAACCCTGATCTAACCTATTTTTAAATAAGTGGTCTGATAAATCTGAACTGGGTGTTTAAGTTTTGCATTCCTTCAACTACCTAGAGCCATTGCATACTCGTTAGTAAAGGCTTGGATTTTTGGGCTTTGTTTGGAATTAATTTGATGAAGTTTTATTCTCATTTATGAATGAAAAGAATAACATGCACTCAGAAATGTACTGGGGTCAATGTTGGACTGCAGCATGCATAAGCTTAGGGCTATAATTTTTGTCATTGGTCAGCTATGCCTCTACACGTCCCATGGCTCTTCTTTCTTTACCA
Organism: Pachydiplax longipennis; assembly: GCA_036926295.1. Classification (NCBI taxonomy): domain Eukaryota; kingdom Metazoa; phylum Arthropoda; class Insecta; order Odonata; family Libellulidae; genus Pachydiplax; species Pachydiplax longipennis. The sequence goes on along the minus strand of JAVFKF010000024.1, from coordinate 11,783,806 downwards.
CTACCATTGTTTTTCCTGCATGCCTAATTTCTCCTATCAACTGAATTTTGGAATGTTTGAGAGCAGCTGGTGGTATGGATTCTACCTCAAATGTGTCAGGAGGCACCCCTGCCAGCAGGTTACGTCGTTCTGCCTCTTTAAGAAGGCCTCCTTCTGCATCTTCAGGTATGAGCTGCTCCTTTTAACCAACAGTTGCTCTTTAGAGTTTTTCCACTAATTGAATAATTCCATGTTTCATCCAGAATCAGTTCACCAAATATGTAGTTCTGCATCCATTTCCCAAAATGGTATTATAAAAGGGTATTATTTGAGTAATATTAGTTTTTCTTGGTTTCATTAAGATATTTTGTGATTTGTGTATTTATCATAGAGTAAAAATAAATTCTTGGAAAGTGTTCTTGAATTCTCAATGAATATCCATAACTTTTGCTCAAGAAAGATTTGACATAAAATGTTAGTTTTAAAGGAATCTGATAGGGTGCTAAGGAGACCACAGCATTTTTCTTTTGCCAGTGGCAGTTTTTAAGTTTGCATATGTGTTCATACCCATTTAAGTTTGTGTTTTTTATTGTTTTGCTTTTTAATTAGTTAAGCTGATGTGTTGTGAATGGCCTGTTTTTTTATCTGTTTTGTCATTTAAGTGGTCCTTAGTTTTTGGTGGTGGAATTATTATATTTTTCCTTGATGCATGAAGGAATGCTTTCTTAATAAGTTACTCAAATTTCTTTTGATGTTCCTTCAGAAAAATTTTCTAAAAATGAGGGAAGATAATTATTTAAATGTTTGAGGGTTGTGATGTTTTTCATTGAATTTATATATATGCCATATTTTGAAGTAAATATTTTCATAAGGACCTATGATCTCATTTACGAGAGAGTGTAAAAGGATTTCTGAAGACTGAGAGAAATCTTAACCAAAAAATTTTATCGTATAACTTAATTACATTAATCTGTTGTAATATTCTGTCTGTTGATCTTCTTTTCAAGGAAGGTGAAATATATTCAATTTCTCTGTTCATCTTATGGGAGACATCTTAAATTATTTGCATGAGTAAAAATTTACTCTGTATTGAAGAGGATGTTATCAGTGGTGGGATTCAAATTTTCTGGAAACAATTTCAGGGACTATTTCTCTTTGGATTCTTAATTCTTAGGAGATTGTAATCATGTACTGCGGTCTTAAGTACTTTTTCCCTTAGTATGCTAATTTAAAAGTTTGTTTGGGGCACTTTAAGATATAATAAGAATGAAGTATTTCATGACCCAGTATTTAAATTATATTCTTGTTGTAAAGAGTGGACTGTAGTACCTCCATGTGTATTGTTCTAATAATAATATATCAGACAAATATAGGAACCGATTCAAAGAACTCATGAATTCTAAGAAGAGGTTTGTGAAAACAGGTGCAAACCAGCTATTTCCCACTACTGAGTATTTTATGGAGGATTATTGATTGATCAGAACTGCATTTAGAAAATAAGGCAAATATTTGTGAATTTCATTTTAATGTGCCTCAGATTCTCTTGGCAAATTGAAGCACTTATCCAAATTTTTTAAGGATGTATACAGCCACTCCCTGACTTAAAAACAAGTTGCATTCTGAGCACCTGTTTGTTTCTCAAATTGTTTTTAATTCGTAATACATTTTCAGGTCTTACATAACCTGCTCACAGGTGGAATGAAATGGGAAAACTGGAAGCATCACTGTTCATTTATGAATTAGTTTACTATAAAATTATAAGTTTATATTATAACACTACTTTAGTACTTCTGTTGCAGTTTACCGTAGGTTGCAATTAATACATTCCATAAGAGTGGTTGAAAAAATCAATTTTTAGCCTTTTGGTGTCTTTGTGGGGTGAGATCATGGAGTACAATTTCATTCTAAAATAAATAAAGACGTATTATAAATATATATTATAAAAAATGTGGTGCTTATTAGAAAATGCAAATTCTTTTTAATGATTTTGCTATGGTTTTATTTTTGACTTATTTCTGTGTGAATATTTTTTGATTTCATGAATTCTTTTGAGCAGGTGGAAGTGCCAGTGGTGCAGGTTCAGTAGATGAAGAAATGTTCATTAGAGCTTTTGAGGACGTTCCTAGTGTTAGGCTCTTTTCTTCAAAAGAGCTAGAGGAGCAGATGACATCTATTCGAACAATTGTTTCTGATCCTGCGAAAGACTGGGACAAGAGAGTTGATGCTGTGAGATTCATCTATATCTATCAAATGATTAAAAAAGTTATTTTTAATGCATGAATGATAATATTTTAATGATTGATGTGGTTAACACCTTGTTTCACAATTTTAATGGGAATGGAACTGAATGAATTTTAAAGAGGTGGAAGTAGTGATACCATATTTGGAATGCTGGTATCTTAAAATTTAGATATTTGGAAAAAATTAGAAAGAGTTAACTGTTCATGGAAAGACAGTCTTCTCTCCACCTTCATTTAAACATTGAATTGAGTTGTAAACGCTTCAATTTTTATTGTTTTTGATGGTTATTGTTGTTCATATATTTCTTTTTTATTATAGCTGAAGAAAGTCCGGTCTATTGTTATTGCGGGAGGTGCGAATTTTGATGAGTTCCATGCACATTTAAGACTGCTTGAACCTGCCTTTCAAATTTCAGTAAAAGATCTTCGGTAGGTTCTCCTTGGGTTTTACTATTTTCATAGCTAAATCATTTGGTAGTTACTACTGATATTTTGTGATTGAGAAGCAGTTTTACTGTGACTTAGGAGGAAAACTATCATTTTCTCAGTATATCTAGTAAGACAAACTTTTCCAGTTGTCATTTAGTTTTTTGTTATTCCTTGGCAATTTAAGTCATTAAGTCTAATTTATTGGCTAAAATATTGATTTATTTCTTAAATATTTTACTTAAATGCTGTAAAACTAACCACCATTATTAAAAGAAGTATAGGTATTAAGTAGTATTTTCTTACTGTCTTATATTCCTTTACTCAAACTGCTTACATATATTTCAAAATTCTATATTTCTACATTTTCTTATTTGTAAATAACAGTTGCCAAATTTATGCTCAGTTGTAGAACTTCTATAATTTTTGTTTCTAATTGAGAACCTTTTGAATAATCTTCCAGGTCCCAGGTGGTAAGAGAAGCATGCATTACCATCGCCTATTTATCTCAACAGCTTGGACAGAAGTTTGATCACTTTGCTGAAGCTCTTTTACCTTGCCTCATCAACCTTATCATGAACTGTGCTAAGGTAAACTGTTTCAAAATTTGAATATGTAAAAGTTCCTTGAGGTATAATTTTGTTTTCCATGCTAAAAAACTGTTTACTATTCTCAATTGTAACTATTCCAGATTGTAGCATCTTCAGGGATTGTAACGATCCGGTTTGTTATTATGTCCACACACTCACCTCGCCTTGTACCCATTGTGGCCTCGGGCCTATCATCAAAATCAAAAGACATTCGCCGAGCTACATGTGATTTTCTCCATCAGTTACTCCACACATGGTCTACACATGTCCTTGAACGCCATTTGGCATTGCTTCAAGATGCAATTAGAAAAGGCATTGCAGATGCTGATCCAGAAGCAAGAGCATCTGCAAGAAAGTAAGTGGAATATTGACTTATCCTTTAGAGACATTTCTGTAGTATTTCATGATGACAATATGAATAATGCCATGTTCAAAGAAATTTATGGAGTAATGAAATGTGTTCATTTAGAATAACTTCTAAAATATGGAAAGAAATTTGCAGGACAGAAAATGGTTTTCAATGTTAAGTTGCAATTAAGTTATGAATTTCTTGTCTTATCAGAATTAGTATAAGACTCATTTTTCAAGTCTAATGCTATCTCATTAAAATAAATTTATGAGTCTATTTAGCTTCACATTTTGCTTCATTTGCATCTATCAAGGTAAAGTGTGTTTGCCCAGAAAGTGGTAGACCTGGGTTCAAGTCCCAGCCAAGTCACAATTTTTCACTTGTTATATAAATTTGGGTTTATATTTAAAGTGTGTTTATTTTGAATTTCAGTTTTTTAGTACAAGTCTCTCATTTCTTAACAAGTGCATTAATTTAGAGGTTATAATTTGTGTGTTATTTTTCTCCTACACTGTTTCCATTTCATTTAAAAGCTTAAAAAGTATAATACTACTTTAAAGAGGTATTAATTTTCAAATATAATTCTTGATGTATACTGAGAATTGCTAGTAGACTTCTTGTGGCCTTTTGTAATGAGAAAAATGGGATAGGCCTAATTTTGTGATCTATCAACAAACTATCTTTTTTTAAATTCCTTAACAAAGCAATATATCACTTAAATTGTTTAATAGAATGAGACCTTCAAATTATAAAAAAGATCTCTTTTCAGTTAGGAATCATTTCCAAGTAGGTCGTTTAAAATGGGTTTATCTTCATTTAGCATATATTACTGTTAAATTTCCTTAAATAATTTAAGTATGTATTAATAATATTAGAATTAAACAGAGGAGAGAGTTGTGAGAATTTCCTAAGTGCTTGTTGGCAAAAGAGGAGACTAACTTCCCTGCCTTCGTAGAAATTTTTATGGCAAAGAAAACCTTTTGATTGATGGCTACAAATATCTTATTATTTTATTATTTTTTATTATTTTTATTCTATTATTTATATTTATATTATTTATTCTATTATTATTTTTTTCAAAAAGAAAAAAGAGATGAAATCAATTTTAGTCATTTTTATCTTTTATTCTTCTAGATTTTTTTCACAAGTGAACATTCTATAAATCATTTGATAGATGATATAAAGGAAATCATTTATATTTGCAGAGCTTTCTGGGCATTTGCTGACCACTTCAGGGATCAGGCAGATTCTCTCCTAAACTCTTTGGATGGCTCCTACAAGCGACTGCTGTATGGTGAACTTTCGTCCTCTACATCCGTTTCCAACTCCAGTTCATCCAATTCCCTTGTGACAATGGCTGCTCCTGGGCGAATACCTAAGGCACATGCCACACCTTCAACAGCTGCTTCGCGGGCACCATCTACAGGTAGCGCGGAGAGCCTTCCTTTACTCGTCCATTCACAGCGCCCTGCTAATCGACAGTTTCGTCCCCATCCCCACTCGCCCCCCTCTCACCTGCCCCCCGTGTCTGCTCGCCCCTTGGGGGTGAGGGCGGCTGGCAGTGTGGAAAGCCTTCCCCTTCTCCTCCATCAACCCCAGAGAGATCATCCATTTCATCATCATCACCCACATCAACACTATCATTCGCAACAATATCATCCATTACAACACTCTTCTTCTCCTCCCTCTTCCACTGGAGTTGCAGCAAGGCGAGGATCTTCTGGGATACCCGTCCTTGTCAGCGGCAATCGAGGTTACAAAGGGGAAGCAGGTGATCAGAGATTTTGACTCATGTCGATGCTATAGTGACCTTATAGTTGGGTGGCTTCCAAAATCCATAGTACAGATATTGTTTATCATTCCTCTTATTTTAGCATTTGATGTGTAGGCATCTCCCACGCTGGAAAATGTTTATTTGATATTTTTTTCCCTGTACATAAATTATGTTTAATTTGCTAGTCATGGTCATTCTCGATGATGATTCTTTCTGGCTAATTTGCAAGTTGTGAATGTTTAAGATGTTATGTCAGAAATTATAGCTTTTTTTGGGAATTGAAATTTATATTTTTCTGATTGGAAGCCATTGATGTTTATCAGACTTTTGGTGTTTTAGCTTCAATGGTGTCTTGCTATTTGCTCCAGCACCTGCTTCATCTTTTGATTTCTATGGTTATGCTCCTTGATTGGTTGGCTGTAGATATGCCCATTACATATTGTTCCAGCTTTCTATGATTTATCATTAGTTGCAGTTTTAAGAATATTTAAGAATATATGCATCTCTTTAGCAACGACATATATACCTTAAAAACATGCATTTTGATTCCTTTGTATATTTGGTTTCCTTTTAAAACAGCTAGATTTGGTAATTGTTTAAAAGCAGTCATCATTTTATCAAGGTCATTTGTTAGCTTTCTTTATTAGACACTTCATTAATGTAACCATTGAAAGATCAAATGCCTTGTAAAAGCATAAGTACTGATTACTATTAAAAGATTATGATTGTGACTATTTTACATAGACTATGGGTGTGGATGTAAACATTTTTATGTAAGTTTTATTCATTTTCTTTTTGAATATTCTCACATTCCAGCTGAATTTTATTTTTATCATCATGACACATTACGCATAACAACTGAAAACATGATTGAAATTGCACTTCCTCTTCTTAAGGGGGGTCGATACCTCGAGAAAAATCCTGAAGTCCCGCCTCCAAAAATAAGTTCCTCTTTTTGCTGCTTCTTGCTTCTTGCTCTTCCCCTAGCAAAAGGTGGAGTGGGTGAGCATAGTAAAGAGGGGAAGTTGAACGTGGTTAGGGGTACTCAACCAAGCATCCAGAGGTTCGGTTATCAATGTGATAAGAAGATCTCCCATGCTTTTGTTTTTGCTATTTTTGCGGTATAGAATGATGGACATTGAGGGCGAGAGGAACGAAAGCGAGATTTGATGTGCCTCAGAAGGAAAGCAGGATTACTTGTTGCTTGAGATGCATCGTGGAAGTTCGACTATGAAAATATGCAATGTTATTCATTTACTAGTGAATCACCTCATCAAAAATGACAAGGGCTAAATTAAACTTATAAAACATGCATAAATATCTGTTCTTCTTTATTTAAAATAACCATTCCTCTCAAATTTTAAATAAAAATAATGAACTTTCCGCTTTCATAAATAGACGTATAACTGAAACAACAAAAATATTTTCCCTTTTCCTTCGCTGAATAACCTTAGCCAATGAGCGGATGCGCATGAGTGTTTGCGAGGCGCGGGAGTGCCATAAACCGTACTTTACTCCAAACCCTGACGCAAGGGTCAGTAAAAATTTCCAGATGTGAAGATTTCACAAAGTAACTTCTGTCACTATATTTTCCACCATTATGGAGAGTGAAAACATCACTAAAATTTTTTCACGGTTAAAATTAAAATGCAGACACATTTTAACTGAATGTTAAACTTTCCTTAATTCTATGTCGTATGAGTAAAGTGGAGGTATAAAATTCCTTTCTTACTCTACCTTCAAATATGTTTTGAGAATAATTAGCCAGAATTTAACATGATAGAGGCCAATCTTGAGACTTCATATCACCACAAAGACAGCAAACTGTATTCGGAGATTCCATGGCGGTGAGTTGGACCGCGCAGCGGTTACGAAAAATTGACTTCCCAAGTTGGCACCTGAATTGAAACAGTTTCTTCGGATTCCACATCTAGATACTTCTGAATATGACGTGGCATAAGAGACTCAACTCACAAAAGCCGTTTTACTATTTATTTTCCTTACTTTATCTAGAAAATTGTCTGAAAAAGGTGTCTGCCATTTTGTTGCTGTAAATGAGCACAATATCATTTTTGAAAGCGATAATTGCAACCAGTCAAAAGATTAGACGTATAACTGAAACAATATTTATTTATAACAATTGTTGTAGGTCATTACATCATTTTTTTCCAAAAGTATTTTTTAAACCCTCCACATAGCAGCAAACTTGACTGTTTATCCGAGAAATCCATTTCTGTGAAAATTGTTCACGTTTGATGCCATGTATCTTTTTAACACGTTAGGATATCAAATGATGACAAACTGGAGCATAAAATTTAATAATTTTGTGATAACAATGCGAAGTTTCAGAACCAGCACTCAAAAAAAAAATATTTCTGGCCTCTTCACCACCTATTTTCGATTCTAGTTCACTGTGCGATGGAGCGATTGATGTTATTCCTTCCTACAATCCAGAACAAGTCCATCGTACCTAACCATTTAAACACTTTCTCTGTAAATGATACTTTTTTCGAGCTAAGCTGAGAGATTCGAGCGCTAATTTTCCCACACTTGGCTCTACTATCAGCCTCACATCGCTTGATGATGTTTCCTCTTCAGGAAGAAGCAGTGTGAGGGAAAATGAGGGGAAGTGGATTGCAGCGCCAGTTCCTTGGAAGATGTTTTTCGGCGCTTGTTTGAAAAACGCTGTACATCTTGCTCGCGTTGCACGATTGCAGGATTATTATAAAACTTAGAAACTTGAAAGTTGTTTAAATTCAAAGTTAAAGGATGAAGCTATGTTCCCATCCAACAAAATTTTCGTATCTTTACTTATAACCAAGTGCCACCACCAAAAATGGTCAATTTCTTCAATCTTCTCTAATTTTTTTCTCCGTTTTGGTTTGCATTATCAAAAAACAGGCGGGGGGAGCATAGCTTCATCTTTCAAGCGTCGAATAGTGAAAACAAAATTTTTTTTATCAATTTACATGCCCCCATGGCGATGTAATTGCCAGCAGCCTGCAAAGGGATTTTCAGGCAAGGTATCGACCCCCCTTAATTCATCCTCACTTTTATTTCTGTATGAAAGAAAGTTAATTCTTTCATTGCCTTAAACAGATGTCTATTTATTGCTTAAATACATTCATAAGTTTTCTCTTATCACTCCTAAATCATTAATCAAGAGTTTTCTTTTCACTCTTAACTTGATTCTGAGAAAATAAGATGAAAATACTTGCGAAACTTTTCAGACTGTAGTAAGTATATTTTGTTGAATATTAGACAAACTGTTCTTTTTGAAGTAAGAAGAAAGAAAGGCCTTCTGTTGAAATTTTGACAAAAAAGAAATTGTATTGTTTTCTTTGATTATTTTTTACTTTAAAACTGTGCATAAACATTTTTAAATATTTCATAATGCTATCTTTTTAATTGTAATTAATATATAGGGAAAAAAGAATTCTCCAGGAGAAAACTATAGTGGAAAAGTCGAGCATGAGTAGAACTTGAATGCAGATCTTGCACTTTATGCTCTAAATGAAAGAAACTACTTCACAGAGCAGTGTCACTTTGTTTTTAAGGAAGTATAAAAAGCAGAGTGAGTGGTATTTCCTGGACAACTATCATTCCTGTATCCCTTTCTTAGGAAAAAAGAAGAATTTGTTTGTTAGGTATCATAGAATCAATATGCCATGCTTTCAATTTATCATTAATTATCAAAAATCTTACATCGTATTGTTTTTTAATTGTAATACTAGCAAGGAGAAGTTCTCAGGTTGAATTGTGATTTTGAGACAAGACCAGTTAAGTGTGATAGGGAATTGAATCTAAACTTCACAGCTTTTGTTCTATGGGTTTCTCTCCACTGGTTTGTGAGTCATGATTATTTAAATATACCATCTAAAATAGCAGCTTAGATACTACCTACAAGATACTTAGCTGCTGATCATCAGTAGAGGTAACAATATGGTAACTTGCTGTAACTTTTGATTGCTCAAGTCATGCCTTGTTCATGGAAATACTGTTAGTACATACGAGTACATAGAGACATGCACATGCATTTGTATTGAGGATCTCCATTTGGATGAGCTATCAATAATTGTAAATTCTGAGTCATCTTTTGTCGCATTTTACCAAAAAGAGAAAATTTTCAAGATCATTTATTTTCAGCATAGTTTTAGTTGCCTGAGCTTTTGTTTCCCAAGAAATTCTTTTTAAAGACTGTTTCAACATAAGGTTGGTTCTGCAAAATTAAGTCAAGTTGATTACAAAATCATGATTTAGTCAAATATTGTTTTCTAGGGAATTTCTAAGCGTAATCTAGTGTTTTGATTAATTAAAATTCATTTTTGGTTGATGAAACTGATGTAATTGACAGTCAGCACGATTGAAAAATTTTGTTGAAAATATTATGAGTATATACACATACTATTAATGCAAAGGACTCATGTAGATTAATTTCTTTGACCATGTAAGGTAAAATTGATAAATTCCCCTAAAACGCTTCAGCCAATCACAGAGAATCATTCTCATGCCTGAGAATTAAATTCTTTTGATTCAAGCATGCTTTGGAGTAGTATAAAAAATTAAATTGTTATAAAGACTTAGGAAATTCCAGATACACCATGTGAGAAATGATGAAGAGAAAAAGTAGAAAGAATGTGAGCAATACCATTGCTGTGCATGCCTTGCAGGGTTATTTCTTTAAGCATATTTGTACATGGGCATTATAAGCTAGTTTTCTCAACCAAGAGTAATATCAAAATAATGAATCTCTTCAATCTATTTTCTTTGAGAAAACTTAAATTATCCAAGATATGAAAAAAAGTAAAGTCAAAGAAAATGTATCAAAAACTCTTGATTCTTACACAAGATACTGACCACAGTTTAAAATCACTCCATCATCACAAACATTTTTACTATTATGAACATGGATGATTATCTTAATGTCTTTTTTCTGTTAGCAAATATATCGTTGAAAATATCATAATTTAAATGTATTCATTCATTCATTTATTTTTAGAGGCAGTTTGTAAATTACTTTGCAAAAAATATTGGTTGTTTTTTGTATAATTCATGATTGCTTGAAATTTGATAGATGAGCAGAGTCAAAGCTCAATGTCAGGGCTGTTATGTAGTGTAACATGGACATTTATATTGGTGAATATGGTGATTTGGCTTTGTAATATTCATCTATTGCAATATTTACCCTTTGTTAAATAGATTTAATCTATGGTATGCTATAAAATTTATATGGAAGATTGAGAAATTAGAAAGAAAAATGAATGGTTTCCAATTTCCATGAGCTATTTATATTTTTATTTAGAATTATTTCCTCAAATGAACTCAATTAATTGGTCAAAAGCTAATTTCCATCTATAAAAAACAGCACCATTCATTTATTATGTTGGTCATTCTTCTCAAACCTTCTCTGAAGAAATAATGTGCATTCCATGTATTAAGCTATATTAGTAGTTGAACGTTGGTAGTTGAGGTACATTAACCCAGTTTTTGTCCACCAATTAGACAGCTGTCAATAATATTATGTCACATTATATTCATGTGTATTTGTATTGGTTGAGGAATTAATCAGATAATATAAATTTCGCTTTATGGAAAATTGTCAAGTCCAGTTTACTTTCTTATTTTTGTTTTTGCTAATGCATATTTTTTATTTTGCATTTTTGGTGAATTATATTATCATAAATTTGGCTGCTCTTTTGATGTATTTTATGTAGTTCTATAATTTATGTGCAAGCACTTCACATACAAGTCAGCTTTATTTATTTATATTTTGAATACTCAGAGTAATGTTTCACTTACAGTCTGCTTTCTTTGCACTCATTAGCCCTTGGAAATGAAGTAATATTACCTTTGAGATTTCAATTGAACTTTAATGTCACTCATTTTACAATAAACTTGTAGTTAGAGTTGTACTGTACATGTTAACCACTGTTTGATATTTCAAAATTTGAGTTATTTTTATTTTGGGCACAGTCCCTTTTTTATATCTTGGTAAGGTATGTTTGCTTTTTTGTTTTGTTCTTCTCTATATAAACTCTTTCTTGGACCTCCTCTATCTCTTCTCGCCTTTGGTGTTGCCACAAGATGGTTCACCCCGTCGTCACTTCTATGGAATGGGGGGAGTGGGAGGGGGTGGTGTGGGGTCAGCCTTGCGCTCCAACAGCGCTATTGACCTGCAGGCGGCGCAGAGAGCCAAGGCGCGTGCTCAGTATGCAGCAGCAGCTCGTCTCAAAGTGGGCTCTGGGGCTTCACTTCGTAAGTTATCCCAATGATGCTGAGACAGGAGTTATATTCCTAGCAATTTACCTGGAACAGATGCTATAGTTATGATAGTCTCACCAATGACCAATGTCAACTTAGATCGTTAACCTGCAATGCCCCAGTTTTCAGTTTAATTTCACATTGACTGTAACTGTACATAATTAGTTCCACTGGAAAGTTCTCATGTACAAAAGTCCTTTTCAAAATTCATTTCTAGATGCAATGTAAGAAAGAGAGAGAAATCCTCTTCTCATGAAAAGGAAAATGTTTTCAAATCAAGGGCAGTAATACTTAAAAATGATGTTAGTATATTGGTCATAAAACACTTTGTCCTGCTAGAATTCAAAAGAACAAACTTAAGAATTTACTAATCCTTTCATTTGAAAGAATTTCTTATGAATATTATTTATTTTAAGTTTTTCAATTTTATTTTTGTGAATGTATAAAGTTTTCTCTTGATATTGTTAATTTTGATCAGTATGAAGTATTTGTTGTTATGGATTGATTGCCAGTAGATTTTGCATTAATGTAGCATTCATGAGTTGAACTAACAATATTGTTTCATCATTCCAAGATATGCTTCAGTAGCTGAAAGCTTTGGTGTTTGTAGTTTGTTAACATTTATGTAATCTGTGTATGGGAATGTTTTTAAGTCTATGGCTACATTGTATAGGTGGTGGGGAAATATTAACCTTTTATTTTCCTATATTTTATTTGAGTCCAATAATCAAATAAAAGAACCATTTCAAGGAATGATTAGTATGCATGCAGAGGTGTATTGGACGATTGTGGAAACCTTCTAAAGAATATTGTTTTTTTTTCCTTTCCATGATATCAGTCAGCTTGGATTTACTGAAGCATACTTCTATAATGAGATTGACTGATAAATTTATTCATAGAAAAAAGCTATATCTATATGAGAATGCATTTAAATTTTGTGTTATAATTATTCTTAATTAGTTTCCTACTACTTAAAGGCATTAATAAGAGCTCTTTTGCATAAATTATCAGTTTTCTTGTTCATCACAATTGACAAATAATTACCTTTTTTAACCAGACCTTTGCAAATTCATTAAATGCATTCAGATGCTTTTTTTGGATGGGCAGTGTAATATTAATTTCCCTCACCATCCGCCCATGCTTTGGTGATAATTTTCTGAATTAACATTCTCTCTTTTGCTTTATTTTCCTATAATCTTCGGCTTCCCAGGAGATGATTCTAGTCCAGGTAAGTTGTTGAGACAATTTACTCTGTATCTATTCTTATATTTAAAATTTTTGCTGTAAATCTTTTTTAATAGTTCTGTTCAAAATTTTATCTTAACACATTCCCTCTGGGTCCATATTTTGGTTCCTCACCTTAGGTCCTATTTCTTTACCATTGTGAGAGGTTGCATATTCTTATCTTACAATAAGCGTATTTAAATGTCCTCATAATTTGGTATGGCTGGTAAGAATACTTTCTACAGCTCATGTATACACTATTCAATAATATTTCAAGAAAAGGCAGCATAAAATTACATTTATTTTCCGGGCATATTTGTTCAATATTTTCATATCTGGTAAGAATTTATAATTTTTATACCGTCATTGATAGCATAATTTTAAGATTTTGTGACTTTTTTATGACTTAAATATACTTCTTACCAATATTGAAAATGTCCAAAGTTTAAGATTTTTAAGCAATATAAATACATTGGAATGTGTTAAGATATTTATGTATTGCATTGTACAATAGAGAGTATAATTATTAAACACCCTCTGCATAGTACTTTAAGAAAAATTAAATCATATGTTTTATATGTATCTTTTGTACACCTGCTATTCTTGTATTCTTATTCTTCAAAAAGTGGGTAAGAGTAATTGAATATCTTCAAGTTTGAGGATTTTTATTTTCTTAGTAGAAATCTCATTAGAATTTAAGTGATTCCGATTAGTAAGAGCTCTTAAATGGGAAAAATGGTATGTTTTTTTTCTGAAAATGCGATTCTAATTTCTTTTTCCATATTATTCCATATTTCCAATATTATTCCATAAAATTATATTTTACTTTTAATAACTTCAATGATTTATTTAGTAATTACTAATATAAATGTAATTTAATATATATCTGCCTTTTAATTATATTTTCCTTTGAAATTTCAGTTCACATAATTTTTCTACATTTATCTTTCTTTATTTACAAAATATAATTATTTATTCTTAGGGTTTGTGATCAATTCAGTTTCTTATTATGAATACATATTACTAAATTTACTTTGTCTTATTGAGAGCTTAGTCATCTGTTTGAGTTTTTTGTATAAAAGTTATTTTTTCTGTAGTTATGGAAAATAATTTATATCATTAATGCTTATAGGTTCATGGAAGTAACAGGAAATCAAGTCTTTATTGTGTAACAAAATTATAACAGGATTTGCGTCATTATTCTCTTTCGCTTCTATGTAATGATTTCACTCACACTCTTTTTCAAATTCGCAAACAACATTAACTCTGTCTTAAGAATACCTTGATTCCGACCCTTTAGTTACACAATGTATTGATTTAATGTGAGGTTTTGGTTAAAATTTTATTTATAAAATCTTCCCTTCATTATTTTCATTTTTTCAGTAGTATTGTTAAACTTATGATTTAGTTACACGAAGCAAAAATCTGGTGTGGTTTCATTGCTACTGGTTCTGCAAATACCCTTAATTTAAATGTTGTTGTTATGATTTTTGTCTAGTATATATTAAATTATCTTGTTTTCTATAATTAAATTCTATTTACATAATTGGGATACTTTGATTCAGGAATTGAGAAAGAGATGCTGCTGTTAGATTTAAAAAATGTATTTTAACATTGCTGGTTACTCTTAACCATCGTAATGTTACTCTCCAGTCAAGCTTTGAAGTCTATGTTTTGATTGTATTATTTAAATTTGAATGCATTTCATATAAGTTACTTTTTGGAGTCTTATCCTCCATGTAAAATTGAATTTTATTGGTGATTGATTCCATTTTTACTCCTGTGGCAAGGTAAGAAAGTGTGCTGCATGGATGCTAATTTTTATTTTGTCCAAATGCTGGAGTCCTCTCAGTATTTATTTGTAACTGTGGTGAGGATTTTTGTACAACCTTCCTCACCTAAATAATGGTAACAGCATCTGCTTTAGGTTGTGAAAGTGTTAGGGCATGGAGACTGATTTATTTGGGATGCTATTGTTAGACTGATCCTTGAGAGGCTGCATATTCTAGCTGGACAATTCATTGATTTAAAGAAGAAGGTGCTGGTACTATCTCGATCTCAATGCTCTCTTGTCTTAAAATATCTCTTTTAAATGAAGATCTTCATCTTATGTTATGCCAAAGCCCAAAAAATGAAAAAAACATTTCCTCCTGTTAATAACATAATTCATCTCTAGAGATATCCAAACCAGAATCATGTATATCATTTCTTGAAATTAGTGTAGAACTTTACACAAAATAAGAGCAGTAATAAATCTTCAGCATAGTTCTCTCGGTCCAAGAATATCTGTGACTTTTGCAAATTTCTATTTAGGATGAGCTTATCTTCTCCTTGAATCTAAAATGGGTGTGCTCAGTGAGAGAAATTTAGTTTCCTTGTAAAAACTATCAATCTTATCTGCTTCTCACTGCCAAACTCTTTGCTTTTTATTAGACAATGGAGTGAAACAGTTGAACCTTTTCTCAGTTGCCACTTTAATAAATCCTTAGGCACTTTTTGTGGTTTGTCCCAATTACATTCTACCAACTTTCTATCCACTTTCTTCCACACTCTTGGTCCATAAATAGACCTTAAGCAGTATAGTTTATTCATGTTGCACCTCTCTCTCCTCTGGAAGTTATTGGTAGGAGATATTTGACAATTTCCTCTCTGCCCTTTTTAAGAATGTTTCCTCCTCTTTAAGCTTGCAAGATAGAATTTGGTGCTCCAGCTCCACATATCTTGATTTAATATATAATTTTACTGTGAGGCATGGTTTTCCACCTTCTCTTGAGAAGTGCTTTTTCAGTGAAGCTTTCAACATATAATCACATATATTACATGCCATTCTGGTTGATAATCTGTGCAATTTCATTTTTATAATCGAAATCAATCATAAGATACTTCTCTAGGATCTATTTTATACTATCAGCTTATACAAGGTGGTTTAGGTAATTTCACTTAGTAATATTCTCAGAAGATCTGTTGCTTTTGGAAGATATATCACAGAACTCTGGTTAGTTACCATATTTTATGCTATGCATTAGTGTATAATGCACTTCAGGATTTCAAGAAAAAATTTTAGCTTAACAATTATAATATACGAGGTTTGGAATTCTTAACTTTTCACTTAATGCAATATGCAAATTTGTTAATAACTATAGGATTTATATTGCTTTTAAAAAGTAAATTTAATTCCAAATGCTCAAGCAAAGCATAAAAAGATGAAAGTTAGTAAGCTCCTATTCATTAAGTTAAGTTAAAGTAAAAAAGTAGTGTAAGTGAACAGCATGCAGGTAAAATTTCAGCGATAAATTTTTGGAAAGTTATATTTCTCCAAAAACATTTTAAGAGTTACCATCAGATAAGTGTTTCATTGCCTACTAGAGTAGCAGCTGATCTTAAAGTAGATTTGGTGTCAAATAAAGCATAGTATTTTGTTTTAGATTTGAATAAATTAATGTAACAATTGATACTCAAAGAGGATCTGTGACAGATATTTAGCTTTTCAGTATATTCTTCCATGAAATATTTTAGAAAGATATAGATTTTGACTCTTCTAATCTAATAAAAAGTTGGATTTCTTTTGAATTCTTTGTTTCTGAAGGTAATTTTATCAAGATCTTTTGATTTTTAATTGTATATTCAGTGAAGATATCTTTCAATTTTTGGTATCAATGTTAGCTAAGTGTGTTTGCTTTGTGCTTTTCAACATTTTTCAAGCCATTGCTTTTAGAGTAATTCTTAGGTTATATTTCACCCTCCTTAGGAATGCTTACTGAGAAATGCTTTCACCCATTTTACAAGGGAGACTGCAAAGATAGTTCTTCTAATCTTTGCCATATTTAAGCCATGAAAACTGCTGTGTTTTAGGTGTTTCTTAGGCTAATGGTGGAAGAGGTCTTGCAATGTAGGATACAAAGGAGTTCTTGTTGCTTAGATCTGTTTAACTTATATTTCTTGGTTTTCTTCAGGAATTTAATTTGGTTGTGCAGAATTGTTAGCAGTGATTCCTTAATGCTATAAAATGAATCATCTATGTTTTTTATGAAAACTTTCTAATTAGAGTTCTCTCGACTTTTACTTCAATTGCAAAAAAGTGTTTTGGTTCACATTTTAGTTGGCTTTATTTGTATGACTTATTAGCTATGTATTGTATCTCCAGGTCACCACAAGGGAACAGATGCATGCTAAGTAATGTTGTTGCATGCTAATTATGTTTGCTTAGGCTTGTTACATTTGGAAAGATTTTTTTCTTGCGTGCACGTACAACCTTTCTGACTTGATTTTGGAATCTCCTGAGATGCATGCATATATCAGGTGTTTTGTGTGACCTTATAGAACAAACTTGTCATATATTGAAAATTTTACTTTTTGGTGATAGTAAAACTTGCTTTTTTAATGAATATCAGCTCGACCACGCAAGACTGTGGATGGAGGAGCTAATGTAATGTCAGTGAGTGCTATAACATCTCCAGAAAGAGTTGGGCGCACAAGATCTAGAGTTGCAGGAGTTTCTCAATCTCAGCGTAAGTATTTGCCTATTCCAATTATCTTTTAGATAATGTTTCTGATTATTTGTGCAGAAATACAGAATTGGTATACTATATTCAGTGCTTCACTATTGTCATAAATTTAATGCTTTAATAACTTGTTTGCAAAAGATTTTTGTAATTTTTTTTGGATGTAATGTATTTGCAGTTGGAGTTTACTTTAAGATGAGCTGGTTGATGGTATTAAATAATCTATAATAGTGATAAATGAATCTTGCATAACTTGTGATATATTGATTCTTGATATAATTTGGAAAAAATATACCCACTTATTTTTCAACCGGCCAACATAAAAAACTACAATAATTTTTAATCAAAATATGAGATAACAGTAGAGTAATGATTAAATTGACCATAATTTTCTACCTTCTCACAGCAAGCAGTCGTTCTGGTTCACCCTCATCGAGGTTAAGCTATGCCACATACTCAAGCCAGTTAGGAGGAGGGTCTATCCTGGAAGGTTCTGCCACAGGTCCACACCATCGTCCACGCCATCTCTCAGGCATACCAAGAAGTACAGGGACCAGCCGTGAGGCTAGCAGAGAGACTAGTCCAAATGGGAGGCATTATGCACCTCAGAATCCATTATCATCCTCAATATCACCCTCATCCCATTTATATCACCATGGTCGGTTAGCCTCTCTTGGAAAGAACAGGTAGCTAAAGATTATTTTGTGTTTGTAATTCTTTTTATTTAATACACATCATCTTCCTCAAATTCCTTCCTGATTTGTCTGATTTTGATTCTCTGAAAATTTGCTTTTTACGAGAACTCCTTTTTATGTAACTATGATGATTGAGAATTTTAGCTGAGAAATGGTAGGCTGCTTAACTTCAATATATATTCCTCTTGCTGAGAAACATATATTGATTTTTACTTACTTTTAATGATGTATCATGTTTTCAGATATGTGTATATTGATTGATACATGTTATGCATGGATGTAAGTTATTATTTTAATTCTTGAGATTTATTCAACCAATCAGTCAATTATTTTTGAAATCAAAAGAATTAATTAGCAAATAATTCTTCATTCTTCTGAAAGAACTGCCTCAGCCTATTTAATTTTGGTTTAGTGAATAGTTATTTGATGCTATCTCAATGAATGATTCTGCCAAAAATTTTCTGAAGGCAACCAGTAAGTGGGTTTTTTATGTAGTAGTAATGAAACATAAAAAGTTGTCATTTTAAGTCAGTAAAGTGATCTATTTTCATTAATTGGATGGTTTATAATGGAAGTAAAATAGCATGAATATCAATGTAATTTCTACTGTAATAATTTTTGCAGAGGCACAATGTTAAGTGGAAGGGATCGTCCTCCGTTGCAACAAGTGACTGTTTCTCGACCAGTTATGGCACAGAAAATACTGCAGCAAAGCAGGGAAGCTGAGTCTGCTTTAGCAGATGCTCTGGTATGAGTAATACTGATGTACATTTATACATAATTGTCAAGCTCTATCTCTTTGGTGAATGGGTAACCTTACAACTTTTTTCTCATTTTGCTCTTACTCTATGGCTTTTTTTTGGAACCATCCCTATTTTGGTTATTATTAACCATTTTATTCTTTATATCTATCAATGCTTTTATTACTGTGTGCAACTGCACAGGATGCATTTGATTAAATTAAATTAAATTTCATAATTTTGCATGCTCAAGTACCATTCAAATGATCTCTTTTGTCCTTGTTAGCTTGCTATTCTACATTCATTCATTTACTTCTCATTTCTTGTTTTTTTGCATTTGCTCTTTAAAATATACAATATTGAATGAAGTTGTATTGATTTCAAATATTTAAAAAACAATAAAATTGTTTCAAATGTTGTAAGTCTGTATGAAAGCATTTGAGAAGAATTTGTAGTAATATGCTGTTAGAAGTAATTGGGTACAGTTTAAGAATAAAATCAGATATATGAGTGAAAATTCAATCAAAGTGATATGTTTTTCCTGGATTGGTGTTTTGATTAAATAAAATCTTTATGGATTGTTAGATTAAATTAATGACACATTTGGATTAATTTAGACCCTAAAATTTGTGAGCAAAAATAGTATCTAAACGGAATACCAATAACTTAATAGACTAATGCTAATATGCTTTGTTTTTGTAGAACTTTGATGGACTTAGCATCTCTGATGAGCCTCACATTTCCCAACGGAGGAAGTCTTCCTCGACATCAGGAGGCTCTGCTGTTGGCTTTCGACCTTTTGATGATCATTCAGATGATAGTGAAACTTCATCTGTTTGCTCTGAGCGTTCATTTGATTCCTTCCGAAGACCATCCGATGTAAGTATTTCTATAGAAACATATTGTGATTCTGGTAAAGAAAATCATAATGAATTGATTTTGCTTGACTCAGTTAATCTAAATATTTTTAGCTAAATTTCCAAAAGATGATGTGTGTCAGCTCTCTAAGTGTGATATTAACTATTTGTGTTTATTTTGCAAGGTTTTATATCTGAAATTTTAACAAGTTATCAGTTTAAAGAGCCACTTATTTTATCGTAATTGTAAGAAAGATACCCCTGCATCCGTTTTTCTGATAATTTCAAAATCTCTACCAAAACCATTTTTCGGAAACAATAACTTGATTCTCTTACAATATGTTCTGTCTGGCAGCTTTGCTTATCCAAAAGGGCTTCAAACAGTATGACTATCTGGCTGTTCATTTACGTGGTAGTTGCTGAATGTCTCAGTTCTTTATTTGCCTTTTAATCTGCTTAAATTGTTGATGTTTGTTTGTCTAACTTTGCTTCTTGAAGTTGTTGTTTACCAGCATTTGAATTTTTCTCCATTTCTGTTATTTGATACATGTTCTTTTGAAAAGTCCTTTTTTTCTTTTATCGGTAACCCTTGCAATTTGGAAGTTATCATCTGAAGGAAAATAATGTTTTCATATAATTTCAAGCAGTGTTCATCTAGTTTTAGTGACATTATAGTCTAAATCAGTTAAATTTATGCGCTTAACACTATGTACATTTGTTGACATTATTATAAAGGTTATTATTAAATGAAATTATAGGTAATGCAGTAAAACTCGTTTACAATGATCTTACATGCAGCAAAATCCTGCCTATGAGGAGGCAAGTCTCTTGGACTTTAAAGTACTTGTAGATGTTAATAATCCTGCATATAATGAGTATATATTATGTGAAACCCTCATTATTTTATTTTGCCTTCATATACTGTGTTCTTGAAAGTTTTTTCATCCCCTTCTCTGTGGGTGTTTGCCAAAATATGAGTTATTTTTTATCACCCTTAAATTTCAAAGATTTTTCCCACACTTTACTCTTTCTTTTTTGCTTTTGATTAGTTTTTGTAAATATTATGACTTATGAGCTTAGGTGGAAGGGAGCCCAACCTTACCATAAGGGTCTATCTATCTTTATGGAAATCTATTCTCTGGTCTTTGCCCAGTTATTGCCTCTTTAATAATGAAATTCTCACCATCTGAGTCACCTGAATGCCCCTTTTTACTTTGTAATTTACCATTATTACTTTGTTTCAAAAATGCTTATAGCTTGAAGTCATTGAGAGAGCATACCTGCTCTCTTCCCCATCTGTATTTTTATTAAATAGAATTATGATTGATTCCATTGCGATATGGCCTGGCATATTGAGTATCATTATGTGTTCTTACATTTTGCATAGCAAATGCTGATATCATGTGCTACAAGGTAATTTTTTTATTGTTAGATTCGTATATAAAATTTCTTGAAGCAGGTGAAGCCTGTAAACCTTGCATATGAATTTCTGATTTCATAGTCCATCTCTGTGAAATGCTTATAACATTATGCTTCAGTGATAGTGTGAGTCAGCAGAGGAGTGAAAATAAATATCTAAACAGATCATAGCAAGGCCCTCTTACACTAGAAGAAATTGATATTTTCAATTTTTATTGGAACACCTTTAGGTGATGATTATGGATAATGACTTACTATTAATAAACGCAAATACATAGGCTTATTAATATTAGGATAAATAAAAAAGGTTTTGCTGTGGAATGACTGTGAATTATTAAGGATATATTGCATTTATACAGATGATCAACAATAAAAAAGCTTACAATCCTAAAATGTGCATTTCAAAAAATAGTCTTGTTTGAACTAAACAAAATCCCATTCATAATGAAATAAAATGTTGGTCCCTTCAAATTCATTCTAAGCGAGTTTTACTGTATTTCCTTGTGTCTTTGAACTCTTTTCTCTATTTCTTGTTTAGTTAAATATCTCTGCTTTAATATTTAAAATCTTTCTTTTATCTAGTTTCCTATCTCAGAATTTCATTTGTAAAAATGATGATACAATATTTAATAGATGATTTTCTCCTAAAAATATTTCATCTTATCAAGTGTCTTACAATAATTTCATAGAAGTGGATGTTTTCCTTCCATAATAAATATTTTTATAGAAGTAAATTTTAGTACCTATCCTTTGAAGTTATATCAGTGATAAGTTTTCTATTAGTAAAAGTGGTTATTATGCCATCAGAAAGGCAACAGTGATGATATATTTTACATTAGTAAAATTTATTGTCATTTCCGGGAAATATATCATAATATTTTGGTATTAAATAAATTTTGATTCTTTAAATTCTATTTATTTAAGAATTATCCTTTAGTACTGATGAAATGTAAAACAGATATTAGGGGTAACTTCAATTGTATTCTCAAATGGCAGATGATTATATTAGTTAGCATAGTAGAATTCTCTTTTAGATAGATTAGTATTCTTTGTAATAATTTCCTAAATTGAAGTATCTGGAATGCTAAATTAACCTTTCCTAGGAGTTCCATATCGGTTAAAAACAGTAGGATGATGAAATTGAAAATTTTGTTTTGTTAGTGCATTTACACTCTTATTGTTCCTGTAGACATTTTCATTGAAAGTTATTCTTTTGTTGTAGTTTCTCGATTTTCTGCCAAAGTACAGTAAAAGTTTACTATAGTGATAATTAGTAATGGTTATAGTTACAAAAATAATCATTATTTTAGCAGTGCTAAGTTAGATGTGGACAGCTTAAATGAAAGCCTTTTGTATTTCATTATCTTTAGCAGTTTTGATTTATTACGAGTCTGCTTGAATGTAAGAGAAAGTTGTACTGTGTTTAAAAAATTGTGAAGAGATCTCTTAAAATACTATATGCAAATACTATATGATAACGTATAAAATATATGAAGGTAGAAAATGGCTTGATTTTCAATTCATTTGTAGTTTATTTTGAAAGATAATGTCAAAGACAATGAGGCAGATTTCCCTCACAGCTACGCAATTTAGTCCAGTTATGTAGCATACTTTTTTAGTTAATGTCCATGTTATGCACCTCTGGTCATCTTGTTATTATTTGTAACTGAAAACAGAACAAATAGATTGGCTTTTTATCAGATTTTATCGTAGCAAACTTTTACTGTACGCAGAACTTTGAATTGTGGAAAGATACTCTGATTTTTCTTCAGGATGGCTGACTACTTTATTACGAATCACATAATGTATGCTTCATTAATAAGTTGATCCTCAGCAGCTTATTGTTTGTCAGTCATAACCTTGTTTTTTTTCCTGTTTTCCTAGATAGTTTCTTTTTCAAATCGAGGCTAAAGCATTTTTCATTTTTAATCTTCATGTGTTTTTGGTTGTTGTTGGGCTTAATTGCACCAAATGTTTGTGTCTTGTCTTTTGTTCCGACCAACTAACCATGTAGCCGTATTCATGGAGTGGTTCCCAGCAGCGACTCTACAGAGACGTGTGGGAGCCATCTTGCAAGGTGGGTTTTTACCCTACCTTTTCCTTCACTACTTTTGCCTGTAATTAATCTCTATCTTGAACACACTAATTTCTTGTTATCAGTATCTGTAAATATAGGTCGCAGTCACTCACTATTAAATTTGCTCTGTATGGGTAGTGAAGGTTAATCTAATAAATTTAAAGCATTAATTGTTTGTAAGTACGTATTTCCTAGTGGTAATTTATTTGTTAATTACCTGGTTCTGCTGCCGGTAGATATGTATTCTTCCTTCAGAGATAGCTTTCTCAAATTTTATACATTAATAGGGATTTAGTCTCAAAGTAAGATACTTTTGACATCTTTTGTATACACTGCACATTCTTGTATATGTAACAACTACACATCTTGATTGGAAGCAGTGTATGTAATCAAACTGCATGCTTTGAAATATTCTCTGTAGTTAATATTTTTTGCTTGTGAGTAATTCCTTTGGGTTAATTTAATATTTTTTCCTGATATGAAAGGAATATGATATACATGCCAAAACCTTTAATTCAATGGGAGGTCAATGCAGCCTCTGAGGTAGTTAGAAGTTTGTGATTAAAATAACATTTATAGGTTGCTTTTGTAGAATTTTTTGTTATAATCTTACCAAAACAAAGTTTAGAGAACTATTATATCTTGAGAAAGGTGTACATTTTCAAGTCTGTGGTTTTAAAACTCTTATAATCCTTAGAATTCGAAGTATTCAAAATAGGTCTATGTATAATATCTTTACTTTAACAGTGGGATTTTTAATTAACTGTTTCGAAAGTTAGAAAAAGCTAGTTTTCATAATAATTGTAAAGCTAATAAACAACTTCCCTGAAACAAAATATATTTTGTTTTTCTGCTATTATGGAATCAAATGGTCTACATTCAGTCTCTTTTTTCTGTAAATTATGAACTATTCCTAATTTTTAGATAGAGTTCTATTTTTTGTTGTTAAATCCTCATTATGTAAGTATCATATAAGGCTGTTGATCGAAGTCTCAAAGAGAAATAATGCAGGAATTTTCAAGTCTTTAACGATTGCTTCTATGCTCAATGGTAGGTCTAATATTTTATAAAGACTCATGTAAAAGTTGTTATAAATGCCTATAGGGTATAATATGTAATTTAGTCCCTTCTTCATTCTGCTCTTAAATGCATGAGAAGGCTAATTCAATGCATGCTCAGAAATATGCCAATTTTGCTTTGTGTTCATGCCTAATAATGGGATTCTCAGTGTTTGTTGGAGTCTGTAACATAATTCAATCAATATTTTGGCATTCATTTGAGATAAATTTTGTGGAATGAGTTAGGCATAGTGTTATATAGGTGAAGCAATTGTAAAAATTCTTACTTTATGTTTTTCTGTGTGATTTTGGAATCCATAGCTATAGAATACCTTGATTAGCTCTTATGTAATGTAAATGATAATATTTTACCGCTTTGACATTAATATTTAGAAATATTTATTCTCAGATAACATTTATCATTAATTTTATGGTGTTTTGCTTAGAAAGTAATAATTAATGTTGAGAAGTATGTACCAGAAGTAAAATTAATCAGTCTCTTGTAATTTATTATATGTCTGCATATGTTAATTTGGGATTAAACCACCCTTTGTTAAAAATGTTAATGCGATGCCTAATGATTAAATTTTTGAAAACATTTATTCTTTCAGGCCATCAAATCGTCTGCTGTTCCTGCTATAGTTAATATCTAGTGTGATATGATAGTAATCTTATTTAGATGTCACAAAATAGTGTTTATCATTGCAAAGGCTTTACAGAATGTAAAATTTTGCTGTTTAACATTATGGAAGGGCTGACTCTTTAATCATGATCGGGATATAAAAAAGCATGTTCTAGTTAACTGTTCAATAATAGCTAATGCGCTGAATTTTTACATTTTGGATAACACAGGTTTTGCATGAGGTACTGCATGTCTTTGTTTCAGGGTGTGATCAAATGGTTTCACTGACATTTTTTGCATTTTATGTTGTTTAATTTTTGCTTAGATTTAAGCAATTCCCAAAACTATTGGAGACCATTTAGTTCTCTTTGTTATAAGAAGCATTGAAAAATATTTATTGATTTTATTGTTTTTATATTTTCTGTTAAGAATTTTAACTAAATGATGTATTCATGATTGTAAATGATGAGAATCACCAATGTCTATTATTGTACATCATATCAGTTTTGTTGGAAGAATAATTCAGTGATATAGATGACTGTTTTATAATCCTGAATCCATCAAAGAAACATTCATGATTTTTTACTACAAATAATACTTCAGCATTCTAAGTATCTGATTTCACTTACTTGGCATTCCTTTTGCTTATCACATATTTTGTTCATTTTTTAAAACTGTAGTATCATTCATTTACCAGGATATTTCTGAAATAATTGCCAATTGTGCCAGCACACATTGGGGAGATCGTAAAGAAGGTCTTGTTGGACTTCAGCTTTACTTTCAAAATGGAAAACTTCTTACTGGTTCTGAGTTGAAAAAAATAATTGAAATATTTACCAAAATGTTTATGGATACCCACACAAAGGTAAGTTTTCTTTATTTTATCATTCTAAAGGGATATCTATCATATTTTAAACTCATTAATGAGTGTCTATTTAGTCATTAATTTTCCTTGAATACTGGGCACAATTATGATCAAAATACCAATGCCAATCTTAGGACTTTCTTGTCTGAAATTTTCTTTGGAGTTGGTTGTTACTTAAAGTGCACACTTGCTTTGAAAGTATATCTATTAATCATTTAGAACATTAATTTATGATCCATTTCATAGTTGCAGTTGATTGATTTTTTGTCTGAATGAGTTGAGAATGAATTATTTTGGCCTTGTATCCTTATTGTTTACATATTATATGCCCATACATATTACATGCTTATAAGTATTAGCCAGTTTTCAGTAGAAAAATAAAATGACTTCCTGTGATTCATGTAGTTGTTTGATGTGTGTAATTGAATTTAACTAAAAATTGCTTGAATGACTATTTTTGTATTTTTTTCTATGTATTTTTTGAATGCCTCAATATATTTTATTATACAATTATTTGAAAATAATGTGCTTAAGTCATATTACTTTCTTTTGTGTTTTTTTTTTAAATGCTTATCTTTGTTGCTATCTCTTAAGATAATTTTTATTCAAAGCTAATTTTCCATAATGTAGTAATTCTAAAGCCAGTCTTTATTTCTTACAAAAGGTATTCAGTCTGTTTTTGGACACACTGAATGAATTAGTTGCCAGTCACAACAGTGATCTTCATGATTGGTTGTATATTCTCCTCACCAGACTTCTAAACAAGCTTGGAACTGATCTCCTCAGTTCAACTCAAAATAAAATTCACAAAACACTTGAAATTATCAGGTAAGTTAATTAAAGTGCATCTAGAATGATGAAAGTGAATCTTTAGTTCTCATTTATATTTAATTGTGAAAACTTGGTTACTTCGTTACTTGGTTACTTTGATCCCTATTCAGCGAATTGCTGGGAATCAGAGAATGTTTTCTCTAAATCATGGCTTTCATTAAATTGGACCTATTAGTTATATATAATAACATTTATATATTTAGCTTATTCTTTGTCATCATGCATCTCCGGAGAATGTATATTAGTAATGAATAATTCTGAGCGTACTTGATTTCAAGAGTATTTCATTACAGCTATAGCATTACAGCAAAAGTACCTCAGGAAGACATGGTCTGCATGAAAACAATTTTTGCTTTCAGTCACCATGTTTTAATCAATGCTACAATAGCATTGTATTTGAACTAAGATCAACAATTTATTCATAGAATAAACCTTGACTCAAATTGCCTCATTAGGTATTTATGTTAATGATGTTAAATGTAACTCCAGTAGCCAATTAATTTGAGTGGTCAACTTCTCTATAATGTGATTAAATGACTTATGTTGTAAATGGAATTAAATGATTGTTATAGAGAGGTAAGTCACTCATGGTAAAAAGGGTAAGGTATGATATAGTGATGAAGAAATATTTCTAAACTCTCATCTCCTTTTAAAACTCTTCATTGAATATTCATCACCAGGTAAATGATTCATGACTGAGTAACTAATATCTTACATGATAAGTCATATTATTCCTATATGCTATTCTGTATGAAGGCTACTGACACTAATTTGCAAAAAGCATGACATTAAGTTGGTAAAACAATGGCACTTGAATCAGACATCAATAGTATTATAAATTTATACTTTTTGTACCTGGGAGTTTGAAAAAGCTCTCAGTTTTTGCCTGAGAGTCTTTCCTTAGCCTTTGTAAAATATTGTATGATTAAAGCAAGTAGTAAAGAAAGCAACATTTGTTCTCTTTGAATGTTTCAGCTATCATTGTCATTCTGTGATACCTTGTAGCAATTAGGTTAATGGCTAGTGTAACCAATTGTATAGCTTTTATATGTGATGTATGTATTTATATTTTTCAGGGATTCATTTCCATACGATCTTCAGATGTATGTAATTTTGCGCTTCCTTGTGGATCAGACACAGACTCCAAATGCCAAAGTGAAAGTGGCCATGCTCACTTACCTTGCAAGACTTGCAGCTTGCATGGAGGCTACAGACTACAGCTTTATAAGTGGTGGGAGTTCCATTTCAGGTATGCTTTAACACAGTAGTTGCCATGAAAGCATGTTTCCATGGAAGAAAACAGTATTTTTGCAATTGATAATATGAGAAGATGTGACAATTTTGTGTCTACTTACTCATAGAATATTACCAAATTAAATTTTCTTCACATCTTACTTTTTTAGACTTATAGTAATGTATATATTATGTCAACTTTTAGACTTATAATTGTATATTAATTTTTTTAGTGAAGATATTGAATCTTAAATTCATCTGTAAATGGAATTAGTGACTTGATTTGCTGATTTTGCTTTACTGATACTCTTCTGTTTCTTCATGGTGTGTTGCTTAGAAGGGTATGATTGATAACATATTTCCATCTTTTAATAGGTCAAGTAAAAGATACAAGCACAATGTCTCGCTTAGCTTTGGTGAAGATGATTGGATGGACTTCAGAATCAAAAGGTTCTCCTCTTGAAGTTAGAAAGGCAGCGCAAGCTGCTGTAGTAGCCCTTTTTGATCTGAACACTCCAGAAGTGACCATGATCCTTTCTCACTTACCAGAGGAGTTTCAGGTACATAATCATGATAGTTTTTGTTAGTTGTTAGGTTCATAAATTCATTTGCTCATTGTTATAAGTTTAGTGCTTGGTGTGTTTGTTAAAATTTTGCTGATTATTAATTTCCTAATCACTCTTTGTTGTTCTTAGGTGACTGCATCACAAGTAGTTCAGAATCATATCAGGAGGAGTAGCACTGGAGGTGGAAGTGGTGTAGGTGAGGGTTCTTCATCTCCACCTGTTGTCACGTCTCCTCGTATGCCTGGCTCTCCTCTCCACGCCCACAATGCTCAGCACCTACATCATCATTCACCAAGTCTCTTGCCATCTTCTCCTCAGTCACCAAGGATTAAAAGGGATCTGGGTGGAATTCATGATGATGAAAATCTAAATCCAGATGAAGTTTACAGGTTTGTGAATAAATCTGTTTTCCTCTTAATATCTCATCCATCATAAATTGTCATGGTTTCCTGCCTATTAACTTGTGTGAATCATATTCATGAATAAACACCTTATTTACTTTAAAGTAACGTGTACCCTTTTTAGTCCCTTTGGCTCTAAAATCAGGGTGTGCATAAGAATTGATTGTACACTAGATTCAGGCTAAAATCTACTCATAAACATGTCCCATAGGACATGTGCACGAGTAGATTTTTATGCATGCAAGTGCATGGCCAGTCATATCCTCTGCTCACCCTAGTTCTGTGCAATTTTCAAATGTTTCACTCAAGCGCTATGTATCATTTGCTTGTAAGCTCCCTCACATACTCTAGACTAAACAGTCAGCCAATAATTTTTAATTGAAAGGGAACCAGCAAGCCCAACAAATATTTTTATCGGCTGTTTTTCAATTAGTGAATGTTCCTCCAAAAGTAATATTATTGAAATAATAGAATAAAGTTATTATTAATGTAATATAATATTAATGTAATGAAATAATAATTCAAATGTAAATATTGGTTAATGTGAGCACTTAGGTGAGCACTTACCTAGTTCATTTCTCTAAATTCCCCATACAAAATAGAAGGTTCAGCTTGGATGACTACCTGTGCAGTACCTTTAAGGTACTGCAAATGATATGATCTGTTGTTTTGAGGTGCACATTGGATTTGCGGGCAAAATATTTTTCAATTTCCAATACTCAGATTATAGAGTGGACATTAAATTCTATGGCATGTTATTTTCAAGTAAATAAGGTATTTTCTCTCTGATGATTCCCAATCCATCCTAGAATGAGAACTGTCATTCTAAAGTTAAGGCTGCATTTCTTGACAATTGAATCAGGGACTGCTAGCTTTTTATAATGGATTACCTCTTCTTTATGTTAACTTATTATTGATATTTAATATGCTAAAAACCCATTATTGCTTTTATGAATGTTAAGTTCAATGAAAAATATTTTTTTTACAATTTCATGACACATGAGAATCAGCCTCAAAGAAAATCAATAGATGAATTTTAAGTATCATCATGAGATATACATGATGTTAAGTTTACTCTGACTGGTCATCTTTTATTCAGTTGTGCATTATGAATTATAAAATTACAAGGCAGATGTATTGAGCGGTAAATTTCCATAACCATGAATTTGTCAGCTAGATTATTATTTGAATTATTTCATTTTAGGCATGGATGGAAACTGATATTTTGGTATTCTTTACTTTGCTTTTGCCCATCTGTAACCTTTAACTTTAGCAGCTGCTACAATGACTGTTATTTTATTAATACTTTGACCCATGAAGAAGAAATATTTACAAATAAATAAACGATGAAGTATTTTTAAATTCTCCGGTGTTCATTCGGATGATTTCGTAATCTAAACTTTAAACCATTAATTCTGATAAAGATATATTTGGCAAATTTATAATAAGATATGAGAGGTGTTATGAATTTTTGAATAGGTGAGCATGCATGTGCTGGGGGTTGCATCCTTTGTTGCACCTTTTCCAAATGTTGCATCCTTTTTTCTATCATATGATTGATGTAGATTTCTCTATCTAAAAATTTTTGATAAAAATGTTTTGAGGATTCCAATTCTAACTTCTTCTTATGATTTAAAAAAATCTAGGTCATTAAGAAAGACCACGGCTGAAATACAGAATTACAGTTTTGAAGCTGGAAAAGGAGGAGCTGATCGGGATACCAACATTGGACCATTATCATTAGGAGCTGCTGATCGCCTTGTAGATGATAGAAATATGGGAGATATTGGAGATAATAGTATTAGCAACTCAGTTAGTGTAAGCAAAGTTAATTATTCTAATTATGATTAATTAAAACTTTTCTGAATCATGATTAGTCTTGAATCCATATAGTTATTAAGAAATCTTACTGAAATGTCGACCTTATGTAGGCCTTTCTCTCAAATAATTTCTTTAAAAATTACACTGTTTAATTATAAAATGTTTAGTTTTTTCTAATCCCAGGAACCTTTTTCATAATATCTTTATTTAGAGATTGATTCATCCTTTTTTAATAAATCCTTGCCCAATGAAATATATGATTTGTAATGTATTTTCTCATTTTTATGTCTTTCCTTTCAAATTTTCAATATTTTTACCTTTAATGAAACTTGTCAACATGAATTCTTTCCAAATTTAAAGATATTCCTCTTGGAAACTGAGATGTTTGCCATTCATTTTATTTTGACATTTAGATTGAAACAGATGAAACTATTGAGCCTTTATGCATTCTTTATTTGATTGATATTTACTAATCAGAATATTGTTATTGTTTTGCTAATAAATTCTATTTATATATCAAATCATAATTTTGTGTTGTTTCTTTCATAATTCAGCAAGGATCTGGGCATTCATCTTCCCTTTCATCACCAACTCGGCTTCCCAGTTACAATGGAATAGACAAAAGTTCAACATCACCAGCAGACAGTGGGGGTGGTGGATCATTTGATGCTATAGCCTCCCCTGAAAATGGCTTCAGCCCCAGGGGTATGAGAACTCTTTCTTTTGACTTGTAAAGTTCACATCATCCAATTATGAAATATTAGACCATAAGCTTAGGAGATTTCATACCATAAAGTATTTTAGCTATTTTGATGTTATGTGCTAACAAAATTTATGATAAAGCAACATTCATAATCTATTATCTTCTTTCTTAAATATTGATAAGCTTTTCCCTTGTAGTGTGATAATTGTGTAGGAAAAAAATTTTTGTGACAGCTATATAATCAGAAATTCTTAATTTGATGAGCTTACATGTGTACCATTGTTGAAAATTATAAGTTAAAAGTTACCAAGATTAAAATTTCTGAAATGTTAGAGAACTAAACTGGGGGAATGATTTATAATTCATATCTTCTTGTATTAGTTTGAACCTCTTTGTTTCAATTTTGTTTGTTTGATATATTTGACTTTTAGGCAGTCACCTTCAGGTTGCATTAGATGACTCAGAGAGTCTGAGGAGGGTCATAGAGATTCTTTCTACTCCCAAGAATGAAGAAGAAATGGAGGTAGATGGATCGCAGGATAGTGTGGATGGAGGAAAGTTATATGCAAGAACTGAAGCGGATAAGAAGGCTGCTCTTACCCAATTAATTCGTATTGTGAGGGATGGAAGCACTCTGGCTGTAATGGACCATTTCAAGTAAGTATCAGCTCATGAGAATAGTAACAAATTAAAAAAATGTCTATTAATTTCAATTAACAAATTTCAAAGTGACAATTATGTCAGTTATGTTTTTAATGACAGAAGTCCAATAATTATCTAATAACTTAGAATGTTATTAGTTGCTTTTAGTTTCTAGTGACCTTTTTAACCTAGACTATGAAAAAACCAACTTTCAATAAAAATGGCACTGGAATTTGGAGGGCAGATGCCAGTATATCCATTGAAGAGGATTAAAAATTTTAAACATATCCACTCTTTGCCATATTATTAGCAATACTGGGTGTTTGTAAATGTGTATGAGTTAGTAATTATATGCAAAAACTGAGCCTAGCCCTCTTAGTGACTAAATTTACTGATAAAATATAGGAATTCACTAAATTTTTCTTTCTTGGTGATGATTTCAGACCTATACTAAGGCTGTTATTGGAGCAGCTTAGTGGAGAGGGTGCTATTCGTGCCTTGGCCTTGGGAGCACTCAGTGAGATGCTTCGAAAGCGTTCTTTTGCTGCAGCATTTGCACAGTATGTGGAACTGCTAGTAACTAAGGTGCTGTGTGCTCACAAGGACACTGATAAAGATGTGAGTAATTTTGCTTTAGTTAGAACTCATCTCATTCTGTTGGGTATGTTGCTGTTATGAAGGCAGTTTGGAACTCTGGTTGCTGAACTGTTATATTGATGATTGGTAGTGGCTTTGATATGCCATGTTTTCTCTAGTAGTTAAAAGGAATGATTTTCTGTCAGACAATCTGAATGCATTTCAAACTTAATTTAGCTTTTAATTGTGCCTTTCTTTTGATGTAAAAGCTGGGATTTTTACCTGTAGTTGCTTTTTGACTTAAGCATCAACAAAAATTATATTTACCAGACTAAAAAATTAAAGTAAAAATTAAATAAAATAGTATTTACCAGACTAAAAATTTTCCAGCAGAAATAATTTTGTATACAAATTTAAGAATCCATAACTTTTGAAAACTCTAAAACTATCTTACTAATGTGATTATTGTGTTGGCTGTTTTATTTTGTTGGTAGATAGTTTTCATATTATATTTTCTCTCGGTAATTACTGTTATTATGGTTTTATGTTTGATATCATTAATTGAAAAATGTTATCAATAAAATTTTTTCTACCTTTCTACTCAGGGCAATAAGGATATCACAATTTTTTGGTAAAAGGTTCTATTCTGTTAAGTATCTGTAAAGAAATACATGTGATGGTAAAAGATTTTACACTAAAGTGGTCAAAGGGTGTTTTTTTGTATATTTCAAGTATGTATTGATTTATTTTAAAATCTTGTAGTTTTCAGCAGTTAGGGTTGGATTTCATTTGCTTGATTTACATGTGCAAGATCTTAGATCATCAAACTTAAAACCAATCACCTTGTAAATGAGGATTCTATTTTATATTTCTGCAGGTGGTGCGTGCAGCTGAAACTTGTGCAGGCACAATGGCTGCTGTGATGCCTGCTGACGTTGTAGTGGTAGTTCTGATCTTAGTTATAAAGACAGAAGATTTCCCTGTTAACCAAGCTGCTATAAAAATGTTAACTAGATTAGTGGAGCAAAGAGGGCGTGCAGTGATTGAACCTCTTCTCCCTCAAATAATGCCTGGCCTTGTTAAGGTAATGTATTTGCTTTCTAATAAACTTTACACTACTAATTTTTCAGATAAGTAGCTGTCCGGTATCTGCTGTTTGAAATTGTTGATTTTGGAGCCTTAGATTGAACATACATTATCCAAGAATTTGTCTTTATTTTTTAAGCTTAAATTTTTAAATTAAGGTAACTATATCAGTGAGAGTTCTTATATTTCACTCTTCCCTCTCATTCCCTTCCATC
This sequence comes from Pachydiplax longipennis, assembly GCA_036926295.1. NCBI lineage: Eukaryota > Metazoa > Arthropoda > Insecta > Odonata > Libellulidae > Pachydiplax > Pachydiplax longipennis. Next base: position 11,750,054 of record JAVFKF010000024.1, on the reverse strand, counting down.
TGCATCATATTTTTGGTTCCAGAATAATTTGTTATGGTAATAGGCAAGAGATTTCCATACAAAGCTAAGTTTTGTTTGGGTATATTGTTTTGAATAATATGCTAAAACCTATCCCTCAATTTGGAAGTCCTCCCTAATTTTGATCAGGGATTCCCTAATTTTGATCAGGTCTGTCAAAGAAGAGGATAATCGATGTTATATTCACTTCTTATTTGTAAAAACTACTCAAAAATTGTTCATCATGTTTTCCATAGATTATATTTAACACAGAGTACTCCTTTTGAATGGTATTAGATTGAATTGTACAATGTTTGGTCAAGACACTTGGAGTTATGTTAGTTTTTGAGAAGTAATCAGTCATTGTTCTACCCCATTATACATCAAATTGTTATATTAAAATAATGAATTTATTTAATGATGATTTTGAACTGCTACTTATTTTCATAGTAGTATTTGTTGGTATTTGTTAATATTCATAACATACGCTGCATATCTTGTATTTTTGATAGTTCTTCCTTCATATATATATTGGGGCCATAACATGATATTTTTCCAATTTTCATTGCAACAGGCCTATGACAATGAAGTGAGTTGTGTGAGGAAATCTGCTGTGTTCTGCATGGTGGCAGTGCATTTGGCTGTTGGAGAAGAGGTGCTGGCCCCACATTTGAGTGACCTCAATGGCTCCAAGATGAAGTTGTTACATTTGTACATAAGGAAAGCTCAGCAGCAACAGAGTGACGATTCACGTGGACACAAAGGGATGAGAAGTGGTAGCTCAGGAGGTGGGGATGGTGGTGGCACGGGTTCTGAATCTTCCAGTGCGTCATCCCCAAAACACACACCCACGTAAATCCTCCACTGTTGCCCATTTCTGATCTTCCTTGGGGATGTGAAGGATGTTACCTCAAGAGTTTTCTCAACACATTCCTCTGATGGAGAGCACCAGTTTTCCATAGACCAAGAAGCCTCGGGAAGTGAGCTCCACCGTTGTGCATCTCTCTTTTCAGTGGTGTGAAGTGCCTCCTACTGGCTGCTTTCTTTCTCTCCCTTGTGCAGCCCTTACTAATCAGTCGATCTAATGCTTGTTTGCTTCAACTGATTCTCCTTCTTAAGGGGATTGGTTTAAGCAAATGCAGCATCGAGGCATCACCTTTTTTTTGTAAGATGACCGATAAATGAGACTTTCTACTTCAGCCTTTGCCATGGCATTGTATGTGATGATATAAGTATGTTGGATGAGAGTGCGTGTCCATATTTAGTCAGTGTTTATTTGCAAAGCCTTAAGTATGGCAAGTGTTGGATTTTTGGCGTGTTATGACTTTTAAGAGCTTTGTTGGGCTTGTTAGGCGTGAGTGCAAATGGTGGAAAGGATTATGAAGGTTAGGGTTTATAAGGCTCTTTTTACTAGTCTTGCATTCTGCCTATTCATAATTTTTCTTGATTGGCGAATGAGCTAATACAAGAGGCATGTTGTTTACCTGCTGGCCAATTTTGTTTTTTTATGCTAGAGATTTTGGCTCAACGTTTGTCATGACTCTTGTTGACTATTACAATGAAATCTTCTTTGTTGGTGTGAAAGCCTTCTCATAACACTAAAAACTCTATGGTGTATTGATGGTGAAGGTCTTAATTTGTCTCTGGATGTGTCTCTAAAGATGTGGAAGCTATGTAAATTATCAATGTGTTGCCTTGTAAGCCTTGGTGTAGTTGTGAGAATGCAAGGATGATTGTGATGGATAAAAGGGCAAGAACTTACTTTTTATGTTTTTAAATGAGAGATCCTTGATATGTTCATGCTGCCATTTCTAAGGATAGAACTCATTTGTGTTAATTAAATCATCCCCTAGTCTCGCTCTTAATGGAATTTGGTGTGGATAATCTCAATGAAAAAGGTGCTGTTTTAAATCCTCCCATTACCTCCCATGTAAATTGCAAAACCTGTCTTATTTATGAAACAACCATGATTGACGTAACTTCTGGAATACAGTGTCTCAATGTAAATTGAATGGTTATGGCTGGTATTGTGGACCTTAATTAATTTTAAATATGAAGTAATTATTGGTTTGAGTCAAGCGTAAGTTCCGTTTTTTGAAATGAAGTTTATTTGTCAATAAAATTTACTACTATTTACTTTACCTTAGTATATATTCACTCTCATTTTATTTCTTGACGTTTTTAGGCAAATTGTTGATTTCCTTGTGTAAAACTTGAGCATTTTAAATCAAAATTTTAACAAATTTTGTGATCCGTTTATCGTTTTCTAAGTTTTGCCCAAATAGAGAATTCTGCCCTGAAAATGGTGCTATGTCCAATATTTTGGGTGGAATGAAAAGGACCAGCCCATTACCAAAATCTTTTCTTGCATATATTTTACTGTTTGTTGCCTTGCATCATCCTGCTGTTAGGTGATCTTTTGTGGTGAAATATGCAGGATACTTTTCTAGTTTATTTTTCAAATTCTCAGTAATTGTGCAACATATACTGTTGAAATTCACTTGTGTGGCACTTATCTGAAGTGAATCCTCGACGATCCCACCATGCCCAGGAAAGAATTTTTCTTCTGTTTTTTGAGAACCCTTGCAGAGTCATAGTTTTTAAAATGGCATTTTTATACATTCATATCTATTTATCCTATTATCATTTCATCCATAAAGGGTTCATCCTTGCTTGAATAATGCAGTGTAATAGCTATTGATCTTCTGTTGGCTTTATTTTGTTTGTTGAGTTAATGATGAATCCAAACTCCTTGCTTTCTTAACTTTCCTTGTTTTGTAAAGCATCAATTGGTTGGCCCATACTTAATTTCTCTACTGACTCCCGCATATCTTGCTGGCAGTTTTGCTCAATCAGAACCTTTAAAAATTCCGTGATCAGGCTTTTTCTTTTAAGGACAAATATCCAGAATTAAGATTGGTTTCTTTGGTAACTTTGAGCCTCTATCTTGGTAACTTAGAGCCCCTATTTGAATTTATTCCACTGCTGTGCTCATTGAAAATTTGGGCTTATCTTGCTGTCTCATACAAAATAATACGGTATATGTTTAATTTAAAATTCTCCTCTTTAAGGGCTTCGTAAAAATTTAATTACCAACTCGAAACTTAAACTGTTTCATTTTGACTGAAAAAAACATTTGGCTAATTGCCAGTGAAACAGTGAAGTTCATTGTAATATATTCTAGCAATCATGGCAACAAAAAATACATACGGAACCTATGTATGACTCAGTCCAATATCTACTCTCATTTAGCTAGAAGGCTACTTGCATTTCACAGAAGCTCCTGGCTTCCTGAAAGTGAGATTTGAGATGCTCGAGAGTATAAAATGAATATCAAGAATGTTTTTGGATAATTTCTCTCCGTAAAGTTTGCTGCAGATCAAATTACTGTGCTCTAGACCTAATTTGATATAACTCTTGACTCATCAAAGTTTAGAGTGCCATTATTTAATTTTTAAACCCTTTTATTTTTAATAAAAATCTTATTACTTCAGATCAGTCCTTTTAATATTCATGGTAGCATTTTCTATTTACATGATTAATATTTTATGTTAATCATTATTGATGCTGATAACTGTCATTGTAATAAATGAAAAGTTGAAAGTGCATGTTCAAATTGTAATACGATAAGAATGAGAAATGGCTGCTTCAGTATACTTACTGCATATGTTATTACAAATGCCAAGAATAAAATCAAGATAATTTTTAAAAGGTGGTATATAATCATTGTGATATAGATCTTTAAAATACACATTATATTGTATTACATTTGTGTAATTTGGATGTATGTATTATAAAAGTCAATGAGGTTGTGCAGTGGAGTACAGTTGTAACAGTTTACCAACAAAAATCTCACATTACAACTCAACTTTGTATTTCTACAGAAAATAATGCTTGTAAAACACAGGGAAACCTTTGAGAAATCTTTTTAATCAATAGATTATGCTAAACATACTTTTTCTATGCAAGCTAGAGAAATTGATTGATCATATTTGTGGCAGACATTCCATATGTTCATAGGGAAGTATGAATGTTTTTCACACTTTTTGCATACAAATTTCAGTCTTTGGAGAAAGTAGTTATCTGCAAAATTGATGAAAAATGTAGGGAATATATATTCAAGATGATTTGAAAGTGTAAAGAGGAGACTTAATTTTTGCAAATTTACATATTTCTACTGAACTGTTGAGCTGGATTTTTATTTTCAGGGAACCCTTCCAAACCTTAATTTTTGTTATGTACAGTAATTAATTTGTCATAAATCAACTTTAAAGTTATAAAATACCTTTATTTAGTATAAATAACTCTCAATTAATCTTTTAATTGGTGTGAAACAAGTATCATCAAATCTGCAGCGAACAGTCAATCTTTTCAACATTCTGGATAGGGTAGGTAATGTGATGAAAGAGTAGGCTTTTTATAGAAATTCCCATTTCTTATGTTTCTAAAGATTCATTATTACAAATAATCATATCACAAGAATAAGTTTTACGAATGCATTTAGGACCTTTTTTCCTATTAAGTTGTGCATTATGGTTGAGTATCTATGGTTACTGTTTTGTTTTGCTAGATTCACATTCAATACAATTCTCATTGACTACAAAGTCAGGAAGGTTCTACCTTGAGAATTATATGCTATTTGTCTGAAGTATAAGTAGTGGAGAAAGTACACCTTATTTTATCATTTAAAATATCAACATAATGTGAAGGTAATGTTATTAAGACATGACAAACTTTCAAGGAATTGGCTTTGGTTACAAATTACAAACATTTTATGCTTTAAAAGGTGTTTCATAAGTTCTACAGCAATCTTCAACACCTTAACTTTGTCATTCCTTCCTTGCAAAATTATAGTAATATCCTTGAAAAGATCGTTAAGAAAAAGCGGGTGTTTATTTCTGACAATCATAATTGGTAGTAAAGATAGTTTATAACAAATATTTATCCAAAGTGCATATGGCTGATTTTGGACGTTTTATAACATGGAGGGATTTATGGTCCTCTTTAAAAAACACTTAACTTTGACACACTTTGTGGTATGCACCCTCCTCCAAGCACTTAATATATAATAGAAACTTTTAGAAGTAATTTGGGTGTGAAGTTTACTTATCCAATTTTTTGTTATGCACCAACTTTGAAAATATACTGCATCATAAGTGTTTGATTGCCATGAAAGTAGCTTCAGCAAAGGAAAATTTTCTGGAAGGCCTACTATCGAAATCTTAAATGTTAAAGTACATGAAGCCAACTTCTGGTATTAGTCTTCAAGTTATAATAGTACGTTAACGAATATCGTTTATTTGGTCAAAATCTTAATAGAGAAAAACTATTCTGTTATAATAGTATGAGGATGTTGACAATTTTACTTAGAAAGTCTTCTATGTTTCTTTCAAGTGTTTTAGTGTCCACTGTAATAATGTATTGACTATTTTTATCTCAAAATATGCATCCTTGAAACATTGACTAAAATACCACATTAGTATCACTAATATCTTTTCCAGGGTCCAGAATTTACTTAACATTTACTACTCTGTTGGCAATCATTCCTCTGCAGTCTTTTGATTTACATTTAGACTGCTTACGATTTCAAAAGGTTATTCGTAACATATTGTTCATATTGCTAGTATCCTTCAGAATAACCACATGTTTCACGAAGTTCAACAACACTTCCTTTCTTCTATATTTGATGTATTTTGAATCGATTTAAGCATTTCATTCTGCTAGACGATATGGTACTCCTGGCTTGCGTCTCCACATCAGAAATCCAAGGAGAAGACCTAAACAACCTCCAACAACACACATGGAGAAGCCCAACCCAACCATTGAACCTACAAAATTAAAGAATTTAGATTAGCTTAGTTCTTACCAAAAGGTAAGCTTTTATTTTCTTTTAGAAAAGAAATGTAGCACAAAACTCCATAAATATACTGTCTGTGATTAAGATTATATTTAATAGTTATTTATTGCATTTGATATTCAATGTAAGGATACTACTGCTTGCTTTGTTGATTAATAATTGACATTCTTTGAATTAAATTATCAGCTTTCTGGATTTTTGTTTGGTTAACATCCACATTAAGTTTTAAGAAATAGTTTGATGTTAATTTACTTATTGACATGAGGAAAATACTTCATCACTTAAATTATATTAACATCTAGGCAAAAACAATTCCTTGACATAGACAAGATTTTATCAGCTAGTTCATCAGCACAAGGTTCAAGATAACCACTGAACCTTAGAGGTTTGCTGGATTACTAAACACCCAATAACTTTCTTGTCTTGAGCACTGCAGAAATTTTGATTATTAATTTTGAATTCTTAACTTTTGCTATAATTAATGTGAAAGATGATTAAATTAACTATTGCAAAAGTAAATTGCATAAGTTTTCATTCATAAAGATAACAAAAACAAACAAGAATTAACTGAAGAAATATGGTTTGAAACACCATCCTTCATTTGTTAAAACATTAAACAGAGATTAATTTTAGGATTTCTGCTGGAATTTCAAAAAGTATTTGTTTTCCTTGTTTTAAAAGCATTTGATAACTGCAAGATTATGTCATACTAATACATATATCATAGGATGCCAGGAGTTAATCTGCCCCCTGTAGTTGTATACACTTATTTATTTTAATAAATTTAAAATATCTTAAAAATATATTTAATCTTAATGTATCTATCACATTTTACCTGCTGTGTAGTTTGATTGCAAATACATAACTGGAGAAGAATGTCTTCTTGTCATTGGATGAAATGCTTCTGGAGTCTTCACTAATGAACCTGGTGCTATTTGTACCACCTGAAAATAAGAGTATAAATTGGGTTATTCTTATTTATTGTAGTTGCAGGAAATTTTGGAAACTTTTAAAATGACAACATATAATAGATGTCCACTGCAGCCATGCATATCGGAAAGTTAAGGAAGAAGTTACCCTATAGCTGTTTAGTAGATAGTAATTCAATTTCAAAATAGTAATAATGTATGTAAAGTTATTGGGATACATTATCCCTTCCAATGTGACCAATATAGTGCCACAAGCAGTGGTGGGATTCTGTAAGTTCACATTGGCTCATGTGATCCAGTTCTTAGAATTTCCAGGGTTCGTTGAACCAGTTCCTAATTTATTATGATAAAATAGTTGTAGAACAATGTAAATAGAAATACTTCTAACTTCTCATTTCAATTAGAATATAATGTCAATATCGGATCATAAAATATCTCATCATTATGTCATCTTAAAGTTTTGGAAATGAATTTTAAAACGAGGGTAATAAGGAAAAAGTATGCAGCTAAGACTGCAGTGCATGTTTGCATACTCCATAATAATTATACAAAATATAAAAGATACTCTTTAATAAAGGAATAAGAATCTGTTCCTAAATATTTTTGAATTCCACTGGGCACGAGGGTAATTTATCTTCTGTTCAAGGAATGATTCTCAATCTTTTCAATCCTTTGTAAACTAACTTTTATTATTTCAAACTTTGTCATAAACCATCAGTTTGATGATAATTTGCCTGGCTTTAGTGTGGGTTTTAGTCAAATTAGAGGAAAACACAAAATGCAGAATTAAATTTACTCCAGAGAAGTTTTGTAGAGCCAACTAAAAATTTAAATTCTAAATTTTACTATACTCACATTTTATTGATATAAATGGAAAACATAATATTACATTGAATACCCAAAACTTCTTTTCATAAAAAATTAACATTTCAAAACTCTGATTAGTATCCTCAGCTTCAAGTTATGTGGAGCTTGACCCTCATCAATGAACATGGACATTGAAACATGGCTGTCATGAAAATATCTTTATTTCTTTTTCTTATTCATCCCCTCTAACAAGATCTAATTTATTGACAACATCATTAAATCTCCTATAATTTCTTCTAATATTTGTTTGTTTATATTCTAAAAGTCTTATCAAGCTTGTGCCTTATTGTGCCCTGCAATAAATTCAGGGGAATTTGAAATAAAACCTCACCAGGAATATTTTCTATTATTTTTCAGTAAGTTTAAGCAATCCTGATTTAATAAACTTGGTGATATTATTATTTAACTACCAAACTTCAGCATTGTAGCTGGTGATAGTGACTGTGGATGCTAGCTGTAACAGAGCATTTCTTTAGAGCAGCTAAAATTGTTGAGTTAAGTCATTGTTGTTAATTTTTAAGAATTATCAAATTGCACCTTGAATCATGATACTGTGATGTATGTATTCATAAAATTATAATATTTGGTTTTAGAAATGAAAATTCAAAAATAATTTAACCTCACTCTAGAATACAGGGAAGAGTAACTTCTTACAGATATCAAACCAAATGAAACTTACCTTCTGCCTCTGAGCTCCCAGAGCAATTCTCAAAGGCACCTCATGCCGTCGAGTTATTCCTCGCAGCATTTGGAATGCATCGCTGAGGCTTAGTTGTGGTCTTGGCTGCTCTACTGGACCTACAACTCCTGGAGCCTCCAGCAGAACAAACCAAACATGAGTCACTGGTCCCATCACAGTTTCTTCATCTGCAGAATTGCTATGACTTCCCATGCCACTGGAAAGCTAAAGAATATGTGATTAACATTATGTTACTGTTAAATATTATTACACATTTATTTGCAATAAGATGACTTCAAGTTCTGTTGAATTTAAAAATTAAAATAACTAGTTTTCAGAAAACAAATATGCTCAGTCAGGGGGTAATGTTTTTTATGAAAATCTATACAGTAAATGTATTTATCTATAAATATGTACATCCAATTTCAATTTGATAATAGCCAATGTTGAATGGTACTTCAGAAAATGTTATTCATATGAGTTTTTATGCATAAATTAGACCAAATAATGCCACTCAATAAGTTACAATTTTAAAAATATTACATGGAAATATTTTTTGAAACTTTGTAAATTGTGGTAAATTCTCAATTCCATGTGAACTTTTTTTTATAGAATACTTTTCTTACCGTCAGTTGGCTAACACGTAGAGGAGTCACTCCAGCAATTCCAGCAATAGCTCTTCTGAGTGATTCTTTTGCAGACTCTATGCTGTATTGCACCAGATCCTCATATTTCACTTAATCCAGAAGAATTCCCATGTAAATATAGTTTTATTGTTTAAAATGCAATTTTAAAGAAGTGGTTAATCATTGTCTGTTTCTAAATAATTTTATGCAAGGAAATTCATTTTCTGTTTCTGGTAAATACCAATTAAACTTCTATGAATTATTCGATGACATTTGTATGCACCATAATTGTATGTAATCAATTAAATTATTTCACTATTACTAGAAATAAATGAAAAAGGAAGTTAAGGTAAAACTGAAATAAAAAAACAGAAACCAATGTTTGACTTTACTTATGAGAATGAGTCTGCTTTTTGATTAGCCTATCAATTTCTTTTTTAGATGACAGTTAAATCAGAATTGACCCAACGTGTTAAGCTGTTAATCCTTAAAAATCATGAGGAATCTGATGGGACATTGCAATTTTATTAATAATGTGAGCATCATCAATTTCGAATAAGTTTTCCAACAGTTACTTTTCTAATATTACTAGATATACTGATTTAATTTGAAATATAATTTCTTTTCTTACCTTGGAGAGATAGTCGAAGGAATAAGCGATTGATTCTGTCCAAGCAAGGTGTCACATCAAAATGTGACCATCCAGGATGACCTGATTTATATGCAACATAATGTGTTGTTGCCACTTCAGAGAATGTCCATGAATTCTCCTAATTTAGAAGAAAAATCCAAGAACATTACATATTTATCAAATAAGTTGATTTTAGTTATAAAAGCCTCATGAATTATAACTTGATGATTTTTATTTTGTGTACTTCCTGTGACTTGAGTGTCTCTAATTGAATTTGCTAGTAATAATTTTTAATGTTAACTTTTAAATTGTATGCCTTGGTTAAAGAAGAACGATATACCTAATGATAGAGATAATGCACAAATAATGACTAACCGAAGGAGCTGAGTAAGTTGCTATGCCAATTGGCACTCTTTGAACTTGTCCCAGATCTTCTGTTTCAACTGTCCAGTCTTTGTGGGAAAGAAAAACTTCAACTGTGGAGTATTCTCCCTGACTGATCTTTGCAGGCCTTCCTCCATTTGTTCCCTCTACCACTGCATCATCCATCTGTCCCATGACATCATCAACTTCTTGAACAGACCCTGAATCTCTTCTTCTATTTGCTGCTACCCAAACATCACAGACTACTCCTCGAATGTCCCTCTGGAAATTAACAATGAAATTATAAGCATTTGAGAGCTATAAAATAAAATCTTCTAGTTATATCTGGACTGCTTACCAAACCCCAGTACACAAAATCCTCTCTTGCGGCATGCTGCAGCAGTTCTTGAGCATGACGAAGACGGATTCGCATTGTAGTGTCAGTGTCTGAAGAGGATCCAGTTGAGAAGGTTGAGGTGGATGGTGGTGCTGGGGCAGCATCAGGAGAGTCAGTTGGTATTGGATCAATGGAGCAGTTGCCAGTGTGCTCATTTATGCGATATTGCACTCCTGTCTTGAAGTCATGCACAATGCGATAACTATCTCCAGCAGGCATCATGCCAGCCTAGCAAGAATGAAACATTTGTTTAAGGGAATGATTTGTGGAAGGTTTTTGGAATGTCTTGGAATCATACGATATATGTTAGCAGGCATCCTAAATTAAAACTTTTATTCTATTAATTTTGAGTAGTGAATTTATTCATGATGCATTTACTCCATTCTCGTATTTCATAAACTCTGGCTTTACTTTCCTTTTATTAATATTATTACTCTTTTTGTTTTCCATATTCTATATCACTCAACCACTGTTTTCTCCTATTTCACATTTTCTGCCATTTCAATTATTTATTTACGAACTAGAGGCCACACTTACCTGTAACGGTAGAGAGATCGGAGGCTGCTGTTGGTATAAGGAAGAATGCGATGATGAGGGAGGTGAAGGAGTGAGAGAGCGCACTAGACGTGGAAGGTGGAGACGGTGCAATTGCTGCTGAAGGCGCGGCCTCAACTCATAGCTCACCAAACTTTCGCCCAAGTCATAATGCTGCTCTTGGTATGATAACAGCCTGGCATTCTGTGAAATTAATTAGAGATTAAATCGTAACGAAATAACCCCTTCAAACTAAGAGATTGATACGAAGGGCGTTATTTACGTGAACAATTGTTTCCATGGTGAGTGAAAACTGCTCTGATAACTGAGGCATTCTGCGTCGTGAGGAGACTTCAATCGGTGGACAGAATACTCCTGGTGGTGGTACGAACGGGGATCCCACTCTATTCCAGCTGCCTCCACCGCCTCCGTTGCCTCCTCCGCCGCCGCCTCCTCCTCCACCTCCACCTCCCACTTTGAAATTCACCACGTTGTATACGAGGTGGATGTATGTTCCAGGGAAACCGAAAACCTTTCCTGAAAAAGAACATTTGTTTGAACAATCTGCTCATTCAAAGAGTAAGGAGTGCATCTAGGCACTGAGACCCTCTGATTAGATAATCTTCTGAGAAATTTCAATTGAAAATGGACCTTACACTAATCACACCACACCTGACACAAATTCATCCCTTTTCACTGTGTAAACAAGTTAACTATTCTCTTTTAGGATTCCTTATTACAATCCATTGAAGGGATTTGACTTTTAATATTTTCTTCTAATCGATTATTGTTAGGGAGTACGATTCATTGAACTGTTTTACTAAATATTTTTCTGATATCGATTTTCGTAATGATTGACTTCCCTTGTAGGATATTCGTGATAAAATTTCATGGAATACCAATCAACAATTCTTATTCGATCCGAATAAAGCCATCATTGCTGCATCAAATGCAGTGTAAAAGGGATAATTTATCATAATCATTTTTCTCTTGACAAATATTTAATGTGGTGCAGCAATGGCCGAAACATTGATTCTTGGGATAAAAAGAACTTTTCGGAGTCATTTTGCTCTTGCCCAAGCGTTGTTACTTTATGTCAAATTATTCTGGATTCAATGAAGTCCTTCACTTACCACTTCCATCAATGGTTAGGGTGGCTGGCATAAGAGGATGGCCCTCAGTCTTCACGTACGTCGCTTCAACCCTTACGCTGCTGTTGTTTGCTCCACCCCCGCTACTTCCTCGTCTCCATGTGACCAGTCCTACAGACCCCACTCCTACTTCCTGGACAGTGGTCGCTTCCTCCTCTTCTTCCTCTCTTCTTCTCTCCTCTTCATCATCCTCTTCACTGCCTACAACTCCTTCCTCTAGCTCGTCTTCCTCCGCCGCTTCTTCGTCCTCCACATCATCTCCCACTTCGGCAAGTCCTAGTCCTCGACTTCCCGACCGAAGAAAGGTCAATGCAGAGGCGAAGCGGACGTAAGTCTCGCTGCAGTCCCTTCCCCTCTCATCGCAGAAGCAATGGTTTGGTAGTAGCGTCGAGATTCTGCATCGGATACCTTGAGAAAGAGACGATAAGTGAATGGTTATCAATGGCTTTAATCCTTAATCGTATACATGTACGGTTTGATTTTATTTAAGTAATGAGCATCTATGTTTCAAGAGGTCTTTGGGAATTTCTCACCTGATATAACGTGTCCTACTCCAGTCGCTAAATTTGCTAAGCATAGCCTTGCTGGAGGATGCTTCGGTGTGTGAGGTCCCCTTCCATTGCCAGCCATCATCAGTGACGGAGGCGATGTCGGCGGAGCCGCAGAATATGGTGGGGGACCTGATGGGGCTGTAAGGCTGGTGGACAATCTCGATCCTTCTTGGTGTTCTGAGACTGTGAAACGGCGATCTTTCGCTGCATCCCAGACATCTAAAGTCATGTGGAAGTTCTGCATTGCAATAAAACACAGAAAATACTAATTAAGTACTCAGACGAATTAATTTCTTCCTAAAACTTGCGGTCTAAATTAGCTAAATAATGTAATTTTCACCATTATTATTACAAATAATTCGTCTTAACACATTTAGTGTTTCCTCACTTTTGTGGTCCCAAGTTTCAGTTTCCGTATCCTCAAGACAACAAATTCCCACCAATGAGCAATGAGTTCATTTTAGTGACTGATGGAGTTAAATATTTTACGAATACTTAGTATGATGACGAATAGCAGGGTATCAATTGGAATATTTGTTTGCAATTAAGCAAATATTTAGCAAAATTAAAAGCAAAACGAGTAAAATAAAACGACTTCAACCTGTTCGAGTCCCCTTTTCTATGTTCGTAAGTGGAACCCTGTGGCAATTACTGGTTTCGTGGAGTGTAGTCTAGTAAGTTTGTTGGAGGGACTTATTTAAATTACAAAGGTAGTCTCTAACATCATTTTCCGAATCAGTGAGGTTGATTTTCTTAAGTAAAATAGTTCACAAACTTTTCTTAATATTGTAATTCGATTCTTATCTTTACTACTTCAATCCAGCTATCCACGAGCGAAGAACTGTATGATTTCTTATGGAGAAAGTTTCTGCGTGATAAGCTATCAATGATAAAAAATCTAAAATATCTAATCTAGTTCTCAACCACCAAACAGGACTGCAATAATCAAGGATACGTCTTTTCCTATACATTCATATCACTTGTAGGGTCATCGATAATCACCCCTATGATGAATTTGCTTTTGCCATTTATTTTTTTTTTACGGCTGGATCACATTCGCTCCTCTAACCGTCAACGTGAAAAAAATGGCTCCTACCAGTATCGAACCCTGGACCGTTTCCACCAAAGTCGAGTACGCTGCCAACTAAGCCATTATATTAGGATACGATTTCCTAAGACCCAAACATCAAAATGTAAGCGTGTCGAGTATCTCAGTCAACTTATTTTATACTTTTACGTATTATAAAATCCCTAGGGTTCCCGGATAGCTATGTGGGGAGCACGTTCGATTTCGGTGAAAGCTGACCCAGGTTCGATTCTCGGTGGGAGACCACGTACGAAATGTCCTCAGCTATCGAAGCACTTTTGTCAATACTCATACTTCTACTAAACATCCCTTTCATCGATACTCAATCGCTTATGATGACATCGATTGAAAATCGAAATTGTTTATCCATCAAGGGAAGGCAAGGCATCAATCTAGCTGCTAATACGATAGTTCTGCGAAGAATTTGTGTTGGAAAACCTGAGCTTCGCTGTTAATCTGCCTGAGATAAGGTAAATTGCTTTTGAAAGGCATTATTTAAGGCTTGACTTGCTGGTAATATCTGACACAAATACAGTTCATGGCTTTTCAAAAGTTCAGAATGTATTGTTTTACTTGTAACAACCCCGAAGAAGAAAAGTTTTGCATGGTCATGGTAATTTTACTTATGCTCAAAATAATAATAGATTGTCGACGTTTAAAATTATTTAGGATGTCAGGGAATTGAGAAATCTTCATCTGCAGCTGTAGTCGATCATATTCGTAGGTGCTTCGAATGATAGTTTAAACTTATAAGTTAGGGAAGAACAGCTTAAATATAGATTGATATAAACAGATTAATTCTTATTTCATTTATTTGTTGTGAAATATTGCGATCTGTTTCATACAGGTTGTTGTGGTTGTGGTAAGTATATGTATTGCTATTTTTATTGTCAGGGGTTTTACTTTCTCAAGTTAGTAATTGTATGTGATTAATACATATGGTGTAAATAACGTATGACTTTTCAAATATTCATCTTTAGTTCATCAGGCTCGTGATGTAGGAATTCTTTTCAGTTAATTGCTAGTGGGCTATCTTCTTAAATGAGAAACCTCATATTTAAAATTTTTGTCTTTGGTAGCTATACGATTTGAAATTATGTTTGTTTTGTAACTAAAAATGAAGTTTATTAGATAGGTTTTTATTTTGTATCTTCTATGCTGTAATCGAGCATATGACATCCTTGTGTAAATCATATCTTTTGGGGGAAGACATGTCTACTTTTGTATTTGCATTTATCAGAAATACTGTGCTATGAGATTAACTCAGATTTATCTCCTGGAATATAATACATCGACTGTAGTTTGTCTACATATGTTCAACATTTGACCATTGCCTGAGGGGACATTAAAATATTTTGTTTAGTTTTACCATTCCAAAAGTATGAGGCTTGTAATTCCATTCTATTTATAACGGAGGACACCTATAGATAACTTCATCAGTTTCTTTTATGATATTATTTTAGTTTTACTATATATTAGTTTTTAAAGTTTATTTTTATTAGTCCATATCACACTCAAAGAGTTAGTTCAGAATGAGCTACATAATAGTCTGCAATTGGGAGCTGATTTTTTCAGAATGTCTCAGAATATGAAAGTTTAGTATTTCTTCTTGTAATACTGAGTTATTCATGAAAGTAATTTATTGCCATTATTCCTTGTTTTATCATGTAATCGTCATTTACTCTCTGCTGTATTATCTGCTGTAAATGTTCAATTATGAATGAAGTTAACGAATTTCTGGTAGTATTGCCTGACAGTGACAAATTAATTATATGATTTGCTTAGAATACCCAAACGATAACTATTTTCAAATCAATTAACAGCATTTTGTCTTCGTTTACTACTTGTGTTAATTCATTACATTGTAGCTAGACCGCTGATGGACAAAATATCATTAAACTCAGTGAAAAATTATTCTTTTCGGAAAGTGTATGGAATTCAATGCAATTTGTTGCAAATGTGTTTCTAACAATTTTGAAATGTAAAGGAGAAAGGTATGTGTACTGAAATATGTAGGATAATCTTTACTATCACTTGAATCATCTTTGAATATAATCGAATAAAGCATCAAATGATTATCTCCTAACGTCCGTAATATCCCCAAATTTCATTAAGTATCATGCTGATTGATGTGGGAATTGTAATATTTATTCAAAATCACATAGTTTTCAGTAATCAAAGTTATTAGCTATCGTTGCAAACGATGCGAACAAGTTCCGAGTCATGATGGCTGGAACATACATGGTGTTGAAGCGGCCAACGGCATCGGCGCCGTGGCTTAGTTGGTTAAAGCGCCTGTCTAGTAAACAGGAGATCGAGAGTTCGAATCTCTCCGGTGCCTTGGGTGAATTTTTTTTTTTCGCACATGTTGATTTTTATCCTAAAATTACGAATAATTTACATACCGCGTTAATAAATTGTGAGTTTTTGTTTCTGTTTGCTTATAATAGCATTTATTGTTTGTAATTTAAGATAAGTCCCGCTTCCTAATGTAATTCGTGCATCTGGCGTATTGTATCCACACCCAACCGTAAAACTAAACAAAACATATGTTTGTTAAAATATTAATTATTCAAACTTATTTACTTTAGAATTGGCAATTTTATATCGCTTAATTACTCAGTAACTCTTTGAACGCAGAAAGATCTTCATTATTGATTGTAGATTAATGAAGAGCTTTCGGAGGCAAAGGAGATTTATAATGACATAATTTCCTCAACTTTATTCACCTTTTCCCTTCATCATCACTTCTTCGGATGTGGTTTAAGGGCGACGAACAAAAATTTTCAAATTTCTTACCCAAAAGTGAAAGTGAATACTCAAGAATAAAAATTGATGACGAAATCAATGTGCGTTTTTTAGCATTGGGATTTATCGAGCTTTTACTAAAAGACGTCTCTGCTGATCTTTGCCACACTAAGTTCAAATATCAAAGGATTGTTATGAAAAATTTCTTTTGTAGCAACTCATGTAAATATATCTATCGTTTTGACGAACTCCTACTTCTGCTATTAAGATTTTGAGGTGTTATTCGTATTATTTATTTCTAGTCCTATTTAAAATTTATATTAAATAAAACTAAATCCATGGCACAGCAGTCTTTGGTGCCAGTGTCGAACCGAACAGCATGTACTTGTGTTACGAGAGATACGTCGGTTGACTGCCTCTCCGCTTTTTCTAGAGGCGCTCTCTATCATATCAAGTAGCTGCCCAATCTTTAGCGTAGCTGCGTCAGAATCCTGGCATTCACAGAAAATCGCAGCGGGACTGCATTTTATCTAATAATGGAATTAAAGTGTTTGTAAGACGGACGAGCCTCCCGCTCTACTGTATGAGGCTCATTAGTTCAGACAAATTCTTCAGCTTACTTCTCATTTTAAGACGTTCTCTTATATAACTTAGCAAACTTTTGGTTAACATGTCCATAGGTATAAACGTGTGCTTTATACGTATAAAATAGTGTAATGTAAGTATGTATAAAATTGTGCTTTAGTGGTCAAACATGTGACGAATTTCAAACGTAATGTTACATAAAAACTAAAAAGTACAGACTTGAAAAGAAAACAAATATTGTTTCCTTGTTTTTTCATAAAAGTACGCGTTTTTTTATGTAAAATGTTATGATGATCAGGAAAAATCAATTACCTATAGGTAAAATCAGTAAACATCTTGTTATAGCCTTGAAGGCTAATTTATAATGCAAATGTCGTTTTCCACGATTATAGACAGTCAATGAGATATTTCTGGGAAATATCAGCTTCGAAGTACAGAGATATAGTGCAAAAAGTATCTACACAACTTCATTATTCTCTTTAAGTTAAGTTTCTAGCTCTTGTGTTAGGAATGTTAATTCAGAAACGTATTTTTTTACGTCGTATTTTGGAAACGAAAAACTAATGCCATATAAATGCTCCCGAGATCGTTTAATTATTGAATAACGTAAAATCAATTGTAGCCGTTATGCAACATTATGTTGTGAAATAGAATATTTACATGTTAATAATTCAGAATTGTTTGTAATTAAGACGTGTATACAAAGATCTGTAACATCAAATTCTCTCAAATATTAATGAGATAAGGATTTATTAACCCGCAATTCCTTTTAAATTAATGAAGTTTGCTATGTGTGGCAAAATAAGACGCGAATAAATACATAAATTTAAATCAAATAACTGGAAACAAACGTAAATAAACGTAATATAAAAATGAATGAATGAAAACCTCAGTCGTGTCGATGATCTAAATCAGATTATTGTATAAATTTAAATATTTATATAATTTTAATTCATGTAAAATGAAGTGATATTCGGTTTCTACTTATATTACGTTTGCAGTAAATGGTTGTTCGCGGCCATTATGCGTTTCATCCACATATTTTTGGCGTTGTTTGAGTGAGCTATATGAATGGCTTTCAAGTCACACTGACATTGCTCTAATACAGCTAAGGCTTTTCTTCCTCATGAAGAGAGAAAACTTATTAAGGTTGTTACAAAAATGTTAGATTTACATTAATATTAGGATATGGTTATTGCCACAGTTTAGGGTCTACATGATGTTAATATTTGGCAGGACTTATGCGCATTATGCTTTATTATTTACTTTTTATAATTCATTCCACAATCCCAAAGAGGTTTAGGCAGAATAGGACCAAGATGGGAATTTCCTAGGTAACTAACTAAATACTAAAAGCAATTCATTTATTCTCTGTCTTATCTATTCGATATCGAACATTTTAATTATTATATTTTTTTATTATTTTAAGAATTCATTAATTAGATATTTAGTTATTGCATTATGTCACTACGATTAACTGCCAATGGCATTCATTTTCAATGGAGAGTTTTATAATACGATACCATTTTATTTAGAAATAGTTCGTTTTGCATTAAGTCCCCAGGACCAGGTGGCTACAATTAGTATTCCTTGGAGGGAAGGAAACTGACTGACAGACTGACCAACTAGCATGCTATTTAATCGAAATCCAATGCATCTAACAATATTTTCAAAAAAAATTTCAAAAATTGGAACAGCTTTCGACAAAAATTTTGCTTTTGATAACTCGCTTGATTTTTTTTGACTTGGACTTGTTTTCAAGACACAATGATGGGCTTGAAATTATACACGGTTTGTAATTCTTGTTTTTTCATCCACTGAATGTAAGGATTTGACGCAGCAGAGCTGATTTGGTCGCGATCGCGTACTCACAACAAGAGATTACATTATCATCTAAAAATATACGGAAGGATTATCGGATCGTGCGCCCATTGTTCGTCCTTTTCATCTTTTATTAATATCTAAAAATAAGCAGATTAGTTGTTGGTCCGAATGCAATTAAAACCAGTTCCCCCGACGCTAATGATGTCGATGCACAAGGGATTCTATCGAATCAAATCATGCAAAGTAATTCGGAAAGATCGCATCGAAAATATTGATTTCCTAACGAAGTGGATGGGAATCGCCTATCTGAAAGAGGGGAGAGCAGCGCCAACAAGTGGCGGCGTCGAAAGCAAGCTGCTCGGACAAATCTGCGCTTAGAACGCCCCTCGAAATGAGCAGCATGCGACAACATGATGTAGTCTCATGGATGGAATATGGATTGGTGATATAAGCATGGGCAGTCCAGAAGGGGCTTTTGTCTCACCAATCCGAAAATTTGCTTCCCATTATGCTTTTAAATGAACTAATTTCCATAAAAACCCCAAATTTCATCGGAATTTACTCTAAGATGAATGATATAACCAGCTGACACGAATGGAAGGCTTAGTGAGTGGATTGTAAGTAGGTTATCCATTTTAGTTCTGATACAATAAGACGGGTAGTGTAAAAAAGAAAAACTGAACTCGGCTGTTATTAAAATAGAGATTTAAAGCATTCGTTTAGCCGTTATACGAGTGTTCGAGAGGCTATACTATGAAGAGTTCATGGAATAAGAAAATACCTGGAGAAATTGCCTGTCTTAGAAGAACCCGATACATATTTCAATTGCCAAGTTTATATCCTCAGTTTTAGAAGAATATTGAAGTATCGCACAAACTTGTCAGTTCTTCAGAATACCTCAAACTGTCTCACTAAATTGATATCTACCTCATATTTTGGTCCTAAGAAACATATTAATCTTACTTATTATAATTTTTGGTTTATGAGAGATTCATTTCCCAGTGGGAGAATGGCAACGTACATCTTTGAAAACGTTTCATTTTTCCAATTCTCCGTTTTAATTTCTCTCTTAGTACCTTAGAATGTTGAGTTTAATGTAATTTAATTTATCATCTCAACACTTTCCTTGCTGAATAAAGAGTAATAGGAGAAAAAACAGTTATTTTACGTACGTTTATCAAGTACAAGAATTTTCTTGCATCTCTCATAGCCATGATAATTGGAAGTTCATCAAAAAATCATGGACTACCTACTTATTAAAAACGGTTATTTGAATAAGTTTACCTTTTACCTTATATATATACCAAATAACCTACCATAGATAACCATATAATATATACCACGTAACATTACTCAAAATAACTGAGGGAAACTGAGGGTCATGTTGTGTTAAATCTGAAGTGAGTTGAAGTTATCGTCTCAACAGCTTTATTTTCGATGATTATTGATGACGGTGTTATCTACAAACATTTGTTTGCATTTAAAATTAAGAAAACCCTAGAAATAGTAACCATCAATCTTTCAACATTATTCATTATATTTTAAGGTTTGGAAGAGACTAAATGAATTCTGTCAATCAAAAGTTAAGATAATTACCTTGAATTCCAGAAATATGGCCACTATCACTGTATCCCAATGTTATCTCGCAATCGAACAGGTTTACAGCGACTTCGAGATATCATTTAATCATGCAATACGCACAATCAGCATTGTCGTTCATTGATAAGATAATGAAATTTCGAAATCACGATCTCTGATCTGTTAACCATCTGGAAAATTCGGTACCCATATTTTTAAGAATTTGATTATAGAAGAGTCTCATCCAAATTGCAAAGTCATCATCATCAGGATTTCGGTTATAAAAATCGAAAAGAGAATAAAATATAACAATTTATTGGAAAAAGCTGGTTTGTGAATTCAGTCTCGCCGAAGTAGTTACTCAATATCATTTCGGAATTTTCCAATTTCCCGTTAAAGCTGACTTCAGTTCTTTCACTTTCTGACCCGTAGCATTTTTCGGAATCCATTACATCCGGTCGTTCTTGCGGTCAGCACACCGCGCTGAGAATTAATGCTAATTTTTTACTGACGGCGCATTATGATTTTTTTCTTTAGAAAGTTCTCAAAATTTTATATACAGCAAAACCCGGGAAAGATGCTTTAACGATTTCTTCTAGCATATATTTCTTTTATTTTACGCTCATTGTCTGATCAAAGTAATGAGGGGCTCGCATAATACCGATTATCTGTATTTTTGAAGAATGATCTGTTTTTCGTATAAGGAGAGCGTTATATATATATATATATATATATATATATATATATATATATATATATATATATATATATATATATATACTTGATTTTCGTCATTTTCACTCAGCAGTGAGACAATTTTTTCCAGATGAACAATAAGGGAAGAATCACAACTTTTTGAACGGATGTAGTGAGAGATCATCACGAGACTTTGCTCAGCAGCCCACAAAACACTAAACTCCCTTTCTGGTTTCTTCGATATGTTTATAACATGAGATTGTCACGAAAGGAAACAACAAAAAGTGATTTTAAATATACGTTCTGCATTAGAAAAATGTGATAGAGAAGATCCCACTCTTTCTCTGAGTTCATATAGGCTCCGACGTGACGATTGGGATAAAGATTACTCTATAAATTACTTTACTAGATGAGTACCTTACATGTCTGTAAAATTACTAAAATTCAAATAAGACTTTCTAAAAAGATCTTCTAACTAACAACAATCACGTGGGCCTTAACTCGGTGGTATATTATGGCAATAAATTGAGAGATAACGAAAAAGATTTATACAAAAGAACAAAAGCAACTAACAGCAATTATAGAAATCCGGGTCATTCTGTTACTTGCTTCTTTTCCTTTCTATAAGTATGTCTTCTTGTTTAACTTCCCATTATCTTTATTTAAAAAATACTTCGAAATAGTGTTGATGATTGATGATGTTTAGTGAATAGAGGGATTTTCATTTTATTTAGCACATGATTCATTTCAACTGTAAAAGATGACCTCATTCTACTGCTAAGAAATAAACCAAGCCCTATCGACTTCTCGTGGTTCACTCTTCTTTCCAAAATTTAAGTCCTTTATGATGGCGGATTTGAGTCATCGCTTTGAAATAAATGTCCCTTCTTGAAGTTTTTAGAATTACCTCAGAACGTTTCATCATTTTGCTGTGATTGTGCATGGCTAACACCGATCCTGCCTTTGGAGTTGCTGAATGCCATATAATATTCAGGATTCAGTCCACCACATCTTCTCGAACCTATCTCGTTCTGCCATTTTATATCGATCTTTTATATCCTTTCTTAGAGCTCCTCCTAGTCTCTGCCCTGCACTCCTAGAGATCTTCTGCAATTAATTTTCCAACGACTGCATTCAAAATAAAAAATCTGCCTCGTCATCTCCTGTTAAATTTTATCTTTGATTTTTTTTTTGAATCGACCGTAATTACGAATCCTGTCTCCTAGGACTATTTTGGCCGCTCTCTTCGAGTTACTTTGCAGCAAATGAAAATAGAAGACTGTGGAAATTTGATGATGATAATTTTTCTCTACTGCGCGAAGCAATTGATGAGAAATACAAATTCAAGATTCCACAGCATGAGCACAAAATATTCATTCCACTTCCGAGACTTTTCGGAAGAAATTATATCCGTTGAAAAAATACAGTTTCGCTTTGGCTCACATGCTGAAGGTTGTGAGTGAAAAGCATAATCTCTGCCAATACATATCTCGGTTTATATGTACTCTTACTGTGGAATTTGTTGTCTATTAATCTATATTCGTGTAAGGAATTTGCATTGTTCATACTTACAGATATATCGATTCGACTGTCATCTATCTGGATAGTCAAGAGGATAGCACGATCGTATTTGGTTAAACTGGTCCCGGGTTCGATTTCAGTGCGAAATAACATCACTTGTCGAGGCACTTCCAAAAATACTTCTCGACTGTTTCCAGTGCCATGGCTCTGTTTTTCTGCACCCTCTACAAATAGAGCGTCTATATTTTTTCTAATAAATAAGAATAATGAATATCATTTCTTATGAAATGCATAAAAAACTCTTCCAAATGCATATTCTTAAACAAGTGTTTCTAATCTGGTGCGCCGCGAACTCGAGGCAGATGCTCCACCGCTTCATTTGTTTATAAGTCACCATTGACGTTAAAAGTAGAAAATATAGACATTCCATACATTATTAAATACGAAGGTTGTTATTGGATCTAGAATTTTTGTTTATAGTGGTCTATCGTAAAATTTACAAGTAGTTCCGCGTGAAGTACTTATTTCGTTTAAGTGCTCTGCGGTTTCTTGAAGCTTGACAAAGACTGGCCATAATTGCGGGAATATAGCTTATTAACTCTCGTTAAGTTGCAGCGCTTTCTTAGGAAATCGAGAAGGAAGTAAACGGTCGATATTAATCTCAAAAGAGAGGCCAATCAAGATTTTCAGTCGCTCGAATGGACGGTTTGGCAATGTTGCTTCAGAGAAAATCTTCTATAGCATCACACTTACTAGTTTACATATTCAAAAGGCGGAAAATATTGACATCATACAAATAAGTAAAATTCAAGTGTTGATTGATAGCGAATCAAATAATTTCAATTCTATAATGTCAATTTTCAAATTCCATCCTCCATTTCATTGTCTCCTACATTCAATTAATCTTGAGCAGTTTAGGCAATTTACATCCAATGAAACTTCTCCAGGAATTTTTCGGCTGAAGTTAGGCCGGATTTGTCTGCGCTAGTTTAATTAATTCACCAATGATTGCGCATTAATGAAAGTTTAAAGCTACTTTAAGAGGCGTTCAAGATGTACATAGGAAAGAAAACATTCGCTGAAGTTAGTCGTGTCGAAAGTCTTTCACGCTGATCAAATGAGGATGTGAATTTTTAATCAAGAAAGAATGGCTCCTTTGGCGTTGAGATAAAATAACAAGCGATCTAACGAGCAACATTTTAAAATTTAAAAGCGTTAATTGACGTAGCGCTTTGGAAATTAGTGAAAATAATATTGAAAAAATCTGCCCAAAAATGGTTTGAATTGTAAGTTTCAATCAATTTTTGACAAGAGCTTCATTCATACCCTATAAATCGAATTTTTAAATAACGGAAAACCAGAGTAAATTAAAGTCCTTGGCGCGACAAGATAAGGCCTAGCCAAGTGGCATTCACCGTGGGTGGTCAGCGCGTCGACTCCCACATATTCGGCTTTCCGTACCCACTATCTTTTTCTTCAGCTACTCGAATCCATCATTATATCGGATGAACACCGGTAAATGAATGGACCCCGGGATCGCCTTCACCCGAAGCAAACGCGTTGCCCACTAGACTATCCGGAGGCCCAGACGATCTTCTACTTTATTCGATCGTAGTTGCATTTAGGAAAGTGATCTGAGTTGCTTTGAATGGTTTCAATATTTGTTTTACTATACGGGCCCTTTCGACCTCAGGCATCATAATTAAGGTAATTCATCATATCGTATGTACACTAATCACATGCCAACAGCACGCGGCGTACAGAAGCCTCCTTGTTTATATTTACTCGAAATAAGTCGGATGTGTATGATAACAGAGAAAATACACCCTTTCCTGTTTGGAAGTTTCACCCAGGGGCCATCTTGTCAATTGATCATCTTCAATTTTGTTAAATGGAAAGTTTATTGATTGACTATCTGAAATACTAGGCATTGCATACGTATCTCATAAGGTACACTATTTATCAAAGTTGATTGCTTACTAGCTTAGCTTTTCACATAAGCATATGAAAATGACGATAATTTGGATGAACTCAAATAATGGCAGTGGTCCTGAAAATGGCGGAGTTTCGAAGTAACAAAATTTGAGAAAATTGTGGCATTTTTCCATGTTATCTATGAAACGATTATCCTTTGATTGCTATATTTTGCAGGAGATATCTGTGAAAGCGATAAAGACGGGTTTAAGGCGCATTTCCAATAAAAGGCCTACTAAACGACCTAGCCGCGAATCTGGGACAATTTGGAAAACGAAAAGAAGCGTATAAAATGCAAGATATTAATATTTAACGACGTGTGCAGTATTAGTGCCCCGAAGCTTGTTTTTTCTTGCGATATTAGGCGATCATAAATTCACAAGCACACCCTCGCAAGCTGATTTTGATACTTTAGATGTCCTTATTTCTCTCCTGTTGTTCCACTATTCCGATTCCCCTAAAATAGCATTAATTTGTGCGTTGCGTCGGATTGCGAGAAGAGTATATTCTTTAATATACGGCATATGTATCGTAAAGAAGAGCTGGAAATTTGTACAGCTTCACCGGGAATTTTTGCATGTAGGTCACCGATCTGTCTTTAGCGGAATCCATTGGGAGCGCGAATGTTTTTCGGATGAGACAGTTTTCCTTTTAATACAGGTTTGGTCGTTAGTGATACGTCCGATTGATCGAGACACATCTGTGGGATATTTGGCTAACATTTCTTACATTTACATTTAAACCCTGCAAACCGCCACTGGCGCATGGCCATATGCGAAAGTGGTTCGATAATATCAAATATGTATTGTTTATACAAAAATTGTTGATTTCAAACACGTAACACGACAACTTTCTTGCAAAATATGAACAGATTTTGTTTTTATTCACCGTATTTTCCTGTAGTTGTACTATGTACTTATTGTGTATTGTACGATGCACTTCTCTAAATTTCTCATTGCCTCGCTCAAAATATTTGATAAATCAAAGTTGCCTTTACAAAAAGTAGACGCGACTAAATCTTTTAAACTCATTAATAATTCTTTGTATGGTTTCATGTTCTTGTCGTCATCCAATGATGAATTTAAGGCTTCATCCGACACTCTCTTAATATTGTCGAACCCTATATTTATTTATAATACTATGATAGAATAATATCCAAGAAGGGTCACATCTTCCGTTTAACAAAGGTTCACACGGAAATCCATACCTTTCCCGCGTTTGACAGTATCCGTCTAACACGAGGTTGAAGTGCTCTAAAATCCTATTCCAAATTTTGTTTCCGGATAAGATGGGTTTCCGCTTTATATAGGTTCCGCTTAAAACCGGTTTCACTTTATATTTATTGCTAAAAGAAAGCATTAAAATTCCTACAGATTTTACAACCGGAGATTTATGGTACTTTTACACGGCCCCATTCCAAGAGTGAAATGATGTATGCTTATAAGTGGAATTTACCTTACGGAAGAGTAAATGGAGCTTGCTTATTCCGAAAAGATATATAAGTAATGTTATGTTGTGTTTGAATGATGGATGTGCGAATCTATTCACTAATGTCTACTTGAAAGAAGGGGTATCCCTATATTTGATATGTACAGTGGCAAAACAGTGAAGAATTCACTCTAAGTTTTAAAACCCCTCGATTTTTATAAAAAATGTTAAAGTAATCATTGCATATAAAGCACTAATGATCCAATTATTTATTTTCCAAAATTATCCATAGTATATTACATTATTGATATTTTGTTACGGGTATAGATGATTATAAATTCAGAAGGGTTTATTTAGCCATTTTATCAAGTAAGTTTTAATTTCAAAGAGGAAAATTTTAAAGATAAATCATTCGCCGTAAATGATAGGGCATAAGCGTGGAATTTTGTAGACTTAATTGAACATATATATATATCATGGGTAAGAAAGCCGATTTGAGGTGGAATTACTACTTTTCAGTGGATTAAATATCTCAATTTGGAGTGTTAAACGTTGGGAACTGTTAGTAGTTAATCTTTTATTTAGCGTGTTCAGCGCTGTAGCGTCTGCGTAAAATTTCATTTCCTCTTCTGTGATTTCATCGGTTTTCTAGTAGATAAAACGATATTTAGGTCAAATGATGATATATGCTGCTCTGGCTAAAATAAGTTTTCCTCTGTAGCGATATGTAAAGCCTCTTATCAGTGCAATGACGACTGAGAAAATCCACGAAATTTCGCAAAATATTTTGTATAGGTCTCTCTTTGAAACGCGGGTTAATTTTTGAGAAATAAAGCGGCGCCATTCTAACTACGTAATTTTCCAATTTGCTGGAATTACATTCATCCTCCTCGTGATACATATCCAAGTTTACTGTTATACCGGATGTTATTCAAGTCTGTATATGACTTTTTACGATTCCACGAGCAAACAAAAAGGGAGGTGGTTTATATTTGTAGAATCTTCAGGATTAAGTGGAGAAGGATGGGGCGAGAAAATGTGAGAAGGATTGAGTTGGGGAGAAAGGAAAGCAATAGCAGCTCTAGAAGTAATGCGGTGGGGGCTGAAGTGTGGAGACTCTCATTAGTAAGGAAGGACAGCTTCAACTTAGAAATCTGAATTGCACGAGGGCATGGAGCTTCTTTCCTCGCGCTTTAATTGTAAAAAATATCTGATTTTTGTCTATGGGCGAAAGATACTCGACGGAATATGATACTAATGCGGTATCGCTATATTTGAGTTATCGTGATCCTAAGCTCTTACATTCCTTAGCTCCTTAACCCTCGCGCGAAATCATAAAATTTGTAAAAAAACATCGGCATTACTCCGGAAGATTTCCAGGAATCTGAAATGAAAAGATGCCGGTCGTTTTTTATATGAATGTGTTACAAAAAGTTACTAATTGCATTTGTAATGATCAGATAAAAAGTAGACGATTGTGCATTAGTTTCTAAAATTTCCGATAAATATCGTAATCTTGCAAGTCAAAGTTCCGTCTGATTTGAATACCTGATTTCCGTTTATTTTGTTTTGGTGTTATTATTTAGAGAAATTTTGCGCATGAGAATCTATTAATAAGTAGATAGATTAAGTTCCAATTTAAGAAAGATCTTTTCTTACAGTTTGGTAGAATGTTTTTAGATAAGATTTGTTTCATGTTCTTTCCAGAATCTTTTCAGAGCAATGAGACATTTTTTGTTAATATTGGAATTTTAATTACCTCTCATTAAAATTTAAGGAAGTCCTCTTTTCATTCGTTTGAGGTATCTCTGTTAAACGTAGATTTCTGTAATAGGGAAGAATAATTGCCTTTTTCAACATGTAAATACGCAGATTTAAAAAAATTACAAAATTGAATTTTTAAATGATCTATGAGGATTATCAATATTCACCAGTTATGATCCAAAAACAATGGAAAAGATTATAATCATTTATTAAGCGCCAGAGACTTAAAATACTCCTAAATCATGAGACTGGTGCACGAGAATGTACGCTGTGGTCCGCTCAAAGAACTCAGGAGGAACCCGGCATTATTAGAAGAACCTGATGAGTATTTTGATCTTCAGAGTTACGAACAAATTATATTTAGAGGAATACGAATGTTCGAAATTTCGAAATATTTCTTTTTAATGAAAATTTCGAACAGAATCGACATCTTCATAACGCGTATCGAATTGAATACATATTTAAATGGTACTAAAATGTTTTATTTACTTTTTTGTTTCGTTTTTCAGTTTTCTACATGGAATTTGTTTGGCACATCTTATATAAGTACGTTTCTTACCAAAATTAATCTACTAATCATAATGACATATATTACAAAATTATATATCATCTGAAAAATGCCCTTATTATATATTAGCGATATTATTTTAGCGAATGAGGACGATAAGCATGAGACTCAAAAATGCCACCTTCGTTTTAAACATAAACATTTTTCATTGTATTACGATATTATGACATTTCACTAGCGAGAAGATTTACGGAACATTTTCTTCAAAACTAATGATCTGCTAAAACATATGGAATTGTTTTCCCAGTTATCTTGTTGACATCATTGCGTGTGATATTAAATTTAATATTCGGTATATTAATGCTGTACGTTTTGCCGCAGTTTCCAGTTGTAGTCGTTGTCTCCTACAATTCAACTATAACTTGAGTAAGTATATTGAAATATTTGCGTCAATTTTTTTATAATGTGGTTGATATTTTTAATGACTAAGAAGAGCAGACTCTTTAATGACTAAGACTTTTTAATGACTAAAAAAACGGCTAAATCTTAAGCTGAATACTACTCTAAACGTGGTCCAAAGATAGAATGAACTACGCAAACTCCCTACTGATCAGTTGTGTACGCAATGTATGAATCTTCTGATAATCTTATTGATGAAATAAAAGATGGATCAATGATGCAAATATAACGTATCAGAAAGTTGGAACTTTGAAGTAAACAGGAGTGGATAGAGAAATTAAGACTTCAGATGTTTTAAATACAATAATATTCCCAATGGTTTGAGAAACCATCAACTGATATAAATAACAATGACATTAATATGTGGTAACTGTTCCAGCGTTTCACAGTTTTCTCTGTGTTCAGATTATACATTTGCATTTACTTGAAATGGCAACAATATTTATTCATAATATTTAATTTTTCAATTTAGGACCGATCGATGTTTTCGGATGCTTTTTAAATGTGTAAGAATCGAAAAGTGTAGAGGAAAGTATACAAAGTTAAACCAGAATTTAAAAATAAATAAAGTCCCCCTAAATTAATATTTATCAATTAAATGAAAAATTTGAAGTTAATTCGATTTAATCTAATAAATTATACGAATATTTAAATAAATATAATAAATCATTCAGAGCAAGAGTTATTCTTTCTTTTTCTTATAAATCTCTTCGAGGGGTCTTTTTTCCGATTAAGTTATGGAATGCGTTTGTATGCGCAGCCGTCACATATTCCTGGCATTTGGTATTTCGATTGTGATTGGTCGATATGAAGCATTCGCTGGTGACACAGTGAGAAGAATCCATGCAGATTTTTTGAAATATTGAGAAAGGGTAGAGGAGAGTATATGTGCATGCATGTGTATGTTTATGAGAGAGAAAACACGGTCTTGTTTGCATAAATGACATATTGCCCACCGTTGGCAAGTCACTATCGATCAAGTCAACGAATGTGTTCCCTGACAGAGAAGGACTTTTTATTGAATTACGTTTGCGGTGAAATCCGTAGCGATCAGTGATAGAAATTTCCGGAAAGATACTCAGATTTCTTTGATTTTTGTATTCAGTTACATTGTGGTAAATTTACGATTAGTTTGGCTCCAATTTATACTGTAGACGTACTGTAAATGTACTCTTCATCAAAAATGTGTCTTTACTTAGGTTTCATAGGATGCACTGATCCATTTAGTTTATGCGATATAATTTTTACGAAAAAATGACTATTTAATCCTTAATGCGACAGTCTCATATTTTATTTAAGTATTCATTATTTCGTATTTTAATTATTTCTGTTGAAAATTTCTTTTAAGTTTCAGAGTAGGATCTTCATTAATATCTCATGTTTTGGATGTAATCATATTTTTTACCAGAATATGCAGTAAGCTATACAGTATAAAATATTCAAGTTACTTAAATTACTATGGTTTGATTAAGTAAGAGATAATTATATATCGGTTTACGAGCTTCGGCCCTTTAAGAATATTGTAGTTTTCTATATTATTAATATTTTTATAACATATCCTTATCATTTGCTTGTAATTTAATTGAATTAATTCAAATACATTCTATGAATTCAATCACTGATGCTTGCTTACATTATTTGCAGAAATGCTGAAGAGGAATCTAATGAAAAACATATTATTTCCTACATTGGGTAGTGGTCGAAGATAATACGAAAGTTCTAAAAACGCATTACGGACGATTATTCGTAAATTTAGTTGTAGAGGGATTATTAATGGTAGTTTTAGTAAGATTTTTATTTGCAACGGTAGAAAAATAATTTCTTGACATTTTATGATTGATAGCCGTAATTCATGATTGTTGAAAAGTAGGAATCAGTATTAAGCTCAGCACATATGATTTTCATTACATCACATAAACAAAATGAAGCTAATTTTGAGAAATAGAGGTTGGTTTTGAGCAATACTCTGCTTACTAGTTTCTAACGATGTTAAAACGCTTCACAGTTCTGTAGCATCATGGGAACATTTTTCTTGCGAAAGTTCCGAACCGCAAAGTTCACCTTGAAGCAACATCGCTCCTAAGCGAATTATTTCGAAAATTACCTGAGCGCGCAGTGGAAGAATGAGAAAAAATAATTCCCATTTTTAATCGAAAAGAACGTCTTCAGATAAACGTTGTTTAGGAGAATTCGAGGCTAATGGAGAAATTAGATTTGTCATTTTACGTGTTTTTTTATCTTTTCTCATCCAGATTTTCCAACAATAAGCTGTGGCAATGACTATTTATAAAAAGAGAAGGAACCCTTTAAACCATTTTAAATGTTAGAAAAAAGTTCGAAGATAATTAATAGAGTTATGAAGCCAACTGCTATTGGACCTCTTTTACTCTGAAGAGGCTGTAACTATTCATGCATCATCTTCATGATGAGGATGAGGATCAAATTTTTGAGATTTTTTCAAGCCAAACTACATTATTTACAAATTAATTAATTCATCGTTTTCAGACATAAGAATTATAACATCCTACAGGAATTTAAAACGTAGAAATTTAACCGTTAATACTGTAATCATTAAAATACATTCTACTTCATAAAAATTTTTGCTTCACAAAATAAAGTATCAAAGCAAAAAACTATAGTTTTAGCACTGAAAGGTATTCTCTGGTGGAAATCTTGGGGAATAATTTGAAATAAGTTAAAAAATACAGACTGAGATCCAGAAATTATGTTAAGAAATTTTTTCTTATAAGAATTCAGTACCCTTTTGGGAATCTTAAAATCGTTGAGATTACTAATTTACATATTGTAAATATAATTCAAGTGATAGGTCTGTATTCTCTCGTGAATGACATTTCTTAAATGCTGCAATGTATTTCTTATGATGTATATTCGTAGTGGTGTGTCGTCCAAGTTAGGGTCTTTTTGGGAGATGTCCTTACTGTTAATGTTACTTTGTCACTTCCTCTAACGATACTATGGATTATTTTTATTTCCGGGAAGAACATCGACATTTTAAATCGGCACAACACATTCATAAGGAGAAAAGCGGTACAAGGATTTTCTTTCTTCTTTCTGGGCTCAAGCCGATGTCTTCTGGGGCATCATTTTTCTGCTCTCTGAGAGAATTTTTGCTCATAAACACCTATTTTAGGGGTGATTAATTTTTTTTTCTCGTTTTGTTTCTACCAAGTTTTAGCAAAATCTACGCTTCCGAAAGGACCCTCTTAATTAAGTTTATATTTTTCATTCTTTCTCTTCTTTTAGGTAAATTTTTAAGGTCGTGTGTTTTGGATCATTCTTTTATATTTCTTTTGTGGTTCATAATCGTTGTTCCCTTTTTGGCATCTCATCATAACAATACATATTTATTGTAAGTTTTGATTTTCCTTTATTCTGCTTTGTTTCCATTTGTAATGCTTTAGGTGATAATAATAATTGTTGATAGTGGATATCGCTTGGAAGGAGGAAGCCTCATACCTGCGAACCTTAACTCATTTTTAGAGGTCAATCGGAAAACGAATGAGGAGCGGCGCCTTCTCTGTTATCTTTAAATTCGATGTGAATTTGGATCCGCGATGCGACGCAAAAGAGTTTCGCTTAAAATATACGAGGGAAAGCTTTCCGGAAAGACGAACGCGGGAAGTGTTTATGACGGAATCATATGACGCGGAATCACAATAATTTAGATTGCAAATGGCCGTCGTTAAAAAGAGTTATTTATGAAAGGAATAAGGGGCGGCGTTTCTTTTATTCATCCGAGCCATTCGAGAGGGGGAAAAGCAAGAGTATGCTTC
The DNA here is from genome assembly GCA_036926295.1 of Pachydiplax longipennis. Lineage (NCBI taxonomy): Eukaryota > Metazoa > Arthropoda > Insecta > Odonata > Libellulidae > Pachydiplax > Pachydiplax longipennis. Next base: position 11,717,506 of record JAVFKF010000024.1, on the reverse strand, counting down.
CAAATGAAATATATTAACCGTCGGAGAATGTAAATGCTCGAATTTATTGTTGTCTCCAGCGCGCTTATCTTTCGGAATGGCCGTAACGCCTTAAAAAGCAATTAGAGAAACAACTGCTACTGCAGCAATGAATTTAATCACTCGGTTTAATTTTAAAAGTGCTGCGCATTTAAAGGAGAGGACTTATTCAAAATTATTATTTACTTACGAAGAGAACTTTGCTTTCATCTCTGACTTGGATCCTTATAACCAGTGTGGCGGCTTTATCAGACTTCTTTAGTGCGTCTCTCAGGCGCAATGTTATTTATTGGATATAATTCAATTTTATGTTACAAAAATATGTATATTACAATAATTTTGTATTATTAAAATTTTATACTGACATCGTATTGTGACGTGTTGCCTTCGGGAGGTTTTAGGGGGTTTTCCTCCTGACCAGGGTGAGTGTCTCCTGACCAGGGTATTTCATCTTTCCCTCCTTTCAGAGGAATGGCTACCACCAGGCCTGGTGCCTATTCGTGTTCTTTAAAAAGAAATAAATAAATAGACGAATAAACAGCACGAGCCCTTTACGATCGATTGAAAACAGTAACAAAGTAAAATATATTATAACAGTGAGTCAAACAATATAAAAAATTCCAAGTATATAGGAAAGAATACAGTATCATAGGAAAGACCTAAAAGAATACATACGTAATGTTATCTATCGAGACAATGAAATCATAGTAATAACTATAACAAATAATAAAAATTATAAAAAAATAAGTCAAAGTTGAACCTTACTATGCAAAAGGATCTGAAGAAGGAAAAGGAGATAGTTATTATAGAGATGAGGTAAGCGGTAAATGAAGTATCCCTTGCTAGTAGAGGCGTAGGGCAATGGAATGAAAAGTTTGATCTAGTTGGACGGGAAGGTACGCCATTTTAGAAGATTTTAATTTCTTATGAGTTTCATTTAAATGATAGCTTTGTCTTTATTGCATGTTTTATTGATACTTGGATCGTGTTTACGGAAAGACTGAAGTTAGGACAAAATCTATTACGACTTACGACAAATTAGTGAGATTATTTCAGAACTCAAAGTCTGCGTTCTCAAAGTCTCTGGGTAACGGACAAGAGTTTTTGTTCCGTGGTGTAAAGTGTCCTAAGTACTCTTTTAACCTCGTCTTCATCTTCTTTGATTTATACCTTGTAAAATTTCCGGGTTTAGGATATAAGATGCTCTCCGGCCAACTACTCCGCATGTGGTTTTTCTTTACGCGGCACAATCGTTTCTTAATCTTAAGCATTAGAAATGATACTACGAAGTTCTTAAGTCACTTATGATGCACTCCGCAATGATGGCCAATGATGCACTCCGCAAAGGGATCGAATGTCTATGTGTGAGCTTCTTTAGATAGGTCATACTCGCAGAGAAAAGTCCTTAGTTCAATCATCATTCGAAACACCTCTCTGACATACGATTAAAAGTGACAAAACACTGAAAACATCCCATTATCCCGGCAAATGTTTTGCTGAAGAGTTGTATTTGACTGATAAAATGTTTCGAAATTCGAAAATTACAAAAGTTACTGAGAAAGGCAATATTTTTTGTCATCAATGACATCAAAAATCATTTAAGCTACCCAAATACTTAATAATGCAGGATGGGAACCTTTAGAAGACGGAAGATATAAACTAATGCACAATTTACACATTAGATTTAGAGAAAGTACGTTCTTAAAAGATGTTGCAGATATATTAAGTCTTCCTCATAACATAGGTAGTTCAGACACTGCAAAAAATCACGAAAATAGATGCTAGGACTAGTCCCTTTAAGAGTTCTTTTTTTTCACGAATGATACACGAAAGTGATCGATCGCGGAAGTAGAGTCATGGTGGATGCACTCCCTGGTACTCGCCGAAAGATTACTTTTATGTACATGTAGAATCATTATTAGACTTTGAAAACGCTCCGATAGCAGCCTGTAGATATACAGGTTAGGTTTATTCCTAGAAAGCGGTTAATTCCGGACTTCCCGTTGATTCCAAGCCTTGGGTTACCCTAGTCCAGGTCCCTTTATCATGTACTGATAAATGCCAATCGAAGCGTTCTCAAATCTCTAATTCATTAACATCCGTGATCCATTTTCTTTTCTTTGATAAGGGCGGATGTTATTTTCAAATTATACCTAATATAATTAACCCTATTCAGCGTGAAACCTCTTCATTCATTTTATTTGGAAGAGATACGCCGAAAGCTTTCCGCACAATTTCTACGGTATGTCGGAAGTATGTACTCCTGCAAATAATCATTTCCATATATGAAACGTAAATGAAACAGCTCGAAGCTTAATGCTAACGGATGAAAATCTTTTCACCATAAAGTATGCTCACAATTATTTCCTCCAAATCTTAAGAAGCTAGCTAGAGTTAAAGGATAGCAGGTTTCTGGCAAGGAAGTATAAAAAGCCAGTAAAAATTAAAAGTATGTGGAATATACTCAAAAATATTTGTTGGTGATCTATCATCAAATTGTATAAATTTTATATGTACGGCCACTAATATTCCTGTATGTTTCCTTTATTAAAAATTTCTATAAATATTCAAACAAACGTGAAATTGTGAAGCAGCTTTTCCATGCGGCTTGCTTGAATTTAACTTGAAAGGCCCGCAGCAGTGATGACACACCTTGTAAGCTAAAGACGTCTCTTAGAACTCACCGCAGGCGATGTTTGTTTATATAGCGGAGTATCATTATTATTTGTATTATTTGCATTTTAAGGAAACTACGAATTGAAAGAAGGGAGACGTTCGTAAATGAAAAGCCTTCGGAGACACAATAAAAGAAAAATGAAGACCGACTTTCTCTCTATTTTAGCGTAGACAAAGTTTCGTGGTGGAGAGGCTCCTTGAGGGCGTATACAAAGAAAACTGAGATTTTAACCTTTTACTTTCTCTTTCGGTTTGAAAGTTCGCGTTTTCCTAATTTTTAAATGTAAAATAAACAAGAGCTGTTGTATTTAATACGTAATTATACACTCTGGGCACCAATTAAAGCAGCAATATAATTACAAGCAGCAGTGTAATCATGAATTAAAGATTGAGATGAAATGAGGTAGGGAGAAGTCTTTCCTTTAAGCCTCTTTTGGCATTAAGATGTTCAAACATATGGCATTCCCCGAATTACTCTGAAGTAAAATGCGTCTTATTGGAAGCCAAATATCGAGGCTGAATAACGGTTTTCGGTTCAAGGATTTCAGTTTTCTTCTTCGGTTTTCACTCCGGATAAAATAGCGTGTTTTGTTTTGATTTTCGGTTCGTTTGAGGTTCGATATCCGGGATTAGGTTGAATTAAGAACTCTTATTCATATAGATTCTCAGAAAAAATTAAACGAAAAGGAAGCATGGCATCATCCTGATGTGAACATTTTTATTTGAAAAAACTTTCGAGTAAAATTTTTGGGGTGGAATTCGCTCAGTTCTTTTCATTTCACCATGCTTTTATTATTATTACGGTATTCCACAAAGTGAAGGCTTTCACCATTCGAAAAACGAAAATACCACGATTTATTAATTACTAAGTTTTACATTGGTTGAATGTACGTTTAAATTTCAAATACTTAGGCAAAACACTAGTTTCGTCTAGGAACTGGTTAGTAAGGTAAAAGAATGCTAGTTCAGACGTAACATAATTACATGGTTGAAATTCGAAAATGGCGACAGTGAAATTGTTCCTCACAATTTTATCCCGAGCAATGTTTCCTCTCTGACATATTATTATTCGATTCCATCCGATGATAATTGAAAAGTGCGCTTTTTCCAGTTCGGAGGCACCGATGCATCACATTAACCGATATCTTTTTTTATTCGGAAAACACCAACTTTTGGAGACCGCCGATATTTCCCGTGCATTCCTTTGAACAACTTTTGCGAGCTTCGATTTCCACGAGATGTCTCTCTTTTCCATTTGATTAAAACGATTGCCCGCGTTAAGCCCGACGTCCGCTGTTTCAATTTCGAATTCCAATTTTCTTTACTTTTTTTCGTCGGAAAAATAACGCTCATCACCCGCCACATCGGAGGATTCGTGTCGCCGCTGATCTCTCTTTCGCGTTATAAGTTGACCATCTGCTCTGGAAGGCCTCCTAATTCGCCGATTTGTCAAAGATCGAACGTCGCAATTCGGAGTAAAAAAAGCGCATTTACATCCCACACGCCGATGATATTTTGCATCGCCATAAAATCTGCCGGGATTAATGAAAATCTCGGACGGCTCAATAAAAATCACGTAAACTGCCACTCAGTGACGTTTCCGATAGTTCGCACGGCATTCGCCAATCATTCCTTCTTTTAAATAAAACAGCCATTTCCTCGCTGAATACTTGGGTGCGATAGAGCCATTGTTTGATTTTGTCATATGTAATCTCTGTCAGCGCGAAACGCGAATGTAAATTCCAATCCCCGAATCGAATTAGGGCAATTCCAATAAAATGTTACGCAAAAGGTTAATGGAAGTGATTGTCGTAGTGAGTGAACAAGCAAATAAAAGCTGGCGTTTTAGCCTCGGGGACGTGTGATTCTCCGCATTTAAATATTTTGATGGTGTGTTGAATTCCTTTAAATTATCGGGGTTTGAGATTTTCGTGGGTTTTGGGGGGATTTGTGGTCTCTTCAGGTTGATATGAAACATGGTTACATAAAATCAGCGATGGAGTCATCAAACGGGGATTCTCTTATGACTTGAGTAGAATTTACCGTCAGTTTCTGATCAATATGGATGTATATTTCGCCACCGAAGCAGTGATATTTAATAGCATTTCCTCCACCATATCTTCGGATTTGGGTTGTTGTAAATGTATCTTAACGGTGATTTCTTACGTCAATCGTGATAGCATCTACGTTTTTGGTGAATTCCGACAAAGCGAACGACGAATCTAACTCGATATTATACTATCAATTTGCATTTAATCGCATCTCTCTTGAATTGAAACATTGAAATTCTCATTGAAACGAATTGACTTTGAGTTTGGATTAAATATTTCTTAAAGTGGATTCTCTCGTGAAATTCTCTCTGACTGCGAAACATTACAAAACATATATCTTTAAAAAATTTCATTCAATTATTTTTAAAATTTTCCATTCATTTTTTGTTTACTTTACCGATGTAATTGATCTTTTATTTAGGAGATAAGAGAGAGATTTTCAATTTCGAAAGGTATTCATATTCTTACTTATAATATGCACATATTCTCAAAAACTAACAGTTAAGTGATATTTCCGAAATATGAATCAGTATTTTTCAGGATACAGGGCAAAAAGATATTCGAGAGCGCGTTTTAAAATACGAGGTGTCATTACTGAAAATTAAATTGACATAATATGATCCATGGAAACATTCTGAATGGGTGTTCATATTCTAGAAGCATGTTGAATTTCGCAATGGCGCAGAAGTTACATTTATTCGGAAAAAGCAGTTTAAGCAACGGAGACACTCAAAGTAATCAGCTTGCGGCGTTTGCGGTGCTTGTAAATATTTAATCGGCCTGTTTGGAAAAGAATTACGACCCGTGGAACCGCGGTTTCCGATTCTTTCTTTCGCACGAACGTACTCGTACATTTAACCTCGCAATTAATCTTGCCTTCAGCAGCCTTATTTGTCGACATTACACAACATCGCTGTCATTAAACACGTATTCCTACAAATCGGGGCGGAAAACATTAAACAAATACGTTCCGTCGTTTTAGGGTCAATATTTAAGCATCGGTGAAGATGGTACTCACCGGAGGCAGTGGTGGTGGAGCAGCGTATATTATTTCCGATGGTCTTGGTCGAGGTCGTGGTCTCGGCCGAGGTGCGAATCTGGATGTGGTGGCCCTCGGACTCGGTCTTGTGGCCACTGGATCTGGGGCCGGGTCGAATCCTGCAGTGGTTTCCCTCGAAGGCGGTGAGCCCGATTCTATCGCTAGCTCGGGCCCCGGAACTGAGGGTCCCCCGGTTTCTTTGGCGGGGTCCAGAGGTGCGGCTGCCGATGGGCCGGCTGCGGTGGTGCTGGAGACTGCGAGGGTGTTGACATCCGCCGTGAAATCGGGTACCTCGCTGGCCGCCTCCTCCGCCGGGTCTTCGTCACGGCTGAGGTCGGGGATTGCAGAACCGGAGGGCACTGCGTTGGAAGTGGTGGACCCGCCGCCGGCTGCCGTTGGGTTGCTTCTGCCATCTGAGGATGACATAAAACGCAAGATTTAGATTTGAAACTCCACGTGAGCGGGTTCTCCGATTCGAGGATTTCATTTTTATGTAAATTCGGATACTGGGACAGAATATGTAGTTTTCTTAATAAGTATCAACGACTTAAGCGACGGGATGGATAGCAATGTGAGAATATTTGCGGATAGCTCTGCAATATATATAAAAAATATTAGGTGAGGGAAATCGTATATATCTATCAAACGGTTTAGTTGTAGAAAAATCCTCTCGCGCTGTCAACTGTGTGAGTGCTCGGGAAATCATCGTTTCGGCCGCTGACTCCGTAGCCATTTTCACCGTTGAGTCGCGAAATTAACGTTTTCTCGTTCCTAATATCACTCACTTCACTGTTTACACATTAAAGTCGCAATGTCGCGTCACATCCCTCAACTGTCCTCCGCTTTCGTGGTGGTGTAAAGCAGTCTACCACATATCCTGTAAAGCACTACTCATAGGAGTTCTCGTCAAGTTGGTGGCGGCGGAGAAACAGGCAAAATAACGGAAGGGATTTTTACATAAATTGTGACTTAAACGTGAAAATGGTGGAATGATATAAAATCAGCTGTTTTTTCAGTATTTTTATGTACTCTCCAAGAGTCACTTAAAACTTAATCAGCCTACCCACAGTAAAGGAGAATGGCGGTAAATTATTTTAATATTGCAGCGTTCATTCATTCAGCATACAAATGTATAAGGAAATACGTAATCCTATTGCACTAATACTTGGTTGATTAACCAATATTAATGAGACTCTTTAACATGGGTGTCTTGGATTTTCTTAAACATTTTATTTTCTGATCGAATTCAAAACGGCCCTTTGGTTGCATGAAATGTCTGTTAGGTTATGAAGAAGATTCTGCTGAAATCTAGTAAACCTCTGTGATTTCGAAATACTAGAAGTTGGAGCGGATGCATATGAAAATGAAGTTAGTGTCAGAAAACAGAGAAGACCCGTATTTATTTAAAAACAAGTCTTCTTTTTGTTAAAATTTACAGCTTTCTTCAATGATAAGAATATATAATAAATAGATAATTCACGGATAAGAAAGTGAGAAATATTATGGTAAATAGTGATCGCAACTAATGAAAGAGTGTCGTAAAGAAATCTTTATTTTTGAGATGTAGTAAAAATGTTTATATATATATAGTGGAATATTGTGAATCAAGCTTGATTTTGTCGTAATTGTAGTAGATTTGAAGATAAAAACCTTATTATAAGGGGCGAAATTTATCTTAGTAACAGTTCGAGTCAAATCGAGTCAATGGTTCGAGTCAAATTGAAAATGGACCACAACACGAAAGCTTAATTAATTTACTGAATGGAATGAATGAATATGGAATATTATCATTCTCGCATTTTACAGCTTTTCTTGTCGAATTAATCTGCAAACTTAACAGATTACGACAGTGAAGTCGAGTGAGGCTAATCGCGTTTAAAAATCAAATTCAATCGCCTGTGAATGCAATAAATTTAGAATTATCACTGCGATTCGAAGCTGAAGGATGTACATATACAATTTTGTACAGTATAATTTTCAAATACTCGAACATAATTATCTCGAATCTTGAGCGTAGAATTACTAGAACTTCATTATTATGTTCTATATTATAATACTATAAATATTTTGTTGTAGCTACAGCAATTATTGCATATTATATCATTACATGATGTTACATATGTATATCTTTATTTTCAATTTTTTAAAGAGGATATAGGGGTCGTAAACTGTTCATTTGAGGCAAAAGAATTCTAAAAAAATTGGTCCGTTCAGATTAACGATGATCATTCTGAGAAAGTCACAGTCATGAGCTATGAGTGTAATCATACAAAAGTATTCATTCTTCCTTTTCTATTGAATAGTAATTTAAGATATAGTAGTTCATTTCGCTTTCCGTCTATATTTGACGAAGAATCCAATATCATATAATGTTTCTCCTTTTCTCTTTTGCAAACTGGATTAGGTTTTATTTTACCGAGGAAGATATTCAAGGAGGTCCCGGTATAATTAAAAGTATGATATTGGTTTGCTGAGTTTTTGTGTTCTCGTTTCAGTGCTTTATGAAAACTCATGAATATGCAAGCGTTTAATTTTATCAAAACACGGGGAGAACTGTAGGAATTCTAAGAGCAAGCGCGAGCATCATTTATATATCTCACTGTTATACATTTAAGCCCACAAATATCTTCTAACGATTTTTTCTAATAAGATATAAATATTGATGTCATACCTCAAGTAAGAAAACGAAGTCCTCAAATTGAGAAAATTAGTCGAAGTAACGCGGAAATTCTGGTTAAAAGACATGCCAGGCGCATTCAAACGAAGGAAATAACGATTCACTTCGGCAGACGATTTTATGGAAGAGGAAAAAATGAGTTTTTGAATTACCGCGCCAGGGTCGTTTGTCCTCAATTGTCCATTTTTTCGGATATTAAGGAATTCCGTAGTTGATGCTCTTTTAATCCCCATTCGCTTTTAATTAAGCCTTCTTAATGCGTTGTGGGTGCGTACGATCCAATCGGCGCTATTATGCTCGGAAGATAAATTTGGCAATCGGGACTCCCTCGAGGTTCGTGTCATAAATCTGATCGATCGGATAGCGTTTTCATTCACACGGAGTTCTCCGAATTGTTCTTTTTTAAAATCCTCTGAGCCAACAGTCGCTTCGGAGGGCCTTATCTTCATCTTTATAAATCACTCCCTTTCTGCTCCCTGACATCCCTGGCCTTCCGGCCATTATTCGAGGTTTTAGTGGGAGTAGTTCCATATCTAGAGACGATTTCCAGAAATTGAAAAGCGGATTCCGTTCAATTATCCCTCTCTCTTTCTCCCTCCGGATGCAAAGATAATAAAATAAACAAGATCTCTCCGATAATATTTGATTTTCCGGCGGCTATAACTTGGCCGGACGAGTCTCGCAGACTCCAATATGCGCAGACTTTAATATCAAGTCCGCCATCTGCTAAAGGGATATTTCAGACCACTTTCCGCGGCTTCGAAGAAATCGTTCGGCCGCAAAACGTAGGATTTGATCAAAGGGACCGTCATTCAGCCATATCGGAGGTCTTTCCCTTATCTATTCCGCCGGATAACGATCGCGCAGTTTCGTCTGGACATTTAAACGGTAGCAAGAATTTCGAATGCGGGAAGTCCTTTCGAGAATTCGTGAGAGCCATCTTTTTAATTTGGTCCTCTCGTAAATTCAGCGGCAGGCGAATTTGGGAGCGGCTCTTTTGAACGCGCTTTTTCCCCCAAAGCAAGATGTCTCTCTAAGTTGTTCGAGGCAGCGTAAATAAAAAAGCACGATGATAATACGGTGGAGAATAAGTCCTTGCGGAAGGGAGCGCTTCCCGAAAAAAATGTCGTACTCCGCCACGGCTTCCTGTGTCCCTTCTCGGGGACGTACGAAATAAATTTTCACTCATCCTTTTTAAAATTTTAACCTTTTTAGAGTTCCTGCTTTGAAACTGAGGTTTCGGCTTGTATCTCACATGTGTATTCAAGACTCCTTATTTACATAATTTCGTCACTTGTTGAGATTCTTGGTTCGGAATTGGCAACTTCGACCCGGCTGTTGTTCTTTTCACCCTCTTTTTAGATAATGGTGTCCTCATTCAAAAACTGGACGTAAAAGTCTTTCACTTAATTAAATTATTTTACGCATGTTTTTGATACTTCCGCCGGATGTTTTGGGGCTACATTAAGCGTTTCGGTCGTCTTTGGTGTGTGTGTTTGGTTTCCATCGGAAAGTAAGGGTCGGAATCAGGTGGTTGATTGAATGAGTATGGGGTGCAGTAATGTTGTCCCTTCCGGTTTTCACCCTGGTTCAACGAAAAAAGCAAATATATCTTCAGTTTTAGTTACGCGCCAACGTCGAACCGGTTAGAACAGTTTCTTTTTGCTCCGAAGATTTTACTGTTATATCTTTCTCTCTTTTCTCATTTATGCTACATCACACTATATTTTAGAATAAAACTTCGGAATAATTAGTTGCCAGTCGGATTTACTCAAGATTAGTTAACCTTCCCCCAACTACCCTTAAGTAAAATATTAATCATTGGGAATCATAAATCGGGACGGAATAAATATCCGTTTTAGGTTGAGATTCGGGTTCAAGAATTGTTTTTTCCGGTTCGTTTCTCTTCGGTTTCGGTTTTCGCTTCTGTTCCGGTTCGAAGCCTTAGTGTGAATTAACGGGTTTAAATAGAAGGGAGTAACTCAATCTTCAATAAAAATTCGTTTTCGACATCGACTTACGCCCCTCACTTCGCTTGGTTTTTTCATTCCACTTTCATTGTAACAGTTTGTTTTTCAGAAAGGGTTGTCTTGTCTTCCGTAGACTTTTCTCTCAGTTCGTGCATATTTTGGAAAATTGAATCGTTCCACCGCCACACCAGGAAGTAATTACGGCTGAAGGAGAAGATCTTTTTCCATTATCAGCGACGTAGTTCAAACTCAATTCGCGTTGAAGGTTTTGATGGAAAATGGCGTAGGAAGACGGCGAATATTATTTCTCTCCGAATTTACCTGCGACGCCCTCCAAAAGGGCCTCGTGGGTCAAGGAGACCTCTTTTCACACTCCCTTAATGGACAGCGCTCATATTAACTTGAAGAGGAGATATAGATTCACGCGAAGAGAAAGTTATTTATGGACCTATGATGGAGGAGCGTCTCTCCGTGGTATCAAATTATTAATGGCTGAGTAATGTATGAATAGGAACAAATAGAGTGGAGGATGGGATAAATGGGCTTTTCTGAAGATTAGATGAGTCTAAGAGCAGTGAATGGAATGATCAGGATGTGAAAAGAGAAGCTGTGATAGAGGACATTTGAGAACCCGGTATAATGTATAATCACGGTCCTTCGCAAAGGACGGATATATTTCCTAAAGATTAAAAATAAGAAGATTCTGTGAGGATAGCTCGAAAATGCTTACTATGTTGCAAGATATATAATTTCTTTTATGATATACTTTAATAGATATAGTACTTTAGATTATTTTGACTTTAAATCATATTCACTTTAGATTGTAATAGATGGTTGTATATTAAATAAATATGTTGTGGTCAAACTCAGGTGAAGGTTACACATTATTTATAACCGTATATAAATATGTAAGTAGAGGAAAACAGCCTCCGGGCTTGTAGCCTACCTGCAGTTTAATGATAATAATAATAATAATAATAATAATAATATGCTGTGAGAAATAGACTTGCGATTTCCACGGTGTATATGTTTCTTCTTATGGCACATTTTGGATGAAGATATCTAAGTCTTAGATGAAACTAGTTTTAAGAAACACATATCATGCGGACATTACAGGATTTTTCTATGCTGGATGTGTTTATAAATAATACCCTCTATTTTAATCGCTTAGATTTTTAACTTTGAAACTGTTTTCTATATTAAGCTTCATAAAGTGCCAATTACCGCTGAATTTAGATTAGATGTCTGTAAGCTTAATCTCTGTTTATAAGCTCCAAATAACACTAAAATACTTGATTTTCGTATGTACATATGTACGTATGTATCGTATATGAATATGCAAGCATTTGATTTCATCAAGAAGAATTCGGGAAGAACTGAGTAAATTCGAAGAGCAAACGCGAATATTATTTATTTCGGGTTATTGACTATTTTGTGCTAACAAATATTTTCTAAAGAATTTTCTGATTACATACAAGTATCGCATTTTTACTCAAATATTTAATTGGATAAAACACGGGTAGTAAACTGACAGAATTCCAAGAGAAATATTATTTATACCAGATTATTAAACATTTCGAGTCCGAAAATATCTTCAAACGAATTTTTCCGATCAAGCATAAATATCTAAAGTAAAAAGAAAAATCTTCTCATTTGTAAAATCAGTCGAAGAAATGTGCCCATGCTGGAATGCTGTTAACTAAGAAATGAAAATAATTGAGAAAAGTTATTTGATTCGAGAGACAGGGAATAGGAAAAGAAGTTGGAAGGGTCGTTTGGATATGAGGCAGAATGAGTATAGACGGTGAGGGATATTAGAGAAGAGAGAAAGCACGTAGAAATGAGAGGCATGGAAGGGAGACATCCGGCAATTAGAAATAACAGTCTGGACAAGGATGTGACGTAGAGGAGACATTTTGTGTTCGCCTCGCCGAGTGGTTAAACGAGAAAACGCATTTGGAGCAGCACGAGGATTTGAACCGTTTCCAAAATGTCTCTTTCTTTAAATGCTTAAATAATGGACCGCGAGGGAAGAATGGCTGTGATTACCGTCTTGAGGGCGCACAAGGTGGTGATTGTCCTGAAATACGTGTGACGCAGCGAGATATGTGCTTTTGCTCTTTAAACATATCCACTATGACCTTGAATTTCAATCTTTTGCTGTAATATGCGCTATCGAAGCTGAAATTGCAACTCTTTCTTGCGTTAATGGAAGTTTTACATGAATGTGGAACATTACCTTTGTTTTTAATCGTCTGCATCAAATTGAGCTGTTCATGTTCTAAGTGAAAATCTTGATCTTTTGCTCTATTTAATTACTAATCTTTTCATATCCTTCTTTTCATCTTTCGGTGAAATTTAGTGATACCGATGTCGTTTTGGCGTCCTTACGAGCTTTGCTATCGCTTTTTGATTTACAGTGTTTAATCAAAATAAATACATTAGGTTTTTAAGGATTAATCAAAACGGAAATAAATTACAGAACATTGGAAGAGGTGTGCAGATTTATACGTGAAATAATTGCGAAACTAGCAATTTTAATTCGGGATTGCGTTCGATGTAATTGATTAGTGGAGATTATGGCTTTTTTAATCAACTTAATTGTCTGTAGGTCTTCAACATCACGACGAAAAGGTAAATTAAATTGGAATTGGAAATATTTTGAGATGGAATTCGAATTATGCTGCTGTATAAACTGTTACTATAACTACGAAAAATCAAGCGCAGAAATTCCCAATACAATATTTACGAAAAGTTGAATTTAGGAAAACGCATGAAAGAGAATGCTGTGCGACTATTATTCCAGCTATTGAACACAGATTTTTACTTTTCCACAAAAGTTTTTATTAAGGAACTACCGGTTTCGGTATATTACCATCGTCAAGTTCAGACGAAACTGAATCCTCAAACTGCCGAAAATTACATTGTAATTTGGGTGATGACAGACAAAAATACTAAACTAAAAGACAGATACTCGTAAAATACTTTTGTGGAAAAGTAAAAATCCGTGTTCAGTTATGTATTTCCACCACATCTCGGCCGAATCGATAGATTATATTCCAGCTATTTTGGAATTTAAAAATATGTACATTATTATCCGGTGATGAAGAATGATTATAAATTGAAACCCGGGTCTGTTTCTTCTACATCTGGGATATTGAGTTATTAAAATTGTTATTTTACGTTCATTTTCATTTTTCTTTCGTGGTATTTCACCAAGAAAAATCCGAAACTATCGAACATATATATGTATCAAAATTATGCCTCTTTAGTTAACGATCTAATACATTTTTCTGTGAAATTTCCTTTGAAATACCTTTTAATGCGTTCTATTCAACGGGATCTGGAATATTCCCCTCTCATCTCATAAGATTGATTAGTTAGGTGCCATCTGTCTCGAAGCAAAAGTGGGCGACTTCTTCGATGATTAATAGCTGAGAGTGCTTAGTAATGAAGGTGCAAAAATGCATCTTAGAGAGTATTCATAGAACTTCAAGAGAGAGAAATAAGATTCAAACGGCTGTGATATGAACTGCCTTGATTACTATTCCATTTTATAGTTTAACTTCTGGTATCGACGCTTCCTCAGCATAACTTTTCGTTTCCATTACTCACTGCTCCGTCCAATTTCTCATAAGATGCCTCTCGATTCCTCAATAGTCAGAAGATATTCCCATTTAAAACGATTTCTCCATAACGAATTAAAGTTTTACGGTTTTATTTTTTTGAAAGATGGGTGATGAATTTTCTGTGATTAATAATATCCAAGAATACTCCGAATTGACGCTTTAGATGATGGTCTGAAAAATTTTGGAAAGGCGATGATAATTTATTAAAGAAACGATTATTTTATAACACTAAAGTTTGAATTTTTATGTTATAAATAAATGGAAATCATAAATAATACTAATATACCTGTAAGGTATGTTAAATAAAGTAACGACCGAATAATAAGAGGAGGATTGGAATTTCATTTGTTTCTGAAACAGTTGCTGCAACTCAATCACATATTCATATAATTTTACTTATTTAAATAAAGTAAATTTAATTATCTAATTTGGGTCAAAAAATGAATAAGAAATGAAAGTAAGTACCAACTTAAACCGTCAAAATTGAATTTTATACACGAGTGTTTAAAGCGTCTATATAATGCTTTATTGAGGAATATTTCCTTAAACCTGGAATCTGGTTTGTATTCGCTGAAAGCTAATTAACTTTTACTATTGCAATGAAAATGTCACGGAAGCCGTTTATTAACAATATGGCCATCGCAGCAGTCATAGCACCGGATCTCGTTTTTATGACTGCCTTTAAGGAACGAATGGCGAGGAACTTATCGTTAAAAAACTCCCATTAAACTCCTTTCAAATCTTTCCGTCGGACTTTTCAGATATAACATTAATTTTTGTATTCCAAGTATATGGACGAAAAAGGATTGAGTCATTTAACTCCTTCGCAGTTTTTCGGAAGAAATCTTAACTTGTGTGCAGCGTCTCTTCTTCAGAAATCCCTTGTCTACCTTCAGGTTTCCATTATGCATAAGCAGAAGGTCCCCTTAACTTGTACATGCTTACTGATGACGCTCATGCATTGGAAATTGCTACATTGATGTGTTTTGCGAAAATGCATGAATATCATTAAAGCAGTGATTCTCTCTGGTAGAACTTACTCGTTTAAGTTTATTTTACAGCGTTAAATACAATGAAATACTGAAAATACCAAGATTCATCTTCATTTTTGTCGATTAAAATTAATCTTAGTAATTGAATTAATCGGAAAATTTTAAGATAAATTCAGTGCAAATGTATGTACCTTAAACTAAGGCATATACACAGTTTATAATTTACTTCATTTACGGCGTTCTGGACTTCTGAACATTCTTTTGCGGCCACTTCCTGCTTGTTCATTTGTTATGCTCTTTTAGAAAATAAACTCTAAAATATTTCAATTTTCATATTGGACGCTTAAATAAACATAATCAGCGATTGTATCAATCAAAGATTACCAATTTTAATTTCCGGTACTTTTCAGTTCTCGATATATCCTTAGGACTATGAGTGACAATTTTCTTAGCCTTGATCGAAGTTCGTGATTTGAGCTGAGATAATAAAATATCAAAGATATATTATTATCGGCTGTTAAAACATTCAATGACTGTCACACCATTCTCTTATAGCCATATCAAAATTTCACAGCAACATTTAGTTCTATTTTTTTGCATCATATGTTTGCATCATGGTGGGCATGTTTCACCCTTGCTTTGCGAACAGTTTGAGAATAAAGAATGTTATTGTAGAAGTAGGCTCTAAATATATAAGACAAATGGAAAACTTGTAATAGACGTTTTTGTGCCAGGTCACCTAAACCCTTTCCTTTTATTGCAATTTTAAATATGTAATTTACGGGATAAATTTCCAATCAAAAATCCAACCAAAAATTGCCCAGTTGTGCTTTATGGCGGCTGTTCGTATTTTTCCTTTTCAACACGTTGTTGATTTTGTTTCGATTTTCGCGAAAGTTAAACGAAAATAAGTGCTCTCTAAGGAGATTTATTTTAGTTATCGCGACTGTCTTAACTAAATCAACAGCGTGGTCGTAACCAAATGTATAATTTAGCATCACAGTATCCTAGATATCTAATTCCATTTAAAATTCGAATTTCATCAGGAACATAACTTGAAAGTGAATATTTCGAGGAATAAAAAGTTCTTGGAGGGGCCTTATAATCCCCTTTCCTCTCTTGAATCCTTCATTATCCATGATCGTAATTATATAATTAAGCCTCATCTGCGAAAAAAAGAGATTTGAAATTTAAAGGAAAGTCTGTCTGAATTCCCGATCGCCAAATCTGTTTTTTTGTTCGCTCGTCAGATTTCTACTCGTTCGTAGTTAAATCCTTGCGCTCCAGAAACTGAAGTAATTTTATATTCTGATAAGGGCGAGGGAGAGTGCTTGATTCCGTGTCATCTTCCCTCAGCGAGCAACCTGGTGATTACGAAGCTCCATGCATACTGGAGTTGGATTATATTCCTTTGTGGCTCTCTTCCCCTCACCTTCTCCAATTCTGAGAGACGTATGAAACAGATACACCTCTCCCCGTCTCATAATCACATTTCTCCTGATTACGCCAGACGCCATCTTGCGACTAGTCGGAGATCTCTGCGGTTAGAACTCTGATCTGCGATAGGACACTTTATTCTAGAATATAAGACTCATATATATTTTTCGTTTCAGAACTTAAAAAAGACTGCGTCTCAGAATCACGGTCTTTATCATAAAGGAGGTATTGCAGAGGAAAGTTACTTAACACGTTAAAAGTTATGATTCAGTGAATCCCATGCTACTTAATGTCATTTCCGTAAGCAATCATACACGCTCGCATTGTCCTTTATCGGTTAGAATGTAGTTTGCGATAAATAAAGAACATGCTTCTCATCACATTGTGCTTTGATGCGCGACTGTTGTTTCGAATTGAATTTAAAAAAATAAAGCCTGCAATCGATAAAAATGAAGTGTATATGTATTCATTATGGGACTTTATCATAGCAATTTTGGTTCGAACCCACCGAAATTGGCAGATAGGAATACGACAGTTCTTCCATTTTAGTCTCAGAGGACACGTGATACATTTAAAAACTCCGTGGCCTCCAATCCAGGACATACGTACATACAAACCCACAGAATTTGTGTTTTATACATAAAGAAGATCATCGAAAGACAAGCATAGATTTAAGCCTTCCTTAATCAGTGGCGCACCACCATCACTGGTGACACCGGTGCATGTGCAGTATCAGGGAAGATTCCGCAAAGCTAATACCACGATGCTGGTGTATGTGCCTTACAGTCGTTTATTTAGTTCTTTTATCCCCTCTGCATGAATTCCAAAACTTGAAAGCGTTTTACATTCGAGAATATACGGTATTATTTGCAATACCGATGAATTTTCTGTGTACACTGTCTTACCAAAGAGAATAATCAAGAGAGATGTGGTTGCTCTTACGTGCTGAAGATTCGTCGAACCATTGAAAATCTTGTTTAGTGATGAAACTTTGGTCTCCAAAAGGCACATGAGAGTGTATCTCGTTGATGATTGCGCCTTGTTTTAATTAAAATCGCGACACCAATTACCAGGTTTATTATAGCACTCGGATCGTAACGCTCGAGTAAGCCACGCGCCTCGGAGAACTAACGATAATATTGGCGTAGTACATTTTACAATTTATAATTACGAAAAAGAATTTATTGGTCTATTTTTCCTATTTCAATTATTTATAGAAATATTTGCATTTTCACAAGTATAGATCTTTTTTTTATGCTGCCCCAACGTAGTGTAGATTTAAATAATCGAAATTTTAATTACATTAAAATTTCGACTTATTTAAATCATTTT
Organism: Pachydiplax longipennis; assembly: GCA_036926295.1. NCBI lineage: Eukaryota > Metazoa > Arthropoda > Insecta > Odonata > Libellulidae > Pachydiplax > Pachydiplax longipennis. The sequence continues at coordinate 11,699,685 of JAVFKF010000024.1, read as the reverse complement.
TCCTAAACTTTCTACCTAAATCTAATTATGGGATTGAAAATATACTTAAATTTGGTCGACTGTCGAAAGCAAACGAAAATCATTACGGTCTACATTAATGCTTTACCCTAAACTGAATATTTCTAAGCGACAATGGTAGAAAAAGGTATTTTTCATGGATAGAAGATGTGTACTTTTTGGTCAGAGAGTAATTATATTGTAGCAGGCCAATTTCAACCAGTTGTACACTGAATCTTCGGAGTAATAACGATTAAAATTAATTCTTGTTTTGTGCAATACATACGACGTGACGTAGGATAGATAATATAGTTCTTGAGCATATACTGAAATGAAAACTTCACATTCCTGTGAGATTAACAAGTAAGCAATTATTTTTTGTCATTTAGTCTCTAAATTATTTTGATTTATTGTTAAAATACGCGTTTGATAGTTTATTTTTATACTGTTTTATTCTATTTCCCTGTTTCTTGAAATCGCACCTTTTGTGTGACTCTTCAGAGAGGCTGTGTTATTATTTATCGAGTTTTTAAGACAGTCTGTTTAAACTATGGTGATGCATAATACTTTAAAATAAATCCTATCCGATTGATTGATATATTTCTGTTCGTCTTCCTCCTAGTTCGCACAAAGCATTTGTTATATTGGTTAAATAAGACTTGCAACTATCTCTGCATGTTTTAATTACAAACACGTGATCACCGACAAACATTGCTATCGTGGGCTCCCGAATACCTAACACGTTAAGCTTTGCTAAAAGGTTTGGGTTCGATTCTTGGTGGGATCCCATGTATACGAAATGACCTTAGTTATAGAAACTCCTTTAACAATACACAACTAGATAGCCATCGCAAGTGAAGAAATAAACTTAATTGACTGTTCTATTCTATAACACAACCAAAAAGTAAATTCGTTCTTCATATTGTTCCATATTATGTGCTATTTATATTTCGATTATTGCTTGACGATGACGATCAATAAACTGAGTTAATCAATCGCTTTAAATTTTTGAAAATAATGGCTGATTTTCGTTAGATTTCACTTAAAACTGTCGAAATGGAATACAGTAGCTCCTAAATTAAAAAACTCACAATTAAAATTAAAATTAGATGGCAAATCTATTGACGGATCTTTGCTTTAACAATTGATCTTGATGAAACGTCTAGCTCTAGAAAGCAAGTTTTCTTTCCTACGGTATATTTTAAACTCGGAACTTGCAATCATGGAAGACTTATTAGCTTGAATCTGTCCGAAAGAAGAATCAAAGGGAGGCGCTTTTTGATTACTCTGATTAAGATCGACATGTCGAGATTAAGCCCTTGTAGTACTCTATTGATGTTAGGCTTCGGCAAAAGCTCCTCGATCGAGTACTCATCGATCGCAATTTGCTTTGCTGACCGCGTTAACTCGTGTCTTTGAGTACACATTTCAAGAGATCACTAATAGATACTAAAGGATCTTCAAAGAAGAATCTACATAGTCCCTGTGTGGTCGAGTCGCACAATTGCATTCCAAAATACCCACTTATCAATGAGTTGGGATGAGAATACCTGAGGGTCGGCATTTATGAGCAATTATTTACGGAAAGCGTCTTGCAACGCTGGACCAGCATTGGGAGATACTATGCGAAAGCTGATGTTAAGATTTTAAATCCCAAACACCAAACAAAACTTAATAACGCATAGCCAAATAAGCCATATTTGATTTAATAGTGCAAACATCTAAAATTGTTGCGCAACATAGACTTTTCGCGCGTGATGTCACACAACGTCATAAAATTTCACGGTGGAATATTTACGTTTGCCTCGCAGAAAAATCAAAGTGCTTGCATGTAGATTGCAGAGAGGTTGTCCGATAGAACTGAGTAAGTGCCGCAAGATGATATATTTTATTAATTTTCATAATAAGCCAGATTAAGTTCCATCATTTTCTACGGGAAAGTTCATTAGTCCGATAATTATTGGTATCGTCTGAAATTGCGTATAATTGGATAACTTTTAAGAGTTAAAGAAGAGAAAACATTGCGATGTGTCATTGGAAATTATAGAAACGAATTATATTCTGGCAAGACGATATCAATACAGTAATGCCAATCATCTTTTAGTGATACGAGAAACTCATTTAATGGCAATAATAAAATTTAAATTATTCATTATGGATTGTGTTACAGTTGAAATCATGAAGGTAAGAATGAAATTTCACCCACTCGTGTTATCTCCCAAAGATAGCGCCAAAAGATTTGGTTACAGATTGATTGATCGCCTCATACCATAATTAACGGAATCGGAAATGAAATTCCGATGGTGCCTCTTCGAGCGGAGAATTAAGCTGTCCCATTGAAAGCTGAGACATCAAGTGCTCGAATGGAATTTCCATTTTTTCAATTGGAGAACATTCTTATCCATGGCTAAACTAATGAAGAGTTACTGGAAACTTTATGTTTAACTTGCAAGATCTCACAATAAAGGTTCCCCTGATAAGTGCTTTCTTTCGGAAAAACTCATTAAGTGAAAGTCTCCTTTTCAGCCTTCTTTTTTCGAAACATTAAGACGCTTTAAATTATATAAGAAAGCTTTCAGCTCGAGTCGCTTCTCGGCAGTAAGACGACAATGGGATTAATGCGATTGTTTCGTCAGACTCCGTAACAATTACCCACGTCATTATACGTATTATTTCACCGAGGATTAAGTTCCCTCCATTGAAACGAAGACATTTACGACTTTAGTTTATTCTATTATGGGATTCAATTAATCCACATCACCTTTTTCTTCGGCGGTCGTCTTTCTACTATAAATGCCATCTCAGAGTTAATTATTCAACGAAAATGCCTTACTGAGATGGTCGAATAGAAAACTCGCATCGTTTAGCAATTAAACTTCTTTTATTAGTTGATACTTCTTTAATGAATGGGTAGTTTTAAGGATTAAAAGAACTTTGTCAGCCAATTAAACCCGTAACAATGATCCAAATAATTTGAAGACTAATGCTTCGGAAGAGATTTTGCCGTTCTTTTTTTTAATGCCCGCATTCCACTCGATTTTTTCGGCCAATAAAGGATATCCTTTTGAATAGCGGGCTTAAGCAGGAAATTATTTCTCGATCGCCCACTCTGGAGGAAGCCTCTCAAGTGGCAGGATTATCCGGGGAAATAATTAATCTGGGAGGGCTAAAAATCCGAAATTACTCATTACGAAACCCAATCATAATAATTCCGGCATCGTTTAATCTATCGCGAGGTAAAAGAAACCTTTAATGGGGACTGCCTTGGGGAGCGATACAGTTTGTCTTCCGTGGTGATTACCTATTAGTTCACAGCCTTCGCAGGTTCCGAAAAAAGTCGTTAGCGCTCTCTCTCTCTCTCCAGGTGTTCCGATAGTCACGCCTCCATTCACTTTGGGCTTAACTTTCTTTCTTTCAGGGATCAGGAGCATCGACCCTCCTCTCCAGTTAACGGCAATATGTGGCATTTTTCGCCTACCTGTTCGCCTATCTGACCGCAAAGTAAGCCGCGATAAACTCGCCGACGGTAATTTGGAGAGGAGTTGCATTAATCGTCCTTTTATGCTTTTGGGATGGTATCGAAGGTGGGGCTGCGATGGATCCGGGAGATATTACTCTCGCGATCGATGTATGTTCTTCGCACCTGTATCCGAGTTTGCTCCTTCGTTTCAGGAGTGTACCCGCTTCGGTCGCGATATTTCCATTTTTATCATATTGGGTCCTTATATACTGATGTTTTCTCGAGAATATTTCTGATAGTAGGAAACTCTATGTGAAAATTTCTAAATTAAGCTAAGAGTTGTGATTTTAATCGTCAGAAGGAGGTAAACCTCATAGTGACGACCCGGAGTCTATTCTTTTTATAAGGAGGAGAAATAATAGAATTTCATTCCCAAACAATTCATCGTCACTGACTATAAAGAATGGAACGCACAATACTTCGTCGAACGTCATGAAGAGGCTGCGTAAATCTTATGGTATTCCTTACGTGAATATGGCGCGCGATGTTCTATCAGAAATCTATTTCACTCTATGCTGAAGGTCTTCATAATCAAATATCTTTTTCTTTGCAGTCGAAACAGCTCGCGCCGTTCCCCGTAATTAACACATGGGGCCATATGATTTACTTGGTATTTTCATGACGTTGGACGAAGTAATACTATAACTTGATTAGTGGAATATTTTTCATTTGTATAATAGTGTATTGCATTTACTTTTGTTCTAGTATTTTTCACGGCCATTATAATGTGAATGATACTAAGATATGAATGATACTGAATAGTTTATGTATCTCCTTGTGGAATCATACGAAATGCTCTCCTCGTAGTTATTCTCCTTATTGTGGACTTACGTGGACCTGTTCCGCTGATAGCATTCAGTAAAGGCAAACTACCTCACTCTTCATCTTGTCCAGTAGGCCTCATTCCCTTTCATAGCTCTTGGTAGCCAATGGCTGAGGAGATGATGTTCAAACTGGTCTTTGGGCTTAGAATTTCACGTATAGTTTGAGTCATCAAGATGTGACAAACTCTGTCTGTGAAGTATTCTGCCCGGAGGTTGCTTTGAACTTAAAACCCACTCCCATTAGTTGTGAAAAGAACATAAGGGGGTTGTGAGGCTCATTAGGAAAGATGAGGAGTGAAATGGTTTATTTACTTTCTGCGCTGAGGCAGAAAGTGTATAGAGTTCATGTAAGTGCACTTTAATGATCCTATGAGTAACACTTTGTATTGTATGGTCGAATATTAGTGGTTAAATTAGAACCGCTCATTTGATAAAGATTTGCACCTTTGTAACATTTTCAATTTCCATTATCACGCATTCAAAAACACAGATTCGCCATTTCTATGAAGAATCTCCATATATTTTTGACCTGAAAATCCGTATCACAAAATGAATATTTGATGCAAAAGTTTTGCTCCAGAATTTGTGAAATTATTCGAAATGGAAGAACTTCTTTTAATTTACTCGGCGTCAAATCTGGTCTCCTTATATAAAATGACTAAGTTGAATACAGTTTGCCTCAAAATTCACTATCTATTTCAATTGCATCCATTTAATTTTTAGTCCTATACTTTCATAAAATGAGGATAGACTATCGCTATTTCGGGCGAGCAATCGTCGATGAGTGATTGATGTCGAGCAGGTTTTGACGAGCAATTTTTGTTGCTGAATCGTTTACCATAAATTGTCTGTTAACTGTCATAAAATCTTTAGATTGAGTTTAACGCGCCCTATTGCGGAAGAGTTAGAGCAATAGTTGATCTTAAACATCTTGTTAACAATCCAGTTCAAAAAATTACTAATAAAATGTGAAAGTATGTTCCAGGAGACGATGTTCTCATTGTAGAGACACTGATGATAATTCTCGGCGACAAATGAAGTAAGCGAGAAAAAACGCGCTGTAAACTGTTACCAACCTCATTGATAATTAAGGAAAGTATCAGGTTTAAACGATTATAGCTAAAAAATTGGGAGAACTTTGTGGCATCGCTGGGATAAAATAGCGGTATTGTGAATAACTTTGATTATAAAGGTATTCACGTCCCAACTCCGAATGTGCATGAGCTAGACTGTCGTGATATAATTATATTATAATGCTCTATATCTAGGATAATGCGGAGCGTCCCTTAATTGGTATGTAGGCTAATTAAGAACGCACCATATTTTGTGTAATTATAAAAATTGCAGAAAGATTTATTCCCTGTGCTTAAATTTGATATTTTCTTCTGTAATTACGAAAAACTAATTAGACATAATTATTAAAAGCTTTTTACCGAAAATTTCAAATACAGGTATCAAAATATCTAAGCTAAATCCGGAAATTATTTTGTGGAAGTTGAAAGTAGAATCAAATGAAGGAATCTATGGCTTCTCAGTTAAAATTAGTTTTTATGGATTTCTGCGAAATATACGCTTTGAAATGCGAAAGACGTAATTTCAAATCAACTTAAAAACTTATTAGCTATTTGTCTTATAAGTATCGCACACCGAACCTCGCTTTAAATGATATAATTAAAAATGCTATAGCTCCTGGTAAAAGTTAAAATGTTTGGAAAGGTACGAAAGCGGGGAATCTCATAAATATGGAAGCTTCGTAACGAAGATACCTCTCATTCTATGATTGGTAACTTAAGAAAGTTCTCAAGAGACGATGTCTGGATTTGAAATCATTTCCCTGTGGGAAATCCTTTAAACAGCTTATTGCCTTAAGCGTGGCGAATGCTCCAACAGAGAATATAAAGGATCTCTTAAATTAGAAAACTTCTTACCCTGAGAATGGAGTTAATCGGATGTATTGTTTTTATGTAAAGAAGCGGACTTTTGTTGCCATGCCGGTAATCATTATAAGAAGATATTAATAAAATAAGAACTGTTGTGAGTTATTGTGCCGTGAGGCTAGTAATGATTTCTTGAATTTTCTCTAAGATCATTCTATCCCTCGATGCATCGAACCGTTGGCATATTTTCCATCGACCAGTACTTTCTTTTCTCCTATTATTTACATAAGGTAGAAATATCGGATTAACGACGAAATTAAGTAATTGAAATCATGTTCTAGGAATTCTTGGTTGACTTCAAATGATAACCTATTATAATCCCATATTCCTTAGTATTAGTAGCCACAGTTTCTTGAATAGAGTACAGGACTTGAAATTGAAGTTTAACAAATACGTGTTCCCTATTCTAAATGCCTGATACAATTTTAAGTCTTTTGGATCTTAAATGTTGTTATCTAATGCGTTTCTTGTAAGATATCAAATATCAAAACCCTTCTTGTAAAAGCCCTTCTTGTTTTCTCGTTGGAGATGATGACTTTGACTTGTTCTCAATTCCAATCTCCCCGAGGAGTTCCGTTTGTATGCTCCGTTTTTATTGGTGAATCGGGATGAATATCGATTCAAGATACAAGGTTCAATTAATTTCGGTGTATCCATAACTTCAAGAATAATCAAAGCATATCAATAACCTCAAGAATAATCTAAATGCGAACGTTTTATGAAAAATTGTTGCTTGCTTTCGGAGATTTTATCATTTCATTTCATCATATATACTATGATTAATGTTTTGACAAAAGGTATCACAACTAAACCTCATTGTTTAACTCACTCTGGAAAATAGAATCATCGAATTCGTAATCTTGATATTTAGAATAATTCGCAGCAATATTATCATGTAAAAGTTTAGCCAAAAACAGATTAACACAAACTCGGTGCAACTAAAATATTATCCGAAACCGTTATCATCTGATATACCTTACCCTGTCACATCTCAGAATTGTATGTGGGAACCGTTCAAAACTGATCCATAGATTCTTCGAGACTAAACATTCCACTGAAACAACCACTCAAAGTCATAATTTGTTGATATTGATGAAACTAGTCGCACAAGTAAATGTCTATTAGAAAAGCTAGGTACTTTTCTTCTATTGAAATGCAGTCGTGGACCACGCTGGGTCTCCATTATACTGATTACATTCTACCTACGGCTCTTCCCATTAGTGCTTTTCTTGTAATTGAGACTTCATTTCAATGTTACGCGTTTTCGTGCCTTCTATTGTTACTGGAAATAGCTGTCTAAGTAAATGGCGTTAGTTTAGTTTATATATGGTCCGTGTTTCTATCCGGTTTCATCTTTTCATCGGTTCCCATCAAATTTCGAAGTAGTCATTTGCATCACAGAAAGTAATGTAGTGAATTTACGTACACGAAACAGTGCAGGGTTCGACTAAAATCGTTCGGAATGGCTTTTATGAGAAATGTACGTAAAGTTCATTTTATTCTCTTGCAGCCTTCATTTCTTCCGCGAAATTAAATTTGAAATCGAGGCCCTACGAAATAGAGACGAGTACCGGAAGAAGGAATATTAAATGAAGATTCTCAATTTGGTCGTAAAATTCGTTCTCGATTTGAAATTAAAAGAATTTTGATGAATTTACTAAAATGTTCTTAAATATTGTGATTATAAACAACTCGTCACCATGACGACTTATGAGAATCTTGAACCCGAGCTCCTTTACCTATAAGAATACATGTGCAATTTGTCCATTTGTAAGTAATCTTAAGATGCGATAATAAAATTGATATATTCAATCGTGACTTCGTAGAATTTCAGAAAATCTTTTTTAGAAAGAAAAAACATTGTAACTTCCATAGTAGATTTTTAAATTGACCAGTTTTGACAACGTATTGACATCCTTGTGTCCTTAAGGTGTCAATACGTTGGGACAACCGGTCAAATTAAAAATCTGCCGTTGGAGTTAACCGGTGTTTATCTTATTAAGATGGCTAGATGATGGTCTTTATGAAGAAACGCCAATTTCGTGTGATATAAGCATTGAATTACAATGAAAGCTAAGTCAAACTTACGAACATGTAGATTTAATCATCTTAATCTTATATATCAAAGGAAGATTTAAACTGAGTTTCGTCATGCTCAACGGGTGAGTTTACTTGTGATAGTACATTTGCGTAGTGTATGCTTCCGAGCTTCTTGAGAAGATTTTGTGTTCTCTTTTGATCTCTGAAGAGTTACAACAGTAGTAGGAGCTCTTTCGTATCAAACGAACATTTCTTTTTACTTCGTCGAAGACATTTATTCAATCATCGAGTGCATTATTAGTGGCGATGCACCTTCTCGATGGAATAAAGGACTCATCGAGCAGTTTCTTCATTTTTCCAAGGGCCAAACTGCGGCAGTTATTCGAGTGAAGAAAAATGAACTTCAAAGGGATTCCTCAGGGGTCCAAACCTGCGACCCCACGGTCAGGAGCTCTCTCAAAAAAATATTCCCTCAACAGAGAATCGATATTTTTGGAGTTATTTTTTCGCTGCAGACAGAGGGTTCGCATCCCAATTGGGTCATGTTTTGTTTTTTTCCATCCTAACGTCACTTCCCAAGACTTTCGCGGACCATGAATACTACATGATTTCTCGGTTGCTGCGTTGAGTGTTTGCCTTATTCCTCGGCGAAAATTATTCATTTTTTCTCTCTTTCGTCTTCGTAAAGAGACGAGATCTTCCCTCTGGGCCTTCGAGAGGATGGACAATGTTTGGCTCACTTTTCTGCGGAAATGTGAATGGCATTTAAAGGAGAATGTATATAATTTAAGTGTGAAAGAAAAGTTTTTTGTGTGTATACGTGCATACATTTCACACTTGAATTATACCTACTACGGAATCGCTATAAATAATGTAATATGTATGGGAATGGTAATATATAATTCCATTATATTATATGCTCTCGGTTATCCAAATGGGCAACGCGTTCGACTTTGGTGAAAGCGGTCGCGGGTTCGATTCCCGGTGCAAAATGACCTGTCGAAGCACTATTAACAATCTTTTATGCTACGGATGCAATGCGTTGTGATAATATCTAGTCAAATAAGCGGGTAAGACGTGTCGAGGAGAAATGACAATCATTGGAAATCAGCAGTTCTCAAATGAAAATATGTGAAGAGACCAAGGAGAAGATCGAAAGGGTGATGGAACAGTGACTTTCAATACTTGAGGGTTGCATAGCAACGAGAAGCTCGGAACAGAAGAACTGGAAAAACGCTTGGGAAGGTCTATCTCCGACGTCGGATGACGGGCCCGTATTTATGTCCTAGAAGTATTAGCGATATGCGTAGGATTTGACGAAGAGCTTGTATCTGATGATTAAGTTTACCATGAGTACTATACATCTACTGCATTTATTTCGGCAAAATTCCGTATAATCGATGTGACTTAGCTTAACTTGTCGGAACACCGAAGAGAGAGAGAAATCAGAATACTTTCCAGAATAGTTTCCCAAGAATAATATTTACTTCGACTGGTTCTGAAGATAACTCGAATGAGTAGAAACCGGTCGGAAGAAATTGTTTGCGGAAACTACTAAGTATTTTTATTACTTTCACAAAATTTTATTTTATGCATTAATTAGAGTTGAGTTCATAAGGAAGCCGTCACAAATCCCCTCCTTGGCAAGTCTCTAGATCCACTCCTGAGGTATATTAAATACACTCACATGTTATTCAACGTGGGTACTCGAATACACACACACATCTATGTATGTATACATTTCCATCCCATGAGAAGTTTTCAAATGGATGTCATATAAAGAAGAACGAGGGAAGAGAAAGGTAGTTCTTCAAATTTCATCCCGCCTCCGGGCATGGATGAATAAATTGAAGAGGTTCTTTATTCTTTTTTATTCCTTTCTTTTTCGCCTCCTTCATCGGTGTTTGTTGGCTCCTCTTCGAGGTTTTTTCCTCTCTGCCCAAGTGGCCCTTCTCATAAAAGTTTCGAAGGAATGCGTGGGACGCCTTATTTGAGGAGTTTAGCACCCTGGGATTTTCGTAATGCTTTTAATTCGACCGGATCAAATCTTTTAATGACCGCCTCGATTAACGTACAGCCTGGTTAATCTTTCTTTTGTATTTCGACGTTTCCAGTGCTGTGAATTTGTTCGGATCCGGAGATTTCCTGGCCAATGAAATTCGAAGGTTTGATATTCAGACGAAATTGCGTGTATTATTTGGCTATATTACGCAGTGAATGCCGTATGAACTTATGCTCAAATAATTGCTGAATAAAAAATACATTTTCTGCTTTTGAGATGAATTTTCAGAATTAACGAGAAACAATCAATAGCGAGCTAAGGTTCCTGTTGTTTTCATAAGTGGAAACCCTTAAAGAAATGCATATTTTCTATGCTGCTAATAAAATCAAAACTTTTGAACGAAAATGAATTCATACTAGTTATATTGCTCAGAAACCGTTTTGTAGAAACAGTAAATAACTTTAAAATTGATGATAAAGCCAAGTGCTTCGTCTGATTGATTCCTAATCGCAGATTAGATTCGGATCATGAGTTGTGTAGGGTATTAAAAGGCATTTTTGTAATACTATACGATATTGGTGTGTTTACAAGGGAAAGGAACGGCAAAAATTATCAAATGCAGCATTTTTCTTGTAAGGGCGGGTAGTGGTGTTGCTAGAAATTTTCGTTTTTGTTAATCATCTTTCATACATTAATACTTTCATTACGATTGCTCATCATAGACTGGGAAGTCTTTGGATACTGATGATAATGATATGAAAAGAGTTTCATTCTAATTTTCTAGTTTTGTGAGGTCACTGAAATTACATCTCCTGTATTGTATTTGAGCATTTCAGTAATACATGATTCAAAACTCCGGTCTTTTCAAACTCGTGCACGCTTTAATCATTTCTGTGATAAAATTAGCACGAATATATCGTGAATAAACATTATGTAAACAAGGAATGTAAACAACAGCTGAAATATTTACGTTGCAGCGAAGTATGCGCAATTATATGCTAATTAAAATCACCAAGACTGGGAGATCGCCGGGTATTTTTGAAAAAATAGCATTTTCCACGTAATGAATTCACGTAAATTCCGCACAGCTCCGCTTCGTGATCTTTAATCCGCTAATAAAATCAGCATAATAATTGACCGCTCGCATGACTTCACATCCAGCGTTACCTTCGCTCGTGAGGGATTCCTCAGTCACGCCGCTGGTTCTCTTTTCCGCCGCGGAAGTCCTCTCCGGCGCCACCGTGCTCGTCGACTGTTGCGAAGTGACTCCGGTGGGAAGGAGGGTCTTCGCCTCGGCCAACGCGGCCGGAATCGGCGGTACAGAAGTGGGCTCTGCCCGCGGCGGCACCACGGACAGCAGCAGGAAAAGCGTCGCGGTCACGCTGAGGTGCGACCGCTGGCGGCGATCAGCCGTTGCGGCTGCCGCCATGTTTGTTGTTTGTTGTCTGTTTCTCCGCCCGCCGGAAAGCGAAACGTCGGATATAACGAAAAGAAAGGGAAAATGGGCGCAAATTAAACTCCGCGATCGAAATCGTCGCACGCGTGGGAAGGACAAGGCGAATTTCGGTCAATTCGGGTTCGCTTAGCAACAGCCGAATTGCCGCGGTGAAACCAAGTTAGGATTTTTACAGACAAGAAACTCATTTTGTGCGCAAAAGGGATCGCGCTGAAGGGAAAGAGGTTTCGTCCCTTTTTAAATTGACTTTTTTCGTTATTTTTGGAAAGACATTGCTTTTAATCGGGGTCTCCCGATAGATCGAAGGGAGTGCACTCACCTCCGACTTCTCCGCTTGTGCTGTATCGCGGGAGTCTGCAACTTGGAACTCCTTCTCCTGGCTTACGGCTCTGCCCTCTGCTGTACTCTGCAGTCACCGCCGACGCCGCGTATTGATTCCAGCGGAGATGAGTCTTCGCGCAAGGCTGCCAACGTCTGGGGTTGGGCGACTCTCCCCCAGCCTCCCCATTTCGCCGGACCCCCCTCCGCTGCCAACGCCCCCCCTCCGCCCCCCTCGCGTCGGGGCGCCGGCGCACACTGACATGTCCCCTTGCGGGGTTACCTTTCTTCCCTGGACCAATTCCTCACATATATATTTTTCTTCTTCATACGTCCGTCTCCTACGGTGCTATTTTGATTCGTGGTCCACCACCCCATTCTACATCTTGATGGAGACGTTATCAAACGCAGAGCCATCTCAGACTATGATTTGTTTACTCTATTTTAGCGTAGAAGTAAATTTCTGTTTAGTTGCCGTAGAGGAGGAAATTTCATTCGAATGAATACACTTCCCGGAAATATAGTTTCGTAATATTCCAGGGCGCAGTATTAACGCTTTATCGGAATTCGGGTAGAAGCCAATATGCTCGAAAGCCGTAAACAAGTTGGAGGAGAAGTAATATTCTCTGCGCTTCAATATGGCGTATCAAAAGGATGAAACATCGTTGTTCAATATCAGGTGCACGAACAACATTCTAAACTCGCTCCAAATGCTTTCAAATAGCTTTTTCGATTCTCATTTCGGGGGAAATTACCTCCTTTCTAAATTTTCCGCTCCCTTTGAATCTAAATTCTTCTTTTGAGGTAACCATAGACGGATTTTTGCGAAAGGGGTAGTTATTCTTCGCATACAAAACCAGTACTTCTCCTTTTTAACGAGCGTGCGTTTTTCTTTGCCCACGAGGGAATTAGGATTCTGCACCAATTATATTTCCGGGAATTCGTGCTTTGGATTTCCTCGCACAATCACTTGTTCACGCACCTTCCCTTAAGTACCGAGCCCCCTTGCTTCATCATCCATCCTCGCATTGATTTTAATTTTCGTCGCATAAGTTAGGCCGAGTAAGAGGTGCGATTCGCCCTATTATTAAAATTCCTGTGTTTTAATCTACCTGTCAAGTTGGATTTTCGGTATCAGCCTGTGAGCTTTTCCGCCAAAAAAATTTACCGGAAGGATTTTATAACTGTTCTTACGAACACATTCCGTAAAAAACGTAACTTCATGTTTCCATCTTGCATTTTTCCGCTGCATATTGCAAGTTTATAATGTGAAATATAAAATGAAATAGTTGGACTTTTAGGTTTTCGCATCTGTATGATTAAACCAAAAGAATATCTGGGAGACCTTCCAACTGGGCTTAAAAGCGCTTTTAGTTTGGGAAATCATAAATTATTGCTCCTGCTTAACATTTATTCGTTACATAAAGCAAGAACGTAAGGTAAAGCAAACATTGAAAAAAGGTGACGAAGAATGAGATGAAAATGATGTGCAAATATAAAATTATAATGAGAAGAAATGTAATGGTGAATATAAGAAAAGTGCGATACGTATTATTGCTTGGAAAGAATTTATCCATTGCTGGAAGATGTCGCATGTAATATCGCTAATGAATTTGGTGGAGTCTTTCCTGGGATGTGGAATTTTAGCCGGTTAAAACTGTTAACCAATGCGAATCACACTTCTCCTTACTATTTTTATTAATATTTAAAATTTTTTGACATTGTAGTTATCGTGAGCAAATTTTATGAGACAATTTTATGGTACTCTGAGCTCTTCATTTGGAATATATACGTACTGCAGGAAGATCATAATTGAGGGCGGCTAAATAGCTGGATTAGAGTTCTGCGAATAGATGTTTAAACTCACGCATGAATCTCGAGGCAGCGTATTTTAGCCTCGAGAGCGGTAAATATCAGGTGCAATGCAGTAGTCTTTGTGAGCCATATGCTACCTCCAAATCCTTCCATCTACTTGTTCATTTTCCATTGTCCTGCAAAAATATACGCCAGGGATTGCATAGTTATGCACCAGTCGAGGAGGGTGGGCATTATTGAGCGAATGGATTTAAAAAGCTGCGTATGCAACCCGAGGCGGAGTTTCTTTACCTGTGAAAGACACTCTAAACGTTTGGGTGCAGTCTTTGTGGACTATCGCTTTTATGCGTCCCCACTTTATCTTGGCGTCTTGGCGGATGAACGCACACCGGCGCCTTAGGGACACCTGCGAAAATAATAAACACCTCCCTCTCTTTTCATTTCGCGTCACTATTTTATTCCCTTCCTTTTTTGCTAATCCAAACCTCGTAAAAAGATATTAAATATTTAACCGTGATTACGCTCCTCTCCGCGCTTTTTGTTCCTTTTTCGCTTCTCGCTTGTTTGCTCGCTGCAAACTCGGCTCTTTTGAATATTTACATAGCATCCCTTTCGGGATGGAATATTTAGGAATGCGTTCGATATCGGAGGGGATTTTTGCGTCGGAGATTCCGTTTTAAATGGTTTGCTATTCGATTTGGGGAAGCCCTTGAGGGAAATGTAAATTCGGCGGATAATGCGATGAGGTATTTTCATCGCTTTTAAAATGGGTCGATAGCCTATATGAGTGCCCATTCAAAGTTATCCCCATATGGAAGTGATATATGCGCCGGGGACTTGCTTTTTAAAAATCGACGCTGGCTTTATTCTTATTCTGTTTTATTATCTTGATCTTCTGTTGTTTTATTGCTTCGATTTTTACGGAAGCGTGAGCTCTATTCGAATTTTTAATGGAGTGAAATTATACGTAAATATACATTAAGAATTAATGTCTGTAGTCTATCAGTTGCATTGATGCCAAGCGTGTTCTTTCTTAGATAAATATTGAGTTATTTGATAAAAATGGTCTTATGGCATCTACAATTTTCCAAGACGATTCAATATTATAATGTGTTATATGAATTTTTAAAATCTGTATGCCAATTAAGTTTCACCGATAATTTTTACCTTTAGATCGTTACAGCAAATGAATATCTATAAATTGGATTCTTAAAAGTTGCTAACTGTTATTAGTTTTATTATGGTTTTAATATTTAATAAAGGGACGGTGACTATTTTTAAATATTATTAAAATAAGTATTTAAAATTCTCCTTAGAGCTTCCGCTGTGACCAGGATTCACCATTAGAAGCAGTAGGAGCTATCCTAGGGCCTCAAAGAGCCTAAATAAGTACGATTTGTCTATTTTCTGATGAATAATCTGTCGTTCGTGCCTCTATGTGGTCCTTGCGCCTGTTAACATTAGCCCCTGGCTGTGACTAGTTCAAGGAACCCAGAAAACTCTGGAAAAATTTGTGTCCTGAAAACCCGTTTCGTATTTCAATAGCAAAGCTATCATCTTCAGCGGTAGAAAAAATAAGATCATATGACCGACTGAAGGGGTACTATAAATCTCTAAACTATTCATTTCTAAGTCGTTATCTGTCGAAATTAGACTGATGATTCAAGAAAAGAGACTCTTGAAATCGCAAACCCAAATTCATAAGTTTGTATACCTAGAGAAAATTTTAATAAAGGACATCTGTGGACGGCAAGAATGACCGCTCGATCACATGCAACAGTGAGAATCGTTCAATACGCATTTCAGCTATTGAGTTGCCATCTTTAGTGGTTGAAGAGAATTGAGGATGATGGATTTCCCTATTTTGAGGTGTAACGGCAAGTTGTAGGAACGAAACAGACGATGCTATCGGCCCTCAGCCGTTGTTCACGGTTTTCTCTATGTTATTTTGTTTGAGAAGGCTTTTCAAAGCTGCGAGTATGTATATACGAGATTCATACGTATTTTTCTGTTTTATTTCTTAATCGTTTCGCGATTATACCTTTGCTTGTTCCTTAACACATTTTTTGATGGATAAGATATTCCTTGATTTCATTATCTATTTGTGTTTCCTCTATCATTTGACTTTAATTTATTACTAACGGATTTGTTGTATACGGATGTATTAAGGAATATGGGTTTGGCAGATTATTGATGGTTTATTGCTGTTGGCGAATCGAGTTAATAGTCGACAAAGCGTAATATAAGTTAAATGTTTTAAATACGTTCTCTCTCATCATGTCTACTCTCTACTAGTATGCAGAATTTCGTTCAATCTGAGGAAGACAATTTTACGAAATCGTGTCCTTGTAAGATGAATTTCTTATGCATGATTTTATAATTTCCGTTTCCGTTGGTGTTCTCTCTGGATGTGGTTTATCGTGGATGCATATTAACTAATCAATTTCGCGACATTTTTGATCATTTTGTTGTTTTTTGAAGCTTTTTTTGTGATGGTGGTATATTCAAAAGATAATTTATCATAAAGTTGGGCGGTGATAGCTCTTGAGAAATGTGGTGATTCAAGTCCTACGAGATGTGTAGTTTGCGATGGAATTTATACTTAGTTTCTCCTATATAATTGTCATTTAGAGGCCTAAATATGTAATCTGTCATTGATTTCTCTTTCATATGTAAATATAATTAAGTCATATTGTCCAATTGTTTTGTATCTCGATGGCTACCCTTTTAGATGTATCGAATGTGGCATCACATGTCGAGAATCGATCCACCTAAATTTACAGGTCTCATCACGTGTTCTGGTTAATATTATGGAAGGAAATGATGTTTTGCGAATAATCCACGGTATTAGCTGTCAACGTCATATTGCATATTTCGTTTTCTTTTGACCTGTTTGGCGATTTTCTTTACCTCTTTCGCGTCAGTTTGTATATTTCTTCATTTGGTACTGGTGCCTCATGAAAAGCCTTCTATATAGCACGTATTTTTAAAAATCTGTTGTCGAAATCGAGGCATAGATTTTTGTGTGGGCAGAGTCCCTCACATTTTCATTTGAAAGAGTCATTTTTGCTTTTTTATCGGATAAGACTCCTTCTCTCCTGAAGGAGGATTTTTCATCGAATTGAAAAGCCTTTGTTTGGGAGGGATTCCGAAAAGTTTTGCATCCTTTAGCGAGGCGTATATTTTTCAATACATTTTTACGTTCTCCCCTAGATTTTCGTTTTTCTGTGATATTGTTTAAATTCTTTAATTTTGGATAGTCGTGAATTCATTTTCACATTCATTTTGAATCTACGTTTTACATAATTTTAATGCCCATGACTAATTGAAGTGAGATCGTGTATTATTCTCATATATAAATTAAATATAATTAATCTCCATGCAAGAAGCGTTTATTATATTACAGGAAGAATATAGTTCATGGTTTCGTTGTAACGTTACATCATTACCGACACTACATCATCCACTTTATCCACCTTATGATGTAGCTTTTCTATGATAATTCTCTGTATCCTCTTGTGGTTGATAAAAAAATTTCTTTCGGGAAAATTTCCAAAAATAAACAAAAAATCCAACCTAATTTTTCCATAATCCTGGCATATTCTGAAGCCAATTATGCTACCTAGCCAGAACATTCAATATGCCGTTATGGGCATTATAGGCCGGTTGACTGTTAGATAGATTGACTATTCCAGCTGGATAGCTTAAATTTGGCCAAAGGAGCCCGGAAAGTGGAAGACCCAGGTTCGAGTACCGGTTTTATTTCATCATGTCCATTTTTCCTTGGGGATTTTTCTAGGTTCACATCTTAACGTTCAAAGTCACCCAAAAACCCTTTCCTTGTTTTATGTAGCTGTTTTTTTGATAAAAGTTACAATAAAGTTAGACCTATTTCAGTCATTTATATCTAATATCACTGCGACGTAACACCACCAGCTCAAAACGGCAAGAGTTTGTTCGTATTACCACAATGTATAGCATGAGTAACATGCTAAAAGAATCAGGTGTAAGCCTCACAAATGGCTCTCCTTGGATAGTGAGAACAACATTATTCGTTTAGAATAAAAAAGAAGGAAGTCTTGTCCTAAAAATGACGAATTCGAACTATGTGTTAAGGAATGTATGACATCAAAGATGAAAGAGAAAACGTTTTTGGAAAGAGTTGCTATTAATGAATTTGATTCTTTGAATTCTTTTTACAGTAGAGATTGAAGCTACGACTAAAATTGAAATGCTGTAAATTTGGACCTCCTTTATCAAAAATGTATTTTTCAGGTATATTCACTTGCACATGACAAACAATCGTCAGCACTGAAGAAGAAAATACCCCCAAAAAATCGTCTTGCAGTTTTGGAGCAAAACTTTGTTTGAAAGAAAATGGAAAGAACAATACTTTTGTCGAAACGGGAAGTAAACATCACCAGAATTTACGGATGAGAAATAAATTTTCTATATTTAAATCATTTTATTTATAACAGCAGATGTAAAAGCATCTTAAAATCCAAAACGTATGCGGCTTAGATTCCGCAGAATTCTGAATTCATTCATCCCTTAAATGCATATACAGCTAAAAGTTGACAATATTTGGTTTATATAATTATTTATTGCCACTCATACTTCACGAAAAGAGAGAGAAAGTAGAAATTTAAAAAATGTTACCTTTCTAAAGGTTATTTCAACGATCCTCAATTCACTTTGATTTTGTTAATTAAGAATCGACGATTGATTTTATTAATTAGTCCCTTTCGTATTTCTTATATTAGATTCACGAGTAAAATTTTTACCTTTTATTTAACTCTGTAGGTTATCCTTTATTTTGCAAGAAAGCTGCTGCACCAGGTTAAAAAAGTCTGGATCGATAACTGAGAAACCTTTACGTCACTGTTGGTGAAGCAGCAGCTATGAATCAGAGGATCGTGTCTGATGAACCATATATCTTGGTTTTAAGCCCACGTATAACTGGTGAAATAACTGTATCGTTATTTCCCTTAAAATGCCGAAGTTATGGTGGAAGACATTTTCCTACTTTATTTGAGGCAAATAATTGACAGTATTTAAAGAGTAAAATCAATACAGTTAGCCAAATGGGTAGCGGGTGAACACGCCTCTACTCAGGTAACAGTCCTGGATTCGATTCACGGTGGGTGCGAAATATGCTTTGCTGAGATCCTTTTCAGTAAGAGTACTACTAATATCAACACCTTCTATGAATTAAATTAAATTTCTGCAGAAGTAATTATTAATATGAAAAATTCTCTAGATATAGAATAAGGTCGAATTTAAATTAACTCCTCAAGATAATTGCTCTTTTTGAAAAATTCTGAATTAGAGCAAATTAAAGTATGACAACTTCATAAAGATGAGAGAATTATTTTTCACCTTGGCAGATACACGAGTATTTGAATTTCTACATTGAGGTATAATTTAATCTTAAATAGGCATCTTTTTATGGGTATTTCTATTCCGGAATCTTGTTGCGAACGGAGGATTAGCTGGAATTTTTTCTGTGAATTATTGTCTTATCACTGTCCTACTTATAACGTTGCATATTACTGTTTTAACTTCCATATAAATATACTTTGAGAAAAAATCAACTCTGATTTTCGTATAATAGTTGTAAGTGCTATGGGAATGAGGCAGTTATAATCATTATTATATAATCAATATTTATAAATAAAGATGCTTGTTTAGTTCCTTTGGATGTATATTTACTATTTTCATGATAAATTAAATACAGCAGTTATATACTGCATGTGGAACTGTCAGCAAATGTAAAAAATGCGCAGTGTTCTATGAACAGTTATGGAAATAAGAATAGAAAAATTATGGACTACAAATACAATAATAATAGACCATAAAATATTCATACTACGTAGTGAATCTATCATTACTAATGTAATATTGTTAAAGTAATTTTCCTAGGTAACTGCCTTACCAAATATAGTGTCAACTAGTGAAAATGTAATCACTCAGAAGGTGTAGTTAGGTCTTATGAGATGTTATGCAAAGTTATTGTTTCGTCATATGGGAACGGATTATTTTTTCTGCGTGCAGCTTCTCAGAAGAGAAGGAAATTCCATTTTGCTTGGAAGCCACTCGGTACGCTATTGACCGTTTGCCGTCCGGTGACCTTACCGCTGCATTTCCTTTTATTTCTCAGCCGTCCAGTGGCTGTCGTAAAAGTGAAGGGCTCGATGCAATGCTCTCTCCACTGCTCCTGTTTTATCCGCTAAACTTCCTGAGGTTACGGTTTGATCCGGCCTCCAGGTACCTTTGGGGCAAATAAAATTCGGTAAGAGGATATCACTTCCATTGCCTGTTTGACAGCTCATTCAGCATCTGAAATCCATCAGCAGCCTTCCATAAATATTATATACAGTAATACCTCGGAGTTACGCCATAGGCGGGGCCGATGAAAATCGTGTATGTTAAAGTCGTGTGAGTCGGGTTGCAAACTTACGTTAAATTTTGTTTGAGACGAAAAAAATAACAAAAGCGATAATTATAGAAAAATAATAAAAATTGCTATTACATACTCAATTTCACCTTTCCGTCTGGTTTTTGAAAAGGGATAGGCATGGTTTCTTCTGGGAGAGAAAATTCGAGAAATACAACCAAAGTCGGGGTATCAGTGTATAATTAGGTTCTTTAGTTAATCCACAAGTATTACTTCCATTCCATAGAAAATTTAGGTGATATCAAAGCTTCGATTACGAAAATTCGTCTCTTAAAATGAGCGTTAAATGCAGCGGTTGCTACGTAAAAACGTCACGAGAATAATTAAGTAATTATTCGTGAATAGAGAATTGAGGTGATGTAGAGATGCGTGTTATTTTACTTGATGCGTTCGTGATCTCCTGAGTAATTAAAGTGATCATTTTGTGCAAGAGCATAGAATTTTGCAAATTCCACGCATATTTATTACAGATTAACAAACTTCCGAACAATATTTAAAATTGCAATTAGGAAAATTCCTTTGATGTTAAATGCCAAAATATAGAAATATATCATACTCTAGCCTTAAAGTAACAAAACATCGTTTTCTTCCCAAATAAATGTTTTACCAATAGATTATGCAAACAAAATGTTGCAAGCAGCTGTTATTAAATGAATATTAATTGAGAGCGATTAGCCGAAGTAAATGTTTTCGTAATGATAATAATGATTTAATAGTTCTATGAGCAATGAGCGTATTTTTTAAAGTTGTATTCACTCTATAAATTATCATATTCACCTGTTTTTCCATTATCTTCGTCTTCTTTTTTTAGTACAGAATCACAAGTGTTTCCGCGTTAACTTAAATAAATATTAATTAAAAAATTAACTCTGTCTATTAATTAAAAAATTAACTCTGTCTTTTTTCTTCTTCTTTGCATAAGATTAACAATCTCGCTCGAAAATTCAGGACCTTTGTCAAATATAGTTGATGGATGACACTGTAAAGGTTGTCTTGTTTTTACTAAAAAATTTTTAACTAAAATAATTTTTATTGTTTAAACAAGGAATTGGATGTGTAGAATCTTAAAGTGGCTTTAATTGTGACTTCCTTTATGATCGCCGTCTTTCAGTAGATCAGAAAATCTTGAAAGGTTTATCGAGTCCAAGTTTTTCAACTAATTTATCCTTATTCTTATATTCTTAAGAAATCGATTTAGATTTAGACTGTTAAAAACCTTACCCTAAGAGTGTATATTAATGAAGTAATCTCCGATATTATATTAAGAAATACAGATAAGTGTATAAATTCAAAGTCGAGGTAAATATTTTTCCTGGCCGAGCGTGGAAGACCAAGAAATCCACTCGAGAAAGTCCGTACTCCTTCCGTATATGTCTCGTAGAAAGATATAAATAAAACGCCTAATGATACTTGAGAAAAATGAGATTATGGTCTGCTTGATATATATTATTGCTCTACCTCTACTTGATATATATGATGAGAAAGATGTTTGGTGTGGAGAGGAGATATATTTTTCATTCAGTCTCCATGATATCATTGACCGTTTCCTCGTAAAGTTTTTATTGTTCTTCCTAAAATATTGCGTCGCTGTTTTTAAATTTTTAAATCGACTACACAGTCTTAGTGTCGTAGAATGCAACGGTAACATCTGGGTTATCGGAAGATTTAAAAGGTGAAGCAAAATGATCGACATCACCTTTTCATTTGCAGATATATTGAGGGTTTCATCTTAACTGATTTATAAAGAATATTTTGAAGAATTTTAATTTTTCGGATTGTTCAAATTCAATATTGGTAAAAACGACAGCTTTTCGGTTAGGTTCGAGTTCGATGACCTTGTATATCGGTTATCAATTTTTAGATTTATAAATTTTTCCAATTAAAATATCACCAATGTCATAACTTCGGTCGACTAGTTCCTCTTTCGGTATTCTAGCTCATTGTGGAAAGCTAGCGCAAACTTCCCCAGTCTAATTTTCTTGTCACCTCATTTCCTCTCCAAAGCTATTAGTATCTAAGGGTGAGAATACCACCTCGGTCTGTTTACAGCCGTTCAAAGCGACTACTCCTCGAGTATTCTGTTTCCTATTTTAGTACTGGAAAGATATCATGGTATTTCATCTGATTTTCCCCCAAATGTTGTCATTGGCATACGTGAATGAAAGAATATTTATATTAGTTTGTACATCTACTGTCATCGTGCTGATAATACCGGCTTACATGCCCGCTTCGAATCCACGTACATTCTTCATTATCGAACGCGTTGGAATTTCGTTCTTGAGAAGCATCTCAACCTATCGCCGGAATTTCCTTCGTCTAATTTCATTCATTCTTTCCCGGTTTAATAAGCTACCTCCTTTAAAAACACACACTCGCACGAGCACTTCAAAGAGAAAAACTCGCAATTTGTTTTACGTTAGCGTCGAAACCCTCTCTTCCACTGTAACATCCAAGAATTTCCCTTACCCTTGAATAATGCACTCTTCTCTAAACTACCTATGACCCCGTTCTGTTGGTACATTACAACAAGCGCACTCTTGTTTATTTCTCTGCGACTCCCGTGCAAACCCTTACGCCAAGACTCTCCACGTTTCCTACGGAAGTTTTTATTTATTTCGTTTGTGTCCCTTGCACCGAGTCCTTCATCTTCTGTGTATATTTATTGCATTTCTGCCCTTCCTTGTGTGTTTATCACGTGGAGAGCAGTGCATTGTTGTTTTTTTCTCGGGCGGAGAGAGGGCGCGCTGAGAGGGCCGGGAAAGTTTCGCGGAAAAATAAGCAGGGTGGGGGAAAAGTTGGGATGAAAAGGGGAAACTTGGAGCAATGGTTGAATTTGTTTAGGGAAGCGAGCGTATCTTGGCAGAGGCTGGCGTAATACAGACGCCTCTTATTTCCTTACTTGCACCCATTAAATTTACTCCCGTTTCCCGCTCGGGAGGCTAGTTTCCGAGGCTAAAAAATTGCAATCCGCCATATTTTCTCATTTCGACTGCCATTCCTAAGGAGCTTTCCCTCGCTTGCCTATTAATGGTGAGGATCTCGCTAGATCTTGCCAAAGCTATTATCTATCCTGTGAATTATAGATCCGCTGCATTTTCGTGCACGTATTTCTTACTTTTTTTTCGCTTACGAGGGTTGTTACAGTCTTGTATCTCATCCGTTTACACTGCCTCAGTTCTTACAGTTTTTCCTTTTTATCCCTCCCTCGCTTGCATCTTTAATGATCATATTTACTTATATTTTTACAAATACTCATAATTTTCAGATTGTAAGAATCTTCGAAATTCAGCAAAATTCATTTTGTAAATGAAGATATCTAATGGAATCCATTTATGTAAAATGAAGACAATATCATTGTTGTGGAACATATATAAAGTCTTTTCTTAATTCTACACATTCATTTTTGCTGTACATGTGTAGGCCGGCTTCGACTAATATTTTGCTGCTGTATCATTCATTCTTTTTGCTCATTGGCGGAGTATCATTTACAAATACACTCTTATTTTCTCTGAATTTTCATCAGGCTTTTTATATCGCGACCTCAAACCTGTTTTTCTTGATAATAACAGTAAGGAAAACTGATAATTCAATGGCCTTTGGATAGCCATAGTCTGCGCGTTCAACTCTGTTGAAAGCGGTCTCGGGTTTATTACCGGTTTTATTGAATTTCATTCAATCACTATTTACTGAAAAGCATTGAAATAATTTTAAATCAAGGTTTTGTGATGTTGATTTTAGAATTAAAACCGCAGCGTTGAATAGCACTGTAGGGGACAGAATCCTAACCTCCGCGAAAGATGAAGTCTGCATATCAATCGTATAGTCCCTTCCAGATGGCCAAAGGCGATTTGCAGATGTATACATGTCTCACTTCATTCTTCATGCTGCATATTTTCAAGCATTCCATTTTACTCTTTAAGCTGCGTACGTCGCATCTTTTCAGCATCTCATTCACCACAATCTAGGAGCTTTGGCTTAATTCTTAGCTGCTTAGCGTCAGCAAAATATTTCGTGCGCTCCACGAAGGTATTACCGCTCTATTTCTGAATCTCCATTCGCTGCTCCTTTTTCATATCTCTCCAGACTTTCCATTCTCAGAGAGCTCTTGTTCGCTCCCTAACCTCCGCGCTTCTTCGCAGAGAACTTCATCCGTTTATCTAATAACTGTCCTTTCTCATGCGCTCTTAACTTTCACTTCTATTTCCTCTCTCTTTACCCAGCTTAACCACTTTCTCCCCTTTAATATTTCCCCTCTCGCATTTGCTTCCACTTTCTTATTCTCTCGCTCCGTGTTGATGGAAGAATACTTCAGCCTTCCTCGTGTTTGCATTTCTCTCCGCGACGCACCAGCTATGCGACTCCTGTTTGCTATCCACGCCTTTTAAAGGTGCCATTGCCCAAGCGTTAGGTGTCTTGGAACATAGAGTTATCGATCAGCGGATCCCTTCGCCCTCTAAGTCACATCACGTCATCTTTAAAAAGGGACTTTTTTTCGCCGCTCGAGATGCGTTTTGCATATACCCCGTTCGTGGGCGGGATCTGCGACACAATGCGAAATCGCAGGAGCAAACCGCGGGCAGAGCGCGGACCGCCGAAACAGGGTCGGAATAAAAGAACTTTTTTACCAATAATTTACGACAGGGAGATAAACTGAATCGGTTTTCTGGACCATTAGCGATGGATTACAGAAATTCGCGCGCGTGTTCATGTTTTGGAACGGTCATCGGACCGTGAGATGGCATCTCCTTCAGAGGAATCAGTCTGAGAGTCTATATTTTATTTCCGCCAGAGCTGCTCTGTTTCTTGCAAAAAAAGATGGGAAAATTGCGAGTGGTGCACAAAGAGACACCCGACGCTCTCGAACCTCTTTAGAAATGCCAAGTTTTCATTTTCGTCGCATTTTTTCATCTTCGCGCTTTTGAGACTAACGCGTCCTACTTTTGTTTCGATAGTCCAATCCTCAAATGCGACTCTTTATTCGTACCTTTAGCCGTTGATGCGTGAGAACAAAAATATGACGAGAGGATGGAATTTGTCAAGTGACGTCATTTTGATTTAGAAGTTCCCTTGACAACAAGCAGCGCCTTAATATGTTTCCAATTTTGTCTGCGTCGCATTGTTTTTAAAGATCTTATTCCGTTAGAAAATCATCTTTATTGTTATTTAAAACGAATATTAAAAGGCTTGATTATTAATAAACTCTGATACTTTCAAAAAATCATTATAACGTTAAAACTTTGTGATTATCCGAAAGATAAACAGAAGTGAAAAATGACTGAGACTCGAACCCAGGTCCCCCACTTTCCGGTTTTAAGGCGCACACTTGTGTCTGTAAAGCTAAACATATTTCTTTAGCTTTGTTATTTGTCATCGAACCTCATTCAAGTTCATGTTTAGCTTTAAATTTGTTTAGGATTTTCGACGATCGAAACTGAAAATCTTGTATCTAACGCATCACTTATGGCATTTTACATCTTAGAATAATTATAATACAACAAAATACAATACGAAACGTCATTATAAGGCGAATTTGTACTATAAAGTCCATCTTCCATTTAACCCTTGCCAGAATATAATACAAACTACATATAATGGATTTATATAATGGTTTAAAAAAATAATATAACTACATATATTATATATACGATAAAATATTAAAGGGTATGCGAAATATGTAAGAAAGTGAAAAAGAAAGAGAGAGATATATTACAACATTAAGGATAATAAAAGTTACAAAAGGTTTCATAAGATTCTAGATAAATCTATTCTGATGTATATCCAAAGTATTCTTTTTCATTGAAAATCAAACAGAAAAGGAAGTTCATAATTTAGTGTATATTAAGAACATTTGAGTCACAGTCAGGCGATTTTATGAAGCCAGTTTAAATAATACATAAATGATATTATGGAGAGCAAATAATGCAGCGTTTAAAACATTGAGTGTTTAACATTACTGAGAAATTCATACCTAAAATATAAAAATGTAGCAATTTATTTTCCGATTCTTAACAATCATCTACTTTTATAATCACTGTAGTATAATAAAAATAAACATTGGTGCAATAGTGGTATTTTATATTTTTATAATTTCAAAATTTAATGACGCAATTATTAATTTATTTTTTCAAAATATATGTATTAATATGTAGCGACATACAGCTTTGTAAAGAGTGAAAGAAAGGTCCTGATTTGGGGGAATCTCAAAAAGAACGTTTCACCTCAGAGACGGCTGACCCGAGGACGATTCATACAGACATATTACACCCACGGGATTTTTAAAAACTAAGAGTCGGTTCACAGGTATACATGCAGAGCGAGAAATATTTCCCTCGTGGGAGTTTCTTCCATGAATTAAAAAAACGGAGTCGAAAAAGAGGTTTTTGTTTCCCTCTGTTCCCTCTGTTTTGCCATAAAGTAGCCTTAACCTCGTATTAAAGTTAAGATAGCCGAAAGAGATAAATATGTATCGGAAGATTAGGCCTTCACAAAATATTTCCGTATGATTTTGAAAATTATATTATATTTTGAAAATCGGTAGTTATTTAATTTTCAGGAATTATTGCCAGTAATAAAACATTGGCTACCGAAGAGTAATCTTAATATTGTCAACTGATTCCGAATTCCGAAAGAAAAATTCCAGTGCATGACTTGTGATACATAAAAAGAGATATTTTAAATATGAAAATAACTCTCAAGAAATATGAAAATAAAATATAAACATTTTTGGATTGCAACCCCTGCATCATCATTGGTCAATTTTGGTTTTGATATCCTTTTATCTCAGGATTGTCCAAAATATATTGCGAAAGGATTTTAAGGAATATTTTTATCTTCTAAATTAATTAAGGACTCCATAAAAGTCTTTCGCTTATAAATCCAGAAGAATTCGAATAAAGTTACTGCAAGAATTATCCACATGAAATGAACTTTATAAAGGTATCATTTGAAATATACACCAACGGATTAAGAAACTATTTAGTGTACAAGTAAGGTAGCGTTTCAGCCGGAAAACGCTTTGAAAGAAAATCATGCCACTTTCCCGATACGTTTTGACAATTTCTAACTCATTGAGCATAATTTAAATTTAATTTATTTCTAACATTTGTTAATGCGTATTTTAATTAGAAATGTCCTGTGTTAGTGCACAGATGAAAAATTGTCATTGGGCAGGATGTGCCTACTCTATTCGCTCCTGAATCGGTTAACACGCTGGCAAAATGTGTTCATTTGATTCTCCTTATCTGGGGTATCCTGAAATTGATGGAGCGAAAACGAGGCGTTACCGGGGACGAAAATCTGGGAATTCACTGGGAAAAATTTAACTTCCTGTCATTTTTATATGAAGGGGTGTTAAAAGTATTGCCATGATTATATGAACTACACGCGCTGCATTCATTATATTCATAAAAATCTCCTGTTTGATTATATTCTCTTTAATATTTCTCTCGCATTTGACGAAGAGGGGAACAAACTTGCTCATACCACGCTAATGAAATGATTAACCATTCTGTGATAATAAGTGGTTTAACATATTTCATTAACACCAAGTAGAAGAATCCTTCAAATAGAGGAGATATTTAGGTGTCCAAGCGTTTCGAAAAGTGTCGATTATTTTTCGGAAAACTGGGACTTCTGGACAATGGCGTCCGTAAATCTTGGAGAGATTTTTGTCTCTTCAGGACAGGCAACCAGCAATGCCAAACCCCTTGATGTCCGCAACCCACTATACTGTGCTGCATTTCTGGTGCCTAAGATGTAGGCGGGCACGATGGCTATAATAGTGTGGCACCAGCTGACATCTGATGTCACTTTCGAATAATTATAACTATGTTGCTGAGGTTTAGATAAAACATCTGGTTTTGAATTCAGTTGATAATATATTGAGAATTTGAATCGTTATTTCTTCTCTGAAAATAAGAAAATCACTTTGAATAATTTTTAAAGCGTAATCGAAGCGTAAGCTGTGGCACTCATTTAGGGAAACATAATTTATTTTGTTATTAAATATATGTATCACATATAACATATAAATAAACGGAACACATTAAACATATGATTACAGTTGATAAATCTATAAACGCTTGTTACGCTTGAAATAAAATTATAGAAAACTATTAAATTTTAGCTGATTTTTCTGACATGTGATGAAAAATAAAAATTCTTATTAATTTTGGTTTATTCATGTTGATAAGATGTGATTTTTACCAATTCGTCTATGTTATAAATTGACTTGCCTTTGCAAGAAACCCTAAAGTGAAAGGTATTTAGACATAAAACGGGTGGTTTTTGTATCCATATTTTAGATTTACTATTTTCTTAAAAATGAAAGAGTAGTATTTTATAAAATGGCATAGCAAATCTTATGAAAGGTAATTAACTTTTATCAATATCATGGACCTGCAACTACATTTCATAGGTTCAGCAGCAATAGGAAAATGTTTTGATTTTTAGAAAGACTGCTAATTTGAGACATATTTATGCGTTTCGTTTCATAAATAATAATTTGAATAATGTGCGAGATATATACGTTACCTTGTTTTTCATAAGGTCTATGGATGAATTTGGACAAATTGATTCAATTTTCGCAGCATTTTGAAGAATCGTAAAAATTCACAGATTTGTATTGATTTCATTGAATAACTGTTTCTATGCGAATAACTGAGTGTTAATAAATAAAATGGTTGATGTGCTTTTCTTCAAAGACATTATTTTCAAATGCATGGAAAGTGGAAACATAGTACATGAAGAGGTTGGAAAGAGAGTCCGAAAGGCAGTTTGCAGGGTAATTATGTATATGTGAATGAAGAGGAAAGTAGTTGTAGGTGAAAGTACCTAAGGAAGAGGGTAGCACGTTGGTTAAAATAAAGAGTTCAGTTCACAAAATATCGGAAGTACTGAGGTTAAAGAAAAAAGTTACAATCTTTGGGCTGGAAGATTATGATCAATTGTCGAAATCGGTAATGCTGATGGTATTTCAGTAGAAGTCTCCATTAACTTTCGAATTCGTGATTGATTAAGCAAGATCAGGTCTCTCTTATCTTAATTCAATCATTGTAATATATCGTTAGTGAAATAGTTAAAACAACTTAATTTTTGTAAACTTACGGTTTTGAAGTTCCTTCTTTTATGAATGAACCCAGTCGTCGATGTTTATATAGAAATTGCAGCTTTGGTTCCATTTTCCCTGATATTTGATTGAATTTATAGGGAAAATTTCTAATGATTCTCACAATATGCAATTTATCAGCAATTTCCTTGGATCATCTATCAAAACATTTATGTATGACAAATAGAAAACTCTCTCTTGAACATAAACTCGTGTTGTTATAGATGGGCGATGCATGAATTAACCCCAATCCATTAATGCAATCTATTTCTATGATTAGATGTACTGCAGTAATACGATGATCGAGGAGCAATACTTATGCAAATTACCATAGCTTTTACATAGGTTGACATCTGCAATAGGCATCAGATGATTGTCATTTATCGTTAACTCACCGCTCACGAACTTATGAAAGGGCCAAATGGAAGTACAGTATTCATAGGTTCTAGGATATGAGCGTCTCTTGTGTTGGGTGGTGCAAATCATTTACGGAAGATAGTGAATGGGAGCAGAACAAAGCCAAGCTATTATCAGCTGTCAAATCGGTCTTACGGGTCAATGAGATAACAAAGACTAATAGAATGCCTCCTTTGGTGCCGGAACTTTCCATCAGCGCCCGTACAGATGATTGATATTCTACTCAACTATGGAAGTTAAATCAGTAGTTGAATCTATGACGAATTTGAATATTCGAAGTTTAAACAATCAAGCACTATTCAGTCCATGAATTTTTAGAGGAATTTGTTTGTATCCTGTGGTTAAATTTTCATGGAGAAGATCTTTTATGTTTTTTGTAAGGAAATGGAAATTTTGGTGTGGAAATTTTGCATTCTTCGTTTTGCTTGGTAATATAGCATTTTCATTTCAACATAAATAGAACTCTTCATCAATCTATCATTCAAAACCTTCCTCTTAGAAATCATTAGTTAACACTTTGATATTTATCTAGCAAAGATAATATTTTTATTTAGTCTGGATGAACAAAACATTATCTCTGTTATTTAGTTTTCATTCGTAAGTTTTTTGACTTCCATTTTCTTTGAAAGCTAAATTTCATTGCTTGTTTAGCTTAGCTGTCTGAAAATAATATTGACATAAAATGTAACTCTTTTGCAATAAGACTCGGTTAACTCTATATAAACTTAGGTGAAAGTATAAAAGATGAATTTAAGAAGTAGGCTATGTGTTTACAACTCGGCGTTGCAAAGAAACATTTCAAATTCGTGGAAGAAGTTTGCGTCCACATTTGGTGAAAGCAGTACCAGATGGGATTCCCAATGAGTGCGCCCATATATAAAGTTGCAAAATGACCTCAGGTTTTAAAGCACGTTCATAAAACATCTAAGTATTAATATTTTATTCTAGGGAATCGTCGATTCGTTCAAAATTCTTTTAAGTGTTTATAATTTGTTGTCTTACAGAGTTATATATAATCATATATTGATTTATGTGGATAGCAAATTATAACACAACTTCCTGTCGCTTAAGAATTCATGAATTAGTGAATTGAAAAATGGATGGACAAAAGAGCCATTTCTTAGAAATAAATGATATAAATATCGCTTCAATATTTGGATCCATCCCCAAATCATGGTCCAATATACCAATAAGAGAGACACAAAAAACCCCTCTGCTTTGACGATTTTTAGCCATCTTTTCTCCGAATCACGTGCTCTGTACGTGGTCTGCATTCGCCCAATTCCAGCAAAGGTCACCTTAGCAACGTGGGTTTGTTATCATTCATCAACATCTTCCTTTCCAGTCGTCCTCTGAGATCAGCCGTAATTAACCTTCGTATTTTAGTAGCCTCCAGATATTCATTAATTCATTTTTTTTGGGATTTGAAGAGTCTTTGTCAATTGCTACATCTCCGTCCATTTGAAAGATTTGCCTTTTGTAGAATTTTTGAAGGATTTGAATGAAAAATCCTTGGAGAAGATTTTACTCTCAGATGAATTGAGATTTCGTGTCTTGTGAATTAATTGGAAAATACTGATTGTACTGAGTGAGAAGAATACAGAGAGCTTAAAACTCTTTGATTCGTGCGTTTTTTTATTATTTTGTTCCCAAAATTGAGCACTGAAAAGAACAATATTTCAAAATCCAATATGTTGTCTATTGTTTTCGATATATTATTTTGAAATTGTCAGTAATTTTTCCATTTTCATTAGTCTTTTTTAGGTTATCCTTCCAGAGATATGTTTATATACTCGATCACCATGTTGAATTTCATTTTGCGAAAAAATCGTTATCATACTAAATTTAACTTATATCAGGCGCATTTATTTTAATTATGCATTTTTATATAATTACTTATAATTAAACCAATATTAAATGTTCTTTTTTTAAAGAATCTGATGTTTCATGAATACCGATTACAATAGTAGCCACTTATTAAACAAAATTTATGTCATGGTTTATTTGACTACTTTAAGGTTGGGTAAGAACTTAAACTCGAAATAACTGAATCGCTTGAAATTAAAACTATGGAAAACTTATTTTTAACCATTTTTTCATAAAGATGATCATTTCAACGGTGCAATTAATTTTCCAAAGTTCTCAATTTATATATGAGCTTTCTCTTGGAATTCGAAAAAAATAGGCAGTGTCAAAGGCCTTTGGAGTGAAAGAAGTGAGTGTGTCTGACTTTGAATTTTAGAGCAAGTAAGAGGAAATTCAAATTGGAAACTGACGATAAACCATTCAGCTTAGAAACTGTTTTGACTGTTTATTTTGTAATATATTTTCTTCTAAATCTCGGTAAAAAGTAGAAGATCAAACATTTATTTTCGAATTCAAATCTTGTTAAAATTAACGTATGATCGAGGCATTAAAAGAGAATATTTTTGTAACTGTGTTTTAAAAAAATTCCGAGCATACCAAGATATACGTAGTATTGAAAAAGATAATGAATTGAGAAATATTAAAAAAATATATGAAGCAGTTTGCGATGGACATTTCTTTGAATCAACTCGATAAAACTTAATTACTTTTCGACAGGTACAAGTTAATTTTGAAAAGGTCAACAAAAATCAGTTTAAAAAAAGGGGATGATATTATCGTTAATGAGAGAAACGTATTTATTATTTGCTGTTTTAACGTCCCTTCTTCGGAATTAGAAAATTCCACGAAATGTTGAACTACTTTCATTTTAATTGTTTTGTGTTAATTATGTTTGTCTTTTCATTTGACTTTAATGTTTGCTAATTAATTTAATTAATGTCACGATTCAACTCATAATGTAAAAGTAAAACCGATGGATAAAGGGAAAACTTGTTAGGAGGTACGAGAATCTGTAGTGAGGCAATATTCAGCAATTTTGACATGTAAATGTTTGTAAACAGATATATTTGAGGCAAATTATATAAGTTCATAGTTATATACGAATAGATACTGCTGGTTTCCATTTTCCGTATTCAAATTCTTTGGAATTTTGTAATGCTGTCGCTTATTCTGGTAAGACTAACCTCTGAAATTTTCGAAATTAAATATCGCTAGACGACGCTGAGCGGATATACCGCATCATTGTGAATTTTCGCATCATTTCTCGACTTTGATTGGAGAGGTCAAGAGGGCGACCCTTTTTTATGCGCTTGTTTTATAGTCGAGGGGTAGAAAGGAAAGTACGGCAAAAGAAACCCCTACGAAAAATTTGACACGATTTCGTATTCATGCGCCATGTTTATTTCATGAGCGCAGAGGTTGCTGGGAAGGTCGCGTGGGTGCTAATAATAAAGTCCTCAAAAGGATTAACGCCTCTCTCTCAAAATGGAATTTCGCGAGGGAATTAATGAAAAATAATAGTGTGGAACTCCATCTCCGAAATAGTCGCGTGGAAAAATACATCGAGAGGAAGCGTAGATTCGATCGAGTGGTTTTTGCTCGGATGAGATTTTTCCTCAAAGTAGGCTAAGGACTTGGTGAGTGCGACGCGGATCTCTCGGATTGTTTTTTCGAATCGTTTTCCGTGGGAAAGACGCTCAAACTGATTACGAGGCTTAATTTGGTTCCGCATCCTCGGCACATTAGTGTTTTTTCGGAAATGGAGCTCTTTGAGTCTTATGTTTGCGTCATCTGCACTCCGACGCCTCTACGGGCGTTAATGCATCCCTCCGCAATCTTCTCCCGATGTTAATGAGGAGAAAAGACTGATTCCGTCCTAGGCGAATCGGATAGCGTTAATCTGAGAGCATCCGTTGAGTAAGATACAGTGGTCTGGTTGTGTTTTGGATAACTTGATGATTTGGAGAGCTTTACTCCATCCCTGCTATGCTGCATTTGGTGAAAAGGAGAGCTTTGGACGTTTTAAAGAGCTGATTTGTAATTTTCTCTGCTTCCAGAGCGTTTCGCTTAAGTCACATTTCACCAAAAGATCGTTTTAAACGAAGGATATTTCACCCAAATGATATTTACCCCTGGGATATATACGTAAAGGTATAAATAATAGACAAGATAATACCCTAAAATGAAAAGCAAATAAAACAGCGAAAAATCGTTGAAAAATGAAATATTCCTTGGATGAATTCTCCTTTGATTGAATGTCACTTGGATGAACTGACTCTTTAGTGAAAAACCCTTGGATGAAAAGTCTTAGTTGCAACGTCATTGGGGAAAATTCTTCTAGGTGAATCGTCTCTCAGCAAACGGACTTTTTGGTGAAACATCTTCGGGTAAAATTTCTTTTGCTCGAAACGCTGTTGGTGAAACGCCTGGACTCACCCTTTTTGCTGCTTTGCTAAGAATTACGTACGACTTGATCAAAGAATTGCATTTGAAATCACAGATGATACAGGAAAATTAGGAGCCTTTGTCAAACGATAAAAAATGATAGTTAATGATATCTTTCTTATTTAATCTGTGAATTTTTGATGCAGTATATCTTCAAACTTTCACTAATATTATCATTTGCTGCCAGAATAACCAGATTTTAATCTCAGTGGTCCTCGTTTGCGTTTTTGAAGATTTTGTGGGATACAGAAATACTGGTTAAGTTAATCAAACAGACATTAATCAATAACAAAATTTTAACTTTTATATACTTAGTAAAATTTGAAATAAGAATTTTTGTTTTTATTCAGAATGTTTCAATCAAAGTACGCTTTATTCCAATGCCAGCAGTCAAACGTAAATAAAACATCGTGTGAGAAGTTGAAAAGAGAGGTTCGGAAACAAGGGCCGAAGGGCTTGGACTGAGGATATCTGGCTAACGGATTCAATATTATAAACATTTAAAAATAGCAACCGTATTTATATTAATACTCAAAAGAAGAAATAGTTCAAATTTACGTAAGAAGTGTAAGTGATAATTCGAACGAAACCTGTAACGTTTCAACCGAAATATACTCATTCGTCACATTGAAAATGTTGAAAAATTTTCGAAGTAACGAGACAAATTGAAAGTATCTGGTGAAAAACGCAATAAATCATAATATTTGTACATTCAAAGAAGAATTTCTAGATTGGAAACGTGAAATTGAAATCGTTGTAACGATTTTTAAGAGATATCTATGTAATATCATCAAGTTACAGTTTTAAATACACTTATGCACATTCAAATCTTGTAGAATTATGTTTTGGTTCAGTGTTTCATGCTATTTAGCGTTACATTCTCATTGCATGAGATTTTACAATAGAAAAGATATTATTTTTGCATCTTAAATACTATAGTTTATGCATGCTCGAAAAAAGGTTTCCTGGCTATGGAAAATGAGGTTTTCATGTGGGTTTCGGGATAAACATTTACGGTACATATACATTTATGTATAGTACAGACCTTATCTCAAAGTGGAAACTCGGAGAAGTGAAATATTTTTCGCTTTGTAATTGAGGAGTGACGTCAATCTGGCTGTATAGAAATTGACGGAGCCCACGCGTTGCTCTACGAATGCCAAAAAGGTTCAGCCGATGAAAGAACTAGATTGAAAGAGTCCTTTGTCAAGAAATTTAGTTTCACATTTGGCATGTTTTAATTCTCACTAGGACCACCTACGTGTATTGCAGGATCGAAACATTGCTTTTCTTTTGGCCTTGTGGGAATAGAACAGCATCTGGCGCATCCGTCGACGTTTATGGTTGGAAGGCAAACTCCTCGTGTAAAGTGTAGCTTAAGAGCCGCACTGCCTTAGCATTACGACTTTGAAGGGTTTTAATCCCACTTCCACTAACGCGTGTGATATTGAAGCAGCCCTCCAACCTGACAGCGATTCGCCTAATGGACTGTAACTGCTTTTCTTTGCATCAAACGTGCTCTCCGATTCGCTTTGAATAAATAACTATCTCGTCAGAAATAGCATTACAAACTCATAAAGAGCTCCCTTTCCAAGAACCTGAAAATTGCGTGGCTGCAAACCAAGTTCTTACATTACGATAGCCTTATTCTTAAAGGCTACTCTTTGAAATTTTACAATTATCCTCAGATGTATGTAATTAGATTTCAGATTGATATAAATTTAAAATATATTCATAACAGACTCTAATCACGTTTTACTCAGTGACTCCAAATATTTCTGAGACATCTTAGTTTGAGATGAAGGTTAATTTTAGATTTCTTTTGTAAAAGTAGACTATAGAAAAGAAATATTAAATGCAATGCAAGAATTTGATAATAAATTATGAGATAAATAATCTTGGATTATAAATAATCTTGCATAAAATGAAGATTAACCATGATTAAACGCATTACAATAAAATAATTGTGGGAGATTCTGCTCGAGAAACTAGAAAGGATTTTTCATAAGCATCATTCCTCGTTTATTGTGATGTTAAAGTCTAAAAGAAAGATAATTTGGCATTTGTTGAAGAAAAACTTATTAATAGTCGCATTTTCGCGACTCAGAGATATATTATGTATTCTATTGAAACTTCGGTACTTGATTTAATTGTAAGTAGAGGCTTTGTAAAGATAAATTCTTGAGGTAAAAAATATATCCGATACAGATAATGGAATTCTACCAAATTTCATTTGATATAATTGATTTTATTATTGGAACGAACACAGATGCAAGCAAACATTTATATTTCGGGCCCCTCTAACTGAACTTTTAAAAATAGTTTTTGTCACAGAAACAGCTAAGTTGCCTATGAAACATTCTAAAGTATAAACTTAAAGTGTGCTAAAACAAAAATCTCTCAAAAATAATTACTAATAATAAATTGTGTTTTAAGTTGTTAGGTAAACTGCTATCCCGTTTGAAAATAATAAGTAGTGAATAATATGTTTGTTTTGAGTTGGGAGTGCATATTGTGTATACGTAGAAGTGGCAGTGTGGGTCAAAGACACCATTGGAGACAAAAGCGACCTCAGGAGCGTATAAATATAAAGAGCATGGCTAAAGTGCAATGAGGACAGCGTTTCTCAACCGGTGTCTCGTGACACACTTACGTGTCATGGAGATGGGTCGAGGAAATAACGGAAAATTAATAAAATGCCTTGTGGAGGGAAAATGCATATCCCAAACGCTTTGTTACGGCGCCGTGTACTGCACAACACAAATTTTCCGTAACAGCTTGAGCGAGTCTCTTTCTGGAAAAGAACGAGTAATCTCTGCGTTTTGCTTCCAAAAAATTTGGATTGAACGAACGCAGCTCGGATTACTACAGAATCTATATCTGTAGCAGTATCTTTATTTGAAATTATCTTTTAAATTAAAGTCATCTAAGATGATGAGCAAACGAAATGTAGCCGATGGCTATATTTCGTTTGCTATCCGTTTAATGGTGGTAATTTTAGAAGCTGTTTAAAATTATCGATGCGTTGCAATTCTGATGCTACTATGTTTGGCTTGCAGTACTCTTATCAGTTGCTCTCATCGAAGACGGGATGTTTTTCATGAGACGTTGATTTCAGTTAGAGGTGCGGGGATATTCGGAATTTCGAATAGAATCAAAATATTATTTTCGATTGACAAAAGTTATTGATTAAAGATTGACCGGATCTACATCTACAAGGCTTTGATTGTATCAAATCGAACCAAGAATTGAACTCAAATTTTAGTGCTGGAAAATTAAAAGGAAAATATTCTCCTAACTTTCTTGTCTCTTTTACAGTTTTTTTGCAGGAATTCGCGTAAAATAGTTTATATAAATGCGTTTATAACCAAAATTAATTTATGGTTCTAAATGACTATAATTACGACATCATATCTAATAAACAAATATCTAACTTCCTTTCTATGAAAGTGCAATGATATTTTTGCGGATGATGACAATATGCAGGAGAAGAAGAAAATGAGAGCTTCAGTTTGGGAAATTAAAGAGAAAATGTTCAATTTATAAACATTTAACTTCATTAAATCCACAATGGTGGAATGGTTAGTCTACTGCAATCCTGAGTTTCGGGTTTGAATCTCTGAATTTTCTGGTTAGGGAGTGGTTGTGAGTGATCAAAATAGATAATTTCCTAATGTATGTAATTTGGATTACCTTGCTCTTTTCTGTAAAGAATTTATGTTATTAAACCAACAAATAAATAATATCGTAAATTGAATTCAATCGAATATTTAGTCAAATACAGTCGAAATTTCTATAATTAAGTCTTTTCGGTCCCGATTCGATTGGAAATGAAAAATTCGATGCGTTTATCAGTAATTTCTTGTAATATGTATTCAAACTCATGAGATTCATAGTTCAGTTCTAGCGTTCCTCACAGAAACTTCAAATTTTACAGAGATCTTATAGCGCATCTATTATCATATTACATATAATTGGAATGTGATAGCATATAAAACTATATACTATCGCACTATTTATGGTAAAACGGCTATTATATATTGCCCACAATCACACATTTATGTCTCTACATTTATTGCAAACGTGAAGCTCAGTCGTAAGAGAATATACGATTAACTCGGTGCACGAGAACGGATTAGAAACATCGTTCACCAATGATAAGTTTCTCAATTATGAAGAAACTAAAACATGCAAGAACTTCTAATCTAGACGGCTCTGTACGATCACAGAAAATAAGAACGATTTATGAGTTCCCTCTCAAAATCCCTTGTTCCTTTACCGCTTTAATATGATTTCAAATATCGAACCTTTATTAAGATGGATGCGAATTTCCTATATTTCTGCTGAGATGGAGGTATTACGCGAGGGGAACCAACCACTGATCTGCTTTTGCGTGAACATCATTGCATATTTATAAGTAGAGACCGACTTTTCCTATTCTAAGGCGACTGAGCAGATGGGTCCCTCCAATTTTCTTCTTTCCCGTCCCTTGTTATCTTCACTCGACCGAGATTCGCGAGACCAAGTCAATAAAATTCTACCGCAAATTTTATGCGAGGGAAAGAAAGTCTTAGCTCAAGGAAGAAATTTTCTGGGGATATTATACACAGCCACAAGACAAAATTGCTCTTCCTGCTACAAAAATGTAAGCGTTACGTTCATGAGGGAAGAAATGTCTTTACGTTTGACTAATCTAGTAGATTGTATTTGTGGTTGTTGGCCGAGAACTGCAGTTCACTAATCTAAGCCTCCTGAAATAAATGAAGGTAGCTATCAGACACGACCGTAGGATAAACGAAATTTATGTCAAACTGTGCGAGGAAATAATGTATAACTTAAAAGAGACCGGCAGTAGTTGTAGCTGGCTAAGGAAAATTCACCTGAGTTCGCATTATAACTAGGTTGTTGTCCCATTCTATTTCAGCTGTTATTGATAGTGTTTGCAAGGAAAGAAAATGTCGGAAACCAGCGACGCGTCGTTTGTTACTGCTGAACGTAGCATTGTTTCTATTCGTAGCCTTCATTGGAAGTAAATGATCGTCTAATATCTAATAAGGAGTTGTTCAAACGCTATGAAGAAAGCATTTCTTAATCTGAAGAAAATTGTTCATAAATTACAGAAATTTTTTTTTGTGATGATCACTACATGAGAATGATCTCTACAATGAGAAAGGAATGTCAAAATTATCATGGAATAATGGTTTAACTACAGATATAAGTGAATTATTGATGAGTTAATTTTCATAATTTCATTTCATGAAGTAATTTTAAGTTATATCTCATAGTAATTAATAATCATATTAATCATACAATTATTTATTAAAAGCCAGTCCTTTTATGACGCTATCATTATGGAGTGAAAAACAAAATTGCTTCTTCTAAATTAATTTACTACATGTTGTTAATGGCCTACAAACATGGTAACGTAAATAATCTATTCGGTCGGTAGAAAGCTTTAGTAATTTCGCTTTGAATTAGACAATAGATGAGGAAGGCGAGGGAATAGTTTTTGATTAATACTAAATGTATTTAAAAGAAGTAATGTGTTAGATTTATTTTTAAAATGAAATTTTGTCAATACGGTGTGGATAGATTAATTTTGTTTGCGAGTGGACGAGCTTAGTTGAAATATTTATTTAAAAATTTCCGCGGATATTTTTTGAAGCCCATAAATTAGGGTTATTTTATGTTGATATTTGGTACAGCTAATGAATTTATGCACATTGAAGAATAATATTATATCAAAGTGGTGACGACAATCACTTGTTACAATATTTAATTTTTATGCTTATTTTTATTTTTCTTTGTAGTTATAATTACATCCCTGAATTGATTATTATCATCACTTTCTTTACTTTTTACTTTCAGTTGTCCTTAAATTCTACCCCATCTTCATTTGTACTCATCTAACAGACTTAGGTGATCGAAACCTCTCGTTTCACAGCAATTCACTTGTATATATAATTCCAAATTCAATTTTTTTTATTTAAGTTTTTCTAATTTGTTGAAATGTTCAAGTAAGTTGACGGTATACCCCGAGTAAAAAATTATAGATATACATGTTTAATTTATATAGACGCGGTAGTTCTGTTAGATATACATTCTTCTTTACTTATAGTTGAATCAAAACACGGGAATCTATCTCTGAAACAAAAAGACCCAATATTCGCACAACAGGATAGTAAAAATTTACCGAAGGAAAAAATTCTAATGAACTAATTTTAGTGTTTCAAATAGAATTAAATATAAATATGTATTTTGTAATTATTTCTTAAACAAATTGCAAGGTTTAATTTG
Source organism: Pachydiplax longipennis (assembly GCA_036926295.1). Taxonomy (NCBI): domain Eukaryota; kingdom Metazoa; phylum Arthropoda; class Insecta; order Odonata; family Libellulidae; genus Pachydiplax; species Pachydiplax longipennis. The sequence continues at coordinate 11,659,188 of JAVFKF010000024.1, read as the reverse complement.
ACAAATTTTCATGTTTGATGCACGTATTATAATTCAGAGAGCGATTAGTCTTCATTTTTTCCAGCAGCCTCTGTTATTGACCGACGAGATTTTGGAGTCTTATAACCTCTGAATTTGCTGCGTTGGAAGAAGGCAATTAAACGGCATTATCCTAAGTTAAGTACTTTGTCTACTGTTAGCTTGGGCACTCCGAGAAAAGTTTAAAATCTGCATATTTACCCTTAGTTTTACTTAGGATAGTCCTCGCCTCCCTGCTAAGCACCAACTTTAGGGAGGAGCACTTTAAACTATTAATAGCGGTTATTCAAACATCGCGGAACTGGTGTTTCAATCCACAGAAAGAGTTTTACTTTTGAGAGGATAAGTAGAACCGAAGTCTGAATCGCTTTCGCCATTTGCGTGTTAGGGAAATTAGTGCCTTTTGAGGCGGGCGACCCAGTTGCTCGGATCTACTCGATGGTTAGAAATGAAGAGAGCTCGGGGGGATAATGGCTCGGAGAGATGATCTGCTTGAAAGGAGCAGGTGCTTCACAAGCAAAGTTTAAGGCGGTCGTGGGCTGAGGCGCCAGAGTTGACAGTCGAGGGCTCAACTCAATTCCCGGACATAATTCCGAAAGATTCAGAGACATTTCTCTCTTCGGATGGAGTTCTGGGATTTGAAAAGTGCGGGATTGATATCCGGCGATTTATTTTATCGAGCTGAGGTCCGCTAATATTTTAGGGAATCCAGAGGGACTTAAAGTGGAATCTTGATGGACGAAATGGGAAGATGAGGGCAGATTTTGTAGGATTGATTTCTCATTGAAGAATTTCAAATGATTTTTCATTGTAATTCTGAAGAGGACGATTTATAGCTTTGTTAGCGTTTTTTAATCTGATCACTTGATACATCGAGAGTGAAGAAATGTGAATAAGTAATGGGTTTCGATAATGAAGTTCATTCATTGTAAAATGCTAAGATTAACATCTTGGTAGATTTTAAGAGAGACATGAAACGAAAGCAACATTTTCCAGATATGGAAACTTTTGGGACCATTGACCAATCTTTTTAAAGAAGGTCATAAGGAAGTAACATGCATAACGAAGGGCAAGGTAATAATCGATTATTTTTTAGAGTATTTTTCCAATAAAATTCCGTTTTTCTATTGCTTCCTTATAAGCCTTAGATCCATCTTACGATTGCTAGTTTACTATAGTCTATAGCAGCGTGTTTTAACATCAGTTTTCCGTAGAAAGATATGTCGATGTGAGAAATTTTGAAAATTGAAATAAGCCTCGAGTTTTGTAATATTCCTTCAATTCGTATCATATTATTTATATATGCATTTTACACTGTAGATAAGTTTAGAAACCAGGTGGCAGTGTTCGGCATAATATATAGAATTAACTATGAAATCCATCACAAATAGAAATTAACTAGTATATAAATACAAATACAACTGTAGTGAAACTCCTATTTTATATAATAAAGAAGGGAATATGGAGTTTGCTCATGAACACGATGCTTGTTTGGGAAATTTAGGAAGGATATAATTCAGAAAATAAATAGAAAATTAACATCATCATCAACAGATAAATACATAAATTTTAACTTATGGCTCATATCATTATTAAAATTCATTATTAATGTTTTACATGTGATAATCATATCTATGGCAAGAGTTAACATGGCTGCTCAACAACATGATGTTTTATTGTTGCGTTTGGGTCACGCAATCACTTTATTTTTGCATTAATTTCCTTAGTTTGATTAATATTAATATCTAACCACTCTACAAAGTAAACTCGGTGATTAATCGAAATTTATGAGTTTGTGAAGTGTTCCGTTTGAAATGAAGTTTGAGAAACGTTGCAGAACAGGCAATCAAACCAGATGTTAAATACGACCCACGATGTGGCATTTTCCACTGAATATATTTTTAGGTCAAATTCTAAGCTTACGTCTCAGAGACTGAATTTACCTCGAAATGCATTCAGCTATAATCAACTTAATAAAAGGAGTACATGGATGACTTGAGTATGTTGGCAGGAATATTAAATTGTGAAATTGAATGATAGTTCGGTCTAGGAAGGATATAAGGCTGCGGATATTCACAATTTCTTTTTGGAATCCTCAAAGGCCAACGTAAACACTGAAAAGAATAATGTGAAGGGTTTTCGTTGTTATCTGTGATGAGGAAGTGCGGGGATAAGGTTTTAATAAATCAATTTTCGTCCCTCTTAAAAAAACAGGGGTAAAACTGAGTGTCTTGCTTCTTGGATCTTTTACTGTAGAATCTCATATTGGTAAAGTTATTTTGTCTTTCCTATAGAAGACGAGTATACTGATGAAAAAGTGTTCGACCTCAACGGAGTCAAAGGAAAGTATCAAAAGAAGCCTGGCATAAAAAGAAGCAAAAATCCTAGAAGGTGATTTCCATACTTTTGAAGCTTAGTTCCATGTCATATAACAGTACATAGTAAAGGTCGTAAAAAAAGCTGAAAAATAAAGCAAAATTCACTAAGATCAACTGAAAGGTGTGCAGATTAAACGATGCGATCTGTTAGGATGTCTGCTATCGTCAGATATTTCAAACATGTGTATTAAATTATCCGAGAATTTGTAGATGATAAAGTGTATGAAGCTCTGGTGAATCACAAGGTAAATTAAAATGGCAGATAGTAAATTGATTTTCAGCAAACTTAATTTCGTGTAAAATTTAAAGCTTACAAATTAAATTTTGATTTTTAAATATTTGTAATTTACTAAAATGTATCAGCGTTCACTACCTCTGTTTTTTTGCGTAAATTCTGAATTTCTTCCATCTTAAAATTTTTAGTAAAATTTATTTTCAAATTTTACAGTTTATTTAACAGTTTAATAATTTATTAAGTTATCTATAACGTTCTATATTTTGTATGATATAATGATATTGCTCAGTTAGCAATTTTTTATTTCTGTTTTTATGCATTATATGTTAATCTAAATAAAAAATGTGTAATTTTTTTACAGTTTTCAATGAATACTTCTTGCTCGAATGTATCGTAATAGTACATGGTTTCTAATCAGAGAGATCAGTATTGTGATAATTTATCTATTGTCTTTACTTGATATTTCCTTCTGCAATAGAAAAGGGGTCTTATTATACGTGATTAAATATTCTAAATCTAAAAAATAGTTCTGTTCACATGATCGCTATTACGTTGGATAAGCAGTCAACTTACAAGGGTTTCTGCCAGGGGTAAATGGATTCTATGACCTTTGATACGAAATCAGATTAATTTAGGAAATGATTGAATGTTGTTTGACTGTAAAAGGATACGGTTCTACAATCTAAAGTCATAGTCTAATATTGCTGTAAATTGGGCAAAAATAGAAATTCGTAATGAGTTTATAGCAAATACAGAAAAGCAAGTCAGCGAAGTAAATAATAATATACTTAATTAACTCGTTAAAATTGCTTTGATGTATCATTAAACTCCACGTAAGGATAGACAGCCAGAAATTTAATGTTTCATATATGTATGTGTTGGCTGGATAGATGAAAGGGAAGAAAACGGCATTAAGTTAGAATGAAAAGTGGTTCAGAGGACGAATCTTGAGAGAAAGAAGGGTTGTTCAAGGAAGCAATAAAGAGGGATGATAGGAGGAAAGATAAAGAGGAAGGTAAAAGAAAAGTTTTAGGATGAAATTAAAAGAGGACCAGCCATAAGGTAGAGGAAGAAAAGGGTTCTTACAAAAACCCTCATCTGAGAAGCGGTCCTTCATATCTTTGTATTCAGTGAAATTTATCAATGGAATAACCATCGGTAGTAATTTATTCTGGTTGGTGGCCTATTACTCCATTAATAGGTACGTAATTACTTACAATTCAAGATATACTCTCTAATCATGATTAGTCCTCATTTCAATATAGTATTTTTTGGGTTAAAGATTGGGTGGTGGGATTAAGCCGTTTTGAATCAGTCCACGTGAACCGGATCGTAGAATTTCCGAGCTCTCCGAACCGGTTCCTAATTCTATCAGATGCTCTACACGGAAGAATAAGAACTGTGGGTGTACCAACACTTTCGTTATGAACATCTACATCTACATAAATAACCTGCAAGCCGCCTTTCGGCGTGTGGCAGGGCAGCCACATATGAAGTGAGCACAATTTGAAATATTTCAGTTTTTTTTCATGTGAAAGTTTCGTAAACAAATTTTAAAACAGATTAATAAATAAATGTATGCATAACTGAAGAGCGATCGCATACTCTGTTGGGATAAGTAGATAACTTGTTCATATTTTTTTGGAATCCAAAGAATGTCTGCCCTTAGGTTTGCATTCTCCGTTCACTCAAAAATTTTCCATGTATAGGCGCGGTTTTGCTGAAACCTTTGCTTGGCAATAATGAATTGGAGGAATCGAATCGAATGAATCTTGAATCGAATATTGAAGAGGATAGCTTAGTCGCCTATAGTGAAAGTGTCCCTTTCAATTCAATTCCTCAGAGAGCCCGCGTATGCGAAATGACTCCAGCTCATGGATGCGACTGCTACTGTTGTCAGCGGAAATGGAAGAAATAGCGAAGTGAAATTCAATTAGAAAAATTAAGCTACATTACGGATATTAGGATTAATTCTGAGAAAAGATTGTTGATCCAAAACAGTCACTCGAATAGAAAATTAAGCTTCAATAGTAAAGCTTTACATACACTAATTAAATAAAATTTTGCATAAAAATGAACCAACCCTTTAATTTATTATGTTAATTTATTTTAAATATTAATTTAATGAGCCCTACTCCTTCAATTATTTTCTAATTTTCACTTTTTTAGCTGAAAGAAAAAAATGATATTACAAATATTACGATTTATTTTATAGAATTTAGTAAAAACATTAACCTTTTGAGAGGATAATTGGATATTCAGCTTGTGAAAAATTATTTACTATCTTCTCCTAGTTGGAAAGGAATAAATAAAATCGATGGATAATCATTATGCTCTGGAAACGCACCGTTGGGATACACTCTATCTAAAAGGAAAAGGTTTAGAATCGCAACCAACCAGTTAACAGTGAAATTTTAAATGGCTTCTCGATTTAAAAAAGCAATAAGGAAGGGGAATCAACTTGAGAAATGGATTTGAGGATGTAATGAGTAATATGCACCACGGAAATAAATTCGAGACGTATCTTTGTAAATTATGTATGCGTGACTGCATAAGGGATTTTTGCGTAGCAGAGTCTTGGAAAGGTAAATCAGAGTCTCTTATTTTTGATAAAAATTGAAAATTAGTCGATTTATAACCCCAAAAGGGATAAGAACGTACATCCATCGACTGATCACAAAAGAGGCATTGATTCCCTTTCATTCCTTTCTCCCTTCTGAAAAACATTTTCAGTGAAGCGAAATGAAAAAGTAATAATTAAAACCATCAGTCATCCCCGCGATATTCACAGACCGGAATATATCTATATTCTTCTTTTTGGGGTCTCCATAATGGCGGACTGTTTTCTTTGCCTTTCTCCGGAGAACTCTCCGCCACTCTCCATTCATTTGTTTATTCGGAATTCCCGATCGCTCATTGTCATCCCTTCCTTTGATCTCAGAGATTCAGTCGGCTATTCCATTTTTCTTTTTCCTTTGCGACCCTTCAAGACGGAGTGTCGAATATTGACATCTCACTGAGGAGAAAGAAATCCAATTCCAGACATCCAAGCAATCGACTACATCGAGTGCAAGAATCGAATTATTTATTTTTTCGATTTTTCTTCGCCAGAGCGGGTGTAGAAGTAATACAACGGCAGACGGGCGGATTCTTCGGGGAGAAAAAGTCTCTGATTCGTCGACGTCGAAAATCCGAAGCTCTTGAAGGTTAATTAAAAAGTTTTGACGTTCCTGGGCGTTCACTGTTGCTAGGGGACTTTATTATTATTACAAATGTGGACGAAAGAGAGGTGACAACATTGTCATATTATATACGATCATAAAATATAGCGTCTACAAATATATATGAAACTTGTTAGTGGTAGTAGTGTTGTTAAAAGTGCTTCGACAACTGAGGACATTACGCACATGGGCTCCCACCGGGATTTGGACCCGAGACCGCTTTCACTAAAGTCGAACTCGCTGCATACATGGCTGTCACAGAGCCGTTAAACTTGTAATTAAAAATTTGACGTTGATCAGTACATTATTGCATAAATTAAAGAATCAATGTATTATCCTAAATGTATGAATATACATAAAAGATCTACAATAGTAAATATCTGAAGGCTCCATGTCAACTCCTAAACAGTAGGTAGTAACTGTAGTAAACAAAATACATCTACGATGCGTATGATTACAGCCATTCAACAACACTTTGTGCTAAATAACAGATACTAATAATTATACTAATATACAGCAGAAGTTATTAGAGTTTAGACGTTGTCCGATTATCTACTTAAGTTATACATATTCAGCAGTTAAGAAAATAATTCCGTTATGTTTAAGTATCTTAAAACTACATGAAATATCTGGGAAGGAATTAAGAATTTCCTTGAATTTTCGGAAATTTACGTAAAAAGAATTCCTTGAATTCGTGGTCATTCTTTTGGTAAATATTCTTTTGAAATTTTGATATGCCTTTTTTGATATAGAAGCTTGAAATAGTAGTTGAAATTTCTTTTATTTAGTTCGTCGGTTCTATCAAAGTATAAAATCAAAGGCAAATTACCTCAAAATTATTTTGCCTGTTAAACTGCATTTCCTCGCCAAAGATTTTGATAGCTGTAGCTAATGGTGAAGAGGATGGGGATTCAACCAGCCTTTGTTTTATTTACTCAACAGGAAGATATTTAAAACGCTTTATAACTTTCGAATCATCTCCCGTCTTATCCATGATATACCGTAGTTTAGGAAAGTAGTATTTTTAACGCCAGTTATATGCTACAATACTTGAAACCTACCTTGGTGGGATGGAGTAGTGATTATGTTTTTGCTAAAATCATTATACCACACTTATCAACAAATAATTATTCTCTTTCCACAATGGATTAATTCATTCATTAAAATTGTGTAAATACCTCTAATTTTCCGCCAAACTAAAATCAGGATTAAAGTTACAGAGAGTAACGAAATTAGTTGAAATCTGAGTTTCATGCTCTCTAACCAGTCACCTCCTCATTATGCCGTGGAAATTGCCATTATTTACATCTTTAGCGATTATATAAATCAGTAATGGTTATTAACAGGAATGATAACAGTGATAATGGATCATAAAAGGCTTTCAGTAGCCTTTAAATAAAATATTTCCTTTCCGGGCGGGGATTATAGTTTAGTAAAGAAGGAATCGATGCTATGATGAAGTCGATTAACTTTCGGAAATTAACTTTATTTAATGGTCTTCGAAGGGGTTATATTATACGGCATTATTAAAGGGGCTAAGCATATGCTATCTCCGTATGGAATCGATTATTAAATTAGCGATACACAATGTTGACGGCGTAGGAAAATTAAGTCGGACGCCATGATCCTCCAACTACTCGACTTCGTCACCAACTCATCTCCGGCCAAATTTACGAGTATTTATTCGCGATCGCCCCATTAATGTATCCTATTACGATCCTTACAGGCGTCTAAATTTTCGACTACACCGCCACAGCTTTATTTATTATCTAATGGAGACGAAACTCTCATCGGCCACCGAATGGCTAATTGAAACTTGTTATCCGCGAGAGGACGTATCAATAAATTGTGCTTGTAGGACAAGGGGTCACGGCTCCTCTTCCCGATATATTTTCACAGCGGCAGCAACATGCCTCCAAAGGGCAGCGCAGGCGACAAGAGCGCGATCAATCGATAGAGAAGCATGTTATCTGGGAATTTGTTTGGACTCTCCTCTCCTTACACGTTTAGCTTATGGTTTTCCGAGAGATGGAATGTTTTTTAGGTTTCGAGTGGACGTGTTTTCCCCCTCGAAGTTTCGTTAGAATCGGAGGGCCGCATTTTTTCTCGAAAAGGGGGATGCCTTGGGAAGGCCTCCCAAGAGGGGAAGCACAATAATAGTCGAATCCAACGTCATCTGCGGGAATTGCGTTTGTTTCCCAAGATCAGGTTCCCATCAAATATGAAATCAATCTCCAATTTTTCCTCCCCTCCGTGCTTTCCTCCTTTTTGTTGCCCACTTTCTTTCAATTACCTCTTCTTCTCCTATATCGTCTTGCTCCTTCTCCAATTCCTTCCCTTTATTATGTATTTCTTTACTGATAGCCCACCGACAGTATATTTACATGATCCAACTTAAATAAAGCAACTCTCATATATTGCTTACCTATATAATTTGTCAACAATGATATCAAAATGCACAACAGTTACAATAATAATAATATACTATGAGATATTTTTGTTAATAAGGAATGATAATTTTAATAGTCACACACCATTCACCCACAACTTAATAATCAAGCCAGATCTCCACTCTGTGTCTTAATTGTCCTACATTTCCCAATTATTTTATTCCCTGATTCAGGGTATTGTGTGTTTCTATTCCTCTATTAAATACACCTTTTTTCCTGTAATACTTCTCCTATTGAAATATACTACCTATCTTTACTGTGTTACAGTCTTTCTATTCAGTATGATAACTGAAAACTGTATTTGAAATCTTCAAATACAAGCTTTGAATCATAACTTTAATCTAAAGATCGAGAGGGACTGCGTAGAGACAACGTAGAATGAGGCTATTCCTCTAATATGGAGAAAAATACTCAGTACTTCATTCCATTATATCATTACTGGCTAGAAAAACTTGAATGCATTACAGTATCTTGAGGATGGAAATCTCTATTTTTCTCTTCCAAACCACTTAAATAATCAGACAATATTTTCTCTCCTATTCAATGGGATTGTTTTCGTGGGGTTATGAAATCGAACTCCGTATATTACCGTCGGAAGTTATAAACGGAGGTTCTCATATCCAGCTCCTAAATCTCATTGTGCTCCCCAAGGCTTGTTGGCCTCGCAGTAAAATAGAAATGGCCTCTCTGTGATTTTTTTTACTCGGAAACTGTCCTACGTGAGTTCGTGTACTTTTTTACGAGTGATTTGAATAACATGGCCTGATGAGGGTATGAAGTCTCTTTTTATCGAAGATTTTTATACGGCTGCCCCTTTGAGCCGATCATTTGTTGTGGTCCTTTTACCACGCACCTGACTCGCGTTATTGGAAAAGCTCGAGATTTAAAGGGGTCCTCACCAGGCCTTGTGAAAGAGGAAGTCTACGAAATTTAAGAGCGATATCGGGGAAAGGTAGCTGTTGACATGGAGTTAACATGAATGAATTGGAAAATAAGGAGAAAGATTTTATATTGTGATCTCTTTTTTGATATTTTCTGATTCTCGTGTTATGGTTACAAGTATCCTGCAGTAGTTCATACATTGAAGTATTTTAAATTACTTTGGATGGTAAGATATATGATGAATATTAGCTTATATGAAAGTCCGTCATAACATGAAATTAGAAGTCATATTTTCATTAAAAACCAGGTTGATCCTAGGGAAAGGTTGAACAGTACTATTTCCTGGAAAGTAAAGATGCTTTCTCGATAATGAAGATGATACTTCTTATTTTCTTTCACTTAAGATATGAGTTTCGAAACACTCTTCCAAAGGTCACTTTTGCTGTCAATAAATTAACTCAATCAATCTTCAAGTTCATTGTGAGTTATTCTGCAGTTCCCGTATCCCCATACACGAAAATAAATAAAATAAATATTTAGAGGTTCCTAAAAAGATTAAATATTCTAATTGAAAATATATTCAATTCTGTTGCATAAAAATTTCTAATTGAGTATGGTTACTTCTTCAAATGAACATTTTCTGTCATACAGCTTAATTGCTTTGCTTAAATACTTATTGGCGTTAATTGTGGTAACTCAGTAACATGATTCCTGTGATATGACTGAATCCTGACAGTTATCTTCTGAGGGATAGAAGCTTTTATTTTCTATCACGTGATATATATTTATAATTTCAGAGCTTAACACGGCTAAAAATTTATTTAATTCAGCAAGTGGTAAAGATAAAAAATTTCATCTTGAGTCCCGTCTTATAGATATATCTTGTTCTTTTTATTTAGCCATCCATTTTAAAGATAAGAAAATTAATCAGCCTGATCGATCAAATGATTGATTTCTTAACAATTTTCTTACCAAAATACGGAAGGAAATACTAACAAAATGGTTGGAACATTTGCAAATATACCATCTCTCTAACTCTTAAGACGGATTTTTTAGTTCTGTGTAGAAAATATATTAAAGGAAATATTCGCGGAAAATTTGAAACTTCGAGAAGAAAATTGCAAGAAAGAGTGAAGATTAAAATACGTCAAGATAAAAAGGCGTTAAAATAGTATTTGATAGATATTAGTGATTTTGCGATTATGTTTTACGGAATGAGTGAAATTGGTTTGATGGGAACTAATTTCGATCGCGTTAATTTCACCGATGTGATGAAATAATTACAGTTCACAGCTGTTTCCCTCCATGCATTTATTTTTCCGCCTCATCACTCTTTCATGCGTAATATTCAAATCAATGAGATGTTAATGAAGTTCAGATGTACATGAAAATACCGTCACGTAGATGTGAAAGAATTATCTGACAATGTAGAAGAATGATCTTACATTTTCTTGAATCATGTTCTTGTTTATATTTTCGTTAACAAATTTCGTAAAAATTTCAGTCATTCAGCTCGGGTGAAGAGAACCGTAATGCAATTAAAATCCATGTGAAGGCTTAAGAAGTCGGTGGTGGTTGTTTCTATCAAATAGCTGCTATTTCAAACAAATGAATATTAAGTATAATAAATAAATTTGTTTCGGAAAGGAAGTTATAGTACCAACATATGGATACCCTACGAAATAATCAATGAAAAGCGATAGCTTTTATAAATTTCCATGAACGAAGTTTAGAATCATAATTTGTATGCGAAATAGCCTTTCGAAATTCTCATTTCTCCCATAATGAAAATTTTAAAATCATAACGCGAGTCTGCTATGCTTTGCTCCATAGAGTAGATAATTATTCACTTCACATATGAATTCGAATAGCCAATTTCGTCTACTGAACTAATCCGATTTTCCCGGCGTTTGTTATCGAATCAAATCAAAAGTTTGAAAATCTATTTACGTCCATAGTACTGACAGTAATTGCTCTGCGTCGATAAATGTATCTCTGTAAATCGTTTTTTGTTCCATGAAGTGCATAAAGAAGAATAAAGTCCTAATCCCACTAAAATCTATTTCAATAAATAACTGTCATGTCCATATTCTCAGAAATATATAACTGTTTGATACATGTACCGCTTTTCTTGTTGTTTATGTTTTAAATTTTTAGTAATATCAACATTTAACTTAAAATCTAAATATTAAGGCAATTATTATTGTCTAAAGAAGTTTAATCACGAATTATGCGCATAATCTACACATTTTCGTAGGAATACAATAAAACCTGTTTAAAAAGCTCCCGTTTAAGACACTATGGTGCTTAAGAGAATCAAGAATTCTCCAATTCTCCAAGCCTTCCTCAGAAAAGGATTATCTTCAGATGCGGCCGCCAATTTTCAGAAACTCCCGATGCGCATTTCGGAAACTATGTTTCCATCATCAAGGGGGATTGAATGCAGAACCCCGCCGATGCCGACGGTCGCTGGCATCAACGATTGGTAAATCATTGCTTCTCTTAACAGCCAAATTCCATTTGCTTTTCTTTCAACTATCTTGATTGTTACGCGGTTTTTCCCGGTCCCTTCCACCATAAATATATGACCAAGAAAATCGCTTAGAAATGCTACCCGATTATAAAGCAAAGTTTTCATTTTTGCAACCCCCTGTAGCCAATCTCCAGCCTGTCCATTACGGAAGAATGTTTACATAATCTATATCTCCTCCCTCGTCTCTCCTCTTTTGCCTTTCCTTGTATCTAAGCCATACGTTCTGACTATCTTGTCTGAGATAATTTTGTGGAAAGAAATTGAAAATATTGCGAAGCAGAGCAATCTCTATCCCAGGGATGTTACTAGCTCTGAGATGTGAGTGTGATCTTCCCCATCAGTTTTGTCTTAGGTCAGAATGTTAAATTAAAAAGTCGCTTTGTGAGGGTTCATTTAGTTGATATCTCAAGTTGCAAAGATAGCGAATAAATAAGAGTGTTGGTGCAGTATTTGTTGGGCTGTTGAGCCTAGTATCGAAGAGATCGTGCTCTGTGATGGCTTTTGACCAGTAACATTAAAATAATTTGTTATTCTTCCTCAACCGTATATCTGTCAAAATTTTTCATTCTTCTGTTTTAATTTGTTACATTATATCTTTCCATTGATACGCCCACAGTTCTATTTTCACTCCTTTTCCAGACATTTTCCTCTACTTGTCTGGTATTCAATACTCATGAGTCCTACTACCTTTTCTATAATATATTAAAGCTATCCAAGTCTGAAGGTCAAATATCCCTTCCTATATCCATGTTTGTGCTCTTATCTAAGTTGTATTTTTCCTCCAGTCCACTAAGAAAATTCGAAAATACTCCCGCATGGAAATGGCGGCCTTGAAGAGAACGAAAAATGAAAGAGCGCGATTTGGTGGCGTGCTCAAGCGGCCTTCCAAAGCGATATGAATTAGCGGCCGCATAACAAGGTTTGCGGAGAATTTGTTTTCGCCCCGTTTCTCTCTTCCGCTTGGGGAAAATACTACGAGACACGAACGTAATACGGAAGATATAGGAGCTCATTTGGTGTGACAGGGAGTGCCTATCCGCTTTTGTCAGCGGATCTGTGCACCAAGAGGCTTAGAGGGCAGTCGTAAATACTGAGGCCATCAAAAACGTGAAAGTTTGAACGAAAATCCTCCAAGTTTGGGCGAAAGGGAATGTAGTCTTTGTATACCTGCGAAAGCTTAATGAAAGGGGACGAAATGTGCGCGAAATGAGAAGGAGTTAATTAATAATGGATTATATAGTTTTACGAGACTTTCGCGAGGATTTGGGACGCGCGTCAGCCCGCTTATTAGCAAGAAACTGAATTTTGGAAAACTAAAATTTACTCCCGCCCGAGTTTAATTACTTTTTCTTGCGAACTTTAAAAAAAAATAATACTTAAAGATGAGTCTGCCGATACTTACCGCTTGATTCACTGAAACTTTTTTTCGTACTAAAAAATTCGGTTAGGATTCTTATATTTTTGAAATAAGAATTTGGACATGGATGCAGTACCATTGTTGGAAATATTATTCATTTAGTCATCCTATACTTAAGGAAATGGTAAATATTAATGTTTTAAGAAATAACATAACTATACAAAGGAGAGAGATAGAATTTCCATTTTGTTAACTCATAATTTAGAGTCAAGAAGCTATATAAATAGCGCAAATATTCCCACGTATAAAGAATGTTCCAATTATTCATAATTGCTTTACTTCGAATTAATTTATTCATTAGGTTGCAATTTGGACAGGTGACAACGCAAGAGGAGTCTAGCATAATTAATGTTTTTGACATTACTTGGTATACGCCCAAAGACGGGTGAGACACCCTTCCAAAAACCTCCCGTTGGTATAATAATAAATTAAAAAATCATGCATTAGTCTCACATAAAATATATGCACTAATAACATTGTACTTTAAGTTGGCATGTACAAAATATACATTAGTTGATACATAAGTAATATAATTAAATACATTTTATTAATTCCAGTATAATGCAGGAAATGAAATCGAATGTAATAATTCTTTTACACTGCAAAAATATGCCAAAAGTACGAAAAAAGCTATGTTAGATTATCCGTATAGATATTGTTTTATTTTTCAAAGAAAAATTCTACCTTAATAGAAGAAAATTTTTGTTATTTATTTATTTTATTTATTTATTATACTTTAGACTACGATTAGGTACGAGGCCAAGTGGTAGCCATTCCCTGTGGGGGGGGGGGGAAATATAAAATATCCTGCCTGGTATTCACCCAAGTCGAGAGGAAAACCCCCCAAAACCTCCCGAAGGCAGTATTATTAGTTAATTGGAAACTAAAGGAGAGGTTATCATTAAAATACGCATTATTGCTGGCCTTCCATTTGAGAATCATTTTAAGAAAAATCTATTAAATATTGTGGTTTTAGACTTTTCCTTCGGAAATCATACATCGGAAAGGTAAAAAGGCTAAATAAGTTATATAAGCGTATTTCTGACATTATCGAGTTTTTATTCTCGGTCAAATTGAGTAATGATGATGGACATTGGAATAAATTCCAAAATATGCGTATATATATGTTAACTGTCAAGAAAATTAAAATTCAGCCAGGAAATAGTGGAATATCTCGAGTATCAAATTTCAATATTTTTTAACGCGCTTCGTTCCAACAGATTAATTGAACTCTAAATAGCCCTTTTCATGAGAATTCATTTCATAGGAAATGTTTCTCGATTATTCTTGGAAAGGGCGTTTTTACGTTTGCGTTTTCAAAACGGAAACGCATACGAATGAGATAGAGCAGAAAAGTTCCTAGTATTGATTTGAAGAGGCAGCAACGGTAAGAGGATCAATGAGAACATTATGCTAATCTATGCCACTGAGCGCCATAAATAAAAACATGTGAAACGCCGTATAAATAGACGACAGAGAGGGGAAAATAGAATTCAGAATGAAGGAAGAACATTCGGCAAAAATAAATGAGCCTGAAGTTATTCTCGATTCCAGTACTACCAGGAAGTTTTTATTTACTCAGAAAAACTCGTAAGGTGAAGCGAATTACAAAGACCGTGTTGTTTACAATGATCGCATGTAAATTCATTTGCAACTTCCCCGTAAATGATATTAGTATTCAAAATATTCTACATCAAAACTTTTTTCTTCGTAATGTAGTTTGATCTTTCATGTAGTTCATGACCTTAACTACTTCATCGATCTTTGAAGTGCACTTTAAACCATGCAATTGATATATATTATTTACTGGCAACTATCAATCCATAACCATAACTCAGATAATTAACGTAGGAAAAGTTCGATTTTTAGTCAGAATAATTGAATCCATGACAACGAATATATCCGTGAAAAATAGAAGAGACTTTTTTAATGCTCAATATCTTTCTAATTTTGTTTTTATGGAAAATTTGTCGATATCATTTATTATTCCCATCTCCATCACATCATTACGTTAATGGCCATAATCCTTTTTTATCGCCGAATTTATTTCCTTCTGCGTGACACATATTAAAATATTAATAAAGTCAGCTGGGTTAATGATTTCAGCACGTGTCGTATGATGATGATAATGTACGGATTTTATTGATTTTATTCACAAAAATTCAAGAATAGTTTAACGTTACCAATAATTTGGTATTTGTATGTGAGAATAATTTAACGCTTTTATACTTGTTAATTATCAACGTATGGCTCATCTATAATTTTTCTTCGTTTAGTAAAGTGTAGGATTGGACCTTAACATCATATGATGCCATCGTAAACATTAAAAATATCGTTGGAAGTCCTGATGTAAACGGGTTATCAGTCAATGTTTGTATTTTCCTCATTTTCATCTTTGAGAGAAACAGAATGTGGTGGTGGTAATGATTTCCTTCTGAGAAAATTCTACATTGGATCCACTTTTTCTAGTTTCTACCCAATTTTCGGGCGAACAATCATACTTGAGTTAGAATACACGATATTGAACATTTTTGTTTATTAAAATTTTTTGAATGCTTATTTAATCACTGTATTATATTTAGTATGGAAGAAAGGTTGGAAAATAGTAAAGGTCATATTTGTATATGAGAAAAATTTAACGCTTTTTTACTTTACTATTAATTACTGACGTAATTTTTGAAGGCTAATCTGAACTTTTTCTTCGTAGGAAGTAGGTTCATATCTTATCATCAAAGCATACTATCGTAAATATTGACAAGAAGATGGGGATATCTGATGTGCACGAATTAATTATCTTTCAACGTTTGTATTTCCACCTCATTATCTATCAAAACATGGAATCTATTGGTGGGTAATGCTTTGTAAGAAAATACTCTCTTGAAACCATTTTATTTTCTTTCTATCCTATTCTTGTACTTAAAGTGATTATTTTGTCGGAAAACATGATCTTTAATATTTTTTCTTTTCATTGAATTATATATACACGCTAGAAAGTTATCCCGTAAAATGTTACAGAAATAAATTTAACTAATTAAAACGTGCATCTATAGTATCGGAAACCTGTTCAGATTTCTCATCTATTATATTAATAAGGTTTTATTCGCTAGAGTATTTCATGGTTAATGGGTGCATTGCCAATTTAATTGCTGATTCATTATATATTTTAATAATTAATCTCATAATTATGAAATCAGCATTAAAACACATATCTCAGTTTTAAGGAATAAAATAAGTAGATTAATAAAATGGGAGAACCTTCTGTAACTCTATTTGAGCAAAACTTCCCCACGTACACTTATAGCACAACCAGCATGAGAATCAACATTGATAATATACTCAATAGTCTCGGCCGTGATGTGGTGGAAATAACTAATTGAAATCTGATGTTTACTTTTCCACATAATGTTTTATTTGCAAACTACCGGTTTCGGTGTATTACCGTAATCAGGTTATACACCGAAACCGGTAGTTTGCAAATAAAAACATTATGTGGAAAAGTAAACATCAGCTTTCAACAACATTGATAAATTATTCTAAACCTCGTTAGATCATGTCAGGACTTAAAGTATTACGTTTAATTTCAATTTTATAATCGTTCTGATTAAGCAACTGCTCTCGCAGCTGGAGGAATCAAAGGATAACCTTCTGAAATAGGCTTCTTCATCTTGTTACCACATCTTAAATTGGCCTACATTTTCTCTGTAATTTTTATGGGAAAAAGTATGAGATCGGACTCAACAATCGCCTTCGTCGTTAGGGAGACAAGTTTTTCAACAACGAAATTTGCGTCTATTTTATCATAATTATCGTAAAGATACACCGAAAATGTATTATTCCTGTGCTAAAATGAGAATCTTTATTCTATTTACCTTCTTGTAGGACTAATAGTTCTAATTTAAGTTTTTAAAAGAACTGAAATCTGCAAGACATAAAAACGAACTTCAAGAGCAATTCTTATGAGAGAATAATTACAAGCCAGGATTCCAAGTCAAAGTACCTTTTTTTGTGTTATAAAAGGGAAGCAACTCTAGCGCAGAAGTAGTGAAAAGAGAAAGGAGAAGTTGGTATTCTATATAACTTATTTACACAGGTATAAGTAGTCTTAAACGGCCACTGATATAATTTTTTTACTGAATTAGGATTAGCGGCGGTTGAAAGATTTTGAGAAAATATTAATGGAGGTTCAGATCCCTTAAATAAGGGTATTGAAGAACATGAATAGTACACTAATTTCAACCTCACATAAAGCAGCAGGCATATTGCTCGGTAAAGTAGTGAAGCAATGACAAAAATAGGCATAAACCATGTATTTTTTGATGACAGCTATCATCATTACCAATTTTACTCTCTACATTTTAGAGATACTTCGTCATTCAGAAACTCGTTCAACGATTCGATTATACGATTTTCCTTTTCCGTCTTCCGTTCATTCACACCTCTTAGACTCTCCATTCGATCATTTCTTTTTTGTTTAGTTTCTTCTCGAGGACCACTTTCCTCTTTATTTTATAAACGGCCCTCTTTATGGACCCGTTTATCGAATCTCCTCAACTATCTCGTATATCATTTTTACGGCGCTCTCTCCCTCTATCTGCTCCGCCGCCATATCGTCTCTCTCCTAAATTAAGGCGTCCCCTCATCAGCCCTTTGATGTATGGCTTGTCGCCTCTCCTCTAATTCTCCTCCCTACATTTATTTCCAATCTTTTACCTCCGTCCAATTTTTCATTTTCAGAATAGGACTTTCCCCCGTACTTCACTCTATACCCACTCACTAATGCATTAGAATATATGGTGAATGCATGAAATATTTCGTTCGCTCATAATATCCTATGTAAATGCTCGAGATTCATGTATGTTTTTAGTTTCCTTTACTTTGTGGTTCTAGCGAATCGTTCTCGACTTTCTCCTTTTTGATGTATATTAATTCTCACGGGCCCATACATGAATACGTATTCTTTTGCCTCCTTCATCTCACTAGCTCTTCTTTCTCGTGCTCGTATATTTTCATCGAAGAAGAGAGTATTTTATTCTAAAAATCTGAATTAAGGTATTCATTCTAATTTATCTCTTTTTTTCGATTAAATAGATTTATACTTTATCTCGGTCTCCACTATACGATATTGTCTCTTTATATGTATCAGTGAATTACCATTTTACCTTCAGTCCTGGAACCAGCTAATATTAGGTAATATTTGTATTGTTTGTATATATAATGTATGAAAATAGCATTCTTAGTGCTGAAACTTTCCGTCTTCTTATTTTCCCCTTTCTCGCTTCTTTTTAAATTTTTGATGCAGCTTTCATTACGTTTCGCAGGTTTCCCAATCTCTTGGGCATTTTCTTTTTTCATGAGTATTTTTAACCCACATCATTTCCCTTCTTTTTCTTGCCGTTTCTTTCATTTAACTCCTATAAGCTCTTTCTTTAAATGTTCAATGACAAAGACGTATGAAAAACTAATATATTTTCATTTTACCCTAAAATAAAGTATTATTATTATGTATTCATGGCTAGCATATATTGCTGTAGGTCTATATGAGAAGATAAGAAAAAATCAATTCCTTTCAAACCACGTAGGAATCTTTTTCGACTCGAAGTCTGTAACATCTAAGTCTTTGGCATTTCAAAAAATTGAATTATAAATTCCACAGAATCGGGATTAACTTACTCTCTAATATTCCTATCTTATATCTTCAAGACTTCCGCAACTGATTTCCGGAAAATGTTTAATAGAGTATCATCGCAATGAAAACCTAAGGAAGCATAATTCAATTTTAGAAAAAAGTGTCATATACTTCCGTAGTTTTTTATTGCTTTTCAGGGTAAGCTATCAGGCCGCCATTCACTCCCTATTCCTATCCTGTGAACTTTCTTCGGTTAACTTTTCCACGGACGTCTTTTCATTCATTCCCTTTTATTATTAGGACTTGTTTCATTTCCTCTCATAAGGATATCAGTCGATCAACTTTTCATTAGTCTTCCTCTCACAAACCGACTACTTTCCACCCTTTGCTATCATTTAAATTAATTAATCCATCCAATTATTTTAAAAAAAGTGCAATGCTCAACACTATGAAAAATTCAAATCGAATTGTTTAATATTATCGATCAAATTCCGTAACTCGTAGTAAGTCGTTCAGATTTTGAAGAGAAACTAAAGAGAGTAATGTTGTACTAAATATCAGTATCTACTTTTAATTTCACGAGTTTCGATGTCAGTAATACTTTTCCCATTTGGAAATACTACTTTCATAATTATATTATGTGTGATCTGTACTATAAATTAAAATGAGTATATATACCTTCTTATTTATTTCTTTCCGAGCTAATTTATCCCATGACGTTCATCTACTCTAAATTGACCCTAATAACTATTATTTCCCTTAGTCAAGTTCCTTAAGTCTCGCGCTTTAAATCTTTTTTGCTCTCTTTATTATTTATTCTCTCCTCATTAGTCTTTACTCAATTAGTTATCCTTTCGCCAAGTTCTCTCTCCTAATCTTCCTCTAATTACCCCAATTTCGCTCTACATCTACGTTCGGATTATCACCCAAATCTCCTCACAGCCCTCTAATTCTTCTTCCTCTCTCATCTTTGTTTTCTTATGTTCCGTTTTCATTATGCTAACGCCCTCTCTCCTTTATCTCCATTCCCTTTAATAATTTCAAACACTTCCTGAGATCTTTCTCCCTAAGTGTGCTTTCCGGCATTTCTCTTATCCTCCATTTTCATCGCACTTCTATTCCTTCGATATTTCCGGCCATTTACTACTTGTTTTCTTTTCTCTCGCTATGTCCACTTCATCTTATCCCTTCTCTCCTTTGTTTGATCCTCCCTCGTTTCCTTATCTACCTGCTTCTCTGTAAAGAATCTTCCTTAACCACTCTCTCTCTCACTCCCCACGCTGTGGTTGCTAACAGCTCTTCCTCAGCAGCTGGGAAGGAAGGAAGTTCAGCGGGGCTTATAATGAAAAGAAGCCACGTGTGTCGGTACATCCCCTTATCTCCAAGAAGTGCCCTCGGCAGTCGTCGAACTGTCTCTCTCTGCCCTACATTCTTCGCGATAAATTCCGAGTGTACCCTCTTCGTTACTGCCTCTCTATATATCATTCGAGAACTTTCGTTTAGTCCATGTGCGAGTGTTTTTTTATCTTTCCATTTGTGACATTCTTCTTTACTTTCGACCGGTCGATACGCTCTTTCTATTCTTTTTTATTACTTTTCTTTTCAATTTTAGACTCCGTCGCGCCCTTTATGTACGTGCTAGCAGACGATGCAGTTTTTGCGGACATTTTTTTGAAAAGTAGCGCATCCCTCGCTTTTATTCTCGCCGGACAACTTTGTCTTATTTTTATCCAGACTCTTGAAAATGTTAGTGGGCTATTTACGAGATGGGTGTAACGTAAATATTTTCCCGTTTCCGATTTCAAACAAGCATAGGGCGGGATGGGATCGTCTTTCCTAGACGTAGGTGTAGTTAAGGCGGGATTTCGAATACCTTATCAGCTGCTGGTTAGAATAGCTTATCCGCAAGAGAGTCGAGTATATCATCAGCTGGTTTTTATAGTTGCATGATGCTGAGGTGGCGAACTTAACTCAAGGATAGGCTGACCATGCATTCCGCGACTATCATGTTACCTGACTATTCATTTCGTAGTAATATTAAATAATATTCGATCTTTTTTAAGGTTTTCTGAAATTCTGGCGTTTTTAGGAATAGTATGATATTTTCATTTTAGCACCTTTTAAAACTGTGAGTTCTGAATTTCATATTTTATAACGGCGTCTGAGAAGAAAGTATTAACTCCATTAAAATTAATTTTGGTCAAATCAATCGTTTTGTAAAAATCAATAGATATTTGTTTATACTTTTTCACGGTGATACATACCGAAGTAATCTGGCCGAGTTCAAGCTATCAAAATAATGTGTTGAACACAAGTTAAAAATAGCCATTCACAAAATGTCATAGTTCCTTCAAGTAAGAACTCGAATTAAGAGACAAAAAAAACTTATTTTGAAAAAGACGCAATAAACTTGCCCATTCTGCCCCGTATTACTGGTGGAAAAAGTGCTGTTTTCAAAATGTTGGTATATCGTCATCCTATTTAAGGGAAGGGCTTTCAAAAGAAAGACCCATACGTCTGCGAGGCTTTTCGATGGCTTTAGTGGTGCATGCTATGTTACTAATGCCACCTAATAAACAGATTCCTGCCAGGGAATGTTTTTATAAAGGTGTTGAAAATGGGCTCATAATGGAAATTTAGCTAACATCGACGCCGGTTAAGCCGGTTTTTTTAAGTGCACCTATAGTTAACTGAAATAGGACCTCACACCTTGATTTTTGCTATAAAAATGATATTCTTTGTTGGAATTCAAAGGAACATAATCTTGGAACGGAAGGTAGTTGTGACTTCAAAATCTTCAAATTCAGAATCGGAGTTTTCGACTATCTCATTCCATCAATAAATGTAAACATTTCACAGCAGAATAAAAGCATATTGTACCCAAGTCATCGTCCGATATCAGTTTTAAGTCGGCCCCCTAATTTTGGCCAGAAAATACAGTATTTTTCACGCACTTCCAGTTAAACTCAACTAACTAAAAGTTTTTTTGCATATATTTACTTATGTGCAGATAAATATAACATATCATTAAAGATACAACTTGACTTACACTAGGTTTTTAAATATCAGTGAATACTTACATACTAAATGTCTGTGAAGGAGCAATGCCAAATTTTTACAAGATCAAATCGACCATGATAATGGTAATTTGTCAGCGAGTTACAGAGAGTGGGCCTTGATGTATACTATCACATCTAAATCACAATTTATCTTTGTATCTTATTTTGCCTCAGTTTATTCAGAAATTAGGCATTTGATAATCAAAATTTCGACCCAGACATGAATTTTATTCCTGAAAAAGTAGTATACATATAACAGTCGATCTCTTAAATTGAACCTTAAAAATGGATCGAAAAATTTGAATATTATTTTGTATGCACAGTTTATAACGTTGTTCAATTTTATGAATTTTAATAAATAACTGAATGATTTCATTGTTTAATATTGTGTATTCTGCTATTTTTTATTTAAAATTTTATGTAATTGCTGTTTCATGTGTTGGTCCACTTCTCATGAGGCTGAGAAGTGTTATCATTCGT
This sequence comes from Pachydiplax longipennis, assembly GCA_036926295.1. Taxonomy (NCBI): domain Eukaryota; kingdom Metazoa; phylum Arthropoda; class Insecta; order Odonata; family Libellulidae; genus Pachydiplax; species Pachydiplax longipennis. The sequence goes on along the minus strand of JAVFKF010000024.1, from coordinate 11,636,889 downwards.
AGAACTATCTTATTTTCATGACAATATATTATATGTTATCTATTGAGTATTTTCCACCAGGATAGTACTTTTAACCTTTCGATGAGTAATAATAATAACAACGAGAGTATAGCGATAATGTAATTCGAGTCCCTCTGAATGTGATCCACTAATGTAGAGTTCACGAGTACAGAATGATCTCCAGTTCATTAGTCTACTTTCGGTGCACTTGAATACGAGCACAAACCTTTATTTCCGTTGTTTGCGAACGAAAGCTCTGTGCTGCTTTTAATAGAGAGAGGATGTCTCGGAATTTAGCCCCAACGGAGAGCATCTCCTTTTGCCTGTGCGCACTTTAGGCATCCCATGGGACTCAAATTACCATCCTTCATCCGAGCCGTGTTTCCTTTTGTCTCGCTAACCAGAGTCTTATTTTAACTGCAACTCTCCGTGATTTCCTCATTTCCCCCATTCTCTTTCAGGCGACGCATTACCATTATCGCCTCGTCCTACCTATCGTCCTTTTTTTCGCTATTTTCATCCATTTTCTCTCTCTCTCCTTATCTCCTTTTCCTCTCAACCCACTTCGACCAATGCACTCTTTTTACGAGTATTTTTTCCCCCATCTGGAAAGAGTGCGTTCACCTGTCGTTTCCATTCTTTCTTTTCCTTTATTATCTTCCCCCGTTCTTTTCCCTTCCGTAACAGCGGAAGGTATCTCCTCATTTCTCCCGGGAGTAGATATTTCATTTCTCGAAATTATGCCGTAGTAGTAAGGGTAATAATGCCGGATGTTAAAAAAAGGGGCGCGAGGTAGCCTACTTTTCCTCGCATTGTTTTTATATCATTTTCTCTCGTTTCATTTCTTCAACCTTTCCTCTCTCATTCTGAGTTGATTAACGTTTAGTCGGAATTCTTTCCCGAAGCGTTTCAAAGTACTCTGGGGAGATCACCCAAAAGAGGCGATTTTCCTCCGTAAACGCGAATGGCGCAATCGGAATGATTTGTTTCTTTGGCGATGGGCAAAAAGTCGAGGTAGCTGCATGGTTACGGAAGTTTATGGAAAATAATTCAGGCGGCGCATTACGTGGACGTATTACAACTGTGAGGGACTTTTCTTACGGCCGAGATGAATTTGCTTCGACCGTCGCGGAAACTGGGACATGAGAAAAAGAGCAAACGCTAGTTCCACGGCAATGCGATTCCAATTAAATCTGGTCGCGGACTGGGTGCGAAAAAACAGTTAAATATAGAATAATCGAAGAGAGGCAAAAACCTTGAAAATTTGCGCGAGATTTCCCTGGGGGATTGTTCCCCGCATGAAAGCTCTGGAGGCTTGAGCGTTCCTATCACTAGCGAACGATTAATGTGAGAATATGCGCTATTAAAATATGTAGCTGTTTTTTCTGTCATTTTTTCTCATAAGACTTCGTGTGTGGAAAGAGAGCTATAAGTTCCCTCTTTTTATAAACTTTTTCATTATTATTCAAAGAGTGTTTCAAAGATTAAAATTTCATATTTCTGCGCATAATTATAGAATACTGTTTTGGATTGTAACTCTTTTCAGGATTGAATAACGATCATCCTACACAAGTGCATATCCTCAACATCCATCGACGTTTAGTCGCAAGAAGATCAGATGTAACTACACTTTAGTAATTAAAAGCAAATCGTTTTTTGCCGTATGACGCTCACCAATGGGGTGAATCTCACCGTATGACATTCGTCGTATTCTTTCGGCTTTTTTAAGACCTGTGTGGGGCAGATAATTGTGGATAGTAACAAAATCCCATAATTCCTCGCAAAAAACGCGGTCCAGCTTGGCGCAGAGAATCTGCAGAAGAGGCGTGAATACGAAAGCATTAGAGCTCTAAGAGGATCTGTATCGCAATATTTCTGTTTACTAAGGGCAGATTCCTTTGATGTTTATAATACTCCCTTTTAGGGCGGAAGGCTTTTCGCTTTCTACCCTAAATAATATTTGCTAAATTAATAATAGTGATTTTAATATACTAATTGAAACTAAATGTTTTCAGTTTATCTAAAATTTTATTATATGAAAATTGCTTTCGATTGTAGCTTCATGAATCACTCAAATAGATGAATGTTTACTAAACTCTTTATTGAATTAAATTAGCGTTTTAATTAACTTTGATAACAATCTCTGTCGTGTGACTATTTGTTTATCTAATGTAGGGAACATAAAAGAGATAAATGAAAGCAAATACTCTCAAAGTTTTATTATCGTTTTCAAGACTCTCTCCCTTTAAAAAAAAATCATTTGAATTTAATTTTCGAACAAATTGTGGATGAGTACCATAAGACGGAACTGATATAAACAATACCAATACCATTTCATAATTCTCTAGATAAAAAATCTGCTTTGATTTTAAAAATGTGGAAACTTGCTGATATATATCGATTTTCGGTAAAATATTGCTCTTCTGATGAACAGCTATTATAACGGTAAATGCACAATGCGATATATGTGCCTTTTTAATAAATAAGGAATATAAATATTATTAAATCAATCTAAATCAGCGGTGCTCAACCTTTTCCAATCATCGGGTTGCATAAGAGAGATTTTCCAACTATGTGGGTTGCACTTAGACAAGATTACTATTAATGAATATATTACTTCGTATATCTGAATTATATATTTCATTGATATGTACGTAAAGCATCTAAGTAACGGAAATACGTGTTTCATTAAGATGAACAAATTTAAGGTTTTTATCACAAGTTTTCAAAATATTTTAAAAATTGATAAAAACTAATCTTCATTTATTTTCCTTTTCTGTTCATGTGATATTTAGGGCCTACAGCACAAATAGTTTGAACATAAAATTGAATCTCGGGAGTCCTTCTGAGTGTGTTCCCCAAGTGAGCACTAAAGGAACCGAGGGACGCATATAAACCCTTATGGCCTCATGCGGCCACGAGTTCTGATCTAAACGAATAATAATTAATGAGTAAAGGGAGAAGTAAAGGAATACATTAATGATCACAATTACTTTAATCATTCGATTCAGTGTTAGTCTGTGAATGTCTGAATAATTTAAGGAAACGGAAAGATAAAAATGAATCAGCCGTCCGGAAAGTGAGAGATCAATGGTTCGATTCCCGGTGTCATCTGACTTTTTCACGTCCATATATCCTTTGAGTTTGCAGAATCAATCCAAGTACATGAAAATTAAACAAAATTGAAGTAAATGAATACATAAGCAACGGTAATGTTTATTGATTTTATCTAACGTTAGTCCGTTATATTTACTATTCTTACAAATACTATTTTACTAAGCCAGGAACCATAATAAACATTTTTGAAAGTTTCAAGAGTTTGATGCATTACAAGTATATGAATAAAAGTTAGAACATACTAAACAATCTAGTATTAACTACCTCCAAAATGCTAAGCTTTTTTAAGGATGCCCGTACACTTTTCCAATGTTAAAAATATTTTTATTTTCCTCTGGATAGTGATTATAGCTGATGTCATCGCTAAGTAGTTATGCACGAGTCTAACTCTTATGAGTGGTTTTTATTTATCGGTGCTTATGCTGTTAACATGACAAAATAAAAGCGTAATACGTAGTTTTATTTAAGCTCTAAATATTCACGGTTATAATGAACGGACTCATCATATGGACAGTGTAAGCCATACCTTTAATACTTTTTCTCCGTAACAAATACCGTCTGATCGTCCCATTTTTGCCACACGTCTTTTCAACTACATAATTTAGTAAAAAAATTAATTTCTAATCGAATATCGGTTTTCGCGTGCATAAAAATATCGCTAGTTACCGCGTGAACAGCGGCGCTGTGGTAGATTTGATGATGCAATGTACAAAAAAGGAAGAGCCTTATAACAAGGTTAATATGCGATAACGGAATAGAATACCGAGGCTGCTCTAATGGCGAACATTTTTTCCGCGGTTTGGAAAAAGGTAATTCCTGACGGCGCACGTTTTTTTCTCGAACTCATTTGGGTTTGCGCTGATTTTAAAAGCTCATCTATTGCACATAACTCCCTTTCCTCGATATCTTTTCTATCTTTTTAAAGCTATTTTGGATTAAATTTAGCGCAACAATAACGTTCGCGCTCCAAATTTGGATCGAAAGCTCCCCAGTGGGGGAAAGAACATTCGAAAAATAATCGGATTAAACGTGACACACAGATTATGAGGTGTAACGGCACCAAGTGACTCGTCCATTGTATTTAATTGCCTTGCACAACTGCCGAATTTTGCGCTGAATCAAATTACAGATTGGATTTTGGACGAGCACTTCAGTGGCTTTTTTTACATCGTCGAGAAGGGAATGTGGGTTTATGAGGCATTCCGACAGAGCGGCGTATTACCATCTTTTTCGAGGGTTCGCATCTGTTTTCTCTGTTGGATTATTTCCCTAAAGCTAGAGGGAGTGAAGAGCGTTAGTTATTTCGGCTTCGATTGTACCACGTGACCATCGCACGATTCATGGAAAGATACGATGTAAACGGAAATGGGTAGGGTGTAATGAATCAATCAATAAAGAGTGAGACAGCTTGGTTTTGTTTTCGTGATCGTAATAGCCGTCTGCCCGGCGCCTTCGAATCCATTTCCAGTTTGAATATGGATTTCCTTTCAAAGATTGTCTGCGTATTGAGCATGAAAGTCACCACGAAAAGGGAACTTCTCTAACCTCAATGCCAAACACCAATTCAATTTATCTTACATTCTTTTCTGACACACTTATGTGTTAACCAAAACTTCGCGGCACGTTAAATGACGCTGTCACTGGTTTCAATCAAACTTCAGCTCAGAAGAAGAGAATAAATCGCGCGAGGAATGAATTATTTAAGTACTGTCAATATACAATCCCATCAGAACACAAAATATCTTGCAAAATAACGCGCTTCCGTAGTGTTTTTGAGGAATGTTCCACTCTCGGATATTAAGCAGGATTCCAAGAGGTCACGGGATGCCCATGAGATTGAGTTTAATTAAATATTGTTTGTACAGTAGGTTTCCTTGAGCGTACAGCATGCTTGATTGTTACCGAATATAGTAATGTAAATTTTAAGGAGACGTTTTTATTCAAGATATACTAAAATAAGTTATAATTGTGCTAAAATAAGTTAAAATAATATTTTGCAGCTAAATTTAAGGAAGCAACTATAAATAGTAGAATAGATATGAGGCTATTTTGAGGAAAGGTACATATTGTAGGAGATCGTAGTATAGACCACTTATGGAAATTATTTCATCATACTCCATTATATTTCTGTATAAGTGGATAAATAACGAGCGAATTCTACAGAGAAAATAAAGAGAATAGTTGGTTGCTCACATTCATTTTCTTGCGTAAAATAACGTTGGAAGACAAGGAAAAGATATAATTAAAAATATAAATTTTGTGGTTCATTAATGGCTTCGATTCTTAAATAAGAATGGCATTCCGAAGGTTGAATCTGTAGAAAGAGCGATCCTGTTTTATGTTGATATCGGGTTGTGCCATTGCTCAAGGTTTAGTCGCACCATTAGATTAATGCGTCCCATATTGTAGCACAATATATGTTTATGTTTAATACTCAGTTATATTTAAAGAAATGGTATGGTGGTATTTCGGAGTTTTGAGAGATATAGATGCGCATCGAAGGCAATGTGGGTTCGAGTTAAAGTGGGTTGCGGGAATCCAGGGGCCCAAAGTAGCCGTTTGCTCCCATTGTGAGGTTGATTGCCACAGTCCCTGTAAACCCGATGTTTACAATTATCATTTTGGGATATCTTGGAATCAGAAGGCTCTTTTGTATGGGCAGCACGCTCGACTTTGGTGAAAGCGGTCCCCGGTTCCATTCCCAGTGAGAACACACGTGCGAAATGACCTTAGCTGTCGAAGCAAACATCGACTCGTTGTGGAATCCAAGAAGTGGTTAAAACGGAGAATAGAAAAAATTATTTTACAGAGTCATAATATACCCCTCCACGGAAATCTTTAGTAAAAGGCGAAAGATTTATACGAATGAAAGGAGATAATATTACTCGGAATCAGAAAGCTTTTAGAATGTGTAACGAATCGGGCTAGACGTGAGATAAAATTTGTTTGCAAGGTTCATACGTTTTCAAGTAGTATCTTCCTTTTATGAAAGGTAAAAGAAATACTGCTGAAAAATTCTATTATAAGTATATATGAACGTTTATTAAAGATGGAAGATATTCTTGTCACAGAAAACACATTTGTATTTGCATAGATTTTATAATCATAACTATTTATGATGATGAAATGAAGTTAGACATACCTCGTAAATTGGTCATTCCAGCATAAATTGGTTGAGACAGATTTTGCATAACAGATTGAAAATACAATGTTCGTGCTCGAAAGAAAAGTAATGATTCATAAATATTATTTTAAATATCTTTTCATCTTAATTATCTGTTTCACTAAATATCTTCTTTTCCACACATTGAGGTTGAGCTATGTGTTGATTTACAGAAGTTCAAGAGCGATAGATAGTTTATGATATTCCGTCAGCATGTATAAAAGTCATGAAATATTTGTCCTATAAAAGGAAACGGTTGAACGTGACTTGGTGAACTAACGTACAGTACGTGATTTTGTGAGAAAGCTGTAAGTAGACTAACTCGAATGAAGTAATTAATATACCTTAAGTCTGAAAAAGTAGATATGGTACTAATTTATATATTTTTTTTTCTATTGGATCTTCTTATCTACGTTATGAATTATATTTATCGAGGATTTTCGTTAGAAAATATCTTATCATTGTTAACTCTGATTATTAATAATGATTACCTTAATATTATGATTGTCAAAGCAAATAAATCGGCCGAATAAGATACAATTTTCCCAAGATGCTCACCAAATCGAGCCAATGGATATCTAACACCTCAGCTGATGGTTTGGGATGCATTTGACAAAGGGGATTTGAATTATAAGCTCTGCGCGCGCTTGGAAGGAAAGATCGCTGCAGAACTTATGAATCGATTGCACACTTATGCAGGTCGATGTTCATTCTGCCACGCATTCGCCAAGCCGTCAAACGCACGTTCCAAGAATCCCATGTCAAAGTCGGCATCTTCATCAATAAGTGACGCTCAGTTCGCCTCGGGGGCGCGAAAGTTTCTCAGCCACACGAAGAGGGGAATGAAAAAGGGAAGATAAAGGAATGGTTGCTCGGATACGGTTGGGAAGTTCAAGTGAATCCCTCGAACAACTACAAGGAGTCGTACACATTTGAATTATACATTCAAACCTCGTTTCAATGCATTCAGGCCCAGAAAGCATGGCTAACTCTTGTTGGTGGGGGAGTCTGCGCCTTATGCTTATTTAATGGTATTGTTCCAGAGTGGCACATAAAAAACTCAACCCGGCGGCGCGAGATTTGCGGTTTATTGAAGCGGCACGTTTCAGCCAAGCGTGCTTTTCGAGAAAAGGAAACAAAAGAAAAACACACGGCGGAATGTGTCGCGCTAAAATGCGATCTCCAATTCATTCGACGTCGTGAGAAAAAATTATCCGAATTTCGGAAGGGAATGAAATTTCGCATACGAGAAATCCATTGGGAGTGTTTCTTGCCCTCCCGCAGGCAGGTTTTTCTCTCCCTGCGGTGGTTTACGCAGAATGACGATCGTGATGGAGAGAAATGCGTTTTCTCGCCGAGATCGTGTTTTAGATTCCATCGAACAATCATTTCGGATCGAAGTCCATTCCGGCGTCGTTAAGGCGACGAATTGGCCGGAAGTGGAGATATTGTTGGGCGATAATGCATTTCGCATAATGTGGGGGCAGGTGCTACAGCGATTTGTGCCATTTTGATGGAGGCAGTTTAGAGAGAATAAGGTGAAAAATGGAGATCGTTTATTCGAACCGCAAACATTTCACGCGAAGGAAATTTCCAGCCTAGTTATGCCCTGAGTTCTCCGTTATGCATTCCGGGATGAAAGAAATGCTAATGTATAGCGCGGCCTCGCCCTACATTTACAGTTTCATAACGGATTAGAATAGATATAAAAACTCCATCATTAATATAAAGTAGTGATTTATATTATTTGGAGGAAAGGGTCTATAGATAAGGGTGTTTTTACTCCAAGTACCGTTATCAGCGATATCCTAGTCTAGGTTATTATTTAAAAGGAAGGACATATTTGTATAGATTAGAGTATGAATAAGTTAGACTCAGAAAGAAAAAAGCTCTCTTTATGAGTCCTTCTTTATTTTCCTACTAGGAGCAGGACGACGTCATGACGTTAGAGGAATTTCTAGTTGCAGTTTTCATAAATTGTGCTATAATTGCGTTGAATTGAGTTTTAAATGGATGATATTTAATTAAGTTTTCATAGATAAAATGTATGCTCATAAATTTTATACCTAAAAAGTATATACCTTAAATTCAAATGTATTATTTCAGCTTGGGTAAAATTTTAATGAAACATTGCTTAACTGTTAATTATCGTGTTGAACTTCATATACTCTTTTCTTCCGATTGATTTTCTCTCATATAATCAAAAATTCTTTTAGATTATGGATATTTACTTGTGCATTTCAGAATTCTAGAGACTCCTTGAAGAGAAGAATATTGGGATGTGAAAATTTTTTTCGAGGTTGAATTAAATTCTTGAACTTTGCATTTAGTATAATTTTAAAATTTAAGCGGTAAATTTAGTGGATTAAAGTAATTAAATAAATGATAAATAAGGTTGATTGAAATATCAGTAATTAAATTTGGTGGAAAAATAAATTAAATATTTTCAAATTAACTTAAATGCCTGATTATGCGGTTATTTATCAAACAAGTTTAGTTTCTTAAATATTCCGAATTTGATCCCTCCGTACTTCACTATGTTTAATATTTTTTAAGTTTTAAGATAGGGAATTTAACTGATTGCCAGATGATATGCCGCGAAGTTTTACCTTCATCTAAGAATCACGTTAATTAGAAGTTCACTGAATGATCTTTTGACACATTCCAGATGATAGGCGTTCAGTGGATATCCTATTGGATATATTCTATATTATTATCGAGAAATTTAAATTTAAGCTACTTTTATAGTTAATTAACCCTCAAAATGTTTTCATTCAAAGAAAAATATTTCTCAGTTTATTTATTTGTGGGCAGATCTTTTTTGAATAATACTAACGATTAAGGAACAAGACTTTCATTAACAATGGCTTATTGTTCACCTATACTTTGATTTCAGATCAAAATGCCAGCTAATGCATCTATGGTTTATTAATTCTTACAAAATCTAGTCTTTATCAATATTTTCTCATTTAATTATGTTCTATACCTAATATAAGAAAATGGAAAATCAGAGATTTTGATAAGAATCTTATTCTAACTTATGTAGCTATAGTAGTACTGCGGTGATTCTAATTAGTATACCAATAAGATTTATTTATTATTTTTCTTCTAAGTTGGAAAATGTTTTCGTATATTCAATATCTTTTGAATAAGACCATATTCCAATACGTCTCGTTGGCTAAAATTCAGCGTCAATCCACAGGATGGAGCTACCGCTTTCTTCGTATAGAGATAAGCTCGTGAAAGGATGCTGCCACTTCTTCTCTACTAAGCTTCAAATTGGCCATTTCCCGAGGAAAAGAGGGAACGCCAGCTGATAAGCTGCGGTGAGAAGAATGAGGGTAAGACATATATTCAATACCCGCTGTTTGTCATACAAGCTCATTTTAGCTCTGGAAAGGTGGAGAGGAAACATGATCTTTGACGTGATTATTTATTTATTCTTAGTTTTATGTTATTTGTTTTACGTCCTAGACAATGAGATGGCTCTTAAAAATTCGGAGCAATTTCCATTTTTCTTTTCTGTTATTCTACCAAACATACTATGCCAAGTTTAATAGGGACTTTTGTGTTTGCGTTATTAGCTTAAGCTGAAATATGATAATAAGTCAGAGAATCGTAATAAGAATTTTTTACCATGTAAATAAAGATTTTAGTTGCTTGTTTTGAAGAAGAATGTGATTAAATTCAATTGAAGCATAAGGTTTTGAAAAGTAATTGCTGGACGTAATTTAAAAATACGATGATCAACCTTATCTACATCTTGTCTGTTGGGCATACAGATTAATTTTTAAGATAAATGTGAAAGATTTAAAGATCTGATAACGATGGACATCTTCCAACCTATATCAATTTTGATTTCAGAAGATAATTTTAATAATTTTTTTCTTATTTTTATAATGAAATAAAAGGAGACAACACCGTATATTTATACAAGTATTTACAGTGATGACAAAACATCTAAAAAATTATTAATTCAAAAATATAATTCATAGTAATAGGAAATAATTCGATTAACAATATTTGTGGAAAGCACTTACGGTTAAACAGAATGTATTATAATATTAAAACGACTTAATTTCGTATCTATAGTAACTGACTAATAAATGATTTGAGATGAGAGTTAGATTTAGATTTACCGAACCTTGAACATTGAATTAAAATTCCTTTTTAGACCTTTAAGGTATTTCAGTAATTTTCAGTACATCTTTATGGGTTATTATACGGTATGTAAAACTGAATAGATGAGGAGCATGAAGGATAAATCAAGCTGAATTCAAATTTCAAAAATATCACCTAACTGGAACTAATAAATTCTACTAAAAGTCTACTACATCAGCTTCGAAGTTCAATTCGTTCCTCGGTTATATTTTTTCTGGAAATACTTTTCGTGTATATAATCGTAGTTCAATGATCTTATCTTGAAAAATCCAAAACTTGAATAGCAACATTTATTTTCTTATCAGCTCTAAGCAGTTTATCCCATCTGCCCTCTTGATTATATTTTATGCTCTTTCTATCTATTCTCCTTATTTTTGTTATGAATACTACATGGATTTCGTAATTTTTTTTCTGTTTCGTAATTAAGGTTGATTTTGTTTGATTTTACACTGTCAGATACAACTTTAATTATTTATAATATTTTAAATTTTATTATTAAATTCTCTCTTAAGGATTTGTGATGGAAATTATTATTTTGATCCCTTAGAGTTTTCCAACCTGTGTGCCGTAGGAAAGCTCTTACTGTGATGCGTAATATTCCAGGGTAAGATACTTTTAGAAAATTTTATTATGCATGCAATTTTCTGAGAATTTGTAATGGTATATATATAATATTTAATTTGAACCTTATTGTTAGTTTCTTTTTACTCAATTTAAAATTGGAATAACAATATTATAGGAGTGTTTTACTTTTACGCTGCGAAGATTTAGTTAGTCAACAAATGGTTGGGAAACACTGATAATTTTTTTCTGAGTAACTAAATCAAATGATCGATAACTGCATATTTAAAATACTTCCCATATATTTAGCTCTTCTACCTTTTCCTTGTATTCTATTAGTTTCTGTGCATTCTTTATGTTTATACAGTTCTCAGAAGTACTATTCTTTCAATTTCCATTTTTCCATCGTGTTATTACTGTTGAAGTGATGCAACTTTTACCGATCCCTTTTAAAATTCTTTTTCACAGTCCCTTTCATTGACATTCCAAGCAAGGAAGGTCTTCCTCACAATGTTGCAATGTTGACAGAGGATATTTTTTGTCTATCGGAATTACGACGTAAGATATTTCAACAACTGGCAAAAATCGGCAAGCATTGGGCCTTGAATTGCAATTCGACCGGGGGTTCCGCTGCGGTGAGCTTCGCTTAGAAAGTGTATCGTCAAGGACGAACCTTCCGGGTTGCTTCCCTCGTGGTCACCGTGAAAAGGCAAAATAAGGTAGTTTAGTATCGTCAGTGTTATGAGAGTGTGCGAGTGAGTGAAGAAGTGAGCTAAGACGTGTGGAATAACTAGTTTTAAGTGTTGCGTGTGTGTGAATGGCAATGGAATCAAGCTATCAAGATAGGAAAATAGATCTACATGGAAGGCTTCTTTCTGGGTATGTTCATCTTTTTCATTCAAATTCTCTTCTGATTTCCACCTTAGGTCTTCATTAAAATGTTACACGATGGCACCCCCTATAAATTTTAATGCACTTGCAGTCAGAGATAACATATTTAGGGGGGCTTAAAGCTCGTGATCGCACCGATGGTTTGCTTGCTCTGCTTACCACCTGGAACTCGGGGCACATAGAAATTTGTGGAGGAAGGACGAGCTATTTTTATAGAATAATAATATGTATAATTCTAAATTTTACTGTGAAGAACGCCAGACGAGTGAATGGAGTGAGGATACTTACTCGTAGAATACTTAAGGCAGTGCTTTAGCTGAAAATTATTTCCGATTTATTCATTTAAACCATATTTTTTTATCGCTAAAGAAGCACACTGCAAGAGGCAACATTTCAGGGGAAGGTCAATCAAAATACCTAGAGGAGAGAACTGAGGACTAATTCTTCATGAATTTATCTTTTTATTAACTTTCAAGTAACCTTTTGTCGTGATAAATGCAGAAGTATAACTCTCAACTAACTCTATGGGAACAAATATTCTATTTATTTCATTCAAGCTTTTCGTCTCCAACTAGGAAAATTGTTAGCCATCTACATTTGCAATAATGTCCTGCAAGCCCCTTTTAGGCGTATGGCAGAGGGTGTAAGCGCCGAGAGTTTGAGCTAATACTTTAGCTTGTTGTAATCGCGTATAGTTCTCAGAAAGGTTGAATCCTTAAGGCGACTTATCTAGGCATCTATTTCTCTTATTTTAATCTATAATCGGATTTTCCGAAGTAATAGTGTGGTCGCATAATACTGATTCTGAAAATGAAGTCTTTGAATTTCCTAAGCAATTATAGCCTAGCTTTTAATTTCATTTCTGTGAGAGATTCTCAACCTGCGTCTGACAGTACTTTTTTTAAAGTTTGCTTTTATATATCAGCATTTTTTAAAAAGCGTATCGCCTTGATGCACTTTCTCGAGTACGAATCATACCATGTAAGCTTTAAATAAGGTACGAATCATACCAATCATGAGCATATATTCTTAATATTCTAGATGTGTCCTGACCGAGGTAATCCTTTGTAACCCTTTCATCGCAAATACCAATTATACGCTTAGTATACCGGGCTTTATAATTGCTTGACCGCATATTTTTCGGATATATGTGCTCCAGCTTAGGTTAGGTTATTAATAGGTTTTGATGTCCAGGTTACGTTTATAGCTTGGAAATAAAAAATTACCTTAGGTTAAACCCCAGGGTACTATAAATTTTTAATTTGTGATATTTTTACTATTTTTACACGTTATGAGCTTTTTTAGGAAAATTATTCAATTTTTAGTTTTTCAAAACAAGTGGAAAAGTTTGATGTATAACATGGATTATAATACTTAATAAAATATTCAAAAGCAAAATTCTTTCAATGCTATGTTAATCGTATTTATCAATTCTATTTATCAATAGATGAAACGAGTACGGATTCCATTATGCATAAAAACATAAGAAGTAATTGATATAATTTCAATTGGATTTCAAGATTTCATTTTTTAAGTTTGTAAAGACAGAAAATTAAAACGAAAAAAGATATAGTGGTTTTTATGTTTATTGTATTGTCTTTGAAATCATGTGCATTTAATAGTATAAAGCATTTGTTAAAACAAAATTCAATAATATATAATTTTTGTTGAATCCACGTCATGGTTGTTGGGTTGTTAATTCTATTTTTCTAAATATTTTCGTGATTATGAGATTATTTCCTCTCTCTGCTTTGGTTGCGAGTTGTTTAACCTATTCTACTTTGTACTTGAACATTTACATCGCTATAATCTAATGATAATAATAAGAAAAATATCATAAAGTAGAAACACTGAACACCTTGAACCATTCTGCTTACTCTCCTGTGGTTTATCTCTCTTTTGGTCAGGGCTTGCGCAGTTTCCCACTGGGATATTGACGATTGCTAATTATAGCTCTGGCGACATCCTACTTCTCCGTCAAATAATCCACACACAAATACTTTCTTAAATCCTAAGTAACACCTTCCTCTGCTGGAAGTTACCATGCAGAGTAATTCGACAAGTTAAAGTCAAAAATAAACATTGTGGCACTAATTAACTGTTTTGTGCATTCGGATACAAAATTACCCCTGGATATTCAGCATCAAATTGCCAATTGCAACATTTTATAGCGCCTATAATTTCCTGAGAATGCAATTCATTGAGATGGAAATTCGTATAGGCAAAAACTTAAAAATATGTTTTGTTTGTTTTTAATCTGTTTCAATACGCCGCTGTGGAATTCGCGGTGTCGCTGCATGCGATAGAGTGATAAGAAGGAGTTACCAACTTGGGAAGTTATGTTTTCAAAACATACGGTTTTCTCATACGCTATTCGCGATTACGGAAGGAAAACTAAATAAAGTAAAAACCTGCTTAAGACTCTCGCTTTAGAGGCTATTCTGCATAATGTACGGCTTTCTCCCAGCCCCAATTACACGATTCAAATCGTATAAATGTCGTTTAAGACGCTCTGATACACCCTTATAGAGCGGATGATTCCAATCGCCAGATGCATTGCAATCTGCCTTAACCAATTGGCCATCTCATTCGATAGACCATTTATTGCATTATATACACGGCCGTCCTCCCCAATTCTCTCATGCCTCTACTAGTCTCTTAAATGGTACCTAGTTAGTCTCTTGTTTATAGATAATTAATTATACTAATTTTGTGAGAAGAAAATGAAGATATCGTGAAGCAGATCAATTTTTATCCCACAGTCGGAGCCGATATCAACTCTGAGATAGAGTGAAATCAATTTTGTCTCAGGTCAGATTGCCAGATTAAAAAGTCGCATTTCCTTATTCGCAGTCCCAAGTTGTAAACATCCAGAAGACCAGAAAAGGAGTGCAGTGTTTAGTTTAGTTGTTAATCGTAGTCTTGGGGATATCGTGCTCTGTGACAACCTCTCACCATTCTTGATGAAAAATTCGTCATTTTACTTAAATTTTTCTTGTTAAATATATGGTATGGTAAAATATACTCTATTGTTGTATGGTAAAATTACTCGTTCATTTTAGCTTCATTGAGGAGTGATAAAGGACCAAAACTAAGTAACAAGTAATATGTCTGTCCTAAAAGCCGATCCTTTTTTATAAATATGAAGATAAAGCAAACAGTATTACAAAACGATACTTGGCGAGATTTCTAGATATTCCATCTACAACTTTGACGAATAAAGTAAAATAAAGAACTACCATTTTCGTTATAAGGTGTAAAGCTGCCATTTAAATAAGTAAGAGCTACAATACCCCTCCTTTTGTTTCCTAACGTAAAAGAATAGTAAAGTTCTGAATCGTTAAAATTCTGAACAAGTTTTCTTAACACAGTTATAACGCTGTCCCGCATTTAACGTGGTTTTAACTTGGTCCTCTGAAAAGCATCTTAATCGGGTTTTACTGTATGCATAACAATCGGACAGCAATGAGAAATTTACAGATTAGGGTTTCGACAAGCATTTTGTTTCCTGATTTAAGCGGGGTGAAGCGGTAGTTATGGAGCTCAACAGGTTTAATCATGGCTAGTCAAACGTAGGTGGCGAAGTTACTTACTCCATAATCCTCTATCGCTTGAACAATCTTCATCGACTATCCTCGAGGGATAATCTCTCTATCGATCTATCGAGTAGCAAATTCCAATCTGTGCATCACGGCATAATAGCGCGGAACATTTCTCGGCTGTGTGCAAAACTTTGGATGTTTGCAAATATTTCTGCGCCTTTTCTGCGCTAATATAAAAAAGTTTGCCATGGGTCGTTGATGCTTGTGAATTTCAATAGGAATGCACTGTGATTCATTCTTCGGTTTGTTAGCTGTTTTTATTATATGTATAGAATAGAAAGATCCTTTTATTAAGTAGAAAATTTTCGAGGATGTCGTTTTTCGTTCGCTGACTGTCACTTCAGCGTTAGGCGGGGTTCACATTAAGGCGCTAAGCGAAACGCGATATATTGCACGTGATATATCGTATGCGACATATTTCTGGCATGGTTCACCCTAAAATGATAAGAATTCGGCGATATGAAACTGGAGAACCATTATTCTTAGATTTTCAGTCTCAATCATGAACTCAGGTGATAACGAGAAATTAAAAAATACACCGAGGAAGAAATTCGCGAATGAAATCGGTCTGCTCTCCATGTTCACACTTTCGGATATCGTGCGATAAAAATCATCAAAAGATCAGCATGTTGCTGGATTAACGGTATATCACAAGCGATGAGTTGCGAGGTTGTACCACTGTGAACCTTTAATTATCGCCTCCCTTTAAACTCAATGTATCTCTCCGCTCCGTATAGCTGTCGTATATCACTTACGGTTCATCACATTCCGTAAATCGTGAATGCGGACTTGTGGACACTTTTCTTATAACCTAGAGTTAGAATAAGCATTTTACTACGATTACGATTCCACAATTTAGCATACAAGTTGCTTTACGCTGAAGAGAAAATCTAAAATTTTCTTGGTGTGCTACAAAACGAATTCTCTATCCCCAGTTGAGTAAAATATTTAGTGTGAAAATGAAGGGGAATGTAGTAGAATATGAGCTTAAATCTTATATCTCATCAGAATTAAAACATAATTACAACATAACTGTCAAGATTAACACACATAGGTGTTACTTAGTGGGACTTCTCCATGATGACCGGGTAAAGAAATACACTTAGTGAGCACAAGAGATTTTATAATTTTACACGACCGGTTTCGTTACATATTAACTTCATCAGGTAATAATAAAATATTTTGTGTAGCTCATCGAATATATTCCTTTATAGGTCGTAAAGTCAAGGTTATGTACTGCGAGACTCTGTAACTAACGAAAATTAGGAAACGTTTATTTTTATCTGATTTCAGTTGTAAATTTATCGGTTTTTCGCACAACTTTGCTAAAATTTAATGCAAAAATTGTGCATTGTTTTTAGATTTTTTTTCAATATACCCTTACTAGTCAGCTTTCTATTCAACTCAAACTCTCCTCTAATTTCCTCCAACGTCAAGAAGCTTTAAAGCGCCAGTGAGTCAAATTATGGTAAAATTAATGTTAATCATTGAAAATATGCATTTCATTCGATGACAAAACAGTTATAAAAGACAAATTATGTATAAACTCGGCATCGCATCTATAACTAAGGAAATGCATTTTAAGAAAGTTCACTTGGGAACCATAGTCTTGTCTGTCGTTTACTTCGTAGCTATTATCGAAAATTTTCCAGTTCTTACTTCATGCATCTAGATCGTCCTAAAGTAATAATTTTACTTATGAATTCCATATTTACAAACATTTTCGTCATTTTAAAAGTAATCCCTAAGATAAAATAATATTAGGTTCTCTTATTAATAATGAGATTTAATGGTTTTACCGATTATAAAACCTCCCGTTCCTCTAATAGTGAAGCTTACGGAATGAATTGAGACTCTGTGGAAGTTTAACATCCAAGAAATGTCGATAAATAAATTACAGTGGAGTTCGACATCATTAATAACTCTCATTCCCAACTTAAATACATGCTGATAGTAATTTCTTCAACTCGTGCGATGCTTAATTTAAAGAAAATGACGGTTATACTCCTCCTCGGTTTACTTTGTGGAAACTCATCAAAGTGTCGGAAATATTCGATCGATATTTCACAGTGTTTAATTCGCAGATCGCTTCAAAGGAGTTTTTCATTAAGTGTTGAGTGACCTTGGGCGCGTCAATATTTCCTTTCGAGCTCATAAAAGGACGCCAACTAGAGCGCATGTTTGCGAGAACGTTTATAGAAAACAATTTCTTTGAATAGCTCACCGCTGCACCTGCTCTGCTTATGAAGATGGCCGCAGGATAGTTATACTGCCAAGTTTATTCGATGTTCGTGTTTGACCTCGCTGTCTTTCTTTTTCTCAATTTATATCTTCAACGTGAAACTTTTTCGATTCTTTGTGCTTGCGGCATATTTGGGTTAACTGAGGAATTTATTAAGTAAAGGAAGATTCGTTGACTTACATTTTTGTTAATTTATTTCCTTTTATCTTTCATTTCGAATGCTAAGATTCTTTTCCTCTCTGTTTCTCGTAATTGTACCAAAAGATTTTCGCCTCCTTTTACGCTTTTGTACTTGATGTTTTATGCTTTAATTTGCATGTAACTTTTATTCGGGTTATTTTCGAGTAATTAATGATATCTATATAAGCCAGAGAAACCGAAAAAATACAAATAAGTATATTGCAGAAACATTCTACTAAAATAAATTCAATATGAGAAGGTGTCACTTCATGGAAAGCCATAGTAATGAAATATAACTTTTCGTACACTTCCACAGTCTGTTTTGGAAGTGTGCGGAAAGTTTTATTCCATTATTCCATTATTTCTGCCAGATTCAATGAAAGCCAGAGCTTTCCTAAATAACGTTACTTAGTGCCCCTAAACTCACTTTACTGAGTTTTGTTAGATATTTTTTTAAAAACCATAATAAAGGTTTTTCAATCTTAATCCTCCAATTCTGTTAAAAAATACATAAATGCTAGAAAAATTCCAGATACACCACCATTTCCATTCTCTTACCAATGAATTCCTTTTTTTTCAGAGAATCCTCCAAAATTTCTCACCTCTTTCTTCCCTTTGCTACCCTTCCCTTCCTTTAACGACTCATTACAAATGCCCATTGTTTTCCTTACTTTGTCACCATTTTGTCCCTCCCCTTCCTTTGTTCAGTATATAAGCTGCGAAGTTGAATTCTCTGTACCTGATGATGGTGTGCCACAACTTTGAAACCATGGTAGTTTCATATAAGTAACCTGTGGACAGTAAATTCACCATTCTTAGTGTATTTTAAGAATGACGTTCACCAGTGTTCCTTAGTAATGATAAATATCCTGAGAAACTGATCACAAAAATAGATAATTTAACTTTGAAATCGGCTATAGTAGTGAATGGGGCACCCTGAACAGACAGACATACCCCCCACCCCTGCCCCCGTCTGGCGCCAGTTCAGGGTGCCCCAAGCCATCCCCACCCCTACAACCCAACCCAGCACCACCCCCTACAACCCAACCCAGCACCACCCCCTACAACCCAACCCAACACCACCCCCTACAGTCCAACCCAGCCCCACCCCCTCGACCCTACCACCCCATTCGCCGATGTTTCCCTCGAACCCGGTGCTTCAGCCACCGATGCTCTCCACCAGAGACCAAGTCCAGAAAAACCGCCCCCTCACCCATGACGTCAGAGGCCTTAAATTTTATTTTATTTTCTGGAAAAATATTTTACCACGGCAGGGTTAGAAACGCCTTACCCACCACCTGTAAGAAATGTACCATGTGCCTTAACCACTCGGCCACCACAGCGTTTCAGGTAGCAGCAGTAATTATGCCATTTAAGATGCATTGTAACGCATCCTAAGACGTCACGTCCTAAGACGACAGACGTAATCCTGGCGGCGGTAGTTTTAAATAGTCGTTATTAACGTGGGAATCAAACCGAGGCCAGCCAGGTGATTTTCCATACGTTCTGGAGTCCGCCAAACACGCGACGTCACCAGAACCTTATTCTCAGGATCAGTAGTAATGATAAATGATAATAAATAAATAAAAGACAAACTCCACTTCACTTTATAACAAATTTATTAGTTGTTCTTTTAGATACATTACATCTAATTTACAATCTACGCTGTTTGCAAAATTGGAGTATACATTCAGATCCGTCACATATAGAATCATTTTTATTTATCATTTGATTTGCGAAACATTTTACAAAACTATCATTTCGTAACCTATCTTTGGTAAAGTACTTTGTAACCGATCTCTCATTTTTACACTTCAAGTAAAGAAACACAAGACAATAATGTCCGCATACACTTGACGTAGGGCTTTGCAATGGAATGTCGTTGTACACACATTGATTGGAATTCCTCTTGATGAACGTTTGATGGTTGTTGATGGTAGGTGGCTCGCCAAAACTATCAAAGTATTCACACATGTCATTTTCATCAATGAAGAATGCTACCCAGTGCGCACCTGGTTTATTTTTCGGATCGGTATTTGCAATAATTGCACATGGTCGTTGAATATGTATTGGAAGCGTATCCGCTGCATAAACACCAGTAGTGATATCCTGAAAAACTTTGTCGTTCCTCAGTGCAGATCTGAGTTGTATCGAATTCATATTTCACTGAATGTCACACTCACAGAACCAGTATGCGATTCGGTAAAGATTTGAGACTGCGCAAGAGAACCGGCTGTATTTATGATTTTTATGGAAGCACCTTGGAGCATTGATATTCAACTCATTCAACTTCTTCAACGATGGACACCCCGCCGATTCGAGATCGATAACAGATACTCGCAACAGATTTGACAAGTATATTGTCTTTTCTAATCCTTTAGCATAAATGTTTTTATAACCACGACAGATATTACACAGCTTCCTGATCAGAAGTTGGTAGCGCATGTATCCGTCCTCCCAACTTATGCCGTGATGATATGTTTCCAACCAGTTGTTTTGTTTCTTGGCTTTTACTCCCAAATATTCAGCGGAAAATGGCGGCGTTACCAACCAGTGTTGTATTAAATTATTTTCGTAGTCGAGGACTGCAACTTCTTTCAGGACAAACTCCCCGGCATCATCGACGCACGCTTGAAAATCTATGAACAGATTTGCCATGTTATAGCAACAGAGGCTGCGACAGGACTGAGCGCGAAAAAGTTGGTTTTACCATTTTAGCCGCCAAAATCGACCAAAATATTGCGATGACGATCGATTTCAATTATATTATCGAATTCTGCGTAGATGACGCAGGTCAAAGTCTCTGGAAGCGGTTGTTCAAATCGAACATCGAGTCGAAGACTCCCTTGTCTCATTAGATTCCAATGCGAATGAGAATTAGACGATAAATCCGGAGTTAAATCGAAAGCAGTGAGACAATATCCGTGAGGATACTCTTCCCTGGAAATATCATTTCCCTCGTTGAGAAAATGGATGCCTGTACCGCTGAACAATGTATGGTAAGCCATGACATGTAACTTGTCGTTCGTGAAATCCGTTTGAAGAGGTTTGGAGGGTATCTGTTGACCATCGATATAGAGAGACAAGTGGGTCATCGAGAAATGTTGGAAATTAAACGGGTTTTTCGTGGTGTCGCCATTAAAGGCAGCATTCGTTACGAACCCGATGATGCACCGTTTCGGTAGCTGTCCGATGAAAATATTGTCTATGACTTTACTTTGCACTCCTGAAGAGATTGTAAGTACTTTAACTTCAACTCTCGTCATCGGGTACTTAGCTGGCGATTTCTCTAGAATTTTACTATGCGCAATGAGCACACTTGGGTTAATACAAACTCGTCTCACTAAAAGAGTGGCGTCCAATATCTTTACCTTTGCATACGGTGTTTCAGACATGAGGCAGAATGTATCCCTCGACCGAATCATTTTAACACGAAGTTCGACTCCGTTCAATAGGAATTTGTCCTGATTGAATATATCAGAATGAATACACCCGATCATGTCAAATGGTTTACTAGTTTTTGTTAAACTTCTTCTCTTTGCTAGTCCAGCATTATGATGATCCAGATTATCCATTAAACCAGCTGTATCGTCGTACCATAGCGACATCGTTAAGTGAGATTTTTTCGCGGCAGGGCCGTATGAAAGTAAATTTTCGATGTAGGATCTGTAAGCGTAAGTGTTGCTAGGCGGAGAAATCAACTTTTGATTCAAATAAACATCCACTTGAGAGAAGAGAGAATGCAAAAAGTTATTTACTGGTCCGACTTTCTGCTCCTCCGCAGTGTCAGTTCCGTCTGTTTCGACAATTTTAGCGACCACGTGAATTAATGTATGTCCGAGATCGATATATTCGTCACCAGCACCGTTGACAACAAACTCCAATGGTGAATCGTCATTAATTGACGAAAGAGGCTTGTAATGAACCCATTGGGAATTGCGAATACTGGTTTGAGTGGGTGGAATCGCAAATAGATCCAACTCTGATTTCGTACATTCGCAAGAATGAGAATGCAAGAACGCCATTTCAATCAAAAATATCTAACTCACGTTTCACCGATTGACGACGAACTTTTCTTTTGATATTTTTCCCTTTTCCCTTAGATTTCTTTTTCACTTTCTGCGACTTTCGCTTTCTATGAGGCTTCTTCCCTCTCAGAGATACTGACGAAGAATGACCACGATTGACGATTCGGCGCTTCTTATAACCAGCACCTTTCATTAATTTGTCAATCGAATCAACAGCTTTCCTCTTTAGATTATCGCCGGCTTCATCCACGCGTTTCAACACCGATTCACGAATAGGTTTGTTTTGGGCTACGTCACCAAGTAAGTGAACACCGGTACGTAGAATCTCCTTACCAACGGCCTTTGCACCTCTGGAAAGGATAGGTAAAGCCGCCCTGAAGATACCACCCAAAAAACTGCCGATACCATGACCGCGTTGGTATTCAGCACCCCTATAGACGCTTGATATTCCCATACCTGCTTGATTCTCGTAATATTGCAGGTATGGGTCATGAAGAATGGCTGGCTTTTCTCTTACCATTTTAATTCGATCTTCGAAAATGAAGTTTCACGACCGACGTTCCAAACTCAAATGGAATCCTATTGCCCGTGTCGTCTCTTAAATCAATCTCGATGTTATCAAATTCACGTCGCATCAGAGGAACGTAATGAGGAGTGTCAAAACTTATCAGTTTTTGAGATCCGTAAACATATTTTCTAGTATCCATATTTACCATTCTGAGGAGCGGCGCGCATGTATCGCCAATAAACTGTTGTTCCACAATATCGCAATATATCAGCATTTGATGAGGAAACCCCAGGAATAAATTGGCAGGATGATTTGAGACACTACCCACTGAAACTTGAAGTTTTGGATCAAACCCGAGTTGAAGGGCTAACTTCGGTGAAAAAGTCATGTACGGCTTCTTTGTCTTCCCCTCTATAAGATTTGCGGAATCTCGACCGGCGTTAATAAAAACATGATGACTATTTATATCCATTACAAAAATGAAGCGAGATGAAATTTTATCTATGCCATTTAGTTCATGTAAGACGGCCGAAACGCTTTCGTAATTTCCCGGTTTGATGCGGAACTTCTCACTTTTACCTTGATCACCCCATATCCTAATGATATTATTCCCATTCGTTATCGTTAGTAGGGAGCACGGATATTGGAATTCTACCACGGCAACTTCCCATTCACCATTAAGTTCGATTCTTTGAGGCAATTGTGTTCGAAAGCTAGTCGTGGTGTTGCCGGGAAATGAACTCATGCTGCTGTTGCTAGGCAGAGTTATATAAAACTGATCCTTCATCTTAACTTTTTAATATACTTGATATTAATCCAAGAGTTGAAACTATCGGGGTATCCTTTCCACTTGACGAATGCCTCTCTTCTGGCTCCTTTACCCCTATACTTTAGTATTTTATCTATTTTATAATCACGCGTTTTAGAAACTCTGACGCGCTGCAGTTCCGGTTCGTAGAATCTTCCTTCAATCTCGTCACCTCTTTGATCCTCCACAACATAAACTACTGGTTTTCTATTTATTACTTTACGAATTTTAAACAATTCCTCAGTCCAGTTGCTTTCATATCCTTTGTCAAACACCGATTTTATTCGGGATAATCGTACCATATCACCAACGCGCAATTTGGGGTTTGTAGTTTCATCTTTCACACCACCATATAAATTTTTCCAAACCTGATAAACATTTTTTTCATTTACGTCTGCTGGAGCCATTTTGATGCTGGAATGGTAGGCGTGATTGTAACCGTGCAATAATTTTGGCAAAATCTCTATGTATCGTCGCGTGTTATTTTCTGTAAAAAAACGCCACATTCTCGTTTTGAGAGTTCTGTTGAAACGTTCTACTATGCTTGCCTTCACATCGGGATTTTGCGTCACGAAATAGTTTACGCCATTTTCTTTAAAAAACTTTTTAACTAGGCGGGATGTAAATTCACCACCTTTATCGGTTTGAATGTTGATTGGTTTTCTATCAGTTTTCTCAAATATTTTTTGGAAAGCCGATTTAACGTTTTCACCCGTTTTTAATTTAAGCGGTGCAATCCATGCGTACTTACTAAAAGTATCAATCACTGCTAATAGATATCCATGATTGTCGTTTTGATCTTTTAGATTACGCATGTCAATGAGATCACATTGCCAAAGATCGTCTATATTCGTAATTTGATAGCGATTCCGTGCAAATTTGCGGCGTGCAGGCTTATGAAGAGTGTATGTATCCAAACCTTCCAACCATTCCATAACTTCTTTGGGGGTATACTCCCCCTTAAGACTATTTACAAGTCTTGATGCACCCGAGTAACCGGAGGGATTACTAGCGTTAAAGTATGTGTCACCAATGCTCATTATAAACGAAATTTTTCCCAAACTTTGGTTTTATAGGGGGAATATCGCGCTTTAAACTTTTCGGCTGATTCTTTCCGCAAGGTCTTTGATTCTTTCTCTACAGATCCTAAGCCGCGAATGAAGTTCCATCTTTTCTGATTTCCAATATATTCTTGGGGAATGTTCATTTCGTGCAAAGCGCTGCAGAATACTTCCCAACCGTCAGGGGTGGTGTTTTTGCGAGGTCTAACTACATCGTTTATGAGATCTGTTATATTCGATTGAGGTATCGCGCGACCGTCAATGGTAACCACACCTCGCGAATCCCATGTGATTTTACCGCTTCTTAAAATTCTATCATGGAGCAAGCGGGCCTTTCTTCTAAAATTTTGAGGCACTGAATTTAAAATTTCATCTGTATGTACAGTTTTACTTTCTTCTCTCTCCATTAAGATTCGTGCATCTGTTGTTCTATCAGAATCAGAATCAGATGCGGTCGGTACATCGATAACGGGTAAGTAAGCAGGCTTCTTCTGTTTTTCCAGGTGATTCAAGTATTTTAAGAGAACCTCTCTGTACATGTCCCATTTATCATTGTCTGGAATGTTCTTGGTATGCAATATATTTTTCATTTCCTCGTCGATACGTGAAATGTGTTGCGAATCTTGTTTATTCGGAAATCTTTCCATAACATCGCTAGGGATTAAAATCATTTTCCTTGCATATTCCATTATTTAATCAATGATCCGATCAAGCTACTCAAAGCTGCGCCGATAATCACCGGAAGAAAACCACTGCCTTTCTGAACAATTATACGCCTTTTCTTTTTCCAACAACCGCTGCGCTGAATAATTTTCCGCAAGATCTTCTTGTAACGAGATATTCTGCGCTTATGACATGATTTCAATTGTACATTACCTTTTAAGACATTTAGAATACACTCACAAATGGCTTGAACTAAATTTTTATCACAAGTTTTCAATATGGCTACTCTCTGCTCAGACTTCATTTTGCAGAGATCCTTGAGCATATCAAGGCAGCTCTTTACCGCTCGAGACATATTAGATTACTGATCCTCGTTTTTAATGCAGCTGCCTTTTATTTTTGTTTTTTGGAATGTATACGTTCATAAACTTATCTTCCGGAAATATGCTAGTTCTTATCCGATATTCATCAGGTGTACTTTGTTTTAAGTCAATGAACAAATACCCATGCGGTTTTGAAGTCGCATCTCTATAAGCATCTTGAATGAATAAGGGGTTTTCTGGATGGATTTGTCTTGCAAGATGAAATATCTGACTCCGATCGCGAGGATTTTTAAAACATACAATGTAGTGAGAGTTTAACGAAATGTCTCTACGGCCTTTACCTTGATGAAACAAATTTTGCGTTATAAAGATTACGCTTAAATTCCAATGATGCGAACCCTTTGTAAACAGATTCACTACAGAAGAATCGATTTCCATCATTAAATCATCGAGACAAATCAGGCGGTGAGCGCCGGAATCGTTTGAGATTTCTTCTAAATCGGGGACGCCCTGGTGAAATTTTACTTTAGGGTTCTCCCTTAATTTAGATGAGATCGATTGAAATTCTGAGTAACACCAAATTATGCTCTCGAACTTAGTGTCAA
Source organism: Pachydiplax longipennis (assembly GCA_036926295.1). Lineage (NCBI taxonomy): Eukaryota > Metazoa > Arthropoda > Insecta > Odonata > Libellulidae > Pachydiplax > Pachydiplax longipennis. The sequence goes on along the minus strand of JAVFKF010000024.1, from coordinate 11,610,976 downwards.
CCAATGAATCTATCGAGTTGATGAACTTTTCCATCCATACGGATTTACCGCTCATGGTTGGACCGCTTATGATCATCGTGAAAGGAGCGCTCAGAGGGAAACCCATGATGCGAATGAAATTAAATCAAGCATATCTCATTTATATACATTTATAATAATAATATTACAACATTACCACCATGGAAATCCATCAAAATAGTCCTTCAACCCCAGCTGGTTACAAACTACCTCATCCTCACTCTCAAAATCAACACCTTCACCGTTTGCCGGACCAGTACTGTTCAGTAAGGGAAAGAATAATAATAATAATAACTGCATGTGATATTGCAAAATATATTTTATTTACGAGAACAAGAAGAAGAAAAAGAAGGTGAAGAAAATATAAATTCAACATTTGTAAATTAAAAGAAAAATAAAAGATATAATACTATCTATCCGTTTATCTATCTATCTATCTATCTATCTATCTATCTACGTGAAATACTAAAAGAAATCATATTCCTTGTCGGGTTCATCTCCTTCTTCTTCTTACTAGCGGCCTTCATCATTTTCGGGTAAAATATCTCAAACGTTCTGAAACGAAATTAACTATGTTACCAATCAAATGTAAAATAAATAACAGAAAAAATCGGTTGATTTAAATAAATAAATATATTTACAAATATAGAAATGAATATAATAAATAAACAAATAAATATAATAAATAAACAAATAAATATAATAAATAATTGAATAAATGAATATAATAATAATTAAATACAATAATGAAAACGATAAATAAATACAATAAATAAACAAGTACAATAAATACAATAAATAAACAAATCCAATAAATAAATCCAATAAATAAACGAATACAATAAATAAATAAATACAACAAATAAATACAATAAATAAAATACAATAAAACAAATCCAATAAATAAATAAATAAAATAAATAAATAAATACAATAAATACGATAAATACATAGAAATGATCACAATGCATCCTTATACCCAAATGGAAGCGTATCAAAATCCCCCACACGACGTCTCTTGGTGTAGACCACCCTATATTTTTTCGTCTCGTTTTTACTAACAACTAAGTGGTCATCCGTGCGCCGAATTTGTTTTGGTAAATGCACATCCAAGGGATCGGAAGCATTTATTACCATTTCTTTTAAATTTTCGAAAGACACGACGTCACTATTTGTGCCATCGATCTTAATACCTTTAACTTTGCAAACTGTATCAATTTTCGACCTATCACCACCACAAGCAACCTTGTAGGCATAGTTTTTTGGGCCGCCTGACACAAATTCGACCACGTAACTCCCATCGCCATAACAAGTTAGTTCGTCCGTCATTTCCCCCAAGAAACAGCCTACTGGTGGTGCCCACTCACCATCCTTTTGAATATAAATTATACTATCCGTATCATAGTATAATACTCGATCTCCCAATCTTTCTAAATATTCGTAAAGTACAAGGCGCGCATGTGAAGTTGTGTAACAAGCAATTGGCACACTTGTATTTGTTGGTGGCCTCAAAGCTTCTTTCGTCGTTTTGGCGTTGATGAAAATCGTCTCATCTGTAGGTACAAATGAGAGCACCTCCATGTTGGGGTCTGTTAACACATTACAAACATCCTCATAGGTGTGCGCTATGATTGTTTGTGCAAGGTCATCGCGTTGGCCAAACTTACCCCATAGAGAGTTTAGCGCTAGCTTTGAAATGCATCGAAGTCCTGGGTTGGACTCAATTTTGTCGTATTCTAAAATAATGCCCTCCCTTTCGCGGATCTTCTCTATGTAGCCCTTCTTCTCCTGCTCCGTCATACTGCTGGAAGGCCACCCGCTTGCCTCCATCTTTATTTTTAAAAATTTATTGATATATCCAGCAAAGAGACCACCCTCATTCTTAACACTGTCATATTGCGTGCACTTATACTGCCAAACTTCATAAATGTTTATAATTTTATATCCCTTCTCGACGGCTTTCTTCACTTCGTCGGAAATCCATGTCCCTGTAATTTCCCTTTCTTTATCGTTATGGGGGCAGCTCATTTGGATGCATTCTGTCGCACAACTGCGACACAGAGGGAATGTCAGCTTTCCACCACACCTATATGGTAATACAGGGTGGTACAAATCCGACGGCGGCAGCACGGTGCATTTAATGAGTCCTTCGCAATCACCCAATGTAGGGCAATCATCCCCAACGTAAATAGTGGGATGTCCTATAGGGTATTTCCTCCATTTGTTCACAAATGGGTAAAGCGAACAGACATCAATATACTTTATCTCTTCACCATCTTCTTTAGCTCGGTGATAGAGCTTGGTGGCATTTGTTCGCCCGCCATAAAAACCATCCCTAGGATCCAAGGGCTTATTGGCAGCTATCGGATGATTCTCCAGGTAATCACGCATTTCCGGATTTACTTTGAGGTATGCAGAGAATTCACACCCCCACATTTCTACGAGTGAATACCCATTCTCTAAAAATTCAGCCCTCCTACTCATCGTGCTCTCATGTCTCATATTCATGGTTTCTCTGGAATTGTTGTATATTGGGTTGTCTCGCCCGACAGGGAAGCACTTCAAACAACCGTGGAAAAAACATCCATGATATTCAAAAATAATCTTACTACCTGCGTCTTCTCCCTCCTCCATCTCATGGAACCCATCCACCTTCTTCCCCATTACCCTAACTTCCGATCCGTTCCCGGCATGTTTTATTGTTATACCTCTTCTCCTTTCCTCACCTAACAACCACATCACAGCAGCATGTGATTGCATGTCCCTCCATCTATAGCCACCTGCTGGAATGACCCCGATCTGATCTTTTTCTAAAAAATTTCTCTTAAATGCCATCAAGCACGATCCGGCGATTGTAGTTGACTCCTCGAAAGGGTGGACATTAGTCAATTTTTCGAATAGTGTGCAAAATGCGGTACAAGCGCATCGCAACACGGTAACGTCATTTTCACAGTACTCTCTCATCTCCATTTCTAAATGAAATGCTTGGTCTTTTCGGGAGTCATACCACCCATCAAAGCTCTTCTTTTCATTGGCTCCCATCCTTTCGTAACCATAAAATTTTTTTTCGGGGAGAGCACCAACATATCCGCAGTTCTTCTTCGTGTTGAAAAAGTGGGGGAAATACCCCTTCTTCAATCCTGGCCCCACATGCAATGCTTTGGGAAGTTTTTCCAATGCCATAGGCAGAAAATTTAATGAATCCTTAAATGCGATGGATTCCCATTCCATCGCCATTATCTTAGTCCCAGTCATTAGAACGCTTGGTGTGAGCTTTAAATCACACACCATGTGTCTCAAAATAAATTGCCCGTCGTAACCTTTGAGGTTATGGGCAATGCATATTACACGTTTAAAATTTTGGCGCGGCAATCTCAGGTATTGAAAGAATTCCGCTACCGGATCTGAACCATCAAAACAATGCTGCCGCACACCACAGCTTGAGCAAACATGCAGCGAATCTTGGATTTGCCAGCATACCCCACAAACCTGCTGCATAATGCAAAGCACCGGTATGTGCTGAAAAGTATCTTTTGTACCCGGTAGTACTATGTCTTGCCGGCACTCTAAATCGAAGAAAACGAATAGCGTTTCATTTTTTCCTGAGGGCTTCGCCTTTTTATCGGGAACCATGAAACAAAAGTGCTCCTTTGTATAGTAAACACCGCAGTTAGCGCAAAAAATCTCACCGCAAGCATGTGGTGTTTTTCGCCCAGCTGTTTTGTAAACACTGTTGCACAGAGTGCATTTTTTCAACTTATTACAAACTGGGATGGAACCCCTACTCGTCACTTTAAGATGGTTTTCAAAACAGCGATTCCCTAAAAAAATTCTACCGCAATCTGTGCAGTCAACCTCGCGCCCTCTGCACTGACCTTTTTCGCCACATCGGCGGCACATTTTCTCGCATAAATGATCACCGCGCGTGTTGTATGGCGTTTTACAGTCGACGCAGTAATAAGAACAGCTAAAGACACCTGTTAACGAAGTTATTACATTAAAATGGTTTTCTCCGTAAATAAGGTCAATCCTCTTTTTAGGTGAAGCATCGTTATCAGGTCCCTCATAAACGATTTCCCGCCCCTTCCTATCACCGAAAACAGTGATTTTCCAATCGGTGAGTAGTTCCTGGAAGGAGCGGATTTCCATAATTCCACCGCCATTACGCAGGTCAACACCGGCATCATCACATAATTGGAGTGCCCTCTTTTTCTGGATTGACAAGGAATCATTTCGCACCTTTCTCTTCGTCACCTCATCGTCCATATGTCTCGACATTGCTACTACAATACTCCGAGCCAAACAGAGGTTATCGTCGTTTTTTATCGGAATTATTGATTTTTTCACCCTGCAAAAATCGGTGAAAGTTTGAACATTTGGGTTGCGGTACCTCCCGCAACCGTTTGGCATAGTAATGTGATGAACTAATACTGTCAACGGTGATCCTGTTAAGAATGATTCGTTACTTTGAGTAACTTTTAAAACGGCTGACGTAACAGCCTCTGATTTCATTTGATCAGCACGTCTAAATGATATAGCTAACATTTTTGAAGGTTCTGAATCACACCCTATTTCCAGTCCTAAATAATCACACCCTCTAACCCCATTCGCCCTAATGTAGTCCAACAGCGAGTCGATACACCCCTCAAACCACGTAAAAGGGTTTGAACCGTTTCTTAGTGGCTTCAAAATAATTTTTATTTCTGTGCCAGTTAAATTGAATTTCTTAAATTTACGCTGGGATTCCCCAACCACATTGAAATGGGCTTGCCTTTCAGCGGGGTCCACTTCTGCTGCATTCTCTTCCGCAACATCCGCAACCTCCTCCTCCACACCGCTCACAGTCGCCACCTCTTCAGCATGATCGTCACCCCCCTCTTTCGCGATGGTGTCTTGGCTCTGTAATGTTGATGATGATGATGATGAGGATGCTGGGGTATCGGAGTTGATGCTGTTGTTGCTACCGCTGTCACTGCTACTGTTGGCGTTGGTGCTGTTGTCGATAAAACTCTCACCATTCCCGCCACCATATTGCGTCTCTTGATTTTTGTCTATAAAACATCAATAACAATAATAATAATAATGTCACTATTAATAATAATGTAAATAATAATAATAATGACAATCATGCTATACATTAATGCGAATAAATTCTATTCGATTATAAAAATTATCGCGGTCAAATTAATCATTCTTCATCTTACCCTGTGCATCAGAAGACGCATCTCCTATTTGATTACATGCCACCTCTTCTTCTTCAACATTATCACAACCCTCGTTTTCACTTTTCGCATCATCCTCTTGGTGTGTTTCTGCAAAGAAAAATAATTGTAAATATGGGTTTGTTCAATCGCAAAACTCTTTTCCGTATAAATGGCTGCGATTCAATAAGTCGAGCAAATGTTGAGCCGGCTCTGTTATACAATCTATCTATCTATCTATTTAGCCAGTTAGCTTACCCCCAATTTTTAAAATGGTATCGGTACCGATGGCATCATCATCATCATCATCATCGTCGTCACTAAGCAGGTCAATTACCGGTATGCTCTGCGTTGTAGAAGCATCAGTATCATCACCATCCTTAATGTTAGAGGGCGAAGCGGAATCCCCACTTGCTTCCTGAGCCCTCACATCTATTTGAAAATATAATAATAACACAGATTAATTAATTAATTAAATATTCAGCATCAGAGCATATAAATCAATATTTAATGTCATAAATTATAAAAATGATAATAATAATAATATATTAATTAGTTATTCATCAGCTCACCTTTTTCTCCATTACCATCACTAACAATAGCTAGGGTAGAATCTTTAAATATAGACACCTGAGACGGGGTGGAGCGCGATGAAGAGGTGGAAGGATCATCGGCTTCCATAAAGTGTATATCTATTAGAAATATATTTAAATTTTTGAAATTAATTAATTAATTAATTACACCCCACATACAATTCCAAATATTGCTAACTTAGGAATCACAGGCGATGAGCATGTTACTTACCATCAAACCATTCCTCATTATTTTCCAGGAAACGGATTGTTTCACCGTCAACATCGCAGCGAGCTTCCTCAGGTTGCACATCTATTCGATATGTAATTCAATTTTAACTAAGCACTTACACAAATACATAGAATTATAATCTTGGAAAAACGTATTCTGATAAACATGTTACTTACCATCACCCCAATCTGCATGATTCTCAAGAAAGTGAACCATTTGGTTCGCCTCCTCCAGATCCTGCCGTGCCTTCTTAAACTGTGCAGATTTCTCCATTGCCTTCCTTTTTCGTTTAATCCGCTCTTCTTGGCGCCTTCTATCCACACGGTTAAGCATACCCGCGTACACTTGAACAGCGTCGGAAATTTCACCCACCTCTGTTTCTGTTTCGGCGAGCTGTCTGAGAACTTCTCCCACCAGCTTGAAGATATGGTTCATCACCATCTTATTATTATTATTATTAGAATATGGAATATGGAAAAGGCACGACGCTAGGGCGCAATTCCACAAAACACGCGATAAGTCGGGAGTGCACTGAGTCGCGCCAACAATCGCAGAATTGCACAAAATCACCAGCGACAGAGACCGATCACGCAAAATCACGATGTGTAGAGCGACCGCACAAAACCGACAACGTCAAGAGGATGTTCACAGAACCACTGATAGGAAAATCGACAAATTTATTCTTACACCCATTCTCTCCGGAATATTTCCATTGGTTACAACTACAAAACTATCTTAACCAATAGCAGTCATGGAAACTATACCCATGCCACCAAAATAATATTCCGGCAATTCCCATAGGCTAAGCGTTCTTAGATAATGCAATACAACACTTTCTTCAATATCTCATTAGAGCATTACCGGCTAAGATTTCTCTTTTCCTTATCTATTTTGTAAACGTGTGTGCGGCGACAGTATGTCGGGGGAATGCAAAACCCAATACAATGCTGGCATCATTAGGCGGCTGAAACATTTCGTATAATGGCCAATTAGGTAACTTTTCGAAACTTCTCATGGGGCTGAGTAAGCCAAACTCTAATTGTGGTCAACGCTTCAAACAATCGAGAATTTTCTCTCGAAATAACCAGAAATGGATAATAGCTTTCCATTATTGCGAATTCGGTCGGTTGGTTTCCTTTCCTCCACCCGCTCCTCCCTCTTGGAAAGACCTTTCCATTGGGGACATCAGGATGCGTGTACCAACAGGTAACCATTGTGAAAGCGGTGGTACGATGACCGTGGAGCGGAGGGTCGATGACCGTGGAGCGATCGCTTAAAATCACAGAGATTGTAGTCAGATTAATTCGAAATACTTTCCGCGTCACGTATTCTTCAGAGATATATATACCCCCACCCGATCAATATAACATAATATATTTATGCATATAATAATAATTATTGAAACGGTAACTCGTTAACGTATTTTTGCCTTCCGACTGAATTATCACTGTTTTAAGTTCAGGGGTTTCTTATTCTTCTTTTAAATTTTATTTCTATTGTTTCTGTTATATCCCTTGTGGTTAATAAATTCTTATTAGGATCTACCAACCAATTAATAATTTCACTGTGTAAAATGCAATAGAGGATTTTGTTTCTCCTTGTTTTAAAATACCCTTTTATTTCATGATGTATTATTTCTTCAAGAGATTTCAAGTCAGGTGAGTTAGGCGCAAAGATTATCGAATTAAGGAATGTCTCTATGACTTGATTATCAACAAAGCCGTCACAATGTGACTTTAGGAACTCAACAAGAGAACTTCTAGATTCGAAATTCTTTTTGAATCGGAGGAGGTTAGCTCCAAAAATTTCGTCTTCAACTTCTTCGAAAGCGTCGGTAAGTTTCAATGTTACATCCCGGTTATCTATTTTAATTTCTCTCGTCGTGAATAGAATCAAATCCTTTAGGTTTTCATTTTGTTCTGGAAATGAACATATTGCCTTTCTATAAGACTGAAATAAAGCCGGAAGTCCGAAATCGCTACGCCTTTTACAGGACTTTATAGAGGCGACTGTAAGACGTTTTCTTAACGATTTATGAATTCTTAATCGAAATAATCGATAGAATGTCACACCATTCTGCTCGTATTGTATTGATATATCGTTTAGACCGTCGACATTCTTTACGTTGATTCCTAGTGTGAGCATTCGATTGGTTTTTAACGATCTTATAAAAATTAATATGATCATCCGTATTTCGTAAAGTAAATGTTGAAGATTATGATTCGACCTAGTGGTATACTGATCTTCCACAGAGTGCGATTCCATAGCGGTCTTTTATATCTGTCTTGATGCAATCAACGTTTGAAAATAAATAAATAACTCGACAGTTTATGATAGAATATTAAAAGGTAGACTCTCATAGGCACTATCACTGAAAATCAACGTAAAACAAATGTGGTCTTTACCTGCAGCAACTCTGAGAGTAAAAAACAAGATCTTACACGTAGAAGTGTCGCTGAATGAATGAATGAATTCTTGTGCTGTCCGCATATCAACATTTTAACCAACACGTGTATACCCTTAGGGTATACTTAGCGAAACAGTTAGGCTAAGATTTATTTTTAGAGTTTTTAGTGAAAGTTCTAAATAAAAATTACGTAATAGTCTTCTAATAGAAGTGACCAACATCTTACCACTCATTTGGCTCTCGACCGTCGTGCGATCAAGATCGAAAATTGGAATGTCTAGTTTTAAAAGATATTCGCCGTACACAGCAATGTGTAAGAAGAACTACAGGGTCAACGAAGGCACAAGTTATCCGCCGTGGAAACAGAATAGAGACTCGGAAGAAGAGAAACACACCCGTCCGAGGAAATGGAAAAAATTCTACGGAATCGGACAAGAATCTTCATCATCATCAGTAGGCCGAACTTCATGGAAAGAAAACCGAGTGCGTGACGATGGATTCAGTGACAAAGTTAAAGGTTCTATTCTGCATTCGCAGCGTTGTGTTTTAGTTCTGAGTCGGTGCTACGATTTGAATAAATCAGGGTCAAAAAAGATTTTAATTGGATTGAATCCCGAGGAAGATTTTGCGACAACTGTTTTCATTGCAAAGAATGGGAATAGTGGAATATACTTCCCAGGGAGTACGTGGCGAATTCTACATGCTCAAAGAGACTGTATTGATATGTATTTTAAAAGTAATCTTCCGACAACTGTGAGCAGCAGCAGCATACTGTTGAGTGAAGATGTGAAAGTAAACTTTATAAAACTTTATGGTGAAAAAATAATTCAACTAGTGAAATCCGATAGATATAGTGTTTTTCTTGGTTACGATTCGTGGAATGGATTACTAAATCTTAGTAAATGCATTCATAACGCTATTACCGAGTGTGATTTGTGGTGTGAACATGTTAGCACAGAAATGAACAATATATTAGAGCAAATAAAACTGCATCTTAATTCTATGTGTAAGAGTTGTGCTAATCCTTATATAAGTGAAACTCACGAGTGCTCCGATGTGGACTTTGTTGAAAAATGTGTGGCTGAATATTTGACATGTGATAATGAAAAAGATACTGTGAATGAATCGGGATGTGGCCTTCCAAGAAAGAGACTCTTGTACGAAATTTACTATTACAATGCTGACTTGATACTGGAAAAATTTTCAAATATGACTTGTAATTGGAATGACAATGTCACAACTCTTCAATAAATGTATAGTTGTATGAAAGAAATGTTTTTTCTTATTTTGATTACCATTTTCACATGTAATGCAATACGTCATCAAAAACGTTTTTTCTTCGTATGGAAAATCACCTGGCTGGCCTCGGTTTGATTCCCACGTTAATAACGACTATTTAAAACTGCCGCCGCCAGTAACGTCTTAGGATGCGTTACAATGCATCTTAAATGGCATAATTAACCGCTGCTACCTGAAACGCTGTGGTGGCCGAGTGGTTAAGGCACATGGTACATTTCTTACAGGTGGTGGGTAAGGCAGTTCTAACCCTGCCGAGGTAAAATATTTTTCCAGAAAATAAAATAAAATTTAAGGCCTCTGACGTCATGGGTGAGGGGGCGGTTTTTCTGGACTTGGTCTCTGGTGGAGAGCATCGGTGGCTGAAGCACCGGGTTCGAGGGAAACATCGGCGAATGGGGTGGTAGGGTCGAGGGGGTGGGGCTGGGTTGGACTGTAGGGGGTGGTGTTGGGTTGGGTTGTAGGGGGTGGTGCTGGGTTGGGTTGTAGGGGGTGGTGCTGGGTTGGGTTGTAGGGGGTGGTGCTGGGTTGGGTTGTAGGGGGTGGTGCTGGGTTGGGTTGTAGAGGGTGGGGATGGCTTGGGGCACCATGAACTGGCGCCAGACGGGGGCAGGGGTGGGGGGTATGTCTGTCTGTTCAGGGTGCCCCATTCACTACTGGCTATAACAGGTCGTAAAAAGGAGTTTGTTGCACGTTCTGTCAAGTTTTGTTAGTATTCGTATCTTTCCTCGAAAATAATTATTTGCGCTAATAGATGCTATTCATAAATACCTACAGCTTTTACAAATCATTGAAATCTTTATATTTAAATACTACTAAGAAAATATTCAGAACATAGCAGTGCTATGTTATCAATAAGAGAAGACTTTGGTTGTACTACATTACAATGGATGCATTGGAACTGTGATAATTATTCTATTTTTATTTGTAAAATTAAATATCCATAGCCGTTCTATGTACTTAACACACCCGACAAAGAATTAAATTTTCATGAAGTTTCTTAATTTTTATAAGAACGGATTTTTTCGCTCTGAAGTCGTAGAATATGAAATCTTAGTAATTTCAATGTCTGGTCGAGATCTTTCTAATCATTTATATGAATTCTATGACTTTAGAGATGAGAATATCCCTATATTCCCGTCTCACATGAAGATACTCTAGAGAAAACTACTGAGGATGTTTTTCTTTCATATTTATGATGGTTGAAATTAGAAATTGTATTAGCTGGAATACACATAAACCACTATCAGTGAATGAAATATGTACCTACAGAGTAATAACGTGTATGGAAATACAGGTAACCTTTGCGAAGAAGATAACGTATACGTCAGAATAAAAAGCAACAGTTGATTCTATCCATTTGGTTCGGAATCGCGTCTGATTCTTGCATTTCCCATACAGATCAAGCATTGTTCTTTGCCACAAAGGCGTCTTTCAGTTGCTCGAAGTATGACGCCATGAAAAATGGCGCTTCAGTGCAATGATCTCGACAGAGTTCACCGAAAGGAGCAAAAGCTTTAGAAGGATAGCTACGCCAAAAACTTCCGCTCTTATCCGAGCATTTGAACTGCGCGGAAGATATCGCGTAACTCAACCGTGAATAAAAGCAAAGCCTCCACTCCATTGCAGCGTCTTAAATCGCTCAACCTCAAACAGGAGATGCTTTGCGTTGAAAACCGGATCCGATGAACTTTATTTTTCCTCCGGCGGGCACAATTCACCTTATAGGGAACAGGACATTTCTTGCGCCATTCTTTCTCTCGTCGTCTCTCGTTTATTTGCGTGGGCTTTTTCTTCCGCAAGGTATGTAGTGAAGGTGGCGTATATGTGGGTCGCATGAGTGCAGGTGCTTCAATCCAATCTTTGCCGATATCCATCCACCCACTCCGTCTCCTTAATACTCCTTCACCGCTAAGCATCTGAGAGATTTGGGCGCACCGAGGAACTTCCTCTGAAATCTCCTTCAGAAAGTGACGTTAGCTTATCAGCGTTCTAACTCCGCGTCTTCAACCACATTTTCTCCCGTGCAGCTTTTCTCTCTCCGGATGCTCACTCGTTTCCAAAATGCGAAATCATTATCACGATGCGATGATGGAATGGGAAGAACGTTTTGACGGTCTGTTTCGTCTAAATCTCGGCTGTCCAGACGTCGCGATTTTTGGAATTCGTTTTGGATGTAAAACACTTCTCTAGAGGTACCGAAAAGGCTTTTCGGGTTTTAGAGTGCTCCTCGTTACGCTTGAAGTTCTCCGTTATTTTGATGCTTTACAATTATTATTTACAACAATTCACAGTTAAAAAGAGCGTTTGAGCTTTAATTCCTCTTTGACTATTTCTCTGCGTTCTTTCTATCCTCCTGAATTTTCCTCATGAAAAACATGGAAAGATATTTTAAATTCCGAAAGCAATACTTGTCTATAGTTTCAGCTTCCAATGTTTTTCCCAATATTTAATTATTAAAAAAGAAATTCTGCATATTCATGTTTATGTTTTGAAATAAACGACTTAAAATCGTGGGCCGTACGAGACTAGTTTGTAGGCACCATCTGGCCACGAACTTTGGCATTTCTGATCTACATTATTGATTAAGTTAGTATCATTTGCTTTTAATTGACGAATTAATCTTTCTTGTAATTTTCTTCTGGTAATTTAGTTGAAAGATTGGTAATTAAGATATGGTGTAATATTACTAAAATAGATATTACTAAAAGACAGCTGAGGTCATTTCGTATGTATGGGCTTTCATCGAACCCAGGGCCTTTTCTACCAAAGGCGCTCTTATCGTGGCGATTCTGAAGTCTAGTATACATGAATACAGTTACTTTCTTATTAATGATTTTGAAATATTTTATTATTCCCTTTTAATATCACAGTTAACCTTGAATAATATTAATTTCAGAGAAGTCCAGTGGCTGCTGTATATCTCACGACGTACATTTTTAATTTTACTTAATTACCTCGACCTCTAAGTTTAAAGACAAATAAGAATTGAGTTCACGAAAATAAAGGACAATAAGTGAATTGCCTAAAAGTAGGTCGTAAGAGCAATCAGAGAATTTTGTGTTAATGACATAATTTTACTGAAGGAATTTTAAGAATTTTCATTTATTTTTTAAAGATTTTTTATCACCTTAAAATATTGCTTGAAAGGAATTCTTCCCATTAACTCTTTTCAGTCATAAATAACTCTTGCTTAAGAGAAAACGAAATCATAATTGAAACTCAGAAAAAATATGGCATTAAATTGCAGAAAAAGGCTAAAAATCAATAAATATAAAGTACGGAACTCGAAAGCAAGGAATGACGTTAAAGGATACATGGTTGCTTTGTCTCCAACATTAGTCATTTATACCTCTTTATGTACATATATCCTTCGTTGCAGCTATTTCTGAAATATTTGCTTTTATTTTTTATGGGAATAAATTTTTAAGGCTCCACTTTTCAATTTCTTATTCCTTTGCGATTATTTTAGTTTAAAAAAGCGTCGTTGAAATAGAATATTTATGTCCAAATCCAGTCCTGTATTAAAATGACGATGACGATGTCGCATAGAACACACTTTTAATACAACAAAGGGTTTTATTTCTTATACTATACCACAATACTAGTTACTGGCGACTAATTTTGGCTAGTAATTGCTATCTTCAAGCCGAGAAAAAAGGAGAGAAGCGGGCTTTTACTGGGGAAGGGGAAGGAAGGGGAACTTGCAAAGTGATTAAGAAAGGGTTAAAACTAAAGGAAAAGGAGGAATCTGAATCATGAAGGGAGGTAGCGTTGCTTTGGATTGTAAAAGGACGAGACTGAAAGATCTTCATTTACTCAGGTAAAATTTAAATATTTATTGGAGAAGGATTTCCAATTGTTGAAGTAAATTTAATCTATGACTCTAATTATTCAAATTTAGCATGCGGAGGAGAGATTTGCGAAGACTGTGCGGTTTGAATAAAATGAGACTTAAAGAACCGGAATTTAAAAAGGCTCCTTGACATGAGGATCTCAAACTTCTTTTTCCCCTTCGGTTAATATAGACTCTCCAAAATATATTCCAGTAGAATTCCAATAGAATAATAAACATTATTAAACATCCTCGCTATGAAATTGTGTTTTACTCGACGATTACATGTCATTACATCACAAAATTTATTTCACATCATGTGACTGTTCCACACGTGATGGCCATCTACATGAATGTTATATTTAAACGTGTTCAAATTTGATATAATTATTTTAATGTCTTATTTTATAGCTTTTTTCCTTCATGCCTGCCATTTTCCTAATCCTGTCTTCTAAACGAGGGGTAGAAAACCCTCCTTGTCTTACTGTCTCTAAATAACTCACAATCAATACATTTTGAAGGTGAGGTAGCGTTATTTTTATCTGACTGTTTTCACTGGACCCTGAAATAGATTTTTGTAAAGTTAACAACTCTTATGATAAGGAATTTACCAAAAATATTCGGTTATATATTACATTTCAATTTTAATATGTCTAATCTATTTCGGTTTATCTGTAGCTGAAAATATTCACTCTCTGTATCTTTTTATTGGATATGATTAAAAGATCGCAATTTGTGGCGAAAGCTTAACTGGCCGAAGTATTTTGACCTTATGGAGTGTAGCAGACGGGACTATCCCGGTAAATACGAGACATATGGTCATCCTACCTATAATCCCTTCAGTTTATCCCTTCGATGTCCCGTCATCCTCCCCGTGCACATCACGGCTCTTTTCCCACAATATAGGCCTCAGGAGATTTTTAAAGCCATCTTTAGTGGCGTGGAAGGAAATGTAAGGGGATAAGTTTCTCTTTTTTGTACGACTCTTTTTGTGCGCTGTTGAGAGGAATAAGTTGAGGGATTGAAGGAATAGGGGGATGTTGCCCACGTTTGCTCTTACATGTCTCTTTCATTGCAGCTGAGGAAGTTTTGGGGAAGTCTTATTTCGCAGAGGTTCATTAGTGGAGACGCGGAAAAGCCTGCGCGAGAAGGTTGCGTTTTTTGGGGGTGTCTTGGATTGCCAGTGACACATTTACTCAGGTAAAAAAATGTCAGGAAATGTCTGAAGGAGGGAAAAATAAATGGATATTCGGGGCAATTAATCATTCGGTTCGCTTGCGAGATGGCGCTCGCCTCAGATGGAACTGCAACGAGATACGTATTAATTGCAGAAGAAATGGATTCATATATCTTCTCGCGTCGCCATTCCCTCTTTGTCTTTAATTTTCTTAAAGTATGATCCATGTTTTTGAGATCTAGTTAACATTGATGGAGTTTCTCTTCTTGCACATAGCCCATTCTGTTGTCTCGATCTACAAATCGCCGTGAATTTTATTGTAGTAATGATGACGCATAGCATATAAGAAAAGGTTTTAAGGGGTGTTTAAAATTCCTTTGAAATTTGAGAGTGTGGTAATTACTTGCATGGAATATTAGTAAATTGTATATAATCTTAGCTTCGAAAATATGCGATAGAAAATCTAGGGTTGTAAATACCGAAGATATTAAAATTGCCTTACAAAGTTGTCTTGAGGAACTTCTTTGATGTATTTCAGGAAAACAATCATAAAGTTTTAAACAAATCATAAAAAATTAGATTCAAATCCCACGATATTCGACTGCTGGATGGTTTTCGGAATCTGAGCTTTTACATACTTTCTTACAAAATTGTTTATTTAGAGACCATTACCCATGGAAAATAGAAATTCTGGCATTTTCTACTTTTTGGGATAATTATATACCTTAATTCTTTCTTTTGGCTACAGAATGCTGATGTAAGTTATCTTCCAGTAGCAGATTAATGGACCTGCAAGAATCTTTATTATAGCATTATACATATTTTCTTCAGAAATTCTCCCATGTTTTGAAGAGAAGGTCCTTATGAGCACATAGAAGGTCTTAAACTGGACATATCTAAAAAGGTCTGCTTTATTTTCCTAACTTTTTCATTACAATGAACAATAACTTTTACAAAAACTGTAGCACAATAAACTCTTGATTATTCAGGCTAGTGATGAGAATTATCAGAAAACACAGATAATCCAGCATTTACTCGTATTTTTTTAAATGAACCTGTTTAATAACTTATCATTAGATGAAAATTAAGCCAGCTAACTAATTAGTAAAAAAATTAAAAAACATAAAACCGCGCAAACATATTGATCTTGTGATTCAAATAAGCTGGAAAAGAGGCCTAAGATGTTTTTTTCTTTTTTTAGAGCGGGACTTGAAAATTTGCACTTCAATTATACGCGGAAAAAATTTCTAGTACTCTAAAATTACTTTGAAGCCAATTCTTAACCGGAATATAGTATGATCAGAGCATATGAAAATTTGGTATGAAATTGCGATATTGGTAACTGTCAGCTACTTATCGATACTTTATTCGCTATTAGTCGTACAAACTAGTTTTTATAAATTACAGTACCAAATCTCACTCTGAAAAGATATATTTTGGCCTCTGCTTGCCTTGCTTTATTCGATTATAACTTTTTTCGATTATTATACGAAGTCTTGTTTTTGCTTAAGATAGGGATATTTGTATCCCTTTTTATGCGTTATCATATGAAAGTAGTACTTTACATTTCTCCTTGTCGATCTAATTTAAGACATTTGTTTTATCCCTTATAACCCGAATCCGTTCTAAGACTGTTCTCTGTTCTGAGGATTTTAAAATATCGGATTCATTGTTACGTATTCACACATTTCGATTTGCTTGGGAAACTTCACGGTCATAATTTCCCTCAATTCTTGTGAAAAGTTTTTTTGCCGGAGAATTTCTGGAACTGTAGTCACGAAAGTCACTAGAAATTTGAAAAAGGCAAAACTGTTACTCTGCGAAGCTGTGAAAAATTACTTCCGGAAAATAAATATTTTTTCCGGAAGTAATTTCTAGAAATGTTATATTAATGCGAAAAATAAAGACGCGGGGAGCGTAACTTGGGACGAAATAGAAAAGTTGTCGATTGGGACGATCATGAGGATGCGATAAGAATAGCTCGTTGGTTAAAGGAAAAAACAAGTCCCTGAAAAAGTTTGGATGGAATGGGGACACAGAAAACGCTCTTCGATTCAAAAGAAGAGAACATTTAGGAGTGAATAGGGCGAGAAAAGGAGGAAGAAAGAAGAGGAAGTAACCTTATGGAAAGAGGACGGAAACAATCGGACAACTAAAGAGAGAGAAACACAATTAAGTGGAGCTTTATATGTCTACTAGGGATAAAAAGGGTAAGGAAATTTTACGACATCTGAGTGATAAAGAGCGTACAATTTATGGAAAAATATACGTAGATATATTTGTGGATTTTACGACCTCTTCGTTTTACGACGCTCAGAAATCGTAGGATTTTTAAGGCGTAGATTGAAGTAAAATAGACAAGCGCAAAATAGAATTTATTTTTTGGAAATTCCTTTACGATAAAGAAGGATTTCAATTTTTATTATAAAGCAATACCATCCGTACGAATATATTTCCTATTTTTGGCGCGAAAAATGTTTAAATCAGTATTTCAAAGCTCTTTTGTAGCTTATTTTCGTATTAAGAAGTACGTTATGAATATCTGTTGATTTTCTGCTCCTGCTCCTCCTATCCTTTTTTAATTTCTTTCCTCCTAAATCGCCTAAAACGCTTGAATTTTTATTCAAATATTAAAAGGAACTACATTTAATTCTTACCGAATATTGGGTGATTCCCAAGGAAAAATGTCCATGAGTGGAATTAAGATCTTAATTTAAACCCGAATCTTTCAGTTTCCGCGCGGCTGCCCTTGAGAATTAAGATACCTTGGCAGTACATTCAGAATTACTGTCTTTGGAGAATCTTTAGGGAAGTTATCACTTTCCTTGAAGTGTAATATTGAAAGCTATATAATTCTCTTTATGGTGCTTAATTTAAGATAAACATGATACTGCTTATTTACCAGTAGGTTCTTAGATGCACTCGCTTGAAATTCGTCATGGAACAATTATCTGCTTCTTTTTGTCGGACACAGACGGAAATCTAAGATGGTACAGCTTGATTTATTTGGTAGCTTTGAAGGCGTATTTTTAAAGACGAGTGAAGTGCACGAGTTTCTTCGGATTGTTTAAAAGGTGGAGCGCGAGGAACGAAAGATATGAAGGGCGAGTGTATTGAGAATCGAGGCAAAGTGAAGAGGTAGTGAGCGTAAGAAGAGAGAACGGAAAAGAGGAGGAAAAGGGGAGGGAGGAGGTTTAATGGCCGGAAGTAAATAACGAGGGAATAGTAGATCGATAAGGAAAGCGAAGAGGGAAAATCGGAAGAAAGGCTTCGATAAAATGGTGCCTTGTGAAGAAGGTGAGCTTCAAGAGAGATCTGTCAGCTTCGGTTGGAAAACTTATTCTCTTGGATTGGATTTAGCATATTAATGTACACGATGGTGGCATCCATAATTATGCGGTAATTTGTGATGGTTACTGAGGATTGAATATATGATGTCGGTATCCAGGTATTTAGTAGAGGTGACTTACTCTGTCAATTCAGTATCAGGGATAAAATTAAATAGCAATCGTAGGAATAAATCTGCGCAAATACTCCGGTATTCCGATTTCGGGATTTTATGAAATATCTCGAAATGAAGGATTCCAGGAAGAGATGCCAATTTATTTTTCATAGTGACGCTATGGTTTGTTATTTTGTTAAGTAATAATATTATGCTATTGATGAGTTATTGAGGGTTTTACTTATATGTTGATACTATATCTCTTTATTCTGTTTCTATATGACTTACATGAGATTTTTCATGTTTGATTCTTACTATTTTCGGTATTTATAATACGGTTATCGTGTATGGTGTATTACCGACAATGTGAGATCAATATTTGAATATTTTTTATTTTACTATATACTATATATACTATACTATACTATGCTATACTATAATATACTGTACTATACTTTAATATACCATACTATACTGTACTATAATACCAAAACAGCGAATATATGATACATGAATTTTAAGACCTTTGTTAAGTAAATTTCATGATTTTTTCATTTATATTGAAAGTATACATGACGGAATATGCTAAATGAAGAGTTAGATGTCATCAAAATAGAAATAAGTCTCTACAAGAGGAAAAAGCCACTAGATCTAACGACAAAATCCCTAAAATGTCATCCAAGGTTCCAGGATAGCGATACTCAATACCAGCTCGAATCCCCTCCATCTTATGCAACCAGAACTGCACATTGCTTCAACTTTGATGGCGCTGGTGTAGCGACGATATTCAGGTTTTCGGGTCTCTTTGTATAACTTCTTTGAGAGTTATAAAGGATAAACTTTCCCTCGCAGTCGTCAATAATCCAAGAAAGAGTTGACTTATATGATATGATAATATTTACTCTAAGAGGAAAATGTTTTGGAAACATTTTGTGTCAGAGGCATTTTTCTATTTATTTTTCCTTTTGAAGTGAATTTTCTTCAAGGGACTGGTCGGAAAGGTATTTAATCGTGAATATTCTACGGTTTGTACTTTCAATTTTCAGATACGGAGAAAGTAAATCTGTATTCTCTTTTTTATTGTTTCCCTTTGATTTCCTTTCTGTTAGAAACAATAACGGAATATTTCCGTACAATTGATTCTGTAATTGGATGCGTGTATTCGAATAGAGGCGTCTAGAGTTGTCTCTGCTTTTGAATTCAGTTTACATTTTCATAATCGATTTATTGGCTGAAGGCAAAGAGTTCGTTCTCTGTTATCTCTTCACCGATACTCTGTGTTTCACCGAAACATTTTCCCGATAATACTTTCTTCTGGATTTCCTTTAATCTATCTTTCATCTTGTATACACTATCTATCATTCGTGGGAAGAATTATTACAGCAATCGGACTTTCTATTCGCTTTGGCTCGTTTAATAACTCGTTTTGCTTGTAACCTTACATGTTAATTTTATAGATATATATGGATGAGGCTAGCATAGATTTTATTTATTGATGCGTTTCGATAGGAATACTTTCATTCTGCGGTAGCGAACGCCAGAATATGTGTGATTGTATATATAATACATTAATATTCCATGGCGTGATAGAGGGAAGTAATTGAGCATGAGTGTAGAAGAATAGAAATTGAAAGGTTCATAGAAATGAAATTCACAGAGTCGGGTGAGATATGGTGGAAATCCATCATGTGAAATGAATGGAAAGAAAATTGTATTTATTGTGATAAATCGAAAGTCTAAATACAGATTATATTATACGCAATAATTATATTCATGTATGTTAATTTCGGTCTCCTTAATAAATTAAAAATCAAAGTATAGTTCCTTCGTTTGATAAAAATGTTTCTAAAAGACCAGTTGTTTCATCGTATTTAAATATTTGATTTAAATTCCTCTTCGTTGACTTTCATCTATATCCCCTTAATCGAACAATTAAACAAATTTAAAATCTTTACCTTTGAATGCGACCAGCCCTTGCGTACATTTAATTTGATTAAGAGGCTATTTGTTCTCCTTGTCCTTTTGACATTTAACTTTGAATGTAATAAATTCTCTCGAATAATTGTGAGGTATTGTTAATCTAAAAGTATTTGAGTTCAAGTTAATTCTCGATACCATGAATCTTAGGCCTTTTTTTTCCATTTCATGCTACTAATCGTGCTCTTAGAGGAGTATAAGAAAGGTATTTGGATAATATAGTTTAATCAATTTTGCCTCAATGGACACATTCCTTTTGCAAGTACCTATATTTATTCAAATCTGAAGTGAAATTAAAGCAGTTGATTCGGAAGTCGTATTACTTTATCTTATTGAGTTTAACGACGACCATCAATTTCAATACTCCTTATTAAAGGACAGTTTTGCTGGAGGTAATATTTAACTGTCATGTCCTTAGATTCGAGTTGCTTCACATAGGCGATTTGGAAGTTACCCCTCAAAAAGTGAATAGGAAGTAGAAATAATTGAACAAAACAAATTACACTGTTCCATTTAGGCAAAAAAATAAAAAATTATTTATAGATCTTTCAACCTTTCAAAGAAATGTAAAGATTAAGCTGAATTCCTTTCGATTTCTTATTGTTATTGTAAATTTATTATATATTATACTCCAATTAATAGATTATATTTCATCAAAGAAATTTAGCGAAATCGTTTAGTATAGGATGGAGCAAATGGAGGTCGAAGCAAAACCGTGCTTCTTCGTGTATTCTAAATCGGTTTATTGGCCGCCCACTTTCCTCAGCTTCTATCGAAATGCTGTCGAGCTACGCGGAATTGAAATTCCGGAAAGTTTTCGGAGACCCTCAAAGGAATCGAAAAATCGGACGAGGGAGAGAAGAGTGGCGAGCTAGTGTCGGAAGAAGTGAGATAGGTCGGGGAAAATAAATAAACGATGTTTCGAAGGGAGTATATTGGAGGATGGATGTTTTCGGGGGACACATTTTTTTCCTTTTTTATGGGTGCGTATAAGGAGGAAGGGAAACACAGAAGTTATGCCCTCGACGGGAAACTTTTTCTCGCCTCGCCATTCTCATCATTATGCTAGTCGTTGAATGTGGTCGGGAAGAATGGTAAAGATGCCAGAGGGGGGAAGAGAATGCATAACTGAAAATTGGTAAAGGGCGAGAAGTATCGCAAAGCAGGAAGCAAAGTGAGGAATGTGGGGAAAGCGGGAGAGAGTTTGAAAGGGAAAATAAGGAAGGAATGAGGGAAGGAGAAAGGCAATATTGAAAGGGAAGGAAGTGGAAGGATAGGGAAATAGGCGATAAAATGCGACGAAGAGAAAATGGGAGGAATGGTGAAAGTGAGAGATTTTCATGCAGAAGATGGAAGGGAACTTGGGAATGATATACGTAGACTTTTTGAGATGGAGTGGCTCGAGAGTCCCCTAGACTTCATCTTATCTTCGCCGTATACCCTCTCTGCTGTACCACATCCATTACTCCTCTATGTTTTGTACACAGCTCTATTTTAACTCCATCGATTTCCTTATTTTGGATTTACCTCTCCTTCAGGATCCATGTCTTTTCCGCTCCATCTGACAGCAAATCCTTTCCCTCCATCCTAATGCTCCTGTCTCGTCAATTTTTGTTCGCCGTTGCCAACTTCGTTTTATTCCTGTTGAAGCCGTAATTTTTCCCAAACTCTTCTTTATTTTCTTTCATTTTCTCTAGTCCTTCTCATAGAATCTTTCGTGTAAAACTCTGGTCCAGATATTTTCCCTAGTATATGATATGGAACAACCGAATACAGAAAACTTCGAAGAAAGGAAACAAGGCTTAAATTTGCACAACAGAGAAGCGTTGATCCACATTAAGCCTGGTGATAGTGATGTTTATTTACTGTGATACTTAGTATAAATCAATGTTGTTTACTTCCTTCATTCTTATAGATCTAAGCTCTACTAATGCTTGTAATATTTTACGTATGGGAAATATTTGTGGTCTAGGTTCAATTATTTTAGTCATTAAAATTTTAGTGCTTTTTTTCAAATTCTTCTCATCAAAATTAAAAACTTACACATTTTCTAATATAAATACAGGTAAAATTAATTTGCTGTGAAGAGAAAATTGGAAAAATCATTCTATAGTATCCGAAGAATCTTGGCATTGGGCTGATTTAAAAGGACGGAAAGGTGCAAAGAGGAAGTGAGGAGGACCTTCCGAGACTTCCGGCGGTATTTTTTCGGTAGCGGATATTGAGTTATGTTGAGGTAACTGAAAAGCTGCGATGGAGGAGCAGAGCGTGTCTAAATCATGGTTCCCATCGCGATGGATGTGAAAGCTTCGCTGTATTTAATTTCCTGAGAGATATTTGAGTTACTAGGATTTTCGTCTTAATTTTTGCTCGCATGAACAAGCAACGGCCGAACAAAAGTAGTAGCTATTCCTCTTAAGGCCAAATAATCTCATCGTTTTATTCGAATTTCGGATTTTAGTACTGTTCTGTAAAAACCCTCATGTCTGATTTGCGCCATATGGAATGAAAACAAGTTATGTTTTAAAGATCAAATCAATGTGAAGAAATGAAATATATTTATTAGTTTGTCTTAGTTAAAAAACAAGGAGATTATAAATTAAATCGATTATAAAAATTTAAATGTATTTATTTTCAATATAAAGCTTGTTGTTCAAGCATGAGAAAATCTTTGAAAATCCAATTGAATGGATTTTTTTCATTAAATCATATCGTCAACATATCTCACTCTATAAGGGAATTCTGCAGATAGTTCCCGGAGTAGAGTTTAATTAAGCAGTGCCACGGAAACGTTCGTAACATTACAATATCTATAATAGAAGCAGCAGTCTGTACCATGTTGACACTTTGTCCATTCTTTTGTACCTAAAACACACCCTCCATACCTTTTGCACTACCTTTACGTATTTAAGATCAAAGATTATCAGAAGCATGTAAATGATTGAGGATTGAGCGAATCGCGTTATAAACAAGGAAAATTAAATGAGGATGAAATCTCTATCGGTGAAATATTTTATTTCTATTATCAAAATATCCAGTTCCATGTAATGTAAAATATCAATAATGAAATAGTTTCAAAAATGCTTATACTTAAGTAGAATGCAATAGGTCACTTCGGAATTCCATTCATCCATAATTTTTCCAGAGAAACAAGTCAAAAACAAAAACGTCTAAATAGAAATTCATATCTTAAATCTCTTCTGTCAGAGACACTTGCGGATGGTTATGAAATTTCTTTGCACCATTCTTCTCTTTTTGACGCAATACCATCAAAAATAAAAGTATGAAGAGAATAAGTAATAAGAGCACTCTTTTTATCTATGTTTTCTTTCCAGATAAAATACCATTTCTTTCTCTTTCAACTCTAAACTCAGTTTACTAGTCAATGCAAAACGAATTTTATAATAATATAAATCTTATGATCTTAATAATAACCTAATTTTATTTTAAGTCTAATGTCTTCCTTTCTATCTCATTCTAATCATCTCTTCCTTGTTCTCTCTGCATTTTCCATCCATTTTATCTTTCTCTAGCCATTTTTCTTCTTGTTTGATATTATACCTGCATGAAAATTGCTATTCTTCTTTTCCCTTTATTTTCTCATTTAGAGTCTTCTCTCCCGTTGTTTTTTCTCCATTAGCATATGAGTCAAACTAGCTTATAAGAGAGGCAAGTTTTTTATTTCTCATTTTATTTTCTTCCCTCAAACATATATCATTGAAACAGATACTTTGAACTGACTTATAAAAATTCCTATCTCTGAAATGTATACTTTTCCAATGCCATTTCACGTAATATCCTCAAAACGCCAAGAGATGTTTGATTACTCTTAATAAACATAAAAGCGAAAACTTGGGTACTTCAAAACACACGCTAGCATCCTAAATGAGATTTGTATTCTGTATCATAGTACTGCAAGAATTTCACTTACACTAATCTGTTATCAATTACAAAAACATCTGGTATATAATCGATAATATGGATTTCAATTTATAAATTACCATAAATATAAATACATAATATCATCGTATACAGTCCACATGAAATTTAAAATTAAAAAAAACAAAAAATTTAAACATATTTATAGCCGTTTAACCTTATTTGAAATAATTATTCTATAAAAACATTTAGAAGCCTATAATTTCTAGTTTTATATTATTGATGTTTTAATGTAAGCGCCTCAAACAAAAGTTTAAAATATTGCTATTTTCAGATTTGTTATTGCCCATGGCTTCAATTAACTGATGTGATATATCAGTTTATTTTGTGAAATATATGTAATTACGTACGCACCGAAAAAAGATTTCAGTTTATTTCTATGGATGGCTGTGCCAAGTCAATAATGAGCAATGGTATATAATGAATGGGCTTGTCTGCGGTTGTTTTCATACATATTGATCATCTTTGATTTACTTTTATATATTTTTACTTTATCTATTGTCATTGTAAACTCGAGAGCACTTTCATATCAGAACAGGGCCACTCTCTATTCCGCTGCAATATCGAGAGTGCCATTTAGAGAAATGGCGTTAGTCTCATTCTATGGGAATGAAGTTGTTTTCCTCAAATCTTTCTCTCTACTTCCAATTCTTTACCGCCACAAATAAAAAGTGAGGCCCCCGCTGCGGTTGACGTTCCAATATTTTTATTCTTCGATATCGAACGCCTCTTCAAATGCGTTTTCCATTGGTCGATTTTCGTCCAGGAACGTCCAAACATTAACCTCCGCAAAAAAACGGAAACAGCCTTTATTTATTTGTGCGCACGGGGCACGCGTATTCTGCACACTCCCGTGCTCATGCAAGCGAGCACTCAGACGCGCGTGCGTTTTTTAATTCCCCGTGTCGTGCTCGAACAGCCATTACAGACATCACGGGCGGTAAACTGCTTGCACACGCCCCCCCCTCGCTACCACAAAAGGGGACCTTTTTCTCTTCTTTTCCACGCGTTTACCTTCATTTGCCTTCCACTTTTATTTCGCTTCCCTCGTTCCTTTTGTCTGCACCTTCGTGCAGAACTCGTTTGTGGCTGGCGTTTGTTAATTCATTATCCCAAGGCAGGAGTGCCGAGTTCGGATCTAGATCAGGAAATAGAGATTTCTTTTACTTTCGTCACAGCGAGTGTGAGTTGGACTTGTTGAAACTATGGCGCGGCTAGATTGCCCACGAATGTAGCATATTCTTAAAAGGTCCTCTATATTAATTTTCAATTAAAATCACCGACTTTAATTATAATTATTTAAATTTATTGCGAAAAGCGCAAAAACTGGGAGAATAGAGAAGGACACGGTTTAAGTACAATAATATTAAAACTATAATTATATGGCGTTTGGCAGTCCAACTAAGATCAACATCACAAACTTATAAAAATAAAAAGTCACGAAGTCACGACAAAGAAGCATTAAACTTCTACATAAATAAGACGAAAAAAGCAGAAAGTACTACTTAAAAGAAAACATTACTTTTTTCAATGCATACAGTACATGACTTAGAGTATAAAACATCATGTAACAGATATTCAAACTTATCTATAGTGCAAGCCTCCCTCATTGTAATGGGAGGGAAACTTATAGTAGTGATCGTAAATGATCTATGAAACCTAGATGTTCTATGAGAGTGAGCAAAAAGGTATACAAGTTGACCAGTCTGTTGGATTTTATTATGGTGTACCCTAAAATCAAGAAAGCATTCTCTTCTTATTGATATCCTTATTCAATATTACGATAAAATTATATTATAGTATCTCGGAAGTTAGTGTTTGAAAAAAACAGAAAAATATTTTGATAAAATAAAAGACTTTCTTAATGATAAAAAAAGGTAGGGGAAAAGAAACGGAATGAATGCCGGGATTAGTTTTATTGCGTTTTATGAGGGAAAACCGGAACGAAATAATTCGATTCGATGTATTGTTTCTCCCTTCCGTTCATTCGGTGAATTTCTCACTCAATGCCCTTGCAACGGGTGTGGCGATGTATTGCGGAATTGTAATGCATGCACGCTAAGCCCCGCTAAACGCTGTTAAATACTTCCGCAAATGAAAAGGGGCAAAATTTCCTTCCTCAATTAGAAAGTGGTGAGTAAAGGGAGTGGTGGTAATCTCTCTTTAATAGAACATTCACCTCTCGTAGCCGCAGCGTCCCAACTGGAGCAGAGGTGGCGATGAAATGTCCTGACCACCTTACCACGACTCCTTGTATCTTTTTTGCTCCTTTACTCTCTCACGTTTGAGCTACCATCTTTTTTTCCCCTTTATTCACTCCGATATTTATTTCCTATCCCTTCCCCATTATTTCCAGTCTCCGTCATCTCCGCCCCTCAATTTTTCCTTATCATGCTCTCTCCAGCCGCACGCAACTCATCCCTTCCCTCACTCTTAATTATACTTCATATCGCCTCCTTCAAACAGCGATACCTCCCTCCCGAATAAAAGATACAAAGAGTGTCGATATATACCTTTGTTACTCACTAAAAGGGGTCGAATTTCCTCCCTCTCTCTTTTTCCCTTCCCTCTAACTTCCACCGTTTTCTATTCTCCTATTGCTAAGTGGGGTCAGGAGTACGTGATAAAGAGGACTTAACTCGAAAGGAGGATTTGTCCATTGTGTATCGCTCGCATACTGAGAAGAGGAGAGAATTCATTTTTACGGTTTTGTTCCCCTTCTCCACGAGTTCAAAGGAAGGAAACTTTCTTCAGTCGTGTGTTTTTCTCCACGCAGCTAAGGAATAAGGCTCTTCCGTGGAATTCTTTTTGGAACGGCCGCCGTAGTTTCCTTTGATGAGGGATACTATGAAATCTTTTTGCACGGGATTAATGATGTACCTTTTTTCTTTCTTTTCCTGTCTCCCTCCGTGATTTCCTTCTTTTTTTCTCTCAAAGCGCCCCTTTTTTTAGACCTTGTTGGCCGCTAACTTTCCCTATTCCTCTTTCGCCATTTCCTCCGCGAGATGTCCTCTCATTCGCTTCGACTTGTTACGCCCCACTGATTGATGTGTTAATAAGGACCGAATACATTTCCCTGAGTTTTTTCGTCCGGATTTTCGATTTTTTTTTGCATTTCGAGTGGGCGCGAGGGGAGATGCCTCTGAGAAGGGAGTTCGTTTCTTTTGCCAAATATTTCTTCGGTTCGCTCGTCAGCCGTGTTTAAGTTTTTCGTCGTACAGCACGCTGAGGAACGGTTCACCGATCTGAAAAATAAAGAAATAGGAAACGCATCGTGTATGCTCGTGCTAAATTAATAAAAAGATTCAAAAGTTAAACTGAAATTAAGGCCAAACGACAACGAGCTAATTCAAAAGCCCAGCGGTGATCTAAACGCGTTATAAATCCATAGATTCGTGATTTGTGGAGCTACTAGTATTCGTGAAGGAAAAAGAGGAACTATTCTTGCAATTCGGAAAAGCGGAATGAATTTTGAAATGTAAGTAAAAATACGTTGGGAAGAAAATACACGGCTAATCTGAAAAATATTAATGTTAATATAAAAATAATTATAGTAAGAAACAATAGAAACGTGACAGCCTACAAAACGGAGATGTCCTGTTGGAAACTAGCTATTCTGTATCTATTATAGGGAAATAAATAAACTCTTTCTCTAATACATATTTTACGGATATGACAATCAGACCAATTAAATTATTTAGCATCGACATGATATTCGATCTGCTAGACTGCAGTAAGACAAGTATGTATGGAATAAGGAAAGGAAAAATAATAGCGGTGATATCTGTATGTTGTTTAAGAAATATGAACAGGAGAGTGTAGAATAAAAATAAATCACATGTGATAAAAATAGATAAAATATTGCGAAAAGAGGAGATTGATCGCATTGTTTATATTAGGGGATGAAAATGATTAAAATAGGCAACAGCAAACTTTGGAGGCGAAAGAGCTGACATGTTCTTAAGAACAGCTCAAATGATTTGATTTGATCAAGTACTTATTTTAAATGCAAAATCCGAAGAGCTGTTTCATTATCAGATTAATTAGTATTTGTGGTTTGTTGGCATTACTATTTTGGTACTTGAATAAATAATATATTAATAATTTTTTCTCCGAAAACACTTATTACATATTCTTGTTTTTTTTGTAATTTCTATTTTATATCAGAGCTATATGCGCGTTTCCAGAGAGCTGCATGTGGCTCTTGAGCTACTTTGCGGAACCCATAATACTAGAGTGTATTGAATGTCAATGACATTTATAAAAATTTTTAAATTATAAGGACTTTAATTTAAAACTGCATTCAATAAAGCAACTTTGAGTTCAGCGATTTATTTGCAGTAATAATTTCATATTGGGATGGAAGATCGAGAAAACGTAAATATTGTGAGACAGTCGTACACGATTTATCCATTCACGGGAAACAAAAATACTATATGTATATTAAACCGGTTTCAAACGCTCCCTCTAAAGATACTATCCCAACTAGGAGAAAAGCGCTGAAGGGTCTCTATCAAATATATGGTAAAAATACCTAAGTTAAGAGAATCAAGAGGATTTCGTCCCCAGATGACCCGTCTTAGCAGATCGTCCGTAGCCTTTGGTAGTCCAAGAATTGTTGACACTACCTATAATGCTCTCTCTCTTACCTCCTTCATCTCTATGGAGCTTCTACTGTACTTTTGTTTATGATGACTAATTCTGGAAGAAGAAAATGATGACATCGCGAAACAGAAGAATCTCCATCTAACTTTTGGGACCGATTTTAGCTCCGAGATAGATATTCTCCATCAGTTTCGCCTTAAGCTAGAACCTCAGATAAAAAGTCGTATGGTGCTGGTGGTGTTTCCTTTCGCCGCAATTTTGTTAGAAATGTATATAGTAAACCAGAATGGTAAGGAAGTGCCGTTGAGCCTAGTCTCGGCGAGGTCGTTCTCCGTGATGAACTCTAATCATGCAATTAAATGAATTCGTTATTCATCCCTTTTTTTCTACTGATACAATATAGAGTGAAAGGTAACCAAAATGAAGCAATAAAAGAGATCGCCTGATAAGATTACTATTCATCAAAAAATATGACAAGAAGGTCTTTCAGAGGAATAGTTCGCGTACTCGCTCGATATCTCATTTCCGCTGTATAAGGATAAATATTTTTAAGCCAGAGATAGGCAAAATTATTCAGATTTCATTCATTTCTAGGTATTAAGCATTTATTTAAAAGTAAAGAGCCAAAAAATGTTTTCTATTGTTTTTGCGTGCAAGAAATAGAAAATTATATCCCGGTTAAAACGCATGTAACTCGGACTCCTGAAAAGCGGGTTTTGTTAAATATTCTACAAACTATGTGTTTTATATATAAAATTTTTTCCATGGCTTTAATTTACCTGATGTATCTTCATTCTGTTGACGCCTTATTCTGCAATCTTTTCTCGCATTTCCGATCTAAAAATTCGTCTTTTTCTGAATCACATGTATCGTACTATTTCACCTGATTGAACTTCCCAAGTGCTCGGATCGATCTGTTTATTTCGAGAAGTTTTCGTCAATACGAAGCGCAGTACTTTCGCTCCATTTCCTTCTACGTTTCGCTCTTTAGGATTTTTCCCGCCTCGAAAATATTCCCTCGTCATCCGTTAATTATGCAAAGTTGACTCCTCGCAAAGACGAGGCACGCTGTAGTTGGATTCCAAGTTGTTGATCAAGTTTTAATGCTGCACTAATGACCTTTCCGTTAAACGGTTTGAAAAGTTTTTGGGAAATAAAAGAAGAGTTCGCATGAATTCCGGAACCGGATCTCTAGTCGCTTACCATGGAGTTTAATCGTGGAATTAAATTGGGGAATTGAATCACTCCGAACGGATTTTTCGCCGTATAATTCTAATTAACGACGTTCGTAAACTTTCGTGACCATTGTGGAAGGAAATAGGCTCTTTAGAATGAGAAACTATATCGTTCATTTTATGAGGGCTAAGTGAGTGAACGCTCAGCTTATCAATTTTAAGAACTGGATTTAAAACTGCATGCATGAGAGTAATTTTAAATTCAGCTGCTTAATTGCGCCATTACTTTATATAGCGGAATGGAAAATCGAGGAAACGTCTGTACAGAGCTTTTCATGAAATTCTCGTTTTAATGTTGCATTTAGCAGATTGTGGATTTAGGAATAATATCGGCATCTCCATGGTTTTTTTATAAGTTTAAACTCGAAATTTATAATGCAGAGAGAGCTTAGAAAACACAGAAGACTAGCAAAAAAAGAAAAGACTAAGAAAATAAGGAATATTGTGAAGAACACTCATTTTAATTTTCCATTTAACTGAAAAAGTTTTTTGGATCGTATAACCATGTTTACAGGTTTTAGTCACTGCCCCTAAAATTTATTACGTGAAGGTTTCACTGTAAAATACGTGCATAGGTGTAATAACATTTGCTGATTCGTCATTTTAAACCAAAATAAATATCGAAAATTCTGTAAAAAAATACTGTTTGCTAAGTATAAAAGACGCTCATCTTTATCAAAAACGTTCTGTACAATTGTGTTTTCTGTTGGTAATCATTGGAATACGACATCATTTCGATTAAAAAGAGGCCTATTCACGGATAATTATTCTAATTGTTTTATTATCATTATCTTGACCTTCTACTCATCCTATAAGGGTTGGGAATGCCGAGGCTAAAAAGTATGCTTACGTTTAAATGAAGCATTGCGTTCGATTTCTCGCTCGCTTTATTCCACGGAATTTTGATTTTCGTGGATGATAGAGTTTAATACAATTGCATTACTTCTAGCCATCGAAACCGATTTCATCAAAGGAATCGTCTTCTGGTAAATTTGGCAATCATACCGAAGTTCCAGAGGGCAGATGCGCCTGTCATTGAGATGACGTGAATTGTAGATACTGCTCCAGAATGTATTATCCAGGACGCGCTGGATCTAGAGCACCCTAATAGGCCGTACGGTATATGGATTAGAGTTTAGCTTCCAAGGTCTAAGCTCCAAGGACAAGGATAGATTAGAGCTCGGACGTTAGGGAGGATTTCAATTCCTACCGCATGGAATTCCTCTTTCGTCTCCTCCTTGTCTTGTTCTTGCCTCTGAAAGACAGAAGGATTTTGTAAAGGAAAAACACTCGTTAAACGTCTGAGAGGTTTAATTTTTTGGTCGAAAAAACGCTAAAGTTGTGTCGCTCAAGTACTATTCCGAACCTCCTCTTGGGAATTTCTGTTCTTCAATGAAAAACTTTCCGCTCTGAGTTTTAAGCCTCCTAAAAGATCTTTTATCATATGTAAAAGGCGAATATGGAATAAGTAAGCTATTCTATTTATTCCATCGATACAATGTAAAATTCCTATTAAACTCTAAATTGCAAATTTTTAATGAAGCCTGAACAGTGATCTTAGATTTTCCCAGAAAATTTGAAGAATATCTTATATTGTCTTTCGATTTTATTATCTCCGTGGAGTTCTGAAAATTTTCAAATATCTTTCTGCCGTTTCATGCGACATTATGAATGAATTAAGAATTTGCGATTTAAACAATGTAATACCACATCTCTTATCAACAAATTGTACTACCTTAAAAAAGATACCAAGGAGCTTATATCTAAGGTTTATATGCAACTGCTTTAGTTTGAAATAAATAATTAAGTGTAGTAAGTTTAAGATGAATCTGTAGTTCCTCACCTCTTTGTTGAAGCAGTATTGTTTACATGCCGTCATAATCTTAATATTTGAAATGTTTTAACATATTTCTTAATACTTCATCGTTTCGATAAGTTTGTCTTTTTATTAAAGAATATGTTAATGAATGAAAGACCGTTTCATTCACTTCCAAGGCCATCACTAGGGACTGATGATGCTAGGACACTAGCGATACATGTTGTCAGAATAAAAATTGCGGTGGAAGTGTACGAAACGGTGTTTCATTCATTGTAATGGCCTTGCACGAGGTAACGCCTTACCATATTGAGTTTAGCTATATGTTACTTCCATACATTCATATCCCCAGTCAGGGGCCAAGGCAGGACTCTGTGATAGAGGAGTTAGAACCATAGAGATAACACAAAACTGCCTTCAATCCAGAGGAGGCAAATTTTTGCCCAAAATGCAATAATGATGGAGACAGATTTATATTTACATATAAACCCTGAGAGCCGCGTGTGGCCATGGTACCCCTAAAACATACTTTAATCATCATTTCTGAGCTCGTGGGGGGAGTTGAACCCTCCTTCCGTAGCTACGCTTATATGCCAATACTGCTTTTTACTAATATGCATTGTTAAGTTTTTGGTTTAGAGCTAATTTACTGTTATTTTATTAATATAAAAAGAATATCTTATGAACTTTAAACAGGAGTTAATTCTTATTATGATAGAAATATAATGTAACTCATTTCCTCCCTTTTACTCTCGATTTAAAAGTTTGTGTGAGCTCTATTCCTTGACAAAATTACTTTGGATGTCTAAAGTATGCGTTTTGGAATGGGCGATAATTGTTCTCTAACTAGCCATTCACTCGTGCTCTGAGAGTAGACGGACAAAGAAAAGCCTCCATTAAAATATTACACCAGCTTTGTTGGTGTACTGAATTCCGAAGGCAGTGTTTTAGCGAGACGAGAGGGGGACTTTCACCCCACCGCAACTCCCTAAATACACCGGCAAACCCATACTTCTCCCTTTCTCAGTCGGACTTGTTAAAAAAAGAGAAACGTCTCTCGTTAATGCCTCATTCTCCCATCTTTATTTCCACTTCTTGCTCCGCTGCATCAGATCACTAGGCGAACAGTGAAATGGGAAGGAAGCTTAATGGTTGGAGAGGGGAAACCACGGATTCAGATGGCCCCTTTCATTGCCTACGCATAGCCCTGTTGTCAACCGCTCTAAAGTACGTTGTAAAGGGGAAATATATATGAGATATGCCCCAAGGATAGCGGAGGAAACTTAGCGAACAAACGCGAAATTAAAACGCGTAAATAAGCGAAAGGCTTCCGTCGTCCATCTTTGCGGAACAAATGAAGAGTTAAATAAAAGGAGCGGCAATCGGCCGTCCTCGTATATTTTTTCGAAACTTAGCGATCTGGTGGAAAGTTACGAGCGCGGTCAGAATTCGAAGGAGGGACAGGTGGAGAAAGGGTGTTTTAGTATCCTTTCCGCATTTAAAAGTTGATTAATGCTACGGAGGCCATTTTTTCACTTAATATTGGATGGGCTGAATTCGATGCTGAACGAACAGTCGTTTCGGATAATACGTAGAGGAGTCGAAACCCTTTGTCACTTTGCTCAGTATATGGGAGTCGTTTAATTTACGACGTAGTTTGTTGAAAAATATTGGGTACATAATTCTACAGGACAGTCATCATTTACCTGGAACGTAATTGTGCGACGAGTAGACGATCTGGTATCGCTAGAAATTTAGTTAACGTTCAGGTTTTTCGAAATTTCAATTTTCACCCACTTTTGATCTAGATTTCTAATAATTTCAACACATGAAACGTCCCTATGGAATGAAAGAACAAGAAATATCCTTGCCATGAAAATGGATGGAATGAAATGTAATTCTCCTCGTAAATAATCTATTAAAAGCTGCAGCAGTATGTATGAAGCCACTAATAGCACTAGGATATATTCTTCTGTCTTTTGTGTTTAACTTGCGTATTAACTCGAACTTCGCGGATCTTTGTCATATACGTATATTTCAGAATTTTGGAAGTTCTATTCAGGAGAGTACAGCAAGAGTGGAATAAAAATTTTCTATTATGTTTATTACGGATTCTCAATAGCCGAAAAAATGTCTTGAAACATAAAACAAATATGTAAGGCGAACTTTGAAGGAAAAGTTATTTTCGAATATCACACTGCATTCCACGATTTTACTCGCTGAAAACCTCTGTATTGTTACTTATTAATTGGGAAGCACCGGCAGAATTAATGAGGTGGAAAGAAAACAGACTGTGAAATTATCCGAATCTGCAATAGATTTTTCCAACAAATAATTCAGTCAGGAATTTGGAATGATTCGAATATACTCTTTCTTGAATCGAAGTTCTTTACAATTTAACCATTCAACATTATATGATAAAACACACATACTATTGCTATATTGTTGTTTTCAAGTGCTAAAGCTAACACTTTAAGATATATGTTAATCGCTTTTTCTAGGAGGGACATGGGAAGAGTGCAAATAGAAAATTTCCTTATTTTCCTATTTTTCCTTAAACGCCTTATTTTATGCATCATAATAAAATGTTATGCTTTTACCAATGAATATGAATGAAAACAACTGAAAGAGAAATTAAGAGCGATTGGAGTTGTCATAGTGGGAGAGTCTCAATTTTAGATTTCTAGACCTTAAAAATTTGCCGTAACTCATCTCCGAATAAAATATTTTCGGGAAAATTGAAAATATTCTAAAATAAATTTAAAGAAAATTATAGTGGAACAGTACGTTAATGATCAGTGTTCTTATTCAGTGCCAAGGATATAGTTAGCGTACATGAATGTTTATAAATTACTACAGCTCTGAATGCTAATGCCAATTTATCTTTCAATATAATTGGCACTTAATCAACTTGCCTACGTGTGTTTGTAATGAAAGTATTCCATGAGTTATTATTGATTTAAGCCTCAACTAAAATCATATACTTAGCAGTTCAAAAATCAGAGTTAGCAGCCGAAGATTATGGAACCTTAAAGGACAATACTTAATTCCTTTGCATTTAACCGAGAAACAGTCTAGTAGAGTTTAGTAATTGCATAGGAATTGTTGCCTCTTTAGTTTTTTGTACTTAAGTAAGTCCTTCCTTAGATTCTTATTCGTAAAAGATTTATTATTGCGTCTATATTCAATGTGAAGATGGACGCCATTTAATACTTAAAGATTTCGTTGGACGCTATTTAATACGTTATTAATAATAGTTGACCAAATTTAATTTCAGCTTATGTTGGCTCTTAGTTAATAATAAAAGGTGATACATGCTTTTGACTTAATTGCTCTATTCCCAATTTTAAAAACACAGAATCGCTTGATTTTTTGATTAGATATATTTCCTATTGAAACATTAGGTTTTTTTAAGATCACAGGCGTAGCGGAGTATTTTCAAAGCCAACAGTTCGAAAGAGAACCGTATCATCTGCTTTAAGATAATAAATATAATTGCAAAATAATAGTGAAATGTGAATTTCCATCAACCATGTATTGATCTACGCTTGAATAATTGAAAGGGAAGAGGTAAATACATTTCAGCGAATAAACACAGCTGCCCAAAACTCTCTGAATAAATATGTATCTAATTTCATTAATTGATATAATATAAAATATCATTATCAACTGAATAAATATGCAGATGAAATATTTTGTAATTTAAATGGCCAAAAAATTAATAGATGAAATTTATGCGAATGGATTTTTACACACGCGTTTACTGCTGGAATTTAAACCAACTAAAACGCAAAATTTTCTCGGTAAACTAAATACCTGAGCTGATAATCGTTAGTTAGGGTGTATACAATTTTCGCGTTATTTCAGGAAATATTTTAATTCCTTCGAAACGAGGGGGTGAGTGAGTAACATGCAAGGAAGAATTAATAATGTTTGTTATTTAGAATCTGATTTTCTTAGTGAACCAAGTTTTGGAACTGTGATTACAATGTAAGGTGAAGATTAGATTTTTGGAGGAAATTTGTCAGGATTGAATGATTACCGTGGATGGTAGCTATTTATTATTTTTGGAGCAGATATGGAAAAGGAAAGAGGTGGAAATTGTTACATCTGTTTTTCGTGAAAAGATTATCTCAGGGTTATTGAGAGAGATTTTGTCTCTTTAAATTCAGAATATGCTCCATTATAATCACTTCTGCAAATGTACTATTCAAAATAAGCAAATGTGATCTCTGAAATGATTACTAACCTTGACCCATCTGGAAAAGAGAGAGAGAGAGCTGTTTGATAAATAGATATTCTGCTACCTTTCTCTCGATGGAAATTTAGATTAGCACAAGGTAAACCAGTAAACATTATTTCCCATGTTCTTCAAGTGTTTATTATTTCCTCATATTTATTATTAGGTGTTAATCTTTTTGATAACTAAGACAAACGTTGCTTTATGCATTAATTTAATTTCACTTTGCAACGCAATTTGTATATATTCTGTCGATCAGTATTTTAGAAATAATTCAAACATTTGAAAATAAATTAAAGATAAATTGAAAAAGTAATTGGTGATTTAAGCAACAATCTTTCATTAGTAACACGTTTTTTTTTAGTGTTAGGGTAGCTATTGAACTAAAACATTAAACTCGTTCGAATTGATTTAATTATATTGATAAAAATATACCTCCTTACTGTTATTGCTTGAGGTAGAGTTGTTTTTTAACAGAGAAAATATTTTGTATGTAGATCAGAATGATATGAAATCTCTTTCCACTAAATTTTTAAACATTTCTAGAGGCTTTTTTGTAAAATATAGTGAAGCTACTGAATATTAAAGAAGAGTGTTATCTGTGTAGTACATGAGAAAAAGATATTAATTGTGAACTGAAAAATATTATAGAAGTTTGAATAGCTCTTGTTTGACTTGAAGAATTTCGTGGAAGAGCAGAAAGCCATTTTAGAGAGGGATTTAAAAGATTTTCTTTTTAGATTCGAAAATATCTCCTTAACAATGATCTTGGTAAGATAAGTAAAGAAAAAGATTGTTTCCTTTTCTACAAGAGTTGCCAATGTAAATATCTTCGTAGTAACCAATTAATCCTGATTTAAAACCGAAACTCTTTTGTTCATTACTCGGAGCAATACTTATGAGCAGATATTGAGTTAGATTGGTAATGATTAATTTTCTGTGGTAAATACCAGACGTTAATTACGCTTCGTAAACCACATATGGCTTCTTCATATAGTTCACCCCTCTGCCTCCCACACTCTTCTAACTCATAATTCTTTGATGATTACCCGCTAATTACCTTAAAAATAAAATGACTCTCTCGGTAGTTATGATTATCTCAAACTTAATTTTTCAAATTTATGTGGATTTTGAAATTAGAGTATTTAATATTCATATGTAAGCATTAGAATTTGAAATCGACTAATACAATAATAGATTCAAAATAAAGTACACGACAGGATCCTAGGTGCATTAGGGACAGTGACAGATGTTTTATAAAAATGTTTAAAATCTCAAGGCTAACAAATTAGCAAGCTGTAGCATTCAGTTATACACCAGCGTAGATTCTTAATGCGTGACTTTCTCGGGCGTACGGATTGGATTGGAATCGAGGCAAAACATTTTCATTCTGACCAAGCAAATCGGTGATTCCATACATTTGATTCCCCTATTACTTCTCTCTCAATACATGTTAAATATTCCTGTAAAAGCAAAGAAACGGCTTTTTTCCCTTTAGCCTCATTACGGATGCGTACAGCGGGCATTCCCCTTTGGGGACACATCAAAGGTGCATAGTGACTAGATAAGAGAAGGGATCCAACCAAACACAACAAGAAAAGATGTAAATGAGCACCCCTCGGCGAGAATCACGACATAGACAAACCTTTCGCTCCAAAAATCTCACAGCTAATTTTTGCGATAGCAACGACAAGATGTGGGGCGGATAAAATCGTTTCATGAATATTCAGCGAATCAGTATTGTAAACGGGCTATGCGACGAAAAATCGAGGGAAAAAATGAAAACGCGGGAGTGAGAAGAATTCTCTATTGATTGTCCGGAAAAAAATTAATCATTTCCACCCGAACGCTCCTGCGGCTGTTCTCAATGACACCAGTGGAAGGGGTCGAAGAAGAGGATGGGTTCGCTCGAACGGCGTTAATTAAAAAAAGGGAACGAAAATCTTCCATTCTCCCTCTACACAGCGGGACGAAAATAAACTACTGCGAAACTAGCGGGAGAAAGAGAGTTGGAATAAGAAAAACGAAAACGGCTGTTGTTTTTCCATCCAACTCGGAATAAAAAGTATGGCCGAGGGGTATGAATGGAAATTATTTGGGAAAGTGGTTAGTAAGGACTGGAAACATGGAGGGCGAAAAAAATGCACCGGCGGGTGATCTGTAGGTATCATTTTTTTATCGGAGAAAACTTGAAATTCCGCGCGACAGAGGGGTAAGAAGAGGAATGCCAAAAGTTTCTCCATTTGCGAAAACACTCGGAATGTAGAGGGCAATGCGGAGAGAAGGAAGAATGGCGGTTGATTGCTCCAGGGAAAAATGTAGCGAAGAGAGAGAGAATAAACGACAGAATTATTGAGATACGGGAGCGGACGCTTCATTTACAAATTCCTCCGTCATCACCTTCCAGGGAAAATAAAAAGAGCCGAACGGAGATAAATTTTTCGTCCTTTTCCCAGAGTGATAAAGGTGGCGAAAAGTTAGCCGTAACCATAGTTGCGATCACGTGATGATAATTACGAGGAATCAATACTGAATCTCATCCACTCTTTCTCTTTTAAAGGATTTCGGGCTTGCGTTGCCATTGGAATGTTTTGATCCTAGTTCGTGTGACCAACTAATATTTCTCATTTTATTATTTGTGACATCAATATGATGATGGGTATCCTGGATGACTAATGTTAGCACATGTCGGAGTGTATTTGATTCGAGGAAAATGATCGAGACAAACTTCTAATCTACATTGGATTGTTGCCTTATTTTTAAATATCCGTATGTCCGTCGGTCATATTTGACCGTATTATTATATCACAAATATCTAATTAAAGACACGAAAGCTTTAAGATTTGCGCATAATAAAACGATATACTTGCAGACGTAACTTAGCATTTATATATATTTACGCTCCCAAAACCCATTTCTTTGCGTTATATTTTCCTAAATAAGGAACAACCTAAAAAGGAGAAGCAGAAGTGAAAATGATCGGCACTCGAACTCGAACCCATTTCTCCGCTATATAAACATAAACCCGTACCTAAACCAATCTCCGTACATAAACCAATCCGCTTAACATAAGCTATTCTAACTGCCAACATATACTATGCCGGAATCAATTGTAGTTCAGTTAGGACACCTCCCGAAATCTGAGAGACTTAGGCCCGAGTCCCAGTTGTCTTTATTTTTCGCTTCTGTTTCTTATGAGATTTAAATTCGCATGCCTATCCGTGATAAGTATATTTCCCTTTCTTATTTTCAATAGCCTAGAAGCTTAACAGAGGATTGCCAAAGGTCCGTATACCAATGGTATACATTATTTTCCCCGAGTATCTGCAAATAAAATTCAACTCGGCCCCCAATTTGGACATTTCGTCAGTTACGAATTCCTTTTCCGATAGAGAATAGCCGTTATTAATCCGTTGAGAAGTTGGATTGCTTTTATCACAGCTCTTCTCCATCTCCTTGTATTCCTTTCTAATTAAGATTTTCCCTCGGAGTTCCCTCACGATGAGATGGAATTGTTAAACTTCCACGGCGGATATCATTATTCCTGTAAACATGAAAGGTAATCTGAAAAGATGTCCAATAAATACGGTGGGATTGAAATGCGTCAGCCTCTTCTCATTCAATGTTCAGATTTCGGTTTAAAATATTTTTCCACGTTTATAATCTTTAATTTGGGGGATTGGCTCAAGATGGAGGGGTTAGATAATAGCAGTGAAAGAGTCAAGTGGGAATAAACAGAAACGAGCGAAAAATGAGGAAGAAAAGGGGTGCGGTGGAGGAAAAAAGAAATTATGCAGATAGAAGAGAGAGCCGATAAGGGAGGGTGGATCGTGTAGATCAATATGCTTAAGGAAAATTAGTGAAAGCGGTCTGGAATGGCGAGGGAGAGATAGGGAGTGTAACAGAAAGATGGGAATTCGGAGTGGAGATGGTCGAAATTAATGCGATTCGTGAAAAAGTGGAAGATTTCTCCTCCATCCACCTTTTGTCTTCGCAAACGAATAATTTGGCGCAGAATCCGTCCCTTTCTGTGAGTAATTACTGCCGCTATCTTACATTTTATTATGGCATCAGAGGGGAATCATTAATGAATATTTGATTGAGAGGGAGACTGGGGAGAAATAACATTTTTTGCCCTATTAAATGAATATTCATCTCCGCGTTTGGTTATTTTATAGGTCAGACTTCATCTTTAAGATTGCCAATATTCGCCTGGAGTTGAAAAATCGCGCTATTCGTTAAAACAACCTACTCTAAATGTTAAGGTAGCTGTAGACTTATTTAAATTTTATGAAGCTCTCTTTTCCCTTAATGCATTAATTGAGGTTCATTCTTATTTATGTATTCCTTGATAGTTGCTGCTTTGTTAGTGGAAGTTGTGAAGTCTAATATTAACAAACCGTATATAAAAAAATCAATCTAGGATAGAATTTCCTCATAGACGTCCATAATAATTAGAATTAAACTCCTCGAGGCGTAAGGATGAGGTAGTAAACGAAGAGTTTTATTCCGTCTATCCAAATAATAGTCAAGTTTTTCAGTTAATTTTTTGGCTAAATTTAAGAGGCTGATTTTCACGAAGATACTACTCTTTCAAGTCGAGTAATTCATGTCTAATGTGGTTTGAAATTTTAATTAGCAAAGGCCTTATTTGTATATAAATCATTGCGGAACAAAATACGACCATTAATGGTGATTTGCGAATTATTGTATACATTTAAACATATATCCTGTCATTAAAACTCACTGATGAATTATTTTAGATATTGCACATTTGTAAATATTTAGATTTCATTAGTTTTAGCCGTGGTATATACAGTGTGCAAGTACTTACAGAAATTTTCCAAAATTCACTCTAAATAATAAATTTAAAGCAAATACCAGCAGATACTATACGTGGCTACTCTTATATTAAGATACATCAAAATATAGGATCGAATTTTGCTGGAGATACGTGAAAAATTCTTGATTTTCTGGCCAACAAAGGGGGTTGACTTTTAACTGAGATGGAATTTTAATTGGCTTTTTACTGAATATATATAATGGAAACTACAATCCTAACGGGTTACATGATTCTACGCTACGAAGGTGATGATTGCTTGGTAGTCATGATCCTTGGCTTCCTTCATAGTCAAAATGTATTTATCAACGTCGCTCCCGTAGTGCTTATTTCGAATTGTTCAACTCACAATGCTGCTGGTAATTTTGGTCTTCAAATAGTGACATTAGTGCACTGAAAACATTCATTATAAGCTAGAATTCAAACTAACGTGTGACTGCTTCATAATAAAAAAGAAGAAATAAAACCCAATTTACCCCATTAGACAAAAGTTACTTATTCATACGATTTAATTATTTTATTATGATGTTTTAATTTATTTCTGTGTATCAGTGTATCATGATTGTGTTTACTTATGTTGATTTAATTTTGAAATAGGGAAATGTTTTTAAAATGAAATAATGCTTTGATACTTGAGCTAACGAGTAAAATTTCGGCAAGTGTATATTTCTCAGTTAACTCCCTCGTGTATATATATACGTCCATGTCAAAATATAAGACCATAGCTGAATTTCTTTTGTCTCCCTTTACTACCTAGTCAATTAGAATTGTATTTCAACGCATTTTTCGGATTTGAGATTAAGGATTTTTCTATCTTACGGGAAGCCGAATCTTTGCCCACGAAAGGTTTGGTTAAGGGATACGATTCTGGAACGATTTGTCTTCATTAGAGGTCCCCTTTTATCTCTATAGCACGAAATTCGGCTTCTCCATTACTGCTTACTTACTACTACGCACTATTGACTGCGCATGCGTACTACCTTTTACATATCCGAGCATGCATAAGTAATCGCAAAATCTAAATCTTCTAATTCGAAAATCTCTCCGATTTGCTGCGCAGTGACACGCAGCATTGGAAACGTCTTTCCCGCTCATAGTTAATGGATTCCAAAAGTTAATGCGTCGTGGAAACAAAGCGTTCGCGATTTAAGCACTCAAGAAAACTGCACCCTGTCAACCCTCGTGCGCTGCGAATGCTGCATTGCCCTTTTGGAAGGCACGCGCAAAGAGAACAAAAAAGTCTTGAACGCACAAAAAACGCATATCTGAGTAAGCGGTGGTACCATTGAAAGTGTCCTCGGGCGTGATGCTGTGGGAAACGCCTAGAAGCCTCTGCGGTTCCGATTTAGGGGAAAAGAAAGGGAGGATAACAAGCGCTGACCATGAGTGCGTGTGTGAGAGGAATATGCATGTGTGGTGCAGAGCAGGTGGTACTTAAAGGTGGTGCTTGGTGCTCCCGTAGGTCCTGAATGGAGATCAATATCTCCACAGTTGTGGCCGGAGAGCTCGGCTAAGTGAGGTAGAGAATGGCGTAGCGAAGAGAGAGGCTTAAAAATGGGTGGGGGGAAAAGAGGGGGGATAGAGTGGACAGAAACCATGGAAACGGAAGAATTTATTGTTGAAGGGAATTAACACAGTCACTTCACAATTATACAAGAGGGTAAACAAGGAATTAATTGAAAACTATAAAAAAACTGTATGACCATCCCTAGCGGAAATGTATGAGAATCTTGTGTCGTCCGAATAAAGGTGACAATTTGATTCTAATAGAACCGAATTACTGTCTGAAATATATATTATTGCGTATACTATGGTTTATGTGGCCTTTGTAATTAATTTGAAATAAAGGTACGAAGTAATAGTCCAGAATACAGTACTGCGTTCCTGATTTGTAAGTTAGTCGATAGAAGAAAACTATTAAAGTCTTCTATCATAAGCTAAGAATCGTAACTTCAATCATCAAATTGAGGACCTCTGCATTGAGATGACCTGCTATGAGGCTGTTCCTGAAACTCGGTTCATAACCGACTAGAAAAAAGTTGAACTCACACTGGTATAGCACGAAAATAGCTTATTTTTGTAATTAGTCTGAAATATAAACACGAAATCTTAATATATTTCTGAGGTTGCGATCGTCATGGAACATAATATTTACATAATATTATTTGACCCCTTATTAGCTGAGGTTAGGCCAGATAGGCCCATCTTCCACCCAAACTCCTACGCTATTTTTATACGGGTATTTATCAGAAAAGGACAAAAAAAACTATACGGAGAGGAACAAATGTAGGAAAGACTTCGTTTATGAGAAAAATATCCACAACTAAAGGTTGTTAGAGAAAAAACCCAAGTTGCAAGAAAACACCCACGCAATAGGGGAGGTGAAAGAAAACGGGGAAACATGGTATGAGAAAAATAAGAAAAATAATGAATTCCAGAAATATTGCAATAAAAATATAAACCAGCTGCCGATGTAGATACCGATAATATGTATAGGAATTCTCGGAGAAAACGAAATGGAGTAAAAATTAAAAAGAAGCCTACGCAGTAGGGCGTACCGAAAAACAAAAATTTTTAGCGGCGGGAACGTAATAGGTTGGAAAAGTTGCCTTTTAGGCTCAATAAGAAATGTGCTAAAGATGGGCTCTAACAAAGTTCGTCTTGGGCCTGACCAAAGAGCTCAAAAATTCGAAATTTTAGTGAAAATTGCGTTTTTTTAGGTAAGTTAAATTTTTGACGGAGCATACATACATTTGATTAAATGGCTGTTTTAATTCGTTTTGATCGAGGAACAATTAAATTAAGCCATTAAAACCGAATATGACGAGATATCATACTTTTAAAAGATTTGGAAACACCATGGAAAGTGGCAGCTCCTCACTGGTTCTGCTGCAGTGAGCTATCCAGGACTCATCATGAGGCAGTGACTGCAAATCGAGTCCCGCCCGCCTACACACTCGTGGAAGCACACCAGATAACTAGCTGATGTCTTTTAAGGTTGTTTTTGTTCCAGTTTTTGGTATTAGTCACTAAACGTGAGGCCTCTGTGACTTCTTTTACGTTTCGTTCGACTGCTTGAGAATCATTTGGGAGGGCAAATAATGCAAAAAGCTGCCTTATAGGTTCCTTTGCATAGTCTACGGCCACTATGCAAGAGACGGGTTCATAGGAGAGGTGATCCTCTCGCGAATACCAAAAACTGGAACAAAGGCAACCTTAAAAGACATCAGCTAGTTATCTGGTGTGCTTCCACGAGTGTGTAGGCGGGCGGGACTCGATTTGCAGTCACTGCCTCATGATGAGTCCTGGA
Organism: Pachydiplax longipennis; assembly: GCA_036926295.1. Classification (NCBI taxonomy): domain Eukaryota; kingdom Metazoa; phylum Arthropoda; class Insecta; order Odonata; family Libellulidae; genus Pachydiplax; species Pachydiplax longipennis. The sequence goes on along the minus strand of JAVFKF010000024.1, from coordinate 11,566,834 downwards.
TAGCTCACTGCAGCAGAACCAGTGAGGAGCTGCCACTTTCCATGGTGTTTCCAAATCTTTTAAAAGTATGATATCTCGTCATATTCGGTTTTAATGGCTTAATTTAATTGTTCCTCGATCAAAACGAATTAAAACAGCCATTTAATCAAATGTATGTATGCTCCGTCAAAAATTTAACTTACCTAAAAAAACGCAATTTTCACTAAAATTTCGAATTTTTGAGCTCTTTGGTCAGGCCCAAGACGAACTTTGTTAGAGCCCATCTTTTGCACATTTCTTATTGAGCCTAAAAGACAACTTTTTCAACCTATTACGTTCCCGCTTCTAAAAATTTTTGTTTTTCGGTACGCCCTACTACGCAGTCTCCCACTCTAAAGATTCAAATATTAGAGATTGCTACAGCGTTAATTTAACATTTCAGATTCCTGTATTGTGGTATGCATAATTTTAGCGATTTAGCGATTTTGTCACGAGATCTAGCGATATTTCAATCCCTTCATCGACACCTCGCACTCCATGGAATGTTAAGCAGAACTTCCTCCAAGTGTTCTCAACGTAACATGTTTGGCATATTTTAAATTTAATGTGGTATTGCATTCAGTTGTCAGTAAACTTAATATTCATATTTTAAATTCAGTTTGAGTATTTCCTAGACTGATATTTTATTTCTAGAAGCGTATTTAAACCGTTTTATTTTTTAACTCCTTTTAGAGGTATAATTTCTCTATGTTTTCATTTTCTTTTCAGCGTGTTTCTAGCGAAATTTTGAAAAAATGTTTTGGCTCTGATGTTTACTATAAGTACGCTAATGGAAGTTAAAGGGAAACGGTACAAAACGTCACAAAAGAGCACAAAAAAGGGGAAATGCATGAATGCAAAGAAGGCAGGGTTAAATGCGAGGTAGGAAGGAAAGGGAGGCATTAAAGGAGACGGAAGAAAGCGAGAATGATGACGGAAAATAAAGAGAGAGGAATGTCGAAGGAAAGTGGTGAAAATGCGAGGGGAATTGGCGTCTGAGGTGGAGAAGAGGAAAAGATAATAAAGGAGGATATGGCGGAAGTGAGGGAGAGAGAAAGGGGCGTCCATTGCACGTCACATCGGAACATGGACCTCGGCGGTCGTGTTTGTTCAACCGATTCCTCTGCTGCCCTCAACGTACCCCCTTTTTTTACTCCCCGACGTGCTAATGGATTTATTTTGTTCGCCCATGCTTCTGTAACGGAGAAAAGTACTTCGGAAAATCGCTCTGCGCCTATATACTTTCTTCGAGATTTGACATTTTCATGAGGATTTTTCGATATTGAAAACGAGTGAAGGACCCTGAATGTGGATTGCGAGATGTGGGTCGCGCAAAATCCGTGGGAATGCGAATCGGGAAATTCGAAGACGCCTCGTTTTTCTTTTTTTCGTTGCAGATTGTAATTTCGCGCGACAGTGGCGCTGAGAGTCCGCTGCACTGCGTGGTGAAATTTATGAAAAGTTGTAACGTTTCAAAATAAATACGGTGTATGTAAACACTCATCTGCACGAACCTTTTCTTCTGCCTCTCTCGAAATTATGCACAATATGAAGGGCTCCGTGAAAAAGATAATCAGAAGCCCAAAATTCATCATTTTTGAGATTGTAATGCTTTTATATTCTATGAATGTATCTCTTTAATCTCAATTGATAAAGTCTTCATTTTTGTTAACGGTAGCACAATTATGTCAGTTAAAAGTTCTTGGATGTGCCTTCTGGTTCTAATTTGTGAAGATACATAGGTTACAACAATAAGGTATTCAGCTCAGTTCTGCAAGGACACATGTTCAAGATGATTATGATGATTTTAGCAATGGAAAGTCGGACGCCACATGGTGATGAATCTTGGAATTTACTTATTATAATTTAAGTCTTCGTTACTATTAACGTGATATAGTCATAAGCCCATGCATGAGAAATTTGTCTCAATTATAATTGCTTTAAAATCATCTTTATAAACAAAATTGATGTTTCATATGCCACGATATGCTTCTGAGCATTGTCAAAGATCTCATAGTATACACAGAACATTCTCAGTCTGAATAGCTAATTTAGAGATTTTTATGAAACCTAGAAATTTAATCATCTCTAAACTAACCTCGAGTGGCTAATTAATATATCTCACACAGCCCTTCATGCCTCAATAAAACATATCGTCTTCCATGCGTTTCCAGACATCGTGTTTCAAACATCAATTCCTCTTTCGTAGCTGATTAAATTTCAGAATGTTACCCGCTCTCTGGTATATTTTTCTGCAGCTGGTTTCATAGCGGTATTCATCAATTGAATCGGAAGAGACGAGCTGCATGTCGTAATCAAACATTCCCGTTAATTATAAAAAAATCTTTTTCATGGATTAGTTTCTCTCGGGTCTCTCCACATAACCCCTACCCTTGGGTCGTAGCAGCGATTTTTATAATTGTCTTCATTTCTTTCTTTTCTCGAATAATGAACTTCATTCAGTCATTGACCTCATTTCGCGTCCTTTTTTTAATAATCTTTTATATCGAGTGGCATTGAATAAAAAAGCTTCCCTCATGCATCCTCCCTCGCTATAATGAACCCACCCTGAAATGATCCTTTGCTCTACTATTTATATATTCGTTTTCAACTTCCTCGGGAGCATCTCGTTGGACGTTTTTCATTTTCTGGAACAGTATTTTTTTATCTCCTCTCCGATAGCACTCCTTTATGGATCACGTATTTACGAATTCCTTTCCTATTAATCTATATTCCCCTCAATTGGATTTTTCCTCTTTTCTTTTCCCTGAAGACTCTCTTCGTTTCGTTTCCTCTTCACGAAATCTGTTCCTCTAACGAAGATTTCTCTGCTCACGCCTTCCCTTGCCATCCATTCTAATTGTAACTCTCTTGCCCTAGTAACCCTCAGCCATTTCTCTACGCTCTCTCAGCCCTTTCTCTCATCCAACTCACCTTGAATGAAGGACTCGTCTTTTTTCTCTATCCTTCAAAATTACGTCCACTTTTTCACATTTTCGTCCCACTCTCTAGTTCATCTTCTCCTTCCCCATCCCTCCTCTTCTACGTCGCAGAAATATTTTCATCGCAAACGCCTCTGAATTTTTTTTCTGAAAGTTTCGACAAGCGTCCGCGGTAGCGCAGTAGGAGCTTGTCTTTTGGCCTCCTGAATTCCATTCCGACAACAGTGGTTTGTCTCAACTTTTCTCCCCCACCAACTCCCAAGTCCGTCCTTATTAATCTCCTTGATTGTTCCTTTTATAATTTAGAAACGAGTACACGGGTAAGTCCGCTTGGAAATGCTAATATTTGGGCTTCAAAATGAAGATTTGGGAAATGAGATGAAGAGGGCGAAATATTGTATTCGCGAAAGAGGTGATGATGTAATGAATGTCATTGAGCAATGCTTGCTAGAATTTCATCATAAAAGAATCTTTAATAGGGTCACCTGTATAAAATCAACAAGAAAAATATATTTATTTTTAACTGAATTGCTGGACTGAACGAGATGTTTATAAATCTTTCGCTCTTTGCGTTTTTCTACAGTTCTGATGATGGCGTGTTTTTGCCGAAACCGGATAACTATTTATTTTTCTTGTGGATTTCGTACAAATGTCGCTTCTTGTCCTTGTTGTTGAATGTTATCTTTCGTACCTAATATTGAAAAACCATTTGCGATCTCTATTTCCGAAAACTTAGCCTAGACTTTCCGGGATCCAGAAGAATCTTTTTTCGATTTTTTTCCATTTCGTAAAAAATTTCCATCTAAAACACATAGCAAACGAATGTAAAATTTCCCTGAATTATTTTTGAAATGAAAAATTTCCTCTCGTAATTATCGACCGAACAGTATCGCGCACGTGCTTCTCGATAATTTCTGCTGAATTTTTCGATGCGTTCAAATAAACATAATTGGCTTGACATCCAACGCGACTTTTCATATTCCATGCGTGCGATATGCAGATCCATAAGTACCGATGCTATTACAGAACACATTTATCTACTCGAATATTAAATATTTACTCTTTTTATAATTCGATTCTCATTATACTCGAGCACGAAATATGGCAGTAGGCATTTTGCACTATCACACAGACGAAGTTTATAAGGGAAGAAATTTTAATGTTTTATATAATCAATCCCTCCCAACGAGGATGATTCATTGGAATCTCGCTGGTCTTTATTCATTTTTCAATCTGCGACTGCTGCAAAATGAGAAATGTTGGATCGTGAGGGCGATCGCTGCCATTAATCCCGAATTTTTTCCGCACGAGAGGGAAATGCGTCGATGAGATTTATAAATAATTGCCGATGTTAAAAACCGCCCATAGCAACAATAAATCACAAATCTGTATGTTATCGTCTTGATTTATCAAAAAAATGGAGCATCGTTTTACTTCACTGCATTTCATTTGTTGATCGCGTTTTCAACAATGTACGTGATTCACGTACCGCTTGTTTTTGTTGTTTTAGAAGAGATTTAAATTGTTTATTTGGTGCTTTATATGATTGAAGGAAATAGTTTATCTGAGGTATTTGTGTAGTCAGTATTTGTAGGAGTATGACAAGTTGCCCGGATGAGAGTTAGAAATTATTTCTTCAGTAAAATTTAATTTCTGTAACAGAATTTGCATCATAAAATGTTGAATCTTAAACTGATAATACTTTTATTGAGAATAGAAAAACGAACTAAAAGAATTAGTACGTAATCAGTTGCCTCGATGATGACGATTGAAAGTTCCAAAATTATACAAAATTTGGTATATTTTTATTAAAGTTTGTGCTTTTTAAGGTTGTGAACTTCATTGGCTAGAAATTATCAATGACTTTGTTAATTATGATTCTGTTCAGTGTTCTGAACAGTGATTGATTTATTTCAGAAATATTTGAACACTATTGGAACGAAATTTATGTTACAATTTTCTTTCTAGTTAAGGGACATGAAAATGACGTGTAACTTTCGAATCAAAATAAATAGTAGTGGTCATTCATGTAATGTGCAATCAACTTGTCAGTTTTTGTCGAAAACTAAGGTTTCCGCTGTTTGGGGTTTACATAAAAAAGTGTCACTAGTTTCGAATGACATATGAGTTAAATGCTTAATGCTTTAGCAAAAAAATTAGTAAAGTTTTGATGGCAAGGAGTAGCATATTTGAGAATTTTAACAAAGTTAAAAAACGGTATCGTATAGAAACAGAACTTTTGTAAACAATAATTAATCTACCCAAAGACGAAGGTAAGGATACTTCAATTTCTTATACAATGTGTACATGTGAAACAGGCAATTTTAAATTGGGAGTAGAAAACAAAGACATAGAAATAGATCCAAATTGAGTCTTCAAAAATGAAGATAAAAATGCTTATTGTAATCCTAGCGTTGAACGCATAACGAAATATGCCTTGTATACCTCGTGCTAAAAATCTTTCTGACGATTGCAATAGTTTTCCCTTCTCTGCCTCTGCATTGATAAATATCTTATTCCTCGCCTCATTGATCGAGTCTAAGCAACATATACCTATCCTTTTTGAAATACGCAAAATGGAGCAGATTGAGAAACACTTCTAACTGGTTGTATATTTGACTCAGTGATTTGTCAGCCGAAATGAAAAATGCTGAAATTGCCTCCTCTTCATAGTCTATCATTAATTCTTACCCTTTCTTCAAATGGACCGAAATTCCCCATGCATTCTCTCGGTATTCGGTAAAATATATGAACTTGGATTCATCTATTGCCTTTGTAGTCGGGGAGATGGTTTGTTTACAACCTCAAAATTGCAAAAAAATATTTCGTGTACTTTATCAAAATTCTCGCTATTTGAGATCGAAAAGAATATTCGACGACTAATATAAGAACCTTTGTGAAATGTTCATTCTTTTGGTGCTTGTTTCGTTTTCGTCCGACTACTCTTTCGAATTTAATTTTGTAAAAGAAATGAACCCCGCAAGCAATAAAAATAGACTTTACATGAATTTCTTATGAAAACGTATAAACTCATCGTGTTGGGGACTTTCGAGTAACTAAAAAGTAGCCTATTATCTGTTCAGAGAAGACATTGAGCAATATTTCAAGTTTGAAAGCTGTGCAGTTTTCGTTCTCGTATTTTATGCGAACACACACACAAACATTTTTGATTTAATTAGAAAATGCTGTGCTTAGTATCTGTTTAGTAAGTTTACGAATGGTGTAGAGCAAATTCAATAATACTTTTATTTTTCCACGTTTGATATCCAAATAAAGTGAACGAATCCTAGGGCTGGATAGATGCCTAAAAGTTGGACTATTTTGCGTCGCTCTGAAATAAAAAATCTCTTCGTTTCAATAAATCTCGCGATTAAAAGCTCTCTTTTGATTTTATTCACAGCGCCAATCTCGTCGTTGAACTCTCGACGAGCGAAGCCCGTGTTTGCACTGTTCCTGAGACGAAGGCAAAATACCCGCACTGACTGACTCCCTTGTCACGAACCCAAGTGGCTAAGGTAAGATGAAATCAAAGTACCCATTAGCATCCGTTCGATTCCAGCTTGTTTAGTTCTCGTTGCCTAGGCATGCTTTTAATCAACACTGGTTCTCATCTGTTCAAGCTGTCAGCATAAATAGGAAATTTTAGTGTAAATGCCTATTATATTTTTTCTATTAATACTCTATAATCGGAAAATTATTCTCTCTCTTTTCTGCGTGCAGGTCACATTTTGTAGCTCCTTTACTTTGACCCTGCGGTCGCCATCCTCTTTTTATATCTGAAATTTTGAGATGTACTCATGACGCCATTGGTAATGTTTTGATACATAGGAAGTGTAACTTTATCACAGTGATAGAAATTAATAGTTATATATCCATAGATGGAATGATCATAATATGATACACATATGCACGAACTGTATGGGGAAGAAGTGGAAGTATGCAAATATCCGAATTAATTTTTGTTCGATAAAAATTTTGAATCGAATCTATATCGGCAAAACCAGAATCATATCGAACCAAATGTGCGAATTATTGTGGCGGAAAATTATGTTTTCGTTACTTTTTTCATGTTTCGTTTTTCAATTTTCTATGTAATTGTATGTAAATTGTATGGCAGAATATATACTGGTACGTTTCTAGCCAAAACTAATTTAGTTACCAAAATGACTGTAATTAATAAATTATATCTAAACAGAAATTATGTTATCTTAGATTTGAAATGACAGCAATCAGTACTAGACAAAAAATGCGATCTTTAAATTTGGGAGAGAAAAATGGGCAAAGCATTGTGTATCGAATCGCATCGAATATCTAGTAAATTAGATTAAAAACAAGCACGATTCGCACATTACTAGGAAGGAGTGAAGGTGATGGTTTTGCAAAATTGATTTATCTTTGATAAATTTAATTCGGAATTTAGCGAAGAAGGAATAATGACCTTAACAATAACAACTTTACCTCAGTTGTATGGTAAGTCGTAGAAATATTTCCCTTTTTTTTCCCTAATGCCAACTTACGGTAGATAAAGCCTATTTAATTTCGTCGTAAAATGTATTGAATCCTTCGATTGAAATTTTCTTTTGTTTTGAATTGTAAAGCCCTGTGCGAAGGCTTTTGGACAGAGGAAAGGGTGCCTCGAATAAAAGGTCTTCGCTATATTTTCTTCTCAATCCTTTTCTCGTAAATCGGGATTCTCTGTGTCTCTCCTCTTATTGCCTTCCGAAAACTTCTTAATGGCGAAAGAAAACGTTCGAGTCCAGTCGGAGAGTAAATATTTCCTCCTAAAGACCACTTTTCCTACTTTGAGACTTCTGTATTTATTGGCTCGCTGCTGTTGGAAATCGATTTCTCACTCAATTTATTTCCGTTTGATCCTTTAAGAGATGTTGATTGAAAAGATTGCTCACTCTTCTCTGGTTTGGATCACGAAAGGAAACTCAGTTTTGAAAAAGCAGTTGCTTGCTGTTTTGATTTAAAGTATTGGATTCCTTTATTTCCTGACAACTTAGAATAACGAAGAAAAATCGCGTTTTAACGAGCACGTCAATATCAGGAACAATTGTGCTATAACATTACTAATAAGAGTAGCCACTCTACCTATAAATTTAGATGTGCAAAAAGAAGGTTCCGGAACAAATTGTACTGGATATTTTTAAATTCCTTTCTATTTACTCCATCATGTAATGGCCCCGATCACATATTCAGATTATCGAACCGTTATATTTTTCGTGTCAATTTTAATATCTATATAAAGTATAATAAAGAAACGAAAATTGGATTGGAATAAATAAAGGTTTTCAGTTTTGATTTTCATTCAAGCAAAGAAGAGAATATTTTTTTTTGGAATAAACTACACTAGTTTCTTTTTGAAAAATGATTTCGTTTATTCAACTTCTGTCTTGGATTACTACAAAAAGAATCGCCGTTTCGTCGAGTTTATTTAAGAAGAGAATAAATTTGATTCCTCTTAAATATTGATGGTATGCAACACCATTCTTTCTTAGTTTTTGTCGTTCACATTCAACTGCTTTTTTCTCTTATAAAGGCATGAATAATTTTAATAATAAATAAAATGAAATTTAGATAAATTCCACCATGCACCTGTGAGGAAATGTTTGGGGACTCATAATGTGATTGTACTGATCATTTTATACTCTTCACGGTTCCAGGACGTTTTACCCACAGCGTTTCGTCCAAAAGACGGTTCGCCCTGAACAATTCATCTGGAAATACTATCACGGAGGGACTTTTCATTCAAGACTTTACACCCAAGAGTCTGTTCTCCCAAGAGATATTTCACCCAAAAATATCAAAGGATATTTTACATAATTGCGGCTTCCAAAACGAGTGAGGCATAAACGTTTATGGTGCCATTGTGACAATGATGACTTTATAAATACTTCCTCTATTCTATATTTGAATTAATTGAAGCGAATTACGGATAATTATATTTATTTAATCGTACATAACAAGTAATAATAACGATAACAAGTAATTATATTTAGCTAATTATGTACATATTCAGTTGATATTAAAAATAATCGAGGATCAGTATATGTTACTATTTCTTCGTTTATTTTTATAATTTTGGGCCCCACCTCGGGAAAAAGGTCCAAATTTGAAATTTGCGAATAACATATAGTAAAACCAGATTGTAGAAGATTTTCGGGGTACCAAGCGAAAGCCGCGTCTTAAGTGGGATAATGTAATGCTGGCTGAATTATATCATAATTTTGAAGAATGGTCTGCTTCTCGCACAGAAAAGCGTCTTAGTTACTTAAATTGTCTCATTTTTCATTCTATAATGAAGAAGATTTTTACCAGGTAGACAATTAGGGGAGAATAACGATTTTTTATTAGCACTGGTGAGACGGCATCACGATCTCTCCGAGACTACGCTCAACAGCCCACAAAACACTAAACTCCCTTTCTCGTTTATTCGATATGTTTACAACTTGAGATTCGAAAGGATTCAGCGAAAAGCGACTTTTTGAATTACGTTCTATGGTAAGGTGATAGAGAAGATGACACTCTTTCTTATTGTCAGAGTTTGTATCGGCTCCGACTGTGGGATATAGCCCTTTTTTTATCTCACAAAATTATTCATTCAAAAGAAGAAATCCACACGGAGCCATTCTAGAGATAAGGCAAAGCGTGAGAGGACGACACAAATGATCTAAAAAAATTTGGTCTATCGTATGAGGCGATCGATTGGCGAAAGTGTGTTGCAGTGCATGGTGGGAATATCCGCGTCTTAAGTGGGAAACATGGCGATTTAAGCGGGGATTTTAGCATGTGTTTCGTGTGGAAAGGACTGGGACTTTGAGTAAACCGCCTCTTTAGCGGGATATCGTCTTAAGCGGCAGCGTCTTAAACGGGTTTTACAAAGCATAAGATGACAAACTATCTGCATCCAGAAGACGTCAAACAGAATAACTTTTTATGTTTGTTTAACCTTAAATTTTCTTGTAGCAAATATCGATGTGAGGCAATTTACTGCTAGTGTTAATATAAGTATAACTAGCGTTAATATTCCTATAGAATTATCATGTTCATGCCTCACTCGCTTTTGACACCAGTAGTTGTGAAGTAGTCTTTCGGTGATTTATCCCTCGGGTGAAAAATCCTATGGTTAAAAGTCTCGGATAAAATATCTGTGGGTGAAAGGTCCCTCGGACGAACTCCTTATTTTCTAAAAGAACTGAGATGTCTTTTGGGAGAAATAACCTTCAACTGCGCGAATTATTTATATAAATTCACCTTGTTAAGTGTTTCAGTGACTCTTGTAGAAGTAAACCAAACCTGATCTAATTATTTACATGATGATGGCTTATGAGTGTCTCGTCTCGCTAAGGAATAAAACTGTTAGAAGGAATTTCACGAATCGAAATTACAACATTTTTTTACATGCTAAGGAGTAAAGCTGGAAAAGTAGATATCTTCGTAGGATAGAATAGACCTCCCAATAGAACAGAAAATATTTTCCAACGTCCGATAGTATGGAAGTTGGATAGAGATTCGATCGCATGGAAAGAGGCAAACAGAGGAAGATGATACTATGAAGGCTTAACTTTGTGTGACGTTTCAGATGGGCCCTTGGGAGATGGAACACTACCTCCTCCCTTTTTGACCCAATTTTCATGTTTGACTTGGAGTTTTTAGGCTCCGATACGTGGATATGAATCGTATTTAGCGTTGAAATATCGGCTTTTCGTCATACTTATATTCTAAATGTTGACGAATGAGGTTTAATAAGCACTCATCCCTTTTTCAAAGAACGTATATTAAATGTTAAAATATAGGATAATCGATCAATGATAGGCGGAAAATATCTTAACAATAATATTTGAGAATATCAAACTTGAGATGTCTCCAACGTAATCCATGTATAAATTCCTCCGTATCTATTGGGTAACCAAGAAGAAACATTGACTATCATATTCGGGTAGGTTTGTTTGACGCGGCTGTTGTGTGTTGAAGATTTCTCGAGGAATATCATAATATTTAAATAAAAATTTTAAAAAGTAATACAAATTGATGCGAGATTTTAAGAATTCTACCCCATGACTACCGCATGAATATTCCAAGTAAAATTTAGAATAACCGCTAAGCAGGCTAGATTTTTATCGTTATCAAATCAATGAAAATCTTTACGCATAAGTGAAAGATGAGATGTAGAAATTTATACAGCATTTTACTTTAAAGCGCTTCCAACAACAATTTTGATTTAATGATGTAAGAAAAGTTCTGTCCGAAAAAGACCTCGCCGAGCTTTAAGATTTAAGGCTAATCTGAATTTTGCGTTGTTGAATGAAAACCATTTATTTACGTCGCAAGTATTAATTTAAACAAAATACTGTAATGTAATTTTTCATTTTATGTACACTCCCTCTTCGTCAAATGTAACAATTAACTCATGCCTGGCGATATATGGCCCGCGGGCCGCATGAGCCAGCTAGGATTCATCATGCGGTCCGCTATAAGTTTTGGAAAATATTTTTATTTACAAATAATGGTAATTTACGAAGCAAAGATAGTAGAAATGGTTATCGAAGTTATTCATCTCTCATCTGATTTCAAAGTTCTAAAAAAGGAAGCATTTAAATATATTCCGATTCCGTAAGTTTTCTTTGTAATATTCTTGCTTATTCATCATCCTTTTATTCTTTTACCAATAGGAAATTAATTAAATAAATTTTTAATTTAGTCGCCAATTATGGTATGTGTAAGAATAAATATAAAGTTATCCGGAAGATCATCTACAGCTCCCGAACGTTTCACGTAATATCAATATGGCACTTCCATTCTTTTATGTTATTCACACTTAATATAACTCTTTCTTTAACTCTGAGTTTTTCGAATCCTAACGCTTATGAGATTTACCAGAGTCTCATAGCCTTCGGTCCATTTCTTCTCACAATTAATAAATAAAGAAACAAATAGCCATCGCGTGGAATCACTTTGGTCGCGACAATAGCGAGGACACGTTAAGAAATAACTCCTCACAGCGCCAACGAAAGGAAGAGAAAAACTTTATGAGGTTAAGTATCCCTTTTAAAACGTTGCTGAACTTAGCACAGAAGTCAGAGTATTTTATTTTCTGTACATTTTAAAGTTTGTTTTGGCAATTCACAAACAGGTGGAGTTTTTGAATGTTTTCAGCTTCCCTCGAAGTTAACTCAACGATTTTCCTTTGATTTTCATTAAATATTTAATCGCATTTTCTCACAAATTCCTCTAAAAGGATTAAATATTTTCTTGGGATATTTTTCGTATATGAATTCAATTTCTCTTTCTATCAAAATCGAAAGGTGATCACACAACATTTAAATTTGAAACACCTATTTCCTTAGCATACATATTATAACTCTTAAATGTTTATTCACTCAACTGAATAATAGTCGAACGATTTCAACGTTATATTAAATTAGATTGAATTAAAATTTTATGAGTAATTATTCTAAATTGATGTAAAATTAATTTAATGGGATTTTAAAACTACTTGAGGAAACCTTTTTTTTGTTACCAAGGTTTAATGCTCCTCGTATTTTACGGTTACTTATATGAAGAGGGTACTTGTTTGATAGTAATAATATATTGATTTGATAGTAATAATATATAATAAATAACCAGAATAATAGTCTTTCGTTCCATAATAAACAGTATGCTCTGTCTTCGTTCTTCAATAAGTCTAAAACTGAATTAAAATAGGATCGAGTATTAACGGAAGAGAGAGAAATTATTTTCAAGGTTATTTACAAGGGAAATTTGTGGTTAATTTTCGATGTATCGTTGCATTCCTTCAATGAAAGATTATTGTGAAGACATTGAACCATTTTGTGAAAATTAATTTTATCTCAACCTCAGGGAAGTTTAAATTAGTATTGATGCATTGACTCTGGTCATTTCTAAAGACCAGAACGGATCCTCTGAATCACGGCTCGTCAATGTCCGATGGACCGTATCAGGCCGAGGTCGGGTCTCACGGAGGTCAAACCTATGCATTGTACTAAATATACTGCAATTTAATTTGGAATTTTCTGCTTCAAAAACGAAAAAAAGATCTTTTTAATAGAACACTTTCTTTACCATACCTTAAGTGGGTTTAATGCGTCATCTGTATTATTAAACATTTCTGTTAAACATTCCTATCCCACAGTCTTTCATTAAAGTTTTCGTATACTAGACATCCCAAGTAACACCACCTGCTTTCAGTAAATCTTTGCTAGATATATTTGTGTCTTATTACATTTATAGAGCTATAGCTGGAACTAAATATCAGTTTCCAGCATTCATAATATATTGAAAAATTCATAATACACCCTTTACCAAAATATTTATTAAATAATTCAAATCATCAAAGTTCTTAGATTTTGGTTTGTTATCAAGGAATTTTATTATATAATCATTCTTAGGGTTAATATTTTGGATTGAAAATTTCCAAGTGGGATCAGCTAAATTAATAAGTAAATCATTAGATGAGAATGATTTTGACACATCCATACTCATGTACATTGGCACCATACCGTAAACTTGTCAAACTGAACTGGACCGATTTGGAAATATTGGGTTCGAACCCAACATAGGATGCGATCACTCGAGTCAGCCCGGGCGCACTTAAGAACGGGTCGGGCCCGGACAAAGAATTTCGGCCCCTGGAGTTCGAATGATGTAACGAAGATGTGGAATAATGGTTCCTTATTCAAGCACAGAATTCATGCCCTTTTTCTTTATCCTTTTTGATGTGATATCTATCATTAATAATCGCTAAAAATAATATAGGCTAAGTAGAAATGTAACATTATCCACATATTTTCCAAAGGAAAAAAACTTGGTTTTTGTGGCGAGGTTTTAGAACGAGACAGAACTTCAAATCGTTAATCTCCATTTGAAGTTAAAGCCTATGGACTTATGAATATATGAAGAATATAGAAACATTTCTCAGAATTTGTGAAGTTGAAAATGAAGGAAAGAAAATTTGATTGAAGTCATGGTGATAAAACAGTGTACTATTTTTCATGAATTTTCACGTTATTTATTATGTTATACGACAATGATTTTCTGTCGATGCGGGTTCGTTGCACCCACAGATTTCTTTTTAAACCTCGGCACCACTGTCTTATTTATACGATCATAAAGGTCCTATTTTTCAAACCCGGAGTAGCTCAATTAATCATAAATCCAAGAAAATGAGTAAGATATCCTGAGACGCTCTTCGCATCATCGGGTAATATTTCAAGATCGTTCGGAAGGAAGATATTTTCAGGGAATCACGTCACTGTCGACCCTTTCCCTCCATCTTTTCCAATTTTCATTCCGACTCACTCAATTCCTTGTTTTGTCTCCCAAGTTTTACTCGAACGATCATTATTACGTCACATTTCCGAACAAAAGAGATCGCTCATTGGTTGCCGGGTCAATGCCGACCTGCCTTGCTCTTTCCTTTCAAAAGAATCCGTCCTGAGTTATCGGGGAACAAACGCCCCGCCCACTTTGCCAATCCCTTTTGAATTCGCTTGCAAAAGAAAAGTAAAAGGGGAGGGAGAACATGTGCTCCAGGTATATGAAGAAAAAGGAAGGTTTATTGAAATGCGTTTTATTTCTTCAGGTGTTACAAGGGGGCGCTTGATGTCACGATTCGTTTTTATCTTTCTTTGCTGATTGTGGATTGGAACGTTGGAAATCGCAATTCTAAGAAACTTTTATCTGTTGCTTCTTTTCGCACGCTAATGAGACGGTCCCTGCTTATTTGTGTACCGCAATTCTTTGGAACGTGGTTTTAATTCTTAATGGAGTTTTTCCAGATTATAAGATTATTTCCTAAATAACCCGAGATATTTTTTCGACCTTCTAAGTTTTTTATTCATTTATACATGACTTGAATTAAAATACGCTGAGTTATTTTATATTCATTCTTAGTAAAATGCTATTGAGTGACGTCTTAGAGCTGAGTTTCCTTTAGTTTGCTCTCTCTTGTGATATTTAACTTAAGGCTCTCAGCAGGATGATCTTAGAGCTTCGAAATTGAGAAACAGATATATAAAATTGGGCTCAACTCTACGGAGATACTCGGTGGAGATGGGATGTACAATTTTATACTCACGAATGAAATATTATTTTCTCAATCTTAAAATTTTAATGTGAAAGAATGGCTTTTTCCATCGTTTCTAAAACATTTTTTGTGCTGTTACTAATGTGAATTGCAATTTACTAGGAGTATCTCCATCATGAAATTATGTTAGGGCAATTAAGTATCGAGTGTATTCTTTTAAATGAATCGATTATAAATTATATTGAACGTAAAAAAAATTCGAAATAAACATTCTAAAGAAAAAATAAAATCCAAAAGTGACTTTGAAATGTTCGAATTAATTTTGTAACTTGAATGGGGTGAAATTATCTTGAATAGCATTAGGCATTTTCTGTTTCATTAAAGCCATCTACTGGATCGCTGGAATTCCAGTTATTTTCAATTGAGAGTTCGAAATCGGATTCTTTGGAATAATGCGTGAGTAATTCGCTTTTTGTGGTGAGGAATCCCTCTAATCTCGAAGAATAAAAGGTCAATCTAATCTCATCTAATCAAGTTTCCATTAATTTAGCCTCGAGTAAACCTTTGATCTGGGAGCTTAGAGTATTGCACTGGCAGATGCATCATGTAAAGCTTGTCAAAGTAATTGAATGTTTTTGAGGGGTTGTCTTTTCGTGTTGACGGATGGATTTTATTTTGAAAGCGATTGTCGATAGAGATGACGTTTTCCCCGACGCCAATCTCATCAAATGAAATCGTTTTTGATTCGAAAAAGCCGACAGGTATGTCATCTTTCCTAATAAGTAAGCGTCGGCTCCAGATGGTGCTTATATAACATCATAACCCACTGATTAGTAAGCCTATTTTGATTGTTATGGGAAGTGTAATGATCTATCTGTTCAAATACACATGATATGGAAAATATGTTGACTTTTTGTGAAATAAAGCGTTACTATGAATATATCTTTTATAAAATAGGTATATTTTATGAGAAAACATTGTTATCGTATAGTTTACATTGCTAAATATGCATTTTTTGTTTTATACTCTGAAATGAATTGAATGAAGGAATCCATAATGTATGAACTGCACCATAACATGATGATGTAAACATTACGTATATGCTCGTCTTTTTAAATCTTCTTGCTATGAAATATTTATATATATTTCGGAAAGATTATTGTCTGTAAGTAAATAATTTACACCTTATTTCTTATGAGAGTTAAACTAGAGAGTTAATCGTTTCTAGATATATCTAAGGAGATGATAAGTTAAAATATTTTAAGAAAAATTGACAGTTTTGGCTTTAACCTTGTGGTAAGTATTAATAATACTGATACTGATTACTAATATTATTTCGAAGAATAAAACAGTTTACACATGATTGAAAATGATAGATTGTTCAAAAACACACATACGATCTATAATTTCACAATTAAATTTTTAATGAATTACTGTCTAATGCGGTTGTTTCAAGATTTAGGCTGACTCATATTGGTAATGCAGTAATACTTGTTTAATATTGAAATAGTTCAAAAACGGTAATTTTGATCAAATACTTAATTAAAGAGCCTTCCTCTTGGCTTTTGTATACATTTTAAGTGTTAAAAATAAAAAAATATGTTTAAGAATTGCGCTTTGGTAATTAAAGTTGCTGAGTTTAGCTGAGTTCAACAAGATAGGTGCAATATTCTCTAAGTTGATACGAAGTAGAATTCTCTTATGAATTTAAATTGTTTTCTCTCCCGAATGACCTCCTAGCAATTTCTTTCCGCTTGTTCATCAAATTTTAATGTGGAATTGTAGTTGGTGGTCAGCGCTTCAATTAACTCTATTCCATTTTGTCTTCCTTCATTAGCTGATCTCACACTACCCAATCCACATTCAACACAGGGTTTTCTCCTCATTTCACAGTCACTGATCTATATAATATGCGTAAAAACGGTCTCAATAGAACTAGAAGTTAAATAGGTATGAAACAGGATAGATGCTGTTAGGATAGAACTACTACTGTTGTTACGTTTTTACTTTTTCAGTTGAAAATTCAGAGAAATCCAAAGGTAATGAATGTTTCCGTGATAGAAATTTATAAATATGATGTACCTAAAAATTCTCCAATAATCAAGTGAGATGATGATGGAAGATCTGCGTCTGTCGTATACATGTATACTTTGTCTATATGCTTAGTGTTATAAAACTCTAGTAAATTATGTTTGTAATTGCTCTTGTACGCCATAAAATGCGTATCTTTTGTAGCATGAAATTTATGTGTCAATGATCAAGTAGAGAGGTAGAAAAGGTTTGGAAATCGACTAAATATATCACTTACAAACGAATATAGAATTCAACTAAAGTTTATTAGTGAGTGTTACAGTAGCAGACTCCATTAGATTTGAATGAAATATGACCTTACAGCTCTCATTTACATTTCCAAAAGGGTCCATAACGGCATATGTATGAGCGAGAAGTTTGAGGAATACAGTTCAGAGACAGACTCTTGCTTGTCCTCACATAGACTACGTATTCTACCTTCATTTCACTTCGTCCACTTTCGTCCACTTGAGGTTGCGATACTTTTTCCTGTGTGCACTCTGTTCGAGGTTGTTTATGAATCCTTTCTATGAATTCCACACACTTCTCAGTGAATGGAATGCATATACTCGATGCATCCATAGTGATTCGTGATATAGAAAAGGTTTCTATCTATAGAAGTTTTCTCCATCACTGATATAAGGGATTCCTCCGCAGTGTTTTTACACAATGGTTATGTTACGTAACTAATGCATATATCAGACCAAGAATTTTATCCTTACCAAAAATATGAGATTTGCATTGATACTTAAAATATTATAATTAAATATTAAATTATTATAAATAAATAAAAGATCTTTCTCATAAAATGCGCATTAGGATAATGAACTGTATCTTAAATTTAGTACTCTATGTAGAGTACTAAGTGGCAACTGAAATATAAATTTATAAGGCTATATTTTATGTTTATGTATAATAAGATGATATAACTGCCTGGCTTTCGTCTACTTGTAACACATCTGTTAATAGTAAGAATAATGAAAATCGGAATATTTTTCTGTTTGGATGCTTGATGTTCCGATAGTAGGCATATAGATATAGGTTGTGCAAGTCTTATTTAATGGAAATCGATCAAAAAGAGACCATGATTAGGACAGCTGTGGTGTTTTCAGTTTGGCTATGGATCGAGACTCAAATTTTTTAGAGAAAATTTTCCGGGAGTCAGTGGTCCATGGATGTAATAGTCCGAAACCCAGATGTTCAATGGATGAAAACTGCTTCGGATGTAACCGTTCGGAACGCAATTACCCTGCTCTCGTCATGTTTGATTGATGTATCATGTACATGTTATAACAGCCGTAGTTTAGGTTTTGTAAAGACTCGATATATCATTTCTCGTCATCATGCATACTCGAATCTGCATATGCAAAGCCTTTGAAATAAAATTTTCGATAGGACTCAGAATGAAATAGAAAATGAAGCTCCGGTAGAGTAAACGAGGGAATGAATTATATAAGAGATGCTACATTTCGTTTGTATTTTTCATAAGTATCTTGTAATAAAATTAAGTGATTCATCTCAATCAGGATCTTAGTTTGATCGCAAAATATTATCATTTAGGAATTATTGAAGATGATTTAGAGAGTTTTTTGTTCTGTTGCAGAAAAACGTAAATAATCACAATTAAGAAAATCACTTGTAGGCAGTTATCATTTTATCAAAGCATTACTTGAAGAGCATTTTAAAATAGACTAAAATATTGGCGAAATAATCGGAAAGTAATGAATCAAGCAAATGATTAAGTAGGGCTTAATTATTGATTTATATTTTTAATTAGAACAGTGTAAGTAACTATATATCTACCTGGTAATAAAATTATTTATCTTTTGAAAACCGTACGTATGTTTTGAAAGATGCATAATCTTAAGTTTAAAGTTTATAATATATGTAACTATGGTAAACAAATGTATTTTTTAATGACCGTCTTTTTTGAGAACACTTCCGCGTCATCCATCAGTTAGTGGAGATCGTAATATGGGAGCTTGCTCGCAATTTGTTGGAGCACATCTGTCATAAATGCGTACTCGTAGCACTTTATGTAGTAGATACAGAGATAAATGGTAGATATGCAGTGGTTCTCAAAAGATGAAAGGCGTTCCATTATTGTATCTCGCAAGCCTATTAGCTTGACGGCTTCTCTAAATTTTATTCATTTCATCACATGATAAGCACGCTCTTATTTTAAATTTTTTTTTATCGTGGTTGAATCTTCCTAGCGCTTCATTGCAGTTCCTCGCAATGTATTACATATCGTCAATTGAAAATAGGAGTTCACCACGCCTTGTTGGGACTTGGCTGTTTACAGGAGATGGAATATTAAGCGTAGAACTAAATAGGTCGTGGAACGCTCCTCTGGGCTGGGATAATAAGCTTTTGTCATAAGAGAGACATAATTTATGAAACAATAGAGGCGCGCCAACGATAGCGAGAGCGTCCGTTTTATTACGCCAAGAGTGGACTTATGATGCTGATTACGAAATACAATTATTAATAAACGGATCTCATTTTAGTTAAACTGAAGTTTAAATGCTTTAATCGCAGAATATATCTGAGAAATAGCGCCGATTCAGTTCGGGTGTCTCAAAAATTTCTTCCGTGGTCGATTGCTTGCTGGTGTATAGTACTGTGTTCATGTAATACTACATTAAAGAGAATTTTAGTCTTAAACTTTCCCAAATTGAGGCGTTTTATTCTGATTAATACTATTATCAAGTCACCGTCATCGATTTGGTGCCTAACCCTGCCCAACAACTAAAGTTTATCGGAAGAAAACTTGTTGATTTTGCTGAATATTTATCATGCTCATTATATACTAA
The DNA here is from genome assembly GCA_036926295.1 of Pachydiplax longipennis. Taxonomy (NCBI): domain Eukaryota; kingdom Metazoa; phylum Arthropoda; class Insecta; order Odonata; family Libellulidae; genus Pachydiplax; species Pachydiplax longipennis. The sequence goes on along the minus strand of JAVFKF010000024.1, from coordinate 11,546,936 downwards.
TAATGTGATTTAAATAGATGGATTTCAAAATCTTATATAAGATAAATGCTCCTGGAAATAACGATAAGGTGTTGCTTAGTCCAACATCTTATTGGATGGCTGTTATATAAACGATAAAAGTCTCACATCTTTAAGGGAAAAATCCAAGGAATTTTGACTATTCAATTACGTAATAAAACCACGTTTCATGATCGCTCGAGAGCGTCATATCTAGCTGGAGAAGGAAATTAATTTCCGAGCAGATGTTGCAGGGCGGTTCGACAGACGGGGCCTAAACAGGGAGTCTTCGCAAAGGGGCAAAAACCTTTTTCTAGCCTCGTGATTGATGAGCCAGGGTAAGAAGGCCTCGAACCCAGACTACTGCGACTCAATGGATCCATTTTTAACAGGTTCGGGACCGCAGTACATTCAGCCGGCAGATTAGCCGAAAGAAAAACCATTGGTTGGGAATAAGAAAGGCGTCGGAAGAGCGAATGGGGAGAAAAACGCCACTCTATTTGTCCGAAGCACGACTCTTTCACTCAAGTTGATAAGTCCTCGGAGGCGTAAATCGGCCTCAGGGCGAAAAGAAATTGGAAGATAAGGCAATCGCTTCTCTTTATTTATTTCCAACACCTGGGGGTGCGCGAGATAAATTTAATGACGTGAGGATGTAAAGCAGAAGAGGGAAGAGAACATGTCCAAGTGAAAAAAATGCGGATTTTATATACACGGAAGGGAGAAAGAAGCTCGTGGAATTCAAGAGAAGTGCAGGGAAGGGCAGATTGAATGGAGAATAGTTTTAAAAATAGGTTTGATGGGAGGGGGCAGCGCGTTCGAGTGCAATGAAAGCGGTCTCGGGTTCGATTCCCGGTGGGAGACGACGTGCGAAATTACCTTAACTGTCGAAGCAGTTTTCACGATACTACTATTACTGAAGGTTTGATGGAAATATAGGATGTAGAGAATACGAGAAAAAATTGAGGAGTAAAACAATTTGAATTCAGATCATGAGCTTATTCAATTTCTTATATCAAATAAGAAAGATTGGTCGAAAGGAATACATAGTATACAATAACAGGCTGTGTATATTTAAATGCAAATCAAAATTAAAATTAGTACTTAATTCAATGACGCTATTAACTGGGGTATTCATATAGAACTTAAGCATCACTAACTCTTAATTATTATTAATTACGCACAAAGTCAGCACGAATCAGTAAAGCAAGGTTACATTATAAAAGGAGAAAAGTACAAAATTTTACAAATCAGCCTTCAAGGAAAGGTTTACGTTTGCAGATCAATAACCGGAACACGCACGTCCTGGATTCACAATCTGAGGAAATAGCTCAATAGTTTATCTCTGTATATATTTCGAACTGTATCTTTCTGAGCCTAGATGATGCTAACTTGATGATGATAGGTAACTTTCTAAGAGGAGAATATACAAAGAGAAGAGAAATATATGCAATAAGAATGGATTATATATTGAACATGTGTGGGGAAAAGCAGAAAGAAGAAACAGAATCAGTAACGACATCAATGAATGTCAACATTGGAGAGGCTGCGTGACGGAGATGAAAGAGAATATCCACGTCGGTTTTGATATTTGGAAAGGAAGAAAGTGTGCGTTGAGAATGTGAGAGGTATAAAAATGAAAGGAAGACCGTGAAAAACCTGGCCGAATGTTCTCAATGAAAGGAAACAAAACAAAGTTTAGGGAATGAAATGAATGAATGACATTTACTGGTGAAGGATTTACCTACTGAATTTCTCATTATACGAATCCCAAAAATGTAGAACTCTGTGATACTGGATACATGTGGTTTTTGTAGCGAGTTCGAAGATGAAATATGTAACAATGTACAGCCAGAAATGATTTATTATATTTTCAGTGTTTGTAGTTAATTCATAAGCTTCCCTTTATTTCTGTATAGTTTTGTAGTATTTTCAATTAGTCATTATTGAACTATCTATTATGTATATGATTATGTGGTTATTGTTTTTAAAGTAATTGTCTATGTAGAGTTTTGTTGACGAATTATTTTTTACTCATTGTGTAATTCATTCTCTACTTGAGGTATTTGGAGAGGTTTCCCTCCAGACTTTGGGCAAATGCCAGGCAATTTTAAAATGAAATGATATACTCTCCTACAGCTACAGCAACCTGGTTATAAGACTAAATTGCTGAGGTTTTATATTATTATTATATTATATTATTATAAATGAATAAGGTAATTAATCGATATGGAGTTACTTTCTGGAAGGTAATTGGACAGAAGGGAAAAAATTCTCTTATTTTCCGTGTTCATAAAAGAGACAATGTCTTAATGTAAAGATGTATGCTAATATAGAAAACAATGGAGAATTAGTGCCGATAGAAGAGACTATCAGCGTACTTAGTCCGAAAAGTAAATTGTTATTACGTATCTGTTGAGTTTAAGAATAGGGAACGGCGACTATTACTGGTAAAAGTGAAAATAAGAAAATAGGAGGGAAACGGAAAGGATAAAGAGAGATGAAAATAATAGAAAGGAAGGGAAAAAGGGACAAAAATCGATGAAGGAAAGTTAATAATGGGGAAGAGAGAGAGAGAGAGAAATGGAAGAGGAAATTCGGAAAGTAAATGGCTGATGACAAGTGAGATTTATTGAGTGAAATGGAGTCTAAAATTTCCCATCTTAAAGTTTACCCTACGTCAAATGATGTAGAAAGTAAAATATAATTACAGATAATGAATTGAAAGCACTCTAAATGGAAGCTTTTATTAGAGCGGCGACAAGGATCGCTTTTAGTGAAGGGAAGAAAATGCGAAAAATCATCGAAAGATTTTTATTTTCTTGGAAGTGCGGGAGGATGGCGAAGATGATCTGCGGTGAAATAGGGAATATAATGAAAAAGGATGACGAGGAAACGAATATATTTGTTGCTTGGATGTGGAAATTACGGGAGGTTTATTTTCGACCTGATTTCGAACGATTTTAGTGATATATTCACGATACGTACCCATTTTTTTGTACAAAAAGCGATAAAAAGAAAAATATTTCCAAAAAGAAACATTCGGAGATATAAAGATCACGAAAACTTCGCATTTCCTATAGGGAATTGTAAAACTTTGAATGAATAAAAATTGAAATCGGTAACTTTGAAAATAAAATGTATATTTCAATTCTATTGCGATCCTTATGTAAATAATGTAAAATATAACGTATGATATTAATCTTATTAAAAGTAAAGTATCATTTGAATATAAAACTCATGTGACATTTGATTGTTAATATTTTGTATCCTGATAAGGGGAGCAAAATATTAAGTTAGTTTTTTTTAACAGATTTTATATTGTTTGCTTGTATTTTAACATAACGATATCTGAAGTGTTAAATACGAAATTATTTTCATTTAATAAAAGGGTGCTACTTCGTTAAACTATATATCGTTATTTGGTATAGCTTAAAAATAAATGACTTTGAGAGAACTTTAGGAGGTCTTGCGATGGTTCTCCAATTCATGAGCGAAGTTGGAAGCAGGAATATTTGATTCACAATGTTTGGATAATAAGTCTATACGTATATTCAGAATCTTAGACGGGGATACTTATTTACTTAATAAATGTTTAGAAATCTCAAATAGAATCACATTCGGCAGCCATGGGAAAAAAGGAATTAAAAGATTTCTTAGGTTTGCTCCTTCTTAGGGCTTCGAAAGGATTGATCGAAAGCGTTTCTATAATTCTGGAGAAAGTGAAACACTTGGCTATATATACGTTGGAAGAGCCGTTCACTTTGGGAATGTATCAAAACCACATTTTTGGGAAACGTCCGCGCCTTAATAGAATGGAGCAGTTTACTCACCGCAAGGAGGGTTTCGGTCGGAGGAAATAGGATTATCTGTTAGAATGATAGCGGCTCAGTTAAAAATGATCAAAGCCAGCAAATCCCGGACCCGGAGGAAATCTCAGGGAGAGAAATGAAAGAGCCGGAGGATTAGATCACCTTCGACTAATCCCTTTCTGAAGACATAGTCCGGACGATTGAAAATGGAGAGAGTGAGCTTCAAATCTGTCTCAGATGAGCGTTTACCAGCCTAACGTATGACTGGTAAAGTAATTCTTTATTTATCGAAACTATACTTCTTTAAATATGTCTGTAATATGAGAATAAAAGAGAATTATGACGTATTTTGGGGGAGGACAATCTAAGATGAGTAGATTAAAGTGACTAAACTCGGACACCCTCATTATCTCCCCTAGGGTTCCATGATAACAATATCATAACTATATTTTGCTACGTGTGAAATACTTTCTTTTCTTAACTTTTTTTTCTAACGTGGAATGAAAGGGGGGGAATGCGATTTCTTGAAATGAAATCATATTTAACGACATTAATAAATTGTAGGAGAAAAGAGAAATAGAAATAATTCCTTTACATCGGGATCAGTACAGAGCTTCTGAGGTTTACAATTATAGAATCATTTCATAAATCGTAAACAAATTGAAGGCAGACACGTAACTTAGTTCTCCGAAGGAAAAAGTCATTATAAATAACGTCTCGATTTTTTTCCGGAAATAGTGATATCTAGGAGACCGGTTTAGGGTTTCCTACAGAGTTTTATATTTTTAAAATTTTAACTTCTCTTAAGGCAGCGATGCTAAAATGTCCTTATTCCCGTTGTCAGTTTCCGTGTCGTCATCACTGTCTTCGCTCTTTAGTTAAGTTATGATAACTATTCCACACGTTGCAACACAGAGTTGAGAGAGACTTGATTTCTCGTGAAATCTTGAGGATGATTCTAAGCGCCTCCGAATTTACAATACTTAGAATAATGTTTTTACTCATCTAATCATCTAATTAGATGAGTAATCTACTCATCTCGGATTCTCCCGCGCTCTAAAATATATGATTTTTTCATGATCCTCAGTCGTAAAGGGAAATTAAAATAGTATAATCGTTGAAATTAAGAATTCAGGTTTAGAAGATTGGTCTTGCAAATCCAGTTGTCTCATGATTATTTTTAATACTGTGAAGTGGAATGAACGAATAAACTTTTAGAAATCACGTTGTACAAACAAGGGATTGAAGATATCACATGAGTTGATCATTTTTATCCAGAGGGATATTTACTCGGCACACACAGAACAAGACAATCTTGAACACGTTACATTCAGGAAAGCTTCGGTTATATTAACCAATCTGTTTATTTTTCTCAGCAAACGTCCTTTTGTAAACAGTCTCGTTAGCAATCAAACTTTTCACGCGACGTTCAATGCGAGATTGGTATCTACACCTTTAATTAAAGCGAGTTTAAGCCCAAGTTGGCATTCTTCCTCCAAATCTCAATTGATTATTATATTTTGATTTTGTTTAAAATCATTAGAGGAAAATCAATACAAAAGGATTTGGGTTGAATGTGTTGGGAAATGTAGATTATATTTCAATGCCCAAATGTTGAAAACCGCGTTATATCTACAATTAATATTTTAGAGTTCAAAACATGGATTCAAGAATCTACATTTCTCACTAATCGATTTTGGATGGCTGAAAACCCAGTTAAAGTTTCACAATCTAATTCTAAAATTTTCGACGCCAAAGACAACTAGTTTACCCATGAGTTGTCAATCAGTTTATGATTTCTCCTCAAGTGACATGGAAATACTAGGGGTATTCAAATGTAAAGGTTCGAAACGATACTGTGGTTATAATTGAAACTTTATTCAATAGCAATCACAAGAGACCTGAGAACAACTATCTCACTGTTTCACAAGCCGAATTGTTCCCCGTTCCCAGAATTCCTGTAGCTGTGACAAGAGATAGTCCTTCACTATGTTCTTGTTCGTTGTCCAAGTTGAAGCGCTTCCCTTTGAGATGTTTTCCTAGCGGACCAAACAGATGGAAGTCGCAGGGTGACATGTCCAGGCTGTAGAGTGGATGATCAAACCACTTGGACTTGACCAGTACACTTTGTGTGACCCTGTAGACGTGTGGACGCGCATTATCATGGCATCACTCCCTCCGTGAGTAGCCCTGGCCTTTTGCTTTTGATGGACTTGCGTAGGCTACGGACTCACAGTCTCCCCCTTATGTGGCCACTATCCGGCAATGAATATTGGCCAGTTTAACACCCTCTCTCAGACACCTTGCTGCTCCTCAATCGTCACATTTCGCAATGTGATCGCCATGATGTCCTCATACGCACTGCCGCGTCAATTAGACAGACAATCAATCGGTAAAGGACTTGCTCTTGTCACAGATACAGGATTTCTGGGAGCAGGGAATCTTTCGACACGTTAAAAAGTGGGATAGTTGTGCTCAAGCCTATTGTGATTACTTTTGAATAAAGGCTTCAATTACATCCACAGTGTCGTTTCGTACCTTTTCATTTGAACACCCCTTATACTACTGAATTGGAATATTATGACGGGAAATAAACATTTCTGCTCTCCTTTATACATCTCGATGTTTTATAATCAGAGTATAATTGTAAGAGAGAAAGATATGAATCAGAAAGATCGCCCATTATCTCACAGTCTGTATATAAGTGATGCTTGGTCAAAGATTGAATAGCTTTTCTTGAGCGTTGAGAATTGTTATTAAGTGTAAGATCTGAAGGTTATTTGAGTGCTACATTATGAACAGGATGTTGGCGAAGAGAAATGGTTAATAAGATAAGAGAAAGTGTTTAAAAGCGAGGTCTTCATAATCATTAGGGTATAAAATTATTTGAGTAAACATATTTGTGATATTAAAACATTTATTTGATTGATTATTTGTATTTTATGTCGCTCATTCCATGCATATTCCACGGTGAAATCATAAAATAAACATAAGATAATTTTACAAATCGAAGGTAAACTTTAAAATAATTTAATTTCCACCGAGACGTTAATGCCACGCCTCTTTTCAATTATATGAGCCAATCGCATTCAACAAATACATGCGCTCTTATTTTCGTAATGGAAAATTAATTAAATCAAAGAAAATAAAATTAAGAGAGGATGAAGATAATTTCATGAGTTTTCTTATGGTAGTCTGATATCATCAAAGTTCAACTGAGAAGGGAAGGTTTTACACTGGTTTAATAATGGCTGATTAATAGGAATAAATTATCATGAGAATTCCCAATAATCTTTTTCGGAAAACTAGGTCGTTCAGAAATGTATCACTGCACCAATTAGTCTTTAATTATCGTTACATGCACCGGAGTTAATTTCTAGTTCGAATTCGAAATCAGCAAACAGAATCAGTGATGAAGAATTTTCTCCGTCCAAATGCTGAATTAACTAAAATTAAGCAGATTTATTTCATCATTGACTGGCTTGTTATATTGTTAGTCTGTATTGGCAAAAACGTTTCCTTTTTGCAATTAAGGAGATGCGAGTGTGAGAGAGATTAGTCACTGATAAATAAAATATGATGCATCAATTATTTCAGTTTGAAAATATTTAGGCATATTTAACGCAGGTTCTTCTCGGCAATCATATTTTAAAAATTAATTAATTGATTGTATATTTAAGAAAACTGAGAGATATGACACTCTATCTCGACGTTGACCATATTTGTAGACGAACCTAATTAGGCTGCATAAAAATCGCCTCTTGTTGGTATCATTATTGTTAATTATTTGATAATCTTTACAAATGTGAGTCGATAATTCTGCTTGACTTACATTTATGTTATTATTGTATTTTAAAGGCTTGTAATTTTATGCTGTTACCGTCTCATTTTTCAACATTTTCATACTACGTTTTCATACTTTCCGTATCTTAAGTGTTCCCTCGTCAGCTTGGAAGTTGCAAATGTTATTTCCCCAATGATACTCCTTCTTTTTGTTATTAATCAACCATTGGAAGCATTTAACTACATGCGATGTTAGATGGAAGAGGCCCTTATGGTCCTAATCTCGGCATTTAATAACCTATTAATTTATATCTTTGGAATTAGAGATTAATGTCGAAGGTCGGTCTATAAAGATAATCTATTCTCATAACGCTAATGTATAAATCACTCTTCTGATATAATTTTGATATGAACCTGTTTCGATAGCTATTATCCTAAATTGCAAAGATGTTATCCCATATTATTTGTAATTTCATACCTTTGCGGTCACTTTTATCACAACTCAATGCTTTTATATATAACTAATTACCTTAGTTGATTGTTATGGAGTGTCTTTTCCTTCTATATCGTTCTCCTGTATGGAATAACCGTTTTCCGAAGTGAACAAAATAGGTCGTACCCGATGGCATTGCTCAGCTTGAAATGATCTTTCCCGGCGTGTGTTCCAAATCCCTTTTAGTTCCCCATTTCCGCCGCCAGCAGCGCTACTGTTCAGCACTGCTGTGCTGCGCCCTCCGAACGTGGAAACCAAATTGAACGGCATTTCCAGGGAACGGAAGCTCTTGTAATTGTGTGGGAATTGAAATCGTTCTTCCTTTTGAATTATCTTGACACCAAACCCCAGGAGCTTCCTCTTGCTTAACAATGGACACTTTGTTTTAGCTTTGATCCCTAAAGGGTTCAAAATAACCCGATGCCATGAACTCACTTTACCAGATTATGTGGATTTCAGTTGTATAGGGTTTTGTTTTTGTTTCTTTGGGAAAAGACTATCGTCAGAGAATGGGTTCATCCATCATTGTTAATCCTTCTCATTTATTGATTATTTTCAACAGTTTCCTAAACTTAATCTACATTATTTATATTTTTTGAATGATTTAGTATGTTTTCTCTTTTCGCATCTTAGCTGGTTAAATAAATTTAGGAATGTCATACCACTTAAAATTACAGTTAGCCTAGAAAATTTGCAAATTCGCGAAATGTTAATTTTTAAGATAAATTATTTAGGAAATAAAGTACTGAAATTCGGTGACGCTATGAAAATCTAACAAATTGTATTTGATTTTAGTTTTTGAGATGATCACGTTAAGAGTAATACTTTGGAGGATCAATCAAGTTTGAAGAAATTAGTAATCAAGGTTTGAGATCGTTTCAGTAATTTGAACAAATATATTAACACTGAAGAAAATCGGCAAAACCTTGATCTCTAATTTCGGCAAAACAATTCTCTTGCATTGCTAAAGCAAATCTTTCCCTCGAATTCGCCTATTTTGAAATGTACATATCGATTTTATATTTAAGAAATCTATTTTTGTTGATCTCTTATCCCTTTACAATGTACGGTGAACATTTAAAGGATCTAAATTAATGATTTAACCCACATCTTCGATTTGAAAATATGTAAGAATAACGATTATAAAAATAAGTTTTATTTGAATAAAAATATATTTTAAATATTTGATAAGTAGTAATTTTAAGTTGCTGATATACTTTTAAAAACGACAGAACAGAGGGCCTAATCAAAATTATTACACGAAAAACTAACGTATTATTATATTGAACACGTATAATATAGCTATGATGCGCAAGATAATTTATTTAATTTGCTCATTCATTAAGGATTTTTTCTTCCCGAGGGTTAAAGCATAACATAACCAATCTCATTCCTCTTGTGTGCCCTAAGGCTGGGATTGACTGCCAGAAATATCATGAATTGCCTGAAGAGTCTTCAGTGGAAACAGGTCAGACGGAAGTTCTGGGCAAGTTCGGAACTCTTAGCATAAGGGCATATTATGCGATGGAAAAATGTTCTATCTCTTCATGTTTCCAGATGCTACAGTCCATGAAGGACGTTATAACATACAAAACAGCTGTATAAGTGTCTATGTGAATTAATCACGCTAAGAACTGTGTAGTTTGCCCAGATATGATTGGAATATAGAGAAATATTAGAGATGAGGACTCCGTTTCTAAAAGTTTTTTTCTAAACTTATTCATTTAGTACGGCAATTTTAATACGCGAACAAAATATATGCAATGTTACTTCATGACGCTCTTCTATTTCAGTCTTCTTCTTCTGTCTTATCTATCTGCCTGTAACAGTCTCACTAACATATCCTAGGCATTCTTACGCCTCTTTTTGTCTTTCTTCGGTATTTTTCTGAAGAAAAATACATTTAATGTATCATTCACTTTTCTATATAAAACATCGCCTTTACCTCACTGAACGCACGTTTAACTTCTGTCCTTCGTTATAGTTTTTCAAATAGCCTAAATTTATGCAACCCTTTACCGATCTAAGAAATTTCATCTCTGTTGATTCGATAATTATCTATCTACCTATACCATTATCATGCTTCATTTGAAAATCCTTTTTATGTTATTTAATGAAGTAAAAGGAAGAGAAAACAGTGGTAGTAATTTTCTCGAAAAATGAAGTGTGAGTGAAAACAAATGGATGGATTTGATTCGACTATTATGATAACTGGAGCGAATAAGGTGAATGATCAATTAAAACAGAAAGCAAGTAATCTTTCAACAGTTAAGTGGGGTCAAATTTTACCCCACGATAATATTATTTTGTATTCTTGCGCAATGCATTTGCATATTTTGTCTTACTATGTGTTTTGAGAGAAAATTTTCAAATTCCTTTTAGGCTTTCAATGCTCAGTTTTCCTAATTGGGACCGTTTCTGCACTTATTTGTTTGGTAATTACAACTTTTACATACAAGATTTTTTTGTTTACACAAAGCTAATTAAAGTCTGTCGTACAATATCAAATTATATGTTACATTATAGAATGATTTATGTTGATAATAAATGATATGCTCCTAAAATTTATACTTTGATTTTAGCGTTTTGCAATTTTAGAACATTTTTAATTATTAAAGGTAGTAATCCAATGAATCCAATTACTTAGGTGCTATTATTCCAGTTAATTAGATAGTATGTACCGTGTAATGTAACAATGTAATGGATGATAATATAATATAACTCAGTGACCTCTTAGGAGGAAAATGTTTTTGGCATTAAATTTGTAACATGTAACGAAACATTTTAGGCCGTTTAAAGGTCAAATCAATCGAAATAGTGATTCTTGTTTTTTATTTCAATGAAAAATCCGGTTCGTGAAACATTTCAGACTCATTAATTTACCGGTGAAATAATTGGCCAGTTATATTTGCTTCAGCTATCCTAACATATAAACGTTGCATATATTTTCTGAGTTCATCTCTTATCCTAACATAAAATAATAAAATTAATGTCTTCATTATTGTGGACAAAATTGAGACTATAAAATCTCCTCTTTCAATAAAAATTATGTCAGAATTACTGATTAAATGTGAATTCAAATTAATATGGGCAAATACGAAAAGAATTCACAGCTATGATCAAAGAGTTGGGTTTGGACGAATCAACTCATAAAAAAATAAGGCTAAAGTATATGCATAGAACCATAACAGAGAAACGTTCGATGAAAGAATTGAAAAATGGACTCAAAGATTGAGGTTACCTTGGGGGAAACTACTATATAATCTACTCTCCTACTCTTAAACATAGAAGGGAGTTTTGCAAATATTCATTTTTGAATCGTAATATAATGGAATGGAACCATTTACGTGAAGCAGTTTCCGAGCCTTCCTGCATTGTCTTTTTAAATAGAGTTAGTAGAAGAATCTGTACATTGACTATAATGTGATATTGTATCTTATAAATTAATTATACGAATAATTGTTAACTTAAATTTCGTTCTAAATTGTATACCATATAAAATATTTGAAATTTTAAATCGAATTAGTAAAATTTTTAATATTATTACATTACGTACTGCCTTTGAGAGCTTTTAGAGGGTTATTTCTTCCGACAAGGCGTACGTTTTATTTATTATTTACTTTTTATATTTTTATTTACTCATCAATAATAATTATAAACTTGCCTATTAGTAGTCTTTGCGAATAAATAAATATCAAAATTTTGCTACCCAACTTCTCGAAATTTAGTTTCGTTTGCGTGGTATTTCGAATTGTAAGGAGATAGCAGTCTTAGATAGTTGAGTTAGAGAATAGTTCATAACTTAGATGAGTACCATTTCTTCTGGAAACTGTAACTGATGTACAGAAGTAGGTTAAAATCGAGATGGAGAACAATATGAGTTGTGGGAATTGGCAATTCCCCGCAGCAAGGATAAGGACGAATTTTATATTTCAAATCTTTCACGAAAACTCCATTCCGCTCTCTTTCAAATCCCTCAAGAGTCTTCAATCCTTTTATCAACTATGACCTCTTATTTCATCAGATATGATTCCTCTCCAAGGACCTATCTTCCACTTCCTCATACAAACTGACATTTCCTTTTGCTCCTCAGAGAAGGATAAAAATTATTATTTTTAGAGAAGGGAAATATTATTATTTTATCCAAACTAGGTGATGATAGTCTCGTATTATATGGAGCAAGGTAACAATAGCTCGAAGCTTCAGTCATTAAGAAGGAATCTTTTTAAATGGTTTGAGCCCGATTTCCACCAATAGCGAATCATAATGAGTTTTATGATAATTTCACAAATATTGGAGGCGGACTCGTCTACGTCATCTGGAGAACGGATGATAAATCAATAAAACGGTTGGCATCGCAAGCTTACAGAACGCTCTCTCTAATCATTTCAATGTTGCCAATGTTTCAGCATATCACTCATTACATTTAGCTGTAGTTGATTCTGTTGAAATCATTAATTCGATGACGATCTACGTGTATTATTTTTACTTTCCCGCCTTCGTTCATTCCCATTGCTTCTGTGAATAATGTTCGTTTTGAATAATGCACGATATGATAACATTGCAGTGTGTTACTTTAAGATGGGCAAAAATGCAAGAAAATCCTTTTCACGAAAGGTTTCCACCGCCTTTCTTTATTTGAAGGGGACTCAAAGTTTGTCATCTCGAATCGCAAGCATTTCAATGGAAAAAACGGCAGATTTTCCGTTCAACTTTCAGATGTCCGTAAAATATATTTGGGGAAGTTTCTATTTTCGCCACTCAGCAGTGCAGGAGACGGGTGAAGTCTCGAGAAGTAATGATTTGGCCCGCAAGACAACTCTTAAGGTACAACGCTTTTAGTCTCCTCCAGTGACATCTATCAGCGAAATAACGAAGTTACCTGTTCTGACGTTCGCCGCTGCCACCTATCAGCGCTCCAGCTTGCGCCACCCCTCACAATTTCCTGAACAATGTTTCCTCTCTTATCTGTCGGCAACATCTCATCTCCAATACCAGAATCGGGTTTCGTGGATTAGTCAGCCACTTAATGCACTCACGTCAAAAAGCCAAATTCCATGTGAGTTAGTGATCTGAATTTGTCAAATGTTTTCCGGAGAAATGGATCTGTGCCCTACGATTCCACCGGGAAAGCGCTGGTCACAGCGATTTCGCCGTGACAAATGGATTCGAATATGCATGCATGAATCCCACACAAGGATTCTCCTTGCGGTCCAAACGGGATTTCCTTCCAAATCTAACCCACGCACGTTTGTTCGTGATAGACACAAATGATTGATAGTTTTTTAATTACACTTACTATTCTTATCTCCGCTATTTTATTTATTTACATCTATCTCTCTTACAGTTAAATTATTTCCTGAGTTATTAATGGCAATAAAATCATTTAGTAACATATTCCTGAGATAGCAATTTTCGCGAAATAGGTACAAGTCAAATTTTTATGTGGATTGGTGATCTGAATCTCTCTCTTATAACAAAATAAAAATTGTTTGACGCTTCTTTATGCTATGTTATCATCATCACATATCGATACATCATCACTCAAAATTTTATATTTTTATTTTAAATCGCTAAATCTTGCCAAATGCCAATAATAACCAGATAATTATCGAAATTGGTCTATTTATCGGTGTTATTCAACTGTTATAAGACGAGAGCTCTTTTCATAAGAGGAAATTTCAGTTTATTCTCTAAACATTCTACTTTCCTTAAAAATATTATGTTATCATACTTTTACGTCGCAAATTAAAAACATTAAAACTTAATACTTTTCTATTTGGGTTTATACTTAATGTTAATGTTACAATTTAGCTCCTAATACTAATGAGTTTGTTTTGGAAATTCCTCTCCATGTTCATGCTTTGTTATGTTCAACAACAGTAGATGATTCAGTGAGTAAGTAATCACTGTATCAATAATGAATTCCGAGGTCAGCATTAAAGCTGAACTCGAATTATAGCATATCGTTTAACGAATAAAGTAGGAAAAAGCAAATCACTATAAGGGGTCATTTGTAAATCATATGCTTCAGCAATATTTAGTCGATTTAGCGGTGAAATTCCCTGCTGACTATGAATAACCTAACCCTTGGTATCATTAACCGCTTTTAAATGTAGAAAGACTGTCCCATAGCTAAGAGAAGCCCCAGAAGAGCTCATAGGGAGGAAGAAAACTTCATAACCATTCTTAAAACAGCTAAATAATCAAGCTGATTGATGTTCGGAAATGTAATGTTGTTTCTTTTACGAGTATTAAATATAATATACGTTTTAGAAGCCAAAAATTAAAACATTGGAAGAGACGAATTTTTTGGGTAGAGCGATTTACACGATGAAGATAACTTACCTGAAAAGGACTACAGAAGAAGATGTGCAAATATTAGAAGCAGAAATATAAAATAACGAATAATTAACCATTATTTTGCCACGTTATTTTAGGTATGACAATGTGTTTGTCTTTTCCAATCGGACAAAGTTTTCGCCTTTAAATTTAAACGGCTCTTAAAATCTGTGTAAATGATGTTTTAGAAGAAAGTTAGACAATTTAAAGGAAATGAATTATCGAAACCTATAGTCAATCATTATGGGATATTCCTTGGAGTAGTTTGTACAGTGTACTTATAAAGTTCTCGATTTTTTCTAACCAGAAGCTTGTCAACTTAGTTTAAGCGATAACAGATCTTGAAAATGACTGCCTGTTTGTTAAAACTCTTTTCTAAGAATCCATATTAAAAGAAAATGAGTATGTAATACAAAAAATTTCTGATGGAATAAAACGCAGATAATTTATGTCTGTAGCGATGTCTTAAATAAGTGAAAAAGCTTTATTATTCTAATACTGTATCGGTATGGTTAGATCAAGATGGCCTCCTAACCTCTGAAATTATCACGTGATTATATTGTGTTATTATTGTGATTATTTCATCAAAATAATTGGCTACAATCGACTTACAAAAATAAATCAATGCAGACAAACAGATATTAAATATTATGAAAAAGGTACGAAGTAGATAAAAGATAAAAATAAGCAAAAAGATTTTAGTTGTGAGGAAAAAACCCTCAACTGAAGGTTTATGAAGAAACGACCATGACTTTCATAGCTCACTGTTGGCGTAAAAGGCGACTCCTTTTCCTTCATTAATTCAAATTTCCCAAGTAAACTAATTCATAGCGTCGATGATTTTACTTGGAAACTAGGAAGTTTACGATTCCAGTGACTTCGATGATAGTGCTATTTGGTTGGTGGTGCGGAGGATGGCCGAAATGCGATGTCCGTGTCATGCAAAGACACGCGATCTCCGGTGGAAATTGGAAATCCGGATGAACGTTTGATGAATCATCGGCGCCATCATTTCTAAACAATGGCATGAGTTTATCGTATTGCATCTGTTTAATGAGCCGCGGCTCACTGGAATTAATTGGTAACGGATGACGCCGCTCAATGAACCCCAAACTGTATTACGATATTGCGTCATCGCCTAAAAATGCATCTTCGCCCTCCTCCACGCATTGTGTTTTCCCCGTATCGCATTCTTTGTATACTTTCAGGCCTATATACGACATATATATACGACAAGGAAGAATATGACGAAGCACGATGACGATATCCGACACGAGAATCAGTCATTAAACGAATGCTTGGCTGGCTAGAATCATTATTATTAGTTGTTTGATAAACTATATTTATATCAATGGAACATATTACAATGAAACAAGTTTAAAGCCCTCACTATCCCGCTCAACGCACGTTTTCCTCTCTTTAATAGTAGAAATACTCATAGGAAGCTTAGTAAACTGCTTATAAGGCGGATTTTTCCGTCTCTTCATTCACTAGAATCCTTTGTAGCTGATCTTCCGCTTCATTTGATTGACCAGAAATTGTTTACATTACTTGTATCACCGTCATCCACTCACCTCTTGCCTTGTCTCTAAAACCTCTATTTGTCTATAGCAAATACTAGATAGAGTGAATATGACAAAACGTAAAAACTAAGTACGGTGCTCTCTTAGTCCGAAAAGTTGACCATTATTCAAAAAACGAGAAGGCAATCAGTATTACACTCTCATCGTGGTTTCTCTAGATTTCCAATCGTCAGTTGTGAAAGCGAGGTAAAGACGATTTCGTTCTTTATTAAATTATTAAG
Organism: Pachydiplax longipennis; assembly: GCA_036926295.1. Lineage (NCBI taxonomy): Eukaryota > Metazoa > Arthropoda > Insecta > Odonata > Libellulidae > Pachydiplax > Pachydiplax longipennis. The sequence continues at coordinate 11,530,705 of JAVFKF010000024.1, read as the reverse complement.
CGCCATTTTAAAAATTAAAGAGGAAAAATACCTCTTTCTCTAAGTAGCTTAGTATAAAACGTAAGATCCCGGTTAAAACTCCACTATAGCGCGGTTTTGAATTCAACTGAGAAGTATCTTGACCGGTTTTTACTGTTTAGCTTGCATTTCTGTTAATGATGTTATAATAAGGTTCGTATTGTTGTGTTATTTGTATCTTTTTATTTAAAACATTCTCTGTTTTTACTTGTACATTTTTAAGTTTTTCATTGGTTGATATTGGCTTGATAATTTTTATCACCGTGCTTTGTTTTTTTCATCCCCTTCTCCGTTGGTGTTCTACCGCAATTTTATTCCTTGTTAACTTCAAGCTGCAAAGATATTTCCTAAGCTGACTTAATATTTTGTTTTTGATTTATTTTTGTAAATATTATAACGAAATACGAGATTAGGTAGAAGAGAGGCCCGTATTGACTTAATCTCGCTTGTGTCTATCTCTACCTTTCCCCCAATTTTCATCCTCCATTCCCCACTCATGTGCGCCCAACCCCAATGCCCATTTCAATAAATTTTAATCCGAGGAAAAAAGGGATTTGGCCATAAATCCTTCATTTAAATGAGAGTGCATAGATTGACGGCGTCCATTTTAAAGAAGAATCGGAAAACCGCGTAGTGTTGGTGTCACTCATTTCTCTCCTTGTTCGTTGTTTGGAAAACAATTACTGTTTCATATCCAGTCTGCTTCAGATGTGCAGATTAAGGGATTTCTGCTGAAATAAATATGGAAGCTCGCGGTGGATGAAATGCACGGTTCGTCGGAAGCGATCAGAGTTAATTTAAAAAATGAGTTTAATTCGAAAGAGATCCTGCTTTAAATCGCGTTTTACAAGAGATTAGTGCATGCTTACAAAATAATAATACCTTTTTCAGGTCGATCTTACTGGTCCTCGTAGTTACAAAAATTTAATCTGTCGTCCTTTATTAAACAAACGTGGCGAAATTCTGGAATGCTTTCGATGTTCTTTTTGCTCATAAATCCGAGTGAGAGCGCATTGTGTTTGAAGTCTGCCATCAACTTATACTCTTACGGCTGCGGTGTCTAACATTCAAGTGCGTCCCTTTATAAATTCACAAGTGTGCGCCGGACAGTAAGTGCCCACTAATTTAAAACTCTTTATTAAAGAGAGACTGTCACTAAAAAGTCTCTTCTTCCATCCAACCTTTCGTTAATGATGTTAATAGAAACGAAATAAAGTATGCGTAAAAAGATATGAAATATTTAAAAAGACTGGTGAATGTGTAAAAAATTTAAGATAATATGTTATGAAAAAAATCATATCAGGAAAAAACCCAAGAAGAAGGGGGTTGAAAAACCTGCTCAAACATACTAATAGTGAGAGTTAAAAGATGTAATGGAAAACTGTTTAACATGGAATTCAAAAGAGTATTGATGTAACCAAAATTTCATAAAATGAACTCAATGGCTGGAAAAATTATAATTATTCACTTAGAAATAAAGAAAACAATATAATCCACAATGATTTTAGCATTTAGACCTACTATGGAATTTTGGAAAAAATTGTGTTTTTAAAATTAAAAGTAGAGTAATCAAAAAATGAGTTACGTAGCATTAAGGAAGTCAAAAGCACTAATCAGGGCATGCAACGAATTATTCATAGAGGATAATATGAAGTGAAATCAGGCCCTGGTGATGCTTAAAAATTTAGGAAATGTTCACTCTCTCTAAAAATGAAGACGATATAGAGATTATGACTGCGGTGAATCCTGCAGATTATTATTGATATTTATTAGCTTCCCAAATATAAAAATGGGTATAAAATGTGATTTTGAAAACTGATGAGATAACAGCTCATATAAAATGTGTCTGAAATATAATCATTACAAGTATTAACGAGATGTTGCTTTTGCTATTATTAAAACTGGAATTTATATTCTAGAAAACCTAATTGAAATCTCCAGAGGAGTATCATGAACAAGGCCTGTTCTCGGATTTCCAGATATTTTTTCTTTGAGAAGGTACAACTTAAGAATGAGGTAGAGGTCGCATTGTGTGTGAGGGTTGACGTTTGGACACGCCTGGTTAACAAATTTCGAATAGTTTAAATGTACGAAATACGTTAAATCTAAACTAAGGTGAAATTTTGTCGTCTCAATGCTTCGTAACGATATTCATCCAAAAATTTTAGAGGAATCATTCAACGCACGAATTTTTTTTCATTCGATTAAATACTGAAAGTTAAAGGAATGTATTCTACTATTAGTATTTCTTTGAACGTTCTTCAATAATTGAAGTCATTTCAAGCAAATCGACCTCTAACCGGGTCTCGAACTTGGGACTTTCATTTAAGGCAAACGCGCTACCCACTTGGCTGTCCGAAAGTCCGATATTCAACCTCTATACGGCGATTGCATTAGAAAAGATAGATCTTGAAAAGGTAGGATTACCGACGATTCATATTTCATCTAATATTACGCGATTAGTCTACTCAGCTGTCTCGGAGTTCGTTCTGTAAGAGGTGTGGTTTATTTACTCGATTATGCCGTGTCTTTGATCTTTCCTATACTCATGCATGACTGGAAATATACCAATGAATAGAGCTTAAACGTGGGAACTTATATCCAAAGCAAGAAGTTTGAAGCGGATTTACGGTGAAATTACGCACTTGAGGTGAACCAAAAATTGCATTTTGAAATTTAATACTAAATATTTTGCAGAAGTAAAGTGATTCGATAGCAAAAAACACACGCTCGGATACACTTGATGAAACTTCTTCTAACGGAACGAGGCGTTTTTAGTTTCGAAATTTGTCGATGAAATATTCATGCTAAAGACCACTTTGCTTTTCACGGGGTTGACCGGAAACTCTTTAGAACGAAACGCCCAATCAGCAAAGCGACGGGTGAATTATCGGAGGGTCCGAAATCGCTTACTGCAGTTCAATGAGGGATTGGAAACGGACGTTACCCTTCAGGGAGTGGAGGGATTAGCATTACTTCGCCGCTGTATCTATTCTTTTAATCATGGACGCCTAAACAATCGCAACCGTAGGGCTCCCGGATAGCCAAGAGGGCTATCCGACTTTATTAAAAGCTGTCCCGGGTTCGATTCCCTTATGTGCCTCATATGTGAAAAAAGCCTTAGCTGTCGAAGCAGTTTAAAAAATACTTGTACTGCGTTACTCCGAAACATCCGTGGATGTTCATCGGATTTACGGAAATTCAGTTTAAGCGATTTCCTCCGTGGCAATTAAATCGGTAGAGAACGTTTTGTGAGTGGCGCTACCACGTTTGACTTCGGCTAAAAAAAGGAATCTACTTTTAATTAAAACTTATTCGCTGACAAAGGCACGATTCCGCCATCGAGTCAAGTGGATGCATGAAATTCTGTTGATGAATGAGCGCTTTTAAATTTTGTTGCGGAATTCGGGAGCGAAAAAGGCTTCCGTTGGGAGGAGCGCGTTTTTTCTAAAAATTCGGAATAGGGCAATACTCCCTCTTTGCGTCATCTGTGGAAAGACTCTCGGAAAGACATCGTTTTTCAATGAAATGGGACTTGAAAAGACACCCAAATGAGCGGCGCAGCCACTTACGAGATCCCTTTCTTCCGCTCATTCAATAAAAATCCGGAGAGGGATTAATCTTTGAGCTCACTCTTTTGATCACGTTTTATTTATTTATTTATTCCGAATCGCTGTATGCAACGTTCTTTCGCGAAGCCCTTTTGATATCAGCGAGACTAATGGCGTATAAATTGCCAATTTCGGTAGATTTAACATTACTTTGACTGCAAATCCGTTGCGCAGGCGGAGTTATGAGTGATACTGTCGACAAAGGAAAAGTTTGCGGGGCCATCAGTTCCGAACTGTATTTGGGTTTGGTTTTAAAGGGAAGTTTCTGCAGTCGCAGATTCCATAATCACCCAAACTTATCGAGTCATTTTTCCCGCATTGTGCCTCCTCCGGGTAATTATCGTGCTTTATAATTTCAAACTTTCCGGCAACTTCGACGAAAGCACTTGTCATCACCTGTAATTAATGCCAATTTAAAAAGTTCTCACACCATTCTCCTTAATCAGCAAATTAGGACCGGGGGAAGTTTCCGAGTCTCGTATCGATTCGGAGGGAAGCCTTGTTGTTTTTCTCCCTCGCGATAGTTTATTTTTGCCGAGTTTACTGTACGATGAGCGGATTTTTACGCTTTAACATATCATTTTCTTTATCCCTCCGGCTAAGCAACGTAAGTTTATCCTCCGAGCGATTACTCATTCATCCCCTCCGAAGCATCCTCTTGTCTGTAAACAGTCCTTTTCCCCCGCTTTCATCCGAAATTTTGAAAGCCAATAAGATTACCTCGCTCAGTCACTCTCAGTTCTCTTCCCCATTTTGTCTAATTCAACCCTTTTCCCTCCGCTTTTCTTTGCGCCTCCGTTCGCAGCAGTAAAATCCTTCCACTCTTAAAACATTTTATCACTCCATCGCGTTCTTTTTTATAGAAATTCATTAAACGTTTAAATACTTTTTCCCTTCGTTGTCTCTTTTTCTCTCATGTCATCGGATTCGCGAGAGATTTCCCTAATGAATATCCTTTCCTTTTTCGCCTCGTTTCGTTGATTTTTTCTCCTCCGTCGCCTTTTCCTCTGTGTACTTTGCACTTCTTCCTCCTTTTATTTCTCACCTCTCAACTTCTTGTCACTGACTTGACTCTTCAACTCGTCCCTCTCTGAACCTCGGTGTCTCTCCCTCTAATCACTTCTCCCTCTGCAACTTTAGTCCCCCACTCAAACTGCTAATTAAATTGGGAGAGCACCTTTCTATGCTCACTCCTCCTATCATCACTCCACCCACTTCCTTTTATTCCCAGTCATTCTCTTCCCCTCCCCCTCTTCTGATACCTTCCTCTGAATATTCCAATTAACGTAATTGAATGGGAAAATAATTTCCTTAGCTACTAAAACGACCTTCCTCGACTCTTGCAAACATTTTCTTCCTCCTCCTCTTCCCTCATTCTCTTCGGAGACCCTTCTGCGATTTTTACCTCTCCCTGTCATCTTTTCCCGTTCTCATCACTCTTTTCTTCTTTCTCTCAAGTATCTGGGTAATGTGGCGTGTTATTGTACCATCGCCATCTTCATTCCGAAAGGATTTCCAATGACGCTACTTTCTTTCGTTGGCGATCAAGATTCCGTCGAGATGATGGTTCATATGGGACGAAATAAAAATGAGAGGAATCCTTCTAATCGCACCCTTTCCGCGTTTCATTAGAGCCTCCGAAATAAAATCCCATTCCGGTCCTCTTCTCCCGGATTCCTTTCCTTGTTTTCTTTATGAAGTGACTCTAATGAGCTAGCTAAAGTTTTCCCCAGATGTTTATTGTTTGAGCCGCTTTCTCGTCTGTAATTATCCGGAAATAGAGAAAGCCGCGTCTTCATTAGTCCGTGGTATGAGATTGTTTTTCGGCATTGCTTCGTTCCTAGCAATAGTCAAGAGTGCATTGGCTCCTCTTGTTGCTGTACGAGTTAAGGCTTTGGCGTATAAGTTGGACCGATTTTTATGGAGTTGGAGTTGGATAAGCCTTAGGGACTTCTACTCTCACAGATTTGAGGGCTCAAACTTGTTTTCTTCAAGCTGTAATTGCTACAGAACAAGGTCAGCGCGACCAAATAAGATCCCTTTACATGACGCTTGTGCAAGTTCGTTTTATTTATTTATTTTTCGTTTTATTTACACTGTTGGTCTTAAGAGTGCTCGCGTTCTAAGGATGCGTTCCAATGTGAAGAGACACGATAAGCTCAGGCGCAACCTTAGGCTGATAGAACTCTACTTCCTTTTTACTCATTTTTTCTATATAGATTTTCTACTTATTATTCTAAATAGATTTACCCAATATACTCTTTCAGGTACTTGACAGTGGTTTCTTAGCTGAATATTTTGATCAAAACCCTTTCTACACTTTGAATCCAAATCATGTTCTGCACTTTAAACCTATATTTGTTTCCTTTTTATGTTTCGTTCCTCGTTACAATTTGACTCTGATCCTATCAAATCTTATTTGATTTTTTTAATTCGTTACGTCAATTTTTCCAGCAAATTTGTTAATAATATTAATCACCTTAGACTCTATTGTACATAATCGTATTATGGTATATATGGTGTAATCATATTATATAAATTTAATTTTCTGTAAATCTGGTTTAAGTCAAAGCCTAGGCGAACCGACCCCACAGTTCTGATATGAGTGGGCAGTAATAATCCTAAAAACGATGCATTCACCTTTTCAGTGCTTTTCTCACAAGAATCGGTTTTTCATGTTACCTTCTTCTCATTTTATCTGGAGTTTCTTTACAGAATTGTTTTGCTTCTAAGCGTCCAGATATAAAATCTGATCCTCTTGGGAAATATAATTGTATATTTTAGTTTTTATATAAAAGCAATCAATGTTCTTGTTGTCAAGGAAGTTACTTATTTTTAGGAGCACAATGACGGTTAAAAATCAACTTGAATAGTCATTCTCTCGCAAATATGGAGGAGGGTTCTTTGGATTCTCTTTATTTTCGAAAAATAAATCGTTTTTTCAGTATAGTTCAAGTTAAAGCGAGTTATTTCAGTCGCATGGTTTACGTTTAAAGCCATCATTTTCTGCAAATGATACTATCCCGATATGGAAGCAAATAAGGAGCTGTTAAGTAGAGTCGTGTAACCTTTCCAACCGGAACTAAACAGGATTTATCCCTTAAAGTAAAGGGCCTTGGTGTATAAGAAAACGGGATTCTTCTGTAGAAAGTGAGCACATCGTTCTCATCTATTAATTTTTACGATATATTCTTACGCAGATTGACCGCGCCAACAAGCGCATTCGCGTAAAACTAACGGAAATTATGCGTGCACACAGATGAACAAGTAAGGTAGTCCAAATAATTTATTCACATAATACTCACAATAGACTAAAGTAATGGTTTTATTTGGAAAGAGAACGATGTAAATAGCAACAATATAAGAATTTCGATAGGTAATACTTATTTTTTTCTGAGGATACGAGTTCAATCTTTCTTCTCTGGAATATTTTGTGAAGATTGGCCAACCAGTGTAAAACCCTACACAAGTCCAAATGTTGAACTTTAAAAGGTCGATTTGTATTGTTTTGAAGGAACTATTGAATGTTCATATAGCTCTTGTGTTTTGTTTTAGCGGTGCTGTTATTAAATATCCTACGTCGCTCAAATCTCTGATCTCATAATGAAGAATTAAAGATTTATTAAGATTCTTCACTGAAATATTTAACATTGTAAGATACTCGTATACTATAATAAACTACACATTTAATTATTCACAAATAATGTGTTTAAATTAAGTTGAATGGTTGGAATATTGAAGAGTAGTTTTCGTATAACAAATCATACCAGAAAAGATCATGTTAAGTTTTCTTAGCGGTTTGCAAAAGGCTCCCATAACGACCTGTCGGTCGGCCATTTTCTAGAGGAAAGTCCGATTTCTAGGAATCATCCAATGCGCATGTCGTATTCTTTATTTTGTATTAATTTATCACAATTAGAGTGAACTAAATATAGATATAGGAATAAAGATTCGTAATAAATATAGAAGCATTGAGTTCTTATTTGGGAGTCTGTCCTTGGACAAATTTTATTGAGAATAGGTGTTTATATTTCTTATTTTCTGCTTTCATTATAATGCAATCTAAGTAATGGCTAAATATGTAGGAAGGTGTAAAATATAGTACAATATGATACACAAAATAATAAAATTTTCCTTCTTTGCTTTATTCTCGTAATTTATGGGATTGGCAGATTATTGCTGATCAAGAGTTTTGGTGCTGATTTTTACGGTACTATAGTAAAAGGAATCTGGTGTGTAATTATGATTGTGATAACTCCAGCATGCGAAAATCTATAAACTACGAATACGAAAATCTATTGAAAATCAATTAAAGATGTAAGATTTGCATGTTTGAAAGATTTAAAATACGAACTTCATTAAATATCGAATAAATACCCTATCGGTTTGGATGGGCTTAACTTAACAAATATTAGCAATGGATATTTAAACAAGTCGCAGAAGTTTACTGCCGGTGTGAACATTAGTAAGTGTAACAATAAATACGAGGGCTGTAACCAAGTAAAACTTCATTAGCCGAGAGATTTGATGACATAGAACTTTGATGAAGATATCAGAAAGCTATTAGTGAAATCCACATTCTGGAGTTTGCTGCTGCGCGGATTCGAAAAGACTTTACGCAAATCTATCAACTTTGGGGACGTGGGTGTAGAGTAATTAAGTTGATTGGAAAGAAAAAAATGAAGAATTAACGAAAGAGCCATCGAGTGGGAGGGAAAATCTTAAGAGGACTTTCTAAAGAATATAAGGAAGGATGTTTGGGGAAAAAACAAAAATGGAGAGCATTGGAAAGGACTCTTGGATTAAATTAACCGGAGGTAAAAATTTGAGGTTTGAGACAGTAAATCACGGAGAAATACGACCTCAGCTAAAACTTAGGAGTGCCTTAGTGAGTTGAGCCATTTACTTCTCTTTATCACAGTTAAAATCTTTGTTATTTTCTTTATCGTGGGTTACTATGAATTTAAATATCAAGAGTTGATTCATAATAAGGCGAAGTAAAGTTTTAACTGTGTGAATTTGTTAGACTGTTTACTTGACGGCCCTTTCCCTCTTTCTTCTTTTCCTTAATTCTATTGCATATGTTTTATTTTAATTGCGTAACAGTAAGTTCTGTTTGAATTCGAATCTAGAATAAAGAGTTTATACTATTGGCATGAATATTATAAACTCGACTGTTTGCAAACTCCCGTTATGCGATAAAACATCTGCAATACTGTGCACAACGTTGCAATTGTTTAACACGCATGAGAATTACATATAAGCTCTTGATAAATTCAGGTATGAAATGCTATTCTTTTTATACTCATAATTTATTACCGAATAGAAACTCAATGTAGATGTTTCTCTCTCCATGAAAATGCGTCCATCGTAACTGAAGAGCAATCACAATAAGAAATGAATTGACCTCTCCATCGTGCAATGCACTTAATAACTTCTAAAAAAGGACTGATCAACACATTATTTTACAATTTTTGTTTTATTGAACAAAATTGACACCTCGATCTAGCTGTATTGGATGGTAAGTAAACAGTAAAATCCTTCACAAAGGTAGCACTCATGCATTTTTACTTCTTTCTTAATAGTTTACTTTTCTTCATTTCCCTAATCTTCCAAACTGGGTTTTACGAAGCGGTTCCGTGAGTACCATCTCTTGGTTGTTTCAAGTTGTGATGCATCGAGCTAATTGAACTAAGAAGACACCGAACAGATAATAATAAACAGGTACTTTTCATAAGATTCTTTCTAAACTAACCTACAAAACGTTTCTTAAATTTTGGATGAATACATCAGGTGTGTGTTTAATAGTTCAAAACGGCTTTGTAATTAACAATCGTTACTCAGTTTATCTATTTTAGCGATGGCCAACCGGTACTCCGAGGACCACTTATGATGATTTTAATGCGACTTAAATAAATTTATAATTATTTGCAATTGTTATGTTTAGTATATTCTTTCATTACACCCCGAATCCTCTTCGTACGCATTACAGGGTAAAAAATTGAAGTATTTTCACCGCAACAATAATTGCAAAGTTATTTAGTACATGTCTCTACATATATTTAAATAAAGTAGTTTACATCAGTGGTCCGCAAGGTTCAGAATTATAAGTAAAGTTTTAGTAGCCTATGAAGTTTGAAAGGTTAATGACCTCTGATCTAGCTAACATCGGTAAAGAAAATGATTCCAAGAAAAGGTAGTTTGCGAATAGAACAATGTATCTACAATTAATTCAATACACCTCCTCTTTAATACCCCAATACCGAAACTTCTAATCTGAATATTTCGGTCCTTCATACGTCTCGGTATAGCATCTATTCTTAGAAGCGATCTCTTTGCTAAATCCGTAAAAAATTTTCATCTAAATCCCCAATAAAAATACCGGAAAATAAATCCAAACATTTCACTCATCTCGGTTTGGAATCCGTCAATCGAACTCCCGCGGCAATTCAATGGACCTAAAATGGAAGTCCCATTCTCTCCTATTTCTCTGCAAGTTTTCCCACATCCTCCATAAAGTCGCTCGAAATTTCAGGACTCTATTCCTCGTCTCCTCCCTCGAGCACCTGCGCTTTATCTACAGTCTTTTGTTCACCCTCTCACGTTACGTTATTTATTTTTGTTTGAATCGTGGCTCTTATCACCATCCCTCGTGCACAATACTCCCTTCTGCCTCCCAGCTGTAAATTCCTTGCGTATACTCCTTACGCTCCACCCTTAAGGATTTCCTCCTTTTTCTTATCTCCGAGGTCACGTGATCCCAGACAAGGTGACCTGCATATGATTTCCCAAGGGCACTCCCGCTCGCTGCGCATTCATTTCGAATCTATTTCATCCCTACTTAAAGGCTTATACCTCTCTTTCTCTTTATTGCTTTTCTATTCCAAGGATTATTAATCGCTCAGACGTGAATATCTGCGTTTCTAGAATCGGTAGAGAAATCCTATAAGTTTGAGGGAATGTGGGGATTGAGGGGGATTCTGTTTTCGGAATCTGCGGTAGAATCGGAGAGGTTATACAAATCGCTCAGATAGAATTAGCGTGTTGATTGTTAACGTGAAGATGGCTCAGAGTGTTCGTTTAATTTTAGTGGTGGTTTCATATTATTCGATTTATTTCTTGAAATAGTCTTGTAGTTACTTTAATCTGAAAAAATTAATAAATTACAAAGTTGTATAATTTATTATGGCTTTCCACAAAGTTACGCCAGAACATATTGATTTCATGAAAAAATTAAGTTATACATAGGTGGTCTGAAAAGTTTCCGACATTTCGCCATTTTTCGACATGTTTTCTGAAGATTTCTGAAAAATCTGGGGTCGGAAACTTTTCAGACCACCCTCGTATTTTTCTTTAAATCAAATTCTGTCGAAGCATTTTATTAATACTGTTACCTTCATACGCAACTTTGAAGCTTTGAAATCATCACTTCGGTGATTCGGAACAAATTTGAGAGTAATGTTTAAAATATTAATTAATATTATTCCAAAGTAGCTCAAAGATACCGCTTTGCATCGAAGCCAATCGCTATTTATGATGATCTCTGGAAATTTGTTAAGAGAATAGGCATCTTATCTTACCAGGCGGTTTCGAATCGAAGAAAATCATCGGTCATGTGAGTAATATATCATCCTTGTTAACTATCACATTATCTGCCTTGTTTAAACATGAAATCTTAGTTTAGGGAATTTTTAGAATTTAAAAGTAGCCTCATATTCCCACTAGCTGGCCGATCCTTTAAAATATCATCAGGATACCTAGTTACTTAGTTCTAGAGAATTTTGAAAGACAGTAAACGTTCCTGAGCCCAATGATAAAAATCAGTAGAAGACTGAGTAAAATTAAACATCTGTACCAGTAACTCCTAAAATGAGCGCATTGTTTCCTAAAAACATTGTAAATGAGTATCCGCTACATAGCCGCAAAGCTCTGCGAAACGGAGGTAGTTGAAAAACAAAAAATTGATGGAATTACGTATGAATATAATTTCTTTGAATTTAGAATGTTGTGTTTATTTATTTTACTTTCCTAGTTTGAAAATTTTACCTTCCATTTTGTCCGCTTTAAATTCTGGCTCTGAGCGAGATGCTTTAAGAAGGAGAGGTTTTACGATGCCTTCTTCTTTTCAATACATTGGATGGATTCGGCTCAGTCTGAGCTTGGTTAACATGTATGTAATCCATATTGATGACGACCAGATACATTAAACACAGCAATATAAGGCTACATATGGTATAAGTAAATAAGAATTAATAATGAACTTAAAGTTTTGTTTTAGTAAATTTAGTAGTTTAATATTTTTGAGAGTGTAATGCGTTTTGGGTCATATTTTGTTATTCATATCTCCAATTTCGGGGTAATACATTCCTTTCCTCATCCTTTGGTAACTCTAATTAGATTATTTACAATAACTGTATTACTATTTATACTATTTCCTAATCCTAATGCGGCACATTACTATGAAGCGTTGGATAGTTCAAATTCAGAAGTTTTTCAATTAAATTATGTGTTATGCGCTGAAATGTGGAAACCTTAATGTAGTGGTAAATCTTAGTAATGAAGAAAAGAAAATTTATTTATTCATACTTGATGCAAAAAAATGCGGTGTAGAGAATGAATAAATCTGGATTCACTATATCCACGAGTATCCCTAAGAAGGAAATTTCAGCTATTATACCTAGATGCTTGGTTTTAAAAGAGAGTTATTATTTTTCTTCCGAGTGAAAATGAATGAAGTATTTATGGAGTATATTTTGTACGCGAATAGTCTTTAAGTGTAAGGGAGATGGAACGATATGTAAGTACCTATTTTTCGTCAGTGAGAGTGTGTTCTGGTTTGTTATGTCTCTTCGAGTAAAATTAATATGTTCATATTTATAATCGTGATCAGTATGATTGAGTCGTATCTCGTAGAATGCCGTGACAATGTTTGAAATCAAAATAATTTGTAACATCAAAGAATATTTTATTTTTCTACCTATTTCGGCCATGGGCGGATCTAGAAATTTGCCAACATGTGGCAACTTGCTAAGGGGGTTAGGACAATGTCTTTACAAATCTCCAATCAGCTTATTTAATACCATTATTTTGTAATTAATGTAGTAGACGTACAGTGATCGTGAAAATCTTCACAATAAATTTAAATTCAGCCTTAATAGATGCTAGGCTAATTGCTAGTACTACAAATGTGAAAAAGGGGCGAAATTACCCCTTCCTGCCTCTCTTGGATCTTTCATTGGTTTCGGCCTATAGATTATAAGATGCTAACTGCATACGCTATAAAATTACATATTCGTAGAATTTGATTAATGTCAGGATATGCAATATATATTAGGCTCACTGAGGAAGGAACATTTACTTTACCGATGCAGCGCAAAAGTATTTGATTTTGCTGATCTCTTTTTCTTTTTAATGTCTCATTATTCTATTTGTGACGATAAATACACGACGGAATTATTTTTGTCACCTTTAAATCATTTTATTTATTTTCTAGTGGGACAAATGACTAATCTGTATTCAGGCTGTGATATTAACAATAAACACAATATATACAATCGCCAGCCATGAATGTGTGCTTTGAAATGCACGTCAGAAAACAATGGATTTTTGTTTAATATTTACGCTAACCTTGAAACTGTCATAGTTTGAATTTAATAATCGTAACTTGATATGTACGCCTTTAATTAGTGTATTAGTCGAATAAGTTTGGGAGAGAAAGGGAAATGGAGCCAATTTTGCAAAAAGGAGAGAACGAGGTTGTTCGGAGAATAAAATGATATTCGTATAAGGAAAGATACGTCAACTCATTCGTGAGTAAGCAATCGCTCTCGGCTGCTTTCGAGAAATTCAATGTTTTAAATGGATGTTAAGTGGAATGGAAGGAAATCTCATTTTCCGACTAACTTAGCGCGTCGACAGGGTCCTCATTTAGATAAAAAGGCGTGTATGATTTCCATCAGAACTATTCAGGACAAAAATATTGGATATGTAATTCATGTATATTATTTATTAGGATGGAGAGGGGGAATTTACTAAATATAAATTCTAACAATCACAAAAATCTGTATGCTTTTTATGCCTTTATGTAAATTTTTAACTTCATCAGGGTATGGATTATTAGAGCGTAAGCTATGCACGAATTCAGCGGAAAAAGATTCTCTCGGTACGAGGTTAAAGCACTTGAAAAGATTGATTCAGATGTGACCGAGTGCGCTAGACTGGTTTCCGATATCTAATGAGCTGTCTGTTACAGAATGTGCACTTATATGATAATGTATCTGGCGAATGTATGACTCATTTTGTTTCTTTCTACGATGGACATCCACTAAATTCGCCCCGAAATCCGTCTATTATTTCGATCCACTCTGTATTCCGTAGAGAGCGTTTTTCAATCTTTTCGATATCGGATATGCACATTTCTCGGAAATTATTCGGAAGGAGATTCGCGTCTACGGTGCAGTTCCTCCGGTAGAGGTCACCGCAGTGCGTCGCTGTCCTGGGTGCAAAATTCTCATAGAAATAGATCCGAAGGGTCACCGTACACTATCGCCCGCGATTTACTTTTTTGTTTTATAGCGAATCGGTTGTGTATTCTCCACGCGTCCTCTCAATACGGGGAAATTTCGAAAGCTTTCTTCGTGAGAGCCATTCATCGTAATTGGGCAGTAACGCTTTGTTACTCAATTGCATAGACACTCATTTACTAGAGATTCGGAATTAAATTAAAGTCAAATCGACACAGGAGGAAAATCCGTTGATTTGTTTGAAGGGAAATATTTTAATGTTTCGATTTTACTTAGTGACTCGTTTATGTTACTTTTGAAATTGGATGAGTTTAAGTAGTTTCTTCTACCGCTTGTGATACGCCGCACGTTTGCGGAACAATAGATTTAGCTGCCGAACGAAATAGGAATTACTGAATTTCGTCCATTGTCTTCAGTCTACGATATCTGTTACTTTCTGAATCCGTATATTTTCAGGAATGGCATACAACTGAATACCGGAATGCATTTAAATTGCTTTTGCATTGCAATTGAATTATGAACTATACCCGAAATTCATGATAAGCGCTTATTGCGATTCCTTTGTTGACAAATTTAATATACATTAAATTTTGTGTTTTTACTCCTTCTACAGATATACATGATTGACATCTTACCGCAAATAGGATATTTAAAAGACGTTGCGCCATCTCTTCTCTATCCCAAAAATTCACTCTATTTATATGATATGTTTTATTTATTTGAGAGGTTCATTTAATCGTTTCTGAATCTTACTATTATCGCACAAATGGCCGATATTTTATCACTTAGTGATCCTTATTGAAACATTTCTAAATGAGAAGGCTATCCGAGACCACTTTCACTGAAGACAAACACGATACCAACGTGGCTACTCGAGAGTCCTATAGCATAATAATCTTTTTCTATATTATTACGCTATATATTATTCTAGATTTTCAATAATTTCATCACCACCGTGAATGTAAATGAAAGATAATAATCCCAGTTATCATAAAGGTAAGAGTATTATTATTATATTTTAACTCCTCAAAAATTCAACGTTTCATTCCCGAAATAGTGAGGTAAGGTTTCGAACCTTCGTTCGAAAATTATAAAGGCATAAGGGGAAACTTGATAAAACTTACTTTATAAGCATTTTTGGATATATTTTATAGTATTTTATAGTAAGTAATTTTATATAATTATATTTCAATCAATCATTACTTACATCCGGGTAGGATGTAAGTAATGATTGGTTGTAATTAGGATAATAGGATGTAATTTAATACTTGTACGATGTAGCGTATCTTATTTTAAGAAAAAGAAAACTTCTGTTTGGATGTAAGTAGAAGCCGAGGCTCATCTCATCGGTAATTGGGAAAATAGATCTAATTTGTACAAATTTCAAATGGTTTAGCTATTATTTAGATAGACCTTTAGGTAAAATAGAGAGAAGGTGTGTTTTTGGCTTGGTTTATTTGATGTAGTTACTCAATAGCTGGTACCATAACTAAGACGTCAATAAGGATAATTAAATGTGATACTATTCTCATTTTTTCTAAGCCGAGAAAATCTAACTTTATTGATTAAGGCTTCTAAACGGGACTTTTCTTTGGACGATGAACACGGGACGGATGGTAGGGACTGATCCGGAGGAAACGGGACATTCTACTTGTAACTCTCTTTATTCCGTCTGAGTTCATCTATTAGAAACCTTTTACTACTTATTGCTCTCCCATTCTCTACCTTCCTTACCCTTTGATCTTGCACTTTCTTTGAGATGGTGACCAGTCCAGGTGGCCATTCTTCTTGGTATCGTTCCTATCAATTTCTTACTCTTTTCAATTCTCTGAAACACCTCTACTTTGAGGTTTCATTCACTCTTTTTTTACGTCCACATCTCAAACTCTTAAAGTAATGAGTGCTTTCCTGTAGAATCCGTCTCTACCACATACATCGCGCTACGTTGTGTTCCGAATTCTTTGAAGGTTTCATTTATTTTTTATATACATATATCAACGCATCGGATGTTAGCTTATACTTTCGCCGTTTACTAACATCAGTATAGTAAATATCCAATGGAATCATGCCTGAAATTTTCTACACTATTAACAAATAGGTCCTGATGCCAAATCCTGATGAACTAGATGTTTTTTATTTGTCTGATCGTACAAGATAATGGAAAATATATATTTTATCTACTTTTGTCTTAGTTTTTTTTCGTGGTTGTGGTGACATTAAAGTTAATGAGGTGTGAGTGATGCTGGATGATGTCATAGAGGTATAACATAAGGCATAAGGTCTCTAATTATGGAATGTAACGAAAAATGTTACTCAGAGAGTCGTTGTGCTTTCTTACATTGACTTGTTCCGCTCATAATATTCTGGTTCAGTGAGAAAAATAAGGGCAAACTATCCCACTTCTCATTTTGCCTATTCGCCTCATTCTCTTTTTAAAAGCTTTTCGTAGCTATCGGTGAGGGTATGAGGTTCAAATAAGCCTTCGCGTTGAAGACTTGAGTAAAGAATAGTAATTACTTATTCTCTGTTATCTCCGTCGAAAAAGAGCGTACGAAGAAGTTGGATGTTATAAAATGGATGTTTTCTATTTTAACAAAATACTTTAGCCTAACTTCAAGTCCTTTTAATATTGATTAAATAATTAAAGTGATACTTCTTGGAGCTTATTCACGTCTAAATCCAAGTAAAATTGACTCCTCACACACAAAATATACAAATAAAATTGGGCTAACTTCTAAGGGGAAAACTTATAAGCTAAACTTCAGGATTTTTGAATTTTTCGTTTCGTTACAAACGGAATTAATCAGCGATGACCCGAAGAATTTCTTCCTCGGGAAGACGTGGAATATGTTGAGAGGTTTTTAAATCATTTAGCGATCATTACGCTAAAAGCAAAGCCGTATTTTGTGAAGACTCCAAAGTTACTCCCAAAAATAATGCGAAGATGAAAAAAAAATATCCGCGGAACACTTAGTGAGATTATTAAACGGTCGTTACCAAGATGAGTACTTCTGGTCGTCCATATATCGTGAAAACAGCAGCAATAGCATTTAGTGACATCGCTTAAGAAGATTGAGCTTGGTCTCCATGGACCGGATGAGATTCCCGGCGGAACAAAGGGCTGTTTGTTGACCTGCGTGGTCCCGCTCATAGACTTTGGGGTTAGGACGTCGGATCACAATGAGTGAGGACAATGAACGATTCCAAGAGTCCCAAAGGAGAAACGGGTCGTTCCGGAGGGAATATGGGAAGACATTATTGAAGAGTACATCATTGTTTCAGAACGTTCTCACGTTTAGAAAGGAGCGAATCCCACTCACTTAGGATCACAAAGGAAGGACAGGAGAGACTAGCGAAGCGTTGAAATGCGGTTCAAGGCGAATTACGAAAACTACGCTCTCGACCGACCCCACGCCTTGTTTCGCTCAAATTGTTTGACGATTGCTGCTAATGGGATTAAAATTTCGGGGAAATGATGGACTGGATGCTCTGTGTATCATAAATTATTCATCAGCGTGATTGCTTCCAGCTATGCAGTAAATATTAATCTCTTAGCGGAAATGAATTTGTGAATGTTTTTGCCTGTTGTTGCGAGCGAATGAATTATTAGCGAAAATCGGTTGAAGGTATTGAAATGAAAATTATCAAAGGCTACCGACTATGCTTGGGTGATTGATAACTTTTTCCTTCTGGAATAAAAACTGCTCTTGATATAGAAATCATCATAGTATTGACGATCTCATTGGTAGTAATTGCTAAAACAAGTGTATATTACCGTTACCTATTCCCTTTTGGTTTCATGAAGTTGATTTCCAAGTAGATGATTGTGGCTTTGATTATAATTGGTGTTAAACCAACAGGTCCTTCGCCTTCACAATGTTAAATACCACATATATTCACAATGGCACCAAACCATTTTGCTGCCTGAGGCGATATTTCAATACGCCGTATTTCACTTATTCTCCAGGTAATTTTACTTGTGATGGGCCGTATTTGAAAATATAGAGATAAATTACAATTTACTGATTGGAACATCAAATGTCTAGGAAATGTCTCCGGTGTCTCATTGACCTTATCCATCGCCACAGTCCTGTTTGTGTACTATGTTGTGACATATAATTTCAAAAATCTCTCTCCTGCTCCATTATAGACAACTAAAATAGCATATTGGCTTTTTATTATTTCTAATTTTCATCAACTTCTTGGAGGATACTGCTGTGGATCTTTTTACCTAAGATAATGCCTGAGGTTATTTTTTAAATCTACTATTTCAGAAGTTTTCCACTCTATTTCTGTTTACAATTACATTCCAATGTTTTTATCAATATGACAGGTTAGATAGAAGAAGAGACTCTTAAGGGATACCTCGCCCGAAAATGCGTTCTTGGACCGTTATTTCTCAAATCGCTACGTAAACATTAATAAAAAGGATGGAGCTAGACATTGAGTGTTTGTTCATGTAGACAACTTTAAGCATGCTGTAAAAAAAATAGTAAACATTCTGAAAAATCGATCATTTTCGTTCACGTGGTACTCTGCTGTGAAAGGAAATACAAAAATGAACCTTGACTCTGGGTGTAGCTCAATTTTTTATCTTTCAATGGAAATATTTTATGAGAACGTAATTGTAACACAATCACTATAATCGTGCAAAATCACGAAGATGTTAAGCGCATTCTGCGGAAGAAGCTGTTCTGGAGGAATGGCACTGAGCCTCGGCAGGCCCTCACCCCACTTCTTCCCCTCCATTCCAACCCTACGCACAACCTATTCTAATGTAATCGAATCTAATCGTTGGAACCTCAGAAACGCTGAGTTCTTCACTCGAGATTTAGATGAATTGCAATCCCTCATTTCCCTTCGTGGAAGAAACAAGTTGAGAGCAGGTGTACTCGAGTTACATATACATCTATTATATATACTTCTCCGGATATACCTATATATTCATACGAGTAAAAGTTGCTTGCATACTGCAAGCTAATCTTTGCATATTTATCAGAGCATCCGATACGCTCGGAACTGCTCGCAAAGCATTCCTAAATTCTGCTAAGCGATGATTAAATCGAGGAAATATACCTGATATGGAGTCGAACCAGGGTCCATTGCCATAAACGTTGCCGCCGATTAAGATTCGGTAAAGACCCTTCTTACTGTATGTTGAATTTCGAAACGATAAAGCATTGTGAAGGTACTAACATTCCTAATTTCCCTTTAATTGTACGGTACAATGCAATTAGTACCCTGGCGACGAACCAAGGATCATCAGGGAAACGGTAAACTGCTTTTGTAAAACGTACTCTTGACTGCTACTCACCTACAGGGTTACGGACTTCTATCTTCTTTGGAAATGTCTCATTAAGAAATTTTAATATCCCTCCACACATATCATATGGGAGATTTAGGACCGCCTGAAGCCGAACCCAGGACCTTCTCGGAAAATAAGATTTCACATGACTGTTTGGTAGTGGCAATCCCGACTGTTTCTAAAATTACACGTCAGTTAGATATCGGGAAGTTCCAAAGACGTAATTCGGGATTCGCCGTTTGAAGTCTACGGTAGAATCGAAATGATATCCTGGCGTCGAACCAAGACTCATCAGAGAAGCGGTAAAGAGCGTATATGAAAGCTTATTATAACCGCTATCCATATTCTGGGTTGTACATACCTTTCCAGGTTATCGAAAAGGTATTCAAAAGAATCCTTAAAAATCGCAAATAAATCGAACTCAGAATCAGGAAAGAGAGAATTTCACATTAATAATAGATAAGTGCTATTTTGACATATCTCAAAGTTTCAATTAAATATCTTATCATCACGGATCACGGTCTTTGTATATGTAGTGGTCTTCTACACCAACAATGAATGAAACGTCACCAAATGAGCGTGAGTTCGACACCAGGGGGGCGTGAATGTCTACCCCAAAAAACATTGCAGCAGAGAGGCAATGGCATACGATAGATAAGTAACACTGTGGTATTTCACAGTTTCGATTCAATATCTCATAAAAATAAGATTCCGTTATCCCCGTTTGAAATACATGGTAGAATCGGAATGACGCTCTTGCATCGAACCGAGGACCACTAGAGAAACGGTGAACCGCATGAAAGAAAGTTTTCAAACGCCTCTGTCACCATGTCGGGTTTTATCTCTCCAGCTTATCGGAAAAGCATTTAAAAAATTGTCAAAGATTTCAGAAATGCATTTCTAAGTAACGGAAGCATTTCGAACACACCTGGCGTCGAACACACGGTAACTCGGTAACATTCCTTCTTTTAGTACTATGGAAAACCATCTCATCTGCAAACACCGTGATTTTGATTGCTCTATCGCACCGAGATCGGCCTCAAAACAGTTTGCAAAAAATCGCGCAAAAGACTGCCTGGGGTCGAACACAGGACCCATTCGTGAAAGAAAATAGCAAATTAATATTAGATAAGTGCCATTCTGACTTCTTCCAAAGTTTGATTCAATATCTTAAATAAAAATCCTAAAATAAGATTCCGTTAATCCCTTTTGAAATGCATGGTAGAATTTGAATGACGCTCTTGCATCGAACCAAGGACCATTAGAGGAATGGTGAACCTCATGAAAGAATGTTTTAAAAAGCCTCTGTCACCACTCCGGGTTTTATCTTTCCAGCTTATCGGTAAAGCATTCAAAAAAATTTTCCTAAATTGCAGCAATGCATTTCTTATGGAATAATTTCGCACCCACCTGGCGTCGAACTTACGGTCATTTGGCAACATTTCTTCCATAAGAACCATAGAAAACTACCTCAACTTCAACGTCCGAGATTTTGGTTCCTCTATCTTACCGATAAGTGCCTCAAAATAATTTTCAAAAATCCGCGCAATGCATACTTATGGGAAAATTGCGATTTTTGGGACATTCTAGTATCGAACCCATGATAGCTAGCGTCAATGCCTGAATTTTTCTGGCATTTAGAGTGTAAACAACACTCATTTAGTAAAATTTCTTCCTTTGTTACTATAGAAGAGCACCTCATCTGCAAACACCGTGATTTCGATTGCTCTATCGCACCGAGAACGGCCTCAAAACTATTTTTAAAATATCGCGCAAAAGACGGTCTGGCATCGAACTGGCGGAACCAAAATTCCTATGTTGCGCTTCGAGCACCTTCGGATTTGTTTTGCTTCTGAAGACTACACAATCTTCTCTTTCTCGCCTTTCCTACTTGTCACTCTACACCTCAAAACGAACAGCAGCTATATTATATTACAATGTATTGAGACTACCCCACCTCCACCCCTCTCTTGTAGTCCTTCTCATTCCACCTCTGCACCTCTCCCTCCGGATGGTGGAGGTTTTACGAACTATTTTGGCCGACCGTTGATTTAAATCCCGTCTCGAGGTAAAGATTTCAAAACCTATTAGATTTACTCCTGAAGTCATCTATTTTTACTTTATCTTTTTTCTCCATTTTCTTTAAAAGATATTCTTACTTAAATTTATCTTACTACTAAAGATTTTTTCTGAAACATCTCGTGCACAATGCAAATAGTTTAACTTCAAAATTCTAGAAAAATGTTTGATTGAATGTATTGTTTTGGAATGATACCTTGTAGGTATCACTGAAATGTACACCGATCCTCAAAAACTTAATTAATGTCTCAATTCCCACTAATATAAGAGGATATTGACTGAGAGTGTGTCAGTATTACGGAGTTGAAAGTTCTAGCAACTGTTCTTCAGCGGAAGATTTTATACATTATTTGGTTTCTTGTATATAAGAATAAAGACGATTTATTATTATTATTATTATTATACAAGGGAGGGGTGCGGGTGACCAATCCCTCCACAAACCCTCTTACGCTTCTTATTTTACTATATTCCTTCTCTTTGTTGCCCAGCGACAAATGCGGTCGCGTACAATGAATAATATGTGGGACTCAACAAGTGTGTTTAATTATGTGCTATTATAGAGAAGTTTCACAAAATTATACCATGCAAGAAGGAGAAGAGGAAGCGGAGCTTCAACGTTTTTGCGTATACCTGTAGACGTCTCTACTATTGTCCGTTTCAAGATTCCAGTCAGGATGGAGGGCTTACGGGTGAAAAACTCAATGTAATTTGCCATAAGCGAAGAAGTTAGCCTCGCACCGGATCGCCTTTACGCGGACGTTGAAATTTCTGTAAAGCCGTGAGGTTTTGAAGCGTCGGCCATTCAAAGCGCGAAGCGGATATAAAAGCTCTTTGATATAAAAGTCAAAAACTCAAGTTCTATTGAAGATCTCGCATCGAAACAAACTGCAAATGAAAATTACAACATTTATCTCGATTTCTCTGGAGACAAGTTCTTCCTCACGTGAGAAACCAAAAATTTTTAGGCGACGTATAAATTGGACTGCACGACGAATTTTTTCTTGAGTTACGTTCCAACTAAATAATTTTTTACTAAGTTTTTGTTGCTCTAAAATTAATCTTATGTAACTTTTATGCATTCAGATGATACAATGAGCAATGGAAGAAGAAATCATCATTTTATGTTGGATTGTAAGAGAGTAATAGCAGTTTAAAAAATGTTCACTCGGGTGAAAACTCGGCAATTCATTCAATTTTCGCTTTTAACTTTGTGGTTTCTGCTATAAATGCATAAAATTTTCACTGTTGTGTTGATAGATTTATTTTCATTCAAATTTCATCAGAACTTAAGTTTGAATCGGTCAATGTAGACTACGAATCTTAATTATACCCGTCCGAAGCCGTAGCTCCGCGTAAAGGCGACCCGGCGCGCGAGGCTTTGCCTTTCTCCCATACGACATTACTGACTGGAAGCTTGAAACGGAGAACAGCTAGAATCTCTCCCCTCGCCTCCTGGGTCAATTCGTCCTTGTCCGAGTCAATCTCGCTTCCTGATTGGCTGATCAAAATTCGTGCTCGGATAGCGGAAGTCGGAAGTTTTCCTGAAAAAAATAGCTATTGCACGTCGAGTATCCCAGGAGTTGAGGTCTTTGAGTTATCCCCAGTTTTCAAGAGGTATCCTCCAATTGATTATTGAAATGAAATAAAATTAATTTACAATTACCTCTTTTTTCATTCATAAAATCATCTCCCTGTACTTGTTTCTCCTGAGCGCTAGCCATTTCTTATAAATGACTCGGATTATACCGAAATTAAATATTTTAGAATTCTTGGATTATGTACGTTAAATATTATGAATATCATAAGTTCAGTATTAAGTTCTGTTCATTCCTTTGGAAGCCAATTATTGTCTTCAATTCCTCATGGAAACTTTCTTATCGGAAGAAATTGCAGGCGGACGGATTCCATTTTGAAATTACCGCCCCTAAAGGAGAATTGGCCACCAGAGTGCAGCACGCAAAATTAATACCTTTAGATGTTATTATGGGAGCTGCGCTTCCTCTCCTTCTTCTTCTATGATTATACTCTTACATAATTATACGAAAACGAATTCTCAACTTATCCGCATTTCCAAGTCTAAACCACTTCTTTTACCGTGCTTGTGTTCTGCAAATGATAAATTACTGTATATAGAAGAATGCATTTCCGTTTTCTCTTTAAATCAATTTTTCATCCCAGAATTGCCTAGGAAAACTGATTGCATGAAGATAAAGGAAATCGAAATCGGCTGTTAATAAATTAAATAGTTTTGGGAATCTCCGTTAGACTAAACGTTGGTAAACATCGGAACAGTTCCAAGGGATGGAAACGGAGGTTTCGGATTAGTATTCTATAAAATATTGGTATTTATATAACTTAGGTTTCCATTCCTTAGAACTTACGCGACGTTTCGGTTATTGAAGAGTTTTCAAATCTCTAACAAATGCATTGCATACCTTGATATTGTTGCGTGGGTTGTCGATATACAAACACAATAATTAACTAATAATATGCGATACTATGGTTTTTAAATGGAACCACTTGTGATGTTTGATTGACTTGATTCTTTCTTGATCTTTATCTGACTCTTGATTCATTTCTTATAAATGATTGATCTTGAGTTAATACGCTCATTTGAGACTACTATCTTTCTTGTTTTAGTTAATAGTGAATAATAGTAATAGATAACAAGAGTTAAAAAAATCTGAAATTTAGTTTTATGAAGAAATGGATTTTATTTTACATTCTTAGGGCTATTCAAGAATTAGAGATTCATTGTATTAAATACATTCGCTTGAAGGGAAGAGATATTAAATGAGATGTAAAATGAATGGTTTTCAATCATAGAAGCATCAAAGTGGTTTCTAATTGGATGATACAGATGTTTTTAAAGAAAATCTATGTTAGTTAAAGGCAGTTAGCTTAGGTGTTGATATATTTTTTTCCGTTTGTAGTTATCAATCATAATATTTCTTCAAATTCAACCGATGGCAAATTTATTAATAGCTTGCGAAACATTTGCACCGAATATTTCAAATTTCCTATGCCATGATTTCACGTTTGAATGTTTTCCTTCAAATTCTTTATACATGCGTGAAACATTCGATATACTCGAAAGGCTTCCGAATTAAATGTGATGTTTACTATTTTGATACTCCTTCATCCATAATGGTTGTAAAAAGACATTAAGCTAGATATGAAAAGTTAAGCAATGGCATGAAATGCTAATTTTTTATGCATAGTTCTCCAGTAAATCTACAGACAACGACGTTGGCATTTTAACATTCTTTTTCCATAAAACAATTCGAGGGGTGTTTTCATTTAAGCGCGAAATTCCATAACGTCGAAGTTTATCATCCGTATTCAGTGTGCAGTTCTAAATTAATGAATTGATGAATTCCTTTGAATCGATGAGCTAATTATTGATGAAGATAAATGAAAATTAATTTGGAAGGATGATGAATGATGAGTATGTGCAGAAAATATTCAATTGAATTATTTTCTCGATATAATTAGTATATTTTTGGTAATCATTAATTCCTACCGCATACTATTTACAGATAAGCGATAGAAAACTCTACTTTATTGTAATTTCCTTTTATTTGTTTTGAAGAATTTCAGTTATTATCGTTTACTTATTGTTAGAATTCGGATCTAAATTGTGAGAAACTTTAGAGGATTCAAAATTTTTGTACGGGATAACCTGTTCTATTTATTTAAGCTAATATGAGTAACGTTAAATTATCTTAATAAAGAAGAATGTTAACTGCAATATAATACGACCTCATTCTATTTTTACGTTGAGAATCAATGGACACCTCAGCTAGTAACGTAAATCAGTATGATAAGGCGTGCCCTTGTGGAAAGCCATGAAGGAGAAGAGAGTAAACAACTTCGCAGTTTCCACGAGTTTATTTGTAAGCACCTTTTCTGATGTGCATTTAATATCTCGTTTGATGTTTTCAGCATGCACGCGAAACTATTCCTCGAAAATAAACATCTAGAAAATATAGTGTTGCGAACTTTCTTCTCCGTAAAATTACATGATTGGCTTGATTAGAATTCAAAGAGTATATCGCTTATTTTATAAGAAATTTGATTATATTTGCTGACTTCCCCTTATACATATAATCCATAAGATGTCGAAAAGCTATCGGCAAGCCGACTACGTCAATGAACGGTCTCTTTCTCGAATACAAAAATAACCGCATATTACTCAAAGGCCCAAAGGTCATTCCAATGAGCAAGAAAAAGTTGCCAAATCCCAGTTAAAACGCTATCCTGCTTAGAACACGTTTTCACTCAATCCCCTGAAAAGTGTCTTATTGGTTTTTACTGCCTATGAACATGAAGGAATGATTGCAATTGTTACTGGACAATGATTGGAACGCCCTAAAACTGATGGTTTACCATAAAGAGTGGCTAATGGCAGATTCATGTACCCAAAAATTCCCAAATCAACACCCTTCCCTTAATTTCTTGTTGCTTTATCCCGCCACTTTAATCGTCCAACACCTAATGCTTTTCTCCTCTCCTCTGCTTTTCCCCTTCTTCCTTCAATTACTTTCTTTAGAAATCCTTCCCATCTCAATATTTCATGAAAGCATTCTTGGGTATACTTTATATATGTGCACCTTTCATTCTAACGAATGACACTAAACAAGAGAGGGAATTGATTCAACTGATCACATTTTCCACCATCAATCGCTTTTGTTAACTTCTTTCTTTTTGGCAAAATTCATAATTTTTGTATTTTGTCGTTTATATTCATACCAAACTAGCTGAATTTATGACAAATGAGACGATTTCCAAATTGGCTCCCCCATGGAACCGTTTCACCAATGGTGAACGCGTTACCTTATCGGCTCTCCGAGATTAACCTAATTTTTTATTTAATGTATAATTTTTAAAGGAATATTTACGTTTCCGATTATTGAAAGTCAATTGGAAGCAATCTTTAACAAACAATACTCCGGACAGAGTACGTTCAGATAAAAAGGATATTATATAATGGATAAAAGGGATATTATTTAAGGGATATATACTTGTGATCAAAACAATTTCACATCATAAGGTGAGGACTACCCTGAACGACTGTACTGGATTTATAGATTTTTGGAGGAGCTGTGAAATTATCCATCCCCGATATGCATTATTTCCTTTTCATAAGGTGATCCTTTATTTTAGGACCTGAATTTAGAACTAGTAACTAATTTAAATAACTCTCTAAGCGTAGTTTAATAAGTTCGAGAGGATAACACCAAATAAAAAAATCGCTAAAAACAAATAACGCAAAAATTATTATCAACGACGTCCAACCACGCGGTGGTCTGCCTAGAATACCGTAGCAGTTTTTAACGTAAATCTACGACAATTTTATAAGACGAACCCTGATTTTAGACCCCAAATCATTCGAAACTTATTTATGCATGAAGAAATATGGTACTTCAGAATCACATTTGAAGGTGATTTTTATTATGATTTCAGCCATCGATGGCATTAGATATATTAGAATGCGTGAAAACATGGATCCTTTTCTCAATAAAAGTTTAAAAGTCATTATAAATTATTCAAAAGGTGTATTTTTGGTTGTGACAGTTTGATAGAAGACTTTTTCCGGAAAATGTTCGAATGTAACTTGATAAACATTAAGAGGATCATTAAAAGTAAATATAGTTAACTAACTAAGTTAGGAATAAGGAATTTTCTATGATACTTATAATTGCCATCGTATATATATATATATATATATATATATATATATATATATATATATATATATATATATAATATATATATATATATACATATTCATAAATGCTATTATAGTTACCTCATTAAGAAATCTGTTACAGCTGAGATTCCATATATCTTTTGTCTTCCGTAAAATTTTACCAAAATTAGTGGTCGCTGGAAACCGATGATCATGATATAGATTCTCATTTAATTTTCATTTCAAAATATAATCTTCATCTTTCTAAATTTAATATTTTGTTTCTCGGAATATTAATTTCTCGTGAAATTTAGAATAGAAATCGAATAGAGTTTAGAGTGTTATAATAATAATAATAATAATAATAACACGTCTTTATTGCGGGGCGAGATTGAGACAATGTTGTCTCTTCTTCCATCTAACACTTAATTTGGAAGGAAGCAATCTTTCAAAAACAAAAATTTAGATTAAGTACTCTGATGGCTATGGTGTAGTTTTAATCCGTAAATACATTTCAATATAGCCAGAAACTTATAGAACTATCTGTCCATGATGAGTGACTTGTTTTCCTTCAGTTTTGGGAAAAATTCAGAATTTAAAAACACCGACTAATTTATTTCTAGGTAGTATTAAGGTTCATCCAACTAGATAACTCAAGTAAAGGAAAAAAACGATTATAATCTTGTGATGTTAAACTTGAAATATCCCACAATTATTGGAATATAGACTATGTAAACTGAAATATTGCTGTATTGCGTCTCGTCTTTCTATGTAAACATGCCGTTAAATCTCTCGGTCAGTTAAGATGAGTTATATCCCTTATTAATAATGTTAAGGTATACATCGTCATTTTTAATAACCACCGCCATTTTTAATAATTACCGTCATTTTTAATAATTAATTACAGACATTAAACAATACTTATTTGTCCTTTACTGTTCCGATGTGAAGGAAAGTAATGAATAAAATTAAATGCTATAATAGAATGGTGGTTAGCTAATCATTAGAGTCGGATCCTCAAGAACGTGTCATTTTCTTAATCAATAAACTAGTGTACCATAGAACCGTAATTCCATTAATTCACAGTGAAGATGAACTGCATTCGTTTAATTGGGCAAGTTGGGTTTCTAGTTTGCTGTCATGTAGTGCGTACAACGGAGATAAAATTCAATTTCCAAATGCAACTCTTAAGGCCTGAACCCACCGGTGCGGCGACGCAGCCGCATGCGTTTTTATGATGGTACCTGGTCCTTCCTCTGCGTTCGTCAGGTACTCAAATTCAATGGTTTCTTATGGGGCCGACCCCACCGACGCGGAAAGCGCCGTCCGGCGGATTAGTGCAGCGTTTTCGCGCCGGCAAATATGCCGCTCGGCTACGAACTCTGCATGCACAATTTTTCGATTTGCCGCAGCCCGTTTGCAATCAAATATTGTCGTTATTTTGATAAATTTCCTCAAAAGGATGCTTGTACACGATACCTTAACAATATCTGTACACCGTGATAAGTTTTCAGAACAATCAAAGCGATAGTACTCCGTAGAATCTCGTCCCCGTAAAGTACTGCAAAAATGATACGTACGATGTGTTTTCGGCATACAAGTGACTGTTTTCGGCCAAGAGTTGTATAGTTTTGATACATTTTGTCGCAAGACGTTCAAAATTATCAATAAAAATTCTTGCGACAGAATGTTTAATTTATTTATGTCAAGCATATTTACTTTACTTAATTGTATGTTTCCTCAATGTAATATATGCGGCAATTAAAATAAAGTAACAGGTGTGTGTTATATATACTCCCTGCGCATATAATAGGCTACCTTTTATTTACCTAAAGGTCCCCAGTTCGAACCCAGACAATAAAAACCGTTCTCGTAATAAATGCACGCAAACCTCACTTTTATCGGTTGCAAATTACATTTCCTTTGCAAAATTAAATTAGAAATAATAGTCGTTCGAAATCGAAACTAGCACCAAAAGAAATAAATTATGTTAATAGGTGTCATTAATATTCTGAAATTTTAACATTTGCAGTTACGAACAATTTGCAGGATCGATGTATTTACAGGGGACGATCATTTGGTTATCAGCTCGGGTTTTGTGTTCATTTTTACTTAAAACTCAAGAACAAGAATTAGTGAAACCTTAAAAAATGCGTATTATGAAAATCCATCCCCTAAGAATCAATAAAAGTTTTTCGTCTGTGATATTGGTTCTCGTTTCGACCCCAGGCGGATCCAAGCGTAATCGACCGTAATAGAAACAGATGGAGTTCATTTTAAGTTTTTCCTAATACTAATGATAGACAAGAACATGTGTTCACGACTAGTGGTCGTTCTTGCCGCAGCCGCGCCGTTGGGGCCTACCATGCGGACAGGGTGCATTTCTACGTCACCTAACGGGACTTTGGCCCCCCTCCCAAGTGTCATAAAAACGCGTTGCGGCTGCGTCGCCGCACCGGTGGGTTCAGGCCTTTACTTTATAAGTCTCATAAATACTTCGAAATAAAGTCTAATTTTAAAAAAAGACTGAAGTCTAAATGAATTGCGCGTAAAGTATGTGAATGGAATCCCTGTTTTCTCTTAACAGAAATTGATAATTTTCTTAAGATTGGTTCGTAAAATCTGAGTAAGATTTAAATGCGGTGTATTCGGATATCGTGCAAAATGCTAGCAATTTTCTCAATCTCCATATTTGCTCAAGTGCTCCGCTTGAAAATATTATCTTAAATTACTGATAGTTTGAATTCTCCCATGTGTTTGTATCTTAAAAGATTCGTGAACGCGAAACCCAGAAGAAAATTAAAACCTGTGAAATGATAACAGCATTCCTAACTGGCTGCTTGACCTTTCCTTAATCGTTATAACATTTACAAATTCCTCCTGGTTCTTCTCACACACTCTTTACTTTAACCAACACCAAAACTTACTCCTGGGCGCGACACACCGTCGCTAACGGTGGTTCTCCGATGACTCCGCCGATGAGGGAGGGAAGGGGGGGATTGGGGGGGAAACCCTAAAAACCCTAAGAAGTGGACCCTCCAGGCCGTTGTGACGTGCTATAGGGTTCACCTCTATGCCTAGAGGGCCCCCTGCCACAACTTCAAGGACAAGCTCCGACCTCATAGACAGAAAGAACGAGCAGGTGAGAAGTGAGTGCTTAGTTACCTCACCCCTGCAGAAGAAGGTGAAAGAAAGGCCCCTGAAATAGATGCCTGCGACTGTAGGCCTAAGAGTAGGCTAGGTTTGTAGGGAATGCCTTCCCCACGCCCCCTACAGAGCAGGTGGTTAGTACATCTATGGTGCACTTTTAAGAAAACTACTGCAAACTGTTGTCAAATTCATTGCAGCATTTGACTGTGATATGGCTGCAATAATCCATCGTTGACGTTTTAAGTTAAAAAAAGTTATTGAATGTAAATTAAATGTTAACTTGATGGTTAAATTCTCATCTTTACATAAAATGCAGAGGATATTTAAATCAAAGATCGCAACTGTCGCTTAGGCTTAATGTAACAATAACTGCTGTTGTAGGCACAAAACCTGTATTAATATCCTCTATGTAAGTTCATCTGAACAGAAAAGAAACTGAGTACTCACGTGTAGTTCTGAAGTTAATGATGACGGATCTACCTGTGGAAAAAGAGAACGAATTCTTTAATAGGTAGAGTTCCCTTCATATCCTCCCAAATCTTTTAAACATTTACCGACAATTGTTACAATGTTATACATTTTTACTTTCTCATCAGTAAGTAATAATCAGAATCTACACGAAAGCCTTCAGAACTTCTCTTCAGGGACACAATTCATGAAATAATCTACTGTAGTGCGCGATCCTTTGAGTTACCCAATTCTCTTCTGTATGAATTCTTCAGGCCGATAAATATCTAGTGAATGAGAGTATTACATCATAAAATGCGAGGAGTTAGTGAAGTTAGATTACTACGAAGAAAACATTGTACTCCGAATTTCGTTAACCATCAACAATTATTGCTAACCATCTGTCAAACAAGCGTGAGAATACAATAGAATCTTAACAAAAGTATTAAGTCAATATAATTTTAGGTCGTAATGAAATTTGCATGGCACATATAATGTAAGAATACTATTATTTGAAAGAGAATAAATTGGAATCCGCTGTTAATTGATAAGAGTTTCGGAGGGATGTTCCCAGAAGGTGTTAGCTGTCCTTTCTAGGAATTGGTGCCAGACGGCCATCAGTATGTCGACGATTGAAATGTTTTCCGAACCATCTACTTCACCAAAACTTGTTAACTCACGAAAAGGACTACAATCGCAAAAGAATATTTGATCTAAAAGTTTCTGATTATAAATTTCTGAATGTTTGTACTAGCTGACGATAATAAGCTAGAGACGAAATAATGAACTTCCTGTTTACGAATTTAACGAATAGCAAACGGACACACCATATCACAATACGAATCCGACATTAGTCAATAAGATTCGAACTCTAATTGAAATGAAAAATCTCGCTAAAACATCCAGTATAAACACGGCACATTCACACTCTTAAATATGAATTTTCAGACTCCCTGCAGTATATTTAAGCATGGTTGCAAGTGATACAAATGAGCGATATTAAGTTAAAACACAATAAATATTTATGGACACATTAGAGGAGAAGATAGAATAATAATACATGTAGTATTTACGGTAATTTAGGAGGAAGTCGAACTTGAGTGTACATTCGAAGGTCATTGAAAACACGGCTATTTAAGAGGGACTAATGTCTTTACAGTGAAAGAAAGGAAGAGCCAACTGTCCTTGGATGATAACAAAGTCAATAAAAATATCAGTGTACACTTCATTGCCTCTCATTTTCATTGATTGTAAATAAAGGCAAAAAGGAAAGTGTCTTATGACGAATAGGGAGTGAATAAGAGGAAAAGTGACTTACGAGGGGTCCAAAATAAACAAGACAAAAGAAAATCCTAAGGACACCAAAACATTTCTCCTGCTAAAAATTTGATGGAACAATCTAAAAAGATCGTAACGAATTAATTATTCATGGAAACATTTGATGTCACGATTTGAGTTTCTTAAATAGGAATATATAAGGAAATTCATCATCGACAGTAACGAGAGTTGATATTCACTTGATGCATCAGAAAACTGAACTCATAAATTGTCATTACGCTACTTATTATAATATTGACATCATAAATTAATTGTCATTACACTGCTTATTATAAAATAATCGAGAGCTAATGACCAAAAATTAAACGTTATCTAAATTACTTTTAGATTAATATCTCAACAAAAATGACGTTTCTTGTTCTTGACAGAAATTAGAAAATATTAATTAACTTCATTCGAAAGATAATTTAGGATTATTTTCTTTTGCCAGAAAACTATTTGCTGGTTAACCGTTCTCTCCTTTTAATCGCTTCGTCTCCTACGAATTGATATAAGTAGAATGTTGTGGGGGACAGAAGAGACCAATGCAACCCTTCGTTTTCACTGATAACCTACTCAGATTTTCTAAATTTAATATTAATACATTTTATACAGAATGTATACTAGATATATTTAATGTAAAAACAGAATAGAGGTTATTAATCGGTAAATAAAATATTATATATTGCTTTTGAATTACTCACCAATTTTGGTTCTCCGGTAATCCTCAACTTCTTCCGTATCAAGCAGAAGAAACTTAGAAGTAAAACAATTGCCGAGGAGGAAAGCATGCTACTATCTGGATCTGGAATAGAAACAGAAGATTAATTTATTAATGAATAGTGAATTTAATTTTAGGTGATACCGTATTGTACATTTGTTAGATGAAGTATTGGCCAATGATGATAATTCAAATAAGCAGGATTTTGGTTAAGACCAAATTAAAAAATATCCAATTCCAGGTAGACATCCTTACGGTAGATTTATTCGTAATTTATAAAGTTGATTAACAAGTATGAAAGGCAAAAAGAAAAAGAGGAATACTTAGAGTACGTACTATAGTTATCGTTTTTTCTGAACTGAGATGAGTATGGAAACTCGATCCAAACAAATATGAATAATAAAGATGTGTTAGTAAATCAATAAAAGATTTGTTTGAAAAACAGTAAATATTAAGTTAACTATTGAAATTCAGTACCCAATTTCTGGTAAGAGAATCGTTAAGTATTGTATTACACCTTGAACATCACCCAAAAATCATTATCTCGAAGAAAACTTCATAATAGATTTCCTCAAAATATCAGATATAAGAATCTTCTTAGTGACTTCCTTGTAACTGTCTAAGCCATCCGTTGAAAATAAACTCACGCTATTGTGAATTTAAATAAGTGAGAACTTCAAAGTTAAAAAATCAGATTCGTCTTATATATAATATTATGAATGAAAAATAATTGAAAACTAAAGAAATATGCTAAGAGTTGTTCCGAATTTTAATGTTCAAATTAAAATGCAAAATTTGTTACATATTTGGTTCAAAACACAACTCATAATCTCTAAATGTCGCAGAAATATGACTTGCGCTATAAGTTCTACTGGAAATTAGAATGATATTTACCACTTCATGGCGCAACTGAATTTTTAATTGTAATTTGCGAAACTCTTCTTGATCATTATGTGTAATTTATAGCAATCTTAACTACGATTAAAAGAACAAGTTCCATGAAAATGATTTCTCAATTGAAATTAAACATAAAGTGCAGGTTTGGCTGGAATTGGAATCACATTTTAGAAACAGAAATAATGACATCGATTTAATTAACAACTAATCGCAAAGTTAAACTTCAAAATTCAAACATAAAATTCCATCGAAATATCGGTTGACAGAAAAAGCTAAAAATAGAAAAATAAAAGTTAAATCTATTCTGGATCTAAACAGCCAATAAATAAAGGTTTAAACCGGTCACGGAAAGCTATAGAAGCATTAATTTAAACTTTCTTCGGATATTGTTCTTAGAACTTGAGACTAGTGACTTCAAGTTTAAAATATCGTCCGTATATAATATATTGGATAAAATATAATTGGATAAAATTAGACATAACTGGAATTAATTGCTCAGTAATAAAAGTATTCATGATCATATAAGATGAGCAATGTAGTAGTAGAAATCGCAGATCCTTATAAGAGTAGCACTCGTCACGAATAACTATATTCCCTAAGAATACACCTAACAATGGTTACGTGAATAATAATCAACAGCTCACTAATTAACTATAAAGTCGAAACGAAGGATGACTAAAAGTAATATACATAAGATTAATTAATGTTACTTACCATAACTGAAGAAATCCCTAGGAAGTCCCACGGTATGTAATAGCTCCGGGTTCAAGACAATCCATTTCCCTCCATTTCTTTCACAACTGCAAAAACCGAACACAATACTATATTCATCAGTGATAAAAATGAAAAAAAGAAATTCTAAAACAGCAATCTTTTCATGTTCACTTCCGTTTAAATTACGTATTTAATAAAAAAATGTTCCAAATTGAAATTAAATACAGAATACTTATACAGGCCAGATTCGAATCGTTAAT
Organism: Pachydiplax longipennis; assembly: GCA_036926295.1. NCBI lineage: Eukaryota > Metazoa > Arthropoda > Insecta > Odonata > Libellulidae > Pachydiplax > Pachydiplax longipennis. The sequence goes on along the minus strand of JAVFKF010000024.1, from coordinate 11,495,971 downwards.
CAAAGTAGAGTAATATTGGGATTGCTTTAAGTAGCTAAGGAATGTTGAGTAAATTTGAAATTCAAATGTAACGGAAATGGCGGTGGACGTTACGTTAAGATGGCGGTGGACTACATTTTTGACCCACTCTAGTAAAAATATCTCCGAAAATTATTCTGAACCTAAATATAGCGAATATCCGAGGAGTAAAAGTTATATCGGAAAAAATCGAAGGATTACCTGGGGATTTAGTCAAAAAAGTCTCTAGAAGTTGAGAATCGTAAATTCATTTCATTAATATAAATTGTCGGAGATGGGATAAAAAATAAACATACATAACTGGATCATGGGACGATGAATGATAGTAAGAAAAACATGAAGACGAATAATCGGGATAGTAAATCATCTATAGTCAATCGTGAGAGTCTTACATAACGATAAAAATATGTACACTAACGATTGTCTCTAAAATAACAACTTAAAAACTATAGCATCAATGATTGTCTTTACACTCAGAATTAATTCAATCAAGATTAATTTATGTTACTTACCAAAACTGAAGAAATCTCCGAGAAGTCACACGGCCATCTTGACGTCTGAAGGAGTCTTTATGTCCCTTAATTTAACTATAAATAATTTAAGAGGTTCTAATTCGAAAACTTATTAAGTTTAACTTAAATTATGTTACACGATTACTGGATTTCAATTCTCATAACCTCCAAGAAAATTGAATTCTAACGGTTTTTTCGTAAAAGTTCTTCAGCATGTCAACACCAGGCGAAGTTTCTAGATCAACTAAAGTTTAAACCTAAAAAATCAACGGATCAACGAAACTGTGAGATCTGATTGGTTGTCATTTCTCGCAGTTACATTTACTGTCACCCCTCCCACTTTTCCCCCTGCCGGAGAAAGTTGTAACTTATAAGTAATAATAAATTGTTATTAAATTAGAAATATATTTATTTAAACATATTATAAGTTTAATTTAAAAAATATTGGAATAAATTTCGATCCTCTAAAACCTAGTACTTAAAATCGGCGTAAAATAGTTGATAGCTCCTTGTGACGTAATTATGACTTACGTTCAACCTATGGTATGAGCAACGGTACGAGAAACATAATGAATTCCAATCATTCAAATTATGAAACTATGCAACGTGATCTAAAAAGAATTAATGCAATGACTACGCAATTAATAAATAAACATATGGTTAGTTGCTGTATTTTAATATCTTCCATCTCCTATGTGATTCATAGCAGGTAATGAAATATTTAAAATGTCTACGAAATTTTAATCGATATTATTTTGCAATAGAAATATTAGTTACGATAAAATTGATTTAAATATTGTTAAATCCTAATCACTCCACGAAAGATTGCAAAGATACAGCATTTGAAATCAATTATTACCGTTTTATCGTTTTTACTGCAATCTCTCGATATTTCTCTCTCTTTTACACACGTTTTCACTACTGATTCATCAGGTATTTTGAAGCTAGTGATAAAAAAAATTTCTACCGACTTCTACCGCCAAAATATAAATTTACAGTCCGAAAGGAAAAGGACTGAAGATGAATTAATAAAAAAGAAATGATGGGGCAGCACAGGAAAACGTATACGAGGTGTTTCAATTCGAGATGATCCAGAGAAATCATTTTGGGCATTAACACTGTATTGTTATTCTCAGCGTATTCATTTTTAAAACTATGAAACTAATTCTAAGTTTTCAAATAAAGTGAATCATTAGTCCCTTTTTGGATTCCCTAATCAGCACGGCCAACGCTATTCGTCTTGTCTCTATAAGCACGTCGTTGGATATTCTTCCAACTAATCTTCCCAATAATATTGCAATAAATAACTTACCATTGAGAATTCTTCTGGTTCCTTTCAATTTTAATTCAGATTATTGCGTCCGAATACATGAAAATTTAAAAGCACACTTCCGAAGCCCGTACATCTTACGTTATTTGTCCAGCTGCGAAGGAATCCGATTTTAAAGCTTCTTCACTTCTCTACGAGGCCTTCTTCAGACTTATTATCTTCTCTCGCACAAACGATTTTAATATTCGCGAAGGACATGTTCAAGTTACCGACGCCATTACATGTGCTCCATACTCGGATTCAGTAATGCACCACAGCCACCATGATCCTTTTATTTCCACTCACACTTTTTCCAATTATATCACTGAATGTAAAGCTGAATCCAGTCTACACTAACTTCTTTTCACCTTTGTTAAATTTGAAACCCACAGAAAAATGTAAACGGTGCCATTTTGAACACAGTCCACTTAGCGAGACAAAGTACTGAGAAGTTCGAAGGCCACATGACGTGACTAGCAGGTTTCGTTTGTCAAAATTTTGTAGACCATAATCCTCTTTAAAAGCGCGGAAACACGCCAAGACCTGCTGCCTCAAGAAGAGATTGATCATACACCTAGGAACTTAAAACCTTAAGTATTTCCATCGGTATGTGTCTTAGAAGCCTTAAAAAAGTGATATCTGATGAAAAATCAATCACATTAAGTTTGTGCTGTGAGTGTATGTGAAATATCATGTTGTGTTTGTGCATTTTGGATAAAGGTGTGTTTCAGCTCCATGATCGGTGATTTTTCGAAAAGCATGGCGAAGTGTAGCAGTGAGCATAGTCATCGATTGAATAATTATTACTTAAATTGGAGTTCTTATGAAGGCAGGTGTTCACATGGATCTGGACTAAATCTGGGGAATTCTGCGTAAGTCTTTAACTCGGTAGTGTTAATATGCCATTGCAACTGAATGGATGAACTTCCGGTGTGAGATTAATGAATTCTGGGTTCTTCGTGCATTATCAAGCCGAATTATTATACTTATATCATTAATACTTATCAAGCCGGAATTATATAGGATTGGAAGGTAAGAATGATTATTCTAACAAGGAAATACACGGATATTGTGGTCTATTTCACATACAATCTAAGTTGGGTAATGTAAGGCAATAGACAGAGTATGTCCATAGAAATTGTGAACCATATGATCTATTCTTTCTAACTTCAGCTTGGTATTCATTATTTACATAATTATAAGCTAATTTAGCTAATTTTAAAGGTTCCGAAGAATGAGTGGTACTCTGGGAATCTTTTAGTTCCACATTTATTTCACCTTAATGCTAAATTAATAGCATTGAGTACCTCTGTAACTTAATTTGTTTAAAGACTGAGTTAAACGTCCACCGAGCCAGAATACTAAGAGTGAGAGGTTCACGAAATTTTGCTGTAATTTCGGTTGATATTATTATAATGATCAAGCATCACTAATACCTCAATACTTTTCATATTGTCGCCACCATGAACAAAACTGGGGGGATATAATAAGAACATTACTAAGTACTAAAAGATAACTGAAGTATTCTTTATTCCACCGTGTATATTGTCATGAATTTCACAAAGTTACATTTAGCATTACATTAATTATTCTTAATAAAGCATACAATTTTCACGATGAGTTAGCTTGCATTATCACCCTCATGATTCTCAGCTTCTCACTGGTTTGACTCAAAGGTATATATTTCATAGAAATCAATGCTAATCCATCTTCATAACAAATGTAAATATCTTATGGAATTTCATAGGAAAAATGTATCCCCTACTATTACCTTATTCCCGTATCCCCTATTATACCTAACTATTGAATTATATTTGTCTTAATCAGGCAGTGATAAAGTTAATTTTTGACATATGAGTAATTTTTAATCTATTACCTCTTCGAATTATATGAACAATTTTTTTCATGGTTTCATTGTTCTACTTTATCTTGGCACTCCCAAAATCCTACCTCAATAAGAAATATAAAGTCAAAGTATCTTATTCTTCTTCTGCCGTGGTAAACCTCATTCGTTCCTACAACTCATAAAATTCAATATATAGTTATAAATATTATGGCCAATGTATGTTACAATTAGTATTACTTCTGTGAGATAGTTATTATAATACTTTAGCGTTATTTTATTTACTATTATTTGCCTTTGACAGTAATGTCGGTACATTTTATATTTCTCTCTTTGGGTTCTTTCTACATTCCTATTTTCAATTATGTATTTCTCCTTCTCATCTAAATGGATTATACTGATGAATAAAACTGATAAAAAGAAATGTACAATAAGTACATTCCCTACCAAACGTCGAAAGGCTGTTTTCAGTGCATATTTGTAGAGGTATTTCATAAGATGATGACATGGATGATTTCCAGCTCATTGAGAAAAGAACGCAAAGAATCTCCCCCCTCATTTTGCCTTGTAAGCCTCATTCTATTTTCGAATTGGCCTTTTTCTAAATACTAAAGTACAGATGTAAGAGAAAGGATAATGAATAATCTACATAGAAAAGTAATATTATGTCTCTTGACATGTGGCATCTGAATTATTCAATATATCTGGTTTAATTGTTTCTATGGTTTAAATAAATACCGCAAATGAAATATATTTATCTTTATAGTATTGAGTGTATATAGTTTTTACTTATTCTTGGAGAAAATGAGATGTTCACTAAGGCTAATGAATTTTCTAAGCTTCGAATAAAAGATGTGTCCTAAAATTTCTAATAAAAAAATATTTCAATCTTTAACTCGAATGTAATTCATGGAAATATTCGGTGTGATAGCTTGGATGTAACGACTCATATCTCTTTGATATACATATTGTATTGATTAATTTTAATGACCGCCATATGACGTAAAGGCTTAAATATTCAAATCCTTATTCCCGTCCTTATCTCATTATTGTATTATTACGAATCCCCGCAACTCAGAAATATATCACGTGTGTAACTTAGACGTACGAAATGTATGTAATAAATTTTATCTACCATTTTCTTGATAAAACCTTCAAAGTGAATTCGAAGTATTTAGTTAAACTTACGTTAAATACATAGTAACTAAACAGAAGTCTTACTTGGAATCATGCCAGATCTGGGTATCATCAAAAAATTCGTATTATGAAATCAATGCACGCTAATATAATTTATTTTCCAAAACTTTTAAAGCTTGATTTTCCTTACGTTCTAAATATAAAATTTTAAGTAAATGCTAAAAATTAAATTTTATTATCTGATATGCTTCTCATATGAGATGGAAGATATTAAAATACAGCAACTAACCATATGTTTATTTATTAATTGCGTAGTCATTGCATTAATTCTTTTTAGATCACGTTGCATAGTTTCATAATTTGAATGATTGGAATTCATTATGTTTCTCGTACCGTTGCTCATACCATAGGTTGAACGTAAGTCATAATTACGTCACAAGGAGCTATCAACTATTTTACGCCGATTTTAAGTACAAGGTTTTAGAGGAACGAAATGTATTCCAATAATTTTTAAATTAAACTTATAATATGTTTAAATAAATATATTTCTAATTTAATGCTAATTTATTGTTACTTATAAGTTACAACTTTCTCCGGCAGGGGGAAAAGTGGGAGGGGTGACAGTAAATGTAACTGCGAGAATTAACAACCAATCAGATCTCACGGTTTCGTTGATCCGTTGATTTTTTAGGTTTAAACTTTAGTTGATCTAGAAACTTCGCCTGGTGCTGACATGCTGAAGAATTTTTACGAAAAAAAACCGTTAGAATTCGAATTTCTTGGAGGTTAGTAGATTCTATATCTAGTAATTGTGTAGCATAAGTTAAGTTTTACATAGTAAGTTATCAAATTAGAACCTCTTAAATTATTTATAGTTAAATTAAGGGTTGGAAAGACATCTTCCGACGTCAAGATGGCCGCAGGACTTCTCGGGGATTTCTCCAGTTTCGGTAAGTAACATAAATGAATCTTGCTTGAATTAATTCTTAGTTTAAAGACAATAATTGATGTTACAGTTTTTAAGTTGTTATTTTTGTGACAATCATTAGTGTACATGTTTTTTTTTCGTTACGTAATACTCTCAAGATTGACTATGGACGATATACTATCCAGATGACTCGTCTTCATGATTTTCTTACCATTATTCATCGTCGGATGATTTAGCTATGTACGTTTATTTTTATCTTGTCTCGCAAATTATATTAAAGAAATGAATTTACGATTCTCAACTTCTAGAGACGTTATTTGACGAAAGCCCAAGGTAATCCTTCGAATTTTTCCGATACCACTTTTACTCCTCGAATATTTGCTGTATTAAGGTGGAAAACAATTTTCGGGGTTTTTTTTTACTAGAATGAGTCGAAAATATTTCCGACCGACATCGTAACGGAAATCTAGATTTGAATTTCAAGCTGACTTTGGATTCCTTAGCTAATTAAACCAGTTCCAATATTTCTGTGGCTTGATTTACGGATCGAAACCGGCCTCTATCAGTATTCTATATTTAATTTCAATTTGGAATTTTTTTATTAAATTCGTAATTTAAACGGAAGTTTTCATCAAAAGATGGCCGTCTTAGAATTTTCTTTTTGTTCTTTTTATCTCTGATGAATAATGCATTGTGTACGGTTTTCGTAGTTGTGGAAGAAATGGAGGGAATTTAGTAATCGAAACTGGCCTATATTAGTATTCTATATTTAATTGCCTTTGGGGACATTTTTTATTAAATACTTAATTTAAACGGAAGTAAAGATCAAAGGATAGTTTCCTTAGAATTTTCGTTTTCTATCTCTGATAAGTAATGCATTGTAGAAGATTTTCGTACATGTGTAAGAAATGGAAGGGAAAGGAAGGTCTTGAATCTGGAACTCCTACTTGCCGGGCGGTTCCTCTGATGAATATCTCCATCGATCTCGGTACCTGCGCGCAAGTGAGAGATGCATGTTTTTCTTTTTGAGTTCTTTCTGTTTTTACACTGAACTGAATTAGCGCATTTGAACGCCGGAAATCATTTAATAATTTTACTTCACATTGATTTCAGTGCATACAGATTTCGTTTAGTGTACCCTCAATTTGAAATATAGCCATTATTTCTTTATGTATGTCGTGCTTATTAATAAATTGAATAAAATATAAAAATAATTTTACTGTAATAGTTATGATGTAGAACAGGTTACTGTTAAATATGATCTTAACAATAATCCTAAATGAATCATTATCTTTGCCAATTGCTCGCATTTATATATGCACAACACAATAATACCCTAGATTATAATACCACACAATATTACCCCATTGCTATTCACAAATGAATTAATTTAGCGTTTCTATTTTTCCAGATTCTGACATCCTTCCCTTTTGGCACTTCTATTGCTTGGGAGTTTCTTCTATGTGATCGTGGAAAGGCACTTATGAGGAGTAAGCAGGAACAAGAATACCCGGAGAACCACAAATGGTGAGCAGTTAAGAGTTTTTCTCTTTTGCATTTCTTCTTCTGATGGATCAGTATTATTTCTAAAGTGTAGAATTTGAGTGGTTGTATTTTCGGTTGTTAATTAACGGACCTAAACCAGTTGAAACTGATTGGTTTATTAAAAGGGATAACATGGTATATCGGCTGGCACGAAATGCATTATTGGTCCGTTATTTATCGTGTAACAGCCAATGTATATTAACATGTTTCAGAGGGAAAGTTTCGCATGAAAGAACGCTTTTTGGGGAAACTTATTTTCAGCAGGAAATATAACATTATTAAATTCTTCCGCTAAAAAGAAATGGTATTTATAGTGCGATTTGAAGCCACATTTGAAATTGATTATTTCGGATTGCATATGGAGTTTAAAATTTTCTTTGAGCAGCTTAGTCGTGACCAATAATTAATTCTTTTCTTAAACTTTTTTCCATTACAAACATATGAACTGCTAATCTCTTCACTATATTAGATGAAAAGTACTCCTTTCTGTGCGGAAAAACCGAGTGGTACCGTTATCATGGTATTAAATAAATATATAAAGTGGCGTATTTATTCGTTTTAGGAAAAATTCTTAGCACAAAGCAACTGTTTAGATGGAAATGTTTTTTGGCTCTCAGAAAAATATCCCTGCGAAACCATACCAAATTGTACAAGACGCTATTCCCATTCTAAATATATTTAAAATAATCAGCTAGTATTTTGAGTTGCTTTTGTAATTAAATTTAACGACCAATTTACAAGAAGAAGATGTATGGCTATTCATCACTTCTAAGGTTAAAATATTAATTATTAAATGTTTGAAATTATTTAATCCTTTACCATATGAAAGACGATGAATACTCCTAGTAATTAATTAGCTGCTTAAAGAGATTGGTTGAATAAAGGAACATAATGTAATATTTTTTTCTTAACTGCTCGAGTGCCAGGAACTGTATTGTTGGAGGGATTTTAATCAACAATTATTTTAAATATCGTTTAATTTTTTCATCATCTCCAGAATGTTTTATAATCAGCAGTGAAATGAAATTTTATGTGTTTAGGAGCATCTGCTATATTAATCAAAATTCGAAAGCAATTTAAAGATTCACCACCTTTTCGTCTTTGGTTTCATATATTATTGGTAAATTTTATCAATATTTTAATGTTATTCTTTTGATCTACATAAAGCTCAACGATTTAAAACAGGACTTGCGTAGATTTTAACGCTCTAACTGATGATCCTCTCCTGGTCTCTCACTTACATCGATAGAGACGCTTGTTTCAAACGATACAAACAATTTGATCTTTTGAGTCAACTATCTCCTCAAATGTAAATGCATGAAGTGGATAAATCCAGCAATTTTTAAATATATAAATATGTTTGAGAAAGACATTCTTAGAAAAGATAACTTCGTATTTTTCGGGTATTCGCAACTATGTTTTTTTATCATGACGAGTGTTTCGGTATCATTAGGACTTTCCGTTTCTCTTGTACGCTTCTTGCTTCACCTGCCAGTCAGTACTTCTTGAAACGAGGGAGGCACTTTCCTTTTCACCTTTGTTTGTATTCAATGAAAATCAAAGGACAGTGAAGTGCACATTGATATTTTAGGAAAACGACTTCGTTATCATCTCCAAGGACAGCTGGCTCTTTTTTCCTTCACCGTTAAGACATTAGCCCCTCTAAAATGGCCTGTTTTCACTGACCTTCGGGTCTTTTCTCAAGTACAAGTTCTTTCTAAGTTAGGTAAACAAACACAGTAAATATTACATTTATTATTATCTTAGTTCCACCTCCGGTCTGTACATAAACAATTTCTTTAGTTATAACTTAATATTGCTCATTTATCATTTGCAGCCCCCAAAAACATTCTGTAGGGAACGCAAAAAATTTTAAATATGAATCCAAAGCACGACTTGCTCTAGCATCTAATTCTCTTATTTTTTTGCTCGTAATTGAATCGGCCGAAATAGCACACGATGTCTCAAAATTTGTCAAGCTCAATCTAGCTTCTGGTATTCTTTCTTTCAAAGATTCCTAACCTGCGTATGAGATCATCTTCGTTACCTTTGCCTTTTTTCGTAGCATTTTACAAATAAATTTATCCCTAGCGCTGCACTTTCTGGAGTTCACGGGTACCAACTTAATCCGCTGGATACTCTAATATTTTCATTCACAAGATTTTTTTCAGAGACATATGCTAAGCAAGAAATCGTGTTATAGTTATTAAACGGACATTACTTTTGCTCTTCATTTACAAGAAAGCGATATTTTAGTATAAGTTTATAATGGTCGCACATAAAACATTGAATAACAAAACGAACAATAGTTATATTAAAGGAGAATATCCGACACTTCAGTTGGCATTCTATTTGAAGATTTGCAGTTTTTATTAAGAATTAATTGGGATTTTAGGCAACTTTCCGATGTGATAATTTCAGAAAGGAAGGAATTGTGTAAGTCATAGAATCACGCACAAAAGCAGACTTTCCCATAAACTGTGTCTCTAAGAAGAAGATCAACTTTTTGTATGAATTCCGTGATTTCTTAAAAAAGTATAACAATGTTACAAATGTGGGTGATTATTGAATTACTGTTTACATTAAGGGAATTCCATCAGTCAAACAATTTTTTCTCTTTTCCTACAGGAAATTCCATCATCATTAACTCCAGAATTACACGTAAGTACTCAGTTTCTTTTCTCTTCAGATGAACTAAAGTTCCTCTACTTCATCAAACAAGTCTAATTAACTCAAGATTTGTGCTTACAACAGCAGTTACTCTTGCTTTAAGCCTAAGCGACAATTTCGATCTTTGATTTAAATATCTTCTGCATTTTATATAAAGATGAGAATTTAACCGTCCACTTAACATATAATTTAAATTCAACATTTTTTTTAACTCTAAACGTTAACAATAGACTATTGCAGCCATATCACAGCCAATGTTGCAATGAATTTGACAACAGTTTGCAGTAGTTTTCTTAAAAGTGCACCATAGATGTACTAACCACCTGCTCTGTAGGGGGCGTGGGGAAGGCATTCCCTACAAACCTAGCCTACTCTTAGGCCTACAGTCGCAGGCATCTATTTCAGGGGCCTTTCTTTCACCTTCTTCTGCAGGGGTGAGGTAACTAAGCACTCACTTCTCACCTGCTCGTTCTTTCTGTCTATGAGGTCGGAGCTTGTCCTTGAAGTTGTGGCAGGGGGCCCTCTAGGCATAGAGGTGAACCCTATAGCACGTCACAACGGCCTGGAGGGTCCACTTCTTAGGGTTTTTAGGGTTTCCCCCCCAATCCCCCCCTTCCCTCCCTCATCGGCGGAGTCATCGGAGAACCACCGTTAGCGACGGTATGTCGCGCCCAGGAGTAAGTTATGGTGTTGGTTAAGGTAAAGAGTGTGTGAGAAGAACCAGGAGGAATTTGTTAATGTTAGAACGATTAAGGTATGGTCAAGCAGCCAGTTAGGAATGCTGTTAACATTTCAGGGGTTTTAATTCTGAGATTCTGAGATTTGAATTTATTAATTTTTAAGTACAATCACCGGAAAGAGAATTCATCATATATTATTAATTATGCATAAAATTTTTAAGTCGAAACACTTTTCGAATTCGGATATCGTGATCATTTTGAGAACTTTTCGGTTTACATATACTTCCGTTAAATTCGTTGTCGTCACATGCAACCAAGTACTTCCTCAGAAATAAACTCTTAGAAATTGTTAATGTTCCACAAGATAAATTCTTACATCAATTTACACAATTTTTATCTTAATATTTAACTTTTATGGCGATGGATGAATAAGATATTGTTTTAGTAATAATTGTAATTGGAGAGTTTGTTTTTCTCTAATGAACACCACACACGATCACAAACCCATTCACTAACGCATACGTGTATAGCTCATTCTCACCGTGAAGATAATATTATCGTGATTTACTCGGACACTAGTGATTGGATTTAAAAAATGTCAATGTGTTGGAGGATCCTTTTTTTAATTATTAGTAACCGCCTTCTTATTATATCTTTCACTTCAAACGATTAGCTTTCTAAAAATTGGAACAGTAAAGGACAATTACATTAAACGTTTAGTTAATAACACAGTATATTGAATAATAATGAAGAATAAAACCATTTTATCATTATAAATATAAAATATAATTACTCTTAGCTCTCGGGCAGATTAACCGGTATCTTTGCATAAAAGGATGAACACAATACGGTTTCAGCTGACATACTCTGTTCCTGCATACATTTAACTTAACTAGCCAGGTGTCTTTTTAATCCAACTAACTTTAATCGATATTTGTAATTATTGAACCTTCCGGAAAGAGATAAGATAAAGAATTCACTCATCTTTGGCAGGCATTAGAATTATTTGCTTTCCGTATGGTAGTAGTATTTTTTTTAATTACTAGTGCACGAATATACGTTTTACGCTATTGGTCTACAGTAAAGTTAATTAAAGCTTCCTTCCAATCGATTCTTCAAGATCGCGACAGTATAAGGTACATTTAAAAATAGCCAATTCAATCCAAATCTTGGTGAAGGCTATGTGTATGCCATGTTCACTGTAAGACGAAATTTGCAATGAAACGTTCTATTCTACATTAAGTTGAATCGATACTACTAAAGTCTCTTGGTGGAATTTCCTCAATACAATTACGTTGTATTTTCTACATAAAAGTGCAGCACTATAATGAGCAATAATTTCAATTTTTTTTATTGCCAATATTTATTCAATTTGCCTGATCCATATGAACTCTCCGCCTTCTTCCAAATTACTAATCTCGTCTTTTCTTAAAATCACCTTAAACTTTAAAAGGAAATTAATAGAAGTTAGATTATACATAGAATGAAATCATCACAGTCTAATTCCTCTGAACTGTCTTCGCATTTACCGGCCAACAGATTAACCTTCCTGTTCCATAGATACGTGATTAACTGCCTGTTTGTATTTTATAATTTTTTTGTACATTTATATGAATAAAACTGCTACGATATTCTAGGCAGACTACCGCGTGGATCGATGTCTTTGATAATACTCTTTGCGTTATTTTTTTCGCGTTTCTTTTATTCAAGCTCATTCTCTCGCACTTATTAACTTAGGCTTACTTAGCTATTTACATTGGTCACGAGGTCCAAATTCCTGCCCAAAAATCAAGAATCAGCTTGTTTATGGGGAAATAATGTACTACGCAGATGGATATTGTCCGCTTCACTAACCAAACTACTACTTGCTTAAGTTCTCTTGCACATATGAAAACATTGCAACCACGCGCAGTCAGCATGGTTTCCTTCAAGGTCGCTTCTGTGATAGCCATTTAGTCATGATATGATGCAAGCAGCCGACAAAGGCTTTAGGCCAGATGAAATTTTGCTAGTTTTTAGGACGGCATTCGATACAGTGCCATACGCGAAGCTACTTCTCATACAATCGGCGATCATATCAGTGTAGATCATTTAGTGTATTTAGCCGTTCCTAACGAGTAGTATTCTAACAAGGAGAGACTCTCACTTTTGTCCGGGGATTTTGATGAAACTTTTTGCAGTGGTGCAGGAAGTAGAGTAATGAAAAAGTGTAACGGCGTTTCTCTGAATGGGCCTTAGTTTCGCTGCAATAAGTAATTGAAAATTGATAATCGGAGTATAGGCAACCCCGCAATACACGTCCATGCTAGCCGAGTATGCATGAAAGAATGTGATGTTTTATGGTATATTTGACATTACATTTTTCTTTTCATTCGTAAAATTCTTTTCTTGATACTTACTATTGGATTTATTATTAATAATAAATAGTATGCTCAATTTGTAATCTCGTTAAGGTATTTAAGGTAGTTAACGACTATCCTAAGAACGTAAAAGGAGCTTTCATTCAAGTATTTTTAGGATTGCACTATCATAAATAGCGATTGCTTTCTAAAATTTTATTTAATAAACACCATTGTCTATATATTAATTGATTTATTTATCCAATTTAATCGGAGTACAGGCAAATCTGCAATACACATCCGAGCTAGTCGAGTTTGGAGGAAATAACGCATTGTTCTCTGGTATATCTTGCACCTTTTTTCAATTTCATTCGTTAATAATTTCCTTGTTGTCTACTAATTGAATTATTAATAATAATAAATAGTAGACTAAATTATTAATCTCGTAAAGGAATTATATTACTTTCCAGGCCGGATTTACAGTGATTAGCGGTATTTTTTAAAATTTTTGAGAGAAATACTCTTCTAGTAAGAGAAAACGGTTTTTCTGATATTTTAGTGATATTATTTTTCTGATATTTATATGATTATTAAGCATTGTATGGAAATATAAATACCTTTTGAAACATTAAGCTGAAAGTAAATATAATGGATGAAAAATTATCCTCACAAGAAAATACACACCTCGTTGGTTGACACGAATTTAACCATACACTATGTTAAACTATAAAAATTTCTTAAACTATAAATTTATTAATTACTTATTAATTCTCGTATTACAACAACGATTTTTGAAATTCAAATATTTGATATTCTGAGAATTGTTTATACTAAAAAAATGAAGTTATTTGAAAAATCGGTGTAATTTTCGATATTTTTCTTAATTTTAATTATATCGAAAATCGCTCTTGTTGGACGATAGTTAGTTTAACTTTATATATTTCGACAAGTTTCATTGCGATGATTAAAGTGAGTGAATATAATGCTGTGTAAAGATAGAAAATCTTAAAGTTTCAGTAAAATATACAGGTAAAGTATATCAGTATTGAATTATTTTTCACTAACTCCATTTATAGATTCAGTCGTTTCTACGGAACATCTGTCTATAAGGGATAAGTCTCCTGTTTGATGGTGTCATGCAATCTTCCGTGGGCTATGTTGCTCGCTCCTAGTCTTGTCTTTGTCAGTAGTCGATGTTTTCAGTCACTTTGACCTTAATTTACTTCATAACACTTATTAAAACGATGTGGCTGTCATTGGACTAGCATAAAACCAATCATAGCACATCAACTAAAATATGTTCTATGTTATACCCAATGAATAGCACCAACGTATCCATTCTCCATATTACTGAAATTATTATTGAAATTTTCAATACCATGTGTTCACGATAAATACAGTGCGAAAACAAGAATAGAACTGTTCGCTTCCTGATCCAAAGGTAAAATGGAAATGCTGCATTCTTCCATAGATAACGTTAGAGTTATCTATTAAAAAATTAAGCCATCGAAAAAGAGGCAGGTGAATATAATCAAAAGATAAAAAAGCTCAGGTACCTCATCTTCTTTTATAATTTATTTTTAGAGTTTCTTTAACTACCTTGCACAACTTTTCTTTATTTGTCAAAAATAATGGAAAGTTGTGCAGGAAGAATAACATAATAACATGGATTTATTCATTAAGTTTATAACTTTCATAAAACGAGAGAACCATTATTTCAACATGAATATAGGTACATGTACCACGATGTTACTTTGAGGAAAGAAGACTTTAGGAGAAGGTAATAACACCTATGTTCGACTCCTTAAGCTTACGAGTGTCACTGGCGGCTCATCGAGTGCTCTGCTTTGCTAAAGAAAATCTGCTGTAGCTCAGCTAATTTTTATAATATGAAAATACCACTTTGCCTGAATATTTTTAAGGTTGATTCTTTACATTCATGCAAAGAAACGAATATTTGAATTTTTTGAAGTTGAGAAAGGTCTGTTAACTCCTTAAATAACTTTAAATATTACTAAATTTTAAGTATTTCACTACAATCCTATGAATGAAAAAGGAATTTGCGTTCGAATCACTTAGGATTTTGCGTTGCCTTTCATATTCTTATTTAATAATCACTACGATTTATATATTTATTTATTTATCTGATTTCAGGATATCTGGTAAAAAATACATGACAAGCAACAAAAAATAACTATCTATATTCAATTTCCTTTCTTTTGGTACTAGTATCGATTTCGCAGGACCATTATTCCTGATTTCATTGTATGTACTAAAGATAAATTCTGTAATCGATGAACGATGATGAAAATGAACTTTTTTCTTTTCTTTCTTAACATTTATTACAAGAGTATTTTCGAGTCATCTGAAATCGAACGAAGGATACACTGCGCAAAAACTATCGATATTTAATACACAATTATGCATCTAATGCAGTATTTCTTGAATTTCTATTTCGTCAGGAAGTAGTGATATTGATTACCGAAAAATGGCTTACATGCATTTCTGTCGAGAAATGCTGAAATCGGATAAATAAATTAATTAATATATAGACAATGGTTTTTATTATAAATTCTAGAAAGCAATCGATATTTATGATTATGAAATCCTAAAATACTTGAATGCAAGCTCCTTTTTCGTTCTTAGCATAGACGTTAACTACCTTAAATGGAAAAATATCGCTCACGAAGGTTATTCAACGGGATAACTAATTGAGCATACTATTTATTATTATTAATAAGCCCAATAGTAAGTATCAAGGAAAGAATTTTACGAATAAAAAGAAAAATGTAATGTCAAATATACCATAAAACATCGCATTCTTTCATGCATACTCGGCTAGCATGGACGTGTATTGCGGGGTTGCCTGTACTCCGATTATCAGTTTTCAATTATTTATTGCAGCGAAACTAAGGCCCATTCAGAGAAACGCCGTTAAATTTTTTCATTACTCTAATTCCTGCACCACTGCAAAAAGTTTCATCAAAATCCCCGGACAAAAGTGAGAGTCTCTCCTAGTTAGACTTGAAACCTTAGTTTATACCTCGATCTGAGAACCATATTCTATTGGTCCCTTTGTTGTGATAAGTTATTTATTGGAATATTTTCGATACCAATTTGCATAATTGAAATTTATTCTTCATGCAAAATAGGAGAATTCACACACGCCAATTCCTTGATCCTTAGGTTGGTTCTCAACATGGATGGAAAGGAAGAAACTTTCACGTTTGTCTTGGGAGTGTGACAGGCAGAGACTTAGATTAGGTTTATTTGACTGTTGTAGGCAGCTGAGGGGTGACCTTAGAATAGGAAGTAGCAGCTATCTCAAGATAAATCCTAAAAGGGAAAGTCCCGAGGAAGGAATTCCCCTATTTGGATTTTCCGGATGCCTCCTCTCACGAAATTGCTTGTAAGTATTTCATGGTTTTCACAGCGAAAAGCGACAATATACTTCTCGCAACTTCCATACAATAACACCCCCTTATAGTGATTTTAAAATCCTGCTTAACGACAGAGAGACCAAAAGAGAAACGCCGATTGTGAAAGGTTGCGAAGTGAAGTTTATGAAATAAATAAAAAGGTGTTCTTAAATGTCATTTTGCTGTCTGAAGGTTAAGAATGTGCATTTAAAACGTATTAATTGAACAGTTAATGAATAATTTGTCTTTTGCAGACTTCTTTCATATAAAGAAACTCTAATAAACGTAGTGATGCTTATAAGAGGGGAAATCATTTACTAAAATCTCCTATAAAATGTAATTGATATAGTTATATCGAATGCAAGATATTAGTGGCTACATAGCTTTAGATACCGTAGTGTAGAGTTCCAATGGTGATTATGACATGCATTACTCTGTTGTTAAGTTGTTATGACTTTATCCATGCTTATAGGTGGGCGATTATTGTATATTGGAAGTGTGAAAAGAAAACATATTTCCAGATCCATAGATATTGAGAAGTTAAATTTACTGGTGACTTCGACAAGTTAGGAAGAGAGAATAAAACGCATATTTTTAGGTACAACTTGCCGATAATAGTTTTAATCTCAAAGTCTCAGTTGATATAACAACTGGAATTAATATCCGTATTTTTGAACATCCCTTAATTTCTTAAATTCGATGTTTATTCGAAAATCATAAATTTCTAACTTTGGAAATAACTAAAAATTTAGCATTCCGGCTGTGAATAGAATTCATATTTTATTTACGTCCGCGATATTCGTCCATCTATCGGATTACTTTTCTCTCTTTCAGCAAATGCATTATGATGTAAAGTTAATTAGCCCAGCCATCATAAGGCTATTGTCACCTGTTGGTGGCCATTATTCGCTGTAACTGCTCCTACATCTTTCCAATAAATTTTGTAGAAAACATACAATTTATCCTTTTCATACCATAAGAAATCTCATTATTTATAGTTGATTTATTATTTTAAGTTTAGTTATTTTAAAATATATACCAGAGCAAATTAGGTACGCACTACTTGGTCTCAAAGAATAATTTTGAAGAATAAGTATGCGTAGCTGCGTAATCGCGACCTTCCCTGCTTCCTTCAATACCCAGAAAAGACGCTGGCCTAACAAACGACTAACGGAGTGATTCAGCCTCTAATTCATTTACAGTCGTGTTCCAATTTTACTTTATTAAATAAGAGAATTGCTTTCTATGAATAGTCGCCTGTTATGATCCAGTTACCGTAAATGACATTCTCATCCTAAGTCCTGGCATTCGAGGGCCGCGAGGAGAATCGTATCAGTTCACGTGCAAAATTACCACTTCCATGCAATTGAACGCCTTTCTCTTAATTTCCGACGGAATGATGAGGTTATCTCGATGGGCTGAAGAGGAATTGCAGAGGCAATATGGAACTGTGACCGATAAACATCGGACGTCACTCGATTAAGAGGAACAGCGCACCGAAAGATAGACTAGTTCTTAGTCCAAACTTAAATAGGAAACCACCTTTTTATGACGCGTACAATTCTATTCAATAACCTCGCGACATTACATTAACTATTACATTAACAGAATGATTGAGTCAGAGGCCTACGTTTTGGTGGTATTTTTCTGATAAGACTATGTAAAAGGTTCGATTAGTTAGTCTAAATTATGAAAGCTAATTAAGTAATATATTGAAGTGATGCGCAGATGCAATAAAACTTTGCTTCCATTCACGCACACATGCTGAGAACTCGAGACCTGCTAATTTTCTTTCGAATGGCATGTAAAGTCGAATAATCGTTTTCCATTATAAATATATAAACACAATAAAATATTAAGTGAAATGTATCTATGCAAGAAGTAATGTAGCACCATCTCTGTAGTGTATAATATCTGAGCCATGTTGCCATGACCCCTTATGAATTACATTTTTATTGAATTGGCTTACATTGGAAATTTAAGTAGTTAGTTTCTTTCTTTTATACAGAGAATTACTTTCCCTAATCATTTGCATTCTAACACTTAGTAAAGTCTATTTTGTTTAATTCTTATAATACCTAGTAATATTGATATTCTGTAATAATAAAATACTATCACCCTATGTTAATTATTCCCTTGAAATATAAGGATAACTTCAAACTGACCTATAGAGTAAATTTTGAATAAAATCGTCCATCTTAACTTGCAAGTAATTGTTAGGAAACTGACGGATCGTCCTGCCATGCTTTTTCCCCACGAAGCATTGGCGGTGATGCCATGAATGGTAAACAGTTTATCGGAAGAGAGCCTACTTTTAAACATGAGAGACTTTCATGACAATTTGGAGCCAAGCCATGGCGTCAAACAAAAAGAATGATCACGCCATCATGTCGAAAAAAAATATTGAGACATTGTTATCGATGAAATTTAGGGAAATTTCCTTTATTTCATACTCAATCCGTGAAAGCCTTCGCATGAAAGTTTAAATTCTTTATTTTTAAGAGATAATAATTCAACTTGGTATTACTGAAGACTTAACCAAGCCTATTTCCTAACAGCACAATGCGATTTCATCGAGGCTAAACAGTTTCATAGTCGAGAAAAATAAGAAATTGATACTTGATACTTCTGAGAATATTAGGAATATATTACAATTTTCTTTGAATCGATGTACCATGGGTCTATCTTTCAAGAATTACCATCTTTCCTTGTATCAAAATTTGCTTCATTTCATTTAATTTCTACCTATGTCATTAATCTTGCTGTGAAATATTTTGAAGACGAATGACTTGGAAAAATCTAATGAAAATTCAGGGAGCGTTCGGGAAAACACTCTTAGAAATATAATCGCCTGTTAATTTTCCTTCTATTTCCGTTGGAAAATTTCTAGCGGATTCTAACATTCATGAAACAATACTGAATTCATTTTGTTTATTTTCTGACATCGCAGCACATGGCTGTATCACCAATGGTGTAAAATGATAACGCTATTATGTAGGTGATCTGTCAAATTTTTCAATCGGTTGAAAAGATCTCCTTAATTTGATCATCAGAAGGAATTTTCATGATCGTACCTCATTAAATATTCCCTCGATAAGGAATTTACAAATAATCACACAATGCAGGAGTTTTCAGCATTTACACACGAATGTTTTATTGTGATTATTGTTCATTTATCGAATGATGCGACCACTGAAGAGGTCCTCACTTACACCGGGAGATTTAGGAAATTAAACAATGTGAGGTTGTCATTGGCAGAAGAAGTCTTCACAACATCTATGTCATTAGCCTTCTCTTTTCCTTGATTACTTAGGAGTAGATAAGCCGAATTAAAGTTTATGCATTTGAATTCACACTTGCAGATGTGTTCTTGATTAAAAGGAAGTCCTCTCAAGCTTTTACTAGAGGCATTACATTCACGGTGAGGATGTACTATACACATATCCGTGAGAAAACAGAGTTTCTAGTTTGATGTCGTGCGTTGCGTACATTGGTATGAGAACTACACTTCAATTGAGAATCTTACTGGGAAAAAAGAATCCTAAAAATTCATCGCCAATAAGTGTCTGATCACCGCGAAAAGGGAGCAAATATCTTAAGAAATATCAACAATTTTCAAAAAGTTGATTGATATACCTGAGGTAGTGTTTAGTAAGGTAGGTTCTGTAGGCCTAAGTGTAGACTAAGGTTGTAGGGAATGCCTTCCCCACGCCCTCTACAGAGCTGGTGGTTAATACATATTTGGCACATCTCTTAAGCAAACTAATGTCAAATTTTGACAGTCTTATAGAAGCCTTTAATTTTCATCTGGCTGCAAACAACCAGTGGTTCATGTTGAGAGCTAGAGGAGTTATTGAAACTTAAGAATTTTAGTTAATTTGATGGGTAAATGCTCTCCTTTTTTATAAAATGCAGAGGATAATTAAATCAGAGTTCGAAAACTAGCGCTTTGGCCCTAGGTTATAAAAGGTAACTACAATTTAAAAGCTCAAATACTTGCGTCAATATTCTCTTACATAAAGATTTATTTGATGAACTAGATGAGATTAAGGCTTTCATCGTCTGAACGGAAAAGGAAATGAGTACTCACGTTTAATTCAGGAGTTCATGATGCTGAATTTTCCTGAAAGAAAAGAGAACAAATTCATTAATTGATAGAGTTCCCATATATACTCACGAATTCTTTCAATTTTTATCTACATTTGTAAAAGCGTGATGCGTGTTTACGTAAAAAACCAGTTAGTAATGAGCTAAAGTTATACGAGATTGTTACAACGTCTTTTCAGGGACACAGCTATAAGAAACTCACTGTGATACGCGATTCTTTGAGTTGCACGATTCCTTTCTGCCTGAATTTGACAGAAGCTGCCTAATTGCGAAATATAAGTAACAGATAAAAGTAATAAAAAAAGATACGAATCTCCCTAAATGCCAATTGATACCAAATCTACCTCTGATAACCTTAAAATGGAATACAAATTTGTGTGTTGTAAATTTACGTTTTAGGTTACCCTTTTTAATTTCCTTAATCATTCTTTCACATGTGATCCTTCTAATTAGAATATCACCGTGTCGAAACTAAAGCATAGAATTTTGAATTGCATGCTTAATAAAGAGCATCTAAAGAATCTTCGTAAATAATTACAATAAGACTTACTTAGATTCATGTCCAAGCCGTATGTATGTACTAAGAACTACACAGATTGCTTCCAACATATTTATTAAATTTGCCAGTCGAACGTTACCTCTTTACATTTTCTCGGAAAAATGTAAAGAGAATCAAAGCGCTGTAACATTAGATGTAAGTTGTACATAAAAAAACATGATTACGAAGAAAAATATTTATTCAGAAATTTGATAATGATCGTTTGTGTGAGATAAGTATAGAGCCTTATCAAAAGTATGCTATCATTCTAATTGAAGATTATAATGAAAATTGCGTGGCTCATTTTATGTAAGAATCTTAATAACCAAAATATATTTATTCATGAAGATGAGTGCAATTTCGAATTTCTAAATTCGTATATCTAATCTAAAAATATTATCACTATTGATTTGCAAACGCATATAGGGCATAGGGAATAATACGATGATAAGAAACAGACGAAGATAAAATTCTTTCTTGTTTACGAGTAACAAACCGGAAACTGTGTTTCAAATAAGGTATTCTTCGATTAGATTCGAATTCTGTTAGATGTAAAAGATCATGGTATGAAATCTCGTATAAACACTGCAAATTCACGTGTACCAAAACTTCACGTTCTTAAAAATTGATTTCCTGTGCAGACTCAGTGCAGCGCGTTGCGAATGATAAGTGAGATATATTAAGTTGAATCCCAACGAATTGTTTATAGACAGACTGATGGAGACTCGACGATAGTAATAAATGTGATGTTTACTGTGTTTGTTTACGAAAATGAAAAGGAAATCGAGCTTCAGCATGGACTCGAAGGTCAGTGAAAACGAGGCTATTTCAGTTACTTTTACCTTCAAAATGAAAGAAAAGGAGAGCCATCCGTCCTTGGGATGATAACAAAGTCCTTCTCTGAGTTATACATCACTATCCTCTCATCTACATTGAATGTAAGCACAGATATAAAGCTTCGCAACTAAGAAGAAGTGTATAAGAGGAAAATTGAGTTCCATATTATATTTAAAGCGGTCAATATAAATTTCCAAGAGACAAGGAATTGTATATCACAATAAGAAGGCCGACTTTCGAATACACGAAAAATAGGAAGTTATCCTTTGTAATGATAAATAATAGGAAAATAATAGGCCTCGGAAATAATAGGAAATAAGCGTATGGAATTGGTTAATGCGCTACCTAGTGCACCAATCTCAAAAGATCGTGGTAAAGAAATTTCATGTTCAGCGAAGAACTTCATAAGGTGAGTTGAGTTACTTAAATATTTAACGTACTTCATGATGAAGAGGATCTTGCATTGACGTTCATTAAATCCACTTGAAATCTGAACTCTGATGCTGATGATACTTAATAATCACCGTTTATCACATATTCATATCTTTATTTATCTTATGTCCTTAGCTCCCGTAAGAAATACATGGAAGAAATATTAGACCATTAATTACACCTTCTTTCCGACGTGAAATGATTATTACATTTTGGGTGTTATCAAAAGTTCTATGGAATCTTAAATCTGGATATTTGTTTGTCCAAAAAATCCTTTATTCTACTCTGAACGACTCGGTAATACTCTCCTAAGAAATACACGTTAATATTCATTGATTTCAGACTCATATCTCTTGCAAAATTAAATCAGAAATAATGGTCTTATGAAACCTAGACAAGTGGGGGAAATAAAGGAAATTGAATAAAGATTCTTATTTTGGTCGCGGAGTGCCATTGCAAAAACATGTGCAATATAGTATTGCGGGTATGAGCCTGTCCCGTCCCACTGGCGACAGAGGAGAATGTCGGACTCGAATTTCATTCGAAATAGAGGAAAAGATAGGCCCAAATGAAATATACGGGTATGGCGAGGCCACATTTCATGGTAAGTGAAGCATAAGTTATCTTTGGAAATCGAAATTCAGCGATATATATTAACAAATAATAAAACTTTCTATACTGTTAATGGTTTTAAATTAGAAGTTGCGAATTGTCGTGTAAATGATATCGGAGGTAACGACGTGAATAAAACGCGATATTGTTTAAAAAGTCTGAGAAGAAATTTATAGGAGACTAATGAGATCAATGGAACGATTAATGGTCAGCGTGTATACATAATATTTTTTAAATTTAATACTAAGCACTGCATTTAATCAAATTCAATACAGAGAACATAGATCAATTAATTATTAAATTAATTATTTTAAATTGATATTGAACAACTCACCACTTGTTGTTCTCCGGTTATCCTTGACCTCTTCAGAGCCATACCGATCAAATCAAACAGGAGAAATTCACTGCTAATAAGTACCGAGAAGGGGAAGGAAGTCCAAAACTGAAAAATATGAACACCGAATTAATTCAATCGTGAATAACCAATATAATCTGTTGTAATATTGTAATGCGTGTATATTACAGAGACTTTGCCAATGATGATGATTTAAATGAGCATTTTGGTTACCGTTATATGCAACGATTTCCTGTTTCACATCTTAAATTTACATTAGAATCATATACATATTTTCTTCAACTGGTTGAATTCAATACAAGGAACATAAAGAGTAATGATAACTCTTCTAATATACAATCTATTTTACGAGTACAAAAAATAATAGATCCAGGTTGAATTAATAGGAACTAATAGTATAATAAGAACTGAAATTGCTTAGGTAAATGAACATCTGTTAGACGATTGTAAAATTTGCTCTAAAATTTACTTAAAATTACCGTTGATTAATCCTAATAAATAGTGATTACTATTGAATAATTTCTGGAATTCATTCTAATTGATCTCAATTCAGCTCGTGTACTCTAGTGTATAGTTACTTATAGTATGTGTAACTATTGAGAGTTTCTTCCTGAAAGCCGACCTTTGTAAGTGAGACTAAGAAATGCACTCATTAAGTAGTATTAAGAATTCGAAATTTCGAACGAATCAAGTGCATGTTATACTAAATACACAACTAAAATGATATAAATGTGATCGGTGAAGGTAAAAGATCAGAAGATAATTCTTGAAGTTCTGTTAAACAACAACAATTTCTGCTTATACTAATTTCTCATGAGTTCGAAAATAGTATCGGTATTGTATTTAATCAAAGTAAAATAGTTTTATCTAGAGTTCAGTTCAAATATAATTTCACGTCTGGCCTTAGAAAAGATACTCAGTCACTCAATTTAAATTAGAATATGATAAATGAAAATAAGGAAATACTTGGAAAGGATCTCATTTAAAGATTCGAAAAAGTAGACGGAAACTCAAAAATTGTATTATAGTAAGATAACCACTTCAAAGTTGTATCACCAATCCGTCGGTTTCGTATGGGTTATCATTTGAGTCTTACATAACGAAGACTTATTTTCCCCAACGACTGCACGTAAATAAGAACTTATCAACCAAAGATATCAACGATTTCCCATAAACTCGGAAATAAATCAAGGAAGTTAATTACCATTCACTTATTTTACTTACCAAATCCGAAGTAGATGCACCCCGCTTGCCTTGATTCCAAAAGTAGACTTAATTTCAGTTAATTTACTTTTTAATCATGGTATGATTTTTACAATTTGCAAAATTATTGTTAAACTTAAATTATTCACGATTACTGAATTCCGAAACTACTCAACTCCAAGAATTTCAAATTGATAACGGTTTTCTAGGAAAATTCCATCAAGATGTCTACCCCAGGCGAAGTTCTCAAATTGAACGATTCAACAAGATGGTGAGATCTGATTGGTCCTTGGCTGTTACTTTTTCGGTCACCCCCCTTTTATCCCCCTACCGGAACAATTCCTAATCTCTGTCGTTATTATTAATGAACATTAAATTAGTTTTTATAAATTCAAACATTACAAAATATTTTATTTGAAATTCATGGCAAATATTACGTTATTCTAAAACTTCGTAGTTAAAAACTCGACGTAAAATATGTGGTAGTTACGTGTGACGTCATTATTACGCATTCTCTTTGAAAGGTATGCGAAAATGTAAGAATTTCAATAAAGTGATTTGTGATACAACGCCATGGAATTCTTAAATATTTAATATATTGTTTCTATTTAAGTTTTATTTTTCCCTCTAAAATGATAAACATACGGACTGATTTAGAGATTTAGAGATAGCTAGAGATTTAGTTAATGTCCATGAAATACAAATTATCATATTTTCACCAATGAAATAGTAATCACATGATTTATACATGACTTAATCAGAATCATTTCACAGAAGATTGCATAGACACGGCATTTGGGATTAATTATCACTTGTTGTTATCAAGCCTTTTCGATCTTTTTCTTTCTTCTACACCTATTATGATTAAATATTCATCGGATATTATAAAAAGGACGATAAAAGTACTTACATTGGCCGAAAAACCTAAATTGACTACCCAAATGAAAAATAAGGATCAAAAATATATTGCAAAATTAGAGAAATGAACCAGCGGCAGAGAAAAGCGGACGTAGGAAGTTTTATTTCTAGTGGATCCAGAGAAATTATTTCGATGTTAACACTGTTTATATGTGCACTATACTATATACCACTATACTGTTGACACGATTTATGTGTGCAAACATTCAATCAAACGCATCATAAAAATGACGTTTTATCATAGAAATATAATGATAGCTGTAAGCATACGATATTTTTGACACAGTGATTCTCCATCAATGTCAACCCATTATCCATGGATATTAAGAACACTTTGATGCTACATTATTCTTTAATGGACAATTCCCACTAAAGTTCCATTTCCATTAAAGTAACTTCCCATAGAATTTTGGTTGGTAAGCTCTATTTTCTCTCCAAGAATAGCGTAGCTTAAGGTTTTACCCAGCCTTTAAACAAATGAAATTACAGAGAGACCTTAATACTATTCATTAAGTAACAAAGTGGAAGAAATTTGATATCAAAAGATTCTCAAATCCATTCGTCTGTTACTTTAAAATTTGCTCACAATTGCATAAATTAAGAGTTCCAATCGGAAGTTTAGATTTTGAAGTAAATCAAGTGGTTCACAATTAAATTCACATCCACGTACTCTGATAATTACCTTACATTACTCAATTCAGATTACTTGTGAAATAAATCACAATATATCTCCTTGTTAGAGTTATCATACTTACCTTCATATCCTACATAAGGCCGGCTTAATACGTGAATAGCCTCGTCCATTTACTTCCAACCAAAAGTCAATCCATTTTGATTGCGATGGCACCTTAACACTGTTGACGCAGAATTTCACAGAAATACGGCAGATTTGTGTCAGCACCTCCTTTCATAAAAACTCTAAATAAAGGATTAAGTATTTTACCAAAGAATGCTCTCACTGTTACACTTTGACGTACTATTCGAAAACTCACTAATTCTAAGGATGAGTTTCTAATGCGCAAACGCACCTTATTACATGTACACTAACAGCACATAATAACATATTGTGGTTGATTTTCCAGCAGATATAACTGTACCAACACTTTTAAAACAACTTGCACATGATCAAGAATTAGAATTAGAAGCTCATCGACGCATGGACAATCTCTCCTTGAGGCTATCACCAGGTCTTCGCGGTTTTACAAAGAATTATGGTATAGAAAATCCTGACGAACGAAACTTAACCTTCACGCCGCATGGCCTTTGTTCGTTTCCGTCCTTTGTCTCGCTAAGTAGAATGTGTACAAGATGGAGTCATTCACATTTTCCTGTGGATTTCTTATATAACCAAGAGTATGAAAGAGTGTTGATATTACCCAAAGTAGTTTATGTAGTGTAGTGCCACATTCAGTGATTCCCTTGAAAAAAGCGTGAGTGAGAATCAAACGATAACGCATACTATGTTACGGTGCATTACTCTTTCAAGCATGGATCACTTCTTGTTTAAATTGTTCTTCGCTTATTGTCTGTCCATAAACTATTCGTTGGGATTCAACTTAATATATCTCACTTATCATTCGCAACGCTCTACAAAATGCTGCAGAGTCCGCCTATCAATATTTAAGGATGTGAAGTTTTGACACACGTGAATTTGCCGTGTTTATACGAGATTTCATACCATGATCTTTCACTTCGAATAGAATTCGAATCTTATCGAAGAATATCTGATTTGAAACACGATATGCTTTGTCCGTTTGTCCCTCTTAAGACGAGTTCACTTTTTTCGTCTCTTTCTTATCATCCCATCCTGCTATATACGTTTGCAAATTAATAGTGAGAATATTTTCAGGTTAGATGTACGAAATTAGATATTCGAAATTGCACTCATCTTCATGAATATTTTGGTTATTAAGACGCTTACATAAAATGTGCCACACAATTTACGTTATGACCTTCAATTAGATAGACTGCATACTTTTGTTAAGGCTCTATACTTATCTCACACTTTAGCAAATCTCGGAATGAACATTTTTCTTCGTAATCATGTTTTTTTTCACGATCGACAAACATCTAATGCCACAGCGCTTTCATTCTCTTCATATTTTTTTCCGCGAAAATGTGTCCGGCTGGAAAATTTAACACGTATGTTGGAAGCAATCTGTGTAGTTCTACATACGGCTTGTACAAGAATCACAGGAAGTCTTGTTGTAATTATTTACGAAGATACTTGTGATGCTCCTTACTAAATATCCATATCAAAGTTCAATTCTTCATTTTTGACAGGGTGATATTCTAAATAGAACGGTCGCATATAAAACCACTCATGTTATTATCATGAGAATATAATTTAACTCCTCTTAACTGGTCGACATATGAAACGGTATACATCGAATGACGATACGTATTACGGTCTTAATTTACACATTCTCTTCCAATAATTATTTTGTAATTCACATATGACATCACGAGATGTTAACTTTTTCCCTGTATACCTTTGAGGTAACTATCTAGGTGACTTTTGAAACCAGCTAGCAATGAGTTGATAGGTACTTGTAAGTTATTGACTATGCCAATCTGGAATTTTAAAAGTATCACCCATCTTTGAAAGGTACTCACCTATATGCAGGGCCTTAGTTTTCGGCAATACTTCGGTTTGTGCGAGATATATAGATTTCACAATTTATTAACCTGTTTAAAGACTTTTACGATACATTTTCATTCCACTTAGAACCGGGAGCTAACTCCTAGAGAAATCTTAATGCAATTTATTATTCGCTTCCGATTTTTTTAATGCCTTCGAAGATCTTTCTATTTCGTTAATGGTGCATATTTAAGCTGTCAACTATTTTCCAGAAATTTGCATACCCCAGCTGCATTTGTGGCATTCACAACGGTCAAACTTATAATTTCTGTAATCAAAGTAAGCGAACCGTTTTTCCTGAATGTTTTCTTTGAAGTATCTTCATGTTTTAGATGAAAAGTTTTATAATTGTGCTATGTAATCTCAAATCTAACACATGTCCATAATAACCGTAACATATAATCTGTTCTAAGATATAAGAAAGTCTTATTTTATACCTTGAAATATTTATCATTAGAGAATATCCGGTTGAAGGAGGGGTTCTTTTAGGTTGAAGCAACTCTGGCATTCCACAATGTTTTAACGCCTTCCGACATGTATCACATTATTAATCTCTAAGGGACATGTCTTTGCCGTTAAAGTAACTGTGACATTAAATTGTGTTTGAATACTGCATTGGATTATTATCATGTATTTGACACTCTTACAGCTAAAATTAATGAGACGAGCATCATTTTGAAAAATTCCGAAGCTTAGGTTACCTAAATAACGTTCGTAGCACTCTAAAGATTTACACAATTTCTTTCCTTAATTTTACGAAAAGTCGGTACCTTTTATTAAAGATATCACAGTTTAGGATGATAACAACATCATATGGAGAAAATAAGAAATTACAATACATTATGATTATCGATTTCGAAGGAAAACTAATTTTAGTTAAATTTAAAAATGACAGCAACGAAACGAAAAATCCACTGTAATAAACTTCTTATTTAAGTTTTTGACTTCATATTTATAAATTATTGTTTATTCGCACGCGGGGGATACTCGAAGATTTTTGGTGCTCCAGTGTTTCTACGAATGTAAATTTCCCTTCGATTATTACGATCTTCGAATTTTAGGAGGAAATTCGTACAGATCTTACTCGCATTACCAAGATAACTAATTTACATGTCTCGGTAAATTTTATGAATCTATAATTCGGTCGATGAAGTTCAATAAATGGCCAAAAAAACGTATTAATGCGGTTTAATTAACTGATTTCATAATCACTATATTTTTCTCTTCCATTCTTTGATTATTTAGTTCTGTAGATAGAGATACAGTTTGTTAAATATCATACTTCGTACTTTCGTAATATATATTTCCGGAACCGGAACAATCACTATTTGAGGGGTTGTTTCCCTTCAAATTTTAATGTTTCTCGCTCTGCGTGAAGATGTTTCACTTTCTAATTTAGGCTGAATTAGGAGAAAATAACATACAATTAGTGTAAAGTCAGAATTTGCTTATCCGTAATACCATTTTTTCATCTGACTGATCGTTATTGCTGGAAGGCAGTTGACTGAACATTTATGAATGTGGCTTCTTAAATTGTTGGCATTTGACGAGAATCCTCTTTACGCGAAGGCTTACGTCAACCCTCAATATAATATCTATGATGGCAAAGTATTTGGAATGGCCAACAACACCTCTCCTGTCCTAGAATAGGAATATCATCCTGAAATGTCCTCCTTAACTCCATTCATATTGAACCA
This sequence comes from Pachydiplax longipennis, assembly GCA_036926295.1. Classification (NCBI taxonomy): domain Eukaryota; kingdom Metazoa; phylum Arthropoda; class Insecta; order Odonata; family Libellulidae; genus Pachydiplax; species Pachydiplax longipennis. Next base: position 11,466,231 of record JAVFKF010000024.1, on the reverse strand, counting down.
ATTAGATCTTATATAACCTATCACCGCAGGGCGGTCTTGGGACGTCCTTGTAGAGTGGAGAAACACTTTAGTATTCTCTATGCGATTTTCCGCACTTATCCGTGGAAACTAAGAAATGTTTTTTCTACATTACAATCAGATGTTGTTAGATCTAAAAGATCATCGACCTATTGGTTTGCTTGCTTGTGCATCCTTCCTACTTCCACGGAATGGATTTAGCATCAGCACGAATCATAAAATCAATATTTTCAATTTAAGGCAATTTTAAAATATACGATACACCCCATGAGACTTGTGATGGCTTTTCAAATATAGTCACCTTTTGATTAGCCTAAATTTTCGTAGAAGATGCATGAATAGTCAGCAGACACGGATAATCCAAATTTTTACTTTTATTTCGTACAGATTTCTCAATATAGGCTAAAAAATCAAGTATTACCTGAGTTATTTTCAATAATTTCATAGTGTTTTTATCCCAACCACGCATCTATTTAGACTTCTAGAGTCCGTGTATAACATTAATGAAGAGTGACAAAAACAGATAATCGAACCAATCAGGATATAAGTTACATCATTAATTGTAATCCCTTGCGGTCGCCAAATGTAAAGGCAAGATATCGGCTTGCACTTTTTATGTACCCAGTATGTGTATAGTAGGGATAAATATAAGTAGTTGAAATAAGCGTTATTAATATTTAACTGCATTTTTTGGTGCTATTTCTTTGAACACCAAACGTCTGAATTTTTTAGGGATAACTTACTTAAATATAATATATAATTGATGAATTCATCTCGTACAATTGAAATTCAGGTCGATATATTGTTTTATACCAATGGTTAACGCTACAACTAATGATATGTTTCTGAAAAATGAATGGCTTAAGAATATTATACTGTCCTTATTTTATTTCTACCCCCTTAACTTAGTTGTTGGTGGAAATATTTATTAGGTATCAACGGTCGGTCGTCGTTGAACCCAAAATTGTAAAACGCATCTTTCTTAGAGACCGAATTATTCCTGTTATCGTTGCAATTTACTCTACATTCATAATACGCAGCTTAAGAGCTCTTACATAAATTTGATAATATGGACTGAAAGTAATAATTCTCAAGATAGGATTTCATGGCGTAGACTTATTAAACATACGTCACTCATTACATTAAAACATACGTCTCCGGTTGCTGAGTAACAACGCGACCGAACTCAGGGCATAATCAGATTTTCCTTCCACCTCACCAAACGGTTGTAAAGTATTGCAGAGTCTGGCTGCTATGTCTGTCAGCTCAAAGGCCGGTTAGAACCTCAATCCCTCTAGCTAAAAGCAGCTAAGAGAGAAATGAGGCTTTCTGGTTAAGATGAGGAGTAAGGTAGCTTTCCTTTGAATTCCTCACCTACGAATAATGCTATAAGCGAACCTAATTCACGTAAGTGAAGCACAGTGAATCTTTAAATTACATATTTTGTAGCGTAAGCAGAGACCTTATCGAATGATGTTGTTCAGCACCCTTTAGTGGCTTTAATGTCATCACAGCCATGAACAGGACTGAGATCAAAGTAGATGCATTTTTCTGAGACCAAAAGAAAAATTAAAAATAAAAGATTCAACGAAATATGGTAGCAGGAATGAAACAACCTAAATGTAGGGTAAATCTTAAACAGGAAAATTCTGATTATTTACTGAACATTTAATTCCAAGGTAACTAAAAATAATCATACTTTTTGCTGTAATCGTATGTTATTCCGATGTGTGTAGGCTAAGTCTGCTATAATAATAAAAAGCTAATCTCCTATAAATGATGATTTATTCTATTAATATTGTGTTTCGTAAAAATTGTGTCTAAATGTAAAATTAAAACATTTGCCTCTGATTCTTCCAAAGAACAAAGTTTTTAGAGAACATATGCCATATCTGAAACTGTCTGTTCTCAGCGGTTTTGATTCCCTGCGCAGTCATTTATCTTTTTACTTATCGCCGACGATGAGTTCGTTTCCGAATGACTGAGATTTTTGAGAGCGAATTCGAATTCATCGTCTTTAAATAGATGCTGAATCATTTAAGATCGATTTTTCAAACTTATCCTTCTAGCAAATAAACTGTTATAAACGTAGGTATTGCAAAGGAAATTTTCCAGCAACTTTAAACAAACATTTTGATGTGCATGATTCAGATTCATTCTTGAAGCTTATATTTAAAAAAACGGGAGTCGTAAAACATGTTAATTCTCAGAGAACATCTGCTAGTTTATGCTGAAATTTCAGTAACCATTAACTTTCCATATTCTCTTTTTTCTATTATTTTATTTATGTAATTATTTATAAAATTATCTATTGTATAACCCAAATCTCATATTGACGATTGAGGTCAAAAATATAAATATACCAATTTATAATCTTTGAAACCAAACTTGACTTAGAGGAATGGCATTATAATGTGTGAAGAACTTTATCAGGTCAACTGAAGGGAAAATGTGAGAATCGCAAATTTCTACCACTACTTTAAAATAAATAAAAGTTCATTTCCTTGACTTGCGCAATATTCTCGAATAAAGGATCATTATAATTAAAGGGGATAGGTTGAACTGTTTCATCGTTTCTAAGCTCGATGCATTAACCGCAATATGATAAACTCCGATACGTATTTCTATCTCGGAAGGAAATCCTAGAAATTTCGAAGCAGCGGCTTAACATCTCAATCCAAAAAGTATATTTCCGAATCCGGAAAGACGTCCGGAGGAATCGGATCAAAAAAACGTTTGACTTGTACGCCGGCCACCGAAAGAACGGCAGCGTGGAAACTTCTCTCGAGAAGCGGATGCAGAAAAGAAAGATCCCTGCAGCGCGAGATGGAAGGGTGCGGTTTCCTGAGGGCGTTCGCCGAGCAGCGATAGAGAGATGAAACAAAAATAAAATTGGATTTATACGTGAGAAAAGAGGGATGAGGAGCAAATGCAAGGGATATACGTGAGGGAGAGAGAGATGTGTATGTAGATGGAGGTGATCTCAATATGCAAGGCGTCTTTGGCTCGGAATAGCCTCGGGTTGATCCCTTCTCTTCGAACTGCATACGTGGGCGTTTTCAGGCTCACACGCCTAAACACACCACCTTCAATTCGCCCTCTTTATTATGCTCCACTTCCTTCTTTGACTTTATATTGTATTCCGAGGAGAGGGATTCCGGAAAAGCGGGAAAGAGGATTTTGAAATTGGTCAGAATAGAGGAAGGGTAGAAAGGAAGAGAAGGTGAGGAAGATAGAGGAAAAGAGAAGGAGGGCACAAAGAAGGAAGACTTAGGATGGGATGGGAAAAGTTTGGAGAAAGTAGAGATATGATGATGTTGGAAAAATCGTACCTCAGGAGGGCAACAAGGGTGGATGAAGAGATTTTAAAGGGAGGGAGAAAAGCAGACGTAAAGCAGGTGAGATTAATATGGAAACGTTGGGAAAAAGTTGGGTGGAACTCAAAAAGTTTAAGTGACTCGTGATGTATTTTTTTGGTACACTGTAGCAGAGTAGTTAGGGAAATCGAATCTACTCTTCGGTCCTTTCTAAAAACAGTTAGTTTACGAATCCTAAACGGCCTCGAATTCCTTTTCTTAATTTGTATTCAACTTTTTGTCACCGTTATCTTACTAAATCAACCCTCGACCCTAAATCTAAACTAGAGGGGAATATCGATTTATTGTTATTGTAATTACCTGAGGAATCGAGACCCTAAAATATTATCATTTTGCGAAATTGTAAGTTTTAATAATAAGATTTTGAGTCTTCTTCCTTTTTCAATTTTTTTAATAATGTAAAGGAATAGTAATAGTATTTATTACTAAATCATACCTACTACTCAATTTCAAAGGATAAATTTAGATAAAGGGGAATGGTAAATTTGCATGTAAAAGCGTTCACCTAGGAAATTATTTTCAAAGAAATAAGCCTTACGGGACCGTGAATAGAACCCATATCTTTCACTTTCCGAGTGGATGCTAATTATCAGATGCCTATTAAACGTAATTAATCTTCTCGCCTACAAAGCCTCCCAAAACGGCTTAACTGAATACTCCGGCTAGATAGCTTAATTGCTAAAGGAAATCGAATATCTTGGTTCGAGTCTTGGTTCTGTCAGGCTTCCTTAACGTTTGTTTTTTCTTTAGCGTATATTAATTGAGGGAATTTTCGTTGAAAGGTCAATAACGATGATTTTGCAAACCACTCTTTCTTGCATTTAGCTTCGGATAGTATTTACTGACTCCCATCTAAACTAAAAGTAAACTTCTATGCAGAATATATGGTATTGAGATATAACTATTCGTTTTTCGTAATGCCAGAATTTTTATGCCTTTATTTGTTTCTTTTAATACGAGAAAGAAAGAAACTTTAATAATGATTATATAAATATCTGAAAAGGATTAAGTTAAGTGCGAGTTTCTTGCACCGTAATCGAGAAGGCGTATGAGGATAAGGAAAGAAAGAATAATGATTAAAAAAGGGAGGAGTTGGTGAGAGATAAAAGTAGGAGGAAAATTCGTTGATAAGAGGAAAGGTAGATATCGAAATGGGAGAGTGGAGATAGGGAAAAGGAATTGGACTGAAAAAGGAAGGGAGATATCGCGTCAGCAGTGCAGAAAACACTGCTCGAATTGGAGCAGAAGTTGGAGGACTAGGAAGCCACTCACTTAAAGAGAGTCCAACGCCTTGATTCTGGCTCATTGCTTAAGTATGAGAAGGTTTTGGCTCTCCATAACCCTCTTCCAATGTGTACTCTGCATAGCGTTGAGTACAGTGAATATCAGAGGCTTGCATCACACTCAAGTTAGCGTTGATGGACTTAATGAGAGAGTGGCGGAGAGTAATTGGGAAGGAAGAAAAGATGGTGTGTCTATGGAGCAATGTGTTAGGCATTCAATGGAATAATAAGTATTCTCCACGGAGGAGAGATTACTTACGCTTGTGTGAGTACTTGAGGACACTAATGGGAGTGTATCGTTGGGATTCGTCTTCTGCGAAACACTCCAAATCGATTGTTTCCGAGAAGTGAATTAACTGAAAGCGGTAAAGTGTCATTCAAGAATTAAGCGTCGTAAACTCGAGATCCGTCACTTTTTAATCGCATACAGTTGTGTAATAGGACGATTTTATTGGAATGCTAATTGTGCCTTGCAGCTGGTGCAGAATTAAATGGAATGTATGCGATTGAAATTAAGCGATACTCGTAAACGGTTGTCTCGATCGAGAACTGACAACGTTTTACATGCTAATGGACAGATGTAAACGACTCCAAGATATCGTCAGTCCTGAGGAATGATGCAATAACCCTCTACAACGTAGCATTGAAACAGTAGAGTAACTTTTATTTGGCGTATAAATGCCGCTATTTTATATCAATCTCGCAAAATCCACCAACATAGAGTCATTTTTGTATATTCGATAACATGGTTAAGAAATTACATGATGACGAAGAGAAATCGAAGCATACGTAAAATTTATATATACTTCTTATTCTTTCATTTGAATTTTTTTAAACGAATTATGTTACCTTGATCTTCATTATCTGCTCTTTAGCGTCCTTAATTATTGATCAAAATTAACGTAAGTTGAAAACTGTTTTCCATTATTATTAGGATTCTGAACGCTGCGATACAAATGAAATAAGTGTTACGCTTTAGGAATCGATTAAATTCAAGTAAAACTTATAAGTGGAACTTCAATTATTAGTACCTTCAAAATATAATCGATCATTAACTTGCGAATAACGCTGAATTGAGTGGTGGGAACGTGATTAATGAGCATTTATGTTGCATGCCATTTTTAGAAAAAACAGATAGATTAATTCTCCGTCTTTTGTAATGCTATGGAATGTCAGTTGAATGCTTTAGTAGTAGTCGACGCTTTAAGAGAATTTTCAGAAATAAGGTGTTCGGGTATCTTGTAATTTTCTCCTTTATAATATTCTCTTTGTGCGTAAATTAAGACCAATTAGCGTGGGTTAACGATAATTCATAGTCTTTCTCAAAGAAGGCGGCGGGTTTCAGCAAAAATAATTAAGATGATAATGAAGTTATTTCGGGGTGCTGTATGAGAACGCCTTCCTCAGCAGAACGCTTAATATGTGATAAGGCCTCTAAATTATAAAACGCGCAGAAAGTTAAACCAGCCGGATACATATTCCCTTTTTCAAACTAAAAGGATCCGAACAAGTTATTTTTACTTATTACACCTTGTTGAGCCGAGGACGGAAAAGTTTGCGCCGCGAGAAAAGACAAGGATACAAAAAGGCGTTTGTGGCTGTCGTTAATTGGTTAAAGCGTGGATAGTGAACCCGTGGGATTATTTGGTTCGGCGCTGAAGGTAGGCTTCCGCCATGTTGCTGGGTCAACTACTCCCGGAGGAGAGCGCAGCGAGGCAAGAAATTTCTCCAAGAGCTCCACCGGAAAGAAAGGAAGGCGACAGAGGAATTTCACGGTAGACAAGGCAAAGGGAATTCTGCTCCTTCCTCTGCATCTAGACTAGCACTCGCCGCATTGTATTTGACAACATTACGCGCACTAACCGCTCGTTTTGATGGATGGTGAGAAAACCGCGGCTTAATGCAGAGGGGAACCATTGCGTCAATTGATAGATACCTGCGTGTTGAGTGGGATTATACCCATTTCCGAAATATTGTTGTCGTGAACTAGTAAAATCTCTGCTGTTGCCCCACCTTGGGTCGTTTTCTCATAGGTGGAGGTGTGAGAGTATCCCAAGATTTGAATAAAATCGAATTAATTCTATTGTTCGACAAAACTTTCGAGCCTAATAGATATCTGCATAACCTGAATGAAATCAAATCTAGTCAAAATCGACTACAGATTTAAGTGGCGGAAGATTGTTTTTGTTACTCTATTTTGAACATTCTAGGTTGAATTCGGTAGTTTGTGTGCATTTATATGAGTGCGCTTCTACCCAAAACTAATTAGCCAATCAAAATATCTGTAATGATGAAATATTATATCTAATTAAATAAACTTAGCTTAAATGTGCGATGCTATTCTAGCGGATGCCGAAGAAAATGCCAACTCCAGTTAGGGGAAACTTGCGAGAAACAAACGGATAAAGTATTATACATCAGATCGAATATTAACCAATTCAATTTGAAATCCGATTAATTTAATCAGTTTTTTTGAAGTGAAGAAGTGCAAATCTCACATCACTTCTTAAAATAATAACGTTATCGGTCGTGAGGAACAGGTTACTGTAGCGCAGTGGTTGGAAAATTTAGTAAGCGAACCACTTCCGCATCTTTGCTGACGTCCATACATTTTCCTCTGATTTATAATTCGAAATTAGCATAAGACAATATGCATGCGTATCTTAGTCATTTTATTCCTCAAAGAAAATAGCTCAGTATAGTTTCGGAAGCAAAGCTAGTGATACTAACTTTGAATCGCTTCATAATTTTGAACGACCGTAAGCTATAATGCGGTTATACTTTTGTAGACATGTAGTGTCATAGCCCATAATAAATATAAATAGTAGTAGTATCGCTAAAGGTGCTTTGAGAGCTAAGGTTATTTAGAACATGAGATTCGAATATGGGACCGCTTCCACCAAAGTCGAACGCGCTTTCGGGAAGATGGAGCTTTATAAATATGAGATATACGATATTCTTTCTTATAAAACTTCCTTTAATAATTGTATCCAGAATAAAACTTTATTATATGTTTGTTTACATTTTCCTTATTTGTAGAAATATGTTTTAGGCGGCCAAATAATTTAGATTTTACTTTAGAAACCTTCTCCTTCAGAACTCACTTTGTGTTTTGTTTGAGGTGAAACTGCTATGCATCTCGTAGAGTATAATTTCGTAAGTGTTAAGAATAAGACTCATAAACTCATAAATTATCCCTTAAAGAGACCGTAATTACGCACGATAGGACGAAAATTGGCATTTAGCTATCCATACTTAAGTTCTGGCGGAAAATATTGAAGGTGAAAATTTTGTGAAACGATTCCCTCGAAAATAGGTTATCAATTTATTTCACCTATAAATTTACTAGCGATAACCTTAACATTACAAATCTTTAAATAATTCTACCTTTGTGAAACTATAGTCATTGTGAAACAATATCATATTAACTCGGTGGGCTAGTTTTACTGCAACACCTTTTTGCAACTACTATAACTATTTAAGGACAATATATAATTTTTATTTCAACCATGTCGAGCCAACCAATAGACATTAGAATTATTGACACAATTTTCTTCGATTTTATCCAGTTTTGGACTTTTGGAAGCAACTACATAAATCTTCTCACGCCTATCCTATATACGTTCCTAGAAACTTGTGAATAGGTTGAATTATTTTAGTTTAAGTTTTTTAGTTATTAGTTAGTTTTAGTTTAAAATCGGACGATTTAAATTCAACATTCTCAAAGAAAACAAAGGAAAATTTCCAATCTTACTCATAAATCCAATTAAATTTAAATTTCAAAAGCCGTGCAAGAGTCTTAATTCACAGTTCCATCAGTTTCCTCCCGACAGTGCTTCGCCCTATATTCCATCCATATTACTAATGCCTTGGAATAAAAGTTGAGCGGGCAAATTGCGAAACGTAGACTCGGAGAGATAAACGATTTCCCTCACGAAATGATTCGTTCTCGTCTTCACGCAAACACATGGCTGTGATCATCGATTAGAGAAAGAACTTTAAGGAGTGCTTTCCCTCGGATTTCGGCATGAACTGTCCTGCGATCGAAGCAAGGGATCAGTCGTAATGCCGTGTGCATGTAAATACGCACGGGAGTCCATGATTGGTTTTCCTCTATTTGCTTATTTTCTAGAAACGCATTCGGTTATATCCTAGGGTCTTGCCATGTAAGTGGGTCACGGCCTTAAGAGATTTGCATTGCATTGAAAGCGGATGAGGAAGGGCATGTGTGTTTCTATCCGACCGTCTTTGTAAATGGCTTGTGCAATCTGAATCTTCTGAAGGGATTTGCTTCGGGGAATGGAAAATAATATGAGAAAAGGAATTTTGTAAATGTACATTTCAATGGAAGAGGTAATGGGATCTCCAGAAATCTGTTACGTAATCTTCTATTACTTTCCGAACGAAATTTCACTCTAATGGATTCGAAGGAAACAGATTAGTCCTCGGAGTCGGTGGAAATTTAATTTTAATGAGCATCGATCGAGAAGGCATTAAAATAAATCGAAGTCCGCACAATTGAACAAAGATTTGTTTCGTTGTCTCATCATTTTTTGAAGCAGTGCTTAGTATAACAATATTAAAATCCATAAATGTTACCATATAAATATTTATTATCAATTAAATGCTATTTTATCTCCTACTCAAGTTTTTATCTTTCAAGTCTTATTTTTAATCTTTAAAATTCCAAAAAAATCATCTTCGTAACTCGCTCCATCCACGAAATAAATGCAGTACAATCAACAAATGCTTGTTAAAAATGATATTTTTTGGAAATCCATTCCAACTCCAAAAGAGTTCGGAAAAGCGTATCAGTTTGAATGGGAATAACATAGCGCGCAAATATGTCCAGGAGGTGACAAATGGTCCGTCTAAATTATTTAGAAAACGTCACTTACTCACTGAAAAGAAGTTTAAGTTAGTAATAACACCATCGTATGGAATTGACGCAAATCCCCTCGAATAATGAAACAGAGGTCAAAGGGAAACCAGGATAAAAGAGTCTTTCGTATTTTGATATGAGGATTGAAAGAGAGCCGACCGATTCAGGAACTAATCCTCCGGCCACAATAAAATCAAAGTGAGTTACAAATCGGCCTTCATTTTTTCTTCCCTTTTCATACACACGTCCGTCCGCAAACCGAAACATTCCCCAACTTTGAGAAAGTCCTTTGTCAACATGATGAATGGTAAATACGTCTCCGCCCTTCCAGAGGCACACACATAAACACAGACACTCTTACAAACAAAGGGAAAACCTACGCACGTGGGAATTATAAGAGAGCGGACCGGCATAGAAATCGCGCTTTTGCCGGAAGCGGAAATCTCCACCGAGACGTACTCTTTCCCTGAAATTGCTGTCACATTTATTGTCTCTCGGATTGGTATTTTATACCCCTTTGTCCGTCCCTTCTTTTAGGCCCACTCTCGTCTGGGGACAGAACGCGCGCCTCCTTCTGTTTGCACACAGTCTGGGATATCGGCGGTTTTTCCGATTGAGATAGAGGTCGTGCGGTTTTAGAGCGAGCGGACGGAGGTGGGGATTTTCTGAAAGATTTGGGGCGATGGAATAGGGAAAACGTCAAATTCTCAGAAGACGTGGATTCGCCTCCGGCGGAGCGACTTAAGCAGTGTGTAAAGCAAAGCGTCAAGAGGATATACCACGCCATTTCGCACTACCTTATCACGGCGGGAGCATCCAATTTTTTAGTCTGTCTCTTATCCCTTATATATATATCCTAGGCTCTTTCAAAAACCCCTCAATACCCTGAGCAGAGGGAAGGGATGGCACCGTACTGTTTCCAAGACGTATGTGCCGCAATAGCATCTTATTTCACCCGTTTATATTTTATTTCATTTGAGGGGAATGCTTTCATCTCTGCCTCTCTTCTCGACAGCTCTTATTCCCTTTCTTCTCTTTTCTCGATTCCATTCTCGCGAAAAAGCCCTCTCGACTTGACAGTCGTGCGGTGTAAAAACGTTCCGTTTATTTTTCAAAACGCGAGTCGAAATTTATGTTTCTTAGACCGCGTATTTATACCCTCATGTGAGCATTCGCGGACTTTTTTTTCCTTCGTTTGGCTCTTTTCCTCTCCCCTCGTTCCACGTTGGAGTGTCGGTGAAGATCGCTGTGGTGAAGTCGGGAGAAAACGGCTTCTCCTTGACCCAAATGCAAATTCGTGCTCGAGTCGCGTAAAAAAATAGAGAAATTGGTGTTTACCGTCCGATATTACTGCGTGTATTTTACTCCAATTGAACGGAGGGAAATTGTCGGCTTTCTCGACGTTAAAGAAAGGATTAACGCGGCTGCGCTATTTACCAATGGAATTCTGCGCGACAAACGGCGAATAGAGTTTCAGAAACAAGGGTGTTATATCTATTCTACTTTCGTTTTAGGCATATCTAAAAATGTGACAAGTAGTCATTTACTTTACGCACAAACAGTGCGTAAAGTAAATGACCACTAAAACATAGTTAAATGTGGAATACAGTGTCACCTGGACTGACGGAGAGAGATGTTCCGGAATCATATTTGTTAGAAATTTTAATCAACTGAAGAACAACTGTACTAGTTAGGGCCGTCATGGAACTATCAAATCTGTTTTCTTTAAAATTTCAACAAAATTTGTTCCTTGTCTACGGATTACACAAAGATAAAGACTATAAGAGTTGCGGTAACCAGTTTTGAATTCTATGAGCATTTAAACTGCTTTTAGTCGTCAGAAAGTTCAAATAACCATAATCATAGTCTAGAGTTGAACTATTTTAATGGTTTACGCTTGGTCTAGAGAAAAGCGTCTTAACTGTGTTTCACCTTAATTTTAAAGCAAATTTAATCAAAATCGGAGAGTCCATTGGATTGACCTCCCCCTGTGAGACGTGATTTTTTTGCAAGATTTCCGTAATAATTTACCTTTAATTATTCCCAGAGATACCAAAAACAGCCATACTGTTCTTTGAGTAAAACAGTGGGGGTGCAATAACATGGTTTTGATCAACGGAACATTTTTATGCGAGTGCACAAGCACAATGAAAATAATAAAGCTTTTGATAGACTTGTATTTCGGACATACATTTTTTATTCTACATTTATTCAAAGACTCAATTTTCTCAATTGAACTTTATTTTGTATTGTCAATTAACATATTTTTTGTATAATAAATATATTAGGAAAGCAGCTCTGGAGTATATCCCTTCTTTACTTCCATAGTTAAAGCAATTATTATCAAAGTTTTCTCATCTCCATTTCGATGAGAATATACGGCAGATTTTGACGTTGTTGCAAATTATACGGTTACTATTTCGGATTGAATTTATACTAATTACTCTTTGATTTTGAGCATTTTCAACTTTCTGATATTATTTAAGTTGTATTCATTATCCATTAGAATCTAAGCCACTATTGGAGCGTGAAAATCTGTTGGGTAAAGAATTAAATCTATGCTTTTTTATTATTTTCTTGCGCAAAATCTTTAAATTTTCTTAATTAAATATCCTCTTTTAGATCAGCTGCTCTCTCAGAGCAGCTATATCTAATCTACTTAATAATGTATTCTTTTCCTTCAAAGAACTATCCTGTTTTTAATTCAATGAGATACTAAGTTCCAGAATACAATCTTGCAAGCGTAAAGACAAGCTCTCAAGCTCTCATTTTCAAAGGCAATGACCAGCTGTATGGAAATATTTTAAGTAATGATAGCAAAGAACAAGCTATATCCCATAACTTTCCTGGATCACCGCTTTCATAATTGCAAGATATAGATGTATACATGAAAATAGCCTAATTTAACGTTATTGACGTTGAAAATACGATAACAAAGTTCTACGAAATGATATCAATTCCTTGTGGAATATATGACTTTGAGAGCTGGATTATTACAAAAATAGATAACTACGAAAATCGGAAATTATATTTTTAAGAAGAGTTGCTAGCTATTTAAAAACGGTTAAAAAAGAAGAACAGACGTAAGACAGAATCTCGGATTTCAAGGCTTAACTGAGTGAGAAAATATAGACGCAGATGGTGAGAACATCTAGAATGAACGCAAAAAGTTATAATCGGAAACAAGCATAGAAATGCGTAGCGAGAGGAAGAAGATTTCTGAACCATAAAAAGAAGAGATAGAAAGATCAAGGATAAAGAATGTCGTAACTTACTTATGACGGGAACACGAAAGGAATACGAATAGGGAACGTATGTTCTTTGTCGATATTTGGAAGTAATTCATGCAAAATGAAAACAGTTTGAAAAGTAGATATTATTCATCAGTGTTATTAGTTTTTATTTGACAGCTTATTTTAGTTTATTCAATTCAAACATTTTCATAAAATTTGGATATTCGAATATTCTGTAATACTTGTGACGAGTAATGTTTTAAAATTAATAAGATGTGAAAAAATGCGATACAACCAGGAATGGAACCTAGGTCTCCCACTTCCCTCCCATCCATCTAGAATATTTTGTCAATAAATGCACATTTCACGGCAAATAAGGTTCATTGTAGATTCGATTATAAAGAATCGGAGGAATCCACTCGGATTGGATAAAACGCACAGACTGAATGCTTTGAGAAGTGATAAGGAAATTAAATGAGCGAACACTCGCATAAAATCGATACTAAATATCAGAATCTTTAAATCACGAAATATTCAATGTAGTAATGTGATTGAAGACTTAAGGTAGGCTAAGGTTATTGTAATAAAAACTCTTGGCTTTAGCTTGAAGATCCATAGATAAATGACATCTATATGCTACGGCGTTTCTTTGTGGAAAGCCATTTTGGTAAAGAAGAAGTACGAGTTTACTTCTTCTTTACCATATAGATAAATGTATCCGCGCATTTTAGCACGGTTAACGATTAATAAAATATTCATAAACAATGTCCATTATTCACCTGAATATGTGAGAGTCTGGCGGGAGGTTGATGAGGATAAAATAAATATTTTGAGTCACCTGTTGGATTAATAATTTCTATGGTAGTGGACATGACAATATTTATAACCCATAGAATATTTGAGCAATAATCAGATCCCTACTTCTACTTATAAATTACTTTCGTTTTGAAAACACGCATAACTTGCATGTATCGTTTGCTTTACACAAAAATTTCTGAAAACTCAAAGTCAACAAAATATTTTGATGATAAATTTCGTATATCACATGATGGGAGATTTTTAGAGGAGATGCTTGAGCGACAAGTCCAAGATTGAGTATCGGAGATTCTTATCGGAATATCCTGGAGTTTAGGCAAACATTATACACAAATGTATTGAGGGTCGCCTGAATATAAGGTGGACTAGTCCAATAGTGAGAATAAGGTATGCAGAAATAATTATTGTGGATCTTTCGACGGCACTATCCTATTGATCTATATTCAACTTAAATAATGAGCCCTAAAGTAAATAGTCCTGTTCATTATTAATTATAATTAATGGTTATTTACGTCAATTACAATGTCTTACGTCTTAATCTCATCTTTTACATCATAAATGTATTAAATGTATATTTTTACAGAACCACGTTCGACATCATAGCAATTCACCAGTCGTTGAAACACATTTCAGGAGAAAGATATATTTTTCATTTCAGTTTGAGTAGTCAAATAAACGGTCCAAAAAAGGAATTTTATAAAATGTAACTCTTTCAAGTATTTCCTAAGCTTGATTTGCGGAAATCTTTCTTCTAAACTTAAACTTATCGATCCCATGGCCTTTTGCTTTGTTTTCAAAGTGATCTTGGAAAGAGATGCCTATTTACACAATCGAGTTTACCCTAACGGTCATACAAAAACTTTACCGTACAATTCTGATTTTTACTCTAATGCAGATTTAGTTTGATTTATAGAACGTTTGTTCAATTAAAGAACTAGATGCCTCATCACATCGTTAACTGTCATAGGAATAGGTTGGCTTGCGAATGTTTAGAACGAAAGCCTACACTTTGGTTAGAGGACTTTTCCACAAGAGAAATGACATTTAAGATAGGCAAACAAAGTGTTTCATGATGCGTATTTACTTTTTCCATAAAGTAATTCTAGAGCTTATCTGTTATATATTATAGAAAGAAATCCTTAGGTTTGCAAAGATAAACTGTTCCACTGATTGCTGCCTGAGGAGACTTATTTTGGATAAATCTCTTCATCTCGTAAAAGGAAATAGTCATATTGTGCTAGAAAAAGCAAATTATAACTTGCTATATTATAACATTCGTGGGCATTAAAGCGGTTCTTCATTATAAGATATTTCATTCGGATAAATTCTTCATTTATAGCACTTAAACACGAGGAAAATTTGTAATATTTTAGTTCGTATTTCCTTGTAGTTTCAGTTCTTTTACACCTTAAATTAAATTTAAACAAAATAACACTTTTATATTAAAATATACAGTTTTACAAGGACCAAAAGTATTCACGACAATTTAAAGAAGGCGATTTCGACTCTTATCAAGTACTGATAATAAGCTAAAAGATATTTCAGATAAACAGAACGTTTTAATTTAGCAAAGGATGGATGTATCAAAACTTTATCTTCATAACTAACATTTTTATGAATAAAATTTAACCAACTTGGCTATTTGGGCGCCTTGTGACGTGTGCTCGGTATTTTTCTGCGAGTTGAGATTGAAGTAATGAAATTATTGAGTTTCAGCATTATAAGTCGTATTGATAATTTTTAGAATAAATATGTTATGGACTTCAATGCACAGCTCTTAGAATATATTGTTGTATCATTCATTTTTACAAGTAATGCGGAAAGATGTCCAAAGGAAATGGTTACGGAAACACTAACGAAAATTTGAGAATGCATTCGTATCACATCTCGGCATAAATCTGACTACCAATCAATTTATGATGACATCTGATTATTTCAATATAATAATATTTTATAACTCGATCGTGATTTAATTTAAAATTAGGCGTGATTTACCTTAAAATTATCCCATGGATTTAATATTTTCATATCCAGCGTCAAAGATTTAATTGCTCCCCTACACTCGCTTCAAAATAGTTTACTTTTAGTTATTAATAGCGTCGCTCGTGACTCACAGTTTTTGTCCATCTTTTGAAACCGTGAATGTATATTCTCGTGGAAATGTCGGTGAAGTCGTGCATTAATTCCATGTTGATTGGGAAACTACTTTCCATCCCGTGAGATAGCTCTTTACTTTAGATTTCTACTTAGGAATAACCTACTTTTCACAATGAAATTTGCAAGCCATTCGCATATTGTAAATAGATAATAATCACCAATATTACGAGCTCGGCTTTTTGGGTTCGACTGTTCGCCTGCAGCATCCGTGGAAGCGTAAAATTGGTCCATTGTGATGATAATCCGATATCCACGGAATACGGAGACTGCGTCAGCGATAACCATACGCGGGTGGGAATAATTGCCACTGTGCGAAAATTGGACACTTGTTCCCAATCACGACTCTTGTCTTCTATGCCTTTGTCTTTCCTTTTGTTACCAATAGGTTGTACTGACATCTGCCGGAAATTATTACGCTCTGAATTACACCGATTTTCTATATATTAAAACTTAATTTTTTACTCTTTTGTCGGTTATACGATGTATAACCAAATAGGTAATATATATTGCAAAGTCTTTTATATATTTTAAATAATACTCTATACTATATGTGTTATCGATTCGAATCGATTTCAAATGCAGCGATTTCACATCGGTGATGTTAAGACAAAAGGAACAATTTGAATGATTGCATAGTGGATGCTATGATCCGTTTGATTTAACACTCCGTCAACAGGAGGCGTATTTCTTTTAAGCTATAATAATTAGCTCAACTACATAAGCAAGTTTAAAATCTACTCTGACTTAATAAGGTGTCATAAACCATTGTTTACCTTTGCTTACCATGTTGTGTAAACCTTTTTATCTGCTTTTGCATTTATATTTACTCCCAGACAACGATGTTACTAGGTGAACGCAAAATTAGGCAAAATCGTAAATTTGTAGTTTTTATTTTTTTAATGATGACATTTACGATACGATAACCCGCTATTTCCCATATGATCAGTAATATATTTATTTTAGGAGGATTTTAAAAGAAAATATTCCTAAAATCCTATTTTAAAAATAATTAGCTCTCCTAGATACAGTGCAGTGGTACTTAATTATATGCATGTTAACCGCCTAGGCGTTCATTCCGTAGCTACTTTTAGATACTCTTTTCCTCATCTTTTATCTGGAAGTGAATTGACATGATTTTCCGATGACCACATACACGAGGATTTTTGCCTCAATAATTCGCCGTCGGATACCTTGGTGGTGGTCTCGCAGATAACGATCCGTCCTCTGCATCCAATCCTCCATCTGGTGATCATTCCTCTAGCGTTGGGCGGAGACCACTTAACCGATTCGGCCAATTCTGTTCGCGATTCCAATTAGGGAATCTTTCGCAGTTCTACTAGTCAAATCCTGACTCGATTGATTTAATTGCCCACGCTGCGTAAAAACATTTCCTCGGCGGCCGTAATAACCGAGGTCTCCTAGAATCGCGGTCGGTGACAGTAAATCGATCGGGAAAAAGGCTCTCGAGTGATCAATTTCGGAGCTGCTGGACGTCCCCTTCGATAATTACAAAAAGGTTGATTGGTGCTCCATTCAAATTAATCTGTCAATAATGAATACAAGTCCAGCGCAAGGATGCGCTCTATCGTGGCTTCTGACAGCGCCCCTTTTATGGATTCACCGATGAAAATTGGGCTCCAAAATAGGCTTCTATAGCTGCTCTGTTGGAGATTGAAATCTTATTCACGCACGGAAAATTGAATAATGATATAAATATAACATTTTTATGGGTGATTTTTGCTGAGGAAGAAACTTGCTCTCTCCCAAAAGTAGAAAATGGCTCCCAAAGTGACTACTGGAGGTATTTCCTTAATTTATATTCTGCTTTTCGATACTCAAACCCACAATCACCCTGAGAGACTAAGAGGTTCAACAGAGATAAATCATCTTCTATTAAAAACTATTATATTGTTTAATGGCTGCTAAATAGGTACCGTATTTTTGTAGGCTAGTATAGGTTGTTCCTATAAATATCAAATAGATCATATAATAATAAACGATATGGAGTAGAAACGAGCTCAAGATCCCGTTGATATTTAAGAGAGAAAATTGTATTACAATGAAATATTGTACTCTTTTTCTGCATATAAGATAGTCTAACAACTCTCATCTTATTTCAATGGGGCAGATTATCACAGAATTTATTACTTATGAAACACGGTTATAGTTATATGGTTATTTATCGTTTAATTTTGCAATTTTCAGGAATTAGAGGCAACAAAAGATTAAAATTGAACTACAGCCACTCCTTTGAGAACACTTTCACTCAACTAAGGTCGAACCGAACAAAAATAAATAAAGTAAAACGAATTTTATTATATGCAGGGCGTCGACGTTTCCTGATATGCAAGTTTGTAACTTTTGAAATTATTGGTTCCCGAATTTTTGACGAACATACATATAGACACACGCTTTCTACAAGCCTTAACTATAATAAACCCATAATTACTATAATTATAATGTTCCATTACTATGATGTAGAATAGCTGAATTGCCCGTTGATTCTCAAAAAGGAGTAAAAATGTACAAATTCTATACTAATTGTGATTTACTCCACTCTCGCTAAAACAATAAATAATTACAGAAACGAGGAATTTCATGATTATTTTCTCGTCCCATTGCAATCGGTAACCGTAAGCCGTTAGGAAGTGGAGTTATGTTACCTGCCACTGGCTTGCTTTCTGGGTACAAAAGTAGTGCTTTTCTTGATATTGTTCTACTTTCTAATTTAATTATCCAGAAGAATAAACCCCGCGACGATAAAAATGAACTTAACATACATTTCTTACGGAAATCTATCTGAGCAATCTTCGTTGATGAAAAATTGGCAAAAAAATATAGAAATACTTTCTTCCTAGTCTCAGGGGGCAGGTATGCGAATTTTGACACGAAAATAACAGAAAACGGTGTGGACTCCAATCTAAGGCAAATAAAGGTTAAATACACAGGATGTATGCTTATATATTGAGGATTAGTTATGCCAGAGACAATGGAAATACTATAAGGACTGAGATAACTCTGACATAGTTGGCTTGCTTTCACGGTCGTTAGTACATGAAAAAACGATTTCATCATAATCAAGATGATTTTTGTAATTCGACATATAAAAAATCTACTAAAGGTTTTAAATTGCTTACATAAATTAAGGTGCGTCTTTATAGTAGGTTCACGTTGTTCGCCAGAGACACGGTTTAAGTATTTATTTTACCTTGGTCGCATTTGTTTTCCTTAGAGGAAATAGTTGGTTGGAAATAGTTAATGCCATGCCTCTTTGGATTCGAACGAATTTTGATAAGTGGGAAACCTATGTTTACAGAAAATGTAATCTTTTGTAAAACATAATGGATGGATGTAAAACATGGGATGAATGAAATAAAGGTATGGTATTCCAAATAATTTTTTAGACGGCGATAGCTCTATCTGGGCCCTATGGTGATGCTATATGCTTAAAGTGGTTTTATTTTGAAATTTATGTAAACTTCAGTTAACTCACTTGTCTGTTACTATTGTATTACGGACTATTTAAGGGTCCTTCGGTAGATTGAATTATGCAAGAATTTGCCGACGTTTTTCACTAAAAGTGATAAAATTTTTTACTTCGTAGGACGTTGTAAAAAAACACTTAAACAATTCATTACTTGTAGGATTAATGCAGATAGTAGAAACCAACGCTATTTATCGTGGAGCACAAATAAGCAAGCGAATATGTACTGTTTATTATTCGTTCTATGTGGAAGCAGGATCGCCAGATATTGTTTGGGAAGGAGACATATAAAAGGTCAAATGTTGCTATTTTCAGGTAAAAATAGATTTCTGTGAATGATCAGTTACCGTCATCGAATGAGAATAGAGAGTTAATTGAAAATCTCGAATAGCAGGAAATTCCAGGCCTTTATTAACATTGGAAATACGGTTTTGAAGATAGAATTTTGTTCAATCAACTCTTCCGCTCGTTGATTGGCTGTAAAATGCCAGTAACGTGCACTCAGTTCTTTTCATTTGTGTAAATTTATTTTCCTGACATTTTCCAGTGTAAAAGTCAAATCAAGTGTACACAAATTGACGTTTAAATAGAAAGGAACTAAAATCGTGTTTACTGCTGAAATGCGTTCTATTATTTGCAATCTACCGAGAGAATATTGAAGTACATGGTAATTATTAATCAGTATTTACTAGTAATTTTTGATGATCGAATCCCAGGAGAAAGAGCGATAACTGAAGTAAATGTACATCAATTATTTATGCTTTTGATCTCTTTGTCAAATTCATTCTCATTTAAATTAACCGTATTATTTCTTTTTGTAAGAACGAATAACTTTTGAGAACTTTTTTGCAAATCTTATTTGTTAGTTATCCGTCTAAATCTAGATTTAGGTTTTTAAATGGGGTCACAATTCGCGACAACTCTGCCATGAAAAATTTGCTCTCTTCATCTATCATTCATTTAATATATTTTTCAGAAAATGCTTTTAAATAGGGGATATGATAGCCGAATAGAGTAAAAGAAAGAAATTTTTTATGCATTTAATTTGGGAGGTGACTGGGACTCGAACCCAAATCACACTTTTCGGGCAAGTAGAGTGGGAAACCGTATGTTCCAGAGTTTAGAGGTTAGAGTTCCAGCCATGCCACCACTGTTTTTCACTTTAATTTTTCCTTGTATTTCCAGCCGCATGGCTATCCGTGTAAAATGCGGCTCTTTTCTCTCGGAGGCTATACTCACGAAAACACTGTTTACGACGTAATATGGATGTAATTTCTGTTTTTCTGTGTTACAGCTATATTTATCACACACTTCGAACATTGTTTATTTTTGCAAACTAACAATCTGCAATCAAAGGTTAACTTTCATTTCTTTCGAGGAAACCTTGATTCGGATTCAAACAGTTTGACGTTCATAATAGATTTATATATACAGATCACCAAAAAGATCGAGTGGAGAGTTTTCATCTTCAAATAACGATAATTGAATCGTACGCAGTAATATTTAATTTTGCCGTGAAGTTGATGCACTGGGGACTGACGTTTGACGCGCAGGGAAGAATTATTACTGCTTTCGAATCCCCTCTGAAGCGTACTGTAAATATCGTTAGCTTTCCAGGGAACAAAGCGCTATCGCAAAAACCAATTTACACATTAATTCCGCTCCAATGTAATGGAGTAAAACCTTAGCAATTCAAAGTCTGTAGGATTAGCAGTGGATTGGGGGGGGGGAAGAAACGGATTCCGAACTGTTTAGCATGTAACATTTTTTGGTCCGAAGAGAAAACCTTGCGGGACAAAGGGCGTAATTTGGCGCCGCGATGCGTGAGACGACGTTCATTTTCCAGCGACGCCTTCGACGCCCCAACCACCTGCATTATTCATGAATCGGAATTCACCTTTGACCCCCTTCGACCTCCCCATTTAACCCAACTCTGCATTTTTTCTTTTTTTGGTGATGGACCAGGAGGACACCCGTATCCTCCTCATACGGGACGACAGCACACACTCTTCGTAACGACGCTATCATCTCCGCTCTTACTTTCCAAACATCTCCTCTATTTTGCTTTGGCGCAAGTCCATTTATTTCCCGCCAAGAGGTTGCAAAAAAGAAAGCAAAAAAACGCAATGCTGGTAGTGCGGGTGTGTTGATAATGCATTCCTGTCCGCAGGCGGTCCACACACACCTCATCTACATTTACAAACGGTAAAAAAAGAAATCCGTCGACTCTCTTTCCAAACGAAAGCTCTGGGGTCTAATATTTTCTATTAGCGAGGGATCATAACTGAATTTTGTCTGTTCTGAACTATCTTTCCATTTACTACAGTGGAAACCTTTTAACGGACCTTATTATTGACTATCAACCTCATTTGGTGACTTAAAACTTAAGTATAATGCTTTTAACTATAGTTACCTGTTCACAATTACCCTACTTGCTGCTTTTCGGTCTATGGCAGTGGATCCATGCGCTATTCTATCAATCGTCTTTGTTTCCCCATGCAGTCTGATTTTAGATTTTATCTTTTTCCACGAAGTATCTGATTAGCTGTCGTTGCTGGCTGAATATATATCATCTAATGTCTTTTGAGAATTTATTTCCTTTAATTAAGACAAGGCATTTGTTAAGCATTCTTAACTTACGTATACGCCTTCCTTGTTCCAACCGTTCCCAACCTATGCACTGATTAATGCTAGAAAAATTTAGTTCAATCGGAGGCCTTTCCTTGGGTTGCTTTAACTATAATTTGGCGGATTCAGTAAAGTAGTAAGTCCAGGAACGTACTGTAGGATTCCTAATTAAAGGTTATGGCCAATGCTGATTTGAAATTCTGTCTTCTCAGGAAATTTCTAAGGGTTCGAACGAATGAAGTTCTTTTGCCAGAGTACTTCTTCATTAATAATACTTTGGTTCGGTAGAGAAATCTTAAGAATTTGGGAAATAATTCCCACATTTGTTTTTAAAACTACTTTTTAAATACTTTTTTTTATGGGAGAGGAAGATTTCATGGGGAGTGTAAGTGTCGATGAATATCTAATCACATATTCACATGAATTTACATATACATAAGTTGAAATCATTATTCGAAGACTATTTAACGTTAGAATTTCACTCTTTCTTCCAACTATAGGAAAATGTCAATCTTTGAGTTTTTCATATGTGCATAGAAATATCTAGGTTGCTATTTCTGTCGTAAACCTTAATATGATTCAGTCTCTAATCTAATCAAATTGTACTTCAAAATAGAAGGCGTCTTTCAGTGTAATGTTTTTGACAACTTTAAGTTCTGTCATGAAAGCTTTTAATATATTTATTTCTAACTTCTTCGATTGCTGAAGCGTTGCCGCGTAGGATTATTTAAATATTGTAAAAACAATTTCATCATATTGTCCTCTCAGAGTTCCCTGGAAATAATTCTTTGAATTCCGTCTTGAAGTCTCTTCCTTCCCCTTTGAAACAGACTGGATTTGTTTTCAGGGGACAAAAGCGTTTTCTTTCTTTCCAAAGGTACACTTCACCGTAATTTTCGGTCGAAAAGGGGATAATTTAATCACGGTTTCGCTTGCAAGCGTGATTTAGGACGAGTTGATTTTGATTGCTTAGATGCTTCGACTAAATTGGCCGTAAGTGCTATGAATAAAAAGAAACTTCCACAATCGTCATTGGACATGCCACATGGTCATTAGAATTTTCTGGAAAAACAGGGGAACACCGAATGGCTGGTAATTGAAAAAATACTTTTCTCTAAGAAAGTCAGAACTTTCTACTCTTGGCTTTGTTGTTTTCTCTAATCCTCAACCTTCAGTGATACATTAGTTATACATGTTTAGACTCAATTTATAAAGAAAAAAGTGAAGCATCAGAGAAAAGTGTCGTTTTTTATTCTTCGAATTATTAAATTCATAGACGTCGAATATGTGATTATGAAAAGGGAGAGGTATATGCTGACTGAAGGCAGATTTTTTTCCCATATTTTGGTTCTTGAGTACAAAAATATTTCATAGATGTAGCATATCGGGCTAAATGGTTACATATGGAACACTTTCTTTACAATAAACAAATTTTAGACATTAGAAGAATCTTTTATGGCTTTGACGCATGGTTTCTATTCGAAGCTTTTTATATATATTAAACACTGTTTAATATACGATAACAGGGAGCAATTCTACATGAAAATATTATCCCAAATGTATTCCTCAGTCACTTTGAGAATACAAAGTGTCAAAAAGTTCTTCGCTTTGGAAAAATTCATTGAAACATTATACACTCGGAGATCGGAGGGTTTCTTAATATCGATGATATCTAGCTAGTCAATGTTTTATTTATCGCGAGGGAATGGTTTATTCTTAAGATAAGAGTCATGTTAAAGCTATAATTTATAAATAAGGAGTTATAATAAGTAGGCAAAGAATTGGAAATAAGAAATTTAGAAGGACCGATTATGACTCAGTCTCCTTTCATTTGGTGTGTGTGCCGTGGCGTGCGCTACAAACACCTCTTTCCGTGCGTGTTCAGAAAGGAAAGATGTTGGTCTGAGGGGAGCGTTTTTCCCTCGCACAGAATTAAGATCCATTAATGTCTTTTTGCTAGCAAGGGCGCCTTTGTACACGCAACTCAAATTGCCCACTCTTTTTTCATCCTTTCGTGCTTTCCTAACATGTCTGTTCGGCCAGAGCTTTGTCTTAACCGCGATGGACGCTTCCAAACGCACTGTCCCTTATGCACGCATCGCTTAATCACTCTACAAGCGCACGACACGTTCATTTCCGTGAACGCCCATGTGAGTGGTATTTTTTATAAGGATGGACAATCGATTTTCGCAGTGTATTTGTGGCGGTTTTTAAATTGGCGCGGCGAAAACTTATATATTCCGTTTTTCGGAGACGAATATGTAATTTTTCACTTTCGCACTTTTGTGGGCGAAGATTTTCAAGCGGTGAGAGGGCAATACGTCTGTTAACATCGAATTAAATTCGAACCTAAATTTAGTTATTGTACTGATTGCTAGGTTTTCTTTAAGAATTTGTTTTAAGCCAGTGTATCACTGAATCGGTGCCCAAACTATTAAATCCCTTTGAAGAAAATTGAGGGTTGGGAATTCGATTAGCAGCACACCAACGAAATTTAATTGTAGATGGCCTACCACTAAAATCATTGCGTTCGTACAATGTTAGTTTTAGAACAATGGCCAAAGTAAAATGCTAATTCTCAATGCTTCGCTAATGTAGACTTCGCGATATTACATCAAATATCCTTCAAGCGGTCTTTCAGCTTGTGCTAGGAAGTGTAAACATCGAACGACTGAGCTACTATACTTTTTCAGCATGATATTATCGCATATTGTTCACGGAAAGAATGAGTTCTTAAAAGGACTTGTTTTTGCGTCTATTTATCTTATTTTACGCTCATTTTCGGATCGACCGAGGTAACAGGGGGTCGCATAATATCGATTACGTCCTCGGAAAATGTTCTACCTCTAAATTTATCAAGCAATCTCAATCTATAGTAGCTTCTAGTCTGCTTCCTTTCAATTATTCTCAATCTGCTTCTGAGAGCATCTTCGTAATGCTGGTCTTTTTCTTGTAGCATCTTACACGAAACGTATCACTTTGCGCTACACTTTCTCGAGTTCACGGGTACCTGTTTCATCCCATATACTTGCAGCAATTTCGAGAGGTGAAATATCATCGCTCTCTAACCTTTTCATCGCATCTACCGACAGTACGCCTTCTAAATCCGAGTTTTTTTTACTTGCTTTGCCGCAGATTTTCGGATTTGAAGGCTCCAGTTTAAGTTATTAGTAAGAGTTATTTCAAGATATTCAACTGTTTCAACTACTTTTATGTTTATTCCATTTATTTTGTGTGGAAATTCGGACGCAACGGTTTTTTCCTAAGAAATTAACTACGCAGTATTTTTTTTGCATTGAGCTCTAGTTCCCATTTTCGCACCACCTTTGAATATTAACTAAATTTTTTTCTTCGTTTGGTATTTCACAATATATGACCGATTCATCCGCAGATATCCACATATTGGTATTGTCTATCTATTGGTGATGGAAATCAGATAAGAGAGATAGATACAATACAATATACAGATAGATCAATAATTCATTTTTCCGCGAGCTGTATGTTAAAGCAAGCGATTAGGTAAATAGAGTTATGGAGCATTCATCCCCTGTTACACACCAAAAGACAGCTAAATATGCAGATGTAAATAGTATAGGACAGTGAAATAGTTTTACTTTATTTGAGAACTTCGTGTGCACTGACTCGCTTTATTCAAAGTACCACGTATTTTGGTGTTAATTAGAAGTATTCTTCTGATGCCAAATTCCCTCTATCATATTATTAATCGTTATTTCGGAGCGCGAGCTATCGATTACCGGTACGACATACATGTTAAAAAATACATATTACTATCTTTTTCTCACGTAATTACAGTCGCGATATAATTTCACCGCAACAAACCCTGTAAATCTGTTACCAGTTTACTTCGATGATAATGATAAAATGACTTGAAATTATTATAGAACACTGAACAGAAAAATCACAGCGACAACATCATTTCATGAATTATGAAATAGCAAAACCCGTATGGATAGAAGTAATTCGGAAATAGTCCAAGTTTCCAGATGGGAGTAGAGTAAGTAAACCCTTGGAAGTAATTTGAATTGGACCTCGAGCGTTGCTCGTTGCGGACGTTTTCTCCAAATATTCGGTTCGGTTTGAAGTCATAGCAATCGAAAGAAGGGTTAACTGGGTTAGAGGAGTCACCGACGGAGAGTTGCAGTTAGAGGAGAACTTAACTCGATTGCTCTTCTTGGAATTCCTCCGCAGCATAAACGTGGCTCCGCCGGTTAATTCGCCAAGTAAAAGTCTAGTTTCACTCGCAAGTTTATCGGTTTAAAGGGTCATTTGGAGGCACTCAGAAGTGATCTCTCCAAGTCTTCTCTCATAAATACCGCTCCCCGATCTTCTCTGCAGCCACTCCATGAGGTCCTTCTTTGCCTGATCATGCTCTACGTGTTTGAGCTTTCTTGCGAGCGATCGCTTTTAATCAACGCAGCGCGGCTGTGTAACTAAATTCACGTTACAAGGGGATCACAGGGGATCAACCGCTTTTAACTAACTCAAATGGTTAATAAATTTGCAAACAAAACAAGAGTTGCTTAATCCTCTTACGGAAATAAACCACACTTAAACCATTGGATTGATTTGGCAGATTTAGCTCTGTAAAGCTTTCGTTTGGGGTGGGATTTATTTTAAATTTATACGTTTTAGTTAATAACTCAAAAAGAATTTTTGTAATCGTTTTCTATTTTTTGGGGAAAAAATTTGGCTTTATATATCGTGCATAAGAATCACAAAAATAAAGCGGAGTATATAGTTCAAGAAAGAGTGAAATATGATGTGTGAGTGCAATCTCAATGCTCTCAATGTGTCTCAATAATGTACAAACTAACTTTTTCTGCCAATTACTCATTTTATAGACTAGAAGGAATAATGAGTGTTTCTATAATGGTATTAAACTTAATTTAATTCATATTGTTGGATTAGTATTCAAGTAAAGTGAAATACATGAGTGTGGGCCAGTCAAAGAGTTGCTGAATATTTTTGGGAGCTGAATATTTTTATCTGCAAGCTTCCATTACCCAAAGTTCATCTGTTGATACCTTTGTTTATTACCTTTTCTCCTACCAACATTAATATCCTTTTTTATTTTCTCCATTCCATCCACATGTTCCTCTTTTTAGTAGATTTGTGCGAACATATGAATCAACTAATAAAATCGTATTCTTTATTTTGTTCCATAAATAATTCAAACCGAATCGAAAGATGCTAAACTTAAAATGTAATGTAAATTTAATTGACGGAAAATTGTTTTCTTTACTATTTTTTGTTTATTTTTTCAATTTTCTATATGTAATGTGGTTTACATAGATAGGCTTCTAACCAAAACTAATTTACAGATCAAAATTACCGTAATTATAAAATGTTGTCTATTTTCCTTATTATGCAATGCAATGTTGTTTTGGCGGATGAAAATTAGCAGGAAAAGTCAATGCGAGCATCAGTTTGGGAATTTCACGAAAAAAGCCTCGTGTATTGATTCGAATATTTAGTGATTTCGATTCGAAATCTGAATAATTTAGTCAATTCGATTTGGACTGAAAAAGCACGAATCCCATATCAATGCTTTTTAGTAATCCTCATTACATCCTGTTTTGGTACACAATGTCATCATCAGTCAAAGAGCATCACACTGATGCTGTACATTTACAGGATAAAGGATTATATTTTGTTTGCTGATAATCGATATTCACATATTGTGCGGTTGTATTGAAGAAGAATAGAAAAGCATGGAAGCTATGCTTCGGCATTCCATTCACTTTTTTCCATAGTTCAACTTAGAGAGGGCTTTCAAAGTAGAATATTCTAAACTAAAAAATTATTAAATTATTAAATAATTTTCCCATTGGATTTCACTAGAATAATGCCTTTATTTATCTTAGAAAGCTCAATTTGCAATACAAATATTATCCTGACATTTTCGACCACTTGTTTACCTGAAAAACTAAATTCGCCATGAAGTAATTACCCTATCTAGCTTCTGTATGTTTCCGAGGCTTTTAACATGTCTGCTAGAATAACGTGAGTTTACTCTTAAGGCCCACATTGATCAAATGAGCGAACGTGACGGCATAAATCACTCTTACGTATTGGCAAAAAAGCGTGTTATCTCTCCCACTCTTCCCAGTTCATTTTCGGAGTGAAAGGGTTGGATTTCGTGATTTAGTATCTTTTTCTAATGTCAAATAAAATCTCAACTTGATAATTATCTCCACAATCGTAGCTTGTTGCACTTTTTGCTCCTTCCAGATGTAGAATTACTTTTTTGAACATTCTGTGTATCGAATGTGTTGAATGCGTTTGAGTTTTTAAAAGTAAGAGTCGGTGATTGTTCTTGATGATTTCGTTCATTAGAGAAGGGTTTGAGATTTAAAGTTTCATTTGCTGTCTGATTCACTAATTCAGAAAACATAAATTTTAGTTTCCTTCCTTTCACTCCGAGAGCAATTCGGAAATTCTCGTTTACGGTTGAATCAGTTCCTGCAAAAGAGATAACGCGTTGCCTCACTTTCACTCACCTGGATCGTGAAAAGCAGGGTTTTATAGCGGCGAAACGGAGCTGAGATTAAGAAAACTAATCATTGCTCTTTACTCGTAAAAACTTAATGACTCTAGCTCGTAAGCGTTCAGCTGGCATTAGGTCTACTACTAATACAGCGATAAGGACAAGAAAAGCTGTTGTAGAACTTTGTTCATAATAAACAAAAGTGAAAAAAATATCATGGAAAAAATATCCGACTCGAACCAAGGCCTACCACTTTTGGGGCAGGTGTTCTTATTACTAGATTGACGTAGTATTGAGGTATATGAACGTGTCGTTCGGTAGGTTCATGTGCCTTAATATTCACTATTCAATGCTCTTTCTTTCTTTTATTGGCAACTTTCCCCTTCATTTTAATCTTTTTTCATTATATCTATTTGTCTTTTTCCTTGTATCATATCTTCAATTACTGAGCTCTTTCCTCTCGAATATTTGACCCACCCACTTACTTTTCCCCGATTAATTACTTCACTTAAAACCCTCCCTTTCCCCGTTGCCTCTAACACCACGTTTGTTTTTCTATCAACTCAACTTATATTTTCCATTCTTCTGCATACGCTCATCCTATGCTATCCTTTCTATGTATTCTATCTACCAAACTAATAAATTTATACGGCATAGCAGTATAGTGAATATTGTAGTTTAGTGGTTATCATAAGTTTATCATTGAGTACATCAAAGCAAAATGGTAAAGCTTATGTAACTAAGAAAAGGCCTTGTATTGCACTGTTAGGGATGATCGGTCATGAAAATAAAGAACTACTCCATTCAGCAAAAAAGTTAATTCCTTTCTTCTTACATTTCTTGACCGTTTTCGTATACTTATCAGAAAATGGACGTACAAATAAACATACTATTATTGATGGGAATGTATTGAGTTTATCACGATCTATAACTGGCTTAATGGCTACATGCGTGCTTCTGTTTTTGTTCTGTGATCGTCTATCCTGCTAAACTGTCGTTTCTAATATTATAGTTAGGTGTTTACATTCAAATTTCTTCTCCAATTACTCTTATTAATTTTCAGATAATTTCCATCTGTTAATTCCCTTGATTAAGGGGTATGAAATTTGATGAATTGGCGGTGATATGTTTATTAATCAAATGCTCCGATGAAATTAGCTCATTAATATTTAATTTCTTTTGGAAATTCGATAACAATTACATTGTTTCCTTTGAAGTGTTTTAAATGAGATTTTGTTTGAAAAAACTTTAAGTGAAGCCATGCATATTTCAGTGAATAGGGTAGCTAAGAATTCCAAAATATTAAAGTTCGATTCAACAATTTGTAAATTAAATCATTTTCACTTCGTTCGAGTGTTCGATATATGTATAAAAATTATGATCAAATCGTTTTTACTTTAAAATCATCCATTTTTAGTTTTTTCAGTCGGATAATAAAAGTTGGATATGGATAAACTTGGCCTTAAGAAATATTAATATCTATAAATTTAATGATTATTATTAATGAAGGCCAATATACTGATTATTATTATTCAATAGTGGACAATTTCTCGGTTGCAGCGTTTAGCAAGGTATCCACAAAATAACTTTTGTTCCAAAATACATTCATTTTTTTCTTACAAGCCTCAGAACGTACAATCACTAGCAAAATTACATCTGACCATACATCAATTCACTCATAACTTATGCATATATATTTTGAATTAACAGGCACATTCAGAGCCTTTTTATTTTCAATTCAACTACTATTCTGTTAAAGAGAGTGCTCAGTATAGTTGTTGTTTATGCTGTAAGTATTAAAACCAAATAAAAAAGAGTGACTCCTGTAGAAACGAAAAAATACAGTGACAAACAGTGATACGAAAAAATACAATGAAAAAGTACCAATAGCTATTGGGAAACTTTATTTAGGTAAATAACTAGTTCATGAATTCAGAGTACTAGCGTTAGATCAGACTAATCACTTATCACACTAATCACTTATCAGTCTAATCCAATTAATTTCGAAATGTATGTTCACCACCGTAAAACTGTGACGTTAGAAGTCAATTATATCCAATTCTCAGCAAAGTTTATTACGGGCGTAAATAACAGCAATTTCCCATGCAGTTAACGATTCTGTTTTGCAATTACGAGTCCAATTGGCATCTAAAGGTGCGAAAAGTAATTGAAACAATCACAGAGAAAATGGAGTACAACTCGCGCTAATCACTACTTTCCTTCCATTTTCGTTTTATTTCGTTTTTTGATTAATGGAATATTTGAAAACAATCCAATGACTTCTTCAAAATACACTCTTTTGAATAAATCAATTTAACACTCTAAACCCTTGCATCTCCTCAAAAATTCAAAGAATTGATTTGATAAGCAAGCCATAGTTAATTTATTTCTCAAGGGCATACAGAATAAATTGATGATATCCTTTTTCGTTAAGGATATGAGCAATTTGAAGCCAGGAGTGCGATAAATGTCAATTTGCTTTGGAATATTGACTTATATGAATTATACATTTACATAATATTTGTATGTGGTGGATAGGATAATTAACACGTGGCACAAAAGACTCTGCTTTCAGGTTTTACAAAGGATGGCTATTTGACTTAACTTTGCGATTGTTTTATAGAATAATTAGACTTAATAAATAAATAAAATTCATGAGGAAACTAATTCGAGCCTAAGACTAGGACTTGGGTCGGCTTCAATTTATCATTAATGATACTGACTTTCTTTCCCTATTCCCGAATACCCTTGGAGGAAGAAGAAAGAAATACAACACCCAAAAATGAGCTTAAACAATTCACTTGGGTGTGAGTAATTATCAATGACCGATTAAATCATTTTTTCACAATTTTGAGACAGTTTTTACCCTACTAATCATTGAATTTAGTTTCCCAAATTTCCAGTTTAGTGTGTACTAACTTTAATTGCGTAGCCTTTGTGTAAGTTGTAGAGCTAAGAATAGAACAGTATTTGTATTTATTAAGAGAAATAGTGACCCTATAGGATAATTGTGCTTCATTCTGAATTATGGAGATTGCAAAAGATATTGTTAATGAATCTAAATTTGAAATTACTTGCCAAACTAGTTTCTTGTTAAATTGAGTTATCATTTATAATGTGACAACTTGCTTCGAGAAAAGCCCAGGCAATATGGGCAGAAGATCCGTTTATTTTATAGTCCATCAACTAGCACCGACATTCGAACTTAGAAAGAAATATCTCCATCTTTTGAACATAGACTGTTTCAGGGCTAAAATTCTTCCGAAAAGATAGGTCAACAGTTATAACAGTAGCGAAGACTTTTGTTGTCATTCGGACTTTACAAATGTTCCGTAGAGAATTATAGATTAAGGATGGAGATTAAGAATCCAATTCTTACCCATACAGAAGTGGTTCACTACCTGGAAAAATCGCACCACCAAAGGGTAAAGGACGCTGGTAGATGGTCTATGGAATTAATTGGTGAATAAAGCTTACGCCATTGAAGTACATCAAAATCACTAGGTCAGCAAAATCTCCAATCTATTCCTTGATGGCACTGTCTATTATGTACAACTGTGTCCTGATATTCCCATTTTCTACGAAAATACTCTGCAAAAATCTCTTAATTTTTTATCATAATGGAAAGAGGTACGGGATATGGGAACTTAAAGCCAATGGAGTACGGCGACCAAAAAAGCCCTGCTCTACGGAGATAATGTTTCCTCTGCTCAGGAAATGTTGTCTAAACTGAGAGGATGCTCGGTGGATTCAATGGGGCGACTAAGCTTGTGGGATTCAGAGTTTATTTAAGCTAAACCCTATCCAAATTTTAATTTCTTCAATAGATTAAATACATTCTTTCCTTTCTTAAACGGATATAATTTATTTGGTCTGTAATTATTGATTGAATGGGAAATGCAAGTCAAAGAAATACAATTAACACATCGCAAATGATTTTCTATTTTGCATTGCGAGTGATTGAATAACATTAACATTTTAGGTTTGATTAAAATCCTGGTATTTTATCTTACTTTTCCGTATGAAAATGTTATTGTTTTGTTCATGCAACTATAATCTTGCCAGAAATTGACTCCGGAGTCATGTGAGGGTAAATCGGTCAACTCATTCCAATGATGAACATATTTACATGCATGAATAATGAATCCATGAAACATAAATCACTTTAAATAGCAGCTTAAATGAGGGACTCCCAAATTCATTGCTTCTGAACCCCGAATCAGTTTTTGAAAATATTTTTTTATGGAAGCGTTGAGAAACGGTTGTAGTTATTCATACGAAAGTTTCGTTAAACACACTATTGAATTTTGCGATAATAATTTCTATCTGTGCGGAGTTCTATTTCGTGCTTCATTTCGATCAAACTACATTTATTCCGCTATCCATCGCAGATATAAAATGAGTATGAAAGGCTGTGACGAAGTCTCTTAACCTAACCTCATTCTTTCGCAGATGGAAAGTTAATTGTTTGAAGAACTATAGTTATAACGTTCCACAACATCACGGCCGCATCCATCGATCGTAATTAAAATAGTATTCAAATTTATAGGATATTTGGAATTTTCTTTCATTTACATGTATGGTTATGTTGAGATTCTTTATCTATAAGAAGATTATTGAGTGATGGGGCTTTCGGACAGCTAAGCGAATATCGTGTTTGCCTTTAATGAAGGTGGCCCGGGTTTGATTCCTGGTGGGGACTCATATGTACCAAATGACCTCAGCTGTCAAAGAACGTTTAACAATATTACTACAATGAAACCTGTCCTAAGCGGGGAAATTTTTTGGTCCCAGATTGCGTGTATCATTAACTTAATTAAGCGGAAAACTGTCTTATCCGGGAAAAAATCTCAGTCTGCGAAAATTAGGATTCACTGTATAACTATTACGCAATGATTCCGTGAGTGTGAGTGTATAGTTTGTTTCCAAACGGACGGGTCCATTCTTTAATTGGGTTTGGGGAGGTAAGTGAGGGTAAGATCAAGGTCGCTTGCCGAGGTTTTATCAGCATGTAAACTAATGATCCCAAATGCCCTTCCATTCTTCTCATCTATCCTATTCCTGAATTCAAGGGAGGGATAAACTAGTTGACAAAATTTGGGAAACGGCTATGCGCATTTTTATGCCACTACGATTGTACGTACCTTTAATCGTGTGTATCTGTTCTCTTGGTTTGGTTATGGATCGGAATTCTTATGTACCTGTCTACCACTGCTCATCATTAGTTTAAATATTACATTACGATGCTGGTAAAAACTCAGTTCTAAAATCCCCCGAACGGGTTTCATTTTATTTCTATATTTTATTTTGGCGAGTTTGAACAATTCATCAGGGACTTCTCTAACCATCTTCCGCTTTGGGATGCGTCCAGCCTTATCGTGCTAAGTCGTCTTTC
This sequence comes from Pachydiplax longipennis, assembly GCA_036926295.1. Classification (NCBI taxonomy): domain Eukaryota; kingdom Metazoa; phylum Arthropoda; class Insecta; order Odonata; family Libellulidae; genus Pachydiplax; species Pachydiplax longipennis. The sequence goes on along the minus strand of JAVFKF010000024.1, from coordinate 11,432,450 downwards.
CTTGATATTTGAACATTTGGAATTCCGACGGACACAGAAGCTTGGATGAGCACTTGCCAGTCTCGAATGGAATCAATCACTTATTGCGATTCGCTTCTTTCAGTTGACCAACATTTACACTTGAAACAGAGCAAACGATACGGCTTCCAATCCTAATGCGAGGATGTTAAAACAGCCGAGCACGCGCACGCACACGCGTTCAAACACACGCCAGCCAAGTTTTCTGCTGTTGGGTGGGCTCGTGTTTATTTGTTTGCTTATGATTTGCATCGCTGTTGCCCGTCTGACTAATTGAGACCATGATGAATCGCGGATAAAGTAATCTGCCGAAACATACAGGATGTTCCAAACGATAGTACCTATTTTTGGAATATAAGCCTCTTTAAAAATCGAGTCTAGTAATTTTTATAATTTTAAAATTTGCTGAAAAAGGTGGTAAAATTTATTTTTATATTTATACATTTAAATTTAATTTAGCTCATTTTCAGAGCTCGTAAGTTATGGATAAAAAGATGTTAAAGATATATATGGAGGCGTAATAACGTATAGGTTTATAAAAAGATATGGGAAGATATTAGGGGTGAATATAAGAAAATTTAAAGGTCCTTAGCAGGGAAACACCCACAAAGAAAGGGGTGATAAGGCTGCGCAAACATATTGATAGTACAAGCTAAAAGATTTATCAGAAGGGATCCTAGTTATGATAGCCCCGTATCAGAGGAGAAAAACTCATAAGGAAAAAGATTCTAAAGATGTTGTATAAAGGCGGATACTAACAAAGCGATTTTTAAACTCGAAAGTAAGTTTACAAGAATTTTTACATGACGAGATAAAAGGAAGACCTAGGATGGACCCTAACGAAACTGACAAAATTCGATAATTGCCTCAAATTGAATCACAGCTTCGGTTAGAGAGGCCAGTTTGAGATTTGACGTTACAAATGTTCAGAGAGTCTTGTGTGAAATCTGATGATAAATCTGGGTGTGGGACAATTTATCGGAAATATCGGAACTATTTTGTGTATCGAAATCGGAGAGTTTTCATTCTGATTTCTGATTACAAAAACGATATTTTGAAATTATTAACTTAAAGCTTAATGGTCTATTTCTAGTATTAATGATGAATAAATATACAGGATATTTTTGGTCGCAGGCAAACTCTTTCTTTGTTAGTAAAAAAATATACATGCCTATTGATTTTAATGTCAGAAAAACTAAAATCTATAGATCTTGATGGTGCCTAAACAAGGTGTTTAATGTGAATTTATTTAACCCATCCTTGTTTATAATACTCGAATCTTCTTTCTGTTTTCATCCTATACTTGAAAATTTCATGACTTTCGTTTTCTCTATTTAATTAACTTCAAAATATCAATTCAATTTATCCAACTAATTTATTTTGAATCGAAAAAGGATATCCTACCCTATTTTATAGAATTTCGTATTACTTATTATACCAAATTTTTTATCAATAAATATCCTATTTTGGTTGTATATTTTTCTCTCAATCATTTTAAAGTAATGAATTTTAATCATTGCAGGAATCGAACTGTAGGAAGTTAAGAGAAACATCGGTAATTCAATCGTAATCTATAAAAATTTGGCTATCATCCCATCACTAGAAAAAGCCTTTTTACATTTATTTATTGCCTTCCCTTCATGAAAAATATTATACAGCTACGCCTAAAAGATCTTAAACATGATAAAAATTAAAGAGAATTTTGTTTATTAAATAATTTTCCGTTTTAGATAAAATAAGTAATTACTTTTGGAACACCCCGTGTATCTCAAGGTCCTTCATTTTAGGTCTTTGCTAGAGAATTTTGTGCTAAAATACGAGCTTTATAAAGATGTATTTTTATTAGCTTTAACTGCACCTGTCTTGCGTTCTCAGAATTTCGCCAGCTTGTTTGTATATGAAATGAGCGGGAAGAGGGAGTCAAAGCACGTTGCTTGATTTGAAAAGGTTTTGTTTAAAGCTAACGTTTGCTTTATTTCTTTTTGTGGGTGTAGCGATGCCGAGTTGAAGGGATAACATGCCGGAGTGAACATTTTCTCGAACAAAGGATGCAAATTAGCCGTAAATTTAAACCTAGTGTTCTAACTAGTGCATAGTGGCACTCATTCGTATCTAATCAGATCCTAGATTCCGCATTCACTAAAACTATGGATTCTGCTGTTTGCTGTTTATTTATAAAATAGTTGAATAGCGCTTTTCTGCTTGGACATGTAACTTTTAATGGGATACCATGTTGAATTAAAATAGGTGTTGATTCATACAAGTTCGTTGTAGTTCCTTACCACACCTATTTGCTTTTACTTCAAACGGGCAATTTCTCAGTATAATATCTGCCATTGTAAAGTGAAATTAGGTCTGAAGTGTAAATAAATATCCTCATAGAGATTTAATTTGAAATCAGAACGTTTTAGCGGTACAAACAAAGCTTAATTATCTAGTAATTTCGCATAGAAAGTTTTTGACCTCTACCCTTTGAAGCACTTCCTCCACATGCGATTGAGTGCTCTTCCTCATACCCATTTCCTGAAGTTCAAACACATATTTAACAGCATTTGAGATTAAGTAATAATATTCTTGCATTGCTGGAAAACTATGGAACTTGAAAGATTTAATTAAAGAAATAAGTAAAAGAAGTGCCACAGAAGAACTTCTGGTGTATTAAAAGCCGAAGAAATATCTAGAAAAATCAAAAACTGGCTTACACCTTTCCCTCTATTTTATTTCATTCATTTTTTCATCTACTGTGAAATAAGTGTATAAACTCCCGCTTTAAACTCTATCCCGCTTAATACGCGGTTTATTCTCGATTGGGGACCTATCAATCGCTACTTCTCATTGAGAAGATTTGTTTTACCTATATAATAATTTATATTACACCAGTTATTTAAGCACAGTACAACTCGGATAAAACGGCTGCTTAATGCGCGATTTCCTCTCGGATCCGGACTGGGACCCTTTCATGCAAAATAGGTGATGAAAATGCACCTTAAGATGCTCTACTATTCTCTTATAAGGTGGAAATTTTTCGTGCTCTGATGCACTGCAACCCGTTAAAGTCAATCTTCCTCCTCATTTGATGGATCGGAAATTGTTTAGATGATCTCTCCTGCCTCATCTTTTCTTTATGGGCATTATTTTAATTATCTTATTGTAAAGTTTAATTTTTGATAAATAATGAAAAACTCCTCCCTTGTCTTTCACCGTCCAAGAGTTTAAAAATTTTCATATACCGATTAAAACGCCCCTTATAATATGCTTTTTATTCTGTCCTCTGAAATGGTATTGAGCGGATTTTAACTCATACGTATAATTAAATTGAATTTGTAGTTTCGCAAGTTTAACAAATGCAGAAGTCTAGGATATGCGAACATTAAGCATGTTGTTTTCTTTAATTTGAAAACTTTGTTTATCTAAATGGATTGCACTCCGAAAAAATCGATCGCAGTTGGCGATAAAATGCCCGACCAGAGGAGATAGAGGGACATGCATAACACACATAATATAAGACGAAGATATCATGATTTTATTACATTGGTGATGGGATGGATGCGTTTTTGGAGGAAATAATAATACTAATTTCATTGGTCCATAAGGAATGATAATTTCATAAAACAGAAGTGGGTACAAGACAATTTAAAATCATGGATACAAATTTGCCGCTATAATGTAATCATCGATTTAATATTATTTGATATACATTACGTTATATTACATTATAAGAAACATAATTACACGCACATTCAGGGTAATACATAAATGTAAATACTACATACAGGTATATTTTTACCTGTATTTCTCATTGATGAATTCGTCCGCATTATGATGTGTTTTGCATGGTATTCTGGTCATCCTCGGATTTTTCTGATGCCATCGACATACTCTAAGTATATCAGGACCATCCTTCAAATCACATGACAACTTGGAGAGATAACTTTTAGATATTTATCTCAAAACTACTTCTCGTTAAGCTATGGCTTTGAAATAGGATCCCCAAAACATGTTATTTTACGAAAATTTTACATAAAATCGAAGAAAACGCTCTGCTTTATTTTGAGGGTAAAAATATGTTTAATTCAGAAATTCTTGGAGACTCAACTTCGTTACTATTCTGCAAACATAAATATTCCTTCCCTTGCAATAATATCTTCCTCTACAACATTTCATCAGTCAGATATTCGCACAGAAACGTCTCTGAAAACCGCGAGCGAAGTCGCTTCTTGGGAGCAATGAACGCCTCGCGGGTTGGACACCCCTGGTAGTGCTGTCATAATTGTAGAATTAATCGCAGTAGTAAACGTCACCGAACAAAGCTGAGCTAATTATTGCCTCCATTCTCTCCTTTTGGCGCATGCGCGTTTTGAGGCAATCGAATCGTCGGACCGCAATGTTTGCTTTGCAGAGATCATCGGCCATTGTCTCGCGTTCCATTGAAAGGCTTTTATATTTCAAACGAATTTCGTGAAAATCGGCGGGAGGCTTATCGGTGAGTGACAAGGGAAGAAGAGCGACATCTCCGAGTCCTTCATTCGGCGCTTGTCGAAAAAAGCGGAAAATATTCGCGGCGAAAAAATATGCAAAATCGTTGAAAAAGTGCGGTTTTCCCCATTCTCCTTAATATCTCGTCCATTTTTGTCGGTTTAAAGCGTTGTTCGGGGACTCACAGCGATGAAATGTGAAGCCGCGCTGTATAAATATCCGGAACATCGACGGTAACCATGGATACGGCACCATCAACCTTGAGTAGAGCGATCAGATGCATAAGGTCAGAAAGGAGGACACCGACGAATATTGCGGGTCACATATTTATAATAATAATAATGGTTAAAATAAGCTTTATTTGGGGCGAGATCGATACTATAAAGTCTCTTTTTACACCTAAAGCTATATTTATAGTAGTTCGGCTAGAATATCATCTATGGGAGGATTAAAAAAGAAAGAGATCTGCTAGGTTATGCTGGCGTTGTCAATTTTGGATATTTTTGACAGAAAATGTTGTACTGAAGGTCAAATATTGTAACCAATGGTTTCGACTGTTCTCCTAAAACATGTGAAATTGTTTTCATTTCCTTTGAAATTTCATTAGAATTCTTCTTTAATATAATAGGACAGTTGAACATAGAGACAAGTGAGGAAGATAGCAAATCATGCTGCTTTTATCCTATATTGAATTTCTCATATAAAATGGGAATTAATTATTTTGTTATTATTGTTATTATTGTTTCTTTCGGTCATCAGTTACAATAGATGCTCGATTCTGTAGATATACCTTCACTATTTGAAATACGAATTACAAATAATAATTATTTTCGTATCCTATTCATCAATTTCAAAAGTAATATTCATTGTCTAAAATTGCTTTTGTCAGTGTGAAGGTTGACTGACCGCAATAGGGAAAAGTCAGGATAAAAGCCCAAAATTTTCTAGTTTCTGTAGGACATAGGACAGCAAATGAAAAAGGAGGACGTGTCCTCCGTTTTTCGGACCTCTAGTTACCCTGATCTTTAGTCCATCCGCCGTTCCGAAGCATCCTCAGCACCACCGATTCCTTCTTCCGATTCCCCCCCCGTGGATGATGTGTGCGGAGGATAATCCATGCAAATACAGATGCATATTTCATTTTCTCGTTAGGAACCCCCCGTTGTCTTTTTTATGCTTCGCCGATTTTTTCCGCTTCACCCTTCCCTTCTGTTAGTACCGGCATCGGCCGCGCCAAGGGATGAGGGCGCGAGACTGTCTCGCGCAACACGAGAGCGCACGTGGTCTGAAAACCACGCTCGCCACCGACGGTGCGTGTAAACGTCCTCTTTTCTTCATTTTGTCGCCATTCTCGGTACAATGCCCTTCTCACTCCTTGAGACGCCCCATTAGCTTTATTTTTAAAGTTCCTAAGCTCATCGCCGCAGGAAATTCTTATCGCGATCAACATCACCGAGATTGGGGCAATTCGCGGTGTGCTCCCGAATTAAAACTCAGCTCGTTCTGAATGTGTCTGAGGTTTGCATGCGGTTTGATAAAATAAGGCCGTGATTATTGCTATCACCATTAAATAGTCAAGTAATGTTAGAGGAATACTTCTCTTTGAAACTATAAGTCTACCTTTAATGCTAATATTAACTAATACATTTTAGGGGGTGTAGTTGTGAATAGAATAAAATATTCTTGTGGTTTAAGTTCGCACCGTTTGATTTTCGAGGTTCCTGGATAGCCAAGTAGGTAGCGTGTTTATATTTATTGAAAGTCGTCCGTAGTTCAAGTCCTTTTAAGATCATTTATTTGCAAAATGACGTCGGCTGTAGATGTTCTTTGAAATAAAATACTAATGCTCTATTTGTTTGGTTTTGGAGGAGCGCTTCCGAATTTCCACAATCGTTTTCTTGTTCGTCAGACTTCCATTCCTTTAGTCACTGCTGTGATCATAATATCTCTCCTGAAAGTTTTTTCCTGACGTCACTTTTACTCATTATCCAGTACTTTCTCCAGTACGTTACAGTACTTTTTAAAATAGTTTTCATTTTTCGAAGTAAATGTTGCAAGAATGCATCCTAAATAATCCTAATGCATACGATGATGTATATTTCCTGGTTAGAGGAGAAGGAAGGATGGTAATGAGTTTCTAAAGTGAATCTGGATAAATAAGGTTGGAGAGCGATTATATTTCACCTTGGCCAGACCCCATTTGCAATATGCGGCTAATATATTTGAGTATGTATTAATTATATAGTATACTACAAGGCAATCAGCACTGATCAAGAATAGTTGGAGAACTATGTATAGATTTCTATAGCTGTGGCAAGTAAAACAAACTAAAAATAATTTCACGTTGTCATTAACGAATAGAGAACATGTTTAAAAATTAGAGAATGGAAGATTCTTTCCATTTTATTTTCTAATTTAGAAGAAATAAAAAATTGGGACATCCCGGTTATAACGCGGTTTTCACTCGGCTCCTTGGAAAGCGTCTTAAACGGTAAACTACTTTTAAGGTTTACATGTCAGATTTTTTCGTGTCCATTTCTCCTCGGGAACTTGAAATATAAATTTAACTGCGAGAGCGTTCCGAAATTGTTTCACTTCCCGTCATTAGTTGACGTAATAAAAACACGTAGTGTGTTTTTCTGTTTTATGCCGAGTATTTATGTATTTCGTTATTTTATTCCGAAACTACTTTTCTTTGATTCCTTGTCAAATCATTCATAAATATATGAAGGTGGTGTGATGGATAGAAGAAGAGATTTGAGTAGTAATGATGCCTACTATCTAATTAAGATGGTCGTTAATTCATTTGGCTTTTCTGTCTTCTTCATATCCTTATCATCAGTCCTTCCAATTCTCCTTGGAATCTCCTACTTTATGATTATTTCTGCCCATTTATCCCTTCTCTCTTCCTCACCTGCTCAACTCTGAAATTTAGCATCCTCCGGGGTAGAGGCATTGCAAATTCGTTACCCTGATTTCATATTCGGAGCTACTTTTTTCCTCTCGCGATCGTTAATTGTAGGCTCCGTGACTGATGAGACGCACACAAAACGATGTTCAGCGAGGTCCACAAACACGATTACGCCTACCTGCCGACCGTTTTTCCCTCTTTTTTTTCTGGAGGATCCTTCCGTCTGAATACACAGCAAATCTCCAGCGCCCCTATAATTACACATCATCCACGCACGTCTTTTTCTCAAGGAAAGGGAGAATACCTCGTTAGCTAATGAGTTCCTCGCTCATTATCCCTCCCTCCCTTGCGGTATCGCATCGACTCATTCACGCATGCACTGTTTTAGCGGAACCCATACCATGGCCACCTTTTTGTTTTAAGCGCCGCAGTGGGATATCCTAGTTAGCGGGTCTTTTTTTGTCGGGGGAGGGGTTAAAGGGTACAGGGAATAAATGGCACGTCTTCCCTCCGAACCCTCAGCTTCCCGAAACTCGGTTCCCTCACGGTTCACCTACGGCGAAAACGATGTTCATCCTGTGTCTCGCTGGGTTGACTCCTCTCCTTTTTTCCCTTCTCAGTCCTAAATCCCTTTACCCCCTTCTCCTTGTTTCGCTCCCTATTTGGGTTCCCCTCTCTCACCCCTTCTTCATCATTATGCTTGCATACACAATTACACTCGTATATACAATATACTATCCACAATGAAAACAATATTACTTCGGCTAAAGAGTGACTCTGCTAAGGAATTTAAAGATAAACAATGTATTTCCGCTGATTTTTGAGACTCTAATAACAATGATTTGCGTGGACATGGACATAGGGACTTTATTTGGCGAAATTGGGACTAGTATTGAGTCCCATCTTCCAAACCAAAAAATACATAATATTAAAAATGTACAAATGAGATAATAAAAAAATAAAATCATCGGAGGAAAAATAGCATAGTACAGTAATCAATACAACTTGCTACTGCAAAGATGACGCAACTTATGGGACGTTCATCTCATTGAAATTTGAAGTTGCATACATCATTTATGTAGTCAATTACAAACTACAAATATACGACGTACTTGCTGTCATCTCCCACGATGGATTAGCCTCATGATTTGTATGGAGCTCTTAGAAACGGTAGGTCACTTATGAAACTGTCAGGCCGCGTGTTGCTTGTATGAAAATTGTCTTAGATGGAAAGTTTCACTAGAAAAACAATTTAATCGTCTAAAAATTATACTAGAGTTTAATTTTGCTCTATTGAATGAGATTAACAAGATTTAGCAACTAAGTTGAATTTGTTCAAGGAAGAGAAGGCCTCACTTTGAAAGTTAAGGTAACCAACTCTCTTTAGCATTACTTTTATCCGCAGTTTCTTAACATTCTGATGATTTTGAATGCCTAGCCTATTTTCCCGTTAAGGGTAGGGCTAAATGTTATTTTAGAATCTTGAATCTTCCTATTATAATGTCTAATCTGCTCGTGCCACTTTTTGTAGAGCTATCCTTTCCTTCTATAATAAGGGATCTTCTGTTCTAATTTTGTTTGAATTCACCAATTCACGGTCGTAATCCGTTCTTTATTTCCCCAGGATGTTTCTTTGTCAACACGTAATTTGATTATAATGACTTTTCAACTGTCCCATTTATAATAATCTCTAGCGTACAAACAGATTAAGTGTTATGCGTCATCACACTAATATTTTTATGAAATAAGGTCAAGCACTGGTAGACGAACGGAACAAAGTCATTTTTAATAAATGAGAGGGATAAACGGAAGCTTGGTTGACAAGATTAAATCTGCAGTATTCATCGCCCGATAAAGACACTGCGATTAAGCTCGCATGGCGTGGCAGAGACTGCCTTCAATGAGGAAAGGATTACGTTAAGAAGTAAAATCGATGAAAGCTTGAGCAAGGGGTCAGTGAGGTGTTAAATATGGGGTGTTGCCTTTCATGAAGCAAGACAAGATAGAAAGGGTGTTGACTATGTCGAAACCGGGGAGATATGGAGTCACTGGAGAATGCGGAGAAGGAAGAACGAGACAAGAAAGAGGTGATGTAACGATGAAAATGAAGTACTTTAAGAAATGAAAGAGATGACATAACTGGTTATGGAATCTTGGATCAGGGTAGAAGCAAATGGTGCTAGAGTAGAGGGGATGTTTGAGTAAAAAGACACTAGTCTAGGCTATGATAATTAAGATATGAAAACTTCATTTTGAAGGTGTATTAAATTTAACTATTCTATGTTTACTTCAGTGACATCATCGGGTCTTAACATATGATACTTACGGAAAAGCCGATTTACCTAGGGTAAATATGTTTAAAATAGGAAATAATATAGCTATAATTCGTTATAATTCGTTTATGATGAATATAACATACAAAAATATGCATTTTTTGCATTTAGTTTTACCAAATTATGTGAATTCACAATTCATTTTGCTTTACTCTTAAATTTCTTCCTAAAAAATAACACCGATTCAAAATATCTGTTTTATAGAGTTTTATGGGAATAAATGGTATAATTTGAAATTTTACAACAAATAATAGGAAAAATGTGTGAGGAAATGCGCCACTGCGGAAGTAATTGAATAAAAATAAATGAAAATAAACGAAAAATGTAAAGTAAACAGAAGCATGTGTGTATTGGAATTAAATTACGATGAATTGGGACCTTAATGAAAACAAACAGTCGGCGCAAAGATAAACAAGAAAGCATCGCAAATATTAAGCATTAATAATAATAAAGAGAGGATTTTATGAAATGTATGCACATAATTAATTGTTGGATAAATATAACACCCGATATAGCGATGGGAAGGGGACTCATCCACGTGCTAAAGCCTCTAGAGGGTAGGCATGTTGCGGACCTTTTAACTCGTCGTGAATTAAGGGCTCGTTAGTGTCGCTCCATTTTTATTTTTCTCGTAATGTCTTTCCCCTCATTTTTCCGCCTGTTCTGCATCCCGATGACTATTGGCCTCTTTCCACATCGTCTCAACGATGTCACGTGGTTGTAATTTCATTTTTCGCCGGGAATCAATCCCCTCTTTCGCCGGAATCGAGGTTGTTACGGAAGCCTTTTATTTTTTTGATCCCACTTCTCATGTAATGATTTACAAAAAGAGAGGCGATGTCGCCCGAAAATAATTTTCCGAGGAAAATCCCGCCGCGTACATCAAAGCGACCGTGTTTCCGATTAGGTTTATTATTTAGTCGGAATGAAATGGCGGTTTTGCGAAAGGACGGTGTGCGTGCGGATAAGTACTTCCGAGCTGAAGTGAAAACTTTAAATGAGTTTTATTCCTTTAAAAGATGAAGTACATTCTGTGCCAATCCAGTGGTGAAATACGCGATTTAAATTTTTGCAAATTATGTTATTCATGTCAAAGTAATATAAATATGCACGAAAATTTAATTACTCGAGAACACGTTTCTTAATATTAGTATTGATTTATATCAAATACACCAAAACATTGAAGGATGTATAGGTAGTCTTGTACTTATTTACTCGTAACCAGTTAACGAAAATTGATTCCTGAAGAAACTGATACTTGTGACCCGAGGACCCGAGGAATATTCATTCTGTACTTTTTTGATTGCCTATTTGAAAGTATTCATTTATAAGTAATATTTTTTGGGTCACCAAATCCATTTTCTGCCATTTAAAGTTAAATACGAAGAAAGCATAATTTAATATTGGTTAATCTCAACGGTATAATTTGATGTTAATGTAAATACTCGCAGATTTACGTTATCTATTTTAATTCACAAAAAATTTTCACGGAAAGGTATTAACTTTAATACAGATTGATGGACATATATAGGGACAAGAGTGACTTCTTGGAATTTTATAGCACACATCTTTAAAAAATACCTTTCCTAACTTTGACCACAGATTTTAACGTTTAAATGAAAAGAATCTGCTTTGAAAGCTGTAATCATTTTTTAAAGATGTGTCCAAATCATGCTATTTTCTATGCGATTTCAAATTATACGTATGAAATCAAGCGACAATTTTTAGGAACTAATGTAATTTCAATAATAGAATGGTGAAAGACTTTCCTTACATTAAAGCTGCTTGGACCAAAAATTAATCTTTGTATGCATATTCTCTTTTTTGTAGCAATTGGATAATGTATCTAGTTTCGGCTTTATTAACTCGGCTGATATTATTAATCTTAAACTTTTCCGTGGAGCCACCTTCCTCCCAGGCCAACAAGGGAGATTGAATTTCCTCGGAAATCAAAAATGAGATCCTTTCAAAGGCTTCTGTCTCACGCGCGACCCTTTGTGTGTAAAATATCACAGACGGGAGTTGTAAACGAAGCCTCGCCATAGATTAATAATTCATCACAACTAATTGCCCACATCTGATGCTTCCCTATTAGACCTAAGCAGCATGAATTGGACGTCTAACTTTACACGGACGAAACAAACAGGGCGGGGATTGAAACACTTAACTCCTTTCGGGAACTGCTGTACTCCAATCTGCATATCCCTCTCTCAAGACCCCGCGTCACGTACTCTCCCTCTCTCCTATTCTTTCACTCATCACACCGCGGAACAAGGGGAGTCTTCGAAACGTGCAGTTGTCGTCAAAGTTTATACATCCAAATGCTATTATTAGAGGAGGAATGTTGGAGGGTAGCATCTGCAAGGGTTTGTTCCTGATGCGGAGTAGTCCTAACAGAGGCGCTGGCATCGCTTCCTTGCACATTCCGTCGCTAATGAAGGGACAGCCAAACCCCCTGAGGATCATCAGAAGGGTTTGATGGATGGGATGAAACAAGCGATTGGGAGGGGGAAAATGATGTAATAACAGCCTTGAAGAATGAGATGTGCATCTTAGGAGGCATTAAAGGAGGATGATTTTGAGACAAGGAAGGAAATGAAGTCGAAAATTAGATTGGGGAAATAAACATAAAGGGTATATCCCTGATAAAAACAGATCATAACATAAAATATAAGATCATATTATGTTGTGCTATGCGCGCCATCAAAATAGCGGCGAATTTTCCTGAGGAGAGAATCTTTGTCTCTTTTATGACTCATGAGATGATAAATATGATTAAATATTAAATAATTTTTAGACGAAGCGCGGATTGAATCCCAAATAAATTAAAAAATAGCTGAAATTGAATAATATTCCTAAATATTTATATTTGATTTAGATTGTTCAATTTTATTGAATAATTCCTAATATAGTACTGAGACATAAGGACATATTTTTTGGTTTTCATGACTTCAAGAACGATTCTCTTTAAGGGAATGGTTTATAATAATGAAAATATTTTTTAAATAATCCATATATTTTTTCAAGGTTTTTGCTAATTTCAATGAAATTCACCATTCTATGATAGACATTATATTTTCTTCGGAATTTCATTGCTATGGTATGTGTCTCTATAACTTATCTCTAATTTGATTAGAGATAATTCTCCACAAACATTAAAAATCACCATAACGTTCATTTCAACTGGAAAATTTAAAATTTTATTTTAGAACTCAGGACACTCATAAAAGTAAAAACGAAGTTATTAACTCAAGCAGCCCTCTCGAACTCAATAAATTCCTCACATTTGTCTCATTGAGTGGTGTTAAATAAGTAAAGTTTTCTAACAGTATCGTTAAAGGTTTCTAATGGAAGATTGATGAATCGGATGAATAAATATACCGAAGATGGTGACTAATATAGAATATTCATTTTCTTTGAGATCAAGATGATTGCAACGGAGAATATTGAGAAAACTTCGTTCAAGATTGACCCAAATAAAAATATGGAGTTTCTCTCATCGGATATAATAAGAATTTTAAACTCATATATTTTACTTGTGCTACGTAAGAATGGAAGCAATAGGTCTCCTGATATGCCTCTGTAATAATTTGATTATAAAATCCAATTCTTGATTTTAATTTTTCGAATGAAGCTACTCTTAATGCGAATAATGTAAGATGGCCGAATGTAGGCCGAAGTCGAGATTATATGGGAAAATTCAAATTTCTATACTGTTTTATAATACCAGTTTTCAAAGAAAGGGTATTATCATGAATGGCTGAAGAAAGCCGGGAGATTTTTTTAAGGAAGAGAAGCTTAAGAGGGTGAAGTTGATCTACGGAGATCAGTTGCGTCGATTTTCATAAAAAGAAATATTTTCATCTCGATGATTACTATAGTTCTTGGACAACGTGCAAATCGAAAAGTCTTATTGGTCAGCATCTGAGTCCCTGATTAGTGGATTCTAAAGAAAGTTTAGAGCTCATCTTTAAAATCAAATGATGAAGTTCAGAAGCTACGACAGGAAAACATTCGAATTTGTAATCTAATAAAATCTCGTACATTCTCTCACTAATTAGTGTTTTGGAGTTCTAAAGAACGGAAGACAATGTTGAGAATTGTTTGCTCCGGAGGAGGCAGTGTGAATGACGACCACAAAGGCATTACCAAGGAATACGTAGGCCATAATCGTATAGAATGAAGGAACACAGCAGATAAGGTTGATTTCGAAGGGAAGAAAGAAGATACCGTTAAGCTAAATGAATGGAAATGTGTTGGAAGCCGATTCTTGGCGAAATGGACGAGTTTAGTGGGGCGCTGGGATGAGAGAGGAAGAAGTAGGGTATAAAGGCGAACAATGTTTTCGTTCGAGATAGCATATATATGTGAAGAGCGTTTAAAGGGAAACCATGACAGATTTATTAAGTCATTTATTTTTATAGGTTGCGGCAGTGTGCAGCCGTTGCAGCGATGCACGGGAAATGTGCCCACGGATACGGGCCTTCTAATCGGATCACTACTTCATAACAGCCAACGAACCTCCAAGGAAAGATAAAATTACATCCTTTACTGTTTTGGTCTAGATCCGTTATTGCGAATATCTGAGTTTTAAGGTTGGCCCAAAAATGCACTACATCTAATATTCGTAGTCTTTTATGCCGGTATCTGGTTCAGTGAATGGTGCTCACAACTTCGAGGTCTTTTTCGGCAGAAATGACGGTAGTTGGCAGTATGATATTTATCACGTCCTTTGCCTACATAACTGTCGCTTTCCTATATTCGAAAGTGTGTCTCATTTTTAGAAATTGCAGCAATAAATTTGATACCTTAATTTTCTGAGGAAACATAATATTTTATTCAAAGAATATTACAGTATCATTCCTGGAGAAGGTAGCGTCAGTTACAGACTTATTATCCGAGCGTTTGAATTCCCGGCTAATGAACACAATTTGGGCTATATTTTTATAACCGCCTAAAAAATGGAAAGTTACTTAAATCTTGAATACTATCCATCTCTACTTACGAGAAAAAGAGTATATCAGATTTTCGGCAGTTGTTTATGCTCAGATATCGGATAGCGAAGACACAGCTATGTAACTTTTAGATAGACACTCTTATATAATGTAACTCACTAAAAAATTAATACTCTAATGTAACATAGAGAAAATGAGTGAAATTCTGTGTGATCATTTTTCATTATTCTCAGATTTTCTGACGTTTATATTATCTTGATTTCTACATCTCTCCAATCTCACTACATAGTTTGTTCTGTGTGACTGCAATCGAGATGAAATCAATCAGTATTAACATTGTGCGGTTATTTCGGAACAAAGTATAATCTTTATCACCGGTATAAATATAAAATAAATAAACGCAGTATTTGGATCGATTATTGGGTTCCTTCCACTGTTCAAATGGCGCAGTTTTCCTCGAATCAAATTGAATTAACCTTAGAGCCAGAATAATGTTATTGAAACAACCGTAAGGTTTGCATAATAGAATCATTTCCGTAGTATCGGGATCAGTTTTATTGGCGAAGGAGATAATTCGTACGTTCCGTGGCTATAAAACTCGAGGAGATATTCGGAAGCACACAAGGAACACACATTAAAGCAAAGTACCAAACGTAGCCGCAGGAAATAAGACGCCGAGCGTAATTGATAAAAATAAAAGCGTATTTAAGGTTTACTTTAAATGCCTCGCGGAAGGCTTAAAGCTACGGAAACGAAAAATAAACAGTCTGAAAAGCCGGAGCTCGTGTTCCAGCGCGTAGGAGAAACTTAAGGAAAATAAACGCACGCATAATGAGGGGAAACCGGATCTTCGTTGGGAAATCGGTCAGGGAAGACAAGGAGTGGCCATCGAAGGGAGGTCGCAAGAGGGCGGAAAATCAGGGCCGGCGAATTATACGGAAGGACGAGAAAAGAGAGGGAAGAAAGAGGATATCCGGGCTGAGATGTGGTCATTGAGGAAGGGCTTTACCTGGGTCGAAGGATGCGGCATCGTCCTCAAATAGGGGCATTCTGCCGTAATGGCGTGTCTGCGTGAGGCACGTGTGTATACGATCGCGAACCTTATCTGCATAAGGAGCTTGTACATCACGAGGGAAACTGCCTTTATCTAAAGCCCAGCATGCTTACCTTTACGGTGGCGGTTAGATGGAATCGTATCGGGTGGAAGGACGCTGTGATGGAGATAACGCCCAACAAACTCTTGTGTTTTGAAGGGACCAAGTCCGCCTGTCTCTTTGTCTTCCTGATGAGGAAATTAAGGTCAGCCGATTATCCTGCTCTTCATACTGGTGCCGAAATTCATCTCTGCTTTTAATGTTTCCAATTCGTGCCACGACCGGAATTTTTTTAACTCCGTGTTTTGTTATAACATTTTTATTTTAACTCTCTGACACATATTTGACCTCGTTATGCCCACGGTGACACGTATCTGGTTTTCATTAGCTGTTCACCACTACTCGTTTAGGAGGAAATGATTTGAATTTATCCAAATTTAAGGGGTAATATTGACTCTCAAGCCTAAGAATGCCCGAGATTTTAAGATTAACGTTTATTTATTTTCCGACAGATTATGCATTTTCGATGAGGCATTTCTTCGGGTTTTATAGAAGCATTTAATTGATTTACTGATCAAAGGAAAGTTTTTTTCTATTCCAAAGACCTTTTGTACAGAACGGGATCGATCAAACCGATCTCAATCTTACTGCCCTACATTCTGAAGAATTTCTTCATTTCTTGCCAATTTGTGTGAGGAATTTTGGCCTCGGGGATAACTTCTTTTGATGCGAAAGAATAGTCGAGATCCAAATAATTTCAGCAACTATTTCCATTTTGTCCATCTAAATTCCAGTCGAGGGCTTTGATGTGTTAAAGGGCAAGTGATTACAAAGGGAAAATCGGTCAGCGAAGGGAGTAGTTCTTATTTTTAAGATTTCATAAGAAAGCTCTTCAAGTTCCAGAATCATCATTACTTATTCCATAATCCTGTCTTATGGTTGACTGAGGTATTATGGATTCAACTTATGTCAAGGTTTTGATTATTTGATTGGTGATTGATTATAGTTTTCAATTCTACAGTAGCACCATAATTGCATCACGTATAAATTAAGTGTAATTGGATTCTCAATTGCTTTGTTCCACATATCATCACGATGTTGAGCAAATTTTCTTTTTAAACTGAACAAAAGGAGAGAAAAATATTCAGGGTTGCGAAAACGTATTCCTTTATTATTTCGAAGGTAATGTTTTCAAAATTGTAATTCTTCGGATAATTTTACGTAGAATTCTAAATGAAGCATAATCTTTCTCATTGCAATCACTACTATCTATTTCCTTTTGCTTTTGTAGTAAAAATAATCACCCAAGATATTCGAATTTTCATTTTGAAATACTTCAAGATTTAATGGAAAGCGAATTATTTAGGGATTGCATCGGAAAGGGACTACATTGATTGCAGGGGGCTTTTTTCCAATGTTGAAATTGGTGGGATTCATTCTCATCTTGTCTGCTTTTGGGTTAATTCTATATTTTCTTTATACTGATGCCATAAAAATACAAGCTGATATGTAATATTGGTTTGCTTTAAACTTAGAAAGTAAATTTTCCTCGAAGTGACATTTTTACTGCTTTTTCAGTACCACCGATCGTTACCTTTCTAAAATCACAGCACGCTGTTTTTAAATAAAAGAAGATCTGCAATATCACGCCGTGTGTTTAACTACCTCTAGCAATCCATTCTATCTCCGCATTGATTTTATCCGAAAGGTAATTTTGGACCGGGAATAGAGTTTATCCTTATGCTTACTTACTTCGGACATTTTATTGTTTCTCGAGGAGACTGTTCCGTCCCTCGAATTAAGTCTGGCGATTTTGATGGAAAGAAGATGTTTCTCGCTCAGTTAGCCGAGCGTTAACCCTTTCGTGACCCTTATCTAACCCTCAATCTCACCCTGAGACGTTAAAACTAGCGGGACCGAAAGAATCGTAAACTTTACGAGGACTCCTGCTTCCCGAGAACACGGTAGAAGACGCATCATGTGGAACTGCATTCTTCTTTTCCGATTCCTTTTTTATTCCCGAGGCGTCAGATGCTGCAGGAGGCGGTGGAATGATGCGTGTTCTAGAGACTTGAAACCGAATTCCAATAGAGCGAAGGGGAGAGACCTTCGATCGGCATACGCACACTGTGGGAGAGATGTTCCCCTCGAAATTGACAATCTCTCCAAGTTCCATTCTTGCAAATGGACGGGAGAGAGGTTCATTAAGCACAACTCGGAGGAAATGTACGGCGAGAAATGTTTAACAGTTTCTCCCCATCGCTTTTAAAGGGCCAATTTAAACGCTCTAATTTTTTCTCCGCGAAAATTTTCTTTGTGGAAGAAGGGACGGGATTCGGAATTAACCTCTTACGTACATTTTTCTTCTTGAATATTTTATCGGATTCTCCTTGCCTAAGAAATTCCTAAGTTTGCTCCTTTGGGCGACTAGAGAAGCGTTTCCCTGGAATTTTAATGATCTTAGACGTTTTAGAGGATCGATTTTAATTGGCTCAAATTATGCCGGAAAGCATTGCTCGAGAGGATCGAATGGCATGCAGCAACTTCGTCGTCCTTGGAATTTTTCAGTTTGACGTCATCGTCGAGCTATTATTATTTCAGGAAAATGCCGCTATGGAAATTAGGTGACTAAATATTTATAGAGTAAACTGAGGGCAAAAGATGGTGATACTTTACTCGCAGAACTCTCAGAGGCCATCGCTAACTAACTTAGGTTAATGAAGGGTACATAATTATCGGAAGAAACTCAAGAGAAAATGGAAAAACCATATACAATTCGGTTTAGAGCTAATACTACAAAGTTATTGAGATAATATACAATAGCTACCATTAATTGTGAACTTTCTAACTTTTGAGCATTTCATAGTGAAAACGGTAAATTTCACTTACATCATGAATAAATGCAATTCGGTGAATTCCCGCTATTAATTGCAGTGAAATTCGATTTCGTAATCTCACTTGTGTCTTGAGCTATAGTTATTTTTAGCATCTCTTTACATCTTTTCTAGACGTTTAGCCGAAACAAATTGTCTTCTCTCATTGATAAGCATGTTGTGTATGAATGCCTTATGATTGTGAATAATGCGTTATATTTTTCTATTTTAAAGCTAAGACCAGTTTATTATATTGATTTGAGATTGCTAAATTATCATTTGAATCTACATCAATTCAGCTTGCCGGAATTGAGCGTTTAGCAGGGGGTACATGTACCATGCAACTGTATTCGTTGCTGTTGGGAATCATCCGCGAAATAAATGGAATTATGAACTTTTCAACCTGTATTGTCATCTATTTCTCCGAATTTTATGCTGGTATCTGACGGCAAAGACATTGCCTAATATCCACAATGTCAACCTATTACCTCTCAATTTATCAAGCAGCTTCACCCTATGTTTTGGTTTTTGTCCTCTAGAGTCTTAAAGAAGAATCTTGATTGCACTCCATGATATACATCAGCGATTCTCGACCTCTATGTACACCATCGAATCTTCCAACCCGAATAATTGAGTGTTGCAAGATTTTTTTTATCACAAACGCGTTAAATTATAGGAAACAAAGTGTTAATTCCTTTTCTTGTGTCTCTCTCACCATACGTTTAACACTACAGTAATAAATATCCCTTATACTTTATTTGTTGTGGATGTCTGATAACATAAATGAGTAATTATGCTAGGAAGGCGAAGCGTATCAGATTTTGCTTCGGGAATTCAGATAGCTATTTACGGGGCTCGAAAATTAATGGTATCACATTAGAGTAACGTATGGATTCGTGGAAAAAATTACGACTTGGTCGTAAAATCACGGAACAATTTTTCAAGTGGATCCATAAAACACCATATGCATGTATGCGTGGGTGTCGGAACATTCCAAATGTAAATCGGAGGAATAAATTTATCCGAGAGAAGGTTGAAATTTCTTTGCCGTACTTCTTTTTAATCATTGGCGCCTTCACGGAGTGAAACATTCTCTTTTATGCTAGCATCGCTTCATACAGAATTCCTTTGACAGCAAACTGCTGCAATTTGGAGCAGTGAAATACGCTTTTGAGTTCAGTAAACCCACGCCTATTAGCACTGCTAGTTCTCGTTGTAAAATATTCTTAGGCAATTTTCTCGGTAGACGAAACAAGAAAATGGCACGAGAAACAAAGCAAGTATGAATATGAGCAGTGTTAAAGCAGAGCTTGCCTCGTAACTCGTTGTCGGCAGGGGAAATAAAGGCCGAAAAGAATCGCTATTGAATTACATTTAATGTTTACAGGAATAACAGAGGAGTCTCGACTCGTCATACCGCCGTGGTATCAGCGAGAAATCGCGCAGCGAGAAGATGTTAAAATATTGTTATAGCCGCGTATTTCATTTTCAAGAGCGGGAGTCTGAGCCGAAGGCCTTGTTTTGTTATTCACACGTCACATCTGCGCTGCGCTGAATAGCTTACCTCGAACATGTTTTGGCCACTTTAACATATGGCATAGCTATTCTACAGAGAAATGAACGAAAGCTTCCTTTAATCTTTGATTATTTTCTTTCAACAGAGGGCTTCTAATTAAGTTCCATTACGTAATGCATAATCATGGTAATATTAAAGGTAAACTAATGTAGTAATTATTGTGTCTTATGCCGAATATTATGTTATGATTTCATTGCGAAAATTTCCGGATAAACACGCGGCAATTATATCGCCATGCAGACAACTAGACGAAAAACATGTCATCACAACATGTGAACTATAGCTTCCGTGTACGTATATGAATTGTAAATTTATGTATTACTACATCTTTAGTGTTTAGAATTAAAAAAGTGGAATGTGTCATGAATACTAATCAATAAAAGTGATCGATACAAAATTACGTAGACCTGGAAACAATAAACAAGGCTAATAATGCGAATGACCATAAAGAATAATCTCTTCTTGATTAAAACTAGTGTGCGTTAATAACAACCGCAGGTAATTAACCTATCTCTAATCCCGAAGATAAAGTTTGACCGCATAGCAATAGTATATTATTATAATCTACGTAATGTGTTATATATTTCTTTTAGTTAAATCTCTCATAAAAATACATGTTAAAGGAAAGGCGAGAAAAGTCGACGAAGTTGTTAAGTGGGATTCAATGGATTCGCTTAGTTCTTTTATCTTTGAAGATTTCAGGCCTAATACCATTTCCGATATCCTTTCCAAAAACATGTAATTACATATTTCAGTTACACGTAAAATCTAAAAGAATACATTTTCATTTATATGGTCAAGGTGTAAATTATTACTTAAATTCTTGTATACTGTGTTAAAATTCGAAGCACTCCGCCTGTTATCTCGCATCCATAAACTTTCTTTGCCTGACACAACTTTGCGTATTTCCCGCTACTCCTTTCAGCGACACATTTCTTCGAAAATTTTCGTAAGCCCCAGGGTGTCTTTGGTTCATTTTAAATGCACCTTTCGAGTCTGTCCCCTTCGTTAATACGCTTTTCGCATATCTTTATTCGTAGAATGGCCCTTCCCTTCGCACTCTGTCCATTATTCCCGAGGAAAGAAGTATTTTCCAGGCCGTAAAGCATCTCAGTATCGGCGATAGCTCTCTTCGCATTAATAATGTCACGAGGTCAACATCTTTCCAGAATGCGAAAATACGCCATGGTTATCGCCATGTGACGATATGCCCTTGGAAGACGAGGCCTCCAGGATAGCCAAGTGGGTAGCGCTGTCGGCTTTTATGAAAGACATTACCGTGATCGATTCCCGGTGGGTGATTATAAGTGAGAAATGATCTCAGGCGTCGAAGAACTTTTAAAAATACAACTACACTACTAATACTCTGTAAGATGAATAACAAGAGCGTGAAAGGATGTCAACTTCTTCGAGTTCTTTCGGCAGTTTAGTAGATAAACATAAATATCCTATTTTTCAATCGATGGGATTATAGCTCATACGCGATGAGGAAAATAGAGGAAAGTCTTATATCTTAAAATCGGGGAATGGTTTCAGGCAGTTTTAAGTAAAACTAGATTTCGGGAGACATATTATCAAAATCGAGGGTAATGGTAAACAGCATAAATTTCCAAGGAAAAACGGACATAAAAAAGGTTTGATGATAGGACCAGGTCTCGAACTCGGATCTTAAATTTGCCAGACTGGAGGAGGGTTTGTAGACGAAGAGGATGCTCTCAATCGGAAGAATCACTAGCCACTTTCCCTTGACTGCAAAGTTTCCGAAAACAGATTTTCTAAATAGTCTGTGAATTAATACGAGTATTAATGGGATAAAACAGCCTCCCGATCCGGCTTCGAGCTCCAGAATGTGCGTTTTCTCTAAATCATCCTAGGCGTGCAAAGTTATCGATTTCATAGCATGAAAATTCGGAGAAAAGTCTTGCAGAGTAAATAAAGAAATGGCATTTCTGAGAAAATATTTGAATTCAGCGTTTTGGTAGAAAAGAATGATGAGAGGATTAATGTCCAGTCAGTGCGGTTTTTCTCGCGATTGAACTTTATTTCTTTCCGGAAAGCGTAAATTTATGTATGATAATCCCATTGTCAGATCCAGAGGTGGGGTGGGGCAAAACGGGTGACCGCTGCTCCCCCCAATCAATGGTGACTTTTTAGTGGTAGCAATTTCTTTAGGATCTGAGGTGCAGCTTGGATTGAAATCAGACTGCGGAGTTTTTCCATGATCAATATGCATTTACTACGTTTATCACGATATAATGGCATCAAAATAGTTAACTGGAGTTGGATTAAAGAGAAAATTGTCTCAAATTTGCACCTCCACCATTGGCAAGTACCGCCTCCTCCCTCGCAGGGTTGAATATCCCTTGAAAAGCCTCGATTGAGAAAAGTATAATATTATACGTAAAAGAAGTTCATTGTATGATATTTTTTGTAAACGTCATATATTGCCAAAGTTCTATTGCTGAGTAATCATTCAGTTTAAGTTCTTTTAGATCAGTAACCAGTTGTAGCATAGATGAATGACAGTGTACAATTCAGAATATAATTTTAATAAATATAAAGATAAAGTTATTACGTTATCTTAATACTTTTCAAAATTTTCTGGTGGAAAAATTTTGGCTTAGAAAAACTGAGCTGAATATAGTAAGAATATCTTCTTATAATTTATGGGAATATAAAGAAACACAGTAGCCAAGCCATCTTATTATATACGAGTAAAAGTTGCTTGCATACTGCAAGCTAATTGGTAAAAATTTAAAATAAGTTCCCCTTACGGGTGTCATCTTCGAAGCTTATCCAGCAAAATTCTTAAAAATTTCCGCAATGCATTTCTTACGTGAGAAATTTTCATCCATCTGGCATCGAACTAACGGTCGAATGTAACCTTTCTTCCACTGGTTCTATAGAAAAGTACTTCAAACGCAAACGCTGTGGTTTTGAATAGTCTCCTGCATTGAGAAAGGCCTCACAACAATTTAAAAAAATTTGCGTAAATGACCGCCTGGCGTCGAACACAGGACCCGTTCGTGAGAGACAATGGCATACGAATGTTAGAGAAGTGCCACTCTGACGTGTTTCAAAGTTTCAATTCAGTATCTTATCGGGAAGGTGCTAAATTAAGATTCCGTTCTTCCCGTTTGAAATGCATGGTAGAATCGGATGACGCTCTTGCATCGAACCAAGGACCACTAGAGAAACAGCGGACGTCATGAAAGAATGTTCTCAAACGCCTCTGTCGCCAATCCGGGTTTTATCTTTCCAGCTTTTCGGGAAGGCATTTAAAAAAATCGTCCAAGATTTTACCAATGCATTTCTTACGGAAGGATTTCGAACCCACCTGGCGTCGAACACACGGTCATTTGGTAAGATTTCTTCCTTTGGTACTATGGAAGACCATCTCATCTGCAAACACCGTGATTATGATTGCTCTGTCGCATCGAGAACGGCCTCAAAACAGATTGCAATAATTCGCGCAAAAGACCGCCTAGCGTCGAACTCAGGACCCTCTCGTGAGATAAAGTAGCAAAATAATATTAGAGAAGTGCCACTCTGACGTGGTTCAAAGTTTCAATTCAGTATCTTATCGGGAAGGTCCTAAAATAAGATTCCGTTTTCCCCGTTTGAAATGCATGGTAGAATAGGAATGACACTTGCATCGAACCAAGGACCACAGGAGAAACGGCGAACCTCATGAAAGAATGCTCTCAAACGCCTCTGTCACCGTTCAAGGGCTTTATCTCTCTACCTTATCGGGAAGGTATTTAAAAAAATCATCCAAGATTTCAGCAATGCATTTCTTACGGAAGCATTTGGAACCCACCTGGCGTCGAACTCACGGTCATTTGGAAATATTCCTTCCTTAAGTACTATGGAAGACCTACTTATCTGCAATCCCCGTGATTATGATTGCTCTGTCGCATCGAGAACGGCCTCAAAACAGATTGAAAATAATTGCGCAAAAGACCGGCTGGCGTCGAACTCAGGACCCTTCCGTGAGAGAAAATAGCAAATTAATATTAGATAAGTGCCATTATGACTTCTTCCAAAGTTTCGATTCAATAGCTTATCGGGATGGTCCTAAAATAAGATTCCGTTTTCCCCGTTTGAAATGCATGGTAGAATCGGAATGACCCTCTCGCATCGAACCAAGGACCGCTAGACGAACGGTGAATTTAATGAAAGAAGGATTTAAAACGTCTCTGTCACCATTCCGAGTTTTATCTTTCCAGCATATCTAGAAGGCATTGAAAAAAATCGTCCAAGATTCCAGCAATGCATTTCTTACGGAAGCATTTCGAGCCCACCTGGCATCGAACACGCGGACATTTGGTAACACTTATTCCTTTGGTACCATGGAAGACCATCTCATCTGCAAACACCGTGATTTTGATTGCTCTAAAACATCGAGAACGGCCTCAAAACGGATAGTAAAATTTCGAGCGAAAGACCGCCTAGCGTCGAACTCAGGACCCTTCTGTGAGAGAAAATAGCGAATTAATATTAGATAAGTGCCATTATGACTTGTTCCAAAGTTTCGATCCAATATCTTATCGGGAAGGTCCTAAAATAAGATTTCGTTTTCCCCGTTTGAAATGCATGGTGGAATCGGAATGACCCTCTTGCATCGAACCAAGGACCACTAGACGAACTGTGAAATTCATGAAAGAATTTTTTCAAACGCCTCCGTCACCACACGGGGTTTGATCTTTCCAGCTTATTGGGAAGGCATTGAAAAAAATTTTCAAAAATTGCAGCAATGCATTTCTTATGGAAGAATTTCGGACTCACCTGGAGTCGAACTCACGGTCATTTGGCAACATTTCTTCCATAAGAACCATAGAAGACTACCTCAGCTTCAACCTCCGAGATTTTGGTTCCTCTATCTTACCGATAAGTGCATCAAAATAATTTTCAAATATCCGCGCAATGCATTCTTATGGGAAAATTGCGATTTTTGGGAATTTCTGGCATCGAACTCATGATAGCTAGCGTCGATGTCTGAATTATTCTGGCGTCTAGAGTGTAGGGCCAGTACGTCGAAAAAATCTGACGTCAATGGCGCTTGTGGAACATGGTCAGAATTCCCCTCGTCCGGATATACCTATATATAGGTATATCCGGAGAGTTAGCTATATATAATAGATGATTTACGGTTACCTCTCGAATTACATGTAAATGATTACTGATTATTACTAATTTTCTGCAGCCGAACACAATGATGATTCCTCTCCTCTTGGAAGACAGAATGCATGATTTTCAATTTTAGATTACGTGTTGTGAGAACGGATCGCGTCACGGTGGAAGTTTTTGTTTTCTTTTTAGTGTCTGTTCTCGCGTCGGAAGCCTTAGATTACTAAGTTATTATCCTTATGCTTTAGTTCTTCACATTCTTCAGACGTTCACCTCCATTTGTTTGGCATCTTTTCGGAGGTATTATAAGCTCTTGAATATTTTAAGGCGGCATTGACGTGAGGAATGTCGGATAGGCTCTTATATTGGTGTTGACAACTTTCTTTATTTAAATATGGGAACGAAATACAATGTTATTATAAAGAAAGATTCACTATAATAGATTGTATAGATGTTCAAATTTGAGTAATCGTGTAATGATTAACGATGCATCTAATCTAAACTAATTTTTCTAGTTTCAACTTTCAAAGTAATAAACATACATAAGATCCGTAAATTATAATTGATATTGTTAAAATCTTCTTCGAGATTTAGTGCGTGTGCCCTTTCTTTTGTTTTGTAGGAAATGAATTTATCTATACACAATCCTTTTTACGCGAATCTCTCTGTATTGTAAATTTTTTGTTTACAATTGTCCTAATTAAGATTTATCTTTTTTAGGGAAAATTAACTCAATTTCTCTTATTGTAAACGCCTTAATAACTTAAACACATTACCGTTCTGATGTCTAAAATTGCATTAATTTTGAATTTTATTTTCCGTCAAGAATCACAATAAATATGACTCTGTGTTGAATTGAATATCTTGAGTAACAGAAAATAGGATGTTTTTATTTATGCTGCCATCAGCTCTGAGGAATAATATCAACCTTTGAAAGCAAAGTCTAAATGTAATTTAAAGTCCCTTTAAAGTTATATAGTCCCCCATCGGCAACATTAAGCGTCAATATGCGCAAACCATATACTGATTGAGTTTTTGCAGACTTGGAAAGAAATTCAATTAGTCAAAACATTCTATTCATTTACTATAAGCATTATTCTACCTAATTTTCTATAATATAAACCAGAGGTGTCTATGCTTTGACAATACTCTTTATTTCGCTGCGATTGCATTATTCAGATCTGGATCTATAACAATGATAATTATAAAATCTGTAATAAATTTCTCAGAAATACATGTATTTTCAAATCAGGTCCAAAAACGGGTAAGAATTAGTCTGACGTCTAGAAGTTTTCGGTTAAATGGAAGATGGGACTCAAAAGTCCCGATTTCGCCAAATAAAATCCCTATGTACGATATGTATGTATTTATTTAGAAGACCAATCACGATAAAATATCCTCAGTTGCCCATTGCCGTCCTATCGACCAAGAGGTGGCCACGCTTGATGTACTACATTGGATTTTTATTTGTATATCGGATTGATTGGCTGGAACCAATGGCACATCTGCGGAAGTGACTTATTACGTCTGATTATGAGTGGTACATTGAACCAATGGAAAATTTTAAAGAAATTTATTTCATTTACATCTACGCAGATATATATAATAGAATATTTGTTATAGTTTAATATTACCTATTGTTATCACTTTTCTTTATTTTTATTTTCTTATCATATTTTTATTAATGGCTACATTGCTATATTTTATTTTATGGTGCATCTCAAGTAAAAATGAAATAATTGATACACAAGCATGATTGCCCCTGGTCAACGTACGAGTATATGCCACTCTAAGTATCATTCTTCCATTATTGCAACCAAAAGATGATTAGAATTCTACATTACTTCCTCGTATATATTTGTCCGAAATTACTTCTGAAGAGAAACATTTCCTTCCTTATTTTGTGGGAGGAAAGGATTTCTATGATGAACGCTGTTGGAAGTTACTCTTTATCTAATCCTTTCGGAAGCTAAGATGATATTTTTGGAACTTTCATTTCGTGTCATCGTAATTTAGCTTCAGATAGTGTGGAGTTTCATAAATATCCAGGATGAAACTTCCTTCTCAAGGAAACATGAAGAGAGGAGCTCCTTTCATTAATGATAATTTTTGCTTTCTCTTGCTTTGAACGGAAGGTCAGAGCCGCTCCGTGACCATTATCCTAGAGTATTCCGCTGATGGGAATTCGGCGGAAATAACAAAGAGCTCCACTTTTTGCTATACACGTCTTGCAATTACAAAAACGTCTTTCAAGGTTACATTTTGCATTTCGGAATGAAAATATGGACACCTTCTTTATCTTTAATACCCACGCTAAACCCTCCGTTGTCTTTCAGCGAAGTATATTTCTCTTGTATTCTTATATCTTGTTTTTAACGCCACCTCTTGTCATCATATAGCTCAGATCAATGGAATCGACTTTTAAGAGTTGCGTATGGCATAGAAATTTGCAATTCCTTGTCCTCTTTGGTTCGATGTAGAAGTCTATTCTCAAACTGAGCATATACATTCAATTCATCTGCAGTAATTCAACTTTAAATAACTCCAAAAGTTTAATCCAAAACTATTTTAGTTCTCGAATCGGTCGGATACTTCTATGAACTCTGAATAAGAGTAAAACATATTATATATTAGTTATTAAACACCAATATATTTACATAATGTTTATTTTCTCCATATTGTAACCTGTATTGTATCATATTTCATCTTTTAACTTTTAAGTTTGCCGTTGGTGAAGTTCAGTTGGAGTAGGGAATTGGCTGGTAAGGCGTGCGGTGTCCAAGGGACAGCTGCCATAAATGCCTTCGAGGGGCCCTGAATAAACCTAGGAGATAAAAAGTTACTATGTATGCATTGAATGGAGTAAATGTTAACTTTTTTAGGAAAAGTATCAATTGTAAGGGAGATTTCTGTATTGTAATAATGTTTTGTTGTAGCAAGAAGAAAAGATATGCATAGGTATGATCGATTGCCTCATTATTCACTTCGTTTTTTTCTACAGGTATTTTATCTTTACCATTTCATAGAAATTTCCCAATGTTATTCAAGCTGTAAAAAGCTCCTTTTAAAAGAGACTTACAATTTTTAAATTGAGGGGTCCGAGGAATGGTAACTTAAACCAATGCGGTTTCAGTGAAGAATGGATGGAATTCATTTTGGAAACGGTATTTACTTTTCTTCTGCCGAAGGAGTGTCAATGACAGCAAAGGAGTATCCGTTTTCTATGCAAATACGTTCAATAGTGTTTCACTAAGCCGAAAAATTTTCAGGCTTATGGGGGAGACTCGGAAAACGTTGGAGTATAGAATAAAAAGAAGCAACCTTGTGGAATAAAGGGTAATTTGACTTACAGTGAATAATATAATTAATATGCATTGGCTTACGATAAACGCTCTATGCGCCAGGGAATAATATAGCTCACCAAGGTGCATAATTTGAAGTACTTGTTACCCTTGGAAATCAGGCGACGTACAAACAGCTAAGTCACGGTAAACCAGTATACCGTGGCGCACCGGTTGGGAAGTAATGATGAATTATAATGATAAATTATCCTTGATTAAATCTCCATCGGTGAATGAATTAAAATATCATCATTGAATTTTACAAGGATAACATAAGATATAAGTCTTAAGATATTACGTAGCAGCGATCAAGTAAGGAATTGTATGTACCTACTTAAGCATAATTCATATTCGATTCCGGGCAGTGATGAATATTTCCTTTTAAACTGTTCTTGTAAACTCAATGTTTTTGTTCTAAGGCTTGGAAGATTTCTAATAAATACGGAATTAATTTATAATTGCATCTCCTTGGAATGTTCATCAGAAAATTCTTTTTGGGATTAAGAAAAGATGAGATTTCACTCAAAAAGATGTTATATGATGCCGATGAACCCCAAAGAAATGATTTAGAGCATATTTGAGGCTTTGGATAATGAATTTTTGAGAGAGGAAACTTAATTTGTCTATCTCGGAAAGATTAATGTGATCGGATTACTTCCTTAAAGGTTTCTTTTATCATATTATTCTAAGAATTGTCTCATGCCGGTTGATCATTAATTAGAGACTCCTTCAGATTTTCTGCCATGAAAATGTATGATTGCATTAGATCGCTGGCCCTTATAAAGTCGGAACTAATTTTTGTTGGGTCTTTGGGAATTAATGAAAATAAGTTACGAACTCATCTTTGTGTGTATTTTCTAAGCTGAGAATGTTGTGAATTTGTCCGTTTAGAAACCCTGAAGAAACTGCCTTACGACTAGATTTCACGTATCATAATAATAAATCTACCAGAGTTTTGAGTTCCTGTTAAAAACGTATTAAAGTAAGAATATACGTCTCTTTCTCTGTTTTAAGGAAAAAGCATATCTCTTTTTGCAGTTACTCATCATCAAAGTTAACTTATTTAGGAAGAAGATATGTCTCAGTTACCTTACGGCAAACAGCAAAGTATTTTCTCAAGCAGAGTGTTGGCTATCTTCATGCTCGTTATTTTAACCTCTTTTAAGTAAATAAGTAATGTTTTAAGTAAGCACTGAGTAAGTGCATTTTGTACTGCATTAGAACTTTAGTATTGCCGTGCTCCTCTATCGTATTCCTTCATCAATGTGTTTTCGAAGATTTCCATTCTAAGTGAAGTCCTGTTTTTATTAATTTTAATTAAATTCCAAATTAGTTATCTATATGAAATTGGTCATTGTAATTGCATAGTTTTAACCAAATCTAGATTAAATAAGCTGAGGTCATTAGCTTCTGATTTGAGGCAATATATTTCATACTGAGAGGTCAAGTGCCTCAAATATAGAAGTGAATATCCTGATAAATTCATATTGTTTCAATGTCTTTGATCACTATTCCACGGTAGTTTAATTGTTTTAGGTATATCTTAGATATTCTTTGAACCGAATAGTAAAGAAACTCCTTGAGTAGTTTCATAAGTTAGCAATTTTGTTGAGGATTGAGAGGATATAAGTAACCTTGAAACTCTTAAGGAGAAAAAGGATAAAGGAGTGCTAAATCTCTCTTCGTAGCTAAAATAAATTAAAATGTCCAGATTTAATGTCATCCGTGTCCGAATAAGAATGTAAAACTCATTGTAAGTTTTACACTGTGCGACAGTCGCGTCTAAATTATTGTAAAAAGTAATGTGCACATGGATTCAACGGACTCCTGTTGGAATGATTCTACAGAAGAAGAAACAACCATGTCCAGCAAATGTAAAAGTCAAAAAGATATCTTTCGCTTGTAAAACGTATCAACATTTTTCACAGTTAGCATCGATGGTTCCTAAAAAATAAATAACTTAAATTTGGACTGAATTTTCATTTAAAGTTTCACAATAGGACTGAAAAGACTTAAACTATTCTCGTTGGGTAAATAATCATATTTATGCAAATGAGCGTCCACATTATGTAAATAGACTGATCGAATGATCAGAGGAGTGGAGCGTGAATTAACTTATGGATCGCGTCGTTCTGAATCAGTGGCGTCCTGTAATCCGATCCGCGCAAAAACACATCGCAGGGCATCACGGTAGATTAGGCACGCCGACCTTTCTTCTTTCGCCCGAATTAAAATCAATCTCAATGATTCTTTCGTCCCGTCACGTACCCGCCCAAGGGACGGCGAAAAAACCAAATTATATCGGAAAAGGCTCGCGTGCGGGAAATTTCAATTTTTTCTCCGTCGCGGCGACGGATTCCTTTATTCCCCCAGCGATTGACCCTGATTTACGCGGTGTCCACGGCGCGAAAATATTTTCATTTTCGCCAAAAGGGGGCGGCGATGAGTTAAGCCCCGGAAAAAATAGAGGGGAATCCCAGTGCGTCACGCCCGCACTCCGTCGCGGATTAAAAACCCCGTCGGAAAAAAATGAAGGCGGTCGAGCGAAGGGAGGGAGAGATAGATTGAGATGGCGAACACACATACAGAAGCTCAGCGGGACGTCCCCTCACAATGTAATCTTTTTGGGCGTTCGCATAAATATTTGGGAGGTCACCTCTTGCCAGTGCAAGGATATAAACCTTGATGCGCGGAAAGGGGAGAAGCGAGGGACGTAAAAGTATCTTTTACGGCTCCAAAACTATGTCCTCATTCTTACTAATGGTTCTGCATTGTAATGGACTTAAACATTAAACTCTCAACTTACTTTTTGCAGACGTATCCGGGTAAGTCTGGGAAGAGCTAACTTGTTGAAAAGTCCTATCGCTTTAAAAAGTGTGGAAGTGAGAAAAAGGTGAACGGAAGGGATGATCTACGTAAATATTGAAGTAATAGGAAATGAAAGGGAATAGATTTGATGAACGGGCATTGGGGCGAGGGAAAGTGGGTGGGGAAACGGAAGAAGGAAAGTTATGGTTAGATAAATGTCAAAGCGGCCATTGTGCAAACTGGAATACTGAAAGATGGATTTTTATGGAGGGGTTCCTTCGTGTTATTACTAATCAATAACCATGCCTGCTCTTCATTTTCCTGATATCTTTTGTTTTGAGATAGTTCGTATGAGAAGCTGTAAAATATTGTATTTCATAGTAAAATATTTTTGCTGCTAAAGATTTTCCTTTTTTCCCTATTTAAAATTAGAATTAACCTATTATAGGAGTGCTTTAGTGCGTCGCGAAACTTGAGTTGATTCGATACCATGAAAGTCAAAAGGTTGGTAGATTTACTGCCATACAGGGTATTTTTCAAAATCACTGTTGATTAAAGTCTAGGAGTTCTTTTCAAATTCTGTGGATAAGGAAGTGTTCGTTACATCTATACCAGAGAAATTCACTCGTGAGGGATTCATTGTTTACATTTACACGGAAATAATTGGAAAATATTTTCAAATATGTATATTTATAATTACACCGCTGATGACAAAGCCTAAAATTCTACTACCCCAAAGCTGAAATACGTAGCTTGAGAAACGAATCCTTAAATTTAAGGTCTTAATAGATCACAGTTTAGCGATATCTGAGTCTCAGCATTAGTTGTTAGTGCGTGATTCTTCTTTTCCAATGAGATAAATTTCCACTATGTGAATATTCACACCTTAACAACATCTCATGATTACTCTGCAATTACATTTTACTATCAAGTAAAGGTGTCCCTACACATATATGCCATGAAATTAGAATTCTATAAAGACCAATGTTATTACCAGTGAATGTTGAAAAGGGTATTATTATAGAAAATAATAACTCTATTTTTATTCAGCAAACAACCTTTGAACCTAACACAGTTTCAACAATCAGAGCCATATAGAGGAATACGATAGCTTCGGGTTTGGCTTTTAATTCATTCAACATAAATATTGATATTACCGCGACTAAAATACACAGAATAGAGATATAATTTCCTGCCAGACTTTATGCCCGTTATTTGATGGGTTATCTTCTTTTCTTGCAAGTCCCATATCATAATTCCCTTAGATTATTTCTTTCATGTAATCGTTTCCTTCCTGTTCTTTTGCGTAGTCATAGTTTTTCTTGAACAACTTCTTGTGTGTCAGACAACCTCTGTGAATCCTGCCTCAGATGCTATTAGGACGTGCAGATTCGTGCGAATTCTTTAGGTCTACGCATTCTACAGTGTTGATTTTCTTTTATTTTCGATATTTACTATCAGTTTTACTGCTTTTTTTGCGATGTAACACGGTGAGATAATTTTCACTGATTCACTTCTGAATTTTTGCTCACAGCCCCTGTTTTGGATTCCAAGG
Source organism: Pachydiplax longipennis (assembly GCA_036926295.1). Lineage (NCBI taxonomy): Eukaryota > Metazoa > Arthropoda > Insecta > Odonata > Libellulidae > Pachydiplax > Pachydiplax longipennis. Next base: position 11,399,380 of record JAVFKF010000024.1, on the reverse strand, counting down.
AAGGAAACGGTTTTCATCACAGTGTGGCAACATTGGCAGAGGATATTCCTCGAACTTCGGAATTATAACGGAAGGCAATTCAACAACTGATAAAGTTGCAAGCATTGGGCCTTGAATTGCTGTTTACATTTCGACCGGAGGTTCTGCTGCGGTGGGGTTCGCTGGAAGGAGTCTCGTCAAGGACGAACCTTTGCTTCCCTCGTGGTCACCGTGAAAAGGCAAAATAAAGCATTTTAGCATCGTCAGTGCTGTTGGATTGTGCAAGTGAGTGAAACAGTGAACGGAAAAGCGTGCGGAATATCCGAAGTATTGAGTGTGTGTGAATCGCAGTACAGAAACCAAGTCATCAGAAGGTGGAAGGCTTCTTTCGGGGTATGTTCATCTTCTTTCTACATATATTCAAATGCTCTACGGATTTGCAACGTAGGTCTTTATTATAAGCAGCAATTATCACTAAGACGCCTCTATGCAAACTCACTCTATGTCTCCCCGTATATATCTTTATGCACCTGTAGTAAGAGAAAACATATTCAGGGGCGCTCTAAGCGTGTGAGTGCTTCAATGATTGCCCTGCTTACCACCTGGAGCCACGTGGTGAACAGGGCTATTGGGAAAGTATGGTGACGAGCTATTTCTATATCATAATATCCGGGAGTTCCACATGATTTAGTCAGATTGAGGGGCAATATACTCCTTAAACACGTTAATCGTGGCTTCCAGGTTGAATGTGTGAAAATTAAATATTTTGTTTTGTATGGTATAGAAAAAGGTGTTAAAAACAAATGTGTAAGAAACTAGTGTGATGGATAGTTGTGAGTCGAGCAAGGTCAAAAAAAAATTCATAAACTTGGTGAAAACTTACTTCGAATTAATTTAACCTCCTTCCTTACCTTTAGTAGTGAAAGATAATCAGATAAAAGTGTCGCATTTAATGAAAAAGCTTCAAGCAGGAGTAATCTAAGCAGTAGAATATCTCATTATATTTGAAAATATTTTCAGAAGGAATTCGATAACCTATTTATTAAGTCAAGCAATATGAAGTGAGGAGTAATTATATAGGTATTAAAGCCGAAGTATGAGTATCCCATTCAGTGCTGGTGGGTTTAATAAAGATATGGGGACAATCATAAGGGTGTCAAAGATTGTATCTTAAGAATTTACTTATTTCCAAGTTTTTATGCAAATATCAATTATATGCTCTCTTTTAGCCATTAGAGTACCTAAAATCTTCTCTACATTAGAGTATCTATAAAATACTGGTGATGATGCATCGATAAAAGAGTAGCTATGTTTTTATTGAATACTTTTAATTTCGTAAACAATTTTAATTTTCTGAATATTTGTTGTTTTTAACATGGTAATTTCCTTGTTATTTCTATTGTTTTCCCTTAGGTAAATAGGTGTTTTATTGCATTGTGTCCAGTTATTCATTTAATTTTATGTAATTTTTGTCATATTACAGCTCTTTTGATTTTAATTTTCAATTTATTTGATGCGTTATTTGATTAACTAAATTCATTCATACCATCCACTAGTTACAGCAAGAATATAATGTAAATGTCTGAACTTGAAGTACTCCTTTCTCATTTCATCTTAAAGTTTCGTGAAGAAATTTTTAAATTTGGATCATAAGGGAAAGAGCAGTACTGAAGATTGCAGAACTTGATTGCATACTTCATAGGAATATGAACCTATTCCTAAATTCCGTTTTGGTCCCACCTCTGCTCTTTTTCATTTATAGCGGTTTTCTAATTTTTTTATGAAATTAATAATTTCAATAGAACAATAACATGTTATATTAACATACAGAGCATGTTAAATCCCATAAATTGATACCATCTAACAACTAGTACTAAAGATATCAGCTAGAGGCATTCATCGAATAAATTCACACACGAGATGAATAATCACATCGGTTATCTTCGCTATAGTGTATCCTATTCCTTAGCCCTATCCTAGTCTACATTATTCCTAGTCCATCACAAGTCATCGTGCATGAGAAAGACTTTATAATAAAGAGAGGAAAAAACGATATAAATAATAAAAATAACAGAAAGGAGAGTGTTAAAGGATTACTATTTTCCATATCCTTGTGTGTTTATCAAGGGAATTTTACATTTTTAAGAGCAGAAGAGGAAGGAGTGATGGGGATAGAGGACGTGAGGATGGGAGAGAATGATAGAGAAGATGGAGGGAAGGGGAGGAAAATATGAAGGAAGCAGAGGTCAAAAAGAGAGATGTCGTAAAACGTGGTTGTAATTCGAGGCGTAGAAAGCGTAGTGTCCGTCTGCCTCGACCCACGAGTAATGGCTGCGCTTCCCGAGAGAGCGGTCGCGTGATGCAGGTGAGAATATTGCACCGCTCTTATTCACGGCGCACATTTCGTTTTCTGCGACTTTTTTATTCCCGGGAAGAATGTGGGGAATCTCTAGATGGAGTGTAAACATATTCATTTTGCTGTTCCCGGAAAGAAATACGGATGAAACATTCTCCCTCGCGAGAGTCCGCATTAGAAATCTCGAAAGCGCCTTCTGCTTTTTAACTCGAGGATCGCATTTTTTGCTCGAGCACGAATGAAATGATTTGCAACCGGAAGCCGGCGGTTCTGGAATTTCCAGGGAATGGCAAAAAGCTGTATTTCGCACATGTAAGAGCATGACTTTCCGCGCGTTCAGAATGCTTCCTCAACCCACTTTGAACTTCATCCCCACACCATTAGCTACCGATTGCTTTGGAGTGAAGATTTAGGCGTAATTTTGTCAGTAGAAAAGGTTCGCTTAAGTGCAGCACACTATGAAAATCAGTTTTGTTCTATGGTATTTCGCAGCCTTATTTATAATAAATAAGGAACTTGATTTTGAAATAATAGTTTCCATTTTTATTTTCCATAAAACACTTTTCATAGTTAGTAATTGTGAGATATATAAAAGAATGCTATTATGAAGAGGGTTACGGTAACTTAGATTTCATATTCGTAGTGTTTTAAAATTTAAATGTGCTTTTTCATTTAAATGTGCTGTACAACAGCTGAGCTCACAACTCAACCGAGAGCCCTTCTTTCGTGCGAGATTGGGTCAAAATAAATGAAAGATAAATAATTTATTTCTTTATCATTTACCAATAAGCAAATTTGATAGAATATTTCATCTAAACTAATATCATCATTTCTTCAAAATGTAGCTCTATTATTCGGTTCTGTTTTAATGACCTTCCTTTTTCTCCTATGAAGAATATCAGTATATTTTTGATGTTGTAATTTATCTTCATGTAAATCTTCTTAATGCTTTTGTTGTCTGCTAAAGGTTAACATTTCTCGTTTTCGTTTTGTAGCCACCTTAAGTGGAAGGTCACGCAAAAGAATAACTAGCAACTCAAAGGAGGTCGTTTCTCAAGAAATCTGCTTTAAACCGAATAAAACCTTATCTAATAGATTCATGTTACTATGGATTTAAAAGCTTTGGACACCGTAAAAGGATTCAGCCAAGTGAACACAGAATTCTTTGAATGAGAAATGTGATAGGGAGGAATCTTATCAACCGGGTTAATTATTCATCCATGCGCTGAAAATGTTATCTCGTTTTGCGATGGTAAAATATGAGTTATTAAGCAGTAAAATGCTTTCTTTCCTCAAGCCGAATTGTTATTTCTAGCACTTTCTTCCGGGGAAAATTTCAGGCATGCGATATTCTTATCGTATATCTCTGTGAGCAGTCATGGAAATATTTCAGCGAAAGCTTATCATGCTCCCTTGTAGGATCAGTGTTTTTCATTCCTGATAAGATCTGCCGAGGACCTCCTTTTACCTGAGAAAATATGACATACGCAGCTAAATATTGCCATGAATACAGAGTTGATTCGAATCTGGGAATTATTATACATAGTTCTCATAAACTGCCTGTGTACGTAATTCGGTCACAATGGAGATTACTCTTAACCTCAGCATTAATAAAAACACTGTAATGAAGATTGGAATGAATAGGAAAGACTGATTTTAAGTGCTTGAGCGATTCTGTTGTCGTTAAGTGTGTTTAAGTTCGTATGAATACGTGGGAGAAGGTGATTTAATGAGGGATAATTTCCTCAAAGGGGAAGTTTTAACATGTGTAGTGGCACTTTCTTTAGGCTCAGTACTAAATCTACAAAAAGTAGAGTAGTTACTACAATCGTTTCCGAACTTCTTATTTTCATTTGTTTACATGATAAAGAAACAATGTCTTTCAATAAATTATCATCTTTTGTTTAGTAGCTGCGAGTTATACCCCCAATCATGGGCGTAGAAATCTTGCATTCGTATGAGAATTCCGCTACGAAATGAAAAACTATTTCCCATTGACATTTTCCCGTAACCACTGGATTACAAATAATTAGCAACATAGCCTAATACTGGAGAATCTTTTTCTACACACGATAAGTTTAGAGTGGACATTATTTATTACGTAAGATGTGATATTCTGTTGATAGTCTGCAACTGCAGATTACGGTTCATAATGAACACTTTTTTAATATTGCGCATTGTCATCCACTGTCTACGAGCAAAATTACTGTTTCTCAAGCGAGGAAACCGAGAATGAGTGAGACTTAGTTATTTCCAACGGATGAATCCTTAATTGGAATTAAAATAAAACAAAATGCTATATCTTGAATCGCCGAAACCCGTTAAAATGTTATCTTACATTTGTTTCTTCGTAAATGATTACAATTTAAATTATTTTCTACTGTAATTTAAATTGAAATGTTTGACGTTTTAGTCTTGAGAATTTCATTTCTATCACATTCAAAACTGCAAGGAACATATTGCATAAATAGGAATATATTTTCCTACTATTATAATGTTTTACTTTACTTTTAATTTAGTTCTACTGAGCGATGCCTTTAAATTCTTTTCTTTGTTTCATTTTACTTTCTGAATTGGATTCATGAGAACGCTCATCCAGGGATGTCGTGTAACCTTTCGCGAGAGCTGTCGTGTCCTTCGATGTCCGAATAGAAAGGGTACAATCGTGGAAAGTTAGACACATGTATATCAAGACCATCATCGAATAGATAAAAAGATACGGAGAAGGTGGTTCTATTCGGAGATGGAGAACTGCTTTGACTGCCTTTAAGCACCGCGTGTCCTCTCAATCACATACGTACGCGTGCACACGACTCCCTCTGCCGACGCACACTCAAACTGATGCCCGAAACTCAATACACACGGCCGAGAGAGAGATGGGGTCAGAGGATGGGAAAGTCAGTGTTCTGAAACGGCGATTTCAGACCATTAATAACTGAACTCCATTGTGTTTGTCTCACTGCCAGAAAATCTCGCAAAAAGCGAGATGAACGTGTTGGAGGGGGAGTATTCATAAGAGAGGAGGGGGGAGAGTGGAACATGACCGACAACTCGTGGCGAGGTCGGAGGGGAAGGGGTAGATCTCATCTGCGGATAATGGTCAGCAAAAGAGGGAGAGGATGTCCATCGTGTTCTCTTGCACATCAAGAGCGTGAATGACCCTCCGGTTGCACGGCTGTGCTAGGAGGCAATCCGATTCTAGAGACACAAGATATTCCTCGGAAGGAAGAGTAGGGTTTCGAATGTCCACCATTTTGAAAGTGGACATCTATGTACGGGATATTTGGAAATAAAGTCAATCTTCTTTGGTAGAATCATTGTTATGATTTAAACGGATATCCATCGGAGTCAAAAAGATAAAATTGATTGTTAAATTTTACAAAGTTTTGTTGAAACTTAGCGGAAAAGCTTAATCATAGTGTGGAAGGGATCGTAAGGGTTGTTTTTCGTTTAAAATGCAATGTCTATTTAGTCTAAAGAATCTGCAGATAGCATAAACAAATAAAATTTTGCAACGAATATTGTTATTTGATTAGTATTAATATTACTTCATTTGGAAAAAGTCTGTTACATTGCGTATTTTTATGCAATTGAAGGAAATTGGACGCATTACAAATACATAAATATTAGTTTCGTTTATTTTTAAGGAGTTAATTGGTAACTGTTCCTAAAACATAAAATGCACCGAAGACATATCACGTGTAATCAAAGTTTAATAGCTAAGTAGCTCATCTCGTGTTTATTTATTTTCCATTGCCTTCATACATATTCATTTATTAGACCATTACAGGAGAGACATGAACACGAACAGCACCAGTACCTAAGCAGAGAAATCCATATAGCCGGGATTCGAACTCCGGATCTTGGAGTTGAAGTGATAGCACGCTAATTACTCCAATGCGCTCGGTAAAAGTGCACTATCGTGTCAAATTTCTTAATATGCAACCTTCGTTTTTCTTTGCGTTTATTATGCCTTTTTATACCAAGGTAATTAATTACTATTTCTGCTTTGCTCTTTAAAATAGATGCATTATTTTAGACAAATGGTAGAAATGAATTCTAACCGTGCACCTGAAAGCGTGTGACTAGCCAAACTATTTGCCAAAACTTGAACTAAATACATCCTGCGAAGTACTAAATTCTATGATTTTAGGTAATTGTGTAACGTTTACTGGAAACACTTTCGCGTGTCTTCATTGCACGGGTGAGTGAAGGTCTGTGTCTGGGTTGTTCTCTTTTCTGGTGGAAGCAGTAGTAGATGTATTTTGATTAGTGTGCGTCGACGGCTTACGTTATTTAGCGCCGTTTACCGATTTAGCTTAGCCTCATTGATGGATCTCTGCATTGTAGTTGCCGCCTTCTCAACTTGAGAACATTTAAAATGTGTCTGAATTATACGTGTAATGTACTGCGGAGAGGTAATGTGATTAACTGTTGATATCAGTTCAAAGTTTTGGGAATTGACAATTGGTAAATGGATAGTTAAAATATTATATAACGGTTAAAAAAGAGATAGGGAAGGATCGCATTCCCTGTTTCAGGCACTAATTTAAACATTCTTAAATAGCCCTGTTTTTCTGATGAATATTCTAAAGATGAGAGTATCGCAGCTGTGTTCCCTCTAATCCCCAACGAATCCTTTCTTATTTATCACATCCATGCAGGAGGTGTTCTATGCTGATTGGGCAGTCGCATTCATCGCAGTACGGTGCTATCTTCTCTTTTCACAACAGGAGGTATGAATGCCCAATCCTAATTCGCCACCTCCTCCATTCGATTGCTCCGGATACTGGTGTCACTGGTTTAATGAGGCACACTTTTTTGGTCGTGAGGTCTCAACAAGATAGCGTCCACTGATCCTGGGCCTTTTTCCGTAAAGAAGTCCGTATGGCGTAGCTATACACAATAAGGATATTCCTTCTTTCTCTTTTAACTTCAAGTTAATAATTATACGTCTTTATTATTATTTTAAAATCTAAGTGAGATTTAGGAAAAAGCAGGAAAAACCCACGAACCCTAAACATAGTTAAAATCTATATTTTGTGAAAGAAACAGGTTAAGGAATTTAAAGGGAAAATACAATGATTAAAGTGAGGGTAGGTTTTCCTAACTATAGTTTTTTATCTATCGATTCATTATATTGTGTATTGTTACTAGGTTATTCCTTAATTTTTGCAATCTAGCTACTGTATCTATCTGTTAAGTATCAAGTTACTGCATCGTTTGGTGCATTGTAATATTTAAATAGATTTTCTGAAATTATTGAGGCTTGTCATGCATTGTTCAAGATTTATTACCATTTCTTATAATTATGAATTGCATATATAATGTTTCCTCGAGGCTACGGGTTAACTGCGGTGGTAATACGTAAATTAATAATAAATAAGTAAAGTGAGCCTCTTCTGCCTCCTTTTTCATAACTTTCATTCTATCTGTAACTCTGAATAGGAATTTTGGTTTCACTGGCAGATTGGTGGTGAATGACTGCAAAATATCAGAACCCGAAAATCGAAATTGACTCGTCAAGATATACATTTTAGACAAGAGCAGTAAACTCAAGGGCGCCTTATATAATTGAGTACCATAAATTAGCTTTCTTAGTACTTGCTGTTCTATATCTTGGAAGTATTTCAACTCACCATGGTTTTGTCATTGCAGTAAATGCAACCGATTCGAATGGAATCATTTTGCGTTCAATCTATCTGTTTGTTGTAAAGCGGATATATTAAAACTTTAATTTGAATCTCAGTGTTCCAGATAAAAACGCTTGTGAAAGGATATTTGGTTATTCAGTTTGTTGCAAAATTTCCTCATTTAATCCGAACGAGATTTTTAAAATTAGTCTGCGAGTTCAAATATTTCTACACTCATCTCCGAAAACACTGCTGCACGAATCAAAGCCGAGCAAAAATTCAATTAACTATTTGCATTTGAGAGTAGAAACTCCATTACAAACATTCCTTTTGAATCTGTTATTTGCTTTTATCATCGTTGCAGACTATCACATTTGTCGATATGATGACACGTGTGATCTAATTAAATGAATTCAGTATAGTGAGTATGCAATGTTTCCATCATAAAAAATGCATTTTTCATTGAGTGGCGAAGCATCATCGGTGATCTATCGGGGTTATCCGAATATACGAATGAATAATATTGAAATTTTGTGTCAAAGCAAAATTAGAGGTGTACGTTGAAGTCATAAGTCAGTAGAAATGTGTTTGTTTATTCTTTAGATAATATCGTGAAAAGAAAAATATAATTGTTTATAATGATATTTTACCTAAGACAGTCGCACTCGGCATAGTGTTGAACTTATTTTGTGATAAAATGCAGAAAAAGACTCAGATTTTTTATATTGGAAGGGAAATATTATTTTTGAAGTACTCAACATATTGTCAAATATCATATCAGTGCACAATCTCTCAACCAAACTCTTTAAAAATGGAATGAAGCGTAGGAGGAGAGCAAGGTTTCCCAGCAGCTTTTATCAGCCATCAAAAAGACAAAGGAAAAATCGGATGGGATACTTTTTTGTATTCGCATTCAAATACTGTACATCCCTTACAACAAGTACTTGCATAAGTAAGCTACGCAATAGATGGAACCGACGAAAATCACGTATCTCGAATTCGCGTAAGTTGGTGCATAACTTTGCATATTAATTCATTGAACTCAATTTAATCGGGACCAAGGGTTAACAAAAATACTGGCTTAGACGAACAGGCCTCAATATAAAATACGATTCTTTTAGATAATCATACAAGATATTATACAAAATGAATTACGTACATAAAACCATGTTATTTCGTTGTCAATGATCTCTTAAAATCTAAATTCCTAAAATCTAGTAGTCTTCTTTTTATCAGAAAATTTTCCCTCAGACATTTTCGGTAAATAGCTAATATTTATTTTATATCCTTCTTCGGTGGCTATTTTCATTGAAGTCTATGTTTCATATTATTTGTAAGCCTTTTGAATCGAACTGAGAGTTTCTTTCAAGCTATTGCTATGAGTAAGGAAACAAACGGGAGAAGAAAATTTAGAACTGTGTAAACCCGAATTTGCCTGAATCGGGGCATTACCGTATGCACCCGAAGAAAAACAAATTCCTTATTGAGGATATGAAAAAGAACAGGGAAATTTTTCATGAGGAACAATATCCTGTTTCCTTATGTAAAATTTTCCTGTTTTATATATTTCTCCTGCCATACTATCTACAAAATTACTCCCAAATCCGTGGAATTTCAACCGTTATTTCTTTCTCTTGGCATCGTAAATTTCTCGTCAAGAAATTTTGCAGCCATACTGATCATACTTTGTGTATTTTGGATGTTTAATTTGAGCGCCTCCTAGTGATGAAAATAAACCACGGACGACTTACCCGAGGCTACGTCGAAGTATTCGCTGATTTTCGCACTCAAATTCCCTATTTATTTCTAAATTCTCACGTCGGAATGTCGTAATTAACAGACAAGTAAAAAACGCACGAAGAAGGTAAGAACTTGAGGAATGGGGTCACCAAGAAAATTAAGATGCGTTCTTATTCCACGAAAACTTTTTGCTGTGAAAGAAATCTCTCGGGAATTCATTATATTTCGACTCGTTGTCTGTTTTTTCCCTTTGGGGACGCCGATAACTATCTTGCGAAACAAAATTATGAGAAGTGGGAAAGCGTTCAGTGATTTTGGGAGAAACGCATGGATTCTCACTGTAATTAAATTTCAAGGATTTGCTGATCTGAAAGAACAAGGAAGTTGTTTAAGGTCTATTATATTCCATATCTTGTTAATTGACAGGATAAGAAATATTATCGACGATCGAACTTAAAATACTGCGAAAAATTTATTTACATCAGGAGAGTAAAAACAAAATCCTTAGGTCGCGAAGGTAAATAGACAAGCGTTGCGAAGAATGCGACGAAATTTTAATATAAAAACTTCCTCCACTTAGGAGTTTTGATTATGAAGGTTTCTGTACAGAGATTCTCGAGACTCGGAGAATCCGAGTTTATCCTAAAGCTAATTACTTTTTCACGCTGCGAGTTCTTCGTCACAGTGCTAGATTAAAGTTCAAGATGAAAATATTCTAATGAAAAACAATGGGCCTTAGGGAACTTTGATTAAGCGTATCCAGCAGAAGTAACATTTTCCACGAACATACTTTTCATTAACAGAGAGTTGTATTCTTCAGTATAAGGAAGACTTGCCTAAATTTTAATTATTTTGTTTTTGCATTTATGCTTGACATAATTTATTCATATGACATAGTACGATTGATGATTCTGAAGTATAGCTATATGAACCAATTCTTATTGACATGAGTAAAAAAAGTACATCAGCCATCATTTTGTTGCAATTCATCTGATTGTATTTCCTTGCAAAATCGGAATTCTTTCTTTTAACAGCTTTAAAGTGATTTCCATACCTCTGTTAGAAAAATATTCCATGCTATTAGAAAACTTTGAAATTCGACCATCGACAGCCCTGATACAACGACTCTAGATAGTAATTTATATTATCCTTAACGTAAAAAATGCTCAGTTCAAACATCTTTCGTTGTTCTAAAATCGATCTTGGAAATTCTCTCCCAATTATCTAAGAATGTCAATTTGACTGCTAAATTGGTCTTGTGAATGATACTGTAGTATTTTTTGTTCGTATTTTCATATTTTCTTTTCTTTAATTGTAATATATACACTTCTTTTTGTTACTTATTTTCACTGTGACAAAGTATATTTTTATACATTTTGATTGTGATTTTGTCCTATGGAGTCTTGCCAGAGGACATCCATAGAATTATTCTTATCATCACCTCTTAATATTTATTTATAAAGTCATTCAAGTTAATCCGCAATTTAATCATAATATGAGTTGCTAATAAATAATAAATCTCTCAAATCATGTCGCATTAACGGAGGGTTAATGACTTAGGGATTGTTACAAGCATAATAACGCACGAACTCAACCATCTGTCCCACAACCGATATTCGAATCTCAGCGTTGGCACGCTAACCCCTTTTATCGAGGACGGCCTAGATTAAACAAAGATCTTTCCGCGATGAATCTCTTTCACTAATATTCCGATTGTTCCTCTCACTTCCATGGTTTCATAGCCAAAAACCATTCAAATCCGCCCACTTTGGTGCCTAAGATTTTCAATCGACTTTGCTGCATTTAATTATCATCTTTGAGACATTTCCTGCAGATATGAATTTCCTCGTACGAGATTCTTACAGAATGTATTCCATCGCATTATGTATAGGGAATTCGGGGGAATAAGTGACGCCGCATTTCGCTTATTAAAGAGAAGTTATCGAATGGATGTTCTGAAGGATGGAGCAATTATCTTGAGCCAGAATCCCTTTTTCTTCATATTGGGAGAGTTGCTCAAAGAGAGGAAACACCCCTCATGACCCAGATTCTTAAGACACTGATGAGGCACTCCGAAGCATCGCAAAATGGCCTCTTTTAGGAAAATGTGATGAATCGACGGCCGAATCCTTCGACTGTAACGTCTGATCGAAACTCTCTCATCTCCAAGGGTCGACAAACTCCTTTGTGTTCTCTTGAGATTTAATCTATACCAAAGGATATATATGATATTCGTATGCATAAAATGAATAACGTATGCTCTCGCAGAAGGAAAACACAAATTATGGGCCGAATTCAATTTGCGATGCTTCGAATTTAAACATTCGCACATTTTAAACATTTAATTGAAAATTTTCTTAGAAATCAGCAAAGACTTGTGAGATGCTTAGTTATTTCACTTGGCACTCTAACCGGGTTATAATCCAGATGTTTCTGAAATAGGGCATTCCTTTTTCACTTAAAGAGGATTAAACGTACAAATAAATGTTAAGAAATTACACGAGTACTTCAAATTTTCACCGTTTTTAAATACACTGTCGGTTTTCGTTTTTCTGCCATTAACTTAAGGTACAGAAAATGTACAGTTTATAAAAATAAGTTACAGTGCAGAATTTATACTTATGCTAAATAGTATGAGCTCTCTCAGTTTTCCCAGTGGTGTGTGAAGAAGAAACTGATAGTGCATAAACATAAATTTTTGTGGAAAATACAAAATGCAACTTTCATTTATTAAAATGGTTACGAACCTTCCTTCTAGGAATACACAATTTAAAGGGAATTTTTATATTTATTTCAACTTAAAAACTTACATTACTGTTAGTACACTTCAAAAATATGATGTAATGCAATTCTAATTACGCAACCCGATTAAGACGATGTCCCGCTTAAGACGTGACTTTCAATTGGTCCTTCGAAAAGTGGTTTTTCTGTATCAAATATTTCATTTCTCAGTTTTGTACAATAGCATCTTTCATTTGTTTCCTATAAATGAAATTTCTCCAGGAAGAACCCTTGTTATGGAGATAGTGTATTATGGCAACGAAAGGCAGTCTTTCTGTCAATGCGTATTTGGCGTTGCAATTGTCAGCTCACGCCAAGCTAAAGATATTCGTTTCGACGGTTTAACTGAATGCAATTTGGAGTTGAATTCCTATAAATGCTCTCGAATGAAACACGGAAATCTTCTCAAAGTGTTTGGGCGTTTAAATGTTCAGAATAAAAATAGCGTATATGCTTGTGGTCAGGTGGGCCGCTTTTATTCAATAAAATTAAACAATTTTGATTTTAGTCGAAAGAAATGAGGAAGCACTTATTGTAATTTATAATTAGAAATTTATTCTAGTAGTAGTAGATAATGCTTATGTATATAATGTATATTACATGTCATTTCTTGACTATAACTATTCAGTTTTGGAATGTAGACGGTGAATGGAAGACATTTAAGAATACAATCGTATTGTGGTTATCAATTTGCACATTTTTGCGACTTTAACGCTGTAAATGCTTGCAATTTTCATGATATAATTTCTAACCTTTACATTCTTTTGATATCTTAAAGATACTTATGAATCGATTTTCCGGTGGATACTGTTCTCTCAAATTGGGTTTTTAGGACATCTTATTCGCAGTTTCCTTTCCATTGTGTATTTTTGTCATTCACTGATTCCTTGCATGTATACCTTTCGCGCACATTTCACTTTTATCGCATGATTTGCTTTCCTGCACTTTTCTGTCAGCGTATAATAGATTCATCAGCAATTAAAATATGCGTCACCTAATCTGTGCTCTGAAAGTCGCATTTTTTACCTATTTTATGACATAGACGGTGTATAAAACTAATGGCGAAGCTTAATTGGCAAGAGCGTCATATTTGATAAACATTACTAGCGTAACAATTAGGTAGTGAAATGCAGATATTTTTTAAATTAATGAGATAATGGTAGGAGAAATATATTGTTTTGTCATAAATGCTCTCCTTACATCCTACTCAATGAATGAAAACTACATAACTGACATTAATTCACGCCGGGTTTTCATTCTTTAAGAAGAAAATGCAGTCACTTCCCGAATTACGAAAGGTAGCATTCTGAGCATTTGTTTGTATCCCGGATTGGCCGTAAGTCTGATATATGTTTTAGTTGTTGCTCAACCAACAGATGAAGATCGATTTTGGAGATCAATTGAGAGAGCTTTAGGCTTTAGTATTCATTAATAAATTGTTATTACTATACATTAAGAACAGAACGCCACATTCTGGTATTTTTGGTGATTTATCAATATATTCGACCGTTATTCTTACAAACACTACAGCCGTGCACAAAATCCTCAAAATTATACGATAAGAGGTGTTTCAGTGCCTATAATTTGAGTTCTGGTAGGATATTTTAAAAATTAACTAATAATTTGCCAAAAATAAGAAAGCGACCGCTCTTTGACAGCACTTAACCCGGAAAATCCCGATTTTGCGTCCTTTTCTATGAATAACAACAGGTCACTCGCTTTGAAAATGTCTCTGACGCTCGTATTTTACGTTTACTCATTTAATTAATAGTCATACGAACGAATTGAAATACATAAATGTTTAAAAGTTAGAAGAACTGGGTTGACGGGTGAACCGTAAGTATTTTAGGTTGCATACAGAATAGTTAATAAAAGAAGGTCGTAACTTTGGGTGATCGTGACTGGGACGGTTGTAAGTCAGGGATCGTCCTTTTCTAGCACGGAGAGTTCCGTCAGAGTTCTTGGTGCCCAAAAAGTGATCAGCGAAGATTAAATTTCCAAAGAAAACCATAATTCACAATCCACAGCTATTCCATTTAGAGTAAATTAATTAATGGAAATGAGTTAATGATTCCATTGTCTCTCTCGGGAAAATTGAAAAAAAAATTAGAACTAAAATAATATATTTGAGTATGCCACTTCGAACACGTGTGCCATAGGTTTGCCACTCCTGGTATATATACGAGTATATACCTCATTTATATATTGGTAGTGTGAGTAGAAAGTAAAAATATTTGCACGCCCACGGTATCTTTCAGCTATTTTCCTCCCGAAAAAGTCCCACAATTTACAAAATAACCCCGTCACCCTCCTTCCGACCTGCTGATTTCCACCTCAGCTTTCATTTCCTATCCTCCTAGGGTTTAGCCGCCCTGCAGCGACGCGCTGCGGCCGTATCTGGAACTCCCCTTCCCCTCCACCCTTACTTCGGAGGGAAACTCCTGCAGTTGGAGTGTAGGTGGCGCTTGGTGCGGTCGTCTTATCGCCGTCACGCGCACTTTAACGCGTCCGCACGCGGAAAAAGCACCCTCTCCACAAAGAGAGGTCAAAAGTGAATACCATCCGACGCACACGTCTTGTTCTGGTGGAGTTGACACCGTCTTCAGGGATAATACATCCCTAACAAGTTCCGGGGACAGAATTCCGCATGTAGAAGAGGGTCGAATCGTTTCCGACAAATTTATTGCCTGACCTTCGGCAAGGTACGATATATATAAAAGTCTACTGTGTCTCTTCGGAGAAAGAAGGAGATAGGGATATATTCCACCAAGAATTTCCCGGTCACTGTAAGGGGCAGCTGTCTTCGGATCGGAGCCCAATTCCCGCCCAAGAGGAAGGAGAAGAAGCCGCACTAGTGTGAGTAGAAGATTCTCATTCACGTTAACCGCACGCACGCTAGGCGAAAAAATCCGAAAAAATGTTCCGGATCCGAGTTTTTTTTGGCACATCCCCTCCCTTTCTCTGCATTCCTCTCTTTTGTCGATTATTTCGGAGAGCGTTTTGTTTTCGCGGTTTCGATGCCTGCGGCTGAGGGAACCCCAAAAACGGGCAAGTTTCGGCGGCCGGGGGCTGAATACGGGGTTTCGCAGAGATTGTTAGACAATGTTTGGACGACCTTTCCGGGTTCGCGTTTTCATTAATTTCCGAGAAAAAATAAAATCGCGATTTATTTGCGGAATGCTTTCGGGATTAAACGAATCGGCGGTCGGAGACTAATTACGTATCACGTATGCCGCGGACTTTATTTGGGCTGTTTATCGACGGGATATGAAGTAATCCGCGTTAAAACGTACATGTCGATTGGCGTCCATAAATTATCCCGATAAAAATATCTCAATTTTCGCGCGTGAAATATCCCGATTGAAATATCTGCTTGGAAATATCTGGATTTTCGGGTTTGAAAAATGAGCCGCGAGATAAGGCCTCTTTTATATACCTTTTTAACGCAAGGTCGTTCCGCGTATTCTTTATGCCTTCATTTTCATATTTAGAGGCCGTCGACCAAGTTTTTTACGTTTGTGTCAGGGCTGAAAAATGAAAGTTTAGGGCAGAAATATCAGTCATCGCTCCGAAAAATGTTTCCCCGCCTTAATCCTCCTTAAACATCCAATTTATCGCATGAACATTTCCAAAACAGTTTTAATTGCAAATTCGGCCCCGTAGCGGGAGATAAAAAAGAGTTTCACGGCGCGTTTTTCAGTTGTATAGGACATTGAAAAGGATTTACGGCCGTTTATGCTCTGAGGTAAGGGTTTCGCAAACGAGGATTTACTTGTCAGAAGGGGTCGAGGGCGGACATTAGCGCGAAGCCGATGCTTGTGTATCATAGATGTTAGTTGGAGTCATCCCTTGTTTTCTAACTCCTTTCATTTGGGCATATTTATCATCGCAGCGAGAGCGTGTGAACCACGGCTTCCGTTGCCGGTAGCGTGACCGATCCCCCCGCACTGGGGAACCCGCCTTTTATAATACTGGAACATGGACGTTTGTGATTCATAAATTAATTTATCGCTATGAGCCATCGGCTCAACTCGCGAATCGACTGAAAAAATCGCGCAGAGAGTTCAAAGGTCACTTTATGAAAAAATTGTCTCGCTGGCTCGCTTCCAGTACTTTTTCAGGCTCAGTGTCATTGGGAGAAAGAGCAAGTTTCGGAAAGATCGCTCTCGTACGAAGATATACGGCCCCTTCTGGGGCTTTTTAACAGGTTATGGCCGGATTTCCATATTGTTTTCGTGTAATTAGGGTTGATTTGCACTTTCTCATATATTCATCCTCTTGTCAAACGAGAGAAAGAATTTGGGTTTTGGAAGAAAATTCGGTGTTTTACGGAGGTATCAATGCCCTCGAGATTTATTGGTGGATAAAATGGAATATTACAGCGCTTTGAAATTCTAGGGATAAATTTCATGCGTAGGTCTTGGTGCCTTAATTCGTAAAGAAGGAGAATATTTTTCATGAACATACTTAGAAGGGATTATGTTTGTCTCGTTCTAGAAACAGGGCTTAAATCTCTTTGCGGTAGTACTTTATTAATAGCTTCTCCAAAAAATTCTAATGTTTTTTGAACATGCTGTATTAAATTTCAAAATATATAGTTTTCGTTAGAAAGTATTGTTGGAAGCATTCGATAGCATTTGCTTGTCAAAATCAACGAAAGCCTTTAGAAAGAATTCAAAAGGTTCAAAAACTACTGACTAACCAAATGGAATATTTGCAAGCGATACTTGGTGGAATCTCGTCGTTAAGATAACAATTTTGCACAGATTTTGATTAAATTATTAATATGTTGCTGATTAACCCTTGAAGTCGCTTTATAGTGTGTGATATATCTGAATTCTATGATGAAATAGTTGTAATTTTAGGCTTTTATAAGAAAACGTTTCTTATTCAAATATGTGAATGTAGTTTTAGAGAGGCTCCTTCGATAGGAAATTCTTGTATGTAAATGAACATGCTGAAATGAACTTCTTATATCCCTTTTGGTTTTGCATAAATACTAAGGAATAGATCGCAAGATAAAAAATGTAAGTCGAAAGAAAGTTAGTACTTATACTCTGTTAATTTCTCACATCGAATATCAAATAATTTTCTCCTTTAATCTGAAGAGTGCAGTTTCGGATATCTTCAGGGAGAGTGGAAACGAAAAACCGGCACGTGGATGAACATTTAAACAGAAATGACAACGGAAAAGTTGCATTATTGCAAGTTCAAATGGTCGAATTCATTTGAAGCATTTGATTACCGTAGATTTATCAATTTAAATATTGCTATGGATTTCAGAGCATTCATTTAGCCAAGCAATTATTGCAGCAAAAGTTCATATTGGAATTCATGTTCATATGAACACATTCAATGCAATTATTACAACAAGAAATTGTCCAATTCAGTAAAGTGTTAAAAATTCAAAATTAATTTTAAAAGGGTGGCAAAGATCAATTGTTTACAGATTCTATCCGAAAATTAATGTAGCATCAAGGATCTTTATTAACATTAGAATTTTTTCAGTTTTATTTTTAATGGGATGAGAGTATCTCCTTCTGTTACGTAATGCGGTTATAATTAAGTATCAATTATGTCATTAGATTTTAATGCATAAATTATAAATATATAAGTCTCTTAATCTGTTTTAAGGGACAATTGGAACAAAATTCATATATATCTCAATGAAAATGATTCGCTATTAGATGTTGCTGCTTACTTTATCTATCTCAAAAGACGCATCTTTGCCCACGCTCGGTAGAAGTGGAGCATCTTTAGCGTTTACCGTTTTCTTGCGTAAGTTGCACTTCAACTCTTCTTTGCTTTCTTTGATAATAAAAGCAGGTTTAAACATCATACTCCGTTTCGTAGTTTATTGATTTTTATCTCGTGATCTAGAATGCTGAGACGGAATTAATTCAGTCGTTACTTTTCTCCTCAATCAACAGCTTTTGTGAGATGAGAAGCAGATAATTGTCTGTTCTCCGCTCAAAGTGATATTGGAAACCCCTTCTTATGTCACCAGATGTCAGCTCGTTTTGTTTCCTATCTGGCAGCCATTCTCAATGGAACTCATAAGCCGGATACATCTCTTCTAAGATAAGGTTTCCTTGAAGACGCGTTTCTTCCATATTTTTCTTATTTAATTCTTTTTATCATAGTTTTGTAGTAGGAATATAGAATTAAAATATTTGCTTGTTTGAACAGTTTATAGGGAGATATGATAAATTAATTAATTTTAATAATGCGTTGAAATTGTCTGTTATTGAGAGACGATTTTACGAATACCTCACAGCCTTATATTTTCGGTGAAGTACAATTTTCTTGAAACTGATTTATCTCATCTACTCAAATAATAGTAGAGTCTCTCAGTCAAATTTTATGGCTGTATGAGGTGGTCGAATTTAATTTGGATACTACTTTTCTACGGACAAAACTCATGTCTAATCTGGATCCAAATTTTATATACTACAAACGATGCGGAAAAGAGAAAAAATAAGACAAAGAAAAATACATTAATTAACTAGAACGCTGCTAATACAAAACATCCAATAATTCTGAATAACCTATGACTATCTTATACTTGGATACAAATTTATTAAGACACGCATTGAAATATTGGGTCGACTTTTATTGGAGGTACGCAAAATATTCTGAATTTTCTTGCCACAAATTACGGGGTCGACCTTAACTGATATCAAATATTCTTTGGGTATAAGAGGTATAAAAATTTGAAAACATTTTATTTCGTCTTTGAATTTCTGACGTTGGAATTCGGTTTTAAATGCATTTTCTCAGGGTTACCCTCGTTACAAGCCTCTAATTCTGAGAGATAAAATTTATAAATAATTCTCTTGAATGGAATCTTATCCTTACATTTATTTCACTATAAAATTGGTTCTAGGTGAAGGGTATCCGTTCTAAAAGCACTTTGCGGGGCATCCTGTTATCTGTGATGTAGAAGAAAATATTAGGCACACAGAAAAAGTAATTCTCTTCATATTCACTCCATATTTCATTCCTTGGGTCGTTGATTCGAATATCATTCCAGTGTGAATTTTGTTATTTCCATTTTTCAAGCGTGGCTCATGCACAAATAACTTTTTGCTACTTTTTCAATTCGTTGACTCTTTGCAGCCCGAGTAAAAAATAGACATGAAATAATTTCTTTCTTTTCTAATAATGATTTTGTATGGAACAGTACGTAATTAAGTCGGGGTTCATCTACGTTGAGTTCGTTTCATTCCGATGGTTTTTCATTTTTATTGCTCGAATTCATCGTAAGCAAAATAAATAGCGAACAGGGAAATCTGTAATAATACCTTAATTCGAGTGCACTGGGCAACTTCCACCTAATGAGAGTTGTTTACTACTCTGGGGTAACAGTTTGCGGTGTTCACCATTAGAGATGATGTCGTCCAAATAGACATGACAGAGCAGTAAAAATATCACCTCGGTCATCTGGAATCGCAAATTGAGATTAACTCTAACGAGGACACAGATTCGCTCCGTGGTCTGAAATAATAAACACATTACCTCTTCTATTACAACACAACTAAATAAAATACCGCGATAAAAGATAAATTCATTTTAAGATGTTTTTATTTAGATCTAGGGCATAGGTTGGAGGTTATCAGATATCGCTTCCAAACGTCAAAAAGCGGCCAGTAGGAGCAAGTGTAGACAGATGTTATTTAATTATAATTAGTTAAATTTATAAACAAGAGGTGAAGGTGGAAATTGTCAACCTATCGAATTAATTATTTGCCGTTCTAAATGAACTGTGAATATTCTGTTTGTTATGAATTATTGGAGATATTTCGGATTATTGAAACACGTAGTTTGCATATTGAATTAAAATAAATTATAACACTAATTTTATGTAATACATTGAATGGTAAATCGTTTAAATGTAATTCCTAATCAATTAAACATTAATAACCTACGGAATAAAATCGTCTCTTCACTGTTCGGTATGAGTTCGACTTGCATCATACTTTTAACCATCCCAAATTGGACAGTTTCAAATGGATTCTCAACAATCATTTTTCGGTTATAGCAAAATGATTATACTTCGAATAACTTTATACAGGTGGCATCCCAATAAAATCCTACAGATACTTCGCAAGCCTTCACGGAATGGTGCCGAATAGAAATTTCATTTCCCAAATCAGTGAATTCAGGTTGTCCTTCTCCATTTCTCCGATGTCTATCACCTCTTGATCAGAGTAATCCGAAGCGGCCATTTTATTCTAATTCGGCCGAGTGTTTCCATCACTTATCCCGAATCGATGCGCGATCCCCCGATTTTAATTGCGTGCAAACGAAAAAGGAACGATTTGTACATTTCCAAATCGGTTCGCGGATGAATGGAGGTCACCGTGACGCAATGTTGATCCATAACATCCTCTCTCCAAAACTTATGGAAAAAAAGCATTTTTTTTAACCCCCGTTCCCTCCCAGCGGACCAATTAACGGCGACCTTTATTTTCCGCCAATCCGTAATACCGAAATAAAAAAGATTTAACGGAGGACAAATAAAACGGCGGAAGGGGCATCTGGGGAGGAGGGCTGTGCCAAAGGTTAATTTTCGCTCTTCCAATTGGAGAAAGTGAAGTCCTTGTGTGACGTGACATTATCTCGCGAGGAAGAAGCTTCGTCAGCTCGAATAAAAGGCGCGGTAGAGTGCCTCAAAAAGTAGACTCCCAAAGCACTCCTTTTTCTACTCTCTCTCTCTTTTCTATGCCATCCTCTCTCTCTTCCCTCTTCTCCATCGCCTCCAAATTGCGGGACTCAAAGCCGTAACCCGTAAATGAGTTGACTTTCGGACTTGTGAAGTGAACGAAAAAATAAATTAGAGAAGCGGAAATATTCTCGGAAGACGCGTTATACGTTACAACCCTGGAAGAGAGCGTGAAGCTGTAATTTGGAAGTATTTCTAATTTACTGTTGTCGAATAAATTAAGTTTTTAGTTCTTAAAAGAGAGTGAATTTGATTAGCAGATAATTGGTCTGCACAGTCAGCGGTCGGACGGCTGGTCGAATCTTTTTCACTCCCACTTTTAGCTGCCAAAAGCATTGGAGAGGGAATGTAGAAAAGATGAGGAGTGAGGTATTTATTTTTCTTATACTCATTGAGCCTGAATGCTTTTAGTGGGAATATTTCATGCCACAATGACTCTACCAATATCACTTTCATAGTATTCGGCGAAGAGTTATCAGGATGAATGCTAATATTGAACTCAGAAGCTTTCATCTTGGAGGAGAACAAGACAAGTGAAATATAAATTTTTGTGTTTTCTCTACCAAAAGACAAAACTTAGCAATTAAAATTTGCGTGGTGCTTGCAGGATATTGCATTATCAAAAATAATCCCCATCCTAAATTAAGTTATACTAGTTGCGGCACAGATAATGATGATTTCATTGCGCGAATTATTATTTCTTGATGGGAAATAGTTAAAAAATTCATAGTAGTTACTTTTAAAGTCTTCGACAGCTGATATGATTTTGAGCCCCGACCGGGAGTCGATCTCGGGGCTGTTTTCACCAAAGTCGAACGCGTTGCTCTTTCGGAAGCTTTGTAAGAATTGGTATTATTACTCACTGAGCAAAGATAAGATGCTAATGAAAAAGATTTCCACGATTTCCAACTTACAGCAATTTTTATTTTACCTGCTGTTTTCTGTGCTTCTGTTTTTCCCTGATTAAGATCTGATATTTCCTATAGAAAAGCGCTAAACTTAGATTTATCATAATTCTGATATTTGTTTAGATTAGCTAAAATTACCGGGCATTCAAAACAAAAGTCATGGCATTTAAATAAATCTCATCAATCAATTATAATCAAATATTCGCTCTAAACATTCTGCTTATCATCCATACGTATCTAATTGTGTTATTTTTCGCTGTAAATGATGTCTTAAACTGGACTGACGTTTCATTCTCAACTGGGATAGTACGTTCGTTGGTTTAATGGACTAACTGTCATTATTAATGCCTGTTATTGTTCTTAGCAATCTTTTTTATGTACCCGATTAACGAATCGCGTTACATTGGAAAAACATCTATTAAGTATATACTTAGGCTCAAATTTTCCTAATCTTTTTTCTAATAGCAGATAATCCGAAGGGGTCAGCTTACTATTATAGTGATGATGATTAGCGATGGCATCAATTACTCTTTTGGATATACTTATTTAATTGAAGCTCTTCTGCAGCCAAATAATCGGAAGGATTGAGCTGACAGGATCGTTGCCACCAAAGGCGCTATACGAGCTATTCCAAGAGCACAATAACGTAACATATTTTATTGTTTTAAACTTGGTATTTCTCTGAAATTATCCATCAGCCTTAACTGTAAGTGTATATGAGGCAAGATAAAACTCTGCGTCGTTACATTTTTCAGATCATAAGAGTCACAATTTGTTGAAATACGGAGATGACATGGGACTGAACTCACGTTACACGAAGGATCATAACGCTGGGAATTAAAGCGAGCTCTTCTCGAAGGCCTTCTCTTTGACAGGAGTCTGCATTGCGAAAAATTCTAGGAAAGGATTTTATTTCGCGCGGGATAATTTTCGAGAGAGATAATTCGAGGAAATGGGAGAAAATGTAATAAGAGAGGAATTGGAAATGAGATGTGACAGCGAAAAGGAAAAAGGCAGTGGAGCGGTCAGTGGGCAAGTGGTTGTGTCGACTGGGCGTGTTTGCGGAAAGAACATCAATCACATCGAAATATGCATATCCCCTCTCGTTCACTTTTCCTGGAAAAATAGTCGAGTTTGCGAGCCATCGCTGCACACGCACACGTTCTAATTTATTTTCGCCTAATTGGCTACGAGATCGCATTTACGCACGCTATACATGTGGAAGCTTCATTTAGCAATTCGCGGATTACTTCTTTTATTTGAGTACATTAATGTTAATTTAATACGGAGATGATATGTCGAGGTTTAAATTTTTCTCCATTTGCATAACCTCAATCGGGACTCTGTGTTTGTCATATTATAGGAAAGTTAATATTTGTGACTGCAAAATAGCAGTTGTTTGTGGACGTTTATTTAATTCTTTTCCGATTTTAGCTAATGAGGACTCCAGAGAGTCACAAATAGAATGTCAGGTCAGATTCATTTTAGTTTGTTTAGTAATATTTCAAAGAAAAAAAGATAACATGAAGATATCTAACGAAGTAACTCAGAGTAAATATGATATACAATTTATCCGATGCATATGAATATTTCAGAAGGTAAATGTTAGCTACGTACAAAATCTTTTATTTTTAGGAGATAAATTACATTTGCTAATAAAGAAATAAGTGGACATTAACAATTTAAATTTATATAAAACACAATATAGAATATAAACGACCTGAGCTTCGATGCGTCATCACCAGGTTAAAATTGTGTCCACTAATTTTCTCTATTTTGTCTGACGGAATACGACCAATTGAAGGACGTAACCATAGTTGTAAAATTACATTTATAAGCTTCCTCTGCATCTTTGTAACTTAAATGATAAATTTAACCATTTTCTAATATTTTAAAATCACATAGTGAATCCATCAAATGCGGTATTATTTCATTCATTCATTTTTATCGCAGTAGTCGTACCAAAAAGGAGAGTTTTATGAGGAAATTCAAAAATTTTAGATATTTAACGAGTGACTACAGAAAATGATTCAATAGTAAGAAGGCATATTCCTAAGACCTCAAATGATTCATTTTACATTTGTCGTATATCCGTCAGCGTAGAATTGTGAATTTAAAGAATTCCAAGCTTTGTGTTCAATGAATAAAGAATGTAAGACAATATTGGTAAAATCTATAAAGAAGCTATTCTTCTTTATGGAATGGACCGAAGTTGTCTTACATATTGTATTGATTCGATACAATAGATTTCCACCAGATTTCGGTAAATCAAGTTCTGTTTGTGTTCAAGCTTCGTGACAAAGTTTATAGCACAAACGTGCAATTTTCTAGAAAGACCTTAGAGGGAAATATGCTTATTTCGCCACTTTGGTGATGATCAATCATTCATAGAAATTCATTTGTTTTCTTAAAATGACATTAAATGCGAATAATCGTTGTCAATTTTTAAGGGTTGATTCTTACAGATACCCGCTTACTGCTTTCCAACTACCTAGGGATACTTAAGATATGAAATTTTTCCTAGTTAGTTTCCTCTAGGAACTGGAGCTCACGATCTTAGTCAATGGATCACACTAGATCTGTCGGTGCACTAAGTTGTCTACTCTACTACTTTTTATATGTTTTTGGTGAACTATATTAATTTTTATTACGGTTATAACACATATAGTTAACATTGGTTAAAAATCACCGTATAACCTATGAGAACTGGAATTTCGTTGGCTTTAGATAACTGCGATTGAGTCATCAATTTAAACGCTATTAATTATGTATGTTGTGGACTTAGGAAGTGGCAATCCGAGTATCGAGTTAGTTAAGGGGTTTCAGGACGGTCTGATATGTTGACGAAGCACACTATTTAAGCAGGCAGATGGGAAAGCTTTTGAGAATTCCCTAAGTTAAAGAGTATCCTAAGTTAAAGATTAGAAAAAAGAGGGATGCACAACGAAGTAATGGTGGATTCTAGGATTAAAGAGATGGGACTCAATGTGAGATTTTCGAACTTAAATTGCATCGGGTTAAAAAGTTTTCAGCAAGTTGGACAGGTGTTCTGTGGCATTATAATGAAAAATTCAGAGGTGCTTCTTCCTCGCCACCAATCTAAAGTATTCACAGTCTGAATGCTTCATTTGTAGCGATGATAAACTTCCGCAGACAGAAGTTTTTAGTCCAGTATTAATAAACTGCGCGGAATTCCTAGTAACAAAAATGATTCCGCGGCAGCAGGTTAATCTCATCATCGCGGCTCCAATCGTAGCGGAGATTTTCCCGCAGATAACTCCCTCGAGGTAACTTCGTTATAGCTCACCATGGCGATAACAAACGAGTTTGATCGCCGACGCAAACATTCTTAACTCCGGCGCGGAAATTGCGTCGAAACTGCGTTGACACGAATCCTTCACCCGATTCGCAGAATTTCCGAAATTTATGGCCGATGTTTCGAAACAACTCTCCCGCACAGAAAAGGCGCTTATGAAGACTTCTTGAGCCTTTTGACTGAGAAAAACGTTAATAATCCTGCTGTAAGGGTTATTGCTCCACCGATAATGAAACCATTGGGAGGAAATATAAGAGAGCGGACAAAAGTTTTGCGTCAGCGTCCTTTCAAAAAGCGATTTGTGATCCATCCACTTCACCAGAAGAGGCTATTTTTTTTCATCGATCTCGTTGGATCGAGCGAGGCAAGAAAATGGCTTAGCCGTGGAATCCCCCCCAATCGGGAAGGGGGGGGGGGGGGCACACCGGAAACGGGAGTTCATTTGGGTCAAAGTGAGAGAAGAGGGTGCGCGTGTCCCGCATAGTGTCCCTTGTAAATGGGAAAGGAGACCTTTTTCTATCCCCATAATGGAGTGAGAATAGAAAGGCTGCCAATATTGCCTCGGATTACTTCTCGATCCTTCCTCGGGATTATATTTTTAAGTCGACTTCTATTCTTTGACCACTCCAGTACGTACTTTCCTCATCTCCTTCTAACCGATGATCTCTTCTTTCTCCATCTCTTTTCGCTTTCAGCGTCTCTTTTAGTAATTTTATCTTTGCTTATATTCCTCCTCTGCATTACAACTTGGCATGAAGTTATGATTGAAAGGTGTCTAGTTATTCATTTCATTTTACGTAATTCTTATCATATTCTTATATTATATTGCTTTTGTGAGTTATATGTTATACGCATACCATGCCATCTTTTGGCTTGTATTATCAATGGGTTTGTGCAGTTTTTACACATTCCTCTCCTTTGTGGGTGTTTTCCTGCTGTGGACATTTTTTCCTAAAATTTATTTACATCTACTCCTAAAGTTTTCAACTCTATCTTAATTCACACATACATTATTTCTGTTTTTTATCAGTGCCATTGACATAGATGAAATAAGAGACTTTTAATTCTTAATTTCACCTAAATGAAGACCGTTTATAATTTTCTCATGGGCTATGTCTTTACAGGCCTTTCTTTTGGGTTCTGCAGTATTTTTCGAAAATTTTCGAACTCTCCCAGTCGTGGCAACATAAACAACAGTGATTTAGTGATGAATATAACCGAATATCATGGATTAATGACACCTACTTCTTAACAAAATTATTTGGTCATGATTAGGGTGAATGACATTCACTATGGAAGAATATATGATTATGATTCTCATTCTCACTTTCGTACGTTCCGTACTCATTGGCCCACAATGCGCAGTGAATATGACAAAATTATAAGTAAGAAAACATTTTTATAGCATTGAAATGAAGTTATCAAACTTCAAATTTGACAAAATTCACATTAGTAACGTTTTTAGAAGGTCCTACAATTCTTTCCTCTTCTGACATTCTAAGTGAAGGTCAAGTCAATATTTGGATAGCTCGAATCGAATTGTTATTTCGATTTTTTACTTATTAAGAATGATATATTCTCTTTAAAATTAACTAACTCTTTAATAGCATAAGCAAAACAGGAGTTGAATTCTTAATTAGTGGTTACATCTCTATTCCTCAGTTGTTTCCTTCTCTACTCTCCCTCTTTTCTTCATGTGAGAATTTTTGAAAATTTCGTCAATCAACATTCGCATTCAAATCAACCCTCCCTTCATTTATATCTTTAAAGATTTAAAATTCGGACAGAACTTCGCCTCTAATAAAGTCGCTTGTATATCTGCCTTTCGTTTCCTCGATGCCCTTTCCTCTCCATCCTCTCTTTCATATCTATTCCCCTTTCCTTCCGCTTTTGATATGGACCTCAAATACTAATGTTCTTTCGCCCCACTGCCATTATACCCTCTGCCAAATTCGTCCTCGATCCCTTTTTCTCCCTTTATCACTCTCTCACTCCGACGCTCCAAACCCCTTTACATCATCCTTCTCCCTGTTTAGCCAACTAATTTCTCCTCCCCATTTACACTAATGTCTTTGCCCCAAAATCCGCTTTCTCCACGTGTTCCTTTTCATGGAATGTTTACACTATGCGTATATTTCGGGTGCAATTCTGCACCTTTTCCTCCCCCATTCCGTTTGCTAACTTCCTCTCTATGGTTTCGTTTAAAAATTTGCCTTTCGCATCATTCTTCTCTCCCCAATTTCTGCTTGATCCACTTCCTTTTCCCAAAGGATAATTTGTCCTCCCTTCTGCACCTTCCGCTTTTCTCCTCTATTAACCTCCTCTTTCTCCTTCCCATGAGCCTCCGTTCTTTTCCTCCTTTGACATTCCTCCCTCAATGATCGCTCTCACCTAGTCACCATGGACACCCCTTCTCAGCCTT
The DNA here is from genome assembly GCA_036926295.1 of Pachydiplax longipennis. NCBI lineage: Eukaryota > Metazoa > Arthropoda > Insecta > Odonata > Libellulidae > Pachydiplax > Pachydiplax longipennis. The sequence continues at coordinate 11,371,520 of JAVFKF010000024.1, read as the reverse complement.
CTCGTTAGGTTTCCCCGAATCGATAGCTGGGGATGCACCGTTTGGGTCGGCCTTTAGGGGAAGCGATGCTTGGGATATATAGTTCACTTTCACAGTCCAGAATATGCAGGTTCATGTATTAGTGCGTGTGATGCGGTCATTCAGCCCTAATCCCTCCCATTTTCTCCCCTTCTAATACTACCCTACTTACGTCCTCCATCCCCACTTTTATTTTCCGAGTCTTTCCTACATTCCTTTTCAAAATAGTCAACCTCTTGACTATCTTGTTTTGTAGTGGTGAACATATTAGTAAGAGAAAGCATCAGACGAGGTAAAACTCGAGAAGTATAATAGATTAAATACATTATCATCCCAATGAATGTATATCATTCTTATTACATTGTATTGATTTCTTTTATGAATATCAGTGTACATCTATGTTAATTTGAATTTATTGCAAGATATTCCGTAAATATTGAATAAATATGAATATAGTATTCATAGTTTATATTTATTGTTGTTGTTATAATGCAGTTAACTTCAGTTCTTTGTATCTATTACATCCCGTGTATTTTCAAATAAGTGAAGAATAATTGATGCATGTAATTGAATATGCTTGTTGATGTATCGCATAAAAGTACTTATCTGCCGTGGATTTATATTTTCTGGTCGTTTTCTTTTGTATCTTTTAGTTGTTTTTATCGGTGAGTTTGTGTAGTTTTTCACACCTACCTTCTTAGCAGGTGTTTTCCCACGGTGGATAATTTACCCCTAAGTATCTCTTAGGCCTTTTATATTCTCATTTCTTCTCATTTTTTCGATAATATCACTTAAAAATTAATAACTGTATAAAGTATGACCATGGTTTCGATGGAAAACAAGACTTTTAGTCTTAATTTCGCCCAAATAAACATGTTTTATTATTATTGTTATCGTTGTACTTCAAAGTACATATAAGCTCCAGGTTTTGTAATTTCGGTTAACACTTGTGTTGAGTATAACACTAAAAATTCTAAAGTGTATCTGAGGATGACAGTTATAAACGAAACTGGTCGTTTAAATGAAAACTGTGGAACATACTAATTATTGTTTTTATTCGGTCTCAAAACCCTTTCTTTGAATTCGTTCCCATACAGCAAATTCGCCAGTTTTCAGGGAATGTAGTAACAGTGACGGTATTAGGATGAACAGAAACCCTCAAGTCCTGATCAGAAAAATCCCTTTTAGCCAGGAATCGAACCCAGAGCTGGTAGTCAAAGATGCGAATCAGAATTCATGGTCTTTGTGCGCAGTTCGTCAGTACCATTTTAAGAAAAATTTAGGTGGGAGTTTGTTCTGCATTTTAGAAACCATCAAGTCCTCATTTGATTTTAGACAAGAGAAGCTTTCTAGCGAGCGGCACAGAGAAAGCGTGCAATTTGCATAGAATTTCGTTACGTCAATAGAGTGGGTGCTAGTAAAGAGTTCCACGAGACTAGATGGAAGTATGATAGGAAGCAACCTTAAATTCTCTTCTCAATGAATTGTTTTTAAGGATTCTGGAGAGATTATGAGTACGACGCTGAGCTAACGAATGAGAACGAAATTGATGCGACGGCGAATCTTCTTTAGAACTCATTTCCGTGAACGACAAGAACAACTACAAAGGTGGAGGAGTTTACTCGGCCTAAAGGTGGGTCGAAGGACAATTATGCAGATGGAGTCCTTCCACCCAATTGTATTCTTCTTCTATTTTATCCCCTATTTTCACCTGTCATCCCGTTCTCTCCCCACTGCGTCCCCATAAACCGGAGTATTTTTAAGGGAGAAATGTGGCGATGGCCTTGCGTATCTGTGGCGTCGGGCGATGCTTCCAAAAATGTACTCTTTTTTCTGCAGGGCATCTTTTTTTGTTAAACTCCCATCATGTTTATTTGATAGTTCATTTAAGGGAACGAGCGAGATGCCTTTTATTTCCTCTCCGCGTTGGAATTTCTCCTCCGTAAGAGAAAAATATTAGCGCTTGTTTTTTAAGGCAGATTAGTCGCACCATTATGAAAAGCACCTCTTATTTCTATGGGAGTCAATGGTTTCAGCTCGCCTAGCGTGTTTCAGTGCTACTTTTTCTGCGGCTAACGTTGTAAAGAAGCTGGTCAAAACCTCGTGATATAGAAAAAAATTCGTTTTTCCCTTCTCGGCGCTTTTAGAGTTAGACTTTCAAGCTATTTTACTTAATTTTCTAAGATTTCAACATCAGAATATTGAATTACATATGTGAACAAAATTTGTTTTCGAGGTACGTTTGAATTTGACTTTACTGTGCGTACTTAGACTTCATTTTTCTTCCATATCGAATCGCATGTTGATTTTTTGCATTTATAGTTTTAACTGGTTATTTAGAATTTTTCGGGTAAATACTTTGCTCAGATATAATTCTACACGAATATGGAATTACTTTACAAATTTTAATACGGAAGACAAACTAGCTAATATAGTTGTTTTCAGTTTTCCCCTTGCCTGTTAATGTTTTAAATTCAGTAAGGTCAACTTTATTGATATACAGTGATTACATCATACTACTATTAATTTAAATATATTCTACTATTCTAGATGTAAACTATAATACTCAATTCCAAGAGAGTCAGTTGAAGAAAGAAGATTTGAATCTAGGCTCAGTTGGTAAACCCCTTATTACTTCTGACTATCCAACAATGGACTTTTAAGAAGATCTGTTGGTAAAGAAAAATTGATATGAAATTTTGCGATTTATACGGAGAATAAAAGACGAACAATGGAAAATAAAAATAAGGTTATCGGTGGCAGCTTACACAACGGGCAAAGATGCAAATTTAATTTTGAATATCTTTCTAGAGAAAGTAGTTTAAAGTATGAAGCTTAAATACATTTCTATAAAAAGAATATCTTCACAGAAATCACGCATATTAAATGAATGATGTAAATATACTGTCTTTTATCCACTGAATGCAATGATATTTTAATTATAAAGTAAATCAAACATGTTAAGAGTGAGCAGATGAGTCTACATAATAGAACTGCTATACAGATTGCTAGAAGTCTCCAAACAGACAATCAATAAAAAAGGAAGAAGGGGTTACCTAGAAGTTACTATATCTAGCGACAAAATCACAGAATTGGCAACTATGGTGATAGGAGGTCCAAGGCGTACAAATATAGATATCTATCCTGAATGTTAGGCAATATCTTCTTTAGATATGCAATAGGAGATGCTTAGCTGTTGCGCGTGAAAGCGTCTTTCTTTACTCTCGGCTCACATCTTCAACTGATCTCAAATTTCGAGCTTACTGAACTGCAATCTATACTAACCTATCCATAGTAAGCTATCTATTATATCGCAGAAAAACGTAACGCTTTTCGTTTGTGTATGTTTGAATTTATTTCCCTTCGAAACACGCTTGAGAAATTGCTGCAATGTCCACACTAAGAAATTGACGAGGAAAATCAAATCATGTGGAAAATTTCATCTTGGTTCTAAGGAAGCCATTCAATGCTCTGTTTAGAATTTAAATTACGTTTTGGTGTGCTCTTAATATTCCTTGGAGACATTAATTTGGAAGAAGAAATCTCCTCAGGAAGAGGATATTTTCTTTTCTACTTAGCTGGATCTCAGATGACTCAAGATTTTCCTTAATATCGATTTTCATTTCTCAAACCTTAATTACGTAGCATGGTGAAAATAGAAATAAGAACCAATTCCCTCATCTTTTCTTCTTTGAATATATTACGTCTCAGAACCTCTATTTAATTTCCATAGACATTCTTCATACATAATTTTATCTCAGAGACTTCTGGTTGTTACGAAATTTCTTTCATGTAATCCTTATTCATCTGAGAAACATTTTTTCTGATCTTTGACTGTTGATTAGAATTTGTTATGACTCCAGAGATAACGAGTCTGATTCATCATCTCATTTACTTAAAATTGCATGTAGATGAAGGAATATTCCGAAAGACGATTCAAATTATTTTTCGGTTCCAAGAGAGGCATGGAATGGAAAAAAAGATTCGGTACAAAACACGTCGCACCTCTATGTCTCATTGATATTATTTGGTGGTGTAAAATCATTCCATTTCTATAGGTAACAAGTTCATTCACTATCAAGATTGATGATTTAATCATAAGAGTCATATTTAAAGCTCGGAAAAGTACCAAAGAGCACGTTAAAAGTTCCAATTTTTCCATTATGGGTACTATATCCTTCGCAGAAAAGAAATAACTACTCTTAATTTAAACAATAGTATAAAGAAATATTTCATCGTATATTTTGTATTCCAATCAATACAGAAACATTCCTTTGAGCTTTTGATTTAATTATAATAGTTTTATATTTAATAAATATCCTAGATAAACTTAGCAGTACTTTAATTGAAATTTTTGGTCTGAGGTTTAAAATGTTTCTAAAACTGCTTGTTGGCCTTCTTACATTCATTGAGATCAAGATCTGAAAACAATAGGAAATTCGAGATTACAGATCTCTAAGAATAATCGATGGCGCATTTGACAGCTAAGCTATCTTCTTCGTGGGCGAAGAATACTCAAGAATCTTAAGTTTTAAAAACCATTAATTTTTCGTCCCTTGAAGATTATTTTTTGACTTATTAAATACGGATTTGGTGATTATCAGAGGATTTGTAATCCCGAACTTCCCGTTGTTTCAAGACTCTTGTTCCAATATAGAATAAACGCCAATAAAGGCAACGACCCATTAGGAGCGATTTTAAACCTCTGATTCTTCATTTTTCAGATTCCAATTTCTTTCTCTACTGTGATTCAAACCTAAGTAACCTCTACATCCATCGCAAAGGGGTAAAAAGTATGCCTTTGAAAGAGAACGTCTATACTGCGTTCCGTTTTTTCTAGTCAGTTGGTCAGTAACTACAAACTGTGGTTGGAATCTTTTAACGTTAGCTACGAATAGAAATATTAGTTTAATTCGGATTTGGGAACGGCGCATAAAGAGGTCCGGAAATGAGGCTATTCCTGTAGAGAAAAAAGAAAGGATTTCATTCTCCATAAAATTATGTGAAACTGCACTGAAAAGCACTGAAACACACGGTAGAACAAGATCGTAGGAGCGTATTTTCTGCCATTTTCACATTGATTCAGGCCACTTAGTCTGTAACCTTTTATGCCAAGGAAGCTTTTTTAAGCGCGATCCATCCTATTTCGTTATCGCAAAATGAACGTAATGATCACTTCATTTTGTGAATGCAAAAAGGGAGCAAAACGGATAAAGCAATGAAGTAAATGCGAAAGAGGCAGTGGAAATGGTATATTGCGCTAAATTTAATTCAAATTGAGGAGAAAAATTATTGATGTTGTACGCTTAACAAGGGATAAAAAAGTGCCACAGCCAACAATGTGTTTCATCAAACGCGAGCCATTTAGCAATAATAACACGGGGTGTCGGATTTTCATGAGGTTTAATGGTTGCCGGATGCGCGATTATTTCCATGATTGTCCCCCTTTCCTGAGTCATGGCAGCAAAAGCGAGAATTTTATGTCGCTTTTCGCCGTGAAACAGTTCCGTGCAAACGGAATAGCCTCAATTTGGGATTTGCTGCCCGCAGAAACGGATTTTCATCGATAATAGTTTTCGCTGCATTGCCATGATCCATTAGAGTAAAAATGTATGTACATAACAAAGAGAACGGCGTGTTGAACGAGGACAGGTTATGACTTTTGATATCGCCTCTGCATTTCACTACCGTCCGTTTTCTAAAATGTATATTCGCGGTAAATATCTGTGTCACGTTCAATGCCGGCTGATATCTTTTCGTGTTTTGAGCTTTCGTGCATAGAAGAAGTGGTCTATTTGTGGTGCATAGAAGAAGTGGTCTATTTGTCACTCCCGTTGCATTCCCTTCTTTCACCTCATAGGATGGGAGATTTTTTCTCAGAGCAAGCAACCCTTTGTTAGTAGTTTTCTTTCTCCACTAAGAATGGATTGTTGGATTCGGAGAATATTAATTTCTCATGAAATTTAGACGTCTTTTAATGCAATCTACCTCCATTGTAAGAATGTCAGAGTTATGATTTAGTTTAGCAAACCTGCCAAAGATATCTCTATGGGCTCCCGGGTAGCCAAATAGGCAACGCCTTCGCCTTTGGTGGAAGCGGTCCTGGATTTTTGGACCACACCTGTTAAAGTATCTTTAAAAATAAACCTTCAAGTCTAAAGGCAAACATAAAATGTAATTTTCAGGAAAAACGTTACTATGCTAAAATTCAGTAAGTTTATAGTAAAGAAATAAAATTAAAAATCATAAAAGTTTCTCAATTTTTCCACATTATATTTCTTCTTTACTTTCTATCAATATCGTCTTTCTAGATACCGTTTCTCTATTAATTTTGATTTCAATTTAATTAGTACTTTGATTCAATTTCTATGGATAATTGGAAGAGGATGAATGTACTCTGCAGCCTCAGTTTCGCCCAAAATAGACGAAATTTATTTATTTATTGTAATAGTTAAATAAGAAATCCCATGGCTGATATTGAGCATGATTGTGATGTGACTCATTCTTTAGTAATTGCCAGTTATCTTAATCGTAATTAAGTATTTTCTACCTGCGGTCCAAAGAAAAGTGAAGATTCTATCAGTCAAAGGACGAAATCACCGTCAATCAGAACTATCGATTTTGGGTTCACTTCACTCTTAATAATTCAAGTATTTTGGGAGAATGAAAATGCCTTGCACGCTCCAGGTCTATCCTGGCATTACTTATTTATGTGATGTATAGTCTTAATGGTGAATCACTGTCATTTCTATTTCTGTTGGACCTTTAATAAAAATGGGAGTAGGATTAAATAAACACGTCTTTCGTATGTATCAGATAAGATTATTCTATAAATTTAACTCTGATGATGCCCTAATCACAGTTTTCAGTTGACTTGCTTCCTTGCCTAAACTATTAAACAAGTAATTTATATCATAAAATTTTTATAATTCTTTATCAACAATTTGATATAATCTTTTGTTTTAATTATCAATTTTGTCAAATTGACTAAAATTTATCGAATCGATCCTACGCAAAAGTCACGTTTATGCATAATCTCCAAGTTTTAAACCACATTTTGCAATACTCCATCATTAAGTAGACCTTTTGGTTTCTCTCAATTCAGATATTTATTTCAGCGGAATTCTAAGAAAATTGAGGAAAACATTTAGCGAAACGGCGCTGAGTTACAAATTAATTTTAGCTTCTTTGAATAGATTTGGTTAATTTACATCTATTCATTCCATGTTCTTAGTGTAAAGGATCCCTAATGCTCCTTTCCGGAGATGAAATCCCCGACGGTAATTAGGCAGCGACTCAAGATAAAAAAGAGAGAAGATTTGATATTTCTCAAGGTGTGTTCGTCACGTGCATTTTCTCACGTAAGAGGGCACTTAAAACTTGATTCGAGTCTGGCGCCATAAGTCCCTATCTCTCCTCCATCAAAACAGCCACGTCACGCGGCAATTTCGATAAGGGGCGTCCGTGAATTATTCACGTCCTTTGGACATTTAAGACTTGCGAGCGTATCTTTCCACGTAGCCCAAGCTCACGATTATCTGCGGACGTCGCATTACTCTTTCATGCCCTTTGAGTGTGTGTATAGAGTCCGTGCGTTTTGCGTCAATGGCACTGGATGCGTGTGCTCGGCCCTCACGTGGACGCCGAGGGGAAGCTTTATACAATCGCCACATCAATGCAAGCTATACGCCCACGCTCTGCCAAGGGCTTCTCTCCCTTCACGCTTTCTCCTCGAGCCATCGAACAAGAAACTCTCTCTTATTCCCGTTTAATTTTCCTTCCTGTTGCGCTCTTTGTAACAGCGCCTTTGTATAGCTTCGCATATCCGCACCAAACACGACTCTTCTCGCCCTTTATTTTTCGATCCGCGCGCATTCTGATATATCACTCGGAAGAGCTTCATATTTTATTTATTCTTTCATTAACCTTCGTTCATAAACTTATCCTCCGAGATTCTCCGTTTCTTTCGCGCAGACCTTTTTCCCGAATCTCAGTTTCTTCATAAATTCGTCCTCGCTTCCTTTCATTTTATATTCTTTTTCGAAAAATTTCCTCTCTTCCACTCATCCTCGCGCGCTTCTTCCCCTTCTTTTATCTCTTTTCGGCGGATTTTTTCTCGCCTTTTCACCCACATATTTACCCTTCTTCTCTTTCTCGTTGCCCCACCCACTCCTATATTTCCCCCGACTCGGATCCTAGGCCTTTAACACAAACTTTTTCTTTCTTTTTCCCACCCGCCAGCTTATTTACTGTAGCTACGATTTTCCTCCTTTGAGAGGACGCACACCGTCCCTTCCTTTGAATCTTGAACGCCAACACGCTCGCTGCGAAGACCCACTTTTTAAAGGCTTTTCAATCTCGTTCGAGGATTTAATGTCCCGCGGAAAATGATGCCAGTGATTATCCCGTCTTAAAATTTGGTTCGTGTCGGAGATGCCAGTTTGGGGAATGTTTTTCATAGATAAGTTTAGCTGCCTCTCGCTATATACGGAGGCTTTCAGCAATTTTAATCTTTTTTACGGGACGAAGCATTTTATATTCTAATCTGGATATGCGCGGAATAAAAACTGACCTTATTAAAACACGTCTGCTTTGATGCTGAATTTCTCAAAAATCAAGAGTAGGTCTCGACTAAATCGTTATATGAATTTATTCTTAAATTTGAATAGAAATTCTGTGACTTTTTCCCGAAGTTTTGCAATTTTCATGTCAATATAGTTGTCGTTGTATGTCAATATAAGTGTACAACTATTCGTGGTAATTAAGTTTCTGAGAAGTTAATTTTTAATTCTTGACAATTTAAGTTTTTGATTTTCATGGAGTTGGTTAATATATAAATATATAATACATAAATTATTACAATCTTTTACTATATTTTGCGGGACACTAAGAGTGAAACTTCGGTGAAAGCGGTTGGTTGGGGGTTCGTTGGGGGTGGGTTCGTTGGGGGCCAACATGTTCGAAATGACCTTATTCGTTGAAGCAATTCTAAAAATACCACTACCCATGCTTTATTTCACCTCTCACGATTTCCTTATGCCCAATTTATTTAGTATATTTTCTTGTTTATTTTCAATTTATAGGAATAAAGCGTAAAAATTTCATTACTATTGAAGAGTCCAATTGTACGTATTTTTTGTGTTCATGAATCGCACAGCTCCTTTATCTTTTATTATTAAGGTTTATTGTATTCCTATTTTACCTAATTTTATCGCTATTGTGTATTGTGTGTTTTATTTATTTTTGTTATAAAGAAACATATTACTGTTAATACTGTTGCCCTATTATAAAAGAGCATTTACATTCATATTAGTTACGGAGTTTTGCTGATGATTATTCAAACTAAAACTTACTTAAAACTGTTTACGTCATTGTTGATGATGACCGACCGTCTTTTATGACAGAAAATTTAATTTGTGTTAAGTGCAACTTAAAGTACCGTATTTTATATTTTTTAGGTTTTAGAAAATAGCTTTTTGTCTGTTCCTCATTAGGAAGCTTAGTTCTTAGGGTTAAGAAAGCTTTGGAAGAAAAATAAACCTTACTCGATGAATGCTTTTCTATGAATTTTATTGATCTTGGCAGAACTAATTTTTTTATTGTCCCTTATATTCAATTGATTAATTGGTATCAATAACTAAATTATTGGAACATTTTTCCTCGAAGTTATTATGAATTTATTCGCTATTGCCATTCAGTATTTCTTGTACCACTCAACGGGCACTGTAGACATCAACGGATAAGAAATTATACGGATTCCAAATGCATACAAGGAAGTTTTCCGTGTTACATTAGTATTACAATTCTAAGGTCAGAAAATGCAATTTCTGTAATCCCAAGCGTGCGACTCGCACTTATGGCTTCCAGTTTTGTCGTTTCAGTTCGTATTTTTTCCCTAAATAGCTGTTCATGTATGATTGCTAGAGATATTATGAAAGATGGAACTAGAGTTAGAATCTCAATGCCTAGATGTTTTGTTCTTTTATTTTTTATATATTTTGGGAATTTAGATAGCTTATCAGGTTAAAATAACCATTAACATTCCGTGTGGCGAATTAATTTGTATTGACAACTACTACGTATTCCCGAAAATCTTCGCGTCATTGACATAGCGCTCAATTTACATGAAAGATGAGTGAAGTAGAAACATTGGCACATAATATCTAGAGTCTATTTAGGAGGAAAGAGAGAATTCGTTATTTATAAAGTCTAACATAGTAAATTATACTTACAAAATTACGAGAATATCTGCTTGTGAGATCCCAGAACCTTTACGATATAATTCAATCAGAGTCGAATTTACCATTCAGAGATTTTTATCCTACTAACTTCATGCTTAATTTTTGTGTTCATTGATGAGCTCATCTCCTTAAAATTTCATCGAATTTAGGAGTTTAGACGGGAAAAGCATTAGGTATCTAATACCAAGTACGTAGGAAGTTCATTACGCAAGGAAATAAATCAATCTTTGACACTATTAATGGAATGAAAGTTGAATTTGACGGTAATTAAAATAATCCCGAGTAATCCCTTCCGTAATGAGGCTGCTCGTAAAAGAGGCCGTTACCCATTCAGGAAAATTCAATTTCAAATTTGAAGCATTCATTGAAAAAAGCGATTTTCCGGACATTAGCGAAAAAATCGAGGGAAATGAGGAAAAAAAACCTGGAGAATGGATCGCCGACTGTAAAAAAAGTTGTCTTCGGCGGGCGGGGGAAATGGTTTTTTTATTATGCATTTTTTCTCAGAGAAAACTTTTCCTCCCTCCACCTCAAGGGGACCACTCTTAAAAAAAGAAAGCGATTTCTTTCCCAACTCTTTTTACTGTCTCAATATCGCAGTGGCACTCCTCTGTTTTCCGAACCCTCTAAAAGGCTTCCAACTCTCATTAACGCCTGAACCAAAGGATTGCCATTTGGTGTGAGGGCGAAAGTAACGGCTCCAGCAGATGGCCGCAGAAGGGGAGCTTATAGAGAAGAAGGTATTCGAGAAGGGTAGGAATGCAGGGGAGGGAAAATGAGGGAGGAAATATGGGGAAAAGGAAATTGAGGGTGAGTATGGATAGGAAAAGGATAAAGAGATGAATGGGTTTGGGGGATGATAAGGGATAGGGAAAGCAAAGGAGGAAGTATATAAGGGAATAAAACTTTTTATGTACCCTACTATTATGCTCTACTACTATACTAGTCGTATGCTATATTACCATAGTTTACATCTACCATGCTATCTATCACCAATATATACAAATTATAAAATCCAGAAGAAAGAGGGTAAGGTGTAATGAAAGTAAACAACGTAAAACAAAGAAAATAAGATCATTAAATTAGCTAAAGACACAGAGGCTAAGTTATGTAAGACATAAGGAAATTGATTAGGAAAAGTTCGAGAGGAGGGTTGAAAGACAAAAGAAAGTTGTGAGATGCGAAAGAACTTGGGAGATGGAAAGTTGGAGAAGAGGTATGTGAAGTATGTTGGAATTAATGGTAGAATGGGATGAAGAGAAAAACAAGGGAGGAAATCATTAGATTTGCATCGGGAATTGAAAACTGAATGAAGATACATTGTAAATCGAAGCTTTGGTGGCGATAAGGAAGAGAAGAAATGCGAAAAGAAAGGTGTGACTGCGATAGCGGTTGTGATTGGAAGGTAGACGAAGACGGAGTATAGTGGTGAAATAAAGCAGTGAGTGGTTGAGGCTTTTGAGGGTCGAAGACGAGGAAGATTGCCATGTGAGGATACAGTAATTCGTAACTGGGGGAACACGGTCACAGAGGACGGGTTTTAGGAAAAAGGCTAGAAATTCCAGCATTATAAAACCAGTCATACAGAGCATTTTTTCAGGTGCAAAATAATGATAAATGCTCAAATAATCCCAAGGAAGAATAGACTTGAAGAAAGTCCGACTGGACTGGGATTTCTTTTCAAATCTATTCTTCCTTGGGATTTTCCTGGGTGCACGCCCTAACGTGCAAAAATCACCTTCACCCATTCCTTGTTGATAAATGTTCACTTAACAAAACGAGTAAAAAGTCCTTCTATATTTGATTTTGCTCCAGTTTCGTCAGACATTTTAAATGTTAGAGTACACAAGGATATGGGAAAAGTTGGAAAGAATAATCACTTCGGACTAAGAGAGGAGGGTAATGGTAAGGAATGGATAGCGCTCTTTTTATACAGAGTAAGACTTACACTATATAACGTACTGCTCAAGTGCGTTCTGATGGTTTCACTTGCGGCCTCCAGCAAAAAACGTCCCGCACCCCTTGGATAAAGGACATGTAAAAGATAAACGATAAGAAAAGGAGGGATACAACTTAAGACGGAAAATAAGGAATGGTAAGAGGAGAGGGAAAAAGGCTGTCGGAATGGATCTGCGGTCGAGAGAGGGGCAGTCAGCGTTTGAAAAGAAGTCTCGAGATTTATTTTAACGACCGTATCAGAAGCAGTCCACGGCAGGAAACATTAGCGCTTCCATTTCTTATCCATCCCCCTTCTTTCCGGAGAAAAATCTCCCTTTCCGTGTCCTTCCGAGAATCCCCAGATTTCCGAAAAAGGAACGCTACACCCCACGCGCGGAACAACATAAAAAAATACCTCCCGCTTAGCGAGAAATTTTCCGATATCCGTCGTACTTGTTGAACTGCGAAGTGGATAATCACTTTCATCACAAAGATAAGGAGACCTTCATCTTTCGTCTAATCTTAGAGATAGAAAATCCTTGGCTTATCGACTCTCTGAGTTGGCAGAATATTAGATGGGGGGTTGCTGGGGGAATCCGAAGAATGGGAAGTAAATGGGGTGCACATGGCGTTAGACAGGAAGTAGGCTGGGATTAGGTCGGAGGAAGTCGGGCGAAGGGAAGCTTAAAAGGGAAAACGAGGAAGAATCCGTGCACGGGGATGAGATTTCGGTTCATAAGTGAAAGGATCGCTGAGGGAACTCGTTCCTCTCACAGGATTATGGGGAGCATCTCATCTATGAAGCATATACATACGGCGCACCTCTCTCTCGAATATATTTACTCAGGCATACATGCCCCTCCCACAATGCATATAACATCGCCAAACTTTCCTTCTCATGATTCTGTTCCTTGAAGCTGAGGTATAGGTAACTTTAGGGCTTACAGCAAAAGCCAATGTGAACAGTCATGTGTTGTGCATGCACGGAATCATATTTCTGTGCTTATATCGTAAGTTTACGGTTTGGTTGTTTTAGGTTCGTCTATTATGTTGCTTTTGGCCCTGGGAGGTGGTCTGACCTCGGAGGACGATGTTGCTGTGAATATCAATCGATAATGTAACCAAATTATCCGGGATCCAGGATAGCCAAGTAGGTAGCGCTTTCGCCTTTAGTAAGATTGGTTCGGGTTTGATTCCCGGCGGGGGCCTATAAGTGCGAAATGACCTTAGATTTCGATTCAGTGTAAGCAAGACTACTACTACTACTTCAAAATTCTTGGAGTTTTAAATAGTTTTTCTTTGTTATAACGGTACAAGTTCGATTTTGTTATATTTAATAGATGTAATTGAAATATTATGCCGTCCGGAATAACTCTCAAATTCACCAATCACCGTTCGAACCTTCAATCTTTCCGTTAACCTATTCCTGTCATGAAATGGGTGTAATGGGGATGAGGAAATTAGAAATTAATGTCGGTAATCATTGGCCAAATGTTCGGCTCCAATACGACAGACCCAAATCATCTTAGCTCGTTTCCTCGCAGCGGGATATCCTTTGAATTGGTCTTTAGGATCGGACGCTCTTTGGTGGAGGTTATTCAGGTAAATGGTGAAAGGCGAGGGAGGAATGTAGAGGGTCGATATATAAACATGTATGCGGAGGAGATTGGAAATAGAGGGAGAAGTAATAAATGTAAAGCGAATGAGAATATTATCAGGAAATTGAATGGAGTCGTCGTTGAATACGCAGGAGTTCAAACCCAAACGGAAACGTTTTTATTTGCTCCCTTTACAATCCGAAAAGGTTTTTCCAAGTCATTTGCGGTTTCCGAATTAAACATCGTTCATGCTTGTCAAATTATAAAATTCGTACCTTATGGTCTAGAAAGCAATCTTTGGAGGTATTATACAGTGAACTCCCGATAATCCTTGGCCGGGTTAACCGTTTTGTGTTATCCGTGAATGGCTTTTTTATTTCTCATTGATATTCGCTGCAGTGTATAGAGTAGGAGAATACGATTACAATGGCAAAATTGCTGCTAAAATAGGTAAAGAAGACCCTTCGTGAGTCCATCAAAAAATCTACAATAACGGATAATGTGCGAGTATTAAAAAAAAGTTGTCGATTTACCAGAATCATGAACATTATAATAAATTAAAGAAAATGTTTGGATTTTCCGTATGTTTTTATTATTCTTGTATCTTCTTCTCATCACTAGCCCGTATTATTGAGAGTTCACTGTGTTTTCAAATCGATGGATTATTTCTTGAAAAGTTTCCAGCTACTTTCCCTGGATATCTTGCCATTAAAGTAGGCGCAAGATGGAAGCTTAAGTATGAGATGAATTTGTTTTCAACCATTCTCGATAAGATATTCTGATATTAGTCGGTAATACTGTCCTTATCATGAACTTGGATGAAAAGAGTTTTATGGTTTGAAAATGATGTCGCACAAGAAATTTATTTGAGCATTTTATAATTTCAAATAATCTCAGAGACATTTTTCTTACTTTTAAGAAATATATAATTCTGTGAACCTTTAATGGGCCAAAAATCTTCCTAAAGTGAAATTGTGGCCCCAAAAATGTAAAACTAGTGTAAAGAACGTAAGCCTCGCGTTGAGAAAGAACAAAAATAGAATAAATGTTAACGGAAGAGAAGCGGAGAACAGAATAAGAGGAAATGGAAAAAGGACGTGAGAATAAAGGGTGGTCTTAAATTCTCAGAAGGAAAGAGAAACGGGAAAGGAATAAAGGATATTGGAAAAAGGATAATGGAGAAACACGGATAGAGAGGAAATTGATACGCAGTGGTACTAAATCACGGCGAAAAATACTAGGGCTGAATTTGGAACGAGACACTAAAGCGCTTTGGCTCGGAAAATTATTATACATCGCAATGAAGAGGCGAAGAAAATGGAACAAAGAATTGTAGCCGTGATAAAACCCTTCGCCGAGTCAAATTTATAGGGTATGAATGAAAAATTGACGTTGTGCGATCGCTTAGAACTAATTGATCATGAATGGGATTTATCGGGACGGAGCCCAAAAGAAGTGAAACAGGGCGAATTAAAGGGAAAAAATGTTCGTAATATTGCAGTTCAACCAGCGAAGAGCATCGATTCGAAAAGGGAATACAGAATTGATCGCTCGTGGGTGAAGGAATGTAGAAAGATCTCTTTCCCTTTGTTTACTACATGTTTTTCGATTGGTCACTGCGGTACGAGAGAATTAATTAGATGCGTGAATGAGGATGGATAGCTTTGGGAGGAAAAAAAGGAATCTCGTAAGGAAGGCGCCACAAAGTGAAATACAGCGAGGATTCAATTTGGTTGGGAAGAAAGAGAGGAGAGGGAATAATTTGTTGGGAAGAGATTTGAAGACATCGTTTAGGCGGAGGAAGAGGAGATAAAGAACGTAAAAATGAGGGCATTGGAAATGGCCTGGATATAGAGAATTCGATACGAAAAAGGAGAAAGGATTGCGAGGGAAGTAACCGAAAAAGGGAAGCGAAGGAAGGGTTGTTAAGGGTGAAAGAAGGAAAGATGCTTCTAGGAGTGCTCTCGGGTCATTTAGGGACATTTTTCTCTCTCGCTCGAGTTTTTATTTTCTTCGCGAGGTGGTCTTGAATAATATCGAAAGTCTAGTCCATGTTGCATGCTTCCCTTCCTGTTTCTTATTCACTTCAGCTCCTTCCA
Organism: Pachydiplax longipennis; assembly: GCA_036926295.1. Taxonomy (NCBI): domain Eukaryota; kingdom Metazoa; phylum Arthropoda; class Insecta; order Odonata; family Libellulidae; genus Pachydiplax; species Pachydiplax longipennis. Next base: position 11,355,626 of record JAVFKF010000024.1, on the reverse strand, counting down.
AAAGGGAGCCTAACGACATTCATTCTGACCCTTTTCAATTCTCTTTTCCTCTTCTAATTTTACTCTTCACCATCCTCTAATCGAGGATCCTCAATCCATACCCATTCTGCCCCTCTTCTCCGAATTTAGCATTATTCTCTTTGAATTCCTCTTTCTTTTCCATACACCACATTTGCTCACCCTATTTGAGGAATGCTTTCTCTTTCTTGAGTTTTCGTTTGGGAACAGTTTATTTAATCGCCAGCACTCCGTTTTTTCTGCCGATGAAGTCTTTCATTTTCGAGTTTTGCCATCAAAGATGGCCACTAAGGCAATATAAGCGCTTTATTAAGCGTCAGTTGCAGGGGTCTGTCTTGGAGAAAGGGTCGCAGGATGTAGAATCCGACGCTTTGTTTTGTTTATTATTATGGAATATGAAATAGAAGGAATCTCAAGTTGAAGACAAATTAGAAGAAGAATTTTATTCTTATTGTATTTTTCCCATTATTCTTTGGGATTTCAATCACTCAGCTTACCATCTCTGTGATTTACATCTCTTTCTAACTGAGCGAACAATTTATCTCTTGTTTGTTTCCTATAGATATATGTTGCCTATAAGACCTGAGGTCCTTTCTGCTGCCAGGTGTCACGTTGACTTTAAGGATCTATTTTGAAGGGTACAGAAAATCCTTCAAGGGTTACTTTGGTGAATTCGTTGGTTTTATTTACAACTTTGAAGATTAATCAGTGATTTTCCTGAAATGTGAGCCATAAAATCACAAATATAAGATAGATGTCGTATTTGAGAATTATTTATTATAACGGAACAAGGAAAAGCGACCAATCGCTAACCATAATATTCATTTCAATACGACGAGGGACCAGTTTGTCATCTTCAAGTAACCTGACTCATAGAGACACCTGATGTCGATACCATTGTCATTGGAAATAAATATCGAGATTGGAAAAGTCTTTTCCTTGTACATTTATGGAGTCCTACCACGGCGTTTTGGTTTGAGTAGTGGATTATAATAATATTATATTCGAATCCCAACTAGAAATCCATAGCAAAAAGAGTTAATCATCAAATTTCAAGATTTAATTTCTCATGAATTTAGGAAGTCGTTTATATTAGTTTTGTTTGATAGAAATCAGTTATTATATTCAAAATTATGCTCAAATATAATCATCTGTGATTGATTAATATCTTATTATATTATTTTCAAAGCTAGTGAAATAGAGTATTTTTGGAAAGGAACTACTAAAGATTTGTACTTTTACCACAAAAATAATTTTTGTGGTAAAAGTACAAATCTTTAGTAGTTCCTTTCCATTATGGATTACCACAACACCTCGCCTGAATCTGTGAAGTTTAGAGTATTTTTATTTAAATTTTAAAACTGTGGAAATTTTAGCATGAATTTATGAAATCGTTAGTGATCCTACAAATAAAACTCTAGGTTAATGTGATTTCATAACATTTAGACTTATAAGTAAGTATGAAAAAAGGAGAAAAATACTGACATGTAATAATGTGTAACTCACATTGAAATGAAGTGAGCAAGTCATACACTGCTGTATTATAATATTTAATATAGATATAGATACAGTAAATTTAAGAAGCTTTACAAAATATTTATGACACGATTCATTATACATTTATGCATTCAAAACAATCAAATAACTGGATACAAGCTCGTAAAGAGATATTCTAAGCACGGAGTAGATAGTGAATGCCATTTTTAAAGAGTTTAGTATTTTCTGAACAGAAAAATATACGTCATATCTTTAGGCAGCTGCTCCATTTATTCAAATTCTTCAGTCATTCGAATGTTTCCGCATTTACTTTAGAAATTACACTGCTTTATTTTTCATTTAAACACCAAACTAACGGTTTTATTCACCATGAGGGAGTGTTTTTTCACCGATGAAGGACTCTTTGTCTTCATTTTTCCTGCAGACACTATTCGGTTGGCCATTGGTTACTTCTTTGATGAAGTACGGCGACTTTTTGGTGACACTTTCCGTTGAGTTCTTGCTTTACTAGGTTTTGCATTAAAGGTTGTTGCTTTGGGAAGAGATCGGCGGGGAATCTTTTCTGATATTTGTCCTTTTAGCATTCTTTGAAAATGTTTGATGATTTTATCTTCAACTGTTCTGTTATGTTCCATAAGCATATTAATTGCTTTGTTAATAGCGACTAAATTTTTACTTTCGATAAGCTTTTTCATTTTATCTGAGTATGTGAACTTTACCACATCAGCATATGAAAATAGAAGTAAACTAATTTTTGTTTAGATGGTAACCATATCTATTGTTGCCGGAATTGAATTAAAGCCGTTGCATTAAAAATTATTAGGTATTTTTTGACTGATGGAAACTGCGCAAAATAAGTTTTTAAATTTAAATTTTGTCAAAAGAATATTGATTATACATGTAAATTTAAATATATAATAACAACTGGCATATGGAAGCACAAAGTTTTTAACAGAGGAGTTTGTACTCTTTACTTATTTGAAAATATAAAATAATTAATTTATTTTATGCGTATCTGTTTAAGTCTTGGGTATTTACTTTAGCCTTAAAACGCTGAGGTCGATGACAGAGTTGACCATTGAAATGTACGATTTTCGGCTTTCAGTACATTCTCACATAGGATTGAGTTAATTCGGGAAAGTTGACCGATCATCGAGTTGGATAACCTCTAGTTAATCTTAAAATTAGAAATTACTAAGTTTTCCATGAAAATTGCAAATATAAATACATTCAAAAAGTATGTTTTAAAGTTCTTAAAACCAATATCTCATCAGTACAAGTCTACATATTTTTTTGCGAAATAATATTTCATTTTATGCCGACATAATTTCCAAGATACTATTGCATCTCAATCCTAAATGTTTTTCATCTCAATCCTGTATGTGTTTTACAAATCTTATTTCATTAAGGAAAATAATCGATTTTTATAGTTACAAAGATTTCATTATCTTTTTATGAAGAAAAGAATTTGAACACTTTATAAGCATTTGTTGAAATATAAGTAGTAATTCTTCGAAAAGTCGTTAACCCGAGAATTTAAAAATATCAACTATCTAGATAGTCAAGAGTGTTTTCGCTTCTCTAATGATGATGTACGATTGTAAACTGGTGACTTTAACGAAAAGATAACCGAGCGATGACTTAAAAAAAACTCGCCGTTCTTTCAAGCTTATTTAAGCTCTGTAGCATTATTAGCCCCGTTTCAGGCTAAGAGTCATCGATACTCATGGTTTCGCTCGAGTTTAAAGACCTTTTATAAGGAAACGGCAGTCTCTCGTCGGAGCGCTCTCTAGTATTTTTTTCTCTCTCTTGAGAAGTGTGGTGCACGGAGACGGGAGCAGTGCAGTCTCGGAGGAAAAACATTCCTCTCTCTTATTTTGATGCTTTTAAGAATAGCCTCAATGATCTCCGACCGGGCGTCCATCTCTCACTTCGCCTTTCACTCCTTTCTCTCTCTGCATATGGACTTCGTAAATTCAATTTCTCTGCGGGTGGAAGGGGGAAGGTGGCATTTGTTTGTCTCGGTAATATATTTATGTGGCCGATGGAGAAAATGGCTTGTCTCAGGTGTAAAGGATGGAGCCGTTTCTAGTTCTTGTTGCCTATTCTTCGTCCTCTTTCATTTTCTCATTCTAGAGACTCGAATTTGCCTCTTCGCTCAGTCCCTCCGAATGAAACCAGAGATGAGAATGACGTATCAGCACTTACTTGACTACTCTTCGTAGCGCATTTCAAGTTTTATTTCTAAATTGTTAGATTGGTTCAGTCTAAGATTTGGTTCTAAGTTTCGGAGAGATCGCGCTCTGTGACGCCCTCTAACCTATTCTTTTAACAAATTCGTTATTCTTTCTTTATTATTTGGCAAAAATTATTTCTTTGTGGAGTTAAAAATTACCAAAATAAAGTAACTAAAGAAGATGCTCTCTTAGTGCGAAAAGCAGACCATTCTTCAAAACTATGATGTAAGACAACCAGCATTACATAACCAGATTATTACACCATCCAACTTAAAACGTGATTTTGGTTTGGTCCCCCGAAAAACGTCTTTACCGTGTTTTACTGTAATAACTTCTATCTTTATCAGAATTTTCATCTTCTCCAACCATCTGAAAATTTCAAACTGTTAACTCTTTTTTACTTTTAAACTTACTTCAATATCTGGAGTTCGTAGATAAATAAGTTTTTGGAAGAGAAACGGACTATTGAGTTCTTACTTCAAGAGTTTTAAAATATATTGCGTTCAATAAGTTATGTATATTTTTATCATTATCTACAGTTTATTAAAAATGTCATGAAAATAATATTTAGATCTTTTATATTGAAGTAAACGATGAGTGGCAAGACCTAAACTTAAAAGTATAATTTCTTGATTACATTTAACGATAGGATCACTTTGTCATTAAGATCATATAAGCGTTACTAAGTAATAGTTTTTCGTTTTTTTTGTAAGCCTAATATTGCTTCTTTCATAGTTTGTAATCCAGATTCATATAATTTTAACTATGTATCATATTAATTTATAAATTTCTGTTTTCTTCTCTTAATTTACTATTTAATTTATTTTCTTTCGCAAAAGAACAATGATTGTGCAGTAATTCTTCAGTCATGTTTGCTGGGATGACTGAAGCTGAGTATCTTTCTTTTTGCTTGAGGTCGCCTAAGAATTTCAGTCTTAGATAGCTAGCGTAAGATAGTTAGCACAGGCTAGGCAGAAACTATCCCACCGGTCATTAAAAAGATGCTAAATCTATGTTAATAATTATTTAGCGCTAGGAGCTTAATTGATGCAGTTAACTTCTGCCTGGAATCTCATTAGGGTTACGGGGACCGTAGTTCGGAACTTTTTATCGATTACTTACACAGTAATACGGCTTTAGGTCCATAGTACACCTGTATGAAGCTATGACTTTATTCCGATCTTTGAGAGGTCATCATTAAATTAGTTTTAAATCGAACACTATAACCCATTTAATAATTTGGTTTAATTACGTAGGAAAAAAGATTTACATTTCCACTGAATTTACTCTTATGTTGGATACTAATCAGCCAAGTTAGTTTTTAATACATTTTTCTTTGTTGAGTTTGAATGATTGTGTCAAGTATCATATTGGCAACTCGAGAATTTTTATTTTGGTTGCCATATTACTTATCCTCATAAAATAATTAAGTAGTGTGTAGCATATTCCGTGAAATCAAAATCACTAAAATATAAACATTTCAGAATTTTAATTAATGAACGGCAATGTTAATAGTGAATATATTTTATATTGAAATATATTTTATACTGAAATATATTTTATATTGAAATATATTTTAAATTAAAATCATTTTCAGCTCAAATTTCACACTTTTTTGCGTGTTTGTAGTTGGTTAGCTGCAGTGATTCATTGCTTCCTCACTCTAAAACATCTCTTTCGTAGTCAGTTGCTTCATTCAGCTCGGATTCCTTCCATTCTAGCTGAGAAATGAGGTCATGCATGCCATTCTTATGTCTATACTTAAGCCACTTCCCCTGAACAGACTGTTTCTCTCATTGAGACTTTAAATATTCAACTTGAATTCCATAAATTATGTTTGTCTGACAAATGCTGAGTTAATGTATAATTAGCCCTTGCGATTAGGCAATTGAAGGTTTAGTAAGTACTTTTTTTTCGTTAAAAATTACCACCATTTAATAATACTCGTTCTTTAATCAATTTCCTTGTCCAGCATCTCATACTTACATTTACTCAAAATCATTTATGTTGCTTGCTTCTCATTTCTGGAAACCCTTAATATTTGAGCTAAAAAACAATTACTTGTTACTAAATTTTAATCTCGTGCATTAAATTATTTAAACTGAACCATGAGCTTTTGTGTCAATGTAGTTTACTTCTCTAATCAGTTATATTACTTTATTTATTTCTGTATAATTTTTGTTCTCATTACTTTCAATTTGCATTGTGAGCAATTTATTTGCAATTCTACTTTTAGCTCCAAAGGAATTCTTTATACTGAAATAAAAAAAGATTATTGTTTTAATATATATCAATGCGAAGTACCTATTCCGCGCAAATATCTATCCGGAGTTTCAGTTTAACTTGGAGAGACATATCTCTGGTCGATTTCCCTCCGCCCTGAGGTTTGGATAATAACGCCACCTATTGACAGCTCGGTTGCTGACAGTCCATGTGTGATGAGTCAATCTATAGATAGGTCGCGGTGTCGCAGGTGCGATGCTCGCCGCAGGACTTCCATTTGTCCTTTGATGCTCCTAATCGTATGCGGTAATTGTGCTTATGTTCAGCTGACATACTTACTCATCCACGGATGCTTGTTATTCACTGCTACGAAGACACTACATTAGCTCAAAGTAATGTCTCAATCTCGCAGATTTGAAGAATTGCATTTATAAATTGACTATTTACCATGTTTGAGTATTATATACTATCCAACGCTTGTTTTCAATAAATCCCGTGGCACACTACCTTCATACTCTTGGTCTATTTATTTTTTTTAATTGTGCAAAAATTGTCAATACAATATAAAATTATAATTGACATTTAAAGGGATTTGGACCAAAGTTAATCGCTTCCAGTAGTCCCAAAGGGTTGATTCTTTATCAGGTTTGGATTAGAAAGATGAAAAACCACTAGAAAACTATACCAAATAACATCAGCTTTATTTCATAACCTCAGTAATTTAAAAGATTTATGATAAATTGCGTTAAACTTTACATAATAATGATTAATTCTTGGGACATTTCAAAGAACGCTGTTTTGTACGTACAATTTCAACTAAATTTATCATTAATATTATATTTTGTGAATTCTGGTTATTGTAATATCTAACGTGAAGTTATACGTGTTAATTTATCGAATAATATTATAATTTCTCAGTACGAACATAAAAATTTCATATTCCGTGTTATTTGCACACCAAAATTTGTTTTAATTCATTATGAAAGTGATTATGCCTTACAATTAGCTCTAAGTCACAGATTAAAATCATCACATTAAAATGTTGCTTTATTGTGAGTCCGAAACAAGTTTTTTTTAATATTTAAAATTTGGAATACCACATATTTCCATGAACATTGTAAGGAAAGGAAAAAGTTTTGACTCATAGATCCTAACAAACATACATTAATTAAACTTTACAAAGAGTTTTATTTTTCTTGTTGAATATATCCTTAATCTATAAAATGCGTAGCCTTAATGGTTCAAAGCTAACTTCATATATGTCCTTCATTTTATTCCCACTGTAAACGAGGAGAGGACGGAAGGAATTTCAATGAAAGAGGAAATATGTGCTTTCGTTGGGATCGCAGTCCGTGGAATGGCGATAAAATAAGAAAAGTGGGAGTAAAAGTATGAACCTTTGAACTACAACTTAATGCACTACTAAGCGAATCCATCCTTTGTGAAAACTAGTTTTTGAGCTCTTTGTCAAAGAGATACTAATTATTCTATTCAGGAAGTTTTCATCCATCAGTCCCATGTTATCAAAGGCTATTCTAGGTAAGGAAGAATTTCACTTTGCTTTTTGACCAATAAAGAGAATGAGGGCGGAAGAATTGAAAAATATCGGGGTAAAATTTGTGATGAAACTCGTGAGGAGATTATATCCCCTAGAAATGACGTTTTCCTAGTCAAAGTGTAAGAATCCAAGCGTTAATTAATTGCTATAGTGTCACCAAATTAGCCAGTAATTGGACATTATGTCCAAATGTAGGAAGAAATTTTCCATGCTTTCTTCATCATAATTTTTTGAGCAAGAGATCCGACATTGTCTTGTAGAAGGAACACTACCGATGGTGATAATTGCAACTTCCTCGTCCAATAGGAGAATACAGTTTAGTATACTGAAATGAGTAATCCTTGGCATCATCAGTATCTACAGTAAGAATGATCAGTATCTACCGAAAGACTTTTTAACTAAGTTTAGTTTTATTTAACATAAGAAGATATAAATCAAAATTAAGATAGCGTGTTCCATCGAACATTAACTAAGATTGACTGTTACATTGAAAAGATCATAGCTTGTGGCGAATAATTGAGGAAATAGCTCCTCACGCGATACTGTTTTTAACTTTGAGGAAGAAGGTAATTGAACAACGGGGTGAAAGTTCAGATAATTTGAAAGCATCAAATAATCGCGAGGTTTTCATCTCGAGAAAAGCAAATAGATCATCCCCTTACAACCACTCCCTCAATCGAATTTATTACGCCACGTGTATTCCAATGCGCCTTTTATCTCCTCCCCTACAAGAAATAGCCTCCCATTGCATTCTTCCTCGCCGTGTTCCAATTTGGTCTAAAGAATTCTCCTCTACCACGCCACCATCTCTCGGCCGGAATTCCTCTTCTCGGTGGGCCACACCCCTTCTCCCATTCACACGTAGATGCGCTTAATTTATTGCCTAGATTCAATGTGGCCAATCATTTACTCGTTTTGTTGCTCGAAGAGGATATTTATGATATTTATGATACCTAGGGTGACCCTGCATCATGAATCGATGTTTTCACTTCCATGATTCTCCTAGCAATTTGCTCACGAATGATGTTGAAATATTCGTGATGTCGCTCCTCTAAACTTCGTATTGTGTTTTAATATTTTACTGAATTTAATTTTCCTGTATCAAAGTCTCATTAAGCTGTTAATATAGAATATATTGTCATGAGAGCGTGCCGAGAATGCGTGCTTGAAATTTTTATATTCAGATACTTAATTGAAACCTCTATTTATTTACTTTTGTGTGGTAATTTGGCTTCCTGGTCATGCAACAACTCTCAACGGAAATCTAACACAATAATTTTTAACGTCGCTTGGAATTTTCCTCTAGCGGGAGGGAAACTTTCTACTTTCGATCGACTTTGTTAATACGAGTCATTTTACTGCATTTGTCTTAGTTTTACTGTATTTTTAATTATTCCAGGAAGACTTTGATTGAATAGTTCTCAATGCAGATTTCGTAAATTCATTTTAAGTGACGTTTTGAATTCTCATTGAAGTATTGCTAGGTAATCTATGAAATTAAATTCATAAATATGAAATATTATGAAAGGTATTTCTTATCAACTATCTTAATCTTTGTGAATTTAATTTAATTTTGAAACTTTTAAGCTAAATAATTAACTTTTATTTTTTAACCTTTCCTTAAGAGAATCCACGTAGACTGTACTCTTTTTACTCGATGAATACAGATTAAGAAATAACTTTGCACGTATTACGGAGCGTCTTCTTAACCTATGAAGAAACATAAGCGAAAAATATAGGCAAGACTGGAACTCGAATCCATGTCTTTTGGGTATGTAATCTAATCAAACCTGATAACAGAGTGTAATCGACTCTTGAGTTGTAGATCAGTGGTTGGAATACCTGCCCGAAAAGTGAGAGACGTGTGTTCCATTCATGTCGATGTTCTTCGCTTCTGTTTCTCCATGAGTTGTATTTTAATCTCACCCTTTTCAACCTAAATTCATTATTTTGGATAACATTAATCCCTAATACTAGATTTCACAATGCCTTTCACCAGCTTTCCCCTGGTAGTGAGTATTTGCATGATTACAGTCGTCAAAGCGTTTTCCATCGCTTTCAGCGAAGATCCATAAGGTTGTAGTCATCTCGATATTGCGGTCTGCGAATACTTCATTCCTATTGTGCTAAACGTCCCTGTTTATGCAGCCTCATGAAATAAAGGAAGATATTCCGAATGCTCTCCGTATATCCACAATCCTTTCTCTGTGACAAATAACTCTTCCTTTAGTTTCTGCATGGTTTTCTCAGCGAAACCTTTCTTTAAGGGTTCCGTAGGATTTTTAAATGATTATCCGGATGGACTTCGTCAAAGTGATTCAGGGAAAATATCCCTACTTTGCCCTAAGCTCTTATATATTGCCGTAACCAATCCATTGGATCCTCTATACTTTTCTCTTTCCGATTCGAAAATCCTACCTTCAAGATCCTTTTATCTCATATTTTTCTAAGACTACTCAAGGTCCTCGTGACACCACTCCCTCGCTTCCTTCTCTTCCTTTTACCGTATTATGTAAATCCGCACATCATATTTCAATTCCAAATCCCTATCTATCCTCTCTGCACAGCTATTGTTCCCTTCTTATCCTTTCCTCTCTTCTATATCCCTCTTCAGCCGCCTTTTTCATTGGCCAAAGACTCCTCAACGCGCTGTCGATGTTTACTGACAAGTGATCAGCAACGGAACCCCTTGCTTTTTGGTCGAGTTCGTCCTTTATACTCCTGACAAGAATTTGGGTACCCGAGATGAATAAATTTTAACGTAAATTTCATTTAGAAATTGATAAAATTTTTTCATTCTATATTTAATCCTTGAAGATGATAGTATGATTTTCAAATGCGCAATGGGTGATTCTTAGAAGTCGGAAATCCCGGCCTTCCCCGGTGCTGCAGTACCTCTAAGACGATGGCCCGGACAAACGGCTAACGGAGTGTTTTCGATCTCTAATTCATTAACAGTCGGGTTACAATTTTTTCGTTTATTTAACTACTTAAAATGTATATCTATAATTGTATACATTTCATCCACCACACCCAGAATGGGCGAATGGTATATCCGTACAAGTTTAAAGTATTTATTTCTTATAATATTAAAATATAAGTCTATTCCAAGTCGAAGTAGTTATTTTTGTTGCCTAAAGAAGCTGTAGACCTAACCCTCTCAGGGTCTATCTATTTATTTATCTATCCAAGAGAGAACAACTTTAGCTCTTGAGCAGAGATCCCTACCGAATAAAGTCCGTGACATTTACGTTACTCACGTAGATAATCATCTATATGGATAAACTTTGATATCGGATCATAGTTTAGGTGATAATGCACACTGAAAATGTAAAAAAGGCATATTTGGGTAAAATGATGTTTATGAAAGAAAAAGAAGAATTCAAGAATTTCATCATCCGACGACATTCTATTGTTACGGCATTCTCCTATGTATTCATTTTGACGGTAATCTTTTGTATTGGATTTTTATTTTATTGGACACACTTAGATTGTTTCCTTAACTGCATTAACTTTTATTATAATTTTCAATTGCATTGATATGATATTCTTCATTTTTCCATTATACATTTTATGTTTCTGCAGTGTTTTTCAACCCCACCCCTCCTTGTGGGTGTTTTCCAGCTCATTGGGGTTTCTGTCTTCTTCAACCTTCAGTCCAGAAGATTTTTCCTAACAAACCCAATCTTTTTGAGTTGTTACGGTAATTTTTTCTTAATATAATTCTAAGCATTCAACTTGACTTTTGTGTAAATATGAAACATGATATAATGAAACGGATTATTCCAATTCCATAAAAGGTTTTTTTAATCGCGACTAGTTTCAAACATAATTGTTCAGCATCAGGCAAAATTGCATACAAAGCGATTCTTCTAAAACTGCCAAGCTGTGAGCAGCCAACCAAACGACAAAGGCTACTGAATGTATGTGTGAATAATTGTGGAGGAACAGAGGCAAACATAGGCCTAAACTCGCCTTAATAAATGTTTAATTCATTTATTCAATCATTATTTCGCGAATTCGAAGTTACAATATTAAAAAAAGAAAATAAGTAAAAAAGAATTCAAGTCTAAAGGAGGATTTGAGAATTTCTTAAAGCTTTAGTTTTAATTCAAAGTTCCGTTTCTTGCCTAAATCTTGAATAAACTTAAAAGTAACTTGGAAAATTCTTTACTTGAAATTCACTCCGGTATCCTAAAAGTTTAAGTGTGCGAAGTCTGTTAATATATTTTCCGAAGCTCATTTATTAATGAACCAATCTGAACTTACTCAGTGATAAGTATTCTATGAAGATAAGAGCGTTAGCACCAGGAAATTCTTCAAATCACAGTTTCAACTCCAATATCTAGAGGCCGTCGTTCGAGGAAGGAGGTCGTCGATGAGACTAATTAACGAGTTATTAAAATATAGTTTGTTTCCTTGAAGATGTTAATAAAATGAGGTATCATCGAGAGAACATTTTCTAATTTCCAACGAACGAGTGTTCTCATCTATTTTAAAAGTACCTTTTAAAGGAGACATCCGCGTTCCAAAGCTGAGGAGAAACTTTCTACCTTTGAGTCTGCTCCTGAAAGTTTTAAATCATGAATGCAGAGAGGCAGATGAAAAGCCTCATTTATTATTCCGACGTATAAATATCTAGGAATGTCTTTTTCACGATTTTATGGGTCTCAATTCGATGGAAATTCGATGAAATATGGGTATGCTGTATCTTAACATCTAAAAATTGCTGTTTATGACTATTTAAAATGTTTAAAAAAGAACCGTCACTTGGGGTATCTTTGGTCCAATAAGGGTAACTTTGCCTTAAAAGAAAAAAGACTAAATCTGCTCTAGTTTTAGCATCTGTAGAAATATCGACTTAAAAAAATCTTCCGTACGGCAAGAATAACTTTCGTACATATATATAATTAATATTTAAATTCACTTTCTTGGTAAATCTTTATGCTTTGCTTTTTTCACACTTTTGCAAACAGAAGATAACGAGCAACTCCAAGTTTAGATCCAAGTTAAAAATCTACTCATCTTTGGCTTGGATTGGTCATATGCCCAGAAAGATGTCGTTTTTCTTGCCTCTTCTTAGCTGTGAAGTAAATATTAACGAGGTATATCTGCAAACGGTGAGGAGAACTAAGAACATCTTTTAAACTGCAAAATTCACATTCTAAAAGAGAATTAGATTACCTCAGCGTGGTTTAGAAGAATATTTGTAAAGCAGAGGTGGTTTTGGGAATGAATCGAAGAATGAGAATGCAAAATGAAGGAGGTTGCGTCGAGAGAAAGATAACTCTCCATGCAGAGTCGAAAACCATTTGTCAAGAGAAGTCCAATAGGCATTAGTGATATGTTGGTGTACGTGACACAGACGCTGCACGTGAAATAGGCGATTGGGTTAGCGATGCATAACATTCAAAAGCCGATACGCATCGTGACACAGAGTGCTTAAATGCACCATCCGCCGATATTCAGGATACAAAAAAATGCCGTACGTCCTTTATATTAGGTTTCATGGACAGGAAAACATCGCATGTGCGAGCTGTCAAAAAGAGTTCTTTTTTTTACAAATCCTTCAAAAATGATGGCGAAGGGAATTAATAAACGGATGAACAATTTCGCTGAAATGGTTAACGCGTGGAAGAATTTACGGCTGATGCTGTTCATTTCTTAGGGCGTTATTTTTTAGTTCGCTTGGAACTGAGAATTTATAGGCGATGCACTCTTTGGGATTCAAGCATGCTCCCCTATCGGTTATTGGAAATCGATGTGTATTTTGGTGAGAGTTAACTAAGCAAATGAGTGGTTACGAGCTACAATACGCCTTGTTATTCATGCTTAGAAGGTAAAAAGGTTTCCTGGTATCTATTCTATTTTAAGTTGTCCGTAAAGTTAAGTCAGAAAAATCGTGTTCATTAAGTCATAAGAATCTTTGAAGAAGAAACGTAAGATATCAGATTTCGTAAATTAGTTGTAAATAATTCATATTTTAAAAATATCAGTGGTTGATTTTAAAGAAAATGTGAAAGGAGTAAGGGACTGCTTGGTGGGGTGATGTACGTGAATCCCGGACCACTGCCGTGAAGGCCTATCAGGAACCCTGAAAAATATTGCATGATCTGTGCTTAAAGTCATTTAACAGATAATAGTGAGTGTGAATTTTATTATAATTATAAGTATTAAATTAAAATTGATCGTTTCATTGGATTGTGTATTGTTTAATTTATTATAGTCAAATAATTTGTTCTTATTAAGTTTTCAAGATTAATTTTGGGATGTCAAAACGCTTCCACCAGACTTGCGCCAAAATGCGGCTGAAAGTTATGAAATGAAAGTGCGTCAAACTTCATTCAAATTGTTCTTAAGGTAATCGTACGTATTTCAAGGGAGTTAAAATTAAAATCCTTAGATGGTAGTTAAATTTTAAAAATTATCGATCAAAATTGAAAACAAGATGCAAAAATGCTGATTACATGAATGGGACTCTGCGTGTTTAGTATATATTTTGTATTTATTTTTTTATTTATTCAGAATATCCGCCTGCTCTTTGCCAAACCTTATTTACTTAATGCCCATGTCTTATTTATACGGAACGCTGCTAAAAGATTGTCTGTTTTTGCGATCTGACACGTTTCGAGTTTCGTACGTGTGGATTCCTCTCCCGAGTTGCGAACTCTCACAATCTGCTTACTAATTAACGCCCAAAGTAAAAGGGACGTGTACTGGTCCCTACCAATAGGAATCCTAGCCGTAACAAATGGCGAGGAATTTCAGTTCCGTCCTCGGTTTATAAGGACCGCGTAAGGAAAACTTTTCCAAGTTCTCCCTTTAATCACGGCGCCCGATTTTTTTCGAAGATCGCGAGAATAATTGGCTTGAGAGGTGCGGAACGTGGGAGACGAAATTTGGGTCGGAAGAATATGTTAAAACACAGAGTTTAGAATCGCGTTTTTTCAGCTCGGATAGTTGAATGTATAAAATACGACTCTTTGAACAACGTATTGTTATTTAAATTTGCATTTTTCTTTCAATTCTAATGAAAAAGTGACATAACAAATCATACCAACGAGAAAAAATTCAGTTTTTAATTACTTTTGTCATTACTTCAATATTACTTTGCTCTTCAATGTTTGCTCCTTTCCCCTTTCCTTGTTTTGCCTCCTTTATTGTATCTTATCACATTACGTATTCCTTCGTCACTATCACATACGTTATTCCTTTCAACATCTTCTCTTATCTGTATCTCCTTCGTATGAATGTGTATTTATATCGTATTTTCTGTTGATTTTCATAAATTTATTTTTCAGTTTGAATTTTCTGTAAAATATATTTCTAATTTATATTTTGGTGTTAGTGTATCTGTATCGTTGTGTATCTTTCAGATCTGCATTAATATTATTTCTCCTAAATTATTTAACTCTGTTGATTTCATAGGGTTTTCACACCCCCCTTGCTGTGGTGCATTATTTCCCAACTAAAACTTACGTTTTTAAGCCTCAAAATATATTCCTTCTTCTTTCTTCAAGTTACCTATTTTATTTAGTCGAAGGTTTAAATGTATGGAAAGAATTTTTAGCCTAGATCTCACCCTTATAAAAGTCGTTTTATTATTATTATTATCATAGCACGAACACTATATCGCCACGCTTTGAGATGGAATATGACGAGAAATTCAGCGTTAGGTGTATTTATTTTACCTCTGTTCGGTGAAATCAGTGAAATGCCACATTCACAAACTCTTCTACTCCAACGACTTTATTTGGAACTCCGGTCGAAATTAACGCTGTGATTTCTAAATAAATTCGTCCAAGAATTTTAGGCCACTAAAACTTCGCACGGCTCCTCGGATAATTTATGATAATGAAAGCCGAAAAAATGGTCTGGAAGATCCTGGAAAGCAGGAGTTTTAATCGAAATTAAGCTCAATTGCCGAAACAAAATTCATGAATACATTTGCAAAACTTAGATTCGAAAGCGGTGTCCTCACCGGTACCTTATAAAGTTACAAAACTTATTTTTAAGGTATTCCGTGTTTATTCATGCGGAATTGATTTTACGTGCTTCGGAACAATTTTGTTTTGGATACGCTATCTCGAGGTATGCCGAAGTTCTATCCCACTTTTGCATGTATAAACATGCCCCAGCGAAGATATATCTCAGTCGAATGATGAATAGCTTAATGCGAAATCTGCTTCACCTGGTTCTTGTTTTCCTAATTCGACTACTCCATTAATCAGTATTGTTTTCCATATCTCTGCCATGGTTTTTTCGTTCGGAATGTTGGTATTTATATAAATTTATCCACTCCGTGTTTCCTTGTGTCTGAAATTAATCTCATGCTTGAACATTTTATTTCTTGGCTTAATATCTCACTTGGAACAAAAAAGCTCATTATTTTTAATATTTATTAGAATCTTAATAGTTAAAAGAACGGTTATATAAAAAGTAAATCATATGAATTATAGATTGTTGTCCAACGTTTTGGGATTAAATTATGTATCGGTCATTTGGCGATATATTAGTTTTATCATTAGATGTATAGGAAGGAAGATACGAATTAACATATATTTTTTTATTGTAGTAAGAATTACTAAGGTTGATTTTCCCAACAGCGTCTATCTATCGGCTTACCTCTATTCGTTTAATCTATTTTATGAAACCTCTGTTTATGTGATTTATGAAATAAATTATTTTTGAGTTTTTCATGATATGATTAAAAGGATTAACTTTATTGATTGTTACACATTACACATTAGTTATTCCAAAGAACAGTAGTGAACAGTAGTTGAACATTGCAGTAAGACGTAAGGGGAATTTATTATTATAATAATTAATGATGCAGTTCCTGTCAATGGTATTTAATTCTCTTAGACTTAGAATGATGAGAATGCTTATTTTCCTCAAATCGAAATTTTTGTAAATATCAGACGTTACCAACCAAGACATTATCAAAGCAAAATTTTTCATTTTAGGTGAAAATGAAATTTGTATATTTTTTTGGTGTAGGTTATAGAGGACTACATTTTATTTGCTCTTTACGGTGTCTTGTTTATGCTTATGATATTTTAAGGCTGCGATGATATAAATGGTGCTGAATAATAGCACTCATTTTGGTCACTCCTGATTAAAAAGTTAAATGCATAGGGTCATTGTATCGCGATTACGTCGATGATTCCTCTCATAGAGGAAACCTACCTCAAATAGAGAAGCAATGGCTGATTGCTTAAGAAGCCTCATCCCCCTTTCTTGTCAGCTAATGGTGGAGTGCTTGAAAATACTTGCAGTGCTCGGATTGATGACTTATAAAGGCTAACTTATAATTTTTATACTTTTTACTTTGTATTTACAAACTTCCACTTTGATAGAGTACTACTTACTTGTACTATTAATGTGTTATATTCTATTTTATACTCAACAGACTTGAGAAGGCTAACTCATATCTCTAAACTTCTAAAGTTTGTGTAATTGGTGTATTTAGGATTTCGGGGAGCAATTTCGAATCTAGAAGGGGTTAGTTAAACGAAAAAAAGTGAGAAGAAGATAAACATTACGGCATTAATTGATGAGAAAAACTTTCTCTGAAAATGGAAACACAAGCTGGATCGGGGAATCGTGTTTGTAATTCGTATCCGTTGCTTCAGATTTTCTGTATCCCTTAACTTTACCTCTTCATGTCAGCGTCACTCCGCTCATTACTTAGTCTCGTCTCCGATTCCTCTTTCTGCTCATGTCTTCGCTAAAGTATCAAAGGTTCTCTAGACGGAAGCGATTGCCGTTAAAAACCAACACGTTTTACCGAGGGAATCTCGAAAAAAAATCCATATCCCATAAAGGCCTTTTCGAGAGTCTCCCAATCAAAAGAGAGTTTTTCGAGACGGCGACGGCGTCAGAACTGCGACGTCGATATTTTCCTGATGATTTTCTCAGCAATGGCGCATGCGAAAATACGAGGTTTTTAAGAAACGTGTGTCTGTATGGAGAGAGAGAAGGAACGATGAAGGTCTAAAATGGACGAGTAACTCCGTTAAGACCATGCCGCAGATCCGACGTGGAAATTTAATTGGTAATTGATAATCTTGACTAATTGGACGAGGACAAGGTTTGGCTTATCGAAATCTTCACCTCCAATTTATTCGTGGAATTATTTATTTTTCTCCATTTATTTTTGTTTTCCCCGTCTCCCGGCTATTCTCTCAGTTACAGTCTCAAATGAATCAGTATATGTATACTATACATACAAAACGAAGTTTCATGGAAAATCAGTGGCATTATACATGAATTACCCAAACCGTTGCTCAATAAAAATATTAGTGAACTACACTCATCGAATTTACACTTATCAAAATGTGTTAAGTTTTAATATCTCTAAAAGTCAACAATGTCTTCAAATTTCAAAGAGGAGATCAATTTCTGGTGTCTTATGAAATTCAAATAATACAGTTAAGTTTCACTACGTATAAGCAGCATTTTTGTTGTATGGGTGTGAAACGTAGACCTACACGAAAGAGGAATTTAAAAGATTAGAGGCTTTCGAGACGTGGGTATGGCGCAAGAGATGAGAAAGTAAGTAAAATTGATAGAAAAACAAACGCAGATGTTCTAGAGATAATTGGGGAGGAGAGTTTTAATTGATGTATTTAAGCGACTGTAGAGAAAGTGAATGGGTATATTGAGAGGAGATAGATTGCTAAAGATGGTAATTGAAGGTGAAATGTAAGGCAAAAGACAAAGGAGTATGTTGACAAGAAACAAAAGTAAGAGCACTGATTAGGGAATATTTAGGTACTTACCGGAAGTAAGAGCACTATGATGATGATAAATAGCGTAATAGGTCTTCATAATACATATCCATAGAGTCATATATTGAGGTATAGTGTACCAACGATCCTAAGATCCAGTTTAAATCTATGACAAAGTCCGTCAAAAGTAATTTCTCTGATTTATATTCGCATGTATATTCTTTACTTTTACATATCTAAATCTTCATAAAATGGAGATGAATAAAATATTTAACCTCCGATAATATCTTATTTGATCTGGTAGCTTTAAAGCATCATATTTATCTCAGGTTGAGTGTTGCAATTAAAATACTTAAAGAAGCATCAATACTTCAATAAATACAGCGACTGTATACTGTTTCTAACATGAAATTAATGTCGAAGTTTAGGAACTATTGAAATCATAAATATTTTGAAGAAGTTAGGATGAATGTTTTTGATTGAGACTGACTCTCATGAGAGTTTCCATTTCAATGTAAGCGAAGATAAATGCTTGTTACTAACTTCAGTCGAAATAACTGTGCAGTGAATATAAATATTTGCGGAGTAAAACGATTAGGGATATTTCAATGTCGACTGTAATTACTGTTTGCTACAACTTTAATACGATTTATCATGAATCAATATGAAATATATTTTTCTTGTTATTTGAGAATGATGTTACACTGATTGCAAAATTTGTTACATTTAAATAAAATATGTAAGTACTTCGGAAACGAGAAACCAAACCTTGTCAATCAAAATTTTCTGAGGA
This sequence comes from Pachydiplax longipennis, assembly GCA_036926295.1. Lineage (NCBI taxonomy): Eukaryota > Metazoa > Arthropoda > Insecta > Odonata > Libellulidae > Pachydiplax > Pachydiplax longipennis. The sequence goes on along the minus strand of JAVFKF010000024.1, from coordinate 11,336,567 downwards.
AAATAAATGTATTGTAAGTTGAATAAAAGGTGCATAAATTCCAGGTGCAAAAATCTCATAATTGTCAAGAATGAAGATAAATGAATAATATTGGGCGTTACTGGGACTCGAACCTTAGTTTCCCACATTCCGACGGGTATTTTAACCTCTAAAATAACGTAGATTAGGTAATAAAGCGTAAGACTCTACATAGCTACAAACGTACTACTTCTTTTCTCTCATTATTTGCCATGATTTTTCATCTCTGGCTAATGATCGATCATGTCTGATATTAAAAGAAATGTTAAAATCAAAAGATTATTAATGAAGACGACTCTTATTGATTGTACCTCTCTAGGCAATGGAAAGATATCTAAAATTTGGAGGAAATTTGCAAGTAATACGAAGCGCGCAATTGGGAATCGATGAGAGATGAGCTGAGCAAAGGCAGAGTTCAATGGAAAGACAACAACATTACCAAGTAAAATTGGCGGAGGACGCTTTTGAAACGTTTGGTCTGGAATATTGCCTTGTATTGGGTATCGAAGAACGGAATCGAATGCCTAGGAATCGTGGTTAGAGTGAGGAATATTGAATGCTTTGATTAAAGTTGAAACGAGGACGTGTTGAAGAGTCGTGCAGAAAAAGAATGATTAGAAACACGGAATTTGCGAATAATTAAACGAGAAAGAAAGAAGTGAAGGACCTAATGGAAAATCAACCGATATCTTGTTTAGTAGAAGGAAATGTATTTCGCTTGTATAGGAAATATAACTTAGAGAAGGCAATGTTTATATCCTCTTTATGCTACTCATTAGGGGGAATTAAAAGAATATTTACAGAACCAGTTAATATCTTATACAACTTTAAATTTTCCTTAACAAACATTTACGGATATTTGCAGGTACATGAGTTCCACAACTTGGGTGCGAATTAGATTCAAGAATATACACAATGTACAGTAGAAACCCCTTTAAGACGCTCTTGAGACTATTCCACTTAATACGCGATTACACATTCCCCTAATACGCTAGATCGTGCTCAGTGATGCTCTCTCACTACTGCTTGAAAAATATTCTTATTCCTTAATTGCTATCATGTGACCATTGCTTCGTTATACGAGGGTGGTCTGAAAAGTTTCCGACATCAGATTTTTCAGAAATCTTCAGAAAATTTTCAGGAAACATGTAGAGAAATGGCGAAATGACGGAAAATTTTCAGACCACCCATGTAGAGTGAAGAAGGATCAAAATTAAGTAACTAATGTAATGCAACCAGTATTACAAAACCCGGTTATGACGCGATTTACGCTTGGTTCCCTGAAAAACGTCTTAACCGGGTTTTACTGTATATATATATTTCTACCCTTTACGATATCACGTCTTCCTCTCTTGTCTTGCTTTTTTTCTCTCCAATTCCATCCCACACTTCGTTACGCCTCCTCATCCGCCTCGTTAAGACTGCCCCCTTTCATTTCTCGTCATTTTTTCAGTTCCTCTCGATCTATTTCTTCCCAGCCACTTATTCTTCCCCTATACATCCAATTCACGCTTTCGTTTCTTCATTTCCTCCCAAACCAGACGGTTTCCTTCGCCCTTTCCACCCCACGGCTTTCCCATGTAACTGTCAGACCCCCGTCTCGCTTCATTAGCCGCTCTCTCTCGCAGATTCGTAGAATTGGCGGAGGGAGAGGAGATGAGGAATAACGGTTATGGAAGAGAGAGAGAGGATAGAACCGTAGAAAGCCGACGTTAAAACTCCACCTTTTTAAATCTGAGATTCAGCTCCCAGTTCTGGGAATCATATGGGAGGCTCTAAATTGTCATTAACCCCGTCGCGGAGCTATTTTCCGAGGCGTTACAAATCTTCTTACTCGCATATGTTAGAAAGGAGTCCTTAAGTTGGAGTAATTGAGCAGAGTTTTTCAGCGGTGAAATTTAGAGAATTAGGTCATTCGATTTTATGTACGAATATTTCTATTTCATTTTATTCACGATGTTTGAGCTTTTATTTTGTGATCAGCCAGTTAATCCAGCGTCGCCGACGCACCATGTTCAAAATACTGACTTAGGATGGATCTTTCTCTTATTTGCTTGATTTACTTTGTGCCATATTTGAATCACTGTTTTTCCATTTGTTATTGTTACGGATTCGGCTTATGTTACCTAATTCAGTTTACGAAGAGATCTTTATTCTATCTAAATCAAGGATTTTCTAAGCCTTCATCTTAGATTGACTGCATTTTCTCCTCAATAGAACACGGAATGCCGTTAGTGTAATCGCTGTTTTTCAAAATCATATTACTAATGATCTTAAATTTAAGAATATTTCTAGTAAGTCAATTAAAAAATGACTAATTCATTACGGTCTTCAAGCTTTAAAATATAAAGTTCTTCAAGAACTGGAGATAGTATTAGCAATTGAGTCGATCGGAATTGGTTTAATTACTCAATACCGTCCATAATATTGCATTTATTAAGTAGTATCGATTTACTTGCTCCATGCTTGTATGTCATGATTGTGATATTATGATTGATTGTATTGTGATTGAAGTTATCATTGATAAAGTGGCAAGATGGAATGAAACGATCGAGGAAGTTTGAATACAATTTTCCTCAGACAACCTTACCCTCGAAAGAAATATTCTACTCACAGAGGATGTGATGATGTGTATATGGAGAATTCATGAATTTCCTTCGCTCTTTGCGATGAGCGACGAAGGAGAAGACGTGACGGTTGAAGCGAATTTTCCTGTTCAAATTTTTAAACCTATCGGATTTGCAATGAAGGTTCTTGAACTTGATGATTGGATCTGCCGTTTTACGTATTCTTGAGGCAAAATTGAGGCAGCGGATGAAAATCGACTGCCAAAGAAAAAGTCGCTAAGTGGAAAGCTTCGAGATAAAAGTCTTAATTTATATCTAGAAGTACAAAGAGGTTGAATTTGAGTGATCAATCGTGTGTTTTTATCACTGAATAGTAAATTACTACACTGTACCAAAAACCTTTCCGTTTTTGGTAGGTACCGTGTAATAATTTAATATTCGATCAGAGTCTTGATTCTGCATTAGTATGTGTGTATAATTCAGGAATACAGGAGCTCTAAATAAAATTAGCCAATAATTAATCGTGACACTCCAATTTTTAAAAGTAAATCTGTTAAGTTAATCCCCACGCAGAGGTGAGCTTACGCGTACTTTATAACTCTCCAAATGATGTGGAGAAAAATAAGTTTATTTTCAAATAAATGCGACTCGCAGCTCAGCTATTCGGAAGCCTAATGGTGTTGACGTATCAGAGTACGAACTGTAAAGAAGGTTTAACGAAGTTTTAAAACGTATCAACGTCCTAGCAGTTTAGGCGGAATCAAAGAATCTGACAGGGTAATCTAGTTAGCTTGAAATCGACGGAGTGGCTTATGTTTCAAATGCAAAGTGATAGCCTTCACTTACAATACACGTCTAGCGTAATCGAAATTACGCACTCTCTTTAGCAGGTGAAATTTCGCTGTCATAATAAGTTTCATTGTTTGCATCCCTCCTCTTATCCCTCCAGAATTTCACCTTTAGGCTTCGAAGAGGACGGGAAGCAGATCGTAAACTAATAAGAATTCGGTAATGAAAAAAAGTTGCTCGCTTAGATCCATTCTTCGTCGCTCTCCCGGACCACCCCTTACACGAGACTCATGTTTCTGTATTATTGTTTTTCGAGGAAAAGGAGAGGATGGAAGGAAAGGTTCGGAGAAAGATGAATGTCAATTAATGTTGGAGAAAGGAAACAATAGCGAAGGAGAGAGCGAAGAGGAAGTTGTGGAGGATAAGGAGTGGTGGAGAAGAGAGATAGGGAAAGAAATGCTTGGAAGAAGAGGGAAGGAAAGGAGGGAGAAATTGAAATCCGGAAGCCAAAAACATGAGCTGGATTAAAAGGAGGAGAGAGGCAATAAATTGTGGACGTTGGTGGGGGAGACATGGTGTAGAGGTATCTTGTGAGTACAGAGGATCCAAATTTGATGGAGTAGTTAGATTTACTGCGGAGTACAGTAGCGGAAGGGCACTCGTTCGATGGGGAACTCAAAGGGAGAAAACTGCGGTGCGTGAAAAAAAGGAAGGAATGTACATGAGAGTGGATTCTATAGGATTGCTCTCGAGATGAACCCGCTTACTTAATCACTTATTTGGTCGCGATCAACCTTTTGTCATCAATCTCTGAAGTTGCTTTTACTCCTTTTAAGAAGTGCTTTATTTACTAATTTGTTTGTGACTTTTGAGAGCTCTATTGCATCTAGCTGAAACGAGATGAACCCTAGATAGATGGGCCCTTTCTTGGTTAAGTAAGGCCAATATGGGCCTCTCTTCCTCCTCACCTCGTATGTCGTTGTAATATATGAAAATGTTAAATGATAGCAAAAGAAAAATTATAGTTTGGGAAAAATTGCAACAGAAGATTGGAAAAAAAATAACCGACGTTGCTCGAAAACAATAGAAATATATAGAATATAAAATTACTACAGGCAGAATTGAATATAAAATTTTACCTCCATAGCTTCAAATAGATAGCTAGGATACTCCCTTACGTTGGCTAATTACCAGATCTGGTAATCTAAAAGAAAAGAAAATAAGAAGAAGGTAGGCTAACTTAACCCACCTATTAACAGTGATTTCAAATGAAATATGGACAGTAATAAGAGATGAAGGAAATAATTCAATAAGTTCTATCTCGGGAAATTCTTGTTTTCTAAATCTATGTGTTTTATAAGATTTCCCAAAATGAAATGTATTGTGAAGTGTATTGCGCAAATAAATAATAATCGAAGAAAGATGGAAACACAAAGCTTCTCTTCCATTATTTACCCCAAGTATTTTAGACGTTAGTTTTGCTTTTGATATGATTTTCCCAGCGATTCAAACACTATTATGAAGTATCTACACAGTACTACGTTGCTTCCATATCATTGTATAAGGAAATCAAAGAATTTTTATCTGTCTGCCCTTTGTTCCATGGAACAAGGAAACGATAGGATACGTGGAATCACACCAATTTAAAGTTCAGGAATAAACATGGTTAGATTCCTAGAAGGAAGAATCTCTTGAAAAGTCTCACAGAATTTGTGAAACGTTTGTTTTCCTTCCTGGAAGAACAGCCTTGTGTTGAGAATTTCCATGATATGTAGCGAGGCTCCATTTGTTTGATGGACAAATAGTCTGAATATTAAACGAACACTACAAATTTAAAGAGTAAGATAAAGTTACTATTATATTATTATCAAATTATAGTGTGAAGATACAGGCTTTAAATTAAATCAAAGGTAGTTATGACTTTTTTCTATATGATTACAGTTGATATGTAGTGTAGGATGTCATAAAATTTTGGTCATAGGATCCAATCGAAACCGATTATGTATAACCACGGCTATGACCAGTTTTTCGGATGGAGTGTTTTGAGAATGATTAGCGAGATAACTACTTCGAAATTTAATGGATTTATAAAAGCTCGCGAGATGACCGTAATTGCTTCAATTATGTTTTTCCGTGATAATGGAAATGCTAGTTGAACGAGATACTCATGTGGAACGTATATCGGCTATCTGTCAGTGGAGAACCCGATGCTCTCAAATTCGCTTCCATTCTAATCTGCGTAATCCCTTCTCAAATGAGTCAATGTAAGTATGCTTTGTTCTCTGGATGAAAAACTCTCGTTCGCATGGATTATCGACAACCGGGAAGAGGATTCAGATCCCTGTTGAACGTGGCATGGCGTCCAAGTCGAATAGTTCTAATACAATTCGATTCCTAATGCCTGCGAATATCGATATGGAACATGTTTAGCTTTAATCCTTGCCTTCGACATTTCAGTGAATACGATCGTGTAAAAATAGTTGTTTCGAATTAAATATCGCGGATATTTCTTTCGAATTAGGATTTAGTTGTCACCTGGACATCGGACCGAAACAGAACCAAAAATCAAAACCGAAATAATCTATCTTTTCCTGAGAGAAAACCGAACCCGAGCCGAAAAAAATACTGTGGAATCCAAACCGAACCCGTAAATCCGTTATTTATAGTATTTCATTCCAATTATTCCAAACCGTTATTTATTCCCTTTCAGTTACTAAAATTTCGCATTTTACTTAAATGTAATTGGAAGCACATTCAATGAAAATGTGCAACGACTTGCAATTAACTCGTACGAAGTTTATTCTAAAGTTTAGCGTAAATTGGTGCAAAAGAAATACTTAGAAATAATGAAACAAACTTTCAGAAGAATGTAATATTAAGATGGCCGAAGAGAAAAATAAACTGTTTTAACCGGTTCGAAGTTGTCAGGAACGAAAACGCAGTTGAACCAAGATTTTTTTCCCGGGGCGAAAACCGGAACAAAGAATATTAAGATTCGATTTCCAGTTGTCGAAAGAAATTGCATCGTTATTTCTCAGTGCTGGTCGCGTAACGAGAGCGTATACAAAAATACCATCCGATGTAATTTTGAAAAACAGGATTTTCTGTCTATTCTACTAGACGGCTCTCGGCTGCTAGTTTCGCTAAACAATCAGATCGCTAAATAACATTCGCTCGAAATAGCTCTCTTTTCAATTATTCTCCCTCGTTCTGAATTTACGTGAACACTCGGCGTTATTTTATTAATGGTGGTCATCATCGGCCAACTTCAAAAGGAAGGGCAAATTGCTAAGAGCACGTTAAGCCTCGGTGACGTGAATCGAGCGAACGCATCTTTCATATCCCATTCAGCCGACCTTTGTTGTCAACGCATTATCTGATAAGAAGTGCAATCGCGTATTTTTCAGTATTGATCCCTAATTCGCGGCTTTACGTGGTGAATATAGTTAGCTCTCTTTCTCTTAGAGGACATTCAACTGACGTCGCGAATAAAAGAATTCGAGTCCTGAACTCATCGGCGATGACAATGTTATTTTATGGAGAGCGACTTCAATAGAACTCAAAGTGAAATTTCAATCACCATTTTACTTCCAGCATTCCTATCTAAATTCAAGTTCCCTTTGTGAATTTTCTATTAAATATACATGCAATCCATACAAAATCTCTCTATTTAGTTTTTCTAAAAGTCATCTGTAAAGACATTCTTTGTTAATTTAATATTCGATGACATACGTCAGGAAGATACTCTGAAAGAGAAGGAAAATTTTGGATTATTTTTCTTAGAAATATCGCGTATAAATTGGACGCAAATTTGTATAAATTTCTAAGCGAACAACATACCTTTTATTCTTGAAAGCATGTAAAAGGAACAACGCTCGCATCGTTATGCTTTTACGAAAAACATTTCCAGTTCGTGGATTCATACTTTGCATTTCCTTTTGCTATTAGCAAATTTGAAAAGGAAACAAACTCTATGGGTATTTTGATCTTTGTTGGTTCTCAAATATTCTAAAAGATATTTACATCCCAATTTTTGACATATACGATCCGATTGCCTAAAATAAATGTTTGTGAATGTAGGTTCATTTGTTTTCTCTATACATTGCTCTGTTTTACTTCTTTTCTTTAAGCATGTTCCAATGTTTGTGTCAGTAAAATACTGCTGAGAGCATTCCTCGATTATTTTTGAAATATAAGAAAAAGCTTTCTTATATATTTTTTAGAGAAAATAGCATATTATGTGGTCTTTCTCCCGATTCCTAATAAAGCTATGTACATATGTTTTTATTTTACATGCGTGAAATATTAATTCCAACTACCCAACATCAACGAAAATGACATTCAAAAATTTGAAAATGAATCTGGAATAAATTTCTCCTTTAAAACGGAGTCGGAGTACGCCATACGATGTCTATAGCATCGCATCAATACACCTGCCTTACTTAGTAATTGAAGTAAGCAACTTCATCCATAGTGTCATTTTGCGTAGTCTTATATTATTCGAAGTTAAACTTGAGTGCAGATAGATTCCTGAAAGGAAATACACATGCATTGAAATTCATCAAAACAAACTTCTTTGTTAATAACATTTCTGGAAATCGAAATACCCTTTAAGTTTCCTTTTGCGATGAATAATATACTTGACGAGACATAAAAAGTGTATAAATGTTCTCTTGGAGTTTGTGAATATCTTTCTTTCTTTAAAACAAAAAATCATATCTTAGCTTAGCAACTTAGCAACCCCCTTTTTACTCGTTTCTTCGGCAAATATATAATTATATATACTATCATACATATTTAATATTTATTGCGCCCATAGTTTTCTGCATCGGCTCGACCAAAGCAAACTCTGCAACAAAGCAAATATTTGTTACCGACAGGTTTACCGGGAGCGTTAGATCCCGGGGAAAATCTCCCCTTTTGCCGAGAACAAATACACCGAAATGCGAAGGTCCGACGTCCCCGAGCTTAGGTTTGCATGAGTTACTTCAGTCACACAACTGCGCTCTTGCACGCGCTCCAAAATACACACGAAATCTTACGTACGCGAGTGGCGGTGGCGTTTAAGCAAAGTCCGTTTCAGCCCACATTCCGAACGGAAATCGAGAGAGAAACGATTTTTGCGTGACAGGTTGAAAACCTTCAAATACGTTGGAAGGGCGAAAAAAAAGTATGGGAGAGAAAAATGCTGGTGCGTGGGGAAATACATTCGAGGAGAGGAAGATTAGGAAGAAGAAGGAAATGGGAGAAGAGGCGAAGATGGGAGAAGGCAAAATAAGCGAGGAAATGGGAGCAGCGAAATGGAGATGATTCGGAGGAAGGATAAGTGGAAGAAAGGGAAGCAAAAGAGGAAGGTTTTTTGGGGGTCGAATGTTTTGAAGGAAACGGCCTTAATGCGATTTGCACGATTCCTCTCATTTGATTTGAAGGGGTCTGAAGACAAGGGGATTGCGGAGGGCCTAAACGGGAGGAGGTGGTCATTAAGGTTTGGCGTTGATTTCTATTGGTCGACTACGCTTGATTGGATGGATGCTAAGTTTGCCGAAAGGGTCGATAAAAAGGAATACTCGATTAGGGAGACGAATCTCGTGTTTATGCATTATTTATGACTCCTAGCGACGCTGTGTGTTTTGGGGATTCACCTATCATGCTTTCGTGTTTGATATAACATTTTTATATGAGTGTTGAAATCAGACTTCCTTTGGTTTGCGTAGGGTGGAGACACATCTCGACGGTAATAGAACGTTTCTGAAGGGTGGCATCTAAGCCAACTACACGCAAAGCAATACGCAAGGGAATTACTACGCTATAAACCTATGCGAATAATATTTATCGAGTTCCATATTGTGGTAAAGTGTTTGATTCATGTCGTACATTAGTTTCCGAATGAATTACTAATTATTTAATTATAGATTAAAATTATTAATCCAGATGATAATAGTCTACCTTTCATAATGTATCAACACCTCCAGGAGCAAGGCCTCGAATCGTAATATTTTTAGTTCCCCTTCAATGAAGAAAATCTTCTGTTCAGTTCCGATTTCTCTCCTTATTATCCTGTATATCTCCATATTATATCCTGCTTAAATTTCGTTTTATTATTTCTAGATTTTTTCATTTACATTACACAATTTTTGAATAAAAATTATAAATAGTTAGTTGCAAGTCGTGGCTACGCGTGTTTACTAAGTTTACATTTTGAGAAATGCAAATCGGAACGATATAGAAAACGGTTTTTGGTTGTTTGGGTTCAAAAAGTTTATTCTTTTCAGTTTTGTTTCATTTTTTACTTCGGAAAAATAACATTATGTTTCAATTTCAGTTCGATTTCCTGTTCGGAAGTTAGCAGGTGTAAAGTGTTAATACTCAGGTTTTGAAATGAAAGTATTGTGCCCATCGCTACGCTCCCTTCACTTATTATTACCTAAAGAGTTTATCTCTTGCACTTATGTTTACAGACCGAGTCGACCGATGGCTCCAAATCCCCGGAAATTACTGTCAGGTAAATCGTCATAGCCATGGATTGAACCCTAGTTCTCAGATTGTTATGAGAATGCCTTAACCGTACACCCATACAGAGGAAAGTCAAAATTCATTCCAGAATACTCGGCGATAACTCTTTGATTATAAAGATTGCTTGATGTATAATTGTTTTCAATTTATAATGTTTTATTGTTATTGCTGGGCGGAAGCAGTATGGGAAAATGGCGCGTGATGAGAATTTGAATGACATAAAAGTGAGAGGAAATACACTAAAACGCCGGCTTAATGTAGCGAATAAAATCCCGTAGTTTACAGAATGAAATGGAATGAGAAGATTATGGGATGAGATATGTTTGAAGCGAAACAATGCAAAGCTTCAGTAAGGGAGGTTTGGATGTCAATAACGAACCAATTGATATGCGCACCCAGAAAAACAATTAATAATAAAAAAATTATAAGGAAAATGGTATCTTCGCACGCGAAAATCCCAAGGAAACCGGTAAAAAAGTTTGACAGGAATGGAACTTGAGATCATCCTTTATCCGAGTTGCATTGCTAAAGGATAAAAATTCGTAAGCAAGAATCGATAATAGATATTCGGTATGATTTCATGAACTTTATGGAGATATAGAATAGTAAAACCATCTAGTTGATTACTACTAGTGGTAGTATCTTTATAAGTGTTTCTACAACTAAGGTAACTTCGCACATTTGGGCTCCCACCCGTAACAACCCGACATAGCTTTCACCAAAGGCGAACGCGCTACCCACTTGGATATCCGGGAGCCCCGCTTAAAGAATTACTTCAGTGATAAGTAATCTTTGTTTGACATCTTGATTTCATCTATGCTACTACAACTTCACGGCTCACTGCTAACTACCCTCAGATTGATTTAATTTTGTATTTACATGGATAGGATTAAATATTGTCCCGCTGTAAGCACGATGTACTACATGTCACGTTATCGAAGCCGCAGCAATAAATATTTCATTCCATTCTTCTTCCAATCTTTTCCGTGACGCATGGCTTTTGTCTCTGGCCATTCTCCCTCCCATAAATCCATCCTTATCACATTCATGAACAAATTCGAGTATCAAATTGAGTGGTGAAGATTGTGGGTTCAGGTGTGACGCTGTGATCGATATCCCTGTGAAAAGGGGAGCGCAAGTAGGAATGCCGGGATTCCAGGGCTGTGAAAAACAGACGGAGGAACAGATACACTGGAGGACATACGGGGTGCTGAACCACACACTATTGAAATTAGGTTAGGCATTTTTATGATGAGCATGAAGGGGAAAGTGAATTAATATATTCTATTGTAAAACCAAACAATTTAAACAGAAGGGACTAAAAATTACCTAGGAGTACTAAGACCCCAGAAACCAGTAATAATTCTAAGGAGAAAAAATATTGAAACACGGCATTGTCTATGATATGTCCGCTTCCATTTGTACTGCTGAGCTGCATGAGCAATTTAGAGCCAATGGCTATGGCTTTTGGTGAGAGAGATCACTTACATGATGTACTTGATGTGACGCACAATTGTAACGCAAGAGAGACATTCTGGAAGTGATGAATTGCCTGAATGGTGGCGCATCTACATTTGATGTCCAGGTCAAATCCTAGTGAAAGTTCTTTTCCAAACCAGTTCAATGGATGGAATTCATAGTCATTCGCGATTTATTGTGGAAATACGTCATGCTAAAAGTGGAGAAGCGTTGTACTATTTCCACTGCATAATTTCAATGAAAATCCTTTGCATCATTTTAATATCATATAAAAATAAAAAACTGCCTCTATCGCCTGATGATGGAGATCAATCGCTGATGCTCGGTCGTGTGTTTTTATTGAAATTATTATTTTAGAAAAATACAGCAAATCTCTTCTTTTAATAGTTTATCGGAGTTTACATAATATTGTACAACCGTGAAATAATAAGGCAAGCGATATGAACGGTCACTAGGAATTATAATAGTTAAATGTCTTTATTTGGGCGAAATTGAGAACAAAATTCTCCTCGTTAATTCAACTCATCGACATAATTTGTGCTATTATTAATGTCAAATTTAGTTTGAGAAAAAATTAGAACTTTGGATAATACTTAAGAAATCCGTAGGGAAAGATTATCCAATACAGGGAAAAAATTAAGAATAATAATACGAAAGATAAAAATTAATAGTGTTCAAAGTGAATCCTAATCCTCGAAATGAAACAAAGCTATGGATTTGATATCTCCGAAATAATTAGGGATTCCTATCGGAAGGATTCTAAAAAGTGGAATATGCCTAACTACCACAAGTCGCTCATTAAAGAATATTTTTAAAATTAAACGGGTATGCGAGTACTAAAAACGTAAAATTGGGATATTTTGAGTCGGATACAAGTAAAAAAAATCCATTTCGATGAAAGCTTTCATTGAAAATCGATGGAGTGTTTATGCAGCAACCGACGCTTGTCAACGGACGATTGGGAGAAAAATAATGATGAAGTCGAAGGGATCGAGTTACGGGGGCATGTATAAAAACTTAGGTCGGAGAAAGGGCTTGTAGAAAAAATTGGCAATGATTCGCAAAAAAAAGGCGGAGGAGGATGTAACCGCAGCGATCCGAAGGCAGACATCGTAAGGGAAGAAGAATGGTAATGGAGATATTGTATCGGAGAAAGAACAGCACACATTCAGCGGCACGCACGAGGAGTGCGATTTTAAGGCGGGTTTTGAAGGATCAGATCGATGTTTCGGTGGATTTACTATCGGAGGAAATGGGATACGCTTTAGGCGGACAAATGAAGCAGAGATAACATCCACGTGCACTTTTCCATTTGCGACTCTAGGGGACACTCAAGAGAGAAATTCCTCCGAGACTGCTGAATTAAGTTATAGAAATCGCCGATGAAATTTTCGTATCTTTCTGAATATATCGGCTGAGAGAGAATCGAATCAGCGCTGGATTCGGAGCTGAATTGGGAACGACGTCGTTGATATGTAAATTCCTCAGAATCCGAAATATTATCGAGGGAATAATTGTGAATGCAAAATCTCTTCTTTACGCCGAGTAATTTTGATATTTTTCTGGAATGTTTTCTTTCGTAAACGTAATAAAGTATTCAGGGCGTAATCATTCCGAGTATTCCAGAAATCATGTGAATTATGTATCGTTAACTCGAAGAGGAAATCATGCGAAGCATTTTTAACAGATTATCCATTTTTACAACTTAAATGCGAACATTCGGATGGTGAAGCATTTGAAAACGTAGGATACCGCAAAAATTCCAACACTTATTTTAAATATTTAAACGCAGTTGTTTGCTTCAAGAAACTCTTTGCAGCCATGTTTACTATAAAATTTGAATTATAAATAGCTTTCATTAGCAGCTTAAGTGTTTAAAGCAATGCGATTATATGGATTTTACTGAACATATATAATCCAGCTACATGCATAGACTACACAATCACTTGCATGTGTCATCTAGCTACAACAATATATAATTTCATCAAAGATGTACTATTTACACCCCTACTAATAGTGTATTTTCATGTGAAATGCTCAATATAAATTTACATATATAAATTATTCTTCCTTACTAGATCTAGAGTTCCTAAATGGTGTTTATATATATTATGAATTTCCTATGATAGATATGAAATAACTTCTTAAAAATCTAATAATAATTTAGAACGAATATTTTTAATTTTGTCACATTTTAATTTCTTCCCGGCGCATTGGATGATCTGTCCACATTGATGCATAAAAGTGTCATGATATAAAATCTTGTTGATCACACCGGTAAGCAAAAAAAAACAAAGTATTCGTAAAAACTTTGAAACACTTATCCTTTGCAAACAGGGTAAGGAGACGTACGGGGCCATCACATCCTCGGCAAAGCGACAGAAAATATGCAAGGAAGAGGCGGCGCCCGCCTTCTCTTTACTTCATAAAGGGGAAAAAGAAATAAACCCTGCCTAACACAACCTCCCGAGAACATTTTTTAAACCGAGTGAAAAAGATTGCAACGCAATATTGATCCCGGGGCAAATATAAAGTTTTGGTTAAACAGACACAGGGGAGGAGCAAAAAAAGAAGCAAATTTTCACGTTCGGGAGAAACTCTGCGCCGGGAGGAAAAAAAATCAACTTCCGGCGCGGGGATGTAGATAAGAGGAGGGAAGCTTTTTATTTTTCCTTATTCCAATACTGGAGTCTCTTGTAAAGAAAAGTTGGGGGGAATCTCTGAGAGCCATGTTGGGGCAGCTGCTGAGGCGGTGCGTCGGAGTTTGCCGCCGGCTTTGCTTCTAATCTCATTCCGAAATCGGCCGCCGAGGGTACTCTTGTTTTTGGAGGTTGCGGTGGGCGGATAGATACGTGGGACGCCTTGAGAATTGAGACATTCCCTCTGCAAGACGAGGGATGGCGCGTGGTACGCGGAAGGAGTATCGTGACATCGGAATTAAAATCTCTCGAGATAAAAAAGAAGGATGGCCTGAAGGCAGGAAAAGGTTTTCCCGAGGTCTCCTTCCGAGTAAATGGAAATATAAACTCGGGATTACGGACGAGACATTGGCCGTATTCAAAGTAGTTGTTAAAAAGACGCGGATGGTTTGTGGGGAATGTACCGGAATGATTTGACGATGTTTCCTTTCTACACATTTTAGAGAAAATCGACACAGAATGCGTGTTATTGCCTTATCTGAAATAGGATAAGAAAGGGGCGAGTAATTTGCCTTGATTACGAGAATGTGCCGTTGGTACTGATAAACCTTTTTCTTGTTTTCCATATCTACGTAATCTCGCATCGATTTATGCAAATGGAGCGAATATGATCCGACTGCTTAAGTATTATTCACTTCTATATCTTTCAGATAATGTGTGTGTTCTGCTAATATGAACGAAAATATGTGATAAGCTTAAGTATAGAAGAGTTTTAGAAGTAAATCAATATGCATTCTCGATCGGCTTCCGTGCGTGTCTACGTTCGTAAGTGAGGAGTAAAATATTCGAAGTGGTGTAAAACTCCATAATCTCATGTCCCATAAGAGCCCGATTTAGAAATGCTTATTATTTAGGCGTATATCTTAGTCATGAGACGCTAGTCAGCACACTACCTAATCAGTAACTTAAACGCTAACTTGTAATTTTCTATGTTAGATATCTCGGCGATTTGAGAACGATGATCATGGTTTAGGAGTTTTATCTTTACATTTAGCTTTTTTATTGTTTACATTTGCTGAAATTTACATACATTAATCGCATTATTTTCTAGGCTTTTTATAAACTGAAGAAAATTTTACCTTTCGAACACCAAATCATCTGAATACTATCCTTTTGCGAGTAGCCCTACGAGAAAAACTAGGATAACTTCTAATTGTAATATCCAAGAAACTTTTCATTGTATTGGATGAGATAAAAATCGTTCAAATAAATCTATCTCCATGTATTCAAATCATAAGATTTATGTAACTTGATCACGATTCGTGTCTTCGTTCAGATTAATAATTTCTTGTGCTATTTTAATGGGTTGGACTGATTTCTTTGGCTTCAAGTCCCATTTAGGATTAGTTTGAAAATTCCCTTTCGTTGAGAAATTCAAGCGATTTTCAGTTATTGAAGGAGATTACATTTCAAAAAAGCAACGACAAAACTTGAGCCTAACGTCAATGACGATTCGTCATACGTTGAGATGAGTATTAAGAGAATTATGCTGATTTGTTTAGGTATTGCTTATGCTGAAAATTTCAACGGAACTAAATCATTGTAATAAATAATGAATTAAAGTGGAAACGAAATGAAGAATGTGCTGGCAACTCCAACAATCTATATTATTCAACGATCTTTTTCTGCTGCAAGACTATCATTAAGTCTTCATTATCAGTAGCCGAAATCGATCGCTGAATAAAATATATTGTGGAAAATCCCAGAAATTCTTCTCTTCTTTATAGTCCCAATTCCGGTCAATCATGGTTGATTATAAACGAGAAAAATCTTGGTGTTGCATTATTTCGATCGAGAGTGAAAATTACGGGGGTGTACGGAAATTAAATAGAGAAAGGAAGATGAGGAAGCAAAAGATAAGCTGTTCGGGAATCTGATTCTGACGGCACATGCATATGGCATAACAAAGAAAGATGTGACGGATTCCAAGCGAATGGGCAACGTGACATGACAGCCAATCAAAGTGCGGTCGGTTGGGATTATTTTACACAATGGAACACGCAGCAGACTGCGAAATTCTGATCTCAATGAGCTAGGCGAAATGCAAGGCCTGTCAAGTGTAAGCTGGCAATTCCAGTCTCGCTATCGCCAATCCGCCATGATTAATATTTTCAAAGTAATTAATCGATTGGTGCCGTTATGAGGTTTCAAACAAAATGGCGGAATACATCCCTTTCACTCATTGTAAAACGTTGCAATTTGAGTTATTCTTAATTAATCCCATCTGGAAATAAATGTATCGCGTCTCGTTCATAGCACGAATTGAATAACCATTTCGAAATCCTCTTCGTTCATTCTATTATATGAAATCTATTAATTTTCGTAGAAAGTTCTCTTTCGGTGGCTCAGGAACTCATCCCGGGTTATCAACCGGGTTGGAAAACTGTTACGTTTCCGCCGCAACTTCTGTTCCAAGGAATTGTTCATCCTTGAAAATGGCAGCAGAGGCTGCGGACGAACTATTGCTGATTTCCAACTTACTAACCCGAGATGAGTTTCGTATCTATTCTAATTTTAACACTTTTCTATGATCATGGTTTCTATGATCATGGACTCTACTTACATTGAATTAGTGTCGGATATGAGTAATGAGGTTTGCTAGTCTAGAGTTTGCTAGAGTAGTATGAGAGGTTTACTATTAATGTTGTGTACGGTTCATATTTAGAAGGCCTTTCGTTCAATCGCATTCTCAGTTTTTTATATGCTTTAATGAATCATTTCTAGGTAAATATGTTATCAATGAAAAATGATCGGGTTTCTCGATAGTTGATTAGTAGATTTTTACTTTCAAATACGCTCCTGAAATTTTACATAATTATGTTGCTGATCGCAAACATTTAATTTTCTGGGACACTTTTGAAGGAAGGAAATAATGAGTAGAATATATAGTGGTGATTCGCTCTAAATATTGGTATAGGAATAAGAAATATATAATGTTGAAAAAAAAGTCATCCAAAAAAAAGTGAGTGAATAAACGGAAAAGATGACTTTGACGCACCATTTTGTACTTTCATAATATCTAAAGTGAATCAAGAACTTCGATACTCAGCGTAAAGAAAATCTGAAGAGAATTATGAGAAACTACATACTATATTTAAATATTTAGCAATTCCAATGACAATTAAGGAAAAATTAGTATCTATCCGTTGTAATTTTCCAGAATGTTTCCATATTATGACCACCTTGATCACGCAGAAATTCCTTTTTCTCGCTTTGCTTACAGAAAATCGAGAAAAAATATGTTTTTTGTATCCATGGAGGGTTTTACATTAGGTCTTAAGTAGGAAAAACCAAACAGGATCCCTAGTTGGGATTTACGCAAACTTATGAATACGCGCTTAGGACACATAAACGTAGACAGTATTGCTCACGGCTGTTATTAAAATTGAGATATAAAACACTTCTTAAGTCGCCAGGCAGAGAGCTTGTTCTGTATCACAATAGAGAACCCAGGGAATATCGCTATTCTGTCAATAGTGAAGCCTAAGGTTCTTCTAAAGGCATGAGTATTTATATCTCTATACCATACCAATGGTATAGAGTCGTAGTATGATACCATAGATATGTCTTGTAGAGATCGTTCCCAATCAAATACTTTAAATTTCAGGCTGCTTGTATAGTATCGTAATAAAACGTTGCGAGTTATAAATCTGCCAGAAAAGACATGTACTTCAATTGCAATTTGCCTTAAGTATGCTAATTGCGTTGGCACATTTAAATTCATTTATATAATGTGATGGAGTCCATATATTTTAGTAGAAGTGACGTTCGTATCCTTTATCGCGCTTCTATGCTTTTGCATCCCATTTGGGGCCACTAATCAGTGTAAATATCACCCTCTTCTCTGATTAATTCAATTTTGAAATGCATTTTTAACAATTCCCTTCTGCATCGAGGTGTTTTTCTGTCGCAAATCGTGCTCATCGACTCGAATTCCCGACGTTATTTACGGTTTTGTGCTCGGGGCTTGTTATTTAATTTCGAATCGAAAACACGTTAATGGGTTCGTATGTAAAGGCGGCCCACCCTCAATGTTATTCCATATGATAAATCCCGACCTTTTTCCATTCTGTCCTAGGAGAGGATCGCGTTTCCCTCGCTATCGGTATTGTGCTCTCATAACTTGAATGAAAGCTCGCTCCGTCGAATGCAAACAATCCCCTTTCATGAAAACACCCGACGCACTCCACTTCTCGTATACTAAAATCTATTTACTCCGCCTGGGAAACACATTATGTATGTTTACAGTTCCTCCTAACGGAGGTTTTGTCGTGCTCTAATGCTTCGCCTTCGTTCCCAATTTAATATATTTCGCATTTCCCCAAGAGACTCGCTACTTTCTTTGCCAAATGACGCAGCAACGTTCCGAACTAAGTTTTTTTATTTAAAAGGTACAATTTTCTTCTTGCTTGCGCTATTTCCTTATCCTTCCTGTTAAATTGATTCAAATTACGATAGTTTCCATGTCAGGGTACCCCCACGGTCGCTTTAAATTGAACCAGCACGCAATGCCCGTTTCTTGTAAGGACAACTCGGAGTAAATTTGAATCAAGCTAAATTCAAGTCAAACTAAATTCAACCAAACCTGAATATGGGTCAGACTTTCTGAAAAAGCAATCAAAGGTTTCATTCGTAAATTATCGTAATTTAATGGAATAATTTATCGTGTTTACGTGTTCATTCATAGTGTAAAGTGTGGAGCAACATAAACTTTTCTGTACTTTCACACTTTACATGATAAACTGTCCAGTTTTTATTGGAGAAACCCACAAACCTATTCGCCTTGGACTTATAATAAATTAATTTCAATACTTCGGTAAAGATGAGAGAGACGAAAACAATTTCATATTTTCAGGAAAGTCTTTAATTTGAATAGGAGGAGATAGAGGAATTCCATCCGTATTAATTTTCATTGAAAACATAATATTATGGAAACTGCATTCGATTGTTTAAAAAACTTAGCATACTTCATTTATATACTGAATATCCTGTTATTCTGCTAACCTTTAATTTAAGAAAAAACGTTATCTAACTCTCTCAATCTATATCCCGTTTTCATTCACCAGCTAGAAAACATTGGGAATATCCTAATATTTAGATTATCCGAATCGTTTATTACGAAATTGTAAGGGTTGATTTTGGTTGTAAAGATAGCATTTTAGTACTTTACCCTTTAGCTGTAAGCCCCAATATTTTCTATTGCATGCATAAGCCGTTGTTTCGCTCTTATTTAAACAACTAAGCGGGCACTCGCTCACGTATGAATTCAATCATGCTCAAAGTATCACGTTGGCTATACATTTTTCCCCTCCATCAATAAAAACGTCCGATAGGTCTTTTATACTTGGTCCTCTTGTGAGATCGATTTTTTCCTTTTGCCCATCGTCTGTTGCCACTGCTCTCTCGATATCTTCGTCCTCTCGTGAGAAGAGGAAGTGCGAGAGGCTGCGGTCGAAAAGGGAGTCTTAAGGATTCGGGAGTTTGTGCTGGAAAAGGGAAGAAGTGGACTCGAAGGGGTGGGGCCTTCTTTGTTGGGGTAAGGATGGGGTCAAAGGAGAAACAGGAAGAGAGAGGAGGTGAAATGAAGAGGCAGAAAGGGGATGATCGATGGAGGAAGGGAGAGAAGGAATGAAGAAGGAAAGGGAAAGAGGAAGAAGGGGAAGATTGGAAAGAAAACAGGGAACAAGGTGCGGTCAGGAAGCAAAAAAGGAAGGAAAACAGAAAGAAAGTGGTACGCGGAAAAGAGTAACATCGTGAAGTATATAGGAAAAGGAAGAAAAGATAAAAGAAAAGGATGTGAGATTTTAGGAAGCGAGTTGCAATTAGTAAAGTTGGCTGATTATCATATCATAAATACTCGTACTACAAATGCAAATAGAAATAGAAATTATGTAGCATTAATACAATATTATAATGACTGATTTCAATAATCTTTTAACTGAATGCAATTATTTTCATACCTAATTTGGATGATTAACTGTGATGAAAATATAAATTGAATTCGGGGGCAGAAGAAAAATTGTGACGAAAAGAGAGAAAATGGAGAAAGTGAAAAGAGAGCTACTGAGAAAATTAAGAATTAAGGAGAGGAGAGATAAAGGAATGCAGAAACTGAAGGAAAGCGGTAATCAAATATCCACAAGGAAACGCGAAAAGGCAGAGAGTAAAGGAGGAAAGTTCTCGGACTTTAGAGCTTGCTAAATAGAAAATATGACCTTTCATCAAAAAATGAAGACCAAAACTCTTTCTCGCATTTACCTTTTAAGACAGTACGCTTAAAACCTTCACAGTAATACTTGATCACACAGACTATAATGCTTAATCTTGGTCACAGGCCTTGTTTTAAGGGGTATATATTCCACAAAAAAAGTTTCCACTGCAGGAGAGCTTCAATTAAGGGGAATCAAAAGTGAGATGTAAGACAGGGAAGTAAAGTCGCTTTTAATCAGTCGTAAGTTAGGTTATATCGTCGTGTTTAGAATTTAAGCCATCCTTGAACTTTAAAGCAGTGTACCGTCAAATAGCTACTTTAAATGACGTTGCATTTTTGGAAGAAATAAGGAGAAGAAGATACGGGAAGAGATGGGGTTTATGTCGGGGTTTAGGAAGTAGCGGTCAAGTTGGAGCCCAAGGAGAATAAAAGAGGGGAAAAGAAGGGCAAGTTGTTTGATGGTAGGGGAATGTGGATTAAGGGGAAGATAGGAAATTCCTAAGTGGGCGGCTTTTTAAGCCACAGGGGAGGGAAGTGAACGGAATACAGAGGCACTTGGAAGTCCTTCAAAATACGCAGTAAAAAAAGAAAGCGGGGGTTGCAAACCAGGTGGAAGAATAATGGGAAATCTTTCCTGCGATTTGAAAGCGGAAAAATATTTCGTCGGGATATTTACTCACCGAACATTGTAGTTTCAAGACCTGGCGGCGCTGTGTTGACATTCAAGCAATTATATTCAGCTTGTTTAATTAGTGTAACTAAATGAAAATAATATAAATTTTAAGCCAGACTTGCCTTTGGGGAATTGAAAGGTGGATTGATGTCGATCTTTGAGAATAAATGAGAGAATTGGATTTTATAAATTATTCCCCATGGTAGTTTCCCATCAGTATGTTGCTTTTGCTCTGTATGAAAAAGCTTTTTTAAGCTTCCTTCCTTCCTTCCATACTGTTTTCATCAGTGAAATGTTTGCGGTATCCTTTTTGGACTTCCTTTATTGGACAATATGCTGACAATGTGCGATCCGTGCCTTTTATTGTCTCGAAAGTGAGTTTGTCCATCGAACGTGCTAATCTAGCTCATTCAACAATCCGCATTTGGGAGCATCTTTTGTGAAATATTTTGTTGATTTCCAGCTTATCTAGTAATGGGCTTCAGTCAGTCTATGAAACAGACTCGTTTTTCAGATGTTTTCGAAGAAAACCGGATCTCCAGCCGATTTCAATATTTATTGCTTTAATTTGTCAAATACTATACTTAATTTCCAAACCATCACATTGCAATAATATTTGCGAATTGAAATATGTAACTAGACAACTTTTAAGGTATATTAAAAATACGACCTCCTTGATTGCATTTCAAACTGAGATTTAAAAGAAGTTGTATTAATTTTATGCACTTTAAACGTCAGGGTTTACCATTTTTTTCTCAAACAATTTGACAATTTACACACAATTTTGGCAAATTTAACATTAAATAAGGCTTCATACCCGGAATAATTATTTGAAGTATAAAAACTGGAGAAAGAAGTAAATGAGGGGAGAACGCGGTGAAACTGAGTAATTAAAGGAAACGGGAATATGAATGTGGGAAGAGAACTGTATGGAGGGGAGAATTGGAGATTGAAGCAAATCGCAAATAATGTTTATAAAGCGTCAGACGTGTAAAGGAAGGGATTTAGGGGAAGTAGAATTAAAAAAGGCAATCTTAGAAGAGAAATGGTAAATCAAATTAAGGAGTGTGTGCGCTTCGGAAGAGGGAGAGGGCCTCCATCATTCTCTGCTCCCTGATTTGAACTCTGGAGGGATGAATCATTCGATGAAAAGGTCCTTTTTTTGGGATTCTGTGACAGCAATTAAAACTGAGGAAGTTACGATTCACAGGCGTGAAATGAAATTCCACAGATTGCCGCAAAAAGTTCTTTTTCTGTCTTCGTTTCATCTATTGCCGATCTTCTCCATCCCCATCCTGAGCCTTTTTAGAATACTTGGGGGACACTCATTTAATTACATCTCAGAGGTTCGTGGCCATGTACTTCCATGTGTCATTGAAAATATCCCGTTGCGATGGCGACTTTAATCAGAGCGGGGTATTAATTATGGCTTTGATTCATAGGAAAACGCTTCCCTTTCTTGTTGAGGACCCAGACGATGGATGTCACGTGACGTCTCGCAATAGAGGTAATCAAACGATGTTACTACGGTTCGATGGATGATTTTGGCGTGACTGCTATTAGTGTCTCGGAGGATGATTCTTGCATGCAATGGTTTGTTTACGTATTCGCACCGTTAAATGCAAAGAAGGCTATGTTTGTCTCTCATTAAGACCTTTCATGAACTTCATACTTCAGTTATTAATGCTCCTATTTTTGGCCTATTACAGAAAAGTAATGAAAGAGTCACTGATATTCTTGAGTGGTATGCATTAGTCAGTGATGTTACTCAAAAAACGTCAATCTGGTTTAAATGTTCTGAATATCATATGCTACACGCATATTGAACCGGATACATAATGCAATAAACAAATGTATTCTGTACAATTTCAAGATTAGCAAACCTATTGTCATCTTTATTACCAATATTCCACCATAAGTTTTGATCTTTGGATACATGATTGCTTCAGACTTACCCATGCATGTTTTTATTTATACATTCTCATTTCTAAACTTCGTATCCTTACCCTTTAAGTAGTCGCGTGACTTATGGTTACGTGACGCGTCATATTGAACCGCACTTAAAATCGCTTTTTAGACATGATTATCCTAATGAAAATCATAAGAAGGTCACACTCAAGTGATTTATGAGGTATAAGAAATGACGAGTTTTACAGAAAAATGCCTGTCAAACAACAAGTAGTTTAAGATAAGAATTCGTTGAAATTGAGTAAGATAGCAAGACAATGCAATTGCTCTTACTTTTATTTGATAACAATAAAAACGGTAATAAGCGTTTTTATTGCTATGAAATCATTTCTAGAAAAAAATCAATGGTAAAACCAGAGTTGGAACTGAGGGTAATCAACAGCAGCGATTTTTAGTAAAATATACCTATTCTTAATTCCTCAAATTCCTATCGATGCAAGCTTTTGCGTCAAGAAACGTTTTCAGATGAGCTCCACATTTTTTTATTGTTTTTGATTCTACAGAACGGTAGACAGGGAGGAATATATAAAAATATTCCTTTGGTCTCTTTTTTTCGTGTTAAGTTTATGAAGTATAAAATTTTCACCTTCAAAATTTCACTTAAGTCTCATAGACCCGGCGAGAGTATGCGAGAGTTAAGGAACCTCTGTTTGACAAGACAAACCTACCTTACCATCAAAACGAGTTCGTATAACAGAGAGAGTATTATTCTCGCCTATTCCTAAGGTAATTAACAATTAATCGATTGCATCGCTTAATTTTAATGTAAGAGTAATATCACGAGGAATTTAATTTTGGAAAAAATATTTTTTTAATGATAAATAATAAACACATACAAAAATACGCAGAGACGTCTTTATTTTAGGACGAAAATGGGATCAGATCATGTTTCATTTAGCCCTTGTCTCGAAGTACATACATCTGAAGTCAGCTTTTAAGCAGTATTTCAAAATACAGTATATAATAAATTGCATATGCCATTATATAATAAGTAATCAACACGTGCAATAACCACATAAGTATTCTTTGCCATAAACTTCCATAATAGGAGGTAGAGTAGTGAGTCGCTCCAAAAGCAAAGAAGCTATTCATACGGTTAAATTTAGAGTCGTGTGGTATGTGTGGTACTTATATGTTCTTAATTTATGCAGAGGCTCGAGCTTTTCCTCTTACTGATTTATAAGCATCAATGTTTATACTTTTCCTCTGTATCCTTCTCCGCAGACAGTACTGTAGCAGTAATACAGACAGGTAATGCACCAGTGAAGAATTCATGCGTGTATGAAAAGCGACACTTTAATGCACTATCTTTCCGCTCTTAAAACTGGGAATTTGATAATTATGCACGAAAGGTTCGGAATAGAGGTCCTTGTTTATCACTTTGATGTAGGAAATAGCCTTTGACTGTGTGTTGAACACTGAGCTCGGCCGAGCCATACACCGTGGCAGCCTGAACCAGTCGCTTCAATAATTAATTCAGCAGAAGCAGTAGCCTGCAGAGCATTGAGATAACGAGTAGGGAATCCTCAGCAAATAAGCCGTTCTGATAGGTG
Organism: Pachydiplax longipennis; assembly: GCA_036926295.1. NCBI lineage: Eukaryota > Metazoa > Arthropoda > Insecta > Odonata > Libellulidae > Pachydiplax > Pachydiplax longipennis. Next base: position 11,312,097 of record JAVFKF010000024.1, on the reverse strand, counting down.
CACGATTCAGACGCATTAAGCGTACGAATATTCAGCCATACCTGAAACTTATCACGTATTCCAACACTCATCAATTCCCAAATTGAACCCTTAGCGGTCTGGGTATGACGTCACAGCTTATGAGATATGCCGAGGATTTGTGTAAAAAAAAGGGGGTTTAAAGTTATCGAACCGTTTGGTTCCAAATCGTCCAAATGTTTTTTTTCGCGAGTTATTTTGCTTCCGGCGAACGAAAATCAAATGTTTTAGAGAGAGCGTGCATTTGAGCTCATTTATTTCTCAGCGTCAAAGATTATTGTAAACAGGCCGCATTACATCTCTCTTCCGTTCACTTACCAGAATAAACAGTCCTTTTAGTGCTATGTATTATAGGATATCTGTTGATGAGAGCGGTACCAGTAAAAGGGTCAAACGGAATTCGCGTATCCGCTCCGACGAATTTGACTCGTTAATTTCAACCGCACATGAGTTTTTAATGAGATAAATGTGATAAAATGTTTAAATCGATCAAATTTAATGTACTCGTAGTTTGTCAGTACGTGACTTTCTCTATGTCCACGAATGGCCTAAATACTGACTGAACAATAATTAGCAATTCTCCAGAAGTCTCTCCGTCATCGTTGATTCTGCCAGGAATAATTAGTAGTTCTAACAACCAATTGGTCATGCGTTTTTTAAATTAATATTTAGAATCAAATGTTTTAGTTCGAACTTTGTTAAAGTCTAATCAAGTCTAATGGAAGATAGAGCGTTTATTATTCAGTACAAATTACACAAATTTGCGGAATAGCATGCGGTTTGTATTTTCATTCTCTTGCACATCTATTAGAATATCACGTGATTCTTTTCAATTTATTCAGCACAATTATTCGTTATAAATGACGCGATGGGGGACTTCGAAGGCCCAGAGGCCGCTTTTGTAACCATAAACCTTACATGAATTATAATATTGACAAGTGGTGTGAATACTAGTAGTAGTAGTATTAATACTGAATTCATATCGCAGGTGGGCTCACACCGAGAATCGAACCCCTTTTGTCAAAGTCGAACGCTCTACCCACTTGACTATCAGGGAGCTCGGTGTTAAAACTGTTTCAAGATAATTGCGAATACACGCATAAACCTAACAATTAAATGTAGAGGGTTGTGAGTTACTGTAGTTGGTTGATAATTTTGTTTACGCCCTGTTATTCTGTATTAATATGTGTAAAGCATTTGTGGAATTGTTTGAGTGATTATTAAACGTACTCGCTGTTTGTAGTGGTTGTAGATTCGTATAAAAATTATAGCTATTAAAATTATAAATAGTAGGAGCTAGTTGAGGAGGTTTTTACGCATTGTTTTGAATCGTCTACCTTGAAATTTGTAATATTATTTGATGCAGTTGTTGAATGTTCTCTAAGGCAACCTGACCCTGCGTTTTACGATAACGGAATTATATAATAATAATAAATGAAATTGTCGTCGATAGTAAAGGTTTAAGGCTGCCGTAGCAGTTATTAAATTCTTCAGAGAACAGCGTCGGTGGTGAACTCTCATCCTGTACTCAGTATCTCCATTTATCCCCATGTCGAATCCCTTCGGCAGTAACGAGAACACTCTTAAAGCCGGCGTAAAATATTTTCCCGCGGCGTCTTTGTAGCCGTTTACGGTTAGCTATATAGCATTGCTCGGAGCCACGGACATGACCATGAGAGGAGCGCATTCTCTCTTCCTTTGACCTTTATCGCTCTCTGACTACTGCTCCGTGACCCTTCGACCCTCTACACCCCAATTCCTTGCCTCTCCACCCCTTTCTTCCCGACTTTTTCATTTCCTCGCAGTTTGTACGGCCCTCTATCCGCATCGCCCACGGCGCATATTTCCTACCTGGAATTCCCTTAACGACGCCCTCCCTTAAACAATACCCACCGCGGAGTTCTCCCGATTCCTTTTTCACCACAAATTCATTCATTCCTCGGATACGGATGCTGCATCGACAACCATACCAAACTTGCTCCTGGAACGCAAAATATAAGCTACTTTTTCAGGATCTTAAATTTAATCTTTTCATATAAAATACGCGATGGATAATTGGATTACGTATAAAATATATTTTACTCGGGCGGTTTTGAGACAAAGAGTCTTTATCATACAACTAACCTTCCTTTAATGGTAGAAATAATGTACATTATATAACAAGAATATAGGTCCTGCTAACCTTATCCTTGCAAATGGAATATTTTTCATTCTTCTTTTGATACAGGATAGAAAAAATGTGAACTTCATTTACTTTTGTCTTAGTCTCGTTCATGGCTGTGACGATATGAAGATTCCTGAGGTTTGAGCGATGCTGAATTATAGTATTGATTAAGGTCTCTTATGCTACGAAAAGTGTCAAAGATTCCTGATTCCTAAGTCAGTGTGCTTCACTCACGTGGATTAGTTTCTCATATAGCATTCGAGGTAGTAGAGGAAAGGAAAGGAAACTCCTCATATCAACTAGTAAGCATCATAACTCTCCCCCCGATCTTTATGGCATATGGTAAAGATGGTGATGTTCGAACCAGCCTCCAGGCTGAAGCCTGTACATAAAACGAGATAGAATACAATAGAACTCGGCTGAGGTTGAAACGGTAGTCTCCTCTTACACCTAACCCTTTGTAATTTATGAAGAGAGCAAAGATAGAGACGAGTAAAGCCATGGGAGAAAAGAAGGAAGAAAAGACGATGTGAATTTTTTAACAACTAATTCAAGCCCATAAGAAAAAAAATCACTACTGTAAATGGGGAGTGTAATAATCAGTAGAAACGAAAATAAGAAAAGGTGTAAAATCTAATATATTCTACAACCTAATAGATAAATAAAAAGCAAATATATTATATTAAACTAGATCTGAAACCAATTAGATGTAAAATGAGTTGGGTGCAGAAATAATAAATCCTCAAATGAAGGTCTACGGAGAAAAACTCACGATGTGAGGAAACGCGCACACAAGGAGGAGGAGAAAAAAACCTCCAAGAATACAATTGTAATTTAAATAGACTCAAACCTTATTTTGAACATTGTTTTATCTGAAGATTCCCATCCGAGCAACTAATGGTAAGATGCCAAAGCTTAATCCTTAACTCCGTCAGTTTTTAGTGTTTATCAGAGAGGCTTTTCGAATAATGTTTGAAATAAAAATTCTTTTGCACATGATCTAGCTAAAGGAGTCTCTGAAGTGAAGCGCACATCCGATCCATTGGCGGAGTGCATCTCCAAGTGTCTTCAGTTCTATTGCTTAAGATTATCCGCGTAAAAGACATCCTTTGCGAAATAGTTGGCCGGAGAGTCTCATCTACATCAAAACCGGTAATTTTACATCGTGTAAAATCAAAGAAGATCAAGCGTTTAAGGGAGTTCTCAGAACACTTAACTCGACGGCACAAAGGCCCTGTGAATACCTTTCAACCCACTTTCCCTGTGAATACCTCTTCCACCGAGTCTATGCCAATGACCTCTCCAAAGGGTTACTTGAACGGTTGCGTCTACGCTTTCCTTCGCAGACTGAGAGCGGAAACAAAAGAAGGAAGCACTTCGCCTCCATCTTCTTCTTTCGGTGCACTCAATGCGCGCAAGTCACAGTTAGTTGCGTCCCACGGATAGTCAAATGGAGTGTACACACGCATTCGCCAACGCAGCGCTACTCTAACTGAAAGCCGCGTGTTCCTGGCACCCAACGGAAGGAATATTTTCCCAACTTCTCAACGTCCATCATTTGCTAAAAAAATATAGCGCGTCCAGAACAAGTCTAAACCCTTTTTTAGTTCTCATTTCCATCTCCTGAGTTTGCGGAGAATAAAGTAGAATTTCCTCGCTTCTCTTTTCGCAAGGTTAGATTAAAATGATTCAATGCTAAGTTTGTACGAAACGGAGCTCTTAAGTTATTATCTTCTTTATCAATCCATTATTTTCTTTTAAACCGAGAGTATTTATATATAAGACAGCAATTACATAATGGAAGAAACTTTAAAATTCGAGCTCTGCTCATAAGAGAAATGAATAATATATTTTGGATAAAGAATGAGAAAATGAATTTTTATATCTATCTCAATCCTTGCCTTTTGTATTACTGCATTCGAAATGTTTTGCCGTTTTTAATTTCAATTCGAAATTTTTACCGATAAGAACTAACGCAACTCTTCCATATATATCATCAAATATACACTTCAAAGGATATGCCTCTATTTTATGTAAAATATAAGTAGTGATTTACTAAAACTGCGCCGTGAGATTTTTGGTTGATTTTTAACAAATACTCCTGCTATGAAGGCTGAATTTAGCGGCGAAATTAGTTAAAGAATCTATTTATTGGAAGTACGTGAAGTAACGTGTACAAGATGTTTCGTTTTCATTGAGTATTTATTTCGTGAGAATGTTTTGAGGTAACCCGGGAGTACAAGTAAAATCTTGTACCCTCCGATACGAGATCGTAATTTTAATAAATAATAAATTGTTTATTTTTAATTAAAATAAAATTTGTGCCAATTACTTATATATTGAATGCACCCAAGTAAACAATATATAGTACTGTAGTTCAGTAATGTACGGAGATCAAGGGCCCTTTATGAAAGTTACGAAATGTTGTAGAATTGAGCCTTGGGAGAGTAGGAAGTGAGTTCGGTGAAATTTATGACGAAAGTCATAAGAAATTAAATGAGCATGAGAAATTAAACGGAGCACATGAAACGTACGCGCCTCGGGCTGAATGCTAGAAAGGTGAGCAGATATGTTGTGGAGGAAATTGAGTTTACTTCCCAGGAAAGGGCGCATATTTGAGCGTATATCCAGATCGAGTCCTGACGATTACAAATTATGCAACTGCTGTGGATGAGATACCTCGAGTTATTTGCCGTATAGTAACAAGTTGGCTGAAGAGACACCGTTGATAGCAAAAGAGGGAAGTGGTCGAGTCATGGGATACCATTTATGTTTCATTTATATTTCGTAGGAGTTTCATCACCCAAAAACTACATGCGATATTTCAGTTGACTTAAATACCTTCATAAGTTGGTCATTAAACATAACTTTCGATGAGGATGAATGGTATATTTTCGGGAGATGTTTTTCATATTAGATAATAAATACCCTCCATATGGGTGAGAGACTGCTATTTATTTTCGCAAATCTGAAGTCACCCTAAAGATGTTATTATTCTCTACAAATTTATTTTTACTGCTGCCTGTCTTTCAATACTCAGCCTTCCATCGTATTTTATCATCTTAGAGTTGTACATGGATTGCAACACAATTTCACAATCAAATTCGTAAGATATAATGTAGATCATTCAAAATTGAGTGATAATCAATCAAAACTAAACTGAAAGATATTCTAAGGAAATTCGTATAATTTAGAAAATAAATACTTATAGCTTGAGTTCTATTAAAGAAGTGATGAAATAATTAACTAATGATTTAGCAAAAAACTCATCAGTCTTCTCGATTGATATTTATATCAATTAGATATTTTTCGTTATTATAGTGGAAAAACAACTTATTTCGTTTTCTTTAATTTCAAAGAAAATGGGTATAGGGTTCATCCGTTAATATTCAGAGAACATCCACACGTTGAGACGTAAAAAAGAAGTTTCATTACAATTACAGCCTTTATAATATTTAAATTTCAATCACTTTTAATCATTTACTTTCTTAAGGAAGCAAATTTATTAAAGATTTAAATGAAAATTTAATAAGTTAGTTAATTTAGTTATCATCAATCAGAATTAACGTTACCTGAGCTGTTATTTCAGTTTACTTGAAAAACTTGTAAAAAAGTTTATCGAGACAAGAAATCATCAAAAGATAGAGATGAGATATTAGTATATTTGAATATTCCATTTCATTTTACGCTTGTACCCTTAGATGATTTAAATTTTTAATTTTACATGTCCTGTTGGTAAAAGGTTTTTTTTCAGAAACATAAGTAAACCAATTAGCAGTTACGAAAATTTGAATTAAATACGCTCCCATATTTAATGTGAGGAAGATTATGACCATTTGTAATTAAAGAATACTCTTTTGTTGTGTGGTCGTCAACTTATCAACGAGTTCATTCATCTCTCAACATTTCATCTCCTCATTAGTTTTCATATCTTTCTCAGTGTGAAGCTTCCTGCCACGATGAAGAAAAAATACCGGGAATTTCTCGAAGTTATAGAGTGAGGGATGTTGTTAAAGGAATGGAAAAGAACGTTGCCCAAATCAAAGAATAATACGAGGAAATGAAAAAGAAAGTCCCGAAACGTTCAAGTTTTAATATCCTTTCCTCCGAAAGTCCTTTTCAAAGACTCCCTATCGAGTCATTCGCGAACCAGATGTTACATTTTTTTTAAGGAGTTATAGCAAAAATTCTAGCGAGGCTCTTTCTCCTCGAAAAGGTACCACTTGGGTTCTTTTTCCACCTGAATGGAAATATATACCATTGTACTTTATCCTCGAGAATTATTGACTCCAAAGCGAATCAAATTCCCTTACAAAAGTGTTACCATTGCCTCTCGACGGACCGGTTCACGCATTTGTTCAACGGAGGAATTTCGCTCTGCTTTTATGATGGTGTTTGTGTAAAGTGGAACCAAATAAAAAATCTGACGGTTGTCTTGGTAACCGCGGAAAGAGTGGTTCTGGAAGGAGGTAAAAGGTTAGGGAAATAGAGATTCGTGAAATATGCAGAGAGCACCTTTTCCTCCATTCTTAGCCTCCCCACATCTCCACACAGATGGCATTTGAATCGTTCTTCCGCTTCACTTTGATGCCTCAACCCTAACAGTTTTCACCCCTCTCTGCTTCTAATCCTCCTCACTTGAAATTTCCCATCTGACTCAATTTTCGCCTCTTTCCTGTCTCCCGTGAATCTTTTCCCTCGTTTATTTTGCCACCTCTCATGATTCTTCTCTTCTTCGGCTCATTGACACACCCAATCTTCATCTAATATACTTGTTCTTGTATTTCACTGTTTAATGCAGAAATCGGTGTTGAATTATTAATACCGTTTTATTATACCTTGGAACTTTATGTTTTTCTTAATTTCAATTGCCGTTCTTCCGAAGTTAAAATGAGGATCCGTAAGATGCAAGTGAATACTCGCTGTCCCAATTTCACCCTTGCATTTTTTGATCATATTCCCTCAGTATTATCAATCCCTCTCACCGTTTCAATATGTTATTCCCCCAGAGACAGGCAATCGTTATATCGTAGCCGGTCAGTTTGAAAAACTACCGCTCTTTTGGTGCTATTTTTACCCTATGATGATAGAGTTCATATATTTAGACTTAAATTTCTTGTGCTCTGCAACTCATTTGGCAAACTAATCAGCAAAATACACTTGTAGGCATTGAGGATGCGGCAATGCAAACATAGGTAACCAAAGGAACGTAATTAATAGAATATTCGGAATAGTGGATCCTTTGGAAAGATTTCCATCGGGTTTACATTCTGTCCATTTACTCTCCCGAGATCGGCTTTTAATTACCAAATGTTTGGAGAGTCGTTTCTTTAGGGATTGATATCCGAACGACTGATCTTCCGAGAATTCGGGTTTTGTATTCGCGAGATGGATCTTTGTTGACTCAATTTCAAGTATTTGATCTCTTTCTTCCATCTATTTCCTGCTCTTCCTCTGCTATCGCATTTACTGCAGTAATTCAGCGCCACCTCTGAATTTTCTCGATCGCATCCTTCACTTCCTCTCAGCCTTTCCTCAAAACTATTTCGGGTGGTCGCCATTTTTACGATTCGCAGGAAAGCGCCGATTCCGCTCTCTCATCTCTCATTTTCGAGAAAAAGATCTCAGTCGCTTTTCTTCCCTCCATAAAACCCCCCCTTTTAGCGTTTGCTTCACGTGTTAATCCCTTATCCCCACCTGCACCACCTTAAAAAAGTCCTCTCTTCAAAATGAAGGAAAAATTGCCGTTCGCTCTTGTTTTACAGCCCCTGCCGCTAGGGGCGCCACCTTTAATGGCTCCAGATTTCATCTCCTTTGGCTGCCACCCCTTCTCTTTATGCTCCCTTACAAATATTTCTGTTGCTACCCTTTAGCGTACGTGTCTCCTTTTATGTGAAGTTTCATGCTATATATAGTTGGAGACAGGAAAATGAACTTACCACGCATCTCTTGCGAAAGTTACATGACAAACGTGGAACTTCGGGTTTGCGAGAAGTAACTTATTGCATCCGAATTGACGACGACAAACGATGAGAAAAATATGAATTTTTTGCAACGTCTGTTGAAATAAGAAGTGATTGTCGCATCAAGTATTACATTTTGGGTTTAATCTTTTACACATAGTTGATTATTCTTTTTATTTACATCTTAGGTATGTATGGATTAAAAAAGTGAGCGAATATCTGCAATTGCTTTGCAAATGCATACTGCATAAATACTTAAATAGATCCGGTGTTATCATACCTGGTGGAAATTACTCATATTTAAGCGAAAAAAAAAATTGGATCAGTCCTCCAAAATTATAATTTCCTAAAACAAAACCACCGGTTTGGAGGCTTTCGCCTAATCTTTATGTAACGGGAGCGAGTCAGAATATATACAAAGTCAAACGAAAAAAAAAGGTCAGGGGAATGGAATGGAAGTGTTCTTTTACGAATTTATAGTATGTGTCGAGTGAGTCAAGTACTATGTTTTATTCCATTAAACAATATGTATATTAATGCTTTGCAAAGGAGTTTTATAACTTCTACTAATGTATCCTAATCTCCCTTAAGGATCCCTTTTGATAAAGAGCAGGAAGATCGGAATACTTTCCCTAGAATCACCTGCCATATCCAAATTCCACCAATCGTGAACATTCTGAATATTTTTATCTCCAATTTAAATGGTGATCCCACGGCATACCCAAATTCCCACGGCTCTATAACATTGCATCAGAGCTTATATTCACCCTGTGTATGAAAGGCAGTTCTGTAATTTCTCCAGTCACTGATATTACACATCCTGATAAATCGCACATTCAAACCACCGTCATTGGGAAATCACATTTTAGCATTTCACTTGAAATTCTACCCACGGCTGTAGCGATATGTATGAGTGTGTGCGTATATATCTATATTTTTAGAACATACTTTTGTACATAGTACATATTTTAGTATATACACTTTTATGCTCGAGAGGGGATCCCTTGAATCTCCGGAACATCCCTTCCTCACCCTTTGTCATTCTTCCCCCCCTTCAATTTCTCCCCCCCATTTCTTCTTCCATCTCTCCCGAGTGTCGTCGCTTCCGGACCAGATAAGGCGGATGCTTAAGGGGTGCGTTCGTGTCTCGACAGGAATCTTCCCTTTGACGCCTGAAAGAGATGCTCTTGTCTCCCATTTTCATATCTACCATTCTCTTTTGGGACGTTTGCAAGCAGTTCATGCAGACAAAGGCAACCGGACGTGTTAAAATACAAGTGTGTCGAGGCGTGGACACGTCGTAAAACTGTGGAATGAGAGTGGAAAGCACGTGCGGGAATGAATGGTGATTTTCTCAACCCGATACATGCGGTAAAGATGCTGGACGATTAGATGCATTTCTCGATAAAATGTTAACTCGAGTTACTTCTGATGTAGTTACTCAAGTTACTTCTGATAGTTACTGCTGATGTATATGAATATGATTCAGTTCAAAATGTATAAAATGTCTTATTAGGTTTATTTTCCTATTAAAATATACGATACTCTTTACTTGGGCTGCATCTTTTAATAATCAGCTTCCTACGTTAAAGTTATATAATCTAATTATTTTATCCTCGCACGACCTAACATAAAATATCGTATATTTCGCAAGTGAATTATGAAACATATAAGTGATCATACGGAATTTGGTGAGGTCAAACTACATTGTTATTATTTAGATTAGTATCTTCTTTTTAATGAAATAAAAGAGGAAGTAATGCGTGCCTTTGTTTGGAAAACTCTTAAGAAGTATGAATTTTAAGTTGATGGACTTATGTAAAGGGGTCATTATTTGATTATAGTTATAATAATAATAAACGATTTTATTTGGGCGAGATTGAGACTAAGAAGTCCCTCTTCCGTCTAGTTATGGAAACGTTATTACAATTTAAAGGGTATTAGTAGGATTTCTTTTAGTATTCAGTTTTTATTCCATAAAATTTCTAATTATATGGGAAAGGTTATACGTAATCGGCATCGAATAGTTCGTAAAAGAAAAATAAGTACTATATTGAATATCGATTTCTAGATTTCCTAAACGAAAGAAAACAAAATCTCGCCAAAATATTATGAAATTTTAGGAGTGCAGCGATTCATTGGAAAAGTAAATCATATTTACAGTCTTTTCGTACATATCAAAATAGTTTACTTAGTAATAAATAGCAGTTAGCTGCGTTTGGTTTTATAGCTTGGTCCATTTTTCGAGAATCACTGAACCAAAATTATTCGGAGCAATGATTATAATCGACTTTGAAAAGCGCATCCAAACATACCACAGCGGTTAGCCCAAAAAATCCATTTATTACTCTCAATTAACATTAATCGTGCCTCCCATCCTATTCAAGCTCTGTTACGCACATTAATTTTCAATCGCTTCATAATTCGCTTTGCATTCGGATAACAAATCATTTTCTAGCGGAAGCGATGCAGTCGACACTCCGCTAATAAATTGCAGTAATAGCGGGACGTGCAAGTGTTTTCGCTGGAGAAATCAGTGTCAGTGCGGCGCCACTCAGAGTGGCGTCCCCCTAACCCGATAAGCCGCTTCGAAAGGGCCGTCACGCTTAATATGCAAGTTAAACAGAGCGAAGGCGTTCCTACGAAACTGAGAGTTAATGAAAATTAGCTGAAATCGGCGGTGAGGTCGCACAGATATTAGCTTATGAGTGTTGCCCACTTACCCCGTCGACCTCAATTGATTGATTTAATTGGCCGAGGTGCATTTTAGATTGAAAGTGTCCATATGGATCGGAACGACCTATATATTTACCGCGTTATAAATTAATAACTTGGGGATAAAACTGGAGTTTCTCTTCCGTAAACAAACCCATCAATTTTACATTTCCATGTATTTTCTTTATTAATATACATTAACGTAATGAAATATATTCTTCTTTAGCTTGTTGAACGATACATTTGTCTTCCCACTATTTCAGGGACGAAGTTATCAGGATATGAATAACTTTAACTACAAGTATGGCCTACTAAAGATACAAGATCCCCATCTCTTACTCAGTCGTTATTTGCTCATGAAAGTTTATTCATCAAGTGACTCCAGAAGAAACGTTTTCCTAGAATACGATTCTCTCGTTTGGTTTTTATAGGATTTAATCGAAAGCCCTGAAATGATGTAATCTGAAAACTATAATTAAAAGAAATTTCAAGCTAGAAGTAAACATAAAACATATCAAAGTATTCAAAATTTTTAATCGAATTGAATTATTTTTTATGGCTTCAGTTTCGAACGAAATCGACATCTGCAACCTGGAATCGAATCAATTCGAATAAAAATTTAATCATGTTTTCTATTGAAAATTAAAGTTATTCGTTAAATTTGTATGGCACATTTTACATAAGTATGATTCTAACCGAAAATAATTTACCGATCAAAATTACTACAATCGCGACATTATATCCAAACTAACAAAGGCTTTCTTATGAATTTGCAATGCTATTTTAGTGTATGACGACGGTAATAAGAAATTACTTTTTCTCCTTCCTTCCTTACGCAGTGATATTAAGAATATTATAGTATATACGCTTTTCATCGTTTTGTCTTTTATGTAACTTACTGTAATTATATTTAATACTCGAAGTAATACTATTTCTGTACTACTTATATATTCTTCCTATAATACGATTATAAATTACATCGAAAGAGGCACGGATGGAAGTGAATTTATGCTACAATACTAACGAATTCTTCCATATTCTTCTCTTACTCGGAGTATTTATCACGCACAGCATTCAAATTACTCATTTACTGAAAAACAAATACCGCACTATGGTGATTTCTTTGCGATTCTTTATCTAGTCGAGGTATCAAATATGAAATTATCGCTGATTTTAAATTCTCGGGCAAAAAAAATCTCTAGTGAGGTTTAAGACAAAATGACAAAACGATACGTTTTCAAAGTAATCAACAAGCTTCTTTACAATGGAGGTATTGAAGTAATTGTAAAATAGCTAGAATAGTGCAGGAGAGCTGTGGTTCCTTCAGATAACAGAAATTCATGGGAAGTCGGCATTCTGAGAAGATCCCATCATTACAACCTATTAAAAAGTATCTTAAATCTCTCTCTTAATAACAGCTCTGCACAATTTCCTTTATTTACAGCATGTAAATTTAAATTTTGAGGAAGATTAGATGCTGCCTTTTATATCTCATTAATCATTTGACCTAAAGGAGACCTTGTAATGTTTCTTTCAGATTATCATAGCTTTAAAAATTTCGACTAAAGCCTTAATGCCCTTAAACGATTTTCCTTTCTGCAGTATATTTATTTAAGGTTCGGAGAAAAAAGTATTAGATGCTTCCATTTATAGTTCTTTAATCATATTTGGCCCTGAGGAGACTTGGTAGTGTTACGTTTGCATTATCATAACTTTAAAATTAAAGTCTTTTCCAATCAATTCCTGGAGCGCCTTCAGATCAGCTTTAATGGCTTTGGGGCGTAGAAAAAATTCGATTTGAACCTTTTATCGCGCGGACGAAGGGCCATCGATTTATCAGGCTGCTTATTAATCAAAATTTGATGTCGACAGCCTCATAAAGCCCGACACAGATTCCATGCCAAACTTCTATAACAAATTTAAGCGAGCTTTCACTTAATGTCAACAGAGTGTACCCGTTGCGTCCTAGGGTCGTTCCATTGTTTGCGAAACACCTACTTCGTTTAGCTCTATTTATCACCCATCGTTAAAAATTTTAAGCGCGCTAGTTTCGGCGCTACATTTTTTACGCCCCTTAACAACCTGTCGATCTCGCATTCCGCCGGATAATCTCCATTGTTAATTTTGCACTCGGGAGAAATAATTAATCGATCCAACCGTCAAAAACCAACGGCGTTTTCGCTCCGGTTTCTCGGCTCATTTCATGAGGCAGTATAAGGGGGAGAAACAGCGTCTCTTCGGAGTGGTTGGATGTGGTTACGGGGCATTGAGCAGAACGAGGAATTAAAACGACGGCCGCTTTTGATTCTGCGAGGGGGCGCTCTTTTCCTTCCTCTTTCGTCGCAGCTTAAACTTTCATTAGCAGAATGAGTGTCTCCTCACGCCGCTTAAAAGACGCTCGGATCGATTGTCAGAGGAGCGCGTGCCTGCGTTTCGTTTTAGAGAACGTCGTTTAATAATTGGTTAAATGGTTTACGGGGGAAGGAATAAAAATGCCTCTGAAAATATGGTTGTACGAAATGAGGGGGAAGGGCTTGAATGTTTTGTGCCAACCAAGTTTCTTGATGGTCGCATGTCGTTCCAACCTTGCGACGGATGCCATTCTATTTTGGGACTTGAAATTTATAGCATTGCTGTCACAAAAGCAGGGTGCGCATTTTCGATGTTCTATTTCTTTGCGGGGGACTGAATTCGATTTACATTCACTACTGTTGTTAAATTTTCAATAAAAATTTCCTGTGAAGAATTGAATTCCTTGCATTAATGCACTCCTAAGCATTATTGTGCCAATGTTAAAATGTTTTCAAATCAATATCTTATATGGTTTTCATTTATGATAGATAAGTCTGAAAAATGCATAGTTACATGCTTGATTTAAAGACGAGGTAGCTTGTAAGATTGAGCAACCGGTCTGCAAGTGGTAGATCCGGGTTCGAGTTAAACAAAGAGGCTGTGATAGACTTTTTCTTCTTCATTTCTCCATACTTCTAAAATTAGAGAACTATTTAACCTAGGTTTAACGCTGCACAGACAAACAGCTCTTCCTTTTAAGGAAGTGTTTATAAAATGCTTTCTATGAATATAATTCGAGAATTGATATTTACAAGTAATATAGAACGGAGATATTTTTCGTCACAACTTTAATTATTCACCTCGCAAAATCGAGGAATTTTTCTTCTTCGACACTTGTCTTGATTTGTATGCTCCACTGAGTTGGTGTTTGCACTACACTACTTTCATAAAAATCCTGCAATATTTTTCAGGATTTAATTAAGTGTTATTAGGAATAATCGGGGATGTTTCCCTAAAAATCAGTTTCTCAGTCTGAAAATTGCGAATCTTAATTCATAACCGCAACTGATCAGAGTTGTGAGAATCTATCTATATATTATTTTAAAACATGCTTTTTTGGTGATCGGGACTTTTCTCCCTTATTACTCCATCAATATAAATAAATGAATGACCGTTTGATGGCAAAAATTGTCAGGTTCCTGCGAAAAATAGTCAGACAAATCAAAAATGCACCATTTGTTAAACAAATTGAAATAAAATTTTAATCATCCCATTTTGTACTGGACGAAAAAAGGCCCGGGTTGCTATATACAGATTCAATTTGTTTACTTAGTGACGAGTGTAAACAAATTTTTAAATCGGATAATGCATCTATTCTCGGGCATAAAATGATTCGCAATTAACATTACAGTCTCCATGAACGAAAACTTCGACGTCGTACGCAACCATAACAGTTGGATAAGCAAGCCACATTGCATCTTGCGGGAGCAGAACGACAGCCAAAGAAACATGCCATTGCCGAATATGAAAGTTTGCGTCACGGTTTTATCATGTAGTATGTTTGAATAATTTTGCATCATATTACTTCCCGGTTTCGTATGTTGCAAATTTTCTTTATATCTAAACCTGATATCAAATGATTTTTATTGTTTATATTTCACTCATTGAATAGATAATATTCTACATTTAATCATATTTCTGAGTAAAGAAAAGGATGTCCTGCGATTTCAGAAAACTCACCAGCATGTAGTACAAGCTTAACGAAAGCCCAAGCTTAAATTCCAAATCGCTATCTCCGAAGCACAAAAATGTATTATTTTGCCACATTAACGATGTAAGAGACTTTCAATGCGGGGAGAATGCTATGCGCTTTGACAATGTAACACAATGTATTCGTATGAAAGTGTGACATTTAGCTTCCCCTCTAGATCTCCTCTCCCAGATCAGATCACTGCAGACGAGTAGTAGTTATTTTTGTATTTCATGTATGAAGAGAAGAACATAGAAAATAAATAAATAACGTGGATGCAGAAGGTATGTTTCGTTCTTTTATCTTGGTTATTTAAGTGACACTTCATTGCCGGTATAAAAGGAAGTGGTTTTTATAACGACAGATTTAGGTAAAGCTGGCAGTGATATTTTGTATCTTTACCATAATTCATTTAGTCATAAATGCATTGAGTGAATTGAGGTATTCGGTGTAGGATAAGATACATGTACAGTGATACCTCGAGATACGAGTTTAATTCGTTCCGTAACCTTGCTACATACTCTTTCAATAGCAAAAATTCTGTAGTAAGTTGTCAGGTTCCTGCGAAAATAGTCAGACAAATCAAAAATGCACCATTTGTTAAACAAATTGAAATAATATTTTAATCATCCCGTTGTGTACTGGACGAAAAAAGGCCCGGGTTGCTATATACAGATTCAATTTGTTTACTTAGTGACGAGTGTAAACAAGTTTTAAAATCGGATAAAGCACTCATTCTCGGTCATAAAGTGACTGAAGCAGTCTCGCAATTATTATTATAGTCTCCATGAACGAAAACTTCAACGTCGTACGCAACCACAGTTTTATAAGTAAGCCATATTGCATCTTGCGGAAGCAGAACGACAGCCAAAGAAACATGAACATTGCCGAATATGAAAGTTTGCGTCACGGTTTTATCGTGTGGTATGTTTGAAAAATTTTACATCATATTACTTCCCGGTAGTTTTAATTTAAGATCGACCATATCACAATTAGATTTTGGAGTATTTATAGAAAAATTAGAGATTTTAATTACGAGTCATGCGATCAAAATAATTAAGTCGTTTTCCGAGTATTCAAATTTATTTTGGGGAAACTTTCATCTGCTGAAAATTTTCTATATACCCTATCAAATGATTTTTAGTGTTTCTATTTTACTCACAGAATAAATAATATACAACATTTATTCATATCTAAGAGTAAATAATAGGATATCATACCTGCGATTCAAGAAAACTCACCTCTATGGAATGCAAGCGTAACGAAAGCCCAAGCTTGCATTTCCATTCGCTATGCTCGGAGTATAGTACAAAAAGATGCTCAACCAATTTAATAGTATGAGTAGTAGTAGACGGGGTTCTCTACTAAGAGTAGTATTTTGAAATCTAAGTTTTGTGAATTGGTTAAAATACCATGATTGACTACAATATTTGTGTGAGAGACATTCAAAAAATGCGGGCAATGGGTTTGCTACATTTGCTGTACTTTACTTAGCACTTTTACAATGTATCACAATGTATGGTCTTATGAAAGTGAGACTCACGCCCCAGATGCTTCCCCCTCTTGCTTCCCTCTCCCAAATTAGTAACTGTTAGTAACATTTTCTCTCATTCTACGCCGGCAGGACAACAAGCTTTCAACTAATTATTGCTGACTATATATCTTTCAGTAATTGAATAAATCTGATTCAGTGAATTTATGAGATGCAATTTCACTGCAGACGAGTAGTAGTTATTTTTATATTTAGTGTACGAAGAGAAAAAATAGAAAATAAATAAGGAGGTATATTTGTTGCTTTATCTTGGTTATGTATGTTAAACACGAAGCCCTCGTGACACATCATAAAAGGAAGTGGTATTTAGAAAAGAACAGTTTACCAAAATGTGATGGTGGCAATGTGGTAGTGAAGTTTGTATTTTTGTCTAAATTCGTGATGTAAAAATACATTAAGTGAATTGAGGTATTCGGTTTAGGATGAATTATATATATAAAGTGTTCTGCCTTTCGGTACGTTCATGTGCCCCCACATTCCCTATTTAATTCCTTCTCCTTCAATTCCAGGTAACATACATCGTTATACTGACGCGTACCATTCGTGATTATAGTGCTAAAAGAAAATTTTTAAAACATTCTATAACATTTACATTCTCACACTCTCTAGGATATTAGGGACTTCGTTGAGGTTCAAGTGGTAAGGGATTAGAAAACGCAAGAGTTTGAATTTGCCCATAGATTTTCGTTACTGGATGTGTAGATACCGATACCTATCGCTACTAACGAGGTATGTCGAAACTGACACTGACATGGAATTTCTTGGTACGATGTTTTTGGCATGTCTTATTGTTTGTGTATTCGTCTGTTGTGATTAGAGTAGTTGCTGTAATGTATTTGGTAGGGGAAATTGAGTATTACTGATCGTCTGCGAAATTTTCGCACGGGGCAACTAGTTTTTTATAATTTAATTAAAGGGATTTCAACTTATTTACTATGAATCAGCTCCAAGCGAAAATACCTCTGTGTAGTCAACCGTTGACCACTCTCTACGTACTGAACACGACACACACACGAATGTGTTTGCCGTAGATGATGCGCAAGCCAGATGTAATTATCAAAGTCGATGACAAAAATAATATTTTGTCAGAGCTCGCAAAGTTTGTTAATATTAAAATTTTCGTAAAGCAGTTTCGTACGGAAGGTGAGGAGAGAAATTAAGCGATGCAGATGAAACGAAAATGAATTTAGTACAGGGGTGAGTGAGGGTTCCAAGGGTTTGCGACCCCTATTCCTGAGACATCAAAAGAATCCCTGCGCGCCATGTCTCTCATGTATTGGAATAACAAGTTTTTCGGTAGGTTTTCCCGCCAAGGTGCCGAAGTGGGTTTATTTATTTGACAGGGAAAGGAGAGGACAGGAGAGAAATCGAGAGAACTCGGTAAGGAAGAAGGGAAGGCGTGGAAGGGAAGGGATTAGAAGGAATAAGAGATGAAAAGGAAGGAGAGCATAAAGAGAGAGAGAGAAACGAAGGGGTTGTATTCTGGTGATGTGTAAGAAGGAAAAGGAAAATTGCAGGAAACACAGAGAAAAGATAACATGGAATAAAAAAGGGTGGCTGGAAATAGTAGAGTTCCTTGAGTCGAAAATGATTCTGAATCGTTACCTCAGAAGCTCATCGTAATTGTATTTAGCATAGGAAATATTTCTGAAATGCTACTAGTTTTAAAATAAGATTCTGAACATTTCTGGGAATTTAATCAACCGTAAAAGATTTTATAAACATTTAAAATCTCCCTAAACTCTACACTGTACCACTCTACAATATTACAGTTTGTTTTTCCGCGAGAAAAAGTAAACCTTCATAAATAAAATTTGACTATCGACAATTCATTTCCCTTCATTTAACACGCTATCTGATCCAAACAAGAAAGAACGCGTCCAAACGAAGTTCAGGTTATTTCGAATTTTATTCGAATTAAATATCCTAATCCGAAATTTGAATAATTTCGGGGTGTTTACTTGTTAACATGGATGAAACGGGATTTAACGATGTTAATACCGACGCATCTACGTAAATAAAATATCGCGAGCAATAAATAAAAATCAATTTGAGAGGATTAAATGCGATTCGTCCTTTTTAAGCGCGCGTGAATTATTCAAATATTCATAAATGCAAAGCATCGATCAATTAGTACCGAGAGAACTTTGTATGTCACCGGCTCATTAATGCAAACAAACTTTATTAGGTTTTCGAGAGATGAAACTATTTTTGAAGGCCGAATTCAATTACATCCCGTCTAAACTGATAACGTTAATCACAGCGAACGCTTTCAAAGTGAAGCTTCGCAACCCATCTTTCTTCCTTTACAAGATGGCGTCTTTTTAGTGAGGGTTAAGATTTTTAAGACCACCTTCTCTTCCTCTCTCTCTTCCCTCTTTACTGCGGTCTCTTGTGCCACCTGCGCTTGACCTCTGTCACTCCTGCAGTTAGTGAGGTAGTTGGGTGACGTTTATTGGCCTGCCATTGGGGAATTCAACTCACTTCGCGTGGGAAGCGAAAAAGTAAAACCCGATAACTTCATTCACATCTCTTTGAGGAGATCATTGCATTATCTTCCATCAATGTCTCCTGTATCTAAGGTTAAATTCCATCCACTCTTGATTTTTATACTCATTTTATTCGTTCACAATAAATATATTACGAAGGTAGTTTAAATGTACGAATTGTGATGTTGCGAGGTTTTGCAGAGAATTATGGGAATATTTTTTTATTGTTGTGCCTTTAGCTACTCTTATTGTAAGGAAATTAATGGAAAATATCTCAGATAAATGTCGATTAAGAGCTTCAAGTTTTTGTTCAACTTCATTGAAATTGCAATTAAATACACATAGTCCAACAATAAGTTGATCAAAAACAGCTCCATCTTAAAATGGAGTAACTAGCTCATAAAACCTCTAACAATTCCAAGATTCACAACAGTCAACCAACATCCAGCTGGAAAAATGTGGATTCGGGATCGATTTGTGGTTACTGAAATTTATCTCCTTCATTTCATCATCTGAAAATAAGCATGTGACATTGCGTTACTTTCGCCAATGCAACTTTGTCATTTGTCGTTCGTATTTGACTTTTCTGTTAATTTTTCCCCGAAGCTATAAATTTTAAATATGTTGAATTTTGAAGGTTTTAACAGAGTGCCAATCCACGACAATGGTGAAGGGAAACAGATTTCATTATACTTAAGAACACAGATAATATGTAGTTTTTTGTAGGATAAAGTTCAAATAATTCTTATTTATACTTTCAATGCATTCTGGCAAGACTCTATCATAGGAAGCCATAACGAACTGACGAACTATCTTCGATACGGGTAACGTTTTGTTTAATTTCGTCAATTCTTGTTTAATTTCATTATCAGTGTTATCGTTGTCTAACGCGCATTATAAATAGATGAAAATGATACATCTATTAGATGATTCCTGAAATGAAAGCCTATAATCAATAGACTTTTATGTGTTTCGAACTTTAACTTTTGTTGATTCAGCGTAAATGATGGTTAGACCAATTTTTAAGTGTCTGCGGGTGTGTTGGTTCTATATTTCTGCCTTTTATCCTTTTCCAAAAATATCTCTATCCCTCTATAGCTTTCAATTTGAAAGATTTCTCTCATTATATAGACCACTTCATTTTCCATATAAAATAGGACATAGTTAAGGGGAAATAAATACTCTTGGTGAATAATTGGGTCCTTCTCTGATAATGCCTGATTTTATCTCTTTGGAAGATGGATGTATTAGCAGGATGGAGAGAACAGGGATTTTTCCTGAGTTACGGATAGTCCAATGATCTCGGGCTGAGTAAGTGTCGCTCTTCACAGAGGCTAGACTGCATAATCCATTCTTTCGACGGAGAAAGAATTTGATCTGAGAGGAGTGGAAAAGAGAGAAAAACTTGAAAGCAGATGAAAAGATAAAAGTCGGAATATATGGTAGATAGAAGGAAGAATGGTAGTTTCAGAGAAATATTACGAAAATATTTTTACGGATTTTCCTTGGGTTAACTTGTTTCCGGATCTTCATTCCTACGGCCAGAATGAAAGCCACATCATTGAATCACATAATAAATCTTTAATTATTAAGTTAAATTTCGTTTTTAATTTCGTCGTAATTATACTATGAAGCATCGAAATCATGCCCATGGTTTAGTAAAACTATCGCATCACGAAAGAATATCTTTGAAAATGGAATGTTTGGAATATAATGTTTAAGCAAGCGAATCACTTATGTGGAATGTTCTTATTCCGTATGATTTTGCAAACTTATTAGACAAGGTAAACTTCCTCTTGGAAAATTTTCACGCTTTATTTATTTTTCCATGGAAAACTACTAAATTAGGCGCAGATGTGTAGATTTTAGTTTATGAAAACGGTTTGGTTTTTTGTCAAATATTTAGATCTAGTGTTGATTATACCTGCTATTATATCTTGACGGACGGAATATTTATATAGGTTAGGACTTATTTATAGGATGCAGAAAAAGAATATCTTTCATTTACTGTTGTCTTAGTCTTATTCTTCGCTGTGATGATATGAAAACTACTGAGGAATATGTGATGCTGAATTATGGTGGCATTAGTTGAGTTCCTTCCTTATTTATAAAAGGTACAAAAAGTGTTACTCGTACAGTAATTGTACTAAACTTGTTTCGCTGATCGCGTTCTGGCTCGGTGAGGAAAGAAAGGGCAAACTACCTCACTCCTCACCTTGCCTAGTAATCCTCATTACCCTCTCCTAGTTAATCGTGGAGGCTATTAGGCTTCAACCGTATTTCGTGCTGTATACTTTACAGACTACTACAAATAAATCCGTTCAAGAGAAGAAATATTAATTTAGAAGTCAAGACTTAAGATGGAGTCCTCAGTAAATGGTATACCAAACGTTATAATAAATTGCGCTTTCAAAAGTTATTGACACAAGTTAGTTGCTATAGGTAAAACGTTACCTACGGCGTATTTTAAAATTTATGCCGCTGGAACTGACATGAAGATCGTTGTTGAGTGCAAATGTTTCTAATTGAATTCCTATTTGAAGTTCTCAAAAATGCCCAGCCTCACCGGATAAAACTACGTGATTTCCAATAACAGGCAATTTTCATTCGCAAAACAGACTTTTCAGCCGTGCAGGCACAGGAGGAATAATTTCCAAAGCTAAATAGCGGACCGCAATTAAGAGAGGTTGGTTAAAGTGATCGTAGTAATTAACTCACATGACACAGAATTTGCATAAATGCAAATACTTTTGACACTTTCCGAGAGCGCGCACCAAGGTGGCTGCGACATCTGTTTTCTCCAAATAATAAATCCTATTACTCGCCCTACCATTGGCGTTCCCACATTTCAGTGTACCAAACACCATTTTTTTCTTCGATTGAAATGTGCTGCAAATTTTCGTAATATGTTTTCTGTCCTCGTGTTTTTCTTTTCATGCTTTATTTTTTATACGTGTATATCATATTTTAATCGAATGATATAATTAAAATCCCGAAGCCCTAGTTTTCATATTAAAATATTATGTGCCTTAACGTGTAACTTATTTGAATTATCAAGTCGCACAATCAAGTTATCGTTTTGTATGAATATATATAAAGCAAAATAAATTGTGTGAAATGTAGTGATAAGACTTAGTGACTTAGCACTCTGAAACTATTTTATTCTGAATATATTTCTATGCATATATATTTCTAATTAATGTACTTAATATATGCATGCACTTAACGAGTGTGTATATATACTGTATACATAAAAGATATATATACGACTGTGTATATATATCTTTTAGTCCTGTTCGGTCACTTCTTATCAATCGGTACATACACCCTTTCGTAACGGTTGGCTTTCTGCAGTGAGTCATTCTCTTTTTAGGATCTTAGATTTGCATTTTTTCGTATGTTCCTCCTACAATCTCTTTCAGATTAAAAGTTGCCCAAAATTGCGATTAGATTGGTGGACTTAAAGTCTCAATCCCTCATAAATACAGACGTTTTAATATTTTCAGTTTTTATTTATCTGACATTCATTGCTCTCCTGGATATAAATGGTAACATATTAAGTGACAAAATGCGTTAGTATATTTTAGTCACATGGAACATTGCGCGCGTGAGCGTATGACGCTGGCGAATATTTCATTTAAACGGTACAATTTATAACGAACTGAACAATATGATAATGAAGGTAAAATTTCTCAGAAAGACTAAAAATATCCTCCATTTTATAATTAGCTTAAGAAAGTAGAAGTTTCCTTTAATTTTTAAGACAAAGAGGAAATTGAGAAAAAGTTATTCCACTGTAATAAACAAAAATTTGGAAGATGTTGTGAGGTAGATAGGAAAAGTTTGGGAGAAGAAAGTTAGCGAAGAAGATTCAAGGTCGTGGAAGGTGAATTTGAAGGGGGAAATTGGGGAGGAAAACGAAGGAAAATCGAAAAGGAAGAGGTTAAATACTTGAGAAGTAACCATGTTAAAGTGAGGGTAAGATGAGGAAAGGGAGATGAGGATAATGATCAGAAAAGCGATAAAGATTAGGAGATGGATATCGGGATGAAGGAGAAGAAAAGGAAATTGTGATAAAGATGAGGAAAGCTCATGACGAAAAGGATGGATGAAGGTGAGGAAGAGGAGAATGGGGAAATGGCATTTAAGAAAGATAACGAAAAGGAGATGATTAAATGGTGGGGTTAAGAAGATGGTGATAAAGATGAGGAAATCCAATGACGATATAGAAGATGGAAAGGAAGTGGAGGTGAAAGTGAAGAAAAGGAGATGGGCGTGGTGACTAAAAATGTTAAGGAAAGAGAAATGAAAAGGAGATGGTGATAAAGATGAGGAAAGTTAGATGATGATGGAGATGAAGAAAGTAGGCTAAGATGGTGAGAAAAAGAAGATATGGATAAATATGAAGAAATGGATGTAAGGATGGAGGTGACGAAAAGGAGATTAATAAAATATGATGAAGAAAAGATAAGGTCAGGAGGAGGAGGTGATAAAGATGAAGAAAGCCGATGGCGATAAAGATGATGTAAAGGAGATGGGGACGAGAAAAAGGAAATGGAGGTAAGGTCAAGAAAGTTGCTGATGAAGAAGAGGAAGAGAATAACAATAAAAAAGAAAATTATCTGGCAATAAAATTCAGTAAAAAAAGAAAGCTATAGGAAAGAACAAGAGGTAGACATTGAGGTAGGCTTTTGTTGAGTGCTGAAGAATGGTAATTTAAAGTGGGTGGCTGTATCCAAGACGACGGGGAGGAGAAGGAAAAGTGCCTTTGAGAAAGAGAAGGGATGGGGCACAGATAGGGTTTTGTCATTGGGTGGAACGCGACGAAGGCTTAGGGCCGGGAGACAGGAAGGCATTAGGGAAGAAAGGAGAATAAAAGTGGTCCTTGTTTCCATGTAAAGGGACATATAATTCATAAAAATGCGGCGGAGAGGGGACCCAAGAAGGGTCTAAGGCAGGGGATTGGGAGGACTGAGAAAGGGAGATAATTCTAGTCGATTTTTTTTCCTTCCCCAGCCTTGAAACTTGTACATTTCCAAGTGCAGACGGAGACTCCATTATGAGTGGCGGACCTTGGCGCTCAAGAGTTTCCGCTTAAGCGCCCTCTATCCAACGATTAGCGGAATTACTCGAGAGTTGTTTTTAAAATCCCTGTTACGGGGAGAGATTTGATTACTTCGAGACACAAAAAGGTCGAGTACGATGTCTCGAAATGCCAGTTAATCCACGTCCAACTCAGATGCAACATAAAAATTCCCTTTTTGGGGACATTTAAGTTTTGTTCGGAGTGAAGGAGTGGCAAAGAAAATAAAATTAAAAATATTAAATTAAAGACTTCATTTCCACTGATAACTATATTTAAACCTGAAATCCATTATTTGCAAAACCGGACTATATAACTTGTCGTAAACTCATCAGCTTCAACATTTCTTAATATGAGAAGAATTTTCAGTGATATTGCATGCATATCTTACAAGTATTCCAAAAGGGACACTTGACTAAGAATTTGTTTGGATGGATAAATTTTAGATTTGAGGAATGTCATGTAATCAACAAAATTCGCTTATCTCGAGATGGAATAACGTGATTGACAAGCTAGTATGTAAATAAATTAAGACTTGATATAGTTGTAATATAATTTTTACTCTAAAAGATTTTAAGCTTATTTCAAACGTTGTCCATATTATATTCATTGTTAGAATTCTTGGTATAAATTTTGTAAGGATTTCTGTGTAGGAATTCCTTTTTGAATTTCAGTGACGGGAGTTTCTTCTTAAAACATAAAATTCCATTCCGTTCCATCTGGAACCTTCCCACGCTTTTAAGAATAAGACACAGAACTATGATAAGGATTTCTCGATGAGGTCGATTGAAGATGATGTTGGTAAGTATATATCGGTTTAATCATTGATTAGGAAGTGCTAAAGGAAATCTTCCCTTTACAGATTTAATTACCATGCATCTAATCTGTGTCGGTATTTGATTAGGCGATGAGAGTTAATCTTGTAATCTGCCAATTGATGTTTGACCAATCTGGAATATTATAGAAGAATAATCAGGAAAATAATGGAAGCAACCGCTGCCTAGTTGCTTAATAAATCTCTTTATTAACTAATCATTATCGAAGTGGGACATTTTATGAAGATTTTTCAAATTTCTTTTTGAAGAAGCAAGCATTATAAGTAGAGTCTTTAACAGTCCTGCGTTCATACTTGAAGGCACATTCGCCAAAGTACTAAATAATGAATATTTTTCCTTCATCTGCCGAAAATTCCCCATCCGACGATGTTTCGCGATATTCTTTATGAAATTCGCATCCAAACACGTGGAATGGTGTTCCGTTAAAAAAGTGTTGTCACAGCAACCGGCGAAATGTGTATCTCCCTCACTAGCGATAAATTAAATTTCGTTGTACTTAATCTCTTCCGTACTTGAGCTCTCCTTTTTCATTATCCTCGAGAGCCTAAATAATAAGGAATTACGCATTTGCATGCTCCCGATGATGAAAAATGAAACGATCTCTCCCCTCGGAAAAGACTAGAAGGACATGCGTTAGCATCAATGATTTAAAATTCACTCCGGCGTAGAATCAGACAGATGAGCACTTGAGAAGATTTGGGTATTAGCGCTGAATATTTTATCCGGCGGATTGGAGAGATTGGGAGATAGGTGCGAACCACCATCATGCGAGAAAAAAGAGCAGATATTTGCCTACTTCTCACCTCCAATGATTTTTCTCTTCCTATTTATTTCCTGGTTTTTTCCCAAATTTCATTTTCCTCTTACCTTCCACTCGTGGTTTCATCTCCCTCCAGGCTTTTCGTTCCCTCTTCATTTTCTTCCATTATAATTTTATTTATCTTCCATATTCCATTCCGACATCTCCGTCTTTATTCCCGTCTCCCTGAGGCTACGGCTATAATACTACTGTAGTTTCCCCTATTTCCTGTTTCCCTCTCTCAAACCGATTCCGTTACCAAAATCCCCTTCTTACTTTTCCTCCGCTAACGATTCCTTTTCATCTCTCACCTTACCTCCGTAACGAAGATGCTGATGTTTACGAGAATAATGAAGGGCATTTTTATAATGCTCCCGTCTCATCTTCTTTTTCTCATCGGAACTGGTAAGGTTTCCATTCATCTCCTCTTTTCCTTCTTACCGTGCCCTTTGCGAAGACAACCCTCGAGTTCCTTTTTTTCCGCCTCATCAGTTCGAAGTCTTTCTTTGGTTTCAGGCATTTGCGTCTGCATTAATGATTCTTATCTGCCCTCTCTCTCCGACTGGGTTTCTATGGAAGCTTATTCTAAGAACATATACCATTCGGAATTGCCCAATTTTTTTGTCGGGCGCTCTTCAAGGATGCTTACTAACGGCCGCTTCTTTTAATTTTCTTTCGCGACTGATTTCCTCCTCCGTGGGAGCGCTTCCCTCGCAAATAGAATTTTCACCGAATCGGAAATAAAGATGGGACATTTAGGGCTTAAAATAAGTCTTACCTCGTACGTTTATGCCAGTACACTGCCGTGCTTTGTGGACCCGCTTCGGCAGAAAATACAGCGATACAAATAATGGCGATCAAAATCCTCCATAGAAATGTATTTTTCCAGATGGCGAATTTCGTATCTCAAGTTATAATGCCCAAGATTTATTGAGATATTACGAAGAGAAATAACAGTTTTCCATGTTGATCGTAAATCCTCATTTCATCATGACTATCAAAGAGATGTATTTTTCGATTATATAGCTACTAGGTAGGGCTCCCAAGTGAGCTACGCATTCCTCCTTGGTGAGAGAGGTCCCGGGTTCGATTCCCGGTGGGGCCACAGATGTGAAAAATGACCTATGTAGTCGAAGCACTTAAAAACAACATTACTACCTCCATTAAATACTAGTGGAGTTTTCTCTCTTTCCTTATCTTATCTAATATTTGTAAACTTTGTAAAAATGAGTTTACATCGCACATAAAGAATTACGGAGATTTCTTATGTAGTGTAGCTGCACATCCTGTATAAACTGTAGAATTTGATCTAGCTTTAATCGTATTCATTTTAAATAGTTTTCCATGTTCTGAAGATGATGCTCTCTTAGACTTGGAAAACTCAATAATCTACACCCTGGATAGAAGTTTCTTATTTACCTTACGAAAAATAGGACCGATTTTCTCTTTACTTCTTTCTCTCCCTTTATGAAACAATGTAGCAAATAACTTCAGGAAGTCACTTTGCTGTGTAAAATTTGAAAATGTGGATTATTAAGTATTATACATCAATTTAAATTCTCTATCAATCTTATTTCATCTTTTCTTCCTCATATCATCAATAAACTTATTTAATAAATTATATTAATGACAAAAAGGTTTTGTGTTTTAAGTAAAAGGTCAGTCTAAATGTCCGTCAATTAGACTTCAACGTGTTTGATACATATAATATAATAATGTACAAATTGCATAAGCCTTATCTCTGTTGTGTATGAGAGGTAGAGTAATAATCTATGATGAAATTAGATATCTATGCCACTTTATAAAATTCTCTCCATCCTCAATTTTAATTACATCCTTGTCTTTACAGGTATCCTTTTCTGACGGTCTACCCTGAAAAGGACGTAAGCGGCCCCTCTTGGTGAGTACGTATTTTGGATGTTTTCTATAGAATATCAGAACAAGGGTCACGTAAATTGTATCAGGCGTATGAGGCAAGCTGTGATCTTTAAGTTGTGCGTTTGTTTGGACACTCATGATAATTACCAAGCAGAGCCATATTTTCAAAATTAATTTTTCAGTTAATGCGGAAATGATAGCCAGCCTTTCCGTATATTTGTGTTTGCGCCCGTGGATTTGTATTTGTTCTCATATTCGAGTGAAGTGAAATTTTAAAACCTCCTTCCTTTCATCTCCGCTGCGAGGATATTCTGACCCAAATTGATTTCAGATACGTACTTTACATCGCAGATTCCACCCGTACGATCCAGATACAATGCAATCTTCGATGCAGACGTGCAGACATTCAGATGGGATGATGCTACAGAAAATAAATGTTTACTTTCCTCTGCTATCTGTTTTTAGTCTTATATTTATTCGAGAGAAATATCGTATGTGTGGATATGGTTTCTCTGGAAGGGAACATGAATTTTCCACGGCTTCATAAAATGTAAGGGCATTCATAAACATCCTCTGTTAAGTCTCCGTCTGTGTAAACATCGATCTGTAAATATATGCAGAGAATTTGGGCAAAGTTGGGATATTTTTCGTTTTTAACACGGTATTTAAATATTTAAATTTAATCTTTGTGCGTTCGGCTCCCTCCCTAAGGATTTTTACCTTTCTTGTTTTCCATCGACTAGTTATAACCGATTAAATAATTTTGTCATTAGATACGTTTGTTCAAATCACGATTTCGCATCAACAAGATATTTAGCAAAAATCTTGGTGTTTGTACTAAAATGTTTTTTGGAAAAGTTTTCATGTTAAATTATTTGAATCGATTATATTTTTGATTTATCTTCTCTCAAAAGTTCTATCGGACCATTCTTAAGCCTATTACGTCTTCTCAATATTCCAAAAAGCAATAAACTTGATCGATGTTTACTCAGAAATTATCGGAAATGCTATTCTCTCAATTATGCACTCCTATCAAAATGTGGTGGAATCCAATTGTGAAGAAATAAGATACTTTAAAACACTTACGGCGATAAAGTGAATTCCGAGAAATTTTCAATCACCGAAGTTTTGGACTGTTTTCACATAGAAATTTGAAGAGCAGCTTTAGTTTGGTGAATAGCTCTATAAGAATCATTAGCGTTTCGTCTTTCCTGTATTTATTCTTTGATATATGGTTCACTAAATTCCCGGAAAATGTATTTGAACTCTTATTACCACTTTAATCCGCCTCATGACTTCTAATGCAGCAAAATTTCCTTATATTTTATAAAGTATATCTTGAAAGAAGTGGAATGTTATTTCTAGTCAAAAAACAATTTTTTATATACTTCTTGAAAAGGATACATAAAATGTTAAGGAAATGTCCTTAATATTTATGTATTACAGTTATCGAAACATATTTTCTTTATATGAAATTAATAATTTGTTCTTATTAAATTATTAGCTCGAGGGAATGATCGGTCCTGGTTTTAAATTAAATGATTCTCTTAAGAAATGAGTAGCTAAACACATACCTAATACCACATCTCGACGAATGGACTACTTGTCATTTGTTTCATTACAGGGTAGTCTAAAGTGTTTCTTTTATTAAATTTTGTCAGTTTAATCATGACTGCTAAGATATAATGCCACGGAAGTATGAGTGATGTTGAATATTGGTATTAATTTAAAAAAATTCTCTATTGTATACAATGGAAGGTATCTAACATAGGTTAATTTTTCTTCTCTTACGTGGGCGTTTTCCACAAGCATTCTAGCATATCGAGAAAAGCAAGCAAACTAACTAATTACTCAACTTGACTAATGAGCTTCATTTCTTCGCCAAATATAAAGTATTATTGAAAGAGCTTCGAGGGTTGAAACCATTTCGCTCACATGGGGTCCCACCGAGAATCAAACCCGTGGCCTTCTTCACCGAAGGCGAACGCGCTACCCACTTGGCAGTCCGGTAGCTTTCTCCAAAGATATCGGTAGCTTATGGTGGACGAAAGGAATTCCGGTGGATTAATTTACAGAGAGCTCATATTCTCTCCATTATAAATTATATTTTCCAATCTCGCTCAAGTGAATTTAGGGTGTAAAATCCTACTCTCCCCAATCTAAGAGAGTGGACAGTGGTTATTAAGGGCTTCGTATCTTTGTTGCCAGTTACTTACGTCTTTTATTAATTCACCCCAGTCATCAATCATCATCACTGCTTCCAGTTCATCGCACGCGCACGTGATTCCTCTCAGAAAATCCTCGGAAGAAATCTTTCATTTTCCTTCTCTCGGACCATCTCTTTTTCGATATAAACTGTCCGCCATTACCCATCTTTTCTCTCAGCTGCGTTCCCTCAGCCACTTGGTGCAATCTAGGAAAGGGGCTGTCGTCGACGATGAACGCCCTCTTCTCGCCCTTCTTTTCTATCCGTCCTCTTACATTCCGTATCAAATGCCCCTTTTTTCCTTTCGACTCCCGCCACCGTCACCCGAGGGCCATAGGAGGCGCCGTTGGATTGGCGGTTTTCAGCTCCGGAGACCTAGGGTTCGACATTAATGAATGTCAGAGCCGTTCTTCTTTTCATTCCGACATCTCCTGCGACTGTTAACCTTGAATCGCGGTAATTCTTCAGCTTCCCTTATAACCTTTTATATTGCCCTCCCCGACGTTGTCTTCGGGTCCTTTCTCATTCCGCACATATCACCTTCGAATTCCCTCGAATTTGGCGCACTCCCTCTTCGAATTTATATGCCACCTTTTATTTAATTGTAAAACTTTTTAGATTCAAAATGCTTTCTTCTTGCTCGAATCTGTATCGAAGTAACCGACGAATGCATTAAGGGAACGAAGAAGGACGTTCGGAATTTTACGGCTTCTTGGTCGTCAAAGGAGCGAAACTAAAGTTACGATTACACTTAATAGTTTTATACCGCCATTTGCGCTTACGTTGTGAATTCTCGATCGTACGTTTTTGTCGCCGTAGTTAATTTTTTGTTATTATGGCCGTTAACCTAAAGCATGAAGTGGAAAATGCAGATAGAAGTTTAATGGCGCGTTTAACGACCACGACACTGTTTTGATGTCAGTCATTGAAATAATGCTTCCATGTGGCGTTTTTCGAGTCAATACGGTCTTCAGTTTAAACTGGCTTTTATTAAGGAAACAGTCTCGTACTTTCCACGAAGAATGCAGTTTATAAGATATATACACTTCATCTTGAGAATTACTACGAGATTTACATAGTATTTGCTGGTATGCTTTTGAGAAATAGGATTTAAAGGAAGGAAATAATATAGAATTTCAAGTTAAACTTGATCGATAACTTTAAATGGAATACATTCTCGAAAGACGCAGTTGGTCACCTGAGTCCTTCCTGGTGCAATGGACGCTGATATACCGTGAGGAAAATCAGGGTAATGGATATTAGGTCATTAATTCAATATTTCCGGGAAATATACACGTCAGTTCTAGGAACAGACTAGGGAAGTAGATTGATAGACCCTTTACAGCACGCTCTAGTCACGCCTAGCTGAGCATTTAGCGTTTTTATTGAGATTGACAGTAAGTAGATGCCATTTTAAATTCCATATAGAATTGTAAGTGGTTGTAAAAGTAAAAAAGATAAAGAAAGAAGCTGCTATATGGATTTACTTCCATTAAAGCTATTTTAGTTAAACTACCATGCAAGAGGACGGCTAAAATAAGGGGTGTGTATTACCTTCGAAACTTTATTTTCAGGGCGTGTAAAGAAGCTGTTAGAGGTTCCCTCTAATTTAACATGATAAATAGAGTATCTTTTTGACTGTATTGGCGGTGGATAGTGGAAAATGTATCTTTTCCTTACTATTCCTCCGTTTTCTTTATGGCTTAGATATGCGAAAGCTACTAAGATATGAGTGATGTTGGGTAATTTCATTAATATAGATCACTTTTTATTAAATTTTACGGAAATTTGATTATTCGGTTATTGGTAGGTTCATTGTGATTTCTTCAAGTGGACTTACTCAAGTCATAGTATTCTGCATCGGTAAGAAAAGAAAGAACACACTGCCTAATTCCTTCATCTCTCCTGTTGCTATTATTTTTCTGTAAAATATTCAGCCCGAAGGCCAACTCAATTACCTCCAACAATAGTCATCAAGAACTTGGAAGAATGAATGAAGCTTGTAAGATTATGAGTGGGTAGTTTGCCTTTGTTCCCTTACGTGAAAGAATGCAAAAAGGTCAAGTGAACCTTTCCAATTTTTAATTATTCTTATTTCCATACTTTTGCATTTGCGCTAAGAAAGTTAAAACTTAAAAGGAATAATATTCGACATAGCAATATGCCTCGAAATGGAGGACAACATGTTCCCCGCTCCGAGCGCATGATTTGTTGCGTAATTGCGTGGCGTGCTTCACTCTTTCCTTAAATGCTCCAATTATCTTACTTCTTTCCCCTGCACTTCCAATATTAAATCAATGTTTTTTCTGCGGCTTTCCAAGCCGGATGTCGTGCCCCGAGGGAAGGGCGTGGCAGCTTCGGTCAAAAATCTGATTTTTCATATAACCTTCTTTGAACCTGTTAATTTTCCTTCGCCTTTTGAGATAAGGTAAAAGTTTAACTCCAATTCTCCTTCTCAAGGGAATCCCTTTATGGTTTCTCCAAAAATTCGAGATCCGTTTACCCCAATATTTTAAAGTGGTTTTGTGAAGGCCGAAAAAGGGTCATACTGAATCGCAGCGGAAGCTAATTAAATATTAACTCCGGGTTTTACCTCGTAGATAAAGTTTTGAAAATTCCACTCGATAGATCACTTAACATAATTAGGTTTTGCGTGGAATTATCTGCCAACTTTCATCTTAGGGAAGCGAGATATAATTCCGCTTTATATGCTAATGGCCGGCGTTCGCATTTTCTCCTTCTCATAGACGATTCATTATGTGAACTTTGAACCGATTAGCTATTTTTATAGAGCTCTGTGGGTATTCTATCAGATGCTTTCCTTTAGAGGGAAATATTAGAGGAAGGCACGGAGTAAGAGCATAAAAAACGTTCCGAAAACTTGATACCGCCAAAATGACGAAGATAAATTTATTTATTCATCTCTATGGATCCTTTTTTTGTCATTTATTAAATAGAGCAACTGTTGTGTTCGTCGACAAGAGCGACAAATATTCTTATTTTGAAAGAACACAGTTTTTACTAGAGCGGAAGAAGCGTTGTTTTGGATCATAACGTTCCACATTTTCGCAATGTGTTTTCCACACGCAATTGTTTCGTTAACTAAAGATAAATGTTATTAGAGTTTGACTCTTCGACTTTTAAAAAATTCCGCGTATTTTTCCCAAATGCCCCACCTCTTCGGATCCCTTTCGGTTAAAATTTCACTCAGCTTCCCGAAATACTTGGCAGTTTATTTTCCCAGCCAGGCATGAAAAACATGTAACGCATGCCGCTTCAAAAGTTTTATTTATTGATTTTAGTGGCCATATCCTGTCATCGAGGTAAAGCGTCGAAAAACTGAAAATCTCTCCCCTTCCTCATTCTTCCCATCTACTCTCTTCTTCTTTACGCCCCCATCTAATACCCCTCTCCGTACGGACACCACGCTGACCCCTGAGGGACGTCTCCTTATTAAAGGGCATCCCTTCCAACTTCTCACCACTTCCTGCGGCCAATGGTGAGGGGAGAGCGTGAGCAGAAAGGGAGATGAGACAAGCAAAGGAGTCAAGGTAAGCGAAAGCTCAAGGAAAAGGTCGATAGGGAAGAAATTGCCGGAGAAATATGTAATTAATTTAATAAAGGGGTTCGGAGGAAGATATACAGAAATCGAAGGAGATTATTTGGCGTGGATTTCTCTCGGAGTTGAAGGAAGACGTCGCTGAGAAAGGAGTAAAATGCGAGCGAAGGAAAAAAATTGAATCTCGTACGCTCTCTTACATAGAAATGGGGTCTATATTTCTTACATTACCCACTACTCTGGGGTATGATCTCTTTATACGAGGCTGGGCATGAAGGAAAAGGGAGCAGTACGCTTTTCCTTGGCTGGAGTTGGGGAAGCATTTTCAATGCTGCGGTAGTCTGAAACTAAGAATATACCAGATATATTTTAGTATAAAGTAGCAGGATTGTTGTGCGTGTAATATAGCCAAGTAAAAAAAGTAGATTCTGTTTCATTGAGTACAGTTTACTGTTTACTATTTCACGGCTTTTAAAATTTCTTAATTTCAAGCGTTGAGAAAACACC
The DNA here is from genome assembly GCA_036926295.1 of Pachydiplax longipennis. Classification (NCBI taxonomy): domain Eukaryota; kingdom Metazoa; phylum Arthropoda; class Insecta; order Odonata; family Libellulidae; genus Pachydiplax; species Pachydiplax longipennis. Next base: position 11,278,286 of record JAVFKF010000024.1, on the reverse strand, counting down.
AGATATGGTCAGTGAAATTAAGTTCATATTAACGAATGACCAACCAACTGGGTTTAATTCATATTAACGAATTATTAATGTTTATAAATTTCTGTTAGTGAGAGAGATAATAATTTTACTTTTCTCGGTAATTTTACCTTCGTATAATATGATATTTTGTATAACAGGTACTGTATATTTTTCAGATTAGTATGTTGTAAAAATTCGGGTTGTGACACTATGCGGCATATTTTGACAATCTTTTATCGACCTTAGTCAGTATTCCAACGGTAATGAACGGTAAAAATTTGAGCTGATCAATTTTATTCCGTATTGATCCAATAATAATAATTATTATATTTTATTTAACACATACAGAAAAATACCTTGTTAGATGTTTTCATGATAGATGAAAAATACTAAAAGGTAGAAAATAAATAAGAGTGAAAAGGAAAATGACCTGGGAATAGCTACAATAAGGTACGTCGAACTTGAAATTGCGAAGATAAAAGGCGAGTATTAATTTAGATTAAAATATTGATAGAGTTAACTGCGTATCCTGGACAACAATTCACAAAAAGATTGTATTAGTTAGTGAAATACGTTCATTTTCTTATAATTATATAATTTATATAATTCGAAATTAAGGCAAGATTCAGTTTCTCAGTTCATTTACAGGAGAGTACTGTTAAATACCATGATCTCCGTAATAAGATAATCCTCTAGATTCAAAGCAATCACCATCTATTACTCATAGTTTGGTCTTATTGTAACATAATTACATGAAAAGGGAGGATTTAGATTTTTCACTACGCTGCAGAAAAATTCAAATGTATCGTTAAATCGCTTCGTCAGATGCTCATGTTTTACCTGTGAATTTCATATAAGGCACACCTTTTAAAAATGATTTTGGGCCCTGAGATTGCAATTGTTGATAATTTCTGTTCGTCGAAAAGACGTACGTATAGTCGTCCGCGGTACTGCATTCGATCAGATCTTTTCTCTGCAGGCAATTCTCTCTTCATGAATTCGAGAGGATCGTGCGAATGGATAAGTGTGCGGCGGCGAAAAAAGGGCGGAAGCGTGTGCGAGGGAATAGGAAGAATACACGCGAAATACATGGGGAAGAGGAAAATGGAGCGGACGTGCCGAAGAGAAGGGAATTCCATAAAGAAGAGGGTGGATGAAAAGGGAGAATGGGGAGATTCTAAAGGGGATTACGGCAGTTACATTGAATGCAGTGCTTCGGTGTGATTACTGTAGATGATGGGGATCAGGAGGGGTGGGCAGAGGTGATGATGTCAGATTGAAAGAATGCAAGATGAACGTGTTTTGCGAGACGCGTGTCTTCTTCTGCGGTTTGATGTTAATCGGGAGCCCACTTCCGTTCCCTCAGCCATCCGGTGCCCATCCGAACCGGAAGCTTATTTGCCTAACAAATCCCTTCAAATCTTGAGCTGATTAGCTCGAATCATGCGAGGCATGTTGATGGAGCTTTCTTTTTTCGCCTCAAATGGAATTAGACATTCGGCACTTTTCTCGAGCTTTGATCCTCGATGCGATTCTGTGGTCTATACATGCGCATCGAATCTGTTTGGAGTCCTCTTTTTATACGGGGCCGTTTTGTGAAGAAACGGAGGTGAATGCCTTTTCTTTCTCCTTAAAATTCTAATGAGGAAGGTGAAGCGACTGATCGTCTTTCCGGAGAAATACGATGCCTATGTTACATCTTCAGCCAAGCCTATGCAGTTACTATAGTGATATGAAAGAGGTTACATGGTTGGGGAAATTTGCTCATACAAATTCTCTTCATTATTATGGTTTCAAATACGAAGTATCCAAAATAAGTGCATATATTTGTGGAATCTGACGCATAAAGAAGATCATTTATCAATTAACATTCTTAGAATGTGCTACACGCGTGATAAGGAAATCTTCGTTAATGAAATGCGTAATTGAAGGAGATATAGCATCTTTATATATCTTGGACGGAAGACTCAGTGTACGCTTGTATTGGCCTGTTAAGTATCAAACTGGCCTCCTTAACGCAAGTTCAATTTGGAACAATTTACGAATTTGTTAAATTTTGTTTGGGTCTGTGCTTGGTCATCTTCTTACCTCGTCGTGAACGGATCCAATTCTTTTAAATCTGTTCGTACTTTTACGAGTAGCCTTGTCTGTAGAACAGGGTTTATGAAACCAAGTAGAATTTCAAGTAAAATCTTTGAAATTTTCCTCTTCCTTCATTGATAATTTCTCAGGTATAAGGTATTACAACAAAGATCCATTCTAATGTATCCATTATGTAAAATATCTGGAAAAGAATGAAAAGTAAAACTTTTTGAAAATTTGTCATGAAAAAATAAAATTTAATACTCTTCAAGCATATTTTAAAGATGTTGAACATTAATTTACTTCACTTTTCAAAAAATTGTCTGATTTCACTAATATGAGCACTTTTTATTAAAACCCTGTATACACTACAGCTCGTTACTTTTGTAGAGAAGTATTATAGCATTTAATTTCATTTGATGTATCCTCTTATAGTTTACGACACGTATAAGTGTTGTGGTGAGACGTACAAAACTCTATATAAATACAAAGCGTTTTATTCTATGGTAATTTAGGGATAGTATTTATCTCCTCATGTAGTTTGAATAAACGTTATTAGTATGGAGATTGAAGCGTAGAGGATTCGTGCAAAAGCGTTTAAATCATAATAATGAAAGTAAACACGTTTATAAATCGATTTGGATAATTCCTTAGAAACATTAGAACCAATTCACGATCGCTCTTTATGATTTTAGTGGCTTTTTCCTGTTATTAGAGGAAACGTAAAAATGCTCTATTTTGCAATTCATCAGGTGTTGAACGTAGCGGACAAGATTTTTTAATGACCACAAAATGTTTTCGATGAAAATTCGCTCGAGAAGGATGCTCGTAACGAAGGATAATTTATCTCCAGCTGTAACGAGGACGATTAATATCAGTTACGGAATCGGACGCGAAATTTTCCGCGATCCAAGTATGAATTCGCCCGCTAATTGGAAATATTTCACGCATTAACGCTTTCCTCTCATCTCCGCGTTTCCCGCACCCAATATCTTCAACAACATCCGAGTGGATTCCGCGACGAGAAAAAGAAAGAAACGGCTCATATTTTCCAATTCAATACGAATTGTTTACGGCCTCGGAAAAAACGAAAGTGAAAAAAGACGTGCTGGAAATATAGAGCGCAGAAATATCGCGTTCTCCCAAGGTCATACAATCCATTACATAGTTCATAGGAGCGATTAAAGGAGGCCACATTCGTCTCGACTATCAGAGCGTGTAAAGGACGTGCGTGTTCAGGTGAAGAGAGGGAGAGGCGGAAGTAATAAGTGGAATGGCGGGGGAAATGATTTTTCGGGAAAGAGAAGGAAAAAATGACAATTTTCCGACGTCACGTGACCGGAATGGAACATGGGGGCGAAGAGATGAGGGGGAAACAGAGGCCGTCTTCGGAAATCTTCCTCCATTTCCTAAAAATCTCTCTTCATCTCGTCCTTTCCTCTTTCCATTCCAAACATCTTCTTCCTTCCCTTTAATTTCGCCCTCCTCTTTCCTCTCGTCGTTCGTTTTCTTTTTCCCGGAATTGTGTTATGAAATCCGGAGGAGGCGATTACGGAGGTTATGTACACAAGTGACTCGTCTTTGAAATGTAAATGTTTTCTGCATGATTCTTACTGTCGGATTTTTTTATTCGGAATTGCTCATTCGCCGCTGAAGATACTGAAATAACAGGAAAGAGAAACTATTTCCGAGAAATGTTTCGCGAGCTGAAATGCCTCGTTTATTTCTTTTTGTCGATTTTGAGTGTTGTGAAGATAAGCGGCTGCTTCAGTTAATAAATAATTGACGAGTTCTACGTATTTAGATTCTAAATTGACTTTTTTTTAAGCAGCGCCTTCGAATGAGTGGAGAACTCGTTGAGATAGATACAAGTAATAAGAAGCTTATATAATCATAAAGAAAATATATTGAAGCAAAGGATCAAACTCTTAAGGAAATCTGCCTCAAAGCGATATCTGCAGATTCTTCGTGAAAGATGAAAATTTTCTCGGGAAAACATTATTGGGCTTTTTGAAAATGAATTCCTGTTTACTAAAATAATTTTTATGTGAAAGCTTTCTATGTAAACTCGTGTATGCATCCATCGAATGCTTAAATAAACTCTGATATTTACTTTAAATCGCCGTTTTATAAGTTATCGATTTTACGGTAATAATAGTCTTAAATAATCGATAATTATTACTTACTTAAATATATCAACTGTTTAATTATTGGTAAAATTTTATAGCTATATTAACCTCGCCGCAAAGAAATCTTTATTTCAACTGCTCGTAACCACTCTTGTACAAACAACTAATGACATTTTTCGTAATAATTATTTATTTAACGTCAGCTTGTCGCTCGGGTATTTATGGTAGTATGCACATACCATTTCCTTCTTAGTTGTCCTTTCCAGGAATAAAGTTCCTTTGGATCTTTTACCCCTCCTCTTGCCCCATCCAGAAGATAGCTTTTAGTGGTTATGACTCAGCGGTGTTGGGGGGAGCGATTAGGGGCAAAACCACCGATCCGTACATAATAAGTCGTAGGAGGGTTCATACCCCCCTCTCCACGGGTATTTGACGTCAATGATGGAAAGAGTTTTCCGAGAGGTTAGGATTTTCTGTGCACATTAGGGCTCGTTGTGGATACTTATTAAGGGATGAAGGACAACACAATAGCGGATGTCATGAAACGCCTTTGTATGGAATGGTTCTCTCTCTCTCTCTCTCTCTCTCTCTCTCTCTCTCTCTCTCTCTCTCTACAACCCCTGTGAGCCATTCATAGAGATTCGCCCGACCCATCCCGATGAATTCAACTGGAGTGACTGGACAGATTATACTACCTGAGGTTTAATATGGCGACGAGTATTTTGCTGATACGTTTCAAAGTGGAATGGAACCACTCTGAAGAAAGAGAAGCTGTGCATTTCCTTTTAATATTTTTTAAAACTATATATAAATCTTTTTTCCGTTTTTTAGTATAAATAAAATAAAACAAAAACTATAAAATTTATTTCAGCCATTTTTTAGTGCTTGAGTTCCTTAGTTCTATAATCCAAATTTGATAACCTCGTTAATTTTCGTAAAAAGTAGAATTTTTGATGCAAAGTTAACAATATTGCAAATTTAATATATCTATTTCCATAAGTTAATTCCACCACTTAATTTCATAGTGAACAAATATCAAGTTAGTTTACTATGAGACGGTAAAAAATTTGTCTTCTTTTCAGTTAAGAAACACGAAGACCTTTATCATTATTATTTATAGCATAACTGAATCTCATAGGATATAAAGTTTATGCTCATCATTATAGAGCAGTTAAATTAAGGACATAAACATTTGGAATCATACCCTCCATTTAAGTAGCTTGAAAATTAATATAATATATGTAAAAGAGGTTGAAACTAAGAATAGTATTGTTAGAGGTAAATTATAGAATAAATCTCTGCTAATTACACAATAAGCAATCTGTTGCGAATACCTCTTTCCTTTCCTAATTAAATCACTTTTTCTTTTCACTATTAGAGAGCTAAGGAACTGCATAACACATTACTACATGTAATTTCATTGTACAGCTAGTTCCAAAAAAAACTTACCACCTAAGCCGCAACCCGCATAACAGGCAGTGAATTTCCTCCGAGCGAGCCTTAAGAAGTGAGAGAGAGAGAGAGAGGAAAAACATGGCGGAGATGGTCTGCTTGAGTCATAACTCCGCCTGCAGAGTTGAAATGGATTTATTTGCTTTGTTAATATTGCAAAGATTTATTAGTATCCTGAGTTTGGTGGCATTGGCCTAGCAGAATAGTATTATAACAATACGGATGTCGTAATGCAAGAATTCAGTTATTATAAAATGATTATAACGAATCAGTATATATTCTAGCATTGCTTCTCGCACAGAGGGAAACGTCGCACACAAGGTCCCGTTATTCCTAGGAAACCGAGGCAAACCCCCTTCCCCTCATAAAATTTGAGTCTGAGGACGAAAGGCACGAGTAGCATGAAGGAAATTTTCGCAAAATCTGCCTCTGAGCCGCTCTGAGCTTATGTTTAGGACTGAGATGGGAGAAAGAAAATTTCCGCGCAGTTTGAATCGGTGTCGGACCAAAAATGTATAGACCTCGAATTCGACGCCTTCGCTTGCAAAACTCTGCGGTTATAATGGGTGGTATTATATAATATAATACTAGCTAATATTATGCATCATTCAAGAGAGCAGTTATTAGCCTTTGAAATTATATACCAAAGGAGTCTATATCGATCACCAGTTTTATCACAGCCTGTGTGAATGCAATCTACACAAGTAAAGTAAGGCACACTCATGGCCATATCTAGGCTATTACATTAATATGCTACATTAAAAAACAATAAGTAAATATATAGTATGAAGTCTTGAGGCATTCTCTACGTATTTTAGATACATTTCGTTTCATTTGATAAGCATCGAAATTAAAATTCGATCGGTAAAAAATCAGTAAATTTTATCATCTATGCAGTTGGAATTTTTACTACACCGTCCAAATCAATTGAGAGAAAATGTGCTAGAATCGATTTTCCTCAATGAATAAAGATGACGGACCCGAGACTACCATCTTTCACATTAATTTTGAATTAATTAATTAATTTTTTCGGTGTCATTGAAGTGTGAATCGAATAAACTTGATTTCTTCTGTGGATTCCTCTTGAAATGGTTGCAGTCACAAACCATTACGTTCTTAAACATTCTTCTCGCTATATTTATCACCTTTAAAAGTTCTAAAATACACAAAAAAATAGTGCGAATGAGGTTTGGTCATAATGCTCATTGAATGCTACTGTTAGCTATGAATGTAAAATTTTCAATTAATTTTGAATGTATACAAAACTACCTACATTATTTATATTTCAATTGTTTATTATAACGTTTACAATTATTATAATGTAGAAAACGTTAAAAATATGCAAAATAATAGGGACTTGGTGAAATAGTTTTTCCCAGGGCCTTTTTACCTGTAATTCCAACCCTGTAATATCACATGGGGAAGCGCATATGAGGCTCATGTTGAAATTTTGCTCCCCTCGGTTGATGGCTGGCCCTGCGTAACTCTCATATTTGTCGACAGAATTTTAATGATTGAGATGAATGGGTGGTGGTTTGGTATGGCTAGTCTATCTACATATTTATCGATTGGTGATATTGAAAATATTCCTTCGTATTTAAAATGTATTGACTATGAGAAACTTTTCATCTCTCCACATTCCGTGACAAATTTGAAAAGCAAGATACAGGAGTGATGGGAAGAAGTGAATAAAGCAATGAATTCACCAGGACTTCAAGAGGGGGACTGTTTTGATAGAGATAGGGAAGTGAGAAGTGACGGCAACAGTAATACATACACTCTCATGAATTTAACAACCAAAAGTGTAAGAGGTATGTTAATTCCAGATTTTTGGATGAATCACAATAGGTAGGCGCATTTTTTGCTTTCCTAGCCGACCAATTGTTTACTTTGAGTAGGAGGACTTTTAAAAGTATAACCCACTCGCTCACCTTCTCAATTTTCTCATCCAACATATATTTTTTCCGTTTATGACTGCCTCCAGAGAAACTACTCATTTATCCAATTTAAGTAATATCTTAGTCAAAAATGATTAACATTCAAATATACAAGATATAACGTCGATGGCTCATCATTTTCAGAAATTTCCTTCTCATGCATCAGTTTATTCCCAGGATCTCCGAAATTGTATACTATATCGATGTTCAATGTTTTATAGCAACCTTCTCTTAATTCTATAAGAAACTCGAGTAGTTCACTAAGCCAGTAACTAACCATCTTCTTATCAGCAATTTATTTTGGAAAGAGATTTCGAGGTTTTTTAAACCAATAGAAATCGCTAACATTAGTATTACTACCTATGCAAGCCAATGTTTTCTTCTAAATAACTTTAGAGATATTATTTATCGGTATTCGGCGTATAAACTTCAAGTTTCTGCGACATTGAATATGCGGATTGTCTACAATTCCGTATTTACGTTTCAATTCATATTTTAGTGACATTATGATAGAAACTTTAGTCGATCTAGTAAGATCATCTTCAACGCTCTATCTACTTTGTATCATAGATGTTGTAAGAGAAGTTAAACGATTTGGTTCTCGTAAGCGTAAAGAATACATATTAGGTGGTATTTCTCTAATTAATTTTTCATCTCTCAAGTAATTTCAAACTACGAAATTTTGAGCTCAATATAGAGACAAAATAAAGCATAAAAAACAATATTTATAAATAAACAATCATTGACGAGGAGCTTGATTTATATAAATTGACGATAGGCACATTACTTATTTTTTCGTTTTTGTTGTTGAATTAGTTATTTAGAATAAGCTAATACAGTTTATGCCATTCACTTTAAAAGCAGAATATAGAGATACTAATTCAGATATGATGCACCCAAACATTTTCAACTTTATGTTATCATTCAGATTTTCCGAAGGTCCTATTTCAACTAGAATGATCTTCCTTGCATTACCATTAAAAAAATTCGAAACATCTTCGCAAAATTCGTAGAGAATTATGATGTGCCTAGGATGAAGGATGATGCTACGAAGGTCCTTGGAGTGAATGTTGGAATAATGGATTACATGTAGAACCAAGAATATTTTAACAGCTAAGGTATGAATCATGAGAATTAGAGGAATATTCTCACGTAAGTTTGGTTACCATCCGTTGGTTTCTATTTTTAACGTATTCTTCCATGACTCATATTACCCATCATTCATAATTATTGACGGTGATTTTTCTTTTAATCATTATACACCATTCAAACAATTCGGGTTATATAGTTTACTTGAGGCATTCAGAAACCGAAGCAGCGATCATTAATCATTAGTCTCACTTTCACCTAGTGCATAGTTCTGAAAATCATTTCAGTATAACAATAGAAATCGTGTTTTCACACCCCCTGACATACGTCATACGGCGGCTCGCGGGGTATTAATGTAAATGTAAATAAACCAGATGTTAACGTGTAAACCTGCAATATGCAAGTATACAAAAACCTGGTATTTATCTGCAATATGCAAATCAGTCTTAAGGTTCTGATTTGCCATACTAACTGTTGTTTCTTAACCATCTGGATTCCTTGCAAGAAGTCCTGAAAGGTCGTCTACCTCAAAAATAGAGTTGAATATCTTCATTCCCTAAGGGAATACCCGCGGCGAAGATAACAAATCGCGGATCTACCATTTCCCACCTTACTTGTGATCGGTCGCCGCCACCATACCCTAACATTAGATACCTGCTCAGCAGGGGTGCGGTCGGGAATCCTCATTAGCGCTTTCAAATTCGCTACCCCGGATACATACGACCATCCACAATATGCCGAAAAGGGGGTTTTTCTTCTCAGAGCGGAGTTCACCTTCACCCATCGGCCGTTTTATGGTTCCTTTGAGAAAATAGATAATACCTTTCGATGGACGAAACAAAAGAAAAAGAAACAATGGGGGGGAAAGGAATGAATAGGGGATACTCCTAGGGCCAGGGTGGAGGTCCTCCGCTCTCTCTGAAAGACTCGGTAAAACTTCAGACGCGAATTTGTCAGAAACAGCCAAATCTCATCTCAAAATCATAATGCTTCATCTGATACTGTCATCACGAATGCCTGATGGAAGTAAGAACAGAATGGCATGTTGATGCATATATTCTGAATTACCTAATGCTCTGTTAATTGTAGTATCAAGCAAATTTTATACCTCTCTGTATTGCAGAATAATTCAACTGCGAAGAAATCGAGTCAAAATTTGCACCACGGGGCAAGAAAGAGATTTAGCATCAGATAAAAGTTGGGACAGCATAATTTTCCAAGGAACATGAACTTGATTTAATTAAAGGGATGGTTTTTCTGGGACTGGCAATGAACAATATGTTCGGAAAGGTGTTACGAAATGCTGGCGTTAATTTCGTCGTAAATTAATTTTTTATTCGATACGTGAAAAAAAATTGTAGTCCTCAGTATTTAAATTAAGAGTGCTACTATTCTAATATCTATGTTATTTTCTAAAATACTAAATTAGCAATTTGAATTTTAAGCGATTACCTTAGAAAATGATGATATCACAGCAATTAATATTTTACTTTCTATCATATGATTTGGTGGTATTTAAAATTTTTATAATATTTGATGTAATTATCTGATGTAGTTGATCGTAATTTACTTGGTTTACTTTATTGTAATATGTTTTGGGTCTAATTTTCAGAGCTCTTTACCAGGTTGACTTAAAATGATTCTTTCTCAGTGTATTCGTCCAGATTAAGTTTCTTTTCATCTTTGCTTTCATTAGTAGGTTTCGCAGTTTTTTCATGCTCCCCTTCTCGATAGCATTTCTTCTGCAACATAAATTAGTTGAAATACAGTTGATTGTGTTCATATACCTAAGTATTCTTTATCTCCTTGCAGAGTTTTCGTTCATGTTTCTATTTGCGTCATAGTCGTGAAGTTCCTCTAAATAAATTTAAAAGTTCCTCCTGTAGGCGTCAAGAGCATAAAAAACGTAATAATATAATCCTTTTCAATCTTGCAATGACATAATTTTTTACTGGATAATTGAAGCAGCTAAAGTAAGTTTACCCGATGTCTCCAGAAAAAGGTGAATTACGCAGAAGTTTCAGGCCGAAATAAGGAGATCCGATGTTTATTCATTTTTAATACTATGCTGCTGACGTAGTAAAAAGTAACACTAAATTTAAACAAGATTTCGTGCTAGTAAAGACGATACAAATACGTTCAACGCGTTTCACAATGTTTAAAAAAGCGCCGTCTGAATGCTCCTCCTTCCAAGAGCCAATAGAATGCATGGAAAACTCTAGACTCGCTCTCATCGAGCTTCAGGTCTGTTATGCGGGTTGCGGCTTAGGTGGTAAGTTTTTTTTGGAACTAGCTGTACGACCGGAATAGGAAAAACTCCATCTTCGTGTTGATCGTTAATATTTCGAATTATTTATAATTTCCATCAATTTGTCGAAAACAAATAAATTCTGTATTATGGCGTGGAATTAATAATTTCTCATTTCCCTGATGACGTCCACGAGTCAAGGACTTACCTACGGATAATATGAGTATTAACTGTAATCTTCAGAAATGTTGTTCTTGTTTGAAATAGGCTAAGATCGGCTTGCACACAAAGTTAGCCTGATTTTTAGTTTGTGTTAGACCTTAATATCTATTAATATTCAACAGAATACATTGAAAGTAATGAGAATAAACTTAATACTCCAATTCCCATGCGGAACAATTATTCCGTTTCACGATACTTCCCACATTAAAATCGGAATATTAAATAAATTACGTGACGCCTCTGTGCTTGACCCGTGATAATAGGCGAGAGAGATGAACCAACAGGACTCTGAAAAGTTAGATTACTGTGTAATTCAGGTACAATCGGGGTCAAAAAATACGAAGCCGTTCACAATCACCCTTTGGCTAACAAAACGATTGTGATTTGGAGCATTAAGACAGAGACCTAGGTAATTAAATCTCACCATTTTATATTTAATATACACAAAAAAGTTGATAAAGGAAAGAGGTTAATTAGCATTTTTGGCGGAAGAGTTCGTGTTTAACAGCAAATCGCCATTCTTTGCTAAAGTAATGAAGAACGGTAGTCAATAACTTTACAAAGGGGATTAAAGTTAATCACCATGAAATTAATTATTAACACTTCAACGTAATTATTATTAGTAATAATTAAGTTGAAGCATTCAATTTTCTAATTATCACATAGGATATCCACGGTTTATTAATTTGTAAATTCCTTTACTTTGATAGAGGTCAAGGTATTTCATTTGATCTCTCTTTTGTCGAATAATATATTGAATAATGAGTTGTATATTTTTTCCAACGTAAATAGGATTAGAACGGAATATATCTTAGTGATGAATGATCAAATTATTTTTATCTTCACAAGGCAAAATAAAAATAATTTGGTCATGGATATGAACTACCATCCATCGAAGCCTGAACTTGACTCTAATAATGAATATTTCACTTTCAATAGAATGGTCTACTTAATCTTTAATGTGAACTTCGTGGAGAGGGAATACATCACTAATGGATTATAACGATAAGTAGTTTTTGTTTTAATACTTTTTCACCCGCAGTAATTTTTCTTTCTAATATAGTACGCGCAGCGGCATCATTCTTTATTAATCAGTTCAGTTGGTGCAGTCTTTTGTATGTTAAAATTACGCGAGGGAACTCCTTTGAATTTACTTTTCGAAGCCAATTGTGTATCGTTTTTTTTATTCCTCCTCTCCACTCTTCATTCGATAAAAGCAGAAAGGAAGCTGTATTTCACGAATTATTATTGATTTAATTCCAATTCTTATGACCTTAATTTAGCAAACATTTCATGCTGCACGATACACATCAAAGCCTTTGCAAATTCTCGAAAAAGTTAGCATATCAAAGCTTTATTTAAAGGCAAAAATTGAGTGTTGAATAAAACTGATTCATTACGACTTTAGTTATCAACACCATACATATATAAGATTCATTAAATTCAGATATTTCTACCCATTTGTGCGTTCCTTCAAATTTCTTTCCTAATTTACACTATCAAGATAGCTTTTATCCTATGTCAAATTTCCCACTTTCACTTATGATAAATTTAAATCTGTCTACCTTTATAATTTAAAATATTTTAATCGATATACTAACATGTACCTTACAAGCCTTTATCCTCGTGAAATTAAAATTAAACTATTTTCTCAAGTATTCCCAAAAGATTCTTTTTTTTTGTTTCTTACCGATCAACGCATTCTAAAAGTGTAGTGTCAATATCCAGCATGTGTATTCCTATGTATAGAGAAGGCATTTCCTCGGATGACACCAAACAAGTTTCCAAGACAATTTCTTGGCCATACATAAGAATACATTTACGATACCCAGTAAACTTTTAAAAATAGGTTTGATGTTCAGTAATACACCGCTTGATCCCGAAATAGTCGAATCCTTTCGGAAACCCTAGGGAATATAGTAGAAGTTTTAACTTTCTTAAAAAAATTCTTGGAAGAATTTGGGAAGTAGCGCGAATTTGTTTGTTTAAGCATAGAAGTTGTGCTTTTAAATCATAAAAGAGTCGATACTGAGAATTTACGTGGATTTAAAGTTAGCAGTAAATGCAGAATGGCCTGGAGTGCTGTATAAAGCCCCTAATGCTGTATTTCGTTCCTGATAATTTGCATTGGCTGATTCCGTTTTGATGTTATTAGCGCCTATTATTATTTATTCGTCGGTTGTTTTATAGTTATGTAATCACATACCTTGTATGCGTTTATATATGTACTCCCCATAATTGGTTAGAACTCCCCGACGTGATATTTATTATTCAACTTATAGGGACGTTATTAATCCCTTTGCAGTACAATCCGCGAATTGTTCGAGTAATTTAAATTGTAATGTATTCATTGGAAAGACACTTTAAGACATAAAGTAGCATTTCATTTACCTTTGTAGAGGGCATGCTTGGTATTCTTTTGCGGAAGTTGTAATAATAACACGTGGAGAGATCAATGGTTTCCATTTTGGAAGACCTCATTCTCGTGAAAGCCCCGGCGAAAAAGAATGCGAAAGAGAATAAAGCGCGGATAGCGATTCGTAATCCCGAGTGGAAGCTGCGGGGGAAACGTGTTTTTGACATGAGGTGAAAGTAACTTTACATAACCCCGTTAGTATCTCTCCGGTGAGAAAACACGAAGAAAACGCACGGACTGTTGAAAATAAGGAATAAAGCGAACTCGTCCTTCCCTTGGGCCATTTTCCGCGATCGTGACCCAAGAAAGGATAGCCGCTTTCGAAATGATTGATGTAAAACGGAATTTGAATTCATAAAAGAATAGCGTGCGGTACAGTGCTTCGAGTTTCCAAGAGAAATTCTAATTCCAATTGTAGAATGTACAGAACTGCTTTATTCTCGACGAAATGTTGAGAAAGGTTCATAATCGGAATAATCGTTTATGAATGAATTTCGAGTCTCTCGAAATATCAACAAATCGATCCAGGGAAAGATAGTCTGTCAATGGCAAAATGAAGATGTTTCACGTTGAGAGTTTTTGACGTTCATGTTCATATGGAGAGATTTTGAGTTCTTAAATCATTTTGAAATTTAATTTTATACGATAAGGAGTCGTTTCACAGAGGGTTAGGTTGTAAAAGTTTCAATTTAATAAAATAAAGAAGAATTAAAATTTAACATGAAGATCCACTTCACCTCGGGAGTATAAATATGTATCCTCTTTTAACGAGAAAAATTGTTTCTGATTATCTGAGCCAGTGAATAACCGATTGGAACAACCTGAAGATGTCTTTAAACCTTTTCCTATTTTCTACTTTGTCTTTACATATGGCATCAAAAGAATATTATGAAATTACTATAAAAATAAATTAAAGATCGTCAATTATGTAATAATTAGTTATTTTTAGTTTAATTTATTTCTGAATTATCCTCTAATATATTTTCTTGGAGTTGTAAATTTAATCTGTAAATTTTGTAATTGAAATGTATGGCGGGAGGTTTCAGAAGGGTTTCCTCCCGCAATATGGCGAACACCGGACGGAGTTTACTTATTATCTATTTCCCTCTCAATGACGACAACCCCAAAACTGCTGCAATAACTTACAAGCTTCTCTTCAAAATTCGAAATTCTCTATACCTGATTGAACGTAAAGTCAATAATTCATTTCTCACTAAGCCCTAGGATAAATATTTATAAATTTCAAACTCTGACATTTTAGATACTTTTACTTTATAAATGACATTTTTACATAGAAAATAGACTATATATTAGTAATTCCTTTAGTATTTATTTCCGTAGCAAGTATTTTATAGCTGATACAATAAGCTGTTGGGAGAGCGAAAAATATTTTTTTATTTAAACGAAGTACTTTCTACATTTTAGCTCTTCTCGGAAAAGGAAATAAATCAAATTTACTTTCCTGCAAGTCTACTTGAAAATATTTTGACCTGTGGAAGAATAAAAGTTTCTTCTTTTCCATTTTAATGAATTTCTTCTGAGACTAGGCCTCTCCTGTCGCTTTGTGAATATTTGATGTATATTCTTGATTTCTCTGCGCCTCTGTAGTCGAAGAGAGAATAACCAGGTCTCATTCCTACATTTTCTGTCGTATTTCCATTGGATGCCTGTTCGTATGGATCTTAATGTACCCAAGGGTTACATTCATGCACTAAATTTGCTTCGGTGAAATATTTATTCTCTTCGCAGCGTGCTATGAAACAGCAGTGCGTTTTCTTTCCTTCTCACCTCCGCTCGTAAAATTTTAAGTACTCAAAATCACATTCCGAAACTCGATTCGGAAAGATCGGAGGCGATGAAAAGAACGAAATTCGTGCAGCGTCTTAAAAAAGTTGAGAGCAATTGGCGCGGAAAAAAATAGTCCGGGAGACATCGTACAGCCGTACGGAGGAATGGGTAAGCAGAGGAATGGAATAAAAGGGGAAATAAAAAGAGACGTGAGGAACCGCTCCAGAAGGGAAAAAGTTCCCTAATAACCTCGCAGCATCCTTCTCCATCTCCGAAGAGCCCTGGACCACTCATCCCACCGAAAAAGTCTCTCATTTGAATCGCGTATTCCGCGAGCGAGGAAATGAGAGAAAGTAAGATTGAAAAAATCGAAGGCACAAAAGAGAGAGAAGAAAGATATCCTTTTGAAAGGCATAAAAGTCGAGGGCCACTCTTGGTCAATATGCTTCCCTCAAAGATTTGGGTGTAGAAATGAAAGCATGGCTTCTTGTATCCATGGCTTAGCTTTCATAAGAAATAGAATGGGTTTGGGTAAATTAGCGGATTAAAGATTACCTGGTCATTGCTTTCTGAGGAGTACATACCAGCGTTCACAACTTCAGGTATTCCAGATTTGCCATAAAATTGTAATATTGAAAAAACGCTTCTTCCTTCTCAAATAACATCGGCCTTGACCTCAGGAAGTTTCATTTTAAACACACAAAATCAATCAAGCACATTTCTCTTCATTTCACTTTTCAAGTAATAAGTCAATTATTAATTTTGGAATAATGATAGATGTATAGTCATGTATTTTTAATCGCGGACTTATTGAGCTGACGTATTATTACTGACGAATGAAATATAAGTAAAACCCCACGCCTAAAATACGATCGATCGCATAGAAGTACATTTCGCCCAGGATTGTTTTCAAGTTGCTGAAATCTTGTTTCCAAAAAGTAAAAAGTGTCTGTCGTATTATCAATCAATTCCTCGATGAGCAAAGATTGTGAAAAAATCAATAAGACTGGTAGTTCATTAAACGGCAGAATATATACCGTAATGAGGTATTTTCTTTACTGTACCAATAAATAGATTGCGGTATTTATTGTTTTTACGGTATTTTCAAATATATGGTGTTATTGATAAGATAATGTTTTGATTGATAAGATTATTTATCTTTCCTGAATGAAATATCCTTCATTTTCATTCTCATGAAACATCGTGCATAACCTAGTGAAATGATCTCCTTATTGGAAGTTATTCTCAATTAGCCATTGCAGCTTCTACATTTGGATGTTCTCCAGATTTGTAGAAGCATCTTCCTTTATTGATCTCACTGAGTCTTTACATGTTTCAGAGCACTAATTTCCATTTTCACGTTTCTCTCCTCATCGGATTAATTTGCTTAAATATTCGCTTGCTCTTTGTCTTATCAGTTGCCTGTGTCAACATCTAGGAATATCTTTGGATTTTTTACTCAAGATCCTAATCTCTGTCGAAGTAGTATTGAATTAAAGTGACATTTCCTTTTGTGTCTTCTCTATTACTAGAACTTTAATATTCTTGAGTTTTGGCAATAACCAAATTGCTCTCCAAACAGAGATCTGCTACTTGCTCTTCACAATCTCATTCGCTTAATTCTGCCTTCCTAAAATTATTTTCTCACTCTCGTTGCATTTTATCTGCTACGATTATTTATATGTTGTATATTAAGTTCGCTTTTTTAAGGACATTAGATTATTCAATGTGCGAAAGACGGTTCAAAAAGTTATTCTAAAAATTTAAGTACTTTTAACCCTAAGTAAAATTTTCGAACAATCTTTTTATCATATATTTCCTTTAGAATTCAACTTTTTCTCAGTCTTCCTATTCTTTCTTAGTAATTGATTAATTTTTGCTCATCTTTTCCCATAGATAAAAATCCTGCACATTTTATTTTATAATAATTTATGGGAATCTTTTAATATACCAATTTCTGAAAATTAAAGGTAATTCAGTTGCTCTATACCTCGAACACTCATTTTTTCTCTTATTTAATATGCTGAATCGCTGCCGTTATCGCACTCTCACTAACACTAACGCACTCGCACTAAAGCAGGATATTATTTAAGTTTCATCGACCGCTGATCAAAATATGTGATGAGTTTAAAATTGGATTACGAAAATGAAATTAAAATTATTTCGGAATTAAAGATATTTGAAGGAAACATTTCAATTAATATAATTGTTAGTTATCAATTCGTTGAACCTATAATGTTATGGTTAAAAAATATAGATGACTACTCAAAGGAAATAGGTCAAGTGATAAGGATAATTTACTTTAAAAGACATTTGTTTATTATTTGAAAACATTGTTAATATTGTTAATTTCATTAAAAATACTGTAGATAGGTACATGATCTGGTGGTGGTAGATACAATATAAAAATATATAGTTTTATGACAATACAAACATTTATAGAGGAGGCCTTAACACCATAGAATTTCGACATAATTGCAAAATTTACTGAATAAAACACAGTTTAAACAAAAATAAACGATGAGCTTTAGTAACTCACATGTTTCGTCGGCAACTAGTTTCGGTCAGTTAACTATCGGTCAGTTAACTATCGGTTAGTTAACTAACTGACCTATGTAACCCAAAAGAATAACACGAATCACAGATGTTAAAAATATACGAAACAGAAGGGAAGATATGAAAAAAGTTGGATTAAGAAATATATTATATATTATATTATTAAATATTTAAATATATTATATAAATATCATTATATGGAAAGGCCTTAAAGATTCTTCTACAAAGGTCATTCCAGACTCTTCTCGATTTAGAGAGTATCCAGTGTCACCCCTCATGTTTTAATGGGTAAATTTATATGGGATATGTATTCATTGATTTCACGGTAGCAACTGAAACTTGTCGTGCAACGGCAGATAGGAAAATTAACATAAGTGGCGAAGTTGATAGTGAGCGAGTAAGCGAATGCTTTACGGCGCACACGGAGACGTAAATTGAATCACGAAAAGGCCATTGTCGGGGCAGATGGTCAGTGTAACGGCGTTCCTTCTTTATTGAGAGCCGAGGAAAGTGGCCAAAAAACCGCACTTGGAGAAGCTTTCCAACGTCCTTCTTTTATACTCCTTGCTTTCCAAACCAGGACGACTCTTTTCCAAATCTTTTTACATAAACACAACTATATCTACATTACTAAACTGCATTTCGGCGTGCGGCAGGATTTCTAAACACCGTTTTGCTTCTTTAGCTTGTTGATCACGTTATATTGTTGCTATCGCGTATCGTTTGTGGAAATCAATAAATTCTTAAAACGACTCGTGTTAACTTTTATTTCTTTTATTGTATTTTCGTTGTCGGATAGTCCAAAATAGTAGAGGGTCGCATAATATCGACACGTCTGCCGCAAACGTGCTTTCTTTGAATTCACGAAGCAATCGCAGCCTTCATTCTAATCTCATTTCTTTCTAGAATTACCAACCAAAGTTTGAGAGTATTTATTTTTGTATCGCTCGCTTTATTTGTAGTAGCAAATTGTAGCGACACGTATCGGTTTGCGCTGCAGTTTCTCGAGTTCATACGTTTCATTTGCTGAATCCCATGCACTTGATGTATATTCCAGGGGTAGCTTACCAAGGTGAAAAAATATCACTCTCTAACCTTTTAATCGCATCTGTTGACAATGTGCTTTACAAAGCCAAGCTTTAGAATTACTCTTTTTTTGTATACATGTGCTCCAGTTTAATTTATTTGCAACACAATCCAAGACCTTCTAACGACTCAACTACATTCATATTTGTACCATTCATTTTAGAATCACATTCACTCACATGAAGCTCTTAGTGGTCATTTTTCGCACCGCTTTTTAATAAGAACAAAATCATTTGATGGAGAAAATTCTCGATTTCTCGCATATTTATCTACAAATTACCGAGTCATTCGTAAGCATCCTGCTATCACACAAATCATTGATGTAATTCAGAGAAGAGATCCAATTGCGCTGAGGTTACAGACTTTTTTTCGAATTAACGCCATCAGGTACTTTTTGTTGTTCCCTCTCGCAAGGGAAATCCTTGACTAAATCTATTATTTCGTTATCAATAGCCTATATTTTAAATTTGTAAATTAATTTTTAGTGAGGTACTCTGTCGACAGCCTTCTAGAAATTAACAAAAATAGAGTATGCTTGCTTTTTACTCGCGACAGACATTGAGATGCCTTGAACCAATAGGGAAATATCAGCTTTGCATGATAGCGTTATCCTCAAACCGTATATAAACCAAGGAACATTTACTTACAATTTTAACATTAGTCGCCATTTTTCGTACCGCATTTCAATAGGAATAAAATCGTTCGATAGAGAAATACTATTTTCCTCGTACATAAAACGCGGATTCGTTGAAGAAATGTGTAATGCTATACAAAGATCGTGAAAATGCTCTCTCTCCATTCGTAAGATGGCTTTCCTTGGCCTCCGGGAAGGATTTAAGCCCTTAAAGAAATCCGTTTGCTAATCACGATGGCCAGCGAAGTAGAAAAGAAGGGGACGAAAGGAAAAAGGGTTAAAGTAAACACGAAGGGAGGTAATAAGGAGGAAGTGAGTGGAAAGCGAAAGAGGGACAGTCGTATGTATAGGAAAGTGGGAGTGGCTCCGTCACGTGACTCGAATAAAAGTTGGTCCGCCCCTGAGGTGATGGGGAAGGTAAGGCGGATGAAGAGAGAAGAATAACGATCAGTATGAGGAACCGCGCAAATCTTTTCAAGCGGAAGATTTTTAGATTCATTACGCCCAATTTTTTCCTGTTATCTTGACGAATGAAACATTTTTATTTGCCTATTATAGGAACGAAGAAAAATGTATTTTTCATGTAGCCTTCATCTACATCTACCTAAATATCCTATCCCTTCGGCATGTGGCAGAGTACTTTTGCCATAGTCTTATTGATAACTGTGATAATATGAATGCTATTTGAGGTGTGAGTGATGATAAACATTCATTTGAATCACTCTTTTCGGAATGTTTAAAAATTATTCCTAAGGTCATTGTGCTTACGCTTGTACGGTGACGAGGACTCTTATTGCATTCCGGAAACTACCTCATTCCTCTTGCGTAGTCTCCTCATTTCGACTCGGAAATATTTTCAAGCTACTGGTGGAAAGGATCAAAGTAGTCTGGAGAAAGAATTCACGTAAAAGTAGACGAGATAATACTTTCTGTGTTTATGTTCTTTACTCACGGGGACCATGGCGCTTTAAATAAAGTTGGCTATATTCTTTCAAAACCTTTTGTTTTCTTTGCCGTTATATAGTTCTAAAAGTTTTTATAAATAAGCCAGGAATAAGTGTAAAACTTTGTCACCTGTTTAATGTTTTTATGAATATAATTTTCAAATGAACAACAAACCAAAACGAGGCACGGCTGACGCAGGATTATGATGGCATTGTGCCGAATCCGGTCGATTAATCGAAAATATTTTGAGAAAAATTAGAAGTTCCATTTTCTCATTTAATTAGTGATCGAAAAAGACTTCTATACTTTATTAAATCACAATGTTAAGCGCTTGAAAGCATTGAAAATGAATGAGCACAGGCCAAAATCAAGAAAACAGAAAAATGTAACGTGTGACTCAAATACCGCCTTTCCCTTCCTCTCTCGCATCCTTTTAACATTCGGCCACTTTACAGAAGAAATGCTTGGGTGGGCAGTTTTCTCACACATTTCTGCTTCCTTAAAGATAGTCTCTACTCGCTCTTTTCCAATCTGTTCCCTTTTGATTTTACGGCTTTCGAGCGACTTTCTTGCTTCTCAATTTTAAATGGTTACATAATTCACTGGACCCTCTCATCTGATAAACATTGGTTCTTTCATTCTTAAAAGTTTTCAGTAACCAGTCGTAACACAATCATCATACCTTTTGTTATAATTTCTTTCGTTTACTTACTGCTTTGTGAGGTATATCATTGGCTCTAAACAATTAAAAACTCATTTCAAAATAAGGGATGTTCTTTTTTCATCTACGTGAGTTAGTAACTGCGCCATGTTTATACAAATTAATTATGTATATTAACGTGTCTCGTGATATTGGTAATTAACTCCAATAAGTTGTTTTGTTTTGAATATTAATTATTAATGTCTCATCTCTCATTTTCTATGATGTTTACGAGGATAAGCTTTGAGTTATTTACTATTAATTGTGCTGAGAAAAATGCTCGTCTCTCTGTATTGATAAATTTTATTATTGATAACTGTGAATCAAGCTTAAGATTACTGTAAGTATATTCTATAATGGAATAAAATCATGACAAGAGCAGTTTTTCACCAAGTAGCAACTTTACTTCCCTCTGCATTTTATATCCTTTCTTGACGTTTTTATTTAGCCCTAGAGTTATTCTTGAGGTGCCATTGATGAGGTATTATTATGGGCTTTCATACCTTTTGTTAAACATTCAAACGAAAAATTAGGAAGTAAGGATGCGCGAATATTCAAAATTTCGAATTGAATCGAATAATGTTTTGTTTGACAAATATTTTGAACCGAATCGACATGTGCAAAACTCGAATCAAATCAGACGAAAAATCGAATAAATATTTAAGCGGAGGAAAATTAGAATTTTTTGTTTCCTTTTTTAATTTCCATCGTAAAATTCATATGACACTTTCAAATGATATACGCTTCGAACCAAAACTAATTAATTGGCCAAATGACTGCAACTTAGAAATTATATCTAATCAAAATATCTCCATCATAAATTTACTGAGTGATTTTAGAGGATGATGACGATATGCAGGGAAAGGAAGAAATACAAACTCCAATTTTACGAGACACAAAAGGAAAAAACATAGTTTATCGAATCAAATGGAATACTTAAGTCAATTCGAAGCGAAACAGCACGATTCGCACGGCTTCGCTAGACAGTCTTACGGTTCCCAATGTTGAACCTTCTTTTCACAAAGATATATGAAGATTGATGTTGCTTAAGTTTGAAGAATGTGTACGCGCAAAATATACGTATCGGGGTGTTTTACAATTAATAGTTAAGGCTATCGGAGGAAGGGGACTAAAGTTAGAGTGGAAAAGAGAGAGCGAGGGGAAAAAAGGAAAATTAAAAGAAAGAGAAGTGACCGGGAGTAAAAATAAAGGGGCGTTGGAGAAGGCATAATGAGGCAGAACGTGGAAAGAATGGCGAAAAAGAGGCCGAACGTAATTGAAAAATATGAGAGCGAGGTTGGGAAGACTTTTTTTTGCGAATGCAATTTTAATTGGCGGCGGTCGTCGTCTTTTTCCATTTACCTGTGAAGGAAGAAAGGCTGCGTACGACTGTTTAGTGAATGTAGCAGCGCTCTTTCCCATTTACAAGAACGGCAGTTTAAGTAATTTTTCTCCTTCAGAAACGTGTTCTCGGGAGAAAATCGATCTCGAAGAATGATTTCATTTCATTTATAGGGTGACCGTGAATAGTTGAGCACACTTTAATGGGGCATAATAAAAGAAGAAGATATACGCAAGGTGTGATCAAGTTGGTGTTTTCAACTTACAAGGATTCAACTGAAAATATTCCGGATGAGCCTTATCTAGTCGTTTGAATGGAGTAGAAAGTATCAATTTTCACCTCACAGCTTCTCCTGCATGGAAATCGTTTCAACACTTAGTACCCAGTATGCCAAACATTGCGCTAATAATTCACGCCTGAACCCAGATAATGTTTTACGTTGTTCTGTCATTTAAAAAATCTAAAACACTATGTTTATAGTACAGTATTACCTCTTCCCCAGACCCCTTGGGAGTGCTATCCGGCCGGCTTACGCTTTGGCCGGTTAATCCGACGTGTAGTTACATACTTAATTTAAGTTTGTGCGTGTTTTCAGGTGGAAAAATATTTCCAAGGAATCATGAATGAAAAACGGAGAGATTTTTCCTTTCTTACTCGTATTTATTCAACGTTCTTTCGCATTAATATGTAAAAATTAAAAATTTATCCAGAGAAGTGTGGGTCATTCTTTGAAAAAGTCTGTCATTATTTTTTTTGTTTTTTTATCCTCAGTGAAATACTGATTGTGTAATCTCTCTTTTTTCATTTTCATTGCAAAATAATTATTGGATAATAGAACTTGTAAACTGAAACCAGATCGCATCGCGTCTTTCTATGTTAAGAGGCTGTTGTACGTACAAATATCTACTAAACAAGTCGGTTGATCCGTAAAGCGGCTAATCAGAATCCGGTCATGAGAAATTATATAATTTATGAAAACTGCTATTATTGGCATTTTTCGGTAACGTCATCATAATCTTTCAGTTATCACTTGTAGTTACAGGGTAATTTTATCATTGATATTATAATGACATATTTTAAGCAGGTATAATTTTGTGAATCTTTATACATGCTCACTAATTTATATTCAAGCTGTAATATTTTGATTGCGTTTTCATATTTTATATCCTCATAAACTTACTAGTTTACAAATTTATTCATAAATATATTTATGAATTCGTATATTATGTTATCACCGAGGCGAGGAACACTGTCCATCAAAATGAAAACCCACTAGCGCCGTATAATGGAACGCTTCGAACGGAATGTTTTGCATGTTCTCTCCAACTAAGTTTATCGAAATGGAAATTTCAGTCTGCGAATCGAAAGGTGTATTTTTTCTGAATACGCGAGTAGGTGTTTCTTCAATTTACCGCTGGAACTTTCAGCTTGTTCGTTGCTTTGTCGATGAAAGTGCAAATGGAAATTCAGAGGACTTGAGGGCGGTGAAGTGGTTGAAATTGGCCTTCTCCTTACACTCGCCTCACTCTTTTGCCTCCTCTTTCGCTTCTCTCGGACAAATGAGGGCGGCCTCACCGGCGTAATGAGTCGCAGACACCTCACCTACTTCAATTCTATATTATAAGTCACTCATATTGGATTGGAATGCGTTATGTGAAGAAGTTTTCAATCCCATCTCTGGAAATGAAAAAAATCCTTCAAGTGAAAGCTCAGAATAATCTAATAAATGTACCCTAATATGTACCTTGTTAATTGTAGTGTTAGTGTGAATAAATTTAACAGTAAATTGAGTGTTGACCAATGAGTGAATAGATGATCTGAATTGAATTACTAAATGATAGGTGCTAAATGTTGAATCAGTTATAACAAAATTTTACAAACTATATTTGAAAGAAATATGTATTTAGTTGTTGCTTAAATTTTACTTTTTGATGTTTACACTTATGTTTTTTATTTTTAATGAGTCACTCATATCTTGTACTCGACTCTTTATTACATATGTAAGTAACTTTTTGTGATCGTTCATAGTAATATCAATCTGCAGAGTTGATGTAATAATAAATAAATAACGGGATTGGAAACATTGACAATGGAATTGACTGAACTTTGAGAGTGTTTTTTGCGACCGAATTTGCTAGCCGATGTGGCGGCGTGGTTATATACTGCTAGCGCAAGTGGTAAGCCGTGTATATAACAGCAAAACAAACACTTTTATCGTAATTCTAATTAAATATACGTGACAACAAGTATAACAACAGAAACATGATTAGATAAACTTATTCACCAGTGGAATGGGGGTTAGATATGATGAACTGACTAACAATAAAAGCAGGGGTGGGTGGCAGCCATCATGATTATTGACGTCACAGGACATGAAAACTTTATTTTAGAGAAAAAAATATTTTATATTCTATTCTCTGTTTCGGTAAAGAGGCCTAGTCTTAAAATCACGATTCAACCTGAGAGTCTCTCCTTGTTAGATATATTCTAGCCGTATCTTGAATATAGAAGCGGATGCAAATTTCTCTCGCGACTTCAAGTATTATTCTATCTTGCTTCAAGACATCTTTTGGTTTGATTATCCGATCACTTATTTCAAAAGCTATTGAAAGCTAATAGTGGATGGGTTGATGATCAAAGTGGTCTTCAAACTATAGTGGGATTGACCCACGAGCCCTCTGAAGGTTTTGCACCGGCTGGCCAGTCCTGACGATGCTTGATAAATATATATCTATTTAAAAAACTTGTATCGTTAGATAAAAAGTGTTACACATCCATAAACTTTATATATTATGTTATAAATACAATGTATATATATTATATATATACATTGTATTTATACAATTTGTTAAAGTTATCTTTATTTCGACTAAAACTCAGCTTCATTTGTATATTTTAATGCCTGCTACTCTGTTATTTTTTGCGTATGTAATTGAATATTTGTTTCTTCGTGCTTGTGGCTTTTGGCATTTAAAATATGAACAAAAACAGTTGTGCAAAAATGCGGAATACATTTACGGGAGAGTAGAAGTCTAATTTAATGGGACATCACTCGCCCACACGATTGAAAATATTTTCAGCGTCCCCCGCAGACCGTCAAGGTTGGATAACCCTTCTCAATAGATATAAAGAAATAATTATTCAGTCTGCAAAAATGAGGAAACATGCCTTGAATCCGACAACGATGATGCTCAAGCAGGGAAAACGATAAAGCAGTGAATTTCCACTTTGACCTGTCACGGCTCTCTTCCCACTCACATTGATTTCGTGTTCACGCTTGTTTCGGACCCTAGCAACAGCGTCCAAGTACTTACGTCATAGGGCAATCTGGAAGAAGGATGAAACGGCGTAATTGTGTGGGTTGCACTCCCCGCGGCAGAGAGATGGCGAGAATAACGCATGAGCTGAAAGACAGAACGAGGGAAAATAAAGCTGGTCTCGTCCGATACAGATTCTGGTTGCCTTCGTCTCATTTCCTATAGCCACGACAACGTGTGTTCAGTGGAGCGGAAAAGAAGGGAGGACAGCAGAGGAAGATTGGCTGGATATGGGAAAGAGAACTCGGTAGAGAGGCTCGTAGAGCGGAAATGAAAGGGTGGGACCCATGAGTCTGATAGAGAAAAGTTTGGCTGAGATGAGAGAAAGTATGGGATGAGCGGGAGAGTAAAATGGAGAGAGAGAAAAGCGATGAGGAGTGAAAAAGTAGTTGATCGGGCGTAAGTTTTCCTAAAGGACTGAACTTCGTGACCACTTTCACTTAATCCAAAAGTCCTGTATGCCTCGGGTGCGATAGAAAGGTATCCCAACTCCAAGTAGTAAATGTTATCTCTCTTTGCTCTCCGATTTGGTCTCTGCGGGAATTCCCAATCTCTCATCTTTTGATAGCACTGTTTGCGTCTTTGCACGAATCGTGAAGTATATCTCTGGATTCCATCGACCATTTTATCCCTATTTGAAAGTACTTTCGATGGTAAAAATACGGTGTTTTCCTAATGAAAGCTCTTGAAATATTTCTTTTACTACCGTAAGCCATTATTTCAAGCAATCGTGAATGAAGAATTAACTCATAGCATTATCTGTAATATGGCTATCGCTCAGTCTTTTCCGTTATATGTTTGCAACAAATTTGAAATATTCTCACCCTGTGGGAATATTATGTACCGATTCTTACTTTATTCCGTCCAATCCCAGAGTTCATTTTCAATAAATAAATCTAAAATCGTTTCCTCATTACTCTGAGCATTTATAAAAAGAAGCTATCACTAGATTTGAATTGATTCATATTTATTTTCGAAAACCACGTTTATTATGAACTAATGTTAGTGCAGAATTATTTTTGCTGGCACGGTATTGGCTAATCATAGCCCTAACATCATCTGAGATAATGAAGGTGAATTATGTGATAAGTATACAACTACTGGCTGTGACATAAATGTGCACAGATATTCCAGTTAACATTAGTCACAATGCCTTTTTTCATGGCTTATACATCCTGAAATATATGCTCACAGAAATATAATAACCAGGCGTTACCTTACTGTATCGTGTCGTACCGTTTTTTTTTATTGCAAAGGTTGTGGAAAAACTACCACGCCTAGTTACCGGTAAGCCAGTATGGACAGCATCCAGTGTATTTGGTTCCTTCAAAATTTTGTGCACACATGCGTAAAACCTAAATATTTATCATCCAAGTCAGAAAAATAGAAAAATAAACTTTGTTAGCGAAATATTCCTTGATTGCACGTTAATAGAAGCATCACTGTACGATCGGGATGGAAATTGTTCATCTTTCAGTTGAAACCGATTTCCTTTTAGTTGAAGTTAAGTATAGTTTTGATCCTAGACTCCATCGAGTCAGAGCACCGCGATTTAATAACGCGCTACTCAGACGTAGTAACAAACTATTTCAGTTCCTCCGCAATATCAGTGATTTACCTTTCCGGCTAACTGAAGAGAATACTCTGCTGGAATATCACGTCACACTCACGCAAAACTTTTCCGCAGAGTGATGAATGCATGCACGCATAGACACGTGTAAAACCAGAGAGAATCAGGAGTAAACATGAAGGGACACACCATTTCCAATCATAAAACTCAACTTCAAAGCTTTGAGGAAAGTTCATTTACTTCGCCAAGTTAATAAATAGTCGACTTTAAACTGTGAACTGCGATCCACACAGAACGGTGACTTGTTCTTAATATTCTATCCCAGTATAGCTCTACAAGTTTCATCATTAACCTCTACTTCTCCTTATGTCAAAGAATAAAATTATATAGCATCTTATCTCTAAATGGAGTTTATCCGGCGAGGATATTCTTTGAGTCAGTGTTATATTTTGTTTCACCCTATCAACAGGGACCTTTCACCCTGCCTAAGGCTTTGCAAGGGAGGAAACAATTTAAAATAAAATAGGGAATGAAATAGGCGGAAGAAATATTTTCGAACAAAAGGGTGCGGAAAAAGTAAATCTTTATAGTTGAGATTCCATCTTAAAGAAGTGGACCAAAAGTAATTCAAAGGCTGAAAAAGAGGGTTTCCTTATAAAGATAGGAAGAGATAAAGAGAATGTGACAGGCAGGAGGTGTGAGGGGCCGTCTGATTGAGTGATCGAAAGGTAAGAAACCTTTTTAAGGGGCTGTAAAAGCAGAGGGGACGCATCCAAGAATGAATTTTCACGGTCGAATCAAATGAAACTGCTCTCCTTATGAAGTGAGAGGGACTTCAAAGCAATGCCGTCTTCAATATGCTTCTTTCTTTTATCTTAGTCCTCTCTTCCATTCCGTATCCTCCCCTTCAATTTACTTTCCTCTCGCACTTCCACCATATCAAAATCAATCAGGAATCGGTATTGGAAATAGATTATATAATACATATATCATTCATAGAGTCATACATGTGAATACTACTAGTACTGCCTGACCTCTGTTTTCTTATGACTGAAGAGTACCAGAAAAGCTAATTAAAGTGGAATTGTATATATATTTCCAGTGATACCTCGGCAAAACTAATTCGTTCCGGAAAAATATTCGAAGCTGATACTAGTGATTCAGCAAAGTTTTCAAATCCTAAAATACGCACCAAGAAACCACTAGTTATTACTTACTAGCTTTCCCTTACTCTAGTTGAAAGCAAAGCAGTTGGCGCTTAAAGAACGAACTATTTCCTTGCATTCCCTGCATACTCCGCTCAGCCCCGCAAAGCTGTTAATTTTTTTATTCTTAAATACGACATTATTTTATGTAAAAAATTAACGAAATCTTTGTTATGTATTTAATAAATCTTTTTAGAAAACAAAACTAATGTGATGCTTGATAGTCCATGTTAGTGATCATGTACTCTTTTATGCGGGGCCCCTGTTTCTCGGTGACCTAACTGTACTCAGTGGTAATGGTATGGTAATCATTTTGCTCTGTTCTTTTCCTTAATTGTAGTACGTTGACTACGCATTCCTTAATACATTCGTTAGAAGAGTCCGAAAACTAACAAAAATCTTCATTAGCCGAAACTTCCATCAGCAGGGACGCTCATAAGCGATTTTGAGTGATTCTCATGAGTGGGTGTGTAATTTTATTGATGAACTACAGTCAAAATAAACAGCTCTATATATGATAAACCTGGACATTATAATTATATATAAATATAATTCTCGATATTAAAACAGTTTTTGGTTTCAAGTTATTCAGTCTTATGAAGCATCGTGAGATACTGAAAAATAACTGAATTTAAGAAGCTTTTTACTTTTTCGTTACTATTTTCTGAGCTATTAGTCGCACCGATAAAACTTAAGGTTTCGTTCCAAATGGAAACCAGGGCATAAGTCTCACACGGAGAAGGATGAAACGTAGTATTGGATAAATGCCAGCTGTGCTCGAGGAGAATGGAAAACGACGATTAACAACTTAATGAACTATCCGTAGCTCTATTCAGTCTAAATGTAGATTTATAAATCAGTTGTGGATCTCTAGTGAGATGGGTAACTTTTGTTTATTTATGAGTTTGAATCAAAAAAGGTTTCACAACAAACATATATATATGTATTTATGTGTATGTACGCACCCAAAAACATACGATCTAATGTATGAGATTTGCAAGTAACATTGGCATTTCACTTTCTCAGACGTCTTTCAAGATCGAGCTCCTCAGCCTGAAGAGATTGGAAATATTTTGTGATTGAATTTTTACGTTCTTGGGGCAAGGAATGCTCTCTTTTGTTTCTCAGAAAGAAGTGATTTGGAAGGCGAGATTAAATGAATGTCATTAGAAGGAAACTCTCGGGTAGCGAAGGGTCTTCTTCTTTATTTTTCCTCCATCTTTGTCATATCGATCGAAGTCCTCTTTTATTTTTGAAAGGGCTGATGCGAAGGCTCTGCTTGGTTTTTAATGGCAGCGGATGATTGATGAGCTATGAAAAATAAATAGGGAAAAGCGAATGGTTTCCTCTCTGTTAAACATAGATACATTGGATGGTAACATGAATTTTAATTTTGAATTTTCAATGCCTCTTCGGAAAAATTCAACATTCTCGATAGTAAGTTTTCTCTTACAGCTTCTCTATTATTTCTCAGATCTCTTCCCGTTTGATTTTTATCCGCTGATATTTTAAAATTACCTCTTTTTTGTGCGGAATATTTCCTATCGAATTAGGACGGTCTTGTTCAAAATTCGTGGCAGTTTTCAAATGATTGGGCTAGATATATTTTGACATTTTCGTTTTAAATTCTTCTTTTACTTCAATGATTAACCAAGAAGTTTTAATACCGCAAAGTACTAATAATGGTTTAAATTTATTGATATTTTATTACGCCAGGTTTAATCAGTTTCTTGAGATATAACCTATAAGACGCAATCAGGGATAAGCTAAGTCTTAGGAATCACTAGACATGGATAAGGGTAACAACGTCAGCTGCCATGTTGTTTGTTCCAGGTCGGCCGTACAAATTCCTTAGTGGGTTCACTCTTATACACTTCAAGCTAAACCGTCCAGTTCTAGCATATGCACGAATATGCCCGCCCTCAATTCATGTGTCATTACAAATCCCTTACTTTATAGTACTACTAGCACGAATCATTTTCATTAATATCCTGCGTCAATTCCCTTTTTATGTCATATTTTAAAAATATTTTCCGACAATTCCAATGCGCAGTAGTGGTGATGCATGAGAATCTTTACTTATTCACAAATTTATCGTCGCAATGATATCGAAGGTAACACAGAATTGCTCCGTCGCATGTGTAGTTACTTTGATGGCATTATATATCTCCTCCAGGGAGAACGCTCCCAATCAAATTTGAATAGTGCCCATTCTAACATTTATTCTCACGGAACGCGATAGAGATTTACATTCGCGCGGAAGGAATCGGCGCTAGATAAAAAAATAGAAGGCGAGTTCCATTTTTTAGAAGATCTACTACCAAATGCATATGGAGTAACGCGACCGACAAAAGCGCAGCGAGAAAAAAATCGGAACGCTGGAGAGCATAGAGCACCTCTGGGAACTCCATTCCAGGATGGATGGGCGTTCGGGAAGACTTTTAAATCAAAAAGAGAAAACGGAAATGGAGATATGGGATAAGGTTAGGAGGAGAGAACCAATGAGCGTGATGAAAAAAGTGAGGATGCTGTATCATTGGAATCGGCAAGTGGTGTGGGAGAAGAAATTGAGAGAAGGAAAGAAATCCAAGTGAGGAATGTGTGGATGGAGCTAACCTTTGGGTTATAGAGACGTGAGGATGGGATGAGGGCGTGATAGGGCCTTGCCGCATTTCCAATGATGTGCCGGACGCCCTGCGGGGGAAATAAATCCCGGTCTCCATGGAGCGAGTCCTCTTGTTACGTGAGTTGTTTTACAGATGAGAATAGAGGTCCCTTACGCGGCAAAGCAGAGTTTTTTTTAGGGAAAGAAAGGATAAAAAGAAGGAGAGGAGGCAGTGATTAGAGTGGCGTCGGATGTGGAGAGGATGTCAGCAAGAGAGGCAGTTTTCCAGTTTTCAGCTTTAATAATTTATTTAATTAGATGGATTTAAAAAAAAGGTTGGTCTCGCAAAGTTTTTCGATGTTTTTTGGTTTAATTTCGAGAGCCATGCGTCCCCTTAAGGCGTGAATTAAGACTTTTCACAGCGTATTATTAATCAGAAGAGTGTACCTTTGCTTGTCCTTTTTAATTTATGTTTGTAATTACACCCTGAAGTTACTTGCAAAACATGAAGCTTTAAAAAAGTTCTCTCTGCGATTAATAAAGGAATCTAGCGTTGCAGAAACAAATTTCCTGTAGCATGCGTCTATGCATTAAGACTACTCACGCACTTTGACTTCCATCCGGAATAAAAGTAGAAATATAAGGGTGACTAAATAAGAAAAAAATATTATCATTATTCGTTTAAGGAGACGGCAGCTGACTTTTGATGCAACACTTCGCATGCACCGCCTAATTGATTATCCTAGAAATGTTCAACTCCGGTAGTGTTTCCTTACTCCCTCAGTAATAATGAATTTTTGGACAGTTATTATATTAACCGAGTTTCGCGGATGCATGTATGCAGATGTGTTGCGCGCAGGTCGTTACCCTTAATAAAAGTTACGCCAACTTCATCCTGTGGAAACGTAATGGGGATGGAATAGAGGATGTCGCATTACCCTTTTCAAACGAGGCACCTGCTCTTTCGTGATCTCGCAGTAGTAAACAAGGGAGAAAAAATAACCACCTCTTAATGTTGGAATTTTTAAAAAGGTTTTATTTTTTGATAACAGTGATTTTTCATGCACCTTATTTCCTCTACGCTGGAGTAATTTAGTTAGTGATCTGAATATACATCTTTTCTTACAGATCAAATGCATGCAGTCAAAGTGTCGAAAGAGGAATTGAATTAGTATTTTTAGAACTTCTTCGACAGCTAAACTCACTACGTTCATATACGTACTCTCTGGGAATCGAATCTGGGACCGATTAAACGAAAGTTGTTCGCGTTGCTCACAGGGGTATCCAAGAACGCAAGACGGAAAATCATCTCATCATTACCTGCGCTGCATGAAGATAAATACTAACAATAAGACACGTGTTTTAATAATGATTCACTTTGTTTGGGCGGAATTGATACTAGCAAAGCTCTTCTTAAATCTAACGATTAATCATATAATATTTAAAAGGAAGAGATAGCTTATAAAAGCACAGAATGAAATTACTTTGTTGGTTTAAAATCATAAATTTACACTTAGAAAAATACAGCAGTAGGAAGGATACTGTGAGAAACCAAGGAAAAGTACTGATAGTCATATATATAATCTGTAAGGAAATAGTTATATATATAATCTGTAAGGAAAAGGCAAATTAAAAAGGATTTGGAATGAAAACAAATTATATGGGTGCACCTAAGATAGATGATACTATGAATATAGATGATTGCATAAAAAATAAACATTTCCATAAAACTAAGCAGTGTGCATGAAAAACAAATATACGAGAACACTATATAATACAAATGTTTAGGTAACAAGATAGGCCAGTAAGAAAAATAGCAATAAAAACTAAAATGAAAACAAAGTATGCATCGATAAACTCCAGGCGCTCTTGCCGAACTTCGTGAAAGCATTCTATAAAATAAAAATAAAATATCGTTGAAAATACGAAGAATTGTTTTAGTTTCAGTATGCGTATTAAAAACTAAAGATAAACTCATAAATCTATCCCATTTCGGAATTTCGTTGCAAGAGAAAAC
The DNA here is from genome assembly GCA_036926295.1 of Pachydiplax longipennis. Taxonomy (NCBI): domain Eukaryota; kingdom Metazoa; phylum Arthropoda; class Insecta; order Odonata; family Libellulidae; genus Pachydiplax; species Pachydiplax longipennis. The sequence goes on along the minus strand of JAVFKF010000024.1, from coordinate 11,244,937 downwards.
ACGAAGGTTTTTGCTGCTTTTGTGCAAAATCGAACTTCTTGAGAGGATTAATTGGGAGTAACAAAACACGTCGAAATTTCGATGATTACCTTTCCGTTCCGCGATCAGCACGCAACAAAAAATTAACGCCCTAAGCTCCCGTAATTAGGGTGTGCTTACTCGAAGTTCTTTCAATAAGCGACTGGGGATTTTTTCCAAACAACAATATATGTTTTTCTACCCCGGATTGGGACTCTAATTAACGCGGGGGTTGGAGGAAAGGCTAATATCGATTTCACTCTAAATACCGCAGAGGGGGAATGGCGTTGTTTCGGGAGGCTGAGGAATTTTGAATGCCGTCCCAAAAGGTGATATTCCGACGGGAATCAAAATTGGGTGAAGTTCGCGGAGAAGGGAAAGAGGTGATGGATTAATAGGCCTCGTGGAAGATTGCATAGGAATGAAAGAATGATGGCTTGGGAATCGCGGCAATAAGGAAGGAAGGCCAATTTTACGATCCTAGTTTAAATTAGGGTTTTTATTGCTTTTCATCATGTGTCAGGAAGCAATTTTGGCGTCGTTATGTGCATGTCACCGTGAGCGTACGAAATATGAGGACTAGATGAAAAAAACACGAAAGTGACTATTTTGGAACGGAAATATGGTCACGTTGCTTTCCGTCCCAAAAGAATTCTTCGGCGCCAAAGTTTGTGCTTCCTTGTTAACGAAGTCAACTTTTTTGTTTGCATAAATGTTATCCTCTGTTCGTTGTTTGCCGCCAACGAGAATACTGGTGTCATTCGTTGTGGGAATAATGCCACGAGTAGAAGAGAAGGGTAGGGGAATTGAAATTAAACATTACAACGATTAAACTCATAATAATGGTTTGTATTATACATCTGATAATCATATAATGCTTCCTATACTCACTCAGATATATATTATTTATTCAAACAGAAGAAATGGATTTGCATTCATGTTTCCTAATTTTTCATAATGATGCTGACAGCTGTATGTTAATTACGTTAAAAGTAATGGTATCACACTGATAAAATTTTAAGAATAATTTATTTTATAATTTAATAGATAATTTAGTAAAATTATCACTGTTTTTAGGAAAATTTTACTTTATTATCATGCTTTATTATCATGAAATAGTGCAAATTACGTGAAATTTTTGGTGGCATGTACAAATTGATATTATATACGTTTTACTGAATTTTTTTTCTTTTTTCTTGTGAGTAAGTAGTAAGTTCGAAATTTTCGCTTTAAATATACATATATATGTGTAAAATGAGGGGAAGCTTAGAAATTTTTCCACAAAATATACTATTAAAAAAACTCGACCTGATGGTAATCTTAAAATCGAATGTAATTTTAATGATGAATTATAATCATCATCACTAAAAGCACAAACTTTCTTTTTATTCTACATGATGGAATGGACAACACATCGCCTTAATATCATTGTCAACAATATGTCGATATATTTATATTGGAAGACAAATGGACCGCAGAGAGCGAAGCTTTATTATACCTTATTTATCTACAATTTCCGCTTGTAAATATTTCTTATGTATGCTTCACATTCTGTGAGTGTTGTGGTAAAAGAAATATTACTGTTAACGTAAATTAAAAAGAAAATGTAGATCATTTAGAACAAAGGGTTCGTTATTCAAAAATGTTAACGATGTTTTTGATAAAATGTGATTGACAATGGAAAAGAATGAAAAAGGGCATCAAAGAATTCTGTATTTATCTTCGTAAGAGGTTCGAAACAAACTCTATGAATGCCATGCAAACATAATAAGATACGATAATCTGCTCAAGGAAAGCAATAGTCTGACTTAAATGCCCTACTGTGGAACCGAGGAAGGCTCGATTCAACCAACAAAATTTACAAAGTTCCAAGATATAAGTTCAGAAATGGCTCCTAGAGTAGCAAAATGTGTTTAGTGGTTCCCATCAAAACAACGGTCACGAAGAAATGACTAAGAACGGCAGTCTTTGAAATGGACAAATTTGGAGAGAGGCGAATGAATCACTTTAATGCAAATGCCGCTTTGGTTATTACGGAGTACTTTAAAGCAATTACCGAAGAACTTTACCCGTTATCCTACATTCGAGACGAGGTTAAATTTAATACGCCGAGCTTAAGGATGTCATTGCAACATTCTAATCATTACAATCCTCTACTCAATCTTCCCTTAACACGTTTTGTTCATAAATGCACTTTCTTAGCTTTAAATTGGGTCTAGAAATTTTTTGTAGAAATTTTAGCTTTGATGCGTAAAGTAGATTACATCATTTTTCTCGTGCCTATCATTTGCAGTATTTTGTGTGCTAGTTTCTCTTTCTTTAGAATTGTGTTTGGGACTCCGACTATAGTAGCGGATGAAGGAGAGAAGACTCGTATCGATTTCACTCTTATTGTCATTTTCATACAAATTAAGATTATATTTAGGGATAAGCTTATATCTGGGAAGAACCTTTCATCCTATTTTTAAATCCAGATGAAAACGCGCAAAAAGACTCCGTCCACAGAAAATTATATTTCCATAAAAGCATGAGCAATTTCGAAGATATCCATCTTGAAGCTGAAATGTTTTGTGGATTAAAACATGCATTTACATCCAAAGAATGGCTGCATAGCTTCCGAAATCCGCATTGGGTAATTCCCAGGAGGTCGCAAATCCGTAGCTTCTTTCATCTATTTCAGGGATTGGCCCGTAGTTCACCAAGATATTAGATAATCGTAGAGTTTTTCGAACCTCTTATAGCGTGAATTATTTAATTATTTTCATGTCATGGTGATGATAATATTTGGATTTCCTTTGTTGAGGTTTTAATGTTTGGAATAGCGGAATATTTGAAATGTATGTGTTGATAAATTTCATATGAAAAAATGTTTTACTCACTAAGTATCACTCACATAATCGACTGATTGCCACATATGACATTCGTAAGATGTTTTCATGTTATATGTCTCTATTGTCTTTAATTTGTTTGAAAAACAAATTGGAAGTGAAAAAGACTCCAAGATGGGGGAAAAGAATAATCGAACATCAAGTTCCGCCAAAAATGTAAATGATTCTTCATAATATATTATTTTTAATACTTAATTTGTATCAAATGGAACAAGACTTTGCAAGAAAAATTTTTTCCAACTTTGAAACCTTTAAGATTAACTTTGCATTAAAAACCACGTATGCATATTAACTTACTTACTTGATGATCAACTACAAGACAAAATACCCGAAATTTCTTTCCATAAAATACAGCTTCTCCGATAAGAGTGTACCAGGTTTGGATTCCTCCTGAAAACTAGAATCAGCAACATCACATTATTTCTCAATCACCATCGAAATCAATGTTGTTAACATAATCAGAGTACTAGGAGTTCCGATTTCTGTTTTTCACCTCGAGTTGAACCCAGTTGACCTGAACGCCATATTTATGCACGATGTAGAAGTTTGTTCATCGATAGATAGCCGTAAAAATCTGTATGCATGGTGGTGAAATGTCAGAACGGGAGTTCAATGCGACCACATCTCTTCATCTTCAACCGCAGCACTTACGGAAATCGTTCGAGCTCAAATCTTTGTATCGGAGACTCTCTTAGAATTTTTTGCTACCCTAAACACTCTGCTTTCGGAGGCAATTCTCTTCTGGCTCAATATAGGGGGCGGCGAAAGAAGACTCGCTTTCCTGTCGGTTGGTCACGGAGGCATTAGCCGTCTCTTGGAATCGATCCCTAGGGAAGTGGCGAGGACTATTTTTTTGTCAAGGGTTTCCGTGGGGCTTGATTTCTCCCTAAACGTTCGATCGCCGCAGCCGCCGGTTTCACCTGTTTTCCGTCCCTTCGGATGCTACATAAATACATCGCCTCCGAGAAAAAGTTTTTACTTATTTTCGTGGAGCGCATAAAAGAATAGCGTCGCGGGCGCCTCCTGGTCGTAAAACTTGGAAGGGAATCCTTTCGGATTGTGTCGTTAGCATTTTTTTTACAAGGACGGAAGAAAAGCTTGTTTGCGGGTGACAGTATTTGACTCTCGCAAACATTTACCGCTGAACTTTCCGTGTTCTCGGCTCCGAAGAACCTGTAATTAACGTTGACCTATTTTTTGCGCGAAGAAAAATTAATGGAAGCGACGTAAGGTCAAAGGTATTAAATTATGAACACGTCGTATCGAAGTCGGAAAAGTTGGCTTTCTTCATCATGTTTTCCTCGATTTGGTTTAATGAAAGTAAAGATGCATCTCATCCGGATAAAAAACGTGATTCTGATTGGAGTAGATGCATAAAAAGGACCTCGTTAATATGATTTTTTTCCTAATGAAATGATGACCTAGATTCTGGATGACGTGAAATTTTTAAAATGCATTACGAGGGTTTGGCTCATTCCGATAAAACGTGACTTAAATAAATGGAGGTATTGTCCGTCGTTAATTTTATTCTTGACCTCTTTATGTCTTTCATTTATTTTCTGAAAATTATGAGCGAAAAATTAACATTTACATCTACACGATGCATGTAAGCCGCCTTTCGGCAGCACCTTTTCCTTTATCGATTTCTTTCGCGTGATGTTCGCATAAAATGCATTCTAGAAGCGACTCAATACAGCCTCTATTTTTCTGCCTTTTCTCGCACTATCAGAATGTTCTATTTAAAAGGTAGGAAGCATATAATTGTCCCCACCTTCTAAGAACATACTTTCTCTGAATTTTCGGTAAGTAAATTAAGCCTTTATTCAAATTTTTCTTCTAAAGATTCCCACCCCTTATCTGTATCTAAGTAACAGTCACTAATTTGTTGTTACAAATCCTTACAAAAAGAATTGTCTTTCTTTTGAATCTTCTCCAAGATATTATCTCAATAATTGCATTTAATTTCGTAAAATTACAATCCTTACAAGTAAAAATTTGTCGACACTCATTGTTGAATAACTTTTTGCTACACCACAGCGTACTGTGGTGTTATCGTTGTGATGGTCTAATTGTATGTGAATACCACAAAGTAAAGCCTGATCTTATTATTTTATTATCTGTCGTTTGATCGAATTGAAATTTAGCTCGTCAATTCATAATGATAGCGTAAAATGCCAGTATAAGCGAGCATGCAGTAGTAAATTCGTATTGCTCTACCCTTGTATTTCCCGAATACAACACTTTCAGAGTCTAGGGTCCCATCTACTATATGTATACTCAAGGCGAGGTCAAAGTAACGCAAAGTAACATCGCTTGCGGACTTTTTCATCATTTGACGAAGGCGAGTTTCTTAAGTGCTCGTCTACATATATTGAGGATGTGGGTACCCCATGTCAGGTTATTCGCGTGGTTAATTCCATTAAGTTCCAACCAGTATTTATGAAAGTCCATCAAACTCATAAATTAACTTCCAGTGTCTCTTCTGTATCCCAGAGGCTCTCGGAGCCATTTCTTCTTTTCGGCTCTGCCATGCAAAGTAAGAATAAGGTGAACTATATAAATTACTGATCTGTTAACCTTTTGATTAAAAATGAAATTTAGTTAAACATTTTAGAGTTTCTAATGTGAGCACATCATTTCACTCTAAGAGTTAGGGTAGTTATATATATTTAATGCTCTTACGAACTTGAATCATTACATTTTGACGTATCAGTTTCTAATTTACGAATATTTACGTGAGTACTCCTGTTGAATTTGGAGGCAATTTTTCAGATGAATCATCCTTTAGGCTTTATTGGTGGAAAAATCAGAATTTTAGTTAACAATAGTATTATGCAAATTCAATCGAGTACCTTCACTTTGTGGAGCATGGCTGTATCATCGTGAAAAATCGAACAGTCCTTCGGTTCTTCAAATATAAGTATATATTTAAGGAATAGTCTTATTTAAAAACAAATATCTGTGGAAACTAAAATAGTTTGCTTAATTTTACGTGACGAATGAACAGTTCCAAAATGTTTATTCCTTTTTTAACGATTCTATAATATCTACGTCGAGAAACAGTAATATTGGAGTAATTCTGTTATTTTTAAGATCTATGAATTTGAGCACAAAAACTCCTTCTATACTAATATTCGTAGGCATGTTTAGAACAAACAGAAGTTATAGGGGCACTAGGCATATTTTTATTATCAAAATATTTCGAAAGATCCTAAAACCAAAAGGAATATGTTGAAATGAATTTATTCAATGACACAAAGTTATTGCAGATGACATTTGATATTGTTTGCGTTGGTCTTCTGAATAAACAATGGTTAACGCGCTTTCTTTCGCCTTTGCTGAAAGCGGCCGTAGGTTTCATTGAATGGTGGGAGCCTACAAAGGCAAAATAAGCTGTCCAAGTACTTACAGAAAAATTCTGCCATTTTTCCGTTATTTTTTAGTAATTGAGGAGCTACATTTATGATATTGATTAAATTTTACTTTCGTGCCATTCGCCATTCTTTCGCTCCATTCGCCATTATTTTACTTCAAATTTTAAGGTAGCATTCAAAAAAGGTTGATTTATTCAAATCTTTAATGGTTAACCGAAAAAACACTTAGTAGAATCAACCAAAATTAGTAGAATTAATCTCTGGCACAGGTTTATATAGCCCAACTCAAGTAATTGATTGGATTTACTACTTCAAACCGTTGATTTTACCTTTTTATTCTCGGTTGAATTTCATAGCTGAAACTGTAGATTCAACAGATTTTTCTAGGTTGAATCGACACATTGTATTTCAAGTAATACCAATATAGTCAAATACTATATACTACTTCTCTAGATAATAATTATAATATTATTATTATTGTTACAAAGTAATACCCTAACATTATGATCTTTGAGTATAGGAATGCCACTATTCATAAACTTAGGTATACCTAGAATGGAATTAAACCAAGATTTTCCTAATATTATTTTATTATGATTTTTATATTTTACAAAACATTATAAAACATCTTCTTTCATTTCATAGATATTTTAAATTTTAGTTAAAGAAGTAAAATGTAAATACACAATGTTAAAATTATACTATTAAAATTTTAATTCGCTTGATGTTTGGTCTTTCCTTCCAAAGGAGTCGAGCCGTGTGCAGTTCGCGAGAGAGTAACGTAGATCCAGTTGTTATCTTTTTCAAACAAACAAAGTTGAGTGTCACGTAAGGTCTCGGAAACTTCGCCTTGGTTCGAAAATTATCCATTAGAGCTCGCTCGAGACGTCCGCATATTCCCGAAAATTTGCAGCCACTGTTAACGAGACAGAAGGTCAGCTTCAAGTTGAGAAAGCGGCAGTGAAAGTTGTATTACGTGCGTGCGTCGACTGGAAACGGCGGCGCAAAGTAACGCTAATACTTGGAAGGAGGAGGTTAGTGGGGTAAGAGATGAATGGGAAGGGGAAGAATGCGAAGAGACGGAAGGATCCCCTCGAGATTTTAAGGACAATTTCCGTTGCGAAGAAAGGAAAGGGGTGGAACGAGATTGCGGAGTCTGAATGTCATACTTTTGAGGAGAGATGAGGAATGGCAAGTTTAGACCTCTGGGTGCAATGAACGGGGGAAGATTCGGATTGGGGAAAGGCCATTAAGGGTGGGGGAATGACGCAATGGTGTTAGCTTTTGTATTAAGTGTTCGCGGAGGTCGTTTTTTCCCCCACCGCCAGAGAGCGTGAATGCGTAAGAGGAGAAAGGGAGAAAACGCGAGGGGATGAATTATTCCGTGAAGAATAATACGCCCCGTAACGTGCACGATTCCTCATGGGATTTGGAAAAACGTATTTATGGACGTAAACCCTGAGGCGCCTCGGAACAATATGAAGATTTGTCGCGGGAGGAAAGGGTTTCCCTCGATATCTCCTTATAAATTTTTTCCGCGTCCTTCGTCGTGGCTTTAGCGGAACATCTCTCTCTGCTAAAATATGAATCGCAAGCAGTGGATCAAACGGCTTGAATTAGAATTGCAGAAGGAATGTGGATTTCGGCCGGGTTTGTTTACCTTGAGCCGTTTTAGATATTCATGATAAAAGTAGGCCCCAAGAAAAACTGGAGTTGTACGTTTAGGGAAACAGTAATGCTCATTTCCTAACCCTCGGTAAAAATTGTACTAAGAGGATATTATTACAGAGCGATTTCTTTTTATTTTGAGCGAAACTTAACTTTAGCAATCACATATTAACCATTAGTTAGGCACGTTAAATGCTATGTTAAAATGCTAAATGCTAAATGTTACATGATTCCTTCACTAGCCACTCGGAGTTAATATTACCCCAAATTATTATCAATTTTCGTGAACGTTAAGAGTGCTGATAATATTTATTTAACCTGCCAAAAACCTCTCATAGATTTTTAGATAAACAAAAGAGGCGATCTTTTATTTGTAATTTCTTCGAGTATTTATTAATTAAACATAACTCATACAAATGTCTCCAATTTGCAGTTATTCTTACTATCGAATCAGTGCATCCGAATCTACTCGTTCGAGATTTTTATGTGCATAAATTCCGTAATATTATGGTGATAAGATGAAGCAAGTCAACGCCATAATAATATGGATCGCGATTGAGAATTCAGGGAAGGCGGAATATTTAGTTCGGGGCACGATCTTTTCAGCTCATCCTTGTTTTTCTTCGCCAAAGGAGCGAAAGAGCTCTTCTTTCCCTCCTTAAATATTTCTCTCTTTGCATAAAACAGGAAAACGGAAAATTGAATGCGCACTCCCGTAAAATAGGCAAAACGGACTTAAAGAGCTTTGGGAATAGTATTTTATGTTTCGATTCAAGAAGAGGGGAAAAGGAGACTGGAAAAATTTAGCGCCCTCTCGAAAGAGGAACAAAAGAATTCTAAAAGGACACTTAAAGTCGAAAAGGCGATGGAAAGAGAGTGAGCGATGAAAGGGTTTGCATAAGAAGGCGTTAAAGGCCGAATGTAAAGGAGAATCCGGGAGGAGAATGAAGAAGAATAAAGAAATATCAGATGAAGGGAGATTTTTCGAGGCAATTATTTTCGGAGCTTATAAAATTTGGATTTCCGAAAATTCAAAACAGTGAATTACTGGATGCCATGGAAATTGATCATTTTCTTCTTTCGGTTTTCTCTTATTTTTTAACTCTTCTTGGAGAATTAGCTTTTGGTTTATTAGTATACCGTAGTAAAAGCCGCGATTCATATTCGAGAGGTAATTAGAAGAAAAATACTCGAAGCGATCCATAATGGTGATTAAGTATTTCTCGGAATCTATAGACTCTTCACTCACATTAAAGGTATGAAAAATCGGGAATCAAAATATCGAATCGAAATGTATTTTCTCCTTGAAAGTTGAGGTCGTTCTAGAAAATGTACCCTCAAAACCTCGTTTTCTCTCTGCATGGGATTTATCTGGGTAAAGCGATTTCATACGATCACTTTCTCTAATCACATCGCAAGTTGTAGCCGATATCATTCGATGACTCTCTCATGCATCGATGAAGAGCTGTACTCAACATTTATTCTTTGTACACCCCATGTGTGTCTTTTTGCATTCTCTATCCTGAAACTAATCCTCTGATTATAATAATTATTAATTAATTAATTTGTTGCACATGGTCTTATATTTTGTTGACAACGTGATTTGTTACCTTACTATATCTATTGATACCATACTATCCTGTAAAATACTCTACACGATACTACATATGCACGGTGTTCTAGTTAAACCCCCCGAATTTCAGCGAACGACATAAGATGAATTCTGAAATAACAGATACATCAAATAAATGCCCAGCGTATTAGTAAGTGCTAGTGGTAGTAGTAAGTGCTAGTGTAGAAAATGAAATCCCTCATCCATCACATTAGTTTTTCTCGCATTCTCTATGATGTTACTGCGCTACAATTCATGTGTACTGCTCTAAGTGAAATTGAAACTAGGGAGGTTTCAATGCAACAATTCATAGAATACTAATAAAATAATTCAAAATTATTGATCATTACAATCAGATATCACCTAGCTAATAAAATGCGCCATCACAACATAGATATCGCCCTTACAAATAGTGCGATTTAAAATAAAAGCTTAATTGCTCAATACATTTACAGATAGTAGTTATTTTTCCTTATCGTTATTATGCGACTTTTTATAGGGTTCTTGGCAAGCCTTCACGACGACCGTGATGACAATATGGGCATGTAATAAAATTTTTATGTTGTTATGATTATATTTTCTTAATCATTATTATTATTTTAATGATTAGAGCGAAACATAAACGAGTTACATATTTGATGAATTAAAAAAAATATGATCATTTGCACGGAGCCTCCTCACACTAGCTTTCTTTCCCAGTGGTCGTGTCTTTGTGTTGTGCCATCTCTTAGATTAAGAATACCGCAAACAATTACAATCTGGATAAGGAGATGTGTAATGAGAGGAAGTGAGTGACGAGAAGTGGTAAGGATGCGTACAATAACACTAAGTGTTTACGAGAAGACTGTCCTCGGAATGGGAATACGTGGAATTTCAAGGAAGGGATAAACAGTGCACAAAGGAAGGAACTGGATGTACAGATATTTGTGTGCGTAAGATCCAGTGATGAGTTAGAAAGGAGAAGAAGGGGAGGTCCGGAACGACTCCCGCGATGGTCATCCGGAGACGTGTCAGAAATAACGACTCCGAGAGAACCTCTTTTAACTCTTCCCCTTACCTCTTTCTCTCATCTCCATTTCTCCTCTCGAAACATTGCCCTTTTCCTCCCTTTGCTTTATTTTCCTTTCTCCCCCTAAATCGCCGTTTAGTTTACGAACTTTATTACGAATCTTAGCTTCCTCTTCAGCCTCCGTGATCTGACCTTTTAATTGACTTATTGAAGATATCTTCGATCGTGTCCCTGATTCACATGCACGGGAGATTTGCGTTCTTTGTTCCGAATGGCTTAAAAATCTACCGAGAATATTATGTGATTAATGATTAGTATCAGATACGAATTTCAAACCACATTTTAGAGATATTCATTAAAGATTTTTAAATAAGTGCAAAAGCTGAACTGAATAAGGAAACAGAACCTTGGCATACTGAAGCGTTTACTAAGAATCCGTTTTGACATTTTTCTATAACATGAAATGATTTCACTTCATCTGAATTTTAAAAATATGAAACTACATTTACAATCTTCAGAAGTGATTTATTATTGTTTCCATTTCAACCAACTCTATTTTATCATCTGCAGCTATAGTTTTCTACGCAATTCTTACTAATGTGCAGATATCTTCGTTCAATCTACAAAAGCCTTAAAAGTATTTTTCCAAATATTCATTTATTTCCTGAATTTTCATTTAATTATATTTTGGCTACCTTTCACGCCCTCCATCGCTCACTCTAGGCTTGATTTCAGGTGATTTAATGCAGTGCCAGACATTTTATGGTCTACTTATCCGAGTTACATAAAACCAACTTTGCTATAAGTATTATTATATTACTTATGAACATAACCACTGCTACACGTAAGCGTCGTCATAAGTTTCGTATCTTAAACCTATTTTAAAGGGTGAAGCATTTTCCGCTGTTTCGTCCTTTATCTGGGAATTATTTGGTTGCGTGAGATGGTTTGGAATCGCTGTAAAATAACCCTAACAGATTGACGAATGCCTCTTTGGAGGTCCTTTCAGGCATTTTGCCGATTATTTGGGAGTCCCATCACAAAAATAAACGACTCTCGAATTACAACCAAAAACAAAGCATTCGAAAACTATATTTCTCTCAGAGGTTCACGTTTTTGAAGTTCCAAGTCTTATGTTGCCTGTAATATATAAGCCTTCAACTGCGGCGTTTCTCAGAAGTAATGATAGGTTCATTTACAACAATCTCACGAAGATTCTAGAAAGATTCTTCCATTTGGCTCAGACGACTGAGCAAAAGCTGTGTCAGCAAGCTATGAAGCACGTCCATATTGCGGGGAAACGTGCCAAATAGTGCATCATATCGAATCTTTATTCCTACCTAGAAATATTTCCATCGCAGCGAATGATTAGTATGGAGTTTATAATTAAGAATGTTTATTTAGGCTAAAAATTATTCTAAGATGTTACTCTAAAATGTTAAGCTATTTTAAAGCATTCTTAGATACATTTCCTTTATAATGTGAATCAAAAACTCATTTGTCGATTTCTTGTGTGCAAGGCAACTTTAAAATCGAATAATTTGATTTCTATGATGATAAACAGTAAAGAGAGTTAGTATGGTTTAAATAAAACAGATGGTTACGATCTACTTATCGACTATGGTAGGATATTGACGTCGAGAGGAATCTTACTTTTTGATAAATTTTTTTATTATTTTATTTAATTAGCTTATTTATGCATCTATATATTGATTAATTTTAGTGACATTAGAATTTTTTAAGGTTAACAAAATACACAGGAAGTCTAGGAAAGAAGATTATCCATTGTCTAGGTTTCGGTGAATACCACATTTTGTTTTTCTGTTTCGATAGAGGCCGAGTATCGAAGTTCGATTAGTATCGAAGTCGATCTCAGCAGATGTTGGACAACCTGATGTATTGGTATATCTTCTTCTTGTAAGACTTATATTCAGAATAATCATAGATAAAGCCAGATTTTTTTAACTATAACAGATCACAAAATTAATTACAAAATAGATTTATTGAGAACTTATTTTATTGGTATTCTTTAACTGAAAATCATAATATAAAGCGAGGAGTGTTTGACAAATGTTAGTCCCTTTATATATTCATGTATGTATTTTAAAGCAAAAATGGCCAAAGCCAACTCGATGTCTTTAAGGAGGCAGTGCATATTTGAATTATTGATTATTTCTATATATTTAGGGCCTTATGGCCAAGTGGGCAGCGCGTTTGACTAATAAAAGCGTTACCGGGTTCTGCACTCGGCGGGGGCCCAGGTGCGAAATGACCTTAGCCTTCGAAGTACGTTTTAATATTTTATAAGTATAACTTCTACCTTACATTTAATTGCCTACCGAAAGCTCTGGGCTAAATTTCCTGCCAAATCCAGAAAGCTAAATCTTACCAAAACTTATAAACTATTTATTTACGTAAATGTCATCGATTTCATCGCAGTATTGCAAAAAATGTGTTATTATTTGCGTCATCTTCAACGAACGAAATATCACTTTTTATCGACGACCAGATGATTATGCATGAGCAGAGTCATACATTAAGTCGACACACATTTCAAAGCCTTCGAAAATCCAGGTCGATTACGCCTCGAGATGGAGAAAAAAATCATAAATTGCGGAAACAAAAAAAAAAAAAAAAACGCGCGCCGGTCGTAAATATGACAGCCGTTTTGGATTCGCGCAGACGAAAAACTCGATGCTTTGAGAGCAGTCATGAGGGGATGTAGCTATTTTGTCTTCCCACGCTGACAGTGTGAAATAATAAAAATCGCTCAGAAGGAAAGAAAAATGTCTCGTCTTCATTACAGTTCTCTTTCGCCAAGAATTCTTCCCTTTTTTGTCCACGTCATCAGTTTAACCTGTCGCTCTTCGGGCACGTCCCTTCTCCTGTTCGCCTTTTTTCTTTTTCATCTCCTCTTTGTCTTCCCATCCCCGTCATCACTCCAAACGTGTGACGGCAGTTTTTAACGGAAGCCTCATCAATCACTCTGCCTTCTTATCACCAATTTTTCTCCGCACTTTGAATTACATCATACACTCATTTTTTCCCTCGCTGCTTAGCTTTCAGACCTCATAGGCTCCTAGAATATGACTTTTAGTAGCCGTCGATTGAATTAATTTGCTTTCTAATAGCCTTTTAATCATGCTTTGTATGTGCGAGATTGATGGCGTTTTTTGAACGCTGCGATATTAGCTACTGCTACTCCTTTTTTTCGAACACATTGATTTTAATGAGCTATTAAGATGACGTGGACACATGTATTCTCTAGTTTAGCCGTTTTCTTGTGAAGTTATCCTTAGAGTTATTTGTTAAAGTTTTACACCTTCAACCCGGCGTGGGTCACCGGTGAGTCGCAAACACATGAATTTGCATGGCGAGTATTATGCGCCCGATTGCACGTCATAAGGTAACCTATTAAAAACTTATACATGGGTGGTCTGAAAAGTTTCCGACATTTCGCCATTTCCCGACATGTTTTCTGAAAATTTTCTGAAGATTTCTGAAAAATTTGGGGTCGGAAACTTCTCAGACAACCCTCGTATATGTTTTTCAGAGTTTCATCTGCTTCTAAATGATTACTTGGTGCATTAAAATGACATCTCTTTGTAAACTCCAAATTTAATTTTCATCCTAGTTTTTTTCATTTTATTCGAAAATAATATAGGTAAAAGCTTAGCTATTGATAAAATAATATTAGTATCGCATTTACCTTTAGGGCGCGATTCATATCCGAAAGATATAACAGTGGCATCATCATTGGAGGAATATATGAGTTACATTCTGTCTAAAATTTAACGAAAAACTACAAATCATATATATTATCAGTGTGACAACAAATTTAGTGAAATATTGTTAAAAATTATGGCAATTTTCGTACCTCTCAACATTTTAGAATTTGAGGGAAATATTTTTGCGCAAAATATTCTCCATTTTATTCCATATTTAAGATATGTAAAGCAATCTGGTTTCACTTGTAAGAAATGCCCCTTTGAGAAATTGAGTAATCCAGCAGGGTCTTCCATAGACGAGATGTCATTGTTTGCGAATATCCGAAATTCTTGAAAACAGAGGTCTCGTCCTTATTCTCAGTATTTAAGCGGGATTAATATTCGACAACCATACTTGTTAGAATGCCACAATAAGGAAGCAAACACTACTTTCTCGATTCCACTGTGAAAACACATCTGCATTAGTCCGCCTTCCTTATGGAGTTTTACAAGTATTTCTGCCTCCCTTGTATATCTGAGCAGTTATTTGGATGCCCGAATAACTATCTCAATAAATTATCAAGAAGTAATACATTTCAATTAAAAATACATGTAATGAAATGGAACACCTCATGTTTCTTTTCGGTAAAATACTATCGATTTATAACCTTTACCATTTAATAGCTCTATACTTCTACCCGAGTTGTTAAAGGTGATATATATATTACACGAATCAAAGAAGATTTTTTCCCTTAGGGACTAAATTAAGTTTTTTACCTTAAGGGATCAAAGGTAACCCAAATCTTCAATTATATTGCGTTGTCTGCGTGTCTTTCTTTATCAGTATGCTACATTTTGACTGAAATATGATGGTCATACCAATGAATCATCAAGCAAAAGCACCTATAAAATTCCGTACTTCAAACTTTACCTCTTCAATAATTCTATAGTTCCTAAAATTAGTGGCGAAGTATTTACTATTTTCGCTACATATTTGCACTAAGTGATTATAGATTCTCAAATGTTTTCTTTTGCTTACTATGATCGATTGTCAATGAACATGTTTGTTTCCGTGGTGCAATTCTAAAGAAAGCGTCTTATTCTCAGACCCGTATTATATTTGCGCAGATATTTAAACCCCAAACTCATCGGAAACCGTTTATCACTCGGACGATCACCTCGAAATGAAAGAACTGCCAAACGAGTCTCCTGAAAACGTGAATTCAGGCGACAATTCCTCTCGAGCCACTTAAAAGAGGAGAATTAATTTTTTCCCTGAATCCGAGAAAAGAAAAAGGAGAGATGAAAATCGAGATAAGCTTCGTTATTCGTGTCTCGGCGGTCATTCGAGAGATCACGTACGTACTCTCGTCATCACGTAATCCTTTGCCCACGACGTCTGCCGTTCATTTGCGGTCCTCGAGAAATATGGGTCCACTCCATGCGTCTCATCCTAACTCGCTCACTGACCATTAAAACTCCCTCCACTCCACTTTCTTCCTTCCGCTCGAGAGTTTGGCAAGTGTCTGCTAAGAGAGTAGGAATCGAAAGGGTGTGTGTGTGTATAGCGAAGAGAGATTCTGAAGAGGGCGCGAATGCCAAGGAATGGTGGTTCGCTATCAAAGTTGTTGGACGCTGAAGATTAAGGGGAAGAGCATGAAAGGATTCGGCGATGTTGGAAACACACATTTGCGGGTTGAGAGATTAAAATCGAAGTCTTTGAGGCTGAGTGAAGCTTATTATAATTAAAATTGAAATTAAGAGGCGAGGTGTCGTGGAAATCTATCATCTAAAATTAATGGAGGTGTTGTGTATTATCAGAAAAGATTTTTATTTAATGAACTAAAACGACCAAGTATCGACGATCATAGCCCGCTGGTGTCCGTCTTGTTTTCTTCTCTTCAAATAAGCTTAAATTACTATTCTATTTGAAGATGAAAATTATTCATCGAAACCTGAGTTTTTTCATTTAAGGACGACATTTTCATTTTCATAATGAAATTTTCGTATTAATGTCAAGTTCATTTTATTAATTTGCAAGCTCTATTTTTATTCCAAAATTTAATTTTTAAAAATCATCTGATAAAATTGAAAATTTTCGATCGATAACTTTTTCCATTGAGCTAACCTTAGAGAAGAGATGTTAGGTTCTCTCGTGCACAAGTTACTAACTACAATAGTATGCATATTTATATTTCCCCGTTGTGAATCAACGGGCTCTTCAGCTAGTTGTTAATAAATATCTTTTTCATCTAAGTAAATTTTGGTGAAAGATGTTTTGTTATTGGGTCAACATCTACTTAAATCTAAATTTCGAATGAAAGACTTAAAATATATTTAGACGAAAGAGATTTGGTTATTGGGCGTGCCATAATTTCAGAAATATTAAGACCATTATTGACAATGGTTGACCACTGGAGTATATACTAAAGTAGAAGAACTCCATTAAACCATCAAGGAATTGGTTGATGGCCGATGTATGTACGTTTCATCTCTTACGGAGACATCCTCAGGGACTATCTGGAATCTAATTCAATTGATGATGTCCACATTGGGAAGAAAATGCGCATCGGACATTCAGCTGTTCTTTGATGGTTTATTGGAGTTCTATTACTTTCGTATTAAGACCGACGGCTTTTTGCTGCTCTTCGTTGTGATAACTGCGGGATTAGATTAAAAATAAATTATGATTAGCAAATCAGTGCTCCCTCTGTAGCACTTTTGCATTCTCATCATCATGCAGCTAAACCATGCTGACCCTAATTGCAAATTTGCTAGAAGTGAGACAAAGCCAAGGGGAGTGTAGGAAGATTTAGAATTGTCATATTTTTTAAGATAAATGCACAGTTGCTCGCTTTAAATTACGCTAATTTTAGATTCCAGTTTTAGGGAAGAAACAAGTACTGAGATTACAAAACTGAAAAACTACCGCCGTGTGTTCCGCGAACTAATTATGTCAAATGCATACAGCATTAGTTGAGAATGCTGCTTCTCTCCAAGTTGTAACAATTTTACTCGTTGTCCGGATTAATTTTGTACAATGCCTCAAATTTGTAATTAATTACAAAGTAATTACCATCCGGCATCAGAGATCCGAAAGATTTTACTTTGGAGTTTGCTAGAGAACATCCACGGTGATTTACTGCCACAGAAAATTTAATCATTCGGCGGTAATTTAATTATTTTGAGTGATTCACAAAATGTCTTTCAAATTAATATTCTACAAACAACCTCTTCCATGAAATTTAATCAGCCATTATGGCTCAAAGTCGTTTCGCACTATTTCCAAAACCTAATTCTGATTTCGAACGTTTCACTGCTTTCGGTTAACCGCCTCTCGAATTCATATTTATTTTTAAAATTATTATAAAAGTGTCATGAACGAATTTCGAGTGCGGTACGCTCATGAAATTTTTAATATGAGCTCCCTCAAACGCTCAAACTCGGAAACACCGAGAGATACCCCGAAAAAAGAGACAAAATATGCGCTGGGAACATAAAAGTTGCATATTTTTTGCATTCTCGAGGTTGGATCATAAATTATGATTATTAAATTAAGGTGTTGGAAGTGGAACATCGTGAGGGGAGCTCATTCTGGGTCATAAACAATTTACAGCTAAATTTAATAGTTTTTTTGGCAATTCGTGAGTTAAGATTAAAAAAGACCCCATGATGCCTAGATGAAAGGCTATTATTGTGAAGACCTAAAGTAGGGAGTAATCCAATTATTTCTAACATGATGATAATATGGAATTCATCAATCAAATGGGCCAGCAAGGACCATTTAAAATTAGACAATCCCCTTTTACATTCTTAGAGCTTCGTATTTTTGCATATTTTTATGCTAATTATAAATTCCAATTGACAATCATCTAATATTATTAAAGCTCTGCTAGCAAACAACTAGTTATTCAATATCAATAAGTTTTAGTACAAATGAGAATAACTTCAAATGGCAAAGGTATACGGTGTTTGATAAATTACAACTGATCTCTTTACGAGCACCAGTTTTTGAGGTCAAAATGTACTGAGAAAATATTTGGAAGGTACGAAAATCAGTTTAGATCTTCAGTGGGTTCCATTCTGCTTTTTGAGTCTTAAATTAGACCACCCTAATACAGAGGCATCATATCTTCTTTTGTGCCCCACTGAAATTACTGGCATACGATACGTTTTCCTAGGATAATGCTTTAGGTCCTGAATACCCGTTATCAATTATTCTTAAAGTATACGCGTTACTAATTAACATGGGCTAATAAATATACGTAATATACACTACGACGAATAGAATGGTTTATATTTTGATTTTCTCTTTTTAGAGTACTACTTTCGTACATGATAAGTGAAATAACTCTAACATTTCGTACTAGATTCAAATTATTTATTTATAACGTGGGTTTGAACCATATTTCCTACTTCAAATGAACTGGTGTTTTATTCTCATCACACACATCGGTGCAATGGTCGTTCTTAATAAGTAAATTTGTGTAAGGTAAAAGATCTCGAGGTAATTTTATTACATTTTTCTTGGAGTACCACCAAGCATCTTTGGAGAACAGATCAAGTTTCTCAAGCTTATATTACATTCCTTAATCAAATTATGAACCAATCCAAAATTTATCATTATTGCCCACACTCTTTTCAAAAGAAAAAGAAATTCTCGGGACTCGCAGATTGAACAAAAGCTATTCAATTTGCATTCGAGAAGCAAAAAAATGGATAGGATGTCGTTACCAAAATTCGAAACTCCTGATCCCAAGCTTTTAAGCCCTCATACTTGTCCTGCGAACGCCCTCTCGAGAAACAGGGTTAAGGCCCCATCTCATTGAAGCACAAGTAGCGCAAAACGACACGGTTTAAGAAGAGAAGGGATTGCGTAATTAAAAATAATAGGGGGCGGATTGCTAGGATCTGTATGGAAATGAATCGGAAGGGGAATGAGAAGAGGATAGACAAAGGTGGCGAAAGAGAGAGATGCATTGAGGGGGGCGTTTGAGGGGGGGCGTTGAAGCAGGGGCACTTCCCGAGGGGGCAGTGGGGAGGCGGTGGGATTTTTAAGCGGCCGTTCGGGGAATGGAGGCAATTCCAGATCTCAACTTCGGCAGTTATGCAAAAGGAAGCTCCCTTCATTTCCTTCCCACCATTTTTCTTCCCCGCCATCTCCGACATTCATTCTCTCCCTTTTCAGCTCCATGATTGCTTTAATCCTCCCGTATTCTTGGGACGCACATCTTTCGTTATTGGGCGTAATCTTGGGCCTATCAGTTTGCTCTTTTTTATAATTGCCGCAGTTAGGATGTCGACTTTATTCCCGTATCCCTGGATGCGCTTTGCGAAGCCGGATTAATGAAATTTTAAGTTTGGGAGGAGAGACTAAAGGCGATTCCGTTGCCGTGGAAACAAAACTTCTCGCAGTTGTCAAGTGTTGGAAAATAAGGGTTTTTTTAATCCTTCCGAGCGACTTTAAAATCTTTGCTTTCAAGTTAATCTCAGTTAATACATTCTGAAGAGTTTTAAAATTCTTCTGCCTACTACGAGGGTGAATAGATAAGTCAACTACTCTAAAAAAACTTTGCAGAAAGCATCAGTTTGGAGTTTCGCATAACTTCTTCAATTTACGGAATATTTTTTATCTGTAAAACCGTGTTCATAATTATAATCGCTCCTGATTATTGCAAAAAAAATTCCAGAATTTTTACATCCAGAGCTTAATAATTATCTAAACTTCATACTAGATAATGATTAGCAAATCATGTAAAAAGACCAATTGACGTTTAAATCTTAATTCGTACGACAGATTGACGAAAGTAATTGCTAAATAGGAAATTATATAATAGTTGCGACGAAATTGTTTTACATATTTGAAAATGTAAAAAGATAATGGGGACACCATTCGAAGAAACGGAATATTTCTATTTCTTTACCTTCAGTATGAGATAATGAATCTGCAATTTTCAATATCGAGAGAAAAGAATTAGACTAATTGAATTAAATTATGCAATCAAAAAAGGGAAATTATTACGATGGGCAGTTGTAAATGCATTTCGTATGAGCATAATTATATTCTATCGACTTTGTGAACGATGCCATCATCCGACATGAGAAGATACCATTGATTTTTCGTTGAATTTTTTTTTTTAAGACTAGTTTCTTTTACTAGTAAACAGCTTTAGACCTAGATAAATAGTTCGTCTACTACTGTGATCAACAGTCTCTCAATCTACCACCAATCTCTTGTTACCCACCGTTGTATTCATGTTTACATATAATTTCTCTTCCGTTTCAATCAGGTGAATTAATCCTAATGGAAATAATCCGAATAATTTTATTTATAGCATAAATTTTTGGTACAATTAAAATTAAATAACATAGCCATTCGATTTTTTCTCATTGTTACATTAATGTCACTATCAGGTCTTTATAAGGTTTTTATCATCTAGGAAATACATACCGCACACCTGAAAACTTAAATTTTCTACTAATGGACAATATGGAGCAGATACATGACCACTGATCTACAAGGAGACTATAGTAAAGACATTTATTCAACGAACGAACGAAAGGAAAAGAGCCATAGTTAAAAAACACCTATCTAAGTAATGCTCTTCTTCTATTTTATTTCTGAGAGTATCAATGAGTATTGGAAATGTACATTTGAGGAAAGAAATTCCTTCAGAAACCGTGGTTTTTAGCTTTAGATATGAGCACAGAAGACGAAATATTGTAAACCATATAGTGAAATACCTTTGATGGATTTCATTCGTAGTCTTAATTTCATAATAGGTCCAACATGTTACGTAAGCCTACATTCCAGTTTCGAATGAAAACGTACAGACCTCAGCACCTAATGCTAATTGCATATTCAAGGGACGTCATGGATTTGAATCCTAAATGTAACCGAAATTGAACAGTCAGCTTGCGGAGAAAAATCGATCGGCGCTTGTATGGATAGTCCAGCATAGATGTCCAGTTCTGTCCGTTTAACAATTCCACCCCCAATTCAAATTGAAACAGATTAGTCAGGGTTCGCATCGAAAGCAGGTCTGCTGTTTATTTTAGGCAACTTTTCGACTTAATCACCAGTTTCGTAGTGTGCTGTTAAACGGTTACCATTCACACAGAATACTGGGTAATTAACTAGAGGAAAATCCGTTTCTCTCGCGTAATAAGTCGAAATTTGAATGAGGAAACTCGTCTTTAACGAAAACCTTTTGACCCACTTTTATAACAGATGTTAAATCGTGGCCAGACATAAGAAGTGATTTCACTCCATTGTTTAATTAAAGTAATTGAGTCCGGATGATAGTTTCGCGGGCAATTACGCCCAGAAAATTGCATCCATGGACAGTTGCGTCCCTTTAGACATGTGCGAAATGGCGTCATCTCACATTTGCGTTGTCATCCCTCTGAAATAGGAAATTAACTGCAGTTTCCGGGATTGTTAGTTAAACCGTATTATTTCGGACCAAAGAAAACCATAAAAGCGAAAATTAATAAAGTTATACAGTTTTGAAACATAAATGACGTGCTTATAAGTTTCTTTGTCCAAAATTGGCAATAATTTCCGGTGTTTAGATCATTGGCAATACATCTACCAGAAACCGTATAAAACTTGTCTAATATATTAAGAATTCGAAGTAAGGAACTATTGTTGATGTATGCAAATTTTATGGAATAACTTTTCGGCTTTAGGTTACAGAGTGATGTCAAAGCTTGAAGAGATTCGTATGATAATATTATATCATGGAGACTAGAAGATTTATACTTCATAGTAGCGTATTGTAGCTAAGAGATACTTTTTATGTTCTTTTAATGGTGCGAAGCTCTATTATTGTGCTGTGATATGAATTTTAACATTAAGTTGCTACGGGAAAAGTTGTCTGTAACTATTTATTTACAATAATTTAGGCACTAAGGTAAAAATAATGTACTATAATATATATAATATATTAGAACTATAATATCTATATAATAGATTATATAGCATAAGGTATATTTTTTCTCAAGAAAGTCATACTCTTCAGTTGTTGTTTCCGGGTGTAATAATATGACCGGTAGAAAAGAGTAAATTTCTGAAGGATTCTCAAAAAGATCGACCAGTTATTTACAATTTAATGTGTTTAAAACATCAGCTTCACGAATTTATTAAAATAAGAAAAGAACTGAATATGTACACATAATTTATAGCTTCAAGATTGATCACAAAATTTGGCAAATTAAATACGAGTGAATTTATCCACGTGTCCTATATGATTTGAAGAAGGAAAGATATATGTATCTTCAGATTCAGACAATAGGCTATACCGAAGGCTATATTTTGAGAGCTAATGCGAGCTTATCAACTCATATTAGCTTTCGAAACAGTCTTCGGAGACTCCTGAGAGACAGAGGAAAAATCTTTCCTTCTTTCAGGACAAAGTAAATAATTCCCACAATATCTCAGCAACCTCTGTGGACTTTCTATTGCTTCATCCAGAGAGAAAATAAATTAACGAAGTATTTGGAAACACAACACACAACTTTTTCAGTAACTTGGAATTAAGCGTGAAGCTCTCGTTTGAAGCAATATGACGAGTTATATAAAAAATACAATTTTTGGGAAAATATCATTATTCATTCGTGATCATAATTAAATTTTCGTGTAATTCGGGATTCAAAATTATACTAGTTTTAATTTAGGGAAGCGGAAACAAATTTGAGAGAGGAGTCTTTTGAAACATTTCTAATGGCAAATATAGCATAACAGATAACAGAGTATTCATTTTATCGCAGTTGAAAACAAAATAAACATGCAGTTTCATCCGTGCGTGTGCGAAATATATTGTTTTCCCAGGTGATTTTGAATCTCTTTTGCGATTTCTATGAATGAATAGAGAGATAGATTCGGCATTTAATCATAAACACGCTGCCATTGAGGCATTCTCCCGATTCATGCGCGATCGAAATGATAAATTACTGTACGAACAACGTAGTGAATGCAGCCGAAAATCTCTATTGTGAGCGACATAAAAATAATAAATAATTTATGACGGCAGATAATACAGTCCGTTTAATATGCGCGTGCGGCTGCTTTTTAATGCAGACTCTCATTGGAAAAGTTGCGCGTGCACGGCTCCGCAAAAACGCCCTTTAATGATTAATTGCGATATATTTCGATCGACCGCAATAACCCTCAATTTCTCACAGCGAAAAATCTCCAACGCTGAAATAATCACGGAATTCGAAGCGATAATTTGGCCCGTTTGGGAAGCAATCTCATTTAAAATCATGAAAACATCATCGCCGCGTCGTTTTTTGTCGAGCGAACGCACGGCGAACCGCAAGGCCGTACACGCATGCATTAACATACCCTTCTCAGGAAAAATCGCAGCGTATCCTTCTATCCCATTGCCTCCGAATCCGTGTATTCGCAGTGGGAAACAATCGCATCCCATTGAATTGTAAGGGGGGAAGGAAGAAGAATATGCATGCGCCCCTTCCCTCTTTCTCTCGGTACGAATAGCCTCCAACTAATTTAACCTTCCCACCATCGTCCCAAACTAGCGCCATCCCCCGTCTTCACTTTCCGATGGGTTTGATGTGATTTGGACGTTGCCCTTTCCCCCTTCTCCGCATCGATTGCGCCATCTGGCACTCAGAGGGGCATTCGACCGCTGAAATGCAAATGCCGGGTCAATGAGTGCCCCTCCCACGACCGCCGATGAGGACCACAATCCCTAATCTATCTATAAATACTTCTCAAATTATTAACTTCCCATATCCTCGTCCCCCTTATCCTTACCATTGCTTTTTATAACTTGCGGTTTTCCCTTTTTGTGTATTAACAAAATGTAGGATTTCGGGCGACGTTGAACTCCCGGAGTCGAAGAGGATTTGGCGGAGATGGCCTTGCCGTCGTAATTAATTCCCAAGGGCATCAAAGTCGTCGTTAGAATTATTCGGTGTCCATTATTTAGGTCGTATTATCAACAGGTTCGGAATAGGAATCGATTTTTCATTTAAATCAGTCCGTTCTCCCGCTATTTTAATTATTTCTGCCCGAGAAAATCCCCATTTTTTGCCTTTTTTCCATCAAGATCGATTATTCACAGTTTTAAAAGTGGTGCGAATGCCAAATAAGAGTGAAGCAAGTAAGCAACAACTCAAACATGTCCAAACGGTATTCTGACCCTGTATCTCAGTTTTGCGAGGCTGTTAGGTTATAACTACTGGTCGTTAGTATCCTATTGCATAAATATAGGTCGCACTAACTTATTCATTCAGCCTCGTATAATTCAATTACGAATCCATTTCTAATTACGATTGATTGGTTTAGGTGATAAATCTCTCTTTAAACAGTGTCAAAAATTTTAACAGTAATACTTTCAGCTCACGTATGGTTTTAATGTCTTGATATTTATTTACATAACTTTAACGTAAGTCATGGTCGTACTGGATACGTGTCAAGTTTAATCGCACAAATTGCTACAAATTCTGTAAATTATTCTTTTCATATTAGAATAATAAAAGATTTTCTGAATCCTTTAAAACTTACAGCTAAAATTGGAGATATTTCAGTAACATTGCTCGTGCTCATTGCTCGGCATACTGCTTAATCCATTATGCATTTATCAATTTACATTCTTGGGTGATTCTTAGATAGTCGCCGATTCTTTCTTTCTCTATCCGATGCGTCATTGACGTATTCGGCTTCTTTTTCGTCCTCTTATTCATTAACAGCCAAATTTTGTATTTCGTTGCTCATTAACGTGTAGCTGTCAATACAATCGGTGACAACCCAGATGAATCGGACGACCTTTATCCCGATCACACCTCTTTTTACAGTATAGATTTTCCCGAGAATGAGATCTCCCCCGTAACTGTCTTCCTCAACTGTAGATGGAGTGACTGTGCAAGCGGAATAAACATCCGCCCTCTGCAGATAGAAATCGGCGTCTTCTCTTCTTTCTCTTCCTACGGCACTAACACACTTTATCGCTCCCAGAGACGTCTTTATCCCACACTTCCCGACTCTCACAATACCTCCCTCAGCTTTCATCAATTTTTCCCCTTCTTTTTCTCACGTTCTTCATTGGGTTTCGCAGAGGTGGAGCCACCGACTTGGGACCAATCCATCTCCACACGACCTTCCCTCCAAATCCCTTCTCCGCCCCAATTCCTCATCAAAACTTACATCTCAACACCTCTCCTTTGATGCATCCCTTCCTCTCTCTCTTCTAACTTCATCCCTTCTTATCTCGCTTCCCTTAAACCACTTCCCGATCCACCCACTCAACCAACCCTTTTTATACTATTAAACTACCTGACGCCGACTCCCCCACTAAAATTCCCCCATTTTATTTTCACCCTCTCTTTCCCCTTCTCTGCCCCATCACTTTTGGAATACGGTACACTCTCGATTATCCAGGGGTTGATTATCCGATGTTAGATTAACCGCGGTCCCCATGAGCATCTAATTGTGCGCATTTGAATATTGCCCTTAAGGGGATCAGACTGCCGGAAGTTTCAGGCACGCAGTATTATTTATATTTTACATTGATATTTTATCATAGTATCATCTTTCATTCTTAATATAATTCTGAGATGGGCTTATATTCCTTTTGAAATCTTATGGGAAAATGCATGAGATTCAAGAATCGCGCTGGTTGTTAGGTAGGTTGTTTGCAACCACTAATTTTCACAAAAATTTCTTCTATCATCTCATTATGTTTTCAAATTATTAGAATCGATAATGATTCTGCAAGGATAAAATAAGAATCTTTATTCAGTTTCTCGTCTTTTGATGCTTATCTAGATTTCATAGGACTAATATTCCTAATTTATTTACATAAAAGAACTGAAGTCTACCTGAGATATAATCGAAATTTTCTAATACAGTATACTCCCAACTAGCCGAAGGGTGATTGTTCAATAATAGGGTAGCTGCGCTCCTCTTGAGCTTGAAAGCGTCATTTTACGAGTTAGAATATTCTTATTATAACTCGGCTGGCTTTAGAAAGAAAGTTTTCTTTGATATTTTTAATTATTATTTTTGCCAGTTTTTTCAGGTGTATACATTGTAGTAAATTTTTGAAAAGGTTATCAATAATTAGTTGAATTTCTTTAGTGGAAATCCTCCTAATTACACTTTATTAAAATCAGTATTGATAAAATATTCGGTACGGTATAAAAGTTGGTTTTCAATATCTGTTCGATTTGCACTCCCACTTTTTTTTATTTCGGTGACAATTTTCGGTTCGGTTCCAGGTTGATGCACTGAGTTATCCGAAAACTGTGTTTATTGAACATTATGTCACAATTAACATATTTATATTAATTGAAATTTGATTATTTATATAATGAATTATTAACTTTATTGATTATTAGAATTGTTGATATATAATAAATATCCTAAAATCAAGCTATATATGTACCAATGACTATGAGATTAACAAATAAACAATGCAGTCATGTATTAAAAACTGTATTGAGACATTTTTAATTGTTTGTATACATGATTAAACAGGCTATGAAGTTTTATTTTCTAACGGCTCTTGCATTATTCGGATTATTTGAGATATCAATTATCCGCGGAATTTCGTTACGGATAGTTGGTAGTTGGTAGTACTCGTCATGAAGATATTTCCTCTCTCTTTCGCATTCTCCTTCTCAGTCCTTTGCATTAATTCCGGCTTTGATTTTCCTCTGGAGCATTCACTCCTCTTCTGGAAGGATTTGCTTACCTGTCCCCTTCTCAAATCTCCTTGCTAAACTTCATTTTTTGATCCCTTTCTCCCGTCATACTCTAACCAATCCCTCCTGTGACTTAGGCAAAACTCCTTACCTCAGTCCCCCAGACACCTTTTCTCCTCCCTGCAAACTTCTTCCCTCCCTCCTGCGGAACCCCTTTTTTCTCCGCTCGATCTTTCCTCACAGAAAAGCCCTCCCTCAAACCCTTCAGTTCCGGGTTTTCATCCCACTGCATGTGAAACCCCCAAAGGTGCTTCCGTATTGGAAGGAAGGTAACCAAGTTCTAACCCTTGAAAACCGACAACCAACTTACATCCCTTTGCCACTTCTCATCGAAACCGATCTCATCCACATTCACTTAAAATCCGAGTGGTGGAGAACTGTGTCTGTCAGCTATCTCCATGTTCACTTTCCACAACTTTCCTCCTCTTATTTCATTAGTAAAAATTACAACGAAATGTTATGGGGAGATGATGAATCG
The DNA here is from genome assembly GCA_036926295.1 of Pachydiplax longipennis. Lineage (NCBI taxonomy): Eukaryota > Metazoa > Arthropoda > Insecta > Odonata > Libellulidae > Pachydiplax > Pachydiplax longipennis. The sequence goes on along the minus strand of JAVFKF010000024.1, from coordinate 11,217,451 downwards.
CTCTTTTCAAAAACCCCTTGTTACCTTAGATGCTCAATTTAGTAAATCTCCCATTCAAAAGCTTCAGATGTCGGCAATATTAAACAACCGTACTTGTAAATTTTTCCAATAGTATGATTCACGGAAAATTAAAGATAAATAATACTAGTATAACAAATTAAATACTATATTAAGACATAAACAGTGATTCTATCATATATAATTTGCCGAAACCGAGCAGACGTCGATTATTGCTTTTATTTTTTTCTGCTGAAAATTCATGCACAGGAATTGGAATTAAATCTTGTTTCGTCCGTTTTTCTGAGAAATTTTACTTGATGGTATAAGCTTTGATGATCTTCAACTGCCTAAATACTGTCTTTCAATTGTGCTTTCACCTTTACCAACATCTAAAAAACGGCTATTCCATTAAGTTACAGAAACGTCCACATACCGAACATACACTAGGTACGTGTCCATATACTCTAGAAAAATTAGAGGTTTAATCCTCTGTAACCATAAGTTTGTTTACTATGCAAAAAACTTTGGTTCAAAATCATAGTTTCTTTACAATAAAAAAATTGATTCAATAATATATCATTGGTTTGGTTTATTGATTTGGTTGTGCTGATGAGATAGGGATATCGAATGATAATTGAAAATCATAGTAATAAAATAAGCTTCTCAGAACTTACAAGTGAGCTTTGAGGCTGTATTTAATTTAAATTTGTTATCTACGCCGACCAGATGCATTCACATTTACTGTGGACGAATTAAGAAATTGCAGAATGAGTTTTGATTTCATAAACGAATGAATATTTCCCGAGGAAATGAGAGATAAACAGTTTGAGATTGTTTTCTAGCATATTATCCTTTCATTGAGAGCCCATTATTTAACAAATTTGGAGAAACGTAATTGTATGGTTTAGGATACTACATCTTTAGCTTAGTTTCATTTTACTAATTACCTCTATTATAATGAATATATTAGAGAAAATTCTGCACATTTTTAAATTTATCTAGTTTTAGTTTTTACTTGTACCTCTTTATTGAAGACTCGGAGTTTTTAAACTTTTTTGAATCTAATATACATCTTATCTCTTAATTTGTTCATTTTTTACATTTCCTAAATTATTTAAAGTTAATATACTGTGATGTTACTCAATGGAACTTCTTCATGATAACACTTCACGAAATACACTCAGTGAGCTACATAAAATATATTTTACCGTTGCACGACCGGTTTCGTTACGGTAGTAATATCATCAGATGATGGTGATATCCTACAATATCTTATTAGGCGCTGATTGTATTTCTTAGATGCATAACCTGAATTATAATAAAATTTAGAAATATACTAATAGAAGAAAACAATTATTTTAGCAGACTCACTCCAAATTATCCGAAACTGTATAAATAAATGTTATTTAGGTGAATTTATGTAGGGTGTATTTATGTAAGGTGTCTCTTATTGGTAGACTCGTGATTTGCTCTTTTTGAATTCAAGTTAGTTGATTAGCGTTCTTTTGCACGCAGTTCCACCATCGATCGCGACACTCGCTCTTCCATTCTCGATTCCCTTAAAAAGAACGTGTCTCGATATCTCGTCTATACCTTTCATTCTTTGATCGCATTGAGCAAATCTCGCTTTCCAAGTTTGGCGCGATTTCCATTCCCAAACGGAAAAGATCTCCCAAGGATCTTCTCTTTGAGTTCAAGGATTCCATTATCAGAGTTGCGCTGTTGCCCTTTTAAAAGGAGACTCGCCTGTCTAATTAACGGATGGCTCGGGGATATTGTGGTATTCCTTTGTGGAATGAACATGAGGTGCTCCACAGATGAGGATAAAGCGTTTCTCTTACGTTTTTTACCTCACATCCATAACGTACGTTTACATACGTATTTCGGTCCACACGTGCCTTTGAGCGTCTCCGAAACCTTGGAAAAGTTACGTAATGATCTTCGCCTTTGGTTGAGATGAAAGACGCGCGTGTGCAGCGGATTCACTTAGCGAGGGAAAAATGCCAATTATTGAATTTTTGAATCACGAAAAATAAATGAGATTGTATGGCTACTCCTCGAGTTACTGAACTTAATGGAACTCGATTCTTTTTAGATTTTATAAGAAGGGTGTTTTCCAAGAAGAGATGAAATGAGTGAAGGCGGAGGAATCATATTTAGCCTTATCAAGTTGAGCTTCAAGAGAGTGACTTCATTGAAATGAAAGACGGGGTTTGTTTTCATAGCAGAGGAGTGCATAAATTATTATGAGGAAGTAGAAATAAATACATTACATCTCCGCCTTTCTTTTTTATTTAAAGCAATATCTCTGCTCCCTACTCAGAGAGGTTCAGAATTGGTTTATTTGTCTATATGTGTCACCAATTTGGTCCTTTTTTGGATTCGATTGTAAATGATAAAACTGTGATTTTCATGCTGATATCGTTTTAAACAATTATTTTTATGCCCATTATAATAGAAGAAATTTATATCGTTCAATCTATCAAGAAATGATTAATCAATCAGTGACTCTTCACATAGTAGATAGAGCCAGAACATTATAGGTCTTAAAGATATTTCTTTGTTTAGGCGAAATTAAGACAAAAAAAGTCTCACGTTCCGTCTAACCTGTCCTCAGTATTATTTGTAAAATCTTAAAAAATGTATATTTAAGTAGAAGTAGTACGGAAAAGATAGGAGGAGGGGATAAAAGAAACTAAGTTATTATCTTAGGAAAAAGAATCAAAAGTATGAAACACCCAGAAAAAAGGGTGTGGAAACCTTTCTACCATGTTTAGATAATTTTCATAATAATAACGTTTTGCTGCTGTAAATCTTACTAATTCCATTTAATGTCTTTTGAGATGCCGGAGAAAAGTGTATTGGGACTTAAATAACCTATAAATTTCAGTGCCTAAATTTTAAGTAAAAACCTTAGAATACAAAGTCTCACTTGCATGTACTATTGCCGTATTTTCTATTTCTGACTAATTAAATCTTCTTTAGATAATTCAAAAAGTGCACTGAGCTAGGAATATTTGCAAATGGAGTCTATTATAAAATATTGTCTGCTCATTGACTTTTGGCATTATGAAAGGTCCTTTTCTTTTACAAGGAAAAAGATACCCCTAAACTAAATAGCATGTGAAACAAGAACTTTTACTATAGAAACTGCTAAATATCACTTCTTTCCTCGGGTCTGTGATAATTAATTTACGTAAAAATGCCCGAGGGTGAAAATCTTATATCTGTAACATATTCCGCTTTGTTATCCGTACTATTTGGATTATTTTCCGTCATCCGCTCTTATTAACGTCCTCTTGTCAGCTTTCCTTAAATTAAGTGAAAGATTCGGTGGGATTTCTTCCCTCGAGCGTTTCCTAGAGGTCGATTTTTAAAGAGAAATTAATCTTCCGCGTGTGGTTTTCTCTCTTTCTCATTATTTTTGTCGGATTTTTTCCGCGGCGTCGATTCATTTATCAATCATTTTTTGTGTTAATTTTTCACTTTCCGTTTTTTTTTGATGACAGGAGAGAGTATCATCTTCAATAAGAATGATGGTCATAACAATAGCGAATGTGAGCTGCTTGGGTTTTATCTTCTCAATGTATTTTTGGGATGTATTTCTCCCTCTTTTTTTCATGTAAATATTTGCGTATTTACGTTGGCACCTACTGAAGTAATGATTAAATCGTAAAGTATTGAATTACTGTGCAGTCTTTTCTTCGAGAACATTATGTTAGAACTAATCGATGTCCGGAGTTTGTTAGAAATAAACAGTATGAAACGTAGATTGAAAATTATCTGAGAATTCGAAGATCTTCAACATTAAAACTAATTATGATTATCCTTTCTTTGTCTATTCCGGTTAAAATACTATGAATATCTGACTGGTAAAATTAACGCGTTTTTTGGAATTGATGTGAACTATAAACATAGAACTTCACCGGAGGGAAGTCTTAAATTCCTGTAAACAGCTGAAATATGAAGCCCTACCAAGAGCTCTTAAAAATATTGTGATATAAATAAAGATGTAAAGTAAGAAAAAACTGTTGATTTACAAAATTTGTATTTGATAACTCAACTTTTAAGTGAAAATGTAATATTTTTAGGGAGATAGCGGTATAGAAGTAGTGCATTGTCGTAACTGCGAGGCAGCCGTAGTGCAGTAATACGTTGTCTCAGCTAAATGATATGCGTTCTGTGATAGCCAATACTTTTTTATCTTAATCAGGAATAACTAGGAACAGGTGGTCTCTTACTCCGATATTTATCTTATAGCTACAGATTCTAGTGCAATTCTCCTTTACTGATTATCCAGATTAAATTAATAAAATACTATTACAGCCGATACGTACGCCATAAGCTACAATTTTTAGATTTCGAAAATCTAACAACCTCATAGTCAATCTCATCCGTCTCTGATGTAGATTTGGATACAGACAGAACATGGCTTTAGGACGCGTACAGGAATCAATTCCTTAAACGCGTAGAGTTGACCGCACACACGAGATTTTTCCCGGCGATTTGGCGCAGAGCGATGCGAAATGTTTGTCGATCGCTCACTGATATATCACGTTGCTCAGCAGATCTCCGTCGTCCTCTTGTTTTTGAGAATAGCGGCAATAAGGGGTTTTCTGCATGCGGCCGCCGCTCCATTAGCGAGGCCCTCCGATTTCACTAATGACGGCCAATGTCAGTGGCCTGATTAAGCTGGATTGTCACGCACTTGTCAAAACGCGCCACTCCTTTATTCGCTAAGTGGGAATTGAAAGAACACTTCAACTCGACATCGAAAATTACTCCGCCTCTCCAAACAAGGAGGAAGAATATGATAAAATAAGCGGACTCTTCTTTTACACAAAAGTGCTTTTTACCGAAGGGCGGTCCATTACAATGCTTCAAATGCAGCGCGATGGAAAAATGTGAGAGAATTGATCATGTGCGTCAGCTTTTCATCCATTCGCGCGAAAACTCATTTCATCGCGCAAGTAACGCCGGAAAAACGTCCCTTCGGGTTTTTTCTACTGCTGGATGTCGTCATGTATGATATTAATAGTGGATTTCGATGTCCAGGATATAATTGCTATCCGTTTCATCATAGAGAGAAAACGTTCGATAAATTTCCTTCCTCTATGGAATTGTCTGCCAAACCATTTTACCCCATGACTCACCAGGGGTTGAGTCCGCCATCCCATTCAGTTCACTCTATTAACTCAATACCTCAAATACCTCAAAGCTCTCTTTGAAGCTAAATTTCTAGTAGAGTGGATGTTTGGTACTGAAATTTTTCATTATATCTTCTCGAGATTTTCATACTCAAATCCTTTTATATATTTTCGTTTTCTCTTTCTGTTAATACTTAGGTTATTATCAATCAATTAATATCATAACTGTAGGCAGGATAGACTTCCATAAATACTTATCCTTTCTTTTTTAAAAACCCAATAGAAGAATTACAACTTTAACGCCGTGGAATATAAAAAAAAATTCGACATTTTGTGACCTTGTAAGTTCCACTAGATTCGACCAGAGATAAGTAATTTTCAAGATTTATTTTTGCAAATCATTCCTACCATAGTAGACTCTCTTTTTATTTTTATAGATCTTGCTTTACTTTTATTTGCCTTCGGAATGTTATTTTTTTATTTATTTTTTTAAAGATATCCTTTTCTTTGGTAGGCGTAAATTAAAACCGTAGTTTGGGAATTGTATACAAGTCTAAAAAATTAAATTAGCTTTCATTAGCATTTATCATAAAAAATTTCATTCAACGGTGTTATTTGAATATATTCCTTTCTGTTTATTCCTCCGGAACGACTTGTTGAATATCAGAATAAAATAACCGCTTCCTTTGCTTCTACGTAATGCCTGTAACATGTGATTCACCTCAGTGCTCATCCGGTTTATATTTTATCAGAATCGATGATGAGAGAACAGGAATGATGATTTTGATTCGTGCTTTGGTGGAATTAAGAGAAGATTACCAGTAATAACGAATGACAATGATTGGATGAAAAGAGATAACGCATTCGTTTTGCCTAATCCTTTGCGATGAAGTTGATGTTGTTACCATACCGGATATAGGGTCTCGTAGCATATTCTACTCTATTTGGCAGCTGCATTGCTGTCATGGAACTATTTCGGTACTAAATGAGTAAAAGGAGATGAAGGATAGATCCATTTTGAGTAGTAATGTTAGTTCATAATTCAGGTGTGCGCGGAAAGCGCCGCCGCCAATTATGTACAGAATTTCCGTTGATTTGTGGAATAGGATCTCATATGTGTAACACGTTATCTACTATCAGTTGCTGAATTGTTTTCGTAAAATCCTCATGTGTTACCTGCCGACTCTAGGTCACTGAATTCGCTTCTGATTAAATGATGAGCAATTTATCTCTTAAATCGATGAAAATATTTTATGATGGACTTCTTTCGAGAAAAAATGAAGAGATCCAATACATAAATAACCGTAAAATCGCGAACATAATCGATATATAACTCAATTAACAACAGGAATAAATTAAAAATTGTTGTAACTATCTTTATTGTTCTCCGGATATGAAGTGCTTAATATTCAAGGCCGTAAATGAAAGCAGTAACTGAAATTATAACGGGAGAATATTTCAGGTTACCATCGGTATCATCCTTTCGAAGTAAATGGAATCTTATTTTTGTGAATAATGGTCAATTGGGTTTGAGAGGGCACAGGGAAAACTGTAACTAATATATTGAAGATCGAATAGTATATCATAAATTCTAGCCTGATTATGAACTCGAGAGGCTCTAATTGAAACTCGAAAACTTTTCGCGAAAATACGTCTTGTTGCAGTTTCTCGGTATTTAGTATTAAATCTTGGATTTGGGGAACATACTCCATTGAAACGAAAATAATACTTACATTAGTGAACTCTCCCATGAAAATGACTGAGTTTTAACGTATTTAAACGCTTCTATTATTTTATACAGACAATCCTTCTAAACTGTAATGCCTGATTTGTAAGTTTGTCTTTAATATATTTCTAATAGTGACCTTAATTCCCTAAGTATTCTTGTATGAGATCGAATTTAACTGTCACCTTGTTCATCATTGTTCATCACCACTCATTTTTACAAAATTGTCGTCTCATAACTATCATTATTTTCGCAAATTCGAGTCGAAAACGATAGTACATGGCTCATATAAGGTTCTTCATTCCATTTCCCTTCCTTAGAAAATAAATTATCGTTTTGTATCTCGATGGATTTTTTATGGCTGTTTAACTTTATTTACACTCGTAATAATGTGTATAAATACCTAGATTTTCCAATTTGTGCTATTTAACAGATAAATACTGAATCAAACCACTTTTTCCTTCATCTACATTTATTTTTGCTTCAATTTTCAGCTATATAAACAAAATTATACGCAAATTGAAGTTCTGCGGCTTCTCTTGCGAGTTGCAAGTGTTCTGTTGGAATAATAAATAGGAAAACGCTGAGTTACATTTACAAATTTTTTATTATAAGTTTCAGTAATTATTGAATATAACTTCCTTTTAGCTTATGTTTCTTATTTAAGCTTCAGTTTTAGCTAAAATTATTAAAAAGTCTATCACTAAAAAGGGTAACAAAAGTAATTTCATATCGTTTCGTTGGATCGATTTTACTCGATGGGCAGTTAATTGGGTTGAGTCCAAAGGCCAATGTAAACTATGCGAGCTTTGGAGAATTTCAGCTAAATCTCAGACATTCTCGATTGAATTTTGTATTGAATTTCCTCTTCCAATTTATTTTTGCCGTCGTTTTATAATAACTCAAGCTGAACTTTAATATTCGTTTCCATCATTCGTATCTTCCTTTTTCTAGCGTGATAACAACGCATTTGTTACAATAGTGTTTACTAATTTTTTCTTTATTCTCACTTTGGATAAATACATTCCATGATAATGTAAATCACTTCACTCAATTGGTTTGAATTAATGAATTTCATGAGAATCAAAGAAACTTAAGTATGAAACGCTTCATGGTCTCCTACCATCAAATATTTATCACGTCGTTTGCATATATTTGCTCACATGGTCAATTAAATCAATTTGACTGTTTATTGAAATTTATTTTAACAATATGAAACCAAGTTTGCATTCGAGAGTAACGTTAATGAAATTTTTTCATTTATCTCCGATAAATTATTTTATATTCAGATTTTGATCCGTTACCACTGTTTCCCAAAAAGGTCGTCCTTTAAAATTTTGCGAAAAGAGCATTTCATTAATTTCAGTTGTTTTTTGAAAAATTTAGGAGCGGAGAAGTAAGTATTTATCGAGTGATTGAATTTCGATTGAAATTATCACGTTTGAAATGGTAACTCACGCATTCACTATAACCGAGGTAAAGATTTCTTTTGGATTGCTAAGTTTTCAAAAATTTTAATTTAGTATTGTAAACATTTCTCTTCTGCTCAAGGAAATCAATCCAAATTAAATCAAGTTGAAGAGCCTGTTGGAAGTGTTATAGTATAGAATGTATTATAGAAGAATACTATAGCAAAGTTCCTATAGCAAGCAAAACTACACGAAGTAAATCTATGTATTTATCTCCTTATTCATTATCAAAGAACGTGAGCATTAAGAAGGAGAGGAAAGATTTTGTAGTTTTCCACAGTTTGTTTGTTAGCAAACGGTTTTTTTTTCTAGCGGAGTGGTATCATCAGGCACAGAGAGTTCAGACTACGAGGTATAAATAGTAGGGAGGAGCGAGATTTATACATTTTTCTCTGCTCTTTTAGTGCCTGGTGATACTGATCCATTAGCAAAACCAGTCGCCAATGAAGAAGCTATGTAAATCTTTCTTCTCCCTCTCACCATGGTATCCAAGATTCATGTTTAAATAAATAAATATAGATATAGTTACAGAGCATATTGATTTTAAATGTGAACACTATGTGATCACGATCCATGATTTCTTCGCATGCATAAGCAGCTAAGGAAATATGTCTCTCGCTATTGATCGAAATGAAGCTAAATATATTTAATGCAATTTTCGAATTCAATGCAATAGAAGTATTTTCAGAAGGCTTCTTTATACCTGCTCGGATATCAAATGCTTCGGAAACCCTAACATTCATTCCGAGCGATTCTGAGACGATCGGAAAATTTCCTTCTTCCTCCTCAAAGTTCTGATAAGATAAAACCCCCTAGACTCGACTCTAATTCGAAAGTCCAAGAAGTATCATAGAGCGACCTGAAGAGGGCCGAAAGTGGATATCATCCTAGCGCAGAATCCCATCCAAATTTCACGGCAAATCTCCATGGAAATCAACGCCTCCCCACTCCACCATAACTCACGGCCAGCCCCTGGATGATTGCAATGCTTCAACGCCTTCAACCGTGCGGCTTCTGGGAGAAAACGTCTCGAATAAAAATTGAACTCATTTTTGGCCATATCTATATGAAGGGGTCTTTACGAGAGTTATTCTTTTATATTTTTTCCCGGAAAAATATAAGGGCAGCGGGCATCCGAGAGAAACACGTGATTTGAATGTGTTCGGGAGTGCGTGCGTGTGTGAAGGGCGTTGGATGGCAGTGTTGATGGATGAGGCATAAAAGGCGATTCGCTAAGAATGGGTTTCAAGGAGTGCCCAGAAAGACAATCTGCGCAGCGATGCGAAAAGGGGGAAGAATGTCCTTTGGGACCGCGAGGGCTTCTTATTTACAGCGTTTCCATTCTCCGCCATCTTCATTTCCTCTTTCTCCACTTCCGCACCGTGTGTGGCTAGACTGCCCTTTTAGCCTCTCTAGCCAAACTTTGCTCCTATCTTATTTCCGGAAGAAAACTCCTTTCCTCCGTTTAATTTTAAATCTCGCTTTCTCTCCTCTTTGAAATACTAAGGACACGAGTTTCACAATGTTTAGTTTTCTCCCCATCCTTCCGCCTAAATATTTAAAATCCCTTTTAGGGTTCCACAGTCGAGTTTTGCGTTCTTTCGTGGTAGGATACCAAGTGTATGTAATCCGTGTAATGAATTTGTCGCTATGGAATGGGTGTGGGGATATTTAGTTACTGTTAATGACCTCGTTCCTACTTGTTCAAAGCGAAGGGGCGACCCCTCTTAAGTGCGTTTCCGAAAGTGTGTAAATGACGACGTTATTATGGTGCCTTTTGGCGAAGTTTCCACGAGTTGGAATGCTAGTCAAATGGCTAGAAGTGGTTCGTTATCTTACTGTTGTTTCTGGGATAAACAAGTTCCATGAAAACGTAATGATCTCAGGGTAATCCCAGTTTAGTTTATTGCTTTCATTAAGAGCTTCAACTATTTGGAACTTACCTTTGCAACTATGCAGTGTCCTGGAAATTACTAATAAGATGCAAGAAAGCGGAAGATGAGGAGAGAAGAATTTTCTAGTTCAGTATTAAAAACAGCAAAGCCAATTCATTTACACAGACCATGTTAAAAATATAAAAGCGATATAGCTTCGCTTTGAAGCCCAGATTTGCTTCATTTTTAGAATCGAAGATGAATTTTGCAATTTTTCTGTGGTCTGTATATATGAATTGGTATTACTGTTATATTTTAAATTTAGAATTTTTAAAATAGAATATATAAAGCTCGATACTATCCAACAAGTTATTGAGAAATGCTTAAGTAGTCCATTATACTGATTGAAATAAACTTTTCAAATTTAATTCACGAGGAAATTATCCGAATGAATCTTATCTATTACAAAATGTGGATATTTTGACATAATTTGTCATTAAATTTATTATATATGTGTTCTCTAATGCTTTCATCTTCAAAAGACTTGAAATTCTATCTAATGCTTATTATATATAATACTTACCTATAGTTATAAAGGGGATTATTTTTACGTGTAGAAATTATTATGGTAAAAGTTAATGATTATTCAAATATTTCGCTCGAGCGGAAAAATAAAAATAGGAGAAATCAGGTGAATCAAATGAAAAGCAATGAATACTATTTCCGTCTGAAATTTCTCGGCAACCTCCACTCATTTCACACTAAGAAAGACTTTCTCTTAGAATTCGTAGTGCAGAACACGTTTAGTCCTTAACCTTACTATCGACACTCAAAATTGACTTTGAATGACTATGCTGTTGTATCAAGAGTCAGCACTCCGAATTTTTCAATGCTATGTGTTTATACCATGAGTTTAAGCCAATCCAACATTTCCTTATGCCCTTACCCATGAGCTAATGAGGATGGAAAACGGCGAATTTAACATAGTAAACTACCCTCATAACAATTGTCATTAATTTGTTATTAATATAAATGCCGTATATAAAGGTGAAAATGCATAGTATTTGAGAGTGGCTTTGATTTGGAAATTCACATAATAAATGCAATAAAGGCGCTTCCCCTTAATTTATGTTTGTATGCATAATGTATGCTTACTCATTAGTTAATAGGTAGTAGATAGGTAGAAATTATACTGTTTTGCACTTCTTGTATCAGTCGGAAAAGGTTTTAGTGATGTAAAGTTTCGTACATTATAAATGAATCTCGTAACCCCACGCTTGGAGAAAATATCTAATCAGAACACTCGCTGAGAGTTTGTTCAAGAAAGACGATGGTTTTCTCTGCTATAAATGCACTCTCCCTTAGTTGAACTGCATAGCGTTTAGTTCCATACCCTTTCTTTCGCTCTGGTAATTCCTTTTAGGAATTCAGCCTATCACTTGTTGAGTTGTACGAGAAAATTCCATTTGGCTCCGTCTCTCTGTATCTTTCAGGAACGCTATTCCGCTAGAGCTGCAATTTTGCCTGTTAATTATTTCTCTCACTTTCCATCGCGAGTGGCGCAATTAAACTTGGGTCTTGTTTTTAAGCCGAACCTTAATACCCGAGCCTTCCTACGCGGACTCCTAATTTTATTCGCAAATGTTCGAAGGACATATTCGTGTATCACTTTCGCTCGCGTCTCATACTTTTACGACAACGTCTCTTTTTCCTTTCCTTTGCGCAATGCCCCTTTCGGAAATTAAACTTCCCAGTTCCTCTAATGCCCTCCTTTCCACTGGATTTATGCTTCTCAGGAGAGGGAGAGACCGCGTCGAGAGAAAGGATTGCGTGAGGGAAGATGGCGCTATTTTTTCAGAGGAAACGCAAAAGAAAGGAGAAACGGCGTTTTATATAAAGCAACGCCATGGGCGGTTATTCTCGCGGATTTTGTTTATTTTTTTCAGCCAGCGATTCATTTGTTTAGGGAGCTATTATGAGTATCTCCGACGACTTCCTCTCGCCCGAAATTTCAGTTTTCGCTCTGTAATCCCTTTGAAAAGGCGTGATTGTGTTTGGAGCACGAGTTTTGCAGGTAAACGCGTTGGTTTCTGCCGAGCGAAATGAAACGAGCAGGGAAAATTTGCCTTAATGGATGACGGATTCGGGAATAATAAATTTTCGTCGCTTCAAATGAACGTTATTATTTCGTAGGAGTCCCTCTAATAGAACTCAAGTTGAAGTCCGAAAGGGCTGATGACACATTGACTTGCGTCAAGATTTTGAATGATAATACAAGAATCGATTGTATTTTTATGGTTTTAGACCCTGAAATTAATTTTGTTCTTATTCATGGTGAATAAATTCATGGTTTTTTCAACATGAAAATGTTGGAAGGTTCCACAAAGTAATGCGTTAAGTTACTTTCGTTTTTTATTTAACGCATTATTTCTTATTGCAAAGAAATTCTCTTGTTCTCCCTGCAATATGGCCACAGAGTTTTATTTAAGTATCATTTCTTATATTTTACATGAATATGGCTGCTCGTTTTTCTTGTTTGATTAACTACCTGCTGAAATTACTTTCTATCTTCATTTAGGGCATCATATTATATTAAGAAAGAAATTCTCTGTTTATAGATTTATCATATTTATAAGATATGGAAAAAACTTGGCTCAGAATAGAGAAAAGTATTCTGAAAATATGGAAGCTCTGAATAGGAGAAATATAAAAAGAAAGGCCCATATTCAACTGAAATGGAATGTTATACGGCGCCTAGAATTAATTTCCAAGTCACTTTACTAGAGTATAATTGAAACCACTCGGCATGGTTGAAATGTGCTGGGCATGAAAGTGAAAGTTTCCAAATATTTTCTGGAATTCCTTGTTTGAACATTATGAAAAGTATAAGGAGTAAGTATTTCAAGGTAATGTCTATTTCAAAATCAATAGGATTAAATTTGAAAGAAATAAAGTTTTTCTACCCGAGCTATCATTTAATACAACAATTATGTTACTTTTATACATTTTTTATTACTAAGAAATAAAAATCCGCATTCCTAGAAACGTATACAGGCGAAGAAATCATTCTGTAATTTAGAATTGGAATATTTTCTTATAACCTTAACTTCCATCGGTGCAGGTTGCCAAAATTTACTCTTTTCGTATTTGACAATCGTCCCAATTTTGTCGACATTCTTCTTTGGACATTTGGAGTGAATCTTCTGATGGACGCGGACGATGTAATACGAGAAATGACATAGTTCTCTTTCACCGATATATCCATTTAATCACTCTTTTACATTCATCACATGCGGATTACAGCCTTCAATTTCCCCTCTCATAGCCGTAGCTAAATACGGTGAGTGATGAAACTGTTTCCTGTAATAAATGATTTATTGCACCAAATGAACCACTTAGCACATCGGCATTTGCAGAACGTGCATAAACACTTATTGGAACTTAATACTTACATGTGTTTTGTGAAATATTTAAAGGAGATCATGCTATGAATTCTGGAATACATCACGGTCGATTCTATCTCATATAAAAGTCAGCTTACATAGCGTGGAACTATACTTCGGCGGCAAATGTCAGAAATCACATTTCCTTCTTTAAGCTATCCGCAGACTGCTGTTGCGACTTATGACTGAATTTCAAGTAATTTCTACGCGTTTCGTTTCACAATTTCCTAATCCTTTAGAAATGCAGCTTTAAGACGGTCAAACTGTCGACAAAAACTAATTCTCAACTGTTACAGTACAATTACTATATAATTACTGGTACAATTTCTGAGAACCCACTTTCTATTTATACTGTTCAATTATATGTTGTCTACTGAAACGAAGGCCTAAGTTATGACTAGATCATATGAATAGAAACATCTGTTTATGCCTTCGAGAATCCTCCTTTTGTCACTCCTTTCATGTTCACTGTTTTGACTACGTCATCAAGTAGAAATAATGGCACCATTGGTCTAATTGCTCAATGAAATTCTTTTTGCAATATATGCCTTTCGTCATATTCAGGGACAGAGGGTGTTGCATCCTAGAAAATAATTCCTGAGTGAATCCGCTTGGGCGTGTTTATTATATTCATATTAAGGATATTTTATGCCACTGGCAGATAAAGCAAAGAAAATAAATTAGAATTTGCTCCATCCAGTAGCTCTCAAAATATTCAGAAGGAAAAGCCGCAGATAAGACCACTGAAATATAGACTCAAAGGATTTTTTTTTCAAATGAAAGGTAGAGGGAAAAAGAATTTTTTCTCGTTATTTTCTGCTTCTGGAGGTGTATCGCCATCTCCGTTATTAATGTTTTACTCTCGTTTTGCTCCCTATTCCGCTATTCCCTTTACTTTTAACGGCTATCCACAGAAATCATCTAAGAACTGTTGTATGGAAATGGAACGAACATTTCCTTTTATAATGTTAATTTTAGAAATAATTTTATATTATAGTTCTATTTATGCATTAATTAATTCTATTTTATTTTCCAGAGTTATTCTTAATTTTCAGTTCCTCTAGCGTATTTAAACCATACTCGAGATCTAGTAGTCTTGAATCGGAGACCCAATTTATTAGAGATTACACTTTATTTACGCCTACATAAGGATGACTTTAACTTAACTTAAAATAGAGATTAAGAAATAATTTTGAATTTCGAAGAGAAAACGATGGAAAAATTAAGACATAGTAGATTATAGAGATTAAGATAAAATATACTCATAAAGTAAATTTTATATTAATCTCTGTAACGTCTGATTCAGTATTAGGAAAAAAATAATATTACGATTGGTGTCGCATCTGACGTACTTCCATGGAGTTGTGTTCAACGATAGAAAGGGCAAACGTATCCAGAAATCCGAGTCTAAATGTGGAAGATTTGGATTGCAAACTGAAGTGCTGACAGCAGAATTTTCGCGGCTCTTTGCATAAGCAAATCCTACACTTCGGCAGTATGCCAGCTGAAGCAGCTAAGTACGCCTGCTTATCTTCACCCAAGTTCGAATTTCTATCATGAAAGTCTGTTTGTAATTCAGTACGAGAGTAGTTCTCGGGTTTTGAAATTTCATCAGAAATTTTAGTCCATCTAATGCATTATGGTCGACCTCAGACTTCTAGATTTCATAAAGAGAATCTGACATAGTGTACTCGTAGTGAAGTTAATAAAGTATTTCCCTTGCAGTCCTAGTTTGTGACATTTGATAATTTTCAATTTATGAAAATTATAGCAGTTGATTTATTTAACAATTAACATTATCAGTTCATTAATATTAGGAAATTCAACTTATTTCGGTACAGTATGCTCTTTATTATTTATAAGCTAATCTGTTCTCAAAATTGAACATTTAATAGAAGATATTGAAGATTTAGGACAAGTAAACTATTCAATGTAGTATATATTTTACTAAATTTCTTAAACTCTACTGAAAGTAACACATCAATATGTATGTACAATTTCTGTTTAAAACATATTCCATGAAAGAATGTACACCGCAACCGACTTACTACTTAATCCTATCAGCTTTACAATTTAAATTTTAAATATGTAAAAATTTCTCAATAATAATCATATATCGAATTTTCTATTATTTTCTGCAACTTTCTTTTCCCGAATTCCCATTTTTCAGCAATCTACCGAAATATTTACCGTGAAATGCCTTCGTTATATCGGAGAGAGACAAACACGAACAAGTAATTTCAGCATGCGTCCATTTTCAATTCAGAGTTACTTCGTAATTTAGCAAATTCGGAAACAAATAATCCGTTGTGTGCATCATGTTTACTGACATGAGACGTCAATTATCAAAATGAAATGAACTGACTTTAATTCCCTTTAGCGTGGGTATTGACGCAATGACGCGTTCATTTTAAGATGAGTATATTGCGTTCCATGAATTTTCGATTGTTCGGAAAATACGAAATACAATTTGGCTGCCAAAAAGATGCGAGTGCATGTTAAATAACACAAATTAAACATCGAGTTGATTGCGATATGAAAGTATTTCGTATTGCATCTATAGTCACTTTCCAAACATGTCTGAATCATCGGCCGTAATTCCATTTTCATCGAAACAATGGATGGAAAGTTGATAATTTTTTGATTATCAAATATAATTGCAGGTATGGCTTTGCCTTGTTTCGACTAAGTATTTTGCAAATGGAGAATATGTTTTTATTAGTATTGTTTAGAATCGCTTCGACAATTGTGGTAATGTGGAAGTTAATGACCTCCACTGGTAATCGAACCCGGAACCTCTTTCATCTAGACTAACGCACTACCGCTATAGCTCCGGTAATTCGAATGCAGAATGTTTTTAAAATGCTTTTACTTCACATTTACCAACATTTATTTCACCTGCGAACTATTTTACTTCCCTGAGTTCAATATATTTTTTTATATTTGTGTTGAAACTTATCTTTAAATTTTTTGTGGTTTTTGTGGTGCAACATATCTTTGAGCATCATAATTTTAGTATGCATTAGTATAATTTAATATAAGGTATAACATGTATAATAGCTTTACATAGCATCTTCTGTGATGTAAAATATCTTTATATTGTGTTGAATAAGACTACCTTTGTGTAAATGTGCATTATTTGTAAAGGACACATAATTTTTTTATTGTTGTAGTTATGAGATATTGTAACGGTATACTGCTACACATGGATGATATATCTATTGCAAAGTTGTATCTTCATAGTTAGTTATATATGTCCGTCATATGTAAATATGAACAAGTAAATGTAAAGAATGAGCGAGGTTCGAAATTGATTCTCGGCAGAACTGGAGTCAGTTACTCCCAATTTCGCATCTAGAATGAGTTTTTCGCGCTAATTAACTAATTTCGGGGATGGATAGGAGGAAATTAGTTGGATATTTCACGTTTTCTTTCATCTGCGCACAAACCCTTCTCTCACGGAAACCGCAAGTGCCTTCGCTAATGCGGTCAATTACTTAAAAGGCGGCGAAGCGGGGATAATTTCCACGATTTTGATGAACAATATTCCCATAATGGGAAATTATGAAGTCCCTCACACTACCTGCGATGAGGGAGGGCGAGCGAAAGGAGAGAAGGGCTGGAAAAATTGAAGGGGAGACGTTTGGCAATAATTGGACGGCAAAGGACTCAGTCGATTCGGATTATTGGAGGCAAAAGAGAAGGGAAATTAAGACGGATTGTGGGATCGGGACAAGGTTAAGGGATAAAGACAGCTAAATTGCTTTATTATGGGGTGAAAATGAGATTTCAAAGTACTTTCTCGAGCTCCACCTTGAAAGTAAATCCGCGTAAATCGTATATTTTGCGCTATATGAGTATGCAAAAGATTGGATTGTGTTTCCAAAAGGAGGAGATATGGAAAAAATGAATTAGAGAAGGTCAGAGAGAGATAAGACTAACTGGTAAAGGAAGAAAAGGATTGAAGAGAACTGGTAGAGGGAGATAGTGGGAAGATGAATAAAAGGGTACGATGAAAGAACAAAAGGAAGGGATTAGTTCAAGGAAGGGAAAGGAAGGCGAGTGGAGAAGAATGAGCGAGGTCGAAATAGGGAGAAAGAGAAAACATTTTTATTCGTTGTAGAACGAGATTAACTAGCTTTTTGGGAATAATCGTAAGTTCCAGAGGAGAAATGCTTTAACATTGCGACCAGTATCAAACTATTTCAGGTTTACCCCAATAAAACAAGTCCTCACTACATCTTAGTGTATCCAAGAAAATTCGAAACAAATTTTCATAACGAATATAGGAATGTTCAGAGTATTAGAATGCCAAGTTTAGACGATACTGCATGAGAAAAAGTTGCTGAAATTTAAGCAATAAAGGTTATGAGATTCCTCAATTCCTTAAAAAAGCATTTCATTTCAAAGTTGTGGTTGAGAAAGAAGTAGTAGTGCTGTTAAAAGTGATTCGACAGCTTAGGTAACTTCGCACGTAAGGGGTACCATATGGGGAATCGAACCTAGGACTGCTTTTACTATAGGCGAAAGCACTACCCACTTGGCTATCTGGGAGCCCAAAAACTACCACATAAGATGATACAGAATCAGGTATAACTTTGTGGCAATAATTAACTTAGAATCGTTTACCAAATCATCAGAAGAATACGGAGAACGAGTATATTTTCATAGAAACGCTGTATCATCCACCTTATCATCATGAACTTTAAAATGTAGCGTTGCTCTTCTCAGTATTTTTCTTGTGGTTTAGTAATCGTGTCTTTCATAGAGCTGCATCATTTAAAATGTCTAATTCTTTGATATTGACAGCCAATTCAACGCTTTAATACTGAAAAAAGACAGTGTAGCTGTTGAATGCACATGCATATGCAGATATTTAAATTGGACAAAACTATATCGCCAGACGTACAGCAATGGAAGAATCACGCTTAAATGTGACAACAAGGAATGAGACAAGGACAGGAGTGTGAACTAAAAGAGAAGGGATAATGAAGAGAGGTAAAGGGCGAGAAACGGGGATGTGAAAGGGATTGGCTTAACGGTAATGACCTTGCGGAGACGGACAAGCGAGAAGGATTGTATGGGCAATCTCCTTCCAGACAGTTCCTTCCAACAGTACAATGGCTTCAAAAGGGTTCGCCGCCAATCTCTCATTTCCTTTTTAGCTCTAGAAGATCCCTTGATTTTCCTTCCTCCTTATTTCCGATGTCGTTTCGAAAGCGATTTATTCCACTTTCCTCGCAATTATTTCGAGAAGCGACTGCATTCTCACAAAAGGCACGTATTTCATTATTCCGATATTTCTGAAATCTGAATTCAAACAGGATCTTTCATTTCTGATGGTAAATAGTATTCCTTGCTACGAAGAGATTCGTTATGATACGCTTTCTGAGATTATCTATATTTGCTTTCCTTTAAGTCAGAGCCATAATTTTAGTCACCTAATTTGGCAGACTATGAGGATGTCAATTTTATAAAAATTGAGTTTTTGTTTCCTAAAATCAAATTTATTTGCAAGTGTCATTTTTCCTTCTCTTTCTTTTAAAGAAAATGAAAATAATCCCCTTTTTAAATTCTATGCCACTCTGTAGGCGAGTTTTCTTTTCATACAACGCGAGAAAACTTTATTAACACTTTAAGACAGTAAATGTAGTCTGTATTTAAAATTATTATTTTACACAAGCGTGATTTGGTTAGTTGCCGCAAGCTATTATTTGAATAAAGAATTATGAATTGTCTCAAAAGTTATTATGAAATATATAATGCGGAATCGGGAGTAAGCTTGTGATATTTCATGAATTTAGAAAGAATGACTAAAGTCAATTTTCCCTCGAGAAAAATAGTCTTAGTCTTATTGACTCACCTCTCTCTTTTCGAAAAAAATTCACTCCTTTCTTATTTCTCCTTAGTAGAAATTAAAAAAAAAAATTTCGCGGAAAATATAGGATTCTTACTTTGAAATAAATTATTGCAATCCAGATTACATTTATAGATCCTTGACTTGACGGTTGGATTTAAATAAGGTTTCTAGATAGCCAAGTGGGCAATGCATTCGACTTGGTTGAAAGAGGTCCTGGGCTGGACTGTATGTGAGGGTTCTCATACGAAAGGACCTAGGATGTCGAAGCAGTTTTAAAAACTATAATTGGATGCAAATAGCCAATAAGTATTGCGACCTTTGCAGGGACCGGTCGTAAGCAAAGTAAACTCTGCAGTAAAGAGTTGAAATCTCTTGTGTACACTTCCTCAGACATGCCCAAAAATAATACAATTCCTTGGCCGTTTTCATTCTCAGCATTCGAAAGGAAACTATAAAGAAAACTCATGGAACGAATTCGTATCACGTCTTTGGCTCTCTTCCTCGTTATATATCCTCCTTATGACTGTTCCGTCAGGTAGAGCGGGGCCGACCCTTCCAAGGATTAAGAGCAGGATTTCCTCTGCTCGGGCAAATGAGGCCTTCACCGGATGAGCTTTATATTGGGTGCGGAATTGAAATGTTCGTTGTTTTATGGAAGAGGAATATGAGAAGAGGGTTATTGCAAATTGACCGGGCGACGCGGCTTTTTCGGGTAATTGGATTCGGTCCATCACAGTGAGCGGAAAACAATATGAAGGCACTCGTGCGCCGGCCATTCATGCACGCGCACACAATCCGACGCTTTATTTGCTCGCAAATATTTTCTCGCGAATCACGAGTGTTTAAATCCAGATGTTCCTGCGGAATTTCGAACCGCCGCACGCAAGATTAGGTCCGTAATTGGTACACCGCCACCATCGGCGGTTTTTTACACTCCGTTTCTTTTTTGCGTCCGCTTTAATTGGCGAACGAGGCGATGTTAATAACTCCGATCCATTATCTTGCGCACTCGGAAAAGTTTTTCGCATAACTTTCACTCTCGAGCGACGGCTTTTTTCCATTCGTTTCGAGTCGAATGAGATAAAAAAGGAAGATCAATAAACGGGTAAAGAGTTCTGGAAACCTATCAGAAGCAATTTCCATTTATCACGGATGAGTTATGACTTCGGCGAAAGCATTTATCACGAAGGCTTCATGCGCCGCTGTCTTCCAGCGGCCGTAATTAAAAATTAGTCGGCTGGAGAAGACGCGGGAGCGTTTTTCAAACTACTTTCGTTTCTAATTTCGCGGAAAATTACGGAAAAGGGGCGTCGCTGCGTAAACAGAAGGCAGAATTCGAAGGAATCGAATCGGAGGAGGACGTTGTTATGGATTTTCGTCTCGGAAAGAACGGTTGCCTTAACGGCGCGGGGCAACAATGGCGGAGGAAAAAAAAAGAGCATCGGAAAGCGAACTCCTTTGAAGGACGCTCCCTATTCCCATCACACTCTTACCGAGTTTCGCGAGCTATTAATTCCTTTTTTTCGCAAAACAAACTGAGAGCCTATTTCCATCGAAAACAAACACCAACGGAAACGATATTCGCGCCCGGATGGAAACATTCCGGAAAAAAAATTGACGGTAAATTTCGCGGGAACAGGCGTCCATTAACGGGCGGAGAGTTTTTACTCGCGGGATTTGAAGCGATTTCCCCGGAGGATTTCCGTTTTTCCGATGGAATGATGGCTAGTATGAGAGGGAGGAAGGAAGAGGTTATGAAGCACCCATTCTTCCCTTTGGAGAGCTTTAAGCCCACAATCGACATCCATTATTAGGGATTGGGACTCTCCCACTTGGACCACGAGCACACCGCGGCTTTAAGGAATGGTACTCTGACCGAGAGAGCCGGATGCGAGTACGAGGTCGAGGAGAAAGGACCTTTGTTCTTTTTGTTGCGGTGGGCGATGTGGGCGCACAGGATGATATTGGTGGAGAGACGAGGATAATTGTGAAGAGAAAGACGGTGCAATCGTCTCGGCTTGTATTCCATACGGGAGCTCGCTCTGATTGAGTTTCTAGCATTGAGGCCCCGTAAAACTCCTCCTTTGTGTGCGGCTTATGTTCCAACATGCTGAGCCCAACTGCGAAGGCAGCTGATTTATAGAGGGCCGGTAAATTGAGAATCTTTCTTATTGCTTCTGTGATATAAAGGAAGCGTTTCGATTTTATTTAGTTTCGCGTAACTTCTGTTCAGATCCGTTTCAAGGTTGAAATAAATAGTTTCTCTGGGTCAATATTTAGTTGTCTTTTTCCACTGTCTAAGCGAACTAACTCGAGGTTATTATTTTTTATATAAATATACTGGTCCATAAAATATTGTCGTAATAGAGAGAATATAATTCTTCTGTTAGATATTTTCATAAAAAACCAAACTTTTCATCTTCTCGAAGAGTTTAATAAGAATAATTTAGTTCCAAAAACAGTTGATCCAGGATGATCCTACTTGCATACAAAGGGGCTACATGAACAGAATTGCTTTGGATGAAGTGAATTATTTGGTTCTCTTGAGTTTTGAAATTTCTAGTCTCAAAAGTGCTTATGCAGTTCCAGTTCGATTAAAAGTTATCTGAATCCTTTTATTTTTGCTTTCATTCTTTTAGTGGCGAATAGAAAAAACTATCTGCGCTTTTTTTTGCAGACTTTGTTTTGTAATTAAATCTCTTGTGCGTATGAGTGCCTTGTCCTAAAAACGTTTTGTTATTCTTTGTCGAACGACTGTTAAAAAATCTGAAAATCACATTCTGTACATTTTTTGCCCCTTTCATCATTGTTCATTCCCATTGTGAATGAAAACATTAGAAATACGGCATTAATTGGCAGTCTTAAGTAAGCGTAGTCTTAGGCAGTTTTAGGTATACTTACATTTGAGTAAGTATTTGAGTATATACATTTGAGTAAGTATACCTAAAATTGAATATTTGTTTTCACAGATATGTGAAATCGATTGAATTAGTTTTTCTCCTACAAGGATATCAACGGTTTTGAAATAAATGGAAATCGAGGTGGGTTTGTCCGTTATCACAAGTTCATGTCATCTACTCATTTGATGGCATAACAAGGTATCCATTCTTAATTAACCTTTATTTTCCTTACAGTGAGAATTCACTAGAAATAAACTATCCAAGATAGTTCTCTTAAGGTGATTAAAGTAATAAATATTAGTAGAGAATATTTATAGTCCTAATATAAAGCATGTTTTAAAACTTCTACCAATGAAGACCTCCAACTTTCCTTGTTAAAAAATTATTTTTAGATACCTTCTAAAGCCTTAATTATCAATTGTAAAACATTCTTACATATATTTTGCGCGTAGGTACTCTCTATATTTAAGGAACATCAATTTCGATTCCTCGTTGTGCTATAAAACGGTTTGTAATTGGAACATGTAAGACTAGCTAATCGTGTAGTTAGAATCTAGTAGTGCTTTTTTACTTCGTAATAAATTCGAGCTGAATTGACTAATATATTAAAATTTTGAATCAAATTGACTCCGCATTCTATTTCATTTGATTCACGATACTCATTTGCATTTTGTTGAATTTCTGGACTGGAACTTCCATTTCCATCGTATGCTGCTTATCGTCTTCATCCACTATAATAGCATTCAAATTTGTTGTAAGGAAATTTTTATCTCTGCCGAGAAAATTATATGTTGGAATTTGAAATATGAAACAGAAACATAATATCTGCCAATGAAATCTGTATTCGAAATTAAAGAATATGTGTGAATTTTGATTCGATTTCAGTTTCCTTGATGACGATTCGGTTCGAAATTTTCGCTGAACAAGTCAATAATTCGATTCTATTCGATCTATCAAAAATTCACTCATATCTACTTGCAAGATAATTTTTTACAACTGCAATCATCAATTATAAGATTACTTCAACAATTGGCACTATCATATTTCCTTATGGTTTGCACTCATTCGATTTAATACGGACTAAGTATTTCCTATGCGTACGTGATTGCTTTAATGAAAGACTCCCCTTAGCCATAGAGAGGCGTCGTAGAGAATGCATGAATGTGACTGAATGAAGTTTGTAGATGTACGAGGATTGGGAAGTTGCGAGCTAAATGGTTTAGAAGGATTTCTGGGGATTGTAGCGGTCGCTGGCTATTTCATGTCCCTCAAGAGTACGGCTCTAGCGATGGACAGTATGGAGATTGCTTTGCCTAAGAAACGAGGGAGATGCGCTAATTGGGTATCAGAAAATGAAGTGATTACTCTTACGGTTGACCTCATGTTTCGCCGGACATTGCGCATGGAAATTGTCACGTAAACAGTGACTACCTAAGTACTGTATTTACGTTAGTTGAAATCAAGCAAACATTCCATTGTTGTGGCACAATTTCCTTTGACGTCATTCCCAAATATTATTGGTGCAGAATCCCGAGTGGCAGCTTATACGCAAATCCTACTGAATATCTGAATGTCGTTCATTTTCTTATTATTGCGTTGCCATATTTTAGCGTTGATTTTTTACTTGTGCTTTATCTATAAATAAAACTCGATAATTTCACCCGTACTGGCTAAGTACAAATAACCTGATTAATAAGCTTTTGAAGGGACCGACTGAAAGCCGCGTTAAAAGAAAAAGCGTTGTAACCAGGATGTTAGAGTACTTCATTTCATACACATAGAATAATAATAAAGAAGTATGTTTTGCTCTTTCAAAGAGAGTTTTTCACATTTTTAAACAGAAAAGAGCTACATTAATACGCTCTTAGAGAGGCCACTAGACATACATAATCGAGTAGGAATCTTTTATAGTTTAATTAAGTAATAGTGCTCGTTTATATTTACATTAATTCCATTCTACTGTGAACAAAATACGCCAA
The DNA here is from genome assembly GCA_036926295.1 of Pachydiplax longipennis. Classification (NCBI taxonomy): domain Eukaryota; kingdom Metazoa; phylum Arthropoda; class Insecta; order Odonata; family Libellulidae; genus Pachydiplax; species Pachydiplax longipennis. Next base: position 11,193,053 of record JAVFKF010000024.1, on the reverse strand, counting down.
ATTAACATGCTTAAAGCTATTGATGAAGATATACAGATAATTAAACAAATTTTGATCGGTCAAATGAGGTTGAAAGTCAGCTAAAGTGGGCTACAGTACATTACTGGGACCACAAAAATCCACACAGTAACCGATAATAGTGCATTTTAAGCTGTATTTTCAATAGATATTTTGCGGGATCAAAATTTGGATAAAATGCGGATTAGGCGGGTTAGCGTCTTACGGACAAGCATTTTAACCTGGTTACACTGTAAGTGTTTGACCATCGGAATCAACTTTGAGGTATGTTCCATCACATCAGTGGTACCCAAACATTGGTGGTCTACATTAATTTATTTACGCATCAAAATTTAGATTTCAAATATTAAAAATGTGCTTTGTTCGTTACTACGTATATGTGTTAAATACAAATTCGTAGCATTACCTCAGCTGACCGTAGCTTCTTTTCACACCATTCTTTTAAGTAGCTCCTAGGCATGCTTAGTATATACATAAATATGTAATAATTGTGTGCTGAATTTTTAGAGTCACCACTCCATATCCCAGTGTTACACACTGCATAAACCTTCTTTAGGCTCTTTAGGATTGATGAAATCTATATTTACTTTTGGTGCATTTTTTATATATCAATGTAGTCGTGCTGTTGTATTCAAGCATGGCCATAATTTTAGCCTGTTTTAACCTGACCAGATTTGGAAATCGCTGGTAATTCGTTTCCTTACGTTCGAATTCTCGGAAGCGCTTCATTGAGTTATCGTGTGGATAACGATTTTCAAGGCACAGTACGCACCCATCGAAGGACCTCGAGGTTGCACTACTTAACATCGATTAGCATAATAACAGTAAAACGTTATTGGCAGCCCATCGCTGAAAATTGGCTATCAGATACGAAAAGGCGGATGAATACTTCGTGTGCGATCTTAATCCACTCTTTTTCAAAAAGAGAAATCCTGGGATTTCCTCAGAGCTGTTCAATATGTGAACGTATACGACTGGCGATTTGCTCTAATAACCTGTCCATATCACCTCTGCTTTATTAGTTCCTTCTTTATCCCCTTCTGTGTCGTCCATTTAATTTTGCAGATGAAGGACAAACAGCGTTACAATGCTCGTGTAATCTTGTCATAACTGTTGGGTTATTTCTTCGATATCCTCCACTTCCAATCCCAGATATTGCTGTCGCAGTACCCCAACGGAGACGGTTTCTATTTCCTGATGAGAATTACATCGAAATTGTCTTCGGAATGTCGCTCACAGGTTATTTCGCATTCGCCATACAATTGCTAGCGAGGATTAACGCATGTGCGAGATGCGAAAATGGATTTTTAAATTGATGAAGCGATTGGACAAGCAGGGTTACTCTAGCGTGAGTACTTTTCTTGCCACTTGGAACCTCGCAGTTCAGTTATTATTCCATCTTATTTTTAATGTGTTTATGTTCGATTCTTCATGCCTTGGGCTGCTTTGGATGCACATTGAAATAGGCTTCGTAGCAGACGAAGAATAAAAAACAAAAGAAGGATAATAAAAGAAAAGTTGATAAACACGTAGGTGTGTTAGGGTGCCCGAAAACGAAAAGAGAATTGCAATTTTCCGAAGTGATTTTCCCGGATGATTCCAATCTTCCTAACTGAAAAAAATCGACTTCAAATACGGCGTGGAAATTCAAAACAATGGAGCACATACCAGTCCCTCCGTCGAAAATGAAGCAAAAAATGATTGCCTCCTTTTTGTACTTGTTTTGTTTCGATTGGTGCATGGAAATTGAGTGGGAGGCTTCCTCCTCCTCATGTTTTGTTTAATTCGGAATTTTAATATAAAGTTTCCTCTTTTCGATCTATTTTTGTAGAAAAATTAAGGATGTTATGGAAAACGTTCTCGGAAACTCAGTCTGGAAATTTTCGCGGCCGCAGAATTGAGGTAAAAACATAGATGTGAATATTTGAAATTGTGAAATTTTTTAGTTAAATCTGAGATATGATAAAATATTTCTCAATAGCGTAAATTTAAACTTAATATTAGTATTAGAGGTTTCTGAATTGTTGGAATTTTAATTTAATTTTATTAATTCTGATTTTATTTCTCTTCTCAGAAACGTCCTATCATCTTGGAAGCTATCCGTTGATGGTGAGTACAGCTCGTTCACAACATTCGTCTCTTAAGCATTATTATTACTGTACTATTTTGGTGAGGCTAAGCCAGAATTGCTTCTACAATTAATACATGAAAATATACACAATTTTGCAAAACGATATTCTACAATTAACGTACATATAGATAAAATTAATCACGAAAAGCAAAATAAACGACAGATTTTAAAAGTATATAAAAGCTAATGTATGCAAACTTATAGATGAATAAAATATAGATATATAGTTGGAAACTAGATCTAGATGCAATAAAATAAGGAAGATATGGTTCGTGGCGAATGACCTTTACCGAATTTTTACAGAAAAAAACCCACAATGCGGAAAAATACACAAATTAAAAAGGGATAGGGAAAATCGCGAAAACACTATAGGTTTGGTACCTCATTAATATTTCCTATTAACCTATTAATTTCCTTTTTTCGAAGATTATTCTTAAACAAATACATCGATAAATTCCGAGTAGTAAAATTACGGATCGTTGTCACTAAATCTATCTAACCGTCGTGGTCAAACCATACCTGAGGTAAGGAATCATCTTCTCCTTTGTATTTCCTTTCTCTTTGTGCGAAATATCATCAGATACAGGCAAAATCAAAACCGGAGGATTTCTTTTCTGAATTCGCGAAACTTGTTATCCTACATCCCGATTCCTTCTCTAGTGGATTGTTTGTAGAGTACCTCTACGACGGAATTCACTATTTCAGGGAAAACGTTCTTCGCATAGTCCCTTTTTCGCCTGAAATCCATCGCGCGCTTCTGAAGAGCACCTCCGGGAATATTATTTTAGTAGGAGTATGAATACAAACTCTCATTTCCCTCCATCCCTTCCGGTGATATACTACGATTTTATGCCAACTTCTTTTTCGATGGTTTGTATCCGCAGCTTACATTCCGTTTTATACCGATGGCTGTAGCGCGAGGTTCCGAAGCCTATAGAACGCACTACCGAATTAAATTTTTCGTTCTATGCTACGATAAAATTTGGATAATTTTTATTTTCCGATGCGGAAAAATGAAATTTTTCGATACGGAAAAAATTCGGAAATTCCACGTGAACTGAAATTTAAGTTCCGTCTACAGCCGCATGCATTCCCATCTCGCTTTGTTTATCGGAGATTTATTTCATAAATATTCACAACATTTTCCACTCTACAGGAACGAGTGTTATAACGTGCGGTCTTAAATTTCTCAGGTTGGAAAACAAAAATAACTCACCATTTACTTCGTCCTTGAGGCTTTTCAGTTGTCGTAGATTAAAGATTCTGCTCCTTCCTTATTCTTTCCCCCAATGGTTGGAAGGAGGTTAGATTTTAATAAGGAGAACCTTTGGAAGAAGCCCTTTACCATGAAATCAATATTTCATTGGATCCGAACCTTTTGTGCCGCTCTCCCTTCTTATCTCTCTCTTCCACTCTCCCTTCCTTTCGCAGGTACTTCGCTTGTCTCACATAATAGCTATCCAATCGTCCTCTTGCAGACTTCATCCCGCAGCATTGCCCGTTGGCTTGTTACAGGCCTTCGAAGAAGCAGTCCTTATTATTGCTCGCCCATTATATGAAAGGGATTCGAATTAAATCGCCCGTGAGTGTTTCGAGCCCAAAAATTTTGAATGGCGTTGTACGGCGATGGAATTTCAACCCTTTATGTTCCTCCTTTCCTTTCAGGGACGGAAATTTGAAACAGTATGGCGATGGTAGGGTCGTGAGATTTTGGAGATATGGGTGTTGTCTCAGCAAAACAGGAGCACGTGTATTCCGCATTCGATAAGTTTCCAGGGAGATGATGTTTATTTCATTTGAATGCCTGAGATTTTATCCAAACTATTTTTATTTAATTTGTGATTTCACATTTGCAAGTAGAGAAGTAGAAGTACCATTTAGAGTCCATAGGTTTTGACTTGGGTTTAGGGAATTCTCCATCGTAAGGCCTTACATATGTCGGCCCTATAAGGAACTATTAGGGCGCACTTGAATTGTGTATAACCTGCTTTCAATCGCTTTAAATAAAAATTCTATAGTCTATAATTTGTTTGCTATGTGATCTAAATGAGAATATTTTCCATTTCGTTCATTTCGCGTCACTAGCAGATGGGAAAACGAAGCAACTTAAATATAGGATTTCTTTTATAAAAGAATACTGAGCACTGAACTGAAATGATGGTTAATGAACACTGAAAGCCAAAATAGACAGAAAGTTCCCGATCTCTGTTTTGACTATCAGCCGTCAGAGTTTGCTTATTTAATATTTAGCGATGAAATGATGCGAAATTCTTTCCTACCATAAATAATGATGATTTAATCTCCAAAATTTTGCGCTGTCTCCTGCTCAATGTTATGTAGGATAACCAGTCAATTTCCAGTTTTTCATTTCCCTAGTTGTAATGCTTGATTTTTAACGTGTTAATTCTGTTATTACCTAAACACTCTAAGCAATATTTATGTCTACTAACTAATTATTTTTTATCGGAATAATCTACGGAATAAAAAAAAATTTCTTGGAAATCCTCAAAGGAAAAATGAACAGAACGGTCAAAATTTTATTAAAAAGATTTATGAAGACAAAAAATACCAGTTTCGACGAATGATAATCATCTCCATGGTGTCGTCGAAACCGACAGTTTCTCTTTCAAAAATAAATACTGCGGAAACACATTATATTTTCTTTTCCTTTACATTTCATTCTTTGAAGCGTTTCTAGGCAGTGGGAAGGGGTGATATTAATCTTCGACGCTAAATCCTTCTCTTTTGCGAATAAACACAAACACTCGCTTTGTAAGGGGACGAATAAACTTGGGGAGGTCCCATTGGCTCAGCCACCTCTGAGATACGCACCATCATCAACAGCGAAAGGGGTTCCGAGTACCGCTTCGGTTCCTTTGAATCGCCATCCACTTACAAAAAACATCTCCAGTTCCTTTTGGCCGTCATTTTGTACCGCTCTTTCTCGACTCAGCCTTTTTTTCCGCGACATCGTCGTTTGGCTCATGGAACCCCTCCCAGACACATTGCAACCCCATTCGGGTCCTTTGACGTCCTGGGGCACGTGACATTCTCTCTCCATTCCAAACCACAGGTATAAAAAGTGTGACGATAAGAGATTCCGTGAAAAAGATGTGAGAAGGAGTGTCATTGCTGTAATCCCTTTCAACCCACTCGGAGATTCACATTTTTTCTCCTTCCCTCGCATTTGCAAACCCTATTACACTTCTCACCTTCTCAGCGTTACTGTCTCTTATTTTTTCGCAGTCCCAAAACGGCCCCTTCCCATGCGTAAAGAATTCGCTCGAATCGTTATCTTATCTTGTGCTTTTTCCTCCCGTGCCGATTCCTCTCTTATCCTTCTCATAATTTTCCCTCCGTTTTCCTTCGAAGAGGGAAAAAATCTTAATTTATTTTTCATATTCCAATTTCTCGGAATCGTCTAAGTCCCACCTCCCTGCCATCCATTTCGATATCGTCATCTACATTTCCTTTCAGAATTTCTCCCTCGTTCCACTTATCTCACATCTCCCATTATATTCCGTCCATCGTTCCGCTTTTGAAGATTTCATCTTCCTTCTGTCTTTCATTTTCTTGGAATGTCCAAAATACATTTAACTCGTTCTCTGCGTACTAACCTCTTCCTTCGAAAGATATTTCAGCCCTCATTCCTCGTGATTTAAGATTGGAATGAGCGTAATCAATTTTCTTATCTTTGAATGCTGACCTTATGTAGTGATTTTATCCTGAACTAATTGAATTTATCGATAAAGGCTTTCTCTCTCCAGCGTAGTATCTTATAAAACTTCAAATATGCAAAATGCTGGTTAGGAGACTGATAACCTGTAGCTTAGATTTTTCATAATTGTTTTACAATGCAGTACAGAAGGTCTTTATTATTGGGCGAAATTGAGACTAGATAGTCTTCTATTTAATCCTAGTCAGAATGTAACACAGTGTGTTTTATGGCGGCTTTTGACAATTTAATTTCTTAGAATAGTACAATGCTTATGACCTTCCTGTATGTTAATTTATGCTGGTAATTTCTTAAGTACGCAACGTTTTCTCTTGCAATCCACTAACAAAATATCATGGACTTTGGGTTTTTAATTTTATGAATTTTAATTTTCTGTATCCAAATAATCTTGCAAACTGATTTTATCTGGAAGATAATAATGTGAATATTTTCATGAAAATGGTAGACGTCAGGCTGCCATTCCCTAAAATTCTTTAAAAATCATAAATCTATATTGTGTTCCAGTTTTTCTAGTCAGTATGACAGCTGAACTATAGCGGAAAGTTTCCTATGTAAGCTACGAATGGAAATTTTCATCGATATATCAAGAAAAACCGATTGAGGCGACATAGAATGAGGCTATATTTCAACATGGAGAAAAGCTGTAGAATATTACTACTATGGTATTCATAAATACAGACTAGAAAACTAGAAAGCTCTTGTCTCTTGTTATCATTTGCATCAATTTTAAGAAAGTCGAAGAATTGGTAAATTATACGCAACAAAATTAAGACAAATTTCTCTCTCTGCAAATATGTGCTTTGATGAATATTTTCTAAAATACAAGAGCTGATTTGAGACTAAATATTTGAGGAAGTAACCCGGCTTAGGTGTTTTTGCTTCGTCTGTATCCATCCGTTAATTCACACTCCAATTAAATCACAGCTATCAACTCCCACGATCTCGACTTTGGCAACGTGTTTCCGCCAACGCAACCGCTTTGCTTAATATTTCATGTCGTGCTCAAATGATTCCCTTGTAATCCCACTCATTTCCTCTTCCATATCACACAAACCTTCACCCATTTCCCGCGCGCCAACGAACTTTCGACCCATCAACTCACTCTTATTTAAACACTTCCTTTTTCCTCTTCTTCGCCTCCCATTCTCATACCCGAATCATGCATTACTGATATCCCCTTTACTTGCATTTGGTGTCAATTGCTAGCGATTTCCGTCGCCGATAGTGTTTTTTCTTCGAATTAGATTCTCCCAGCACGCTGATAGTGTTTCGACAAACTGGTTTCAGAATGGGAAGTCGTAATTGCGAATCGCGGCACATTGAGCTCGTCGGTTGAAGCGCTTCCCATCATCTTAAGTGTTTGCTTTGACGATGATGATGTCACATGCCGCGGGAGTATCTTTGCACTCGCGGTAACTTACCTGCTTGGTAATTTCAGCTTTGGAGCCGTTTGGGAAATTTGTACCTACGACAAATTAAGTGACCTGAAATTTCATTCGGTGATTCACTCTAGTTAGAAATTCCTAAATTAAGCTTAAAGTGGATGCCTGTTTATTTTCATTACAAATTGGTGTTCATCTATTTCTAAAATAGAGAAGTGGTCAATAAAGCTTTATTATTCCGACATTTTTTTAAATATGACAGTCATTCCTTGCGAAGTCTCTTCAGCAATAATGCAGGAAAATAATTACTAATTGATGCACTTGTTTAACAATCAATGGGGCTCCCAGATAGCCTAGTGTGTAGCGCTTTTACCTTTAGTAAAAGCATTCCCGAGTTTGACTCCCAATGGAGGCCCATTTGTGCGAAATGATCTTAGATATCAAATCAATTTTAAAAATACTTCTACTTAATAATTAACTCATACGGTTTCACCATGTGTAAGGCCTCTTACCAATGAATAACATCTGTACAAATTAATTTATACCGAAATTAAGGAAAAAACTATATCATCCAACCAAGAGAGACAACACTATCTTACATTTTCGGCTCAGAACGTTACTGAGTGAAATAGCCAACAATTTCAGCCGTTATTACTACATTGGAAGAGGTAATCCTAATCTGAATTATAGGAAAATAGGAGTCATCACATCTGGCCCTTATCTCATTTCTCATCTCTCTGGTCAGTATCTCATTTCAAGCATTCATTAGATGCATAGAAGGAAAAGAAAATTTTCTTACGATTCTCAATTAATTCAGGCACGACTTCGTGGTAGAACTGTGCGACGCAAAGAATAAAAGAGCAAGATTTTATCCGTAACACTAAATGTATAATGTGGAAATCCGGGTTTAGATGCTTAACGTTATCACCAAGCTTGAAAACTTAGTCTTCCACTCTCTACGTTGCTTAAAATCACAAATCTCAAGGAAAGGTAGAATAATATTTTCGCTCTAAATCCTTTTTGATTCTATTTTACATCGCTCTTCTTCCTCTTCTTCCCCTCAGAAATCACATTTTACAGTTCGCAGTCTGTCTTTCGTGAAAATGTGATTTTTTGGCGAAATAAAAATTCCTCGATAGAGAAGGTGGAAAAGATTCTGCTTATTTTAGACAGAAAGTATTCACTCGGTATTCCGTCCCTGCGCCTTTCTCTTTTACTTCGGCACAATATAAGGGTTTGAAGTGATTTTGACTGTCAAAGCTTATAATGTGCAGAGTTAGTCGATCGTTCGCTTCGGCAAAGAGAAAGCGGAATTCGGGCGAAGAGAACCCTATCTTAAAATCCTATTTCACCTCTCGATAGACGCACGTTCACTTTGCTTTTCAGCGGATGAACGTTTTCCTGCTTGTTTGTCCGTCTGCCCCTCCACGCGCAATAAGTTTAATCCTCATCCCGCCAACTCTATCAAGTTCTCCTCTTACGCCCTCGAGAACCGTATTTTATTCCTCCACTTTTTTGCACGTCCTTTTCCCTCACGACTCCGCAGAGTGTCTCCCTGATGTCCGTGACCAAGAACCTAATCCCCGAATCACGCTGCGCCGTCGTTTTTTTCTCTCCGCGGGACGTACGTGACGTCCTTTTTTTATTTCATTCCCTCAGCGCCAATCTTTATCGCCATCCTCCGGTTCGCCCGTAATATTAGAGCGGGGCTCGTCGAGTGGACTCCAAAAGCCACTCAGAATATCGTAAAATCAATATACGACTCCTCCACGACGACCTCACCCACCTGACGCCTCCCTTCAAACTCTTTTACTTTTCATTCCGAAGAAAAAAAAAGAAGGCTGGCGAAGCGACCGATTTCCCGGCGAAGAATGTTAATCTCGCTCGATCTGTTTTCAAGTTTAAACTGCGGACACTTGACTTGCGTTTCGACTCCCGAGGTGACGCCCTGTCTGCTGAGCTTTCTTTCATGGCCTCGTTGAGGGTCTTAAACACACATTTCCGCCTTCTTTCAAGATGAGAGAAAACGGAACGTAAGCGCCCTTGGATTCGTTTTTTTTTCGAAGTTAATCTCGCTTCGAATTTGGACTCCACCGTCTCATCCGCAGCCGAATTTAATGAAGCGGACCGCTGCATTGATTTTTTGTTGCAGAAGTAATGCGCCGACGAATCCGTTTGCATTCGCGAAATTGTAATGCCTTCCATAAATACGGCTGACGAGCGGCGATTTCATTTAGTGTTTACATTTAAGCAGAGACCGCGAAACTTTCCTATCGTTTCCACGGCAGTCTATTTGGAAAATTAAAGTATGAATGTGCCTCTCCCTCGTTTTTTAAATAATTTCGATGAATGAGCTTTTCGGATCTATGTTGATTTAAAGATGATATCTGGAAGTTATTGAATTAGGTTCGGTTGGATTTTGATATAGGATGGGCAGTGTTCGTTTTTATGCTGATGAATGCACTCTGTGAGTCATTATTTAAATCGAACTACTTCATTTCTTATACAAAGTAGTGCAGAGAGAATTAAAAAGTAAGTATTTTAAGTTCAGTTAACAAAGGGTTTGAGATTTTTTTCAATGCCAGCGAGCTTTGAACGAAGAGCTGTGTTAATTTTTTATTTAAACGGTTATATCGTACATATAGGCAAAGGCGAAATCGCTACTTACATTGCTGTCTTGAATCCGAGAAAATACTTTCAGTTATGATATTACTTCTACTATATCAAATAAAGGTCAATTCAGCTGTTTTTCACAATTTCAATTTATTTTATCGTAATTATGTTTTATTTCTCCCTGAGTATCACTGTAAAAATAAAATAGTTTTTAGTTCATTAAGTCGTTTTACGCTTTTTTTTCTAGTTTTTAGCGTAAAATACTCTCATACCAATCGCGCTGTCCCTTTTGAGAGTAAGCAGGATATTGGCTTCTCATTCTTCCATATATTCCATGCACCAAAACCAGAAGCGGATCTAGAAATTAATGAAGGAAGTTGCCTAAGGGGAGCGTTTTAAGACAATTTCCTTATGAATTCAACACTAGTTAAAACACTACTTAATGTGACAAACGCAGTAGACGTATAGTGATCGTAGAAACCATTCATCTTCAGATTTTATTTCAAGTTTATCGAAATATTTAAGGCAAATAACTAGTACAACGAAGTCATCGAGAATCATTCCTTCCCCTTGGATCCACTAATGGCTCCTATCTGTACATTAATTTGTAAATACATATTCATATAATTCAATTTAAACTTTAGTGCGTACCTTCTCTTATGGATTTCCACACTTTCATGGATGGGTGAATGACTCTTCACTTTGATTCCGTTTTTTTCTTGGTCTTCCACCTCATCTCTTCTCTCATTCTCTTTCCATGTATCCTTTTACTGTGATCAGTTCAATTTTCCTATCCATTCCCATCATGTTGGGATTGCAGACTCTTTCGGTCCTCATACATTCTTTACTTATTAATAGCTTATTATCACTCTTGTTTTGATGATGCAATCTACCCATGCGTTTCATTCCAGTTACATTCAACTGACCTACATACCTTTCTTGACTTACGTACCATTTCCCAGCGCACTACTATGAGACCATTTTCAGTAAATTTTTCCGGTATACGTAATAAATCTGCTAAAAAGAGCAATTATTCTATTAGTGATACTCTGTTACCAAGTTCCTAGCAGAAAAAATGGAAATTTTACTAAAACCATAAAAACGAGCTATGAATAACGAAAATATGATCTAATTTCAATATAAAAATATTAACGACTATACAATCAGTAAAACACAGATATAAGTTCATACCAACAGGAATTCATTCTATGTTATTATCACAAGAAAATATTTTTATTCACTGGAATAGGGATTTTGCAGCCGTGTCGTACAACAAACATATGACCACTTTATCACAAGATTCCACTGCGATTTTCAGTCTCTTTGCGATCGAATTCATGAACATTATTTAAGGATCTTGTTTACTCATTCACATGGAAGGATTTTTACATCTCATTTGATCATCCTAGAGTGAGTTATTAATCTGAAGGATCTTAAATAATTAATCGCTGTCTCGATGCAATTCACCTTGATCGCAGCAGTGCGTCCAAGGAAGCTATTTGCGCCTTCGCTGTAAACCCGCCTTAACATGGTGGAACACTGTGATCGCGATCTTGAGCTATTTCGCCTAAGGTACGGCCGTTTTATAGCGATTTGCTAGAGCAATCACGTTAAACCAAGTCGAGATTGGTCCTTGTGTAAGCTTTTCCCTCGAATAGAACAATCCGCGTAGAAGAGCGGCTCTGAGATCGAATTGCTAACCTTTTGGCCCAATGTGCACAATTTAGATTCCTAACAGTAGTCAAAGGCAGATGGAGTCTTTAAGAAGAATTATCACTTCGTGCATTTTTAGTATAATTCCCAATCCAGTATATAGCATAATTCCAGACTAATACAGGTCCAGTGTAAGGTATTTTAATGTATTTTATGGCACTTTGAAGCTTTGGACTGATAAGGAGTACAGAATGTTTCCATTTGGTTGCTTTAAAGCAATCTTTACAAATCATTATCGATGCATTCGCGAAGACTCTTGAATGAAAAAATTGTTTTTCATATAAGATTTAAGTTGAGAGCTTAGATTTTTTTATATCAATTATAATTGATATCAAAAACTCAGTTCAATTCAGTTTAAATTTTACTGAAACACTACTCATTACTCACTCCCTAGTATGAATTTCGAATTCATTTCGAATGAATCAGAAAAATATGAAAACTTCGATTTTTTCATTACTCGTGTCTCACAAACAATCCTCATGGTATCTTATAATGAGATACGTTAGAATTCAAATCTAATAATTTTCGAAAATTTCTCTACATAAATGACGCTTCGTGAGACCCTCTGAATACAACTACAAAAGTTTCCATGGAAATTATTTAGAAACACTTTCATCTATATTCTGTAAATGATGTTCATAAAGGACAACACGTCCGTCAAAATATCGTTCATTTGCGTTCTGTAAATAAATTTCGATAAACCTCGTTTTTTTAATGAAACGAAACGCAAATATCCCGTGTAAACTGCAAACAATCTCTTTCAGAAACATCCCAGGAAAAAAGCTGAGGGCGATGAAATGTCAGTGATGTAGTTTAATTACCTCACTCTCTACGTGAAAATGACGATTTTAAATATCTTTACTCTTGCTAAACAGCAATTTTCTACAATTTCCCTCATGCACTTGAAAATTTAAACTAGGAAATTTCTTTCTAGGCACCTCTTTTCTCATGGCCTTTCACTTCCTCCTTACTTCCTAAATTTCCATGCATTATCTGTCGCAAATTGAAACACTTCCGCACCTTCCCGACGCTGGGCTTCATTTCTTCCGCATGCGTTTTCTCCTCCGTGGTCATTCCACTCACAGCAACTCACGTTTCTTCTCCCCGTTCTTCTGGGAGACATTCCTTCCTCATATACGCCTCTGATGAGTTATTCAACTCACGCCTCGCCTTCTGTTTTATCAGGATAGCAATTTCATCAGGGAAAACACTCGCCTTTATTTACCTCTCGAAAAATTCTCTCACCCTATGTCTCCCCCGTCTCTTTAACGGCTCAATGGAATTTCCGTGCAGGTGTTTTCGTGAAAAGGTTTTCTACCGGAGTGCGCTGCGGTTTTAATTGAAATTCATTAATTAATTTCCTCTCCGAGGATTTGGAGTTTTTTTCGCCCGCGCGCAATGTTGCGGGGATAATAAGGTAAATATTTAGGGAAAAATCCGCTCATCGATCGCGGAACCTATTTAGACCGGGGAAGGCTATTAGAAAGAGAGTCTCACTGTTTTGGAAACGTTATCCTATTCATTGGCGCGAGTATTATTTTTTCGTCTGCATTGTAGCGGAATGGAAATTGCCTCAAATTAAGCGATAAATATTAAATATTCCATTGGCCTGCAATCGATGCACGTTACTCCGCTTGCTAGAATAAAAACAGGTTCAATACATTTGTGTTTCATTTCGGAACTGGGGCGGAATGAGGCCATAAAAACCATAAAGTGTCGATTGGCGGGGATGAAATTGAATAAAGAAGCTGATTATTCGGAAGGATATTGCTTGCATGCTCAAGGAGAAATTTTCCTCTCCACCGGAGGAAATCTTTGCCGAACCGTGTTTTCCAATAATCAGGATACTGCCCGGAAGATTTTTTACACCCAGTAATGAATCGCGTTCTTTATTCGCAGCGAAGTTTCTCGGAATCGCATCTTTTGTGTTTGGATCCGTTAGGTTCAGAGTGCACCAAAAGAAAGCATTTGAGGCATTCGGAGTCGTGTCTTTTCACCAGTAGATAATGGAAGGGATTCTCACCTCAGAGGAACGCAGGTGTCGAACTTTATCTCTGCCAAATTACTGAAAATGGAAGCGTTTTTCGGAGGCGAAATTCTGCGAGACGGGAAATAAAATTCTACCTCCGATCGCGGATTGATATTTACCTCTCTCATACACAAAACCGTTTTCCCCGTTCGGCATCTTTTTCTCCCATTTCGATTTCCCGCTTAAAATTTGACGCTGCTCGTATTCCCACCCACTCTCGCTATATCTCACGCTTCTCTGCACTCCAGTTATACTCTCCGTATCCGCAAACTCCGAAAACCTCTCCCAAAAGCCCTCTCTCCAACTTCCTCTGCAGCTCTCTTTCCCATAGCTCAGCGATGTAAGGAGCGACTTATTAGCCTCATTGTAAAGCTCAAGTAAAGATGTCATACGCTTTTCTTCGCCTCTTGCACTGACTCAATTCCCTACTCACGTAGCTGAATTTCTTGTTCGTATTTTGCTCCATGGGGTTTTTATCGCGTAGCTGTGTTTTTCCTCTCTGTTTGCTTTTTTCTCTCTGCATTATGTCGGTTAATCTTTACGTGACATTTCCTAGCGTTTTAGCGCGGTCCTTCCCCCTTTTCTGATGAGAGATGTATACCCGTGTTATTACCTCATCAACAGTCCTACATACATACAGATGAGTACAATTTTAAATCTGTCCGACCTATTTTAATCATTCCGCCTGTTATTTTTTGATCTCGAATAAGAGACTGACTTATAGAAGATAGCTGTTGTTGGAGTAGCTCAGGTTAGGGCTGTCCCGTGACAGGGGCGGTCGCCACAGTTTGAGGGGATGTATAACGCTCTTCCGAGGTTTTGTAATACGTCTTCATGATATATGCTTAAGAGTTTTCTTAAGAATGGATACTATTAGTGGAAATATCCAAGCAATTGTGACATTTTTGTAGAAATGGATTCTATTAAAAGTTTTAACGAATTAATCGTTCGAAAAGAATAATTGACGCCGTTTATTTCTTTTAGCGCCTTTGCTTTCTATTATGTGATCAATATTTTGTTTTAAAATTAAATTGATTTTTTTTATAATAGAGATATTTATTTCATTTTTTTTGTCACAAGATACAATGGTAATAATAGTTTTCAATGTAAACTTTAAGGTCCCCCTGAGCCAGACAAGGCTCGTCAGGAGGTGCCAGGTTTAGCAAGAAAATAACACATACAATAAAAGATACAAGAAATTAACCAGCCACATTCATAACTAACAACCAATTAAATCATTCAATTATTTCATTACTACATTACAAAATCCAATACAAGAAATCAAACATAAAAAATGTTAAAGATTTAAGTATACGTTCAATAAAACTTAAAAACAGTACAAGAAAAATTGCACATTAATTTATATAATTTTAAATTACAAAGGAATGAGTTTTAAGATAGAAATAACATAGAAAATTTATAGAGAACATATTAACCAGTCTTTAATCTTATGCTTTAAACTTCTAAAACTGTCAACTTCATGTAAAATTTTAGGCAATGAATTAAAAATCAAAGGTACTGTTACTGACATTTGTTGTTTACCATGATTATTAAAAAATGATGGCACAACATATCTTATGCTTGTTCTTGTATCCATCTTATGTAGTGAAATATCTAGGCTTTTGTATTTATTGGTATAATAATTTTCTAAAATTATAATGTATTTGTACAATAAGTTGAAAGGTAGTAAACCCATGAGATAATAATAAGAATAATAATATCATCTTAATATTGTTTTCGAATTTAATTTCATGAATAGAAACATCTTTCAAAAATAGAGAAGTTGTAAAGGATAAAATAA
This sequence comes from Pachydiplax longipennis, assembly GCA_036926295.1. Taxonomy (NCBI): domain Eukaryota; kingdom Metazoa; phylum Arthropoda; class Insecta; order Odonata; family Libellulidae; genus Pachydiplax; species Pachydiplax longipennis. The sequence continues at coordinate 11,177,630 of JAVFKF010000024.1, read as the reverse complement.
AAGAGACGCTGCATGACTCCGTGTCATATTTTATGACTTTATATAACTGAAAATTTGAGGTTAAGTCCTTCCGAATTCTTGCATCTTTCCGCATCCTTTCAGTTTATAAGTTTAATTTATAATGTGAAACCCATTTTTAAGTATTCTTACTATTATATTTAACTCGTATTCTCAGCTATTAACCTTTCTTAAGGAGTACAAACCTATATTTCAGATACTGAAACTTCTTTCAGCCTTCTTTCACGATAACCTCCACCAAATATAGTGATATCTCACTCAATTCAGTCGAAGTAAATTTGTCGACAAGCTTCCTTGAATATCCTGATCTCCTGTCCTGTAGAAAATCCCATCTGAAAGCTCCCTCATATCTGATGCCTTGATCTCAAACCTGGGGTCTCCGTTGACAAACGCAGTTTCTCTGCCTTTTCTGGATCAGCGGTCAACTCATAAGGCTGAATTCGAGTAACGCTTGAGCAAGCGGATGATGCGCTCCTTCCGACGGATATCTTTTCCTCTAGCATTTAGGAATAAACAGTAACGTTTGTGTATTGTATTCAGATTGAATAAAATTACTTGCCATAAAGTTTCGTCTTCTAACCAAACTATCATTTTTGAGGGATAAGCAGATAAAGTTACATACCAAACTTAACTTGTTGCAAATGTATGGGATTATTTTGTTCATGTATCGTTCAATTATAAGAAGCTAAACTACTATTTTAATACTTACAGATACTATGAATATTCAGTGGAAGAAGCAAAAATGGTGTTATGTGTCACGAGGACATTTATTGAGGTTCAAACTTCTACGCGAAGTAGGTTACAGTTAGCCTAATTACTCGGTACCTGATTAGGCTTAGTTCAAGACATGACCTTACGTCGACTCGGTGCAACTTGGATGTGGTGCCGTTATCGTAACTTGATGTTATCTCTGAATGTAAGCGTATCGTGTGCGATGTCTCTCTCCAAAGAGGAATTCTCATGCACTCTCCGAGTAACCCTCTCATATCTCCTCCCTTCCATTTCACTGCACTTTCTCATCTTCGCAATCCTCCCCTCGAGCCTCCGCCTAAACCAACAACCCCTTCCTCCCCCACTCGCTTTATAACAATGGATTCCTTGTGTTGTCCTACTTTCTTTTGCCCCCTGCGCAATTTCCTGTCCTCGGCGAATCACATCTTCTAATTTGTTTTCGTATTTCTAGGATTTATGTACTTTCGGAAATCATGGCATTGGTTGCACTTGGTAAATAAAACTCTTGTGCGGAGTAGATTTGGATGGATATCGCCGTATTCATATATGGGTCCATATCGCAGTATGATACGCATCGACGAACCTCAGGAGGTTTTTTATAAGATAAATCGAGAGTTTGCTTAGAGTTGAATCAAGTAGTCGACTTATTGATTTTCAAAGATTTACTGGAAAGTAGTAAAGTGTGTATGACAAAAGTATGACGCGAATGGCATTTTATAATAGTCGCATGGGTTACTAGACCAGATTAAGCACGTCACTAAGTATGCACGTCTTAAGACTACTTATGCACGGTAGGAATGGGTAATGGGTAACTGTCGGTATAACTTAGATAAATTTAGGTTCCCATCGGGAATTGAACCTGGGACTGCTATCACCAAAGGCAAACGCCTTGATAACTCGTTTATTCGGGGCCTGAGAAAGATGTATGTTTCATAATTTCACTTTTAAATCTGCTCGACCGTATTAAAGTTCCCGATGATACCAGCAAAACTTCCAATAGTAAATCTTGGTTAAAACTGCAAGAAAAGTAGACCAGTCAATTTAGGAATGTGTTTCCGAAAAAAGCGAAATATAATTTTAATTTTATGCTTTTAGTTTTCGTTATATCCAACGCAATTCGAGTAATTTCTCACGTGAAATGCAATTTCGTTCTTCGATATCCAAAAATATCCCTTATATGGTGTACTTGTATTGATGTATGTACTAGGAGATTTTTTTGTTAATTAAGTCTTGTTGAAGTGCTGTGGTGTTTTAATACCAATTGTAATTAGACTGAGTTAATTTGGTATATTTATACGAATAAGACAACTTGTGGCTTGCTCTGGTTGAGGATTGCTCTAAGCGTTCTTAAACAATAATTGGAGCTGCAATCTGAAAAATTGAATCATAGCATTTCATAATAACAAATGAATAATAATAAATAAAATGGCAGTCTCTGCTTGGAATACTATAGTGAAAACCAACGAATGTCTTCAATTGCAAAGCCCTGTCCCTTTTCATTAAACATTAGATTGCCAAGACATGTTGATTTGTTTAGTAGCGTAATTCAACGTCGAAAAGTTTGTCTTATTCGTTGAATGTCGAAGGCTGGAAAATAAAAATTATATATGAAAAGGTGCGCTAAGTTGGAGGAAAACGCTGGATAACCTCGGTAAAATATGCTTTTTAATGAGAAGTGAATTTCCCTCTGTTGCCAAATCGAAAAAGCGGATCCATTCTTATCATTTCCGTCCTTCACACATCTCTCTACGGGTTGTTTGGCGGGCGTTGTTGCGGGGAAAAGCGCTGCGATAACGCAACTGAGCGACGGCCTGCGAGTTTTTGGCACTGTTTGATTGACACAACGCTCTTTTATTCATCCCACAAGAGGTTTCGAATTTATCTATTTTCATTATTCATTTTTGTTTTTCCACCCGACGTGTTCCGGCGTTTTTTTATCGAGCGTAAAATTAGAAGCCTTTTCCGGAATGTCAGCTGTTTATTTAAATATGTTCAGTTTCATCCGAGTTTTACTCTCCGAAGAATTTTTCTACTGTTTTTTCCTCTGAAGCCGGGTTTTTCGATCGAGCGTATTTATTTGATAAACATTTGAAGATAGAATCTATCACAAAAAATAGCTAAATAGACTATCTCAAACTATTTGCGATAATAGTTGCAATTGCAATGAAAATGAGCGACGGCTGTAGTGATAGGTGCAGCACTTATACTTATATTGGATTACATTCTATTCTCTTTAATTTATTTTAGTAAAATTTCCGGAAAATGCCCTAATTAATTCTAGTCATAAAAATGGCGAAAATCCTCATCCCACACACACACTATACTTATTATGCATCGATGTCATATTAGATGAGCAACAATGTTCCTGGTGTTAAGAAGAATTTATAATTATCACCAATAAATATATCTTATCCCAGTGAAATTATCGAGGGAATTCAGTCCCTAAGAAATCCTATTTGACTAATAAAGCTATCTTTGCTTCTTCTATCTTAGCTTCTTTGCATGATTGCAACATAAATGTGTTAGTGTTAATTTTGAACGAAGATTTTGGAAAAATTCTCCTCTTGGAGGTTTTCTGTGACTTAATATTAAAAGAACGCAATTTAAAAGATATAAAGCTTCAGCTACCGGTACACTCAAGTAGGATGATAAGTACTGACATAATAATATCTCTTTTCAGGTCAAAAAGCTTAAGATGTTCATGCGATACCTATCAGGCAATTTAGAATGTATGAGAAATGCCGTATTTAATTTTAAATATCATAGAATCTCTCTTTTTCTACGAAGGGTCCTACTTGAGCATTGATTTCAAGATTTGTTGGAAATTTACTTCAAACAGAAAGATCACATTGAAAGATCATTCGTACTTAAGAATTACTTTTCATTATTTCGCTGTATCTTATTCAAATATAGAAATGCGTATTACCAGTTATAGAAATTATTTCATTTACGTTGCATTTAGAGATACATCTTAAATTTTTTTCTTAAAGGCTTATTGCATCAAATACTGTTTTATTTCAAAATATAAAAACTCTTGCCTTTAAACGTAATTGCTGCAGTGGAATATCATTGTATTCGATTTTTATTTCAAATTATTTATATGGGCCAATGAGGAGTTCCTAGAAGTCGAAATTCGTTTTAATTTTTTTAGAGCGCGTGTTAAGTGTGTGTAGTTTTGTGTGGTAACAGAGGAGTGCATCAAGGGTTGGCATGCAATTTTTGTCCAGGGATATCCTTCAGTTATATTACACTCTAGAGAGAGACGAAAAGTAAGAGAAATTCCAGATGAGGGACTTCTAAACTTGCTTAAAGAAACAGCGTCAATGAGAGCAGTCTGCGAAAAGTTCAAACATGATCAAAGCCTTCTGCACTGAACATGTAAATCCAAGTCCATGGAGGCGCAGATCTTATCTGCTTCTCTTTAAAAAACAAAGCGGAAAAGTTACACCTTACATCAGAGTGATAACTTACGGGCTAGAGTATTTGCGCTCCTCCAAAATAAGGACTGCATTTGGCGCTCTTCCAGAGTAAGTTACGTGAGTTGGAATGGCTGGCTTTTCGCGAGTTTGAGGAAAGCCTTTCTGCATTTTATAACGCAGAATCGCTTTCCCCAACCATAAGAAATATATAGGATAAAAAAGTGAAGACATCGTGCTAAACTAATGTATCAAAAAATAAATTTTCTTAACAGGATTCCACCGGAGTTCTTATTCTGCGAAAGGATTAATTTTATTTATTTAAATTATTCTTGAGCAATATTAAAAAAAATTCATGAATTTTATTCCTTGACTGCTTCATGCAATATTGATACACTTACGTTTTGTTATTGAATTACTTTTTATCGGTTTTCAGGGGGAATCTATTTATTTCACTGCAACAGTAGTGTAATATGTAATAGGGTACAAAGTCTATAATGAAAGAACATGAATGAAAAAAGATTAATAAGAAATTCCTTACAGTTTTAATTCACGCTCATTTGCATTTTCTTAGCTGAAGATATATTCATATAGTTAAGAAGTAGAAATTAAGAAGTACGGTTGTAATAATTTTCAACTTCCGATGGATTTTCTCTTGACATTGTGATGCTGTTGTTAGATGATGCTTACTTACGGTAATAAAGCTTAGAAACATGACTATGATAAATGGGTATCTGATACAATAAAAATAAGCACTAAGATGAGTATAAGCTAAAAAGAAATGTTAGCATACTTCGCACAACGAAGTCTTATCTAAAAGCTAGAGTAGATATGTACATCCTAAGCATATATGTATCTTTATTATTACTGTACACTTTTAGCACAGTAAATGATCTTGTATAATAGAATTTTAGAAAGTGCCATTGAGTCAGTTAAGTTTTAATTTTATTAAATACAGTAAAATGATCATTTTTCCAGTTAAGAACACATCAAAATGCTTTTGATATTCAATCACTATATAATGTTTCTTAATATATTATAAATCCCGGTACAGTGAATGCACCCCATATTTTCGGAATGAAGATGTTGCTGATTATTTTGATGTTTCTTTAGAATTCGATGAGTATGTTGTAAATACTTCATTTATGAGTTAGCCAATTTTGAAATCTAACTTGCTAATCACTCAAGTTTGGACAAATTGATGAAATCCTCTCTTGCATCTGTGATAGCTAGTTGTAATTAAGCGTTATTCGTTTGCATTCAAATCTTGTATAATCCTATTAAGCTGCTACAGTTCAAGTTAGTGAGCAGCCTAACAAACATCAAGTAATTAGCAAAAATAAATCGCATGTGATATAAAATTAATTATCTCTGAAAATTTGGTTTCAGTTTGTCTGCGCTAATGAAGTCATGAGCAAATTAATCCAGATTAGATCCAGTCTTTCAGTAATTGTTAGGATCACGATTTAATTCATGGGAAAGTGATGGTTTAATAGTCATAATTGTAATGTTTGAGCACTTTATGTGATCTTCTCTTAAATATTAGATGAATACAATGTTCGGTTTAATTTAAAGGATCAAAACTTAGGGAAAATATGAATGTCGTGAATAGAAAAGTTGTATTTCATACTAATCATCTGGTGATGCAACAAAATGAATGGAGATATACATTAGGAGGATGCAAATTACCATTTGTTGATCATTACGAAGTGATTAACGTATTAGTGGTACTTAGGTCCACAACTCATTTTTATATGAAAAACAGCTCGGATAATTTATGGAGTCAACAGGTTATCGATAAATTTCGTATGTGTTTAGAACTGCCATACGATCACGGTTGAAGATATTATGATATTAACCAGTAATTACCATGAATTGAAATCATATTGCAGCTTATTGAGTTGCCTCTTTTCGTTGCAATCTATTTTTATTTTATGGAATAAACCAACAATTTTTGATTCATTAACTTCAGGTTTACTCACAATCAATCAATTGGGGGATATAAATATTATCGGAGTAGTCTTCGTATAAAGATTCGTTTGGTTGAATTTTCTCTTTTGTAGCAGTTCTTATATTCTCTATGTAATGGTTTACGTTACAAACAACCTACACAGTTTAAGAATCAGTCAAAATCAAATAGCAGTAAAAAATAGAGCAGCAACATTTTAATATTTAGAAAATATTCTAAAGGAAACTTCGGAAACTATACTTAGGTATTTAGTATTTGAATATGCACCATTTTGATGAGGTAATAATACTTCTTGGAGATTTAAATATTCCCTTTGTCGTCAGTACGAGCAACCAGATATCGCTTGGGTAGTATTTAAATATCTACTTCAATAGCAGCCGAGTAGAACATCTTCTCTTACGTTAATTACTAAAATAACAGATTAAAAGTTATGTGAGACAACATCAGGAATATTCACTGTCGCATATATGCAATTATCGACGACCAAAGTCTTTTCAGCCCCCATTTCCAATTCTGTTTTAATACCATTTATTGCATAGAAACATGGAATGGGCTGCGATACTCGCATGAGCTAGTTGACTTTCTTTTGGCGGAAGAAATATTTCTTCAGAATTCAGCATTCTCTCGCATGCATCCTAATAAATTTAAGGTATAAACTTATACAGCGGTTTATATAATCACACCAATCAGGCAATACTAGCTAGAAAAGAAAAATCACTAAGAAAAGATTTCCATGTTACGCAGTGCGTGAACCAAAGCAGTACTCTTTAATAATGGTTAGCGAACTTGAGACGCGATAGGGAAAAGAAAATTATGGACATTTCGTTGGCTTCCAGTTTGTGTAATCAGGTATGAGTTGAGTGTGTGGCTTTATAAAGTTATTTTGCGAAACCTTTAAAAAAATGATTATGCTTACTTTGATTGCCTTGTTTAACATTTGACTACAGAGAAAAGAGTTTATTTATGAAAATAACAAGAGAATAAACATAAGAGAGTTAGAATAAGAGTTTGTCAAAGAAAAAATATAATTAAAATGCTGATGGAAAGGTTGCATTCGCAATTTTCCAAATTTTTATTGGTATTGTTACAAGTCACATAATTTTTCTAGTTATTAAATGCTTATGATTTTAGAAAAAGCTTGAAATTATGTTTAATGCGTTTCTTTTGTAGGCGAATCCTTACTCTTCAAGAAGAACCGCCCTTCGTGAAGATGTATTTTTTTTTCAGTCAACTTTCCAAAAGATTCTTTGACTGCGTCTGGAATTATCTTCCAGTCTGCCTAAGAAGGAAACTTGACAAAAGTTAGCGCTTTAATTGACCTTTGTTCATTAATAAAGCTTTCTTTGAGAGAACAGGTCGGTTCGAAATTTCAGCCTTTATATTTTAGGAGGAATTTAGCGTGAGTGAGTTAGAGGTGGATTTTATTTCATACGTCGATAGCTGAGGCGATCTTCTTCTCTCACAATGGGTTCCTTCCTCAAAAGAATATACTGCAAACTAATTTACAGTCGGAATAGTTCTATAATGAACCACCTTCCACGTCTTTGTTCTCGGTTCATCGTAAAAAATATCATTTGGACTTAGATGCTGATGAGACCTACGTTACAATAGTCCTTACCGCTCAGTAAATTTTTCACCTCGTTTCTTTGAAGCATAAATATAGTTAAAACCCGTTTAAGTTGCTCCCGCTTAAGACGCTATCCCGCTCAATACGTGTTTTTTCCCAGTTCCTACCACATAAACAACAAAATAAAGATACCGCTTAGGATATTTCCACTTATAACGCGAATTGTTCTCTCCTCACTGCAACCCACTATAGCCGATTATTCAATAAACCGAAAATAGTTTACATTGCTCTTCCCTAATCGTCTATCTGGTGAAAAATTGCCTCAATTTTATAGAGAAAAAGGAAAAATATGAAGTAACAAAAGGAGACAAATCTTTATCCGAAAAGCAGACTATTCTTAAAAGATATGCTGAGAAGGCAACCAGTATTACAGAACAATAGTTTTTGGACGCTATAAATATAATTTTTGTATAAAATAAAGATCAATAGATTTCTTCATTCGTTTTTAAGATGTAAGGCACTTATTTAAAAATTAAGAACCCTTCCCTTTCGTTTTATAACATAAGTGGAATATAATTTTGTTATATTCCATTTATTACGCTATCCCGCTTATGACGTGGTTTTCATTCAATTCTCTTATAAGCGTCTTAACCGGGTTTCACTGCATGTCTAAAGAGAATGATATTTAATTCGTGTCCTTAATTACATTCCAGCTAAAACCAGTTGGTTTTAAAAATAATATTCATAGTTCATGAAAGCAGAACGATTCGGCAATTTACTCAAGATCGCCAACGAAAGCAAACTAAAGATGGAAAGTATTTTTGGCAGTCGTTTAATCTTTGCATATCCTTGACTTCCGGAGAAAGTGAAAGGGATGGAGAGAAAGAATGTGAATGGAATGGCTCTGTGGCTAAAGAGGAAGGCGAAACAAAGTGGCTTTTGAATTGTTCTCTTTAAAAGGTGACGCCATAATTATTTCGTTGGCCTTTCTCCGCTCGTCGAGACGGAGTTCATCTTGTCTTTGAGTGCTAATTAAAGCATAAATATGGCACCACTTTCTCATTTCTCTTTACGACCATTGTTTCCTTCAACCCTGTTGAACGCTCTGCCTTCGCATCGTCCAGTTCTTCCTTTAAAAGATGATTTTCAATTTAACATTTCCAATTATATGAACAATTTACTCGGGTCTCTCGACTTAAATATTCAACTCGGTAGAAGAGAAAATATCGATCTTTATAGAAGTAGAATTTTGTAGCGCCATTAATTAATTTCTCGATACGTCACCCTATAGATAGATGAGATAATTTAGAGATTACTTTGGAGGAGATTAATTTACCCAGCAGTTCTTGAGCATCAACTATTTAAATGTCTCAAGTAGTCAGGACATTGAACGGGAATATTTTTCGTACTTTCGATTCAACTAAAGAAACAATTTATTGTTCCGCGCCGATATCACTCCTTCAAATAATGTCGAACCAATTATTTTCCTGCAACCATGTAATATAATATTCTTCTGAAAGTTTTTTTTGTTATTTCTATCTGTTTCTATTTACATCACTTTTCACGACATTTTAGAATGAAATTAGTGATAGTTATTTCCAAATCCTATTTATACGTATAGTGAACTTTCGAATACACTTAAGTAAAATGTGTTAGAAGCCAGAGATTGGAACGGAATGGATAAAATTCCTTCGTTTCGTTTAGAGTTTAGTTTTCACTTTGCCTAGAATAAAGTTTTCTTAAGATTTCGCTTTTCGGTTCGGTTCGATGCCCTGCATCAAGTAAAGGAAAATGAAAAGCAGATTAGAAGGGAGTGATTCGCTTGTTGAAAGTCCCTATAGTTTGGGCTTCATGCATAGTAAATTATATCATTGGAAGAAGAATGAATATTCGATTGATCATGTGTTATTTTCCTAATCTCTAATTTATTTATTTTACTTTATCTTTCGTTTTAATCTACCCATTTCATATTTATTTAACATACAACTTCCATAATGTGACCTCACAAAGTAATTAGTCAACTGGCATTATGCATTAAAGTTTTCGTCTAACAAAAACTAGATCTCAATCGAACCAGGATTGGCCTTACTTTCAATAAGAAAGTCTGTGTTTGATTTTTGCTCTCGGAAAAAGCTCCATTTACATTGTTACATTTATTTACTTTCAATTTCACTGAATTCTGGTGAAAGCTTCTCGTGAAAGATTATTCCTCAGCAGAAACTTTCAAATCCGCCCATCGTGCTAATTTAGCAACATCCACAAGGTGATTTATACTTCCATTCTTCAGACATTCTTCAAATCCAAGAGACATCTCCACTTCACTGATTACAAATCTCCTTCGTTGACGCTCTAATCTACCCCGACTACTTTGACCTCCGCTAACTAGTTGACTCCTTGACGAATGGCGTTTCATTCATTTCTTTTTTTCCAACCTCTCCTTTGTCTCTTCGCACCCCTTCACCTCCTCAAGTTCTCTTCTCGCTTAATTCTTCCTCTCTTTGTCTCAAACCATCCACTCATCCCCGCCCACGTTAGTTATCTACCCCACTTCCTCCCGGAATTCCCGGAATTTTTTAGCGCAAAAATATAAAACTCTCCCTCAGACAGAAAGAATAGAATTGAAGAAGAGAATGGCGGAAGGAAAGGGAAGCGGAGAGAAACGACTCGGTTTTTTTTCTCTCCCTTCCCTCGCTGTATTTTTTTATGTATCCATCCCCTTATTACTTGGATCCACGCCCATCCTTTCCTCTCCATTAGAAAACTACGATTTCCTCTTTTTCCCTTGCGTTCCTTCGCGCTTCTCCTTTGATGAACCGCGTCGCCCAACGCTTCGCCCCTTTTTTATGTCTTTCCCACCTTTTTTTCACGACGCACAAGTGGCCCCACTGTCCCTTAATTGATACGCTGGAGAAAATGAAAAGTAAAAATGGCAGAGTTAATCACCGGGGACGCCTTTCGACAATTTTTTCATTGTTGGAGGAATAATCGGCTGCTCTTTAACGTCTCTCGCCGGCCCTGGTGGTTGATGAAGGGAATAATTAACTTTTCCATTCGGCCGAGCGTCCAAATAATAGTTTTCGCGATAAAGTGCGGCTATCTGGATTGGTAATATCTCTAATTGGGTTGGATTGCCAGTGGCCATCGCCAAAGGAGCAAAAATGTCTGAGGGAAAGAGACGTCGCAGTCATTTAATTAACAAGCTCTGGTAGGATGTATTCGAGGAAGGAAAAGTACTTTGGAGAAGTACTGTATAGAATTTCGCTCCTTGTTTCCTCTTAGTTTCCCTGAATAAACATGTTAGCAGTGCCCTTTCAATTAGAGCAAGTCTCGAACCGGTACGTTTCCAAAGTGACAAACAAAAAGTCTCAGAACATCAAGCAGTGAAGTGACTATCGGGTCTTTTGCTTACGCAAGAGCAACCATTCTAACCAACCAATCCAACCCGGCCGTAATCAAAACTGGTTGACTGGGTTCCCTAATAAATGTTCAAAGAAATTACTGGAGTTATCTGATTGGTTTTCTTTTATTTCATGGCTGCGTAAGAATATAACACGAATGTGCAAAATCCGTTTATTTTGAACATTTTGTAGATTTAATGAGCTAGGAAAACATTACCACTCTTTCCTAACTATATTATATGACTTATGTCAGATCGTTGCAATTTTAAGCATGAAATTTGGATCTGCTATCACCAATGAGCATATAAACCTGTATTTTGAGTGTCTATATTTATATCAAATATTAAAAAGTGAATTTTATGGCTAGAGAAGAATAATTTCTGTTAACCAATTGATCGGTAACTCATCACAATATTGATCGAAGGCCTGGTTTTTTAAATTTAACTTATTCTGAATATTCGAGTTAACTTTTCTGCCATGAAACTATGAACTAAACCATCATCTATATTCATTCTAAGAGATCTCATTATTTTTTTCATTATTTCAATTTTATTAGTCGGCAATGCCGACTGATAAAATTTTCGGATCGACAAACGTGGTTTGTTCTTGATAGTTTGTCGACATCTTGGTTGTCAACCCTAGAATGTTTCCTTCCAAGTTAAATATTTTATTTTTTTAGGCTAGTTAAGTTTATATTTAAATTATTTGCCACACGAGCTGCTTAAGGAGTATGACAGGGAGAGACACTCTAATCGTTTCTCTGATTTGTATACCTTTACTATGCGGACAGAAAGATAAGTAGTAGCTATCCGTTCTTGCTTTAATCTCTCAATGCGCTGAGTACTGGAATCACGTAAGTTATTAATGAAATATCACTCGAATAGCTGATGGATAGTTCGTACCTACACTCGTATCTTCTATCCCTAAGAGATTTCCATCCGAGGATTTTGATCTTCTCCGATAGACTGCCATCGAACCTGTAGTCCCTCTTCACAAACGAGCCGCACTACGCACTCTAACATATTGATGCGGATTCCGTACCGCCGTACAGTACTCAAGCTACGGACGAAGTTGCATTGGGGAGGGGAATCTTAGAAAATGTCTTGTGCTTGTTCTTTTGATAATTGCTCATTTGTGACAAGTGATGTTCATGCTTTTTGTTTTCATACTGTTTCGAGATTACCCTGTCCGAGTGTAACCATGAGAATTTGTTCTCCTGCGAGATATCTCAAGTTCACTTACCTTCTTAATGAATTTTAAAAGAAGTATGAAAATTTTTAGAGCGAGTGAACGAACGGATAAGAGATAATTTAGCGACAGACAGCATATATAACCTTTAAACTTTACTAGGAGTGGAACTCCTTCCATGTAATTAAATCGCAAGTATGATGTTGCAACAAAAGGAGAACGTAATGATGAAGCGTTGTCTTAATTTCAACGCGGGCATCTGACGTCTCGTTATTTCTCTTCCTTAAATTATCCCCTCAAATAGATTTTAATTACGAGAATTACGATAAATATGAGTCTCCTGAAGTTTCGCCATTCTTTTGTTATCATCCTCCGGGCATATTTCAGCGGCCATTAAGTACGTCGTCATTACTCGGAAAGAATTCCCAATTAAGTCCCTCCTTTTCAGGGAATAAGGATAAGATAATTATATACTTCATCTTTAGCGACGTAACTTTTAATCCTGAGGCTAGCACTCACTTTATTTGTCCTCCGTCTCTGCCTTCCATCCCTTTGCTCTAGATTATTCAGCTTCTATCAACCTTTCTCTTTAAAGCTGCTATTCCACGGCAGACTCCACTCTGCCAAGAACAATGGAAGGTTTTTACGGCAATCAGCGTCTTTTCAAAACAGGATCTGAATAGCTTTATTGTCTTCTGTAGAGGAAAAAAAAAGAATGTTGCCTTAGCTTGGATGTAGAATGTGTGAGAGGGAGGAGAAAGACTTTGAAATTTTTAAGAACGGAAAAGAAAGGGGTTAAAAACCTAAGCGATTATTTTTTCGGTCCTAACAAGCCTCATTTAATAATAAAAAGGCACTTAAGCTTCGAGAAATAGAAAGTAAGGAGCTCTCGAGATAAATCTTCGGATGCGTATGAATCAGGAATGGGAATGGTTTCTATTATGACGCTTTGAATGTTTGATCGACGGCTGCGAATTTTGAGTTCCCTGTTTATGCTTTATCCACCCTTCACTTTGCCTTCGAACGCAACTTGAAATCGTTTCAATTCCTTATCATTGCACTCTTATGTATGCGGTTTCCTTCTCTTTTATATCTTCGTGAATTCGCGGCCTTAAAATTTCATCGTTCGACTTTTATCGCTCTTATCTAAAGATGATTTTACTCGTGGTTCTTTAACGACAACGTGAAAACAAAGAGATGAAACTTCACTCGCAAAGAAACTTTTCCTTTTCATTTGAATAATTTTACTGCACCCATGTTTATCGAACTTTTATTTGCCTGGAATGATGGAAGGATGGCACAACTTTTCAACACTCTTGTACCAGGTAGAATCGGTAATCAAGTTTTGTTGCCGGCAGCTGATATAGCTTTCAACAATCTTTATATCCATGATTTCCAGTATTATTGCCTTGTTAATCCAAGATGAAATAATTTACTTGGAAAAGAATTTTCGATAATTAAAGCTTAAATTTATAACTACTTTATTTGAAGATAATTTTTACTTAGTCCCAAACAGTATTCATATACGGCACCATCCTGACTCAACAGAAGTTTTGCTATTCAGCTAGATTATATATGTAACTGAATATATCCTCCTAGGTGAAACATTTTCCCAACGGATATTGCTTTCAACTTTCCCATGCGCTTTATACAGTAGTCCTCAAGGCACGCGGAAGGTACTCGTAATATTGCTTTAACACTAGGAGATAAAAGTAAAGCTTTTTAAAATTCTTGAAATTTAGTGATGTAGGAATATTTATAGACAATATAAAACTGTCTAAAATTTTTATAGAAAGATATTGATAGCTATGACTTAATACATCTCGGACTAATGCATAAGAAATTAAATTATTATACTTGTAGAAGTATATACTTATAATATTATAAGCTAAAAACATTACAACAGACTAAAACAAAAATTACAAAAAAAAATTTGTACAATTTATATTTATTTATTTGAATATTACTGCAGACTGACTCCGAACTATTTGCATCTACTACGACTTTTAATGCGATTTTGGATTCTATAAAATTGTTAATTTTGAATTTATCTACTTAATTAACATTCAATCGCTCTAATTTAACCAACATTAACTTATATATCAAAAAATATTTTAGATTATTGAGGTAACGAACCTGAAATTAATACGATTTGCTGCTAAATGATTGCCATGTGGGAAAATGGGTTTCTAGAATTAGTTTGATGCGCGAAGGGTGTTTAAAACGTAATAAAGCTACATTAGGAAAGCGGAAATTTGTTTTAATCGGGTGCGCGGTGTTGTTACGGTAATTCCGAGAAAAAGTGGCTATCCCTCACGCTGCTATTAGTTTATCGTCAACCGCAAACGACCTAATTTACTGCCGAATTACCATTGAAAACGGCATTCGTATATTTCTTGCCTAGATATGGAAATGCTAATCCACGCGTGGGAAATAGAGCGAATTCCAGCTATTTCAATGTTCATCTTCCTCCAAACTGGATTATGTGCGAAATTTCATGCAAAATGCTCTGAAAATGCGAGCACTTTTGAAAACGATGATGCTCTGAGGTCAGCAAGTTTCAGAGCTTAAATAAATCCCTCGCTTTAAGCTCCATATTTCAAGAAGTGTTTTTAAGAATCTCGTTTGCAGCTGACACACGAATGCGCTTCTCCATAATCCGCAACTCTGTTGTTAATTATTTCCCACGCGGCGTGATTTTGTCAGAGGCTTTTTGAAGTGAAGGTTTTTGTTATTCTGTCTATCGCCTATAAATAGAGAAGTATATATGTATCACGAAAATCACCTAATGAAGAGGATTATGGTCGTTTTGCTCTTTGCAAGAGAACTGAGGGACAATATAACATCTTTCTTTCTCTAATCTTTCATTTTATCATCACTTACACAAGTGACAGTTACTCATGAAATGCTTTCAGTCAACTCGGAAGTTTTTGAATGTTTTATTTTAATGTAGAAAAAGGATCAAGGCACGTAACGGTGTGCACCCACGAAAAATCCAAGGAAAAACAGACTCAATAAAAGTCTTACAGGACCGTAAATTCTTATAATGTAAAATAATAATATAAAATTTAATAAAAATGAAAATTGGTGAGCAAAATTATTTTACCGCTTGCAAAAGTAATACCCCACCAAGCTAATGCATTTTCTTATAAATTATCATATAATAACTCATTCCTCTTTGCCTCTGTGTGCAGCCTTTCTTTTGGGACTTTGAAGAGACTGTTCTTATCATAAATTAATCTATATTATTTAGGTTTCACTGATATTATTGCAGTACCACCAACGAAATACTCAGTTATTAATTAAAATTTTGGTTTGAAATTTTTAAAAAGAGGTGTTATTACAGTCTATACAAGTCTTTGAAGTATCATACTTAGTACCTAGTAACGAAACATTATTTGCTTATGAAAGCTTAATATTACATGAAAATACAAATTTTAGACCTGAAGCTAGCTAAACCGAATATTCTGTATTAAAAAAATATAATATTGTTCCAAATTACAGTCAACTGGTCTATCCAATTTGAGTTTTTGTATCGGATTCGATTACCCTTACTGCGTTACACTTTAATAGGATTGCGTTGTGCACACAAAGATGTGAATTTATTATTTAGACCATCAAATACGTCCATAACATTCTAGGCTCCATGCTTTCCGTATGCGGAAAAACTGATCCGAGCATATATACTTATATTTTTTAATTCCAACCAACTAATCGGTTTATTATTACAGGTATACTATTATTTAATGAAATGTCTTAAATGAAGTATGAAAACTAAAATATCTCGAGGCCGTATAATTAAATTTGCGTAAGTCACTCCTGAAATATCCCAGATTAATCATATCTGAAACTTCGTACTATAATAAATAAAGCTAGACTTAGTAACTTATACTACCAATTTCGGTTATGCAGCCTTCCTCAGATTTAGCAGTGAAAATACTGAGATCTCTTTAAAAGTACATCCAGTGCTGTACCTCAGGGTGGCCGCAAGCTCTCTGGTTAATTTAAATATTGCGAAAAATATAAAATTCAATTTTCATTTATTACATGGCTTTCCTCGAAGTCAGGTCAACTTATATATATTACATCCGTACCTTAATTAATTTCTTGGGATGTTCATTTTCTATCACACCTTTATTTCAGCCTTTTATTCACTAATTTCATAGTCATGAGTCCGTTAATTTTGAACTGATTAAAAAGTTGAAAAAGTAGAACCGAAAGGTCAGATCGTCGTCCCCGATGGGGCAAAATTACGCCCTGGGCGGTCGAGTTTTAAATCGCCCTCGCGCAAAAATAACAAACTTGACGGATCGATTTCGTCTCGTTTGAATAATTTCCGCACCGAGGGAATATTATTTCCACCGAATTCTTGTTATCCTTAGGGCGGTCCGTTGTTTTCCTAAGTGAGCGCCCTCCCTTTCTCCCGACAAATTAAACTCAACAAAATCCCGGGAAAATAAAAAAGAGAGCCGATATTTATCATCGGCTCGGAAAGAGCAGTCGGGAGCGATGTCGAGGGCCTGTAGAGCATGGCCTCTCTCTGATTGGAGGACGATAAATGATTCCGTTCGTTGTCAAACACTCCGGAAATCCTGGAAATGTAGCGCTTGATTACTGGAAGCCCAGTTTTTATTGCGGGGTTTTCGGTATTGCGGTTCGGCGGGTCTTGTTACAACGGCCATCTCCAGAGGGACAGATTGGTGAGTGACTGCTGCAACAGACCAATGGTGTTCCGGCGATTTTATGATTGCGGATGGGAAATCAAGGAATGGGGATAATGGGCAGTGTCGAGGGAATTCCGAGCGCTCAGGTGCGACGCCAATGGGCGAGCAAGTGTCCGAACCAATTTCGGATCTGTTTATACTTGTGCGGATGGCCTTGGAAACGACGTGTTTTCACGTTTTTAATCGAGCGCCCTTGTTCTCTGCTTTTAAGATTGGATTGGGTCAGGGTGTTTATTCTACCATCGCTGGATATCGATTTTAGGAGATGTTACACCGTGGAACGTATGCGTTTATAACCAACCCTGACATTTATGCCTTTCGCCTGCTGAAAATTACATGTGAAATTTGCTTCAGAGAAATGTTAATGATATTTTCATTTCCTGGTCAAAGTTGTCTTTTCCTAGCATAAAATGCAACGGAAGTGAATTTATTTTCAGAGGAATTTAAAACGTGATTACAAACAGTATTTTATCTCCGAAGAATAAATTTCAATGATTCCAAGCAGAATACTTTGTATGTAGTGGAATGGATTTAGGTGTTGGAGAAATACCAAAGCAGAATCGTCATTTTGGTTACCTTAATTCGGAAACTTCCTTATAATTTGATCATTATAGAACTATTCACGGGTTATGATAGTTTCATTTCGTAATTCGCGCTATGTTTTAAGAATGCCGGAGTATTAGAATGTTTTGCACATTATTGGTGTCAGGTGACATCATGGACAGAATCCCAAATTTATAATAATGAAAGGTTCTTATTTGCACGAAATACAAAGAGTTTATTTTACGCTTAACCCATGGATTGCGAGAATCGGAAATGGAATATATGCTTATTTAGAACGCGAACAGAGGAAATAATTATAAATCAAAGGTTAAATAAATAGGATATCTTTCTCCACATTAGGAATATATGCCAATTCGGAAAAATATCACGGGTAGAAGGTATGGAAATTTTGCGAATTCTATTGATATATTCACTAAAACATATTATTATAAGCGTTTAAAGCAAACACAGCCAATATTTAATTGGATAGATTATCAAAATTATTTCTCACCATGTGACTTGATGAGAAGTAATTTCTGAAAATGGTCACGCAATTTATAACTTTATTCACCCTTTAAGTGTTAATACTTGCTGTTTTTATACTCTCAATAGGTGATTTGTAGACAGAGATAAATACTTGAGATCCACCAGCAGCCGTATTTCTCTTTATAAAAACACGATAACTCTCTTATTTGTCTGTCTACTGGCGAAGCAAAAAACGTTTTAATCGTGAAACGACAGCTCTTTATCCTGCCACAGCTCATTAGATGATGCAGCCCTTCACGCATGTCTTTCTGGTCTCCATTACCGTCGATTAGACTTAAAAATATATTCCCTCTAATCCAGTTTCAGAATAAGATGAAAGGGTTTCGTTCGCGGATTGGGAAAATAGGTTCGAAGGGAAAATTGGGGCCATATTTTTGTGTTGCCTTGGAGACTGGCGCCGCGTAGTCGGCCGAGGGAGTAATTGCAGTGGGAAGGGGAGTTCGCTATTATACCTCCGTGCGGGAAAGTGGTTGGTGCGGGTGTTGGCAGATAATAGACACCCTGTGGTTTTCCTTCTATTCCTCATTCCACTTCCCCCGTATCTCTCCTTCGATACTCCGGGCCTTTCTCCAGCGCCCATCGCGGCTATCAGGGATATTAGGCGAACGTATTGTGACAAAGCACTAATTCATCCGATGTGACTAGAGTTTCCTCCACCTTTGCAACGTTTGTTGGGATTATATTTCTTAGATTATAGTCACAATAGTATATTTCTTCTATTCCTTAACTATCCTACCATTACATTAGCGTACTCACGTCTTTGCTGAGTCAAAGGAGGCGATCTTTTTATGCATTATCTTCAGCATAATCTTCAAGATGACAATTTGAACTAATTGCAGTTATGTGTATACAATGATATGAGTTTTAAAAATCTGCCAAATCAAACGTTATTTCTTGATGAAGACGTCGCCATACATTTCGGTTGTTCGAATCGGTTAGACGTAGAAGAGGCGAAACGGGAACTTTCCGATGTTTCGTTCGTTTAACCGGAAGGAAAAACCGGAGCGAAAAATATAACTTAGACGTAGTGGGAGCGAAACCGGAACTGAACGGATATATTTTTCGTTGAGCGAAAACCGGAACGAAAAATATTACGGTTGGATGCGTTGCAAATACACGTGCGAGCGGGAGTTTTTCACAATAGAGCACAACTGGGGCTAATTTTCCAGCCTCTCCAATTACGTCACTTGATTTTTAGTGCATCTTCCTGCCTGGGGCTTTTATGAAAGCACTACAGCGCACGCACCTCCCAAAAAATAAATGCATTACCTTTCAATCCTGCCGAAAGAGAGAGGGAATATATTTAACGAGAGTTCTGTGCGCCGGAGCGTGGCTTTTTTTAACCTCGGCTCGCGTTTGATTCCGAGTTTGCATTTTACAGAATCGTGTGCGCGCGTGTATATTTTATACAGTTTTCCCTCAATTTTTCCCGCAAAAACTATCGGTTGAGGAGGAAAAGAGGATAATATGTCGCTTGATGAATGGTCCATGTTTATAGCCGTAGGATAAAAAGGCTTAACTCCGGTGCGGAATTCTGGTTGATTAAAAACTTTCTTTCTATTCATCTATCTCTCGCGTGCCGTGATTTGATTTTTCTCTTTTTTCCCTTTCCGAATGTCGACCGTAATTTCGGTGAACGAGTGTTGATACATTGCGGTCATTAGGGAATTGTTTGATGAATCCGTCAAATGTCCAAAAATTAAATTTCTCGCGTCGAACGGACGTTTAGAGGAAAATGATAATCATTTCTACGATGTTTGACCCTTCGAAAGTGTCGTGTTTGAGTGAATGCTGTGGGGAAAAGTGGTCGAATTGATATTGACGGATATTCACTTAAGTGTTCAAAGGAGTTCCGTCAATTTTGATGAGAAGTAACTGAAGGAGAATCGCTTATGATTTTCAAGGATTTATGCACATCCGATTCTCTCGGAATCCTCTAAATGAAATAGTGTATAATAAAAGAAATCCATCGTTGTCACACTTGGGGGAATTCCGTTAATCCTGCCGACTGGTACTAGACAAAATAATTAGGGAAAAGATTAGGTTTTTTGATTTTGAAAGGATTTAGAGATTTACCATGGTTTCACCAAATAATCAATCGATAGTGATTTCATGTTTTTACTTTGTTAAAATGAATATATCGGTTGAGCTTTTTACATCCACGCGTAGCCATTTATATCGTCAACTTCTAATTGACACTAAACTTAACGTAACAATTTACATATTAAAAACAAACAATTGAAATATCAGTGGTTTCTAAAATTGAAATCTTTTCATTTTAATAGAAGAAACAAGGGATACATTAGGATAGTTCAACTTTAAATAGGGGTGTATTGGTGGGTAAAATTGAAAGAAATAAACGGATAAAGAGGTATTTCTTAGCTTTTATAAATAGAGGTATATATTTTAAAACAAGAAAATATACGTTAGTGTTTGGATAGCAGGGTTACCTAATGGAGGGATGCCGAAAAAACGGTTCTCTCTTGATAGATATTGAGGTAAATACTGAGCCCTGAAGCATGACAGCTTAGGTTTCGATTTTTGATCTTTTATCTTTGTCAATGTTATGTCAATGTGTCAATGTTTACCTAAGCTCGCCTGAAAAACGAGAAGCTCCACAATATTCTATCTTCCGTATAACTTAACGCCCCATTTCGAGAGAATCAAGTATCCTAAGCCCTTTTTCCGTGAACCCAAATTTCCCGGTTCAACTTGCGCCAATGTTATCTGAACATTTTCTTGAATGTGTTCGCTGATATAAATCAACAAACACATACTTAGCCATTTCCTATTTCTACATGTAATTAACTGGCTTCAAATCTGAATTATTATATAATTTTCTTTTTCTTATGAGTCGCGTTTCAATTAGTTATTTTTTTAATTTTCAATTCAGTACATTTTACAGCTACTTAAACTTATTACAGTAAAGCTATTTAAACTTTATGATGCTATTTAGATACTACTTTCGAATCTATGGATTGCGTGATGCGTTTTCTTTTTATGTATTTATCGACGATTTTGCTTTCATAATTTATGATATAATATAAGTTTAATAATATGAATACATAAATGATGTTCATTTTATTTTTTGGTGCCTGTTATGGCCTATGTAGGTAACTAACTCGCGTATTAAAATTTACTCATTTCCTACTAACACATTCATCCCAACCTCATTTTGAACTCGGATTTACTAGGCTAGCGCACGGGTTAACTGATGATAGCATAAGTCAATAAAGACGGAGTGAAATGGGGGTGCCATCAGCAAGTCAATAATATTAATACGGTATCTAGATTGGGAGAGGCGATAATAGCATACCTCACCCTTGATATATAAGAGCAGTGCTTCCTGATGGACTCCTGAAATAATAATCGTCCTAAAAATGATGTTTCCGTCCTTGCGGCAGATGAATGGCGTCCCTTTTTCGTGATGGCATTGTGCGATGGGGCGACGTAATGGCAGAGTGATTCATTTATATCTAAAAACGTTTGTGCAGCTGCCCGAAAGTGCATTGCCGGCCATTCGGCAGCGATGATAAGCAGATTACGTCGGTAAAATTGCACGGCTTCAATTTCGGCATAGATGGAATTGCATTTAACTGAAAACATGGTGTCAGCATTCATTAGCTGACAGAGGAGGAAATTCTAATCTGCGGAATGCGAAATCGATGACGAATTCGATTTAAAAGCTCAATGAGAGATGGAGAAAAATGTCCAATCTAAATGTAGACTACGTTATGGCCTTGATTGTCAATTTTTTTCCATTTTAATCCGTAGCACGCTACCTGATCAACAACGATACCTTTTGCTTTTATGAACTCCACGAAATCTCTCGGCACTTGCGCAGCAGAAGAGATCCGGAAGAATCCACTTCCCAAAGTCTCCAGGTGACGTTTTAGTGTTCTGCGGATGACAGGATGCTTTTAAATGATAAATATATCTAAATTTACACCTTTTTCGCTTTTGTATCCCCGGTCAACTCCTTAGGAAATCGCGCTCCAGTCCTTACTTCGTATCTAAGTGCCATGACCCCTGGAGCGATCCATACACTTCAGTATCCTTTCAATATTTTTGGATTCTACCAGTTTTATTTTCTCGAAACGTTTTCCGTTAGCGATGCGTTTGACAATTTCAACTCTCGAAAGCATAAGCAGGCGTTCGAGTGCCCGATATCCAATAGGGCGTAGATCGATACGCCTATTCTATCTTCATAATGTAAATGTATGTTTTCGAAAGTTATTCTTTTTCCCTATCTGCCATCCGCACATTTCCTCCCCTCGCATTGCCCTTTTTTTAATACAGCAGAGGCTATTCTTCTCCTCCGCACTGCCATCACTTTTTTCCGACGCGCTCGCTCACTCACTTGTAACCCTTCTCTTTCAAAGTATCCGTCTGGTCAAAAAAGGCTTCCCCCCTCGTCTCGCTCTCTGTTTATTTTCAATATCGCGAGGGGGCAGATAAAGTACGGGGACGGCGGAATTGATGGAGAGAGACTGACAAAGTATGTGCGGACGATAGATGACGAGAAGGAAGGGAGAATGGGAGTCTCTCAAAAGTGTGTTACGAGTGACCTAGCAAACTCAATTTCCAAGAGAACTCATCGCCGAAGGAACCCCGCCATTCTTCTCTCCTTCATTTTTGTCTTCGCAATTCTCGTTTGAGACCCCATCTTCTGTTTTCTAACACCTCATCCTCCTCGTTTCTCCTCTCGGATTAACGTACCGTGGATTCGCGGTTGGTATTATCTCTCCGTTATCGAATACAGTCTCTTTGAGTCTCCAGGGAAACTACTTTATTCTCTCGCCATTATTGTACTCCCTCTAAAAATAGTATTTTGCGGATATTTTCGCGCCGGATGAAAAGAGTTCACCGGGATACGTTTTAATGACGTATGGGATATTTGTTGGCGGGCGAGGTAGATCTTCCTTTGTTTCGAAAATATAGCAGGATGTGTTGAAAATATCCCGCAGTTTTATTGCTGTCATGCGGTTGCGCAGTTTCGGGGCTCTGCCATTTCGCAGGATCCATGCCTCGATAGTTGCGATTCTGGACTTAAATGGTGCAATACGGAAATAGAATGTGTAGGAGCTGCACAGAAATAAAATGTGAGATCATTTTATCAGAGATATGTACTGATAGAATCTCAAAGAAATAAACTTTGGACCTGACTACGGACTTAGGGTACTCTAATTTTAGCAGTGATAATCTAACAGCATTGCAGTTGTATTTTGAATTTATACTGATATAAATATAGGCTGTGCGCATATAATTTATTGTATATTCATTACAATTTAATGTAGAAATGAAAAAAGCTTTGCACTTCCCCACAGAGGCTTAACTTCGATACCGATTCTTAAGCAAACTTACATCTTCAGGCTTAGATAAACCATTTGTCACGGTTTACATTGGTTAGTGGAAGAGTTGAAGGAATTTCTTTTTCGTTCCTTCAATGTCTTTCCTCAAATTCACAAGCGAATATTTATTTCATAATTTAATGTAGCTACATCACTCGTGCCTCCTGTTAGAAAAATTTTGGCGTTTTCCTTGAGGGAACCTGTGAGTTCAATTTGAAATATTATCAGGTGGTTTTTTTGAAAGATGGAATTACTGGTCTCCCAGATAGCAAAGTGGACGGGCATTCGCCTTTGGTGAGAGCGGTTACATTTCTGTAGGGGCCCGTATTTGCGAAATGATCTCAACTGCAATAATTCTATTCCTACAATGGAAACAGAATACAGAGATATCTCCAAAATTTTGTATCTCTAAACGAATTTTTCCATGATATATATTTGGTTTATTCGGTTTGTTTCACGTAGCTAAGTTGGTATCTAAAGGTTAGAATGGAGCAGGAGTCGAGGAAGAGCAAGTAAGTTACTTGTGTACTATAAAAGACATCGGAATAGGAGGCCTAATGTCTTACTATGCTTCTTCTGACTTGGCTTTTCAAGTGACCTGCATGTCAGTACGTACACCAGTGGAAACTTTACGTTATATCACTGAATCGGTCGTTTACAGTCCCCCTGGTGAAGTATCTTACCAGTACGGAGATATTGGGCTCGGGCTAGGTCGTTAATTTTTATGTTTTTCTTTAAATCTTAATCATAAGACTAAAATTTTTCAACCAAGGCCTAGTTTATATTATTACACACATCAATTAGAATATCAATTCTTTGAGCAAAGTATAGAAATTTCATTAATTTAAAGCCTAGTCTAGGGTGCTCATGAGTACTCATGAATCGCTCACCATTTCGTTTCTATCGTAAGTTACGCCGATGACATTATCCATTTCTGAGTAATGTGTTTACCAAAAATGACTTCTTTCCTTCGCTCGATATCTAATTTTGTCACGCCCATCACGATTGATTCGTTTAAGTGAATTAATGACGCGCCTCGACCCTCAATATCTCATTCATTCTGATTACAAACGCTTTAATCATCTAAAAATTCCATGAAAAGTTAAATGATAAAGAGAGACATTGCTCATAACCACGTTAAAAATCGAAAAAGTCGCATTTTTCGTAATCAAGAGTGTCATTCAAAGGTTCAGGTGCAGTCAGTATTCTTTCCAAAATGATTACTTTGGTGGAATTCGAATAAATAAGATTCAAATTGGATTAGGTGTGTTATATAGCGAGAATCACATAAAAAAGGTGTAGGAGAAAAATATAACAAACGTGGATGATTCTGAAGTTAAGTTTGAGCAACAGGATGTTCTTTCAAAATACTGATAATAGACCGGAAATATTTAGGTATTTTTTTATTCTAACGACAAAGAGCTCAACTGCTCGAGCTAGTAATGAGTAGAGGATGCATGAGTAATCAGAAAACATGGATAATCTAAACTTTCACTAACATTTATATTTCTTATGGCGTACTTAATTTACGTAAATACACTAATTATTATTATTTGCGCACAAAGCCCGTTTCATTCGATTGTTTCCTGGACTAATATATAGTTATCTTTGCGCAGCGATGATGTTATTGTAGTCGCATTCTAACTGCACCATACAAAATGAGTTACGTAAGTACTGCTTGTATCATATCGCGAAAATAATTGTATTTTTTGTTTGAATTGATTTGGGAAGACCGCGGCTAATGTCGACGAAGAGTTAGATATCATGCAAGGATGATTCGCAAAACAGATGATACACCCACGATAAATTGGCAGTTAACTGTATCAGAATAGGAATGGGGACAGACACTTTAGGAAATATTACTTTCCATTTTTAGAGAATTCCGCAACTTTGAAAATGATTATTTAATTAAAATTTTTTTGATCTTCACATTTATGTATCACCGTCGGATGCAATCGATGGACATTGAAATGTGTTTATGAAAACAAATTTGAGTGAATTTCCTCTGCGTAATTCTTGCTAACTTTTGCCGATTCTATTAAATGTAACATTAAAAAATCAATTAATACCTCGGAATTCATTTCATTCGTTCCATCAAATTGATTGCGCTATGCAAATTTGATCATCTTTTTTGTACCGTAGGGGAAGCCAGAGATGGATAATTATGTCACGTAATGTAAAAAATTAATATTTTTAATTGTATGTTTAATTCGCCTTTGATCTAAGAGAGATAATTCGCTCTATTGTATAATCATATGAAATGAAAATTCCGTGTGTGCATTGGACTCCACAGGGAGCGGTGAATTTGCACATGAGATAACAAGTATCATTTTTAACAAATAAATTCAATTTTTGTCTTCATTTCAAATAATCCGCATTGTGTATAATTTCACGTTTAATGAGCATTGTTTTCGAAAACATGTAAATCAAAGCAAAGATAAATCCTTGTTTGCAGTGCAAAGATCATTTAGCTCCTATCACTTCACATTCATTCGATGGAAACTAAATGCGGAACAGGTGGCAAAAACCAAAGAGATACTTAGTTAACCGTAATGCACGTTTGGGAGCGCATCTTCGTTAATTAATCAGCAAAGTGAGTTGCTGCTTGATTATTCCGTAGATAATCCTATATGAACCGGATTACGAAAAACCATACCCAGCATGCCCGCCTACTTATAAACATCCTTGCTTTAATAATTCAGAGTGTCCTTATCTCAAACGACCTCATAATTACCAAGTGCTGTTTCACTTGGATCGTTCCTTAAAACTTCTTCAAGCATTGGACAGGAGCCATTTCCGCACAAAGCTTCCGGCGATGTCATAAAGTTTGGGAATTACAATAAAAGAGCCGAGTTCTGTAGTGGTGAACTTGGCATAGCTTAGGGCTAATATCTCTCCGCTGACCTGCTGCGTTATGGTTTCCATTTGTCCATTTTATGGTAATGTGAAATGAGGGAAAATGACTTCAGATTGACCCAATTCCTCTTTCATCTCGCAAAAAGACATGCAAACTACTTTATTGCCCAACGAAGCATACGCACAGCTCTAATGGAATGACCGTTGATCATTCAGACGACACCGAATTTAAAATACGCCTTTTCCTCCATTCGCCCTATAAAGAGAGTCCTTTTAATGAGACAGACCTATTCCAAAAGATGATTTTCCCCTTATTTTTAGTAGTAAGAATGTTTGTATCAGGTAAACTTCAAAGGATAGTGCGGTCAAAATTGATTATTACATTAATCAGAAGATTAAGTTACTTACTCGAAAAGTTACCTATGATTTCCAGATCGAAGTCGGTGTCATTTATTTCGTTGTAAGCTCTACATTTAGATCTTGCTTCATTAACCCATTCTGATAATAATGATAAAGATTATCATAATAAACTTAACAATAAAGTATTTTACAGTTGTTACCTTATTTATAGTTCACAGAAGATGCACTTATCAGTAAGCATTTTTATCATAGATCTTTAAGAACTAATATATCAATAAGTAATTTATATTTCAAAATTATAACAATCAATTAATGTCAATACAGGGCTATTGGGTATATCATGCCGTCCTTGGTAAATGTCAGTTAATAAATGGGAATGGGTCAGAAAAAGGACGTTTTATTCTTTTTTACAACGAATTCATAAACTTCACAAACATTGGATGTGAATGTGCATATATTATCCTTGCGCTCACAGAGGCGATCATGTGTATCGTAAAAGAAATCGGTGTTTAGCTCGTGATGCCGAAATAACAAAGCATTAAACTATTCCGAACCATTTTTTCACAAACATCCCATTGTCGGTCGTTAAAGGAATAATTTTATTTCACGTTTGGGATTCGAAACAGCTGAATTTGAAGTCGAAGTGTTTAAAAATTCCATTTTCGAAAGAGTGCTATTTTAATACTCGCATTCTAGATTCTCTCTTTTACAGATTCAACCAGGTCATGGCACGACGATAGTATTTTTAGATATAAACACAGCTGCATAATTGGATTATTCCAGCTAATGCGGAGCGATACAGTGGATGGCTTCAAATTTTTCGGATAAAATTAATTTTTTATATAAAATTTGTCAGTGGAGAGGAACTTGCGAGGGAAATATGAAATTCGTAGGGAAATGAAGTTATATTTCACTTCTCTTCTAACTCCCTTTAACTTTTCCACGGTGATTAATTTAAAAATTAAATTTGATTCGCTTTTGAATGAAATGATAATTCATGAAAGCGGATGATTTTGAGGCTTATGAAATCTTTCTGAGAGGCTTAATCAAATGAAATGTAAAACTGTATTGATGGAGCAAAATTCTATTTAGTTTTTAATCTGGTTTCTGTCAAAGACGAATTGATTTATGTCAAAATGGAAAATGTGCGAAGCAAGAATCACGTTTTGTGGCGATCACTTAAAAATCAGTAAAGCTTTCTTTTATATTTTTCAACTATGACAATGATTATCTAGAGTTTATTCACTTTTAATTCGTGATTTTTTCTGCGGAAAATGAGGCATAGTATAATCATTTGACTCTAGTGAAAAATGGAGTACATAAAGTGTACCATAGAGAGTGAATGTTTTCAAAATATGATGAAGACGCGATTCCTTCCTGACATATTTATCAGTAGGAGTTTGAATATTTCTACTTATTAATTTAATATAATTTTTCTAAAAGTGCATTAATTTAACTGTTGATTCCTTCATTAAAACGCTTTCGTTTCTCTACTTTTTGTAATTTTTATAGGAATAAAATTTTATTTACTCTAATAAAGGGAATTTCTACTTAAGGATTCAAGTTTTTTACATAATGAATCATCTCGTCGTCGGTAATTCACAGGATAAAACCATAAAAATAGAGAAAATAAGAGATTACAGTAATAAAAATTATAGGAACAAATAAATATTTCTTCATTAATGTGAATAAATTAATGATAAAGCACGGAAGGAAAGGTAAACTTATGAGCGAAATATTCGAAGACAGTATTCAGCTCTCTGTATCATTTCTGAAGAGAGATTGAGAAATATTTCACGAATATTGCACACTTTAGTAAACCGCAATAATTGGAGGAAGAACCTTTGGCTTCTTTGGAGGCTGAATATCTAGTTTTTTAGGTGTTTCTTCAGAAAAGAAACCTAATATAAACGCAATGCTTACTGGTGTGGTACTTCGATTCTCATGGTTTTCGGTGACCTTATAAACCACTTTTTGGCTGAAACGAGTCCCCACAGAGGGCAGCAGCGACGTTGAGACGGATGATTGGATTTGCGAAATGGCTTTCTTTCCAAAGCGAGGAATCCATCCATGGACCGCTTGATTTTCAGGTCACAGAATCCTCCTATATTCCCTCCATCACATTGTTCTTTTTCCGCTTTTATTTTTGGGGCAATATACGTACCGTATGAGGTTATACGATTCTTTACGTACTGCTCAAGATATATTTCGTCTTCTAAAATGTTACTTTTCCTTCAGAATAACACAAATTCAGCTGACTTCGTTGAATCGTCTTACTCTTGGCTTTGTAAGAGTTCTTCTTTCACAATAAAATCTCATTCTTTCGTTCATTCAAGTATTGCAAGTAGGATATGGTTGAATACTGAACTTATCATATATCGTAGTAGCGGTTATCATCATCGCATCCCTTATCTGTTTGCCAAATATCCTCATAATATATATTTAAAAGGGATTTGAGAAATCAAGAAAAATTGAATTTCTTGGTTTCAATTTTAAAAATAAATTTCGATTTTTTTCAGTAAATTGTGGATTTACTAGCTATCTCCTCCGTCAAAAATAAATTAATTTAAGTTCACTTATTTAAATATGCATGACAATTAGGATACTCAGATGATCCCCATAAGCCGGAATGTGTGAATCGCAATTCTAAAATAATTTAAATTTATTTAGAACATGGACCTAAATTACCTGAGTATTCTTGTGGGAAAGTGTTTCGAATCCGATTCAACTATTTTTAACTACAACATCGTCTCGGGAAAAGGGTTTTTTATAATCAGAATGTTTCAATGAATTTCGATTAATTTCCTTTTCTTCGTCACTTTCTCGCAGGTTACTCTATTCAATTTTTAAAGTACGTACTATCCAGTCTTGGCAGACTTCTCGTGAAATCGATTTTTAATACGATGTAATAAAAAAAGAACTATTCGATGTTGCAAATTAGGTCAAAGAACGACTTGGTCATACGCATTTTTATTAAGCGATTTGAAGCGAACATGATCCAATTCCAACGAATACTGCTCAGCAGTATAACAAGAGGCATGCCATTTGATCTAAAAAAGAGATTAAATCATTATTTACGCTCGACTTTAAATGAGAATCCCTTTATCCCGCTTACAATTACTAATCCAATTTCCGCAGTTTCATTTTAATTTTATTATCGAGCAGCAACGAAAAGTACCAATGTAATAACATGAAATAATTTGCCTCTGTTTAAAAACGAGATATATACACAATGGTGTATGTGAAGCCAATATTTGAGCAGTAATAATCGCATCTTCATTTAAACTGAACTAGTTTTCATTTCATCCCGTTTTGATACGCTCTGTTGCTTAAAAAATGTTCCATGCAGATGATGAGTAGATCACTCCATGATATTGAAAATGACATTCCTCTGTTGTTATTGGCTCTTCTGAATTAATTGAATGTTTCTGTAAACTTTACCTAATTGATACATTTCATAGTATGTTGTAGTGTTTGTCATCTTCAGCCGCAAAAGATTATGGCCATTGTTTCAGCTAAATTCGTTTCTCGTAAATTATAATTTCTGAGTTCAAATTTTAACTCGTTAATTAATGGCTGTATCACTTTTATTATTTATTTATGAGAGAATGTTATGGTTGATTTTCAAAGCTGCGAATGTCACAAATCATTAATGGCCAAAAAAAGAACAAAAAAGTCCATTCTTGCGATCATCAGGTCAACAGATAAGTCTCTATGATTGAAAGGTCTTTGGAAATAAATATTGGCTGGATTGAATAATATGATTCTTAGAAGTTATTGTTTTCCTAGTCCTTTATTTAGGCGAAATTGAGATTAAACGGTATCCTCCTTCCGTACAGTTCTACCACGAAGTCCAAAGCAGTCGAATTTAACATCTTGCCTATTTACTTTCAGCATGGAATGAGCAGCTACAAAAATTTAGTAAGTTCATCATTCACCGTGAAAACTTGTGCGATTCTATACATTTATCATTAAGGATATCGTTTAGATTATATTATATCACTTTGTCACTGATATAAGCATGAGATAATAACCATTCCCTCTGTTTGAAAGTCCGTTCAATGCATTTTAACGGCTCTGCGACCAATTCTTGAGCCAATTCAAATCCAACTATTTCTCGAAAAATTATGCGGTCCTTAGCTCTAGTTTTGCATAATTACATTTTCTGACTTGCTCATCATGAATTTTATAGTGGGAAGAATCTAATTTTTCCATCTAAATATAAAATACATGTTAATTAAATATCGTTTTTCTTCGTAAATATCGGCGCAGATTAAAATTTAAACTTGCTGTTATTTGTTTTCCAACCAAATTTGAGAATAATTAGACGGAGCTACAATCATAGCTTACGTCAATATATTTGAAATAAATTTTATTAATAATTATGAATGTATAGGATGTTATCTGAACTTGGTTATAATTATTATTTTATCGTTCAATGAAAATCCAATACTTTTGGTTGAGTTGATAGTCTTTGAGTATCTAAATTCCTTTTAGAAAAGTATTCGGCGTGGAAACATCCTCTCCATTCCAACGTCTTCATCGGAACACTTCCCAACTTCGCCCTCAAATTAAGCACGTAACTTAAGCCGAGTTTAACCGCTTTGACATTCTTAAATTCCCTGCGTGTCGAGGCACGTCCGACGCCTTCGAGCGTGACCTCTTTCTTATGCGTCACGTAATCACACGCCATTGTGTTCCACCATCATCTTCTATGCGTCGTTTGATGCCCAACTCATATCTTCACCCCAATGCGGATCATGAGAACGGATTAGTATATCCCTTTCACTTTTCCAACAAGTCATCTACTCGTTTAATGTTTATTATTTTCATTATTATTGTACTCTTTTAGCGAAGATAGGCTATACTAATGGTTTCTCATAAGAAGCATACAATCAAATGTATAAAAAATGCGAAATATAAACCAAACATAAAAAGTATAAAATCTAATATATATATTTTGGGCATATTTTGATAAAGGATTACTGCTTCTTATAGGAAAGGATAGGTAACGGCTATTATCCACCGGAAATGTTTTCCTTCGCCAAATTAGGATAATTAATCGTATTGCGAGATTAACATCGAAAGGAAAATTTTATATAATTCATAACACCGGAAGTTCTGCTTAAGAGACTCCGAACGTTTATTCCGGAAATTGGTTTGAAAAATCGCATCGAAATTCATGACCCCATTAAAAATTTGGGAGTATGATGCATATAAGAATTTTATCAAGGGCAATTTTGTAGAAATATTCAAAAGTATTTTTGATTCCAAATATCGAAAGATGTATTAATGGAAAATTTGACATTTCTTTGCTAAAATATTTATAATTTTTGAAAATATACTCCGTTTTTAAGAGAAGCTATTCCAGTTACTTAACTTTCAATGCTTCGTAGGAATGTTTGTAGTAAATTTATATGTTTTTCAATCCGAAAATGATCACCGACCTAAAACTTTTAATTCGGCGTGAAAAACTCTATGAAAAAACGGATTAATTCCAGTGAGCCATGCAATAGATTGCAAAGTATTCAATCTTGGCTCAGGGTATATTATATGGCTCGGTTTAGAGTAGAATATTACAGCATTTAATGAATTCTTCATAGTCAGCTAAATCATTACATTAACAACTGTGATTATTCCTTTAAATCATCAAGTTGAGGTAACATAAAATTCAAGTTTAGGTTTGACGAAGCATTCCTCAACTTCACACTGATTTGATTTAATGAAACATGGTTTGTCATGGAAAAATTATCCTTCGAGTTTACAGTTCAGAATATTGCCCTATTTCTGGAATAAAGTTTAGAAATCATTCGATAGTTTTAAAACAAGTAGATATCTAGAAGATCAAGGGAAGACAAATAAATGGCGAATTATTAATGGAAAAATCCCTAGCTTCATTTTATCCTAGACTAGAAAAGGTCTTGATTAAAGAATTAATTCTTCGTATATGTGTTCCGTTTGAATATACGGAGTTTAATCCGCAGTCTTAACTTCAAGAAAATGGACGGCTCAGACATACTAAAAATAGAAGTACAGTTTCTGTACTACTCATCGTATTATTGCTTCTTCGCGTTCCTTTTAAAATGCTTTTTATCAGATTTCCCAGCTCTATTGAAATATCCGATTACGGATACTAATGGTTCGAATAGCAATTACATTTTTACTAGCGAGTAAAAGTCACCCCGCTTGGGTAAAATATCGGTTTTAAAACGCATTAGCTCTTTCCGGAGGCAAACGAAAGCTCCCCGAAAAGTGGATTTGAAAGAGGAAGCGAACGAAACGAAATCCGTAAAGTAATAAAGTGGCAGCGATTGAGACGGAAAAATCGGAAGGACTATAAAAGCGAGAGAAAGTTAAAATGTGACCCGAACGTGATTGTGGCAGAAGAGAGAGAGCAAAGTTTGTGTGATGGGAGGCGCTTTTAAGGGGAGGCGGTCATTTTGGCGTTGAAAACGGCGGTGCGCAGAAAGTGGACGTCTGAGGACGGTTCGTTAGTAAGCGGTGAGAAGATGGGCAGATAGAGGAGACCGAAGGAATAAAAGGAGATTTAGTTAGAATTTGTGATGATACTCATAAGAGACATAGTAAAGAGTAGTTTATGTTGCTTAGGGGGAATGACTACGTTGTTTTCCTACCTTTTTGATCATTTCAGCAATTTTCTAATTTTGGAGCACATCCATTAAGATGGACCTAACTCAGAACAGTGAGCTCGGATAATTGTCGGGTTCTGCAAATTATGAAGTACTTATCACAAAACACATGCAAGCAGCACAGCTTTACCAGAGTGGAGGAAGAATCAGTATAATTTCTAATCTGGCCATCTTAGAAATAAACTTTAAATAACTGGCAAAAAACCTACGTAGTTATTCGACTAACAGACAAAGAAAAATTCGTCGGCTAAAAAATTAGTACCTCTATTTATTTAAGAATATATGTAACTGTAAGACTTCTCTCAAGATTCATATTGCAGCCATGCCTTTAGTATTTTCCTCTAATTGGAAAGAACTGATTAATCCATCGTAAAGGGAAATACAATATGTCCATCGAGAGGTTGCGAATGGTTCCTCACAGAAATAGGAGGAAATTAAGGTCTGTATTTTTGAGTCTACTGTTTCCTTATTTTCTCTTGTGATTGTCAGCGAAATGCAGAAATTCGCAGCGGAGAAGATTAAGACCCGAGTTCTGAGTTTCGAACAGTTAACGAAGTTCGGGCGCATTTCCAGGAGACAGATAGAGAGAGATTGAAGCAAATTTAATGTTCTCGAACCAACCGGGCCTTTGAAGAATAAATTGCTGCATTTGACGGCTACAGATATCGAAAATTCATTTCCAG
Organism: Pachydiplax longipennis; assembly: GCA_036926295.1. Classification (NCBI taxonomy): domain Eukaryota; kingdom Metazoa; phylum Arthropoda; class Insecta; order Odonata; family Libellulidae; genus Pachydiplax; species Pachydiplax longipennis. Next base: position 11,143,629 of record JAVFKF010000024.1, on the reverse strand, counting down.
ATACAAAGCAACTTCACGAGAGAAACAAGTGTCAAAGAGACTTAGAGTTTATGCGCAGATAGAAATAGAAATATCAAAACTCACACCGCTCCCGTAATCTCCTAAATGTGAAGTTGGAATAATTAGATGGTGGGGGTATTCGAGTCGGACGAACTAATTTGTGGCTGATTTATTTAGCAAAAAGAATCATGAATTTATTCCGAGTAAAGAGTACAAATATTCTGCTTCTATTTATTGGCAGCACACTTATTTATGTGGCCATACTCTGTCTAGGATTATAAAAGTACGAATGTAAAAGTAGACAGTCCCGCAAATAAAAAACTTTATGGATCTTGGAGCCATTCCACGAGAGAAAATTGTAGTCCTTCTTGTTTACATGGTATCTCTCAAGTCTCGGTAGTGCGATTAATAAGTCACGAATCGACGGATTTACACACTTGACCAGCTTACGGAAAGGATAAGATACTGTCAACATAAATTACTTATCGGCCGGGGTCAGTTTCGTGACAATTACAAAAAGAGCGAGAGGAAGTTGGGAAAGATACGACCGAAAAACGTATCAAAAAGAGCGCTATCATCGAGTCGGAAATAGGAAACCGTCGCGAAAAATAAAAAAAGAAATGGAAACTCTATATTAGATATGTAGAGTTCCGCTTATTCTAATAATCCCTGATTATTTTGGCAAGATATTAAAACTGTAAATTAATGTAATGAGACGTCAGAGGTATAAATCTACTTTGGGGAAAGAGGAATAGATTGGAAAGGGCAGAGAAGTCAAAATGAAGGAGGAGAGCAGCGTAAAAAAGCCGCGAAAAAAGGAAGAGGAGTTTGTTTGTGTAGAGCAAATGAAATCGCTTCGGAAGCACAGGGCGACTGCGGGTTTAGTCGGCGGAAAGAGCAAAAGAGATAATTGTAGAAGAGGGAGACGTAATGAGGTTTGATTGAGGAGGAAGTCATTGGGGGAGTTTGCGGAAAGAGGTAGAAGTGGACGTAGAAGAGACATGCGGTCGTAAGGGCAAACGCGGGGTTTTCTGGGCCGTTTTCGGAGAAAATTGAGGGGTGTTGCGGAGAGAGGTGCTCTGGGTGGTACGGATGATACGGAAGTCCCAAACTTTGGCCACTAAACCGTGCCTGACCTCACCAACCATCTCCTTTAGGGCCACCGCACTTTCTTTATTTCTTCCTTCCTCTCTCCAAACGGATCTGGATTTATATCCAGCCGATTTGCACTCGTCTTATAATCAGGCTATAAACATTAGGCTATTTATATTCTAAGAACATTTATACTGCCGAAAAGGGTCTGCAATAATATTTATCTCGTTTTATTACGTAGATAGTTTGAGCGGACTTTAATATGTTGTTCAAATCGTAAATTTCCTCGCGATTAATTCAAAATAAGGCTTTTCTCTGAAGCTCAATTAATTCGTAAAAGTATAATGTTGCAGTTTTAATTTCATTTGAGGATTAGATCTTCCCCTCTTCGAAGTTTTAAACGATTTGTATACTTTTTTATCGAAGGAATACGTACAGATACGGTATCTTAACCGAATGCTCCCTTTCTTTGCTCTTATATATCCCGTTTATTCATAGTTTTTCCCGAAAACAAAGTTTAAATTCGCGTTCAGTGAACTTTATAAGGACAGATATTTCGGTGATAATTTGAGAGAGGGAAACCGTATCTTTGGAGGTTTGATCAAACAAATCACTATTTGCCTCATAAATACCCCCAATTTACTTCTCCACCTCAAAGACAGTTCTTGTGATTTTCAAAATTCAATTTAGTTTCCTCCAGTTGTTCGTTGAAATCGAAAATCATCTGAACCGAGTTGTTCAATACACGCAGCATACAATGCTGTCCACTGAAGGTTTTAAAGTACTTGTAGAAGAGAAAATTAGACTACTTTAAGACTCTCATTGGCCCACGTTTAATGTTTGGGTAGCATTTGCGATTCTAGAGATTATTTCCAGCTTTTCATTTATCACAAAGACAATCCTCAATATTCTGAGTTAAAGTTTTCTATGATATAAAATTAAAACATTAATCAGATGAACGTAGTTTTTCTATGGAAAAAAGATGAGAGAAAAATTCTTGCCCAAAGAATCTATGAAATGATTCTGAATGTGATTGAATGGTAGAAAATAAATAGGAGGAATATCCTTGCAATCCTCAAACTGATATATTTCATTGGGCCTCTGATAAGTAGAATAGAATGTCTTTACCGTTTATTCCCTTTCTTTGCCTTCTCTTTATCTCTGTTATTATCACGTGAATCCGCACAATTTGGACTTTAGCGTGTTTGACTTTGACTCGTAATAGTCTCTGGCGGTAGTTTTCATTGCCTCGTAAAAGGGACGCTTCTCATCCCTTCCTTTCTTTATCTTGAATTATAAAGAGAACTTTTCATTCTATATCTTTTGCAGTTTTTCCTTTAACTTTTACCTTATTCTTCCCCTTCAAGCATTTTAATGATTCCCATTATTTATCTAGAGCATTAAAAAAGCCAAGTTTATTTAAATTTAGCTACCTTTAAAATCCCGCAGTCATCCGTAATTCATTTTAATAGTTTTTTATTATTAAGATATGTTATAATATATAATAATGACGTTTTTCATCGGTCTATATTGTAATTCAATATAAAATTCTCATCTGTTAGCAAACATATCTCTGTGATAATATTGCTCGATTATGCATTGTTTTCATTTATATCGATACAAAAGATTTTCTGACATAGTCTCTCATTTCGTGTTTGATGAAAGTTCTAAGGGTATTTAGGTAACGCCATCAACGTCCTCATATTTAAGTTATGGAAGTGTTTAAAGTTGAGATTTATTGTAACACCAATCTTCCTTCTCATGTTAGCTTATCTTTGCTTTCTCTCCTTCTTCCCTCTTTACTCTCATTAGTCTATCATCTCGTTTCCCTCTTCTTCAACTTCATCCGTGCTTTATCTCCTCTCCTTCCTCTTCTTTTTTATCACCGTGTCAGCACTAGTTTTCGCCCTCTTCCCAAACGACTTTCTCCAAACTTTCTCTTCCCTTCCTTCAAACACACATTGCCCTTCCTCCCCGCACCTGAAACTCAATTTTCTCCCCTTCACTCATTACTTCCCGCCATCCTCTCTTTGCTTTTTCGCCATTATCCCCTTCCTCCAAATCGCTGGCGTCATCGCTGCCTAAATCCTCCAGGTCTACCGATAACCTTTACCCCTTATGGCCTTCTCCCCTTCATCTGCCCGCTCTTTCCCTATCAGCTTCCTTTACTGCCTCCAATGTGCAGATCCGTGGCCGTGTCTCCCATTTGGGCAAGTCCACGGAGGCCGTTACTCAACGCCCCCCCCCCTCCACCTAATGAATTTCATGTAATGGATTTGTTGATGCTATCTATGGAAGCAATTTTCCGGAGGGATTAATTATCGATCGCAGCATATTGTGCTCCGGCGATTGAAGGCTTTATTCATCATTTCATTTTTAATGCTGTCGATTTATATTTATGCGTTGCCGAGTGAATGCGCGAGGAAGAGAAGTGTGCCCGTAGGAGAACCAAAGCGCTCTATTTTGATTTCTATGTGTTTTTTAGCTCGTTGCAAATGTTTTCTGATACAAATATTATCGTATCAGTGTTTTGTGTGATGAGATGTTTGTTTTTATTTACGCTTCCGTTTCACCGTTGTGAAGGAAAAAATAGCAACATTTTGTTAAATATATAAACGGTATCGAATAACCGTCCAATTAGTCAGAGAAATACGTATGAGGAAGATCACGGTCTAGGTTACGAAATGTTACTAACACATGAAACTTATTTATTAAACAGTTTTCTACCACTGCTCTGCAGTGAAAAATTATGTCAGAGAGATATAATATATTCTAGGATATAGTGTTGCGCAGCGAATTTTGTAGTCGATTTTAAGAAATGGACTACAAGACATATTCAGCTTGGCTAATAATAGTGACGGATAATAACTATTTTAGTCATAGTTTACTTAATTAGCTATAATAACTGAATGCATTGGGTCATAAAATTTTCCTAATCCGAAAGGAAAACCCAATTTTTGGTTTCTAATATGGAGGAAAAGAGAGAACTCGTGAAAATCAAGTATAAAATACAAAAATTACATTTGAATACAAATTAGGATTATGCGAAAAAGAAAAGGCGCGATTTAAAATTACAGTTCATTACATTGAGCACATACATACACGAATGCATTAGGATGAGCACATTTTTACAAAGTAGGTAGTTGTGAGTTGATATGTTTAAAATTCGTATAAAATACTCTGATGTTTGCATTTTATATAAATGAGGAATTTCGGAATATACGCGAAAAATATTAAACATTAATCATGATAACATTATAATAATATGACAGATAGTAAACCTGTGTAGGAGATTGCATGATAATTTAGATGGTGTTTGTATCTGCGTTAGAATTACAAAATAATAATTTTGTTGAGAAGAATACGGTTATAAGCAATTTTATCCTTCAAACTTTCACACAGAAAGTTTTGTGTTTATAGTAGGGTTAGTTGTAAAAGACTGGGAGCCTGAGTACTTACGCAACGAGAAAAATTTTAATTTTGTTTTCCCTCAAAAGGTTTGAATTATGATTGAACGGAAGTCTGCTCCGGTCTTATCTGTAACGTACCTAAATCTCGTAAAGTAATTTTTAAGTTTAGATAAGGGATTACTAAGGCGCATCTCAACTTTCTCAATTACAAAACTAATGCGACCAACAGTGATATTTCTCAAAAGGTCCACAGCGCGCTACTTTTATTGATTTTCCCCGTCAATTTCCAAACGGTTTATAATTTTCCTCGATGAAATAACTTTTATCCCTGAGGGAAATTGTTTACTTTGGAAGTTTTCTCTTTCATTTGTTGTCATAGTTTCTATTCAGAAGAAAACTTCGCCTTTTAGACTCACTCCTCTTATCCCTTCTTTCTTCCTCTTCTCTCCTTCACTTCTTTCTGCCCTTTTTCGCCTCCATCTTTTTACCTCCGCAGCATTATTCCCTTAGTCTCTTTCTTCCCGTTTTTTGCTTTTTGCACAAGTTTCCTTCCTTTTATCTTCTGATAAGATTTTCGAGTTTTCCTCTTATGTTGCGTAATCTTCTCGTCGATTCTGTCGATGAAATGTCTCACTTTTGAAATGGCGGACGCTCAAGTAAATGAAAGGATTGAGTAAGCAAAATTAGAGAGCTGAATTTACAGGAACTGCTGATGTCATCTTGCTTCTTGGACTATGTAAAATTTAATCCTACGCTTGGGAATCTTCTTACAAACTTCTTAAAGTTATTTATATTTTAGTTTTAGCTTGAATTTATCTAGGCATTATCATTTAAGTTCTGTATTACATACTGAAATGCTTGATAGACACCGAGAAAAATAATTTTCTTGTACATTTTAAAATTTAACCTTTATCGAATGAATATTTAACTCCTTGGATATTTATGAACAAATTTGTTGGAAAACCATTTTTATTTTTAAATATTTTTGTATTTGGTATTTCATACGAAAATATTTTTTTCGTTTTAAGTTCGATACATAGATGTTATACCGATCTTAAAGAATAAGGAATCTTGTAACAACGTCACGAGAGTCTTTGTAAGTTATCAAACTATAAAAAGGTTGCAGCCTCAAAGGACTAACAACATCTAATTTGGTGGATTATACTACTCAAATTACATCTTTTACTACTGCTATTCCGAGTTATATTATAATCTGTAACATGGTAGGGCTCCTCCTTGCAGTAATCGTATCCCTTCATCATCGGTTTTCTAAGAATCCCTATCACAATGAGTATCATCCTGTCTTGAGAATGGTGACGTGAAGCTTTCAAGCTGACCTTAAAATTTCCCATTATCCGCGATCTTTTACGTCATACGTACTGAAGCAGTACGTTCCTCATTATCCAGTTCTTCCTTTTAACCGTCGGCGTGCTTCGGATACGTAATTCCAATCTCCAACACCAAAGAAATGCTGCCAACGCCACGCTTCAGTTTCCCATTACTCTCAGTTTCGTGTTCTTGGCACACGTCTTCATCAATCCTTAGCTTCATATTCTTTCCACTTAATCAGCGCTTATAGCACGCACGTTCACCACTTTGTCTATTGCCTAGTCTAGCCACGGGCGATCTCTTCTCTTCCTCATTTTCATCATCCCTCTTTCTGACTCGAGGCTCTCCGTTTACAGTAGCCGCTCCCCTTTGTGAAGGGAGGATCCTAATTATCCTTTCCACCCCCATCAACCCTTCCACCCGACACTTCACTTACCTTCCCCCTCATCGTGATTATCTCCTTCTCGCCCGGATAAGAACTCCCCTCCTCTCCCCTTTCCACTCATACGCTCTTTATCGCTTTCCACCCCACCCCTCCTCTATTCTCACCCCTCTCTATTCCTTCTCCTTCAACGCTTCTCCCCTCATACGTTTTCCACTCGTCCTTTTTCCCAAACCGTTTTTATCTCACTCATTTTCATCGTACGATTCTCTCTTATCCGTTTATTTCTTACGTCTCTTCCATAACCTGACCCACGCGTTCCTACCTAAGTCTAACCTCTTTCCTCTTCTAAATTTTTCCATCTCCGAATTCACCACCACACACCCATCGTCATCCAAATAGTTCCCATAATCATTTCCTTCTAGCATTCTCTATCCAATATGTTTAACACAAAGTAAATGTGAAGTTACCCAGAAAGGTTTTAGATGCAAATATTTTGAAATAAATAGGTGATCATAAAGATTATAATTTCTATAACAGAAATTACATGCACTTCAAATGTAATTCATATGATATAATAATGAGTATTGACAAACACGCAGAACAAGTCCCCAAATAGTCATATCTGCTTAGCCGGAACTCGAACCTGGAACCATGTAGTTCGAACGCTATCACGCTAACATAAATTCATATAAATTTTAGGGGGAAAAGAAGCTCTGGAAGGTGCTTTTATATTGTGCGGATATTTCCTATTAATTTGGTGTGCTTTCAGCGCTCGTGTGATTGCGAGAAGAACTCGTTTTATGATTTTATTCTTCACCCATTCCATCAACCTGACCAATTACACCTTTTTTTTACTTCTTTGAAGCTCTTCCATATTTTCCAGTCCCTTCTCACTTCTTTTTATCGCTTCCCACGCCTCCTCTCATCATCCTTTTTCCTTTCAGCTCACCCAATTCCGCCAACCCTTTTCCATCCCTCCCCTCTGCAAATTTTTCCCACTTCGCCTTCGCCTCTCCTCCTTGCCAAAACCCTTTATCAATTCTTTTATTCTCTCTCTAAGACGCCTTTGTTCTCAGCCGTTGTATCCCACCTCCACCACTGTGTCTTTGCTCGTCTCCTCTTCTCGCAGTTCCTTTTGAGAGGCCCGCATTACCTAACATATACCTGTAAGGCTTCCCTTTTCCCGTATCCACGCGGCATTTACAAAACCCAAAGCTTCCATTTATCTTCTTAATTATGGAGGCGTTTGTCGAGTGCGGAGGTCGCGGCGTTTCTATTTTGGATGGCGAATAAATAGGGCGTTCGGCCCGGAAATCCGTTGGGTTTTAGCGTAAGGAACGAGGTTATCAGAGAAAATCCCGGGAGTGTTCACGGTGTATTCGGCGCGGAAATCGTAAATAACTCTGTGCGGCGATGAGGCGGGGCGATTAATTTGTGCACGTTGAAGATAAGTGTTGTGGCGCTGATTGCACGGATCCTCGAGATGGGATGACTTTCACGAAAAATCGATCCCTTTTATTGAAGAAATTGGGCCTCCGTTAATGTGTCCCTAAAAGGATATTTTCCCTCTGTGGAATTAGGTCTCTCGCCGTGGGAAGTTCCAGAAGCGTAATTTTTCGTAGCAAATCTACGTAATAATTCTTTCCATACGTAGGGCGCATTCGTGTTCTCTTCTTTCGTGGCCTTGGAAAGTAATGGAGGTACTCCGTATAGATGCACTGAGTCGAAAGATAATTCCACGCAACTCTGGGCTTTCAGAGCTCGTATTCAGCGGTACTCGGTTGATATGAACCCTGGAGGATATTTATTCAAACATAACACAGGGCAGATTTTTTTCCTAAATTTTCTCCTCGCAATAAATATATTCTGCATTTAATAAAAGTGTGATATTTGAAAAATACGGTAGCAGTAAAAGAAAAATTCTGCTTTCTATTTGATGTATCGTATTGATAAATTCTATTTGATATGTCTTATTCGCGAGTTAGAAAAGGTGCAAGGAAAGGCAATGAAGGAAGGAGAACCTTTTTTAAGCAATCCTTACTACAAATCGGTGAGCGTTATATAGATGCTTCACTAGGAACAATGGAAGTATTTAAAAAAGAAGATTTAAACAAATGTATTTTAAATTCAGAGAGAGTAAGTTCTTTGTAGATATATCAGATATAATGTATCCTCCTTTTTTCATTGACCGTTCTGATACAGTAAGAAAAATCAGAGAATTAGATGGTAGAGCCAGTCGATCCAAAACTTAATATTTTCAGAGAACTATGCCAGAAAGTAATCGATTAGAAAAATAGAGTCATAGTACCCCTTGCCATGCACCGAAAGGTGGATTGCAGGTTATATATGTAGATGTAGATCATTTTATTATCATCCTATATATTATTTTACTTCACTGCTACTACTTATTATTTACTTACTTATTTATTCTATTCATTCTGATTAGTTATTTAAATTCTACAATTGTTCATTTCAGTCTATCCATTGCACTACTGCTGTATTGCAGCTGCTTTTGTTTTTCTCTCACGTGTAAGTTAGAAAGAATGTTTCAATTTCTTCATCAGAATATTCTGTGTCCTGTTGAAATACACTTATCAAGTTCAGCCTTATCCCGTGGGCTGATTCATATTTTAGAGACTTAATGTATATAACTTGAAATCTTTAATTTAAACTAACTAAGTTTACCTTGCTCTAGCTGCACCGACGTGAAAAATTGAGGACTTTTAGCTTATCTTTCATCAGGTAACAGTGGAAACTAGTACTAGCTAAAAAAGCTTTCATGAACAGCTTGCACGTGGTAATTCAGGACAAAGGTATAAATATCTTCTACATGAAGTGATCACAATCATTAGCGTCTATGTCATCAAGAGAAGAACGATTGCAGTGTTTACTCGTAATACTTACAGCTAGCAAGTATTTTTCTCTCATATTTCAAAGGAGACATTAAATGAGAAATAACAAGAGGAGAGAGTCAAGAAATGTTTTATAAACTGTTAATTCCGCTGACGTTTCTCAAGATAGCGGGGATTATAAATCACGGGACGTATCCTAATTTGGGAAAGAGTCGGATACAGTCGTAAATAAAGAAATTATCTGAAATTATTTTTCGAATCGTTCATACGCCAGAATTGATCAGAAATTTCTTGACATGCGAGTTAACGTGGCTCTTCCCTTTTGTACTTAAATGGGTAATTGAATACCGAAACGTTTTATCCCTCGTGAATAGCGCCCGGCTTATCTTACTAGAACCTTAATTGCAGTAGGAATTAAATGCGAAATCTAATTAATCATCCAAGACAAAACCTCGTCCTTATTTTATGAACACGACCCGTCCTCTATATCATTCCCAGTTAATTAAAAAAAGGCGAACACATCTCCTTTTTATCGTTCTTCTTTTGATGAATACGATAGCGCTCCCGTTTTCGATGGGAAAATGGCCAATTAAATCTCGGAGATAGCGTTCGCTTGTTTATTTTATAGATATTTAACGCTAAAAAAACTATCTGTGAATGCAGCAATTATGTCGTTTTCTGCTCGCTAACGCTTATCAAAAGGAAGATAAAGCTTTTGCGAAATAGCCGCGGCTATTAGGCCTTTGTAGTCAATCGAAATATTCGCAACATGTTCCGATAGAGTTGTAATTGGGATAGTTATGATTATTGGTAGATGTGTTATTATCTTACTATGAGCCGTCCATTATCAGAAGATAGTATGTAAATTAATATAGGTATTTGTTTCACAAATTTCAGCGATTAAAGTTTCATATTAATTTAAAGTATATTCCTTTGTGTATTCAATTGTATTTGTATTGTAGATTCGATTCTGTGTTGCGTATGATAAATTTGCGGTTCAACTCTGAAATTAACTTTCAATATTACCAGAAATGATATATTTCCCGTGAATCTATAGCTTTATTTGAATGAAATTATTAGGAATGTAATCAATATGGCATTGCCGTACTTCCTCTGTTAAATACTGTACTGAAAATCGCTCACTAATTTCCATAGTACTACGGAAAAGAATAGTTTCGGTTATTGGAGAGATTTTTTAAATTCCGTTTATTGATAGTTTATTAAGTTTACTCATAGAAAAACGAGTTGATAATAATTATGTTTCTAGGAGATGATTCTCTAAAAATTCCGAATTTCATGAAAATTTGCTGTACAATAATTCTTTGTGGTGATTTTAAGCAGTCGAAAATGAGTGAAATTAGAATAATAAATCTCAATCGGTGTTGATCACGTAATCAATCGAACTTTTATCTGTATATAGTTAACCAACAGATTTACAATTTTTAGAAGACACTATAATTTGAAATAGCTTACTTAGCCTTTTGTTACACAACCAGTCGAGTGAGGTCTGATTTGACCCCAAAGGTTTTTCCTCTACTAAGTCATTGAGTTACCATTAAGTAATTATTAATTTACTACAATGCTTTAGGTAAATAATAATATAAGCAATACCCAATTAGCAGGGAAAAATGTTTTCGAGAATTTCCTCGCTCTACTATCTGCTAAAATCTAGACAAATTTTAGGAATGTATCACGTTTCACAAAATAATGACTTGACTGGAACTCGAACCCAGATCTCTCACTTTCCGGGTAAGGTTGAATTACCAAGCCACATCATCTTCAGTAAACGTAGTTTACAGCATGGTTGGCTTGGTAGTTTACAGAAGTGAAATTAATGTCTTGGTAGTTCAGTGGTTAGAATACCTACCCAGAAAGTGGAAGACCTGGGATCGAGTACTATCGGATCACCTATTGTTAAGATATATCATGTTACAAATAATATAACATCCTTGTGTTACATATAATATTGCATTATAGCTTATCATTATTCATATAAAAAAATTAATATTGTAGGGGAACTGTATTACTGTCGAAATCGAGGTTGGAATGACGAGATATGAAGACGAACACGGTATAAAATTAAATGAAGTTCTTCGAAATATACAGTGAGAAAAATAGGAATATACTAAAATTTGAAAGTAATAGAGAAGTGTTTGGGAAAGGAAAAGAAGGAAATGAAAGTGTTGAGATAACCAAACTTGGCTATATAGGTAAATATATTAAATACGTATAATTCCTGCTGGAATTTTTCAGTTTGTAGCTAAGCCCATTGCTCTCTCTTCACCATAATCATCGAGCAATGGAATCATATTCGCAAATCCATAAAGTGATTCACCTTAAATGACTATTAATATGTACCAATACAGATATACAACGATTGATTACCTTTGCTCTCCGTAAACGAGACCGCATCCCAAAGGCAAATAATCTCTCGCTGACTAACCGTAGCAACTGTAATCAAACCACTTAATTTTCAAAGAGACAGCCGGAGATTTGATAACCTGAAGCAGAATACGTGGTGAAAATAAGGCGGAGAAGGCGTTGATAAACGGATTATAAACTTCACTTCTTCTGTGATCATGAAATCCGAAGTCAGTCCTGAGAACACGACTTTGTCCTCCAACCGCAGGGTGTTTAAAGGGTTGCTCCTCAGGGTGTCAGGGAGCACAACATAAAAGCACAACCTAACGCCCCCCCTTAATGCCGTGGATCGAAGTTAGGGGAGTGGTTATTGAAGCGAGAGGACCTCGTGGAATTGACTGCGAGTTGAAAGGGAGAAAGGTACGCCGCATAAATAGATTAAGGGATATAAAAAGGAGAAAAAGGTGAGGTGGAAGAACGGTGGAAAACAATACAAAGATTCATGGTATCTCTGCATATTTTAGTACTACAAAATATTCATATAATCCGTAAATAACTCGAAGCATATGCATTTTCATAAGAATGCAGTAATGAAAGCGGTTATTTTAGGAAATTAAATTTTACTATTAGTAACCGGTATTTCTAAGAACGATTAAGTTGAGAATTTGATGTACTCATATCCACAAAAATAAATTCTTACTCCATTGAACATCTTTTATGGCGTTAGCAATGCATTCTTCTCGTTGAAATTTTATTCTGGTTGTTAAGTCTTTTTAAATAATCATTGCAAGGTTTCTGTATATCCTCCGCGTTCCTTTGACTTGTATTTAGTTATAGACAGCCAATTTTAAGATTTTTCTCTTCTTATTTAATTTTATCCCCCTTTTTTTGGACAGGTGTAATTTATCAGACATGAGGGGTGAATTATTTCAGATTTTATTTTAAATACTTTTTTTCCTTTATTTTAAAACGAATTACAAAACATCAGTTTAATACGAAGGTAAAAAGATTCGCGATGAGTATATAATTTTCTTTTCTTTATTAATTAGGATAAAATTTGAATTTCATGTGAGACGTGTTTACCTGTCAGGCGTTTTTAATACAACTGAAATAGATACTTCGCTACCATTTAACCAATGCTTTAATCACGGATTGCTTATTATTTTTCGCGAATTGCTTATTATTTTGGCGATCGCGAAGTACAGACAAATAACTGGAGATATCACATGAATTGATTATCTTAATCGCTAAAGATGTATTTTCACAGAACACACAAATCAAGACAAGCTTGAACAAACTGTAATAGCGTCGGCTCTCTCAATCAATCTGTTTGTTTTGCTATACAAACAACTTCGTCGGCGACCAAATGGCTAGTCGCCATTGATATATTATATGTACGCATTATCTTAAAGAAATAGCTACATAGAAACTATGTTATCATTTACAAGTTATTGATTTTGATCCTGAATGAGTAATGTGAGTTTTGGAGATAAAAAATGTTTGAAATGCGAAGAATAAACAAGTTCCTTATTGCATCAAGTATGTACATCGGAGTGAAATTCAGGATCAATTTTTCACCGTAAACGAACTACCACTATAGTTGGCATGCCAGATAATCCTATTTGATTTCACTTAGAAGAAATCTAGATTTCCGGAAGTCTAAGAAAAGAACAGTTGTCTTAGATACACAAGCCGCATTTCGGAAATGAAAGGCTGAGCATGTTTGCGCCGCAGTCCAAAAAGAAAATAGCGAAGTTCTTTCGGAGGAGGGAAAGAGAAAGGAATAGAGAAAAGAACACCGAAATGAAAGCGTAAAAGTGCTATGTTCCCGGCTAATCGCGATCAGTTGATAGGGGAGATGGTTGACAAAGCAACTGCGGTGGATGAGAAACAGGAAGAGAGAAAGAAAGATGATACGAAAGGAGGAACGAGAGAATGAAAGTGTTAGAAGGTCGAGCGGGGGAGTAGAGAGGCCATTGGGTTGTGGTTGAATCATCCCGCAGATACTCAACGTTTCGAAACAATGCCGACTGAGCTTATAGGAGTTAGATGAGAGAGAGAGAGAGAGAGAGAGAGAGAGAGAGAGAGAGGGATTTAACGCTGAGAGAAAGGAGAGTTGGATTGGGAAAGAAGGCGTCATTTTGACGGATGCGTATTCCGTTGAATAGAGGGAATGGAAGAGGGAGTTAATGGTGTCGTTGATTGGGGAAGAGAAAGCGAGGAAATTGTACTAAGTCCTCATATCCCATTGTTTCATTGACGCAAGGAAGGAGTGATGAAGAGCGGATTTAGGTTTAATTTAGAGAGCGGCGCCCCAAAAATTTATCGTCTCCCATTCAATCGTGCAAATATCTCCCCGCCTAAGCCCCGAAATCGCTCCCAAGTGCGAATGCCTTTAATGCCGATTTTTTTCCCTTCATCCCCCCGTTTTTTTGAAATTTTCACAACTCTCCGAGAAGCTGCCTAGGCGTCGGATAAATGAAGGGGAAAAGCCTTTTTTCTCTCGAAGGGCAATCAATGGATTGTGACGGGCGTTTGAATTGCTCGGTGATTAATGCCGACGTTCTGGATAGGGAGACCTTAAATCGGTAGGTGTGCAATATGCAGGGAGAAAATTAAACTTGCCAGTGGCGATTTTGGACCTATGTCAGCATTCGAATGCTCCTAGATTATTTATTTCGGTAATCGATCGGGAATGACGAGAGACAAATTTATCTCTGGGTTTGAAGACAAAATGGATATTGGAAAGGATGACAAATGTAGTTAGAACCGAAAAGAACTTGAACTGAGGAGGTTAAAAGTACATTTTTTATAATGCCATCATGTTTCTCAAAGTTTTTCGTCGTCTTTTCCTTATAGTGAATGAAATGTGAACAGTTCTACGATTTCACCGCCTGTTATTTACCGGATATTAGCCATTTAACTCACTTGCTACTCTACCTCTGACATCCCATTATTGTAAAAAAATCGGGAGATGTGTTGTCGGGAATCGATCCCTGACCCTCTACGTGACGAGTACCCTAAGAACCCCGCTTCCAAGGCTATCCTTGACGGTTCCCATAGCAATTATTGGGTTTAAATGTTTTCTTCAGGATCTAATTGAGTCATTCGCAAAAGTCACCAAAAGTAGAGTAGAGCGGTTAAAATCGTTGGAACGGATTTTCCACATCACCGCATGTTAGGAGTTACGTGAGTCCGTGGAATTCTTTTAGTTGATCTAAAGTCCTGCCAAGAGCCTGTGTGTTTGCACAATTACATTTCTGAAGGATATATACAGATGATTGATTAAAATTAGATTTCGTTTCTCGGTTTGGAAAAACTTCTATTATGTAAAGGGCGAATTTTCCTCCTTCCAAAAATTCCTCCTAAATAATCCTCTATTATTTCTATTTAATATTTATTATCTATGTTTGTATTAATGTCACCGACGACAGATGTAAGAAGACTTTCCAGTCTCCTTTCCATAAAATCCTTTAAGACCTTGAGATATCTTTGCACGTAAGGGCACCTAAAAATTCCCTATAAAATACGGACGTAGAAAAGTCGGATATAACTGAGACTCGTGCCCGCATCTTCTACTTTCTCGGTGGATGCCATAGCCTATTGAACTATCTAGCAAGAACATGTAGACATGCCGTCGACAACGTCGTTGAGGCACGGTACTAGTACTCGATAAATTGGATATAGCGTCCCCCCGTTAAGGGGTGACATTGGTTTGAATTTCTATCAGACGTTTTGTCTTGGAATTTCACATTATTATACCCAAGGAATAAAAAAACAATGTTGTTACTGTTTATAGGCAACATTTCAGTTGAGGTTTCGACCACAAAGAGTGGTGCATAAGTTGTATGGACAGAGCTACTTAAGGTGGGCCATACAAAGCAAAGTGAAATGGCCGTTGTCTCAATGAGGACGTTTGCTCTGATCGAAGCCACTCAGTCGGACGAACCACTCACCTACAACGGCATGTCTTAATGTTCTGGCTTGGTAGTTTAACTGGCTAAAGCGTCCTCTCAAAAAGCGGTACATCCGGGTTTATAGTTCCGGTCCTGTAAGTATCTTTTGCCGTCTGTCTTGGGATTCGCCCTTTATATACTAGTATTTTGAGGTATTCGACAGCTAAGGTAATTTCGGACATATATGCTAGCACCGAAAATCGTACCTAGAGCTGCTTTCATCAAAGTTGAACTCGTTGCCCAATTGTCCATCCGGGAGACATCTTTATATATTGTAATGATGGCGAAGCAATGATGTTTGCGTTCGCGGACGTGTTTCGTTGCGTTCCTTTCCATCCAAAGATATAACTACAGTATGTAAAATGCGAGTATCACAGTTATCAATAATGGCAACGATAAGAAGAGGGTTAACATTTTACATTCATGCTTACTGTTTTCTACAAAGTATTAAATTCGTAATAAAATAGCCGTCGATCGATTCAGAAGATTTGTGATGTTAATCGTTTCGTGAATAGAAAGATTGTTGTGTGATATATGACTGCCATTTCCGCTTTCCCAAGATACGAAAGCTCACGAAAATCAGAGTCGGAAAAAAGACTTTCTCCGTTTATAGATCGCTGAATGGGAAAAAGTGCGGAACGAGATAAATAAAATATTTTATTGAGAGAAAGAACCGTATGGAGATGAAAAAAATTCTCGTTGTATGGCGTGACTCAGTCGTAACTGTTTACGACAGCTAATCTTAAATGCGTTTGTAAGTACTTATTTTCCTTCAACTTCCTTTTACTGCTGCACTTCTTCAGGTAAGCATATGGAATCCCGAAATGGTCGAACGGAAATGGAGGTCGTTTAAGCAAAATGTTGCCTTTCTACGAAAAATTCTTCACCTTATATGGAAATATTTTCATTAATCTATTTGGAATGTTCTAATCAAATTTTATTTCTTCAAAATAAAAAAATTCTCCGGGTAGATTTAGAATGATATATATAGAATATATAGTTATCTAACTGTAGGTGGGAAAGTTGTCTAATTAATTTCGTTGGTTCCACAGTTAAGGAAGACTTGGAATGGTAACCTGAAGGACTAAAGTAAGTGTTTCCAGTTCAGAAGAAACTTGGATGACGACGAAGAGGACAGATTGTTAGTTAATATTTTTCACTGAGTGTGAACGTTTTGATTTAAGGCAGTTTAGTTATAAAACGAATCGTAAGGAAATTCTATTTCCTGTGGATTGTTTCTATTTTTGACAAAAATGACGTAGTATATTTGGTATAAAATAATGTAAATACTATTTTTTTGGAAATTATTTCTCACTTTTAATACATATTTTCTTTTCCTTTAAGGTGGAGCTCCCGACACTTATCTAAGGATCGCAAGCGTTTTGGTGAGTCAAAATAAACCTTTATTATTTGATTAAGCAGTTATACAGCATGTATTCTGTAGCGATATTACAATCTTATTAATGAGAGTCATTCTAAAATCAAATTCGTATTTACATTGTCACGTCGTTGGTTTCTTTCGTTATTTCCAAAGAACACGTATTAAAGCCATAATCTACCTCAATTATTCTTGCTATACATGCACGTATGTTGAAGATGTTTTCACAAGTATACGTGCCACAAAACGACTACAGACCGAAATTTGCCTAATCTTGCATCTTTAAATATATAATGAAGAGATGCGTTACTTTTTCCACAAATACCGTTTTTTTCATGGAGAAACAGGATCAGGCACAACACCTTCCTTCATTTTACATTATGTATCCACAAGATCTTCCCTCTTACTGAGAAATTCTTCGAATATATCTTTTTATAAAATATAAATAGAGACGAAAATATTGAGTAATATTCCTTAAAATACTTTTTCGTAATTATTAGAAGTGTTTCAGAAGAATCAACTGGTGAAGAAAAACACTAAGTTGTTTGGGATGGGGAAAAATCTGTTTGCAAGGATTAGTCATCGAATGAATGAACTATGAATAAATGAAAGACATAATTTTGAGCTTGTTAGATTTAAAAAGTTAGAATTCAGCAACTGTATAGCAAAAGACCTGAAATATTCATTTACTGTTTGTCCTTGTAATTAATTATGTCGATGTAATTGACATTTCGAAGCGTTGGCTATAAAAGGAATTTTTGGAAGACAAAAATATTATTTATTAGAGAAGTGATAGAGATAAATGGCGTTAGATACAGTTCGATCACAATTCTGTTCTCTGAGATGATAAAAACAATCTTGATAAAGGAGTCGTAACTGGAATAGCATTTGATGAATGTATTTATTGGTTTCATTCGCGAGAGAAACGGGCATTCGAGGAATGGAGCTTATTCTTTATGGCTGAAATGTATCCCAATTTTACTGTTGGATTTGTTCATCGTATCCATAGAAGTGGATTTTATGAAAATATGAATATCGTCAGATGCTCATCTCCAATTTCTACATCTTTTGCTTCTTATGATGCTTTCTAGAGAAACTCTGCACTCGAAAATCAAAAAATGTTATCTATCTGTGACTCGTGTTATCTATCGCGTAAACCCGGAAAGTTACCGAAAAGAGGTTAAAGAAATCCTTTGTATACATGTGAGACCAATCGTATTTATAAAACTGACGGAATTAACTATTTTTCTCTCACCTTTTATTACTAAATTCCTTACATGCAGACGAACTCGGTTTTTCTTCATTATTGGCAGATGGTTATAACAATATCTAAGCTGAAAACTTAGGATTAAGTCCTCCAAACAGTATGTATATAGATGTATAATCAGACTATTGCATGTCGGATAATGACAGATACTATGACAAATACATTTCAATTAATCCTTGTCTTAAATGATAATCACCTGAGATACCTTAAATTTGTATCGTTTGATTATAAATGTACTAAACAGGAATAGCATTTCTATGCTAGCGTAAGTCCGCATGCTGGTTACCATGTCTGTCTTTGGAATTTTCCTTTACTTGCATAATATGTTCCACCTCTTACCTTGCGATATATATGTAGGAAAAAAAGATGTAGGGATATTGCAAGTTGGAGGAAGGAGGTTATACAAAACATGCTATAGGAATAAATACTGTTAACAGTGAAAGTGGAGGTATTGGTGGAACGATATTGTCAGTTTTGAGGGTGGACAGAATAGATCAGCGGAATGTGAGAATCCCTCTGAACCTCATAAATTGTTATTAATCTCATCATCAACCACATGTGTGGACCTTTGATGTAAGGTTATCGTCCTCCTTAAGTACCATTTCAGGTTCATAACGAAGCATATTTCATCGAAAATACGAGGATCTTCCAGATAAATGTATCTTCCCGTCCACCGCAACAAAAACGCGCCGTTAATTGCCGGGACTCAAAAAGCGAAATCCGTTTTCGAGAAATATCGCGATAATATTCGAAATTTAGGATGGGCGACGCAAGCGATTCAACCGAATGCCTTTTTAAATGGATTATGTTTTCAATATAGAGAGAGTTATGGGATTTCACGTGCTTAGCTCCGACGTGAGGGATGCCATTGTCGACACGCACCGATGACAATAATATATCCCTCCATATTTGCATGCGCACGCAGCCGAAATTGGCGAAAAGGAAAAGTGGGATGAGCAGTTATATGGAAGATTGTGGCTCATATTTCCCCCGGGAATATTGTCCGCGTCTTCCCAGGGGTGAGTTATCCCACATGGGGATGTAAACGATGAAATAAGAGGGTGACTGGGGGAGGAGCAGTTCGGCATGCGAAAGGGGTTCTGTTATGTGGCAGCGAAAAGTATGTTTCATCTAGAGGAGAAGCGGAGTGTGGTAAATTAGGAGGCGGAGGGGCGTCTTTTTGTTGGAATTGCGAGTTCAGAGAAAGAGAATTTACGGCCGTAAGTAAAATATTTCGAGGAATAACTTTAGGTGGAGAAGAGGCATAGATATGAAAGGAGGTGAAAAGATGCTAGATCCCCCTTTACAAGCTAACAAGTTTCATCTTCTCGTTACCAAAGGAAGGGAAGGTTATGCGAGAATATCTTTCGCCGCGCTTCATATTTTCCAATTTTAAACTTTCCTGGGAAAATATTAAGGTTGACACGAATTTTCCGAGAAGTTCTGAATACCATGATTGCATTATCATATAAAGATGAAAATTTAGCGTGCTAAATGTTATATTTAGCGGAAATAAACGAGAATAAGCTATTTACGTAAAAGAAATAATTTTGTTCTTGGATGAAAGGTGCTGGGATACTGACTCGAATTGTCTGAGAAGCAAAATATAAATTTCAGTTTCTCAAGAAAAGTTTTTGTGTTAACCTAAAACTGCCATATCATTGAAACGTGTACACTATTGTCGAATTGACATTAAATTTCAGCAATTATGAGAATTAAATATAGTATAGTAGCGAAATAAAAAGCAATAACCTAGGTATAACATAGAGCGTAACTTCTTTAGGCAACCGCCTTGATTTTCTGTGCTATTTACTCGTTTGGGATATGATAACATTCTCTTTGGACCTCCACATTTAATGAATCAAATTTCGTTGCCATAATATTTGGATATGATTATTGTTTCATTACCCGCCAGTTCGTCTTTTCCCCTTTTGTTCCTCCCATCGGATGATAGAATGCTTTTGGGAATCCACTCTATTTAAAACAGTGTTGCAGGACAACTAAGTGGTCATCTTTGTGCACTGATTTGACCTGAAACGCAATGTTGCGAGATTTAAATTGAAGGAAGTGTCTAAAAACCTTCAGCAGTTGAAAAAATGACACTACTCATCAGATACCATTATATTAAATCATAATGTGAATAAGTGTTTTTTTCGAGCTATATAGAGAGGTCTCGAATTATAGTTAAATCATTACATTTGAAGATTTATAGAGAAAAATATAGCAATGAAATTAGGGATAAGTAAAACATCTTCGTGAGCATAGAAACGTAAATGTGCATTTCGGATCAAATACACTCCTGCAAAAAACACAAGATGGGAAGATGTGACAAGGCTGTGGAATCTATAAGTATTGATAATGAAATTTGAAGAAAGGTAGATTATATCACATTGAAAATGTCGACTCTGAAAAATGCTTGTATTTCGGTTAGCAATTCAATTAGGGGCAATGAAAAGAATCGCTAAGTAAATAAGCAGGAATGAAACTATATTATATTACCAATAATAAGTTAAATCGAACCGGCTTTTTTCCAAGACGATGATATGTAATTACATAAATTATTAATATAATCACTTTCTTTTGCTCTGAATAGTAACATTTTCATCTCATTGACGAAAATAAAAAATATGTTGCTAAATTTTACTGTAATGTGAACCATTTAAATATCTTTTCTTCCTCCTCCTGAGTAAAGGGGGAAATGTCCGTTTCCACGGAAATGTTTGCCATGCGAAAAGAAGTCGTAAAAAGGAACGATCCTAATTTAAAAATGAGAAACGTCCTTTTCCGTTTAATTTCCAATTTTCCACGGAATTTTCATCACAAAACTTTGAACGCCGAGAAACATGATGTTGCTCGTATAAAACGTCATAAAAATGATGGAAAGAGAGCGAAAGTTTGCGTAAAAAGAAATAAGGCCAACTAAAATTAATGCGGGAAAAGGAGAGGGACCAAGTGAACCCGCATGCATCCGAAGAAGAGGAAAGATAATATAGGGTTGAATCGCAAGTTAAACAAATTTGGCCTAAGCAAAGAGCAAGAAAACGAAGTTCTGCTTTTTTCTATCTTCTCAGTCCAAAGAGCGATGTAGCAAAGAAAATAGATCCTCAAATTTTATCTTTTTATACGCTTATTCCGAGTGGAAAGTCATTTTCATCATATATTTTCAGGGCGAATAAAGAGAATTCTCTGAACGTGTCCATAATTTTAAAAAAATTCTAAATTTTAAAAGATAATACAAGAATATTTTTAACAGAAAATAAGAAAAGTTTATCTTTCACTTAGTATACTACTTCATTTACTTCACTATATTTTCTTTACATGGCTGTGATGATAGCTACTGAGCTTTGAACAGCGTCGAATCATTTTTAGAGTCATTTAGCTGAACTTACGAGTTCCAACTTAAAACATACTGAGTCAGTACATCAGGCCGGGGAAAACTACTTCATCTCACCTAGTAAGCTGCATTTCGTTCTCAGAGTTTTTCATAGCTTATGATTGAGAGATTATGATTTTAAACGATATTTGTACTGAATAACAAAAACAGATATTGTGAAAGGTTTTGGAACACAATTTTCTAAATTAAAAGTATTAATTTTAACTATTTTTTGCAAATTAAATTCTGATTTCAGCTGTAGTGATTGGATTCTCTCAAAAGTCCTAACAATGGCTTACGTATCAAAAATTGTGTGTGCTTAATTAATGATAGTATATTAACACTCTAAATTTTATCAGACTAATTATTCTAAGATAATATAATAGTAAGGTCAGATATAGCTCATCTTAGAGGCATAACAGTAAATAAATTTAGTGAGTCATCAATGGTATTATCACAAAGAAGCTCATTTAAAGTACAAACGAATTAATTGTTTGGACATAGTACCCATTGCCCCTGTATTATTTACTTGAAATTTTGGCACCTTAACAACTCTCATATTCTTAGAATTTAGCGCTTATCTTTCATCTATATTTAGAATGAAAATGATCCTGAGGAGAGGGGAGAACGTCAGGTGAGGCGTAGGGCAAGAGATGCGATGTATACGACTGGAAAAGGAAGTGCGGGGGAGTGGATTGTTCGGGGGGAAAGATTGGTTTATGGAAACACGAGAAAGGAAGGACCGGGAGAAAAAACGGGAAGTGGAAGAAGGAAGCCTAGCAAAGAGGGGTTGTTGGGAAGGAATCAGGGGTGTAAAATGGGGTGAAAAAAGAAAAGAAGAAAGAGAATGCACGCAAAAATGGGGCGCAAGGAAACTTAAGCGGAAGCACGGAAGAATTTAAAGGAAAGAATTGTTTGGTTGAGAAATAAGTGGTTGACTTATATTTTAAATTTGAATTCTCAACAAGAAAGAAATTGTCAGGAAATATTATTCATACAATTTCATAGTTAATTTATCAAATACCCGCTATTTTTTATGACTTTAAAATAGAAATGTAAAAACTAGTGATAATATTCATAAAAGTAGAAAAAGGTAGTAAAAGTAAAACATAGAAATTGATCTGCATGTTGGCTCGTGATCTGTCCTTTAAGGGAATACTGTTTTTTAATGTCAACGAGATCTTCAGGACCTTTTCATTGAATTTTTCGTGGTTTTTATTATTATTAGCGAAAATAAAACCTTCATATTATTGTTCAGTGGATCGTTTAACTAAATCGTGTTTGTTTCTCACCTTTTCCGCAGCAACACGTACATTTCTTAGGTTTCCTTCTTTACGACTACGCACAGATTCGTCAACTGCTCTTGGCAACAGTCGAGTAAGTGTGTTTCCGAGGAAATAAAAAAGTATAAATAAATAAAGTGAGGAACACGGGCGAGGAAATGAGGTAATCCGAAGTTCGGAAAAGTGGATAACGGGGATGAAGGAAAGCAGAAATGGGAGAAGTGGATGACAAAGTGATAGAAGGAAGGGAGTTCGCTGAGTATATGAGAGGAAAGGTGATGATAGAGGTGGAAGGAGAGAGAGGAAGAAAGTATTGCGAAGTTGGAGGAGAAACAAGGAGTTGGAGAAGAGATTAGAGAGAGAGATTGCGGATAAGAAGTGTTTGGTTCCTTTAGACGCGCTCAAGAGGAGGAAAGTTTGTTGCTTAGCGACGATGGTGAGATAAAGATCTCTTAACGTGGATGCGCTCTGTGGATAGAAAAGTGCCACTCTTTCATAACTTCTCTCACTTTTCTGTTTTTCTTTTCCCTCTTGACCTTTTTGATCTTATCACGTGATAGTCTTCTCCCGTAGAAATGTCTTTCGGTAGCTGTAAAACTGTAAAGCTGTTTTCTTTCTCCTAGACGTAAAGAGTTATCACAAATCTTTGTGGTTAAGTTATTTTACATTCCTTTTTTAGATCTTATCATTGGTTCATTGGAATGTAAAAGTATTGTAACTACAGAGACAGTCGTTTATTTCCTCAATTTGTTTCTCGGTTAACTTAACGTTGAAGTTAAACTGTGTATCATTTTGTATAATATAAAGAGCGTAGTAACACGGCTGTGAGTGTATCAGTGTTTGTAAACACTCCGTTAGCTGTCTGTCGGACTAGCATCTTCCAAGTACTAGAGGCACCGGGTAAGGAGAGGATTACTCCTAGGAGTCAGTAATTCTTGCATCAAGAAGACACTAGTCACATAGAAGTGTATCAAAACATCATTGAATTCTACCTTGAAAATTTCCTTTGAAATTTTAAATTCTAAATGTTGGCTTCGTTAAAACTCCATTATTTGCGAAACGAAATTTAGCATTTTCAGGGATGTTTGACGAGTTGATTCGTTCAGCTTGAGTTTCTTTTCACCCTACAGTAGTCAGCAGATATCATTTCGAGCAAATAAAGGTGCAAACGTATCTGAAAGGGAGACCTTTAGGGGAAGGAGGAAAGCAAAAAGAGAAAAATGAATGTTCCTCAGTTATAATGTTTTTCTCTGTATGGGGAAGTGATTCAGGAAGCGTAAGAAAAGAATGCTCGCGGAATATGAGGTAGGGAGATTCAAGTTTAAAAAGGTAAATGAGGAGACGTTAGATGTTTGTACGGAAAAGTTTCGGGAAGAAGATGCCGGAAGGAGGAAAAAGCTGGGATAATCCGAAGAAGTTCTTGGAAGAGATTAAGGTTGAGAGAGAGAGTGGAGCAATGGCATGCAAGGGAGCATGAAGGGATTCGTTTCTAAGTATATTTAGAGGGACGCAGAAGAAGGCCATAGCGTTGCTTTGGGTGCCAAGTGAGATTTACTAGTCACGGGGAAGAGAGTAAAAAGACGCTATGGATACTCTCAACCTGGAATTGAGACGACATGAAGTGGGGCCAAAAGAATGGGCTAATATGAATATGAACTCAAGACTTGCTGAATGTGTCAAAACTTCAGCATTTAAGGAAAATGTAATGGTCAATTGCGAAATTCCAACTTTTATTCGAAAGGAAAAGGATCTTCTAGAAGGTTTTTCATTTTATAAATATGTGTTATACCCTGATTATTCCCGGTGGAAACTCTTTTCTCTTGTGAAACTTTTGAAAATTTGATATTTCTTGTCCACATGAGGAAATAAGAGGCCCTAGTAGGCTGCTCAAACTTTTTACATTATTTTCCTCAGCATGACTTTTACGTTTATTAGTTTTTAAAATATCCCACCCATTTTCGTGGATGTTTAATTTTACTGAGATTTTCTGGGTTTTTCTTCATTTAAATATTCTAGAAGGAGTTCTGGATGGTTTAAAGCTCTTCCAGGATATCAAGTAATTCCACATCCTTTCTCTCCAAGAGATGGACTTGGTGTGACCCGCATACCTTTTTTGTTTATTTATTTTGACATTCTCGTATTGCTGCACTCTATGAATATCATATATTACACATGCCTTTTAATTAGTAAGATTAATTTTTTCTTTTAATAATTTGCACTGGTATATAAAGTGAGCTGTACATTTTCTCTTCCTTTAGATATAATCTTTTTGAGTTCCTTAACTTTTATTTCATATTATTCTCCATGGTTTATAAATATTATATATTTTCCACTTTTGAGATATCAATATATAACCGAAATAAAATAAATACAATACCTTGGGTACG
This sequence comes from Pachydiplax longipennis, assembly GCA_036926295.1. Taxonomy (NCBI): domain Eukaryota; kingdom Metazoa; phylum Arthropoda; class Insecta; order Odonata; family Libellulidae; genus Pachydiplax; species Pachydiplax longipennis. The sequence goes on along the minus strand of JAVFKF010000024.1, from coordinate 11,118,556 downwards.
CAATATTTTCGTAATCTTCTACAAATTAAAATATTATAAATAATCATAAAAAACAAACGATGGAATTGAGTTCCATCATCATAATCATCATTCATAAAAAATTCCACCTTTATTACCCAAAAACAAATAACTTAATAATTTCTACCTGTTTTCATTATATTTTCCTTTATTGAATGAGTTATGGAGAAATTAAAGATCCACCACCATTCCATTTCCGCTACTCGCTTACTGTTACAGATTTCTGAGAAAACCACACCCAACTGTATCCCAAGAAATATTAAATGAGGAGAATATCTCACCGACACCTTAAAATAACTTTCGAAATCTGTACCGCGCGACAAAGAAATCCCCTAATCCACACCTGCAAACTTTTAATGAGCTTTGGGATGGAAAAAAGGAAAGTCTTCCGGGGCAAATCTGGGAAAAAACCCCAAAGGTTCAGTCGTGCGTTACACATCGGAGTGTGAAGGAACGCTCAAATAGTCAAAAGGAGAAGCAGTGGGTTGGGGAAGATGCCTCCCTAACGAAGGCAACCGCTTGACGAAGAAATTGCTCAGGGAGATTGAGTGAGCGCTATATGTGCCTCTCTTTCCGTCTCTCTTTTGGAACCTCTTGATGAGGTCGGAATGGGGTGTGTGGCAACGAAGGAGGAGCAAATTGCGTAAGAGATTGATTCACCGCTATGAAGGAGGGAAGGGTGGCGACAATGATCATCCGGAAGCAATCTACGAATTGGTTTTGGGCGAACTTCATTGTTTACATTTAAGGGGGAAATATTGGCTTTCCGATGCGGAGTGCTCTCGCTGACCTGATGACTTTTCGGTCGAGAGAAAGGAATTGCTTCGGCCGAGAAGATTTCATTACGGGGATCGGTAAATTATATACACACACTCGCTTGATATCCATGGCTTAAGGATACCAAGTGGAAGGTTCACAAAAAAATGTTGGAATCGTCTGTTGGTCTCTGTCTGTATGTCGTCTGCATCAATTTTGCATATCACCATGCAACTTCTGTTCTCGATAGGAATCAAACCCTGAGCTTTTCCACCGTTAAAGTCTGCGATGCGCTGTTATGCATAAGATTCTTACATTCTTTGTTTATTTTGCATTGCACTTAAAATGGTAGATTTGCAACTTCTGATAAATGCTGTCACTTTCGGAAATTTTATTCTCCTGATAATTCAGAATATGAAAGAATACTTCGATAAGAAACTCGTATCAGTTCTTAGTTTTATTGAATATGTTAATGAAAACGAATATAGTAATTGGGATGAGAAGTCTTAACCAAAATTATTTTCATATTACATAATACAATGGAATTCCAATTACATAGATTTTCCATCATATTCCGATATAATATCTTTCGGATAGTGCATGAGATAGAATAACAATTCAAAAACGTAACTTAAGAACACAAGTTATTATAAAATACCGTAAAAAGTATACAAAAATTGCTATTCGAATAAGAAGATTTAATCATAACGATTTTTTTAAACCGTGTTCAAATAATGTCAACTAAACAGAGAATGCGTTTCTATTAGATTTCACGATATCAAATACAGAAAAACTTTTGGGTTCAGTAAGCTTACTAAACCTTGGTTAATACCTGGTTAACATTAGAACTTGATTACTTTAACCCGGGTAATCCGCCCATAGGTAATTTGGAGCTTCTTATAATGTAGAGTGTTATACCTATACAGTTTATCATGAATCAATTTTATGCTATCTTTGTATTATATCGCTCTTTCTTGAAAATATTTATCTATTCTTGCGGGGGTTGACGATATCTTTATTTAAGATATGTTTTTCTACGATTTAAATTGAGTAAAAACATTTCTTCTGCCGATAAAACTTTTGAACGTTTGATAGGAATAATTTTGGGAGAAACATAACGCTATGCACATATATAACTTAGGCTGACTCAGATGATTATTCGTATTTATTTTCTGATTTTTTCTTTTGTCGTATCCTTGATCCTCATTTTGATCATTGAATTGCTCCTTTTAAAACAAACTGAAATCGTATTAAGATAACCCAAATACCCAGCCGATTTGAAACAAAGTTCTTAATCCTGGCTCGATACCGTATATCCTGCCAAGTGAATTCCGCAGCCCAAATGAAAGCGGAATTCTCCTGTAGTTTGTTTAATCCTTATTCTTTCGCAATAAGGGCGTGACATTGGATTCTTGACAGACTGCCAAATGGGGCAGTTTGACCTGGATTATAAAGATAAAAGTATTACACACGGCTCACTTACAAAGCATTTCTGCGTCAGAGTTCAGTTCCAAAGATTTATTTCGCATAAGATTTTAATCCCTCACTCAAAGGGTTCGTTTTAATTACTTGCAAGGATTACTGTGAGATAAGACATGTTGAGAGGTAAAATCGATCATGTATTTAACACTGTGATTACGTATTTAACTGTGAATTTTTGTTCGTTAAATTATATGTAATGAATAATACATTATAAGAATAATAAATTATAAGAATAATAAATTATATGTACAGAATACTCTTTTTATTAACAGATACATCGGCATACAGTGACAGGTACAGATGCAATTTTATATTTAATGTGATATCAATAAATTATATATATTATTATATATCAATGAATACTTCTTAGTTTACTTTAAGGTAACTTATCATTCAAACTCTTGGCATCTGTTTGGATGTCTTTCTTATCCTTTATCTCTAAGTATCATTGGATATGCTATAGCCCATACCTTCTATGTGAGCATTTTTTCCGCATTGGCATTGGCTTTTGTAAAGGCAAATCTTCCAACGTGAGAGAGCAAGAGCCTCAACTCGCCTTCTTCTGACATGATATTCTCTTTTATTCATCGCAAGCAAGCAAGCCTTATCTTTTAAGTATTCCTTGCTTTTCAAGGTCCTTCCGAGAACGTATCGGAGTAAGAGTATCATAGTGTGGAGAAATCAATCGATAGGTGCTCACACGTGCACCTTCGATTCCGGATCGTCGTAAGATGAAATTCTTAAAGGAAAACTCGGTGTTGCCATCGGTGGGATTGATGAGAGTCAGACGTTATCTCAAGAGGGAGTTAATCAAGAGGTTAGCGAGGCTGCATGAGAAGGGGCGTGGTAAGTGGTGTTTGGCTATACGAAGCCTCGCGCAAGTGATAACATTGGGGTGAAGTGTCGAGGCGCCGCTGACAAGGAGGGCTTCAGGGGACGCCGGTGTTTGATTTGCTGTGAGATGGGTCAAGAGAGATGTGTCAATGCAGCCAGAGGTGTTTATTTAAAAAGAATTTCGAGGCAGAGGAGATGAAGTAGCTCCGGGGCTGTGTGCACAAACAACGATCCTCATTTTTTATCGTCTAATTCTCTCAGACTTTAATTACGCCGGCATCATTCGTTTATTTTTAATGCGCAATGAACGTGCGCTCTCTTCGACACGGCGGAGATCAAAAGCAGTTTGCGGGCAAAAAAAGAATCGCGTGCGAAGGAAAGATTAGAAATATCTGAGGTTTTTATTGCGGGATTAATGTTTCCAACGATCCTTAAGAAACGAGGCGTCGTCGGAGAGGAATGCGGTGTTTTTCACGGATGCAGATTTTCCGCTTGTCCTCGGCTCAAGGACTCAAGAGAGCGCTTTCTTAGCTGAAATCGCATTCCGGCCGATGACTCCGTGTTACGTGACTCGGTGGCTCCTTTGTAGTCAATAAGTTGAGCCAAATAGTGGAAGGTGTAGAATATCGAGAGAGCAGCTTTTCCACGATTCTCTACTCAGCCGTGTAAAAGTCATTGTATCCTTGTGATTATGTCGCCCGCGTTACAAGAATGCCACGTGTGCATACGATATTCACGGGGTTGCGCAGTTCTTTAGGAGTGAATTGAGAGAGAGAATGCAGAAGTGGAATCATTTACACAAAAGACGGTTGCGAGTTAGACGGTATTATTAACATATGTTATTAGTGAAAAATACGTCACAAGTGGACACCTGTAATGTGGAAGCGTCACCAAGGTAAAAACAATTATTCTCATTGGTACAGTATGTATACAAAAATCCATAATTCCCACCATCAGCAGATATACACATATTATTTCATGATCACAAAAAAATCATCGCTCTCCTAAGATAAGCTATTTAGATAGATACAATTTCGAAGGTGAAACACGCATATTTTAATTTGGGGTAAACTATTTCAACCGTCAAGTTTAAGAATATTGACAAATATTCATCGATGACACAAAATAAGATTATTAAAACAATTACCACGCCTACTCATCCTTATAAAAAAGAAATCGAATTTTCATTGACTCACTAGTTCTTCTATTTTTGTTTTTGCGAGCTGAACTACATATAATCTGTTTGTAGAAATCTGCTTCTCTGGAGCATTGGGATATTCTTTTAGAATGATTTATATTTGTGTCCTATATTAATTTTTTATTCAGTTATTGGCCAGATAAATTAAGGCAAAAAGTAACTCCACCTGTAAAAGCATGTACCTATATAAATTCCCAAAAATATGAGTATGAAAAGAGATATATGACCAAACCTCGAAAACAGAATCTCCCACAATAGCATGTGTGAAGGTTCGGTAATTCGGTTTGCTAAAGCCCGGAAAAAGGCCTAAATCCTGGTTCTGTCAGAACTGTTTCATTTTCGTTTTGACTTATAAATTAACTTTTGAAAATGGACCAAATATACAGAATCCGATCTTAAATAAACTTAAAATCCTATTTTACTAGAATAGGAGAGAATACTTACACTACATTCATGTTATTTTGGAAATAATTTTTGCAAGAAATACATTTTACTTGAAATAACTTGAGAAGAATATTTATTGGAGTACATTTTTCCATATTTGGAGAAAAATTGTCCGTAAATAATTTATTTATACCCAGTATCGTCAATCAATTGAAAGAAATCGACAGAGGGAGACAATAACATTACAGAATAATTTGGAAACATTATTATATTTGACCAGTTAAGGCGGTCGTTACTATATTCTATTTTCTTTCCTCGAGTTTACTAGTTTAAAAAGTTTACGAGATCTCTGGATAGCCAGGTGAAAGGTTGAGGTGAAAGCGGTCCAGAGTTTAATACCCGGAGGTGGTCTGTGTGTGCAAAATGACCTCAGCTGTGGAAATATTTTTAAAATACTACCACTTTGAGAGTTTACGAGATTATCCCTTAGGCAAGTTCTTCAACAGACATGAAAAGTCTGGAAAAATTCGCATAAATTCTTGTTATACATAGATGTAAAAATGTGGGCGTTGGCGAAGGAAGAGAAAAAAGAGGCTACATTCCTATGAATAGATGTGTTATAGTAAAATGCTCACGATTATTTGGAAGGGTAAGGTGGAAAATGAAGGTTTGAGGATAAAATTGCCGACTGGAAAAGTATAAGTGTATTCTGTATATTAATATTTACTGAAATGTCTTCACTGTGATAGCTTCATTGAGATAATATTAAAGGGAATGACGGAGATAAGATGTTGAAGATCACGTCTTAGATAACAACAGATAATAGATGTTTACTGCTCTAATTACATAAAATAGTAAAGAAAAGCAGAAAATAGCTGACTGAAAATTGCCGCAGACCAATCAAAAAATTGAACGATGTTGAAGTATAACATAGTGTATAATGCAGATCAAAAATAATTTTTTCCCTTAAACACCCATATTGAGTCATACCTAAAGTGTTTGGGGTATTAATAAGTAAATATGTCAAAAAGAGAGGCGTCACAAATATTGATTTTTAAAAAATATTAACGGACTTAATTATTCCTAATCCTTGAAAAAACTTTTAAGGCTTGGAACATATGTCTCGTAGAGCAAAGAAACCGAATAATTAGTTCTTAGAGGCTCAATCGAATATTATGAAATGAAAACTCGGGAAAAAACGGAGCGGCAAAATGCTTGCGGAGCGAAAAACTGGAACGGAAGAAACGGCCAAGTTAGGATTAAAAAAGTCGGGCGTAGTGAAGACAGGTGAAGAGAAAAATGGACGCGACATTTCCTATCATGACTCGGCCAGACAGATAGAAATAGCCCAGTGGAGGGACATCGAGAGAATTTTTAAACGTTCGCATGACCCCGTTACAGGCGGAGGACCAAAGGATCGGGAAATCTTAAAAAATTCCGGTACATTTCTGTGGGCTGAATATTTTTTCCTAGAGGACGTGGTTTTTAATGGTAAAAAGAGGAAAAATGGAGTGCAAGCGTCATGACGGAGAGAGAGAAAAATGGAAGGATTGGGAGGATGTTGAAGGAGGCGTGAATCCTTTGAGGACAAAATTGGGAGCGTATGAGTGGGAGGGGGAATGAGATCCCTTTCTCTGAAGGACCTCGAGCATCTAACCGCCGTCAGGAGCAGGGTCTGACGCTCGAAAATGGAGGGAAAAGGGATTGCGGAGGAATGTCGCGAGGGTGTGAAGGGAATGCGATGGGATGAGATATCCTTCATCCGGTCCAATCCGCGAGTCATCAGACGAAGAAAATTGAGATCCGTCGCGTTATCGTAGCCTCGTTGCACGGTTCGCTATCCGAGGACAACGCGACCCACTAAATCCAGAGCCCTTTATCTATTCCATCGTCCATCCTAAGCCTCCTCTTCTTCACCTCTTTTCTAGGATAGATTTCCAGGTCTAACCTCCCACTCTCACGCTTCGATTTTTATTTTGTGAGGTGATTTTCTGTTTGGCAAACTTTTCTTCTTAATTTTGATTCGTTGGGATTATTGATATATACATAAATACATACATACATATATTTGTTAACTCAAATTTCAATCATAGGCCAAAGGAGGAAAATAGCCTTCAGTACCCGTGTATTTAATTCAACCTGAAAGTGTGCTCCTAATAACTCTGGAATCAGCACTTATACGCATATAATGTACAGTTGATGTCATGTAGTCATGTATTCTGTTTCCAGACATCCAGTTTCATACTAAGAGACAAAGGTTCTTTATGCGCCGACAGCGGCAACCGTCGAGGGCGATTCCCGGGAAACGGATAATCGCTCGGCGGTCACCAGTTATTTAGAATCCCGATGCGCATTTCGGAAAAAATGCTTCCATCATCATAGTGGGTCCAATGCTGATATGTTTCATTTTCTTCAAATCACCTTCATTCTTTCTTTTGTATACTCTTTTATAATTAATTAATTTTTTTCTAATAATACTCTGATAGAATACGAGTAAAGGTTGTGCTAAATTATGAAATTAGCGTCAGACTAGACTTTATTTTTCTGAAAAGCTTCTTGTTTTCCTCTCCTCAAACTTTAATTAATTTGAACGTAGCTTTTTATCTATTTTAGCGTAGTATTACAGAGTTGACTTAACGCAGGAAAAATTTACTTTAATATTAACTTTGAATTTGATCTATGAAAAATTCTGTTAAATAATCTTGCGAAATATAGCAATTTAACTTTGATTTTTGTTGTATAAAAAATTTAATGGATACGTATTCTTATCCTTTTGCGTTTTTCAGTTCAACTTCATCGCAGATTGATTCTGTCTAATATTTTTGCATATTTTCATCCTTGCGTTATCAAAGTTATAAGATTGTTTCGTACTTTTATTTTCTGTACATCGCTCGGAAGAGACGTGTTCAGGTTTCCGAGATGAAGTAATTGAATATTTTACATTTATTCTTGATAAAAGATAAGAACTAGTAAATCCTTCTGGGTAACTTTTCTCGAAAATGCTGCTTACATACTCCGAATTCCTATCGTTTACATCCCCGAATCGAGATTTAATATTGAAAAATCCTGAATTTTTCCGTTATTAACTTTCCTTTTCCCATCTTAAGAAATAGATCCATTATTTACTATTTTGGATTTGTCCCTTCTTGTTGTAATTCTTTGTGTTAGTTTAGTATTAAATATTAAACGATGATTTTTGTCTCTTTTTTCTTTAATATTAACAGTATTTTTCTCTTTTAACAAGTCATATTCACTGATCATATAAGCTTTGGCGTAAAGGCGACACGAAACGTTTAACACTGCCTCTTTTACATGGATTTTATCAATGTATTTCGTCATCATAAAAGTAAACACCGCATTGGCTTACTCCTGCCTTTTATAACCGTCTTAAATTCCATTCGCCGTCCACAAATCAATCCCCCTCATAATTTATTTATCATGCTAAAGCGACATTTTCTGCGCAGCCCCTCTCTTCCAATCTCTTAGACCTTTCTCTTTCCCCTCTTATCGCCTCGCTTCCTTTCTATACAAATACTTCCTTTCTCCTCGCTATTGGAATTCCTCCTTAACCATTCCTCTCCTAAATCACTCCTGCATTGTATACCTTTCCTATGAACCTAAATAAATTACTCCCCGTCTTATTCGCCATCCGTTTCACCTTGTTACTTCCTCCTCCATTCCCTTTCCCTTCACCTTTCCTAACTCTCATTCCCCTGCATACCACGCCTGCCGTTTATTCTCCGTGGCTTTCCATCTTTTTTTTCCTCTCTGAAAGGGAACTGTCGATGGCATGTCGTTTTGTGTTGTTTCGCCCTGCGAAGTTTGAGAGACGTCCTTTTCGGGTTTGCGGGATTTGGGTATTCGCATTGGGAGTTGGAATTCGGCTATTGCGTATGGAAGATGTTTGTTGGTCTGACTCTCGTGCCCCGAATAGTTACGGATTTCCTTTTCCCCGAGCCAACGAGAAAGAAGGTACGACTCGCTTTATTAGGGTTCTGCCTTTACGTAAGCCAGCCTTAGGGAACGTAGAGAGATATTTTTACTTTCTCCACGTGGAGGATATGGGGAAATTCCCGTTTGCGGTGTATCTCATCCTATCGCCTACAGCTACATATTCCTATATATTACGAATTTTTAGAAAATGATAATAATAAAATATCTTTCTTTGGACGAGATTGAGGCTGGAATTCTCCTTTTCCATCAAATTCATCCTTATATTTTGTACAGTTATTAATTTTAAAGCGGCAGTTCGAGTAGAATGAGGAGGAATGAGGATATGAGAGCACCAAAGAGAACCTTAGGGTAATTATCCAATGCAGAGAAACATCCACTAAGGTGATGGGCATGAAAAACCTGCGCAAATGTAGTGATGCCAGCAACTAACAGATAACAAAAGAATATAACAAAAAAATTTAATACATATCAGGTAACCCAATGTCTGCAATATAACAAGCACGGCGGAGTATATAGATCAATAATTATAGTCAATTATATTAAAAATATATTTGGGATGAAATCTCACTTACTACATAATAACACTGAAAATCAACATAAATACAAAACAGCTGACAATCTTCATGACTATATAATTAATAGAATATTTAGACTTATATAATAATTACTTTTAAAAAATACAGTAATATTTCTGGAATAACAATCAAAGCAATATGCGTAAATTAATTGTGCATAATCAATAAATTTGTAATTTGTAATTTTTAATCAATACACTAATTAGAAGTAGCTGAGTGAAATAATTAGGTCTCAGCCACAAATCTTATAGGAAAAGTATACTCAAATACTTCAGCCTTCACTTCGTGAAACTTACTAACACTATTAATGGTAAATTAAAATTTGTATTTAAGTTTCGAATGAGGTTTAATTAGTACCACCTGAAGATGACGTTCCTACGTCCAAACTTGTCGTCGTTCTAATTATCCTCTTTGGAAACTTAAACACAAATTTCATTTCACCATGGATGATGAAATCTGGCAAAATTTTGAAGATTGAAAATTCAATTCTAAACAATTCAAGAACTTCATCCTTTATCTGTTTCTTTATTTAAATTTTATTTTATTAAAAATAAAAACCTCTTAAACGACATTGTACAGTGGTGAACCTTTTCAATTAGTTTTAATAAATTATTTAAGAATAGTTTTTCTTTCTTGTGAATTATTTTTATATTCTTACTCTTAATACTTATAAGTATTAATTGTAGTAGTAGTGCATTTATAATAATGAATCGACAACTGAGGTCCTTTTGCATCTTTTAGTACTTTTATTTTAATTTTTTCTGATAGAACACCATTAGTACGAGCTTTCTATAACAGTAATTAAGAGTAAAATAATTTGGTGCGATACGTAGATTAGATCTGATAATTAAGTTCCTTTTATTAGAGTTTTAAATGTATTTGGTGAAGTCCTTCCTGTACGCTTAGTATAGTTCCTTTTTCAAGCAGCAGTCATCCTAAATAATTTCACAGCAATGATTTAAAAAAAATTCATATCGTCTCTTCAGTTGTTTAAAAAATTTAAACTACCTGTGTCGAACGACTGTCATATTTTAGAATTATATATAGTCTGCGCATATTTCAAAGAAACGAATTACATTCATTAAGAACAACAGCGTTGAATTTGAAAGCAAGAGTAATTGTTTTAATTTCACCTGCATTTTACTTGAACATAATGAGCCAATTTTTATAACACATCGAATAAACTTTCAATGAATAAAATCACATTTCAAATTGTTGATTGTTATGATTCAGCATGTAAACCCTATGCTAATCAGTTTATAGTGTCGGTGCTTAGCATCCAACGACTTAAACATACTTAGAATAAAATGCATTTTCCGCCGCGTTGACATTACATAAGATATTATACAGTTATTTCAGCTTACGATCGGCACACCCATATTCAACTGTAACTAAGAGTAGTAATAAGAATTTTTCCTATTGCTTTTGGTGATGCCAAAATCCGCCAAAATCTTAGCATTTCATTTATTATCCATGCTAATCTTTTATACTTATTAATTTTTTAAATTAACGTTATCAATAACTCCAAATAGTTAAACTATTTTCTTATAGAAGTTGACGGTTTCGTTGCATTTTACTAGCTTAATTCTAAAGCACAACTGCTGGAATATACGCCATAAGCAAGAAATAAAAATAATAAAATAAGCTTTGAAGCAACATTCTTAAGATCCTAGATATTGATTTATTGTGGGACAGAGCTATTCCATCAGTCACCTTCAAGATCTAATTAAATGTCAGCAAGATCGAAACGGCTGGAAATCGAACTTTGTGGTCTTACTCAATAGAAATGTACTTTTGGAAGGAAACTGAAATAAATCATTTCTTTTTGTAAACAGCTATATCCGCTTTCTCTAGGAAAAGGAAAAAATCCGCAAATTGTCATCTGTGCGTGATTTCTTTCCTTCAGTCCGGAAATGTAAGTCGGGCTTTTCTCTCTGCAGGAAGTCTTTTCGGTATACAAGCGAGGGCAAGTAAAAAGGAGGAGTTTTTCTGCAGTTATGTCACTTGTAGGCCTTCCTTTGGTTTTCTAGATGAGCCAAATGGGGAATCTCCTTTGCTCTCAACATCTTCGCTGCCCTTTCCCTGGACTCTTATTTCGTCGAAAAGTCTTTATCTTCCTCCATTTTTCCAGCGCTGAATATGTCCAGTCGCATAGAATGTTTTCACGTGCAATATTATTATGAACGAATGAATGCAATTTTTGAGCCGATGGTGGCATAGCGGGAAATTTTAGGAGGAACGAATTTAGTACGGTAAGGAAAAAGTTGGTTACTGTCTTCAGGTTGGGAATGCAGTCCGGTGCGTCAAAAGAGTTTTGCATCTGAAATGAAAATCGACAAAATTTATAATAGAGCACTGCGTTTGGTGTTTTCCTTGGGCAGTTTAAAGATAACAATTTCAGTGGAATATCACGAATTATTGTTTTGACAACCCGTGGATTTAGCTTCAAATGAGAAGTTAAAACGTAAAACGGTGGATGGATTCATTTTATGTATTACATTGTTAATGAATTTTTGTTCCCTCTCAATTACTAATCACAACTATGAACTTGAATATTTAATGTATAATTCTATAATATTAAATCCATACATAATTTTAGATAGATTTACGAATATTTTAGATAAGAATGCTGCTTAATTATTATGATTCATAATAATTACTCAGTTTGTATATAATCCGTAGAAGAACTGATGCCTTTCGATTATGGTATTTGCACATAAATTAAAGAAGAGTAAGAAATAGTATTATTGAGAGTTCATTTATTATTTTAGATAGCATTTTTTACCTAAAATACCTTCAATCCTTTAAGTACCTCATTTATTACTCTTTTCGACAGTGATTTATAGGATGATCTTCTCCCAAGTGTAAACAAAATATACCATGAGGATACATTAATTCAAAATACAAGGTAAATTTTGAAAGATATTTGCGTATATTTCGTTTAAACAGAGCTATGCAAATATATTTTCTATTTCGAAACCCGTGTTGGATAAATATTTGGAATTTTACTATCGTCTAGCTTACATTCACTTCTATTTATTAATGCGTGAGATCAGTTGAAGGCCAAGGTCAATCAGTCTGGATTTTTTAGGAGAGCCGAGGAAGATACTCGACATTAAAAAATATGCAGTAAATGTACAATTTCCTTATTCTCTCAACTCTCCTGCATTTATCCTCTCCAAAGCAGCCTCTCGCTAACGTCACGAACATGGCTCGCATCTCCAGACGACGTGCTGAGTACGGTTAATGCTATTTCGTCCTATTTTTCCATCTCCATCGCCAAGGAAGAATATAGAGTCAGCAGTTGGGAAGTACATGGCGTTCGACACATGACTTCAGTGCTTGCTTCAAACTCGATCTTGTTGAATCTTGTATTTTGACTTCTGCGAATCAGCATCGAATATTAAACGAATGTAAGATTCGCGGAAAATTCCAATTGTAGAGCGACTGATAGTACTTTTGGAATAAAAATTGGGTCGGATGAATTGTAAAATTATATATAGATACTCGCTTGTAGGACACATTCGAATACATTTATTTATGTTGTGGGTAGCTATATAAAGTATAGCTTAGTGATATTTTCGCTCAAGGAATGAGTTTCTATGATCTTCATTTACCCAAATTTATTTTTTAATCGTGGAAATACGTCACTTTAAATTACTAGCTTATCAAACTCATTATTTTCTACCATCTTCAGGAGCTCCATTGGCTCACATGATTGGGAAGAAACCAGAGATATAGCTGAACAAATTAAGTCTCTTTTTTCATTCTTCGGCTCAAAACTTCTGTTATCCTCCCTGCTATCTTACGATGTCCCAGCCTTTATCAAGTGATCTGAGTACTTTGTATACAGAATTCAGTAACTCATCAGAAATAGTTGGTGTTATTATTCTAATAGAATTATATGTGAAAAATCAATGTAGTTCCCTTTTTCGGGTAGGCATTTGCTTTTGTTCTATTTAAATTATCTAAGGTTAGCATACAAATATTTATAAAATCTTCAATGTACCGAGCAGGACAGAACTGCTTATAGGACTGAAAGTGGCCCGCGGAAATTGAAGAATTTGAAACAGCGGAATATGTTAGAAAATCTCATACAAGATAATGACAGGGGCTCCCGGATAGCCATGTGGACTTTGATAAAAACAGTTCCGGGTTCGATTTCTGGTGGGATACCAAGTGCTGTTGAAGAACCTTTTGTAATACTATCATGAATTGTACATAACATAGTCACTTAACTAGATCGCTTAACGAAATGATGAATAGAGAATGATTGCTTGAGGCTGCGGACCAATCAACCAACGAATTATAAGATAATACCAAATAACTATCAGAAAAATCGATATCGTGATTAAAATATGACATTTTCTAGTCTTAGAGACAGAAATAGGAAAGATATGGAGCTAGATTAAAATGAACTTCAATCATAAACATTGGGGCTCTATGATACTTAAAGTGTGCTACAGCGAGCTGTATGTTAGAGATTTCCGAGGTCGAGAAGAGGGGAATAAATATGTATGGGAAGGACGATGCCCGGAAGCCAACCCCTCAAAGCTGAAAACGCCTCCTTTGCGTTGTTATGGCACACTATCCTTAAACCCTTTCGACAGGGCTTATGCAATAAAAAAATTACACCCTCACTTTAGTTCCGCTCCTTTTCTTACCCCCTCGCTCTCATTGCCCCTTTCTTAATTCACCCTCTTTCGATTGGAAGATGAGAAAACTCTGAGCCTCTTATCACCCTCTTCCTTTCCTTCTTCATTCCCGTCTCTCCTTCTAAGGATACCTTCTTAAATCCCCCATCCCTTTTCGCTCCTTTATTCCTTTTCTCTACTTTTTTCCCACGCTAACCCGAACTCAAATCCTCTCTGAATCCCGCTTCAATTAATACCTCCACTCTCTGCTTCTTGTTTGCTTCCCTAATACAAATTAACCCTACTCTCCCATATCTAACCCTCTCTTTCCCATTCTTCATCCTCTCTCGTATTTTTTTCGCGAGAGTCTTAGCCTTAAACCATTCTTATTCCGCTCGCCCGCCTTTCCGCTCTTCCTATGTTTCTTCCACCGCTTCTTATCTACCCCAAACACTTCCGCATCGTCCACTCGCCTTTAATATTCTTTCTTCTCTATTTATTCCACGCCTTACTTGTTCTAATTCCCGGTTTTGTTTGGATCCCCTTTAATTTGTTGCCATGACAACAGACATTGTCTCAGTGTGTGTGTGACGCCGGACTTCGATTTCAGGACTCAAGTGGTCCTCTCGGTCTTTTTCTTTTCCCATTTACTCTTTCAATCTTCTCCATTCCGTCTTCAGGCATTGCCTTAGGTTAAGTCGCTGCGTTAGTTTTTTTTACACTTCGTCTTTAATCCGAAATCTTTGGAAGAATCTTCAAATTGGTTTCAGTTCTTGACAGGGCGTATGGTTGGCGCGCTATCTCAACGATGCGACGTTCAGATCCCTGTTTCTTATACTATTTATTTGCAAGAATAACTTCGTGAGATTAAATTTGGTTGAAAAAATCATAAAGACGGGAACATTTTGCTGAAAGTAATGTTCCATTCCAGAACTTGATCTATGTTCAAAAATAGTCAAATTTTCATAGAAAATGGATATGTGTCGGATTCTCCACCGCTCAGGTTATTGGTGGAAAACGTCGTAACTAAGCTTTGTTATTGGGGAGTATTGTTATCAGGCGTAACGGCGCTCGTGCAACTGCTGCTGCTCTCAACTTATCGGCAATGCCTCCCAATTCATTCAACTGCCTTCATAAGAGCCTTTGTGGATTCCTCACTTATTAGCCTTCCACTTTTTAATCGTCTACTATCCTTAATAGCCTTCTTTTCGGAGATATTTGGTTATTTCTAAGACTTGCTAGAAAACTGATCCAAGTTCAATTCTTTATCAGATTATATTTTTTGAATTCCTAAGTATCGGTTAAATATTGGTAAAATTTAGTTGTATACATCGAGTTCTGTCAAACAACAACCTTCAAAACACTTAATGCCAACACGCTCTTGAACTATACTAATTTTTGTAAGCGGCGAACCGTTAATATTCCATTGTGAAAAAGTAAGAGATTTATGACGTTCTGACGTCACTTACTCAGACTCTGTTTTTTGTGACGTTGTTCCTTCTTTATTAAACGTATTAAACATGTATTGCTCATTTGGATATGCGTTATAATTTCAACATTATTAAGAAATGTTTGCTATGCAAAAAATGTAATCATACTTAGGCATAGTCTCCTTCGATGCAGAGACCCCTTAAGACGTCTTCCGTCAAAAATACAGCATTCAATTTTTCTTAGTTTTCGAAATTCTACAAAGCCATAACTATTCATACTGAATAACCAGAGTCCGCTTAAAGTAATAATAAGCAAATTTGAATTAACATTTTTATTCTTTTAATTTTACAAATTATTTACTTCAGAAATAAGGATTTAGAAGTTGAAATATTATTTTTCAACTTCACAGGGATATTGATAAACATAGCACGCACTAAATCGAAAAATAAATTTTGATTGCGACTGTATGATTTATTCGATACGTCATACCAGTTTTGATACAGTTTTTGAAAACTGAATTTATTTGCAAATCCTTGGAAATACGAAATAATGGAGTGGTTCTTAGCTCGTGATCTGCATGCTGTATAACCATACGTTAATCAACAACTTAACACTCACTCCATTTTAATATGTAAATGTTAAAAGAATCTCATCGTGATATACTTCGCCAAAAAGAGAAATAATATTTTTTTCTAGATTTTATCCTTCGGAAGACTTCATAAAGTTACTTTTAAGATCAAATCCCTTCCTTTCCCTTTAATTATTTCCTGAAGGCTTTCCACTCTCCAAGCTTCTCTTAATCCTTCTCTTGCTAATTCTCTCTTTGCCTATCATTCCTCCGACATTCTTCTTCCATTACCCTTATCCTCACGTGCCGTTTTATAATGGGAGCCCAATCGGGAAGGAGGTTTAATGTTGATGGGAGAAAAGACTGATAGGCAAGAGATTCTAAATCTCGTTGGGTGAAAGATAGTCTCTTCTTAGCAGTGTGAGTGAAAGGAAGAGGTAAGTTAGATCGAAGGAAGGGAAGAAAGTTGTGCATTTGAAGATAGCACGAATCTCAGGGTGATAGGAAACGACTATAGAAATGGTGATTAATGGATGGGAACAAGGAAACCAGAGTTCGGCACACAGATTCGAGTAAGTTTCCTTCGCAGTAGGAGAAACTTAACACTTTGATGAAAGTAATTAAGTATGACTTTGTAGATAGAGGAAACTACGAAAACAAATACTGGAGATGCAATTTTATGCGTATGAATATTATGGGGTAATAAAACTGTTTCAGTTGGTATTAATAAGGTTTTAGACACTAGTAAACAAGAATATAAATATGGAAATTCGAGACAGAAAAAATGATGAGAACAATTTTTGTTCTAAATTGTCATGCTTTCACCACGGGGTCATGAATGCTAATTAAGAAGTTGTCGAAATATTTTTTTTAATTTACTTCTATGTGCTACTGTTTACTTCACTGTATGCTTTGACTTAAACTTTTAGCTATAACTTCTTTAACTTTTAAATGGATTATTATGTAGTTTGTCAATAGTGTTTCGGAAGATTTTCCCGCGTGGGCACCTATTGTTAATCGAACCCGGGACCACTTTCACCAAAAGCAAACGCATTATCTACTTGGATATCCGGGATCATTACCTAATCAAGAGTGGAACGAATGAAGGAAAGACCTTCCATCTCTTTCGGTAAATTTAATTCGTTATTTTAATACAACTTGTAATAGAGACATGGATATTTAGGAAGGAAATTTTATGAAGCGGAGTTTTCTATTTCTTTAGGGATTTCTCTCCCCATTGATATATAACAAGTGAACGATGAAATAGGAGTTATAATAAATTCCACGCCTTGGCCGTAGGAGAGGAAGGGGAAGTGAATTGGACAAATGGGATGAGAAGAGTGATATAGGGCAAGCGTGTAATGGAAACGTTTAAAACAAGAGAGAAATATATACCGGAGAAAACATAGAGTATCGAATGTTGAGAAGGACAGAAGCAATTCTGTTGTAACACATGGCGAAGTATTACCTGTCCCAACCACTTTCCTCTTCCCTCATTTTTCGCCTTCTTCTCCGATTTGATTTATGTGTGCCAAGAAAAAGACAATTTCGCCAAGAACGGCCTCGCCCATTTGAGAAATTTATTCGATACAATATATTTCCCGTCTTTGTCTATAATAAATAAAATTGTAATTATTTTCTACATTAAGTGAGAGTGGTATTTAGTGAATGAACGTTTTAGAAGTGAAAAATTTTACTTGAGATAATCTTTATGCCTTACGATATATTTTGTTCAAAAGGTGAATTTAGTTATGAAAATTATGTGAACCTTTTATATCCGAAATTAAAACGCATTGAGTTTCTGGCATTATATCAGTGTGTTTGGGAATATATACAGGTTTCCCCGCTTAACACGAGAGAGAGGTTTTGAAAATCGTCGTGCGAAACGAATTTATTTTAAATCCTTATATATCCTTTAATTGGATATGAATATGAGTTCGTATTAAAGTAAGAAATTTGTCTGTTTAATGCAAAGTCGTTCACAAATGGTTAATTGCATTAATGAAGATTTTGTGTTAATCTGTGGTAGCTGTAAATAGAGAGAATGCGTATTGGAAACAGGTGTTTTTCCCTTACATGTCTTTGGTCTTTCATCGCATGGCACTATTGTGTTATTGTTATCTAAATTCTCACTTTTTCATTAGACTAGTACTAAACAATCAGCAAATAACAGTGTCCTAAGCTATAGACAGTTAAATTATCCTTAACCTACTCTCCAGTTGTTCAGAGATTAATCAAGAGCACAGAAATGAAAGAGGATCATTTGCGAGATCCTCGTTATAAAAATAAAATACTACAGATTACCCTAACGAGCTCCTCATCTGCATAATTTCTTC
This sequence comes from Pachydiplax longipennis, assembly GCA_036926295.1. Classification (NCBI taxonomy): domain Eukaryota; kingdom Metazoa; phylum Arthropoda; class Insecta; order Odonata; family Libellulidae; genus Pachydiplax; species Pachydiplax longipennis. The sequence continues at coordinate 11,100,386 of JAVFKF010000024.1, read as the reverse complement.
CATATATCTTATTTTAATCCTTATAGTGTAGCGTGAGTAATTAATTCTGAATTATTCTTTCGTGTCACACGCACAGCACATTTTCGGCTGGTGTGATGCTTTAATAAGAATTTGAATGGTTTGTTTTCATATTTTATTTTCAGAATGATCAATTTTTGTGTTTTTTTACCAGCCGCATCCATATTATATGTTAAAGTAGTATCTGATACATAGGCTGAAAAGTCAATTAACTTTAGGATCATATTTGTAATTCGAATGCCTTATTAGCCGAAATGCTTTACTTTATAGAGGGTGTTTAGTAGGGCGTACCGAAAAACAAAAATTTTTAATAGCGGAAAAAGTTCGGATAAAGTCACTGTCACCGAGCCACCACTTACTGTCAGCTTTTCCCGAGGATCTCCAAAACATTAAAGATAATGCTAAGGAACCTATAAAGCAGCTTGCTACATTATTTATCCTCCCAAATAATTCTCAAGCAATCGTACGAACCGTAAAAGAAATTTCAGAGGCCTCACGGTTAGTCTACGGCCACGATGCAAGAGACGGGTTCATAGGCGATAGGATCCTCTCGCGAATGCCAAAAACTGGAACAAAAGCAACCTTCAAAGACATCAGCTAGTATTCTGGTATGCGTCCACGGGTGTGTAGGCGGGTGGGACTCGATTAGCAGGCTCTACCTCATGATGAGTCCTGGGTAGCTCACTGCAGCTGAACCAGCGAGGAGCTGCCACTTTTCATGGTGTTTCCAAAAATTTTAAAAGTACGATATCTCGTCATATTCGGTTTTAATGGCTCAATATAATTGTTCCTCATTCAAAACGAATTAAAACAGCCATTTAATCAAATGTATGTATGCTCCGTCAAAAAATTAACTTACCTAAAAAAACGCAATTTTCACTAAAATTTCGAATTTTCGAGCTGTTTGGTCAGGCCCAAGACGAACTTTGTTAGAGCCCATCTTTTGCACATTTCTTATTGAGCCTAAAAGGCAACTTTTCCAACCTATTACGTTCCCGCTATTAAAAATTTTTGTTTTTCGGTACGCCCTAGTGTTTAGTCATAGAAATATACATCAATTCTGTCAAGGAAATTACCACTCTATCATTAACGCCTAAACGTAACATGAATTTGTTGTCCCTGAATCTTTAACCAACTTCCTTTCTTCATCAGCTTCAATCAAAAATGGCGAAAGACTCTTTGTTAGCCGAAAATTCACTGACTTTTCAGCGGAGGTACTGCTCAAAATAGAGATGAATTTGCAACGACACATTTTACTAAATTTAAAGTAAATATTTTGCGTTACGTGTATAGACTACTGCGAAAGAATAGACGATTGAGAATTTAGCGTTTCCGCTTATCCTAATTAGGAATGCCGGAGGCGGGAAATTTCTCTTTGGAGTGTATCCGTGCGCGCGAATCGACGCAAAAATTCCTCCGGTGTCTCATAAATCAATTTGAACCGAGGAATTTTCCGAACCGGACTTATCCTCTGTGAATGGAGGGAATGCTGAGAGAGCCTCTCAATATTTCATCCTCGTTCATGATTTGCGGATGCTTTGCAAACATTTAATGTCTTAACTTATTGCGGTGTGACGTCAGCGGTGACACTTTTTCTCCCTCATTTTATTCTCGCAATCAACGCTCCCCTTCAACTCTCCACGAGATTTATTTAAGTTTCCCTTACCAATCTCCTCGACTTAATTTAAAGAACTTTTTTGTGATTTGATTTGTATCCTTCTCCCTCTCTGTCACTCTTTCTTACGACTTTTCTTTATTTTTTACTCGTCCCATTTCGCCGTTTATCGCGTATTCACTCTCTCCGTGTCCCCCGAAGTGGATTTCATCATCGCGACCCATTCCTACGCGGAATTTCATCCCCGATTTTCTTTTCCTTTTCACTCCGCCCATTCTCTTTGAACCCTGTCCAATTCGATCTTACTTTCCTAAGCATTGGAAAGTAATCCCAGATTTTGATCACGAAGTTGTCTGTGGACGCTTTAATAGCACGGAATCCACTTTTCCTTTCTCGCTAGACTTGATGGGAGGATTCGTGACTAGAAAAGACCTATTCAACGCTTTATGTCAGTGCAATTAAGGTTCATCCTAGTTTGAATAGCTTTCAACCTCAGGTCGGTGCTTTATTCCGGAATGGATACCGTTAATCTTCGTTCTGATACCTTCGCTGAAATGGCTCTCACAATGTTCATTGTCATTCTTACCGGAGAGGTTTTTAGTTGTTATTTAACTACAGAATTCTTGGCATAGTAAAGAAATAATGACAATTCGGATAATTGATTTGAATCCAAAAGAGAGTTGAAATCGCTTTACGGAGAACTTGCAAACAAATGTCTTCCAAAATATGGCCACCATATAGAGCACACCTAAGATATTTGTGGATTTTATTAGCTATACATAAGTAATATGTAAACTTGTTATGGTATTATCAAGTTACACCCAAGCCTGTTGGATTGAATGAGTCATCAAAGTTGTTTTATTATCTTTTATTGAGTTTGCATTATCGTTTGTGTATTTGTAATCATATAATGTTAAAGGTATAAAACCTCCAATTAACTTGGCTTTTGAATGCAAATTACCGATAGACCAAGTAAAATCAATCATGCTGGAAGGAAAGACTTACTCTGTAGGACTTGTTACGAAGTTCTCTTGATAGAATTACGGTCAACTATAAATTAAAGTTGCTCAAAGTTCCCTTTTATAATGAGTTGTGAAATTAGAAGTCTTCCGTTTTCAGGCGAAACTACACTGACTAATTCATTACTCATACTATAGAAGTATTCCGAAACCGATCCTAACAAAAAATATCAATTAGTAGCTTGAAAAGGAGATTCTTGCTGACCATTAGTAGTGATCCAGCTCAATCTGGTGCCAAAGGGTGTCATGTGACGAAAATCGAATTTTTCTAATTTAGAAGTCTTTTTTCAAATTTAATTCAAATTTCTATCCAGTAATTAAAGAGGAAACGCCACATTTACTCTAAATTAGCAAACACTATATTCCCTCCTCTTAGCATAATTCTGGTAAAAATGGAAATGAGAAATTTTAATGATTTTTGATCCTTTAAAACTACTTCTAAATGGATAATCTGCGGCCTAAAAAGTCGTTATAAAAGTTACTGCTACGACTCACTGTGGGTATGCCTCGGGCATCCCTGCTTTATAAATTTCTACGAAATGGCCAAAGTATATGATAGAAATAAATTTCCGTGGAGAGAAGCTAACCGACTTCAGAGTTAGATGAAGGTGTTGATACATCCCCTGCCATTCACCTCTAACAGCTTATAGACTGGATTTTATTACCATGACTGTAGATAGTCCTGCCTGTAATAAGGCTTAATTACAGGTATCTCAGTAAAAATATGAATGTGAACCGTTCGGAAGAATGATTATTTTCTATCGTTATCGGAAACTTTGAAAATATTCTCATCATGTTTTCAAATCGTACGACGATACTTTTCGTACGTTTTCTTTGTTTAAATGACACCAGTAAAATTCTCTAGAATTTCGAGCAGTTGCTGCGTGGGATTTGTGTATAAAAATATCTAAAGCGAAGAAGAAACTCGAGTAATTGCAAAAACTATTCAGGTTGCCTTCCCACGAGTTCCAACGTAATTCGAAAACGTCGTCTTTTATATTCCATTTGGATGGTCTCCGCATTTTCTCTCCTTTTTTCATTTCTTTCGCTTCAAATTTTCCTCCGTTTTCTTCATTGTTACCATTCTCTTTATTCCGAGCAAACATTTCCCCTCCTTGTTTCACTCATTATTCCTTTTTTTCCATCCACCTTTAACACACACATCTTGAGCCATTCTCTTCTTTTCCCTCCCAATCTACATCCACCCTCTGGCAGCAATTACCGAACCCGCAGCAGCCGGGACTTGAGGTTATTATGGTGGTAGACCTCTAGCGGGAAATCGCCGAAACAGGCCCTCTCTCTCCTCATCCCTCTTTCTCACGTCCATTTTCACTCAAACTTTCCCATTTCCATCCGTTTCCTCAGTTCCTACGCTATTTTATAATCTAAATGAGGGATAGTACAATAAGTCATGTTGAAAGAAGTTCATATTTAAGTATTAATCTTGTGCGTGGTGTATGCATGCAATATTTCAAAGCTCCAATTGTATCTATCACGAAATTGCGTCATTGATTTAATTACTAAAAACAAATGTGTTAATATTTTCATTCAATACCATTCACATATTCATTTTGACTAATATTTCTCATTGGATTTGGATTGTGTCGTACCTTTATTGTAGAATTAATTGTGTTATATTAAATTGTGATTTCAGTTTTATTAATCTGGAATATTTTGATGTTATATACTTTGTTTACGAGGTATTTTTAGCCCCCCTTCTTGTGGGCGTTTTCTCGTTAAGTCTTCTTTGTCTTCTTCAGTTGAGAAGATTTCTCCCTCACAAAGCCCATCATTTTGAGTTGTACTTTTCCCTTCTAATTCTGAATATTAAATTTAGCTTGTTTATCGTATAAATAAATGACGTTTGATAGAAGAGAGGCCAAATTTGGTCTAATGTCTCCTAAATACGGAGAAAATTCATTAATAAATTATGTCATGCGAATATGTTAAGCGAATGGTAAAAAGATGGCATCTTTCGAAGGTTTGTAAGAGTAAGAAAGGCTCGTTGGATGAAGAACATACTCCTTGAGCTGATATCCGTGCTCTCGAATAAAAAGTCTTAGGGAATTTAGATCTACTTAATTCTTTTATTTTGAAGAGGGTGTTTACCATAACATCTTTGCACGTATTTTATCCATAGCACATTGCGTTTTGAGTTTCTGTTTAATTAAAATTTTATGAAAATATAATTTAGCTCGATCGCAGTTTGATAAATATTCATAAACCCAAGAATAAATAGAAGTGAAAAATAGAGATAAGTCTAGAACTCGAACCCAGGTCTCTCACTATCCGTGCAGGAGTTTTAACATTTGAAACTACCAGACCTCGTCAAGTGGTAGTGAAAGACATGGGTTCGAGTCTCAATCATTTTTAGATTCTCCACTTCTTTGTTTATCTCTAGGTTTCCTTTTAAAGGAAGGTTAAACTCCTTCCCCTTCATCTTTGGTTATTTTAAAATAATCACGTTTAAATTTCAAAGCGACATAAAAATTAGTTTTGACCATTAAGAGTGCCTAGGCCATTACTCAATTAAAGTTCTTAGAATAAAGATTATTCTAATTATTTAACAATTATGTGTAGCCCTCTTCACAGTTATTTAGCTTAAGTCAAACTTTCAGGCCATGGTAATGTAAACTTGCCATAAAAATCTTGACTTCTGCATTTCAACTCACGATAAATTTCCAAATTTCTTTTTTTATATATTAAACGTATTTTCACTTGGGTTGGGAAGTCTTATTTTAATGAGCATAATATTTTGATTTTCAAAGGCGGTTCTATCACTTTTAGAACCACTTACAGTTTATATAACTTGGGTGTGTTTCTTCAGAAGGTTTTTCGCAACATGCTGTTAGTACAGTGGATAGGGAATGAAAAACGTTTTCTATTTTTATCACCCAAGGGTCAAGACCAAAGCTTCAACTAAATTCTGAAGTTTTTCAATCTCACCCTATTAAATTATCAATAAAAGGATGAGGAGATTTTATTGTTAAACATAGCTCTGTTATTGACCTTTAAACGGGCAAGCTAAAATCATTACGTAGCCAGCCGAGTGAGGTCAAATTTGACCCAAACAAATTTTTTTCCTATTAAGTCTCAAATGAAATATTTACTTTATTTCCCATATTTTATTTCCTATTTTATATTTCTTATATATTACGTAGATGATAAGAATAATAGCCCCTAATTGCCCTCTAACCGTTGCTGAATTTCCTGTATGTGCTGTCCAGATACAAATTTTTGTCAGCATCGTGTATTATCTAAAAGATTATTTTATCAGTAATATAAATTACTATTTACGGTATGATATCTTATTATAATGTATTATTAGCATCATGCCAAGAAATAAAATTTATAGGTAATAGGTGTCATTTCCCGACAGGTGAGGTCAAAGATCACTAGTATTCTTAAACTTGAGAGATTTTAAAAAGAAGAAGGACACCGAAAATGGATAATTTCGTCCAAAGAATACAGTGAAAAATATAGGATTATACATGCAAGGTGAATGGGAGAGAGAAATATTAGAACAAGTAGACAAAGGATATAAAATATGGGGTCAATATGACCCCACTTGCTCTTTCAAATGTTAACTAAGATTTGACTTCAGTCTTTTTAATGCTGCACGGTTGTTGTAGTACGGTTACTGTTGCTAACCCTTAAAATAGCTATTTATTCAGGCTCACAAGGAAATAGTCACAGTTTTTGTTGAAATGGCGAACATTTGTTTCGTTAGAACAAATTTCTCGTTGAAAATAAATCAAGAAATCCCCCTCCGTCCCATTCTATTCCATTCATCTCTTTTCGCCTTCGAAATGACCTTCTAAAAGAGGTGACCTCTCAAGGTCAAGTAATTGAGACGATATTGTGGGCGAGGCCTTAAAGAGACGACGTGAAGGATGCTGAGGGAATTGAATAGAGAGCAACTGAGGGAGATCCTGGAACTAATGTCAAAGTCATTTAGCGAGCTTCGACTTTAAACGTTTTCAAGAAATGCCGGAGAATACACTGTTTGAAAACTGGCACGGTTAATAAAACTTACTCTTTAAGCGTAATACATTCATCTTTCTTTTATTCTACTAGTAATTTTACATTTCTAGATCACTTTTGATGGATTGTTTTCTTTGTGCTAAACTTACAGATCACTGACGTACTGGGCGATACATCCCTGTTATTTTAGGTGGCCATATAGGCTTCATTTTATCGGCATTTATATCTAAGTTCTATACTCTAAAGTTATTGACTCCTTCGGTGATTTCCCTTCTTAGATTTCCGTAGTCTCAAAATGGTTTATGCTTCAGATATCGAGCGATATATTGTAAAATAAACATAAATATTCTTCAATTTTCTAAAAAACTTTCTTCGTTCGCTTCTCGAATTTTAATGTGGAATTCAAGTTAAAAACGCAAAAGGTCAACTTTCTTAAGTTCGTCGGTTCGCTCATGCTACTAAGTTATATAAAGTCGAGTAAGTTTTACAAATTACTAATACAGTAAGTATCTTTACGGTTCAAGTAGTTCAACCGGGAAATGTATCTGGCACGGATCAGGGAGTAGGTTTCAATACTATTATTATTAAAACTATTATCAAAACTAATAGTAAGAATCTTATGACTGACTATACATTATCTGTCCTAGTGAAAATCGGTGTACTGATTCATGACTATATACATAGTGAAGAATAAACATTTTAACCTTTCATAGTCTTGTAAAAATCAAGCATAAAATATTCTTTTCCTTGTATTTACTTGTTATTTTTACAGTAAACGTACCTCAAGCATAATAAGTAATAAATTAGATGGAAATCACTTTATGCAATAATTAAATTATGATTTTGTAATTTAATTCCCACTTTGCATAGTTTCAAAATGCAATGAATTTGATTTTCCCTATTTAAACTATATATGTATCACCCACATAGAATTATTATCAGACGTCTATGTTTAATTATCCCAGATACAAATTCGTCTCAAAATACATTCGGGAATATCTCTAGCAGTGTATCGGATCCGTGTAGGACTGAAGCAGGTTAGTGGTAGCTCATTAGGTAGCCAACACAAGAGGGGGATGTGGCTAGCACTACGCCCGACCGCCTATAAATTCCTCACTGGCGAAGTTGAGTACCCATTTTACAGCTGGGTACGCTAGAAGGCGTCCTGGAGATTGAAAATCAGAAAGGAGGGGGTTCGAACTCCCATGCCAAGCTCAGCAAAGAGAGGACGCTTTACGTTCAGCTTATCTTACCCATATCCTATCTTAACCGAAGGGGAAGTAAGGTTTCGACTTCTCTTCATTCAATTAATCAGTTTCATTGGAAATATTCGTTTCGGGAAGTAGAATGATGGAAATTTATTTCTCTCAGCTTACTTATTATTTTTAATTATTGGAGAACGGAGAATTATCAGCTCCAAATATTTTATTAAATTCTATTTTCATAAAATGGAGAAAATATCCATTACTCTTGTGTGGAGAGCTTTTAATGATAACAACAGTTGAAAATCCTCTCTGTTGGGTAATATAGAGCAAACTTTTCCAAATTTTTTCCCTCCTAACCCCCTGCCAAACACCACTGGCGACTTCCGGGGTACTAATCTAAAACAAATCTAAATCATACACGTACTATCTCAAACTTTGCGGCATATTAAGCAGAAATTTTTCATTAATCTTTGAATTAATCTTTGAATTAATTCCGAAAAATTAGAGAGCAGTATTTAAGGAATCAAATATGTTACTGTTATCATTGTAAAGTTTCATTGATCGTCAGAACATCTCATAAAATAAAACGCGCGTACAATGAAAATATTTGAAAAAAATTTAGTCCAGAGATATAAATTATATACCGTATCATTAACTAGTAAACCAGCTAAATTCAATAAAATCAGAATATCAAATTCGATAATGTAAATGTACATTTACTTCCTTTTATTCCGTAGATTTCTACGTAGATCTTTAATGGAGTAGTTTCTGAGTATAAAGAACGATTTCAAATATCATAATTTTACACTAATGGAGGGAAGTGCTCTTTTCACTTGATTTTTTCCACTATCGAAGGTATAAGACGTTTAGGGAAATTCCATGGCCTAAAGGATTCAATCGCTCGTTCGGTATCAACATACGTTTCCTCCTTATCTCATCTCTTCAGATACGGCGTTATTGCGGCAGGAGATCGCGATTTCTCCCAGAGAAAGCTGTTTTCCGATAAATTTGGCAAGCGACCGCATAAAGGGTTAACTCCAACGGCTTCCATCGCGCTCTTTAAAAGGCGCTACGTGGAAACCCCTCTCATTGGAATAAAGTCGAGCCATTACACTCCCTTCCCCAACCTTTTCCCTCTGCTCCCGTGCAGAAACAATGCCTCTGTATTGTAGCTCCGCCTCAGCCCTCCATTGTCTCCCAGGCTAATATGCGCACTACCCTCCTCCTTTTTTACTCTCTTTTTTTCGCCTTCCTTACCTATTGTCTCATTAGCACTCCCATTGCTCTTAGCCCTGCGATAGGTTGGCGCACACCTCCGTGACAAACTTGCTGAGACAATAGTGAGGGCAGGGCCAACGGGCAAATCTCTACCGGATCGCCCTCTATCTCGAGGAATCTCTCCCTTTCTTGTAATTAATTGATATTGCAGGCAGCTCGCCCTGATAGGGATTTCTTAGGGATATCGTTGAGGAGCATTTAGAGTGAAGACTTGTTCACTCCTGAGATGGGGTCTTACGAAGGATTTCTATTGTTCAAGTTCATAAAAGAGGAGCCATTCTCCGAAACTAGGGATAAAGAATGCCGCTGGAAGAATGCCGTTTGATGATTGTATAGACCCAAAAAGAAGCGTGACTAGAAATCTAATTTTTTTGCGCCAGAAGTTAAGAAGCGATATAATTTTATTCGGATAATTCTTCATAGCTCAACAAATTCTGGTATTATAATCACCATATAATTCAATGAGTAATATTTTGCAATAATAAGATTGCAGTATGTTTAGATAATCAACGAAAAATACAATTTAATTGAGGAGCAAATCTCAGATTCTTGTGACACAATTACTCAAAGTTATATTGGAAGAAAATCTCCTCCATCCTTTTCAAACTGCTCCTTACAAAATACTAAATCACTTCAAAAATTCTATAAAGTGAATCAATAATTAAATAACTTAAGTCGTTTTAAGTATTCAACTCTCTGCAAACGATTGCGAATGTAATCGTTTCGGGAAGTAGAATCATGCACTTCCGCCTTAGGCCGAAAGGCTGTTTGCAGGATAAATATGAAGATTTAGAAACTCAGAAGGTCCTTTCAAAATAAAAATTTTAAAATCTCAAGGATTTACTGATAGAGAAAAATTTAGATTTTTCTATTATATGTAGATTAAATTAGATTAAATGTAGATTTTTCTACCTCGTATCGAACTTTTCATACTCCACTTCTATCGTTTAGATACCAAATAACTTACATTGTCGAATTTTCTGACTTTCCTAATCGAAATTCGTTATACTTTCCAACGTAAAATTTGCTTATTTTGGAATCAGGTAATGAAGTGAATGAACAAAAATCAGGGAAATGAGGCGTTACAAGACTCAAAGAAGACATCTTAGAATTTTAAATCAAAACCAATTAAAATTCGCCAGTTCCTAATTACGATGCATTCAAACCAGACCTCGAAGAATTCCGATAATTTAGCTCGAATGAACGTTACTAATCAATCTCACGCTTCTAATTTCCAACATGTCGCTTAGTTATTCCGAGTTTTTTTCCATTCAGTCCTCAATGAAGGCAAACTACGAATTCCATTGTTTTACAGTTAATATGCATTTAACCTTTCGAACTACACGCTTTGATTCAAGGTTCTGCAGTTAAGCCGTGTTTTAGACTTTTTTCATCCTCGCGTTTCTTAAGAATTGACGAATTAATAGATTTAACCGCATTAATGAGCTTCTGGCAAGGCATTGCTCAGTCGAAAACATTAATTGCGAATGGCAACGCGGGTGAACTGCTGAATTGTTTCTAACCAAGTTTGGAAGGTACGCTTCGTCGGGCGATAACAGTATCACAATGTGTAAGAGAATAAAACTGTTCGTAAAATCGTATAAGAAATTCGTAGTCTACATTTTAGTACAACTCTTTCAACATCTCTGGTCGTTCAGTCTCGTTACGGTCGAATGTATTTCCAATATCTTAACTTGGCTATTTTTAAATTTTCACCTAACTCTGCCACCATTGTCTCTTTCGACTCACGTCTATTGAATGATATTTTAAAGTATTTCGGTCTGATCTGAGACGTGTGCTGCCAGCAAATGAATAAAGAATAAGTTTATATTGGATGATTTTTTGAAAAACGTTTACAATAACGCTCTATTAGTTCATGGTATTATTATACTTTTTATATAATATTGTTTAATTGTTTTTCGTATACGTAGTACGCCGAAAACGAATTGAAGGCCTATTTCTACTGAAGGAGAATAATTTCAATATTTTACCACTTGAAAAGCTGAGATTTAGAAATAAAGTAATTTAAATTTTCGAATTTGATTAAGAAATAAGTAAAAGATTGAAGCTCAAAAAATTCCCGTTGTCTTGGCAGTTGGTTTATTTCGACTATCATCTTATTTTAATGGCCGCAAGTTAATGAAAAATCAACACCAAAATTTAAGAGACTTCATTTTCCGAAAGAGGTGACATTTGAAAAAATATTATCGATCCAATACGTTGAAATAGGAAAAGTTTAACGGGTAAAAATCTACCGTGAATAAATGAAAGACTTTAGAGTGAATGTAGGGTATGGTTTTCTTGGGAAAGCCTTTTATTCTTGGCTTGGAATTGAAATCGTGAATAGAAAAAGAGCTTGGAATAAAGAGAGGACGTGGGAATAATAAACGGAATTGGAGTTAAATCGGAACATCGATTTCTAATATTTCATTATTTGAAGAATAGGCGAAGAAAATCGATGCGAAGCGAATGAGTTCCGATGAATCGGTCCGTATTCCAATAAGATCCAAATGATCTCCATGAGCAGATTAGAAGAGCAGTTGGGAAGAATACGAGGACCAATGAATTGACATCTTATTGCTGAATGAGAGAGAATTTTGCTTAAATTCTGAAAGACAAGATTTAGAGATTTCCTTCGGGACTTTTATCATCGGAAATTTTATCAAGAGTTCTCGAATAAATTTCACTGCGTTCTAAAGTTCCGACTGAAGCTGAGGAACGTTGTCAAGTCCTAAGTCATCTTATATATCAAGGTGTGCATTTATTTCTCATTCTAACGTTACTGAAATATACAGTTTTCGGGTCTGGAAAGTAAATTGTGAGACATTTTATTTTTCAAGGAATGTATTGCGTGGTTATGTATACTTTCATAAGAAACTTTAATAACGCCAAGCTTAATAATGTATGAGATTAATAAAATATGACCTTTCTTGGCTCGAAGCATACTAACTTTATGCATTACTTCTGTCAACTTATCCTGTGTATACTTTCCTGTTGATTCTTGACTAATTTATGCCAAACCATTACGGATATTATTGTTTTATCATTTCCCGCTATTTGATGTAACTTCATCGTCACGTAATTTTAGGTTATTATTAGGTGACAGCTTCTAATTTACATGCTGTACATTAATACGTAAGCACACTGCATAAGCGTATTGTTGCGTAGCGTATTCATGAATACTTGAGATAAACATTGATTCATTAATTGATCTCATAATATCACATTTCTTCCCTGTTAATTAATGATTCATGAATTGCTAATTTCCAATATTATCTATCTAACGTATGTATCATTGTATATCACACCTTGTTGAAGTTTGCGTCTAATGATTTGGGGCTCTCAGGTGGAATCGCGATTTATAGATGAGACCTGTTTAGCGTAACAGAGAATCGAATATAAAAAATATTCGTTTCTGTGTTTCCTAAGTGTTTCTCTCCACTGTTTATCGAGATGCAGTTATTTAAATATAACTTGAGAGGTAGCTGATTCGATACTTAGTGCTACGCTTCTTCGTAGCCAATCAGTGGAAGCGATGACGTCGAGGGAAATCGCCGTTCATGTTTGCTGCTCGGGTTACGCTGCAATCACGCCTTTCAGCATCAATTTTTGTCTTAGTTCGAGATATTTTTTATAAAATAGATCAATAAAAGCATTTTATAATCGCTTATCATTGAGTGAGGCTGTTCTTTTATTCCACTGTTGTATACAAGTTTCTTTGGGATTTCATAGATTTACATCCATTCATGCGGAATTTGTCGGAGTTCCTGATTGTCTTTGATAAGCATAGGGAAGAATAAAATACCGTCAAAATGTGAGTCTTAGTACTTGATTATGATGCCATATTAGTACTTCCGTTTTTCTTTTCGAAATTCACGATACTTGATTATCGATTATCATATTCGGAAAGTTGTTATGCTGAAAGTTCTCTCCTCGCATTGGGTATGATATTTATGAATTCTAAACAGGTCCATTCTTCGCTGAGGAGAATCTTGTTCTTCCCTCATCGAGATGCAAATGATATTTCTGATAGCGTTTAGGAACATGTGGTACGTAACTCGGAAAGAGAGGCATTGGAATTGTAAGGAAGATAAGGGAGACGTCGAAGGCGAACAGCTTTATTCGAGTATAGAGAGTTGGAGAGGTTGAGAATTGTTTTGGGAGCGAGAGAAAGGTATTCCGAGGAAGGGAGAGCAGATATAAGGTATTCCCAAGAGGAAGGAAGTTGGGATCCGCATTAATTTTCAATAAGCCCCTCCCGTTGATTATTCTCTCCAGTTCTTCTTCCCTTTATTACGAGATCTCCCCTTTCTTCCCACGTACGCGTTTAGTAATCCTTAGTTACCAGGTGATGTTGGCTCTCCAACCGAAGATCTCTTTCTTTCAAATCTTCAACCTCGAAACCGGAGTGCGCCTACTCGGACGTGGCAATTGTTTTTTCTTCTTTCCTGGTTTATTTCTCGGTATTATTCCGGATATTCTTACCTGCCGAACTTCCTATTCATCACCTTTATTCGGCTTCTTTCAAATAAATAATTACTACTTTGGCACTTCGATTGTGCCGGAGAATGGAATGATGAGTACACCTTCACCGCAACACCCTACTCTCTTTTTCTTTGTTGCGTAGATTTTTAAGGTTAAATCCAACAAAAGGAAGTCTTTAGGAAGAACATGCAATAGAAAAAAAAAGTTTGCACATTCTCTCTAACTTGAACGTTCGTTTAGGACACGCAATTTTTCTCTGATTCAGTTCTTTCTGTGCCTTTTATTTAACCACGAGTGATTCTTTGTATTTCAAATATGTAATGTTTAGCATCAGCGGAATTAAATATGTGGAAAGATTGCTGAGCATGTTATGAGTCATAAAATTCTATAAAATTTAACTTGTGAACGTGTTTTGGTTGGCACTTAAGTACCATAAAGACGACCAAATCCGAAAATTAATTGTTTACAGAAGGCCGCTGAATAACTAATGTACGAAACCAAATTCTTTGCAAGCTAGAGAAATTTAATTCATTTAGAAGTTTTAGTATGACTGGTTGTATGGAAAAACTTTAGATAGATGTAATGGAATCGAACAAGAACTCTTGTTTCATATAGAAAATTTAAATTTGAATTTTCTTACGAGTAGTAACAGATAAGATTTAAAATTCCGTGGGAGTAAAGGAGATTTTTCCAGGAAATAATGTCCTTCTCTAATCCAATTTGTATAATAAACTTAGCACTTTGTACTTTTAAACTCCTTTCTTTCATTACTGAAGAGTCTTCCTACTATGCTCTAAGTTCCCGGTGTAGAACATGGCACTTTATAGATTCTCACTTTAATAACTAAGAGGAAATGGAACTCTGAATGTTTTTAATATTTTTGTGATATTCTTACGCATATATTTTGTTTCCATCTACTGCGAATTCAGTTCAATTTATATAAAGTTACTGTTGAGTTTTACGAAGATAGAGTCCCGTAATCAGCCACAGAAAGCCTATACATTGTTCATGCCTCTTAGGGTATCGACTGAGTAGTATTAAGCTAGCGGAAATATGTAAGGCCAATTTAGTAAAACCGACCGGAAGCATCCTTACAATTACTGGTTAGTAATCGGACTATCTTGCTGTACGACGAACCAATCTTTCATTCTCCGAAGCCTGTAAATATCTCGTCTTCCTCCCATCATTTCCCCTAGTCTTTTGTACCCCACGCGGCTAACGGCTTCCGTATTTGCATCTCATGTCATCCTCTCTTTTTCCCACCCTCAATTTCCTCTCCCACCATCTATCCTTCTTTCCTCCATTCTCAGAACCATTCATTATTCCCCCATATACAGAGATGATTCTTCTCTTCTTTCCTCCCTTATCTCCTCTTTCTCCCTCCGGATTTCCTTCTTCCTCGCTCTTTCCCTACGTGCTCACTCGTCCTCACCGTAAATAAAACCTCCGAACATTTTGGCCGACAGATTTTGGCTATATATTGCGTATTCAGTCGGTGTTTTCTCCTTTGATTGCGGTCATAGATGTAATTAACTGCTTATGACATCTAATTAGTCTCCTTTGCTTCCTCACTAGGAGAAATAAAGAAAAAGATAAAAGCGCCAACTACTGTGTACACGCTTAATGCGGTATAATTTATTTCTGCCAGAATTTTCTGAGCTTTTATAAAAAATTTGTATGGAATGGAAATTCTTGCTCATGACAATTAGCTTCGGTATATTCTAAAGCTTTTTAGAATATTACATTAGGAAAAAAGGGCCAATACTATTTAAGATCATCGAATTGCAATTTGTAATTGAATGTTCAATACGAAAACAGGTAAAAATGTATCACTAGAGGAAATAAAATTGATAATTCCTTGTATAAGCTTTGAATTATTCTTTTGCTAAAGTGTAATTTCAATCTTACTAGCATGATAGATAGAGGAATATCTTTTATACGAACCTGTTCTTGATTGTATGAGTTCTATTGAAATTTGTACATCAGTGCGAAGTGAAGCTATGAATTTGCCAAGGAGAAATTCAACCCTAGGGAATAATTACGTTCAAATTTTCTTCGGTTCAATGCATTTAAAATGAATCTGCCATTAAAGCTTTGAAAGTAATTGCATTCCTAAGACGGTGCTTATAATGTCATACATCAATCTAATTTCATACCATCCTATCGATTGATTTTTTATAACTACCCGGATTATTTCTGGATACCTTTTAAATGTCTTAAACTGATTTGCTCTTCTGAATTGGAACCTCTTGTTTTTCATTTTTCTTTTGTTAATATGATGATTCAATTTAATTGGTTCCAACTGTTCCAGCTGATTTCACATCTACATAAATAAATTTCTTCCCGCCCTCAACTTCATCTTTTATTTTTCTTCCTTGGAATATTTTTTCATCGGATGCTTACAGGGCTACACCACTTCAAATCTTTTCATTGATTATCAAAATCCACGGATCGCTAAATGTATCCCACAATTGTTTATTAACGCATCTTTATTTCCCATTGAGCAATCGTATTTTTTCCAATTTAATATTTCCAATTGACCTACAACATTTGTTTTACATATCAGTACAAAGGAAGATGTTGTTGAAATGTAATGCTAAAAGATAGACTTTAATGTGTGAGAAAAATCATCCTTAAATATATATATATATATATATATATATATATATATATATATATATATATATATATATATATATATATTGCTTCAAAGGTATGGAGTATTTGATGGATCTTGTGCTGTTTGGGACGGACTGTACCGTTTAAAGTGTATGGTTGTGCAGAGAAGAGATGAAGTATCAATGAAAGATATATGAATTATTATAGGGATGTCAAAGGTTTCGATTAACTCTATCAGAAGATAACTGAATAAATAATCATGAAATTAAATATTCATATATTATTAATCGAATTCCCATTCCTTTATGTTCCTCATCTATCTATCTAACTTTGTTTGCGTAAGCTTGCGTGGATCGATGCGCCATGACGTAATATGACATTTGTTCGCATCGCCACCTCTGTCCTTTCCACTTGTTGGGAACAAACAACCATATCCACGTCCCTTTTATTTTTCACCAGAAACGAATGGCAATGTTTACACGATCCATAGACGAAGGGAATTCGATGTTACACGGTAAGGCTTCTTAAGTCCGGTCCCATTGATGGAGTAGATGAGGAGCGGCGATCGCTGAATCCGTATAACTAACCACTCGCCCCCACAGCGGAAAAAACAATTCCTCTCGTTTTTTATGCAGCCGTGCAAACGAAAACCGCCCTTCGCTACGCTATATATATACTCTTTCTTTCGAAACAGCCGTTAATCAAAAACCACAGGAAAAAAAACTCTCTCGACCTTCCCTTCTGAAACACACCCGTCCGTTTTCGGAAGTTTACGCGACTCTTCTTCCCTTCGCCTCATTTACTGGCCCATCATCATCCACACTCTATCGTCCCTCTCCACCATACTTCTTTCACACACGTGTGGGTTAGGATCGGAACTTCGTCAACATTTATACTCAGGGTCAATAAAGCTTGCTTTTCTAAGATTAACTCTCTGATATTGGATTTTGACTGAAAGTTAAGCGTGCAAATAATAAAGATACGATTTCCAAATAACTTTTGGGAAAATTTTCATGGCGTTGGAATTGAAATAAATGTTAGAGAAAATCTACTGTTTGACTGTTTGGATTCGGGTTCTGCAAACATTTGTTGAATGAGTGCGTAAATGATAGTAAGTCTTGTGTAACTTACAGAAAGTAAGATTCAAAGATCTATCCACCGCAGTAACGGAAATGACGATTTCCTAATCTTTCTTGAATAATAATCGTTTTTGTCTTTCAACTGTGCTATCTGCAGATAGATTTCCTGTTGAGTTCATACTATTTATCATGTAGCACAATGACACTCTATTTCATAACCAAAAGAAGTTCAACCACATTGATAGAGATCCTTTTTCGACTTAAATTTATTAATTTATTGCTTCAATTAAGGTAAAGATTATGAAGATATCCGTATAATTAGACTTCATTGATAGTCTCATTAATGATAGAAGCAGAATCCATGTAACTTTTGTATTTCAGCACAGGTTTTACAGCTTGAAATGATTTATGTTGGCAAGAAATAAAGGAAACTTTTATAGTTAAAATGTACAAATTAATAGGAAATACTGAAAGTTTTCATAAGCAAAACAAACATTGACTGTCGATGATATCGTTACGAATTGTCTGAACATGCCACGACGTAAAAAGACTTATGCATATGATAAATAATCATAGGATATGCTTGTATTGTTGATTTTTTTAAATTTTTCATGTCTTTCCTTTTATACGGAGATGAAATATTATGGCTCCCTAAAGATCTCATCCCCTTTAAGCAGAATCCGAACTATTTTCTGTGGTGTGGATGAGGTGATGCAGTGGAGCACATTTCCAAGTTAAAGTATCTCGCAATGAATGTTCGCACTTACAGCTCATTATCACTACCTTGTATCGGCAAAATAACTGAGCACTAATTTCAAAAGTGTAGTGGTATGTAACTTTAAGTTTACCGATAGAGTAATTCTTCTCATTTATTTTCTCATGGTTCTTCTCCGTTTTTCCGCACCCCTTCCCATCATCCGTCCGCCACCCCGTTAGTCTCCCTCATTACGCTGAATCCATCACAATAAACGCCTCCACCAATTCTTCCCACATCCTCCCATGCAGCATCCTGCCTACCCCTGGGATTCCAGCAGGAATCTTGAATTATTCCTTTCCCACAAAACCCTTCGCCTCTACGTCCGCACCCGACACCCCTTGCCCTACATCTCGCTCCCATCTCCCCTATCTCCTCCTATCTTCTCCTATCTCCTCCTATCTCCCCTATCTCTTCCTCTGACCTATCTTCCCATCTCACGCCTTTGTTTTCGATTTCCGGCGAAGGGGGGGCTTTCCGTGCTCACTCTAGATTTCTTTTGTTCGAATTCTCGGCTTTTTCATATTTAATCAGGTTAGAAGCTAGAGGAAAACAGCGGGATTCAGTTGATTCTACGTGTTGGTTTGTTTTTCACCTGTTTAATCAGCTGCTTCTTATTATCGATGTTGAACTATTTAATTAGATATTTTTGATGTCGTTATCTTTATTATCGTATGGGCTAGTGTATATATTTATCTATTGGGCCATCGCAAAAATTCTGGGGGTTTTCAAAGTCGTAGTAATACGTCTCTAATTGAACAATGCTGTTAGAACCTTTTTAGGATGAGTTTTATTTTGACAATTCCAGTTACCCGATAGTTGATAAAGACTGATAAATCAAAACGGAGAATACTGGACTGAGTTAATCTTTACACATTTTCGAAATGTTTTGTGATACTTCTTATTTAAAAACTACAGAACCCTCCATAGGACTTGAAAAATCTTCCATCATTACAAACTTCAGTCGCTGGATAAAACGTGAAAAGAAAACTTCAGCGCTAATTATGAGTGATAGAATTTTGTTATCTATTCGAATGTATATATGAGATCATATACATATATATAAATGGGAAATTAAAAACAGAGAGACGATATTAATAATAATGTCAAAATATTTCTTATATCATAAATTAGTTGATTGATGTATGACCTGAAACGACTAGTTCTTGGCAAACAAACTCAGACTAAGAGAAGTGGAGTAAAAGAAGCGTCTTCGTCACCATTATACAGATTTTTTATTTTACTTCTTATCTCGAGAATTGTTTCTCATCATCAGGTATTAAGATGGCGTCCTGTTTCGGAATTACGGCCCTTGCTCTGGATTATTTCAGACATGAAGTGTAACAAATACAATATGAAAATTTAGAGAATATTTCAATTACAGCTACTTTCAGATGTAGCATTTTTGTAACTAAGCGTTTGCTTCAACCATATTTTAAATAGTACCGTCGCATTCATTTGAACTTGCGATAGTGCACTCACCAAGTCTGCGATTTTTAGCAGCAGGTACCAGCCTTGCACTTTTTTCGTTTTCCATCGTAGCTATGGAGATTCCCGGCGTCATTGTGGACTTCATTATTGCTATAGTTGTTATCCCCCTTTGTTTCACATCTTCCTTTCCTTATCCCAATCTCCTCCTCTTTCATCTTGGAAACCAACCGACTCACCCCTCAAAGTGTTTCGGATATTATCCGACGCTGCGATATTTGTTCGCAAAAGAGGCTGAATTACCGTGTGAGAGAGGTGTGTCGGGGAGGCGTGAAGGGGGTGCGATTGGGCGGAGAGGAAATTAAAATAGGATGGAGTGGGTCTGCAGGACAGGATCGCCCTCAAAGCGGAGAAAATTGCCCCTAGAGGCCCTTAGTCGATGGTGCTCCGGAGTTTGCATTCGTAATGACTCCTCTCCTTTGCCGTATCTGCTTTGCCCGCTGCGACGCCTGAGTGATTTTCAAAAGAGCGGCCGCCCCCTCGCGGAGTGCACCGCTTTTTGCCGCATTTATTTTTCCTAATTGTCGCGCTTTCCTCGTCCTTTGCATTCCCCAACTATTGTTTGCGCGGCATCTCTTACAAGGAACTGCGTCGTTTGGTTACTTTGGATTATTTCGTGACGGCGAAAATAAATACGGCGACCTTGTTATCCCGTCGAAATGTCGCTTTCGTTATTATTATTGCTATTGCTGCAGGAAATCCGCGGAAAAAGACGCGGAGTTTGTTTATTTGCCTGCTTATCTGACGTGGCGCGTGACGTGCAAAGAGCGCGTTGAATCTCTTTTGTGAGAGAGTTGAAAGGGATTTTTGCGCGTATTATTCGCGACACAATTCTTTTGTGGCCGCGCCTTCCTACGCCTTGAGTCGAAAATTAACGGTTGGCTATGTTAAATAAAGGCACGAGACTTTTCTTTAAAACAGTCAAAATATTTAGAGAGCATTCACTGTAAGAGAGGAAAGTTTTTTCGTTTTAATGAAATTTGAATACGCGGCTGTTATTAAAATATTCCTTAAGACATGAGACATGTGAAAGAAAGTTAACCCTTTGATCCGTTCATACAAATCAGCACGAACTTAGGAAAACCCAGTATTCTGAGAAGAATATTCACAGGAAAAGTTGATACAATATTATATCCTTGTATTCTGAGGGAAGCACGGTTAAAATTGCTTCGAGAGCACAGACAGCTGAGGCCATTTCGCACGTGGGGTCCCACCTGGATACGAACCCAGGACCGCTTTCAAAGTCAAACGCGCTGCCCACTTAGCTATCCGGGTGCTCCCTGAGAAATATAGTTCAAGGAACAGGATACTGTGACTTTCCCAAATGAGGAGATCCAGGATTGAATCCTTGTCCCGTTGGAATTTTTCATGTCCATTTTTCCTTGGTAATTCTCCTTGTTGCACACCTGTATGTGCAAAGCTACCTTTAATCCTTTTCCATCAAAGAAGGTTCTCTTTTCCACCACTTTGTGTGGTGCCTCTATAAGGACGTCACCAGTGAACGAGTCGCAGAGTCGGGCGAAAACTCACTCCTTTACTTAAATAGAATACCGAACGGCGAAACGTTCTCACATGATAGCTGAATTGCAACTCGCACATAATTGGGAGACCAGGGCTCGAGTCCCGGTCACGTCATACTTTTTCATGTCCGTTTCTTCTTAGGAATTTGTAGTTCAAAATCCATCCTATCACATTTAGGGGTAGAAGAATACTTCAAATGTACAATAAAGATCCATATCTTGAGTAAATTGTTTCCTGCTGGATTCATTGGGAAAATAAACTTGCGCAGGAAATAAACAATGCACTCTCTTTTCGAGCGAAAATTTTGTATAATAAGTCAAATAATCCATAAAATAAAACCTCGCGGAACACAAAAGCTCTGTAAACAGCGGCCTAATTTGCAAGTCCATTAACGGAACTCAAATTCCTGATGTTAAAACATTTTCTTCCTTCTCTCGAAGTAACAAAAACCCGATTATCCCGCGAGAAATAAGCTGCGCATTCACAAAATAAGAACTCTTCGTCAAGTTAACATCCAAAGGATTAAAGTCGGAGGTTTTCTTTTTATAATTCGTTGCTCATTTATTTCCTTAGAGGCGGTCTTCCCTCCCTCCATCTTCCCAGACGTCCTTCTTTCCCAAACTGCCTTACTGGGGCGCAAAAGCTGTTGGCACTTATTAAATCCGCTGCAACAAGCGCGAGAACACACTCTCGGGCGACTTATGTTCGCTGGAGAAAAAACGATAAGGTCGGCAGCGAACAAAAGCGCGGAGACCAATCTGCCGTCCTGTTACTCTGTTTGGAGATCATGAGATGGCGCCGTAATAGCGTGTCCTTCCTCCATTTCGCGCTTCTCTTTACTTCCTTGTGTTTTCTCATCATATTTTATGCATCCACAATCTCCTCGGGCTTCTGAAATCCTTGTCATCATATTTTCTACCAACTTTCTCTACATATCTGCCTATATTTTATTCATCTACTTTTCGGGTAAGGAAATTTTCCAAATCTGTCGCTCTTTGAAAAATTCGAAGCTCAGACTGTTGAATGGTATTTTTAAAAGAAAATTCTGAAACCATACTGAATGTGACACATCAATGAAGCAATTTAATTTAATTTCATTAACGTTAAACATCCATTTCCAAATGAGCTAAGGAATAATAATAATTATAATATAAATTTTATTTATTTATCATTTATATTTTCACAAAAAGTTAAAGATTACCCAATTACGTGTGGTATAATCGAATGATAAATAAAAATAAAATATCTTTAAAAATAATTAACAACTATGATTTCATGACTTAAGATTTAGAGAGTTTTGGTGAAGAGCAATCAACATATTGGATAGAAGACTTTCACACACAGGTTACTTTTGTGTCCTGCAATTTTCTAATTTCCTGATTTACTTAGCAGGAATAATGAATTACTTGCAATTTATGTGCGACTAAGTCTATGCGAACCCCGTATAATCCACCGAATAAATCCAGATGCATTCTATATTTCTGCCTATTTATTAGTTATTCAACACTCTACTTTCTAATTCTTGATCGTAATCGAATCCTCCAAAATTGATTCTGTGAAGGAAATTCTTCCAAAAATAAACTTAAAAGATGTCAATGGTCAATCATATAATTGGATGTAAAAGTTTCATACACTCAGTTTCTCTTCTGTTGTATTTATCTAAATAGAAGCCAAATAAGCTGCGATCATAGACAAAATTCAAATCTTAAATTGCAAATTAACTTTTAGCTTAGAGTTTAAAATTGTATTTATTAGGGGAAAATGTTGCCTGAAAACATTGCGATATTCTCACTCGACTGCCATTATTCGCGAAGTAGTAGGTGTTCATGCGGTCGAGGATCAATAGAAATACGAAAAATATAACCAAACAAGTATTCCACCATTCTTGTTACTGTTGAAGCTATGAGATGCATTGTTCTCACTGTAAACGATTAATTGCTAATTGTTTTTGTCGGAAAAACTTCATAATAGCTTGCTTACTCCTCAGTTCTACTTCCCACACTCATTCTATATGATTTCGAACGACTAATTTCCGGGATTATAGCGGAAGGAGGCTAGAAACTGACCAATTAGAAAACTCATTTAAGGGAAACCTTTCGAGAGACTTTGTCGAGAAGTGGGAAAGCATTCGCAAAGAACTCCAAAGGCTCGTTTGCAACGAAATTCAGATCTGCTTTGAATTTATACATAACGACGTTGCCTTTGGTTGACCAATGGGAAAATCACCGCTCCGGTTTTATTCTTCGGCGTGGACGCATTTGCTACGACATGATCCCGCCTCAGGCCTCCTTCCTGCGCCACTCTCCTTCTATTGCATTTCCGCTCTCTCGACTCCTTTGCTCCGACGTTTGTAATGCATCGTGCCTACTTATTTGTGAGGTCAGCCGATTTTTTACTCTCGTTTCTTTATTTCCTTCCCACTTTGCCGCAGCCGTGAGAAAATGGAAGTTCCGAGGGAATCGCTAACACACGGATTACTCTGAAACTCTTACTGCCTCTCCTCTTCCCTTCTTTTTTCGTCTTTTGCACCGCTGGCCTAATTGCGAAAGTTTGTCGGACGTGCCGGACCGACCAAATAAATAGATCCCTCTTTCGCTTCTCCACTACTCCGCTTCTAATTTTGCGTTTACGCGCGCTTCTAACGAGAAATATGATAGCGACTATGTCTGGCTCGGAATCGGCAGTGTCCCTTTTCTCGTGGACTCTATTAAGCCCTTATTTGAGACGTAGGAATTGGGAAGATATTATGGAAAAAGGTATGAGGTTCTTAATGCAGCCCCTTTTCAAAGGTTTACTACTTTGAGTCTACCTTATGTTGTATGTTTACGGTGGTTATCTAAAATAAAGAAACTTGGCTAATTTCGAAATTCGTGACTAAATATCCGTCCCATTCGTATTAATTATGGTATTATATATTTATTGATTTATATTTTTTGACTACAAATAGTTAACTAGTAATTTGAAAACAACTAGTTGGCTGTCATATAAGATTAATATAAGTATGTTGCAATAATCAATACCCCTTGACATGATACGAAATTTTCCAATCATGGAATTAGTGTAAACATCTGTAAATTTGTCTTGAAATATGCATTCCCATGTGATGTAACTAATTTACGTTAATAATAATTCGTGAGACTTTTTACTTACATTTATTATTAGATTGTTTCTTCTAGAATTGCAATAATTTTAATCTTTTTTTTAAATGTTGAACATTCTTGCTAAGAAGCATGCTGAAATGAATGTATGCGTTAGTTCGAGATATGTTTTAATGAAGACCGGACAGGAAAAGTAATTCATTTTGTACTAAAAGGTAGTATACAAATATCATGCTAGGCCGTTTTCCTTCTTAATATAAATGGAATTGCTTTTGTTGTATAAAATTTTACCTAAAGATGAAAATGTTTGTTTGAAACCGATCGCCATTATAACATTTTCACGTGAAAATTACGCATAATCATTTCACTATGCTTTCTATCACGAAGTTCTACAAATGTAAGGCTTCGACGTTTGATTTTATTCGTGCCAAGTTTGAAAATAATAATGTTTTTACTGAAGGAACATCATGGTTTAATGTAAAGTAGTGATTTAGTATTTCGGATGAAGAGGTACAATGCATGTTGTCTTTTATGCCTCCGGGGTTTTAATATCGTGAAGAAATTTCACCTCGTGGATAATCCCATATTTAAAAAAAAATTCAAGTTCTACTGTACCTGTCGTCCTTTTTTTTAGTAGAATTTAAAAATTAGGTAAAGGGGTGTTGGATGTTTTCTTGAAGAAGCTACGGTAATCAGAATTTTAGTTTGAAAGTACATTTTTATGAATTCTGTGCATTGCGTGTCCAAATTAACATTTTTGTACTGTGCTGTGATATCCAGTTATGGAAAATTACTGTTTTCCCTCATCTAGAAAATGAGATAATTCTCAACGGAAGCAGAAAAGTGATATTCTCACGTGTCCGCACAATCCAATAAGTCAGCTCCTCAAGCGTGACATTCGCTCCACAGAACTACAAACCAAACAGTTTGCCGTCTTGAAGCATCTTGCAACATGTGATAAGCTTTCATCCACTAACTAACTTGTCCATTTCATAGCACAATAGCATTTCAAACTTGGAACTTCCTCTCATGATATAAATCCGCTCGGCTCTTTCTTATTCCTTATCTTTTACTCCTGTTGTCTCCCATAAGGTGGAGGCATCGGGATTATTCCATGGAGTATCTCGGTTGGACCGATATTTTTGAGCATTCCTTTTCTTTTCCCCAATTAAAAGGCGATTTCTTAAGCGAGAAATTCTTGGGAAAAGTCGATTTTCCGCAAAGAAGGGACTCGATCAATAATTCGGTGGCGACATTTGTCTTGGCAACATGACTGAAGGGGCCTCTGGAGGGTCAACATGCGAAAAGAAGGGATAAGATTAAAAATTTCCCCGAAAATTCTAGCGAAAGGAGGAAATATTCGGACCGGAAAAAGAGGAAAAGGGGGAAGTCCGAGATGAAGAGTCTTGGTATGGAGACTGTGGAGGAGAGAAATAAAAGTCTGCAAAGGAAAAGTGGGAAGAGAAGTCCTTGTAAGGAGTCCTGAGTTAATAAAAGATCAAGTGAAGTAGAATGAGGGAGGGGATTTGGAGGGATAGCGGTAAAGAAGATTCCGATGTTGGTCGTGGGATAGAATTAGAGTCGACCCTATTGGGAAAGAGCTTGATCGAAATCTCGTGAAGAAGGAGAAAGGAGTGGAGGAGCATCAGAGTGAAAATGATTGATTTCCTTCCGTTCTTATTTTAAAAGACGTTTTAGTCTGAAGGTTAACGAAATGGGACTGTGTGGTCTTCGTTTTCCATTTCGTAATTGATGGTTTATGTCATACATGATGAGAGAATTAAGGCGAAAACAATACAGTTCAATTATACCATTTAGTAATTCTGGCGTAGTAATGCCTCAGATGATTGAATTTTGGAAATATGTATATTAATTCTAACTCACTCGTTGTTACTGATTTCTTCTGTTGATTTTTAAAATTAATGCAGATTAAAGAGAGATAGATTCTACGGAAATCTTCCCAATCGATATTCAATGATGGCTATAAATTGGAGGAGTACTTGAGTATCCTCATCTTAGAAAGTAAGTATAACTTAATGAATATTTTGGAAGCGATTTATCATTCAAATTGACATTGGGTTTACTCTACTTGGGTACATCGCTTTTTCATATCCATTTTTGTAAGGAAAACTATCTGGCAAACAATAGTTAAGACGCAGTAGTTGAAATTCAAGCCTTTCAAAAGAAGTTTCCGTTATCTTACAATAATGAAATCTTCCATATAAAATATACAGTTAGTGTTAATTAATATATCTGAAAAAATTTCTCTCTGAAAACTTCCGCCGAGATGACGTCTAATTAAAATGATATCGAAAAAGTATGAATTAATCTGATTTAAAGTGGGTAAGTTGAATTGACGTTTAAGCATGGTAGACATGGAAACATTAATTTTTATTTCAGATTTTGATTACTATCATAATCATTAAGTTAATTATAGATATATTTTACACAATATATAAGAACAGAATATATATGCCCGTTGTAAACGGATTTATGGAATTTAAGATTTCTTTTAATATTATCTTCAAGTTTTAAGACTGAATGGTTAATATCATATCTGTTTGAAGTTAAGTATTATCTAGTAATGTATTATGATTAGAGATAACAGAGCTTTGAAAGGAATTGAAAAGCTGAAGCCAACATTCCTCAAATAAATTTCAGAATAGAAAAATACACGAAATTCGAGGGCAGATTGAATTAGAGGATGATCAAATCACGGAGTGTACTCTTTGTGAGATATATCTCATTATATATTTCCGTCGGACTCAGCGAGGTTTACCCATTCTAACGGTGGATGATCACAAAAATATATTATTCCTTTAATGCCAGTGGAGGAAGTTGATTCCGCCGAAATTTAGAAAAAGCAAACTTCATCTCGAGTTTTCGGAAGGAGGCGAAGGAAAACGACGTCAATAAAGTCTGAGGAATCCAAGATATTTTGTTCACGCTCGTGATTCACCTCCAAGGCTCTTTTTCAGAGGTGCGGGCAAAAGAGGCGTTAGCAAAGAAAGGAAGATTTAACCTGGATCTCGAGGAGGGGAATCCTCCTCCCTGTTTCAGCAGTGCCCTGAGGTATCCCCATGGTAACCTCCCGGGGGGCTCAAATCTGTACATAACCCCCCTCCACTTCTCAACTTATTTCGCTCCTGCATTTTTCTCCAATCCATCTTCTTTTCTATCTCTCTTTCCACTGCCATTTATCTTGCCGTTCTTCCGCTTCTCTCCATCCTCTTTGCTATTTACCATTCTTTGCCAGAGCTCGTTATTCACGATTTCCGATCCTTCTTAACGCTCTCTCGGATTCTCTCTAATCTATTTTTATTCTTTTTTTAAAAGAGATCCGAACTTCATTCCCTCCGTTCCTACTTATCGTCTCACTTCTCCCGTGTATTATCACTCCTTGATGTTTGGTCAGCCTGCTGTACTCAGTACTTTGAAACTTCTTAATTAATTTTAGTTTGCTCTTTTTTTAATCCTGGCGTTGTTCTTTCGGCGACGGCTTTGATTCCGTAAAATATATATTTTCCAATTTCAACTTCATATAATTTTATACCTAAAACTCTTATGGTGGAGTGAGCAGTTGGGAGAGCTCCGTTTTGTAGCAAAAGAAGTGCAAACTTGCTCCTGGCGATCGATTGATCTTTCAGAGTTTCAATTTGTTTCGCAACTCAAAAATTATTTCAAAGTGTTATTTTACACAAGTTGATGATGACTAAGTCTTTTTTACCTTTTTGAAAGTTTCTCTTTGCCGTTATTAAATTAAAATAAACGAACGAAAACGTAATAATTTTTATTTAATTTTTCGAAAATAGAACGCATGGTGGCAATCTTACGCCTTGTCCCTCTCTCAATGTGGTTCGCGATGAACTCAGGGAACATGCTCTTTAATGCCTTCCTTTTTATTTTTCTCATTTAACGATGACACTTTTACATTTATCCAACTAATCTCCTTTCCTAAACCTCAGACCCTCTCACCCATCTTCATTCTACCTTCCCTAAACTTCAATTTTTCATCATTTCCTCAACTGCGCTATCCTTCATATTTGAAACATCTTTAGAATTTTTCATTTCCCTCTTTCGCCTCATTTTCTATTTTAATCGATTTCATTCATATCATTATGATTTTTTCCCTCTCCTTTCTCACACTCCTTTAATTTCGATCTTTTACTCGGGTAGTGTGTTTTTGGACATTTCCTTATTCCTCACATACTCTTTAGAATCATTTAATTCTTTCGTCTTTGTAGCCTACATTTCATTCCCTTTCCTCTTCTCGACGAATTTCTCCGGCAAAACAAGAATCCTCTTAAGTTAGCTCTTCTCGGAGCTGTACTCTCTCACTTATTTTTAATTTCCATATCCTTCCCCTCTTTGACCTTTTCCGCACCTCTTGCTTTCCTTATTTTGGCCGCTATCAAAAGTGCTTGCCTTGATTCCTCACTACGAGTCGTATTTTGCATTTATTACCTCGTACATCTTCGGCCAACTCTTTGCGTAGTTTAACTGCAAATTCCTTTAATGAATAAGAAAGAGGAGTGCGAAAACCGTTCGAGTGGAAAAGGGACTTGACCTCGTTGAACATGAAGGCGAAAGGCTCTTTCGGAATGGGAAATTAGAGAGTATATTTTTTGTACGATTCGAGGCCCTTTCTAGGCACGAATTATTAGGAGTTCATTTCTCTAAGATAAAGAAAATCTCTCTTAAGGAACTTTCTATCTTGAACTCTTGTATATTCATTGGCTATCCCAAACATTTGACTATCCTCAAGTGATGCAATGTATACTGATAAGTCCCACGCTAGTTAAATGAAAAGATATAAGGAATAAAATAATCATGCGGCAATATTTTTCCGCAATTTCCTGTTCCATACTGCGCAAAAAGAAAGTATCAAAAATGTTTATGCAGTTTGGTTGCTCATTGCGATAATTTCATATCACCATCACATCAGTTTCTGTAACTATTCTAAATCAGAATACTAAGTTAATCTTCGCTGGACTCTGATGAAAACGCTACCTCTTCCGTATCATTTTATTAAGGCTATCTCCAAAGAAGTTCCTTCAAACTTTATTTTTTGAAAATCTTATAATAAATTGTTTGTAATCTTTAACTTTTATTCAATTTCATAGAATTTTCAGTTTTCGTAAAATTATAAAAAAATCATTAAGGAGAAATATTTGAGTTGCCAAATTATTTTTAAAATATTTTTGAATATTTTCTTCTGATATCTTGCGGTTTTGGAATTTGTCTACTTTTCAAAATCAGAACATTCCAACTTTTATAAATCCTTTCTAGTATTAATTATAGAATATCAGTTCTGTGAGCATAAATGCTTAGTGCTTCACGGCTGAATCCTATATAATAATATTGATTATTTCTGTGTAGCCAGGGGGATGTAGTGCAAACATATGTATGTACTAAATGCTTACCAAAGAAATAATGCGCAGAAAACCAGGTTTTGTTCGAATGCCGTTTATGTATACCTGAGTTAGTGCTGCATTGGAAAGCTTAGTCAAAGATTCTTTCCCAATAATATAATTCAAAGTTACTTTTTGTAAATGTGAAGAGAATAATATAGTATGATAATGAGGAGCACTGATTGATATGTATTTATATACTATTCTTTTACAGAGGGAGATATTTGGCGCACGTTCAATTTTAAAGCAATTAGATCACAATTCCGCAGAGAAAGGAATAAATTATTCTTATTTGCTGAGTTTTGCCAATCTCACGAGATTCTTTCTCATTATATTCCTCTCATAATTTTCACTGCGTGAACTAATTCAATTTCTTAACACCCTTTCACTATTTCTCCCTTTATATATTTGCAGAGTAATTGTATTTAACTTAGTTAGGTGTAAGAGAATTCAGTGGTCAAGAACAGTCTCATTAAGTTCCTTAATTTTCATTAAATTCCCATCTATAGCTCTAAATAATTTTCAGTACGCGTTCGCGCAACTTCATAAATTACCCTAGGCGAGAGATGATATTAAATTTTCTTCACCTTTTGACTAATAATCTTTGGTATTAAGTGCTATGGTGTAGTGTTATCCCCGTCTGATGATCGTGATATACTGTCGGTTATCAATATGCGGTCGCTCTACCGCGCCCATAAATTTTGCTTAGGGTTTAATTTCCGGCTTAATGGGATAATTGTATCGACTCCCCGTAGTGCACGTCCGAGACACTGCCCTCGTTTAATAATTAAGCAACGATAAAATACCGCTCATATAGGAGCTATAAGTTTGCAATTCAGTTTGCCGATGATTCGATTTCTTTGCTTGCTTCTAGCTGGAACCGCCCCTTATGAATTATAAAGCTATTAACCATTATATATTACTTTTAAGGAAGAGTCAGCTTTAAGTTAATTATTTTATTCGATGCTCAGTTGCTTAATTTCTGTTACGTACCAGTAATGTATATATATATAGGCCACGACATAATTTTTATATTCCCAATTAGCATATTTTGTGTCAGAACAATGCAGTTATCGGAGTTTTGAAACAGTTCTCTTCAAACGTTGACCTCTTCTTTATACTTCTAAGATTTTCCGGATGATCATGATTATTTAGGTTTCTTTTTTTGCGTTTCTGTCACTATTTAGTACCATGTTATTCTCGTGGTGAGTTATAATTTAAATCAGTTTAACATATTAAATATTTCCTGATGAAATATTGCCTTCTGTATTGCAGTTTTTACTATCCTTTAAGAATAATGATATTATTTCGGAGATTCAGGATTTAATTAATTTAATAATAATTTTAATAACCTGCATTAGTATATTCGACAAAATAAAACCTTTCCCCTTTTGAGTTTGCTTTTTAACAGAAGGAAATTGATATCGAACCCATTTTTATGTTAACACGACGTGAAAGAAGACTCATCAAAAATTATCTCTCCGAAAATCATGGCTCACACCTCCAGTTCATTATCGCCGTATGTGCGTAAATTAAAGAGGGCGAAAAAACGTACGAAGGAAGCGAATTTTTTTTCGTTAATCGTCGGGTAATGGATACAATTACACCACCATTTTTTGCCTTATTTTTTTGCTCCTTGTTTCCCGAAGTCTCGATATTTCCACGGTAATGAAATGCCCTCCTTCGATTCAGCTCCATCCAGCTGAGCTAGGCCTTTATCGATCCACATTACTTGGGGCCGCGAGTGCATTTTATGCATGCGAGATGAGCAACAGGTGGGGAGGGCGAAAAAAGGCCACTGGAAGGTGTGTCATAAGGGACAGATGGAAGGATGTGCTATTTCTTCTCTATGTGCTTTCATTGGACCTTCCAAATGGACCCTTCATCTTTTATTGAAACTCCGGCTGACGATGGACACTCACGTAGAACTTCCTTTTACTTCTCCTCTTTGCTTTTACCTGTTTTAATTTCCCGTGATCCCGTGATTCTTTTTCATAGCGTTCTTCTGAATGTTTTATAACTTCGATTTGAGAAGTTACATTAGAATACCTAAAAGAATATGTAGAATAATTTACCATAAACTGTTTAACCCTAGTCGTAATTTTTGTCATTCTATAATACCAAATTGTAGGGCATTCCTAATAGC
Organism: Pachydiplax longipennis; assembly: GCA_036926295.1. Lineage (NCBI taxonomy): Eukaryota > Metazoa > Arthropoda > Insecta > Odonata > Libellulidae > Pachydiplax > Pachydiplax longipennis. Next base: position 11,068,666 of record JAVFKF010000024.1, on the reverse strand, counting down.
GGAATGGTTCATGTACTTCCACAGCTCTTCCAATGCTCTTTGGTTCTAGAAATGTTTAAAGCATTGTTATTTAAGTAATCTACATAACGTAGTAGTGATATAAGGTATGTTTAGCAATACGAGTCATCATTTTATCAATCATCAATTGCTCTAATTCATTACAGAGTCTACCGGATAGCAAAGGATAACTCGTTCGCTTTCGGTAAAAGCTGTCTCAGGTTCGATTCACAGTGGGGACCAGTATATGCGAAATGACTTAAGCTGTCGAAGTTCTTTTAGCACTATTTACTGCTACTTAATTATAGTGAATGGAAGGAATCCTACGGAAGCATCATCGTTTACAAAGATTGTGCCTATTTTTGAATGTGTACATATTCTGAAAATAGACCCCTACTTATCTATGAGAAGAAAAAGCTTTCTTTTGTAACCATTGAAAAGTAATTAATTCCTCAGTACATCCGATACCGACTCCAACTGTTTTTAATTCAAAAAGAGCTTCCCTCGCAGAATACGATAAAATTTTGCGAAAAATTCAGGATTACTTCTCAGTTTCATCAGAGATGTTTAATTTAATTAAAACTTTCCCACGTTTCATTACCTAGTATCAAAACAGTCTGATAGAGGAGGCCGGTGCACGCCGATAATGGGATATAATGTATTGGAACTAGGCGATTTCTTTCGAAAGTTTTTAATTCTGCAGGTAGAGAGAGGTCTTCGAGATCTTCTTCAGAACCTTTTTTAATCATTCAAATGAACAGCTGAAGTTTCCTATCTTTCGTCGAAGTTTCTCGGGCGAAGAATCGGCTAATGAAAAAAGGGACTCCGGGAGGTGCAATTTCGAAATGAAATAGAGAGCGGAATGCGAAGAAATGTTTTAGAGGCGCCACTTTTATTCGAATCATTTGTTCCGAAGTCCTTTCTGACGGAACTATTTCGTGCCGTTTTCTCGTCATAGTCAGATGAGAAAGGGACGCGAATCTTCATCAGAAAGCATTTCCTTCTTTTATTCCGAAAGGAGAGTATGAGAGAGAGAAAGATCAGAGAGAGAATAAAAGAAAAGTCGAATGAAAGAGGGCTTTTTGGAGATCCATCGCGCTGCAGTGCAGATCAAAGATTCGATTGGTTTCTTTTGCGAGAGGGAAATGGATGTGGGGCATTGAAATGGGCACCTTAACGCCAAATTATAGCACCTCGACGATAAAGATTTCAATGAACGATTGGAAAGCACTGTATGGAATGGAGGACAAAGTAGAATTATATTCCCAACATTCATCTCTATCGGAACTAGAAAATTCTTCCTGTATTCAGCTGGGTCTTTCCTGTATTCAACTGAGTTTCTATTTTACACATATTCGAAGCATTAATTTCGGTATTTGTTTTTGTTATTTAATTTCTAATGTATAAGTTCTCAGGCCTTCTTCTCTGAGTATTGCACTGCTCTCATAATTACATTTAAATTATTAAACACAAGAAAGGACGTAAAATCTAGAGTTCTTCGCTTACAATTAGTTAGTTCCTGTACAAGGTTCGTATTCGATTTAGAGATAACTAACCGAGTCATTCGACATTTATGTGAAATGTGGTGGCTGAGAATGCATTTAAGAAGACCATGGAGTGTAATTGTTTACTCAGTACTTCCTCATCCATTCTATTATCTATCTTTACTCTTATCCATCAGAAAATTTTGAAATTCGATCATGATAGGCATGAAGCCTAAATACCAAGACTCTAGATCTCTAATATCCACAGAAGCTACTTTCAAATATCTTTCATTGTGTCTGAAATCATTCTTTGGAGTACCCTGCTAATGACTTAAGAAAAACACAGAGTATAAAATGAAAGTAGAGAAATATTTTATGGCATCTGAGGACCTGAGTGGTTTGACAGCCTAATATTATTGCATTTCTATATGTTTCTTTCTCTGATATACTTACTTCTGTTACTTATGTTTACTGAGAAAAAGTATATTTTTGTGCATTATGTATGTTTGAGATTATGCCCTTAGGTATCTTACTACATTGATAAATATTATTTCTAAAAATTATCACATTATTATTAACTAAAATTAAAAATATACTATTACTTTGCGCTCATTCTGTATCTCTCTGGGTATAAATGTTTACAATGGATCCCTTCGTCGTAGTCTTCCATCTTAATAAACGATGTCTAATCATTCGAATAAAGACGCTTAATATTCTGAACCAGAAGCCTTAAATAAACTTTCAAATTTGTTAGCGAGGGTTTCGTCCATCGATCGAAAAGAACGGCAACTCCCAAAGTTCTCCTTAATATTTCTAATTTATGGGCATAAATATACACGTTTCTCCAATCTATATTCCGGGCGTTAAATATAATGTCGTTTGGTTCGAATAAGATTTAACGAATTTACGTTTGTCATTGGAGAAATCTTGGCATAGCGTAGCAATGAATTATGGATGAATCGGAATAAAAATGGTAATCGAAGCGAGGGAAAGAAGGGCCCGGATTTAGTTCAGTTGTTTTAGCGATCTCAAAGACCGATTTATAATGAAGAAGATAAGAGATTAAGGGGGAAAATCAAAATGGCGAACGGAAGAGAAAGAAATGAGAAAAAGAGCGCGATGTAAGAATGTTTCGTCGATTATGGGAGATGCCACTCTCGACCACGCATAAATCTGAATAGCTAAAAGATACGGCGCTTCGTGTTAACGACTTAAAGGATATCACAAATACATTTGTCGCTCGTGATAGCATCCATTGCTCTCATGAATAAGTCTTATCGATCTCATTGCTTTCAACGTCATTTGGAATGCTGAAATGTATCATCAAGAGTAATCTATCCAAGGATAGGTTTTATATTGACCTCTCCATCTCATACCTACCGATTGCCATCATATACAAAATGTATTTTTTTAATTATTGTACATACAATAGCAGTTATTTTACTTGCTTAAGCTTGACGCTAAAAGGTATCTCCATATTTTATCTATTAATTTAAAAGTCATATGTTGAGACACTCTTCACTCCAAGAAACATCTAATCCATCATCATCTCACAAAGGGAAATTAGTATCTTCAAATCCATACAAAACCGAATTTAACTGTAAATCTTTCCACATGACTGCCTGCATGCTATGCAACGGAATTCCTTAAGAGATTCGAAAGTTTCCATCCTTATTATCATTAAAATTATATAAATATATTTCATTGCTAAATTATCATAGACGCTATTCGAATTCATTTTTATGGTAATGTTTGCTTTTTTTTACTTTCCTTTTTTCTCTTTTCCAAATGCAGTATATTCCGTGTCATCTATCCACATTCTTGATACCCTTCCTTGTAACCACGTTCTCATTCTTTCCCTTTTCTTTTAATGTTCTTTTCTTATACGTTTTTGTGTCGTTTGAATATTAAGTACGACTTGCAAGCCCAAATTTCGCCCCAAATAAATAAAGTAGTAATTATTACTTTCGCCTTTCTTTCCAACTGATTTTCAGCCGAATGTTGCCTCTTTATACCTTATAAAATGTCCTTTCTATTAATACCAAGTTGTAATAGATTTATATAATTTTCTCTTTTAAAAGCATGTTCGTTTACTACTCGATCTCTCCAACTATTTTTCATCATTCTCGTATTGCTCTACTTACCCATTGCTTCTAATATTCTCATATCTTCTTTCTTTATGGTTCGTGTTTCACTGCCAAAACAAGGAACATTCTGGGCATAGGATTTTTAGGAAACTTTCTCTACACCCAAACTCTTATTAAAAGCTATTAATAATCGTTTACTTGTAGAATTCTCACTTTGCTCGGGTCATCTGCCTATTATATCTCTCTACCGATTTCCATTGCTGATTATCTTGCTTTCTAAATAATAGAATATTTCGACCCGTTTCTTTTATTAATTTATTTATTCCTTTCTTATTGAATTCTTTATATTCCAAGGATTTCCACATATTTCGTAGAATTCCTAAAACAAATATAAATGCAGCTATGAGATTCTATGGCATCAAAAATCGATCGACTTATCCCCCGCGGCGATAGTCTACTTTTTAATAAAGGAAGAGGATGTATCTTTATGGGAGTTGAATAGATTCTGTGCGTGTTTACGTTTCCTCAAAACGCCGCGGCGCCCGCTGTTTATTGGCTGCTAAAAGGGACTGGAAAGCGGGACTGGAGATTAGCTTACATATTGCATGAAAGAAAGCGCACCGAGAAATTGGTAAAGGGAAAATAAAAATACAAAGGTCACCCGAAGCCACACGAACACCGGAAATTGATTCGGAAGATCGTATAAAAGGGATAGGCGGGTGTCTTCTGGGAACATAAAGTAATCGAGGGAAAATAAAATGAACGTCGGAAAAGAGAGCGCTCGAATCCAGTGCGGAAGTCGCTTCGAAACAGAAAATCTAGTTGGATTCTGTGGGATTGAAAGAAGAAGAAAGGGCAAAAATGGAGGGGCGGAATGAATTTTGATAGCGGTCGTATCTCACACAATGGGCATAAAATGCGATTGGTTCCAAGAGTAGGAAATGATGAAAATAACGGATGCGGGATGGGGTAGGTGAAGCCATGCTTCGGATTGCTCACGTATAAGGGAAAGGAAACAGAGGGAGAGAAAATTGGGAAGAGAGAGATGAAGCGTGATTTGTGGTTGATGGATGGAGAGGCCTTGTTGATCGGATGGTTAGAGGATATGCGAAGGAGAAGGAGATGGATGAGACGGATCGCAGGAAAGCCGAGACGTGAGGTAAATACACTAATGTAAAGAAATAATTGCTCGGCGGTTTGTGGAAGCTGTTTTTGTTACGTTCCACGCTAGCGAATAAATATCTCTGGGGAGATATTTAATGGTGGTCATTGCGGCGTAATTATTTACAAGAAGGGCTTTCATGTTGCGCTGGAAGGTTAAATTCGGTTGCGTGTTGAGGTTTTCAAGAGGAAGAATTTGTTTACCTTATGTTTTCCTATGAAAAGAGTTGTAGATGTATAAAGATTAGAAACATCATTTGAAAGACTATTTTTGAAACGTGATAACAGTGTATGAAGAAATGGAGAGATTTCATGTTAAAAATTATATCAAATTTCAGAAGAGATCATGAGAAATATACAAGGGTGGTCTGAAAAGTTTCCGCCCCCAGATTTTTGAGAAATCTTCAGAAAATTTTCAGAAAACGTCGAGAAATGGCGAAATGTCGGAAACTTTTCAGACCACCCATTTAATAGTTGGATAGACAGAATACTAACTCTAATTAAATAAAGTGTTTTAATTGAGCAATATAAGTTTGTAACATTGGCTTATGTATTAAATATTTCATCATGTCCAATATCGTAATATTTGTACGTACATTTATATCAATACCCTGCACATTTTTAAATTTCCATCAATAGCAATCCTTTTTCTGATATGTAGTTGGTGGTATAAACACTAATACTCATTACATTATTTGACATTATGCAGCGTTTACTTTAACAATATGAATATTTAAAGTATCGCCGACAATATTTAATCTACTCTTAATCGAATCATCATCGAGTTATAGGAAATAACTTCATTAAATTGATAGATCAATTTTGATTTTTCTATTTTATTTACATCTCAGAACTTAACCTACTGCCAATTTACGATGAAGTATATAACAATGTTACATCTATGCTCTAACTAGGGAATTCTCGATCACACCGAAGTCGGTATCTTTGCGATAGTAAGCTAGCAAACTAACCATTCCGCCACTAAGGTTGGTAAATGGTAGATAACAAATGTTAACACTATACCATGGGATATTTCACACATATTTACAAATCGAGTTAAAATACAAAGTACTTGTGAATGTCTCGCCTATGAAATGTGTGTCATCTCTAGGGATAGCATTCGCTGTCGTGTTATTACAGATGTATAACTTATAAGTACCAAATACTTCCTCAATTCATAGTTATAGTACGAACTGGCACTTATCAGCGTACACAATTGCAAAAAAGAGTAGAGAATTCGAGGTTCAATATTAAAGGCATAAGAATAATGAGTGCAAATGATTATATTTTATCGCACCGCTGGAGTGAACATCGGTGTGAGTCTGTTCCGCCGGTCATAGTTCAGAGTAAGATACTTCAACTTGGCCATAGACTCCGGCAGATGCGCCAATGAAATGAGTTATGGTAATGTTTCCAATTTGATGGAAGGGTTTCGAGGAGTGGACTGCGGGAAGGTCGTATTCGCGGGTCAATGAGGAAATTCCGGAGAAAGTGCTGTCGTAAGTGTCACGCCGAATGATCGATTGACGGCGGTGACTAAGAAACTTCGGGAAAAACCAATTTAAAAAAAAGAAGGAACAGGGTCGAAGTTGGGGAAAGTCGTTATATATTTTTCCATCCACTTCTCCACTTTCGCGACAAAACTTTGGCAGTCTCCATTCGAGTTCTTTCGGGTGGCTTCATCCGTGGCGAATACCAAATTATTTTCAGTCTGGGTAACTCTTCCCTTTTTTTAGCAAAGAAGGATTCTCTGAATGTCAAATTAGGGGTTCGTGCGATGAGCGATATTGATGTTTCTGGGAGCGAAAGTGAGTGAAGTAAGTGAAAGTCAGGCGCTCTCTTAAAACAATTCATTGAATGCAAACTCGTAATTTTTTGAGTTGACTACAAAGCTTTGTCGATATTATATTTTTACAAAGCTTAGTGAATTGAGTATAATAGGAACGATAATTAATCAGAATGGGAAAAAAATTTCTCAGATCTGCAAACCCCTCCACTTCCCTACCTTGCAAAATACATTTGCCGCGTAGCAGAGGGTGAACTCGCTGAGAAAATATTTACTAAGTTTGTTATTAAAAATTAACTCGAGCGTATATCGTAATAAGCCTTTGCATTATTCAAGCCGATTCATCTGCAATCGGTAGTGATATAACCAAACTGCATTAAGAGATTGTTTGATTGTAAATCTTCATTGATAAATAACTAAAATGCAGAATGGTTTTAATTGATAAAAATATTTAACCTTAAAACGCAGATAAATGTAAATTAATTCATCAGAGAGTTCCACATATTTATGATAAAGCTAATACGACTCGAAATAATGGTTGTTATTCATTTTCGCTCTACTAAGTCCCAAATTCATCGACCTCAGTCGTACGCATTTCAACCGTCAATATCCAAATGAATATTGGTAGGAAATAACATGGCCACTCCTGGATTAGATGATTCGCTGATCATTGTGTTCTAATTCTTGAATTATTTTTGGGGTCAATCTTCCAGGTATATCCTTGCATGCAGAAATAAAACATATTTATTAGAGTGCAAAAGTTTTTGGATGATTGCAGATGAAACAGGTATTCCCTTTTTCATTCCAGTGAAAGCTCTGTATTCTGCAGCATTCCGTTGTCTCTGGAATGCAAAAATCTCTTACTTTACACCTTTTCCCGCTTTAAAGGACTTCTTCACATTTTTATTATTCTTATTACGTTATTTTTGGTATCCGTAAATTATTAAGTAAAAACAAGTATCACGATTTCGCTGTCGCAGCGATAATATAATGATTTTTTTTGAAAAGCATATTTATTTTTGTATATATTTTGCCTTTCGGAGTATTAATTAATAATTTATTCCCTCCAAACTCCTTTTAAAACACCGCATTCAAATTCCGTTCCCCATTTACAACGACATGGAAAACTTTCACCCTCTTCGGCTGCTTGATTGACTGATTCAACGGATGACCAGTTAACTTTATTATCCCCAATAATTGGAAATTTCCACTTAACTTATTACGGATCAGACCCCGTCTCTAATCACCCCGTAAATTGAAAAAATACCGATTTCCGATGCGATCGATCTTATCAAACTTCTCTTTAATGCGGATATCATCCGATTTTGGGAATTTATTATTTTTTCCTCCATCAGATCACACTCGGAGTTGATTCCGACTTAAACTGGGAGTCAAATCCACGGGCGAAAGAGATTAAGAATCGGAGAGAAATACATCGGATGCTGTCATTTACCATCACGTCGATTTAATCGGGTTCTTCTGCTGGAAATGGGCTATGATGATTCGAGATGGAAAAATCCTCTCCTTTAAGATGAGATGGGATAGAGGAGAGGCTTGGGGTGTGAAAGGAAGGGGAATTCAGATGACGAGATATGGAGTGTTTCGCGGTATAAATTGAGAGGAAATCGGCTCGAGAGAGAAAAATCGCAAACACGCCGCGAGGTCGTGAAAAATACACGAATGGGATTGATAGAGGAAGACGGACAAATTGTGGATTGGAAATGGGCACGGATGAGAATGCATGCATGAATTTCCTAATACTTTTATAAGACAAGTTTAGCTTGTCTCTCTTTCAACTAACCTCAGTCGTTTATACGTTCGTTAAATTTAATATTTTGAATTAGAGGAGAATAAAATACTACAAGAAACAATAAGTACGATGGAAAATACCTTCACAACTTAAGATTTAAAGAATATACAAACTCCACTGTGTGGAAAATCACTCCCTAAGAAGAAGAGTAATAAAACTGTGAAGATACAGAATGTATATTTAAAAAGAGAATATAAATTGACACAATTGTAATTATAATGAATGTTAAAACAGTTATTTTTATAATTGATATATTCAGTATGTACATGGATCAGGATTTACTTACAAAAGATCGTACTAGATAATTATTATTATAGTATATTATATAAAGACATATTATACAACGATACATAGTATCATCATCATCATAGTATCATAGTACCATATCATCATACATATATACATATACTTCCTACGTATACTACATTATAAATAAAAAAGAAAAATGTAAAACATGTGTAAACTGCGTGGAAGATTATACCTCGGGAAACGTCGAAATATGATTAATGATACCGACTTGATGAGGTTGTCAAGAAAACGGAGATTCTCTAAAAGAGAGCGAATTGAGGAGTTGAAACGTCGATCCTTCTCTCTACTTGTTGAGCAATGAGCGGGATATTGAGAGGATTTCACGAAATGCCGCTCATTTGGCACGTGGATCCTTTGTCCCAGTGGAAAAGCGACCGCTGAAATTGTTTTCCGAATCCCTCTTATGGCCCTCACTCGGCTCTTTGCATTTTCCGATTCAATTCGGCGGATCAAGTGAATCCTTAACATTTATTGACGCAGTATGGACGTGCACTCAAACTTGCCATTTCGCGTTTGAAATCTTCGCGTATTCATTTTGAATGGGCGCATTTCGAGAAATAACGAGATGGCATTTTTAAGAAAGAGGTACGCTTGTCAAGAAGCTTCTACATTTTGTCTGGACGAAGTAGCATGATGATGTCTTTCTTTGTTATATGTACGAGAATGTGAATTAAACACCTCAGGTTATTTATGCTGCAAAAAAGAAATAAGGAAAGGTAAGCCTGGAAATAAGCTGAATAATAAGCAAAATGCAATTTAGTAGATTGGAAAATTCCAGTTCCTAGGAAGAATTCATGGTATCTAGACAATCGGAGCCATGCCCAATATAACCTAAGTACTGCAATGATGCCTAAACCTTTCACTTTTTGGGCTACAACGCACATTACTCGAAGTTCGGTGTACCACAGTTTAGCATGTATCCTTTAGCTTTATTTCAAAATATTGCGACTTTACTCTACGTCATTGCTTGTGAATTATTATTTTTATATAATAAAGCGAATAATGGTAAATCATTGTGACTCTTAAGACAGGAGGCTGTTAAAGCTCGAGGAGAATAATTTATAAGAATATTTAATTGGGCTAACCTTATCCCACCTTGTTGAGAACGAGATGAACGGGAAAGGATTAAAACTAACATACGTAGATACAAGTTATATTACAAAAAACGGTAAAATAGGGTGTTAGATAGTTTTCATAGGGCTATTGCTGTTAGGGTAACATGAGGGTAGTCTAATACTTACTAAATAATTGATTATTTTATAAATAACTTTACTAGTGGAGCTGGTTTTATTTAGCCTATAGTCCTTGTGGTAGTGGACATATAGTTCGGCTGAGCATATCGAGTTGAGTACGGGTGCTTTTCCCATCATAAGGACCAGACAAATTGTTTCGTCTCATTTACCTCGGGAGATGTTTTCATTACTTCAATATGATTTGAAAAATTTTTCCTAACTTCGTTGGTGGAAATTTCCTCTTAACCAGAGATGGAATACCTTCAGTTCCTACGCGTAAATGATATAAAAAGAGCTGAATGAGGATTAAAAATTTTCAAAGGTGAAATAGCGTCAATTTCGGAAACTGGCTATTTCTCGCGGAGAGGTCAACATGGAGTTAATGTGATTAATGTAATATAATATTGTTAATATTAATCCTCAGGATAGCATTTACTAAATTACGTTTAATTATTTGTTGGATTATAATTCACTGCATGGTTTAACTCGCGTGAAAATAAATAATTACTATTCCGCTACAATTAAAAAATCGTCACTATTTCGCTATTGAATTTCATGAAAAAATCACAGTCTTCTTGGCTGAGTATTTCATGGGTCAAAGTAAATTGTGCGCATCTGACGCATGGGCTATAATTTGGACACCGCCGATGTAGAGAAACAGGATAGCACAAAGTGAAATAAAAATAGTAAGAAGCTACTCCATCTATAGCATGCCCATCGGTCAGCTTTCATGTTCTATGTCATCCTTTTCATTTGCCACAGCTTCTCCACATTTATCCACAATCGGAGATCGCATATGTGACCATTCTTTTCCACTATTAACCATCCCGCGTTCACTTTAGGCCGCCCTATCTCAGGAAATGCTCAGATAAGTTTTCGTAACTATTCTTTTAGATCACAATTTTTTTCAGAATATCAGTAATGATGATAAAATAAAGATTGAGGCATCAGAAAGATTTAGGCTTACGAATTATTAGGAATATCAATTTATAATCTTCGGTGAGCGCGATTTCCCGTCAAATTCAAATTCCGCATTCTCCTTAAAATGCTGGCATATCTTCCGAAACGCGTAAGGAATCCGGAGCAAGCGGTGCTTTATGAGATTTCGGGAGTAATGAACTTCGGGAAGGAAAGTGGAAAATAAAAAACGGCATTGCGAAATCGCGTGTATGGTAAAGCAAAAAGATGCGGATTTTCATGAATATAGCCCAAGTAGATCAACTGCAGCGCAAAGGGATTCAAAAACAGACGAAAGTTTGGCTTCGAAAGACAAAAGATGTGAAGGTGAAATAAGGAGGCGTTTATGAAAGGGAAGTTTGATGAAGGCGCGAGAACCGCAAATTCGCTTTCGTGCGAGTCCATTCTTTTATTTCCTTCTTTTTGCCTCTCGGGAGAATATGCTTCGCAACGCCCATCTCTCGCACGTCCTCTTTACTAAATCGCTGGAAACCACACGTCCCCCTCTCTTCCTTTCTTTTCAACCCTTTTTCGGAGGAGGAATTTTCAATTCCCTCCATCATTATCAGGACTAAAGAGGGTGCGTGCGTCGGAGACAAAGGAAGTGACGCCACCGCTGGAAAGTACGTGAAATAGGAAATTCGTTGCAGACGACTTTTCTACCTTGTGATTTCCTGAACTTAGTCCCATTCGGAGTTCTATTCCAGTCCTTCCTTATTTTATACACGATCTTGGGTTTTCAATTATCACGTGTACGAATTGTGATGAATCGAATGATTGATTACAAGGATTAAAAGGATGTCAAATTATTATTTGCCTCAAATAATAGTGTTTGATATCGCGAAGAAATAGAATTGATCGTACACTCCGAAAGACATTTGTAATGCCTATTTTAATCGGATTTGTCTAAAAGAGATATTTAACTATCATTTTCTCAAAATGAGCTTAATAAAGATAAATTATTTTTTTACGTAAACACGTTTACATTTTTTAAACTGACGTCTTTTAAATTCCTGGCTCTTTCTATTTGCAAGTGCCGCTATCTTCTCTAATCTAATATGTTTGATTGATGAAGATGATGCCTCAAATGTATGTACATATGAATACCATACGTCGTTGTAAAGGAGGTACTTAAATGCTAACGAGAGGAGGAAGAAAAGTTAACCTTTTTTGCAAGAAAAAGGTTCTCTTAGTTCTCCTATTTATATTGCTTATGCGAAAATTAATATTACTTGAGGATTATTGCAGAATTTATTTTTATTGTTTCATATGGATCACTTAATATTCAGTTTTAGGAACTACTACAGGAGGAAAGACTTTCTGTAATTAATCAAATTCAAAGATTGCACCTCTTTTATTAGCACTAACTATTTTGCGGTAAATCGTTATAGCTAAATCAATCATTCTCCAGTAAGTTGTATTTATTAACTAGTTATTACATTCTGATAATAATTATAACAGTAGGCCAGAAACCACAATATTTCCATAAAAAATTCTAAATAACATGTTTTAGATTCAGAACTGATCTCATTCACTACGTGATTCTAACCATATTAACTGACAATTATTTGTTCATATTTTATGTATTAAGGTTTGTTAGTAGCAGAAAGATCTGTAAAAAATTTCATATTTTAAATTTTTTTAATTAAATACTTAGTCAGTTTGGTAATTTTAATATTCTTGCGCATAATACTTATGATTGGCAAAGAAATGTTTTTCATGATGTTCCTAAAAATAAATTTAACCAATTTATCAAATTTGGTTATTGGCCAATATTTTTAATAGATTTTCTCGTCCTAAGTCACAGGTTAATTGTAGCTAATTAATTTAATTGGTAATATTAGTGTGTTTCTGAAAGTTAGTTAAGACAAACTTATAAGTTGAATTTCAAAATATTGCAAGTACGTGAAACATCGCATTTTATGTGAAAAGAAAATAAATTATGTAAAAACTTAAATTTCGCTACAAAATTCATAGAAACCACGAAATCATTAGCCTCAATTCGGCGAACTAAAAGGGAGGCGAGAAAAACTCGGGATGTTTCGACGCACTCACCTCCAGTCTCTCGAGCTAATTTCTTAGAAAGTTAACTCAGAGGACGAGTCGAGCGTAAGCTGCAGGTGAAGGAGATAATTAAAACCACATAACCAGGCCTCTGATGTGAGTGTCCGGAACGAAGAAATGAATGCCGCAGAGGAATAAAAGGACGGGAAAAACGATCATCTCCGTGTGAGAAGGAGCGTATTACTGCATTTTGTGGTCGTGTTTGTCCTGCGGTTAGTCGCAGCGCCATCCCTTTGCTGCGGTCCTAGAGCCACTCTCCGGAACATGAGCCGCGCTTACCGCGAGATGGCCTTTTTTGGAGGGAAAGGTGTCCGTTGATCCAGAAATTCCGTTTATTCCGGCGATATTACTCCGCGGAATGCGGAGACCGAAATTTTTATGCCCTCCGAGAGGCGGGAATCGTTCCGGAGACTTTTCATTCCGACTTGAGGGAAAAAGCCCCTTTCAAAGTATTGTGGGAGAGAAAAGTTCCTCCGCAAAAGGGTTGCTCTCTCCCTCTGTCTGCCTTTTTCTTCTCTCGAGAACTGTTGGTGCTTTTAAAAGGGGGAGTTTCATGGGATCTCCCTTGAAGTATGTGCGAAAATCCCAATGGGATTGCATTAGGGATGGTAGTTAAGGGGCCGCAGGGTTTTGTGAGAGAAAGAAGCCAATGGGGGCGGAAAAGGGGTGTGGCGGGTTGAATAAAGACAATCAAGTGAGGGGTGGGGTGTTGTATCGGGGGGTGGAATGGACTAGCGGCTGAGTTGGAATGGGATTTTGGCCTTTACTCAAAATGAATGGAGTTGAGGAAGGGGAGAAATAATTACTAGGGTCGTGAGGAGGAGTAAATGGGATTCGGTGTGGAACCATTTTCCTTTCCGAGAGGAAAAAAGGTGGAATTAGGTTCGTGCTGCATCGCCGCGTACATTTTTTCGCCACAGTCCGAAAAAGGCCCGTCCAAGTACTTAGTAAGTTCTCATGATTGGTGTCCGTTTTCCTCTCTGGCGTCGGACGGAAATCTTAGCTGATGAGTGCCCCGGACGCAGTGGAGGGCTTTCCTTATAATATTTCAAACTTGCTCGCTTGGGTATGAATAAATCTTGCACTTCTTGAGATTCCCACTCCACTTTCTGACTCTCTTGGGAAAACTTCCTGGTGCACGTATTTCAGCTAATTTCGCCCAAGATTTGTGCTCTAAAGAATACGCGTGAAATTAGTCGTAATGGGTATATTTCTCTTCGGATGGCCCTTAGAACCATTCACGTCGCCGACCTTTTATAATCAGAAAAGTTTATTTATCCCGGTGAAAGGCGGGTTTATTTTTTTGAGGGAAAACGAGTTAAACTTTCAGATTATTCACGAACCGCACGTTTGAGCGTGTGCTGTTTAATATTACTGAGGCGGTGTCCAAAGTATTGAAAGAGAATCGTTGAAGACTGCGGTCAGAAAGCGAAACAGGGTTTTCTTAAGCCTCTAAATTATGAATGCTTGCAATTTTGGCTACCCTTTTATTCTTTGCAATATATAGGTGCTCATATGTGATGGTTTCGGTCTTAATTTGACGATTTATCTAAACGCAGTTTCATGTGCTGCACTTGCACACTTACTCAATAAAATATATGTCATGTATGTTTTGCACCACCGATGATTTACCGGTTGATAATTTCTCAGCATGAGTATGTTTCTCCCTCAACTGAGGGCAAAAACCTCTCTTCATTTATATATTTGGTAGTTTACCTACACAAGTAGACATATCGTCACGACTTATTATACAATTAACATTACCAAAACATAACAAAGATTAATTAAAGTAGGATAAAAAAGTTTGATTTTGGCCAAAAAAGATATAATTACTTAAAACGTTCTTCAGGAGATTATGAGCTTTATGTTTGGGCTTATATTTGTCAGTAGATTTTTACGTATTTCCTAATACGATTATAGGAATCTTCATACTCCAAATTTGTACGAAAAGACCTCCTCGTTCGAAAACCTTTGCCGATAAGACTAACAAATTCACATTTGAAGTGATATAATCACAGTTCAGTGATGCCTCGGCTAACAAAGTTGGTTCATTCAATTTTGTTACCCGAAACATGATTTCCTATAGGCTTCTATAGAAAATCGTTTAACTCGTTACAAATGCTGCCTACAGTTTAAAAATAAATTAAATTAAATGAGTGAAATATTGTATTCGTCATGTGGTTCAGTTGATGAAGAGGGGACGGTAAAAAAGCGACTATAACCATTTGGTTGCACTATGGGTAGAGTGGAAAGTCTGAACGTTTTATTCGAATTATTTTATAATGCAAACAATCCAATTATTTCGCAGTTTTCATTTGGTTGTTCCAACTTCTTTGCACTAAAACATTCGTTACTTTAATCCATATTCGTTTTCCGAGTCAAAGAAACAGCGGAAAAATCTTTGTTAGCCAAAATTCCGTTGGCCGGGTTAATCTTCTACGTCTACATAAATAAATGCCACCGTTCGGCGTGTTGCAAAATCTCTTTTGTCGAGGTATCACTATAACTGGTTGAAATTGATAGTATATATGGAAGGAGAAGGCTAATTAACAGTAGCCTTGCGTAAATTAACCCATTTTAAACGATCCTGCGCCTTTTCATCTCCTTCAAAAGACTAGTTGAAATTGACTTCGACCTTTTTAAAAATTGAAATGAGTTGTTCTTCAACAAACCGCGAGCTCTTTTCCCCATCAGCCTTCATTTGTGGAGATCTTTTCCACAAAATCTTTTGTTTTCTTTTTCAGCTTTTCTTCGTTAGGCTTTTTGAAGAAGCATTTTAAAATTGGCATTAGAGGTTAGCCGGAGGAGAGGCCCACTCATTAACTAGCATCGCTTAATCAAACAAAACTAACATACATAAATAATAACCCGCTGGGTTAATTCCCTCATTTTGGGAAATGTTAATACCACTTCTTCGACGATTGCCAAATTCCTTAGGTTTGAACACGGTTCTTAGCACCGGAAAACCTTTATAAGGTGGCTTTGAGAGCAGAATTAAAAGCCGAAATGAAATGGCGAGTGAGAGACGAATAAAAGCGCGGAACAAAAGGAAAAATATGGGCGGAATAGAATGGGAAAAGGTTGAAAAAGATTCGTTAAAGAATGAAAGAACGGAAAAGGTTTTAGCGGAGATGAGGAAGAAATGAAAGAGCGAATGAGGTTGAGAGGTAAAGAATGAAGGCTTTGAGGAGAGAAGATGGCGGAATGTAGTTTAAGGGATGTGGGAAATGAATGGGTCGAAAAAACGAGTTTCCTCGCAAGAAGTTAGAGAGTTAGAATGCGAAAAAGGTTTTATTTTTTCCTTCCCTTGCTTTGGCATAGCCTCGCGACAACTTCGCGTCACTTTAGCTCTTAACCGGCGCGTTTCTTTGGTTGTCCCGAGTGATAAATTGCGAATTATAGCCCCGGAATGCACCACGAGACTGGAAACCGAAATGGGGATCGCGCCATTGGCGGGGAAGTAACAATGCCTTCGAAACTGGGAAAGTGTGGATGGCCAAATGCGTCCTCGTTTTTTAAGCCCTGTCCTCGCAACTATGCCATTTAAGAAAGAAATTTCTGCGTCGAAAACTTGCCGGGGACGTTTTTTCGTAAGAACACTTGCTGGCAACGACCTTTGCGAAGTTGTTCTCCCTTCCTTATCTACGGCGAAAAAGAAACATTCCTGAGTGTATGTTAACGTATGCAGATGTATTTCTTCGGAATCAATTTCAAAGGCGCGACTTCGTGGATAGCCTCATTAAGCGAATATAAAGGACTCTTGGAATAAATTCTCTAACCGTGAATAATTCGTTTTTGGTTGCTCTCGCATATTTTTAAAAGATCCATCTCTCTAAGTTTCCTATTCGACCTCGTCGGTTTCGAAATTGTTTTGGTTTATTTCATTTAGAAGCGCAGTTTATTGGATCCGAAGAGACTCGATTAGATAATAGCGATCCTTTTCAGCATCTGCTCGGTGACCCACTTTAGAATACGATGGCCATAAATAAGCCTTTGAGAGTTTACTCTTGAATTGAATATCGAAAAGTTTTGTGGGGACTCTTTTATGCGGAGGGCCGCCCAGCAGAGTCGCCACAAATTGTTATCGGCAAAGCATTAAAGCAGAATATTTTCATAACAATGTAGATTCCTACTTTGGACGTAAATCGTCTTAGAAGGGAAAACGGCAGACCGAACGATATCATGAAAACGTGAATTCGAGGCATTATGCTTCACCTCATTAACTTGCGAATGCTAGACGTTGCAGTGCACGGCCGTAAAGCCGTTTCATTGCGACGTTTCCTCTGCACTCCGCAGTATCCTT
This sequence comes from Pachydiplax longipennis, assembly GCA_036926295.1. Taxonomy (NCBI): domain Eukaryota; kingdom Metazoa; phylum Arthropoda; class Insecta; order Odonata; family Libellulidae; genus Pachydiplax; species Pachydiplax longipennis. The sequence continues at coordinate 11,051,476 of JAVFKF010000024.1, read as the reverse complement.
CTTTCGAAGGTCTTAAGTCTCCTATCGGAAATATCAAGAGGCGATTTTTTTCGCCAGTCATCTTTCATACGAGCATATGATGTGGCCGCTTAAGTCTCTTCTTTGAAATTCATGAGCTCTTAACACATGCGGTTCACATCGATTTCACATGTCCTTTCCTTATATTTGGTTCTATAGCACACTCTCTTAAAAGTGCTTCCGCCAATATCTTTCCTTTGAATTTTCACATCGATTTTGGGATTAGTTTGTATTTATTCCAAGACTGTCGTGCGTTAAATAAAAAAGCTATAGAACACAACTATAAATAAATGTTTAATATGTATATATTTTCAACTATTAAAGCAAGTATTATTTCATATATTGATTGAAATATTAGGTAAAATGATCAATTTAACTTTCAAATTTCAAAGACTTCAACTTCTTTTCTATTTCAAAATTTAATTTCAGAGTTACCTTGATTTTAAGTTTATCACATATTGTATTTTTGTCACCCCAATGCAAGTAATGAAACCTTTGCGTATTATTGAGCATTGATAATTCTATCATGCGAATTAATTTTAGTAAAACTATTGTAAGTCAGTTAATTAATAAACACATAATATAATTTATCATTTTATGAGAGGTTTTCCTCAATCGTCTTAACATTCAAAGAAGGATTGGTTAATAATATAGCTAATGCCTAAACATTAGCAACAAAGGGTGATTTATAATTTTGAGTTAAAAATTTCAGGATTAATTCACAAAATTATTTCTTAAGTAAAGAGGTGGCAAAAACGGGTGAATTTTAGCTTTTTCCATGATTTTACTAAAATTAAGAATGATCCTGTACGAGAAAAAGTAATAATCAATTTGACAATTTATTAGTTAATTCCATCTGATATAATTTTTTGCTTTTAATTTTCGTTCCATGAACACTATTTTTAGAAAAATAAATTAAGAACATTTTCTTAGTTTAATATTTCTTGGAAGTTCAATGCCCTTTCTGTAGTATATCCCACCAAACGTTTATATCATCATTTCTTTATCCCATATGGTATTACAAGACAGGGACCTCTAAATTATCTTTGCACATCCGTTTGTATATTTTTTCGGGGAAATAAATTATCGGGAGAAAATTGGCTCGATAAGCTTTCAGGGAGACTGTCACCGCCGTGCGATAAACAAGGCATATGTGGCTTTTTCCGAAATGGAACAGATAAAGACTCGCATGAATTTTAAAATCGCAGAACATCGCGAACGCCTTGTTTCTGAAATAAATAGCGAAAAAGTGTAATTTTCGCTTAGGGACAGGAGTTATTTTTATATTCGGTGATATAGGAGACGCCTTAAATGAAGATTTGGAGCGTGTGAACGAGATAGGGGCGTAATTCTTCGCAGAGGGTGACGTCGGCGCTAATCACAGAAAATAGGTCTGCAGACGTAAAAATGCTCTTTCTTCCTTTTTGGAACATCTCTCTCGCGTCGGGATTTTCATTTTTATTTCGCAGGAGTTGATTCCACCGGCTTAGTCATAAATTGCGCGGAGCACTCGCGTTTAAAAATTTGATACAGTTAAAAGATAGAGCCTTGGAGGAAGAAAACTAATCTCTTCTTTGGATACCCGAACTTTTCGAGTTGTCAAAAATATGAGATTAATTGCGAAAGTTGTTACTGTCGAGATTTCTCACGTTACGGTGCGTATAATTCAAGGAATTACGACTTGCGACACAAGTTCGAAAAGCATTTTGGCTGTTATTTGTAGGGTCTTCGTCATACATGTCAATTCTTTGTCATCAAAATGCTATTTATTTCATGCAGTCAGTGAAACACCAATTTATAATCATTATATAGCAGGTAAAACATGTAAATAATAACAAAAAAGGAATCTTGAAAAATAATAATTAAAGTAAGATAGTACGAAAGGGTGGATAACATTTATATTTCATGGCGTAATTTAAACCTATTTTTATAAACTTATTGTTTCTTAAGCAGGAAAACTGGGAAAATGAAACGAGGGAAAGAATTCAATGAAGAAAGGTGAAAGAAAAGGGAACGTTTGAAAAATGAAAGTCTTGGTGTGGAATTATGAAGCAGAGATGTCAAACGGGTAGGTCTGATAGGAAAATGATAATTTAGAAGAGTAATTAGAAGGGAACAGTCAGAAATTAAGTAGCAGATTTAAGAAGAACTAGCCATGACACCAAACAAGGTTGACAGAAAAGAATTCTAAGGAAAGAGAAGAAAATGTAGCATTGCTGTTAGCCTGGTAGAAAGAAGAAACTCATTTTTACAACTTAAAGGAATATTTTGTAACTTTGTTCAAGAAGCAAAGATGAGTAGTTAAGGATTAACCATATAAATAAAAGAAGCATGCATCTGAAAAAGCACTATTAACAGATAGATTTCATCCCGTAATGAAAGTGATACTGTTCCTTTACTGGTAGGGCATTGAATTTTCCCAATTGAATCAAAATATATAAAATATATCAACAAATGTACAATGAATTTTTAGAATATAGCAAGATAAATCCCATCTACTCCTAAAAGAGTTCAGAATTATGTTTTGTAACTCCCTTGGAATTAAAATCCGGAATTCGTGCGTATTTTTCTGCAGAGGAATATTTTCTTTGGACTCCCTTTCAGTGGTTTGATCTTTCACAGGAATACTCTTCTTTATTTCAATAACCATTTTCCTTTTTATTTTCATTTTCTCATTTGTATATAATAATTCACTTATATTGCTATCTGTTTACCACTAGGACGTAAACCTCTTTATTATTACTCACGGTAGAAATTATTAATTTATAACTGATATGCTCATTTTAATTTGTGAGGAATTAATGATATTTTTATCATGGTACTGCTTCTATGAAACCATTCGATTGAAATTTTGTCATACATAGAGGAGCGGAGAATTAAGTACAGTACATTGATTTCTTTCAATATTCTAAGACTCAGTGATGTTACGTATATCATTGAATAATTTAAAAGCATCTCTTACAATTTTCACCAGAATAATGGTAAATCATGATCAGTGGCGTTTTTCCTCTTAAATCCTTTCTTTAAAGGGGAAAATTTTTAAAAAATTTCCCTCGATTCTAACCTTTGGCTACACCATACAATGCCCTTAAGATGCTCAGCGAAGTGAAATTTGGAAAGAGAAGCCAAAGATCAAATGAAAGGATACATGCGATAGAGACTGATGTATCCCGTGGAACAGTCCGTTTGAAGTGAAAGGGGGAAAACAGAGCCGAGAAATGAGAAAAAACTCTGAATATTCGATTAATGAAATAACGGGAGCGGAAATGGGTCAGGACGTAAATTATATACCGCAGAGAAAGATAAGGGGAAATAAAAAGAAGAGGAAAAGTAAGAATTCTGGAAAAACGAATGTCCAGAATTGTTGTAAAACGAGAGAGATTTTCTGGGCGGAATTAATGGTATAATCAAAGAGTCATTTTCCCGTCAAAATTCAGAGCTTTAGTATCAGATGTTCCGAAGAATCGGAAAGCAGAGATTGTGTCAGAAGTAAAAAGAGATGAATGGAATTATAATTGTTCATTAAACGTAAGAACCTTTCTTTATCGCCCAAATAACTCTGCAATTCAAATTATACTCGACCGCTGTACTTGTTAATTCTTCGCCAGAATTAAGGTTCATTGTATCTACGTAATGTTGAATTAATATGTAAACATTTAGAGCAGTCGTAAATTAAAGAAATAAAGATATCGAATAAAAATACCATTTCTATAAGTTTCCATTTTACTCTTGACGAGCAATTGGTGATTAAGATATGTTTGAAAAGTGTATAGTTCCAAATTTCTCAGCCTCATTTAAACAAGACACGCCAAATTAATCAATTACTGTGACTGAATGAAAATGGTATTAGAAATGCTATCAATTATATTTTAATTGCAAATATTTTAGTTACAAATATCAATTATATATATTTTACTGCTTTGAAAGATTTTTAGGAACAGTTCTCTTGAGTGTTTATAATGAAAGCATTCTTCGTTAACTAACATGTTCCGTTCTTAATAATTTACATTCACTATTTTAACTTATGAAATAAATCGTTATTTCCTGAATCACCTTGCAATTTAAAGGGCTGATTATAAGATATTCAGAAATAATTTTGTTTTAAACGAAATTCGTAGTAAGTGATTTTAATTTATAAAATTGACCCTTTAAAAACTTGCAGTCTGAGTATTGATACCGCCGTAGGTATTTAAAAGGCTACGTGAGTTAATCTTTTCATGAATGAGGCAGAATTATAAAGCTGAAGCTGGTGTATGGAGAGGAATAGCCAGAGAAATATGAGTGAATGAATAGAAGGGACGGAATACGTGGTTTCTTTTTTTAACGGGCGTGAGGTGAAGTACTCGAGGAGGAATCCATGCATAGAATGGCAGATAGAGGAAGGAGGCATTTATCAGCAAGTGGGATGAGGTGAGGGTATGCGGTCGTTCGAGGACTGCGAGGGTGTGATAGAGAGAAAGGAAGAAGGCCTTCGCACAGATTTCCGTTTCCTTTTTCCAAGGAAATTCGTTTCTTTTTTATTCGGACTGATTCCGTGCGGCTCGAGTGCGTCTATTCCATCCTCTCTGCCCTTCCTCTACTCAATCTGTCTCGCTCCATATTTTATTCAACTGTTATAGGATCGTTTGGAAATCCATTCGGATCTTGGTTTTCCCGCTGTATATGGGATAATTAATGAGAGACTCCTTCATCGAAAGTATTCTCGGATAGCTCACTTTCTGGAATGTCTATTCCGGAAGGATGTCTCCTGTGAAATTTCGGTCGAAAAAATTTAATATTGTAGAAAGGTTGACTCCACCTTTCTCTCTACGAGAAGACGAACTTTTTTATCGCATAATGAATAAATCCATCTTGGCTATGTGGGATTCGAGTATGTATTACACTATGTTCTTGCTTTATTCTTAATAGAAATGAACTTTCAAATATTGTGGGTAAAACTCTATGATCTCTTTAAGGTGGATAGGGGCGTGTTGCATGAAAAAGCTCCTGAATCTTATCCTGCGCTTAAACGTAGCATATTTTTTACTATTGCTAAGGAAATTAAATTAAAATCAAAGATTTTATTCGTAGTTAATAGTATTAGCAAACAAAATAGCGTTAAGCCCGAAGGGGTCGATTTGTTCCTAATAGCATAATATTTGTCTTCGTAAACTTTAGGAAATAACTAAGTTTTAAGGTTCTAAGTATTAAGAAATATAATGGTTGAAATCCTTTAAAGCATGATGCAATATATTAGCCATATGTATATGATATTTACCAGTATATCAATACGAAACGATGTTCAGTAAAGTACACCATTATTAGGTACGCTTTACATCACATAATTGAGTAAAAATGATTTCCAATATAAAATGCTCCCAATGGTTTTCAAGGCGAAATTTGAGGTTAAGTTAAAGTCATTTGAAGTAAATAGATTCCTTATAAATTCATGCACGGTTGTTGAAATACAACTAGACCCCAGAGGTGTTAAACTAAAGTTATCTCTATGCATATATACATCTCTCATCTCATTAATATACATTTCTCTATATATACTATATATTCAGCATGAATTCATTTATTATATATTGTATACATTCTATATAGTTAATGAAATAGTTTATTTCGTCCTCGATCGAATTTAAACAAATTTGAGAGTGCATCGACGTTTCTTCAACTATGTCTGGAAAAACAAACCATGTGCCATGAATTCGCCTGCGAGATATCCCTTCCTTTTGTACAGCTTGCGAAGTCCGAGTATAGATCTCCTATATCATTTTTTCATGGCGCACTTCTCTTCCGAGGCTGACCTTGTGGACTAGAAGGAGGGATCGAGTGAATAAATAAAAAAGTCTCCAATTTTCTCATTTTTCCCGTCCATCACTGCGAACTCTTCTTCCTTCTTGGAGCACCTTTGTGTTCTCCTCTCGCTTCGCCAATCGCCCACATCTGCCGCACTTCTCCTTCCGATGAACGTGGATGTATTCCGAGTGCTTTGGGTGTAATTCCGTCGGAAAACCTTCTCTCTGTTATTCGATCGGCAACAGCAGGCCAGTTGCTCTCCCTTTTTATCTCTCTCCTTTTTGGAGGATTTTGTTTAAGAGGCTTGCTAGGAAATGCCGAAGAGTGTGGCAGTCGCCTTGTTTTCTGAGTCTGTTTTCGTCGGCTTTTCTATCGCTGCGTGGACTTCCATTTCTCATATCTGGACCGAGATATGGTGAAAGGTGCGTCGAATGTTTTGCCTTTAAGTAAAGGCCTTCGATCCGGTTGACGTCAGAATTCACGAATCGGGAGTATCGGAAAAATGAAGAGAAGTCGATATATTCTGTAATTCGCAGCAGGGTTGCCTTTGGTGCTATGTGTGGTAATTAGAATCGTTGGGGAATTTATTATAAATGATAACTTTTGCGTCGGTTTTATATACATGTCATTAGTTGATTGATCATAGCCCTTCTGAACCAATAATGGGTTGTGAAGCCGTTTTGGCTAATTTAGACAACCCTCACATATTTAAGTTTTACTATAAATAGAAGTTTTTCACACTCCCCTTCCTTGTGGATGGTTCCCAACTGTGAATCAGTTTCTTAACATAATAGGATAGGTTATGTTACATCCTTAACTCCTTATAATGGTTTTCTTTCTATTTACATATATATATGTTATATTTTTGTTACTATCGTTGACGACAGGGGAAAAAGGGTTTTTTCGTCTCAATTTATCCTCATTAAAGACCTTTTAAAACATCTAACGGTTCCTGAAATTATAGTAATAGGAAAATAATGAGTAAAAGATTTAAATACTCCGTTTGTAATCTCTAAACATTAATCAAATCCTGGTCTTAATTTATATCCAGGGCGACGGACTTTCCTAAAGCTTACACTTTCTTACAAAAGTGATATGAATTGCTTATTTTCTATAGAAAAATACAGAAAAACCTTACAAGACTATGAATCCTTGAAATATACCATACATCTTGCAATCGTTCTAGTTTTAGTTCGCCAGCATCGTCTTGAATTCTCAAATACCAAAAGAAAAAAAGGGCGCACTAATCGAATTTTATAACGTATGTATTAATATATATATATATATAATATTACGTATGTATACTCCTCAAACGATTCATCAGGTAGATGGGAATAGACTGTGGTAGTTAATATAACTCAGAGAGAAACTCGTAATAAGAAGAGCCAATGGGGTTTAATCCGTTAAGGTAATCTCTCGTCCACCTGTTTAAGGAATATTTTAAAGCTCTATTTTAATAACAGCCGTGTCCAGTTTTCATCTCTCGCCATTTGCGATAGACCCGTGAACGATAATGGTCGGAACTCGTTTTGATAATTGCCGTATGCGAATGATATGAGCGGATTGACCGAGGATAACATCTGTGCCATCGGAAAGAAAAGCTGTCGAATATTACGTTAAAGCGCGAAGTAATCCGTAGCGGAGGATTGGTCATAAAAACTTTCGGCAGTGATTACTCGACTTCTCACCTCATATTCTCTTCCCACGACGCTAAGGCACCGAAAAAAACTCTTTAGCATGATCCTCCAGAAAATTCTAGGCCCGTCCGAATAATCCCCGAAAAATGGAAATTTGCTGAGAACGCGGAGTTGGCCACGGAGTAATAAGCACATCGCATGGGAAGAGAAGAATAGAAAATCCTTCCCACACATGAACCGCCGAAAATGCATAATCCAATCGTTTGAACGAGTTCGTGCGTACTTATACTTTTACAAAGACATTGGTTTCCCTCATTCAATTTCCATGGGTTCAAATACCGCCCTAAGACTATAAATGACGCATTGATGTTCATTTCTGTTATGCGACCGTCTTTCTCGTCCTGCTAATTTGCATAATCCTGTTCGATCCCATTTTCCTTACCTTATCCGCCAATTTTTCCTTCATTTACAATTCTTCGTGCATTCGTTTTTTTTTGCTTCACCGATGAAATTACAGTGAGCTGCTAAATAACGTCAGTTATCTCCCGCATTATTGGGAATTTTCGCTTATGAAGTATCCACTTTTGCGTTTAACCCTGAATTGACTTTGGAGGGAACTGTATTATTAACCCCATAATAAATACATACCTTTCTTAACGCTTGTGCAAGTCTTTAGAGATATCTCGAGGAAAGTGGACATGACATCAATTTCTTCGGAAAGTGAATATGTAGAATTATTTTAAACGGAAATGGAATGAATAATCAGCTTAATATTACAGCACATTTCCAAAAAGCCTATCCTTAATCGACAAATTTAATATTATTCATATCTCGCCGCTGGGAATAAATTGACGTTTCGCGTTTTACTTTAATTTCTCGTGCGAATAATTAAAACTATTATTATTTGCATCGGCAACAGAGGTTTATTATTAATAATAATTATTATTATTTTAAGAAAGAACCTATATCATTAGAAATAAAAAAATGCAAATAGTTTCCGGGGAACTATTTAATTTTTCTAGATATAAGTTAATTGTAGAAAGTCGTTATATATTAATTGTACATACATATTTTCAAGTTATAACTGTATAAGGTAGGTGGAAGAGAGTCCATACTGGCCTAATATCGCCAAAAGAACATAGTTTTTATTTTTGTTTCTTTGAATATATTGCATTTAATCAGGCATAATACTTATACATGCTTAAATTTCTTATTATATATATCTTTATGGTTAACTCATATCCAGATATAGTGTATAATACAAAAAATCGTCGTGTTTCCGTTCATCGCATTTATCATAGTATATTCCTCCTAATACATTTCGCTGAAATTTATTTGTCTACCTATACTCATGCCACCTTCCATATTTATGTGGTATTTTTTATTGAATATATTTATTTTAACAATATTTCGAACCTCCATAACCTTTTATGTCAAATATCATTTAATCTAGGCACTTGAAGTTCTTTTGTTTAAAGTATCAGACCGTTGTTATAAAGGTCAAGGGCTAGATCCCACCCCATGTTTATGAATGTCTGTGCGAGTTCATATTCCACGAGAGGATGTCATAACAGACTAGCCTCAGGGCAAAGATATCATTTCCCTCTTACTTTTGCGGATTTTTCCTTATCTTTTTCTCCTTCTGTCTCATTTGCGACGAAATTTTCGCGTCTTTATCTTTCCTTCGGCACAACAATTTCATCCTCTCTCCGCCTTATCATTTTCCTCTCTGCCGCTTTGCATTCCCTATCTTTTTCCGCCTCATTCCTCCTCTTATCTCCTTCATATCCACTGTCCGCTTTTTATCGAGACCTGTGTCGCATTCGCAGTCCATCCTAAGTTTTTGCCCCTTTCATTTCCACGTCTCCATCACTTCCGACGAAGCCTTTTTAGCGCAAAGCAAATTCCACTTTTGTCTCTATTTCTCTCGTCCGTCGCATAGCTCTCCAAACTTTCTGGATTACTGCTTATTATCTCACTCTTTCCTCTCTCAGCGACTTCCATTTTTCATGCGATATCTGACTCTTCCCCTTTTTTTGGTTCCATCTTATCACGTCTTATTTCCCTAATGCGCGGGTTTTTTCCTAATCGCGCTTTAGCAAAAAAACCGCTTATTTACGCAAATGCTGGAGTCGACTCGTCAACGGAAAATTTCTGATACTTTGGATACATCATTCGAGTCATGTTGCTCCTTTCCTTTTGTCAAGCAGAAGAGATTTATTGCTCTCTCTCATTTATTTCCTTTTTACTCTCGCGATGAAATGGCGCGTGTTCGTGACAGCTGACTTTTTGTGCATAATTTATCCTCAGCGTTATTTTAGGGCTGGATTACATCTATTTAAGGTAATTGTTGAATATGCTTCCGTCAAAACATTGATGCCGCTGTTGTGGGTATTAACTCAAATTTTCTATTCTTTTCGACGTCAATATTATGGAAATTTTTCATTGTTTTATTATCTGCAGAGGACAGGCGGCTATGAGCCGATGAGGATGTATGCTAATTTTAAATTAGGTGTGCATATCAAATTGAATAACTCTGTCGAATTTAAATTTTCGTACATAAGAGTTTCTCCCTACCCTATAGGTTTTGAGAAAGAGCTCTGAAAAGAGATAGAACAAGAGCCTAAAATTCCTGATAATTTTCACCGTAAGCCACAAGCTATATTGAGTACATATAATATAGTCATTGAAAATTACTTTCCAAGTAAGCTGGAACTGAAAAATATATCTCAGCATTCATGTTAGTATTTTCCTCGTAATTTACAACCGTAATAACATAACATCCAGTAATTTCCTATTTTAATTTTTTGTCCAGGAATTCTCCGTTTCATATCCACATATACGGAAGTGCACAGTCAACATGATCTCAAAACAATGAAGCGATTAAACGTGCTTTTCGTTGAGTAAATATTTCTACATCTCATTTGTTACATCAACTATTTATTTTCATCAAACTGTAATTTGTTTGGTACTTTCCATTTTTATTTCCCCGTTGATAATCAAAGGGCAGTTAAGCGATTCCAATAACTTCTGGATATTTTGTTAGTGATTTCGTTACTTTATCCTCATTTACAGATTTCTATGCAATATTTTATTTGAAATATTTTTAATTTTGAGTTAGAATTTTCAATTTTGTAACATTTGTTTTTGTAACATTTTAATTTTTTTATTCAATCCACATTTACTTTTACTGGTTTGCTACCGGTATCTTCCAAGGGGCAAAGTGCAGCTTAAGAGTACCATATCATTGTTGACTCCTTATTGATGAAGTTACAATATCAGTTAGGTGTTGATTATGTATGTACTGCATAATAATAGTATCATGGTGGTATTCCATTAATGTTTCATAGCTACGTCGTTTCTTACTTCCCTATGCTTTATCTATGGTGAATAAATTATGAGAATGAGTGGCGTTTCGTAGGAGTTTTTCGCGCCTGCTATTGGGCCATTTTTCATTAAGGCACTCTTGACGTGACCCGTGAGATATGTCCCCATCTGAAATAAATAATTACGCCTCAGCGCCACACTTTGCTTCGACTATTCTAGATGACCTCGAACTACGTATTCATGAGCATGCAGAATAAGGTCTGGAGGTAAGTTTTTATTTGCTCAAAAACTCCATTTACCTCTTAAGAAATCGAGGTCAGACTGGGACCAAACTAATTGTTTTCTTGGCAGGAAACCTCTTTCCATTCTAAGGGCCCCTTTGACCTTCCCTTCCGTTTAACCCTTTCTGTTTTCCCTAATTTATCCTTCGTCTCTAATTCCTTTATTCGCGTATTTGCCCCCTGCAGGAGCATCGCAAACTCGTCATATTCTCATTATGCGATTTGCTTTTATTTTTTCGGCCTTCCCTATCTAGGAACAGTTGAAAGCTTCAGAAATTCACAAGCAAATCCTAAGTTTTCCTCATTAAAGCCCTTTGGAAATTTAAATGCGCGTGGTTTAGCTCAGACTTTTCCGACGTGCAACTTTCGCGAATATTTTATACCGCGCGGAGAAATTTTGTTATCCTTGTAAGTTTTTTTTTTATCGCGAAATGAAGGAAGTCGGATTTTCGTTTTCAAAGATCCATCGCATTAAAATTTATGAAAATAATCATTCTCTTTGAAAATAGACCAGGGTGTTGCAAAATATTTCTTTGAGCTACGAATTCACCGCAAGGGTATTTTTTTCTTCTTGTTTTCTCCAGTTTAAACCTCTGGTCAGTAGGTCAGTTTCTATAATATTCAACAAACAAACACTTTGTGAGGTCAGTTTACTAAACCATATTAATGCGCAGGAATACCTTAAAATAAGTTCTGTCATTCCTTGTGAAGTTAGAAACCAAAATGTCCCTTTGACTTCTCATTTAACTGTATACACTCCTGCTCCTACATTCTCCTTTTACATCGAGATTAATTACAACTACGTTAGACTGAATCCGAATTATTTATAATAGATGCACTGCAGAAATAAGACTAGGTTTATTTTCCTGACCTTATTTTTAGATTATTAAGAATAATTATACAGAAACCCCATGCTGAATATTTACATTCATCTGAAAAATCTTCTAGGGAAATCTAAATTTAATCTTGGAACAGAAGAAATATTTGAACATATGATGTGCAGTTGTGCTGCTTCAATTAAATTATAAATAAATAGTGAATACATAGAAAAGAACAAAATAATTGAATATTAATTTATGAAATCAAGATTTACAGCGTATCACTTAGCATTTTATTTAGCTTTTGGCGAGAAGATTCTGAGACTGAATAGGTATATGTAATTGCGTTTTCTTTTCGGTTCTCAGAAGTTAGCAAAACTGAAAATACAAATCTATAGAAAATAAGGAGGGTTCGCCATGATACATCTAAGTACTTCAAGGAAAATACTGCTAACTATACTAATTTGGTACATTCAAAACATTTATTTCATTCGGAATGTTCATATGTACATACGTGATACGGGCTTGGATTTTTACAATTTCACATGTTCCCTGCTAACATTTTTGTCGAATTCCCCATGTAATTTCCACAGAAAATAGCAACACCGGCTAATTCAGTAATATATAGACCAAACGGAACATATCCGTGAAAATTGCAGTTTTATGGCGGAAACTAAAACGTTTTGTATAACCATACTATTTTCACTCTATCATTCATTTTCTATTGTCAGCCCTTCACAAAATCGTCAGAATTGAATGCAAATTTGGATGGAGTATATCATGCAGCTATTTTACATAAATGTTATTTGTATGAATTATTTTTCCTTTCACGGAGCCATTAGATTTCGCCTTTACGTCTGCGGTTAGTTTTTATAATATATTTTCCCCATTTTTTCTCCGCTCCGCCGTATGGAATTTTTCCACTCATTTCCATTTTGATTGACCTTTTCAGCGTGAGTCCGTATAAAAAAGAATCCCTCCCTTCCTAATTTACCTCTCCGTAGTTCATTTTCCGATTTTTTCGTGCCTCCGCCTCTTATTCCCCTCCTTTGTATTGCAGTCCGCCCAGAAAATTCTTACTTTTTATTCCTTAGGGTTGAAAATAAAAATTAACTCTATAAATTAGTATAATGGATTTTTTTATCCATCGCCTCCTCGTAGTCGCATCCGCTGGAGAACTTACGGTGCCCTTTTTATTTAATATTCCCAAAACTATTTTCTGCTCCTGAGAGCCTTTTTACTTTTACCATTCTTTTCTGACAACGAAATATTTCGGTTAGGGCTTATTCCATTAAATGGAAGAGGAGATATTAAATTTCGCCCAAGGCAAGAAGTTTTTACTTATTTAATCTTTATTCGTTTCGTTTAATTTTTATTTTCACAACTTTTTAGATGCGTCGAGTCAGGAAAGTAGAGTTGTCTCCGAGGTAACTTTGTCGGTGGATTCTTTTCAATCAAGGAAACATAATTTCCCAAATGTTTGAGCTTTCCTAATGCTTAAAATGTACTTCCGCCTGATTATAACATAATTACAGACTCAAGCGTGACGTTCCATATTCAGCTGATTTCACTGATATTTCAGAAAGTGTGACTCTTCCTGCATCCTTCCTTTACGGCAAAGTTCATTGGATATATTTCACGAGAAATGATTTTCAGCATAATATTCTATCCATGATATAAACGCAATAAACTACACTTTTCCTATATACCTAAAAAGAAATCAGAAAATGTGACTTATTTTATTTAACAGTTATTTTCTTGAATACAATAATATTATGAGAACAATTTCATCGACATTCATAATTTTTTATCAAAGATGGTCATTCTAACCTATAACTAAAAAACATTGTCTTCGTATGTAAAATAACCATTTAAATTCTGCAATACACCTCTCGGCGTATGGCAGGGGTTGATCGCACCATCACTATCCTTCTCAAATCGATTATTTCCAGGTATCGTTCTCAGAAAAAAGGAATTCTCGAAACGAACTTTATTTGTAACTATGATTTGCTCCAATGGAGTAAAAATTACTTACTCATCAGTTTTACATATGTTCAGTGATAATATATTTCGAAGCTCAATAACAAATAATGTTTTGTTTTCAGTTTATCTACTCAGTAATAGATTCTGTAAAAGGAACCGTCCTTTAAAGATTTCATGCTAGCAAATAAAACACCTATCCGTGAGTTATTATAAAGTTCGTAAACGAGTGCTTTTGCTGGATGTCTCGTCTTTTCTAAGGTCTGCTTTTTTAAAATCCAAGAGCAACAGATATAAGTTCTTCTAGGTACTGAAGGATCAGGGAAGCCCGGGATTGCTTAAGGGACTGGTACTTAATTCCGGCCTTCCTTTGGTATCTTGAAGACGCTGGCCTGTCAAACGGCTTACGGAGTATGTTCAAACTCTGATCCATCAGCAGTTGTGTTCCCATTTCTTTTGTTATAGATATTAGGTTGTAAATTGAATTTATCATGCTTAGAGTATTACATATACAAATTGGACGTAGAAATTAAATAGCAACATCTAAGGGGTTTTGTTGCCACTCCTTTTTTGATCGATTCTCAAACTATGTTTTCTATAAATTTGCCAATTCATGAATTTAATCTTAGCTTATACAACTTCTCCTAGTTATAAAGTAGTGAAATCTCCATTAGCGGAACTCGCCAAGGTATTCCAAACATAGCGACGGGAAGATGATAAAGATCTCAGCAGTCAGACACATACGTCATTCGGTTATTGATGATCTCTCCATCACGTTCCCTTTCGCATAGCTTTAGAAGGCGCGCCATTTATAATTGCATCCGCCCTCCGACGCCTTTTTAGCATTCGTATGGTTCACTTCATTATCTTTGAGCGATGCGTCATAGTCTCCCTTGAAAGGGAATTTCTCTTCTCTTTCCCCTCCTCTCTTCCTGTTATTTTCCTCTTTCCTTCCTTTTCCTCCATTCTCTTTTGTTCTAACTTCGTCGAAACTTTAGCGCCTATTTAGCATTCAACCGCCAATATCGTGGATTAGTCTCCTAATATCTCCTCCCCTTCTTCGTCTTTCCCTTTCAATTTCTCTCTTTTCCATCCTTTGCTCCATTTTCCTCTCTTTACCCATCCTTCTTCTTCCAAATATTTTCCACGTAACATCATCCTCTTTGCCAGACAAACTCACCGTAAAAATTGTACCTTATTTTTATTTAATTTATAATTTCATAATACACGAGTTATCATGATACGATATTCTAGTTTGGATAGAAATTATAATACTTTATCCATAAAATTACAGAAAAAAAGAAGTGAAATCAGTCGGAAGCCGAGACTAAACCGGGATTTCCTACTTTCCGGGTTACTTAATGCAATAGAGCCACCACAACAAAACAATCTCTTTTTCAACTTTTAATGCTATTATTGGGCACGGTGTACTTAACGTAATAATCACACTTCATAAATTAATAATTAATGAATCTTGTGGCTCTAACTATGTTCACGATCCATTTGTACAGTATCAAATGTCTTCTGAATAAAACTATTGCTGAACAATATAACACTATTAAAATTGTGGTTTTGAATTGTATTGCATACATACAATATACTATCTTGAAAGCTTCTATAGAGGGGACGTACATGTATTGCAACATTGAGGAGGGCAATTTCATCAAAGCATACACTATTATTTAATCACCAAATTTAAAATTTATATCGCCGACAGCAATACGTGTGTATGAATAATACAAGCCTTTAAAGTATTGTAGAACGGTTTAACGCCAACTTTTACTTCTGCCCTTGGACTGTCATTTTATCGCTATCACATCTTGTCTCTCCCTCTATTTTTCTCTCGCATTTCCATCTCTACATTCCGAAACCTTGCTTTTCCTCCCTTATTATTTATCTCATTTTCTCCTTATCTTGTCCCTTTTCTTATCAGTTATCCCTCCTAACACTCGTTCTCCCCCCTTTCCCTGCAATATTACTTTGCTTCCTCTCATTCTTCAAAATCCCATCCTCAGACCCTTCCATCGAGTAATTAACATATTTCAGAGCCCTCATTATCTCCCTCTTTATTCGGACGGCCGTTTCTCGCCTTTAATCGACTTCCTTTCCTCTCCCTCTAATTGTCACGTTTGTCTTTATTTCCCTTTTTTTCCGAGGAAAGTCTTTCTGTGACATTCAGTAGATTATCGACAAGAAGATAGGAACTTTTTCGTCGAAAAAAGCGCGTTTACCGTATGCCTTTCCACTAAATATCTAAAGGATTAACCTTGTAGGATGGAAATGTAGGGCACGTACATATCGATCGTGCCATTGTGATTATAATCCATCCAAAACTAAGCACGCGACGAAAACTATTGCGAAAAACACGCGTCATCCGTCGTGTAATTTGCGCTCCTCAATAAGCTGCTGATGACCCAGATTTTCGGATTAGATTCTAATATGAGGCGATTTGCGGGGAGAATGAAGTAGCGAATCTCTTCGCTCGGATTTTACAAGAAACTCGCCTTCGACGATCTGTCAGTATCTTTGCCTCTCGAAGTCTCTAATTACGTCGAAAACTACCATTTCAGGGCACACATCAAATCCTCATTTGCAGCGCATATCTTTTAATTGAACGCTCGAATCGTCGCATCAGAGCGACTTGTTCCGCTAATGACGAGTGGGTATTTCTCAAAGAGACTGCTTCATATCATTCGTCTCGGACTCGTTTTTAAATTACTATTTAGTCTTCCAAGGGCACTTCAATTACGACTGATTAAATTGTAAGAATGGCGAGCGAATTGCTCAAAAGCCATTATTCTCTGTGCAGTTTGTTTGTTTTCGGAATTGCTTTATATCGTTTGATGAATTCTCGCATTTTCAATGATCTGTTTGAAATTGTGCGGAAGATATCTTCGTCTATAATGAATGTCATTAAATAATATCTGCATGTGGGACGGATCTAGAAACTTGCAAAGGGGGCAGTAAATACCAAGGGGTGGTTATTCGAGTTAATTCTTTATAAACTCCTTTCCAGTTTACTTTTAATACGTGCTTTTTTGCCTTAAATGTAATGATTGTACAAAACTTTCATAATCTGATTTTAATTGGAGTTCCTCTTCATATGCCCGGCAATAGTACTACTTCGTACTGCATCTTGATAAAAGAAACTTATTTTCAGATAAAATTTGTGGAAGTGTTTGCGTAAATATTCAATTATTTTTCATATTAAAGCTTCTAGTCTTTTCAGAGTATCGTTTTTACTGCAAAATATGGGAAAATTGGGATCCCAAAAAGGAGGAAAGCAAGCAGCTAGTCTTACACATAGTTGTTTTCATAAGCAGGTTCGTTTTACTAAGTCATTTTGTATTTTAATCGTGTATACTCTATCTTAAAAAGCTCATTTAATGATCTCGAGAAGAGACAAAACAACACTAAACAAAAACCAGCTCCTAGTATTCACAGAGATAGTCTTAACTTGATGAAAAGGAAAATACTTGGTAGTTACTGTAAAATGTACATTATAAAATGTACTACGTTTGTAGCGTTTGATTATGCCTTTTCCATCTTGATCTTGCGAATAATAGTTATTACATAATCTTCTCTTGCACTGTTAGAAAGATGAGATTCCTACACCATTCCTTTATCATCAAAGACTACTCTTCGGATTATCTTAAGGTTTCGTGCGCTACTTTCATAAACTGATGCTATGAGATTTTCTCTATCCAGCTAGTTGGTGATTTCTTCTTTCCTAATGAGGCAGCTATGCCCGGTAGAAGTCATAAAATTTCACTTAGGAAAATTCCCGACTGTGTTTATTCACCCGCTAGTGAGACTAAGCAATACTTGTGTACATCATTAAAACAATACGTGCAAGCGTAGCTCCATATAGGCAACAAATAATTAAACTTAATAAATGCAGGAGGAAATTAAAATTCAATTAAAACAAAAATTACGTCAATTATTTCATGGGTTATCCTTCCAATAAGATTGAAAAGTTTTTAGCACGTTTGGAGAAAGGACTCGTAAAGATCCTCACCGTTTCATTTTAAGCAATTTTATTTTAAGCAATTCCATTTTATCAATTAGACAGATTCAGGATGGATAGATATATTCATCATATGTTTGAAGGTGAATACCATCTTGTGATAATATCCTTCAATATAAACCGGTTTTTCAGCTAAAATTGAGTTCATTTTTTACTCCTTCATAATTTATGAAGTTATCTAAGTAGTGTTGAGCATGAATAGTAGATGAATGTCAGAGTAGAGTAGAAATTTCTTGGCCCTTTCGTACCACTCTCCGAGAAGTTCAACATTATATAGAAATTTATTTATTTTTTCTTTTCTTTGCCATTAACATTAGTTACCAATGAAGGGTAATGAAGATAAAGAAAAAATTATAATTTCCGCAAGTTTTTCATTACCTCCATTACGTTGTTCCTCGAAGTCCGGCTAACGATAACAGATTAGAATAAGGGTTAAGTCTTAGATCGAACTCTCTTAATTCGACCAAAATATAATTAACTCAAAAATCAAACGAACTAAAAGGATGGTTACGTTCATGCTCTAAATGTTAATATACTCTCGGGATTTCTGCAGCGGAATCGAGATCTCCGTCAACTTTAAACGTGAGTTCCCTCGGTTCTTCTCCTTCAAGGCCGCCTTCTCTCTCTACTCTGATTGCTACTATCCCTTTCTTCTCCCATTCTTTTCCCCTCAAACAAAGCCCTTCGCATGGTCCGGCCGTAATCTTCTCCATTCGGGGGAGCCAAATGAAAGCCGGGCAGCGGTGCACTTTCCACTCAATGGAGCGTAGCCATTTCATCCGCGATTCCTCGACCGAAGAGGGAGGATTTCCCCTCTGTTTATGCTTAGTATTAGTCTGCACCCTTTTCTTAATATTCCAGGCTTAAAAAGGACGGATGTTCCCGAAACAATTAGAAGCGGGTTTTCCGATGTATCGGAAACTCGCTATTCTTTTCGGAATCCAAAGGACATTCGGATTAGAGGGTTTTATTTCACTGCGGATGAGGAAGCTATCCGCACTAGCATTTGATTGGATATTCTTGAACGTATTTTTCGCAGGAGAAATCTTTGAGAGGCGCTAATCCCTTAAGCGTGCCTTGTGGAGCGGTAAGTCGTCATTGAATATTAATCGAGTCATTAGGCGAGCCTTGATGAGACTCAATTATTTACCCGTTGGATTATGTATGCGGGATGATGAACAGCCGCGCTGACTGAAGCATTCAGCTTCGAACCCCTTTAATTTCGCGCACTTTCTGGCGTTCCATTAACAACTTATTGCGGAGGCAGTTTCGATGCAGCAATATTTCGGAGAAGTCGAGGAAACGATCAAATTTCGATTAGCTTTCGGAAATATTGCTCGAGGATTATTCAGACGCACCGTTAACGGACCACTTCATACCGAATATATTCCACGTTCATCGATTTATTGATAAAAGTGAACGCTTCATCGATTCCTCCACCATGAAACACGCGTAACTAACCTCAATATTTGATATCCTTACAATGCGAGCTCTGAGTTACATTACCTGTGAGTAATCTTTCATATCGTTTCCTTCCCGAAATCCGAATCCTCTCGCATAAAGTTTGTAGAGGGCTTTACGGACCATTTAATTTTATACTAAATAACTCTCGACGCGACAAACCTCCGATAAAATATTTGTTTGGTGGGTAAAACCCTTCAGCGGAAAAAATGAAATATCTCGAGGTTTATCGACTTAATGTCCGAAGTCATTGTCATTTTTATGCTGGCCACATAAAAAGGAAGGGGAAAAGCGATAAAAAGGATCGTAGAGAGGATAAAAGGGCATCGAGAGGAAAGGAAGGAGAGGTAATAAAGGGAGAGAGGGATGCAATTGAAAAGGAAAATGGGAAGGAATAGACGGCTGAGAGGAAATATCGGAAAAGAATAGGAAAATCACTTGGGGATTTGATTAGAGACTTAGTGGAAATTGACAAATAAAGTTGGTTCTAGTTGAGAAAGCATACTTATGCATGTTCTCAATTTTGCGAATATGGCGTCACTTTTTCCCATCGAAACACTATATTTTCGATCCGCTTTTCACTTCACTTCTACTTCAACAAGGAAAACGTCAAACTCTTCGAACCGTTTTCTTTTTCGTTCAGATCATTTAAAAATTATTTCATTTAAGTTACTTTACTATAAAGTTTAGAATTTTACCTACAATGAGTAGTAGTTTGTTGCATATCGTAAAAAAAATTTCAGCTAAGCCTAAGAATAGGTCCACTCCTACAAGGACTATAGGCCATCTAACAACATTATTATGAATAACTTATTAAGTTATTCATAATAATAATCAATGCATAATTAAACACGAGACTACCATAGAATAAAAATCTAATCTATATACCACTCGTGTTTTATTTTATAACTGTTTGTAATATCGTTTGAATCTACCAAATATAGTTTTAACACTTTCGCTTGAAAAGATGTAAACACCGAAACGCTCTTGAGATCAAAGTGTTAAGTTCTTCCCCAATTCGATCTTTGGATCAGACTGTTCGAGTAAAGCGTATATGCTTTTAATTTATCAATGAAAGAATGAAGCAGTATAATTGAAGGATTATTCAAGGGTCTCGGGTCAGACTGGAAATCCGTCGATGTGAAGCGTAGAACGTGACTGTACACAAAACCAAGGAGAAGAGACGGAATGAATGCATTGGATAGAAGGTGTAAAAAAGAGAGGATGGATGGGGAATCCCAAAGGACCGTGTTTTCCATAGGTCAGCAAAGTGGATAGGAGACGTGGAGCACTGGAAGTATAATCTTTTGAATGGGAGCTCTCATACCCCACGATAATAACCTCTGCGTGCCTTTTCCCATTCTGCGAGGGATGCATTCATGCACTTTCCGCCCACCGATGTTATTATTTTTAATCGAACAACAACTCCGGCGGACAAAAGCGGGGATTTTTCCCCTCTGTACCGGCGCGATTCAATTAACCACGTTTTTTTCAGTCCGAGTTGTTGCTCGATGCAGACTTTAGCTCTCGAGGGATGCAGACGCGTAATGCTCAGGTGGACGCGGAGTAAAAATAAAAATTTATGAGAAGGGAGAGTGGTCGAGGAAGTCGATGGTTTGGTCGTAAACATGAAAGCTCGGGAAAAAATGAAAAGAAGGAGATTTTGCTTGGGGAGAATGTATTCTGAAAGAAGGATGCGTGTCTTTTGAACGGCGGGGGAGAGGTTGCTTTCCTTTTATTTTCCGAGGGGTAAGAAATCCATATGGAACGGATCTTTTTCGTCGGAAGTTCTTCCATTTCCATAGTTTGGCGTGTCCGTCCTCCAACTGTCTCCCCCAACCGACACTTTAACCGTCATGCGTATGTAACGACGCTCCCAACGTACGTCTTGTTTCTTGTGTATTGTGTAATGAGTTAAATAGGAAGAAAAAAACACGCGTTTAACTGCCGTTTAAATCGATGCTTACGATAACGATCGAAGAGGACGGCATCTAACGAACCAAATTGAAAAGCGAAACCGCAAAACAACTATTTTTGTCGGAAAGTGAACATAACCCGAACTGAAGATTAAAATCCAGAAAACTAAAACCGTTTTCAACTATTGATTTGCATTCTGTGTAATTGTAGGAATATTTAATAAACATATGAAGAGATGACCTGAAACTCATTTATATTATGATAAACGAACTTACTGTTTGATAATTTATATCAATACTCTTATTCTAAAATTAATTAAACCCAAGGGTCGAGTATAACACAAAATTTACTTAGAGATTATCGGCGGAAAAAGAACAGTTTACGCCGATTCGACGTTTGGTTCCGGAGTTAAACCAGAATCAAACAAAAATTTGTAATTGTGACTGAACGGAACGGATATCAGAACAAAAACCGGAACTATGTCGATCAAGGTTCGAAGCTTTCGTTGATAGCAATTTAAATATATCGGTTAGAATGACCCCTGATCCAGCTTTTTCTTGAGGCTAAAAATTACTAAGAAAGATGATACTACAGATTTATTTAGTGATATATGTTTAATGTAGGGTTAAATAAATACATAAATTTTGATTAAGCCTTTCTCTTTCGATGCAAGTGTATAAATTGCCTCTTAGTATATAACTCCCAATTATTTATTTACCATACTTCTCCATACTCTCCTACTCATGAATAAATACTTGCTTAATATTCATGCAAAAATTTTGCGATACATTTCCTGATATTCATTATTTTATGTTCGTGTTATCCTAAACTATCTAATTCTATCGCTTTTCCTTGGTCTTATTTCCTCCATTCACCATCTGCTATCATGCCTTTTTAGTCGTTCTGCTAAATACTCATCCGCGATAAAATGTTACGCCTAATTTGAATTTTTCGATGATTTAAATTTAATAGGACCTGCGACAGATTGAAAATATTTGCACAGTTGATATTGAATACAGTTCCTTTTTTTCAAGACCTCGTAAGAAAAATGCAGAAAAGTCTCTCGGCTTTGTATACAGAGAAATAAGAAAACTAAATATTACGGTTAAAATATCGCATTACTATTAACGTAATCGTGCAAACATAGTATTTTTTACTTTAACTACTTTATTTGGGAAAATCGAATTCACAAAAATGTCTATTCTTGGTATTTTATGTGAGTTCCTTTGCGTGAATTAATCGTTCAATTCATTTGTCCTTGCTTAAAAAATACACGCTCAATATGTCTCTCTTCTTTCACTTGCTAGCGCGATATACCAGTAGTAATTACACGCAATTATTTTCGAGTAAACAGTCAGAGAACGAAAACTGCAGTATACACAAACATTACAGTTGAAAACCGGTATTTTCTGTCATCCTTATTTCCTCCCCTTTAATCCCTACATAAACATTTGCTAATTGCGAATATTCAAGACACCGTCTTAAATGAACCACGGAAGTTTACCCTAATGACGCGCGCAAACACTCTCGTAAAAGGAAATGGCCAAGTGGCGAGAGCTTTATATATTTTTTAAAACTCCTCTTTAGGCCGCCGAAAATGGTTCGCTTTCATTTTTATTCCCCGCGACATGAGTGCTTCTTCTGAAATCGCGTTTAATGGAAAAGAATCCGTTCGACTTATCGTAAACATCCGATTTATGTCCGCCGAAGATAAGGTCGATACATCGTTAGCTGCGATACACTAGTTGCGGGAGATTGATTGTAACTCCTGAGAGGCTTGCGATTTTATGTAGTTTTAGTGGTCACGTAAAACATGTGAATTTCTGCCTCGCGATATAAACGAGGATAGCCTCCGCTCCCAAGTTTGGGGTCCTAAAGATGTTTGGCCATCAACTTGAAAAACTAATGGATGAGCGAAAAATCAACCGTCTATTCCCTTTTGGTCCTCGATGACTTAATTTTCATGGATTCACTAAGATAAATCATCTGCTATAAGTTTCAAATGCTCTGAGGATTATTAGAGAGTAAGTTGTTTCTTGAAAGCTATATGAAAAGGATTAATTTTGAATTTCCATTAAGTTTTTGAAAATTAAGAGATTTCTTTTTAACATATTGTATCATCCGCGATATTTCTTTAGCAGACTTTTAAAAACATTTTTTTATTTTTAACAATTTAAATCTTCTATCTATCCTCTAAAACCCTTAAAATTAAATACATATCTATGTTGGGGGTAATGAGGCATCTAATTATGATCTATCAATAATGCAGTCAAGTCACTCCATGAAAAGATATATCAATGGCAATTGAACAAGCAATAAAAAATAGTGTACACAAACCCCTTTTACGAAAGTGCTATTTCCTATAAGATGATTACATAGGTCGTAATAACGACTTATTGCTTAAAAGTTTGCTATGCTTAGTTTTTTTCTCAAAAATATTGAAGATTGAAACATTACAGTATCGACAAAGAAAAATTATTTTTTTGCAAATCGAATCTTGTGAAAGTAATAGCGTTATTGTGTTTCCAAAGCATGTACAATATTCAGACTATTTTCATTGTTTTCACGTACAAAATAAACATTTTATATATTATTTAATAAAACTCTGGTTCATCTTCTTAGCATAATTCAGAATAGCATTTGTTATGTTTTTCCGCTTGTTTTGAAAATCACTTTCATGTTCATTCGTTTATAATAATATGTATACACTTCAGAACAAGCATAAAAATGGAAGAAAGAACATTTTCCAAAGTTTGAAATCTAAGCATTTAAAATCAATCCTTATATAGGGTTTTTCATCGGTTGGGTAACAAAGAGACGTGCTTTAAAGTACTTATATAAAAATTATTATAGAATATGAAGACATAAACATAGCATACATACAAAATATTTTAGTTCAAAATATAGATTAAGTAAGAGAATAGTATATTTATTCAGAAGCAACCTCAAGATTTTTTTGGGAAAACAACTATTGTTTCACTTCGAAAAACAAATTTTCTTTTCACGAAGGTTGAAGAAACTTTGAAAGTAATAAGGAAAACAATTTTGGAGCTGTGTTTTTAGTTAGTATCAGAATGCTTCCAAATATCTCATAATCTTGTTTAGGTTTCTCAAAACAGAAAGTCACTCAGAAATTGTATAAAAACGAACAGGAATTATTAATATAACCAATACAATTAAAACACTATAAAAAAGCGGTTATGAAACAAGTTTTTTAATTCGGAAAAAACACGTGATGTTTTCGCTCAAAATAAGTTGGTTAAAGGCTGACTGATGTAGATGGCTAATGTCTATGATTTCCATGATTAAGGAAAATTCTGGAAGAGAATATAATGCACCTACGCACCTATCTACGATCTTATTTGTTTTTTACGTCATGATCACGCAATTTCGCAGGTTTTCGTCGGAGGAAAATGGGGAAAAAACTTTTAGAATAAATTTGAGTCTTTAAGGAATTGAGAAAAAAATGTGGGAATGAGGGATGAAGTGACTTTGGTCGCACTTCGCCCTCCATTACGCCTCAACTTTTTCTCTCCATCGCACAAATCTCCAACATAATGCTGCAGAGTAAATAGGCCAGCGAAGAAGAGATGGCGCAGAAGGAACGGAATTGAGTCTCATTTCAAGATGTCGTCTTTTCTAATGCCCATCGTTACTTTTCCTCTCTCCCTTTTTAGAAACCTACATTTTTTCCCTATCTTTTGTTTCCGTTGGCAAACTTTACTTCCTGGTGGCGCTGGTGTGAAAGGAGTAAATGGTCTCTTTGGAAATAACATTCTTGCTAGTTCCTTTATCTTTCTCTCTAATTATGCCTTTCTACTCGATTTCGAAAGGGTGCTGACGAAGCACTAAATGAAGAGGAGGAATTCTGGAAAGATGAAACAAAAGGAAAAGAGAGAGGAAGAAAATCTTGCATGGATTATTTGGAATGGAATAATGTTTGCCTATTCCCTTTTTAACTTTCTCACTGCTGAAGCTAGTACAAAATTGTTCAGAGATAGAACTATATATTAGAGGAGAAGATTAGATATTCATGTGTAGTAGTCAAGGTATCTGAAAAACGAGACTAAGAGAGATAATGTGGAAGATACGCCTAATAGTTAGGCAGCCCATGCCTCAGAGCATTGGTGTCAGCTGACCTGTACGCTTGACGTAATAATTAAATTAATAGTAGATCCATAATACAGAGAATGTTCTTTGGTGACACTCGGAACATTTTTCTCCCTTTCATCATTATATCATTATATTATTTGAAATATATCATCTCTTTATAGTATAAATGTTGAAGGATATAAGAAAATGTTGCTTTGATTGTATTAGATGATTTTTGCTACTTTAATCATCAGATTAAATTAGGCGTAAAAAGTGTGAATACAATATGTAGTTTCATTTTCAAATGGATGATTCACGATAATTCAAAGACAAAAACGAAGCAGAATAGGGAGGAAAGCGAAGGAGACGAGAATGAGAGAAAAAGTGACGTAAGAGCGAATGAAAGAAGAAAGGAAGAGAGGTTAAGCGCCGCTGAAAATCGAAGAAAAGAGTGTAAAAGGAAAGGAAGAGAATTGTTCGGGAGACTACCATATTCCCCGTAAAAACAGCGACACGGATTTGTCTTTTATGTGCGGTGAGCTATTGTACATTTTCCCATCACGAGCTCCATTTTGTTTCCTTAAAGTGTGGCTGCTTTATCTTTACAAATAAATGTTCGTGCTTTATTTTTCCTCTGCCCACTTTGCTCAAAGACGACTGGGAAATACGGTCGAATAAAAACTCCTTCCCTCAGATATCTCGACCGGAATTTGCGCTTCAGCGAATGGATTTTTTAATAAAAACCTTTGGTACACATTGCGAGATTTTGAGGAACGTCTTTCACGTTCGAGTGCGAGAATTATTTTTGCCGTTTTCGAGGTGAGATTTAGATCACTCTCACGTGAATTCTTATAAGACGAAGTTAGCATTCAGAATGTTGTTTCATCGGAAGCTTCGTTGTTAATTCCGCATCCCATTGAAAGTCAACCGGGCGTTTTCGGGATTTTCTCTTTTTCCATTTAACACTCGGTGGAGTCGGACTCGTGGAAAAACAATCAATATCATTCAGGAAAATGAGGTTTCCGAAGAAGAAATTAATGGAGTGACACTATAGAAACTTCCATTTTAAGTGACGGATTCAACTCGAGGAAATTTTCTCGATAACTATTAAGTAGAAACAATGAAATTATGCAAGTATTTGCAGATTTGGAATGAAAATGTTGCCATGATTGTGGCTGTACGAATCATTGAATTGAAAACTATTAAGGCAATTAATTAAGTGCAAAACTGAATATAGGAGTATTTGATCAGTCACATGAATGGTTGATTGAAATTCCTTCTTTCTAATTACAACCAAATTAATTTATCTCTGCTGTCCAAAGTCAATTCTTAATCATGTCATGCAAGATTAAGTCAAGTAAACAATGGTAACGATCAGTTTAATTGCTTAATAGTAAGATTTATATTTAATATTTTCTTTCATTATGGCATATCATCTTTATAACGCATGTCTTTATTCTATTTCAGACTCTACGCATTTGGATTTCCAGTTGAGGTAAGATACAATTCCATTATTAATCGTTTGCTCAAAAATTTTAAATCTAAACTTTCATCCTTTGACCCTTACCCTAGCTACGAATTCAATGGTAACCTTCTAAAATAAGGAAAACGAGAAGTTATATTGCATCGCAGACTATTCAAAATCACAGAAATAAACTTAGATTTTCTTAGAAACTTGGAAAGGGAAAATCTTGAAAAAATTAGCAAATAGTAATTTGAGTCCGTAGCTGATTTCACATTCATTTTATAAAAAGTTACGTACTTTCACATTCAATCAGAACGCAATAACGGCCGAATTTCCCATTGGACGAAAAACTGAATAAATACCAGGAAATGAGCTCCGCTTTCCCACTCCACATTTCATTAATAGCGAGACAATCAATCAGAAGTCGACGTAAATATCGCGCGACGAAATAATTAAACGGCGCGTACATACATGAGGACACATAAATAGCGGACATGATAGTTCCAATACGGCACTGAGAAGAGGAACGTTTTCTCTCTCTCCGTTTGATTTGATTGTTCTTTTTATCGGTCGTCCGAGAAAAGGCTTTCCGAATGCGATGAACAGGTGTAAAGGCAAAAAGAGGGTGGCCATTTTGAGAGGAGAGTTACGATTTCGCCGCGAGAGGGCGCTTCGGCGGGGTCAAGGAGAGAAAAAAGAGGGCAGCACCGTAGTGGTTATACTTTTAACCTCTGGTAGACGTACAGAAGCACGCGTTACCTACGCAAACGGTACTCCAGAGTCGGCACTGATTGGCTTTCCGAGCAGATGTGCAAATCCGAGCCATTCCTGCCGCATTTTCTCAGGGAGTAATCTCTCGAATATTCCCCGCTCAATAGTCGCGCGTCACACGATTTAATGAATGTCGCCGCCACTGACCTCGCGATCGTCCAACTACAAGATCAAATTATGATAACAAGCTCCGCTCCGGGGATGTCAGCTTTTAATTAGGGCAAACGGAAAGAAGAATAGATTGGGATGATTAGGAGACAAAAGAATATTTCACTCCGCTAGTTTGAATGTATCTATGCGGAAGACTTTTTAAAATCGCCTTTATTTAATACGTGAACATCGGTATCGCTGTATTTCGTTTTGAGAGAACGCTAACGGGAATGGTGTTCGATAAGGATCGCTAAAAGATCGGCGAAGGAAGGTTTTATTTTATTCTCCTTAGGAAGCCATTTGTGACGGGGAAATCATTGCTTAAAAAATTTTGTAACCTCCACAATCAACTAAGTAAAGTCAGAGGTTCCTTAGTGTGAATAGAAACAATTTTATGTTTTACAATTTAAAATTAACAAAACGAAACTCTCTATAGTTTTGTATGTTTCTTAATATATCTAAACTTCTAAAAATATATTTTCAAGTACCTGTTTTTGTTTTGCAACTATTATTTTAGTACATATTTACTGTTCTTTTATGTTTCATCAAAACGATATTTGAATCGATCTTTGAATCTGTGAATGTTTAAATTTGATTATCAAATGAAGACTCCTGAATAGCCAAGTGGTTCGCCTTTGGTGTAAATGGTCCCTGGTTCAAATCCCATTTGAGGCCAGTGAGTGCGAAATGAGTTGTAGTAGCAGTTTTAAAAATATCACAACTAGAATGATTTGTTATTATGTAAATGTACACAGATTACTATCATTGCTGATAAGTAATCATTTGCTCATTTTATTTACAATATGATATTAACATGTAAATGTTGCATACGTGACTCACTTTTCTTTCGTTCACCGTGTGTATATTCACGTGTCACCCATTTGATGGGAAAGGACGAAGATGAGAGGTCGTTCGTGAATATTCGGGCGGCTGTACACCCGAAGAAAGGCAATCTTGTGCGGTTTCTGGAGATTGCCTCTTCCAATGGTCATGAATGTGCCGTGTAGATTCGCGGCATCTCGAGGAAATTTGGGCCGTAAAAAAGTGAGGAGATATATATAAAAGAAAAGAAGGGTCGAGGAAAGGGGAAGTCTTTAAGTGGATATATATGGGAGCCGATGGGAGAATTCTCGAGTGTTTCGGATGCAGTTTAGCCCTTTGGGATAAATCAGAGCGATGGCTCTGAAAGGAATTAATCTGCGGAACTAGTTTAGTGGGGAATCGAAAACGGGTTCAATTTCTTTTTTATTCGATGGAAAAAGTTATAGGAGCAGTAAAACACCGGATTAATGTGAGTTATAAAACAATAATTGTGTTTTTTCGGAGTTCACGTATATGGCTGATGCTGAGGACATTTTCTACCTGATTGCTCCAAAGTAATGCCTCTTCTTGTAGAAATTGATGTAATAATAAGTTTTTTAATGCAGTTGAATAGGATTGGTCCCTCCAATGGCTAAATTGTCACTATAGTCATTCATTCCACTACATTAATCCCAATAAAGCATATACGATACAATGTTGATTCTTTGTTAGTTTTGCTCGAAAGCTTGGTTTATTCATCAACCTTTGAGCTATTTTCACTCTGTAGGAAAGAATTTGTCTCCGGAAACACGGTTTCTAAGAATAATTAATAAGACAATTGAAATAGGAAAAAAACGAATCGCCATATTTCTGGGCATCGAACCGGAACCTAAACAAATAAAAGCCTTTGGCGAAATAAAAACTGGACTCGAACCGAAAAGTTAAAGTTCATAAATCAAAACTAAAACCACAAAATTTTATCCAATAAATTCTGATTCTAAATAATGTCATTTTATAGATGAAAGAATTGAGCAAGCTCTACCAAATACTTATATTAGCGAATCATAACGTCCTAAAATGAATAAAATCTATTGTCGTTTTAATTATCCGGATTTAATTGAAAAAATAACGAAAGCAAGAAAATATTAGAAATTTTCATAAAATTTATTTAAAAAACGGAATGAGTGGTTTGGAGTAACACAAAATCATCAGGTATCTGCACAATATATGCTCGATAATGGCATTTTATCGAAATTCTCGTTTACTCGTTTCTTTAGTTAAATCTTGTCAAAATTACTACATTTTTCTTTACCCTCAAGCTAAAACAAATTCCTTAAATATTTATGATATAAACTTTTGATCATTATTTCTTTAATAGCACAGATTTTGTTCTAAAATTGAACTTAATCTTGGTTTTAGGTGTAAATAAATAATAATTCCGACCTGAATAATATTTTAAAAGAGCGAAACGAAATTATTTGCACCGAACCGGAATTGAAACGAAATTTACCTTTTTTCAGTAAAACGGAACAATAAATACTACTTTCCGATACCCTGCATTAAATAGGTTGTCTAAAATTCCTTCTTTGATGATAAAATATGAATTTAAAATAGCAATTTATATCTATACTGAATTACCATAGTTAAATAGGCTCTCTAATTCCAAATCAAATTCCTTCCCTATGCCCTCTTTGACATATCTTAATTTTATAGGAATTGTAACGTAAGTAAATTACAGCAGCTATTCGTTCAAAGAAATATTGCACTCATTCTATTGCTGTGATCGCTGCAGATACAATTCTTGCGTGCAATTTATGCATGAGATGGCCTCAAAATGGTTCTCCATCTCAGCAACTGTCGTCCGTTATCCCTCTTTTCAGCTCTTCCCATTACTTTGCGGTCGAACGTATTGGCCGAGTATGTTAGTGGTTGCTCTGTTCCGGTTATCTCCAACGACAAAACCGAGGCTGGTTCTGGAAAGCTGTCATCGCATCCTCTGGCTGTTATTTGCTGAACAATAAATTAACCGCGGGAGGCGTCGATGCACATTGTCGTGCTCCCTAGAATATGACGTTTATGCCACGCGTGATAGCTCCTGCAACAGATGCTTAAAGACATTGCACGTAGGAACTATTCTTCGACGATCCACATCCTCCCATAAAATGTAATGGAATTTAACCTCATGAGATTGAAATGTTTGTTATATTTTCTTTAATGTTAGCTTATTTCTCGTTGTAAGGCACACCCTATGCAGCGATATCTTACTAATATTAGAGTTTTAAATGCTAAATTTAATCGGTCGACTTTTATGTGAATACTTTTCACGGAAGATATTCAAGCCTAATCTGGGTCGAAATTTAATTTATTTGTGCTGCTCTACGATATGTATGAATTTACGTATACATCAAAATATGCGACCCGTTAATAATCTCCAAATGACGAATTCGAATTACCATGGCCGATTTCTTCTTGTAGATGATTAGCCTAACTCTTTCACTTAAACATATAATATATAATATAGTACACTATAAATAAATACCGATTTTATCGACCTAATTCCTGGCTGAAAAAATTATATATTTGGTTGTAGATGTTACCATGTGCTTGTAATGACAGAATATTTCACCAAAATATTTCCCAAAAGTTTAGGTAAGTTTGTATGTGTATCGATATGCTCTACTTAGCTGCAAATATAATAAGACACAAGTAACAATCTAGGGTGTACTTATATAACAGGTACGTCATCAGTACATATATGTTCTCATATATATCTTTTATGAATACACCTCATAAATAACTCACCACTTGTAAGCTATACATGGGATAACTAATTTTCGCCCCTCATGTAAAAAATGTGTCATATTGGGTGACGAAAAGCATACCTATTAGTTCGATTGTCAAAATAGTCAGTAACTCCAGAGAATCCGGGGGTTTAGACTATGTTGTTTACTGTGGCCTAATTTTCCGGCCGCTTAGGTGATGTGGTTATTATGCTAGCGCAAGTAGTAAGCCGTGCATTTAATAGCAAAACAAACACTTCTCTTATTAAACGTACAAGACAAGAAGTATAACGACAGACGCATGATTAGAATAATTGATTCACCAGTGGAATGTAGGTTAGATATAATTAACTGACTAACTATAAAAGCGGGGGTGGGTGGCAGCCATCATGATCATAGACTTCACATGACCTGAAAACTTAATTTCCCGGAAAAAATTCTCCTTAAGCAAAATTTAACCTATTATCCTTTGAGGAAAATCTTTGGAAATTTTGGAAAATGGAGTAGTACCTCTAACCACTCGGCCATTGTAATAATAAAGCATACTTAAACGAAGTAACTTAATTTAACCGCCAGATAATGACAAATTATATGACAGATACATTAATACTTCACGAAATACCGAACGGTGTATGGCATGGGGTGTGAACAACGACAGATAATGCCTTAATGGATCAATGTTATCTAGCCATCTTCGATTGGGAATTTTGATCGATCCTGGATTGTATTCCAGCGTAAGCTGATAAAACTTCGATTAGTTTGACGGTGTATTTATAAAAGGAATGTATGTTCATTAAAAATACTATAAACGGAGCAAATAATACGTTGATAGACTTCGATCATAATCCGAGCAGCCAAAGTGAACGGCGGGTTTCCGCGACTTCATCGTGGTTGCTGATTAGCTACCAGGAAGCTTAGCAGCAGTTATCTAATGTGCTACTTTTGAAGATATATCTAAACAAGCACACTCCGCGAACTAGTCGAGAGAAACACTCAGGACAGAAACGGTTAATTTTTATGTTTAAATTTCTGTTACGCTGAACAGATCTTGTCTTTAAAAAAAATGTGATTTCACCTGAGAAACTCTCCTCGTAAATTGCAGTGGTATTTAAGGAATGATTAACAAACCTGTTCTCATTTTGCTACAGCCCATTCCTTCTCCTCAGAGTGTTAAACTAGGAATTTTATATTTCCCTCACTTTTATACGTTCAATTCGACCTTATGGAGTCCTGCTTTAAGTATGGTGCATCTCTGTTAATTTGTCTATGTAAGCAAATATTTATATATTTAGTTATAGGTGTCACCATGTGCTTTAAATGACCGAATGTTTCACCAAAATGTTTCCCAAAAGTTTCCATATTTCACTCCAGTGTCCTCATTTAGTTCGTAGATTCTGTATCTTTATTCCACGAATTGTTCATTAAAATAGTATCCCTTATTTCCGTCGTATAAGTCGTAATAAAACGCGCTGTTTCTACCTCATTCGTTCTTCACAACCTGTTACTTCTTTATTTATAAAAGAGCTTTGAAAGTTGGCTCCAACAACATGTCTTTACATAGGAAGAACTCACGATTGACGAATCAGGTAATTTGTATGGTAATCAAACAAATGCCATTGCAAATTCTATTGGAAGAACGAAATAAAGGAAATCCACAAATTCCGAGGGAGCACATGATGAAGAAAAGGATCATTTGTGGAATAATGAAGAGGAGGTTGATTCAGAGCTCCTTGGGCTACGTGGACGGATTATTCAGGTGCTTTTTTGTTCGGAGAGAGGAAGAAGGGTGGAGGCAAGGAAATGGACCGTATGCCTCCCTTGGCCGCTACGTCCAATTAAACAGCCGATACCAGGAAGAGGCCATCTGTTTTTTCTTAGGCTTTGTTACCACAATATTGAACGAGAGAGGATAAAACCCTCCTTCCTACGAACTCCTTCGGGAGTGAATTTTGTACCCTTTTTCCTATTTATTGATCCGAACATCCGGTGGACAATGCAAAACAGGAGTCCACTACTACAATTAAATTAAAACTTCTTTATCAGCTTTATTTTCGCCTCTCGCACCTTTAATTAAAAGTTCTGTGACATGATCATCTATAAAGGCATATTGTTCATTTTTTCATTGCAGGTTATCGCTGCTTACTTTTGTGATTTTGCTCAAACCTTTTTACGTCAAGATAGCATGATAGAAAAATTTAAGATCTAGAGGGTTACAGCGGTTTCTTTAGAAATTGAAAAGTTGCAATCAAGACTAAAATTTTTCGCTGATTTTGCTGTTCCATAATTTACTCTTCCAATTGAGACGGCTAATCATCAGAAATCGGAAAGAACATTTTCTTAGAATTCAGGATGTGATAATTGGACCATTTGTGTTGGATTGAGTACTGCGACTGGTTTGAAAAGTGCAAATAATTGTGAATTTCAGAACTGACATCAATTAGTAATTAGTTGAAGTTCTTGTCAGTGTAAGAGTATTTATCTTTAAAGTTATATTAGTTCCTCTACCATTCAGCACTTTTCCTCGTTTTCAACAGAGTTTTGAAAATGTTTTATGGATCATTCTGATGTTGGTTTTCACATGATTTTCATTCGTATATTATGTAAATCGCGAAAACTTCTCTTTAGTTCAACATAAGTATACTGCATAATCGAAGTGTGTAACACCACGACTTTATTTTGCTTAAACCAGTAATTACGAATGGTATTTTTCTCAATTAGATTAGATCACTCAGTGAAACAAATATTTATGAGTGACGTTAAAAAGGCATTTCTACGATGTTAGTTAACTTTATTTCGGAACGAAACTTTGATCAAAAATCTTTCTCATCAAGACGAGAATTTCGATGCCACCATTCAAGTAATATTTGCGTTTCTCATAACGTTATATTGCTAGACTTAAAGCTGATAACTTCATTAGGCATTAGGGTTCATTAGTTATCAAACGTTAAGGGTAACAGTAACTTACGTTTAACTCCGTGATTTTTTTCTCGGAGTGAATTACATCGCCAAGGATATTAAAAATTGCAACGTTGGAGAAATCCACCGCATTACTTCACGCACAAACGATTTCTTCTCCTTTGATCGTCTCGATCTTTTGAAAGAACTCAGTCTCAAACATTTTTTCCGCTGTGGCATTAAAAATTAAAATGTTTTGTCAACCGATCTGACAAGAAGCTGAGACGCACTCGCGTGGAAAACAAAAAACGCACGCACACCCTTCTCATTATTTCCTTCTCGCCATGGACGTGAACGTGAACTTGAAATATCTCCCAATTACTAGAGACAGCACATGACAGAAAAAGTCGCGTATGGAATCTTAGGGGAACGAAGAAACAATGGAGCCATACGAAGTTTTATTTTCTCGGCCAACCTTTTTACAGGGGGCGCTTCGTCGTGAGGGCACGAAAAACATAATTCCCGGACAATTCTGCAAAAAAGCCGTCACATCCACGCTGAGGCAAAGGATATGGATTGCAGAATTTCCTGTATCTCTTTTGTGGCATTGGAAACGGAATAAATGACGTGAAGGGAGAGACGGGTATGGAGGGATTATGGTTGGCTTAAGATTGGGGAAAAAGTGGACGTAATAATAAAGGAGATAGCGGAAAGGGTGGAGAAAAAGATGTGGCAGAAGATGTGATCCATAGAAATGGGGATAGCTGTAATCCTTTATAACAGTCGAAGGAGATCAGACGTATATATTTAAGCTAATATTTTGAATCTTAATATTTTAATCAGAACTGTCGTTCAAGAATAAAAATACCTAATGGGGAAATACAGAGACGTACAGGAGTTTTCTATTCACATATTTTATTATTATTAGATTTACTTGATCATACATATTTGGGATGAAATTATTCAGGAAATCATGAATCTTGTCTACATGCATAACGTGCGAGCCGCCCGTCAGCGTATGGCAGGGGGTGCAATCATCATAAGCCTTTTTTCCTAATTGCCAGTTATAGTGTGCCACCGTTCGCGAAAAACGAATCTTTGAAGCGACGAATCTTAGATTCTATTGCTCTGATTCTTCTCGCTTTACCAGATCGCTCTATGTTACAGGGAGAGTGTATAATATCAGTAACGTCTTCTAAAAATGTACTATCTCTGAATCATGAAGCAAATTCGCTCTCAGTTAAAATCCTTCTTTTTCTATAAATTCTCAGCCTACTTCTGAAACCGGGTAACACTTATTGATACATTGTAACTATTCATAACATAATGTATTTTCTTTCGCTATACTGCGTAATTCTGAAACACAGCGCTCGTCAGAAGTTTCACTGTCTTTCGTAAAAATAATATCCTAAGATACTGAAATATATGATTTTAACTAAACTTCAATCACAACTTTAACGATTACAATTAAACCTTAACTACAACTTAACCTTCAAAATGTCTCTATATATCAGCTCGGAGCAAACATAATTATCATTATTAATTATCACGTCTCTAATGGAATCAAAAAGACCCCAATAAAATCTATTTCAATAATTATCATTGACAAAGACTACTATTCCCTAATAGAAAATAAAACCTTGTTAGCCAGGACTCGAAGCTGATACCTTGGCGTTAGAACGCTATCTAGTTAACCACTCCGGCTCTGCGGCCAGTTGACAAACAAGACGCGGTTTAGTTTCAATAAACCTGTACTTAAGCAGCCAAATACGGTTTTATTTCAGTTTCAACTATACAGTATCAAATTTAAAGCGTGATTACATTCGCTTGGTGTTCGGCTAGATTTTGGTTCCGTTCCATGTGATTCAAAACATTTTGTACGAGTGTTGTGTTGGATTGGGAAGGACGAAATAACTCGCGTGGAAGAGACATAAGGGTAGTTATTCGTGCATCTAAGAAGAGAATGGAAGGATATAATTGGTGAGAACAAAAGGGAATGGATGGTGTCTCGCCCATGAAATGGGGATCGACATCTGATGGGATGCATACTTACCGTAGACAGTTGAAGGGTGCTCTTCCCGTTAGCAAGGAGCCGCTCGTGTTTATGTACGCGACTATTCATTTATTCTCTTCGCTGTCGGGACGTCGCATGTTCAGAAATAAAGCGGAGACTTTTTTTATTCCGCGGATGGGTTGATGGCGACGGATTTTTATAGTCTCGTTTCTCTCTTTTAGTCGGAGAGGTATGCGTGACGCTCTGATGGAGATTTTTCTTCGTGTGGTTGCGATCAGTGGAAAATTAATAGTTCTTTTGTAGCCCGTGTTATTCTCCCCAGCGGCGGTCTCTCTGTTATGATTTCATGCCCTACATCGTTCGTAAACGACCTAAGATAACATGTGACTCAATGTTATCTTCCCGGGAATTCAAATCATCCATTTCAAACCGTCCCATCTTTTAGCAAAGGGAGAGAAGCTTTTTTTAATCGGATGTGATGCAACATATTGAACTCCCATCGAAATATTTATGAAATCGTTGCTGTGATTAAAAGATAAAGAAGTAAATACGGAAATTCGACGAGATGAAGTATAATTTACAACATTACCTGTATAATTGGTTTAACGGGAGCAATTAATTTGAAACGTATGTTAATTAATAAATATTAATTATGTAATTTGCGGATCTTATTTGATGAAATTTATTTAATTTTAGCGTCAACTGCTTATAGAGGATATATTAGGTTGAAGAATATTTTATTAAGACCTTTGCTGAGAATGGCCATAACGTAGGCCATTGAATATCGCCAAAACAACAAAAAATAATTAAATAAAATA
The DNA here is from genome assembly GCA_036926295.1 of Pachydiplax longipennis. NCBI lineage: Eukaryota > Metazoa > Arthropoda > Insecta > Odonata > Libellulidae > Pachydiplax > Pachydiplax longipennis. The sequence goes on along the minus strand of JAVFKF010000024.1, from coordinate 11,014,443 downwards.
TCATATAAAAAACAAAATCATTTTGATTTCAATGAAAACAATGGGCGTAATTATTTCAAACAGATTTATTTACATTGTGTAAAATGATGCATGTATTTTGAAATAAACTTTACGCCCACGGCATACGCCAGTGGATTAGGGTTCACTTGCCATCTTGCATAGCTTTTGATATTATGGACGAGTAAGGAATCAAGATTTCAGAGCTCTGGAAATTCTTTTCGGTCTAACTGTTAGGAAAGAATTTTTCAAGCATTTTCTTTCCAATCATAACAGCAGAATGAGATTAAAAACGTCATTGTGTTTTCTGCACTTACATAAACATAGAAGGTAACCTTATCGAACGAGCTTGAGGGGATTTCGAAAAACAAATCCTACGGTATTTGCCTACTTGGAGAGATTCTTTTTCTTGTGTTCGCAGCCGGACTCGCTCTTCCTTTATTTTCTCCGCTTAGACAAATTTACTCCGCCTTCCGCTTTCGGGAGAAAAAATTCGAGCGATGGATAAGAGGAAGATAAGCGGGATAAAAGGAAAGTTTTGGGATAAAATTCGTGGAGATCGGAAAACAAAGAAAAGGGCGGATAACATTGAGTTGGGACACAGTTCGGAAAACCGTTAAAAGGAAGGAAATATATGAAGCGGAGGAGTCGTAAGCGGTCGATTCAGAGATAAATGTGATCCTGCAGCGCAAAAAGACGGAGTAATTAGCGGATGGATTTCGTTGTACGTGCATTTCAGAGCGCGTGCAATCGAAGCGTGATGCATTCTCTACTTCATCCGCATTCCTTTGCTGCTTAATTCGAATTGTGACCGACGCATCTTACACCGCCAATACAAAAAGGGAATACCACACGTCTCTTGTACGATGGAGCGGGAAAATGCTCTGAGATGCGAAAGACGGTTTTAGGACATTTCACCCAAAGCGTTTCGCTCACGGGACGTTCCATCCGAGATAGATATTTTATCCGAAGCATATTCCCCTCAAAGAGTTATTCACACGAATAATATTTCATCAAAGGATATTTCACTTAATGGATATTTTTATCGAAGGTATACTTCACCAAAAGGATATTCTACATAATTATATGGTCATACATATTACATGGTTATACATTCTACATAATCAGGTTTGCGAAAGCGAGTGAGGGATAAAAAATTGATGCAGTAAAGACAAGAAGGATAAAAATTACCCACCCCACCCAACCCTCTCAATGACCCAATTATGACCCCAAAGATTACAATTCTTTTATTATATTATTTATATTATATTTTATTATATATATTTATATTATATTATTATATTATAATTATATTTTCATATTAATTATTTTATGTCAATGGTTTATGTAGCAAGTAATTATGAACAATCTTTATAGAAAGCCTTAACAATTATTTTCTGCATATACCATTGATCTGGTTAATTGGAAAATAGATAAACACATACATATCACCCCCCATTCGTGAATTAACGTTCTTATTGTTAAGATATTATCTGGTTTACTCGAATATCATGTAGAATTTCCCTCGGGTTAATTACTTTTTCCATGATTAATACATATGAGTATTAGATAGTAGTATTTTTAAAACTGCTTCGACAGCAGAGGTCATTTAGGACTTATGGAACCCCACCGGGAATCGAACCCGGGACCACTTTCACCAAAGGCGAACGCGCTATCCACTTGGATACCTCGAGTCAATCGGGTGATAAATCCTTTGGATGAAATATCTCTGAGATGAAAAGTCTCGGGTGAACCGTCATTTGGGTGAAACGCTTTGGATGAAGCGTCCGGACACCGTGGATAACAATCTGTTCCGGTACGCTTTTCGTTTCCAATCAGATTCGAGTGCTGTGAACTTTAATAAGGTCACGCAAATAAAAAGCTTTCAAAGCGACGTGTTCCGTTCGTCTTTAATTCAGCGGTGTTTTAGCAAAGGAAACGCTCGAGGGGATCATTTTCGATGTGCACTTTTATTGATGTACTTCCATTGATTTCGACGTACTTCTATTGATGTAAAATGTTTACTGAACATGTTTGTTTGAATGAAACGGAGAAAATAAGGAAACGAATTGTTTGAAGTTGGTGGATAACGTTATACGTGATATTCTTTATCCCGGGACTTGGGACTCGTTATTTCAACGTGGTATCCCGAATAATTCCTAAGATCCAGTTTTCATAATTATAAAATTGGGATAATAAGTAAATAAATTATATATTTGCAGTCAAAGTTCCGTTTTTGTAAAATGAGGCGGGCACCGTAATGAGATAGTGAGTAATGTGTTGATTATTTGAAGAATGAAGGTTTGAATAAAATGAGTTTCGCTAAATTACAATCCTTATAGATATCGCATGCATTCTAATTCAGTTTCTTGCTACAAAGCTGTGAGGTTTAGGAGACAGTTTCATTAGTCGCCTTAGAGTATAAAAATTATGGAATGAGGCAAAATGTTCTGAGCAGTTTCCCCATTATGCTTATACTTATCATGATCCATTATATACAGCCATGTTACTAATATTTTCAGCATATTTTGAAGCAAAAATTTCTCGCTTGAATTAATCTTGATGTGTTTTTCAGTTAAATAATTACGTAAAAATAAATGAGAGTTTTATTTTGCTGCTTTTCTTCGTTTTCATATTTAAAATCTCGTTATTTTTTTCGGATTGTGACGTCAGCAATCAAAATATTTTGAGGCTTTCCCTTCTCTCATCACTTCTTTTTATTTCGTCCTTTGCTTGAGGAGAGGCTGTTAAATGGGATCCCTCGTACCGACCAAATCCCCATGTTCCCGGATTTTATTTTGTGGATTTCCAGCGAATGCTGTCATGGGGACTGGTTACAACTCAGCGTATAGTGTACAAGAATGCCGCTAATGAGATAGAAACGGGCATTAACCTTTGCATGGGTCACGCAAATGTATACTCATAATTTGAGTAATTGCTTTCTTCAAGTTTTATCGCTGCAATGGTCTGTAAAGGCTCAATTATGCCGGGATATTGTTTGACTTCATGACCACATCCTATTTCTGTCGTTTATACCTATTTCACTTGCTGAAGAGTTGTCATGCTATGAGAAAGATGGAATCTATAAATGGACGGAAATAGCAAAAGAATTTATTTTTGGACTGCACAAAGTGAAAAATGCGTACGAATGATTAGTGGTTTCTCATTAATGGAGACATATGTCGCCAAATAACTTATCCCATAATTCATCCGGATTTTTTTGGTTTTCCGAAATGCAATTGCTAATTGTTTGCCAGATTCAACATTACGAATAAACAGCGCAATATACAACCACTCTCTTATAAAAGTAATATTGGGAATATTTCGTAATCGCTCAATTTTAGTTTTGTTTACTTGTGTGTGCATTCAGAAGAATGAACCATAACCGATTCTCTATTTTATAGCTGTTGGAAAAAAATCGATAACCAAAACAATTGGTAGCTACAAAATTCGTTATTCAGCGTATTAATATATTTAAATATAACTTACAAGCCTGTGCTAATTTTTATTACGGTGAGGAAGTATCCTTTCCACCCGCTTATTCCTTTTCTATTATCCGTACATAATTAGTACCCGGAAAATATATTCTTTTTATTCGTTGCTTAATAGTCAAGAAGTGGTCAAGAGAGAGGTCAATGAGAGTTGCAGTTTCTCGTGTATTGTAAATATTACTCATCATGAAATTTATAAAGGTTGCGTAACATAAACATACACAAATGACATTTAATCTATTTAGAATGATTATATAAATATTACATATACTACCTACACAAGTCCTGAGTGTTACCCAAAATGATATAGATCAAGAATATAATTTAGAGAAAGAAAATACAAAATATTTATTTAAAATGTATAATAATAAAATTAAAATGTATTAATATAAATATTAACAAAGGCCTTTGTCTTTTTAGGTGTTTGTATTGTGGCGTAAAATTCTTTACAGTTGTTTTCAGTAATTCTGTGAGGTGATTTGTTTACTGTTAAAGAAATTTCGACTTCACGAGCTTCAATGTGGAGTGAAAAGATACGCAGTAATAAGATGAAATTAGACGGAAAGTAGCTTGATAAGGTTGGATATTTTGACTCTGGCACGATTTTCCAAAATCGAATCATATGGATTTGTGCTGCATTTGCAATGATCCCCTTTCATCTCTAGGAACACCGATTCCACAGCCGCTTTTTCGACTAGTACTATTTCAGAAATTGGAAATTCGAAAAAAGAAAAAATAAAAACCATGCAAAATTCAAATTAAAGAGCACTCTTGTTCACTTATTAAATCAAACAAGAATCAGTAAAAAACGTACTGAAATGATAAAAAAGATGGATTTAAATTTTCAATGTGAACTGTACTCATCGTTGAGCCCCATTGTAATTGACATAAGACTCTCATGAACTTTAAAAGTCGTGTAACAGTCTGAATCTATTCAAACCATACTCGCGTGGATATCGGAACGAATTGGCTCTTTGGAGAGTTCATAATAGCTTCTTTCGATAAAATATAAGCGGCGGAAACTTGTTTAAGGGAAATGAAACGATTTAGAAATTGGCTTCGGATATCGTGCGAGGGAGAATGTGAATTGGTGATTTACTGAGTAACTTTGTTCTCGTCATAAATCTCTCTGTCGCGTCCGAACTTCAGCGGGAAAAGTATGAGGTGGCGATTGAAAGAGTGAGAAAGAAAAACCATGAAGTTATTGGTTTTGTCTTTCCTTCGCGTTGATATTCCAGAAAATCAGCATTAAAATTAGGATCGAGTTTACTTAAGTGAGGAAAGTGAGGTCTTTATATAGGCGAGAATGAGATTGAAAAGTCGTCCCATCTAACCTCTCTTCGATACTGTTGATAAAAATATAAATAATCTAGGTTTGATAGAAAAGAATTTAAAACTTATGCACGAATGGATTTAAAAATAACCTAAAGTATATTCTTAGAAAGAAAAGATCCACAGCAAAAAAGCAACAGAAAGAAAGGGTATGAGATATATCTATGCCAACTTACTGATAGTAAACGCTAAAAGATATAATTGAAAACTGTATATAACATGGAGATCATAAAAGAAATGCTAAGAAAAAATACATAAAATGAAATCAACAACTGGACACATCATGCACTTATAATGGGAAAACGAGAGAAATCAAAAGTGAATCAGCATTTTCAATTCAATACAAAAGTATCCAAGCATAAAATCGATAAAAGAATCAAAAACAGGAATATTCAATAAAAAAGTTACTTATGAATATTTAGATATACCTTTTATTGAGGAAGTCAGACCCGTGTGGATCTCTCTATCACCCAACATCGTGTAATATGTCGTTATAATAGTTACAAAAGTTAATCAAAAGCATAAAACAGCGTACAGCGAGGTAAAAATCATAGTAACTATAGGTTTTCATAGAAAAAACACGCGTTGGGGGAGAACACCTACCGAGAAGGGGGATGAAAAGAACCTGTAAAAACAGTCATAAAAATACAAAGCAAGTATAATATATAATTTAGATACACAGCAAATATAAAGAAAATTATGTAAACAGGAAAAAAATAAAATTCTAAGTATATATGTAGGGAAACAGAAAACAATTTTAAAAAGGAATGGAAAAATTACATTGTTCAATAACATGACAAAGCCTATAATGGCTATAGTATTATAGGTGTACGCAGAATAACACGTTAATGTAATTTAAATTAAAATTATCAAATAACTGATAATATTAGTTCGTTTGATAAACGCTAGCAAAGTCATTCGTTTAATAAACGATACTCATATAAAAAATCTTCGTAAACGTATTTCCTCACACTTTTCCTTGTCAGTGAGAGAGAGAAAGGTCTGAACTTAAAAAGAGAATTTCGTAGATGAGATATATTCGTCATGAGTAATAGAAGAGAATTATAGAATCGCTATCGGTCATACTAATGTCGGATGACCATCCGTCTCTCATTTTTTATATAAGGAAGAAACCTACGCCGAACCACAGCAAAAAGAACGGCCATGGGTTTTATTTTCAGCAGCATTTATTTTTCTCTTCGGCCTGCATAAAATCCATTACCTCCAAAGTGCCAGCTCATAGCTGTTCATCTGTCGGATCAGAAAGATTTATTTTACCTCTGTGTTTTTCGTCGCAACACGAGTTTCCACTTTCTCCCAAAACATATAAGCTACAGCGGCTATCTTTCCAATCCAGATAATTGGCTTATCGCGAGGATTTGTAACGAATAAAACAACCATGTCCGAAAATACGAACTCGAGTTCGATGAAACGATTATGTCGCGAAATTAGTCGCCCAAGAAAAGTGAGAGTCGCATAATTGGTATCACGAGAGATTGGAAGTATTGATTCCGTAGACACGTTTTTCTTTTCCTGACCCCGATTTTATCGTCGTAACAAATGAGCGACGTGTACGAGGCGATAGCGCCCTATCGAAGACAAATGAAGGCAGATGGGCGCCTCACTTCGTTGTTGTTATACTTCGACATCTTACCGCTCGATTAGGACTCGGATGGCAATAACCCGCCGAATCCTTCTTCTTTTTTTATTTTCATTTCGCCTTTTAATCAGAGCGACTCCTTGTTTTGCGACGAGATTGTATGAAATAATGCCAGTGGAATGGAAAAATGACGGACCAAAAATTTCCATGTCTTTTTATATTTTACGTAAATTTTTAAACCTCTTTCTTTTATAAATAAAATAGCTCGATATTTTCTGGATAACTACAATACTTTACGATTAAAATTTGGATTCGGAAAGGATTCGTTTTCGCATGAAATTCATCTCAGCGTTTTCCATGCGTTATCCGAAAGAAAATTAATATAATTACATCGACCAAATGTCGTGGAATAATAGTTGAATATCAGAATTCTCTGAGCTTAAATTTAATCTCGGCGCAATATCCTTTGAAAGAACATTTTTCATCGCTAGTAACTGCAGAGCACCGCTTGGCGTGTTTTCTACCAGTAACATTCGAACATCAAGATGAACATTCGTTTTATGAATGATCCCGAGATTATTTCTGGACTTTTATATAGCAACAAAATCTCTTTTATGAGAAATACATTGCGCAGTTGATAAATAAGCGAAAGCAAATTTCTATCCTGCAGTAAATTTCTTTTCAGAAAAGTCTTCGAACAGAAGCAATAACGGATTATACTATAGTATTACTTTCTATCACGAACGCAAACCGAATGTATTTTTACACTCCAGTGATGAAGCATTATTTTTTAAATTGAGAAATTTAACAAAAATGGAAATTTTACCCGCATTATTTTGTATCTAGGTGGTAAAATATCGAAATAAACTTGTAAAAACCTTATCTAACTATTGCTTTTGGACATGAATAACCCTGATCTCTCGTAAGTCATCATTCCTTCTCAAATTCATAACTTTCAAGGATTTTTCGCAGCCGAGAAGTTAGACATGAAATACAAGCAATGTTATGCGTGGCGAATGCTAATCATGTTCTTGATAAGGCAGAACACAGATTAATTTCTTATTCCACAAAAAAGTCAGCAATCTCGCACGGAGAAAGAATTTCCAACATTCCCGGCGGTCAGATAACTCCATGTTTTTTTCTCGTTATTCGAAAAAGAGGTTTTAAATCCCTTATCTTTGGGACGGAAACGAGGTCGTATATGCTTTACAGTTTCAACTATTACATTCATCTACGCAGTAAGGGTGAATGCGTACTTACGTCAATAATTATGCGTAGCCCTTATCCAGCCTCACTCATAATACTCATTGTTGTATTAGATTACACATCTCATGTCTAAAAGAACATATATATTGGGTGGCCATTCGTCCCGTTTTCGCCGGAATAGTCTAATAGAATAGTAGTTTTCGGCTCTTCCGTCCCGTTCACTTCGTCCAAAATCTATACTATGTCCCGTTTCCCCCTTTTGCTGATAAAGTTATTTTTTATTTTATTCATTGCATATAGTTTGGCAATTAATAAAAAGAAAAATTTCAACTATACAGTAAAATTAAAATCTAAAAAACAATCAAAAGTTGTCTTATTAAATTTTATTATCGCAAAAATTGCCAAAGTATACAAAATTACGATGTTGATTTTTTTGTGGAAAATTTAAATTTAATAACTGGCGCTATTTCACCTTAAAAATGTTCTTTCTTTTCTTTCTTAGCTCGTTCCTTTGTATGAACTAAGGGTACTTTATCTCTGGTTGAGAGAGAATCTTTATAAAAATGGAGAATAAATATTTAAAATAATATTGTGGTGAAAGCATCCCACTAGAAAAATCGAGAGAAAATATTTGTTCCAAATTGTGCCGTCATACAGAATTACTTACTTACTTACAGAATTAATGTCCCTTTTCAGAAAGATAGGAAATTATGAAGCTTCATCTGTTCTCTAAAAAATGTGTGTGTTAAATTATGCGTAAGTTTTGGGATAATTTCACATTTCTCTATTGAGAAGGTTTAGAGCTGTAATATTTTTCGGTCTAGTTTTGCTCCTTCTGCCAAAGTCGACTCAGTTCGAACCATTTCTTTTTTCGTTCCAACGATTGTTGTAAATCATATTTCTGGAAGTTTGTTTTGTCATTGCTATCATTTACAAACACCAAGGTAAATTTCAGATTCAAACTTTGTCAAAGTTAGTCGCAAATCTGTAGTAAATATTCGTTAAATTATGCTTATGTAAAATATTCATTGCTGGAAGTACAAATGCCAGAATGGAATGAACAGCGGTTCTCGGTTATGGTTCGAATCCAAGATCTGCATATTTCCGGCTCAAGATCGTTTTTATTAGTGTACAAATAACATTTTTCTGTTCTTGCTCTTGTCCCTCTTATATATCCGTTATACATAATAAGTATCGCATTATAAAACTCCAATGTCGTTGCTTTTCATTATTTCCCACAAATTCAGAAATCTTTCGTTGAAAATCATCCGATTTATTTAACCTAAAATGAGAACCGTGACAACGATGTTTCTCACTCATTTTAATCACAAAAGAACTCCTTTCGGAATAAATTAGCTCTCCGTCGCAGACTTCGAACCGGAAGCATTAATTTTAATTACATCACCGAACAAGAAATAAAGGCCACGTGCCCACTGTTCCCCTTTTCACATACGTTTTGTCCACGAAATTCTCGCTTCCCTTTTTTTATCTCCACAAAGAACAAAAAACACGGGTCATCCCCTCCTCATCGCGTTGCATATCGATCGATAGCGATATCTCTTCGCGGATGCAATGCACACACGCACTCACGCCATCACGAGCACGCCCCGCGCAATAGAAGCGCGAGTTAACATAGCCTACTTTTTTCACTCGAGTAAACCGTCCGGCGATGAAAATGTAAAAAGGTATTGATGGTGACATCCTCTTGTGGGCAATCGAGCAATACTCTTACGTGCGTTTGCGATATAAATACAATCTGAATCGAGGGAAGCGCACCGTCATACACTCGTCATGCATTCATTGCAATCTCCTAGTCCCTTCAGCGCCCTATGCACGACGCCAGAATGGATTTGGGGTGGACCCCAATGTCCGCTACCTGACAGTGTTTACGTCTGCTTACTCCATCCTTCCCCAATTTTCTTCCAACGTGTGTGCGTGTGTTCCGAAGCTGGTCACGTGTCCTCTTCGGGACATTATCTCCGCCGCTCGCCAATCAATAAAACGACGCCACTCTCGCTGCAATTTTTCCTTCGACTTCTCCCGATATTTATACCTCTCCTACGAAATACTCGTCGTTTAGCTCCGGAATCACTCGAAGGAAATGGGATGTTTGTTAGAGAGGATTATTATGTGACTGCACTTCGTCATGGAAGTCCAGCGTAGAATGAAGTGTTCCTGTTTATGTGTTCCACTGCCAAGGGAAATTTCGGACCCATTTAGAGGTACTCTGAATTAGTCACGTGATCATTTTGAACGGTTTCATACGCCTTATTATTAAAGCTAAATTGGTTGGATGAGATTCATTTATTTTCTGGTTCTCCTAAGTATAGTATTTTTATCTATTAATTTATAGTATTAGTACATTGCTGAGGTAAGTTAATGATATTGATTGGCTTTCGTGATCTGTTAAGTCTCACAAAATGTCGATTTATGAATTCCTAGTCGATAAGCAAGCTTTCGGAGATGTTATTGGGGTGTTAACGATTAGGTAGATTTTGGTGATCCACGTATAAATTTTAGTCAGGGATTTCTTCCATAATTGGTTTAATCTAAGTCAGACACATGATTGAAATGAACTAAATTTAAACACACCCTGATGATTAAAGAGAGGTTAATAGGAAGATGTTTCTTATCAAACGCAATTTAACAGCTCTTATCGAAAAATCTCTTAAAGATTTAGTTACCTATCAATAAACTGTTATAACATTTTGTATTCATCTCCGAATATTTCATTAGATTTAATGATTAAATGTATAGGAATATACGTTTAAGGATAGATACAAGGATAATAAAATTGGTTTAGAATAACGATGTCATATTTTCATCATCATTTGAACTTGTGTCTGCAGTAATGGCATGTAATGTATATTACATTACATATTATATTTGTGGATTTGACGGATGCAGATGCTGGTGAATGAGTGATGAAGATGGACTTAAGTGAATCCGCGATTAAGTAATGCATTGCCTCGTCTTTAATTCGAGTGATACGGGAATATCCTCAATGTCGTGTTTCGCCGCAATTAATTAGCCATCGAGTAATTTCATTAGGTAATTAATAATTACGTCGAGTCATCAGATGTCCAATTACGCCCCATTACGAATTTCATTCTTTTTTTCTTGATTTCGGTCATTTCCGTGTTTCGCCACGGCGACTCTATATTCCGATGAAGCTACCGTTTTGATTTGGACTCGGAGTCTCCGTAGGAAACGAGGCCTCAATGCACCCATTCCTGCTCATATTTGTATTCCTGCCGTCCAATCTAGGGCGCTCCGGCGAGGGAGATGACAAAAATCTATATTAAACTCGCCGTAAAACGTTCTACGATGTTCAATCAGCCATATTGCGTGAGGGGATTAGTACAGCGACGCCAGTCAACCTCATTTTTCGCGGCCATAAAATCTGTGCGGATTACACACGCGCCTACGACGGGGGAAAATGTTCACAATAGGACTACCCCACACCCACGCATCCCTCCGACCCTTGTCATTGCCCACCGCCCATCAGCCCAGACCTACATGACGTGGAGTCACGTGATTGGTGGTCGTTTCGCGTGAATGCGACCACTCAGTCACCTCACCTTCCCTATCTCTCCCCTCTTCTCGACACGCACACCCCCTTTTTAAAACATCATCTCATTTTATCATACCTGCCTCTCGCTCATGCACCGCATCTACCATCGCTTGTATTATTCATACACGACGTCGTTTTTAACGTTGCTCAACTACGGAGGGAGCTTTTAATGCATTATCTCTCTTTTCCTATTCCAACCCGCCATTCGCAATTTCTTCTCGAAAAAAGCCGACGAGTAAAAAAATCGCTGCATGGCTTTCTTTGTGACTTTTTATTAAGGTGGACTGCACTTTTTCCAGACGACTTAAAGAGGATAATAAACCTGTTTCAAGAACTGGAGTTTCAAATCGGAGTATCTTTTTCATTAAAATGGGGATTTAATTATCTTTCGCTCGTGAAAACGTGGTGAATCAGACTTGAAAACTCCATTGGAACCGTTATCATTACTGAAATATTTATATTCGAGTGGAATATTAGCTGGGATTTGTCCACATTACATTGTTGGATGGAATTCGAATTTCCGTAAATCATTATTTTCTTTACGCGAGGACGATTTAATTTCTCTTGGATCCGTCAAATGAAATTGGAATATTTATTATTATTATTATTATATATTTATAGGAATGTATTTTCCCGATATAACTAATTTAAAATATCTTTTCAGGAAAAAACGAAAATATACATAATTTTTCTTTATATTCAGAGCGCTATTATTCCCAGGTATAATATGCTTTTCTTTGAAGTTGTCACCGATTTTATACTTCTAATAAATGAGGAAGGAGCTCGACTAAATCTATTTAAGTCTGAAAGAAAACATACTTTAAATTAATATGTTTTGTCACGGTACTGATTCTTAGGTTGAATAATCCATCACATAATATACTTAATTGATAGGAAAGATATTTTAGTCCTTATAACGCTGATGGCAAATCGTGAGCTGAGTTAAATACCCCCTCCACTTTTCCAACTAATATAGATATTTTTATCTACTGTTGATAAAGTCAAATTTATAGAGGCTTTCGGTTGCATATTTTTATCCCAAAGTGCTTTCTGTAATTAACTGGCCTTCATTAGGAGGCCTGAAGCATCTCGTGCAGACCGTGTCAATCTAATTTATGATTGATAGAGCGTGGAATGGAATTGGAAATTTTGTTTCGAAATCGGTCTATTTGCATGGTAATTACCGGCTCTATAGTTAGCATCGGAAGAGCAGGTCTAAATCATCAGTAGACCATGTCAATTGCATTCTACTTTAAATCAAAATGCATTGTTTGGATTACTGAATGTTTCATTCAAAAAGTTTGAAGTTAATTAAAGTTTATAATTCTCCTGTTCATTTGAAATTGATAACAGATTGACTCTGCAATTAATTCTAAAAATCCTTAGGCTCGATCTCTGAATAGTTATTAATGAAAATAGCATTTTCGTATTTTGAAAATAACGCTGACGTAATGATATTTTAATCTTGATTCTTTCGTTTAATGGAAATATTATGTAGAACTTATCCATTCCTTTTTTTAATATTATAATCCTGAGTTGGTTTTTCAAGTCTAAATTTTTAACACCTTCCAATGTAAATATTGAACGCTTCTATGAAGAATCTACAGAAGCTCCTGATATAAATTCATGTGATAGTTATATTGTTAATTTCAAGATAATCAATAGTTAGTCTGTAAATATACCGCATAATATAATAGTTGCACGTTTAATGTTTTGACTTTTGGTTGTGATGGTTATCCTTCCAAGATATGGGAAGTTAACGAAGGGTTTCCTTCCTAACTTTGGGCAAATTAGAGAAAGAATTATTCAATGTTTAGTCTTCTCTGCAATATAGAATTCTCGATAGCCTTCGGGGTAGTAATTTTGTAAACAACTTGTATTAATTAAGAGAGGAGTAATGATTGTTCGTGTGAAGGTATGGAGCTATGTGTGTGGTGTAGTTCAGCACGATGGGAGTTGTGTATTTCTGTGTACAAACTGGATTTTAGTAAATATTTGTTTTGCATCTGTGGGACCGGACTGTGGTATTGTAACAATATTGAATTGCAGTACTCGATTTTTGTAATAATAAAATATGAACCATTTACGTCCTCTTTTACGTAGAACCCCTGGAAATTTACTCATTGGCTTATGTTATGGATGTTTCATTTTGATATTCTCATTTTATGCTTTCGGAATTTTATAGATTGCTTCATTCATTCGTAGATTTTGAATTTTCCACGTGTAAGCTCATTTCTAATTGCCTATTGATCACACTACCGTAAGCTTTAATTTAGTCTTCCAATCTGTACATTTCGAAAGCATGTTTATATTTCATCTCCATTAGATCTTCTGATGCTAATATCTAATGACACTATTTGTTATAGTCGCATGGTGTATGAAAAATGTCTTGTGTATCTTATGTCCACTTATATCATCAATGGACTTTCACAAGATATTGATCAAATAAGATCTTTCGAAGTTAATGCTCCAAAGTTGCTAAAGCGGTATAATAACAGAAGGAAAATAAATAATAGGACATTTACAGGTAGAGTAAATGGAATATTAATTTAAAATCTTCACACAGCTTTTTTAACGCAAAAATCTAGCTTGAGCTATTTCATCCCGAGGTTAACATCACTCTACTTGCTAAGTAATGATTTCCCAAGCTCTCTAAATGAACTTCAATGACTGCGCGTGTCCCAGATATTTCCCCATCTCGATAGTTATCTCTTTCCTAAGCCACCACATGATAATGGCGGAAGGAAATGAGGTGGCGCAGAGGTAATCTTCATCGGAGGAAAGCAAAGAAAATCGGCGACCAAGTTAATGAAGAGACGTAGTTGTAGGAAATGCTTCAGATGGCAGCTAAGGAACGGAACCAAATCTACGTTCGAGTCCTTTTTATTTCCATTCGCCTAGTGGCGCCTATTTATGAGGCCTCCAGATATCCCCAACACATGAGCCCAACGTCCACACCATTGATTCTTCCGCTATTATCTTCGCTCCCTGAAAAAGGCCTCATCCACTCTCCTTTCACTCTCCAACCAATAATAAATTTCTCTTCTTCCTCCCTTGTCTTCATTTATACATCCTCCTTCGTCCGATGGAGACATCGTAAATTCTTTCCCACTCCTCTCGGATTCCATGTTCTTGTATTTGCTCCTTTTTATGAGGTCCCGGCATAATGGAAGGCCCCCGAAAAAGGAAGAAAATTAAAAGAATTCCCCTCCACCTCATAAAGCTCTTTTCCCATTCTAATCTTCTCATTCCTTTCCGTTCGGTGGCTGTCCTTTGCCAATTCTTTCCCTCTTATATTCTCGCCTTTTCCAGATGCCCTGTTAACAGAAATCTCCGATGGTCTTTCAATTAAACCTCTCCTTTATAAGCCTTTCCTTTATCTTCCTCTGGCAGAAATGAGAAGAATCGCCCTCGCATTAATTATGAATCTGTCAATTTATTTGATTCTATCGATGCCTTTAGATCTTGACGAAATTACCAATCGGGAACTGCCAATGAGGTCGTCTCAACGCTATCGGTTTCTTTAATTTCTTATTAATAAAGATTGTTGGGATTGTTACTTGGTGGTATTCCTTAAGAAAAGAGAAAGCTAACTAAAATCTTTTTACACAGGGTCACAAAAGTAACTAACGGCATGAACATAGTTTCGATTCGTGTCGTCATTATCAGATGAAAATCAGAAAAAAATTGTAAAAGAATAATTTTGTTTGCTTTCATCTGATGGTTAATAACAGGCGTCGAAACTCGGCTTGTGCTGTAGTTTTCTTCTTAGGTTTTGTATTAATGAATAATGCTAGTTAACTCTCATTCAAACAGCTTTTCTTGATCTTTTCACCCCGTTTGAATCATTCGCTCCCATTCCTCCTTCTTACAGTCAGTGCTGTCCAACTATTTTGATCGTAAAATGACATTCATAGTTCGAGCTAACACACGGACAAATGAGGATTCCTTCAACTTGATTACTATTTTCTGGAACAAAACTTAAACTCAAAAGTAGTTCTAATTCCCGCGAAACAATTTCTGTGAAATTTTTTGCTCAAAAATCCGGTTCACAAATATCTAATCATGATCAGTAAATATAGGCACGAAAAATAAGTAGCAAGCTACTCACAAATGAAATTAAGTACAAATCAAAACAAGGACAATCGTCACAAATGCTCGTATAAGGTTTGCATTTCTTATTTTATCTAAGTGTACGATTTCTGAGACAAAAATGTATTTACTTCGAGAACATTTGTGGAGCGGATGAAAAATTCCAGTATGCCGCATTCTGGTTTGCGGGTCGTATGTTGGACTAGCATGCTCTGGAACTAATAAACTAATCATCACTTTAGTAATTTTGTACATCCAGATCAACTTAAAACATTCCTTTCGCAGTATTTATTTTACACAACGTTCCTTTTTTGCTTTCTCTTCACTGACTCTGACTCTTTATATCACATACAGTCAACTCATACTGCATCAAGTTTATCAGTATCCTATTCCAAACACACTCAACTTTCGCAAGCATTTAATTTATTCTTTTTTGATTATCAGGTTCATATTTAAAAGCAAAGAAGGCTTTATAATATCTTTTCATTTTCTCTTTCTTACTATTTAAGAATATTTAGCAACCTTATGAAGTATCTTAGCCTATATACATTTCCATAGTAAAACACTTGAATTACAATAGCCTCTGAATCCTACGTAAAATGAAGCGTGATTTCTTTTGCTGTCCGTCCGATTAAGTCTCTATGCTATGCACAATAAAGAAACATCGCAGTTAGGAAAATCGATAAGAGTACTATTAAATAACAATTGAATTAAAATACTGAGCCGGAAAATGGTGGATAATTCAATATGACTAGAGGCTCTCCGGCTTCTCTTGAAGAAGCAAAGGTCTTCATATTTTTTAAATCAACATCTAGAAAGCAGAAATTAAAGAATATCAATATCATTTCATATTATGTTGAAGGCAAAATTCTTTGAAAATAAATATTATTATTGGAATATCTCGGAAATCTTCCGTTATAAGGCCCAAGTTTCCTCTTATTTCCTCCGCTTGAAATTAAAAAGGTGGCCTTCCAGGAAGTCTCCTATTAAGATGACTCTAACTATCTAAAATATGATGAACTTCATTGTTTATTTTTATTTGCTCTCCATTATGTCGTTTAATCAGTTCGTATAGTTCAATTTCCAAATTTTATCTTATCTGTTTTTTTTACTTTTGTCAAAGAAAGTGAAATATGCCCCATTGTCTCGCTAGCCAATTTATAATTTCCTTAAATTTATATTCCGTCTTCTAATTTCAGTTAATTTCAACCTTCCTTGGGAATTTTATATTTTCTTCATCTGTTTGATAGGTGACCTGCGTTCTTTATCCGATTCTTTTGACCTTCTCTTAAGAGATCGGAACGGCAGTACAAAGGATTCAATTTAAGCCGAAGAATTGATTTGCTGGAGACCAAAAAATAAGCACGAAATATTCATTTGATTTTTAAGATTCTATATGATTTTAACGAGACAAGATGCCAAACAGAAATTCAAGGATCTGCGATTTAATTCGTAAATGATATTTTTGATCGACAAACAAAACTTCTGTATTACTTCATACTTTTTCAATAGAGTTAGTTCATTTTTGTAATACGCTTGATTTTCATCTTCTAAAAGTTATAATGTTGTTAGAATATTCATCTTCCCATCATTGAAGCATTGTTTTACTAACGAACAGTATTAATGGAAAATTTGTGATTGATAGCTGGCCATGGCAAATTTTCATGACTATTATTTAGGCGAAGCGTTCAAACATATAATAAGGAAATGTTATTAAAGACACTCTAATGCTACTGTAAGTCCATTCAATTGAGGAGAGTTGTCAATAACCTCATTTATGGCACATTCTAGGAATGATATTTTGCGATATGCGGTAAATGAATAATTTCTAGAAATGATTCGTTTACCGCATTTTCTATGGTGTGATATTACCCAAGTATTATGCCCATACATTGGAAGAAATATTTCTTTTAGCTAATTACAAACTTGTTAGTAGTACCCGAAGAATAGGCATTGCTGTGATTCTTATCTATATTCTCCACGAACGCACCTAATAGGCATAGCTGATAGCTTATTTACGGTCATTGGTTGCTTAAAACTAGAAATTTTTCTTGAATTGTCAAAATGCTTTTGAGAACCTAATCGTACTTCTCATTACTTCAATTTTGTATAGTATATAGAACCTTTAAATATTTATATACCTTTATTCAAAATATCGATATTAAAAATTTTCATTGAGATGTTCACTGAGACTTGAAATCGAGAGTTTAATTGCTCTTAATTTGTGTCTAAAATAGACGAATAGTTCTGTCGTTAAGCTACTTTACTTTGTTCTTGTCAACCCAAAGATGATATGCATATTTTTTCGATCCATGCTTACGTCATTTCCCCCTCATTAATTCCAGAGTGCTTAGTGCGGTCTGAATCACCCCCAAAATTCAAAGAGAGAATAAAAGGGTGAAAGGCCAAAATTGAGATCTTTTATTTCAAGGCGAATACGAGGTATGAAGTGTCTTTGAGCTTGTTATCTGAAATAATCGAAAAAAATCCCGTCCTAAATTACCCGCCCGCGATAGCGTTCCTCTCTTAAGACAACTCATGCCTTCGGAGTTACCATTTTTGGAACGAATGAATCCATTAGTCATCGGCCTTTATCTCTCTCCGTCGCACCTTTTTCCTTTCCTTTCTCCTTTATTCATTCCAGATTTTTATCCCCAATTCCACATGCAGGATAACGAGATGGATGGCGTAACATGGAAGGATATGAGCCCCGCCAGATGGTTATCCCTCCCTTCCACAATACAGTTAAGGAGGTCGTTCCTTTGAGTTGGATTCATGTACATTGGCCTCTCGCACGTTTGAGTTAGACGTTTGAACCGTTTTGTTTCCTTTGGCTGTCAGAACCGCATCGGCGGTCGGAACCGAAGCCAATCATTGAAAGCAATAAAACTGGAACTCCTGATATGCGTCGGAAACAATAAGCATGGCCAATATCCATGAAAGGGCTTCGTTCACAGACATGAATAGATTAGTGAGGGCCAGTTTCAAGATTGCCGTTTGTGTGGTACAGTACTTGTGCTCTTATATATTTTATAAGTCTCCTGAACCGATTGCGTCAAAGTTAGCGATGATTAATTTATACGATTAGTTTACACTTTAAATTATACCAGTATTTTGCATAATTTTCCTATCAAAAGGTAGCGATTTTAATTTTTATAATGTACGAGATTCTCAGTCTGATTTGTCTTTAAAATAATAAGCTACTTCATCACTTCCTTCACTTGTTATTCCCTTCCGTAGTGTTAAATTACATTTTTGCTCTTTCATCGTCCTTTTTTGTGAATTTCAGTCATTCGTTCCTTTACTACTAAGGCTTTAAGGCCAAAATTAATAGATATGTGGAGTGATCTCATGTTAAGAAAAATTCAATACTAATATCAATTTATTTCGAACAATATTTACTAATCTTTTCTATCCAAATCAAATACAGGAATAATTTTATTCTATGCGTAATTTGATGAAAATTTACCTAAAAATTTCCTTTTTTATTAAATGTTATTATCGTTACCTTTTATTTCCACATAATTTGATATCATCTTACATTTAAATAAGCAGCTAAAGCATTGCTTCATATTAATTCAGATCATAGAATCTATGAATTCGGCATCGATGTTGTAGTAGGTCTCCATTATAAAAAAATGATTAAAAAGCACTAATACATTCACCTCCATTATGTTATCAATCTGCAGTGCTTTAAAGTCATTTTTTCATTATAATTCTGATTAACTCGCTGCTTTGTAGTTATCTTAAGGCTTTACTTAATTTTATATTTAGGTCAGTATTTTAATACGAAAAAAGTCAATTAAGAAAATTAATTTTTTAGCGCTACTCTTTTTTCGGTCAAGATTCTCGTTATTCATCTTGAAAGTACTTTTATTTAACACGATACAAACAAAAGGTTTTATGAGTGATACTTTCGTGTTAACATGCGCCATAAATGTGAAATTATAAGGATCGTCAGGGGAGTCATGACAAGGCTTTGCGCCACGAAAATAAAATCATAATTCAAAATTCTTGTTTCTGTGGATGTTGAGCATGAAAACATTTCTGCGGGATAATATATGCGCCCGGACTGGGCGTAACCCGCTTTATCTTGTGCAAGAAATTAATATTCGTCGCCCGAGAAGGCTTTGTCAAGAGGGAGAAAAATCAGGGATTGAGAGTCGTGGAGGGAACATTAAGAGAGGGAATTGATGGATTCTAAGAGGGTCAAGAAATCAGAGTGTGCAAGCATGAAAGAAATCCATTTCTCAAAGCAATTGAGTGCACACGACATATTCGTCGTCCTTTCCCCCCCGTCCTCCTGGCCATTACCTTTTTTCATTTTCGTTGACCATGTGCACTACCTACTATGACGTCATCACAGATATAATAATGCAGTTCATGTAGTTTTACATAATTTCTGTCATGAAGTTTTGTAAGAAATATACTGTAGATATTTCTGGTACGGCCATCGATGAATTGTGGCTCGGACAGGGTGTCAAACAGAAGACTATTTCTATGTAAATAATTGTAATATAAGAATTACATACGTTTTTGCTTATCCTCGATGGAATATTCGTGGAATTCACTATAATTTAACTAAACGATATTTATTTCGACAGTATAAAAACAGATTCGCCACCCGAAGTGTTTACTTTGAATTAGCCTGATTAGTTCCATCTTGCTGGAAATGGGTCATATTCCATCAGTAAAATTTCTTTTCTCTCGATTTTTCTCGGAAGATTTTTTCATTTTTTCAACGCGAGTACTAATTGAAATTATTTTCGGTTTCATTTTGACGAAATTTTATCTTCATCAGAAATAACGAATCTTTTTTCTGCCATCGAATAAGCTTCAGTGCGCAGGGGATACCTAATTTTATAGTTAAAATAACTTAATTTTTTGGAACTAACGTATCTTTTTAAAACCTCAGCATAGAATATTTTATTAACTATTCTTATGGTAACAAGGTTTACTACAATATTATTTGAGTATTTATATATTTCAGTTTCATGGTATAGTTGAACTATTTCAGTTTATTTGTAAAAATTTTATATCTCTGTATTTTATCGTCTTTAAAATTATCGTCTCTTTTTTGTGTTTTGCTAAGGAATATAATAAAAAGATTACAATATTTGTCGACGACTTCCCAGAGAAAACGGAACTTATATGAACGGTCAACCCTTAAACGATTTCCTATATCTTTAGCCATATATTACTTGCAGAACAAACAAGTTATTACTGGTTTCCTATCTTAAGGATATGTCTAAATGCAGTCGGTATTCGATGTTATTTGGCAACTAAATGGAACGTATTTTATGTTAGTAAATGCATTACAATATACGTGTAACCATATGATTTGGTTGCTAAATATGTTTTAAATTCTCTCAAAGGTTTACTTTTTACCTATTACTAATCTTTTTAATTATTTTGTCCAAAACTTTCAAACCGCTCCAATTGATTTTCTCTCTGGTGAAGGAATGGAATGGTTGTCTGGGGTTCATCCATTTTAACGTTTGTAATTATCCAGTAAATGGATGTTAGTGATAACTTTTGGAAATCAATAAATTCATTTCATTATGCAATGCAATACAAACAACTCTATTGAGCGAAACTTTGACTAAATAGTCTTATCTTTAACCAATCTTCAAGATAAAAAGAAAATGTATGTATTCAACTGTGGTTTAAAATTACAAATTCGCCTTAAGGTGGAAAAATTGTATACACAAAGAAAAATATGAAAAACGATTTTTGTAAAGGAAGGCGAATAGATCTTTCTTGCGGAAAACATCTTTCCGATCCAGAAGAATGCTCTAGTAAAGAGCTAAGAGAACAACTGTTATTTTATTTCCATTATAATATATGATGCAAAACTGCAAGTGCTATTCAGTAATACAATACGTAAGATCACACTTTATTAACTACTCTGCTTGTAGAATATATTAATTTATATGTATGCACACATCGAGGAGCTGTTCTTAATAATTTTCGAATTTTTATCGCCTAACAAACAGTATCTAAATTTTTAACATATTTCGTATATCTCCAGATTTTCGATATTTCCTAGGATGAAAGCGGACGATTCAAAAGATCCACTCCTTCCCTCGGAGGTTAAAATTTTCCTGAATAGACGCTTACGTTCAGTAACAGAACTCTCTGCAAATCTCCCCTTTTTCATGACGTCCGAAGGGCAGGAAATAGAATCTCTCTTGTGTATCAGTCACACATCAGTCATCTCTCCTTACCCTTTGGTCAGAACAGTATCCCTTAGAGTCCTTCAAAAGGACGCCGCGTTCTTTTTTAATTTCGCATCGGTAAAAGCTGTGTGTACGTCAAAAAGGGGAGACGGAAAATAAAAAGAGTTGTGTCAGTGCGCCATTGTGCGGTGCGGGAATGTGTCCGAGGGCAGAGACGCACTAGCGGTCTCTAACGGGAATCAAAGGAAGTGTACAGAAGAGAATAGGATTGGGTTGAGGAGAGGGTTTGATTTACTTTCAGTGGCAAGTAGAGTAGAAGAGGAAGGAATAGAGAAACAGAGGCGCCTCGACTTCCGCTTTGCTTTTTTGCGATTGGAGGGATTAAAAAACGTGACTTCTCCGCGAGTTTCCTCTCGGAACAGAAACGAAAAAAAGATAGATAGAGCATGTAGTTTTGTAATTAGCTCTCCGTTTGCAACTCTATCTCCGTTTTTGCTCCGTTTCTCGCCGAGATTTCTATCTTTTGTACGTCTTCATCAGCCGTCCCACTTTTTTCCTTCCGTGCCTCTCGTAATGAGTAATTTTATCTGGGCTCTTTAAAAAAATATACCATTAATTTCTTGATTGGATGTTTTACCGGAATGCGATATCTTTGTTCAGCGCTATCTCAGATAACGAAGACTACTGCCCAACCTGTGTACAATAATTTAGGTCATCTCGAACATGACTGCCGTGAGGAATAAAAGTACTATAAGAAATAGCACATTTATACTTTACGACTTCTGCCCTAATAAAGTACAACCTATTTTCCCATAATGAGAAATAAAGCTCATTAGAGGAGGAAATAAAATTTCAATTAAAATATTCGATAAAATGTATAATATAAAATCAAAAAATCAATCAAAAAGTTGAATAAATAGAATACGAATTAAATATATATTCAAATTTGGGTTTATTTTAAGTCCTCATCTTAAATCAGTTTATTTGATTAAGAAAAATTGTCTCTATTCGTAAAAAGCAGCAATGACCTATAGTGGAGGCGATGAAAACAATTGATAAAACCCATACAAATAGGTTCTCGGATAGCAAAGTAGGTGGCACCTTTGTTGTAAGCCCTGTGTTCGATTCCCGGTGGAGTACTTATGTACAAAATGATCTCAACTGTTGAAGCGCTTTTAAATATATTACCACTCTTACCAACTCAAGAGTACGAGGACCTCCTAATGAATATTTTCCTCCTGGAAAATAAAAATTGTTACAAATTGTAAGATATACCCTCTCATTTCATTATGATTTAAACACATCAAAGATAAGGGTGTGGCTTAAATCCCGCTTAAGGTAATACGTGTCATTTTGATCCATACTTATCCCTAATCATCCTAAGGTCGTCTCTTACGATAAATCTGCTTCTAGATCTTACCTTTCTATAAGATTCCGTGGATTATATGGAGAAATGGAAATCTTTCCCTTCTGCGAGAAGAAGTAAAATAAATGAGCTTCCCTTTCATAGAGCGCAGGATTACGAGATGGAGGCTGAAGTGGAATGTGCTGGTAACTAAGGGAAGAAACCCCTTTACTTCATATTATACATTTACTGGATCTTTTTGAACGGCAATTTCTCCCTCTCTCTCTCTCTGTACGATTTGTTTCTGGGTATTTGTTTATATCACCTCTCCTACATTGCTGCGTTTGCTACTCTAATGTTGGGACTACAGGTAAAATAAAAAAAAGAAATCCTTAATAGTATATGTGGAATCAAATTTTGGAATGTTCAAAAGTTTAAAACCCAATGATCTTCGTGACTTTTTGCTTAAGAATGAAGCTCGAAACAAAAATATATTATGAGAAGTTTTTTAAACATACTTTTTAAATACATGGTGTTACGTTGATTTACCCTCCTCGAGATGTAACTGTAAGGTATGTACAGATGAAATGTTAGACTATGCTATGGAGAGTCAGTCTTTGCACGAATTTCACCTTTTAAGAGACTTAGCAAATCTTTTTGGGATCTTGTGCGTTGTAATAAATCAGAGCTTATAATATGAGCTACGTCTTCAAGTGACACGGCCCACTTTCTTCCATCCTTAAACGACTTGAAAGGAGATCGCTTTAAACACATTCCCCGAGTGAACTGTTAGCGGGGAAGCCCAAGAGGAGAGCACCAAAACTGTTGACATCCATAGCTTATGCTTTTAAAGCGAGGATTCCGCCTTATTACGCTCAATAATTCAAGCGGAGCTCCTTCTTTCCGCCGTCACGCGACATCCCTCGTCAACAACAATTAACCCCGGACATAGCTACCTGTAGCCGCTCTCCTCCACCTGATCACCACAGCGTTACATATAATGTGAATCACAAGATTCGGCGGACTTGTATGACGGAACAAGGGATAGTGACGCCGCCTATGAAACCGTTACTCATGGATTAATTGGACAATGCGTTTCCCCTAAGCCTAAGGCCAGTGGGTGTTATGCGCTCACCCACCGCTGCCACCTACGTCATGTGCGGTTTCGACGGGGGTCGAGGTCATCGTCTGTTGAAGGGCTTTGGAGGGACGACCCAACAAAGCGTCACACCGATCCCATTGTTTCACCACTTTCACCCCCAATCTGAAAGTTTCAGATAATAATTCCCGCCATACATCGGCCCTCTCATTAGCTTTCCATGGTCGTGGAGATATTTTTTAGGGTGATTCTGCCCAATGGCCGGGTCAGCCATTGTGTGTCGGATTTAATTTTCTTTTCTGCGAAATCGGAGGAGCGTAAAAATTCGCATCAGGGCGCATAAACTAAATAAAGGATGGTTCCGCGGAAAATGTTTGCTCTGCCCCAAAAAATGAAGGTTTAATTCAGGGTTTTGTTTCGTTTTTCTCGCGCTTATTGGATGCTGTAAATAAAACGTTCGCTGTGTATATTGTGCGCGATGATGGGTGAAGGAGATCCGCCATCATTTACTGAAAGTTTTTCGCTGCCCTTTGAAATTAGTAAATATTCCCCCGAGGCGATATATACTCCACCACTAATATATAAATGAAGGTTAAAGGTTCTACTATTAGTGATTCTATGAATACAAATATTTTAGGAACCATTTACCCTTTAAAGTCATTATTCAGAAGCATGTAGACGAACATTTTTACCTCATCAGTCTTCCAGGAGACTTAATTATTATACTTTAGTATTTAGGGCTCTTAGAGGGCCAAGTGGGTATCGCTCTCGCCTTTGGTTAAAGAGGTTCTGGGTTTGATTCTCGAAGGATGTAATTCAGCTAGAGAAAAATTTTATTTATTTATTTCACCAAAACTTTTTTCACAGAAATTAATGGCAATTTTATTAGAAGTAGTTAATAAGTAACCAATTTAATAGGAGTATGTAACCTGGACGAGCACTAACATCTATGCCCTAACTAGGAAAATCCCGAGACTCGAACCCGGGACCCTGACATGACTACACGCTTACAATTCCGCCATAATGGTTAGCACTTCTCAACATATATTAACGAAAATAGAAATGGAAAATTAAATAAATCATTGTAAATTCGTTTTGTGTTTATCTTTTAACTCAGTGACATTGATGAGAACAACTTAATCAGGGAAACAAGGTTTGGAGTAAACCGAAATTATCAAGCGCGGTTGTGAATACTCTCTCATTTCCTCCTATCATATTTTTACGCGCGTTGTTTTCTGAACATTTTGAAATAGAATTTCTGTAGCCGAAGGAGCCTCGATTAGAAGATTTTGGGTGGGATTTGTAGATTTCAACGAGAAAGCTTATAGTTTGCGCCGGTAGCCCCAAGACCAGAATAGAAGCAGTTTACCATTTGTAGGGGGGTTTAGGAGCTTCAACACAAGGTCGGATTTAACTTAAATCGAACATATATTTAAACAATTGGAAAAAAGTAGCACCCAATTTTGAGAAGAAAAACTCATTTCTATCGGGTAATTTCAAAACCTCGCAATTCACGAACGATGGAAATATATGTCTAACGGAGGTTCGTTGTCCGTAATCCTCGGTCTTAATCTTTGGGGGATCCCATCGTAAGTGCGGATATCAAACACACCGTCAGCTATTCGAACAAACCACAAACAGTCATTTCAAAGCAAAGCTTATGAACCGAAACTTACTTTTTTCCCTGGCGAAATGAAGTAAAAAAAAGGGTTAGCGCATTACTCCGCACCGCACTGCGGAGATACCGGTGGCAAAAAATAAACTCCTCTTTCGCCCTCCTTGTCTCCTTTCCGCAACGTTGTTCTCAAGGTGGAAGAGTCGTTTTAGACCGAATAGCCGCCTTGATTTAGGACGCCTTCCCATATAATCCTGCATTAATGCTTCATTGATCATCCCAGCTCATCGACGAGAGCTTTGTGCGAAAGGAGAATCCCTCTTACAACTCGCACCAAATCCGTTGCTTTTTCTTCCCTTCGTTAGCAGGTGATCTCTCCTTCATACGTCACGCCTCTACACCTTCTCTCTCACGCATCTATATATAGATAGGCTGTGCTGAGAATCAAACATAGACGCGCTGTCATATGGTCCACTTATTTGAGCCGTTATTTTTCCCACTACTAGTTTGAAGTGTACTTTTTTTCTTTTTCCTATTATATGTGGCCATATAAAGGCAATTGCTTAGTTTTTAACGATACAGTGATACGCCGTCTAACGAATATAATATGTTCTATATAGCGTTAGAGCTTTTTTAGGCAGTTTGATATCTGAATATTATGCATAAAATCTTCTAATTTTAACCATAAAATTGTAATGGCCAAATCATGGAACAAGAGATTGGAACATGGAAGAAAGAGACGTCATGGAATGAGTCTATTCTTGTAGTACGTAGAAAAATACATGGGATTTAAATATCATAGAATCAATCAATCATTGCTGACTACAAAAACTGGAACGCCATATCCATCAGCCAAAATTTTGATTAACTGCAGTCTTTTTAGTGAAAAGCTTTGTCTGCAGAGATAATATTTTTATTATAATTATTTCCATAATCACGTCAAAAGTGGACTTTGGTCACGTAAGCAAAACGAACATCTGCACATATAGAAATTAACAACTCTCATGATAAACAGACTAAAGATCATTACTCCTCACCAATTAATACAAATTATATGCAAAAGTATAATCATAAAGGAATTCGTGTATACTATATTTCTCTCGGGAGTCTCTCATTGCTAAGTTCTGGTAAAAAATTCAAAGCTCTTTTACGCGTAAATATGGGTAGTCTCCGTTACTTATTTTTGAGATTTTTGCCGCGTTCACGTATAGTATATCATCCACAAAAACATTCATTAATCGAAACAGTAAGTGGAAACGTATTTGCTAGCCGAGTGGCAATTGTTTTTGCTTCTTCATAATCCAAACATTTAAGAATGCATGATAGCCCAGTTATATCAGTATTTCCTCACTGTAGATCAAATTATTTCTCGCCACCTTTTTCATAGATGAATTGACTCCTACTTTAGCTTTCTTTTTCTCTAAGTTCTTTTTTTAATTCTCAAGAATTTTTATCTCCTTTATCATTTTCTCCTTCGCACGCTCACTTTATAAGGAACTTCGAGTGAGAATCAATGTTTCCAGGAATATATTGTAGAATTCTCCCAATAATATTATTCATCTAGAGATCTCAATTAAAAAATAAAACATAAATAAAAGTATATTATTCTATATTATCGAAATACCCTTCCGTAGGAAGGAAAGAATATGGAACACGGCTGTTAATGAATAAGAGCTTTGGAAACGCTTTTGTAGCCGTATTTGTCGGTGTTCGGACTAGCGTCGATACAAGGGTCTAGAAGCAAAGGGAAGTCTGGGATTAACAGCCTTCTAGGAGGCACCCTATTAGGAATCTTCTGGAAATCACCCCTAAAGTTGCGTCATTCCTAGAAGGTCAGTAATCCCGGAATTCTCGTTACTTCCAGACCCTGGTATCGACCTTAGTCTGAACACAGAACTATACGGCTACGAAAGCATTTTCAAACCTCTAATTACCCTTGCAATTTTTATATTTTCGTTTGGGTGCTTTTGATGTTAGAGGAAGCATTTCTGCCAATTCATTTACTTTTAGAAATCCCGCACATTCTAAAAGCAAATTCTTATCATGTTAGTCGATCTAAAAATATTTGAATACCTCTCTCTCCGGCTACATCTCTTTTTACTCGATTTCAGCTTTCCTTTCTAGCGATCCTATCTCCGACTCATTCTGTATTTCAGCCTTGTTTATCGCCGCCACCATTCATCTTTATCTCGTTCCATCCTTTATCAGCGCGCTTCGTTCCTTCCAGCAGACCGAAAAATATGCAACGTTGAAGGCTTTGCCATTATTCACGCCGCTTGCTTACTCCGCGTCTTCATCCTAGAGCCACCTTTAAGGCTCCCTATCATCTCATCTCGAAGCCTTCGTATTCCCGCCGCATCCCTTATTTTTTCACTCTATTCCCATTCTCCCATAAAAACCTTCCCCTTTATCACCTCTCTTTCTCTCTATTTCTCGCTCTTCCTTATTTCTACCGTTCTTCTAGGGTAATTTATCTCACGCCTCTTGCATATCGATTCCATCTCACGCCGTCCTTTTCCCGTTCTATTCTTCGTCGAAATTTCAAGCGCTATGCGACGTTTTCTCGGCTGCCTTTGGTTGAAAGAGCGACGATTTCAAAGAGTTTCAATCCTGTATTTGCTCCTGTGGTCTTGTTACTCCTCATTGTTTATTCGAGGGAGAGATTGCCGCGAACAAACTGTTGCAGAATTTATTTGTACTTTTTAGAATCCGAAAGACGTTGTTTTGGCTGTACTGCTTTTTTGCGTCATTTGATGTTTGCTTTGACCGAATAAAGAGTTCTTGAGGATGAATATCGCATCGATGTACGTAGTTACTCAACCGGTCGTTGAGATAAGAAAAGTATTCAATGGATCAGAGTTTATTTTCCTCAGTTTAAAAGTAGCGCCTGAGGATCTACGAGAAAGAAAGATAATCTTTGTGATGATAACGGCTAAAGTATAATCAGGAATCATTTAGTGAAAAGTGTGGGTTAGCCATTGCCTTCATTTTATTACGGTATTTTCAATAAATGCCTCGTTGAGATTCAGTGGATATATTTAAGATTTTTAACATTTATTCACAATTCAGAAACTAGAATTCTTTACAGAAACATATTTTAATTTTAAAAAGGCACATCCATTCATACTCATTACTGATGTGCGAATTGAATTTATCAAGTACTTCGAATTTCGTGTCGGATTGACTAAATATTCGATTCGATTTGATAGGCGATGCCTTGTTCGATTTGTTTCTCAAGTTAGTAATTTCCTCAAGTAGAACTCGGATTTTCCTGCTTATCGTCATCATTCACTAAAGCAAACCTGTGTGGATGTTTTAATTGGATTCGACATTTTTTTATTAAGGAAAAAAATCGATTGATTCGAAATTTCGAACATTTGCGCACCTCAAATACTTATGATAGAACCAATGAAACTAGCACAGTAGTTATATTCCTCATACATTAGTGTCCACCTCTTCATCGCTGATAATCCACCTAACTTCCTCATGATACCGCCGTCGTATGCTCACTTGGATGTACGAAATGAATCACAGCGCCGATGGAATTCGGTGTACATCATCCCGCAAATGTCAGTTTCATGACTACGATGAACAGCCGACCTAAACCGAGACGGTTACTCTTTCAGAAGCATAACTGCAGAATTGGGAAACATTCCTCAGTTCCGACGGAGGAGATTGACTTTACCGCGGCTCCAGCATAAGTCCCCACGCATCGAGAAGCTATCGGTTATCGAAATCGGATATTTCCGACGCCAATCTCAGAACGGATTCCAGACGTAGCAAGCGTGCCACGGGAGCGCGAGCGGAGATTTTCGCCATATGTACACACGGAATACTCTTTCTTCTCTAGAAGAAGAGCGAGGCAGGTGGAATATCTTGACTGATTCCCTCGCGCGTACGCTTCTATGAGAAGATTACCGCAGCGAATCCCTCCCTGCATCATCTTTGCTTTTCGGAATGTGCTCAGTAATCCTCGGAACTGGACGTTTGGGCTATGCGTGCGGATTACTGTTCTCTGGCGGAGGGTTGTTTGCGAAGAGAAAGGGTTAAGAATGCGATGTGTGTATTCCCACTATTTCTCTCCTTATTCCTCAAACTGTTTTCTCTGGAGATTTTCTCTAGCGTCTGCTTCGGGGACGATAAAAAATACACAAATGGTTGCGGGAGAGGATATCCAAATAGGTTTAAACGAGCATCCGAGGACATAAAAACAGCAATAAAAGAGAGGGGATCAACGGAAAATGGGCCGGGAAAAAGAGGACGGGAATGAACCAACGGCTAGTGCGGTTTTTTCGGAATTCTCTCTCCAGGTCGTCCCCCTCTCTCCAGGTTGTTTTTCTCCCCGTTTTTTATCCCGTTCTAGCAGTTTTGTTTATTTATATTCTCTACGAAACAAATAATCCGAGCCTCGGTCTGAATAGGGATTTGGCGTTGAAGAATAGGGACGCAGGATTTTCGGAAGGAGAAGGAGAGAGAAAGAGGGTGTAAAAGGAGAAAGAATGGGTAGAAGGAGAGAGAGAGGGTGTAGGAAGGAAGGAGAGAGGAACAGGGTGTAAAAGGAGAGTGAAGACGGAGAGAGAGAGAAAGGAGAGAGAGAAGGAAGGAGTAGGAGGGAGAAAGTGGGTGTAAAAGGAGGAAGAAGGTGGTTGTATGGGGTGAGCGCAGAAGGAAATATAAGGAAGATGAAGAAGGAGAGAGAAGGGAGAGAGAGAGAGAGAGAGGGGAAATAATCAGCGGCGAAATCGTACGGAAGGGATTATTGGAATTCGGAATTCTTCGCTACGCCGGTCTGCAATCGTACGTCGCGGATCTCGCTTAAGCTACTTTTACTGCGCCCTAAGTTTATAAAATGTGGGATGCGGTTACTTAGGTGCAAATATCACCGTGCAGATGCCATCTTTATTTGTGACGCTCGTTTCCGAGGAATATATGGTAAAATTCCCTCTCATAAGGTACATACATGATTGCTTACGAAGGTTGGTGAACTTAAAGCAGGCTAAAAAGCTGCAAGTTTTGGTATAACTTAGTTTTGTACATTTTAATTGAATAATGTCTGTGTCATTGCGCCAAAATACTTTAGGTTTAAATGTAAATTAGATTAATCAATTCTTGACCAGAGAATACCCCTAGTTATTGTATTCCGTTGTAGATAAAAGTTCTGCTCCTAATGCACGATGAAAGGAGAAATATTACTACTTCCATAAAAATATTGACTTCCATAAGGAAAGGTTATTTATATCTCCTAATAATGACGATTATTTGCCTAAACCTGCCCGTGATTTTTCACCTAAGAAAGTAAAATTTTCTTGGAAATTAGGCTTTTCTTCATTCTACACGATCAACTTTCACACCACCTCTTTTTTACTTTGAATTTTCTCAATTCATAATCATACAATTGCCTGAACAATGAGGCAGATAATTTCTGAAGTAACAGACCCATTTCATGTCAAATACATGGAAATTAAGTTAGTGCAATTATAATTATGATCGTAAAAGAACTAACTTTGCCTAAAGTGCGTCCTCAGAGGAAGTTTTCGTCCAGCAATTTCAGTAGCGTATTATTCGTTGATAACTTAGTTCAGGATAAGTGAAAATGATGACTCGATAAAATTTTATGGAATCTTTTCTTCGACAATATTCAACCGAATGCTTTTTCCTTGTGATGGAATTTAGATATTTATCGCTATTTCGGTTAGATACACATTTTCCTGTGGCGACTGACCCATTTCTATTAGTACCGTTGGAGATGGATAATTATTCATAGCGTCTACCGAAACCACTATAAATATCTCCAGGCAATCTCTTAATTCAGCAATTAATGTGCTTTATGTATACTTGCTTCTGTATTCTCGCTTCTCTACGCTTTAGATATACTTATAATGCAATCAGCGAGAAGCAACTAAACGTACGAGAGTTATTTGAAATTCTTGTCCAATAAATTTGTCAACGCGATTAAACGCTTTTGGACATAATGAATACTCCATGGTGTTTTTTCCAATTCCATTATCTCCTATCGAATATTCCGTTTCACTCTCTTAAGAGCATATTTCCAATCGTATGCTGCGGATCATTTATATATTCGCAATGCAACTTCCAGTTCTGCATGAAGAGGCCGAGGCAAAATACCTGAATTAGATATGGCCATTAATATAAATGATAATAATGGAGGTTTTCCAGAATTGAATTGCAATGGATTCCATCACAGTTGCTCAGTTTAAATGAAGTTCGTTTCTCAGACGGATTCAGTAGAATTATTTAGGGTATCTGCTGTTATATGAAAGGGTTTCGTTCTGTTTGTACTTCACTCATTCGTTACGAAATCATTTAACGAATGGCTGAGGAAATAGAGGAGATTTTTCCTATTCGATTTCGGAGGAATGAAAGAATTTTGTAGACAGAAATTAAATAGAGGAAGTCCTTTTTAATCCTAAATTCAATAATTCATTCATTGAAATAATCTAACAGTGAGCTCAAAATTTAAATCCTTCGAGGAAAAAGGCTATATTAATTCGGAGAAAGAAGGGTGATGGAGATTATTTTACTGATTTGCTGACTGTCAGCTTTCTTTAATCACTTTCAATTCAGAAATTGTAAATTTCTAAGCAGATCATTCTTGAAAATTAATGCACACAGATCATATTACGAAAATGCTTATAAAAATGTTTATCCCGCAGCTTTCATTTTGAATAATATGCACGTATTAAAAGCGTTACGAAGATATATCGGGAGATTCTTCGGTAATCTAATTCGCATAATTCTTTGTAGTGTGTTATGCTTGCCGTGGTTAGAAAAATTTAAATTTACTAATTTAAAAATCGAAGGTTGCTTGAAATTCTTTCTAAATTCGATGAATAGTATTTTTTCCAAAGATTCTCGCAATGTTTCGTATGAAAATCGTCATCTGTAAAATCCGTCAAATTACAGTAAGCTAGATATTTATCTTGTTACAATAAATAAAATAATACGAGCTTCTGTAGCTGACCACTTTTACACGTTCGGTGCATGTTTGAAATCATCGTCGCCCATCGAGATAAAATACGTGCGAGTTGAAAAGTGAGGCGCCAAAGAGATCGAGAAAGTGTTGCGTGGATGAGTGAAATTTGATACGAGAGTGGTTGTTTGCGCTTCGGTTGCCAAGAGACCAAATGTAGGAGATGAGATACTGAGTACAAGTTCCCACCGCGCGAAGGAAATTTGGTCGGGAGAAAAATGAAGGGCGATGTGCGTAGGAGGATAGCCCTCAGTATATTTGTCGCCTTTGTTGGTCGGGAAGGGGTGCTCGTATCTCGCAGAAAAAATTGCTGACGCGAACGTAAATGAATTCCTCGCCTTTCCCGCAGTTTATTTAACGTTTCCACCCTTTCGCTCGTGCAATGCGGCTGTTTACCAAACTGCCGTCCAAATGAAAAGACATACTCGACTATCCCCGTTCATTTTTCTACGAGGAATCGATGGCCCCAAGTGAATTCCGATGTACGTGCTCACAAATTTTGGAAATAGGTATTTGAGGCGATTCGAGATGTCTAACGCAAGCGAAGCCAACTCGAAAACATCAATTCGTTAATGGCAGAGTTCCCGAAAATTTTTGAGAAGTCCGACGTAACTTCCGATGTATGAATACCATAGTTACAATTAATGAATAGCTATTAGTTTATATTATTTTATTTTTAAGTTACGTATCAGTTTATTGATTTCTCATAATTATTATTACAATTTGGCTAATTTTACTTTATCGTTTTACAATAAATACCAAAGTCTTTCTCTCATCTCATTTTCATTCTTCAGTAAGGGTTTGAAATCTTCTTCAGACAGTATTTTACACGCTTTAACCCAACTATTAATAAAATAATACTCAGCGAGAGGTGTTCTTTTTCCTTGTGCCGTAGCTATTATTTATGATCCCTCCGTACTATGTAATTCTCTTCTTCTATTCCTTTTTAACACCAACTTTTCTTCGTCATTAAGAGTAGTTGTTTTACCCTCAGTCTTTATTATAACATTTCCGTTAAGCTGTCTTCTTTCTTATATCTCCGTAATATTTGTTATTATTAATCGTACTCGTACATGTAGCGTGTTTTGACTCATGTTTATGTAATTAAACGAAACATCGCAGGAACTCATCAGCTGAAAGCTCAACAAATCCTTAGAGACAGATTTCGTCGTGGGTTTTTGTTTTCTGAGTCGTGGGTGGAAGAGAGGAGGTTGGGCGCAGTTTAGAGGCACAATAGCACTGGGTTAAGTAACGACCTACTTTCTTAGTAAATGAGAATGTACCGCAAACATCCGTTGCCTTCTGCAGCTTTAAAAGTTCCGCGTGCGCTTTGTTATTTATTTGTGAGGAGATTTATCTCTCCATCCCGAGAATTATGTGAACTCACGTATAATAGCGATTTGATCCATACAGCGGTTGCCGGGGGAAATAATCTCAAAACTAACCGAAAGTTGATCATAGGCATTTGAATGGACCATGTTTGAATAAAGCACGTCTAATGAGCAGTTTCCCCGATCCGTTTTTTTATTTTCTTTCTATTCGACAAAGATTATACTTCGTCGTTTCGTTTGAGAGCGACGATGCGAATGTCGGAAAACATTTATACATATCCAATTAAATTCTAAATAACTGACGAATAAAGTTTTTTGAAAAAGTTTTGATAAAAATTGAGGTTTCAAATTTCACTTTGCTCACAAACACAGGGGAATATCAGTTATAGGATAAGAAACAGATTGTCAGTTATAGTAGTGCGGCTAAAAATCCGATGAGAAACATATGCGAAAAATGTCGACTTAGTTGGGACAAGAAGCCAGGCTTCACCATTATCTGGGAAGGTATTCAAACCACTAAACTACCACGCCGAATAAAGTGTGCTCCTGTTAAAGGAGAGGGTATCGCTTGTGAGTTTTCCTCGTCTATGTTGGGCTGCCTCGATGTACACCTCTAGTTGGTGCCGCTATGTGATGCGATGTGACTTTCCTTGTTCATAAGGCATCTTTTATCTGATGAATCCTTGGGTGAAATATCATATCTTAAATTCAAGACTTAAAACAAAACATAAGGATAACGTATAATGTTATGCTATTGCAGGTTGGCTTGAAAACCCTGGAGGAAATACGATGATGCAAACATTATGAACATGACTGTGACAAATAGGCCAGGTCTCCCACTTTCAAGGCTTGAAATTTCTGGAAAATGTTGAAAAATTTATAGTGATCTAAAGTACCTCAAGTTAATTAGAAATAAATGATAATATATAGACAAAGGATTTGATTTGGCCATTTTAGCTCCTTTTTGCGAAGAATCTTCCCATTTTTATCAGATTTAGCACTCATCGGTCTTTTTTGCTCAAAATTGGAGAGAAATTCGAGATTAAAATGAAGAAATCTAACGCCGAGAAATAGTAGTTAGCGTTAAAAAATTTTAAAATTCCATCGTATCCCACATTCCTCTCCACCATTTCCGTCTATGATTAATCTGGATTTCCCCAATATTTTACCAAATGTGAGGGACAGTTTCAATTCGAAAGATGGATCTTATTTACGGCCAATTCGCCCGCGGTCCATATTTTTAATGGGAATTCCAGCACTCTTTATGATATATGTGAGCAAGGTAAGCTCGCGGGAACAGAAGGCATAATTCCTTTAAAAGCGACAGAGAGCAGAAGAGTAACAGCTTTTGAAATATTGCGACGAACTGAGCAAAAAAGACGAATTCCTTGAACGCGCGATGGGAATTTTATCGTCCCATAATTCCTTCCGATGGAACTCCACTCGATTTTTAGTCCTAGATAATATAAGGCTCCTAATTTCTTTCGTTAAAACTCTCTCATAATGTTTCGAGGCGTTTCTTTGTCTTAACTAACTTCTTCCTGTGGCACTCTTGTATACAAATCCCCTTTCGATCCCATCAAACTTCCTTCTCCTCCCCTCTTTCCCTTTCTCTTCTTACATTCTCTTATTCTCATTATTCTAGTCATCCATTTTCTCAATTTCTAGTCTAGTGTAGAATGTTTCAACCATAACTAAAACCTCAAAATTACTGTGTATTTTGATCTTTTCAATTTATATAAAAGCTTGGAATAAAATTAAAACACTAAATAAAAGAATACATTGCAGGCATTACTAAAGGTAAAAGGAAGAATGCGATAGCTTGCGAAATACTAAGGTGAAAGAAGAGCTAACAAAGAACAAAACAACTACATGCACAAAAAACAACTAAAAATTTACAGAAATGGAAAAACTTGTTACTTTTCCATAAATGCTTTCATTCGCTACCAGTTCCGTAAGCGTACTTAGACCTTAAAATGTAAGTACGCCTACGAAACCGCTAACGATTTGAACCTCCCGTGGAAATATGCGAAGATTTTTCATTTCTAGAATGTCTTTCCACAAGGTCACGCCAGCGAATATTGATTTCATCCACTAAACTAATACGCGAGTGAAAAATAATAATGAAATTTTCTCCATAGAGAAATAATTGATTTCTTCAAGTTGGACATTTTAGTTTAAATATTTAACTTATTTTAACCGACTCAATCCCAAAATTAGTTTTCTTGAGAATTTTAATGTTAGCTATTGTGATGCATCCTTTCTTAATAATTCAAAATTATCAAAACAGTGTTATTTTCGGTAAACAATATTTCGTAAAATTACAGATAAAATTTCTTATCTTTTTTCCTATTAAGAACTCATTGATTTTCAGCATAATCCATGTATAATATTTAATATTTATAAAAGAAAAGCTGGTTTATTATTAAATTCGTGGAATGTTAAGTACATATGTTCTTGTAGTAGTCAATCTTTAAATCTTACTTGATATTGAATGTATTGGTAAATATCATCAATTATTCTTAAGGAAAGAGCCGGCTGAAGAAACCATTTAATATTTTGGAAACAAACGATACAACTAGAGTATCAAAGGTTTATGGTATGTATGTATTTACTACCTATAAAACCTAGTAGGATGTTCATAGGCGTGTGTTAGGAGCAAAAACTTGTGCGGTTTACCTATATCCTCTGTTAATTTGAATCATTTCAATTTTTTTCAATGAAAATTCAGTCTTCAATATTATTTGCCCTCACCTCTATTTTCTTTCTTATCGGATGAACTGAAGTAATAAGTTATATATTTAGGAGAATGTAAACATCATTCTTCTCAATTCCACTCTCATATTTTCTTTTTAGACTGCAACAAATATTCCAGAACTCATCAATGTTTCGCTGCAGTTTCCAGTAGTGAAGGAGCTTTTGTTATCACAAACTTGTCGTCACTGAATACGCAGCCATTCTCAAGATATATGATATATCATCGCGTTGACACGAACTGTTTCACTTTCTTGCAATACTTTTCTTTCCTCCTATGCCTCCTTTATAGGATAGGGCATAGAAAAGAGATCATCTTTCCCACAGTAATCCTGTGATGGATAATATACGTGAGGAGTTTCTGCTTAAATTGCTTTTTCTACTTTAATTTTCATTGACTAAACAAAAGTATTTAATAGATTATATAAAAGTCTAGTTGTATTTAGTATAACGGGAAGTGTTATAATATAACAATCGTACTTCGTGAAATAATTTGTACTTAATTTAATTTTTTCATTTTATAAGCTATTCGGGATGTCGTGTTTTTGATACTTTATTATAACTCTCTGATTCTGATTCTGATTCTGTTTATTCATGAAAGAAATATATTCTGTTCACAATTTGAATTCGATATGATTCATCCAAGAGTTACGTATATGTAACAGGAGTGTTAATAATTTAAATAAGGCTCTTACCCAATCTTACACGAATCACATTGCAGAAAGTCATATTATAAAAGAAAGTTCTCTTTGACATCTTCGGGAATAAATTAATCCTATTGCATTTCTTGGATAGAAATGGGATCTTCTGGCGATTAATCTTCTTAAGTACAGAAACTCGGTAACGTATGACATAAATATCTTTCTCCTTTTTCCATTCCTCACACACCCTTTCTTCTTTGCTTTTTCTAACCCTTTCCCCCGCCACATTCTCCCCACCAATCATCAGTCCCTATCTCAGCATGTGTGACCCATGTCTCCTTATCGTGCTCACAGACAATCTCTATCCTTCATCGGACTTTTTACTCCCTCTTTCCTTTCCCACTCCTTTTGCATCTCTTTTATAACTCATTCATTTCTGTTCCCCTCTATTTCTGAAAGTCGCGGAGCTGTTGCTCTGGTTTCATCCACCCTCGATCTGATTTCTACCCTTTCTCTTTTCCTTCTTCATTTTTTTGCTCGTCCCGCAGTGTGTGCCACTGCTCGGGGCATGTATTATCAAGGCTTTTTTCCACCGACTCAATCCCATTGTGAGTGCATATCTCTCTGTGTCCCTTTTGCCTCGGGTGGATCTTGCTTTTCTTTCTCGTTAGGCTTTCTTCACCGATATCTCTCTTTAATATCTGACACCGATCTGGAAATGCGGCTTGCTCTTACCTGGATTCATCTCCGATGGTTTGCTTGCTGATTATCGGCGGAGCACAAGACCCGTGTGAGTTCGTTGCCCACATCCAAAGTCTATCAAGAGCGAGAGCGTGAAAGAGAAGGTTACTAGTGGACGATCTGATTAGAGTTCTTCGCCATTTTTCAAAGAGCTTTTGTAAAGGATTGCGTGGGGAATTAAAGATGAAATATTCATTACTACCGATTTACCTTCTCATGGGCACGGATCTCATGAATCTGAAACTCTGAATATATTCCGCTTGATTGACGGAATCCACGCTATCTTTTGGGGATGTATTTTAAGACCATGTATATGGGACTTTTCCTTAAAGTGTTATATTCACAAATTAGATAAGGTCAACAAAAGATGATACGTTTAATGAGGAATTGCTGCGAAATATCAGTGAGCGTTAATCAGATTCTTTAGGATTCTGACTAGAAATCTATGCAATAAAGAAGATTGAGCTTAATTTATTTAATCAATTCAGGTATCGTACGTTCTTATAAGATGTATTTATTCGTCCCCCATGTTGCATAGGCTGTTCTGATACTGCAGGAAGATCATTCCTAGAACCATTCGATTCAGTAATTCATTTTTTCCTCAAACTATACGCGAAAATAATCAATTAACTACGTGTCACACTTGAAAAGACTGCTTGCAGAGTACATATTTAAATGTAGAGGCCTCTTAACTCAAAATCATTAACTTTTGTATTCTTCAAAAGATCATAGAAGCAAAGTCTCTAAATCTTAAAAATAGGGTTTTCCGCGGTTATTAGAGGTTATAAAGAATCCTTGACCCGCATATCATGTACTGCGCTGTATTTTAAGTACAAGTGATTATTCAATGTTTCAATTTCTGTTTTAGCTTGAAATTAATTTAAAAGTTTTGGGTTTTTAGGGAGTAGTTTTTAACGAAAATCTTTTTCCTGATTTAGGATTGAATATATACTATATTTCAATCAATTTATATTTTTATTGAATATATAAATATATATATATATATATATATATATATATATATATATATATATATATATATATATATATATATATATAT
This sequence comes from Pachydiplax longipennis, assembly GCA_036926295.1. Classification (NCBI taxonomy): domain Eukaryota; kingdom Metazoa; phylum Arthropoda; class Insecta; order Odonata; family Libellulidae; genus Pachydiplax; species Pachydiplax longipennis. The sequence goes on along the minus strand of JAVFKF010000024.1, from coordinate 10,975,395 downwards.
ATATATATATATATATATGATATTTCAAGTGAAACATAGCAATTGGGTTGCATAAAAGTGATTAAGGATCTGCATGCGGGCGGTAGGCGATGCTTGATCGCTTATGAAACAACTTCAGCCCTTTCGAATCGTGGAATTCTCTTTTGCAAAGTTGTACGTGTACAAGAAATATTATTACATTATAATGAATATATTGCGTAATATGTTCGAAACAGAAATTAATAATTTTCAGAACTGTCAAAATGCGATTTTGATGTCGTCTGTAGCTTTAAGTAAACTTTTCTGCACGCCTATACTTAGTTTCATACTTTTTGCGTTTAATTTCATCTATTCGACGATTTCTGGACTGCGACATTTTTATGAAATATATGCCAAAACATTTAAAATCGACCAGTATATACAAGGATATGACATTTTCTCTTTTCCCTGCGTTGAAGCAAACGACTCGACAACAAGTAAACTTTTGATCATCCAAGTTATACCGTAATATCGAAGTTGTTGACCTAGATTCATGTTTATCTCTAAGCCCTCTAAACCGTTGCTAACTTATTGAGTAATTTTCTTCGTACATTGCATTTAACTCAACAGTAGATACTTTGTGAAAATCCTCGAAGATTTTCGACGATTTTCTTGATAGTTCAGTCAGAAGCCAATTCATTGCATCATTTTCATAATATTTTCAGTAAGCTTTCCGGGACAGCCGCGTTCGACATCCAGAAACGTATATTTCCGAATATGAAGTGGTGCGCCATCGGGCAGGTATATATTATTCCACGATCTAACCACTTCAACCACCAAACCACCCTAAAATAACAAGCGTTCGAGACATTTTTCTTCCGTTTCACCACAGACCCTCTACTGATTTATTCACCGTACAAATTAACCTTTCAGGAAGGGAAAAAGGTAAAAACTAAAGGAATTCTATGCTTCTCCCGTCGCACAATCTATTTCTGCCGTTCATTTGAATTTTTCACTACACTTTTGGCCCTAAAGGCCTAATGGAAAAACTTGCTTTTCCTCCCCCGGGTGATCCTCCATACAATGATGAATGCATCGCCCTTGCTAATGCTCCCTTTTCGTTGCTTTTCGGCGCTCCGACTGCCATCTCTCTTTCTCGATCTCTCCTTCGCATCGCCTTCTCTTCACTAAACATTCGACCTCGACTTATCGAAAGGAAATTTTCCATGTCGACCCATATCCTCCGTAAGCTTTTAATCTCCTTGCAATATTATTATTTGCTCCCCTTCGTCTTCCTCTCTGTAAAATTCAATTACCGAAGAAGCGAAATAAAACGGTGCGTCTATTTCTCCCTTCATTATCCACTCGCTTTTCTACGAACTCGGATACGATGTGAGGACGATCGATCGCCTAAGACAACAACGAAGTTCAATGATTAATTTCTCTCCACTAATGTGTATTTGATCTATGAGTATCTAGGAGTTCCTCGAATGGGTTACGTCGTGACGAAATGAGAATTCCCAGCCACGAAGGTACGCTTTAGAAGTAAGAAAATAGCGAAATGTTATTTTAGTTTTATCTCCGAGGCTTAACAAAATGGACCTCATCCATCACCTTTAGAACCATCTGACGTCTTACACAAGAGGTCTTTCATCCCATGACTCATGAACCTTTGGTTTTTATCCGTATTTGTATCAATTAATACCCATCACTCTGATAGCATCCTCGCTGCCTCAACTTGTTTACATCGAGTTTTCTTTGGAAAATCGAAACATATTAACATAAATTAACGATGATATTTCTGTGTGGCTTTTTGGTATGGACTCCAATAACTTAAAAGTAAAAGGAAATTCAGCTCGTAGTCAAGTATTTGAAATTATTTGTATCGTTAAATTTATCCCTTGGACTGAAAAATATCCTTGTTTTTTCCATAACGAAGTGTTGAATAGAATTGAATGATGATTGAATTTTACTTGAAAGATGGCTCGAAGGATAAAACGTGGTTAATATGATTTATTTATGGCTGAAGTATAAAAAGCTGGGATAGAAGAGTAAAATTTCTAGGTACTAGGTAGGTATACTATCGTTTTCCTACCCTACTCATTCATTATATATCCTCATCCACCCTACCTCAAGAGTCCAATCCTAGTTTACTTTTATCTATTAATGAAGCGGTTATTTCTGTTTGCCTTAGGAGTAGCCATGGCGACCCCAACCTTAATATTGCAAGAAAAGTGCCCTCAAAATCGCTCTTCCGAATTCTCCACGATATTTTCTTCTGTTTACTCCACCTTCATTATGTAATTTGAAATCCTCGTCCCTTCGAGACCAGAAAAAGTTTCTCGAAATTACTCATGCTTCAAAGATCGCCTTTCGTGAGTCCACAAAATTCGATCGAAGAATGACTTGCTGATTCTCTTTCTTGCTTATGCACCCTTTCAATCTTGAGGATGAATTAATTTTCCCTGATCACGAAACCCTCAACTCAATCCCAACTTTCGTCGAACATGGGAAAATATATTTTGCTACATTGTTACAGTAAAAACTCCGCCTAAGAATTTCTGGCTAATTTTTCCAAACTTAAATCAAATACGAGGTGGAATTATACAGTGGGAAAAAAATATGGTATACCTATGTATAAAAGTTGACTATTTAATTTGTGTCCAAGAGCGAGCTACCATAAATACCCAAGCCACCAGTTAATGTGTTTGGAAGGATAGCTAGTCCTATTCAATGTTTTCGACTTACCCATTTTTTGAAAATGATAATGTTTGATAAATGGATAAAAGGCACTTCATGAATTAAGAAAACCTATTTAATAATTAGCTTGCAAAATAAAATTAATGTGCTCAGTCTTTCAGGTTGCAAAGTTAGTGGTTAGTTACTGAGTTATAGATATATTTGAGTTCATTCTAATTTAATAGCCCTAGAGAACTTTTCAGAAGATGTCCATTCCTGAAGATCTTGAAAATTATTCATAGTCTAATATATTTAAACATTTAACATTAGTCTTATGATATAAATTGTTTTCTATAGCTTTTCCCTTCTCCCAGAAAATCCTCAACTCCTAAAACCTTCAAAACCAAGCTAAATTATCTTTCTTTCCTACTCTTTCTCCTATTTATTCCTACTTGTCGCAGAGTAAAGCCCATCAGTGGTTCCTGTAGTATATTAGAAATTTTGAGGAAGATTTATCGGCATAGGTGAGTCTTCGTAAACTTCCCAATATCGTTTTTATCGGTCAGACCTCGCTTAGTAAAGGTATAATTCACATGCGGACCTACGTAACACGAAGGAATGAGCGTTTTATGGGTTGACCATCTTTCCAAACAATAATAGGTTTTAAATCTCCTACTCTCCTGGATTTGCAACAATTTATGCAGATGCTCTAGGATGGACGAAGTGTATAGGACTTACCGATCGTACATTTATGAAGTACGGTATCGTTTTATTTTTGATTTCCTGTATTTTAATGCTTACATATTTCTTCTTTATGTGTTTAATTAGCGTTGAGATAAAAGTCAATATAGTATTCAAAGTAAGCCAATCAAGTAAACTGTGAACTGTATAAAGTGAATTGGGAAGGGAAGATCTTATGTAAATATTTTCATTCTAAAATTATTGAGACTTCACGGTATTGATAAAAATTATCTTTATGCCCTAAAATTAGATGTTCGTATTGTAGAGACTATTATCTTTATATTTATTAGTACATTGACCTCAAGCTATGCCAATGGTCAGATTAACCATGGTTTCTCAAAAATATTATTTCTGTGTTAACAAAGATAAAATTCATTCATTCACTAATATTTATGTCATGGAATCTCAATGAATCAGTCTTCATCTATGAACCCTAAAAGCTCTCTTTTGGCATGTGACAGGGGGTGCACGATTTTTTTCAGGAAGTGCATGAATCTGTATTAAAATATTTATATGAGTCATTCCTTTCCCTATGTGTATTTACTCTACTTTTTTGTCATGGAGATTTTTCATAATCTGCTTCTCCGTAAACTAGTGAACTTTCTATATGTTCCGTAAGTTTTTCAGTCACTACTTTTTGCAGGTGCTTTCCTAATTTGATGTATTTTTTCGTAAGTTCAAAATAAGGTTTTAAAACCCAGAGAGCAGTTTTCCTCTGTGCTCTTTTTTTTACTGGGTATCACCTTCTTTCGTTAAAGACGAAGGGGTAGATGTATGAGAAGAGTAATCATTCTAAATCATGCCCGAAGTCGGTCATTATAATCATGTTTATTACATAGAATTTTTTGCTGACTTTATATAATAGTTTACTCTTAATATATGGATAGATTTCATGGTCGCTCTCTACTGAATATAGGGCAAGTAGGTGCAAAAAGGATTGAAGCTCAGTTTTCTATGAGAAATAGACCTTTTATAAATATGAGACTAGGAGGGAAAATAGTTTTGCACCATCTGAGTCGATGTTGTGAAGTTGGAATTTGTCCTCAACTTGACATTAAAAGTTTCCCCACACCTCCCTTTGTTTAATAAGATTCTTCATCGCATCTTTCAGTTCCCCATTTCTTTCTCCACTCCTCCCCATTGCATTTTCTCATCCCCTTCGTCTTGACCACTGTCCATAAATCTCTCCTTCTCAGCCTCCTCAATCTCTCTCACGTCAAAACGTTAACCCCTTTCCCAAGACTTAATCCTCGTGACCCCTCTTTTCCCAAGTCCCAGGTTCGATCTCGGTAGCTTCCTCTTTTCGCCCCTTGAGAACACGAGATGCTTTATTACTTTGTAGCGTGTTGCTGCGTTACTTTTTTCGCTTTACGAACACAGAGGCGAAACTTACGGCCGTTTTGCCCTTTATTCTTTTCCCTATTACCTCATCTCTCAACTTTACGTACACCCGTCCCTTGATTTTCTCGTTTCCCGGAGGAAAATTATGGGCTTCAACTCGTCTCCGCGGAGTTACTTATGTACTCTCATATCTGTCATGGAAGTTCTCCGAGTAAATCTTGGTTCCGCTCCTCCGCTCGCAAATATATCGTGCAAATTATCACAGGTCACATTATGGAGTAAAAGGGTGAACAAACTCACGACGAGGTGCTGTAATACCTATTCGAGGTGCTGTAATACCCAGTCACAATATTTGAAAATTTGCTGTTTAAGTTTGAAATGTTTCTGTCATATCTTTTCCGGTTCAGATTTAATCATAAGTTTTTGTTAAAACACACTTTTTTAAATTATCGAAAAAGTTCTGAATTTTGGGATACAAATGAGTATCAGTCAAGCCCTATGTAGCGAATGATAAGATCTGATGTTTTCGTATTTGTAAAGGTGTTAATTATGAACCAAGTTATTATTTAATTTGCTGGAGAGAAGCATAAATGCTTAAGCACAATGATTTAAATCTTTGTTATGTATTCTGAAAAGAATCACGAGAGTCATTGCCTTTGAGATTCATTTTTTTCACTCTTTTCTACTTTCCCAAAGTGTGACCATTAAGGTGAACTTATAACAACAAAATATTAATATATTTTCAGAAGGCATAGTTTTAGTTTACGTATAAGGAAATATTGCACAATTTCCCAAGTCTACAACTTCTTTGTTTCAAAGACGTTCATTATATTGGTCCAAAGGTTTGTATTTTGTTGCCTATTCATATTCGAAGTAAATAGGCGAAGTATGTTTATAAGATATAACTTGAATCTATTGAGAGTTTGTGGTAGGTGTCATTCTTTTCAGAAGGAAAAGGAGTCTATTATACTGAGAATAATTTTTAATCATTAAGAAAATATTTATTAAATCAGCCCCTCTCCGATTAAGCTCGTAGTTATATTCATCGATGTTTAATTGTACATTACAATAATTACTTTGAAGGGTCCAACACTACGTATATGGATGAGGATGTATTCAATAGAGGAAAATTGGAACTTCGTGCTATCGTTTGCCTCCAACGAAATTGGCGAATAAAAACAAAAAGGATGCATTCCCGGAAGTGAAAGATTTCCATGAGTCCGGTCTTGGCTCGCAGGTGGTTGTAAAATGAATGGAATGCAGTTTACTTGGTGTCCTGGAAGGAAAAACGACACAGCGTTTTGTTCTGAGAAGTGGAGCCGAATAATTCTGCCGTTGTGTCGGGAATGGAATTGCCATTAATGATAGTTCTCAGACCGAGCGCATTCATTGAGCTCCAGTTAATTGATTTCTTGTTTGCGATTATATTTGCATTTTGTTCGTCTTCTCTTTACCACGTGCAGTGCGCTTCTAGAGAGATTTGAAATATGACGCTTATAAAATTTTGGATCCAATGTCTTTTATTCCTCATGTTCCTTTTATTCATATTCCACGCAAAAATATGGAATTATATTGTGAGAAATAATCTCAGATTTACAGTTATACTTGTTTTGAATAAAAAAATGATGCGCACAATTACGTTTTTTAATGTACTTAAATACTAGGTCTTATGCGAACAGAGTTTTAAAATATTCAAAATTCCTCCTCTCCTCTAATTATAAATATGATTTATTTAATTATTAAAGCATAAATTATAACTTACTTGAAAATAGCAAATCACAGCACAATCATTACTTCAGAGGAAATCAAAATATACCAATAAGTATCTTCGAAAGATTTTTATTTCACAGACATGAAATTGTACGATAAAATCCTAAAAAATAATGGTATCAATAAACAAACATTTCAAAATCTTTAAAAAATATTATCAAATATATGTGCTATTATTTAGTGGATGAATTTCTCGTTATTTGTGATCCACCAATATATGTTTCAAATGTTTCACAATCCCGATTTCGTATGTAAGTAAGTCCTATGAAATTACTGTATTTTAGGTGTTTTTTGTAACGAAATTACTGTATATTATGTATTTTTATTTGATCCATCTACAGTCATTTTCTATATTCCAGTGTAACTAAAGGAAAGTTGAATACCTTTGAGTGAGCTCATTATTTTCTGTTTCTCATCTTGCAACTACTGTCATATGTCACCATTTTGATGCGAATTTTGTCTTTGTATAAGAATTTATTGTGACAAAATAAATTATTGGTATCGCTTGCATCACAATTTTCGTAGATTTCCTTTTAGAGTTCACCGTCTTCGAAGTTATATGCTTAACGAAGAAGATAACACTAAAGTTGTAATGCCCAAATGTAATTTAAATCAATGATGATGGCAAGAGGTAGGAGAAATATCTATTCATCTTTCTTAAAATCAGTCATATCTCACTGATAAAGAATACAAAAGAAACTTTTTTTAATTTTAATATAACAATAATTTATTTGATGAAATTACGAAAATTGATATTTGTTAAAATGTTTAAAATGAAAGTACGGTTATTATAGCCAGGCGTTGCTTTAGCAATTTGAAATATTAAAACAGTTTTTATTCCGCAGAAATTTACATATGCATCTGTTTCGTTGGTGTAGTGTCGCCATCAGGTCTAAATAAAATACTATCGCAGAAGTATTTATAGTTTCTCTTAAACAGGAATTCTCGCAGTCGAGAGTAAAATAATTGGCTCTTAGAAGACGATGCATCCCACCTTTAGTTCATTGCATACCCCAATTTGTCTCACAATTATTTTTATTTCATAAATTCAAATTAAACCAAATGATATAGTTTTACGCAAAGAAAGCGATGGAAATCATTTTCATGTAATGATATTCTGATATCAAATAAGAATGCAATATTAATGTAATGTTTGTACGCGGGAAGGAGCTCAGTTCGGCTCGGTACTGAGACCCTTACTTATCGGTGACCTTGAAGTACTTGTTTATTTTGATCTCAAGAATAGTGCTTACACTAAATTACTAAAAAGAATATGATAGTGAAGAGCACACATTTTTCGTAGACCATAATTTGAGAAGCCATGCTCCAAGGTTAAACTAAACTTGCTCTAGTAATACACAAGAACAGTGTGTGTTACTAGCAATTATTTGGTTCATCTCAGTTCAGAAGCAGCCAAAATCGAGGCTCTAACGTAAATATAGGAACCGACAGAGAAATAAAACTGTAATGTCGAGATGGGAATGAAGCGATTGGCATCGATGTGTAGTATTTAAAGCGACACATTCCTCAGCATTTCAGGTTCCGGATTAGCGAAGGAGAGCCCAGAGAGCGTAAGCGAGAAGCAATTAATTTGCATGGTAACCGCCGTCTCTGGAGTCCTCGGGATCTTGTTGTGCAAATAGCGCGGGATCTCGCGAATCGGTGACCACGAGTGGGCGTCTCCATGACAACGAAACGCGCGTCATCGTCCTCTCCCTTAAGAGAGAAAAACGGATTGCTCTTTGAGGAGACATCCGACGCTAAAAATGCAGTCGGAAAAAATATCCGATTCGATTATGCCGGCAAGTGGAAAGTGTAGCCGCTTGGCTTTTGTTACATTAGCTGGAGTGGACGGAGAGGGCGTAAACTCTATCGATTTATTTCTCTCGTGTCCCACATTCCGTTGGAACGCGTTTTCCTCTGAAAGTTATTACTGTTCGACATAAATGGAGGCGGAAGGCGCGATGAGATTCGACGGAGAAAGAATGAGCACATTGTCTTTGAATATTTGCACGGCTGCACTCCCGGAGTATTGACTTTTCGATGGAGTGGAAATTTTTGGGGTAAAAGCGTCGCCTTTCTTTGTTTTATGGACATCTGGACGCGAAATCCATTTCGTTTATGACGGAAAAAATACGTTCCATTCGGTCCATTTGCTTAGTCCATCGGCTCCTTTGCATTCCGTCCGTCTTCTGTTTTTCTTCTTCGCCAAACAGAAATATAACTTCCCGTCCTGTTTCTTGGCGTCGAAGTTAATAGCAAAAGGTACGTGTTCATTTTCCTGATGCATTCCCGAGGCCTCTCGTCGAAGAATGCAGGACGTTTCATAAAGGGGAAAATTCCGATGTTGGTGAATTGTGGGCGCCGTGTCATTCGGTTTAATTTAGATACATCTCTTTCTTCGTGGAAAATGCCTGCGGACTTTACTTCAATTAAATCCGAAAACAAGGTGGCGTGTTGTTGGGACGTGTTGGTGAGGGATTTCCTCGGAATTTTTATCCTCGAATTTTCATTCCGTATTTATCTCCGCGTACTCCATTTTCGATAGCAGAAAACTTTAACTACGAAACCAAACATGCCTTACTCCTGCTCTGAATATGATCTTTAATTAAATTTAGGATCAAGCTGTGGAATTTATTTCAGTTTTTGAGGAATGTTTACCTCGAACTCTACCAAAACACGTGTTATTTTATGAAATATCTTATAATTCTTATATTACACTACAGAGGGATTGGAAAATAAGCTATGATATTAAATTTCAGAAAACACTTAAGCTATTGCTTAATTTCAGCATATTTTTAAATAACCCCATATGCTGAAATATGCATCCATTATAAACAAATTCAATTAGATGTGCCTAAACTTGGTGATTCTCCATTACAAAAGAGATTTAAAACCATCTAAACCTCAATCAATTCATTGAAAACGCTATATAAATTTACTTCGAATTCGCAAAAATTAAAACGTACTATATTTGCTAAATTTTAAAATCTTAATCATCACTCAATTGCTTTTCAAACACAAATGAAAATAAGAATGAATGATTTATATAATCCAATATTTGATGTAATAGGTTATTTCCTGCTCTTTCCGTGGAAGCATATTCTAAAAGCTTCTAGCAAACGACATTCAAAAGTTTCAAACTTAAGCTTCTATTACAGGTGGTCTGAAAGAATTTTAACAGAATAAGCAAATTAGTCTTTGGCCTCCGTATACCTTTTACGAGACAAATTTCTGAGCAGCTACTTTCCCAACTAAATTTGTCTGGCATGCTTTTGTTGACTCTAATCTAAATCATATCCTGACTCTGTTCCCACATAATTTTGTCTCATAGCGAAGGGAGCCCTAGGATGTAAGAGTAAAGTTTTCTCCCATGCAAAACTTTCAGATTATATCTCTCCGGCAAATCTAACGGTCGGAACGGCTCTTAAGCCGCGTTTTGTCCTTATGAGGAAAGTTAATGAGTGAGTGCGTTGTATTTTTGCCGAACAGCATGCCTGAGCATACGTCTGATTTCAAAGTTAGAGAACGAGGGATTTTATGGAGCCCTAGAAAAGGATCTAACTTTAAGCATTTTATTAGTGACAGGAACTTTGAACCATGTTGCCTGGGTCGCCTTTTCTGCGACTCACGTGCCTAAAAGTTTTAGCAAGAGATAATGTTGAAATGATCGCACGTGCAGCAATTGTTCAGCATGAATTACTACATATATTCGTATTCAGCTTTATTATGGTGGAAGTAATAACGAGCATCAGTTATTTATACCATCATAAATTCATATGCAAGATAAACATCTGCGTGTATTATGTTATTTTCTTCATTTCCTATTTAAGTATCACTTGTTAATTACGCAATTTATGCTAAAATATAATACAAAGGGCGATATATAAAACTACACCACAGCAAGGAAGTGTTGACATATTTTATACAAGAAGATATTCTAATAATTTATATCATATTCTTTCTCTATGGGTTATTATGTTTAAATATCAGTCGACGGTATCGTTCCAAGCTGGGAATGCAATCAGTTAGTGTGCTAGATCGTCATTTTCGAATAATAGCTCACCGAACATCTCCTTTCTCAACCTGAGACCCTGATTCTCGTACACATAACTTTTTATACACTTGGCCTAACGTTCATTTTAAGCGATTCCTCTCACGCCATTGCCTCTCCTCTCAAATGGAAGATATTAACCTTTCCTCAGCTCCCCTTTTTCTCAAAACACATCCCTTACGCCCTCGAGAGAGAGAACAACTTCACTTACCTAAGCAATTACCTCCGCCGATCGAAATTTCCCATCCTTCCTCTCCATAGCTCTTTATCAATGCTGCTCCACATTATTACGGCTTTCAACATGTCTTCGAGAAGTTTTACTGCTCCTTAAAATATTCGGAAGGAGCATCTCTCCGCACCTCTGCTCCTCACTAAAACTTACATCGTGTCCTGATTTATTAACCATTTTGTTCCTCGCTTAAAATATTCACATAAAAGTTAGGAAATAGGGATTTTAAAATATGTTTCGTCTGTATTTATGTAGATTGTTTACTTTTATAACTATACTAATTCCATAGGCGGCTATTTTTTGTATTGTGATCGTATACGTATCTCCTTTCATTAATTTGTGTTATTAGTTTTTGCGTAAGAATTTCTTGAGCTAGTTGCTTTTTATATGAATTAAATTGATAAATATGAACTGTTTAACTTCTTTAAATAGTCCATAAATCTTAAGCTAGGGAACTGTTTTTAAATTAACTTAAGGACTAGTTAATTTCGTAACATGTGATAGCATCTATATCAGTAGGTGTACTTGAAATCAATCATTGACCAGTTGGGAAACCTGTTGAAACAGACGAAAATATTAGTGGAATAGCGATTAAATAACGGATAAAGTAAATAATTTGAAAGAAAATAATATTTGGTATTTCGTGTCTGAAGGAAACAATATTTGTAACTTTAATAAACATGTTTATTTAGTTGTATTTGAAACATGAGGCATTTAATTTTAAAATTGAATTTACTCACTTTTCAAGACAGCAATATATTTAATTGTGGTAAAAAGAGTTATTTTCTTCAAAAATGATACTTTTATTTCGAGAATTACATTTGTCCTCAGCATCTATCAGTTAGTGGAGAGCGTATATGGGTGTTAACTTGTTATCTATTATGTGCACATCTGTAGCATACATACATACACGCATACGAGTAGAATTTCATAAAACAGATTTTATATATATCGTATGTACAGAGGAAGTTCAAAAGTTTCCTTAATCAAACTTTACTATTTTAAACGAAAACTAAATCGATGGATATTTTCGTGTATTAAATTGATCGATAATGAAAGGCTCAAAAAGACGTAAGCATCGCAGCAACTATATTATCAAGTTGCTTGAGAGTTATATACATTCTATCAGTATTTCATTTTGCATTTGCCATTTGTCATTATTCCAAATTCTTGATGCACATTTGCTATTGAGTTAGTTTATTACTTATTATATGGATCAACAAAGGTATTAAAGCTCTATAAACATGTTTCCAATCATCTTTACCTACTGGCCTAGAGAAGCCCATCTCAGAAGAAAATGGGGAGCAAATAAACGCTAACCTTCAAAGAACAAATCGCACTCTCACTCCACAGCTCTTCTATTTTTCTGTATATTTGCGTGACATCCTGCCTCATAGAAAACCCCCGCCTCTCACAAACAATGGAAAGAGCTTTCCCATTGTTTCCGACTTACGTCCTCTGATCCGAAAGACATTTGATGAAACCCCTTTTCCTTCCTTCTTTCCGTTTACTTTTATACGGTCAGACTCCAAATATCCATTTACCTTCCTTTTCACCTCCACTTCCTCCGAATTCCCTCTCGAAATTTCCATCGACTTTTTTACGCATTTTTTCAATCTATAAAGAAGATTCTTCTCTTCTAAATTTCATTGCTTTTATCTCTCCACCGTAAAACTTTCTCCCATTATGGGAACCTGCCTCCTTTGTTCCCAGGATGATTTCCTTTCCCTCGGTCATATTTCTCTCCCGATCATTGTTTTATGAATTTAATTATCTCATTTGCCCGTTCCTTTAGGACTCATTTTTTCTCTACTTGATAATTCTTCGCATCCTCTTCCTCCTTGTTGTCGTCGGAAAAGATAAGCATTGGTATTTTCTCCATCATAATTAAGTCATCTTTTCCCTTCCGCTCTTAATAGCATTTTATCGTGCGCATTTTACTACCTATCTCCCCCTCACATTCGCCTCAATTTATCTCACATCCCATTCATCCTTTTATCTTCCCTCCATTCGTTTCCGCGGACGTTGTATCGCACTTACATTTTCTCGATGATTTCTCTTCCTTCCTCTTTTATCAACTTCTTTCCCACTTAAAACCTTCCTCGACAGAATCCTTTTAACTATATTTCCATCTACTCTCCCCCTTTCGTCCCTTCCTTTTATTTATCGATGTTATTTTCGCAATCCTTCTTTTCTCTTGAAACCCCATCCTGAGTTCCCCTCTTACATTCTGCCAACCTTTTATTTTCATCCCGCCCTGTTTTTTTCGATTCTTCTCTCATTTGGAACGAAAAAGAAAGTTCCGAGAAAAAGGTGAACTCCTCCTAACCTAAGCACATACAAGGTCAAATATGGTTCGGATATTATCGAACCGAGTGTAAACATCAAGGTTTACGTATCGATCGACTGAGAAACAATTTGGCTGCGAATTCAAAGTTACTACACATTCTGTTATGGCCTTAAGACATATATTATCATCTCTTGTATCAAAAAAATATCCTTTTCCGAAACTGATTATTTTAATGGATATTTTTGTTGAATCTTAAGCAATTACATCATAAGTGATCAATACAGTAACCCGGGTGAACAACATAAAATTCAGATGGTAAATACCTTCTCCGCTTGGGTTCCCGCTAAAGTCTAAATAAATAACTACTTCGAATTGGAATCAGGGCTTTTACATAAAATTACGAACTTAAAGGAAGTAGCCCATCCGTAAGAAATGTGTTCATATACTAATAACAATCAATTAATTACAACTCCCTGTAAGAAATTAGTATGCAATCAAATTATTCATAAGAAAGTATAATTGGCATTAATAATTCATCGTTCCTTTCGAGAACGTATATTTGGTTTGACATTAGACGGCTTGAATATTCCATCATAAGAAATGCACGTTTTATTTTATTTCCTGCACACTTAGGTAATGAAATGAAATTAAAAGTATCTATCATTTAATCTTTCAATTAGTAACAGAAAGAAAAGTATAAAATTATTTTTTTTTCAATAGTGGAATGTTGTTTTCCATTCGAATTTTCTGATAATTATGATCAAGTATGGACAATTTTGGGGAAATTGTGTTGGTTGTAAACAACCCGTCCCCCTGACGTCAAAGGAGATTGTTGAATCCGAGCTGATGCATTTTCTATTAAGAATACATTGGGATTTAGGATTATATTAGGAATCCCTATGCAATCGTGGAGCTGAGACTGTAAGAGAAAACTCCCAAAAATCAAGTAAACACAGTCTTTATTTCTGAAACAGAAAAAAAGTTAATTTGCAAAATGAAACAAATATAATCTCGGAATGCGTTTTCGATGTTTGGTTGAATCTTTTACATGAATGGAAATCGATGACTGCAATCGAAAAATCGCCATTCAGAGACTACAAAAAAGTACAGTTAATTGGATGTGAAATGAAATAGTCCTCAGATGCCTCAATATTGCAGAAAAAAATGCTATACATTTGCAAGAGAGAAATAAAAATCTCTGCAAAATAGGAAATAGCTTTTCATATTATAAATGACGAAAAGCTTTGTTTGACCTAACTGCAACTGGAAATAAACAACTTGCATTTCATACAGTCAAATAAAATATTCAATATATATACATTAATAGAGAGATCGCAAAATATGCATTTTATCCAAAGGAAGTAAATATATACAATAAAGAGAAATGTGATTGATAGTCGGGGAATAAATAAAACGGATATGTTTTCTTAGGAAGAATCTTTCATCTACACAGAAAAGGTTCATACCATGTCCAAGTCAGTCTATCCATCCTCAAGGTAAAGCAAATGTTGTCCTCTTTTATGTCTTTGACATTGAAAAGCAATCAAGTAACCGTGTGAAGCTTCAGCCTCACAAATGAATGAGGGCTAAATACAGTGTATTAACCCAGTAAGGACGAAAGCCCTTCAGGAGTCAGTCAGACCTAATTTTCATCGTTGGAAAGGCAGAAAATAACACGTAATAACGCATTGAAATCCTTTATTTAAATTTCAACCATATGAAGTCATGAATAATTTAATATTTTGATTTCATTAATATGAAAAATTTTGATGATGGAGCGTATTCTTGTATGTAGTCCATAGGTCAGTATTCCATTATGCGGCTATTTAGAAATTCACTCAAGTTTGAACTCTTGCTAACCATGAATACTCAGTAAATATTGCCACTGCCCTTGGGGTCATCTGTTTTCCCTAATTTGACATCTATTTCTGTATACATACATATTGAAGGGCACAAAATGCGGTCGACCTTGTTCCACATCAAGCCATCTGCTCCTTTTTTATTATGTGCACATGGTTATAAGGAACAGCTTTACTGTGTGATTCGTGAGGCGACTAAATGGATCACTACAATTCAATTTAAGGAGTGAAGCTAGAGTAAGAGATATTAAACACTCCAAAGTGCGTATAATTATTCCAACATTAACGCTACCCACATTTTATTCAACCAATTAAGAATCGATGGAAAGTATTCCTCTATAAATCAATATTACGTGTGACTATTTAGTTACTTTTAACAATTAATATGTCAAAATATACATATTTTAAATAAATCAAATGGTAGGAAATTGGGATGAAGAGTCTGATGGAACAATTTTTATCGAAAAGAAGACAAATTCACTACTAATTCTGTTGAGGAAGTTAAACATAAACGGTAGAAATTATTTTTATACGATGTTTTAAAGTGATTCTCTTGTGAGAAATGTACTTCAATCGTATGCAGATTACCGAGGTAAGAAATTCTCTGAAATATGATTTATTTGTCAAGTATGTAAAACATTGAAGCTTTGTAAAGCCATGGTGGTTTGAACGCCTAAAAAGACATGAGGTTAAGAATATTGAGGTTGATCGGCAGTTTTCCTTTGACATATTAGTATAACACATTCTCTATACTTAAGACCTTTTGATGAATTTACTTCTCTTCTTCCTTACGAAAATATTCGACGAGAAATATTTTTTCGTAGCATTTCGTAGCTTTAAATTGGTTATTTCATCTCTAAAAATGATTATGGCAAGCACTATTCCCTTTGTATACAGTAGTAATGTTTGATATCAATCAGTACTGTAAATTGCTACTTTCTGCACTTTTTTTCAAAATCCAGTATTCTAACACTTGAAATCCCATTCGAGAGTATATCTTAGTAAAGTTTTCACAAAAATTCATTTACGAAAAAATATTCTTCCGAGTAATTTTAACTGTCGTATAGAACGCACGATTTTTCACATCGTTGAAATTAGCTCGAGAGAGTGGTTAATGTATTAGTGGAATGAGTTCGATCCGAAAGTAAGTGCTTCTTCGGGAAGATGAAAGGGGATATCGACGAAGAAAGGGTCGCAGCAATATTCCCTTTGTACTCCTCCGAACACTGTTTCTGGCTTTTCCGCTCTCTTTTATAATGCAAACATCAGTCTCCATGTTTTCGTTCAATTTGCATGGGAAACGAGGAAAGAAGTGGCAGCGTAGCCCATACGAAAAAAGAGCTCTCTTTCTGTTCTGAAGGAGGCTCCAGGCGCCTTCCCAGCCAACGACGCGATTTGCCCTCCTTTGTTTGTCCAAGCATACCCGCGACACACCTCTTCAAGACCTCCTCTTACTTCTCCTCTCCCCATTCCTCTGCTCTCCCTCCCCTCTACCGGCCTTATTGAGAATTACGTACGTTAGTGGCGCATGCAATTAACAGTGCTCTTCGTCCATCTCATCGTAATATTTCTTCTCTTCCGCCGAAGACCCTTCTTTCTTCTTTTATCATTTTGCGCTCATATAAGTATATATATTAACAAGTAAATGTTGATAAATACACATACGGAGGGCAGTGTGCCCGCTTTGCTTATTCCTCAGTCATGTTACTAAGTTGGTTTACGGACAGTCCCGGGCGGCCGCCAGTTATCAGAAACACCAAAATGCAAGTTTTCAGAAACACCCAGGGTGTTTCCGCCCCGATGACACTCCTTTTCTGAGCAATTTCTGCCCCCGACGGTTGCCGATATTCGGCGCTTGAATAATTTCTGTGCCTCTTAACTACTTTCATATCGATTCCGGTGCTCATATTCTATAGGCGACTACGGCAGTTGTCCTAGAACTCTTCAGCGATCTACATGGCTCCGTCCGTGGGTACATGTTATTCCAAAATAAAATTCGCGAATATCTATGCTGTAAAACCCGTTTTTAACCGTCCTGATCAAGACGCTATCCAGCTCAACACGCGGCTTTCTCTCGATCCCGATCTCTTACACTCGAAGCACATGGTGAAGACACGATGAATCACTTTAAGAACCATCTCAAATATAATGAAGACTCACTGTTACCCGTTTATAAAGCCACTTTTCCCTTTCTCTTTCCCGCTATAGACAATCCCATGCATTAATCGTAAGAACAAAATTTGTTTACATTTTCTTCTCTTCTACCGTGTCTCGTCTTTAAAGGGATTTCGGCTTATTTTACGTTAAGAAAATGGAGATGCCTAAACTTTAAGGTCTTTATTAAGGCGAGATTGAGAATAAAAAGTCTTTTTTCCACCTAACTTCTTGTTAATGATATTAATAAAAGGTAAGTAATGTAGGTGTAAATAGAAATAGAGTGGAAAACTTTATAACGAGTGGATGTAAAAAAAACCTAAGTTTTTATCTTTGAAAAAATATCCACCGCAGGAAAACACCCACAAAGAAGGGAAGAGTGAATACCCGCGCAACCCTACTGATTGTACAAGCTAAAAGATGAAATGCAGAGCTGTGTATCTCAATGAATAGTTCTGAAATAGAGTGAGATCTTCCCCAATTGTTTTGTCTCAGATCAGAGCGTTAAATCAAATAATAGCTTGGCGATGTTTCCTTTCGTTGCAATCTCGAGTTGTAAGCAAATCGTATAAACTGGAAATGCAGTCTATGGTGGGCTGCTGAAAGAAGTCTTGGATACATCGTGCTCTCTGATGGCCTCTCACCATTGCTGCTAAAAAATTCATTATTCTTCCCCAGTTGTCCACCTGGTAAATATTGCCTCTTTGTAGAGTGAAAAATGACCAGCACGAAGTAGCAAAGAAGGAGCTCTCTTTGTCCGAAAGGCTGTGACCATTCTTAAAAAACGTGACGGGAAGGTGGCCAGTGTTACACAACAATAGTTCACGGACCCTAGGATTGTGCAGCTATGGCAAGTGAGGTAAACTGAATAAGATTCCTTTTCGTTTTTTAGGTGTAGAGCAATAATTTAAAAATTGAAAATCTATAAAACCTTTCCCTTATGCTTTATTATGTACAAGAAAAAAATTTGTAAGATCCCGATTAACGGCACCCCACTTATAATGTGGTATTCACTCTGTTCCCTTAAAAGCGTCGCGAGGGGCTTTTAAAATATAAATAAATAAATATATTTATAATCGCGATGGGTCGTTACCTCAGTTCGCTTTATATTTTTTCCCTGTCACTTCCACGCAGACCTTTTTATCCCCGCGCCTTACTTCTCGCAGTAACTCGTGTCCCGACTCCGTGTTCCGAGCCCATTATTTATCCCACCTTCCCTTTATCTCTTTCTAACCCCTATCTCTTCTTTTTCCTCTCCTTTATTCTTCTTCCTTCTGATTTACTTTCCGCGGATCGATGCGGAGGGCTCAATAGATTTTCGTCTGCGGTTCTTCTCTCTCCGATTAGTTGGAAGAAAAAATCAATTTCTCTTTCCGTCGGATTCGACATTTCAGACGCTCCGTCGAGTGTAATGTAGTGCCATTGAAAACGCTTTAAAAGTAATGCCTTGGTTTCTTTTCATGAAATGTTGTACGCGTCTTGAGGGTGTCGTATCCAGATAACCTAATGGAGATTTGGCGTGTGACGCCGTTATAAAATGCGCTCGTGCATATATTAATATTGCTCGGGGAATATTTCCTTCTCTTCCCCGATTCGGAAAACTGAATGAGTTCGCGTGTACTCTGTTTATATTACAGAGCGCATGAAATCGCACCATGAACATGTTTCCGCATTTCCGTACTTGCTTATGTAAATTTTGATTTGAAAATGGCGATATAGATTGATACAGTTTTGATTGAAATAGTGCCCTCGTGAAATAGAATTCGTTCCGCTCAACCGAAGAACGTCTAAACTTTGCTAATCAATGGAGGGAAAATTATTCTCCTCCAGTAGAATAACTTAGCATTATAACTGCCTTATCTATGACTTTAATGCATCTCTTTAGTAAGCGTGGACAAGGGATATCGCGTTTTTTCATATTCGAAACTTTCGCCCATTTGCAACGCATCGATTTTTCAGGTTTACGACAGGTAGTACAAGTCACGTTTTCCAGATTCTATCTCGCAAACGCTGCTTTCAATCCCTCACGATTTTACAACAAAATTAAGATAGTGTAATATTAAAAACCTCTCATTTCTAAGTGTCTGATCTTTTCACGAAACTTGTTCGAATGAATATTGAGTTGTTTTGGATTTTGGAGACAGATGACAATGTTTAAAGGATTAGTTTCAATAATATTTAACTAAATATTCAACAAACTAACAATATTTCAGCAATATTTAACTTCCCAAAAGATTAGAGATTATGTAGAGATTATCTTATCGTTAGAATACAGAAAAATTGCAATAATGACTATAAAACGTTGAATTTTAGAACCTGGCTTTTAGTATCCAAAGCATTGAATTACTCTCAAAATGATCCAAAACTGCTTTCTTAAACAGGGTAAGAACATGGTGTGAAATAGGTATCGATTTTTTTCTTTGATTTTATTCGACCGTACTTAGGAAATAAATTAGCTTATAATTTTGGTTTTACTTACATGCTCCATGAGGAGTAGTGATAACGAAGATCTCAGAATTTCTATCAGCCTCGACAGGGGGATGGATATAGTTCTGCCTCGCGATATTTTAATGTAATTCTCACAAAATTAGTCATTTCAAAGAAGAAATTTATAAGGAACCATGATGAGTAGAGCGAGACAGTACGACACTAATGATATAAAAAATCTGGTCAATTGAAATGGCGAGCGATTTGCCAAAGTGGCTTGCAGTGCTTCTGGGGACGGGAAAAATCTGGATTCTTAGCTGAAAGCAGAACGTCTTAAGCGGGTTTTTACCACGTGTAAAAGGGCCAAGACCGGGTGAAAAGCGAGTATTAAGCGAGGTAGTGACTTAAACTGAAGCTTCTTACTCGTGTTTTACTATATATTTAATAAATAATTAAGAATCGGTAGCAAGGATAGTTCCGTTGGTGATTCGCTCTTAAACTAATTCTCACCTTACCACGATGTATGCGTGGTTCACTCACTCAAACACGGGTATCTTTACTTAACCAAACATGCATTAACAGTCGTCTTCATTTATCCTAATGCCCATCTTTAAACCTCTCATCATCTCTTACCTCATTTTTTCCTCAGCTAAGCGGCTAATATTTTTATACCCTCCCGTACGATCTCTCACGTAAGCCACTATTCTAAAACTTGTCCACAATCTGCCCACTCTTTGGCTTTACTTGCCCTTCTTGCCGTCTCTCTATATATTTCCATCCCCCTCTGGGCTTGGGGACATTTCTTTCCACCCATTCAAATACTTACCCATTCGACCGCTTCTCATCTCTCCTAGAGGCCGTCTTTTCAACCGTTATCTCTCACATCTCTCTGTTCTCATTCATCTCCGCATTCTCTTTCGGGAAATAACATGCTAATGCCATTCTTTTGTTCGCTTGTAAGCAACACTGCGCCCTAATGAAAAATTCCACCACCGTCATTGGACTCACCGAGTTTTAAAAGTACAAGCATATTTCGCTCAAAAATAACGCCAAGGTTGTGTCTACGCTGAAATTAGATTTGAATATGTACTTTATTTCATGGTTTTCCAAAGTTAAAATGACAGGTTTCAGAAATAAAATCCATATACAACTGCTTTATTCGGAGATTTCTCCCATTTTCTGCTAAGTGGGTTATTTCTGAGACCTGATATCCCTGAAAAATCTTACATTTTACGTGACAGTTTATCTTGATAAACTTACCTTCATATGGTTATGTAATGGATGAATATATATAATTGAACATCGTGAGTGCTTTGAACTCTTCCGCTGCCACTCTCCGAAAGGCGGCTTCGGTATTAATGTAGATGAATTCTAAATATGGTATTTGTATTGTAGAATTATATGGAATAAGTATCAAATATTACATATTTCTGATTGGACGTTGAAAAGTACTGTAACTTTAAGTAATATGTTCTGTATGCACTAGGATTATTTGGCCTACTAATTTAAGGTCTTAAAGTATGGCTCTGCCGTGAGAATAACGGTTTCCATGAAGTTACAATAATAATATCCGCCAGATGACAAGGTATATAAATTGTATGTATATAATTTCTTCAGCTGGTACCGTTTTGCGAAAAATATGTCTATTCCCTTTGAAATTTCCTAGGTGCACATCTTTACATGCAAGTCATTTATCATACTTTATATTGCACTCTTCCTTTGGTTTCTTCTTTTAACTTACAAGTAAAATATTCAAATAGCCTCTTTATCGTTCGTCGAATTTCGTCAGAAAGGTAGCTCTGTTTTCGCGTCTACTCGCAATTAGTTACTTTCAGAGAATTTCATCTTTCATTAACGACGGCTATTAAAAGTTGTAAAGGGTAAGTTCGTAATTACTCCCTCACTACGGATGAGACTTGCTTCCGTCTCGGATCCATTACGTAAGAGAAATTGATCTCCCGGCCTTATTTCAATTCCCTTTTGTAATCTTTCCATCTCTTATCTTCTTTATAATTTCTATTCCTCTTTGACCCCTTTTCCCCCAGGCCATCCAAACACAGCCCCTCTTTAGCACACATACAAAACGGCTTCTCCCCCTAAAAGCCGCTCATCATCCCTCTGGACCCCTCCTCAGACTCTATTTGTCCAAAGTTACGGCCTGTGTATATACATATATATATCTCTTCCCTTCATTTCCACCCCCGCCGAATATCACCATCCTTAATCCTCTCTCTTCAACTTTCCCTCTGACCGCTGTCTGCAGCAAATTGCTTCCCTTCCACACATTTCTTCTTCCTCGAGAATCATTGTTTCCCATTCAACCTTCTCTCCTCAGTGCTTCCAACTGTTACCACGCACTTTCGGAAGAAGCCTTTTGGATGGAAGAGCAGAGACATTCCAAAGAACACGCTTGCTTCCCGCATTCTTTTCCGCTGTGTTTTTATCGTTTTTTCCACCTCCCCATGTAATAAGGGTCCTCCCGCCAGCACGCGCGTGCGTGTATTTGAGGCACGTGCGTGTGGACGCACCTGAGGGCGACGGAACGAAAATCATGAAAAAACATTGTGGTTTCCTCGTTGGAGAGGGAGAGATATATAACAAAGGGAAATTCTATCCGGTTTTCTCCTCAGTTTTCTGTGCTTTTTTACATTCACAAGGAGAAGTGGATTTTTAGCCAGGGGGCCGCGTCTTCCCAGGACTTAGGTCTTGTTTGAAGCCTCGTATCTTAAAAATCATCCTTTAGAATAGCTAAAAATTCAATATAAATTAAGAGTATATCCCAAATTCAAATTTTTCTTTCGCAAATGATAGTGTCGCCCTGTATAGTGATAGAAATGTGAAAATAATGTAATCTGCTATTTTATGTTAGTAAATCCCTTCTGTAGATTATTTTTTTTTTTGATAGAGGAATTAACTTCACCGAGGAGTAGAGAACAATGTTACATACATTTTTATGCATCTATAAATTGTGACTGACGAATCCTCGTATCATTCATTTATTAAAGGATTGAAAAATTCGGAACATTGCGTCAAAACGTTTCCTGTATCTTTGAAATATGTTAAGCATTTGTGAATTAAATGAGATCATGAGATAAATTTCATTCATTTATCATCACTTATCATTCATTTAATTCTGTCTCAACCTTAAGAATAATACGTCTAAAATCTCATCTTGGATCTAACCCTAATCTTATTCATAGTTTTGATGATATCCCTTGAGGTATTAATGATGCCGAATAATGGCATTGATTTTAATTGTCATCCATTTGGACAAGGTTTTGATTGCAATCAAAAGTGCTGTTCATGCAATATACGTACTACACTTGGATATTTTCTACTGATGGCACATCGGTTCTGGAAAGAAAGCTAGAAGGTACCTCACTCCTCATCTTACCTAAATAGTTTAATCCTCTTTCCAGGGCTTTCTATAGCTTGTTATGGAGTATTTGCGGTTCGTACCTTTCTTCAGTATATAGTTTATTTCATCTAATCCAGTTCATAACTTTTATCGTAGTTGATATATTCCAACTCTAACATATTTGTGGTACTTGGGTTCTTATTATTACTTCTTTACTTTTAAACGAGGAGTAATTTCCGTCTCTTTGTCATTTTTAAATACCGCATCAAAGAAATAGCCGAAGGCATATTCGGAGTTTACACGGTTGATTTATTTGTTTAAAGGATTGAAAAAATGCGGAACATTGCGTCAAAGCTTTTCCTGTATCTTTGAAATTTTCGAATTAAATGAGATAAATTTCGTAATTTTTATTTGCGTAGACGTTGGGATACAAGTTTTAAATGTACTCTGCGGTAGGATTGGTATGGTGGCATTGTTAAATATTTACGGAATCAAAAACTAATTCATTCTTTGCGGGATGCAGGAATAACTCGCTCGAAAAGATGAACTGGTTCGTTTTATGTGATTTTTTCATTACTCTGGCAAAGAGCGCATGAATATCTAGGTGTACTTCAGCAATGTTGACCTAGTTCGATAAATTTTTTCCCCATACATCCGACAATGACTCATTGCGGCATTTTTTCTGAAAAAACCGTTAGCGACTCGCCATCCACAGCGGCTGTCACGAACAATTTGGAAGGAAATGTATTCCATGCTTATTCCATGCACCCCGTTAAGTCTTTATTATGAGACAGATATATATCCACCTAAACTAACCAGACGTGCATTTTGCCGTGCTAAAATAGTTTACGGTCCATCCGCGCTTACGTGCGACCGTATTTTCTTTCTTCTCCTTCCTTTGCTTCCTCTTTATCCTTATTATTATATCGGCCCCCACAAACGGGGGTCAGCGTTTCTCAAACAATTTTCGCGAAAAGTTGTGAAATTTGTGATATGCCTCGTATGATATTCAACTAAGGATGAAGTTGAAACTTATACTAGTTACATAATTCCTTTCTTTGTAGATTGTACTGTTAATGAACTTTTGATTCGAAAGAGCGTAGGTGTACTGTTCTAATCTCGACTGGGGGTGTATTCCTTAAGAATTTAAGTTTAGAAAACTAGCCTAGGAGATGATTAAGCGTTGCTAACGAAGTGTATCACTCCACAGTTGTTGATTTGTTCTTAGGAACATCCTTTTTCTCAACACTTGTCATCACTTCATCTTCTTTGGGGTCTTTCTCTTGCTTTGCTTGCCTTCGTCCCTTTTCCTTGAAATTATTTTTTATAATCCTGTAATTTCCCATTCTAACATGACCTATTCATCTGATGCTGCTTTTATATATGACTTGCCCTAGATATTTAGTATTCAACTCTTCTCTTACATAAGTATTTCTCTGTCTGATCTCATTCTTCCTGTAATCCATCTTAAAAACTTCATCTCTTCTGCAGTAGCTCTACTCCTTTGTGTTCCTATAAGACTCGTTTTAGATGCGTATTCAACTATTGTTAAGTAAGGTACAATAACCGTGCATTTTTCCTCCTGAGGTACTTTCCCATCCCATTATAAATGCTTAATATTCCACCGCTTCTAATCTCCTCTTTACTTCTTTCATCCATTGGCTTCCTCTTCCCCGTTGTATCACGAGGGGTCTTCCTTGGAAACAAATTCAGAAAAAGCCATCGAGATGTTCCGCTCCAACTCTTAACGTCCTCCGAATCGGGCCATCCCATTTCTCCGTTCAATACATGCGCCTTACCTCGGGGCTCTTCTCTCTCGATTGCTTTCCGTGCGCCATTTGCTACCCTTGCCCTTCCGCAACCCTCTTCAACTTCTCCGCTAACTCCCTAATGACTGCTTTTTGAACCGAAACTCCGAATTACCACGCGTGTATCTGAATGGTAGAGAGAGAGAGGACGCTGTCATCTCACCGAAAGCACCTCTCCTTTCTGTCTGTCGATAATGTTCGCCCTCTCTCCCGCTCTCGTATATGCTCCACTTCTTACTGTTAACCTCTGAGCGCGATTCCCGATTCTTTTCCTTTTATCGCAGCTGAAGGAAAAGATACAAGTTGGCCCTTTGTTGGACGCGCTACGGCTACGGACGCACTACTCTCATGTCATTTCGGGCTAATCTCCATTAGCTGGTTTATGAAATGCCTATTTAATTTAGGATGAAATTTAGAGTTAGTACACTACTTAATCCTCCAGAAAAGTTTCATCTCTAACTTCCCAAGCTTTAAAAGCATTTTCTTTATAAATACTTTCGTTAAAAAATAATATTCCTTATATTTCCTTGTGAATCGTTCCCAGTTTTATACAGTGAAATGTGGTTCGTTTTGTTAAGAGTTGTTACAAAAAATGAGAGAACGTTTTATGATGTTTTAGAATATAGGATGGGAACATTTTGAATAAAGAAATTTAAACTATGGCTTAATTTACCCAATACAACCAAAGAAATTAGGTTTTTGGGTGATGTTAGCGATATTATGTGCCCTTCCCGTTACTTGGTCTCATAGGATATTGCGACGAAATTAGAGGAATAGATTTTTGGACTATTCACTTCAAGAACCAATGCTTTCCGCGAGCGATACGAGACAGGAACCAATTAGAGAAGTTAAACGATAGTGCACCATGCACCACTCCCCGAAAGGCGGCTTGCAGGGTGCATACACAGATATAGATGTAGAATTATACATGAGGAACGTTCATTTTTAAATTCCTTCATTACTGCTATAAGACGTTCAATTGTGTGGGAGTACTCTTTGCTATCTTCCTGTTCTATTCTTGAACTAAGTTTCCTCTGTATTCCGGTTCACAACGCAGCATGCAACTTCCACTCACTTCAGTAATAGCAATTTCCATGAAAAACTTCCACAAGAAACATTACTTCTACTGTTTACCTTACGAATTCCCACTAAGTATTCAGGAAAATGCATTTCCTTCGCCGACGAATCGATTTAATTAAAGTGGCCGCGGCGCATTCCCAAGATCATTAATCATTCCCTTTGTCTCCTTAATAGATCATTAAAGAATATTTCGTCGGGAATTTCGTTTGCTTTCCCTCATTTAATTCAGCTAACGACTTCGTCTTTCTCTTTCAATTTGCTCGGGGAGAAAATTCTCTACGTGAAAAAATTAGCCCAATTAGTCAAACCGACAGATGCGAGTTCCCCTTCACCGTCACTTCAGCCCTTCCGATGACGACTCCAGAGATTCTCCCAGTGTGTTCAGTTCAGGGCATTGAATCGGAACAGAAAATTGAAGCCGAATACCTAACCGAAATCGGCAAGAAATGCTTAGTATTTCCTCAGAGGGAAAACCGAACTCGTAGTATTAAAAAAAAATTCTAATCGAAACAAAAACCACTGTTTTATCAGTTCGTTTTTTCCTTCCAAACAGTAAATATTTTACTTGCCTAATATTGAAGGAGCGTTTTCCAAAGATTTGTAGCTACGACTTGCAGATAACTGTTCGTAATTTTATTCTATATTGCATTCCAGATTTTATAGTCAGTTTGAAATCGTCTATTGTTAGCTAAGAATAGTAATTTTAATAGAAAATTCAAGAAATAGAGCATAGAGACGGCCTCGAAAGAGCTTTGACAGGGAGAAAAATAAATAGGTTTTTTAGTTCCAGGCTATCCATCATTGAATTGAAAACTGGAAAACGCACTAGAAATGCACTAGAAAATTTAGTGTAAATGAGAAAGTAAGAAATAAGTTTTAAGATTTCAGAAGTACATTATATTACATTGTTCGGAAGGAAAGAAAAACGGTTTGAATAGGTTCGACGATGGAGCGAACCGGAACTGGATTACGTTCTTCATTATTTGTTGAACCATCGCGAAAACCGGAATGAAAAAATACGATGTCCGGGTTCAGCCGCACGTATCCTCTCATCTCCCACACAATTTTAGCATCTCTTCCTTCTCATCTTCCGGTAAAACTTCTTCTGAGTTCACCCCTTTGATCATCCTTGTCGAAAACTTCACCTTTTAGAGCGAATCCCCTC
Organism: Pachydiplax longipennis; assembly: GCA_036926295.1. Taxonomy (NCBI): domain Eukaryota; kingdom Metazoa; phylum Arthropoda; class Insecta; order Odonata; family Libellulidae; genus Pachydiplax; species Pachydiplax longipennis. Next base: position 10,948,482 of record JAVFKF010000024.1, on the reverse strand, counting down.
TCCTCATATTGGTTTCACTTCTCCCCTTTGTCTAGTTAGCGAATTCTCTTTCCATTCCGCTACCTCTTCATCTCCGACTCCATTCCCGGAGTGCAAACACGTGGTCCAACCAATTCGCTTAGCTTATTTCCTCCATTAGAACGCGTAGTTCACTCCTTCTCCGTCGTCGCGCCCTCCTCATATTTCCGCGTGAGCGTCTCTTTCATTTCCGCCGTAATCGCCTCATTCCTTCCAACACATGGGGTTTATCGGAGATGCACGATAAATGTGACGTACCGATAAAAGAAAGAGGATGTGAAGGTGATTTAAGGAGTTATCACTCAATTATGTCCACTTATGCTAGTCTAGCATAACTCGCTACTACTAACTCGTGTTATGATAGTAATTGGAGGATATTTTTTATATCTTTAGAAATATGAATACAGAAGCCGTGGCACTAAAATATAGGATTTATTCTGAAGCACTACGTCGTCTCTCTTATGTAACTTAAGGAAGTGAAGAATAAAAGAAAAGAAAATAGAATTCGGCTGTTAACGAATTACAGCTTTAAAAACGTTTCAGTGTCGGTATACGGAATAATTACTAAGGATGAAACGGAATTCCTTATTCTAAAAATCAGTTTGGCTATCGGAATGTTTCTCAAACCTTTGAAGTTAGGAGTGTTAAACTTTGCAATGAGAAAATTAAATTGATAATGAGACTGGATTCGTAGAACCTAAAAGTTTCTTTACGAAAATATGAAATGCATCGATGCACTCAGATGCGATCGTAACCTAATTACCAGGAGAGAGAGAAACGAGGAGTTTTCTTCAACTCGTCTATGGCGCAGAAACTCTTTTTCTTCTTACCTAATTTTTCAAGTAAAGCTCCTCATCATCTCCTCACATCAAGCGTGGGAACATTTCAAGGTCTAATGGACTTCATTGATCGAACGGCCGGCCTCATTATACTTACTCCATTATGCGGAATTCTGCATCAATTTTCGAAAGAAAAGCCCCTCCTTTGATGTTTAAATTACGAGTTCCAAAACCCGAAGTCCACGTCTTTTATTTCGAGATTTTTTCCCTCCGACGGCGTTCCCTTCCTCCATAGATCTACGTGCACCTCATCTCCCGTGATCTATATTTATCCAATCTTCAGCCTCATCAGCGTCGTATATCCCCGCAGTATACGCTCGAATCCCATTTTTTACCAAAGTTTGGAATAAAAAGGCCTTTCCTCGAAGGGAGCGCAATAAGAGCCGACTTGTTTTCCTCATAAAAAAGGCGATTTGCATATTTTTACCTCGAAGCGAACGTCGGAAGAAAAGTCACAACTTTACATGCACCTCTCAAATAGACCGATTCGCCATTCAAAACCGAAACTTTATTCCTCGGCTCTTCCCTCAGTTTCCGATAGCACTTTTATTGCCTTCCCTCATTTGCATTCCTGCCCTACTCCACCTACAGATTCCCAGCCCTGTTCATGTTCCTCCAATCATTACCCCGATATGAACATTATCTTCCGCTTTCTGCTGTCTGTCTTCCTCAAAACGGCACTTTTTTCACAAACGCTCCAATAGGAAGAGTTTCCACTCCTTTCCGCTTTGTCCCTGCTTAAAGAGATCTTTTTTTCACCCTCCCGCAACAGCCTCCTCTGCGGCTGATGGGTTTTCAACGCTGGAAGGGGTCGCTTCGAAATCCTTGTGTGGGGACTGGTGGGATTATGATGGCGGTTCTTTCCTACTGAGATAACAGGGCGGTGTGGAGGATGGATGGCCTTTAAGAAGAAATGGGCGTTAAGGGTGAATGGATTTATACAGCCGAGCGATCAAAAAAAGTTTCTCACTTCGTCATCGATTCAATTGCAGCGGTCCGAAATGGGGAGCCCAACGTCTTAATTCGCTTCGTCTCGAACTTCAAACTTTTTTATTCCGGTGAAGGAGAGCCTGTAATATATTTATGTGCCTGTCGTTTTCTTTCGGACCGCTCAGAAAACTTCTCCTCTCGAAGATGGAGTCTGAATTAAGCTATCCTATTTTTTTACTTTTTCTTCATCCACAGAATGTCGTTTTCATGTAGATCCGCAGCTATTTCCTCGGCGTCGAATTTGTTTTTTCACCGCAGAATGATTTTCCGTTTCCTTTCCAAGGTTATCTCGGAATGCTTTTCGAATTTTGCTTTTGTTCAAAATTTATATACTTATATAAAGACACTTTATGTCCCATCTTAGCAGTGGAAATCGAAGTTTTTCTGACGTGATAATTGGATAGAACAATTACCCGGCAATTGGAAGGTCCGGGTTCGAGTCTCGGTCACAGAGAATATATCTCCCTCACATATTTCTGAAAATTTTTCGAAACAAAAATTACTTCTCATTTCTGAGTCTGTGCACAAAAATTGTTGAAGAAGCTATTATATCATATCTAGAGAAGATTTCTTTGTCCTTCCGTGAAAATATGAAAGTTCAAACGGCGCAATTCATTCTATATTAATTTATAAACACATTTGGCCCTTTTTTCCACTTTTCAGATGAACCTTTCATTAGGCTTGTTAATAGCAATTCTACATAGTGCCTGAATACATATAAAATTCTATACATTTCAAATTCGAAATTTACCTCAACAAAATTAAGCGATTTGAGCCTACTCAAAAATATTAAAACGTAATAACAGCGACCTACGAGGGTGGTCTGAAAAGTTTCCGACCTTAGATTTTTCAGAAATCTTCAGAAAATTTTCGCATATTTTCAGAAAACATATCGAGAAATGGCGAAATGTCGGAAAATTTTCAGACCACCCATGTATACAGTTTATCACAGATTTTCTTATTTATATATATAATTTATTCTCAACAACAGGCTCGATAATCTGAAATTTACACATTCGATAGAGCATCTAATAAGGTGAGGTGGATCTCGATTTTAAGGCGAGACCTGTTTAGCCTAACAGAAAACCGAATATATCAATTACAGTTCTTAACCTAAGTGTTTCTCTCCACTGGGCCACAAAATATGGTTGTTTGATTATACCTTCAAAAGTAGCGGATTCTACTGCTAAGCTTCTTCGCAGTTAATCAGTGGCGGCAATGTCGTTGCGGGAACTCTGTTCACTTCGGTTGCTCTATTTACGCTACGATCGTGGCCTAACAAAGAATATTTTTCTTTTCGTTAAAAATATTTTTAATACACATATTTACCTTTTATAAATGAACCGCATACCAATTGGACTTGTATCAGCTTATGCCGAAATGCCATTGCAGATCATTCAAACTTCACAATCGAAGATGGCTAAACAAAATCGGCGCATTATCACCCCCACCCCTTGCCGTACCCTCTACGGTGCCTAGCCGGGTATTAATGTAACTGTATCCGTCATATTATTTGTCTTTATCTGGCGTGCACATGCAATAGAATATTTACCGGCCTATTTTTGAATTACAAACTACATTCTTTTAATTCCCTTTCATTATCAGAATGTCTGGTCAAGTTTCCAAAGGTTATCTTCTGCGGTTCAAATCCTTTATACATAAAATTTTCCGAAAAATTGTTTCCTTTAAGCCTCTCCTTTTAAGTATTTTGTAGAATGAGATCATACAACACTGAAACGTTGAATCAAATAGGAGAAGTTATCCCTTTGTTTTTTTTTAATGTGAAATACTTACGATCCCATTTTTTGTACTGAGATACCTAAATTCATATTCGTTCTGATAATATATTGATCTAGAATAGAGCAAATTGTGGACTTAATGTCCTAGCCTCAATTTTCTAATACTCCTTGGTCCTAAGAAGAAGGATGACATCTGGCAGTGATGGATTGAGATGATTTTCTAATATCGTGCTGTCGTCAGACACGCGCAAGACTTAGAGTTCAGACAGGGATATGAACTGGAACCAAACGGAAAGCTGAAATCGAAAAAATTGTTATTTTGCCAGAGTGAACACCGAACCTCAACGAAAAAATTAAAGTTCTTGAATCCGAACCAAAACTGAAAACTGTTATTCATTTCGATCCGATTTACGGTCTAATTACTTGAGTCTAATTTAAGGAAGGCAATTCATGCAACTACGACTTGCAACTTACTTTTAATAAATTATTTAAAAGAAAAGAGTAAATTTGTGAAAAGGCTAAAAATAGGAAAACAAACTGTCAAAAAGACATTCAATTGGCCAGAGCAAAAAAGAACGGTCCAGACCGGTTCAGCGTCGAGAATGAGCGAAACCGAAGTCGAAGCGGTATTTGGTTTTCTCGGAGAACCGCAGCGAAAACCAGAACCATAAATATTATCCCGTTTATGTTTTGAGTTCAGATTCTTGGAGCTGAAGTTGTAATCTTAATCAGTTTCGATAGCATCTCGAAGAAGAGAGCATTATGTCTTGGAATTCGGTGCATGACTTGTCTGAAGGCAGATGACATACGCTTGAACTGAATTCCCACGAGCTGCGAATCCGAGTGGTGCAATTCTTCCGCCACGTCTCGCTTGGGAGGCGATATGAATTCGATGAAATGCCGGCTTTTTATCGCATTCCTACTTAATTACGAGGCGAAGGAAGAGGTGATAATGATTATGAATAATGAATGAAGAGTCAGTCACGGGAATCGAAGCTCGCGGTGGACACGCAAACACGCTAACGAATCAGATCGATGGAGAATATAACGAGAATGTTTAAGGGACTACTGCTGCAGCGGAATTGGACAAATTGGCATTTTTTGTGCGTACGTAGATATCCATTACGGTAAACGAAGGTCACTCTTTTATTTCCGAAGAATTAAATTATGTCCTGCATACTGTCCTATTCTCGTTCGTAAATATTTTCAGCTGTCCGGAAACTGTTTGGAATATTTAGATATTAGTTCCTTTTACCTGGAATTTGGATTTCAAATATATGTATTCCCCTTATTCTACTTTGTACTCGGCTGCGATTAATTATGCATGTTATCTTCGATAATCTGTAAAATTGTCCTTAGGTGGCCTATCACATGGCATCAATATTAATTATAATTATCTTCTTCAGCAGCAATTTTGAACTAAGATTCCAGAGCATCTCAAAACGTAACTGCTCTGAAAAATCGAAGATAAAGTTCATTTTGGCTCCAATGATTTCTTGCTCGTTTTGATTGTAAGAATGTTCGAACTTTTTCGGAATCACGCATCGGGATAGTCCGCTTACGCATTAAGAAAGCTGAAGGGAAAAGAATTATTAAAACTTTCTAGATGACCGGAGATCCTAATGGAATGTATATATCTCTGAAGAAGAGTGTGTAAAGGTGAAGGAAGCGACACAAAAGGAAATTAACGAGCGCTGAGGGGAGGATGGCTTCTCAGGGCAAATATTGGTTCTGAATACGGGAGACGGGATAATTATCTCGTGTTTGGACTTGCTAACCTGAAATAGTAAGGAGAGATTTCCTGGATTGGCAAACGTTTTTCAATATTTAAGGGAATTTTTTGCAGTGCTTTCGACGTAACCCGTTTTTCATTACGGTTAATTGTGAATCTTTCTTTCTCCCAGAAGTTAGGGCCTTTTGAGCGATACAAAACTGGTTTCCGAAGTTGAGAAAGTTCCTCCGTTTTAATCCAGACTATTCTTCTGATGCAAAGGCCTCTCTTTCCCTTGATACCTCGTTAAGAAAGGAGGGTTCGTTAAAATAAAGAATTATTTTAAATTTAGCGGAGATGAATGGCAGTGACGAGCAAAAAGAATGAGGATGGGAAATTACGTAGTGCTATTAAAAAACTAAGGAATTTATGCGGATGAATATCTCCGTTGGAATTCTCGAGCCGAAGAGTTAATGCGTTACTTATCAGAATGCTTTTTACCCTAAAAATGCTCTTCTTCATACGATCTTCGTTTGCTATTATCATTCTGTTCTACATAAAATTATCTTTAAATTTCTATAGAAGGATTTTAATTTATTCTTCGAAAGTAATATTTCATAAAGAATAGTAGAGGTTGAACTTAAAGATTTCCATACAGTAATATATGTAAGTACATGTCGATATCGAATAATGAATGTATTATTATAAAAAGTATAGGATTAGAAAATATAAGGAGTGTGAGTGATTCTTTGATGTTTTTATCTTAAATGGATTAATTCTGTATCAAGGGAGAGATTGTGGACATGATTTCCTGTTACATCTAACCATCCTATAATACTATGTGCGTATTTCCTAATTAGTCTTTAACTTGAACTGAATCCATATTAGTAAAGATTTTCTTTTTATTCTTTAATTTAAATAAAGCTCAAAATATTCAAAATCATAAGTAAATAGTAATAAGTAATGAAAATTAATTAATGTTTTATTACTTGTGATTTCATCACCATCGAAACACTTATAAAATTTTATATGTTAATTCATTCATCTGTAGTCAATCATTAGTCGTGCTCGACTTTGATTTTCATTCATTGCACCTATTATATTATAATTATATTATATTATAATTTGAGTAAGTTATAAATTATTTTTACACTCTCATAAATATGATTAGTTTATACTACTATTTTTATTACTATCATCAAACAAAAATTATTTCTCAAACCTTTCAAATATCTTAGTAAGACTGACCGATGGGATTTAAGTTCGGAATCTAATCAAAGATGATTTTTAGAGATGAATTCCGGTATATTTTATCCACAAACTTAGCGGCAGCGGTTGATGAAAATTTGGATGGAAAATGCCTAGATTAGAGCTGGTATAGAAAGATCGGATGATGAAAAACCTCTTAAAGAGTGAAAGAGCACAACTGGCGACTCGAATGAGATTGCAGATGAAAAAGTGAATTCGTCACAAAAAGAGAGATTGGTGTCCCCGTAATAGAACGAGGGAAGTGCTCGTTGCAGATAAGCCCCGGTGGGAAGCAATAAAAAAATGAAAGCGGTCGATTAGAAATAAGCACGGCGACGATTTAAAAACATCCGCGCTCGAGGGAAGATATGCGAACAGTGAAAAATGAGAGGGGAAATAAGTATCGTCGGCTGCGGTTATTTTTTCATTACGACGTGATTTTTATCAGCGGATGAATGGACACGTGTTCAATGAAGATGAAGGAAGTGAATTTCGAGGGAAAGGGTACTAAAAGAAGGAAGATAAATTCAGGATACGAGGAAATACACACTCAAAGCGCTGTTTGACCAGCGAAACAAATAAAAATTTACGCGGAAATCCTACGTTGCCTCATATAAGAAAACAAAGGACTTTTTGAAAAAGTTATTAAAATATACGAAATGAATTACATCGACTGTTCCTGAAACCTTACTCGATTCAAAAAGACCAAAATTGCTCGAAACTGAAGAAAAAAAGCGGAGAGACTGAGTACAATTAAATAAAACAACTGTGAACATTAGAGATAATATCTTACCGTGTAATACAATTCCAAAAGAAGAGACAGAGAGACCTTCAAAGTTTTGAGGGAAATGAACTAGCAACATTAAAACATAAAGGAAAAGGTACGGAAGAATTTTTTATATTTTTCAAGAAAATCGTGGTTGTAAGATGTAATTTGCTAATGAAAGAGATGGATAAACAGTTACAAACATTTCACGTAATTAAGTAAAAAATAATTTCCGATGTAAGATACTAACGAATCAGAAAATAAAACTACCTTAAATTGAAATGACTGCTTCTTTGAATGTATGCTTATGTATACACAACTGCATAGTTACACTGATAGCCAACAGCTAAGGGCTTCTACAATGGTAGAGCGATGATCAATATTTAGCCATGAAGCAATCACGTGAGGTAGAGAAGGAAACTTTACTCTCGGAATCAAAATAGAGGGTAAGTGGGTTGTTCGTAGGTAATATGCTTGGGGAAAATTAAAGAACAGATAAGCTTTGATACATTCAATCCTTAGGTGAATTGATGCAATCAAAAGTAAGAAATGAAGCTCGGATTAAAAAATTCCCAAAGTAAGAGGTGCAAATCTAAATTTACCTGCATACCCTGAAAGCCGCCTTCCACCTTTTGCGTGTGGCAGTTGGTTCAAGTACCATGAACTCACTCTTGAGTTCATGGTGCATGAACTGACTCTTCTTTTCTAGTTATTATCGCATATCATTCGAGAAAATAGTGAATTCTTGAATTGAATAATTCTAGTATTTACTTCACTAATCTTTCTCGCAGTATCAGAACGGCCTATGGAACAGCCTAGATGCAAAATATCGGCTTCATTTTCTAAGAAAGTACTCCCTCTAACTTAAGGAAAGCAAGCCTTTGTTTAAATATCCCTTTTTATAAAAATTCTCATCTTTCGACCTGAAGCTTCTGAGTAACGCTCACCGCTTTGATGTAGCAATTCTTTATAATCGGTATTGCCTTTCAATGAACCTATTCTAAGTAACGAATACAAAATTTATGGGCTGAGTTTCATGCTGCGTGGATACTCAATGTGAGGCCCAACTAGCTCAAAGTGGCACCGCTAGCGGACTTTTTCATCGCCTCTGTCGACTATTCTCTTGAGAGAACAGAATTTATTGAGTACTCGTCAACGCATGACAAGGATAAGGGTACCCCATTTTCGTGAGGTTTACTCCAAGACATTTCACCAATTCTACTATTAAAAGGCATTTCCCTCTGAGCTCGTACGAATAATCATTAGCAATAATAAATGGAGAAGAATAGAACAATAAAGAAGAATAGAAAAAAAATGAAATGAAGGGAAGCGTGATAGGTGACGGGAGAGGAGATGAGCCTTAATTTTGGAAATATTGTTGAGAGAGGGAGCGTCATCGAGACACCACAAAATTGGGTCGAGAAAATACACAAAAATGCTATCACTCCAAGCCACGCGGTTACTTTTTTCCAATAGTAGATTGAAAGGGGTTTGGAAACGTGAGGTGAAGGGAAGCTGGCAGACATTTGACATTGCCTTCGTTAGTTGGGCGTTTGCTTTCACGGTCGAGATTCAGGGGAGCCAAATCTGTGCCGTAGTTATGCGAGTGGGGGAGATTGACAAATGCGGGGGAGAGCTCCCGGCGATTGTGGTTTGGGTAAAAAAAGCTCAAATGAGGGCTGTGCTTTTTCGGAGAGGTCGCCATCGTTTTTTCATCCGTTTCGATCAGAGGTAAAGTCACTATGCTCAATGTTGTGTGCTAAGCTATGCATTCTTTTGATGGAATAGTATAGTGAATAGCAATGACTATAGTTCACGAACAAAAAGATAAAAGGTAAGATAAGTTGCAAACTGTGGCAAGAATCTTGGTCTTATCGCCTTATAGTGACGTCTCATAAGTTGGAGCTTTCAAATACTGCACAAAATAGCGGAAAGTGTTTCGGTGAGGGGAAAATAGTTGTTACATATAGTATAGATGGAGATTTCACTGCATATAATCAAGCAGGAGGGTATAACAATCTTCCCTTCAATACCCATTTAATATTACCTGTCTTCATCCAGAGAGTAATCAATAGCAACCTAGCTTATGATCTCTATCAACAGAACGAATTATGTGTATAGTATTTCAGTCTAACTGAGGTACTGCTTTCGGATTCTGGTTAGAGCACAGTTGTTATTGATAATCTTTAAGGAAAGCTAATCTGTATGAGCCGCCTAATTACACTCATTCTCGTAAAAAGATATTTATTATTATATTATCACTTTTATTACCCACCCCAGACAAGATATGTCCTCTGCTCTACCCATTCCTATGATAGTATCAATACCCATATCTTATTGGTCATTTATGAGGTTTTCTTATTCTTGCAATCCATTTTAGCCAATTCTATTGATTCCTCTGTCTTACCATGTTCCTCTCGCCTATTGGCTGATAACCGAATGCTATCGTTATATGATAAGACGATTCGTATTACATGACTTTTCTTCATAATCTGCTTATTTTACCGTTATGGATTCCTTCATAGTCGATATAGTGCAATTTTCCGTTATTCAAGCCCAGAAACCAATGGCTTTTCAATGTAACTTATGCCAGAACGATTATATGTATAGTATTCCAATCTATAAAATAATGCGTTTAGCACATAATTACAACTTTGTATTTTAACTTTTTTCATTCTTCATACCCTTATTATATATATCCTACTGTAATTGCATTCATAATTGAAACTGAATCTTTTATTGTTACATTGTATTTTAAAAAGGATAAATTTCCCGTAAATCTATGTGGATAATTAAATAATGTTCTCATTCCTTCCTTCCTTAATGTTTCTTTCTGTTGCTTATATTATTATTCTGCATTCTCCTCGTTCACGAATTTTATTTCTGAAGTATTAATCTGACAGAGGTCCTTAACTCCAACATTCTGAACCTTGAATAATTATGAGGATAGCCATTGTTTTGCAGCCGTTCCCACTCATTTTTTACTTTTTCGGCAACTAAATTCTGTTCCAAATCTTTCTTGAAAATTGTTGTTTTCATTCATCATAATGAGATCTGTGAAATGTAACACTGAAGTTTTATCATTGCAACTCTTGTACCACAATCAAATCCAACCTCCGTAATAGCCTAATATTTTGTGTTTTTGAATATTGCAGAAAGCAGCCTCTTCGGGGAGCATAACAGTCCGGATCCTCTAAGCGAAAATGGCCCTTGACCGCCGTCTCTCGTGAGTGAATTATCGTCCATTTCCCTCTTAACCCTGAGCCTGCGGGCCGTAAAAACCCTTGAGGAAAAGGGTTTCCTTCCGAGTTTTAAGCACTGTTCTTAATGCTTTCCAAAGAGTTTATTCTTTTATTATTTCCTGCTTCTTGTTCCGCGCCTTTATGAAAAAAGCGAGTGGCGCGCTATCTAGAGGAGCTGCCAAACACTGCCGTCACGCGGATAGATGCAATTCCACGGAAATGTCACGAACGTGTGTTCATTAAAAATTTAATGGTGTCCATTATCATTTTTGGAAACGAAATATCTTTCCATTCCCGCTCCAAACTGTTTCCGCTCTTTTATTTCCCAAAGTAATTGGATGCCTCGGCAATTAAAATGACTTTATTGGAAAGTACTTTCGATTTTTGAATTCTGCATGTGATTAAAAAATGCGGTGATATTTTTATCCTCTTCGGCGGGCGCAATGTCATTAAAATCAGTGGTGCGTGTTGACGGCTTCATATACTTTATGACGTTGTTTCTACACGGTCTGGAGAATTATTAAGCCATAAATTCTTTTATCTGGCCAGTGGCCTTATATAAAAATATGATAAAATGCAATTAACGGCGATCATAAAGTTTTATCCTCTCACATTATACATCAAATACATTAATGTTGTTGTCGCAGCGGTACTAACGATTTTAACAATCCTTAAATCATGGTCATTACAACGACATCTGCGTTTTTGGCGGAACTAAATCGCGTGAGAGGTAAATAAACCCAATAGACGTGGAAAAGTATGACGAGACCGGAAATCGAAGTACGGATATTCAACTTTGCTGGTTAATGCTGATACTAATTGAGCCATCTCGTAGAACATTCTCAATCCATTCTTAAGGAAACTTCATTGGCCCAGTTGGAAGTGGCTCTTTCTAAGCGACCACCGCCATGGTACTTACTGAGGTATCCGGTAAACAGAGAAGTGGAAGGTATGTCCCTAGATAAATCTATAAATCTAAATCCCCTCCAGGAAACAAAGTCTCCTTTAAACTAGGCTGAAAATGTCCCGCGAGACATCTCAATTTGTCAGAATATCCGCGCGGATAATAGAATATCAATTGTTTTCTTTTTTATCCGGCCAGACACTTCAAGTCTATATATCCGTTGTTTGTTCAAGCAAGCACGCCCACATTTTTAAATTTCCTTCCATTCTGGAGGTAAATAAATCGTTTGCTCCACCAGTAATAGTATTTTTTGTGTACAAACAACTATTGCGTTTACAATCCCCGTAAAAACTATTTGAGGTTGGAAACACTGTAGAAGTCCAAGCCTTATCGGGAGCTCAGGTACGTAGAAGACTATGACCCGGACAAACATCTAACGGAATGCTTTCAACCTATAATTCATTAACAGTCTCGTTGCAATTTTCTTTTCTGACGTCTATAAACCTTGTCCAAAATTCATTTCTCTTCGAGAATCGTCTGCAATGCAGCAACTGCTGTTTGGCAATGCAGCAAATCGCCTGTTGAAATCTGCAGGTTGCAATTCATCAATCAGTTGCAGTTAACTTAGAACCTTGAGAAAGAAGCGAGAAAAAGGCTAAGGCGCGGATTCGCGTAAAAAATCAAGTTCGTCTTGAATATTTAGGTCGTTTTAATTATCCGGAACGGAATTCGTTAGAACGAGTTAGCTCTAGACCGAAGAAGAGAAATCTACGACGTTTGAGGTGATAAATGCCAAAATGGACGTGTTAATAAAGAAAAGGAAAAACCTCTCCGATAGCTGCGGTGCGGAAAAAGGTCGTTAAAAAAAGCTCTTTGTTTCATTTTTCAAAGAAAGACCTTGCTGAAGGGAGTAGTAGATATCCACGGAATGTTCCATTTTTTGAGACCTTTGGGATTTAACCCGTGTACTGTCTGAATTTAGTAATCGCCGTGCTCAAAGTTCCTGTATGCATTCCTCTATAAGGTGGACATAATTGGAGCTCGATGCACTCATTCTTTTCTTGCACAAAATTCAGAAACATCATATTTTTTCGTCAACTCCGATGCTTTTGTTTGAATTTTGACTCTTCTGTGAAGCTGAAGAATTTCCAAATTCTATCGTTATGGATTAGCATTCTGTTCGATATGAGTAGAAAAAAGTTTTCTTCATTATGAATGAAAGCTGTAAACTGTTAAGAATTGGTCATAAAACATTGCTTGAGTAAAGTGTAGTAAGAGAGCTATGGATTTGTAAAAATGCGTAGGCTACAGAATGATGGCCTTGGTCAGACTATCACCAACTGCATGCTTTGCAGTTTTTCAGATCAATAATGATGCATATAATGGAAGTGAAATACGTATATTTCTTTTTTTGCATGATCATCCTCATTTCACGTCATCTCTATCCGGAGTTCTTTATTAAACATACGATATGTAGCTTATATTGGAAGATATCACCTATAGTTTACAGACATCAAATAGACTAGACAAACTAGACTGTAGTATAGAGATACATTTGGCTATTCAAGATGACATATACATTGTTATTTCCATGTTGTTTCTCGACTATACAGAATTACTCTTGAAGTATTATTCATTGAACTACACTGATGCGGAAGCTAGGAATTCAAGGCATTCATATTTATTCCATCTGCATATTACATAGCATGAATTAACTGTTAATTATTAACCATTTACATTGACATTACGCTGATTTCTGGACTAAGAAACATACTTCGTCATACATATACACACGCATTGCTATCTTTTCTTAATAAATTTCATTTTAAGTAGAAAGAAGTATTTTTATCAGCAGCATTTTTACCTCAACTGAGGTAATCTGGAGTTTTAGTCACAAATAATTAAAAAGAACAAGGTATAATAATCAGAGGCTATATATCATATAAAATTAAAGCTATAAATTAAAGAGATAAGAAAAAATCGACCGTAAATCTCCTTTTCTTTCACATTGTTCCCGTGCTCGGGCTTTAAGGATAAGCCGCCAAGAAACATCCTTTGACATGCTCTATGTTCTTAGGATTTTAGACAGCTTTCTAGTTTTTCGAACAAAATCCGAGTGTTTCTGATAAGAAAAACTTTCGTGCAGATACTCGTACGTCAGTTTCCATCATTATCAAAAGGATTTGTTTGAATTTTGAGGTGAAATTTAAGATGGGAAAAGTTTTGGATAGATTTATGAGGTCGTCTATCTTAGCGTTTTTATCGATTGTATGAGCTGAGAAGGATTTATCCTTTCTCTTCTCTATCACATATAAAAGTTAACCCGGATTTGTTCATAGGAAGAGATTGTGAAAATGATGTGGAGGGAAATGTTACTGGTTGCAGAACCACAAACACACTCGCCGCAACCCAGAGATGGGAAAGGTCATTAATCTTCCCTTGTTATTGAGTGTACAGCTGTTAAAATACCGAGAACAATATCCAGGTGTTCTCATGCAAGTATTTTATGTGATTTTCAACTATTTTTTAAATTCCGATTTTCAAATATCGAATTGTAAATATGTTCTGAAGATTTCAGTAATGATCTTTTGAAAATAAGGTGACGTATGAGTAGTTACGATAATGAATGTCATTGAATTGATTAAATTAGTAAAGCCATTAAAATCAATTTCTTTTTATACTGTATCATCTGGAATACTCTAGAAGGAAGAAAAAACTTGAGATTAGTAATTAAGTGAATAAAGACATGTTCGGTTCGAGCATAAAATTAAAAATTAACTCTATGGAACAGATGGATGCTGCAGACAAGACATGAGGTAAAAAATCAACAAATCACGAAATTAGAGATGAAAGAGAGGGAGTCATTTAAAAAATTTAAAATGAATATGAATCGGAGAAGTTTTAATCAGGGGAGTAGGATTTAATGAAAATATTGATAGGCTGGATGATGATGATACAAAAAGGTAGATATAAAAAGATAATAAACTGCAGAAAAATATAAAGAAGATCAGAGAAAAGATGGATCGACAGAAAGGGTTAGCAACAGTAGTGAGCAAACAGGCTGTTAGCTATACCCAAATATCGGAAAAGAAGAAATATAATTAGGTGAAAATTAGGCATTTATAGATTAGAGTCACTTTCTTAAAATAATACTAATATCTTGTGCTTAGATTCATCATTGAAATATCTACCTAGAGACATAATTTGGAAAATGTTTCAACGGCATAATGTTTTAATCGTGAAATATGTCGTGTGCTTTATTTAAGAAATGTACCGTTATAAAAAACTGCCAGTTTGTGTATTTGCATTTCATAGAGATGTTCGTTTTCCGCTAGTCATCATTCCATCTCCACGGAAATCCCCTTGTTTGTTTTATTTCTTGCAATGGAAAATAAATTCAGTTCCCTCGAATATTGTGTTTAAATAATGAAATTGAAATGCTTGGATTCGATCAAAACAATGCAAATTCCGAAAAATATCAAATCGAAATCAGTCTCAGATATGAAATATTTTAACTGTGTCCAAAGGAGTAATCGGATGATCTATTGATTTTTAGATATTGAATCTTGTCCGAGAAATTTTAGTTTCGAAATGGACACCTGCCATAAATTTATTTTTATTCCTATAAATTTTAAAGGAGGTCAGAATCGCTGGCATTACACTGGGTCTATTGTCATCAAACTTAATTTCTTTACAAAACCTAAATGTAAAAGAATGGTCAAAAATTGTAACCAAATTCCAAGGATTTCCGACGGGATGAAATAAATGAAGAGAAATACTTATTTGGAAAATTCCTAAGGTGGGGACTCGCAGATTCAACGATAACTTATTAGTTTAAACTATGAGCAGTGAATTTTTTGCCGTTTGTTTTGTTCTCGAAATATTGAACCTGTAATCGAACCCTGTTGCTTGTATCTTCGAGCGTTAATTTATATGTTTTTATAAATTGCTCATGAAGTTATCGAAATATACGAAGGAAAAAATTTCTAGGCTAAGGGAGGATCATTGTACGCATGGGTGGAGGCAATTTGTAAAGTGATTGATAAGGGAGAACATCGCTTAGAATTAAATTTCTCTTGTGCGCGACATATCAATTTTATCCCTTGTCACCTTGTTTTTGATGGCAAGAATTGCGAGAGGAGTTTTCTCTTCCTTTGTGACCATTCAGAAGGGGGCACTCAAGCTTTAACGGCTCCATTGTTCTGTCCCTCCATTTGTTGGCTCTGCGCGAGACTAAATGCGTGCCTACGCTTCTAATCCTTCATTTCAAAATATGTTTTCTGTTCTGCTTACCATCAATCATCTGCTTATTGTATAACTTGGAAGTTACGGTGCAAAGCGGTAATAAATTAAGTGTCGAACGCAGGAGAAAGAGACCACGACGCTCGGAAAGGAAATCGGGATTAACGATTATTTCGAAAATAGAGTTATATTTTACATAATTGATTATTATATATAATCATCATCATCATTTAATCAGTAGCTGGTGTTTCTAAATTTTCAAGACATTCAATTTCAATTTAAAGAAAATAAAACTATCCTTGTTTCATACGCGACTACAATAATATAGAGGGGCTCTCAATTCTAGCAATTTATATAAGTTTATAAATTTAAATGTATCATATTCTCTGATACGATTTTCGCACAAAATGGTCGGCTAAAATTTTGGATTTTAAAAAATTTAATATTAATAAAATCGTATTCGCCGGAGAAAACTGCCTACACAAGTGTGAAGACAGAGCAAATAGTAGGTGTAAATAGGGCAAATGCTCTAAAAAAGTTTTTATATAATGCCTTAAATGTTTTATCATTTTAAAAGACTATATCTATGTTCGTATTATCATAAATACGACAATTTATGATTCATACATTAATCAGTAGATAATATAACTGAAATTACTAAAGTATAAATTAATAATTCACTAAAATACCCAAGTAACGAATTTATGGCTTGCAAGACTTTAGTAGACAAATATTTCTTTTAAATGAGCTCATAGTTAGAATTTGATTAGCATGAATTTAATTTAGTATTTTAATTATCTCAAGAATTAATTGATCAAATGGATAAAGTGGCATCTGCTCTTCTATACAATTGAAACATAATTGATGGCCTTGCGTCTGAAATATCCCTTCCATAGTATCTGAGAAACAGAATGCCGAGACTGGGCTTACATCGGATAAAGGAGAGAGTAACTTCGCTGAAAGTAGCTTTTAAAATTCCGGAGGACCACTCACTATCCGTTAGTAGACGCCGATGAATAATTACACACACAACTCCGCCTCGCTTTGTACTGCTCGCCAAATAGAGGCTCTTTCCGAACAACTGCCGCATTACTTAAGGGTCACCAAGTTTAAATGCCGTCCAACGCAGCGACAAGTTTGGAAAGCGGCATTGCGAAGCTGTTTCGTCGAAGGGAGAATAAATATGGGGAAATAAAAGGGGAGAAATTGATTAAGGGTGGATAATTGAGATGCACGTGCATAATCGCCAGCGACATTTAAATTCGGCTTCGCGCAAACTAAGAAAACAATAATTTCAATTTACACCTTCCCGATGTTGAAAAGGCAAATGAATCGACGAGGTAAACAATCGTTCGCCGCAATATCCTCCGCTGCAGCGACCTCCTCAGAGCAAACATGGCAACACATGCAAACAGTTGCCTCGCAGCGGCGCGAGTGGCGTCAATTTGTCCCGCAAACCGTGAATCAAACCGATCCAAAGCAAACAGCGTCCGGACGGCAAATGCTGATCCCTGGAGTATCCTCTCTCTTTGCCCTTTTATCACTCTGGACAAAGCTCCAAGGAAGCAAACTGCTGAACGCGGCCTAATTTCCATCGATTGGATCATCGAGACGCTCTAGTTGACTTTGAGATTGATGTAAATGAATGGATTCTCTCAAGTATAGGGCATCCGAAGCGAGATAAGAGATTGAGACATAACGAGGAATTCTTATCGTTCTCATAGTAGAATAGAATACGACTTTGTTCAGGGTGAGGTAAACTATGCTTAGAGCCTGTAAAACTATATATTATATGCCTATTAAGTCTTCTCTTACATCTAAACTTTCTTTATTTAGTTATAAAAAGTAAGTAATCGGGAAAAATAAGCAGCAAAAAGAAAATATTAGGTTAAACAACAAGGAAAAAATTTTCGAGAAGTGCACTGCAGGAAGAAGGGGTATGAAATACCCGCGAAACATCACAACACGATTGATATTTACAAATTTCAACAGTTTTACACTACTATTAATTGTTCTATATGTGAACTCTTGGCTAAAGTCAATGAGACACCACTGTAATCATATCCCTGTTGCCATTTATATAATTCTATGTTTGCAAATTGATTTCTTTATTCATTATGGATTGAAAAAATATGCTAAGTAGTATGCTAGTAAATAACGTGTGAGTACATCTAATAGTCAAGTTTCGAAAGATCTGGGAATATATATAAATTTTTACTCAATATTAGTATAAAAGATATTTGTTTACATTCAGTGTGCCGTTTAAGGAACTTTCAAATCCTAGTTTGCCTTGGGATAAAATACACACTGTGATAGACCTACTGTTTGAGTGAATTCAGAGGAAATTCTTGTCTCGCATAAAATCAAATCTAAACTAATGAAGGTAAGACATCTGGAATGTTAATATATTTTACAAGGAATTTCGTTTCATATGAGAGAAATTAATGGATGAAAATACGCTGGTATTGAAAAATACCGAAGAGGATTCCACCCTTTTATAATTCAATTATTACTATAAAAAAACCCTCGACAATTTATTCGAGCCTTTGTGAAGAGAAATCCGCTTTTTCAGAATTCTTTAGCCATACGTCGGGGAGCGATCATTTTTCCGTCTTAAATGAATTCGGAGCGAATCTCACCTCAGATAAATAAGTCGCATTCAATCGCGCTGCCTTTCCCCGACTTATATATGCGATGCTCATACGTTTTCCCGCAATAATATTGAATTCCGCGGAAAGAGCGCCTAGTGAAGCGTTCCATTCTGATAAGATATTACGTTGCTATGGGGACAACATAAACCTCCCTTTCCAGAAGCAGGGGATGGGAAAGAAAGGAAAGATGATGGAGGGATTATTTCTTTATTTCCGAACAATAAGCCCGACATCATCCCGTAAACGTCAGGTGAACTCCTGCCGGAATAACCTTTTGTGCAAAAAACACCGGCCGTTTGAAAATAACCCCGACTGGCATTCTGAAATGAGAATTCCACCTGACTACCCTCTTTCTCTCTTTTTCCTCCACTTGGTCGGCAAGTACCACATTTATCTCTTTCGGCCTTTTGGAGTCGAGCGTGCGGGAGGCCACTATGAAAGGCTATCGGGAGGACATTCAGGGTGTCCGTGGGCGGGCGATAAGGTGTCCGGAGGGAAAAATGGCATGCGGCTTAAACAGACGTTGCTACGAGACCAGACGAAGCAGAAAGTATTTAACGTTCGGAAAGAAAGCGGAGCGGAAAGAATCCCGTGCGCTTGATTGCTCAAAGGGTGAGTTTGCTCACGGCTATTTAGAGGGATTAATCGTATTAATACAAACACGCCGAACTTATTCCACGGATTTTATTTTAAGAATACTGAAAGAAATTTTGAATTTCGTTTTCAAATCCCGCTGATTTGCGACTCAAAGATCTCTCTCTAATAAAAATGTGAACATTGTGTTCCGCGTTCTTCAACTCAGAGAGTTTTTTTAATGATTAAATAAAAGAAAAAGCCGATAGGAACTTGACGAATTACGAAAATTTGAATTGTATGCGTTCGTGAACCTTAAAAATTACAATATTAAAAATATTAATCTGTATATGGCTCAGTTTTGGCAGAGTTGTGAATTAATGCGTTATGTGACAGTTAAGAGAAATAATTTTTTTATATTTATTTCCTGTATTGAGATATATTGATATATTTACGTAACATTTTAATATCAACAAAGATAGGCACTCTGAAAAATAATTCAAACTATAAACATTTACTTTCGATCTCTTTTCATCTCATTTGATTCCATCATAAATAAACATTCTGGTAAATTATACGGTAAGTATTCGTTTTGATCGGAGTTATCATTGAGTAAACAAGGAATTGTTTTTACGGAATTTTTCAGATAAAGCATACAATATAATACCATGAAAATGGAAATCTTAAAAGTATGAGAAATGGGATTTTTAAACAGAAGTAAATAAAAGAGGAAAAACTACGTAGTAGACCACTTGGCAATATTAATAGAACCGTACAAACATTCAACATAGGCCCAGGAAAAGGGCAGGTAATATTGTAAAGTCAGTCCTACACGTGTGCATGTCGAGAGACTGGAAACCAGGTCACTCTTTTTCATTCTCAAATTTAGTTTATTCATTTGAAGTTAAATCTTCTGCTTGCAGAGTTTGCATCGTTTTCATTACGCTGATATTTAGTGTCACAATTTTACTTTCACGTTTGCTTACTTTGATAGATTTGATTTCTAAGTTTTACAGAAACATATTCCGAAAAATTTGATTTATAATACTTGATGGCTTTCATTTCTTATGAATTTATTGAACAACAAATACTTCGTAATTTTATATTTTCAACTTTCAATGCATTCTCGATTTATGAATTGTTTGAAGGAGGCATTATTTGAATTTTGGGCCATTTTGTTTATCTACTTATTTTAATGAGGATACGTTGAGATTTTCATCTCAAATTTGAAAGAGTAATTGACTTTTTTATCGATCGCTATCGGATTTTATTCCTGAAGGTATTTTCTAATTTTCCTTCCGTTTACTCATTCTTAAAACGTTATTTTCTGGATATATAATATTTATTGTTCTCAAATTTTGCAATCTTTATAATGCGTGTTCGGTCAAAGAGCAAATTAAGAGGAACTCGACTGAGAATAAAGAGTCACATCACAAGGCATCATTTAGAATCATATTCCGTTCTATAAAACTTTGATACTATTGGTCGCCATTCATGCCAGCTGTTGTCCGATAGTTCCTGCATCGATCAATGTATTCTATTTCTTAGTATTTCTCAAAAATCTGATGAAAGCAAAACAACTATTGGCAACGAGCAACTATTAAGAACAAAGAATGAGAAAAACCCTTCAAAAGAGTTGATGAGTGAAACACAGGCATGCAATTGTTAGGATCGAGTAGGCCACTGTAGAGTTTGGTATTCGTTCCATTACCTTGTTTGGGCTTAATTAAACTCGGACTGAAAATAAGCTTTGTCTTTTAAACACAATTAGCGGAAAGTGGTCCACTTTAAAAGGCCACTTTAGAAAAGAAGAGGTGGCGATGAAGAGTGAGCGAAAGGAAAATTAAAGATTGGAGCTCTGATAGGTGAGAGTGAGACTACGCATATAAATTGAAGATAAGAAAGTGCTCCATTTGAAGAGACATTTGCTACTTGTTCCGAGAAAAACGGGAAAGATACAAGAAGAAATTTACTCCTACTAGTTTTCTTTTCTTTCACGTAAGCAATGTCTTTTATCAATTTCTAAACATTTTTAAATTGAAGCATATATTTTTCTCTGTAAAATCCACTTGTATCTTGTATCCACTTGCCCTTACACATTCAGTAGAATGCTCTCCTACGAGTTGAATGCTTCAGATGATCAAGGAACGTTGTGGAATTTATTTCAAAATGAAATATCGATGCTTTCAAAATAAGGAATGTGCTAAAAGTTTAGAAATATACCTTCAAAGATAGATGCCGTTGCTAACGTCACCGCGAATCGTTCATAAATAATTTTCACATCAATATTCCATTGGGCTTAAAAGAACTCTAACGTTGAGAACAAATCTAAATAGACGGAATAAGTAACGCAACTTTTCCAGTTACTTGAGATTTTTCCGTCTAGTTGGTACATCAAATGCGTTATCCTGCTTTTGAGAATTTTAAGGAACTACTTCCATCTAACATTTTATGTTCATGTCGATGCTTGGAGAAACATCCGAGTATTATCATGAGTAATGGGGTTTCTGATAATAAATTTGATATCGCTCACAATATGATCTCGTAAATTGCCTCATTCTTGTAGAGTCGGCCGAGAGGGAAATTCATCACCGGTGCCGCTTCATGTAGCGATAATTACGGGTCAGCACCTCCAAATAAAATCAAAACATAGAGATGTGTCGCAAATTACAAGTCTAGTATCTAATTATTCCTTCAAAGCAAATTAAACGCCCGCGCAATGCGAAACTGGCAGACGAACAAAACCGTGAATCCAAGGATTGAAAAATACCATTTCGGACGACCTTCTGCGAGGGTCTTTTTCAGTCGAATAATCCGAAAGAATTCGTCGATCTAGTCTGAGGCGGAGTCGCAAAGTTTCCACGGAAAAAGGCAGAGTAAATTCCTTTGAAAAAGAAGAAATATCTTGATGAGAGGATAAAAAAGAAGAGAGGAATGCGAAACAGGCTGATTGAAGGGCGTAGGATGAGTGGAACGGCCTGAGAAAGACTGGGAGGAGATTTGATAAAAAGATTTTTACTCCGATAAGAAGGCAACAAAGAAAGGTGGATTGGGTTATTTAATAAGAGGAAATTTGGAAAGAGAAAAATAAACGAAGAGCTTCGCGCTGTCATGTTACGAGAGTGCATGAAAAGTTTTCCTTGGGCGGATTTGTAGGAAAAAATTAATTGAGGGTATTGCTTTCGGATTTCAAAATTTGACTGAAGTTCCATCCTTTTCAAAACCTTTGATTTGCTGTTGTTGCGTAGCAAACAGTTCTTTCTTCCTTTTTCGAATGCAGAATCGCATGATTCAGTGTGCAAATAGTGATATAGGGTTGATTGGAGCTACATAATTCCCCAGCTAAAAACTTAAAATTAAAACCAAAGCGGTGTTTTGATTTGTTGGTGCCAGCATAAATAATGAAGTTTACACAAGAATAATAATTTCCAATATAATTTCCATTTACAGCGTAACTCTTAGCCTTCTTAGCTGAAATATGGTAAGAGTAAAAGTTTTTTGAAGTTAGTTTTTGGCGAGGCGACGTTTATTCTCTGAATTTTTGTATATGCATTTTAAACTACAGTTAAACCCGTTTAAAACGCTCCCGCTTAAGACGTTATCTCTCTTGTAACGTGGTTTTTTTCAAGTCGCGATCATTTTCATATGAAACACGTGTAAAAAATGATCGCTTAAAACTCCTCACTTCCCATTTAAGACGCGGATTTTCCCTTCCCAGGATGCACCTTAACCTTAACTTAAAATATAACCCACTTAAGCCAATCGTTCACTTCATTCGATATACCAAGTTATTTACACCTTCTTTATTGATTTGATGTGAATTTCTCCTTTCGAATAAGTAATTTTGTGCGATAAAAGCAGAGCTGCCAACATCCCACCATCGGGGCTGATATGAACTCTGACATAAAGTGGGATCTTTTCTATCACTTTTTATCACCACAGATTGTAGATTAAAAAAAAGACCTATCGGCCTTTCCTTACGCCACTATTTAAATTAAAAATATCGGAAAAATTCGGACAAAGAGTGTTTTTTGGGTGGATCAGCGTTGGGGAGATCGAGATATCCTCAACACTGCTATTAAACACTGTCATTCTTTTTAATTGTCTCTCTGGTAAATACTGCTTGATTGTAGAGGGAAATGGAGCAAAATCAATTAACTTAACTATGACGCTTTCTTTGTGCAAAAAGCAGACCATTCTTTAAAAATAGGATTCAAGTCATTATACAACTCGGTTCTGACACTATTCCGCTTAAGGCGTGGTTTTTACTTAGTTCCTCGAAAAACGTCCTAGCCGAATTTTACTGAATATCATTGTAATCCACCCGTTCTTAGGAAAATTACTATATAGTAGTATCAGGTGATCCGCTTTTGCGAAGAAATGGTGTCCATAAATTCCTTCCTCTTGCACTTGTGAAGCGTAAGATCGTGTCATGTTCTTTCTACGTCGGTCATTTCAGTTTTATTTGCTGTAAACTCCCTGTATAGACCAATCTGCCTCTATCGTTTAGTTTTTGATGTGGCGTTAGATAGAGGACCCGAGATACTGATGTTCATTTAAGTTGTTCCGGAACTCTAAAATAACATTCATAAAGTTAAGTGGGATTTCCTACTAAGCTATAGTCTCATAAATATTTTATACGTACTTCACTGTATTATCAAATTTAATCAAGATGGTAAATTAATTTGTGGTGCTAGTAATTTGATGAAATTCTTTACACGATTGTTTTATCAGCAAAGCGTACATCTATTCATTTAAAAATAATCTGAAGAACGGGAACGTGTTTAAAAATTGAATATCGGAGTCATGCCTTCGAGAATGTTTAAAAGTTGACACGGAGTTGATACGATGAACCCTGACATCCACATTATTTCTTTATGGCCAGTGATGACAAATGTTTCTGGCAGCTTTTACGCCTATACCTCATAAAAATAATCATTTAACGTCATCCGTTGGAGATTTTTACGTCGACAGTGACATTCGAAATAAATCTGAAAGCCATCGTACGAAAATCTCCGTACGCGAGGGAGAAGGAGAGTCACTTTTCCGGGCATTCCTTTATCTCACGTTGAAAATAACTTTTTTCGCCGGAAACCAAGTGAGCGTTCCAAACACGGCGTAAAAAAAACTCGAGGAACCATTTTGTTTCCGCCTGAAATTCCCAGGGACACAAAAGAGAAGACCACTGAAACATTCAAAAGGCGAGAGTATTTCGAAATTTGCGGAGGATTTCGTTTTTGACGTCTGTCGCTGGTAGAAAGTAAGATTAAACTGTTACGGGATAAGTTACAAAGCGAGGTCATCGGGTGCGGATCATTGGGCGCAGAAGATATATGGAAGTGGGCGAAGGAAAAATGGAAGGCTGCAGAAATTAGGAGAGGCGCTGATAAGAAGGGACGCGATGGGAATAAAAGGGAAGAAGTGCGATGAAAGGAATGAAAAATAAATTTTTTCTCGTCGGAGGACATTCTGAGGGAAGAAGCTTCGTAAAAGGAAAGGGAACGAAGGAGTTGTTGATCGAGCATCAAAACGAAGGAGTTGGAAGGTGTTGGATAAATTATCCCAAGCGCTAAAAGGGAAGTGAGAGAGTGGGAAATGGATAAGAACGATAGTAAAGGTCTTTGATTAGGTAAGACTGAGATAGAAACCTCTCTTTTCATTATCGTTACTGCTCTCAACTATGATGTTGTAATATCTAGCGCCATTTCTTGACAAGAGGGTCATAAAAGTTTTTACTTTCAATGCTGTTGTTTATCTGATAACGATTGTTAAGGTATACAAAAAACAGTGTTCTGAATCGACGCTTTCCCGACGGAATAGAATCAAACTGGCCTTATTTTAATAAGGTTTCCGCTACTGTATGATAATGCTACGCAATCAATACATTATGCATTTAAAATTAAATGAAACATATTAATTAGTACAATAAAATTAGTACATTAAATCCATAATCTGGAGCTTCGTGGTGATTTGAGAAATAACGCTACTTACCACCAATATGTATGCGTACAAAGGTAGGTAGGTGCGTATCAGTTGCTTCCAAATATGGCAATATTTAGAAATACAAAATATGTGTACCCAACTGATATTATTCTGAATAAAAAATATGCTTGAGAAAATGTATTTTAGATTTACTTGCAGATATAACAACACGTAAGGAAATGGATGTGAGCAGGATCGTCCAAGGGATAAAAGATCCGAAAGTAGGCATTTCAAAGGGAAGGAAAGATAAATGCGGAAAGTGAGATTTTTAGTCAGAAAGTTTCTCCGAAGTGTAAACAATGAAAGGACTCTCAAAGTACTGCCAAAAAAAAGAGTTGAATTTGATGAAACTGATTTAAATGAGACGGTGAAAGGTTGACGTGAGGCGTGAGTGACGCGTATCAAATCACTCGGCCGAACATCGACTTGATTTGGATTGCAAACATTTCAAATAAAAGTCTGATTTATTTATTAAATCTCTTTCGGTTGACGTTTTAAGCTGAAATATACATGCTGCGGTTTGCGGAGCGGAAAACAAACTTTGATTGACGTTTTCTGTGATATATAGAACTAGCTAAGGTATTTCGCCGTACGTAAAAAAACCTTAACCTCTGTGATGAAGGTCATCATGAGATACCTGATTGACAGGATTCATAATTTATGGATATTGTTTGGAATATTTCCTTCCGGTTTTTTTTCATATTATGATCTCAAGTGTTTTATACTCTTACGTTAATAAATCAAAATTACTCATTATTGTAATAGCTAAAAATTTCGTATTTTTCGATTAATTCATTTATAACTGCATTATTGTCTTATTCTTCCTCCTTTATAACACCTAAGAATTCCAAGATGCAAATATGAATTACTACAAGCAAAGAGAGCAAGACTTTGGTCATTGAGTGAAAATTAAACATGACCTGTTATATGTATAGTTCGCAAACCTCAACCGAACCCTCCCTAAGACAGTATAGAATACAATTGATTAAATCATTGCTTCTAGAATTCCAGACATATTTAGGTGTGTTGTATGTTGTAATTTATCAGCTGTTTTATACATTTCAGTTTAAAACGCCAACCGGAGGTATTTTATTTTATAGAAATTTTCAAGCTGTAACGCATGAATGGTAAAATACGTGATTTTCTGTTATATTTAATTGTTAGTATAATTCTTATATTACGTTGCTGAACAGTGTTGAGTTAATAACCCTTTAATACCATAACCATGCCTGCCTCATTCTTGTATTTAGTAAATAACTTCCTACCTACTTTGTACATTTGTGCATTATTCGTATTATGACTTATTTATTATTTGTAATCCGCGTATTATTTACACGATAATATCACTCAGAAGCAAAGCATGTGTCGTTCATTTAAATTTTACTCCTAAATCACAAATTAATTTTATTCTTGTATTGATCGTGAAGGATATCTAGAAGGTTACGTTGCAAACCGTTACTTTCTCCGTCTTTTTATCGACTCCATAGCTGAGGCAGCGTAAGTTGACGCCCATTTTTCCAAAACTTAAATAAACGGCTCGGTTCGATGAAAATAGCTCGTGTAGAATGTAATCCGTTCAGCTCTCCGAAATGATTGACTGTAATCTTCGTAATAGTCTCAGGATTTTTAGATTAATGGATTTGGCTACAAGATTGGAACCCCGAACGGATCTGGTGAACTTTTCCTCATTTTAAATAAGAATTCGAGGAAAATTTGTGGAGGGAGATTAAGTATAGATGAGAAGATTTAAGTGGAGGATATAGAATGACGAAGGGAACAAAGTACAAGCGGAAAAAGGGCATTTGAGCAGGCGAAGAAATGTGAAAGAGATAGGGGGTATTAGGCAGTGGACGGAGGATATGGAATACCTAATAGGAATCGGAGGGGGTGAATTGGTCGTTGGGGATTCAGAGTGACTCTAAAAGGAAGGAATTCTAGGAGAATGAGAATTAAAAGAGTGGAATGCGTTAGGACATCTCGTAAGGAGCTAAGGATCGAGAATTGAAAGGGAAGGAAGAAATGAGGAGAAGGTTAAGCGGAGAGAGAGGAAGATCTGAAGTGAGAATAGGGTGGATTAAGAAAGGAAGGAAAGGAAAGAGAGGAAAGGGTGGTGTTGAGAGGATGGTGTATAAGAAGAGGCGAAACCAATCGGAGCGGAAGGAGAAATTGGAAACCACGGATAAATACTGAGGAGTAATTGGAGATGAAGAAGATGGTTGAATTTGGAGGAAAGATTCGTGTTTGGCTCTAATGGAAACTTGAGGGAAAAGCGTATATAAAAATCGGTGTCCGTTTATTCTTGGATGAGATAGGTTGTAGATCCTCTCTCTGTGGATTTCGTACCAAAAATCGCCAAATATAGTAAATAAATTTGTCTACCTAACTTTATTACTTCAGCACTCCTCATTTTTCATTTGTTATAATGAGAAAGATAAGCATTTAATACACAATTAAACTTGTGTTTTATGCTCTTTTTATCTTTTATATATTCGTTAAAATAAACTAGTGAATGAAAAAGAATCATCGAGCAAAGCAGACGGTCACCAACATTTTCTGAAACCATGCCTAAGAACAACTTAATTGAAGTTTGATCTTATGATTGGGTAACTATAGAAACATAACACCCCTTTGCACCCCTTAATTAAAAGTTTAATTTGACAC
The DNA here is from genome assembly GCA_036926295.1 of Pachydiplax longipennis. Classification (NCBI taxonomy): domain Eukaryota; kingdom Metazoa; phylum Arthropoda; class Insecta; order Odonata; family Libellulidae; genus Pachydiplax; species Pachydiplax longipennis. Next base: position 10,920,916 of record JAVFKF010000024.1, on the reverse strand, counting down.
CTCGTAATATATCTTGAAATAGTTTTCCTCTCCATCTCCGACCACACTGTCGTCCTACTCAATTTTCTGGATTAATTGCGTTCGCTCATCGCCATATTGCTTTTCCCTGCGGTATAAAAATAATCGACTCATTTATTCAATCAAAACGACGTGTAAATGGAAATTCTGATCAAATCAATTAGTTTATCCGAACAATGTATCTTCGTCAAAGTCTAATTGGTTAAATATAACCGTGCAAAGAGTACATTGCGACTGGAGTACGGAAATCCTTTACAATGACATTTTCCATGAGCGAAACTTGTTTATTGGCGTGCTTTTTGGCCTTTTAAACGCATATATTACAAGAGCTTTGTGTAACAAAAGATTTATATTACGGAAGCTTTATCCGCCATTTCCAGTCCTATTATTCCTGACAATTTATGATCATTCTCAACTACTACCTGTATTTTTCTAATTCGTATGTTTTTTATTTAATATTTGGTCGTATGTTTTAATATTTATTTCTCTTTTTGTCTCCAAACAGGGATGCATTGGTTTAGTTATGGATTTCCCTTCCCTCTGATTAAATATATCTGTAAGCATAAATATTAGTATTGAAAGGATGAATCAGCCAATTAATTTAATAAAGTTATGATTTATATTAAATTATAATTTTATATAATTATTTTTATAATTATAATTTGTCATAAAATTGATATTAATTATTTGTATAACCAACCAATGATTTATTAACTCAAATATTTAAATAACGTAATTATAACTATTAATATTTTAATTACTTGCAAAAATTGAGTTCTTAACGGTATTATTTTATCTTAACATTTCGAGTTGATAAAAAGCTTTCTTTTATGAGATTTTAATATTATTATTATTTCGTGATTCCTGTATTAATAATCTTGAATTAGATTCCTTCCGAGTTTTACGTTCAGCTTTAAAATTTCTGAACTGGTTTAAGTGTAACAACTACATCTCTCTCTAACATTAATAGCATTTGAACAATAAACGAAGAGGCATTAAACCTTTTTTAAATCTTGGTAAATCGAGAGAATATCTCTGAATAGGCGGAAAACCCTTTCTCCAAATTTACTACTTGTTACGAATTGTTGACTACAATGTTATATTTGATCAAAGATTGTATTCTTGAATTCGTCGAGAGAACATTGAGTTTACAAGTAAAATATTTCTGTATTGCATCAAAATAGTATGTGCATTGCTCCACAAAAATTTTGGTTTTCATCAAACTCTGTATTTTTAGATAATCGATATTTTATAAATTTCAGAGAATTGCCGGTCAGTTCTGTTATACAAATTATGGAATTGAAATTTACCTTGGCTCATGAAGTTGTGCGAGTAAACCCAAGGTTGTACGAAGTGATAGATTTTGAATTGACTGGCATCCTGGTATCCTACTTTCCCGTGGTCTCATATAAGCTCCCGTTTTCAGAAGTGAGGATGCGTGGCTTGGTAGTTCAGTGGTTAGAATACCAGCCCGGAAATTGAAAGACCTGGATTCGAGCCCCAGTCAAGTCACAATGTTTCACCTATCGTACAACCTTTAGTTCTGTTATATTTCAATTAATTCCCAAGAAGAATCTTTTACATTCTCAAGGAGACTACAAACGAATACGTATTATTTGAAAAATATTTGACTGCATTCATTTCCAAATCCTTTTCAATTATTGAGGATTGTACGGAAGCGTCTGATTTATCTTTATTCATTCCTTGTCCCTTGAATACATCGAAATAAGCTCCTTTATAAACCCAGGTTTTAGTAATCAATAATGGATTTCAATATTTTTAAGATTTCTGACCTCCGAAAGAGAAAGTTCTTTTCCTTCCAAAGGCTTTATCTCTTCTCTCCTCTTCTTATCTAATTGTCCTTTGTAAATACGAGAAGCAATCCTGCTTCTAAAAAGAGAGAATATGGAATCTTCTATTTCTACCGTTTTAATTCTGTTTTATAAGCTGTTTTAACCAAAGTATTGTATTCGAAAGAATGTTTACAGCAGTCCTTATATACCTTAGTCCTACCATAATATTAAATCATTCCTCGCGACCAACAAGGTATACTTCACTCCTGTGAGAGAGTCAGGATTATATCCCAAGCATAGCATGCCTCAGCCCATTGATATATTACAAGAAATACCTTCCCTAAGGTAATATTAGTGGAATCCGTACAGAATTGCACAGTGAAATACAGTGATACCTGGACCGAAAAATTTCATTTCGGTCATTCGTTATGGTTTTGTATTTTTTAGCCAAAACGAGATTCCCCATATTTTCTGAAATCCTAAGACTAAGAAGAACGCAAAATGCACCACATACACTTACTATTACCATTCATAGATTTTTCGTGAATTTCTACATACGCAAATATCCATCAGATTCACGTTGAAATCTTTCAGTCGAGATATATTTTCACTTTTAAGTTCTCTTGTATTCGATTAACGCATAAAATAACTGAATGTATTTTACTGTCTGCGTTGGCTGGATTAGCGTACTAGCGATTCAACCCTAAGGTCCCAGCTAATCTGAGTTTTCTCCTTAGTGATCGGTTGTGCGTGTTTGTTAACAAAAATAATTATTAAATCGGATTAAATTTGGGTCCTACTTTATAAAGTAAAGAACATGTACTTATCGCATACGAGTTACTTATAATACGAGTTGAACTTAAAAATATGGATTATGCTTCCGTAGGGAAAAGAGGCTAAGCACGCACCCAAAATGTATATTGAAAAGACATTTCCGTTCGAAAATTGCGAAAGAATATTATATAGTAACCCGGCGGTCTCTATCGTAGAGGAATAGTTTTTTTCAGCCATTACGGGAGAATTTTCCGCAGAAATAAAAGTGCGGTTGCCTCTCTTTCCCGCCTTAGGGCTGACCGAGAAAATGAAAGCGAGTGGATGACGTGCATGGGAAATAAAGGAGACCCAAATATCCAGGGGCAAAATGGAACGGAGCGCTCTCTCTTCGTGGAAAGCCGTGGAACGATACAGGCAAATATTATAGACACCGATGGGCAAAGAGTGCCCACTGGAGTACGACCTCGATTCTCTTCACCTGCAAGATTAGCGCATGTCACCGAAGGAACCTAGTTCAAGATTAAAATTCTACTCATGAATAGCGAACCCCTACCTGCTATATTTTATGAAGCTTCCTTTATACGCACTTCTTAACGGTATTCCGAAACGACGGAAATAACCTGATCGCCTCACCCTCCTTCCTGACGTCACACTGAAAAAATCCACACCATAACACTTCTCTTCGAAGTCAGTGAGGATATTTCACTCTTCCTTCTTCATTTTTGTTAGATAAGTATGATACTTAAAGAAAGGAAAAAGAAACTCGGCGTTCAATGACTAAGAGACAAAGGTTCTCCAAGTGCCGACAGCGGCAACCATCGAGGGCAATTCCTCGGAAAAAGATAATCGCCCGGGCGGCCACCAGTTATTTGGAAATCCCAATGCTGAATTCTGAGTGCTGTCGGCACTTGGAGAACCTTTGTCTCTTAGATAAAGATGATTGTTTTAGGATTTTGTAATGTACTTCAACAGCTGAGGTTATATCACCCTCATCGGGAATCGTTCTCAGTATTGCTTGCTCTAAAAATGCACGCTTTGCCCATTCGGCTGTCGGGGAGACATAAAATGATTTTAACTATTGAAATGTAGATACATTGAGTGATTTCCTGAAGGTTGGTAATCCCGGATTCTCCTTTATTTTCCAGACCTTAGTCTCAACGGAGACTGGCGACAAATGCGACTTTAATAGCCTTTATAAAGCTTCACTTTAAGACTTTAAATCCTACACTTGCTTCAAATGAATTCGCGTGAGCACACATTGCCGCGTACGCAAGTGTTTCCTCCGAATGGAAGGGAATCTGTAGTAATGTAAGTGGGAGTAGTAGTGTAAGGAGGAGTCGACATCTTCCACGAGATTTTATAGATGTTCTTGTATGATCCCGGATCTTTCTTGTCGAGACGCAGCCTCTCTCCGACTGCCATCTGTTAAACCCATCCATAAACACCCCTTCCAAATCCTCTCCCCCGCTTAGCGGTGAGTCTTCAGATAGGAACGCGGTTTTTATCAAGAGAAGAAAGGGCGATGAAGACGGGATGAGGGATATGGTAATAAGGAAGGGGAAGACCTAACAAGTTGCCAGGGGATGATTTTTATTTTCGCTGCGGAAAAGGTGGCCGGGATGAATTTAATAAGAAATTTTACGGAGTGCGATGGAAAAATATACAAACTCTCCCCGTGTACTCCCTGAAAGATACAGGATTAATATAAAATGGAGGACGGGAATTTGATGCGAGCGAATGATTAAAAAACTGGAAATGAAAGTTAGAGGAATTTGTGGCAGAGGGAATGATGATAAAAATTTTGCTGGAGATTTATATCCGTGTATTTGCGGTTGGAGATGGATGCCGAACAGGAAGCTTATATCGGACCGAGAAAATAATTAAGAGAGAGAATCGAGGAATATTCTAAATATCGTTCTTCGTCGAGAAAAATAACAAGTTGTTTTGTAAAAAGGTTGTGCGAAATTTCACCTTATAGACATCAGTTTGGTTCTTCCACGAACAGAAAACGTAATATTTATCATTTAGATTGACATTCATCCGATTGAAGGGAGTAATTGTTTCGTGTTCTCATTTAAATGTCATTTTATTTATTTTCTCGTTTTCATGGGGAAAAACGTCCGATAAGATTTTACTGATAAAAGACATTTTTAATGATGAACGGAATATGACCTTTCATTGAGATCTCTTAGCCGTAAATTATGTCAAAAACGAGAAACCGCTGAGAATACAAGAATTCAGACATATAATGAATTAATCTCTTAGAGATTTAACATGTTTTGTTATAAGTTTTGGTAGAAGTTTTGTTATGACTGAGATATTCTAAGGCAAGGCAGTATAGCAAATAGGAAATACACTACCAAAGAAAAGTCCATCTTGAGGCTTACCATCCGTTCGAAAAGGAGATCGTAAAGTAATTCAGTTTCCTCGATCTAGAAAATTAAATAACCTTCTTTAATAATGCATTAATGAAATTACTATCCAAGATTTTTATTACGCGTTGAAATTAGTGACTGTCACTGGATTTCATAGCTAAAAATTTCTATATAGATTGAAAGTTTATTTACCCCGAAGTTATTCCCGGCGAATATTTTAGGTACAATTTTGTCGGATGTTTTGGGATGGAGATATTTGCGAGTAATTCTGTTACCGAAACTGAGAGCATATTGCCGTAAAATCAAAATTTATAAATTAATTAAACTTTTCCGTCGCACCATTTGCGATTTTATCGACAAAATCGGGGCCGAGGCAATATCAAAGTATTGTTTCAAAGCAAATATTTTATTGAATTAATTTTTCTCTCGACGTGAATGGAATCTCGACTCAGGGTCAGAAAGCGCGTTTTCTAATTATTTGCTCGACATCGCCCGGATTTCAATGAACAATAAAGGAGAAAATGGGAATTCGAAATCGAATGCAAAATTAATATGCGTGATATGGGCCTCGCGATTGTGAAAAAGCAGCAGAAAAATAAATGCAACGGAACATGTCCGTTCATTTCCGAAAACAGGCCGTGGTTCCATTTCAAACGACACGCGAACGGAAAAAAAAGATGCCGTGTTTTCGATAGCACGCTCCAAGTACAATTGTGCAAGGAGGCATCGTTCTATTTCCATTCGAGGACATTTTCCACAATGGACCCTGGAGAGGGTATTGTATCTTTGCAGAAGAAGAATAAAAACTGTGTGCAAGATAATTATGGAAAAGAATGGAGATAGGCGAAAAGCGTACGTCCTTGTTTTTTATCAAAAGTCGGACATCCAAGTCCATTTCCGAAAGAGAGTCGTGAAATTTACACGAGTACAGATTACACGTTCTCCGGAAGCCGAGCAAGAACTTCGGTATCATCACCAGGATACCTATCATAGTGTTATTTCTAGGAAAAGAGAATGTAAAGACTAAATCTAAGATTTCAACGGAGTAGAGTTGAGCGTTTTAAATGCTATATTCGTCGTTGGCAAAAAATGCAGTTTGGAGAATACAGTGAAATCGAGAGAAATATAAGAATATTGTGATAAATAGGAACAGAAGTGAGTTAATCACATTTCAGAAAGTGAAGGATTTAAGAAGGAAGATGTATAGGCGAAAAGGATCTTATGAAGAAGCAGATTAGGGTATCTTAGAATTAAGAAATTGGAGCATATAAGAGAATAGTTACGTTACTCTTGTAATCTTTAGGGGAAGTTATGCTGCTTCACTTTGGTCAGACCCCGCTGGAACATGCGGCAAGCATATGGGGACTATCGGATAAAATGTCTGACAGCGAAAACGAGAAGAACGATGGCTTTCAACTGAATTTTCTTCTCCTAACGTCCTTATTTTCACTTCTCAGTAGCTCTTTCCTAGTTTTTCGTCTTTTGAAATATTTCGCTCTTTTCTTCTTTTTCTAGTTACCGAGCAATACAAATGGGGACTTTGAGAGTAGAAAATTGAGTTGAGAAGTAGTCTTATTGAGAAACATTGTGGTGAAGGCGGTAATCGTGTTGGTAAGGAAAATTTTGGACTGGAATTCGGACTGTTTTCCATTCAAAAATTCATGTTATATGAATGCAGGTATTCATTTCGTAGGTGGATTTTGAAATAAGGGTCTCGGTAAAAGTAGGCGAGTGAATCACCCCACTGTCACCGACGACTGCAAATCAAACTTCTAATGTGTAGGATATTGATGAAGAGATATGGAAAAGAAAGTTACGAGGTGGGGCAATTGGAAAACAGCAAGAGTGTAGCAAATAAGGAATGCTTAAAGGGGAAGAAGAAGTAAAGGAAACTCATGGTTTTTGGGTCAGAGGAACTCTTGCGGATGAGGAATAAAAGAGAAAAAGGAGCGAGTGGAGGAAAAAGGGGTCAGAACCGAGTGTCACTTTCCCTTTGGCAGTCGTTCTCATGAAACCATCAAGGCCGAAGAACGATGGAGAGAGAATGGAAGTCAATAATATGCAGCTCACGAATCTCGAGAAGGAGAGGGCCAAGGTAATGGCGAATCGGTAACGAGACAGAGAGAGAAAATGGCTGAGTCCCGGAGATAAAATATTCTGGAGGGAGAGAGTGATGGGGGGAGGAAGGGTTTAATGTCGGTTGATGTCTACGGATAGGATAAGGCAAAAATCCTTTTTTTCATTTGAGAAACCCCGAGGATGGAAAATGATAGGAAAATGGGTTCATGTATGCGTATTTTGAGTCGATACCGAACCACCGCCTCGGGGGAGTGTAGGTTCTGGTGAGCGAATACGAATTTTGGAGGGGAAGAAAAGGCCTAGAGGAGGAAATAAGGGGATAAAGGGAAGAATAGATGAGAGAGTGATGGAAGAATGAGAAAGGTGGTCTAGGGTGCGTGTGGGCACGGGAGCAGTTTTTTATGGCGAGGAAGTAATTCTCAATAAAAAGCGAGGGAGAATAGAGGAATATTTTTAAGGAAATTGGTGAGCGAAATGCTGTCGAGAAGGGAAGGAAAGGAGTCATTGGATATGTATAAAGTGGATTAGGGTCGGAAGTTTAATGATATATGTTCAGCGCATTCGGAACGAATTATCCAGGATTGAGTCACGTAGAGCTCGTCTTAGAAGCGAATTACACGTATCGCTGGCGGGGAAATTATTATTTCTGTGGATACAAATTCCAAAATCGCTACCTCACGTGGAATACGTTTCCGCGGTCCGATAAACGCTTTTATTTTCTTCGTCGGATTGCTTTTTCAAAAGAAGGCCTTTAAATATATATCCCACGGCACGCAAAAAACAGATCAGCGTCACCAAAATAAGCAAATTAACCGAATGTCTTTGTGTGTGGATTCGAGATACGGATCTTCGAAATTTGTCTTGTAATGAATATTAAAGAAATGTAGATGTATCGAGATAATAGCTCAGGGATACGGAAAAATTCTTGAGAGGATGTAATGCGTTGTTAATCTGTAAGAAAAAAAAGGTAGGTGACTGATTTCAGCACGTATTTTCCTAAGAAAGAATTTTTCCGGCAGAATCATCGGTTTTTGACGTCATCCTCGTTTACAGTGATTTCTGGACGAAAAACCCACGCCGTTTTTGTGCTGGAATGGATTATTTTAGCAAATAATGGATCGATTCATTAATTAAGCTATATATAATAGATACGTTCAATAGTCTATGCTAAGTAACAAAAGGAGGAGCTCTACTTGGAAACTGCACAATTAAAATCGATAAGAATGGTTTTCGCGTTCCTCCGTAATCATAATATGCGATTTTTTGTTGAAGTGATTTCAGTGAAAAAGATCCATTAGCGATGAAGCTGTTGAGCGAACATTAGATTCCCTTTAACGAGTTGTTGACATCCGCTTCTTCATGGGAGGAATGAACTGTACAGCAGTATACTGCTTGATGTATGATGTTGATTCCTCAATACATTCCTCCCAATATCAATTCCTCCCAATACATCAGCCACCCGATTTCGCTGATGATATAGGGCGCTTCGCACAATATTAATTTAAGAGGCCTCAATAACTAAACAGGGCAAAACGGAAGATGGGTCAAAGGATAATTCTTTGATGATCAGATTTGCACAATTCTATTGCCACTGGAATGTTATGAAATTAAAAATCGGTGTAATCCTTGAATTTTTATCCTCATATCAGTTCCACAAGTTTTATATCAGGTTGGTTTGGAAAATCATGAAACCTGATGAATAGCGTCCTTTTCTTCGAAACTCTAGTCCTATAGGAGGTTATATTTTTAGAATTCGTATATATTCTTAGTCTACTTAATATTTTTGTGAAAAAGGATGCCTTCTTTGACAAAGCCTTGAAGACGTAGTTTCGGTTATCAATTGAGAGAACGATGAGAAATAAGCCGAAGGGATAAAAATGTAGGCCTCGAAAAGCGATTGGTGGTAAAAAAAAGAGGAGATTGGAAGGAAAGAGAGACATCTGTACTAAGAGGCGTGCATTGTGGAATCGCTCACTTTCTTTTCAGCTCGTCAGAAAAGAAATACGTACGAGTGGATTATATATTTTGATGCGATCACAAGGTGATCAGTAGGTCGACACGAAGTTGAAAAGAAAAGGAAGGGAGATAAAGAAGAAAATAGGGGATGTAAAGAAGCCGTGGATGGAAAAAAGGAAAAAAGAAGAGAAGGAGATTGAGGCGGAAAAGCGATGGAATGGAAGCGTGTCGCGAAGAGCAAGGGGAGATAAAGTGCAGTGATGAACGATCGAGAAGCTGAAGGAAAAGGTTTATGCGGGGGAGGGAAATGGGAAGAGGAATTGAGGGGAGGGGAGATGTGAAAGAGAGGGGGAGGAAGTGGGAGGTGAAGTCGAGGAAGAGGGGGAGTCAAAGAGAGAGAGATGGGGAGTGGGGAAGAGGGGGAGTCAAAGAGAGAGAGAGATGGGGAGTGGGGAAGAGGTGGTGTTGGAAAGATGGTTAGCGGGGAGATGGAAATGGGTTGGAGGGTAGGGTAAGAAAGAGGGAGGGCTGAATGGGGAAGGGGGGGAGGAAAGCTGAATAGGAGAGGAAATTTTAAGGGGGAGGAAGATTGGAAGGGATATGTAGATTGGAGGGGTGAGATTGGATAGGGGAGGGAACTTGTAAGGGGAATGTTGGAAGGAGAGAAAAATGGATGTGAATCTGAGGAAAAGAAAGAGTGCAAAAAAATTTGAAGAAAAGAAGTTTGAAGAGGAAAGGAAAAGTGATAGTATTCTTAAAACAAATTGGAAGGGGATGGAGAGAAAGTACCTCATTGGAAGGAAGGGAAGCAAAAATACAAATTAATGGAGGTTTTATGTGAGAATGATTGGATAAAGAAACATTGAAAAGAATCGATAAGAAAGAAGAACATCTATGAAGCTAAAGGAGAGGATTTAGGAATAATAAAATAAATGGAAAGTTAAAAATAAATAGGGGAGAAAAGAACATAGAGCAAAGAAAGGAAGAAAGAAGAAAAGAATTCCTTCAGATATGCATACTTCTACTTAAGATTGAATAGGATATCGATGTATCCCAAGGCATTTCTATTCATAAATAAATCTAAATTAAGTTAAAGAGCTCTAGAAGTGTTTCCAAAGCCTAAACTGGCGGTTTCGGACAACGAGATGTGAGAGAAGACATAATATTCACGGATGGCAAAGGAAGGAAGGATCAGGTAATAGATAGGTGGTGGGAATTCAGAGAAGGGAGCTGATTGAATAGTAACGATGGACCGGCTAAGGTAGAGAAGAGAGGAATGAAGAGATGCTATGACATGTGAGAGGTGCAGTGCTCTAAAGAATCCCGGTGCCGTTTTCATATTCCCTGCCTGAAACCGCTCCGTTCCCGTGGGCCCTCCGTACTATACATGGAGAGGGGGAGAGAATAATGGAGTGACGTCATCCGAAGGTCTTTGAATGCATTTGAAAAGGTATGGAATCACGGTGCGATTGGAGAGGATCGTGCTCCTCTGTGGCGGTGATTAATCTTCGGGAATGAGGAATAGAAGGGCCGAGAAGATGGCGTTGAACTTGTGCTTTAATTAATAGAGTTCCCTGGGCAAATATGTTAACCTCCTTCATAATTCACTCGTACCGCACTTCGATATAGGTCTAAAAGGATAGTTGTTTCTCATTTTGGCAGGCGATCTTCCATGACATATCACTTGTTGTTTACATTGCGTCGGGGTATTAAGAGGAGACACTTATTCAGATATGTCACTATTCAACCGGTCAGTGCCCTTTAATAAAAATGGATTAAGCTGAATGAATGTGTAGCTTACGATGTAGTAGCACAGATAAGTATTGCGACTTATGTTGCGTTTTTAATTGAAGAAGGAATATATTTTTGCGAACCGTTTTCGGCAGACCAGCTTTTGGAAAAGACAGTGGATCCATCGTAGTGTCACATCTACTTAATTCTACTACTTAAAAATATCTTCTGTTTGATCTTTGCGTTGCATTGTATGTTTCGAATCAGGCACATCCTCAAATTCTAACATATATGCCATTTCATTATTTTAAGTACACACTCTCCTCTTTAGAATCTCATCTTATTCCACCTTCTTTCATCGGCTTTTCTCTCTCTTTTCTACCGTTTGCACCATCCTCAAGCACCCTTTCATATTGGCTCTTATATAGTTTATAACAACTGGTTGTAATTTATTACAGAATTACTAGGGAATAATTATTTCTAGTTTCAAATACATTATATCTCCTTTGCTAGATTTTCGGTCATTCTTTCATGAAATCCATTTTGGATCAGATTTAAAAATAGTGTTTACTCGTGCCTTCATTAGGTAATATCCTGGCCTCCATAAGATTCAAAGTTACCCATTCTCATCTTATTTCGTGGAGAGACTGTTTGACTAGATCTATTGTTCTTCATTCTTCCTTCCTATTTTAGTCTGCTACTGAGATTATCATCTCTTCAAAACTACTAGAAGTGAAAGATAGTTAAAGACTTCTCTCATGAAAGAATTCCTTAAATTGTTCTGAAGTTAGCATTTTAAAGGAGATCAATATTTTTGACAGGGAAAACTTTTGTATGAGGAGCATCATTACCCCTCATTAAAACTCCTCAACTCTGAATAACTGGCGAATGAAATCTATACTCGGAAAAGTTCCAATGGCACTATGAAAGACGTGAACTTCTGGCTCAAATTATTACCAAATGACCAAAAAAGGTCATACATATTCGTACTACCGTATAAAATTCATATAATCTAAGGTTGCATTTCCCACACTTAATTGCGAATTCAACTGTGTTTACGCTAAAACAGAGAATGTTTCCAAGTAGATTTATTGAAAATATAACTAATTAGTCTTAAAAAGCTCATGTTTTTCAATGAAACGGGGAGTCAAATTCATAAGCTTAGTTTGATTCATGCAAGGGATTAGTAATATCTTACTTACAATCAATAATTATTGGACAATATCCATGATAATTAGTTTGAAATAAAAATAGACTTATTATTAATCTGCAATTCAGTTTCGAGATTCTCCATATTAATGGAAATGGAATTGAAAATTAAAATTGGAATGAATTATTCATGAATCAGCATTATTTTCAAGGTTTTTGAATCACTGTGACCGTGACAATGTTTGTTCTAAATGATAATCTTTGTAAATTAAACATCCTGACCCAGAAATTAGAAGACCCAGGTACGAATCCGATTGTTTTCACACTTTTTCTTTTTACAATAATTCTTTGGAGGGAAGAAAATCCGATTTCGTGATTCTTCCCCTTAAATTACATTCATATTAATTCAAGCCGGTACCGTTTCCATTACGTTACATCGCTAAGATGGTCAAAACATTTTTAGAATACATGTTCACAAGAAGAAAAATTATAAACATCATGCTTCCTCCTGTTTGCCTCTGATCTCTTGTTTATCAAAGGTCATTTACTGCGACCTTTCACCTTTTGAATCTCATCCGAGCTGAAAAAATTAAGCTTATTTCCTCTGCTGATTGCACATAGCTCGCGTTCTCCACAAAGATACACAATGCATAATCATCACTTGTTTTTGTACCTGCGTCGAATTAAGCCAATAGAAGCATCCAAAAGATCGGTGAGACAAAGAGAGGCCCTTTCGCCGCACCTACACGAGCGGCAAGAAATTGAATGGAAATTTGGACGGAGAACATGAAAAGGAAGAGATGGGCAAAGAATGAAACCAGGGGGAAAACCAGCTCACGCCCACCACTCCGAAGGAAAAAGAAATAAAAAATGGTTTACTCAAAATGGACCTGAAAGGAGATGAGAAAATCAGCTTAAGCACACTTCCTAGCAATTCATTGGAAGGAGCGAGGTTACGCACGGATGCATCTTCTTTATAAGGGGAGAGATAAACACATACATGTTTCAGCAGAAGGAAAATGCGGTCCCGAGAAAATGAGAGTGGGGGTGTGGGTTGGAGAGTGCGTGTGTGGAGCCAATAACCGCATCCTGCACCCAACTCTCATCTCACCACAGCACAAAAGAGCTCGCGCCTCGAGCGCGGCGGGGAGTTTAAGAGGGAAAAGAAAGAGAAGAAAAGAATGTTTGGATGAAAGAGGAGAGGTGGAAACGGACAACGCCGAGGAACGCAAAGCAGAAAAGATGTGAAAGTAGGAAGAAATGATGAAATGAAAAGGAGGAGGGAATGTGTTAGATATTCAGACCAAAGGATGGTTTGAAGCTCAATCATGTCTGTTTCTACGTTGCCAGCGTCATTGTTGCGCAGCCTAGTAACTCCGAGGTCCTAGGTTTGAATTCTGGTTAGGGTATGGTTCTTTGTGTTCGACTTTGAAAGGTTTATTATAAATTGTTCTCATTAGACTAAAATTCACCCGATAAATTCGTGATTCATATTATTATTATTCGTGTCACATTAGTTCCCAAAAGCCTTGTAGGCGTACCAGTCATAGTGAGAAATGAGGCCGTTTACTATTACTGGCTATGCAAAAACACTTTGAACGGAAAAATTACTCGGGTGTGAAACTCAATTACCTTTTCAATAATTATTTTCATGGCATAAAGGAAAAACGATGATGAATCACTCACTTTCCAGCATCTTTCATGTCATAACAGTCTAAGGTAAAAGTAAATGAAAGACACGTTTTCCTCTATCCTGTACCAAATATTCAATTCATAAAAAAAGGTCTTCAAAGCAGGGTCAAGAGAGAGAGAGGATAGAATGTATGTACATGAAAATAATCGAGAGGTAGAGGATATTTCATTTTATTGTGTGATTTTGGCCGTGTTGTTTTCAAAGGGCCGCTATGATTGACACTAATTTTAACATTTATCTCGATAAAATAGATTCAAGGAAAATACCGAGCTGTTTACTTGTGAGAGTGTTTTCCTGAATGTATTTCTGATGTTTTCTCAACTAAAAATTCACCAAATAAACACGATATCAATAAAAATGCCAAGGCAAACGAGAGAGCACCAAAATACATGAAATTCTAACATTTTTAACAAGCAAAAATCAAAGGAGCATGAGAAATAAAATTATCACATAGATAGCATTTTAAGTTTCGCATGGCTTCAAAATAATGATGATCCTGTGGAGGATGAAAGCTTGTAGGTAGATACATAGTTAAAGGAATTTTATTTTTAGTGAAAATATGATAAACGTATTGATAATTGAATTTAGAGAAAGAAATGAGGTAGAGATGGAGGAGGGATTCCAACCTAGATCTCCCAACTTGCCGAATGATTGCTTTCTCCAATTACCACGACTGAGCGATCTCTATTACTGTAGTCATAATTAATCACAGCATCAGAAGTTATGATTGATTCTTTCGATCAATAATGCCTTCAGAAATCGAAAGAGAGTTCCGTCGTCGTACCTTAATTGGATAGAGTAAACGCCCGGCAAGTGTGAGGTCTGGGTATGGCTGCGAGGGATATTTCCTGCTTAATTACTTTTAAAAAGCCTCGAATTCCAGAATACATTCTTTTGAAAGTTAGTTTTAGTTAGTGAACGAAGTAAGTAAGGCCAAGCATACTTAGCGTTAATCGGGACACATATATGTAAATGAAGAGAGGAGAGGTTCAGTTAATTCGATGAGTAAATCCTTGAATACACAAGATATGAAGATTAGTGAACAGGTAAATTTATATCTGCCATAAAATTGCTTGACACCACGACATAATTGAGAGCAGCGTAAATGACTGTGAAAGTACCGTTGGCCGTAGAACGATAGAGTAGATATGAAGTGAATATACGTTGATATAACGCACTGGCCACAAACATTAAATGTTAGGAGCGTCAATGGAATTATATCCGTATGGGTGTAATAACAAGAAGAAGACGGGGATGGAGAGGAAGATGAGGAGAAGAGAATAATGAAGGAGAAAGTGAAAGCGCGCTATGGAAGAGGCCAAAGGGGTCGTCCAGCAACGGTTTGACACTTGTTTAAGGCATCTTCCACCAAATTTCTTCCGTGTCTTGCCCCCGGTCGACATCCACTGCTTCTTTCCTCTCATAGCTCACGTAGAGCCTTCATCTCTTCAAAGGGGGGGAGGCATCTAAGAGGTGCAGTTTTATCGCTCACGGGGGAAATTCCTCCTCCTTAAAAGGAAAGAGAAGTCCGTATAGGACGTGAAAATTCCCATCTTAGTACAAGGAAGCGGTAGGGGATATGCTTTTCCGCCTTCGAAGTGGATTTTTTTCTTTTTACGGAAAGGAAAAATGGCGAATGGAGCAGTTTATCGAGTGAAGGCGCTGTTGAGATGGCGGTGGTTGAAATACACTTTTCCAAGCGTTCCACTCACTGGGAAACTCATCTCCGCCTTTTGCACGTGTCGGATTCTCCCGTTGAGTTATGAAAGATTTTTCCCAAGGAATGTGTGGATTAACGGCTGTACGGAGTGTGGAAATGGGGACTGTCCGTCGATCGCGATGCATTTGCGACGTGTCCCAATTACATATCTTACCATTTTCCCGCGTAATTAACGTTCTCATTTGCCAAAGTTTGAAAACCGTCTCATTTTCCAACGATAGACTTCGTCCAGTATTTGTTTTCTCGTCTCAATCTAGGATAAGTCAGTCATTTAGGAAAAGAAATGTGGAAATCGGCTAATATTGAAATAGAGATTTTAAGCATTCCTTAACCTGTTTTTCAAGCCGTGCAGAAGACAGTAACTGTAGGAAATCATTTTGAGAAATAGCGATACGTATTTCAATGTCTATCATCTCCAAAAATAGACTATTGATAGGAGAATAAACTATATTTTTCACATTACAGGATTATCTATCCGTAGTATTTTCCTAAGAAAAGATTCTATAGCTTCCAAAGGTCATTTCGAGCATAAGGACTCTTATCGGGATTCGAATCCTGGACAGCTTTCTTAAAAAGCCAAGGCGCTACTTACTTACTTATCTGAGAACTCAGTACAATATCATTCTATCCCTTCAAATTATGAATCTGCTCTAAAGATGATAGTTCTACTATGGAAATACGTATCAGCTACTTCTCAGAAAGGCATTTTTCCCAGGTATGCTCCGTAAAATGGTTTCTGAGTAGACTCGAACTCCTGGATTAAGGAGCAAAATAATTAAAATTAAATTGGTTATTTTCACAATGTTTTAGATAATGACGTTTACCAGATAATGGTGCTGTAGCCAAAATCAGTTTTTACAAAATATTGTGAAAATTACCAAGTTATTCATCGCTTCTATAGAGTGTCGTTCCACGAAGCGCGATCTATCATGATGGCTTACAACGTGTTTTAAATCTTCATAGTCCTTTCATTTTCTGTTATCAGTGTATATAATCAGTGTATGTATACTCGAATATCGTGTCCATGTAAACTTCTTGCTGTCGTCCTTATTGGAGTCACAGAGCCTCGAATAGTGTTTTCCAGCCATAAAACATGCTCTTACTGCAATCCAGTGGTTCCCAAACTTGAACAAGTTGTGTGCTCTCCTTCACCCCGAATGTATTCATCAGTTCCACATGTATCACTCGATTGCATTCTCTTAAACCTTTCGTTTCTTAACTGACCTCTGAGGTGTTACTCTACTTATATTGTCAAATCTGCTATCCTTTTAGCATGATATTACAGAGTCTATACATTAACAGTCTACGCAGGCAATAAGGATTAAATTTTATGATCTGTTTGAAGAATATTTTACAATAAGAATCAAGATGGTATTCAGCAGACCAAGCCACCTTACGGAAACTCGCCTATTTCGGAAACCAATGCTATAGCGAAATTACTTTTAGCTATTTTGAAGATTTTTAGAATGATTTCTAAGGCAGTTTGGCAGAATTTCAATGTTTTTAAACAAAATTAGCATTTTAATTTCAAGAGAGCCAACAGCAAATGCAGGCTTATTAAGTTCTTGGATTTTTAGGGGATTCAGAAACAGATTTCTTAGGCTGATTCATCTATCAGAAATAAGCAAACTTTTCTTTAATATATCAAGTATGATATATTTGATTGCAGTATTTCTTCCAAACATCTCATGTTTACACAATGTTGCAGCACAAGGTAACCAAATGTCAGATACGGACCACCAAACACGCGGTTCTGTTGTTTCAATATAATAGAAGAGAAACTTAAGGCGGAGTGAGTAATTTCTCAATGGAAACATTTGGAGTACCAAATCTTGTTTTCCTCCTCAAATGTTTCTCAGATCACACCTGTCCCGAATACATGAATATGCTTCTTCCTAGCCGTTCCTATTCCCAAGCGTGCAAAGCTGCTTAATAACGCTACTTCGAAGTGTGAATAGTCGAGAGTTACAAGTTCATAGAACTAAGGTGTCTCAGTCATGCCCTTGTTCCCAACAGACGGACTTAATTTAGATAAAGATTATAAATGTGTAAATACTTTGAACTAAAAAGGCTCCTAATAGGTAGAATGAGTATATGTTATGTAATATACACTCATCCTGAAAACCAAACAGAAAATATTATTACTTTGCTCTACAGACAACTCACTGCAGAGGTTTTAATAAGAATCATCATGGAAATAGAGAGAATTCACAATTAAGTAGTATTCATCAATTTCGCATCAGATACTAATTATCAAACTAAATTATTTCCTACAAACATTTAAATATCCCATCTAAATCTAGTAGAGGTAGATGTGAGTACTAAACTGTAGTGTTTTTAGATATAAAAGTTGCACGTGTAAGTTTCCTTCAATCATCCCATTCCTCATTATCAAATTAATCTAATTATGATTGATTATTTTTTCTTAACTCGATTACATTATACTTATTCTTGAATGGTTTTCATTTTCTGAGTTATCATCGACCTAGATTATGTTGATCATCTTGGAAATAAAGTTTTAATTCTTAAATATGGTTGTATTCTATTGATAAAATTTTCTTTTAGTCAAAAAAATTACCTACTAATCTGAAAACAACCAGTTTCATCAGTGCATTGATTCTTCATTTCCCGTATTTTTGGTCTTGTTTTATGTATGTCGACAGTGGTGAGGCATTGTAATTCGCCTATCACCTCAAAATCTTGAAAACGAATTTCAGATATCGAACGTGGTGAGTTGCTGGAGATAGCCTGATTTAAGAATTTGATTTTTTTCCCGAGCGTGACTCGTGATAGAGTCGACAAGGTGCACTCCCATCTTGAGCGAAGTTTGGGCGCAGCGCACTTAATCGAATTCCATTGTCATTTCCCCCCAATAGCTGAATGTCGACAAGCGAACGGCCGAGCACAATAACGCAGCGCTAGTTTCGATGGGAAAATATGAGAGGAAAATTACAAGGAGAGAACAGCATTGAGTATGCAAGGATCAAGTTAAAGGTGTTGGGTGCACGTTTGCTTCGTCAAAGGAGGTTCCCATTCGTATGGAGCTCCGTGCATGGATAATCTATAAGGTTCGTGCTTGGCTAGATAAGGGCTGTGAGGTGTTGTGGATAGCATTGCCGCAGGGTTCCTCAGAACGGGTAAGTTCCAAGAGAGAAAGGGCTGGATGAGCAATGATATGGCTGAGTTACGGCAAGTTTGAGTGGAGTATGGGAGATGAGGAGAGTGAGATTTGATTTGATTAATTATGCGTTCCATGAGTCAGATCCTCGTCTGTCTATTAAGAATTAGTGGATCTCCGGGGAAAATATTGAGGGTGGTGCCCAATCCTAATTTCTTCAGTAGAGTAAAATATCTACGAAATGTGAAATATAAAAACACGCTCGTATACATATAAATACATATTTATACACAAAACACACTTTATTTCATCTCTGGCTACTTACTCATTTGCCTCTATCTCCATCGTTTCATTTCTCGCAGATGAAAACGAAAATATTCGATAAAGTAAATAGAAATTCCAATGTATGTTCTTCCCAACTTTCTCAAAAGTAAGAGATAACATATTTATTTAAGCTACATGTTTCCGAATAATAGGAATAAATACTTCGTACATTTACATAGAAAAGTAAATTTGAATGTGACATGTTCCAAGCGAGCTATTTTCAGGCAATATTACATTTACTGCAAATCATGCAAATATATATTGTGCACACATGTGATGTGCAGTAAATATAAATTCGCCTGCATATGCTTGCAAACGGTACATGTCGATTTAAATTCGCTTTTCTATGGAAGTTTGAACCAGTCTATTCCCATTTATTGCTCTTCCAGGAGGTAATGCTCTCCCATTGAGTTTTTTCAGTTTTTAAATAATTCCGTGTATCTCTTAATACTTTTTGTCTACCCTAGTTCATTCAAAACACTTCATAATTATAGTTTCTGGTATTTTAAAAAAGCCCAAAGCACAATGTGCTTCGGGAGGAATTTTTCGAATAAAAAGGCGGCACTCTGTATATTACGGAATCTGTGACCGATAATCAAATCGAATACATATACGTTATCAGAGAATCATATGTTAAAAAAGATGTAATTTAGAGGAATCAAGAAGAACTTGAAATGCTATGAGAGTGACTTCCTTGATTGTAGGAGATTGCTTACTTCTCATTTTCCCTCTACTTAAGAATTACAATTATGTAAATTTAATTTAGCTTCCCAGCAAACTGAATGATGGACCTATAACAAAGATTTGAGGTAGAACTCAATTAATTCCCTATTTCAAGTCCTTTATAAAAAGTGCAATACTTACTTCCTAAAATATTTGCTCTTTATTGAATATCTTCTTTTGAAAATCCAGTTTAACGATGTTTTTAACTCAATATTTCTTTTCATCAAAACAAAATTCGTAACTTAGTTATTCTAAAGGAAGTCAGGGATATCTCTATAATAATTTTCTTACATTCGTACTCATCAAATAATAACAGTTTAAAATCTCTTTAATTTTTCATTTATCAATAGAAAATAAGTTTCACATAAAAGGTTGAACGATGGTAGTGAAAACGCATCGCAAATCAAGCCCTAAAAGAAATATTTGCCTCAATGATCATATTATTCGACGTTGTGAAGAAAATCCCGTAACCACTCCGAAAAGAAAATCTGCTTCAACTCCTTTCGAGTACGCCTCTTTTGTGGCCAACGAATTATTCATCCCGATTCCCTTTGTCTTTAATCCGCTATTCGTAAGATTATAATTGCTACACATTCTCTTTCCGAATCCTTTGTTGACGCTCGCCGAAAACATTCGAAACTGAATTACGCCGAATCAATATTTTTCCTCCAATAACACATCAGTGCGTGACCGCATCACTTCGGCTCACTTTTTCCCCTTTCAGCTCGCATTAAACAATTTCGATTTCTGTTAACCGTGAAAGGCCTTTCTTCCGTAAGTCGGCTTCGGAACATTATTTTTTTTCTTTTCGGCCGGGTGAACCGGAAGTGCAGAATTCGTTTTACTTTCAAAGCGGAATAACGCCCACGGCTCAAGGTTTGGAAAAAGGGATTTTTGTTTATTTTTCGCTTTGAGCCATTTCTTTGTCGTTCCCATTACAACTGGCCCTTTTTCCCAAAGTTCACCTTCCGATCCCTTGCCTTTGTGTGTCTCAATCCGCTGTGGGATATCGACTCGGATCCCCGTCGATATCGCTCTCTCTGCCTAAGAAAACAATTGCAGTCTAAGTACCGCGACGCATGACTGAGTCCTTTCCTTTATTGTACCATTAATCTGCAACTTGACCCACTGAGCTAAATCGCTCAAACGATACGTCGATAGAATGCGGCAGATGGCTCTTTCTGAATGCATGGCCACTCCAATGATTCTATTTTAGCGTAATTCTCTTCGCCATTGTTTCGAGGTTCTCGTTTTTTTCACTGTAACGTCGTCGTTCGAGTTTCATCGCATGGTGGAACTAGTTCATATTAACGCAGATGTTGCCAATGATGTATCACCCTTCTACACTCCCTTGAAAGGAAGTTAATGATATTCCACGGCCATAGTTAATGGAGATATTATTGAAGCGTGAAACGTAATCGTTTTCCATAAAAGTAAATTTCTCTTGCTCTTTTAATTAATAAATGAAATTACTTTTACTCTCCCATTGCCCAATTTATCGTTGAATGTCAGAGTAGAGTAACAGCTCTCGTTTTTCCAACGGGTGTATGCTGTATGTATGTTTGCACGTATTTATGCCTGAAAATGTTAAGTAAATTTTTATGAATTCAGTCCACAATCAAATAAAGTAACGTGAATTAACATTATAGAGTAAGAATTATATAGCCCATGTTCGGAGACGAAAATATCTCCTCAAGGACCCTTAGAATAGTGAAGTGAGGAACGCGTTTGATTTTGGTTAAAGCGGTCCTGACTTCGAATCCCGACGGAGGATCGCAACGAAATAACCAAAGCACTTTAAAAATTATTCCAACTACGATATCTTTTCAACCTATTGCACATTCTATCCGCAAGCACCTTCCAATACTCAATCCAGCCGATGGGAATATATCCTCTGTAATAGTAAAATAAATCTCATTCTTCTAGCACATTTGCAAGAGACTTCCCTCAAGGAATAACATTATTTATCCTCAAATCCTACCATCCAGTGCGTCACGTGGTAAGGATTCGCGAAAAGAACCCTGAATGCGCTCGGTTTTTCTTGGAAGATGCATCGGAGCATTATGCAAGCACCCATGCATACGAGACTCTCATTTCCATACTTTTATCGTATCCCTTCATGACCGAAATCGTCATAAAGCGTACGTCTTCCGCTCACCAAAAAGCAAACAAGCACGACCTTATACAGAAAAATTTCCACTTTAAATCCATTACCCATATCTACTGCTCTCCCTTTTTTTCCCCTCTTCTCACACACGGGAAAGTGGCGTCTTTTTTCATCCTTATCCTATCCTCCTCCTTGTCTATCTTCTTAACTATTCCATTTCCTTCCCTTTTGATCCCCATTTATCCTTCTTCTTTTTACTTACACTCCCTTCCTCTACCCTTATTTCCTCTTCCCATTAGTCACCGCTTCTCTCCCTTATCTTACAACGCCCATTTCCTTCTATTCCTACGCTTATTATCATTCCAGAATATGTGCTCCCGCCGTGAGGCATCGTTAGAAATATACAAGAGAATGAAAAATGATCCGACCTTTCCTCGAGGATGAAAATCTGACTAAAGTGGATAGTCGTAGTATTCTTTTTTCGCCCGCCATCTTTTTCTCCAGGCATGAAAAAGATACGTATATACTCTAGGCTTCTTTGAGAAGGATTGGATTTGGGCGTCAAACTCCTCACCTCTCCGATAAAAGAGGTTGAGCCTCTTAACTGCTAGATTATGTCACCCATTTCGCTTTCAGAACCCCTTTTTATCTTTCTTTTCTCTTCCACCCTTTTTCTGGACCACTCCTGGCGTTTCTTAATCCCTTTGGAGTGGACATTTCATTTAAATAACCTTTGAGCTCCTAAGGTAATCTGTTTTAACCTTAGTATGCCAGTATTTGGATGGAAGATTACTACTGCGACCTAAAGGTGCTAATTTACGGATTAAATTTGTTTCGAGGGATAAATTTTATTCCTGAGTGTTTACCTTAAAAGATTTAAAGATGATACAAAAGCTCATTTTCCTGTTTGAAAGAAAATTCTAAAGCTTCTTTCAAACGTTTTGCTATATGTACATACTAAGTTTCCGAGCTGTATTACAGTATGTTTACGAAAAATTTTGTAATATTCGTAGTGGCTCGTTACCTTTTTATTTGCATAAGGAGGGATCTCATTGTAGAGGAAAATGTTCCTTTCACTTCAAGTCCAGTGAACTCCCCATTATCCGTGGACGGATTATCCGTGAATGAGTTTTTACTCATCGTAGATATTTTTCGCGTTTTGTTCAATCTTTCAAATACAAGTAGGACTAACGTAAGACCTTTTCTATGGAGCAGTCGTAATACTATAATGATAGTATCACTGCTAAAATGATCTACGGTCGGATGAAGAAAACTCTTTACGATTCCATTAAGCATTATAATTGATACTGTTCGCATATGATAATAAATATTTATTTGTGTAAATTTTGAGCAGCATCAGAAATAAAAGTAAAGTTCGGATTATCTTTGTTTTCTCATTACTCGTAAATCCTCCCCCATCATTATCCCGTATATACAAAAGATAACTATATACTTACGTGTATTTTTCATTATATCCTTCTCTTTTGAAGTCAGTGGAGCCAAAGAAGTAAAGCTGAGTATAGAAAGTAAGAAATAGAACTGATTTGACTTCGATATCTCTCCCCAGATGCTTAAGTTGTATGGCTATTTACTCTTCGCTAATTATGAATGTTTACTCTTAGCGCATGGCTTATTTCTAAAGGCGACTTTTATCCTCAAGCAATCATGACTTCTCTCATCCTCTTTCATTCAATGATGATTAATTTTTCATTTAACGCGAAATAGCTAAAGATAGCGACGAGGAGAACTGTTTCAATATTTATTGTAACCTCTAACCATCATGAGCGCGCTGCATGACAATGACCTCGAGAAAATTCGGAAAAATCCCCCATCGCAGTCATCTTTCCCACAATATTAATCATCTTTTACTCCCCTCTCTTCAATTTACGCCCCCTTACAACATTCTTCTTTGGCCATTCCTATTCCTCAAGCACTCTTCTCCGCTCCCCTTCCTCCTTTTATTCCGTGACGTCATCCGCGATCTCATTAAAACGTCAACCACCTCTGAAAAATTGACTCTGGCTTAAGATTAAGAGAGGCAAATCCAAGGTTCTTCTCGATAAAAGTGATCGTTATCAATCAATCGCCATCCCATGCTGGTCACGGACATTTTTATTGAATAATTCGATCATAAACGATATTTCCCTCCGCTGAAATAAAACGAGCGTAAAAAGAGAACCATTAATCAATCCCATTAATCCGGTCATCTGTCACCGA
Source organism: Pachydiplax longipennis (assembly GCA_036926295.1). Lineage (NCBI taxonomy): Eukaryota > Metazoa > Arthropoda > Insecta > Odonata > Libellulidae > Pachydiplax > Pachydiplax longipennis. The sequence goes on along the minus strand of JAVFKF010000024.1, from coordinate 10,897,139 downwards.
CACCAATTCTGACGGAGATTAGTTAGCCACCGCCGCTAAAGGGCCTAATTGTTTGCCGTTTTAATATTTTTCTTATTATTTGCCGTGAAAGCCATCTATTTTGCAAACATTTTAGGGTGATTGGCGTCATTTTTTTCCGTCGGATTTGTAGACGATTATAATAACGTAATTGTGGCTTCGAATTTTCGGGTCTAAATTGAATTATCGCCTGGGGTATTAATTAGATGCCGCGTAATTATTTATTTCCGGATTAACCCAATAATATGTCTGCCATGGATTTTTCAGCATCACCTTTAATCACGAATATTTTTATTTTTTAAACATTCTTTTCTAGGAATTGTAATGCTGGATAGCAATTTTTTTAGAACAACGTCTTCGAAGGTATAAATATATAAATCAATTTCCAACGGAAAAAGTGGAGAATATGCAGCCTTTCTGGGCGTTCCATGCAGCCTCTCCGTTTTTCTGAAACGAATGGCTTTATTCATATAGTTTTCAAATGTGCATGTTTCATAATCTCGCGAATGACTTTAGATGAAATTAGAATGAAAAATATTCTCTTTAAATTCTACTTAGGGATAAAATTTGCTTTTATCTTTTTGCAATTGCGACAAGAAACTATTTGAAAGTATACACTATTTAACTCAAGTTCTGCCTGATTATTGTACCTACAGACTTATGTCCGAATGATACATCCTTTCTTCTTATGGAAATATATTCCATATCTTCGGTATTACCTAATTTACGAAGTCAATAGAATACTTTGCAGTGATTAATCCACTGAAGATCGGAATTTACATGATATCTATAACACCTCCAGCCTCCCACATCTAAAAGAAACACGATAACATATGGGAAATATTTTTAATAAAATAAAGTTAATTATCTAATATTTATTCGTTCCTTAATGAAAAATTGATAGTTTTTTCTATTTTGTATTTTTGGATATTTTAAAATTGTATTCAATTGTAAAATTGTATTTGATTATCAGTTAAAATTTTTCTTGTTTTGACTAAAACTGGAATTTGTTTGTTTACTGACTACCTTTCCTATGATTACATTTACTATTCCAATAACATGCTTAGTTATTTACCAACATGTTTGTGCTTTTAAGCGTTGACAATCTGCAAAAATATTTCTGCAAAAACACGAAATCTTTCCATGAGAGAATTGCAGTATAATTTATGGAGTGAACATTGGCACACGTGTCTTATGAAATCTAAAATATCCCTCCCGTCGAAAAGGTTCGACGACTCTATTCTGAAATGAACTTTAGAATTCTTTATTTATCCTAATGCGTACGCCGACGGGAGTGCGAAGGAGTTAAAATGTTGCCGATCTCCAGGGGCCATTCGCCATACAGAGCCAATCAAGGTTTCATTCTCTGAAATTAACATATATCTACCCTCCAAAATGAAAGCTGAAAGATTTGAGATTTTTTAAGACAGCAATAACCCTCGTATGTGTCGCCATTATTCGAAGAATGACATAGGCCATGAAATACATTTGACTGTGCAATTTGTGAGCGCAAAACTTTGTGGGGTTAATTTTGATGCATCTGTGACTTCGTATATATTAAAAAATCGATTCTTCTTTTATAACTGATTCCACTCAAGATTCATTCTTGCATTTATATGTTCGTCCAAGGGATAATATCTCTTTGATTTGAGTTAGCGGCCAAATAAAATTTTGAATGGAATGGGCATGGGGTTAGAGCTAGGTTAATTTATACCGTTAGATTGCAGAATGAAACGAATGCGTCAGTAAAAAGGTCCTTTTATCGTTATTTTTTCAGGAACAGAATGAAAATTTATCCGTGAATTTTATACCTATCTATGGATAATAATGAATAATAGATAATGGGCTCCCAGATTGTCAAGCAATTTCTAAAGTACTACTACTACTTCTTACCCTACCTACCTATGGACCGTAGATTGTAATGAATCGCAAGATGTGGTTCATGGCACTTTACACAGTACACTTTTCAAGATTTTATTCATTAGCACGCACATTTGTGTTAGGATTTTATTGGGTATTTACAAGTCCATGGGTAAACATCTAGCCCTCATAAGATCCTTTCCTTGGGTCTTTTTTAAGTATCTTTAAATCAATTTTCCCTTTCAGCCTCTTAGTAACCGGAGCGATTGTTTTCTCCGAGGGATCCCTCTTTAATCCTCGACATGCGTCGAAGGAGTCCATTAAAGAGGCGTTAAAAGAGAAGCAGCTTCGTGCTCTTGCATTATCCCGATGTTTTTGCGACGTGACTAAAAACGACGGAGGAAATTTACATCGGTCTATTAGGTGCGACCTTGAGTCGCTACACGTACGCTAAGAGTGATTAAATTATGCGGAGCTGTTTAATAATCGGTGATCGACTTCATTATCGTTTTATCTCGTCGTCACACCGGCGGAAGACGCTCCACTTTTCCTCCACAAAAAATATTTTCCGTACCACGTGATCTCTTTGAGCACGTGACCTCCGAAGGTAAAGATGGAGGAAATGGAGTGAGAGGACACTTTAAGGCCATGTTCACACTGAGGCGATAGGCGACATATCGTATGTGATATACAACAGCGGTATGAGACCAGCGAATGCATTGCATTGAAAAGGAAGCGATACAAAGGTCATGCTAGAGGAACCTCGCAACTCATCGTCTCATATGTATCGCTTGCTGCGCTGCACGTTGATCGCTTTGTGATTTTGGTACGATATCTGAATATTGAGAACAGGAGACATGAACCATTTCATCAGTTAATTTCTTCTCCAGTCCATTTGCAAAATCTTCCTTTTCATTTGCGCTCATGATTGAGATTGGAAATTTGAGATCAAAGATCTCGCCAGCTCTTCATTACCCAAATCATATCGTTCTAGTGTGAACCTTATCATTGATATGTGCTTAATATATATCGCTTACGATATATCGCGTATCTTCTATCGCCCCAGTGTGAACGCTGCCTAAGGTGTGCGATGGCTTAAAGAGTCGAACCGCTAGATTCTCATCCCATGCGGTAGGTCTTTCTTCTTCGGAAGAATAAAATAGCTACTAGACACCGTGTAAGGGGGTTCAACTTCACGTCTAATCTGCGAGGCAAGTGTGCGCGCAACCGTAAGGCGACGTCGAAGCGTGTGTCGGCAAGAAAGAAAGGGGCAGAGCGTGGTTTGAGGTGAGGAAGTGGGGCGGAAAGACAGGTGGAGTGGAGTCATGTAAGGAAAGGGCACCCTTCCTCGGTGAGGTCATTAAAACGATCTCCATTGCACAGGGTGCGAGGGGTGTAAAAAGTGGAGCAATTTCGACCGAAATATTATGACCGATGAAAAGAAGTGAAATATCGGAGCTTAAAAAAACATCGTAAAAGAAGGGAGGGGAAAGATGAGAGGGATGATTGGAAAAAGGGGCGGAAGAAATGAGATGTGTATGCGTAAGAAAAACAGTGGGACGAATATGGAAAGAGGGTGGGTGGCGGAGATGTGAAGGAGTGGAGGGAAGAGATAAGGGAAAGAGGATGGATATGGGAAGAAAGCAAGGAACAAAGGGAAAGATGGATGGGTGGGGTCCAGGGGAGATGCGCCTGAGGGAGGTTGCTCTCAAGGAAGATGGCTTTGGAAGGGGGAGGCGATAAATTACTCGATGCTAACAGGGATTTTTGGGATGAGGAAAAAAGGTTTAAATTAAGAGCGTGGGATTGATGGCGTTTGTAAGGGAGTTGTGTGAGAGTCACCTCTTGTTCCTATTGTTGGATGAAGGGGTCTTAGGGAGACATGTCTGCTTATATATGCTAATTGAGTTAAATGTATATTCCCCCTCGGTGGAGAGACTCCGGCAATACGCCTCTGCTGATTGTACCGATGAGAAGTTTTTCTTCCCTCCGAAATTAATTTGTAATGAGATAATCTCTGGGATTCTCTCGTGGCGATTTTTTCCGAGTCGTTAATTCCAAATCGTATTCGGTCGGAAGTTTGATATCCAACGTAATGTATCCGCGTACTGCGAAAGAGGAACATGCTAATGGACGCAAATTTATATTAATTTCGCCGGATGAATGAAACGAAATTCAGCCGACTGTCGAAATTCATCATCTCGAGAGTTATCAAATTCCGCCCGTCTTTGCGGTTGATTAATTAAACCCCATTTCACAGCGCTCGCTTAAATTTTATCCCCTCGAGTAATTTGTATTTCGAGCGTAGTTATTCTAACAAGGTGTTTCTCACAGCACAATGATATCTTCGGCTAAATTATTACTGCTGTAAATATCGCAATGATCGCTACAAAAATTCTCTTGCCTCTGTGACTAAAGAGGGAAATTGAGACACTCTGAAGCGATACTAATTTAAGGGCAACTATGTCTGTTTCTCCAGAGGAAATAATTCCCAGAGTAGAAGGATAAATAGAGATATTTCGAGTCAAATTGAGGAGTATTTCATTTCACCTGAAGGCAGCCAGTTTGCGCTTTTACAGAGAAGACGCTGATGGAGAGCGATTGCCAAGAGGTTGGTGAATTAAGTGCTTTGCACTCGACTCACAACTGTCTCTGATGTGTTGGTTGGAGGGATTCCCAAGTAAAGCCCTCTTCAACATTTTATTCAAACGGCTTCCTTATCCAGATTAACCGGGAAGCGAGGTGAAAAAGAGAGAGACGGATGGCCATGACTGAACAAATGTACTTTATCCTAGACTGTGAAATCTTGGTGAGTCAACATGCAATTAACCACGTTGTCCTTTATTAATCTCCGTTCGTTACTGCATCTCACTCTATAGGAGAATCAACTGAAATGTCAGCTCCAGACATTTTTAAAGTAATCAAGGAAGTTAGTCTCGTGTGAGTGTTGCTATGATACCTCCCCAAACTCTTAGCTAAGTACGCTTTCTTGCGGTTATAAAATTAGACGAATTTAGTCTTCCTTAACAAGTACCATTTCCTCCTCTTATGGAAAATGAACTTAAGGCTTAATTGCTACGCTCTATCTTTACCAGTCTCCCCATATTTTTCTTTCCAAAAGGATAGAAGTATGAAAGTGCCTCAAAATCCCATAGGAGATAAGCTCATCTTGAGCAGATTCTCTCACGAATTTTTAACCATTCATTTCCATTATTAAGCGATGCACGATACGGTGTGGAATAGGATTTTTAAGCTAAGGTGAGTCCATGTGAGCTTTTAAGAAGCCTTTTTTTGTTTTTGCATTAGGAAACAAAGGAAGAAAGGCTCTCACAGCGGTTACTCACAAAATGATAAAGTCGCTTTCGGGTTCTAATGCTTAAATAACTTTTCTGATGCTCACTGTCTTCTCACTTTGCAATGAGAGTCTTTAAGAGAACAGTGTTTTTTGTTTTTTCTCGTGTATATTTATAAATCGTATTCTTGTTTTATTTGTTATTTAATAAACGAAGCTGTTGTTTGCGTTGTCATGAAGCTTTTCCGATTATTCCCGACTATCCTTACGTCATCCTCTTCGATCGCATGTAAAACCCATTCACCCCTGTGTGGGGAAGGGAAACCAGTCCTTACGGTAAAATATTTCATCCGAGTTTTGTGCGATCTCTATCGATTCACGAATCGGTCGTAGTAATTAAAATTATTTTCTGGCCCGTTCCTCATTTAATCAATATCAATTACATTTCAAGCATTTAACGTTTGGCGATACTTGAGTTCCTCTATTGCTGTCGTTAATGGCGCCTTACAGCATTTTAATCTTACTTTTTCCTCCTCTTGCGTGGTCATAGGAGCTGCTGGTAAGGCCTTCAGCTCCCTCGTATACCTTTGCTCCGCCAATATAAGTCGTGTACTCCCCAGTTGAACGCAACAATTGGGAAATTTTGAAGTTAAAATGGAAAAATTATTTCGTTTGGTGAAATTCTGTGTGTAATTAAATATAAGTGTTCGTACTGACTGAAGTCTGTTTCTCACGGATCGAACCTTTGATGATTGGTGACGACGATGATGAATTCTAGCGCCTAATGTTTAAGGCCGGATACCTTTCCTACCACCTTCCAACTACCCTTCCTTGTTTTTTAGTATACAGAGCTCCCGTCGGGATCGAACCCGGAACTTCCGTCTGATTCGCTGCAAATTAACATAAGCGTGATTCCATAAACAATTTTCGTTTATTCAAAAAGTCTTCTCCTGTTTTCAGCCAGCTCATTTGAGTGCATGCCGACGTTTCGGCTACAAACTTCGTGACTATGTTCAAGGGCCATCAACCCAAAGTTGGCCACGGAATGTCGGTGGATAAAGTCTAAGCCAACAGTTTGAAAACCCGAGGAAAATATTTGCACATTAACCACCGGTAAAAGACCAAATCTCTCCACCCTTAAGTATGTACATTTCGGTAGATAACTGTATCATGCATTCAATTTCTCATTTCATTTTCAGTTAATACGTGTGATTACCTTCCCTTATTGTCATCGGGAAAATCAATTCATCTGTCTTATGTTTGAAAGTTCTTGAATGATGTATTTATGCCAATAAGTTAGGATGGGCCATTAAGAAATGTATTCCCTTGTGTTTAAAAATTACACCTCCAAAATCACGCTGAAAAAGTGTAATTGCTTCCGAGGTAAACTGAACACGAGGTAACAAAAATAAGCGATCACGCGTACGGAGAAATACTTCTCTCCTTTTTCTTTAGAGTGCTGGAGTGCAAAGTGGGTGGAAAAGCCAAGAGAGTCTAGGAAACATATCGTTCTCTTATTCCGCCTCTCGAGAAACACTCGAAGATAGGGCTCGCTTTTCACGCTGCTTGTGTTCGCAGTTGGTCGTTTCGGTTTGAAGTGTAAAGCAAGCGAAGCAAAGGGCGAGATGAGTCAGAGGCCTACGTCACAATAGTGAAAGTGCTGAAAGAGGAGTTTGAAACGGGAGATGGAGAAATTAGAGAGCAGCGGGTGCGAAGGAATGCTCATACCACTCGTGTTAGGCGAAAATAAAAAGTTAGAGAAATATATTATTTGGAGTAATGGCCGTGCCGCGATGCTTGAAAGAACGTTCACCCGCAATATAAAATTGGAGCAGCAATAATTTCTCATTTGCTTCAAGCTGTGGGGAGATGAAGTTGTAGAATCATGAGAAATTAAAATCCCGTCCAACCAACTATACTTCAAAGATGAAAGAAAGGATCTTGCTGTGTGCGAGGTATATACTTGTCATAGATACCTAGGCTCTTTCTTTCTTTGAATATTAACGTGAAAAATATTTCCTTCTCTCTGATGATTCAACAAGAAAAAAGGAAATTGCATTCTCAGAGCTGAACTACAAAAGCAGCGTTTCTGGTTTAACTTTAGATGAGCATTGAAGAGGATAATGACGAAAAACAAAGATTTCAAGAATAGAAGCATAATTAAAAGTACACCCCTTACTGAATTCAAAAACTACCAGAATTCACAAGAATTATTTTGGTTGAATTTACCAGAATCAACTAATAATACCTACATAAGCTCTCCTTTACTATTTTGGGTTCCTGGCTTTCCTAGTTCGACTTATAGCTGAAAACTGTAGTTGTAATCTTCTAACGTAAGGTACGAATAGTGATTTTCATCGTCATATCGAAGAACACCGCACAGATATGACTGGAATGAGGATAATCTCGTAATGCGGAGAAAGAGGCATAAAATTTTATTCCCAAATTATCCACCATTCCAGACTAGAAACACAGGAACGCACTATAGCATCGTCTAAGACCAAAAATAACTGTAGCTGTAACATTTGCATTACGAGTCTTGAGGAAGTAATAGAGTATCTGAAGGAAAAGTTGAACTATTTGCCTAGAGATGGACAATCGTTTGCAAAAATCACGTGCAATAATAGACATCATATCAACAACGTAGTGATATTTCTTTAAATATGTCCCCTTCCTCCGTAAACTCCTTTTGAAATTGAATCTAGTCTAAGCAAGATTGATGAGCCTTGCTTTTATTGTACACTGGCGTTAAAAACGCGTTTTAAGAACTGTAATGGAAGACTTACCAGAATTTCCACAATGGCGAGCTTATTTCCAAGGTGATTATTTTGCATTTTGCTGCCATCATTATCAGCGCATCAACAACATAAAATGGCGATTGGAAAGTAAACACCTAAATTTCTGAACATTTTTAACGTAGATCAGCAGCTATATTCAAACATTAATTAATATATTCTTCAAGATAAGTACTTATTGGCTACTTTAATTTCTCTCTGAAGTTGCTTCGACTTGGCTTAGCAGCACGGACACTCTTTGAAATATCTAAAATTAAACCACTCAAAAGCTTAATCAGATTATCCCCAAAAATGCTCGTAAGGAGAGGCATAATTCGTGCGTTATCGATCATCTTAAAATAGCGACGAACATAATAAACGTTACTTAGGAAAATCGGGTGTGAAACGAGAGAGATATCAGAGTGAGGTGGTGATTGAAGGAAATTCGGCGGAAGGATATGAGAAAGGAGATTGATGTGTAAAGCGAGACTCCGGCGGGAATGACGCAGACGATTACGGTGGCGGAGGAAAGAGAATTAAAGAGAGAGAGCGAATATCGGATGAGTAAGATGGTGAAATGGAAGAGGCGAGAAACCCCTAGGGGAATGGGAAGAGATATACCGATGAAGACGGATATATATATAGTGAGCGAAGGAGTTTTGGAAACCGCAAGGGAAAGCCGGGGAGAAAAGGGACAACAAGGGTGTGGGTAAGGAGACCTCGCGACAATTTCCAGGGGCCCTTGCCCTCAGGCGACTGTTGGGCTAAGTGGCGGATATAGAAGCAGGACTTTTGGGAGGACCTTGAAGGCAAAGGAAGGCTACCGTTGCGAAAAAGTGAGGATGTAGGGAGGATGGGGGAGGATGGGGAGAATAGGGGGGGGAATGGGGAGAATGCGGAGGAAGGACAGGAGTGGAGGGAACACGAGTAAGCGAAGTTGTTAACGCTGAAATCGGTGAGAGAACTTCTGGAAGGTGATTGAAAAGGAGAGAGGAATGTGGTGGATGAAAGCGATCAAAGGAAAGGTGAAAGCAGGCTTTGCCAGTTTAGTGATTTTGCCGCTAGATTTAACCACACCTCAGATCTCTTCGGCAGTGATTTTGGATTACGCAACAGTGATGTTTTCCTAATGAATTTCCTTTCCCCTTCCGAATGAACAAAAAATTCGAGTGTGCCAGGTAACAAAGGGCAAGAAGGAATAATTTGGATATTTTAAGCTGTTAGAGCAATGTTACGTTCCGCGGATTTCAGTTCATATTTTCCAGGAAAAGTGTTTCAGTTTCGTTTTTATGCAACTCTCTGTGGGTAATTTTTTCATAAAATTCAATTATGCCAATGAATTTAACTTAAGCTGAATTTTAATTCCGTATGTATTAATCTTCTTTAATTGTATTTGGTTCAATATGTTCAAGACTCAAAAATCAAAAGGCCTATGTTCAAAGTGACAATTCTTAGTATAACAATAAATCCTCATAGAATTTGCAGTTCCTATGCTGTAGTATTTGTTATTTGAATTGCTTTCACAATGAAATTTATTTAGATAGCTACCAATATGAGAGAGTAATAAAACCAGAGAGGAGCATATTTAAGCTTAGGCTGAATTAAATTAAAATTCATTCGAGAAAATGAGAGAGAGAAATTATTATCGATGGGAAAGGAAAATGGTCGTATACAATATATTATTTGAATTTAGTTCACAATATTGATTGCAAAGGAAACAGAATTAAATTTTATTGAAGAGAACGAAATGATAGAGCAAGTGTATACCAATTGAAAAAAGCAAGAAAAGAAGTTCACCGTCTCTACCGTAATCCCGCAAGCCCGGATTCCTAGGGATATGTTTCGTGAGGACCTAAAATTGTACATAAAATAATAACCCTGTATTCTATTTAAATGAACGGAAAAAATATATGCTAAATTTTATGCATTTGATACTTCGAACGTATTTTGTGAAAGTATCGAAAGATGACTTTATGTTAAATATAAGATAGATGTTTTTAGGCCCGAGCAACCTAATTATTCCTAACGTCTAATCCGGTGAATACCATATTGTAACTATATATCAAATTCATCTATTGAATTATACTTTAATACGTTATCATTAAGTAGCGAATTATTGAATGAAAACCTTGCATTCCAAATTGCTTGTGCATCTCATTTAAACGCCATAGGTTTAAAAGTTAGCAGCTCGAAGAGTATCAAGAACTTTCTAATTTATAAATTAGATTACTCTTCATTATACGAGCCGTGTAATTATAGCTAAGCATCTTATTAAGTAAGAAGAATTACTATGCTCCTGGTGCTAATAGTTGGACTACTACAAGTTAGACTGCAACTTAGGCTATCAGGGTTTAATAGGCAATATAGTCTGCGTATGTATTATCAATATCTGATGTCAGGTCAACCAGCATGGTAAATTTAGTAAGCACAACTACCGCACAAGAAAATGGCCATCCTTTTTAGAAAACTATTGAAAATCACTAAAAGAAACAACGTAAGCATAAAAGACAACGTAAGGTAAAGACATAAGAAGGAAGGATTGAAAAGACAAAAGGACGAAAGCAAAAACGGGAGGAATAAAAATGAGTGAAACGATAGTGCGATAAAAGGGCGGGGAAGACTTTAGGGAATAGAGGAAGACGTCGGAAGGATAGGGAATAAAAAGGGAACGGTGAGTGGTTATAAGGGTTTGTGGATAGAGAGGGCGCTGAAATAAGGGGAATAGGTGGAAGGAAATAGATGTGTTGGACTTTTGGGATGGGAGTTGAAGAGTTTTGATGTTTGGAGGGAGCAAATAAGAGGGGTAGTTTCTCGGATTTATGCAGCCCTTTCTGACTGCTCAGATCAAAAGATAACTCGCCGGGCAAGAAAAGCGTCGTCTGAATCAAGGAGAAAATGGTCTCCACCAGGAGTTGCGCCAAACTGGTGACAAATGTGATATCAATGAACTTCAACCGTTTTCTGGGAGATTTTCAATGGCATTCAATATACATACATCTTATAGAATGAAACTTGTATGATAGATTTTAAGTACCCATACAAACGGTGAGTTGCGAGGGTGAGATGTGAAGGTATATTTCATATAAGTAACGATATAGCATTTTTAAACGCTAGTAAAATGTATCTTTATAATGAAGTTGCGTAAAATCAAATGATAATACAGCAAATAAATATATAAAAGGAAGAAGTCTCCGTTAATTTGATGAAGTAGATGAAAGAAAGAAATCATTCTCCTTTGATTTAATTTTCCACTAAATCTCCTTAAATATTACGTTGTCAAGTAGTTGATACACTTTAAAATCGTTATTAGTGAAAATGGAATTATTAAGATAATTTTCTCACTGTTAAACTCATTCAAAATTTATGATAGGGGCAGTGCATTTTAAAAATAATAGAAAGCGCTTTCATAACTTTCATTTACATATTTTGTAATATTATATTACTGTTTTATTTGCGTATTTTCTCACGAGGCTAATTATTCATAAGTTCTCCCGATATAATGGTAATTCCATCTAATGTACAATTTTCCTGCCTCCAAAGTAACGATTTCTGTTCAAAGAGTCTCATGTTCTCATGCATTTCACAAACTCATTTATTCCATAAAAATCAGAAGTCTTCATCGAAAAATGATGTTCTTCTTTCACTACTGCGTGCACTAATTCTTTTTAATTTGGTTACTTATTACTTAATCTATTTTGTCCATATTGATGGACATTTTATGAGAAATCACTATCAGTAATCTTCTCATGTTGTTTAAATATTTTCAGTTTCGATCTTCCTTATTATTAATGCGATTTAGAGCTTAATACATCATTTTAAAGGAATTTTGTCTTATTATAGAGCTGAGTTAGTAATTTAGACGCAGAAATCAGCTGAATTAAATGTCGGGGCTATATCCTTTGTCACTCTTTCTAGTTTTCCTTGCTGTGCGCTTCTTATTAACTCCATTGCGATTAAATATCTGTCCATTGAGTAAATGTGATCCAATGTATGCTGTTATGGTTAAATTTGGCACATCCTTAAGTAGAAGTTTACTTACGTACGTTTTGTTGAAATACATAGGAAAACGTCTATTCTCAGTTTAATGGGATATGGATTCTTATCAATTTCCCAGTAACTAATCAACAGTCTACAGTTCCTCAGGTATATTCCTAAAAACAGATTACCTATACCTCAATTATAAATATAGATCAATTAGAAATTTCCTTACTCAATTTGAAAAATTACAAATATCTGTTCTGTCGCATATATATTTCTACGACATCAAGGCCGCATCCTTGGAATTCACCCAAGTTCTATTTTCCAAATCTTTAGGTGAACGCAGAGTAATTAATGTTGATACCGCCGCTCTTTGTTTATGTCTCCATAAAGGCTTTAATTCATCCGCAGAGTCATTCCTGTCTCATCAAGCGAGACCACCTCATGAATAACTCCGATGATGTTCGTAAACGAAGCAGTAAAAAGCTTCCCTCGCAAGGCATCGCAGGATTTTTTTAAGGTACTCCAATAGTTGCGGTGTTTATCACTCCGTTTCCCTAATTCACTAAGGCGAGATGCATCTCTCTTACGCTTCTTGCTCTCGAACTCCAGCTCTTAATTGCTTGTTGCTCTCCTTTTTGCACTATCGAATACAAGATACCAGATGCTTCCTTTTTTTGTTCCTCTGCCGACTATTATTTGGGCTCTACTCCCGTTTCCACAGCAACGTCGGCCCGTTTTTTGCGAGCGGCGATTCCATCTCCAAGTGGCGGACGAAAAAAACGAGTATTAATGCCGCGCATCCAGCGTGATTTATCACGTGTTGTTGGAGGTCATCTGGCGATCAGCATCCCTTACCAAACCGCGAGCTGCGAGTAATTTACGAGGGGGAGAAAGAGAGGAGCATGTTGAGAGAACATCCGAGAGAGAGATAGATTTAGTGAAGCGGTTAAGGGATTGGTATGGGAGGGAAGACGGATAAGAAGGGGTTAGATGAAGACAAGAGACTCGGAGGGGTGAAATATAATGTGGTAAAGAAAGAGCATTACTTCGCAGATTAGGTGAAAGATATATGAGATTCCTCGGCCGCACACTTTTTCGAGAGCCCTTTCCAATCGCCCTATCTGGATGCGATAACGTCTCCGCGATGTATGAAGAAATCAATGTAATATTTTATCGGGAAATCGCGAGGCCGCACGATCTTCTGAATATAAATAGACGTGGCGATAGGTCACGTTGTCAGTGGCCGAACAAACAACCAGAAAATTGGGGGTTATCGCGAAAAATCGGATAAATTTGTGTTGTAAAAGCGCTTTCCCGGCTATTAAGTACATGACCTCCAACGAACTGAAATATCAACGTCGAGCCGAAATTTTTTTCGCGATAAATATGATATTTCAAGCATTAAGGAGCATTATGTCATATCTCTGGAAGGACTAGAAATGAAATTGACGTTAAACGTTAAACATCGCGATTCTCGAAGCCAATCGACTCCAAATCTAAAATTCAGTCTGATAATTATTCTCTGTCGCATTATCCATCGCTGTTTTCTCAAAAAATCTCCTGATTTTTCACACATTTAGCACGAGCAGCTGAAATTGATCCAACACGAGTTACCCCGACTTACAATTGCAGTATAAATCACAACGCAGTGAGAGAGCATGACCGCAGTTCCCACGCACTAGTTCGTCGAATCAGCGCTGCTAAAGTTCGGTTTCAAGTAGATGAAAGTCTGGTTAAATCACGTAATATTCCAAAAAATACGATAAATATTGTTACAAAAGATTGTTTTCAGAGATACTCAGATGTCAACACGTTGAAAAAACATGTCTAACTATAGATGTACCATAGAAGTCAATAAGTGTTTTTCTCCTCAAGATGGTCGCTGCTAAATTTACGACGTCAAGATTGCCTTATTGATTTTACTATTTTCTTTAATAATTAATATTAATTTATAAATTACTGCACTACTTCACAAACTTTTGAATTTTTTGGCGTATTTATACATTTATTCAAAACTCGCGACGTACAAAATCATAGATTACAAAAAAGTAATTGCTTGAGAATAACAATAATACTTTTGTTTACTTTATTACGAGATCACATTGAACGTCAAAGTATTTTTCAAAATGAACTGTTTTGCATTTATGAAATTGTGTGTAGTATATAATTTTATTGCAAAATACAATATATAATGCATTATCCTTAGATTGTGTTACCCTCGAATATGACGCAGCACACCGTTTGGGAAACATTGAACTGATGAAATGAAAACGAGAGGAAGCGGATATTCTGTACAGATTTATATTACCGGAATGCTGTAAAATTTGACTGCAGCTGGTTCTGTAATCAAGTTAGTAAGCGTCGACAAATTAAACCAGTAGAAATGAAGGTTATATTAAAGTCGCATGTTCTACTAATAATTACATTATTCAGAGGAAATTTGTACCAGCAAAATTACAGTTTTAGCTCAAACGCGCGTGGAAAGATAGACTTAAGGTTGACATCTTCTAACTTTATAGCCATCGAAACTATTATTCGGTTCTTGGCCGAAAGTCGTCAGAATACCCCAGCAATTAATTTTCTCGATAACTTACAGTACTCATCGCTCCATTTGATGATATCGAGATGATCATTGCAAATATTCCGGTCCGGCGGTGATAAAGCCGGAAGATGAAGTGTTGGCAGAGCGACATAAGGCCTCGATACGAGTGAGAATATCGTTATAAATGATTATGACGCGAATACATTAAATAAAGGGAAGGTTGGAGGGAAGAGAGTGGAGAAAGCGAGGGTGCAGAGAGAGGGTGATAAAATGCCGAAAGGCATGTCAAATGAAGGGGAGGGTGCGGTTGGCGGGGAGCTGTGGCTTTTCTTTCACAGAGACACGCAGAGACAGCTGCCGTCGTTTGAGGAGTTGGTCCAAGTTTAAGCATCTAGGGTGCAGGAAGTCATCAAGCTCTCTTGGTAAGGAGGGTCGGAAAATGAAGAGAGAGAGATTGCTAGCAAAGTGAGCAGGAGGAAAGTTGAGAGGAGTGTTTCGCTGGAGAAGTAGAGTCCAATTGAGCAAGATAAAGGAAGGTGGGTTTTGCGCTGACGCTGAATTTTGAAGGGGCGGCGAAGGATACCCAGTGATCAAGAGTTGAGATTACGTGTATTTCTTTTGGCGGAACTTTGCGTACGAAGAAGTCGGCGGGCAGAAAAAGAAACTGCTTTCCATCGCGAGAAGATGTAACCGAAGATAAAAGCCGTCGTCATTGTTGGCGTCGATCGGAGTTTGCAAAGGGAAGTTGAGGAAGTGCTTGATTCTTAAGAGATTTTTGGGAAAGTTCTGAGATCTTCCTCCCCTTTTGAGGGCCTTAAATGTCTTTATTGTATTAAGGGAATTGTGACTTTATTCAGTTATTACATTTATTAAATAAAGTAATTATAATAATAAAACTTCTTCATTTAGGAATTATTGAGAATAAGAATCTCCACTTTTGCATAACAAAGCGTCCTTCTTTTGTTTTAATTTTAAGAAAAGTGAAAGATTTTTAGATATATTGATCGCTTCCGGAAAACACTCACTAAGGAGAGGGAGGTGGTGATAAACCTTTTCAAACTTACTGAAAGTTAAAACTAAGAGTAGAAGTACTTTCTATAATTGCTTAATACACTTTTGATTTCATCTCACACAACGAACCTGCGACTGCTTTCTCCGAAGCTGAACGCTTTGCCAGCTTACCGGAAGCTCTCTAAATTCTAGATAGGGAAGTACCATATAGAAAACTATATAAATACATCTTTTTAGTATATGCATTGATAAGCGTAATAAAATGGACGATAAAAATTAATTTAGAATGTTATGGATTAATAAAAAATTTTAAAAAGGAAAAATAGCACAATACATGAAAACATACATAAAATTGTAGATAAAATGCGCCACTAACAAATATTCATTGAATATCAAACATATATTATATTAGTAGTCACTGATATTCGTGAATAAGCAATTAGTGCAATATATAAAGAACGTAGTCAAAGAAAATAAATATACATGGGTGGTCTGAAAATTTTCCGACATTTCGCCATTGATCGACATATTTTCTGAAAATTTATGAAAGTTTTCTGAATATTTCTGAAAAATCTGTGGTCGAAAACTTTTCAGACCACCCTCGTATACATGGATGGATAGTAAAGAGTACACATACAGATACAAAATTCATAAAAATCCCTACTAAATATCTTAGTTTACATAAAATCTGGTCGACTTGCGATATTTTTAAAATATCTTTTAAGCCATTTACGCCTAATGTGAGCGTATGATTGAAGGGAAAAATTTTGGAGATATGACCCTTCTTGAGTAAGAAGCCCAGTCCTAGGAGATCCTAATACGCGGATTATCTGAAACTTAGATGTCACTAATAAATGTTTACATCTATCTGTTGCGGTGCTTAGCGTCCTACTTTGGGAGCGTCGTCTGTATCCGTAACGGTCATGTAATCACAAATGTAGGGAATATTATCCTTCATCATTGAAATCCTCCCTTGTTTCACTAAACTACGCAGTATGAATGTTTCTTTTTATACGTTTTGCCTCACGGGTTTCATAACAGCTACAATTATTATTCATGCACGCGTGTCACAGCCAGAAACTCGTTAGTAGTATGAAACTAGTTGCTCGTCTGTCTTCAAGAGTATATGTTGTTCTTACTCCAGAGTCCCCTTTGCATCTTTCATGTTCGAACTTGCTTTGAATGTTTGTAGCTGTTCTCAGTTTTACGTCGCGTATCATGATTAGAAGGAGTATAATGTATGAAGTTTTAGGGTACACTTTACATCTTTGAAGTATCTTAGAAAACCTGGAAGAGAATATTAATTTGATATGATAAGGAGCTATAAAAACTAGTAAAATAGTTTCTACATTATTTTGGTGTATATATTCTGTAAATATTGTGAAATATCATGTAATCCTTCTCACAGCTGAACAAAAACTGTGCCCCTATCATTAATCATCTGTTCATTATTTTCTTCGTGTATCTTCCATTTACTTTTGTTTCAGTCTCTCTATGGCTCTGATAATGTGAGAGCCACTTAAGTATTAGTGATACTTAGCAATAACATTCATTTTGCTCACTCCTCATTTTGAACAGCAATCAGATCAGAACTAATAGTAAGTCAGGTTGGAATCACGGTCACCTTTAGTGAAACCAAAACCATCTACAAATTCATGCGTTTCTTATATAAGGAAATCTTTCTGACGCCAGTATAAATACCGAAAGAAAGATTTTCTTTTATACAAAATATCGCCTCTGTCAACTTTAAAAGAGCAGTCTGTCTGCATAATTAGCGAAAAGCTAATGGAAGGAAATATTTTTACATTGATGGCTGCTAATTTCGAAAAAGAAACAATACTGTCACGCTAAGAGAAACGCACAATTCCTTCCTTCGCTTCGGAAGTTGACTTCCCGCGCTTTGTTGCGTGGATTGTTGTTATGGGACCTCTTTAGTTCGTCCGAACTACACCTTTTCTATTTCCGCCACTTTGGCACCCCTGCGTCGCACGCACCCTCCCTCGCTTCCTCTCGCTTTGAAACTTCGATTTAAAAAAAGCATTTTCGTTTCGTTTTTGTTTATCTCCTCATTCGACGTGTGAGCATCGCTACCTCTTTTTCCACCCCCACGACCTTACCTTTCGGTTCCAAGCGAGAGTTGTTAAAACGTGCGGCATTCAAACACGCCATCAAAGGCGCCGACGCCACGGGCTTTTGCGCCCACTGACAAAAAGAAAGTTTCTGCTTCAGCAAAATGAATAGCTCGGCCGCCACTCGTTCTTCCTCCGCAACCGAAATTAAAACCTCTTCGCCGAAACACACGCGGATGCGAATAGATAAAGCGAGTTGTAGATTCGTAGATAGTATTCAAGAGGGCGGGAGAGATTAAAGAGTGGATTCCGACATTGAACGACTTTGCGTGTCGCGATGCCAGATAAAAATTCGCTAATGGATTTCCACCCCGTTCGGAATGGAACTCGTGTGCGACGGAGAAATGTGAACCTTTGAAGTCTTAAAATATGCGAGAATGGCGCTGGAGAAAGACTTGCTGCTTTCACGGAGAGAATTTCATTTTATTCCCTCGGTTTTGAAAGCTCCTTTCCTTTCTTAGGCAGCGGTTTCCTTGGAATAACCTCTTTCGGCTTAATTAAGTGAGCTTCCCGCTTGTCCATATTAAGCACTTTGATTTGGGAATTTTTAAGAACGACTGTCGAAGGGAAATTGGGATGCTCTATAAGAGACACACGGTGTTATTCGCCCATTTTAACCTGAATTTCTCGATCGAATTAATTTCGTTTGAAATCAAGGGTTTCCCAAAACTATGTATCTTTCTTTTCATGATCGGACAGTTTTTGAAAAGACCTACTTTGGTGAATGTGGTCTCAGGTTCGATGTCCGGTGGGAGCCCACGTACAAAATAACCACAGTTGTCGGTGAACTTTCAACAATGCTACTACTATTCACCCTTCTTTGAAGAAGTTCTTTTTTCATTCAACTTAACTTCTCTGATACGAGTTATCACAACAAAGGTCCATCCATATGTATTTAAAATTTAGTTTTGAAAGAGTTTTGCAAAAGTAGAAAATAAAATATTTTTGGAGGAACTATAAATACAAAAATAAATTTTAACAATCTTTTAGCACAGTTTAAACATGATGAACATTAATAGACGATCACCTCTTTTCACAAAAATAAGAACTTCTTTTTAGAACTAGTACATAGTAGATTCTATTTATACTCTAGTTCTGAACTATGACAGTCGTTCTGTCATAATTCAGACACATGGTTTTTATTTTAGAAAATATCTGAAATGATGCTGCGTCATGAGTAGAAAGATGTAAAAATTTTAAAAGCTTAATAGGTTTATACTTCTAATAAGAAGGATTTTCCTTTGTGATGAATTCAGCTTACTGCGACAAAGTCATTGAAGCTTCGCAGCTTTTCTTGCTCTACATAATTTTCGAGGAATAACATTTTGAGAAGACAAAGGCATTATTAGTGAATTATAAACAAGCAAGCAAATTCCAGAATTTGAAGCATAATTCAGAATTGTTTAGAGAAAGCTTCAAAGAGAGTTGCTTAGTCAAAGTTTCCAGAAGAATCGGGTATTTGAGCATGGGAATATTTGACGATCTAAGGCTTCCAGTAAGTATACATTCCGTCATCTGAGTGAGTAATCGCGTAAGTTCAAGAGGGCTTACTGCATTTCACTCGTATTTATAAAATCTAGCTACATGTATTAATTACTTATTTCATATAATTATATAATGAGGAACTTAAATTGGTGTTTATAATTTTAAAAGGATAACTAAATATGGAATTCGAACGTGTAGAACATACTTGCTAAATATATATTAAGAAAAGAAGGCAGAGCTTGCGAAGGCAATGAAAAATATGTTGCCATCAGAGTAATCTACTTTAAACACATATTTACATTTTAATGAAATGAAGGAATTTCAATGTTGACTTCTCTTAATACATTCAATTTATGTTAACTCTGATTCTCGTTCTTTTCTTTTGAAAATGTTCCAATTATGAATTAGTTTTGTAAATGAAAAATTTAAGAGAGCATTATAAACTTTAAATTTTCATTATTTTTCTTTTATATCGTTCGCAAATTATGCATCAATCCATTTTAAATTTCGAAATAGTTCTAGGATTTTGGAAATATTAAGTACTGTACATAAGTTTTTACAAAATCCTCTGACATGATACTCTTTACTCACTTCAACGTAATTTTATATGGCTTTTCAAGAACGTGGAATTTATAGGCATTTCTAAACGAGTATTTTAATATTCCATACTAGTAGCAGCTGCTATTCTATATTAGGACCTCCTTTACCATAATACGGGATTGGGTAAATTTAATTTCTATTAATTAAAATTAATTTACGAATTTTCTTCGTAGTGATTTTCTTTTAGAGGTCACAGATTTAAAGAATATTTTCGAGATGCAATTTTGAACAAATTACATGGGTAACAAAAGGGGTTTTCAAAAAGCATTCGACATTCGGTACCGTAGTAATTAGGCTAATTGATGGTTAATGATATATGAGTAGCTTCACCCAAATAGGGAAATTTTCGCCATTAATGAGTAACTTTAATCGACCCAAATAATTGTTAAGTGATAAGTATTCCATTTAGAATTATCAGTTTTCATCAGGGAAAGAGTTATCAAGTTTTTTGCTCCTTAGCACGAGTGATTAAAAACCTCGGAGATGTCTGCATTTACTTTTGATGGCAATGGTGCACTTCATTCTAATTGAAACCTTCACTTTTGACCGAAAAACGCAGATTGGATATCTACTCTGTTGCGCTCTTGGATGAACGATCGGAGCCCATAAATTTAAAACGGTGCTCCTCTATCTAATCACGAATCCCGCGCTGCACATCCATTGCATTTTCCATTACGGCCGATCAGTCACGCTGAGATTGATATCATTCGCCGACGGACACCTTTCCAATCCCACAGGAGATAAAATAGGGTTAGTTTTCCTTACAAAGAGTCATTTTACATCCTTATTCATTCGGGCGAGTGCGGCATTTTTCAGAGGACTGTCCATTTTAGAGGGTTTAAAGAAAGACTGCTGAGGAAGAAAGGTTAATAATGAATGGGTATAATCTTTTCATGGGCGAGAAGATTATCTTTTTAGGCGATTTTGCGTCATTTCCGGTGTTTCCGAACTGAGTGAAAATGCCCTCACGGCTAATTTTTATTCACTTACGTGTCCCAGATGTGCATATGCAGTTTCTGTATTTTTTCATCAGAATACACGTTTTGGTTTTCAGCTTTCTGGTTTATTTTATAACAAAAATTAAATTGTAGTTTGTGAAAACGCAGGCTTAAAAATGTCAGCCACAAGGAAGTGAATTCAATACAGTATCTTATTTTGTTGTGATAGGTAGTGCAAACTTAAATGAAGCAAATGAAGCTTAGATAAAATTTTAAACGCTTAAGATAACGTTCACGCCTTACGTCCAGACAAATTTTATCAACGCGGTAATTCACTATAAACCGTATATATACTAGAAATAACACAATTTAGGAAAGAACCGCCACACGTTTGAGCGACGAAAGATATAAAAGAAAATGAAAATGGCAGGAAGAGCAAGTGGAGTGCAAATTTAGGGGGAATAGCGAAATTCCTTTTCCCAAGGATTTTCCCTCTTCACCCCTCGGGAAATATAATATAAGAACCGAGCGGAAGGCCCTTCGGTGACCGTCGACTGCATGCTTTCCGATGGTGACGTAGGCAGTCTCTTCGTTTAGATATTCGTTTTTCCCCTTCAACTCAGCCCACCAAAGAAAACACTGCTTACCTTTTGCTTTGCCATCCCTTTATTCTTCCTTATCCCTAATCTGGCATTTCCTACTCCAAATCTCTTTCTTTTCCCCTTTTCCTTTTTACCTATTCCTTCCATACCCCTTATATTCCACGGGGATTTTCCGAAGACCGCACAGTCCGGTATATCGTGGCTCCTCATCCGCATGCAGAGACATCGCACGTGCGTCTCTCTGAATTTGGCTTCCACAAAACGCAGCCGCCTCTACCAATGAGGAATAGCGAGAGGAAGTAAATTCGTCCTCGCGGCGCGTGATTCGAATGAGCAAAGTCGGACATCTAAGAAAGCCCTACTCTAAGATGCTCTGATCAAAGGTCTCTTCGCCCTAAGCATTCTTGATTGATGAACGGTAATTGCGTTCCTCTTCCTTTGATGTCCTATTTGACGTTTTGTGGCAATGTTTCCGCATGCATTCAAGATATTGGAAGTTTCAGCTGCAGTTTTCTGTAAATTTCCCGTGGATATTCTCTAACGCGAGATAAACGGAACGCGAATGTTTTAAGAAACTGTGTGTGTATTATTGTAAAGACTTGTTATTCTGACTCGTAATAATTAAAAATGACTCGAAATTATAAATAGAAGCTTTCCCGATTTGAACTCAATATCTCTGTATTTTGAAATGAAATCCCACTTTGTACTGAAAATTTGATTACAAAATTTGAGTTCGAAAACTATGAAATTTTTAATTATTATTACTTTCACCTTTAAACTGACCGTGAGTTCTTGTTCATTTTCTTGAACTTTCAATGAAAAATATAGTCTCAAAAATATAATTGAATAGATGAATATTTGATGAATTGAATGATAGGATGAGACCAACTTAGTTTGAACTCTAAACAGGTTTATAATGAATACCAGTTTTAGCTTAAGATTTTAACAGGAAATTTCAAAAGAAAATTTTCCAAATGAAGGCATCGAAAAATGGTCCTATTACTAACTTTCTGTTTTAGTTCCTTTCCTAATTTGAATGTGTTTGATAATGGAGATTAACGGAAGTTTGCATTTGAATTTCGGGTAATTTTACCCATGTGATTTAAAAAAATTCCTCTCCAAAGAAAGCAGAAGAGTAAAGGTCAGCTTCAAAGAATTTTAACTTTGACTTTGAAAGAGCGTTATGGAGTCAAATGCAGATTCATTCAAACCTTTCAAATCCTCTCTAAAAAGTATTCTTTTTCTGGTGTCAATCCTACGAGTCTTTCTAAAAGTGAAACTCCCATTCTAACAGATTTGTTTATAGTCTAATAGAATCGAAAAAAATGTTTCCATCGGCGAGTTTATCGAGTAAATATTTGAAGTTGATTTGATGCGATAGAATAAAACGACGAGGCCTTTAAGAGAGTTTTATTGGAAAAAGAGCCAATAATTTGAAAATGGAATAATAACAAGTATCGGTTCGATAAAGTGTTACTCCCTTTACTTTCGTTATTGTCTGAGATAACTGAAAGAGGAATAAAAAACGATGTTACCTTAGTATACTAGGCTCTAAATCAAAGAGCCCCATATCGATGATGTGTCAATAGACTGAAAAGAAATAGATTGAAAAATTTCGTCATTAAGAATGAAATCCTAGTGCAAGAATTTGACATAATATTGATGCGCGTAATACCTTTTAGCCCTACTAGAAACTTCTTACTACTGATCTAAAGAAACGCTATTTCTTGAGATGCTAAAAAGATCGGCAAACAAAGGGAAGCCCTCAAAGGAAGTTTCTTCCACAATGTAGCTGAAAGTGAAAACATCTAAAGAACCCGAAAGCGAAATAACAAGGCAAGGCAAGAAGCTAGGAAGAAAAATAAAAAAAATCTCTCTAGTCAGGGAGGAAAGACAGAAAGTCAACAGTTTAGAAATTAAAGTGGAAAAAGTGAGCTTTTGGGAGAGGAATAAGGAATGGGAGATAGAAGAAGAAAAAAGGCACTCTGGCGTAGGAATGGAGAGGACAAATAAGGGAAGTCCGGTGGAAAGATAATGTGTGGTCGGGCAGGTGACAGCGGAGTCTCTGAGGATAAGAAGAAGGGTGCATATATACCAGGCGAAATTGAGGCTAATGAGATCGTAGTTATGTCTCCGTATCCTATGACGAATGTCTACATTTTTAATACACAATGCAAAAATACTTATATGAACGATTTTCACACTATTCTCTTTTGGTGAATGTAGCCTTTTTTCGTAGTATAATTCCCGTCTCTGGACTCTCTCTTCCGAACAAAGACATCTCTATATTTCCACGATCTATATAGTTTTCCTTCGCATCCTTTAGATTATCCAATCAGTAGATTTGCGTCGCACACCCTTTCTTTGTGGATGATTTCCTGTTGCGGATCATTTTTCGTAAGATAATACCCAAGGTTATTTACATCCACTCACTCAAAAGTTTCCTTTCTATTTCTTTTTTCCTATACATTATTTATGTTTTAATTAATATCTTGGACTACATATTAGATGGAAGAAAAGACTTTACAGTCTCAATCGCATCTCATTTGTATATCGTTCGTTTATTTCTCCGCCCAAACTCCTCTATTCTCACCTTTCTTCCAATTCTTCGATAGCTAAAACGATTAAATGTGCCAAAAAGTTTAAATTCAGGGATATTATATTAAGATTTTTAGGATGGAAAAGATATTAAATTTAGCACGTTTAGCCGTTCGGCTATTTTATTGCAGCTCCGCGCAGTTTACAATTTATTCTGCTTATGGAGTTTATATAGCAATCATTATTTTAAGTGACGAGAAAACTATACATTACGGAATAATTCACTAGGGCTGACGGATGATGATGACAAAAAATGATGATAACCTAAGGGGTTGAATTATCGTAATGAAATATTAATGAAATTATAAACGTTTTTTAATGGTTTTTCCTGAAAATGTAAAATCAGTTCGGTATATACTCAAGTATGCGCAACTTCAAATTTATAATCAAAGTCTCATTTTACATAGAAAATATTGATCTTTTTGTCCATTCTCCTAGCTTTTATTAATTCCCTCTCAGGTCAGGCTGAGTAAAGCGTACTGTGAAGTAAAATATTTTGTTTTATTACCGTATCATAGCATTGAAAAAATTCATCGCGAGTTCCGGAATAACGGATATCTCAAGACAATTGAATCGGTTGCTTAATCCTAAGAAGTAGAATATAAAGGAATCGGGTTTATGGTAAGCAAGCGAGTATATGGTGAGGGACAGAAAGAGAGGCAGGTGAGAGTCAGTGGCTGTCTGAATTGCGGAAGAAAAAAGAAAGGACGGCAGAGGAAATGTGATCGTATGAGTGGAAAAAGGAGAGGATATGAGAGAAGGGTAAGGCAGAGGGTGAAAGAAAAGAGGGGTCAAGGATTGCCCGAAAAGAGGCGGAAAATAATCGACAAGTCCGAGGAAATAAAAAGAATCGGAGGGAGAATTTGTGTCGACTACTAGAACGCGTTAGCGGATATTTATTTAGTCCGCTCTTTCTACGTGATATTCTCCGAATTCCTTTTACGGCAGACACTAAATTCGACATCCACCTCACTCTCTCCCCTCGCCAAATCTTTCCCCTTTTTCCGACAAAGGTCTAAAAATCATCCCTCTTCCCTCACAGCCGGTTTCTTCTCCCCGAAATTTCATTTTATTTCACTCCCTCCGCACACGCACTCCGTACTTTTTTCAATTTTCCGACCAAACGGACCGAGAACTCGCCCCCTTTCACTATTGATATAATAATATTTTTTTATCCCAGGGTGGAACGTGTACGTGTTTTGGGTCTTCGATATCGAAGAAGTTGGAGGGAAAGAATGAAAGGGGGGGTACTGGTAACGAGGGGGATGATCGGCCTTTTACAACTGTACACATGTATATTTAGGTACGTGTCGCGCATCTCCCCACGGTGGTCACATCGAAGTCCCCTTCTAAAGATATTTTGAGCGATTTCGGGTTTTTTTTTAGCTGAAGATTACGGGAAAAGCACTATTAAAACGACTGCGAAATGAATGCTTGAACAGTGAATCTGTATAGGCAGTAGAACATTAATTTTACAATACGGAGAATGTTTACTTTTCCATGGACATCGAATTCATAGGGATTCTATTAATTCCCTTTATTAACTATTACTTCTAATTATGTTATCCATTCTCGGAATGGAAATGATAATAGCAATAAAAATAAATTATTTAATTAGTTATTCAAATTTCTCAAATTAATTTTCCAGATGCAATTATAATAAATCGGATGAAGTTCAGAAACATTAATGCACGTGTCACTTGATAATATAAGCAGCAAATTAATAAAGGACAAGCTGTTACAGAAAACTCAATTTCGTACAGTAGGAATAAATTGAATTAATTTATACGAGCCTCTGATAATAAACTGAACCAAATTATGAATGTATTTCCTGAATCAAAAATATTAACACAATTCTTCTCAAATTTACTGAATATCCTACTAAATACCATGCGAATAATTCTGTACATCTTTTGAATTTTCGGATCTGCAATACTCGTGGTTAAAGATTTACATGTATATGTTTATGTAACACCAAGATCACCACCATGGTGATTTTGAGGACCGTGGTGAGAAATATTTTGTCACCATTGTGATTTGATAAATATTACTAAGCATATACGATTGTTAATATTGATCAATTTTTACATATAGATTGCAAAAAAATTGTTGTTGCCTTATACTTTTTAAGTTCTTCAACAGTTGAATTAATTCTGCACATATGAGCTCACACGGGGATTCAAACCCGATACTGCTTTCAACGCGCCATCCACTCCGTCATCTGACAGCACTTTGTGGAAGTAATGTATAGATTAGATTTTTTCTCGTTGAAAAACATGTCATTGATTCCAAATATCAGCCTATAAATAATGGGCTCTGAATTTTTTAATATGAATCTCTAGTAGCGAATAATAATTATTTCTCGTAAATCCGTCACAACTGTAAATTCAGAAACTTAGCAAGTGCATTTTGAATAGGATGAGTCTCTCACTTTAATTAAATCCACCGTTTTAAAAATTCATCTTCTCATAAAATAGAGACTGATATAACTCTCTGTCATGAGAATTATAGATTCAATCTTTACATTCAATCTCTTTTGTAATCTTTTCCTGGTTCACGATTCTTGGAATTTTTTCATATTAAATCGCAATAAGTTTATCAATAACCCCTGGAAAATTGAAATTTTTTATAGTAGTTACATTTCATTCTGCCATAGAAATATTGTATGTGTGTATCTGGCGTAGGGGATTTAGTACTTGCGTCCTTGCTTGGGAATCTGTGAACATACTCGGAGACTATGAGTAACGATGCAGAGCGGATTAAAATAGACGAATGAATTATCCTCTCCAGGATAAGTTTCCGTGCCAAAGCAAAGTTAAGCACATTTTTCGCGCGCGATTTCCAACTGCATTCACTTTGAATCCGAAATCGAAAGAGATAAGTTGCAGCTTCAATTTGTGCATTTGCACCTTCTCTTTCTTTTACCTCACCCCGCATACTGCCACAATCGACCGGTGGCGAAGGAGAGAGGTAAAAAAAACGTAATTTTTCGCGTTGCTTTCCGGTTCATCTGTCTTTGGATGGCGCGTTTTTGTGCCTCTTTGAAGTCGAATTTCACAGTTAAATGGGCGGAGAGGAATATTCTAGCTGACGAAATAAAGCCCAAGGTTTACTCTGTCATCGGCGCGGAAAGCGTATGCAAAACAGTAAACATTTACGTCTAATTCGACCCAAGGTCGAGGGTTTTCACCTCTCTCCGTGCGCGTGCTATTTGTCGTTTTTATTTTCAATGTTGGCTTATCTCGAACGTGAGTCCATAATGAACGAAACCGAAAGGAATTGTTTGACAGCGGTCGTTATTTAAAAAGCGGCTCTGAACTAAACCTTGAATAGCGATAAAGAGATAAAAGGAATCGTCAAAATGTATTCTACCTGGTTCCGTTGCTTCAATTGAGTTCTTGCTCTTTTTGAAACTATTTTTACTATTACGGAATCGTGTCAGTCATCGTACTAAAATCTTCACGAGCATATGATTTATTTTGCTTTTATAGAAGCTCCTGAAATTCCTCCTATTTCCTTTATTTTTTTAGGTATATTCTTAATTTGCTCGGAACCTATGCTGCTCCATAACCTGTAATTCAGTTTCATGATATTTTGCGTGAGATAAAGCGTAAATGTGCTTGTATTTAGTGTTATACTGAATTATTTGTATCACTGGTTATTAATAACGAAATGGGTCAGCTCTTTATCTCAGTATAAGGAGTTGCTTTGATTGATCTCTTCAATTATTGTTTCGTATCCATTTTAATTGCTTATATAATGTACAATTTGTACAATAGTACCACCC
This sequence comes from Pachydiplax longipennis, assembly GCA_036926295.1. Classification (NCBI taxonomy): domain Eukaryota; kingdom Metazoa; phylum Arthropoda; class Insecta; order Odonata; family Libellulidae; genus Pachydiplax; species Pachydiplax longipennis. The sequence goes on along the minus strand of JAVFKF010000024.1, from coordinate 10,869,522 downwards.
CCTCGGTGGGGTGTCAGCCTAGCAATACCGAGGTCTCGGTTCCGAAGTCCGGTTATTGTGCTGGACTCCACCTTCTCACCAGAAGAAAATTTCTTGATGATTCTTTTTTAAGTGGTATATGTGTAAACAAGCAGAGCTTCTAAGGGTTACTTCAGAGCACAACCTAATGATATTTTTTCCAGTGAAAAACATGAACAGCTATATTAAAATTAAGTGATCACAGTGAGATTTTCCTTGGTGAATACAAATTATCAATAGAATTAAAGAAAAAGTCTATAAAAACGGTATCTTTGCGGATAAGGTGTGGACCTTTCTGTACAAGGTCACCTTTAATCCTTTTCCTTGTGTTTTCCTGAAAGAGGGGTTCGCACCATTTCGTATGACCTCAATGAGAACTTTGGTAGTGAACGATTCCACAGTCGGAAGCCCTTGTATACGGTCTCCCCAGCGGTGTCCGACAGAATAGCTCAATCGCTGGAGCAACCGACTGGCAATTGGGGGACCCGGGTTCGATTCCTGGTCCCGTCAGAGTTTTTCGTGTCCATTTCTCCTCAGGAATTTTCCAAGATACAAGTGTTCCGAAAGGCAAGATATCCTTTCACGTGCTGTGGGTGACATTTTGGCAGTTACTCCGATAAATCGTCCCTTTGGCAGTGTTAGGATTATTGATAGAATGGCCCCATTAAATTTAATTTCGCACAATTAAGTCTTGATTTTTATTATTATTACTATTATACACCATTTGTATGGTTGATACCACTGTATTAATTGGTAATATTGCCGTCATTTATACATTGTGATTATCACTCAAACTGTAGATTTATTAATACGCCATAGCAAAAAGGATTTCATCTTTCCTTCCTTCCCCATTCCAGAACATGGCATAAGGTAATCACCCGAAACCATTGATCCAAACATCCCTTCCAATCCATATAAAATATCGGAATTATTCCGCGGAATTCATTTCGAGCGATTCGTATTTTTCCTCCCGTTCACCCGGAAGCGAAGATGATTTCAAATGGAGGCGAAATTTTTCCGGGAAATACTTTTTTATCGCTCCTGACACTCGCCGGAGGGAGGGAAACCGATTTGTATAGAGTGACAGAGAGAAACCCTCCCTTTCCCGGGCATTCATCGAAGTACATTTTTCGTTCGTATGACATGATTTGGATGAGTCCTTGAGAGAGCGGCAGGTAATGTATACCATCTCTTCAGCGTCCAAATTGTCGCCGGGGCTGCTCTAGTGGCAACCCTTTCCTCTCAGAGAGTCCTTTTCAATCTCGAATCCATATACCGTCGCCTCTTCAGTTTCCATTCGGGAACGCACTCTGCTGCTGGTTTTTCGCAGTCGTCCGATTTGTTTGGAGACAGAAGGTCCCTACTTTGATTCAATTACCGAACATCATTCTCGACGCACTAGGACTTTTTAAGCGAGAGTCTGCTTTTCAATTCGCTCTCATTGACTTGCGCGAGCCTTTCCTTTTCTATTTGTAAAGCGCTAATCTCGTCTGGTTATTGTAGCTTGTTTTCACCGCCTGTAAAAAAGGAGGGTTGCCTCGATCGAGTTTTAAAATGTGATTCGCCAGTTTATCGTGTCTGAGTGAATTGAATGCCACTTAGCTTTTTTTCTTTTCGACGTGAATGTTTTTGTCTCGAAGAATTTGGAGTTCAACATTTCCTTTTCGTATAAATGACGTGTGTATTATATGATTATAATTTTATTTTAATTGCTGATTTAATTTTTCTACAATGAATTTAATAACTAAGTATTCACATATATAAGCTTTGAAAGACCGTGAACTTCCGTAAAAGAGAAAGCTCTCAATTCACTGTACATCTAATTCAAAGCCTGAAAGTCGACCCATGGGTAGATTGACTGTATCTTGTTGAAAAGAGGACATTTCTCATAAACAAAATGAGACGTTCTTTTCTCAGTTTATTTCCAGAAATATTCTTACTTCATCAATGCGTACACTGTCGGAAAGAATCCTTGGTCATTCTGTCGTTGGAAATTTTTTCTTAATAGGAGATCCATTACTCCAAATTATCCATATTTCTTGCGGGCGAATGAATTACAAAGCACAGAGAATCATTAAGTTGTAAGATGTTATGGTAATTTCATATTTGGCAGATAACTTTCTTCACTACCTCTTCAAAAGAATTTTTATGAAGATTTACAATTCTTGAAGTTATTAAATATACTACGAAAATGTCTGTGCTTGTTAGATTCCAATTTTACTATATAGCTCAACTCTCAGTTTATCAGTTTTTATTAGTATCGGTATATAAAATATTTAATTCTTTGTATTTTCCTACTGAGTATCATTAAAAGAACACTACTTTTGGAGGAAAATTCAACATATGGATAGCTTACCTATTGGCGGTTGACAAAGAGTGATTTGTCATAGTGCCATATCGTTTCCAAAAAGGAGTTTTAAGAATTACTTTTTCTTGCTATTTTTCTTATTTTACGTTCTGAAGTAGAGCCTACGTTTTTCTTTGGCCCGTTAGCATGTAATTGAATAAATCATAGCGTACGAATAAAAAATATTTTTTCGCATGATTAAAGTTTCTATTCCAGAGTTGCCCTCCTCTCATAATGCCAACCGGGAAAGTTACCACAACATTTGTCATTTCAATAGCAAGGTACTCCCCCTGCTCTATAAGCAACGAACGAGGAACACGTTTTCTGCTTATGGATAATTTTTAGTCTTAAAACTTTCAAATTGAGACCAAACGAAATCTGAGTTTTATTACTGCCAATGTTTCTGGTATTGAAGTTTAATTGAGTTGAAAATATTTGCATTCAGAATAATATATAATTCAAGCGTATACTGTATTTAATTTTAATCTTCCGTTCATCTATATTTTAGCAGGATATTTTACTTACAATTCCCATCCCTTGTAATCTCTCGATAGACTTTCATTGCGTCCCAGAGGATTACCAAAAAAAACCCATGCAGATTATTCATTGATGTGCCTCAACGCAAATCTCCCCCAGCATGTGAAAAAATAATCATACCGAACATGATTCCATTTTTATTGCCTTCGATCTTGCATCTTTTTTGTCCGGTGTACTGCAACCTGACGAAGCCCCTGTTTAGCTCGTATCAGCCTCTACTCCATCCTGCCTTTCATTGCTAAACCATTGAATATCGCAGATCCGATTGCGTCCGCCCGTTCGTTCCTTCCGAGGGCCCTAATCTCACGAGGTCTGTTCACTTTCCCTTCGTTCCGAGAAACTTAAAAAAGCTTCCGTCATAGCCTTCACTTGTTTGACGGCGGACGCTCTATGACCTTGCGATGTGTAAAGAATAAAAATGAAAATGTGTAGGATTTGGCGTAGCGGAGAGAGGGAATTAGCGGATTACGAGGCCTCTTGGTATTTGGCAGGGTGATCGATCCCGGAACTGCCTAGTGGAGATTGCACTCATCCCCACCGCATTGCGGGAGGGATGCGCAAAATAACAAAGATAACAAAATGGCAGTTGAGGGATTAGTTCGGCTCACGAAAGAATGGGGGCGGAAAATATAACGAGGGGATTGGTTTCAAGAAGTCGCTGCCATTGATAAATTAGCGAAAGTCGATATTCCTGCGCTGAGTGGTATTAACGGAATTATTAACGATGTTCGACGAATTTAAAAATTGCTAAGACAAAGCTTAACCGAAATCCTCGGAAGAAAGGAAATTGGGAGCTTCGTTAGGATTATTAAATATAAAATGAAAATGTCTGCTTATGGTATTAGTAGTGGGTGTTGCGTGCTTACTCAACTACTTTTCGATAATGAATGGAAAATAAAAGAGAGAGTTGTTGTGACAAATTAAGTGAAAAGCCTTCTTTCCACTGATTCAATGATCATAATATGTTCGTTGATTGACTGGCCCTCTCTCTACTGACGGCTTGTGGGATTTGGAAGTGTACTCTTGGCCTAAATCATTAAAATTTAGGATATGATTGACCTTACTGATGAATAATACGTAGTTTTGCGCATAAAATTTATGTTCCACTCGTTGAATTTTTGGAAATGCAGCATTTAAACCTCCGCACGATGCCAACTAGCATGCAAAGACATTACCACACAATTTATACTTAGAAATTAATGGCATTGGTAATTTCATTACGGAAAGGAAAGGAACTGAATTTGGAAATTAGAATAAAATGATTCTGAATATTATTCTGAAAAAAAAATGATCAGAAAAGAAATAATAATAAGTTTATAAATTCAACGACATACATAAGCATGTGTAGAACAAGGAATTTCTTTATTACATAGGAAGCTACTATAACTGTACTATAACTGCCAATTAATAGTATATGCTACATTCAGTTACAATTACAATATTCCGTATGATTATATCTGAAATTATTGAGAAGCATTTTCATTTCTAATCACTTGTTATTTAAGAATGAAATGAAGACCACGAAATGTTATGACTCATAGAAGTAATAAAATAAATATCAAGTCTTATCTTGCTTCCTTGCTAAGGTCAAGCATTAGTCATAGAGCAAATTCGCTTTCATTTGCTAGCGATAGAAATAAAGAAACTATTTAGAAATGTTCCAGGAATTTGTAAAGGATATTATTTAGCACTTTGTTTGGTGAACGCAATTTTTAAAGTAATTTTCTAAAGAGAAATAAAATAATTATGTAATTAGTTGCGGGTTAATGGTGAATAATGCTGTGAGGTTCACCATTCCCGATAAACCTTAATTAAGAAGGAGATAAAATGATCCTTACCAAAACTTTCTCTTAAAAATAAAGCAGAAAAATGAAGAAGGGTGGTAACTTTATCAAGAGCTAGTGCTCAATCCACTAAGTTATCTCAAAAACCTGCGTTCCCATTACTTAGGAGTGGAACACATGGCCACCGAACCCTGCTAGTTGACGGCGAGGAAAAATGTTGTCGGCCCTAATATGAAATAGGAGAGGGAGAGTGGTTCAAGTTTTAAGAACGGCGGAGACGGAAAAGTTTGCAGAAGTAAAACCGGCAAAGATTGCGAAATTTCAGCTGTAATGTTGGAGAAAATATTATAAAGCCAAAAGGAGAGATTTTTAAGAATATTGGGAATTTATTAAGGATATTAAAGAGAGAAGGTTAATCTTTGATATAAAAAGCGGTGGATGTTTTCCCGTTGGTTATGGTTCTCACAGTCTGAGTTTCAATTCAGATCTTTAATTTTTTTATTCGATTTAAAGTAAATAAAGCATGATTGATCTCCGGATATCCACATTAAGCATAAGAAATATCACAGCGATTTCATTTGTTCAAATTTTAAGCACCCGATAATTGAAAACTGTTCTTTGTGAAGCCCTTATTGTGATGATAATTTTATGAAGTTGTTAAATATATGTGTGATGGGAGATAGAATAGTTATTCAGCGGAGTACATAGCCCTAGTAAATCTAATGCAACACAATATAAGAAAATGGTATTCTTGGTAAATGGTTATCAGGAAGAAAGATATCATAAAATATTTAATCCATTTAAGATTAAATAAACTATGATACGCAATCATAAATTCTAGCACAATAAAAATATAATTTTACGTATCAATCTTTAGTGTCCTTATAACCAAGTGTTCAACTTTAATGAAAGTGGTCTCGGGTTCGGTTTCCGGTGGAAGTGAATTCAAGACCTCAGCTATCGAAGCACCTTTAACAATACTACTACTGCAATACCTCTTGCTGAATTAACTCTGCATGAGGAATTAACAAATTTTTACATTATACTTTCATTATTATTTAAACAATATTTGCCAGTGACAACCTAAGGTGAGTTTCACATACTTGGAGGTGACTTTAAACATTGAATTGAATCGAAATGTTGAATTCAAGGATTGCGTTGTCATACGTCCCACATCATGCAAACATGTCCCATTGCATTGTCCCGATAATGTGCATTGTGACGTAAATAATGCATGTATCTGCGAAGACTCAACCACCGAAAAAGGCTGTGCTTTACTCCAGCGTGAATGTCTACTTTTATTCGTCGATACTAGGTGCTAGGAGCCAATATTGGCTCTCTAAACGAATGTTAGGCATTGGTTTACCGATCCGTGGAAACAAAAAAAGAATTATCAATGACCATCTCTTAACATTCCACTTCTATAAGCATTCATTCCTATTTTTCTCATCAGCGGAACTCTTGTCGATCTTCCTTCGATCCATATCTTTTCTCGTCCCATTTCAGTCTCTTTTTTATCGCTCCAAACCTCTCCAAAAAGACCCGATGAAAATGTCAGAAGTGAGCAGGTACTTATCCGTTCCCTGAAAAATTCGCCGAAGGGCTGTCTCTCTTCATAAATCGAGTAGAGTCTTTTTAGCCAATTATCATGCGTAGTAATATGAAAGAAAATTTAAAAAAGAAGACACAGTTATAATCGTTCACCAATTCCTAGAATTAAAATATCGGAATGTCGTTGAGCCGACGTGGATATAAATTGCCAAATATATTTTAATTTATGATCTTATATAAACCCTTCCTTTCCTAAATTTCAGACATCGAGATTTTATTATTTGGTCACTTGGATAAGGATTTTTACACGATTTTAACTTTCTCCTTGAGAAATGTTTCCTCTCGTCATTCTTTATACGCTATTTAATCGAATAGTTCAAGTAACTCAAGTTCAAGTGTACACAAAGGGGAACTCGATAAATAGAATCTCTTAGTTACACGTAAATATAAAATTATTCTCGAAGAATCTTTAATTAACGCAAGCCTAGATAATAAATTGTGTAGCATTTGGGATATTGTTTTTGAAAGCTGAGTATGGTTTCAAGAGAGTTTTCCACTAGTGTTTTTACTGAGTTGAATGACGGCGGAAAGGATGATTGAGAATTCGCAGATGTTAAGCATACATTTTTCGTTGAAAGCCTCCGATATGAAACCTATTGCATCCGATACTTCAAAACTGCACACGGAGTATTTTGCAGGATAAAATAATATTTGTTTTCAAACTCCCGATCTGATCAGCGATCTAACGAGGACCCCTCAGCGGAACTAAAAACGCTTATTTTCATTATCAAATTCCCTCCGCGATATAGAGATAAACATTTTTCCAGCGATATTTCCAAAGCTCTCGAATTTAGGTCAGATGCTCAATAGGCAGAACATCATCCTTCCGAATCGACACAAATTGAAATAAAAGAGCATCTTCGCCTCTCCATCACGTCCATTTCCTTTTATTCATCGAATTCCGTACGCACTCGCCGCGATTGAATATCCGCAACTCCTTTTCATGATGTAATGGCGCGGCCACGCAAGCGGGGGTTAAAAAAGAATCGCCTTTCATTATACGTGAGCACGGATCGCGAGAGCTTACGCTCGGCAGCCCCCTCACAGGATCAAAAAGAGAGGGGAGAAATAAAAGGAATAACACGAATGAAAAAGTAGCTGACCCGAACGGAATTCGAGCTGAATCCTCGATGAACACTGGACAGTGCATATATACCGCTCTCGAGCGCGATTTCTCATTCGACAGGAGCGAAAAAAGATCGAAAAAGAATCGGATGCCCCAAGTGTTAATTTAAGAGGGAAAAAATTCCGCGTCACCTCCTGACCCAATTGTTTCCTCTATATATTTCCCCTCCATCTCTCGCATTTCCCCCTCTCTGTCTTGGGGTTCTTGCCCTCCCTCAGGGTTCTTTCATTCCTCTTCCCTCAGGGTTCTTGCCCTCCCCCTCCCTCAGGGTTCTTCCCCCCTTTCAGATCCTCTGCATCCCTCAGCAGTGCAGGTCGCCATTCGTCAAGCTGCCCTCTGGAGAAGAGGACCTCTGCCCTCTGGGACGCTCTCAAATGACGCCGTGCTAGTTGGCGACCTCCGCCCCAAATACCCAAACGCCTCAAATTTCCCCTATCGGCCATGACCTCTACGTCACACCTCTACTCCAAATGTCACTCACTTCCTTGCGTCCCAATCGCCTCTCCTGCCACGCATTCCATTTTTCATCCGCCGCACCATTCCGTCTTCATTTCCCTTCCTTTGCCATGTATATTCCGTCTCTGCCATCTTTCGCTACCTTTCGCCAAGTATTCACCCGTTTTCCTCTTCTTCCTTTCCTCCTCTCTATTCGAATAAACTAGGTATCGAATTTGTAAAGGGGGATTAGATATGTGTATCATTTTCTAACCCTGTTCCTTAGCAAAATGCTTTTATGTGAATCAGATTCGGTGTTTTTCGTCCACTTCCAATTACTTAGATAAAAATTAGTACAATTTTGAAAAAATTGGGTTTTTATAATTTAATAAGCGGTGCTATTAGCTTTAAGTGTATCTGTAGAATCCAATTTTCCGTTCTATCATAGAGCAAGGAAAGATATTATAAAAATAATAATGATAATAACACTTTCATTTATAATGGAAGACTATCACAAAGGAATCATAAGATTTTTTATCGCAAAAAAGGAATTACAGTTGTGTTATAAGAGAAAATAATTTATATCATACCCTTTACATTGGCCAAGACCAATCATTCCATATAATATATAATGTGAAATATATTAAGTCCTTTAGAATCTAAATATCAATTTCTTGAGTACTGTCATAAATATTGTTTGACTTGATGGATTTATGCAAACAGAAGCCAATCTCCAACCTTTTCCACACCGTCATAAGGCCTACAGTTATCTCAGTAAAGTTCAATTCTCTGTAAATTTTCCTTTTCTAATTTACATTTTGAGGTCTCTGAACTCTTCACTAAGCTTATATCTTTACTTCCCCGTCCTTTCATTCTCTTTACAGTTCTTTAATCTTTCCATCTATCTCCTTTCTCTGTACGACATCTCCCCTCGGGATCACAGTGTACCTTGTGGACTACTCTTCCAATCTTCTCTTTCTCGGACCTTATTCTCATTTACAACTCGTCTCTCTCCCTAATATCTCTAATTTCCTGTAACCTTTAAGAAGATTTTCATCTCTATTCCATTTCATTCTCATTTCTCCAATCGTTCTCATGATAGTCTCTTTGATTTTCTCCTAACTTCCTCTTTTCCGCTCTCTTTTAATTACTCTCTCTTTTAATTACTCTTTCTTTCTTTTTGTAGATTTTTCTTTATTTACATCCGGATTTTGCTCCTCTATATAAAGATCATCCTCTATCCTTTTAATGATGTTTGTTCCTCTTCTTTATGTCAATCCGAAGAGAGGTAAGGTCTTTATGTTTCATTCAATCCGAACTCATAACTATGAAAGATATCAAAACGCAGGATGTGGGTGACCAAGCCAAATTAGTAGTAGACCTATGGTGAAAACGGTACTGTGTTTAATTTACGGAGGGCAAAGCAAAAATTAATATTTTCCATAAATTTTATTTGAACGACCTATTTTTGAACATAGCAATGACTTCGTTAGGTACACTATTTTCGGAAATAAGATTCATTTTCCGGTAGTTAAAATATTGCTCATGGAAAATACCTGGTTTTGTTTTTAGTTGGGTTTAGACAGCTCTCGACAATGTTATGCCAAAATATTTTTACCTATATTGGTCCATTTCTACAGTTGCCAATCTATTATAGTATCTAAATTCAGGAAAAGTAGCTATTAGAGATGCCACACATTCAGTGGGATTTTGTTTATAACGGTCTTAACTCCATCATCGGACAAGAATGTCTCTCCTGCCATCCACTCTTCGATAGAGCTAACACATGTTCATGGTCGGAAACGTACGATCCAATTTTCGAAGAAAATACCTCTATCCATCAGTGCTTCTCCGGTCATCCGGCCGATATTGTAACAGTGGAAAACCCATCCGTCAAAATCCGGTGGTGAGATGAAATAAGCCCTGAACATAGAGACAATGAGTATATTGGTGAATAGTATATAAAACAATCCCTTTATTTCAATATTCTTGAATTTACGTAATTTCGATTGAAGAAATAGGGGCAAAGACGTCCATGCATATCTCCCATCCACTCTGCGCGATTACATGTCTGCATATGTTGTCGTCCGCCATCAATCTACCTCTCTTGCGACCTATCGCATTACGAAAATCCCTCCTATGCGATGTTTATTAGCCATTAGCTGCGAGAAGTTGTGCCACCGTAATTCATATCCATTGCGAACCTTAAATTAAGGCCGACCGGCGAAAAATTATGTAGCGATTAATTTTACGACCTAGGAGTGTTTTGATTTCGGAACAGCCGGGAATTTTAATGAACGTTTGAATTTTGGATCAGTTTCAATTTATGCACATTTCAGAGCATTTGTCTTTTAAATGGTAACAGAAGGAAGTTTATTAACGGAAAATTCCAGATCCGCATTACGTGTAATTAAAATCTCCCTTACTTCTTTTCGTTTCATATCCATTGATATATCGGTGATCGCGAGCCATTAAAAATGTTGCTAAAGGTGATATAATTCCCCAACTGATGTTTTGATGTTCCTGCTCAAAGTGGGTCAGAGTGATTTGTTATCGACTTTTAGAATAATGGCCTTCAACATTTTAACTGCATTTATAATCTCTACGATATTTTTATACGATTCGCTAATGTCTCACAGTGCGTCATTTAATTAATAATATTCATCAAAATGTAACAACACATGTCTGCAATGTCCTTTTATATTTTCATAACATTTCCAACGAGGATGGTGTTATTAGCTCTAAATTGGAAAGAATTTTATTTTTTAGATGGGTTTTTATATAGCTTCGTGATATATGACATTAAATTTCAATGAAATTGAGTAGACATTCTGTCCAGTTCGAAATAAAACTTTGTCCTATACATTTATTATAATACTGCAGACATAGACATGAATGATGGATTAATTTTTCAAAGCAAACTATAAACTATTTCTACTTATATTTTTGTAGAATTTATTGACATCAAATTTTAAAATATATGCTTTCAGATAACCATTTCTTTACTTCTATCAGCTGTTTTTAGAAATGGATCATTATTCCATCTATGAAATTCATTTACATCATTTCTTTCTCATCCATTTACCTTTCTTCTGTCTGAACCACAAGTGACAGCTTCTCTTTAACCGTATATTTCAAACTTCACAGCCACCTCCGTGGCGAAAATTCGCATTTTGAAAAGATCTCCTCCGTCCTCGTGGAAAAATCGCCTCCTTATATATTTGGCGCCATAACTGCTTATGATGAATAGAAGTCCGCCTCACGTCACATAAAAAAGGCACATATTCTCTATCCTTTCCGCGTGATTGGAAACGACGCCGAAGGACACTTTATAAACACGTAATTTTTTTCCGGGAGACAACCTTTGACAGGTAATTCCGAAATTGCATTAACTTGTGACACCGTGATGGGTGTCAGGATGAAGGTAACCCTTCCATTGTGCCTTGATGATTTTATCGCTCGCATGAGTGCCCGAGGATGCTGTGAAGAAAATACTTAGGAGTGCGTGAAAGGGATTGATGGAGTGAAGACTCTCTAGATGGTGATAACGCGTTTTCGAGAGAGCCGGTCGGGAAGTGGAAAAGAAAGAGGGGAAATCGAAAAGACGCTGGGGTGAGTGGCGGATAGAAAAGTTAAATTTGATGGAATTTGAGGGAGGGAATACCATGAGGCCAATGGAGAACTGTACCAGAAATAGGCAAAGAAACGAAAAGCCGTAGTCAAATAAGAAACGGTAACCTAGGAAACGTACAGAATCAGGAAATGTGGAGAAGACTTTGGTAGCCGAGTGGTTAGCATACCTTCCAATGCCAAGGTCCCGGGTTAGAGTCCTGTTAAACCGGGACTCTCCTGTTAGGGAATCAATTTCTGTGTTAGTTAACTGGCTGGATTTTTATGGGAGCTGTGAGAAATAAATAATTAAAAACGATAAATTGAAATAAAGAAGGCTGAGAGGGACTAAGAAAAGGATTGAGACGGACATACTGAGATACAAACGGGCAAATTGAAAGAGATTGAACAAGAATTATCTCTAAAAATGTCCACGTGATTGAAATCCACTGAAAAAATATAGTGTAGAAGAGATATATTTCGTAGAAATGTGAAATGAAAGAAAAGACATGAATCTATCCCAAAGTTCCAGAAAACATGTTTAATTTAAACCATAACCTAAAAACAAGTCTAATAAACAAATACCTCTTCCACTCTATTTTATATTTTACCAATGCAAAGAGCTTAATATTCGGACTATGGAAGATAAAACAGCAAAAATAAACAATCAAATAGAAAAAGAACGAATTTATAAACTGATTAATTTAGCAGTGCAGAATCGGATTGCACAATACTCATTATCAAAAGAAATACATACCTCAAATTACCTCAAACTAAAAGGAGAATGCGGTCAACTATCCGGATGGAAGTGAAAATGAGTCACACTAGTGAGAAACTGGAACTCATGGAATAGGAAACATGAATATAGGGAGAGAGATAATAGATCTTACGATGAGCAGCATTGAAACTATAGTCCCTTCTTTAGATTAAACTCCGAGAGATAAGGGTTGAGAAAGAGATAGGGATGAGGTCGGTGAGAGAGGAAATTGTGGAGGCGAATGAGGGAGCAGAATATTGCGGGAAAGGACCGCCGGAAGCAAGGAGCGGATACTGACGTCAAGAGAGGGAGCGGCAAATGAATCGCCGGTCTGAGAGAAGGAAAAAAGCGGCAGGATAAAAAAGACTTCCAACGGGGTGAACCATGAGCACTAAAACTGAACGTCATTGCTCACGCCGTGGGTGTAACGCGCTCGCCAGGGTTTTTACCCCCAACCTGCTCTTGGTTTGCTTATTTTTGGTCCCCTACATTTATTCGTTCCACTGCTCGTTTGCATTTTTAAAAGTCCGGTGACGTCCCGCTATGGGTCCATCAGATAAGGTGCGGAGAATGGGCTTATGGGAGAGGGGAAAGAGAAAAGGTCGATCAGAGAGAGGAGGGAATAAGCAGAAATAGAGAAAGTGGAGAGACTAGGAAGAGAGGAATCACCTTTATTTTTCAATGAAAAGTGTTTGAGATGGATCGATGCGGAAGATGGAGAAATTAATCGATGTGTCAAAGTCGTCCTTTGCTGGTAATCTCTTAGGGGAAGATAACATCGGATGAACCCCTCAGATATGTTATCTGATGACGTCAGAATTATTAACTTTTCTTTAAAGCATCAATCTATCTAAGGCATTTAAGCACTTCCATTGGTGTTTTAGTTACTCTTCTGAAGGGAATTAATGCGATGTGTGCTACTGCAATCTTTTCATCGAGGGTTTCTCTTTTAAAAGAATTAAATAGCTAATATATCACTCTATTCTCTATTAATACATAATGATATACAGGAGTATTCTGTTAATTGAGAAGAAATTTAACGTTATAATATTAATGATAAAATTAATTAATACTAAAGTAAAATATTAATAATTACAGAACAGATTAACTTAACATTCTATCAATCTATCCTATTATTATTAATATACCAATATAATATATCTATAAATATTAAACCTCTCTCATTATTCGCTATAAATAATAATAAATTTTTCAGACAAATATGTAACTCAAAATGACAAGAGATTCCATAATTTGTCAAGTTTAAGTAAAAAGCTTTCACCACAGTTAAGATTTCCGCTGCTAAAATTAACCTTTGCGAAAAATCACGAAAATTTGACAAAATATAACTTAAACCCTTGTGCTGCATTCTGAGAATGATCTTCGTTCCTGTTAATATTTTTCCTTTGCGATTGCATAACTTATGTCTTCGGCAAGTGATCGAAAAATGAGATTACCTCTAGTCTGATTCTTTGACTCATATCTGATGTATTACTTATGAAATATTATGTTTTAAAAGATATGACAGCGAACCAGATGATGATTTCATGAGGTAATATTTCTATTCTCTTATGAATCGTATGAAAAGTATGAGAAGGATATGTGAGCCCGGTCGATAGAACTTAAAACGACATCGCGAAATGAAAATAGGCCACAATATACGCATTGAAGGTTGAAGGAGGATGGCGAGGTCACAGGAATCGCTAACTCAGAGCCACTGGACCAAAATATCAGGTGTCGGAAAAGTAACCCTTTGACGATGCACATTTTTGCTCGGATCGGTACTACTCAGTCTGCATTTTCATCAGTTTCCCAGGGAACGTGCAATATCCCGCACGGCTTCTGCCTCAGCAACATCATACTTGGAACTCTCCTTAACCTCAAACCCCTCCCGACTAGAATCCTCCACGTTAAAGGCTGATCCAATAAGGCTTCCAGCAGCCGCACCAGCCTTCTTTTCACGCCAGACTAATATCAGACGTGCGTTTCAGAGTAAGCTTACTTTACGAAGGAAACGTAAGAGTTCCGTTCGGTCTCTTTGGCCCTCTTGCTTATTTTTTATTACTCTCGGAATTAGGTACGGAAAGGATAAACGCGTGAAACTGCGGTTTAATGGTTTCTGTCATGTGTTGGACTTTCTGAGGCTCTTTCACCCGTCATTCCGTCTCCTACTTGCTTTCTCTCCACTGCTCCAAATTTCCTTTGCTTCTATTTATTCCGGTCGGATAAGTCTCTCTTCATCCTGTTAAATTTTAGATACATCTCTATACAGAGGTTTCCCACATTTTACAATTTAATATTAACGTCCGGAATAAAATTTGTGAAATATAATTTTGAAATAGCTATCCATCCGCTAGCATTCAATTATTCAAGATTAATAATTAATGATGGAATGTACTTACTAAATTTGAATGTTTTATAGACATTTTTTACTTTATTTACAAAACAAGTTTACTTTACGTCCAATTAGCATAATTATCCATCACAATATATTTAAATTAGTAAGTAAAATATAATGGAGCAATATCCATAAGCTCTTGTGCAACAAAATGTTCATATTTCATATTTAATGCTCTTTTAATCTGTAATTGTGAAACAATGTTTTTACATGGAATTGCTTCATCGAGTACGATAAATACCAATTAAAGAATCAATTCACGGACACCGCGCTTAGAATTGGCTTATTTTTATCATGTAATCGATATTTAATTAGCTGTTTGTGATGATTAATAAATGCGTATTGGTTGATATGGGATTCAACGTGTGATCTGAATTGATAATATAAACCATTTTCAACGCTCTTCCCTAAATGAGAGAGATCAGTAATTCACATTTAGCACCCCTAAATTTCTTCCAATTCCTACTGGAGATAGGATTCTGAAAATGCGAGTAATGTAAAATTGAAACAGATAGTCGAAATGACTGTTTCAATGTTGAGAACAGATCACATTTGAATAATTTTTACCTCGTAAAATTTAATTAATGCCTTCCGTTGAGATTCAAACTAAAAGGTAAATATATCAAGATATTTGACTTTATCAAGTACAGCATTGGCAGCACATCCTAGATATTGTGAAATGTTTGTATGCATTAATTTGGCAGGCAAGGACGTACAATGGTAGATGTATTCTTGAGGTGATTTTTTATTAGTACTCTTAGAATAGAGTATCTATAAGCATCCCTCTCTCGCTCATCTCTTAACCGCACTCTTCGGAGAGGTAGTTAGATGCTTCTAGAAGGTCCTTCTTAACCGCCAAAGCATTCTTATCACGTTCCGCATTCAATCTCATTCATTCCTCTCTCCGCTTTGCCCCAAGGAAACTTTCCAACAACCGCTCCCTTCCATCCCTTTAAAAATCCTTTTTTCTCTTCTCCACTTCTCATCCTTTACCGAATTTCCCCCACAAATTACTCGCTTTCTTCCACTTTCTCTCCTCGATTTCTCTTTTCACCTGCAACAAATCTCTTATGTTTCCGATCGCCCCATTCCTTTTTTTCTTTCCACTTTACGTCTCCTTCCCATCGACTTCTCCCTCTGCGATCGCCTCATATTTTATCCGCCAGGGGTGGACACTCATATCTCCCACTCACAGACCGTTGGCTCTGAAATATTACCATCGCATTTGCCGAATGATGATCTTGGAAACGGGAGAAAAACTTTCCGAAATCCATTTTTTGTGCGGGCGAGAATTTGTTACGTTTCATTCCCATTATGGTCCCGCAAAACAGAAAGTCGATCGTTATTGTAATGTAAACGGACTGATGATGAGGGAAGACTTGTGTTTGGAATGTTTGGCGGCATTTTTTTCTGTTTTTTATCGCAAAGTTTCTATCTCATCGCATCCTATTCGTTTCGTCCAATATCCGTACCAATATGCGAGGGTTCCAACATTATTGATTGGATGTCGTTCAAGAAATTTTATCAACCACTTGGATGCAATCATCAAATGACGCTATTGCTCTTTCGAATGTTCTAATTAATATTGTATAAAGGTTATCCACGCCAACAAATCATGCAAGAGCGGATATTTGAGTACATCACTAATACTACACACTAAAACAGGTTGGAATTCTATTCGGAATTTAAGTGATTTAAGGTTTTAATCGAAACCAAAATATTTTAATAAACGATTTTATGTGATCAATAAGTTACTGCTATAAAATATATCCCTTGAACAAGTTAAACGAATCGTTATTCATTTTCCCTCATTTTTTGTCGTGGATTTCCAGACGGTATAGCCTTCTGCTATTTCTTTTATCAGTATTTTAACACACACTATTTAACCAAAAATAAAATATTTTCATATTTTTATTTTATTTTTATATCCCAAACTTTGGAAAGGTTTGCAGCTCGGTTTAAAGCCTCAATAGGCCACATATTGTTGTAAACTCGAAAGCACAAGCCTGCGTGTTTACTACTATACTATGTATATTGTCCAATCTCAGTGTTATCCCTGTTTGCTACATTGATTATTTTTGATTGATCGAAGACAATTACATCATTTTTACATTACATACTTTCAGTATGCTCAAAAAACTTGTACGTATACTGCGGATAATAAAGAGATTAGCTACATGTCTGTTTTAGTTCACAATTAGGTGTATTAAGTTACATTAATCCTCTATTGTGAATTTTAGTGAAATTTTTTAAGGTGAATGTTTTTATAAGCAAAATCACGTTGAAGAAAACATAACTTTGTATATCTTATTTTATTTAATTTGCTTAATATGCGATATGGGGATAAACTATTAAATTGATGTATTTTTCTCTCTTCTTCGACTTCTACACTCATCTTTCTTTCCCTCATATATTCAATCCTAATTTCTGTCACATGAAAAGCGAAGGTTACATATAATTCCTCCGTTTCCCATTTTCTTTCCTCATCTTCTTTCTTCTAAGTTATCCTTCATCGCTCCATTGCCTTCTCCTTTCGCATTCCATTCTTCTCATTTCTGTTTCTAATGTTTTCCCCCCAAATTCCTCTTCTTTCTCCATTCCTTCCGCTTTTTCTCCCGAGCACTCCCTGCTATTGCATTTCCTTATTCTAAATCCTCTTCTTTTCCCCCACGGATTCTGTGTTCTCTTCCGATTTCTTTCCTTCTTCGCATTTTTCCGCCAAAAAAAGACTTCCATCGCCGAGATTTTCATCTTATCCCCCTTTTTTCCGCGTGTGACATGATTTTAACATACCTACATTTTCGATTTATTTTTTGCGGATTCGCCTTCCGTCCCTCTGGATGAGGAATTATCTCAGCAAAACCTTAATTTAAAGGGAAAGAACCTCACCTTACGCCTCTCGAGTGTGCATTGAAAAATGCAAGCGTTGCACCATCGCGATGATTCGCGCCTCTTCTGGTTTAGACGTTTCCAAATGCACGTTTGTTGGAGAAGTAATAGTTAACGGAGTACTTCTCTGAAAAAAATCAAGAAATTCAAAGCGCAGCATTTCCTCACAATAACGAGATTTCCGTCAGCATTTGCGAAAATTCGCTATTCCTGCGCGCTCTGTTTTAGTTTAAAGGTAAACTGCAATGTTATTAGGGAAATGTACCGAAGTGTTTTTATATCTCCACGCAGAACTCGTACGAACCGTTAATTACCTCGCAAGCTGTGCTCCTCTGGAGTAGTTTGAAGGAGTCCAAACGCCCGAATATGGATGCACACTCATCTTCCGTCGGACTTCCTCATTACCATTTTAGTCTTTCCTTCGAATCCCTTTCAACCGCACGCCTCCATTCGCATCTTTTAAATACATAAATATATTCCACGGCCGTCTTTCGCACGCGTAAGCAGCGATTTCACGCGAAATTTTTCCCTCCGAAGGGACGATATATATTTGACTCGTGTTTCTCCCTTTAGGATGAAGCCTCGCAGGCCAAACCGCACCCCTTTCCGATCCACTCCATTTCGTCATGCGCATATTTGAATCATACTGTGGCTTCCCATGTTTTTGTTTTTGCGCGGAAGAATGAGTGAGAGGGATGACTGCGAATGAACGGCGTATTTGAATGAAATGGGCTTTTCCTCGCCTCTCAAAGTTTATCCGCATTGTGTCAATGTTTAGCCGCTGCTAAAAGATCCGAACGGCGCCTTCCAATCGTTCCATTCCATCCAGATTAATTTTAGTTTTAAATATTAACGTGCGAGGGGAATGGCATCGTTTGCGCTGTTATTCATAACCTTCTGCATTACGAATACACGGAGTGGTAAATATTTAAGCTCAATCGTCGAATACGCGATGGGATTCAATGAAAACGCTATAGCTAACAGTTCGCTTTTGTTATCTCGGTCGCTATTGACTGATTCATATAAATAAATTCATTTGTTTACTTCAACGATGTGGTCAAGGCTTTGTGTCAGCTTACTGTAGTTTCCACAGAATGCACAACGCGGTGAAAGGATGAATTTAAGTAGTTGATTGAGTAATTACTGAGAAGCAATTAGTAAAATCAGTGAGGGATTCCTAGAATATAAGTTATCCAATCATGTAAAAATGTTAATAACAAACATGACTCGGAGCCAAATTCAGTCTCTTGGATAAAGTATTACAGCATCTAAAGTACCATACCGCATCGATACCATTCTGTAAACGGGATGCTTTGTGATAATGGCAAGTGGCTCTCTACACAGTGGTACCAACCACCGCCAAAAGTCCCCACCGACTCACCTAAAACTGGGAAATGGAAAATTTTCCCAAAGAATTAAACAAGGATGAGGGAAAGGTATTAAGTGAGGTCTGAAAAATATGCTAAATTTTACACACAGAGGTTTGCTCCTGGGACCCTAACAATGGAGAGAAGAGAAAAATATCAATACGACTGGGAATTTTAAAATTTATTTAAATTTTCGGTTAAAACAATGGTGATAACATGTCTTTTGATTAGAGTAATATATAATTCAAGTTTAATGTATAAAATTTTAGAGGACATATAGTATGAACAAATAACTGGTAATACTAGGTACTTAAGTAAGTATGTAAGTCGTCCAATTAAGAAAAAGTGTGCAAAACATTACCAAATATTTGTGACGTATTAAAATATATTATACCCCCTTTGTGATATATTTAACTATGTTACATGTGTGAATATTATGGAAGCGAATAACCATAATTAATTTTCAAGATTTTAATTATGAGCAATAAAATAATATACTAATAATGTGTAATGCACAGGATGCCACTATCATCCACATGTGTCTATACTATCTTCCGTTCGTTCATAGATCTCCGTGTAAATCCTTTTCACATATTAATTTGAAGAACATGAATGGTTAATATGGTTTTTACTTTTCTATATGAATATTTTCATGTTTTCGAGGAATTATTATGAAAACATATTTCTGAATGCATGGTCATTCCTTTTATTAATTATGAGTACTCCAAATTCGATTTCTTTACAGCCTTACACTGTATACTGATTAAACCAATACCTAAAATGCATATCACCTCATCTTTAACATATTAGGCATTCGACTAGCGAATGGCATTTTAAATAAACTTTTTCGAAACACCTTTCAAAATTGTAGTACATCAAAAAAAATTTTAAATTATCCCCTGATAAAATATCTCTTGCTTCATCTTTAGTCTCAGACATTGATAAAAGAACCATTCTGTTTCTCCATCTAAAAAAAGCTGTAAACAAATCATAGTAAAGGAATTAATAAATTTAATTGGTTTCCTATTTTGAAGTTTCGTAGCGTACTTTGTATATTTGATAACTGTAAGATGGCATTCAGCAAAAAATCTACGTATTATATCCAAGCTGTAAAGGTTTTCCTGGGATTTATCCTGAAGAGGAAATGTATATTTCAGAGATAGTCAATCTTATTTGTTATATAGTACGATCTACGTACGCAAGAATCTAAAAGTATTGAGAGCAGCAATAAGTTTTTCGTAGAAATTATACTTAGAACCTCAAAATTATACTTTATAAATACTAAATATTTTTATTTATAGTTGATTAATGGAAAAAAAATTTCCAATTTGTTGTTTCTTAATTAAATAATATCTATTGATTAACGGGTTTAAGATATTGTCTCATCTTCAGTTTTAGTGGGTTTTACAAATTTAAACAGGTCTGAATTTAAATTATTGTTTTCTTTTCTGGGCTACTCCGTGAGAAATTGATTGATACGTTGTTTGTTTACAAATTATGCACGGAGATGGATTGGATGAATTTCGAATTAAATAAATAAAATAACCTTTTTATATTCAATTAAATCTGGAAAAACATCGAAAACACTTCTCACTTACAACTTAATGCATTCTTATCTGATGAAACATTATTTACGAATGCACAAGTTGGAAAATGCTATCATTATTAATCTTATACATATCGGCTGAGAATTCAAGTATTCGAAGATTTACTTCTTGTCTCATCAACTCTATCTCGAATGCTGCGTCTGATTCGTTCCGAGATTAACGAAAAGAAAAACAAGAATCCCTTGTACATGTTTCTTATCGCCTCAGAACCGTAAATCTTACCATGAGTCGATTCTAGGATTGGAAAGGAAACAGCAGAGCAAGTCCCCCCGTGCCTCAGAGATCAAACACTAAATAAAACCGAGAAAAAAATCCAACCGTCTCTGCTATTTAATATAAAGTAGAGAGACCCTAATTACGTTGAACATTAACGTCGCAGGATTTTTTCTGCTTTTTGTTACGTTTTTCCCAAGGAGCAGCTGGTTACCCCACGGATCCTGCTGACGACAGCTCGGTCACCTAATAAAAAAATACGAAGGAGCTCTTTCCCTCTTGCAACTTTTTCCTACCCACCCTCCGACTTCCTTAAGGGACAAAAAATGTCTCTCGGTCCCTACCCTCAATCAGGCGTGCAGGAATGAAGGAGGAAAAAAAAGAATAAATACACACAGCAAATAAAACTAGCGGAGCTGTAAATGGTCTGAGGGAGGAGTGGAGGATTTTATCCAATCAAGGAAGGAAAGTAACAGCATTTTTGGAGAAGGAATATAGTGCGGAAGGGGGAGAGAGTATGGTAGACAGTGGATTGTAGAGAATAATAGGGAGTGAGATAGGGAGGGAAAGGTTTAATTCAAAGGGAGGAGGAGCGATAAGGGAGAAGGAAATGGAGAGATGGAATGACTGCCACTCTCTAATCGAATGAAGTTGGCGGGGAAAGACGGGGAGAGAGAAATGACCGCTTCCATTGTCGGCGGCTGAGGAATGCTCGGGATGACAGCGATACTGCATTGAGAGGAGATTCCAAAGGGGAAGTTACAAATGTCGAAGATGGGAGGGCAGCGGGAATGGCTTAATGGACATAAACAAGATTATCTTTTGCGGAAGGAGCTGATGGAGAGCGGAGGAAAATATCTGAGGATTTGTAGGTAAACGTAAAAATATTTTCTTGATTCTATGGCTGAAGGAGATACTTAAGTGAGTGTTTGTGTATCTCAAGTTTTCATTCTTTCTTGTACTCTTTTACTGAGTAATATTTAGTTCGATATCAAGAGAATGGAAATATAATTCTCGAGAAACTTTACATTTACTCGTTTTCTGTCCCTTTTATACTCACTTCATGAGTCAAGTATTTCATAAGCGATTATAAAACTTGAAGCTATAATTACAACTGTCACATAAAAATTTAAACTGGATAATGTAAAGATTTTTAGTAAATTTATTATAATTGTAAGGATTTTGATAGGCATATAGATAGATATTAGTGTTAGGGCTACGATAACATTCTTGAGACATTACTCATCGAAAAGTGTTTTTCATTGTTTTCCTGAAGAAGAATTTTACAACTGATGCTGTTCTTATGGCTTAGCAAGGCGTAATAAATAAAAGATACAGTACAGATCCTAATGGAGACCAAAATCATTTTGCAGTTCAGGCTAGTAGTTTTTATTTAAGTTAAGCTTCCGAAATTAAAGCTTAAATTCTGATAGTTTCATAGTTCTACGCTACGCAATAGTGGCTTTCCACAAGCATTCAAATATTTGGAGGGAAAGTGTAATCCCTTTCTAATTTATGCTTCACCGTCCGACATCCATTGTGTCTCATATGTAGAGCAGTTGAGGCTTTTTTCATCCCACTCGCTCGCTTCAGTTACACCTAAGGCGACCTACATTTCTGTATACTCATCAGGTATTATATATGGGTCGGTGCCTGACTACTCTCTCTCGTAAACTGTTTTCAGAAATGTTGAGAAACAACCATCATCTTTTTGTTTTACCAGCCATGCTGAAATTTTCTGAACGGAAATTTTTATATTTTATGAATTGCTTCTTCTTAAATACGCATGAGAGTGTATTTAGACAGCTACAGAAATGCATACGTGTATGAATTTTATGGATTCCTGATAAATTTGTGTCAGAAGATAGAAAGTTCATCGGTAACGACTGCTCGTCAATCAGAGTACTCTACGATTGACATTGCGTCTCTTTTGAACGGAGCTCTTTTGCCTCCGCGGATTTATGGGTCATTTCATTTCCTACTTTGATATTCAGGATGAAAAATTGATTTTGTTTTCAACTAGGTCATCATTTTTGCCAACTTTCAAAAAACTCTTCTGTATTTTACATGCAATATGCGTATAATTTGATTTCCTCTCTTCGAGAATTTTGTACGTAAAAATCTATGAGTTTGCTTTAAATGTCTTTCCATAAAGCCCTACAGCTCTCCGATAGATGCGAATTGTAACTGCTATTCTCTTTGATAATAATTTAGTTATCTTCAGTTAATGGTTCAATTAGTAGAGACCCTAGGAATGAAGAATTTGTTTATCTTTTTCCTCTAACTACTTTTACTCCGTTGGTTTGCAGTTCTATGATATGCTGTTCGCCATGTATATGTATGCGCAACTTATAATGTAAATCAATATTGATATATTTATGATTTATTCATAGATTATGTTGTAAATAATTTAAGGTCTTTTATGATAACTTGCTGTGACCCATCACTAGTAACCTCATATTATTTAAAATAAATTTTACTATTGTTCTCCTTATAATAGAATTTCATTATCCAAGAGAAAATATATTTCGCGTCTCTCATTCCATATTAGGATTTATAGTGATTTAGTTGCAATTTTTAAACGAGATGGTTATCATGGATACACGCATGTTTTTGCAAATTGAAGTTAGAAGTCTTTAAACCGTTAAACTCTCTTTGGAAATGTGCATTTATATTTATTGAAAGGAATGAGAAATAATATTAGAGACTGAGAAGGATATATTGTGGATATGTTGTGAAAACAGCAATTTATGAGTTTTGAAATAATCTATCAATTAATTTTAAAGAAATTCTTTGAAAGAAGACGGATATGAAGGAGAGTAGTTACCTCTAACAGCTGAATCAAATTTCACGAAGTATAGCTATAATTATAATCGGAAGCATCATATATGTAACATTTCCTTAGAATATTTTACAGTTTGGGTAGCAAAAACAATGATCTCTCAACCTTTCCAATAATATGTTCAATCTTGACTTGGTGGAATATCACAGCAACCATCTTAAAAAGAAAAATATTTCTTTACTCTCAGAGCAGATTTTTGAATTTTCATCTTTTATTATCAAAACCTGAAGATACAATTACGTTGAAGAAACATGACAAATTAAAAATTTGCTAAAAACAATAGGAATTACCGTATGTTTTTAAGATGGCTCCTTAGCATTCCACTCTAAAGAAAACTGCTCATGTAAGTTCACAGCTCCCTCTTGTACCCATAACTGCTTGCCAATTTGCACCTTCTGCAGCACATTAGAATACCTATTTGTTAAATGAAAGCAATTCATCATCGCTTGACTCATTTATTAATCTTACGTCATCTACTCTCAGAGGAAGCATCTCCTTAGTTGCGCATCGATTAAGAATCCCAGAAAAGAGAAGATAGGTCCCTTCGTTCGAAAAGAGAAGAGATCCTCATTTTCCCAACGAGAATTTCGCGCATCGGAGAAAAACGTATAAATTCCCGATTGGAAGTTTCCTTAAGCCTCCCTCATCTTGTCGATCGTTAAGACTTATTTAGGCGCCTGTAAACGAATTCGGATCCCTTGCTCAGTTACCATTACGCAGGGACACGCAGTCATTACTTTCTCGCTAAGCCATCTAGACGACAACAAAAGCAAAAGCGGCTGCGGGTAACAGGTGCGAGAACACGCCTTGCGACGTCAATGCAGGAAGGAGACGTGATGGAGATGAGGCGAATCGTACGAGTCGATTCTTTTCTCATCGGGAGAGAGGGAAGGAATTTAAAAGAGGACGATGACAAATATAAAGCCGATAAAGGAGTGGAAGGGAAGGATGTATTGCGGACGTTGGGTTCGTGGGTGCTATAGAAATAGACTGGTCACGTCTCGTTTATTGCAGTAGGGAAAAGATAAAGGAGGTAACGTTCGCAAAAAGGTGTTTTCCTGAGAGTAGAAAGGTTGGAAGAGGAAGAGAATGGTTTAGAAATCGAATGGGTTTGGCAAAATAGGAGAAAAGAAACAAAGGCTTGCGATTGGCTCAGAGGTCAAATGGGAAGGGGAGTGAAATGGGGCAATTGGAGGAAATAGAAATTGGAAGGACGAAGTAGATGTGTAATGAAAGAGGGATGGGCGGTCGAAATTTTGAGTATGCAAAGGAGTAATTAAAGAGAAAAACTGAGAGGAAAAAGAGTACGAACGAGTGTCAATTTAAGGTCTTTCATAACAGACGATTTTTCCGATTGAAAGAAACAGCGGTCTCTTTGACAGTTTAGCAATTCGTCTGCAATTAGAAAAAAGAAAATCACTTTAAGAGATGATGTTCGTGATTGATTCTCAAGAGTAGAATTTTGAAGAAAAGAAGAAAAAATTACTCATCCAGAAAGAGCTTTGATATGAAGAAGGGAAGCGTCCAAAAATTCAGAAAATAATATTATCATACACTATCTCTTTATGTTGAGAAGTTTATTTTGTTATAAATTTCCCAATATGAGGATAGAAGATTGAGACAGTACCAGTTGAAGTAAGTTTTTCAGAATGATAACGACGTAAAGGGTTAGACAAAATAGGAGATAAATGTGAATATATAACGACTCAATAATTCCAATTGCGAATTTATATTGCGAACATATATTTAACTATTTCCTTGGTATGGAAAGGCTTAACCTTTAATGTTTTGGATACATTATGTATGGAACCCGTTAATATATAAGGAAATTCTCGCATTGGCCGTTTCATATCATTCATCACTTTAAGCACAAAGTTATTGCGATAAGGTTATGGAATCAACATGAGACGTTGCTATGGCAAAAAAACTAACAATTCATTCTTCTACCTTTCTGTGTCTTGATTCAAGTGTCATAAGTAGACTATTTTAGATGTGAAATTAATTAAAATTAAAATTAATATGATCAATTGTGATTTCAGGAAATTTCACAGAAACCATCTTGAACAGAAAAACACTCCGCATCTCCCACAGAAGATTTTTTTCTTGACATGTTGGACAGCTTCGGATGGTGATAATTTAGATACCATCCTTCAAAAGCGGAGCCTGTTTTGGACTCGAGTTCCTATTGTGTTCCGGGTGTAAATGAATAGCGATAATACTATCACACTTATGTTGAAACCTGCTCCATAAGCAAATGAATCTCTCGCTTACTTTGGTAACTTAGAGAGGAAAATAAAGTTTCATGGAAGAGGTAAACGCCCCTTTACACCAATAAGAAGTTAAACTCAGACGAGCGAGAACTGATGTTTGAAAGAGTCGGATGTTCAGTTTGGGCATTAGAAAAGAAGCAAGAGTCATATGCGAAGAACAATAGCCAGACTCATTCTCTTTATTTATTGGGAGATGTTTTGCACTCTCCAGTTGTTTAGAGAGAGGTGCGTTTGTGTGTGGCTCGCCCTGTTGATGAGCAGAGGAAAAAAGGGATTTTTGGGAAGGCGCATTTCATTTCCCTTCCGCTCGAATTAAAGTCTCCTTTTTTACATGGGCGTCAGAGAAGGGTTCTTTGAGATTTTCATTAGAGGGTAATGTGATCTTGGCAGGAATGGGGTGTTTGAGAAGTGGGATTAGTCGGAGGAATCTAGATGTTAGTAAAAGGTTTTATTATTCCTATTTTGTTAAGGCGACACGTAGGATATTATTATATTAATGCAATCGCTGCTTATAAGCTAACAACCAACTGGTAGTATATTAGTAAGGTAACCTCAGTAACGGAGGAGGACTGCAATGATACCAAAATAGATTGAGAAATTATGTAATACTGCGAATAAATATCAGGGTTAATATTTCAGCTACTCACAGCTACATTTAAAATTAATATTTTGAAATAATAAGTTAAGATATGAACTATAGAATGCATACCCCTTCAGTACTCAGAAATAAAAATTTAATGGAGACAAAAAGCCCGCATTATTTGCCCAAATAGTTCGGGTCTTTGAATATAAAAGTACATTAAAAGTGAGTATTATCAGGGTACAGGAATTAAATGATAATAAAAATTATACATACAGCATCTATTTTATTTATCTATTTAGAAAGTCGAGGACAATTTTAGGGTCAAATTGACTTAATTATCCTTAATAAATAAAATTATTTCAGAGTGTTGGTGACCTTTTCGGACTTTCGTTGTAGTAAACATTCGAAAGGTAATGTCGTCATGACTTGTCCCGACGTGAGTGGGAATGGCTGCCGCAGACAATTCAAAAATGCATGAAGGATGTTTTCGAATGGCTAGGATAGGTCAACATAGTAGAAGGACTGTTTTCAGAAGTGCCAGTATTTTTTCGAACTGTTACCTTCTCCGGATTGAATTCGATGAGAAATCTCAACAATTCAGTGGTTTTCGTAATTTTATCGAGTGCATCGGAATATTTATGTTTTCGCATTTGTGAATACTGGATAAGAAATTATTTTGTTTATTTATTTCCATATGGCTAGAAAATACCATAAATGATTGAAGGATAAAAATTTTTACAGTAACACACAAGTCTACCTTCAAATAATTTTCTTCAATCGATCGAAGTAATCATGACATCACCGTGGATTTTATTCAAAAAGAAGTAAGGTCCTGTAATTCACCCTTACACTTCGATTTGGAAAAAGTAGATTGTTGGAAGATCATAAACTGTGTTTGTGTATGTGTCAGATTCCAATCGTTGATGGCAATTTATCTTAATCAAGCTCTGATGTTTTTTTCATTGAGATGGATGAATATGCAAATTATCGCAGCACCAATAGTATTTATTCACCCAAATATACGATGAAAAAAGAAATTTCTGTTATTGTAAATTTTTTATGGAAGATAATTTAACTCTGTTATGTGTAATCTAAAATTTTTCATTATGCTGTTAGCTCGTATTTGTTTAATTTCAAAGGCAATGGCTAACTACAAAGTCTTTGATATAATTTTCTGAGGCAGCACACAGTATCAATTTCCAAATTTTCTTGTATTCATAATCAAAGAAAGAGGTTGTTTTTCAGTCTCCCTCCTAGATAACCCTTTATGGATCTCTGTGTTACTTGAAGGTCCATTATTTAACTCAGATTAATCATCAACCAATTAATGCCATTATTGATACATTTCTCTTTTAGGTAACATCGTAGAAACACAGTCTGTTTAACCCAGTCCTTGGAGGGTTAAATTTACCTAATTAAATAATAGAATCCCTAATGCTTCTTACCACTACCACTACAAATATTCTAAATTTGTGTCTTATTTCTTAGCCAAAAACATTGAAATTTTCTTAATTAGGACTAAGTCGTTCGTTTTGGGGTTGGATAAGGAATACAGAGCTATTTCTAAATATTTTAATAGAATGATGAAGGACTATTTGAGGTTAGTTTCGTCATGTAAATATTAATGTCTACTTTCCCATTTCCATAACACATGGAGTGTGATAACCCGTTAACATTGCGTACATATTGGTATTCCAGCTCTAGATAGATAGCCACAGTTTTGTGCCAAAACCCATTTAAAGACTAACCGCATGGAATACTTATCTCAAGAACTATTCCGCGCTTTTCTCCGCACCTACTTTTCGCGTAATCCCACAATATTCATTTCATGTGACCTATTTCTCCATTCCCTCGTACACCCATTCCTCCCTCTCAAACCTCACTATTATTTGGTGCGTAATTACCTGCGAATTGAATGCTAATGCTCTTTAAAGCAGTTCTCTCGAACTGGATTTTTCACATGAACGTATTCATGCATAGCAGAAATGAGAGTATCGCTTCCTTTACATCTGTATCTTCATCTTAACCTCCTCCTACATCCTGAGTTGTGTTCCGATAGGAGCATTATTGTACAACACTTCGCGTATTGAGAAATGCGAAATTGGAGACGGACTGAGAATAAAGGGTGTAATTATCTCGAGTCCTCGACTGGCTAATTGCACTCCAGCGTTCTCTAAATGAGCACACTGGATGAGTGTTATTATTTTTTTTCCGAGGGTTTTCGCGGGAAAGGAGGGCATAAGTGGCGCTCCAAAGGAAGGTAGATTAAGAGAAGGCGTTATGCATTCGCATTGCAGCTGTGGATAATGTCTCCCAACGCCTCTCGGGGAAAAAGGTCGTAAGATACGCGTCCCACATCTCCAAGAATGGCGATCCTCGTTACTCGCCGACATTTACTCTTCCGAAGCTCTCTAAATTTCTTCTCCTTTGTGTGCGTCCTTGGCATCGTTCCCTTGTAAAGACACCCAGGGAAAGAATGCTAGGGTGGGGTCGGCTCCAGCCTACCTTCCAATTCCTCCATTTCCCCCAGGCGAACTTCCTTTCCTCTCTGACCAGACCGCACGTGCGCTCGGGGGCCATGTTGTGGCGCTCTCAAAGGGAATGTGAAATCAACAGCCTTTGAAATGCATCTCTCCCTCCCAAATATTCTTCAATCTCTCCATGTGATTCTTTCCTCCGCATCTTCGTCCCCAAACTTAATTCCGTATCTCATTGCCCGAGGATCCATCTTTCCATCCGTTTTTCATTATCGTTTTTATCTTCGTCTCCGATCCGTTTTGATCTAAAAATAACCTTCATGACGCGCTCTTCTGCTTTTCTTTAAATTTTCCTCCCGTCTCTTCACCTGTTTCCGCGAAATTTTCAGCTCCTTTCAGTGGGTCCCACTTCATTAAGAGGACATCGCTCCTTTCCTCTTCATCTACATCCTCATGCTAACCTAATTCGGTGTTTGTTCAAAGCATTCAATCTACTCCTTCCCCTCCTCACACTTTCCATTATTTCTCCATTAACTGATGGCCTTTGCCAAACGCTCAAAGCAACCCTCACTTCGCCTTGATACATGCGTGAAAACGCTTGCCAAATTAATAATTTCTTCGGAGGAAAGCAAATCTCGTCAATAATTGAGTTGCTATTTGCCGTCCCTTCAATCGCAGGTATTGTGCAAAGAGGAAGATTCAATTAAACTTTGAAATGAATGCATTGCTAGGGTAAATACGAGGGTGAAAACCTTTTTACGGATTTAATTAAATTAAATCTCAACCTTCGGATATCAGTGGATTCTCGTTTTTAAATCTTATAAAATGGAAACTCTTCCCTAAAAAACATACGGAGTTTTTAAATAGAATATGTAGATCAAATATGAACCAGTGAACTTGTCATTCACGAAGTATAGGTGGAGTTGCCTGATAGAGTGATGTACGGTGGGGTCTCAGAGACCGCTACGGTAGCCGTGAAGGTTTACCAGGAACTCCGAAAAAGTTTTCATGAATAATAAGGGATGTACAGTAAGAAAAAATGGTTGACGTACGTAAATTTGTACTTAATTGGTCAGTTTTATGCGAATATGTACTATTTATAACGGTATTTTTTTATATTAAGGACAATATTCAACTGTCAGCTGTATTGTGGATTGTCTGTTGTCTCGAGGAGGTATTTTTATCCTATTAGTTTATTGTTGTTAGAAGATGATGTTCCGTAATTGCCAATGATATTTGATTATATAATTAGTATTGCAACATTTTAATTGTATTTGTGTACAATAGTCCTGTAACAACATTGGACTTTCGGTCTAGTTTCAGTCTATCTGCAATGAATGTATAAATAATGATAATGGAATAGCTACATCTAGTTTCACGTGGAAAAATCGTATAATTAAGTAATATCGTAAATGTAATGTAAAATTACAGAGAGGGGATTTACGCAGAATGCCTCAAAAATAAAATTCGTTAACAACGTCATCATCATCGTATTCTTAGGAGGCCTGAAATGATCTGTGGATATAAATCAAAACAAACATAAATGCATATCCGAATACAGTGATGATGATGCAACGCGAACGATGAATCATCACCGAATTTACATCGAGCGAACGGAGAGCTCATTACAGAGAATGTATGACCTCTTTTCTCGCAGTGAATTTTGCGAAAAATTATGTAACGAGATCCAGTTTTATTCGATGCTCATACTAACAAATCCACTGAGAGAAACACATAATCAGCAAATGTTATATTTTCCCATTTTTAAATTTATAATTTAGTGAATTAACATGATCCGAAAGTATGCGTTTACCAAATACTGAAAAATCATCAGTCACAGCTTTCCCCAAAAATACGTGTCGATTTTATCTACCCGCAAAAATTTGAACGTGATTTTACAGCCTGTTATAATAACTAAAATTCTATTTTATGGAAATGAATTTTCATACTGTGAATGAAACGTATTTTGAAATATGAGAAAGAGCGAATATTATCTTATTTTTGTTATCATACAGTCAATTATGATCTAAAAACAGAAGCCTGTTTTTATGCCGAGAAAGATCTGATTGGCTGAAATATGAAGCGTAACTAAGTTCACTTCTCCAATTTTAAGTTTATTTCTCGGTCTATTTACAGGAATCCGGTTTTATATCTCGTTTAATAGGGGATTCCATGGCAACTTGATTTGATGACTCAATTTCCCTTATATCTAATTCGTCATCCCTTTTTCAATGCACGCAGATGAGATGAAATTTGTATCAGTAGAACTGCATCGTGGGTCTGATTTTCCGCAGTCATTCACCCTCCGACTGTCTGAATAAGTCATCGCTTCGTCTTCATCATTTGCTAACTTAAACGGAGCATCGACCGCTTTAAAGATACACGTGTTTCACAGTTATGACACGTTATGCAAATAGTAAATCTCTCTAACTCTATTATCTGGCTGTTTTATCGATTTATATTCTGATTGGCGAGTTCTTGTTCCTATGATTTTGATCCCGATTTGGAAAAAAGTACGAATCAATTATGGTAAACAAATGCATATCTTTCAATGAAAAATAAAAAATTTAAGCCAAGCTTTTTTCAAAATAAACTTCTTCGTGCTTTATTTTGAAATGACCATGATCGTTATTTCTTTTTTTATTGGATATCCATATATATATATATATATATATATATATATATATATATATATATATATATATATATATATATATATATATATATATATATATGAAAAGTGCGAGCCAACAGCGAGTCTGATCATTTTGCCTCTTCTGATTATACCTTATGTTGTTTTCACTTTTAATTTGCCTCTTCTCATTCACTTCCCACATCAATTGAAATAAAACAAAACGCAATGGCTGCGATCAGCCGAGTAAACAAGAGCTTTCGTTTATTTGAGCGCCATTGCAATTGAAATCATGTGATAACCGGCCAAGTATATGATGTCAAAGGCCATTGGCGCTCATCCGAAAACAACACCCCTTCAGATAGTCGAGTCTCGCATTTTGTGAGACAGTTTTGAATCGTAAACAGTGTTAGATTTAGAACTTTTAGTTTTGGTCGCGCTATTACTCAGATTCAGTTACTTTAAGTGATTTTATACTTGAAGGTATATGATAAATTCAGCGCTTTAGCGAGCCTTATACACATTGACCTTAGGGATTACGATCGAACTTTCGTTAATTAATGTAGTTAAGTTCATAATTTTAAAGTTATCTAATAAAGGACCTGAAAAGCCTTTTCAGCAAGAGCAAAATACTCAAATATGCGTAACTAGAGGATCTGTATTCTTTTCGATAATTTGCTTATCACTGTTCCATATGTATAAACGAGCCACTTCCACAGTCGAACAGTAAATATTCAGTGATTTTACAGATGCTTTACAGGCATTCTATAATTGGCATTCGAAAATGTGATTATCAATGACTCGTCATGTAATTTCACCGCCCTGTTTCTATTTCCTGACGAGGGTTTCACAGGGGCGCTGCGGGCGTATTGGGATCGAAGTAAAACGAACAGCAACACATTATGAACAACAATACGCAAGGAATCGAACCGAAAATTGAAATCGATGGGACGGAACCAAGAAAAGAAGCCGTTTTGTTTCGTTACGATTATCAGTTCGTATTCCCATCAAATTTAACGATACATAAAGGGTAAAATGCTACTTTCTGTTCAATATTTAAACATTAATGATTGAATTTATTTTTTGATTACAACTTTTATATCAATAGCTTTACCCTGAAATTTTGTCAATCAAAATTTCTATTTAAGAGCCAAATATGACGTAAACTTCGCAAGGAGATTATTTTATCAGACTAAAAAATAATGGATTAAACCGGTTCGATGAAAGCTGCCGATGTAAAATCGTAATCGAAATGAGGTGTTCTCGTGGAGCAAAAACCGAAACGAATATAACTACAGCTTGAAAACTTGATACTATTCCTTCAAATTACAGGACTTTCTAATGGTTTAGTAAAGATAGTATGTACATTACTTCGCAATGAAAACTGGACTTCCATTCTTAAAGTAGAGCAAAGGATTTACTATTTTCGTCAAAACATTCCTTTTCTGCTTCGTAACTTCGAAATAGAACTATAAAAACGCGTAATTGTGATTTTGATACAGTTATCACTTGATAAATAGTATTTTTGATTCAATTTTTTCCACGGAAAATTCTCAAATCAAAAAAGCCCACTAGGATCAAATATAGAAAACAATTGTTTGGTGGGCCAAAAAGCAGCAGCATCATGTCCAATATGCCACGAACATTTAATCCCTCTTTTAGAAACACGATGAAAATGAATATTTTAAAGTTAACTCTCCAATAACGCAAAAAGTCTGCTTTGGATTGTTATTCTGAGCTCTGAGTTAATACCTCTAAAGGTTTATCAGCATATTGCTCTGTTTATCAAACAACCAAGGATTAAATATTACTCTCAAGTTTCCAATTTGGGTTGCTATTTATGCGAAAGGCCTCTCTACCAAAATCGCTACTGAATCCTCCCTAACGATCAGCAACTCGATATCTACTGCTGTATTTATTGCGGAGAAAATACTCGAGCCTCGACATTATCTTATCTGAAACTAATATCGAACTTCCTTACGGGGATCCTACTTCAGCGAAGCGTAACCACATTTCCGTCGCAAACCAATCGAAACGGGTTTCCTCGAATCCGAAATGAACATGCCGTGACGCAGATTGCGTTAAGTCTCCCGGTGTAGAGAAATAAAACTCGGCGGTGGAGAAGTGAGGGAAAGGAAGGGCAAATACCGGAATGGTGTAGACATCAGGAAGCTTGATCTCCTACTCTAAGAGTATATAATACGAATCGGAGAATTTAGAGCTAAAAATGAATCTGCGATCTAGTAAAGAAAAAGTCACATAGAATGAGTCGCGTGATATTTACATACATGGCTTTATTATTATTGTTTTTTATCGTCTCTTTCTCTATCAATGCTGAGTGCTATCTTCATGAATAAGGCTGAAATAACTTAAGATTTGATCAATAAAGCTTTGACTGAAGGTCCTGATAGCAATCGAAGTATACCAGGAATGAACTTTGATGATTGGTAAAGGGGTTTTGATGTACTTAACGTTAGCTTTGGGATCAAGGGCCTGCATCAAAGCAACCTTTTTAAGTATTACATTCTATGAAACTTCGCTCTCCCAGAATTAGTTCGGAAGTCGTGTCGTTTTTGAGCTGTTTCTGTAGTACTTCCAATAGTAGGACTTCCAATAATCCATATAAATAGTACACTTTAATGTCCGAATCTCTAAGATAAAACATTTAACGTTATCAGGAAAACCTGTGCTATGTAAATTTATGCATTTTGTATTAAAAAATTGTATTCTAGTTATAATATAACTAGAATACAATTTTATAACTATAATATAACTAGAATGCAATTTTATGGATAAGACGGAAATATGTTAATTAAATGTTAACGATTAAAGAGATATAGTTTGATATATTTTCATATTTTAATTTGCTCTGCAAATTCAGAGATAGTAAGATCTTGGAAGATGCTGCGAATCTAACGCCGCCCTATTACATATGCCGATCTGACGAGAGAAAAAAAAAACACGTCTCAAAAAGCCAGGAGTAATTCTTTCAAACATCGCTTCTCCTCCAAAGATCCGTGACAGAAACCGATAGGTATAGTGGTTCATGCACCCTCACACTCACTACCCGCTCCCAGAATGTATACCTATTTGTAGATGAAGAAAAAAAAGGACCTCTTGTTTTGAATTTCCCTTCCTTGTCTATACCTTAATTGCACCTACCTGATTCATTATCTTCCTTTTTAAAGAAACAAATCACGTGCACACCCTTTAGGAGAGGTTTTCAATTAAAAAGAAACGAAAGGGGACTTAAGTGATTGGCATTAATGAACTCGTTTTGTTATTTGAAGTCTTCAGGAAAGCCTTGCGCTCGAGTTAACGCTTCTTTTTGAGTGCGTTTCGCTAGATTAGGTGCAAAAGCAAGAGTTACAGGAAAGGATTCAATTCCAAAGGCATGATGGGAAAGAAAAAGGAGCGGGAAATCGGTGATCTGAGATTTTGTTTATACTTCCACGGAGAGAGGGAACTTACTTTGGTGGATTACGGAGAAAAGAAAACTAAGGGAATTGAGAAGGGGAATGTGGGAAAGGAAGGGGAATGTGGGAAAGGAAGGGGATAGATGAGGAAAAGAGCAGCATTTTGTCGTCGATGGTTGCGCGGAAACCAAAGAAGGTTCGAGGAAATGATGTTCGTTGTTTGCTTTTGTCTCCATTGGCTGAAAGCTCGATGTTTCTATAAGACAGAAATGACTGTTCTGGAAGTTCTTTTATTTCACGGAAGTATTGGAATCCCTGATATTTAATCTGTAGCATTATTTGATTGTGATTGTCTCCATTTTTTTTCTAGAGTGAGGATCTGAAACAAACTCAACGTTACCAGATTATCATGAAGATAACATGATAACAATAGACTATAAATAAGACTTCCGATGAAACGCATGATATAAAAGTGAATTCTATGCCAAATAAGGTTTTCTATTGAGATATTAAATTTTAAAAGTATTACCATGGTTCGCTGGGTTCAGAGTCTTTCGTTAAATTTTATGCTAGTGGAAATAAATAAATACACCTTCAGATGTGTTAAAAAGACTATGTTAGTATGTAAATTCCTAAGTCTTGCAGTCATAATTAATTCTGCTAATTATTACTTTTTCATTCATTTATTCACAAAGAATTAAAATTCATCCTCTCTTATAGATGTAAGCACGCACTTTTTTAAATATTCTCTGTTCACTGGAAACATAAGTTTAGAAAATTTTACGGTTAATAAATGACTCACTTCAGATTTGATATAACATGATGAAAATATTCAGCGTTATTTATCCATGAGTAACATAACTTATACATGGCTAATAATAACGCACCTTACTTCAGTTAGTATACTTTTCCTTCTCAGAAACAGTGTGTATTAGAAGTCTAATTACGATATGCTCCTGCATATTCCTAAAATAACTATTCTGCGTTAGTTTTGTCATCGTAGAGCATTAAAGGCTTATTTTTATGATTACTTTAATTTTATCGTACAGTTTTGTGGGAAGCTCAAAATCTCAAATTGTAAAATTCAAAAAATTCATTTTAGACAATTCTAAACAGTTGAATTGAACGAAATCTGAATATAACTTTTTGCTTTGTGCGTTTTTCTTCAACTCTAATGATGGCGTAATTTGCGTCGAAACCGGTGAACGTGTTAATTGTTCTTGTGGCTTTTGTACCCGTTTCGTTATAAAATATTCATCTATATCAAGTATCGCTCAATGGTATTCAATTATCTTAATCATTCAATCTCAATCATTTCAAATATGCTGAATGTTGATCTAAAGTTTTCATAATAATTGAACTTACGGGTAAATACTCTTTATAAAACAGTAAAACATAAAGGCAGTGTTAACTCTTATTTTTATATTTCCATAAAATTGCATTTTTAAAATATGAATACGCCAATCCTATTATCATGGGCAACCAAAATTTCAAATGTAATTAAATATTTAATCCTTAAATGAGAACCGTGTTCACGCTAAATAGTCGCGCGTTCCATTACTCACCTTTCAGCGGACGCTTTACTAGCGCAGCGCATGTTTATTGATGTTTCCCAAGAAATTAACGATGAAATAAAAGCAAAGGCGAGGTATTTTTACTTGTGAGTTGGACGGCGTTTGGAGCGGTCCAAGGCTTCCTCCAAGTTGATGAATGCGCATTAGCGGATCTCAGCTACTTTGATGTATGTTACGACGGAGAACTCCTCTACAACTATGCCCACACATTCTGACACATCAGGCTTGTTTGCACCTCCCTCGAAATGCATTTCTTGAACAAATTGCCGTCTCGGAATGCAACTCGGAACAGTTTAACGCCACAAAGGTTTTTGCCATCTCCAAGGTTCTGTTGGCTGTTGGAAACTTGCTACGCTTTCCTTTATTTCTGACGACTTGCTTTTCGAGAGCAGGTTCATTTGTTTTCTTCTACATTCACGCACATGTCTTGCACTTGTAACCCAAACATTGAATTTTATTGCTACACATAAACTTTCTGCTTATGAAACTAGTGCTAGTGTCCTAATATTTTATCTTGTCAACAGCGTAAATATATAATTTTATTTCTAAGTAGGATGAAGTAGTAAAATCTAGTTTTGATGTAATAAAATACTTCCCTGAAATTAAACAGAGTTAATAAGGAAATTCAATAAATAATGCTTTGATTTTAATGGTATAAATTAATGACTTCTGAGCGATATCATGGTCGAAGCAAAAAGGTAATAATGATGGAAAATTTAAGGAAACAATTCAATAAAGCTCGACAATTTACTGTAAAAAGATCGATATACATTATAAATTAAAAGCAAATGTTATCCGAAATATTTTTAATTTCCTGGTATTGTTTTAGCACGAAAAGCTTTCGC
Source organism: Pachydiplax longipennis (assembly GCA_036926295.1). Taxonomy (NCBI): domain Eukaryota; kingdom Metazoa; phylum Arthropoda; class Insecta; order Odonata; family Libellulidae; genus Pachydiplax; species Pachydiplax longipennis. Next base: position 10,832,185 of record JAVFKF010000024.1, on the reverse strand, counting down.
TGTTAATTTAAATTTTGTAACCTTTATAGAACTACAATTTTTGAGTGCATAAACAAAAAATTGAATATATTTGCTTTTAAAAAGTTCCACAAAATCTGTATAAAATAACCCTAAAAAACTATCAGGACAAAGCGTAAACATTGCGTTACCGCAGAGATCTCTTTTATTTGATTTAAACTCATTTCTTATTTTTGCAAAAAAAAGAAAGGATTTATGAACGAAAATCCATAATATTTCTATTTGAGCAGGTATAAAGAGGTAAAAATGAAACAAGCTTCCGCAAGTAATAGAAATGATTCTAGATTTTATGAAATTTGGCAATTATAAGAGTTTAAGAGATTCCATCCGAAGTCTAGCGAATCGATAACACTGAAAAGCTTTCTTTGAAACTAAGGAAAGAGTGAAGATGATTTTTCACGAGATGGCGTGCACCCAAGGAAAATCCCAAGGAGGAATGGACTTGAAAAAGTCCGACGGGACCGGAAATATCTTGAGAGAAGGTTCCGGCGAGACAGCTCCACGGATAGAGCACCCGACCGGCAATCGGGAGACCCGGGTTCGTTTTCCGGTCCCATCGGACTTTTTTCAAGTCTATTCTTCCTTGGGATTTCTTTGAAACTGTTTGCTTCTGAATTATGAACGAGAATTTTTTGTGGCAAACATACTATCTATTATTCCTTTAATAATGTTTTGCAGAATATTGTATAGATTCATTCAGGATACCCTTATAAACTCTTCAGGCCTTCAATGATACTATATATCGTTTAGCTTTTTTCTTTCAACTTATTTTTAAGCTAATAAACTTATGATTATTCAGTTATTAAATAATTAAAGGGAATGGGAGAGGACGGAGAGAACTCAGGTTGTAAGGGAATCGACAAATTATAAGACCTTAAATTGACCATTTTGACTTTATATCAATCGCAATCTTTGTGTAATATATGTATATGTAAAAGTATCAGTAAAGATGATAGTTAGATAAAAATTATAGTAATAACTGGCACTAAAACTTATATGTTTTCCAAATAAAAAACAGACAGTTGTCTGAAAATTCTTAGGTTGCGAATGATATTTGCTGATATTAGCTCTTCTAAACAAAAGTAAGAAAATATAGCTTTTGAACTCTTATTAGATGTCACAAAAACCAAAGGAATATCTTTCAAACATAACATAAGCCCGTAATACACACTGTGAACACTTATATATGAAAAAACAAATGATTTTATATCATGTAATCACTTAGGTATCATAGCAAGCTTTTTTGATTCGATGAATTACTGGTAAAAGTGCAAGAAAATAAGAGCAATCACGTTTGTTTGTGTTTCAACGATGTAACAAATAGTAACTATAATATAGCAAGTGTAAATACTTTATTAGAATATTCTGCATTGATTTACACTCTATGACATAATAGGCATAATTTTAGCCACAACGCTATATTTAAAGGGGCTTACACTTGGGGCTTAATCATATTGCAAAACCTGATTACTTACGCAAAAAAAGAAGGGAAAAATATCCGCAGGTATGATGACACTACTTCAATAAGCTTGTAATGGTAATTTATATTTCCTTTCATAGATTTTATTCCCGGATAAATTGTTAGAAAGTTTCCTCTTTTTTACTTTGGAATGAAGACATACAGAAGATCTGTCTCTTGTAATTGAGTTTAAAATTTGCCTCCTAGAATTCTGCTGTCGGGTCTTTCCTCAGTTGAAGTGAGAGGACTCTCACGGGCTAAAATCAAATCAGATACTTCCTTATTTTAAAGGATTCTCTCTCCTTTCAGGCTTGAAAGAATCGTGTAGAGTTGTAAACTACCTTTTGGAAGAGAAAACAAGTAAAATTCAGAGGAATAAATATCGCGATCAACTAGAGAAAGGCAGAGGTACAAGTAAGGTTGTGGACACAACTATGTTCCAAGGAGCTCTGTATTTTTCTCAACATTTCACTTTCGTGAGGCGACTGGTAAAGAAAAGATTGCATAATGAAAAGCGAAAAAGAATACAGCAGAATTATAAAGGTGAGGAAGGATGGGGAAAGGATGGAAGCCAAGTTTTTATTCAGAGAAAAGCAATTCCGTCGTGGAATGGGGAGTAAAAAAAATCTTTCGGAGGTTGAGAAAGGAAAGAAAATCGGTATTGCGGGTGTGCGGAGTACAGGAGATTGTGTTAGGTGGGGAGACTGAGGTAGACAAATAGGGAAAAAGAAAGGCAACGAAAATAGAAAAAAGAGGATTGTAAGTAGATAGAGATTTGAGCTTCGAGTGAAGAGAAAGTCTTCCCTTTTTTGCAAGTTCGGAATAAGGAAGTGGATCAAAGTTAGGAACGGCTGTAATGAGTGGCGGCGTACAACAATGAGAGACGAGGTGAGGAAGAGATTGGGTAGAGATAGCGCGAAAGAGGAGGGGAAGGAGAAAAGATGTAAGGGAAACGTTGACCACACAGCCAGAATACATAAGGAAACTGCCGTGAGAAAACAGAGATAAGTTGCGGCGGAATGAGGAATGGAAGAGGGAATAAAGGAAGAAGGGAGAGAAAAAATCTCTCATGGGAGTGGTAAAGTGTGGGGGAGAAGTGGTTGAGAGGGGGAGCGCTGGGGTTTCATAATTCGCGGACGCGTATTTGCCGAAGGATAAGCATTTCTTCCCCTCACTTCGCCACCTCTTCTCCTCGATATATCTACGCCTAAGTTTTCCGCAACGTGTCCCCCCTTTTATATCCATCTCTAAAAAAAGCGTCTTCGACCTTTGAGACATCTCCCTTCCAAACCTCTCTCAGTAATACATAAATAAAAAATTCCTCTTCTTCTCTTCCGAGAGGTCTTTGTAGCCGCCAATTCTCTCTCTTTTTTCCGTCTCTGCATGTGTGCCTTTGCTTTATTATTCATACGCTGCGCAATTCACGGGAGGCTTTGTCATTATCTTAAACATCTAATTCCCCGCCTTAACAATGACGTGGAACTTTTTATCACATCTGCTCTAATTCCGGGGAATCGTGTGAGGGTTTCGGTGTCATCGCTGAAATTAAATGCGCTTAAAATTTTCCGGCTAAATACGCTGTGACGGATACTACATTCGAGGTCGAAAATGAACTTTCTTAATTCAGGAAAATGGATGTCTTTGAAATACCCGTACTGTTTCTGAATTAAAACCCGCAGTAAACCAAGGGCTTATGTCTGATGACCATGAATGATAAAATATGCCAAAACCTCTTTGCTCGAATAACGACTGAGTGTTATTTTCAGAACTCGAAAGATATCGATGAAAATTCCGGGTTATATTTCTTCAATTAGAAGAGATGTCGTCACGAATAGGGCATTAAATCAAAACCAATTGGAAGATGTCGTACAAAACTTAATAAGCTAAACATATTAAAAAGGTTTAAAGTGCTGGGTTCTCCTCAGTTGTAAAAGAAACTTTGCAAATATCAAATTTAACACTAAAGTGAAATATCTAAAATTTAAATATTCTTTCTAATTCAATACTCCACCGCTGTAAAGAAGCGCTGTAAAATATATTATTATTAGGCTAAGGTATTTTCATTTTTTTGTTCTCTGTTCGTCGTCTTTTCACTTGAAGAATGCCATGCAAGCTGACAAGGTCATTTAGTTATATTTTTCTATTCTAAATTTTTAAATTCTCAAATTAAATTCTTAGGTCTCATTCTCTTTTAACTCTCAAAATCTTAAATTATTTTTTATCAAAAAGAAAATGTGCTCTGGAATTCTCTTCGGGGTCTGGCAGGATTTGTATGAAGTAATAGAATAAAAATCTTTTCGTGATATTAACGCTAAGAAATTAAACGACATCCTATTTCACGTAAATCTTCCAAGTTTTTAGAAAAATCTGAATGCATAGCAATAAAAGCACATCATAATTAAATCTCTAACATAATGTATCGACCTTTCCTTGCCGAGTGAGAAAACTAAATTAGGAATATATTTCTCATTCATCTCATGTTCATTACGTTCATTCATAGACTACGACAGTTCATTTCCCATTCTGATGATGAGCGTAAAAACTTGTGATTTTTTCTCGTCAAAACGCATTTCGTTCACGCGGAAGAAAAACTTCCGAAGACAAAATTAATTTCGCAGACGAATGTAAAAACGGGCGCAAGCGAAAACCAATTTGAGCGACTGCACGCGATATAACTACGTTACAACCGTATTTGAGTGGAGACCGTGAAAACGGAAATTGGGTTAACGATCCTTTTTCTCAACCGGACGGAAAATAACCTTTTCCCGGTGAAAAGCGTGTAAGGTACACAGAGCATTATTTTTCATCAGACGTGTTTGCCGTTTTGATAATGCTCGGACTATGGATGTGGCGCCAGCAATGCAAAAATAAACGAGGCGAAATTGGAAAAAGGAAGAGGTAATTGGCGAAGTAAGGTACGAGTCGGATAGAGCGGAACTAACACAATAGATACGGTATCGGTAGAGCTATCTTCGTGAGTTACGATTACGTTACCGAACAGCTCTGCTTTGAGATTTTTAGCGTATCCGAATTCTTCCTCAAGAATTCAAAATGAATTAAATCAACGCGGTTCATATATCTTATACCAATGGAGAGGCAACAGAAGCATTTTGATGTGCCTCACTAATTCATCGTTCTTCGGTGCTTCTGACCTCATTGGCAAAATTAGAAATCATACCAGTAACCCGGACAACCGATGACTCTTTAAATTAAAGAACCTCCGTTTTGCTTAAGTCTTCTGCGTTTTTTATAACTACTTAAATGCAGATCGCCATAAGCACGTAAATGAATGTTTAAATATAACATTGAAATGTACGTAGAAATTTAGTACCCATGAAAAAAATAGCTATGGTGGAAATTGGAATATTTTAATCACTTTTGTTTAGTTTCATATACTTTATGACCATTTGGAAATTTAATCGATTTCATTCCTGAGAAAGAAACTGTAAATCTGGGATTGAGGATCTTTTTAAAAACCAATTATCGCTTTTTATTATTTTGACGATGATTAATTAATATTTTTAAGATCTAGTGGGTTTTTAAGAATCTTCTTCTTGTGATTCTTTCAATACTAAAGCCCCAATTTCATAGAAGATATCTATTGAGACTAAGAACCAAATGAATGGATGCGATATCGTGTGATTAAATTATATTTTCCTTTTACCTATGGAGCATTTTCAATTATTAATACAGCCCATCACCAAGTTATTTAAGTGTTAATGAAAATAGCATTAATTGATTTTATACTTATGAAGTCTATCCTACCTATCTAATCTAAATATCAATCGGCCATGATATCACCAGTTTTACTAGTTCATTCATTAGAAAAATATTTTTATGCATAAAAGTACACGACTATCAAGGTAATTACGTACATATTATAAACAGAAAGCAAATTAATCACGGATTTTCATTTTGTTGCAAATGAGAACTCATTGAAAATGACATAAATAAACCCACCAACGTACTCATCACAGTGTGTAAATAGGTTTAAATTCACCTTTCTAACACTTAACTCTACACCATATGGCTTCTGTAATGACAAAACCATGAAGAAAATTGGCATTCGATTAACAGACGTTATATTAATGTGCGACCCGGCAAAGGAATGAAACCGGCCCGGCTAATTTCCAGAATTGAAAGGTCCAAGAAGGCGTGAAATTAAGTATAATAAATCGAAGAATGTTAAAGACTCTTCCCTTTCTCTGATGAAGCTTGACCGTAATTTGTTCGTTAAATGATACGATCGTTAAAGATTCGCCTATTTTATATCCTATCCCGATCTTTTCTTTTCCGCATTCCGTGTGAAAAACTGCTCATCCAGCACGGCTCTACCTTGTGTTTAATCGATTTGACGGTCTGTCATTTGCGGAAGCACTCTTGGCAGAGTTCCATTTACACCCCAAAATTCATTAAATTGCCCCGTCTGCGTCTAGGGAAACGTCAAAAACCTTTTCATCTTGCCGGCGCCTCGTTATTTCGTTAGTTGCGTGTGTTTGTTTTCTGTGAGTGACAAAGGATGGACGCACCGCCTGATTAGCGCGCCCTTTGTCAAATTTGACGTCGCCCCATTAACATCCTATCGCCCTTAAATACTTTTCTCTGAATGATCCTTCTGTTTTGAGGCAACAAACACACCCGCTGAATAAACGCGGTGATTAATGACTGATGTGCAATCACGTTTCATTCTTTTATTTCGATAGAAAAGATACGGCAAATTTATGGTGGATTCGGAGTGGTTGGATTCGCCCCGGTTTGCGCGAATCTATTTCTACAATTTCCCGAGTTCTCCGAATCCGCTCTTAGGATCTTTCTAATGTGATACTTAAAGAACGATGTATACAGATTACTTGTCGAACGATGTATGCAGAGATACTACAATCCTTGTGATTACGTTATAACCAGAATATAGTTTCTGTTTTGGATCATGAAGTAATTCTTTTTCATATAATCTTAAAGTGTCGTATGAAAAATTTAAAATTCAGAATTAATAGGGTAAACGCCCTAAGGAAAGTAATTGGAACATGGCTGTTAGTGAATTAGAGGTTTCAAAACACTCTGAAAGCCATTCTTTTGTGCAAGAACCTTCGTATAAACAAGAGTCTAGAAACAATGGAAGGTCCAGGATGACAGACCTTCTAAGAATCACCTTAGGAACTTTCTACTTTGGAAGAAGGTTCTTAGGATTCATTCTTAGAAGCGATTATTACCGTTGTTTCCAGACTTTGGTTTAAGTTTGAACGCCGACAAACGGTTAGTAGTGTTTTCAAATCTCTCAGGAGCAATGTGAAGCAGTAAAAAAGTTTGCAGTTAGTGTTTGCGTACTATTTGGGGGTATATACCTGTGCTTAATTATTTTTATCCCACCACTTGGTACCACCATAGAAAGAAATTCAAATATTTTAGAGCAATTTTACTTCTTACTAAAATGGTGAAAATGGAATTGAGATCGCTTTCAGAATAAACCTGAATTGAAAAAAATACAGTTGTCATCTGGTTCTAATGCAGAAATTTTTGAACGCCAGTGAAAACTAACGGAAGTTTTTTTTTGCCATCGGAAGTTTCGTAAACGTTTGGAAACCATTTGCACTGAATTAAGCCCAGTGATTACCCTTTGAGATTAATGTTTTCGGTTGAACATTGAAGCGGCATTTTATCAACAGAATGGCAAGCGAAACATCACATTGGAACTGGAGAGTCCTTTTTTATAGAGCTTTTCCACCATTATCCTCTCGTGCATCTCGCAAAACCAGCTCGATTCCCCATTGAAGGGACATCAGTATCGCAGTGCTACCTAATTAGACGGTTTTGACCTCAAACTCCGAAAATCTTCAAAGGCAAAGTTAATCGCAGAAATTTCTCTTCCTGAGCTAAGCCTGCCTAATTTACACACCCGTGCACAAGTGGAAGTATGTTTACTTTACTTTTGAGGCCAACATTTCCGTCTAGTTCTAGGAACAGAACCGTAGCCTCATCTCTCTTTAAAGGTGTTTATATTTCCTGCATCTTTTGAGGTCCCAGAACACATATATTTTATCAAAATTTATATTTCTGCTCAAATTTCATTAAATTATCTGTGTCTGAATGCTTTTTTCTCCGCAGAGTAGATGAAAATCTTTATTCTATTTATATTTTTTGCAGCTCAAATCATCAATATTCTTTGTGTGGAAAATTCACCTTGGACCTAACTTTTGTAACTGCTAATTTCTGATTCATGGTAATTTGAACGTTTTTCCTATCGGAATCATTAAGTATTGAACATAAGTATTATGCATAGCTTCTCTTAGAGTACTAATAATATGACTATTACTGGAGCGAGATTGAGACTAATTAGTTCTTATATCTAACCCTTCGTCGTGTGAAATTTAAGGGAAAGAGATGATATGAAAAAATCACAGAAGAAAACTACTTTGTAGATTTAAAAATGAAAGTTTGCTCTCAGGAAGAATACACTGCAGAAGAAAAACTCTTGCTGGACATCTGAAAGCAAGAAAAAGGAATATAGGTGAATTTTACGTAGGTAATACAAATAAAATACGATCAAATAGAAAGGTAATAAAGAGAAAAAATGATTAACAACTTGCTCAAAAATAGGAAAAATCATAAGTTCACATTGATTCAAAATGAAAGATAAAACAAGTTAATTATAAATTTAAAGAATGAGTAGTAGAATGCCTAACTTACGGAAATATCAGCGGAATTTTATTTCTCAGAGCCAAGACACTTAGGGAATATTTTACGGATGGTTATTTCTTAAATAAAAAGTTTTTGAAATTTAAAACTAATATTAAATTATTCTTTATTGCCAGCCTTATTGCTTAGCTAAGACAGAGTAACAGTAAGTAATTTGAATTACTTTCGGATGATCATTTGGTAAAACAAAATCGACATTTGTTATTTTTGCGTAATTGTCCGACTTGACAGTGTTGTAAACCTTCCTTTCTTTCAATTTCAGCTTTATGTCCCCATTTGTCATCCTTAGTATCGAGTTTTGAGTTATTTCGGAAAGCAAACATTGGATTAGTCTTTGTCGAAATTCAAATCACTCATCCGAATATTATTTATCTCTCAGCCTTCAATTGGCTTTGTCCACATGAACTGAATATCTTCCCGCTCTCTGCGTCCCATATGAGAAATCCCAAGAAATAAAATCACAGGTCATAACGCTTGCTCAATAAACGTCGTTTGTGTGGAAGCCGATGTCCAATCGCCAGCGTGTGTATATGTTATGTGTGGGAGCGATGAATGCAAGAGCCTCTCTGCCGTGAATAAAAGTGCCTCTCCACGCTTCAATGCGGATTGATATTCTGGACGTTGTTTCGTTAAATATGTTATGGCACCACTCTGCACTTCTATTATCCCGTTTTCTTTTTTTCTGCTCTATTCACCGTTCCCATCAACTAAAAATAAGTTCGGTTTACTTAATTAGCGGCGCTTTCAACTATCCCGGATGACTCCGTCGAAATCGAATGCGCCGTCCCAAACCCCTTGACCTTTCATCAACTCTCCGACCATAATCAGATTATATTCTACTAATTTCGTTGGCTAAACCTCGTGCATTAGTCGTCAATTTCAGCTGCGCGTAAAAATTACTCGCTCGGCGAACCACGGAAAATACTGTTTTTCTCCTTTTTAAATCATCTTTTTGCTTTTTCAATTTCTAAAAATAACTTTCGTTCGCTCGCTGGAGTGCTACGAGATAATCTTGCCTACTTTCCATATTCGAGTTCGTTGCAGGAATCTCTCGTGCACTCTGGTTTTAATTGAATAAAATTTCATCCGATCTGACCTACCTCCGGCATGCACCATCCACTCGATCTTTACCGAGTAGTTCTGCAAAGGGATGATTTAACCATTGGCAAGCTGCCCTTTCGCCTGTTGGGAACATTTTGTTATTTTCCGGAGTACGCGTCAGCCAACTTTCCCTCTGTCGGTGCATCGAAAATTTCGAATCTGCTGAATGCCAGCGGTCCGAATACTGCGGAGATTTTCTGCGCCATATACTACACCGGATATGAGGGTTCCTCTTAATCGAAATTCATATCGGAGTAGTAACGCCTGTGCCCCGTAAGATATCTTAATCTTCCATTTACAGTCAAGTATTTACACTAACCTAATTCTACGAATTCACTATATACTCTTACTCAAAAAATATCGATGTCTTACTCGAAATTTTAAGGCATTATTCATTATTGTTATTGATCCATTTGTGGCAGGTTGACTAATATTCCGGTGGAAACGTTATTACAATTCTCTCTTATACTGATCCCACATTTGTCATACAAGTCAATAAGACACACAGATATAATTATCATTACATGATACAATATTATTGCTAATACAGAATAAATATCAAATCAAAAATCTACATTTAGAATACATAGATCATATACCTACTACAATACACTATTAAAATACAAATACCTCCTTGCTACAACTATAAAATTTTACAGTACAGCTGATTCCTAGTTATAAGTGTACACTATTTTAATACTGATACCTTCCCTACAAATAATACACATTCACGCAAAGGTTAACATATTCAAAACAAATTAATTTATACCAAATATTTTCTCTCCCTTTTGTATTCCTACATACATACAAATACTTTCTTTGTGATTGGGCTTCACATCCACCGTTGCGGCCCTGGAAGTTCACATCGTACATCACTGGCAATCCTCAACTCCTGCATTTCATCACTCGTCCATATGTGGTCTGTTGTAAAACTATCTATCATTTCTAGGGAAGGGTTCAGAATTAATTACAATGGAATAAACTCTCAATGATGATAATTATAGAAGCGGCCAATATTAACTATGATTATCTATCCTTGCTTCTAAATGCAGCGATTTACTACTTAAAATTACTTACGTCAACTTCCTATCATTACTCTTTTTACTTATTGTTTGGCGAACAGCACAAACAGCGCAAGCCCGCTAACATTGCAATAATACATTTTTATAGAACTTCCTCCGAGATTTGTCAGACACATCAACAAATGATGCATAACTTGCAGCTTCGACATTGGAAACATGATATAGATTTATGTTTTTAGTTCATACATACCTGACATGTTGCAAACATATTCCTTATAAAAGATTTCGATTTTCAATAGTGATTCGCATTCAAGTCACAATTTAATTAAAAAAGTTAATTTTTTGTACCCATAATAATGCGTCATGAATTTAAACTGGAATTTGCGTTTTTATTTTAAAATGGAATTATCGCGTACAAACAATTACTTTATCTTTTTTAATCATAAAATGCATTATCATTCAACTCATTCATTCTTAACTATTATTTTTAAATTTTTTTGCTGAACGGTTTATTAAGTTTTAGACAGGTTAAGAAATTTTTATAAAATTAATATTTATTTATTTCATTGTTTAGTCTGTATAGATTCACGCATTAAACAGATTCTTTCCATACCAACATTTTGGAACTATGAATGAAATCAAATAAAATACTTACTCTGGGCAGTTATGAAACCACAATGTTCATCATTTATGAAAATTAAGCAACTTTTACAAAGTATTAGGGGTGGTGTTATACAAATCCATGATATAAAAGGAAGCTAAGATACGTAATTTTTCCGTAAATTTATCTTTTATTCCTTAAAAATACTTCACTACTCCCTAAATAATTAATATTAGGAGGTAAAATTAATTTGTAATAAAAGCACAAATTTTAGTGCTCTTTTTCAAAACTGACTACTTTTCCAGATATTGAAAGAAAATCAAATACGATTTCCGTCGAAAGAGATAATTATCAACATGATGTGGAGGACCAGGGTTCGAATCTCAGTCAAGTCTATGTTTTCACTTATACTTATCATAGGGGATTCAGTCGCACGTTTCATCGAGTTAAGTTAAAACAGCCTTTCTTTATTCATAAGAATGAACAAGGATATCAAATAACATGAAATAGATTAATTTATATGAACAAATTATTCAGCACAATGATAAAGGGTTATGTAATTTAATGAATGGTCACGGAGGAAATAGATGAATCTTGCGAGTGCGAGTCAAAAAATGCAACCTTTCATGTTGAATCTTGCCTCGAATTTCGCTGCACATCCGACGTATAAACTACCATTTTGTCACCATCAATCTTCCGCTGACACCTTTTCACCGCCCTTATTATACTGAAGGAGAGCAACGCTCGCTTAAACAGTAATTCGAAAGAGACGCATGTTATTCAAAGTCAGATCCTCTTACGTAAATGTATAGCCGTCGTTGGAGTGCTACATACGCCACACCCACCAACTTGCTCCAATTTTTTCGGACGAGATAATTTATTAAGCATGAGTACGGTGACAGGCGCCGGGCATCCCTTCTCATTCAAAGGAGCGCCAAACCAAAGTCATTTATCCAAACGGCCCGGTTTAATCCTACTTCCGTATGGTCTTTCGCCACCGCGCGGTGCATGCGCTAAACCCCTTCAGTGTCAGCGGTGCTCTTCTCGGAAGGATTTGCAGCCCAAATTTCTCCCTTTTTGTCGCATTGTGTCCACGGAGAATATGGCGAGTGATATTCGTTCGTTTTGGGAATGGTATTCAATGTTAAGGATGATAATGATAATGTGATGATTCGTAGTCAACGCCGTTTGCCACCTGTATTCTAACGATTTGGAATATTTCGTACGAGTTAATGTGATGGCCTTCTCACACAGAAATTTTAAACCTTTTATCGTAATGTTTTCGCGACATAAACTTGACGTTTTAAAAATTTTAACCCGGCAGTCTTTCTTTTCAAATTTCCCTTCCATTTCAAGTCATCTCGTCTTAACGCAAAAAATATTATTTTAGTAATTGAAAATAGGGCAGAGCACTGGAAAATTTTCCCTGCTAAATATAAGTACGAATTCTTACGAAGAAAATTTAATTGGTGTGCTTCATCCTTATTTGGTGGAACGCTATAGGGAAACAAAACAAAATACATTTAGTTTCCACAGAACTAATTTTTAATCCGGTTTGAAGAAAATGAGATATGAAGATGACATGAGTCGAAACTAGTCAGTGCAAACTACAAAGTATTTTATTTTCCTCCTCAAAAGGTAAACCTATATGAAATTATTTATCAAAACTAAGAATAACAATGCCATGGCATGTGTTGTGTATTAAGTCTCATTACCATATATGTGGAGGAATGTTAATATTCTGTAAATATTCCACCATTTACAGAATTTGTATCTGTGATAGTTATTAGAATCGACTACAAAAACTGCAGCTTTAATCATATTTAATAAAGTAGCAAATATTATAATTCAAAAGAAATAATCTCCTGTAGTCAATAAGAGTTGACCTGAGATTAAAATCTGGCTCTTCGCCTAAAATAACTTTTTAGAATGATAAATAAATTCTTAAGACGAATAAATCATACATAGACCAATATTGTCACATCGCTTTCCCCCGCTATTGGACGATTTCACAGAGCACACCCAATGTAATGCATTCTGGGGCGAAATTATCCTCCCTATCTCTCACGGTGAACGGCGCAATTTGGAATTCTTCGAATTTAATGCTGCGGCGCGAACTTGATTTGAAGGGGAGTTCCATTGAGGATGCATTTTTACCGCCGTCCTAATTGCCTAATGATGAATGGGTGTGCAGAAAAGGGAGTCGCTTGGAAGGCTATGCAGACGGGGAGAATTCGGTAAACGGTGGATTCGTTGAACTGCGAAAGGGTCGAATTTCACTAAATTATTTGTCGAGTTAAACATAGGTAGTTTTTCCCAAACGCAAAATTTACATTTTCAGAATCACCGGCATTGATTCTTTACTACAATTGCGTATTCTTAAGCATCGAAGTAGAAAGGAATTTGTGTTCATTCAATTTATGAGTATGGAGCGAACCCAGCGTGAGGTGGAAGTGAGGTTTTTAGAAATAATCCCTTTCGTCTACAAATCTTAAGTTGTATTTTATTTTATGAATAAATTGCACGAGCAAGAATTGCAGTTTTAGTTGGGCATTCTTTCAAAGCACCATATGTTACGAGGTTTTCCATGTTAATTTAATGATTTAAATAGGGATATATCAAGTAAGAAACGTTAAATAAACTTTAAAGAAACGTTATACTTTGAAGATAGTAATTTTGTTATATGCATATGTAATATTCTAGGAATTTGTAGAATGAAAAGAGGAGTTGTACTTTTTCTAAGAAAAACCAGAAAAGATATTTGTGGAAAAAGTATAACGCCTCTCTTCAATATTCTACATGATGGATACCTCACCTCTTACTAAGAATTTTATCCTAGAGATTTATTGAAAAAGTATGATTTAACTCTGCAGTACGGTCGCCTACTTTACAAACGTATTACAAGTCGCTGAGTGTGGAACATCCAGGATATATTTTCTTTGTTTTGATGGACGTAACTTAAATTTTTTTAACCACATGTTATTTAATGCCTAATTCTAATATTTTTATTAGAGAGATGAAATTATTTTTGGATGTGTTATTAAATGTTATGTTTTTCTCGCAGAAGAAACAAATATGTGATGCTGAAAATACTTTCAACATATTCTAAATACTTAAAATTACAGCAACCATAGAGGTGAATATGCCGGAGAGGACGAGATGAATTTTATAACATTTTTAAATCACTCTGGATGACTAAAACCAAGGCGACTGTACCCGAGCGTTAAAACTGAATTTCTCTATTCGAAGGATAAATCAATGACAGTGCTACAGGAGTATGGAGCGGTATATATTTAGAAACTGATATCTCATATAATCTAATGGCAATAATATTTCCGCATCTTTATTTCATGTTACTTCATACGTATAGTAATATATATATATATATTACTACCCAAGGGTATCGTAGAATTTGCGTAGCCATGGGACAAGCGCATGGCTCCCTCTGAAATTCAGTTTAACTATATTTCAACCTCTTGGAAAACAACACAAACATAGGGCGCATCTCATTGTGGGCGGACGGAATTCAGTTGGGGAGCTGTAGCTTAACTAGTCGTTAAGCCACCGAGGACAGCTGACCTGGAAGGCTAAAGAGTTAAAGAAGTAGAATTCCGTGGGGAGTGAATAGGACGAATGCATGGAGGGAAGGAAGAGCTGCTTTAAAGAGACAGAGGTGGATAAACAGAACGTTGTTTGGGGAGGACTGGATACGGACGGACGGACGGACAACGATTGTACATTGGTAGGGATGCGCGTGCGGCTAAGGGAAAGGAGCGGTGGAAAGAGACGTGAAAAGAGAGGAGGAATTCGGCAGCACCGCGACGTTCTCACGCACCGTCGACCGTGAGCACCAACAAAAGTGGATACGGGCCGCTGGTTTTCCGGAGCTCACGCTTTTGTGCTGCACCCCATCCCATTCAGTGTCCTCGGATGCAGCCTCACAATAGCCGGGAGCACATCGCCTGCAGAGGGATTGTTTTTGAATCGTTGGGAAAAGCTGAGTGCGAGCACGTGGTCCGCGTCGTCTCCGATTCGGGCCGCGAGATGGCACGCGAGGGCCACTTGTATTTTGACGACCGCGGAAGTGGCGTTTTTGGATTCATTTATCCCTTTCGGACAGCCGCAAACATGGAGACGATTCATCGGATATTAATGGGCCCTTGCGGATGAGCGTGAACTTTGGTCGGGAGATAATAGTCGGCCGTGGTTTCTCTTCAAAGGACCTTAGACTTGCTTACGTCATCGATGGTCCGGTCTGCCATATCATTCGCAATCGAGCTGACTTCGATTTAACGATTCTCTCGAGGATTAAAATACAACGATGACCTGTTGATATTTATACATTTTATTTCGGTCGCATATTATATTCGAATTTTCGTCATAACTCAAATGATATCTTATGAATGGTTCTCAACTGGTAACTATAAAAGTATCAAATCAAAACTCTTAGAAAGTATTAATCATTCTTCAGATTATTATGAAAGAGTTCACAATGAGACATGCGTGATAATGAGTTATAGAAAATATTTATACTCCTTATTTGTATGAAATTAGGAGTATTTGTAACGTTTGTTATCGTTAAATTTGTATGAAATACTCGGAATGAATGCTGGTAAACATTATAAGGTGTACTCTTTATTTTAATGTCTCCTCATAATTAAGGAAATTTTCTCTTTAAATTCATGTTACAGCGATTTATAATATATGTAATTGTTGTAATGACTCATTCATTTTCATTTAGCACTTATTCCCATTACTATTCCTCAAAGGTTTTCCAGTCCCTATTTCCGTTCAAATTTGGTCAGCAGACTAATGTTAATATATTCTCTGTTGCAGTCAACTTGGTCGCCTCTTCATGCAGTAATCATAGAGAGAGATTTCCCTCTGTTGACGGCTGACAACAAAATGACCGCTAACGTGGTGAGTGCGCTGGTGTGGTGGGCGGCCATCTTGGTAGCTGTCGTCCTCGTGTCGTCCGAAGCACGTGCTCCCGCCGAAGAGGCCCATGGCATTGAGGCTTACAAGGGTCCCCACAGAATGGTGTCCTTGATGCAAGGGAAGCGCTACCTATGGAAAACAGGTGATATCTCCAATGCCGTCTAGCACTGTAATATTACTTGTGAGGAAATGTGTCCGATTTGAGCATTCCATTTCCAAACTAGAATTAAGTCATACGTGTTACGATAAGTATTCTAATTTAATGGTAAGCAAGAATATGAGACGGAACAATATTCAAGATAAAGATCAAATTCAGTCAGTACGAGTTTATTTAACAGTTAGCATTCCATTAAAATCGTCATATTTTTAAATTATCAATTAAACAAATAATTTCGGTTAATTCAAAAAATCGTTCTAATAGGAATATTCTGGTTAGTTATGAACGAATCAATGTAGCTATTTAGCTTAATTTTAGATTCTATTTAATTTTAAACTCTAGGCTTCAGGTGGAGATCCGAGCAGATTTGTTTGAGACAGAAATTCTTATTTTGTTTGCAAAAAGATTGGCTTTCTTACATGTGAATGTATGCGTTCCCCCCTGTAAATGGTCTTATATCCAGTCCATTAATTCTCAGTTAGATTTCTCTTTCGATGTTTTTCTTCCTCCTTTCGTCCATTCCATGAAATTTTACATTTTTTCGTCTTTCGCTGCAATTTCTGTAGTTTAAAGTCGCCTCAAATGTGTTTCTCTTCGTACAGGACAATTTCTGATGATTTTCACGCTAAAAGTTTACCCCTGTTCACACTCATTCCTGTCTTCTGTATTATTAAAGTTCCAATTTTTATCTTCTATATTTATTTTTAATGTGTTCTTTATGCATTAATAACGATTTATCTTATGATGTATCTCGTTTATTCTTGTATGTCTTGAAATTCAGGGAAACGTGTTTCTTTGAGAATAAATGCTATTCAACGTAAGATTTTGACCACTTGTTCCACATGACTTATGCTTCAATAGCAAGATATGAAACAAGAAATAAATTTTGACTTTGCACAGGAAAGGATGTGGGAGGTGAGAAGGACATGGCTTAGTAGTTAAGTGGCTAGAATAACTGCTCGGAAAGTGGAAGACGTGGGCTCGTGTCAGTCAAGTCACTGTTTTTCACCTCTTTTACAAGAAGGTATAACGTTATTTCGAAATCTTTCCATGGCTAATTTACCGCGTTTTTTAGAGAAGTTAATTCTAGTAACCAAGGCCTAATTATTTACGTTGCATAAAATTACATATCTTTGTAAACTGTCATAGTTAGTTGACCACTTTCATTTTTTTAAGTTCTCCAACTCCAATTCTGTTTCTTCGTAGACTGCAAAGATCTCCGTTTGCTACAGGTTCATTCATCACCCAAGCTATACTTCTTTCTCCATATCCTCTTTTTCCCGTTTAACCCATTCAAAATGCCTTCATTCATCTCCTGACGTTTCAACGATCGTTGGTGAAGACGCAAGAACAATGGTGCCAGCTCATTTCGGCCTTTTTTGTGGATCCTTTAAATTTATCTTAATACCAACGTGAATTTTTGAGTTATGACCGAAATATCGTAGTCGGTTTGGACTGTATTTTTTATCCATGATTCTGAGAAAATTCTCAATTCTTTTTAAATATATTTGAAATAGACATTTTTATTATTATTAGCATAAATGGCTATTTAAAATACTAAATTTAATAATGTAAATGAAAGGGATTGGCATCTATTTCGCTGCAGCAAATTATTATTTTATTGTTGATAATATACAAACAATTCGATTTTTTCAGTTACCGTTCAAGGATAATAGCATTGAGCATTCATCTTATCGTAGCCAATTTCTATTAATTCGAGTAAATTTGCTAATTAATGTAAACTGTGAAAATATTTAAAGTAAATAATGAGACATTTTTAATAAATCCTTTTAATTTAAATATTGCTCCCTTGCTATTTGCTCACTTAAATATCAATGTCATCCAAAGAATACTTCCAAAAGATACTTAAGGTTACATAAATAACGTAATTAATCAATTTAGAGTACAACGAATAATGTACTTTACTGTACTTAAATTTATTTAGACTTATAACGTAATACTGGAATTAAATTCTTTTTTTGTTTACCAACATTAATTTCTAATTATCATCACGATTCTTGTACTGACTTTGAATAAATACAAGAACGAATGTTTTATCTCCATTAATTATTTTCCCTTATTAACTATTTCCCAGACATCGACGCCGACCACGTTAAATTAAAAGTTGCTGGATTGTGTAACTTCTTTTCAAGGGAGCTCCTTCATAACTTCATAACCTGCCAAGTTATTGCTGCAAACCTCATAACCGTTTCCTGAAATAGGTTTGAAGCTTGACTTCGGGGAAACTTTGAGCATGGCGTTCGTATTTGCAGCCTATTACGAAATCGCGAGCTACGATAATTGGTCCGGCCACGGAAAAAGAATAAACTTTCCAATTATTGGTTTCACTTCCGGAACACGGAGGCAGCTCATTTCCCTCGCAAATTCCATTTCTAAATGATTTTGCCACTTTCAATCTTCCAAGACTTCATAAAGAACGCAATTGAGCTTCGGTGCCGTGTTAATAATCGAATGCGATTTGCAGCCCTTTCCCCGGCGAGCGCCTGGAGCATAGACCGTCGGTTGTGCTTCACGCGTTGCATACGACGCCGGCGGTTTTTTTTTATTTAGGACGGAGAGCTGTTGAGGCGAAACCTTCAGGGAAATCGCTCCGAAACAAACCAACTAGCGAGGTCGATCATTTTTTCGCTTTTTATTAATTGAAAGGCTCGTTGTTTAGAGGAGGATGGGGTCTCTGAATGTGAATTCGCGATAAATGCATAAATAGAAACAAAAATCAGTGGACTCCGATGAAAACGATCGATACCAGGGAGAGTGCATTTGAATTCTTTATACCTCTGCATTGGATTTATAAAAGCTGATATGCAAGTTTTACTTGCACGGAAAGCGTATTTCTTATTTACTGATATTTCTACGTTTGTCAATAATATAATGCCACTGAAGTTTATTAGAATTTTCATATGTTTGTGTTATGTTTTAAGGAAAAAGTAACACTAAGGACGCAAAGAACTAATATGGTAGAATACCTTTTCTATAATCGAAGCAAAAGAAGTGGAATAGGTTAATTGAAAAGCTCTTTAAATCCTTTCCAAAAATTACAAAATCCTTTAAGAATAAACTTGTTTCTTAATGTAGTTTAAAATATTTGTATTTTCTAAAATAGTTGTAGTTAATTTCAAAGACTTGATGTGAGTGGAGAAAGGGACATTTTGATGGGACTGTGCTCGCCCACGAGCAGCCGTCAAGGCCTATCAGGAACCCTACAAAATTTTGTAAAATATACCATATATTTACATAATAATATAAATTATAACAATATAGTTATTTTTAGAAATATTCATTATTATAATAATTCCTTCTTTTTATAATGTTCGAGTAATTCGTCAATGGCTATTGATATTGATAATTATCATTGTAAACAATGAACATATACTTACATTTCTAATGAGTGTATTCTAATGACTAGTATTAGTCTATTAGTAGGAATATATCTTAGGTTTAAATGAACTCACAATAAAAATTATTCAATGAAGCGGATTAATGTCAAACGCTGAAAATATTTAGTAATAAGAAGGGTTTCTCGCAAGACTTCGGCTTATTCTTTGAACATCAAACTGCGTTGTATCATTGTTTAATTTAAAATCAATATTTTACATAACAAATCTCATTTTTCGAGGTGGAGTAAGGTATTCTTGCCAGCAGAACAACGATGTGGTCCTGGGTTCGAATCTTCGAAACAGGATATGAATGTTACTGTTAATCCGTCATTACTAGTGTTTATCTTTAAAACATCTTTAATTAGGTTAACCTGTTGCAAGGAAATGAAAGAGTGAATAGTTAATATTTTATTTCTCCAAAGCACCCACTAATATCCATTTGCTGGAAATTCACAGAGGGAGACGTTAACAGTACAGTGAATGAACACATACATTTCCTAACCAGAAAAACACAAGTATCCAGAGATCGAACCCGAGACCTTGCGGTTGTATCGCTAGCACACTAATTCATTCCATAACTGGTTAGTAGAAATAGTATCGAAAAGCCACGTTTCACTGTCCTCATATTTAATGAATATGCATATAAACATTTTAATTAGATCTTTTCAGTATTTATTTCATGTTCTAACTGGGAATTGGGGTATTACGCATATTTTCTTTCCTCACCGTAGTATTTACATATCACCAATTCTGCTCCTCTTTTGCATAAAGAAATCGGTCAGGATACGCATTTAAAACGAGCTCTGCTTTCCCTCAAAACCCCGGGACATATGCCCTTCTCGTCAACGGAGCATGAAAAAAAGAGGATGACAGAAATTAAACGTACACTTCGTCGAGAAATCCATTTTATGCCCGATTTCACAGTATCTTCTTTAATCAAGGAAGAGATCGATCGAGCATAAGGAACGAAGGGAAAGGAGCAAAAAGTCACCGTCCCTCGATTTGGTATCAGACGAATTGGAAATCTTATTAGAATCATCTTCCATTAGGCCCTTTTTCAACCTCCCCTCTCTTCTTTGACAGGGGGATGGGGATCCTGCTACCTCCCCTCCACGGGAGAGGACTCTGCTTCGGAGGATGAAAATGAAGAGGGAAGCGAGGGGGTTCGCGAAGAGGGGGAGAAGGTGAAATGCGGAGAAGGGCGCAGGGAAAGGCCGGTGTGGTGCTCGGAAGTGAATGGACACACGGTGCTCGAGCTGGAGTGTGAATCTTCGACGCGTCCAGCACGCACCAAGCCGTGCTTCCTGGCCTGTGAACACCATCGCGGTGAGTGCACCAAGCGCCAAAGGAGAGAAAAATGGAATAAAAAAGAGACGCTTATCGCATCCATGGTGACTGCTTAAATGACGGCTCGTTATTTTCCTTCTTTTTCTGTTTGTTTGGGAGGTAACGGAGCCTGCAGATGCGGATGACACGGGTTCATTACTTTATTACGGCCGTTTATTGCAAAGGGAGCATGGCGTGCCGTAACTTTCAAAGTAAAAACCGCGTCGTCTATTTGGACTTTTTTCAAAACCCTCCGACGCGCGGATGTCTTTCAGCAGTTCGACACGTAAAGTTCTTTTTTCATGAAAAATCGTCCTCGCGGTAGCTTCAATTTGCGAAACGCTTCTCGCTTTCAAAAGGGGCTTCCCAACAAGAAGACGCGTCTAGACATTTAATTTGTGCAGCACGTCCTGCTGCTTATGAATGTTTCATGTGCCACAAAATGTCATTCAATCATCCTCCCTTCTTGCACTAGCTCCGAAATACAGAAGCGCGCTTTCTACAAAAGAAAACTTTGAAATATTAAAAGCGTGTATACGATGGTTTATTCGAAGCATATTTTGAAAGATACATTTAAAAACTGAACTATTGCTGGAAAATTTTCATTATGGATATTACATATGTTTGACGAAACCTGAAGTATCACTTTCATATATCAGCGGTCTAGGTATCAAATATATATCTATAAGATGTAGTTTTGTCTATTTATAAATACAGATTGATAACTATTCGCTCAGCTCGTTTTTCTGCATCCACTTTACTGTTGTATTAAGAATTCCTATCAATTTATTTTACAAACTCATGTTTATCTCGGAAAGGCAGCTTATGTTAAGCAGCAGATCATTTTTTGTTGGTGAAGAGTGCTTTATCTAATAATTTTTAGACGCACTAGTATTTTTTAGTCTTTTTACAACTAAAGTCGCACATACGGTCCTCTCGAGGAAACGAACTCGGGGCAGCTTTCTCGTTAGATATATACGCTAACCTATTGCCTATCCGAGGCCTTCTCCTAAATTCTATGATCACTATTTTAAACCTTCTCTAGTATAACGAAAACATACTCTCTTAAAATGGATACTACAAGTACTCAGGGTTACAGATTATTCACCCATATCTTACTTCTTCTGACAATTTAACGCATTTAGTTCACTTTAAATGATTCACTATTTAAAAGTCTTTTTCGTTTTCATTTCTAAAATATCGGAATATTGAGAAAGAGTAGATTATTTGAAGTATCTCATTACCACAGATTACTCGTTGCAAAAATAATTCGATGTTGAACGGGAATTCATTTTAAACTTTCCCTGAAAACACGTTTTATCGACTTTTGCAGTCGTATTTGCAACATAACTTTATTTATGTGATTTTTTGTGATTTTCACCTTTACATTGGACGAACACAGTACCTACATGGCTATCTAGGAGCTCCATCAGGCATGAAAAAAGAAAGTCATTTTCACATTATTGAATAAAAGTAGTTATAATCAAGTAATAAAATTTTGTACTGTTCTCGTATATTTCAGGAGTTAGAAAAATCAAATCGATTATTATTTTTACGATACATTTGCGCTTGTTTCATTCCGACTCATCTCTGCTTCATCCAACATTGGATAACTTTGGGAAACCACAGTTTCTAAAACCGTTCGAGGAAACGAACTTTTCTGTGAAACGGACTCAATTTTGTAGGACATTTCAGATAAGCCTCGAGTTACTGTCTCCAACTGCATCCGTGATAGCGTCTGCATTCCCAAACGTAAACTTGTGCATATGTTAGGAGTTCATTCAACCCAATTAAACAAATTAAAGGCTTTTAATTCGAGACGCCGAACGGGAAACCAATCCAATAATTTGCGTCAATTTGCTTCATTTATCTCGGTGGCTTTACCTCGGGACCCTACTTGGCCTAAGACCAATTAAGGGGAACTTTAAAACCCAAATGAACGCTGTTTACAGCGGTGAAAGGCTCGTTGATAAGAAGAAAATTAATTAATTCGAGGCGGGATCTCGCGTAAAATATGATGCGGTCTCGCGAATCGTTCAAAAAGTCGTTTTTCTGCTCCATTGAGACCCTAGGGCTCCGTGACCCTTTGCGACCGCGCGCATAAACACATGCAGGGCCCTGCGGTGGATCCTAAGGAGTAAAAAAGTAACTTCGAAAACGCTATATTCTTTACGCATTCCGGGATAAAACCTTTCATCCGCCAAGAAACTAGGTTGAAGGACTTAGAGAAAACTTTTCCATTTGCAATTCAAATATCTTTCCTTCTGCGGAGAAAAAAGTGTATAAAATTCCTCCGAACGGAGGCCTCTGTGTGTGTGTTTCAATATAAACTCCTTTCCTTTGGCGTACCCAGAGTTTGCTGCATCGTCCTCTAGAAAACCCCACCCATCTCCAAGGCAAACATCCGTGGCGTTCGCAGATATCCAAAAAAGAGGAAACCGCAGCTGAACGCGGACCACCCATTTTCTCACCCTTTCCTCCTTAGAAAAGCCATACCGAAGCATTAAAGCGATTCGCGGAATCTAATATTTCACACTCAGGAAATTCCTACATCCTCAAGAGCCGCCGTCCGAGTCTTTCTTCTCCGGCGCGTATTTCCATGGCCTTCGGTATAAAAGAGGTCGACAGCGGAGTTTTTGGGGAGAGGATAAGTTTCGATTTCCGAGCCTCGGGGTGCCCCCGCGAGACTTCTTCCCCATCTCCATTCTCTTCCCTTTTTTATCAGCTCTTATCTGCCTTTCCAATCCCTCTCTTTCTCCCCTATCTTTACAGCCGATTTTACTTCCATCGCTCCCTTTCCGAAGTGCCCATTCCTCGTGCCTCTTCTCCTTTATCTACCGCAGATTTATCAATATACGACCCGTTAAATGCTACATTTCATTTCTTCACGGTCGAAGCGATGTCTATTTCATTGCGCACTCCCCTCTGTTTCCCATTCGAAACTTACGGCACTTATTTGGGAATAAGTGAAGCGTTCATTCTCCAAATATCATTTCGGTTTATTTCAAGAGGATTTCGATTCAATATTTTATCCGCCTTCTCGACCCTCTCGTTCCTTGATTCATAATTCCCGTCGAAGGTCGTCCATATATAGGTCGCCTCCCGTACTTTTACAGTCTTTTATATTGATATAGTTTCGCGGTGATAAAAATAAAACGGTTTCAAAGGCTTGTTTGCGAGAGATATTTTTCTTGGTAGCGGAGCCATTTCTCTTATCTGCAAGAGGCGTCCTTAAAAAATCATACGATTTTTTCATATCCTATTCAAATTCGTCCTTCCCACCGCTCGCTCCTCTTTTTATATCTTTTCCTTATCTTCATGGACACTTTCCTGAGATTTTTCTCGTAAGTGGATATCTAACCGCTTAAAAAAACTTTCCCTTGCAGTATTATCGTCCCGAATTTTACAGGATTTCAATCGTCCTTTTTAATACTAACGCATCGTATACTTGAATCGATTAAGATCTAAATTATATTGCCGTAATAAATAAATCACAGTCTTTTGCAGTCAAAGCGTAGGAGTACATAGAAGTTGGTGACAGATCTGGATTACTATCGTGAATAGTCGAAAGTGTAGTGGTTCTTAGCGTTTTAATGTTTCTCATTTTTCCTTTCATCGTAGACCTTAGGAACAACGGATATGAAAATTCTGACAGGATCGGGACTCGATCTCGTGTCTCCACTTTCCGGGCGGTTGCTTTAACCACTTAGTGTGCCCGGCGCCTCAAAGAAGGTTGCGGACGATGCCGTGTAGTTGGAAAATTCACTCACCCTCGCCTACAAAGTCTCCCAAAATGTTCCGGCTCCTTAGCTCAACTGGTTTAAGTATCCGCCCGGATAGTATTCGGGTTCGAGTCCCTGTCAGACCTTATTCATCTCCGATTCCCCTTGTGATTTTTCCCAACGTGCAAAGTTACCTTCATTCTTTACCTTTTTCATAATAAATTAACGTATTCTCCGTCTTTCTTAATAAGATTATTTCTAAAGCAAGAGTTCGTTACGAATTCCATGGCTAATATTCTACTATTCTACGAAAAGAGAGACCAGTTTTGACAGATACATTAAGATATATTAAATACTAAAACACGTGTCCCTATTTAAAATTCTGCTTCAAAGTATTGTAAGTTTTATGTTTGTCAGACGGGAATGTCGATTAGTTGAATTGTAAAATATTAAAGAAAGTAAAAGCTATTCGACGCCAAGTTAGTATACATTAGCGAACCACCATTTCGGTCAACGGATTTCGTTTGATGGTTTCTAATAAGTTCTATTCTGCACTTATATCTGAGAGCTTATTATGCCATTTCTTAAACACTAATAGCTCCATCTGGTCTACCGAATTTTTACTTCCTCTCCAAATATTATCTCATAATAACATAACAACACTAATGCATAAATCTTTCCTAGGTGTGTACTATTCATTTTAAAAAGCAAAATTTCACATATTAAAGAATTAAAATATGGAAAAGAGCTGAATAATGTTTCCCTTACCTTAATATGAAAAATGTAACATTTCGAAGAGTTAGTATATACATACATAAATTAAACGCTTAAATACTTAACTCTGTGACGCGAAGTACGTTATAAACCGTTTCCTATGAATTTAGTCGTTGATCATACGCAATAATAGTATTCATTATCTTATTCCGTTAGGATCACCATTAATAGCGTATTGTATGACGTTTAGCCAAGTCATTAAAAACATTACATCCTTGTTTCCCAAAACTCTCTCTTTAAATGAAGAGATAAATGTATTTTCAAGGTAATACAATCCACATCTTTCGCACATAGAGTATAGAGTAAAGCATCTCTTTTGTGAGCATTTTTCCCACAAAACCGTCGCTAGCTCTCGGAGAAGTTTCCTCTATGTCGCACACCATAAATGGTGTTAATATCTGCTTCACTGTTTAACCTATCCAGCTCTATCTCAGGTGAGTCATTTTTCATTTAATTACGGAGAAAATATTCATAAAATATCCTCTTCAACTCGGAGGCGTATAGCATGACAGGACTCAAAGTAATGTGCAGGAGTAGGCTTTCCTTTAACAGCGTTGGAAAGAGAGCGGTCACACATTGTCACCAGCGGCCCTTTACTGCCTAGATTCTCGCAGCTAAATTCACTGCGTCACTGCCGCAAAGCCGTTTTTAATTAAGGGGAAACCTGTTAATTAAGACTATATCAGGCGACATTATTCAGATGGCTCCCCGCGCTACATCGTTTTAATTTGAATGACTACTGTTCTTACCCCGTCCCTATTTTCACGGACACTTGATCAAAAGGATTATTTTAATTTATAACGCGGAGCGACGCTTTCAGCACTTGGCGTTTTTTCTTCATTTTAAGTGCGAAAATTCTCCCAAAATTCCATAAATTCCTTCTCATTCACTCCATGCTGGGTGAATTAACGCGTTTTTTCGTTTTTGAGAATATTTCCAGTTTGTAATTGCGATATCAAATTTAATACGCTTAAATATCTGTAAAATGGAATGGGAACAGCTTTCATGATACGCCTATTAACATCTCTAAATTAAGGTTGACTACATAAGAGTGATGAATTTTGCATTCAAAATTTTACTCTGAATAAATTGACGGGTCTGTCTTTGCTCTTTAATTAGAGTTAGCAATGTAATTGGGATAATTTCATGCCTCGCGATTTTTTCTAGGATTTTCATTATCGTGAAAGATGATGAGTTATTTGTTTTCCTGGATTTGGAAAGAATTTGAATCACTTTTCAGAATTTTGTTGTGCCTCGATGATATAAATTTTGATTAACTCCCGTTTAGAATTGTTCGAAAATTTATTCATACTGTTCTACGTGCGCTTGACATCTGAGATTATCATTAATAATATATACCTAAATAATATTTCGCCATATGATTTTACTAGTGTACAAAATGTTTCTCTCGCATGGTCATGAAGATGCTCTTCGCTCACCAAAGACGGATTCGAATCCCAACCTATTCTAGATAATGAGGTACTTAAATTCGTTCCATCGAAGTACGATCTCCACGGAGATGTTTAGACTCGAGTGTTCGCCATTAATAAACCCGGAAAACCGTAAACTTTAATCTCGCCACCATCTTATTCACTATCGACTGCACTTCGCCGAAGATGGAATTCTGAAAATCTCTACATTAACGTTTACGTTCCATAGAGAGATTCTTCTCCATTGTTCCCTTTTGCGTCGGACAGGGCTTAATCCCCTTTAACCGGCCATGCGTGCCCATTTAGACGTTCTATCCGCTCCCTGTCATATCGCATTCCCCCTCCTTATTACTCTCCATCAAAGGAACCCGCTATCGCATAAATCCGGACTACAAAACCCTCCTATTCATTCCGCTTTCTCTCCTTCCATTTCTCCTCTTTATCCTCTTTTAGCATGTGGCTTATTTTTCTCAATAACGTTTCAATATCCCTCCGATATGTTTCCTCTCTTTTCCATTATTTCTCGCCCCCTCCGCTTTGCTTACAGATTTTTCTTTCTCCTTCGAGTTTAATATTCTCCCTTTGCCATCGTTTTTCCCGGAGATCATTCGTTTCTTACCACTTTCTGTTTCACTTCTCCGTTTGCACTTTCACCGACAATTTTATCTCGATTTCATCGCCATTCCGCTTGCGCGGTTTTCGGTGATATTAAATTTCCTTTGATATTTTTATTTCGCTTCCCAAAAAGCCCTTTCCTATGCACAGTTCTCCAGTTCGCTTCATTCGCCGACTGCGTTTCATTTTCTCGCGATGCTTTCTTCTTTATTTTTTTCGATGTTTGAAACGGTTTTTCGTGCAATTTTTTCCTTCGCATTTTCCTCTTTTCAGCTCAAGAAAATTATGTTTGGCGGTCTTTTCACTTTAATTTCACATTTCTCTTTTTGTCTCCATTCTTTCTCGATCCGCCGTTTCTTTTTTCCTTACACCACCTCTGTTGTTCGTTCCGTTCTTAACTGTCAGTGACGTAGTTTTAAAAATATATATATATATATATAAATTGCTTCTGTTTCTACCTCAATATATGCATATTATTATGAAAGCTCTGAAATATCTGCTCTCTAACATTTATCTCCTGAGGATAAAATTCTCATAATCTATTTTTAGGAAGTTTCTGCGTTAAGTGATCTCCGTGTCTACTTGAAAGATTTTCTCTCTGTTTCACTTCTTTTCAATCTAACACCTATTTCTTTATCTCTTCTCCGCTTGAAACCTTTCTCATCCTGGGCGTTCAAGGCATTTCGAGCCCCCTCTTTTATTCTGCTTCCTTCTCCTTTCCTTCATTCTCTTCTCCTTGTCCTCATTTTCGCCATCTTCCATTTCTCTCTTCCACGGCTTTCCTCAAACAGGTAAGCTTTCCTGAGTATGAATTTAAGACGAAAATCCTCGAGAGGCTTCCTCTCCACCCCTCTCTCCCTTCTCTTCTCCCCTCTCTCCCTTCTCTTCTCCTTTTTATTCCTCCTTTCTTTACCCCATCTTTCTACTTTCTTCCTGCATAACCAAATTACACCCACCGTCTCTCTCCTTTTGCTTTCTTTTTTTTTGGTAGTGACCCCTTTTCCCTCGCCAAAAAAGTAACGAAACTTCTTATGTTCATTCATGTTTCAAACCGCTGAAAATTGCGTCCGAGAGGAGGTCGAAAGTAGCCACGCCGTGAAAATAAACAAAAAGAACTTTAATACAAGAATAGCATGCTAAGGTTTGTCTCCGATGCCTTTTTTGTGCGAGTTTTTGCTACCATTTCATTTCGTGTTTATTTTGCATGATAGAGAAAATTAGAAGGTCGTATGAATGAGCTATATAAATAATATTTTTCAACTAAACTTATTGAAGGCCAAGTGTATTAACCAAGAGATGCAGACACATATTTTTAAATTTCATCACATTTTTCTTCTACTTCTGAATTTATTCCGAAAACTACCTAAATGAATTAATTTGACGATATGCTATGAAAAAGTATACGAGGGTGGTCTGAAAAGTTTCCGACCCCAGATTTTTTCAGAAATCTTCAGAAAATTTTCCGTAAACATTTCGAGAAATGGCGAAATATCGGAAACTTTTCAGACCACCCATGTATATCGATTTCGATTACTCCGGTTTCTCGTAGAACTTTAGCATCCTA
Organism: Pachydiplax longipennis; assembly: GCA_036926295.1. Classification (NCBI taxonomy): domain Eukaryota; kingdom Metazoa; phylum Arthropoda; class Insecta; order Odonata; family Libellulidae; genus Pachydiplax; species Pachydiplax longipennis. The sequence continues at coordinate 10,803,367 of JAVFKF010000024.1, read as the reverse complement.
AAGATGATGTGATACTTTCTGAGAGATATTTTGTTCAGAATCATTACCTATTCATTAATAAGTATTTTCTGTGAAAGAAATTATGCCCGTGTCCCATAAACTAGTAATTTAACGTTGGTTTGTTAATTGGAGCCATTTAAACAAAACAAAATTCCATCAGTGAAAATGTATTCTGTTCACCACTACTTTGTACATACATTGTTGCCTGAATCGGTAGAAATCTGGATAAAACAGTTTTCTGTTATTTTAAGTGATACACATCTTGTCTATCAAATATCCATGATGAAAGTTTGAGTTCATGCAAGGTTTTACTAAGACATCCCATTAATACCGAAATCATATTATAAGGCACGAAAGACGCTTCTGGAAATACCTCTTGAATAAATAAATTTTCCTTGTTTACCTTCTGACAGTCTTAGCAACTTAATGTAACGTCACGTTCGACCGAAGAATTCTTTGAGTCTGTTTTGCTATCGATCTATTTATGTATTCAGTTCTCTTTTGCCGCTTTAAGAACGTGCCTATTCTTCAATCGAATTATGTACATAATTATACGTCTCTGCTTTCCTTGAGATGAAGTACGAAAATATATTCCCTATCCAAACAATTTATTCTGGAGACATCATATCTTGGTAACATGAGGGAAACCTGTGGTTTTATTACGTTTTTTACATTTAGAGGATAATTTAATCAAAAAATTGGGTTAATTCCGATGAAAACACTATACCTGTTATTCTTATCTTTCGTTTAATGTGACGAAATTAGTGTATGATTTTCAGTAACGTTTTGTAAACTCCCATAACGCATAAGATAAGCGTGAATAATCATACTGTGCAAATAAAGCGTAAGATATTTACAGTATTCTTCGCTTATCACATCTGCGCAATAAGGGATTCTGTATCTTATTTACCAAGAGACGTATGCTGTTTCAGATTCCCTCCAGTTAGCATCGGTTTATCCGCTTGAAACTACTTCAGTGAGCTGCTTTTAACACTCCACTTCTCACGGTCTTCCCTTTCCTCTTACTCTGCTTCTTTGCAGAATTTTAGGTCTTCAAGTTCTGACTTCTCAAGACAGGGCTCTACTTAAAAACATTCAACGATACATATTTTACCCATTAATTCGCTCCTTTTATGATGATAATACTATATTAAAATACTTGGTTACTAATAATACTTTATTATCCTAGGTTCAAAATACTCTTACAACAACAAAGATAAAACCTTTATATGCACACATAATACAGAATATTTTGAGGATTTAGACAAACAGTTTAAACAGAACTTAAGTATTTTTAAATGAAAAAGGGTTCATAAAACAAGATTCAATAGAGATACAAAGATAAGAGAAGGCTTGGACGAAAAATAATTAATAGGTAATACATACATATGTATGAATAATACATACATGTAAACAAACATGAAATATATACATCAAAGATACATTCCACAACAGCCAGTAGAGGAGGATGAGCCTTACTAGGCAAGATGAAGAGTGAAATAGTTTGCCCATTCTTTCCTCGCCGAACTAGAATGCTATCAGAGGAACAAGCATAGGTAAGCTAATAAAAATGGCTATACGAGTAACCCTTTTCATAGAATCCCATAAGAAGAGACTTAAATCAATGCTATTACTCAGCATCGCTCATTCCTCAGCAGTTTTCACGTCTCGGTCATGAACAAGACTTAAAGAGAAGTAACTGGAAAATGTTTTTCAAATAATGACTAACCCTACCGAATAATATTTGTCGTTTCATGTTAGATTATTCTTCTTCTTCGTCCGCATTGCTTTCATATGACTGTAAACAATTTAATGAACAAACCCATACGGGCTTCATCTTCTTATCCACCGCCTCTACGACCGCCATAGAGGTCACGTGATGCTTTACTTTTCCATGCCTTTGCGGCTTACCAACTCAACTGGTTAATAACTATCTTCCCGATCGCCATCTCTTTCTTTCGATCCCTTTCCCGTGATGCTCTTTTGAATTTCAAATGTGCATGCCGATGGGGTCACCCGATGAGCACCATCTTTCCGCCCTTGTCTAGCCTCGCTTGCCTTACAAAGCGCTGATTGTCCCAAAAGGCTTGGTTAATTTTCTCTTTGAACGCCTGATTTAATCCCGCTTGGAAGGAAGGAAAAGAAACAAAATAATTCTCTTTGGCGCTGCTTGCATTTAGCGTGATACATCTAACTTTGACGTCAATTTAACTGCTCAGTCCTCCGTTGTAATTCTCTTTAAGAACATTCTGAAACCAAGCTGATGTTGAGATATATTCTTATTTGAGAAAGGCGATATCAGTAGCTGAAAATCATATCTCAGTTATGAACGTGTGTGATTATAACATTAGATGTACGTAAATTTTAACATTATATACCTGTAGATAATGTACATATCATGCATGGCAGTCTTAAATTTCCCTCGTCATATTTTCCTGTAAGAGGAATCCTCCTTTAAAAATTTAGTTAAAATTACAGGCACTATTAGTAATATTGAACGTATAACTGTCTAATGATTATGTTGAAACTAATAAGGATTTCCTCTTCCAATCTTTGAATTAAAGAATTCAGCTGAAAAACATATGAATATGCACTCCTTATGATCGCTGTCCGACCAAATCATATAGCTTTAATAGTAATAGTCTGTCCTACTTGTCCTTCTCTTATCTGAATTCTAGGGAAGGATAGATTTGTCATAGAGAAAATGGGGAGAGGTATATACGCATCCTTACACTGTACTATAACAGTATTTGTGCTATAATTGGTAATTTGATAAAATATTTTTAAAATGATAGTTTTTCGTTATTATGTATAGTATACTCTTATCTCCATCATCTATGAGAAGAACATTAAATTTCTCAAAATTCAGTGGAATCGCCTTTTAATCTCGCATATCTGTTCGTATCAGCATTTGATGCAGTCATAGGAGTTTTCTGCTGCGGGATAGTGCAAATTAAGTCTGAATGAAGATTTGATGGAATTAATTCATCGCTAACGAATGAACCTCCGTCATGAGCTTTCATGATATGTCAGTTCTGATATGCGCTGCTTTAACCTAGTTGCGTCAACCCGCAGCCTTCCTCTATTCCCGCCTTCCTCTCTCTAATTCCCCCTATTTTCCTCTTCAATTACTCCCATACTTAGTGGATCTCCGGTGAATCCTTCCTCGACTTCCTGTCCTTGTTAATAGGCTCATACTCTACTCCCGTCACTCTTCCCTTTCCCACACTCTTCATTGTAAATCAATGCGTCATAACAAATGGAATATCTGGCTCGAAAATAACGTAATTTCAAGGTTCTGCAAGTCAATGGCTAACGCGGTAATTGGCAAATTCAAATCATTAAAATAAAATGAAATATTTAATAATCAAAATAACAACTCTTCTTCAAAAGTCGAGATCTCCTTTGTCTTACATTTTGTCTCAATTTATTTGATTTTCAAATTGAGCAAATTTCCCTACAAACAGTCAACTGCCCACAGTTAGGAACGAACAGAGAACCGACATATTTCCCCTTTCAGTTCTGAACTCGTTCTTGACAATGTTATAACTCATATTGTGTTAAATAATTTATTACCATGTTCTGGTGAGTAAAAATCAGCATCCGAACGGAAATAAAACGTGAACAAAATCCTAAAATCACTAACAGACGTGATTTGATAGGGAAAAATAATGAACTATTAGCATAACAGTAACTGTAGGAGACAGAACACTGAATTTAATAGCCGTAGTGGCTCTAGTAAGCTTATTGTAAGCGGAAAATATACCTCCTATACTATAGTACATTCTCCTATCAGCGATGACACGACGGGAACTCGCCGTTCATTTCGGCTTCTCAAGTTACGCAGTGATCGCGACCTATCAACATATTATTTATCTCTTAGTTTAAGAAATTTTTCATGAATATATTTGTCTTTTATAAGGACACTGTATACTAATCTGAGTTTTATCAGCTTACGCTGGTATACAATCGCAGATCAATCAAAGTTCTCAATCGAAGATAGTTAAATAAAATCACTGCGTTGAGGTGTTATCAGTCGGTGTTCACATCCCCTGCCGTACGCCATACGGCGGATCACGAAGTATTAATGCATATGTAAATTATCCATTTTATAATCTGCAATTATCTTGCAGGCGCATGCAGTATCCTACGTTACCAGTGTCTTTGTTGAATTATAAACTACTTCTTTTGAGCAAACCTTAACATCAAAATGCCCCAGTGGTCAGAGAGTCCGTTCCAGTTTACAAATTATCGAAAGTTTATCCTCAGTGGTTCAAATCTAATGCACAGAAAATATTTTCCAATCAACTAAGAAAAATTAAGTTTTCAGGTCCTGCGACCTCGATTGTCAAGATGGCTGCCACACAACTCCGCTGTTATTAGTTAGTCCGCTGTTATTTTTAGTCAGTTTGTTACCTAACACCCCCCTCAATGGTAAATCGGTTGTTCTAGTCATATTTCTCTTGTTATACTTGTTTCCTCGTATGTTTAATTAGATATATGATAAGAGTGTTTGTTTTTCTGTTTAATATATGGACTACTACTTTCGCTAGCATGATAAAAACACCGCCAAAGCGGCCGGAAAATTCGATCTCGGTCAACAAAGCAGTCTATACGTAAATACCTTTTTGTGTCGTGCTTCGTGAAATAAATTCAGTGCTGCTGTCAAAAATTTCTGACTCTTAACACTCTCAATGACTGCAAAAAATGCCACTTTCTTCCACTAGTCAGCGAAAATTAACAGCTGTAATTTTGAAATTTCTAAAATTTTGTGCGCGCGCGAACCTTTTCGTTGGACGAATCAGTTTTCTATTCCAAAAACTAGGAAATGGAAATAATCGTAAACAAAAAAATACTCTCAGCGTGTCTTTCTTTTTTCTTGAAATCGCTGCACTTGGTTAAAAGTAAATAATTGCCGTTTTGTACTGAAGATAAATCTCTGAAGGTCAAGTTCGGATGAAGTATCGACAGTAGGTAAATTTCTCGTCTCCTATTTAACTTTGGTAAAGATGAGTAGTGTGGAGCAAAATAAAGACTCAACCCGCACTTCCCTCTGCTTCCACAGAAAGAGGGCAACGAGCTCTTGAAGGGATCCGCGAAGCACGTGTTTACTTTAAAAGGAGCGCAGCTTAGTGAAGAAAAATTCCTCTGCCATTCTCGTTTTTTGATGGTGCATGTGTTCGCATAAAGTCGAAGGCGCACTTTGTCTTCTTTTTATTTTCCCCCTGTTTGTACCCCAAATGTTGGGACAGACTCACGTCGATGGCAAAACGTCGCCTTCTGGGGTTTCTACACCCTGGCATCTCCATCAATTTCAATTTTTCCTTTCGCTTCTTTATTTTCGCTATACAAAACATCGATTTGCGCGTGTCACGACGACAACACTTGAGGTTATCTCGATATTTTCTGTGACCAGAAACAATCCCATCTTTTAAGGCATCTCTACTTGAATATAATCCTGACAGACATTTTGTCACTTTTTTACAATAATATTCGAAATAAAACCTTCCTACCAATATTATGAGATCAAAGAGAGTTGGTCTCAGTTGGGATCAAAGAGCTGATTTTAAGATTATCAAACTACAAGGTAGACGATTACTGAAAATTCCGGGAATCATATCACAATCAGGTTAAGATTCATCGGAAGATGTCAACACGTTAACGAAACTGTCAAGTTAAGAATCTGCTGTGGAAGTTGCGAAGTGTTTAAGGATAGTTTCTGTGAAATTCTACGAAGTCAATATTAATCCCATTCATTTTATTGTAGTAATATAATATAAAACCACGTGACCTGAGAGCACAAATTGGACGGTGATCGTTAAAAGTATGACGCAAGTATTAGTTGATTCAGAGGATTTGTATTATTGATATATTATTTTCGATTCGCTATAATATTAGCAGTGTTTACATTTATAGACTCCAAAATATTTAAAGCACTTCGGGATAATGTGTTTGCTTATCATGACGGCTGAGTTACATTGATATTCTACTCTGTAAAAAAATAATTCGAAACTAATGACAAACATTATCGGTTTCATTGAAATCGATATAACGTAGGTTCTTCAATCACGAAAATTTTAGGGGATTGTGCTATTCAATTATTTTGAAGACCATTGACTTTAACCCGGATTTCCTAATCTCAAAGAAACGCAAACGGTGACTCCAAATGGATGCTCAACTGTGCGTAAATACATTACGTAATGATAGGAGTTTCTTACTCAGGATTCACATTCTGAGTCAGTTGAAGTACGAAGCAATTCATCTGCAAAAGACGGCTCAACAGCATGTGCTAAAAAAGTACTCTGCTCAAGCTGGTGTGTTTCTTCCGTGTTTAGGTGAGCAGATTCATCCTCTGAAATAATTGGCAGGCAGCCATTTGGGCGAGAAGTGTAAAAACAGTCATTGCTGAAGTCGTAGAAATGCTCTTTCGTATGAAAGCACAATTTGCAGTCGCTGTGTGAACCCTTTAAGGAAAAGCTCCTTTATTCCGGCGCTTAGTCAAGCATCTGGCGGGTTTCTAATTGCTCGATTTCCATCAATGGATCTCTTGAAAACGGGAATCTCTAGAAATAAATCATTACGGGCAACATATTTACCTGTGAGAAAATTAGTGAATGTTTCTAGACATTTAGGCTTCGTCTATTGTTGAGGTGGGGAAACTGCAGCCTTGGGGTCATATGCGGTATCTTCCGGCGTTTTATTCTTTTCTTGAAATTAACTCATATATTTTGTTTCTCGCTAAAGACGCTGAGTGGAAATAAAATGAAAACTACACCCTTTCATCCCACTTAGCGATTGAATTCATTTTCTAACGCATAATTCAGTGATAAGCTTCAAGACTGAGTAATGTGTTCTAACCTTATGGATTGTGTAATTGTGTAATGACTGCAATCCTAAGTACATTTTCCTTTATTATTTTAATTTTCAAAATTTGTTTACGAAACTTTAAGTATAAGGAAGAAATAATTCAGGATCCGGTTGTGACAGTATATCGTAGTTGTAAAAAGAGTATATCTCTATGTGTATCGTTGTACTTCCATAGTTCAATTTTGATTTAGGATCCGGTTACCCTAAACTTAGAATTTCTAAGAATCCCACCACTGGAACAATTTCAATCTTAAACTTTCTGGTTATGCGCAATTCTAAGTGCGATGTTATTACAAGTGATCTAATAGGTCTTCTTGGCTCATGGTAACATGTATCCTTCTAATGAAAAAAAAGGTTCGCTACACCTGAACTAGCCAATGCTTCCTTAGTGCCTTATAGTCTTTCTCGGTTTGGGAGCTTCTATAATTTCCTCAATTTCAGTTGGGACCACGTATGATTCCACGAGAGCTTCTCTAGGAAAATTTTAATTAGTCTCTCTAATAAACGCAAAGAAACTTATATATCTCCGTTGTTTTAATACAAGTCAAATAAATGACAATGAAAGTAAAAATGGAAATGACTTCTGGAATATGTTCGAGCACTTTCTCTTTACATAATTAGCTATAACGTGGAAAGATTAGTGATTTTTAAGTGAATTATGCAAGATTACAGCCCGTACTGGTTCATCATAATGAGTCTTCTATCTCTTGGGTGGATCCATGCACCTACAAATTCCCTACTTTTACCCCATATCCTTCCTCTTGATAACGCTTTTTCTTTGACATCTTACACCATTTTTTATCTGCCATTATTGTTATTATTTCAATTACTGCCTTTAGTTATCGGATATCTCTCAGTATTTGCACGCAAACTTATTCTGCCTCCGTTTTATCTCTCGAATCAGAAACATTTACGTTTTTTCCCCCTTTCGTTCATTTTTATTTAATAGTAATTCCATTTTATTAATTTCCATCCAATAATTCCATAATTTTTCTCTCTAGTTTTCAAATTTCAGCCAAAACCTGAAAACGTAGAGAGAGAATACTAAAGGTACCCTTTCTTGCGGTTTTTTACTTCACATTTGTTTAGCGCAATCGATACAAGTACATAGTAGTACCTGTCTTTTCAAAGAGCTATGTTATGATGTGGATAGACAGGTTCGAAACTTCGAAACAGACATTCACATAAAATCAGAAATGCATTTTCAAAAGTTGCTAGATGCGAGAGGTTGGTTTTGCCAAAGTGAAGCGAGTACTCCAAACTAGTCGTAAGGAGCAAACTTAGGCGTAAGAATACAGAAAAAGCTAAAGGGTAATATTTAATCCATTTTTTCGGTATCAGTTAAGATCAAGGGCAATATATTTTCATTAAATAGTGACATTTTGTCTGATGAAGATTTAATGTCTCAAATAAACTTCGTTTGAGGAAATGCGGTCTTTCCAGATTGCCAAATAATTAAATACCAATCAAACCTTCAACAGGTTTACCAATGAGCAAGAATAAGTGGTATCTGTTTTCGTTTATGTCATATCTGAATTTTAGATCACACGTACATGCGCGGGTACCCACCAAAATATTCGTTAGTCGAATTCAACAGTCAGCGAAAACAATCTTCGTGTGTCGGAAAATTAATGAGTATGGCAGTCGATAATGGCGGCATTCTCCAGATGCTCTAGGATCTAGAAGATAATGGCCCGGATAAACGAATAGCGGATTGCTTTCAACCTTTAATACTTAAGTTATCCAAAGTATTTCCATACCCAAAATTTTCAACTGATAAATATTTAACTTTTAAATATATTATCAACTACTCGGAATTTCATATATTAAGAGTATATTCTCTCATTTGCAACTCCATCACTTTCCAGCGAAATAAACTAGTGCCCCTTAATCTGCATAACGTTTAGCGTATCAATATAAAATAGTTTAGCTCATGAGCCCCTAAAGTTTCCCTTTTGGTTTCAAATTACGCCACTTGGCCATTTTGTGAAGGGCCAACCCTTCTCACACACGAAAGACGCGAGGAAGAAGTTAAAGAACGGGAGGAGAGAAAGACGTGGAAAAAGTTAGGGCAAAAGAGGAAGGGAATCCAATTCATGTCCACGGGGCATCTCGCAAGGCGTCTCACGTGCCGCCACCAAGTCGGAAAATGGCGTGAATTATGCAGGGGAAGGAGAAAGAATGGAGAATCGAATCGGAGGAGAGGAATATGAATAAGAGAGGGAAGCATAAGGGGGAAGAGAAGGGTTGAGACTCCCTCTTCCTCCTTAATTCATCTCTCTCCACTTCCCTTAATTTTCTTCCCCCGCTTCCTACTCGTCCTTCTCATTACTTCTCATTCGTCTATTCTCCACTCATCGCATTCCTCCACTCCCTCCCATCCTCATTCCGTTGAGGTTAGCGTGCTAACTCAGTGACACCGAGTTCCAATCCGGATCACGGCATAGTGGTTTGCGTTTGTTGCTCTAGGATTAATTGCGAGGGGATTTATGATTAAAATTTGCCCAGAAAAGGACAGAGCGTGGATGTGTTGAATAAAAACGCTTAAGGGATGGTTCGCATTATGGGAATAACCAAAGCTCCAGTATTTAAAATGTGAGAGGATAATATATAAGAATTATGAAGAGACTCGACTGCGGTGAACCATCATTGCGCTTTCATTCTTACAAAGACGCAAAGCTGAAAATTCCGTAATCTAATCTTCATTTTAGTCTGCGCTGATCATCGCTGGTTCACGACAAATTAGTTTAAATAGTTTAAAATGTAAATCACCGGGACTTCAGTTATCATTGAAGGCTCTCGTCAAATCATTGATTACATATTACAGTATAGTTCCTATTCCTGTCTTGAAGTTTTTAATAATTATTTCTTTTTCTTCCATTTTTTTAAATGTATTTTTACTGCCAATTGGACTCTCATTTTAACTTCTCTCCTATTACTATTTCTATTATTTGCCCTCTGTAATGATCTTTTAATGGCTGATAGCCTATCCAGTTGGTTTTTCCCATCCCTTCGTAGATTAATTTGCTAATTTGGGGCTTTTAAATACTATGCCTCTTTATCCAATCAGAGTTTAACTTCAATAAAATAACTATTCCGCAATTTCCGTTCTCCTTTATCGTGCTTATCACTTAGCCTTGTTCCCTTTCTTCCACATTTTTATCCTTCTTTTACCCTATTCATTTTCTCGCCTCTTCTTTCATTATCCTCTCTTTTTCCCCCACTCAACCCCATGCTGATTCCAATCCCCTTCTCCCACTCCATTTCTCCCCACTTACAATGACTCGAACAGTCGTTCGAAGCTGTTACTCCTCTCTGCCTTGGAAACTAATTTGTGAACACCCCTTCCTCCCCTCTAATCCTCTTTCCGCTTTGAAGTTCACACTTCCTCCTCTATTCCCACAATTCTCTCTATCCTTCCTCCTCCTCTCATGTCAAACAAATCTATCCTTCATCTTCGTATTTTTCCCATTCCTTTCTTTTTGCCCCGAGACCGGTCCCTCGCTCACTTCTGTTTTTCCCTCGCTACCGATTGCTTCCGCATGGCGGCGCCACTATTTCAACAAATCGCTTAAAACCCGCTTCAAGCACATTACGCCCCTTAAAAGGAGGCGTTTGTTTTGACACAGAGGAAGTATATCTTCGTTGAGAATCTCTAAACTAGGGTCGATTTTTCTCAATTTCTTGTGAAGAAGTCCTTAAGAGCTGATTCTGGATATTTTTCGGAAAGTGTTTCTTTTCTTTTTGTATCTACGATTCCCCATGACTCTCGGGTTCTGCGACTCGTTGAATCGCAATTCAGCGTGTTAAGGAATTAACGCCCGATGGGATTTATCTTGCGCATATGCACACACTACGCTGGTTTAAATGACATTTTCACTTAACCCCGGTAAATGAGACCATATGATATTAGTTTCCAGTTCCAGTTGAATCAACGCATCCCTAACAGGGTAAATATGTTGAGGAATGAGTAACGACCTACTTGAATGTGGCTTATTTGGAAGTTACTTGGCAAGGAATCCCATCCCTTGTGATTATTTTGGTACAGACACCTGCTAAAATATGATTAAGTTTTGCATAAAACCTAGTTGCAACCTGAAATATTATTATTTCTTTATATATATATATATATATATATATATATATATATATATATATATATATATATATATATATATATATATATATATATATATATACGATCATTTATTTCTATTTTTATTTGGTGCACTTACCGAAATTGATATTGAATCTTTTAGGGAATGATATTATAGGAATGCATTCCATTAATTCTTACTTTCTTTATATTATGTATATCGCTTCACATGATTCAATAAGAAGAATCGTGATTAAATAGTGAATGCGCGGTGTTATTCTCAGATTAGAAGATTAATCAAATAATATCACTATATCTCTCAGGAAGAGAACAGAAGTACTTTAAAATAAGGCGGAATTATTCACAAATCGACGTCTGCCTTTCGCGACGGAAAACGCGTTCATCCTTTCACCATTCTCTGAGATAAAACTTCTTGATAACTGAAAATAAAGCTATCTTACTAAAGGCATGATAAACAAACCTTTTAGTGAATAACCTTATTATCTATCTGGCACTTAAAATCCGAAAATCGAGGATAAATTCTTTTTCAAAAGCTTACTTAAAATTACGTATGAATCAATATAATGAACCGAATACAACGATTAATTTTGGTTGCTGCTTCTGAGTGTTGAAGGACGTTGAAGTGGGTTTAGATTAAGCGTACCACAGAGGGAGCTGCTTTCCTCGGCTGCTCGCTTACAGAATCTTAGAATATTTGGTTGGTAACTTATAATCGTCATAAGCATTGAACTCGCTTACCATTATCCAAAGTATCGATAGAGATCTTCTAAAAAATTAAGATAAGCAATGAATGTTTTATTAGCTAAGTTACGCGTTTTCGCAAATCAAAATTCGGTAAAAGAACCTACGTATGTAAAATTCTCAACTTAAAATTAAAATTAAGTCATCAGGTGAAAATTCAAGAGAAAATAAGTATATTTCCTCTCTCTTGAATCACGTAACAAACAATCCAATTCATCCATAAATCCCATAAAATGGCCATGTTTTTCTCTCCAATGGGCTGGATCAATTCTAATCCTGGATTTCATTTTATCTTTTCACGATTTCCTGAGGATAATTTAAACTATTACCAGTGATTCATTAAATAATATTTAATTAAGACAATTCCTGATATTTTGTTTTCCCAAGTGTTCAAACAGAAGTTGATTATTCCATTATTAAATTCGAGAATCTATCCCAAGAATAGTGGAATTCTTCTAATGGATATCAATTCAAGTGTAGAGCTTTAGCATTTTATAGACTCATTTTCCCTCAGTTTGATCAAATATAAACCGTTGTGATGAAAATGTTCAATTCATTCCATTCAGAAAGGCGAGCCATTAGACACAATGTTATTGCGCTTCATTTTCAACGGAACGAATTTCATTTCTGCCGGTAGAAATTGCTCGTGTCCTTTCCTTTAACGCTCATTCCTTCTCCTCTTTCTCAACGCATTTTTCCCCTCTCTTTCCTTGAGCCAATCCCAAGAATCGCAACTGCCACCTTCCACAAAATGCTCCACTGTCTGGCAATTTGTTGGAGTCCCGCGGGAAGAAGGTGAGATACGGTAGTTAGCGCTCATAGGAAATGTATACGTGGCTCATTCATGAATTTCGCATTAATTCCCGCGGTGGGTTCTCTCAAATTCACGCCGTGTCATCGATCTTAACATCCCGCGCCGCGTATAATTCGTTCGTTCGGGGCGTGTTTCTCGCGAGATGCCGCTAATTATGAGACTTCGAAGAAGTTGGAAAAGTCTTTGCGACCCGGAGACTTTGTTTCTCCTCCTAAGACGTTCATAGTGATAATTATTTCCCAAGCGTCTTTTGTTTCTAGCGGAGAAACAAAACACAGTAAAACCCGGTTAAGTCACTTTTCAGGAAACCGAGTGAAAACTGCGTTATAATTGGGATATTACAAATTTTCATTTTTTAACATAAGAAAACAAAAGGGTTGGGTATTTGGCGCCATAATTTTTAAATATGTGCCTTTTCACCTTAAATACGAAAAGGAATTTTCTTTAGTTAGTTTTACGTGCTACGGCTACAGATATCAAGAGAATCTGCCCCGATTCTCCTAATTTTGATCTTCAGCTACATCTATAATATGAAAAGATTTTGAAATAAATAATTCACCGAAGCGTTCATTCATTCAGTAATTTCCTTGCACGGCGAATTAATTTAATATTTAAATAAGGAGAGAATATTCATGATAAGCTATAAATAGTAGATCATGGAAGTCAATGTCAAAAAAACGAATATCATCCCATTATCTTCTCATCCGATAATTATCATCATTTCACATTTAAATAGAGAAAAATTAAAATTTTCTGAAGTAATAAAACATTTTACGAGAAAAGTGGAATCGAGAATTGGCTCTGTTTGGGAAAATAACAAGAATGCTTCAAAGGTATTATTCAGTTAGTGAAGTTGGACTTACCTCCTTCAAATTCTCAATATAATTTGAAAACTAGATTGTTCTTTTACTGTAATATTATATGGCAAATTTTACGTGATATTCTGAGCAGACTTTTCACCCCTTCAAATTTTTATTTACTCTCGCAGCAAAAAGATGCAATCGATATCATTTATGTTACTTTTGCTACTTCTGTTGTGAAGAAGAATTTTTTAAATAGAAAAGTAGATCATACGTAACAAGGGACCCTCAATCATTAACTTCTTTGATAATAATAACTTCTTATATCAAAGGTAACTTACTTATATAAGGAATGAATTTTGACATTTCATTTTTCTTTTGAACTTCTCAAAGTACTACCTTTACTTTACGACCCGTTTCAATCGAAGTCTCTCCTACTTCAATTACCATTCTTCAATCTCTCTACTTTTCAAAGGCCTATGACCTTCCCTTTACTTAACACAGGTAACAATCTTTCCTTGAGAACATCTATCTTTTCACCAGAGCCTACACTCATTTCTATTATTAAAAACTCGGTTCCTTAAATATCCTTCCTTTTCCATGATATTTTTATATTAGGTTTTTGCTATTTTTCAAATTTTATTATACATTTTTATGATATTTATAGTATCCGATCCAAGATTTCACAATGGCTGTTTTCGAATCCCATAATAAATAACAGAATGTTTCTCGCATGAATTGATTCAGTTTGTAATATTTAAAAAAATAATTTTTACGTATTTTTTGCAGCTGAATATTTTGCACACCTCTGTATAAATCTCGGGATCTCACATTCAGTTTTTAATATTTCAGAGGTGCGCAGGACATAAGTCATTGCTGAACTTATGTGGCATAAGCTATTCTCTGTGCTGACTCAACTCTCTGCTGCGGAGCCCACAGAATCCTCCAACTATTCCTTCTTTTTTCTTTGCATCAAAGAGAGCTGAATGCAGATAATTAGATCCCTAGAAACGCTCCGAGATTCGTTTATTTTATGTACCGCTTTGACCGTTAATTCGCCACGTAGAGGTAATTATTGCAATCGTTAAGGATTTAATTAAGCCGAGGTCCCCTTATAAAGGAAGATAGTGTGGTGCTGCTGAATTATGCTTTAATGGCTGAAAAGAACTCTCTCAGAGGTCTCTAAATAGGTTCTCCTGGGTGTAAATAATGATATTCTCCGAGATACATTGCTTCCATAATATTATAATCTTTCTGGAGGATCAAAACACGAAAGGAATTTAACAGATGGAATTTCGGTAATAGAACGAGAAAATATTTCACGGCCCCGAAATTGAGCGTAATTTCCTCCAAAATGGAGGTAAACTTGATAAAAAGAGGCTTTCTAATTATTCGCAAAAGACGGAGTGGCTTAATGAAACTTCGAAAAAAGGATGCTCTTTACTTAAAGAAAACTCGAGGTTTGATGACTATGCATATTGCAACAATATTTCAAAAAGACATTCATTTCTACCGCTCGAAATAAAATTCTTCGTATTACAAGAGATTTATTCCCATTATTAATTGTAAGCTCGTAAATTTCTCCAAGACCGCATGAGATCGAGAATTTACGCGCGAAAAAATGAAAGGAAATTTATTTCCAAATATTTCCTTAAATTTGTGACTGAGCTAGAAATTATTTCATATCATAGTGATCAATTTTAATGTACATTTAATTAGCTTTATTTACCTGTCATATTTTTATATGAAAACCGTTTATATATTTTTATACCATAGCTTTTGAGATAAATTTCGAGCCAACATTCATTGCCAACTTCCCAACTTGGCATAAAATTAACCCTGGTAATTTCCAACGCGTAAAGAAAAGGAGGACAGATATTTTTGCTCGATGGAAGACGTTTCAGTATTTGTCTTCAGATTTCAACAGAATTCGAATGAAAATATTAATTTATCACCACTTAAACCGACACATGTAATTAATAACTATTCCGACTTCGGTTTAATTAACATTCCAATTTTGAGAGGCATTTTTTCCCTCGGATATTCGAGTTCTTAAGGGTTTTGTAATCTGTCTCTGCCCATTCTCATGTTAATACCACTTTGGAAGACAAAATTAAAAACTCTCGCCTATTCTATTCTGCACCCCTCTTTATCTTCCTATCCTCCCCTTTGTTTAATTTTTCTTCTTAATCTCTTCCTTGAATCATCTCCGCCCATATTTCACTCCCTTTCGTCTTTCAGGACAACATTTCTCTCCTCCCAAATTTTTATTTCTGTCCTTTTTTAAGTCGCTTTCCGTCTCCTCACCACATCAATCACTCAACCCTTTTGCTACAACTACGGCTCTACCCCAACATGGAAATTCCTCTTTTCTCTCCTCTATTAGATCAATTACCTCTCTGAGCCACCGTTCTTCCATAAGGCCGTTCATTAGCCATAAAATAGCCCCGCGCACTTTAGGGAAAGTTTGGCGCGGATATAAATCAAGCGAATTTTTCTCGAATTTGTTTTCCTCGACTCCGAGGCTTTTCAACTTTGTTTTCGAGAATGAATTTCGCGTCAGATATCCGTCTCTCTCTCGACGACTTCTCAATCGGAACGCAGTCATGTTTTCCTCTATTCATTTTTCATACTTCTCTCTTATTTATAATGCGTCTTCGTGGTTCTTTGCCGTCGCCCATTCTGGACGTTTACGCCTCCCTCCTCCCTACTCTCTCCCTCCTCCCTACTCTCTCCCTCCCCTGATTTATACATTTACCTGCGCGTAGACCTAAGTTTTTGTCGCATCCTTCCATTTTTCATCATCTTCGTCCACTCGTAAATTCTCCTCTCGCCGTTCTACTCCCTCACCTTGGTTCTTCATCTCCATTTCGCTTTACTCTTACGTTCCTCGCCGGTTTCTCTTTCCCCTCTTCTCCTTTACAAAGCGCGTGTATCTGCGTGCATTCACCACCATCTACTTTCCCTAACTAGACGTCTGGATGCAGACTCTTCTTTCCCCTTATCTTCCCCCAGTAACAGCTCCTTCGCCTTATCTCCGAGCATATTGCTCTCATTCTCACCCTTATCTTACCTTATCTCCGAAATCTTTCTTTTCTCCGACGCCCACCGATTTCTTCCTCCCCGGACTTAGGCGTTTGCGTCTTAAGTGGGAGAAATAAAACACGATATTTATCCGTGTATCTATTTTTATATTCATCCCTTCACTTTGCTGTTCATTCTTCATACGGCGTCTCCCACCCTTGAGTGCCTGTAATTTCTCAGACCGCCTGCCGAGGTCGTTAAAATACCAGTGCTCTCGGAGTCCCCTTGCGGTGGTCTGCGCGAGAGAGAGAAAGATTTGGGCTTGAGAGGGGTCTAATAGGATGGAGTTAAGCAAGAGGGAATGGATGAAACGAAACAGGGGTGTCGAGGAATTATGCAGACGGAAGAATTATGAGAGAACTTGCTTCCCCTTCGGGTGGTTGAGGGAGGAAGTGAAATGGAATGAAATGTGCAAAAGGGGAAGGTGGAAATCCCTCGGAATGGAATTCGGAAAGATCTTCGCGCGGAATGAGAGCCGCGTATTAGAATGAATGTCGGCGATGCAAAAAACAAAGGAAGGAAGCGGAGCGTGATGAGGAAAAATTGGCGCCGAGACGCGATTTCATCGAGTTTCCCATCCGATGTTCTTCTCAATTGATTTTTAATTCTGCCCGAGATCATCCTCGTAAGACGGAGAATATGATTGGGTCGGTTTATTCGGGGAAATGAGATTCTTTCTTCAATTCAAGATCTCGCGCCTTTTAAATTGCCTTCTCTCTTGTTTGGATTCGTTCTGGTTGGTGCACGGTTTCATCCAACTCGCAAATCGAGAAGCACCCAATTACATCCTTGTATACGAGCAATTGTAATGTACCATTTTAACTGCTACCCTCTGATATGGTTTATAATCTCTTCTCTATTCCTAATTTAATTGCTTCTGCAAAGCATTCGACCCAAAGATTGGTCGGAACCTCATCTATTATGCCCCTATACCATTAGCTAACTAGAACTAAAGTAGAGGAATGAGGCTCACTAGGCAAAATGAGAAGGGTACTTTGCACTTGCTTTCCTCTCCAAACCAGAATACTAGAAGCGAAACAAGTCCACGTAAATGAAGCTGCGAGTAACACTTATAATAGAATAACCATATGGAGAGATACCTTAAGCAGTTCCATTGTTTATCACTCATACCTTAGCAGTTTTCATATTATTACAACCATGAACAGGATTCAGCGAAAATAATGAAGCATACTATATATTCTCTATCCTAAACTAAAAGGTAATCGGAAAAATTCTATTTATCGAGCAATAATTCTCGTAAATACCAGCAAGCCTATGGATGGTCCTGTTGGAGATTTAGGCATAGTGCAAAGATACAAATCTTAATTTTCCAAATCTTAAGTCGCCGTAACTGTAAAATCTTACAGTTATGACATCAAACATAAAAATCAGCAGAAAATAACTTTATAAGGTTGGTGAATAGAAATAAATAGAAATCTGTGGGAAATTTGAAATCTTCGCATGAAGACAATATCAGGCAGAAGAGAGAATTTTGCACTCCAGAGTACTAATCACGAATTAAAAGATTATCAAAAAGATTGTAGGAGTTAACATTACTTTACATATCATCCCAAATGTTAAAAAAAATACGCTAGAATAAACTATAGTAATTATGGAAGAGGGATGAAGTATCGAAAAAATCCATTGATCCGTTCTTGGGCCGTCAATGTAAAAAAGTACACGGAACATCCCATGAAAAAAGCGGAAATTTTTTACAAAATTTAATTCTCATGAATTCTCATTCTCATAATTTATTTTTCATGGAAGTTATTTTTTAGTATCACTATACATTGCTACGTCGTTGTTTTCCGAAATTGCCGAATATTTGAGACTAGGTTTAATATTGCATTTATATTTACGAAATTTGAAGGCATGTAAATTTTTAATTTCGAGTCGAGCTTTAATAGATTGTCACAATAAATAAAGGTCTAGTCTAGAGCAGAATTTAACCAATATAATCCGCGGTAAGATTGCATTACTTTAGTTAGAACTGGAAGCGCTCCGCCTTTAATTGCCAATAAATTTCCGGACTACCTTAATAACGGTGAAGTTAATTTACGATAGGTCGTTGTTACGCGGCGCAACATTATGTCTGGGTACGAGTTTCTTGGATACGTAACGTTTATCATAGAAGTGAAACACAGCTGTAAGCCAAGGCACCCAAAAATTCTCCTCCAACAATAGTGCAGAGGCAAGCCTCACCTGACCTACGCTCTGAAGTTTATGAGCCAACTTTATAGGTTCTCCTAATAGGACAATTTAGGAAGCATCCGGCTTCCTATTTTCTCTTTTTCCATCATATCACGTGGTACAAAATCTCAGTTTTATCCACTAATAAATTTCCAGAAAAATCGTGTTTCTCTAGTCAATTTCCGTTATATTTAACGCCGATTCCACGCATTACTAGCTTTCGGTCTCTTTACTTTATGACATTTATTATTGATGCCCACGGCACCATCATCTCTCATTGCAAGTTTTACATTTGATCAGCTTTACCTTCTGAACAAAAAAATAGCAATTAGTTAGTCTCAAATTGGATTAGAAAATGTACCCACTTAAGTTTCTTCAGTATATTTTCTATTAATCCAATGTGTCAAAATTTTTTAGGTTTACACATTTTCATAAAAACTTAAGAATATTTTTATAAATACTTTCAAATAAGGTTTTAAAAGGGACAATTGTTTAAATATTCATTCAATTTTAGGAGAAATTACACAGAGTAAAATACTCATATTTGTAAATATTATAATTTATCATATTATAAATAGACCAACATACCGCTAACAATGTCAACTCAAAGAACAATATTTTAAATAATACAATGTAAAATAGACTGTACAATAATTTAAAAGTATATATTAATTAAGCTATTCAATTAATTCAACTAAATTTTTAATGTTAACCTACCTTAATAGTTTACTCTCTACTTTATCTTAGTATTTACTAAATAAAATTATTAAATTTCACATTTTCTGGTGAATATATTTACCAAACCCTAAAACTAGGTCGCTCGCAAGCAGGAAGTAAAACGTAAAATGGCCCAACGCTTTTCGTTTCTTTCTGAAAACAAGAGAGGACTAAGAACACAAGCCAGAGATATGGGAGGATATTTTATCTGGGAACTACACTTGTAATCCCCGCAGGCGGTATCAGTGCTTGGAGAATCCACAGCTGTATAACCCACGAAAAGATGAGATTAAGGCAGAGGATTCAATCTATTGGGACCGTGCCCTGCGTGACACTTTCCTCTGATTGCGGAAAAATGCACGAGTGCAAAACTGTGAAAAAATAGAAATGAAGCGGAGAGATTATGGTGCGTTAGTGCCAAGGGAGTGGAAGGATGAATGAATGTTGTCAGCGTTGGAAAGGCTGAGTAAACACGGAGGCATTACACGGTTTTTTCACTTCGCATCCACGAAATGCCCTTGTTGGAAATCAAAGAAAAAAGAATCAACGGAGGGATTAAGGACAACCAATGCATTTACCTCCGTCTTTACCGCTTCTGTTTCTCCTCTTGCCGTATCCTTTCCTTTCTTTGAGCATTCTAGAATCCTTTGTCTGCCTCTCTAACATGCTGTCGTTCACTAACGGTTATCTAGATCTAACATAATCATCCATTCCCTTCATTTCAATACAGTGGTCCCGCAGACACAAATAATTATAACAAATCTCTATTAGATATTGAGAGAATGCATGAGCTAGAAACAAATTAACAATGACTATTAAAACAAGATCAACAAATGCTTACTACTATTATGTTGGTTATTGTATATTTGCTTCTATCTCTGTCATTATAGTAACAATTATCTCTGTCATTATAGTAACAATTATAGTAAGCTAACAATAACATAATAAATATTATAATAACTACTACCATTATAATTAACTAATTTTATTGTTTTATATCGGTACAGAAACCATTATTATTAATATTTATTTGTATTAAATGAGAAACATTTTGCAAACCTCTTGTAAGAATGAATCGCTCAATCAAATAGTTGCAGTCACTCTCGTTCATTCTCCCATTCCTCTTCCCATTACATTTTTCCTCATTAACTTTCCAAATTTCTTTCCAGCACTTCAAGTATCAAATTCGAATGTGACTCGTATTCTTATTTATTCCTGCACATCTCCTCCTTTATTTTCCTCTCTTCTTATCCTCATGCATGTTTGTTTATTCATAGAAACCAAAACCATGTTGCATACTTGCCGATCTCATAACTATACTTCCGCCTGCGATATATTTATTTCCCGTCATCCTTTTCATTAATTTCCCTCTCCTTCGTCTTCACGATTTCTGTCCCTAATCTTTGCATCACGCCCTCCTCACTTCACTGCGTAATGCCGACACCCGGATGTTCAGTAGGAGGCCATTAAGGAACTCCACTTTGTTCCCATGGGTGGGCGACTTCACCGGTTTATGCGCGTTGCGTTTTTCAACTTTTTCTCGTCTCTTAAGAGAGAGAGTCCTCTCGCTTGGCTGCGCTGCCTTTTTCTATGGAATCGTCCCTTCGTGCATCGAATTACGAGTTTTAAATTTTTTGACCTTTTTGTCCCGCGCCTTCTCTAAATATTCGCGTCCGGACGATCATGCGGAAATAAAGTTTTAAGTAGTGGGGATTAGAAGACGCGAAGAAGAAACTTGCGTCTCCTTTATTTATGCGCTCTTGAATTCCGCACAGCAATTGTTACGCATTAATGGAAAATTCCTTACACGATTCGAAACACGTCCACGAGACTTCTTTCTGTAAAGGCATAAAATACTCGGGAAAATCAAATTCGTTAATGCATCACGAGTCATATTTTAGCCTCCAAAAATTATAGTAAGCAGACCGTGGAAACTCAAAAGTTTAGCGCCGATTCGGTATTTACTTGTGTATAAAAATTATTTTAGATCAGTTGTAGTAAAGAAGTATTAACTGATGTGGTGTTGAATTTTAAAGTTAATGTCGTTGAAAGAATGAGTCAAAAATTGTTGAAAGCCTGAATAAGCATTGAACTACAATAAATAGATTTTTCTTCTCTCCTATTGATAAGACCCGTCTATCTCAAGTCTTCAGCTTTAAACTTGTGCAACGATGACTCCATTAATCTCAGTTCTTTGATCATTCAGCACTCTCCATCTGCTAGAATGGGTCTATAATTTGTTCTTAATACTTTATTTTCTTCTATGTCCTATTACTGATAATACATGTGATAATGCAGATCTTAAAATACTTTTAGATATTCTTTCACTGTTTTTCTTCGTCTATATTTTGCCTCTTAACACCTATTATGAATGAGTTTTTAAAGATTATGCATTTTAAGTGCATGCGTTGGAATAAGGTATTGAAATAAGCATTAGAAAGTGGTGGCTGTAAAATCAATGGGAACAAAAATAAACACTTTCTAAGCTTACTTCTTGAGGTAATCTATGATTTGCGGAAATATTATCTCAGAACGATAGAATCGCATCGCTCTTTATTTCTCAAGGTTGTTTTGTAAACGAGTTGTAGGCTACCTAAGACTTTATTAAACAAAGAGACTTTCATTTTCGATTGGTTTACTTAAGTTCGAGTTCATTTTCCTCTGACTCTCCGTAGCTCCGAGACTTTTTTCTTCATTGATCATGAAATATCGCATTACGAAGTACACCGCTTCAAATATCTTTGCATCCCCGCTTCCTAATAAACGTTAAATAGGAAATATCTTCAGCGAATTTTTTAAATCGAAACTCTGTTTTCTCCTTTTAAATTATTTGACAGATAGAGAGCATAGATGTGAAAGAGTAATAGCCTCAACTCTGACGATGTCCTAGATAAGCATCCATTTACGAGCCATACGCAGGTAGAGCTCCTAAAAGTAAACAAAACTTGAAGAGGGGAAAAAAAGGGATTTTGCGAGTGATTAAAGCGATGCTCCTGTTCTTGGTGCCTTTAGAAAAAATTAGGAGATGTCAAAGAGTAAAGGCGCAGGGAAACTGTAGTGGGGAAATTTTATCCGAAGTGGGGGAGACGCCGTAGTGCCATTATGCAGGATGACTGTCCTTCATCGAGAGGGAATGAAAGGACCAGAGGGACGAAATCAGCAAGGGTGACCAAACGCTTGTTAAGCTATTTCATTCAATCTCGGCTTGTATTGGGAGCGAATTCGATTTTCAAAAGAGCGAAAATCCTTTCGAAGCTCCCATCAATAATCAACGACCATGTTTACGATTTAAATTGCCTTGTAATCTTTTTTCGCTGCCGACGGGGAAATTGTTAATACAACAATGATGACGAATAAAAAGAAATTGGAAGATGGAATCCATTTCCCACCGTTCGCCTCCTCTTTTTCCGGGAAAAAATGTTGTTTTTCGCAGTCATCAGACGGTTAATGCCCCTTTCGCCCGTTCTGAGAGTGGATAAATATTTTTACGATCAATTCTCTCCGAAAACATCTATTTTCAGGTCTGTAATGGCGGGTCGTATCATCGTGAAAGATAGCCATGATGTCAATGAAAAAGCGTTTGTAAAATTCAATTTCGAGCATTGATGCTTACCTGTGAATGCGGAATCCGATATTTTTCGGTAATCAGATGGAAATGGCTTATTTAGCGTTGGAAAATGGGCGAGTTAATTGATGAAGACGCGAAGAAAATATTCTCATTAATATTTACGATTTCGTTTTCATTACCCTCGATAAAATAAATTATTCCATTGTAAGTATTTATGACTTTTGAAATGGGCGCACAATTTTTATTTAATAAACTCCTTTTAATTGGGAGCGAACAATTGGAAATTAAATTTCATCGACATATCCTGAACGTTCAGTCGACCGCAGATTCACTGCCGATTCAGTTAGTCAAATTTAATGTAAGGCATTAAATATCAACGGCGGACGGTGAAAGATATCCCTTTAATCTCCAAGTTCGAATTCCACAGCATCAGATTAAAGATATCGATGCGAATATCTGAATGTGGTAACATGCTTTCTGCTAGGATTTTATAATCACAGTTAGATTTAAAATCTATTAATATGATATCTATAATAAATTCCAAGCTTCTAAAAGAGATATTATTATTTCATGTTCTTGTTATTTCTGTTTCATCTCATCTGAGATATTGAGAATAAACGGAGACCAAACTCATTGATAATGGTTTCCGAGACGTATCTTATCACAAAAAAAGAAAATCTAAGTGCTCTTGTATTGCAATGATTTTGAGTCCGCGATCGGTTAATCAATTATTTACAAATAATGTATATTTTAAGATATGATATTTTGCATGACTACCATGAATAACTTAACGTCAGAACCATTTTATTAGGATAGGAGACGATGAAGCGAATCTTCGGTATGACGATATCCTCATTATATAAATCCGCGATTATTCATTCACTTAACAGAGCCTTTGGATTTCTTTCCAGTCCGAAAATTTTATCTTTCTGAGAAAACTTTTAAACAAAATCTTTCATCAACCCGAATTTCATTTAAAATAATAATAATTTAATTCATGTAAAAATATAAATTGAAATTAATTTCGATGATGGTTTCATCTTTTCAGTTCCAAATCTCTCTTTGTAATCAGGAACTAAATGAATAATGTTTCCAGTATACATTCGAGAGAATCAACGTTGACCTGTCATTTTTCAACGGGCATTTTGGAATCACATTATAATTCTCATCTATTGAAAATATCACAGGAATGAAAGAGATTGAATATTTTTTTTAATTCTCAGAATCGCTATTAATACCTATGGTATACCTAATCGATATTAATGTCTATAAGTACTATGGTATGTTTGTATACTTTCGATTCTTCGGGCTAATGATGGGGAGAGAATGCACAAATAATAAGAAAAAAAATGGCGATCCAAATTTTTACTTTTATTTCTTATAATTTTCCAAATTTATATTAATACGTAATTTATTATTACTTGCGCACATAGTTCGTTATTTTCTATTGTTTCATAAACTCATTGGAAACCTCTTTAACCCACTTCGGATCATTTTAGAAGCGATATTGTCATTGTAATCATACTGCCACTGCTCCATTGAAAAGGTCTTATAAGTCCTCTTTTTATTAGAACACGAAAATACGTATATATACTGTTTTTTTCGTGGTTTTCTTATTCGATTAATATCCTATATACGTTAAATAGCATAGGATGTTCATAAAAAAGATGCTGAAATAATGAATCTGTCATCTAAGAATTTCTCTTTCATCTAATGTCATCTTTAACTTTGAGTCTCAGCAGCACTATTTTGATTAAAAATAATTTGAGAAAACTTGTTCCAAACATCACAGTTGATTATTTTGATGGGAATGCTTACAGAACAACTCACGAGAACTCAATTTGTTACTCAGCGCTGTAGGAAAACTGCGAGAACGAATTCAATGCGCTTCATTCTCACTATTTAATCAAACTCTATTGAAAATCACTAACATTTAATAAAACAGAAGTTTTCCAATATGTTGTCGACAGTGCTGAGAATCCAATAATGCCTTTGCAGAGAATAATTTGAGTAAAGTTGACTCAACCTTGACGTTTTCGGTACAAAAGTTATCAAATGATAAGTCGTGCAATTATTTCTAACTTTAGAATCTAGTTACTTCTTTGTCCTTAAAAAAGGCGTCAACAATATCGAATCGACTTCACCTATCTCATTGAACGAGCTTTAAAACAAACGTTAAGAGATAGAGCGCCGTTCAAAGTCGGCGCATTTCATGGCACATAACCCATAAACAAGCAGTTTTCAGCCGAGAGGAGTGACACGCCAGCAATTTAATTTCCAATAAGAGTACGTGCTGAGGCAGAGGGGCGATAGAGTGCTTCAAATGAGGATACATTTTTTTATAAACGTTCTAATGGATGATGAAAGGAACCGCTTGGAGAGGATGCTTAAGTAGGCGTAGGAAAGGGAATTAGTGAAGAGTCGGGATGCTGACAGTAGAAGTTAAGGGTTGGCTGACTGACTCCTCTTTATGGCCCTCCATCGCTCTCCCAAAACTTATCCTCACCAACAACTTACCCTTATTCCATTCTTCCGTCTCTTTTCCTTCTCTCCATCCGTGTGCGTGTAGGACTATATAACTCCAAGAAAACCCTTCTTCCCACCTTTTTTTTCTCCCTGCGCCGAACAAAAAGAAACCTCTAACTCAAGTGGGGGCTATTCTTCTTAGGGAAGGGACGGTGGAATTTAGAGGCGATTTTACTCCTTCTCTGGCTGTTCTTATAGTTCGAGGAGAGAGATTGTGAGGGAAAATGGAGGAATGCGAGTAAATCCACGGATTCGGGGTGGAGTGGTCTCCTCCGAGGAAATTTGTAATTAACCGAAATTCATTGCGATTCGCTGTGGGTTCACTAGCTTTTGTTGATGGCATTTTCTTATTTCTTAAACAAACGTAAAAACAGTTGCTTAAACACACATAAAAATATTCCTTTAATTTATGGGGCTAAAAATTTCCTTGTATTAAATTATAAATTAACTTCTCCGATAAAAATGATGGAACTTAATTTATCTACAATTTATACCTATTATGATACACATATGATCCACAGCATGAATTATGAGTCTGTGATTCTTATAAAAATTATGGGCCTAAATTTTCTCTTTATTCTTATGGGAATATACATAAGATCAACAAGGAAAAATATATCGATTCCACTATTGCCTCGGTCATTACGGTGACGGGTTGTTCACAAACAAAAAATTTCACAAAAAATGTTTGTGGCTTTTCTCACTCTCGTAAATTTGAATCGACAATGATATTTCACGAAAAAGTAAGAACCATTATTCAGTTTCTCTTTTTTAATAACTGTCTCGGTTTCATTGTGCCGAAATATCTAATTTAATTTTATAAAAAAAGTGAAAGTCTATCGGAACAAAATCGAAATATACATGCATTAATCATGGAACATTTTCAAGCCGTCGTACTCAAGATATTTTTGTAGAAAGAGACCCGCTTCGTTGTCTTTCGTAAATCATCAAAAATACAATTAACATAATTCCATCAAAATACTTTTAGATTCTTTCCATTGTTTCTTCAGGAACATAGATTCATGCTTAATTTGCAGTCTTGCGGTTTCATTTAACATAAAAAGAAGCAGTCACGAATTTTTATTTAAAAATTGCTTCTTATCCCACGTCTAAATATGGTAATGTTTGGTACCTTTCTCGTTTCTGCGCATGCGCGTTGGCTGCGGTGAGTTGAGCCATTCGGCGGTTTATTCACTGCCAGTGTTTTTGTGAAGGAGTGAGAATAATGGAGGTGTTTGACAGTGTAAATTATGAAATGGCTCTTTTCCCCGAGTTTTTGTTCCGCCATAAAACAGCAATGCAGATTTTGAAATATCCATCATGCCGTTTTACCTTCGGAGAATGGCCATCAATCTCCGGAAGAACATTTCAAGTTTGCCTCTTATTTAATTCAAGAATTACTTTTCGTTGGAGAGAGGGAACACATATTCCATTAGTAAGATATTTCTTTTTTGTTGATATTTAGGTTCTCTGAATATTTTTACCTAATATCGTACTATTTCATCATATCTTATAAAGTATTAAAACAAATAATTCGTCCGCAATATTATAAGGTTTATTAAAATGACTTTACGGGAGTTTAATCTCTCCTCAATATGAAGCAACATCATGCCGTACGGATTTAATTTCTAATATCGTTTCAAAATCACAACGAATAGACTGTAAACAGGCTAGTAGCTTACGATTTAAATAAATAATAAATGAAAAATACAATAAATGTTGAATGGTATGATTGTGAGTTTCGAAGTTAAATTGTCCAAAAATTTCTCAAATACAGAACATTTATCAAAGTTAATTTTCACGGATGAATCAATTAATAAAATATCCCTCTGCATTATTGTAATCCACTGAAAACGAGATAAATTTCTCAGAGTCACGATACGTACAGATTGTATAGGAAGAATTACACAACCGAATTTTACCTAATTTCTTCTTCTGAGAGAACAACTTTTATTTAAAAAGTTGTTAACTTAATCCAAAAAAATTATTGCATAAATTATGATAGTAATTGAAAGTTTTCACCCTTATAATATATTAATCTTAATTTGTCCAAATTTTTCTCTTGATAAGCTAGATCATTTTGTTATTTCCTCGTATGAAAGCTGAAAATATGCATTAACATATTACTTCCCCTTTTCATTTAGACCAGATATATTCGTGTCTGTAATATATATCGATGTAAATATAGTAAACAGAATAAGCACAAGAACTCGTAAACTTTTCGTAATATTGAAACTGTTATGCAGCGTATAAAAATATCATGAAAACCCATCTCATATCTTCCTCACTGTTCAAATGCGATAGAATGGAAAACTTCAAGGCATGTATCTACACTAACTGAAAAATTAATAACATTTATAAAAGGTTAAACATAAATAAATATAAACATTTATGTATACAATTTAATCATAAAGGAACAATGTGATTTGCAAGAGACTACCAAAAGTTAAGGAAGGAATATTTGGAATCCGCTTCTCGTATTTTTCTTTAGATAAATTTCCGAGAGAGATATATTGAAAGACTTGATCTTTTTGATTCTTAAATTGTTCGAGGATTACATGGAAAAATTAAATTCTCAGCAGATTAAAACCTTAAGACCTTTCATTTCTCGTTTAAGACATGCAACAAATAAATTCTTTAGGAAAATAATTATGCTTTGATGAACATATCATTTATATTTTGAGGTCCATTGTAGTTTTTCGTACTGAAGCAAAGCCATCATAAAAATGCTATTAACTGCTTGCATTGTAAGTATTACTGTTATGTGACATTATATTATTATAGGCTAATTATTTTTTGCGGAATATCTTACTCTATTGCGAAGGACTAGCTGTTTATCGGAAGTAATTGTTGTCTTTATTTTCGTTTCTTCTATGTTATTCTGAAGTATTGGAGTTGATGTTTGGCTCTTAATTTCTCGATAGAATTAATTAAATCCTAAGTGTAATATATGATATAAATAATCATAATCAAGGTGTTTTCTGTACCATAAATATCGTAAAATATCAATCAAGAAAATTAAAATCTTTTCAAATGCTCAAAAATTTATTTTCAATTTCATCCCAAGACTTTTTCAGTAACGGTTTAAATAACGGCTTTTATGAATCATCACAAACAAAAATTATGAAAAAAGCTTACTACCATGCCGCTTATCCCGAGAAAGGCCTTGGAATTGTAAGGATTTGCCGGCAACATTGAGGTCACTATTTCAAAATCTGGTTTATGTGGAATAGATTATTTTGCTCGTTTCGTGGCGGCCAGAGTTAGAGCATGACCTTCACAAACTAGTACCCAGTCTATATTAAGTTCAGATTGTTAATATTATCTGGAATACACCTAATTTTATTTTCACAAGTTTATCAATATCAAAGAACATTTCCTCTTACATCGCAAGGATATGTCTTCAGGTTTTTTCTTCTCGAATTCAATATTTATTAAGCCTGATTTTACGGCTAATAACATGCACATGCAGTCATCTCTCAGCGTTCTTCATTTAGATTTGAGTTACATCAAAGTCCGTTAAAGAAACCGAGTCCCATTCGGCGATCCGCTAGCGACTGAAAATAAACATTCATTTGAAAAATGTTGGCTATGAAAATGGCTTTCATTTAGGAATGCAGCGCGTTTAATTAAGGCGCACACATGAGCGTGATTCGGTCCCGTTAACGACCTCCGACGTTAAACCGATAGCCATTCATCACATACTGCGGCGAATAAGGCATCAAAAGGAAGAAACGGATGAAACTGCATCCCCACGGACTTATTACGTGACCAAAACGACGTTTCTGGATCCCAGATTCGTCTGCCACCTCATCATCCTTCTCATCCCAGAGGCCGAGTTAGCATACTCATCGTCTCTTACGGGTATTTTCTCCTCCCTTCGGTCCACTAATGGGTCCACCGTGGAATTTACATGCTCTCTTAGGATTGTAGGGATACGGACGTCCCTCGGCGATGGATTTGCGGTGAGAGGGGTGGGGTTGATAGGTAAGGGTTGTCAGGATACCGTGTTGGTTAAGCAAAAGGGTCGAAGAGGGGATTCTGGTTAAGGGTTTGCGAAAGATAGGGGGGATCGAAAGACGGTCTGAGACAGTCGTTTATGAGAGGAAAAATGAGGGATTAGAGGATTGACGGAGGCATAAAGTTGTCCTGCGGGAGGTGACGGCAGAAGTGAAAAGGGAAAAATATAAATAAAAGGGGGAGTGGAGGGGTGATGAAGAGATAGGGATGCCTGTGTTATTGTGGACTCCTTCCGAATCATTTGAATTTCAAAACAGCATCGGGGCGTGTTTCCTTTTAATTCTCTACTCCAATCTCCCCGTGTTCTCTCTCTACCTCTCCCCTCATCTACCCCTACCTCTACCCCCGGCTACCGTCACAGTTTCACGAAATTCCCTCTCTATTTGAGAATTGAGCTGTCCATTTCGGGACCCTTGTCCTGCCCCTTCATCCAATCCCTCCTCTTTTAATCCCCACTCCGTGATTGATCCCAGGTGCCGAGGTCCATCCCCCGCCATTAAAATGAATGAGGGTGCTCCACCCTGCCTCCCAAATTCTCGTCCTTTTTTAATTAAGTCTCTCCCAGATCTTGATGCCGTGATAGTTCCGATGAGTACTTTCTGCGTATCCACTCATTTGTTTACTCACCCCGAAGTTTTTTTCGCACGCGAAACACGAAAATGATTCCAGTGTTTCGTTCGCTGAGCAGTGATTCGGGAAATAATTTATCATTTATATCTCCGCTTCCGATTAAATCTCGGATGATTGGGTCGACTGAGGGAATATTCACCGAACAAGTCGCGATTCTGTATTGAGAAGTCATCAGCGGTGTTTGGACACCTGCACGTTGGAATGCATTTGCACCGAAATATCAAATCCTTAATCCTATTCACTTCTACTGAAACGAAATAGAATTCAATATGAGTGAAATTTTAAGGTTTGAAAAGGAAAAGAGTCGAAATATTACCCGCACGGAAGATATTTTCCGCATGAATTGGAGATATAAAGCCATGAACAAAACAATTATCTCCTGCATTTATATGTAACTTTTAAAATTTTAATTATGCAAAACACATTGAAGGGATTATAACAGAACAATGCCAGAAAGTCTATAATATTTGAGGCCCCACCATTTTATGTGTAAGGATAAATATTATGTTTGTTTTACTGAAACTACTTAATAAGTTTAGGAGGAACTTTTATATCTCTTGACAGGTTCAAGTATGGTCAGGTTTTTGATCTCTACGAGGACATCTCAAAAGCCACAGAATGTCCATTTAATAGCCCCAAAAATTGATTTAATATATGAATAAGCATGACAAATACTTTTGTATACAACAGACTGCTAACAAACATATAGCCTGCTATTAAAAATTATCTGATGAAGACGATGATAATAATGACCTCCAGGATAATGGGCAGCGAGTTTACCTTTGGTGATAGTAGTCCTAGGTTCGATTCCGAGTGGGGTCCCATGTGTGCAAAATAAACTCAGCTTGACGAAGCACTTTAAAACTACCACTACTGTAATAATGAAATGCGTTCGGATTAAATACTGCATCTCTCACGGATTCGATGACCGATAATTTATCTGGTAGGGATAATTGCAATGTATTTTATAGAAATGAATGAGATTTATTTTTCAGCGGAAGATATCCATCGATTATAGAGCTATTGCTCATCTTTTTTTACTTTAATTTCACCACCGGCCTATCGCTTGCGCGTGAAATGTTATTTTTCTTTCCGCCCTGCCATCTAACAGTGTTATTGGTGATTATATTGCCGCTTCGGTTAATGCTATTCAACGGGTCTCTTGTTTTTGTTACCGCAAAGGGTTTTTCGCAGCAGCGCTAATTGTTCCGCAAAATACTTTGTTCCCGCGGTGCCCATGGATCCTGGTAGCCGATATTAACAAGTGTATTCTAATTTCTTGCATCCATTGCCTCTCTCGACCCAGAGGGTGTTCTTTGTCGTTGGTAAACTAACAAGATATTTATGGAAATTAATGACTCCAATTCTATCTGAAGTATAGTCGAATCGACGGCCGAGCTTGAAAGGAGCTGGTGAAAGCACAAACAAACAACAAAGAGGTTCGTTCATTTGCAATTCTATGGTGAGCGCGGATATTCTATTAGTCAAGCCAAAAAGCCTTATATGATTTGACACGCTGCGTGAGTGCTTTGAATTTTGCAAGGGTATTTTCCCAGAGATTACATGCTTTTTTTCAAGTCCTCAATAACCGAATTAATAAAAGTTAACGGGAATCGTGATTGATACTTTGTGATCAGCCGGTTATCGTCAAACTTCCCGCCCAAGTTTGCATCTTTTCAAACATTCGTTAATCGAGAGCCCATCTGTGGCGAAGCGCAGCGATAATTTTCTCTCATTTAGTACTGTTGGGAACATTTTTCGTTTGTTTCTCTTACGTAACTTAATCCCGAGTCTGGCTTGATATATTTAGAATTTTAAGCTCGGCAATCAAAGCGTAAGCGATTTAATACAGCGACAAATCCACAGATAATTAATTAAATCCATCGATCAAATGTTGGATTCCTTTCGCAAAAGGCACCAATTTCCATCGGCGGAATATTAATCATCCATTGAATCACGATTGGCTGTTCTCTTTGACTCATTCCGAGCATCCCATACCAAATTCAAATGAGCATCGACCCTTTCTTCCGTCCTTTTTGTGCTTCTCATTAGCTCTCTTTCCTTTATTAAACTTCTGCTTCACCTCATCTTTTCCTTCAATTCTTTTCCTTGTCTTATTAAGCCTCATTCCTCATACACTGAGTTTGATTTGAAGAGAGATTACGATTGGTAGCGTACATTTTCCCATGTGAAGAGAAAATGTTTGTAACGTTAGTTACAAAACTATACTAACTTGCAGCAATAGCATTTTTCACGTTTGATTTTCTTTCATGATACCCTCCATAGGTCGCTAGTATTTCATTCCTCTCTCAATGTTTCTCTAATATAGAAAGATTATTTTAACGGAAGATAATGGACATAAAGAAAACATTTCAGGATTTTTGAATACGGTTATATTTCCCCATTGTTTACCATTATAGTACTACCCATATTGCACTAGCTTTTTATTTCTTCAAATACATTTTCATTTTATCTTGGCTGCCATTTAATTTTCCTCTTCACTTTACAATTCCTGGATGCGATTGCAGCTGATCGTCTACCTAGCAGAGCTGACCATGCTCTTTTTTACTTTTTTCGTTTATATTCAAGGCGATTGATTTAAGAGATGCCTTTTTCTGCTCCTAAATGTAGACTGTGATTTGCATCACATCTCACTTATAAAATACAGCGGCTACATGTAGGAATATCACCTTCATATCCATTCCATCTCTCTGGGTTCAAAATACAAATACAGTAGTGCCTTGATTACCGACGGCGGTACGTTCCAGGACTTATTAGAATAGTTGTTATCCAAGGTGTGATTTCCCACAGTCATAATAATCAATTTATTTCTTCGGACTCCTTCCCACAACCGTAGTATACCAAATATGTAGATAAAACTCATTTACATGTCTCCCTGAAAGTTTCATTGAAATTCATCGATGAGACGTTGTACACCTAACGCTGACTCGTTGCTCGAGACCTTTTTATTATAATCACTTGTTGTTAACAAAGTACGTAGCTAAGACCACCAAGGTATAACTCGATTTAATCGTTATTATGTAAAAAATGGAATGTTGAGGTGAAAAGTTTACTATTCAAGTATCGTATGGTTTAGAGATTGAGCCGTAGTAAATATCAACTCCGAATTTATAAGTCTAGAGTTGAATAAATTGGTAAGTCGTCTCTATCAACGACTTTAAAGTTATCCACTACAGAACTGGAATAGCACTATGTAACCTGAAAAACGAAGATCCTCTCGCTAGATTTGGGGATCGTATTTTGCCCTTCTCCTTTCCGCTTTAAACTGCAAACCCGCGCTTTCTTTCGATAGGCTTTGAGATGCGGTCTTAACATGTCCTATTGTATTCCCCTCCATTTCCCTCCCACTTAAGCTGATTTGAGTGGATCGCCCCTAAGTTTGCATCTCTCCCAGCGTACATGTCGATATCGCCTAGTCCATTATCCTACCACGACGTACGGCATCACACCTTTAACTGGGTTAAGTGCTGCCTTAGTGTCCTCACTTATTGCCCCGTTTATATTCCGCTCCTTTGCTAACGTCTGTTCGCAGCGAAGAGAGATTTTTCCCTCAGAAGGATCCTTCATTGGTTTGCTCGAAAAACTACCATCATGCCTTTTCTTTAAATTACATATGGATTCAACTAGCCCTGCGGATCTTTCAGTGTCGACTCGCAATGCACACATTTTCGTAAGAAATAACACAGCCTCGTTTACCTACCTCTTACACTGATTAAACTCTCTCAGAAAATTTCTCTCTGATTAAAAAAAATTTGAAAGGTCTTAAAATTCTATGCGCAAATTTGTTGTTTTCCCTTCTGTTAAAACTTTTACTAGTCACGTAGAATTTTAAAACCGCAAAAGATATAATTTGGGCATCAATAGTATCCTTTGCTTGGAATTCACTTATAATTTTTAGGGAAGTTATAAAAAATAAACAAGAAGCGGGATAACAGTTAATATTTTTATTTATCACTAAGTTTTGGTAGGTTAATGGATGGAATACTATTTAATTTTCTCTCGGGGAAGAATAAAGGAAAATGCATATTTTATAAGTCTCGTTCATAGATTTGGTAAACTGAAAAAGGGAGTATTTGAAATGGCATTCATTCTGGGCTCTTCTCATTGTTTACTTTTACTCGTAGGGTCATTCTGGTCTACTTACGTGAAAGTTTTCCATTCATATCAATTTGGCTAAATGAGGAAAGCATTACCTCGTCTAGCAAGCAACGTTTAAGTTAATCGACAGATTTTCTCCATTCATCGTAATCCCTGATTGAGCTTCTACATTCATTATAATCTCAGATGAATTGTCATACTGAACTGAAAGATTTCATTCAAATATTCAAAATTATGGTTGAAACCATTTTACGGAAGCCTTTTAGTGTAATTATTTAGTAGTCGCAATTCATTTAGTTATATAAATAACCGCTTGATTCTCCGGAATATTTTCTGCGCTCCATTTACCTAAAGGAAAACTATCGTATCGCATAATGTACCATTTACGCTTGCATACTTTTGGAGAATTAGCGCTCCAAACTGCGAGAGGAGTAAGAGTTTCCAAAGTAATTACTCCGAATTCGGTTATAATTTATAAAAAAGGGAATTCAACACCAGTGCCCTATAGAAGAGACGCCTAGCTTAATCAGATCCCCCGCATATGCGCGCCAAATTGCAAGCAAAGAAAAGCATCATCCTTTCTTGCGCAGAACGCCTTTCA
Source organism: Pachydiplax longipennis (assembly GCA_036926295.1). Taxonomy (NCBI): domain Eukaryota; kingdom Metazoa; phylum Arthropoda; class Insecta; order Odonata; family Libellulidae; genus Pachydiplax; species Pachydiplax longipennis. The sequence continues at coordinate 10,768,573 of JAVFKF010000024.1, read as the reverse complement.
ATTGCACATTTCCAGCTGGCGCTTCATCTAATTAAGGCTGCCTTTCTAGAATCATCCAAAATTTTGCTCACTGACCTATTTCCACCTCTCACCTCTTCGCCAATTAAAAACTCTTTTCAGTCGTGTTTACTCACGCTTTTCTTTTCCTTGCCATCCTACACTACTTCCCCTTTTCGCGCTAAATTACCCGATCGCTTTTTGTTTTCGGGATCCTTCCGTGACTATTTTTCCCCATCTTTACGTTTGTGCGTTCTCTCCATGGAATGTAGCGTTCGTTTTTTATTTCCTCTCCTGTTTACCTCCATTTCCTGCTCCCTGAACCGCCTACGCCATCCCATTAATCCTTGCGCCTGTATTCTTCTCTCCCAATGTGCTTCTTGCTCCATTTTACTGTAATGTCGTCCTCCTACACGCACCAACAGCTATTGGATGCGACCCAAATCGTCGCGTTCGTTTTTCCCTCTATGTTCTCATTATCGTGCTTCTCTTGGCTTCGCGAATTGTCGCGTTTTTATTTCCTCAGTCCCTTTGCTGCGATTGTCCGCTGAATATTCATGATCAGTCCCTTCTCTTGTCGCGAGATGGCGCCATTTCGATGCTCTTCAAATGCTGTTGCTATTCACTATATTTTAGGAGGAAAATCCTATCGATAAGTACTAATTTGGTGGTTTCTTCGGGTTTGGGGGTATTAGCGGTGTCGGGAGGTTTCATCCGAAGCGTTTCTCCAATTGGACGTTTTACCCAAAGACGTTTCCCCCAAAACATGGCTAGCCCAGAGAAATTGCACTCTGCGGACTTTTCTTACGGAAACGTTACATACTAGATTTTTCATCCACGAGTCCGTTTGACTTTAACATATCATTTGTTACTCAAGGGATATTTTGTCTAAGAGCTATTTTAAAAAGTGAGTATAATAAGATAACAAGACAAGATAATGAAATAGTAATTCACGGGTTTCCATTCGAGTGCAAACTCTGGAAACTCGTGAATAATTCTTTCAATACACCGGGAAGCACAAGATCTTGTCAAGTCAAGATAATGCCGTAAAATTAGAAGCAAGTAATGACATTAATTAAGATCTCTACAAATCAACTTTGTTGTTTGACAAGCGAACAAGGCAAAGTGAAACATATCATGTAAATAAAATGAAAAATGTAATGTAATATTAAGTAAATAATAAGTAAAAACGTAAGATATCAGTAGGGTGAAATATCTCTTAATCGAAAATACAGATAAAATGTCTTGTAGGTGAACGAGCCCTTGAGCGAAATATCCTAAAACTAAAATTTTGGGTTTATCTGAGTAAAAACTCATTAGTGAAGCTTCCGTGGGTGAACTGTCGCTGGGATTTAACGTCTTATTGTAAAATGTCCCTTTGGCAAAACGCTTCGGAACTGGTACTGAAAAGAGCGTTTAGAGAGAGAAATTCGATTAAAAACTCTGCCAAATACCTGACACCTTTTTTATCCAAGGGCGTGCCTTATATTTAAAATGTGATAAGAGTACGCGATTACACTCTTCCCTTATATCCGAAGAATAAAAATGTAGGATGCTCTTTTAAACTGTAGCAGAATTGAATGGAACCAATAATCGAATATGGCGTATATAAAACTATCTTAAATTTGATTATAGCACTCTTTCACGTTCATCCGCTCAGATAGGAAGATATTTCAGAGTTTAAATTTGTAAAAGGAATTCCTGAAATTTGTAAAGGTTAGAAAGAAGTCATTAGCACTTTAATGAAGACTGAATATTATGGGTCTCCTGCCTCAAAAATTAAACTATCCTAACAAGATAAAATCTAAAACATGATACGAATTAAATGTATGGATGTGCACCTCACCGAAATGGTCTTAAATGTGAGTATCATATGATTTTAAACATATGCTACTCTTTAAAACATGTTTTATGACTTTTAAAGATATATTAAAATATATGTCTTAAATTCTCATTCGCGATTAATCACAAAACACTTCTTCTTTACTTATTATATTTCAGAAGTTTTCCTTATTATTCGTCACAAGAAAAGGAAAATGGATAACAGATTGATCGACGAAAATGATTCCAAAGATATTTTTATCGTACAATTACTGATGAAAATTGATCTTGCTTTAAATCGGATGAATAGTCAAATTCATTAATACTTAGTTCATTTGTTCATCCTCTAGCATTTACGACTCAAGGAATATTTCATGAAAAGCCTCAGGAATTGAATTTGCTAACGAAAAGTCGCAGTTTCACAGAGTACAGCTCTTTATCTCCAATATTGGCATTGTATTTAAAATTCCTGATTCATTTCTATCCTCGGTCATGCGTGAATGGTACTTTTGGCGTATCGTTCTTCTATGGGTTTATTTATCAAAAGACTTTTTCATTCATGTCAGAATGAACAAATGTCTTTTTATAATAATTTCCACCTTTTGCGCAGATGGTAAGATTCTGGCGACGGCTCAAATGCTCTCATCGCATGCAGCATTTTCTGTGGCCCTTTTACACGTTTTTTTAAAAGGGAAATTTTCGGCTGAACAGCGTGAGGCATTATGCAAATTGGATTTTGAAGGTGAGAAATATTGGGTCTCCGAAAGGCAATTTGCGTGAATTCTTGAGAGGTGTATGTAAATTAGAGCGGTTATCAACATTATCTGCATCTAGATAGCACTCCTCCAATTCAGGTGAGCTATCGCGATTGTGATCTCAATCAGCTCAAGTTCCACACCATGCGGAGATCCACTGCGAACATTCCATCTAAAGCCTAAACGATAATCTTCTCAGCACTGATGAGAAATCGTAAACAAGACATGTTTGATCGATTTTTATCGGTACAATCTGAAATCTACACGTTAGAACGAGTTGTTAAATAATCTTGATCACTTCTGAAAACATTTCCTGAAAGATCATCCTTTCGAAACCTCTATTATACCAAGAGATTTATTAGTATCCGCTCAATATGATAGAGAATGGTTTAGAATGTAGGTATATGACCAATCTAAATCTTTATTTAAATCGATATCTACAAATTTTTAAAGGAATATCTCTGTTTTAAAACTTTCCAAATATCAAATTGTACATATTTTAGGATAAATATGGCAATAAGAATACAATGTTGATCCTATTTACAGTAATTTTTATACATAAAATTCAGTTTTATAAGTAAGCAACCGGAATTTTGGAGTATTTGGAGTTAATATGCGGACTTTTCCTGCAGACATTCCCTGTCCATTGGTGACAGTTTAATCAAATATTTTATTCCTTTGCAAAATTTTCACTTTATACCCTTATAAATTTTCAAAGCGTATTCCAAGAAGAAGCTGATTTTTGAGCCGCATTCCGACGTTGAACTGTAACTCTAGACTTGAAATACCTGCCTGAAGATATATCAAAAGAGGAGGAAGATGTGATGGATAGACACAAACAAAACGTAGTGGGCATCCGGATAGCCTAGTGGACAGTAACTTGGGTGTAAGTAGGCTTGATTTCGATTCCCGGAGGGGTCCTATATGTGCGAAGTGACCTTATCTGTTGAAGCACTTTAAGACACACAAAAACATACAAGCAAAACGTACACCATCACCTTGTCTTTTCCATATTTTGTATATATAAGTAAACATCGCATGATCGATGTTTTCAGTTGTAAACGCCAGTCGATTTCAGCTAGTTTTCCGTAATTTGAAGATAAAAATTGACGTCACAAATATGTCCAAAGTGTGTCAAACATCCATCTGGAATATTTCTCTGGTGTGTATTTTACTAGCTTGTTTAGTGCAATTTGCCTCGATCTCCGCCAACGACTTATCGAAATCAAATTTTCATTTGCGAACGAAAGGCATAAATTGTCCAAAGTATAGCTATTTCGCGAATCAATCAGGAAGACTAAGTTTCGATTGCCAAACTTATTGTTCTTGGCAGCCAAAAAAGTGTTCTTTATGGACATATCGACGTCGTTTCATTCGACGCGGGACCCCACTCGTTCTCCCCTTCCAAATTGTACCCTATTTCCACTCCACCCTTATTTCTCCCCTTATCGGCCACATCTCCTTCTCCCTCCGTCACGCACAACACGCTCGAGGTATGTTTTGCCCAATCGGTTCCTTCACTCCCTTTTCAGGGTCTCGTATCTTTTTGTCTGCCTCTCAAGATCTACCCTTTTACAACATCCCTCCCCCATTTTTTCCACTGGAATACCTTCTGTTACCCGGACTTTCTCTCTCTTTCCACTTCTTCTTTCCCCTATCTTGGGAAAGAAATTGTAAACAAGACGTTTATTTTTTCCCTCGCAATCAATTCCCCACCCATCCCATCTTTCTTCGCCTGAATCTCTGCCTTCCCTGAATTCATTGTCAGGAAACAATACCACTCTAATGGTTTTCCGTCGATCTGTAAGGAGTGGCTTTTATTTCTCTCCCTCTTTTCCTTTATCTCTTTCCCATATACACTCTCTTTTCCCCTTTCTTGTTTATTGGAATCGACTGAGTTTAATGAACTCCTTTTGCTTCTCCGCTGATCCGTTTAGGAGGGTAGCATTTTGAGGGAAGAAAACATCCTACATTTTAATTGCGTTGATTTTTTCCGCTCTTTTTAATCCCCTCCTTCCGTTAATAAGGAATCCGAATTGCTCCGTCTGTATTGTTCTTTTGGCTTTTTTGCTACATGTTACGTCTTCGTTAAGAGAGTGGCTCTCTGTAACGATGACTCTCTTTCGGCAGTTCCCTTTCGGTTTCCTCAAAGGAAGAATATCTCTCGATTTCGGAAAAAAATATGAGTATCTTTTTTCTTTCTTTTAAGGACAGCTCTCGAAAATAAAAGGACAGACAGACAAAAGGAAACGGCAGCTGTTCAGTTACACGAATTTGTCCTTTTCATCTTTCGCTCTTTGTCATGGAAACTCATTTTTCATTGTAAATTCGATTCATTGTGCAATCAAAATTTGACGTAAAAAATCTCTATTTGGTCTCTCTGTTATATTTTCCACCAATAAAACAGTGCGGAAGTGTGCTGTTTCATTAGTCATAAACAACAAAATCATAAAATACTGGCCTTTGTGACGGAACGCTTTATGCAATAGGTCTCAAACTCTGAGGTCCCGAGTTCGACACCCGGTTAACCGGACTGCTTGTGTTCGTAGTTTGTGCTTCACTTCATTAAGATTTAAGGCTTCTGTTTCCTTTAAAAAATAATAATTGTAAATTATAATAATTATTATTTATAATCATATCAATCTTAGTAATCTTTAAATCTTACAATAAATGCTATCCCTAGAAAATACATTATAGAGACATGTGATTTGGTGATGATCTATTCCAGGCTTAGGGGATCACAAACTGTGAGAAGAGAGTTAATAATGATAATTCGAAACTTATGTTAAGTGCATCAAGAGAATTTCATTTATTTGTAAAGGGGTACTGACAAAACTTCATGTACCTCTGCTAACGAAGAAATTTCTCTCAAACGATCCGCTCGAACAACCGTCGCGACGGTTGGAATTGAATCAAATAGTGAACTCCGAAAAAAGTGGTAAATTTTCTTTAACCGATAACTTCGATAGCAAGGATATTAATCCTTGATTATTTATTAAAGAATAGTATAATCGGGCCTAATAAGATATAATGGAATTATAATTTGACAAAATGATTTTACGATAAAATATTTTGTCTAAGTTAGAGATTTATAGTCACTAATAGAGTACACCGTATGTCTGATGTGAGGAAGAAATGCGGCGGCTTAGGAATAGTGATAAGTAAAAGAAAAGAGAGTTGACTTAGTTATTCACTATACGAAAGGAAATTTTACACACAAATTTTCAAATTTGAGCTATTTTACTAACACTGAGAACTTTTAATTCCTTCTTTTTGTTATCCATGCCTTGTTTATTTCATGAAGCTACTACTAATCTTCCTATCCTGTTATCTTGGAATGTATTTACCTTATAGACGGAAAATGTAACTCGTAAGCATAAAAATAAGGAAGCAGATCTGGGGCATTTCGTTTGATTTTGGCAAGATAGAAAACCGCGAAATATCTTCGTGAAAGGAAAGGAAAGAAATGTTTGAAAAGACTGAGGAGAAAACGTTTAGATATGAGATCTAAAGTTGAAGTGTTCCCTGTGGTATTGGCAGAGTTTTTGAGAGAAAAAAAGCTCATTTCACAGAGAGAGCGAGACGAAATGAGTATTAGAATCGGAAGAAAAAGTTTCTCTGTCGCTGGAACGTTCTATGAATCTCGGAACTCTCACGGAAGCACAAACGAACGCTCTAAAAAGGGGTTGAATGGCTATTTACTCAGTAAACCTATAGAATTTAGAATTTGACTGCAAGTGCTTCAGTGAATATTGCATTGATTATACCAAACAACAATTGTTAAATTCGCAGAACTATCAAAAACAAGAAGAATTTTGTACAATTCTAAAAACTAGTTATTGCATCACAAACGCTCGCAAATTAATAACAAACTGAAATTTAGAATTATAATTGGTGGGCTCTATTGCAATGCAATTGGAATATTGGGAAAGGAAACTTCATTTCGTAATTAATTATTAAAAGCAATAAATTTATTAAAGATAGGATAGTATTATCAAATTCTCATCGAAAGTTTCTTTATTGCACTTAACTATCTTCGAGATATACCTTTTTCACATGGGAAATATAATTAAATATGTTACGGAAAGTAGTGAAATATCAAAAAGTAAAATAAAGAAACAAAAAAACAGATTTTAAAACAGCTTTCAAACTTAAAAATAATGAAACGTTTTTACATTCTCGTTAATAAGATATGCTGTCACACGGATTTTAATCTATAATCCACATAATTGATTCGAAATTTTTATGATCTCTTTGATAAATGAAAATATCAAAAAATCTTTATATTAATGAATCTAGCATGTTGTTTATCCTTATGTAATAAGAAATTTTAAGACACCAACAATCAAAAGCGTTGTTTACATAGATTTTTTGCCATGCTATGACAAACCAATATACATAAGCATAAAACGTGGCGACAACTAGCTACAAAACTACCAAATCAGAAACAGTACGATTATCATCATTCCTTCATATCTAGCTACAACGGCAAATATTAGAGAGAATGTTAGTAAAATCGGTAATACTAAGTTAGCTATCGTAAAGCTGTGGTGTCGGAATGTATTTTTGCCAAGCTTCACCTCATCAGATACAAGGGCTGAAAACATTCCGCTTAAGAATAAAAGACTCCAGAAATCGGAATGCGCTTTCTCACATTTAGGCGTGTTTTTCCTTTTTCTTTGGAGGAATGCGACATCAGATAAAATTAGTCTTCCTTTCGTCGCTGCAGACCGAGCAATTGATGAGGCTATCGCCGCTTCCTCTACCAGCGATATTTTTTATAACTCGTACGTTATCGAGACCTTATCGCTCTTGTCCCTAATGGCTTTTGTAAATTCTCTAACCTTCCTCCACTCGGACCGTGCAAACATTAACCACTTCATCACTTCCTTCACTCTCTCCTGCATCATTCTTCTGCTTCACTTTATAAACAGTTCTGCAATCCTTCATTTCCTCGTTTATCTTTCCGAAGTTAACTGGCGATCATTCTGCTCATGTATCGCTCACTGTCTTTGCCTCCTCTTCTATTGCCACAGACCCTTTCTCAACTGCGCTCTTCAGCCAAATCTGGACCGCAAAACTGTTTTCAAGCTCTCGGAAAATTTCCCTAATAATAACCAAATATTTTCTCAAATTTTATTATACTTTTATTGATGATATACATATTTGAATAAGTTGAATTACACAGAAGCCTTTTATTCAAAATAATATATTTAGCTTTCATAAATTAAAAACACATTCTGGCATTGTGATCAAAAAGTATTCCTTTATCAGACACGCTCACCAAAAAAGGTTTCCCACGCTTGCTTGTTGCACTGCTGTGACGAGAAGGCATTTTCCAATGTCCTCTATAGTATATCATTTTCCCGGTTTAGCTCTGTAAACCTCCTTATTGACATTTCATAGTTCTTCCGTCCTATAATTTACTTCATCTTGGCTCAGTATTACGTTCTTCTATTCCTCATCTCGTTCAGCTGTTTTATTTCTTCTTATACATCGGAAAAAATCCTTCTGATGATTCCAAAGGTAACTCGTGGTTCCTGTTTCACCCTGTCTTCCACTTTATTTATTTAATATATTTATTTACTTATGCTGCTGGTAGAATTTCTTCTGGTGGCAGCCCCAACCATCATCGATAGACAACATAGTTACAACCCGAATCCCTGCACCGGACGTTACACAGATAAATATCCCACACTTAACATTACTACCCACGCAGTACTCAATCACAATACACATTATTCAAATATCACTACACTACATCAGGACTTTACTCACACCTTGTCACCCCCACCATAACATTTACACCACATATATCCCCTAATTATAAAAAATACAGTTCACTGTCACCCTCTGATGCTTTTAAGTCCAAATTGTCAATCGTTTTCATATCATCACTTTTACAAACAACCAAATAATACAAAAGATAACAATTCTCCCTCCTCTTATTTAATTAATCTACAACATCTACTTTTGAACTCTTTTCTTTTTTTAGGTAAGGGTTTGAAGACCTCTTCAGGCAACATATTCCATTCTTTAACCCATCTATTTATAAAGGAATACTTCGCGACGTCAGTTCTTTGTTTCCTCAATTTCAACTTCTGTAAATGATCCCCTCTCGCTATATAGTGTGGTTTCTCTATTCTGCTCTTTAGCTCCATCCATGCCTCTCCTCCGTTTCGGACCTGAAAGATGCCTACGAGTCGATTTAATCTCCGTCTTTTTTCTAACGTTTCCCAACCTAGCACTTTAATTTTTTTATTCACTACAAAAACTATCATTTCCACTCTTATTACTTTAAGTGAATGGTTTTGGACAGTATCAATCCCCAATAACACTAAAAGATCCAGTAAGCGAGATATATCTTCGTTATAGGAATTTTATGTTTCTTTCGTATTACTATTCTGCGTAATCGTCTTATCTGATTATCTCGCTTACATTATCAGAGTAGGTAGGTAAATCAGTAATGAGGATTTTGTCTCCTCAAATTATTTTTAACTATCTACTTACCTGAGTGGACTATAATTCTCGAATTTTTCCACAATTTTCCTTTTTGTCATTCATTAGCTATAATCTGGGAATATCAGCTTGGAGACTACGTTATATCTCCCGATAAATTAATTATGGTATTATTTTTTATATTCTTTCTACTGTTAAGACATAACAGCGATTATGAAACACCCAGATAACCTCTAAGCAAAAAAAATATTCAGCTTAAAGGTAGTTATGTTCCTAATTTTCAAAGGTTTCAATGTAATCCAACTGAAAATCTAAAAAACTGACTCCTTCCTCAGCAATCGTATTCATAAGGTAGCGATTGATCGAAAACTTCTGAATTTCTTAATGATATTGTCCTTGCTGAGATAATTGTCTAATGTTAATCGATTGCTGATATTCGTTTTTGAAATGATCCTTTTTTTATTCTATTTCTAATTATTATTTAATGAAATTGTTTACTTTATAAGAAGCGACTTTAGAATAACTGCGAAAGCCTAAAACGGTCCTAGAATATTTTAATCTTTGAAATTCATTAAAAATCGAAATCTCCAGCGTAAAATGAACATTTCAAAGTGGGCACACCAAAGAGCAAATAAGATGCAAAGCCGCGCGTAAGTGAAGAAAGCTTTATCTTTAACGTGGGTTTATGTGTGGTACTTACATGCAATCGTTTGCCCCTTCATCTTATGTGACCTGCAATATTACTTATAGAGCGTGTTGCATAAAATTGCGGGGAACAAATGTTTTCTAAACTGTGGAGTCTAAGGAAAAATTTTATTGCTGGAGCTAATTGGGGTGGAGTTGTGAACCCAGAGTTATGGAACTGTCATTATCAATTAGATAAGTAGTCTCAAGCGCTATTTGAAAATGTTTGTACAATTCACGTATTAAAGAGTATTGTTATATTAGAGAAACTAACCACGCGCAAACATTTTGCTGAGATGTGCTCGTGAAAACTCAAATATAATAAATGTAAAAATAATTATGCCTCTTATATAAATGGTTGAAGCCGAATGTGATATTAAATTTATATCATCGCCCCGGATTTAACACCGCATAAGTTTACAATTATTATCCCTCATTTTACATATGAAACCCAAAGATTAATATTGTAGAGGCCATTTTGCTCCCAAAAAGCCTTTGTGGTTATCTTTTAGGTAGAGTGGACTTGGAAATTAGTTAAAAATGATAAAAAGGAGTAGAAAAGACTTTCAATCAGCTTCTAATTAATGAGAAATACTGTATCGTTGATTTAAACACTGTGGGCCAGAATTTTCTTCTCAAGGACCAGCCCATAGTAAACACATTACATATCTGTGGTATGGGTTTTAAAAGAGGAAACTGATGAATCCAAAATGTTCAGATATTTGATAATATTGAAGCTATTTTATTGTATATTTTTAATTTGAATTTAATAAATACGATATTTAGCGATCGCTCATTTCCATGAGAAGTTTGACATTTTAATCCTTCAATGCGTAATTCATCACTCTGCTCTATTTACAGCTGTCATTTAATTTTACGAATTATCCAAGCATCATGTACATTAAAATAATCCAGTTTATTATCATACGTCATTTCCATTGAGTTCTGCTTCAAAGTGAACATGAAATATTGTTGTATAGCTGTATTAACTAATTGACAGGAGCCCGTTAGTATACAAGGAATATACATTTACATGATTGTTGGAACATTTATTTCAGTATACTGTACATGTACAAAAATAAATCCAATCATAACGCTTTAAAAATATTAGCATGAATAAACAGAGATATTATTTTAAATTTGCAAATAATTGTAAAAAATTATTTAGAGACCTTTTCCTGTCTGTTTCCAACAGAAAACATTATAAATTAATACAAAGAAATATTAATTGATTTTATCTCAAATGAAATTTCGACTTCCTCAAAAAGGTGAAAAAGAAGGACAGCTGCAATAACAGTGCTTTTCCCTTTGCTGATAGGGAAAAGAGGGCTCTTGATGGAACCATGAAAGACCCCCTTCAATGATAAATGGGGAGATTTTGTGACAGATTGTTCATTTTAAGGGAAAAGCTAGAAGGAAATCAAGGTTGAAATGAAGCAGTCTGCAACCTTTTGATGTTATTGTCTACATTTCGGAAGCACTTGTGGCTTAGATCGTCAGATGCATAAAATAAAACATATCGTACGAAATACATTTTCGTAGCAGAAGAGGAATCAAATTTTGTATTGAGTCATTTGTTTCGTTCCTTCGACATTCCAACCAAGAAGCGAAGCAATTGATATTTTTCTATTCAGAGCGAGAAATTGCCAGCAGTGGCGGCCACTATCTCTTCTGATTAATTTTTCAAATGTGTTATTTACTCCGGTTATAGTAAACATTTACCCTTTCCATTCTGAGAGGTATTTAATCAGTTTTGCTCGTTATTTCACCTTGATAAGGTTGAATGTCAAAAGGACATGCTAGAACGATTTCTTTCACATCTTTACATACTTTTCAATCGAAAATAACGAATATATAGCTAATAAATAAGGGATAAAAACGAATAAATGACTTCGCAAATAAAATAGAACCCACGTCAGACCGATACAAAGAGAAACGTCAGAAAATGCGCAGTAAGAGTCTTGATAAATGAAAGGGATGAACAACCACTCGGGAAAAATATCAATTGTGAACGAAAAGCTGAGTCAGGCGTCGTATACTTTGGCAAATAGAGGAGAACATGAATCGGTCGTTAATGGACAGTCGCGGCGTTAGATAAGATCGGATAACAAAAGGGAAACATGACAGAGAGATTATTTATCGATGACCTCGCGCTAAAAATGAAGATCCTTTGAATCGGTGGCACTGAAAGAGGAAATACCTTCTCTTAAATAACGTCACGTCATCAAACTGATTTTACATCCACTCAAAAGTATTACCTATTGAGTGAGAAAATTTGAAGCACGGAATTCCCTCGGTGATGAATTAATTTCAGCGAAAACGGGGCAGTATCGATTTCTCCTAATAAATTAGTTTGTGCGCATGACCGTACTCTAACTTTTCTCTTTGTTGTCCCACGATATTTACTCTCCTCAATGAAGTATAAGTTAGCATACCTTTCCCTTTAATGTTTCGCATTCCGCTGATTACCGCTTGGTTCACTTTCCCTCATTCAGCGTCCTGGAAACTAGCTGTTTATTTTCAATAGCAAATAATTGATCAATTGAACATCCTTTCACTGACCCAGTTTACCGGCAGTTTACTCGAGGAACCATTTAGGAGGAAGATAAATGGAAGGCCATATATTGGATCCTCTTACCGTGTAGCCGATTTATTAATTATTAACAAGTAATTGAAATAAAAATATTATGTAGGGAGAACTCTCGTCTTAGTGGACAAGAATCGGCTTAAAAAGAAAAATCCTGTAGATGATACCGATATTTATCTTTAATAAAACCAATTTTTTGGCCTTGACTTAAATGCAGTTATATAAAAAGGATTAAATTTCAGATAAAGCTCCTCTGTCGACCCGTTCTTTACCTTCAAAATTCATAGCCATCCTCTGAGTAGCATTTCGGGAAATTTCCCGGTCCAATAAATAATTCCCGGATGGGTAAGCCTCCTTCCCAGTGACCTCTAAACCACAGACGAGATCGCTTGGTCGCCGTATTAATATTTTCCGCTCGGACCGATGGGAAGCAAAATCATGAAAGTTAAACGGGGACCATATTTCCGTACATCGGGCGATGAGCATGCTATCATATAAGAAAATCCCCAGATAAAGATGGATGTAAATTATGAATGTGTGGATTAGCCCAAGCGTTGAGTACGAAAATATTAGTGACCGATAAAAGATGAAAATTTTATAACTTAGGCGTTTGTTTGATAGACCGTTTTTCGGATTACATCGTGAAATGATTAACGTTCCAACGCTTATGTTTAATGAAGTAATTCTCTTCTTCACTGATTTCAAAAATATTATTTGAAAAATTCGCATTCTCCACGAAGGTTATGAATAAGCCTCCATCTTCGTAAGCTGTAGAAGATTATGTTTAGCGTTATATAATTTACAGAAATATCAATCAAAATCAAACACGGAACCAACGAAAATCTTATATGAAGGTATCTCATGTAAGCCCAAAAATATATTTTGTTTTCATCATCAATGTAATCTTTCATTTTTCTTGTTCATTCTTTTATCGAATTAATGTTATATTTTGTCTCTAAAAACTCATCCATTGCCTATAGAGCCCAATCGCTATTTGAAATATCCAAGTATCGATACAGTTAATCTGTTGAATCTACCAATTCATAAAAAAACATAATCGATTTTTAATATTTCAATTCGCTTAAAATACAAGCATTAAATTTTTACTTGGTCACTCGCAATTACTCCAAACACAGAAAAGTGTCACAAATATTCGGGGTTTAACTTTTGCATGGCGAACACTTTACATCACTGAAGTTCATCGTTACACCACCAGTCCTTTCAACGTTCTTCTCCCTATGTATCTATATACGAAGTCAAAAGGTAGTGGAAGAGAGGCGCGCGCAGCGTGACCTCCCTGCAACAAAGGTGGCCTAGTCAAAAGACTTCATTCAAATTTCATCCATGCTGAAATTATTATTGGTAGCAAAGAACGAATCTCCATTCTCCAAGTGAAAGCCGCCATCCATTTTTCAGCCAACCTTTGGTGTTATTGGCTTTTGGAACAGCCATTTCAAGGACAGCATTCTCATAGAATTAGTGTTTGTCTATCGGAAACAAAGTAAGCTTTACTTATATTTCTTGGTTAGCTTGGCAAACAGTGACTTTCAAATCCATATACTTCATCCAGGTTTAGTATTTAAAGGTAAAGGTCGTGGAAGTATCGACAGAATATAATTAATTCTAAAAGTACGTAAACTCATAAATACATTAAGAGGTAATCTGGTTTGATACCTGATAAGATATTATTGAAATGAGTATTAAGATATCTTCTGATTTAAATATAATTAATATCTCGGAGTACTTAATATAAGCTAAATAACTGAAGATAAAGTTTCTTGAAGAAATCAGTCAAATATTAGAAAGATTATTCTTATCTGATTTATAGTTTTGAACCAGAAAATGTATACGTTTACCCTTTCTTTTCCTGCTTACTTTATTGATTAAAAGTATATGGCTAAGATTTAAACGATAAAGGTAACAGGATTGAAAAATTGTGGCTAGGAGCATCGGACAGACGGTTATAGTAGACATCTTTAAAATTTAATGTGAACTATGCAATTGATGGAAAATAAATTATACATTTCAAAATTCAAAAAAAAGAATTTGAACTTCATAGAACACTCGAGTTCTTCTTTTCTTAAACTTTAAATTTAAATTATAATTCGTAAGAGAAAATAAACAAATTAATTTTAATTTGATGAATTTTTGAAGTTAGTCGTATTTCTCATATAAAGCAACATAAATACTGCATTTTGGGTGTTCATTAAGAGCCTCGCTGTTGGGAGTAAGTACCTCTAAAAATGCGCCGTTCATGTATGAATTCTCGGATACCAAGCCATCCTTTCGTATATAAGAAGAGGAAAGGTGATATCACAAGGAAAATACTTTGATGTTATATATCTGCTAAAACATTAAAGAGAAATCTAAATCTTAAATAAGGAATACCTGCATAATAAATCTTAAAGAGGAAAAAATCTTAACATCTCAAAATACTTTTATGTAAATTAAAATAATTTTCTCTTGATTTATCAGTGAAATGTTTTTTTTTTTGCATTTATGAGAGTAAATCTAATACAATCAAACCGAAGTAAAATCAAACTAAGAGAAATGTTTTCGATTTTATTGCTACTTACCGTGGGAAAGTATAGGTAAAAATGAGAAATAAAATTATTCGAGTGTCAGAGTTTATCATATGAACTGAATTAAAGGTACTATTCATCACTTAAGATGCCTGCAGCTTCCCCATGCTGGTTATCCATGGTACCCTAAACTGCATATGACAAATCATGTCTCTCATTTAACCTGAAGGTATTGAACCCACTAATTTATAATTTTAAGTTCGAATTATCTGAAGAAATTCCCACAATGATATCTTCTGAGCAGTGCCCTTGATAGTCGAAGATAGAAATCTAAGACAAAATCGATCTTATCGTCGACCCGACAAAACATGGTTGTATTTTTCTTGTTCGTGCATAACTTGATACTAAGAGACAAATTTCTTTCTTCTATAACTTGATACGTCAAGCAATTTTTTCGGGCCAAAGCTCCGATCGCAGTCGCGGTCCTAAATCCAGAGAGCGTGACGAATGACACCGCTATAATTCCCTTTGCGAAATTGAATTGTGATTAACTCCGGGAGCAGTAATTGGAGATTCGCTCCATTAGGCTCAAACTGGAGCATGCGTGCAGACACAAAGGGAAATGAAACCACCGAGCGAATACTTACCAACGCGGCCAGTTGAGATCCATAAAGATCCTTCGGAGGCCGTTAGTGCACAGTGAATCGCCGACGGAAAAAACACACTGCAATAAAGCATTTCCGTTGCCGTTTTTATCTTCTATTCCTCTTCACCACCAATTTACGTGCCTCGAGTACGGAACATGTGCTTAAGAGTGCGCGCCAGAAGGTCTGCACTGAAAGAAGCGTCTGAGCACTTCGGAGGAATTTCCGCCTTTAAAAAAAAAGCCCTTGCATGAGAGCGCAATTCTCTTAAAGTTCCAATTAAAGTTTCTCGAATCCGAGGCAGCCATCATCCATAAAAAGCATCGCCCGCTGCGGAGTTTTAAATCAAATTTTATTTGACGCCATTCCATTTGCCGTTTCTTTCGATTGTGGATGCAGCGGAATAAGTGCTCCGGAATGCGTTGGCGAATTTACTTTTGAGCATTACTGTAAAGGATGTTATGGAGAGCATTTCTGAATTGCTGTTTCATCTTTTTTGCAGATAACCTTCAATGGGAAGTCGGCCCTTGGGGTCCTTGTCGACCGATCAACAACGACGATGATGACGATGAAGAGGACAAGAACTCCGTTCCGGTAATAAATTCCTATTGCATTTTAAATAGAATACCTGAATGGGCCTTCAGAGTGCTAGTCCATAAGTACTCCTAAGTGTCTCGTAAAAGTAGAGTTACCTAAGCGAAGTTGAAGAGCTGAATTATTTTCATGATTAAAATGTATACTCACAATTGTGCACACGTTTTCACTTAACTACAGCACTAATGAGCTGCGCTGCAGGTATTTCAAGTGCTGCTGATTGATATTGAGACGTGACGATAGGAACGGTAAAATATTCCCTTAAAACGCTGTTCTCTGGCATTACACAAAATCTATTGCTTCAAATCTGCAAGGCGGCATCATTTGCTTTGCTAAGATTTACTTGGCTATGTTTTTTCGTAAATTTGGCAATGCTGTGCTCTAAGCGCTCTACCTTAAATTTTAGGTAAGAAATCAATGTATGAGCTCATTTTTAAATGAAAGCGTGGAGTTCATAATACTTTCGCGGTTTTTAAGTTATTATAAACTTATTGTTTTTAATTTTTTTGTGAAAAATCACAATACATCATGCTGTTAACTTACTGCTTGAAGTGCGATTTTCGATAGAAATGGTTCAAAACCTTACAAGTTTGATGAATATGTACAATGTATAAATGTAAAACCCCAATATACAATGTATAAATGTAAAATGTACATGAAACTAGGGTACATGTAACTTATTCTTAGTGTCGTATTGGGCATTCATAAATGTCAGTTTCTAGATAATGTTTCATGAATGTTACTTCATTTATCGTTAAATAACCTTTTGCAATAGTAATGTTCACCGGCTTTGTAATATTTCAGACTCAAGTTTTATCAGTAACATCTTTTGGATCTCTCCCCATCTTTCAAACCCATAAATATCGGTCTGATGGTCATCTTAGGACAATTTCCTGCTTCCCCCGAATCGCCATGTTCGACAGTAAACAAGTTTCTTTTACTAATAAAACGTATTGTAAATGCATCTCCATTTCCGTAGCTTTTACTAATTCTTCTTCCGTTAGAAGTGATGGATCTCTTAGTATATTGCAGCACTCTTTATACAACGAGAATACGGAGCTTGATATTCGACCGCTATGAAGTATCACACAACTCGATGGCCCTCCTTGATCCTTAAATATCGCACTCGAAAGAAAACCATGCTGTTAATACTGATGAACGAAAGCTTTCCTGTTGACATTCGTATACCGTGATATCCCTCTCTTGTATAATTAAAATTTGCATTGTAGTATACTCACAATTTCATATATCGAGATTAATCATTCTGCGATTAATTTTGCTCAAGGTTCAAGATTAAACTCCGAAGACGGAAAATGAAAAATTCATGAATTTAGTGGAGTTCAAAATTAATAAAGGAGAATGTGCGTATTTTACGCATCATGGATTTGAAACTCTTTCTCTTCCAGTGGAAGTCGTTTCGCTTTAACGTAAGAGGCAAAAGCCGCTCATATTTCCTTTCAAAAGAGAAGTTAAGTGATAAAGCGTTCACTAAGTGGAGATGTCCTGCCATCAAATAAGCATTGTATCTCGCAAAATATCAATCTCTAGAGGCTGAGTGCCTACTTCATGTTTGACCGTTGCTCATATAGGACGTGGTTGGGGAAGATGGATCGCAGACTGTAGAGGGAATCCAAGTGCGAACGGTTGAATGCTTCCTCAAAGGACGGCGTCGTGTTGACGACGAAAACTGCTTTGGCGTCGCAAGGCGTCCGAGCGCTGAGAGGCAGTGTCGCACTGTGGCGCCGGCGGCGGTGGCGGCTATGAGAAACAAGAGAGACTGCCAGGTAAGGAGCATTTTCGAAATTTTATATTAAAGGAATACCTACTTAATATTCCTTTTTCATATCACTGATTGTGACACATAAAAGCATTGTCATTCATTATCTTTAGTTTTGATCGATAAAATATGAGTTAAACTTTGTGTTTTCGTCGATTTCTCACTCACCTTCTTGCGTGGTTGTTTTCTGCGACATATTTTTTTTCCTCCTGTATATGCAAAGGCGGAGTTATTTTTATATATAACAAGCAACTTTGGGAGATTGAATGGAAGAAAAGCTAATCCAGGCAAAACCTCGCCAAAAAAGGTCTAGCAATTTTAATAATTAAGGAGATTAAATGCCTTCTATCAAGAAGAAATCAAAAAAATAAACAAGCGATTTTTAATGCTCTCCGGCGATGATTGAGTCCTGGAATCAAGGAGATTTTAAGCTATTTAGGTTGATGTTAAGAGGAAATTCGTAAAATGAAATTTTTTGCTTGATCCCCGACTAATCATGCGCTAAACGTAAAAAGAAATCAAACAGATTCAGAAACGTATTCTTTTCAAAAAAATACCCACGGTAAAATTATTGACATCGATCGGTAAATATCTTGGTGGTTACATCCACTAACACACTTCTTTTATGTAATTATTTTTAAAGTTATGAATTTTCGATGATTGAAAGTTGGAGGAAAACATTTTTGGTTCGTTGTTTACGCCTAAGATAAACATAACTCTGCGGATTGCTATTGTTGAATCCAATAGAACTACTAAGAGTTTTCAAGCAAGATATGTGTAAATGATCAGTATACATGGACATACATTCGAATTACGTCAATTAATCAACCAATATTCTTGTTTTGATCACAGTGAAGCTAATATCCAGTACGATAACTCAACATTTGAAATTTATTGACGTATTATTTTCAAATTTCCAATACTTTTGTGCAGAAAAGACATAAATTTTGGATATGTCTTGACAATGTTAATAAGTATCATATCTTTAGTTACTAGCTTACATGACGGCGACGAATCAAGCACAAGCCGTTGAGAATTTCGTTTTCTCAGAAAAATAATATTCCTTTATTTTCTGAAATATTCCTTCATCGAATTTTAAATAAATTAAATATAAATATATTAATAATTAAAGCATCCGTAACAACGATTGCAAGTGTCATTGTTTCTTCATGAATGAATGTAGCGAAGCGGATTCTTTTCATTAATGTTAATTCCTTGAAAAGGTGAGTGAGTGGGGCGGATGGAGTGGATGCATCGCACCGTGCAAATCACCTCCTGGTTCCACTGCTCCTTCAGACATCGTCAACGTGGAGACTCGAGTGCGACACATCATCATACAGCCACGCAACGGAGGAAAGCCATGTCCATCGGTAAGTGCTAGCACATTAAAACATCTAAAAATTACAAATTAAACACCCTTAGCGATGCCTCCAATAAACATATCTTCTGGAATATTTGAATATCGTCAATTTCTTGGGTAGAAATTTGGATTAATAAGTCGCTTTGCGGTGTTTTCTTTCGTTGCAATCTCATGTAAACAAATCAAATTAACCAGAGTGGTATTATGTTTCATGAGCTGCTAAGCATAGTCATGGTGGAAACGTACTCTTTGACGACCTCTCACCACTGCAATTAAAATATCAGTATTTCTTCCCTAATAGTCCATCAGGTTAAATCGCTTCATCGTAGAATGAAAAATTACCGAAATGAAGTAGAAGAAGAAGGTGTACTCTTTCTCTTAAAAATAACATCCTTTAAAATATATTACAAGAAGGCAGCCAGTCCTAACAACGAAGTTTTCGGACTCTCTGAATATCAAATCTTCATCTGTGGCAAAGAAATAAAACGAAAGAAGATTCCTTTTCGGGGGATACCCTTCGCTTTATTTTTCGGACTTTAGCTCAAGAGTATATTTATTGTAAGATATAGTAAAACATGTTTACTTGTTGAACCAGATAGTACTCTACTTTAGAGTACGCGAGCCACAGAAGAAATAATAGGACATATCTTCTTCGAAAAGCACCATAAGTATCGCTATTATACTGACGTAAATATAAATTTTACATTATGTGTAATACATAATAATTTATATATTATATGTATCTTATATATAAATAAATTTGACGTTAAATAATGCTGTCTAAGCACAACTATAAGATATAAATTGCTAATAATGTATGAAACCTCAAGCCTTTTGCTGCAAATATCCTCGCGAGCTGCATTTATGTTATATGGTATTTGAAATATGAGGCGGGCCAAATTTTCCCTGATTGCCCCTTACTCCCCTTGCCGTAATTAATATATATTTTGTATAGTACGCTACAGTTTTTCTATTCAGTATAGATGGATTTTATTATAATGAAATTCTATATAATTATCTCCGTAATGCAGGAAATTACGATTTGCAACATACATTACAAGATTTTTAGTACAATTTTCGGCTTGAAAGTTGACTGGAAAACTGGAAGGAACAACAGTAAGACGCTTTTCCTAAATTACAGTTCATACTTTATTTACCTTTGCAGCTGACGGAGACGAGACCTTGTCCGTCGATCGGCCTGGACTGCCCGCAGATGGATTCTCCTCCGGCCGCCATTCCAACGGAGGCGGCCACGACCACGGAGGAAACGATCCCAACAGCAGAAGAGCCCACGGAAGAAGTGGAGGCAGGCGAATATCGCCTCCGAGTGGGGCAATGGAGGAGGTGTGAGGCGGCTGCCTCTCTGGTGTCTGCAGATGAGAATCGGAGGTCCTCCTCAGAAGAAGAATACGTGTCGATGACAGTGGAGCCACAGGTGGGCTTCCAGACGAGGGAAGTCACGTGCAGGGATTCCCGCGGTGCCATCGTAAAAACAGGGTGAGGATTGCCCCTCTTGGAATCGATAATGTTTCTCTCCGCCACTATCGGATGATTGGCTTGAAAAATGAATGTCCCGAAATTCATTATGTGATTTGATTGCTTCCTCAGTAAAAGTGAGCAAGGCAAATGAATTGGGTATCGATTTAGAGCGAATCGTTGTAATGAGATGGCGTCATCTTCATTTTTTCTTCGCTCACTGCTTTGGAAGGATGGAGGTCGTTTAGACAGAGGTCCGGTTGAGAGGAATAATCGCATATGGAACATAACACAATCATTATACTTCACAGAATCAGGCGATGTATTGTGGAAATACATAATGGAAAGAAACTCGAGAAATTTTACTTTTCCCACAACGTTTAATTTGAACAAATAACACAGGACCGGTTCCAACTAGGGAATTCATTCACTAAACAAATAACACATCGGTCGTGTGTTATTTGTTTAATTCAAACGCTGTGGAAAAGTATAACTTCTCGAGTTTCTCTCCATGAATACATCAATTTGAAGAGAAAAACTTCAAGGGTTTAAAAAAGTTTACTAATCATCAAATACTATGTAAGTTTTGCGATGGTGTAGGACCTTTTTATAAATATCACTAACTAGTCTTATGATCGAAATCAAAAACTTATTATTCTTCTCTTTCTATTAATCCTTGAAATATTTTATCATGAGTTGAAAACTTGGTTTACTTGAAAAATGATGATTTTAAAAGTTTATAAAAGCCATGAAAGAGTGAGTCAATGTTATCTGGTTAATATTCAATTCTATTTATATTCCTTGATGATATTATTCTAATCAATGTGTCCCGTTTGGAAGAAATAGCATATTGAAGAGTTAAGAATGTTGGATCGAAATTCTCCCTTGAAGTATTTACGCGCCATTGCATTTATCTAAATACTAGTGAAAAATTTCCGTAAGTTTCGGGTTTGCTAAGAAGCTTCATAAGAAGAAGGTAAGAATTTTCCATAGGTTGCTTCTTTTAATAAAGCAATTCTTTACTTGGTTACGCAATTGTCTGTTTTAATGACGCACAATTACATAAATGTGGAGATATTCATAATAACTTTATAATTTTCTTATATTTCATGCACTAAAATGGATATAATGTTTACTATAGTTCTTCCTTTGTCTCATATCTTCATACAACAGGCATTACCAGGGCTTGTTCTTTTCAACAAAGCGATCTTCCCTCCCCTACTTATTAAATGAATTAATGAGGTACTTTCATCTTATTTCATTATCTGTATAACATTGTAGATATACAGATAATGAAATATACTTCGCGGAAAAAAATATCAGAAATAACTATCTGTCCTGGCAACTATTTCCCTGTATACTATAATATGTACGCGATAATTGTATGGAATCACTCTATAATGCCCTTCTCAATTATGTTTTCTATCCCATAGACTATGCCTCAGTCGGAAGTCATCTCGTTCCGGGCTTAAGCGGACGAGCGATCAACTTCCGCCGGAAGTGAGGCCTTGTGTAGTGCCTCAGGATTGTGTGGTGAGCCAGTGGTCTCCCTGGGAAAGAGTTCGAGAAGGATGCTACGTTGGACCAACTGAAAAGGTATCTTATCATATTCCATATTTTATCTTTAAAATATTTTACTAATAAACACCATTTTAACCATTTACTTTCCTTGTTTAATTTGTAGTGTCGATTCATCTCCGTGATTTTCTCTCGTGTTTTCTTTGATTTCTTACTTTATATTTTGCTTTCTTCCATTACATAGCGTCTTATTCCTCATTAAGAAGTTCGAAGATTTGTCACAAAACTTCCTTTCTCTCATCCTAATAATTTCCCTTAGATTACTTTTGATTCCAATGAAGGTTGAGTTTAATGCTATCAGGAAGTTTGCAAGATGCAACACGTACCTAAGCGTTGTAACCGCAGTGCAACTTCGGAATCAACTCAGCACCGGCGGCGGGTTCAACCGACACTGCAGTAATTGACTTCGAAACTTAACTTCCACTCCATCCTGACGCAGGGATAACTTATCTGAAAGTTTTCAGACATGTTAATACCACTCAATTGCAAGCTGTCATAATCTCCTTAAAGACATGAAAGGATCCTACAAAAAAGAGTTTTTCCATATAGTGACGATGCTTTTAAACTATTAGAATTTTTATCGAAATATATCCATCAAGCTTTCTGCTGTATACGATTTTTGATTTTTTTAGGATATTCGTTCAGCAGCCTTTGATATCGTGATTTCTCTTTCGAGAATTTTCAATTTGGTTACAATAGACCGTTCTCCAAAGGGAGACAAAAATCACGTGTGATGTATCAAATGACTCCATCAAATACTTTCTGAATCTGTGTTGAGCACTCCCTTTTCAATTATTCGTGAACGTCTACACATTTAATCTGTTTCAATTTCATTGTCTGGTTTCGGTTGTTAACTCTCAGAATCATGCTCTCCTGATATTATTGTATGTATATATATATTGAGGCTTCTTACTGAGGTCTCTGATTATGACAGAATAGAACTCCAGGAAATTTTCTGAGGCATATGGTTTATTAACATTTTTGTTGTAAGTGATGTAACATGTACAGCAAGTACGTAGGAATTTATAGTTTTAGAGTGTGGAATATTATAATAGCAAAGAGATGTTAGTTTATTTCCCGAAAAAATTAAATTTCACGTGATCCATCAATTTATTTAGCATAACGTTATGGTTATATGCTACATAGTAAATTCAAATTCATTTACATAGCAATGAAATTGCTTAGATCACAGGATGGTATAGTAGATCTTTACCATTTAAGTAGCTGAAAATTTGTGTCGAGACGTAAATCAAAATTCAAATGAGTTACAATTGCATGATTCTAGGAAAATTCTGATTTCAAAGAAATCTTTTCTCGCTCAGGCTTTTTAAATGCTTCAAATAAAATATTGTTCACCCTTTCTTCCTTAACAATTTAATGAGTATTTTCTCAATTCTTCAGCAAACCAAACCGGAGATACATGTCCGCAAGAGGGAGTTGGTGCAAGTACAGCACGGAGAGGGTCAACCGTGTCCCCATCTTGTGGAAGTGAGGAGAATCACGGAAAGAGATTCTCTGCAGCTTTGTTCAGAAAAGTAAGTTGCAAAATCCTTTTACCCTCCTGATGTTGGTCCTGGTACCATGTTATTATTCTCACTTTTTATTAGGAAATGTGAGGAAAAAATCCATATATTTATTAATATACACAGAAATGATGATTTATATACAATTTTACGATGAAATAAAAATCTTAGATTAATAGAAAAATGCACAATGGGAATATTTGACTTTTTAAATATATCACGACTGGAGATATTTTTATGCATAAAGAATAACCATGAAATTATCAGTCGTGAGATCTGGTACTACCATGTAACAGAAATATAGATAACTGTATGATATATCCAAATCTTAAGGGTAAATTTGGATTCAAAGTAACGAAGAGGAATAGTAAATATTCGCGAATGATAAAAATATTCGGAAATCGTCCAAAACTATAGACAAATGGTTCACTTAAAAGATAACCTGTCCAGAAATTAAACCAAACAGAATTAAGGAACGGATTAGAATAAACCCAAAGGACCAACTATGTACTAAGAGATAAAGGTTCTCCAAGCGCCGAATAGCGGCGACCGTCTAAGGGCGATTCCCGGGAAACGGATAATCGTTTAGCGGTCCCAGTTCTTCAGAAGAATTGGAGTTGGAGAACCTTTATCTCTTAGTTCATTGACCGCCGAGTTCCTTTTTTCTCCTTCGACCAACTATGTGACGAAGAAACTGATTATCTTGTAATATAAGTTTGCCGCGTTACACTCATGATAAATCTCATGAAAGAAATTCCCAATATGAACCTCGAAGTTATTTGACTTTTTGATTTCGGAAGTTCAAGAATTCGCTTCCATTCAGACTGAAATATTGTTTCTTCTTTAGATACCGCTGGCTTCCCTCGAAATGGAGCTCATGTGTGGTGAACACGGAAGCAGAGGGAATAGGACTTGCAGAGGTCGGCTGCGGTGGAGGAATACAACTCCGGAATTTGACTTGTGTTTCTCGAGATGGAGACAAACCAGTCAGCAGTGATCTGTGCTCTTCTTTGGAGCCACTTCCCACTGTGCAAAGGTTAATATATTTATACTGCATCATGCTTCTTATTATCTGCTTATATAATGCTACGAGAACGTACAATACGCATGTATGTAAGATTCAGATAGTAGTGTGTTAAATGGTGTGTTGTGGAAATAGGATATGGAAATACATCTGAAAAGCAGATCTGCACGATGTTATCTCTAGTAATAAATATATTTATCCAAATACATACGCAAGCATATGCCATTGAGATTTACACTGTATAATTGTAAATTAATTATTATATGATACAATATAATATATAATTATGTAGAATGCCAGCACGTTTGGTACTATGAGATAAATTTAATATAAGAACACCATTATTTTTTCATATATACGCTACATACTCTTTTTACAATACCATTCTACATCAATCATTCATTCTATCCTTTGCATTTACAATACAGCTACTTAAATTCGACTTTATCAATATTTATATATCGCATTAACCATCTACTTGATATACATGGGTGGTCTGAAAAGTTTCCGACATTTCGCCGTTTCCCGATACGTTTTCTGAAGATTTCTGAAAAATCTGGGGTCGGAAACTTTTCAGACCACCCTCGTATTTATATAGAATTCTCAAATATATATCTTGAATTACAAGCATTTGGACATCACAAATAAAGTAGAATCACATGTTTTCCGACCTGTGAAATGATTCAAGTATTTCTAGGTTTCATTCTGAAACATTTTCATTAGCATATAAGCCGTGGATTTACACCAACCGAATTTCGGTTACATCCACTTCAAGGCATTTCACAGGTTTGTTCCAGACTATGAAATAATTCGAGTTCTTTAAATATATCATGTCTGCGCGAAGGTGAAAGGCGTGTCCCGATGAAGCGCGCGATCTAAGCCACAAAATAATCCTTCGCGCGACATAAGGTTTCAATAATTCAAGATCACCTCAATTATTTATGTAGTTTGAGCAACAGGTAATACAAGGTGACGTTTGTTAAGTCGCAGTACAAAGTGTAACCTTTTACAGGTGCGAGGTGGCGTGCCCCAGGGACTGTGAGATGGGAGAGTGGGGCTCTTGGGGCCCCTGTCGCCCGCTCCACTGCCCCAGGGAGAGGGACCCAAACCACAGGCCCCTTCCTCCGCCTTCGCAAGGTAATGCTGCCATTTGCATTCGCTAGTGGGATTTAATCTAACTTTTGTTTGCAGAAAGCCTTAAACTTAAGATATGAATAAATCATTAATCAAATAACTGCTGAAACTCTCAAGCTCTGCAAATCCCCGTCTAGGTTTCCTATTTCGCAAACATATCCATCCTCTACGCCTGTGCTGTACTTGAAAATCTAAGAGAGATGAATACGGCATATTTTGTTATTTCTCGAGTATTTTAATTTCAAACATTAGGATGGAAATTCCGCGAAAATCTGTCTCCAAGGGATGACGTCTTCATTTAATATTTAAATGATTTCTAATATTCATTATATTTTGGCTTCGAAGAAGACGTTTTAATTATCTTTCCTATTTACAGTTAGTTGTCTTTTCTTGATATTTTACGTCGTCAAAATCCGGTAAATTTTCATTGCCTACATAATCCTCAATCCATTTCATGATCATGGAATTGAGCGATTTTTCAAAATTTTTCTCTTAAACCTCTTTTCGGAAGTCTGATAATCTTGGAATTCCTTGACCATGAACAATCTGTAACTTTATCTATCATAAATTGATTTTGCAATGAATTTGATTTATTTCAAATGAAATGTGCGTGATACCATAGAGAAATTGATTATCATACTGAATGATTGTGAAAGCGTGGTATTTCTCCTTTATGGAGCCCATGCATTCTACTAAAGATATCCGCTTTTACTAGTCGACGTCTTTCGAAGATAAGCAGCAAATCTTTCCCAAAAATTTAAGAAAGAAATGTTGAAAATAATTTGAAAATATTATCTGTCATTGATTTGCAGAACAGTTGTGAGTACAGAATGAGAAAACGGTAAATTCTAGGTTGTTGCAATCATCGACAAAAATCTGAAATTTTTGTCTTGATTGTCTTTTTGTGTACCTCTCTTTACATTTCATCCTATTTTTAACTACATCAATCAAACTACATCTCAATCTTCGTGAAATACCATTAAGAATTTAACATTTGTGCTTGTCATCCTGAAGAACTGATCGCGATGAAACTACGCCTCGACATGGGCGGCTTATTTATTGCTAAATGAATATTATTTTCTCCTTAAAACACAAATCAAATAGATGAAACTTATTAAATCGCTGTAATTCCTTAAATGACTGTTGAGACTCGAAGAGATGAATACCACTGACACAAAGTCCAAAGACTTATTCGCCGTTCAGGGGACTTGATTTAGCACTCGAAGAATAGAAAAAGAACCGCTGGTCCACTCCACAGGTTACCGGGAGAGGATTCGTCCAGTGCTGGTGGCTTCCAGTCCTGCGGGAGTGGACTGCCCGGCGGAGCGAGAGGTGCAGTCGTGCGTTGGAGGCATAGCGACGGGTGGTCACTCCACTTCCGTGGGCTTCCTCTCTTGTCACGCGTGGCTCCCGCACCCCACACGCCGACACTGGGGCCCGTGCGTGTTAGACCCAGGAGTGGTTCGATGTGGAGAGGGCAAGAGGACGAGAGAGGTGCGCTGCAGGGCGCTCTACAAGCCAGAGGGCAGTTCATGGAATGCGACGGAAAACAAAGAGAAGCCCATAGTTGGACTGCATTACGGCAACGATACTCAGGATGAGGTGAGAGAACCCTTTGAATTCTACCCATTGTGTGAAAGCTTATTGCGGAGCCCAGCGTCCGTCCCTTTAGAACCAAAAGGACTCTTCTACAACTCAATTTCAAAATGTGTGCTGGTGGATAGGATTCGACGAAAATGTTTTTTACCATGATTAAGTATGTACTGGCCTTTTCTCTCGTTTGGGGCTAATAATGATCTTTTTAATTTCATTCAATTTTATATATTCGATGATCATATTGTCGTTGATATGAAAGCTATCAAAAAGAGATGCTAAGGTATTAGATATTGTATAATAATGTAACCTTATCGATAAAGTTATATCTTTTAAATTCGTTACAATTCATTTTGATTTATATTATGGTATCGATAAAAAAAACGTGAAAATGATCGCTTACAAAGACATGAAACCACCTTTGTCGATAATAATATGGTTTTGATTATTCCCTATGGATGAAATGAGTGAAAATAACAAAAATTTCTGGAAAATTTTTATTTCTAATTACCTTTTTATCTATGAAACTTATTGAAAAATATTTGCGACGCAAGTATCGCATTTATAAATACGGCATTAAACTTTTGCGTTTTGAATTTGAAATCTTGCAAAACTTTGAAATTTTGCAAAAAATTTGAAATCTTGCAAAATTACTATAGAAATGTTTTTAAATCCTAAAGAAAAGTTAAACATTTATATTCTATTGAAAAAGGAGAAATGTATACGTATGTACAACGTTTACCTCCGAATACACTTACACTTTAAATAGCAAGTCAGCACGAAAGAATACCGCCCGTGTTTAAAAGCGACATTCAAAATGTTCTTTGTCTCTGAAGGATCCTTCGGACCCCGCGACCTCCTCTCTCATGGGCCCCGTGGTCCCAGACTCGATGTGCGAGGAAGAGGAGGAAGTCACGTGGTCTGGCGGAGAAGGAAGTCTCCGTCTCTCGAGGCCTCCGACGGAAGAGCGCTGTTTGCAGCCGTGTCCACTAGATTGCGTCCTATCTCCATGGTCTCCTTGGTCGCCTTGCTCTCTGCCATGCGCTTCCGCACACCACACTCCCCTCAGACACCGCAACAGGACGGTCATCGCTCCGGCAGGCCCAGGTGAGCCCTCAATCAGTGGCGGAGTCCACAGCCATGAAATAAATTTTAACGGATATTTCATTTCAGAAATCAATAGCGGAAATAAGATATCGAGATTCTTTTCATAGATTATCTATCAATCTATCGTGATAAGGAATTTCTTACAGAAATTTCAACATCACTTTAAGGCTGTGAGGTTTCGAAGCGTCGGCGATTCGAAGCGCGAAGCGGTTTACGCTCTCTGATATAAAAGTCAAAAACTCAAATTCTATTCAAGATATCGCATCGAAACAAACTGTAAATGAAAATTACAACATTTATCTAGATTTCTCTCGAGACAAGTTCTTCCTCACGTGAGAAACCAAAAAGTTTTAGGCGACGTATAAATTGGACTGCACGACGAATTTTTTCTTGAGTTACGTTCCAACTAAATAATTTTTTACTAAGATTTGGTTGCTCTAAAATTAATCTCATGTAACTTTTATGCATTTAGATGATACAATGAGCAATGAAAGAAAAAAATCAGCATTTTATGTTGGATTGTAAGAGAGTAATGGCAGTTTCAAAAATGTTCACGGGTGAAAACTCGGCAATTCATTCCATTTTTGCTTTTAACTTTGTTGTTTCTGCTCTAAATGCATAAAATTTTCACTGTTGTGTTGATAGAGTTATTTTCATTCAAATTTCATCAGAACTTAAATTTGAATCGCTCAATTTAAACTACGAATCTTAATTATACCCGTCCGAATCCGTAGCTCCGCGTAAAGGAGATCCGGCGCGCGAGGCTTTGCCTTTCTTCCATAAGACAATACTAACTGGAAGCTTGAAACGGACAATATATGACTAATCGAGTAGACAGAATAGACATAAGTCTGACAGGAGAAAAATTCTCCACTTATTTTTTCACAGTCAATTTAAAGCAGGGAGAATAATTTCATTGGACCATCTAAAAGGGAACTTTGACCCAAAGGAGCTTCTAATACAAGGACAAGAGTCAT
Source organism: Pachydiplax longipennis (assembly GCA_036926295.1). Classification (NCBI taxonomy): domain Eukaryota; kingdom Metazoa; phylum Arthropoda; class Insecta; order Odonata; family Libellulidae; genus Pachydiplax; species Pachydiplax longipennis. The sequence continues at coordinate 10,738,961 of JAVFKF010000024.1, read as the reverse complement.
CATAATCCTTTTCCTTTAGTTATCCAATTCCATTCCAATTGTTTTTATCTGATCCTGAGAATTGTACTTCATTATTATCTAAAAGTTTAAATATAATGGAAACTGATATTCATAGAAGTATTTTATGATATTTCTAATATATTTCACTTAATTCTTTCATTGAAGTTATGAAGTGGCTCATGAAATTAAAAAAGAACTCACTGAACACATTTTCTATAATCTGCAAAAGAAAACCATGTATAATGTAGCAACACCATATAAAATTGAGAAATCTTTTTATTCTCCTTTTCACAGGTTTTTAGCATGTTGATAAATCAATAGCTAGATAGATAATTTTTTGTCAAGTTTTGGTTCAAGGTGGGCCTCTCCTCCAAACCACATATGTCGCAATAATATTTGAAAAATTCAATTAACAAAAGAAAGATTAAACTGGAGAAAGAAATCATTGCAAGATATGGTTTATAAGAAAAAGTCCATATTGCAGAAAAACACCTACTAAGAAGAGTGGTGAAAAAAATATAAAACACAGTAAAAATATATACTGGCAGTATACAGTATAAGTATATTATTATATTCAACAATAAAAATTACACTGCAGAAAGATAGGAAAGCTGAATATAACGGAAAAAATTCAACATACATAAACATAAGCTAAATGACAAGGTTTCTATGGTGATAGAAAGATCTTAATATTACCATGCAGTTTCTTATCAATGGATTTTAGGAGGTCACCCCTGTCCTGACCCAGATGAGATGCTCCAAATGGAACCATGTAACGTACATTCATGCACCGGATACTCATGGATGGCACTTCCATGGCAAGAATGCTCACCTGTGTCACCTGAAGATTCCCTTTCTTCTTCTTCCAATGGGAACAAGACGTCAGATGGATCAAACAGTGATATGGAAGCTGGCATTGAGGAAGCATTTAAAGAATCATCTTGTGGAGATGGTTTGAGGAAGAGAGAAGTTTGGTGTGTAGAAGATAATGAAAGGAGAGTACCTGACTGGAGGTAAGCGTTCTTTAGATAATTTGTATTTACCTCAACTTATACACAGAAATTCATCAAAAACTGTACTTGTGACCATGCAATGATCTAAGAAAAGATCACCTATAAGCTTACAACAATCTTAAAGTAAAATCTATATAGGAATTTCATATTTTCTGTAGAGAATATTTCAACATTTTTCACCAAACTTTCACATTTAGAATTTAACTTGCAGTTAATGAATTAATTCTGTAATATTCATTGTAAAAGATATATATTCCTTAAAAGAGTGACTTTCTAAGAAGTATTACAGGTGCTAACGAATGTTACATCATCATCATCATAGGTCATTCAATCCGTAGATTGGTTGACTGCAGCCCTCCATTCCTCTCTATCTAAAGCTAACTTTACTAAATCCTGATATCTCTTCTTTCCTATATCTCTCTTTATTTGGCTAATATATTCATCTCTTGGTCTTCCTCTTGCTGCTTTTCCTTCTATTTTTCCCTCAAGTACGTTCCTAACAAATTCATTGTGTCTGATGATATGTCCAATCCATCTGGTTCTTCTTTTTCGGATGATGCTCCATATTGTTTTGACCTCTTCTATTCTTCTGTATACTTCTTCGTTTCTTACCTTATCTGTCCATTTGATCTTCAGCATTCTCCTCCAGCACCAGGTTTCGAAGGCTTCTATTCTTCTCTGGTCCGCTTTCCTAATGGTCCATGTCTCTGATCCATAGAGTGCCACACTCCAGACGAATGTTTTCAAGAATTGTTTCCTTGTCTGTAACCTTATATTCTTTGAGCATAGTAGTGGCCTCTTCCTCATGAATGCCTCCTTTGCTTGGGCTATTCTTCGCTTGATGTCTGTGGTACTTCTCCCATCCCATGTTATGCTGAATGTTACATAGCAATGTTATAGAAATGACTTAACAGTCATTATACTTTGTCAATCATTATAAAGAGACCACAGAAGTCTTATGGCCTAGTGTGTTACTTATGGAGGAATGGCTGAGCTGCTATAACTTTTGCATAGAAAAAGAAAGTTGGAGATAACTGATCTCGAAGACAATCAGCTTGGAGTAAAATTGATTTCTGGTAGAAAAGTATAAACTGCACCATTCTCCCATAAATAATACACAGTGTCATAAGATTTATGTGGTCTCTTCATGATGTTGGATGAACTACTCTATGAGGGGGTTTTGCAGAATAACTCTTGAGATTAGGAGAAACTTAGTTCTGTATTTGTTTCCTTAAAGTTAAAACCTTTGGTTAGTTACATAGTGAAAAAATTATCTCAAATTATAGAAGATTATGAAAATTACATTATTTATAGGAATTAATTTATACAAAGATCTTTTTTATTGACTAAATGAATTATTATTGTTGCATAACTGCTATAATTGATTTTTATCTCTGTGATTCCTTTGATTTATTCCAAATCAAGGAATGTTAATATTTTAAGGAATGTTGTTGCTTTTATTTTAATATATGCCTAGAATGTTTAACTTTTAATATAATGTTATAATAAAGATGTTAATTTTCTTATTTTTTGAATTTTCCTGCTTATATTAATTTCTGCCAATTTAGTCTGTTTCCTTAACTACCAACCAATTGTAAGTCATCTCAGAAAATCCTAAATGAAAACAACAAGCCAAATTTTTACATTACTATTCACCTTTTAGATCAATTTAATAACTGACAATGATTATAGATGATTGAAGGGAGATGAAGCATTCTCAAAATATCCTTTCTGGTAATTGGCAAAGAGATTCTATTGACTAAAAAGAACTCATATCCCTTTATGTAAACATTATAAAATGCATTTTACATCAGTAAAATTTGTTTTGTTCCAATGAAGATGTGAACCACTTCCAAGACCAAGCTCAACAAGGGCGTGCAAGAGACCCTGCCCTGTGGACTGTTTAGTTTCCTCTTGGTCTGATTGGTCTCCTTGCCCTCATCAGTGCATGACAGGTATTGTCTGCTCAAACTAATGATATGCATATTTTTATGGTATTCTTGTTATTTTTCTTTATTTATTCTTTTTTGAGTATGGAAGCATTGAGAAAAGAAACTTAACCACTCGATGGCTCCAATTCAATTAACTTTTTCATCTTTTTTAATCAAAAGTAACTCCTACAATATATCTTATATTTTATCTACCTAATGGCATTCAGCTTTAATAATCAAATGGTAACCATACTTATCTATTTAGATGACAGTCATGAAGAGCACACTGCAGGAGGTGGCATTGAATCTGTTTCAACACAAAGACGCTGGAGAGTAATCCTCCGCCACCCATCACCACCACCAGTGAAAAATGAAGATGATGATGAAGATGACGAGGAAGATGACACTCCTCTTTTCCAAGGCTCTGATTCAGGCAATGATGGTCCTCGATGGGAAGATGATGAGAGGTTTGACAGAACACAAGAAGAGCAGTCCTTTGAAGATTTAAGAAATGGGAAATACTTGCATCAGACACTTCCATTATTTAGAGACTCCTCTCAAGTGAGTTAAATTCTATTATAGTAACATATTTCAGGAAAGATTGTTATTTATTTACATGAATTTTTCACAAAATGAAGTCCTTTTACATAATAATATTTTTCTTGGGGTTTTTTTTGTTTACGAATAAAATCCTCTTTCTATAGTATTCTTATATAGACAATCATTTTCAAACTTTCCAGCAATACCGGCTGAAGATAATGAGTTTGGTAAGAAGTGAATATTCTACTCCCAAACCTGATGATAGTAATGCTCAAAGAGGTGGCCGTCCATGTCCTACTTTAGAAGAAGTGAGGCCTTGTCCTTATACTGCTGCCGTGTGTGCCAATTACACATGGAGAGTTGGGGAATGGTCTAACTGCAGGCTCACAACCAATGTTCAATGTGGACAGGGATTTCGAACAAGAGGTAATTTGATATGCAAACATCAGTGTTTCCTAATATTATTTGAGCAACATCCTTTATGGCTTAATGAAATTGAACTAATGCCCCCAATTCCAATCACTATATTTTTAAATAATCAAGAAGATGAGGTTATAAGATTTAAAATTATCATTTGCAATGTGAAACACCCATCATGTCATTAAAGTAAATCAGTGATTTTTATTAATAAGTTGTAAATTGAAATGAAAGAAAATTTGCAGAAATATTAATAGCCTAAGTATCTCCTGTAATAACTTGCCTTTTTCCACCATTAAGATTAATGTAGCTGTAACCATGGGTCATATTATGGTATGGGTTACACTTTGAGTGTTACTGGTGATAGGATGATATCAAAATTTTTCTTAGTCCAGTCCAGTTACCAATACTATTCTAAAGTTCTATACTGACAAGATTCCTGGTTCTGATTACTATTTATGGTCACTGTTATTTTGGTAAACAAATAATTTGGGTAGTAACTTGGTATTTTCCATATAAACACTAAAATAAGTCAAACAAATTAACATTGAATAACATATTTAGACATAACTTAAGTCTATAGATTTTAGTTAAACAGATAGTAAAATTCATAAGTATTTATAAATCATTAATCATCAGAAATAGAAAATTGAGTTTTAAGTAAAAATTTCTAGATAATAATATTAAGTTAGCAATTCCTCCACTCAAATACCCAAAAAAGTTTCAATATTTCTGAATCTGATCGATTGTTCCATCATGAAGTTTTACTGAATATTTTTTTGCCATTCTTTGCCTTAGAATAATTCTATACAGTTATGCAGAATAATGTGTACTCAAAGAAAAATATTAACTAACATAAACTATCAACCATTGAAATCTAAGAGATCATTATAAATGTATGTATATCTTAGTGTTTCATAATGAAAATTTCTTGGAAACATAAAGTTTTAATCTTTGGAACAGCTGTAACCTGCATCCAAAATGGGGAAAAGGAGGTTGAACCAAGTCACTGCTTCAGAAGTCCTACAATGGAGGCCTTGTCTGATAGCAAGCTTGGAATGACTATGCTTTCTACAGGAGAATCTTCCATAAGTATAATACCTTCAAGCATAGAGATGGCATCTCCTCCTCCTAAATTATCAGAGCCATGTGATGTTTCCTGTGACCATCCATGTGTTCTGACTCAGTGGTCTCCATGGAGTCCATGTAAAAGACCTTGTGCTGGGCATAGGGAACGCAAAAGAAGCCTTATAGGTATGTAATATGGGAAGTAGTTTTGAAGTTAAAATTCAAATATTTAATTGTTTATATAGATGCCGGCATCTTTAATTAATATTTTCCACTGTTTTCTTAATTTTATTGGTTTATATAAAATTCTCCCTTAAACAAATAACAGCATTCTCATAAGAAATACACAGCACTGATTTCCAGAAGGTAAAATAGTAACCCTTAAAATTTGCCTGCAACAATCTTTTAAATATCTTCATGTTTTATGGGAACCTCAATTATGTATACATTTTCTCTGCCTTACTCAATAACTATGAGCCAAAAGATTTGGAATGGATGTTTAAATGCTTTTTAAAAATATTAGAATCATCTAAGGCTTTCTCAACTGTATTTAATTAATGTATGCAATGATGTGTGACCCCACGTTTCATTTAGATCATGAATAAAGACCAGTCGAAATAAAATTCTCAACACGGTGTCATAAGGTTAAATCCTCCAGAGAGTTGTGAATTCTTCAAGCAAAATTATGAGAATGATTACAATTTGCAAATGCAACCCTGTTAATATTTCACAGGCCTTTCTTATCTGAGGGACGAATGCCATGACATCAAATCATTCCCTCTTGTGGAAACTAAGCAATGCCCTTGTGGAGACTTTGATTGGGTACCAGATGGACCTTGGTCTTCTTGCATTCTTGATTGGGCAAATGAAAGAGATGAATTATTGGGACCAAGAGCAAATGGAAGATCTCCTGCACCAGGGCTGTGTGGAGCAGGACGACGTTATCGAAGAAGGGAATGTAGAGATTCAGATGGAAATTTGGTAGAGCCAAGGTAATTGCTTTCTAAATAAAATGGAATCTTTCATTCACTCCAACGTTTATCTTGATAAAATGGCATTGAACTAAGTTAAAAGTGATGAAAATTATGCGAAAATGATGAAAATTATTTATTATTGATTCTCCTTAAGTCAAAAATTTCCAGTTTTCTTTATAATTTTTCTATAGATGAGGAATGAAATGAGAATTATTTTGTAAAGGTTGATACATTAATTACTATTAAGTACAGTAGATCTGAGGATATTTATTATAAATAAAGAAATCAGTCATGGATCAGACTAGAATCAGCAGTCAGCTTATCATTCAGTGCAAATTTTTAAACCAGAGACCATATGCTAAATGTTGATATTTAATATTAAAGCTGGTGTCTGGAAGGATCTGGAATGGAAGAAGAACCATGCTTGATTCCATGCCCTGCTGATTGCCATCTTGGGCCCTGGAGCTCATGGGGAGCATGTAGCACTTTATGTGGACCAGGGATGCAAAATCGCACAAGAGAGGTTAGTGAGGTGTAGTAACAATTACAAATTGATAATAGGTAGATTATTTTAACTTGCATTTGTGTAGGCTTGAGAAAAGTATTGCGGACTATTCATGAAAATATGATTTTTATAAAACTTTTTGTTTCTTTTTCCCATAATTACTTGTGATTTATCTCCTTTTTATTTAATTTCATTTTATAATTTAGAAATCTATAACAATATATTAAAATCATACTATGGTTGGTCTTGATTGAAATTAATTTACTTCAAACCAATGTTTATTCTATTGAAATAATAGACAAAAACATCTCTGTGGAAAATCCAGATCTTGAATGTAGCAGTAACTCTAAATTTATTTGGTCTATTAATATGGCTAGGGAGCAATGTAAATTTTAATATCATGAGCATGTTATTGCAAAAGCTTGTAACAAATCATCTCTTTGGGAAGAGATTATTATCTATGGTGAGTCGAAGATATACTGAAAACGAAAACCTCTGATCAGAATTTTTTTAAAATATATATATACTAATGAAATAATAAATTTTCAGACTAAATTATTTTGATGCAGCTTAATGGGTATATTATACTCAAGTAATATATCTAAGGATTTTAAATAAATTACTCAAATATTCATCATGAGTACTCATAAGTTAAATTCAATAATATAGTCTAACAAAATAATTTAAATAAAGTGTAATCTTTATTCTGGAATTTTGTAGTCACTGAACTGCTTGGTGAATATAAAGTTGCAATGAAGTTTGTTAAGTTAAAGTTGAACTGGAGTTGAATATGAATTTTGCCTTGCACTCATCAAATGAACTTTTTGTTGCTATGTGTGTATGTAACATGTTATTCAAATGCTCTGATTAATTACAGCCCACTGTGACTAGTTAGTGTATTTTTTTGCAAGATTTCTAAATAGATATTTAGCTACGAGCTAAAAACTTTAATAATAAGTTTACTTTATAAATGGGGATTGGAAACCATATAAATAAAGCTAACAGAAACTAAACATTAATGATTGACCTAGGATAAAAATATACAGGAAAATATCTATTAGGGAAAGAACATAAATGATTTTTCAAAGAAATTATGAAAACAAAATTTATTTTATAAATCATATTTATTTACCTTCTGTAATCTTTACCATTGGAACTAATTTGTTCCATAATGATTTTAAAATTTCATGAATATGTGTTGAAGAAGATTTATTTCCCACTCTTGCTTTTTAAAGTTGAGCTTCTTTTCATGATCACTATTGGAAAACTGAGAGGGAAATTTGATTGAATTTATTACATCAAGAAACTTAAATAACAGAAAACACCTCTCAGTTTGAAGAAATAATTATGATTGAGTCCTTGACTTTAAATATATATGAAATGTAAAATCCTTCTTTAATGTTATATTTTGTAATAACTTTGTTAATTTTAAAGGTTTATTCTAATATTCTTGTCCCTGAACATCACTTAAGGGAAAGAGTATGTTTAAACTAATACAAAAGAAACAAATCCTTTAAATTAGGAGTTAATAATATTATGTTTTAATTTTATTTTATGATGAATTTATTTACAGTTTTCTTTGTTTCCTGATGAACTCTATATATTCCTCTTATTTATGGTTTTATGATTTTGACTTTCATATTCTTTATTTTTCCTTTATTAGGATTATTAAATGGATGAAGTGTAGTTTAATTGTTTATGCTGAAAATAATTATTATTATGAGAGCTTTGAAGATGCATGAGAAATGGAATGCAACTTTAGAGGCAGCATATAGTTGAATAAGTTATTATTCTAGTAGCACATGGAGTTACATCAGGTATTTGGTTTCTCATATTACTTATAGTTTTATATTTAGTTTACCATAAGTCTGTCAGTGTTGAAAAGACTAATTGATGGCTATGTATATGGACAAAAACAAAACTCCAATAAACTGGTGTATCCAAACTTGGCTGTTTTGAATTTCAGGTTTGTTTGAAATTAGTTTATATCCCTACCTTTAGTCTATACCAGTTTTAGTTTCATCATTTCAATGAAAATAAAATAATTGTCAAAAAGTTTATTGGAGTTTTTAGCCTGTATTAGTCAGTTACTTTGAAAGCTCCTCTTAAAAACAACTGCAATTCCTAAAGTTTGATCATAATAATTTAAATTGGATTTTAGAAATGACAGTTTACAAGCCTATTCTTGAAACATATTCATATTTGGTTTTACAATATTCTTTTAATTTCCTTGAGAAAGTGAGTATCCCTGAAGTATTTGATTACATCAGTATTCCTAAATGGCATTATATTATTTATCCACAATGATTATTTGATTAAAATTTACAAAATCTAGGTGTATTCAATGATGATCTTAATTAAATAGGTCTTAATTTTAACGACACGAGTATACAATTTTTAGCTTAAAAATAACAACATTTTTCCAATAACTCATAGATAATTAGACCAGAAATGAATGGAGGACGTCCATGTGGTCCAACACTTGAATGGAAAGTTTGTGATACTCCTTGTAACCAATTTCATTGGGTTGTTGGAGGATGGAGTGACTGTCAACTGATACCCTCTGATCGAATCCGAGGCTGTGGTACTGGTGATCAATTCCGCGAAGTCAGGTAATTTATATACATTACTGTATTCAGTAAGTTTCAATCATCAATTGAATGATATGTTAAATCTACAAATCAACCAGAAAAATAAAGCTGTAATCAATCAATGTAATTTTTAATGCTGGACTGATGTTATGAACCTCATGTAAAATTACAAATTCAGCGTCAAAGAGTTCAATTACCTTAATCAAAGATTTGTTTAAGCCTCTCTGATAAGTTATTATCCACATTATCAATGTAAAACAAAGAAACTTTGCATACATGTAGTGAATCAGTCAAATTAAAAAAATCTGTTTTTAATAATATATTTCATCAAGACTACTCACATCAAAACAAACAATTAGTCTTCTAAAACTTTCATGAAATATGCAAGTGATTACGAACTTCTATTAAAATAAACATGCAGTTCAATTGCGATTTTTTTATTCTAGATGCTTAAGAATATTACCACACAGACCATCAGTTGAAGTAAGTGATGAAATGTGTGATCCAGTGATTCAGCCAGCTGATGTCAATGCCTGTCATGTTTCTTGTCCTGGACAATGTGTTGTCAGTCCATGGTCTGATTGGTCAGACTGTCCTAAGGTATGCATGAAGAAATCATATTGGCAAATGAATTTTATTTTTATGAATGACTATTACAATTCTGAAGGAACCATTAACTATCAAAATTGTATTTTTGATTCAAGAGTTTTGTTTGAAATGAATCTTTAAAGTTGCTATAGTTGCAATTTTGCTAATAAATATGAATCTCTTTTTGTTAGCCCTGTGACCCCAGCAAAGAGAGACAGAGGACAAGGTCGATTCTGCGTGCTCCTGTTGACTCAACATCAATATCTTTCTCACATTTGGGATCCCACATTTCATCAGCGCATACCTGCCCACCTTTAATACAGGTTGAGACATGTTCAGAAGGAGTGAGTTGTTTCTCTCATGGTTGGGTTGCCACTCCATGGGGTTCATGTCTTCCTCTTGGAGGCTCTCCTTGTGGAGAAGGTATACAGTCAAGAGCGGTTGTCTGCAGAAGAGGTGGAAAGGAAAATGGAAGAGCAGTGGATGACAGGTGAGTTTCCACTTCTTAATCACCTTAATATTGAATCACTGAAACACCTTGCATCACAATATTCAAATTATTGATTTCATCTATTCAAGAGTAAACATGAAGTCTTCGTTTTTTTATGCATAATAATTGTTTTCTAGTTGATGGAAACTGATGCTTAGCTTGGGTAAAATTATCAAAATGAGCCAAATTTCTATCTAAATTATATCCAAAGGACAAGCAAAGATGAAAGAAATGATTCTGATTGAGCCATAGAACCTAGCAATCATCAGTATATAGTTAATATAGCTCAGCATTCCGAAGTAGATTATTATCCATGAACTTGCATAAGAAAATGTACCTCAATCAATAACCTTCAAGTATGCATGTATATTGTAGATTCACAATATCTATAGCCAGATTAGCATAATAGAATATCTTGGTTCCTACATGTGACTCTTAAAAGAGAAAAGAATATTGCTGTACGAATCTTTCCATCATCAAATAAAGGTTAATGTGCAAGCTATATTGCTATATAGTTTATGATACACAGTATGACAGGCTTTCATTAGAGAAACATCTCTTCAAGCACTATAGCCAGTACTAAATTGCTATTAAGAAAAGAACATGAGACATTGTAGTGCATCTTTTCCTTATTTGCAGAGATAAGAGTTTTCATTATTGTTTGTCGATTATAGTTTCATATGAAATATTTTATATCTAAACAAAGAGAATTTTGCTATATATGATGCAATCATTACTTTGTTTTGCAGATATTGTGAGATGGAAGGAGTAAGACCAAGTCCATCAGAAAAGTGGTGTTATGTTGACTGCCCTGTGGACTGTGAAGTGACCACATGGAGTCCTTGGGATATGTCTCAGTGTCAATGTGGCTCTCCTGGTGAGTATTGATTCACCTATAGGGAATTCACTAAGAGAGAGAAATTGCTTACCAAATAATATCCCTATAGATAGGCAGTATAATACAGGGGCTTTGTTTTAATCATTTAACTATTTTATCACCTCAGTGTTCAAGAGAAACTATTTTCATTATCTCTCGATTCAAAATCATTTTTTATGTATAAAGTGGTAAATTCACTTTTTTCATTTAATTTGAATATGAATCCAGTTGTGATTCTATTTAAGAGTGATTTTGGAATGTCCACATCTCGGAATATATTCTTTTATCCTATTAATATCCAGAGAATTTAATGTTATAATCTTATATTATTTTTTCTCCTAATTTTAAAATTTGGATGTATTACAAAGATTCATTTACCTTTTCTCATTCATCAACAGGTGGTAGTATGACAAGGCAGCGCTACATAGTTACAAATCCAAGTGAAATGGGTCGGCCATGTCCAACCGAACTGATCCAAAGGAGGCCTTGTCCTGCCGTTCCTTGTTATTATTGGGAGCGTGGGGAGTGGTCTCAGTGCAATCTTCATGTAAGTAACTTCTCGACCATTAAAAATTGTTAAATTCATAACTACCTACATTTTTTCATTTCATGAAGCAAATACCCTTAATGGTTAGGAAAATATGAGTTAGAGCATAGAAAATTATGAAAAATATTTTAAACAAACTTTTAAAGCTTCCCACAAGGACACTTCTACTATATTTCTGCATAGATCAAAAAATATTAGGTTGATAACAGTCAATAGTAATCATGCGTTTAGCCTATTTCATGTGGAAATTTTTTGCGTAATGGTATAAATATATTTTTTGATTGAATTTAGTGCACTTAGCAAATGACTTTTCCACAAAAAGAATTTTTAATTATATTAAACTGGTAAATATCCACTAGAAATGGTGCTTACATCACATTTTCACTAGTTTAATATATAATAATTTTATGATAAAATATCATACTGTTTAATAACTTTCATTGGTTTAAAAATCAAACAAATAGTGAAAAGTTTGTTTTCATTCCTTAAATCAATAATGAAATTTTCATCTTGCAAATACAGGACCAGTTTATTCTCTACATTTTTCAATTTTGATACATTACAAAGTGAGAAACATTTTGTAATGCTTTACTTAATAGGGGATAAATATTAGTTTTATAGCTGTCTTAAATAATAGTGTGCATTTTATAAATACCTTCTTATGTTTTAATGAAGCAGAATAATTAACTTCCAATTCTGGTTACACAGGGAGCTAGTTGTGGTCATGGCACCATATCTCGTAACATCACTTGCAAGAGGGAAAGCAGTTCAAAGGTTTCAAACAGAATATCCGTAAACCTGGAACCAGAGTCAGAATCTTGGTCAGCTGTTGAGGATAGCTATTGCCTTCCTTCATCATTGCCAACTACAGCAGCATCTTTAAGCACTCTTCCACGCACTCTTGCAATTTCTTTGGATCTCATAACTGAGGATTCTTGCTATGTACCCTGTCATCGAAGGAGTCATAGCAAAGGAGGGCCCAATGCAATTGAAGAGTCTAGTAATGATGGCACAGAAGTAGAAGATTGTGAAGTTTCTGAGTGGGGGAGATGGAGTCACTGTCACAGGAGTTGCAGAGAAGGAGATAGTGGATCCACAGGTGAGTTTAGAGAATAATTCTAACTTACATGCAACAACCTCAGCAAGTAATATAGTGTTTCATGATGGAGCAATCCTATCATTGATTCTATACATTTTTTAAAGTAAATCTTTAATAAATAGCAAAAAGCGATATTCCATTTCACTTTGAGGCAATAATAATCACTCCTTATGTTTATTGTCACCAACCTGTAAATGTTTTACCATGCAGGTGGTTATCAGACGCGCTCACGCACAGTTCTGAGGCCTGTGAAGGCCGGTCCTGGTGGAGGTCCGCCGCCTTCTTGTCCAACAGCACTTTGGGAGACCCGGCCCTGTGCCTCAACTTCCACTGCTCCTTGCCTCACCTACCGTTGGGCTATACTTCCATCATCCGACGGTCCAAACGCACCAGCAGCCATTGTATGCCTTCGTTCCGATGGCGTTGAGGCAGAAGGTACGTGAGAGAAGATTATGTCTCTTGTAAAGCATTGTAACAATATAATAATAGTAAATTAATCGGGCGAGGTGGGGACTAAAAAGTCTCTTCCATATAACTCATCGCCATTCATAATATATAAGTTAATTTGGAAGAGATTCCTTTGAGAAAAATACAGGATTTAATAAAAAAGAATACCTATGCTCAATTACGAACTCTAAAGGAAAAGCTATGATCAGATATTTTAACGTTAATGTATTTTACTGATTTCTGGAACATTTGAGAATTGCAGAATATGAAGTAGTTTATTAACCAATTAAAACGAATATTTCATTTAGAAACTTGCTGCAAAATCTTTGTTTTAATTCACCGTCAGCAGATCAGAATGGCACCGGTATTATCTTCGGTTGCGACATCTGGTTGACAAGATGTTTGAAGAACATTCATTTGTCCTACTTGACTGCAATATCTGATTCCTCTAAAGTGATTGTTTCATTGACGTCTTTTAATAATATACATACAAGGCCTTTTATCGGAAGAAACAACGGGTGGGATTAAATGCTTAGTTTTTTCGATACGTGGTAAATTATTGCCCTCATTTGTTTTAATAATTTACATACAAGGCCTTCTATCGGAAGAAATAACGGGTGGGATTAAATGCTTAGTTTTTTAATACGTTTCGGTATCGATACGTGGTAAAGTATTGCCCTCACAATTTGTGATGATGATTTATTGATTTGATATATTGGAAAATATTCCGATTTTCTTTATTCTTTTTAAAGAATTGTTGGTTAACCCGCCCTTAAATTTCACTCGAGGAATAGAAATCGCATATATTAATAAGTAATTAATCGCAAAATTATTAGGTGAATACAAATACGTGCTTAGGTGTAGGAAACTTAAGAAGTTTTTACAAACAACGAACGATCTGACTAATTTTAAGAAGAGAAAATGTTTTTCATCCTCAAATTTCTTGGTAGCCAGAGCATTTATCAAAACGAAAAATACAATGTATATTACGTAATATATTTCAGTTTTATTGGAAATAATCCCTTCTTCAGTAGTATCAGATAATTTCTGGTTGCCATAGGCTCTGATAGGGGAAATATCATATGAAAATATATTTAAAATACATTACAGCTGTGGGTCCAAAATCAATTATCATGCTTAAACTTTTGCTTTTGATATTCTAATAACAGAATCATCACTTTCTTCCCCATCAGCGCGAAAAATGACCTAATTATTTCGTCGTTGCTTTTGAATGAATCGAGAAATTCGAAATTACTACTAAATGAAGAATAGGTCTTTGAAGAAATATTTTAAGTACTCTTAAAGGAACTAAAAATAATACTACTAACAAAAATAGCTTATATGTAAAAGCATTAATGCTATTGATTTATCATACGGTCAAGACACACGTGACACGAGGGTTCATACCCTTCGGCTTTCCTGGAAAGAATCTCGCCCTGGAAACAGTAAAAAGGAAGGAAATCTGATCTTTCCCTCGAAATTTCGTCCCACAAAAATCCTTTTCGTCTGAGAAAGGTGAGGTAGAGAAAGGTAGAACTAAATCTCATCTCAGATAAGGGCGGAGGCTCTCTTCCCCGGAGAAACCCTTGAACATCTCTTCCGTCACTTGCGTTCAGCGCTCTTGAACAAGTCTTTAGCTGGTAATGGTACAAACCCTCCATACGAAGGCAACAAAAAGCTGTAAGGCGTTATCATTCTTAGTTACCTTCCTGAGTAACCAACTTTTTATTCAACATTTTAAGTTCAAACAAGGGCACCACTTCAGAACTATTGGCCATTGACTCTCTCCAAGGCTCATGAAAGATTCTACAAATATAAATGAAAAAATTACATAATATATTATAATAATTATATATATATTAATTATAATAATTATGTACCTTGAAAATGGCCGTCATGGCTGAAACCAGTTGGTAATAAAAAAGAAAAAAATTATATAGACATAAAAATTCACAGCAACAGAAGATTTCTTGTGAAAATGTCTTGAAAATTCATCGTCTAGTATGAATAGAAGACGTACTTTTCCACAACATTTTTTTAGTAAACACACGATTAGTTTCAACTAATTCTTCTTTTTGATAATTTCGAACATTCGTTGAAATTGGTCGCGTGGTTTTTGCGTTTTTGGTGTGGAAAAAATAAAATACGTCTCCCGTATACTGTATGAGCTATGATCCATGAAAATGTGAAGTTAAAATATAATTAAATTCAATTAATTACATTCACGCAATTATGTACACGTTCTACGCTTCAATTAATTACTTTTAACCTTAGAAATTTCGATGGTAATTATTTGTCGACGGCTTTGAAGGATATATAATTCATTTTTTGCTGATTTTTTATTGTTGGTGATTATTTACAGGATTTCAAGGCAACTGCTAACTTTATTCAAAATTTTGTCATAGATTAGACGATCAATGACCTTTGATCCTATTATGCTTCGCAAAATATATATATTAAAGAAACATGAATGCTTTTACATATATTTTAACTTAATTTTGTTAATCTTAAGAGGTTCATACATTATAGTTAAGTTTTCAACAGCAAAAATCAAAGCAGTTTTTACTGATAAAATTTATCTCCATTAGTGATACTTAGTACTTTTGATGTTACATCGATGTTTTTGTTCTTTTCCACTACAAATGCAAAAGAGACAGGCAACTCAAAGAGGAAAACAAGTCAAACGCAGGTGATCAATATTTACGTCATTAACGAGGATATACAGGAGTCTAGGTCACCATCGTGACGTAAGTCAAGTATAGGCATTTCACTGGACTAAGACTTCAAAGGCCGTAGAACAACGTCATAGTTTTCCCGTGTAAGCATATAGCACAGGTGTGTCCAACATTTTCGGCCTAAAGGCCACATTTGAAATTTCATCAAACACGTGTAGAAATGAGGCCACTTAAATTAAAATACCATTCTCTCGTACAAATAATTCGCTTAACTATTCTTGTAAAGATCATTCACCCCGAAAGCGCATATAAGTTCATGCAAATACCAAATTATATTATAAAAATCATGGGCACAAACCAAGTAACAAGCATAAAATTGGCACATAGTAACATAACTTTAACGTACATACGATTGTATAAAATATTTTGATATGCTATACTTATATACTTCAGAGCTAGTAGTCTTTATATGGTACGTAATTCAATTGATAATACTAGTTGGTGAGATCAAAATTGAGTTACTATACTTCGAAGTTCGCAGGCCGGTTTAAAGCTTCAGCAGGCAGTATGTTGGACAACCCTGGTATAGTGGTTCTCGAAAAGAAATATGTACCGTTGCGAAGAAAGTTTTTTTCATCGCGGTACGAATGGTTTTCAAGGAAAACATAATAGTTGCAAAATGATTTTTCCGTCTCTTTAATACCCTTAGATAATAAATGAGTACTGATTTACTAAGAGTAGTGAAACAGGCGGCTGGGAGCAGAGAAAGTATTTCTGATCATCCCTCAATCTTTTTTGATATTTTAACTTCTATTTTTCGATTTTTAATCATTTGTTTACTATTGCATTTTCTCTGTCAAGTTTAATGATGGTTCACATCCGTCTGTGAGATGGCTTTTAGTATAATCGATAGAAAAATTCATAAAAATATAAACATCGCAGCCTCATTCACTAATGCAATCTGGAAATGCCTTTCGAATATTTGTGTATTATTTCAGGAAGTCAACGCTCCAAAAAGTAGAACTGATGTTAACTTATGATGCATATCATTTTACCTCTATTACATTTTGATGCCGCGCATAACTGATACTTAGATTTTCCTAACACCGATATCGGTGATTAACTTGATTATCAAACGAAAATTACAAAGAGTTTCTTTAGCTTCTTTATAATATAGTTCCACGAAATCCGTCCAAACACGTGATGCAACTAAATGGTATCCTATATATGTAGATTTTTAAATTAATTCAAAGAGATATATAAATATGTAATTGAACAAAGGGGAACTTACATCATGCCATCCCTTAGGCTGAAATTTGCGACACACTAAAGAGGGAATAAAATTCTTTTACGCAGAGATCCCAGGATGAGTTCCTTCAGAGCTGAGGTCAAGGACAAATGTTACTTCAAGAGCCACCCAATCAATTTTTTGAGTGACCTACGTTTTCATTCCGAAGTGGTCAGAGGTGGGGAAAGTGCGGCCTTTTTGATCGCTCTTTACGGTCTTTTAGTCACTTTCTGAAACATTTCCCATATTTATTCCCGTTATTTCCCATCCTTTCCAAGTGAAAAAAATGGATAACATTCTATTTTAGTTAACTAAGCGAATGAATTCATAATCTGATTCATAATCGAATTCTCGCTTAACTAGGAATATGTAAAATAAAAGTAGATTCTTCTTCAAAACGTCCTCTCTGTTTCTTTTCAGTATTTTGTTAGGTCCTGTAGTTCAACATGTTCAGAGATGAAAAGTTAGATTGAACCATGAATCTGGAATTCTTTTGTCATTCCTTCTTTCTACGGCATTTCACGCTCGTTAGTGCAAGTTATGTTATACATAAATTTACGTGGCATTTCTCTTAGTGAATTTTAAAAAAGCAAATAATATCTTAAATAACTTCGTGATCTGATAAAGAAATAAAAAGATATTGGACTTAAAATTTTTTTGATTTTTGTTTGGATTTTGGTCACTTTTGAGGTTTAGCTCCGAAAGTGTAATCGATTCGGATGACAAAGAGACTGCGTTTACTTCACTCTGCAGAGGATTGCATTCTGTATTCTATGCATTCAGCACTATAGATTGGTTTACGCTATCATAATCACTCGTGATTGAAGTAGTAAAAATAATTATCACATGAAATCAGCGGTGTGCATAAGTTAAACTTAAGTAATTTTTTATTTATAAAACTAATAATCCTCTGGTTTATTCATGTTTTTACAAGGTTTATTTTATTCGCACAATTTGAGCTTGTTAAAAGCAAAAATACGTACGAATCTTCCATGCGATCCTACGACCCCTACGAATTTCGTATTTAATTTCACTTTCCGCTCCCTTTCTAACCTTCGAGTAACTTTCACTCAGTTTCTTAATTCTCTTAATAATAATGTTTCTCATTCACTGTAAAGACTAAAATAGGGCCTCAGACAGCCAATTGGGCAGCATGTTCGTCTTTGGTGATAGCTGTTCCTGGTTCGATCCCCTATGGGAACCGGAAGTGCGAAATCACCTTAGCTGTCGAAACACTTTCAACAATGAAACTACTAAAATCAGGAAATATCCTTTCATATCGCAAGGATGGCGGAGAGTGGAGTTTAATGGATGCCTAGCATTCGATAATAGTTCGAAGGGACTTCATTTCAAAAGGGTAAATTTTATTCTACTGATCGATATTATCCGCAAGAAGAGAATCTCTTTTAGTACATGACCGGTCCTGCATACGGAGAAAAAAATTGTTATCGATATTGGTAGATTCAAACAAAAATATTATCAACAAAGATAGTTTGACATGTTTAAAGTTTGAGATGGAATATCGGTACTATCAGATTTTTAAACCCAGCAAACAAATAGAAGTTTGATTCCTCGTTATTGTCATTCATTTAAAATATAATAATCAAAACTAATGTACATTAATGTAATGGTAAAGTTGATTTTACTATTTACTTTGCTTAAAGTTTGGGAAAATCTCAGAAGCGTATGCAAAACACAAAATTACACAAGGGATTAACGTGCACACAAGACAAAAATGCTGCTACAGCTACATACGAATTACTTTGTTAAGGCCTAAAGAGGCAATCGACACATTTGCACCTTGAGTATCTATGAGTTAGGGATTGGTAGCCACTTATGTCTCTGTGGCAGCGCTTAATTAAGTTAAAATAGTACATTCAGGTGATAAAAGACATAATATTCACATTACACATTTAACTCGTCATTTATGAATTGATATTTCCATTATTGAAACGAATTTTAAGCTATTATATTTCTTAAATACTTTTTGGTGATATTTTTTCTGAGTTTTAGTGACTCTTAGCTGCTTTGAGCCCATCTAGTAGCGTTTTCATATTGGCATCTCTGTCAATGAACGCTATTTTCCTTCTTTTTCACCTAAATTATGCCCTATTTTTAAAAAAATATTTTATAGTTTGATATGAATCAGTTAACAATGTCTATTCCATGTATATTTTTGTCCTCTTTACCTATTCTTTCTATCACAAAATAAACCAATTATTTTAGAGTGCTGAAAACTTCGGGTAAGTGTGCCGCGGCGGAGCGAAGGTTGGGAAGCACTGCTCTATTGCAAAGATTTTGGGGCAATATCGCCCCTGATTATCTAATGCGGCGCTTGACAAAATTTATTACATCTTTCTCTCAATTGAACCTCATTGGGTTTTAGACAGTAATAAAATCACCATTTGGTGATTTGGTTGATGTTTCTATCATCTCAGTTTTATTTTGCTTCTTATTATTCTCCGAATTTTGTTGAGCAGATAATAATTTTCGCATATGACGGTTTCGAATACGACTATATTCAGGGACGAATGTTAGAAAATTAGAAATCAGAGATCCTAGGACTCAACCCCACCTTCAAATAGCGACAATGCACTTTGTTTTTGCCCCTTTATCGGTGATGCTCTCAGCTATAGCCTAACGGTAAATTCATCCCTGCTTGAATGTACGAATCAAGGGGCGGAAGCATGGAAAAGTTTTGGAAACACTGTCTCCACCCGTTTCATTCCCAGGCGCATGCGACGGACAGCCCAAGCCGTGTCCCGAGGACTGCGATAGGATCCCTGGAGCTGTGTGCAGCGGTTCGTCAGGTAACTGCGTTTGCAGGGACGGACTGCGACCGAGGTACTCTTCGTCTCCGAAAGGAGGCGGTGGCGGCGGTTCATCTCGACGCGGACGCCTCAGTGCGTGCGAGATGACGGCGGCGGGTGGACGAAGTGGCCGAGGAGGAGGAAATGCAGACGGCATTCTCGTCGGTGTGAAAGCTGTCATGAATGCCGAGGACGAGTCAGAAATACAGTCCAGGTTCTACTACCCGAGTGAGTACTCCATAATAATTATTTATAATTAGACACTCGCGTAAAAATTTAAATTCAATCGCGAGGGGATCGCGGATAACCGAGTAGGTTCGTCTATGGTTAAATGGGTCCCGGATTCGATTCCCGGCTGGAAATATGCACAACATGACATTAGTTGTTGAAGCACTCAGAAAATAATACCATTCCACTGTGCCGTGCTTTATAATTACAGAAAAATTTTATCTTATACATCGTCTCCAATCGAAGAGAACTTGAAATTAAAAAAATAGGCGAACCTCATTTCTAAACTGTCAAATCTTTAAATGAAATTGTAAGTAATAAGCTTTATTATACACGGAAATTTGTGCTTCGTAGAGTTGCTACTTAAGTTATCACTTTACTTAATGCTAAATTAAAAGCATCAAAAATAAAGGTAGGCTATCTTTGCCCCTGAAGATGTTCTCATGGAGAATGAAATGCGCATTAGACTTACACTTTTGTTGGGTCATTGGTTCTGTCAATTTATCAGGCCTTGCCATCAGTGGTCTCCTATAGTCCAATCTTTAGTTTACTTAGAACTTGCTGTAATTTTAAAAGTGAATCGACAGAGATCGTTTCGCTCGCAAGTCTACACAATGAATCAAATCCACAACTATCTTGCCAATCCGGGGGATCTTCTGTTTACTTGGTAAGTTTAGTTTATGAGTTTTGTTTCCCTGATGCCTCGATTTCTCGTTTTTGTTTTGCTGCGCGAATTTCAACTGCAACGTCGCTGATTCTTCGAGCAACCCTTATCAAGCTTACCTTTGCTGCTATCTTATCATCGCCGGATTTTCGTTAATAAATGCAGAGTAATGATCGTAGCCGAACTGAAAATCAAAATGAAAAAAGTTATTTTGCCGGAATGAAAACAGAACCAAAAAAGGTAAAATTGGTGAACTCGAACCGAAACCAAAAACCATGGTATATTCCGTTCCAGTTTTTACATTTTACGTAAATATAGCAGGAAAAGGGTTTTATAAACATTTATAACTATGAATTGCAACTATTGCTAAGTTTTATTCTAAATTTTAGCGTTATGTATTGTAAATGAAGAGAGTTAGAAATCATAAGACACCATCGGATGGATGTAATATTACAATGATGAATTACAATGAACATTGTGTGTGATGAACAGGTGAGGTGTGTTCGAACAGATTTGTCGCTGTCAGGAGCAGTTCGAGAAATGAACCAAAATTTGTTTTCTCCTTAAACCGGATCGGAAATATAAATCGCTTCGATTCCTTGCTGTGGAGGCTCACTCTCCCCTAAAATCAGGTGATTCGTAAACCAATTGTCTGATTTGGAAACTAATTCTCATTAGCACTCTAATATACATTTGATGCATAATATGGTACAGTTTTTATTGCTTATTCTAATCAAAGTTTTGAATTAGTTTCTAAGCATCTTTATTACTGCTAACATACAGTGGCATATCTATTAAATTACTAACTGTTGTCAGAGAGTTCTTTGTCACAGTTTCAGCAGCAAATGAAGAATTCTCGGTTTTCCCTGAGCGTCCGTGAAGATGCAACGTGTGTCTGCTCTTCGTTCCAATTTAAGAATCCCTTGTTTATTATCTTGTGGCTGGGGCAGGAAAAAATGAGTAAATTAATGTCGAAGTGATAGATGATGAAGCTCTGCTTTCCCTTATCCAAACAAAGATAACCATGACGCTAAACGACGGCTGGCGCAAGGCGTTGGCCCTTGAAACGATCAAACTTTCCTCAATGAATGTTTTTCTTACGTTCTTTTCGATATATCGAACCGCACGAAGCCCTTATTCGCTTTCAATTTCCATATCATTAGTAATTATTTTAAAAGTACTTCGACAGCCGATATCATTTCACACGTGAGCCCCCTACGGGGATCGAGCCCGAGACCTCTTTCACCGAAGTCGAACACCACTCGGCTATCTGGAGGCCCCAAATTATAGTGCAATTGAAACTTAAATGTTTTCTTATTAACTCAACAACCTCCTGAATTATTCTCCGTATATTGCCTTTTTTGACGGTCTATGTGTGTGTGGTGCGAGGTTATCTACTGGTGAGATTCAGGGTTTAATACCTGCTTAGGCAATGTTTCTTTGTATTCATTATTTAAAATCAAGTTATTAAGCTTATTTTAAGTGTGAAAACTAGGCTTTGTCCAAGAAAAGGTCTTTCCGTCGTTCAGATGAACACATTATTTTATGGTTTTTGGTTAAGTTAACATTGAATAAGTTATATTTTCTCTGTTCATTAAACGATTAATTCGGTGTATATTCCACATCGCAAAACCTATTCAGTCGTAATTTTTTGCGTGTTTTAATTTACTTTGCAACAACAGTATACATAATTGGAGCTAAAAGAAATTAACACTGATACCTCGCTACACGAATTTCATTGGTTCTATAACTAGACTCGTAAAGGCTTGTAAATCGTAATAATTTTCCCATTAATGCGCTCCAGGCCATATAAACGCTTTCTTATTTCCACAGATTTACTCTTTCTTCGGCAAATAAACACATTTTAATGCACTGTTTCCCACGAGAGATTCTGAGATATTTATCCATTTTTATATGGTACGAAATTAAAGTGGAAAATTCGTAAATGGAACCAGAGAGTCATGCTCGCGTGAAAAAGACACATCAATTCACGCCCGCATGGAATAGGAAATCGATCTTTTCGTTTTCTCTAAGGATTTTTGGCTTTGTTCCGATTTCGTTCCTTGCAACACAACCGGTTCGGATCGTTTTATTCTCCGACGACTGTAATATTATATCTTTCTGAAAAAAATCTATTTTTTCACATACATTGCATTAGTTCTAAAATAAGACCTGATAATAGCCGTTAAAAGACGCAGTTACACGTGTTTAGGGAGCCTTTCTCCATTTACGCGTAAATAAAATGATTTAACAGAAAATCGGAACGGAATGAAGAGCTGTTTTCGGTTTCAATTTGTATTCAAGAATTTCCTTTCCTCGGTTTGGATTCGTTATTCACTCAAACGAAAATAACTGTTTATTCAGTTCGATGCACAGTCACGTAATCGTTTAGCGACTGAAAATGTATACTGAGCACTGGTTCGCTTTACAAGGTAGCTTGTTTGGGTGTCATTTTTGGGTGCTCGTCTCAGAAGACGTTGCTCTCTTATTGACGAGTAAGTTTCTGAAAATGTCGCATTCAGAGGCACCCGCATAGTGAGGTATAACAAGCAGCCTGAGAAGAAAGGACATATTATTTCAGAATATCAAAAGAAAACCACGCACTGAAGCTAAAATCAATGGAGAAATGCGTGAATGTAAAGGGAAGACTTCCCTGCCTATTACATTGAACAGTGGAAGGGACATTTTGAAACTGAATGGAAAGTGAAGCAATGATGAAAGCGATGTGCGAAGAGTTGAATTGGTTGAAGAGCAAAGAAGAGATTTAATGATTTTGCACAAAATTTATTTTAATTAACTGTTATCGCTTCTACAGAAGCATCTTGAAGTAAATAGGTGTCGAAACTGACGTCGTTCAAAGAAATTGTCGCGATCAAGTCCCGAATAATATGCAATTACCTAGTAACAAGCGCAGAGAAAAGCTAAGTGACAACTTTATCTGAGGATGCTTCCGCGGAAGCAAAATCGGTCGGTTAAAATAAATTTTGTGGATAGATACAAATACTCTGCTTTGCTAAAGCGAATTAATGCGATTGAAGTTATTTTGGAGGATGTTATATTTATGCAATGAATTGAACTACTTTGGCAGATGTTTGGTGCTCCTTCGCATTTAGGTCGTTCCATTGAGTTATTTTCCAATTCATTACAATTGTAAATCGTCAACATGCCTATCATTACAATGCCTAGGAATAGTGAAGAGAGAAAGTCGTGTTATGCGTATTTGAAATTCAGTTTGGCTTAATGTTTACGGTGCGAGAATTCTGTTTACATCCCATCGATTCGAAGCAATCGCCATGGGGTGTCCAAAATAAACAAAGCGGTTCAGCGGCTTCAAGCAAAACCTCTTTTTTGGTTACCGAAATTTCGTAGGCGAAAATTCTCGCATGAAACTTCAATAAACACATCGATCTAATGGAAGGAATTTTAAGAGACACGGTGCCCTAACACACCCTTAACCTTTAAAATCGAAAGAAGTTATATACTAAATTCTCTAACCTTTAAAGAACATTCAAACACATCAACTTTTTTCTAGATTTTATTTTCCTTTTCCAAAATAAAGTCGCTCGCTATATGACTGGTCTGAAGAATATTGTTTTATTTTATTTTTTCCCCAAATTATTCAAGTATTTGTATTTTTTTGCTACATTCGAACTTCTAAAGTTGAGATATTTTATCTAAGAGCTATGTTTGAATGAGTTTGAGATGAGTAGACTCAAGTGGAAACAAATAACATGCGAAATAAATAGGTGACAATTTCTCCTTTAGGCTAAAACGCGGAAGTTCTGAAATTTTAGGAAGAACAGGAAATCCCGCAGGGAGGTTTTTGAGGGACACAGATTACACGAGGTAAATGAGAAAAATTTTGATGGCTTCCTCTGTGGCACGAATAACATTTTTTTAAATGAAAACGCCCCTTCTCACCGATTATTTCGAAAATACCTTCCAAAATCATTATTAAAGAAACTGTATTTCAGGGATTCCAGCAGCGAATGCGATTCTTTTGGTATGGATGAATGAATCTATGGGAGCGGATTTGTATGCAAACGAGAAAAGAAAAAGCGTATGAAAGCAGTCCAGAGTGAAATGAGATCGTGAGGCAGGTTATGAACGCAACGACTGAGATAATCCCACCCACAAGATGAGATTATTGTAGGGAACACATAGAGCCCCATGAAAAGAGAATTTATTTGCAGTTTTGAGGAACAATTGAACCAAAATATCCTCATATACCTCACTTCATTCCATCGAATTGAAATTTGAGTGCTTTTGATGGAGTCGACTCCATCGTTCATTTCAACGGAATAAAAGTTTTTCATTCCAAATATCGAGAATGTTTCGAGAGTTGAAAAATATTTCCCTCTCTGCCACACAATCCTGAAATAAATCGCAGTTTACAGAGGCAGTAGTGGTTAACAATACGCTTGATAATTTTGAATGTAACTTTGCTCAAAATTTGTGCCCTAGTATAATACAGATGATGTAATACTACAGTAACCGCTAATGTATTGGATTTTACGCTACCTAAATGTTTCAATACCTTTCTTTAAATTTTTGCACTCATACAATTCACAATTCATGTATAAGTGAATATGAGCAACGAACGATCCTTTATGACCTCTGAAAATTAGCTTCATTTTCATTACATGGAATGTGTCGATCAGAAATTTGTTTTAGCGCTAATTGTAATTTAAAAAGTTTAGAAAATATGAATACTCCCAACCTCAAAATTCCACAGTATTCGAAGTATTAATTAAACATATAACGATATTCATCGATAGCAATATCTTTCTTGCGATTGCAGCAGGATGAACGAATGGATATTGAGAATTTATTTATATCTCCATTTCATACTCAAGAAATATGGCTTAATAATTTCTCTTTCTCTAACCCGAAGTTTAGGATAATGAAACATAAATACTAGCTATAGAAGTTTTGATTTAAAATGATCATTTCCAGTTTTCACCCTTCTAAATCTTATCTCACTTCTTTTTCTTCACATAACAGACTGAATACCACGATGATAAAAATTAGAACAAATTTTATCATAATTTAAAAAGTTAAGCAATTAATTAAAAAGTAAATCCGATTGTTTCATGAATAATTTTACCTTTAAATGGAAGGGGAAAACTAAACATAATAAGTCGTTACTGTTGCGATATTGAAAAGAGATCAAGCAATCCAATAATTAAATGAGTTAATAATTGGATAATCTAGTATAAATATAGTACTATTAAAAGTAATTTACTTACACCGAAACCTTTTCGAGAAAGTACAATAGTATTGTAGAAAAATTTCTGCATCAAAAGCTTTTACGAACTAGAATTTTGTATATTTCAGATATATCTCGTACACATATATCTGCGTAAATTAATTTGCTTTAGGTATAAAAATCACACTAGAAAGTGTCTTTTACTCAAGAGCCCTTTTTGTGGAAGAAATCTCATTCAATCCTTTCTTTTGCACCGCTGAATCACCCATACTATCGGGATGCTGTGGTCATGAAAATATCCATTATCATTTTTTCGAGTCGAACCGTCGATTCGATTAAATTACTTGAATTGAATTAACTGGACTGAGGGATGGTCCGCGGTCTCGTGCGTTTTAGCTTATGCATGGCTTGAGCTCAATTTCATGTTCTGCGTCACGTCGGCCTGCTTTTAGCGATCTAACATAGCTCAAAGCCAGGCTCCTATTTCCTCGTTAATCAAAATGTCAGCAGAATACCGAATAGAAGTGAGCCTGAAGGTGGACTTCACCTGGTGGAAATGACGCCCGCTTAAATGGAAATTAAACTCTTGCGTCAGCAGTTGAGTTCCCTCGCGCAATACCTTTTTAAGTGCTTCGAGATAAACTATCGAGCGTCCTCTCTCTATCTAAATTTGAAAGCCTCAGCTTGACTTTTAACCAACACATTAATAGATTTTCATATTATGAATTATGTGGTGCGCATTACATGATTGATTGCTCTAAATGAGGTAAATTAGTAGAATTGCAACTTAACTTAATTCCTTGGCGATAGAGGCGCTGCTCTATAAACCAAGCGCTCTCAGTAATATTCTTGCCGCCTTAACACGGAAATAAATAGAGGGAACGATAGTTAAGAGCAATTGACGGAGGAAGAAATTTCGATTTCGATATAAACTAAAATTCATGTATAAACTAAAATAAACATATTTAAAAATGAAATTCTTGGGAAGTGGCAACCTTTCTCCTAAATGTGAGCCACTTGTTTGGAATTGTTATCTTTTGGTTTTGCTTCTTTGCCTCCCTTTAATGTCCGGTCCTCGGTTTCTCATTTTATATCAAATTGTCAATTAAATTTCTGTATGTAATCACACATATTCGTGAGTAGTTCAGGAATTGCTGCGATAGAGTTCTTTCTTAGAAGTGTATAGAATCAGTAATAATACCATACATATATGTAAAATCGGAACTATTTTTATAGTCGACCTTTTACGACTGACAAAAGATACATTTCTTAGGAAAAACGCCTGTTATTATTCTTTCCGAATTTGTGGTAAACTTTTTCTGACCTATGATTTCTGTATGTTTACAGATATTCACTTAATTTTACATTAAACTTATGATTCGCGCCGTTTTCTCGGTCTTTCTATGACAGTAGTCAAGCAATTGAGTCACGTTTATATTATCGCTTGAAGATTCGGATTAAGATAAATTTGTTTGAAAGCGAATAAATGTCTGGCACTCAAAATATTCATCGAAATGCTGTCAAAGTCGAACTGAGACCGCCTCTTCCTGGCGAAGTTAAAATAAATCACAAATGGCAAGACTAACAGGGATTTTAGTCAAATCGTGATTTTTACTCTGTTTGGATGGGCCCGTATTCTATCGCATGTATACTTTTCTGGTGTTGAGAATTACGAGTCTTAATTTCTAGACGATATTTTCATATCGGCAAAACTACAATCCAGACCTCATTCTGTTTATGGTACTTAAGTTATTACTACCTAGTCCAACTTACTTCTATCAAGAGTATAGATCCAATTCATAAACTTAGAATTGCAAGTAGAGAAGGAAGCAACCGAATCGGCAGCGTGTTCACCTTCGATAGAAGAGGTCTCTGGTTCGATTTCCGGTGGGGGCCCTTATAGGCGAAATTACCTTAGCTATCGAAGGATATATTTAAAAATACTATTATTCAAAAACAATATCCATCGTGATGAAAATAATGATATTAAAAATGATAAGTAGGAAAAAATTAACTAAGAGACAAAGGTTCTCCAAGCGCCGACAGCGGCAACCGTCTAGGGCGATTCCCGAGAAACGGATAATCGCTTAGCGGTCACCAGTCGATTATCCGTTTCCCGGGAATCGCCCTAGACGGTTGCCGCTGTCGGCGCTTGGAGAACCTTTGCCTCTTAGTTCATTGACCGCCGAATTCCTTTTATCTTTCTTCTAGGAAAAAATTACAATAACATTCCTTGGCATAATAACAGTAAAATTTTCTTTTTCCAGGTACGATAGAAAAAAGTACTCATGAACATATTTTCTTGAGGCGATAAACGGAAACATTGAAATATCGAACATGATCGAACAGTATTGGAAACAGTATTGAATTTTCAGAATCGTTTTCCGACTCGAGCACCTATTTTACCAGTGCACCTCTCAGAGTATATCGGATCCAAGAGTCAAGAGTATCGTTTCCCGATACTTCTTCCGAGTGAAAAAATACACAGTGGAGATACTCTATGGAGACGGGATATAGGAAATTCTCTCAGCCGAAGAATATTCCAAAATTTAGCGGGGTTCATTGAGCTGCGTAAACTCAGAACGGAGAAATTTCACGGAGAACTTGCAGAATATTAATGTTATTCTTTTCTCTTGTTTGCTTAATATAACTTCTTTCAAACTGCCTAATTTAAGATGTGCACGAAGAGGAAGTAAAGAGGGTTTCCATCGGAGCGGAGAAAGTTCGTCAACCGAAATTATCGTTGCGTATGCGACATTTTTATGTTAAATTTGAATTCTCGAATGGTTACTACTTACCAAAATAACTGCTGTAACATTGTATTATTTTATTCTTTGATCCAATAAATTTCATCGAAATATGAAAATCGTTTTAAATTGTTTTAATTGTTATTTTAGGAAAGCTTGGCGAAATAAGCATTGTTCTGATTACGGTAAAATCACAATATATAGGTGTATAATTACTTTTATACTATTTATTTAGTATAACTTTATTTCATATTCTATGAGAATTTTCCATTAAATTTTGTTTCGTCTATAAGATTTTAAGATTGAAATTAACTAAAGCTAATTAGTAAGAAAACTTTTGTACTTTTTCCACAAATTAATTTTATTATAAACAAAAGACTGTAAAGCACACACGACTAGTTTCGGAGATTGATCTCCATCATCAACTTCAAATCAAAATCAAAAAGTCAACTTGATGATGGAGATCAATCTCCGAAACTAGTCTTGTGTGCTTTACAGTCTTTTGTTTATAATAAAATTAATTTGTGGAAAAAGTACAAAAGTTTTCTTACTAATTATGGAATATTTCCACAAGACAACGCCTGAAACTGTGAATTTTATTAACTAAAGCTGTTTAGGAACGTCCTCGAAGGTTCTTGATTGAACAAAATAGGTGAATTAGATTATGACTGCAAGTATTGTAATATGAAGTAATGGCTCAAATACTATAAATAAGTAAATCTCTCTGGATGATTTTTTATCATAGAGTTTTTGTTTGGTCTTAGAAATTAACTCGTAAATACTCCTTAGTAATGTATATCTTTCACTGCAAACCTGGAGGTTGACAAATAGAATTTGCGGCCATTAGAAATGGTTTCATTATTTGAAGGCAGTCTCCTTTAAATTTAATTACACCTCATTTGGAGGAGGAGGATATACGCATAATTCGAGTGGGAAGCACGTCGGAAACACGAATCTCAAAATTTTTTATACTGCTCAATTTTGATATCCTAAAGTTAGTACGGTACGATCTCATCTAAAAATCATCCCATTTGTAAGTCATTTATTGAAATAGTTCTTTTTATGAAGTTTCATCGTATGAAATCGAGAAAAGTGTCAATATAAGGATTATTCAGAAAATAATCTTGACTATGCAGTCGATAATCGTTTCGAGTAAGAGCTTTATTTTACTGCTTCGCCGTTTTCATAAAGTCACTATAAAACATAGACACACACTTTATCTGAAGAACGATAAAAATGTTGAACTTTTTAACTCAATATTAAGACCGATTTTTAGGGTTGCCTTTTCCGAATATGATCAGAAAATTAAACCTTTTATCTTTACAGTTTATTAAATTTTCTCAATCCTCAGCTAAAATGCATGTGAGAAACAGTTAAAAATTTGCTTAAGTCAAATAATACTTCTTACTCTTTTTCCCACTGAGCTCATGCTTGTTTGCTTCAGCACCTTTCTCACTCATCCGAGGCGACCTTTTACCTTTTCCTTAACCGATTCACACTGCTTTTCCCTTTCGAACTATATCCCTTGCAACTCTCACTATCCTCTGCTTGCCCATTCTGTGTGTTCATTCCATTCCATTCCATTTTCCGTCTGTGCACCCATTCATTAATATCTCCACCACCACAATCACCTCACTCCATTCTATGCCAAGTAACGTTTCGTCTGCGATCCTCCGCAAAATTTTTATCTCCGTTCTTTTGAGTAAATTTTTATTTTTCGAGGTATCGGGTCTTGTCTCACGCACACACCTCGAGATTCTTTGCCCCTTTCCTTAAGTGCTTTTTCGAAGGATTTTGGCAGTGATGCATGTCGCAATTTTGTTTGCTTTAGTCACTTACTTATTAGATTCCTCTTCAAAATCCCACGTTTTGAGTGCTCTACTCCAAGGTATTTAAAGGAAACTTCTTTTTCACCTTCGTCTTCATTTTACAGCACTGGAGCTCTTGCGATGTAAATTTCTGCAGGAGTCTTTGTAATTTATTTTCTCTATCCACGAATAGAGCGTCATCGTCAGCATAACACAGAATTTTAATTTTCCTTTTCTTCTATTCTATAACCTCATCCATATAATTTAGCAAATGGTACGATGTATTAAATTATATCGCTTTAATTAATAATTAAAGGCTTTGTTACCCATCATCGTCGTTCTCCATACGGAATCATATGTTACTCAAAGAATAACCAGACTAACTAACCTCTATAAATGCGGATTGAGGAAATGCGTGGAATTACCTTCTTTTCTTTGTTGGGCGAATAAATTACCTCTTGCACAATGTTGGAAATGATAGTCAACTACCACATTCAACTGTGTCGTTGATTACTAAGGGCATGATTCACCCGCCTCAAATTCTAAGAAATAATCATCAGCTGACTTCATTTCCAGTCCTCTTCACATGAGATCAATATCATTTAGCGATTCCTAATTTCACCAACGAAGTCTCTTTCGATCACAGAAATATGTTAATGAACAAGTTTTGATGCTGTATCACATGGAGTTACACAAATGGGGGATTATTGAATAAATAATTCGATTTCTGATTATCGATTCCCATCAATTATGGATCTCAGTCGTTATTTCCTCCATGCGTGTGCTCTAATTGCTTCCGCAAGCAAGAGGCAATCGATCACTCTGAAATGCCTA
The DNA here is from genome assembly GCA_036926295.1 of Pachydiplax longipennis. NCBI lineage: Eukaryota > Metazoa > Arthropoda > Insecta > Odonata > Libellulidae > Pachydiplax > Pachydiplax longipennis. The sequence continues at coordinate 10,707,611 of JAVFKF010000024.1, read as the reverse complement.
TCTATAGAAATGACGGTGTGACGTCCCTGTTCAGCATCCCCGCAATTTAGGTTCTTCCTCCTGATTTCGCTTCGAAATGGCAAATTTTGCGAGCATCCTTACAATTAAGGTTGTTTACCAGTAGTTTTGGAAATGTAAAGACATGAATAAATAATTGATTATTTAAGCTTAATCAAGTGGAATTCATTCTTAATATAAAGTTCCTATTTATTTTCATAAAGTAAAAAATACAAGCGAAACTGATACCCTTCCGAAAATTAAAACTAAGAAAACGGGATCGGGATCAGGAAGCAGAGATCAAGGCTAGAAGTAAAAGGATTGATTTCAATTTGTGGTAATTAATCTTTTATTTTTTATTTGTGATAATTAATCTTTATTTCCGATACATTGTATGTATTCAAGCAACAAAACTTTCGTAATTTGGAATTTAACGAGTGTTCGGCATAGTACAAATGTATTCCCAATGCTACTTGAAGCTTCCTGAATATCTTCATTCTCAACTTTCAGATTTTAGCAAAGTTTTACTGAGAAGTTTAATATATTCCTTTATTCATTACGGACGGCAGTATGAACCAGTGGGCGGTGGGGCGAATGTGGTGCCTGAACTACAGTAAAGCACACTAAAAACAACTTATGCAGGACCTCGATATGGTTATTAATGATTATTTTAATTTACTGTGGAGTAGCGGAAGTTTCTTTAAATAATGATCTTTGGATTACATTAACTTAGCTATATTCTACTGCATTGATTTTATTGTGATTCGTAAACAGTAAAAAAAAATAACATGGAATAACAATTGACGTGAAACATATATTTATCATCGCTATCCGATTAATTTCGATTTCACATTATAAATTTTGCGAGATATTAATAGGAATATATTGCTGCCAATTTATCTACCGTGAGGTAAGCTTCATAATATCGATCAAAAGCATGGAGGTGTTTATTCCATGATCGATTGAGGAGAGCAATATCCGAAATTGTGTGGGAATGGATATCCGGAGGATTTGAGATACCGTTCTCATAGAGGTTACTTCACACAATGTTTACACCGAATTATTACTCATGCAACGAGAATATTTTGTAAGGGATTTCTATTTTCAGGTTATTATTTTTCTACAGACTACACGAGCGTTCGCGAGTAATTTACATATACGTCCAGTTTCTCATTGCCTCAGTTTATTTTGGAAGGACCGATGGTCATGTCAGTGGATGGAAGGGAGCGGAATAGTTGAAGATGGGAATGCGAGGAGTGGAAGAATAAGATTGAACCCACAAAAAGACCCGGTTAAAACGCTCCCACTTTTCTCTCGATCCGTTTCGCACGACATTAGACTCCGCATATTTGTGGATTTTCCCAACCCAGATGCAATAGCGCCTATTTTAGTCCATCGCTTTTCTCGTTTGAAAGGATCAAAATTGTGTGGGAATTTATCTTTACCTCTCTCTTTTGTCTCTCTCTCTGTTTCTAAGTTGTTTCCTTTTGACTCCTGTTCGCAATGACTAATTTTAAGGAAGAAAATGAAGATATATGACGATCAAAGGCACATTCATCGATTGAAACAAAGAAGATAAGTGTAAGGCGTAGGTCATCAGTCAAAACAAAATTTGACTTGGTTAAACGTTGAGAAGTATCAAACGAGTAAGACCGTTTTCCTCTAGCAAAGAATTAATTTCTTATCAAATGCTGTGCCTGAGAGACAATTGGAGCTGAATGAGTAAAAATGCTACGTAGTTAATTTCTCCGGAAGGAAACAGCTGCATCGGAATTACTCGTATAAAATCAATGGAAAATATATATATTATTAAAAGATTCATCATTACAAATGTAGACGAGTCAGCTAAATACCTCAGGGACACTTACAAATTACTTAAGCTGATAATCGAAAAATCAGAGGAAAAATAACGAAAAGACCGGTTTAATAAAGCGTACCATTGGTAGATGCAATTAGAGAACGATGTTATTTCACGTTCGTCAGGCCTCATCCTTGCGGCAAATATATTGGCGACTAAAACGTTTACCCGCTAACTTGAGAAAGTGCAGCGCAAGGCGATTGACGACTGCTCTCCACAATACAAACTAAAATGCCCTGAGACGCGAGTTGGGAAATTTTGAAAGAAAGCAGATCATAAGCATAGTTATAAATTCAGAGGCGATTATAGAAGACGTAATCGGCATTATACGACCCTCAATCCATTTCGGCCGATCCGAAAATGATCATCAAATAAGATCATCATATTCCAAAGTTTATTATGTTTGGAAAATATAGGTTATAACAACGAGCAAAATTTTTGCGAGAACACAAGGCGTTTACACCCTCTGCCATACGCCGAAAAGCGGTTTGCATGGTATTAAATTCGATGAATATGGATATGTATTGGTATCATTTTATAAATTCCTTTTTCTTTTCCTCATTTTATTCTCCAATACTCACTCAAACCAACAGATTCCCTTCTCTTTTTCCTCCTTATTTAAACAAACGCACAAGGGCAATAAGACGGTCGAAACGTAGAAAAAATAAGCACACTATAAATGTGTACGCGTTCGCAAAAACAGCAAAAACACGTAGTCTGTCATTGGTTTGAGGGAGTCATACTTCATATATTTATTCGAGAATCTCATTAAGTTATTACTCTTCAACGCTTTCTTGATTTTAGGAATTTAAACTCTGATCCTACTTTGGCCCTTTCTTGGTGTACTAAGATGTTCATTTCTAACTTTTTCTTGTTTTGTGGATTTGGAGAACATTTTTTGTTATCAATGTTCTCAGTTGAATTTCTGCTTATTTTTTCAAAAAAAATGCATTCTACTGTCAAACCCGTACAGATTTACAGCTAAGATGGAGGTTGAACTTTTACTGAAGGGAAAATAACGAAACCCTTTTCGCTATTTATGTAAAGCACTTACTTAAACTTTAAAAGTCACAAAACATTTTCCAGTTGTACTTTATAGAGTATGAAATAATAAATCATATCACAGTTAAAACGCTAATCTGCAAAAACATTGTATAGTATTTCTCAGTCAGTCATTAGACGAGAAAGAAGCAGAAAAGTATCTTAAACATAGTTTTTTTAAATACAATTAAGTAATGCCTGAAATGGTCGAATTTTCGGTTTTTTCTAAATCATAAATATTCTATTGAGATAATAGTATACTAGGTGATAGATAATTTAAATTTACTCTTTTATCTGACAAGAATAATGAAAGTGAATTTAATGCTTGCTAGATGGCCTCTCCGAAGATTCAAATAATAACAACAATCCATTCGTGATTTGGGGTTTTCTCGTCTAAAAATAAATTCTGCGTTCGTCCATTCAGTCCTGCTTTCGATTAAACAAACGCTGAGTTAAAAATATTTTCATTTATTCTTCAATACGCTTTTTAGATTAAAACCTAAGAATAGCACTGATTTTATAAACCAAGGTCGGTCAATTTCTTTTATTGTTTGAATAAGTGAATGTGTGTCTTAAATCTACATTAAGAAATTTCAGGAGGATAGTGAATGCTTTACATTGCATATTTCAGTTAAAGCAAACTTCATTTGACCGTGGAAAATACTGTCTACACAAGGGGTAGAGAAATGAGATATTCACCTCCGAATAATGCTCTCTAGTTCCAAATCCAATTTGACCGAGTGACACTTAATTTAGACATCTTAGAATTCCTTTTTCGGAATCTCTAGATATATCATTCTACGAAGTTGTTTATACAGAGAGAATATGAGCTGAATATTAGTTTTAGTCATCTTAAAAAAAGTGATCAGACTTGGGATCTTTTAGTATTTATGAATCTGGATAAATCAATAATTCGTGTTCAAAAATTCGAATTCTTCACTCTTTGTGAGAAGACTATGCTAAACAAAGGCAGAGGAATCTAATCAATGGCATTTCGAAAGAGAGTTCTTTGGAAGCCAACTTCGTGTCGAAGCTACTAATTTCGTGAGGATTAACAAAAGCACCTCGAAAGCCTGAGTCGCTGGATTCGAAGTAAGAGCACTTTCCCAGACAGAGGCTTGTAAGATCTTAGGATTCCTTAAATATAATCCGCATCCATCCTCTGCTTTCCCATCGTCACATTGTTTCTCTTCTTTTCCGAGATTATTATTTTTTCATGATCCCTTTTCATAATCTCCAATCAAAAACAAAACACGCAAAAGACGCTTTCTGATCAATTCTCCGTTTATATTTATGTATATCTCTTTCTCTCTCCTGCTTCTGTTTCTTTTAATGATATCCTCTCAGCAATATTGTCTCTAGCTCTTCATTCATTAATTTCTGCAAGTATTATCTGCCGTTAATTATTTTTTAATCATAAGTCAATGTTAATTTTCTCTGGAACTCCGGTCTCAACCCATTTTACTCAATTGTGATCTTTCCGTTTTTGCATTTTACTTAAATCTTCTCTCGCCATCTAACGCAGCATAAGTTGACTTCAAATACCCTCTTCTTAAAAAGGCATTTTTCACAATTCTTTATCTCCTTTTGATAATTCCATCAAACTTTTAAGGGTATTCTTTTCTTTTCGAAAGAAACCTCAACCGCGGAATTGTTTCCAAAACATTTTCGTTTGAATTTCTTTCATGTTTTATAGGAGCTTCCCTCTGAATCCCCTTTTGGGAATATTTTCATATTTTGCTTATTTTTTAATCAAGTAATCCTGTCTTTTTATTCACCCTTTGACTCCCGCTCAGCTTTATGACTAAATAAAAAGACTTAAAAGATGTATTGCACCAAATTCCTATCTTTTTCACTGGAAATTTATTTCGAAAACTCATTCCTAACATTGGCATTGAAACTGAATTCTGAAGTACTCATTTCCGAGAGATGTTCTTTTCATCTAAATTCTATCCATTTCTTACATTCAGCTAATGAAATCTCTCAGCTTCCGATGTCATTCATCCGTTTTGAAACTCACTCGCTCGTGTTCTCATTCTCCACACGCAATATTCGAATTTCAATCTTACAGAAGGAGCAAAATGAACGTAATCTTAGCAAAACTCTCAACTGAAATTTTAGATGGACGATTTGCTTCCTTTACTTAAACCATGCTAACATGTCTCGCGACTAACCAGAGCATAAATGGATAATATTTTTTTTAAAGTGTATATTTATGTGACTGCCTATAAAAAAATTAATATACATATATAGATACATATATATATATTATATTCAGTAACTTATAATATATATATATATATATATATATATATATATATATATATATATTATAAGTTACTGAAAATTGATTTTGTGTTTTTTCATTACTTGGAATATGTATATCGAGCTTTTGAAATTTTTGTTGAGATAGAACATGATAAAATGATGGCGAAAAGAATTTCTATGACTAGTAAATAAACCGGTCTTCTTTCTACATATATGATGAAATCTAATCATTTATGAAAATGATACCTGCCTCATCTTTGGATCTCTTCCGCAATAATAACTAGTTAAAGTAGTCATTTTCTTCGAAATGTTCAATTACACATCCAAAAACTATTATTTCATCGTCCTGAATTTTCTAGTTCGTCATCAAAAAGGTACAAATTATTATTAACTATTAATAAAAATTATTAAGTTTAAATTATTATAATATTAAATCATAAATTATTAAATTAAATTATAAATTATTATTAAAAATTAAATATCATATTCTTCGCCACGTTTCCGGTATACTCGAATTCTTTTTAACTTCAAATTCTCTCTTCATTTCCTTCCATCAAATTAATGAAACCTAATCTTTTGTAAACTCAGTCAACGAAAGTTTGATTATTAAGATTTTTTTGTATGCAGGCCCTTTCGAGAGAAGCCTTTTTTCACTTTTTAAAAGCTCCTAATCAAAAAGATTATATTTCTCAGTCTTTCTTACAAAATCAAGCGCAAATAACATGGAAAATATTCTCGATTAATACAATTAGTAATAAAATTAGTTTTCTTACATACTCTTTCGATATTGAACTATTTAAATGTAGGCAAATTCACTTGAAGAGCGGCCTGTTGGCTTACGATGCGGCCTGTCTTAATCAACAGAATGGTAAACGCGGCCTTCCGTTGGAAAAAGGTTCCTCAACCATAGAGAGAGGGAAGGTGGGGCCTCATGTGAATGTTTTGGCTGTATGACGAGGCCTTTCAGTCACTTGCTAAAATAAAATCCCGTATTTAAATTATTTTCCTTTCCAGTCGTTATAATGAAGCCAAGTGAAAGTAAAGCGGAAAATGTTCCCTTTCACTCAGCGAATGAAAACATGTCTCCTCGTAAAAAATTCCTAATTGTAACTATTAGAGTGTAGCCAATACCCATCACGAGAGAGGCTAAGAATAAATGTTGAATGTGTTCTTCCGATGGAAAAGTTTTCCACCTCTGGTACTGACAAACGGTCCGAAAAGGAAAATGTCTTTCACATGTACGTGTATATATCCCTGCCCTTGTTCTTACAATTAACACCAATCTACCGTATTCTATCATCTCATTTTCAGGCAGACATTTCATTTCGTCTCCCACTCCAATTTTCTCCATCGCTTCATTTTCTCTTCCTTTCTCCCTCTCATCCAACGGAAGAGTTATTTCATCGATTCACCACCAAATCGGACCCGTTTTCCTTTCCTCTCCTTGCGTTTTCCGCTTCCTCTACTCTCAATGTCCAATTCCTCCACACGCAGCGTGACTGACGCTTTCAACTCCAACTCTATCTAATGTTATCCCCCAGGAAATTCTCGATTCATTGACTGTGTTCACTCTTGATGTGATGTATTTCGAGACGTCTTTCGGATTGGATCATACGCAAGACTTGCGTGCTTCCGTTCAGGTTTGTACCGTCTATGTTCAAAGCACATTGCTTTCGATTGATCCGGAGGCAGTTTTGTCATTTGTATTTCACCTGTTAAAATGTAAATGAGAGAAGGTGAGATTTTGAGGGCAGAAGTACAGGAGGGAAATTGGAATGTCAAGAGTGTTAAATTGTTTCGGTATTTAAGCGCGATTTCCTCATTTCGGAATGAATTTCGCAACTAAAGCTACTTCCGAAATCATAATGTCCTTTTCGCTTCGATCCACATTAATACTGATAATAACGAAAAATGAAGGAACAACCTTAAAGCTATTTCTGAGGATTTTATAATTAAAGGAGAAATAAGGATAACTTCCTCATTTTCGAACATGTAAGTTCTAACGAGGTAATGAATTAATATAAAATCAAGCAGTGGCTGAAAAGCAATTAATATCCGCAAAAGGATTAACAAGTACTATTCCGCAAAGTAGGAACAGGACGATGTATAATTTGAAAATCTTGTGAGTAAATTATGAATATATGTACAGTTTAAGAGCAACGCCACTCAGTACTTAGAAGGGATTGTTAGTAGAATCTTTGCATATACAATATTTTCAAATAATAAAAATCGCTGTATCTGAAATCATACGTAGTTTCAGCAGATTTTCGGTTCTTTTTTATCTTTAAACAGTAATGTCATCATTTAAATCCTTGCATTGAAAACTTATTTACCTTTGCACGAAAAGTAATTCTATACGCGAAGTTATGGCTAATTAAGCTTTTTTCTATTTTAACATTTATTTTGCTTCTTTTGTTTTGTGTGTTTTCATGCTTAAGATAAGAGCTCGCGAATCATTAGATTGATAGGTAAAACTGTAAAGCTCTTTAACTACGTTTAGACTCTCTCATCTTTCGTATTTTCGTATCTCAAAAATAGAACCGTTTAAAAGCGCAGAGCGGCAATATTATATTCTTAATAGATACTTTTCAACGATGCCTCTGATCTGTCGAAAGTATGAATATATCTCTTTATCGTATATTATATGATAAATATTTAAAATATTATTGATTGATCATTGTTAATTACGCAGAAAATTAATTTTTCATAAATGGTAAACAATTATATTATGGTATATTTTATCTTGCTTTATTTATTTCAATTTATATTTTACAGCATTATCATTTTATCTTTCGATAGATATTTTATTGAGAATTAAGTTATTCTTCATTAAATTTTATACCTTGCATACCTATACACTATAAATTTATGATCACTCAAATATCTTCAGGTTAGTTTTGTATCTAGTAAGGCTAATGTAAATACACATTAATTCATTTTTTTTGGAACTTGAAAGGTTTGCCGTTATTTGAATTTTGCCGTGATACTGCTTAACTCTCGGAAATTGCATCTTCAACTTATTCCAGAAATTGGACAATCTTTTCTCCGATGCTGATAATCAGAGAGGTTGCCCTGCTTCAAAATGTGATTTCACGTTGTAGAGTGCTTTTAGCAAAGAAAAAGTTTGAAATCGGAAAAAAGACGAACAGAGCTGACAGTCGTAAGAGAGAATGTATATCAGATTTAAGTGAAAGTCCTCTCAAATCTTAAAGAGGAGTTACCACAAGAACTTGCTGTAAACAGGGTACGAATGGAAAATTTTGAACTCACTGCTATCTCTGAACGGTAGCTGATTTATTTATCCTTATTTAGGGAAATTTGATTGCGTGTCTGACGTCAAACTTAAGGGACGCCAATCTGGTCCCTATCACCCATAGGCGATTTTAATTATTTCCTAGATGATAGAAAGGTATGATTGTGACATTGATGTAACAGTGTCAAAAAATTTAGAATATTTGGGACCTTATTAATCACGTGACATTGATGATTACGTGACTTCATCATATCCAGAAAAATTTTAATGATAAATCAATTTACCAAAATTATTTTCATGAGCACTAAATTATGTTACTGAGATGTTAAATGAATTATACTGCTAAAATATAGAACAACTGTGGGTAGTAGAGATAAAAAGGTTCACGACCTCCGATATAAAGTCTGATATCATAAGTTCAAAAATTAAAATGGAGAAGTTAACTGAAAGAGCGTTCAATTTAAACAGTATTATAATATGAGAAAGTGAGTGTAGAAATCAGTTTGAAAATAATTACGTATAATTGTGGTTCCTAAAGTGGAGGAAGTGTTAAGTGAAGAGAAATCATATGATGCTCAAAGGATACTTCACAGAAGCCATTTGGTGGATGCATAATTAATACGAAGAATCGATTATCGTCAGAGATGGAAGGTCTTATCTGCAGCCTTAGTTCTTCATCCATGTAGTGCTTCCCTTCTAAGCTTTCCCTATTCTCTTCTCCTGCAAGAATACCACACTCAATTTCCCTTGTACTTATCATATCTTTGTAATTGTCGGAAATAATGGTAGCTTCATCTATGCCGCCAATATTTGAGAAATATTCAGTTTTCCTAACTATAGAAGTTTTCTCCTTTCCTCTTTCTCATTTAATGCTCCGCATATTCTATTCTATTTCAGTATTTTAGAGTTTCAAATTTAAGGAAAAAAACTTCCTTTCTTGATTGGCAAGTTTTCGGTGCTATGCGCTCCATATTTTATTATGGATTTTTCCCACTATTTAATCGGTTTTGGTCCGTGACCTTCAACTCTTCTTTCGATTCTTCGGTGTCTCGTTATGTCTATTTTATCTTGTAATTCACATGTTCTTCCCCTTTTAGTCCATCTCAGAATCCACAAAATTTCACAATCGCAGGCATGCATAATGCATTTTCTGGATTGAGTTACAAGATCAAAATCCAACGCATTTGCCAACTACTTCCCCATGGTCGTGAGCTACACATTATTTTGCAACAATAAGGGAGATTTAAAACGGATTTATAACGAATGACTGGTATAAATTTTAGTCCTTATGGGTTTTGCTTAAAGGCTATTAGACGCCGTATTAGAAAAGATATAGTGAGACTCAGAAAATCCGGAAAAGTAAAAGGCTTAGGAACTCGTTGAGTATCTAAGTTAGAATGAATCAATCGATAACTGCGCCGGAGAAGAAATGAAGGAAGGCAGATGGAAAAGATATCAGGGCAAACAAAAATTGACTTCCTTGAATAATTGACGCTTTCCGGTCGTCTTGCAAGAATTTTTCTTTTAATTGGTAATATATTTCTCATAGCTTCACTCTCTCCTTCCCCATTGATGTTACATTAAAAGATTTTTCGTTACTTTCTAGATCTTCTCCGTAGTAGAAGCTTAAAGCATATATTTATGTGGTATACTTTACTCCCTCCTGTTGCCTTACTATTATTATTCTTATTGTTAAAAAGGATGCATTTAGGTGGGGGACCTGGCTGAAGTAGTTTTAATTTTAGTTTTTAATGATTCAATTTATAATGTCCAAATTTATATAAAAAGACTATGATTGTGAACTATATAAGACATGTAAAACAAAAGTTTAAAAATTATCAAGAAGAAGAGTACTGATGAGAAATTAAGATTAAGAAATTCATTTTAGCCTCTTCCTTATTCCCCTGCATTCATTTTATTATTGATTGGAATTTTATTTATTTATTTGGGCCTCTCTTGGACAGGATGTTCTAATATTTTCTCCTTCTCGTGACAAATTAATGCTCTCCAACGTCTTTTTTTCTTTAAGTTAGTGCAAAACTTAGGGGAGACAGAGATAGGCTTATACAATCTTCAAATATTATTTTTCTGATTTTAGTTGGTTCTGAGTTTAGTAATCTACTCGTTTCTTATTTTCATTCATTAGTTGAACTCCAAGCTTTTCTATAGAGCCTTTAATGCGCCTTATATAATCATGTTTAAATTTAATCGACTTTTTTTCGACGATGTTACCTGTATAAACTTTCTCCGGAAACGGAGCAGGATTACACAATGCCGGGAGTACATTTACAGGCCTTGATTATTAAAATAAAAACTTAAAAATGATTAAATATAATAGTCATTGTAAATATAATGCATCATATTTGCACAAATATTAATTTTATTCAAAAATATATATAAATCTGAAATCATATCCAAAAATCGATGAACAATTTAAAACTAGAAAAAAAATTTCAAACTGAAATGTAATATAAAAATCAGTTAGGATGAGTCCTCACAATTCATGCGAAAAAATATAATCAATCGCCTGTTTTAAGATTGCGGGATCTCTTACTGTACTGCACTGTAATCACTGGGATCCATGTCTTGACATTTTCTACCGTCTCAAACAGTAAATACACACAATATTGTCATTTTCATCATCAGAACCAAATGTTTCATTCTTTTCTGGTTTTCTTATATGCTCTTGACTTTCTAATTTTCTGGTTATTTTCGTATTTTCCCTTTATGTGTGTTTTCTACGGTCCAGAAAGTTTTCTGGTAGGTCTTCTCTATTCTCGGCAGAACTGGTTCGATCTATCTTGCTCTTTTCCGACTTATCCTGTCCTTTTAAATAAATTTCTTAAGAGCAAGTCTGTTAGAATAACATTTTGTCTCTATTTTCACCTTATATTTCTTCATCTTCTTGGCGCTGCTTCTTCAAAAGGCCAAATCTAGCTTCTAACAATTTTACGGTCGTTTCCGTCAGTTTCTATTACCGGAGGCACCGTTGACCTTTCGAAAGCATGCCTTCTTCTCTACAACAGAAATGTATTGGAAGAAGCTGCAGATGACGCGCCTTTGAATAAATAACATATTGACGGTAACACAATTTGTTTATATATATTTTTTTCTATGAGGCAAGGCAAATAGTCATCACCATTTCTTGGGAAAGTAATCATCAAGTACAAATTATTTTTGAAGTTAACATCATTCCTACAGGTACTGTATCTCTTATATACATGGGTGGTCTGAAATGTTTCCGACATTTCGCCATTTCTCGACATGTTTTCTGTAAATTTCTAAAAATTTTCTGTAAGCTTCTGAAAAATCTGGGGTCGGAAACTTTTCAGACCACCCTCGTATACTACCCTTTTCTATCAATACTGGTATTCCTCGCTGACAAATTCGTTCAAATCATTATCTCGTAAAGTGAGGAATAATTATTAATTGAAAAAACAGTAAATGGACGTTATTAATAAGTTACTTCCATTCCTTCCATTTAAAACCGTTCAAAGCTAGAGTAATAAAACAACGCTAGAACATTCATCTCGTCCATAAAATAAAAGGTAATAAAAAGAAACTGTTAATTTACGTGTACCTTTTCTATCCGAAGACCAACAAATATTTTGGATTAAATTCACCACCACAATTTTCTAGAAATATTGACGAATTATAATAATAATAATAATAAAACGTCTTTCTTCGGGCGAGATTATCATGGAAATTATCGGTGGAAAAGACGTAGAGGTCGCTCAGGAGTATGGGAAGTCCACCATTTATTATGAGTTTTCCGATTTATTTTCTATGCATCATCATATGGGAGGCCATCCTGCTACTTATTTAATTTAGTCTTTAATAATGTGGTGTCTGCTCTAGCGGATAATAGTCCGGTAAGCTCGAATAGCCAAGTGGGCAGCGCGTTCACCTATGGCGAAAGGGGTCCCGGGCTCGATTCCCGGTGGGGTCTCATATATGTATGACCTCAGCCGTCGAAGCACTTTTAACAATCTTACTAATACTATAATTCCTTGCAGTAGTGCGGACAACCAAACATGGCGGATTGGTAAAGGGGAGCCCCTCATTTCCGTTGTATAATTTGTCTAGTACCTAACGAAGAGCTTGAATTAAAATCAGGCCGTGAAGTTTTTCCACGATCAGTATATATTTACTATATTATCACAACAAAATGGCATCTAAGAAGTTAATTGGAGATGAGTTCATAAGGAAAAATCGCCCCCGTTGGAGAGTTTCTCTCCATTCCACTTCCAAAGTTCACTTATGCGTCCATCTTATGTAAAAGATGAACGATTTTCAATGAGGAAATGATTTAAGTATTTTTAAATTATTTAAATAAATTCGGAACTTTCCGGAAACATCGGAAATTCGGTTTCGTATGTCAGGAGTTCCTGAAGTATATCTGTTTATGTTTATTCATTGACATATGTGCTACATGATCAATGCATTGAAATAAGCTTAATTTCTTTTCCATGTGACCTTTTCGGGGAGTACAGAAGACGACGAAGGTAACATCTGGATGATCGCCATGATCGTCATTGGCTGCGTCTTCATCGTGTTTGTGGCATTTTCCATCTACCTCATGTGGTGAGTCGTTACAAATTCTCATTCATTTCAACGAAAGAAAGCTTCATATATCTATTTCCCTTAACCCCCAGTTAATTTGCTGGCTAAGTGGGCTAACTAAAAAATAACCATTCGTGCAATAATTTTCTTTGTCTAGAATTTCACGTGCTTTTCTTGAAACAAATAATTTACAACAAAAAAATTTCACAGTAAAAGGTTGCCGCTTGAAGCAGGCCTATACCGAAAATGCCGGTAGTGTTCGAGAGGAGGCGTTCTCAGGACGATGATGGAGGAGAATTCGGAGTGAGGTGAGGGAAGGGCGTAGCGGAGGATTAAGGAAACTAGCGCTGTCCAAATTCCACGAGGCCATCTTTAGTAGCTAAATTCGTTATCCGTGACGGAATGGATGAATTAATTTACAGATCTTGCTCTAAAAATTAAATCTTTCATAAATGCGCTTCGAAGAATTTGGCCAGCCCTAGTCCTTTGAATAGAATTTTCAACGCTCTTTTGTGAACGAATGTTCTGCTTTAAGCCATTTGATCAAAGGCATAGTTTTTGTTCATTGTGCGAAACTACCAACTTTAGGCAACTGTATTTGCTTTAAAGATGAGGATATTGGAAAATTTGTCAGTCTATTGAAAATATTCAATCAAAATCTGCGTCGAATCTTTTCTGAATTTTCATTTACAGTGAAACCTCGTTCGATTGCAATATTATGCACTGAATTAATCATTTCAACCGCAAGAGGTATCAGTAGTGTCTCTTATGTCATGCAGCATCAAAGTGTTATTTCATACGATTCTAGAATTGGAGGGCTTACAGTTTATTATAAACGTTTTACGAAAATCATTGAAAAGCTTGAGACTTTGGGTCCTCAACCTGGGGTATCTATACCCTTTATAGACACAGGAAGCTTCTCCTGAGTTTGGTAAATAGTGAATAAGTATGTTATGCTATTGAAGTATTTGAAAATTACTTTGTTCAGCAAATTTTCATTGCTATCTGATTTTGGCACAACCTATGGTGGTCTAATTGACACACTTTTCTGTGAATGAACATGGTAAACCAAAGAATTCATTTCTCATTATAATGAATAACGGTACAGGAAATGGTTTATTGCCATTCAGGTATTCAGGAGCAAAACTTTTGGGAACCCTTGCTTATAGATGTTCAAGTATCATGATTATTCTAGATTGTCTTGATCTGTAAGAATTTAATGATAGAATTAGATTATGAATTTTGGCTCAGTTCATAACATGAGGAAAGAATGTAATGAAGTATTCTCTTGTTGAATTCAAATGGGAGATTGATCTGTTGTATGTTAAGATGAGAATTTACTGAAAAATTAGAAGATAATGACTAGATACCAAGAGAAACATAACTATCAATATACTACCCAAAAATATTAGGAAAAGATGAATTATATATATATATATATATATATATATATATATATATATAGAAACCATAAGATAAATAAATCTAGCCTCATTATATCAGGATATAAATTGATCAGGAAGTAGTAGGGTATATGACAAGAGAAAGTTAAATGGAAGTAGTAGTTAATGATGTGTATGGAAATGAAACTGTGGGTTTTCATGTTTCAAGCGACATGTATAAACACTTTGGGAATAAGGTAAGATTAATTTTATTCACTCGGATGAAAAATTGAATTGGCCTGGATTTACTAAATCTATTATAATTTCATTGAATAAAAATACCAATGGAACTGTTGATGCAATGATTATTGAATTGCACCTTAATAGCTCATAGAAAGAAATTTTTAAGGGTCCTAAACAGGGGTCTAGGACAACTCGCCGCAGCCCAACTCGCCACGGGCATATTTTAATTATGTTTAAAACTACCTGAAATTACCCGTACTTCGCAAGGGTTTGAATTATCTAATAACATAGAAAGAAGAAACTAAGAGATCTGCTAAATTTTACGATAAGACCATAGCACCACTTCATAGAAGCAGTTAATCCTCGTTAACCCTTAATTAGTTTCGTGGGATCGATAAAACCCCAGGCGATATACTTCCATCGATAAAGCATTAGCTATTTAAGATATTTATCTGCCAATTTTTTACTTATGTAAATAATTTTGCACTATATTTAAAATCTGATGATTTCGTTAATTTTGAAAAACGAAAGGTATGCGATTAATGCAGAGTTAACAAATTACAAAAATCAATTTAAATCTTTAATAAACCTTTTATTTATTTTAAGCGATGACCAATGAATTAATTCATCTGTAAGTACCAGGCGCAGAATGAAAAATACTATCTGGGAGTTAATGGACTACCAGAATTTTGCTATATGACATGACAAAAATGATATCACAAACCAATTTTTTTAATTTCACTGATAGAAAGCACTTTATTTTAGCAGTTAACAAATGTACAAATTTAAAAAATTAAATGATTATTTAATAAACATATTAATGCTTTTTGCAAGTGCCCATATGTAAAGTAATTATTAGTAAGTACAATAGACAAAGGTTTCTCCAATCATCGGCAACGGCAACCGATTAATTTAAATAAAATTTTCACTGTTGTGTTGAAAAAGTTATTTTCATTCAAATTTCATCTGAACTTAAGTTTGAATCGATCAATGTAAACTACGAATCTTAATTATACCCGTCCGAATCCGTAGCTCCGCGTAAAGGCGAACCTACGCGAGGCTAATTTCTTCGCTTACGGCAAATTACATTACTTAAGTTAGAGAGGAAGGGAGAGAGGCCATTGCGGTTCCATTAGTTTGTTTGTAGAATTTTCCTTCAATTTGAAAGAAATTTTGGTTCATGCATGTTTTTGTTAATAGGATATATTCTTTGATGACTTCGGGGGATAGATTCTGTTTTAAAATTGAATGAATTGCAGAGTTTTCACCCGAGAACATTTTTGAAACTGCCATTACTCTCTCACAATCCAACATAAAAGGCTGATTTTTTCTTAAATTGCTCATTGTATCATCTGAATGCATAAAAGTTACATGAAATTAATTTTAGAGCAACCAAATCTTAGTAAAAAATTATTTAGTTGGAACGTAACTCAAGAAAAAATTCGTCGTGCAGTCCAATTTATGCGTCGCCTAAAACTTTTTGGTTTCTCACGTGAGGAAGAACTTGTCTCAAGAGAAAGCGAGATAAATGTTGTAATTTTCATTTTCAGTTTGTTTCAATGCGATATCTTGAACAGAACTTTAATTTTTGACTTTTATATCATAGAGCGTATACTCCTTCGCGCTTCGAATCGCCGAGGCTTCGGAACCTATAATACAAAATCTATGCTAGATATGGTGCTCATTATTCTTCTGGTACTTAGTAATGAGTTACTTTATGTATAGGCGCTTAGAAGGTATTGAAACATTGTTTAAAAATTATTTAAATTTATTTTTGGGAATTAGGTAACACTGCCAAAATTGCATACTTTTAATTGCTTAAAATTAACTAAATTCTCATATTATCGTAGGAAGATGAAAATCTTAACAAAACAAAAATTTAGTTCATACAACTTGATTATTTTTTGTTTTACCGAGGGAAATACACCACTTGGGGTCACATTGACCCCATGGTGCTAATTAAGGGTTAATTACATTTACTGTATTACATAAAGATCAGCTAGGAAGGGATATCTTTTTATGAAAAGTTGATGTGTAATTTAATTTTCAGTTTGTGTGCATGATCTGATTTTTATTCTTAACATGGTACTTACTAATGAATTACTTAATAAACGGGCACTTAAAAACCATGATCTGTCAAGTATATAATTATTTACATTTATTTTTATAAATTTGGTAACACTGATAAAGTTTAATGCATTTTATGGGTCAACTCAACAAAATTGGTTTGCCATATCATTGTATAGCAAAATTCTGGTTAACTCCCAAATATTATTTTTCATTTTGCACCTGGTATTTACTGCTGAATTACTTTGCAGATCACCACTTAAAAATAAACAATATGCATATTATATAATTATTTAAATTAATTTTGTAAAAAAGGTCATATTGAGCCCACAAGACTAATTAAGGGGTTTCTTCTTTCTATGATATTAGATAATTAAAACCCTTGCGAAGTACAAGTAATTTCAGGTAGTTCTAAACGTAATTAAAATAAACCAGCGGTGAGTTGGGCACGCAGCGAGTTGCCCATTCCCTGTAAACAGAAGGACAGAGACAAAACTGATGGGGCATTGAAGTGAAGATTAGCTTGGATTTTAAATAAAAAGTAACTAAGGAGGCAATATTGATGATGATTTCAACTAAGACATGAATTTTAGACAATATATATTGCATGGATTATAGAAATTGTTGTTAATGTTGTTGCGAATAGAGTAACTTATGTGGTAAGACATTTTGGAATTAAATATAATTTCAGAAAAAAACTACTCATGAAGTCTACAAATTGGAGGAGTAATAAACAGATGGTAATGTAGTTGAAAATGATCTGAATATGTATGGGTTGGGTAGCAATATTTTGTGTTATAGGGGTTGGTTCAGAAATGAGACGAGGAGGAGGAGAGGGGTAGTTAGGGAAATGTTAATATAGCAAAGGAGAGCAAATGAAGGGGGGCTCTGAGCAAGATATCAGGAGAAATCTAATGAAGTCATCAGTCTGAATGTCTTTTTTTGGTACAGGTATCAAAAAATTGATATTGAAAAAGGAGGAGGATGAAAGATTCATGATTTCATGAGTTGAGAATAAGAAAAGAATATTTGCTGAATATTAAGAAAAGATAAATGTGATAGTTGGTAGGAAGGATGGAATCTGTTTAAGTAATCAAAAGCTAAAGAAAATAAAGTCTATGCTATACGCCTTTGAGAGATATTTCCTAGCTAGGCAACATTCTCTGCTACCAACTTATTCACTCTCATACACCTTCAACAGGGCAAACTTTGGCAATTCCCTTCAAGAGGAGTTACATTTTTGGCTCTTCCTTATCTATCCTTAGGCTTTCCTAAACCATTTGGACCCATCAGCTCAGAGAGTTCAAGTAGATTTTCGTCTTTATGATGGGTCAAGATCATAAAAACTGAAGCTGGAACCATTTTTGCCAAAAGCAAATGTGATACCAATTTGGCTATCTGGGGGCCTTGGCTGAAGAAAATAGGGAGGTGAAGTATTCAGAGGGAAAGATTTCTAAATAAACAAATTGGAGATAGGAATGTGATAGAAGAGATTAATGAACAAAATTTGTTTGATAGAATGAATGGTGGCCTTAAATAGAGCAGCCAAATTTCATCTTTCAGAAAAAGTGATGAGAGTAAATGATAATTTTGCTGAATATTCATTGATAGTTTTTTTTAAGACATCTGTGATGATTATCATCTAAATGAAAGAAAGCTTTGAATATATGCCTTTATCTTAATTTATAGATATTTATAGGTAAGATGATGAATTTAGTTCGGAGTTAAACAAAAATACTTCCAATGATAGCTTCTACACCTTTTGTATTTTCTTCTTGAATTCAACCAAAGTTCTTAGCTCTGAATATTGAAACAGTAATCATACTAATGCACCAAAGCTGATATATCATTACATTTTTCATTTTGACCAAAATTTACTAATTTTAAAGAAGTAGTATCTCTCTTTTCACGATATAGTAATTAATAATGAGTACTATTAAAAAAATAAGGTTATTTTCAGGTTTATGGCTTCATTTGAAAGAAAATAGTTTAAAATGGAGATAAAATGTCACAATGTCTCAAAGAGGTTTAATATAGCTAATGACCCAAGAGTTTATATGCAATATCTAATTTAGGTAAACCATCCTCTTAATCACTGACCATACAAAAATATACCTGTAAAGCATAGATTGATGTAAATAAATATTTCAATGACGAGGTTTTACTGTATTTAAATATTCAATGATTAGCAACTTAAAATTATTAAAAGCTTTACAGTTGGGTATTTGTATATGCAGAAAGTGTTGCATTGTTGCATATTGATGAGATATAAGAAAGTAAATGAGTCTGTAGTTAAATTGCATGCAGGAGTAATAATAACCTAGATAGTATATAAGGTAGGCATGTTAAGCCTTAAGAAGTTATATTAAGCTTATGAAACCATTGCCTAAAGAAGTAAACCAAAAGATGCTTGAAATGTATTAATGTACGATAATTATTTCAGCTAGTAGATTAAGCTTTACATTATGTTATAAGACTGTAATTGAAATATACCAAAAGAAATGTTGTATCAAAGAACTATTACAAGACCTGCATATCTACTCATCAACACAGTAGCTTATTAGGATTTCATTCTAAATAGAATGAAGAGGACGAATTCTAGGACAGCCTATGACCTGGCACTTTCCTATTTAATAAAGGAGGAATTTACTTTTCAAGAAACCTGTAATGCCTTACTTTCATTGTTGCATTTTCACTACCTAGAAAATATGATGAATTATTCATCTTGGGTCCTAGTCTAGTTTACCATAATGAATATAAATTCACCTTTTCTGTTCAGATACAAACTATCTGTACTTAAATGTAACTTGATCAAGGCATACCTAAAATGCAACATTTTAAGAACTTTTTCCATTAGAGGTCTGCTTTTTTGTCATCGAAAACATTCAGCTAAGCAACTCTGATTTGAAATTAATTTTTTATTTTGAATTGAGAGAAAATTTGAAAACTGTTATTTCTTAATCATGTCATTATGAAAATTACAAGTCGCAAAATTATTTTTGAGTTACCTTGAATGAATCGATTATTCAATTACTATCATATAAAAAGTAGTAAAAATTCACGTCAGATATGTTAAAATACCTCTCAAATAAGAAAATCTTACCCAATTTACTGAGCAATAGGGAGTTTATCAAGCAATTAGTTTTTTTTTCAAATTAGAAAGCAAGGGTAAACATTGAAAATTCATAACGACTGTGAGTCCAGATAAAACCAGGAAAATTTAGATGACAGTTTTGAGTTTATCAAAGGAATGAACACCTTTAGACTTTCAATTCTTCTCTATCAAACCATGGCTCTTACATTTCTCATTAGTCCTTATGCAATGGAATGATCAGTATCCTCTCCTTAAGAAGATTGAACCATTCCTCATTATCTATAATTTCCTTTCTGATAAGAGCCTATTTATTGTCTCTGCATGAAGTTAGTACTAAACTAAAGAGTTAATAAACTGAATATATTTTATAATAAGTTATGTAGAGGTATCCTCAAAACAATTCATCTAGCTTCATAATATGTAGAGTTCACCAACTGAAAATTACTATTGAACCTCTAAGTGACCATAAAGCTTTTATATTTTCTGTAAATGAACACCTCTGAATGTCCTTGAAAGGTATTCTTGCTATCTAATTACTAATTTCAACAACTGAATAAAAAGTGAATTTTAACGGTGATGATAATAGCTGAGGATGAATTTCATATTTCATAGGTATTCAAAGCACTCAAGGGAGTCCTCTCATTATCAGTTTATGTAAGGAAAATATGAATCCAGAATGCTGTGCATGGCTTAATGTAGAAACCTTTTTTCATTTGTAAATAAGATTGACTTGGCATGGTAGATTTAAGTTCATCTTTTCAGTGCTTGAACTTCATTTTAGCCCATTTCAATTTGTCAGATGAAAGAATATTTAACAATATGTCATGGTTCTTTTTATCTCAGTAATTATGATTCACATGAGATGACTAAGTATTCATTTAAGTTTCCTACTGGTTCTATCTTTATACATAGATCAGAAAACAACTTTTGTGAGTCCATTTGATCCAAAGCCACATCCATTATAAACAATAGATTTATGGGATCTTATTACACTTAAAAACCAGAGTAATTCTAAATTATTATCTAGGAAAAATATAAATCTTTTCTTGCTTATATTATTAATGAATATAAAAATAAAAATCACATTTAGTATGTATTTTGGTAGGATAGATATTTGGTAGGATAATATTCCTGAGCTTTTTCATGTTTGGAATGATTTTAATCATTAAGTTTATTTATTTATTTTGATATTCTGTCAACATTATTCTAAATAAAAATATTTTTGAAAAAAATTTCAACAAACCCTAAATGATCTGCAATGTTTCATGGCATGTAAGAAACTTTGCTATAAAGATGTACCTCATTTTTGAGGTGTAATTCTCAGGGATAAACATTTCATACTTATCATTGGTGCATAAAATGCACCCTGATTTTGAAATAGAATGCTCAATGAATTTAGATAATTCAGTACTCGTAGCTAATAGATCAAATCAATTTGTTTTAATCCTTCAAAATAGTGCCTTCATGCTTGAGTAGACTGAATCATTGATCTTCTGCTTTTGTTTATGTCACACCAGATAACATTGTGATTTTTTTATTTCTAGAAGTCTTCTCTGATTAGTATTCCCAAAGAATTTCATGAGCTACTGTTTGGTCTGCTCTTGTTCTTCCTAAAATCAAAATAATAGGTCAAAAAGCATTTGGAGATGTATTTGCTTTATTAGATACTAGAAATGTAGAATATCATAAAAGAAGCACATAATGGTGAATATTAAGAATGTAGTAAATATTCTATCATTAAGCTTTATTTAAAGTGAATCCAATTACAATTGGTGATAAAAGGTGGGCCTGAAAATAGAGTAACAGTGATGAATTGTTGTGAAAAGTAGATCAGTGAAATGATTGGTTATTACTGTTATGGAATTGTATTTTCATTATAGGCTCTGAATAGATCTCAGCTAGCAAGCTTCATTTTTGTTGTTATAAGATAGGTAATTGGTTCATAATGAATGTTGCAATCAAATACTTGATATACTCAACTTTTAATATTTTTTCTTATAAATTTTCTGCTCAATAAATACAAGAATCGAGCCTAAATAAATATTCTAAAATCAGAATAAAAGTTATTCTTTAAAAAAACTTTCCATTCAGAGGCTGTTTTAATTCACTTTCATCCTGCTTTGTTATTTAATAACTAAATTGTACTTTATAATTTCGGAATAATAAATTGGATTCAATTGGATTGGATGTGATGCTAAAGCTCAATTAGAGGGAACTAAAGTAAATAATAATAATACTTGAGTTTTATTTAGTACAATGCTATTCATAAATGTATCGTATTATTTAATAACAAATAATTAATCAGAAAGAAACATTTTTCAAAAAAATTAATAAAACAAATCTTTGGCTTATCTTGTGATTTGTCTTGTAATTATTCTAAGGTAGTAAGTATAGGAAACCCATGCTTGGAATCTTTGCAAGAATTTTCATCATATATTCAGGAAAATATGAATAAATTTTCTACGTGAAACAGAGTGATACTTTAATCCAAACAGAAATAGCACAAATGAACATTATGTCTGAGTATAGTAAAACAAAAGCTATTAAACCAGTGAATGCTTTGCATGTTTTGAAACAGACTCAATATTTCTATTGATTTCAAATTATAGATTTGTCCTTAATCGGGGTATAATTTTCATTTATATTTTCTGAATTTGGAGAGTAGCAAAAGAAACAAAAAATAACCTGGAATAAATTACACAGAGCATGGAGCATTAATATCTTGAATTTCAAATAATATAACATTCTTAGTTTAGGCTCACACTTAAAGATCACTTCTAAATCAATTACTTAATTTATACTCCTCCTTCACTTCATTCTATTTTAGAAATTCCAGTTTCTTAAATTATCTTCTCTTTTTAGATTCCATCATTTTTCAGTCTCAATATGAGTATTACATTGAATTAATTAAAATATAATTCAAATAATTATAAGTTAAAAGAAGAATATGGAAATTTAAAGCTTCATTATGTTCAGATAACATTACTTAATAGCAAAATTAAAGCAAAGATTTTGAAATGATTTGCAATGCTAAAAGAATTAAATTAGTTTAAATGTTCTGACTAAGATTAAGTTTAGGAAATGTGAAAATTTACATTTATATGATTCATTTCCACTGTTCATATTGATAAGGTTTACCTCTTTGGACCTCTTGGACTTTTATTGGGCATATAACTGAATATTGCTCATTTTACATTTGTTGCACAATCCATTTATTTGTTCAATTTCAGCCATGGTTCCATCGTAAATGGTAGGAGAATGCAGCCTCGAGGAATCAGCGCAACTGGGCCAGGATCAAGCAGTGGGACTGGAAGGGAAGTAAAACCCTGACAAGGAAGAGAATTTCATTGAAGAAAATGTTGAAATTTGATGAGTGGATACAGCATGATGCTGTATCTTAGAGGAAAGTAAAGGAGCTTCAGAATGACTTCAAGTAACTGCTTGACCTGATAATTTTGTGGCCCAATTGAAGGGCATGTCTTGATTCCTAAACTTGGCTGCATGATGGATGAGAGTCATAAACTCTTCTACTGTTCCCTTTTTGGAGTCCAAAATGTAAATAGGTTTCATTGCAAGAAGAGTCTTAGAGAAGGGTCATAGTGATGTGAATATAAGTTATTTCGTTGAAGCACAAAGAAAAACAAATAATTCATACTATATTTATGACCACTTTCTTTAAAACATCATCATTAATGATCCTAAAATACTTATTTTCAAACAGAGATATTAATGGTTATTTTTCAGGAATAATGCTGCCAAAATTTAGTAATTTTTTCATTTTGAAAGCCATGGTTATTGTTTTTGTAAGATATTCCTCCAACATAGGAGATTAACTCAGTAAATTTTGGCAACTGCTCTTTGAAAGAGAGAAAAAATCATTACTAAGGACTTCAAGATGTGTTTAAGCGTTTAAATGACCTTAGTGAAGATGTATGATGACAATTTGGAGACTGCGGAAGTGAAATAATCCCTAGCTAAAGACACTGTGTGCTGCAATACCAAATGTAATGCTGGGAATTTGAAGAAAGTGCTCATTGAGGATAGTTGCCAAGAATGTCCTTTGCTGTGGACAAACAATGGTTGAAGAAGACTAGATTATTGGTGAGTGTGGATGGCCCTTAAAGGAAGTCCCATTTGGTAAAACACATATGTAGTCGATTTTCATGTCTATTTGTGTTGGTTGTGGTTGAGTGTATGAACGTCCAATGTAGCCCCATGTGAATGTAAGCGTCATATGCAAAAATATTCTCTCATGCCATGTACTCTTTCAGTAAATGCCACATTAGACAGGTAATTTCAAATATGATGTTTCTTCCTCTTTATTCCCTAAAAATTATTTAATGTGTTCCCATTGCTTTGTTATGAAGATTCACTATTCATTTTTAATCATTTCTTTACTGGTGTGGTGTTTCACCTATAATTTCTCTAAGAGTTATGTCTGAAAGCCTGGAACTATCTTCATTATAATTATTCTGTAGGAAATTGTATAAAAATGAGGAATTATGATTCAATATGTTTGTCTATGTATACCTCAAATAACCCTGGATGTATTATTTAAAGATATGCATGTAAAAAATCATAACTCTAGTTCAACCCTTTTTTCTGAGATGAGATTTAAGGATAATTGACTCATCTAAAGGAGCAAAAGCAAAGCTAAGGGATACTCAACTGATCGATTCCAACCTCCATGAGTGTTTGTTCTTTTGTGTCAAGCATCCATTCACATTAAAACTTGCTATAATGTATATTCAGTGGGCAAATATCTTTTAAAATCTCCTCTATACAAATGAAAATTTGAAATGTTGATGCTCCTTCACGGTGCTATTTGAATGAGTACTTACTATGGTATGATAGCATGTGACAAACCAAGATGAATCAATTCTAGTTACTAACTTGCAATTTTTAGCATTGATATTGCATCTGCTAAATAAAAAGCTTGTATCTGAGCAATGAAAAAGATTTGATGACCCCAAATATTGTTTATAAACAGGTTATCTTCAATCCTTTATAGCTACCCAGAGTTACAACAATTTTCAACCAATATCTGATCGGCAATGAACCTATTTTATTTTCATTTGAATGAAATAGCACATTAAGTAGGAGATTAAAATAAGCCTGCATTTCAATTATTGTATTGCAATATTTTCATATTTATAAACAGTCTGAAGTAAATTGAAATGGCATAGTTCATTGCATTGCAAAACTTTCTTTTTTACAAGGAATTTTCTTATATTTTTTATTTTTTGATATCTTAATAAAATTTATAATATATTCCCTACCATTAGAAAATTTGTAGGACTAAACATATCCTGCAATAGTGATGCTGTAAAATGAGTCATTCATTAAAGAAAACATGGGTGTCAAAATGTCCACTTTTTATCAGTAAGAGAATGAGTATTTTCTTATATACACATATATTATTAGAAACATTTGTGTTATTCTGACTGAATGAATAGATGTACTTTTCCCATTATACACTTCCTCTCTTATTTGTTTTTGGAGTAAGCACAATGGAATGTTAATTAAATTATCTCCTTATAGGAAATGCAATGGATGCTTACAAACAACATATATGGATACAAAAATTATGAAAAACATTGTAATTCTGTGCAGCAATCTATGCATGTATTCAATGTAAATGCTGGGTTATTATCAAGCCTCTCGCTGTACAATAATTGGTGACTACTCTTGATCAATGCTTATATTAAATTTTATGTAAATAATACTGAATTATTACATTATTATATTTTATTCTTAAAGTGACCTAAACCTGTGAAGGCAGGGTAAAATTTAGCTGCTAACATTGTTCTGTGAAACATTCTTGATAAATTTAATTCATTTCAGACATTAAAAGTGTTGGGTACTAGAAAATCATAGCTAAGTAATTCAAGTAATTTACTGCATGGAACTTATTGGAAGTCAGTTTAGCATCTTGGAGTTAGTTCTTCATTTTAATTGAAATAAAAAGAGAGTCATAGTTGTTTAGTTTAGAATCAATTTATATAGGTATAATCAGAAGCCTGAAATAAGTGTTCTGTAACCATTATCCTCAATTAAAACATTGTTATTTTAGCAGAATACCTTTACTTATAGAAATTCAAGATATTCCTTTATAAAGCGTAGTTTCGTTCAAACAAAAGCTAATTTCAAGAGATATACATGAAATCTAACAAATGAAGGCCAAATCCTCTCCGAAAACGTCTTATTTCGCCGGATATATTATAAATTAAGGGAAAATCGACTCCAGAAACATATATTTTTCCTGATATTGGAAAAATAACCTTTTGTTTCGCCACAACAACAGCTCATTATGGGTGATATACCTAAAATCAAACAAGAGATGGTAAAATACGCTCTGAGTACGCCATATTTTTCCAGATATTTTCTAAAATATGTGAAAATTGGATCCAGAAACCACATTCCTGATATTTAAAAAATAACGTGAAATTTCCCATCAAAAACAGGTCATTTTGTGAGATTTACCTATAATCTAAGAAATGAAGGATAATCCGCTCCGAAGAGGTCTTATATTTTCAGATATTTCATAAATTAATGGATAACTGGCAGCAGAAACCAACTATTTTCCTAGTATTAAAAAAATAACGTGTAGTTTCGCTGCAATAACCGCTCATTTATGACGTAAACTTAAAATATTACTAATGAAGGCAAAATCCCCTTTTAAAACGTCTTTTTTCTTGATAATTCTTAAAATAAGGGAAAATTGGCTAGAGAAACCTCATATTTTTCGTGATATTCAAAAAATAACCTGTTGTTTCGCAGTAAAAACAGCTCATTATGGGTGATATACCTACAATCCAACAAAGGAACGCATAATTTGCTCCAAAAACGTATTCTATTCTCAGATATTTCATAAATTCAGGTAAAATTGGCTCCAGAAGAAACATGTTTTTCGTGACATTTCAAAAATAACGTGAAGTCTTGCTAAAAAACAACTCATCTTGTTAGATATACCGATGATCTAAGAAATGATAGAGAAATCCTCTTGAAATTAAAAAATAACCAGTACTTTTACTTCAAAAACAGCTCTTTTTGTGAGATATACCTAAGATGTAACAATTGAAGGCCAAATCCGCTCCAAAACCGTAATAGTTTTCCAGATTTCATAAAATGAGGGAAAATTGGCGCTAGATGCCGCATATTTTTCGTGATATTTCAAGACTAACGTGTAGTTTCGTTGCAACAAAAGCTAATTTCAAGAGATATAACTAGAATCTACCAAATGAAGGTGAAATCCGTTCCGTAAACGTCTTATTGTCCCAGTTGTTTCATAAATTATGGGAAAATCGGCTCCAGAAACCACAACTTTTCGTGATTTTTCAGATATAACGTGTAGTTTTCTGAGAAAACAACTCATCCTGTGAGATATTCCTAAAATCTAACAAATGAAGGAGAAATCCGCTCCAGGAACCTCTTATTTTTCCTGATATTTCATAAAATAAGGGAAAATTTTAACTAGATGCCGCATATTTTCGTACTTTTTAAGAATTAACGCGTTGTTTCGTTGCAACAAAAGCTTATTACAAGAGATATAACCGAGATCTACCAAATGAAGGCGCCATCCTCTCCGATTACGTCTTATTTTTTCAGATATTTCATAATATATGGGAAAATCGGACCCAGAAACCACAATTTTTCGCGATATTTCAAAAATAACATTCTGTTTTGCTGAGAAAACAGCTCATCTTTTGAGATATTTCTAATATCTAAGAAATGAAGCAGAAATATGCAACAAAATCGTCATATTTTTCCATATTTCCATATAAAGAAAGAGAAAATTGGTACTAGAAGCCACATATTTTTCCTGATTTTTCAAAATTATGGTGTAGTTTCGTTAAAAAAGGTAATTTAAAGAGATATACCTAAAATCTACCAAATGAAGATGAAATCTGCTCCGTAAACGTCTTATTTTTCCAGATATTTCGTAAATTAAGGGAAAATAGCCTCAAGAAACAACATATTTTTCGTGATATTTGAAAAAATACTGTGTAGTTTTGCTAAAAAAACCGCTCGTCCTGTGAGATATACCTATAATCTAATAAATAATGGAGAAATACGATCCGATTACGTCTAATTTTCCAGATATTTCATAAAATAAGCGAAAATTGGCAATAGAACCTGTATATTTTTCTTAATTTTTCTAAATTAACGTATAGTATTGCTAAAAATCAGCTCATTATTTTATCTATACCTATGAGCTAATAAATAATGGAGAAATCCGATTCGATTACGTCATATTTTTCGAATATTTCGTAATTTATGGGAGAATCGGCTCCAGAAACCAGGATTTTTCGTGATTATCCGAAAACAACGCGTAGTTTTTGTGAAAAATCAGCCCATCTTTTGAGATATACGTAAAATCTAACAAATTAAGGAGAAATCCGTTCCAAGAACGTCTCATTATTCCAGGTATAACATAAAAAAAGCGAAAATTGGCACTAGAAGCATATTTCGTATTATATAAAAGTAAGAAGTAGTTTCGTAGCAATAAAAGCTATTTTCAAGAGAAGTAACTGCAATCTACCAAATAAAGGTGAAATCCAATCCAATGGATTATCTAATATAATAAAATAAGGTGTGTGTATGTATGTGTGTATGTGTGTGTGTATGTTCGCCTAAAACTCGAGAACCATAAATGGCACAAATTTCAAACTCTCACGATTGTTAAATGTACTCCCTGCGCAGATAATAGGCTACTTTTCATTTACCTAAATGTCCCCAGTTCGAACCCAGACAAGAAAAACCGTTCTCATAAGAAATGCACGTAAACCTCAGTTTTATCGGTTGCAGGCCACATTTCTTTTGCAAAATTAAATTAGAAATAGTAGGCTTACGAAATCGAGACAAGCACCAAAAGAAAGAGAAATGAATAGAGAGTCTTATTTTGGTCGTGAAATATCGTTATCGAGTCAAAATGGCGAGAATTCGGTTAAAATAGATGGAAATTTTGAGGCTATAAACAACTAGTCCCCTTGACGACGAATGCGATTGTTGAAACCGAGGTATTGCGTTTTCCCATAAGAATGCAAGGGTATTTTAGCTCCATATGAAAGTAATGATTAAAAACGAATGATAGTATATGTACTTAGCAAGCAATATTCTGAAATTTCAGCATTTGCATTTACGATCAATTTGCAGCGTTGATTCACAGGAGGCATCGTATGATCATTTAGGGAAAGTTTCTTTATCACCTCGACTTTGCCATTTCTACTTGAAAATAATGAAGCTACTACGTGTGATTTACACTGGAAAAACTTTAAATTGATTAATGTATACTGCGTGCAGCCTCTTGGCGTGTGGCAGTGGGTGCTTGAACCATGACTCTACTTCCCTAATCGTCTAATACCGTGTATTATATTAGCATTTCGAGTAAATGAAATCATTTTTTACACGGGCGATCTTTTGTATTCGTGAGCAAACCGCAAGTAGTATTGTTTCCATCAAAATTTTCTCCCGTATAGGATTTAATGTGAAGCTAAGCAATACTATCTTAATAAGTAAATTTAAAATATAAGGAAATGGGTAATTATTACATGAGACGACGTGCACCCAGGAAAATCCCAAGGAAGAATCATCATACACAGTTGAGGAAACTCCTAAAGAAAGAAAATCTGAGACGATTCATTTTCTTATCGTGAGTTCTATATTTGCATTCAAATGATAAGAAGTCAGAAAATATAAAACATTTTCATTTAGGATAACATTTTCATTGATCCAAGTTAAGTGAGAGATGTTAGATTTTCCTCTTCACAAGTTATTACCTAATATATTATCTACTGCTTTATTATATATCCCCGTTGAGAATCAACGAGCGCCTCAGCTAGTTTAACAATATATTAGATTAATCCAGCAAATTAAGCCGAACTTCGCTCCGAAAGCGGTTTATATAGCAAAATAATTGGAAAATTTTCTACTGAAGCCATAACTCACCAAGAAAACGGTTTGTTTAGCAATATATTTGAAAAACATTTCAATCTAGGCCAAATTCGATCCGAACACAGCATATTTAGCAAGGTATTTGAAAAATTTTACAAATTAAGTCGATTTTCGCTCAAAAACTGCTAATTTAGCTAGATATTGGAAAGATGTTCCAAGCTAAGCGAACATCTCTTCAATAAACGGCTTATTTACCGAGAAAATTTGAAAAATCTTCGAATTTAAGCCAAAATTCGCCCCGAAAACGACTTATTTAGCAAAATAATTGAAAAATCTTTCAAATAAGGCCGACATTCGCTAGAACAAAGGCTTACTTAGGAAATTTACTAAATTATACCAAAATTCACGCCGGAAAAAACCTATTTAGTAAGATATTTGAAAATTCATCTAAATTTAATCGAAATTCGCTTAAAAACGGATTATTAAGGAAGATTTTTAAAAATCTTCCACCTTAAGACGAAATTTGCTCTGAAAACGGCTTATTTAGCAAGATATTTGAAAAATCTTCCAAATTAAGCTGAAATCTGCCCCGAAATTGACAAATTTAGCAATATATATAAAAAATTTTCGAAATTAAATCAAAATATTCTCCGAAAACGAAATATTTAGAAAGATATTTGAAACATCTTCCAAATTAAGCTGAAATTTGCTCCGAAAACGGCTTATTTAGAATGATATTTGAAAAATCCTCCAAATTAAGCAAAATTTTGTTTAGAAAACGGCTTATTTTACAAGGTAAGTGCAAAATCTTCCACAAGAAGCCAAAATTCGCTCAAGAAAAGGCTCATTTAGCAAGATATTAAGAGATTCTTCCAAAATAAGTGGAATATTGACTGGAAACGACGTTTTTAGCAATATATTTTTAAAATAATTCAAATTGAGCCGAAATTTACTCCGATAACGTCTTGTTTTGTAAGATATTTGCAAAAGCTTCCAAGAGAAGCCATAATTCGCTCAAAATACGGCATATTTAGCAAAATATTTGAAAAATCTTCCAAATTAGGTCGAAATTCGCTCCGAAAACGGCTTATTTAGCTAGATATTAGAAAAATCTTCCAAATTAAGCCGAAATTAACCCCGAAATTCACATATTCAGCATGATATTTAATAAATCTTCCAAATTAAATCAAAATATTCTCCGAAAACGGCTTAATTAGCAAGATATTTAAGAAATCTTCCAAAATAAACCGATATTTGCCCCGAAAACGAAATATTTAGCAAAATATTTTAAAAATTTTCCAAATTAAGTTCAAATCTACCTCGAAATTGACATATTTAGCAAGATATTTGAAAATTCTTCCAAACTAAGCAGAAATTTGCTCCGAAAACGTCATATTTCGCATGATATTAGAATAGTCTTCCAAATTAATCCAAAATTTGATCCGATTATGGCTTATATTGCATGATATTTGAAAAATCTTCCAAATTAAGCCAAAAATTGCTCCGAAAACGGCCTAATTAGCAAGGTATATGACAATCTTCCAAATTAGTCCGAAATTTCCTCCTATTACGGCTTATTTAGCAAGATATTTGAAAAATCATCCAAATTAAACCGAAATTTTCTACGGAAACGGCTTATTTAGAAAGATATTTAAATATATTCCAAATTCAGCCGAAATTTCCTCTGATTACGGCTTATTTAGCAAGATATTTGATAAATCTTCGAAATTAAGCGCAAATTATAAATAAATGGAAATTTTCCCAAAAACGACATGTACGAGGTCTGTTCAAAAAGTTCCCTTTTTTTAAACTGTGCCTCCAGGTGGTTAATTTTTAATCTGCCTGTAGGCGAATTATCCGCAAAAGCTTCCCAAATAACCACCTTCAATCACTTTGTCGATATATTGCTTTGTTAATTAGTTTCGGATGTTTATGTGAACAGGTATTCTTAGAGTGCGGCGAAAAATCGGATCCACGGAAATGAGTTCTTTGAAGGAGCAGCGTTCTTCTGTAAAATTCTGCGTGAAACTGGGCAAATATTTCACGGATACTTTTGAGTTGATCACCAAGGCTATTGGTGAGCATACTATGAAACGTATCGCGTGTTATGAATGGCTTATACGGCTCAAAGACTAGTGGCAATCAGTGGAAGACGAGGATCGTATCGGAAGACCATCAACGTCCACATATGACCCCCACATAGAAAAAGTGAACGATTTCGTCCGTGCAAATCGACGTTTGGCTGTCAGGGAGCTGGGAGAAATGTATGGCATCCCGATTGGTTCTACTACGAATTCCTAACAAAAAAAATTTAGGATGCATCAAGTCGAGGAGAAATTCGTGCCTCCCCTGATATAAAAATATCTTGCTATATAAGCGGTTTTTTTTACTGAATTTCGGCTTAATTTATAAGATTATTCAAAAATCTTGCTAAATAAGACTTTTATGAACGAATTTTGACATAATTTGTAGTATAATTCAAATAACCTTCTAAATACGACGTTTTTTGACCAAATTTCGGCTTAATTGTGAAAATTATTACAAAATATCGCTAGATAAGCCGTTATTTGACCGAATTACGGCTTAATATGTAATATTATTCAAATATATTTCTAAATAAGCCGTTTTTGATCAAATTTTGGCTTGATTGTGAAGATATTTCCAAAATATCGCTAGATAGGCCGTTCTTGACCGAATTTCGGCTTAACATGGGTGATTTCTCCAAAATTTCGCGAAATAAGCCGTTTTTTGACCGAATATTGGCTTAATTTTTATGATTATTCCGTAATATCACGAAATAAGCCGTTTTTTGACCAAATTTCAGCGTAATTTGGAAGATTTTTCAAAACATTTCGCGAAATAAGCAGTTTTTTGACCGAATTTCGGATTAAATTGAAAAATTTTTCGAATATTTTGATAAATAATCCGTTTGTTGAACCCATTTTGGTTAAATATGGATGATTTTTGGTTATCTTGCTAAATAAGCGGTTTTTTTGAAAAAATTTTTGCTTAACTTCGAAGATTTTTTTCATATTTAACTAAATAAGCCGTTTTTTGACCAATTTTTGATTAATTTGGAAGATTTTTCCAAAATTTCACGAATTATGCCGTTTTTCGACCGAATTTCGGCCTAATTTGGAAGGTTTTTTTTCATATATCGCTTAATTATCCTTTTTCTGACTAAATTTAAGCTTAATTTGGAAGATTTTTCCTAAACTTTCACGAAATAAGCAATTCTTAAACGAATTTCCGATTAAATTGGATGATTCTTCGAATATCATGCTAAATAAGCTGTTTTTTACACATATTCTAGCTTAATTTGTAAGATTTTTCGAATATTTTGCTAAACAATCCGTTTTTGAACAATTTTTGTTTATTTTTGGATGATTTTTCATGTAACTTGCTAACTGCCGTTTTTCTAAAAACGTTTTGCTTAACTCGGAAGATATTTTTCGTATTTCGGTAAATAAGCCGTTTGTTGAACGAATTTCGGATTAAATTGGAATATTTTTCGAATATAATGCTAAATAATCTGTTTTTTGATCAAATTTTAGCTAAATTTGGAACATTTTTCCAAAATATCACAAAATAAGCCATTTTTTAACCGAAATTTAACCGAATTATGCCTAATGTGGAAGATTTTTCAAATATCTTGCTAAATAAGCCGTTTGTTGAACAAATTTTGGCTTAATTTGTAAGATTTTTCCAAGAATTTCGCGAAATAAGCAGTTTTTGACCAAATTTCTGCTTAAATTGGAAGCTTCTTTGAATATCGTGCTAAATAATATTTCTTTGAACCAATTTTGGCTCAATTTGTAAGATTTTTTTAAACTATCGCGAAATAAGCCGTTTTTTGACCGATAATTGGTTTAATCTGGAAGATTTTTTTCATATTTCGCTAAATAATCCATTTTTTACCACATTTTAGCTTAATTTGGATGATTTTTCCAAAAATTTCGCAAAATAAGCAGTTATCAGACTGAATTTCGGAATAAATTGGAAGATTTTTCGAATATCTTGAAAAATATACTTTTTTTGAAGAAAATTTGGCTTAATTTATAAGATTTATCCAAAATATCACGAAAAAAGCCGTTTATTGACCAAATTTTAGCTTAATTTGGAAGATTTTTCCAAAACTTTCGTGAAATGAGCCTTTTTTTACAGAATTTTTTGTTAAATTGGAAGTTTCTTAGAATATCTTGCTAAATAATATATAAATAATTTTTTTTTAATTTTGGCTTAATTTGTAAGATTTATACCAAAATTTTGCGAAATAAGCAGTTTTTTGACCGAATTTCGGAATATATTGAAAGATTTCTCGAATATACTAAATATTTTGTTTTTGAACTAAGTTTGGTAAATTGGGATCATTTTTCGAATATCTTGCTAATTAGCCGTCTTTTTTTGAAAAAATATATGCTTAATTTCGAAGATTTTTTTCATCTTTCGCTAAATAATCCTTTTTTGACCACATTTTACCTTAATTTGGAAGATTTTTCTAAAATTTCGCGAAATATGCCGTTTTTGACCAAATTTTGGCATAAATTGGAAGATTCTTCGAATATCTAGCTAAATAAGTTGTTTTTGAACAAAGTTTAGCTTAATTTGGAAGATATTTCGAATATCTTGCTAAATAATCTTTTTTTGAACAAATTTTCGCTTAATTTGTAAGATTTAACCAAAATATAACGTAATAAGCTGTTATAAGACCAAATTTCAGCGTAATTTGGATGATTTTTCCACACATTTCGCGAAATAAGCCGTTTTTTGACCGAATTTTCGCTTAATTTGGAAGATTTTTCTAAAATTTCGCAAATTAAGCAGTTTTTTGACCGAATGTCGGATTAAATTGCAAGATTCTTCGAATATTATGCTATATAAGCCGCTTTTCGAGCAAATTTTACCTTAATTTGGAATATTTTAAGAATATTTTGCTAAATAATCCGTTTATTGAACAAATTTGGCAAAATTTGGATGATTTTTTAAGTATCTTGCTAAATAAGCCGTTTTTTGAAAAATTTTTGGTTATTTTGGAAGATTTTTTTCATATTTCCCTAAATAAGCCGATATTTGACCAAATTTCGACATAAATTGTAAGATTCCTCGAATATCTTGCATAATAAGCCGTATATGAACAAATTTTAGCCTTATTTGGAAGATCTTTCGAATATCTTACTAAATAATCTTTTTTTGAAGAAATTTTGGCATAATTTGTAAGATTTATAAAAATATCACGAAATAAGCCGTATTTTGACCAAATTTCAGCGTAATTTGGAATATTTTTCAAAACTTTTGCAAAATAAGCAGTTTTTAGACCGAATTTCTGATGAAATTGAAAGATTTTACGAATATTTTGCTTTCAATTGATTTTGAAAATTATTTGAAAATTTTATTTAAAACGTTTGAAAAAATCCTTACTTGAAAATTTTGGGGAAAATTTTGATTCAAACCATTGGTAAAAATTTAGGTTTTAATATTATGTTGATATTTTTAATTAAAAACCTTCGTTGAAATATTTATTTTAAAAGTTTCTTGAAAATATTTATCTAAAACGTTTTGTAATTTTTTAAAAACTTTTCTTGAAATTTTTTATTTAAAACGTTTAAAAAATATTTATTTGCAAAATTTTGTGGAAAAATGTCATTTACAACGAATTAAAAAATTTTAATTAAAGAATTTACGGAAAATTTTAATTCAAGCCGTTGGTAAAAATTCTAGTTTAAATATTTTGTTGAAAATTTTTCTTTAAATCCTTTGTTGAAATACTTATTTCAAAATTATCTTGAAAATATTTATTTAAAACGTTTTGTAAATTTTTTAAAAATTTTTTCTTGAAAATTTTTATGTAAAACGTTTGTGAAAATATTTTTTTGCAAAATTTAGTGGAAATTTTTCATTCACAAAGAATTTAATAATTTTTAATTAAGATTTAGGGGAAAATTTACATTCAAAACGTTGGTATAAATTCTAGTTTAAATATTTTGTTAAAAATTTTTATTTAAAACGTATGTAAAAATATTTATTTGCAAAATTATGTGGAAAATTTTTTTTAAGACCTTCGATGAAATATTTATTTCAAAATTTTTTTGAAAATATATCCTTAAAACATTTGGTAAATCTCTTTGAATTATTTCTTGAAAATGTTTATTTAAAAGGTCTGTAAAAATATTTATTGAAAAATATTTATTCATAACGAATTTAAAAAATTTAATTTTAAAAATCATTTCAAAATTTTTCTTCACGAAGTTTTTTAAATATTTTGATTTGAAAATTTTTGGGAAAATTTTAATTTAAAACGTTGGTAAAGATTCTAGTTTAAATATTTGGTTGAAATTTTTTATTGAAAATCTTCGTTTAAATATTTACTTCAAAATTTTCTAGAATAATTTATCTGAAACGTATGGTAATTTTGTATTCAATTTTTTCTTGACAATTTTTATTTAGAACGTTTGTAAAAAATTTTTATTTGCAAAATTTTGTGTAAAATTTTTATTTCAACGAACTTCAAAATTGTTATTTTAAGAATTTGTTGAAAATTTTTGTTGAAAACGTTTGTAAAAATTTTTGTGAAAAATTTTGGGGAAAATTTTTATTCAAAACGTTCTTAAAAATTCTAATTTAAATATTTCTTTTAAAATAAGCTTTTTATTTAAAACCTTCGTTGAAATATGTATTCCGAAATGTTCTTCAAAAGATTTCCTTAAATACATGGTTAATTTTCTAAAAATTATTTCTTCTAAATTTTTACTTAAAACGTCTATAAAAAATATTTATTTAAAAATTTCGTGGAAAATAATTATTCATTACGAATTAAAAAATCTTTCTTAAGAATTGTTTGAAAATTTTTATTGAAAAGTTTGTAGAAATTATTTAATTATAAATTTTGTGGTTAATATTTATTCATAACGAATTAAAAAATTTTAATTTTAAAAATTATTTGAAAATTTTTATTTAAAACGTTTGTAAAATATATTTATTGAAATATTTGGTGGAAAATGTTTATTCATAACAAATTAAAAATTTTTATTTTAAGAATTTGTTGAAAATTTTTGTTGACAACGTTTGTAAAAAATCTTATTTGAAATTTTTGGGGAAAATATTCATTCAAAACGTTGGTACAAATTCTAGTTTAAATATTTTGTTAAAAATTTTTATTTAAAACGTATGTAAAAATATTTATTTGCAAAAATATGTGGACAAACTTTATTTAAAATCTTCGATGAAATATTTATTTAAAAATTTTCTTGAAAATATATCTTTAAAACATCTGCTAAATCACTTTGAATTATTTCTTGAAAATGTTTATTTAAAAGGTCTGTAAAAATATTTATTGAAAAATTTTGTGGAAAATATTTATTCATAACGAATTTAAAAGTTTTTACTTCAACAATTTGTTGAAAATTTTTACTTAAAACCTTCCTAAAAATTTTATTTTAATATTTTAGTTTAAATTTTTATTTATAACCTTCGTTGAAACATTTATTTCAAAGGTTTCTTCAGAATATTTATTAAAAACGTTTGGTAAATATTTTTAAAAATTTTTTCATGGAAATTTTTATTTAAAACGTTTGTAAAAACTTTTTATTTGCAAAATTTTGTGGAAAATTTTTATTTCAACGAATTTCAAAATTTTTCTTTAAAGAATTTGTTGAAAATTTTTGTTGAAAACGTTTGTAAAAATTTTTATGTGAAAAGTTTGGGGAAAATTTTTATTCAAAACGTTCGTAAAAATTCTAGTTTAATTAAATTTTGAATTTAAAGTTTTAACTTCAACAATTTCTTGAAAATTTTTATGTAAAACTTTCGTAAAAATTTTGATTTTAATATTTTAGTTTAAATTTTTATTTATAACCTTCATTGAAACATTTGTATCAAAATTTTCTTGAGAATATTTATTAAAAACATTTGGTAAATATTTTAAAAAATTTTTCTTGAAAATTTTTATTTCCAACGTTTGTAAAAAATTTTTATTTGCAAAATTTTGTGGAAAATTTTTATTTCAACGAATTTAAAAATTTTTATTTTAAGAATTTGTTGAAAATTTTTGTTGAAAAAGTTTGTAAAAATTTTTATGTGAAATGTTTTAGGAAAATATTTATTCAAAATGTTTGTTAAAAACTTATTTCGAAATTTCCTTGATTATATTTATCTAAGAGGTTTTGTAAATTTTTTAATGAATTTTCTCTTGAAAATTTTTATTTAAAACGTTTGTAAAAATATTATTTGCAAAATGTTGTGGAAAATTTTCATTTACAACGAATTTAAAAATTTTTATTTAAAATTTTGGGGAAAATTTTAATGAAAAACATTGGTAAAAATTTTGGCATAATATTTTGTTGAAATTTTTTATTTAAAACCTTCGTTGAAATATTTATTTCAAAATATTGTTGAAAAAAATTATCCTTAATGTTTTGTAAATATTTTAAATTTTTTTTTTGAAATTTTTTATTTAAAACATTAGTAAAAATTATTTATTTCAAAATTTTCTTGAAAATATTTCTTTAAAACGCTATGTAAATTTTTTTTTGAATTATTTCTTAAAAATGTTTATTAAAAACGTCAGTAAATATATTAATTTTAAAATTATCTGGTAAATATTGATTCATAATGAATTTAAAAGTTTTTCCTACAACAATTTCTTGAAAATTTTTATTTAAAACTTTCATAAAAATTTTGATTTTAATATTTTAGTTTAAATTTTTATTTATAACCATCATTGAAACATTTATATCAAAATTTTCTTGAGAATATTTATTAAAAACGTTTGGTTAATATTTCTAAAACTTTCTCTTGAAAATTCTTATTCAAAACGTTTGTAAAAAATTTTTATTTACAAAATTTTCTGAAAAATTTTTATTTCAACAAATTTAAAAATTTTTATTTTAAGAATTTGTTAAAAATTTTTGTTGTAAACGTTTGTAAAAATTTTTATGTGGAAATGTTGTGGAAAATTTTCATTTACAACGAATTTAAAAATCTTAATTTAAATTTTGGGGAAAATTTTAATTAAAAACATTAGTAAAAATTTTGGCTTTAATATTTTGTTGAAATTTTTTATTTAAAACCTTCCTTGAAATATTTATTTTAAGATATACTTGAAAATATTTATCTTAAATGTTTTGTAAATATTTTAAAATTTTTTTTTTAATTTTTTATTTAAAACGTTAGTAAAAATTATTTATTTCAAAATTTTCTGAAAAATATTTCATTAAAACGGTAGGTGAATTTTTTTGAATTATTTCTTAAAAATTTTTATTAAAAACTTCTGTAAATATATTAAGTTTAAAAATATCTGGAAAATACTGATTATTTATAACCTTCATTGAAACATTTATATCAAAATTTTCTTGAGAATATTTATTAAAAACGTTTGGTAAATATTTTAAAATTTTTTTCTTCAAAATTTTTATTTAAAACGTTTGTAAAAAATTTTTATTTGCAAATGTTTGTGGAAAATTTTTATTTCAACGAATTTAAAAATTTTTATTTTAAGAATTTGTTGAAAATCTTTGTTGAAAACGTTTGTAAAAATTTTTATGTGAAAAGTTTAGGGAAATTTTTTATTCAAATCGTTCGTAAAAATTCTAGCGTAAATATTTTGTTGAAAATTTTTATTTTAAACCTTCATTAAAAAACTCTTCGAAATTTCCTTGATTTTATTTATCTAAAATGTTTTGTAAATTTTTTTTGAATTTTCTCTTGAAATTTTTTATTTAAACCGTTTGTAAAAAATATTATTTGCAAAATTTTGTGGAAAATTTTCATTTACAATGAATTTAAAAATTTTTATTTAAAATTTTGGGGAAAATTTTAATTCAGAACATTGGTAAAAATTTTTGCTTTAATATTTTGTTGAAATTTTTTATTTAAAACCTTCGTTGAAATATTTATCTCAAAATATTTCAACGAAAGTTTTAAATAAAAAATTTCAAAATATTGTGGCAAATATTTATTCATAACGAAATTTAAAATTTTAATTTTAAAAATTATTTCAAAATTTTTATTCACGAAGTTTTTTAAAAATTTTTATCTGAAAAATTTTGGAGAAATTTTAATTCAAAACGTTGGTAAAAATTCTAGTTTAAATATTTGGGTGAAATTTTTCATTTAAAACCTTCGTTTAAGTATTTATTTCAAAATTTACTTGAAAATATTTATTTAAAACGCTTGGTAAATTTTTTAGAATTATTTCTTAACAATTTTTATTTAAAACATCCGTATATATATTTATTTAAAAATTATCTGGGAAATATTGATTCATAAATAATAAAAATTTTTGCTTTAATATTTTGTTGAAATTTTTTATTTAAAACCTTCGTTGAAATATTTATTTCAAAATATTCTTGAAAATATTTATCTTAAATGTTTTGTAAATTTTTTAAAATATTTTTTTTGAAATTTTCTTTTAAAAACGTTAGTAAAAATTATTTATATCAAAATTTTTTGAAAATATTTCTTTATAACGCTAGGTAAATTTCTTTTGTATTATTTCTTAAAAATTTTTATTAAAAACGTCTGTAAATATATTGATTTTAAAATTATCTGGAATATATTGATTCATAATCAATTTAAAAGTTCTTACTTAAACAATTTCTTCAAAATTTTTTTTTAGAATGTTAGTAAAAATTTTGATTTTAATATTTTAGTTTAAATTTTTATTTATAACTTTCATTGAAACATTTATATCAAAATTTTCTGAAAATTTTTATTTAAAACGTTTGTAAAACTTTTTACTTGCAAAATTTTGTGGAAAATTTTTAATTTAACGAATTTAAAAATATTTATTTTAAGAATTTGTTGAAAACTTTTGTTGAAATCGTTTGTAAAAATTTTTATGTGAAAATTTTGGGGAAAATTTTTATTTCAACGAATTTAAAAATCCTTATTTTAAGAATTTGTTGAAAATATTTGTTGAAAACGTTCGTAAAAATTCTAGTTTAAATATTTTGTTGAAAATTTTTATTTAAAACCTTCGTTAAAGTACTCTTTTCGAAATTTCCTTGATTATATTTATCTTAAACGTTTTGTAAATTATTTTTGAATTTTATCTTGAATATTTTTTATTTAAAACGTTTGTAAAAAATATTATTTGCTAAATTTCGTGGAAACTTTTCATTTACAACGAATTTAAAAATTTTCATTTAAAATTTTGGGGAAAATTTTAATTTAAAACATTGGTAAAAATTTTGGCTTTAATATTTTGTTGAAATATTTTTTTAAAACTTTCGTTGAAATATTTATTTTAAAATATTCTAGAAAATACTTATCTTAAATGCTTATTTCGAAATTGCCTTGATTATATTTATCTAAAACGTTTTGTAAATTTCTTTGAATTTTCTCTTGAAAATTTTTATTTAAAACGTTTGTAAAAATATTATTTGCAAAATGTTGTGGAAAATTTTCATTTACAACGAATTCAAAAATTTCTATTCAAAATTTTGGGGAAAATTTTAATTCAAAAAATTGGTAAAAATTTTGGCTTTAATATTTTGTTGAAATTTTTTATTTAAAACCTTCGTTGAAATATTTATCTCAAAATATTTCAACGAAAGTTTTAAATAAAAAATTTCAAAATATTGATGCAAATATTTATTCATAACGAAATTAAAAATTTTAATTTTAAAAATTATTTCAAAATTTTTATTCACGAAGTTTTTTAAAAATTTTTATCTGAAAAATTTTGGGGAAATTTTAATTCAAAACGTTGGTAAAAATTCTAGTTTAAATATTTGGGTGAAATTTTTTATTTAAAACCTTCGTTTAAGTATTTATTTCAAAATTTACTTGAAAATATTTATTTAAAACGCTTGGTAAATTTTTTAGAATTATTTCTTAACAATTTTTATTTAAAACATCCGTATATATATTTATTTAAAAATTATCTGGGAAATATTGATTCATAACGAATTTAAAAGTTTTTACTTCAACAATTTGTTGAAAATTTTTATTTAAAACCTTCCTAAAAATTTTGATTTTAATATTTTAGTTTAAATTTTTATTTATAACCTTCGTTGAAACATTTATTTCAAAGGTTTCTTCAGAATATTTATTAAAAACGTTTGGTAAATATTTTTAAAAATTTTTTCATGGAAATTTTTATTTAAAACGTTTGTAAAAACTTTTTATTTGCAAAATTTTGTGGAAAATTTTTATTTCAACGAATTTCAAAATTTTTCTTTAAAGAATTTGTTGAAAATTTTTGTTGAAAACGTTTGTAAAAATTTTTATGTGAAAAGTTTGGGGAAAATTTTTATTCAAAACGTTCGTAAAAATTCTAGTTTAATTAAATTTTGAATTTAAAGTTTTAACTTCAACAATTTCTTGAAAATTTTTATGTAAAACTTTTGTAAAAATTTTGATTTTAATATTTTAGTTTAAATTTTTATTTATAACCTTCATTGAAACATTTATATCAAAATTTTCTTGAGAATATTTATTAAAAACGTTTGGTAAATATTTTTAAAAATTTTTTCATGGAAATTTTTATTTAAAACGTTTGTAAAAACTTTTTATTTGCAAAATTTTGTGGAAAATTTTTATTTCAACGAATTTCAAAATTTTTCTTTAAAGAATTTGTTGAAAATTTTTGTTGAAAACGTTTGTAAAAATTTTTATGTGAAAAGTTTGGGGAAAATTTTTATTCAAAACGTTCGTAAAAATTCTAGTTTAATTAAATTTTGAATTTAAAGTTTTAACTTCAACAATTTCTTGAAAATTTTTATGTAAAACTTTTGTAAAAATTTTGATTTTAATATTTTAGTTTAAATTTTTATTTATAACCTTCATTGAAACATTTATATCAAAATTTTCTTGAGAATATTTATTAAAAACGTTTGGTAAATATTTTAAAAACTTTTTCTTGAAAATTCTTATTTCCAACATTTGTAAAAAATTTTTATTTGCAAAATTTTGTGGAAAATTTTTATTTCAACGAATTTACAAATTTTTATTTTAAGAATTTGTTGAAAATTTTTGTTGAAAAAGTTTGTAAAAATTTTTATGTGAAATGTTTTAGGAAAATATTTATTCAAAATGTTTGTTAAAAACTTATTTCGAAATTTCCTTGATTATACTTATCTAAGAGGTTTTGTAAATTTTTTAATGAATTTTCTCTTGAAAATTTTTATTTAAAACGTTTGTAAAAATATTATTTGCAAAATATTGTGGAAAATTATCATTTACAACGAATTTAAAAATTTTTATTTAAAATTTTGGGGAAAATTTTAATGAAAAACATTGGTAAAAATTTTGGCATAATATTTTGTTGAAATTTTTTATTTAAAACCTTCGTTGAAATATTTATTTCAAAATATTGTTGAAAAAAATTATCCTTAATGTTTTGTTAATATTTTAATTTTTTTTTTTTGAAATTTTTCATTTAAAACATTAGTAAAAATTATTTATTTCAAAATTTTCTTGTAAATATTTCTTTAAAACGCTATGTAAATTTTTTTTTAATTATTTCTTAAAAATTTTTATTAAAAACGTCAGTAAATATATTAATTTTAAAATTATCTGGTAAATATTGATTCATAATGAATTTAAAAGTTTTTCGTACAACAATTTCTTGAAAATTTTTATTTAAAACTTTCATAAAAATTTTGATTTTAATATTTTAGTTTAAATTTTTATTTATAACCTTCATTGAAACATTTATATCAAAATTTTCTTGAGAATATTTATTAAAAACGTTTGGTTAATATTTCTAAAACTTTCTCTTGAAAATTCTTATTCAAAACGTTTGTAAAAAATTTTTATTTGCAAAATTTTCTGAAAAATTTTTATTTCAACAAATTTAAAAATTTTTATTTTAAGAATTTGTTGAAAATCTTTGTTGAAAACGTTTGTAAAATTTTTTATGTGAAAATTTTGGGGAAAATTTTTATTCAAAACGTTTGTTAAAATCTTATTTCGGAATTTCCTTGATTATATTTATCTAAAACGTTTTGTAAATTTTTTTATGAATTTTCTCTTGAAAATTTTTATTTAAAACTTTTGTAAAAATATTATTTGCAAAATGTTGTGGAAAATTTTCATTTACAACGAATTTAAAAATCTTAATTTAAATTTTGGAGAAAATTTTAATTAAAAACATTAGTAAAAATTTTGGCTTTAATATTTTGTTGAAATTTTTTATTTAAAACCTTCCTTGAAATATTTATTTTAAGATATACTTGAAAATATTTATCTTAAATGTTTTGTAAATTTTTTAAAATATTTTTTTTTGAAATTTTCTTTTAAAAACGTTAGTAAAAATTATTTATATCAAAATTTTTTGAAAATATTTCTTTATAACGCTAGGTAAATTTCATTTGTATTATTTCTTAAAAATTTTTATTAAAAACGTCTGTAAATATATTGATTTTAAAATTATCTGGAATATATTGATTCATAATCAATTTAAAAGTTCTTACTTAAACAATTTCTTCAAAATTTTTTTTTAGAATGTTAGTAAAAATTTTGATTTTAATATTTTAGTTTAAATTTTTATTTATAACTTTCATTGAAACATTTATATCAAAATTTTCTGAAAATTTTTATTTAAAACGTTTGTAAAACTTTTTATTTGCAAAATTTTGTGGAAAATTTTTAATTTAACGAATTTAAAAATATTTATTTTAAGAATTTGTTGAAAACTTTTGTTGAAATCGTTTGTAAAAATTTTTATGTGAAAATTTTGGGGAAAATTTTTATTTCAACGAATTTAAAAATCCTTATTTTAAGAATTTGTTGAAAATATTTGTTGAAAACGTTCGTAAAAATTCTAATTTAAATATTTTGTTGAAAATTTTTATTTAAAACCTTCGTTAAAGTACTCTTTTCGAAATTTCCTTGATTATATTTATCTTAAACGTTTTGTAAATTATTTTTGAATTTTATCTTGAAAATTTTTTATTTAAAACGTTTGTAAAAAATATTATTTGCTAAATTTCGTGGAAACTTTTCATTTACAACGAATTTAAAAATTTTCATTTAAAATTTTGGGGAAAATTTTAATTTAAAACATTGGTAAAAATTTTGGCTTTAATATTTTGTTGAAATATTTTTTTAAAACTTTCGTTGAAATATTTAT
Source organism: Pachydiplax longipennis (assembly GCA_036926295.1). Classification (NCBI taxonomy): domain Eukaryota; kingdom Metazoa; phylum Arthropoda; class Insecta; order Odonata; family Libellulidae; genus Pachydiplax; species Pachydiplax longipennis. The sequence continues at coordinate 10,662,878 of JAVFKF010000024.1, read as the reverse complement.
TTTAAAATATTCTAGAAAATACTTATCTTAAATGCTTATTTCGAAATTGCCTTGATTATATTTATCTAAAACGTTTTGTAAATTTCTTAGAATTTTATCTTGAAAATTTTTATTTAAAACGTTTGTAAAAATATTATTTGCAAAATGTTGTGGAAAATTTTCATTTACAACGAATTCAAAAATTTCTATTCAAAATTTTGGGGAAAATTTTAATTCAAAAAATTGGTAAAAATTTTGGCTTTAATATTTTGTTGAAATTTTTATTTAAAACCTTCGTTGAAATATTTATCTCAAAATATTTCAACGAAAGTTTTAAATAAAAAATTTCAAAATATTGATGCAAATATTTATTCATAACGAAATTAAAAATTTTAATTTTAAAAATTATTTCAAAATTTTTATTCACGAAGTTTTTTAAAAATTTTTATCTGAAAAATTTTGGGGAAATTTTAATTCAAAACGTTGGTAAAAATTCTAGTTTAAATATTTGGGTGAAATTTTTTATTTAAAACCTTCGTTTAAGTATTTATTTCAAAATTTACTTGAAAATATTTATTTAAAACGCTTGGTAAATTTTTTAGAATTATTTCTTAACAATTTTTATTTAAAACATCCGTATATATATTTATTTAAAAATTATCTGGGAAATATTGATTCATAACGAATTTAAAAGTTTTTACTTCAACAATTTGTTGAAAATTTTTATTTAAACCTTCCTAAAAATTTTGATTTTAATATTTTAGTTTAAATTTCTATTTATAACCTTCGTTGAAACATTTATTTCAAAGGTTTCTTCAGAATATTTATTAAAAACGTTTGGTAAATATTTTTAAAAATTTTTTCATGGAAATTTTTATTTAAAACGTTTGTAAAAACTTTTTATTTGCAAAATTTTGTGGAAAATTTTTATTTCAACGAATTTCAAAATTTTTCTTTAAAGAATTTGTTGAAAATTTTTGTTGAAAACGTTAGTAAAAATTTTTATGTAAATAGTTTGGGGAAAATTTTTATTCAAAACGTTCGTAAAAATTCTAGTTTAATTAAATTTTGAATTTAAAGTTTTAACTTCAACAATTTCTTGAAAATTTTTATGTAAAACTTTTGTAAAAATTTTGAATTTAATATTTTAGTTTAAATTTTTATTTATAACCTTCATTGAAACATTTATATCAAAATTTTCTTGAGAATATTTATTAAAAACGTTTGGTAAATATTTTAAAAACTTTTTCTTGAAAATTCTTATTTCCAACATTTGTAAAAAATTTTTATTTGCAAAATTTTGTGGAAAATTTTTATTTCAACGAATTTAAAAATTTTTATTTTAAGAATTTGTTGAAAATTTTTGTTGAAAACGTTTGTAAAAATTTTTATATGAAATTTTTTAGGAAAATTTTTATTCAAAATGTTTGTTAAAAACTTATTTCGAAATTTCCTTGATTATATTTATCTAATAGGTTTTTTAAATTTTTTAATGAATTTTCTCTTGAAAATTTTTATTTAAAACGTTTGTAAAAATATTATTTGCAAAATGTTGTGGAAAATTTTCATTTACAACGAATTTAAAAATTTTTATTTAAAATTTTGGGGAAAATTTTAATGAAAAACATTGGTAAAAATTTTGGCATAATATTTTGTTGAAATTTTTTATTTAAAACCTTCGTTGAAATATTTATTTCAAAATATTGTTGAAAAAAATTATCCTTAATGTTTTGTTAATATTTTAATTTTTTTTTTGAAATTTTTCATTTAAAACATTAGTAAAAATTATTTATTTCAAAATTTTCTTGTAAATATTTCTTTAAAACGCTATGTAAATTTTTTTTGAATTATTTCTTAAAAATTTTTATTAAAAACGTCAGTAAATATATTAATTTTAAAATTATCTGGTAAATATTGATTCATAATGAATTTAAAAGTTTTTCCTACAACAATTTCTTGAAAATTTTTATTTAAAACTTTCATAAAAATTTTGATTTTAATATTTTAGTTTAAATTTTTATTTATAACCTTCATTGAAACATTTATATCAAAATTTTCTTGAGAATATTTATTAAAAACGTTTGGTTAATATTTCTAAAACTTTCTCTTGAAAATTCTTATTCAAAACGTTTGTAAAAAATTTTTATTTGCAAAATTTTCTGAAAAATTTTTATTTCAACAAATTTAAAAATTTTCATTTTAAGAATTTGTTGAAAATTTTTGTTGAAAACGTTTGTAAAATTTTTTATGTGAAAATTTTGGGGAAAATATTTATTCAAAACGTTTGTTAAAATCTTATTTCGGAATTTCCTTGATTATATTTATCTAAAACGTTTTGTAAATTTTTTTATGAATTTTCTCTTGAAAATTATTATTTAAAACTTTTGTAAAAATATTATTTGCAAAATGTTGTGGAAAATTTTCATTTACAACGAATTTAAAAATCTTAATTTAAATTTTGGGGAAAATTTTAATTAAAAACATTAGTAAAAATTTTGGCTTTAATATTTTGTTGAAATTTTTTATTTAAAACCTTCCTCGAAATATTTATTTCAAAATATACTTGAAAATATTTATCTTAAATGTTTTGTAAATATTTTAAAAATTTTTTTTAAATTTTTTATTTAAAACGTTAGTAAAAATTATTTATTTCAAAATTTTCTGAAAAATATTTCATTAAAACGGTAGGTGAATTTTTTTGAATTATTTCTTAAAAATTTTTATTAAAAACGTCTGTAATTATATTAATTTTAAAATTATCTGGAATATATTGATTCATAATCAATTTAAAAGTTCTTACTTAAACAATTTCTTCAAAATTTTTTTTTAGAATGTTAGTAAAAATTTTGATTTTAATATTTTAGTTTACATTTTTATTTATAACTTTCATTGAAACATTTATATCAAAATTTTCTGAAAATTTTTATTTAAAACGTTTGTAAAACTTTTTACTTGCAAAATTTTGTGGAAAATTTTTAATTTAACGAATTTAAAAATATTTATTTTAAGAATTTGTTGAAAACTTTTGTTGAAATCGTTTGTAAAAATTTTTATGTGAAAATTTTGGGGAAAATTTTTATTTCAACGAATTTAAAAATCCTTATTTTAAGAATTTGTTGAAAATATTTGTTGAAAACGTTCGTAAAAATTCTAGTTTAAATATTTTGTTGAAAATTTTTATTTAAAACCTTCGTTAAAGTACTCTTTTCGAAATTTCCTTGATTATATTTATCTTAAACGTTTTGTAAATTATTTTTGAATTTTATCTTGAAAATTTTTTATTTAAAACGTTTGTAAAAAATATTATTTGCTAAATTTCGTGGAAACTTTTCATTTACAACGAATTTAAAAATTTTCATTTAAAATTTTGGGGAAAATTTTAATTTAAAACATTGGTAAAAATTTTGGCTTTAATATTTTGTTGAAATATTTTTTTAAAACTTTCGTTGAAATATTTATTTTAAAATATTCTAGAAAATACTTATCTTAAATGCTTATTTCGAAATTGCCTTGATTATATTTATCTAAAACGTTTTGTAAATTTCTTTGAATTTTCTCTTGAAAATTTTTATTTAAAACGTTTGTAAAAATATTATTTGCAAAATGTTGTGGAAAATTTTCATTTACAACGAATTCAAAAATTTCTATTCAAAATTTTGGGGAAAATTTTAATTCAAAACATTGGTAAAAATTTTGGCTTTAATATTTTGTTGAAATTTTTTATTTAAAACCTTCGTTGAAATATTTATCTCAAAATATTTCAACGAAAGTTTTAAATAAAAAATTTCAAAATATTGATGCAAATATTTATTCATAACGAAATTAAAAATTTTAATTTTAAAAATTATTTCAAAATTTTTATTCACGAAGTTTTTTAAAAATTTTTATCTGAAAAATTTTGGGGAAATTTTAATTCAAAACGTTGGTAAAAATTCTAGTTTAAATATTTGGGTGAAATTTTTTATTTAAAACCTTCGTTTAAGTATTTATTTCAAAATTTACTTGAAAATATTTATTTAAAACGCTTGGTAAATTTTTTAGAATTATTTCTTAACAATTTTTATTTAAAACATCCGTATATATATTTATTTAAAAATTATCTGGGAAATATTGATTCATAACGAATTTAAAAGTTTTTACTTCAACAATTTGTTGAAAATTTTTATTTAAAACCTTCCTAAAAATTTTGATTTTAATATTTTAGTTTAAATTTTTATTTATAACCTTCGTTGAAACATTTATTTCAAAGGTTTCTTCAGAATATTTATTAAAAACGTTTGGTAAATATTTTTAAAAATTTTTTCATGGAAATTTTTATTTAAAACGTTTGTAAAAACTTTTTATTTGCAAAATTTTGTGGAAAATTTTTATTTCAACGAATTTCAAAATTTTTCTTTAAAGAATTTGTTGAAAATTTTTGTTGAAAACGTTTGTAAAAATTTTTATGTGAAAAGTTTGGGGAAAATTTTTATTCAAAACGTTCGTAAAAATTCTAGTTTAATTAAATTTTGAATTTAAAGTTTTAACTTCAACAATTTCTTGAAAATTTTTATGTAAAACTTTTGTAAAAATTTTGATTTTAATATTTTAGTTTAAATTTTTATTTATAACCTTCATTGAAACATTTATATCAAAATTTTCTTGAGAATATTTATTAAAAACGTTTGGTAAATATTTTTAAAAATTTTTTCATGGAAATTTTTATTTAAAACGTTTGTAAAAACTTTTTATTTGCAAAATTTTGTGGAAAATTTTTATTTCAACGAATTTCAAAATTTTTCTTTAAAGAATTTGTTGAAAATTTTTGTTGAAAACGTTTGTAAAAATTTTTATGTGAAAAGTTTGGGGAAAATTTTTATTCAAAACGTTCGTAAAAATTCTAGTTTAATTAAATTTTGAATTTAAAGTTTTAACTTCAACAATTTCTTGAAAATTTTTATGTAAAACTTTTGTAAAAATTTTGATTTTAATATTTTAGTTTAAATTTTTATTTATAACCTTCATTGAAACATTTATATCAAAATTTTCTTGAGAATATTTATTAAAAACGTTTGGTAAATATTTTAAAAACTTTTTCTTGAAAATTCTTATTTCCAACATTTGTAAAAAATTTTTATTTGCAAAATTTTGTGGAAAATTTTTATTTCAACGAATTTACAAATTTTTATTTTAAGAATTTGTTGAAAATTTTTGTTGAAAAAGTTTGTAAAAATTTTTATGTGAAATGTTTTAGGAAAATATTTATTCAAAATGTTTGTTAAAAACTTATTTCGAAATTTCCTTGATTATACTTATCTAAGAGGTTTTGTAAATTTTTTAATGAATTTTCTCTTGAAAATTTTTATTTAAAACGTTTGTAAAAATATTATTTGCAAAATATTGTGGAAAATTATCATTTACAACGAATTTAAAAATTTTTATTTAAAATTTTGGGGAAAATTTTAATGAAAAACATTGGTAAAAATTTTGGCATAATATTTTGTTGAAATTTTTTATTTAAAACCTTCGTTGAAATATTTATTTCAAAATATTGTTGAAAAAAATTATCCTTAATGTTTTGTTAATATTTTAATTTTTTTTTTTTGAAATTTTTCATTTAAAACATTAGTAAAAATTATTTATTTCAAAATTTTCTTGTAAATATTTCTTTAAAACGCTATGTAAATTTTTTTTTAATTATTTCTTAAAAATTTTTATTAAAAACGTCAGTAAATATATTAATTTTAAAATTATCTGGTAAATATTGATTCATAATGAATTTAAAAGTTTTTCGTACAACAATTTCTTGAAAATTTTTATTTAAAACTTTCATAAAAATTTTGATTTTAATATTTTAGTTTAAATTTTTATTTATAACCTTCATTGAAACATTTATATCAAAATTTTCTTGAGAATATTTATTAAAAACGTTTGGTTAATATTTCTAAAACTTTCTCTTGAAAATTCTTATTCAAAACGTTTGTAAAAAATTTTTATTTGCAAAATTTTCTGAAAAATTTTTATTTCAACAAATTTAAAAATTTTTATTTTAAGAATTTGTTGAAAATCTTTGTTGAAAACGTTTGTAAAATTTTTTATGTGAAAATTTTGGGAAAAATTTTTATTCAAAACGTTTGTTAAAATCTTATTTCGGAATTTCCTTGATTATATTTATCTAAAACGTTTTGTAAATTTTTTTATGAATTTTCTCTTGAAAATTTTTATTTAAAACTTTTGTAAAAATATTATTTGCAAAATGTTGTGGAAAATTTTCATTTACAACGAATTTAAAAATCTTAATTTAAATTTTGGAGAAAATTTTAATTAAAAACATTAGTAAAAATTTTGGCTTTAATATTTTGTTGAAATTTTTTATTTAAAACCTTCCTTGAAATATTTATTTTAAGATATACTTGAAAATATTTATCTTAAATGTTTTGTAAATTTTTTAAAATATTTTTTTTTGAAATTTTCTTTTAAAAACGTTAGTAAAAATTATTTATATCAAAATTTTTTGAAAATATTTCTTTATAACGCTAGGTAAATTTCATTTGTATTATTTCTTAAAAATTTTTATTAAAAACGTCTGTAAATATATTGATTTTAAAATTATCTGGAATATATTGATTCATAATCAATTTAAAAGTTCTTACTTAAACAATTTCTTCAAAATTTTTTTTTAGAATGTTAGTAAAAATTTTGATTTTAATATTTTAGTTTAAATTTTTATTTATAACTTTCATTGAAACATTTATATCAAAATTTTCTGAAAATTTTTATTTAAAACGTTTGTAAAACTTTTTATTTGCAAAATTTTGTGGAAAATTTTTAATTTAACGAATTTAAAAATATTTATTTTAAGAATTTGTTGAAAACTTTTGTTAAAATCGTTTGTAAAAATTTTTATGTGAAAATTTTGGGGAAAATTTTTATTTCAACGAATTTAAAAATCCTTATTTTAAGAATTTGTTGAAAATATTTGTTGAAAACGTTCGTAAAAATTCTAATTTAAATATTTTGTTGAAAATTTTTATTTAAAACCTTCGTTAAAGTACTCTTTTCGAAATTTCCTTGATTATATTTATCTTAAACGTTTTGTAAATTATTTTTGAATTTTATCTTGAAAATTTTTTATTTAAAACGTTTGTAAAAAATATTATTTGCTAAATTTCGTGGAAACTTTTCATTTACAACGAATTTAAAAATTTTCATTTAAAATTTTGGGGAAAATTTTAATTTAAAACATTGGTAAAAATTTTGGCTTTAATATTTTGTTGAAATATTTTTTTAAAACTTTCGTTGAAATATTTATTTTAAAATATTCTAGAAAATACTTATCTTAAATGCTTATTTCGAAATTGCCTTGATTATATTTATCTAAAACGTTTTGTAAATTTCTTTGAATTTTATCTTGAAAATTTTTATTTAAAACGTTTGTAAAAATATTATTTGCAAAATGTTGTGGAAAATTTTCATTTACAACGAATTCAAAAATTTCTATTCAAAATTTTGGGGAAAATTTTAATTCAAAAAATTGGTAAAAATTTTGGCTTTAATATTTTGTTGAAATTTTTATTTAAAACCTTCGTTGAAATATTTATCTCAAAATATTTCAACGAAAGTTTTAAATAAAAAATTTCAAAATATTGATGCAAATATTTATTCATAACGAAATTAAAAATTTTAATTTTAAAAATTATTTCAAAATTTTTATTCACGAAGTTTTTTAAAAATTTTTATCTGAAAAATTTTGGGGAAATTTTAATTCAAAACGTTGGTAAAAATTCTAGTTTAAATATTTGGGTGAAATTTTTTATTTAAAACCTTCGTTTAAGTATTTATTTCAAAATTTACTTGAAAATATTTATTTAAAACGCTTGGTAAATTTTTTAGAATTATTTCTTAACAATTTTTATTTAAAACATCCGTATATATATTTATTTAAAAATTATCTGGGAAATATTGATTCATAACGAATTTAAAAGTTTTTACTTCAACAATTTGTTGAAAATTTTTATTTAAACCTTCCTAAAAATTTTGATTTTAATATTTTAGTTTAAATTTCTATTTATAACCTTCGTTGAAACATTTATTTCAAAGGTTTCTTCAGAATATTTATTAAAAACGTTTGGTAAATATTTTTAAAAATTTTTTCATGGAAATTTTTATTTAAAACGTTTGTAAAAACTTTTTATTTGCAAAATTTTGTGGAAAATTTTTATTTCAACGAATTTCAAAATTTTTCTTTAAAGAATTTGTTGAAAATTTTTGTTGAAAACGTTAGTAAAAATTTTTATGTAAATAGTTTGGGGAAAATTTTTATTCAAAACGTTCGTAAAAATTCTAGTTTAATTAAATTTTGAATTTAAAGTTTTAACTTCAACAATTTCTTGAAAATTTTTATGTAAAACTTTTGTAAAAATTTTGAATTTAATATTTTAGTTTAAATTTTTATTTATAACCTTCATTGAAACATTTATATCAAAATTTTCTTGAGAATATTTATTAAAAACGTTTGGTAAATATTTTAAAAACTTTTTCTTGAAAATTCTTATTTCCAACATTTGTAAAAAATTTTTATTTGCAAAATTTTGTGGAAAATTTTTATTTCAACGAATTTAAAAATTTTTATTTTAAGAATTTGTTGAAAATTTTTGTTGAAAACGTTTGTAAAAATTTTTATATGAAATTTTTTAGGAAAATTTTTATTCAAAATGTTTGTTAAAAACTTATTTCGAAATTTCCTTGATTATATTTATCTAATAGGTTTTTTAAATTTTTTAATGAATTTTCTCTTGAAAATTTTTATTTAAAACGTTTGTAAAAATATTATTTGCAAAATGTTGTGGAAAATTTTCATTTACAACGAATTTAAAAATTTTTATTTAAAATTTTGGGGAAAATTTTAATGAAAAACATTGGTAAAAATTTTGGCATAATATTTTGTTGAAATTTTTTATTTAAAACCTTCGTTGAAATATTTATTTCAAAATATTGTTGAAAAAAATTATCCTTAATGTTTTGTTAATATTTTAATTTTTTTTTTGAAATTTTTCATTTAAAACATTAGTAAAAATTATTTATTTCAAAATTTTCTTGTAAATATTTCTTTAAAACGCTATGTAAATTTTTTTTGAATTATTTCTTAAAAATTTTTATTAAAAACGTCAGTAAATATATTAATTTTAAAATTATCTGGTAAATATTGATTCATAATGAATTTAAAAGTTTTTCCTACAACAATTTCTTGAAAATTTTTATTTAAAACTTTCATAAAAATTTTGATTTTAATATTTTAGTTTAAATTTTTATTTATAACCTTCATTGAAACATTTATATCAAAATTTTCTTGAGAATATTTATTAAAAACGTTTGGTTAATATTTCTAAAACTTTCTCTTGAAAATTCTTATTCAAAACGTTTGTAAAAAATTTTTATTTGCAAAATTTTCTGAAAAATTTTTATTTCAACAAATTTAAAAATTTTCATTTTAAGAATTTGTTGAAAATTTTTGTTGAAAACGTTTGTAAAATTTTTTATGTGAAAATTTTGGGGAAAATATTTATTCAAAACGTTTGTTAAAATCTTATTTCGGAATTTCCTTGATTATATTTATCTAAAACGTTTTGTAAATTTTTTTATGAATTTTCTCTTGAAAATTATTATTTAAAACTTTTGTAAAAATATTATTTGCAAAATGTTGTGGAAAATTTTCATTTACAACGAATTTAAAAATCTTAATTTAAATTTTGGGGAAAATTTTAATTAAAAACATTAGTAAAAATTTTGGCTTTAATATTTTGTTGAAATTTTTTATTTAAAACCTTCCTCGAAATATTTATTTCAAAATATACTTGAAAATATTTATCTTAAATGTTTTGTAAATATTTTAAAAATTTTTTTTTAATTTTTTATTTAAAACGTTAGTAAAAATTATTTATTTCAAAATTTTCTGAAAAATATTTCATTAAAACGGTAGGTGAATTTTTTTGAATTATTTCTTAAAAATTTTTATTAAAAACGTCTGTAATTATATTAATTTTAAAATTATCTGGAATATATTGATTCATAATCAATTTAAAAGTTCTTACTTAAACAATTTCTTCAAAATTTTTTTTTAGAATGTTAGTAAAAATTTTGATTTTAATATTTTAGTTTACATTTTTATTTATAACTTTCATTGAAACATTTATATCAAAATTTTCTGAAAATTTTTATTTAAAACGTTTGTAAAACTTTTTACTTGCAAAATTTTGTGGAAAATTTTTAATTTAACGAATTTAAAAATATTTATTTTAAGAATTTGTTGAAAACTTTTGTTGAAATAATTTGTAAAAATTTTTATGTGAAAATTTTGGGGAAAATTTTTATTTCAACGAATTTAAAAATCCTTATTTTAAGAATTTGTTGAAAATATTTGTTGAAAACGTTCGTAAAAATTCTAGTTTAAATATTTTGTTGAAAATTTTTATTTAAAACCTTCGTTAAAGTACTCTTTTCGAAATTTCCTTGATTATATTTATCTTAAACGTTTTGTAAATTATTTTTGAATTTTATCTTGAAAATTTTTTATTTAAAACGTTTGTAAAAAATATTATTTGCTAAATTTCGTGGAAACTTTTCATTTACAACGAATTTAAAAATTTTCATTTAAAATTTTGGGGAAAATTTTAATTTAAAACATTGGTAAAAATTTTGGCTTTAATATTTTGTTGAAATATTTTTTTAAAACTTTCGTTGAAATATTTATTTTAAAATATTCTAGAAAATACTTATCTTAAATGCTTATTTCGAAATTGCCTTGATTATATTTATCTAAAACGTTTTGTAAATTTCTTTGAATTTTCTCTTGAAAATTTTTATTTAAAACGTTTGTAAAAATATTATTTGCAAAATGTTGTGGAAAATTTTCATTTACAACGAATTCAAAAATTTCTATTCAAAATTTTGGGGAAAATTTTAATTCAAAACATTGGTAAAAATTTTGGCTTTAATATTTTGTTGAAATTTTTTATTTAAAACCTTCGTTGAAATATTTATCTCAAAATATTTCAACGAAAGTTTTAAATAAAAAATTTCAAAATATTGATGCAAATATTTATTCATAACGAAATTAAAAATTTTAATTTTAAAAATTATTTCAAAATTTTTATTCACGAAGTTTTTTAAAAATTTTTATCTGAAAAATTTTGGGGAAATTTTAATTCAAAACGTTGGTAAAAATTCTAGTTTAAATATTTGGGTGAAATTTTTTATTTAAAACCTTCGTTTAAGTATTTATTTCAAAATTTACTTGAAAATATTTATTTAAAACGCTTGGTAAATTTTTTAGAATTATTTCTTAACAATTTTTATTTAAAACATCCGTATATATATTTATTTAAAAATTATCTGGGAAATATTGATTCATAACGAATTTAAAAGTTTTTACTTCAACAATTTGTTGAAAATTTTTATTTAAAACCTTCCTAAAAATTTTGATTTTAATATTTTAGTTTAAATTTTTATTTATAACCTTCGTTGAAACATTTATTTCAAAGGTTTCTTCAGAATATTTATTAAAAACGTTTGGTAAATATTTTTAAAAATTTTTTCATGGAAATTTTTATTTAAAACGTTTGTAAAAACTTTTTATTTGCAAAATTTTGTGGAAAATTTTTATTTCAACGAATTTCAAAATTTTTCTTTAAAGAATTTGTTGAAAATTTTTGTTGAAAACGTTAGTAAAAATTTTTATGTAAATAGTTTGGGGAAAATTTTTATTCAAAACGTTCGTAAAAATTCTAGTTTAATTAAATTTTGAATTTAAAGTTTTAACTTCAACAATTTCTTGAAAATTTTTATGTAAAACTTTTGTAAAAATTTTGAATTTAATATTTTAGTTTAAATTTTTATTTATAACCTTCATTGAAACATTTATATCAAAATTTTCTTGAGAATATTTATTAAAAACGTTTGGTAAATATTTTAAAAACTTTTTCTTGAAAATTCTTATTTCCAACATTTGTAAAAAATTTTTATTTGCAAAATTTTGTGGAAAATTTTTATTTCAACGAATTTAAAAATTTTTATTTTAAGAATTTGTTGAAAATTTTTGTTGAAAACGTTTGTAAAAATTTTTATATGAAATTTTTTAGGAAAATTTTTATTCAAAATGTTTGTTAAAAACTTATTTCGAAATTTCCTTGATTATATTTATCTAATAGGTTTTTTAAATTTTTTAATGAATTTTCTCTTGAAAATTTTTATTTAAAACGTTTGTAAAAATATTATTTGCAAAATGTTGTGGAAAATTTTCATTTACAACGAATTTAAAAATTTTTATTTAAAATTTTGGGGAAAATTTTAGTGAAAAACATTGGTAAAAATTTTGGCATAATATTTTGTTGAAATTTTTTATTTAAAACCTTCGTTGAAATATTTATTTCAAAATATTGTTGAAAAAAATTATCCTTAATGTTTTGTAAATATTTTAAATTTTTTTTTTAAATTTTTTATTTAAAACATTAGTAAAAATTATTTATTTCATAATTTTCTTGAAAATATTTCTTTAAAACGCTATGTAAATTCTTTTTGAATTATTTCTTAAAAATTTTTATTAAAAACGTCAGTAAATATATTAATTTTAAAATTATCTGGTAAATATTGATTCATAATGAATTTAAAAGTTTTTCCTACAACAATTTCTTGAAAATTTTTATTTAAAACTTTCATAAAAATTTTGATTTTAATATTTTAGTTTAAATTTTTATTTATAACCTTCATTGAAACATTTATATCAAAATTTTCTTGAGAATATTTATTAAAAACGTTTGGTTAATATTTCTAAAACTTTCTCTTGAAAATTCTTATTTGCAAAATTTTCTGAAAAATTTTTATTTCAACAAATTTAAAAATTTTTATTTTAAGAATTTGTTGAAAATTTTTGATGTAAACGTTTGTAAAAATTTTTATGTGAAAATGTTGTGGAAAATTTTCATTTACAACGAATTTAAAAATCTTAATTTAAATTTTGGGGAAAATTTTAATTAAAAACATTAGTAAAAATTTTGGCTTTAATATTTTGTTGAAATTTTTTATTTAAAACCTTCCTTGAAATATTTATTTCAAAATATACTTGAAAATATTTATCTTAAATGTTTTGTAAATATTTTAAAATTTTTTTTAAATTTTCTATTTAAAACGTTAGTAAAAATTATTTATTTCAAAATTTTCTGAAAAATATTTCATTAAAACGGTAGGTGAATTTTTTTGAATTATTTCTTAAAAATTTTTATTAAAAACGTCTGTAAATATATTGATTTTAAAAATATCTGGAAAATACTGATTCATAATGAATTTAAAAGTTTTTACTTCAACAATTTCTTGAAAATTTTTATGTAAAACTTTCGTAAAAATTTTGATTTTAATATTTAAGTTTAAATTTTTATTTATAACCTTCATTGAAACATTTATCTCAAAATTTTCTTGAGAATATTTATTAAAAACGTTTGGTAAATATTTTAAAATTTTTTTCTTCAAACTTTTTATTGAAAACGTTTGTAAAAAATTTTTATTTGCAAATTTTTGTGGAAAATTTTTATTTCAACGAATTTAAAAATTTTTATTTTAAGAATTTGTTGAAAATCTTTGTTGAAAACGTTTGTAAAAATTTTTATGTGAAAAGTTTGGGGAAATTTTTTATTCAAATCGTTCGTAAAAATTCTAGCGTAAATATTTTGTTGAAAATTTTTATTTTAAACCTTCATTAAAAAACTCTTTTCGAAATTTCCTTGATTTTATTTATCTAAAACGTTTTGTAAATTTTTTTTGAATTTTCACTTGAAATTTTTTATTTAAAACGTTTGTAAAAAATATTAATTGCAAAATTTTGTGGAAAATTTTCATTAACAATGAATTTAAAAATTTTTATTTAAAATTTTGGGGAAAATTTTAATTCAGAACATTGGTAAAACTTTTTGCTGTAATATTTTGTTGAAATTTTTTATTTAAAACCTTCGTTAAAGTACTCTTTTCGAAATTTCCTTGATTATATTTATATTAAACGTTTTGTAAATTATTTTTGAATTTTATCTTGAAAATTTTTTATTTAAAACGTTTGTAAAAAATATTATTTGCTAAATTTCGTGGAAACTTTTCATTTACAACGAATTTAAAAATTTTCATTTAAAATTTTGGGGAAAATTTTAATTTAAAACATTGGTAAAAATTTTGGCTTTAATATTTTGTTGAAATATTTTTTTAAAACTTTCGTTGAAATATTTATTTTAAAATATTCTAGAAAATACTTATCTTAAATGCTTATTTCGAAATTGCCTTGATTATATTTATCTAAAACGTTTTGTAAATTTCTTTGAATTTTCTCTTGAAAATTTTTATTTAAAACGTTTGTAAAAATATTATTTGCAAAATGTTGTGGAAAATTTTCATTTACAACGAATTCAAAAATTTCTATTCAAAATTTTGGGGAAAATTTTAATTCAAAACATTGGTAAAAATTTTGGCTTTAATATTTTGTTGAAATTTTTTATTTAAAACCTTCGTTGAAATATTTATCTCAAAATATTTCAACGAAAGTTTTAAATAAAAAATTTCAAAATATTGATGCAAATATTTATTCATAACGAAATTAAAAATTTTAATTTTAAAAATTATTTCAAAATTTTTATTCACGAAGTTTTTTAAAAATTTTTATCTGAAAAATTTTGGGGAAATTTTAATTCAAAACGTTGGTAAAAATTCTAGTTTAAATATTTGGGTGAAATTTTTTATTTAAAACCTTTGTTTAAGTATTTATTTCAAAATTTACTTGAAAATATTTATTTAAAACGCTTGGTAAATTTTTTAGAATTATTTCTTAACAATTTTTATTTAAAACATCCGTATATATATTTATTTAAAAATTATCTGGGAAATATTGATTCATAACGAATTTAAAAGTTTTTACTTCAACAATTTGTTGAAAATTTTTATTTAAAACCTTCCTAAAAATTTTGATTTTAATATTTTAGTTTAAATTTTTATTTATAACCTTCGTTGAAACATTTATTTCAAAGGTTTCTTCAGAATATTTATTAAAAACGTTTGGTAAATATTTTAAAAATTTTTTCATGGAAATTTTTATTTAAAACGTTTGTAAAAACTTTTTATTTGCAAAATTTTGTGGAAAATTTTTATTTCAACGAATTTCAAAATTTTTCTTTAAAGAATTTGTTGAAAATTTTTGTTGAAAACGTTTGTAAAAATTCTAGTTTAATTAAATTTTGAATTTAAAGTTTTAACTTCAACAATTTCTTGAAAATTTTTATGTAAAACTTTTGTAAAAATTTTGATTTTAATATTTTAGTTTAAATTTTTATTTATAACCTTCATTGAAACATTTATATCAAAATTTTCTTGAGAATATTTATTAAAAACGTTTGGTAAATATTTTAAAAACTTTTTCTTGAAAATTCTTATTTCCAACATTTGTAAAAAATTTTTATTTGCAAAATTTTGTGGAAAATTTTTATTTCAACGAATTTAAAAATTTTTATTTTAAGAATTTGTTGAAAATTTTTGTTGAAAACGTTTGTAAAAATTTTTATATGAAATTTTTTAGGAAAATTTTTATTCAAAATGTTTGTTAAAAACTTATTTCGAAATTTCCTTGATTATATTTATCTAATAGGTTTTTTAAATTTTTTAATGAATTTTCTCTTGAAAATTTTTATTTAAAACGTTTGTAAAAATATTATTTGCAAAATGTTGTGGAAAATTTTCATTTACAACGAATTTAAAAATTTTTATTTAAAATTTTGGGGAAAATTTTAGTGAAAAACATTGGTAAAAATTTTGGCATAATATTATGTTGAAATTTTTTATTTAAAACCTTCGTTGAAATATTTATTTCAAAATATTGTTGAAAAAAATCATCCTTAATGTTTTGTAAATATTTTAAATTTTTTTTTTTGAAATTTTTTATTTAAAACATTAGTAAAAATTATTTATTTAAAAATTCTCTTGAAAATATTTCTTTAAAACGCTATGTAAATTCTTTTTGAATTATTTCTTAAAAATTTTTATTAAAAACGTCAGTAAATATATTAATTTTAAAATTATCTGGTAAATATTGATTCATAATGAATTTAAAAGTTTTTCCTACAACAATTTCTTGAAAATTTTTATTTAAAACTTTCATAAAAATTTTGATTTTAATATTTTAGTTTAAATTTTTATTTATAACCTTCATTGAAACATTTATATCAAAATTTTCTTGAGAATATTTATTAAAAACGTTCGGTTAATATTTCTAAAACTTTCTCTTGAAAATTCTTATTTGCAAAATTTTCTAAAAAATTTTTATTTCAACAAATTTAAAAATTTTTATTTTAAGAATTTGTTGAAAATTTTTGTTGAAAACGTTTGTAAAAATTTTTATGTGAAAATTTTGGGGAAAATTTTTATTCAAAACGTTTGTTAAAAACTTATTTCGGAATTTCCTTGATTATATTTATCTAAAACGTTTTGTAAATTTTTTTATGAATTTTCTCTTGAAAATTTTTATTTAAAACTTTTGTAAAAATATTATTTGCAAAATGTTGTGGAAAATTTTCATTTACAACGAATTTAAAAATCTTAATTTAAATTTTGGGGAAAATTTTAATTAAAAACATTAGTAAAAATTTTGGCTTTAATATTTTGTTGAAATTTTTTATTTAAAACCTTCCTTGAAATATTTATTTTAAGATATAATTGAAAATATTTATCTTAAATGTTTTGTAAATATTTTAAAATTTTTTTTAAATTTTTTATTTAAAACATTAGTAAAAATTATTTATTTCAAAATTTTCTTGAAAATATTTCTTTAAAACGCTATGTAAATTTTTTTTGAATTATTTCTTAAAAATTTTTATTAAAAACGTCTGTAAATATATTAATTTTAAAAATATCTGGAAAATACTGATTCATAATGAATTTAAAAGTTTTTACTTCAACAATTTCTTGAAAATTTTTATGTAAAACTTTCGTAAAAATTTTGATTTTAATATTTTAGTTTAAATTTTTATTTATAACCTTCATTGAAACATTTATATCAAAATTTTCTTGAGAATATTTATTAAAAACGTTTGGTAAATATTTTAAAATTTTTTTCTTCAAAATTTTTATTTAAAACGTTTGTAAAAAATTTTTATTTGCAAATTTTTGTGGAAAATTTTTATTTCAACGAATTTAAAAATTTTTATTTTAAGAATTTGTTGAAAATCTTTGTTGAAAACGTTTGTAAAAATTTTTATGTGAAAAGTTTGGGGAAATTTTTTATTCAAATCGTTCGTAAAAATTCTAGCGTAAATATTTTGTTGAAAATTTTTATTTTAAACCTTCATTAAAAAACTCTTTTCGAAATTTCCTTGATTTTATTTATCTAAAACGTTTTGTAAATTTTTTTTGAATTTTCTCTTGAAATTTTTTATTTAAAACGTTTGTAAAAAATATTAATTGCAAAATTTTGTGGAAAATTTTCATTTACAATGAATTTTAAAATTTTTATTTA
The DNA here is from genome assembly GCA_036926295.1 of Pachydiplax longipennis. Lineage (NCBI taxonomy): Eukaryota > Metazoa > Arthropoda > Insecta > Odonata > Libellulidae > Pachydiplax > Pachydiplax longipennis. The sequence continues at coordinate 10,645,387 of JAVFKF010000024.1, read as the reverse complement.
AAATTTTGGGGAAATTTTAATTCAGAACATTGGTAAAAATTTTTGCTTTAATATTTTGTTGAAATTTTTTATTTAAAACCTTCGTTGAAATGTTTATTTCAAAATATTCTTGAAAATATTTATCTTAAATGTTTTGTAAATTTTTTAAAATATTTTTTTTGAAATTTATTTTTAAAAACGTTAGTAAAAATTATTTATATCAAAATTTTTTGAAAATATTTCTTTATAACGCTAGGTAAATTTCTTTTGAATTATTTCTTAAAAATTTTTATTAAAAACGTCTGTAAATATATTGATTTTAAAATTATCTGGAATATATTGATTCATAATCAATTTAAAAGTTCTTACTTAAACAATTTCTTCAAATTTTTTTTTAGAATGTTAGTAAAAATTTTGATTTTAATATTTTAGTTTAAATTTTTATTTATAACTTTCATTGAAACATTTATATCAAAATTTTCTGAAAATTTTTATTTAAAACGTTTGTAAAACTTTTTATTTGCAAAATTTTGTGGAAAATTTTTAATTTAACGAATTTAAAAATATTTATTTTAAGAATTTGTTGAAAACTTTTGTTGAAATCGTTTGTAAAAATTTTTATGTGAAAATTTTGGGGAAAATTTTTATTTCAACGAATTTAAAAATCCTTATTTTAAGAATTTGTTGAAAATATTTGTTGAAAACGTTCGTAAAAATTCTAGTTTAAATATTTTGTTGAAAATTTTTATTTAAAACCTTCGTTAAAGTACTCTTTTCGAAATTTCCTTGATTATATTTATCTTAAACGTTTTGTAAATTATTTTTGAATTTTATCTTGAAAATTTTTTATTTAAAACGTTTGTAAAAAATATTATTTGCTAAATTTCGTGGAAACTTTTCATTTACAACGAATTTAAAAATTTTCATTTAAAATTTTGGGGAAAATTTTAATTTAAAACATTGGTAAAAATTTTGGCTTTAATATTTTGTTGAAATATTTTTTTAAAACTTTCGTAGAAATATTTATTTTAAAATGTTCTAGAAAATACTTATCTTAAATGCTTATTTCGAAATTGCCTTGATTATATTTATCTAAAACGTTTTGTAAATTTCTTTGAATTTTCTCTTGAAAATTTTTATTTAAAACGTTTGTAAAAATATTATTTGCAAAATGTTGTGGAAAATTTTCATTTACAACGAATTCAAAAATTTTATTCAAAATTTTGGGGAAAATTTTAATTCAAAACATTGGTAAAAATTTTGGCTTTAATATTTTGTTAAAATTTTTTATTTAAAATCTTCGATGAAATATTTATTTCGAAATTTTCTAGAATAATTAATCTAAAAGGTTTGGTAATTTTTGTTTTGAATTTTTTCTTGGTTTTCTTGGAATTTTTTCTGGATTATATTTATCTAAAACGTTTTGTAAATTTTTTTATGAATTTTCTCTTGAAAATTTTTATTTAAAACTTTTGTAAAAATATTATTTGCAAAATGTTGTGGAAAATTTTCATTTACAACGAATTTAAAAATCTTAATTTAAATTTTGGGGAAAATTTTAATTAAAAACATTAGTAAAAATTTTGGCTTTACTATTTTGTTGAAATTTTTTATTTAAAACCTTCCATGAAATATTTATTTCAAAATATTCTTGAAAATATTTATCTTAAATGTTTTGTAAATTTTTTAAAATATTTTTTTTGAAATTTTTTTTAAAAACGTTAGTAAAAATTATTTATATCAAAATTTTTTGAAAATATTTCTTTATAACTCTAGGTAAATTTCTTTTGAATTATTTCTTAAAAATTTTTATTAAAAACGTCTGTAAATATATTAATTTTAAAAATATCTGGAAAATACTGATTCATAATGAATTTAAAAGTTTTTACTTCAACAATTTCTTCAAAATTTTTATTTAGAATGTTAGTAAAAATTTTGATTTTAATATTTTAGTTTAAATTTTTATTTATAACTTTCATTGAAACATTTATATCAAAATTTTGAAAATTTTTATTTGAAACGTTTGTAAAACTTTTTATTTGCAAAATTTTTAGGAAAATTTTTAATTTAACGAATTGAAAAATATTTATTTTAAGAATTTGTTGAAAACTTTTGTTGAAATCGTTTGTAAAAATTTTTATGTGAAAATTTTGGGGAAATTTTTTATTTCAACGAATTTAAAAATCCTTATTTTAAGAATTTGTTGAAAATATTTGTTGAAAACGTTCGTAAAAATTCTAGTTTAAATATTTTGTTGAAAATTTTTATTTAAAACCTTCGTTAAAGTACTCTCTTCGAAATTTCCATGATTATATTTATCTAAAACGTTTTGTAAATTTATTATTGAATATCTCTTGAAAATTTTTATGTAAAATGTTTGTAAAAAATTTTATTTGCAAACATTTGTGGAAAATTTTCATTTACAACGAATTTAAAAATTTTTATTTAAAATTTTGGGGAAAATTTTACTTCAAAACATTGGTAAAAATTTTGGCTTTAATATTTTGTTAAAATTTTTTATTTAAAATCTTCGATGAAATATTTATTACGAAATTTTCTAGAATAATTAATCTAAAAGGTTTGGTAATTTTTGTTTTGAATTTTTTCTTGGAAATTTTTATTTAAAACGTTTGTAATAAATTTTTATTTGAAAAATTTTATGGAAAATTTGTATTTCAACGAATTTAAAAATTTTTATTTTAACAATTTCTTGAAAATTTTTGTTGAAAACGTTTGTAAAAATTTTTATGTGAAAATTTTGGGAAAAATTTTTATACAAAACTTTCGTAAACATTCTAGTTTAAATATTTTGTTGAAAATTTTTATTTAAAACCTTCGTTAAAAAACTTATTTCGAAATTTCCATGATTATATTTATCTAAAACGTTTTGTAAATTTTTTATTGAATATCTCTTGAAAATTTTTATGTAAAACGTTTGTAAAAAATTTTATTTGCAAACATTTGTGGAAAATTTTCATTTACAACGAATTTAAAAATTTTTATTTAAAATTTTGGGGAAAATTTTACTTCAAAACATTGGTAAAAAATTTGGCTTTAATATTTTGTTGAAATTTTTTATTTAAAATCTTCGATGAAATATTTATTTCGAAATTTTCTAGAATAATTAATCTAAAAGGTTTGGTAATTTTTGTTTTGAACTTTTTCTTGGAAATTTTTATTTAAAAGGTTTGTAATAAATTTTTATTTGAAAAATTTTATGGAAAATTTGTATTTCAACGAATTTAAAAATTTTTATTTTAAGAATTTCTAGAAAATTTTTGTTGAAAACGTTTTTAAAAATTTTTATGTGAAAATTTTGGGGAAAATTTTTATTCAAAACGTTCGTAAAAATTCTAGTTTAAATATTTTGTTGAAAATTTTTATTTAAAACCTTCGTTAAAGTACTCTTTTCGAAATTTCCATGATTATATTTATCTAAAACGTTTTGTAAATTTTTTATTGAATATCTCTTGAAAATTTTTATGTAAAACGTTTGTAAAAAATTTTATTTGCAAACATTTGAGGAAAATTTTCATTTACAACGAATTTAAAAATCTTTATTTCAAATTTTGGGGAAAATTTTACTTCAAAACATTGGTAAAAATTTTGGCTTTAATATTTTGTTGAAATTTTTTATTTAAAATCTTCGATGAAATATTTATTTCAAAATTTTCTTGAAAATATATTTTTAAAACATTTGGTAAATCTCTTTGAATTATTTCTTGAAGGTGTTTATTTAAAAGGTCTGTAAAAATATTTATTGAAAAATATTGTGGAAAATATTTATTCAAAACGAATTGAAAAATTTTAATTTTAAAAATTATTTCAAAATTTTTATTCACGAAGTATTTTCAAAATTTTTATTTGAAAATTTTAGGGAAAATTTTAATTTAAACGTTGGTAAAAATTCTAGTTTAAATATTTTGTTGAAATTTCTTATTTAAAACCTTCGTTTAAATATTTATTTCAAAATTTTCTAGAATAATTAATCTAAAAGGTTTGGTAATTTTTGTTTTGAATTTATTCTTGACAATTTTTATTTAAAACGTTTGTAATAAATTTTTATTTGAAAAATTTTATGGAAAATTTGTATTTCAACGAATTTAAAAATTTTTTTTAAGAATTTCTTGAAAATTTTTGTTGAAAACGTTTGTAAAAATTTTTATGTGAAAATTTTGGGGAAAATTTTTATACAAAACGTTCGTAAAAATTCTAGTTTAAATATGTTGTTGAAAATTTTCATTTAAAACCTTCGTTAAAAAACTTATTTCGAAATTTCCATGATTATATTTATCTAAAACGTTTTGTAAATTTTTTATTGAATATCTCTTGAAAATTGTTATTTAAAACGTTTGTAAAAAAATTTATTTGCTAACATTCGTGGAAAATTTTCATTTACAACGAATTTAAAAATTTTTATTTAAAACTTTGGGGAAAATTTTACTTCAAAACATTGGTAAAAATTTTGGCTTTAATATTTTGTTGAAATTTTTTATTTAAAATCTTCGATGAAATATTTATTTCAAAATTTTCTTGAAAATATATTTTTTAAACATTTGGTAAATCTCTTTGAATTATTTCTTGAAGGTGTTTATTTAAAAGGTCTGTAAAAATATTTATTGAAAAATATTGTGGAAAATATTTATTCAAAACGAATTGAAAAATTTTAATTTTAAAAATTATTTCAAAATTTTTATTCACAAAGTATTTTCAAAATTTTTATTTGAAAATTTTTGGGAAAATTTTAATTTACGCGTTGGTAAAATTCTAGTTTAAATATTTTGTTGAAATTTCTTATTTAAAACCTTCGTTTAAATATTTATTTCAAAATTTTCTAGAATAATTAATCTAAAATGTTTGGTAATTTTTGTTTTGAATTTATTCTTGACAATTTTAATTTAAAACGTTTGTAATAAATTTTTATTTGAAAAATTTTATGGAAAATTTGTATTTCAACGAATTTAAAAATTTTTTTTTAAGAATTTCTTGAAAATTTTTGTTGAAAACGTTTGTAAAAATTTTTATGTGAAAATTTTGGGGAAAATTTTTATACAAAACGTTCGTAAAAATTCTAGTTTAAATATGTTGTTGAAAATTTTTATTTAAAACCTTCGTTAAAAAACTTATTTCGAAATTTCCATGATTATATTTATCTAAAACGTTTTGTAAATTTTTTATTGAATATCTCTTGAAAATTTTTATTTAAAACGTTTGTAAAAAAATTTATTTGCTAACATTTGTGGAAAATTTTCATTTACAACGAATTTAAAAATTTTTATTTAAAACTTTGGGGAAAATTTTACTTCAAAACATTGGTAAAAATTTTGGCTTTAATATATTGTTGAAATTTTTTATTTAAAATCTTCGATGAAATATTTATTTCAAAATTTTCTTGAAAATATATTTTTAAAACATTTGGTAAATCTCTTTGAATTATTTGTTGAAGGTGTTTATTTAAAAGGTCTGTAAAAATATTTATTGAAAAATATTGTGGAAAATATTTATTCAAAACGAATTGAAAAATTTTAATTTTAAAAATTATTTCAAAATTTTTATTTACGATGTTTTTTAAAAATTTTTATTTGAAAATTTTTGGGAAAATTTTAATTTACACGTTGGTAAAATTCTAGTTTAAATATTTTGTTGAAATTTCTTATTTAAAACCTTCGTTTAAATATTTATTTCAAAATTTTCTAGAATAATTAATCTAAAAGGTTTGGTAATTTTTATTTTGAATTTTTTCTTCACAATTTTTATTTAAAACGATGGTAAAAATTCTAGTTTAAATATTGTGTTCAAAATTTTATTTAAAACCTTCGTTAAAAAACTTATTTCGAAATTTCCTTGATTATATTTATCTAAAACGTTTTGTAAATTTTTTATTGAATATCTCTTGAAAATTTTGATTTAAAACGTTTGTAAAAAAATTTATTTGCTAACATTTGTGGAAAATTTTCATTTACAACGAATTTAAAAATTTTTATTTCAAATTTTGGGGAAAATTTTACTTCAAAACATTGGTAAAAATTTTGGCTTTAATATATTGTTGAAATTTTTTATTTAAAATCTTCGATGAAATATTTATTTCAAAATTTTCTTGAAAATATATTTTTAAAACATTTGGTAAATCTCTTTGAATTATTTCTTGAAGGTGTTTATTTAAAAGGTCTGTAAAAATATTTATTGAAAAATATTGTGGAAAATATTTATTCAAAACGAATTGAAAAATTTTAATTTTAAAAATTATTTCAAAATTTTTATTCACGAAGTTTTTTGGAAATTTTTATTTGAAAATTTTTGGGAAAATTTTAATTTAAACGTTGGTAAAATTCTAGTTTAAATATTTTGTTGAAATTTCTTATTTAAAACCTTCGTTTAAATATTTATTTCAAAATTTTCTAGAATAATTAAACTAAAAGGTTTTGTAATTTTTGTTTTGAATTTTTTCTTGACAATTTTTATTTAAAACGATTGTAAAAATTCTAGTTTAAAAATTTTGTTGAAAATTTTTATTTAAAACCTTCGTTAAAAAACTTATTTCGAAATTTCCTTGTTTATATTTATCTAAAACGTTTTGTAAATTTTTTATTGAATATCTCTTGAAAATTTTTATTTAAAACGTTTGTAAAAAATTTTATTTGCAAACATTTGTGGAAAATTTTCATTTACAACGAATTTTAAAATTTTCATTCAAAATTTTGGGGAAAATTTTACTTCAAAACATTGGTAAAAATTTTGGTTTTAATATTTTGTTGAAATTTTTTATTTAAAACCTTCGTTGAAATATTTATTTCAAAATATTCTTGAAAATATTTATCTTAATTTTTTTGTAAATTTTTTAAATTTTTTTGAAATTTTTCATTTAAAACATTAGAAAAAATTATTTATTTCTAAATTTTCTTGAAAATACTTCTTTTAAACGCTTGGTAAATTTTTTTAAAAGTATTTCTTAAAAATGTTTATTAAAAACATCTGTGAATATATTTATTAAAAAATTATCTGGAAAATATTGATTCATAACGAATTTAAAAGGTTTATGTTCAACAATTTGTTGAAAATTTTTATGTAAAACGTTCGTAAAAATTTTGATTTGAATATTTTATCTAAATTTTTATTTAAACCCTTCGTTGGAACATTTATTTCAAAATTTTCTTGAGAATCTTTATTAAAAACGTTTGGTAAATATTTTAAAATTTTTTTTTTTAAATTTTTCAATTAAACGTATGTAAAAAATATTTAATTGCAAAATTATAATGAAAATCTTTATTTAAAACCTTGGTTGAAATATTTATTCCAAAATGTTCTTCAAAATATTTCCTTAAATACTTAATTAATTTTAAATAAATTATTTCTTGAAAATTTTTATTTAAAACGTCTATAAAAAATATTTATTTAAAAATTTCCTGGAAAATAATTATTCATAAAGAATTTAAAAATCTTCTTTTAAGAATTCGTTGATGATTTTTATTAAAAACGTTTGCAGAAATTATTTAATTAAAAATTTTGAAGAAAATATTTATTCATAACGAATTAAAAAATTTTAATTTTAAAAATTATTTGAAAATTTTTATTTAAAACGTTTGTAAAATATATTTATTGAAATACTTAATGGAAAATGTCTATTCATAACAAATTAAAAAAATTTTATTTTAAGAATTTGTTGAAAATTTTTGTTGAAAACTTTTGTAAAAATTTTTATGTGAAAATTTTGGGGAAAATTCATATTCAAAACGTTCGTAAAATTCTAGTTTAAATATATTGTTGAAAATTTTTATTTAAAACCTTCGTTAAAAAACTTATTTCGAAATTTCCTTGATTATTCTCTTGAAAATGTTTATTTCTTCGTTATATATCGAAATGACGTGCGATTTTTTTGCGAAGCATTCTGAATTCAATCGAAATACGAATAATCATAGATACCAAAAAGTTTTCACGTCAAAAAAAGTGAAATTTTTCGAGATAATTGAAACTTTTCGGAAATGGTTAAACTAAAAATATCATATTTTTCGTAATTTTTCAAAATTATTTACCGCTTTTGTTGCAAAACGTTCATATTTTAATAGATTTATGGTATATCTAAAATGCTGAGAATAAATCCACTCAAAAAACGTCTTTATTTTCCAAATATATCATAAATTGTGGAAAAGCTAGCTGCCGAAACCACAATTTCTTCGTTACATTTCGAAATTACGTGCGATTTTTTTGCGAAGCGTTCTCAATTCAAGGGAAATACGAATAATCATAGATATCAAAAAGTTTTCACGTCAAAAAACATGAAATTTTTCGAGATACTTGAAAATTTTCGGAAAAGGTTACACTAAAAATCACATATTTTTCGTAATTTTTCGAAATTATTAACCGCTTTTGTTGCAAAACGTTCATAATTTAATAGATTTATGGTATATCTTAAATGCTGAGAAAAAATCCGCTCAAAAAACGTCCTTTTTTTCCAAATATATCATAAATTGTGGAAAAGCTAGCTGCCGAAACCACAATTTCTTCTTTATATTTCGAAATTACGTGCGATTTTTTGCGAAGCATTCTGAATTCAATGGAAATACGAATAATCATAGATATCAAAAAGTTTACACGTCAAAAAAAGTGAAATTTTTCGAGATAATTGAAACTTTTCGGAAACGGTTACACTAAAAATCACATATTTTTCGTAATTTTTCGAAATTATTAACCGCTTTTGTTGCAAAACGTTCATAATTTAATAGATTTATGGTATATCTTAAATGCTGAGAAAAAATCCGCTCAAAAAACGTCTTTTTTTTCCAAATATATCATAAAATGTGGAAACGCTAGCTGCCGAAACCACAGTTTCTTCGTTACATTTCGAAATTACGTGAAATCTCTTGAAAATTTTGATTTAAAACGTTTGTAAAAAAATTTATTTGCTAAGATTTGTGGAAAATTTTCATTTACAACGAATTTAAAAATTTTTATTTCAAATTTTGGGGAAAATTTTACTTCAAATCATTGGTAAAAATTTTGGCTTTAATATATTGTTGAAATTTTTTATTTAAAATCTTCGATGAAATTTTTTTTTCAAAATTTTCTTGAAAATATATTTTTAAAACATTTGGTAAATCTCTTTGAATTATTTCTTGAAGGTGTTTATTTAAAAGGTCTGTAAAAATATTTATTGAAAAATATTGTGGAAAATATTTATTCAATACGAATTGAAAAATTTTAATTTTAAAAATTATTTCAAAATTTTTATTTACGAAGTTTTTTAAAAATTTTTATTTGAAAATTTTTGGGAAAATTTTAATTTAAACGTTGGTAAAAATTCTACTTTAAATATTTTGTTGAAATTTCTTATTTAAAACCTTCGTTTAAATATTTATTTCAAAATTTTCTAGAATAATTTATCTAAAAGGTTTGGTAATTTTTGTTTTGAATTTTTTCTTGACAATTTTTATTTAAAACGTTTGTAATAAATTTTTATTTGAAAAATTTTATGGAAAATTTGTATTTCAACGAATTTAAAAATTTTTATTTTAAGAATTTCTTGAAAATTTTTGTTGAAAACGTTTGTAAAAATTTTTACGTGAAAATGTTGGGGAAAATTTTTATTCAAAACGTTCATAAAAATTCTAGTTTAAATATTTTGTTGAAAATTTTTATTTAAAACCTTCGTTAAAAAACTTATTTCGAAATTTAATTGATTATATTTATCTAAAACGTTTTGTAAATTTTTTATTGAATATCTCTTGAAAATTTTTATTTAAAACGTTTGTAAAAAATTTTATTTGCAAACATTTGTGGAAAATTTTCATTTACAACGAATTTTAAAATTTTCATTCAAAATTTTGGGGAAAATTTTACTTCAAAACATTGGTAAAAATTTTGGTTTTAATATTTTGTTGAAATTTTTTATTTAAAATCTTCGATGAAATATTTATTTCAAATTTTTCTTGATTATATATTTTTAAAACATTTGGTAAATCTCTTTGAATTATTTCTTGAAGGTGTTTATTTAAAAGGTCTGTAAAAATATTTATTGAAAAATATTGTGGAAAATATTTATTCAAAACGAATTGAAAAATTTTAATTTTAAAAATTATTTCAAAATTTATATTCACGAAGTATTTTCAAAATTTTTATTTGAAAATTTTTGGGAAAATTTTAATTTACACGTTGGTAAAATTCTAGTTTAAATATTTTGTTGAAATTTCTTATTTAAAACCTTCGTTTAAATATTTATTTCAAAATTTTCTAGAATAATTAATCTAAAAGGTTTGGTAATTTTTGTTTTGAATTTTTTCTTCACAATTTTTATTTAAAACGAAAGTAAAAATTCTAGTTTAAATATTTTGTTGAAAATTTTTATTTAAAACCTTCGTTAAAAAACTTATTTCGAAATTTCCATGATTATATTTATCTAAAACGTTTTGTAAATTTTTTATTGAATATCTCTTGAAAATTTTTATGTAAAACGTTTGTAAAAAATTTTATTTGCAAACATTTGTGGAAAATTTTCATTTACAACGAATTTAAAAATTTTTATTTAAAATTTTGGGGAAAATTTTACTTCAAAACATTGGTAAAAAATTTGGCTTAAATATTTTGTTGAAATTTTTTATTTAAAATCTTCGATGAAATATTTATTTCGAAATTTTCTAGAATAATTAATCTAAAAGGTTTGGTAATTTTTGTTTTGAACTTTTTCTTGGAAATTTTTATTTAAAAGGTTTGTAATAAATTTTTATTTGAAAAATTTTATGGAAAATTTGTATTTCAACGAATTTAAAAATTTTTATTTTAAGAATTTCTAGAAAATTTTTGTTGAAAACGTTTTTAAAAATTTTTATGTGAAAATTTTGGGGAAAATTTTTATTCAAAACGTTCGTAAAAATTCTAGTTTAAATATTTTGTTGAAAATTTTTATTTAAAACCTTCGTTAAAGTACTCTTTTCGAAATTTCCATGATTATATTTATCTAAAACGTTTTGTAAATTTTTTATTGAATATCTCTTGAAAATTTTTATGTAAAACGTTTGTAAAAAATTTTATTTGCAAACATTTGTGGAAAATTTTCATTTACAACGAATTTAAAAATTTTTATTTCAAATTTTGGGGAAAATTTTACTTCAAAACATTGGTAAAAATTTTGGCTTTAATATTTTGTTGAAATTTTTTATTTAAAATCTTCGATGAAATATTTATTTCAAAATTTTCTTGATTATATATTTTTAAAACATTTGGTAAATCTCTTTGAATTATTTGTTGAAGGTGTTTATTTAAAAGGTCTGTAAAAATATTTATTGAAAAATATTGTGGAAAATATTTATTCAAAACGAATTGAAAAATTTTAATTTTAAAAATTATTTCAAAATTTTTATTCACGAAGTATTTTCAAAATTTTTATTTGAAAATTTTAGGGAAAATTTTAATTTAAACGTTGGTAAAAATTCTATTTTAATATTTTGTTGAAATTTCTTATTTAAAACCTTCGTTTAAATATTTATTTCAAAATTTTCTAGAATAATTAATCTAAAAGGTTTGGTAATTTTTGTTTTGAATTTATTCTTGACAATTTTTATTTAAAACGTTTGTAATAAATTTTTATTTGAAAAATTTTATGGAAAATTTGTATTTCAACGAATTTAAAAATTTTTTTTAAGAATTTCTTGAAAATTTTTGTTGAAAACGTTTGTAAAAATTTTTATGTGAAAATTTTGGGGAAAATTTTTATACAAAACGTTCGTAAAAATTCTAGTTTAAATATGTTGTTGAAAATTTTTATTTAAAACCTTCGTTAAAAAACTTATTTCGAAATTTCCATGATTATATTTATCTAAAACGTTTTGTAAATTTTTTATTGAATATCTCTTGAAAATTGTTATTTAAAACGTTTGTAAAAAAATTTATTTGCTAACATTCGTGGAAAATTTTCATTTACAACGAATTTAAAAATTTTTATTTAAAACTTTGGGGAAAATTTTACTTCAAAACATTGGTAAAAATTTTGGCTTTAATATTTTGTTGAAATTTTTTATTTAAAATCTTCGATGAAATATTTATTTCAAAATTTTCTTGAAAATATATTTTTTAAACATTTGGTAAATCTCTTTGAATTATTTCTTGAAGGTGTTTATTTAAAAGGTCTGTAAAAATATTTATTGAAAAATATTGTGGAAAATATTTATTCAAAACGAATTGAAAAATTTTAATTTTAAAAATTATTTCAAAATTTTTATTCACAAAGTATTTTCAAAATTTTTATTTGAAAATTTTTGGGAAAATTTTAATTTACGCGTTGGTAAAATTCTAGTTTAAATATTTTGTTGAAATTTCTTATTTAAAACCTTCGTTTAAATATTTATTTCAAAATTTTCTAGAATAATTAATCTAAAATGTTTGGTAATTTTTGTTTTGAATTTATTCTTGACAATTTTAATTTAAAACGTTTGTAATAAATTTTTATTTGAAAAATTTTATGGAAAATTTGTATTTCAACGAATTTAAAAATTTTTTTTTAAGAATTTCTTGAAAATTTTTGTTGAAAACGTTTGTAAAAATTTTTATGTGAAAATTTTGGGGAAAATTTTTATACAAAACGTTCGTAAAAATTCTAGTTTAAATATGTTGTTGAAAATTTTTATTTAAAACCTTCGTTAAAAAACTTATTTCGAAATTTCCATGATTATATTTATCTAAAACGTTTTGTAAATTTTTTATTGAATATCTCTTGAAAATTTTTATTTAAAACGTTTGTAAAAAAATTTATTTGCTAACATTTGTGGAAAATTTTCATTTACAACGAATTTAAAAATTTTTATTTAAAACTTTGGGGAAAATTTTACTTCAAAACATTGGTAAAAATTTTGGCTTTAATTTTTTGTTGAAATTTTTTATTTAAAATCTTCGATGAAATATTTATTTCAAAATTTTCTTGAAAATATATTTTTAAAACATTTGGTAAATCTCTTTGAATTATTTGTTGAAGGTGTTTATTTAAAAGGTCTGTAAAAATATTTATTGAAAAATATTGTGGAAAATATTTATTCAATACGAATTGAAAAATTTTAATTTTAAAAATTATTTCAAAATTTTTATTTACGATGTTTTTTAAAAATTTTTATTTGAAAATTTTTGGGAAAATTTTAATTTAAACGTTGGTAAAAATTCTACTTTAAATATTTAGTTGAAATTTCTTATTTAAAACCTTCGATTAAATATTTATTTCAAAATTTTCTAGAATAATTAATCTTAAAGGTTTGGTAATTTTTGTTTTGAATTTTTTCTTGACAATTTTTATTTAAAACGTTTGTAATAAATTTTTATTTGAAAAATTTTATGGAAAATTTGTATTTCAACGAATATAAAAATTTTTATTTTAAGAATTTCTTGAAAATTTTTGTTGAAAACGTTTGTAAAAATTTTTATGTGAAAATTTTGGGGAAAATTTTTATTCAAAACGTTCGTAAAAATTCTAGTTTAAATATTTTGTTGAAAATTTTTATTTATAACCTTCGTTAAAAAACTTATTTCGAAATTTCCTTGATTATATTTATCTAAAACGTTTTGTAAATTTTTTATTGAATATCTCTTGAAAATTTTTATTTAAAACGTTTGTAAAAAATTTTATTTGCAAACATTTGTGGAAAATTTTCATTTACAACGAATTTTAAAATTTTCATTCAAAATTTTGGGGAAAATTTTACTTCAAAACATTGGTAAAAATTTTGGTTTTAATATTTTGTTGAAATTTTTTATTTAAAATCTTCGATGAAATATTTATTTCAAATTTTTCTTGATTATATATTTTTAAAACATTTGGTAAATCTCTTTGAATTATTTCTTGAAGGTGTTTATTTAAAAGGTCTGTAAAAATATTTATTGAAAAATATTGTGGAAAATATTTATTCAAAACGAATTGAAAAATTTTAATTTTAAAAATTATTTCAAAATTTATATTCACGAAGTATTTTCAAAATTTTTATTTGAAAATTTTTGGGAAAATTTTAATTTACACGTTGGTAAAATTCTAGTTTAAATATTTTTTTGAAATTTCTTATTTAAAACCTTCGTTTAAATATTTATTTCAAAATTTTCTAGAATAATTAATCTAAAAGGTTTGGTAATTTTTGTTTTGAATTTTTTCTTCACAATTTTTATTTAAAACGAAAGTAAAAATTCTAGTTTAAATATTTTGTTGAAAATTTTTATTTAAAACCTTCGTTAAAAAACTTATTTCGAAATTTCCATGATTATATTTATCTAAAACGTTTTGTAAATTTTTTATTGAATATCTCTTGAAAATTTTTATGTAAAACGTTTGTAAAAAATTTTATTTGCAAACATTTGTGGAAAATTTTCATTTACAACGAATTTAAAAATTTTTATTTAAAATTTTGGGGAAAATTTTACTTCAAAACATTGGTAAAAAATTTGGCTTAAATATTTTGTTGAAATTTTTTATTTAAAATCTTCGATGAAATATTTATTTCGAAATTTTCTAGAATAATTAATCTAAAAGGTTTGGTAATTTTTGTTTTGAACTTTTTCTTGGAAATTTTTATTTAAAAGGTTTGTAATAAATTTTTATTTGAAAAATTTTATGGAAAATTTGTATTTCAACGAATTTAAAAATTTTTATTTTAAGAATTTCTAGAAAATTTTTGTTGAAAACGTTTTTAAAAATTTTTATGTGAAAATTTTGGGGAAAATTTTTATTCAAAACGTTCGTAAAAATTCTAGTTTAAATATTTTGTTGAAAATTTTTATTTAAAACCTTCGTTAAAGTACTCTTTTCGAAATTTCCATGATTATATTTATCTAAAACGTTTTGTAAATTTTTTATTGAATATCTCTTGAAAATTTTTATGTAAAACGTTTGTAAAAAATTTTATTTGCAAACATTTGTGGAAAATTTTCATTTACAACGAATTTAAAAATTTTTATTTCAAATTTTGGGGAAAATTTTACTTCAAAACATTGGTAAAAATTTTGGCTTTAATATTTTGTTGAAATTTTTTATTTAAAATCTTCGATGAAATATTTATTTCAAAATTTTCTTGATTATATATTTTTAAAACATTTGGTAAATCTCTTTGAATTATTTGTTGAAGGTGTTTATTTAAAAGGTCTGTAAAAATATTTATTGAAAAATATTGTGGAAAATATTTATTCAAAACGAATTGAAAAATTTTAATTTTAAAAATTATTTCAAAATTTTTATTCACGAAGTATTTTCAAAATTTTTATTTGAAAATTTTAGGGAAAATTTTAATTTAAACGTTGGTAAAAATTCTATTTTAATATTTTGTTGAAATTTCTTATTTAAAACCTTCGTTTAAATATTTATTTCAAAATTTTCTAGAATAATTAATCTAAAAGGTTTGGTAATTTTTGTTTTGAATTTATTCTTGACAATTTTTATTTAAAACGTTTGTAATAAATTTTTATTTGAAAAATTTTATGGAAAATTTGTATTTCAACGAATTTAAAAATTTTTTTTAAGAATTTCTTGAAAATTTTTGTTGAAAACGTTTGTAAAAATTTTTATGTGAAAATTTTGGGGAAAATTTTTATACAAAACGTTCGTAAAAATTCTAGTTTAAATATGTTGTTGAAAATTTTTATTTAAAACCTTCGTTAAAAAACTTATTTCGAAATTTCCATGATTATATTTATCTAAAACGTTTTGTAAATTTTTTATTGAATATCTCTTGAAAATTGTTATTTAAAACGTTTGTAAAAAAATTTATTTGCTAACATTCGTGGAAAATTTTCATTTACAACGAATTTAAAAATTTTTATTTAAAACTTTGGGGAAAATTTTACTTCAAAACATTGGTAAAAATTTTGGCTTTAATATTTTGTTGAAATTTTTTATTTAAAATCTTCGATGAAATATTTATTTCAAAATTTTCTTGAAAATATATTTTTTAAACATTTGGTAAATCTCTTTGAATTATTTCTTGAAGGTGTTTATTTAAAAGGTCTGTAAAAATATTTATTGAAAAATATTGTGGAAAATATTTATTCAAAACGAATTGAAAAATTTTAATTTTAAAAATTATTTCAAAATTTTTATTCACAAAGTATTTTCAAAATTTTTATTTGAAAATTTTTGGGAAAATTTTAATTTACGCGTTGGTAAAATTCTAGTTTAAATATTTTGTTGAAATTTCTTATTTAAAACCTTCGTTTAAATATTTATTTCAAAATTTTCTAGAATAATTAATCTAAAATGTTTGGTAATTTTTGTTTTGAATTTATTCTTGACAATTTTAATTTAAAACGTTTGTAATAAATTTTTATTTGAAAAATTTTATGGAAAATTTGTATTTCAACGAATTTAAAAATTTTTTTTTAAGAATTTCTTGAAAATTTTTGTTGAAAACGTTTGTAAAAATTTTTATGTGAAAATTTTGGGGAAAATTTTTATACAAAACGTTCGTAAAAATTCTAGTTTAAATATGTTGTTGAAAATTTTTATTTAAAACCTTCGTTAAAAAACTTATTTCGAAATTTCCATGATTATATTTATCTAAAACGTTTTGTAAATTTTTTATTGAATATCTCTTGAAAATTTTTATTTAAAACGTTTGTAAAAAAATTTATTTGCTAACATTTGTGGAAAATTTTCATTTACAACGAATTTAAAAATTTTTATTTAAAACTTTGGGGAAAATTTTACTTCAAAACATTGGTAAAAATTTTGGCTTTAATTTTTTGTTGAAATTTTTTATTTAAAATCTTCGATGAAATATTTATTTCAAAATTTTCTTGAAAATATATTTTTAAAACATTTGGTAAATCTCTTTGAATTATTTGTTGAAGGTGTTTATTTAAAAGGTCTGTAAAAATATTTATTGAAAAATATTGTGGAAAATATTTATTCAATACGAATTGAAAAATTTTAATTTTAAAAATTATTTCAAAATTTTTATTTACGATGTTTTTTAAAAATTTTTATTTGAAAATTTTTGGGAAAATTTTAATTTAAACGTTGGTAAAAATTCTACTTTAAATATTTAGTTGAAATTTCTTATTTAAAACCTTCGATTAAATATTTATTTCAAAATTTTCTAGAATAATTAATCTTAAAGGTTTGGTAATTTTTGTTTTGAATTTTTTCTTGACAATTTTTATTTAAAACGTTTGTAATAAATTTTTATTTGAAAAATTTTATGGAAAATTTGTATTTCAACGAATATAAAAATTTTTATTTTAAGAATTTCTTGAAAATTTTTGTTGAAAACGTTTGTAAAAATTTTTATGTGAAAATTTTGGGGAAAATTTTTATTCAAAACGTTCGTAAAAATTCTAGTTTAAATATTTTGTTGAAAATTTTTATTTATAACCTTCGTTAAAAAACTTATTTCGAAATTTCCTTGATTATATTTATCTAAAACGTTTTGTAAATTTTTTATTGAATATCTCTTGAAAATTTTTATTTAAAACGTTTGTAAAAAATTTTATTTGCAAACATTTGTGGAAAATTTTCATTTACAACGAATTTTAAAATTTTCATTCAAAATTTTGGGGAAAATTTTACTTCAAAACATTGGTAAAAATTTTGGTTTTAATATTTTGTTGAAATTTTTTATTTAAAATCTTCGATGAAATATTTATTTCAAATTTTTCTTGATTATATATTTTTAAAACATTTGGTAAATCTCTTTGAATTATTTCTTGAAGGTGTTTATTTAAAAGGTCTGTAAAAATATTTATTGAAAAATATTGTGGAAAATATTTATTCAAAACGAATTGAAAAATTTTAATTTTAAAAATTATTTCAAAATTTATATTCACGAAGTATTTTCAAAATTTTTATTTGAAAATTTTTGGGAAAATTTTAATTTACACGTTGGTAAAATTCTAGTTTAAATATTTTTTTGAAATTTCTTATTTAAAACCTTCGTTTAAATATTTATTTCAAAATTTTCTAGAATAATTAATCTAAAAGGTTTGGTAATTTTTATTTTGAATTTTTTCTTCACAATTTTTATTTAAAACGATGGTAAAAATTCTAGGTTAAATATTGTGTTCAAAATTTTTATTTAAAACCTTCGTTAAAAAACTTATTTCGAAATTTCCTTGATTATATTTATCTAAAACGTTTTGTAAATTTTTTATTGAATATCTCTTGAAAATTTTCCTTTAAAAAGTTTGTTAAAAATTTATTTGCTAACATTTGTGGAAAATTTTCATTTACAACGAATTTAAAAATTTTTATTTCAAATTTTGGGGAAAATTTTACTTCAAAACATTGGTAAAAATTTTGGCTTTAATATATTGTTGAAATTTTTTATTTAAAATCTTCGATGAAATATTTATTTCAAAATTTTCTTGAAAATATATTTTTAAAACATTTGGTAAATCTCTTTGAATTATTTCTTGAAGGTGTTTATTTAAAAGGTCTGTAAAAATATTTATTGAAAAATATTGTGGAAAATATTTATTCAAAACGAATTGAAAAATTTTAATTTTAAAAATTATTTCAAAATTTTTATTCACGAAGTTTTTTGAAAATTTTTATTTGAAAATTTTTGGGAAAATTTTAATTTAAACGTTGGTAAAATTCTAGTTTCAATATTTTGTTGAAATTTCTTATTTAAAACCTTCGTTTAAATATTTATTTCAAAATTTTCTAGAATAATTAATCTAAAAGGTTTGGTAATTTTTGTTTTGAATTTTTTCTTGACAATTTTTATTTAAAACGATTGTAAAAATTCTAGTTTAATAATTTTGTTGAAAATTTTTATTTAAAACCTTCGTTAAAAAACTTATTTCGAAATTTCCTTGATTATATTTATCTAAAACGTTTTGTAAATTTTTTATTGAATATCTCTTGAAAAATTTTATTTAAAACGTTTGTAAAAAATTTTATTTGCAAACATTTGTGGAAAATTTTCATTTACAACGAATTTTAAAATTTTCATTCAAAATTTTGGGGAAAATTTTACTTCAAAACATTGGTAAAAATTTTGGTTTAAATATTTTGTTGAAATTTTTTATTTAAAACCTCCGTTGAAATATTTATTTCAAAATATTCTTGAAAATATTTATCTTAAATTTTTTGTAAATTTTTTAAATTTTTTTTGAAATTTTTCATTTAAAACGTTAGAAAAAATTGTTTATTTCTAAATTTTCTTGAAAATACTTCTTTTAAACGCTTGGTAAATTTTTTTAAAAGTATTTCTTAAAAATGTTTATTAAAAACATCTGTGAATATATTTATTTAAAAATTATCTGGAAAATATTGATTCATAACGAATTTAAAAGGTTTATGTTCAACAATTTCTTGAAAATTTTTATTTAAAACGTTCGTAAAAATTTTGATTTGAATATTTTATCTAAATTTTTATTTAAACCCTTCGTTGGAACATTTATTTCAAAATTTTCTTGAGAATCTTTATTAAAAACGTTTGGTAAATATTTTAAAAATTTTTTTTTTAAATTTTTAATTTAAACGTATGTAAAAAATATTTAATTGCAAAATTATAATGAAAATCTTTATTTAAAACCTTGGTTGAAATATTTATTCCAAAATGTTCTTCAAAATATTTCCTTAAATACTTAATTAATTTTAAATAAATTATTTCTTGAAAATTTTTATTTAAAACGTCTATAAAAAATATTTATTTAAAAATTTCCTGGAAAATAATTATTCATAACGAATTTAAAAATCTTCTTTTAAGAATTCGTTGAAAATTTTTATTAAAAACGTTTGCAGAAATTATTTAATTAAAAATTTTGAAGAAAATATTTATTCATAACGAATTAAAAAATTTTAATTTTAAAAATTATTTGAAAATTTTTATTTAAAACGTTTGTAAAATATATTTATTGAAATACTTAATGGAAAATGTCTATTCACAACAAATTTAAAAAAATTTATTTTAAGAATTTGTTGAAAATTTTTGTTGAAAACTTTTGTAAAAATTTTTATGTAAAATTTTGGGGAATATTCTTATTCAAAACGTTCGTAAAATTCTAGTTTAAATATTTTGTTGAAAATTTTTATTTAAAACCTTCGTTAAAAAACTTATTTCGAAATTTCCTTGATTATTCTCTTGAAAATGTTTATTTCTTCGTTATATATGGAAATGACGTGCGATTTTTTTGCGAAGCATTCTGAATTCAATCGAAATACGAATAATCATAGATATCAAAAAGTTTTCACGTCAAAAAAAGTGAAATTTTTCGAGATAATTGAAACTTTTCGGAAACGGTTACTCTAAAAATCACATATTTTTCGTAATTTTTCGAAATTATTAACCGCTTTTGTTGCAAAACGTTCATATTTTAATAGATTTATGGTATATCTTAAATGCTGAGAAAAAATTCGCTCAAAAAACGTCTTTATTTTCCAAATATATCATAAAATGTGGAAACGCTAGCTGCCGAAACCACAATTTCTTCTTTATATTTCGAAATTACGTGCGATTTTTTTGCGGAGCATTCTCAATTCAATGGAAATACGAATAATCATAGATATCAAAAAGTTTTCACGTCAAAAAAAGTGAAATTTTTCGAGATAATTGAAACTTTTCGGAAACGGTTACACTAAAAATCACATATTTTTCGTAATTTTTCGAAATTATTAACCGCTTTTGTTGCAAAACGTTCATAATTTAATAGATTTACGGTATATCTTAAATGCTGAGAAAAAATCCGCTCAAAAAACGTCTTTTTTTTCCAAATATATCATAAAATGTGGAAACGCTAGCTGCCGAAACCACAGTTTCTTCGTTACATTTCGAAATTACGTGCGATTTTTTTGCGAAGCATTCTCAGTTCAATGGATTTACGAATAATCATATATATCAAAAAGTATTCACGTCAAAAAAAGTGAAATTTTTCGAGATAATTGAAACTTTTCGGAAACGGTTACACTAAAAATCACATATTTTTCGTAATTTTTCGAAATTATTAACCGCTTTTGTTGCAAAACGTTCATAATTTAATAGATTTACGGTATATCTTAAATGCTGAGAAAAAATCCGCTCAAAAAACGTCTTTTTTTTCCAAATATATCATAAAATGTGGAAACGCTAGCTGCCGAAACCACAGTTTCTTCGTTACATTTCGAAATTACGTGCGATTTTTTTGCGAAGCGTTCTCACTTCAATGGAAATACGAATAATCATAGATATCAAAAGGTTTTCACGTCAAAAAAAGTGAAATTTTTCGAGATAATTGAAACTTTTCGGAAACGGTTACACTAAAAATCACATATTTTTCGTAATTTTTCAAAATTATTAACCGCTTTTGTTGCAAAACGTTCATAATTTAATAGATTTATGGTGTATCTTAAATGCTGAGAAAAAATCCGCTCAAAAAACGTCTTTTTTTCCAAATGTATCATAAATTGTGGAAAAGCTGGCTGCCGAAACCACAGTTTCTTCGTTACATTTCGAAATTACGTGCGATTTTTTTGCGAAGCGTTCTCAATTTAATAGAAATACGAATAACAATAGATATCAAAAAGTTTTCACGTCTGAAAAAGTGAAATTTTTCGAGATAATTGAAACTTTTCGGAAACGGTTACACTAAAAGTCACATATTTTTCGTAATATTTTAAAATTATTAACCGCTTCTGTTGCAAAACGTTCATAATATAATAGATTTATGGTGTATCTTAGATGCTGAGAAAAAATATTCTCAAAAAACGTCTTTTTTTCCAAATGTATCATAAATTGTGGAAAAGCTGGCTGCCGAAACCACAGTTTCTTCGTTACATCTCGAAATTACATGCGATTATTTTGCGAAGCATTCTCAATTCAATGGAAATACGAATAATCATAGATATCAAAAAGTTTTTACGTCAAAATAGTGAAATTTTTCGAGATAATTGAAACTTTTCGGAAATGGTAACACTAAAAATCACATATTTTTCGTATTTTTTCGAAATTATTAACCGCTTTTGTTGCAAAACGTTCATAATTTAGTAGATTTATGGCATATCTTAAATGCTGAGAAAAAATCCGCTCAAAAAACGTCTATTTTTTCCAAATATATCATAAATTGTGGAAAAGCTAGCTGCCGAAACCACAATTTCTTCGTTATATTTCGAAATTACGTGCGATTTTTTTCCGAAGCGTTCTCAATTTAATGGAAATACGAATAATCATAGATATCAAATAGTTTTCACGTCAAAAAAAGTGAAATTTTTCGAGATAATTGAAACTTTTCGGAAATGGTTACTCTAAAAATCACATATTTTTCGTAATTTTTCGAAATTATTAACCGCTTTTGTTGCAAAACGTTCATAATTTAATAGATTTATGGTATATCTTAAATGCTGAGAAAAAATCCGCTCAAAAAACGTCTTTTTTTTCCAAATCTATCATAAAATGTGGAAACGCTAGCTGCCGAAACCACAGTTTCTTCGTTACATTTCGAAATTACATGCGATTTTTTTGCGAAGCATTCTCAATTCAATGGAGATACGAATAATCATAGATATCAAAAAGTTTTCACGTCAAAAAAATTGAAATTTTTCGAGATAATTGAAACTTTTCGGAAATGGTTACACTAAAAATCACATATTTTTCGTATTTTTTCAAAATTTTTAACCGCTTTTGTTGCAAAACGTTCATAATTTAATAGATTTATGGTGAACATTAAATGCTGAGAAAAAATCCGCTCAAAAACGTCTTTTTTTCCAAATTTATCATAAAATGTGGAAACGCTAGCTGCCGAAACCACAGTTTCTTCGTTACATTTCGAAATTACGTGCGATTTTTTTGCGAAGCGTTCTGAATTCAATGGAAATACGAATAATCATAGATATCAAAAAGTTTTCACGTCAAAAAACATGAAATTTTTCGAGATACATGAAAATTTTTGGAAAAGGTTACACTAAACATCACATATTTTTCGTAATTTTTCGAAATTATTAACCGCTTTTGTTGCAAAACGTTTATAATTTAATAGATTTATGGTATATCTTAAATGCTGAGAAAAAATCCGCTCAAAAAACGTGCTTTTTTTTCCAAATATATCATAAATTGTGGAAAAGCTAGCTGCCGAAACCACAATTTCTTCTTTATATTTCGAAATTACGTGCGATTTTTTGCGAAGCATTCTGAATTCAATGGAAATACGAATAATGATACATATCAAGAAGTTTTCACGTCAAAAAAAGTGAAATTTTTCGATGAAGGCATCTCAATTTAATGGAAATACGAATAATCATAGATATCAAAAAGTTTTCACGTCAAAAAACATGAAATTTTTCGAGATACATGAAAATTTTTGGAAAAGGTTACACTAAACATCACATATTTTTCGTAATTTTTCAAAATTATTAACCGCTTTTGTTGCAAAACGTTCATAATTTAATAGATTTATGGTGTATCTTAAATGCTGAGAAAAAATCCGCTCAAAAAACGTCTTTTTTTCCAAATGTATCATAAATTGTGGAAAAGCTGGCTGCCGAAACCACAGTTTCTTCGTTACATTTCGAAATTACGTGCGATTTTTTTGCGAAGCGTTCTCAATTTAATAGAAATACGAATAACAATAGATATCAAAAAGTTTTCACGTCTGAAAAAGTGAAATTTTTCGAGATAATTGAAACTTTTCGGAAACGGTTACACTAAAAGTCACATATTTTTCGTAATATTTTAAAATTATTAACCGCTTCTGTTGCAAAACGTTCATAATATAATAGATTTATGGTGTATCTTAGATGCTGAGAAAAAATATTCTCAAAAAACGTCTTTTTTTCCAAATGTATCATAAATTGTGGAAAAGCTGGCTGCCGAAACCACAGTTTCTTCGTTACATCTCGAAATTACATGCGATTATTTTGCGAAGCATTCTCAATTCAATGGAAATACGAATAATCATAGATATCAAAAAGTTTTTACGTCAAAATAGTGAAATTTTTCGAGATAATTGAAACTTTTCGGAAATGGTAACACTAAAAATCACATATTTTTCGTATTTTTTCGAAATTATTAACCGCTTTTGTTGCAAAACGTTCATAATTTAGTAGATTTATGGCATATCTTAAATGCTGAGAAAAAATCCGCTCAAAAAACGTCTATTTTTTCCAAATATATCATAAATTGTGGAAAAGCTAGCTGCCGAAACCACAATTTCTTCGTTATATTTCGAAATTACGTGCGATTTTTTTCCGAAGCGTTCTCAATTTAATGGAAATACGAATAATCATAGATATCAAATAGTTTTCACGTCAAAAAAAGTGAAATTTTTCGAGATAATTGAAACTTTTCGGAAATGGTTACTCTAAAAATCACATATTTTTCGTAATTTTTCGAAATTATTAACCGCTTTTGTTGCAAAACGTTCATAATTTAATAGATTTATGGTATATCTTAAATGCTGAGAAAAAATCCGCTCAAAAAACGTCTTTTTTTTCCAAATCTATCATAAAATGTGGAAACGCTAGCTGCCGAAACCACAGTTTCTTCGTTACATTTCGAAATTACATGCGATTTTTTTGCGAAGCATTCTCAATTCAATGGAGATACGAATAATCATAGATATCAAAAAGTTTTCACGTCAAAAAAATTGAAATTTTTCGAGATAATTGAAACTTTTCGGAAATGGTTACACTAAAAATCACATATTTTTCGTATTTTTTCAAAATTTTTAACCGCTTTTGTTGCAAAACGTTCATAATTTAATAGATTTATGGTGAACATTAAATGCTGAGAAAAAATCCGCTCAAAAACGTCTTTTTTTCCAAATTTATCATAAAATGTGGAAACGCTAGCTGCCGAAACCACAGTTTCTTCGTTACATTTCGAAATTACGTGCGATTTTTTTGCGAAGCGTTCTGAATTCAATGGAAATACGAATAATCATAGATATCAAAAAGTTTTCACGTCAAAAAACATGAAATTTTTCGAGATACATGAAAATTTTTGGAAAAGGTTACACTAAACATCACATATTTTTCGTAATTTTTCGAAATTATTAACCGCTTTTGTTGCAAAACGTTTATAATTTAATAGATTTATGGTATATCTTAAATGCTGAGAAAAAATCCGCTCAAAAAACGTGCTTTTTTTTCCAAATATATCATAAATTGTGGAAAAGCTAGCTGCCGAAACCACAATTTCTTCTTTATATTTCGAAATTACGTGCGATTTTTTGCGAAGCATTCTGAATTCAATGGAAATACGAATAATGATACATATCAAGAAGTTTTCACGTCAAAAAAAGTGAAATTTTTCGATGAAGGCATCTCAATTTAATGGAAATACGAATAATCATAGATATTAAAAAGTTTTCACGTCAAAAAAAGTGAAATTTTTCGAGATAATTGAAACTTTTCGGAAACGGTTACACTAAAAATCACATATTATTCGTAATTTTTCGAAATTATTAACCGCTTATGTTGCAAATCGTTCATAATTAAATAGATTTATCGTATATCTTAAATGCTGAGAAAAAATCCGCTCAAAAAACGTCTTTTTGTTCCAAATATATCATAAAATGTGGAAACGCTAGCTGCCGAAACCACAGTTTCTTCGTTACATTTCGAAATTACGTGCGATTTTTTTGCGAAGCATTCTCAATTCAATGGAGATACGAATAATCATAGATATCAAAAAGTTTACACGTCAAAAAAAGTGAAATTTTTCGAGATAACTGAAACTTTTCGGAAATGGTTACACTAAAATTCACATATTTTTCGTAATTTTTCAAACTTATTTACCGCTTTTGTTGCAAAACGTTCATAATTTAATAGATTTATGGTATATCTTAAATGCTGAGAAAGAATCCGCTCAAAAAACGTCTTTATTTTCCAAATATATCATAAATTGTGGAAAAGCTGGCTGCCGAAACCATATTTCTTCGTTACATTTCGAAATTACGTGCGATTTTTTTGCGAAGCGTTCTCAATTCAATGGAAATACGAATAATCATAGATATTAAAAAGTTTTCACGTCAATAAACATGAAATTTTTCGAGATAATGAAAATTTTCGGAAACGGTAACACTAAAAATCACATATTTTTCGTAATTTTTCGAAATTATTAACCGCTTTTGTTGCAAAACGTTCATAATTTAATAGATTTATTGTATATCTTAAATGCTGAGAAAAAATCCGCTCAAAAAACGTCTTTTTTTTCCAAATATATCATAAATTGTGGAAAAGCTAGCTGCCGAAACCACAATTTCTTCTTTATATTTCGAAATTACGTGCGATTTTTTTGCGAAGCATTCTGAATTCAATGGAAATACGAATAATGATACATATCAAGAAGTTTTCACGTCAAAAAAAGTGAAATTTTTCGATGAAGGCATCTCAATTTAATGGAAATACGAATAATCATAGATATTAAAAAGTTTTCACGTCAAAAAAAGTGAAATTTTTCGAGATAATTGAAACTTTTCGGAAACGGTTACACTAAAAATCACATATTTTTCGTAATTTTTCGAAATTATTAACCGCTTATGTTGCAAATCGTTCATAATTAAATAGATTTATGGTATATCTTAAATGCTGAGAAAAAATCCGCTCAAAAAACGTCTTTTTGTTCCAAATATATCATAAAATGTGGAAACGCTAGCTGCCGAAACCACAGTTTCTTCGTTACATTTCGAAATTACGTGCGATATTTTTGCGAAGCATTCTCAATTCAATGGAGATACGAATAATCATAGATATCAAAAAGTTTTCACGTCAAAAAAAGTGAAATTTTTCGAGATAATTGAAACTTTTCGGAAATGGTTACACTAAAAATCACATATTTTTTTCGTAATTTTTCAAAATTATTAACCGCTTTTGTTGCAAAACGTTCATAATTTAATAGATTTATGGTGTATCTTAAATGCTGAGAAAAAATCCGCTCAAAAAACGTCTTTTTTTTCCAAATATATCATATTTTGTGGAAAAGCTAGCTGCCGAAACCACAATTTCTTCTTTATATTTCGAAATTACGTGCGATTTTTTTGCGAAGCATTCTGAATTCAATGGAAATACGAATCATCATACATATCAAGAAGTTTTCACGTCAAAAAACATGAAATTTCTCGAGATACTTGAAAATTTTCGGAAAAGGATACACTAAAAATCACTTATTTTTCGTAATTTTTCGAAATTATTAAACGCTTTTGTTGCAAAACGTTCATAATTTAATAGATTTATGGTATATCTTAAATGCCGAGAAAAAATCCGCTCAAAAACGTCCTTTTTTTCCAAATATATCATAAAACGTGGAAACGCTAGCTGCCGAAACCACAGTTTCTTCGTTACATTTCGAAATTACGTGCGAATTTTTGCGAAGCGTTCAGAATTCAATGGAAATACGAATAGTCATAGATATCAAAAAGTTTTCACGTCAAAAACATGAAATTTTTCGAGATACTTAAAAATTTTCCGAAAACGTTACACTAAAAATCACATATTTTTCGTAATTTTTCGAAATTATTAACAGCTTTTGTTGCAAAACGTTCATAATTTAATAGATTTATGGTATATCTTAAATGCTGAGAAAAAATCCGCTCAAAAAACGTCATTTTTTTCCAAATATATCATAAATTGTGGAAAAGCTAGCTGCCGAAACCACAATTTCTTCGTTACATTTCGAAATTACGTGCGATTTTTTTGCGAAGCGTTCTCAATTCAAGGGAAATACGAATAATCATAGATATCAAAAAGGTTTCACGTCAAAAAACATGAAATTTTTCGAGATAATTGAAGCTTTTCGGAAACGGTTACACTAAAAATCACATATTTCTCGTAATTTTTCGAAATTATTAAACGCTTTTGTTGCAAAACGTTCATAAATTAATAGATTTACGGTATATCTTACATGCTGAGAAAAAATCCGCTCAAAAAACGTCTTTTTTTTCCAAATATATCATAAAATGTTGAAACACTAGCTGCCGAAACCACAGTTTCTTCGTTACATTTCGAAATTACGTGCGATTTTTTTGCGAAGCATTCTCAATTCAATGGAAATATGAATGATAATAGATATCATAAAGTTTTCACGTCAAAAAAAGTGAAATTTATCGAGATAATTGAAACTTTTCGGAAATGGTTAAACTAAATTACACATATTTTTCGTAATTTTTCAAAATTATTAACGGCTTTTGTTGCAAAACGTTCATAATTTAATAGATTCATGGTATATCTTAAATGCTGAGTAAAAATCCGCTCAAAAAACGTCTTTTTTTTCCAAATATATCATAAATTGTGGAAAAGCTAGCTGCCGAAACCACAATTTCTTCTTTATATTTCGAAATTACGTGCGATTTTTTTGCGAAGCATTCTGAATTCAATGGAAATACGAATCATCATACATATCAAGAAGTTTTCACGTCAAAAAACATGAAATTTCTCGAGATACTTGAAAATTTTCGGAAAAGGATACACTAAAAATCACTTATTTTTCGTAATTTTTCGAAATTATTAAACGCTTTTGTTGCAAAACGTTCATAATTTAATAGATTTATGGTATATCTTAAATGCCGAGAAAAAATCCGCTCAAAAACGTCCTTTTTTTCCAAATATATCATAAAACGTGGAAACGCTAGCTGCCGAAACCACAGTTTCTTCGTTACATTTCGAAATTACGTGCGATTTTTTGCGAAGCGTTCAGAATTCAATGGAAATACGAATAGTCATAGATATCAAAAAGTTTTCACGTCAAAAACATGAAATTTTTCGAGATACTTAAAAATTTTCCGAAAACGTTACACTAAAAATCACATATTTTTCGTAATTTTTCGAAATTATTAACAGCTTTTGTTGCAAAACGTTCATAATTTAATAGATTTATGGTATATCTTAAATGGTGAGAAAAAATCCGCTCAAAAAACGTCATTTTTTTCCAAATATATCATAAATTGTGGAAAAGCTAGCTGCCGAAACCACAATTTCTTCGTTACATTTCGAAATTACGTGCGATTTTTTTGCGAAGCGTTCTCAATTCAAGGGAAATACGAATAATCATAGATATCAAAAAGGTTTCACGTCAAAAAACATGAAATTTTTCGAGATAATTGAAGCTTTTCGGAAACGGTTACACTAAAAATCACTTATTTCTCGTAATTTTTCGAAATTATTAAACGCTTTTGTTGCAAAACGTTCATAAATTAATAGATTTACGGTATATCTTACATGCTGAGAAAAAATCCGCTCAAAAAACGTCTTTTTTTTCCAAATATATCATAAAATGTTGAAACACTAGCTGCCGAAACCACAGTTTCTTCGTTACATTTCGAAATTACGTGCGATTTTTTTGCGAAGCATTCTCAATTCAATGGAAATATGAATGATAATAGATATCATAAAGTTTTCACGTCAAAAAAAGTGAAATTTATCGAGATAATTGAAACTTTTCGGAAATGGTTAAACTAAATTACACATATTTTTCGTAATTTTTCAAAATTATTAACGGCTTTTGTTGCAAAACGTTCATAATTTAATAGATTCATGGTATATCTTAAATGCTGAGTAAAAATCCGCTCAAAAAACGTCTTTTTTTTCCAAATATATCATAAATTGTGGAAAAGCTAGCTGCCGAAACCACAATTTCTTCTTTATATTTCGAAATTACGTGCGATTTTTTTGCGAAGCATTCTGAATTCAATGGAAATACGAATCATCATACATATCAAGAAGTTTTCACGTCAAAAAACATGAAATTTCTCGAGATACTTGAAAATTTTCGGAAAAGGATACACTAAAAATCACTTATTTTTCGTAATTTTTCGAAATTATTAAACGCTTTTGTTGCAAAACGTTCATAATTTAATAGATTTATGGTATATCTTAAATGCCGAGAAAAAATCCGCTCAAAAACGTCCTTTTTTTCCAAATATATCATAAAACGTGGAAACGCTAGCTGCCGAAACCACAGTTTCTTCGTTACATTTCGAAATTACGTGCGATTTTTTGCGAAGCGTTCAGAATTCAATGGAAATACGAATAGTCATAGATATCAAAAAGTTTTCACGTCAAAAACATGAAATTTTTCGAGATACTTAAAAATTTTCCGAAAACGTTACACTAAAAATCACATATTTTTCGTAATTTTTCGAAATTATTAACAGCTTTTGTTGCAAAACGTTCATAATTTAATAGATTTATGGTATATCTTAAATGGTGAGAAAAAATCCGCTCAAAAAACGTCATTTTTTTCCAAATATATCATAAATTGTGGAAAAGCTAGCTGCCGAAACCACAATTTCTTCGTTACATTTCGAAATTACGTGCGATTTTTTTGCGAAGCGTTCTCAATTCAAGGGAAATACGAATAATCATAGATATCAAAAAGGTTTCACGTCAAAAAACATGAAATTTTTCGAGATAATTGAAGCTTTTCGGAAACGGTTACACTAAAAATCACTTATTTCTCGTAATTTTTCGAAATTATTAAACGCTTTTGTTGCAAAACGTTCATAAATTAATAGATTTACGGTATATCTTACATGCTGAGAAAAAATCCGCTCAAAAAACGTCTTTTTTTTCCAAATATATCATAAAATGTTGAAACACTAGCTGCCGAAACCACAGTTTCTTCGTTACATTTCGAAATTACGTGCGATTTTTTTGCGAAGCATTCTCAATTCAATGGAAATATGAATGATAATAGATATCATAAAGTTTTCACGTCAAAAAAAGTGAAATTTATCGAGATAATTGAAACTTTTCGGAAATGGTTAAACTAAATTACACATATTTTTCGTAATTTTTCAAAATTATTAACCGCTTTTGTTGCAAAACGTTCATAATTTAATAGATTCATGGTATATCTTAAATGCTGAGTAAAAATCCGCTCAAAAAACGTCTTTTTTTTCCAAATATATCATAAATTGTGGAAAAGCTAGCTGCCGAAACCACAATTTCTTCTTTATATTTCGAAATTACGTGCGATTTTTTTGCGAAGCATTCTGAATTCAATGGAAATACGAATCATCATACATATCAAGAAGTTTTCACGTCAAAAAACATGAAATTTCTCGAGATACTTGAAAATTTTCGGAAAAGGATACACTAAAAATCACTTATTTTTCGTAATTTTTCGAAATTATTAAACGCTTTTGTTGCAAAACGTTCATAATTTAATAGATTTATGGTATATCTTAAATGCCGAGAAAAAATCCGCTCAAAAACGTCCTTTTTTTCCAAATATATCATAAAACGTGGAAACGCTAGCTGCCGAAACCACAATTTCTTCGTTATATTTCGAAATTACGTGCGATTTTTTTGCGAAGCGTTCTCAATTTAATGGAAATACGAATAATCATAGATATCAAAAAGTTTTCACGTCAAAAAAAGTGAAATATTTCGAGATAATTGAAACTTTTCGGAAACGGTTACTCTAAAATTCACATATTTTTCGTAATTTTTCGAACTTATTAACCGCTTTTGTTGCAAAACGTTCATAATTTAATAGATTTATGGTATATCTTAAATGCTGAGAAAAAATCCGCTCAAAAAACGTCTTTTTTTTCCAAATATATCATAAATTGTGGAAAAGCTAGCTGCCGAAACCACAATTTCTTCGTTATATTTCGAAATTACGTGCGATTTTTTTGCGAAGCGTTCTCAATTTAATGGAAATACGAATAATCATAGATATCAAAAAGTTTTCACGTCAAAAAAAGTGAAATTTTTCGAGATAATTGAAACTTTTCGGAAATGGTTACTCTAAAAATCACATATTTTTCGTAATTTTTCGAAATTATTAACCGCTTTTGTTGCAAAACGTTCATAATATAATAGATTTATGGTATATCTTAAATGCTGAGAAAAAATCCGCTCAAAAAACGTCTTTTTTTTCCAAATATATCATAAAATGTGGAAAAGCTAGCTGCCGAAACCACAATTTCTTCTTTATATTTCGAAATTACGTGCGATTTTTTTGCGAAGCATTCTGAATTCAATGGAAATACGAATAATGATACATATCAAGAAGTTTTCACGTCAAAAAAAGTGAAATTTTTCGATGAAGGCATCTCAATTTAATGGAAATACGAATAATCATAGATATTAAAAAGTTTTCACGTCAAAAAAAGTGAAATTTTTCGAGATAATTGAAACTTTTCGGAAACGGTTACACTAAAAATCACATATTTTTCGTAATTTTTCGAAATTATTAACCGCTTATGTTGCAAATCGTTCATAATTAAATAGATTTATGGTATATCTTAAATGCTGAGAAAAAATCCGCTCAAAAAACGTCTTTTTGTTCCAAATATATCATAAAATGTGGAAACGCTAGCTGCCGAAACCACAGTTTCTTCGTTACATTTCGAAATTACGTGCGATATTTTTGCGAAGCATTCTCAATTCAATGGAGATACGAATAATCATAGATATCAAAAAGTTTTCACGTCAAAAAAAGTGAAATTTTTCGAGATAATTGAAACTTTTCGGAAATGGTTACACTAAAAATCACATATTTTTTTCGTAATTTTTCAAAATTATTAACCGCTTTTGTTGCAAAACGTTCATAATTTAATAGATTTATGGTGTATCTTAAATGCTGAGAAAAAATCCGCTCAAAAAACGTCTTTTTTTTCCAAATATATCATAAATTGTGGAAAAGCTAGCTGCCGAAACCACAATTTCTTCTTTATATTTCGAAATTACGTGCGATTTTTTTGCGAAGCATTCTGAATTCAATGGAAATACGAATCATCATACATATCAAGAAGTTTTCACGTCAAAAAACATGAAATTTCTCGAGATACTTGAAAATTTTCGGAAAAGGATACACTAAAAATCACTTATTTTTCGTAATTTTTCGAAATTATTAAACGCTTTTGTTGCAAAACGTTCATAATTTAATAGATTTATGGTATATCTTAAATGCCGAGAAAAAATCCGCTCAAAAACGTCCTTTTTTTCCAAATATATCATAAAACGTGGAAACGCTAGCTGCCGAAACCACAGTTTCTTCGTTACATTTCGAAATTACGTGCGATTTTTTGCGAAGCGTTCAGAATTCAATGGAAATACGAATAGTCATAGATATCAAAAAGTTTTCACGTCAAAAACATGAAATTTTTCGAGATACTTAAAAATTTTCCGAAAACGTTACACTAAAAATCACATATTTTTCGTAATTTTTCGAAATTATTAACAGCTTTTGTTGCAAAACGTTCATAATTTAATAGATTTATGGTATATCTTAAATGCTGAGAAAAAATCCGCTCAAAAAACGTCATTTTTTTCCAAATATATCATAAATTGTGGAAAAGCTAGCTGCCGAAACCACAATTTCTTCGTTACATTTCGAAATTACGTGCGATTTTTTTGCGAAGCGTTCTCAATTCAAGGGAAATACGAATAATCATAGATATCAAAAAGGTTTCACGTCAAAAAACATGAAATTTTTCGAGATAATTGAAGCTTTTCGGAAACGGTTACACTAAAAATCACATATTTCTCGTAATTTTTCGAAATTATTAAACGCTTTTGTTGCAAAACGTTCATAAATTAATAGATTTACGGTATATCTTACATGCTGAGAAAAAATCCGCTCAAAAAACGTCTTTTTTTTCCAAATATATCATAAAATGTTGAAACACTAGCTGCCGAAACCACAGTTTCTTCGTTACATTTCGAAATTACGTGCGATTTTTTTGCGAAGCATTCTCAATTCAATGGAAATATGAATGATAATAGATATCATAAAGTTTTCACGTCAAAAAAAGTGAAATTTATCGAGATAATTGAAACTTTTCGGAAATGGTTAAACTAAATTACACATATTTTTCGTAATTTTTCAAAATTATTAACCGCTTTTGTTGCAAAACGTTCATAATTTAATAGATTCATGGTATATCTTAAATGCTGAGTAAAAATCCGCTCAAAAAACGTCATTTTTTTCCAAATATATCATAAATTGTGGAAAAGCTAGCTGCCGAAACCACAATTTCTTCTTTATATTTCGAAATTACGTGCGATTTTTTTGCGAAGCATTCTGAATTCAATGGAAATACGAATCATCATACATATCAAGAAGTTTTCACGTCAAAAAACATGAAATTTCTCGAGATACTTGAAAATTTTCGGAAAAGGATACACTAAAAATCACTTATTTTTCGTAATTTTTCGAAATTATTAAACGCTTTTGTTGCAAAACGTTCATAATTTAATAGATTTATGGTATATCTTAAATGCCGAGAAAAAATCCGCTCAAAAACGTCCTTTTTTTCCAAATATATCATAAAACGTGGAAACGCTAGCTGCCGAAACCACAGTTTCTTCGTTACATTTCGAAATTACGTGCGATTTTTTGCGAAGCGTTCAGAATTCAATGGATATACGAATAGTCATAGATATCAAAAAGTTTTCACGTCAAAAACATGAAATTTTTCGAGATACTTAAAAATTTTCCGAAAACGTTACACTAAAAATCACATATTTTTCGTAATTTTTCGAAATTATTAACAGCTTTTGTTGCAAAACGTTCATAATTTAATAGATTTATGGTATATCTTAAATGCTGAGAAAAAATCCGCTCAAAAAACGTCATTTTTTTCCAAATATATCATAAATTGTGGAAAAGCTAGCTGCCGAAACCACAATTTCTTCGTTACATTTCGAAATTACGTGCGATTTTTTTGCGAAGCGTTCTCAATTCAAGGGAAATACGAATAATCATAGATATCAAAAAGGTTTCACGTCAAAAAACATGAAATTTTTCGAGATAATTGAAGCTTTTCGGAAACGGTTACACTAAAAATCACATATTTCTCGTAATTTTTCGAAATTATTAAACGCTTTTGTTGCAAAACGTTCATAAATTAATAGATTTACGGTATATCTTACATGCTGAGAAAAAATCCGCTCAAAAAACGTCTTTTTTTTCCAAATATATCATAAAATGTTGAAACACTAGCTGCCGAAACCACAGTTTCTTCGTTACATTTCGAAATTACGTGCGATTTTTTTGCGAAGCATTCTCAATTCAATGGAAATATGAATGATAATAGATATCATAAAGTTTTCACGTCAAAAAAAGTGAAATTTATCGAGATAATTGAAACTTTTCGGAAATGGTTAAACTAAATTACACATATTTTTCGTAATTTTTCAAAATTATTAACCGCTTTTGTTGCAAAACGTTCATAATTTAATAGATTCATGGTATATCTTAAATGCTGAGTAAAAATCCGCTCAAAAAACGTCTTTTTTTTCCAAATATATCATAAATTGTGGAAAAGCTAGCTGCCGAAACCACAATTTCTTCTTTATATTTCGAAATTACGTGCGATTTTTTTGCGAAGCATTCTGAATTCAATGGAAATACGAATCATCATACATATCAAGAAGTTTTCACGTCAAAAAACATGAAATTTCTCGAGATACTTGAAAATTTTCGGAAAAGGATACACTAAAAATCACTTATTTTTCGTAATTTTTCGAAATTATTAAACGCTTTTGTTGCAAAACGTTCATAATTTAATAGATTTATGGTATATCTTAAATGCCGAGAAAAAATCCGCTCAAAAACGTCCTTTTTTTCCAAATATATCATAAAACGTGGAAACGCTAGCTGCCGAAACCACAATTTCTTCGTTATATTTCGAAATTACGTGCGATTTTTTTGCGAAGCGTTCTCAATTTAATGGAAATACGAATAATCATAGATATCAAAAAGTTTTCACGTCAAAAAAAGTGAAATATTTCGAGATAATTGAAACTTTTCGGAAACGGTTACTCTAAAATTCACATATTTTTCGTAATTTTTCGAACTTATTAACCGCTTTTGTTGCAAAACGTTCATAATTTAATAGATTTATGGTATATCTTAAATGCTGAGAAAAAATCCGCTCAAAAAACGTCTTTTTTTTCCAAATATATCATAAATTGTGGAAAAGCTAGCTGCCGAAACCACAATTTCTTCGTTATATTTCGAAATTACGTGCGATTTTTTTGCGAAGCGTTCTCAATTTAATGGAAATACGAATAATCATAGATATCAAAAAGTTTTCACGTCAAAAAAAGTGAAATTTTTCGAGATAATTGAAACTTTTCGGAAATGGTTACTCTAAAAATCACATATTTTTCGTAATTTTTCGAAATTATTAACCGCTTTTGTTGCAAAACGTTCATAATATAATAGATTTATGGTATATCTTAAATGCTGAGAAAAAATCCGCTCAAAAAACGTCTTTTTTTTCCAAATATATCATAAAATGTGGAAAAGCTAGCTGCCGAAACCACAATTTCTTCTTTATATTTCGAAATTACGTGCGATTTTTTTGCGAAGCATTCTGAATTCAATGGAAATACGAATAATGATACATATCAAGAAGTTTTCACGTCAAAAAAAGTGAAATTTTTCGATGAAGGCATCTCAATTTAATGGAAATACGAATAATCATAGATATTAAAAAGTTTTCACGTCAAAAAAAGTGAAATTTTTCGAGATAATTGAAACTTTTCGGAAACGGTTACACTAAAAATCACATATTTTTCGTAATTTTTCGAAATTATTAACCGCTTATGTTGCAAATCGTTCATAATTAAATAGATTTATGGTATATCTTAAATGCTGAGAAAAAATCCGCTCAAAAAACGTCTTTTTGTTCCAAATATATCACAAAATGTGGAAACGCTAGCTGCCGAAACCACAGTTTCTTCGTTACATTTCGAAATTACGTGCGATATTTTTGCGAAGCATTCTCAATTCAATGGAGATTCGAATAATCATAGATATCAAAAAGTTTTCACGTCAAAAAAAGTGAAATTTTTCGAGATAATTGAAACTTTTCGGAAATGGTTACACTAAAAATCACATATTTTTTTCGTAATTTTTCAAAATTATTAACCGCTTTTGTTGCAAAACGTTCATAATTTAATAGATTTATGGTGTATCTTAAATGCTGAGAAAAAATCCGCTCAAAAAACGTCTTTTTTTTCCAAATATATCATAAATTGTGGAAAAGCTAGCTGCCGAAACCACAATTTCTTCTTTATATTTCGAAATTACGTGCGATTTTTTTGCGAAGCATTCTGAATTCAATGGAAATACGAATCATCATACATATCAAGAAGTTTTCACGTCAAAAAACATGAAATTTCTCGAGATACTTGAAAATTTTCGGAAAAGGATACACTAAAAATCACTTATTTTTCGTAATTTTTCGAAATTATTAAACGCTTTTGTTGCAAAACGTTCATAATTTAATAGATTTATGGTATATCTTAAATGCCGAGAAAAAATCCGCTCAAAAACGTCCTTTTTTTCCAAATATATCATAAAACGTGGAAACGCTAGCTGCCGAAACCACAGTTTCTTCGTTACATTTCGAAATTACGTGCGATTTTTTGCGAAATTCAGAATTCAATGGAAATACGAATAGTCATAGATATCAAAAAGTTTTCACGTCAAAAACATGAAATTTTTCGAGATACTTAAAAATTTTCCGAAAACGTTACACTAAAAATCACATATTTTTCGTAATTTTTCGAAATTATTAACAGCTTTTGTTGCAAAACGTTCATAATTTAATAGATTTATGGTATATCTTAAATGCTGAGAAAAAATCCGCTCAAAAAACGTCATTTTTTTCCAAATATATCATAAATTGTGGAAAAGCTAGCTGCCGAAACCACAGTTTCTTCGTTACATTTCGAAATTACGTGCGATTTTTTTGGAAGCGTTGTGAATTCAATGGAAATACGAATAATCATGGATATCAAAAAGTTTTCACGTCAAAAAACATGAAATTTTTCGAGATACTTGAAAATCTTCGGGAAACGTTACACTAAAAAACACATATTTTTCGTAATTTTTCGAAATTAATAACCGCTTTTGTTGCAAAACGTTCATAATTTAATAGATTTATTATATATCTTAAATGCTGAGAAAAAATTCGCTCAAAAAACGTCTCTTTTTTCCAAATATATCATAAAATGTGGAATCGCAAGCTGCCGAAACCACAGTTTCTTCGTTACATTTCGTAATTACGTGCGATTTTTTTCCGAAGCGTTCTGAATTCAATGGAAATACGAATAATCATAGATATCAAAAAGTTTTCACGTCAAAAAACATGAAATTTTTCGAGATACTTGAAAATTTTCGGAAAACGTTACACTAAAAATCACATAATTTTTCGAAAATATTAACCGCTTTTGTTGCAAAACGTTCATAATTTAATAGATTTATGGTATATCTTAAATGCTGAGAAAAAATCCGCTCAAAAAACGTCATTTTTTTCCAAATATAAGATAAATTGTGGAAAAGCTAGCTGCCGAAACCACAATTTCTTCGTTACATTTCGAAATTACGTGCGATTTTTTTGCGAAGCGTTCTCAATTCAATGGAAATACGAATAATCATAGATATCAAAATGTTTTTACGTCAAAAAACATGAAATTTTTCGAGATAATTGAAAATTTTCGGAAACGGTTACACTAAATATCACATATTTTTCGTAATTTTTCGAAATTATTAACCGCTTTTGTTGCAAAACGTTCATAATCTAATAGATTTATGGTATATCTTAAATGCTGAGAAAAAATCCGCTAAAAAAACGTCTTTTTTTTCAAACATATCATAAAATGTGGAAACGCTAGCTACCGAAACCACAGTTTCTTCATATATGGATATACGAATAATCATAGATATAAAAAAGTTTTCACGTCAAAAAAGTGAAATTTTTCGAGATAATTGAAACTTTTTGGAAACGGTCACACTAAAAATCACATATTTTTCGTATTTTTTCGAAATTATTAACCGCTTTTGTTGCAAAACGTTCGCAATTTAATAGATTTATGGTATATCTTAAATGCTGAGAAAAAATTCGCTCAAAAAACGTCTCTTTTTTCCAAATATATCATAAAATGTGGAAACGCTAGCTGCCGAAACCACAGTTTCTTCGTTAGATTTCGTAATTACGTGCGATTTTTTTGGGAAGCGTTCTGAATTAAATGGAAATACGAATAATCATAGATATCAAATAGTTTTCACGTCAAAAAACATGAAATTTTTCGAGATAATTGAAAATTTTCGGAAACAGTTACACTAAAAATCACATATTTTTCGTAATTTTTCGAAATTATTAACCGCTTTTGTTGCAAAACGTTCATAATTTAGTAGATTTATGGCATATCTTAAATGCTGAGAAAAAATCCGCTAAAAAAACGTCTTTTTTTCAAATATATCATAAATTGTGGAAAAGCTAGCTGCCGAAACCACAATTTCTTCATTATATTTCCAAATTACGTGCGATTTTTTTGCGAAGCATTCTGAATTCAATGGATATACGAATAATCATAGATATCAAAAAGTTTTCATGTCAAAAAAGTGAAATTTTTCGAGATAATTGAAACTTTTAGGAAACGGTTACACTAAAAATCACATATTTTTCGTAATTTTTCGAAATTATTAACCGCTTTTGTTGCAAAACGTTCATAAATTAATAGATTTATGGTATATCTTAAATGCTGAGAAAAAATCCGCTCAAAAAACGTCATTTTTTTCCAAATATATCATAAAATGTGGAAACGCTAGCTGCCGAAACCACAGTTTCTTCGTTACATTTCGAAATTACGTGCGATTTTTTTGCGAAGCGCTCTCAATTCAATGAAAATACGAATAATCATAGATATCAAAAAGTTTTCACGTCAAAAAAAGTGAAATTTTTCGAGATAATTGAAATTTTTTGGAAACGATTACACTAAAAATCACATATTTTTCGTAATTTTTCGAAATTATTAACAGCTTTTGTTGCAAAACGTTCGCAATTTAATAGATTTATGGTATATCTTAAATGCTGAGAAAAAATTCGCTCAAAAAACGTCTCTTTTTTCCAAATATATCATAAAATGTGGAAACGCTAGCTGCCGAAACCACAGTTTCTTCGTTAGATTTCGTAATTACGTGCGATTTTTTTGGAAGCGTTGTGAATTCAATGGAAATACGAATAATCATAGAGATCAAAAAGTTTTCACGTCAAAAAACATGAAATTTTTCGAGATACTTGAAAATCTTCGGGAAACGTTACACTAAAAAACACATATTTTTCGTAATTTTTAGAAATTAATAACCGCTTTTGTTGCAAAACGTTCATAATTTAATGAATTTATGGTATATCTTAAATGCTGAGAAAAAATCCGCTCAAAAAACGTCATTTTTTTCCAAAAATATCAGAAAATGTGGAAACGCTAGCTGCCGAAACCAGTTTCTTCATTACATTTCAAAATTACGTGCGATTTTTTTGCGAAGCGTTCTCAATTCAATGGAAATACGAATAATCATAGATATCAGAAAGTTTTCACGTCAAAAAAAGTGAAATTTTTCGAGATAATTGAAACTTTTCGGAAATGGTTAAACTAAATTACACATATTTTTCGTAATTTTTCGAAATTATTAAACGCTTTTGTTGCAAAACGTTCATAATTTAATAGATTCATGGTACATCTTAAATGCTGACTAAAAATCCGCTCAAAAAACGTCCTTTTTTTCCAAATATATCATAAATTGTGTAAAAGCTAGCTGCCGAAACCACAATTTCTTCGTTATATTTCGGAATGACGTGCGATTTTTTTGCGAAGCGTTCTCAATTCAATGGAAATACGAAAAATCATAGATATCAGAAAGTTTTCACGTCAAAAAAAGTGAAATTTTTCGAGATAATTGAAACTTTTCGGAAATGGTTAAACTAAATTACACATATTTTTCGTAATTTTTCGAAATTATTAAACGCTTTTGTTGCAAAACGTTCATAATTTAATAGATTCATGGTATATCTTAAATGCTGAGTAAAAATCCGCTCAAAAAACGTCTTTTTTTTCCAAATATAAGATAAATTGTGGAAAAGCTAGCTGCCGAAACCACAATTTCTTCGTTACATTTCGAAATTACGTGCGATTTTTTTGCGAAGCGTTCTCAATTCAATGGAAATACGAATAATCATAGATATCAAAATGTTTTTACGTCAAAAAACATGAAATTTTTCGAGATAATTGAAAATTTTCGGAAACGGTTACACTAAATATCACATATTTTTCGTAATTTTTCGAAATTATTAACCGCTTTTGTTGCAAAACGTTCATAATATAATAGATTTATGGTATATCTTAAATGCTGAGAAAAAATCCGCTCAAAAAACGTCTTTTTTTTCCAAATATATCATAAAATGTGGAAAAGCTAGCTGCCGAAACCACAATTTCTTCTTTATATTTCGAAATTACGTGCGATTTTTTTGCGAAGCATTCTGAATTCAATGGAAATACGAATAATGATACATATCAAGAAGTTTTCACGTCAAAAAAAGTGAAATTTTTCGATGAAGGCATCTCAATTTAATGGAAATACGAATAATCATAGATATTAAAAAGTTTTCACGTCAAAAAAAGTGAAATTTTTCGAGATAATTGAAACTTTTCGGAAACGGTTACACTAAAAATCACATATTTTTCGTAATTTTTCGAAATTATTAACCGCTTATGTTGCAAATCGTTCATAATTAAATAGATTTATGGTATATCTTAAATGCTGAGAAAAAATCCGCTCAAAAAACGTCTTTTTGTTCCAAATATATCATAAAATGTGGAAACGCTAGCTGCCGAAACCACAGTTTCTTCGTTACATTTCGAAATTACGTGCGATATTTTTGCGAAGCATTCTCAATTCAATGGAGATACGAATAATCATAGATATCAAAAAGTTTTCACGTCAAAAAAAGTGAAATTTTTCGAGATAATTGAAACTTTTCGGAAATGGTTACACTAAAAATCACATATTTTTTTCGTAATTTTTCAAAATTATTAACCGCTTTTGTTGCAAAACGTTCATAATTTAATAGATTTATGGTGTATCTTAAATGCTGAGAAAAAATCCGCTCAAAAAACGTCTTTTTTTTCCAAATATATCATAAATTGTGGAAAAGCTAGCTGCCGAAACCACAATTTCTTCTTTATATTTCGAAATTACGTGCGATTTTTTTGCGAAGCATTCTGAATTCAATGGAAATACGAATCATCATACATATCAAGAAGTTTTCACGTCAAAAAACATGAAATTTCTCGAGATACTTGAAAATTTTCGGAAAAGGATACACTAAAAATCACTTATTTTTCGTAATTTTTCGAAATTATTAAACGCTTTTGTTGCAAAACGTTCATAATTTAATAGATTTATGGTATATCTTAAATGCCGAGAAAAAATCCGCTCAAAAACGTCCTTTTTTTCCAAATATATCATAAAACGTGGAAACGCTAGCTGCCGAAACCACAGTTTCTTCGTTACATTTCGAAATTACGTGCGATTTTTTGCGAAATTCAGAATTCAATGGAAATACGAATAGTCATAGATATCAAAAAGTTTTCACGTCAAAAACATGAAATTTTTCGAGATACTTAAAAATTTTCCGAAAACGTTACACTAAAAATCACATATTTTTCGTAATTTTTCGAAATTATTAACAGCTTTTGTTGCAAAACGTTCATAATTTAATAGATTTATGGTATATCTTAAATGCTGAGAAAAAATCCGCTCAAAAAACGTCATTTTTTTCCAAATATATCATAAATTGTGGAAAAGCTAGCTGCCGAAACCACAGTTTCTTCGTTACATTTCGAAATTACGTGCGATTTTTTTGGAAGCGTTGTGAATTCAATGGAAATACGAATAATCATGGATATCAAAAAGTTTTCACGTCAAAAAACATGAAATTTTTCGAGATACTTGAAAATCTTCGGGAAACGTTACACTAAAAAACACATATTTTTCGTAATTTTTCGAAATTAATAACCGCTTTTGTTGCAAAACGTTCATAATTTAATAGATTTATTATATATCTTAAATGCTGAGAAAAAATTCGCTCAAAAAACGTCTCTTTTTTCCAAATATATCATAAAATGTGGAATCGCAAGCTGCCGAAACCACAGTTTCTTCGTT
The DNA here is from genome assembly GCA_036926295.1 of Pachydiplax longipennis. NCBI lineage: Eukaryota > Metazoa > Arthropoda > Insecta > Odonata > Libellulidae > Pachydiplax > Pachydiplax longipennis. The sequence goes on along the minus strand of JAVFKF010000024.1, from coordinate 10,602,578 downwards.
ACATTTCGTAATTACGTGCGATTTTTTTCCGAAGCGTTCTGAATTCAATGGAAATACGAATAATCATAGATATCAAAAAGTTTTCACGTCAAAAAACATGAAATTTTTCGAGATACTTGAAAATTTTCGGAAAACGTTACACTAAAAATCACATAATTTTTCGAAAATATTAACCGCTTTTGTTGCAAAACGTTCATAATTTAATAGATTTATGGTATATCTTAAATGCTGAGAAAAAATCCGCTCAAAAAACGTCATTTTTTTCCAAATATAAGATAAATTGTGGAAAAGCTAGCTGCCGAAACCACAATTTCTTCGTTACATTTCGAAATTACGTGCGATTTTTTTGCGAAGCGTTCTCAATTCAATGGAAATACGAATAATCATAGATATCAAAATGTTTTTACGTCAAAAAACATGAAATTTTTCGAGATAATTGAAAATTTTCGGAAACGGTTACACTAAATATCACATATTTTTCGTAATTTTTCGAAATTATTAACCGCTTTTGTTGCAAAACGTTCATAATCTAATAGATTTATGGTATATCTTAAATGCTGAGAAAAAATCCGCTAAAAAAACGTCTTTTTTTTCAAACATATCATAAAATGTGGAAACGCTAGCTACCGAAACCACAGTTTCTTCATATATGGATATACGAATAATCATAGATATAAAAAAGTTTTCACGTCAAAAAAGTGAAATTTTTCGAGATAATTGAAACTTTTTGGAAACGGTCACACTAAAAATCACATATTTTTCGTATTTTTTCGAAATTATTAACCGCTTTTGTTGCAAAACGTTCGCAATTTAATAGATTTATGGTATATCTTAAATGCTGAGAAAAAATTCGCTCAAAAAACGTCTCTTTTTTCCAAATATATCATAAAATGTGGAAACGCTAGCTGCCGAAACCACAGTTTCTTCGTTAGATTTCGTAATTACGTGCGATTTTTTTGGGAAGCGTTCTGAATTAAATGGAAATACGAATAATCATAGATATCAAATAGTTTTCACGTCAAAAAACATGAAATTTTTCGAGATAATTGAAAATTTTCGGAAACAGTTACACTAAAAATCACATATTTTTCGTAATTTTTCGAAATTATTAACCGCTTTTGTTGCAAAACGTTCATAATTTAGTAGATTTATGGCATATCTTAAATGCTGAGAAAAAATCCGCTAAAAAAACGTCTTTTTTTCAAATATATCATAAATTGTGGAAAAGCTAGCTGCCGAAACCACAATTTCTTCATTATATTTCCAAATTACGTGCGATTTTTTTGCGAAGCATTCTGAATTCAATGGATATACGAGTAATCATAGATATCAAAAAGTTTTCATGTCAAAAAAGTGAAATTTTTCGAGATAATTGAAACTTTTAGGAAACGGTTACACTAAAAATCACATATTTTTCGTAATTTTTCGAAATTATTAACCGCTTTTGTTGCAAAACGTTCATAAATTAATAGATTTATGGTATATCTTAAATGCTGAGAAAAAATCCGCTCAAAAAACGTCATTTTTTTCCAAATATATCATAAAATGTGGAAACGCTAGCTGCCGAAACCACAGTTTCTTCGTTACATTTCGAAATTACGTGCGATTTTTTTGCGAAGCGCTCTCAATTCAATGAAAATACGAATAATCATAGATATCAAAAAGTTTTCACGTCAAAAAAAGTGAAATTTTTCGAGATAATTGAAATTTTTCGGAAACGATTACACTAAAAATCACATATTTTTCGTAATTTTTCGAAATTATTAACAGCTTTTGTTGCAAAACGTTCGCAATTTAATAGATTTATGGTATATCTTAAATGCTGAGAAAAAATTCGCTCAAAAAACGTCTCTTTTTTCCAAATATATCATAAAATGTGGAAACGCTAGCTGCCGAAACCACAGTTTCTTCGTTAGATTTCGTAATTACGTGCGATTTTTTTGGAAGCGTTGTGAATTCAATGGAAATACGAATAATCATAGAGATCAAAAAGTTTTCACGTCAAAAAACATGAAATTTTTCGAGATACTTGAAAATCTTCGGGAAACGTTACACTAAAAAACACATATTTTTCGTAATTTTTAGAAATTAATAACCGCTTTTGTTGCAAAACGTTCATAATTTAATGAATTTATGGTATATCTTAAATGCTGAGAAAAAATCCGCTCAAAAAACGTCATTTTTTTCCAAAAATATCAGAAAATGTGGAAACGCTAGCTGCCGAAACCAGTTTCTTCATTACATTTCAAAATTACGTGCGATTTTTTTGCGAAGCGTTCTCAATTCAATGGAAATACGAATAATCATAGATATCAGAAAGTTTTCACGTCAAAAAAAGTGAAATTTTTCGAGATAATTGAAACTTTTCGGAAATGGTTAAACTAAATTACACATATTTTTCGTAATTTTTCGAAATTATTAAACGCTTTTGTTGCAAAACGTTCATAATTTAATAGATTCATGGTACATCTTAAATGCTGACTAAAAATCCGCTCAAAAAACGTCCTTTTTTTCCAAATATATCATAAATTGTGTAAAAGCTAGCTGCCGAAACCACAATTTCTTCGTTATATTTCGGAATGACGTGCGATTTTTTTGCGAAGCGTTCTCAATTCAATGGAAATACGAAAAATCATAGATATCAGAAAGTTTTCACGTCAAAAAAAGTGAAATTTTTCGAGATAATTGAAACTTTTCGGAAATGGTTAAACTAAATTACACATATTTTTCGTAATTTTTCGAAATTATTAAACGCTTTTGTTGCAAAACGTTCATAATTTAATAGATTCATGGTATATCTTAAATGCTGAGTAAAAATCCGCTCAAAAAACGTCTTTTTTTTCCAAATATATCATAAATTGTGGAAAAGCTAGCTGCCGAAACCACAATTTCTTCGTTACATTTCGAAATTACGTGCGATATTTTTGCGAATTGTTATGAATTCAATGGAAATACGAATAATCATAGATACCAAAAAGTTTTCACGTCAAAAAAAGTGAAGTTTTTCGGGATAATTGGAAATTTTCAGGAACGGTTACACTAAAAATCATATATTTTTCGTAATTTTTCGAAATTATTAACCTTTTTTGTTGCAAAACGTTCATAATTTAATAGATTTATGGTATATCTTAAATGCTGAGAAAAAATCCGCTCAAAAAACGTCCTTATCTATTAAATTATGAAATGCGCTTACTAAAGAGACTTTTTTTCACGTCTAATCGTAATTTAAAAGGAAGGAAAATGAAAAGCGTAATCGTAATAGCCCTCTATCGGATGTTTTTTTAATTTCACGTGATTAATGATAAATGCCCTTACTAAAGAGACTTTTTTTTCACATCTAATCGTAATTTAAAAGGAAGGAAAAAGAAATGCGTAATCGTAATAGCCCTCTATCGGATGTTTTTTCAATTCCACGTGATTAATGATAAAAGCGCTTACTAAAGAGACTTTTTTTATATATAATCGTAATTTAAAAGGAAGGAAAAAGAAATGCGTAATCGTAATAGCCCTCTATCGGATGTTTCTTTAATTTCACGTGATTAATGATAAAAGCGCTTACTAAAGAGTTTATTTTCACATCTAATCGTAATTTAAAAGGAAGGAAAAAGAAATGCGTAATCGTAATAGCCCTCTATCTGATGTTTTTTTAATTACACGTGATTAATGATAAAAGCGCTTACTATAGAGAATTTTTTTTCACATCTAATCGTAATTTAAAAGGAAGGAAAAAGAAATGCGTAATCGTAATAGCCCTCTATCTGATGTTTTTTTAATTTCACGTGATTAATGATAAAAGCGCTTACTAAAGAGGCTTTTTTTTCACATCTAATCGTAATTTAAAAGGAAGGAAAAAGAAATGCGTAATCGTAATAGCCCTCTATCGGATGTTTTTTTAATTTCACGTGATTAATGATAAAAGCGCTTACTAAAGAGACTTTTTTTCACATGTAATCGTAATTTAAAAGGAAGGAAAAAGAAATGCGTAAACGTAATAGCCCTCTATCGGATGTCTTTTTAATTTCACGTGATTAATGATAAAAGCGCTTACTAAAGAGACTTTTTTTCACATCTAATCGTAATTTAAAAGGAAGGAAAAAGAAATGCGTAATCGTAATAGCCCTCTATCGGATGTTTCTTTAATTTCACGTGATTAATGATAAAAGCGCTTACTAAAGAGAATTTTTTTTATATATAATCGTAATTTAAAAGGAAGGAAAAAGAAATGCGTAATCGTAATAGCCCTCTATCGGATGTTTCTTTAATTTCACGTGATTAATGATAAAAGCGCTTACTAAAGAGTTTATTTTCACATCTAATCGTAATTTAAAAGGAAGGAAAAAGAAATGCGTAATCGTAATAGCCCTCTATCTGATGTTTTTTTAATTACACGTGATTAATGATAAAAGCGCTTACTATAGAGAATTTTTTTTCACATCTAATCGTAATTTAAAAGGAAGGAAAAAGAAATGCGTAATCGTAATAGCCCTCTATCTGATGTTTTTTTAATTTCACGTGATTAATGATAAAAGCGCTTACTAAAGAGGCTTTTTTTTCACATCTAATCGTAATTTAAAAGGAAGGAAAAAGAAATGCGTAATCGTAATAGCCCTCTATCGGATGTTTTTTTAATTTCACGTGATTAATGATAAAAGCGCTTACTAAAGAGACTTTTTTTCACATGTAATCGTAATTTAAAAGGAAGGAAAAAGAAATGCGTAAACGTAATAGCCCTCTATCGGATGTCTTTTTAATTTCACGTGATTAATGATAAAAGCGCTTACTATGGAGACTTTTTTTTCACATCTAATCGTAATTTAAAAGGAAGGAAAAAGAAATGCGTAATCGTAATAGCCCTCTATCGGATGTTTTTTTAAATTCACGTGATTAATGATAAATGCGCTTACTAAAGAGACTTTTTTTTTCACATCTATTCGTAATTTAAAAGGAAGGAAAAAGAAATGCGTAATCGTAATAGCCCCCTATCGGATGTTTTTTTAAATGCACGTGATTAATGATAAAAGCGCTTACTAAAGAGACTTTTTTTTCACATCTAATCGTAATTTAAAAGGAAGGAAAAAGAAATGCGTAATCGTAATAGCCCTCTATCGGATGTTTTTTTAATTTCACGTGATTAATGATAAAAGCGCTTACTAAAGAGACTTTTTTTTCACATCTATTCGTAATTTAAAAGGAAGGAAAAAGAAATGCGTAATCGTAATAGCCCCCTATCGGATGTTTTTTTTAATTTCACGTGATTAATGATAAAAGCGCTTACTAAAGAGACTTTTTTTCACATCTAATCGTAATTTAAAAGGAAGGAAAAAGAAATGCGTAATCGTAATAGCCCTCTATCGGATGTTTCTTTAATTTCACGTGATTAATGATAAAAGCGCTTACTAAAGAGAATTTTTTTTATATATAATCGTAATTTAAAAGGAAGGAAAAAGAAATGCGTAATCGTAATAGCCCTCTATCGGATGTTTCTTTAATTTCACGTGATTAATGATAAAAGCGCTTACTAAAGAGTTTATTTTCACATCTAATCGTAATTTAAAAGGAAGGAAAAAGAAATGCGTAATCGTAATAGCCCTCTATCTGATGTTTTTTTAATTACACGTGATTAATGATAAAAGCGCTTACTATAGAGAATTTTTTTTCACATCTAATCGTAATTTAAAAGGAAGGAAAAAGAAATGCGTAATCGTAATAGCCCTCTATCTGATGTTTTTTTAATTTCACGTGATTAATGATAAAAGCGCTTACTAAAGAGGCTTTTTTTTCACATCTAATCGTAATTTAAAAGGAAGGAAAAAGAAATGCGTAATCGTAATAGCCCTCTATCGGATGTTTTTTTAATTTCACGTGATTAATGATAAAAGCGCTTACTAAAGAGACTTTTTTTCACATGTAATCGTAATTTAAAAGGAAGGAAAAAGAAATGCGTAAACGTAATAGCCCTCTATCGGATGTCTTTTTAATTTCACGTGATTAATGATAAAAGCGCTTACTATGGAGACTTTTTTTTCACATCTAATCGTAATTTAAAAGGAAGGAAAAAGAAATGCGTAATCGTAATAGCCCTCTATCGGATGTTTTTTTAAATTCACGTGATTAATGATAAATGCGCTTACTAAAGAGACTTTTTTTTTCACATCTATTCGTAATTTAAAAGGAAGGAAAAAGAAATGCGTAATCGTAATAGCCCCCTATCGGATGTTTTTTTAAATGCACGTGATTAATGATAAAAGCGCTTACTAAAGAGACTTTTTTTCACATCTAATCGTAATTTAAAAGGAAGGAAAAAGAAATGCGTAATCGTAATAGCCCTCTATCGGATGTTTTTTTAATTTCACGTGATTAATGATAAAAGCGCTTACTAAAGAGACTTTTTTTTCACATCTATTCGTAATTTAAAAGGAAGGAAAAAGAAATGCGTAATCGTAATAGCCCCCTATCGGATGTTTTTTTTAATTTCACGTGATTAATGATAAAAGCGCTTACTAAAGAGACTTTTTTTCACATCTAATCGTAATTTAAAAGGAAGGAAAAAGAAATGCGTAATCGTAATAGCCCTCTATCGGATGTTTTTTTAATTTCACGTGATTAATGATAAAAGCGCTTACTAAAGAGACTTTTTTTCACATCTAATCGTAATTTAAAAGGAAGGAAAAAGAAATGCGTAATCGTAATAGCCCTCTATCGGATGTTTTTCTAATTTCACGTGATTAATGATAAAAGCGCTTACTAAAGAGACTTTTTTTTCACATCTAATCGCAATTTAAAAGGAAGGAAAAAGAAATGCGTAATCGTAATAGCCCTCTATCGGATGTTTTTTTAATTTCACGTGATTAATGATAAAAGCGCTTACTAAAGAGACTTTTTTTTCACATCTAATCGTAATTTAAAAGGAAGGAAAAAGAAATGCGTAATCGTAATAGCCCTCTATCGGATGTTTTTTTAATTTCACGTGATTAATGATAAAAGCGCTTACTATAGAGACTTTTTTTTCACATCTAATCGTAATTTAAAAGGAAGGAAAAAGAAATGCGTAATCGTAATAGCCCTCTATCTGATGTTTTTTTAATTTCACGTGATTAATGATAAATGCGCTTACTAAAGAGACTTTTTTTTCACATCTAATCGTAATTTAAAAGGAAGGAAAAAGAAATGCGTAATCGTAATAGCCCTCTATCGAATGTTCTTTTAATTTCACGTGATTAATGATAAATGCGCTTACTAAAGAGACTTTTTTTTCACATCTAATCGTAATTTAAAAGGAAGGATAAAGAAATGCGTAATCGTAATAGCCCTCTATCGAATGTTCTTTTAATTTCACGTGATTAATGATAAATGCGCTTACTATAGAGACTTTTTTTTCACATCTAATCGTAATTTAAAAGGAAGGAAAAAGAAATGCGTAATCGTAATAGCCCTCTATCGGATGTTTTTTTAATTTCACGTGATTAATGATAAAAGCGCTTACTAAAAAGACTTTTTTTCACATCTAATCGTAATTTAAGAGGAAGGAAAAAGAAATGCGTAATCGTAATAGCCCTCTATCGGATGTTTTTTTAATTTCACGTGATTAATGATAAAATCGCTTACTAATGAGACTTTTTTTCACATCTAATCGTAATTTAAAAGGAAGGAAAAAGAAATGCGTAATCGTAATAGCCCTCTATCGAATGTTCTTTTAATTTCACGTGATTAATGATAAAGGCGCTTACTAAAGAGACTTTTTTTTCACATCTAATCGTAATTTAAAAGGAAGGAAAAAGAAATGCGTAATCGTAATAGCCCTCTATCGGATGTTTTTTTAATTTCACGTGATTAATGATAAAAGCGCTTACTAAAGAGACTTTTTTTCACATCTAATCGTAATTTAAAAGGAAGGAAAAAGAAATGCGTAATCGTAATAGCCCTCTATCGGATGTTTTTTTAATTCCACGTGATTAATGATAAAAGCGCTTACTAAAGAGACTTTTTTTCACATATAATCGTAATTTAAAAGGAAGGAAAAAGAAATGCGTAATCGTAATAGCCCTCTATCGGATGTTTTTTTAATGTCACGTGATTAATGATAAAAGCGCTTACTAAAGAGACTTTTTTTCACATCTAATCGTAATTTAAAAGGAAGGAAAAAGAAATGCGTAATCGTAATAGCCCTCTATCAGATGTTTTTTAATTTCACGTGATTAATGATAAAAGCGCTTACTAAAGAGACGTTTTTTCACATCTAATCGTAATTTAAAAGGAAGGAAAAAGAAATGCGTAATCGTAATAGCCCTCTATCGGATGTTTTTTTAATTTCACGTGATTAATGATAAAAGCGCTTACTAAAGAGACTTTTTTTCACATCTAATCGTAATTTAAAAGGAAGGAAAAAGAAATGCGTAATCGTAATAGCCCTCTATCGGATGTTTTTTTAATTTCACCTGATTAATGATAAAAGCGCTTACTAAAGAGACTTTTTTTTCACATCTAATCGTAATTTAAAAGGAAGGAAAAAGAAATGCGTAATCGTAATAGCCCTCTATCGGATGTTTTTTTAATTTCACGTGATTAATGATAAAAGCGCTTACTAAATAGACTTTTTTTTAATATATAATCTTAATTTAAAAGCAAGGAAAAAGAAATGCGTAATCGTAATAGCCCTCTATCTGATGTTTTTTTAATTTCACGTGATTAATGATAAAAGCGCTTACTAAATAGACTTTTTTTTCACATCTATTCGTAATTTAAAAGGAAGGAAAAAGAAATGCGTAATCGTAATAGCCCCCTATCGGATGTTTTTTTTAATTTCACGTGATTAATGATAAAAGCGCTTACTAAAGAGACTTTTTTTCACATCTAATCGTAATTTAAAAGGAAGGAAAAAGAAATGCGTAATCGTAATAGCCCTCTATCGGATGTTTTTTTAATTTCACGTGATTAATGATAAAAGCGCTTACTAAAGAGACTTTTTTTTCACATCTAATCGTAATTTAAAAGGAAGGAAAAAGAAATGCGTAATCGTAATAGCCCTCTATCGGATGTTTTTTTAATTTCACGTGATTAATGATAAAAGCGCTTACTATAGAGACTTTTTTTTCACATCTAATCGTAATTTAAAAGGAAGGAAAAAGAAATGCGTAATCGTAATAGCCCTCTATCGAATGTTCTTTGAATTTCACGTGATTAATGATAAATGCGCTTACTAAAGAGACTTTTTTTTCACATCTAATCGTAATTTAAAAGGAAGGAAAAAGAAATGCGTAATCGTAATAGCCCTCTATCGAATGTTCATTTAATTTTACGTAATTAATGATAAAAGCGCTTACTAAAAGGACTTCTTTAACATCTAATCGTAATTTAAAAGGAAGGAAGAAAAAATGCGTAATCGTAATAGCCCTCTATCGGATGTTTTTTTAATTTCACGTGATTAATGATAAATGCGCTTACTAAGGAGACTTTTTTTTCACATCTAATCGTAATTTAAAAGGAAGGAAAAAGAAATGCGTAATCGTAATAGCCCTCTATCGAATGTTCTTTTAATTTCACGTGATTAATGATAAATGCGCTTACTATAGAGACTTTTTTTTCACATCTAATCGTAATTTAAAAGGAAGGAAAAAGAAATGCGTAATCGTAATAGCCCTCTATCGGATGTTTTTTTAATTTCACGTGATTAATGATAAAAGCGCTTACTAAAAAGACTTTTTTTCACATCTAATCGTAATTTAAGAGGAAGGAAAAAGAAATGCGTAATCGTAATAGCCCTCTATCGAATGTTCTTTTAATTTCACGTGATTAATGCTAAATGCGCTTACTAAAGAGACTTTTTTTTCACATCTAATCGTAATTTAAAAGGAAGGAAAAAGAAATGCGTAATCGTAATAGCCCTCTATCGAATGTTCTTTTAATTTCACGTGATTAATGATAAAGGCGCTTACTAAAGAGACTTTTTTTTCACATCTAATCGTAATTTAAAAGGAAGGAAAAAGAAATGCGTAATCGTAATAGCCCTCTATCGGATGTTTTTTTAATTTCACGTGATTAATGATAAAAGCGCTTACTAAAGAGACTTTTTTTCACATCTAATCGTAATTTAAAAGGAAGGAAAAAGAAATGCGTAATCGTAATAGCCCTCTATCGGATGTTTTTTTAATTCCACGTGATTAATGATAAAAGCGCTTACTAAAGAGACTTTTTTTCACATATAATCGTAATTTAAAAGGAAGGAAAAAGAAATGCGTAATCGTAATAGCCCTCTATCGGATGTTTTTTTAATTTCACGTGATTAATGATAAAAGCGCTTACTAAAGAGACTTTTTTTCACATCTAATCGTAATTTAAAAGGAAGGAAAAAGAAATGCGTAATCGTAATAGCCCTCTATCAGATGTTTTTTAATTTCACGTGATTAATGATAAAAGCGCTTACTAAAGAGACGTTTTTTCACATCTAATCGTAATTTAAAAGGAAGGAAATAGAAATGCGTAATCGTAATAGCCCTCTATCGGATGTTTTTTTAATTTCACGTGATTAATGATAAAAGCGCTTACTAAAGAGACTTTTTTTCACATCTAATCGTAATTTAAAAGGAAGGAAAAAGAAATGCGTAATCGTAATAGCCCTCTATCAGATGTTTTTTAATTTCACGTGATTAATGATAAAAGCGCTTACTAAAGAGACTTTTTTTCACCACTAATCGTAATTTAAAAGAGAGGAAAAAGAAATGCGTAATCGTAATAGCCCTCTATCGGATGTTTTTTTAATTTCACGTGATTAATGATAAAAGCGCTTACTAAAGAGACTTTTTTTTCACATCTAATCGTAATTTAAAAGGAAAGAAAAAGAAATGCGTAATCGTAATAGCCCTCTATCTGATGTTTTTTTAATTTCACGTGATTAATGATAAAAGCGCTTACTAAAGAGACTTTTTTTTCACATCTAATCGTAATTTAAAAGGAAGGAAAAAGAAATGCGTAATCGTAATAGCCCTCTATCGGATGTTTTTTTAATTTCACGTGAATAATGATAAAAGCGCTTACTAAAGAGACTTTTTTTCACATCTAATCGTAATTTAAAAGGAAGGAAAAAGAAATGCGTAATCGTAATAGCCCTCTATCAGATGTTTTTTTAATTTCACGTGATTAATGATAAAAGCGCTTACTAAAGAGACTTTTTTTCACATCTAATCGTAATTTAAAAGGAAGGAAAAAGAAATGCGTAATCGTAATAGCCCTCTATCAGATGTTTTTTAATTTCACGTGATTAATGATAAAAGCGCTTACTAAAGAGACTTTTTTTTCACATCTAATCGTAATTTAAAAGAGAGGAAAAAGAAATGCGTAATCGTAATAGCCCTCTATCGGATGTTTTTTTAATTTCACGTGATTAATGATAAAAGCGCTTACTAAAGAGACTTTTTTTTCACATCTAATCGTAATTTAAAAGGAAAGAAAAAGAAATGCGTAATCGTAATAGCCCTCTATCTGATGTTTTTTTAATTTCACGTGATTAATGATAAAAGCGCTTACTAAAGAGACTTTTTTTTCACATCTAATCGTAATTTAAAAGGAAGGAAAAAGAAATGCGTAATCGTAATAGCCCTCTATCGGATGTTTTTTTAATTTCACGTGATTAATGATAAAAGCGCTTACTAAAGAGACTTTTTTTCACATCTAATCGTAATTTAAAAGGAAGGAAAAAGAAATGCGTAATCGTAATAGCCCTCTATCGGATGTTTTTTTAATTTCACGTGATTAATGATAAAAGCGCTTACTAAAGAGACTTTTTTTCACATCTAATCGTAATTTAAAAGGAAGGAAAAAGAAATGCGTAATCGTAATAGCCCTCTATCGGATGTTTTTTTAATTTCACGTGATTAATGATAAAAGCGCTTACTAAAGAGACTTTTTTTCACATCTAATCGTAATTTAAAAGGAAGGAAAAAGAAATGCGTAATCGTAATAGCCCTCTATCGGATGTTTTTTTAATTTCACGTGATTAATGATAAAAGCGCTTACTAAAGAGACTTTTTTTCACATCTAATCGTAATTTAAAAGGAAGGAAAAAGAAATGCGTAATCGTAATAGCCCTCTATCGGATGTTTTTTTAATTTCACGTGATTAAAGATAAAAGCGCTTACTAAAGAGACTTTTTTTTCACATTTAATCGTAATTTAAAAGGAAGGAAGAAAAAATCCGTAATCGTAATAGCCCTCTATCGGATGTTTTTTTAATTTCACGTGATTAATGATAAAAGCGCTTACTAAAGAGACTTTTTTTTTACATCTAATCGTAATTTAAGAGGAAGGAAAAAGAAATGCGTAATCGTAATAGCCCTCTATCGGATGTTTTTTTAATTTCTCGTGATTAATGATAAAAGCGCTTACTAAAGAGACTTTTTTTCACATCTAATCGTAATTTAAAAGGAAGGAAAAAGAAATGCGTAATCGTAATAGCCCTCTATCGGATGTTTTTTTAATTTCACGTGATTAAAGATAAAAGCGCTTACTAAAGAGACTTTTTTTTCACATTTAATCGTAATTTAAAAGGAAGGAAAAAGAAATGCGTAATCGTAATAGCCCTCTATCGGATGTTTTTTTAATTTCACGTGATTAATGATAAGAGCGCTTACTAAAGAGACTTTTTTTTCTCATCTAATCGTAATTTAAAAGGAAGGAAAAAGAAATGCGTAATCGTAATAGCCCTCTATCGGATGTTTTTTTAATTTCACGTGATTAATGATAAGAGCGCTTACTAAAGAGACTTTTTTTTCACATCTAATCGTAATTTAAAAGGAAGGAAAAAGAAATGCGTAATCGTAATAGCCCTCTATCGGATGTTTTTTTAATTTCACGTGATTAATGATAAGAGCGCTTACTAAAGAGACTTTTTTTTCACATCTAATCGTAATTTAAAAGGAAGGAAAAAGAAATGCGTAATCGTAATAGCCCTCTATCGGATGTTTTTTTAATTTCACGTGATTAATGATAAGAGCGCTTACTAAAGAGACTTTTTTTTCACATCTAATCGTAATTTAAAAGGAAGGAAAAAGAAATGCGTAATCGTAATAGCCCTCTATCGGATGTTTTTTTAATTTCACGTGATTAATGATAAAAGCGCTTACTAAAGAGACTTTTTTTCACATCTAATCGTAATTTAAAAGGAAGGAAAAAGAAATGCGTAATCGTAATAGCCCTCTATCGGATGTTCTTTTAATTTCACCTGATTAATGATAAAAGCGCTTACTAAAGAGACTTTTTTTCACATCTAATCGTAATTTAAAAGGAAGGAAAAAGAAATCTGTAATCGTAATAGCCCTTTATCGGATGTTCTTTTAATTTCACCTGATTAATGATAAATGCGCTTACTAAAGAGACTTTTTTTCACATCTTATCGTAATTTAAAAGGAAGGAAAAAGAAATGCGTAATCGTAATAGCCCTCTATCGGATGTTCTTTTAATTTCACCTGATTAATGATAAAAGCGCTTACTAAAGAGACTTTTTTTCACATCTAATCGTAATTTAAAAGGAAGGAAAAAGAAATGCGTAATCGTAATAGCCCTCTATCGGATGTTCTTTTAATTTCACCTGATTAATGATAAAAGCGCTTACTAAAGAGACTTTTTTTTCACATCTAATCGTAATTTAAAAGGAAGGAAAAAGAAATGCGTAATCGTAATAGCCCACTATCGGATGTTCTTTTAATTTCACCTGATTAATGATAAATCGCTTACTAAAGAGACTTTTTTTCACATCTAATCGTAATTTAAAAGGAAGGAAAAAGAAATGCGTAATCGTAATAGCCCACTATCGGATGTTCTTTTAATTTCACCTGATTAATGATAAAAGCGCTTACTAAAGAGACTTTTTTTTCACATCTAATCGTAATTTAAGAGGAAGGAAAAAGAAAAGCGTAATCGTAATAGCCCTCTATCGGATGTTTTTTTAATGTCACGTGATTAATGATAAAAGCGCATACTAAAGAGACTTTTTTTTCACATCTAATCGTAATTTAAAAGGAAGGAAAAAGAAATGCGTAATCGAAATAGCCCTCTATCGGATGATTTTTTAATTTCACGTGATTAATGATAAAAGCGCTTGCTAAAGAGACTTTTTTTCACATCTAATCGTAATTTAAAAGGAAGGAAAAAGAAATGCGTAATCGTAATAGCCCTCTATCGGATGTTTTTTTAATTTCACGTGATTAATGATAAAAGCGCTTACTAAAGAGACTTTTTTTCACATCTAATCGTAATTTGAAAGGAAGGAAAAAGAAATGCGTAATCGTAATAGCCCTCTATCGGATGTTCTTTTAATTTCACCTGATTAATGATAAAAGCGCTTACTAAAGAGACTTTTTTTCACATCTAATCGTAATTTAAAAGGAAGGAAAAAGAAATGCGTAATCGTAATAGCCCTCTATCGGATGTTCTTTTAATTTCACCTGATTAATGATAAAAGCGCTTACTAAAGAGACTTTTTTTTCACATCTAATCGTAATTTAAAAGGAAGGAAAAAGAAATGCGTAATCGTAATAGCCCACTATCGGATGTTCTTTTAATTTCACCTGATTAATGATAAATCGCTTACTAAAGAGACTTTTTTTCACATCTAATCGTAATTTAAAAGGAAGGAAAAAGAAATGCGTAATCGTAATAGCCCACTATCGGATGTTCTTTTAATTTCACCTGATTAATGATAAAAGCGCTTACTAAAGAGACTTTTTTTTCACATCTAATCGTAATTTAAGAGGAAGGAAAAAGAAAAGCGTAATCGTAATAGCCCTCTATCGGATGTTTTTTTAATGTCACGTGATTAATGATAAAAGCGCATACTAAAGAGACTTTTTTTTCACATCTAATCGTAATTTAAAAGGAAGGAAAAAGAAATGCGTAATCGAAATAGCCCTCTATCGGATGATTTTTTAATTTCACGTGATTAATGATAAAAGCGCTTGCTAAAGAGACTTTTTTTCACATCTAATCGTAATTTAAAAGGAAGGAAAAAGAAATGCGTAATCGTAATAGCCCTCTATCGGATGTTCTTTTAATTTGACGTGATTAATGATAAAAGCGCTTACTAAAGAGACTTTTTTTCACATCTAATCGTAATTTAAAAGGAAGGAAGAAAAAATGCGTAATCGTAATAGCCCTCTATCGGATGTTTTTTTAATTTCAAGTGATTAATGATAAGAGCGCTTACTAAACAGACTTTTTTTTCACATCTAATCGTAATTTAAAAGGAAGGAAAAAGAAATGCGTAATCGTAATAGCCCTCTATCGGATGATTTTTTAATTTCACCTGATTGATGATAAAAGCGCTTACTAAAAGGACTTTTTTAACATCTAATCGTAATTTAAAAGGAAGGATGAAAAAATGCGTAATCGTAATAGCCCTCTATCGGATGATTTTTTAATTTCACGTGATTAATGATAAAAGCGCTTACTAAACAGACTTTTTTTTCACATCTAATCGTAATTTAAAAGGAAGGAAAAAGAAATGCGTAATCGTAATAGCCCTCTATCGGATGTTTTTTTAATTTCACGTGATTAATGATAAAAGCGCTTACTAAAGAGACTTTTTTTTCGCATCTAATCGTAATTTAAGAGGAAGGAAAAAGAAAGGCGTAATCGTAATAGCCCACTATCGGATGTTCTTTTAATTTCACCTGATTAATGATAAAAGCGCTTACTAAAGAGACTTTTTTTCCAATCTAATCGTAATTTAAAAGGAAGGAAAAAGAAATGCGTAATCGTAATAGCCCTCTATCGGATTTTTTTTTAATTTCACGTGATTAATGATAAAAGCGCTTACTAAAGAGACTTTTTTCACATCTAATCGTAATTTAAAAGGAAGGAAAAAGAAATGCGTAATCGTAATAGCCCTCTATCCGATGTTTTTTTAATTTCACGTGATTAATGATAAAAGCGCTTACTAAAAGGACTTTTTTAACATCTAATCGTAATTTAAAAGGAAGGAAGAAAAAATGCGTAATCGTAATAGCCCTCTATCGGATGTTTTTTTAATTTCACGTGATTAATGATAAGAGCGCTTACTAAACAGACTTTTTTTTCACATCTAATCGTAATTTAAAAGGAAGGAAAAAGAAATGCGTAATCGTAATAGCCCTCTATCGGATGATTTTTTAATTTCACCTGATTGATGATAAAAGCGCTTACTAAAAGGACTTTTTTAACATCTAATCGTAATTTAAAAGGAAGGAAGAAAAAATGCGTAATCGTAATAGCCCTCTATCCGATGTTTTTTTAATTTCACGTGATTAATGATAAAAGCGCTTACTAAAAGGACTTTTTTAACATCTAATCGTAATTTAAAAGGAAGGAAGAAAAAATGCGTAATCGTAATAGCCCTCTATCGGATGTTTTTTTAATTTCACGTGATTAATGATAAGAGCGCTTACTAAACAGACTTTTTTTTCACATCTAATCGTAATTTAAAAGGAAGGAAAAAGAAATGCGTAATCGTAATAGCCCTCTATCGGATGTTTTTTTAATTTCACGTGATTAATGATAAAAGCGCTTACTAAAGAGACTTTTTTTTCGCATCTAATCGTAATTTAAGAGGAAGGAAAAAGAAAGGCGTAATCGTAATAGCCCACTATCGGATGTTCTTTTAATTTCACCTGATTAATGATAAAAGCGCTTACTAAAGAGACTTTTTTTCACATCTAATCGTAATTTAAAAGGAAGGAAAAAGAAATGCGTAATCGTAATAGCCCTCTATCGGATTTTTTTTTAATTTCACGTGATTAATGATAAAAGCGCTTACTAAAGAGACTTTTTTCACATCTAATCGTAATTTAAAAGGAAGGAAAAAGAAATGCGTAATCGTAATAGCCCTCTATCGGATGTTTTTTTAATTTCACGTGATTAATGATAAAAGCGCTTACTAAAAGGACTTTTTTAACATCTAATCGTAATTTAAAAGGAAGGAAGAAAAAATGCGTAATCGTAATAGCCCTCTATCGGATGTTTTTTTAATTTCACGTGATTAATGATAAGAGCGCTTACTAAACAGACTTTTTTTTCACATCTAATCGTAATTTAAAAGGAAGGAAAGAGAAATGCGTAATCGTAATAGCCCTCTATCGGATGATTTTTTAATTTCACCTGATTGATGATAAAAGCGCTTACTAAAAGGACTTTTTTAACATCTAATCGTAATTTAAAAGGAAGGAAGAAAAAATGCGTAATCGTAATAGCCCTCTATCCGATGTTTTTTTAATTTCACGTGATTAATGATAAAAGCGCTTACTAAAAGGACTTTTTTAACATCTAATCGTAATTTAAAAGGAAGGAAGAAAAAATGCGTAATCGTAATAGCCCTCTATCGGATGTTTTTTTAATTTCACGTGATTAATGATAAGAGCGCTTACTAAACAGACTTTTTTTTCACATCTAATCGTAATTTAAAAGGAAGGAAAAAGAAATGCGTAATCGTAATAGCCCTCTATCGGATGTTTTTTTAATTTCACGTGATTAATGATAAAAGCGCTTACTAAAGAGACTTTTTTTTCGCATCTAATCGTAATTTAAGAGGAAGGAAAAAGAAAGGCGTAATCGTAATAGCCCACTATCGGATGTTCTTTTAATTTCACCTGATTAATGATAAAAGCGCTTACTAAAGAGACTTTTTTTCACATCTAATCGTAATTTAAAAGGAAGGAAAAAGAAATGCGTAATCGTAATAGCCCTCTATCGGATTTTTTTTTAATTTCACGTGATTAATGATAAAAGCGCTTACTAAAGAGACTTTTTTCACATCTAATCGTAATTTAAAAGGAAGGAAAAAGAAATGCGTAATCGTAATAGCCCTCTATCCGATGTTTTTTTAATTTCACGTGATTAATGATAAAAGCGCTTACTAAAAGGACTTTTTTAACATCTAATCGTAATTTAAAAGGAAGGAAGAAAAAATGCGTAATCGTAATAGCCCTCTATCGGATGTTTTTTTTTTTCACGTGATTAATGATAAGAGCGCTTACTAAACAGACTTTTTTTTCACATCTAATCGTAATTTAAAAGGAAGGAAAAAGAAATGCGTAATCGTAATAGCCCTCTATCGGATGTTTTTTTAATTTCACGTGATTAATGATAAAAGCGCTTACTAAAGAGACTTTTTTTTCGCATCTAATCGTAATTTAAGAGGAAGGAAAAAGAAAGGCGTAATCGTAATAGCCCACTATCGGATGTTCTTTTAATTTCACCTGATTAATGATAAAAGCGCTTACTAAAGAGACTTTTTTCACATCTAATCGTAATTTAAAAGGAAGGAAAAAGAAATGCGTAATCGTAATAGCCCTCTATCGGATGTTTTTTTAATTTCACTTGATTAATGATAAAAGCGCTTACTAAAGAGACTTTTTTCACATCTAATCGTAATTTAAAAGGAAGGAAAAACAAATGCGTAATCGTAATAGCCCTCTATCGGATGATTTTTTAATTTCACGTGATTAATGATAAAAGCGCTTGCTAAAGAGACTTTTTTCACATCTAATCGTAATTTAAAAGGAAGGAAAAAGAAATGCGTAATCGTAATAGCCCTCTATCGGATGTTTTTTTAATTTCACGTGATTAATGATAAAAGCGCTTACTAAAGAGACTTTTTTTCACATCTAATCGTAATTTAAGAGGAAGGAAAAAGAAATGCGTAATCGTAATAGCCCTCTATCGGATGTTCTTTTAATTTCACGTAATTAATGATAAAAGCGCTTACTAAAAGGACTTCTTTAACATCTAATCGTAATTTAAGAGGAAGGAAAAAGAAATGCGTAATCGTAATAGCCCTCTATCGGATGTTTTTTTAATTTCACGTGATTAATGATAAGAGCGCTTACTAAACAGACTTTTTTTTCACATCTAATCGTAATTTAAAAGGAAGGAAAAAGAAATGCGTAATCGTAATAGCCCTCTATCGGATGATTTTTTAATTTCACCTGATTGATGATAAAAGCGCTTACTAAAAGGACTTTTTTAACATCTAATCGTAATTTAAAAGGAAGGAAGAAAAAATGCGTAATCGTAATAGCCCTCTATCCGATGTTTTTTTAATTTCACGTGATTAATGATAAAAGCGCTTACTAAAAGGACTTTTTTAACATCTAATCGTAATTTAAAAGGAAGGAAGAAAAAATGCGTAATCGTAATAGCCCTCTATCGGATGTTTTTTTAATTTCACGTGATTAATGATAAGAGCGCTTACTAAACAGACTTTTTTTTCACATCTAATCGTAATTTAAAAGGAAGGAAAAAGAAATGCGTAATCGTAATAGCCCTCTATCGGATGTTTTTTTAATTTCACGTGATTAATGATAAAAGCGCTTACTAAAGAGACTTTTTTTTCGCATCTAATCGTAATTTAAGAGGAAGGAAAAAGAAAGGCGTAATCGTAATAGCCCACTATCGGATGTTCTTTTAATTTCACCTGATTAATGATAAAAGCGCTTACTAAAGAGACTTTTTTTCACATCTAATCGTAATTTAAAAGGAAGGAAAAAGAAATGCGTAATCGTAATAGCCCTCTATCGGATTTTTTTTTAATTTCACGTGATTAATGATAAAAGCGCTTACTAAAGAGACTTTTTTCACATCTAATCGTAATTTAAAAGGAAGGAAAAAGAAATGCGTAATCGTAATAGCCCTCTATCGGATGTTTTTTTAATTTCACGTGATTAATGATAAAAGCGCTTACTAAAAGGACTTTTTTAACATCTAATCGTAATTTAAAAGGAAGGAAGAAAAAATGCGTAATCGTAATAGCCCTCTATCGGATGTTTTTTTAATTTCACGTGATTAATGATAAGAGCGCTTACTAAACAGACTTTTTTTTCACATCTAATCGTAATTTAAAAGGAAGGAAAAAGAAATGCGTAATCGTAATAGCCCTCTATCGGATGATTTTTTAATTTCACCTGATTGATGATAAAAGCGCTTACTAAAAGGACTTTTTTAACATCTAATCGTAATTTAAAAGGAAGGAAGAAAAAATGCGTAATCGTAATAGCCCTCTATCCGATGTTTTTTTAATTTCACGTGATTAATGATAAAAGCGCTTACTAAAAGGACTTTTTTAACATCTAATCGTAATTTAAAAGGAAGGAAGAAAAAATGCGTAATCGTAATAGCCCTCTATCGGATGTTTTTTTAATTTCACGTGATTAATGATAAGAGCGCTTACTAAACAGACTTTTTTTTCACATCTAATCGTAATTTAAAAGGAAGGAAAAAGAAATGCGTAATCGTAATAGCCCTCTATCGGATGTTTTTTTAATTTCACGTGATTAATGATAAAAGCGCTTACTAAAGAGACTTTTTTTTCGCATCTAATCGTAATTTAAGAGGAAGATAAAAGAAAGGCGTAATCGTAATAGCCCACTATCGGATGTTCTTTTAATTTCACCTGATTAATGATAAAAGCGCTTACTAAAGAGACTTTTTTTCACATCTAATCGTAATTTAAAAGGAAGGAAAAAGAAATGCGTAATCGTAATAGCCCTCTATCCGATGTTTTTTTAATTTCACGTGATTAATGATAAAAGCGCTTACTAAAAGGACTTTTTTAACATCTAATCGTAATTTAAAAGGAAGGAAGAAAAAATGCGTAATCGTAATAGCCCTCTATCGGATGTTTTTTTTTTCACGTGATTAATGATAAGAGCGCTTACTAAACAGACTTTTTTTTCACATCTAATCGTAATTTAAAAGGAAGGAAAAAGAAATGCGTAATCGTAATAGCCCTCTATCGGATGTTTTTTTAATTTCACGTGATTAATGATAAAAGCGCTTACTAAAGAGACTTTTTTTTCGCATCTAATCGTAATTTAAGAGGAAGGAAAAAGAAAGGCGTAATCGTAATAGCCCACTATCGGATGTTCTTTTAATTTCACCTGATTAATGATAAAAGCGCTTACTAAAGAGACTTTTTTCACATCTAATCGTAATTTAAAAGGAAGGAAAAAGAAATGCGTAATCGTAATAGCCCTCTATCGGATGTTTTTTTAATTTCACTTGATTAATGATAAAAGCGCTTACTAAAGAGACTTTTTTCACATCTAATCGTAATTTAAAAGGAAGGAAAAACAAATGCGTAATCGTAATAGCCCTCTATCGGATGATTTTTTAATTTCACGTGATTAATGATAAAAGCGCTTGCTAAAGAGACTTTTTTCACATCTAATCGTAATTTAAAAGGAAGGAAAAAGAAATGCGTAATCGTAATAGCCCTCTATCGGATGTTTTTTTAATTTCACGTGATTAATGATAAAAGCGCTTACTAAAGAGACTTTTTTTCACATCTAATCGTAATTTAAGAGGAAGGAAAAAGAAATGCGTAATCGTAATAGCCCTCTATCGGATGTTCTTTTAATTTCACGTAATTAATGATAAAAGCGCTTACTAAAAGGACTTCTTTAACATCTAATCGTAATTTAAGAGGAAGGAAAAAGAAATGCGTAATCGTAATAGCCCTCTATCGGATGATTTTTTAATTTCACCTGATTGATGATAAAAGCGCTTACTAAAGAGACTTTTTTTTCACATCTAATCGTAATTTAAAAGGAAGGAAAAAGAAATGCGTAATCGTAATAGCCCTCTATCGGATTTTTTTTTAATTTCACGTGATTAATGATAAAAGCGCTTACTAAAGAGACTTTTTTTTCACATCTAATCGTAATTTAAAAGGAAGGAAAAAGAAATGTGTAATCCTAATAGCCCTCTATCGGATGTTTTTTTTAATTTCACGTGATTAATGATAAAAGCGCTTACTAAAGAGACTTTTTTTCACATGTAATCGTAATTTAAATGGAAGGAAAAAGAAATGCGTAATCGTAATAGCCCTCTATCGGATGTTTTTTTAATTTCACGTGATTAATGATAAAAGCGCTTACTAAAGAGACTTTTTTTCACATCTAATCGTAATTTAAAAGGAAGGAAAAAGAAATGCGTAATCGTTTTAGCCCTCTATCGGATGTATTTCTAATTTCACGTGATTAATGATAAAAGCGCTTACTAAAGAGACTTTTTTTTCACATCTAATCGTAATTTAAAAGGAAGGAAAAAGAAATGCGTAATCGTAATAGCCCTCTATCGGATTTTTTTTTAATTTCACCTGATTAATGATAAAGGCGCTTACTAAAGAGACTTTTTTTCACATCTAATCGTAATTTAAAAGGAAGGAAAAAGAAATGCGTAATCGTAATAGCCCTCTATCGGATGTTCTTTTAATTTCACCTGATTAATGATAAAAGCGCTTACTAAAGAGACTTTTTTTCACATATAATCGTAATTTAAAAGGAAGGAAAAAGAAATGCGTAATCGTAATAGCCCTCTATCGGATGTTTTTTTAATTTCACGTGATTAATGATAAAAGCGCTTACTAAAGAGACTTTTTTTCACATCTAATCGTAATTTAAAAGGAAGGAAAAAGAAATGCGTAATCGTTTTAGCCCTCTATCGGATGTATTTCTAATTTCACGTGATTAATGATAAAAGCGCTTACTAAAGAGACTTTTTTTTCACATCTAATCGTAATTTAAAAGGAAGGAAAAAGAAATGCGTAATCGTAATAGCCCTCTATCGGATTTTTTTTTAATTTCACCTGATTAATGATAAAGGCGCTTACTAAAGAGACTTTTTTTCACATCTAATCGTAATTTAAAAGGAAGGAAAAAGAAATGCGTAATCGTAATAGCCCTCTATCGGATGTTTTTTTAATTTCACGTGATTAATGATAAAAGCGCTTACTAAAGAGACTTTTTTTCACATCTAATCGTAATTTAAAAGGAAGGAAAAAGAAATGCGTAATCGTTTTAGCCCTCTATCGGATGTATTTCTAATTTCACGTGATTAATGATAAAAGCGCTTACTAAAGAGACTTTTTTTTCACATCTAATCGTAATTTAAAAGGAAGGAAAAAGAAATGCGTAATCGTAATAGCCCTCTATCGGATGTTTTTTTAATTTCACGTGATTAATGATAAATGCGCTTACTAAAGAGACTTTTTTTTCACATCTAATCGTAATTTAAAAGGAAGGAAAAAGAAATGTGTAATCCTAATAGCCCTCTATCGGATTTTTTTTTAATTTCACGTGATTAATGATAAAAGCGTATACTAAAGAGACTTTTTTTCACATGTAATCGTAATTTAAATGGAAGGAAAAAGAAATGCGTAATCGTAATAGCCCTCTATCGGATGTTTTTTTAATTTCACGTGATTAATGATAAAAGCGCTTACTAAAGAGACTTTTTTCACATCTAATCGTAATTTAAAAGGAAGGAAAAAGAAATGCGTAATCGTTTTAGCCCTCTATCGGATGTATTTCTAATTTCACGTGATTAATGATAAAAGCGCTTACTAAAGAGACTTTTTTTTCACATCTAATCGTAATTTAAAAGGAAGGAAAAAGAAATGCGTAATCGTAATAGCCCTCTATCGAATGTTCTTTTAATTTCACGTGATTAATGATAAAAGCGCTTACTAAAGAGACTTTTTTTCACATCTAATCGTAATTTAAAAGGAAGGAAAAAGAAATGCGTAATCGTTTTAGCCCTCTATCGGATGTATTTCTAATTTCACGTGATTAATGATAAAAGCGCTTACTAAAGAGACTTTTTTTTCACATCTAATCGTAATTTAAAAGGAAGGAAAAAGAAATGTGTAATCCTAATAGCCCTCTATCGGATGTTTTTTTTAATTTCACGTGATTAATGATAAAAGCGCTTACTAAAGAGACTTTTTTTCACATGTAATCGTAATTTAAATGGAAGGAAAAAGAAATGCGTAATCGTAATAGCCCTCTATCGGATGTTTTTTTAATTTCACGTGATTAATGATAAAAGCGCTTACTAAAGAGACTTTTTTTCACATCTAATCGTAATTTAAAAGGAAGGAAAAAGAAATGCGTAATCGTTTTAGCCCTCTATCGGATGTATTTCTAATTTCACGTGATTAATGATAAAAGCGCTTACTAAAGAGACTTTTTTTTCACATCTAATCGTAATTTAAAAGGAAGGAAAAAGAAATGCGTAATCGTAATAGCCCTCTATCGGATTTTTTTTTAATTTCACCTGATTAATGATAAAGGCGCTTACTAAAGAGACTTTTTTTCACATCTAATCGTAATTTAAAAGGAAGGAAAAAGAAATGCGTAATCGTAATAGCCCTCTATCGGATGTTCTTTTAATTTCACCTGATTAATGATAAAAGCGCTTACTAAAGAGACTTTTTTTCACATATAATCGTAATTTAAAAGGAAGGAAAAAGAAATGCGTAATCGTAATAGCCCTCTATCGGATGTTTTTTTAATTTCACGTGATTAATGATAAAAGCGCTTACTAAAGAGACTTTTTTTCACATCTAATCGTAATTTAAAAGGAAGGAAAAAGAAATGCGTAATCGTTTTAGCCCTCTATCGGATGTATTTCTAATTTCACGTGATTAATGATAAAAGCGCTTACTAAAGAGACTTTTTTTTCACATCTAATCGTAATTTAATAGGAAGGAAAAAGAAATGCGTAATCGTAATAGCCCTCTATCGGATGTTTTTTTAATTTCACCTGATTAATGATAAAGGCGCTTACTAAAGAGACTTTTTTTCGCATCGAATCGTAATTTAAAAGGAAGGAAAAAGAAATGCGTAATCGTAATAGCCCTCTATCGGATGTTCTTTTAATTTCACCTGATTAATGATAAAAGCGCTTACTAAAGAGACTTTTTTTCACATATAATCGTAATTTAAAAGGAAGGAAAAAGAAATGCGTAATCGTAATAGCCCTCTATCGGATGTTTTTTTAATTTCACGTGATTAATGATAAAAGCGCTTACTAAAGAGACTTTTTTTCACATCTAATCGTAATTTAA
Source organism: Pachydiplax longipennis (assembly GCA_036926295.1). Lineage (NCBI taxonomy): Eukaryota > Metazoa > Arthropoda > Insecta > Odonata > Libellulidae > Pachydiplax > Pachydiplax longipennis. The sequence goes on along the minus strand of JAVFKF010000024.1, from coordinate 10,577,711 downwards.
AAGGAAGGAAAAAGAAATGCGTATTCGTACTAGCCCTCTATCGGATGTATTTCTAATTTCACGTGATTAATGATAAAAGCGCTTACTAAAGAGACTTTTTTTTCACATCTAATCGTAATTTAAAAGGAAGGAAAAAGAAATGCGTAATCGTAATAGCCCTCTATCGAATGTTCTTTTAATTTCACCTGATTAATGATAAAAGCGCTTACTAAAGAGACTTTTTTTCACATCTAATCGTAATTTAAAAGGAAGGAAAAAGAAATGCGTAATCGTAATAGCCCTCTATCGGATGTTTTTTTAATTTCACGTGATTAATGATAAAAGCGCTTACTAAAGAGACTTTTTTTTCACATCTAATCGTAATTTAAAAGGAAGGGAAAAGAAATGCGTAATCGTACTAGCCCTCTATCGGATGTATTTCTAATTTCACGTGATTAATGATAAAAGCGCTTACTAAAGAGACTTTTTTTTCACATCTAATCGTAATTTAAAAGGAAGGAAAAAGAAATGCGTAATCGTAATAGCCCTCTATCGAATGTTCTTTTAATTTCACGTGATTAGTGATAAATGCGCTTACTAAAGAGACTTTTTTTTCACATCTAATCGTAATTTAAAAGGAAGGAAAAAGAAATGCGTAATCGTAATAGCCCTCTATCGGATTTTTTTTTAATTTCACGTGATTAATGATAAAAGCGCTTACTAAAGAGACTTTTTTTTCACATCTAATCGTAATTTAAAAGGAAGGAAAAAGAAATGCGTAATCGTAATAGCCCTCTATCGGATGTTTTTTTAATTTCACCTGATTAATGATAAAAGCGCTTACTAAAGAGACTTTTTTTTCACATCTAATCGTAATTTAAAAGGAAGGAAAAAGAAATGCGTAATCGTAATAGCCCTCTATCGGATGTTTTTTTAATTTCACGTGATTAATGATAAAAGCGCTTACTAAAAGGACTTTTTTAACATCTAATCGTAATTTAAAAGGAAGGAAGAAAAAATGCGTAATCGTAATAGCCCTCTATCGGATGTTTTTTTAATTTCACGTGATTAATGATAAGAGCGCTTACTAAACAGACTTTTTTTTCACATCTAATCGTAATTTAAAAGGAAGGAAAAAGAAATGCGTAATCGTAATAGCCCTCTATCGAATGTTCTTTTAAATTGCACGTGATTAATGATAAATCCGCTTACTAAAGAGACTTTTTTTTCACATCTAATCGTAATTTAAAAGGAAGGAAAAAGAAATGCGTAATCGTAATAGCCCTCTATCGAATGTTCTTTTAATTTCACGTGATTAATGATAAATGCGCTTACTAAAGAGACTTTTTTTTCACATCTAATCGTAATTTAAAAGGAAGGAAAAAGAAATGCGTAATCGTAATAGCCCTCTATCGGATTTTTTTTTAATTTCACGTGATTAATGATAAAATCGCTTACTAAAGAGACTTTTTTTTCACATCTAATGGTAATTTAAAAGGAAGGAAAAAGAAATGCGTAATCGTAATAGCCCTCTATCGGATGTTCTTTTAATTTCACGTGATTAGTGATAAATGCGCTTACTAAAGAGACTTTTTTTTCACATCTAATCGTAATTTAAAAGGAAGGAAAAAGAAATGCGTAATCGTAATAGCCCTCTATCTGATGTTTTTTTAATTTCACGTGATTAATGATAAAAGCGCTTACTAAAGAGACTTTTTTTTCACATCTAATCGTAATTTAAAAGGAAGGAAAAAGAAATACGTAATCGTAATAACCCTCTATCGGATGTTTTTTTAATTTCACCTGATTAATGATAAAGGCGCTTACTAAAGAGACTTTTTTTTCACATCTAATCGTAATTTAAGAGGAAGGAAAAAGAAATGCGTAATCGTAATAGCCCTCTATCGGATGTTTTTTTAATTTCACGTGATTAATGATAAAATCGCTTACTAATGAGACTTTTTTTCACATCTAATCGTAATTTAAAAGGAAGGAAAAAGAAATGCGTAATCGTAATAGCCCTCTATCGGATGTTTTTTTAATTTCACGTGATTAATGATAAAAGCGCTTACTAAAGAGACTTTTTTTTCACATCTAATCGTAATTTAAAAGGAAGGAAAAAGAAATGCGTAATCGTAATAGCCCTCTATCGGATGTTTTTTTAATTTCACGTGATTAATGATAAAAGCGCTTACTAAAGAGACTTTTTTTTCACATCTAATCGTAATTTAAAAGGAAGGAAAAAGAAATACGTAATCGTAATAACCCTCTATCGGATGTTTTTTTAATTTCACCTGATTAATGATAAAGGCGCTTACTAAAGAGACTTTTTTTTCACATCTAATCGTAATTTAAAAGGAAGGAAAAAGAAATACGTAATCGTAATAACCCTCTATCGGATGTTTTTTTAATTTCACCTGATTAATGATAAAGGCGCTTACTAAAGAGACTTTTTTTTCACATCTAATCGTAATTTAAAAGGAAGGAAAAAGAAATGCGTAATCGTAATAGCCCTCTATCGGATGTTTTTTTAATTTCACGTGATTAATGATAAAAGCGCTTACTAAAGAGACTTTTTTTTCACATCTAATCGTAATTTAAAAGGAAGGAAAAAGAAATGCGTAATCGTAATAGCCCTCTATCGGATGTTTTTTTAATTTCACGTGATTAATGATAAAAGCGCTTACTAAAGAGACTTTTTTTTCACATCTAATCGTAATTTAAAAGGAAGGAAAAAGAAGTGCGTAATCGTAATAGCCCTCTATCGAATGTTCTTTTAATTTCACGTGATTAATGATAAATGCGCTTACTAAAGAGACTTTTTTTTCACATCTAATCGTAATTTAAAAGGAAGGAAAAAGAAATGCGTAATCGTAATAGCCCTCTATCGAATGTTCTTTTAATTTCACGTGATTAATGCTAAATGCGCTTACTAAAGAGACTTTTTTTTCACATCTAATCGTAATTTAAAAGGAAGGAAAAAGAAATGCGTAATCGTAATAGCCCTCTATCGAATGTTCTTTTAATTTCACGTGATTAATGATAAATGCGCTTACTAAAGAGACTTTTTTTTCACATCTAATCGTAATTTAAAAGGAAGGAAAAAGAAATGCGTAATCGTAATAGCCCTCTATCTGATGTTTTTTTAATTTCACGTGATTAATGATAAAAGCGCTTACTAAAGAGACTTTTTTTTCACATCTAATCGTAATTTAAAAGGAAGGAAAAAGAAATACGTAATCGTAATAACCCTCTATCGGATGTTTTTTTAATTTCACCTGATTAATGATAAAGGCGCTTACTAAAGAGACTTTTTTTTCACATCTAATCGTAATTTAAGAGGAAGGAAAAAGAAATGCGTAATCGTAATAGCCCTCTATCGGATGTTTTTTTAATTTCACGTGATTAATGATAAAAGCGCTTACTAAAGAGACGTTTTTTCACATATAATCGTAATTTAAAAGGAAGGAAAAAGAAATGCGTAATCGTAATAGCCCTCTATCGGATGTTTTTTTAATTTCACGTGATTAATGATAAAAGCGCTTACTAAAGAGACTTTTTTTCACATCTAATCGTAATTTAAAGAGAAGGAAAATGAAATGCGTAATCGTAATAGCCCTCTATCGGATATTTTTTTAATTTCACGTGATTAATGATAAAAGCGCTTACTAAAGAGACTTTTTTTTCACATCTAATCGTAATTTAAAAGGAAGGAAAAAGAAATGCGTAATCGTAATAGCCCTCTATCTGATGTTTTTTTAATTTCACGTGATTAATGATAAAAGCGCTTACTAAAGAGACTTTTTTTTCACATCTAATCGTAATTTAAAAGGAAGGAAAAAGAAATGCGTAATCGTAATAGCCCTCTATCTGATGTTTTTTTAATTTCACGTGATTAATGATAAAAGCGCTTACTAAAGAGACTTTTTTTTCACATCTAATCGTAATATAAAAGGAAGGAAAAAGAAATGCGTAATCGTAATAGCCCTCTATCTGATGTTTTTTTAATTTCACGTGATTAATGATAAAAGCGCTTACTAAAGAGACTTTTTTTTCACATCTAATCGTAATTTAAAAGGAAGGAAAAAGAAATGCGTAATCGTAATAGCCCTCTATCTGATGTTTTTTTAATTTCACGTGATTAATGATAAAAGCGCTTACTAAAGAGACTTTTTTTTCACATCTAATCGTAATTTAAAAGGAAGGAAAAAGAAATGCGTAATCGTAATAGCCCTCTATCGGATGATTTTTTAATTTCCCCTGATTAATGATAAAAGCGCTTACTAAAGAGACTTTTTTTCACATCTAATCGTAATTTAAAAGGAAGGAAAAAGAAATGCGTAATCGTAATAGCCCTCTATCGGATGTTTTTTTAATTTCACGTGATTAATGATAAAAGCGCTTACTAAAGAGACTTTTTTTTCGCATCTAATCGTAATTTAAAAGGAAGGAAAAAGAAATGCGTAATCGTAATAGCCCTCTATCGGATGATTTTTTAATTTCCCCTGATTAATGATAAAAGCGCTTACTAAAGAGACTTTTTTTTCACATCTAATCGTAATTTAAAAGGAAGGAAAAAGAAATGCGTAATCGTAATAGCCCTCTATCGGATTTTTTTTTTAATTTCCCCTGATTAATGATAAAAGCGCTTACTAAAGAGACTTTTTTTTCACATCTAATCGTAATTTAAAAGGAAGGAAAAAGAAATGCGTAATCGTAATAGCCCTCTATCGGATGTTCTTTTAATTTCACGTAATTAATGATAAAAGCGCTTACTAAAGAGACTTTTTTTCACATCTAATCGTAATTTAAGAGGAAGGAAAAAGAAATGCGTAATCGTAATAGCCCTCTATCTGATGTTTTTTTAATTTCACGTGATTAATGATAAAAGCGCTTACTAAAGAGACTTTTTTTTCACATCGAATCGTAATTTAAAAGGAAGGAAAAAGAAATGCGTAATCGTAATAGCCCTCTATCGGATATTTTTTTAATTTCACGTGATTAATGATAAAAGCGCTTACTAAAGAGACTTTTTTTTCACATCTAATCGTAATATAAAAGGAAGGAAAAAGAAATGCGTAATCGTAATAGCCCTCTATCTGATGTTTTTTTAATTTCACGTGATTAATGATAAAAGCGCTTACTAATGAGACTTTTTTTCACATCTAATCGTAATTTAAAAGGAAGGAAAAAGAAATGCGTAATCGTAATAGCCCTCTATCGGATGTTTTTTTAATTTCACGTGATTAATGATAAAAGCGCTTACTAAAGAGACTTTTTTTTCACATCTAATCGTAATTTAAAAGGAAGGAAATAGAAATGCGTAATCGTAATAGCCCTCTATCGAATGTTTTTTTAATTTCACGTGATTAATGATAAAAGCGCTTACTAAAGAGACTTTTTTTTCACATCTAATCGTAATTTAAAAGGAAGGAAAAAGAAGTGCGTAATCGTAATAGCCCTCTATCGAATGTTCTTTTAATTTCACGTGATTAATGATAAATGCGCTTACTAAAGAGACTTTTTTTTCACATCTAATCGTAATTTAAAAGGAAGGAAAAAGAAATGCGTAATCGTAATAGCCCTCTATCGAATGTTCTTTTAATTTCACGTGATTAATGATAAATGCGCTTACTAAAGAGACTTTTTTTTCACATCTAATCGTAATTTAAAAGGAAGGAAAAAGAAATGCGTAATCGTAATAGCCCTCTATCGGATTTTTTTTTAATTTCACGTGATTAATGATAAAATCGCTTACTAAAGAGACTTTTTTTTCACATCTAATGGTAATTTAAAAGGAAGGAAAAAGAAATGCGTAATCGTAATAGCCCTCTATCGGATGTTCTTTTAATTTCACGTGATTAATGATAAATGCGCTTAGTAAAGAGACTTTTTTTTCACATCTAATCGTAATTTAAAAGGAAGGAAAAAGAAATGCGTAATCGTAATAGCCCTCTATCTGATGTTTTTTTAATTTCACGTGATTAATGATAAAAGCGCTTACTAAAGAGACTTTTTTTTTCACATCTAATCGTAATTTAAAAGGAAGGAAAAAGAAATACGTAATCGTAATAACCCTCTATCGGATGTTTTTTTAATTTCACCTGATTAATGATAAAGGCGCTTACTAAAGAGACTTTTTTTTCACATCTAATCGTAATTTAAAAGGAAGGAAAAAGAAATACGTAATCGTAATAACCCTCTATCGGATGTTTTTTTAATTTCACGTGATTAATGATAAAAGCGCTTACTAAAGAGACTTTTTTTCACATCTAATCGTAATTAAAAAGGAAGGAAAAAGAAATGCGTAATCGTAATAGCCCTCTATCGGATGTTTTTTTAATTTCACCTGATTAATGATAAAAGCGCTTACTAATGAGACTTTTTTTCACTTCTAATCGTAATTTAAAAGGAAGGAAAAAGAAATGCGTAATCGTAATAGCCCTCTATCGGATATTTTTTTAATTTCACGTGATTAATGATAAAAGCGCTTACTAAAGAGCCTTTTTTTTCACATCTAATCGTAATTTAAAAGGAAGGAAAAAGAAATGCGTAATCGTAATAGCCCTCTATCTGATGTTTTTTTAATTTCACGTGATTAATGATAAAAGCGCTTACTAAAGAGACTTTTTTTTCACATCTAATCGTAATTTAAAAGGAAGGAAAAAGAAATGCGTAATCGTAATAGCCCTCTATCTGATGTTTTTTTAATTTCACGTGATTAATGATAAAAGCGCTTACTAAAGAGACTTTTTTTTCACATCTAATCGTAATATAAAAGGAAGGAAAAAGAAATGCGTAATCGTAATAGCCCTCTATCTGATGTTTTTTTAATTTCACGTGATTAATGATAAAAGCGCTTACTAAAGAGACTTTTTTTTCACATCTAATCGTAATATAAAAGGAAGGAAAAAGAAATGCGTAATCGTAATAGCCCTCTATCTGATGTTTTTTTAATTTCACGTGATTAATGATAAAAGCGCTTACTAAAGAGACTTTTTTTTCACATCTAATCGTAATTTAAAAGGAAGGAAAAAGAAATGCGTAATCGTAATAGCCCTCTATCGGATGTTTTTTTAATTTCACGTGTTTAATGATAAAAGCGCTTACTAAAAAGACTTTTTTTCACATCTAATCGTAATTTAAGAGGAAGGAAAAAGAAATGCGTAATCGTAATAGCCCTCTATCGGATGTTTTTTTAATTTCACGTGATTAATGGTAAAATCGCTTACTAATGAGACTTTTTTTCACATCTAATCGTAATTTAAAAGGAAGGAAAAAGAAATGCGTAATCGTAATAGCCCTCTATCGGATGCTTTTTTAATTTCACGTGATTAATGATAAAAGCGCTTACTAAAGAGACTTTTTTTTCACATCTAATCGTAATTTAAAAGGAAGGAAAAAGAAATGCGTAATCGTAATAGCCCTCTATCGGATGTTTTTTTAATTTCACGTGATTAATGATAAAAGCGCTTACTAAAGAGACTTTTTTTTCACATCTAATCGTAATTTAAAAGGAAGGAAAAAGAAGTGCGTAATCGTAATAGCCCTCTATCGAATGTTCTTTTAATTTCACGTGATTAATGATAAATGCGCTTACTAAAGAGACTTTTTTTTCACATCTAATCGTAATTTAAAAGGAAGGAAAAAGAAATGCGTAATCGTAATAGCCCTCTATCGGATGTTCTTTTAATTTCACGTGATTAATGATAAATGCGCTTAGTAAAGAGACTTTTTTTTCACATCTAATCGTAATTTAAGAGGAAGGAAAAAGAAATGCGTAATCGTAATAGCCCTCTATCGGATGTTTTTTTAATTTCACCTGATTAATGATAAAAGCGCTTACTAAAGAGACTTTTTTTCACATCTAATCGTAATTTAAAAGGAAGGAAAAAGAAATGCGTAATCGTAATAGCCCTCTATCGGATGTTTTTTTAATTTCACGTGATTAATGATAAAAGCGCTTACTAAAGAGACTTTTTTTCACATCTAATCGTAATTTAAAAGGAAGGAAAATGAAATGCGTAATCGTAATAGCCCTCTATCGGATATTTTTTTAATTTCACGTGATTAATGATAAAAGCGCTTACTAAAGAGACTTTTTTTTCACATCTAATCGTAATTTAAAAGGAAGGAAAAAGAAATGCGTAATCGTAATAGCCCTCTATCTGATGTTTTTTTAATTTCACGTGATTAATGATAAAAGCGCTTACTAAAGAGACTTTTTTTTCACATCTAATCGTAATATAAAAGGAAGGAAAAAGAAATGCGTAATCGTAATAGCCCTCTATCTGATGTTTTTTTAATTTCACGTGATTAATGATAAAAGCGCTTACTAAAGAGACTTTTTTTTCACATCTAATCGTAATTTAAAAGGAAGGAAAAAGAAATGCGTAATCGTAATAGCCCTCTATCTGATGTTTTTTCTATTTCACGTGATTAATGATAAAAGCGCTTACTAAAGAGACTTTTTTTTCACATCTAATCGTAATTTAAAAGGAAGGAAAAAGAAATGCGTAATCGTAATAGCCCTCTATCGGATGTTTTTTTAATTTCACGTGATTAATGATAAAAGCGCTTACTAAAGAGACTTTTTTTCACATCTAATCGTAATTTAAAAGGAAGGAAAAAGAAATGCGTAATCGTAATAGCCCTCTATCGGATGTTTTTTTAATTTCACGTGATTAATGATAAAAGCGCTTACTAAAGAGACTTTTTTTCACATCTAATCGTAATTTAAAAGGAAGGAAAAAGAAATGCGTAATCGTAATAGCCCTCTATCGGATGTTTTTTTAATTTCACGTGATTAATGATAAAAGCGCTTACTAAAGAGACTTTTTTTCACATCTAATCGTAATTTAAAAGGAAGGAAAAAGAAATGCGTAATCGTAATAGCCCTCTATCGGATGTTTTTTTAATTTCACGTGATTAATGATAAAAGCGCTTACTAAAGAGACTTTTTTTTCGCATCTAATCGTAATTTAAAAGGAAGGAAAAAGAAATGCGTAATCGTAATAGCCCTCTATCGGATGTTCTTTTAATTTCACGTGATTAATGATAAAAGCGCTTGCTAAAGAGACTTTTTTTCACATCTAATCGTAATTTAAAAGAAAGGAAGAAAAAATCCGTAATCGTAATAGCCCTCTATCGAATGTTTTTTTAATTTCACGTGATTAATGATAAAAGCGCTTACTAAAGAGACTTTTTTTCACATCTAATCGTAATTTAAAAGGAAGGAAAAAGAAATGCGTAATCGTAATAGCCCTCTATCGGATGTTTTTTTAATTTCACGTGATTAATGATAAAAGCGCTTACTAAAGAGACTTTTTTTCACATCTAATCGTAATTTAAAAGGAAGGAAAAAGAAATGCGTAATCGTAATAGCCCTCTATCGGATGTTTTTTTAATTTCACGTGATTAATGATAAAAGCGCTTACTAAAGAGACTTTTTTTCACATCTAATCGTAATTTAAAAGGAAGGAAAAAGAAATGCGTAATCGTAATAGCCCTCTATCGGATGTTCTTTTAATTTCACGTGATTAATGATAAAAGCGCTTACTAAAGAGACTTTTTTTCACATCTTATCGTAATTTAAAAGGAAGGAAAAAGAAATGCGTAATCGTAATAGCCCTCTATCGGATGTTCTTTTAATTTCACGTGATTAATGATAAAAGCGCTTACTAAAGAGACTTTTTTTCACATCTAATCGTAATTTAAAAGGAAGGAAAAAGAAATGCGTAATCGTAATAGCCCTCTATCGGATGTTCTTTTAATTTCACCTGATTAATGATAAAAGCGCTTACTAAAGAGACTTTTTTTCACATCTAATCGTAATTTAAAAGGAAGGAAAAAGAAATGCGTAATCGTAATAGCCCTCTATCGGATGTTTTTTTAATTTCACGTGATTAATGATAAAAGCGCTTACTAAAAAGACTTTTTTTCACATCTAATCGTAATTTAAAAGGAAGGAAAAAGAAATGCGTAATCGTAATAGCCCTCTATCGGATGTTCTTTTAATTGCACCTGATTAATGATAAAAGCGCTTACTAAAGAGACTTTTTTTCACATCTAATCGTAATTTAAAAGGAAGGAAAAAGAAATGCGTAATCGTAATAGCCCTCTATCGGATGTTCTTTTAATTTCACCTGATTAATGATAAAAGCGCTTACTAAAGAGACTTTTTTTCACATCTAATCGTAATTTAAAAGGAAGGAAAAAGAAATTCGTAATCGTAATAGCCCTCTATCGGATGTTCTTTTAATTTCACCTGATTAATGATAAAAGCGCTTACTAAAGAGACTTTTTTTCACATCTAATCGTAATTTAAAAGGAAGGAAAAAGAAATGCGTAATCGTAATAGCCCTCTATCGGATGTTCTTTTAATTTCACCTGATTAATGATAAAAGCGCTTACTAAAGAGACTTTTTTTCACATCTAATCGTAATTTAAAAGGAAGGAAAAAGAAATGCGTAATCGTAATAGCCCTCTATCGGATGTTCTTTTAATTTCACCTGATTAATGATAAAAGCGCTTACTAAAGAGACTTTTTTTCACATCTAATCGTAATTTAAAAGGAAGGAAAAAGAAATGCGTAATCGTAATAGCCCTCTATCGGATGTTCTTTTAATTTCACCTGATTAATGATAAAAGCGCTTACTAAAGAGACTTTTTTTCACATCTAATCGTAATTTAAAAGGAAGGAAAAAGAAATGCGTAATCGTAATAGCCCTCTATCGGATGTTCTTTTAATTTCACCTGATTAATGATAAAAGCGCTTACTAAAGAGACTTTTTTTCACATCTAATCGTAATTTAAAGGAAGGAAAAAGAAATGCGTAATCGTAATAGCCCACTATCGGATGTTTTTTTAATTTCACGTGATTAATGATAAAAGCGCTTACTAAAGAGTTTTTTTTTCACATCTAATCGTAATTTAAAAGGAAGGAAAAAGAAATGCGTAATCGTAATAGCCCTCTATCAGATGTTTTTTTAATTTCACGTGATTAATGATAAAAGCGCTTACTAAAGAGTTTTTTTTTCACATCTAATCGTAATTTAAAAGGAAGGAAGAAGAAATGCGTAATCGTAATAGCCCTCTATCGGATGTTTTTTTAATTTCACGTGATTAATGATAAAAGCGCTTACTAAAGAGTTTTTTTTTCACATCTAATCGTAATTTAAAAGGAAGGAAGAAGAAATGCGTAATCGTAATAGCCCTCTATCGGATGTTTTTTTAATTTCACGTGATTAATGATAAAAGCGCTTACTAAAGAGACTTTTTTTCACATCTAATCGTAATTTAAAAGGAAGGAAAAAGAAATGCGTAATCGTAATAGCCCTCTATCGGATGTTTTTTTAATTTCACGTGATTAATGATAAAAGCGCTTACTAAAGAGACTTTTTTTCACATCTAATCGTAATTTAAAAGGAAGGAAAAAGAAATGCGTAATCGTAATAGCCCTCTATCGGATGTTCTTTTAATTTCACGTGATTAATGATAAAAGCGCTTACTAAATAGACTTTTTTTCACATCTAATCGTAATTTAAAAGGAAGGAAAAAGAAATGCGTAATCGTAATAGCCCTCTATCGGATGTTCTTTTAATTTCACCTGATTAATGATAAAAGCGCTTACTAAAGAGACTTTTTTTCACATCTAATCGTAATTTAAATGGAAGGAAAAAGAAATGCGTAATCGTAATAGCCCTCTATCGGATGTTCTTTTAATTTCACGTGATTAATGATAAAAGCGCTTACTAAAGAGACTTTTTTTCACATCTAATCGTAATTTAAAAGGAAGGAAAAAGAAATGCGAAATCGTAATAGCCCTCTATCGGATGTTCTTTTAATTTCACCTGATTAATGATAAAAGCGCTTACTAAAGAGACTTTTTTTCACATCTAATCGTAATTTAAAAGGAAGGAAAAAGAAATGCGTAATCGTAATAGCCCTCTATCGGATGTTTTTTTAATTTCACGTGATTAATGATAAAAGCGCTTACTAAAAAGACTTTTTTTCACATCTAATCGTAATTTAAAAGGAAGGAAAAAGAAATGCGTAATCGTAATAGCCCTCTATCGGATGTTCTTTTAATTTCACCTGATTAATGATAAAAGCGCTTACTAAAGAGACTTTTTTTCACATCTAATCGTAATTTAAAAGGAAGGAAAAAGAAATGCGTAATCGTAATAGCCCTCTATCGGATGTTCTTTTAATTTCACCTGATTAATGATAAAAGCGCTTACTAAAGAGACTTTTTTTCACATCTAATCGTAATTTAAAAGGAAGGAAAAAGAAATGCGTAATCGTAATAGCCCTCTATCGGATGTTCTTTTAATTTCACCTGATTAATGATAAAAGCGCTTACTAAAGAGACTTTTTTTCACATCTAATCGTAATTTAAAAGGAAGGAAAAAGAAATGCGTAATCGTAATAGCCCTCTATCGGATGTTCTTTTAATTTCACCTGATTAATGATAAAAGCGCTTACTAAAGAGACTTTTTTTCACATCTAATCGTAATTTAAAAGGAAGGAAAAAAAAATGCGTAATCGTAATAGCCCTCTATCGGATGTTCTTTTAATTTCACCTGATTAATGATAAAAGCGCTTACTAAAGAGACTTTTTTTTCACATCTAATCGTAATTTAAGAGGAAGGAAAAAGAAATGCGTAATCGTAATAGCCCTCTATCGGATGTTCTTTTAATTTCACGTAATTAATGATAAAAGCGCTTACTAAAAGGTCTTCTTTAACATCTAATCGTAATTTAAAAGGAAGGAAGAAAAAATGCGTAATCGTAATAGCCCTCTATCGGATGTTTTTTTAATTTCACGTGATTAATGATAAGAGCGCTTACTAAAGAGACTTTTTTTCACATCTAATCGTAATTTAAGAGGAAGGAAAAAGAAATGCGTATTCGTAATAGCCCTCTATCGGATGTTTTTTTAATTTCACGTGATTAATGATAAAAGCGCTTACTAAAAGGACTTTTTTAACATCTAATCGTAATTTAAAAGGAAGGAAAAAGAAATGCGTAATCGTAATAGCCCTCTATCGGATGTTTTTTTAATTTCACGTGATTAATGATAAAAGCGCTTACTAAAAGGACTTTTTTAACATCTAATCGTAATTTAAAAGGAAGGAAGAAAAAATGCGTAATCGTAATAGCCCTCTATCGGATGTTTTTTTAATTTCACGTGATTAATGATAAAAGCGCTTACTAAAAGGACTTTTTTAACATCTAATCGTAATTTAAAAGGAAGGAAGAAAAAATGCGTAATCGTAATAGCCCTCTATCGGATGTTCTTTTAATTTCACGTGATTAATGACAAAAGCGCTTACTAAAGAGACTTTTTTTCACATCTAATCGTAATTTAAAAGGAAGGAAAAAGAAATGCGTAATCGTAATAGCCCTCTATCGGATGTTTTTTTAATTTCACCTGATTAATGATAAAAGCGCTTACTAAAGAGACTTTTTTTTCGCATCTAATCGTAATTTAAGAGGAAGGAAAAAGAAAGGCGTAATCGTAATAGCCCTCTATCGGATGGTCTTTTAATTTCACCTGATTAATGATAAAAGCGCTTACTAAAGAGACTTTTTTTCACATCTAATCGTAATTTAAAAGGAAGGAAAAAGAAATGCGTAATCGTAATAGCCCTCTATCGGATGTTTTTTTAATTTCACGTGATTAATGATAAAAGCGCTTACTAAAGAGACTTTTTTTCACATCTAATCGTAATTTAAAAGGAAGTAAAAAGAAATGCGTAATCGTAATAGCCCTCTATCGGATGGTCTTTTAATTTCACCTGATTAATGATAAAAGCGCTTACTAAAGAGACTTTTTTTCACATCTAATCGTAATTTAAAAGGAAGGAAAAAGAAATGCGTAATCGTAATAGCCCTCTATCGGATGTTTTTTTAATTTCACGTGATTAATGATAAAAGCGCTTACTAAAGAGACTTTTTTTTCACATCTAATCGTAATTTAAGAGGAAGGAAAAAGAAAGGCGTAATCGTAATAGCCCTCTATCGGATGGTCTTTTAATTTCACCTGATTAATGATAAAAGCGCTTACTAAAGAGACTTTTTTTCACATCTAATCGTAATTTAAAAGGAAGGAAAAAGAAATGCGTAATCGTAATAGCCCTCTATCGGATGTTTTTTTAATTTCACCTGATTAATGATAAAAGCGCTTACTAAAGAGACTTTTTTTTCGCATCTAATCGTAATTTAAGAGGAAGGAAAAAGAAAGGCGTAATCGTAATAGCCCTCTATCGGATGGTCTTTTAATTTCACCTGATTAATGATAAAAGCGCTTACTAAAGAGACTTTTTTTCACATCTAATCGTAATTTAAAAGGAAGGAAAAAGAAATGCGTAATCGTAATAGCCCTCTATCGGATGTTTTTTTAATTTCACCTGATTAATGATAAAAGCGCTTACTAAAGAGACTTTTTTTTCGCATCTAATCGTAATTTAAGAGGAAGGAAAAAGAAAGGCGTAATCGTAATAGCCCTCTATCGGATGGTCTTTTAATTTCACCTGATTAATGATAAAAGCGCTTACTAAAGAGACTTTTTTTCACATCTAATCGTAATTTAAAAGGAAGGAAAAAGAAATGCGTAATCGTAATAGCCCTCTATCGGATGTTTTTTTAATTTCACGTGATTAATGATAAAAGCGCTTACTAAAGAGACTTTTTTTTCACATCTAATCGTAATTTAAAAGGAAGGAAAAAGAAATGCGTAATCCTAATAGCCCTCTATCGGATGTTTTTTTAATTTCACGTGATTAATGATAAAAGCGCTTACTAAAGAGACTTTTTTTCACATCTAATCGTAATTTAAAAGGAAGGAAAAAGAAATGCGTAATCGTAATAGCCCTCTATCGGATGTTTTTTTAATTTCACCTGATTAATGATAAAAGCGCTTACTAAAGAGACTTTTTTTCACATCTAATCGTAATTTAAAAGGAAGGAAAAAGAAATGCGTAATCGTACTAGCCCTCTATCGGATGTATTTCTAATTTCACGTGATTAATGATAAAAGCGCTTACTAAAGAGACTTTTTTTTCACATCTAATCGTAATTTAAAAGGAAGGAAAAAGAAATGCGTAATCGTAATAGCCCTCTATCGGATGTTTTTTTAATTTCACCTGATTAATGATAAAAGCGCTTACTAAAGAGACTTTTTTTCACATCTAATCGTAATTTAAAAGGAAGGAAAAAGAAATGCGTAATCGTAATAGCCCTCTATCGGATGTTTTTTTAATTTCACGTGATTAATGATAAAAGCGCTTACTAAAGAGACTTTTTTTCACATCTAATCGTAATTTAAAAGGAAGTAAAAAGAAATGCGTAATCGTAATAGCCCTCTATCGGATGTTTTTTTAATTTCACGTGATTAATGATAAAAGCGCTTACTAAAGAGACTTTTTTTTCACCACTAATCGTAATTTAAAAGGAAGGAAAAAGAAATGCGTAATCGTAATAGCCATCTATCGGATGTTTTTTTAATTTCACGTGATTAATGATAAAAGCGCTTACTAAAGAGTTTTTTTTTCACATCTAATCGTAATTTAAAAGGAAGGAAGAAGAAATGCGTAATCGTAATAGCCCTCTATCGGATGTTTTTTTAATTTCACGTGATTAATGATAAAAGCGCTTACTAAAGAGTTTTTTTTTCACATCTAATCGTAATTAAAAAGGAAGGAAAAAGAAATGCGTAATCGTAATAGCCCTCTATCGGATGTTTTTTTAATTTCACGTGATTAATGATAAAAGCGCTTACTAAAGAGTTTTTTTTTCACATCTAATCGTAATTTAAAAGGAAGGAAAAAGAAATGCGTAATCCTAATAGCCCTCTATCGGATGTTTTTTTAATTTCACGTGATTAATGATAAAAGCGCTTACTAAAGAGTTTTTTTTTCACATCTAATCGTAATTAAAAAGGAAGGAAAAAGAAATGCGTAATCGTAATAGCCCTCTATCGGATGTTTTTGTAATTTCACGTAATTAATGATAAAAGCGCTTACTAAAGAGACTTTTTTTTCACATCTAATCGTAATTTAAAAGGAAGGAAAAAGAAATGCGTAATTATTATAGCCCTCTATCGGATGTTTTTTTTTAATTTCACGTGATTAATGATAAAAGCGCTTACTAAAGAGACTTTTTTTCACATCTAATCGTAATTTAAAAGGAAGGAAAAAGAAATGCGTAATCGTAATAGCACTCTATCGGATGTTTTTTTAATTTCACGTGATTAATGATAAAAGCGCTTACTAAAGAGACTTTTTTTTCACATCTAATCGTAATTTAAAAGGAAGGAAGAAGAAATGCGTAATCGTAATAGTCCTCTATCGGATGTTTTTTTAATTTCACGTGATTAATGATAAAAGCGCTTACTAAAGAGTTTTTTTTTCACATCTAATCGTAATTTAAAAGGAAGGAAAAAGAAATGCGTAATCGTAATAGCCCTCTATCGGATGTTTTTGTAATTTCACGTAATTAATGATAAAAGCGCTTACTAAAGAGACTTTTTTTTCACATCTAATCGTAATTTAAAAGGAAGGAAAAAGAAATGCGTAATTATTATAGCCCTCTATCGGATGTTTTTTTTTAATTTCACGTGATTAATGATAAAAGCGCTTACTAAAGAGACTTTTTTTTCACATCTAATCGTAATTTAAAAGGAAGGAAAAAGAAATGCGTAATCGTAATAGCACTCTATCGGATGTTTTTTTAATTTCACGTGATTAATGATAAAAGCGCTTACTAAAGAGACTTTTTTTTCACATCTAATCGTAATTTAAAAGGAAGGAAGAAGAAATGCGTAATCGTAATAGTCCTCTATCGGATGTTTTTTTAATTTCACGTGATTAATGATAAAAGCGCTTACTAAAGAGACTTTTTTTTCACATCTAATCGTAATTTAAAAGGAAGGAAAAAGAAATGCGTAATCGTAATAGCCCTCTATCGGATGTTTTTTTAATTTCACGTGATTAATGATAAAAGCGCTTACTAAAGAGACTTTTTTTTCACATCTAATCGTAATATAAAAGGAAGGAAAAAGAAATGCGTAATCGTAATAGCCCTCTATCGGATGTTTTTTTAATTTCACGTGATTAATGATAAAAGCGCTTACTAAAGAGAATTTTTTTTTTTCACATCTAATCGTAATTTAAAAGGAAGGAAAAAGAAATGCGTAATCGTAATAGCCCTCTATCGGATGTTTTTTTAATTTCACGTGATTAATGATAAAAGCGCTTACTAAAGAGACTTTTTTTTCACATCTAATCGTAATTTAAAAGGAAGTAAAAAGAAATGCGTAATCGTAATAGCCCTCTATCGGATGTTTTTTTAATTTCACGTGATTAATGATAAAAGCGCTTACTAAAGAGACTTTTTTTTCACATCTAATCGTAATTTAAAAGGAAGGAAGAAGAAATGCGTAATCGTAATAGTCCTCTATCGGATGTTTTTTTAATTTCACGTGATTAATGATAAAAGCGCTTACTAAAGAGACTTTTTTTTTCACATCTAATCGTAATTTAAAAGGAAGGAAAAAGAAATGCGTAATCGTAATAGCCCTCTATCGGATGTTTTTTTAATTTCACGTGATTAATGATAAAAGCGCTTACTAAAGAGACTTTTTTTTTCACATCTAATCGTAATTTAAAAGGAAGGAAAAAGAAATGCGTAATCGTAATAGCCCTCTATCGGATGTTTTTTTAATTTCACGTGATTAATGATAAAAGCGCTTACTAAAGAGTTTTTTTTTCACATCTAATCGTAATTTAAAAGGAAGGAAAAAGAAATGCGTAATCGTAATAGCCCTCTATCGGATGTTTTTTTAATTTCACGTGATTAATGATAAAAGCGCTTACTAAAGAGACTTTTTTTTCACATCTAATCGTAATTTAAAAGGAAGGAAAAAGAAATGCGTAATCGTAATAGCCCTCTATCGGATGTTTTTTTAATTTCACGTGATTAATGATAAAAGCGCTTACTAAAGAGACTTTTTTTTCACATCTAATCGTAATATAAAAGGAAGGAAAAAGAAATGCGTAATCGTAATAGCCCTCTATCGGATGTTTTTTTAATTTCACGTGATTAATGATAAAAGCGCTTACTAAAGAGACTTTTTTTTCACATCTAATCGTAATTTAAAAGGAAGGAAAAAGAAATGCGTAATCGTAATAGCCCTCTATCGGATGTTTTTTTAATTTCACGTGATTAATGATAAAAGCGCTTACTAAAGAGTTTTTTTTTCACATCTAATCGTAATTTAAAAGGAAGTAAAAAGAAATGCGTAATCGTAATAGCCCTCTATCGGATGTTTTTTTAATTTCACGTGATTAATGATAAAAGCGCTTACTAAAGAGACTTTTTTTTCACATCTAATCGTAATTTAAAAGGAAGGAAGAAGAAATGCGTAATCGTAATAGTCCTCTATCGGATGTTTTTTTAATTTCACGTGATTAATGATAAAAGCGCTTACTAAAGAGACTTTTTTTTCACATCTAATCGTAATTTAAAAGGAAGGAAAAAGAAATGCGTAATCGTAATAGCCCTCTATCGGATGTTTTTTTAATTTCACGTGATTAATGATAAAAGCGCTTACTAAAGAGACTTTTTTTTCACATCTAATCGTAATTTAAAAGGAAGGAAGAAGAAATGCGTAATCGTAATAGCCCTCTATCGGATGTTTTTTTAATTTCACGTGATTAATGATAAAAGCGCTTACTAAAGAGACTTTTTTTTTCACATCTAATCGTAATTTAAAAGGAAGGAAAAAGAAATGCGTAATCGTAATAGCCCTCTATCGGATGTTTTTTTAATTTCACGTGATTAATGATAAAAGCGCTTACTAAAGAGTTTTTTTTTCACATCTAATCGTAATTTAAAAGGAAGGAAAAAGAAATGCGTAATCGTAATAGCCCTCTATCGGATGTTTTTTTAATTTCACGTGATTAATGATAAAAGCGCTTACTAAAGAGACTTTTTTTTCACATCTAATCGTAATTTAAAAGGAAGGAAAAAGAAATGCGTAATCGTAATAGCCCTCTATCGGATGTTTTTTTAATTTCACGTGATTAATGATAAAAGCGCTTACTAAAGAGACTTTTTTTTCACATCTAATCGTAATTTAAAAGGAAGGAAAAAAAAAAGCGTAATCGTAATAGCCCTCTATCGGATGTTTTTTTAATTTCACGTGATTAATGATAAAAGCGCTTACTAAAGAGACTTTTTTTTCACATCTAATCGTAATTTAAAAGGAAGGAAAAAGAAATGCGTAATCGTAATAGCCCTCTATCGGATGTTTTTTTAATTTCACGTGATTAATGATAAAAGCGCTTACTAAAGAGACTTTTTTTTCACATCTAATCGTAATTTAAAAGGAAGGAAAAAGAAATGCGTAATCGTAATAGCCCTCTATCGGATGTTTTTTTAATTTCACGTGATTAATGATAAAAGCGCTTACTAAAGAGACTTTTTTTTCACATCTAATCGTAATTTAAAAGGAAGGAAAAAGAAATGCGTAATCGTAATAGCCCTCTATCGGATGTTTTTTTAATTTCACGTGATTAATGATAAAAGCGCTTACTAAAGAGTTTTTTTTTCACATCTAATCGTAATTTAAAAGGAAGGAAAAAGAAATGCGTAATCGTAATAGCCCTCTATCGGATGTTTTTTTAATTTCACGTGATTAATGATAAAAGCGCTTACTAAAGAGTTTTTTTTTTCACATCTAATCGTAATTTAAAAGGAAGGAAAAAGAAATGCGTAATCGTAATAGCCCTCTATCGGATGTTTTTTTAATTTCACGTGATTAATGATAAAAGCGCTTACTAAAGAGTTTTTTTTTTCACATCTAATCGTAATTTAAAAGGAAGTAAAAAGAAATGCGTAATCGTAATAGCCCTCTATCTGATGTTTATTTAATTTCACGTGATTAATGATTAAAGCGCTTACTAAAGAGTTTTTTTTTCACATCTAATCGTAATTTAAAAGAAGGAAGAAGAAATGCGTAATCGTAATAGCCCTCTATCGGATGTTTTTTTAATTTCACTAGATTAATGATAAAAGCCCCTTCCAAAGAGACTTTTTTTTCACATCTAATCGTAATTTAAAAGGAAGGAAAAAGAAATGCGTAATCGTAATAGTCCTCTATCGGATGTTTTTTTAATTTCACGTGTTTAATGATAAAAGCGCTTACTAAAGAGACTTTTTTTTCACATCTAATTGTAATTTAAAAGGAAGGAAGAAGAAATGCGTAATCGTAATAGTCCTCTATCGGATGTTTTTTTAATTCCACTAGATTAATGATAAAAGCGCTTACTAAAGAGACTTTTTTTCACATCTAATCGTAATTTAAATGGAAGGAAAAAGAAATGCGTAATCGTAATAGCCCTCTATCGGATGTTTTTTTAATTTCACGTGATTAATGATAAAAGCGCTTACTAAAGAGACTTTCTTTCACATCTAATCGTAATTTAAAAGGAAGTAAAAAGAAATGCGTAATCGTAATAGCCCTCTATCGGATATTTTTTTAATTTCACGTGATTAATGATAAAAGCGCTTACTAAAGAGACTTTTTTTTCACATCTATTCGTAATTTAAAAGGAAGGAAAAAGAAATGCGTAATCGTAATAGCCCTCTATCGGATGTTTTTTTAATTTCACGTGATTAATGATAAAAGCGCTTACTAAAGAGTTTTTTTTCACATCTAATCGTAATTTAAAAGGAAGGAAAAAGAAATGCGTAATCGTAATAGCCCTCTATCGGATGTTTTTTTAATTTCACGTGATTAATGATTAAAGCGCTTACTAAAGAGTTTTTTTTTCACATCTAATCGTAATTTAAAAGGAAGGAAAAAGAAATGCGTAATCGTAATAGCCCTCTATCGGATGTTTTTTTAATTTCACGTGATTAATAATTAAAGCGCTTACTAAAGAGTTTTTTTTTTCACATCTAATCGTAATTTAAAAGGAAGGAAAAAGTAATGCGTAATCGTAATAGCCCTCTATCGGATGTCTTTTTAATTTCACGTGATTAATGATTAAAACGCTTACTAAAGAGTTTTTTTTCACATCTAATCGTAATTTAAAAGGAAGGAAAAAGAAATGCGTAATCGTAATAGCCGTCTATCGGATGTTTTTTTAATTTCACGTGATTAATGATTAAAGCGCTTACTAAAGAGTTTTTTTTTCACATCTAATCGTAATTTAAAAGGAAGGAAAAAGAAATGCGTAATCGTAATAGCCCTCTATCGGATGTTTTTTTAATTTCACGTGATTAATGATTAAAGCGCTTACTAAAGAGTTTTTTTTCACATCTAATCGTAATTTAAAAGGAAGGAAAAAGAAATGCGTAATCGTAATAGCCGTCTATCGGATGTTTTTTTAATTTCACGTGATTAATGATTAAAGCGCTTACTAAAGAGTTTTTTTTCACATCTAATCGTAATTTAAAAGGAAGGAAAAAGAAATGCGTAATCGTAATAGCCCTCTATCGGATGTTTTTTTAATTTCACCTGATTAATGATAAAGGCGCTAACTAAAGAGACTTTTTTTCACATCTAATCGTAATTTAAGAGGAAGGAAAAAGAAATGCGTAATCGTAATAGCCCTCTATCGGATGTTTTTTTAATTTCACGTGATTAATGAGAAAATCGCTTACTAATGAGACTTTTTTTCACATCTAATCGTAATTTAAAAGGAAGGAAAAAGAAATGCATAATCGTAATAGCCCTCTATCGGATGTTTTTTTTAATTTCACGTGATTAATGATAAAAGCGCTTACTAAAGAGACTTTTTTTTCACATCTAATCGTAATTTAAAAGGAAGGAAAAAGAAATGCGTAATCGTAATAGCCCTCTCTCGGATGTTTTTTTAATTTCACGTGATTAATGATAAAAGCGCTTACTAAAGAGACTTTTTTTTCACATCTAATCGTAATTTAAAAGGAAGGAAAAAGAAATGCGTAATCGTAATAGCCCTCTATCGAATGTTCTTTTAATTTCACGTGATTAATGATAAATGCGCTTACTAAAGAGACTTTTTTTTCACATCTAATCGTAATTTAAAAGGAAGGAAAAAGAAATGCGTAATCGTAATAGCCCTCTATCGAATGTTCTTTTAATTTCACGTGATTAATGATAAATGCGCTTACTATAGAGACTTTTTTTTCACATCTAATCGTAATTTAAAAGGAAGGAAAAAGAAATGCGTAATCGTAATAGCCCTCTATCGGATGTTTTTTTTAATTTCACGTGATTAATGATAAAATCGCTTACTAATGAGACTTTTTTTCACATCTAATCGTAATTTAAAAGGAAGGAAAAAGAAATGCGTAATCGTAATAGCCCTCTATCGGATGTTTTTTTAATTTCACCTGATTAATGATAAAAGCGCTTACTAATGAGACTTTTTTTCACTTCTAATCGTAATTTAAAAGGAAGGAAAAAGAAATGCGTAATCGTAATAGCCCTCTATCGTATATTTTTTTAATTTCACGTGATTAATGATAAAAGCGCTTACTAAAGAGCCTTTTTTTTCACATCTAATCGTAATTTAAAAGGAAGGAAAAAGAAATGCGTAATCGTAATAGCCCTCTATCTGATGTTTTTTTAATTTCACGTGATTAATGATAAAAGCGCTTACTAAAGAGACTTTTTTTTCACATCTAATCGTAATTTAAAAGGAAGGAAAAAGAAATGCGTAATCGTAATAGCCCTCTATCTGATGTTTTTTTAATTTCACGTGATTAATGATAAAAGCGCTTACTAAAGAGACTTTTTTTTCACATCTAATCGTAATATAAAAGGAAGGAAAAAGAAATGCGTAATCGTAATAGCCCTCTATCTGATGTTTTTTTAATTTCACGTGATTAATGATAAAAGCGCTTACTAAAGAGACTTTTTTTTCACATCTAATCGTAATATAAAAGGAAGGAAAAAGAAATGCGTAATCGTAATAGCCCTCTATCTGATGTTTTTTTAATTTCACGTGATTAATGATAAAAGCGCTTACTAAAGAGACTTTTTTTTCACATCTAATCGTAATTTAAAAGGAAGGAAAAAGAAATGCGTAATCGTAATAGCCCTCTATCGGATGTTTTTTTAATTTCACGTGTTTAATGATAAAAGCGCTTACTAAAAAGACTTTTTTTCACATCTAATCGTAATTTAAGAGGAAGGAAAAAGAAATGCGTAATCGTAATAGCCCTCTATCGGATGTTTTTTTAATTTCACGTGATTAATGGTAAAATCGCTTACTAATGAGACTTTTTTTCACATCTAATCGTAATTTAAAAGGAAGGAAAAAGAAATGCGTAATCGTAATAGCCCTCTATCGGATGCTTTTTTAATTTCACGTGATTAATGATAAAAGCGCTTACTAAAGAGACTTTTTTTTCACATCTAATCGTAATTTAAAAGGAAGGAAAAAGAAATGCGTAATCGTAATAGCCCTCTATCGGATGTTTTTTTAATTTCACGTGATTAATGATAAAAGCGCTTACTAAAGAGACTTTTTTTTCACATCTAATCGTAATTTAAAAGGAAGGAAAAAGAAGTGCGTAATCGTAATAGCCCTCTATCGAATGTTCTTTTAATTTCACGTGATTAATGATAAATGCGCTTACTAAAGAGACTTTTTTTTCACATCTAATCGTAATTTAAAAGGAAGGAAAAAGAAATGCGTAATCGTAATAGCCCTCTATCGGATGTTCTTTTAATTTCACGTGATTAATGATAAATGCGCTTAGTAAAGAGACTTTTTTTTCACATCTAATCGTAATTTAAGAGGAAGGAAAAAGAAATGCGTAATCGTAATAGCCCTCTATCGGATGTTTTTTTAATTTCACCTGATTAATGATAAAAGCGCTTACTAAAGAGACTTTTTTTCACATCTAATCGTAATTTAAAAGGAAGGAAAAAGAAATGCGTAATCGTAATAGCCCTCTATCGGATGTTTTTTTAATTTCACGTGATTAATGATAAAAGCGCTTACTAAAGAGACTTTTTTTCACATCTAATCGTAATTTAAAAGGAAGGAAAATGAAATGCGTAATCGTAATAGCCCTCTATCGGATATTTTTTTAATTTCACGTGATTAATGATAAAAGCGCTTACTAAAGAGACTTTTTTTTCACATCTAATCGTAATTTAAAAGGAAGGAAAAAGAAATGCGTAATCGTAATAGCCCTCTATCTGATGTTTTTTTAATTTCACGTGATTAATGATAAAAGCGCTTACTAAAGAGACTTTTTTTTCACATCTAATCGTAATTTAAAAGGAAGGAAAAAGAAATGCGTAATCGTAATAGCCCTCTATCTGATGTTTTTTTAATTTCACGTGATTAATGATAAAAGCGCTTACTAAAGAGACTTTTTTTTCACATCTAATCGTAATATAAAAGGAAGGAAAAAGAAATGCGTAATCGTAATAGCCCTCTATCTGATGTTTTTTTAATTTCACGTGATTAATGATAAAAGCGCTTACTAAAGAGACTTTTTTTTCACATCTAATCGTAATTTAAAAGGAAGGAAAAAGAAATGCGTAATCGTAATAGCCCTCTATCTGATGTTTTTTCTATTTCACGTGATTAATGATAAAAGCGCTTACTAAAGAGACTTTTTTTTCACATCTAATCGTAATTTAAGAGGAAGGAAAAAGAAATGCGTAATCGTAATAGCCCTCTATCGGATGTTTTTTTAATTTCACGTGATTAATGATAAAAGCGCTTACTAAAGAGCCTTTTTTTCACATCTAATCGTAATTTAAAAGGAAGGAAAAAGAAATGCGTAATCGTAATAGCCCTCTATCGGATGATTTTTTAATTTCCCCTGATTAATGATAAAAGCGCTTACTAAAGAGACTTATTTTTCACATCTAATCGTAATTTAAGAGGAAGGAAAAAGAAATGCGTAATCGTAATAGCCCTCTATCGGATTTTTTTTTTAATTTCACCTGATTAATGATAAAAGCGCTTACTAAAGAGACTTTTTTTCACATCTAATCGTAATTTAAAAGGAAGGAAAAAGAAATGCGTAATCGTAATAGCCCTCTATCGGATGTTTTTTTAATTTCACGTGATTAATGATAAAAGCGCTTACTAAAGAGACTTTTTTTTCGCATCTAATCGTAATTTAAAAGGAAGGAAAAAGAAATGCGTAATCGTAATAGCCCTCTATCGGATGTTCTTTTAATTTCACGTGATTAATGATAAAAGCGCTTACTAAAGAGACTTTTTTTTCGCATCTAATCGTAATTTAAAAGGAAGGAAAAAGAAATGCGTAATCGTAATAGCCCTCTATCGGATGTTCTTTTAATTTCACGTGATTAATGATAAAAGCGCTTACTAAAGAGACTTTTTTTCGCATCTAATCGTAATTTAAAAGGAAGGAAAAAGAAATGCGTAATCGTAATAGCCCTCTATCGGATGTTCTTTTAATTTCACGTGATTAATGATAAAAGCGCTTACTAAAGAGACTTTTTTTCACATCTAATCGTAATTTAAAAGGAAGGAAAAAGAAATGCGTAATCGTAATAGCCCTCTATCGGATGTTTTTTTAATTTCACGTGATTAATGATAAAAGCGCTTACTAAAAAGACTTTTTTTCACATCTAATCGTAATTTAAAAGGAAGGAAAAAGAAATGCGTAATCGTAATAGCCCTCTATCGGATGTTCTTTTAATTTCACCTGATTAATGATAAAAGCGCTTACTAAAGAGACTTTTTTTCACATCTAATCGTAATTTAAAAGGAAGGAAAAAGAAATGCGTAATCGTAATAGCCCTCTATCGGATGTTTTTTTAATTTCACGTGATTAATGATAAAAGCGCTTACTAAAGAGACTTTTTTTTCACATCTAATCGTAATTGAAGAGGAAGGAAAAAGAAATGCGTAATCGTAATAGCCCTCTATCGGATGATTTTTTAATTTCACGTGATTAATGATAAAAGCGCTTGCTAAAGAGACTTTTTTTCACATCTAATCGTAATTTAAAAGAAAGGAAGAAAAAATCCGTAATCGTAATAGCCCTCTATCGAATGTTTTTTTAATTTCACGTGATTAATGATAAAAGCGCTTACTAAAGAGACTTTTTTTCACATCTAATCGTAATTTAAAAGGAAGGAAAAAGAAATGCGTAATCGTAATAGCCCTCTATCGGATGTTTTTTTAATTTCACGTGATTAATGATAAAAGCGCTTACTAAAGAGACTTTTTTTCACATCTAATCGTAATTTAAAAGGAAGGAAAAAGAAATGCGTAATCGTAATAGCCCTCTATCGGATGTTTTTTTAATTTCACGTGATTAATGATAAAAGCGCTTACTAAAGAGACTTTTTTTCACATCTAATCGTAATTTAAAAGGAAGGAAAAAGAAATGCGTAATCGTAATAGCCCTCTATCGGATGTTCTTTTAATTTCACGTGATTAATGATAAAAGCGCTTACTAAAGAGACTTTTTTTCACATCTTATCGTAATTTAAAAGGAAGGAAAAAGAAATGCGTAATCGTAATAGCCCTCTATCGGATGTTCTTTTATTTTCACGTGATTAATGATAAAAGCGCTTACTAAAGAGACTTTTTTTCACATCTAATCGTAATTTAAAAGGAAGGAAAAAGACTTGCGTAATCGTAATAGCCCTCTATCGGATGTTCTTTTAATTTCACCTGATTAATGATAAAAGCGCTTACTAAAGAGACTTTTTTTCACATCTAATCGTAATTTAAAAGGAAGGAAAAAGAAATGCGTAATCGTAATAGCCCTCTATCGGATGTTTTTTTAATTTCACGTGATTAATGATAAAAGCGCTTACTAAAAAGACTTTTTTTCACATCTAATCGTAATTTAAAAGGAAGGAAAAAGAAATGCGTAATCGTAATAGCCCTCTATCGGATGTTCTTTTAATTGCACCTGATTAATGATAAAAGCGCTTACTAAAGAGACTTTTTTTCACATCTAATCGTAATTTAAAAGGAAGGAAAAAGAAATGCGTAATCGTAATAGCCCTCTATCGGATGTTCTTTTAATTTCACCTGATTAATGATAAAAGCGCTTACTAAAGAGACTTTTTTTCACATCTAATCGTAATTTAAAAGGAAGGAAAAAGAAATGCGTAATCGTAATAGCCCTCTATCGGATGTTCTTTTAATTTCACCTGATTAATGATAAAAGCGCTTACTAAAGAGACTTTTTTTCACATCTAATCGTAATTTAAAAGGAAGGAAAAAGAAATGCGTAATCGTAATAGCCCTCTATCGGATGTTCTTTTAATTTCACCTGATTAATGATAAAAGCGCTTACTAAAGAGACTTTTTTTCACATCTAATCGTAATTTAAAAGGAAGGAAAAAGAAATGCGTAATCGTAATAGCCCTCTATCGGATGTTCTTTTAATTTCACCTGATTAATGATAAAAGCGCTTACTAAAGAGACTTTTTTTCACATCTAATCGTAATTTAAAAGGAAGGAAAAAGAAATGCGTAATCGTAATAGCCCTCTATCGGATGTTCTTTTAATTGCACCTGATTAATGATAAAAGCGCTTACTAAAGAGACTTTTTTTCACATCTATTCGTAATTTAAAAGGAAGGAAAAAGAAATGCGTAATCGTAATAGCCCCCTATCGGATGTTTTTTTTAATTTCACGTGATTAATGATAAAAGCGCTTACTAAAGAGACTTTTTTTCACATCTAATCGTAATTTAAAAGGAAGGAAAAAGAAATGCGTAATCGTAATAGCCCACTATCGGATGTTCTTTTAATTTCACCTGATTAATGATAAAAGCGCTTACTAAAGAGACTTTTTTTCACATCTAATCGTAATTTAAAAGGAAGGAAAAAGAAAGGCGTAATCGTAATAGCCCACTATCGGATGTTCTTTTAATTTCACCTGATTAATGATAAAAGCGCTTACTAAAGAGATTTTTTTTTCACATCTAATCGTAATTTAAGAGGAAGGAAAAAGAAATGCGTAATCGTAATAGCCCTCTATCGGATGTTTTTTTAATTTCACGTGATTAATGATAAAAGCGCTTACTAAAAAGACTTTTTTTCACATCTAATCGTAATTTAAAAGGAAGGAAAAAGAAATGCGTAATCGTAATAGTCCTCTATCGGATGTTTTTTTAATTTCACGTGATTAATGATAAAAGCGCTTACTAAAAGGACTTTTTTAACATCTAATCGTAATTTAAAAGGAAGGAAGAAAAAATGCGTAATCGTAATAGCCCTCTATCGGATGTTTTTTTAATTTCACGTGATTAATGATAAGAGCGCTTACTAAAGAGACTTTTTTTCACATCTAATCGTAATTTAAGAGGAAGGAAAAAGAAATGCGTAATCGTAATAGCCCTCTATCGGATGATTTTTTAATTTCACGTGATTAATGATAAAAGCGCTTACTAAAGAGACTTTTTTTTCACATCTAATCGTAATTTAAAAGGAAGGAAAAAGAAATGCGTAATCGTAATAGCCCTCTATCGGATGTTTTTTTAATTTCACCTGATTAATGATAAAAGCGCTTACTAAAGAGACTTTTTTTTCACATCTAATCGTAATTTAAAAGGAAGGACAAAGAAATGCGTAATCGTAATAGCCCTCTATCGGATGTTTTTTTAATTTCACGTGATTAATGATAAAAGCGCTTACTAAAGAGACTTTTTTTTCGCATCTAATCGTAATTTAAGAGGAAGGAAAAAGAAAGTCGTAATCGTAATAGCCCACTATCGGATGTTCTTTTAATTTCACCTGATTAATGATAAAAGCGCTTACCTAAGTGACTTTTTTTCACATCTAATCGTAATTTAAAAGGAAGGAAAAAGAAATGCGTAATCGTAATAGCCCTCTATCGGATTTTTTTTTAATTTCACGTGATTAATGATAAAAACGCTTACTAAAGAGACTTTTTTTTCACATCTAATCGTAATTTAAAAGGAAGGAAAAAGAAATGCGTAATCGTAATAGCCCTCTATCGGATGTTCTTTTAATTTCACGTGATTAATGATAAATGCGCTTAGTAAAGAGACTTTTTTTTCACATCTAATCGTAATTTAAAAGGAAGGAAAAAGAAATGCGTAATCGTAATAGCCCTCTATCTGATGTTTTTTTAATTTCACGTGATTAATGATAAAAGCGCTTACTAAAGAGACTTTTTTTTCACATCTAATCGTAATTTAAAAGGAAGGAAAAAGAAATACGTAATCGTAATAGCCCTCTATCGGATGTTTTTTTAATTTCACGTGATTAATGATAAAAGCGCTTACTAAAGAGACGTTTTTTCACATATAATCGTAATTTAAAAGGAAGGAAAAAGAAATGCGTAATCGTAATAGCCCTCTATCGGATGTTTTTTTAATTTCACGTGATTAATGATAAAAGCGCTTACTAAAGAGACTTTTTTTCACATCTAATCGTAATTTAAAAGGAAGGAAAAAGAAATGCGTAATCGTAATAGCCCTCTATCGGATGTTTTTTTAATTTCACGTGATTAATGATAAAAGCGCTTACTAAAGAGACTTTTTTTCACATCTAATCGTAATTTAAAAGGAAGGAAAATGAAATGCGTAATCGTAATAGCCCTCTATCGGATATTTTTTTAATTTCACGTGATTAATGATAAAAGCGCTTACTAAAGAGACTTTTTTTTCACATCTAATCGTAATTTAAAAGGAAGGAAAAAGAAATGCGTAATCGTAATAGCCCTCTATCTGATGTTTTTTTAATTTCACGTGATTAATGATAAAAGCGCTTACTAAAGAGACTTTTTTTTCACATCTAATCGTAATTTAAAAGGAAGGAAAAAGAAATGCGTAATCGTAATAGCCCTCTATCTGATGTTTTTTTAATTTCACGTGATTAATGATAAAAGCGCTTACTAAAGAGACTTTTTTTCACATCTAATCGTAATTTAAAAGGAAGGAAAATGAAATGCGTAATCGTAATAGCCCTCTATCGGATATTTTTTTAATTTCACGTGATTAATGATAAAAGCGCTTACTAAAGAGACTTTTTTTTCACATCTAATCGTAATTTAAAAGGAAGGAAAAAGAAATGCGTAATCGTAATAGCCCTCTATCTGATGTTTTTTTAATTTCACGTGATTAATGATAAAAGCGCTTACTAAAGAGACTTTTTTTCACATCTAATCGTAATTTAAAAGGAAGGAAAATGAAATGCGTAATCGTAATAGCCCTCTATCGGATATTTTTTTAATTTCACGTGATTAATGATAAAAGCGCTTACTAAAGAGACTTTTTTTTCACATCTAATCGTAATATAAAAGGAAGGAAAAAGAAATGCGTAATCGTAATAGCCCTCTATCGGATGTTTTTTTAATTTCACGTGATTAATGATAAGAGCGCTTACTAAAGAGACTTTTTTTTCACATCTAATCGTAATTTAAAAGGAAGGAAAAAGAAAGGCGTAATCGTAATAGCCCACTATCGGATGTTCTTTTAATTTCACGTCATTAATAATAAAAGCGCTTACTAAAGAGACTTTTTTTCACATCTAATCGTAATTTAAGAGGAAGGAAAAAGAAATGCGTAATCGTAATAGCCCTCTATCGGATGTTTTTTTAATTTCACGTGATTAATGATAAAAGCGCTTACTAAAGAGACTTTTTTTCACATCTAATCGTAATTTAAAAGAAAGGAAGAAAAAATCCGTAATCGTAATAGCCCTCTATCGGATGTTTTTTTAATTTCACGTGATTAATGATAAAAGCGCTTACTAAAGAGACTTTTTTTCACATCTAATCGTAATTTAAAAGGAAGGAAAAAGAAATGCGTAATCGTAATAGCCCTCTATCGGATGTTCTTTTAATTTCACGTGATTAATGATAAAAGCGCTTACTAAAGAGACTTTTTTTTCACATCTAATCGTAATTTAAAAGGAAGGAAAAAGAAATGCGTAATCGTAATAGCCCTCTATCGGATGTTTTTTTAATTTCACGTGATTAATGATAAAAGCGCTTACTAAAGAGACTTTTTTTCACATCTAATCGTAATTTAAAAGGAAGGAAAAAGAAATGCGTAATCGTAATAGCCCTCTATCGGATGTTCTTTTAATTTCACGTGATTAATGATAAAAGCGCTTACTAAAGAGACTTTTTTTCACATCTAATCGTAATTTAAAAGGAAGGAAAAAGAAATGCGTAATCGTAATAGCCCACTATCGGATGTTCTTTTAATTTCACCTGATTAATGATAAAAGCGCTTACTAAAGAGACTTTTTTTCACATCTAATCGTAATTTAAAAGGAAGGAAAAAGAAATGCGTAATCGTAATAGCCCTCTATCGGATGTTCTTTTAATTTCACCTGATTAATGATAAAAGCGCTTACTAAAGAGACTTTTTTTCACATCTAATCGTAATTTAAATGGAAGGAAAAAGAAATGCGTAAATCTAATAGCCCTCTATCGGATGTTCTTTTAATTTCACGTGATTAATGATAAAAGCGCTTACTAAAGAGACTTTTTTTCACATCTAATCGTAATTTAAAAGGAAGGAAAAAGAAATGCGAAATCGTAATAGCCCTCTATCGGATGTTCTTTTAATTTCACCTGATTAATGATAAAAGCGCTTACTAAAGAGACTTTTTTTCACATCTAATCGTAATTTAAAAGGAAGGAAAAAGAAATGCGTAATCGTAATAGCCCTCTATCGGATGTTTTTTTAATTTCACGTGATTAATGATAAAAGCGCTTACTAAAGAGACTTTTTTTCACATCTAATCGTAATTTAAAAGGAAGGAAAAAGAAATGCGTAATCGTAATAGCCCTCTATCGGATGTTTTTTTAATTTCACGTGATTAATGATAAAAGCGCTTACTAAAGAGACTTTTTTTTCACATCTAATCGTAATTTAAAAGGAAGGAAAAAGAAATGCGTAATCCTAATAGCCCTCTATCGGATGTTTTTTTAATTTCACGTGATTAATGATAAAAGCGCTTACTAAAGAGACTTTTTTTCACATCTAATCGTAATTTAAAAGGAAGGAAAAAGAAATGCGTAATCGTAATAGCCCTCTATCGGATGTTTTTTTAATTTCACGTGATTAATGATAAAAGCGCTTACTAAAGAGACTTTTTTTTCACATCTAATCGTAATTTAAAAGGAAGGAAAAAGAAATGCGTAATCGTAATAGCCCTCTATCGGATGTTTTTTTAATTTCACGTGATTAATGATAAAAGCGCTTACTAAAGAGACTTTTTTTTCACATCTAATCGTAATTTAAAAGGAAGGAAAAAGAAATGCGTAATCCTAATAGCCCTCTATCGGATGTTTTTTTAATTTCACGTGATTAATGATAAAAGCGCTTACTAAAGAGACTTTTTTTTCACATCTAATCGTAATTTAAAAGGAAGGAAAAAGAAATGCGTAATCGTAATAGCCCTCTATCGGATGTTTTTTTAATTTCACGTGATTAATGATAAAAGCGCTTACTAAAGAGTTTTTTTTTCACATCTAATCGTAATTTAAAAGGAAGGAAGAAGAAATGCGTAATCGTAATAGCCCTCTATCGGATGTTTTTTTAATTTCACGTGATTAATGATAAAAGCGCTTACTAAAGAGTTTTTTTTTCACATCTAATCGTAATTAAAAAGGAAGGAAAAAGAAATGCGTAATCGTAATAGCCCTCTATCGGATGTTTTTTTAATTTCACGTGATTAATGATAAAAGCGCTTACTAAAGAGTTTTTTTTTCACATCTAATCGTAATTTAAAAGGAAGGAAAAAGAAATGCGTAATCGTAATAGCCCTCTATCGGATGTTTTTGTAATTTCACGTAATTAATGATAAAAGCGCTTACTAAAGAGACTTTTTTTTCACATCTAATCGTAATTTAAAAGGAAGGAAAAAGAAATGCGTAATTATTATAGCCCTCTATCGGATGTTTTTTTTTAATTTCACGTGATTAATGATAAAAGCGCTTACTAAAGAGACTTTTTTTCACATCTAATCGTAATTTAAAAGGAAGGAAAAAGAAATGCGTAATCGTAATAGCACTCTATCGGATGTTTTTTTAATTTCACGTGATTAATGATAAAAGCGCTTACTAAAGAGACTTTTTTTTCACATCTAATCGTAATTTAAAAGGAAGGAAGAAGAAATGCGTAATCGTAATAGTCCTCTATCGGATGTTTTTTTAATTTCACGTGATTAATGATAAAAGCGCTTACTAAAGAGACTTTTTTTTCACATCTAATCGTAATTTAAAAGGAAGGAAAAAGAAATGCGTAATCGTAATAGCCCTCTATCGGATGTTTTTTTAATTTCACGTGATTAATGATAAAAGCGCTTACTAAAGAGTTTTTTTTTCACATCTAATCGTAATTTAAAAGGAAGGAAAAAGAAATGCGTAATCGTAATAGCCCTCTATCGGATGTTTTTGTAATTTCACGTAATTAATGATAAAAGCGCTTACTAAAGAGACTTTTTTTTCACATCTAATCGTAATTTAAAAGGAAGGAAAAAGAAATGCGTAATTATTATAGCCCTCTATCGGATGTTTTTTTTTAATTTCACGTGATTAATGATAAAAGCGCTTACTAAAGAGACTTTTTTTTCACATCTAATCGTAATTTAAAAGGAAGGAAAAAGAAATGCGTAATCGTAATAGCACTCTATCGGATGTTTTTTTAATTTCACGTGATTAATGATAAAAGCGCTTACTAAAGAGACTTTTTTTTCACATCTAATCGTAATTTAAAAGGAAGGAAGAAGAAATGCGTAATCGTAATAGTCCTCTATCGGATGTTTTTTTAATTTCACGTGATTAATGATAAAAGCGCTTACTAAAGAGACTTTTTTTTCACATCTAATCGTAATATAAAAGGAAGGAAAAAGAAATGCGTAATCGTAATAGCCCTCTATCGGATGTTTTTGTAATTTCACGTAATTAATGATAAAAGCGCTTACTAAAGAGACTTTTTTTTCACATCTAATCGTAATTTAAAAGGAAGGAAAAAGAAATGCGTAATTATTATAGCCCTCTATCGGATGTTTTTTTTTAATTTCACGTGATTAATGATAAAAGCGCTTACTAAAGAGACTTTTTTTTCACATCTAATCGTAATTTAAAAGGAAGGAAAAAGAAATGCGTAATCGTAATAGCACTCTATCGGATGTTTTTTTAATTTCACGTGATTAATGATAAAAGCGCTTACTAAAGAGACTTTTTTTTCACATCTAATCGTAATTTAAAAGGAAGGAAGAAGAAATGCGTAATCGTAATAGTCCTCTATCGGATGTTTTTTTAATTTCACGTGATTAATGATAAAAGCGCTTACTAAAGAGACTTTTTTTTCACATCTAATCGTAATATAAAAGGAAGGAAAAAGAAATGCGTAATCGTAATAGCCCTCTATCGGATGTTTTTTTAATTTCACGTGATTAATGATAAAAGCGCTTACTAAAGAGTTTTTTTTTCACATCTAATCGTAATTTAAAAGGAAGGAAAAAGAAATGCGTAATCGTAATAGCCCTCTATCGGATGTTTTTTTAATTTCACGTGATTAATGATAAAAGCGCTTACTAAAGAGACTTTTTTTTCACATCTAATCGTAATATAAAAGGAAGGAAAAAGAAATGCGTAATCGTAATAGCCCTCTATCGGATGTTTTTTTAATTTCACGTGATTAATGATAAAATCGCTTACTAATGAGACTTTTTTTCACATCTAATCGTAATTTAAAAGGAAGGAAGAAGAAATGCGTAATCGTAATAGTCCTCTATCGGATGTTTTTTTAATTTCACGTGATTAATGATAAAAGCGCTTACTAAAGAGACTTTTTTTTCACATCTAATCGTAATTTAAAAGGAAGGAAAAAGAAATGCGTAATCGTAATAGCCCTCTATCGGATGTTTTTTTAATTTCACGTGATTAATGATAAAAGCGCTTACTAAAGAGACTTTTTTTTCACATCTAATCGTAATTTAAAAGGAAGGAAAAAGAAATGCGTAATCGTAATAGCCCTCTATCGGATGTTTTTTTAATTTCACGTGATTAATGATAAAAGCGCTTACTAAAGAGTTTTTTGTTCACATCTAATCGTAATTTAAAAGGAAGGAAAAAGAAATGCGTAATCGTAATAGCCCTCTATCGGATGTTTTTTTAATTTCACGTGATTAATGATAAAAGCGCTTACTAAAGAGACTTTTTTTTCACATCTAATCGTAATTTAAAAGGAAGGAAAAAGAAATGCGTAATCGTAATAGCCCTCTATCGGATGTTTTTTTAATTTCACGTGATTAATGATAAAAGCGCTTACTAAAGAGACTTTTTTTTCACATCTAATCGTAATTTAAAAGGAAGGAAAAAAAAAAGCGTAATCGTAATAGCCCTCTATCGGATGTTTTTTTAATTTCACGTGATTAATGATAAAAGCGCTTACTAAAGAGACTTTTTTTTCACATCTAATCGTAATTTAAAAGGAAGGAAAAAGAAATGCGTAATCGTAATAGCCCTCTATCGGATGTTTTTTTAATTTCACGTGATTAATGATAAAAGCGCTTACTAAAGAGACTTTTTTTTCACATCTAATCGTAATTTAAAAGGAAGGAAAAAGAAATGCGTAATCGTAATAGCCCTCTATCGGATGTTTTTTTAATTTCACGTGATTAATGATAAAAGCGCTTACTAAAGAGACTTTTTTTTCACATCTAATCGTAATTTAAAAGGAAGGAAAAAGAAATGCGTAATCGTAATAGCCCTCTATCGGATGTTTTTTTAATTTCACGTGATTAATGATAAAAGCGCTTACTAAAGAGTTTTTTTTTCACATCTAATCGTAATTTAAAAGGAAGGAAAAAGAAATGCGTAATCGTAATAGCCCTCTATCGGATGTTTTTTTAATTTCACGTGATTAATGATAAAAGCGCTTACTAAAGAGTTTTTTTTCACATCTAATCGTAATTTAAAAGGAAGGAAAAAGAAATGCGTAATCGTAATAGCCCTCTATCGGATGTTTTTTTAATTTCACGTGATTAATGATAAAAGCGCTTACTAAAGAGTTTTTTTTTTCACATCTAATCGTAATTTAAAAGGAAGTAAAAAGAAATGCGTAATCGTAATAGCCCTCTATCTGATGTTTTTTTAATTTCACGTGATTAATGATTAAAGCGCTTACTAAAGAGTTTTTTTTTCACATCTAATCGTAATTTAAAAGAAGGAAGAAGAAATGCGTAATCGTAATAGCCCTCTATCGGTTGTTTTTTTAATTTCACTAGATTAATGATAAAAGCCCCTTCCAAAGAGACTTTTTTTTCACATCTAATCGTAATTTAAAAGGAAGGAAAAAGAAATGCGTAATCGTAATAGTCCTCTATCGGATGTTTTTTTAATTTCACGTGTTTAATGATAAAAGCGCTTACTAAAGAGACTTTTTTTTCACATCTAATTGTAATTTAAAAGGAAGGAAGAAGAAATGCGTAATCGTAATAGTCCTCTATCGGATGTTTTTTTAATTCCACTAGATTAATGATAAAAGCGCTTACTAAAGAGACTTTTTTTCACATCTAATCGTAATTTAAATGGAAGGAAAAAGAAATGCGTAATCGTAATAGCCCTCTATCGGATGTTTTTTTAATTTCACGTGATTAATGATAAAAGCGCTTACTAAAGAGACTTTCTTTCACATCTAATCGTAATTTAAAAGGAAGTAAAAAGAAATGCGTAATCGTAATAGCCCTCTATCGGATGTTTTTTTAATTTCACGTGATTAATGATAAAAGCGCTTACTAAAGAGACTTTTTTTTCACATCTATTCGTAATTTAAAAGGAAGGAAAAAGAAATGCGTAATCGTAATAGCCCTCTATCGGATGTTTTTTTAATTTCACGTGATTAATGATAAAAGCGCTTACTAAAGAGTTTTTTTTCACATCTAATCGTAATTTAAAAGGAAGGAAAAAGAAATGCGTAATCGTAATAGCCCTCTATCGGATGTTTTTTTAATTTCACGTGATTAATGATTAAAGCGCTTACTAAAGAGTTTTTTTTTCACATCTAATCGTAATTTAAAAGGAAGGAAAAAGAAATGCGCAATCGTAATAGCCCTCTATCGGATGTTTTTTTAATTTCACGTGATTAATAATTAAAGCGCTTACTAAAGAGTTTTTTTTTTCACATCTAATCGTAATTTAAAAGGAAGGAAAAAGTAATGCGTAATCGTAATAGCCCTCTATCGGATGTCTTTTTAATTTCACGTGATTAATGATTAAAACGCTTACTAAAGAGTTTTTTTTCACATCTAATCGTAATTTAAAAGGAAGGAAAAAGAAATGCGTAATCGTAATAGCCGTCTATCGGATGTTTTTTTAATTTCACGTGATTAATGATTAAAGCGCTTACTAAAGAGTTTTTTTTTCACATCTAATCGTAATTTAAAAGGAAGGAAAAAGAAATGCGTAATCGTAATAGCCCTCTATCGGATGTTTTTTTAATTTCACCTGATTAATGATAAAGGCGCTTACTAAAGAGACTTTTTTTCACATCTAATCGTAATTTAAGAGGAAGGAAAAAGAAAAGCGTAATCGTAATAGCCCTCTATCGGATGTTTTTTTAATTTCACGTGATTAATGATAAAATCGCTTACTAATGAGACTTTTTTTCACATCTAATCGTAATTTAAAAGGAAGGAAAAAGAAATGCATAATCGTAATAGCCCTCTATCGGATGTTTTTTTTAATTTCACGTGATTAATGATAAAAGCGCTTACTAAAGAGACTTTTTTTTCACATCTAATCGTAATTTAAAAGGAAGGAAAAAGAAATGCGTAATCGTAATAGCCCTCTCTCGGATGTTTTTTTAATTTCACGTGATTAATGATAAAAGCGCTTACTAAAGAGACTTTTTTTTCACATCTAATCGTAATTTAAAAGGAAGGAAAAAGAAATGCGTAATCGTAATAGCCCTCTATCGAATGTACTTTTAATTTCACGTGATTAATGATAAATGCGCTTACTAAAGAGACTTTTTTTTCACATCTAATCGTAATGTAAAAGGAAGGAAAAAGAAATGCGTAATCGTAATAGCCCTCTATCGAATGTTCTTTTAATTTCACGTGATTAATGATAAATGCGCTTACTAAAGAGACTTTTTTTTCACATCTAATCGTAATTTAAAAGGAAGGAAAAAGAAATGCGTAATCGTAATAGCCCTCTATCGAATGTTCTTTTAATTTCACGTGATTAATGATAAATGCGCTTACTAAAGAGACTTTTTTTTCACATCTAATCGTAATTTAAAAGGAAGGAAAAAGAAATGTGTAATCGTAATAGCCCTCTATCGAATGTTCTTTTAATTTCACGTGATTAATGATAAATGCGCTTA
The DNA here is from genome assembly GCA_036926295.1 of Pachydiplax longipennis. Lineage (NCBI taxonomy): Eukaryota > Metazoa > Arthropoda > Insecta > Odonata > Libellulidae > Pachydiplax > Pachydiplax longipennis. The sequence goes on along the minus strand of JAVFKF010000024.1, from coordinate 10,539,392 downwards.
CTATAGAGACTTTTTTTTCACATCTAATCGTAATTTAAAAGGAAGGAAAAAGAAATGCGTAATCGTAATAGCCCTCTATCGGATGTTTTTTTAATTTCACGTGTTTAATGATAAAATCGCTTACTAATGAGACTTTTTTTCACATCTAATCGTAATTTAAGAGGAAGGAAAAAGAAATGCGTAATCGTAATAGCCCTCTATCGGATGTTTTTTTAATTTCACGTGATTAATGATAAAATCGCTTACTAATGAGACTTTTTTTCACATCTAATCGTAATTTAAAAGGAAGGAAAAAGAAATGCGTAATCGTAATAGCCCTCTATCGGATGTTTTTTTTAATTTCACGTGATTAATGATAAAAGCGCTTACTAAAGAGACTTTTTTTTCACATCTAATCGTAATTTAAAAGGAAGGAAAAAGAAATGCGTAATCGTAATAACCCTCTATCGGATGTTTTTTTAATTTCACCTGATTAATGAAAAAGGCGCTTACTAAAGAGACTTTTTTTTCACATCTAATCGTAATTTAAAAGGAAGGAAAAAGGGATGCGTAATCGTAATAGCCCTCTATCGGATGTTTTTTTAATATCACGTGATTAATGATAAAAGAGCTTACTAAAGAGACTTTTTTTCACATCTAATCGTAATTTAAAAGGAAGGAAAAAGAAATGCGTAATCGTAATAGCCCTCTATCGGATGTTTTTTTAATTTCACGTGATTAATGATAAAAGCGCTTACTAAAGAGACTTTTTTTCACATCTAATCGTAATTTAAAAGGAAGGAAAAAGAAATGCGTAATCGTAATAGCCCTCTATCAGATGTTTTTTAATATCACGTGATTAATGATAAAAGCGCTTACTAAAGAGACGTTTTTTCACATCTAATCGTAATTTAAAAGGAAGGAAAAAGAAATGCGTAATCGTAATAGCCCTCTATCAGATGTTTTTTAATTTCACGTGATTAATGATAAAAGCGCTTACTAAAGAGACTTTTTTTTCACATCTAATCGTAATTTAAAAGGAAGGAAAAAGAAATGCGTAATCGTAATAGCCCTCTATCGGATGTTTTTTTAATATCACGTGATTAATGATAAAAGAGCTTACTAAAGAGACTTTTTTTCACATCTAATCGTAATTTAAAAGGAAGGAAAAAGAAATGCGTAATCGTAATAGCCCTCTATCGGATGTTTTTTTAATTTCACGTGATTAATGATAAAAGCGCTTACTAAAGAGACTTTTTTTCACATCTAATCGTAATTTAAAAGGAAGGAAAAAGAAATGCGTAATCCTAATAGCCCTCTATCAGATGTTTTTTAATTTCACGTGATTAATGATAAAAGCGCTTACTAAAGAGACTTTTTTTTCACATCTAATCGTAATTTAAAAGGAAGGAAAAAGAAATGCGTAATCGTAATAGCCCTCTATCGGATGTTTTTTTAATTTCACGTGATTAATGATAAAAGCGCTTACTAAAAAGACTTTTTTTCACATCTAATCGTAATTTAAAAGGAAGGAAAAAGAAATGCGTAATCGTAATAGCCCTCTATCGGATGTTTTTTTAATTGCACGTGATTAATGATAAAATCGCTTACTAATGAGACTTTTTTTCACATCTAATCGTAATTTAAAAGGAAGGAAAAAGAAATGCGTAATCGTAATAGCCCTCTATCGGATGTTTTTTTTAATTTCACGTGATTAATGATAAAAGCGCTTACTAAAGAGACTTTTTTTTCACATCTAATCGTAATTTAAAAGGAAGGAAAAAGAAATGCGTAATCGTAATAGCCCTCTATCGAATGTTCTTTTAATTTCACGTGATTAATGATAAATGCGCTTACTAAAGAGACTTTTTTTTCACATCTAATCGTAATTTAAAAGGAAGGAAAAAGAAATGCGTAATCGTAATAGCCCTCTATCGAATGTTCTTTTAATTTCACGTGATTAATGCTAAATGCGCTTACTAAAGAGACTTTTTTTTCACATCTAATCGTAATTTAAAAGGAAGGAAAAAGAAATGCGTAATCGTAATAGCCCTCTATCGAATGTTCTTTTAATTTCACGTGATTAATGATAAATGCGCTTACTAAAGAGACTTTTTTTTCACATCTAATCGTAATTTAAAAGGAAGGAAAAAGAAATGCGTAATCGTAATAGCCCTCTATCGGATTTTTTTTTAATTTCACCTGATTAATGATAAAGGCGCTTACTAAAGAGACTTTTTTTTCACATCTAATCGTAATTTAAGAGGAAGGAAAAAGAAATGCGTAATCGTAATAGCCCTCTATCGGATGTTTTTTTTAATTTCACGTGATTAATGATAAAAGCGCTTACTAAAGAGACTTTTTTTTCACATCTAATGGTAATTTAAAAGGAAGGAAAAAGAAATGCGTAATCGTAATAGCCCTCTATCTGATGTTTTTTTAATTTCACGTGATTAATGATAAAAGCGCTTACTAAAGAGACTTTTTTTTCACATCTAATCGTAATTTAAAAGGAAGGAAAAAGAAATACGTAATCGTAATAACCCTCTATCGGATGTTTTTTTAATTTCACCTGATTAATGAAAAAGGCGCTTACTAAAGAGACTTTTTTTTCACATCTAATCGTAATTTAAGAGGAAGGAAAAAGAAATGCGTAATCGTAATAGCCCTCTATCGGATGTTTTTTTAATTTCACGTGATTAATGATAAAAGCGCTTACTAAAGAGACTTTTTTTCACATATAATCGTAATTTAAAAGGAAGGAAAAAGAAATGCGTAATCGTAATAGCCCTCTATCGGATGTTTTTTTAATTTCACGTGATTAATGATAAAAGAGCTTACTAAAGAGACTTTTTTCACATCTAATCGTAATTTAAAAGGAAGGAAAAAGAAATGCGTAATCGTAATAGCCCTCTATCGGATGTTTTTTAATTTCACGTGATTAATGATAAAAGCGCTTACTAAAGAGACGTTTTTTCACATATAATCGTAATTTAAAAGGAAGGAAAAAGAAATGCGTAATCGTAATAGCCCTCTATCGGATGTTTTTTTAATTTCACGTGATTAATGATAAAAGCGCTTACTAAAGAGACTTTTTTTCACATCTAATCGTAATTTAAAAGGAAGGAAAAAGAAATGCGTAATCGTAATAGCCCTCTATCAGATGTTTTTTAATTTCACGTGATTAATGATAAAAGCGCTTACTAAAGAGACGTTTTTTCACATATAATCGTAATTTAAAAGGAAGGAAAAAGAAATGCGTAATCGTAATAGCCCTCTATCGGATGTTTTTTTAATTTCACGTGATTAATGATAAAAGCGCTTACTAAAGAGACGTTTTTTCACATATAATCGTAATTTAAAAGGAAGGAAAAAGAAATGCGTAATCGTAATAGCCCTCTATCGGATGTTTTTTTAATTTCACGTGATTAATGATAAAAGCGCTTACTAAAGAGACGTTTTTTCACATATAATAGTAATTTAAAAGGAAGGATAAAGAAATGCGTAATCGTAATAGCCCTCTATCGGATGTTTTTTTAATTTCACGTGATTAATGATAAAAGCGCTTACTAAAGAGACTTTTTTTCACATCTAATCGTAATTTAAAAGGAAGGAAAAAGAAATGCGTAATCGTAATAGCCCTCAATCGGATGTTTTTTTAATTTCACGTGATTAATGATAAAAGCGCTTACTAAAGAGACTTTTTTTCACCACTAATCGTAATTTAAAAGGAAGGAAAAAGAAATGCGTAATCGTAATAGCCCTCTATCGGATGTTTTTTTAATTTCACGTGATTAATGATAAAAGCGCTTACTAAAGAGACTTTTTTTTCACATCTAATCGTAATTTAAAAGGAAGGAAAAAGAAATGCGTAATCGTAATAGCCCTCTATCTGATGTTTTTTTAATTTCACGTGATTAATGATAAAAGCGCTTACTAAAGAGACTTTTATTTCACATCTAATCGTAATTTAAAAGGAAGGAAAAAGAAATGCGTAATCGTAATAGCCCTCTATCGGATGTTTTTTTAATTTCACGTGATTAATGATAAAAGCGCTTACTAAAGAGACTTTTTTTCACATCTAATCGTAATTTAAAAGGAAGGAAAAAGAAATGCGTAATCGTAATAGCCCTCTATCGGATGTTTTTTTAATTTCACGTGATTAATGATAAAAGCGCTTACTAAAGAGACTTTTTTTTCACATCTAATCGTAATTTAAAAGGAAGGAAAAAGAAATGCGTAATCGTAATAGCCCTCTATCTGATGTTTTTTTAATTTCACGTGATTAATGATAAAAGCGCTTACTAAAGAGACTTTTTTTTCACATCTAATCGTAATTTAAAAGGAAGGAAAAAGAAATGCGTAATCGTAATAGCCCTCTATCTGATGTTTTTTTAATTTCACGTGATTAATGATAAAAGCGCTTACTAAAGAGACTTTTTTTTCACATCTAATCGTAATATAAAAGGAAGGAAAAAGAAATGCGTAATCGTAATAGCCCTCTATCTGATGTTTTTTTAATTTCACGTGATTAATGATAAAAGCGCTTACTAAAGAGACTTTTTTTTCACATCTAATCGTAATTTAAAAGGAAGGAAAAAGAAATGCGTAATCGTAATAGCCCTCTATCTGATGTTTTTTTAATTTCACGTGATTAATGATAAAAGCGCTTACTAAAGAGACTTTTTTTTCACATCTAATCGTAATTTAAAAGGAAGGAAAAAGAAATGCGTAATCGTAATAGCCCTCTATCGGATGTTTTTTTAATTTCACGTGATTAATGATAAAAGCGCTTACTAAAGAGACTTTTTTTTCGCATCTAATCGTAATTTAAAAGGAAGGAAAAAGAAATGCGTAATCGTAATAGCCCTCTATCGGATGTTCTTTTAATTTCACGTAATTAATGATAAAAGCGCTTACTAAAAGGACTTCTTTAACATCTAATCGTAATTTAAAAGGAAGGAAGAAAAAATGCGTAATCGTAATAGCCCTCTATCGGATGTTTTTTTAATTTCACGTGATTAATGATAAAAGCGCTTACTAAAGAGACTTTTTTTCACATCTAATCGTAATTTAAAAGGAAGGAAGAAAAAATCCGTAATCGTAATAGCCCTCTATCGAATGTTTTTTTAATTTCACGTGATTAATGATAAAAGCGCTTACTAAAGAGACTTTTTTTTCACATCTAATCGTAATTTAAAAGGAAGGAAAAAGAAATGCGTAATCGTAATAGCCCTCTATCGAATGTTTTTTTAATTTCACGTGATTAATGATAAAAGCGCTTACTAAAGAGACTTTTTTTTCACATCTAATCGTAATTTAAAAGGAAGGAAAAAGAAATGCGTAATCCTAATAGCCCTCTATCGGATGTTTTTTTAATTTCACGTGATTAATGATAAAAGCGCTTACTAAAGAGACTTTTTTTTCACATCTAATCGTAATTTAAAAGGAAGGAAAAAGAAATGCGTAATCGTAATAGCCCTCTATCGGATGTTTTTTTAATTTCACGTGATTAATGATAAAAGCGCTTACTAAAGAGACTTTTTTTTCACATCTAATCGTAATTTAAAAGGAAGGAAAAAGAAATGCGTAATCGTAATAGCCCTCTATCGGATGTTTTTTTAATTTCACGTGATTAATGATAAGAGCGCTTACTAAAGAGACTTTTTTTTCACATCTAATCGTAATTTAAAAGGAAGGAAAAAGAAATGCGTAATCGTAATAGCCCTCTATCGGATGTTTTTTTAATTTCACGTGATTAATGATAAGAGCGCTTACTAAAGAGACTTTTTTTTCACATCTAATCGTAATTTAAAAGGAAGGAAAAAGAAATGCGTAATCGTAATAGCCCTCTATCGGATGTTTTTTTAATTTCACGTGATTAATGATAAGAGCGCTTACTAAAGAGACTTTTTTTTCACATCTAATCGTAATTTAAAAGGAAGGAAAAAGAAATGCGTAATCGTAATAGCCCTCTATCGGATGTTTTTTTAATTTCACGTGATTAATGATAAGAGCGCTTACTAAAGAGACTTTTTTTTCACATCTAATCGTAATTTAAAAGGAAGGAAAAAGAAATGCGTAATCGTAATAGCCCTCTATCGGATGTTCTTTTAATTTCACCTGATTAATGATAAAAGCGCTTACTAAAGAGACTTTTTTTTCACATCTAATCGTAATTTAAAAGGAAGGAAAAAGAAATGCGTAATCGTAATAGCCCACTATCGGATGTTCTTTTAATTTCACCTGATTAATGATAAAAGCGCTTACTAAAGAGACTTTTTTTTCACATCTAATCGTAATTTAAGAGGAAGGAAAAAGAAATGCGTAATCGTAATAGCCCTCTATCGGATGTTTTTTTAATGTCACGTGATTAATGATAAATGCGCTTACTAAAGAGACTTTTTTTTCACATCTAATCGTAATTTAAAAGGAAGGAAAAAGAAATGCGTAATCGTAATAGCCCTCTATCGGATGATTTTTTAATTTCACGTGATTAATGATAAAAGCGCTTGCTAAAGAGACTTTTTTTCACATCTAATCGTAATTTAAAAGGAAGGAAAAAGAAATGCGTAATCGTAATAGCCCTCTATCGGATGTTTTTTTAATTTGACGTGATTAATGATAAAAGCGCTTACTAAAGAGACTTTTTTTCACATCTAATCGTAATTTAAAAGGAAGGAAGAAAAAATGCGTAATCGTAATAACCCTCTATCGGATGTTTTTTTAATGTCACGTGATTAATGATAAGAGCGCTTACTAAACAGACTTTTTTTTCACATCTAATCGTAATTTAAAAGGAAGGAAAAAGAAATGCGTAATCGTAATAGCCCTCTATCGGATGATTTTTTAATTTCACCTGATTGATGATAAAAGCGCTTACTAAAAGGACTTTTTTAACATCTAATCGTAATTTAAAAGGAAGGAAGAAAAAATGCGTAATCGTAATAGCCCTCTATCCGATGTTTTTTTAATTTCACGTGATTAATGATAAAAGCGATACACTAAAAGGACTTTTTTAACATCTAATCGTAATTTAAAAGGAAGGAAGAAAAAATGCGTAATCGTAATAGCCCTCTATCGGATGTTTTTTTAATTTCACGTGATTAATGATAAGAGCGCTTACTAAACAGACTTTTTTTTCACATCTAATCGTAATTTAAAAGGAAGGAAAAAGAAATGCGTAATCGTAATAGCCCTCTATCGGATGTTTTTTTAATTTCACGTGATTAATGATAAAAGCGCTTACTAAAAGGACTTTTTTAACATCTAATCGTAATTTAAAAGGAAGGAAGAAAAAATGCGTAATCGTAATAGCCCTCTATCGGATGTTTTTTTAATTTCACGTGATTAATGATAAGAGCGCTTACTAAACAGACTTTTTTTTCACATCTAATCGTAATTTAAAAGGAAGGAAAAAGAAATGCGTAATCGTAATAGCCCTCTATCGGATGTTTTTTTAATTTCACGTGATTAATGATAAAAGCGCTTACTAAAGAGACTTTTTTTTCGCATCTAATCGTAATTTAAGAGGAAGGAAAAAGAAAGGCGTAATCGTAATAGCCCACTATCGGATGTTCTTTTAATTTCACCTGATTAATGATAAAAGCGCTTACTAAAGAGACTTTTTTTCACATCTAATCGTAATTTAAAAGGAAGGAAAAAGAAATGCGTAATCGTAATAGCCCTCTATCGGATTTTTTTTTAATTTCACGTGATTAATGATAAAAACGCTTACTAAAGAGACTTTTTTCACATCTAATCGTAATTTAAAAGGAAGGAAAAAGAAATGCGTAATCGTAATAGCCCTCTATCCGATGTTTTTTTAATTTCACGTGATTAATGATAAAAGCGCTTACTAAAAGGACTTTTTTAACATCTAATCGTAATTTAAAAGGAAGGAAGAAAAAATGCGTAATCGTAATAGCCCTCTATCGGATGTTTTTTTAATTTCACGTGATTAATGATAAAAGCGCTTACTAAAGAGTTTTTTTTTCACATCTAATCGTAATTTAAAAGGAAGGAAAAAGAAATGCGTAATCGTTTTAGCCCTCTATCGGATGTATTTCTAATTTCACGTGATTAATGATAAAAGCGCTTACTAAAGAGACTTTTTTTTCACATCTAATCGTAATTTAAAAGGAAGGAAAAAGAAATGCGTAATCGTAATAGCCCTCTATCGAATGTTCTTTTAATTTCACGTGATTAATGATAAATGCGCTTACTAAAGAGACTTTTTTTTCACATCTAATCGTAATTTAAAAGGAAGGAAAAAGAAATGCGTAATCGTAATAGCCCTCTATCGGATTTTTTTTTAATTTCACCTGATTAATGATAAAGGCGCTTACTAAAGAGACTTTTTTTCACATCTAATCGTAATTTAAAAGGAAGGAAAAAGAAATGCGTAATCGTAATAGCCCTCTATCGGATGTTCTTTTAATTTCACCTGATTAATGATAAAAGCGCTTACTAATGAGACTTTTTTTCACATCTAATCGTAATTTAAAAGGAAGGAAAAAGAAATGCGTAATCGTAATAGCCCTCTATCGGATGTTCTTTTAATTTCACCTGATTAATGATAAAGGCGCTTACTAAAGAGACTTTTTTTCACATCTAATCGTAATTTAAAAGGAAGGAAAAAGAAATGCGTAATCGTAATAGCCCTCTATCGGATGTTCTTTTAATTTCACCTGATTAATGATAAAAGCGCTTACTAAAGAGACTTTTTTTCACATCTAATCGTAATTTAAAAGGAAGGAAAAAGAAATGCGTAATCGTAATAGCCCTCTATCGGATGTTTTTTTAATTTCACCTGATTAATGATAAAAGCGCTTACTAAAGAGACTTTTTTTCACATCTAATCGTAATTTAAAAGGAAGGAAAAAGAAATGCGTAATCGTAATAGCCCTCTATCGGATGTATTTCTAATTTCACGTGATTAATGATAAAAGCGCTTACTAAAGAGACTTTTTTTTCACATCTAATCGTAATTTAAAAGGAAGGAAAAAGAAATGCGTAATCGTAATAGCCCTCTATCGAATGTTCTTTTAATTTCACGTGATTAATGATAAATGCGTTTACTAAAGAGACTTTTTTTTCACATCTAATCGTAATTTAAAAGGAAGGAAAAAGAAATGCGTAATCGTAATAGCCCTCTATCGAATGTTCTTTTAATTTCACGTGATTAATGATAAATGCGCTTACTAAAGAGACTTTTTTTTCACATCTAATCGTAATTTAAAAGGAAGGAAAAAGAAATGCGTAATCGTAATAGCCCTCTATCGAATGTTCTTTTAATTTCACGTGATTAATGATAAATGCGCTTACTATAGAGACTTTTTTTTCACATCTAATCGTAATTTAAAAGGAAGGAAAAAGAAATGCGTAATCGTAATAGCCCTCTATCGGATGTTTTTTTAATTTCACGTGATTAATGATAAAAGCGCTTACTAAAAAGACTTTTTTTCACATCTAATCGTAATTTAAGAGGGTGGAAAAAGAAATGCGTAATCGTAATAGCCCTCTATCGAATGTTCTTTTAATTTCACGTGATTAATGATAAATGCGCTTACTAAAGAGACTTTTTTTTCACATCTAATCGTAATTTAAAAGGAAGGAAAAAGAAATGCGTAATCGTAATAGCCCTCTATCGAATGTTCTTTTAATTTCACGTGATTAATGATAAATGCGCTTACTATAGAGACTTTTTTTCACATCTAATCGTAATTTAAAAGGAAGGAAAAAGAAATGCGTAATCGTAATAGCCCTCTATCGGATGTTTTTTTAATTTCACGTGATTAATGATAAAAGCGCTTACTAAAAAGACTTTTTTTCACATCTAATCGTAATTTAAGAGGGTGGAAAAAGAAATGCGTAATCGTAATAGCCCTCTATCGGATGTTTTTTTAATTTCACGTGATTAATGATAAAATCGCTTACTAATGAGACTTTTTTTCACATCTAATCGTAATTTAAAAGGAAGGAAAAAGAAATGCGTAATCGTAATAGCCCTCTATCGGATGTTTTTTTAATTTCACGTGATTAATGATAAAAGCGCTTACTAAAGAGACTTTTTTTTCACATCTAATCGTAATTTAAAAGGAAGGAAGAAGAAATGCGTAATCGTAATAGCCCTCTATCGGATGATTTTTTAATCTCACGTGATTAATGATAAAAGCGCTTACTAAAGAGACTTTTTTTTCACATCTAATCGTAATTTAAAAGGAAGGAAAAAGAAATGCGTAATCGTAATAGCCCTCTATCGAATGTTCTTTTAATTTCACGTGATTAATGATAAATGCGCTTACTAAAGAGACTTTTTTTTCACATCTAATCGTAATTTAAAAGGAAGGAAAAAGAAATGCGTAATCGTAATAGCCCTCTATCGAATGTTCTTTTAATTTCACGTGATTAATGATAAATGCGCTTACTAAAGAGACTTTTTTTTCACATCTAATCGTAATTTAAAAGGAAGGAAAAAGAAATGCGTAATCGTAATAGCCCTCTATCTGATGTTTTTTTAATTTCACGTGATTAATGATAAAAGCGCTTACTAAAGAGACTTTTTTTTCACATCTAATCGTAATTTAAGAGGAAGGAAAAAGAAATGCGTAATCGTAATAGCCCTCTATCGGATGTTTTTTTAATTTCACGTGATTAATGATAAAAGCGCTTACTAAAGAGACGTTTTTTCACATCTAATCGTAATTTAAAAGGAAGGAAAAAGAAATGCGTAATCGTAATAGCCCTCTATCGGATGTTTTTTTAATTTCACGTGATTAATGATAAAAGCGCTTACTAAAGAGACTTTTTTTCACCACTAATCGTAATTTAAAAGGAAGGAAAAAGAAATGCGTAATCGTAATAGCCCTCTATCGGATGTTTTTTTAATTTCACGTGATTAATGATAAAAGCGCTTACTAAAGAGACTTTTTTTTCACATCTAATCGTAAATTAAAAGGAAAGAAAAAGAAATGCGTAATCGTAATAGCCCTCTATCTGATGTTTTTTTAATTTCACGTGATTAATGATAAAAGCGCTTACTAAAGAGACTTTTTTTTCACATCTAATCGTAATTTAAAAGGAAGGAAAAAGAAATGCGTAATCGTAATAGCCCTCTATCTGATGTTTTTTTAATTTCACGTGATTAATGATAAAAGCGCTTACTAAAGAGACTTTTTTTTTACATCTAATCGTAATTTAAAAGGAAGGAAAAAGAAATGCGTAATCGTAATAGCCCTCTATCGAATGTTCTTTTAATTTCACGTGATTAATGATAAATGCGCTTACTAAAGAGACTTTTTTTTCACATCTAATCGTAATTTAAAAGGAAGGAAAAAGAAATGCGTAATCGTAATAGCCCTCTATCGAATGTTCTTTTAATTTCACGTGATTAATGATAAATGCGCTTACTAAAGAGACTTTTTTTTCACATCTAATCGTAATTTAAAAGGAAGGAAAAAGAAATGCGTAATCGTAATAGCCCTCTATCGAATGTTCTTTTAATTTCACGTGATTAATGATAAATGCGCTTACTAAAGAGACTTTTTTTTCACATCTAATCGTAATTTAAAAGGAAGGAAAAAGAAAAGCGTAATCGTAATAGCCCTCTATCTGATGTTTTTTTAATTTCACGTGATTAATGATAAAAGCGCTTACTAAAGAGACTTTTTTTTCACATCTAATCGTAATTTAAAAGGAAGGAAAAAGAAATACGTAATCGTAATAACCCTCTATCGGATGTTTTTTTAATTTCACCTGATTAATGATAAAGGCGCTTACTAAAGAGACTTTTTTTTCACATCTAATCGTAATTTAAGAGGAAGGAAAAAGAAATGCGTAATCGTAATAGCCCTCTATCGGATGTTTTTTTAATTTCACGTGATTAATGATAAAAGCGCTTACTAAAGAGACGTTTTTTCACATCTAATCGTAATTTAAAAGGAAGGAAAAAGAAATGCGTAATCGTAATAGCCCTCTATCGGATGTTTTTTTAATTTCACGAGATTAATGATAAAAGCGCTTACTAAAGAGACTTTTTTTCACCACTAATCGTAATTTAAAAGGAAGGAAAAAGAAATGCGTAATCGTAATAGCCCTCTATCGGATGTTTTTTTAATTTCACGTGATTAATGATAAAAGCGCTTACTAAAGAGACTTTTTTTTCACATCTAATCGTAATTTAAAAGGAAGGAAAAAGAAATGCGTAATCGTAATAGCCCTCTATCTGATGTTTTTTTAATTTCACGTGATTAATGATAAAAGCGCTTACTAAAGAGACTTTTTTTTCACATCTAATCGTAATTTAAAAGGAAGGAAAAAGAAATACGTAATCGTAATAGCCCTCTATCTGATGTTTTTTTAATTTCACGTTATTAATGATAAAAGCGCTTACTAAAGAGACTTTTTTTTCACATCTAATCGTAATATAAAAGGAAGGAAAAAGAAATGCGTAATCGTAATAGCCCTCTATCTGATGTTTTTTTAATTTCACGTGATTAATAATAAAAGCGCTTACTAAAGAGCCTTTTTTTTCACATCTAATCGTAATTTAAAAGGAAGGAAAAAGAAATGCGTAATCGTAATAGCCCTCTATCGGATGATTTTTTAATTTCCCCTGATTAATGATAAAAGCGCTTACTAAAGAGACTTTTTTTTCACATCTAATCGTAATTTAAGAGGAAGGAAAAAGAAATGCGTAATCGTAATAGCCCTCTATCGGATTTTTTTTTTAATTTCACCTGATTAATGATAAAAGCGCTTACTAAAGAGACTTTTTTTCACATCTAATCGTAATTTAAAAGGAAGGAAAAAGAAATGCGTAATCGTAATAGCCCTCTATCGGATGTTTTTTTAATTTCACGTGATTAATGATAAAAGCGCTTACTAAAGAGACTTTTTTTCACATCTAATCGTAATTTAAAAGGAAGGAAAAAGAAATGCGTAATCCTAATAGCCCTCTATCGGATGTTTTTTTAATTTCACGTGATTAATGATAAAAGCGCTTACTAAAGAGCCTTTTTTTTCACATCTAATCGTAATTTAAAAGGAAGGAAAAAGAAATGCGTAATCGTAATAGCCCTCTATCGGATGATTTTTTAATTTCCCCTGATTAATGATAAAAGCGCTTACTAAAGAGACTTTTTTTTCACATCTAATCGTAATTTAAGAGGAAGGAAAAAGAAATGCGTAATCGTAATAGCCCTCTATCGGATTTTTTTTTTAATTTCACCTGATTAATGATAAAAGCGCTTACTAAAGAGACTTTTTTTCACATCTAATCGTAATTTAAAAGGAAGGAAAAAGAAATGCGTAATCGTAATAGCCCTCTATCGGATGTTTTTTTAATTTCACGTGATTAATGATAAAAGCGCTTACTAAAGAGACTTTTTTTTCGCATCTAATCGTAATTTAAAAGGAAGGAAAAAGAAATGCGTAATCGTAATAGCCCTCTATCGGATGTTCTTTTAATTTCACGTAATTAATGATAAAAGCGCTTACTAAAAGGACTTCTTTAACATCTAATCGTAATTTAAAAGGAAGGAAGAAAAAATGCGTAATCGTAATAGCCCTCTATCGGATGTTTTTTTAATTTCACCTGATTAATGATAAAAGCGCTTACTAATGAGACTTTTTTTCACATCTAATCGTAATTTAAAAGGAAGGAAAAAGAAATGCGTAATCGTAATAGCCCTCTATCGGATTTTTTTTTTTAATTTCACCTGATTAATGATAAAAGCGCTTACTAAAGAGACTTTTTTTTCGCATCTAATCGTAATTTAAGAGGAAGGAAGAAAAAATCCGTAATCGTAATAGCCCTCTATCGGATGTTTTTTTAATTTCACGTGATTAATGATAAAAGCGCTTACTAAAGAGACTTTTTTTCACATCTTATCGTAATTTAAAAGGAAGGAAAAAGAAATGCGTAATCGTAATAGCCCTCTATCGGATGTTTTTTTAATTTCACGTGATTAATGATAAAAGCGCTTACTAAAGAGACTTTTTTTCACATCTAATCGTAATTTAAAAGGAAGGAAAATGAAATGCGTAATCGTAATAGCCCTCTATCGGATGTTCTTTTAATTTCACGTGATTAATGATAAAAGCGCTTACTAAAGAGACTTTTTTTTCACATCTAATCGTAATTTAAAAGGAAGGAAAAAGAAATGCGTAATCGTAATAGCCCTCTATCTGATGTTTTTTTAATTTCACGTGATTAATGATAAAAGCGCTTACTAAAGAGACTTTTTTTTCACATCTAATCGTAATATAAAAGGAAGGAAAAAGAAATGCGTAATCGTAATAGCCCTCTATCTGATGTTTTTTTAATTTCACGTGATTAATGATAAAAGCGCTTACTAAAGAGACTTTTTTTTCACATCTAATCGTAATTTAAAAGGAAGGAAAAAGAAATGCGTAATCGTAATAGCCCTCTATCGGATGATTTTTTAATTTCACGTGATTAATGATAAAAGCGCTTACTAAAGAGCCTTTTTTTTCACATCTAATCGTAATTTAAAAGGAAGGAAAAAGAAATGCGTAATCGTAATAGCCCTCTATCGGATGATTTTTTAATTTCCCCTGATTAATGATAAAAGCGCTTACTAAAGAGACTTTTTTTTCACATCTAATCGTAATTTAAGAGGAAGGAAAAAGAAATGCGTAATCGTAATAGCCCTCTATCGGATTTTTTTTTTAATTTCACCTGATTAATGATAAAAGCGCTTACTAAAGAGACTTTTTTTCACATCTAATCGTAATTTAAAAGGAAGGAAAAAGAAATGCGTAATCGTAATAGCCCTCTATCGGATGTTTTTTTAATTTCACGTGATTAATGATAAAAGCGCTTACTAAAGAGACTTTTTTTTCGCATCTAATCGTAATTTAAAAGGAAGGAAAAAGAAATGCGTAATCGTAATAGCCCTCTATCGGATGTTCTTTTAATTTCACGTAATTAATGATAAAAGCGCTTACTAAAAGGACTTCATTAACATCTAATCGTAATTTAAAAGGAAGGAAGAAAAAATGCGTAATCGTAATAGCCCTCTATCGGATTTTTTTTTTTAATTTCACCTGATTAATGATAAAAGCGCTTACTAAAGAGACTTTTTTTTCGCATCTAATCGTAATTTAAAAGGAAGGAAGAAAAAATGCGTAATCGTAATAGCCCTCTATCGGATGTTTTTTTAATTTCACGTGATTAATGATAAGAGCGCTTACTAAACTGACTTTTTTTTCACATCTAATCGTAATTTAAAAGGAAGGAAAAAGAAATGCGTAATCGTAATAGCCCTCTATCGGATGTTTTTTTAATTTCACGTGATTAATGATAAAAGCGCTTACTAAAGAGACTTTTTTTTCGCATCTAATCGTAATTTAAGAGGAAGGAAAAAGAAAGGCGTAATCGTAATAGCCCACTATCGGATTTTCTTTTAATTTCACCTGATTAATGATAAAAGCGCTTACTAAAGAGACTTTTTTTCACATCTAATCGTAATTTAAAAGGAAGGAAAAAGAAATGCGTAATCGTAATAGCCCTCTATCGGATTTTTTTTTAATTTCACGTGATTAATGATAAAAACGCTTACTAAAGAGACTTTTTTCACATCTAATCGTAATTTAAAAGGAAGGAAAAAGAAATGCGTAATCGTAATAGCCCTCTATCCGATGTTTTTTTAATTTCACGTGATTAATGATAAAAGCGCTTACTAAAAGGACTTTTTTAACATCTAATCGTAATTTAAAAGGAAGGAAGAAAAAATGCGTAATCGTAATAGCCCTCTATCGGATGTTTTTTTAATTTCACGTGATTAATGATAAAAGCGCTTACTAAAGAGTTTTTTTTTCACATCTAATCGTAATTTAAAAGGAAGGAAAAAGAAATGCGTAATCGTTTTAGCCCTCTATCGGATGTATTTCTAATTTCACGTGATTAATGATAAAAGCGCTTACTAAAGAGACTTTTTTTTCACATCTAATCGTAATTTAAAAGGAAGGAAAAAGAAATGCGTAATCGTAATAGCCCTCTATCGAATGTTCTTTTAATTTCACGTGATTAATGATAAATGCGCTTACTAAAGAGACTTTTTTTTCACATCTAATCGTAATTTAAAAGGAAGGAAAAAGAAATGCGTAATCGTAATAGCCCTCTATCGGATGTTCTTTTAATTTCACCTGATTAATGATAAAAGCGCTTACTAAAGAGACTTTTTTTCACATCTAATCGTAATTTAAAAGGAAGGAAAAAGAAATGCGTAATCGTAATAGCCCTCTATCGGATGTTCTTTTAATTTCACCTGATTAATGATAAAGGCGCTTACTAAAGAGACTTTTTTTCACATCTAATCGTAATTTAAAAGGAAGGAAAAAGAAATGCGTAATCGTAATAGCCCTCTATCGGATGTTTTTTTAATTTCACCTGATTAATGATAAAAGCGCTTACTAAAGAGACTTTTTTTCACATCTAATCGTAATTTAAAAGGAAGGAAAAAGAAATGCGTAATCGTAATAGCCCTCTATCGGATGTTTTTTTAATTTCACCTGATTAATGATAAAAGCGCTTACTAAAGAGACTTTTTTTCACATCTAATCGTAATTTAAAAGGAAGGAAAAAGAAATGCGTAATCGTAATAGCCCTCTATCGGATGTATTTCTAATTTCACGTGATTAATGATAAAAGCGCTTACTAAAGAGACTTTTTTTTCACATCTAATCGTAATTTAAAAGGAAGGAAAAAGAAATGCGTAATCGTAATAGCCCTCTATCGAATGTTCTTTTAATTTCACGTGATTAATGATAAATGCGTTTACTAAAGAGACTTTTTTTTCACATCTAATCGTAATTTAAAAGGAAGGAAAAAGAAATGCGTAATCGTAATAGCCCTCTATCGAATGTTCTTTTAATTTCACGTGATTAATGATAAATGCGCTTACTATAGAGACTTTTTTTTCACATCTAATCGTAATTTAAAAGGAAGGAAAAAGAAATGCGTAATCGTAATAGCCCTCTATCGGATGTATTTCTAATTTCACGTGATTAATGATAAAAGCGCTTACTAAAGAGACTTTTTTTTCACATCTAATCGTAATTTAAAAGGAAGGAAAAAGAAATGCGTAATCGTAATAGCCCTCTATCGAATGTTCTTTTAATTTCACGTGATTAATGATAAATGCGTTTACTAAAGAGACTTTTTTTTCACATCTAATCGTAATTTAAAAGGAAGGAAAAAGAAATGCGTAATCGTAATAGCCCTCTATCGAATGTTCTTTTAATTTCACGTGATTAATGATAAATGCGCTTACTATAGAGACTTTTTTTTCACATCTAATCGTAATTTAAAAGGAAGGAAAAAGAAATGCGTAATCGTAATAGCCCTCTATCGGATGTTTTTTTAATTTCACGTGATTAATGATAAAAGCGCTTACTAAAAAGACTTTTTTTCACATCTAATCGTAATTTAAGAGGAAGGAAAAAGAAATGCGTAATCGTAATAGCCCTCTATCGGATGTTTTTTTAATTTCACGTGATTAATGATAAAATCGCTTACTAATGAGACTTTTTTTCACATCTAATCGTAATTTAAGAGGAAGGAAAAAGAAATGCGTAATCGTAATAGCCCTCTATCGGATGTTTTTTTAATTTCACGTGATTAATGATAAGAGCGCTTACTAAAGAGACTTTTTTTCACATCTAATCGTAATTTAAGAGGAAGGAAAAAGAAATGCGTAATCGTAATAGCCCTCTATCGGATGTTTTTTTAATTTCACGTGATTAATGATAAAAGCGCTTACTAAAAAGACTTTTTTTCACATCTAATCGTAATTTAAGAGGAAGGAAAAAGAAATGCGTAATCGTAATAGCCCTCTATCGGATGTTTTTTTAATTTCACGTGATTAATGATAAAATCGCTTACTAATGAGACTTTTTTTCACATCTAATCGTAATTTAAGAGGAAGGAAAAAGAAATGCGTAATCGTAATAGCCCTCTATCGGATGTTTTTTTAATTTCACGTGATTAATGATAAGAGCGCTTACTAAAGAGACTTTTTTTTCACATCTAATCGTAATTTAAAAGGAAGGTAAAAGAAATGCGTAATCGTAATAGCCCTCTATCGGATGATTTTTTAATCTCACGTGATTAATGATAAAAGCGCTTACTAAAGAGACTTTTTTTTCACATCTAATCGTAATTTAAAAGGAAGGAAAAAGAAATGCGTAATCGTAATAGCCCTCTATCGAATGTTCTTTTAATTTCACGTGATTAATGATAAATGCGCTTACTAAAGAGACTTTTTTTTCACATCTAATCGTAATTTAAAAGGAAGGAAAAAGAAATGCGTAATCGTAATAGCCCTCTATCGAATGTTCTTTTAATTTCACGTGATTAATGATAAATGCGCTTACTAAAGAGACTTTTTTTTCACATCTAATCGTAATTTAAAAGGAAGGAAAAAGAAATGCGTAATCGTAATAGCCCTCTATCTGATGTTTTTTTAATTTCACGTGATTAATGATAAAAGCGCTTACTAAAGAGACTTTTTTTTCACATCTAATCGTAATTTAAGAGGAAGGAAAAAGAAATGCGTAATCGTAATAGCCCTCTATCGGATGTTTTTTTAATTTCACGTGATTAATGATAAAAGCGCTTACTAAAGAGACGTTTTTTCACATCTAATCGTAATTTAAAAGGAAGGAAAAAGAAATGCGTAATCGTAATAGCCCTCTATCGGATGTTTTTTTAATTTCACGTGATTAATGATAAAAGCGCTTACTAAAGAGACTTTTTTTCACCACTAATCGTAATTTAAAAGGAAGGAAAAAGAAATGCGTAATCGTAATAGCCCTCTATCGGATGTTTTTTTAATTTCACGTGATTAATGATAAAAGCGCTTACTAAAGAGACTTTTTTTTCACATCTAATCGTAATTTAAAAGGAAGGAAAAAGAAATACGTAATCGTAATAACCCTCTATCGGATGTTTTTTTAATTTCACCTGATTAATGATAAAGGCGCTTACTAAAGAGACTTTTTTTTCACATCTAATCGTAATTTAAGAGGAAGGAAAAAGAAATGCGTAATCGTAATAGCCCTCTATCGGATGTTTTTTTAATTTCACGTGATTAATGATAAAAGCGCTTACTAAAGAGACGTTTTTTCACATCTAATCGTAATTTAAAAGGAAGGAAAAAGAAATGCGTAATCGTAATAGCCCTCTATCGGATGTTTTTTTAATTTCACGTGATTAATGATAAAAGCGCTTACTAAAGAGACTTTTTTTTCACATCTAATCGTAATTTAAAAGGAAGGAAAAAGAAATGCGTAATCGTAATAGCCCTCTATCTGATGTTTTTTTAATTTCACGTGATTAATGATAAAAGCGCTTACTAAAGAGACTTTTTTTTCACATCTAATCGTAATTTAAAAGGAAGGAAAAAGAAATGCGTAATCGTAATAGCCCTCTATCTGATGTTTTTTTAATTTCACGTGATTAATGATAAAAGCGCTTACTAAAGAGACTTTTTTTTCACATCTAATCGTAATATAAAAGGAAGGAAAAAGAAATGCGTAATCGTAATAGCCCTCTATCTGATGTTTTTTTAATTTCACGTGATTAATGATAAAAGCGCTTACTAAAGAGACTTTTTTTTCACATCTAATCGTAATTTAAAAGGAAGGAAAAAGAAATGCGTAATCCTAATAGCCCTCTATCGGATGTTTTTTTAATTTCACGTGATTAATGATAAAAGCGCTTACTAAAGAGCCTTTTTTTTCACATCTAATCGTAATTTAAAAGGAAGGAAAAAGAAATGCGTAATCGTAATAGCCCTCTATCGGATGATTTTTTAATTTCCCCTGATTAATGATAAAAGCGCTTACTAAAGAGACTTTTTTTTCACATCTAATCGTAATTTAAGAGGAAGGAAAAAGAAATGCGTAATCGTAATAGCCCTCTATCGGATTTTTTTTTTAATTTCACCTGATTAATGATAAAAGCGCTTACTAAAGAGACTTTTTTTCACATCTAATCGTAATTTAAAAGGAAGGAAAAAGAAATGCGTAATCGTAATAGCCCTCTATCGGATGTTTTTTTAATTTCACGTGATTAATGATAAAAGCGCTTACTAAAGAGACTTTTTTTTCGCATCTAATCGTAATTTAAAAGGAAGGAAAAAGAAATGCGTAATCGTAATAGCCCTCTATCGGATGTTCTTTTAATTTCACGTAATTAATGATAAAAGCGCTTACTAAAAGGACTTCTTTAACATCTAATCGTAATTTAAAAGGAAGGAAGAAAAAATGCGTAATCGTAATAGCCCTCTATCGGATGTTTTTTTAATTTCACCTGATTAATGATAAAAGCGCTTACTAATGAGACTTTTTTTCACATCTAATCGTAATTTAAAAGGAAGGAAAAAGAAATGCGTAATCGTAATAGCCCTCTATCGGATTTTTTTTTTTAATTTCACCTGATTAATGATAAAAGCGCTTACTAAAGAGACTTTTTTTTCGCATCTAATCGTAATTTAAGAGGAAGGAAGAAAAAATCCGTAATCGTAATAGCCCTCTATCGGATGTTTTTTTAATTTCACGTGATTAATGATAAAAGCGCTTACTAAAGAGACTTTTTTTCACATCTAATCGTAATTTAAAAGGAAGGAAAAAGAAATGCGTAATCGTAATAGCCCTCTATCGGATGTTTTTTTAATTTCACGTGATTAATGATAAAAGCGCTTACTAAAGAGACTTTTTTTCACATCTAATCGTAATTTAAAAGGAAGGAAAATGAAATGCGTAATCGTAATAGCCCTCTATCGGATTTTTTTTTTAATTTCACCTGATTAATGATAAAAGCGCTTACTAAAGAGACTTTTTTTCACATCTAATCGTAATTTAAAAGGAAGGAAAAAGAAATGCGTAATCGTAATAGCCCTCTATCGGATGTTTTTTTAATTTCACGTGATTAATGATAAAAGCGCTTACTAAAGAGACTTTTTTTTCACATCTAATCGTAATATAAAAGGAAGGAAAAAGAAATGCGTAATCGTAATAGCCCTCTATCTGATGTTTTTTTAATTTCAGGTGATTAATGATAAAAGCGCTTACTAAAGAGACTTTTTTTTCACATCTAATCGTAATTTAAAAGGAAGGAAAAAGAAATGCGTAATCGTAATAGCCCTCTATCGAATGTTTTTTTAATTTCACGTGATTAATGATAAAAGCGCTTACTAAAGAGACTTTTTTTTCACATCTAATCGTAATTTAAAAGGAAGGAAAAAGAAATGCGTAATCCAAATAGCCCTCTATCGGATGTTTTTTTAATTTCACGTGATTAATGATAAAAGCGCTTACTAAAGAGACTTTTTTTCACATCTAATCGTAATTTAAGAGGAAGGAAAAAGAAATGCGTAATCGTAATAGCCCTCTATCGGATGTTTTTTTAATTTCACGTGATTAATGATAAAAGCGCTTACTAAAGAGCCTTTTTTTTCACATCTAATCGTAATTTAAAAGGAAGGAAAAAGAAATGCGTAATCGTAATAGCCCTCTATCGGATGATTTTTTAATTTCCCCTGATTAATGATAAAAGCGCTTACTAAAGAGACTTTTTTTTCACATCTAATCGTAATTTAAAAGGAAGGAAAAAGAAATGCGTAATCGTAATAGCCCTCTATCGGATGTTCTTTTAATTTCACGTAATTAATGATAAAAGCGCTTACTAAAAGGACTTCATTAACATCTAATCGTAATTTAAAAGGAAGGAAGAAAAAATGCGTAATCGTAATAGCCCTCTATCGGATTTTTTTTTTTAATTTCACCTGATTAATGATAAAAGCGCTTACTAAAGAGACTTTTTTTTCGCATCTAATCGTAATTTAAAAGGAAGGAAGAAAAAATGCGTAATCGTAATAGCCCTCTATCGGATGTTTTTTTAATTTCACGTGATTAATGATAAGAGCGCTTACTAAACTGACTTTTTTTTCACATCTAATCGTAATTTAAGAGGAAGGAAAAAGAAATGCGTAATCGTAATAGCCCTCTATCGGATTTTTTTTTTAATTTCACCTGATTAATGATAAAAGCGCTTACTAAAGAGACTTTTTTTCACATCTAATCGTAATTTAAAAGGAAGGAAAAAGAAATGCGTAATCGTAATAGCCCTCTATCGGATGTTTTTTTAATTTCACGTGATTAATGATAAAAGCGCTTACTAAAGAGACTTTTTTTTCGCATCTAATCGTAATTTAAAAGGAAGGAAAAAGAAATGCGTAATCGTAATAGCCCTCTATCGGATGTTCTTTTAATTTCACGTAATTAATGATAAAAGCGCTTACTAAAAGGACTTCATTAACATCTAATCGTAATTTAAAAGGAAGGAAGAAAAAATGCGTAATCGTAATAGCCCTCTATCGGATTTTTTTTTTTAATTTCACCTGATTAATGATAAAAGCGCTTACTAAAGAGACTTTTTTTTCGCATCTAATCGTAATTTAAGAGGAAGGAAGAAAAAATCCGTAATCGTAATAGCCCTCTATCGGATGTTTTTTTAATTTCACGTGATTAATGATAAAAGCGCTTACTAAAGAGACTTTTTTTCACATCTAATCGTAATTTAAAAGGAAGGAAAAAGAAATGCGTAATCGTAATAGCCCTCTATCGGATGTTTTTTTAATTTCACGTGATTAATGATAAAAGCGCTTACTAAAGAGAATTTTTTTCACATCTAATCGTAATTTAAAAGGAAGGAAAAAGAAATGCGTAATCGTAATAGCCCTCTATCGGATGTTCTTTTAATTTCACCTGATTAATGATAAAAGCGCTTACTAAAGAGCCTTTTTTTTCACATCTAATCGTAATTTAAAAGGAAGGAAAAAGAAATGCGTAATCGTAATAGCCCTCTATCGGATGATTTTTTAATTTCCCCTGATTAATGATAAAAGCGCTTACTAAAGAGACTTTTTTTTCACATCTAATCGTAATTTAAGAGGAAGGAAAAAGAAATGCGTAATCGTAATAGCCCTCTATCGGATGATTTTTTAATTTCCCCTGATTAATGATAAAAGCGCTTACTAAAGAGACTTTTTTTCACATCTAATCGTAATTTAAAAGGAAGGAAAAAGAAATGCGTAATCGTAATAGCCCTCTATCGGATGTTTTTTTAATTTCACGTGATTAATGATAAAAGCGCTTACTAAAGAGACTTTTTTTTCGCATCTAATCGTAATTTAAAAGGAAGGAAAAAGAAATGCGTAATCGTAATAGCCCTCTATCGGATGTTCTTTTAATTTCACGTAATTAATGATAAAAGCGCTTACTAAAAGGACTTCTTTAACATCTAATCGTAATTTAAAAGGAAGGAAGAAAAAATGCGTAATCGTAATAGCCCTCTATCGGATGTTTTTTTAATTTCACCTGATTAATGATAAAAGCGCTTACTAATGAGACTTTTTTTCACATCTAATCGTAATTTAAAAGGAAGGAAAAAGAAATGCGTAATCGTAATAGCCCTCTATCGGATTTTTTTTTTTAATTTCACCTGATTAATGATAAAAGCGCTTACTAAAGAGACTTTTTTTTCGCATCTAATCGTAATTTAAGAGGAAGGAAGAAAAAATCCGTAATCGTAATAGCCCTCTATCGGATGTTTTTTTAATTTCACGTGATTAATGATAAAAGCGCTTACTAAAGAGACTTTTTTTCACATCTAATCGTAATTTAAAAGGAAGGAAAAAGAAATGCGTAATCGTAATAGCCCTCTATCTGATGTTTTTTTAATTTCACGTGATTAATGATAAAAGAGCTTACTAAAGAGACTTTTTTTTCACATCTAATCGTAATTTAAAAGGAAGGAAAAAGAAATGCGTAATCGTAATAGCCCTCTATCGAATGTTTTTTTAATTTCACGTGATTAATGATAAAAGCGCTTACTAAAGAGACTTTTTTTTCACATCTAATCGTAATTTAAAAGGAAGGAAAAAGAAATGCGTAATCCTAATAGCCCTCTATCGGATGTTTTTTTAATTTCACGTGATTAATGATAAAAGCGCTTACTAAAGAGACTTTTTTTCACATCTAATCGTAATTTAAGAGGAAGGAAAAAGAAATGCGTAATCGTAATAGCCCTCTATCGGATGTTTTTTTAATTTCACGTGATTAATGATAAAAGCGCTTACTAAAGAGCCTTTTTTTTCACATCTAATCGTAATTTAAAAGGAAGGAAAAAGAAATGCGTAATCGTAATAGCCCTCTATCGGATGATTTTTTAATTTCCCCTGATTAATGATAAAAGCGCTTACTAAAGAGACTTTTTTTTCACATCTAATCGTAATTTAAGAGGAAGGAAAAAGAAATGCGTAATCGTAATAGCCCTCTATCGGATTTTTTTTTTAATTTCACCTGATTAATGATAAAAGCGCTTACTAAAGAGACTTTTTTTCACATCTAATCGTAATTTAAAAGGAAGGAAAAAGAAATGCGTAATCGTAATAGCCCTCTATCGGATGTTTTTTTAATTTCACCTGATTAATGATAAAAGCGCTTACTAATGAGACTTTTTTTCACTTCTAATCGTAATTTAAAAGGAAGGAAAAAGAAATGCGTAATCGTAATAGCCCTCTATCGGATATTTTTTTAATTTCACGTGATTAATGATAAAAGCGCTTACTAAAGAGCCTTTTTTTTCACATCTAATCGTAATTTAAAAGGAAGGAAAAAGAAATGCGTAATCGTAATAGCCCTCTATCTGATGTTTTTTTAATTTCACGTGATTAATGATAAAAGCGCTTACTAAAGAGACTTTTTTTTCACATCTAATCGTAATTTAAAAGGAAGGAAAAAGAAATGCGTAATCGTAATAGCCCTCTATCTGATGTTTTTTTAATTTCACGTGATTAATGATAAAAGCGCTTACTAAAGAGACTTTTTTTTCACATCTAATCGTAATATAAAAGGAAGGAAAAAGAAATGCGTAATCGTAATAGCCCTCTATCTGATGTTTTTTTAATTTCACGTGATTAATGATAAAAGCGCTTACTAAAGAGACTTTTTTTTCACATCTAATCGTAATATAAAAGGAAGGAAAAAGAAATGCGTAATCGTAATAGCCCTCTATCTGATGTTTTTTTAATTTCACGTGATTAATGATAAAAGCGCTTACTAAAGAGACTTTTTTTTCACATCTAATCGTAATTTAAAAGGAAGGAAAAAGAAATGCGTAATCGTAATAGCCCTCTATCGGATGTTTTTTTAATTTCACGTGATTAATGGTAAAATCGCTTACTAATGAGACTTTTTTTCACATCTAATCGTAATTTAAAAGGAAGGAAAAAGAAATGCGTAATCGTAATAGCCCTCTATCGGATGCTTTTTTAATTTCACGTGATTAATGATAAAAGCGCTTACTAAAGAGACTTTTTTTTCACATCTAATCGTAATTTAAAAGGAAGGAAAAAGAAATGCGTAATCGTAATAGCCCTCTATCGGATGTTTTTTTAATTTCACGTGATTAATGATAAAAGCGCTTACTAAAGAGACTTTTTTTTCACATCTAATCGTAATTTAAAAGGAAGGAAAAAGAAGTGCGTAATCGTAATAGCCCTCTATCGAATGTTCTTTTAATTTCACGTGATTAATGATAAATGCGCTTACTAAAGAGACTTTTTTTTCACATCTAATCGTAATTTAAAAGGAAGGAAAAAGAAATGCGTAATCGTAATAGCCCTCTATCGGATGTTCTTTTAATTTCACGTGATTAATGATAAATGCGCTTAGTAAAGAGACTTTTTTTTCACATCTAATCGTAATTTAAGAGGAAGGAAAAAGAAATGCGTAATCGTAATAGCCCTCTATCGGATGTTTTTTTAATTTCACCTGATTAATGATAAAAGCGCTTACTAAAGAGACTTTTTTTCACATCTAATCGTAATTTAAAAGGAAGGAAAAAGAAATGCGTAATCGTAATAGCCCTCTATCGGATGTTTTTTTAATTTCACGTGATTAATGATAAAAGCGCTTACTAAAGAGACTTTTTTTCACATCTAATCGTAATTTAAAAGGAAGGAAAATGAAATGCGTAATCGTAATAGCCCTCTATCGGATATTTTTTTAATTTCACGTGATTAATGATAAAAGCGCTTACTAAAGAGACTTTTTTTTCACATCTAATCGTAATTTAAAAGGAAGGAAAAAGAAATGCGTAATCGTAATAGCCCTCTATCTGATGTTTTTTTAATTTCACGTGATTAATGATAAAAGCGCTTACTAAAGAGACTTTTTTTTCACATCTAATCGTAATTTAAAAGGAAGGAAAAAGAAATGCGTAATCGTAATAGCCCTCTATCTGATGTTTTTTTAATTTCACGTGATTAATGATAAAAGCGCTTACTAAAGAGACTTTTTTTTCACATCTAATCGTAATATAAAAGGAAGGAAAAAGAAATGCGTAATCGTAATAGCCCTCTATCTGATGTTTTTTTAATTTCACGTGATTAATGATAAAAGCGCTTACTAAAGAGACTTTTTTTTCACATCTAATCGTAATTTAAAAGGAAGGAAAAAGAAATGCGTAATCGTAATAGCCCTCTATCTGATGTTTTTTCTATTTCACGTGATTAATGATAAAAGCGCTTACTAAAGAGACTTTTTTTTCACATCTAATCGTAATTTAAAAGGAAGGAAAAAGAAATGCGTAATCGTAATAGCCCTCTATCGGATGTTTTTTTAATTTCACGTGATTAATGATAAAAGCGCTTACTAAAGAGACTTTTTTTTCACATCTAATCGTAATTTAAGAGGAAGGAAAAAGAAATGCGTAATCGTAATAGCCCTCTATCGGATGTTTTTTTAATTTCACGTGATTAATGATAAAAGCGCTTACTAAAGAGCCTTTTTTTTCACATCTAATCGTAATTTAAAAGGAAGGAAAAAGAAATGCGTAATCGTAATAGCCCTCTATCGGATGATTTTTTAATTTCCCCTGATTAATGATAAAAGCGCTTACTAAAGAGACTTATTTTTCACATCTAATCGTAATTTAAGAGGAAGGAAAAAGAAATGCGTAATCGTAATAGCCCTCTATCGGATTTTTTTTTTAATTTCACCTGATTAATGATAAAAGCGCTTACTAAAGAGACTTTTTTTCACATCTAATCGTAATTTAAAAGGAAGGAAAAAGAAATGCGTAATCGTAATAGCCCTCTATCGGATGTTTTTTTAATTTCACGTGATTAATGATAAAAGCGCTTACTAAAGAGACTTTTTTTTCGCATCTAATCGTAATTTAAAAGGAAGGAAAAAGAAATGCGTAATCGTAATAGCCCTCTATCGGATGTTCTTTTAATTTCACGTGATTAATGATAAAAGCGCTTACTAAAGAGACTTTTTTTCACATCTAATCGTAATTTAAAAGGAAGGAAAAAGAAATGCGTAATCGTAATAGCCCTCTATCGGATGTTCTTTTAATTTCACGTGATTAATGATAAAAGCGCTTACTAAAGAGACTTTTTTTCACATCTAATCGTAATTTAAAAGGAAGGAAAAAGAAATGCGTAATCGTAATAGCCCTCTATCGGATGTTTTTTTAATTTCACGTGATTAATGATAAAAGCGCTTACTAAAAAGACTTTTTTTCACATCTAATCGTAATTTAAAAGGAAGGAAAAAGAAATGCGTAATCGTAATAGCCCTCTATCGGATGTTCTTTTAATTTCACCTGATTAATGACAAAAGCGCTTACTAAAGAGACTTTTTTTCACATCTAATCGTAATTTAAAAGGAAGGAAAAAGAAATGCGTAATCGTAATAGCCCTCTATCGGATGTTTTTTTAATTTCACGTGATTAATGATAAAAGCGCTTACTAAAGAGACTTTTTTTTCACATCTAATCGTAATTTAAGAGGAAGGAAAAAGAAATGCGTAATCGTAATAGCCCTCTATCGGATGATTTTTTAATTTCACGTGATTAATGATAAAAGCGCTTGCTAAAGAGACTTTTTTTCACATCTAATCGTAATTTAAAAGAAAGGAAGAAAAAATCCGTAATCGTAATAGCCCTCTATCGAATGTTTTTTTAATTTCACGTGATTAATGATAAAAGCGCTTACTAAAGAGACTTTTTTTCACATCTAATCGTAATTTAAAAGGAAGGAAAAAGAAATGCGTAATCGTAATAGCCCTCTATCGGATGTTTTTTTAATTTCACGTGATTAATGATAAAAGCGCTTACTAAAGAGACTTTTTTTCACATCTAATCGTAATTTAAAAGGAAGGAAAAAGAAATGCGTAATCGTAATAGCCCTCTATCGGATGTTTTTTTAATTTCACGTGATTAATGATAAAAGCGCTTACTAAAGAGACTTTTTTTCACATCTAATCGTAATTTAAAAGGAAGGAAAAAGAAATGCGTAATCGTAATAGCCCTCTATCGGATGTTCTTTTAATTTCACGTGATTAATGATAAAAGCGCTTACTAAAGAGACTTTTTTTCACATCTTATCGTAATTTAAAAGGAAGGAAAAAGAAATGCGTAATCGTAATAGCCCTCTATCGGATGTTCTTTTATTTTCACGTGATTAATGATAAAAGCGCTTACTAAAGAGACTTTTTTTCACATCTAATCGTAATTTAAAAGGAAGGAAAAAGACTTGCGTAATCGTAATAGCCCTCTATCGGATGTTCTTTTAATTTCACCTGATTAATGATAAAAGCGCTTACTAAAGAGACTTTTTTTCACATCTAATCGTAATTTAAAAGGAAGGAAAAAGAAATGCGTAATCGTAATAGCCCTCTATCGGATGTTTTTTTAATTTCACGTGATTAATGATAAAAGCGCTTACTAAAAAGACTTTTTTTCACATCTAATCGTAATTTAAAAGGAAGGAAAAAGAAATGCGTAATCGTAATAGCCCTCTATCGGATGTTCTTTTAATTGCACCTGATTAATGATAAAAGCGCTTACTAAAGAGACTTTTTTTCACATCTAATCGTAATTTAAAAGGAAGGAAAAAGAAATGCGTAATCGTAATAGCCCTCTATCGGATGTTCTTTTAATTTCACCTGATTAATGATAAAAGCGCTTACTAAAGAGACTTTTTTTCACATCTAATCGTAATTTAAAAGGAAGGAAAAAGAAATGCGTAATCGTAATAGCCCTCTATCGGATGTTCTTTTAATTTCACCTGATTAATGATAAAAGCGCTTACTAAAGAGACTTTTTTTCACATCTAATCGTAATTTAAAAGGAAGGAAAAAGAAATGCGTAATCGTAATAGCCCTCTATCGGATGTTCTTTTAATTTCACCTGATTAATGATAAAAGCGCTTACTAAAGAGACTTTTTTTCACATCTAATCGTAATTTAAAAGGAAGGAAAAAGAAATGCGTAATCGTAATAGCCCTCTATCGGATGTTCTTTTAATTTCACCTGATTAATGATAAAAGCGCTTACTAAAGAGACTTTTTTTCACATCTAATCGTAATTTAAAAGGAAGGAAAAAGAAATGCGTAATCGTAATAGCCCTCTATCGGATGTTCTTTTAATTGCACCTGATTAATGATAAAAGCGCTTACTAAAGAGACTTTTTTTCACATCTATTCGTAATTTAAAAGGAAGGAAAAAGAAATGCGTAATCGTAATAGCCCCCTATCGGATGTTTTTTTTAATTTCACGTGATTAATGATAAAAGCGCTTACTAAAGAGACTTTTTTTCACATCTAATCGTAATTTAAAAGGAAGGAAAAAGAAATGCGTAATCGTAATAGCCCACTATCGGATGTTCTTTTAATTTCACCTGATTAATGATAAAAGCGCTTACTAAAGAGACTTTTTTTCACATCTAATCGTAATTTAAAAGGAAGGAAAAAGAAAGGCGTAATCGTAATAGCCCACTATCGGATGTTCTTTTAATTTCACCTGATTAATGATAAAAGCGCTTACTAAAGAGATTTTTTTTTCACATCTAATCGTAATTTAAGAGGAAGGAAAAAGAAATGCGTAATCGTAATAGCCCTCTATCGGATGTTTTTTTAATTTCACGTGATTAATGATAAAAGCGCTTACTAAAAAGACTTTTTTTCACATCTAATCGTAATTTAAAAGGAAGGAAAAAGAAATGCGTAATCGTAATAGTCCTCTATCGGATGTTTTTTTAATTTCACGTGATTAATGATAAAAGCGCTTACTAAAAGGACTTTTTTAACATCTAATCGTAATTTAAAAGGAAGGAAGAAAAAATGCGTAATCGTAATAGCCCTCTATCGGATGTTTTTTTAATTTCACGTGATTAATGATAAGAGCGCTTACTAAAGAGACTTTTTTTCACATCTAATCGTAATTTAAGAGGAAGGAAAAAGAAATGCGTAATCGTAATAGCCCTCTATCGGATGATTTTTTAATTTCACGTGATTAATGATAAAAGCGCTTACTAAAGAGACTTTTTTTTCACATCTAATCGTAATTTAAAAGGAAGGAAAAAGAAATGCGTAATCGTAATAGCCCTCTATCGGATGTTTTTTTAATTTCACCTGATTAATGATAAAAGCGCTTACTAAAGAGACTTTTTTTTCACATCTAATCGTAATTTAAAAGGAAGGAAAAAGAAATGCGTAATCGTAATAGCCCTCTATCGGATGTTTTTTTAATTTCACGTGATTAATGATAAAAGCGCTTACTAAAAGGACTTTTTTAACATCTAATCGTAATTTAAAAGGAAGGAAGAAAAAATGCGTAATCGTAATAGCCCTCTATCGGATGTTTTTTTAATTTCACGTGATTAATGATAAGAGCGCTTACTAAACAGACTTTTTTTTCACATCTAATCGTAATTTAAAAGGAAGGAAAAAGAAATGCGTAATCGTAATAGCCCTCTATCGGATGTTTTTTTAATTTCACGTGATTAATGATAAAAGCGCTTACTAAAGAGACTTTTTTTTCGCATCTAATCGTAATTTAAGAGGAAGGAAAAAGAAAGTCGTAATCGTAATAGCCCACTATCGGATGTTCTTTTAATTTCACCTGATTAATGATAAAAGCGCTTACCTAAGTGACTTTTTTTCACATCTAATCGTAATTTAAAAGGAAGGAAAAAGAAATGCGTAATCGTAATAGCCCTCTATCGGATTTTTTTTTAATTTCACGTGATTAATGATAAAAGCGCTTACTAAAGAGACTTTTTTTTCACATCTAATCGTAATTTAAAAGGAAGGAAAAAGAAATGCGTAATCGTAATAGCCCTCTATCGGATGTTCTTTTAATTTCACGTGATTAATGATAAATGCGCTTAGTAAAGAGACTTTTTTTTCACATCTAATCGTAATTTAAAAGGAAGGAAAAAGAAATGCGTAATCGTAATAGCCCTCTATCTGATGTTTTTTTAATTTCACGTGATTAATGATAAAAGCGCTTACTAAAGAGACTTTTTTTTCACATCTAATCGTAATTTAAAAGGAAGGAAAAAGAAATACGTAATCGTAATAACCCTCTATCGGATGTTTTTTTAATTTCACCTGATTAATGATAAAGGCGCTTACTAAAGAGACTTTTTTTTCACATCTAATCGTAATTTAAGAGGAAGGAAAAAGAAATGCGTAATCGTAATAGCCCTCTATCGGATGTTTTTTTAATTTCACGTGATTAATGATAAAAGCGCTTACTAAAGAGACGTTTTTTCACATATAATCGTAATTTAAAAGGAAGGAAAAAGAAATGCGTAATCGTAATAGCCCTCTATCGGATGTTTTTTTAATTTCACGTGATTAATGATAAAAGCGCTTACTAAAGAGACTTTTTTTCACATCTAATCGTAATTTAAAAGGAAGGAAAAAGAAATGCGTAATCGTAATAGCCCTCTATCGGATGTTTTTTTAATTTCACGTGATTAATGATAAAAGCGCTTACTAAAGAGACTTTTTTTCACATCTAATCGTAATTTAAAAGGAAGGAAAATGAAATGCGTAATCGTAATAGCCCTCTATCGGATATTTTTTTAATTTCACGTGATTAATGATAAAAGCGCTTACTAAAGAGACTTTTTTTTCACATCTAATCGTAATTTAAAAGGAAGGAAAAAGAAATGCGTAATCGTAATAGCCCTCTATCTGATGTTTTTTTAATTTCACGTGATTAATGATAAAAGCGCTTACTAAAGAGACTTTTTTTTCACATCTAATCGTAATTTAAAAGGAAGGAAAAAGAAATGCGTAATCGTAATAGCCCTCTATCTGATGTTTTTTTAATTTCACGTGATTAATGATAAAAGCGCTTACTAAAGAGACTTTTTTTCACATCTAATCGTAATTTAAAAGGAAGGAAAATGAAATGCGTAATCGTAATAGCCCTCTATCGGATATTTTTTTAATTTCACGTGATTAATGATAAAAGCGCTTACTAAAGAGACTTTTTTTCACATCTAATCGTAATTTAAAAGGAAGGAAAAAGAAATGCGTAATCGTAATAGCCCTCTATCTGATGTTTTTTTAATTTCACGTGATTAATGATAAAAGCGCTTACTAAAGAGACTTTTTTTCACATCTAATCGTAATTTAAAAGGAAGGAAAATGAAATGCGTAATCGTAATAGCCCTCTATCGGATATTTTTTTAATTTCACGTGATTAATGATAAAAGCGCTTACTAAAGAGACTTTTTTTTCACATCTAATCGTAATATAAAAGGAAGGAAAAAGAAATGCGTAATCGTAATAGCCCTCTATCGGATGTTTTTTTAATTTCACGTGATTAATGATAAGAGCGCTTACTAAAGAGACTTTTTTTTCACATCTAATCGTAATTTAAGAGGAAGGAAAAAGAAATGCGTAATCGTAATAGCCCTCTATCGGATTTTTTTTTTAATTTCACCTGATTAATGATAAAAGCGCTTACTAAAGAGACTTTTTTTCACATCTAATCGTAATTTAAAAGGAAGGAAAAAGAAATGCGTAATCGTAATAGCCCTCTATCGGATGTTTTTTTAATTTCACGTGATTAATGATAAAAGCGCTTACTAAAGAGACTTTTTTTTCGCATCTAATCGTAATTTAAAAGGAAGGAAAAAGAAATGCGTAATCGTAATAGCCCTCTATCGGATGTTCTTTTAATTTCACGTAATTAATGATAAAAGCGCTTACTAAAAGGACTTCTTTAACATCTAATCGTAATTTAAAAGGAAGGAAGAAAAAATGCGTAATCGTAATAGCCCTCTATCGGATGTTTTTTTAATTTCACGTGATTAATGATAAGAGCGCTTACTAAAGAGACTTTTTTTCACATCTAATCGTAATTTAAGAGGAAGGAAAAAGAAATGCGTAATCGTAATAGCCCTCTATCGGATGTTTTTTTAATTTCACGTGATTAATGATAAAAGCGCTTACTAAAGAGACTTTTTTTCACATCTAATCGTAATTTAAAAGGAAGGAAAAAGAAATGCGTAATCGTAATAGCCCTCTATCGGATGTTCTTTTAATTTCACGTGATTAATGATAAAAGCGCTTACTAAAGAGACTTTTTTTCACATCTAATCGTAATTTAAAAGGAAGGAAAAAGAAATGCGTAATCGTAATAGCCCTCTATCGGATGTTCTTTTAATTTCACCTGATTAATGATAAAAGCGCTTACTAAAGAGACTTTTTTTCACATCTAATCGTAATTTAAAAGGAAGGAAAAAGAAATGCGTAATCGTAATAGCCCTCTATCGGATGTTTTTTTAATTTCACGTGATTAATGATAAAAGCGCTTACTAAAGAGACTTTTTTTTCGCATCTAATCGTAATTTAAGAGGAAGGAAAAAGAAAGGCGTAATCGTAATAGCCCACTATCGGATGTTCTTTTAATTTCACCTGATTGATGATAAAAGCGCTTACTAAAGAGACTTTTTTTCACATCTAATCGTAATTTAAAAGGAAGGAAAAAGAAAGGCGTAATCGTAATAGCCCACTATCGGATGTTCTTTTAATTTCACGTCATTAATAATAAAAGCGCTTACTAAAGAGACTTTTTTTCACATCTAATCGTAATTTAAGAGGAAGGAAAAAGAAATGCGTAATCGTAATAGCCCTCTATCGGATGATTTTTTAATTTCACGTGATTAATGATAAAAGCGCTTGCTAAAGAGACTTTTTTCACATCTAATCGTAATTTAAAAGAAAGGAAGAAAAAATCCGTAATCGTAATAGCCCTCTATCGGATGTTTTTTTAATTTCACGTGATTAATGATAAAAGCGCTTACTAAAGAGACTTTTTTTCACATCTAATCGTAATTTAAAAGGAAGGAAAAAGAAATGCGTAATCGTAATAGCCCTCTATCGGATGTTCTTTAATTTCACGTGATTAATGATAAAAGCGCTTACTAAAGAGACTTTTTTTTCACATCTAATCGTAATTTAAAAGGAAGGAAAAAGAAATGCGTAATCGTAATAGCCCTCTATCGGATGTTTTTTTAATTTCACGTGATTAATGATAAAAGCGCTTACTAAAGAGACTTTTTTTCACATCTAATCGTAATTTAAAAGGAAGGAAAAAGAAATGCGTAATCGTAATAGCCCTCTATCGGATGTTCTTTTAATTTCACGTGATTAATGATAAAAGCGCTTACTAAAGAGACTTTTTTTCACATCTAATCGTAATTTAAAAGGAAGGAAAAAGAAATGCGTAATCGTAATAGCCCACTATCGGATGTTCTTTTAATTTCACCTGATTAATGATAAAAGCGCTTACTAAAGAGACTTTTTTTCACATCTAATCGTAATTTAAAAGGAAGGAAAAAGAAATGCGTAATCGTAATAGCCCTCTATCGGATGTTTTTTTAATTTCACGTGATTAATGATAAAAGCGCTTACTAAAAAGACTTTTTTTCACATCTAATCGTAATTTAAAAGGAAGGAAAAAGAAATGCGTAATCGTAATAGCCCTCTATCGGATGTTCTTTTAATTTCACCTGATAAATGATAAAAGCGCTTACTAAAGAGACTTTTTTTCACATCTAATCGTAATTTAAAAGGAAGGAAAAAGAAATGCGTAATCGTAATAGCCCTCTATCGGATGTTCTTTTAATTGCACCTGATTAATGATAAAAGCGCTTACTAAAGAGACTTTTTTTCACATCTAATCGTAATTTAAAAGGAAGGAAAAAGAAATGCGTAATCGTAATAGCCCTCTATCGGATGTTCTTTTAATTTCACCTGATTAATGATAAAAGCGCTTACTAAAGAGACTTTTTTTCACATCTAATCGTAATTTAAAAGGAAGGAAAAAGAAATGCGTAATCGTAATAGCCCTCTATCGGATGTTCTTTTAATTTCACCTGATTAATGATAAAAGCGCTTACTAAAGAGACTTTTTTTCACATCTAATCGTAATTTAAAAGGAAGGAAAAAGAAATGCGTAATCGTAATAGCCCTCTATCGGATGTTCTTTTAATTTCACCTGATTAATGATAAAAGCGCTTACTAAAGAGACTTTTTTTTCACATCTAATCGTAATTTAAAAGGAAGGAAAAAGAAATGCGTAATCGTAATAGCCCACTATCGGATGTTTTTTTAATTTCACGTGATTAATGATAAAAGCGCTTACTAAAGAGTTTTTTTTTCACATCTAATCGTAATTTAAAAGGAAGGAAAAAGAAATGCGTAATCGTAATAGCCCTCTATCGGATGTTTTTTTAATTTCACGTGATTAATGATAAAAGCGCTTACTAAAGAGTTTTTTTTTCACATCTAATCGTAATTTAAAAGGAAGGAAGAAGAAATGCGTAATCGTAATAGCCCTCTATCGGATGTTTTTTTAATTTCACGTGATTAATGATAAAAGCGCTTACTAAAGAGTTTTTTTTTTCACATCTAATCGTAATTTAAAAGGAAGGAAGAAGAAATGCGTAATCGTAATAGCCCTCTATCGGATGTTTTTTTAATTTCACGTGATTAATGATAAAAGCGCTTACTAAAGAGACTTTTTTTCACATCTAATCGTAATTTAAAAGGAAGGAAAAAGAAATGCGTAATCGTAATAGCCCTCTATCGGATGTTCTTTTAATTTCACGTGATTAATGATAAAAGCGCTTACTAAAGAGACTTTTTTTCACATCTAATCGTAATTTAAAAGGAAGGAAAAAGAAATGCGTAATCGTAATAGCCCTCTATCGGATGTTCTTTTAATTTCACCTGATTAATGATAAAAGCGCTTACTAAAGAGACTTTTTTTCACATCTAATCGTAATTTAAATGGAAGGAAAAAGAAATGCGTAATCGTAATAGCCCTCTATCGGATGTTCTTTTAATTTCACGTGATTAATGATAAAAGCGCTTACTAAAGAGACTTTTTTTCACATCTAATCGTAATTTAAAAGGAAGGAAAAAGAAATGCGAAATCGTAATAGCCCTCTATCGGATGTTCTTTTAATTTCACCTGATTAATGATAAAAGCGCTTACTAAAGAGACTTTTTTTCACATCTAATCGTAATTTAAAAGGAAGGAAAAAGAAATGCGTAATCGTAATAGCCCTCTATCGGATGTTTTTTTAATTTCACGTGATTAATGATAAAAGCGCTTACTAAAAAGACTTTTTTTCACATCTAATCGTAATTTAAAAGGAAGGAAAAAGAAATGCGTAATCGTAATAGCCCTCTATCGGATGTTCTTTTAATTTCACCTGATTAATGATAAAAGCGCTTACTAAAGAGACTTTTTTTCACATCTAATCGTAATTTAAAAGGAAGGAAAAAGAAATGCGTAATCGTAATAGCCCTCTATCGGATGTTCTTTTAATTTCACCTGATTAATGATAAAAGCGCTTACTAAAGAGACTTTTTTTCACATCTAATCGTAATTTAAAAGGAAGGAAAAAGAAATGCGTAATCGTAATAGCCCTCTATCGGATGTTCTTTTAATTTCACCTGATTAATGATAAAAGCGCTTACTAAAGAGACTTTTTTTCACATCTAATCGTAATTTAAAAGGAAGGAAAAAGAAATGCGTAATCGTAATAGCCCTCTATCGGATGTTCTTTTAATTTCACCTGATTAATGATAAAAGCGCTTACTAAAGAGACTTTTTTTCACATCTAATCGTAATTTAAAAGGAAGGAAAAAAAAATGCGTAATCGTAATAGCCCTCTATCGGATGTTCTTTTAATTTCACCTGATTAATGATAAAAGCGCTTACTAAAGAGACTTTTTTTTCACATCTAATCGTAATTTAAGAGGAAGGAAAAAGAAATGCGTAATCGTAATAGCCCTCTATCGGATGTTCTTTTAATTTCACGTAATTAATGATAAAAGCGCTTACTAAAAGGTCTTCTTTAACATCTAATCGTAATTTAAAAGGAAGGAAGAAAAAATGCGTAATCGTAATAGCCCTCTATCGGATGTTTTTTTAATTTCACGTGATTAATGATAAGAGCGCTTACTAAAGAGACTTTTTTTCACATCTAATCGTAATTTAAGAGGAAGGAAAAAGAAATGCGTATTCGTAATAGCCCTCTATCGGATGTTTTTTTAATTTCACGTGATTAATGATAAAAGCGCTTACTAAAAGGACTTTTTTAACATCTAATCATAATTTAAAAGGAAGGAAGAAAAAATGCGTAATCGTAATAGCCCTCTATCGGATGTTTTTTTAATTTCACGTGATTAATGATAAAAGCGCTTACTAAAAGGACTTTTTTAACATCTAATCGTAATTTAAAAGGAAGGAAGAAAAAATGCGTAATCGTAATAGCCCTCTATCGGATGTTTTTTTAATTTCACGTGGTTAATGATAAGAGCGCTTACTAAAAAGACTTTTTTTCACATCTAATCGTAATTTAAAAGGAAGGAAAAAGAAATGCGTAATCGTAATAGCCCTCTATCGGATGTTTTTTTAATTTCACGTGATTAATGATAAAAGCGCTTACTAAAAGGACTTTTTTAACATCTAATCGTATTTTAAAAGGAAGGAAGAAAAAATGCGTAATCGTAATAGCCCTCTATCGGATGTTTTTTTAAATTCACGTGATTAATGATAAGAGCGCTTACTAAACAGACTTTTTTTTCACATCTAATCGTAATTTAAAAGGAAGGAAAAAGAAATGCGTAATCGTAATAGCCCTCTATCGGATGTTTTTTTAATTTCACGTGATTAATGATAAAAGCGCTTACTAAAGAGACTTTTTTTTCGCATCTAATCGTAATTTAAGAGGAAGGAAAAAGAAAGTCGTAATCGTAATAGCCCACTATCGGATGTTCTTTTAATTGCACCTGATTAATGATAAAAGCGCTTACTAAAGAGACTTTTTTTCACATCTAATCGTAATTTAAAAGGAAGGAAAAAGAAATGCGTAATCGTAATAGCCCTCTATCGGATTTTTTTTTAATTTCACGTGATTAATGATAAAAGCGCTTACTAAAGAGACTTTTTTTTCACATCTAATCGTAATTTAAAAGGAAGGAAAAAGAAATCCGTAATCGTAATAGCCCTCTATCGGATGTTTTTTTAATTTCACGTGATTAATGATAAAAGCGCTTACTAAAGAGACTTTTTTTCACATCTAATCGTAATTTAAAAGGAAGGAAAAAGAAATCCGTAATCGTAATAGCCCTCTATCGGATGTTTTTTTAATTGCACGTGATTAATGATAAAAGCGCTTACTAAAGAGACTTTTTTCACATCTAATCGTAATTTAAAAGGAAGGAAGAAAAAATGCGTAATCGTAATAGCCCTCTATCGGATGTTTTTTTAATTTCACGTGATTAATGATAAATGCGCTTACTAAAGAGACTTTTTTTTCACATCTAATCGTAATTTAAAAGGAAGGAAAAAGAAATGCGTAATCGTAATAGCCCTCTATCGGATGTTTTTTTAATTTCACGTGATTAATGATAAAAGCGCTTACTAAAAGGACTTTTTTAACATCTAATCGTAATTTAAAAGGAAGGAAGAAAAAATGCGTAATCGTAATAGCCCTCTATCGGATGTTTTTTTAATTTCACGTGGTTAATGATAAGAGCGCTTACTAAACAGACTTTTTTTTCACATCTAATCGTAATTTAAAAGGAAGGAAAAAGAAATCCGTAATCGTAATAGCCCTCTATCGGATGTTTTTTTAATTGCACGTGATTAATGATAAAAGCGCTTACTAAAGAGACTTTTTTCACATCTAATCGTAATTTAAAAGGAAGGAAAAAGAAATGCGTAATCGTAATAGCCCTCTATCGGATGTTTTTTTAATTTCACGTGATTAATGATAAAAGCGCTTACTAAAGAGACTTTTTTCACATCTAATCGTAATTTAAAAGGAAGGAAAAAGAAATGCGTAATCGTAATAGCCCTCTATCGGATGATTTTTTAATTTCACGTGATTAATGATAAAAGCGCTTGCTAAAGAGACTTTTTTTCACATCTAATCGTAATTTAAAAGGAAGGAAAAAGAAATGCGTAATCGTAATAGCCCTCTATCGGATGTTTTTTTAATTTCACCTGATTAATGATAAAAGCGCTTACTAAAGAGACTTTTTTTTCGCATCTAATCGTAATTTAAGAGGAAGGAAAAAGAAAGGCGTAATCGTAATAGCCCTCTATCGGATGGTCTTTTAATTTCACCTGATTAATGATAAAAGCGCTTACTAAAGAGACTTTTTTTCACATCTAATCGTAATTTAAAAGGAAGGAAAAAGAAATCCGTAATCGTAATAGCCCTCTATCGGATGTTTTTTTAATTTCACGTGATTAATGATAAAAGCGCTTACTAAAGAGACTTTTTTTTCACATCTAATCGTAATTTAAAAGGAAGGAAAAAGAAATGCGTAATCGTAATAGCCCTCTATCGGATGTTTTTTTAATTTCACGTGATTAATGATAAAAGCGCTTACTAAAGAGACTTTTTTTTCACATCTAATCGTAATTTAAAAGGAAGGAAAAGGAAATGCGTAATCGTAATAGCCCTCTATCGGATGTTTTTTTAATTTCACGTGATTAATGATAAAAGCGCTTACTAAAGAGACTTTTTTTTCACATCTAATCGTAATTTAAAAGGAAGGAAAAAGAAATGCGTAATCGTAATAGCCCTCTATCGGATGTTTTTTTAATTTCACGTGATTAATGATAAAAGCGCTTACTAAAGAGACTTTTTTTCACATCTAATCGTAATTTAAAAGGAAGGAAAAAGAAATGCGTAATCGTAATAGCCCTCTATCGGATGTTTTTTTAATTTCACCTGATTAATGATAAAAGCGCTTACTAAAGAGACTTTTTTTCACATCTAATCGTAATTTAAAAGGAAGGAAAAAGAAATGCGTAATCCTAATAGCCCTCTATCGGATGTTTTTTTAATTTCACGTGATTAATGATAAAAGCGCTTACTAAAGAGACTTTTTTTCACATCTAATCGTAATTTAAAAGGAAGGAAAAAGAAATGCGTAATCGTAATAGCCCTCTATCGGATGTTTTTTAATTTCACGTGATTAATGATAAAAGCGCTTACTAAAGAGACTTTTTTTTCACATCTAATCGTAATTTAAAAGGAAGGAAAAAGAAATGCGTAATCGTAATAGCCCTCTATCGGATGTTTTTTTAATTTCACGTGATTAATGATAAAAGCGCTTACTAAAGAGACTTTTTTTCACATCTAATCGTAATTTAAAAGGAAGGAAAAAGAAATGCGTAATCGTAATAGCCCTCTATCGGATGTTTTTTTAATTTCACGTGATTAATGATAAAAGCGCTTACTAAAGAGACTTTTTTTTCACATCTAATCGTAATTTAAAAGGAAGGAAAAAGAAATGCGTAATCCTAATAGCCCTCTATCGGATGTTTTTTTAATTTCACGTGATTAATGATAAAAGCGCTTACTAAAGAGACTTTTTTTCACATCTAATCGTAATTTAAAAGGAAGGAAAAAGAAATGCGTAATCGTAATAGCCCTCTATCGGATGTTTTTTTAATTTCACGTGATTAATGATAAAAGCGCTTACTAAAGAGTTTTTTTTTCACATCTAATCGTAATTTAAAAGGAAGGAAGAAGAAATGCGTAATCGTAATAGCCCTCTATCGGATGTTTTTTTAATTTCACGTGATTAATGATAAAAGCGCTTACTAAAGAGTTTTTTTTTCACATCTAATCGTAATTAAAAAGGAAGGAAAAAGAAATGCGTAATCGTAATAGCCCTCTATCGGATGTTTTTTTAATTTCACGTGATTAATGATAAAAGCGCTTACTAAAGAGTTTTTTTTTCACATCTAATCGTAATTTAAAAGGAAGGAAAAAGAAATGCGTAATCGTAATAGCCCTCTATCGGATGTTTTTGTAATTTCACGTAATTAATGATAAAAGCGCTTACTAAAGAGACTTTTTTTTCACATCTAATCGTAATTTAAAAGGAAGGAAGAAGAAATGCGTAATTATTATAGCCCTCTATCGGATGTTTTTTTTTAATTTCACGTGATTAATGATAAAAGCGCTTACTAAAGAGACTTTTTTTCACATCTAATCGTAATTTAAAAGGAAGGAAAAAGAAATGCGTAATCGTAATAGCACTCTATCGGATGTTTTTTTAATTTCACGTGATTAATGATAAAAGCGCTTACTAAAGAGACTTTTTTTTCACATCTAATCGTAATTTAAAAGGAAGGAAGAAGAAATGCGTAATCGTAATAGTCCTCTATCGGATGTTTTTTT
Source organism: Pachydiplax longipennis (assembly GCA_036926295.1). Taxonomy (NCBI): domain Eukaryota; kingdom Metazoa; phylum Arthropoda; class Insecta; order Odonata; family Libellulidae; genus Pachydiplax; species Pachydiplax longipennis. Next base: position 10,497,784 of record JAVFKF010000024.1, on the reverse strand, counting down.
AATTTCACGTGATTAATGATAAAAGCGCTTACTAAAGAGACTTTTTTTTCACATCTAATCGTAATTTAAAAGGAAGGAAAAAGAAATGCGTAATCGTAATAGCCCTCTATCGGATGTTTTTTTAATTTCACGTGATTAATGATAAAAGCGCTTACTAAAGAGTTTTTTTTTCACATCTAATCGTAATTTAAAAGGAAGGAAAAAGAAATGCGTAATCGTAATAGCCCTCTATCGGATGTTTTTGTAATTTCACGTAATTAATGATAAAAGCGCTTACTAAAGAGACTTTTTTTTCACATCTAATCGTAATTTAAAAGGAAGGAAAAAGAAATGCGTAATTATTATAGCCCTCTATCGGATGTTTTTTTTTAATTTCACGTGATTAATGATAAAAGCGCTTACTAAAGAGACTTTTTTTTCACATCTAATCGTAATTTAAAAGGAAGGAAAAAGAAATGCGTAATCGTAATAGCACTCTATCGGATGTTTTTTTAATTTCACGTGATTAATGATAAAAGCGCTTACTAAAGAGACTTTTTTTTCACATCTAATCGTAATTTAAAAGGAAGGAAGAAGAAATGCGTAATCGTAATAGTCCTCTATCGGATGTTTTTTTAATTTCACGTGATTAATGATAAAAGCGCTTACTAAAGAGACTTTTTTTTCACATCTAATCGTAATTTAAAAGGAAGGAAAAAGAAATGCGTAATCGTAATAGCCCTCTATCGGATGTTTTTTTAATTTCACGTGATTAATGATAAAAGCGCTTACTAAAGAGACTTTTTTTTCACATCTAATCGTAATTTAAAAGGAAGGAAAAAGAAATGCGTAATCGTAATAGCCCTCTATCGGATGTTTTTTTAATTTCACGTGATTAATGATAAAAGCGCTTACTAAAGAGACTTTTTTTTCACATCTAATCGTAATATAAAAGGAAGGAAAAAGAAATGCGTAATCGTAATAGCCCTCTATCGGATGTTTTTTTAATTTCACGTGATTAATGATAAAATCGCTTACTAATGAGACTTTTTTTCACATCTAATCGTAATTTAAAAGGAAGGAAGAAGAAATGCGTAATCGTAATAGTCCTCTATCGGATGTTTTTTTAATTTCACGTGATTAATGATAAAAGCGCTTACTAAAGAGACTTTTTTTTCACATCTAATCGTAATTTAAAAGGAAGGAAAAAGAAATGCGTAATCGTAATAGCCCTCTATCGGATGTTTTTTTAATTTCACGTGATTAATGATAAAAGCGCTTACTAAAGAGACTTTTTTTTCACATCTAATCGTAATTTAAAAGGAAGGAAAAAGAAATGCGTAATCGTAATAGCCCTCTATCGGATGTTTTTTTAATTTCACGTGATTAATGATAAAAGCGCTTACTAAAGAGTTTTTTGTTCACATCTAATCGTAATTTAAAAGGAAGGAAAAAGAAATGCGTAATCGTAATAGCCCTCTATCGGATGTTTTTTTAATTTCACGTGATTAATGATAAAAGCGCTTACTAAAGAGACTTTTTTTTCACATCTAATCGTAATTTAAAAGGAAGGAAAAAGAAATGCGTAATCGTAATAGCCCTCTATCGGATGTTTTTTTAATTTCACGTGATTAATGATAAAAGCGCTTACTAAAGAGACTTTTTTTTCACATCTAATCGTAATTTAAAAGGAAGGAAAAAAAAAAGCGTAATCGTAATAGCCCTCTATCGGATGTTTTTTTAATTTCACGTGATTAATGATAAAAGCGCTTACTAAAGAGACTTTTTTTTCACATCTAATCGTAATTTAAAAGGAAGGAAAAAGAAATGCGTAATCGTAATAGCCCTCTATCGGATGTTTTTTTAATTTCACGTGATTAATGATAAAAGCGCTTACTAAAGAGACTTTTTTTTCACATCTAATCGTAATTTAAAAGGAAGGAAAAAGAAATGCGTAATCGTAATAGCCCTCTATCGGATGTTTTTTTAATTTCACGTGATTAATGATAAAAGCGCTTACTAAAGAGACTTTTTTTTCACATCTAATCGTAATTTAAAAGGAAGGAAAAAGAAATGCGTAATCGTAATAGCCCTCTATCGGATGTTTTTTTAATTTCACGTGATTAATGATAAAAGCGCTTACTAAAGAGTTTTTTTTTCACATCTAATCGTAATTTAAAAGGAAGGAAAAAGAAATGCGTAATCGTAATAGCCCTCTATCGGATGTTTTTTTAATTTCACGTGATTAATGATAAAAGCGCTTACTAAAGAGTTTTTTTTCACATCTAATCGTAATTTAAAAGGAAGGAAAAAGAAATGCGTAATCGTAATAGCCCTCTATCGGATGTTTTTTTAATTTCACGTGATTAATGATAAAAGCGCTTACTAAAGAGTTTTTTTTTTCACATCTAATCGTAATTTAAAAGGAAGTAAAAAGAAATGCGTAATCGTAATAGCCCTCTATCTGATGTTTTTTTAATTTCACGTGATTAATGATTAAAGCGCTTACTAAAGAGTTTTTTTTTCACATCTAATCGTAATTTAAAAGAAGGAAGAAGAAATGCGTAATCGTAATAGCCCTCTATCGGTTGTTTTTTTAATTTCACTAGATTAATGATAAAAGCCCCTTCCAAAGAGACTTTTTTTTCACATCTAATCGTAATTTAAAAGGAAGGAAAAAGAAATGCGTAATCGTAATAGTCCTCTATCGGATGTTTTTTTAATTTCACGTGTTTAATGATAAAAGCGCTTACTAAAGAGACTTTTTTTTCACATCTAATTGTAATTTAAAAGGAAGGAAGAAGAAATGCGTAATCGTAATAGTCCTCTATCGGATGTTTTTTTAATTCCACTAGATTAATGATAAAAGCGCTTACTAAAGAGACTTTTTTTCACATCTAATCGTAATTTAAATGGAAGGAAAAAGAAATGCGTAATCGTAATAGCCCTCTATCGGATGTTTTTTTAATTTCACGTGATTAATGATAAAAGCGCTTACTAAAGAGACTTTCTTTCACATCTAATCGTAATTTAAAAGGAAGTAAAAAGAAATGCGTAATCGTAATAGCCCTCTATCGGATGTTTTTTTAATTTCACGTGATTAATGATAAAAGCGCTTACTAAAGAGACTTTTTTTTCACATCTATTCGTAATTTAAAAGGAAGGAAAAAGAAATGCGTAATCGTAATAGCCCTCTATCGGATGTTTTTTTAATTTCACGTGATTAATGATAAAAGCGCTTACTAAAGAGTTTTTTTTCACATCTAATCGTAATTTAAAAGGAAGGAAAAAGAAATGCGTAATCGTAATAGCCCTCTATCGGATGTTTTTTTAATTTCACGTGATTAATGATTAAAGCGCTTACTAAAGAGTTTTTTTTTCACATCTAATCGTAATTTAAAAGGAAGGAAAAAGAAATGCGTAATCGTAATAGCCCTCTATCGGATGTTTTTTTAATTTCACGTGATTAATAATTAAAGCGCTTACTAAAGAGTTTTTTTTTTCACATCTAATCGTAATTTAAAAGGAAGGAAAAAGTAATGCGTAATCGTAATAGCCCTCTATCGGATGTCTTTTTAATTTCACGTGATTAATGATTAAAACGCTTACTAAAGAGTTTTTTTTCACATCTAATCGTAATTTAAAAGGAAGGAAAAAGAAATGCGTAATCGTAATAGCCGTCTATCGGATGTTTTTTTAATTTCACGTGATTAATGATTAAAGCGCTTACTAAAGAGTTTTTTTTTCACATCTAATCGTAATTTAAAAGGAAGGAAAAAGAAATGCGTAATCGTAATAGCCCTCTATCGGATGTTTTTTTAATTTCACCTGATTAATGATAAAGGCGCTTACTAAAGAGACTTTTTTTCACATCTAATCGTAATTTAAGAGGAAGGAAAAAGAAATGCGTAATCGTAATAGCCCTCTATCGGATGTTTTTTTAATTTCACGTGATTAATGATAAAATCGCTTACTAATGAGACTTTTTTTCACATCTAATCGTAATTTAAAAGGAAGGAAAAAGAAATGCATAATCGTAATAGCCCTCTATCGGATGTTTTTTTTAATTTCACGTGATTAATGATAAAAGCGCTTACTAAAGAGACTTTTTTTTCACATCTAATCGTAATTTAAAAGGAAGGAAAAAGAAATGCGTAATCGTAATAGCCCTCTCTCGGATGTTTTTTTAATTTCACGTGATTAATGATAAAAGCGCTTACTAAAGAGACTTTTTTTTCACATCTAATCGTAATTTAAAAGGAAGGAAAAAGAAATGCGTAATCGTAATAGCCCTCTATCGAATGTACTTTTAATTTCACGTGATTAATGATAAATGCGCTTACTAAAGAGACTTTTTTTTCACATCTAATCGTAATGTAAAAGGAAGGAAAAAGAAATGCGTAATCGTAATAGCCCTCTATCGAATGTTCTTTTAATTTCACGTGATTAATGATAAATGCGCTTACTAAAGAGACTTTTTTTTCACATCTAATCGTAATTTAAAAGGAAGGAAAAAGAAATGCGTAATCGTAATAGCCCTCTATCGAATGTTCTTTTAATTTCACGTGATTAATGATAAATGCGCTTACTAAAGAGACTTTTTTTTCACATCTAATCGTAATTTAAAAGGAAGGAAAAAGAAATGCGTAATCGTAATAGCCCTCTATCGAATGTTCTTTTAATTTCACGTGATTAATGATAAATGCGCTTACTATAGAGACTTTTTTTTCACATCTAATCGTAATTTAAAAGGAAGGAAAAAGAAATGCGTAATCGTAATAGCCCTCTATCGGATGTTTTTTTTAATTTCACGTGATTAATGATAAAATCGCTTACTAATGAGACTTTTTTTCACATCTAATCGTAATTTAAAAGGAAGGAAAAAGAAATGCGTAATCGTAATAGCCCTCTATCGGATGTTTTTTTAATTTCACGTGATTAATGATAAAATCGCTTACTAATGAGACTTTTTTTCACATCTAATCGTAATTTAAGAGGAAGGAAAAAGAAATGCGTAATCGTAATAGCCCTCTATCGGATGTTTTTTTAATTTCACGTGATTAATGATAAAATCGCTTACTAAAGAGACTTTTTTTTCACATCTAATCGTAATTTAAAAGGAAGGAAAAAGAAATGCGTAATCGTAATAGCCCTCTATCGGATGTTTTTTTTAATTTCACGTGATTAATGATAAAAGCGCTTACTAAAGAGACTTTTTTTTCACATCTAATCGTAATTTAAAAGGAAGGAAAAAGAAATGCGTAATCGTAATAGCCCTCTATCGGATGTTTTTTTAATTTCACGAGATTAATGATAAAAGCGCTTACTAAAGAGACTTTTTTTTCACATCTAATCGTAATTTAAAAGGAAGGAAAAAGAAATGCGTAATCGTAATAGCCCTCTATCGAATGTTCTTTTAATTTCACGTGATTAATGATAAATGCGCTTACTAAAGAGACTTTTTTTTCACATCTAATCGTAATTTAAAAGGAAGGAAAAAGAAATGCGTAATCGTAATAGCCCTCTATCGAATGTTCTTTTAATTTCACGTGATTAATGCTAAATGCGCTTACTAAAGAGACTTTTTTTTCACATCTAATCGTAATTTAAAAGGAAGGAAAAAGAAATGCGTAATCGTAATAGCCCTCTATCGAATGTTCTTTTAATTTCACGTGATTAATGATAAATGCGCTTACTAAAGAGACTTTTTTTTCACATCTAATCGTAATTTAAGAGGAAGGAAAAAGAAATGCGTAATCGTAATAGCCCTCTATCGGATGTTTTTTTTAATTTCACGTGATTAATGATAAAAGCGCTTACTAAAGAGACTTTTTTTTCACATCTAATCGTAATTTAAAAGGAAGGAAAAAGAAATGCGTAATCGTAATAGCCCTCTATCGGATGTTCTTTTAATTTCACGTGATTAATGATAAATGCGCTTACTAAAGAGACTTTTTTTTCACATCTAATCGTAATTTAAGAGGAAGGAAAAAGAAATGCGTAATCGTAATAGCCCTCTATCGGATGTTTTTTTTAATTTCACGTGATTAATGATAAAAGCGCTTACTAAAGAGACTTTTTTTTCACATCTAATCGTAATTTAAAAGGAAGGAAAAAGAAATGCGTAATCGTAATAGCCCTCTATCGGATGTTCTTTTAATTTCACGTGATTAATGATAAATGCGCTTACTAAAGAGACTTTTTTTTCACATCTAATCGTAATTTAAGAGGAAGGAAAAAGAAATGCGTAATCGTAATAGCCCTCTATCGGATGTTTTTTTTAATTTCACGTGATTAATGATAAAAGCGCTTACTAAAGAGACTTTTTTTTTACATCTAATCGTAATTTAAAAGGAAGGAAAAAGAAATGCGTAATCGTAATAGCCCTCTATCGGATGTTCTTTTAATTTCACGTGATTAATGATAAATGCGCTTACTAAAGAGACTTTTTTTTCACATCTAATCGTAATTTAAGAGGAAGGAAAAAGAAATGCGTAATCGTAATAGCCCTCTATCGGATGTTTTTTTTAATTTCACGTGATTAATGATAAAAGCGCTTACTAAAGAGACTTTTTTTTCACATCTAATCGTAATTTAAAAGGAAGGAAAAAGAAATGCGTAATCGTAATAGCCCTCTATCGGATGTTCTTTTAATTTCACGTGATTAATGATAAATGCGCTTACTAAAGAGACTTTTTTTTCACATCTAATCGTAATTTAAGAGGAAGGAAAAAGAAATGCGTAATCGTAATAGCCCTCTATCGGATGTTTTTTTTAATTTCACGTGATTAATGATAAAAGCGCTTACTAAAGAGACTTTTTTTTCACATCTAATCGTAATTTAAAAGGAAGGAAAAAGAAATGCGTAATCGTAATAGCCCTCTATCTGATGTTTTTTTAATTTCACGTGATTAATGATAAAAGCTCTTACTAAAGAGACTTTTTTTTCACATCTAATCGTAATTTAAAAGGAAGGAAAAAGAAATACGTAATCGTAATAACCCTCTATCGGATGTTTTTTTAATTTCACCTGATTAATGAAAAAGGCGCTTACTAAAGAGACTTTTTTTTCACATCTAATCGTAATTTAAAAGGAAGGAAAAAGAAATGCGTAATCGTAATAGCCCTCTATCGGATGTTTTTTTAATATCACGTGATTAATGATAAAAGAGCTTACTAAAGAGACTTTTTTTCACATCTAATCGTAATTTAAAAGGAAGGAAAAAGAAATGCGTAATCGTAATAGCCCTCTATCGGATGTTTTTTTAATTTCACGTGATTAATGATAAAAGCGCTTACTAAAGAGACTTTTTTTCACATCTAATCGTAATTTAAAAGGAAGGAAAAAGAAATGCGTAATCGTAATAGCCCTCTATCAGATGTTTTTTAATTTCACGTGATTAATGATAAAAGCGCTTACTAAAGAGACGTTTTTTCACATCTAATCGTAATTTAAAAGGAAGGAAAAAGAAATGCGTAATCGTAATAGCCCTCTATCAGATGTTTTTTAATTTCACGTGATTAATGATAAAAGCGCTTACTAAAGAGACTTTTTTTTCACATCTAATCGTAATTTAAAAGGAAGGAAAAAGAAATGCGTAATCGTAATAGCCCTCTATCGGATGTTTTTTTAATATCACGTGATTAATGATAAAAGAGCTTACTAAAGAGACTTTTTTTCACATCTAATCGTAATTTAAAAGGAAGGAAAAAGAAATGCGTAATCGTAATAGCCCTCTATCGGATGTTTTTTTAATTTCACGTGATTAATGATAAAAGCGCTTACTAAAGAGACTTTTTTTCACATCTAATCGTAATTTAAAAGGAAGGAAAAAGAAATGCGTAATCCTAATAGCCCTCTATCAGATGTTTTTTAATTTCACGTGATTAATGATAAAAGCGCTTACTAAAGAGACTTTTTTTTCACATCTAATCGTAATTTAAAAGGAAGGAAAAAGAAATGCGTAATCGTAATAGCCCTCTATCGGATGTTTTTTTAATTTCACGTGATTAATGATAAAAGCGCTTACTAAAAAGACTTTTTTTCACATCTAATCGTAATTTAAAAGGAAGGAAAAAGAAATGCGTAATCGTAATAGCCCTCTATCGGATGTTTTTTTAATTGCACGTGATTAATGATAAAATCGCTTACTAATGAGACTTTTTTTCACATCTAATCGTAATTTAAAAGGAAGGAAAAAGAAATGCGTAATCGTAATAGCCCTCTATCGGATGTTTTTTTTAATTTCACGTGATTAATGATAAAAGCGCTTACTAAAGAGACTTTTTTTTCACATCTAATCGTAATTTAAAAGGAAGGAAAAAGAAATGCGTAATCGTAATAGCCCTCTATCGAATGTTCTTTTAATTTCACGTGATTAATGATAAATGCGCTTACTAAAGAGACTTTTTTTTCACATCTAATCGTAATTTAAAAGGAAGGAAAAAGAAATGCGTAATCGTAATAGCCCTCTATCGAATGTTCTTTTAATTTCACGTGATTAATGCTAAATGCGCTTACTAAAGAGACTTTTTTTTCACATCTAATCGTAATTTAAAAGGAAGGAAAAAGAAATGCGTAATCGTAATAGCCCTCTATCGAATGTTCTTTTAATTTCACGTGATTAATGATAAATGCGCTTACTAAAGAGACTTTTTTTTCACATCTAATCGTAATTTAAAAGGAAGGAAAAAGAAATGCGTAATCGTAATAGCCCTCTATCGGATTTTTTTTTAATTTCACCTGATTAATGATAAAGGCGCTTACTAAAGAGACTTTTTTTTCACATCTAATCGTAATTTAAGAGGAAGGAAAAAGAAATGCGTAATCGTAATAGCCCTCTATCGGATGTTTTTTTTAATTTCACGTGATTAATGATAAAAGCGCTTACTAAAGAGACTTTTTTTTCACATCTAATGGTAATTTAAAAGGAAGGAAAAAGAAATGCGTAATCGTAATAGCCCTCTATCTGATGTTTTTTTAATTTCACGTGATTAATGATAAAAGCGCTTACTAAAGAGACTTTTTTTTCACATCTAATCGTAATTTAAAAGGAAGGAAAAAGAAATACGTAATCGTAATAACCCTCTATCGGATGTTTTTTTAATTTCACCTGATTAATGAAAAAGGCGCTTACTAAAGAGACTTTTTTTTCACATCTAATCGTAATTTAAGAGGAAGGAAAAAGAAATGCGTAATCGTAATAGCCCTCTATCGGATGTTTTTTTAATTTCACGTGATTAATGATAAAAGCGCTTACTAAAGAGACTTTTTTTCACATATAATCGTAATTTAAAAGGAAGGAAAAAGAAATGCGTAATCGTAATAGCCCTCTATCGGATGTTTTTTTAATTTCACGTGATTAATGATAAAAGAGCTTACTAAAGAGACTTTTTTCACATCTAATCGTAATTTAAAAGGAAGGAAAAAGAAATGCGTAATCGTAATAGCCCTCTATCGGATGTTTTTTAATTTCACGTGATTAATGATAAAAGCGCTTACTAAAGAGACGTTTTTTCACATATAATCGTAATTTAAAAGGAAGGAAAAAGAAATGCGTAATCGTAATAGCCCTCTATCGGATGTTTTTTTAATTTCACGTGATTAATGATAAAAGCGCTTACTAAAGAGACTTTTTTTCACATCTAATCGTAATTTAAAAGGAAGGAAAAAGAAATGCGTAATCGTAATAGCCCTCTATCAGATGTTTTTTAATTTCACGTGATTAATGATAAAAGCGCTTACTAAAGAGACGTTTTTTCACATATAATCGTAATTTAAAAGGAAGGAAAAAGAAATGCGTAATCGTAATAGCCCTCTATCGGATGTTTTTTTAATTTCACGTGATTAATGATAAAAGCGCTTACTAAAGAGACGTTTTTTCACATATAATCGTAATTTAAAAGGAAGGAAAAAGAAATGCGTAATCGTAATAGCCCTCTATCGGATGTTTTTTTAATTTCACGTGATTAATGATAAAAGCGCTTACTAAAGAGACGTTTTTTCACATATAATAGTAATTTAAAAGGAAGGATAAAGAAATGCGTAATCGTAATAGCCCTCTATCGGATGTTTTTTTAATTTCACGTGATTAATGATAAAAGCGCTTACTAAAGAGACTTTTTTTCACATCTAATCGTAATTTAAAAGGAAGGAAAAAGAAATGCGTAATCGTAATAGCCCTCAATCGGATGTTTTTTTAATTTCACGTGATTAATGATAAAAGCGCTTACTAAAGAGACTTTTTTTCACCACTAATCGTAATTTAAAAGGAAGGAAAAAGAAATGCGTAATCGTAATAGCCCTCTATCGGATGTTTTTTTAATTTCACGTGATTAATGATAAAAGCGCTTACTAAAGAGACTTTTTTTTCACATCTAATCGTAATTTAAAAGGAAGGAAAAAGAAATGCGTAATCGTAATAGCCCTCTATCTGATGTTTTTTTAATTTCACGTGATTAATGATAAAAGCGCTTACTAAAGAGACTTTTATTTCACATCTAATCGTAATTTAAAAGGAAGGAAAAAGAAATGCGTAATCGTAATAGCCCTCTATCGGATGTTTTTTTAATTTCACGTGATTAATGATAAAAGCGCTTACTAAAGAGACTTTTTTTCACATCTAATCGTAATTTAAAAGGAAGGAAAAAGAAATGCGTAATCGTAATAGCCCTCTATCGGATGTTTTTTTAATTTCACGAGATTAATGATAAAAGCGCTTACTAAAGAGACTTTTTTTTCACATCTAATCGTAATTTAAAAGGAAGGAAAAAGAAATGCGTAATCGTAATAGCCCTCTATCTGATGTTTTTTTAATTTCACGTGATTAATGATAAAAGCGCTTACTAAAGAGACTTTTTTTTCACATCTAATCGTAATTTAAAAGGAAGGAAAAAGAAATGCGTAATCGTAATAGCCCTCTATCTGATGTTTTTTTAATTTCACGTGATTAATGATAAAAGCGCTTACTAAAGAGACTTTTTTTTCACATCTAATCGTAATATAAAAGGAAGGAAAAAGAAATGCGTAATCGTAATAGCCCTCTATCTGATGTTTTTTTAATTTCACGTGATTAATGATAAAAGCGCTTACTAAAGAGACTTTTTTTTCACATCTAATCGTAATTTAAAAGGAAGGAAAAAGAAATGCGTAATCGTAATAGCCCTCTATCGGATGTTTTTTTAATTTCACGTGATTAATGATAAAAGCGCTTACTAAAGAGACTTTTTTTTCGCATCTAATCGTAATTTAAAAGGAAGGAAAAAGAAATGCGTAATCGTAATAGCCCTCTATCGGATGTTCTTTTAATTTCACGTAATTAATGATAAAAGCGCTTACTAAAAGGACTTCTTTAACATCTAATCGTAATTTAAAAGGAAGGAAGAAAAAATGCGTAATCGTAATAGCCCTCTATCGGATGTTTTTTTAATTTCACGTGATTAATGATAAAAGCGCTTACTAAAGAGACTTTTTTTCACATCTAATCGTAATTTAAAAGGAAGGAAGAAAAAATCCGTAATCGTAATAGCCCTCTATCGAATGTTTTTTTAATTTCACGTGATTAATGATAAAAGCGCTTACTAAAGAGACTTTTTTTTCACATCTAATCGTAATTTAAAAGGAAGGAAAAAGAAATGCGTAATCGTAATAGCCCTCTATCGAATGTTTTTTTAATTTCACGTGATTAATGATAAAAGCGCTTACTAAAGAGACTTTTTTTCACATCTAATCGTAATTTAAAAGGAAGGAAAAAGAAATGCGTAATCCTAATAGCCCTCTATCGGATGTTTTTTTAATTTCACGTGATTAATGATAAAAGCGCTTACTAAAGAGACTTTTTTTTCACATCTAATCGTAATTTAAAAGGAAGGAAAAAGAAATGCGTAATCGTAATAGCCCTCTATCGGATGTTTTTTTAATTTCACGTGATTAATGATAAGAGCGCTTACTAAAGAGACTTTTTTTCACATCTAATCGTAATTTAAGAGGAAGGAAAATGAAATGCGTAATCGTAATAGCCCTCTATCGGATGTTTTTTTAATTGCACGTGATTAATGATAAAAGCGCTTACTAAAAGGACTTCTTTAACATCTAATCGTAATTTAAAAGGAAGGAAGAAAAAATCCGTAATCGTAATAGCCCTCTATCGGATGTTTTTTTAATTTCACGTGATTAATGATAAGAGCGCTTACTAAAGAGACTTTTTTTTCACATCTAATCGTAATTTAAAAGGAAGGAAAAAGAAATGCGTAATCGTAATAGCCCTCTATCGGATGTTTTTTTAATTTCACGTGATTAATGATAAGAGCGCTTACTAAAGAGACTTTTTTTTCACATCTAATCGTAATTTAAAAGGAAGGAAAAAGAAATGCGTAATCGTAATAGCCCTCTATCGGATGTTTTTTTAATTTCACGTGATTAATGATAAGAGCGCTTACTAAAGAGACTTTTTTTTCACATCTAATCGTAATTTAAAAGGAAGGAAAAAGAAATGCGTAATCGTAATAGCCCTCTATCGGATGTTTTTTTAATTTCACGTGATTAATGATAAGAGCGCTTACTAAAGAGACTTTTTTTTCACATCTAATCGTAATTTAAAAGGAAGGAAAAAGAAATGCGTAATCGTAATAGCCCTCTATCGGATGTTTTTTTAATTTCACGTGATTAATGATAAGAGCGCTTACTAAAGAGACTTTTTTTTCACATCTAATCGTAATTTAAAAGGAAGGAAAAAGAAATGCGTAATCGTAATAGCCCTCTATCGGATGTTTTTTTAATTTCACGTGATTAATGATAAGAGCGCTTACTAAAGAGACTTTTTTTTCACATCTAATCGTAATTTAAAAGGAAGGAAAAAGAAATGCGTAATCGTAATAGCCCACTATCGGATGTTCTTTTAATTTCACCTGATTAATGATAAAAGCGCTTACTAAAGAGACTTTTTTTTCACATCTAATCGTAATTTAAAAGGAAGGAAAAAGAAATGCGTAATCGTAATAGCCCTCTATCGGATGTTCTTTTAATTTCACCTGATTAATGATAAAAGCGCTTACTAAAGAGACTTTTTTTTCACATCTAATCGTAATTTAAAAGGAAGGAAAAAGAAATGCGTAATCGTAATAGCCCACTATCGGATGTTCTTTTAATTTCACCTGATTAATGATAAAAGCGCTTACTAAAGAGACTTTTTTTTCACATCTAATCGTAATTTAAGAGGAAGGAAAAAGAAATGCGTAATCGTAATAGCCCTCTATCGGATGTTTTTTTAATGTCACGTGATTAATGATAAATGCGCTTACTAATGAGACTTTTTTTTCACATCTAATCGTAATTTAAAAGGAAGGAAAAAGAAATGCGTAATCGTAATAGCCCTCTATCGGATGATTTTTTAATTTCACGTGATTAATGATAAAAGCGCTTGCTAAAGAGACTTTTTTTCACATCTAATCGTAATTTAAAAGGAAGGAAAAAGAAATGCGTAATCGTAATAGCCCTCTATCGGATGTTTTTTTAATTTGACGTGATTAATGATAAAAGCGCTTACTAAAGAGACTTTTTTTCACATCTAATCGTAATTTAAAAGGAAGGAAGAAAAAATGCGTAATCGTAATAACCCTCTATCGGATGTTTTTTTAATGTCACGTGATTAATGATAAGAGCGCTTACTAAACAGACTTTTTTTTCACATCTAATCGTAATTTAAAAGGAAGGAAAAAGAAATGCGTAATCGTAATAGCCCTCTATCGGATGATTTTTTAATTTCACCTGATTGATGATAAAAGCGCTTACTAAAAGGACTTTTTTAACATCTAATCGTAATTTAAAAGGAAGGAAGAAAAAATGCGTAATCGTAATAGCCCTCTATCCGATGTTTTTTTAATTTCACGTGATTAATGATAAAAGCGCTTACTAAAAGGACTTTTTTAACATCTAATCGTAATTTAAAAGGAAGGAAGAAAAAATGCGTAATCGTAATAGCCCTCTATCGGATGTTTTTTTAATTTCACGTGATTAATGATAAGAGCGCTTACTAAACAGACTTTTTTTTCACATCTAATCGTAATTTAAAAGGAAGGAAAAAGAAATGCGTAATCGTAATAGCCCTCTATCGGATGTTTTTTTAATTTCACGTGATTAATGATAAAAGCGCTTACTAAAAGGACTTTTTTAACATCTAATCGTAATTTAAAAGGAAGGAAGAAAAAATGCGTAATCGTAATAGCCCTCTATCGGATGTTTTTTTAATTTCACGTGATTAATGATAAGAGCGCTTACTAAACAGACTTTTTTTTCACATCTAATCGTAATTTAAAAGGAAGGAAAAAGAAATGCGTAATCGTAATAGCCCTCTATCGGATGTTTTTTTAATTTCACGTGATTAATGATAAAAGCGCTTACTAAAGAGACTTTTTTTTCGCATCTAATCGTAATTTAAGAGGAAGGAAAAAGAAAGGCGTAATCGTAATAGCCCACTATCGGATGTTCTTTTAATTTCACCTGATTAATGATAAAAGCGCTTACTAAAGAGACTTTTTTTCACATCTAATCGTAATTTAAAAGGAAGGAAAAAGAAATGCGTAATCGTAATAGCCCTCTATCGGATTTTTTTTTAATTTCACGTGATTAATGATAAAAACGCTTACTAAAGAGACTTTTTTCACATCTAATCGTAATTTAAAAGGAAGGAAAAAGAAATGCGTAATCGTAATAGCCCTCTATCCGATGTTTTTTTAATTTCACGTGATTAATGATAAAAGCGCTTACTAAAAGGACTTTTTTAACATCTAATCGTAATTTAAAAGGAAGGAAGAAAAAATGCGTAATCGTAATAGCCCTCTATCGGATGTTTTTTTAATTTCACGTGATTAATGATAAAAGCGCTTACTAAAGAGTTTTTTTTTCACATCTAATCGTAATTTAAAAGGAAGGAAAAAGAAATGCGTAATCGTTTTAGCCCTCTATCGGATGTATTTCTAATTTCACGTGATTAATGATAAAAGCGCTTACTAAAGAGACTTTTTTTTCACATCTAATCGTAATTTAAAAGGAAGGAAAAAGAAATGCGTAATCGTAATAGCCCTCTATCGAATGTTCTTTTAATTTCACGTGATTAATGATAAATGCGCTTACTAAAGAGACTTTTTTTTCACATCTAATCGTAATTTAAAAGGAAGGAAAAAGAAATGCGTAATCGTAATAGCCCTCTATCGGATTTTTTTTTAATTTCACCTGATTAATGATAAAGGCGCTTACTAAAGAGACTTTTTTTCACATCTAATCGTAATTTAAAAGGAAGGAAAAAGAAATGCGTAATCGTAATAGCCCTCTATCGGATGTTCTTTTAATTTCACCTGATTAATGATAAAAGCGCTTACTAAAGAGACTTTTTTTCACATCTAATCGTAATTTAAAAGGAAGGAAAAAGAAATGCGTAATCGTAATAGCCCTCTATCGGATGTTCTTTTAATTTCACCTGATTAATGATAAAGGCGCTTACTAAAGAGACTTTTTTTCACATCTAATCGTAATTTAAAAGGAAGGAAAAAGAAATGCGTAATCGTAATAGCCCTCTATCGGATGTTCTTTTAATTTCACCTGATTAATGATAAAAGCGCTTACTAAAGAGACTTTTTTTCACATCTAATCGTAATTTAAAAGGAAGGAAAAAGAAATGCGTAATCGTAATAGCCCTCTATCGGATGTTTTTTTAATTTCACCTGATTAATGATAAAAGCGCTTACTAAAGAGACTTTTTTTCACATCTAATCGTAATTTAAAAGGAAGGAAAAAGAAATGCGTAATCGTAATAGCCCTCTATCGGATGTATTTCTAATTTCACGTGATTAATGATAAAAGCGCTTACTAAAGAGACTTTTTTTTCACATCTAATCGTAATTTAAAAGGAAGGAAAAAGAAATGCGTATTCGTAATAGCCCTCTATCGAATGTTCTTTTAATTTCACGTGATTAATGATAAATGCGTTTACTAAAGAGACTTTTTTTTCACATCTAATCGTAATTTAAAAGGAAGGAAAAAGAAATGCGTAATCGTAATAGCCCTCTATCGAATGTTCTTTTAATTTCACGTGATTAATGATAAATGCGCTTACTAAAGAGACTTTTTTTTCACATCTAATCGTAATTTAAAAGGAAGGAAAAAGAAATGCGTAATCGTAATAGCCCTCTATCGAATGTTCTTTTAATTTCACGTGATTAATGATAAATGCGCTTACTATAGAGACTTTTTTTTCACATCTAATCGTAATTTAAAAGGAAGGAAAAAGAAATGCGTAATCGTAATAGCCCTCTATCGGATGTTTTTTTAATTTCACGTGATTAATGATAAAAGCGCTTACTAAAAAGACTTTTTTTCACATCTAATCGTAATTTAAGAGGGTGGAAAAAGAAATGCGTAATCGTAATAGCCCTCTATCGAATGTTCTTTTAATTTCACGTGATTAATGATAAATGCGCTTACTAAAGAGACTTTTTTTTCACATCTAATCGTAATTTAAAAGGAAGGAAAAAGAAATGCGTAATCGTAATAGCCCTCTATCGAATGTTCTTTTAATTTCACGTGATTAATGATAAATGCGCTTACTATAGAGACTTTTTTTTCACATCTAATCGTAATTTAAAAGGAAGGAAAAAGAAATGCGTAATCGTAATAGCCCTCTATCGGATGTTTTTTTAATTTCACGTGATTAATGATAAAAGCGCTTACTAAAAAGACTTTTTTTCACATCTAATCGTAATTTAAGAGGGTGGAAAAAGAAATGCGTAATCGTAATAGCCCTCTATCGGATGTTTTTTTAATTTCACGTGATTAATGATAAAATCGCTTACTAATGAGACTTTTTTTCACATCTAATCGTAATTTAAAAGGAAGGAAAAAGAAATGCGTAATCGTAATAGCCCTCTATCGGATGTTTTTTTAATTTCACGTGATTAATGATAAAAGCGCTTACTAAAGAGACTTTTTTTTCACATCTAATCGTAATTTAAAAGGAAGGAAAAAGAAATGCGTAATCGTAATAGCCCTCTATCGGATGATTTTTTAATCTCACGTGATTAATGATAAAAGCGCTTACTAAAGAGACTTTTTTTTCACATCTAATCGTAATTTAAAAGGAAGGAAAAAGAAATGCGTAATCGTAATAGCCCTCTATCGAATGTTCTTTTAATTTCACGTGATTAATGATAAATGCGCTTACTAAAGAGACTTTTTTTTCACATCTAATCGTAATTTAAAAGGAAGGAAAAAGAAATGCGTAATCGTAATAGCCCTCTATCGAATGTTCTTTTAATTTCACGTGATTAATGATAAATGCGCTTACTAAAGAGACTTTTTTTTCACATCTAATCGTAATTTAAAAGGAAGGAAAAAGAAATGCGTAATCGTAATAGCCCTCTATCTGATGTTTTTTTAATTTCACGTGATTAATGATAAAAGCGCTTACTAAAGAGACTTTTTTTTCACATCTAATCGTAATTTAAGAGGAAGGAAAAAGAAATGCGTAATCGTAATAGCCCTCTATCGGATGTTTTTTTAATTTCACGTGATTAATGATAAAAGCGCTTACTAAAGAGACGTTTTTTCACATCTAATCGTAATTTAAAAGGAAGGAAAAAGAAATGCGTAATCGTAATAGCCCTCTATCGGATGTTTTTTTAATTTCACGTGATTAATGATAAAAGCGCTTACTAAAGAGACTTTTTTTCACCACTAATCGTAATTTAAAAGGAAGGAAAAAGAAATGCGTAATCGTAATAGCCCTCTATCGGATGTTTTTTTAATTTCACGTGATTAATGATAAAAGCGCTTACTAAAGAGACTTTTTTTTCACATCTAATCGTAAATTAAAAGGAAAGAAAAAGAAATGCGTAATCGTAATAGCCCTCTATCTGATGTTTTTTTAATTTCACGTGATTAATGATAAAAGCGCTTACTAAAGAGACTTTTTTTTCACATCTAATCGTAATTTAAAAGGAAGGAAAAAGAAATGCGTAATCGTAATAGCCCTCTATCTGATGTTTTTTTAATTTCACGTGATTAATGATAAAAGCGCTTACTAAAGAGACTTTTTTTTTACATCTAATCGTAATTTAAAAGGAAGGAAAAAGAAATGCGTAATCGTAATAGCCCTCTATCGAATGTTCTTTTAATTTCACGTGATTAATGATAAATGCGCTTACTAAAGAGACTTTTTTTTCACATCTAATCGTAATTTAAAAGGAAGGAAAAAGAAATGCGTAATCGTAATAGCCCTCTATCGAATGTTCTTTTAATTTCACGTGATTAATGATAAATGCGCTTACTAAAGAGACTTTTTTTTCACATCTAATCGTAATTTAAAAGGAAGGAAAAAGAAATGCGTAATCGTAATAGCCCTCTATCGAATGTTTTTTTAATTTCACGTTATTAATGATAAAAGCGCTTACTAAAGAGACTTTTTTTTCACATCTAATCGTAATATAAAAGGAAGGAAAAAGAAATGCGTAATCGTAATAGCCCTCTATCTGATGTTTTTTTAATTTCACGTGATTAATAATAAAAGCGCTTACTAAAGAGCCTTTTTTTTCACATCTAATCGTAATTTAAAAGGAAGGAAAAAGAAATGCGTAATCGTAATAGCCCTCTATCGGATGATTTTTTAATTTCCCCTGATTAATGATAAAAGCGCTTACTAAAGAGACTTTTTTTTCACATCTAATCGTAATTTAAGAGGAAGGAAAAAGAAATGCGTAATCGTAATAGCCCTCTATCGGATTTTTTTTTTAATTTCACCTGATTAATGATAAAAGCGCTTACTAAAGAGACTTTTTTTTCACATCTAATCGTAATTTAAAAGGAAGGAAAAAGAAATGCGTAATCGTAATAGCCCTCTATCGGATGTTTTTTTAATTTCACGTGATTAATGATAAAAGCGCTTACTAAAGAGACTTTTTTTTCACATCTAATCGTAATTTAAAAGGAAGGAAAAAGAAATGCGTAATCCTAATAGCCCTCTATCGGATGTTTTTTTAATTTCACGTGATTAATGATAAAAGCGCTTACTAAAGAGCCTTTTTTTTCACATCTAATCGTAATTTAAAAGGAAGGAAAAAGAAATGCGTAATCGTAATAGCCCTCTATCGGATGATTTTTTAATTTCCCCTGATTAATGATAAAAGCGCTTACTAAAGAGACTTTTTTTTCACATCTAATCGTAATTTAAGAGGAAGGAAAAAGAAATGCGTAATCGTAATAGCCCTCTATCGGATTTTTTTTTTAATTTCACCTGATTAATGATAAAAGCGCTTACTAAAGAGACTTTTTTTCACATCTAATCGTAATTTAAAAGGAAGGAAAAAGAAATGCGTAATCGTAATAGCCCTCTATCGGATGTTTTTTTAATTTCACGTGATTAATGATAAAAGCGCTTACTAAAGAGACTTTTTTTTCGCATCTAATCGTAATTTAAAAGGAAGGAAAAAGAAATGCGTAATCGTAATAGCCCTCTATCGGATGTTCTTTTAATTTCACGTAATTAATGATAAAAGCGCTTACTAAAAGGACTTCTTTAACATCTAATCGTAATTTAAAAGGAAGGAAGAAAAAATGCGTAATCGTAATAGCCCTCTATCGGATGTTTTTTTAATTTCACCTGATTAATGATAAAAGCGCTTACTAATGAGACTTTTTTTCACATCTAATCGTAATTTAAAAGGAAGGAAAAAGAAATGCGTAATCGTAATAGCCCTCTATCGGATTTTTTTTTTTAATTTCACCTGATTAATGATAAAAGCGCTTACTAAAGAGACTTTTTTTTCGCATCTAATCGTAATTTAAGAGGAAGGAAGAAAAAATCCGTAATCGTAATAGCCCTCTATCGGATGTTTTTTTAATTTCACGTGATTAATGATAAAAGCGCTTACTAAAGAGACTTTTTTTCACATCTTATCGTAATTTAAAAGGAAGGAAAAAGAAATGCGTAATCGTAATAGCCCTCTATCGGATGTTTTTTTAATTTCACGTGATTAATGATAAAAGCGCTTACTAAAGAGACTTTTTTTCACATCTAATCGTAATTTAAAAGGAAGGAAAATGAAATGCGTAATCGTAATAGCCCTCTATCGGATGTTCTTTTAATTTCACGTGATTAATGATAAAAGCGCTTACTAAAGAGACTTTTTTTTCACATCTAATCGTAATTTAAAAGGAAGGAAAAAGAAATGCGTAATCGTAATAGCCCTCTATCTGATGTTTTTTTAATTTCACGTGATTAATGATAAAAGCGCTTACTAAAGAGACTTTTTTTTCACATCTAATCGTAATATAAAAGGAAGGAAAAAGAAATGCGTAATCGTAATAGCCCTCTATCTGATGTTTTTTTAATTTCACGTGATTAATGATAAAAGCGCTTACTAAAGAGACTTTTTTTTCACATCTAATCGTAATTTAAAAGGAAGGAAAAAGAAATGCGTAATCGTAATAGCCCTCTATCGGATGATTTTTTAATTTCACGTGATTAATGATAAAAGCGCTTACTAAAGAGCCTTTTTTTTCACATCTAATCGTAATTTAAAAGGAAGGAAAAAGAAATGCGTAATCGTAATAGCCCTCTATCGGATGATTTTTTAATTTCCCCTGATTAATGATAAAAGCGCTTACTAAAGAGACTTTTTTTTCACATCTAATCGTAATTTAAGAGGAAGGAAAAAGAAATGCGTAATCGTAATAGCCCTCTATCGGATTTTTTTTTTAATTTCACCTGATTAATGATAAAAGCGCTTACTAAAGAGACTTTTTTTCACATCTAATCGTAATTTAAAAGGAAGGAAAAAGAAATGCGTAATCGTAATAGCCCTCTATCGGATGTTTTTTTAATTTCACGTGATTAATGATAAAAGCGCTTACTAAAGAGTCTTTTTTCTCGCATCTAATCGTAATTTAAAAGGAAGGAAAAAGAAATGCGTAATCGTAATAGCCCTCTATCGGATGTTCTTTTAATTTCACGTAATTAATGATAAAAGCGCTTACTAAAAGGACTTCATTAACATCTAATCGTAATTTAAAAGGAAGGAAGAAAAAATGCGTAATCGTAATAGCCCTCTATCGGATTTTTTTTTTTAATTTCACCTGATTAATGATAAAAGCGCTTACTAAAGAGACTTTTTTTTCGCATCTAATCGTAATTTAAGAGGAAGGAAGAAAAAATCCGTAATCGTAATAGCCCTCTATCGGATGTTTTTTTAATTTCACGTGATTAATGATAAAAGCGCTTACTAAAGAGACTTTTTTTCACATCTAATCGTAATTTAAAAGGAAGGAAAAAGAAATGCGTAATCGTAATAGCCCTCTATCGGATGTTCTTTTAATTTCACCTGATTGATGATAAAAGCGCTTACTAAAGAGACTTTTTTTTACATCTAATCGTAATTTAAAAGGAAGGAAAAAGAAATGCGTAATCGTAATAGCCCACTATCGGATGTTCTTTTAATTTCACCTGATTGATGATAAAAGCGCTTACTAAAGAGACTTTTTTTCACATCTAATCGTAATTTAAAAGGAAGGAAAAAGAAATGCGTAATCGTAATAGCCCACTATCGGATGTTCTTTTAATTTCACGTGATTAATGATAAAAGCGCTTACTAAAGAGACTTTTTTTTCACATCTAATCGTAATTTAAGAGGAAGGAAAAAGAAATGCGTAATCGTAATAGCCCTCTATCGGATGATTTTTTAATTTCACGTGATTAATGATAAAAGCGCTTGCTAAAGAGACTTTTTTTCACATCTAATCGTAATTTAAAAGGAAGGAAGAAAAAATCCGTAATCGTAATAGCCCTCTATCGGATGTTTTTTTAATTTGACGTGATTAATGATAAAAGCGCTTACTAAAGAGACTTTTTTTCACATCTAATCGTAATTTAAAAGGAAGGAAGAAAAAATGCGTAATCGTAATAGCCCTCTATCGGATGTTTTTTTAATTTCACGTGATTAATGATAAGAGCGCTTACTAAACTGACTTTTTTTTCACATCTAATCGTAATTTAAAAGGAAGGAAAAAGAAATGCGTAATCGTAATAGCCCTCTATCGGATGTTTTTTTAATTTCACGTGATTAATGATAAAAGCGCTTACTAAAAGGACTTTTTTCACATCTAATCGTAATTTAAGAGGAAGGAAAAAGAAAGGCGTAATCGTAATAGCCCACTATCGGATGTTCTTTTAATTTCACCTGATTAATGATAAAAGCGCTTACTAAAGAGACTTTTTTTCACATCTAATCGTAATTTAAAAGGAAGGAAAAAGAAATGCGTAATCGTAATAGCCCTCTATCGGATTTTTTTTTAATTTCACGTGATTAATGATAAAAACGCTTACTAAAGAGACTTTTTTCACATCTAATCGTAATTTAAAAGGAAGGAAAAAGAAATGCGTAATCGTAATAGCCCACTATCCGATGTTTTTTTAATTTCACGTGATTAATGATAAAAGCGCTTACTAAAAGGACTTTTTTAACATCTAATCGTAATTTAAAAGGAAGGAAGAAAAAATGCGTAATCGTAATAGCCCTCTATCGGATGTTTTTTTAATTTCACGTGATTAATGATAAAAGCGCTTACTAAAGAGTTTTTTTTTCACATCTAATCGTAATTTAAAAGGAAGGAAAAAGAAATGCGTAATCGTTTTAGCCCTCTATCGGATGTATTTCTAATTTCACGTGATTAATGATAAAAGCGCTTACTAAAGAGACTTTTTTTTCACATCTAATCGTAATTTAAAAGGAAGGAAAAAGAAATGCGTAATCGTAATAGCCCTCTATCGAATGTTCTTTTAATTTCACGTGATTAATGATAAATGCGCTTACTAAAGAGACTTTTTTTTCACATCTAATCGTAATTTAAAAGGAAGGAAAAAGAAATGCGTAATCGTAATAGCCCTCTATCGGATTTTTTTTTAATTTCACCTGATTAATGATAAAGGCGCTTACTAAAGAGACTTTTTTTCACATCTAATCGTAATTTAAAAGGAAGGAAAAAGAAATGCGTAATCGTAATAGCCCTCTATCGGATGTTCTTTTAATTTCACCTGATTAATGATAAAAGCGCTTACTAAAGAGACTTTTTTTCACATCTAATCGTAATTTAAAAGGAAGGAAAAAGAAATGCGTAATCGTAATAGCCCTCTATCGGATGTTCTTTTAATTTCACCTGATTAATGATAAAGGCGCTTACTAAAGAGACTTTTTTTCACATCTAATCGTAATTTAAAAGGAAGGAAAAAGAAATGCGTAATCGTAATAGCCCTCTATCGGATGTTCTTTTAATTTCACCTGATTAATGATAAAAGCGCTTACTAAAGAGACTTTTTTTCACATCTAATCGTAATTTAAAAGGAAGGAAAAAGAAATGCGTAATCGTAATAGCCCTCTATCGGATGTTTTTTTAATTTCACCTGATTAATGATAAAAGCGCTTACTAAAGAGACTTTTTTTCACATCTAATCGTAATTTAAAAGGAAGGAAAAAGAAATGCGTAATCGTAATAGCCCTCTATCGGATGTATTTCTAATTTCACGTGATTAATGATAAAAGCGCTTACTAAAGAGACTTTTTTTTCACATCTAATCGTAATTTAAAAGGAAGGAAAAAGAAATGCGTAATCGTAATAGCCCTCTATCGAATGTTCTTTTAATTTCACGTGATTAATGATAAATGCGTTTATTAAAGAGACTTTTTTTTCACATCTAATCGTAATTTAAAAGGAAGGAAAAAGAAATGCGTAATCGTAATAGCCCTCTATCGAATGTTCTTTTAATTTCACGTGATTAATGATAAATGCGCTTACTATAGAGACTTTTTTTTCACATCTAATCGTAATTTAAAAGGAAGGAAAAAGAAATGCGTAATCGTAATAGCCCTCTATCGGATGTATTTCTAATTTCACGTGATTAATGATAAAAGCGCTTACTAAAGAGACTTTTTTTTCACATCTAATCGTAATTTAAAAGGAAGGAAAAAGAAATGCGTAATCGTAATAGCCCTCTATCGAATGTTCTTTTAATTTCACGTGATTAATGATAAATGCGTTTACTAAAGAGACTTTTTTTTCACATCTAATCGTAATTTAAAAGGAAGGAAAAAAAAATGCGTAATCGTAATAGCCCTCTATCGAATGTTCTTTTAATTTCACGTGATTAATGATAAATGCGCTTACTATAGAGACTTTTTTTTCACATCTAATCGTAATTTAAAAGGAAGGAAAAAGAAATGCGTAATCGTAATAGCCCTCTATCGGATGTTTTTTTAATTTCACGTGATTAATGATAAAAGCGCTTACTAAAAAGACTTTTTTTCACATCTAATCGTAATTTAAGAGGAAGGAAAAAGAAATGCGTAATCGTAATAGCCCTCTATCGGATGTTTTTTTAATTTCACGTGATTAATGATAAAATCGCTTACTAATGAGACTTTTTTTCACATCTAATCGTAATTTAAAAGGAAGGAAAAAGAAATGCGTAATCGTAATAGCCCTCTATCGGATGTTCTTTTAATTTCACCTGATTAATGATAAAGGCGCTTACTAAAGAGACTTTTTTTCACATCTAATCGTAATTTAAAAGGAAGGAAAAAGAAATGCGTAATCGTAATAGCCCTCTATCGGATGTTCTTTTAATTTCACCTGATTAATGATAAAAGCGCTTACTAAAGAGACTTTTTTTCACATCTAATCGTAATTTAAAAGGAAGGAAAAAGAAATGCGTAATCGTAATAGCCCTCTATCGGATGTTTTTTTAATTTCACCTGATTAATGATAAAAGCGCTTACTAAAGAGACTTTTTTTCACATCTAATCGTAATTTAAAAGGAAGGAAAAAGAAATGCGTAATCGTAATAGCCCTCTATCGGATGTATTTCTAATTTCACGTGATTAATGATAAAAGCGCTTACTAAAGAGACTTTTTTTTCACATCTAATCGTAATTTAAAAGGAAGGAAAAAGAAATGCGTAATCGTAATAGCCCTCTATCGAATGTTCTTTTAATTTCACGTGATTAATGATAAATGCGTTTACTAAAGAGACTTTTTTTTCACATCTAATCGTAATTTAAAAGGAAGGAAAAAGAAATGCGTAATCGTAATAGCCCTCTATCGAATGTTCTTTTAATTTCACGTGATTAATGATAAATGCGCTTACTATAGAGACTTTTTTTTCACATCTAATCGTAATTTAAAAGGAAGGAAAAAGAAATGCGTAATCGTAATAGCCCTCTATCGGATGTATTTCTAATTTCACGTGATTAATGATAAAAGCGCTTACTAAAGAGACTTTTTTTTCACATCTAATCGTAATTTAAAAGGAAGGAAAAAGAAATGCGTAATCGTAATAGCCCTCTATCGAATGTTCTTTTAATTTCACGTGATTAATGATAAATGCGTTTACTAAAGAGACTTTTTTTTCACATCTAATCGTAATTTAAAAGGAAGGAAAAAGAAATGCGTAATCGTAATAGCCCTCTATCGAATGTTCTTTTAATTTCACGTGATTAATGATAAATGCGCTTACTATAGAGACTTTTTTTTCACATCTAATCGTAATTTAAAAGGAAGGAAAAAGAAATGCGTAATCGTAATAGCCCTCTATCGGATGTTTTTTTAATTTCACGTGATTAATGATAAAACCGCTTACTAAAAAGACTTTTTTTCACATCTAATCGTAATTTAAGAGGAAGGAAAAAGAAATGCGTAATCGTAATAGCCCTCTATCGGATGTTTTTTTAATTTCACGTGATTAATGATAAAATCGCTTACTAATGAGACTTTTTTTCACATCTAATCGTAATTTAAAAGGAAGGAAAAAGAAATGCGTAATCGTAATAGCCCTCTATCGGATGTTTTTTTAATTTCACGTGATTAATGATAAGAGCGCTTACTAAAGAGACTTTTTTTTCACATCTAATCGTAATTTAAAAGGAAGGTAAAAGAAATGCGTAATCGTAATAGCCCTCTATCGGATGATTTTTTAATCTCACGTGATTAATGATAAAAGCGCTTACTAAAGAGACTTTTTTTTCACATCTAATCGTAATTTAAAAGGAAGGAAAAAGAAATGCGTAATCGTAATAGCCCTCTATCGAATGTTCTTTTAATTTCACGTGATTAATGATAAATGCGCTTACTAAAGAGACTTTTTTTTCACATCTAATCGTAATTTAAAAGGAAGGAAAAAGAAATGCGTAATCGTAATAGCCCTCTATCGAATGTTCTTTTAATTTCACGTGATTAATGATAAATGCGCTTACTAAAGAGACTTTTTTTTCACATCTAATCGTAATTTAAAAGGAAGGAAAAAGAAATGCGTAATCGTAATAGCCCTCTATCTGATGTTTTTTTAATTTCACGTGATTAATGATAAAAGCGCTTACTAAAGAGACTTTTTTTTCACATCTAATCGTAATTTAAGAGGAAGGAAAAAGAAATGCGTAATCGTAATAGCCCTCTATCGGATGTTTTTTTAATTTCACGTGATTAATGATAAAAGCGCTTACTAAAGAGACGTTTTTTCACATCTAATCGTAATTTAAAAGGAAGGAAAAAGAAATGCGTAATCGTAATAGCCCTCTATCGGATGTTTTTTTAATTTCACGTGATTAATGATAAAAGCGCTTACTAAAGAGACTTTTTTTCACCACTAATCGTAATTTAAAAGGAAGGAAAAAGAAATGCGTAATCGTAATAGCCCTCTATCGGATGTTTTTTTAATTTCACCTGATTAATGATAAAAGCGCTTACTAAAGAGACTTTTTTTTCACATCTAATCGTAATTTAAAAGGAAGGAAAAAGAAAAGCGTAATCGTAATAGCCCTCTATCGGATGATTTTTTAATCTCACGTGATTAATGATAAAAGCGCTTACTAAAGAGACTTTTTTTTCACATCTAATCGTAATTTAAAAGGAAGGAAAAAGAAATACGTAATCGTAATAACCCTCTATCGGATGTTTTTTTAATTTCACCTGATTAATGATAAAGGCGCTTACTAAAGAGACTTTTTTTTCACATCTAATCGTAATTTAAGAGGAAGGAAAAAGAAATGCGTAATCGTAATAGCCCTCTATCGGATGTTTTTTTAATTTCACGTGATTAATGATAAAAGCGCTTACTAAAGAGACGTTTTTTCACATCTAATCGTAATTTAAAAGGAAGGAAAAAGAAATGCGTAATCGTAATAGCCCTCTATCGGATGTTTTTTTAATTTCACGTGATTAATGATAAAAGCGCTTACTAAAGAGACTTTTTTTCACCACTAATCGTAATTTAAAAGGAAGGAAAAAGAAATGCGTAATCGTAATAGCCCTCTATCGGATGTTTTTTTAATTTCACGTGATTAATGATAAAAGCGCTTACTAAAGAGACTTTTTTTTCACATCTAATCGTAATTTAAAAGGAAGGAAAAAGAAATGCGTAATCGTAATAGCCCTCTATCTGATGTTTTTTTAATTTCACGTGATTAATGATAAAAGCGCTTACTAAAGAGACTTTTTTTTCACATCTAATCGTAATATAAAAGGAAGGAAAAAGAAATGCGTAATCGTAATAGCCCTCTATCTGATGTTTTTTTAATTTCACGTGATTCATGATAAAAGCGCTTACTAAAGAGACTTTTTTTTCACATCTAATCGTAATTTAAAAGGAAGGAAAAAGAAATGCGTAATCCTAATAGCCCTCTATCGGATGTTTTTTTAATTTCACGTGATTAATGATAAAAGCGCTTACTAAAGAGCCTTTTTTTTCACATCTAATCGTAATTTAAAAGGAAGGAAAAAGAAATGCGTAATCGTAATAGCCCTCTATCGGATGATTTTTTAATTTCCCCTGATTAATGATAAAAGCGCTTACTAAAGAGACTTTTTTTTCACATCTAATCGTAATTTAAGAGGAAGGAAAAAGAAATGCGTAATCGTAATAGCCCTCTATCGGATTTTTTTTTTAATTTCACCTGATTAATGATAAAAGCGCTTACTAAAGAGACTTTTTTTCACATCTAATCGTAATTTAAAAGGAAGGAAAAAGAAATGCGTAATCGTAATAGCCCTCTATCGGATGTTTTTTTAATTTCACGTGATTAATGATAAAAGCGCTTACTAAAGAGACTTTTTTTTCGCATCTAATCGTAATTTAAAAGGAAGGAAAAAGAAATGCGTAATCGTAATAGCCCTCTATCGGATGTTCTTTTAATTTCACGTAATTAATGATAAAAGCGCTTACTAAAAGGACTTCTTTAACATCTAATCGTAATTTAAAAGGAAGGAAGAAAAAATGCGTAATCGTAATAGCCCTCTATCGGATGTTTTTTTAATTTCACCTGATTAATGATAAAAGCGCTTACTAATGAGACTTTTTTTCACATCTAATCGTAATTTAAAAGGAAGGAAAAAGAAATGCGTAATCGTAATAGCCCTCTATCGGATTTTTTTTTTTAATTTCACCTGATTAATGATAAAAGCGCTTACTAAAGAGACTTTTTTTTCGCATCTAATCGTAATTTAAGAGGAAGGAAGAAAAAATCCGTAATCGTAATAGCCCTCTATCGGATGTTTTTTTAATTTCACGTGATTAATGATAAAAGCGCTTACTAAAGAGACTTTTTTTCACATCTAATCGTAATTTAAAAGGAAGGAAAAAGAAATGCGTAATCGTAATAGCCCTCTATCGGATGTTTTTTTAATTTCACGTGATTAATGATAAAAGCGCTTACTAAAGAGACTTTTTTTCACATCTAATCGTAATTTAAAAGGAAGGAAAATGAAATGCGTAATCGTAATAGCCCTCTATCGGATGTTCTTTTAATTTCACGTGATTAATGATAAAAGCGCTTACTAAAGAGACTTTTTTTCACATCTAATCGTAATTTAAAAGGAAGGAAAAAGAAATGCGTAATCGTAATAGCCCTCTATCTGATGTTTTTTTAATTTCACGTGATTAATGATAAAAGCGCTTACTAAAGAGACTTTTTTTTCACATCTAATCGTAATATAAAAGGAAGGAAAAAGAAATGCGTAATCGTAATAGCCCTCTATCTGATGTTTTTTTAATTTCACGTGATTAATGATAAAAGCGCTTACTAAAGAGACTTTTTTTTCACATCTAATCGTAATTTAAAAGGAAGGAAAAAGAAATGCGTAATCGTAATAGCCCTCTATCGAATGTTTTTTTAATTTCACGTGATTAATGATAAAAGCGCTTACTAAAGTGACTTTTTTTTCACATCTAATCGTAATTTAAAAGGAAGGAAAAAGAAATGCGTAATCCTAATAGCCCTCTATCAGATGTTTTTTTAATTTCACGTGATTAATGATAAAAGCGCTTACTAAAGAGACTTTTTTTCACATCTAATCGTAATTTAAGAGGAAGGAAAAAGAAATGCGTAATCGTAATAGCCCTCTATCGGATGTTTTTTTAATTTCACGTGATTAATGATAAAAGCGCTTACTAAAGAGCCTTTTTTTTCACATCTAATCGTAATTTAAAAGGAAGGAAAAAGAAATGCGTAATCGTAATAGCCCTCTATCGGATGATTTTTTAATTTCCCCTGATTAATGATAAAAGCGCTTACTAAAGAGACTTTTTTTTCACATCTAATCGTAATTTAAGAGGAAGGAAAAAGAAATGCGTAATCGTAATAGCCCTCTATCGGATTTTTTTTTTAATTTCACCT
This sequence comes from Pachydiplax longipennis, assembly GCA_036926295.1. Taxonomy (NCBI): domain Eukaryota; kingdom Metazoa; phylum Arthropoda; class Insecta; order Odonata; family Libellulidae; genus Pachydiplax; species Pachydiplax longipennis. The sequence goes on along the minus strand of JAVFKF010000024.1, from coordinate 10,468,105 downwards.
GATTAATGATAAAAGCGCTTACTAAAGAGACTTTTTTTCACATCTAATCGTAATTTAAAAGGAAGGAAAAAGAAATGCGTAATCGTAATAGCCCTCTATCGGATGTTTTTTTAATTTCACGTGATTAATGATAAAAGCGCTTACTAAAGAGACTTTTTTTTCGCATCTAATCGTAATTTAAAAGGAAGGAAAAAGAAATGCGTAATCGTAATAGCCCTCTATCGGATGTTCTTTTAATTTCACGTAATTAATGATAAAAGCGCTTACTAAAAGGACTTCATTAACATCTAATCGTAATTTAAAAGGAAGGAAGAAAAAATGCGTAATCGTAATAGCCCTCTATCGGATTTTTTTTTTTAATTTCACCTGATTAATGATAAAAGCGCTTACTAAAGAGACTTTTTTTTCGCATCTAATCGTAATTTAAGAGGAAGGAAGAAAAAATCCGTAATCGTAATAGCCCTCTATCGGATGTTTTTTTAATTTCACGTGATTAATGATAAAAGCGCTTACTAAAGAGACTTTTTTTCACATCTAATCGTAATTTAAAAGGAAGGAAAAAGAAATGCGTAATCGTAATAGCCCTCTATCGGATGTTTTTTTAATTTCACGTGATTAATGATAAAAGCGCTTACTAAAGAGACTTTTTTTCACATCTAATCGTAATTTAAAAGGAAGGAAAAAGAAATGCGTAATCGTAATAGCCCTCTATCGGATGTTCTTTTAATTTCACCTGATTAATGATAAAAGCGCTTACTAAAGAGCCTTTTTTTTCACATCTAATCGTAATTTAAAAGGAAGGAAAAAGAAATGCGTAATCGTAATAGCCCTCTATCGGATGATTTTTTAATTTCCCCTGATTAATGATAAAAGCGCTTACTAAAGAGACTTTTTTTTCACATCTAATCGTAATTTAAGAGGAAGGAAAAAGAAATGCGTAATCGTAATAGCCCTCTATCGGATGATTTTTTAATTTCCCCTGATTAATGATAAAAGCGCTTACTAAAGAGACTTTTTTTCACATCTAATCGTAATTTAAAAGGAAGGAAAAAGAAATGCGTAATCGTAATAGCCCTCTATCGGATGTTTTTTTAATTTCACGTGATTAATGATAAAAGCGCTTACTAAAGAGACTTTTTTTTCGCATCTAATCGTAATTTAAAAGGAAGGAAAAAGAAATGCGTAATCGTAATAGCCCTCTATCGGATGTTCTTTTAATTTCACGTAATTAATGATAAAAGCGCTTACTAAAAGGACTTCTTTAACATCTAATCGTAATTTAAAAGGAAGGAAGAAAAAATGCGTAATCGTAATAGCCCTCTATCGGATGATTTTTTAATTTCCCCTGATTAATGATAAAAGCGCTTACTAATGAGACTTTTTTTCACATCTAATCGTAATTTAAAAGGAAGGAAAAAGAAATGCGTAATCGTAATAGCCCTCTATCGGATTTTTTTTTTTAATTTCACCTGATTAATGATAAAAGCGCTTACTAAAGAGACTTTTTTTTCGCATCTAATCGTAATTTAAGAGGAAGGAAGAAAAAATCCGTAATCGTAATAGCCCTCTATCGGATGTTTTTTTAATTTCACGTGATTAATGATAAAAGCGCTTACTAAAGAGACTTTTTTTCACATCTAATCGTAATTTAAAAGGAAGGAAAAAGAAATGCGTAATCGTAATAGCCCTCTATCTGATGTTTTTTTAATTTCACGTGATTAATGATAAAAGAGCTTACTAAAGAGACTTTTTTTTCACATCTAATCGTAATTTAAAAGGAAGGAAAAAGAAATGCGTAATCGTAATAGCCCTCTATCGAATGTTTTTTTAATTTCACGTGATTAATGATAAAAGCGCTTACTAAAGAGACTTTTTTTTCACATCTAATCGTAATTTAAAAGGAAGGAAAAAGAAATGCGTAATCCTAATAGCCCTCTATCGGATGTTTTTTTAATTTCACGTGATTAATGATAAAAGCGCTTACTAAAGAGACTTTTTTTCACATCTAATCGTAATTTAAGAGGAAGGAAAAAGAAATGCGTAATCGTAATAGCCCTCTATCGGATGTTTTTTTAATTTCACGTGATTAATGATAAAAGCGCTTACTAAAGAGCCTTTTTTTTCACATCTAATCGTAATTTAAAAGGAAGGAAAAAGAAATGCGTAATCGTAATAGCCCTCTATCGGATGATTTTTTAATTTCCCCTGATTAATGATAAAAGCGCTTACTAAAGAGACTTTTTTTTCACATCTAATCGTAATTTAAGAGGAAGGAAAAAGAAATGCGTAATCGTAATAGCCCTCTATCGGATTTTTTTTTTAATTTCACCTGATTAATGATAAAAGCGCTTACTAAAGAGACTTTTTTTCACATCTAATCGTAATTTAAAAGGAAGGAAAAAGAAATGCGTAATCGTAATAGCCCTCTATCGGATGTTTTTTTAATTTCACGTGATTAATGATAAAAGCGCTTACTAAAGAGACTTTTTTTTCGCATCTAATCGTAATTTAAAAGGAAGGAAAAAGAAATGCGTAATCGTAATAGCCCTCTATCGGATGTTCTTTTAATTTCACGTAATTAATGATAAAAGCGCTTACTAAAAGGACTTCATTAACATCTAATCGTAATTTAAAAGGAAGGAAGAAAAAATGCGTAATCGTAATAGCCCTCTATCGGATTTTTTTTTTTAATTTCACCTGATTAATGATAAAAGCGCTTACTAAAGAGACTTTTTTTTCGCATCTAATCGTAATTTAAGAGGAAGGAAGAAAAAATCCGTAATCGTAATAGCCCTCTATCGGATGTTTTTTTAATTTCACGTGATTAATGATAAAAGCGCTTACTAAAGAGACTTTTTTTCACATCTAATCGTAATTTAAAAGGAAGGAAAAAGAAATGCGTAATCGTAATAGCCCTCTATCGGATGTTTTTTTAATTTCACGTGATTAATGATAAAAGCGCTTACTAAAGAGACTTTTTTTCACATCTAATCGTAATTTAAAAGGAAGGAAAAAGAAATGCGTAATCGTAATAGCCCTCTATCGGATGTTCTTTTAATTTCACCTGATTGATGATAAAAGCGCTTACTAAAGAGACTTTTTTTTACATCTAATCGTAATTTAAAAGGAAGGAAAAAGAAAGGCGTAATCGTAATAGCCCACTATCGGATGTTCTTTTAATTTCACGTGATTAATGATAAAAGCGCTTACTAAAGAGACTTTTTTTTCACATCTAATCGTAATTTAAGAGGAAGGAAAAAGAAATGCGTAATCGTAATAGCCCTCTATCGGATGTTTTTTTAATTTCACGTGATTAATGATAAGAGCGCTTACTAAAGAGACTTTTTTTTCACATCTAATCGTAATTTAAAAGGAAGGAAAAAGAAATGCGTAATCGTAATAGCCCTCTATCGGATGTTTTTTTAATTTCACGTGATTAATGATAAAAGCGCTTACTAAAGAGACTTTTTTTCACATCTAATCGTAATTTAAAAGGAAGGAAAAAGAAATGCGTAATCGTAATAGCCCTCTATCGGATGTTCTTTTAATTTCACGTGATTAATGATAAAAGCGCTTACTAAAGAGACTTTTTTTTCACATCTAATCGTAATTTAAAAGGAAGGAAAAAGAAATGCGTAATCGTAATAGCCCTCTATCGGATGTTCTTTTAATTTCACGTGATTAATGATAAAAGCGCTTACTAAAGAGACTTTTTTTCACATCTAATCGTAATTTAAAAGGAAGGAAAAAGAAATGCGTAATCGTAATAGCCCTCTATCGGATGTTCTTTTAATTTCACGTGATTAATGATAAAAGCGCTTACTAAAGAGACTTTTTTTCACATCTAATCGTAATTTAAAAGGAAGGAAAAAGAAATGCGTAATCGTAATAGCCCTCTATCGGATGTTTTTTTAATTTCACGTGATTAATGATAAAAGCGCTTACTAAAGAGACTTTTTTTCACATCTAATCGTAATTTAAAAGGAAGGAAAAAGAAATGCGTAATCGTAATAGCCCTCTATCTGATGTTTTTTTAATTTCACGTGATTAATGATAAAAGCGCTTACTAAAGAGACTTTTTTTTCACATCTAATCGTAATTTAAAAGGAAGGAAAAAGAAATGCGTAATCGTAATAGCCCTCTATCGAATGTTTTTTTAATTTCACGTGATTAATGATAAAAGCGCTTACTAAAGAGACTTTTTTTTCACATCTAATCGTAATTTAAAAGGAAGGAAAAAGAAATGCGTAATCCTAATAGCCCTCTATCGGATGTTTTTTTAATTTCACGTGATTAATGATAAAAGCGCTTACTAAAGAGACTTTTTTTCACATCTAATCGTAATTTAAGAGGAAGGAAAAAGAAATGCGTAATCGTAATAGCCCTCTATCTGATGTTTTTTTAATTTCACATGATTAATTATAAAAGCGCTTACTAAAGAGACTTTTTTTTCACATCTAATCGTAATTTAAGAGGAAGGAAAAAGAAATGCGTAATCGTAATAGCCCTCTATCGGATTTTTTTTTTAATTTCACCTGATTAATGATAAAAGCGCTTACTAAAGAGACTTTTTTTCACATCTAATCGTAATTTAAAAGGAAGGAAAAAGAAATGCGTAATCGTAATAGCCCTCTATCGGATGTTTTTTTAATTTCACGTGATTAATGATAAAAGCGCTTACTAAAGAGACTTTTTTTTCGCATCTAATCGTAATTTAAAAGGAAGGAAAAAGAAATGCGTAATCGTAATAGCCCTCTATCGGATGTTCTTTTAATTTCACGTAATTAATGATAAAAGCGCTTACTAAAAGGACTTCATTAACATCTAATCGTAATTTAAAAGGAAGGAAGAAAAAATGCGTAATCGTAATAGCCCTCTATCGGATTTTTTTTTTTAATTTCACCTGATTAATGATAAAAGCGCTTACTAAAGAGACTTTTTTTTCGCATCTAATCGTAATTTAAGAGGAAGGAAGAAAAAATCCGTAATCGTAATAGCCCTCTATCGATTGTTTTTTTAATTTCACGTGATTAATGATAAAAGCGCTTACTAAAGAGACTTTTTTTCACATCTAATCGTAATTTAAAAGGAAGGAAAAAGAAATGCGTAATCGTAATAGCCCTCTATCGGATGTTTTTTTAATTTCACGTGATTAATGATAAAAGCGCTTACTAAAGAGACTTTTTTTCACATCTAATCGTAATTTAAAAGGAAGGAAAAAGAAATGCGTAATCGTAATAGCCCTCTATCGGATGTTCTTTTAATTTCACCTGATTGATGATAAAAGCGCTTACTAAAGAGACTTTTTTTTACATCTAATCGTAATTTAAAAGGAAGGAAAAAGAAAGGCGTAATCGTAATAGCCCACTATCGGATGTTCTTTTAATTTCACGTGATTAATGATAAAAGCGCTTACTAAAGAGACTTTTTTTTCACATCTAATCGTAATTTAAGAGGGAGGAAAAAGAAATGCGTAATCGTAATAGCCCTCTATCGGATGTTTTTTTAATTTCACGTGATTAATGATAAGAGCGCTTACTAAAGAGACTTTTTTTTCACATCTAATCGTAATTTAAAAGGAAGGAAAAAGAAATGCGTAATCGTAATAGCCCTCTATCGGATGTTTTTTTAATTTCACGTGATTAATGATAAAAGCGCTTACTAAAGAGACTTTTTTTCACATCTAATCGTAATTTAAAAGGAAGGAAAAAGAAATGCGTAATCGTAATAGCCCTCTATCGGATGTTCTTTTAATTTCACGTGATTAATGATAAAAGCGCTTACTAAAGAGACTTTTTTTTCACATCTAATCGTAATTTAAAAGGAAGGAAAAAGAAATGCGTAATCGTAATAGCCCTCTATCGGATGTTCTTTTAATTTCACGTGATTAATGATAAAAGCGCTTACTAAAGAGACTTTTTTTCACATCTAATCGTAATTTAAAAGGAAGGAAAAAGAAATGCGTAATCGTAATAGCCCTCTATCGGATGTTCTTTTAATTTCACGTGATTAATGATAAAAGCGCTTACTAAAGAGACTTTTTTTCACATCTAATCGTAATTTAAAAGGAAGGAAAAAGAAATGCGTAATCGTAATAGCCCTCTATCGGATGTTTTTTTAATTTCACGTGATTAATGATAAAAGCGCTTACTAAAGAGACTTTTTTTCACATCTAATCGTAATTTAAAAGGAAGGAAAAAGAAATGCGTAATCGTAATAGCCCTCTATCGGATGTTCTTTTAATTTCACCTGATTAATGATAAAAGCGCTTACTAAAGAGACTTTTTTTCACATCTAATCGTAATTTAAAAGGAAGGAAAAAGAAATGCGTAATCGTAATAGCCCTCTATCGGATGTTCTTTTAATTTCACGTGATTAATGATAAAAGCGCTTACTAAAGAGACTTTTTTTTCACATCTAATCGTAATTTAAAAGGAAGGAAAAAGAAATGCGTAATCGTAATAGCCCTCTATCGGATGTTCTTTTAATTTCACCTGATTAATGATAAAAGCGCTTACTAAAGAGACTTTTTTTCACATCTAATCGTAATTTAAAAGGAAGGAAAAAGAAATGCGTAATCGTAATAGCCCTCTATCGGATGTTCTTTTAATTTCACGTGATTAATGATAAAAGCGCTTACTAAAGAGACTTTTTTTCACATCTAATCGTAATTTAAAAGGAAGGAAAAAGAAATGCGTAATCGTAATAGCCCTCTATCGGATGTTTTTTTAATTTCACGTGATTAATGATAAGAGCGCTTACTAAAGAGACTTTTTTTCACATCTAATCGTAATTTAAAAGGAAGGAAAAAGAAATGCGTAATCGTAATAGCCCTCTATCGGATGTTCTTTTAATTTCACCTGATTAATGATAAAAGCGCTTACTAAAGAGACTTTTTTTCACATCTAATCGTAATTTAAAAGGAAGGAAGAAAAAATGCGTAATCGTAATAGCCCTCTATCGGATGTTTTTTTAATTTCACGTGATTAATGATAAGAGCGCTTACTAAAGAGACTTTTTTTTCGCATCTAATCGTAATTTAAGAGGAAGGAAAAAGAAAGTCGTAATCGTAATAGCCCACTATCGGATGTTCTTTTAATTTCACCTGATTAATGATAAGAGCGCTTACTAAAGAGACTTTTTTTCACATCTAATCGTAATTTAAGAGGAAGGAAAAAGAAATGCGTAATCGTAATAGCCCTCTATCGGATGATTTTTTAATTTCACCTGATTGATGATAAAAGCGCTTACTAAAGAGACTTTTTTTTCACATCTAATCGTAATTTAAAAGGAAGGAAAAAGAAATGCGTAATCGTAATAGCCCTCTATCGGATGTTTTTTTAATTTCACGTGATTAATGATAAAAGCGCTTACTAAAAGGACTTTTTTAACATCTAATCGTAATTTAAAAGGAAGGAAGAAAAAATGCGTAATCGTAATAGCCCTCTATCGGATGTTTTTTTAATTTCACGTGATTAATGATAAAAGCGCTTACTAAAGAGACTTTTTTTCACATCTAATCGTAATTTAAAAGGAAGGAAAAAGAAATGCGTAATCGTAATAGTCCTCTATCGGATGTTTTTTTAATTTCACGTGATTAATGATAAAAGCGCCTACTAAAGAGACTTTTTTTTCGCATCTAATCGTAATTTAAGAGGAAGGAAAAAGAAAGGCGTAATCGTAATAGCCCTCTATCGGATGGTCTTTTAATTTCACCTGATTAATGATAAAAGCGCTTACTAAAGAGTTTTTTTTTCACATCTAATCGTAATTTAAAAGGTAGGAAGAAGAAATGCGTAATCGTAATAGCCCTCTATCGGATGTTTTTTTAATTTCACGTGATTAATGATAAAAGCGCTTACTAAAGAGTTTTTTTTTCACATCTAATCGTAATTTAAAAGGAAGGAAGAAGAAATGCGTAATCGTAATAGCCCTCTATCGGATGTTTTTTTAATTTCACGTGATTAATGATAAAAGCGCTTACTAAAGAGACGTTTTTTCACATATAATAGTAATTTAAAAGGAAGGAAATTGAAATGCGTAATCGTAATAGCCCTCTATCGGATGTTTTTTTAATTTCACGTGATTAATGATAAAAGCGCTTACTAAAGAGACGTTTTTTCACATATAATAGTAATTTAAAAGGAAGGAAATTGAAATGCGTAATCGTAATAGTCCTCTATCGGATGTTTTTTTAATTTCACGTGATTAATGATAAAAGCGCTTACTAAAGAGTTTTTTTTTCACATCTAATCGTAATTTAAAAGGAAGGAAAAAGAAATGCGTAATCGTAATAGCCCTCTATCGGATGTTTTTTTAATTTCACGTGATTAATGATAAGAGCGCTTACTAAAGAGACTTTTTTTCACATCTAATCGTAATTTAAAAGGAAGGAAAAAGAAATGCGTAATCGTAATAGCCCTCTATCGGATGTTCTTTTAATTTCACGTGATTAATGATAAAAGCGCTTACTAAAGAGACTTTTTTTTCACATCTAATCGTAATTTAAAAGGAAGGAAAAAGAAATGCGTAATCGTAATAGCCCTCTATCGGATGTTTTTTTAATTTCACGTGATTAATGATAAAAGCGCTTACTAAAGAGACTTTTTTTCACATCTAATCGTAATTTAAAAGGAAGGAAAAAGAAATGCGTAATCGTAATAGCCCTCTATCGGATGTTCTTTTAATTTCACCTGATTAATGATAAAAGCGCTTACTAAAGAGACTTTTTTTCACATCTAATCGTAATTTAAAAGGAAGGAAAAAGAAATGCGTAATCGTAATAGCCCTCTATCGGATGTTCTTTTAATTTCACCTGATTAATGATAAAAGCGCTTACTAAAGAGACTTTTTTTTCACATCTAATCGTAATTTAAGAGGAAGGAAAAAGAAATGCGTAATCGTAATAGCCCTCTATCGGATTTTTTTTTTAATTTCACCTGATTAATGATAAAAGCGCTTACTAAAGAGACTTTTTTTCACATCTAATCGTAATTTAAAAGGAAGGAAAAAGAAATGCGTAATCGTAATAGCCCTCTATCGGATGTTTTTTTAATTTCACGTGATTAATGATAAAAGCGCTTACTAAAGAGACTTTTTTTTCGCATCTAATCGTAATTTAAAAGGAAGGAAAAAGAAATGCGTAATCGTAATAGCCCTCTATCGGATGTTCTTTTAATTTCACGTAATTAATGATAAAAGCGCTTACTAAAAGGACTTCATTAACATCTAATCGTAATTTAAAAGGAAGGAAGAAAAAATGCGTAATCGTAATAGCCCTCTATCGGATTTTTTTTTTTAATTTCACCTGATTAATGATAAAAGCGCTTACTAAAGAGACTTTTTTTTCGCATCTAATCGTAATTTAAGAGGAAGGAAGAAAAAATCCGTAATCGTAATAGCCCTCTATCGGATGTTTTTTTAATTTCACGTGATTAATGATAAAAGCGCTTACTAAAGAGACTTTTTTTCACATCTAATCGTAATTTAAAAGGAAGGAAAAAGAAATGCGTAATCGTAATAGCCCTCTATCGGATGTTTTTTTAATTTCACGTGATTAATGATAAAAGCGCTTACTAAAGAGACTTTTTTTCACATCTAATCGTAATTTAAAAGGAAGGAAAAAGAAATGCGTAATCGTAATAGCCCTCTATCGGATGTTCTTTTAATTTCACCTGATTGATGATAAAAGCGCTTACTAAAGAGACTTTTTTTTACATCTAATCGTAATTTAAAAGGAAGGAAAAAGAAAGGCGTAATCGTAATAGCCCACTATCGGATGTTCTTTTAATTTCACGTGATTAATGATAAAAGCGCTTACTAAAGAGACTTTTTTTTCACATCTAATCGTAATTTAAGAGGGAGGAAAAAGAAATGCGTAATCGTAATAGCCCTCTATCGGATGTTTTTTTAATTTCACGTGATTAATGATAAGAGCGCTTACTAAAGAGACTTTTTTTTCACATCTAATCGTAATTTAAAAGGAAGGAAAAAGAAATGCGTAATCGTAATAGCCCTCTATCGGATGTTTTTTTAATTTCACGTGATTAATGATAAAAGCGCTTACTAAAGAGACTTTTTTTCACATCTAATCGTAATTTAAAAGGAAGGAAAAAGAAATGCGTAATCGTAATAGCCCTCTATCGGATGTTCTTTTAATTTCACGTGATTAATGATAAAAGCGCTTACTAAAGAGACTTTTTTTTCACATCTAATCGTAATTTAAAAGGAAGGAAAAAGAAATGCGTAATCGTAATAGCCCTCTATCGGATGTTCTTTTAATTTCACGTGATTAATGATAAAAGCGCTTACTAAAGAGACTTTTTTTCACATCTAATCGTAATTTAAAAGGAAGGAAAAAGAAATGCGTAATCGTAATAGCCCTCTATCGGATGTTCTTTTAATTTCACGTGATTAATGATAAAAGCGCTTACTAAAGAGACTTTTTTTCACATCTAATCGTAATTTAAAAGGAAGGAAAAAGAAATGCGTAATCGTAATAGCCCTCTATCGGATGTTCTTTTAATTTCACCTGATTAATGATAAAAGCGCTTACTAAAGAGACTTTTTTTCACATCTAATCGTAATTTAAAAGGAAGGAAAAAGAAATGCGTAATCGTAATAGCCCTCTATCGGATGTTCTTTTAATTTCACGTGATTAATGATAAAAGCGCTTACTAAAGAGACTTTTTTTTCACATCTAATCGTAATTTAAAAGGAAGGAAAAAGAAATGCGTAATCGTAATAGCCCTCTATCGGATGTTCTTTTAATTTCACCTGATTAATGATAAAAGCGCTTACTAAAGAGACTTTTTTTCACATCTAATCGTAATTTAAAAGGAAGGAAAAAGAAATGCGTAATCGTAATAGCCCTCTATCGGATGTTCTTTTAATTTCACCTGATTAATGATAAAAGCGCTTACTAAAGAGACTTTTTTTCACATCTAATCGTAATTTAAGAGGAAGGAAAAAGAAATGCGTAATCGTAATAGCCCTCTATCGGATGTTCTTTTAATTTCACGTAATTAATGATAAAAGCGCTTACTAAAAGGACTTCTTTAACATCTAATCGTAATTTAAAAGGAAGGAAGAAAAAATGCGTAATCGTAATAGCCCTCTATCGGATGTTTTTTTAATTTCACGTGATTAATGATAAGAGCGCTTACTAAAGAGACTTTTTTTCACATCTAATCGTAATTTAAGAGGAAGGAAAAAGAAATGCGTAATCGTAATAGCCCTCTATCGGATGATTTTTTTAATTTCACCTGATTGCTGATAAAAGCGCTTACTAAAGAGACTTTTTTTTCACATCTAATCGTAATTTAAAAGGAAGGAAAAAGAAATGCGTAATCGTAATAGCCCTCTATCGGATGTTTTTTTAAATTCACGTGATTAATGATAAAAGCGCTTACTAAAAGGACTTTTTTAACATCTAATCGTAATTTAAAAGGAAGGAAGAAAAAATGCGTAATCGTAATAGCCCTCTATCGGATGTTTTTTTAATTTCACGTGATTAATGATAAGAGCGCTTACTAAAGTGACTTTTTTTTCGCATCTAATCGTAATTTAAGAGGAAGGAAAAAGAAAGTCGTAATCGTAATAGCCCACTATCGGATGTTCTTTTAATTTCACCTGATTAATGATAAGAGCGCTTACTAAAGAGACTTTTTTTCACATCTAATCGTAATTTAAGAGGAAGGAAAAAGAAATGCGTAATCGTAATAGCCCTCTATCGGATGATTTTTTAATTTCACCTGATTGATGATAAAAGCGCTTACTAAAGAGACTTTTTTTTCACATCTAATCGTAATTTAAAAGGAAGGAAAAAGAAATGCGTAATCGTAATAGCCCTCTATCGGATGTTTTTTTAATTTCACGTGATTAATGATAAAAGCGCTTACTAAAAGGACTTTTTTAACATCTAATCGTAATTTAAAAGGAAGGAAGAAAAAATGCGTAATCGTAATAGCCCTCTATCGGATGTTTTTTTAATTTCACGTGATTAATGATAAAAGCGCTTACTAAAGAGACTTTTTTTCACATCTAATCGTAATTTAAAAGGAAGGAAAAAGAAATGCGTAATCGTAATAGTCCTCTATCGGATGTTTTTTTAATTTCACGTGATTAATGATAAAAGCGCCTACTAAAGAGACTTTTTTTTCGCATCTAATCGTAATTTAAGAGGAAGGAAAAAGAAAGGCGTAATCGTAATAGCCCTCTATCGGATGGTCTTTTAATTTCACCTGATTAATGATAAAAGCGCTTACTAAAGAGTTTTTTTTTCACATCTAATCGTAATTTAAAAGGTAGGAAGAAGAAATGCGTAATCGTAATAGCCCTCTATCGGATGTTTTTTTAATTTCACGTGATTAATGATAAAAGCGCTTACTAAAGAGTTTTTTTTTCACATCTAATCGTAATTTAAAAGGAAGGAAGAAGAAATGCGTAATCGTAATAGCCCTCTATCGGATGTTTTTTTAATTTCACGTGATTAATGATAAAAGCGCTTACTAAAGAGACGTTTTTTCACATATAATAGTAATTTAAAAGGAAGGAAATTGAAATGCGTAATCGTAATAGCCCTCTATCGGATGTTTTTTTAATTTCACGTGATTAATGATAAAAGCGCTTACTAAAGAGACGTTTTTTCACATATAATAGTAATTTAAAAGGAAGGAAATTGAAATGCGTAATCGTAATAGTCCTCTATCGGATGTTTTTTTAATTTCACGTGATTAATGATAAAAGCGCTTACTAAAGAGTTTTTTTTTCACATCTAATCGTAATTTAAAAGGAAGGAAAAAGAAATGCGTAATCGTAATAGCCCTCTATCGGATGTTTTTTTAATTTCACGTGATTAATGATAAGAGCGCTTACTAAAGAGACTTTTTTTCACATCTAATCGTAATTTAAAAGGAAGGAAAAAGAAATGCGTAATCGTAATAGCCCTCTATCGGATGTTCTTTTAATTTCACGTGATTAATGATAAAAGCGCTTACTAAAGAGACTTTTTTTTCACATCTAATCGTAATTTAAAAGGAAGGAAAAAGAAATGCGTAATCGTAATAGCCCTCTATCGGATGTTTTTTTAATTTCACGTGATTAATGATAAAAGCGCTTACTAAAGAGACTTTTTTTCACATCTAATCGTAATTTAAAAGGAAGGAAAAAGAAATGCGTAATCGTAATAGCCCTCTATCGGATGTTCTTTTAATTTCACCTGATTAATGATAAAAGCGCTTACTAAAGAGACTTTTTTTCACATCTAATCGTAATTTAAAAGGAAGGAAAAAGAAATGCGTAATCGTAATAGCCCTCTATCGGATGTTCTTTTAATTTCACCTGATTAATGATAAAAGCGCTTACTAAAGAGACTTTTTTTCACATCTAATCGTAATTTAAAAGGAAGGAAAAAGAAATGCGTAATCGTAATAGCCCTCTATCGGATGTTCTTTTAATTTCACGTGATTAATGATAAGAGCGCTTACTAAAGAGACTTTTTTTCACATCTAATCGTAATTTAAAAGGAAGGAAAAATAAATGCGTAATCGTAATAGCCCTCTATCGGATGTTCTTTTAATTTCACGTGATTAATGATAAAAGCGCTTACTAAAGAGACTTTTTTTCACATCTAATCGTAATTTAAAAGGAAGGAAAAAGAAATGCGTAATCGTAATAGCCCTCTATCGGATGTTCTTTTAATTTCACCTGATTAATGATAAAAGCGCTTACTAAAGAGACTTTTTTTCACATCTAATCGTAATTTAAAAGGAAGGAAAAAGAAATGCGTAATCGTAATAGCCCTCTATCGGATGTTCTTTTAATTTCACCTGATTAATGATAAAAGCGCTTACTAAAGAGACTTTTTTTCACATCTAATCGTAATTTAAAAGGAAGGAAAAAGAAATGCGTAATCGTAATAGCCCTCTATCGGATGTTCTTTTAATTTCACCTGATTAATGATAAAAGCGCTTACTAAAGAGACTTTTTTTCACATCTAATCGTAATTTAAAAGGAAGGAAAAAGAAATGCGTAATCGTAATAGCCCTCTATCGGATGTTCTTTTAATTTCACCTGATTAATGATAAAAGCGCTTACTAAAGAGACTTTTTTTTCACATCTAATCGTAATTTAAAAGGAAGGAAAAAGAAATGCGTAATCGTAATAGCCCACTATCGGATGTTCTTTTAATTTCACCTGATTAATGATAAAAGCGCTTACTAAAGAGACTTTTTTTCACATCTAATCGTAATTTAAAAGGAAGGAAAAAGAAAGGCGTAATCGTAATAGCCCACTATCGGATGTTCTTTTAATTTCACCTGATTAATGATAAAAGCGCTTACTAAAGAGATTTTTTTTTCACATCTAATCGTAATTTAAGAGGAAGGAAAAAGAAATGCGTAATCGTAATAGACCTCTATCGGATGTTCTTTTAATTTCACCTGATTAATGATAAAAGCGCTTACTAAAGAGACTTTTTTTTCACATCTAATCGTAATTTAAAAGGAAGGAAAAAGAAATGCGTAATCGTAATAGCCCTCTATCGGATGTTCTTTTAATTTCACGTGATTAATGATAAAAGCGCTTACTAAAGAGACTTTTTTTCACATCTAATCGTAATTTAAAAGGAAGGAAAAAGAAATGCGTAATCGTAATAGCCCTCTATCGGATGTTCTTTTAATTTCACGTGATTAATGATAAAAGCGCTTACTAAAGAGACTTTTTTTCACATCTAATCGTAATTTAAAAGGAAGGAAAAAGAAATGCGTAATCGTAATAGCCCTCTATCGGATGTTCTTTTAATTTCACCTGATTAATGATAAAAGCGCTTACTAAAGAGACTTTTTTTCACATCTAATCGTAATTTAAAAGGAAGGAAAAAGAAATGCGTAATCGTAATAGCCCTCTATCGGATGTTCTTTTAATTTCACCTGATTAATGATAAAAGCGCTTACTAAAGAGACTTTTTTTCACATCTAATCGTAATTTAAAAGGAAGGAAAAAGAAATGCGTAATCGTAATAGCCCTCTATCGGATGTTCTTTTAATTTCACCTGATTAATGATAAAAGCGCTTACTAAAGAGACTTTTTTTCACATCTAATCGTAATTTAAAAGGAAGGAAAAAGAAATGCGTAATCGTAATAGCCCTCTATCGGATGTTCTTTTAATTTCACCTGATTAATGATAAAAGCGCTTACTAAAGAGACTTTTTTTCACATCTAATCGTAATTTAAAAGGAAGGAAAAAGAAATGCGTAATCGTAATAGCCCTCTATCGGATGTTCTTTTAATTTCACCTGATTAATGATAAAAGCGCTTACTAAAGAGACTTTTTTTCACATCTAATCGTAATTTAAAAGGAAGGAAAAAGAAATGCGTAATCGTAATAGCCCTCTATCGGATGTTCTTTTAATTTCACCTGATTAATGATAAGAGCGCTTACTAAAGAGACTTTTTTTCACATCTAATCGTAATTTAAAAGGAAGGAAAAATAAATGCGTAATCGTAATAGCCCTCTATCGGATGTTCTTTTAATTTCACGTGATTAATGATAAAAGCGCTTACTAAAGAGACTTTTTTTCACATCTAATCGTAATTTAAAAGGAAGGAAAAAGAAATGCGTAATCGTAATAGCCCTCTATCGGATGTTCTTTTAATTTCACCTGATTAATGATAAAAGCGCTTACTAAAGAGACTTTTTTTCACATCTAATCGTAATTTAAAAGGAAGGAAAAAGAAATGCGTAATCGTAATAGCCCTCTATCGGATGTTCTTTTAATTTCACCTGATTAATGATAAAAGCGCTTACTAAAGAGACTTTTTTTCACATCTAATCGTAATTTAAAAGGAAGGAAAAAGAAATGCGTAATCGTAATAGACCTCTATCGGATGTTCTTTTAATTTCACCTGATTAATGATAAAAGCGCTTACTAAAGAGACTTTTTTTTCACATCTAATCGTAATTTAAAAGGAAGGAAAAAGAAATGCGAAATCGTAATAGCCCACTATCGGATGTTCTTTTAATTTCACCTGATTAATGATAAAAGCGCTTACTAAAGAGACTTTTTTTCACATCTAATCGTAATTTAAAAGGAAGGAAAAAGAAAGGCGTAATCGTAATAGCCCACTATCGGATGTTCTTTTAATTTCACCTGATTAATGATAAAAGCGCTTACTAAAGAGATTTTTTTTTCACATCTAATCGTAATTTAAGAGGAAGGAAAAAGAAATGCGTAATCGTAATAGCCCTCTATCGGATGTTTTTTTAATTTCACGTGATTAATGATAAAAGCGCTTACTAAAGAGACTTTTTTCACATCTAATCGTAATTTAAAAGGAAGGAAAAAGAAATGCGTAATCGTAATAGCCCTCTATCGGATGTTCTTTTAATTTCACCTGATTAATGATAAAAGCGCTTACTAAAGAGACTTTTTTTCACATCTAATCGTAATTTAAAAGGAAGGAAAAAGAAATGCGTAATCGTAATAGCCCTCTATCGGATGTTCTTTTAATTTCACCTGATTAATGATAAAAGCGCTTACTAAAGAGACTTTTTTTCACATCTAATCGTAATTTAAAAGGAAGGAAAAAGAAATGCGTAATCGTAATAGCCCTCTATCGGATGTTCTTTTAATTTCACGTGATTAATGATAAGAGCGCTTACTAAAGACACTTTTTTTCACATCTAATCGTAATTTAAAAGGAAGGAAAAAGAAATGCGTAATCGTAATAGCCCTCTATCGGATGTTCTTTTAATTTCACGTGATTAATGATAAAAGCGCTTACTAAAGAGACTTTTTTTCACATCTAATCGTAATTTAAAAGGAAGGAAAAAGAAATGCGTAATCGTAATAGCCCTCTATCGGATGTTCTTTTAATTTCACCTGATTAATGATAAAAGCGCTTACTAAAGAGACTTTTTTTCACATCTAATCGTAATTTAAAAGGAAGGAAAAAGAAATGCGTAATCGTAATAGCCCTCTATCGGATGTTCTTTTAATTTCACCTGATTAATGATAAAAGCGCTTACTAAAGAGACTTTTTTTCACATCTAATCGTAATTTAAAAGGAAGGAAAAAGAAATGCGTAATCGTAATAGCCCTCTATCGGATGTTCTTTTAATTTCACCTGATTAATGATAAAAGCGCTTACTAAAGAGACTTTTTTTCACATCTAATCGTAATTTAAAAGGAAGGAAAAAGAAATGCGTAATCGTAATAGCCCTCTATCGGATGTTCTTTTAATTTCACCTGATTAATGATAAAAGCGCTTACTAAAGAGACTTTTTTTTCACATCTAATCGTAATTTAAAAGGAAGGAAAAAGAAATGCGTAATCGTAATAGCCCACTATCGGATGTTCTTTTAATTTCACCTGATTAATGATAAAAGCGCTTACTAAAGAGACTTTTTTTCACATCTAATCGTAATTTAAAAGGAAGGAAAAAGAAAGGCGTAATCGTAATAGCCCACTATCGGATGTTCTTTTAATTTCACCTGATTAATGATAAAAGCGCTTACTAAAGAGATTTTTTTTTCACATCTAATCGTAATTTAAGAGGAAGGAAAAAGAAATGCGTAATCGTAATAGACCTCTATCGGATGTTCTTTTAATTTCACCTGATTAATGATAAAAGCGCTTACTAAAGAGACTTTTTTTTCACATCTAATCGTAATTTAAAAGGAAGGAAAAAGAAATGCGTAATCGTAATAGCCCTCTATCGGATGTTCTTTTAATTTCACCTGATTAATGATAAAAGCGCTTACTAAAGAGACTTTTTTTCACATCTAATCGTAATTTAAAAGGAAGGAAAAAGAAATGCGTAATCGTAATAGCCCTCTATCGGATGTTCTTTTAATTTCACCTGATTAATGATAAAAGCGCTTACTAAAGAGACTTTTTTTCACATCTAATCGTAATTTAAAAGGAAGGAAAAAGAAATGCGTAATCGTAATAGCCCTCTATCGGATGTTCTTTTAATTTCACCTGATTAATGATAAAAGCGCTTACTAAAGAGACTTTTTTTCACATCTAATCGTAATTTAAAAGGAAGGAAAAAGAAATGCGTAATCGTAATAGCCCTCTATCGGATGTTTTTTTAATTTCACGTGATTAATGATAAAAGCGCTTACTAAAAAGACTTTTTTTCACATCTAATCGTAATTTAAAAGGAGGGAAAAAGAAATGCGTAATCGTAATAGCCCTCTATCGGATGTTCTTTTAATTTCACGTGATTAATGATAAAAGCGCTTACTAAAGAGACTTTTTTTCACATCTAATCGTAATTTAAAAGGAAGGAAAAAGAAATGCGTAATCGTAATAGCCCTCTATCGGATGTTTTTTTAATTTCACGTGATTAATGATAAAAGCGCTTACTAAAAAAACTTTTTTTCACATCTAATCGTAATTTAAAAGGAGGGAAAAAGAAATGCGTAATCGTAATAGCCCTCTATCGGATGTTCTTTTAATTTCACCTGATTAATGATAAAAGCGCTTACTAAAGAGACTTTTTTTCACATCTAATCGTAATTTAAAAGGAAGGAAAAAGAAATGCGTAATCGTAATAGCCCTCTATCGGATGTTCTTTTAATTTCACCTGATTAATGATAAAAGCGCTTACTAAAGAGACTTTTTTTCACATCTAATCGTAATTTAAAAGGAAGGAAAAAGAAATGCGTAATCGTAATAGCCCTCTATCGGATGTTCTTTTAATTTCACCTGATTAATGATAAAAGCGCTTACTAAAGAGACTTTTTTTCACATCTAATCGTAATTTAAAAGGAAGGAAAAAGAAATGCGTAATCGTAATAGCCCTCTATCGGATGTTCTTTTAATTTCACCTGATTAATGATAAAAGCGCTTACTAAAGAGACTTTTTTTCACATCTAATCGTAATTTAAAAGGAAGGAAAAAGAAATGCGTAATCGTAATAGCCCACTATCGGATGTTCTTTTAATTTCACCTGATTAATGATAAAAGCGCTTACTAAAGAGACTTTTTTTCACATCTAATCGTAATTTAAAAGGAAGGAAAAAGAAAGGCGTAATCGTAATAGCCCACTATCGGATGTTCTTTTAATTTCACCTGATTAATGATAAAAGCGCTTACTAAAGAGATTTTTTTTTCACATCTAATCGTAATTTAAGAGGAAGGAAAAAGAAATGCGTAATCGTAATAGCCCTCTATCGGATGATTTTTTAATTTCACGTGATTAATGATAAAAGCGCTTGCTAAAGAGACTTTTTTTCACATCTAATCGTAATTTAAAAGGAAGGAAAAAGAAATGCGTAATCGTAATAGCCCTCTATCGGATGTTTTTTTAATTTCACGTGATTAATGATAAAAGCGCTTACTAAAGAGACTTTTTTTCACATCTAATCGTAATTTAAGAGGAAGGAAAAAGAAATGCGTAATCGTAATAGCCCTCTATCGGATGTTCTTTTAATTTCACGTAATTAATGATAAAAGCGCTTACTAAAAGGACTTCTTTAACATCTAATCGTAATTTAAAAGGAAGGAAGAAAAAATGCGTAATCGTAATAGCCCTCTATCGGATGTTTTTTTAATTTCACGTGATTAATGATAAGAGCGCTTACTAAAGAGACTTTTTTTTCACATCTAATCGTAATTTAAGAGGAAGGAAAAAGAAATGCGTAATCGTAATAGCCCTCTATCGGATGTTTTTTTAATTTCACGTGATTAATGATAAAAGCGCTTACTAAAGAGACTTTTTTTTCACATCTAATCGTAATTTAAGAGGAAGGAAAAAGAAATGCGTAATCGTAATAGCCCTCTATCGGATGATTTTTTAATTTCACCTGATTGATGATAAAAGCGCTTACTAAAGAGACTTTTTTTTCGCATCTAATCGTAATTTAAGAGGAAGGAAAAAGAAAGTCGTAATCGTAATAGCCCACTATCGGATGTTCTTTTAATTTCACCTGATTAATGATAAAAGCGCTTACTAAAGAGCCTTTTTTTTCACATCTAATCGTAATTTAAAAGGAAGGAAAAAGAAATGCGTAATCGTAATAGCCCTCTATCGGATGTTCTTTTAATTTCACCTGATTAATGATAAAAGCGCTTACTAAAGAGCCTTTTTTTTCACATCTAATCGTAATTTAAAAGGAAGGAAAAAGAAATGCGTAATCGTAATAGCCCTCTATCGGATGTTCTTTTAATTTCACGTAATTAATGATAAGAGCGCTTACTAAAAGGACTTTTTTAACATCTAATCGTAATTTAAAAGGAAGGAAGAAAAAATGCGTAATCGTAATAGCCCTCTATCGGATGTTTTTTTTATTTCACGTGGTTAATGATAAGAGCGCTTACTAAACAGACTTTTTTTTCACATCTAATCGTAATTTAAAAGGAAGGAAAAAGAAATGCGTAATCGTAATAGCCCTCTATCGGATGATTTTTTAATTTCACCTGATTGATGATAAAAGCGCTTACTAAAGAGACTTTTTTTTCGCATCTAATCGTAATTTAAAAGGAAGGAAGAAGAAATGCGTAATCGTAATAGCCCTCTATCGGATGTTTTTTTAATTTCACGTGATTAATGATAAAAGCGCTTACTAAAGAGTTTTTTTTTCACATCTAATCGTAATTTAAAAGGAAGGAAGAAGAAATGCGTAATCGTAATAGCCCTCTATCGGATGTTTTTTTAATTTCACGTGATTAATGATAAAAGCGCTTACTAAAGAGTTTTTTTTTCACATCTAATCGTAATTTAAAAGGAAGGAAAAAGAAATGCGTAATCGTAATAGCCCTCTATCTGATGTTTTTTTAATTTCACGTGATTAATGATAAAAGCGCTTACTAAAGAGTTTTTTTTTCACATCTAATCGTAATTTAAAAGGAAGGAAGAAGAAATGCGTAATCGTAATAGCCCTCTATCGGATGTTTTTTTAATTTCACGTGATTAATGATAAAAGCGCTTACTAAAGAGACGTTTTTTCACATATAATAGTAATTTAAAAGGAAGGAAATTGAAATGCGTAATCGTAATAGCCCTCTATCGGATGTTTTTTTAATTTCACGTGATTAATGATAAAAGCGCTTACTAAAGAGACGTTTTTTCACATATAATAGTAATTTAAAAGGAAGGAAATTGAAATGCGTAATCGTAATAGTCCTCTATCGGATGTTTTTTTAATTTCACGTGATTAATGATAAAAGCGCTTACTAAAGAGTTTTTTTTTCACATCTAATCGTAATTTAAAAGGAAGGAAAAAGAAATGCGTAATCGTAATAGCCCTCTATCGGATGTTTTTTTAATTTCACGTGATTAATGATAAAAGCGCTTACTAAAGAGTTTTTTTTTCACATCTAATCGTAATTTAAAAGGAAGGAAAAAGAAATGCGTAATCGTAATAGCCCTCTATCGGATGTTTTTTTAATTTCACGTGATTAATGATAAAAGCGCTTACTAAAGAGTTTTTTTTTCACATCTAATCGTAATTTAAAAGGAAGGAAGAAGAAATGCGTAATCGTAATAGCCCTCTATCGGATGTTTTTTTAATTTCACGTGATTAATGATAAAAGCGCTTACTAAAGAGTTTTTTTTTCACATCTAATCGTAATTTAAAAGGAAGGAAAAAGAAATGCGTAATCGTAATAGCCCTCTATCTGATGTTTTTTTAATTTCACGTGATTAATGATAAAAGCGCTTACTAAAGAGTTTTTTTTTCACATCTAATCGTAATTTAAAAGGAAGGAAGAAGAAATGCGTAATCGTAATAGCCCTCTATCGGATGTTTTTTTAATTTCACGTGATTAATGATAAAAGCGCTTACTAAAGAGACGTTTTTTCACATATAATAGTAATTTAAAAGGAAGGAAATTGAAATGCGTAATCGTAATAGCCCTCTATCGGATGTTTTTTTAATTTCACGTGATTAATGATAAAAGCGCTTACTAAAGAGACGTTTTTTCACATATAATAGTAATTTAAAAGGAAGGAAATTGAAATGCGTAATCGTAATAGTCCTCTATCGGATGTTTTTTTAATTTCACGTGATTAATGATAAAAGCGCTTACTAAAGAGTTTTTTTTTCACATCTAATCGTAATTTAAAAGGAAGGAAAAAGAAATGCGTAATCGTAATAGCCCTCTATCGGATGTTTTTTTAATTTCACGTGATTAATGATAAAAGCGCTTACTAAAGAGTTTTTTTTTCACATCTAATCGTAATTTAAAAGGAAGGAAAAAGAAATGCGTAATCGTAATAGCCCTCTATCGGATGTTTTTTTAATTTCACGTGATTAATGATAAAAGCGCTTACTAAAGAGTTTTTTTTTCACATCTAATCGTAATTTAAAAGGAAGGAAGAAGAAATGCGTAATCGTAATAGCCCTCTATCGGATGTTTTTTTAATTTCACGTGATTAATGATAAAAGCGCTTACTAAAGAGACTTTTTTTTCACATCTAATCGTAATTTAAAAGGAAGGAAAAAGAAATGCGTAATCGTAATAGCCCTCTATCGGATGTTTTTTTAATTTCACGTGATTAATGATAAAAGCGCTTACTAAAGAGTTTTTTTTTCACATCTAATCGTAATTTAAAAGGAAGGAAGAAGAAATGCGTAATCGTAATAGCCCTCTATCGGATGTTTTTTTAATTTCACGTGATTAATGATAAAAGCGCTTACTAAAGAGTTTTTTTTTCACATCTAATCGTAATTTAAAAGGAAGGAAAAAGAAATGCGTAATCGTAATAGCCCTCTATCGGATGTTTTTTTAATTTCACGTGATTAATGATAAAAGCGCTTACTAAAGAGACTTTTTTTTCACATCTAATCGTAATTTAAAAGGAAGGAAAAAGAAATGCGTAATCGTAATAGCCCTCTATCGGATGTTTTTTTAATTTCACGTGATTAATGATAAAAGCGCTTACTAAAGAGTTTTTTTTTCACATCTAATCGTAATTTAAAAGGAAGGAAAAAGAAATGCGTAATCGTAATAACCCTCTATCGGATGTTTTTTTAATTTCACGTGATTAATGATAAAAGCGCTTACTAAAGAGTTTTTTTTTCACATCTAATCGTAATTTAAAAGGAAGGAAGAAGAAATGCGTAATCGTAATAGCCCTCTATCGGATGTTTTTTTAATTTCACGTGATTAATGATAAAAGCGCTTACTAAACAGACTTTTTTTTCACATCTAATCGTAATTTAAAAGGAAGGAAAAAGAAATGCGTAATCGTAATAGCCCTCTATCGGATGTTTTTTTAATTTCACGTGATTAATGATAAAAGCGCTTACTAAAGAGACTTTTTTTTCACATCTAATCGTAATTTAAAAGGAAGGAAAAAGAAATGCGTAATCGTAATAGCCCTCTATCGGATGTTTTTTTAATTTCACGTGATTAATGATAAAAGCGCTTACTAAAGAGTTTTTTTTTCACATCTAATCGTAATTTAAAAGGAAGGAAAAAGAAATGCGTAATCGTAATAACCCTCTATCGGATGTTTTTTTAATTTCACGTGATTAATGATAAAAGCGCTTACTAAAGAGACTTTTTTTTCACATCTAATCGTAATTTAAAAGGAAGGAAGACGAAATGCGTAATCGTAATAGTCCTCTATCGGATGTTTTTTTAATTTCACGTGATTAATGATAAAAGCGCTTACTAAAGAGCCTTTTTTTCACATCTAATCGTAATTTAAAAGGAAGGAAAAAGAAATCCGTAATCGTAATAGCCCTCTATCGGATGTTTTTTTAATTTCACGTGATTAATGATAAAAGCGCTTACTAAAGAGTTTTTTTTTCACATCTAATCGTAATTTAAAAGGAAGGAAAAAGAAATGCGTAATCGTAATAGCCCTCTATCGGATGTTTTTTTAATTTCACGTGATTAATGATAAAAGCGCTTACTAAAGAGTTTTTTTTCACATCTAATCGTAATTTAAATGGAAGGAAAAAGAAATGCGTAATCGTAATAGCCCTCTATCGGATGTTTTTTTAATTTCACGTGATTAATGATAAAAGCGCTGACTAAAGAGTTTTTTTTCACATCTAATCGTAATTTAAATGGAAGGAAAAAGAAATGCGTAATCGTAATAGCCCTCTATCGGATGTTTTTTTAATTTCACGTGATTAATGATAAAAGCGCTTACTAAAGAGCCTTTTTTTCACATCTAATCGTAATTTAAAAGGAAGGAAAAAGAAATCCGTAATCGTAATAGCCCTCTATCGGATGTTTTTTTAATTTCACGTGATTAATGATAAAAGCGCTTACTAAAGAGTTTTTTTTTCACATCTAATCGTAATTTAAAAGGAAGGAAAAAGAAATGCGTAATCGTAATAGCCCTCTATCGGATGTTTTTTTAATTTCACGTGATTAATGATAAAAGCGCTTACTAAAGAGTTTTTTTTCACATCTAATCGTAATTTAAATGGAAGGAAAAAGAAATGCGTAATCGTAATAGCCCTCTATCGGATGTTTTTTTAATTTCACGTGATTAATGATAAAAGCGCTGACTAAAGAGTTTTTTTTTCACATCTAATCGTAATTTAAAAGGAAGGAAAAAGAAATGCGTAATCGTAATAGCCCTCTATCGGATGTTTTTTTAATTTCACGTGATTAATGATAAAAGCGCTTACTAAAGAGTTTTTTTTTCAGAAATAATCGTAATTTAAAAGGAAGGAAAAAGAAATGCGTAATCGAAATAGCCCTCTATCGGATGTTTTTTTAATTTCACGTGATTAATGATAAAAGCGCTTACTAAAGAGACTTTTTTTCACATCTAATCGTAATTTAAAAGGAAGGAAAAAGAAATCCGTAATCGTAATAGCCCTCTATCGGATGTTTTTTTAATTTCACGTGATTAATGATAAAAGCGCTTACTAAAGAGTTTTTTTTTCACATCTAATCGTAATTTAAAAGGAAGGAAAAAGAAATGCGTAATCGTAATAGCCCTCTATCGGATGTTTTTTTAATTTCACGTGATTAATGATAAAAGCGCTTACTAAAGAGACTTTTTTTTCACATCTAATCGTAATTTAAAAGGAAGGAAAAAGAAATGCGTAATCGTAATAGCCCTCTATCGGATGTTTTTTTAATTTCACGTGATTAATGATAAAAGCGCTTACTAAAGAGTTTTTTTTTCACATCTAATCGTAATTTAAAAGGAAGGAAGAAGAAATGCGTAATCGTAATAGCCCTCTATCGGATGTTTTTTTAATTTCACGTGATTAATGATAAAAGCGCTTACTAAACAGACTTTTTTTTCACATCTAATCGTAATTTAAAAGGAAGGAAAAAGAAATGCGTAATCGTAATAGCCCTCTATCGGATGTTTTTTTAATTTCACGTGATTAATGATAAAAGCGCTTACTAAAGAGACTTTTTTTTCACATCTAATCGTAATTTAAAAGGAAGGAAAAAGAAATGCGTAATCGTAATAGCCCTCTATCGGATGTTTTTTTAATTTCACGTGATTAATGATAAAAGCGCTTACTAAAGAGACTTTTTTTCACATCTAATCGTAATTTAAGAGGAAGGAAAAAGAAATGCGTAATCGTAATAGCCCTCTATCGGATGTTCTTTTAATTTCACGTAATTAATGATAAAAGCGCTTACTAAAAGGACTTCTTTAACATCTAATCGTAATTTAAAAGGAAGGAAGAAAAAATGCGTAATCGTAATAGCCCTCTATCGGATGTTTTTTTAATTTCACGTGATTAATGATAAGAGCGCTTACTAAAGAGACTTTTTTTCACATCTAATCGTAATTTAAGAGGAAGGAAAAAGAAATGCGTAATCGTAATAGCCCTCTATCGGATGATTTTTTTAATTTCACCTGATTGCTGATAAAAGCGCTTACTAAAGAGACTTTTTTTTCACATCTAATCGTAATTTAAAAGGAAGGAAAAGGAATGCGTAATCGTAATAGCCCTCTATCGGATGTTTTTTTAATTTCACGTGATTAATGATAAAAGCGCTTACTAAAGAGACTTTTTTTTCGCATCTAATCGTAATTTAAGAGGAAGGAAAAAGAAAGTCGTAATCGTAATAGCCCACTATCGGATGTTCTTTTAATTTCACCTGATTAATGATAAGAGCGCTTACTAAAGAGACTTTTTTTCACATCTAATCGTAATTTAAGAGGAAGGAAAAAGAAATGCGTAATCGTAATAGCCCTCTATCGGATGATTTTTTAATTTCACCTGATTGATGATAAAAGCGCTTACTAAAGAGACTTTTTTTTCACATCTAATCGTAATTTAAAAGGAAGGAAAAAGAAATGCGTAATCGTAATAGCCCTCTATCGGATGTTTTTTTAATTTCACGTGATTAATGATAAAAGCGCTTACTAAAAGGACTTTTTTAACATCTAATCGTAATTTAAAAGGAAGGAAGAAAAAATGCGTAATCGTAATAGCCCTCTATCGGATGTTTTTTTAATTTCACGTGATTAATGATAAAAGCGCTTACTAAAGAGACTTTTTTTCACATCTAATCGTAATTTAAAAGGAAGGAAAAAGAAATGCGTAATCGTAATAGTCCTCTATCGGATGTTTTTTTAATTTCACGTGATTAATGATAAAAGCGCTTACTAAAGAGTTTTTTTTTCACATCTAATCGTAATTTAAAAGGAAGGAAAAAGAAATGCGTAATCGTACTAGCCCTCTATCGGATGTATTTCTAATTTCACGTGATTAATGATAAAAGCGCTTACTAAAGAGACTTTTTTTTCACATCTAATCGTAATTTAAAAGGAAGGAAAAAGAAATGCGTAATCGTAATAGCCCTCTATCGGATGTTTTTTTAATTTCACGTGATTAATGATAAGAGCGCTTACTAAAGAGACTTTTTTTCACATCTAATCGTAATTTAAAAGGAAGGAAAAAGAAATGCGTAATCGTAATAGCCCTCTATCGGATGTTTTTTTAATTTCACGTGATTAATGATAAGAGCGCTTACTAAAGAGACTTTTTTTTCACATCTAATCGTAATTTAAAAGGAAGGAAAAAGAAATGCGTAATCGTAATAGCCCTCTATCGGATGTTCTTTTAATTTCACCTGATTAATGATAAAAGCGCTTACTAAAGAGACTTTTTTTCACATCTAATCGTAATTTAAAAGGAAGGAAAAAGAAATGCGTAATCGTAATAGCCCTCTATCGGATGTTCTTTTAATTTCACGTGATTAATGATAAGAGCGCTTACTAAAGAGACTTTTTTTCACATCTAATCGTAATTTAAAAGGAAGGAAAAAGAAATGCGTAATCGTAATAGCCCTCTATCGGATGTTCTTTTAATTTCACGTGATTAATGATAAAAGCGCTTACTAAAGAGACTTTTTTCACATCTAATCGTAATTTAAAAGGAAGGAAAAAGAAATGCGTAATCGTAATAGCCCTCTATCGGATGTTCTTTTAATTTCACGTAATTAATGATAAAAGCGCTTACTAAAAGGACTTCTTTAACATCTAATCGTAATTTAAAAGGAAGGAAGAAAAAATGCGTAATCGTAATAGCCCTCTATCGGATGTTTTTTTAATTTCACCTGATTAATGATAAAAGCGCTTACTAATGAGACTTTTTTTCACATCTAATCGTAATTTAAAAGGAAGGAAAAAGAAATGCGTAATCGTAATAGCCCTCTATCGGATTTTTTTTTTTAATTTCACCTGATTAATGATAAAAGCGCTTACTAAAGAGACTTTTTTTTCGCATCTAATCGTAATTTAAGAGGAAGGAAGAAAAAATCCGTAATCGTAATAGCCCTCTATCGGATGTTTTTTTAATTTCACGTGATTAATGATAAAAGCGCTTACTAAAGAGACTTTTTTTCACATCTAATCGTAATTTAAAAGGAAGGAAAAAGAAATGCGTAATCGTAATAGCCCTCTATCGGATGTTTTTTTAATTTCACGTGATTAATGATAAAAGCGCTTACTAAAGAGACTTTTTTTCACATCTAATCGTAATTTAAAAGGAAGGAAAATGAAATGCGTAATCGTAATAGCCCTCTATCGGATGTTCTTTTAATTTCACGTGATTAATGATAAAAGCGCTTACTAAAGAGACTTTTTTTCACATCTAATCGTAATTTAAAAGGAAGGAAAAAGAAATGCGTAATCGTAATAGCCCTCTATCTGATGTTTTTTTAATTTCACGTGATTAATGATAAAAGCGCTTACTAAAGAGACTTTTTTTTCACATCTAATCGTAATATAAAAGGAAGGAAAAAGAAATGCGTAATCGTAATAGCCCTCTATCTGATGTTTTTTTAATTTCACGTGATTAATGATAAAAGCGCTTACTAAAGAGACTTTTTTTTCACATCTAATCGTAATTTAAAAGGAAGGAAAAAGAAATGCGTAATCGTAATAGCCCTCTATCGAATGTTTTTTTAATTTCACGTGATTAATGATAAAAGCGCTTACTAAAGAGACTTTTTTTTCACATCTAATCGTAATTTAAAAGGAAGGAAAAAGAAATGCGTAATCCTAATAGCCCTCTATCGGATGTTTTTTTAATTTCACGTGATTAATGATAAAAGCGCTTACTAAAGAGACTTTTTTTCACATCTAATCGTAATTTAAGAGGAAGGAAAAAGAAATGCGTAATCGTAATAGCCCTCTATCGGATGTTTTTTTAATTTCACGTGATTAATGATAAAAGCGCTTACTAAAGAGCCTTTTTTTTCACATCTAATCGTAATTTAAAAGGAAGGAAAAAGAAATGCGTAATCGTAATAGCCCTCTATCGGATGATTTTTTAATTTCCCCTGATTAATGATAAAAGCGCTTACTAAAGAGACTTTTTTTTCACATCTAATCGTAATTTAAGAGGAAGGAAAAAGAAATGCGTAATCGTAATAGCCCTCTATCGGATTTTTTTTTTAATTTCACCTGATTAATGATAAAAGCGCTTACTAAAGAGACTTTTTTTCACATCTAATCGTAATTTAAAAGGAAGGAAAAAGAAATGCGTAATCGTAATAGCCCTCTATCGGATGTTTTTTTAATTTCACGTGATTAATGATAAAAGCGCTTACTAAAGAGACTTTTTTTTCGCATCTAATCGTAATTTAAAAGGAAGGAAAAAGAAATGCGTAATCGTAATAGCCCTCTATCGGATGTTCTTTTAATTTCACGTAATTAATGATAAAAGCGCTTACTAAAAGGACTTCATTAACATCTAATCGTAATTTAAAAGGAAGGAAGAAAAAATGCGTAATCGTAATAGCCCTCTATCGGATTTTTTTTTTTAATTTCACCTGATTAATGATAAAAGCGCTTACTAAAGAGACTTTTTTTTCGCATCTAATCGTAATTTAAGAGGAAGGAAGAAAAAATCCGTAATCGTAATAGCCCTCTATCGGATGTTTTTTTAATTTCACGTGATTAATGATAAAAGCGCTTACTAAAGAGACTTTTTTTCACATCTAATCGTAATTTAAAAGGAAGGAAAAAGAAATGCGTAATCGTAATAGCCCTCTATCGGATGTTTTTTTAATTTCACGTGATTAATGATAAAAGCGCTTACTAAAGAGACTTTTTTTCACATCTAATCGTAATTTAAAAGGAAGGAAAAAGAAATGCGTAATCGTAATAGCCCTCTATCGGATGTTCTTTTAATTTCACCTGATTAATGATAAAAGCGCTTACTAAAGAGCCTTTTTTTTCACATCTAATCGTAATTTAAAAGGAAGGAAAAAGAAATGCGTAATCGTAATAGCCCTCTATCGGATGATTTTTTAATTTCCCCTGATTAATGATAAAAGCGCTTACTAAAGAGACTTTTTTTTCACATCTAATCGTAATTTAAGAGGAAGGAAAAAGAAATGCGTAATCGTAATAGCCCTCTATCGGATGATTTTTTAATTTCCCCTGATTAATGATAAAAGCGCTTACTAAAGAGACTTTTTTTCACATCTAATCGTAATTTAAAAGGAAGGAAAAAGAAATGCGTAATCGTAATAGCCCTCTATCGGATGTTTTTTTAATTTCACGTGATTAATGATAAAAGCGCTTACTAAAGAGACTTTTTTTTCGCATCTAATCGTAATTTAAAAGGAAGGAAGAAGAAATGCGTAATCGTAATAGCCCTCTATCGGATGTTCTTTTAATTTCACGTAATTAATGATAAAAGCGCTTACTAAAAGGACTTCTTTAACATCTAATCGTAATTTAAAAGGAAGGAAGAAAAAATGCGTAATCGTAATAGCCCTCTATCGGATGTTTTTTTAATTTCACCTGATTAATGATAAAAGCGCTTACTAATGAGACTTTTTTTCACATCTAATCGTAATTTAAAAGGAAGGAAAAAGAAATGCGTAATCGTAATAGCCCTCTATCGGATTTTTTTTTTTAATTTCACCTGATTAATGATAAAAGCGCTTACTAAAGAGACTTTTTTTTCGCATCTAATCGTAATTTAAGAGGAAGGAAGAAAAAATCCGTAATCGTAATAGCCCTCTATCGGATGTTTTTTTAATTTCACGTGATTAATGATAAAAGCGCTTACTAAAGAGACTTTTTTTCACATCTAATCGTAATTTAAAAGGAAGGAAAAAGAAATGCGTAATCGTAATAGCCCTCTATCTGATGTTTTTTTAATTTCACGTGATTAATGATAAAAGAGCTTACTAAAGAGACTATTTTTTCACATCTAATCGTAATTTAAAAGGAAGGAAAAAGAAATGCGTAATCGTAATAGCCCTCTATCGAATGTTTTTTTAATTTCACGTGATTAATGATAAAAGCGCTTACTAAAGAGACTTTTTTTTCACATCTAATCGTAATTTAAAAGGAAGGAAAAAGAAATGCGTAATCCTAATAGCCCTCTATCGGATGTTTTTTTAATTTCACGTGATTAATGATAAAAGCGCTTACTAAAGAGACTTTTTTTCACATCTAATCGTAATTTAAAAGGAAGGAAAAAGAAATGCGTAATCGTAATAGCCCTCTATCGGATGTTTTTTTAATTTCACGTGATTAATGATAAAAGCGCTTACTAAAGAGACTTTTTTTTCGCATCTAATCGTAATTTAAAAGGAAGGAAAAAGAAATGCGTAATCGTAATAGCCCTCTATCGGATGTTCTTTTAATTTCACGTAATTAATGATAAAAGCGCTTACTAAAAGGACTTCATTAACATCTAATCGTAATTTAAAAGGAAGGAAGAAAAAATGCGTAATCGTAATAGCCCTCTATCGGATTTTTTTTTTTAATTTCACCTGATTAATGATAAAAGCGCTTACTAAAGAGACTTTTTTTTCGCATCTAATCGTAATTTAAGAGGAAGGAAGAAAAAATCCGTAATCGTAATAGCCCTCTATCGGATGTTTTTTTAATTTCACGTGATTAATGATAAAAGCGCTTACTAAAGAGACTTTTTTTCACATCTAATCGTAATTTAAAAGGAAGGAAAAAGAAATGCGTAATCGTAATAGCCCTCTATCGGATGTTCTTTTAATTTCACCTGATTGATGATAAAAGCGCTTACTAAAGAGACTTTTTTTTACATCTAATCGTAATTTAAAAGGAAGGAAAAAGAAAGGCGTAATCGTAATAGCCCACTATCGGATGTTCTTTTAATTTCACGTGATTAATGATAAAAGCGCTTACTAAAGAGACTTTTTTTTCACATCTAATCGTAATTTAAGAGGAAGGAAAAAGAAATGCGTAATCGTAATAGCCCTCTATCGGATGTTTTTTTAATTTCACGTGATTAATGATAAGAGCGCTTACTAAAGAGACTTTTTTTTCGCATCTAATCGTAATTTAAAAGGAAGGAAAAAGAAATGCGTAATCGTAATAGCCCTCTATCGGATGTTCTTTTAATTTCACGTAATTAATGATAAAAGCGCTTACTAAAAGGACTTCATTAACATCTAATCGTAATTTAAAAGGAAGGAAGAAAAAATGCGTAATCGTAATAGCCCTCTATCGGATTTTTTTTTTTAATTTCACCTGATTAATGATAAAAGCGCTTACTAAAGAGACTTTTTTTTCGCATCTAATCGTAATTTAAGAGGAAGGAAGAAAAAATCCGTAATCGTAATAGCCCTCTATCGGATGTTTTTTTAATTTCACGTGATTAATGATAAAAGCGCTTACTAAAGAGACTTTTTTTCACATCTAATCGTAATTTAAAAGGAAGGAAAAAGAAATGCGTAATCGTAATAGCCCTCTATCGGATGTTTTTTTAATTTCACGTGATTAATGATAAAAGCGCTTACTAAAGAGACTTTTTTTCACATCTAATCGTAATTTAAAAGGAAGGAAAAAGAAATGCGTAATCGTAATAGCCCTCTATCGGATGTTCTTTTAATTTCACCTGATTAATGATAAAAGCGCTTACTAAAGAGCCTTTTTTTTCACATCTAATCGTAATTTAAAAGGAAGGAAAAAGAAATGCGTAATCGTAATAGCCCTCTATCGGATGATTTTTTAATTTCCCCTGATTAATGATAAAAGCGCTTACTAAACAGACTTTTTTTTCACATCTAATCGTAATTTAAAAGGAAGGAAAAAGAAATGCGTAATCGTAATAGCCCTCTATCGGATGTTTTTTTAATTTCACGTGATTAATGATAAAAGCGCTTACTAAAGAGACTTTTTTTTCACATCTAATCGTAATTTAAAAGGAAGGAAAAAGAAATGCGTAATCGTAATAGCCCTCTATCGGATGTTTTTTTAATTTCACGTGATTAATGATAAAAGCGCTTACTAAAGAGTTTTTTTTTCACATCTAATCGTAATTTAAAAGGAAGGAAAAAGAAATGCGTAATCGTAATAACCCTCTATCGGATGTTTTTTTAATTTCACGTGATTAATGATAAAAGCGCTTACTAAAGAGACTTTTTTTTCACATCTAATCGTAATTTAAAAGGAAGGAAGACGAAATGCGTAATCGTAATAGTCCTCTATCGGATGTTTTTTTAATTTCACGTGATTAATGATAAAAGCGCTTACTAAAGAGCCTTTTTTTCACATCTAATCGTAATTTAAAAGGAAGGAAAAAGAAATGCGTAATCGTAATAGCCCTCTATCGGATTTTTTTTTTTAATTTCACCTGATTAATGATAAAAGCGCTTACTAAAGAGACTTTTTTTTCGCATCTAATCGTAATTTAAGAGGAAGGAAGAAAAAATCCGTAATCGTAATAGCCCTCTATCGGATGTTTTTTTAATTTCACGTGATTAATGATAAAAGCGCTTACTAAAGAGACTTTTTTTCACATCTAATCGTAATTTAAAAGGAAGGAAAAAGAAATGCGTAATCGTAATAGCCCTCTATCTGATGTTTTTTTAATTTCACGTGATTAATGATAAAAGAGCTTACTAAAGAGACTTTTTTTTCACATCTAATCGTAATTTAAAAGGAAGGAAAAAGAAATGCGTAATCGTAATAGCCCTCTATCGAATGTTTTTTTAATTTCACGTGATTAATGATAAAAGCGCTTACTAAAGAGACTTTTTTTTCACATCTAATCGTAATTTAAAAGGAAGGAAAAAGAAATGCGTAATCCTAATAGCCCTCTATCGGATGTTTTTTTAATTTCACGTGATTAATGATAAAAGCGCTTACTAAAGAGACTTTTTTTCACATCTAATCGTAATTTAAGAGGAAGGAAAAAGAAATGCGTAATCGTAATAGCCCTCTATCGGATGTTTTTTTAATTTCACGTGATTAATGATAAAAGCGCTTACTAAAGAGACTTTTTTTTCACATCTAATCGTAATTTAAAAGGAAGGAAAAAGAAATGCGTAATCGTAATAGCCCTCTATCGGATTTTTTTTTTAATTTCACCTGATTAATGATAAAAGCGCTTACTAAAGAGACTTTTTTTCACATCTAATCGTAATTTAAAAGGAAGGAAAAAGAAATGCGTAATCGTAATAGCCCTCTATCGGATGTTTTTTTAATTTCACGTGATTAATGATAAAAGCGCTTACTAAAGAGACTTTTTTTTCGCATCTAATCGTAATTTAAAAGGAAGGAAAAAGAAATGCGTAATCGTAATAGCCCTCTATCGGATGTTCTTTTAATTTCACGTAATTAATGATAAAAGCGCTTACTAAAAGGACTTCATTAACATCTAATCGTAATTTAAAAGGAAGGAAGAAAAAATGCGTAATCGTAATAGCCCTCTATCGGATTTTTTTTTTTAATTTCACCTGATTAATGATAAAAGCGCTTACTAAAGAGACTTTTTTTTCGCATCTAATCGTAATTTAAGAGGAAGGAAGAAAAAATCCGTAATCGTAAT
The DNA here is from genome assembly GCA_036926295.1 of Pachydiplax longipennis. Classification (NCBI taxonomy): domain Eukaryota; kingdom Metazoa; phylum Arthropoda; class Insecta; order Odonata; family Libellulidae; genus Pachydiplax; species Pachydiplax longipennis. The sequence goes on along the minus strand of JAVFKF010000024.1, from coordinate 10,433,874 downwards.
AGCCCTCTATCGGATGTTTTTTTAATTTCACGTGATTAATGATAAAAGCGCTTACTAAAGAGACTTTTTTTCACATCTAATCGTAATTTAAAAGGAAGGAAAAAGAAATGCGTAATCGTAATAGCCCTCTATCGGATGTTCTTTTAATTTCACCTGATTGATGATAAAAGCGCTTACTAAAGAGACTTTTTTTTACATCTAATCGTAATTTAAAAGGAAGGAAAAAGAAAGGCGTAATCGTAATAGCCCACTATCGGATGTTCTTTTAATTTCACGTGATTAATGATAAAAGCGCTTACTAAAGAGACTTTTTTTTCACATCTAATCGTAATTTAAGAGGAAGGAAAAAGAAATGCGTAATCGTAATAGCCCTCTATCGGATGTTTTTTTAATTTCACGTGATTAATGATAAGAGCGCTTACTAAAGAGACTTTTTTTTCACATCTAATCGTAATTTAAAAGGAAGGAAAAAGAAATGCGTAATCGTAATAGCCCTCTATCGGATGTTTTTTTAATTTCACGTGATTAATGATAAAAGCGCTTACTAAAGAGACTTTTTTTCACATCTAATCGTAATTTAAAAGGAAGGAAAAAGAAATGCGTAATCGTAATAGCCCTCTATCGGATGTTCTTTTAATTTCACGTGATTAATGATAAAAGCGCTTACTAAAGAGACTTTTTTTTCACATCTAATCGTAATTTAAAAGGAAGGAAAAAGAAATGCGTAATCGTAATAGCCCTCTATCGGATGTTCTTTTAATTTCACGTGATTAATGATAAAAGCGCTTACTAAAGAGACTTTTTTTCACATCTAATCGTAATTTAAAAGGAAGGAAAAAGAAATGCGTAATCGTAATAGCCCTCTATCGGATGTTCTTTTAATTTCACGTGATTAATGATAAAAGCGCTTACTAAAGAGACTTTTTTTCACATCTAATCGTAATTTAAAAGGAAGGAAAAAGAAATGCGTAATCGTAATAGCCCTCTATCGGATGTTTTTTTAATTTCACGTGATTAATGATAAAAGCGCTTACTAAAGAGACTTTTTTTCACATCTAATCGTAATTTAAAAGGAAGGAAAATGAAATGCGTAATCGTAATAGCCCTCTATCGGATGTTCTTTTAATTTCACGTGATTAATGATAAAAGCGCTTACTAAAGAGACTTTTTTTTCACATCTAATCGTAATTTAAAAGGAAGGAAAAAGAAATGCGTAATCGTAATAGCCCTCTATCTGATGTTTTTTTAATTTCACGTGATTAATGATAAAAGCGCTTACTAAAGAGACTTTTTTTTCACATCTAATCGTAATTTAAAAGGAAGGAAAAAGAAATGCGTAATCGTAATAGCCCTCTATCGAATGTTTTTTTAATTTCACGTGATTAATGATAAAAGCGCTTACTAAAGAGACTTTTTTTTCACATCTAATCGTAATTTAAAAGGAAGGAAAAAGAAATGCGTAATCCTAATAGCCCTCTATCGGATGTTTTTTTAATTTCACGTGATTAATGATAAAAGCGCTTACTAAAGAGACTTTTTTTCACATCTAATCGTAATTTAAGAGGCAGGAAAAAGAAATGCGTAATCGTAATAGCCCTCTATCTGATGTTTTTTTAATTTCACATGATTAATTATAAAAGCGCTTACTAAAGAGACTTCTTTTTCACATCTAATCGTAATTTAAGAGGAAGGAAAAAGAAATGCGTAATCGTAATAGCCCTCTATCGGATTTTTTTTTTAATTTCACCTGATTAATGATAAAAGCGCTTACTAAAGAGACTTTTTTTCACATCTAATCGTAATTTAAAAGGAAGGAAAAAGAAATGCGTAATCGTAATAGCCCTCTATCGGATGTTTTTTTAATTTCACGTGATTAATGATAAAAGCGCTTACTAAAGAGACTTTTTTTTCGCATCTAATCGTAATTTAAAAGGAAGGAAAAAGAAATGCGTAATCGTAATAGCCCTCTATCGGATGTTCTTTTAATTTCACGTAATTAATGATAAAAGCGCTTACTAAAAGGACTTCATTAACATCTAATCGTAATTTAAAAGGAAGGAAGAAAAAATGCGTAATCGTAATAGCCCTCTATCGGATTTTTTTTTTTAATTTCACCTGATTAATGATAAAAGCGCTTACTAAAGAGACTTTTTTTTCGCATCTAATCGTAATTTAAGAGGAAGGAAGAAAAAATCCGTAATCGTAATAGCCCTCTATCGGATGTTTTTTTAATTTCACGTGATTAATGATAAAAGCGCTTACTAAAGAGACTTTTTTTCACATCTAATCGTAATTTAAAAGGAAGGAAAAAGAAATGCGTAATCGTAATAGCCCTCTATCGGATGTTTTTTTAATTTCACGTGATTAATGATAAAAGCGCTTACTAAAGAGACTTTTTTTCACATCTAATCGTAATTTAAAAGGAAGGAAAAAGAAATGCGTAATCGTAATAGCCCTCTATCGGATGTTCTTTTAATTTCACCTGATTGATGATAAAAGCGCTTACTAAAGAGACTTTTTTTTACATCTAATCGTAATTTAAAACTGAAGGAAAAAGAAAGGCGTAATCGTAATAGCCCACTATCGGATGTTCTTTTAATTTCACGTGATTAATGATAAAAGCGCTTACTAAAGAGACTTTTTTTTCACATCTAATCGTAATTTAAGAGGAAGGAAAAAGAAATGCGTAATCGTAATAGCCCTCTATCGGATGTTTTTTTAATTTCACGTGATTAATGATAAGAGCGCTTACTAAAGAGACTTTTTTTTCACATCTAATCGTAATTTAAAAGGAAGGAAAAAGAAATGCGTAATCGTAATAGCCCTCTATCGGATGTTTTTTTAATTTCACGTGATTAATGATAAAAGCGCTTACTAAAGAGACTTTTTTTCACATCTAATCGTAATTTAAAAGGAAGGAAAAAGAAATGCGTAATCGTAATAGCCCTCTATCGGATGTTCTTTTAATTTCACGTGATTAATGATAAAAGCGCTTACTAAAGAGACTTTTTTTTCACATCTAATCGTAATTTAAAAGGAAGGAAAAAGAAATGCGTAATCGTAATAGCCCTCTATCGGATGTTCTTTTAATTTCACGTGATTAATGATAAAAGCGCTTACTAAAGAGACTTTTTTTCACATCTAATCGTAATTTAAAAGGAAGGAAAAAGAAATGCGTAATCGTAATAGCCCTCTATCGGATGTTCTTTTAATTTCACGTGATTAATGATAAAAGCGCTTACTAAAGAGACTTTTTTTCACATCTAATCGTAATTTAAAAGGAAGGAAAAAGAAATGCGTAATCGTAATAGCCCTCTATCGGATGTTCTTTTAATTTCACCTGATTAATGATAAAAGCGCTTACTAAAGAGACTTTTTTTCACATCTAATCGTAATTTAAAAGGAAGGAAAAAGAAATGCGTAATCGTAATAGCCCTCTATCGGATGTTCTTTTAATTTCACGTGATTAATGATAAAAGCGCTTACTAAAGAGACTTTTTTTTCACATCTAATCGTAATTTAAAAGGAAGGAAAAAGAAATGCGTAATCGTAATAGCCCTCTATCGGATGTTCTTTTAATTTCACCTGATTAATGATAAAAGCGCTTACTAAAGAGACTTTTTTTCACATCTAATCGTAATTTAAAAGGAAGGAAAAAGAAATGCGTAATCGTAATAGCCCTCTATCGGATGTTCTTTTAATTTCACGTGATTAATGATAAAAGCGCTTACTAAAGAGACTTTTTTTCACATCTAATCGTAATTTAAAAGGAAGGAAAAAGAAATGCGTAATCGTAATAGCCCTCTATCGGATGTTCTTTTAATTTCACCTGATTAATGATAAAAGCGCTTACTAAAGAGACTTTTTTTCACATCTAATCGTAATTTAAAAGGAAGGAAAAAGAAATGCGTAATCGTAATAGCCCTCTATCGGATGTTTTTTTAATTTCACGTGATTAATGATAAAAGCGCTTACTAAAAAGACTTTTTTTCACATCTAATCGTAATTTAAAAGGAAGGAAAAAGAAATGCGTAATCGTAATAGCCCTCTATCGGATGTTCTTTTAATTTCACCTGATTAATGATAAAAGCGCTTACTAAAGAGACTTTTTTTCACATCTAATCGTAATTTAAAAGGAAGGAAAAAGAAATGCGTAATCGTAATAGCCCTCTATCGGATGTTCTTTTAATTTCACCTGATTAATGATAAAAGCGCTTACTAAAGAGACTTTTTTTCACATCTAATCGTAATTTAAAAGGAAGGAAAAAGAAATGCGTAATCGTAATAGCCCTCTATCGGATGTTCTTTTAATTTCACCTGATTAATGATAAAAGCGCTTACTAAAGAGACTTTTTTTCACATCTAATCGTAATTTAAAAGGAAGGAAAAAGAAATGCGTAATCGTAATAGCCCTCTATCGGATGTTTTTTTAATTTCACGTGATTAATGATAAAAGCGCTTACTAAAAAGACTTTTTTTCACATCTAATCGTAATTTAAAAGGAAGGAAAAAGAAATGCGTAATCGTAATAGCCCTCTATCGGATGTTCTTTTAATTTCACCTGATTAATGATAAAAGCGCTTACTAAAGAGACTTTTTTTCACATCTAATCGTAATTTAAAAGGAAGGAAAAAGAAATGCGTAATCGTAATAGCCCTCTATCGGATGTTCTTTTAATTTCACCTGATTAATGATAAAAGCGCTTACTAAAGAGACTTTTTTTCACATCTAATCGTAATTTAAAAGGAAGGAAAAAGAAATGCGTAATCGTAATAGCCCTCTATCGGATGTTCTTTTAATTTCACCTGATTAATGATAAAAGCGCTTACTAAAGAGACTTTTTTTCACATCTAATCGTAATTTAAAAGGAAGGAAAAAGAAATGCGTAATCGTAATAGCCCTCTATCGGATGTTTTTTTAATTTCACGTGATTAATGATAAAAGCGCTTACTAAAGAGACTTTTTTTCACATCTAATCGTAATTTAAGAGGAAGGAAAAAGAAATGCGTAATCGTAATAGCCCTCTATCGGATGTTCTTTTAATTTCACGTAATTAATGATAAAAGCGCTTACTAAAAGGACTTCTTTAACATCTAATCGTAATTTAAAAGGAAGGAAGAAAAAATGCGTAATCGTAATAGCCCTCTATCGGATGTTTTTTTAATTTCACGTGATTAATGATAAGAGCGCTTACTAAAGAGACTTTTTTTCACATCTAATCGTAATTTAAGAGGAAGGAAAAAGAAATGCGTAATCGTAATAGCCCTCTATCGGATGATTTTTTAATTTCACCTGATTGATGATAAAAGCGCTTACTAAAGAGACTTTTTTTTCACATCTAATCGTAATTTAAAAGGAAGGAAAAGGAATGCGTAATCGTAATAGCCCTCTATCGGATGTTTTTTTAATTTCACGTGATTAATGATAAAAGCGCTTACTAAAGAGACTTTTTTTTCGCATCTAATCGTAATTTAAGAGGAAGGAAAAAGAAAGTCGTAATCGTAATAGCCCACTATCGGATGTTCTTTTAATTTCACCTGATTAATGATAAGAGCGCTTACTAAAGAGACTTTTTTTCACATCTAATCGTAATTTAAGAGGAAGGAAAAAGAAATGCGTAATCGTAATAGCCCTCTATCGGATGATTTTTTAATTTCACCTGATTGATGATAAAAGCGCTTACTAAAGAGACTTTTTTTTCACATCTAATCGTAATTTAAAAGGAAGGAAAAAGAAATGCGTAATCGTAATAGCCCTCTATCGGATGTTTTTTTAATTTCACGTGATTAATGATAAAAGCGCTTACTAAAAGGACTTTTTTAACATCTAATCGTAATTTAAAAGGAAGGAAGAAAAAATGCGTAATCGTAATAGCCCTCTATCGGATGTTTTTTTAATTTCACGTGATTAATGATAAAAGCGCTTACTAAAGAGACTTTTTTTCACATCTAATCGTAATTTAAAAGGAAGGAAAAAGAAATGCGTAATCGTAATAGTCCTCTATCGGATGTTTTTTTAATTTCACGTGATTAATGATAAAAGCGCCTACTAAAGAGACTTTTTTTTCGCATCTAATCGTAATTTAAGAGGAAGGAAAAAGAAAGGCGTAATCGTAATAGCCCTCTATCGGATGGTCTTTTAATTTCACCTGATTAATGATAAAAGCGCTTACTAAAGAGTTTTTTTTTCACATCTAATCGTAATTTAAAAGGTAGGAAGAAGAAATGCGTAATCGTAATAGCCCTCTATCGGATGTTTTTTTAATTTCACGTGATTAATGATAAAAGCGCTTACTAAAGAGTTTTTTTTTCACATCTAATCGTAATTTAAAAGGAAGGAAGAAGAAATGCGTAATCGTAATAGCCCTCTATCGGATGTTTTTTTAATTTCACGTGATTAATGATAAAAGCGCTTACTAAAGAGACGTTTTTTCACATATAATAGTAATTTAAAAGGAAGGAAATTGAAATGCGTAATCGTAATAGCCCTCTATCGGATGTTTTTTTAATTTCACGTGATTAATGATAAAAGCGCTTACTAAAGAGACGTTTTTTCACATATAATCGTAATTTAAAAGGAAGGAAAAAGAAATGCGTAATCGTAATAGCCCTCTATCGGATGTTCTTTTAATTTCACCTGATTAATGATAAAAGCGCTTACTAAAGAGACTTTTTTTCACATCTAATCGTAATTTAAAAGGAAGGAAAAAGAAATGCGTAATCGTAATAGCCCTCTATCGGATGTTCTTTTAATTTCACCTGATTAATGATAAAAGCGCTTACTAAAGAGACTTTTTTTCACATCTAATCGTAATTTAAAAGGAAGGAAAAAGAAATGCGTAATCGTAATAGCCCTCTATCGGATGTTCTTTTAATTTCACGTGATTAATGATAAGAGCGCTTACTAAAGAGACTTTTTTTCACATCTAATCGTAATTTAAAAGGAAGGAAAAATAAATGCGTAATCGTAATAGCCCTCTATCGGATGTTCTTTTAATTTCACGTGATTAATGATAAAAGCGCTTACTAAAGAGACTTTTTTTCACATCTAATCGTAATTTAAAAGGAAGGAAAAAGAAATGCGTAATCGTAATAGCCCTCTATCGGATGTTCTTTTAATTTCACCTGATTAATGATAAAAGCGCTTACTAAAGAGACTTTTTTTCACATCTAATCGTAATTTAAAAGGAAGGAAAAAGAAATGCGTAATCGTAATAGCCCTCTATCGGATGTTCTTTTAATTTCACCTGATTAATGATAAAAGCGCTTACTAAAGAGACTTTTTTTCACATCTAATCGTAATTTAAAAGGAAGGAAAAAGAAATGCGTAATCGTAATAGCCCTCTATCGGATGTTCTTTTAATTTCACCTGATTAATGATAAAAGCGCTTACTAAAGAGACTTTTTTTCACATCTAATCGTAATTTAAAAGGAAGGAAAAAGAAATGCGTAATCGTAATAGCCCTCTATCGGATGTTCTTTTAATTTCACCTGATTAATGATAAAAGCGCTTACTAAAGAGACTTTTTTTTCACATCTAATCGTAATTTAAAAGGAAGGAAAAAGAAATGCGTAATCGTAATAGCCCACTATCGGATGTTCTTTTAATTTCACCTGATTAATGATAAAAGCGCTTACTAAAGAGACTTTTTTTCACATCTAATCGTAATTTAAAAGGAAGGAAAAAGAAAGGCGTAATCGTAATAGCCCACTATCGGATGTTCTTTTAATTTCACCTGATTAATGATAAAAGCGCTTACTAAAGAGATTTTTTTTTCACATCTAATCGTAATTTAAGAGGAAGGAAAAAGAAATGCGTAATCGTAATAGACCTCTATCGGATGTTCTTTTAATTTCACCTGATTAATGATAAAAGCGCTTACTAAAGAGACTTTTTTTCACATCTAATCGTAATTTAAAAGGAAGGAAAAAGAAATGCGTAATCGTAATAGCCCTCTATCGGATGTTCTTTTAATTTCACGTGATTAATGATAAAAGCGCTTACTAAAGAGACTTTTTTTCACATCTAATCGTAATTTAAAAGGAAGGAAAAAGAAATGCGTAATCGTAATAGCCCTCTATCGGATGTTCTTTTAATTTCACGTGATTAATGATAAAAGCGCTTACTAAAGAGACTTTTTTTCACATCTAATCGTAATTTAAAAGGAAGGAAAAAGAAATGCGTAATCGTAATAGCCCTCTATCGGATGTTCTTTTAATTTCACCTGATTAATGATAAAAGCGCTTACTAAAGAGACTTTTTTTCACATCTAATCGTAATTTAAAAGGAAGGAAAAAGAAATGCGTAATCGTAATAGCCCTCTATCGGATGTTCTTTTAATTTCACCTGATTAATGATAAAAGCGCTTACTAAAGAGACTTTTTTTCACATCTAATCGTAATTTAAAAGGAAGGAAAAAGAAATGCGTAATCGTAATAGCCCTCTATCGGATGTTCTTTTAATTTCACCTGATTAATGATAAAAGCGCTTACTAAAGAGACTTTTTTTCACATCTAATCGTAATTTAAAAGGAAGGAAAAAGAAATGCGTAATCGTAATAGCCCTCTATCGGATGTTCTTTTAATTTCACCTGATTAATGATAAAAGCGCTTACTAAAGAGACTTTTTTTCACATCTAATCGTAATTTAAAAGGAAGGAAAAAGAAATGCGTAATCGTAATAGCCCTCTATCGGATGTTTTTTTAATTTCACGTGATTAATGATAAAAGCGCTTACTAAAAAGACTTTTTTTCACATCTAATCGTAATTTAAAAGGAGGGAAAAAGAAATGCGTAATCGTAATAGCCCTCTATCGGATGTTCTTTTAATTTCACCTGATTAATGATAAAAGCGCTTACTAAAGAGACTTTTTTTCACATCTAATCGTAATTTAAAAGGAAGGAAAAAGAAATGCGTAATCGTAATAGCCCTCTATCGGATGTTCTTTTAATTTCACCTGATTAATGATAAAAGCGCTTACTAAAGAGACTTTTTTTCACATCTAATCGTAATTTAAAAGGAAGGAAAAAGAAATGCGTAATCGTAATAGCCCTCTATCGGATGTTCTTTTAATTTCACCTGATTAATGATAAAAGCGCTTACTAAAGAGACTTTTTTCACATCTAATCGTAATTTAAAAGGAAGGAAAAAGAAATGCGTAATCGTAATAGCCCTCTATCGGATGTTCTTTTAATTTCACCTGATTAATGATAAAAGCGCTTACTAAAGAGACTTTTTTTCACATCTAATCGTAATTTAAAAGGAAGGAAAAAGAAATGCGTAATCGTAATAGACCTCTATCGGATGTTCTTTTAATTTCACCTGATTAATGATAAAAGCGCTTACTAAAGAGACTTTTTTTTCACATCTAATCGTAATTTAAAAGGAAGGAAAAAGAAATGCGAAATCGTAATAGCCCACTATCGGATGTTCTTTTAATTTCACCTGATTAATGATAAAAGCGCTTACTAAAGAGACTTTTTTTCACATCTAATCGTAATTTAAAAGGAAGGAAAAAGAAAGGCGTAATCGTAATAGCCCACTATCGGATGTTCTTTTAATTTCACCTGATTAATGATAAAAGCGCTTACTAAAGAGATTTTTTTTTCACATCTAATCGTAATTTAAGAGGAAGGAAAAAGAAATGCGTAATCGTAATAGCCCTCTATCGGATGTTTTTTTAATTTCACGTGATTAATGATAAAAGCGCTTACTAAAGAGACTTTTTTCACATCTAATCGTAATTTAAAAGGAAGGAAAAAGAAATGCGTAATCGTAATAGCCCTCTATCGGATGTTCTTTTAATTTCACCTGATTAATGATAAAAGCGCTTACTAAAGAGACTTTTTTTCACATCTAATCGTAATTTAAAAGGAAGGAAAAAGAAATGCGTAATCGTAATAGCCCTCTATCGGATGTTCTTTTAATTTCACCTGATTAATGATAAAAGCGCTTACTAAAGAGACTTTTTTTCACATCTAATCGTAATTTAAAAGGAAGGAAAAAGAAATGCGTAATCGTAATAGCCCTCTATCGGATGTTCTTTTAATTTCACGTGATTAATGATAAGAGCGCTTACTAAAGAGACTTTTTTTCACATCTAATCGTAATTTAAAAGGAAGGAAAAAGAAATGCGTAATCGTAATAGCCCTCTATCGGATGTTCTTTTAATTTCACGTGATTAATGATAAAAGCGCTTACTAAAGAGACTTTTTTTCACATCTAATCGTAATTTAAAAGGAAGGAAAAAGAAATGCGTAATCGTAATAGCCCTCTATCGGATGTTCTTTTAATTTCACCTGATTAATGATAAAAGCGCTTACTAAAGAGACTTTTTTTCACATCTAATCGTAATTTAAAAGGAAGGAAAAAGAAATGCGTAATCGTAATAGCCCTCTATCGGATGTTCTTTTAATTTCACCTGATTAATGATAAAAGCGCTTACTAAAGAGACTTTTTTTCACATCTAATCGTAATTTAAAAGGAAGGAAAAAGAAATGCGTAATCGTAATAGCCCTCTATCGGATGTTCTTTTAATTTCACCTGATTAATGATAAAAGCGCTTACTAAAGAGACTTTTTTTCACATCTAATCGTAATTTAAAAGGAAGGAAAAAGAAATGCATAATCGTAATAGCCCTCTATCGGATGTTCTTTTAATTTCACCTGATTAATGATAAAAGCGCTTACTAAAGAGACTTTTTTTTCACATCTAATCGTAATTTAAAAGGAAGGAAAAAGAAATGCGTAATCGTAATAGCCCACTATCGGATGTTCTTTTAATTTCACCTGATTAATGATAAAAGCGCTTACTAAAGAGACTTTTTTTCACATCTAATCGTAATTTAAAAGGAAGGAAAAAGAAAGGCGTAATCGTAATAGCCCACTATCGGATGTTCTTTTAATTTCACCTGATTAATGATAAAAGCGCTTACTAAAGAGATTTTTTTTTCACATCTAATCGTAATTTAAGAGGAAGGAAAAAGAAATGCGTAATCGTAATAGACCTCTATCGGATGTTCTTTTAATTTCACCTGATTAATGATAAAAGCGCTTACTAAAGAGACTTTTTTTCACATCTAATCGTAATTTAAAAGGAAGGAAAAAGAAATGCGTAATCGTAATAGCCCTCTATCGGATGTTCTTTTAATTTCACCTGATTAATGATAAAAGCGCTTACTAAAGAGACTTTTTTTCACATCTAATCGTAATTTAAAAGGAAGGAAAAAGAAATGCGTAATCGTAATAGCCCTCTATCGGATGTTCTTTTAATTTCACCTGATTAATGATAAAAGCGCTTACTAAAGAGACTTTTTTTCACATCTAATCGTAATTTAAAAGGAAGGAAAAAGAAATGCGTAATCGTAATAGCCCTCTATCGGATGTTCTTTTAATTTCACCTGATTAATGATAAAAGCGCTTACTAAAGAGACTTTTTTTTCACATCTAATCGTAATTTAAAAGGAAGGAAAAAGAAATGCGTAATCGTAATAGCCCACTATCGGATGTTCTTTTAATTTCACCTGATTAATGATAAAAGCGCTTACTAAAGAGACTTTTTTTCACATCTAATCGTAATTTAAAAGGAAGGAAAAAGAAAGGCGTAATCGTAATAGCCCACTATCGGATGTTCTTTTAATTTCACCTGATTAATGATAAAAGCGCTTACTAAAGAGATTTTTTTTTCACATCTAATCGTAATTTAAGAGGAAGGAAAAAGAAATGCGTAATCGTAATAGCCCTCTATCGGATGATTTTTTAATTTCACGTGATTAATGATAAAAGCGCTTGCTAAAGAGACTTTTTTTCACATCTAATCGTAATTTAAAAAGAAAGGAAAAAGAAATGCGTAATCGTAATAGCCCTCTATCGGATGTTTTTTTAATTTCACGTGATTAATGATAAAAGCGCTTACTAAAGAGACTTTTTTTCACATCTAATCGTAATTTAAGAGGAAGGAAAAAGAAATGCGTAATCGTAATAGCCCTCTATCGGATGTTCTTTTAATTTCACGTAATTAATGATAAAAGCGCTTACTAAAAGGACTTCTTTAACATCTAATCGTAATTTAAAAGGAAGGAAGAAAAAATGCGTAATCGTAATAGCCCTCTATCGGATGTTTTTTTAATTTCACGTGATTAATGATAAGAGCGCTTACTAAAGAGACTTTTTTTTCACATCTAATCGTAATTTAAGAGGAAGGAAAAAGAAATGCGTAATCGTAATAGCCCTCTATCGGATGTTTTTTTAATTTCACGTGATTAATGATAAAAGCGCTTACTAAAGAGACTTTTTTTTCACATCTAATCGTAATTTAAGAGGAAGGAAAAAGAAATGCGTAATCGTAATAGCCCTCTATCGGATGATTTTTTAATTTCACCTGATTGATGATAAAAGCGCTTACTAAAGAGACTTTTTTTTCGCATCTAATCGTAATTTAAGAGGAAGGAAAAAGAAAGTCGTAATCGTAATAGCCCACTATCGGATGTTCTTTTAATTTCACCTGATTAATGATAAAAGCGCTTACTAAAGAGACTTTTTTCACATCTAATCGTAATTTAAAAGGAAGGAAAAAGAAATGCGTAATCGTAATAGCCCTCTATCGGATTTTTTTTTAATTTCACGTGATTAATGATAAAAGCGCTTACTAAAGAGACTTTTTTTTCACATCTAATCGTAATTTAAAAGGAAGGAAAAAGAAATCCGTAATCGTAATAGCCCTCTATCGGATGTTTTTTTAATTTCACGTGATTAATGATAAAAGCGCTTACTAAAGAGACTTTTTTTTCACATCTAATCGTAATTTAAAAGGAAGGAAAAAGAAATGCGTAATCGTAATAGCCCTCTATCGGATGTTCTTTTAATTTCACGTAATTAATGATAAGAGCGCTTACTAAAAGGACTTTTTTCACATCTAATCGTAATTTAAAAGGAAGGAAAAAGAAATGCGTAATCGTAATAGCCCTCTATCGGATGATTTTTTAATTTCACCTGATTGATGATAAAAGCGCTTACTAAAGAGACTTTTTTTTCGCATCTAATCGTAATTTAAAAGGAAGGAAGAAGAAATGCGTAATCGTAATAGCCCTCTATCGGATGTTTTTTTAATTTCACGTGATTAATGATAAAAGCGCTTACTAAAGAGTTTTTTTTTCACATCTAATCGTAATTTAAAAGGAAGGAAGAAGAAATGCGTAATCGTAATAGCCCTCTATCGGATGTTTTTTTAATTTCACGTGATTAATGATAAAAGCGCTTACTAAAGAGTTTTTTTTTTCACATCTAATCGTAATTTAAAAGGAAGGAAGAAGAAATGCGTAATCGTAATAGCCCTCTATCGGATGTTTTTTTAATTTCACGTGATTAATGATAAAAGCGCTTACTAAAGAGTTTTTTTTTCACATCTAATCGTAATTTAAAAGGAAGGAAGAAGAAATGCGTAATCGTAATAGCCCTCTATCGGATGTTTTTTTAATTTCACGTGATTAATGATAAAAGCGCTTACTAAAGAGACTTTTTTTTCACATCTAATCGTAATTTAAAAGGAAGGAAGAAGAAATGCGTAATCGTAATAGCCCTCTATCGGATGTTTTTTTAATTTCACGTGATTAATGATAAAAGCGCTTACTAAAGAGTTTTTTTTTCACATCTAATCGTAATTTAAAAGGAAGGAAGAAGAAATGCGTAATCGTAATAGCCCTCTATCGGATGTTTTTTTAATTTCACGTGATTAATGATAAAAGCGCTTACTAAAGAGTTTTTTTTTCACATCTAATCGTAATTTAAAAGGAAGGAAGAAGAAATGCGTAATCGTAATAGCCCTCTATCGGATGTTTTTTTAATTTCACGTGATTAATGATAAAAGCGCTTACTAAAGAGTTTTTTTTTCACATCTAATCGTAATTTAAAAGGAAGGAAGAAGAAATGCGTAATCGTAATAGCCCTCTATCGGATGTTTTTTTAATTTCACGTGATTAATGATAAAAGCGCTTACTAAAGAGTTTTTTTTTCACATCTAATCGTAATTTAAAAGGAAGGAAGAAGAAATGCGTAATCGTAATAGCCCTCTATCGGATGTTTTTTTAATTTCACGTGATTAATGATAAAAGCGCTTACTAAAGAGTTTTTTTTTCACATCTAATCGTAATTTAAAAGGAAGGAAGAAGAAATGCGTAATCGTAATAGCCCTCTATCGGATGTTTTTTTAATTTCACGTGATTAATGATAAAAGCGCTTACTAAAGAGTTTTTTTTTCACATCTAATCGTAATTTAAAAGGAAGGAAGAAGAAATGCGTAATCGTAATAGCCCTCTATCGGATGTTTTTTTAATTTCACGTGATTAATGATAAAAGCGCTTACTAAAGAGACTTTTTTTTCACATCTAATCGTAATTTAAAAGGAAGGAAAAAGAAATGCGTAATCGTAATAGCCCTCTATCGGATGTTTTTTTAATTTCACGTGATTAATGATAAAAGCGCTTACTAAAGAGTTTTTTTTTCACATCTAATCGTAATTTAAAAGGAAGGAAGAAGAAATGCGTAATCGTAATAGCCCTCTATCGGATGTTTTTTTAATTTCACGTGATTAATGATAAAAGCGCTTACTAAACAGACTTTTTTTTCACATCTAATCGTAATTTAAAAGGAAGGAAAAAGAAATGCGTAATCGTAATAGCCCTCTATCGGATGTTTTTTTAATTTCACGTGATTAATGATAAAAGCGCTTACTAAAGAGACTTTTTTTTCACATCTAATCGTAATTTAAAAGGAAGGAAAAAGAAATGCGTAATCGTAATAGCCCTCTATCGGATGTTTTTTTAATTTCACGTGATTAATGATAAAAGCGCTTACTAAAGAGTTTTTTTTTCACATCTAATCGTAATTTAAAAGGAAGGAAAAAGAAATGCGTAATCGTAATAGCCCTCTATCGGATGTTTTTTTAATTTCACGTGATTAATGATAAAAGCGCTTACTAAAGAGACTTTTTTTTCACATCTAATCGTAATTTAAAAGGAAGGAAGACGAAATGCGTAATCGTAATAGTCCTCTATCGGATGTTTTTTTAATTTCACGTGATTAATGATAAAAGCGCTTACTAAAGAGACTTTTTTTCACATCTAATCGTAATTTAAAAGGAAGGAAAAAGAAATCCGTAATCGTAATAGCCCTCTATCGGATGTTTTTTTAATTTCACGTGATTAATGATAAAAGCGCTTACTAAAGAGACTTTTTTTTCACATCTAATCGTAATTTAAGAGGAAGGAAAAAGAAATGCGTAATCGTAATAGCCCTCTATCGGATGATTTTTTAATTTCACCTGATTGATGATAAAAGCGCTTACTAAAGAGACTTTTTTTTCGCATCTAATCGTAATTTAAGAGGAAGGAAAAAGAAAGTCGTAATCGTAATAGCCCACTATCGGATGTTCTTTTAATTTCACCTGATTAATGATAAAAGCGCTTACTAAAGAGACTTTTTTCACATCTAATCGTAATTTAAAAGGAAGGAAAAAGAAATGCGTAATCGTAATAGCCCTCTATCGGATTTTTTTTTAATTTCACGTGATTAATGATAAAAGCGCTTACTAAAGAGACTTTTTTTTCACATCTAATCGTAATTTAAAAGGAAGGAAAAAGAAATCCGTAATCGTAATAGCCCTCTATCGGATGTTTTTTTAATTTCACGTGATTAATGATAAAAGCGCTTACTAAAGAGACTTTTTTTTCACATCTAATCGTAATTTAAAAGGAAGGAAAAAGAAATGCGTAATCGTAATAGCCCTCTATCGGATGTTCTTTTAATTTCACGTAATTAATGATAAGAGCGCTTACTAAAAGGACTTTTTTCACATCTAATCGTAATTTAAAAGGAAGGAAAAAGAAATGCGTAATCGTAATAGCCCTCTATCGGATGATTTTTTAATTTCACCTGATTGATGATAAAAGCGCTTACTAAAGAGACTTTTTTTTCGCATCTAATCGTAATTTAAAAGGAAGGAAGAAGAAATGCGTAATCGTAATAGCCCTCTATCGGATGTTTTTTTAATTTCACGTGATTAATGATAAAAGCGCTTACTAAAGAGTTTTTTTTTCACATCTAATCGTAATTTAAAAGGAAGGAAGAAGAAATGCGTAATCGTAATAGCCCTCTATCGGATGTTTTTTTAATTTCACGTGATTAATGATAAAAGCGCTTACTAAAGAGTTTTTTTTTTCACATCTAATCGTAATTTAAAAGGAAGGAAGAAGAAATGCGTAATCGTAATAGCCCTCTATCGGATGTTTTTTTAATTTCACGTGATTAATGATAAAAGCGCTTACTAAAGAGTTTTTTTTTCACATCTAATCGTAATTTAAAAGGAAGGAAGAAGAAATGCGTAATCGTAATAGCCCTCTATCGGATGTTTTTTTAATTTCACGTGATTAATGATAAAAGCGCTTACTAAAGAGACTTTTTTTTCACATCTAATCGTAATTTAAAAGGAAGGAAGAAGAAATGCGTAATCGTAATAGCCCTCTATCGGATGTTTTTTTAATTTCACGTGATTAATGATAAAAGCGCTTACTAAAGAGTTTTTTTTTCACATCTAATCGTAATTTAAAAGGAAGGAAGAAGAAATGCGTAATCGTAATAGCCCTCTATCGGATGTTTTTTTAATTTCACGTGATTAATGATAAAAGCGCTTACTAAAGAGTTTTTTTTTCACATCTAATCGTTATTTAAAAGGAAGGAAGAAGAAATGCGTAATCGTAATAGCCCTCTATCGGATGTTTTTTTAATTTCACGTGATTAATGATAAAAGCGCTTACTAAAGAGACTTTTTTTTCACATCTAATCGTAATTTAAAAGGAAGGAAAAAGAAATGCGTAATCGTAATAGCCCTCTATCGGATGTTTTTTTAATTTCACGTGATTAATGATAAAAGCGCTTACTAAAGAGTTTTTTTTTCACATCTAATCGTAATTTAAAAGGAAGGAAGAAGAAATGCGTAATCGTAATAGCCCTCTATCGGATGTTTTTTTAATTTCACGTGATTAATGATAAAAGCGCTTACTAAACAGACTTTTTTTTCACATCTAATCGTAATTTAAAAGGAAGGAAAAAGAAATGCGTAATCGTAATAGCCCTCTATCGGATGTTTTTTTAATTTCACGTGATTAATGATAAAAGCGCTTACTAAAGAGACTTTTTTTTCACATCTAATCGTAATTTAAAAGGAAGGAAAAAGAAATGCGTAATCGTAATAGCCCTCTATCGGATGTTTTTTTAATTTCACGTGATTAATGATAAAAGCGCTTACTAAAGAGTTTTTTTTTCACATCTAATCGTAATTTAAAAGGAAGGAAAAAGAAATGCGTAATCGTAATAGCCCTCTATCGGATGTTTTTTTAATTTCACGTGATTAATGATAAAAGCGCTTACTAAAGAGACTTTTTTTTCACATCTAATCGTAATTTAAAAGGAAGGAAGACGAAATGCGTAATCGTAATAGTCCTCTATCGGATGTTTTTTTAATTTCACGTGATTAATGATAAAAGCGCTTACTAAAGAGACTTTTTTTCACATCTAATCGTAATTTAAAAGGAAGGAAAAAGAAATCCGTAATCGTAATAGCCCTCTATCGGATGTTTTTTTAATTTCACGTGATTAATGATAAAAGCGCTTACTAAAGAGTTTTTTTTTCACATCTAATCGTAATTTAAAAGGAAGGAAAAAGAAATGCGTAATCGTAATAGCCCTCTATCGGATGTTTTTTTAATTTCACGTGATTAATGATAAAAGCGCTTACTAAAGAGTTTTTTTTCACATCTAATCGTAATTTAAATGGAAGGAAAAAGAAATGCGTAATCGTAATAGCCCTCTATCGGATGTTTTTTTAATTTCACGTGATTAATGATAAAAGCGCTGACTAAAGAGTTTTTTTTTCACATCTAATCGTAATTTAAAAGGAAGGAAAAAGAAATGCGTAATCGTAATAGCCCTCTATCGGATGTTTTTTTAATTTCACGTGATTAATGATAAAAGCGCTTACTAAAGAGACTTTTTTTCACATCTAATCGTAATTTAAAAGGAAGGAAAAAGAAATCCGTAATCGTAATAGCCCTCTATCGGATGTTTTTTTAATTTCACGTGATTAATGATAAAAGCGCTTACTAAAGAGTTTTTTTTTCACATCTAATCGTAATTTAAAAGGAAGGAAAAAGAAATGCGTAATCGTAATAGCCCTCTATCGGATGTTTTTTTAATTTCACGTGATTAATGATAAAAGCGCTTACTAAAGAGACTTTTTTTTCACATCTAATCGTAATTTAAAAGGAAGGAAAAAGAAATGCGTAATCGTAATAGCCCTCTATCGGATGTTTTTTTAATTTCACGTGATTAATGATAAAAGCGCTTACTAAAGAGACTTTTTTTTCACATCTAATCGTAATTTAAAAGGAAGGAAAAAGAAATGCGTAATCGTAATAGCCCTCTATCGGATGTTTTTTTAATTTCACGTGATTAATGATAAAAGCGCTTACTAAAGAGACTTTTTTTCACATCTAATCGTAATTTAAGAGGAAGGAAAAAGAAATGCGTAATCGTAATAGCCCTCTATCGGATGTTCTTTTAATTTCACGTAATTAATGATAAAAGCGCTTACTAAAAGGACTTCTTTAACATCTAATCGTAATTTAAAAGGAAGGAAGAAAAAATGCGTAATCGTAATAGCCCTCTATCGGATGTTTTTTTAATTTCACGTGATTAATGATAAGAGCGCTTACTAAAGAGACTTTTTTTCACATCTAATCGTAATTTAAGAGGAAGGAAAAAGAAATGCGTAATCGTAATAGCCCTCTATCGGATGATTTTTTTAATTTCACCTGATTGCTGATAAAAGCGCTTACTAAAGAGACTTTTTTTTCACATCTAATCGTAATTTAAAAGGAAGGAAAAAGAAATGCGTAATCGTAATAGCCCTCTATCGGATGTTTTTTTAAATTCACGTGATTAATGATAAAAGCGCTTACTAAAAGGACTTTTTTAACATCTAATCGTAATTTAAAAGGAAGGAAGAAGAAATGCGTAATCGTAATAGCCCTCTATCGGATGTTTTTTTAATTTCACGTGATTAATGATAAGAGCGCTTACTAAAGAGACTTTTTTTCACATCTAATCGTAATTTAAAAGGAAGGAAAAAGAAATGCGTAATCGTAATAGCCCTCTATCGGATGATTTTTTAATTTCACGTGATTAATGATAAAAGCGCTTACTAAAGAGACTTTTTTTTCGCATCTAATCGTAATTTAAGAGGAAGGAAAAAGAAAGTCGTAATCGTAATAGCCCACTATCGGATGTTCTTTTAATTTCACCTGATTAATGATAAGAGCGCTTACTAAAGAGACTTTTTTTCACATCTAATCGTAATTTAAGAGGAAGGAAAAAGAAATGCGTAATCGTAATAGCCCTCTATCGGATGATTTTTTAATTTCACCTGATTGATGATAAAAGCGCTTACTAAAGAGACTTTTTTTTCACATCTAATCGTAATTTAAAAGGAAGGAAAAAGAAATGCGTAATCGTAATAGCCCTCTATCGGATTTTTTTTTAATTTCACGTGATTAATGATAAAAGCGCTTACTAAAAGGACTTTTTTAACATCTAATCGTAATTTAAAAGGAAGGAAGAAAAAATGCGTAATCGTAATAGCCCTCTATCGGATGTTTTTTTAATTTCACGTGATTAATGATAAAAGCGCTTACTAAAGAGACTTTTTTTCACATCTAATCGTAATTTAAAAGGAAGGAAAAAGAAATGCGTAATCGTAATAGTCCTCTATCGGATGTTTTTTTAATTTCACGTGATTAATGATAAAAGCGCCTACTAAAGAGACTTTTTTTTCGCATCTAATCGTAATTTAAGAGGAAGGAAAAAGAAAGGCGTAATCGTAATAGCCCTCTATCGGATGGTCTTTTAATTTCACCTGATTAATGATAAAAGCGCTTACTAAAGAGTTTTTTTTTCACATCTAATCGTAATTTAAAAGGAAGGAAGAAGAAATGCGTAATCGTAATAGCCCTCTATCGGATGTTTTTTTAATTTCACGTGATTAATGATAAAAGCGCTTACTAAAGAGACGTTTTTTCACATATAATAGTAATTTAAAAGGAAGGAAAAAGAAATGCGTAATCGTAATAGCCCTCTATCGGATGTTTTTTTAATTTCACGTGATTAATGATAAAAGCGCTTACTAAAGAGACGTTTTTTCACATATAATAGTAATTTAAAAGGAAGGAAATTGAAATCCGTAATCGTAATAGTCCTCTATCGGATGTTTTTTTAATTTCACGTGATTAATGATAAAAGCGCTTACTAAAGAGTTTTTTTTTCACATCTAATCGTAATTTAAAAGGAAGGAAAAAGAAATGCGTAATCGTACTAGCCCTCTATCGGATGTATTTCTAATTTCACGTGATTAATGATAAAAGCGCTTACTAAAGAGACTTTTTTTTCACATCTAATCGTAATTTAAAAGGAAGGAAAAAGAAATGCGTAATCGTAATAGCCCTCTATCGGATGTTTTTTTAATTTCACGTGATTAATGATAAGAGCGCTTACTAAAGAGACTTTTTTTCACATCTAATCGTAATTTAAAAGGAAGGAAAAAGAAATGCGTAATCGTAATAGCCCTCTATCGGATGTTCTTTTAATTTCACGTGATTAATGATAAAAGCGCTTACTAAAGAGACTTTTTTTTCACATCTAATCGTAATTTAAAAGGAAGGAAAAAGAAATGCGTAATCGTAATAGCCCTCTATCGGATGTTTTTTTAATTTCACGTGATTAATGATAAGAGCGCTTACTAAAGAGACTTTTTTTTCACATCTAATCGTAATTTAAAAGGAAGGAAAAAGAAATGCGTAATCGTAATAGCCCTCTATCGGATGTTTTTTTAATTTCACGTGATTAATGATAAAAGCGCTTACTAAAGAGACTTTTTTTCACATCTAATCGTAATTTAAAAGGAAGGAAAAAGAAATGCGTAATCGTAATAGCCCTCTATCGGATGTTCTTTTAATTTCACCTGATTAATGATAAAAGCGCTTACTAAAGAGACTTTTTTTCACATCTAATCGTAATTTAAAAGGAAGGAAAAAGAAATGCGTAATCGTAATAGCCCTCTATCGGATGTTCTTTTAATTTCACCTGATTAATGATAAAAGCGCTTACTAAAGAGACTTTTTTTCACATCTAATCGTAATTTAAAAGGAAGGAAAAAGAAATGCGTAATCGTAATAGCCCTCTATCGGATGTTCTTTTAATTTCACGTGATTAATGATAAGAGCGCTTACTAAAGAGACTTTTTTTCACATCTAATCGTAATTTAAAAGGAAGGAAAAAGAAATGCGTAATCGTAATAGCCCTCTATCGGATGTTCTTTTAATTTCACGTGATTAATGATAAAAGCGCTTACTAAAGAGACTTTTTTCACATCTAATCGTAATTTAAAAGGAAGGAAAAAGAAATGCGTAATCGTAATAGCCCTCTATCGGATGTTCTTTTAATTTCACCTGATTAATGATAAAAGCGCTTACTAAAGAGACTTTTTTTCACATCTAATCGTAATTTAAAAGGAAGGAAAAAGAAATGCGTAATCGTAATAGCCCTCTATCGGATGTTCTTTTAATTTCACCTGATTAATGATAAAAGCGCTTACTAAAGAGACTTTTTTTCACATCTAATCGTAATTTAAAAGGAAGGAAAAAGAAATGCGTAATCGTAATAGCCCTCTATCGGATGTTCTTTTAATTTCACCTGATTAATGATAAAAGCGCTTACTAAAGAGACTTTTTTTTCACATCTAATCGTAATTTAAAAGGAAGGAAAAAGAAATGCGTAATCGTAATAGCCCACTATCGGATGTTCTTTTAATTTCACCTGATTAATGATAAAAGCGCTTACTAAAGAGACTTTTTTTCACATCTAATCGTAATTTAAAAGGAAGGAAAAAGAAAGGCGTAATCGTAATAGCCCACTATCGGATGTTCTTTTAATTTCACCTGATTAATGATAAAAGCGCTTACTAAAGAGATTTTTTTTTCACATCTAATCGTAATTTAAGAGGAAGGAAAAAGAAATGCGTAATCGTAATAGACCTCTATCGGATGTTCTTTTAATTTCACCTGATTAATGATAAAAGCGCTTACTAAAGAGACTTTTTTTTCACATCTAATCGTAATTTAAAAGGAAGGAAAAAGAAATGCGTAATCGTAATAGCCCTCTATCGGATGTTCTTTTAATTTCACGTGATTAATGATAAAAGCGCTTACTAAAGAGACTTTTTTTCACATCTAATCGTAATTTAAAAGGAAGGAAAAAGAAATGCGTAATCGTAATAGCCCTCTATCGGATGTTCTTTTAATTTCACGTGATTAATGATAAAAGCGCTTACTAAAGAGACTTTTTTTCACATCTAATCGTAATTTAAAAGGAAGGAAAAAGAAATGCGTAATCGTAATAGCCCTCTATCGGATGTTCTTTTAATTTCACCTGATTAATGATAAAAGCGCTTACTAAAGAGACTTTTTTTCACATCTAATCGTAATTTAAAAGGAAGGAAAAAGAAATGCGTAATCGTAATAGCCCTCTATCGGATGTTCTTTTAATTTCACGTGATTAATGATAAAAGCGCTTACTAAAGAGACTTTTTTTCACATCTAATCGTAATTTAAAAGGAAGGAAAAAGAAATGCGTAATCGTAATAGCCCTCTATCGGATGTTCTTTTAATTTCACCTGATTAATGATAAAAGCGCTTACTAAAGAGACTTTTTTTCACATCTAATCGTAATTTAAAAGGAAGGAAAAAGAAATGCGTAATCGTAATAGCCCTCTATCGGATGTTCTTTTAATTTCACCTGATTAATGATAAAAGCGCTTACTAAAGAGACTTTTTTTCACATCTAATCGTAATTTAAAAGGAAGGAAAAAGAAATGCGTAATCGTAATAGCCCTCTATCGGATGTTCTTTTAATTTCACCTGATTAATGATAAAAGCGCTTACTAAAGAGACTTTTTTTCACATCTAATCGTAATTTAAAAGGAAGGAAAAAGAAATGCGTAATCGTAATAGCCCTCTATCGGATGTTCTTTTAATTTCACCTGATTAATGATAAAAGCGCTTACTAAAGAGACTTTTTTTCACATCTAATCGTAATTTAAAAGGAAGGAAAAAGAAATGCGTAATCGTAATAGCCCTCTATCGGATGTTCTTTTAATTTCACCTGATTAATGATAAAAGCGCTTACTAAAGAGACTTTTTTTCACATCTAATCGTAATTTAAAAGGAAGGAAAAAGAAATGCGTAATCGTAATAGCCCTCTATCGGATGTTCTTTTAATTTCACCTGATTAATGATAAAAGCGCTTACTAAAGAGACTTTTTTTCACATCTAATCGTAATTTAAAAGGAAGGAAAAAGAAATGCGTAATCGTAATAGCCCTCTATCGGATGTTCTTTTAATTTCACCTGATTAATGATAAAAGCGCTTACTAAAGAGACTTTTTTTCACATCTAATCGTAATTTAAAAGGAAGGAAAAAGAAATGCGTAATCGTAATAGCCCTCTATCGGATGTTCTTTTAATTTCACCTGATTAATGATAAAAGCGCTTACTAAAGAGACTTTTTTTCACATCTAATCGTAATTTAAAAGGAAGGAAAAAGAAATGCGTAATCGTAATAGCCCTCTATCGGATGTTCTTTTAATTTCACCTGATTAATGATAAAAGCGCTTACTAAAGAGACTTTTTTTCACATCTAATCGTAATTTAAAAGGAAGGAAAAAGAAATGCGTAATCGTAATAGCCCTCTATCGGATGTTTTTTTAATTTCACGTGATTAATGATAAAAGCGCTTACTAAAAAGACTTTTTTTCACATCTAATCGTAATTTAAAAGGAGGGAAAAAGAAATGCGTAATCGTAATAGCCCTCTATCGGATGTTCTTTTAATTTCACCTGATTAATGATAAAAGCGCTTACTAAAGAGACTTTTTTTCACATCTAATCGTAATTTAAAAGGAAGGAAAAAGAAATGCGTAATCGTAATAGCCCACTATCGGATGTTCTTTTAATTTCACCTGATTAATGATAAAAGCGCTTACTAAAGAGACTTTTTTTCACATCTAATCGTAATTTAAAAGGAAGGAAAAAGAAATGCGTAATCGTAATAGCCCTCTATCGGATGTTCTTTTAATTTCACCTGATTAATGATAAAAGCGCTTACTAAAGAGACTTTTTTTCACATCTAATCGTAATTTAAAAGGAAGGAAAAAGAAATGCGTAATCGTAATAGCCCTCTATCGGATGTTCTTTTAATTTCACCTGATTAATGATAAAAGCGCTTACTAAAGAGACTTTTTTTCACATCTAATCGTAATTTAAAAGGAAGGAAAAAGAAATGCGTAATCGTAATAGCCCTCTATCGGATGTTCTTTTAATTTCACCTGATTAATGATAAAAGCGCTTACTAAAGAGACTTTTTTTTCACATCTAATCGTAATTTAAAAGGAAGGAAAAAGAAATGCGTAATCGTAATAGCCCACTATCGGATGTTCTTTTAATTTCACCTGATTAATGATAAAAGCGCTTACTAAAGAGACTTTTTTTCACATCTAATCGTAATTTAAAAGGAAGGAAAAAGAAAGGCGTAATCGTAATAGCCCACTATCGGATGTTCTTTTAATTTCACCTGATTAATGATAAAAGCGCTTACTAAAGAGATTTTTTTTTCACATCTAATCGTAATTTAAGAGGAAGGAAAAAGAAATGCGTAATCGTAATAGCCCTCTATCGGATGATTTTTTAATTTCACGTGATTAATGATAAAAGCGCTTGCTAAAGAGACTTTTTTTCACATCTAATCGTAATTTAAAAGGAAGGAAAAAGAAATGCGTAATCGTAATAGCCCTCTATCGGATGTTTTTTTAATTTCACGTGATTAATGATAAAAGCGCTTACTAAAGAGACTTTTTTTCACATCTAATCGTAATTTAAAAGGAAGGAAAAAGAAATGCGTAATCGTAATAGCCCTCTATCGGATGTTCTTTTAATTTCACGTAATTAATGATAAAAGCGCTTACTAAAAGGACTTCTTTAACATCTAATCGTAATTTAAAAGGAAGGAAGAAAAAATGCGTAATCGTAATAGCCCTCTATCGGATGTTTTTTTAATTTCACGTGATTAATGATAAGAGCGCTTACTAAAGAGACTTTTTTTTCACATCTAATCGTAATTTAAGAGGAAGGAAAAAGAAATGCGTAATCGTAATAGCCCTCTATCGGATGTTTTTTTAATTTCACGTGATTAATGATAAAAGCGCTTACTAAAGAGACTTTTTTTTCACATCTAATCGTAATTTAAGAGGAAGGAAAAAGAAATGCGTAATCGTAATAGCCCTCTATCGGATGATTTTTTAATTTCACCTGATTGATGATAAAAGCGCTTACTAAAGAGACTTTTTTTTCGCATCTAATCGTAATTTAAGAGGAAGGAAAAAGAAAGTCGTAATCGTAATAGCCCACTATCGGATGTTCTTTTAATTTCACCTGATTAATGATAAAAGCGCTTACTAAAAGGACTTTTTTAACATCTAATCGTAATTTAAAAGGAAGGAAGAAAAAATGCGTAATCGTAATAGCCCTCTATCGGATGTTTTTTTTATTTCACGTGGTTAATGATAAGAGCGCTTACTAAACAGACTTTTTTTTCACATCTAATCGTAATTTAAAAGGAAGGAAAAAGAAATGCGTAATCGTAATAGCCCTCTATCGGATGATTTTTTAATTTCACCTGATTGATGATAAAAGCGCTTACTAAAGAGACTTTTTTTTCGCATCTAATCGTAATTTAAAAGGAAGGAAGAAGAAATGCGTAATCGTAATAGCCCTCTATCGGATGTTTTTTTAATTTCACGTGATTAATGATAAAAGCGCTTACTAAAGAGTTTTTTTTTCACATCTAATCGTAATTTAAAAGGAAGGAAGAAGAAATGCGTAATCGTAATAGCCCTCTATCGGATGTTTTTTTAATTTCACGTGATTAATGATAAAAGCGCTTACTAAAGAGTTTTTTTTTTCACATCTAATCGTAATTTAAAAGGAAGGAAGAAGAAATGCGTAATCGTAATAGCCCTCTATCGGATGTTTTTTTAATTGCACGTGATTAATGATAAAAGCGCTTACTAAAGAGTTTTTTTTTCACATCTAATCGTAATTTAAAAGGAAGGAAAAAGAAATGCGTAATCGTAATAGCCCTCTATCTGATGTTTTTTTAATTTCACGTGATTAATGATAAAAGCGCTTACTAAAGAGTTTTTTTTTCACATCTAATCGTAATTTAAAAGGAAGGAAGAAGAAATGCGTAATCGTAATAGCCCTCTATCGGATGTTTTTTTAATTTCACGTGATTAATGATAAAAGCGCTTACTGAAGAGTTTTTTTTTTCACATCTAATCGTAATTTAAAAGGAAGGAAGAAGAAATGCGTAATCGTAATAGCCCTCTATCGGATGTTTTTTTAATTTCACGTGATTAATGATAAAAGCGCTTACTAAAGAGACTTTTTTTTCACATCTAATCGTAATTTAAAAGGAAGGAAGAAGAAATGCGTAATCGTAATAGCCCTCTATCGGATGTTTTTTTAATTTCACGTGATTAATGATAAAAGCGCTTACTAAAGAGTTTTTTTTTCACATCTAATCGTAATTTAAAAGGAAGGAAGAAGAAATGCGTAATCGTAATAGCCCTCTATCGGATGTTTTTTTAATTGCACGTGATTAATGATAAAAGCGCTTACTAAAGAGTTTTTTTTTCACATCTAATCGTAATTTAAAAGGAAGGAAGAAGAAATGCGTAATCGTAATAGCCCTCTATCGGATGTTTTTTTAATTTCACGTGATTAATGATAAAAGCGCTTACTAAACAGACTTTTTTTTCACATCTAATCGTAATTTAAAAGGAAGGAAAAAGAAATGCGTAATCGTAATAGCCCTCTATCGGATGTTTTTTTAATTTCACGTGATTAATGATAAAAGCGCTTACTAAAGAGACTTTTTTTTCACATCTAATCGTAATTTAAAAGGAAGGAAGACGAAATGCGTAATCGTAATAGTCCTCTATCGGATGTTTTTTTAATTTCACGTGATTAATGATAAAAGCGCTTACTAAAGAGACTTTTTTTCACATCTAATCGTAATTTAAAAGGAAGGAAAAAGAAATCCGTAATCGTAATAGCCCTCTATCGGATGTTTTTTTAATTTCACGTGATTAATGATAAAAGCGCTTACTAAAGAGTTTTTTTTTCACATCTAATCGTAATTTAAAAGGAAGGAAAAAGAAATGCGTAATCGTAATAGCCCTCTATCGGATGTTTTTTTAATTTCACGTGATTAATGATAAAAGCGCTTACTAAAGAGTTTTTTTTCACATCTAATCGTAATTTAAATGGAAGGAAAAAGAAATGCGTAATCGTAATAGCCCTCTATCGGATGTTTTTTTAATTTCACGTGATTAATGATAAAAGCGCTTACTAAAGAGACTTTTTTTCACATCTAATCGTAATTTAAAAGGAAGGAAAAAGAAATCCGTAATCGTAATAGCCCTCTATCGGATGTTTTTTTAATTTCACGTGATTAATGATAAAAGCGCTTACTAAAGAGTTTTTTTTTCACATCTAATCGTAATTTAAAAGGAAGGAAAAAGAAATGCGTAATCGTAATAGCCCTCTATCGGATGTTTTTTTAATTTCACGTGATTAATGATAAAAGCGCTTACTAAAGAGTTTTTTTTCACATCTAATCGTAATTTAAAAGGAAGGAAAAAGAAATGCGTAATCGTAATAGCCCTCTATCGGATGTTTTTTTAATTTCACGTGATTAATGATAAAAGCGCTTACTAAAGAGTTTTTTTTTCACATCTAATCGTAATTTAAAAGGAAGGAAGAAGAAATGCGTAATCGTAATAGCCCTCTATCGGATGTTTTTTTAATTTCACGTGATTAATGATAAAAGCGCTTACTGAAGAGTTTTTTTTTTCACATCTAATCGTAATTTAAAAGGAAGGAAGAAGAAATGCGTAATCGTAATAGCCCTCTATCGGATGTTTTTTTAATTTCACGTGATTAATGATAAAAGCGCTTACTAAAGAGACTTTTTTTTCACATCTAATCGTAATTTAAAAGGAAGGAAGACGAAATGCGTAATCGTAATAGTCCTCTATCGGATGTTTTTTTAATTTCACGTGATTAATGATAAAAGCGCTTACTAAAGAGACTTTTTTTCACATCTAATCGTAATTTAAAAGGAAGGAAAAAGAAATCCGTAATCGTAATAGCCCTCTATCGGATGTTTTTTTAATTTCACGTGATTAATGATAAAAGCGCTTACTAAAGAGTTTTTTTTTCACATCTAATCGTAATTTAAAAGGAAGGAAAAAGAAATGCGTAATCGTAATAGCCCTCTATCGGATGTTTTTTTAATTTCACGTGATTAATGATAAAAGCGCTTACTAAAGAGTTTTTTTTCACATCTAATCGTAATTTAAATGGAAGGAAAAAGAAATGCGTAATCGTAATAGCCCTCTATCGGATGTTTTTTTAATTTCACGTGATTAATGATAAAAGCGCTTACTAAAGAGACTTTTTTTCACATCTAATCGTAATTTAAAAGGAAGGAAAAAGAAATCCGTAATCGTAATAGCCCTCTATCGGATGTTTTTTTAATTTCACGTGATTAATGATAAAAGCGCTTACTAAAGAGTTTTTTTTTCACATCTAATCGTAATTTAAAAGGAAGGAAAAAGAAATGCGTAATCGTAATAGCCCTCTATCGGATGTTTTTTTAATTTCACGTGATTAATGATAAAAGCGCTTACTAAAGAGTTTTTTTTCACATCTAATCGTAATTTAAATGGAAGGAAAAAGAAATGCGTAATCGTAATAGCCCTCTATCGGATGTTTTTTTAATTTCACGTGATTAATGATAAAAGCGCTGACTAAAGAGTTTTTTTTTCACATCTAATCGTAATTTAAAAGGAAGGAAAAAGAAATGCGTAATCGTAATAGCCCTCTATCGGATGTTTTTTTAATTTCACGTGATTAATGATAAAAGCGCTTACTAAAGAGTTTTTTTTTCACATCTAATCGTAATTTAAAAGGAAGGAAAAAGAAATGCGTAATCGTAATAGCCCTCTATCGGATGTTTTTTTAATTTCACGTGATTAATGATAAAAGCGCTTACTAAAGAGTTTTTTTTTCAGAAATAATCGTAATTTAAAAGGAAGGAAAAAGAAATGCGTAATCGAAATAGCCCTCTATCTGATGTTTTTTTAATTTCACGTGATTAATGATAAAAGCGCTTACTAAAGAGTTTTTTTTTCACATCTAATCGTAATTTAAAAGGAAGGAAAAAGAAATGCGTTATCGTAATAACCCTCTATCGGATGTTTTTTTAATTTCACGTGATTAATGATAAAAGCGCTTACTAAAGAGACTTTTTTTCACATCTAATCGTAATTTAAAAGGAAGGAAAAAGAAATGCGTAATCGTAATAGCCCTCTATCGGATGTTTTTTTAATTTCACGTGATTAATGATAAAAGCGCTTACTAAAGAGACTTTTTTTCACATCTAATCGTAATTTAAAAGGAAGTAAAAAGAAATGCGTAATCGTAATAGCCCTCTATCGGATGTTTTTTTAATTTCACGTGATTAATGATAAAAGCGCTTACTAAAGAGACTTTTTTTCACATCTAATCGTAATTTAAAGGGAAGGAAAAAGAAATGCGTAATCGTAATAGCCCTCTATCGGATGTTTTTTTAATTTCACGTGATTAATGATTAAAGCGCTTACTAAAGAGTTTTTTTTCACATCTAATCGTAATTTAAAAGGAAGGAAAAAGAAATGCGTAATCGTAATAGCCCTCTATCGGATGTTTTTTTAATTTCACGTGATTAATGATTAAAGCGCTTACTAAAGAGTTTTTTTTTCACATCTAATCGTAATTTAAAAGGAAGGAAAAAGAAATGCGTAATCGTAACAGCCCTCTATCGGATGTTTTTTTAATTTCACGTGATTAATGATTAAAGCGCTTACTAAAGAGTTTTTTTTTCACATCTAATCGTAATTTAAAAGGAAGGAAAAAGAAATGCGTAATCGTAATAGCCCTCTATCCGATGTTTTTTTAATTTCACGTGATTAATGATTAAAGCGCTTACTAAAGAGTTTTTTTTTCACATCTAATCGTAATTTAAAAGGAAGGAAAAAGAAATGCGTAATCGTAATAGCCCTCTATCGGATGTTTTTTTAATTTCACGTGATTAATGATAAAAGCGCTTACTAAAGAGTTTTTTTTCACATCTAATCGTAATTTAAAAGGAAGGAAAAAGAAATGCGTAATCGTAATAGCCCTCTATCGGATGTTTTTTTAATTTCACGTGATTAATGATAAAAGCGCTTACTAAAGAGACTTTTTTTTCACATCGAATCGTAATTTAAAAGGGAGTAAAAAGAAATGCGTAATCGTAATAGCCCTCTATCGGATGTTTTTTTAATTTCACGTGATTAATGATAAAAGCGCTTACTAAAGAGACTTTTTTTTCACATCGAATCGTAATTTAAAAGGGAGTAAAAAGAAATGCGTAATCGTAATAGCCCTCTATCGGATGTTTTTTTAATTTCACGTGATTAATGATAAAAGCGCTTACTAAAGAGACTTTTTTTCACATCTAATAGTAATTTAAAAGGAAGGAAAAAGAAATGCGTAATCGTAATAGCCCTCTATCGGATGTTTTTTAATTTCACGTGATTAATGATAAAAGCGCTTACTAAAGAGACTTTTTTTTCACATCTAATCGTAATTTAAAAGGAAGGAAAAAGAAATGCGTAATCGTAATAGCCCTCTATCGGATGTTTTTTTAATTTCACGTGATTAATGATAAAAGCGCTTACTAAAGAGACTTTTTATCACATCTAATCGTAATTTAAAAGGAAGGAAAAAGAAATGCGTAATCGTAATAGCCCCTTATCGGATGTTTTTTTAACTTCACGTGATTAATGATAAAAGCGCTTACTAAAGAGACTTTTTTTCACATCTAATCGTAATTTAAAGGGAAGGAAAAAGAAATGCGTAATCGTAATAGCCCTCTATCGGATGTTTTTTTAATTTCACGTGATTAGTGATAAAAGCGCTTACTAAAGAGACTTTTTTTTCACATCTAATCGTAATTTAAATGGAAGGAAAACGAAATGCGTAATCGTAATAGCCCTCTATCGGATGTTTTTTTAATTTCACCTGATTAATGATAAAAGCGCTTACTAAAGAGACTTTTTTTTCACATCTAATCGTAATTTAAAAGGAAGGAAAACGAAATGCGTAATCGTAATAGCCCACTATCGGATGTTTTTTTAATTTCACGTGATTAATGATAAGAGCGCTTACTAAAGAGACTTTTTTTTCGCATCTAATCGTAATTTAAGAGGAAGGAAAAAGAAAGGCGTAATCGTAATAGCCCACTATCGGATGTTCTTTTAATTTCACCTGATTAATGATAAAAGCGCTTACTAAAGAGACTTTTTTTCACATCTAATCGTAATTTAAAAGGAAGGAAAAAGAAATGCGTAATCGTAATAGCCCTCTATCGGATTTTTTTTTAATTTCACGTGATTAATGATAAAAGCGCTTACTAAAGAGACTTTTTTTTCACATCTAATCGTAATTTAAAAGGAATGAAAAAGAAATGCGTAATCGTAATAGCCCTCTATCTGATGTTTTTTTAATTTCACATGATTAATGATAAAAGCGCTTACTAAAGTGACTTTTTTTTCACATCTAATCGTAATTTAAAAGGAAGGAAAAAGAAATGCGTAATCGTAATAGCCCTCTATCGGATTTTTTTTTAATTTCACGTGATTAATGATAAAAGCGCTTACTAAAGAGACTTTTTTTTCACATCTAATCGTAATTTAAAAGGAAGGAAAAAGAAATCCGTAATCGTAATAGCCCACTATCGGATGTTTTTTTAATTTCACGTGATTAATGATAAAAGCGCTTACTAAAGAGACTTTCTTTCACATCTAATCGTAATTTAAAAGTAAGGAAAAAGAAATGCGTAATCGTAATAGCCCTCTATCGGATGTTTTTTTAATTTCCCGTGTTTAATGATAAAAGCGCTTACTAAAGAGATTTTTTTTTCACATCTAATCGTAATTTAAAAGGAAGGAAAAAGAAATGCGTAATCGTAATAGCCCTCTATCGGATGTTTTTTTAATTTCACGTGATTAATGATAAAAGCGCTTACTAAAGAGACTTTTTTTCACATCTAATCGTAATTTAAAAGGAAGGAAAAAGAAATGCGTAATCGTAATAGCCCTCTATCGGATGTTTTTTTAATTTCACGTGATTAATGATAAAAGCGCTTACTAAAGAGACTTTTTTTTCACATCTAATCGTAATTTAAAAGGAAGGAAAAAGAAATGCGTAATCGTAATAGCCCTCTATCGGATGTTTTTTTAATTGCACGTGATTAATGATAAAAGCGCTTACTAAAGAGACTTTTTTTTCACATCTAATCGTAATTTAAAAGGAAGGAAAAAGAAATGCGTAATCGTAATAGCCCTCTATCGGATGTTTTTTAATTTCACGAGATTAATGATAAAAGCGCTTACTAAAGAGACTTTTTTTTCACATCTAATCGTAATTTAAAAGGAAGGAAAAAGAAATGCGTAATCGTAATAGCCCTCTATCGGATGTTTTTTAATTTCACGAGATTAATGATAAAAGCGCTTACTAAAGAGACTTTTTTTTCACATCTAATCGTAATTTAAAAGGAAGGAAAAAGAAATGCGTAATCGTAATAGCCCTCTATCGGATGTTTTTTAATTTCACGAGATTAATGATAAAAGCGCTTACTAAAGAGACTTTTTTTTCACATCTAATCGTAATTTAAAAGGAAGGAAAAAGAAATGCGTAATCGTAATAGCCCTCTATCGGATGTTTTTTAATTTCACGAGATTAATGATAAAAGCGCTTACTAAAGAGACTTTTTTTTCACATCTAATCGTAATTTAAAAGGAAGGAAAAAGAAATGCGTAATCGTAATAGCCCTCTATCGGATGTTTTTTAATTTCACGAGATTAATGATAAAAGCGCTTACTAAAGAGACTTTTTTTTCACATCTAATCGTAATTTAAAAGGAAGGAAAAAGAAATGCGTAATCGTAATAGCCCTCTATCGGATGTTTTTTAATTTCACGAGATTAATGATAAAAGCGCTTACTAAAGAGACTTTTTTTTCACATCTAATCGTAATTTAAAAGGAAGGAAAAAGAAATGCGTAATCGTAATAGCCCTCTATCGGATGTTTTTTAATTTCACGAGATTAATGATAAAAGCGCTTACTAAAGAGACTTTTTTTTCACATCTAATCGTAATTTAAAAGGAAGGAAAAAGAAATGCGTAATCGTAATAGCCCTCTATCGGATGTTTTTTTAATTTCACGTGATTAATGATAAAAGCGCTTACTAAAGAGACTTTTTTTTCGCATCTAATCGTAATTTAAAAGGAAGGAAAAAGAAATGCGTAATCGTAATAGCCCTCTATCGGATGTTTTCTTAATTTCTCGTGATTAATGATAAAAGCGCTTACTAAAGAGACTTTTTTTCACATCTAATCGTAATTTAAAAGGAAGGAAAAAGAAATGCGTAATCGTAATAGCCCTCTATCGGATGTTTTCTTAATTTCACGTGATTAATGATAAAAGCGCTTACTAAAGAGACTTTTTTTTCGCATCTAATCGTAATTTAAAAGGAAGGTAAAAGAAATGCGTAATCGTAATAGCCCTCTATCGGATGTTTTTTTAATTTCACGTGATTAATGATAAAAGCGCTTACTAAAGAGACTTTTTTTCACATCTAATCGTAATTTAAAAGGAAGGAAAAAGAAATGCGTAATCGTATGCCCTCTATCGGATGTATTTGTAATTTCACGAGATTAATGGTAAAAGCGCTTACTAAAGAGACTTTTTTTCACATCTAATCGTAATTTAAAAGGAAGATAAAAGAAAGGCGTAATTGTAATAGCCCTCTATCGGATGTTTTTTTAATTTCACGTGATTAATGATAAAAGCGCTTAGTAAAGAGACTTAAAAGGAAGGAAAAAGAAATGCGTAATCGTAATAGCCCTCTATCTGATGTTTTTTTAATTTCACGTGATTAATGATAAAAGCGCTTACTAAAGAGACTTTTTTTCACATCTAATCGTAATTTAAAAGGAAGGAAAAAGAAATGCGTAATCGTATGCCCTCTATCGGATGTATTTGTAATTTCACGAGATTAATGATATAAGCGCTTACTAAAGAGACTTTTTTTCACATCTAATCGTAATTTAAAAGGAAGATAAAAGAAAGGCGTAATTGTAATAACCCTCTATCGGATGCATTTCTAATTTCACGTAATTAATGATAAAAGCGCTTCCTAAAGAGACTATTTTTTTCACATCGAATCGTAATTTAAAAGGAAGTAAAAAGAAATGCGTAATCGTAATAGCCCACTATCGGATATTTTTTTAATGTCACGTAATTAATGATAAAAGCGCTTACTAAAGAGACTTTTTTTAACATCTAATCGTAATTTAATAGGAAGGTAAAAGAAATGCGTAAAACAGAATCAACTGAGGTCCGAACATCTAGTATCCGGCGCGTCTCATGACACCTTCAGACGAGATTACTCTAAATCTCTCGAGTCTTTGGCTCTGAAACCTTCGCACAAAAGCTAAACCATTTTCGCGGTAATTCGATAGCTCGCATGACTCGCTCGCGACCGTTATGTCCATCAATCAGTGTTATGAATGATTATAATGAATGGGATTATATTAACGAAATATTATCAACTCGCCGACGGAACATTACGGATTATTAGCTGGGGCTGAAGTTTACCCTTTCAGACTGGTTTATTAGGTTTTTCGCGATTGAATAGCAATTTATGGCTGACCTGATATGTGCACTGGCTTGGCATACTTTATTATATTCGTTAAAAATGATCGCATTGCAGACCCCGAAACGCAAGGCGAGTCCGTGTACCGGAGGTTGAAAATCATATGCGTACTAAATCTGCATCAACCGATGGAATGCCTACTTCCTCCACTTTGCAAAGAATCTGGGACTTTCTTGCTGCATATTCTTCACTCGCATATTGAACCGGATATCTTCACCATGGTATTACGATGTTAAATAACTGTGTTGTAGATGGATCAGATTAAAAGAAACATATAGATAGATTAGATTTAAATTTTGAACAACTCATTTACCGAACTTATAAGTAAGGTAACTAATGTGCCCAACTCCGGAAAATCAGCTCCACAATTGTTCATCTTCAACTCCTACGGCTACGTTACCTTTTTTTGAAGACAAACGGGTAGCTTTTCTCCCCAAAATGTTTCAGAGATAAGATATAATCATAAGAAGAAATAATATATGATAATATATGATGATAAGAAGAATTCCAGAAAAAACAACTGTTACAGTACGACAGAGGAAAATAGTAGATTGAGACACCGTGTGACACGGAGTTATTTACACCACGATAAGCAATAAACCTTCTTTAATGGGAATCTGAAATAAAATCTTGCCCCAATTTGCCCCAATAATATATAAGTCGACTTTTCGACAACGCTGCAAGGGCCAAATCCGCGCGGCGGAGCACCGTCCTCCGTTACGCTCTCGTGTTTTGAGAGGAACAACGAGCAAAAACGATTCTGATTCGTTCTTTTTGTATATTTTAAGCATTATTATACTTCGTACATATGTTAGATAACTATGTTTATGATTTTGATACTGAATGTTTCTTCACTCTTACTTTCAACTATACTGAAAATTTTCTCACAAAATCGGTACAAAAAGCCATCACTTTGTGTAATTTCATAACAGTAATGAAATATAAGTTGTGATATTATTAAAATGGTGGCATATAGCGTAGCATTTTCTTCAAATACAAAAATTGCCCACATCTGGAGTTGTTTTGGAACGGGAAAAAGTTTGCGAACTGAATGAAAGCATTAGAAAATTTTATGAGAGTCGTTAGTGAAAATACATTTTACGAAGAGAAATATTTTGCTCCGAAATTACCTAATGCTAATTTAATTTTAAGTTGCTAATTTGTGACAAAATAAGGTAATTTGCTCCTGTGTGACCAAAGTACGGTATAGAGCCTTAAGAAATGTCAATCAATCTAAATTGAGGTCACGAACTTCTTTCGATATACAAATGGAATCAGAATGGCTAGTATAGTGAGATACCTCTACTAACATAACTTATTTCAGTAATGAAAATGAATGCAGTTTCGAAAGTCAAAGTCATAGAAAATCTAATCTAACATATTTTATAATTATAAATTTGAAAATTTATGCAGCAGATAACGATGTTGAGCAATAGACGAAGTTTGAAAACTACTACCTATATATTTTCTTGGAAACAAACAGAGAAAGCATATCGCGTTTTGAATTAGATACTCTAATTGTAGTCGAAGTGAAAAAACACTGCAAATAGTACCGAAGCATTTGAAGCGAGTTGTAAAT
Organism: Pachydiplax longipennis; assembly: GCA_036926295.1. Taxonomy (NCBI): domain Eukaryota; kingdom Metazoa; phylum Arthropoda; class Insecta; order Odonata; family Libellulidae; genus Pachydiplax; species Pachydiplax longipennis. Next base: position 10,397,276 of record JAVFKF010000024.1, on the reverse strand, counting down.
TGATGATTGATAGGGATCATGTTAAAACACAATGAATGGCATATAGATTGATCGCATGAAAAATAAGAATAAGGATAAGTATGTTAACCTTGTTTGCTCGCGAAAATTTACTAGAAACTTGAACTTCGGTATAGACTCGAAAGTCAGGGAAAACAAGGCTATTTCGGTTGCTTATCTCTCATAAGTGAAAGCTAATGAGAGCCATCTGTCCTTGGGATAATAGGGAAGGGTTTTCTAAGTTATCAATGTATACTTCTCAGTCCTCTCATTTTCAAAGAATGTATACAAAAGAGAAAAATGATAGTGCTTCTACTTTTTGAGGATGTGAATGAGAGTAAAAGTAGCTGGTTGCAGATACCAAAAGCGGATAAAAGAAACAAAGGGTAAGATCACAAGACGCCGAACAATTATTAAGTCTTAAAAACCTACGTGCAAACCCGCGAGAATAGGAAGTTATATATGCATTTAAGAATTGTAGATTCATCCATAGCATGTCTTTACATTTCAAGATATGATTGACTAAAGAGATCACATTATTTGTATAGCCGCAGACGTTAGTTTATGACATAATTTAATTGGAATTATAAGTCAGGAAGAAATCAGAAGAGGATTGATTAGAGCGGGATATTTATGCAATCCCTGATTTATATAGTCTATCATCACTTTAGATCAAAAAATAAAAATACTAAGATCTTAATAAAAGTTACCGATTGTTCATGAATTCGAAGACGAAAAGGTTATGAATGTTACTACAGCTTTAGAATTTTGATAGCCACAACAGATTTTCCGAAGCTTTAACTGTCTCAGGGTTTATTTATGCAATTTCAGATAAAGTGTTTACAATAACAATGTCACACATATTCACAAACAAAAGGTTTGGAATTGATTCACTCAATACAGGAAGAATCTAAAAAGGTCGCGACAATCGAATTTTGTATTTAGTGAATAATTTGATGACGCGATTGGAGTTCGTTAAGTTGGATATTTTATCATAATTCAAAGGAAAGAGTTTCATATTTTAAAATTTATTAAATGCATTTGAAAATTGTAATCATTAATCATCATCAGTCATCTTATTATTAAATTATTGGAAATGATAACAATAGTAAACTTTATTGAAATACGGATTCTAACAAACATATAATTTATTTATATTTCCCTCCTTGTCATAAAACCATTTTCTAATAAACTGTCTTCTCGTCTGAATGTTATCTATGAGTCAATATACGTTGAAAATTGTAGGAGATTGAAGAAGTCACGAATGCTATGTTACGTTTTATTTTGTTTTAGCTTCATCCACCGTACTCGGATTTTCTGGATTTAATACAAGTTACAAGAAAATATATATCGTTAATTGTTAAATTAATTATTATTAATTGTATTTGAATATCTTACCACTTGTTGATCTCCGGTTACTCTTGGCATCTTCAGTGTCATTCCACTGTCACACAGGAGGAACTCATACGGAAAAAGTGCTGAGAAGATGAGGAAGTCACAATCTGTAATAAATAGAAACACCAAATTAAATCAATAGTGGATAGAATTGGTACATATATATAAAAGCATGAGGTTGACCATGATAATGATTCAAGTAAGGATTTTGGTTGTAACCATATTGTAAATATCCTTTTCCACATCGCCTAAAGTATAATAAATGTTTTAAACTTAAATATTTTATTCTATTGATTAATAAACACTGTTTGATAATCAAGAAAGGAATTCTTTTGAAAAATAATAAATATATGCTTAAATTTTGAAATTAAATACCCAAATTCCATTTAAAGCATCTTTAATTACTGAATTACACTGTGAGTATTAAATAACCATCGGGAAAAAAACCTTCTAATGGTTTTATCCCGAATATCACTTACGAGAAGCTACTGACTTACTGATACTTTGTTTCTAAAATAAGATGCAACTTATGTGTAAATCGATTATTAAGGAATTCAAATACTTAAAGCTGAACTGAATTTCAAATATCAAATTATAATACTTAATCTGTTACATATTCGATTTAAGCATCAAAGATTGATCTGAAAAATTTTATTAAAATATTAGGAGAATAAGTTCCACTAGAAAGTAGACATTTCTTCCAATTATGGCTCCTAATACAATATAATTGTAACAATTTCATCTTAATTGGAGAAAATCTTCCTGGTCCATAAGTCTGATAGCAATATTTAATTAAAAAAGTATAAATTCGATGAAAATGTTCAAAATCGAAGTTAAATACAAAACACAGGTTTATCTCGAAATGAAATCGCATTCACAAGAAAGAAACAATGATATTGATTTGATTAAAAACTAATTGCAAGGTTAGACTTAGAAATTCAAACGGAAATTTCCGTTGAAATACCGGTTGGCTACAAGGGAAAAATAAGTCTCTTCTGTATGTAAACGGCGAATATTTAAAGATTTAACCGCTTTTAAACCGGTTGCTGGTAAATTTCGTAGCATATCCCGCGGATAAATTATATATTCAGAACATTAGATTCATTACTTCTTACATAAAATATCAACACATATCAGAAGTCGGATAAAATTATACTTACATAACTGTGATTCATTGCTCTTAAATAATAAATGTGATCATATAAATAATGAATGATCCAAAAGCATGATTGGTAGCTACTCAGAAAAATAACGTGCGTCACGAATGAATATATGTACTATGATTACACCGGAAAATAATTAAGTATATGAAAATAACAGCTCACGGTATTAAATATTGCATTGAAGCGCAGAATATGTCACTAATTAAAATTGGAGCAATATATTATACTTACAAAAACTAAAAGGATCCTCAAGACGTCCCGTGGTCCTCTTGACGTCGGAAAATTCCCTATCCTTAATTTAATTAAATCTTGTAAGTAATAATTTAATCTTGTAATAATCTTGACTTAAGAAGTAAAATTTATTACGTTAAACTAAACTTATGCTTCACGATCACCGAATCTGAAATCTACATAAATCGTAGAAGTTCGCACTTGTTTTCTCGAAAAATTCCTCCATACGTCCTACCAGACGAAGTTTCCAGATCAAAGAGAGATCTATTTTCAAAAATCTACGGTTAAACAAAATCGTGAGTTCTGATTGGTCACTTTATCGCTGTTACTGTTACCCCCCTCCTTTCCCCCTACTGGAGATATTTGTTACTATTTTCGTAATTATTAATTATTATTAAATTAAAATTTTATTGGTCTCAACATAATTTAATTTCAATTTGAAATATGTATAAAATATTACGTTCTTCTAAAATGACGTATTTAAAACTTGACGTAAAATATGTTATAGATACGTGTGACGTCATTGTGACGTACGGCCATTTTATGCGAAAACGAAATAAATGGTATTTGAAACGACGAGATTAAATTAACAAAAAATTAATGTAATAAATTCGTGTAATTTAAACAAATATTATTTGGGGTACTATTATAATATTCTCTTTCTCATAAGATAAAAGTATCTGGATGTACTTCAGATTGTTAGCTATACTAACAAAATAGTATTCACAATAAAACATGATTTAAACATTGTTTAATCCTGATATGTTGGTGATGGTGATTGAAAGGAAACGGCATTTGAGATTAATTATAACTATCTGACGTTGATATCGACATCCTTCGATATTTCCCTTTCTTTTAGACACATCACGATAAAAGATATGGTACTATGAAATTAACGATAAAAGTATTTCTATCGGCCAAAAAACCATAATGGAGAGTACAAATGGAGAGGGACTGAAGATGAATGAGTAAATAGTAAATATTATTTCGAGAGGAGAGGAGTGAAATGATTTTGGTGTAAGCTCTGCATTTTATTGCTCTGCGTATTCATTATTTAAGGTTTGAAACTGATGTCTAAGTTTGCAAACTTATGAACAATTTGCTACTATTTGAAGTGAATGATTTGCTACTATTTAATTCCCTAAATACTCTACTATAATACAATAAGGCTCAATTGTAATCGTAATGTTCCTATTGACACGTCATATTGATGGTATTTGATCGAATTTACCCAGTGAATAAAACAATAACCATTGCAACTCTTCTTGGTTATTTCTCATTGTAATCAGAATGTTGGGTATGGATGCACGAATACTTTCTGACTCACCTTCAAACGCTTGTAAAGCTGTCGTTAATTGTCCCTCTGCGAAGTAATGCTGTTTTAAAGCTTCTGCAAACCTCTTCGAGATATGACTCAGACTTCTTAGCCTTTACCTAGGAACGGACTTCAAAGATGGCGAATAACTATTTCTTGTTTCTTTTACTATTACAAGAATATACTCAGAATAAGTAATGCACTACAGGTGCCGTAATTCTTCGATTCCCACTCACACTTTTTTCCAAGAAATCGCTGAATGTAACGCTTGATTCACACTACACACACTCCATTCCACTCTTGGTTATATTTGAAATCCTCAGGAAAATGTAAATGACACCATTTTGAACACTATCCACATAGCGAGACATAGAACTGAGATATTCGAAGGTGACGTGGCGTTAGGAATGAGTTTCGTTCGTCAGAGTTTTCTATACCATAATTCTCTTTGAAAAGGCGGAAACACGTGAAGACCTCTTGATATCCTCAAGAAAAGACTACCTTGGCTTCCATGAACTTCAAGTTTTCATTATTTGACATTAGCAAGTTTTTTAAGAAATATTGGGGTAGTGCTACATGGTGGAATATCAATCGCAGTATGTTTGGCATATGCTGTAAGTGTTTGTGGAATAACATGATAAAAGTGTGTTTGTGCATTAGAAACTAAGGTTTACGATCGGCGATCTTTCGTCAAAATATGGCAGTGAAAGAAACAGTCTTCGATTTGATACTTATATTTTTTTTGGATTTCTTATGTGAAACGAAGGTGTAGGCAAACCTGCACTATTTCTGCAAAATTCCATGTCTGTAACTCAACAGTGTTACTATGCCATCGAATGAATGGATATCTGGTTGGAGATTAATGAATACGGGGTTCTTCGTGCATTTTCACGTATTAATCCGTTAATATATAGGATAGATAGGTAAGTAAGATTATTCTTATTAGGGAATATAGGGAATATTTCATTTGTTATCTGGGTTGGGTAATGTAAGGTAAGGCAGAGTATGTATGTGTACGAGTTTAATTGTGAACCACTTGATTTACTTCAAAATCTGAACTCCAGCCTGGGAATCATTATTAATATAATTGTAAGCAAATTTTAAAGGAACGTAAGAATGAGTAGCAATTTGGGAATCATTTGATTTCACATTTCTTTCACCTTCTTGCTTATTGAATAGCATTTAGATTCCTTTGTAATATTTATTTGTGGGTAGGTTAGAACTTCTAACAATCTGGTTTCATATAGAAAATTTATCCCACATATATATTGGAATTTACTCAGGCTATGGTAAATGAAATCTTCTGAGTCATGAGTGATTTTGAATCCATTTTCTCCTGATATAAATTGTGCTTTTCATAGCTTCACTGTTTCACTTTATGTGGACAGTCCTAAAATTATGGCACAGTGAGGAAAGAAAAGGCCTCATTCTTTACTGTCCTGGTAAGACTCGTTCTCCTTCCAAGAACTCATACAAAGCTTTATATAGTTATAATATTTATTTCTTAGTCACATATTGTACCGTACTACTTAAGTCTTATTCTATTAATTATCATTTAATAGCAATATTGGTAAATGGTGTATTATTCACTTTCCAATTACATATTTTTGTCTTGGTATTTTAAATGAGCAATGTATGAAATGTACACAATGAGTGTTCACTATCTACCAACTCAGAAAGGCGTTTTCCGGTGTATTTTTGTAGACTTATTTCAGAAGGTCACAACGTGGATATTTTCCGGTTCGTTGAGTAAATAACGAGAAATACCTCTCTCCTCATTTCGCTTTGTAAGCCTCATTCTATTATCAAACAGGTTTATTTCAGCATACTCAAAATACATAGGTATGAGAGGGGTAATTTTTAATCCAAAATAATAATACGAGGGCTGTTCAAAAAGTTCCGGAACTTTATTTATTACAGCACAAATATTTCACTTACAAATTATTGCTCCGTGTCTCCTTAAAAGTACTCCCCACCCCAACGTATACACTTATCCAAATGGTATTTCCACTTTTTGGAACAGTCTTGGGACGCTTCTTTCGGACTGTTCATAAGCTCCTCCGTCAAATTTTTCTTTATTTCTCGAATGGCGGCAAATATTTTTCCTTTGAGCGGGGTTTTTAGCTTAGGAAATAGGAAAATGTCACATGGAGCAAGGCTTGGTAAATAGGGTGGTTGAAGAAGCACAGTGGTCTTGTTTTTGGCTAAAAAGTCACGAGTTGCTCGTGTTGCTCCTGGTCTGCTGTCATAAGGCGAGGCATGAATTTGTCCTCGCCTCGATGGATCCTCAATTTTTTTAGTTTGCCCAACTTTTCCAGAGCAATACGACGGTCACCAAAACATCTCCAGATGTGGGCAATTTTTGTATTTGAAGAAAATGCTACGCTATATGCCACCATTTTAATAATATCACAACTTATATTTCATTACTGTTATGAAATTACACAAAGTGATGGCTTTTTGTACCGATTTTGTGAGAAAATTTTCAGTATAGTTGAAAGTAAGAGTGAAGAAACATTCAGTATCAAAATCATAAACATAGTTATCTAACATATGTACGAAGTATAATAATGCTTAAAATATACAAAAAGAACGAATCAGAATCGTTTTTGCTCGTTGTTCCTCTCAAAACACGAGAGCGTAACGGAGGACGGTGCTCCGCCGCGCGGATTTGGCCCTTGCAGCGTTGTCGAAAAGTCGACTTATATATTATTGGGGCAAATTGGGGCAAGATTTTATTTCAGATTCCCATTAAAGAAGGTTTATTGCTTATCGTGGTGTAAATAACTCCGTGTCACACGGTGTCTCAATCTACTATTTTCCTCGCTTTATGTAAAAATTTGTTCCAAAATAAGGGTCGGCCATTTTGTAATGTAAAGTATATAAATATTAAACAGCACTCATTGATACTAAGTCTCACGAAGGACAAAGAACATATTTATAATATGGCATCATATTTTACCCGATGATTTTCCTAGTTTGGGTTCACAATCGACTCGAAGTTGAAGAATTTCGCGAAAAATCGGAAACGGGAAATTTTCGCAAAAATTGGTCAACTTTGACCTCCTGTATAAATTTAATGTTAAGGATCGAACGTAAATGACTTCAATAGTTGTTTGCAGGATTTATTCATAATCAATCATGCGAAGTTTCGAGGTCCGCACTCAAGAAAAGCGTTTTCGTATTTTTGGCCAGCTTTTTTCGATTCTAGCCCACTGTGCGACGGTAGAAAAAATGTGGAAGCGCTTTGCCACATTGTGCTTCCCATATCCCGGATTTTTAACAACCTTTGGATTCCGGAATTAAATATTTGTCAATCCCATGATCCCGGGAAATTTCTGTGACTACGTTAGATAAACTCAAAATTTCCTTAAAATAACTCACAAATTAAAATGGTAGAGTGATGCATTTGGAATAATAATGAAATATTCATCTAAAAATCGCCTTAAATAATTACGCATAACATTTAGGAAATATTAAAATAGGGAGAAAATTTCTAGAAAAAGTTGAAGAATGTCTTTCCTATAACATAACGAGAGGAAAAGCTGCAGGACCATTCTAAGCCAAGATGAAAATGAAAGATACGCATATGGCATATCCTAAGTGAGACCTACGGTCTGTGACAGCAATTGAGAACCGGACTCTTATCAAGAATTCTATAACAATCAGTATCTGCTATCTACACCAAAGAATTAAAAAAATATCGCCCACAGCGACATATGCAAATAGAAGCATAGGGACTTGACCGTCACTCTGCTTGAGGAATCTAGTTCAAATTCCGCAAAACATCCACATTTCAACAGATTCCACTACACATCAGCCCAACGCGATTTCACGGGTTGCTTCGTGATTCTAAGAAAATGAAGTCTGTTAAGAATGGACAACTTGAGCGACGACATGCAATCCCATGGGTGCAATTTTTTCTCCCGGAATCGGGAGTCCATCACCTGCGAAATGATCCCAGCCGTGGTGGCGCGCTTCGTTAAAAACAACAGAAAGAGAACAAGTTTTGCAGCAACGAACGCATAAGAGCTAAGGACGGTTTATACTATATCTAAGCTCTCAGGCTGCTTTACAATATCCGCAATTTCATCCGACAGCATCTCCTAACAATTGTTAATATTTTCCTAACAATTTCCTTCCGTGCTTCTTTCCGATCCGCGGCTATCCTTATTAAAATATAAGCTATTTAGGATATATTTATATGTCATTTTGTCACTTGTAAATAATTTTCCACTAACTTTAAGATCTGAAAATTTTGGTAATTTTGAGAAATGAAAGGTATGCAATTAATGTGGTGATAACAAATTACAAAAATGAATTTAAATAATTATTTCATAAACATTTAATTTATTTTAAGCGATGATCAATCAATTAATACATCGGTGTGTACCAGGTGCAGAATGAAAAAATAATAATAATCGTCTTTTTTTGGACGAGATGGAGACTAAAAGTTTCTTCTTCCGTCTAACCCATGAACTCTAAAAATCAGATCATGCTGATCACCAACTGAAAATAATAATTTCCGAAACAAACGTTTTGATCTATATTGCTAACTCTCCCTAATGCATTTATATTATATATAAATATAACTATTCTGCTCACTTTAAACGTTCAGAATCACAATTTTCAAATTAATAAAAATAAATTTTCAATATTTTCTCAATGTTTAATTCAGGGCAAACACAATTACAAAGAAAAACATTTCTCTAATTCGAGAAATCGATTACTATTATATTTTTCACACTATAATGAATAAACAGTTATTTTTATTATTGAAGAGTAAGATCTTGGTAAATTTTACTTCTTTATTATGCGAGTAAAAGATGCTTGCATACGGCAAGCTAATCGGTGAAAATTTACCATTCAGTATCTTATAAGGAAGGTCCAAAATTAAGATTCCGCTATCCCCCTTTGAAATGCATGGTAGAATAGAAATGACGCTCTGGCATCGAACCAAGGATAGTTAGAAAAACAATGAATTGAGTGAAAGAATATTTTCAAAAGCCTCCTTTCCCATTCCGGGTTTTATCTTCCAGCTCATCGGGCTTTTAAAGCATTTTAAAAAATCCTTAAAAATTGCAGCAATGCATTTCTTGCATGGAAGAATTTCGCACCCACTTGGCGTTGCCACTATGTGGAGCGTCGCTTGTGAACAACCTTCTTACCAAATCAGAGCTTAGTTCCTAAATACTTTGCGGCATTCATGTAATTAATATTTATCTACTGTAAATCCGACCTAATGGTAAAACAGATTCCCATTAAAGACGCTGATTAAAATTTCGAGCACAATAATTGGTGGGCGATAAGCATCAACTGCCAAAATTCATCACTAGCGGATTCGTAGGAGAAACACAAATAGAATGGAAGCTAAAATACCCATGAAAGATAAAAGGATAACGTGAAAAGCGAAATGACTACTCAGCACGCTAACAAGAGATTCCATAGCAAAGGCGTCAGGAGTTATTCGAATAAAGTCATTTGGCAGCGCCAGAGGAAAGGACAACGGATTCTCTCAGATCCAATTCTAAAAATTTAGCTTCTCTAACATTTGCTATAAGCGTTGATCGGAATTCCAGAGAAATATATAGAAGCATCATATCAATTGTGATCATTTCTCCAGTATCCTTAACGATTTCTCTAAAATCAACTACTAAACTGTTGGCAACTTTTAATGCCTTAGCACAAGTATCCAGGATAGGAATGCAGATAGCTCTACGGTAAATATATTTCTAGGTGAAATAAGATATGTTTTGCACATCAATCGGTACGTTAAATTAAAATTCATCAATTAAAATGATATGCGCTGGAAATGACTATCGGAGCCATAGTCAGAGAGAGGAGGGAAACTACGCATCACTTTTATTTACTTTACATAGCAAGAACTCTTCTTCGAAGAGAAGCGGAAACGGCTGAAGGCCACACCGTATCATAAGATCTCACTAATGAAAAGGGTTGCGTTATCATTCCATCGATTTTCGAATTACTCAACACATCAAATTAATTCTAAAAATAAGATCATCTTGAAATCTTTGGTAAATTTGAGGAAGTTAGATATAAATATTATTCTTGACCGACACTTTTGAAAGTTAGTCCCAAATCTTTTAGCAGCCTTGTCTTTCAGATTAGTTCTTCTTAAGTACTCTCCGTCTCTGCCATTGTAACGAAAGAAACTAGAACTAAATTTGAGATTGACTCTTGTTAACGATGAATAAGTTTGCATTCAGCTGATTCTGCAGACTTTGAAAAGTAATTTAAGAAAGCTAGGAACCGAGAGGCTGCTGTGAATGTAATCGGTATGAGTTGATCAAAATACTGCTATTAATAACTAAAACTGAAATTTTATAATTTCAAGGATTGTTTTTTAAAAAATTTCTTGAAAATACGAAATTTTAGTTTTCACTTGAGGAGAGGCTATCCTAAACCGATCGGTAAGAAATGCAAGATTTTTGTAGAGATTACAAATGTTCAGCTCTAATGACTATAAGAGTGAAGATAATGAATATTATTATGTTATTTAAAAGGAAAATCAAGCTCACTAGTAAATATACTAATACACTATGTACACTAGTAAATCACTACCTTACGCGAAAAATATTCTAGAAATTTCCATTCCAACCAAAAAGCGTCTTCCTCATGATGCGCCATGACCTTCAAAGTCCCGTCCTTTGGGCACTCACTGGAACTGAGGATGACCCTTTCACCCTTAAAAAAGTCAAGGCTGTCCTCTCTCTAAGCTTCACTCGAACATCTTTCGAATCACGGAAAAATCACAGCAGAAATAAACACATCCGAGATTAATTCAACCAATCCTAAACATTACTAATTTTAAAACATCATGATGTGTATGCATGTATGGTATGCAACATAGCATTAATAAAAAATAAACCTTAAAAAATTAAATTAGCTATGATGAAAATTCCAAAGAAGATTAGAGGTTTCAGATTGGTTGAAAGCTCTAAATTTTTACTTTTCTTCGCGAAGCGTACGATGCTACCCTATAAAACATTGGTATTAACCTTGGATATATGCAATTAAGGACGCATGATATTAGGGTTGATTTCGATCTTTTAAATTCCGGTGCGAAAAACAAATAATACTGTTTATGAAGAAGAACAATCTGTACTTTTTCCACAAATTTTTATTAGAAAAAATAAAAGGAAGTAAAACACAACTAGTTTCGGAGATTAATCTCCATCACTTGTTCTTCATAATGACATATTTCCACAAGACATCGCCAGAGACTGTGAATTTTAAATAATACTGACTTAATCAAATGCTTAGAAACATAATTATGTGTCATTTTCCGCCATCAGTATGACTTCTCTCGTCCTACAATTTCTTTTATTTATCAAAGCTAGCCCAGAAGAAAATTCTTGCTTCACCTTCGGATGAGAGAAGGTCAAATCAGTGTATTTCTAAGCTCGATGCTCAAGCAGAATTCCATCTAGTGCTACTTTCTTTAAGTTATTCTTCTGTAAAGATATCAATCAATTTTTCAATAGATTTTTCATCGCTGCAACTCCTGTAAGGTTAATGAAAACTAAATATTAAATCATAGAGAGAATTGCTGAATTCCTTTCATAACTTACGTGACTGTAAGAAGCTCTATTATTTTTAGCGTAGAATGCATTGAGAAGGAGATTCTTCCTCCCGTCGTGTGCGGCTGTCACAAATGCGTCCTACGATTTCCACTGCGTTAAAATTTGTTTGAGCAAAATGCTCCGCGCAAAATAAATACTTTATCCTGAAAGTTATCAACGTGAGTAATTAACAGTTTCATGCGTTTATAATAGTTCACACAGGCATCCTCATCTCCCTTTTGATATCTTACATTCCATTAAATATAGGAAAAAAATTAATAAAATATTTTCCTAAAATGAAGTAGTAAATAACCAAAAAGAGCTTCATTTGGCATATTTTTCTGTGGCATATTTACCTGGATTCCTTCACTTACCTTCTGAACTTTCAAATTAAAAGACAGTACAGAAAAACTACTTGGAGGAGACGGTAAAGTATATCGAAGGAACCCATAAAGAGACGGTGAAAATAACACACACATGTCTTGTACACATCTTTAGTTAAAACACATGCAGAGTGAATGCTGTTCTTAAATAAGCATCTCGATCCATCCATCAATCAATTCTGAATAGCACAAAAGGAGAAACTGCAAACACATATTTATTCTTGCAAAACGATCATTATATTGACGTTTGAGTTCAGTGACATAATGAATGAAACACTTTAGTAGAAAACATTCTGTCGGGGAAGAATTTCTCCGAAGAGCGAAAGAAACTCAAAACAACAGATCAAATGAAAAATTTCCTTCTTCTATAAATTACCTTTCTTCATATACTTGTCAGGATATTTCAGGATCGTCTATATAGATTATTTATAAATTTTATAGGTTACCCGTCTGAAATTGCAAAAAATTGAAGATTGAGAAGGAGCCCTAGAGGGAATATCCTCAAAACAAAGGAGGAGTAACAATGGCTAATATAAGTTCTTCAAAATTGAAGGGAGTAAACCTCATTCACTTACATAGAAATAATTGCGGTCTCAAGTCAACTTTCCAATTTCACGAATCCTGCTGCTAATTGGTGACTCGTGCGTAGAGCATTAGGAATATTGAAGAAATACGATGCAAACTATTCATAATGCGCATTTTTTAAATTTATTTTTGTAAAATATTTTGATTTCTTTTAATAGGGTTGAAGTAATCTTGTCCTCGGCAGATTCATCAAAGTTCGAGGAGAAAAAAGAAATCTTCAGCCCAGTGTGATCTAAAGAAACTCATAATTTTCACAAGTCAATATTGTACATAATAACAAGGTGCCTTAAAATGCTAATCTAATTATTCATCAGTGTGCGAGACCGAAAGGCAGTGTCCAGCTCAGTCAAAAAATAACCTGTTCCCAATGATTCTAATCTAAAGCGGGCGGTGGTGGGGAGGCCGGTATTAAAGGGGGTCACGAAGCAGTGAAAGCTGCGGAGTACACAAGATGAAAGGAAGGTGGGCGAATGAGGGGAAACGCAGACGCGGAGAATAAGATGTCCTCTGGGTGAGAAGTCACTTCTCGATGACGATAGGATCTACTTCCGGTTTTGCAGACAAATGCTCGTTACGCATTACATCATCCCGATTCCAGTTAGGTAATCTCACGGATTATTCGCATATTTTTAAGAGAGTTAACTCGATATCTAGCATTAAATCGTTGATCATTGTTTCGAGTTCCTTGAAGTTATAGTCTTCGTTGAGAAAGAAAACTTTTACTCGTTAAATCTAAAGACAGTTTGAAATAAATTCCCTTCAAAGTCAAGCAAAATGCAGACAAATTTCAATGCACAAGCAACTTCAAAAGTGTCTGGCGTCTCTTGCGAAACCGGAAAGTAACGTTGCAACAGAAAGATATAGGTTTTATTCGGCATCATTTAAAAGAACTCTGTGATGGAGTCCCAATAAATTATAGTCTTGGCAACGCAGCATTCCCGAAAGAGCATTTCTTCACTGACAAAGAGTAAACATTTAAAACTATGCAAATGAAAAATAATTCTAAATATTGCCACGTATAACTTATCATGAGTGTAAGTGTATGTCATGCGGAAAATTAAGGGTTAGGCTGTGAAAGCATTCATTATTTTTCAAGTGCTGAGGATTTATGCTTAAGAAATGAGAGAGATTATGATAAATGAGAGGACTAACGCAACTGTAGCGATATTTTTGGAAATCAATTTGTGAACAAGTTGGCACCGAATACTTTCATTACTCGCGAGTACATGCCAAATGTTGTTTTCGCATATTAAATCTTCTTTTCCTCATTTTTGTCCGATCCTTATTAAGTGCAAATCAACTTCTCACTGCCATGTATTATGATCTCTCGAATACAAAGGAATATAATTACCCAAAATGAAATCTTTGAAAGAAATCTGATGTCCAAAATTGGGTCAATGACGGCTGAAAAGAGTGAAAGCGCCCCAAGAATCCAATCCAATTACTTTGAAATTTACAGTTCGAGGATCGAATACTGATAATTGCAAGACCTCATTTCTCAATGGGTTTACGTCAGTAGCATTCCTGAAAAAATTTTGAACCGAGATGGGAATAAAGAAACGTTAAAGACATAATTTCCAGATAAATTTTTAGAGTGAGATAATACAGATATTTTTTCTTGTTGGCAAAGGGAACAAGAAAAATATATCAAATATTCTTAGATTACATAGAAAACACGGCGTGTAGCGAAAAGAAATTATAAACTGGAGAAAAATCGTAATTGCAAACTGAATACCTCATATTCACGGAACGGAAAGGATGACCCCTCGGATCTCATTGAGATAAAACCCGGATGTTCCATTGTTTTAAGAAAATTATGGAGAATCGCCTTCTTTAAGATTATCTGAAGAATCTCGGACACCACGATGGGATAACCCCAAAAGGCTTATTCCTCGTGGAGATTTCAACGGGCGATGGAAGATATGATTTGAGAAGGCGCAGAGGAAGCATCTCTTCATCTGGAGCCACTCTCACTTTCTTTGGTCCACTCGAGGCCCCTTCCACTCCACTCCCGCACAACCACACGAGCGCGTTCGTCGACTCAGACAGACGCTCCGAAACTCCCGAAGAGGAAACATAAGCAAGCAATCGAAAATGTCGTGGGGATTTTGCGCATTGCTCGTCGCCCTGAGTCTGACGTTGGCACCCGAATGCAATACCAAGACTATTCAGGTAAGTGGTCTATGTATTTCCAGATACCGAAAGCTAGGTGAAGATTCCTTCAATTTGTTGAACTAACTCGCAATTTCTTCATCTACCAACTAATACTTTATACAGTGCTTCTATACTAATGTGACCATGCATGTAACGAAATTGACAAAAGCTCAAGCAAATCATTAACGTATGTTTCGCACGACTTTAAAATTAATATTATCTGCCATATTATACTTAATAGCAATAGCACATAAGCTGAAAATATACGCCAATCAAAGATCGGATGGATAGTACTTTTTAAAAGCTTTAATTTAAGAAGAAATTCTTGGAGTTTCATTTTCTGTTGAATGAAATTCAGACTTCTCCGAAATGGAATTGCCATACTATCACTGATAAATTTCGGAATTCTTATTGGTAATTTCAGTAATGAAAACAAATAAAATTGTAATGCAGTTGGACGTTTCGGATTATTTAAAACATAAATACGCTTTTTGGTTTAAAAAACTTGCCATAAAGATTATTATCATTAAAAGACTTTATATATCAATCAAACGCCTAATTTCAATTACACTCATATCATTACCTTGACTAAGCTTTATTTATTTATCACGGCAAGAAATGATGGAACTTTGTTACGAATGAACCAATATTCAAAGAAAATATCGGGGAGATCCATCAGATCTAATAACTTCATCGTCGAAACGCCTCAAAGCTTGAAATTCACAACTTCTCAAATATAGGCGACGAAAGATAGATTGAGATAGATGAATGTAATGATAAATGATTATATAAAGGGTAGTAATAAAAATTCTCCAATGCATACTCTTCGGTTTCCCATTAATATTTCATAACATGAATAGAAAGTAAGCGCTTATATCAGACTCCGAATTATTGGAGTAAAAACTATGAAGAGCGGTTTATTCGAGTCAGCATATTTTAACAATCCACTCGCGCACAGCTTTCTAGAAAAGATCTTCCAATTAATGATTTTAAGAGAAATTGTTTCATTGAATATATTAAAGGTTATTATGCACCCCGCGAAAGGTTTTTCTGCAGCCTGTTAACAAATAAGACCTAGAATGAGTGATTTATGGAACCTATTTCGCCCAAACAGATGAGCGAAACTCATCACCAAGTTTAAAACAGTTGCTTTCAACACTATCTTAATTTTACTGAATTTGGTATCGTGAATGTTACCAATATTTTGCCAAAGGTTTCTCCTCATTATCATGTCGCAGTACGATTCCCGAAGTAATTACATAAATATTCAATCATCAGAAAGAAATACTACTATATAACTACAAGGAACAAAGAAATTGCGAACTTTTACGTAATTCATCTTCATTCATTTCCTTCATCTGTCCCTTGTTTTTCACCTACCTACCCTATAAAGTCACGCAGTTGATTCTAACTATAAAAACATTTAGAATAGCCTCAGGACTCTCCAGGTTAATGAAAATATCTTGTCTAGCTCTTCCTAGGCTAGACAAGATATTTCCATTTTATAAATTCAATGTATGAGTTCTCAAATATATCGCGCTTTGAAAGCAATAACTGAAGTAAGTCCAAGAGGTTTAGGTTGTAACCTTAGAACGGATATAATTGATATATATATATGATATAACCGAATATTAAAAAGGAGGAATATTTCATCATGAGAGTGTCATGAGGAGACATCCAATTTGCTCATGAGCCACAATGAAAACGGGCAGGAAGTAGTTTGGAGATTCCTGATTTAAGTGAAACTAATTAGTTTAGATAATGCTAAATCTATAATGAATAGAAAATACAAGGAAATCAGGAGTTTACAGTTTTAGTGACCATTCGGAATTATTATAAACTGTTATCGTAGTTAATCTTGATAAGATTATTCATGGATGAGACAAATTAATAGTTATACTAACATACTTCCATTATTTCCTCATCTATGGATATTAAAAATGGCAGTATTTAAAGTTAAAGTACTTACCATAAATAATATAAAAATCTCATAAAATATTCAGGTATTAGAGACAAACTAAAAGAGCGATTAGAAATTTGTTTATCGATTTGCAAAGAAGGAGAATTATTCATACGATGACAAATGCGAATACTGAGAATTACGAATAATTTTATATTTTACCCTTTTATTAAGATTTTCCTGAAGAAAGGTGTTAAACCTCAGTGGAGAAATCTTTTTCTAGACATTTTGGGCCATTCAATTCTCAGTAAGAATAATATATCGGCAAAAATAAAATGGCCTTCAAAACATTCCGACAGAAAACAACTTCCGCGCGATTTATTTACCATATGAAGACACCGCATCGACTTCTCAAGTGAAGAGAAAGTAAAAGGAATGCACAACAACAGATTAGGAAAAACTTTCCACTGAAAATGAGACCGCACTCAGAATTTCGGAAACAGTATTTAAGGGCAGTTAATGTCAATTTTCCTGCCTCTAATATTAAGGTGGTATCAAGGAAAATACCTAAGGAAAACATTGATGGAAGAAACTTTCTCCTTAAAATCTGCAATTTTGTAGAATATAATTTGGCTGGTTAACCGAAATCTCCTAAACGTTACAATCATATCAAGTGGTTATAAGTGCCTTATATGAAAAGGATTCATAGCGATTAAAATTAATCAAAGAAAAGAATGCTATGAAAATGAGTTTCACTTTTCCGAGTTCTTAATCGTTCGTAATGAATAAGAAGCGTTACGAAATTCATAGATTAACAGTTTGGACAAACATTTGGTTGCTGGAATATTATAATTCTAGTTTATTGCTCTAGACTAAACTATAATCTTAGTCTACTCTCTAAAAATTAACCTTGTAAAGTTGAAGATGATATCTCTGCGGCAGATATAGTAAAAACCTATCAATAGCTGAGGAGGAATTTATCACGTCCTGAAGGGCGTTACGGTAACGGCAGATAAGATTTCTCTTTCTTAAAGACGTCCGGAAGGTAACAATGGATGCCTTCGTGGATGTTTCGTAACTTAAGAGACGTCTTATGAATCCAAGGTCATCATGCTATTTATTTTATTAAAAGCTCGATATATCAACTTGTCATCCATTGATAATGCTCGCTAGAGAAGGGATGGATGGACATTCCAACCCGAAAATGTCTTGTTTCCTCAATGTCATACAAAATATTGTAAAGATATATCATAATAAAGGAAAAAATCAACGTGACAGGGACTCGAACCTAGGTCTTCCACTTTCTGGGCAGGCATTCTAAAGAACACATAATACCTGGTGAGCGACAGTGGATAGAAGATAGAAAGTAAGAAGGCCCAGTCATCTCGGTATTTTTCACCTCTGTTCATATTATTGTTTGAAGAAACACACCTCGGCGTAATCTCCCTGTCCCTCATATATATAATTTTTTTATGCTTATTTGATTTAAATCTACTTAAAATGACAACTATTCCAGAAACGTGGGTTTGCCGATCGTCCAGTTTACCATGCTCAACCGATCCAACCCATCCAACCAATCCAACCATTGCTCTTGGTTAAAAAAGAAAAACCAGTGCAGGATTTCAGCAAGATACCCGGAGTCCCTGGAGTAGACTACCCACTGTACCACTCTGCTCCACCTACTAGCTTCCATTGTGGAAATGTACCATTTGCTCCCGGGATGTACGCTGATGTCGAAACCGGATGTCAGGTAAGGCATTCTATGCAGTTCATTCAATCACTCAACTGAATCAAAATCATGTCTTAAATTTCCTTTTCGACTATTATCAACTAAAAGAGCTATTCAACTTGTATTAAATCATATATTGTACAATGAGCTACTTATACATATATTTATCTTCATACGGTCAATAGTCATTTTATAATAGATGTATCTTTATCTATATACTAAGAATTCAATAATGAGCTCGTGAATTATAAATCTTGATTGCAACTTTGGCACCATTTTAGGAAAGATCAATCGAAATTAAAAACTTAATTATGGATGATAATAGAGAAGGAGAATAAATAATTAATAAATTAATTAAATAAATCAATTAACAGTAAAATAATAAAATATGCCAAAATTTAAGATTATAAAATGAAACACCAAGTGAAGGATACCTGAAAGTATCAATTTTCTTGACCCAGTTTTCCTACTCATTTCCTACACATTCTTAGGCCACCGATTCAATTGAAATAGACTTATGGGTGAAAAGAAGGAACTTCACATTTTAAAAAATATACTAAAAAAAATCCTTCCACTGAAGGAATTTCGTAAAAATATCTACACGCAAATTGAATCGGAACCTGGATACCTTGAATTTATATTAAAAAAAAAATAATTATACCCCAAAAAGCAATCATAATAAGAGATAATAGATATTTAAGATATTTTGGACGTAATTACGCGTTTAAATTTAAGGAATTTTCGATTCTCGATATCTTTAGGAATAATTTATGAATAATTATATATTATTATTTTATTTGTTTATGTTCATCATAAATTAATCCTATATATATATATATATATATATATATATATATATATATATATATATATATATATCTTCTAATTCGTCATATCCCTTAATAAAACTAAGTTTTGAAACTATGAAAGTGATCATATATGAATATGTGACTTACCATTGTGCGGAAGTTCACGGCTTATTTGCAAGCAACAGTACGTAAGTTGTTAGTCATAGGATTTCTTTCCGAAATATTCTAATTCAATGTGCATACGAAAACTAATTAATTAGTCTGATCGAGCTACTTTCCAACCTATTATTTTGATTCTGTAGGCCAATTGAATTAACCCATATATGTCGGTGCACATTCCGTCAATGTCTATGAACTCTGTAATTCGATCCTCCGGTCGATCTCTTTCGTAACATTCTGCGCTAAAGGCACCTTAAAGCAGAACAATGCGAACGTTGCCTTCGATAGCTTTTCATATTACTTATTTTATGATGTAAGTAAACTATATATCTTTCTTGAGAGTTCGGGGACTATTTTATACCTGAAATTAGGAAAGATGGAGATCATGTCCGTATTCGCAATTTTACCCCACTAGCGTAAAAAAGTGATCTCTTTCTTGGAAAAATTGATGCGACAGAAGTGCATTCATATATATTACTCTCACGTAAGAAATTTAAATTTAATTTTTGCATTTTTTACGTTATTTTATTTAATTTTCTTTTTAAATCGATAAAATCTCAGTTTGTACCATTTTTAAATTTTGTATGAAAGCCGAGAGCTTATATCTACGCAAAAAATAAACTCAATCATGAGTTATCGGTGAGGCGGGTGCTGAAAACAAACCCACATAACTGTTACAATCACAATAAAGAGCGCTCCTGGGTTCCATTTCAGGGACTCAGGAGCGAAATTTTGTCAGCTGTCGAATCTATTTTAAATTACTGCTAACCAATCAGCTAAAGTCTGCAAATCGACTGAAAATTATAATCATAAAGTTCAATCGTTTTGATACCTTTTCCGATGTTACGTTATAATGTAAATGATTTAATCATATCTGTAGAGCAGGGGTGTCAAGTTGACTGCTCTCCAACAATCACGATGTCATAACACAACACGTTAAAATCACCTTCCCAGCTCACTGTTCTCTCACTGCATCGCTCATTTCTCACTTATAAAAAACTGCACCGAAATTTAAAATGTTATGTTAATATAATTTCTGCACTACACCTAAAGTGCATAGAATAGATAATGCATCATTTCCGATAATGAAGTTTGATGAAAAAGTCACAGTCACTGATGAAAATCTTTCCACCATAAAGTGTGTTCACATTTACTATCTCAAAATCTTTAAAAATCAGCTGAGGGGAGTGATGGCAAGCCATGCAGGAATGCATAATAAATCAGTAATATTTATAATTTAGTAGTACACTCAATCTTAACTTTGGATTATCTTTTAGATGTGTCTTTTTCTCTATCTTAAGTATAGTTTTTCGATAGTGAAGCAAAAAAAATCATTACGTTTAACATTTTCTATAAATATGATATTTTTTTAAATAAATATTTGAAAACAGTGAAAATAAAGAGGCAGAATTAGTAGCAGCATAATTATAGAGTGCGGGATAATTATCCTGGTGGTAAATAGCACGCAAGCAGTGATGAGTCGAAGATGAAGTAGAGAAATTTTAAGTACACAAATATCTTTAACATTCATTTCTCAGCGAATTCGAAGTAATCTATCATGACAGAATTCTTTGCTTGTAATAACTTCATTGACCCCACTATCGGTGACCTTCATCGGTCTTCGCTATTATAATATATACGATCTTTCAAAGAGAAAGGAATGACCTTCGCCAAGAATTTTTCTTTAACACGAATTCGATTCACTTTATAAAGTAAATAAATTCTATCAGATATTTTCCTATCAGATTTTCATTCTATCAAATATTACCAAACTAAGAATTTCTTCCACCCATTTCTGGTCGGAACTTCAACTTGTGAGAAATTTTCTTTTACACATTACACCAATGAAAAATAATATGTTATCATAATAAAATAACAATTTGTTTTTATCCTCTCAATTCGGTTTAACTTCAGAAAATTTAATTTAATCCTCCACGAAGCTCATTTTCTACAGTTGAAAAAAAAAAGAATATGCAGTTAGACAACCACTTGCTGGTCAATTCTACAAGTCCACTCTTAATGATCAGCTTCCCAAAGAGTTGCAAGTTCTGGCATTGGTTGATTAAAAATCCCATTTGAAAGCAGGGAAATTTACGGACAATTCAAGTCCTAGTAAAACTTCTTCGAGCGAATTTCGCAATCAAATGGCTACTTTCCCCCAACTTCTTAATATTCTTAACATTTTGAAGTATTCATCGTTGGGCAGCACATTAAATGGTTTTGATTCGTCGAAACCAACGATAAACTGAAATTTTCCTTCCGTATTACGCCTTATATTCATCTACTCTCTCTAAATTTAATATGATAACAAGCATTATTAGTAAATATCCTGAAAAACATTAATCACACAATCAAGATAAAGGAATTCGTTTTTCAAATCATCAGATCCCCTTTAATATTCAAACGCTTTTTCAGATAAATTTACGGGTGTCAATGAGGTCATTTGCTTTAAAATTCTCCGCTCCCATTCTTCGACGTCTTGATAATTATTCCTACCCTTTTTTATGCAACTACTTCTGTTTTTGTTTTCTCCTTTTATTCCCACATATCCTACTTTCATTTGCAATCTCTCTCTCTCAATATATGACCAACGTATTACCTTTATCAACGTTTTATTGTTAAAACCAAAATCCTTTATCTTCTATCACCAACTATAACACTTTCCTTCGTATCTCTTCTTAAATTCAACCCTCTACGCCCATTGAAAACGTAATAAAAAATCTGGAAATCTGATCGCAATCCTCTGAAATGTACGAGGAGATGTCATTCATTCAAAATGAACTGGTGAAAATGCGAAAGATTTGTATTTTGGTAAAATGCGTGTAAGAAGTGAAGTGATAAATTCCTTTAAAACGCAAATGATATCGGCTGCTCTGTTTCCACCAAACCTCATGACCGCATTTCCCTACATTACTTTCATGTGTCCGCGAACGGTATATAGGAGAGATTGCGTCATCCATAAAAGACTTGTTTTAAGCATTCGAATTCTTTATCTACGATATAATATTTTTTGCTGTATTTAATTTACGCAACAATCGTGAACAGGATTAACAATCACCAAAATAATATCAGAACCTTTTATCATCAAGTTTGCGACGGTGATATTCTCGTTCTCTGTGTATATATCCAAATCTTCATTCATATTATAACCACATCACACACTTTAAATCGGGTGACTCAATTTCAACAATAATAATAATAATAAAGACTTTATTTAGGGCGAGATTGAGACTATAAAGTCTCCTCTTACATCTAACCCTTCGTCATATAAGATTAAAAAAGAGATAGCTTGAAAAAACAGAGCAGAGAAGAAGACTAATTTGTGGATTTAAAAACCTAAGCTAAGGGCTTAGGAAAAAATTTCCACTGCAGGAAAACACCCTCAAGAAGGGGGGTGTGAAAAACCTGCGAAACCTACAGATCGGAAAGCTAAGATTAGGGAAAACACATAAAAACACAAGAAGACATACCAAAAGTATAAAAAAAAAACAAAGTAGAACAAAAAGTTACATATATACATTCAGTGTCGTTATGATAATAGTTAATATGATAATAGGAAGAAAAAATTAATAATAAGATATACTAAACTCATTTAAAGATACGTACTGAATAGAATATAATACAATTAGATAATATTACTCTATTAGATCGATTGATCATTAGGAGAAATTATTGCGCGTTTCTTATGCCACCAACTCAGTACTTTTTCGCGGGTAACATTTGGTCCCGAGAATAAGGAGTTGAATAAAACGGCATGGACTGATTTAAGATTCTTATTGAGGCACGAATGTGGAGTTAGGCGTTAATATCGATGAGAAAAATCCCCCCTAAGATATGATGGCATACATTCAATATTTCTTGCTTAACTGCTTTCTATCCAAATTTCTTTGGCGGTTTGGCTCCGCTGATTAATTTCTTATTTCAGCATAGAATTCTTAATGAAATGTGCGAGAGCGTACTACTATTTCATGCACACATAAGACTTCAAAGCATGATTATTCTTCAACAAACAACCAGATTAATCAACACGTATTTCAAGATGAAACTTGAAATTATCAATTCCTTGTTTTCCATATTTGAATTGGAGTTCTAATCAGCTATTAAAATCCAATCAGAAGGCTTATGTCTTTCGCCAAAATTCCCAAACACTCTGCCGGAGGCCTCTGAAAATGCCGCTCTCCGGTGAAAGGCTCTCACTGCTACTTACGCAATACTGGAGCCGAGCAGAAAAAAATATGGGGCAGACGCCAATCTCACAGCTGTTCGTTATGAGATTTAAAAGGAGTTCAGCCTTTCGCGCAAGAGGGTGTGTCCACTCTCCTTGGTTCCCTTTCCATCCCACTCCCACTCACTTGAAAGGGCGGGGTAATGCTACGCTTAACAGTGGATTGACACGATTGCGGATTCAATTTCATCTCAGCTTGCTACTTTTTTAAAGGCTGCGACAACATTTTGCAGTTCGACGAACTATATAGGAAGTACAGAAGAGGTCATTTATATTGGTAATAAATGAACCAGATGTGTATATCGGGGCTCGGACCGTTTACACCCCACGGCCCCAATGTCGCAATCTTCTAAGAAAACTATAGCGCAGCATCTGCAAATATAGTATTTGGAAGGATTCGGCGATTCCGTTTGTAAAGTAAAATTTTCCATCCACGAAAATGAAAGAAAGGATACTCCTGCCATTCAATTTTCTCTTGCCTTCTCTATATATTTCATTTGCCGAGGTCGAATTTATCCAGTTAACTAAGTGGTGGACACAGTAAGCACCAGTGAATTTCAACCAAATTCAATTCAATTTGATTGATTTTCCACTAATTTCAGAAATTATATTCAAATTATAGACGGACGCAACAGCTGATCGCGAACATAAGTGTGATTTTGTATCAAAAACGGAACTTTTTAAGGAGGACTGTGATTTAAGGACTGAAGAGAGACCATTTTGGGTCAAGAAGATTATGAATATTTGATCAAGGAGATAAAAAGGATATATTAAGAGAACTGACATATTTTAATGTACTGATACATTGGTTTCTATCACAGGAAACTATTTTATTCTTCTTAGATATATTCATAGATTGTGAATGAACAATTCACATTAATGAATAAGAAAATTGCTCGAAAAATTTTATTAAACATTTATGAACACAGTATTTAATTTTGTTTTAACCAATTTCCACCAAATCAAGCATTTTGTAAATATTGTAAACTAAATAAGAAAATTAAGTAATGTTACTATCATTATTCATGATTCCATAAGCTAAGTCTAAATTAAGATGTTTTTCTTCCTCTCCTCATCTAGGGATGAAGATAGAAAACTTCTTCTAAAAGTGTCATCTTAAGAGAAGAGAAGATTATCTAATTTTGTCTTCCATGAATATTATCCTCATTATCACTGCATTGATTTTCCATTCATTTATTTTTCTGCTTTTTCTATGGAAGTATTACTATTTTCCATTTAATTTTTATTCGTCTAATTTATTTGTTTTGTATAAAGAGTCCTTTCCATTATGATAAAATAAAAAATTCTTGTGATAGAAGTACTGTTAGAAGTGCTTTGATAACTAAGCTTATTTTGCATGGGCTACAACCAGGAAATGGCTTGTTATAGGAAAAAGGTGCAGGTGCAGAAAATCAATGAAAAAATACATATAACTTACAGTAAATGGAAACTTCTTCTTACTGCTCACTAAATATACGAGTATATGAAAACCTTTCAAAAAGTGAAAACAATTCCAGAGATATTAACGTATGTTATGATAAAACAGGAAATTGTTTAAGATTTCCTAATTTCCATTGATGATTATCCTCTTATTTCTGATAAAATAATAATTCAATCTTTCATTAAACGTTAGGCCTACCATGTGTGTCATGATGGACGTGAGGGTCCACAGGGAGCTACATTTCTCTGCACCAATGGAACACTCTTTAATCAGCAAGAATTCACTTGTGACTGGTGGTACAATGTTAACTGTCATGATGCTCCAACATTCTATAGGTAATAACAAAATTTTTGTCCAATAAATTTCACCTTATTTTGCTTCACTCTGTAAGCAGTAGCTACTTTATATATGGTTTTATTAATTATTACCAATATGATATTTTTGAGATGGATAATTATCTCATTTGATAACATATATGTAGCCCTTCAGAAATTAAATCCATTGAATGTTACATATGAGAAAGAAATCTGAAATTTTTAATTACGCTCATTAGAGGTATGAGTGTAAGAATCTCAAGTTGATTTGATTTTCAAAATTAGTTTATAAATTTGATAGGAAGGGATAGTTTATAAAAAAATTTCAGAAAAGATAAAATTATTTTGTTTCATAAACTCATCCTTCTGACTGAATTTATTAATGATCATCATTGCCTATTTGTTTGTATAAATATTTACCATATAAAATTATTTGAAATTAAGCAGTGTCGAAGGAAAAATCATTTTATATAAAATTTCTCAGTGCTTTTAATTTCTAAGTCAACAGTTATTACATGGGATAAAATTAGGAATAATGCTAAGAACATTTTTGGTAGCAATCTCAAATGTTGGAATAATATCCAACAAAAATTTACATCAAATTCAAGAAACTAATCTTGTTACATGAATAGAAATTATTATCATCCCTATTTTCATTAATTTCTTCTCAAGCTTAATATATTTTAGTAGCTAACTAATATATTTAGTTTTATGACTGTAAATTATAACTGTTGTTTTAGATTGGTATTTCCTATTTCAGCCTCAACCTGGATCCTATCAAGAACCCATATGCACCTAAGCCCAAGCCAGATGAGCTGAAGAAAATTGTTGTATTTTAAAAAAATGTATAAAGTTATTTATTCATGTGATCACAATTTTCATCCAAAACCTTCTTTGATAGAACTTCTAATACATTAATTTTGGTTTGAAATTTGTAAATAAATAAGTTCATGTTTTAGAAAAGTGTACTGACAGAAATACATTTATCACTATTATGATAAAACCTTTATTTTCATTACATAATTTATATCATTTCAAGATAATGAACAAAATTTAAACTAAAAATTTGAATGATTATTGTCTTAAATAGTTTTGTACACCAAAGTTCTTGAAAGGTTTGTAATGCTTATCTTTAGAGGAAGCTTGAATTATTTCAAACCTCCAATTGTTAACAAAGCAAAAAACTGATTGGCCTATCTTCTTAATACTGATTGATTTGAAAATATTTTCTTTAGACAATAAAAAATTTTTCAGATTTGTTTAAACTGCACAATTTTTTCTCATTTTTTTAATTAAAAAAATTTTCTTAATGATCTTGAGCAAAAACAATTTTAGTAGCAAACTGGGACTAATTATATTATTTCTAGCCAATACTGCATTATAATAATATTAATTTAAACTATTCTCTTCGGTAATCGAACTACTAAAGGTATAGTGTTAGAAAATACTTATTTTAATGCCAAGAATCAAACCAATGGTAGTTAATAAGAAAATATATTGTAAAGTATAAAAAAAGCTTTTTCTTTTGATATAACTCTATATTTATGGTAGTAACAACCAATTGAAAATTCTATATTGGAAATAATGACAGATGTTCTTTTACAGCAGAAGAGAATATTTTTGCTTAGCTGGAGAGTAAAACTTCATTATCAAATTACAATACTATATCCTTTTGTTAGTATACCTCAGAAAAGGTAATTTGGGTATTTAATTCTATTTGGATCCTGTTAAAAAATAAAATTTATAGAGAAATTATGAGTACAACTCTGAAGTTTAAACTTCAAGTATTTCAATTTCATTTGATAACATTTGTCCTTGTTTCAAAAATTGACTTTATCATTACATCTCTAGGTAAACAATAAAATCTAAACTTTGTCTCACTAAAATAAGATTACATGTAAATTATTGGTTACATTTCAAGAGATTATTCATGGCTATAAAACATTACATTCTTTCCCTCTATCCATTAGATTTTTTATCCTCTCCCAAATGATTATGAAGGGTACAAACAAACCACTGATAATTCTGAAGTTAATTTCAACTCTGCTTCATAAGATATTTGGCCAAGGTAGATAATCTCTCACCCCATGCTCAGTATTTGAGAGATTTGCATGGAAGTTCTGGTTCACCCTATATTATCTATTGTAAACCATTTAAATTCATAGGGTCCTATCAAATCCAGAAGTGAAGGAACTTAACAACCAATAATTCTCATTTCAATAAAAATAAAACTGCTATTTTTCATGGATACATTCTTGGTTTTCAGTTTGATTTTCTTCTACAGTGTAAACTTGCATTCACTTTTTATCATACTTCTTAAGGTCCATTCTATTGGATAACCAATGAACAAGGTCAGGGGTTGAAGGAAGGATCAAGTTATTATCAGTGAGATTTCGTTAGAGTTTGTGCTGAAGTAAATGCTGTGGATTCTTCTCGTGAAAATCTTAGAGCTTGCTGGTATGTGTCCAATCCTCCATTTTCTTTCCAGTTCTTGAAATCCCAGTCATTTTGGTTTTGGTCATTTAGTGGTACCAAACAGTTCTGTGGTATTTTGGGAGCAGCAGCAGATAGAAAGAATTCAAGGTTATGCCCAGGAGTAGGTGGTCGCTCAAAAATGCAAGGAATAACTCCAATGCTAGGATCTTTCATAACATACCAGAAAGGATGCCAAAAGGCTGATAATGGTTTTGTTGGTACAAAGTCCAGATTCCTTCCTGGTGTGAGAGGTCGCTCAAGATCAGACTGGGAGTCCAGGCTCAGAGACATTGCTTTGCGATTGTCTGTGGGTTGCATTTCAAAATCCATATATTTCTTCACCTACATTTCGGCATTCTACCATATTAGTGTTTGAAAACAGTTTGTTAGTCGTTTTTCGTGGCTAGCGTCTTCTAAGTAGCGGAGCCCCGGGAGAGTTCTGTATTACCAACTTCTAATATTATCACAAGCAAATTCAAAGACAATTTTTGAGACCCAAAGAATTGAAATGAAATACGGAGTGACATTATCATGTTTCACATCATCTTCTACATCCCAGCTCAGTGAGAAAAAGAATTGGGGCAAGTTCTTAATATCCTAGCTTCTTCAAGACCTCCACATATTATTTGGGATCTGCATTAAATGATGTGGGAGTCCTGGCAATGTAGGGCATAGTGAAGTTGATACTACGTTCGCCCTTGGTAAAAATCCTGGGTACGATTCCCAGTGAGGGCCCACATGTGCAAAATGGCCTAGGCTTTCATAGTACCTACAGAAAATGTAATATGCTGCACTTGGTCTTAAATTCCAAGTATGATTGAAAAAATCAATTTATAACTATATGATAGAGGATGGAAGAAGGCTTCAAATATTCCAATCTTGTATGACATCATTTAATTATTGTACATACTTATAACCCAAAGATACCATCTTAGGGTTATACCCCTTAGGGGTACTCTTCAAGGGGGCGTATGGGAGAGTACAACGAAATACCATTACAGCGGTGGAGCAAAATGGGAGTCAAACACCTTAATGATAAGCGCCCACAAGGGTTCTTACCATTAATAAAAAAGAGACCTTAGACCTGCAATTTTTACTCTATTTTTTGTCCTTAGGTTAATTCTGTTTCTTTTCAATGTTCCCTTATTAAATCGCTTTATTTTTCTCTCACTTCGAAGAAGGGTATAATTTAATTGCTCTCGTTTCCGCCACCTCTGCTTTAGGGCAATAAGAAGTTTAGTTGGGTTAAGAGATGGCTTCATATACAAAGAGTTAACTTTTTTAAGCGGTAGTCGAAATAATTTGAGAAAGGGCCGCATCCGTAGTGTTTGAGGAAAGTACGCCTATTTCTATAAGAAGAGTTATTTATTAACAAAAGTGGGTAGCTAATTCCCAGGTATACATACACCAGTGTGACCTAATTTTTTAACATAAGAATTTCGGTAAAATTATGTTAAAAATCCTATTAAATTCAAACTTCGCAAACCTCAAAGTGCCCCTTTCGCAAACTCCAAATGGCAATCACACCAACTATTAATATTACAACATTTAAGATATCCAAACGCAAGAAAAATTGCTCCATGGGAATGGTATCATCAATTTTAATAAGTGTGTGAAAGATTAACAAGACTGAAAGGAGTTTCAGTCACTTAATTGAGCCAATTCAACAGTGTCACTATCATTTGAGGATTTACACGGCTCTGTCATAAATTTTGTATCTTTTCAATTGTATTTTGATGCCTACGGTACTCAAGTGATCACTTAAGAAAAGATTTTAACGGAGGATAGTTATTTCATTGACAACGAAGTACAAAATGTTGAGTATGCCAAGATTTGCACAAGAAAATGCTCAATATATTACTGCTATCTTTTTTAAATGCGAAGCGACCGAAAAGATTTGTGAAATGACAACCCTTTATTAACGAGTTAACGGTTAAGAGAAACTACTCTCTAATAATACCTTACAACGAACTAATGTCGCATTCACCGAAGTAATTATACTTTAGAGTAATTGAGAATGAAAAGTTCTTGATTCTAATTGAACGACCAAGTAATATTTGTTATAAATGCAAAGTATAATTCTGGGTGTGGTTCAATCCGATAGGGTGTTACCGGTAGAAGGAAGAGAAGAACAAATCGTCACAAGGATAATAGAAAAGTACTTCTCAGATATGCTGCGGTCGATATTTTGATTATCTAGAAAGCAGAAAGAATTGAACTAGAGACCATCTTATATTAAGGTAGCACACCGTAAGGAATGGTATATTGAGGTTTGTCATATTTACGGTTCCGAAGGTTGGGATGATGATCAGAGGGCCGATAACAAGAAAGATAACATAGCTCCCTCCCAATGTACGCATGAATAACATACATGCTTAACGAGATATTCTCGAAGAGCTGCATAACACGTCAGTTATAGCAGGTGATTTCATTTGGTGTGATTCACTTAAGCATGTGTTATGTTTGTAACTAATAACATATGAATGCGCCTTACCTTTGGTCTGATAGAAGCCCTGCTAATATGACTGATGAAGAATTTTAAAGAAGTAGATCACCGATAAAATCTGAGTAAATTAGCGATGGATATTATGATTGTGCTAATTCTAATCATAGTTTATATGCACGAGGAAAGAGTAAAAGCAATTCATATTTTAATTTCAATTTTAACTCTCTCTACGATCCTAAAAAGATTCGAAGTTCATAAACATCCAAACTGCCTAATGTTGTACCCCAACAAAAAGTGTAACAAAGGCAAACTTCACCGAGCGCCAAAATAGCAGCCCACCGTCGGAGTCGATATGAACTCTGAGATCTTCTCTTTCTCTCGGGAAGGACCTTAGATTAAAAATTAGGTGTTTCCTTTCGTCGCAATCTTAAGTTTGACATATCGAATAAAAGTAGGTGAAGTATTTAGCGAGGTCTCTGTGGTGCCTTCTCTACACTTCTTTTAAAAAATCGTCATTTTTCCCTTATTGTTTATTTGGTAAAAATTATTTCATTGCAGAGT
This sequence comes from Pachydiplax longipennis, assembly GCA_036926295.1. Taxonomy (NCBI): domain Eukaryota; kingdom Metazoa; phylum Arthropoda; class Insecta; order Odonata; family Libellulidae; genus Pachydiplax; species Pachydiplax longipennis. The sequence goes on along the minus strand of JAVFKF010000024.1, from coordinate 10,366,411 downwards.
GAAAAATTACGAAAATTAAGTAACTATGACGCTCTCTTTACGCTAAAAGCAGCCCATTGTTAAAAAATATCACGTTTGGCAACCAGCATTACATAACCCGGTTATAACACTATCCCACTTTTTTGCTTTGAGAAGCGACCTAACCGAGTTTAACTAAATGTACATCAATTGTAATACCTTTCTTTAAGAGGCTGTTATCATTCATATAAATAACGGATAAAGGTAAGCGTGAAGTATCAACGAGGAAATGTTAGTATTCTGTAAAAATAATTTCCAGTGGTTTTAACGATTGAGGAGTCCGAATTTTTTAAATTTTAATTGAATAACTCCATGTTTTTATGTTACTCTCCTCGTACCACTTCTATATTTGTGGTGCGAGTTATCTGTAGTGAATGAAACACGTTAAAAGTAAAATAAGATTGATAACGCGAAATATCTAATTAATGCGCAGGGCATTAGTTTCAGTTACTGAACTTTATTGTTCGGATAAATCGCACGCTATCGATGGGATTAATCTCCCTAGTTCTTATCAACTTGTCCTGCTGAATTATAAGCTTACTTAAGAGAGAATATTTCCAGGTAGAATTTAGTGAAAAATTCATTCACAACCTTCTCTCCCCGCTACCTGAAAACTTACATAAGTTTCTGAATTTGGCAATAACGGCTACATTTCTTTGAAATGACTCGCATAATCCATATTATTTGGTGTAATCAAGCAGACACTCTGACAGGCATAAATCAATCAACAAAATCAACAGGAATTGGTGGTGAAGAGGTTACCTCGAGCAACATGTCGATAGCTTGGGTCCACAAGTAATCAGGATACTTTCATACAAAATACATTATTTCTAGGAAATTAAAATAACTACTCACCGAAGTATTTTGTTTGCAAATGATGAATATGGAGACATCTCTCTGGATGATCCAATACAGCTGTCCGTGGTGGGCAAATGGGCTGCCGCCGAATGGGAATGGCAGTAACACATTTTCCATCATCTGTAATATACCGTGCTATACACACATTGAGTGATTAAAAAAAGCGTAAGGCCTACATTTCCCACAGTCGTAGAATTTGTGGGCCTGATTGTGTGGAACTGTAAGGGTCGATTTTGACACCCAGTCCGCTCCTGATCCCATATTACACTAAGCGATCCGCAGTTAAAGTGGTCTAAATGTACAGCCTTCAAGGTATTTGAGAAAACGGGAGAAGACCCCGCGTATTACGAATTCCGAACAATTCCTAATTTGGTTCATTTGATTCTTTCGAAGCGCCAAGGCATTGAAATCGGATTCCAGTTAGAATAGACATACTTTAGAGAAAAACTCGTACTGTTTTACATTCATATATATAGATCGTGCTGGAGAAGGTTACAACCATTTTCTTAGAAGTACTCAATAAAGAAACCTTAAAGCCAGCGGCAGCGAGTGAGTAGAATTCTAATTCGTTTCTAAAAGATTTTAGAAAGAAAAATCTTTGCTGTTCTAATCACCTTGAAATGTCAATGGACCTCGTGATGTTCAAATGATCGACACCGAAATTTAATAAGTAAATCAAAATGAATCCGACGGAAGAAAGATTTATGAAGTGCGAATTGGCGGAAAGATTATCGAATGAATGGGCGATAGAACCATTTTTAGAAGTAAGTTTTGAAGTTGTGGACTCTATCTATAAGCAAAAGAAATCTTTTTAAGTCTATGATGTTTTCTTCAAATAGGTTTTCCCTCAGCCAGTGGAGTTCTTTGAGAATCCGGCAAGAAAATCTGAAATTGAGAAGCGACTGTGTATGATTTATCTCGAGAACAATTTCCCAAATATGTTCTCTAAGTCTATAGAGGAGATATTCGTTACAAATAATCACAACTTAGTTTTAACTGCTTTCAAATTGATGGAATGGAAAGGTTTACGTAGGAGACAGCCGCGTCCAGTGGGATCTGCGACAGTCGTGAGACCCAAGCGGGACATCGCGAACTATATTATAGAGGTATTCTCAATTATAATGAATAATCATTCTAATTAATAAATCAATGAAATAACACTTCTAAGGTTTTAGAGACTTCCCGCACTTGTAAGTGACCGCAGAATCCGTCGGAATAAAGATTTTACAAAAGCGCTAGCGCAAAAACCTCTCTCTCATATCCACACACAAAATGTTTCACGTTATCCCTGGTGATCACTTTATCGAGGAGGAATGGTACAATATCATAAGTGAGTTAAAAATTTTGAACGTTGTCCACTCTTTGATAACAATAAAAATATATTTGCTAATTTTAAGGATTGCGGAAAGAATTATCTCATTGTCAGTCTTTCGAGATATCATCGTAATGTGTGTTTGTGGTCATAATCATTTTGTGTTTTGTGGTCTTCGAATGCCATGGTGTTAACCGTAAGCTAAATAACTAGAGCCACAAAGCCTTAGACCTTCCAGAGTTACCGAATTCCGATATCCTGCAAATAATAGGATTTTTAAATAAGCATTTTTTTATCTTCCATATAATATCGAATTCATCACCAGCAATTACAGAAAGCGCCGCTTAAAAAATTCACCGAAAAATCTTTTTGATCGCTTGCTGTGATTGATACTTAAGTACACAGTCAGTGGTAGGATTCAGTCCGTTCGCACAAACCGGCTCTAAGAATTTCCAGAAACGCATCGCAATGATATCGCTTAAGAAGCTCTACTATCCGCTCATAACACAGATTCTCTTTCCATATGCAGTCATTTGGTATAAAGGAGAATGAAATTTGACAATATTGTTGTATAAGCTAGCACTATTATGTAATATATTTGCAGAAAATAGCAAAGATTTCCTTTCGTTTTAGTTGTTGTAAGGACCTCTAAAGTGTCAAGTAATTTTTGCTTGTATTGTGCATATATTTTATTTTAGAAGAATTTAACTAATTTTACTTGACCTTTTGCTGTGACATTTCAGTTAGTCACATTTTTACTCCTAGTAATATTTGATTTGGGAGAAGAAAATATTTTACTTTGTAGGTGTGATTCCTTTAATTCCAAGGTACTGGTTACTTCAGCCAGATTCATGTATAAGCCAGTTAGGAAAACAATCCACAAATCTATTTATCGGTATGGTTTTAGCTGCTTATTTTGTGTTCTGGTGGACATTTATATTAAAAAAATATCCTACTGTTCATCAACAAGTAAAATTTGTCAATTCCAACTGTAAAAACTTCAGCCATGCTAATAGGAAATTTCATTAACTGTAGGATTTTAAAAATTTTGAATCTTATTTCATTTCTGATCAAAGCAATTGTTGAAGTTACAGAAATTTTCACTTTTTCAGACAGCATACATTGAAAATAGGACACAAATCAAAGAATACATTTTGAAGAAGGAAGCAAGACGGAGGGATTATAAGGTAATCTTTCTTAAATATACTTCTGTCATACCTTTTGATGTCGCAAACAATCATGACTGATAATGAGAATTTTGTATATATCTGCAGAGGCTTCTTTATTCTAATTAATCATTTATAAAAATTTAGCTTTCATTTGTTATCTATGATTATATATATAATTATAATTTAAAAATAGGCATGATTTAATATTGAGCAATAATTACGAATTAATTTCCAAAAATTGCAAATATAATTTCAATTTCTCTCATAAAATTACCTTAATTTGCCCTGATAACAATAAAGGAAAAACTTGACAAAATTGCAAAAACTGCTTAATAGCAAAACTATCTGTAGTATATGGATTGGTATTTATTGCTTTCCATTCCAATCACTATTTACAATCCAATTCCAAAGGTACATTATCTAATGAAGTAATAAGTAAAATGTCAATTTTCATGCACAAACAAAGGGTGATCTTTTCACTTGTTGCTGCTGCTTTGAAGATGATCTGCTTCCAGAGGATATGTTAAGCTGTCAGGATGGTCATTTTTTCTGTAAAACATGTATTAGGAGGTAAGAAAATATTTAGTTTTTCAGTGTTTTCTTAACATGGCATGCAAGCCTTACTTTGAACACTATAAGAATCATGATATCTATATCATGAGATAAGATATTTGAAATTTAAATGCAGTAATCTATAAAAAAAAGTCCGCTATAAAAAGAGATGCTGCCTTGATAAGCACCAGGATAATATTCTACTCCTATGGAATTAAGACCACTCTTGGCTGAAATATTTCTACAGTCAGTTTATTGATCATCATGCAGATTAGCTATTGTTTTAGCAATTAAAAATTTGTGAAGCTTTTACTGAAATTCCTTGTGATTGTTCAAAATTTACAACTGATAAACTCTGGCTTTTTGGCTAAATGTTTCTACTGTATAAAAATAGAAGACCAAAGTTCTTTACAAACTTGTGTTTTATATCATAAAACAGCTTTATAAAATTTCTTGCCTTTATTGCTTCTCTTTATTTTATTTATTATGTTTTTATATTTTATTCTTTTGTAATATCAAAACTTTAATTCTATTTATATTTATGGAGCATCAATGTCATTTGCTATGCAAACTATTGAAGTTTAGCAATATACTAATATATTGATTAATATTATTAAAAAGTATAATAACAAAGTCCATTAAAAAACTAGTTTCAGGTGATTAAAGTACACCATTAAATTTTACAGAAACTGCTATCCTATTTTCATTTTTATTTCATAAATACTGTAAAATATGTTGTGAAAAATCAACTTGAACATAATGTGACAAAGTCTATTGGTAGAGAAAAACAAGAACAGAATATTAATAGGTAATAGCATTGAATCGTGATGTAAAGCAGAATCAAAATACATTACGTTTACATACCCTAGTGCTTTGTTGGGTAATAATCATGATCATATGAAAAACTACTAAACCACTCTTATTATAATTTTTCTTTTTCCCTCCAGGGGATCTGAGGTTATAATTGGCAGTGGAAAAGCCCGATACACTTGTTTGAATGGTGACTGCAAAGCAGAATTCAGTTTAGTTATGCTAGAGGTAACTTTAAAAGATAAGAACTGTAAAGTTGAAAATTGATAAAGTAATAAATATAAGGCATTACATATGATTTTCCAAATCCAAACAATTGAATTAGACTAGTTTCATTGGCTAAAATTATATCACACAAGAGCAAAAGTTGCTGAAACATCTATGCTTTTTCCATTTCCTCTATATAATTTTTTTATAGAGTGGAATTCCACTTACTGCAAGAACTAATACTGTATACTAATTTTGATAGTAATATTTTCGCTATTTCCTCTTGCTTAAATGGAAAGTTTCTTTCACGATAAAGTTCATTGTTTTTATTTAATGAGTAATGAATAAGAAGCAAGTAAATATTGTAAATCAGCTTTTATTTGAATGCTGATGATTTGGTCTGAAGTTTAAGGAGTTCATAAATATCAAATGTTAGAAACTGGATCAAGTGTTTCTTCATATTCCCTACTTAGTAAAATTACTCGTATACTATCAGATTTTATTAAGCATGCTTTTATGTAATAATTTATACACTTTCAAATATTTTTCTAAAATAAAACTCTTTAAATAACTTATAGACAACCCATGCAACTAACTGCCTTAATATCTGTATTTAAATTTTCCTCTGTATTTAAATTTTGTTCTATTTATACCATTATAAAACATTTAATTCCTTGTGATGGAAGCTAATTTCTTAACATTTCATTGATGTTAAGATGCTTAAGAAAATAAATTTAATTTTTGCAGGGAATACTGGCCAGCAATGTTCTTAAAAAGTTAGTTCAAAACTTACAAACAGAAGAAATTAATGCTGCAAGTATTGAAGGTCTGGAGACCTGTCCTTCCTGTCCATATGCTGCCATTCCTGATCCAGAGGACAAGATATTTAAGTGCCTCAACCCTGATTGTATGAAAATAATTTGCAGGTTGGACATTAATTTAAATATTACAGTAAAATTCACTCACTTAAAACCCATTTAATGGACTTTTTTCTCATTGTCATGGTTTTATAGCATATGGTAAAAATAGAGCAGAAGATGCTGTGCTTATAGCATCGATTTATTTGCTTCCCCACATTTTCCGATGTAGCCAATGCTCCACATTTGATAGGCCAAAAATTTTCTGAGTTGCTATCCTCCTGCCTTTCCTTGTCTCTTTTTGGGTTCCTTGTAATCCTTTTCTTTGGAACGACTATTTTTTTTAGAAGAAAGTGAGGATATTGCAGAGCAGAGAATTTTTATCTCAGAGTTTGTAACAGGTCTGACTATTGTATAGAGCAAGGTCTACTCTATCAGTTTTGTCCCAGGGTAGAATGTTACATTAAAAAGTCATTTTTAGGGTTTGAAATCTCAAGCTGTAAACTTATCCAATGAACCAGAGTGACAGCAGTGTTTGAAAACAGTCTTGGAGAAGATCTCTCCACAGCTGTTAAAAAATTCGTTATTGTATTAGTGAAATTGCTTCATTTAAGGATGAAGGAGGACATAATTGAATTAATAAGAAATTTCTATATCTGAAAAGCTGACCATTCTTAAAAATTATGACTAAAAGGCAACCAGTATTACCCAACAATAGTTAGCAGACTCTCTATACCTCTACAGCTGTGTCAAATTAACCAAAATAAAGAAGTAACCATGTCATTTCTGTGCGTACAGAATTTATTTAAACTTAGAGACAAAACCCTTCCCTTTTTTTCCAACGTAAATGAAAAATAAAGTTATTGTAAGCTATTAATAATGCTATCCTGCTCACTTCACTTGGTTCACCGAAAAGTGTCTTAAGTAAGTTATACTATAGCTGTAAGATTGATTGGGTGATAGAAAATATATGTAATAATAATATATGTACAATAATATATGAAAAATTGTTCCCTGCATGCCATCCACCATTTTCAAATTGTGTTCCCTCCTTCCTAAATTGCACCATTAAGTTCTTTTCCATAAAAAACAATTCAATTAATGAAATTATTCATTAGAAATAGTATTAGTCTTTTCCTGACTTATGTATGTAATTTGTAAAATTTCTTATAAGATCTATCCAGTTTTCTTATGATTTCTCTATATACACTTAGTTATAAGAGCTCATGTTTATGAATCATTGTTTTAGGAAGTGCAAAAGAGAGAACCACCTGCCTTTAAGGTGTGAAGAAATGGAGAGCACTCAAACCAAAATGCGTACCTACATTGAAAACAAGATGACTGATGCTTTGGTGAGGTGAGGATAGTGGATATCATCTTAGAAACTAAGAAAGTTAATAACCCATAATAGTTTATAATTAGGTTTATAAGGTTAATTAATAACCTTAATACACTTAGGTTATTTGGCTTGTTAAAGAATCGTTCTAAATGTGATGGTTTGATAACCATGTGTAATTATAAATTAACTAAATGAGTTACTAAAATTATTTATGACCTATTTTTTCAATAATTAACGTAAAATAATATTTATCTAAATATGCAAATCAAAGAACATAAATGTCACTTTCTTACCTTTCCCAGTTTTGCACTCTTTCTTAGAATAGCTAAAAACCTTAAGAATGTATCTCTGCATCAACAGAGTAAAAATACTTGGCCATCTTTTGATGATAAAGACAACATTCAAGAATGTGACAAAAATCTTTATTTTACAATAGATTTTCCTCGGGGAGATTTAGTTGCTCCATTTACTTATAAAACTGCTCATGGAAGAAGTTTATCAAACCTGTGTCATTCAGGTCCAATAACCTTGTTCCAACTTCAAAAAGAGTTGAAAGGCTGAATCTAATATATGTGAAGCATATGATGGCCATGCCTAGGAAACTTTACATACTATATTGAACAAGACCAGAGCTCATTCTATAAAAGTAAAACAATGCCTGGACATTCAAAATTTCACTACAAAATATCAAATATTTCATTTTAAAAACTCTTTTATGCATCTACAGAACTTGCTGGAAATGCAAGAAGACATTTATCAAGGAGGGTGGCTGCAATAAGATGGTATGTACTTGTGGAGCCATGATGTGCTACCTCTGTCGACAACCAGTGTCAGACTATTCACACTTCAATCAATATCCAGAAATAAGAAGCAACGATACGTAAGTAATACAACCTTAAAATATGTGTAGACATACAAGCTAAGTGTTTTATTCTATCTAAAACAAGAGAGAATTATCCCTTGCAAGAAAATGTTCCATGAAGTTTGGCCAAAATACATTGATTACATTGAGTACAAACCCTCACCCTCTCATAATGGATTATCATAGAAAAACATACCTGAAAAAGTCTAACAGGACAAAGAATCGGACCTGGGATCTTCCTATATCTGGGACGCTGCTTTGACCAACTAAGCTATCTGATCAGAACAATTCTCAAGCCATTTCAGGAACTTTGTAGACAAGGGCCTGGGTGCATTCATGTGCAAAGCTATCTTTACCCTTCCCTTGGATTATCATGGTTTGAAAAATCTATCAAGGAAGATAAAAGATAATAGTCTAGGAGGGATATAATGTCCATTCAAGAATATTTCTTGGCATTAAAATGGTAAATTCACTTAATTGGAAAACTTCTTCTTACAAACATAAGATAGAACAAAATAGGCAAATTACTAAGGATTCTTAGAGCAAGCTTTCTGCATTTCCTTCATTATTGTTTCCAAATCTGACAGCTGTCTTTTCTTGCAAGATTCACTAATAACTTCCTAATTAAGGGCAATAAGTAGAGTTTAAATCAATTTATACTTAAGAAAGTATTTGGATATATAACATTCCAATAGATTAATAATTTTATTATCTTATTGGATCATATTTTAAATGGATTTAAAAAACAAGAAATCGAATTTGTGGACAGAGAACAAAAATAAAGGTTGATTTTACAATCTATATTTCCACAAACGATGGAATTGAATACCTGAATACTTAATGAAAGAATACCTGCCCGGAAAGTGGGAGACCTGGGTTTGAGTCCCAGCCAAGTCACAATTTTTCACTTCTTGTATAACCTTCAATCTATATTTCATTAATACCTGGGCTCTGGTTCATAAAAATTCCTATGAAAAAAGAATAGGAGATAAGTCAGTTTCAAGTAATTATTCTCGCAATAAATGTATGCATTTTGATGTACATACAAACCTTGACAAAAATTCTGCCATTATGAACTTATTTCTATGAAGAGTCACTTTGAAATTCTGAAATTAAAATTATTGTGGTAAATATTGCATTAATATTGTATCTGAGTTTATCAGACATCTTTGTTTTTCTTCACATGCACATTTCAGGTGTGATCTTTTTACCGATGATAGAAAGGTAAATTTCAATGCAATAAAATCTGAGGGAGTTAAAGCAAAGAAAGAAGTTATGAGGCAGAATCCAAAAGTGAAATTGGTCCATGACCCAACTTCACAGCTATTGGGGATAAAATGATACCCAAAGGATGAAGATCAACTTATGCTATCAAGAAAACTGTTCCATAATATAGTATTTGTAATTTAATTTCACATGGTTGATCAGCAATGTGTAATATTGTAACTATATTTTGCTTAAATACCATTATTTTATATGTAAATATCCAATATATTTTGTGATGTATTTTTATTATTTTACAAATATATGATAAGGCATTTAAATAAAGAAGTTTTCTCTTAACCCTTAAGTATAAATTGGGATGTTTATTTCCCACCCTCTCTATCCAGGCACACCATCTAGGGTGAGGAGAAAAGATGATGTTACATAATTATGAATTAATTTCATAATGGAATTTTTTCCCCTATTAAAAGCACTGAAGTTGTCACTTCTGGTTTCACTATGTAAGGTTGATTCATTTTTAGGTTGAACTGAAATTTGTCCCATATATTATCTCTCGGATATATTTCAAATAGCTTGAGTATTCCTATTAAAGTAAAGCCTGTCTAAGGAATAATCTATTTAAGACAAACACTTACAGAATCCAGAAGCATTAATAATATTACAGCATATACAAAAGGTTTTGCACAGGAAAGACCATCCATTAGGTAGACTTTCATAAGATGGATGGAAAGCTATATTTCATTCATCTATTATATCAACAATAAAAACTGTTCGGTGTCTTAATCTGTCACATACCTAACATAATAGAATGATAATTATAGAGGTACAAACTACCTTGTTACAATGAGAGTATTATTAAAATATTTTTCATGAAATATTTCATTCATGTTTCATATTTGAAAAACAATTTTTTAAATTAGAATAATAAATAAATCTACATCTGTATGTATGAAAGATATGAATTTTTGCATGCTCAGTAAGCAAACCAGTTCCTTAAATTCTTTAATTCTACCACTGGGCACAAAGCTTTGTCTTTGGGTGCTGAAAACCCTAGCTACACCTCTGGTGCTAGTGGATGTGTTAGTCATTGCCATTATGGATCTTCTTAATGTAAAAGTGAGGGAGGAGAAAAGAGATTAACTCAATTTCAAATACCCCAAGATGTCAAGTAATTTTCAATACTTAGGTAATTCCTCATCTACCCAATAGACAAAATAAAATATTCTTAAGTATTAAAGTTCTAAGCCACTAAAAGTATACCTAAATAAATATAAATTCTTGATTACTACAATTACATTTGAGTTTTTACACAATGTATCTTATTTATCAACTCTAATTGAAATAATTAATTTATAGATAAATTTGTAAGTTTCTGGAAGTCTAAAGTAAGATGTCCTTGAAGGTTATGGCACAATATTGTAGTTTTTTAAATGCAATTTTTAACTTTAAATTATCATTCTTTATCAGAAATATTCATGAAATGAAAAATAAACAGTCAAGATTCTAGGATTTTAAAAAAAATTAAACATCATTCCAACAGCTGTAAATTTGGATAAATAAAATGCAGAAATTCCAAAATTTTTTGGTAAAATGAGTCATTAAAACTATGAAAAACCAATGCCATTTTTTGTGTAACTACTAAACCTTTATATCAAAGCCAAATAACCATATTTGAGTTAACTACTAATACACGAATAATACACAAAAAATTAAGTTTTATACAGTACCAATTTATTAGCATATTAATCTACAATTCATATTTAAGTTACAGACATTTTGTTTTTGTTAACAAATACAGAACTCAAAAACATAGTCCAATAAAATTTATTTTTTCAGGATGAAAGAAACCCCTAATGCCCAAAACATCCAGTGTTTGACATTTGTTTAGATACAGTACATAAATATTTTACGTACAGCCACTTCATAGATACACAGTTTTATGCATGCAAAACAGACCCTCCCAAAATCATCATTTTTCTTGTCCTAGTTTTAACAAAGTTATAACAATATTTACACAAAGTGGACTGGGAATTAAGTGATTAAACATTAACCAACAATTAGCTACAATTAGGATACCATCATTATCTGGACTTGTAAGTCTATCCCAAGAAATTGTACCTTAAAAACATTAGCAGAAAGCAAAAGGAAGGTATCTTATGCCCCAAAAATTGTTCATAGTTTTTAAAATATTTAAATTGTGGATTAATAACTAATAAATAATAATGAAATTATTTCACTAGAAAAAGTGGCCACAGAGAACATGATGATAGTAAAACTGGAAGCTGATTTTGTTAAAATGATTTATTTCACAAGATTATCTGTGATAACAACCATCTTAACCACAGGAAGGACTCACTCAGGAAAAACATAAGAATTTATTTTTAATTCAACCAAAATTAATAAATTCTAAAAACAGAATAATAACAAAAATAAGTAACCAAAGAGTTGAAACAATGACTCAAAAATGAAAAATAAATAAAACTGAGGCCAAATTCTATTTTCTGAAACACAAACATTAAAAACAGTTCACATTTACTTTGAGTGTGAACTACATATGTGAACTTTTTGAAACATACAACAGAAACGATTATATAGAAAAGTTGCAAAAGCATTTTCATACAAATTTCAGGTTCCATCCTGTCTTTACGTGTTACACATACATTATACATATGTTATTTATATTACCAGCTATCTACAGCAGTCAGGCTCACATTGCCTTCAGTGATTACAGAATCAAAAGTATATTCATTCATGCATATTCCTACTGAAGCTATACCCCAGCCATTGGGTAAGAACAACAATTTCTCACAGCCCAAAAAAAAGAGCTTATAACTTTAGAAAACACAATTAAGGCGACTACGACTTACTTCTTTGGCATAGAGGCAGCCAATCAGGAGCCAATTCTCTTAATTTGCAAGACTCCAAAAGAAAAACAAAATAAGGAAAATGAAGGATCTTCAAAAGGAAGTTTGCTTCCAGAAGGAAAAGGTTAGATGTGGAAGTTAGAATGTCCACGCATGGATACCCCAGGACGGCTGTTCTTCAAATGCTTCAACTCAAAACTATAAATCTTGGACAAAATGCACTTTCATTTTTCTTTAAAAACACTAGAAGCTAACCACGCTCACAGAGGGGCCTGCCCAAAGAAGCTGATTAACCCTGTCTGCAACTGTTCTTGCATGGGCTGATACTTTCGCTTGGCAAGGGAGTCAGTCTCCTGTATATTACACAAGGAGGACCACATTGCTGAGAGAAAATTAAGAGGACTCAAAGCTTTAGCAGCTTGATTGCACCTCCTTTAAAGAGTATATAGTGGAGGAAGAGTAGGGAAAGAAAGGAGGCACAGACTGAGAGACTGAGAGCTTTCTTGCCAGCAAGTACACTTCCATCTCAAAAGCTATTTATGCTTAGACTTGCATGAATGTACACCTTTAGTTTTCTTCAATTACTTAAAGAAACTAAGCAATTTATACTCCCTCCACCACCTACTAAACAAAAGTTATAATACAAAAAATTCATCATTATTTGTGAACATCAAAATTCAGCTCACTTTAAATAAGAATAACATGGTGCAGATAAAGGCAGTAGATACATAAACAATTTGAAGTGATCATTCCATTGCATACTCAAAGGTCATTTCCTTAATTGAACCACACAAGCATACCGTAATGATGCAATTTTCTTTAATTACTTAAAAAACTAAGCAATTTATACTCCATCCACCACCTACTAAACAAAAGTTATAATAAAAAAAATTCATCATCATTTGTGAACATCAAAATTCAGCTCACTTTAACTAAGAATAACATGGTGAATAACATCATAAACAATTTGAAGTAATCATTCCATTGCATACTCAAAGGTCATTACCTCAATTGAACCATGAAAGCATACTGTAATGATGCAATTTCCAGAATTCGCAATCAGAAGAGTTTTTTTATGAATTACTACAAGCCTAAAATAAGCCAGCATGAAAAATAGCGCTAATCAAATCAGAGCCAGAGAACCAAGAATCAATTTTTATGCAATACAAGAGGTATATGGATTTAAATTATCATAAATTTCAAGTCATCAAAGAGAGAGAGGAGTCTACAAACTTTTCCAACAAAGAGAGAGAGATAATCATTAGGAATATATGTATTAAGATTTGCATTAATAAAATCATATTTTCCCACTTATATGAAAATCCAAACATCAAAGGATACTGCTTGGATACAGCCAATAAAACACAGAGTTATACAACAGACTGAAAAATAAAGTACAATTCTACTACAAATACTTTCTTGGTTTCCATGGAAACACTAAAATATAATATTTTTCATTCCATTTCCTGATCTATCTCAACTGTAATTCCCTTGTTGGGCAGATTCAAAATTAATTCATAAATTGAGATCTCCATATGAATGTTAAATTCCTTTGCTCTTCCCTCTACTTCTAGCTGCCCTCTTTTTTCTCTCTCTCTCTATTATCTCCAGCTAACAACCTCACAGTATTTCATATCTAGATCTTCAAATTGCATATCCTCTGCTGCATTATACTGACAGGGATACAAAGCTGTTGTATTGTTGAATGTTTCTCTTAAGTATGTCAGCACATGGACCAAGAACTCTCTCAAATCTAGAAGAGAAAACAAAAGTTAGATATTAGATATGTGATAACTTAAAATCAAGAAATATTGCTGATATACAACAAAAATTGAAATAAAGGTGCAATAGAAGCAACATTAACGTGCATGATAGAGTGAATTATTCCAATAGTAGTTGACTTTGCTATAAACAGTAAAACCCAGTTAAGATGCTTTCAGGTGATTGAGTGAAAACCATTTCATAAGCAGGATATTACAAATTTTTGCTTCTTTTGCGTTAGCAAACAAAAGGGAAGGATTTATTGTCTCTGTTATTTTAGGTTTACTTTAAAAACAATCGGGAACCTTGTTTAGTTTGCATTAGTTACCACTGTTGTAGATATGTAGAGTGTCTACAAGCATTTACTGTGTTATACTGGTTTCCTTATTGTTATACTTTTTAAAAGTGGTCTGCTTGTGGACAACGAGAACATCTTCATTTTTTACTCAATTTAGGTCATTTTTTCCCTCTAATATGAAGCAATTTTTATCAAATAAACAAACAAAAAAGGAATAATTAAAATGATTTTTGGTCCATCAACTGAGGAGAAGGATTGGTTATGGCAAGTTTCACCTGAAGGTTCCACACTTTAAGCAGTGTGTCATGAGCATGTTTTTTTACCATGTGAAAGGGATGAAGACCAAAAGAGAGCTTCATATTGAGCGTGATAGCATCTTTAGCTGGAGTATTCCCCCCCCCCCCAAACATGGGTACCATTGCCTTGCTTGCACATTGCTCTAGTTGGTAGAATGTCCACATCACCTTGAGTAGATAATCAGGCAGAGTCAACATCATGGACTCTAATAGGAATCAAACCCAGGTCCACTTTCACTGAAGGCAAAGAACTATTCGGCTATCAGGGATCTTGATTTCACAGCAATATAGTAATTTTAATATTTCAACCCAGCAATTTAGTATTTCAAAAGCAACCTGAAAATGCATTGATAGCATAGGGGAAATACAAATGGTATGATAAAAATGTTAGTATGAACAAAATGTAAAAATGCAGGCAAGAGGAATTGAAAAGGGATCTTTAAAACTTGAATTTTTGATCAATTAGATAATCATTCTGGCTAAATTTTACATTCAGAATTTCACTGCCAAGCTAAATATGAGTATAACATAATATCTTAAGTACAAAACTCATAAATAATTAAATCCTTGTACTTTTTACATAATAATGATCTTGATAACACATTTTTAATGGAGACATTTTCTTCCAGAAACACTATTCCAACTCCAAAGAAACCAACTTTCTTCCATGATATTCTTTCAAGCAAAGGGAGCTAGGAAATCATGTAAGTACTTTTTGTACAGTCATGGATGTACAATGTACAGGTTTGCATAAGATTAAGGATAATAATATAAGAAAATAATAAGATAAAGATAACCAAAACTAAGGGTTGCCTACAAATATGGCAACCTAGTAAAACTCTTGCTCCACACCCTCACCTCTCCTTTAGTCCATGTGCCCTTTTGTTTCCTGCCGTTCACTCTTAAGGTACAGATATTGTTGTAAAAACGATAGGAAGGCTGGATAGATATTGAAACAAAATTGTCATGTATTCCCAAATTTCAGTTCCTTTTGCTTTTTGCATGAACAACTTTAATTTTTTGCTCAGAAATACTTTTGATGTCAGATTTCCACATAATGGCATGCCAACAGATGAGGCTTTGGATAACTGCCGAGGACTCCTATAAAAGGCAGTCTTAGAATCTTCCCAAGATGTATGTAAATACTGTACCCACTGATGCTCAGTGGGGCAAAAGTAGTGTGCAGTAATCGTTAAATAATATTAATTACTTTAATTCAGTTGGACAGTTTATCCAAAATTAAAATTTGAATCTTATCAAATTTATCAATTTGAAACCAAAATCAATGCTCGATAATTACATCATGAAACTTTAAGGAATTGAGTTTTATTTTGAACTTGGCTCAAGTTCCTTCGATGATTCTAACTTAATTTTCCAACATAAGAAACCTGAGGATTTGAATGAACGTTATATACATTCTTGGGAACACTTTTCCTCATCTGGGGTCGAACCAGAGATCAAATATATACATTAAAAAAGGCGAGTCATCGACTTTCAATAAAGTTACTGTTTTTAACAAACGATTCTTGAGTTTTAAGCAAACCAACAGCTTCACTCAATATTACTGCACAGAATAGCTAACAGTCTCTCAATTTCCCATTGGGAAGCAAGATTTTACGGATACTATTCTAACTGCAGCTTACTCGATTCTCACAAAAATAAAAGATGGCCAGTAAAAAAGAGACGCTGAATTACGTTATTATTTACTAGAAATGCTACAATAATACACAGTATTAGCCAATTAGAAAAGTAGAGCCGTGATTCATGCACCCCCTGCCATACGCTGAATATATACGTGAATTTACTTTTTCTCAACGTAAAGCATACTTAGTAGCTTTATGAATTTGAGATAATGTTCACAAAGTCGATCTGATTAAGAAATTCGCCCTAAATAGTCATACGTTGTTGCCTGCAAATCGACAAAGTAAATTATTTTAAACTGCTAATGCTTAAATTTTAGATTATTGATATATCCTATCATTCATTCTGACCATTCATATGCACCTAAAATATCACTACTATATTTGAATCGATATTTCACCAAAGTAAAATTTTCTGCTCAGTTTCTTTTGGGGATTTTCTCAATTTCGTACGACTGTTCCTTCAAATTAAATTTTGAAAAAGAAATAACTTAAAAAATTGTAACCAAAGTCAATTTTAAAATTGACTTTGGTTACAATCCAATATTATATCTAGAATACAATATTATATCTAGTCTACAAAATTTCCTTCTTATAAATTTGCAAGGATATCTTAGATGATGACTATACGTGGGGGGACCCAAAAGTAACGAGAACCGGGCTGTGGAGGGGAGGAACGTCAGGGGACCGAGTTCTGGTTGGTAGGGTATTTTGGCGGGAACTCTCATGAGTCAGTATGCAACGTTTCGTCGCCGTGAGAGCAACTGTTTGTGCGCAGCATTTCTTTTATCAAAGTAACTTTTTCCCATGTGGCGAAAAAGTGAGATGGCTGACGCTCGAGAGCAACGCGCGGCGGTAAAATTTTGTTTTCTGTTGGGGAAAACGGCTGCGGAAACTCTTGTAATGCTTCAAACAGCTTACAAGGTTGATGCTTTGAGTCAAGCTCGGGTCTACGACTGGTTTTCGCGGTTTAAAAGGGGCGAAATGACGATTGAAGACCAACCTCATTCCGGGCGCCCCTCATCTTCAAGAACTGACGACAACGTTGAAAAAATCAACACCCTAGTCCGTGAAGATCGTCGCCGAACAATTGATGAGCTCTCTAATATTTCTGGCATGTCATGGAGTTCAATTCAGAGGATTTGCGCATGTGAAGAGTTGCAGCCAAATTTGGCTCACACTGCGTTGTCTGTGTGGCAGTTTTTGAGTAAAAACGGAATGACACCAATTACTCACCCGCCGTACTCACCTGACCTGGCCCCCTGTGACTTCTTTTTGTTCCCTAGGCTCAAAAAGAACATGAAAGGAAAACGTTTTGGGACTGTGGAAGAAGTGAAACAAAAATCGCTGGAGGGGTTAAAAGACATCCCATTATGTGAGTTCCAGAGCTGTTTTGATCAATGGGAAAAACGTTTAGACAAATGTATATTGGTTAATGGAGAGTACTTTGAAGGTGATAAAAATTTAGTGTAAACATATTGAGAAATAAAAAAGTTTTAATGAAATTTCTCTTATTTTTGGGTCCCCCCTCGTAATAATCAGGAGATGAAGAAATACAGTTTCAGTTATATATAAACAAATCAAATAATTAATCAATTTGATTAAAAGTGAAAATATATGATTTATATATCACTACTGTGGATAAACAAACAATAATACAGCATATATATTGACTTAGACAGAGGTTTCCATAGACTATCCGAAAAATACAGGATAAGAAATAATGGAACACCACTCACCTAGCTCTGTCCAGCTTGACACATTTCAATGGACCTCTAGCAACAACAGTAGCCGCCCGCGGCCGATCCAGCAAAAGTGCAATCTCTCCTGCAATTGATAAAACAAAAGAATCAGTAAGATCTTTTGACTTTTGGATTTTACTATAAAAATGTGAGATGGAGCAACTTAAATGGTGAGTCTAATAAAACATTGAAATGGAAAAAGTTTTAAAAATGTGACTTCCTGAAAATAATTTTCTGAAAACACGAGATACAGGAGAAAAATCCAGAAACATCTACTTTGAAGGAAATCAGCCTCAAAATTAGTTAAATATATTATATTAAGATAATTCTGAGACAATGCTAGTCTGCAAGTATTTGTCACTGCCACATAATGCAAACTGGCAAAAGACGGCACATTGTGTGCCAAATCGGAATGAAACTATTTACACCCGCTAGTATACATCAAAACAAGTCAACAGTTTCCAGGATTGCCAGAAAGATATAGAACCCAAGATCCCATACAGCAACTGCAGGATTGGACCTTGAAAAAGTGAGGCTCCCACCAACAATTCATAACCAAGGCATGCATGAGGTTGCTCAGTTAGCAGAAGATGGTCAGTTAGGTCCAATAAATTTGTTACATGTTTCAGAAGATGGCTAAATTCCCTAGCTTCCAGGAGACCATATACATCATGCTACTTTTGGAACAAAGAGGACTAGAATGGAAGTTTATGCCAGAAATTGGTGCTCAGCCACATCAATGCTCATCTTCCAACTGCACATGGCAAACATGAGAGTGAGTATTGAGGCACTGAGAAAACATGAAACCTACTAAAAGTAAGACTACAATGGCATGTTTCTTAAAAAGAAGGCTGCTTCTTATCCACTGTTCATCATGTTCACACCCTCTCAGAGGAGCTGCAAGAATAATGTTACCAACAGGGATGAGCTCTGAAAAAACATGATGGTTAGAAGATGCTCACCAAAGTAATCAGAGGGTCCAAGACGTCCCACTTCCACTCCCTCCCCACCTTCACCATCTGGAGAGGACCCTCCTCGCTGCTGGAGCACCACTGCTGTTCCATCGACAATGATGAAAAAGTCATCGCCAGGCTGTCCCTGTCGAACTATTAGCTCTTTGTCTTCAAAAGACACAGGCTCTAATGCATCTGCCACTGTCAGTCTTTCCCATTTGTCAAGGTTCTCTGCATAATAAATGGAAGAACTGGTTTCATACACCTTTTCCAAGTGCAAAAGGTTGGTTTTAATTAGGTTAGGTTATGATGGTTAAATGTGGACTTTTTCCTTTCAGCAGTTCAAAATATAGATATTTATTAAAATGCAAAAGAATTTAGGTGTTTTAAATAATTGTGTTTATATATAACTCTTTTGTTGAATTCTGTACATCATTCTGGTATTTTTGAAGATCATAAGGCAGTATATTGTACATTGTATTTAAGGATAAAAATTATACCTATTAAAATAAATCATTTTATCAACTCCTCTTGTCAATATTTGAAAATCATAAAAAATCATCATAAATAGATTGTCTCGAATAGTTGTTTCACCAATATTTCAAATAAATATGCATGTTCATCACCTCAATAAATAAAAGTTTAATTTTGAATCAAATTTTTGATGAGAAAAACAATGAAAATGTTGTCAAAGATATTGTGCTTATGAAATTAGTAAGAAATAGCTACAAAACAAGTGATTTCACCAAATAATGTCATGGGGGGTCAAAAGCACCCCATGTGAGCAAAGACAAAGTAATTAACACAGCAGATGGTAAAGGAAATATAATTTTGAGGATGTATTCAGTTTTTGTGTAGAATTGGATATAATATGTTCCACCAAGCATAATATGAAAAGATCAAGTTCCAATTGGTGCTTGTTGAATGAAAACTTGTTGCATGCTGCTAGTTATATAAAAGTGTTAACCAAAAACTACAAAATAAGTAATAGTATTTTTATAAGTGCTTCAATAGCTGAGGTCATTTCACAAATAAGGTCCCACCCAGAACCAAAAAATAATGTTTTCATGACCTGTTTTTCACACACAAATGAGAAAAGAGAACTTTCTGGCAATGATAGACTCAAAATTAATCATTTTGCATGCATACTGGTTATTCTGAATTAGAGTTCTGGAAAAACAATCATCATGTAAATGGTCATATTACAAGGATGTGCCTAAATGTGCAGAGGATAAAGGAAGAGGAAAGTGGAAGACGAGGGGAAGCTCACAGTCACTTACCAACCATGCTTTTAGGGCTTTTAACAGCATGCCAACTGTGAATGCCCTTGCATTCTGCATATTAAAGAATGTTGGACAAACCAGAGAAACATAGAGGGTGGCTACTGTATTTATTTACAGCTCAACAATGATGCAATAGACTTACCAAGAATGGAGACACGCGATAAGAATTCTTCATACATCTTGCGCTTGCGGATAGTGGATCCCATAAGAATCCTCCTGTATGAGTCACGGTCAATTCCCCACAACTTCACATCTGTCTTGGCTCTAACAGTAGCAGCTCTTGGAGTTCCATAAATAAGGGCCAATTCACCAAAGCTACCTCCTTCACCAATAGTCGTCACCAGATCACCATTTACAAACACCTGGAAAAGGAAACATAAAATAACAACATATATTATGAATAGCTAGTGAAGAAATTAAGATACATATGTAAAATAAATAAAATTTGCATACTCTAATACATAGTTGGACCCAGTGAAATCCCGTGGAATCTCATACTAAAGAAATTCACTAAGAAATGTGTGTGTGTGAATTACCTGTGGACAATATATAAATACTTCTTATTGAATTATTTTTGTCCTATTACAGCAATAGGAAAATTACATAAAGCATTCTCAGGCTGCCAAGTAGGATATAGCTGGAATGAGTGCCAATACTTCAACTCTGTCCCCAGAACAAATTGATATAAACAAATATCCTCTGACAAACTCCACATTATCCTTCTCATTCCTCAACAGGTTGCAGAGTTTTAGAGGATTACTCTGTTTTGTTACCATCGGTCTTTCGTTAGGGGTATGCTGCACTGACTGCATAGTCTTATTTTCCCAGCAACCTGAGGTAGTAACACTGCAGGTGTCCATTATCTCTTCTGTCCAATAGAGGTGTTCATAATATTTCTTCTTTTTCTGCTTTGAAATGAGTAGTTCATTTACTGTCCCAGCAAGACCTTTGGCAGGGGCAATGTCCTCACTGGTAGCCACTTCTTTTAGAAACTTATTGGTGAGTAGAGGAATGTCAAACAGTCTTTATAAAAAGGCATGGAAAGGGGCTAATTTGTAGATGAGGTGGTGGTATGAATAAGGTGACATGGAATAGTCCATGTATGAGTCCTTTCTATGAATTAACTATTGTTGTTGTTTTCTTTTAATACTACTATTTATTTCTAAAAAGTTAAGGACTCCTTTTTAGCAGTTTATAACATAAAAGGAGAACTTTCTTAATCATTATTACACTCAAACATACATACACAGGAATAGAAAAAGGATTCTGGGGTGGGTCTATTTTGATTCACATCAAACCAACACTGTATCCACCTTTTATGCTATACTATCCAATTTGTTCCAGAAGACCACGTCTTTTAAACTCACGTTACTTAAATGTTGTCTCACTAAGTCATCAAGAAAGCTTCAGTCAATAATAGTAAATCGTGTAATAGTTCTATATGTTACAGGCAGAGGAAGAAGGAAAGATTGTCTTTCCCTTCATGCTATTTCTTTGGCTCCTGCCTTATCCAAGTGGTGATGACAATCTTCAAAGCACTCTAGCTTCAAGTTCTAAGGTTAACATATATTGGATCCAGTCCTCTCTTGAAGCACATAGCTTTGCAAATTCAAGGAAGTGATGTGACAGTTTCACATTCTCTCATTCACTCTCTTCTTCACTTCATAAAATGATGATGGTTTTGATCCTTTGGGTCATTATCAGATTAAAAAATATAAAATAAAACATATGCAATGACAATAATGATTAATTAATAGATTAGAAAGTTTGCATGTGTATGTATGTTCCAATAACCCAAAATTAGAACAGTATTTATTAATATGTTTCTCCTTGATACGAAAATAACAAGGCAAAATAAATATATTAATGGGAGGATGTGAGAGAGGATGGTGTATGAGGGATAGTGTCTAGGATAGAGATTTCACCCAAGAGATCTTTCCTTTTGAATAGGATGTCTTTTTACCAACCTTTTTTACGACCATGCTCTGCTATGCATCGTCATCCCTGTTGAAACTGTTTTCATTGGTATATACAATAAAGTTAATAATTCAATTAACAAGAAACATTTCCAACAGGAGCGACCTTTAGAAAATGAGTAGAGCAGTCATAAACAAGAATTTGATTGGTAAAAAGATGACCAAACAGAAAGGGAACTCATCTGGCTGACAAATGTCCTAAAGGTCTTTAGTGGAGCAAGATTGAGGTTGAAAAGCCTAAACTAAAATATATTATCTTAAGGGAAAAGATCCATAGTAGGGGGGCTTGAAATTTTTCACAATGAAAATGTTTAAATATGATAAAAATTCTTACCTCCACTTCTCCTTGGTCTATAACATAGAAATTGTCTCCTTCATCACCTTGACGAATTATTGTCTCTCCTGGTAAGAAATTGACTGGAAACATTGCATCAAAAATGTCTGACCTCTCATTTTCGTCCAAATGAGAGAAGAGAACGTTCTTGGCAATAGCTTTGGAAAGTGCAGCCATGGTCTTGTAATCTTTTGGAACGACCTAGAAATAAAAAGAGAATCAGTGCAACATATTGACTGGATGCATTTGTGCTTTTAATGCAAATAGTACCCGAGTATGAGCGTTAAACACCCTGCATTGAAATTCTTAGAGAAATAGTGATGTGGACATCACAAACTGAACTAAAAACATACTGGTTTATTGCAAAACAGCATGTAATTAACCAAGACAAATATTGAATAAATTACAATTAGAATAAACGAACAACAAAGAGAGGAACCAAACTTCTAATGAAATTGAAATTAATATTAATTATCATTTGACAGGAGACAAACTTATTATCTATTCATTTCCAATTCAGACTTCAATAAACAGAAAATAACCAAGCCAAGGGTGACATATTATCTTCATTTGTGAAATCAACTGAAAGAAAAATTATTTACTTTGTATTGTTTCGATATAAATTATTGTAAACAAACATGACTAATATGTATCAAGGAGCTAATTTCCAAGTAATTAAATGCATTCTAAAACATGAGCATAATCCGACTTTAGAAAGATTGTTAGAGATTATGATATATTGTTCTAATTTTTGTGCATAAAAGTTGAAGTGCTTATTGTCCATATGATTATTATTC
Source organism: Pachydiplax longipennis (assembly GCA_036926295.1). Classification (NCBI taxonomy): domain Eukaryota; kingdom Metazoa; phylum Arthropoda; class Insecta; order Odonata; family Libellulidae; genus Pachydiplax; species Pachydiplax longipennis. The sequence goes on along the minus strand of JAVFKF010000024.1, from coordinate 10,343,259 downwards.
TGGATATTATCTGATTCATTTTGTACAATATTTCTTTTAAAAAGTTGAAAATTTCTTCATGTAAATGTTCACACTAATTTTTATAAATTTGGTAACAATCCTTCAAAATATACTTAGCTTTACTAAAATTCACTACATTCAAGGGTAAAAAACTCTGATAGTAAAAAGGTGATTGAGATGTAAAAATTTTTCTTTTTTTACAAGAAATACTTTGAGACTATGGTTCCCTAATTACTCTGTACCACCAAACAGAAGGCATAATCTGAGAGCAAGGGAGCAGGATAGGAGGCAGCTTCTGCCACTAATATAATGGGTTTCTTTCATCAAATAAGAATAAATCAGTTTGAAATCAATTCTAGTGAAAATCGTTTAAAATATCCTAAAACATAAATTGAAAATAATGGGATGTATAAAGCTGAAGTAGCTCAAGGTCCTAGAAATATGATGATAATGATGCATAAAATTGCAATTAAGTTCATAGATTTCATAATCATAATCAAGGTATATTTCAATAATCCTAGGAAGAGACAAGAATCACAAGACAAGTTGAGTATCCCCAATCCTAAAGTCCTAATGCCAAAATGCCATACAAACTCACTTTTCAAAACTAAGACTTTTAATCTCTTAAGATAAAATGAAAGCTGACAGTAACACAAATACATAAAAGAGAGACTTTCGAGAATGAGGCAATGACATTAAAGGAAATATCTTCAAGCTTATCCCCATCCATCAACCATAGAGGATTCAGCCCTTCCCCCACTAACCTCCTTTGATTATAAATATGTATTTGCATTCTCTTTATTTTCGTTCAGTTTGCATTCACTTTTAAGACAAATTTTTCTGAAATTCTGTCTCAGAATCTTTTCTCAGAAACTCCACCAAATCATGTATTCCAAAATCCACAAAATTCTAAATTCCGAAACAACCCTGGTTTTAAGTATTTTGGGTTAACAGAATAATTAGATCAAATGTATCAGTAGCTTAATAATGGGGACGAAAATTTTCAAGTCCATCATAAGACGAGCGGCCACCAAAATTAGTCAGTCTGTAAATAAAATGCAAAAACTTACATTTTATTTTTTTCCTATTCCTGAATATCATTGATTAAAAAAATACTCATTCCTTTGCAAGTATACGCTAAAAATTTCTTCCTTAATTTTAGCAGATATTCACAATTATACATTCCATTACATGTATATGCCATCTTGATTCCAGATTCAAACTTAAAATAAGTTCATTCAACACCAAACCATCACACAATTCAGTTTCATTTGAGTCAATGAGATCACATACTATTGAATTATACGTACAACCACAAAAAAGAAAGATGGTCTATAAATGTTCCAAGATGAACGCAGTCAACAACAACAAACCAGGGACAATTTAACTCATTTTTGGTAATGTTTTCACAATTTTGCTATTGACATATCTGTGCATATTTTGATTCCATGGCTTTCTTTTTCCATTAACAACCTCTCTCCCAAACCACCTGTTCCATCAATCAACCACTCAATTTCTACCCTTCCCTGTCTGTATCTCCAATTCTGCATTCATTCTCTGCCAGTTATTCATCTTCTGTATCCATACACCCAAACTCTGCTACTATAAAGCAATTCTTGCAAACACTTAGCTTGATTCACTCACTACCTATTAATCAACACTACAACTCCTGCTTCCAACCTCATTACCATTTTATAATTTTTAACTTCCCGATTCAGCCAACTCTCTGCTCTGAGATAAAACCACCACATCATCATTAAATTAACTTATTCTTAAAGAGTTAATTCAGACATATAAACCTTTAAACAACTAGTGTGGGCACGGGAGTTCTGCTTGGTGTCTAGGGTAAGCTAAGTTTGATACTCTGAATAAGTGTAGGACCATAAAATTCCAAAAGAATGTGTTGCGTTGAAATTAAAGAAGAAACTAAAAACCCTTGAAATTAATTCTAGTAAATAGACTCTGGAGTTAAAAGGTTAAGGAAACTCCAATGAAATGGTGATCTCCACTCATCATTGAAGAGAATGAGGTGAGATGTTTTTTTTTTCTATCATATCTTAATGAATAAAGTACTTTGATTTATATTTTGTATTGGACAGAGGAAATGCTTCTGGTACTTCTGTCACACTCATGGCAATGACAAAAGCTATCACGGGCCGAGGGATATTGAGAAAATTAAAGCTATTTCATAAATTAGAGAGAAATTTAACATGTAAAATAAAAAAATAAATTTAAATTTAACGATAGCTAACAGAATAAATTTTTAATATTGTTTGATTTTTTTAGGAACAAGATTTTTGTGACTGCAATCAAACGAGAGATCGACATTCTTAATAAGACTTCCAAATACTTCTCGATGCTCAATTCTTAAAACACCATTTTTGCAAATACAGTTAAACCCATTTATAACACTCCTGCTTAATACGTGATATTCACTTGATTCCCTCAAATGCGTCTTAACCGGGTTTCACTGCAAACGCAAGTAGTGTTTCCAATTGTGGGCCACAGGGTGAATCCTAGTTGGCACCATGAGGCCTGCAGACCATATTTTGTGCAGTTCTAATGTATAGAGGGATTGTACTGCAGTTAGAAAGACTTTTTTCCACACACAGCCTTCTGGCCCAGTGAAGAAAGCATGGACCTCACTTCTCATTATAGCTAGTACGACCCATTTGTTTACCTAGTACGACTCATCAATCATAAGATATCAAACCAGCTTTCAGACCGATGATTTCACAAACAAATACAAAGAACATATTTCCTTTAAGAAAATGTGTAATAAATATTAAATGGCCTCAAAATAATATAATTCGGATTTTATGATTGTATTTGTCGATAAAAATTTTGAGCTGAAAATCGGAATCAGTCCTCAAAAATTCAAACCAAAAAGGTGACTTAATTTAAACGCATTTACATGATAGATGGCACATTTCTATACAAACATTACAAAAAACAGCGTGCGAATATGAATCCTTGATACTTAAAGCATAACGTAAGACTACATTTAGCTTCAAAAATGACGAAATAAATACGAAGCGGAGAATTGCGAGATAAACACAAAGCGATATTGCCGCAAAAATTTATTTCTTCAAAAGTGTAACCGTGAAAAAAGTAGTCGCGAGAGAGCGGCGAAACGCAACTAAACTGACAACTGTCATCGGCCGATCAAAGAGAGAAAATGAACGACGATTCCGCAACTACTAGAGCTGACCTTCGTAATATCTGAGGGCACTTTCCGGAAGGGATGAGCCGTAGTACGAATTCACTTCAGACATACACTACCTACGCCACAAAAAAGATGGGAAAGGAAAGCGTTTGAGGAGACAACAGTGGCACTCGTGTGGAAAGGCGATCGAAGATGGGGAGGAAGCAAGGGAAAGAGAGTACTACAGAAAGAAGGGTGAAGGAACTAAGAGGAATTTGACGTCGCAGAAGAGGAATCGTGAGGTCAAGGGATTCGGAGTGGCAGACAAAGAAAAGATCGAAATGTAAAGAAGCAATTAGGAAGGAATATGAAGTTTGAAACACTTTGCGGAGGTCACTTAACAACAAGTTAAGGTAACGGGGAGCAAATCATTTTACGCGGATAAATTTAGAAAGATCGGTCATCCGACGACGCTGAATAATTTCTTCGGCCGGAGAAAGAGATATATGAATTAGAAAGGCGAAAATAAGGAGGCAAACAGAATGGAAGGAGAGAGGGGTAAGCCGTGACGTCAGAGGAGAAATATGACGTAAGCGGCTTAAGCCTCCACTGCTTTAAGATCTGCCGAGGGAAGGTCCTAGGGTAGAGGAAGAGAATGGAGGGCCGCATTATTACCAGAGGTACTTCTAGGAGGAGTCGGCGCCCCGAAAATCAATTTAACCTTCGAAAAAGTTCGTGAAAGTGATGAGTCACAGCCTAGACAGCGTATGTCTAGTTAAAGAGTGGCGTCCGAATATGAAAACGCTAAAAAGGGATACGAAACCCATATCAAGAAAGCAGTAATCCAAAGAGGGCACGATAGAAATCGTCGCGAGAAAGATAGTTTGTTGATAAGGATGATACATATTATTTTGGGATGTACCTTATGGAATTAATTAATGAGTGGACCCTTTCTTTAGGTCTTCTCTTCCACCAAACCTGTTTGTCTACACAAACGTTCTATGACATCAATATGGCATATATTATATCAATCTTTAGTATGTATTGTATTTAAGTTTGAAATTGGGAGAAAAAATTAACAATACAATTAACAGATTTGGCAGCGCGATCATCAACCGGTGGAAGGCACCTATAAAACCGGCCCCGTTTTTACACTAAGCTTGAGGTTCACTCTACTACAGAATATTCTACAAAAATAACACAAATCGCTACACGATCAGTCACTACAGTACGTTCCAAAATTATTGAATATCTTGTGGGCGAAACCAAAACCCTGGTCGTCTTTACGCTTCAAGTTCAAACTTCAGGAAGAAACTACGATTTCTAGTTTACACTGGTCGATTTTAACTTCAGGTTTGATAATATTTGAATGAAAATGACATTATCAACATCACAGGGAAGATACTTTCCTTGCCTTTTTTCCTCGCTGATCTTTGTGCTGTTAGCACGCATAAAAGTTACGAAAATACATTTTCAAGTAACATAAACTTGGAAAAATAATTATTTAAATCGATCGTAATCTTAGAAAAATTTGGTCGTGGAGTCAAATTTATACGTCGTCTTAAATATCTCATAACCACATTACACGAGAGTTTCATAATTTAAGACTTTAAACTGTTACTTACCTAGTGTTATCGAAAATGCCGTTTCAAATCGACTCAAAAGAAATTAAGCAAATAAAGACTTTCAAATTTATAGGGGGCGATTCGATGCCTAATTATTTTCAGCCGAAATAATAAGCAAGCCGGAAAATCGAAAACAGCAATTGTTCGATGAATCCTAAATAACAAGTATAATAAATCATTACTTATACAAGTTCACCTACACTTTCTGGTAGCCAAAGTGTGGACGGACTTTTCTAAACAAATTTGTTAACAAATCCAGAAAAAGCAGGAAGGACTAAAGAAAAGTTTCGGTTAGGCTGACCTGGAACGTATCGCCACACTTTGTTATAGGAGGTTTTGCCTTCTTCAGCCTCATTTAATTAATTAGACCTTGCCTTATTTTTCTCTCATTTTCCATACAGTTTTGTACTAATTAGAATTTCGACCTAGATTAGATGCGAATTTCATCCCAGAGAAGTAATATCCACGGAATAGTCGACTTTTATAAATTCAGCTTTAAAAGGACTGAAAAACTTTGATATTTTTTATTATTTACGCATATTATCTTTAAGACTTATACGAGGGTTTGAAAACTACACTTCCACTTAAACACGTTGAGCTTTCGTAAATAGTAATTCAGAGGAATAGTATTCAGAAAATTCCCGAACTGGTGATTAGGAGTATGACAAGGCAGTAGAGATCTTCACTGAATGGCAAGATTGACTCATAGACCACATTATAATCTCTCTATGCAAAGTATGGACTCATTCCCTTTAATGATAATTTAGCAAGAGCTGTTTACGCTCAGGGGACTTGATATCACATTATCACGTTAAGTTAGCCGCAGGTTTAGAATTCATCTACTTCCTCAGAGAAGAATAAACAAACAGGAAAACTGTGGGGGGTGAGATAAGAGTTTTAACTTGCTACTGAACGCAAGGGGCATACCACGGAAACGCATTTAAAAGTAATGAATGCAAATTGGCAATTCAAAAGAAGCAATTTCGCGCCTCGCTTTTTTATGTGCTTTACGCCTGCTACATTCGTAATCACCATATTTCGAAGCAGCACAGAGTGAAAATGACTACAGAAGCATTAATCAGAAGAACAACAGCCTCCTTTGGAGAGAAAAATCAATACATCTGGAGTTATGAATGACACTGAAAGTACTCTATCTTCGGAATTCTTACAAAAGACGAGATTTAAACGATAGCCAAGAAGAAATTCAAAGCAGAGGGATAAAATCACACAAGCTACGGAAAAGCACTTATCTTTTGAATACAGTGAACTCTAGATCATGGCTTCCGAATAGCAAAGTTGGCAGAGCGTTCGCCTTAGTGAAAGAGATCCCGGGTTCAATTCCCAAAGGGGAGATATGTGCGTCTCAACAGTCAAAGCACTTTTAACAATATCACTACGAACACTCGATTATTTGGGATGGGTAGAGGAAGCACGAATAATCAGAAAACACAGATAATCCGAGTTTTCACTCTTACTTTTTATAATATATTCATCAATTTATTATTACTTGTCAATTTAAAATACCGCCGAAGATACCGAAAAGTTGCAAAAAGATTCGCAGAACGGATAATCGGAAGTTCAGAGTACGTTCAGCGGAAATCGTCGGAACTATTATTAACAATAAATCAACCAATATGTTTGTATCGGAGTGTGACCAAAGCAAGGATCAAGGACACTTTAGAAACATAAAATCTTTTTCACTTTTATTCCTAATGAAATGTGGGGTACGTGCTAAACGAAAAGAAACAATCTTTCATTCATACACCCGTATAAAAATAAAAGCTAATATATTAACAGCAGAGAGGCAGGCGTATAGAATTAACAAGCAGAAAAATAGATCCAACTGAGATTCCACAGCATTAGCTGAAAATTTAGTCAAGGCAAGGCATCCTTCGTTTGTTATGAAGCAGGGGAAGGAGCAGAAAATATTTTAAAGAAAATATCTCAGCTTTATTATGGGTGGTAGTCATGGAATTAAAGGAATTTGAACCTTCCCTATTCAAAGTATAATGTTCGAGTCACTATTTCTCATCGAAAAGATTCGTCGCGTGAGTCTGAAAAGATTTATTTAAAAATGGCAATAATTTACAAATAATTTTGTTCTTTTTTAATTGCCCAACGAACAGTAACTGATACAACACTACTAATTGCGCAACATTAAAAGCCTATTTGGGACTCGAGCGAGTTGATTTCCTTTCATTTCAATTGTTTAGCGATTTATTTCTCAGATATTTCGTTTCAATGCGAACAAATCCTCAGAGAATTTTACGATCATTCATCAGCAAGCTAAAACTTTGCAGATATTAAATAATATTACGACATTAATATTACAATTAGAAAAACGCAACTTTTGTCCCTTTCTGATATTTGATTGTTTCGATAAAGTAGATAACGGAACTGAGACCATAAAGGTCGGGAAACTGCTCTGCACATCCATCAACCAGCTTTCGCTAAATTAACCATGAATAGTAGCTGACAAAACGACAAAATTAGAACAAATGCGTCGCTAAAAAGTTATGTAAAACAGAATGACTTAAATTCACTTTTTTAAATATTCCTTCAGAAATTTCATGATTTAAATATAAAGTGCAAGATCTTTTTATCGCCAAAATGTGATATCATTTTGATCTATAAGTAAGACAAGCATTTAATGTTATAAGTACGTGATGTCTAAGCAACACATCAGCTTCATGGGAGCAGGCTACATAAGGGTGCGAGATGTTGCTAAATAAAGTCTCTAAATCTAGCGACAAAAATCGCTAAATTGGCAATCTTTAATCATCGATTAAATCCTCAAAGTGAAACACTGCAATTTCACGTACCTTCTTCACGTAACTGGTGGCGTCCTCCTCGGTGACTGGCTCCGCTGAGATTCCCCCCCTTCGACGTACGGGCTGCGAGGGCACCTGAGACGGGGGCAAAGGCGACAGGTCATCACCTTCTTCAGGGGATGCCCCTGCCCCTCTCGCTGCCGCCTGCTTTGCATCCTGGGCCGCCTCCTGCAAATAATCGACATGAATTATTTCTCGGAAAATGAGGGATCCCTTATTAATTGCGAACCTACGAATGGGGGAAGAGGCTATTCTACTGCATCAGTTTCCTAATATGAGAGGTGTTAACACTCAAGATGGTAAGGTAAAAGAAACCGAAGTCGAAAGAGAATGCTGGTAAATTGATGATACAGAGAACAGCCTACAGAGATACCTGTATTGCAAGAGAGTAGTGTTGCAGCTCGAATACTTTTATATTGTGCAATTAATATATAATAACACAATATCGTTGCAGCTAAAAGATTTCCTCTGTTGCAATTGCTTATTGTTGTAGCCAGTGATCAAAGACAGATATGACATAAATGATAAAGACAGAAATCAGATATACACATGAAATATCTGTATCTTAATAGTGCAGCGTTAAGATCCTTATTATGATAGTATTAAAGATATCTTCTAGTTAATACTGTAGCTTTATATGAATTCTATCTTTAAGTCGAAATAATAAACCTGAGATACCCTATTGTGATTAAATATATCTAGTATCTATTATTCTCTGCAAAGTAGAATCAACTTCAAGACATGTTCATAGCAAGCAATGATTCAAGGTGCAACATAAGTTAATCTTTACTTTCCTTGACTCTGGCGTTACAATCTCTTCATGGTACTCAAGATGTTTTGGGAAGGAATTCAACAATAAACGTTCAATTTCCCTTTATATTCAAATTCTACAATATATGGACAACTCTATTCATACAATTCTCTTAAACTTCAATACACAAGGGCCGGAAATGCAAGATTCTCGTCATCGCTATCTCCTAACACTCAATGTTGATGACGCAGATGCATCTGACTTCATTACCGAGGTTTATACGATTGAAGATGGAGATCGACAACATATCAGCACTATAAAAGGTGGTCAAGTACAATCGAAGGCATTATTTTCCGAATTCCGTCTTGATAATACTTCTGCTGGTTGTTTTCTATCGTTCATGTTTTCTTGTGAATAGCAGTTCATTTACAGACATAAGATTTAGTGCACATCTTGAGGAAAACTCATGAATCACAAAATGCATACACAAAACAAAATCCTGAGGAAGTTATTGACGGTCGAAAGCCAAATTAAGCCTCTCCTGGAAGCTAAGAAGTGTTTTCTTACATGATTTGTGCTTATTCTTAAGTTTGATCAAATCAATTACATGGCTAAAACTATCCCATTTGGCTGAAAGAAGAACATTTCGCATCAACGGAATTATTCTTTTTCCGCTCGATCTTTCTCGAGGGAAGTTACATTTATACGATGCATGCGTTATTAGAAATAATTCTTGGCCATTTTGTTGAGGGTAATAATCAAAGGTAAAGTACCATTAGTTCCGATGAGCAAATTAACTGAACAGCATAAGGGATTATTAAACTTTAAAGGTGAAATAAGTTCATATTTGGAAGTTATTTTCACCGCAGCCTCGGTGTAATAACTGTAAAGGTTTAGAACCCTTGCGATTCTAAAATTTACTACTACTAATTACTAAGTGTTAATTTTGGTGAGATTTAAATTTTTTTGTGCAGTTCCACTGCTTCAGTTCATCTGTGGGCGAAATTTTTAATTCTTTGTGTTTTGGTATTGAATAAAATTAAAAGAACGCAATTTTGACGAAGGATATAACTGGAAAAAGTACATTTTTTAATGAAATCCACGGGCGGAAGAGAGGTCTGGTTAATTATATAACAATTAAATGTTACTTCCCCGTGTCCTAGCCACGCTGTGAAACTTTTCTATACGGTTTAAAACAACTGCCCTGTTTTGTAAAATAGCAAATTTAAAGCATTTAAAAGTTAATTTAAAAAGCCATCGCACAGAATAAGAAAATGTCGAAATTTGGGGCGAGAGACAACGCTGAGGAGCGTGAAATATTCGTGAGAACGGAACATTTTTGAGATACTTGAGAAAAATCTCGACCGTAAAAACTGACGCCAGCTAAAGAGACTACGACCACTATAGTCTACCAATTATAACTCAGTTCAGAGAATTTATAAAAAAGGACCATGGAGACAGCTCAAAAAGGATGTTAACATTGGTGGCGAGGGAAGTTTTATTCAAAAGCAAAACTCCGATTTATTTCTGGACCGTTTGAAGCAGGCAGAGGAGGATATCGACCCGAGAAATTGCGTAAATGGAATTCGATTAGAGAGAATCGATTTCAGGGATGAGAAAGCGACGCAGCATTAAACGAAGCGTCGACTACAATCTGAAAGAAGAGATGCACTAGTCGATATCTTCTTTTAATCCTGCTGAGAACTGAAGAAACATATACCACCTGCGTTCGTGCCCTAAGTTTCACTTAAGTTTATTTTAAGTCCAAACTAAATTTGTCCTATTTTTCACTAATTTTACTTGGAAGCATTTTCTTATTATTGACGAATCAGATCTCTTTTATAAATTTTACGGCAAGAGGCGAAGCGATGTGGAAATCCATCATCCCCTTCAACTCGTGAAAGTGCAGCGCTAAGCAATACGTTTTGTTAATGAATGCTTCGAGAAAAAGGCAAGATGCTCTCAGACGCAGGATGGGAATCCTTGATAGGAAAGACACTAGAAGATAGATTAAGATTACTTAGTGGTCTTACTAGTGGATTACTAGTGGTCTCCCTTGTTTACAAAATGAATCTGTCCCTGACACTTGCAGGATTCGACGTCCCTATCCACATGGACCACAATCGCTTTATAAAAATATCCAACTTTTAGAAAATTCACGAAAAAGCACTTAAATGACACCCTTACGGATGGAACAAGCCTCAAGGTTATGTCGGCAAATTAATCATGCAGTCCTTTCTTTCCCAGCCTCATTTCCTTCTAGACGCGTAAATTCGCTCAAATTTCGCGGCGCGACAACTGTGTACTTTAGTCTTTAAACAGGGAACTCTAAATTTTTACGTAACCAGTCGAGAGGGGTCAAACTTAATATCCATTTCTTCCCTACAAAATCACCGAGTTTACGTTTACTTTATTTTCTAAATTTTACATTTCGTAAGGTACATATCACCCAATCCTAGGAGAATTACCTAGATACTCCGACTGTTAAAATCTATAGTAGAAAAATGTAAGGAATGTAGCCTGCATTATATTTAGTATACTGTAAATATTAGTGTAAATATTATACAGATTGTATACGATGTGTTTTAATTTATTGTTAGCCTCATGAAAAGGAAAAATGTATTGTGGGTAATAGGTGCTATTGTTTGACAAGCGACGTCAAAACTTACCACATCCAGAAGCTTAGGAGTTTTTCAAAGAAAAATAAGAATTCAGAAAATTCTCTCTATTGTGTGTGTATGTATATATATGTGTGTGTGTGTATGTATGTATGTATATGTATGTATGTATATGTATATGTATATATATATATATATATATATATATATATATATATATATATATATATATATATATATATATATATATATATATATATATATAAGTGTGAAAGTGATAGAGAAAAGATAGGAAAGGCGGATTCAAATCTGATCCAATGAAACATAAAAAGGTCAAAGTATCCGTGTTAAATCAATGTGATATGAGGACAGTTTAATAGAAATTCTAATATTCCAGCAACTAAATGCCAATGAAGGATGCAATACCTAGGATGAATGGATCGCCTATCTAATTTAAAATTAGAAGTATTTGGAGCTCTTTAAGAGGCCGAGAGCTGAGGAAAGTGGCGATGCAAGAGACGTCGCGGACGAGCAGAAATCGAAGCTTATTTAGACAAGCGGCATGCATGACGCAAGTACTCGTCTATTTTAGCCCAACGGGAAGCTCCTTCCGTCCTATTATGATTGTGATGATGTTCGCTGCACAGTCCTTCACAAATGCTGTTGGAAGGGATTCCACTTCTACTCGTTATCGAACTCGCAAAGGAAAGTAAAAATCTTTCAAAGAATAGAGTCCAGGAATCGTTTGGGAATCATCAATGTCGTTTGCATAACTAATTCATTTCCTCTAACTATAGCTCGAGTGACATCCTTTTATTTCACACTCTTACAAAAGAAGCAAAATCAAATTCAGATAACGCCACAATTTCTTATTTCTTAAGAGTTACCCAAAGCGGCCTCCCATCGAACACAGGAACCTTTTGGGAGATATTTTTAGAGCTAACCTCACTTAGTCATCTCCTCTAATGATACCTTCGATTCTAGATACTTTCGGGAGATGCATCGTAAGATATTTTTGAAAATAATGCATTATTGAGGGACTTTGGGGATTTCCGACCCCATGCTAATCGAGTTCGAAATCTCACTTTCCGGAGTCTGATTGACGGGCTCTATACGCTAAAAAAAATAGCGAGTCATTCATGCCAATTAAGGTCCGTATTGGATCCTTAATGGCTACTCCCCATTCACAGTTTTCATGATTTCGAGGGACAAATATTTCTCATAAACACCTTCTTGGGTGGTAATTAGTTATTCTGCTCTCGATACTAACACCAAGTTTTATAGAAATCTACGCTTCCAGCACCTGAAACCTTCTTTGTTAGATAAGACAATAAACTTCCAAAGCTTGGTTTTACAAAAATCAGTCAGAAATATAGAAAATATAATAAATTTGTGCAAAGATTATGAAAATAATGTAAACTAAAAGGTGAAGGAAGATTATTTTATATGAATATTCGTTTGTTCATAAGGGGCACTTTCATTAGCTATCGTGGCAGACTGTAACGTATTTTGAGACGTCAACTACAGAAATCTTCTCCCAGAATGCCTTGTTTTCGCTCGGTGCCAAACTCAGCTGTCCTGAAAGTGAAAGTAGGCATTTTGCATCGTAATAAATAACGACCGCGCCGTTCGCTCGCCATCTTTTTAATTGAAGTAGCAATCGGCCGCAAAACAAGATTACAGTGCGAAGTTGTAATGCAGCGGCATGGTTTTACATTTAGACCAATAGAGGAACAGAGTAACCCGTCTGATTAAGGTTATTGAGCCGTAGCTTTCCAACCCCGCTTTGCGTTCCCTCATAAGGTTAGAGTGTAGCTTTCTTACTGACAGTTATAATTATAAGTAACAAACTTCATTTGATTCGCTGAATTTATTTTTTTATTTATTCGAGACTCAACGTGATAAATTTCTAATGAAAGATTCAAATAAGAAACCCCAAAAATGTATGTCCTAACCCTTGGAAATTCGATCGTCTATTTCAAGCGAATTAATAGCTGGCTTGATTATAGTTTTAGCTAGTATACGATGAATCATCCATATAAGAACATACAAGTAATATAATATTTCTAATAAATGAAGTAGAACCCCAACATTTATCAAAAGGCTTATAGAAGAAGAGGCTAACGTCGTTCATGCGAAGCAATTAAATACTCTGCTTTTCCAATCGACTGGTTAGAAATCATCAACGGATTGCTCATGATAAAGGAGAAAAAAACAAGCTAAAATAATGAGCCACATGCGAGCCAACATTCTGTTAGACAACCCGAAATAAATCGAAGTTAGGCAATTGGGCACATACGATACGACGCGTGGGTTGCCTATATTAAAATAAATTCCTCTTTTCCCCTCACGGCTATGGGGACCACTTCACGTAGTCTCCACTCGCCGAACTTTTAATATTTAACTTTCCGTGGGTAAATTTTATCTTGAAATGGCCAACTTTGCACCGCACCTCTTCCTTACCAAGTTTGCGTTCCACGGAACCACAGCCGAGGTATTCGCTCCGAAGAAACTTTCTTCGATGATAAGAAAGTATTCCAAATTCGTGAATATCTTCTCGGCTCTCACGACTTTTATTTCAGGACAACAGCGAAATTTAAGCTTAGTTATAAATGTTTCCTGTGTATGAAACTACAAATATGGCGCCAAAGTAAAAATTAAATCCCAGGTTATTAATCTCCATCTCGTTTGCACGTAATTCTCTTTACCAGTATCTATCTAAGGCTTTACTGAACACTTATAAGGCAAAACCTGTTCAGGTATTACTTTCTTTGGAGGCTAAGAAATATTGTTGAATTTCGACTGTTCTTTACTGGTTTTTCGACGGATATGTGAATTGATGAGTAGATAACAGGATTAAAAGCCGCTGGAACATGAATATGGTATTTCAGAGATACTGATGCAAAGAGGGAAAATGTGGAATAAGAATAGACCTTTGGAGTTGAACTATAGCCAATGGAAGGAGCATTAGTTCAAAAATGCCCTGAAGATCATTAGAGCGCCGTGAGGAAGCCCATAGATCACGAGGAGGAGTTAATTCGTAATCAGAAACAATTTTCCCACCCATCATACCATGGATATACGATTTCAGGATCAGCGGAGTTTATCGAACAATTCCATTAAAGGAGGATTTATAATGAACGAGAGAAATTTGCACTTTTCTCAGGAAATATTTATTTCATTCTAACATCAAAGTAGATATTTACTGAATAAATTTATTATATTACTAGTGAATTCCCCCCGTCAAAAGGATGGGAATTTAATTAATATAAAATGTACAACTATTATCGCATACACCTGATGTACGGCAAAAATGTCAAGGGTTAAATTAAATATATCTGTCATTATCTGGCATGCAGTAGTCTACTTAACATTTTTATTTAATTATAGCCTTCGTTAATCATGGTCAAATGGCCGAGTGGTTAGTGTGTCTGGTTCCATATTCCAAAAGCTCCAATTTTTCCAAAGATTAATCCAAAAGCTTATCCTCAGTGGTTCGAACCCTGATAAGGGGAGTTTTTTTTCCGGAAAATTAAGTTCCCGGTTGACTAAGAAGTGTCCATAGCTTGCTTGTTTTAATAAAGCAATTCTTTTACTTGGTTACGCAATCCTTTGTTTTAAAGACGCAAAATTAGATACGTATTCATAGTAACTTTATAAATTTCGTATATTTCGTACTCCAAAACGCATATAACCTTTACCACCGTTCTCATTTCGTCTCGTTTCTTCATACATCACGCGATGCCACGGCTTATTTCAACAAAGCAATACCCCTCCCGTATTTATTATTAAATAAATTAATAGGTTACTTTTATCTTATTTAATTATCCATATTTCTACACACGTAACCCTTTTGGGTGCATGGAAGGAGGTGCGCACACTCTATTCCATTAATAGACTAAAATATAATCCTATAACCACCTTCATTTAGCATCTATTTCCCTTTACTTACTAAGTCATTTCGGCCTATGTAACATGGATTTTTATGTATATTTTCTAAGAATGCATAAACTCGGATTCAACAATCGCATTTGTCGCCAAGGGGACTGGTTATATACAACGGCAAAATCTCGCGAAATTTTCGTTTATTTAATCAAAATTCTCGAATTTAAAGCAATAATTCACGCCAAATAAGAATATTTATTCAATTTCCTATTTCCTAACACTTATCTCGATCTTGTAGGACAATTACTTCTAATTTAATTCTGCAAGAGAAAAAATGTCTGCAATCGATCAGAATGAACTATCGTTAATTTCTTATAAGAGTCGTCCAGAGTCGAACCAAGAATACTTCAAACAGACAAATATAAATATCATTATCGGGCTTTTAACTAATCTCCAAATTTCATGCTTGAGATATTATGCCCACAACACAGACCGAATTTTTCCTTTCTATTTCTGAATTCACTTACATCAGTAATTTCTTTGGAATAAAAGTTACGAGAGATTAGATATGAGAATAAAATTATTATTAGTCACAATCGCGCCTAAATAAAGCCTTTATTTCTCAAATTTCAATCATTAACACTTAATAAACGCGAAATCGACAGTGGAACAAAGCAAAAAGGTTCAATTCTCGGTTCAAGAGAACTTAATATGAATCAATAGTATAACATCCATGAACCAAATGCTCACGAATTATGTTATTCGCAATCATAAAAATTTGAAAATTATTTGAATTAATAAGAAATTAATCATAAAATGGAACTGGCATCGCTAAAGAAATATTTCCCCGAAACAATTCAATGTAGTCTTCATCTTCTCATTTGAGATTGTATTCACATCGATCGAACATTAAAATTCTAAAGAATAATGGCATGGCATATTTTTAAGGATCTGCGAAAAAAAAATTAATGCAAATTATGCAAACTGTAAATGGGGTACAAACAGCACCGCAAAAAGACCGCACGAGTAAATAACAGTCATTTGATCACATTTTACTCACAAATACTCATGAGCGGTGGCAAACAGCATTTTGACAGGTCAAATTAAGCTGGGGAGCTGTAATAATGCTGATTCGCGAATCGCAACTTAAGTGAGTTACGCTACCGTCACAGAAGTAGAGGTGTCTTGAATTCGTATCCACCTAAATTACAGCTTCCCTAACATTTTTATATGCCAACATTAAAAAATCCACGTCGAACCTCCAAAGCATTCGCCAAATATTTATAAGCAACGTTCGAAAGTCTGCTAAGTGTTGCCTGTCGGTGGTGGATTCCTCTTTAATACTCCCTCCTGGGTACACACATGAATTAAAGTGGCCGTAAAAATGGTTCTCAGATTCCTGGCGTTTCAATTTACGCCGCATCGACTTGGAGCGGATCCCAAACGTAAACTGAAGAGGCAGTGAACTTCGCTGATGTCGAATGTTAATGCGGAAGTATCCGAAGCAACCACTAGGATTTACAAAGGAGCTAAACGTTCTTTTGTTCAGGGCTGCAAAGCATAATTAAATCTGTCGACTCCCTTTGACAGTTATGAGGGCATCAATGAAACAGGAGCTAATTGATTCTGTTCTTTTTCTCAGTGTAAATTTTTGAGATATAACACTATAGATTTGATAATGATACGACGCATATTTTGTTTATATTTGCATCCTATTTAATACGCTCGTTTAAATCGGTCAAATTATTTTATCTCACGTTATGCTGGGGGTTGAGAATTCGTTTTGCGAGTGACTAGTGGAATTTGATTATTTAAGGTTTCCTGTTAAAAATAAAGCAATTTGTAGGCCTAATTTTAAATAATGTAGTCTTGATCGTAGTAAAATGTTGAAACCTTCGACATTGCTATTGGGAACATGTCACTTACGAGAAATAAGGTGATGAAGAATACGCTCCGCTTACAAATACAAATAGATACTCGAAAACGTTTTGCCCAATCTACGAGTAAATGTTCGTTTTATAAATCTATTACAAGAGCTAACCTGACGAATAATCAATATTTCTGCAAGCCTTGGATCAAACAAAACTTTCAGCCCTCTTGAGATAATTTTCTTTGAAAATATAAATTCAAAAATAGAAACTTTGGTTGAGAGCTTTCAGACCGAACTTTTGAGTCCTTCAAAAATTACTGAAGCGTTCGAATTTGTTAGAAATTTCATAATGGCATGTTTTCCCCTCTTGAAACACTTCTTCTCTGATACCTCTATAAAGCAAACTAGTTGGAGAATGATTGAAATTGGCAAGTAATTACAATCGCGCATCAGGCAGTGTCACGATCTTTGGCATTTATTTCTTTCATCCCGTGCCAAATTTAAATTATAATTTAAAACTGAACGACCTCATTACAAAATCCTCCCAAGGGGAGATAGAGAAGTGCGATTTAGGGTATTCCCAATTTCATGAACTGGTTTGATCTGAATCGATGTAGTTCATAAGGAGCGTTTAACAAGTCCAAAATACCTTCAAAGTGAGCATCAAAAGGCGATGATCACAAGCTATGCATGTTTTGAGTTGGCAAAAGGAAAAGGTCAACAAAGAAACGAAAACGATATCCTTACACTTGTGACATCACGCAGATAGAGAAAAAGTGATGCGAATTAACGCGTGAAAATGAAGACACATTCAATCGACCGCGGGGACAAAGAGGCAATCGAGCGAAAAAGGTCGTATTGTTTCCAAAAATAAGAAGCGAAGGGTCAAGGTCGCCAAGTGGCTTCCGTGCACGAGTCACGAAGCGCGCCGAATGACCTCACGTTTTAATGAGCATTGTCTTTACTGCCAGCGAAACTATGCCACAGCATAACACGACTCGTTAAAAGTTAAAAACGACGATAATTAAAGCCATACTTCGAACTGTCAACTCTTTCACTGTATCCAAAAAGGAGTGAATTTTGCTTTTGTCTCGGGAAATGATGACATTTTCCTGGGTGACGCAGGAAGCGAAAAATCAAAAAGGAAAAATCGGATTTAATATGAATGGGCTTTAGTCTCGCCGATACATAATGGAAAATTGACTGCCTCTCTATAGGCAACCCCGCAACACACATGTTCAACCCTAATGGAACGCTATCTAATGTTTGCATGTTTTTGTTTTTCATACCTTTTCTTTTATTTACCTGCTGTACCCGGATGTGCGTAGGGAAATATTTCCATACATTTATCATTTATTACTCAAACAAATAACCTTATTTACGAAAAACATAATGAGAGGCGGTTTTGTTTTATTTTATTTCAGATTCCTCAGCACTGAAGTACGTGGAACATACCCAAGTCAGTACAGAGAAACAGCTCCTTTTACAATTCTGTTATCTCTTCCACCGTTCTAAAATATTTTAATTTTCGCTGGAATAGTTACATCCTCAATGAAGTATTAGGGTATTACCAGAAGGAAACGAGAATCATGTAAAGAAAAAAGTGATTCGGAATGAGGCCCTAAAATGGAAAATCATAAAGAAGTACCAAGGCTGAGAGAGAACCTATAGAGAGCCTTCGGTATCAAAAGCAGAAGCATGCAGGCAAGCGAAATCATCTTTCGATGAAAGAAAAGAAAAATTAGAATACGAATATTTCTAATTATTATTTGCAACAAGACTAGTTAGAGGCAGAAGGGAAGAAAACAAAATTTCACCCTTAAAATAAGGTTCATTTAGCTACCTAGGTTTCAACACGTCGCGTCATCATCACACCTAGTAACGGGTTTATTTTCCTTCTTTCCCCTGCATTCCAAAATTCAAAGGATAGGCAAATCACAGCCTTCCACACATTAATAAGTTCAGTTTCCGAATGTGCGACGAAACCTTATCTATGGATGTGTCATTCATTAAGATAATTTTACAATAAAGTTCTTTTTAATTCATTTCAAAATTTTTATTTCATAATGTGATTTCTCTCTACAATGTTAATAACTATAAAAGTAAAATAAAAAACGGAAAAGTCTTTACAGCGGACAGGTCCGTGATACAAAGGAAATTACAAAACCACCAATTGATGGATGGCTCTGGAAACGTGTCAAAGGAAGACACGCCTCACAAATCCAATCGCCGATGTCCAATTTCGCCGAATTTAAAACTCGGAATTATCAAGTAGAGATCCAAGCGAAGAGACAGGGTGCATATTGCGATAAGACTAACTCTTTCTACGAATTCCTCAGCGTGCCCTTGAGCTGATTTTATCTTCTCTCACTATAAACAACTCAACTCGCTCGCGTTACCGCTTGTTTCCGCTAATGCCTCTGCGATTTTCGAATCTAAAAGGACTCCTCTCTAGTTTGCTAAAGGCCACTTCCGGTCGCACACTGACAAAAACAAATTCTCTTCGAGGAATTTCCACTCATCTTCCTCTTTCATCGCGGAATGGACATCGAGCAAGTCAGACTACATCCAACTAACTTCATAGGATTCTATTTATCATCAACCACAACCATGCATGGCTGACATGGAAAGTGACAAAATATTATAATAGCAGTCGCATTTCCATAACAATAATTCTGCCCAGATTTTCTTGTCGCTGAATGGAATTTGGCGCCAAAATACTCAATTATTTATCTTTTAAGCGTCTCTTCTGGAGGGACAACAATGATATGCATTTTTGAAGATAGGCACCCAACAAAAACATAGACATTCGGATACTTGCATATTCCATTGCCAAATGAAAAAGATCTTTCAGGAAAACGAAACTCTTGATCTTAAACGATCATAGTGAATTATCGATCATCATCTATGGTGCTGCGATGATTTCGTAACTGAAGATTTATTAACCTGCTAATTTAATTTGATATGAAAAGAAATTAAGTCTTTAAAAACATTCTCAAAATTAAGCAGTGGTTATTGAATGTTACAAAAAAATTATGACTTCCCTGTCATGGCCCCAAATGCTCGAGAAACGCCCCATACAGAGACAAACACGCGAGGCAAAACGGAATCATATCGAATTAGGGGATTCGACTGAAATGAGTGGGTGAATCCGGTTACCTTATGCCGTTTATGTTAACACACTAAACACGTCAACAGCCATTAAAGCTGTATGTCACGGCCTCTTTGGGGTGTTGGGCGCCAGGGATTAAATACGGAAAGCTAAAAATTGATGCAAAGCGGATAAATTCAGATTCATTCGCAAGCTAATTGCTTAGGAAGTTGCCAGACGAGACTGGGGAACTTTTATTTGGTCTTAATTATGCTATACACTGAAATCCATTCTGACACAGATACGGTGGAAACTGGATTTTGTACTCGAGTTCACAAAGTAAATTATCTTCGCTCACTGGATCCTCTCCTCTTCCCCATCCACAAAAAGTTAAGACATTGAAATTCAATCCGCTTCCTAGGTGATTCGCACCTTAAAAATGTTGGTTTAGAATACAGGAAACGTAGAATATTTCACAATCCCAAAACTTTAGAGTCGTGACAATAATTGAAATCTCAGATACATCCTTTAAACGAGAAGTATACATTAAGACATGATAACGTGAATTGCAAATTTAGCTAAAGAAAGAAAATAATTCTCTGAATTATAATTAAATGAATGCAAATATAAGTACACTAAAAAGTAGGAAAAGAATACGCTGATTCTTCAAAAGTTAGAGCGGATGTATTTTGCGTATCTTTTCCAGTTGTATTTTTTCCTAAGTGAAAACTTGACAATATAAGATATGACAAAGGGTTAGATGTAAGAAGAGGCCAACTAGGCTATATCTCGCCCAAATAAAATACTTTACTATTACTTATGTGTGAGCCTCTAAGAAATGTCGTGATTGCCATGAATAATTTGACTGGACAGAGATCGATCCCAGTTATCAAGTACACCTTCACACTGGAAGCATTATTACCAGTGATGGGATAATTTCAAAATTTTTTCGGATAAAAATTCTGATACTTCTCTAAACTTCGAAACCGACTTTGATTCCTGTACTAATTAAAATTTATTTTTCAGTTGGTTGGTTTGGGATACAAATGATTAATGAATAAAATACATATATTTGTATATATTATGTAACAACAATTTGGGTCAATTTTATTTTTATATTAAATTTAATTATTTTAAAATATTTCGTAACACAAAAAAACTAAAGAGAAATAAGAATTAAACATATATTTACAACTGAAATAAACTAGAAATAACTAATTTTATATAAAGTTCGACATTCGGGTATAAACTCAAAGATTACAATTTTACGCAAAAATAAGTAAAATAAATTTACGTTGAAGCACCACACTTAGGCGTTATTGAGAGCTATAAACTTTAGTTTTACTGGCAGTGAAAATAAATTTATCTACTTTTTATACGGCGAGAAATCGAATATTGCATTTTAAACGAAAGTATCCATAAACTAGTTTTAAGAATCGGAAATTAGGCTGAAAATTCTCCTATTACGATACACTAAATGTTTTTGAATTTTCCAATCAATCGTCCCAGCATTAATTATAATAACCAATTTACCGAAATAAGATTATATACATACTTAAATATTACTGATATTTATTTTCCGTAATTTTGTATTAACTCGTATCCTTTGACTGCACCATACTAACAAGACCTCGTATCTTCTAAGTCAGCTCCAAAAATAAGGATCAAAAGTGGAGAAGTTAAAGAAGCCCCAGCTATGGTTTTGGAAGCTAGAAAATGCGTTGTAGGTCAATGCGACAGTAAAGGCACGTGCACCAAGGTTAGTTCATAAGTGTTACACCAATTAAAAGGCGAACAGAAACCGTAGGAATAAGGAGACCGTACAATCGCGTGAGAAATAAACAACAACTTCAGAGATGTATTGCACGACGGATCCTACATGATTAAGTTTCATTCTGTCGTGACACGCTAAGTGAACTGTTTTTCTTTCTCGTCCTAAAGAGAGAAAATCTTCGTCGGATTTCAAAGTGCAGTGAAAACTTATTTCATGAAGTTTGAATCCAGCACCTTTTTTTCTTCTCGGCAGGTTCTAGAGAAGAAAGGACTTCGGCAGAGTTCGAAGATTTCCTTTCAAATTTAAATCTTAATAATTTGATGGAGAGAACGTAATCAAAACTAACACGAAAATGGCAGGAGATAATTACAATTCGACATTATCACCATGGTACTTAATCATTATGGCAAAATAGAGAAATTCGAAAACATGGAAAACGAAAGAACCTTTATTAAATGAGTCACATGAAAAGTCATTAAGATGATGATATTTCTGAACAACTTGAGATTTTCAGTTTGGGCCTCTACAATAGTATCCGAGAGGAAATATCGAAAAACAAAATGAGAAGCGGAGGACGATAATGGAGCGATGAAGGGAATTATTTCTCTTTCTCGATTCGAATAACAGATTGAATGGAACTTCAGAAGATATTACGGTAGGGATTTCAATATTTAAAGATAATCGACGATTCAATTAGGCGAGGATCAGACGCTTCTGCGTGGAAAATACAATATGTTTGCTCATTGACTACGTACTGATCCACAATTATCACTTCTTCACAGTAAGGAAGCTTCGGCGTTTCATTACCTACCAATTTCCAAATTACTGCAGCATTTCTGTTGTGTCCAGAGCAAAATTTATGTTGACGCCGCGAGTGAACCACGTGCAGTGTTAAATGTTTGAAATTCATCGTTAGTTTTTTCTGTCATCAAAATGAATCATCTCACCTTAATTATCCGCTTGGGCTCAGCATCACCCTACTTGATATATTACCTCGAATAAATTTATTAACCCATTTTTTAGTATCTGAATTTTTCGGCTTGTAACAAAAATTTGAGAATCTAGTCGAATTCGGTTAAAGCAAAGTATGAGATTTCAGCAAATTTACAAAAATTAATGTAAATATACTCATACTAAAGAATTTATTTTAATTTTGAATTTTATTGCTTAAAATAATCAAATAAATGTTAACACCATAATAAGCATGTCAACTTCAAAAATCATATTTCCTTTTTTGTAATTCAAAGGTCGTCCCTAAACAACAGCTTAATCGGTTCAAAATATTGGTTGGGAAGTTCTGCCACAGTATAGCCTGGATATGGCACCAAATAATATTCATATGTTCCTCAACTGAAGTCATTCTTGGGATTCATGGAGACAAGGAAACAACTGGTTCAACGGCAAATTTCGAAGACAAAACCTAATACAATAGGACCTAAATTACCGTGGCAATTATGTTGAAAAACGAGCAAAGATAATTTGCATCCGTTGTGCAAAATAAATGCTAATCCTTAACACAACTGTAAATAGGTTCTCAATGAAGCATGAGAAATCATTTACTAACCTCATACACCAATTCTTTTACCTCTAAGTACGCTGAAGAAGAATCAAAAATATACGAGGAGGAGCTACCGAAATATATGACAGAAGATGACTCACCATTAGAGAATCGGAAGCCAACTGGAAGTTTCCCAATCTAATAGAAGAAACTCCGATTGAAGTGAAAGGCCAAGAGAACGAATCGCTGGAAAGTGAATCTACAGAAACACAATAACTTCCCTCTCATTTATATCATTACTTTTTAATACGACCATACACACTCAAGAATAAGGTAAAGTAGAAATAAAAATACGTCTTTCCCTGGTATATTCAAAAATACAATACTGGTTTCGGCGCAGCTAGCCAATCATTAGGGTGGCTCTTAGAAGTAGAATTTTAAATATAAGTGGAAAATACGCTATTTTATTCCTACTTTTCATTTTCGTGGATTCCCTAACGGCTAACGGTTCCACAATCGATTTTACCACAAAAGAATATTTCTCGGGTTGGTATTTCAAGGATATTCATTTTGATCTCTCGACAAAAGAACATTTTTATTCGGAATTGTTTAAATATTGTTAAGCTCTACTTAAGATAAACAAATTTTAAACCTATACGCTGCACAGGGGGGAACGAGGATTCAAACACACCCTCCCATTATTACATAATTAATATATAATAATAAGCATAAGCAATTAGCCTAAGACCAAACGAGAAGCTTGAATTTCAAATAGTCTCCATACATATGCTATATTCATCATGACTAAATGGCATTTCAAAAGTTTATTGGAAATGAGTTCATAAAGGAATTGTCCTTAATGCCTTAGGCAACTCCAGCCAAGCAAGTTTCTAGATTCGCCCCTTGAAAAGCATCGTAAAATACAAATCATCTGCTTTAAGCAAATCCATTGTGAGCACTCAATATTTCGGAAAGGATTTAAAACCCAAACCTTAGTTATTCCTGTTACTATACATAAATGTTTAACAATTAGTACCTATCACGAGCTTTATTTACTGGTGGCTGATAGATGTACATTTTAGATATTTTCAGGACAACACGTTTCAAAAATCCCTCAAAAAGATTGAGAAAATTCTAAGAAAAAGCTACTCGGAGAAACAACTGATTCGGACTCATCCTATGGTTGGTTGACAAAATAGAAATTGAGAAACATATTATCCTGCTTAAATTGTGTAACTAAGTCACGATTATGAATTTCTCTCTCATATTACGGAGTACTAGGTGAATTTAATTCCCGGAAAGTTTGGAATATTTTTATTCTGCTAATCGTGTGTCAAGAGTAAAAATAACCCGAGTTCGCTCTTTAGCATTATAGATATAGGCGACGAATCTTGCGAGAAGGTGCCATCTTATGAAGAGAGACCAACGCATCTTGTGATGTATAAATAACCAGCGGAGAGTGGGAGGAGACATTTGAATGGCGAAGGGCGCATTCGGACGCCCATAAGAGGATCAGCCATGGGATTCAATGTATTCGATGAATGGGACTCTTTCTTTAACGCCTCAAGATTAAGAGACTTCGTCTATTTCCTTCCATAATTCGAGAAATGACAACTCGATATGGAGCATCGTTATTTCCAGCTGAGATGAACTGTAGAATATACATTCGCAACTCAATTTACGTTGAGACGTTTGAGGATTTGCCGCGGAAATTCCTTTTAATGAAATGTCAGAGGAGTGAAGAAACTAATCAATATTCATATACGTTAAAAGGTTAAAATTTCGAAAAGTAGATCGCCTAATATTTCCGAATAGCCATTCTTCCACTTTTTGGTCCTATGGGACATGTAAACCCTAAAATTCAACCAAAATTTAAATTAGAAAGCCTCCTTTTGCATTTCCTGTGCAGATTGTGCATATCCCAAGCACCTACTCATAAAACAAACATCTAACAAAGTATATAGCGCAGATTTCAATGAAACTTGATATTTGAATTGACTTCGATATAATATAAACGAATTAAGGAGGGATATCTAAGTGGAATCCGTCCCTGGTTCAGCTCTCGGCGTGGTCACACGACATCAGCTGTCGGAGGACTGTTAACAAGACTTGTTATAATAACGAATGCCCCCGAATAGTGTTTCAGAGAATTAAGAGCAACAGTTTTCCTCAGAAAATAGCTTTTAAGTATATTAAGACTACTTTATAATTGTCAACGTAGAGCATATAAGGATCCACAGGGTAAACCACTGTCACAAATAACTTGATGTTTTTTATATAACTACGGGCAACCAAAAGCCAGAAGAAAAGATGAACAAAGGTCAACAATCATGGATTCGAGCCATAGTCAGACGAAATGTACGTAGTAAAACGCTTAAGTTACGCATGTAAACGTTAACAGTTTCGGTGCGGGAGAAAAATTAGGCTGAGCTCGAAAGGCGACTTCATGGTGAGCTTTATCGGGATACTTATTTAATCTACGTATGATTATTGAAGTAGAAACTCACTCGGAATGAACTAGGGGAAGATTGATGGGTTTGTTTAAAACAATCAGCGGACTAAACGTTGAGCAACCCCGCAATAAACATAGGACATTTATTCATCTCATAAATCAGAAGCGGAACTTGTTTAGCACTAAAACTGTCTTAAGAGGCTAGAAAATAATTAAGTGCCACACAAACTAAAAATTTCCGGTCTATGTGCAAACGACCGAAAATTCTTTGGCTCTGGACCACTGGGAAACGATTCTAGCATCCTTACAGGTCCTTCTGACCTTTCATCTTCTAAGGACACCGGCCAAAATAGCAATGACCCACTTATGAATACTAACATTCGTGAATTAACTGCATCGGACCTGCAGCCAGAGTTAAAATTACGCAGAACTGATATGTGTACGGAATTTTTATGAATAGCAGCTGACCCTCAAGGCAAGAAGTAGTCGTCTAAATGTTGTAGAGATACATCGATTTGATCTCAGGCAGTAGGCGATCGACAACAGAGGGGAATAAATAATACACAAAAACACAAACCTATAAAAACTTTAAATAGTAAGGAAATTGCCTTACAGAGGGTCTCTTCATTTCCTCGTAAATCAGGATTCCGAGGTTAATGCGTACGCAGAATATTCGAAATAGGAGACCGATCTAAGCCTCGAAATTAACTTGGAAAAAAGCTAATCTATAACATATTGATGACGTAATTAATCTATTGTGATGTTTCGATCCCTCCACACTGGGAATAAGTCCTCACTCCACCTTGGTAATTAATATCTAAACATGATCTATGTACTACATCGACGCAAGAAATTAAAATTTTATAGGTATGGGAAAGATTCCAGAGACAGAATATAATCCTGCGGTTTTTGAAAGCGCTGAGGTGTGAATAATGAAAGCAAAGAGGGCATAAACAGGAAGCTGAGCGAAAGCGACAAGGATGCTTGCTCATTGCATACTAAAAATCGAAAAGCAAGATGCATACTACAGTTGGCGCTCTCAGATAAAAACATTACAAATCTACAATGGAACTTATTAATTTTTCATCTTTTGAGATGAAAAATTTCCTTAGCGAAATTAATCCAAGCAAAAGAAACACACTTGAAAAGATTTTATATAAAATTGTGATCATTCGGTAAAATATTATATACGGAAATCATTTAAAAGTCGATAATTTATACTGCCAGTGCACATAATGTTATTTCATTTCGTAATTATAACATCGACATTTACATTCCAGAATAGGCAGAAACCACTATTTTACAATTATCAATATCATTATTATTATTACGATCGTTTATATTATAGGTGGAATTATTTGGGACTTTGTATTTCATTTCTTGGAATGAATTCATATTTTGTACTCGTCAATTGATGAAAATCGCAAGAAATACCTTCTCGCATATTTTTTCAATTTAGTAAACTAAAATTATAGTCAATTAACGATATTTTCTCGCAATTTTTATAAAATTCTTAATTCCGCATGTCAAAAATTTATATTAAAGAAATCGAAATGTCGAAACCATAAAAATTATCATACATTACAAGACTCCTCTCCAGAATTTACATTTTATGAAAAGTTTTGCATTGATAAAAGTTTCAACTTAGTATGCCCAACTGTTTGAAATTGCAGTAGCCGCCTCATGAGATCGAGTAACGTGAAGAAAATGTATCCGCAACAAGGAATCACCGACAAATAGCTCCCTCGTCGAACCCTGCCGTGTCTGACGTCAGATTCTCAGAGAACAATGTGAACCCAATCAAAGGTAATCATCGATGCTAACGAAGGAGAGCAAAGAGGTCAAATGACAGTCCAAATAAGTATCGTCCATCCACTTCTAAAACAAACATTCGAGACACGTATGCAACTAATACCACAAGCATCTCCTGGATACAATAAGACTCTCCTTCCACGAGTTAACCAATAAATTGCGGATAATAAATAATGTAAGATAGACTTTCAAACAACCTTGATTTACAGTTCAAAGAATTATCTTTGGACGATTTTAAAAGATTTGTTCATTCATGTACAATTGCATTCGGGATATATTGGCTCAACCTTTGAAAGAAAAGTCTTTTCACATTTTTCGTAAAACTGGATGATCTGCGTTAGATATGTATTCTATGTTTGCGGCGCACACAGTTAATCTCACAGAGAGACAGGTGAAGAAACTCATACAAGTGACGTAATGCTTTAAAACGCATTAACAGCAATGTCCAAATATTTACAGCAAAAAAGGAATTCTGAGAAGATAAATCGGTCTAGAGGCAGCTCTTACGTCATAAGATGGCTTTAATCTCGAAATTCCTTTTCTCGCCATTTTCACATCAAATATCACGAAAGGAGGAACGGAAATATCCCGTCTCATATACTGAGCAATAAAAGCATTCCTACATGTACATGTGTTTCCGACACGTAAATAAGAGATAAAATATAAGCTGACGACGTAAAGCAGGTTAATATAATTGTTATAAACTAAATAAATCACATATGTACAGCTTCATCAACAGTTATTTACTATTAATAATTCTTCACTTTGCTATTCTGGGCAGAAAATACGTCTGCCAAGAGAGGGAACATACTTCCGAAATAACAGTTACACACAGAATCAAACACTGATATTAATTTCTAAAATAATATTAAATTTATTTTTCGTGTATCCAAATTCTGAAGGACCTAAATAGAAATTCTAAATCCTTTAGCATCCAAACAGTTACTGACGTTTAATTTAGCTATTGCAGTAGCCAACGAAAAAATGGTGACAAAACGCGCATCAGATGCCAATTTTTCCGGACAAAAGGAGATATTAAACTGGAAATACCACAGAGACTTCATTCAAAAATATCCGGACTTCCGGCGGGAGGTATCCCTATGGAATGAGAGCGCAAAGAATACGGGCCAACTAGTAAACCAGAGTTATTAAGGTAAAGGGTATTTAAGCAAGAAGTTATAAAGAAATCCAGATGAAATTATGATGTGGAAATATTTTTGTCGGTTTTTTAACATTTATATAGGACAAATTTACAAATTTACAAAACACTTTCAGACATTTTGAGCACATTAATGATTTACTAAAGTTCGTAAAGATTAACAATTTGCAGATATAATTCAAACACTGGATTGCTATTAAGTATGACACGTGATAAGGTTTAATGATGAAACATTTTCATCGAGCTGGAATAGATATAAAGAATACTCCGTTAGATGAATTCTCCAGAGCTACCGCGTAATACTAAAGGCATTGAGGAAGGAATTCTTAGTGTTCTCCGAGTCCATGAAGATAACAGCGTATTTTACTGAAATACCGTATCAATTTCTCCCTAATTGGGAGATTTTAGAGATTCTTCTATTGAATCAGCTCTTTTTACGTAAACAGCCGCGTTGGTTTGGGGGCAAGGAATTCCTCCTACATAAGGAAGGCATGAGTAATAAATTAATAAAAATGTACTTTTGTTTAACTAGATATAAACAACCAATAGCTATGCCAGACGGAAAGTCTTATATAACTGAATATCTTGGGGGAGGATATTCCACAAATGGTCAAATCGGGGATGAGATATTCAAAACACATAATCCGAAATACGTATTGGGATCTTCTCAAAATGGTGGTTTCCTCCAGAAATTGTCGACTTTCTTGATATAGTCACCGCGATATCTCCAGTGAATTTATCTAACATCTTAAGGTATACCTCTTATTTTAATAAGAGCACTACACAATGTCTCCCATACATTTTAGAGTTGACGATATATATATATAAATATATGTTGTCCATCGTGCGTGCACTAGAGACTTCGTTTCCATAAATATCTTCTGGGAAGGGCAAGTGAATGATTCTAACACGTGCGACCAGAGCGTTAAAAAGACTAGGAGACATTATTGTAACTTATGTTTATAGTTACCTTCATGACGGTTTGAGTCAGTTACTTTATTGTTAAACATACTGACAGAGAGTCAACCATAAATTTGGAATACCCCTCTACCAGGGCTACGGATTCTAAGAGACAAGATACGCTCTCTCAGAGAAAGACCATTTGAAAGAAAGCAAGCAAAAGCGATTCTGTGTTACTCCAGTCTCAACTTAAGAGAGGTGTCTGTATGAACTGCATGAAAGGCAGTATATAAAGCCCTCAGTAGAAATGGAATCCGCTATGAAAATATATATTAATACATTCCGACGGTTTGGAATCTAATATATTATTTTTAACTCCCATGATCTTGGCAGAATCCCAAAATGAGAGTGGATGAATACGAATAGAGCATCAGGAAGAAGGATCACGCAGAATAATCTTCAAAATTCACAGGAATAGATCCCGGTACCACTAAAATTACTGCAGCGAAGAGTTGCGATAAAACTATGAATTTGAACAGAAATTGAAAGAGCGTGAAAAATTAGAAGAGGTGTCTGAATACCGTCAATGCAAATATGTGTCTTATTTGCAAGCTACAACTAGATGGGTTCGTACCGAAGGACGAAAAGAACCGGGAAATTTATACAGGAAGAGTAGAGCGCTTGAATTTTTAAGAGTGACTTCTTCCTCATAATTGATCATAAAAAGAAAGCAAACAAAAATTTAGGAACGAATTTCACCTCCAAGGCGATTACGCTTAGTTTTCAGAGGAGCGTGAAACTTATCGGCAATTGACGTGATCCCGTAAAACAAACTTTCTGGTGGCGACGGACAACGGCAATAGATTTTACTCAATTTAAATTATTATTATAGAGTACTAACATTATCATTAGAGTACTAACCGACTGAAATGTTTCACTGAATCTCTTCCAAGGCATTAAAGATACGCTTTAAAGCATCAATAGAGATGTAAAAAGAAAAACAAACATTTCCTTAAATAAAAACAGTTTGCAGATAGCAGGTTTGACAACTTTGACAATCGATGCAAAACATCCAAATACATGCTGCGCCGTTGACCGCGGGTTCCATATATAAAGTAGACTCTGTGGTAGGATTACACACCGCATCCAAAACACCGGGAAATTTTAATATTTGAAGACAGTTGGGACAAAACAAACTGTAGTGCTGGTTTAAAATTTTGTCTCACAGCAATTCCTCCGAGTTGGTCAGACACTGTCAGCAACTGCATCGTCGCACGTAATTTTAGTCTTTAAATAACTTTTCTTTTCTATCTAGAACATCCCGATGTTAATTAACTGAATATGCATCCAAATAGTACAAGATGGAACCTCATTAAAGATGCATCTAAACTGTGACAGTCCTGGTGAAAACGAATGTTACGTTTGGTAAACCTATTGTATAGGAATATTTTTCAACAAAGATGCCCATACCATTATACAGTTCAAGATCAAATCGTGATTATATATGTACTCAAGGGGTTAAATGCGTGGCTAAATGGACTTAATCATAGATACATTACAGAAATTAAATATGTACGACTTAGTGACGTATAGATGAGAATCAAAAGTTCAAACTCAAAATTGGCATTCACTCATTCATATCTAATATTTAAAATTTCTTTCGACGAAAACCTGCCATCAAAAATGTCAACTTCCTTTCAGCGAAAATTCGGATATTCTAAGTAGATAACAGGATAAGATAAACAAGGCTCTTTACGAGTCATATCGTTGAATAATTGCAAAAGATACCGATATGCGTGATGGTAACTGTAAGGAGATTCGCCTAAAGAAAACATAGCGATGGCTGTTTATGATGTAAACCGCAAATATTTTCACCGCGGTATTGGAAAATGAGCTTTCACCGCAATCCGACGTCGGATCTATCGTCTGAGGATATAATACCAGAGGGGTTCTTTTCACCGACCAGACGACGACTACTCGAATTAAAGACCGCGCCGCAATCAACGGAATGTTTATGGGATAACAATAGTCTTTATTGAAAAAATATTGCTTGAAGGTGCAGGGAGCTTATCAAGATTTCCTTAAAGTTGGATATATCACTTTAAGGCGATTCAATTTACTTTTAAACATACAAATATGAGAGCTTAGTTTGCTCGAGCAGAAGATGCTAATTTCTATTCGAAAAGAAATCATTCTACGAGTGCTGCAGGTCATCAAAACTGAAGTTGACAATTTCGATAGCTTCAGACAGTTTGAGTAACTTAATTTTTCTTCTCTCTGAAGACTAGTTGGCATTCTAGACGAGAACGGACTTCCTTATACTACCGGCTGAGTATCCCCAATCCTAAATTTCTAAATTCTGTAACAGAACATCAGCTCACTCATCAGTACCGTGTCATGTTTGAATAATATGAGCTAGACCGTATCTATGTATAAAACAAAAGAAAGACTTTTAAACACAAAAACCTTCGAGAATGAGGAAAATTGCACTAATGGAAATATTTTATAAGTTCGTCCATAACGATCTCTCTTCTTCATCCCTAGTGGATCTCTCTTCTTCATCCCTAGTGGATCCTGTTCTTGGTCCATAAACCTCATTACATAAATAAATATACGTTTGCATTCTCTGCTTGTTGCACTTTATTCATGTTAAACAAAGAGGAATATTTCTGAAAGCCTGACTTCGTCTCCATTCTCTAAACTTCCACCGATTCGTGAACTAAAAAATCCGGAAAATTTCGAATTCCTGAACAACCTAAGTCCGAAGCATTAGGGATTAGGGGTACTCAACTTGTGGTAGAATGATTCTTCAAAGGCATGAGCTACTACGGCGTTAAAGCATACGGAACATTCCGAACAGGATAATTAAGATGACAATATAGGTGTAAAGGAAGATGGACTAGTCCCTAAATTTAAAATTAACTACAGACCCAATCGGACTGAAGAAATTTTTAATAATAGAAAGCGAACTAGTGAGTCATCAATATGGAAGATAGGGCGACGACATATACATATAATTTCTATTCCATCAGCTCCAATGATTGCTTCTGATGACCTTTTTCAAGAGAAGCGGTTAATTTTTAACGGCAGCCCGAAAGGTTGAAAAGTCATTCAGATAGACTGGTGAGAGCATTTATACAGGTGGCGAGAGAGAAAGGTCGGAAGACTGGTATTGCAATAGAATGTCAACTGCTCGATCTGTACACGAGTATCACGATTATGATGTCGTTTATTCGATACTGTATTCATCTAGCTCCCTTATTATAATTTTCATGATGCAATAGTACCATTGACTGTACTTTTTCTTTTAATATATAACCGAATATAAGAACCGAAGAAAATGAATCCACCGTATTTGTCAATATGATGAGTGTTGCTAATTTACAACACTCAGAGCAGTGAAAGCCCCGATGAAGTCTTCAAAAAAGATTAACGCGCACCGCGAAAGCGTAAGAAAAAATTAATTTCATTCAAAGAGGCCGACGAAAGGGTGATAAATGATGCCACGACGACTTAAGGTTGCCTAAGAAGTTCCATCCACATTATTCCAGCAGAAATGATGATGCGAACACTTTCTTGAGATTGGTATAGTTTATCAGCAGATAATTTGAGATCGACGATGCCCACGAAACTATTCATTCAATATAAAATTGTCATATATCTTCCAGAAAAATCTTCACTATACTCTTTCCTAAGGAATATTCTGAAAAAGAAACGGTTTAATAAACAATGCACAAGTCCTCCGCAATTTGAATCTGCTGATATTTTCATTTGTATGCGATCAAATGAACATTAATAATAATACATTGTTTTCATACTGATTCACAACATAGGAAATTGCTACTTGAGAAACTCAGATATAATAAACAAATATTAAAAGGGAAACTATCGCGGATAGAGAAAGTAACCGAGTATTATTTCCTATTTCGGTATTATAACAGAGAAAGATGAAAGCTGCTCCTGAGAGGCCAACAGAAAAATAGCTTTCGTGAAAAAAGTCTTTCAAATACTGATGTCTCCTGGTAAATAACTGTATTGGTATTGAGACTAGAAAGAAATTCTTCACATGTTTTGTATGGAGAGTGTTATCCTGCAGATGTGACACTGAGAAAGAGCGAAAAACTAAATTCTAAACGGCAAAAATGTGGTTTTGGAGGAGAGAAATGAAAAGTAGGAGAACAGATAAAAAAAACAGCAAGTACTTATTCAAGATCAGACGAGAAGAGAACTATTAGAAATTAACAAGAAAAGCATAGCTAATCAGCACAAATGCTGCGGCAGAAAGACTTCATGCAAAATATACTGGAGGGAAAAATCTCGTAAATAAAGTGAGAGGTCTATTAAGAATACTACTTAAAAGTTAAGACGACAGAAACGGGATGTACGAGAGTAATTAAAGATGGCTGAGAACCGAGAATACTGAAAGTCGTGGCTGCAATAACAAGATTATGCCTTAATGGAATGAATGAATTACTACGACCAAATCGACACATTACCACTGAAACCAATATCCGATGTATCAAAATGAATAAGATTCTGACGATAAAACTTATTGCATAGGAAATTATAGATACTTTCGGGAAAAAAATCATGGCGACCGTGATGGATAGAAATTCCGATGCAAATCGATGTCAATTACTTGTATAGCTGCCGCCCTGAAACGCATAACTCGAGATATTTCGGTCGCCGGAGAATTTTATGGATTAATTTCCGTCATAACACGACGCCAACAAACGGCACTTTGACGCTTACGAAGCGAATCTCAACGAGAATCGATTAATCCCATTCATGGGTCTTCTGCAGTCATCTCAGTGGGTTCTCCTTAATGAGCTGTTAAAGCGATGGCGAGCACGTCTCCTTGGGCCTGCATACATGGAAACATAACCAAAAGAAGGAAAGATTCGTGGAATTTTGGCAAGAATTTCAATTTTTATGCTCCGTAAATTCCATGCGCAAACGAGAATTCCAACCTATTTATTTATCTTGGAAAGCAGTGCCCTCTGGTCAGAAAGCAGTAGACGTTTCAAAGTTATTTGTCTCATACAATTTTTACATTCCTCATCTACAAGGTTGGGATAGTAGTTAACACTTGATGGCATTAACTACTTAAAAACAGATTCCTTTGAGTTTAAATCAATAGAATCAAGACTTACCTAAATCATATGTAATAAATAAATTTGATTTCAATTACATTACCCCAACGCCGAATGACAATGACTTAGGGTATTTTGGCATTAGCAACGTTGAGTTGCATCCAAAAGGATGGTTAATGACCAATGAGGATAGAAACATGTCTTAATTTCTTAGTTACACGAATGTGACAAATATGTCATAAATATGTCATTGAAAGACCTCAAAAACGAGCATTTAATATTTATATCTACTAGGTTAATTAATGAACTAAAAAAGAAATCTGATATGGGAGTACATCATCCAGACAAGTATTAATAAGAAAATATGTACAGGCAAATTTAAAATGTATTACTTTATAAAAAAGATAATCGTTTCATTTACGTGCATTCAGTATTGACTGACTTCTAAATATTTGTACGACAGCAAAATATTTCGTTATTCTGAAAACATCTACCTCGATTAATTAAATAGAAGTATAAATAGCAGCATGGCTAGGGTTCGAACCTAGGTTTTCCACTACTCGGGCTTGTATTCTGATCACTTCCGCATTTCCAAGATTTATGGTCAGCGAGACTAAAATCATGCAATCCGCGACAGCACATGCGAAGTTACGGAGATTTGGAGCGTTTCAAAGTGCAGTCCTTCCCGAAGGCCACGATCCAATATAATCCAAACCATTAAGATGCTTGGGTAAATGCAGACACGAATGAAGTTCCCCCGACACCTGTCTTCACTTGTCACAGATAAAATTAACCCCCGGAGGGCGGAAAAAGGCTCCACGAGATCCACTCTCTCTCTCTCTAGCAGAACCAAATAATTCGAACGACAAAAGGATCAATCGGCGAATTCCGACCGATAATGGCGCGAGATTAGCGAGAAATCGATTTCTACGAGCGGGAATAACGACAGACTCTTAGATACATCTCTCGATTCCGATAACGCGATTGCTTCCGAGAAAAATGTATCGATTTATAGTTTAGCAATCAACGTTTCGGCACGAGCGATTCACACGCATTCCGCGAGAGAGCCTTGCGTTGACATGAACAATAGATAACAAGAGTGGCTCAACCACACGTCTCTCTCGGTGTCAATGGTAGGAATACGCTCTGCTAACTGAAGGATTTTTGCCGTTCCCATATGCACTGCATTAAATGCACAGCAATAAATTACGTGCGGTGGAAGATTCTGGATGATGGATGATTCTCTATACAAGAGATATAAAATGCAGAATTAATTAGCATTCAATAATAAGAAAACTCTAATAACATCAAAAAGCATAAGTTTGGAGAAAAGGAAAAACTATGAAGACCTACGTTTGGCTCTATTTGGAAGTAAGTCGTGGACTACAGGGGAGAGTAAAATGAAAAGATCTCTGAAAAAATCCTTTGAAGTATGATATTATAGAAGAATGCTGAAAGTAAGCTGGACGGAAAGGAA
The DNA here is from genome assembly GCA_036926295.1 of Pachydiplax longipennis. Lineage (NCBI taxonomy): Eukaryota > Metazoa > Arthropoda > Insecta > Odonata > Libellulidae > Pachydiplax > Pachydiplax longipennis. Next base: position 10,307,278 of record JAVFKF010000024.1, on the reverse strand, counting down.
AACAAATCTTTGAAAAAGTTCAAGAAGAAGAAAGAAGCATAATAAATATCATTAAAGAATGGAAAGTCGAACTTATTTGACATTTACTACGACACGAGAGTCAAGTTAAAAGAATCAAGGAAGAAAAATTTGAGGGTACAAATTGTAGAGGAAGACCCCGACTAGACTATGTGAGGCAAATCATGAAAGATATGCCGAACATAGGACGAACTGAAACGGAAAGCTGAGATGAATGGAGGTCTGCTCAGAAGAAGAGATGCACTGCAACCCGCAATTGCTGCGCCTCAGTCGATGGACCGAAAATTGTTTATATTATTTGTATCTCCATTCTGCCTCGCCTTGTCGTCAACGATTGTAACGAATTTACGCTCAACTTTCTGACAGACGGATTATACATAAACAGTACACAACTTCTATTTTTAGGCTCACATTTCAATTCGATATCAATCACATCTTTCTTTAACATTTACATACATAGTTAACAACTGCTTTAGTAAAACCCGTGCTGAGGAATTACGGGATTTAATTCCGAATCATAATTTTATCGAAGAAAACACAATGATTTATTTTGATTCATAGCGCACCTTCAGTGAAAGAAAAATTGAATATACTACAGAAACTTGTGAATAAGCCCGTTATTCTTAATTACTTGTTCGCGTTCTCTCACTGGCTTAATTTATAATGGAAGTTAACATACCAATTTATGTAAGGCTCAGATGTTTGCAGAATGAATAACAATCGCCCGCGGGGAGTATTAGGTTAGTTGTGAGACCGAAGCTATTGAGATACTCGGGCGATATTTATTGGAAACTGCCGATGCAAGCCATGGTCATATCGACCTTAGAACGAGATCGATTCACACAAGGTTCCCTTAATTTCCGCTCGCGAAACCATGTATTTCCCCTCTCGAAAATGACGAATGCATTCCCTTTAACTATTCCGTCACTTTGCATTTCATTAGCGGACGTCGACCCACAAGGAAATTAACGAGACTCTTTGAAATGCATTGATCGCATTCCGTGTTTTCACTCATCGCGCTAACTTTCCCACAAGAGACAGACATTAAGAAAGGAGCAAGTAAACATGGTCATTGACTAAAGAGGAGGAGAGATGCGTGCAAAGCTAAACTGCGTGTCTATCGATAAAGAGAATGGAAAGAGATGAATCGATGCAAGAAATCACGACCATCAAACACACGAAGGGCGGCATTTCGATAAAGGTCGAATCTTGATCGATTCGAGGAGAATATATAACACGGGCGTCCGAATTGAGGCCCCAAACTCGTGCGGCAGTTCTAACCTTTTTCCACTGACATTACAACTCGTTCTTTCTTGAGTCCACATTTTAAAATTTCGGTTCTCGTTATTCTATCGTAAATTGATCCGATATTAATCATGATAACGTACATAATTAAAACTTTGGCAATTTAATCTTTTAAGATAACAATCTAACGAGTGACGGGATTCGAAAATTTTGGGAACAGGTCCTTATCCCTACGGAGTATGCAACCACACAGTGCACTCTCCGTTCTGAGTGTCGTGGTGATTTTCATTTCAAAATTCGTTTACGAAACTTCAAGATCGAATAAGAATGAAATATTTGAGGAAATTCTATTCTCTTGTAAAGAGAGTTGCGAACTGGATGAATTCCACCACTAACCCGATTAAAATGCTTCCATTTAAGACGCTTAACAGGTGCTTTTCTCAGGGACTATCGTAGGAATGGTAAAAATACTACTGAAGTAGTAGTAAAGTGGGTTTTTCAGCGTGTGGCAGGGGGTGTAAACATCGAGTTACTTCTTTAGCTGGTTGTTATCGCGTTAGCGGTAAAAATGAACGATTTCTCATCTATTTCTCTTATTTCCCGCTCATTGTCTGATCCACCGAAGTACGAGCAGCAGTAGGGTAACATAATACCTCAAACTTTCCTTTTCTGAATTTATCAAGGAAATGCAACCAAGCTTCTAATCTCTTTTCTTTCGAGGATTCTAAACCGGCGTCTGAGAACATTTTCGTAACGCTTGCTTTCTTGTCATAACATCTTTTAACAAAACCGTGAGTTGCACTTTCTCGAGATCGCAGGTACACGTTTCGACCGCCGGATCTCATCTACTTCTAAAAATTCATCTTGAAAAGAGTACTGTGAACAAAACTAGAAAAGATCCACTTTCCTTTTGGTATAAATCTCTCTAAAAGAGTAAAGCAGTTCTTAAGAATGCGTGTAGAGTATCTCTTTTATTTTTAAATAAGAATAAAAAATCTTTTATAAATAAGATAAAAATTAACTATGAATTGCTTTTCGACGCGCAAAAAATGAATTTTATTAATATCCTGGTTAAAACACTATCTTGGTTTCATTCAATTCACATTCGATCAACCGAAAAGCGTCTTATACGGATTATGCTGTAAATGGTAGCCATGATAAATGAGGAAAATTTTATGCATCTAGTTGAAGATTCGAATACAATACTGCACAGTTGATAGCTGTACAATCTTGTAAAAAAACAAAAGTGGTTTATTACAAGCCAAACGATTTTCAGGCAATCTCCGGATGAACCGAAATTGAAATATCATTGAACATAAAGTATTCACACCCTTTAGTGATATAGAGTGATTCAAAGTACCCTTTTAAATTAGTGCTTTCGAGGGAAAGCACGTGAAAGCGGCCAAGGATGCGGAGTCGCCGATTGGAAAGCGTGACATTTAGGAATGAGTCTACACACATAAACACTAACCGATAAATACTTCACTACATTAATGAGCAATTTTTCCACGTGCTTTAAAAGAGCGAATTGTCCATAAAATGAATCAGTCAAACCAATAGCTAACAGATCACCATCTTGACCCGTTTGATACAAAGAAATTACGAGGTCGGCCTTGCATTTTCCTTATGCTGAGGTACTTTCGAAGGTAAGTGTAGAAACCGAGATTCCAAATTGATTTTGAAAATCGTCGCTAGATTCTGAAATGTAACATCGCTAAAATCAGAATAAATATGGCTAAAAAGTATTTAAAAAATAAAATAGCATCTGCTTCTTACAATTGAATATCAGCTCAAAAATTACACTCATTAAATGTGATACATGAATTTTAAGGCACTCATCAACAGAATGAAATGCAATATTGATTTTAAAATAAGTCAACTGCGTTAAGTTACGAAAGCATAGAAGGTCGACGTAGCTGAACGTATTCCATGAAGTACAAGAAGTCGCTAAAAAAGAGAAGACATCGGTAAAAGAAGGAAATACTCGTGAGAATTAATAAAAAAATGCTTAAATGGCAACGATGTGAAGAAATCGACCGCAGGGATATGTTTACCTCGGAATAACTTATTTAGAAGTCCATTCAGTGAGTCAAGTTATAAAAAGAGGATTCTGTCTAGCTGTTTACATTAACAATTAACAATTCTTGACTACAACAAAATGTTAACATTTCCCACAAGTGATGCGGTCATGGATGACTGAGGTGAGACGTCTGAAGTTTCCTTCCACTGATTGAATCGGTCAGTTAAAATTCATCCAAAATCCTTCGTCCTTTATGGAATTCTGGAACGTCTGAGAAGAACATAATCTCACTGAGACAAAAGTTACTGTGTTATGGTTAATCTCGCTATTTCTAATAAATTAAGAAAGAGAGCGGAAATTTTGAGGATACTTCTTTTTCTTAAGACTTTGATTGGCCCTATCATTCCAAAACAAAACTCAGCCCTCTTAACCGGCTACCACGAGACTGCATGTCTGGTCGGTTAATCCGACATGCGCGAAGATACTTATGTAAATACATCTTCATTTCCACAAAAAATAATTCCAAGGCATTATGAATAAAACCAGGATAATACGTGCGATAAATGAATTATCGAATGATATAGTTGTTCAGTGATTCTCTTTCTTCAGTACAGACGAAAGCTTTAAAACGTTTTAGTCCTTTATGCTCAATTTAATCATTTGTGTATTTGAATTTTCCTTTTATATTTGTATTTAATTTTTTGGCATAGTTCAGTGTTTAATTTGTATTTTATTATTGCGAATGTAATTGGAGCACCAGTTCGCGCTAAATAAATAACAAATAAAAAATTTTAAAAACGAAAAATAATACTTTTTGACAAGTATTTATTCTAAGTTGTACACTTACGAAGTAAAGAGACCGGTCAATCTGTCGACCGGTTCAGAGAAATCATGCTTCCTAAATGATGATTAAACATTCACTTCGATCTGTAATGAGGTACATAATGATCACTCAATCTTGCTCATTTTCGGATTCGTAATTCATAAAAGAGTCCTATGCTTGTTTTAATTCCTCAAATTAAAAGATTGAGTGAGTTGCATGTGTACGCCACATTCTTTAGCGATGCCTTTATCCGAGAGAAAGCTAAAAACTCAAAAATCAGAAGTAAACGGCGATTCTTGTAGCAAGGATTCCCAATTCACCAGCAATGTAGCTTTCTTACAAAAAATGCAAGTCCATACCAAAGGAAGAAAACTTTCCTATCCCTAAGTTTAGTTTTGGCGCGTCGACGACTTAGGGAAGAAGCAAGAAAACATCACTTTCATCAACGAAAGTTATTACACACAGATTTATAATAAAAATCTAGTCACTTCTACTTTTGAGGTTCTCACCTACGTACGTTATTTAAGTTAATAAACTAAACAACAAAAGACAGAAGAGATAATATGATGATTCCGTGATGTTTCTTACTTGCCTGAAATTTCAGGAGGCAGAAAATAAAAATTATATTGATTGAAAAACTAAACAGGGAAGAGAAAGACAGGTCCTCCAGAATTAAATTACATTAAATGAGCTTCGCAGTTTTCAAGACGAATTTTAATGTTAACTAGATTCCCCTTAGACGAGACATAATTACACCTATGTCCGGTAAATTGAGGAAGTCCTTGCATTGGACACAAAAGGAAGAAATGTCTTCCTTTTTCACTACCTGTTCTCTATCCTTCATGCATTCGGAAATTTTAAGGATTCTTTCCCCGCTTTTCCCCCTAATATTATTTTGGAATTAACGAACAGGACGCGGAAATATTCATCATTTTTATATATAAATAGTAAAAAATATACACACAGAATCGAGTTTACCTTGAAGTTGATTCCGAAATAATAATTAGCGAATATTAAAATTTGTCTTTAAGAGTCAATAGAGAAGAAAATAGCAATCAGAAAGTACATTTAAAAAAGTATTTGCTATATTCTGGCTTAGTCTCGTGTAACTTTACATTGAAAATGAAGTCTTGTATTGTAATCTAAAGAAAAAATAAAGCACTTTTACGTACCCAGGAGATCAAATCAATAGTTAGCGATGGGTTTTATTTATTAAGTACAAGATTAAGTTATCAGTAACAATTTTTCTATCAAAAATGTGAGAACTGTACATTCAAGCATTTATCCTTCATTTTTCATTGAGTTGATTCCTCTCTTATTAGATGACATTCTAGCAAGGCGATTTGTGACCCGCAACAGCGATTTAGCACCTCATGTCCTCCTTACACACCTTATGCATCTGGTCATCCTAATTAAAGCGAAAATTTCCCCTTATGTAGAACAATTTGAGGGAATGTTCATCAGAGATGGGTTGATGAAGGAAACGTCCTCTTTCCAGAACAGAAATGGCCGACACTATTCCAGAGCCTTTGAATGGTCAAATTTCCTTCCATTTTGGGTAGTCAGTTCAGCAGCGAAATTGCTTCTATATCCGCACAAAGTGGTTTGCAGAAATTCTCATCCTGTAGTTGGTGTACCCTCACCTTTGTGCCTTGTCCAGTCTGCCCGATTTATCTAGCGTCGCAATCTTCACAAGCTAGTTCGTATAACTTCGAAAGGTCAAAACATTCATTCTCTCTTCCGACTGTGTTTTTGTATGAATTCAAGCGAGGTTTGTATGATGAACGAATGTGCTTCTTTCAAAAACCAACCACTTGGCTTATATTTTGTAAAGTTAAAGACGGTATTTCTCAACCTACTGGTGGGATATATCCAACTGGCAAGAACTAGAAAGTTGGAGAAAAATAGGACCAATTGATCGCATTTGTCACTTTGGAATTTCTCAGAAGCAAATCTTACAAATTCATTAAAATATACTAAGAATCGCGCGTAATTTATTTTACAGATCTTATTGCTTTCCCGAAAAATAAGAAAACATGACCGACTGTTTACCTTATGATTGCAATAAGGAGAAACTGGTCCATCGTGAACTACCTATCTACCGTAAATTCGATAAGATTCTTCATTTCCGAATTATTTTAATTAATTTTGTCATTTTACAATGTATCTTTCTAAAATTAAATTGATTACAGAGTTCTCTAGGTTTAACAGAATACAGAAGAAGGTAAGGAAATACGATTATTACTCATTTTAGTTTCTTTAAATGCCAAAATTTGCTTATTCAAGTCGATTGCGGTGGAGCGATTATTATCAAAGTCGATCGCACCAAGTTGTAAATATATAAACTGAAATAAAAAGTAGTAGACTCGAATAATTATACAAAATATGGAGGCGGTATTAAAAAAATAATAATTCTTTTATTCATCAAAATACTATACTGTATTTTATATATACATTAAATTACTTTCATTTAACGATTCAAGTGAGTTAAACAATAACGTTAATAGAAATCTACAATTTGAAAATTAAAACGATAAATATTTTACATTAAAGAAAAAAGTTTCGAAAATACAACTAAATTGTTTACTAACCAAGGACAGCGCTGGGGAATGGAATCAGTACACTCCATAAAGTCAATGAGTAATTTTTAGTATTAGACTTAAATTATCTACAGATTGAGCGACTGATACACAGTGTTCAAGTTGTACACTCACTGTTGTAAATCCTCCATTATTTTGAACGTACCACAATTTCGTATCGCATCTAATCAACTGAAAGGAGCCCCAAGTGTCGAAAGCATGAGAACAAATTCGAAACAGAAGCAATTCAAAGCAATGGAAAGCGAAGATGTCCTCACTCTCCTGAGTACTCCTCGGTACCGTCATAAAGAAGTAAATATGTATTAAAATGCCTAAAATGTAAGACAATCAAAAATAATAACTGGGTAGAAAACACTAAGACAAATACGCGGTATAATTTGTAACTATTATTCACGATAAATTTAAATTACCGATCAGGCAAAACATGGATGAACTATCTCAGCCAGCGAGAATCAACCAAAGAAGTGACGAATACAAAACTACACTTGCTACCTGAGGATTCCTACGAATAATGAAGCGATATTCACTTTTCGGGTGTATTCGACAAGCCATAGTTAAGTGGGAATGATGCAAGGTGATATCCATTACAAGTGCCCTTGATAATAATTGATGTAACAGCAGGGAATGAGGGGGAGATCTCACTCATTAAACTCCCCCAATGCCGAAGTGACTCCGCAACTTCACTCACATCACAAATAAACTATCCAAAACATAATTTAAAACTCTCGTCTACTTTTTAAACGATTCTATAGGCATTTCTTAAGTCAACTGTGAAAGAAAAAACCCAATATGTTAAGCAAGTAAAATACAAATTCAGGAATATTACAATGCAGAAAATTCTGTTTTCCATTACATAAAAAACAAATGCGTTATCATTTACGTAGAATACGCGTCAAAGCCCAATCGTAATGCGTTTCGGATCAACGAAGAAAGCAAATCTTGGTACAGCTCAGCTTCAGTTCCTTTTCTCAATGTCCAACTGGTATTTTTCACTCCGACCATGGCTATATCATACATATCCTTCGGATATTTTGCTATATCAATAACAATATTCCTATATTTAGCTCTTTTCATTGACATTAAATAAATTCCACTTGTACCACTTAGCAACAGTAGTTAGTTGCATGTCATAATTACAAATTTAATTATTCATCTTCCACTTCCACTTAAAATGTTCATTCTTGGGAGCCAAAAGTCGGGATGAAATAAACAGCGGATTTTGCTTCTGTTATTACTCCTCGAAATAGCGGTACTCTCAGTTTCTTTTTTCAGAAAAGTACACGGTCAGAACAATCAATTATCCATAACGAGTAATTAAGTCCTTCTAAATGTCATTAACCCGAGCGAAAAACTCATCAATTGCACTAAATGAAAAAACCACAATGACTCACGAAGAATTTAGACGAGGTTTTCCGAAGAAGGAGAAAAGAGCGCGGAAAAGGCGGAGTGGGAGTGAATGGAGATAGAACTTGCGGAGGGAATAAATGATGAGTTCCAGATGGTGACAGGAGAAGGGAAAAAATGCGCCCGGTTTAAATAAAACTTCGGCGGCGGCGGAGAAAAACGCCGTGTAGCTATGCGTGACACAAATATAGATATACTAACAGATATTGGGATATAATTGCTGATGCTACGGCCATTTAATTTGATCCCATGAAAGAATTTAAGGATATCTGGAGGTCAGCATTAGTTACACTTACATTCTATTACGATATAATCAGATTTTCGATAATCTAGCAACATATCGTGGAAAACTTACAGCAAAAAACAATGAGAAATGGGGAACAGAAAAGTTTTCGAAGTTTGGCGCGAGATGTTCGGTAGCGAAGCTGCGTCCACACCAATTAGATGTGTAGACACTGCAAATCGTTAGTTATACTAAGAACACTTAAATTTATTTTTACAATATGTTATAATCACTCTCCTGGTAAAATCCAAAGGGTACGTCTCCACATGAGAAACGAATGCTAATTTCCTATTGCACAATCACGAACGGTAAATTTTGAGAAAAAATACAAGCCCAAGAGTATATCTTAACTATAAGAAAAAAAAGCGAAACCTAAAACACGTCGATGTCAAACTATTAAGATGGGATCCGCGAACTATCTGATTGAAGACTGGATGTGGAAACCGAAAATTGGAGCGAGCACACTAAGCATCACTCTTTCTTCCCAATAAATCCTCACACAACGAATTCCACACCTGAGGATGAAAACAATACGATTCAAGGTTATATCCATCCGTAAAATTCACCGAATCGACACAAACACAGCAAACTAATCCCGAAAAATACACACAAAAATAGGTGGAAACAGCGAGAGTCGGAGACTTAAATAGTCGACAACATAAACAACACCAACGTCCGGAGTCGAATTCCGTCACTAAATATAGCACCACTGGTTGGAGGGCACCGCAGTCGATGGCTCGCCGCCAGCAAATCGACCCTTTACCTTAACATCGGCTCCTTCCTCCAAAGGCCTCTCGTCCACTGGCATTCCAACAATCTATGAAGATGCGGCGAACTCCAGCACCGCTTCCCTCGAAATGCCTTATGGAACGGTGGGAGGGGGCGTCTTCAGAAGTGTCACGTGACGACGACGACCGCCACGCCGCCTGGTGGCGTACGGCGGAAAGGGAGAGTGAATTCCGATCGGCGCATGCGGTGGAGCGCGCGATAAAACGTCACTCATATCTTAAGATGCATTCAAGTGCGAGTGAATGAAGCAAATGAGCATTCCTTCAAGTGCGGCGTTCGGGACAAACTCCCCCTCAACAATGAAAATTCATTTCTCATTCTTCGAAGCAACAAGCAGGGCCTCCAAATACAGGGTGGCCCAAAATAATGAAAAGTGGTGAATTTCGAAAACTGCATAAAAGAATACGATTCCGTAATGATTCAATATATAAGTTGTTCGGTAGTGAAAAAGAAGAAGACTGTTCATTAACTAACAAAGGAAAATGCATCGATAGGAAAATATTTTTATGTTGCCTAATTTCCATAGAAATCACAATTAACTATAAAACTTTGAGGCTCGCAAAGCGATCGCAAGCGATCAGGAAAAATACAGTTTGTAACCCTTTTTCTGTTGATATTTGAGCCACTGAAAAGAATCGATATGATAAATGATAAATTGCCAAAATGTAATAGTAAATCCACATAATGCGCCAGGAAAATAAAAATCAAAAACTTTCACTGACATGAGAAACAAGATCAGTCTCACCTTTTTGTGATATATGAGAGAGCAATTCTTTTTCCTTATTTCCACCTCGATCCACCATAGAATCCCTAAAATCTCCGCTGCGACTCAATTGTCTACAGGACGCTCTTTGTTCTAAAATCCACTTCCCTGAAGCGCCCTCTACCCTTTTCTCCATTAAGAGGAACACTGACCATTCCTTCTCTTACATTCTTATGATCCAATTTATGCTCTTGGCCGATTACTTCATGAGCATTAACTGTACTATATGAGAATTCTGTTGAATTTATTAAAAACGTAATACCAAACTTCTCGACCATTACTTAATTAACCCTCCTACGCATCTCGACAAGAATTTTTTTCCGAAACTATTCGCACATCTTAGAATTCCCTTCTTTCGCATGAAATGAGCATAAAATAGTTTCCATTTTTATCCGCTTCATTTCAGGTACGATTTCAATTATCACACAAATCGAAAAATTAACAAATTTGAAAAAATACTCCATATTTCTCCGAAATTGAATGTTACTGAAGTTACAATTTATCATCACCATGAACACTGATTCGTTTTTAAATTTTAAAAATGAAACGAATGAAAAATTAACTGCCTCGAGCTAGATCAATTAGTAAGAGCGCCATATCAGCAAATGGGAGTTGATGGCTCGAATCTACGTAAGAAATTTTCAATTCTTACTAAAAACATAAAGACGCTAAATTCAGTTCGTTTGGCTAATAAAAGGACGCAATACCGTTAGACACGAAAATGCTGGTGTAATCACCGTGACTAAAATCCGATCGGCTAAGAAGGAAGAGATGACTGAAGTGTAAGGACAATGGATTCGGTATGTGCGTCAGCTTTCCCAACCGCAAAATTACCTCTAAGTACACTCATTAAATTCCCTGAAAAGTTTTCTCCGACCACGACTTGACCATCCGCATAAATGCCTTTTAAGGTCCGCCCCTTCGGAGATTATTTTACATGGACAGCGTGACGTGACCTGAACTAGATCCTCACTTTATGGCGGCACTTTTTCATAGGGACATTGCTTACGCCTTAACTCCTCACATAGGCGAGAGATTATGCAAATTAAGTCCGGATTCAGCGTACCAATACGCGAAGAAAATTCGATCAAGTTCGCCTTTAGATTCCCTTTTTTACATCACCATTAATTTGCAATTCGAGCATTTAGAGGCTAGGTCAACAAATATCCTATTGTCGCTTTCCCCTATTTCCTCATTCCGTAACAGAATATATTTTCCTACAAAAGAAAATAGAAACCTTCCTTGGCGGTAGGCAATCTTTCAACAGGACGGAGCGCTAAGGGAATTCTTATACGTAAAATAAATGTTTCTGAAAGCTTACGTTCCGAGAAACGAAATTTTTCAGATTGCCAGCACAAAAGGAAGCTTAAAAAATATAATTAATTTAAAATTTTACTTCTAAATTTGAGAGCATTATTCAACTGGTGTCATCTCTCTGCTATAAGGCTAAATATTCTATCACGCGCGGTACTTGGTTGGTGTTTTGAATGATATGATATGCAAAAGCGAATAGTCAAATATCTAAATGACTGGTGATTCTACTTGCAGGGTAGAGAAATAACACTCATTGTAACGTCGTCTTAGCGGAATTGCTGTCTCTAACCCGAGCTCTAATCTTATATAAAGACCATCGAAAAACTGGCATGACTAAAACATTCTGCCAAAGGAGAGCAATTAAAACTAGCGCTTTCTCCTGTTCAAATAGAATCGTTACATTCGGACTAATTTATTCTAAAATCACAGAGTGATGTATGAGGAAAAGTGAGACACTGTCAACTTTACTTTTATATTGCTTTGTTAACCTCAATCCTTACAATCACGTAAAACAAATAGAATAATATATAAGACGAGACTCTACAGGCTCAATCTCGCCCTAAATAAAGCCGTATTTTATTCTACCTTAAGAACCTCTATAAAAGAAGACAAAATTAATAAAACACGGTATGATACGGTTTTCCTATAAATTACACACACCGAATGCTTTTTGATGACAATTTGGGCATACCTTGCACAGCTAACTCATTAGGAATAAATCATTTAATTCGGAGGGCGTGGGGCGACACAATGGATGCGTCATCGAGTTCATAATATGCAGAGAGGGGCGGATTCGTGGGCGAGATGGGCAACCGCCCAGGAAGGAACGAAATTTCGGGAGGTCGCTCTATCTCATTCCTTTCATATATTCTAGACCGCCTTATAAAGGAATGTGAAGGAAGAAATGATTCTTAGACGCGAGGAAGCAAAATAAAGATGATGCATTCGCCTTTAAATAACATACTACCCATTAACTAAATCTCTACATCAGCTACATAAAACATAAAAATGCGCATCGGCATATAGATTAGGAAATCTGTACTTAAGTTCAAAGGAAACTTAAAACTTATTATGCATATTACTTTTCCACCTTTGACACCTTCGGGATACTTCTAAATAGGCAGATCATATTAAATTGGAGATGAAGAAAGCTTTTTTCTTTGTACTTTCCCCGGGTGATGTTTTTATAACATCGATGCAGTATTAAAAGAAAAAAATTCTTCTTTATGATGGAATGGCAATTTTGTTGATGGAATTTATATCTTAACCAGAGATAAAGTATCCCTAGTTCCAGCACGCAAGTAAACTATAAATCATCGAGGATTCAGATTTATTAGGTGCAATAGCGTCCATTTAGGAAGTTAAGCTTTTAACTGCAGCCTCAGCATAGAGTTATTGTTAATCCTCAAGATGACGAAATTCACTAAGAAATTGTTTGGTCACTTGCTGGATTCCAAATTGCTGTATATTTTTACTCTTATGAGAAGAAAACTTCCAATGATAAGGAAGTAACGCAAACAGCACAGCATTCAGTGGAGTAGTTAAAGTCCATTTATTCTTCCGATCGCTTGGATTTCAATGATTTGATCACAACAAGATTAAGGGAACAGAAAATAAGAGGCTTCTCTTCCAAAATATTAATATCTATGGAATAATAAAGCAAATCTACAACCCTACAAGGTTCTTTGCATTGGTAATCCTACAACCATATTTCATATTTTTCGATCAACTAACAAACACTATGAAAAATCTACTTAAATCAACAATTCAAAGAATGAAGTCACATTTACATTTGATTCCAACAAAATCGTCGAAATCCGTGATTCGAGCACAATTCAAGACAAAAAAGTAATACAAAATAAAACTCTTTTCGCCATTTATTATCAGCAACAGCATTAGATTCATCCTTCTCGAATAACGATAGATTGTGGACATTTTCATCGTGAAACGAGGTGAGAAAAGGGAGGGGTGGTTGTTCGTATGGAGGTGACACGTCGAAGCAAGGGTGAACGACTCTGAATGAAATTTTCAACGAATGAATTAACTGAAGGGACGCTCTTTTGTTATCTACTTCACATGCAACAGATATCCTTTCTCTCAGTTATCACACAAAACAGTTTCTTTCCACGATAACCCCTAGAGCTAACGACACTCTCTATATTACTTAATGCAACACTGAACCAAAACTTAAATTTTCTATTACTTAAACTTCTAACGAATTTTTATTTCAAAGCGGAGTCCCTGTTTTTTTGTAAGATAGCGCGTAATAGCTAATAATAATAGCTATATTAATGCTAATAATAATAACAGCTAATTTAACATCAGGGGAAACATACTTTCATTTAGGAAAATTATAAAAAATTGCACATTCCTCAATTACATGTTTTTACGCGGGATATATGGCCGCTTATTGAATTCTTTCAGTTTCTTTTCTCAACAGCTCAATCTCTCTTTTATCTCTATTATAATACAGATGAACCAATAGTTCATTATAGTTAAAATGTTCACAACACTACAATAAATAGTAGTACACTATTAAATTGCGTACCTTCTAACAATGCATCATTGCATTGCAGAAATCTACTAGCTGCAACATTACACTATTACAGTGCAGATGACAGATTTTCACATAAAACCATAAAGTCACTCAGCGCTAATTTACTTTCAGTCTCATACATTTGATAAGAGTTCTTTCAGGGTTCCTAGTATGCCTTCACAACTACCGCAGCGGTCCTGAGGAGAAGTCCCCACCATTCACACTAACAAGCTATCTCATGTTCCCCCAGTGCTTCGTCACGGTATGCTAACTCGTCCATACAATTTCTAGATATTGTACGTAAAAATCTGTGATTTTTAAGACAGGATTTAAAGATTCCTGTATGCAAATTATTCCATTCTATAAAAGCGCTATTTATGAATAAGAATTTAACACCGTTCGCGTTGTTAATTCAACTCTATGCCGGTGGTCTCTTACACATAAATTCTGCTTTTATAGCCTTTGAAACGGTGGAAAGAAAAATAGAGGAAGGTAGAAAAAGAAAATAAAAAATTAGCCACCAAATGATGAAGAAAATAAGGTACATCTTAATGTAATTGATCCTTAAATGACAATAAAAATAAGAGCAGAATGTTATTCGGAATACACATGGGTGGTTTCCGACATTTCGCCACTTCTCGCCATGTTTTCTGAAAATTTTCTGAAGATTTCTGAAAAATCTGGGGTCGGAAACTTTTCAGACCACCCTCGTATGAACAATATTTCTACTGCGTATTTAGTAATTATTTAATTTGGCGATGAGAGAAAAAAAATCCACAAGTTGAAAACAGGATCGACTATTTTCTGTGCTCTCCCCCATTTCCACTGCACTCACCTCGAAGTAACACCCAAAGGCAATCGCATATTCATGGTTAAGCAGGCACACTCAGGTACTTACCTAAAAAGACAAGAGAATAATATTAATTACATTCATAAGCAAAAGTACGAAATTAAGAAAAATTCTCCTTAAGCAGTAAAAGCACAATACGTTAACGGCACAATAAGAAAAGAGCATTTTCACTAGCACATATTCGACGATACTAATAAAATCTTCCTTTGCTTTATATTCTACTTTGAATTCGGAAACTCAACAGGTATCGAAGCGTCTCCACCACAAAATACACAGGGAACTCTCGATTATCCGGGCTTACAATGGGGATTCGATAAACCAATAATCTTATTAACTTTTACTTTCATATCCTCATAAATATATGTAAATAAACAAGTAATTATTACATACTCGATCATTTCCGACAGTCAAGGACTCACTAGAAGTTTTCTACAGCCGACCGTGGATGCAGCGATAATGTCATTGTGGTCGTATTCTCACCATAGGAGGATCTAGAAATCACCAAAGGGACGGTTTGCCTTTGCTGCGATCCCATCTTTGATTACAGGTGGAACTTATCGAAATAACCTCAAATTTCTAAAATAATACCACAAGAATTTTCCCCGATGACAAAAAATATTTTCATGGTGATTCTTCATATTTTTCAAGAATCTATTCACTATAAATCTTTCGAAGATAGGCATAAAATTACACCAGTGGAATTCCTACGTAAAACGATAATTTATGGGGAAAAAACTTTGAAAACGTAAACTTGCTTCTCATTAGAAATGATTTCAGAGGATTGCACACTTAGGCTACCCCAAGCTTCAACGTGGCTCATCCATGAAAGGGGTGTTTGCCCCCCCGTGGGTCTGTTTGCCCCCCCATGGGTCTGTCAATGATTCTCATCGCTACATAGAAGCGGTCTTACGTAAGCGAAGAATTGTTAAATAAAACAAAGTTTTAAAAACAACATGTCGGATTATGTCGGAATTCCACAAAATTTCGACCTCCTCCATTGCTTTTATCTTACGTGAGTTTTGCCTGTATTAGAACGTCAAAATATTAAAGCGGGTCAAGCGTTTAAATAGTTTTAAAAAGTCCGCGGATAGTATCGACGAAGGGCGCATATAATCCGCACAAATATGACACTATACAGTAAAAGTAAGAAAACATATCTGTATTTTTATCACTAATTTTAATGGACACTACAGCACACAGCGGTTTCGGTGTAATCACATCATTCAGGATGGTAAGAATGGATATACACCTGATATCACAGCAGAAAATTAATTTAATGAATACTGTCGATACTGCAAGCGTGCAGTCTCTAGTCGTCCAAAGGGAAATAATAGGCCAGAGAGCGACGAGCAGAGTTGGGCGGCATCGGACACGCGCACCTTTAAGAAGCGAGCTTTGTTGATCAACTCAGCAAAGATAATTTACGTGGAACCTGTGTAACTTTTTAAGGGTCCGAGGGAGGGCACTTCCACTGGCTCTCACGAGAGGCCCCAAAGAGAGGGCTCTTGGCATCCTACGAAATTCGAGCGGAGTCACGGCGACGGTCGATGCGACTAAAATTCGAGTCACTTGAAGTGGTCCGACCACCGCCACTCCGTCCGAAATTGCACCCACCGCCGAGATCATACACAGTGTACACACAGAGTGGATAAAAATAGCCCAGCCTAATCGCAGCTACAAGACTCGCTTTTCACGAACGATGCTCAATAACATCAAACTTAAGTAGCTCTGAATTTACACTCCCTGCCACACGCCAAAAGGCGGCTTGCGGGTTATTTATGAACATGTAAAAGACGAAGGCATTGCAGAACCCTTCTTTACGTCTTAATGGCGTGTATGAATACATTACTGCCATTCCTCCTCGTATATCTCTACACCAACGCCATCACTAAAAACACTTCAGCGTGTTTTAGATGCCTCTTATCTAAATAACTAACACCTTAATTAGACTGTACAATACTGCAGCCATTAAAGATGTAATGAAGATTCCTTTGAGGATAAGAGATAATAAACGCTGACAGATAATTTTATTGGAATGTTTCCGTGTTAAACATATAAGACTGCAACAGGCAAAGAATCGGAAAGCTATCCGTAATATACTCGATGCACTCACTGCAAACAGATTTTTATTCAAATAAAATGTTAAGTTTCCAATTATAAAATTGTTTTCTATTTAACCTGCAAAAATCCGTCAAAATATGGAGTGTATTCCAATCAAATAAGAAGGAAGATGAAAATAATGCATTTTCGCACAAAAAAAGCTATTCTTGAAGGGACATCTTCCAAGTGTCTTTGAAATTTGAAGAGAAAGTGAAGAGTCGATCGATTAAGCGAAGGTCAGAATGAAAGACATTCAAATATTAATAATTTAAAGAGAGAACTTAAAACCAAATAAGATCTATTCTTCTGATTCGATAACCTTACTTCGCCTTCTGATGAATACCTGTAATAAAATAGCGTTTCAAATCAGAATAATTCGCCTAAGAAAGTCAAATACTTCTTTTCCTCTTTCTATTTATTATAAAAACAACCCTAAAATGAATGTGTCCATATTTAAATGTGTATAATAAGTTCGACATTACGTTGATTTTGGTTTAAATCCTAAACTAGACAAGGTAAAGATTCATATTCTTAGATTGCGATCTGAATTGCTCTATGCTTTAAGGCATATACTTTCTTAAAGTAAATGTCCGTTAATAATTTTTGTCAATTGTCAATATTTATTGAAAGCCTACTCCTGTATTTTTTTACTACAGAATAGAATGAGTATATTGAGTTAATTACTGCGTTATACTCCCTATCCTTCAAATATTCAGCGCTTGAAAGTTACTGAAAATAAAGTTTTTAGAGTAATGTTACAGACCTCAGAAAGGAAGTCTCTTTTCTGCTATACGCGAAACTGAAAGTTCTACTGATAAGGCAGCTGTGTGTTCATAAAGTTTTAAGAGCGGTTTCCAATCATGGTGATCACTGTAATAAGACCTTGTATTTAATAAAAAATTAAGGACATTCTGTTTTGAAAAAACTCTACTAGTGAGATTCTTAAGCAATTTTATACATATTTAGCCCCTGTATTGTTGTCCTAATTATATAACTCTGTTTTGTCCGCAAGTATGAAAGGGACTCTCTTCGTGGATTGATAGAATGCTTGTTTTCACAAAGTGATACAGAATTTAATGCGAAGCAAAAATTTAACTTTACTTATGCGTTTTCAAACCCAAGTTTTCATGTGCGTCACGTTTCATATTTCATATTCCATAAACATTCTTTTTAACTTTGCAACAAACTGGTTTTTAACCAAGGAGTTGGCAATTCTTATAAAAACGTTCCTTATGAGATACCTATGTTTCTCGGTTTGGAAGATGTAGGTTTTTGTTTTGAATGAAATGTACGCATTATTATTATACTTGAGCGTTACGAACACTTGTGAACACATGTGAATGTGTAACACGTGTGAATCACTCGACATTCAAGATAAATCCTATTAGAATTCTAACCTCACGCCGTGCATTCATAAATCACGCAACATGAGAGCATATACAAAAAAAACGAACGGTTGCTAATCCTGGATTAATTTTTCTTGAGAGAGCATTTCAGCACTCGGGTATCGAAGTAAGCATCAGAATGGATAATCGGTCGGGAAGGAAGAAGATAACCGCCCAACGAAGAATGAATGCCATCATTTCATGACCGAATCATCAATAGGTATTCTCAATCTAAAACGCTAAGTTTTGAAAGTACTATACTAAGGAAGGTAAAAAATCGAAAGACGCTTGCCATTCGCCTTGTTAAGTGTCCTTATGCTTTCGGACAATAGTTATGAATTGTGATGAAACAATATTTATTAATGAGTTAATTTCCTTTATCGTAAACAACTGGCATATCGATGAAGGACAATAAAAGCTCTGATGATTAGCTACGAAAAAACTGGCATGGGGGAAAACTGAATCATAGCTTTCAAGTTGAACTAACTTTTCTTTATGATATTTTCTTAGCGATATAGATATAGATCGCGTTTCTATAAGGAACAAGATATTTGCAGGCAAGTAACGCAAGAAATATCAATGCAAGATGAGCACAACATGAGAATAAAATCTATTATTAAAACTTACAATGAAAACAATTAATCCACGGCAGAAGCAACGAAATGCTGATAAAAATATTTGTAGTGATGAGTGCAAGAAGAGCTAAATAAATAGGTGATCGTAACATCATAGTATAAAAGCCAATAAAACCTGTTCTTGCTGTTTTAATTTTAATACAAAAGACTGTTCTAAGGCTTCAACAAATTACAAACAGTACACCCATAATAGAGAAACTTGAGAATGCTTTCTGATTGCTGATTCAAAAGTACTGAACTTAAATTAGCTCAATTGAAAATACTGAACTGTGAAGAAAGATAAAGCAACACTACCATTAAAGGAAATAGCTTTTAGTTACCAAGATTGAAACAAATAAAGAATAACTCAATAGACTTTCCATTACGATAAACGCTCACATTTCTAATACATGAAGATAAGCTAAAACTAACGAAGTAGTGCTTTCAAGATTGATATGAAGCTGCGACGGAACACTAAACACCCTTTAAGTTCAATTCTTTGGAAGAGTACAATTTCCTTCTCTACGAGGAGACATTTCCGAAATATTTCATTCAAATTAAATGGCGAGTTAATATGAACGGTGCCCTTTTCCAGCTAACACAGGGGGAAGAGGAACTCTCATAAAAATTTGATCTCCCGAAAAATATCATTTTGGGGTAAAATGGTACCACCAATACCTTTTCACTCTTGAGAGAGAAAAATCTGTCGTTTCTCTCAGTCGAACAACATTTTTACATTGAATTACGCAGTAAATATGCGAAGAATTCCAAAACACGTATACTTCAAAAGACATCTACTAAATCAGGGCCTGTCAAGATGGAAGGACCAACGGAAAATGATTTCCTTTGGGCGCTAATTTTAGACGAGACACAAAGACACCAAATTTGAACAAATGGAACTTCGACTTACGTAGGATTATTAAAATCCGAAAAGGCAGAAGAAGAGTTCGCCGCCATATTCCCTAATGAGTTAACGATGAGAATTTGTTTTGAAAATACCACAAGATGCATCCTAAAAAGTCGATTAAAAAAATCCCTAATATTCAGTTAAAATATTTAACACATTGAGATTCGCTCTATGAATTGAATAACAGTTCAGAAGTTACACATAAAATTTATAATATGAATCTTGTCTCTTATCAATTGAATTATATTATAATTATTATTGTACTATTATAATTGTAAATAAGGCAAACATGTTAAGAGTCGAGCTAATAGAGCATAGAGTCCGAGATGTCACTAAAACAGAAAAAAGACAACTGAAAGATTGAAAAGGACACTAGATTTGGAGATAAAAATGCTGAATTTGCAACTGTTGCTAGTTAACACTTCATATAAGAAAATGTGCCTGCTGTTTTGACCCTTTAACGAATTTCCTCTTATTCTTGCCTGACAGTCACCATTTTCTACTCTTATGTTTGAGTAAAGGTAGGAAAAAGCTATTTCTGGTTTGAGTTTACCATAAATATTAAACCCTGCTAATACTTAAAGAATCATTTCAGTAATAAATAAAATGCGAATGAAATTGAAAACGAATTTCAATACGAAAAAGTAACACACAAAAAACAGCGAATTGTATCTGCGGCTTTAAAATTCTTTTGGGTTCTTTGAGGTTTGCGAAGTAAACCCTTCAACACTACTGTGATAGAAGTTCAAAATAAAAAGGGAGGCAGAAGATCGAGTTCCGTTTTTTCTCGGAAATAATCCAAGCTGCATTGGGACAACGATTATTTCTCGGATTAGGCAGTCTTTCACTTAATAGATGGTCGGCCGTTAGAGATCGAATGGAGCTTCATGGCGAATTTAAACATTTCTTAAAAATGTTCTCTTAGAAACACTAATCATTGACATTAAATTTTCGGACACCGAATGGTAATGTTGTATAATATTCACGGAAAAGAGAAAAATGGACGTGCCCACTTAAATGTGTAATTTTAATATACGAAGAAAGATAAACATGGATGAATGGAAAGATTCTGCAGCTAAGAAATGGAGGGCTTAATATTTAACGAGGGTCACGCCTACGTATTCCGCTCAGCTAATTCCGCGTTTGATACGGAAATCCATTCTGATTCCGTGTTTAACGCGATGTTACACTAAAATCATACAACGCACAACGTGAGCAAAATTTTTCCGGATAAGAGAGTTCCGCTTTATTCAGATTCAGGTTTCCTAGCACAAATATAAAATGGCTCACAATTTGCATTTAGAAACGAAAGATGGTCACCTAGAAAGATTTTTATTTTCAATTCAGTGGTAAACACAGTAGCCGATGTTTCACTGCGTTTAACGATGAGCAGGTGAGGAGCGAAGAAGACCAATCAAAGCAAGTCAATCTTTAATGAAGAGAGCTACGAAACGAGTATCTTGGAAAGAGGGGGAATGACGCGATCAGAGAGTAATGGGTTTTTGAAAGCGTGAAAAGAGGCAGAGACCCAAAGGCAGGGGAACTAAAATGAGACTACAGTGATCAAACAGAGAAGAAAGAGGACTCTGTAGCTAGGAGACGCAGAGTAAACATGCTTTGCCAGTCTGGCGGAAGAGGATCGAGAATGACGGCCACAAGCAGGCTCAGAACACAACTATTGTGCGTTCTACCTTTTCGCTTCACTACAGCGCAAAAGGGTTGCCAAAACAACGTATCTCAAAGACTGCTGATTAAAACCGACACGTACCGATAAGGGAGAGGTAAAATATCACTTTAAAGCTGTCTAATTATATTTTTAAACTGCATGGCATCATCCTATGCTACGCTAAATTCAAGCTGTGTTATGTCATTTCGCAAATTTGGCTACGGTGTATTTGAAACACACTATGCTAAAGCAAACAAGATCGGAGCCAATTCTTAGATGAAATTGTGGAATGTATAAAAGGGACCCTTCTTTTAACTATAACAATCTTTTCTCCGCTTTTAGTTTCTTCAGAATTTTGCACGAAAAACCCTAAAATAATAGTGGTTAACAGGAATTTTTAAAAATATATATCGTAAGACAAAAATGAGGAAAAATGTGTGTGATTTTGCGGGGATAGACAAACCGTCCCACTAGCGAGAAAGACGACTGCTGAACTCAACTCTCATTAGAATATAGGGGAAAGTTAGGCTCACATGAAAAGTATGAGGAAGGAGAGCCATCATTTCATGTTAACGAAAGCATTAGCAAACTTTGGAAATCTAATTCAGTAACGTAATTTTTTAAATACTTTCTATATTGTAGATGGTTTCAAGTTGCAGGTCGTGAATATAAGTTAAAATAATAAATTATTTCGATCCCAAAATTATGGATAATTTTCGTCGAAATGCTTCCGAAGGTAACGATGTAAATAAAAGGTGATATTGTTTTAGTTACTAATTAAACAAATACTCTCCACATCGATGTTTTGTGTGGAAGCTGTACATTGACTTTAAGGGGGAATAAAATGGAATATTTCGGAAGAAAACAAATCCGATCCTCTTTCATTAACAATATATAAAACCACTGCGTTAGTGAAGAGGGATTTATTTAATTGCATATTATTCAGAATAATCAGACTATGCTGTAATAGTAAAGATTATTCTATAAATAAAATTTACTGCCGTCATTTATGATGGGAGAATTCACTAGATTACATAAAAGAATCTATGTTAAATAGGCCAAAATGATATAGTGAGTACAGAGATATAGATACTAAATCAATTCGGTTCTAGGATTGATTTTTTAAAGTCTATTAATGAAATAGAGTGCGCGTACCCACTGCCATATCCCCAAAAAGGTTACGTATGTAGACATACTGATTATTGAATACGATAAAAATACCCCATTCTTAAGTAGGGAGGGATGATTGCTTTGTTATAAAAACCAAATGGTGGCAATGCGTGATGTATGAAGAAATTAAAACTTAAGTACACGTTACATGCTTTTTAGAGTACAAAAGCTACGAAAATTACAGTTACTATAAATACTTATATACTTATGTAATTGTGAGTGTTAAAATAATCAATATGCGTAAGTACTAAATTGCTTTATAAAAACGCAAGCTATGCTTGTAACATGTAAAATTAATGACACAATTAAAGTGAGAGCCTAATTTCGCGCACAATGTATTTTACACTGCGAAATAAAGATTGCCATTTGAAATCTACGGTTATATTATAAATTTATACAATATATAAAAAATAGTACAGTATATTAATAATAATAATTGTCAAATGACTATAATAATCTATTCACGTGTATATAAAATGTATATATTTTATGTATATTTACTTATTTTACACTATAGAGTATAAAATAATCAACAATATAATGTTGTGTGTAAACATACATATTATGTATGCTAATACATGTATTGAAAAAATGTAAGAAAATGAGAAGTAATGAGAAAATGAGGACGAAATTTTAAATTTTATGAATTTTATAGTACGAAATAATGATAAATATTAGAAATATATTGAAATATTATAAATATTAAAGTATTTCCGCGTATTTTAAATAAACAGGAGATTAGCCACGTAAATAATTGCTGTAAAACAAGCAAGAAGAACAATTTCTTAGCTTCTTCTTATGAAGCTTCTTAACAAACCTGAAACTCAATTTTCCAGAAAAAATTTTCCGTAAACAGGATTCGAACCACTGAGGATAGACTTTCGAAGAAGATGAATATTTGAAACTTTTACCAGACACCCAAACCACTCGGCCATTTTGATGATGATACTTTGTTATAATTTAACATAAAGCCTGTTTAGTTACGTAAACCGCCAAATAATGACAGATAGTATGATATTAAATGTTATTTAACTTTGATAATCATAATTAAGCAATGTACATATACAGTATAACCAATGCTCTAGGTGCTTTAAATTTGTATTTCTTGATTTTAAATCTACTAAGCAGCAATAAAATTTCTTGGTTATCTGATATTTTATTTTTTAAGTTAATTCTCATATGTTAGGTTCAATAAAATTTTATCAAGTTATTTTTAGACGTTAAGTTCATATTTATAGCTTCAGTTTTTATCACGATGGTTATTAAAAATTTGAGAGAGATTATTTTTATTTTTTTATTTTCTTGATCAAGAAGGGCCAGATATTTATATATTTATTACATATTTCTGACGGGGTAATTTACTATTCACGAATAATGACAGATATTAACAATGAAGTGTACGTTAAAGGGATGCTTCAAAATATTCTTTTCAGCTCAAATCTTAGTTAATAGAGATAAATAAACTGAAGGTTCCATCGATCAGTACGGTTGGTCGTTAATATTATGATAAAGATGACCAATATGAAAACTTTACATATAGTAGAATAAACCATTCATCTCCGAGTTAGATTATTTGCTTCAGCCACAATATTTTAATTTCCTTAAAAATATAGCTTCGTAAGGTATCTCGTCAAAGGCGTGGGCTGCTTCTTTCCTCGGGGAATGCTTAAGAGGCGCATTGTGCTGAAAGGTGGTTTGGTTGCCTTTAGAACTACAGCGTTGAGAGTACCCTTAAGGGAAGAGGATACCATAAGAGTTAAGGGGCGGTGAGAAGGGAGTTGACCAATGAAGGTCTTATTCATATCTTCAAAACATGGAAAACTAAGATTTAAGGTTGACACAGCCACCTTGAAAGAATGCCGTCGTAAAGCATATTAAAAGATTTTAACGCAGTTATGAGTCAAATCGCTGTCGGAAGTATAAAGTATAAAAATGCCAAAAACTTATACGAAACGAATCGATTAAACACGTTTAGAACAAAAACTCTTGATTATTTCTTTAAATACTATAAATCTGGATAATCGATTCGGGTACGTCAATATTTTCAGCGCTGTCTGGAAGGTGGTGTCACTGCCAGAATTTGAAGTCTGACGTATGAATTCCTTACTTCAACAAATTCAATATCAGAGTCGGAAAAGAAAGGGTAAATACAAATGGACTGATTTTTCGGCAACTTAAAGAGAAATGTGGACTTAAATTCCAAAATGCTTTGACTGAAAGTATTAGAAACCGTATTTTCACAATTAAATGCTTATCAGACCGAGAAAGGGTTGAATAGATAAACAAGGAGAAGGGTATATCATATTCCTTTCCCTTTTCCATCACTTGTAGAACCCAATGAAGACGATATCATATGCCCTTGCATACGAAGTCTCCTGAACGGATAACTTCATGGATGGAGCAACCGACCGGCAATTCAAAGATCCAGTCATACTTTTATCATGTTTGTTTCTCATCAGTGATTTTGCTAGGACCTGATGTGCCAAGTCACCTATTCACAAAACCCCTTTCCCTCGAGTATTTTTTAAGTTTCGATGGGTCGCTATTACTTCTAATCATCTAAGGTAAGGAAGAGGCAATTTAACCTTGATATAAACTGTTATTATTAAAGTTCCATACACTGATCAGATATCAGACCGCGTCATTTAAGAGTGCGACAGGTGAGAACTAAGAGTTATTCTCAATTTATCTTTGATAATTTTGTTACTATCAATGAAATAAATAAATTACTACCTTTCTAATTTACTATCCTCATCTTTGGAAGAAATATGTACAAAGAGGAGAAAATTCAGGTGTCGATGTACTTAAAAAGAATAAACTACGGAGAATTATTACCCATAAGAGGAAAAAATTAATAATACTGTTATCACAGGAAGGAAGAATTGCGGTGAGTAAACATTCCGCGAAGCCCATAAAATGAAAAATATACACCCAGACCTCAATCCGCCAATTGTTCAACACCATCTTTCTGATAAGTAGTAAGTAGTCTGTTTCACTTATGAGAAATGACCGAAAACATATTCTCCTTCGTATTCTCGTAATCTTCTTCGATACGTGGGACCTTTCCAATCAATTACCCAAGTAAGATTACATCTAGCGAAAACGGCGCGACGGATTCTTCTTCAGCGGAAACTTCCGGAACTAAGCCACGTAAAAACGAATCATACTTAGTGAAGACGTCGAAACAACAAGATTCGTAATTGACGAAGTTCTTTACCGCTTAAAGCTGCGCCATCGACCTCAGCGAATTCAATACCCCAGCACCATCTCTGTTGCGATGGAAAAGGCTCGACCGCGAATCCCTCTGGCGACTGAAGATGTAACTCTCGTTCAGTCCTCCATCATTCAACAGATGGCGCTAATGCAATTGCGACTGATCGAAACTTCACCACCGCATTTAATGGAATAACTTCGCAGAACTAAGGATCGAGGATTTAAGAAACGGAAAAATCAATACATACATCTACGAGTGATGATTGACTAATCAAACACTGAAGTAACTATGACATAAATCTGGAAATCCTTACATTTCCATGGGTTGAAACAATGGCCTTTTTATTTCTTACCTTCCAAATATTTTTTCCATTTCATACGTTATGAATTAATGAGGACCTACGACAAACGGCGACACATTTATTGGGTTAACTTGATGGTATTTCTCCTGTCCCGATTCATTCTTTGAATATCGTATCCTTCAAAACAATGACGCAGCCTGTGATACAATACTTAGCCTTGTGGCAGCTTCAATGAGATGACCGAAATTAATCACTACTTCCAAATTTAGAAGCAAACCTTTATTTTAAACAAAACTTACAAAAAAACACAGAATTTCTCATCCGTCTGACTGATGAAATAAACATGTTATGAAAAATTTATAATCAAAACCATCAACAAGAATTGTATTCTATTCAAACTGTATCATACGGCATTTAAATGGAAAGTTCTCGAATATTATAGGAGTATTTGAATAATTATAAACAATAATTATCCAACAATTTGAAATTCTTAACTCGCAGTAGTCTCGCCTATCCCCGGATTCAATTTTTTAAGAATCTTAAGTAATTCCAAAAAAAAGTCTGGACTTGCTCTATAAAAGAATTGGCAACCTTCGATTAAAGTCGTGAAAGGGCTTGATACTCCTATATTTTTCCTAAATTTATCCTAAAATCATTCGACAAGATATTTAATAAATCGCAACTCTCTTAACAATTCTCTAAGCTGAGTCTCACGTAAAAGAAAGAAAATTTGTCAACTTAAAAAGTCAGCAGAGCTTCACTTCAGATACGTTTTCTTACCGCTTCTCAAAGCAATCACAGCTGAAGGACTCGTTCTTACAGGTTATTTAACTTCGGTCAGGTTTCAGTGACGTAAATTTAAAAGCTTAATCCTCGTAAAAAATAATCCATTTCCGGCAAATTTAAGTATCCGTAAGGACAAACTTAATCGCTGAAGCCTTACTTTGCAGACTTGGTTTCGGAGTACAAGAAATAGTGAATATTTCATTACGGTATTATTCCACCATGCTTTCATCCGTAAGAACATCATAGAAATTTTCTGTTGCCGGTCAGATTTACGGTGCTTCACCCAATAATGTAGAAGCATATATCGAGCTTCAGAAATGAATCATCAGCGTAGAATGCGGGTGCTGTACTACCGCCACGATAATCGAGTACTTGATCACATACACTATCTTTACCCGAATGAGCGTATGAGCTGGCTTCAGTGTCATCCTCATTGTTCACGTGCAGTAAGACACTTTCTCTTTAGAAATCTAAATCCATAAGCCAAAGCTTTAAGTGAATGAAGATATAAAATATTCGAAGCCTGAAAAATCTAGTAAATACCTGAATATTTGATGGGTAAAATAAGCTACAGATTATTTTATTTCTCGTCAAGGTAAAGTACACAAAACATTTTCTTTTTCCGTCGTCTAATTAGAAAATAATTGCGGCCAATTTGTTTATAATTATCTCACAAATTTGTGGCCGATTTTCTAATAAACAAAAGATATATCAAAAATATGAAATAAAAACAAGATTTTTAAAAAATATTATTTCGTATTTTTGGAATCTTGTTTGACTTAGTCAATAGTAATTTCTCGCATGAAAAGTTCACATGAAAAACATAGGCAGACGAAGTGATACCGGAACTAAATTAAAATTCACGTTTTCCATTGAACTGGAATCTAAAATGTTACGGTCTGACCGAGGAGAAATGTTGTTTATTCTCTTCTCCCGAAAGAAAAGAAAATATAAAATTTCTAAAATAAATCGTGGTGAATACCCACGCTCACAACTTGTTTTCTGAGAATGGCAGGCGCCAGCAATTGGCCCTCTTTCATTCGCCCGCCAATTCGCGAGACAGTGGAGCCATTTAGCGATTTTATCGGTAAGCACGGCATATTTTCACCTTATTTAGCCTCGTCTTATCGAAGCGTCGTGAAAGTAACGACGGGCTAATCGCATTCGTTCACTATGATACTACGCCTCTAACCCAAATCAGAACATACATTTAAAATATATAAACGAGCTCTCCCCATCCCCAAATTAACGTTTGATTATATTTTATTTTTTATTATTATTATTTGTTTATATATAGAGTTCATTTCATTTATGAGCTTACAAACAAAAATATATCTTTATTTATAAAAGATTTATTTTGATGTATTTACAATATATATACATAAATATTACGTAAATACAAAAATATCCACTTCTATTACATACTATTATTCTAAGGATGCGTATTCTTTAATGCAATCCATAGTTTCTTTTGCGCGACCTACTCGAAGAAAATGAGATATTAGGTAGGAAATTTATAAGAACATGCAGTAAAAACGAATCGAATAGAATGCGATGCGTTGCAAGCAGGATGGCGCTGCATTAGCTCTAATTTTACTAAATGCATTATTCGTGACCTATACTGCATAATCAATCAATCTTTCAACATTGGCCTCCGCGTTGGCACTGTTTGAAATGGAAATGTTACATCAGTCATTATTATTCCTTCTAAAATGATGCTCTTTATTAAGATACGACCACCAAGAAGTCATATAGTATACCTATCATATCTAATTTCCTTCATTTCAATATTGATCAAAAATTGAAAATGTATCATCCGAAGCGTAGGTCTTTATGAATGAAACGGGTGCAGCTTCGAGAAGCGTACGTGGGCGGGAAACCTTCCGGGTTGCTATGGAAACATCCCTATATTGATTTGACGTCTTTTGCTCATGGATAAATACCGCGATAAAAATAATTTTCCAAGCAGTATATCGCCATATTGAGGAAATTCTGCATATAAGAAGAACATAGCTTAATCGATGGTAAGAATACCTCAGACATTGACCCAGAAAATTATTAGCCTGACGAATTGAGCAAAATACCAGGGGAAAAATACCAAAGATGTTTAAAATGCGATAATAGCAAATACTCGTTGATTGAATATTGAAGATGAAAACACGAAATTTTGTAAGAATTTTCACTGCAAATTACACTGAAACTAGATATCTGAAACTAGATATCTGATACCAGATGTGTGGTAAAAGGTAACCAGAGAGATAAACCAATTTTTTCATTAAATGTTGTCATTAATAACTGCCATATTTCAATGACAGTATTTCAGAGAAAATGACGCTTGTAAAATATGAGCTGTTATTAGTGGAATTCCTATATTAAATTGTGGGGAGGATGGATAGAAAAACAGGAATTTATACCAAGAAAATGTGTTCCTCTAAATACAGGAAAATGGATCCGATAAAAAAGAAAAAGGTTAGAAGGGAGCAATCTGCCTCATTGAGGATATTTTGGTAACCACTAGCTTCCATAAAATTGTACCTGAAATGCCTAACATATTCAGGAAAAGAGGTAAGATTAGGAAGTAAATTAGCAAGTTGGAAGGAGATACTGTGGGCAATGAGCAGATTACATGTAGACCCTGCTGCACATAAGCTAGTCTGATCACGAGCTGAAAATTAGAGGGAAGGAAGTGAGAACGAATCCATTTAAGAAGTTCCATGAAAAAAGGTGATAATGACATTCTGAATAGATAGCAGTTGGAAAGGTGTTTGCACCTTCTGCCGTAAACGGAACTTTAACACCGAAGGCACCTATGTAAAAGTATGGACTTATGAATTCAAAATAGATTCCTTCATAGATCAAAAAGAGAAACAAAGGAACACGTTGAATAGCATAAGGGATAGCATAAGCGGTTGATAATACTCCGTAGGCTTAAACATTCCTCGTTAACTACGCACAATTCTCAACCCTTAAAGGAAGAGGATTCCAAACTGGATGCCGACAAAAATTCGATGGTTTAAGATTTTTTTAATTCTTGCTCAATCTTGCCAAATGGATCATCCTATCTTTGCAAATCAGGGTTTAAAGCACACAGGGAATAATATCTAAAGGAAATTATTACAGATGGTAGATGAGGAGATAAGGGTTTATGTATTTCGAGCCACGTTCTGACATAATTCTCGAAATCAGTCGCTCTTTAAGTCTATGTCGATAGCATGCGTGTGTTTTATTATTCTTTTTATTTGAGGTATTATTACCCCAGATTTATCTTCAATTTAACAGTAATCTTTATGTATGAGCATTTATGCTCCCTTTCTGGGATCTGATTGTCGTACAACACACAAAAGCATTAATTGACTTAATGATTGCTTTTCAGAGTATTTTGTCTCCTTTTATCATGAACAATGGTAATTATGATTTATGCCGCTTTTGTCAATCTAAATAACTGTTAAGATTTTAATCCTCGTATTAAAATAAAAGATATGTCGTGAGCCACAATAGGAATTTTCTTTCCCCAGCGTTAATAGTTAGGCAGCAACTAAAGGCATAGTATAGAATGCGACTTCTTGTCGTTCAGAAGCAATATGCCAGTGTGGTATATCTTCACTCCCCTTTTAAAAATTAAAAAATCGGATACTTGCAGGAGTATATCATGTTATATTGCGCTTTATTTGCCCATTAGCATCTTTTAAAATATATGTAATTCTCAAACTATATAGCAATGATAACAATTACATAATAGTGATAAATTGTCTTGAACAACAGGCAATCTTAAGACATTATCTTCCAATTATATAAATGAAATCGAAATATCTTATCAAATCGGAGCAAAATTTAACGACCCACAAGATATCTCAAAGACAAAAACATTTGAAAGAAAAGAAAAAGAACTCTGCTGTCACTGAATAAGAGAACACCATCAAGACTACCAGTTTTCAGAAACTCCCTAAGAGAGTTTTCTCTTATTTAATAAAAACTCTACTTCAGTGATTCAACTACAATTGAATAAGGAATTAACAAGCCGTATTCGAAATGTTCACCTGAAAAGTTAAATGAAACAGAGAAAAACACCTAAAATTGAACTATGTAAATCAGCAAAGAAAACCTCCGACGGGATAGCTGCCATATTTCCAGTGTCACATTTTCTTGTTAATGAAAAACTTTTCGATGTCATTAAGGACAATTACGAACATCCCGGCAACAATTATCTAAATTTAACATAGGAAATTGTATCCTGTCAACGTGATTACTGCTTCGTTCAGGCCACCGCTTCGAGCAACGGAGATGAAAGATACGTAAATAAAAAAATTAATGAATTCGCAAGTTGAATCGCCAGTTAAAAAAAAAAAAATAAATATAGGCGAAATACCCAAAAGATAACGCATAAAGATAATGCAGCTTACACTGAGTAGTTACGTTATATTCCAATACACCAATTACTTCTTTACTGTTTCTAAACCACGCCTACTTTAAGGTGCCGACGATTGCAACTACTGACACGCTACTCTCAGCTTATGAGGACCATTACTGTCAAAGTTTGAATAATTATTTATTTGACCGTGAAGGGTTAGTAACATCATCGATGGCTCTCTTCCAAAATGAATGAGGACGGCTCTGGGATCCAAACACAAAGGCGAAGGACATCCTAAGACCGGTGACGCGAGGGAAATCCGAGCGTCTTTGCGAAACCCCTCCATAACTATTCCAACCTCCGCAACCAATTCGAAGAGTCAGCGGCAGGTTTTCGCTCCATCGGCGGATGCAGTCGATGAAACATCTGTTACGGTTAGGGGAGATTTGTAGCAGTAAAAGCACCGCAGCACCATGTTTACCAGTCTACGATCGAAGCTGAGAAGACGAAATAACCTCCAAAGATTAAAAGGATAAAGATGGTAAAACAGTACTCTGTAGAAATGAAGAACATTATTACCATACGCACTCAGAAAGATGATAATAATAATAATAATAATGAAGTATTTTTTCATGGGCGAATTTCAGCCTTTGAAGGCCATTCTTCCAATTAACCCCCTTTTTATCATTTTTTGCATTTTTCCTTTATCAATAAACACAACATACACAAACAACCATTCCCTAACCGGAAATATCCGATTATCCGGGATTCGAACCCGGGACCGTGAGGCTGGAGCGTTAACATATAAAAGATACGAGGAAGAGATTAGCGAAAAATTTATATGAGATACTTGAAATATGAACTTAGTATAAGATAAAGATCAGAAGATAACAAATTCGATACGAGTTTCAGAGATGTTAATAAAAGAGGCTATTCAATAATATAAGAAACTGAATACGAATCATAACGATGACTTCACTCGTCGAAATTGAGACTCGGAAATCCCATCTTCCACAAAATGAGGAAAAATACCAACAAAACACATACAATACAAGGTGTTAATAAAAATACAATTTCATTTAAATTACGAAAAATACTTCATCATCAAAAGAAAGTTAAATTATTGTGCATGACGAAAAATTTAGCTATAAAAAGGAGAAGTAAGTAAATCAAAAAGAAGACAAAGCAACACTTAGGTGCAGGGACGTCGATTGAGAAATAAATAATCCAATAAATAAAACAGAATACGCGGAAAAATCTTTCCGATGCCACCGTAAGAGAGAACACCTACGAGAACAAAAACACTGCAGATTAAGGAACATATGTCACGATAAAGGTGGATTGACGTATTACATAAAAACGCCATCGAACAAGAACCGGAAAGACCGTTATTTTAGACGGAGTGAAAACTGAAAGAGGATATTCTCGAACCGAAACCCGTTATTAAATCCGTTCGGAGTTTTGGTTCACAGAAAAGCAAGATTTACTTAAACTAATTCGAGGAATGTTCACTAACAGGAATAAAATTCGTTTTTTTGTTGAACCGAAGCAAAAATCGGAAAGAAGAATATTAGTCATAAAATTGGATATGGCGTAAATACGACAAAAACGATAAGAATGATTTCAATAGTATTGCAATTTGAAGCACGCTAAGCTTTTCGCATATAAAATCTAAAAAAAGCTCTCGATGGCCGAATTTTAATTCCCATAACATTTCCATGGATAGGCCATCCTCGAGGCTGAATTACGAGAGAAAGCCGAACTTCTAAATAAAAACCTTAAAAGTTGACGCACAGTCATTCAAAATAAAGTCGGTTTTAAAGTTAAAGTAAGGGCTAAACTTCAATTCTTCACTAAACAATGGGCTAGAATCGTTGAGGAGGAAACGACGACAGACAACGCAATGCAGCAACAGGAAATGCATTAATAGCCAGTATTTAAGAGATCGCTTTCTGGACTTCGGGGCAACAGTGCGTCCTACAAAAAACAGGACCAGTTCTTCATTTTCACTTCCTACCCTTAGTTCTCACACGAAGCCAAATTTTCGGTTTCCGGCCAATATTTTTCGAAAAAATATTTTGTCCATCTCTTTACAACGAGCGCCTATGTAATTTTGCAATTTCATTTCGCGGATGAAATTTTCAAAAATGCAGAAGTTGTATCCTTTACGTACCAAGTCATTAAAATTCGAACGTTACACCAACGCTTCAGTCTTAAATAAAGTGAGAAAAGAGTCTTCTAGAAAGCGAATCGATCTCCTCACATTAGATTTTCAAACATTTTCTGCATACGCGAAAAACAAATCACATGACGTTATAAACCAGTCTGATCAGGTACAGAAATACCGAAGATTTTAAATTTAATATTGATGGCTAAAAAATAAGTTAGGGCGAAGTTAAACTGTATCTTAAAGAGTCGAGGATTAGACGATGAAAATACTTCTTCGTTATGACAGAATCAACGTAATGCAGGGAGTTTTAATTTTCTTACGTACGAAACGCAGTATTTCATTCTAAATGCTGCGCCCTCTAAACAATTATAAATTATTCACGAAATCATTTAAAAAAACGTGTTTTCATTCGTCTTAGATTATCATAAAACAGACCCGTAAACTATGGCCTGAACTTTCTTGAGTCTGTTCATTAGAATTCGCACAAAAGAGGTCTGGCTGGAGGCTATTTTGGCGAGATACAAACAAATGCATGGGAAGACTGCAACAGCTCCCACTGCCTAGAAATACAGATCTCTAATTGCCGCCAGGTCGTAATCCCCTCTAATTTTTTCCATCTTTGGGAGGCAAGAAAATTGCTGCGCTTAATTTAAGGAGCTGCGCCACTGATGCCGGAGTTTCAAGTTGCAATTCCAACATACAGTTCATTATAAGCGAACATTCGAAATTTCGACGTAACTTATTTCGTTCGCCAAGAATGTCTAACCGAATCGACCTCAACTAAACCTTTCAAATAGAATGCAAATTGAAGATGTGGAAAACTATTTTTTCATCATCTATTTTTGTTTCTTATTTTAATTTTCTAAGTGATATTGGTAAGGCATATTTTTATTAAGAACTCATTTTCTAAAACTAATTTACTAATAATAACTACCATAACTTCGAAATTATACCTAACATAAGCAATTAATTAACTTATTATAAATTAGCAAAGCTATTTTAGCGGATGACGACGAGAGATAATGATAATAGATAAGCAAGAGGAGAAGAAAATACAAGCTTTAGTTTGGGAATTCATTAAGAGAAACACACGGACGAGTGAAAAACAAGGAAACATCGAGGAGAATATTTAGTCAATTCGAGTTGAATACGATTCGAAATAAAAACGCACACCACTTACTCCTGATATGCGAAATTATAAAAGATTCTATAAAACTAAAGCCGAAGTCTTTAAATTTTTCAACGAACGTTGGGGAGTCGACAAAGGGCGTGAAAATGCCCTGGCGCAGAGAAGCACGGTCGTAATGAGTAAACCTCGCTTAGACAGCAGATCTAAATCCAAAAGTACAGCGTGTGTGGAGGAGATAACAACAGCTATTCTGAAATGGTTAGTCAGTTGGTTTTCCCTACTCAAAGCGCAGCTCTAGAAATCTCCCGATTTCCAAATCTTAATACGGGGAAATTATATCAAAGGGATGTTACCATACATGCTAGGATCGCATACTGAAATTTGCTTCTTTAATTTTTATAATTAAAAACATTTGCGCTCGAAGCTGGGCGACGATAGATTGAAATTGCGGTACATTCCTAAATTCTTCACTTTTATTTAGATTCATCTGTGATAATCTTAATAATTACAAACGGAGAAATGATACATCAAAATCTAGAGGAAAAGGTCAGTTAACTTTAAAATAATTTCGCAAAGAGAGGATTAACAGTCTCAACGGAATAATCCAGACCAATACAGCTCCGTAATTTACATTATGTGTTAAGACAGTCAAGTCAATTTAGTCCAATAAAAAGTCATTTATCAATATTTATTTTACTATTTTACGGAGTGCTCCAAAATACGCAATATAAATGTATAAAAGATATTGATATTTACGAAACGCGACACAACTTCAGTGTAAATAGTGGCAACAGCTGCAAAAGTTATAAATTTCATGAGAATAATGAAATATATTTCTACATTATTTACCTAATATTGGCAATGAATTGGTCCACCCGTTTTAAAATTATGCACGCTAAATAAACTAGAGAGCAAAATAGGAATATTATCTCGAAGAAATAAAATTTATGGACACCAATGAAGGATCTCAATATAGCAGGAACGACGTGCATACTTAAATTCTCCCACGCCGTCCCCTACAGACAATCCCCGGGCGGTGCGAAACGTCAGAAAGTCGGCATCGGGGCTAAGTGACGCAAAGAGAAGCCCTCGACGAGACAATCAAACCGAAACAATAAATATCTTGGATGAAATCAGCCGTCAAACCGTACAAGTGACGAGAAGGCTTCGAAGAGACTTGTTTCTTTCACACAAGTGAAGAAAACACCCTGACTATGATTATCTCTAAATATTCTGCTTTCAAAATGTCACGCTTAAGTTGGAATAAGTAAATTATAAGTGGTTTCAACAATACGAGTCGGAGATTTGGGAAATTAGCAACGCTATTACTCCCGCGAAAGGTCCTGGCACTCCGATGCGCAGTGGAGGCAGAAAAGCAATCAAGGAAGAAAATTTAATACTCGAGCATAACAGGGATACGCCCATGATAACCAGGGCTGTGGAGTCGGGATGAATATGCTCCGGCAGTCGAATCTGACTTCTCCAATCTTATTATTTATCTCTTATTCCTTAAAAAAAAGTTGACAGAGACTAATTATAGAGGAGTTGAATACATTAGAATTATGAGTTAGATATAAAATACAATTTCTTTAAAATATCGACCAAATTAAATTTACAAAATATATTTGTTTAAAAAAATAATCTGAGCACAACATGATTAAATAGAAAATAGTATTACGTACCTAATATCATTATCAAATATACCAAAATTTGCACTGGGAAAAAGAAAAAAAAAACAATTAAACCCTCTTTCATTGATACGCTCAAATATGTCTAAGGGAGTCCGTGAATTTTATCCAACTCAGACTTCATAGTCCTGGAAATAATAACAAAAATCCCCAAGCAAACCTGTACAGAAAATAGACTCTTCCTTGTCAGATTTCATCCGCTGCGCAAGCGCCAGAGGTATCCCGTAAACATTTTCTATCTTGGTCGCACCGCACTACGTGTTGGAAAGAAATCTGCGCACAAATTTGTAACGATCGGATAAAAGCGCACTATCGGCGATGGGAAGCCCACTTGAGCGATAAGACAATAACAACAATATCAATACGTCAATGGCATATGGTCAGAGGAAGTTAGCCGCAGAAATAGCCCACAATACATCGGAAGGAAATTATAGTCGACATCAAAAGACGGACTGTGGAATTTTAAGGTTTACGGGGTAAGAATGATACGATAAATTCATCTTTCCGATGTGGAAAAGATGATATTAGGTAAAAAAAGATGCAACTTTACGAAGATAGCAAAAAATATAACCACCTAAACATTGCTATTTCGGTAGAATTTTCCAAAGTCCAAAGAACAGTACCGAGACCCCTAATTTTCTGGCACACCATTTCTTCGAATGATAAGGAGGACTTAAATTTTTTTGGAGGAAACTGTCTTATAGGTTGTTCATACCGCATGAATTGCAGCTATTTGAGGGGAAGGGCACAAACGAGTGAAGCGGTATTCAGCATAATGTTACAAAGTAGGATACCAGCAGCATGATGTTACACTTATATAATGAGAAGAGGAAATACATACATGATTCAATCATTTTTCTTAAATTCATAAGGTGATATATTGAAAGAAGTTGCTCCAGTAAACCTAGGCTGGAGTATTTTTCTCACCTTGGCAAGCCATAATAAAAGACTCGATCTACCAATCAATAAGCTTTCTCTCTCTTCTAATTCGAAGCTCTCTGCCGAAGAAAGAAATTCTTCCTATGGTAGATTTTCGTAATTCTTTTTTTAAAGGGACACAGTGATGGCGAGAAGGGAAAAATCGAGATGTATTGCATTTTGCCCCAGCATTACGTGAATTTATCGCAAGGTTAGCAACGCATTTCCGTAACTCTCAATTAAAAGTAATTCTATATTTTTCTATGGTATTTCTACACTGGCAGAGAAGGAAAGATGTACATACCGTAAAGAATCATTTAAACCCAAGTACTCAAAAAGGGTATTTTTCGCGATGCATAAAATTCGATTGCTAAAAAACAGGACACCTTAAGACATTGCCGAGTTTTAAAATTTGATGAATTTTTTCAAAATTTCCGTATATGCATTATATTATTTTAACCGACTTAAAGGTTTAAAAGCTATCCAGCCCCAAGATTTTTATCCCCTGGAAAATTTTACAGTTCCATCGCATTATAAAATTTATTAAATTTTTTGAACGGCCAGAGATGAGGCAACATTTACAAGCAAATGAGCGCACAAAGTCGTGCTGGATGAACAAGCGACAGCACCGACAATGCATAACTTATCGCGCGAAGTACAAACAAGTTTCTCATTATAGGCCAGGGAATGGAAAATTTAGAGTACTTAAAAATCTCAGAAAATCAAATTTGCTCTCGTCCTTAAAAAGGAATATGCCCTTCTCGTTGACGCATATAATGAGAGACCATTAGTATGAGAAAGAAATTGATAGGATAGAAAGGCATGAGTGCCAAAACAGAGGAGATTTATGAGGCGACTTCCGGAAGACTGATTCTTTGGAAACATTTTTAGGAGAATAGATCATGAATTGAGAAAGAATTTGGCAAAGATTTATTATCTCACATTATGATACATCGCAAATAAAATACTCTAAATAATAGCAATCACCTTGATTGATCAAATATACAATTCATTATTATTTCATATGAAATCGGATCAATTTTATCAATTCCAAAAGCGTTTTAAATACTTAAAAGATAAAAATACTTATCATCTGAAAGGAAATCATCGACGAATGTCAGGCGTAAAAGTGTAAGCAATGCAAATTTAAGTTTGTTCATTTACAAAAAAATATAAAGTCAACATGAAACTGGATACACCTCGGTGCTTTTAGAGTTAGCGTGATAGTGATACAGGTCTCGAGTTCGAATCCTGGTTAAGGCATTGTTTTTATTAGACCTTCATAAAAGCTAATTAATTACAGTGGTCTTTTTTCAAAAATTCGAAGTTATCCACATTTATACATCTAATTAGATAATCGAATAAAGAGGTGATTATTATTACCCAACAGGGTAATTCTTTCCTCCGATTAGTTCGGCACGGTCTTCATATCTGGACATTCGTTAACCTTCTCCGTCCATTGTCCGCAGCAAACATTTTGGTGGGCCACAGCAAACTGTTTAACTTACAAATCATCATCTCATACTGATCGGTAAAATTACGAATATGTTAAAATTTTTCATAGAATTCATTCCGACGAAGGAAAATTTTTCACTCCTAGCTTTCCCTCACTCTCTGTGAACATGAATTGAACTAAGACTAACAATACTTGTTACGCTACGTACAGCAAAATTCGAGTTAGTTAGGAGGGGTGCCTTAGAGGAAAAGCTGACTTAAGGAAACGGAGCGAGAGGAAGGCCCAAAAGACGAACAAAGACCATGGAATCTCAAGTTGAATGAATTAACCATTTTAAATTCTATAAGGAGATAAGAAAAAATGATACTGATTGTAGGATTGAAAACTGTGACATGTTTCGGCACGACACAAACTTTTCTTGAAAGAGAAGATTGCTGAGAAGTTGTAACTTTAACCTTCCGAATAAGCTCCTCCGGGAAAGGAGTTAACATCTTCCAACTCTGCCTAAACACACCTAATGAAAACCAAGAGATGGATTCTCGTCTAAGGGTTGTCAGATTTTTAACACTGCTATTCTGGACATTTGTACGAAATTATATATTCTGTGGACATTGACAGGAAACTTGGGCACAAACACTTCAAAATATGATTCAATTATACAAAATATACAAGTATTTCGAAAAATCCATTGAAACACATTTTAATATAATTTAAGAACATGAAAGTTAATTCCTTTGCAAAAAATTCGTAGAATAGGATAATGGACTAGCAGTTTCCATAATAATCGTTCATAACCCACAGAGATGTGAAATTTTCCCGGAGAATTTGAAGTTTGACTTCCAAATATGAGAACAGTGGTTAGTCCCTACCATCTCTGTACAAATGCCATTAAGTTAAGTGATCTGCGCTGCATTAGCTGTCTGAATGGTACATACAAGATTTAACAGCAGGTCATTCAAAGAATAAGTCAGCAGGACTCGGGAAACATATATATAAAATGCCTCCAAAATCGGCTATCGTTTCTGAAGGTCACATCGCATGAGTAACAGTCCTCATAATAAAAGACATCAAATATTCGGTAACAGTGGTTTTCGTTGTAGGATGACACTCTTCAGATGATAAAGCTAACCTGAAAATAGATAAGTAACGAAAACCAGTTTCTCAAACGAGTTCAAATTACACTCCGGAAAGAAATGATTCACTATCGAAGATTGATGGTTACAAATTACAACCAGTTGACAAGAGATGAGTGAAACTGTGGAGGGTACTCAACATTTCGTTATACAAGAACCCTGAACGAAAAACATGAACTAATCTCGACTTCGAATCACGTACTCGCATTCAGGGCTTCTAAAAATAAGGATGGGAAAACGTGACACATCAGCAGGCCATCAAAGAATACTCACTTATGAGGTTAACAAGTTAGATTTAGTAGTCCGAAATATTCTAAAAATCAATAAAATTATGAACGAAGATCGTCACGGGACTAACATAAGGGCAAAGAATTTGCTTTCGAACTAAAAATTATGAATCTATAAGGAGAAGATTTCAATGATTAGGTCTCTGAATATTATAATTAATTATAACTTAAGGTGCGTCAACACAGAAACTTAAGAGCCTCCCAATTGCAACTCATAATCAATGATTTCCTATTCATACAATCTACCGTACATCTAACGAGAAATATGTACAGCACTAATAGATCTCGCGCAATTTATTCCACCCTTAGACAGGCAAAGTAAGGTCGTATTTTACCCCACGTTTTATTTCCATCGTTCTCTTGCTTAAAGATTTCTCTATCACGTTCCCAAAACTATACACTCATTTTCCTCACTGTATTCTTTAGAAGAAATTATCAATTTTTATTTTTTCTTTTCTTTAAAAAACAGTTTCTGGACATTGGGTCATTTTGGATCTAGCTTGTCTGGCCTAAACATTTCATTCCTTAGTATGAGTTTATTCATAAATTATAATGTAGTATTAAATTCAATAGGAGGATATATAATAATAATATAAGGTTACATTCCTATATATATAGTTTTTAGGTTTCAAAACTCCTCCATCTATTGGGGTCTATTATTACAATTAATCAGTCCGATATATAGCAATGTAAAATGAGTAAGACCTAAATTTTAAGTAAGAAGAAAGGTTTCTGCGGCCAATTTGACCATATTTGAAGGGTAAGTAGCAATTTAGGCTTGCTTTTTAAAGATTAAACTAGCTCCTTCGATTCTGACGCTTCCTGATGTTAGTATTTCATCCGCAGCTTTAAAAATCTCTAAACAAAAACACACCAAAAGATCGTTACGCTAGCGACTCTTTCAGCAGCGACGGGTCAAGAGTGACGTTAAGTAATACTTCTACGAATAATGCACGCCTTTTAATTAAGTCTGCAACGTCAGAAAAATAAAGCCATACGTCCTTTGAAAAATTAATGGAGAACTTGGATGGGAAGGAAGTAAACAAAAATCAACGAGGACTGAAAGAGGACGATGGTGACCATCAAACCGACCAAAATGAAAATAAAGGAAACGGAAAGCCAAGCGCAAATGAGAAGACAAGAAGAGGATTTGAAGCAGAGCTGAAGTGTTCTTACCTACGGGTGACCTATATATGAAATGTGAGCCCAATTCCTTACGAATCAGTCGCGTTAATATCACACGATTAATAATGGAAAAAGGTGAATGCTCGGTTTCAATATGTGAAAATAGCATACCCGCAAAGGCTGTGAGAAACGCAATTGCATTTTTAGTTTAAAAACGAACTCGTGATAGAATGTTTCAGCAAAACTCGCTCCGGTCGGAGCAAAGACAATCTCTCAAATTATTTTTATAACCTACCTGTGAGTAATTTAAACGGTAATAAATTACAGTTTTCACAATACTCTATTTTCCATAGGCCAGAATTCATTCTAAAAGAAAGTATT
Source organism: Pachydiplax longipennis (assembly GCA_036926295.1). Lineage (NCBI taxonomy): Eukaryota > Metazoa > Arthropoda > Insecta > Odonata > Libellulidae > Pachydiplax > Pachydiplax longipennis. Next base: position 10,265,855 of record JAVFKF010000024.1, on the reverse strand, counting down.
TTTGGTTAAGAACATGAGAGAAAACGTATGTAATAGAACGTTAAACATTTCGGTGGAAATCTTTAAGTGAGATGAGTGCGAAATTTTTACAGATAAACGAATTACAAAGAAAGCGATAAAAGATTCTCCCAGGCGATTCGCCAGTTTGAATCCTCCGGCTACATATTCGCCTACACGAAAACAAACGCACTCGACGAAATTCCAAATTATCAATACACCGAATCGATAAACAAGAATCCGCTGATAACCAAACACTGCGCCACAGGAGAAGGGTTGGCCGTCACTTATGTTTCGCGCCTAATTACATCCGAAAACTCAAATTAATTTACCTCCGCGTGAGATTTCTCGTTGACCCCACTTCCTTCGCTGAGTTTGAGGCTGAAGCGGTTTCCCATAACACTTGTATGAACTAGCAGAAGGGTGACGGCATATCCGATCTCTTCAAGAAGATGCACGGGAATCACGACCGCGTAACGCGCATGCAACCACAAGATCCAGACGAGAATGGGAAAGCGGCCTCATGCTGAATTGCACGAAAGCACTCATATGAGCTGACTGCTGGCGCCACGCTCCCTATCTAACGAACCAACAGCGGAAAGAGGAGGAATCAGTTCCCTTGGCGGGGAATAGCCGTCTACCTGTACATGGTAGCGGAGCAAGTACCTAAATATGGAAATAATGCACGAGATCGAAACCGGCAAGAAAGATCGGATTGGCTCGGTCGAACGACCCTTTTAACGGTCCGAATTATCCGCGACAATCGCGAAAAATGGCCAAATGTAGGCGGAGAATAATGGAGGCTGACGTTCGTTTTTATATTTTTAGAGAAAATCTTATCATTCCATTCTTTTGATTTTTTTTAAATTGTATTCATACATTGATACCGCGAAAAGAGGATAATTTCCTACAATCCAAATAATAATAGCGGGGCATCTAACAAGTCAAGTTTTCGTTCCGGTTTAACCGAAATGAAATATCGATTCAGTTCCGATCTCATTCCTTCAGCAAACATTGAACAGTTTAGGACCGTTTTTTTCTCTTCAACCATTGTGATCCTCCTTAAATGTTGTGAATTATTTCTAGCTGGGGGCTCAGGAATCCGCGTTCAATTTCGATGAAAGCGGTCCCAGGCTCGGTTCCCCGTGGAAGTCTATACGAGCGAAATGATCTCACCTCTCGATGAGCATTAAATAGTAGTACTATTTATTTTTAGCTACTATCACTGAAATTGCATTACACTAGATTTTAGAATATTACTTAATCATAGATGCAAGTCTTATGCAGGTACGTATGTTTAGGAAATTGTCCTCCAATTATGCTTCAGAAAAATGAGTATTTTACAAACTAAAAACATAAGACAGCAATAACAAAAAGTAGACATTTCTATCCTAAGAATAAGATAAAACAGCGAGTTCGATCGCCCATACTTTCTGATCCCTGGGGTATAGTCCGAAATCTTCCTGCTTAGATGCCCATAGTCAATTCAGAAATTCCAAATTATACAACATAAAACATTTATTATTGAAAATAATTCTGGATGAAGAGAATTTATCGAAGGATCTTCCGAATTTTTCGACAGAGGTTTCTCAAAGTCACAGAATTGGTGAATGTGTTAGTCCGGTCTCAAGCCGCTCAAAGAAATTTTCTCGTAAACGAATGTAAAACTTGTGATGGAAATGAAATTTCTGAAGGTGGAGCAAAAAGCCGATTTAGCATCAACTTGAGATCATTCAACCTCATACTAGGATTTTTTAACGTAGCGGATGAAAAGAATACATAATATATGAGGAATAATAGAGAAATAAATTTCAAGAAAAAAGAAGCTGGCGGAACTGTAACTTCATTACAGGCAGAGGCGGATCTATCCAAGGGTAGGGAGCCAAGGATAAAGCAATTTTCTTATAGACTCATATCCAATCAACTTCTTAAATGCTGTTTGTCTTGCTGTATTTATGTAAATGTAGATGGATGGTCGCAAGAAATCTTGATAACCTAATTATAGTTCGAACTCCTCAGATCCTAAGCAATTTGCTAATACTAAGAAGTCGCACACCTTGTACACCCGCCTGGATCCGCCAATGATTACAGCTTTATGATTTGTTGCTCACATAAAGCATGTTAGGCTCTACTTAATAATTAAAAATTAAACTCAGGAATAGTGTTTCTATTCTAAATGAACGAAATCCAATTTCCATATTGCCATTTGGTAGGACTTTTCTTAGTTGTCTGCAGCAACCCCACTTCTCTATGCGAAAAATCTGGCTTCAGTCAAACGGTGAAGTATTTAAAGCTCTGCATGCTCTTTGTGTCAGTTCTAAAATTAGTTAACACAATTACTTTCAGAACCAAACTGCATAGATAAGGTTAAAAGGAAATGGATCATTAAAGATTTTATTACGATACCTCATTTTTAAATATCCATGAAGGAGTTCACAAAGAACCTATACAGGCCTCCATGGTGTGGGGATTAGCATTCAATGAGAAGACTCTTCTACAATGCAAAAGCCACAAGCTATCTGAAATTCTCTCAAATACTCTCGGGCACCAAAAGGAAGTAATGTATAGCGATGGGTCATGAATAATAACGGTCTTCATCAGCAAGTGATTGAATAAAGTGTAAGGATTTATCGGTCAAAGGTTAACAAAATTAGAGGGACTTCTAGATTTTAACGAGGTAACAATGGCCTTCAACCAATGGAAATGCCGAAATTGTAAAATATCTTTAGGAAAAGACAAGGGCCCAAATCAGATTTCCTGTATCTATACTATACATTTCAGAGGTTTATTTTATCAAAAACAAAATACAACTTAACCTTTCATACAGTTTTGAGTTTTACTTGAAGTTAGATAATCAAACTGATACTACAATGCAGATTTAACATACAGGGTAATGATATACCGGCAATTAATCCTGACGTCAGTAAGCATTTATGACTACACTTTGGAGAGACCAAATTCTGACAAAAGAATAACAATTTTAAACCCACTGTGATATACCCGCCATATATCTCACTGATGATTGGCAACACACCTCCACTCTGGGTAGAATTGTTTGATATTAGATGATTGCTGCTCTTCTTGGTTTCCAGACTCTAGCTGAATCCTTTCTCACTTTTCCAGTCCTTCATCTTCAGATTTCGGTGGAAAGATTAGACTTTAGCCTCTTACCACAGTAAGGTGGTTGGATAGGCTATCCATAGATGTCTGAATTATCTTCGTTAATTTCTTGTTCTCTTGTTCCTTTAATATCACTTCAAACTCCGCTCGACCTCAGCTACAAGCCTTTCATGCTGTGTATTATCACACGTCTTATTATTTCCCACGTATCACCTCAGTGCTGCAAGCCTACGAGAGCTTTAAAACGTAGAATGTGTGATTAAAAATATATTTGATACTTTTAATTAAAACAATAGACTAGAAACCAGATGGAAGAAATTTAAATTTACATCACTTCCATCCCGACTCTGACGTCAAGCGCGTCCCAAATTCATATTCTGGAAGAACTCACCTTCTTTCTACCATACGTTCATGGTTTGCCCATTAAACTCCTCTATCTTCTTACGAGTCCCTTTTCTTCAATGATTTCCCTTCTGAAAGCACCCTCCATTCTCGAACCCACGACCTTCGAAATTCCTGCTAAGAACAGCACTCAGGAGCTCTCAATCTTTGATCATCAGCAAAAATGCTTTTATGGGTGGTTATGCTTAGGTAGGTAGCTCAAACTCAAATAATATCCATAGCTCTCCAGTTTCACAATTAGGCTCTTTCAAAAATGTAACTGGTTAAAGAACAAGGAGACAAAGAAATTTATATTCTAAGGCAGAAAACAATTTAAACTAAATTTATGAATAAACAAAATAACCAAAAACCAAAACCAAGACCATTATTCTTGTTATCCTTAATCTTATGCAAACCTGCACGACATGTAAGATTTATTCCAAGTACTATACAAAAATATGAGAGATAGCATAATATAATTGTATAAAATAGAAAATCAAGCCTTCCATTCATTCAAAATTTTTTGTCATTTATATATAACTTTATGTTTGTATTGTTTTTCTCAGAAATAATTGAGTATTACCATTTCATTGGGGATAGAATTAATAAAATGATTAGGTTTAAAACCAGGGAAGCGGGGAACAATGGGGTGAGGTGATGGGTGAAATGGTAGGTTTAACTATTTTCATGAATTTCCTCTACAAAATGAACCTTAACGATCAAAACAAGCCATGAGATGTGTTTTTGTAATGCATTGTTGTAGCTTATTTATTAAAACAGGATCTAGTTTCCTCAAAAAAAATTATTCCTGCTTTTGATTGAGCTGGTTTCATAGGTGTTGTGAAATATTCTCTCTCTATATGAAGACTGATATGTGCATATGAGTGCTTAATTTTTTCAATTTCATTGTGAAGAATTTACTTATTACAAGGGGGGCAAGGTATGGGACTTATCTTAAATAGCCTCTCCCATATTAATGTCAACCTCATCTTCACATGTTGTAACAATTTGTTACTTGGTGCTCCCAGCTTTAACCCTTGGTTGGTTGGTAACCCAAGAATCAACTATCACAAGTATGATGGGAGACTCTTTTGTAAAACATTCCAGACTAATAGTCCCCTGTTCAGATCTACAGAATGGGACTGCATAAGATGTCGTTTCATCAAAAGGTATGGGAAATAAGAAAAACCAGGAGGATAGCAGCTTGGAATGTAAGAACAATGCACAAGGCTGGGAGGTTAGATAACTTGAAAATCAAAATGGAGAATATGAAAAACAGCATTCTTGGAATTCTGAGACTCATTGGCCTGACAATGGTGACTTTTGGAGTATGGATTACAGAGTAATATCAAGATAATCTGACTGTCTAGGTGATTGGAATGTGATTGTTGGAGAAGGAACAAGACTCAACGGTGCCTTTGGACTTGGGCATAGGAATGAAGGTATAGAGATTGAATTCTGTAATAAAAAGGCTAATTATTGGTAACACCTTGTTTGAGCAAGGAGAAGATATACATAGACAGCATCAGGCAGACAAAATGAGATTTCAGATAGATTATATTTTAGTAAGGAAGAGATTCCGAGATCAAGTAAAAGATTGTAGGAGCTACAATTCTCCTGACATGGACAGTGACCATAACATGATAATTGCTAAATGCTTTATTAAATATAAAACACTGAAAAAAGAACCAAGACAGTTAGTTATATAGGTTAAAGGAAAAAGAAATAGTAAAATTTTTCGACCAAGAAACAAATACATCACCAAGAGAAATGGGATATATAGAAACAATAGAAAATAGCTAGAAACTGATCAATAACCAACTAAAGACAGCTACAGACAAGGTTTCAGGGAAGAAAAGAAAGAAGTATGGATTACAGATAAAATAATCCAGAAAATACAAGGAAGAAGAAGAGATTAAAATATCATAAAAATGGAAAATGGGCAGAGACAATACAGGGCCTTAAGAAATGAAATTAACAGGGATTGTAAAGCAGCGAGAGAAAGATGGTAAGAAGGAAAGTGCAAGGAAATCGAGGATATGATGAAAAATCAAAAGTTAGAGTCTGCTTACAATGATATAAACCCCAATGCAAGAGTTTACATGGGGTGCAACTAGAAAGTGTACAAGAATTTACAAACATAGGCAGTAAAATAACAGCTGAGAGGAGAAGCAAACAAGAAATATTTAACAGGGTAAATATGGCAAAAGTAGCATTTAACTAGAAGAAGAGGTATTTAACATCAAGCAATATTAGGCTAAGCCTCAAGAAAAGATCAGTCTAAGTGTATGTGTGGAGTGTTCTCATGTACTGTACTGAAACTTGGACTATTGGGACAGCTGAGTGTAGAAGGCTGGAATTTGTGTTACCGTGCTTTATTGAAAATTTGTTGGACAGATAAGATTTCCCACAATGAAGTCTTTCAGAAAATTAAGGAACAACCTACTCTATGGAAGAGCCTGAAACAGAAGTGAGGGGAATGGATGAATCTATCTCAGCTCACAAATTTCTAATAACAAAATTAATGTTACATTTCCAAGGCAGCTAACACGTATAAATCACTACTTATTAACTAATCTAAACTCTTTCTTGGTAGTCTGGTAACCAAGATGTTTAAAGAGTAATGCTTGGCCCAACTTGAAGGATGCAATGTGAAAAGTATGCACAGTTTTCATTTTCTCGAAAAAAAAAAAAACCAACCAAGTGTCGAGAGAATTGGATTTTTATGAAAGGAATGATAGGAGGTAGGTTTAGGGTTGGTTGGTTTCAAGGCAATACCTGGTGTTTGGGGGAGGAGGAGTTAAAGGGTGTGTCCAGTATGGAGTGGGGTAAGGAATTTAGGTTTCAAATATTGAAACAGTAGCATAATTAACCTCTTTTCAATTAACAATAGTAGCAAAACCATCACCATAGCTGTTAGTGAGCCTTTAAATAGTAACTGGAGTAACCTGGCAAGAGTGGGGTCAATAGGAACTTGAGCTACCATACCTTGTCATTTTGTTTGTTGATCAGCTATAATAATGTACATGGAGAAGTAATGTGGTACATGTAATGTAAGTACATGTAAGTACCCTTATCACCACCTTGAACAAAACAGATTGTAGGTAACTCCTGAATGAGGGCTGCTGCTGTTCTTGTTCTTCAGTTCAGTCTCAGGTACATGTCCAGACATTGGCGGTTCAAAAAACTCAAACATACGAAAATGGTAGCTGATCGATGGCACCAAAATGGTGTGCTTGTATCACTCTGAGGCAGATCCTCTACTCTCCAAGAGCGCTCCCCAATCACTCTCCCTCCTGAAGAGGGATTTTCGCCTTCCCCGATCGGCCAAGATTTAACCACTTTTCTGACCTCGAGGCGATAGTGCGGTAAGCCGCGGAAACGTTTACAACACGCGCATCTATCTACTCGGCGGGCAAAACAAATTAGATATTTACACACACAATAAAAAAATGGCATTGAGAACAAAACAAGAATAAAAAGGTGATAAAAAATACCACATATTTAATAATACCTAGACTGGATCGTTACAAAATTATACGTGATATACATATATATTAAACTATTAATATTAAATTGATACTAAAATTAAAATATAATTTAATGAGATCGATTTTATTACAAGGAAATCGAACGATTTCCTTGTAATAAAATCGATACAATGGCTGTTAACGAAGAACATTTTCACCGAGCCGAAAATGTCTAATTATCGTTTTTATTTACTTTATTAGATACGAGAATTCGCCGCTGATCTTTCCTCACGAAAACTGTAGACGGCACAGTTTCCAGATGCAATAGCAACAATCATTACATCGGTCTAATTTCAGATCTTTCCATTAGCAGCCAAAAACAACAACCGCTGACAACTCTTTCTTGAAAATTGCATTTCTGAAACATGATCAAGACAAAAAGTGAAATCCTACCACCGTTACAATTATGCCAAGCATTGGGGCACTTCAAATCAAGTAAATAAAGTTATCTGCTAGAAATGATCTGCCGTCACCTCCTCCACTGATAGTGAGTGGGGGCTTAAATGGCAACTCGATGACGACACGGTGTGATAGAGGCATTGAATATCTGACAGTTAGGGGAACGCCGCCAAAACAGACGACAACAGAATTGAGATGCAATTATACACCGTTATTCCACATGATTTCAAAGGATTACGATGACAAATTTTAAAACAATAACAATCTAAAAGACTACCTTTGTAATCGATTGATGAACAGTGAACGTCACGCTGCGTCACAAGTTTCCTACTCCTTAACCTCATTCTATCCATTCACTCTGAAGAAACAGCGAAACGTGAATTTGCCATGCGAGCTCTCAAAGCCTGGTTCCAAAACAAAAGGGAGGAATTCCTACACCAGTTAATGCTATAACAAAAACATGCATACGTCAATTCATAAAAACCACGCCCGCTCATTTACTGTTAAAAAGTCACATGACGAGGAAAATTTCTCTATCCTAAAATTCGAAAAAACAGACTCAACGACTTGGAAAATGTTCAAATAAATTATTAATAAATTATATAACATTTAATTCGGGAAATGACGACACCCAAGAAAAGGGTGCTTTTCTACTTCTGGATAAAAAAACAATCATTAGCTGCAAATGCCAGGGATAGAGAATGTATCAATAGGCATATTTTTTTAATCGCGAAGGATGACGAAGCTTAATTATTTCAATGATTGTATACACTTACAACAGGTTTTGTTTCTTTAACGAAGAAATTTAAAAGTTGATCGAAAGTATCATACTCAACGCAACAGAACTAAATTCAGGGTAATCACCGAGCGATAAAATGCAAAAACCAGCAAAATAAAAAACAAACTGTCATTTCACTTACTTTTTCTAGCTTCTGAAAATACTCCCGAAGAAAGGATATAGGATTTTCCGGTCTACTAACACACAATTGCACAATACTATCCTTCAAAATTTGTTGAATATTATGTCTTTGGACGTAAGCTTCACATTCTTTTAGGCTCTGCTCCTCTTCTAAGTTGGCCGCCATCTTAGTGTATCCTACTAAAACGTGGCTGCCTCAATTGTTTTGTTCACTTCAAAATTAAAATTTCGACGTTCCCTTCCGATTTAAACCTATCGGAAAGAATCGCGCAACTACTCAATCTGCAAGAAACACCGCAGAACACACAGCAAACCACCAAATATACATGCTTACAAGCTCTAAATGCTCAATGTATTATCTGAAAACAAGGTTCAGGGTTGCGGACAAAGTTGCTACAAAAGCTACATTGGCGCTTGTATCGCCGTTTGCGACACAAGCGCCAATGCAGCTTCTGCATCTTCTCTTCTTATAAAGAATTTCTGAGCCTTTATAATCGCTGTTTGATATTCGCCTGTTGAACTTTTAACTTAAAGACAGAATAAGAAAAAACTAATCACGTGAATTATATTTTAAAATGGAAGACAGCGGGGGTCGAATTAAGGAGCAAACTCTGGAAAGAAAAGAAAGTTTGCAAATGTAATTAATACTCTAGTTAATTTCATGATTAAGGAGGACACAATAAAGGAATTACTCCTTTGAAGAATCAATTTAATGTTAATCATTTTGAGTAGGGTGGCGTTTTCCTTGAAATGAGTGGTACTAAAGAGCCCTTCAAAACAAAGCCGGATAGCTTAGTTGGATAATGAAACCTCCCGGACAGAGGAAGATCCCGGGTTCGATTCCCGGTCCAGTCTGATATTACTCAAGTCTGTTTCTCCATGGGATTAGCCTTGGTTCCCTTATATGCAAATTTAACCTAACTCAGGGTATTTACCCTTACCCCTCTTCCATTAAAAAGAGTTGAAGAAGACGGTAGTTGATTTTGATTCCGGAGAGGATTTGTTCATACTACCTTGTTGACGAGTTTCTAAATTGATTCTTTGCTGAATCATAGTTGATTGAGATTGATTAATTTTGGTTTAGTTACTTAAACAAAAAACTTTGCTCAAGTTTTATTACTTTGCTTAAAAATCAAATTAACTGTAAGTCATTTCTTATAAATTGTTTTCATTTATTGAGTATCTTTAAACTAAATAGCTGGAGTAACGGCGTATTATTCAATGTAAATTTTTGCCTTGTTATACCAATAAAACATACTCTGTATTATATCCCATTATAAATAAATTGGTAAAGTTCTGCTATAGCTAAACCAAGTAAAAATTTTTTATCACTCCCAATAAATTTTAGACTTTGATATCACTAAATGCTTCAAAAACTCTTTGAATCCACCTATCTCCAATCATTATGAAGATATATCCTCTAGGCTTAATAGATCAACTAATACTACCCAAGTTCAAATGATTGATCTTATATTGACTGCACTTGCAAACAAAAAAGAGCCTTGTTCTATGACTTTTCTAGAGCCTTCGATTCTGTTTATCATTGTCTCCTTCTAAATAAACTCAGTTCTGTTGGTATCCATGGAGTCCCCTATGAATGGATTCTTTCTTATCTAACCAACAGAAGTCAACAAGTTTTCATCTCTAACAATGGCCACAAATATATATCTCCTCCAAAACTGATTAATCAAGGTGTTCCTCAAGGATCTGTTTTAGGTCCTATACTTTTCCTGATCTACCCATAAATGTGACAAATACCATAGTCATCAATCCCATCCTATATGCAGATGATACTAACTTTATTCTGTCATCTCCCAATCTAGATGTACTTCATATCAATGGAAATAAAGTAATGGAGTGCCTTAACAACTCCCTCAGTCTAAATGTTATGAAATCCCAGTTAATTTATTTCACCAATAAAAATAAACCAAGAAAAAACATATCCGTTACTGCTGATGGTAAAAGCATTCCATAAGTGCACAGTGCAAAATTCCTAGGGCTCCACATTAATACTACTGCAACGTGGGAAACTCATGTTAACTCTCTAAGAAGTAAACTAAGTTCCATTTGTTTTCTTATTCGCACTATTTGCAATACTGTATCTATAGATGTTCTCCGTAATATATACTATGGATTGTTTTACTCTCACATCATTAATAGTGTTCTCTTTTGTGGCTCCTCCCCCCATGCAGGCAAAATTTTTAGATTCAAAAGGAAGCTATACAACTAATCGCCAAAGCTCATTACCGAGCGCCTTGTAAACCCTATTTTAATAAGTTAAAAATTCTACCATTACCATGTATATATATAATGACAGCAGTTCTAAATGCAAAAGCTAATTCTAACGAATATATCTACACCATCATATTACCAGACATATTGGGGATTTTAATCAACCATACATACGCACAAAAAAATCTGCCACTGGTCCCAAACATATGGACGTACTACTATTTAATAAACTCCCCATACACATTAAAAGAATTAAATTGCATCATAAATTAAAATTTGAACTCAGAGCATTCCTACAGTCTAAACATTATTATTCAATCCACGAGTTCCTGAATGATAATTCTGTTTCATAGGTCTAGATATTTATAATATAACATCTCAATCTGTAATTTTCTACTAATAATTTATGTTTCATGTATTTTCATTTGAATTCTAAATCATCAATTTTGTGTCACTAATCATATATTTAATCCTTTAAATGTGATTTCTGTATTTAAAAGTTTGGTTTATGAATTATTATGATTAATCTTATGTTAAGCTTTTTTCTTGAATTTATGTATCTTGAATATTATACTACAAAGTTTTCTTTTTTGAATTTTGTACACTGAATTCAGCATTCTGAATTTTTTGTATTTTTGATGTGCTTTATCTCATTTACAACCTCTTGGTGTTTGTATTGATCTTTGGGCAAATAAAATATTATTATTATTCTTTGTTGTGTAACTTGGCATTTATGAATGTTATTATTCCCAATAGTCTTCTTTACATTAGATTCTTTTTGTGAGCTAATCATTTATGATTTTTAAATAAGTTTTCCCATTGCGTTTTATGTATTTATGAAAAGAGAAACACTATATTTATGTAAAACGTTATTTAATTTTACGAGAAATTAAAAGTTGCATTCTCCTTTCACATCAATTTTGCTTGAATATCATAGAAATATCATTTTTAGGGACTTCAAAGATGTGTCTTGCCAGAATTAAGATCAATTTTAATAAGCAATGTATGGCAAGGTTAAGTCTGTCAATATAGTCGACTATGAAAATCTATTTTAGATATTTGAAGAAGAGGTTTCTCCAAGATAACAATTCTTGCTCCAAAAAATGAAGAGTTCTGAATCAAGCCCCATAATGGACAGGAAGTAATAAAAGTAATAATCCTAATTACACTTTTCAGAATAAAAACATTGTAAATTGCAAAGAATATTTTGCATTCAGCAAAATACATATTTAATGTCAAGTTTTTAATCCTTCTCAACACTCTTGAGAGAGAAATGAAACCAAAGATGCAACATACCTTTTTTAATAGACTGTAAACAGTATCTCATACCCCTTTCACCTATAGTAAATCACCAATATTTTTACTTATGCATTACCAAAGCTGCAACTAAAAAGTTAAAACGAAGTGTATACAATACATAAGAGAAAAGTTCCTCGACAGATGAATAATGAAACATATTTCTACACTACAGATGGCCAACTATTATAACTAAGAGAGACATTTTCAGCATTAAATTCTTCACAGAAACATAATTCCTTGGCCTTACTTTACTTTCATTCTGTTTAGGACTATATTATTTTTGATAATAAGCATCCACAAGGCCCCTGAAAAGTGCACGCAAAGCCATTATTTGCTCATGGCACACTGTTCAATGTAAATTGTGAGAAATAAAAAAATAGAAATATTTTATGAAAGAACTGAATTTCTTAAGGCACAAGAGCCTTCATAAGACATCTGCTGTTTTCAGTTTCAGATTTCTATAAATTAATTTATGAGGATATTCTGCCAGGAGGCTATTAAAACCATACAAAGGCATCTTAGGAACATACTAAATGCCTATAAAAACCACACAAATGTTGATTTGAATCTTTTAATTTTCTTAAAGGACAAAATATATGAACATTTTATTCATAAAATGAGTTTTGCTGTATTCTTATCATAACACTGAATTAGATACCATAAAAGAATTATATATATATACATATAAAATTCATTATAGAAAACAAGCATCATTATGTATATAAAAAGTATTCTTCTTGAGTCTTGAGAATAGAACCCATTATTTCAATTCATCCACAAAGACAAATATGGAGAATAAATTCACATTTGTAAGAGTTCAAACCTAAAGTATCTTGCAGTATTACTTCAAATTCATTAAATAAAAGCATTTGATTATGATAAGTAAATATCTGTCACATAAAATTAAAAAGCATTACTTTTCTTTTTAAAATCAATCTTGAAAATGGAAAATTTCAGATACATATTGAAGAACAAGACTGATTAGACAAAAGAAAATTAGGATTGTATTAAATTTTTGTAGATGTGGGTAGGGGAAAGCTCACAGTATATTTTAAGTCAATCACCCAATGGTCCTTAAAGTACTTTCACCATGTTATGTACAGAAATCTAAAAATTTGTAACCGCACCTGGCGTTAGTCCTTTCTGGGCCCAACATTCGCCAGCATTCAGCGATTGGGGAGTTCTTGAACCTCTAATGTTATTTACACTCAAAAAATCTAAAATTAATAGATTCTTTAGACAAGAAAAATCAGCTATTAATAAAAAGAGATTTCCTAATTTTAACTAAAAATAGTTTAAATTTGAAATAGATGCCAACAATCATAGTCATTATAAGATAATAATGAGATCACATAATTTTATTTATGACTGCCAGCAACTTTCTTGAAATATCACTCTAGAGAACAAGTAACCCTAAAGAATATTTATGAGAGAAATTAAAGAGCTAAATATAGCCAAAATAAGGCAAAGAGAATAATATGAATATCTATATTTTATCAAAACATAGTTAAGTAAACCTGACAGAAAGATACATAAATAAGTAAATTCAGTATCTTGCATATTGCATACCTCAAATGAAGCAGTTCTAAAACATCATTACATTACCATTCACAATAGGTAACTTCACTTCCAATAATTAATGAGATCAATTGCCAAGATTAAAGATTTAACAACTAATATGGTATTGGAAAGGGTCAAGAGGATCTAAAAATATACTGAAAAGGTTGCAGTAATTTGTTTTTGATTTAGATAGCAAAATACATAGTGATACTGAAATGAAGTTTAGCCAAACAATAGATTATAGAGGTCAGATGATGGAAAAATCCTCGACTAGCTCTACATTAAATAGATTATAATATTAAGAGAAGGAAGAAATTTTGATTACATAAAATGAATACAAATTATCCAACTATTCTAGATAAATTAATGCACAGTTATTGCTATAATTACTGATTTTCTTAATCACTGTCCACATTAATATAATGAGGAAACAAAAATTATTCTTTAAAAATACAACGAACACTGACTGCAGAATCAGGCAGTAAAGAAATGTAACACATAACGATCCTTCTCAAGTCTTGACAACAGCAAACCTTGAATTAGATGGAAAATAAACTTAATAACTGATAAATCTGGCTGTATTTTGTGAGATAATAGATATGATCAAAATTTACACATAACAGAGAGAAGTTTAAAATTTGATGAGATCAAATGCAAAGAATTGAATCAATCAAAATAATTCTCCTCTTCAATATCTATAATTTGAGAATACTTTACCTCAGTATATCCAAACTACACATATTCTACATATTTTTTAAATTTTGACTTATTTTTCGGGAAAAGTAAAAGTATAATCCAATAAAGAGACTACAGAGTTTTCCTAGAGGTAGATGAATAGAAATAAACTGTAGTCCAAGGTAGAAGATTTTATAATATGTATTCTATGTTTAAATATGGTCATCAGGTTCAATTTATTTCAGAAATACAATATATGCTGGTGTATAAGCCGACACTTGAAAACTGAAAGTATCACTTCAAAATCAGGGAATGAGTTGCACTTTAAATTGAAAATGTGAACAACTTCCACAGGGGAGTGAATAAGCAAAACTACCAAATCATTGCTTTTTTGGCACCATCAGCTCGAACTAATTAAACCAACTACATTTATTTTACAAAGAAATTCACATTTATAGCAAATCTATTTAGTGCAGAGATTATAAAAATATACATCATAAGAAACAATCACGGCTCAAAGAATATTTTTGGTCTTTCAAATCTATCATACATATCAGTTTTTGTGCCCTTACACTTACTGTACACATCACAATACCTGCAGCACTCCACTATAAGTATTTTCTACTGTGACAATTTTTTGATCATCTATTTACAATTAGGATAATCCAACCATATAACCAACATTTGTACATACTACATAACAGAAATTAAAAAACTTAGAAACAACAGGTTTAAAATGAAAAACCCAGTACATCTTATATAAGGTCAACTTATACACTGGCATATACATTAAATTTTATTATTTTTTTCTCTGTGATCAGTTTATTTTCTCCATTATTTGGTAAAATCATCATCTTAATGACATATAAGCGTCAAGAAAACAGAGTAGATTGGGAAAACATCTTCAAAATTAGATTATGATAAACATTTTCAAAGTAAATTACTATTCTGTAGAGGTAAACAGAATTTAGCAACTCAAAAATTAATTTCAAGTTTGTAAAAAATTCATTATTTACTTATCAATGAAGATTACATAGGTGTTAGATGAATTATTTTACATACATGATCTTGAGTAAAATTTATTTAGGTATTTTATCTTCATGTGGATATTATTCTAAAGATACAGTGCGGTTTATTTACTTAGTTTCTGTTCTATGAAACCTAGAGTAATGTTTGCAAAAATGTTAAAAACCTAATCACTCACATAATTATTCAACAAGCATAAAAAATTAAAAATAAATAATTTGTCATTTACCTACATGTATTTACATATCCTAAAGGAACTGTAGATGACAACAGTACAGTTACCTATGAACCAGGGGTTGAAACTGCCTCATACAGTTTTGGTAATTCAGCTTCTAAAAGAACAACTTTAACTCTGGATTCAAGATGCCATTTTGGTGAATTGCCTTTCTGCTCTGATTCATCTTTTCGACTATCCACATATGTAGTGAGATATGAGAGAAGTTCTTGGTATCCATCCTTATCTAAATCAGCCACCAGTACTGTAAGATAATTATATTACCATATTGCTCAATGAAATTAGTATTACAGCATCTTAAGTAGTAATTAGTGAATCAGCCATTTATAAACACTTATAACAACAAGCATAAGCAGCTACAACTAAGTCCCAAGTGAAAGAATTAGCCATATGAGGAACCTCAATAAGACTCTCCTTAGGAGCTCTCAATAACATACTACTTAAAATTTTCATAGAGACTCTGCATTACCATGGTTTTTTTCCCCTTCCCTTTTTATCTTTTTTTTCTTTTACTTTCTTTTACTATCTTTTACCATCTTTTATATTTCAAAGATGTACTTAATACATTGGTACTTTAACTTACAAACATGATTGATTCCAGTTTCAAGTTTGAAATTCAAAAAGTTTGCACCTCAAAACATAGTTTTTATTATACCTTATCAGTCCATTTCTCACAATTGAGTTCATATCTATAAGCCGAAATTCAGTTAGAAAAAGTTAATATGTCAAAAATTTTGTATGTAGACAGGTTTATAACTTGGTATCAAGGTACCTACTGTAAATATTGAGGATTATACAAAATATGTTTACATGTACGTAAGTACATATTTTATGTGAAATATATCCACTGCTTACATTTACTGATAAAAATACTGCTCATTATTCAATATTTTGCACATTATTTTTGTAGTGGACTTGATTTGATCTTTGCATTTTGGATCTATATTTAACACTATCATTATATTATAGTGCTCAATCATAATAATTACGAGGGTGGTCTGAAAAGTTTCCAACCCCAGATTTTTCAGAAATCTTCAGAAAACATGTCGAGAAATGGCAAAATGTCAGAAACTTTTCAGACCACCCATGTAAGTTATAATCAATATATATCATTAATGTTATTAACATAAATTGTTACTGTATTTTTACAAATCTTAGATAAACCCATTTCTAAGGTGACACTCTCTTTTTGATTTCCACAAGAGAAGAAATTAATTCTGAATAATAATTAATCCGTCTGTGGTAAAATGTTACGGATGTGCCCCTAAAAGAATTTATCTCACTAATCAGCAGAAAACAGAGATGAGTTCATTGAGTTGCTCTCTAAGAGATATGACAAAATTGTTGTAGTTTATATTGTGACAGCGTTGATGGTACAATTCAATGCTAAAATATTGCTTTCTATAATTTAATTTAGGTAAATTGTAACTTCTCAAACAAACATACTGTGAGTTGATAAAATGTTGAACAAACTCTAACTCAAACAGAATTTCACCATGTATGCAGTTCTTAAACCAGAAAATGTGAATATCTAGATTAAGCAATCCAATTGAAGTTGTGGACTTTGCTTCTAATGGTAAGTGAAACCCACTTTTCTTCAGAAATTAGGAGAGGGAAAAAACGTCACCTTAGATTCAGAATTATCTATTATATATAGCTAACTCTCCGGATATACCTATATATATATAGATATATTTATAGGGGATACGAATTCTGACCATGTTCCACAAGCGCCGTCGACGTCAGATTTTTTCGACGTACTGGCCCCACCCAGTAGATACCAGAATAATTCAGACATCGACGCTAGCTATCATGCGTTCGATACCAGAATGTACCAAAAATCGCAATTTTCCCATAAGAATGCATTGTGTGGATATTTGAAAATTATTTTGAGGCACTTATCCTTAAGATAGAGGAACCAAAATCTCGAAGGTTGAAGCTGAGGTAGTCTTCCATCATTCTTATGGAAGAAATGTTGCCAAATGACCGTGAGTTCGACTCCAGGTGGGT
The DNA here is from genome assembly GCA_036926295.1 of Pachydiplax longipennis. Taxonomy (NCBI): domain Eukaryota; kingdom Metazoa; phylum Arthropoda; class Insecta; order Odonata; family Libellulidae; genus Pachydiplax; species Pachydiplax longipennis. The sequence goes on along the minus strand of JAVFKF010000024.1, from coordinate 10,248,472 downwards.
CCGAAATACTTCCACAAGAAATGCATTGCTGCAATTTTTGAAAATTTTTTTCAATGCCTTCCCGATAAGCTGGAAAGATCAAACCCCGTGTGACGACGGAGGCATTTGAAAACATTCTTTCATGAATTTCACAGTTCGTCTAGTGGTCCTTGGTTCGATGCAAGAGGGTCATTCCGATTCTACCATGCATTTCAAACGGGAAAACGGAATCTTATTTTAGGACCTTCCCGATAAGATATTGGATCGAAACTTTGGAACAAGTCATAATGGCACTTATCTAATATTAATTTGCTATTTTCTCTCACAGATGGGTCCTGAGTTCGACGCTAGGCGGTCATTTGCGCGAATTTTTGCAATCTGTTTTGAGACCGTTCTAGATGCGATAGAGCAATCAAAATCTCGGTGTATGCAGATGAGATGGTCTTCCATCGTACCAAAGGAAGAAATGTTACCAAATGACCGTGTGTTCGATGCCAGGTGGGTTCGAAATGCTTCCGTAAGAAATGCATTGGTGAAATCTTGGACGATTTTTTTAAATGCCTTCCCGATAAGCTGGAAAGATAAAACCCGGAATGGTGACAGAGGCGTTTGAGAAGATTCTTTCATGACGTCCGCTGTTTCTCTAGTGGTCCTTGGTTCGATGCAAGAGTGTCATTCCGATTCTACCATTCATTTCAAACGGGAATAACGGATCTTATTTTAGGACCTTCCCGATAAGATACTGAATTGAAACTTTGAAACACGTCAGAGTGGCACTTTTCTAACATTCATATGCCATTGTCTCTCACGAACGGGTCCTGTGTTTGACGCCAGGCGGTCATTTACGCAAATTTTACAAATTGTTTTGAGGCCTTTCTCTATGCAGGAGACTATTCAAAATCACAGCGTTTGCGTTTGAAGTAGTTTTCTATAGAACCAGTGGAAGAAAGGTTGCATATGACCGTGAGTTCGATGCCAGATTGATGAAAATTTCTAAGGTAACAAATGTATTGCGGCAATTTTTAAGAAATTTGCTGGATAAGCTTTGAAGATGACACCCGTAAGGGGAACTTATTGTAAATTTTTACCAATTAGCTTGCAGTATGCAAGCAACTTTTACTCGTATTAAATAAAATCAACTTGATTACAATGGAATTTTAAGGACTTGATTTAATTACTTATTAACAAACATTATGGTAGAAGAATGAAAAGAGAAATTCCCAACAATATGTAATCCCATCATGTCAAATCATACTCTCACCAAAACTCTTAAATGAAAGGAAAGATTATTATGTTGCAAGAGCTAAATTGGTTAAAGAAATTGTCTTGAAAGTGAAAGATCGAGTTAACAGTTAAGTGAGAGATCGAGCAAAATGAGATCCTTCTCTTTTTGTTATGTGATTAACATAAAGCATGGGTACCATGCATTACTCAGGGTTTAATTGTTACAAGCTATGATGCTAAACATGGATCAGTAATACGAGTACTTCCAAACTTTAAAGGAATATAGTCTCTAAGCATAATCGTATAACTAATGAATTCACCAAAGTTTGTAATGTTGGTTAACTGTAGGCAAAAATATGCAATTCATCCCTTTAGTATTACTGTATGAATAATATTTATAATATAATAATATTCACTCCTCAACTTAAGCTTTTAAAACAACAAGATTAATTTCAACTCCACTAAAATTATCAAAAGTGCTCCTGTTTCAAGCAAAAATCAATCAATGAATTTTTTTCTAGTTTTTCAATATACTTACATGACTGCTCTTGATAGGCTAATTCTGGTTGGCATCTGAGCTTCTGCTCTGGGAAATTACTGTCTGCATGCATCTTCCCCTTTCCCATCTTCCACTTCTTTTTGCCACTTCCACCAAAACCTTTGATACGTTCACAAAGCTGAGTTATCTCACTTTGACTGGCATTGATCACATGCAATCCAGTGTCATTGAATGTGATCAGAACAACACGCTCCATCAGCTGATTTACTATTGGTGAGTAAGGTCCTGCAAAAGAAGTAATCAATAACAGTTCCATAAGAATATGATTATGAATTATACTTCAATGAGCAAAATTAATTTTATTAATTCAGAGGATCCCACAGGATAAATGGACATGAGATGATAAGACCAAGAGACTTGCACTTCCTGCAGGTGCTCTTACCACTTATCCTTCTTACAGGAGTGTGTCTGTTTTCAAGAAAATTTTCAGTTTGACAGACCTTTTAATGTCTGTTCATCCTTTAGTTTTCCCACTTGCACGTTCATGCAAAATAAATTTCATTCCCTCTCCCTTTAAAATGCATAGACAGAAAAAATAGCAAGTGCCCCTTGGTGGCTCTATTGTAAATCATTGCATTGACCTGGTCAACCTTATAAGGAACATAGGTCTTGGGGATGAATTGATCTACATTCATTGCAATGGTATAAAAATAAAATTTGTCACTTAACCCATTACAAAGTAAAATAATACTTACTTCCTTACTGATAAAGATCGACTATTACTATAACTTTTGGTAAACAAAATGTGTTTATAAGATAATGAAAACTTTGTACATGTGATGCTTGGATATTTTCTGGTCATTTAAAATATTAAAATAATGATAAATAAAATATCTGCTTAAGAGTATGAGCATACATATAAAATGTGCATTGAAATGCATCTAAAAATAATGAAATTTTTTCCATGAGCAAATGAATGAGAAAAAAATATTGTACTTGAGTAATCATCAGATTTTCCTAGTCAGCAGCAAATGAAACTATTATTATTATTGAAAATATGATTATTATTAAGAGAGATATTACATTTGAAATATTATTAAAATGAAAATCTAGAACCACTAAATTTGGAAGAAATATTTTTGTGGTAAAAATAGCATAGGAAAAAGAGATCAACAAAATTTCATTACCTTTATTTAAAGATCCTTTTAGCTTTTTTTTTCCTGACACACCTGGAAACAATCCACCATGATGTGGAAGTTTTCCAAGTGGAGATTGCCTCTTATTCTGAAGAGAATAATTTTTCAGATGAAACTCAGGTGAAGGAAGAGGTAAAGAAGTTGCAGCAGCCATATGTGGAGGCAGAAGAACACCATGAGGAGCAGATCTTCTCAACCTGAAAAATTCCACAATGGAGTAATATATTACAAAAATTATTACATTATTGTATAGACAATTGTAAAAAAGATATATGTTTATATTTTATTAGTTTTTATATGTTTTATTATAGATGTATATATTTATTATGCCTATATTGTATAGACTTGATCTCAAAAATTTTAAGAGGATAAATCTACAATTTCGAAAACATTTTCACTTGCATAACTTTGTAGTAAGCAAAGAAGAACCCATGTTCAAGGGTTTTGCTGGCCATCACCTGTTTTAGCACACCCAACCACCACAGCCTACCTTGATTATAAATTATTAAAATATGATGCAGAAACCATATTATTGTCATGTTTCTTATGCATTTCATAAGATTACAATATAAACAAAAAACAATATGTACATTCATCCATCAGCAGTATAATTACATTTTATCTCAATTTTAGAGCCAACATTATAAAGCCATAAAAATGACAATTTAACATTTAAATTAAACATTAAAAAGTATTTTTTGGTGTTTCCTTGCATCACTATCTTCACTAAGAAGTAAATATGTTGAAAAAACCAGGAGAGGGGTTTCATGGGCTATTGAGTGCAGTCTCAGAGAGATCAGGATGTTCTCTCACCACTACTATTAAAAAATTGTTATTTTTCCCAATTTTCTAGCTGGTGAAAACTGCTTAATTTTAGAATGAAAGTGAGCAAAAGTAAGTAAGTGAGATGCTTTCTTTGTTCAAGAGGCAGACTTTTCTTTAAAAAATATGTGACATAGACAGCATCACAACCTGGTTTTGTTGCTATCCTATTTAAGATATGGTTTTCCCCTGAAAAATATCTTAACCAGGTTTTAATGTAGATGTGAATCTTGTCAAGCAATTAGATTTGGAAGTCACAGGTCAACAAGGCTTTGGACTCAAATACTGAGGAACAGACAATCAGTTCAAAGAACAGTTGAAGTAGTTCAAAGAGAGTAGTAAAAAAGACTTCTAGTATTCTAAAAGCATTCACTGGCCTTAATCTTGACATTCCTAGACTATAACTTCTCCTAATTCAACAGGTCATTGAGATTCGATGGCTTCTGTAAATATAAATTTATATTATTTACAAAATTTATCTTTTTGGATAAAATATCTTTTCCCTGAGCGTATTCTTGAAGGACATCTAAGGAATAATTAAAATGGTTGTGCTTACATTATGTAAAAAATATAGGATAAAGTAAAGATCAGCAAAAGAAAAGCTTGATGGGTTAAAGGAAAGTTAAAAGTGAAATCTTCTTGGGAAAAAAGAAGTTTTTTTAATATAACCTGGTTCTAAAAAGGGAGTTAGTCCCTCCTGGAGCAATCCCATTATTTAAATCCCGATTCTTTTCATCTTTTGCAGCAGATGTATGGTCTTTCGGAGCACTCCACTGCCAAAACTTCAGCACAAATCCACTGATTGGATGTTCTCCATTTCCACCCTCAGATCTGTAAATACAAAAAAACCTATAATCAAACTTAATGAGCAAAAGAATGCAAATGATTCTACCAGCGAATGAATGTGGTGAAAAATTTATTTACAAAAACTGCAAGATAATGGCAAACTAAAATGTTTATCCACCATAGAAGGAGCACAGCTAATTGGACTAGGTTTCATTACACTGCATATAGTAAGAGTAAACTGACCCAAAACATAATTTAAATATATGCAAAATAAATAAATAAAAACTTTAGATTTATATGGCTCTCATTTTCTTGACATATTTCAATTTCACATCAATTAATATTTATTTTGAAATTGAATATATAAAATAAAACTTTCATAAAGAAATCTTTGCTCTAATTCAAAATACAGGAACAAACTTCACAAACAGGTACACTTTTCCTTTCCTTTTCCATTTTCTGAATAACAATCATCATCATTATTTTCTTGAAACAGAGATATTTGATGAAATGATTCTATTGTAGTATTTCATCCAAAAAAAAGACATACACTAGAAAACCACTGACTTATTTTTAGAAGTATGACTACATCTAAGCAAATATTTTGTCAACAAAACAAAAGTAAAATGAATTTCTCATCTAAGTTAGGATTAAAAGTAAAATTGTTTTAAAAGAAAATCATTGCTACTTGCCGAAAAGATGAAGAAGTTGACCCAGGTTCACTTGGCTGACGAAAAAGAAGAGGTACCGGATCCATAGCATGAGCATGAACACCTTCATGAGCCCAAAGTGTGGCATTCCGAGAATCTGTCAGACGGACAGAAACGGAACATGCAGGCTGGGACCCATTATTAGCAGATAGCAAAATAGAAAGACACTGGCCATGGTTTTCCACCAAGAGGCGATGATCACTGACCCATGCAGAGGAAGACATGGAATGCCGCTGAGGGTGTGAAGCCAAAGGAATGTTCAGGATGGTTGAAGTAGTAGAAGTGTCTTCAACAGATGGAGAGGGTTTTGGTGTCTGAACAGTTGAAGAGATCTGGCTGATTGTTGATGAAGATGGTGAAACCTCAAATCTCTTTCCATATAGTTCTTTCACTGAGATAGATTCACCAGTTTCTATTATCAGCAAATGAAAATCAAAAAAGAAAAAAGGGGCAAGTTTGAAAATGATTTTTATGAGTATAAAGAAAATTTTTGCAAAACTACATAAAGCTTCATTTGGCAAGAAAATTTAGAATTAAACTGTTCAGTAGGTCTGAAAGTTAGAATTACAAAACAATCGAACACAAACTTGTGTTACTGATGGGAAAAAGTGGAAAATTAAAAAAAAAGTTCAGCCAATGAAAGAAAAAACTTCAGAGGAGATTACCCAATGGAAAAATATTTAGATACCTTAGATCCACAATCTCATTTCATTTTTCAATATGTTTCTTTAACTATAATTAATTTAAATCACAAACAGAGAAGTCAAACTCAAATTAAATAATGAAGTGGAATAATTTAGCACATAATTCAGTTTTGTACATGAAAAGTTGATTAAATTCTATCTTCATATGTGTTAAAAACCACATCACATTATTATCTCATGAAAATAAAAATATCACAATGTTATTTCACACTCTCCTTATACATTATTAATTGAAAACTACCTTATACAGAAAAAGACACCTTATTTATGGTGTCATATACTAAAAATATGTGTCATATACACATTTTCAAGAGTATTAAAATTTGGAAGGTGTGCAATATAACTAAGATGTGAGATATTAATGGGAAAATATGGTTATTCATAGTTATGCAGAGTAGAGCATAAGAGTACAAAAATTTAGAATAAGTCTAATATGAAATTACAAATAAATGGGAAAATTTAACTCTTCAAAATACAATTCTAAAAAACTTCAGCTCTCAACAGATTCAAGCTTCACTTGAGACACTGAAACTGTTGCTACTGAAAGCCTCAATGGTAAAAATTCAAATCACCTTATACATTAAGTAAACACAGCAAATATACACTATAGGAAATATGTTAAAAGCATAATATGTACTTTTTGTATAACATTACAAAATTATTCAAATGTGGAGCAGATAATGGAGGAGTTTAGATTACCGAAAATTTTAACACAAGTATTTGCAGCAATTGCAATTAATTTAATCTATTAATTGTCCAGCTAAAAATAATGAAACTGAATTTCATGATATCCAAAATATAATCACTATGAAAATATATATCCAAAAATTTAGAGAGATTTGAGTTGATAAACTACCAATAATTTCTTGGTAATCATTAAAATCAACAAATAAACTTACAAATTTGCATTATTTATTTATGGATGTTATGAAAGTGTGTATAAGATTTTCAAGAACTTTGTGAGAAAGATGAAACATTCACATCATATTCTCATCACATTCTCATAATTCCTTTAAAAAATTACCCACCACATTTACCACTATCTGGATCTAACAGAAAGGAAATGACTGCTGTAAACAAAAGTGACCAATTTTAGACTATAACTAAGTATTAATCGAATTTCTACCATTAAAAACTTAAGAGATTTGCTAGGTGATTTTTAGAATTTTCTGTAAACTCCAAACATTTTTTATAATTGTGCAGCATCTTCCAAAGTCTGACCATTACAGGAAAGTTATATACTGGAGATTTGATCATCTACAATAGGAATCTATAGTAAATCTCCTGGTTTCAACCTTTTACAAACCAGTAATGGTTTAAACATTACTAAGGGTATTAATAATGATAATGATTTCTTTAATGAAAACAGAAAGACCCCAATTATTTCTGCTTGAATAATTATCACAACTGATGAACACACAACTCTCTAACCAGAAATGTTGGATTAGCCAGGATTTAAACCCAGAACCCTGAGGTGGGAGCACTAACATGCAAACCAATCTTCCACTACTATAGCAATTAAGTTTTCTATCAGAATTCAACATTAAAGAATTAATTATTTAACAAGTTAACTGAGATGTTAAAGCCACTAGAATAATTCTGTATCTTACCATCACCTCCCTCTGTGATGCAGCGATAGAAAATATTTAAAGTCTGCACATTTAAAGTTATACTGGAAACAGTCACACAACCAGAAGGAGTATATGGCAGCCCGATGATGCTTCCTGATCGTCCAGATGCCAATGCTAAGGAAACAGTGTCTGGAGAAGATGAGGGAGAAGGAAGAGGTCGGTTGGACATGAATAAGGGAATATCAGAGGAAGATGTTGAGGAAGAATAAATGAGTTCCTTCTTTGAAGTTGTCTTGGAATCTGTGGCCTTTGTGTTAGCCAGATGGGGTGAGTAAGAGGAGGAATTGGGAGATGGAACTGACGCTTTGCTCGAATTATGTAGAGGGGAAGAAGGAGGGTTGGGAAGTGTACATGCAACTGCTAGCTCATTAGTGCCATCTCCATCAAGGTCTGGAATTGATACAGGGAACTGCAAAGCAGTGGGACGCATTTGAGATTTATGGTCATGTAGATACCAAATGATGTCTCCTGAAAAGAGAAAGTAAAACAAGTTAAATAGTAAATGTCTTGTTTAGAAATGTAATAGTTAGGCTATAAAGTTAATTGGTACTGAATCACATTCATTGACTGAAATATTTTTTATTAAAAAAAAACTTTCTCACAAGTTCCCAAATAAATACATAAATGAATAAACACTGCAAAAAAGTTTCAAACTTAATATTTAGCTATCACTCATATGAATAAGCCATGATTGTAGGTCGAAATTCCACAAAAAGTGTGGGACCCAAATTTGCTCCTCCCCCGCTACCTCCATGCATATATATATATATATATATATATATATATATATATATATATATATATATATTTTCCCGGTGGATAGATAAAGCATTCCATCTTTGTTTGCAAATTTCTTGCCCCTTAATCCTCATTCTCCTGGAAGATAGACCTAAGGATGATTTGGACCCTATAGACTCCTCCCTGGTGATTTCACTGGCATAAACTAGACTGGGAGGCATGATTAGTTTAAATAATTTGTGAATTCTTCCAATAAACACAAAGAGGTATCACAGAAATACAGTAAAAGATGTTTAAGATGCTATTCTACTTAATACACGGTTTTATCCTGGTCCAGGTCACTACCATATGAATCACATGGTAAAAATGCCATTTAAAAAACTCTGCTATCTGCTTATAGTGTATATTTTTCCCAATCCCTAGATGCACTGCCACACACCCAATCAGCCACCTCATTCAATAGAACAAAGAATTTTGAAATCATTTGCATCACCATCTGTCTCTCTTCTCCTAGTCACTAAAGGAGTTCTTTGTGAATTCCTTGTTTGGGATGACTAATTATGTGCGAATAAAATGAAAATAACATGAAGCAGAGTGATCTTTCTCCCACTGTTGGAACTGATATGAACACTGAAATCGAGTGAGATGATGAGATCTTCCGCTTACTTATAACACCATGCTTGGCAGTATTATAAATAAGAATAATAAACCAGAAATGAAGTGAAAATTATTGTGGGTAGATGAGCATAGACATAGGAGAGATTGTGCTCTATGATGACCTCTTTCCATTGCAGTTAAAAAAATATCATTCTTCCCTAATCGCCTATCTCCATGGTAAAAATTTCTTCACTGTAGAGTTAAAAAAGGACCAAAATGAAATAATATGGAATATCTGACAAGAAGGAACCAGTATTACACAACAACATACAGGCTTTATATATCTGTGGCATACAAAGCTAACTAGATAAGTTCCATTTTGTTTTTGGGAATAAATCACTTATTTACAAAATACATGAAAGCAAAGCGAAGCTCATATAAAGCAAAAATATTCTTATCTTTTGGTTTCCAATACAAAAGAAATACAACGTTTTCATAACCTGGTTATAACACTATCCTGCTCATAACGTGCTTTTCACTTGAACCCCTGAAGAGCATCTTGACTGGATTTCACTGTGCTTAATGTTAAGGCAGTTCTCAAGTAGTTTCATAATTATATCCTCCAAGAGGTCAACCAAAAGTTGAAAACTTAATATAAAAAATTAATGAAATAAACTATTACTGGAGGCATTAAGAAAAATTGAACAGTTATGTGAAAATGCATAAGTAGATCATCATTACCAGTGGATGGGTTCACAGCTGCTAGTAGACCCGAACGGCCAGAAAATGCCAAGCAATCAGGCACACCATCTCCATCAGTGTCCAAAAGTCCACAGTCAAGCTCTTCTGGTGGAGAAGGTAAAGATATATGCCAAAGTGGTTGTCCAGTAGTACCACTCAATGACACCAAGCCACCACCTCCACCACCAATTACTACTCCATAAAAATCAGAATCACTGTTCAGAGCCTCACTTTTATTTGAGCGCTTAGCTCTTGAACCATCTTTAGAAGGCACTTTTTCCTCTAATTTCACTGTTTCCTTGTCTGCTTGATTTTTGTGATCTATGTTAGCAAAATCATCTGATGAAATTCCTACTCTAGATCCACTTCTGTTGACAATTGGACCATTTTCTAGCTCTCTCTTACTCTCTGATGACTTACTCGTATTACCTTGTGATTGGAATGATGGATTATCCAGAATCCTTTTACTTCTATAATGAGGAACTGAATTGTTGCCTTTGTCTTGATTTATGCTACTATTTTCATCTGAAGACTTATGAAAGTTGGAATGGGAAGAAGTTTGCTCTAAATTAGTATTACAGAAATTAAACAGAGTCTGGCCATCATTTTTCACTGATGAAGTCCTTTTGGAGTTTGAAAAAGTAGCAAAAGAGCAATTAGACGATTCAGCTAAAAATGATGAAGATATTAAAGACATGGCAGGAGGTGGAACAACAGTAGATGACAACAATCCTGGTAACTGTCCTCGAACCAGAAACACCATATTTAGACCCCCTCCAGAGGGACTTGGAACTAAATGAACTCTTCCTTTAAGTTCTGTAAATAAAATGAAAATACCAAATTAGGCCATTGAAATACATGAGAAAAATGACATCTTCAATCCAGAAGTGTCATGAATATCTACATTTCATCTACACTGAGACAATAAATAAAATATTGAACATCCTAGTTTTTCACAAATCATATGATATTTCTGAAGGGAATATTACAATATTAAATGGAAATTTTCTGATAAAATATTTTAAGAATTACACATAGATTTACATCTCATTAACCACTCCTATTCAATTAATTTTCGAATACATGATAACAATATAGATGAGCAAGGCAGTTATGTCATACCCAAAAATCAAAGAAAGGCAGCCTGACAGTCTAATATTGCTCTTAGAATGGCAAACCTCATTCTCATTGATTTATATTGCATAGCTAAATCACCCATTTATGAATGTACATATTTAAGAAGTGAACAGTTCCATGAAATTCAAAATGCACCTGATAGTTAGAAGTACCCCTTTCAAAACTTATATCTCCAAATTCATGGGAGGGGAAAAAATATTGTCTCCAAGATATACGGGGTGAGATTACTGTCCTTCCCATTAGCTTAATCCAATAAAATTCAGTATTACCTGAATTCTGCTTTCCATATGTAAATTCAAATTACATATTAAACTAGGTAAAGTTTTTCAAAAGCCTAAATTAATAACTAGTATCCTTTGATACATTTAAATGTCAGTCAGGCACCAAAGTAAGAGTTAGATCATATCAAAGCATAAGTGTGGCAGGGAACAGCTGAACAGCTTTTGTTGACAGCAGAAAGTCTTAAGCTAACCCTGGTTGCATGTTCTGCCTAAGATATGAGAGAAAGTGTATTACCATTACACAGCAAGGCATCTTTCAAGCTAAGCTTAGAGGTATCTATGAACAGACTCCAGTCATTTTGGCTGTAGTCCATGTTCAAAATGCTCATTAAACCAATGAAATTGCTAAAAAGACAAGATTATTTTGACACTAGCAGAACCTGGCACAGGAGTGCCTTACCTTGGTGTCATCTAGGAATTACATCCTTACATATTTAAATGATAACAAATAATTTATAAATAATAGATTTATTGAAAACATCAAAAGTTTACCAAGATAATTAACTCAGAAGATGGGCATTGTACTAGTAAATACACAAAGATAACTGCCAATAAATAGTTCCAGCAGTCACCATCAGAGACATGCATGTATTGCAGTGATCCTAGATAATATGTACATTTTAGAGGGTGCTTGGACTAAAAAGTCTAGTACTAGATTATTCAACACTCAATATACTTACATGTCAATTATTGTATCATAATTGTTAATAATGAGAAATATGATTGCCCATACAATCAATCCCACAAACACTATAAGCACAGATAAACTCACCATTTCTTTCAGCAGCTTTCAACGACAAAATTATTGCAGCATTCATTAAAGAATCCTTCAAAAGAACAGATGCTAACACTCAGGTGCAAATGATCACAGCTACAGTACAACTTACATCCCACTAGCATGCACATGTAGTCGTAAAACTGATGCACAAAATTGGCCAAAATGTTTGGTAGCATTATACATAAATTTAGAAGAATAGAAATGTTTAGCGTATCTTATTTCAATGATGAAATGATGATGATTTCTGGGATGCATTAATTAGCCTGAGAAGCATTTAGAGGGGATTAGGAAATAGGTAACCAATCAAAAAATAAATTATTATAAAGCATTGATTTATAAGTAACATACTATTTATTTTTTGCCTACGCCATATACCAAAATAAAAAGCATACAGGGAAATGGTACAATGAAAAAGATCATTGAAAATTCTTCATCTACTTTCATTTTACATTTTTCTGAAATAATGCACATGCTTGGGGGATAAGTGTTGTATACACATTAAAGCATTCATGCTCCTATAAAATAAAAAATACGATATATAAGTATTAAAATCATAGTTTTATCTGTTAACTAAGCAATGACTTATTAAAGAAAAGTGCAGATTATGTAAATACAATGTGAATAATATAATTATAAAAGTAGTGCTTACCTATTCCAGGCAGTATTCTCTCCCAAGAACCCCTAATGGAGCGAAGACTGGAAATGGATGAAAATTGTGAAGAAATGTTGGAGGATGATGATAAACTATCATTTGAAGGATCACAGCCAGGCAGATCACAGGGGAGGACAAAAAGAAACCCAATCTGAAAGGGTTATTGACCTGATCAATATACTTGAAATTTTATTAGTTTTCATTTTTGTTCTTTAAAATAGTATTAAAGTATTTGTTCCTCAAATATCAGAAAATGGAAACGATCTTTGGAGATAGGAAGATATACCAAGCAATAAATTTTCCACACAGCACAATCAATATCTGTGTTTAGGCATCATCTTCTGCTCCACATAAGACATTTGTTGACTAATCCACAACACTAAACAAAGGAGACATGTAAAAGAAGGTACTCAATTTTATAATTGGTGATAGGTGTATGTTTTATTCCCCTCTAACTTAAAATTAATTTCCCTCATTCCCCTGTAATGTCTACCAGTAAAAAATTTTTATAAACAAAAGAAGAAGGCCCAAGGATCAAAAAAGATTTGACTTGAATCTGCTTTGTAGTTTAAGTACAGTATATTTATCCATTACAATATAATGAGATAATAATAATTAATATATATGAGCATTATTAACAAAGAATAAAGCTGCTGATAAATTATGTGTGTAAATTCACTTCTACATAGCCATAACAAGCACTAAGTCAATTCTCCAGAAATAAGTATTAATTTAAGGCATATATAAAATAATTTACCAACTTGGCAATAGAAGTAGCTGAAATTTAGAAGATTAACTTCTGAAATTTCCATAAAGCAATACATTTTTCATTTAAAATTAAACAGCAGATGATAAAATTTGTAATTAGATCTACCTATATTCATTTTCTTCTCCCAATTTTCCTCAATCCTAATGTATTATCACTCAATAAAATAGTCCAATGGCTGACTTCACCCTAAAATTTTTCTATCATAAATATATCTTAAACTCTATTCAATCTTAAAACTGTCCTTGAGCTTTGATCTTCAAAAGCTTCATTCTCAACTAAATATGCAATCCTATCTCTCTCTAGCTAAATTCATTAATGGATAAAGTTCTATTTTTCTTCCGATTCTTTGTCTTCCTGTAATGTTACTTGTAAAACAGCTTTCACAGCTAAGATCATTTTGCACATATAGGGCCCCACTAGGAATTGAACCAAGGACCGCTTTCATCAAAGTTGAATATACTACCCGATTACTACTATCCAAGAGCCTCCTCCTTATTCTTCGGATAACAATAGGCACTTAATATCCAATGTAATGCTTCATCGTTACAGCTAAATTCTATTTACATGAAAAGTATATCTAAGAGACATTATTTATATAAAGTATACCTAATTTTCAATTTTAATCAAATTTTTGAGTTATTTTAAACTTCTCTACATCAAAAAATTCAAATTCAGAGCTAAAACCTGATACAAAAAACAAAGATAAAGTTTTTAGTGCTTCTATTTTAATCACATATTCAAATCATTCACATGAATATTGACATACTGGAATCATCTATAAAATGTATTACCAATGTAAATAATAGTTCAAATTCATAGAAAAAGAAACTAAAATGTCTAAAAAAAATATTTTTATTTATGCATGTCATGGTGCTGCTGGCTAGGCCTTATACCTAAAAGGAATGAAGCACCATGAGCTTTATATTTTAAATATGCTCCAAATTACTCCAAATTTTATTCATTATTTCATTTATTATAAGTTTAGAAAATAACTTACAGAGATTTTTGAATATTTTAAATAAAGATAAAATAAATTAATTCAGTCTCATTCATACAAATATATTGGTAAATTAAAATATATTTTTAATAAAAATATTTTTTTAATAAAAATATTTTTATTACATGCAGAATAAAATTCTTAAAGAAAAATATCTAATAAAAATTAATGATAGCTTTCATCAGAAAAGTTGAATTTATGCTAAGACTTGAGAGATGTGAATAAAGAAAAAGATATTTTATTTCTTTTGTGCCATAGAAGATTTAAAATATTAAATGAATAGCATTGTGCCTTAAATGAATTGGCAAGCTTGTAGATGGGATGGCTTTAAATATGTTAGGTCTCCAACAATTGATAAGGAAGCAAAAGATAATCTATAAAATCTCATAAATTCATTATTAAAAATCCTAAAGAATAAATTTCTTCAATTTAAAAATATCTGAAGGTCATGAGCAAATTAAATTCAATCACACATCACAAGCAATAATTTCTACAGAAAATAACAATTAATTTTAAGATTATAATTTGAAATTCTCAGAATTATTCAATTAGTCATCACTGATAATTAATAATTTACTAGAAGTTACAACTATTATCACCCACCACAACCAGAAAACAAAGTAATATAGAGAAGAAAAAGCAGGCTCTGCGTAGGCCCGACATAGCTGGTCTTTTAGGAGATGGAAGGACGAGGGGAGGGGGATGAGAAGCATCTGGATCTGATTCCGCATCCTTGCTTTTGAGGTTAAGTTGAGAGGTCATGCCATTCAAAGTGAGGTCACTGCCACCCAACGGCTGATACTCTCCTCGACCCAACCTTCCTCGTCCTAAGAAGGTAAACAACTAGTGAAGATTTTCACAGCTACTTAATTCCTATAATTACCTATAGGATGTTTAGCCAACAAGAATTTTTATTTAATATACATCATAACTTATGATTGATAACATAAAGAAGCCTTTTGGTGATACTAGAGAGTCTATGTGGACTTTATATTCATTTATAATTCAACACTGTCAAGCAAAGACGGCTTATTTCTCAAAAAATTTCCTCTAAAAAATTAAAATTTCATGGTAATAATTCATGATAGAAAAATTTATTTATTGTATATTTATAAATAATTAATGGAATAAAATTCACAGTATTAAAAAACAAATTTATGAAAACACAATTTGCCATACACTAATCTACAATTTCAAATACTTTTTTAATTCAACTGAATTATGCAATGTGACATTATTGATAGTGTAGTTAAACAAGAGTAATAAATTATTTAAACAATGACAGATGAGGAAAAATATTTCTCATTTCTTGCAACAAAAAAGGTTTCCCTTTAGTGGATTCATTTTTCTCAGTAATTAGTTTTTCAAAAGAGTAATTGGTAAAAGCATCTCTCTAAAATAAAAGAATCTCATGCAGATACATTAAACACCTTGAAATTCATAGAACAATTATTTATTAATGAAAAATACATTATACAAAAATGTTAGCTGAAAAATAAATCAGAACTCTAATACTTCAAAACAGCCCTGTAAGGGTAATTCTATTCTCTCAATTACACAGTTAATGGCATATGAAAATACTCTAAATAGACTAAATGCTACTCAAGTTTTCAAATTGTCATTAGTTGAATAGATGAGCAGAAAAATATTACTTAGGAAACCAAGATTTAGATTTCCAGGCTAATGCTCCAATGACAGCTGCCATTATGACTAGTGAAATTAACTTTGAGGACTTCTTTTCTATCTTCTTTTCTGCAATGTAATCTGCAGGAATTTCTTCAAGTCCTTGCATCTTTGCTAAATTCTGTCTTAGAAATTTAACATCTTTGCTCACAAGATCTAACTGCTTCATAACTATCTCAGACTTTTCTAGTAAAATTTTTTGTTCACTTAATGTGGTAACAGGAATTGCCACTCTCTTCCCCTCTACCGCATGTCTAACATATCTAACAGTGGCTGACATTGTTTTAAGATGAACTACCATGTTTTCCAGAACTACAGCAGCATCCTGAGGGCGAAAAGCACTGCCAACATTATTGATCAAGGACTTCTTTGACCATTCCATAGCATGAAATTTGGATATTGCAATATGGATGCAAACCCTCTGCAAGCTGTCAGTGATTCCTATCTTTTCAAGGTCATTATCAGTCATGGCTAACAGCTTCTCTGCACTGACATTATGAGCTCTCAGAGTACTCAAAAGGCTCAGTTGGTTCATACCTGAGAGTAAATAAATGAGGAGCTTTAAGTCCTGCAAAGATTCTCCATCTTTAACATCAGGATCCATAGCCAAATTAGATTCTACATCATTATTCCTTTTACTACTAAAGTCACTACTTAAATTGAAAGCAACGTTTCCAGATTTATCACATATGTGAATATCAGCACCAGCAATCACTAGAGCCTCGACAATAGGCAAATGATTCTTTCTGACAGCCCAAAACAAAGCAGTCCAACCCTGGCTATCTTGTAAATCAAGCCCTTCTCCATCTTCCATCAATAGCTTTGCAGCTTCTAGATGGCCTTCTTTGCAAGCAAACATAAGTGCACTCATACCATGTCTCGTCACAACTGTTTTGTTTGCTCCATGGTAGAGAAGAGTATTGACACATTTTGCTATAGCTTCCTCTGATTTAGATGTGGAAGCACATGCTGCCATCAAAGCAGTATACTTTTCTTTGTGGAAGTTTGGATCAGCGCCACTTTCCAGAAGGAACTCTAAGACATCAGCTTGACCACCTGCAGCAGCAAACATGGATGCTGACCAACCATTTTGTAGAACCTGATCAACTGATACATTCTTCTTTTTAATTATAGTTTTCACGAGATCTAAGTCTCCAGTTGAAGCAGCTATTCGAAGTTTATTCCACAGGACTTTTGGTGATTCCACCTTAAAGTTATCCTCTACTTCAATAGTTTTGGGACCAGGATGAGGATTTTTACCAGGATTTTTGGAGGATTGATTTGGCTGCAGATCTCCAACTGAAGCCCTCTGGTTATTCTGCTCCTTTGGGTGGGCTGATTTAAAAACAGGCAAAAATCAATGGATGTATTAAAAGAAAACTTGAATCACCTGTGATGGTCTGTATTAAAAAGTATACTATGGTATCTAAGTAAACTTAAAATGCACTAAGTGTTGAGCTATGATTAATATTAAAACAAGTTCAGTTTTACTCAGAAGTTGTAACTTAAAATAAAAGTAAGATATTAATAGCTATTTTTTAATAAACTGGAGAAAAGAAACTGTAACAGTAATTATTAATTAAAATTGAAAATCATAAGTAACAGCTCAATCCATGCAAACACAGTAAATTGGACAGCTTTGAAAAAAACAAAGAAATCCATTAAAGCATTCCAACACCAATTTTGGTATGATAATTTAAGAAAATTTTCTTTAAAGTGTCAAATTTGAATTCAAAGCTATTTACTGAAAGTTTCCTCGAGACACTATTTCACTCTACATTAATTAAATCCTAAAACTTACAACATCATATAGTCAAAATATTTACCATTTCTTCCATCTGAGCCACCTTTGGGTGCCTGAGAGTGAGATGTTTTCATCACATGACTCCCAGCCTCTCTACCTAAACCAACATTGTTCAGTTCCTCTTCTTCTTCCTCTTCTTCTGTTGTATCTGCATCGCTCATAGACTGTGGTAAAGGAGAGTATATTGTGCCCGGACTAGATCCTCCAGTAGCCATCTATGTCAAGAAAAACATCCGAAACAAGGAAACGTTTAAGTTCACTTGAAGTAAATAAAATAATAAACACTATAAAAGTGGGCATCACTTCCAATTTAATCTGGAAATTCTCCGAATTGGCACAGTTACTTTAAAACGATACGGATTCACAGAAAAGGTCATCTCCAAAAATATCTTCACCTCCTAGCACATTCTTGGGAAGTTTTATTTTATCCTACACTGATAACTTAGCATGAATATTTCTTACATAATGCAATCCTGAGTATTATCTACAAAAATCATACTTCAACTGAAACAGAGAAATATGCCATTTAATTTCCCCTATCATAGCAATAAACGATTCCTCATTTTAGGGTTTAATGCAATTGACACATCAATTAATACACTTCCTGAAATGTATAACGTTTTAACCAACTGAAGGTAACTCCTTCTTAACAGTACTAACCGGCTCTTTTCTTTCAATAATAATTCAACGCGAAATCGGGAAAATTGTCAGCTGTAGCACAAACGAGTTTTTTAAATGATATTGACATTCTTCAAAATGTGCTACAAAATCTGAGTAAATAAATATTGATATGATTTGAATCTGTAGGGCAAAGAATAATTGAAATTAAGGCAATGATAATTCAATGCACAGGTTACAAATATGTTCAGCACCTTGCACGAGATCGCCGGGCTCGCTTACTCATACGGTATTTCCAGCATTACAAAAACAAACCAAGAATGTATCTATTTTCGCTGATGCACCGCGATGTATTTCCGGAGTTTGATTGACGGTATACTGGAGAACGTGGAGAAATAAAGGAGGGAGTTTTCTAAAGCTTTTGATTAAAACTAGTTCTTCATAACAATTTTTAACAAAGGCTGTTTCATAATAAATCCTATTTACTGAAACGAAAAATCAATGATACCGCAAAGATTATCCTCTTCGACGGAATATTTAATGCTGATGACAATAACCATAATCTGAAGTTTTATTATGAAATAATATTTTATAGGAAGACTTTAAATTTATTGTAACCAAAGGATTGATCACTACGTAGGCATAAAATTTTGATTCGAAAATCTGACTTACAACATTAACAATTATGCTTCAATATTCTCAATCAGTACATGGAATTTCGCTAAAAATCCTAAGTATAATTAATACTTACGTTTGTAAAGTGAATGGTACGGTCAACTCTAATCCATGGCCAGCTGACAACTGGCGTCCCTGTGCGGACTAAATGCGGTGAAAACTCGATTTAAAATTTCGGAAGGCGTGTTTCAATCACCTGTAAATATTCTGCTGGTTCTCGGCAAATTTCAGTTATTACTGACGGAAAAAACTAATGATCATGAAATTCAATTAGCCAAGTGGTAAATCTGTATGAAGATGGTTAGCGCAATATGATACAGTCGATTCAGTCTATTCATAAGTTGTTCGAAGTTTTTGCGGCGCACTCTGTTCGGAAGTGTAAAAGTGATATCATATCATTCGTAAGTTCAGTATGGTCAATGAATTATACTGACAATATACACTAGAATCTAGTAGATTAGAGATATTTCGACGATGGATTTCGATCGTATAGTGAGGTGAAGTTTTATGTGCTTTCCTAAAAGATGCACTTAGAACTGAATTGTTAATGATGGGGAAATTAACTGTCAGGTGAAGTTATTAGTGTCTCCCTTAATTATGGACATAGAATTCGTAGTTAATAATGGATAGGTTAACAGCCACGGCAGGGATTTTATTCTTTATTGCTGATGTCTGCGCAATTATTAGTGTATATACGCCTGATTGGATTGTATCTGATGTTGGAGGTAAGTAGACATAAACACCATTCTGATCGATTTTATTTAGATGAAGTGGATCTTACGGTATTTGTTGCTTTGCATTACGAGCGGAATCATTATATTTAGAGGTCTGACAAAAATTTTGACTGATGTGAATTTGTTTGACGTTTCACTAGCATCCTAAGCAAAGACGTTTTGTTTTCAAGGGGAAACGAAGATCGGTCTCATGTGGACTTGTATGACTCTTTACAATCGACCTCAAGTATGCTTCAGCCCTAATCTTCAACCTGAATGGCTGCTGACTTTAGTCTGTGTCTTCCTTGGATGTATATGTATAGCTACCACAATCATTTTACTTGGATCAGCACATTGGGACCCAAACGTAATTCCTTATGCTCGATGGGTGGGATTTACTGCAAGTAAGTTGTATCAATCGATCAAAGGGCTTTCTAGCGTGCGATTTGAACTCTTTGCCAAAGAAATATTGCTAAATACAATTATGTATACTCCATGAAAACGATTGCATGACACCCCTTGGATTTCATACATTAATTTATTAATCTGTGAAATATTTTCCAATAAATTCTTTGCAAGTGAAACTTTTTTACCTCTTGTCACAATTCTTTTGTAGTGGTCTTATTCTGCATAGCTGCTGTAATTTTTCCTATGGGATTTCACATAGATGATATTGGTGGTCAGCCATATCAACTACCAAATTCTCATGAAGTGAGTATTGTAACATCAACCTCCTTTCTAATGCATTCATTTCAAAAATATTCTTTGCAAATCAGGCCCATATAATATACATAGTATATGCTCATGAGTGCATTACTCTAATTAAGCCTGAAACTTACTTAAGCATAGTGATAACATATTTTGAGGTTATTACTTTTATACTGAAGCTATAAAACCAAATTATCTTAAAATTTTTGTTTATTTCATCACATTGAAAAATTAATGCTTCTTTCTGATTATCTTTTAGGTAGGATTGTCGTACATTTTCTTCATCTTTTCTCTTTGGTTGACTGTTATCTCAGAACTTATTGCCAGCAAAGTTTGTCTTCCACATTTTTAAGAAGAGCCATGAAAACTTTGGTGCTCAAAATCAATTTCGTATGTTTTATGTGCGAGAAACTAAAATACTCATGTAGTAAATAGGTTAAATTATTATGAAACTCTGCATAATCTGTATTAAATTTACTTGTTTATTTTTGTACATAATATTTGAAATGGAAGGTTATCATGTTAGTAATAATGTACTTGCACTTCAATCACCAAATCAATCTTAAAATAATATCCAAGACTTATTTTACCTGAAATATTAATTCAGATTTTTGAGTACTTAATAAGTTTAATTCTGAAACAAAGAGCAAGCTTTGCATTACTGGACATCCGATATCCATCCATCATGTTTTTACCATGCTTTACTATGGTATATGCTTGTTTTCAAGCAATTTGTTTTTATATTTCTAATTCATAACATGTTGCCTTGCCAGTTCATTTTCTAATTAAATCTGGTGGTGCTACAATATTTTTTCACATTTTGCATGTCATAAGAGTGATGATGTTTAAAATTTGTACTTTTTGTTTATTAGAAATTGAGTGTATACTGTGGAATGTATTTTAATAAAATAACTCAAACAGGAATCAAGCATTTATTTTTTAAAATCAACTGAAGTCCCAATCAAATTACTTTCTATAATCAAAAAGCAAATGAATTTTTCTTGCATCCAGGATTCCACATGTTGACTATCATTCAGCTAAAAAAAATTTTCCTTAAATAGGTATTTAAATTAGAGATTTGAAAACACTCCTATCGATCTATTTGTTGGTTTTCAATGTTAAAAGAGGAAGTCTAGGATGACTGACCTTCTAGGAATCTCCTAGTGACTGAAAGATTTTTAGGTATTTAAAATAGTACAAAATTGTTATTGAAAGCTATACCCAAGAAACACGGGCAAATTATTCAAAACACTCCTGCTTAAGATATTATCCCACTTAAAACTCACAATCAGTCCTTTGAACTTTTTTACATATATGTAGTGGAAATGCACATATTTTGTGTATTTTCACTACTTCTTATCAGTGACACACTACCAACTGCTTTAGCTGATCATCAGTATCATTTGATTGACTGAATATTATTTACGTTATATTTCCAGTCTCTTGCGTTCCTTCCTGCATCTAATAGGTTCCTCAACTTTGACAATGACTATTGACTGTAGCGAAAACTGTTACTCATAGTATAATTGTGCTGAATTTACATGCACTTTTTCACCAACAGTTTTCTGGATCAGTGTAGAAAGTAATGGCAAACCACCTCTCTTGTCATCTCATTCTCTCTCCATGGCTTTTAGAAGCTGATACTGGAGAGCATTAGGTCCTGAGCAGACTGCTTAATGGACAGAACCTAAGGGTAAAGCTTTTTTCCATACCCTTAATTAATATTTCCCAAGTTAAACTCTGAGAAGGTGATTCATAATGCAAGAATAAAAAGGATGGAATTTTGGAATGGTAACTATTAGTTATTTACAGGATTTCTGTGACTAGAAATGCAATTGGGGGTAATATTGCAGAAAAGTGCAAAATTAAAGTTAAGAGAAACCTTCAATATCATGAAAGTATTGAAATGGCTAGGATAGCTACAAAATCAAAATATACTTTGATGTTATAAATTTATGTGTATTGCAGTCCAAAGTGATAGAGGAGCTCATATTAATAGCTATAACAAAAGTACCAGTAATAAAGAACGCTGATAGGTCTACACTCAAGAACAGAAAAGGATGTGTAATAGTTTTATAACTGTAAATATACTTGGATATACACATACAGTAAACCCAGTCAAGACAATTTTCAGTGGGCCAAGGGAAAACCTCATCATAGGTGGGCCAGGGTATGAAAAATTTTATCTTTTTACATTAGAAAAAAAAGGATTGTTGGCTCTCTCATCTTAAAATGAGTGCTTTATACCTAAAAACAAAAGGAATCTTCTTTATTTTGCTTTACTTGCCTCAGCTGTAGATATCTAGCGTGATTGAACTATTGTCCTAATACTGGTTCCCTTCTCATACTTTTAAAAATTCTGCTTTTTGAATAAAGAGAGAGTCTTCCTTTGTTACTTAATTTTGATAATTTTCAATCCTCAATTTTTACCATGAAAGTAACTATGGGAAAAGGTGAATTTTTTAACAATAGTGGTGAGAGGTCATCACATCATCATCTCTCTAAGACTATGCTCAACAGTCCACCAAACACTGCACTACCACTCTCGCTTATTCAATGCATTTAACTTGGTATTATGAAGAAAGGAAACATTGGCAGGTGACTTTTTATCTCTTTTTTATTATTATTTATTTATAATCTAACATTCTGACCCAAGATGTTAATGTCTCTATGTCAGAGATCATATTGGCTTCAACAGAGGGGAAAAGATTGCTCTGCTTTGTGATACCTTCATTTTATTCTAATAAAATTATTCATTCCATACAACAGACTCATGAACCCTTTTTTTAGAAAAGGATAGCAATGCAATTATTTATAAAATTCTTTGTTCTATTAAATGAAGTGGCTAATTGGCTAAAGGGGATGGAAGTGCTCTAGGGATTCATTAGCAATCTAGGGATTGAGAAAAATTTGCATTAAAATCAGGTAGCAGAGCATCTTAAATGGCATGTGATTCATATAGTAGGTATGACAAGGAACACTTTTAGACTAGGTAAAGTAGGAGAGGAGGATGGTAATGTAAAAATTTTTCAGTCTATTGCATGATGGGAAGGATTGGCTATAGTGGGTTGAAGTAAATCTGGGGAAGTGGTTAATTTGCCTTATAAATGGATAGTAGAGCATCTTAAGTAGTATTTTAACATGTGTTTAGTGTGAAAGGAACTGAAAGAAATTGCATATTAAGAGGGATGGTGTCTTAAGTGGAAGTATTTTAAATGGGTTTTACTCTATATAGCAGGAGGTAGTTTGCTTTTACTGTGTGCTCACTGAATTGTAAACTCCCAGTTGGACTAATTTGATTATTTCTGTTCCAATGTTATTAGAATCGGGAAATTATCAAGGAACCTAAAAGATTGCTTTTTAAGAGGATGTTAGTTTTGATTATTACTTACATCTCATATCTTTTTAAATGAACTTGAAACCCAAGGATGGATATACAATGACTTCTAACTCTCAAATTATTTTATATGGAAATTCTGCCCCATGAATATTTTATTAAAAAAAGTTTCAAAAATTCTATCATTTTGTTTATGACTAGTACAGATCATAAAATATATAATTTTCTTAAAATACAACTCAGGCAAAATCAATCAATAAATTTCTCTATCAATCATCTCACATGCCTCAGACTGAGCATATTGATAGGATGAGTTGAATGTGAAAGCAATTCACTAAAATGAAAGAGTACACGTAAATCTAACAAGGAAATGAGATATTGGCATTCTTCATAATTTCCATAAAAAATTTAGTAATGGTGATAAAGCAAAAATGCCTATGAAGGAATATCTAGAGGATAAAGATTGTGATGGTTAAGGTAAATAAAGAGAAAACAAGACAGGTGTGTTTTTAAGTTTAGTTCTTTAGATTAGTGACCACATGGAGAAGCCTATTGATTCCAATGGGTGGTTGCTTTGTAAGGCTTCTCAGAGTGGTCTGAGGAATGGGACAGAGTGGAAGAAGACGCAAGAAAAGTCTTCCTGTGCAATAAGAGTTCTGTGTGTGGTAAATGTGTGATGGGTGTTAGGAAGGCAGTCATTGGTAAACAAAGAAGAGGGAAGATATTCCCCTTCCTCCATATTCTTAAGACTTCCTTCTTCAAACAGTAATGGAATAGACTTCAAACACTACACATAAGAAAACAGCAGCAGTTCTTGTGAACCGCAAGGTAGGCTCGAATTTCAATATTTTCTTGTTAGCTGTTGCTTTTTTTAGTGCTTAGGAGTAGATGAAATGTCACCAATAGAATAATGTGATAATTCAATTATCTTATTGAAATATCATTGAAAAATTTAAAGCAATTATTTATAATTGCCACTAAATTTAGAAAGGTACTATGGATATTAAGAATAGAATATCATTGATTATGCTCAATGGCACAATTTCTACAGCTAATTAAATGAGTTTGAGAAAATTAGTGACTTAGGAATGAAAATATAAGCCCTATATCTGATTATACTCTATACATTAATTGGTACCTATTTCCCAGTTTTTTTAAATTACTCTGAGCATATGTAATATGCTTTACTTCTTGGAAGCAAGTTCATTTCCATAAGATGGAAAGAGTGAAATTAGTTTCACATGGTAGTGTTTACTATATAATACATGAATTATATGACAGTGACATTAAATTTGTATTGGTATAAATGGAAAAAATGCCATTACCTTCCTCAGAGTACAATTTAGTGCTAAAAAAGATGTTTAAAATGTTGTAACTAATTTAAAATTTTACTCAAGCATACTATATATTTTGACTTAAACTGTTTGGAAACCAAAATATTAAATTTACTTATAGTCTTTTATAAACTTTCTCAAAGCATGCAAATAAATCGAATACAGTTTGATTATATTTGTAACACAGGCAAAAGAGATAATGAAGGGATAATGAGTTAATGAGGGCTAAATGAAAAGCTATCTAATCTTCTATTGAAGGAATATTTTATATATTTTGGAGGAAAGGAAAAAATGGCAGAGATGGTGCATGAAAATAATGGTTTAAAAGGAAACAAATAAGGAAAGATCTAGATGAATGTGGTGAACAAAAAATACTGAAGAAAGGTAGCCCACATACAAAAAGAGAATCAATGGAAAGAAGTACAGGTGTGTCAGAACTGAAAGATATCTCCCATTACTGTGTTTCCCCAAAAAGACTGCATCTTATATAATTTTTGCACCTAAAGGTGCCTTATGGCTTATTTGCAAGGAGCCTTGTTTTTAACAACGAGAAACTGATGTCATAAGGGATTTTTAATATACGAAAATTGTCATTTGGTTTTGTATACTATATTATAGTGACAAGAATTTGTTTGCATTTGCTTATCATTTATCTAAAGCATTAAAGACAATAATACTTTACAACTTCATAAGTCAGTACATCAATCATGTGTTTCAAGGGAGCAGCAAAATGCATACATTTGGCTGAGGATCTTAACTAGGGTTTATATTTGGGTTAATAAGTAAGAACTGAAAAATCTCATTAGGGCTTATTTTCAGGTTGTCTTATTTTTGGGAAAACACAATATAAGAGAAATATGATGAGTGGAACAGCATGATCAATATTAATTACAGTATGTCCTCTAAATTCAACTTATTGCAAACCATGCATTTCAGTTAATTTCCTGAAACTTTGTATTTCTCAATTTTTCATTTGTTAAGAATATTGTCTTCAAAAATCTGTAATTTCAAAAATTAGGGCCAAAAATCATCATAATAATGGAACTCATTTTTCAGATCCAATGGCAAAGGTAGAACTTTTTTAATTTTAACATCAGATTAAGATTTGAAATTTACAATGATATTGCTATAATTCTCTAGCTTAGCAAAAAATTTATTTTCTAGCTTTCACATAGATTCTCAGGACTGGTTCTTTTAGTTTTATGGATTAATCTCTCCCAAATCCAATGGTATATGCAGTTTCTGGGTGTAAATAGGAGAGGCATAAATTTTAGGAGACTATGTAGGAAGGCAGTTAGATCCACCCATCCTTTAGGATTTACTTCTGCATCCAGCTGCTGGACTGAACCAGATTCAATTGATATAAGGTGATGTTCAAATTCAATTTATCCTCTAATAAAGCTAATGGAAAACTTGTACAGAGGAAAGGAGAAGAGTTTAGAAAATTATTGCGGAGATGTTTTTAAAAAATTGAGTATTTAAGTGCATAACTAGTAGTAATAGTAATTTTAAAGTACTTTGACAGCTAAAGTCATTTTGCATGTGAGCACCAACCAGAAATCAAACCCAGAACCGCTTCCTTCAAAGTCACTCGTGATGCCTACTTGGCTATCCAGGATCCCATTTAAATGTATAACTATTGTTAGTTATAAGCAAATACTCTATGTACTAAGAGACAATTTAAATAAAAAAAATTGCATAGTGTTTGTTTTCCTTCCGAGGTGTTAAATATTCACAAAATATATATTATAAATTGGAATAGCACTATTCCATTTCCTCTCATAGATGTAAAGGCAAATCATGCTGAAGCTATTGTTTCATTAAGTATCATATCAAGATTTAGCACAAAAAAGAAAACACCAAAGGAATGAAATTTTTTATATCTCGGAATATATCCCACCTATTAATATTTTATAATTTTAATTTTTGTGGTGCTGAAATATGATATTACATAGAAGCATCTTTCAACCATGTGGCAACCTTAAATGCAGCAAAGAGACTAATATATCATCCTGTTAGTATGTAGAAAATACATTGAAAAATAACAAATGGAGCTCCTATTTGCTTAAATGTTCATATTACTTTTTAATATTTTTATTTAAGTATTATGCATATAATAAAAAGTATGTGCATCATTTTTAATCATACATGCATCACTTAATTAGAGACAATGACTTGAACACTTCATTCAAGGAATAAATGGTTATTTGGAAAGTAAGAGATGGTGAACAGAAGAAAAACATTTTACAGAATTAATTAAATGAAATACAGAAGTGAAAGATATCACATGATTAACAAGCTATGTAAGTATATATTTACACTAATAAAATAAAGCTGTATGAAACTGGAAAATGTACAGAAAAGGAACATTTAGTCAGTAATCTCTCGGAAAAAAATACTAATGATAAATAATAAGAAGCATCCGCGGTTTTCTGAACATCATATGCTTACAATTCGAAGGACGTTTTTGCATCAATTACAGCCGTCTAAAACTATTACATTAATTAACGTAGATGATGTTTCCACATTTCTCACATCAGATTGAAGAGCTTTTTTAGTTCTCGTGTTTTAACTGCCAAAGTAAGATGTTTCACTAAAACTATTCCTTATCGACGGAATTTTCAAGGACTCGATTAATCTAGCTCCCAAAGAAAAAGAATGCGGATAAACGTTGTGAAATATAATTGTTAACATCAACATCGTAGAAAATGAAACGTGGTTATTGGAAATTCCTAATATGAAAAAAATTACGGAAATTGTGCAGAAATTACTGGATTCCATGGCGAAAGGAGAAGTAAGGTAACCATCAATATCGGTTTGCCCGGACAGCACTAGCTTTGTGGTATTTGTCCCAAAAGATTAATCAAAAATACTAAGTGGTGCCGGGATTGTGATTTCTACTGAAGAAGTTTTCATAACATTCTCCCTATATATAAGTAATACAAGGGAATACGCTACCACACGTAAATCCTTTCGATAAACTAGTCGCGCACAACCTGCTATACGCGAGCCGCCAAAAAAGGGGCATGATTGGAATCTTGGAGAGAAACGTATGGAGAATTGCCTAGGATTCAGTGGAACCGACAATTTTTTCCCTATTTAGCAGATAAGAAATCTGGTCTTTGCCTCTGTAGACACAGACAAGATCTACTGGTGGGCTACACGGATTTCGCTACTAACAGGAGTAGCAGTTGCTTGAGAAACATAAGAAAATAATCAGACCTTAGGTCCATCCTTGTCATGAATCCATTAGCGAGCGTAATATTAAGTAGCCAAGCCAATCTTAAATGGACACCAAATGTAATTCGTCCACTAATATGTTTATGGTATTATATTTCTAGTTTCTTACCGAGTCAAAACACCTTTTCGAAAATAAAATTTGGCAAAACCTCGCTAATTCCCTCTATTTTCCTAAGAGTTTAAAGAAGCAATGGTTTCACATTTAATTAACGTTTTATTTAAAAATCTGGTGAATTCTTAAAAATATACTTCCTTGGTTGATCTATTACTTGATCCTAATTTCTCGATTTCCTGGTTATCGAAACATCCACAAGGCACATGGTTGATTAATTTTAATCACATATTCAATAACAGGCTACAGATTATTTGTAAATTTCTTTCTAATTGTCTAATATTTCCGCAGAAACAGTAGCGCAACCACTGCGTCAAAGAGGCCTTGGCCCCCTTAGCTCTATACAAAACCCAAATTACTCTTTAATTTGCAAGTCACAATCACAATCAATGGTGACAGCAATTAAAAAATAGGAAAAACCTGTTACATCATTTTACTTGAGTGTGACTAAACCAAAGATAGTAGAAAGACTTTATTTATGCTATAAAAGTGAAAATACACTGATTAAAATAAAATTTCTGTTGAATTTAAAGCGGACACGTTTTTAAGACGGGCAGATAAATGTAAAGTAATTAGCTTTAATAAGAACAAATATCAAAATTCTTACAATATCGGCGGTAAATTTTTATCAAAAGAAAATAATGTTAAGTACTTGGGAGTTACTTTCAGTAAAGATTTAAAATGGCATGCGCACATTGAGAATATTATAGGTAAAGCCAGTAAAACATTAAATTTTGTAATACGTACTCTCAAAAAATCAAGCAAGAAAATAAAAGAAACTGCGTATAAATCGCTGGTTAGACCGATACTAGAATTCGGTGAATCTATATGGAACCCTTATCAAATAGGACTTAAAAAGGAATTAGAAAAGATACAAAGAAAGGCAGCTCGGTTCGTGTTGGGGAGATATGAAAAGCGTAGCAGCGTTTCTCAGATGTTAAAAGAATTAGGTTGGGATAGTTTAGAAAATAGGAGGAGGAAGAAGAGATTATCAGTTTTCTTTAGGTCTTTCGTAGGAATTCCTGCGTACGAGGAAATAAGCGATAGAATAAAAGAGGCAGATTACCTAGGTAGACATGATCATAAATGCAAAGTGAAATGTTTAAAGCAAAGAACCGATAACAAGAAACACTGCTTTTTAAACAGAACTATCGAGGAATGGAACAGTCTACCCGCAGAAGCCTTCGAACCTTTCCCAAAAAATGTGAAATGTTTTATTAGGGGTATCTGTAAAATAAATAACATGACGAGTGAGCCAGCCGATGACGAAATGTGGGACAAGTAGGGGATCGTCTGATAGGGTGGGGACTTCGTGGCCGCTTCGGTAGCCGTGAAGGCCTATCAGGAACCCCGAAAAATCTCCTAGAACAAGATTTACTAACATGGTAGATATGACTTATATTGTAATTAAATAAATTAGATACCCCCTCCTCTCGTAAAAATTTTTCTGGTGTGCCACTGCGCAGAATTATCAAAAATCATACTTCTCAAAGCATCAGAAAGTAACTTTATTCCTGACACACGAAGATTTTAATGAAAATCGTTTATCTCCTATAGGATGACGGCCATAACGGATACATCAGTTCTTCACTGGCTACCTTTTGATGATGCTGAATCGGATCCGTGGAAATTAGCATTCATAGATGCGGAAAATCAAAACTGGAATTCAACGGACTTAAATAATGGTACTACGACACTAGAAAAAATGGCTGCATCTAAACATGGAGTTTCAATAGTTTGCTCACCAGCTCAGCTTGGCCTTGCTACGGGATTATTGCTTTCATTAATTATTAACTCAAGAATCTGGACCAAAAAGGCGAACAGAGAGGTAAAAGTAAACCTAGTAAAAGTACATTATCTTGGAAACGAAGTATGGATTATCACCACTGAAAAATGAAGTGTAACTACGGTCGATTATTTAAAAACAGGGGTCTAATGAATCGTGTTAATTTATACACATATACCGGATTATCTTCTGTATTTCAAGGTTTACCACACTAAACTTCTTTGAAAAAATGGGCAATGGCCTGATATTTACAATGTTAATGCAACGTGGTAGATACTATTAAATGAAACAGGGAATTCAAAGATTAGATCTTCAAAATTCCGTCAAATATTACGCTATTCTTCACCAGCAAAAACTTCGTAGTATTCTGCAGATGGTCTTTATATAATAGCTTAGTGACGCACTACTGTTAAGATGCCGCAAACAACTTAATGGTTTTAAAGGTTTTGGGTCTTAAGTGAGGAAAGTTATTGATCTTTTTTAAAGAAATCGGAAATGGTCCTAGGTAAATATTTTTATCCTTTAAAATTCAGTGGTAAATACACCGAAAGATAGCTCATTACGCAAATGGAGAGGGTTTATGACATTTCCAGTTCATTAACTGAGTCACTTCCTAAAAGCAATCAACGGAAGCTATAAATATGCCCATGAAGGTTTTATTAACAAGTGAAGAATATAATTCTATAAATTGGATTAAGAGAAATATTTGATAAATAAAAAAGGGGAAAATAGCAATGTAACCATCTCTGAAAAGGTTTTCATGGAAGGATCAAAGTGGCAATTAAGAAATGCAAGAAGGCGTCTGATTATTGTGTTGTGTTCTCTAGAGTGACAATTCCTGAACTATACTCCACAAAATTTATAAGTATTTAAAATTTTCTTTTAAATCATTTAAAAAATCTAATCTTGTATAGTATGTAGCATGTACAGGAAGATTAAAGCTAAGATATGATTTATCATTTCCATGACTTGCAAATTTTTTAAGTTCCTTTTGCTGAGTATGAGAAGTTGCAGTAAGCAGCTATCCGTATCCTAAATGGTGAAATAGCCGTAGCATACTACGGATATTTCACCCTTTATTGCTTACTTCAAGCGACATTCTAATTAGACGCAGTTAAAATGCATCTTTTTAAGTGATATCTGGTGATAATTTAATCTAAACTTTATTGAAAATAAGAAATTGATGATGTTTCAACACCATCAAATAATGAAAATGAAAAAATACAATAAAAATTTAAATAAATAATTATATCGTGCGAATGATGTACTGTACAAATAATCCATTGCATGTTTTTGTTGAATTATAGATGCAGTTTCATTTCTGTATGAGAGATAATTATATCAACCTAAATATTTGATTGGACAAACATTGAAAAGAGTCGATATATGTATGTTTTGATGATATATCTTGAAAATAATTTCGAATTGTTCCACGACTTACAAGGAGGACGCGACCCGTTGAGCAGCTGAGGGTTTGAGATTTAGGAAGAAATTTGCAGAAAACTTATACAAAAGTATAATTTACCTCAGATGTATGCGATAATAGTAGAACATTTTTGTATAAATTAAAGTTATTTCCGCCATCTTGACGGTCTCTTGTAGTCTAATATAATAAATAAGGTGTGGTTGTGTGTGGGTATGATTGTATGTACGAGTATGTTTGCCTAAAACTCTAGAACCATAAATAGAGCAACTTTCAAACTTTCAAGATTGTTAAATATACTCCCCGCAAAGATAATAGGCTAATTTTTAGTACCCAAGTGTCGCCAGTTCGACCCCAGGCAAGAAAAAGCGTTCTCATAAAAAATGCAGGTAAACTTCACTTTAATCGGTTGCAGGATACGTTTGTTTTGGAACATTAAAGTAGAAATAATAGTCGTACGAAATCGAGACAAGCACCGAAAGAAAGAAAAATTAATGGAAATTTGTATTTTGATCGTTATCGGGCCGAAATGGCGAGAATTCGGTTAAATAGACGAAAGTTTTGTGAAATTTTGGGGCTATACACTACCAGTACCTTCAACGACCAACGTGATTGTCGAAGTCGAGATGCATTTTCCCGTATGAATACTCGGGGAATTTATGTTCATGTGAAATAATGGTTAGAATGAATGAAAGAATATATGAATAGAAGGCAATATTCTGAAACATTTAGCATTTGGAATGACGATCAATTTGCAGGATCTAATTTTAGGGAATTGCAGGGAGTTTAGGAGTTTCCCTTAATCAGCTCGACTTTGCCAACGCTATTTTGACATAACTTAACCACTAAGAGTTGGGTAAATCTACAATATAAAATATATTCTTCGAGTCATCTTTCACGTACTATACTTTACCCCTCTAATTAGTTTGTGTCATATATCGTAGTAGTATATCGAGTAAATACTCGCGTAACGCCACGTCTCTTTTGTTACTTTGATACGATGAGCTTGAATTAAGACAGTGGGTGAAGTTCATCATTTACATCTACATTTATCTCAAAATGGCATTTTAAAAGTTAATTGAAGATGAGTTCTTAAGGAAATAGTGTTAAGTTGCCCCACCCTCCCCGTTAGCGAATATCGCCCCCCCCCCCCCCTTTGGCAAGATCGTCCCCCTCCCTTGGCAAGACCCGCCTCTGATTGAAATACGACTCTTTTTAATCGATTTGTGACTGCGACAGAAATACCTCTTGTTGAGTAAGACATCAGTTTGAATTAGATCAATATATATCAATTGATATCATCAACTTTGACTTTCTCAATGAGAGGGCTCCTTGTTGCCGATCACAAGGATGGTAAATACCATGGTAGGTTTACGAAATTGTCATTTTCATCTTGAATTCAGTTTTTTTAGCTGAATAATTTTCATTCAATCATTCATATTTAGTATAACTGGTTTTATTCAGAACGACGCAGCATGTTCTATTTCTCATCTGAAAGAATTCAAGGTTCATAGGTTTTCTCAATACGAATTTTACACTGATATTATTAAAAAATTACACCAAATATAAACTTGATTGTTACGAAAAAAAACATACCGTCTAAAAATGTTTAACATAAGAAAAGTTTGTGTACTGCTTAATGACAGAAGTTTACTTTCCAGGAAATCGGAAGAAAACTTCTCGACAATCGGAAACAGTACCAATGGATTCTTCACCTTACGCCATCTGCTTCCTTTATTTTTGCTTCCACGAAGACCTTCATTCTCCATTACTTATACCTTCTACCCTTGATAGCGTTCCTTCTTCTAATGCCTCTCCTAATCGCATTTCTTATAATCCTACTTCCCTTTATCATATATCGGTTGGCAGTTTTTGCTTACCTGGAGTACCAAAGGAAGAAATTCAACTCCAAAACAAAGCTATTATCTGGAGCTGACGCCGTATGGACATTCAACGAGTCACACGAGTCTTACTCCGTAATTAATGCCCTTCTGCTCCTCGAGGGAAAACCGGACATTCTTCGACTTAGGGAAATTTTTAGAAGCCGTTTCCACGCGTTTCCGAAATTGCGTATGCGACGAGACACGACTCTAGGTTATACCACGTGGTTCGAAGATGAAGAACTGGACCTAGGAAATCTGGTACAATGGTTTCCAGGCAGCTTGGGAGAGGGAGAAAAAGATGCCGAATGTCAAGAATCATTAGGTATTTCGAACCATGGAAAATTTGGCGATGACGAAACTTCATGCGACTGCGAATCCGGAAGAAATATTGGAAAATGGAACCGAGAAAAGTTATCAGAAATAATCGAGGAACTCTGCAATCTACCATTACCGGAATGTCACAGCGTGAGCTGGGAAGCAAGAGTAGGGAGGTCCATGGAATGGGAAGAATGCTCCGACGACAACTATATCAACTCCAAAACAAAAACTAAAGAAGACATTCAGAAATCAGGAGTACAAACGGTTTTTCCGGTTCTATTCCGCATCCATCACTCCATCGGTGACGGAGCAAGTTTGCTACAGTTGATGATGTCTACTCTCATAGACCATGAATCAGTGACGAACGTAAATAAATGGGAAAAAACTGATCCGAGTTCATCACAGAAAGAATCCCATTCAAAAACTAACAATCAAATTCCTAAAATGGCGAAGAAAGATTCCTCCTTGAAAATATATGACTTCGAAGTCCAGAAAGATACGCCAAGAGTAGGAAAAGAGGAAGATGAAGAGTACCCTAAGAAGCATTGTGCAAATCGGAAGAGTTCTATGAAATCAACCTCAAACACAAAAGAAAAGTCCTATTTGTACGGCCACAGGTTATCAGGAAAGAAAATAATCTTGTGGGATTCAGCATCCGTAACAGTCGAGGACGTTAAAAAGATACGTGCAGCAACTGGAGTGAAATTCACAGACATATTGCTTTCAGCAGTGTCCGCATCTCTGGCTAATTATTGGGAATTCAGGAAAAAAGAAGTCTCGTTTGAGCATCTCCAAAACAATAACACGCTCTCTGAGAGTGCATTTGCCGGACAAAAGGGATTGGATAAACAAATTGGAAGAATGAATAATGAATCGGTGCAAGGAAAATTTCAAAACGTGAAAACTTCTGCTGCAAATAAATTAGAAAAGCCGCCGTCGTCTGTCAAATTAGTTATTCCTGCAATTCTAGGTTCACTCTTCCAAAAGCCAAAATGCAACGAAGGAAATGGATGTAAGGAATTGGAAAATCTGTTTTCCGTCGCTATTATGACGTTGCCAATAGGTGAAAGTGGAGGCTGTCCCCTCAAACGACTTGCGAAGGTTTCTGACGCCAGTGGATTCATGATGCCCATTAGGAAAGATTCGATTATCGATTACAAGTCGAAGTTAAATAACCAGGTGTTTAGCAAGAAGCCAGAGAAAAACGAATCTCTTCCTCTCGTCCTAGAAAAAAAGAAAGAGAGAGCAACAACTAGCGCTGGGAAAAAACATGTGCTTCAGAACGAGAACAAGCTGATGGAAATCGAAAACATAAATTCAGATCCAAGAAATGACTCCTGCAATAAAACTGGAATTATCAGTCCTCACGGATCAGAAGTGTTAACTTATTATTATACGGCTAAAAATTCAGATTCGAAGCCAAAAATCAATGCGCGGCCCTCTTCAAATAAACAGAATTCCACAGTATTCTACCACAAAAAGGACGATTCAGCTAAGTTGATCATTCACAATAAGGAACCCTATAGCTGCCCAACAACGATTTTTTTCACCCACAAAGGTCAAAATTCGGCATTGCATTCAAGCAAATGTGAAATATCCGAGCAGAACGAAAGAGCGAAAGAGCAATTCGGAGAAGCGAACTGTCTAATGGAATTTCCTGATGAGAAACGTGAAGTTGCGACTTCCGAAAGCAAGGATTGCGGAAGCAGGGAAAAAAAGCAAGATCCTCCA
The DNA here is from genome assembly GCA_036926295.1 of Pachydiplax longipennis. Taxonomy (NCBI): domain Eukaryota; kingdom Metazoa; phylum Arthropoda; class Insecta; order Odonata; family Libellulidae; genus Pachydiplax; species Pachydiplax longipennis. The sequence continues at coordinate 10,212,866 of JAVFKF010000024.1, read as the reverse complement.
ATCATTAACAATGTACACCATCCCAAATCAGAAATTCCTTCGCCCCCTCCCTCTCTGAATCTCCCAAGTTCTCCAACGATTCAGCACCTGATAATGCGATGGTTAGCTCTGGACATAGTAGCAACCGTGATACCTTCGTTTCTCGCTGCCCCGATGATGGCTTTTGCCTCCAAAGGTGTGGCTGTCGTCATGTCTAATTTGCCAGGTCCGTCGGAAAAACTACGATCAGTCCTCGGAGGTCATCCTATGAAAGAAATTGTGTTCTGGGCGCCGCATCGAGGATACACTGGTAATATTGGGAGCGAAAAGTAAAATTTTAACTTTAATTTACTGAAACAAAGATTTTGAATCGTATTTTGAAATTCACAAATTTGAGGTTCGTAGTAGAAAAGAAAAACTCATTTAATTGTTATCACGAAATGTGAAAATTTACAGAATTCGGTCTCTAGACAGATAATATCAAGGTTAGTAATCAATAACAAAATCATAATTTATGCACATGAAATTAAATGATTAAAACAATTATTTTTCTATAGTAATAAATTTAGAATTAGAGCGATTTTTAGACAATGCTCTTTTATACGGATTGTTAAACACTTGAAATGTGGGCGAATCGGAACTGAATGCTCATTTTCTTCAATTGAATACAATTTTATTTTTGTGAATGATTTGAATACATCGCGATGGGCTGGCAGTATTATGAATAGTATTGATTTAAAATGGATGGGATGTGAAAAGACAAACATAGCACAACACTTGCTAAGGATAATTATCCTTCGTTGCTTTAAAAGTTGAAGAATTTTTCTTTGTATTACATGAGAGTAATTGCGTTTAAAATTAGGTGAATAATTCGCGAATTTTGAAATTTATTCGTTTCTTCTAAACAAATTATTTAGTGCAACATAGCCTATGATAGTTATAACATTCGAAAATTATCTCCTTGACCACAAAAAATTGGAACTATGTTAGTTAATGGATTTTCTTTAATTCACAGGCGTTGGCATCACAGTGATCAGCTATGATGGGAAATTAGAAATCGGTCTAATGGTTGATGAGGCGGTCATACCTACAAGAAGCGGAGCTCAATTTATTCTAAATTCTGTCCTGGATGAACTGCACTCCCTTGGAGGTGCAGTTTCGACTCCTCACCATTAGGACGTATGAACAATCTGGGTACCAAGAAATGCACCACTACCACATCACTGGGTAATGACACATCTCTGTCGATTATTTTTGTTGAATTAAGTATGCAATGGAATGAAATATTTTCATTTGCTTTTAACAAATGAAGTATCTGTCCTTAAATCTAATGTAGTTCTAAAAATATCTGCATGCTGTATATTTGTGGATATTTATTTTCAGAAAGAAATAAATTATTCAGAGTGGAATAGCCATTCAATTTAGTTCAAAGAGTACGTTACTATGAGTGCGCAGAAAATAAAAGCTCTATCGGCGATATTCTAACTTCTGATACATAATCTAGATATGAAATGTATCATTAGTAAAATCATTTGATTGCATGCTTCTAAAACCAGCAGCGGAAATAAGACATTAGACGCATCGAGACTCCCGTTAGAGGATTATTTAACATGAAAGGACGACATAATCTATATTCTCCAACACCGAAATATCAATTTTTCCTGTAAAATGTCTGTGTAAAACAATAACATACATTTTAGAATAACATGAATAAATTAATCAGAAACGACTTTTGAAACTATATCTTATTTTTGGAGAAATTATCAGAAAATGTTATACGTGACAAAACAATGTATAAAACATATTATATCTTCTTTACCTTGGTTCATAAAGTTCCTCAACTTCCGATTTCAGTGCAATAAATCAATTAAAATTCTCCATAAAACTTTGAATATATGTTTTATAAATTAATTAACTAATTTGAATGTTTATTTTTTCTTGTTTTGTTAATTTATTTCTAATGGCGAGGAAATTCTCCCACCCCCTCCGAAAAATTTAAGGAAGAGGTGGGAGAATTTCCTCACAAAATCAGCACGAAGCTAGAAATGAGTACTCCACAATAGCTATATAATATACTAAGAATCACCAAAGAAAGTTCAGTTAAAATGCTGTACGGTCAGCTTTTATTTCTAGAAGGAGAAGAAGATTTCTATCGCTCTATCACTATAATTAACTAATAGTTAAAAGCTTGCAAGGTCATGGTCAACACATATAGTACGCGTTCATTGTAACTGCGTTTTATCTGACAAAGAATTGTGACGACTATTCGAAACTTTGAAGATAATTTAAAACAGGAATATCAAAGCACGCTTCTTTGATCCTTATAACAGAATGTTCCCATCGGACTTAAGGCTTTCCGGAGAAGTCAATCAAAATAAGGCTATGCTTCCACACGAAAAACAGCAAATACTTCGAGGCGGCAGGTCGTTCGCGGAATTGCAAACCACATCATGTAGGAGGCCATATCGCTGCATACACTTAAACAGATTTGTAACGGAGCATGCATAAAAGACGTTCCTTTGGAAGCGACTGAAAATCCTTGCTTTCGCATCCATTTTCCTTTCATATTTTGGAGTATTCCGCTATCACTCTCACCTTTAATTTTCACTCTGTACTCAACCACTCTTGAACTTTTGACCGCAGGAGTTCTTTAAAACATGTAAACATGCACTGTACAATCAGTGGCCCCTGAACCGCATGTCCCCTTGCCCCTATACCATTTCGCCCAATCTGAGCTGTCCATTAGATTACTCTCCCCAGAAATCTTGACGTTTGATAAACGAACTTGGATAGCAAATTCAATTATAATCTTACCTAGAAAATGAAAAATGCAATTTTTATGCCGCCGCAATCTAAAAATGAAAATGATTTGTCGAAATTACCTTTAGAAATACGACGAACCACATTATATATAGCTCGTGAAATCTTTGTAGTAATTATTGTGGCTTTCTGGAGGTAAAAGGTTGAACTTTGATGTTAATGCAGACTTTCAGTAAATGTTAAAATGAGAACTATAGAACAGAAGTGTATTACTATTTTTCGCCATCTTACCTTCTACTCCCAAGGAATACCTAGGAGTATCTGGCCCACGGAAAATCGTCAATTTCCTGGTCGATCGTTTTAGAAATCGATGAAATGTGAGATGGAAAATGATGAAATTTAAAGATAGGAAAGCAGGCACCTTCAAAAATTTCGTAGGCAATTCATCCTAGCCACATCACACAACTATGAGCATGTCCTAAGTGTATTCAGAACCGATTCTAGGCGGTTAGCGAGGTAAGCAAAGAATATAGGTTCTCTCTAGTAACGCCCTAAGTAAGCTTTTCTTGCTTGTTTTTTTTTTGAAAGATGGATAATAAGGACAGATAAGGGAGTGCATTCACAAGACTTTGAATCAGAGCACTTAAGAAACTAGAGCCAATCCTGTATATTTGCAAGTATACAGATTCTTTATAAAGTAAAGCACAAGTAATGTCTTAAAATATCCAATTATACACTTTTCCCAATCTTCAAATACTTAAGACATTACATCATGATATCACCATCCAAAATCACGTGAGCTGCCTCAAGCTCCCTTCCTGATAGAGAATACATGCCAAAACTGTGACTTTGAAGTATCAATAAGCACATCTGTAAACCCATTTTAGCAAAACATGGGAAGGCATTGAAACTTTCTAGGGCCATGTGCAAACTGGACAATAGGCTTCCAAAATTTTATCAATTCTTGCAACTTATGTTCTGTTTAAGCAAATGACAAAGATAAGGAGCTATGGAAGAAAAAACAAAAGACAAAAAATTAGAGAGGATGAAATACAAACATCATTATCAGCTTTTTCCATGATTAAAAATTATGGTTTCATTTAATCTCCAATAAGACCTGCAAGCCTATATACTGTAGGCCTCTCTATCTATCTGTCCCTTTTGGGACATTTTCTAGAAAAACTAGAGGGAAACACGAGAAAAAATTCAAATCAGTATTCTTGTAGTATCATTGAGGAATCAGAGGCAAGAATTTACATACAAAAATAATTAGATGAAATAGGTCTGAATATTGAAAAGCAAATTTAAAATTTTTTCACTCTCACTGCTGTACTAGCCTTTCTTTTGCATAAGATTGACCTACTTAGGAGGGAATTAGCAAGAACTTAAGACAATTTGCAGAAGCTCAAGATATTTCCCTACTTATGACTAAAAAAAACCATACAGCTTTTCTTGCAGCAAGAGCTTTATTCATCAGATTGTAGAATAAGATAAAGTACAAACAATGGAATGAACTGGATATGACTGATAGGAAAGTTGTTAAATGGCTTTAATGAGCATTTAGTCAGTATATTTAACATTTAAATTTATTTATGAATTATGAATAATATTTTAATAATTCCTATTTTCTCTTTATTTTAACAATCAACCAAATCTTACTCTGCATTATTTTTCATTTCTAATACAATAATAATTCAAATTGGGAAATTTAAAATCCAGCAAAAACCATGTTAAAAATTAGATATGAGCTCAGAATCCTTTGTTTCAAAATTTCAGAAGTAGCATAACAATTTGTTTTGTGCACTTTGCATGAGTAAAGCATTTCCATCTTGCACAATATAAAAGAGTATTAAAAGTATTTTTTCATTTCCTTCTAGAATATTCAGCAACTAATATTTTCAACAATCTTCCAAGAAATAGTTATCACTGTTAAAATACAGCATGCTAGAATGCAATATTAAAATGCCTTTTTGATAAATATTGAGTTGTTTTTACAATGGCATCAATAAATCCTCCATTTTTTCTTTCAGCTATTGACAGCCTCACCTTCAAAAGTAATTATCACCTAAAACAATAAAATGCTTCAATATATGCACTTGACCTTCCAAATATTTTCTGCTAAATTGATATTTGGTTCACTACCAACTTAAAACTTATGTCACCTAGAGTTGCAATGGATAGCATTGATAAATAATATTCAGGAATTGTAGATCTAGCAATGCTACTAGCTACAGTAGCTAGCTTGCTTGGGTCATGATGAATAATTACTGTAGATAATCAATGTGATTTAGCCTAGCTTACTTGCAATGCCATAGAAAAAGAAAGGAAATTATTTAGTGGTTTCCACCAAACAAATTTTTTTATCTAACAAGTTTTGACTCAAGTCAACTGGAAAAGACAAAAAAATTGTTCTGTAGAAACTACTAAGTAATTTAACTTCCTTCTAATTTGTATGAATATATTAATATTTTTAGGAGGCTTTCAATAATACTTCATTTCTCATGTTAATGTAGAAAAATATAGCACAGTTGAATAAACCTAAAAATAATAAAGAAATTTCTTTAAATAATTATAAATTAAACAATAAAAATAAATAAAAATAAGTAATATAAAGTTTTTCAGGGATGATTAAGTATATTTAGAGGTTATAATATGAAGCATAAATATTTATTAAAAAGTGATTTAAATTTTACTGTGATATTTTAAAGTAGTTCACTTGCTATCAACATCCTTATCATTGAAAGATTAAATTTTTTCCTTTTTTTCATCATCATATGAAGTGAAAATTGGTTTGATTAAAATGAAGAGCAGATGACGAAGCACCTTGGTTACATGTTACATAGAAGTTCCTATTTTGAGGATATTAAAGGTACTCAGATACTGACTGCAGGATGCGAGGGCAAGGTGCAGTTCTTCTATCAATTTTCTGTAGATTTGAGAAGTGAAATTCACCATCAAGCACAAATGACTAAGGTATAAAATGACTGTTTTCATATATCCTTTTTACAGTTAATCAGATGAATTTAGAGTAAGCAGTGCCTTTCATTGCACTTTCACTTTTGGAATATACTGCATAATTTTCTTTGATTATAAATCACAGTCCCTTAAAATTTAATTAGCAGACCTGAAATAATTAACATTTTCCTTCGTGGCCCTCAATCTGGCCCACTTCTGCTCTACACTCAGTTTCATTGGGGCTAAAGTGACCATATACTTTTAAGAGTATCTAGGACCCTGAAGGGATAAACTAAGACATTAACTCCTTTAAAAGAAATGCAAAGTAAGGGCATTATTTTTTTATAAAAGATTAGAAACTATAAATGAATTTTTAATAAAATGTACTTAACTTTTGATAAAATTGTATAGATATTCTTTTGAAAATACATTTAATAAAACATATTTTTATTGCTTTGATTAAAAGCTGATGGTTTAAAAATGTAAAATGAATATAAATCTCAAGATGTAAATACGAAAAAACAACAAATGAAGGCAAATATTAAAATCCAGTGATGATGTCTGAGATTTCTTCAAAAATGAGCTATGTCTATAGAAACCTGGACATATAGTCTTTCTGATTGGGGATAATCATTATAAAGTTAAAAAAATATTATACATTAAGTATATTGGGTTATTCAGCCTCCTCCTCCAGCTTGAATTGAAATTTCAGTATCAAAAAGTTAATTTATTGATCATATGCTTAAAAAAATTATAGCAACACCTGATATAAAATTGATAAATATCGAGTGATTGTAATTATCAGGACTACTAAAAATAGCAGCTTTCCACTTATAATTCTTGCCCCATTTCACACTTAGAGGAAAATATTTGGTACTGATAAATAATAATTGACAGCATAAAATCCAATAAGTATGCATGTTTTTAATCTGGAAATGATTTTTTATCAGTTAATAAATTAAAATACCTCAGACATAATAAGTTAATTTTTTATGATCCCTTGAGATTTGAAACATACCAAATTGGCCTACCACATTGTAGCTTGAACAGCAAGTTCTTGCAATAGTATTTACAGTTACAGCTTTTTCTTTGTTATTTAAAAAGAAATTCAGGTTAATGGTAAGGAATTCCAGTAAATAAAGTTCTAAGTATAATATTTCATCTCTAAACATAACCAATACTATTTTATGATACTGATTTTGAAAAGTAGAAGTAAAATGAATAGTAGCCTACTTCATAATGAGACATATGTAGTTATCATTTCACATACATTCAAAGCATAAGTTGGTATTAATTGTTGATGTGTAAATTATTGGCTTGAATATTAGAAATTATTAACTAGTCGTATTCTATAGTTCAGTGAAATATTTTACATAAACATTTCTCTCCAACTAACAAAATCATTTCCATTTCTTTTAAAGGAAGGGAGTGCTGTACAAATAAAATTTGGTACCAATGGTTGATTAATGAGTATGTGCAAAAATCATTGATGATCAACATGAGGAAATGATAATTGAGAAGAAACTGGAGCCTTGAAAGAAACTTATAACTATTAGAAAGTGAACAGTGCATATTTATCAAGCATTCAAAATAACAGTGAAATTCTTTGATATTATCCATGAAAGACTTCTAACATTATAAGATATGTACAAATAAACAATATTCAACTCAGTGACTATTCTGAGTTTGGGGAATTCAAGAAGTTGATTGAAAAGTAAGAACTAAGAAATGCAAAGTGACCTAACTGAAGAATCAACTGCTTTAAAACATTAAATTATATTACATCCTCAACATGTTTTTTGGAAGGAAGAAACTAATAAAATTTCAAAAAAACTGAAATCAATACTCTCATTTAAATGAAATACAGATTGAAAGTCCTACCTTCCACATCATGTAACAAGAATTCCATGAGAATAAAAAATTAACTGTGCAGGGAGAAAAACACTGAATACACCATATAAAACTGCCTAAGTAACTTAAAACAGCTTAGACATATTAATTTAAGAATAATTTAATTACATGGTTTAAACCAAGTACATGTACATAAATTATCTGTTTGATTTGGTTTATATATTCACCAAATGGCAACTACCTCTATCTCATTCTAAAAAGAAATCATTTCAGTACTACAGATATATTAGCCCATTTTTCAGTTACTTATATATAAAAAGTCTCTATGATGATAAATCATCACTTTTCAATTATTTTAATTATTCACAGGCTTAACAGAAAAGCTATAGTATTTTTTCAAAATTACTGATGAAGATTCATTGCAAACGAGTGATTAAAGCAATCACTTTGCATGTATGTACTTCATACTGATGAATTTATTTTGTCCTCAAGAAAAGAAAATAATTTCAAAGAATTTTTAAGATTAAAATTACCTTTAGCCATCTTGCATTAAGAAAAACAGAGAAGATGCAGAAGATTCTCAGCTACCACTGAAAATTTCACCTACTGTTACATGAAAAACAAAAAACTACCCTCTTGAAATAATTTGCCACCCTACAATAATCCTATTCTTTTGTGTCTGTAAATTTGAGTCTCATTTCAATTACCTTTAAGCATTTACAATGTGTATTACTTATATTATTCATAAATATTTCTGTTAAAAGAAAAATCTCATTTGGAATAATTCTCTCTTAAATGTGAATAAGCACTATGTTAAAGATAGATTATTATCACGCTCCCATGTACTCTCTTAAATATGCATTCATGTTTAGCAAAAAGAAATAATTCAGGGAATAAAACCTTACTCTACGTTATCAATGAATTAAATGATCCATTGAAGAAACTAAAGGCCAAAAGGCAGATTACACAGGATAAGTATTTCTTCTCAGGAATTCATACTCAAAATATAATGAACTCCTGATTACAAGAGGGCAGATTATTTATGCATGATGTTTTACTCTATGTAAATGTTTTCCATGGCCTTATTAAAAAAATTCAAATACAAAAAACATAAGTATTTTTAAGCCATACAACAAGCTGGACCTATATAAGATCTTTTCTATGAGGCAGTGGGAATACAACTACAATGATATTATTGCTACTTAAAATATCCCCAACAAGATGAAAAGAACTCTTTAAGAGTCCATGAAATAGCTGTCCTTGTTTTTTGATTATAATCAAATAATAATTTGTGAACCATCTCCTTACCTAGATAATGAAGATTTCACTGTATATAAGAAAAATTTTATTCAAAGAATTATATTCTGACGAAAATTTTTTAGATTTGAATTCATCAAATAAGACAAAAGTGCAGGAAATAGAACTTTATCAATAATAATTCTAATTTATATAAAATAAAAACTATATATTTGCAGTCTTTATGCATTGCAGTAAAGGTATTCTATGATGTGGAAAAGGGAAGAACAAATCTTATACTATTTAACAAAATATATTTATTAAGCAACCTAGGTTTTGAAAGGGTCGAAACCTAGGTTGCTTAATAAATATATTTTGTGATATAGTATAAGTTTTGTTCTTCCCTTTTCTATAATGGAGAACTATCACAAAGTTAAAGCCGAACTGGTGGAATGTATTCTATGATGCCAAAAATCTTTTTCTGGGATTTCTCATCTACTAGTAAATTATCTCAGATCACCTTGATATTAGAGAATTGCACTCCTTTAACTTCATAATCTTCTATAGAAGATAATAATTGAATTTGCCACAGCAAATTCTGATGGTGGCAGGATAAACTGCAAGAAAACATTTGATTTATTTTGCCAAATATATGTAAATAATAGCATCATGGCATGTTGCTGATTAGCAAGGATCAACATTTTATATTACATTAGCTCAATGTGTTTCATAGCCAACCCATTACTCCATGGATGCATCCATTCTTTATCAGCTACAAAGAAATTCCATCATCCTTCCATTCCATCCAATTCATTCTCCTGAACTTAAAAAGTGTAAACAATGAGGGAACTACAAACAATTTTAGTGAACCATATCCAATGGTGGAGTGACTCGATGAATCCATCAACTGATGTACACCTTCACAAGGGTAATTTTTAAAATGTTTTGTAATAAAAACTTACTTACTTTTAATTTTATTTGTTTTATTATTGGTCCTTTCAAAACCTTTATTAAGTTGGACTCACTGCCAGCCTAACAAGTAGCAAAGGATGTATTGTATGTTACATATGCAATACTGTAATATATTTTTATGATGATGTATAACAAATTATTGTTAATATATTGTGATATCTTACTCAAGAGTAGTTTTGTAAATCCCTTAATCCAATATTGTTTCCTTCTGAGTCAGGAGATGATTTTCATTGATTGCAACTTTAGCTAACTTTAAATATTCTCAGTTCTCTATGTACCAAAGGCCATCCAGGATATGAATTACTTTCAGTAAGTACTCAGCTTCATTTAATATTTGAATAATCCATAACTAATAAAAAATTTAAATAATTAAAAATATACTTTATTTATTTATAGAATCACACCTAGGCGCTATGTACATCTTGGCAAAAACATTTTTCATGTTTTCACCACATGTTATAAAACCAAGTTGTTGTTATTCTTGTAGGTTCTTTCTAAATTTTTGTGATAGCAATTGTGGCCTTACTCTGCAACTAGCAAACCACTGAATTAAGTTACAAGTTAGAGACTTATCTTGCATTCTTATCGAGGCTCTCATCTAAGTAGCTATTATAATGGCTACTTGCCTCATTGCTGAAATACATTTTAAATGGACACTTCACTATTAAGATCTCATATCAAACTTTGAATATTAAAAGTTAATTCCCTAAATCATGTGAAATACTAAAATTATTAATATAAAATATTACATAGAAAGAAAGTATACATTGTGATATCTAGAAGATGGTCAATACAAATCATTTTATTTCTTTCCCTGGAATTCCAAGAAAGCATGACATTTAGGGGCCATTAGTAGTCCATGTTGAATATAGCTTCAGTTCTTTCAGACATTTTCTAAGACAATCGATTAATCAGGTGACTTCTAACCAGTTGGAGCAGTCTGGCAGCTCTGCCCATAGTTCTGTATCTGATCCTGAGTACCATTTCTAGTTCTCACCAGAGCTCCTCTTTATCCATGATATTTTACTCAATTCTCCCTCAAGTAAGTCAACTTTTTTACACCTGATAGATTTAAAAATTAGTTAGAATCTGAGCAACTTTAAACAGCCTAGTAGTTAAAATAAACTGTGAGGCTGCCTACTTCATGTATACCTTTACTTTTTAGGAAAGAGTTCCTGCAAGTATGATTTTCTTTAAATGCTTGAAAAAACATGTGAACTGAAATCCCATTCTAGGTGCTATGAAACAAAGCAAAATTGATCTTTTACACACCTTTGAATATAGAATTTTAATAAAAATCTTTGCCACAAAGATATTTGAATTCAGTGTTTCAATTTGAAGAAGAAAAGCAATTCTGTAATTTAAAAGTAAAATCATGAGAAATATTAACATTACACATTCTACTGATGTTGCAAATAACTTATTTTCAAACGTCTCAACAAAAATATTTTGAGGTCAGTTCTTCTTTAGTAAATAATTACTTTATTGCAGGTAGATCCCTTATCAGCAAAAAAGAGAAAATAGAAATGATTAAAATACTAATATGCCATGTATACCTTTAATATACAGTGAGCAATGTATATAAAAATGAAACTTTTTTGAAACTGCTTGAAAGAGGATTGTTTTCTTTTTTTGTCCACATAAACTATTTAAAAGAATGTTGTGGCATGGCTAACATCACAGCAGCTATGAAGTATTGGAAGAGTGAATTACGGACCAGAGAACGTAGCTGTTACATATTTCTGATGTATTAAGTCCATGTCACTAACATCCAATATGAGGCTTCAGGGCAGCTCCCAATTACTATCCAATACAGGCTCAACTTTATTTAGGTATTAGTACTGGTTGAAGTATTATTAAAAGCTCTAAAACAGCTGAGATGACTTATGGGCTCCCACAGTGAATGAAACCTGGGTCCACTTTCACCAAATGGGAACATGCTACCCACTTGGCTATCTGGCAGCCCAAATTCAGGTATTAAAGAGAAATATTAGTCTCAATCTAAAGAATATATTAACTTATTCAAGAAGAGACTAATTAGTCCAGTGCTACTCTCCATGCTTGCAACAAACAAACTTGTTGCCTTCTGGTAATAAGTAATTTTTAAAAGGTATTCAATGTTACTTTGCACACACAAGTCCTTACCAGAAATCACCACATGTAAACTTTAATTGGTAATAGTATCATTGGGTAAAGAAATTATTTTTAAATTCATAATATTTCTGACTAGATTAGGAAAGAGTAGATAACATACTTTTTCTGAAGCCAAATTCTAAGAGAAACACCTTACCTTCTAATTTGATTAGGGTTGCTCAAAACTTTTATGAGTACCCTTTCTCAGCTCTCACATGATGATCTGTTTATGCATACCTTCAAAGTAAATTCTTGTTTTTATCATCAGCAAGATTGAAATATCAGCCAATATGTGAGGTGAAGTATTCCAAATGGTAAAACTATGGGTCCCTTCACAGATATACCAGTGAAAAAAGAAAATGAAAATAGAGAAAGGGTATTTCTAGTTTTAAGTCTAAAGGTGTTTGATATTCATATTAGGTAATTAAAAGCTTTGAAGAAATAGATCCAAAGGAAAACGGTATTCGCGCTGAAAAAGTACCTTTAGAAATATCTTCATAATAAGACCCAAATCAGAAAATGGTTCTTCTGTACTTCAATGGCAAATAAAAATTGGTTGAAATGGACTGAAAACAATTAAAATAAATTTTATGCAACTCGTTACCTTATGCCTGAGATATTCTTTAAGCAATATTCTTGTCAATTAAATCATGCAATAACTAATTTAGAGATTTCTAATATGTTATTTTAAAGATATGAATTGTTTCTACTAATGAAATATCTGATTTTCCTGATTTATCTGACTTGTTTTCCACAAGAAGCCAAAAATTTATGCAATTCCAGATCCAAGCTAATGCCAAGGTTCTCTATCTTTGGTCTGCTCTTTTGGTCATAGTGATCAAATACTTCTCTTAAAATAGCAAACCCTGTCAGAACTAATCAAATTCTGGAATGGTTTTTGTAGTAAAGATAAATGTTTATTTTTCTATCATAGTTTTTCGATTAATTTGCTGCTATATAAAGAACCACAGAGAGATTCCATATCAAGTTTCATCAAGTATCAATAATTTGGAATGCAAAGCTTCAAAAAGCAATGCCTTCATCATTAGATATCATCAATGCTTCTTAATTATAGTGACAGATAACATTAAATTTAAAATGATGCTATAATTTCTCTTTAATAAGTGTGTCTATGTTTCCTCTGAGCAAATATCTCATTTTACTTATTCATGATCTTAAGAAAATAGACTCTCCAATGAATGAAAGAGAACACAACAAAAAATTCCCATACTATCATCAAATAACATTTCAACAAGAATATCTAAAAATTCCCTTCAAACACCTGTCAAAAAGAACAATAGTAAAGTAAATTCAATCTACAAGTTGTGCATAAAAAATTCTTAATGTATTTTTTAAGTATTCTACCAGATTTCACTGAACTTGTTCAAACAGAGTAAATTCTTCAGAAAAAAACTCAAAGATATTAGAAATTGCCACTTTATTATTCCTTTCTTTCTCTCTCTCTTCCTCATAACACACCCAACCATAAAAATAAAAAAACAAGTATACCAGCTTTTCTGGAATATAACAAGTCATCTCTATATATTCAACAATTGAATATAAGATAAAGTAAAGGTTGGAGGAGGCTCTTACAAAAGGTATAAAATCAACTCCATATCAACCTTCAATTTTTCAGCCTATCATTTTTCTAATGATATATGCATAACAGTGACCAGCATCATGCTCCTATGCTATTTGAGAGAGTCACATCACTCCGAGGAACAAGGCAATAGACCTTGTTTATTTGACAGAGCTGCAACTCAACATGCATGATCAAAGCATGAAATTTAATAAGCTAAGAATTTTTACCAATAATATTATCATACATACATAATAAATCTGACTATTCAAGGCAGCAAACAATTCTTGTGCTTGGATCATCAACTACAGACCTAACAAGATGAAAAATAGACGACTGGAATGATACATTTTTAGTATTTTACTAGAAAACTGGACAACTTGCAAATGGCAAGAAGGGAACTCTAGCACCATTCGGCAGCATTGAAAGCGAGCACTTCTGACTGTGCCTAGCTGTCACCCTAAAGGATTCTTTTATTAAATCAAAGATGCTAACTTAGCTATAGTTTCCAATTAAAGGTTGTAAAAATTGGCAAACGTTTCAGAGAGAGAATATTCCTTAGCGGTGGAATCAACAACAAATGCATTTGCAGAGTTCCAGCTCCGCTAATGCCTAGAGATTCCATTTCATCAATCAAATGTATTACTATACTACCTTTGGATGGCTAAGTCTATGAAAATTTATGGGCAACTATTCCCTTGAAGCCTGCGATCAGCCACTTGTCTCGATCAATCTCTGGGGACAGGTATATTACAACTTCAAGGTTTGGTCTACGTTTCCGTTGCACAAATGATGACTGCAAACTCGTTAACAAAGGTCAAGTTAACAACAGTGCCATGGAAAAAGCTCGTTAGCTCACAAAAGTGTGGTAGATCCACACACAATCCAGTCTTGATGCCTCTGCTTCTTTGGGTGTTCAACCAGGGCAGGCCAATACAGAGGATGTCCCATCTTCAAATAGCTGCCAAAGTCTCTTATATGGAATTTGTGATGTTATTGAAGAGTCTTTTACCCCACCAAGATTCCAGGTCAAAAGGTTTAAAATCTAAAAATCAAAGGAACATTTGAGAGGTTTGTCAAGGTGAAAGGTGACTGTATGAAATACAGGTATTAAAGTATGAAAATACCTCACAAGTATGAAATTTAAGAGCAACATCTAAGACTTCATCTCATTAAATTCTAATCACACACAATTGTACTAAAGACCTGTGAAGAGTAAGAGTCAGATTTGAGGGCATGAATGAAATAGGTTCCAATTGTTGCTGTCCTTTTTCTCAGATAATATTTCCAATGGATTTTTTTCTCCGACAGAATACTTTTTAAGGGAACGAGTAAAAACTGCATCATGAACAGGATGAGAACTGTTTAATTCTAGCACATTAGAAAACAATAGGGTTTCTGGACTCTTTTAATTTAAGTAAGTGCTTTAAAACATAAAGGGTTCTTCTTAAGTTTGCTTTTTATGCTATAGCCAAAGACAATGCACCTAAAGAGTGTGAACTATTGTTATGTAATATTGGTTGGAAATTTTTCATATTTTTGACCAATTGGTAGCTTTTCACACCATAAGAGCATCTTTCTTTGTTGCTTTATTTTAGTTATTTTCACAATGATGCAATTTTTACCAGATAGACAATTGAGGAAAAACAAAAAAATTTTTAACATGATTGGTGGGAAGTAATCTCACAGAATGATCTTTCCAAGACTATGCTCAACACCCCAATAAAAGCTGCAATGCCACTCTGGTTAATTTTATTAGCTTACAACACAAGATTGCAATTGAAGGAAAAACTGCCAAGCGACTATTTAATCTCAAGTCTATCAAGTGAGGCAAAGGATTGGCAATAGCCAGCTGCAGAGCATCTAGAGATAGGAAAAAAATACCTTATAAGTGGGAAGCAGTGTTTTAAGCATTATTTTACCATGCGTATGAAAGGGACTGAGACAGAGAGAGAGCTGGGTAATAGGTAGAAAGGTATTTAATGTCTTTAGTGGTAGGAAGTCAACCACATTCCACAGCCCTGATAAAGGCTACAAATAAACAACAGCCTTCAAACAACGTATATAAGATATCTTGCTTAACTAAGCCAATATGTTCCTGAGGTAGAAAATTCAGCCTTTAAGCTCATGTGCTTAAAATAAAAACTTCATGTAAAGTAGAATAACCACAGGGACCACTAAGTACATCATTCTATTTAATGATAAGAGATGATTGTTTGAAGGGGAGGATGCACCTGCCAGGAGGGTGGAGGGCAATTTAAAACAATTTTCCTGTAAACTCAACTCCAATGCAATGCAAAATCAAATTTTTGAATGCCATTTTGTAGAGATAAATGTAGTAGATGAACTGGGATTGCAGAAAAACTTCCTTTCCATTTTGAATCCATGCTCTTTGGCAAATTGCTAATACTATAAGGTAACCAAGAGAGGTAAGACTGCCTCCTGGATCCATCAACACTAATGAATAAGGTTTTGTAAACAGCACATTAATTGGAGAATTAGATGCATTAAATTAACTTCAGAAAGCTATTCCAAATGACTGATGATTCATCAGTGATCAAATGCAATCAAAGAATACAAGAGAAGCAGTTCACTCCACTGCCAGGGTATGATATTACACCATAATAAAAATATATTCTTTATTCTGAAAGCTTACATATGAAGACTGCTATCTGTCATGCAGCAGAAATAAATTTGGAGGTTACATTATGACTAATCTGAAATCCAAGTGGAACTAATTGCAATTGACGGCTTCATGAAAAAAGTAACTGCTTTTTTAGGGAATAGCTAATCTAATGCGAAACAATCTGCCCCAGTCAATAATCAAAAAGCCTTTCCCTGGCTAAAACCAGGAGTTAAGTCCGTTGTCCACAACAGCAAATAATGCAGAGAGAAATGTGTGAGAAAGGCAGAAGAGTTTTTTCCATCCACTAGAGAGAGATTCTTAATTAGCTGGAAACTCTTAGTTGCCCTGGGACAGCAAAGGATTTCAGATGCATTGTGATCTCAGTTCTTTAAATGTTAAGGGATACTTTAAAGCATCATGTAATTGATCCTGACTCGGATGACTCAGAAGAAAGTGAAAAAGAAAATGCAGTTTTGCTTTAACTTGGCAAATAAACAGTATCCAAGGGATATTTTCTTATATGCTGTGAATAAATAAATTTATTTCATTTAACCCTTTTGTCCAGTTATTTCCAATTGACTCCCAAATTATGTCATTCACTTCTAAGTTCTTATAGTCTTCATTTGAAGTGTCATATAAACAAGAATATAAACAAACCCTCTTCCGGGGGTCCACATTGTATCCTGTCAAGTGCTTTCTTCCTGTTTATCCAGAGGGAGTGTTTGGATGTGTGGTGGAAAAGTGTGCGAGAAAATTCACTCGAACTTGGACTTGAAAGAGGTTTCTCGCTCGCCTCACTCGACACATTTCTCGCTTCTATCTAGTATACCGATGCCTATTTGATACCATCCTTTTGATTTACACATTTCTCACTGTAGTGGACAACAGGTCTTGTACATTGAGATCCAAGCTCAAAAGGAAAGAAACGTAAAACACTTGGGGAGGAAACATCAGATTGATAATGGCTGATGATGATGATGTATTATTCATCAAGTACCCATCTTAAACAGCTCAAAATCATGCCATTACCTTCAGTATATGAACAATTCTTAACATTAAAAGTAACATGAACTCTATGACTCTAAATTCAAGTATTCATAGCCATCATAATAGAGCAGTAAATTATATTCATATCAAAACAAGAAGAACTGAATTGAGAAAAAGAGGACCTCTTCGTAATGGAACAAAATTATATAATAAACTACCACAGTCAATAAAACAAATTGTGGATAGAAAGTTATTTTAACAAAATCTCAAAAATTATTTATGGAAGTCTTTTTACTCCTTGAATGAGTATTTAAACTATAAAAAAATAATAAAAATAAGATATAATTTGTATCACAAAATGTCTTGATTTAAAAAAAAATAGTATTGTATTGATGTATTCTTATGTAACATTTTCTAAAATTGTGTAGTATTTAATGTTAATCATAATGTAAAATCTTTGTATCTAAATTTATGGAGATAATTTAAGCTTATATATGTATTTATTTGTTTTTAGATGATTCCTCCAATGTATTTTACTGATGAAGAATTAAAACTCATACTTATATACATTATGTTGAAATCAAGCAATTTTGTTCAGTGGATTAAAAATTGCCAATTGAGAAACATCTTAGTTTTAAAGTAACTTTCAAACAGTAATACTATAAGCATTGGTTGAGAAATTACTTCTACTTTCTTACATTACCTGAAAAAGGAATGGAATGAATACCTAATGAAACTAAATACCATTAAATATTGAATCTAACTTTCAAAATACATTAACAGTTACAGAAAACAAAATACAGTTTTAAATTTGAACTGAGGCAGTACTTGGTATGATACTGTATTCAACGGATAGCTTGCAGTATGCAAGCAACTTTTACTCGTATAATTAATAATAAGAGCAGTAACATGGATCTCTATTTTTCACTAAGGTATTCTTCAAATCTCACAATTTCATGCACTACTGATTTAATAGTAAATGAAAAATTTGACATTCCTTAATAATGTTCCTTAAGAATTATAATCTTTCCACTAAATACTTCAGACCCTAGTCTGCAAACCAAATTATATTCCTGGATTTTATCATTTTGCATCAGCCAGTAAAATCAAATATCCATAGTAGCTATACAATTCCGATAAAAAATTATAAAGAATTTTTGCTGTAAATACTCTTTTAATAATGCAGCATAGCAGAAAACATCCACAATTGGGTATGATGACTGCAGAAAACATGGCTGAAAATTTTGCAAAACTGACTATTTGCATACTTTATTGCTGAGTGATTGCTCCAGGATAGCTGAAGCACACAGTATTTGATAACAAATGTGAAACAACTGCTTCTAGTTAAGTTCAATATGAATTATAAGTCACTAAATACCCTCTTTCAATAGACATAATATGATCAACAAAGGGACACAAGAATAAGTATTCTTAAGAGTATATGATCATAATTTGGGTTTTATACGCAAAAACAGAGAGACAATTAAAATCTATCAGAAATCTAGAGAACCTCAACCCACTTACTGTTATTAACCTAATCTGTAATTATTTGACAGAGTACAACAGATAATAATAGACATAACTTCTGATTTACATGGAAGAAGACGTAGCTTTCAGAAAAAATTCACATAATAGTATTCAAATAAAGAAAAGGCTCCAAACACATTCACTTATAAAAAAGTTTTGATTTTCTTCACTATAATGATTAGTAATACATTTGAAGCTGGTGTTTTTCTCTTTTGAGTAAGCTTCATTTAATGAATCCCAACATTCACCGCTAAAAAATTTACAATTAAATAAAATATCACGATTTTGTGTTTGTTTAAGGCCTAGATTAATGGTACATCTACAGGAATTATGTTGACCTGATTTTTTAACCAGATCATTATAAAATCACATTTTGAAATGCTATTTCAAAGAAAACGAATCCCTCAAAAATAAGAAATTATTTCTAAATACCTCTAAGAATTCCATTAGGTTCTCCATCTTCGTAGTAAACAATTGAACTAGAGCCTGAAACAAACAGATATGCAATTTGAAAAGAATTCGGCTTTAAAAAATTCTTCAAAAATATAATCAAAGGATTTGGGAACATTACAACAATGTGTGAATGATCAATTGGATTGAAAATAGGATCAGTACATTGGAATAATTTTAGCGGCATAAAGACTGAAGAGATTATTTTTGGAATGACCTTTACAGATGTGCAATCTCAGATAGAAAAGCATCAAGTACCTAAGAAGTAACTGAAAATTTCCTGAAGAAACGGGATGAAGAGGTAAGACTTGAAACGTGATGACGAAATACTCAATGAAAAGGAAGGTTATCTCGAGAAAGATTATTTTCTTTAGACTCATGCTTTTCTTTACGAGCTTGCAGCTATCCCTTCTCAAGAAACTTATGACCAGTGTCACATGTAGATATTTAATAAACTTGTTTGTTTAATCTCCACTTCTTCTCTGGCAGCAACAGTAAAACGTAACCATATTAACTAAAAGTTACTCATATCATCTAACAGTTAATCATATCAATATTAATTTTGCTTACATTGAAATTTTCAGTAAGAAATACATACCTTGGCAATTCTCACCACTCTCTTCTTCGTATTCCTTACATACTCTGCTCCATGCTGTTATTAAGAAAGAAATAAAGGTACTTCAAACCAATGATTACTATGATATAATGAAATCACTAGTAATTAGCCCGAAAGATGAGAATGATATTATGCAATTATACTTTTAATTACAAAAACCATACTCACATTCGTAAATGAATTTTATCAAATCTTCGTGCTGTGGCGTTATAACTTCTTGTTGTGATCTCTGATGGGGACCAGACCGTTTACCATTAACTATGTGAAATACTGGCTTAGGTCCACTGCCATGAAAAGATATTATTAAAACTTTAGAATATGTATATTATTTTACTAACAAGGTCATACACATGAGACAACACGGTAGAGGCCAAAGTCCGAAAAAGGCGATTTTCATTAACGCAATATAAAATCCACGAAAATACTTATACAATCTTTTGTTGAAACACTTATTGATTTATAAATATACCAAAGTGTTACGACGATCAATTATGACCTACTAGACGACGATAAATAAAATGTATAGCCATGAGCGCCTTTACATCTGGTGAACTTCAGTATTTAAATTCAGATTCATATTCTTACTTCATTACTTGTTCCTCCTCAGTTTCACAGGCTTTCTTTGCACTTAATTCCCGCAGAGTTTCCAACCTCTCCAGCTTTTGCGGGAGTCCTAATATACCAACGAAAGCAAAACACGAGTTCGATAGAATATTTTACGTAACACCGATAAAACGGTCAAAACTAGATGACAAGCATTCAATTATAAATTAGACATAAAATAGAGAAAAATTCCTAAATATCAAAACGAACAAACCTCTTCTAGTCTTCGCAACGAATTTACTCGGCCCCCGTGATACAGTATACATCTTATCCGTGGAATATTACTACGCCAAATGACGGACCAAGGCATTGTGGGAGAGAATAGAACATGACAAAAGGATTTGAATTATGAAATACAATGCTGAATAATACTGCATTTAAACAGCAAACTTTACTGAATTTCTTAAATGAAATTAAGAAAATTTATTTAAGAGCATGGTTGACCTAAGCAACTTAGATTTTAATATGCTTTCCTTACCACTCGAGGCATCGCACCACTGGTGTAGTGGTATCATGCAAGATTCCCATTCTTGCGACCCGGGTTCGATTCCCGGGTGGTGCACTTTTTTTATTTTCTTCTTTCACTTGTAATGGATTGCACATTACTTTTAATTTTCATATTACAGGAAAGTTGGCAAATTAATTTTTTCCGTTGTTTAATTTATTTTTTCGTTAGACAAATAATTAACTTCTCTTTCACATCCTTAATATCAATGCACACTAATCAAATTTAAACAGGCGTTGACTGCGGAATCATAACGTTATTACGTTAATGTGCTCGGTCGAAGGCAATTTAAGGAATCCTGAAATAGCAATATAAATGCATTTAAGTAAAGGTACAGAATACCATTTGCGTTTCGGTGCTAGAGAGCAGCCAGTGACTATTTGGTTCGAGCGGTTTTCAACCAAAGTCTACTCAAATCCATTTTCTAAGCCTAATTTTCATTTAAATCACCCGCAAAATAACTCGAATTCGTTTTCAAGTCATCTTAAGATCAACCTAGGAATGAAGATGGATCTACCAGAAGATGTAACCTCGTTGACGAAACATGTCGAATTAAAATCTACCGTGGAATTCACTTAGAATTTTTCTTTCAAGATGATTACTGCAGAATTCCCCCAAGTGGAATTAGACTGAGCATATTAATTCCCTTTTGATACTTTAAATATTACGTTTTCATCTCCAGCTGCTTCTTATTTTCATTAATCTTTAGTCCACGAAACCTCATCCAAGTACTTCTACCGCTTCCGTTATCAATCATCAGAGGCAATGATAATGATTTGAAAAAAGGAAGGGCTATGATAGTTCATAAAGAGAACTTGAGTATAAATGCGCTTTTATTTAAGTGTAGCGAAAATTCACTCGCTTGCCTTACGTATCGACAGTTTCATTAAAATTGGGCCAACAGCTGACGTGTGCCCCTACTTTAAAAACCTTCGAGCGAGTTCTCCTCTGAAGAAGTGAGAGCCGTTTTTCCGGTATTGAAGGCAACTCTTGCGAGGGATTCAACCAACCTTGGGCCGCTCACTTTGGTCTAAAAAGTCGAATTATACGAATGTGAACTTTGCCTCGATACATGTTTACTCTTGTTTTCCTAGTTGAAATCAAACATTCATAAGATAATCTTCGTTAAAATAAATCTCAATAATGTAATATGAATGAAGAAATTCGTACAATTCCGCAAAGAACGCTCGAGAAAATTTATTATAAACCTCAATAAGATTTACACTAGGTTAAATAGTCACTGGTTTGCAGTTTACCAAAATATTTTGAAAAATATGCAATTAGTTCCTTTATCTTTAAGTAAATGGCTTCCGAATCCTCTTTTCTCTACTACCCTACGTTCAACCATAGATTTTCCAGGAAAGTTATGAATTTCACGTCTTTATACCTTTTAGCCAAAACTTGTTGCCGATTTATATCATTGTTAGATTATATCCTCAGCCTTTCTTTCCTCATCCCATACTGATTAGAAAATGATAATTATCTATACTTATAAACTTGTGATAGACTACCAAGAACTAGCGGAAAAATAAAGTATACATCATATGCTATATCACTATGAAAATCGAACAAACTAGTTTGCTTATGCATAAAGGAAATCTTTTTAAAACCGCGTTGGTAGACAGTTTTTTCTTATTCATTCGAGAATAATTTTACAAAGTAGAATTTCGTGCGTATCTTTTACTGTCGTTTAATTTAGTTTAATGAACAACAAGAATCTCTCGTCACGGAAAATACGGATTATGGAAATAGAAAAAATTCAAATCAACTTTCAGATCGTCTCCGATATTAATATATATAAATATAGGATTAGATAATTTTATAATTTTAATTATAGCACCCAAAAAAATCCTAGCATTTCGAAAGGAATTCTATCTCTTTAATAAACATCCCAACACGAAAAGTATTTTTCTTATGAGAATTATTCTCCTGAAATTTTCCCTTCAGAGCATGGCATCGGACTGGAACCGAACCGAAACCAAAGAAAGCGTTATTTTTGCCGGAGTGAAAACAGAGCTCGATAAAATGGAGACTCTTGAACCCGAACTGAAACCGAAAACCGCTTTAGTTGACTGTTTAACTTTTTTTTAGTTTCCAATAATGCACAAACTACTTAACTGTAATTGAAAGAAGGTTCATCTACATGTATATACTGATAGGCGCCTTTAGGCGCGTTCGGCTCGACCGAAATAGCGGAGGAGATTCCATAATAGCGATTCCGTCCTTTTCAAACTTAATTCCTCTGAATTTATCAAGCGGTT
Source organism: Pachydiplax longipennis (assembly GCA_036926295.1). Classification (NCBI taxonomy): domain Eukaryota; kingdom Metazoa; phylum Arthropoda; class Insecta; order Odonata; family Libellulidae; genus Pachydiplax; species Pachydiplax longipennis. Next base: position 10,189,826 of record JAVFKF010000024.1, on the reverse strand, counting down.
GTACCCTAGCTTTTAATCTCCTTTCCTTCAAGGATTCTCGACCTATGTCTTAGAGCGTTTTCGAAACTCTTGCTTTTTTATCGTAACATTTTTGAATAAACATTTTTATTTGAATTAACATATTTCTTATATCTTAACATTTTTATCGATTCACGGGTATCCATTTTATCATACACTTGCTGCATATTCCAGAGGCCTAACCAAGGTAAAAATAGCTCATTCTCTAATCCTTTCACCGCGCATACTGACAATATACTTTATAAAGCCGAGATTTTGAATTTCTTTACCGAAGAATTTACCGGATATGATCCAGTTTAAACTATTTTCAAGAGTTTTTCGACTGTAATTATATTTATTCCATTGATTATGTACTGGTAATTCTGATGTTATTGTTTCCTTTTAATGAAATTAACTGCGGAGAATTTACTCACGTTAAGTTCTATTCGCACCACCTTTAAAAAAATCAAACTAAATCGTTTAATAGAGAAATATGGTCTTTCTCGTCAGATATTTCACTGTATACAGTCGAATCATTCGCAAATATCCTCACATATCACTCGATCTCCTCGCTCAAAGTCATTGATTCATATCGGGAAGAGAATAGGTCCAATTACGCTGCCTTGAGCTTCTCCTGGGACAGAACATCGAACTATAATATTTTCCTTCCGATTTTCGCTCAGGCTCAAAGAGAAAAACAAACATCGGTTGTTTCCGGTTTCGCTACCTCGATCGAGACGTTTTTTATCTATAGATCGTACCATTGTAATATTATAGGCTCCTGAAAATTTGTTTTACCATTTATTGCTTTTCTCAATTTCATATATTTCACTAAAATTTAAGAATGCAGTTAGTTGCAAGGTAAATTTACAAATGTTTAGATAACCTTTCTCCAATTACTCGAAAGTAAAATATGAATGTTGGGAACCGAAAATTGGAACGGAGTTTATATCGGTTTTCGGTTCCGATCTGAGGTAACTTTAACTTTGTTCGAACTAACGCCATCACACACTCCTAGAGAAAATCCTTGACCTAACCATATACTTCCTTATTGATACCGGTAAGTCTTGAATCATAAATTAATTTGTAGAGAAGGACTCTATCGAAAGCCTTCTGGAGATAGAGGAAATTAGCGTCCTCTTGCTTCTTACTTTCAGAAGTCGTTAAGATGACGTGAACAAATAGCGCAAATTGAGTTGCATGATTACTACTTTCTAAAGCCGAGTTGGTTCTAAAAACCTGAGGAGTATGATGACCACGATATGCTCTGCTACTGATATCGAAGTTAATGAGATGGTCTACAATTTCCTGGATCCTCTTTTATTCCAGTTTAATGAATAAGCGTAGCATTCGTTAACTTCTAATCTATTGGGACACTGCCCTCGCCCATCGATTTAGAAAATTCAATTTTGAGATATGGGGCGACGCTTTCTATTAGTTCTTCTAATACTTCAGCCTGAATACCTTTTGTCCCGGGCGATTTACTCGGCTTAATTTTGCGCAAGAGTTTAATGATTCTATCTTCGGTAAAGCACGTACTTTAAACGGATGTATTAATATTCGGAAGAGTATCGGGCGTGATTACTATGGAAAAAGTCATTTAGGAACCTCACTTTCCTCTCCGAGTCGAAAATTAAATTGCCCTGAACCTCTCTAACATAAGACCAGAATATTTACAGTTCTCATCTAAGTATTCCCCAAGAAATTTCTGCTTGAAGTAGCGAAGGGCATTACGCATAGCACGCTTGGTGTCGGATTTCGCTTTCTTGTGCTTCTCTAGCAATAATCATCTTGCTGGACTCGAATCAGGCTGATCTAAGGCCTTTCCTTTTCTCTGTCTACGAAGAGCTTTTCTAATCTAACCTTCCTCCTTCATTCCAACTTGGTCCGCATTCGTGTTTAGTATATTTCGAAGTTACAAGTCTATGTATCTTTGCATCATTTTCACGAAAATTTTCCGTTTCTTCGTTGCACCTCTTACGCGTGACTGAAATTCATTTAAATCTGCATTTAGTTTATCGTTAAAGCCCTTGAAATTCTCATTGGAATAGAGATAAATCTTACGCTTAGGTATTTTAAACTTTTATAATCACGTTTATATATATATATATTCCTAATAATTATTAAAAGTGTATAGTTACGGCGTGCAAAAAGCCATTAATAATTTTTATTCGAAAATTCTGGTAATGTAACGTAAATGGCAAAAACTTGCAGCAATAAAAACAAACTTTCATAAGGACATAATATAACAATGGTTGAAGTGAAATAAAAAACCGTTCGAACCGTTTCAGCGATGGAGGGAATGAAATCGGAAGTGAACGGATATTTTTTTCGTTGAAACGGAGCAAAAACCGAGACGAAGCATATCACGGTTCGAAGCCAGGTTTTTGAGTTTATCACTGCAAATAGGATATCTTTGTGGGAAGCTTTTGTTATCACAATTGGATATTTACCTCTCATTGACTCTTCCAAAGCACAAGTGGCCGATAATCAGCCGATGCACATCGGCGTATACACGCTACAATTCGGTATGCTCGCCTCACGACTTCTTCTCTAAACAGTAATCCTCAATTTTCCTTGTTTGTTCTTCGTTTCAGAATCTCTCTATTCTTCATCCGCTATTTGTCCTATCAGTTAGATAGCTTGCCATATCACTCTGTTCAAAGCGAAATCTTCTTCGTTTGATTAGCAGAGAAAGTACTCCATAGTTTATATGCCATTCATTAAGTTAGAATTCTGCTCGTATATGCCTCAAATCGGACATTAAACGCTTACACAATTTAATTGAATCTACTCGATCAAATAGTTCCTAATTAAATTTTGCTGTACCTAAAGCTCTAAAAGTAAATTTTCAATGATTTTACACAGAAATGTACTAAAATATATTTTAAAGATGCTATCCAAAGGTGGGAAAAAGTGAGATGCATCTCAAATAACTCCTTCTCGGCATAGTATGGCAGTTAAATTCGCTAGTTAACGGAATCGGATGATTACAAATAACATTATCCTGCGAGGAGCTTGAATTTAACACGGGCTTTAAACCGTTCGATTGATGTAGCTATTGTTTACACGCTCATATAGAACTTAAGCTATATGGAACAAGGATTTTTCTGTTGACTGCACAATAATGGTGATTCGTCAGTTAATGAATACAAACAGTCCCCAACTTACACCCGTCCGACTTATGAAGTTATGAGCAACATTTTTTACCTTCGTGTATGCAAACAACTTTACCTACGATCCGATATAATAATCACGATCCCAGAGGCGAAATTAATGAACAAATTTAAATACCCTAGTAATACTCCTTATATTTTGGGATATTCCATATGTTGTGAGGGGTTTCATAACCCACGATAATGGGTTTCGCAACACCTAAAAACCTATATCTGACTTTCGACCTATTCAAGGTTCCAACCGGTGCTTAAAATGTAGCCTATTTGTCGGAGAGTGAATTTATTTTCATTATCATTTTCACCTACGTTCCTAATAGCATAAACGCTTCCATTTTAGCGATGTAAAATAGTCGGCAAAATTTTAACTGTTAGCTTCAGGCTATCGTTCGTAGACTAATTTACGAATTGTTAAATCAAAAAGAAAAATTGATGTTTCAATCTGACGTATAACAAAGACATCTGTAGCACAAGTACTTAGGGTTCGATTTTGATGAAGAAATTTCACTCTGATAAATGTGGTCCCAATGTTTTTGTCTTAAATTCTTTTCCGATGTAATTTCAAACATTTTATTACTATTAATTCTTTTTAAAGTTTCAATATTTTAACTCTTCCATTTCAATTACAATTTACTGCTATTTTTATTGACGTAAATTTAACTTCTGTAATTGTTTTAATGAATGGTGTAATACTAAATTATTTTATTATAATGCTTGCAATTGATCTTCTTCAATAATCCTATTTTCAATTTTATATCTCTGATCATAATTATTTATAGGTTTGCTTCGGTTTCATTCATTCCCATCTTAGCGAGATTTTTCCCAAGGTTTCTTTCCTATGCTACATTTTAACGTTTTTAAATCACTGCTTCTTGAGTTTACATTTTATTTTTCTAATAATTTTAGGCAATTTTAAATATAATATAATTTCATTCTCTATAGGATAGATGTAAGAAGGAATCTGTCTCAAACTCATCTAAAAAGAACGTCCATTCTTCTGTTTTGGAAACTTATAGCCTGAGCAAATATATATTTGTTCCATTATACCAGTTAAAACTTTTTTAACAACTTTTGGGCGATGAAAGTATATTTCTTATTTTCAATTTAGTTCTTAGACCCCCAATTGTTTATTTGTTAGTTGGTTTCGCAAAGTTTTTCGAATAGACGGCGAATGTCGTTTGCGAGACCCAAAGAAGCATAGGATTCTGGACGTTAGTCGTTTCCTGTGGTAAACTAGGTTTGGTAAAACCCATTCAGTGAATGCAGTGAGCGCTCGTAATTGGATAGCCGGCGAAATTAAGATGCAACCAAGTGAACGATTCAAGCATAAACTCAATTCCCACTTCCTTATTAACTTGGCTATTGTGAGGAGGTCTCCTACTATAATCGAATAGCAACTGCGAAACGAAGACCAGTTAAATTTCTTAATTCTAATAACAGAAAGTAAGTTCTAAATTCCTAATAGGATTTTCATTTTTTCGTTATCATAGTATTACTGACTGCACTTTCACCCTATGACTTCATTAATGTGACTTGCTGGCAACGTCTATTTAATGTAACGGTAAATCCATCATTTTGATTTGTCAACCGCTACTGCTGCTCTGACAGGTAAGTTCTACATAAATTCCTATAAAAGAATCGATTTGAATATTGAGAAAAAAAATTTAAAATCCATTTATTGCTATAAGATTGAAAGATTTCTATACATTCCTTCAATTGATACAATGACAAACCCTCCTACTCTACCTATACCGATAGCCTCAGCAAATATCCTCTAACAAGTGTTATCATGTTTTCTTCGATGCAATTTTTTTCAATGATACAAGCTTTCGTGAAATTTATACATTGCGTCTTACATGAGGCAACCCTGACTTCCCGTTAGAATGACTGAGTGGCCACAAACCGACATCCACATACTTAAAATATCTTTCAAGTCTTGAGTAATATCTCGGTAACTACTTTAAGAATAAGCCACGTACTTTTTCCAGGCTCTTTCCAGCTCTAATTCCTAACTTTGAACTATCCCACAAAAAATCTAAAATCCTTGGAACATTTGTGCGTCAATATAATTTCTTTGCTCTTCATTTAAGTTTCCCTCTTTTTTCCGTCATTTTTTTTCTCTTCCCTTAATCACACTCATATCTCCTGACTCTCGAGGATGCAATTTCGGCAGAGGACATTGGTCTCAGTGTTTATCATATAATTTTCAGATACACGTGTATAAATCTGTAAAATAAACACACGTACACACGTGATGTACTTTCTATTATGATAATAAAATTTATACTTATTATATTACGACGAGACTGATCCTCAAAGCTCAAAAATGCACTTTTTTCCGCGTGAATTCTCATAAGAAGAGGACCTTACTAAATAATGGAAGCGGATTTAGAGCCGAAGCGACTGGTTAGGAGAGACGCTGCCAAAGAGCATGGAATTTATGATGGTTGACTACTGTTGGATGCTTAAGAGGGGAAACGGGAAATACCAGAGACCGAAAAAGACCCAGGAAAAGTATGAAATAGAACAAGAAAAGAGTGTCTACTGAACAGGTCTCAATCACAAGTGTATCATGAATGACAAATTTTCTGTTTTACCTGTTCATGAGACGGTGTTTTTTATCGTAATATACCTCAGTTCAACATCATAAACTCAAAATAAATGAAGAAAAAGAAAACTTTTTAATTTTCCACAAGATTTGTAGAAAATTGCACTTTTCTTTTTCTCCATCTATATATGGCTTTCCACGAAGTAACGCCTAAACATTTTGAATTTATTTTATAAACTCAAAAATATATAAACTAAATCCTATAAATTAGAAATATTGCTTAAATAATTTTGCTTCCGACTCTTAAACGTAGCAGCAAAGAATAACACTTAATTGCGAGAATTTAAGTAATACAATGAGTTTTCGAAAGGATAAAAGTCTGAAGAAAAGCAATAAAACAAAATACGTTCTTCGGCAGAGAAACCGCAAAATATTTTGGTAAAATACTGGAATATTAAAAGAGAATAATTTAAACGGAATATTGTAAGTGGTAGAGAAATTATTCCATATGAGATCTACAAAGTATAAACTAAAGTTAGTTTAGTATGAACGTATTTAATGTTGACAAGTAAGGTGATTGACTGCGTATGGTATGGGCACCAATACTACATTTAAAAATTTGAAGGTTGAAAAACTTAGTACTACTACATATTAGATATTATTTAATTTTCCAACAATTTCCCATTCTCTCCTCTAACAAGCTGAAGCTAGGTTCTATAGTTCTATAGTAATCTACAGTGGGATAGGGTGAAAATCTGTAAGCTCGCTGGAGGCTCCTTTCTCCTGAAAACCAATATTTTTAGAACCAGTCAACCAGTTGATGGTCGAGGGAATAGCCAGAGACGTATAAATAAATGCCGTAAAGTATTGATATCCTTGAAGTGGACTTCTTATTTATCAGAAAACGTTGAAAATTTTCTAGGTAACCTGAAAGCTTTAACTTTTTCTGGAGACAAAATGAATAAAAACTGAGCCTTATAGTATAATTTCTAAGTGATTTCTTTGAACTTTGGGAAAGATTTTTACTGCATTTTAAAAATTTTCGGTAAAATACTCATAAAACATACTCTCGAAACATTTCGTATCAATTAGTTATCTTATTAGTAAGATTTGACTAAAGTACTCCAAATTCTGTATCTACGCAGACTTTTGTTCCTCAATTCACTTTGACACGGTTCATAAAAATTGCTACTCGCTCGAAACGACTTTCTCCACAAATTGACGCATTCCTTAGATGGAGCTAAGGAGAAACAGTTTCTCTTCCGGAGTTCTACTTCAAGTTTAATGCTTCCTATGAGCTTCCTTCCCATTCCTTCATCTACAATCATATATATAATTCCCTTTCCTCGCCCTGTCTCCTTAACTTCAACATATATGGAGATGACTACAGAAGCAGAAGCGAGGTCTTTGATTGTAAAGAAAATAGAGACAAAGAAAAAAATGTCCTGCGTAATTCAAGTTTGGTTGGAGGTGTCTTAATCCCTAATAAACAGAAAATCATATTCTAAAAAATTTCCGCAATGGTGAACTAAAAGAAAAATTCCAATAAGATCTGAACTTCTGTATCGCTCGTCACCATAAATCATACGTAGAAAGGCTACAAAAATTGAAAACCAATTTTAATTTTGACCGAAATATAATGCACGAAATTCATAAAACTAACGAATGTAGCATTCTAATTAAGGACTTAAATATTGAAATTAAATCTTCGATGTTAGCATTTAATCCTGCCGTACCCATCAAAAGAAATATACTCAAGGGAACTTTAATTCCCGAAACCCTAGAAGACTTGGCCCACTTTACTGACTATAATCGGCTAAGATTAACGAAAATCTTGCAAATCACTCCAAGATATACCAGGCAAAGAGAAATTATACTTGCAATAGATGGTAATTCTTTGCGATATTCGATATCAGGGCCGACCAACTAGCAAACGAGGTCCGGGTCCAAAAAATTTCCTTCTTCCTGCTCCCACGTAATGGTCAATTAATGCAGTATAATCTTAACGAAACAAAATTTTCAGTGGAGGTACTGCTTGCCTTCTGTAAAAACAACAAGTTGCCTTCTTAGAATGTAAAATTGGAATTATAAACATACCTTCCTTATTACTCGAAAATAACCGCCTCTCGAATACAAGCGCCCCCTTTGTTTTGGACTCACAAACTAACGAAAAAACTCGTACGCGAATATATGCGCGCTCTCTGAAGTACCGTAAAGGTACTCGTATAATTTATCGTAACATACAATGGCTGCACTTCCTGTTTCATTTCTCAGTGTTAGATGGCGCCTACGCAAGAACTTTGGATCGGCTGCTCGAATTTTCATGCATCGAGTGTGCCCTACGCGTACATTAGGGTGGTCCTTATTTTGCGAAAATTTGAATTTCTTTCTGAGCGACCCCTGAAATTGTTCCATTTGGTTAGAAAATAAATTGTGAAAAACAATACTAGAAGTGGATAACGGAAAGACGTGCCGCATCGCACTTAAAAATTATAAATTTCATCAATTGGACTTTTCCTCGTTAACACTGGCGATTAGAGAGACTTTCGATTTTTAAACCGTCTCTATTATTTTATCAGTAAATTATTAGATATTAAACGTAATTCTCGTAAAATATTAATCATATTCGCGCGGTAGTTTTCGAGATCCAGCCCTAATAGTGAGCGTGCGTCGTGAAAGTGGCGCCGTGCCCTCCGCTCGAATCCTTGAAGTTCACCGCCGCGTATCTCGTTTTATATTACCCTATTTGCTTTAAAAATTGATAATTCATTTTTTTTAGGAGTACTTCTTTAAACTTATCTAGGTAAACATGTGTAAAACCTTCCAAATTTCAAATAGGTTGAATGCTAGTTATGGGAACTGTCCAGTTTTTCGTTGAACATGTATGCTACGCAGACATCACCTGGATTTTCATCTAAAATATCATCACTATCGACGTGGCACTCAAAGACCGAAAAAGATTAGAGCTCGTCGAACTACTATAATGACAAAATGTATCGCAGCATTTGTCAAATGCAAAGCATGTGATAGAGATTTCATATTTTAACAGCAGCAGCCGAAGCAAATCTAAATGTCGATGAATCAGTTATCAATCGGTCATTATTTTCCATGGGAGACTGCGGAGAGAATATGTGGCTGACCTCCACGTAGCATTTGCAGAAACAAAACTTGACACACTGGGACGGAAAAATGTTTCCTTCTTTGGTGAACAAGGAAGTTGTAGATGACTGCCAGTAAACGCTGTCTGTAGGAGAACTGAGTATATTCTTGGGGTTCCCAGCATACCATCTAATGGTAGAGATCAAGCCACTGCTGTGCACCAGGTGCCAGAGGACTGGGGCCTTACTGATAAGGTTCGAGCATTCCCTTGCCATACTACTTGAAATAGAAGGAGAACGAATGGTGCCTGTCTCTTATTATAGAGTAATAAATTGAAATGGATGTCTATTTTTACGATAAAGACACCACGTATATGACATTATTTTAAGGAGTATCTTCGATGAAAAATTTGGGTAGTCCTCAGGTCTAAATGGCCAGGAGTTATGAAACCTCTTCAAGAGGTTTCATAACTCCTGGCCTCAAATTATAGTAGAACTTGAAAGCTGGAATGCTTCATGCTGAAAGACTGGCATGCTCGAAGAGTGCTAAAGCACAGCGGGAAAAATTTTATTTTGCACTGCAGCAGCCACAAGAAAATCATCCCAGAGAATCGAGTGCTCTTTGTACTAACCTTTATTTTTATGGGATGATTTCCTACTCGAGACGTAATATTTCGCTTTCCCGGCGCGTTGCATCATGCTAAATGGTTGTCAAAATAATTATATTCCCTGAAAATCTTTCTTTTTCTCCGTTTTTTTGCACTCTCTACGAAAGAAGATGATTTAGTTCGCGATTTGTGCAAATTTGTTTTGAGGCTGTACGTAGAAGGCTGGATTACCGCGCCGAATCCCAGAAGTGATTGGATATTTTTTTAAACTTATATGAATTCAGTAAAATAGGTAATATTGTTCTTCTTATTATATCGAACGAATTCTGCAACCATTTGTGGTATGAAATCTAGATGTTCAGGCGTTACTTTGTGGAGAGCCAATCGAGTAATGAAGAAGTAAACTTGTAATTTTCCACGCTATTTTTTATTAACGACCGGTTTCGCTGCCCGGTATAGCATCTTCATCTCTTGCAATCGGGACACAATAGTAACTTTGTTCCCTAGAGCCTTCACCAGGAGTAAAAAGGACGCCGTCTAGAGTCTAGACATTGTAGAAAGTATTGAAATTGTCAATTTTTCCGCCGAAAAAGGATTCCTCACAAACAACCGCACCTTCCCCCATACCTCACCCCTTATCTCCCTTCCCAAAAAGGTATTCTCATAACCTCTCCTTCCCTTTAACCTCCAACCCTTCACGATATTTAAACTGTTGAAACTTATTTTCTGTACCAGAAGATGCTACTCCGGTAGAGAAACTGGTCGTTAATAAGAAATATAGTAGTGTGGAAAATTAAAAGTTTACTAGTTCATTACTCATTTGTGGTATCTTGCATCAAAATCATTTGCATAAATGATGATGCAATAAATTTGCATCATCTTGCCTCATCATTCTTCGATAAGAAAGTGTTGGTAAATACGAAAAACTAATAGTAAAAGCCCTAAATCCCTAATATAAAGGGACTTTTCATTTCTAGGGAATCATTAACCTTTTACGCTCATCAGCAGAAGAGATGAGAGATCTATCCGATTAAATAAATACATAACAAAATAATATTTTCACGTACAAGCCCGTAATTTCTCTCTTCTCGGTCAATGTTAAGTGCGCGTGAAAATTTAATTACACGAATATAACCACTCTCTCTGTTTTTAGGATGAAAAATTCGGAAAAGGGGTTGTTTTCGAGTAAATATTTCTGAATCATTCCTGTATAATCGTGTGCCAACTTTTAGTAAATATGAAATCTCATTCCGAAAATTCTTCTCCAAATTAATTCAAATCATGAGAAAAATAGAATATACTCGTATACTGCCAAATATTCAAATTGCTTTTAAGATTGATTTCCACTTCTTTTCTATTTTTCTTAATCGCATATATATTCCTTGATACCCGTTTGACGAGTGTAGCAGCACCAGGAGGGTGGAGACGTTAAAAATATATTAACTTCTATTTACATGATAAAAAATCAATTTTATTTTAACCTTTTTGGTGAAATATACAATTTTTTTCCGATTCGGCAAAAATTCCCCACAAATTTCTTAGTTAGTTAAACTCTTTTTAGTTTCATCGCTGTTGTTCTAAAATCTCTCACGTAATAACTTGAAATCGAGAACCGACTGATTCAACCTTGACTTCCTATAGAGGTATAAAATAAATTAGCCATAAAACTTCTTTACTGGTCCGCAGGAAATTTCATGTCTGAGGTGCTCATGGATACCTAAGCAATGCCATTGATAGAACGCACAGCTTCGCCAAGGACCTTATGGCCTTGACGTCTTTGCGGAGACTCGTGGAGCGGCGAGGGGAAGCGTCTATCAAATGAATTGTGATTGCTAGGGCATCTAAGGGCGCAAGCGGAGTTTCGTTAAGCGTTGGATTTAGTATCAATTACCATTGAGAAGCAATAAACTAGGAACGAACTTGATGTATGGATTCTCATAAGCTACTTAAAAATAATGATTTCACCATAATCTATTACTACAACAAGGAGAGGGTACACGATGGTGTACTCCTGATATCTACTGCTTCCTATGAATATTTGTCGTATTCCGTTATTTTTTGCATCTAGACAGTACACTAGGCCCCCAAAATTCACATGTATTCACATGTACCACGAAAAATTCCAACAAACTTTAGGGCTCCTCCATTATTCTCATCGACAGAAACACCTTTTTCATACATTCAAAGTTACTCAGCTAGTTACAATCAATTGATAATATTTTCCAAATAAATTACATGTAAGACATACTGAATCCCGGACTACTTTACTCTCAGTATTGCATACCCTCTATTGAGCTTAGGACTGCACCACTGGCCATGTATTCGTATCTGTTACATACTCTTAAAAGAGATCTTATATCTAATCGCTTTTCCTTTTAAGTCTACAGCGCTGGGCTTGGCTTTAAAAAGTAAAATGAATTAGATGAACTTCAAGGATTGAAAATATGGGCCCAGCAAATTGAGCAAGACAAATAAATATAGTTCTCCAAAAAAAATGACTTTTAAGCAAAGCAACACGATTCCTATGAAAAAATAGAAATGTGCAAATATTTACTTCTTTTGTTGAGTATTTATCAATATGATATCTCTATAGAACCCAGCTTGATCTTGCTCTAGAGCAGGGATTCTCAATGTGGATGAATATTAAATTTTGGTGTAAAATATCTACATTGCACTTTAATATAACCTTAGAACTAATAAAATACTGCATTAAAGTTGAATTCAGAAATTAAATAGTATTTTACTAAAATCAAATAAAATATTGAAGTACTTGCAAAGAATCATCTTACAAAATATCATTATATAAGGAGTACATGATCTATAATTTCTAGTTTCAAAATTAACAGGAAACAAGGGAAATATTAACTAAAATCCTTTAATATGGAGCTAACATCAAATTACTCTCAGAACTGCTTGCAAAAGCTATCCTACGTTCAGCTATGCATAGATTAAAATACTGGGAAAATATACCCAGTCTAGTATCGAACCAAGGTCCATTACTATAAACTTTGCCACTGATATAATGTTTTATAATGTATCTTTTACCTATTGCCATTGATAATGTTACATATCTTTTACAATCACTGCATTCACTGAGTTATTATCATTTTTCAAAAATATATTTATGCTCTACTGAAAAATACCACCTTGCACATTATAAAAATTTGTATTGCAGATTGTACTTCAAAAGACTAATTTCAAATTACTCAAGAATCTTATCATCCAAAAGCAACTTGTAAATTATACAGAATTTTACCTATTTCATAGAACAAATTTCATTATCATGGAAGATTATTTGTAAATTATACGAGATTTCAATTGCAAAAAAGTTTAAAATACAGTGGCATAGAGGGTTATACATGAATAACATGTGTTCTTACTAAAGTAAAAAAAAGAAACATGAGATTTTTTTATTCTACTTAATGCAAAACTCTCAAATTAACATAATTCAACAACATTAAAAACATCAGTCATTTCACAAACAACCTTTTGAGCTTACAGAGGAATTTGTTGCATCAAATGTTTACAAATTACACATGAACAACATTCATTTGTGAATACATATAAACATTACTGACATTCAAACAATTAAATATTTCATTCAAACATAACAATAATTTGTCAACAAAGTTTGGCTTTTCTCTTTCAAATGGGAATCTGAAAGGTACAGATAGATATAAACAATAGAGAAGAATAACATCAAAAAATAAAGTTGCTCATTAATGATTGGTAGAAATGAAAATTAACCAGAGGTGTGATTAAAATATATTAGGAATAGGAACTTATCCCTGCTGAGTATGAAACCATGGACTGTAATACTTTAAGATGAATAAGGAAGAAGTATTTCATTATCCAAAATTGAAATCATGTTCTCTGTATAATGGGTGGATGGTATACCTCTATGTAAATCACTCTTCTACCATAATTTCACATAGATTTAAAAACTAGTTAAGCGAAGTCTGGAAACTCTTAAGTGCCAGTTCACATGAACCAGTACCAACCAGCTGAATCCTACCACTGAAATAACCTAATTATAATAAATACATCTCAAACATGATTAAGAAAACTAACTTATTCTTCATTGTATCATCAGTCGATGTAAATTCCACTAACAAGAAGATAATTTTTCAGAACAAAATAAATAACATTCAGTTTTCACTCACATTATCTCTTCCATCAAGTTTATACCAAGAAAGAATGATGGCCAAAATTTTCTGATACTACTTTTAAATATATCCATGATTTTTATAGACATAGTTTTTAGGGTAAACTGATATCCAGTTTTAAAATAAACGAAGGAGTTAGGCAAGGAGATGCGCTCTCTACCCTTCTATTCAATTTAGGCTTAGAAGGAGCCTTAAGAGAAATATATGAAAATGGAACACTACTGGATAGACCAGTACAAATAATTGGATATGCAGACGACATCGCCATTGTAGCTAGGAATATAAGCGGACTTAAAGAGACAGTTGTGAGATTGGAGCAAGAAACTAGGAAATTAGGATTACATGTAAATCAAGAGAAGACCAAATATTTAAAAATAACTAATGATGCAGATAATGAACAATGGCAGGATCTGGCAGTGGGGGACTATGTCTTTGAAAGGGTTAAGGAATGCAAGTATCTGGGCATCCGAGTCAGCAGTAATAACATAACAACAGAACATGTCCAGGATAGAATACTAAGCGCAAACCTAATCTATTATGCTTTCGAACCTATCCTCAAATCAAAATTAATCTCAAAATGCACAAAAATTAAGATATATAAAACAATAATTAGGCCAGTGGCAACTTATGGAGCTGAGGCGATAACACTAAAGACGCGTGACGAACATCATTTAAGAGTGTTTGAAAGAAGGATTATGAGAAAGATATGTGGGCCTGTCCTAGAAAACGAACAATGGAGAATTTTACATAATGACGAGATAAATCAACTTATCAATAATGAAGACATAGTGAGATTTATTAAAGCACAAAGGATCGGCTGGCTGGGGCATGTTGAAAGGATGACAGAGGAGAGAATTGCCAAAAGGGCATTTGAAAACATAGTGGATGGTAAACGGAAAAGAGGACGACCGAGAAAAAGGTGGAAAGATGAAGTGACGGAGGATTTGCTAAGAATGGGTGTCGAGGATTGGCAGCAGAAAACTGCGGATAGACAGTATTGGAGGAGCATCGTAGAGAAGGCCAAGGCCCACACTGGGCTGTAGCACACAAGGAAGAAGAAGAAGATATCCAGGAAACTTAAGAAAGCTTTTAGATATTAGCTTACATTTTTCCTTTCCAGTCAAACAAATGAGAAAAACCACATTAAGTATAAGTATAAAAAATATTTATGGTATTTTTTGATAGAATGACTAATACTTTAACCACTAATCAGCTGAGAGGAGAGCAACACAGAATAAATGACATGCTCTCAGCAGATAAATAGTAAAGATATGAATTATTCAACCTGAAAAGGCAATAAAAATGTATTATTATTTTGAGACAAGAGATGTTCATTCTAAGGAGATAATAAGTTACACTGATTTTCAGAATGCTTTAAAAGATATTTCATTCAAATTCACACAATCCTATAACAGAGGAACATTTCTAAAGAAAACTGGATATATTTAACAGAGATAACAGTATTTTGAAAAAGGGCTTCATGGAAATGGCAGAAAATTTTCATTCAGACAACTGACATTGAAACTGTTCACTCAAAAACTAGAATGATCTAGCTCATCTCTACCTTTCTTTTATAGAGATTCTGGTTATTTCTTTAATGGATAGGATATTAACAACATCAATTCAAATTTGAATCAAAAAACTACCATTACTCATCATGGTATTAATGATCCATTCTTCATCGTCAATATGGAGGAAGAAAGAAAATAATAAAAGAGTTGAAGAGTGATTTACAAATGAAATCTCAATTATGGAAATAAATCACAATCTCTGGAAGAAATCCTCCCAATCTGTTCCACTATGGAAGGGCTCAAAGTCTTTCATCATGCTTAATGGAGATGGGGAAGAAACATAGCCACTAGAGTTTGACTCTGGTCTCTCTACATTTTCCAATACGTTATCCAGGTATTTATCATCTTGCAAGGTTGTCATTGGTTGCAATGGATCATTTTCTGGTTTTGAATCAGATGAAGAGCCAAGTCCTAGTATAGCTCTACCTGTTGCTTTTATGCAATCCCAAAAACTTCTGTTAGATGTAGTCTTGCATCTATCTTTGGCATCAATATGAGCTCCTGGTAACATCCCTTCAGTACTGTAAGAATACCTCCTTGTTTCCTCAAGCACATCATTATGGCCACTAAAAGAGGCTTCCTCTTTGGTAATTCCTTGCAAGTTAGAAGCTTCCATTCTTTGACATGGAATTAAGCTTCCTTTTTCAAGTATTCTAAATTCACTACAATAATTTTGGAAATGTTCCTTTGGCTCAATTTTTCCTGAAGGTTCAACATAAGGGTCAAAGTTATCTTTAATACATCCTTTACTTGTAGTACTTGATGAATTTAACATGAGAGACTGAGAATTCAGGGTAGTCATTTTTTCTGGCTGATTTTCTCTTCCCATACATTCAAAATTGCCTTCACTAAAATCTTTGAGTGAAACACCTTCTGTCACATGCTTATTTAGAGGGTCCTTCTGCAACAGTGATCCCCTATCATCAAGTGATCCCATTTCTCCTGGAACCAAACATTCACTACCAGCAACATCAGATATCTTCAAAAATTCTTTCTC
Source organism: Pachydiplax longipennis (assembly GCA_036926295.1). Lineage (NCBI taxonomy): Eukaryota > Metazoa > Arthropoda > Insecta > Odonata > Libellulidae > Pachydiplax > Pachydiplax longipennis. The sequence continues at coordinate 10,173,668 of JAVFKF010000024.1, read as the reverse complement.
GTCCCAAAACTCTAAAGACTTTACTAAGCTTTCGTCATTTTCACATTGCATTTCAGTTTTATCCTCATCTGACCCAATGAAAGCTCCAACAATTTCATCAATTGACTCTCCAATACTCATAACACTCAATGAACTTCCACTATATGTATCATCATCTTTACTGGAGCAGCTATCCCAACTCAAGTCTTGCCCTGATGAGGCAATCCAGGCTAAATCATCTTTCTCAGATAGTTTATTTTGAAGCTCCTTCCCAAGATTATTTGGTTTGCCTCCATCATTTCCTCCCAAATGATTATCACTTCTATTTCTTGGAACTTGATCTTTATCTCCACTATTTTCTTGAAAACTCATATTTCCACCCATACCACCATCACCACTCCCACCTTCATCATCATCAACTGATTTAGGCCCTGATGTCAGTATGTCACACATGAACACTTGTATTCTCGCCACTAGGTTATCTATCTCTTTAACCTCAGCTCCATGTAAGATAAAAGGGGTGATAGAATAATTATAAGCTGTTTGCTGAAGGTCTGCCAACTTAGTAAGAAGTAAAGGATATATTGCCTTAGCAGATGAAGGTGATGGAGGATATGGAGGACTAAAATAATATCCATCCTGTTTTTCAAATGTGAATGCTGATCTAGGATTTGATTCATCATTGCTTGGATTATTTGAATGAGCTCCCTGAGGGTCCAATGAACCTTTTTTAGTGCCAATAGTGTTTGGAGAGTGACTAAAATTGTCTGGACGTTCATCTCCTGGATTTGGTGGAGGTCCATCATGAAATTTCCATTTTAAGTACTGCTTCAGGAGGTAGCAATAGTTACTCTAGAAATCCACCATGACCGAGAAATGCATGAAAATGAAATTCAGAGAGTAAGCATTAGACAACGCACACATTGAAAATAAATCATCAACTGTATTACACTATTCTTACATCAAAGATCATTCTTTCCCAAAATAAATATCAACTGTCGAATCAATAATGATCATTCTACTAAAATAATATATAAATCAATAGCTCGAAACATATTTTATCAATATTTTGTTATAATACAAGCTCTCTTAGTTACCTTCACAGTGAATTTAAGTTCTGCATTTAAAAACTCCAAAGATATAGTAACTCCTACATATAAGCCAGACATAGATAAGATTTGCACTAATTAAAACTTAAGTCAAACATTGCCATAAATATGCAGCTTGCAAATAACACTTATACCAGAAATATAAGGAACTGTGTATATTTATGAAAAATAAATAGAAACCATAAACCCCAAGTTAATCTGGACGCATAAATAATGTTACACATGGATAATTGAAGAAACTAAATCAGATTATCCTAATTCAGGCCCACTGAATGAAATTGCATCCATCCAAAGTCATGCTATGCAGGTTTTTCCAATAAATCATATCATATATAGAAATATGCTGGAAAATGTAGTAGGATCCATAGTTTAAAAAATCCTATTACTTCACATCAGTACAAAAATATAGAAAATCTATGGTTTGTATATGACTTTCACTCATTTCTCCTATGAGATAAGTCCTCAACAGCAACTTTTATTCTTCAATCATTCTCCTTCACTCTTACTTATCATAACATCTACTCCAAAAAGATAAGAGGACAATTTGGGAATTATTCAGAACCTAATTACTTGAATCCTTTTACATTTTTAGGAGGCGTCAGAATTCTCATTTAAAATTTTGAAACTTTTCGTCCTCTTCGTAGCATTTTGTGGAGCATGATTATATTTCTATAGAAATTAAAGGTTTATCACTTAAATAAATATATCATTTAAAATAAAGCAATAAAACAAGGAAAGTCACTTGAAAAAGAAAATATAAAACCAGCATCAGCTTTTTAATAGGGCTAACTTTTATGTCATGGATGAAAAAGCTAAGAACAAGTATTAACAGTCTCCCTCTTCAAATATGAGAGGCCTAAAAATTATCATATTCAGACAGTGAATTATAAGAGAATCTCAAAAATTGTACAAGTCTTTTCAACAGTAAATTCAAATCACTTATGACCAAGAATTTGATTATTACAATTTGAAAAAAGATACAGCCTGATAGAAAATGTCAATGAAGAATGATAGCTTACTCTTACATTATTCAAATAGCAACAAGCAGAACATCAAAAACTAATACTCTTCATTTTGGTTTTCACTCCATGAAGAATAAACCATATCTCAACTGAAATTCAGTTATTTACTATCTTACTCTATGATCTTATAAATAGAGTAGAAAGTTTGAATGTTTGTATGTCTTTGCTTAAAACTCAACTACCAGGAGTTGCACAAATTTCAAAATTAAAAGATTGTTTAGTGTCCTCTTTATGCATATAAAAGGTTACTTTTTATTTACCTAACTGTCTCCAGTTCACCCCAGACAATAGAAAGGGTGCTAATAAGAAATACACATAAAGCTTCATTTTTACTAGCTGTAGGCTTTATTTTCCAACATTAAATTAGAAAGAATATTCATATGAATTTAAAATATCATCAAGAGAAGGGAATACAGATTCTTATTTTGGTCATAGAATATAGTTTTGTATAATAAATTGAAAGAATTAAGTTAATATACACAGAAATTTCATGAAACTGTGAAATTATAAACATACCATACATACTTGATGACCAATGCGACAGCTGAAATTAAGCTTGTGGATTTTCCCATAAGAATACACAGAGAATTCAGGCCAATTTATAAGTAATGCTATGAATGAATTACTGACTGTATGAAGAAGAGTAATTTTCTGAAATTTTAGCATTTGCAGTTACAAACAATTTTCAGTGTTAATTTGCAAGGAAAAATGCACAACCATTCAGGGTATCAGCTGAACTTTCCCAATACTTTTTTGATATGATACATATATCCTTTGAGCCACCTAGTGCTATAGGTAAGAATTAGAGACATACTAGATATACTAGATATATACAGAGGCAGTTACAGCATCTTTAATTTAAGATGACAAATCTCTTCTTCTTAACCGTTTAATTATTTAACAACATATGCGACAGTAGTGTGTTGCCTTGTTGGTAGGCAAAATAAAAGAATCAATGCAGAGTAAGGATAGGGAAAACTATTGGGGAAATTATGGTGATCATCAGCAAAACAGGGATGCACATAGATAATTTTGTTATGTTATCTTAGTAACAGTTGGTTGCAAACTATCGTTAAATATGTTTGGCAAATCTTCTTCCAATTAGACTTAAGCTTGGAATAAAAATTTTCGTTGTTGGGAACCAAAAATTTGATATAATGAATACCCATTTTTTGTTTGGGCTTAAGAATTTCAGTTATTTTGGTTTAAGTTCATTTAACACTCTACCTAAAATAATAATTTTTCCCCACCTTGGTTAAAGTTCAATGTCCTGGCAACGAGTTACATGCTCACTGTATTTTCCTTTAGAAAATAAAGGTATATTATGCCTAAACACAAGTTTATATACTTCAAATTCATTTAAGTACTCACAATTTTCAAGTAGCACTGCTAATTATTACAGAAATCTAACCTCAAGAATAATTTCCACTCATTCAGCCACAATGATGTAGAAGTCCATCCATCGATAACAACAAATTATGAGGATATCATATTTCTTCTACATTAATGCTTATTTTAGGAATATGACTAGTTTCCACGATTTATTGCAATCTTCAGATAAAAAAAAAAGAGAAGCAAGAATATTTACACAGAGACGAAAGGGGGGAGGAAGGAGGGGTATGCAAGAGCGGGGAAAGGGGAACGAGAAATTGACAATGTGTCTTCTCCTGACTTATTTCTCCCTTTCATCTTCCTTACCCCCACATTAGACACCTTTGCTGAAAGTTTTGCCTACTACCTGCCCCATCATGTAAATTTTTCACTACTCATATACCACATCCTCTCTCTTACTATACATGCCTTTCCTGTAGGAGTGTCTGTGTGTATCAATATACATAGCTAACTCTCCCGATATACCTATATATATATATATATATATAGGGGATACGAATTCTAAGCATGTTCCATAAGTGCCGTTGACGTGAAATTTTTACGACGTACTGGCCCTACTCTCTAGATACCAGAATAATTCAGACTTCGATAGAGCATATAGTATGTACTAAATCACAGTGTTTGCGTTTGAAGTGGTTTTCTATAGAACCAGTGGAAGAAAGGTTACAAATGACCATTAGTTCGATGCCAAATGGATGCAAAATTCTCCCGTAAGAAACGGATTGCGGCAATTTTTAAAAATTTTTCTGGATAAGCTGTGAAGATGAGTCCCAGGAAGGCGAACTTATTGTAAATTTTCACCAATTAGCTTGCAGTATACAAGAAACTTTATATATACATACATATATATATTGTACCTGCAATGTATATTTATACCTGATATATATTGTATCTACAAGAATGTCAATACGTAGAGAAAATATATAGTTCTAATAATAGTGAGAAAATATTTAATCAAACTCACTTGTATCTGTTCCACAACTTTAGGCTGCTCTAGACCTGCTTCAGTGGAATCAAAAAGCATGATGGCCATAAGCAAAAACATGGAAGGGTAGTCAGATCCAATCAAAGTCTTGACACCTCGAATAAACAACAATTGATGTTCTAGAACCTCAGAAGCCACAACTGTTGCGACTTCATCAGGGTGCAATGCAACTCCTTGGAGATATTCTCGCTGGTCTGAGATGAAACCAGATTCTCCATCTTGCAATACCAAGGGAAGAGAAGGAAATATCCTCTGCAGATTTAAGAGTATAATAGTTAACATGATTAAGTTATCAATAAAAACATGTGAAATAATTAATTTAAGAGAAAATATTAATTTCCAAATAACTGATATAAAGGAATTCCAAAATCTATGGCAAATACAATCATCAAATAATATATGAGCCTTGACCTATTGTGCAGAGCATTGCCTGATTAACATATCAATTTTCCTTTGGATATTTCTTACAACAAAAACAGAAAAAGTAGACCAGCAGTATCTATCATGCTAAGTTAAAATCTATCATGATGAATAAAAATATTCAAGAATTGCCTTAAAAATTAAAATAGATCAAAACATTAAGAAGAGATTTCGAATTTACCTCAGGCCAAGCTTCAATTGATGTATCATACATGATTACAGAATTTAAGAAAGTGAGCCTAGTCATTCCTTGGCGAAGAAGAATTGTTCTATCAGAAACAGAAAGAGATCTCCCAACACAATGTAAAACCTTTGCCACCACATGCATAAACCGAAGAGTATATCCCATCAGCTGCCGTATTAACCATGGACGAGGACGACGACGTAATGCTTTTCTATACATATTCACTCCAAGAGGATCCAGTGGTAAGTTTCGAATATGCTCTATTTCTTCATCAGATAACTGTGATTCCTGAAGAAAAAGAAATTATGACTGTTAACTTCATAAATTATATAGGAAATAAATTTACCACTCCATCAATAGGAGCAAAGGTAAAAATACCTTTTCATTCCATTTTTTCACCTCACCTTAATAAAGAGTAAAAAAGAAAACAGGGAGGTAGCATAAAAAATTTTACAGTAGATAATTTTCCAAAGTGTAATCTCTTAGTGTTATTTCAGTTTCCAGTGATTATTAAGAAGATCCTAAATCTTCACTATTATGACAATGCTTTTTATTCAGAGATAATTATGAAAAGTAAAATGAAGAAATTGATAAGAGATTGGAGGTACATGTGAGATAATTACCTCCAACTAGGTAATATAATATACTGCCTCGAATGATTAGCAAAGAAGGCCAATGCATAGCATTAACAGTCAAACATTACAGTTTTAAATGCAATCTACTAATGGTTTTAATTCATCTTACATTGTCTTTTTCACATATTTGAAAATAATGAAATCTTTTGATTCTATACCAAAAAAATTGGCAAGAAAATGCATGCATTTATGAAAGCAAAAACTTGTAGAATAGAAGATTTATTATAATCCATACCAACCATTCCTCATCTCAGAAAAATCATGAAAATCACCCAATATAGACTAATTAATGGACAAGTTAGAGAAAATTCCTTCTAAATTCATTGCAAAAGTAAAGTAAATGAATCAAAAGAAATTATAATGTTAGAATAAAATGAGTCATACTCTTTAGCAGAAATGAGTATTTGACATAAGATCAAATACCATCCCACAAAAAGATTCTTTCAATACCTTCACAATAATTAAATTAATCTCACCTCCAATATGTAACATGGGATTTGAGGATTGCTGTGAGAATCTGCTTCACGATCAAACATTTGAGATGTTTCACACTTGATGCTGCATTCAGCTTCTAGAGGATTTGTTGTTTTTTTAGAACCAAAACACAAATGAAAAGTGTCATTCAACTTATCTACATGCCAGGCATCAATGGGCAGAAATTTGTTCTTACCACCAGCCTCAGTTGTTACAGAGTTCAAAAAACTTGATTGATCGTTCACTGCATTTGATGAAGATATGTTTTTGCTTTTGTCATTTTTCTCACTTATTGTATTCTCATTGGAAGAAGAACTGTCATTTTCTTCAATAGATCGGTCACTCTCTTTTTGAGACCTATCTCTAGCAGCTGAAACATCCTCAGCAGAAAATGCAGGAGGGAAATCAATCAAGGCTGGTCGGTGATAAACAGGTTCTGGAACTCCCCAGAAGACACTTCGGTATATTTCAACAAGGTTCTCTATTTGCCTCTGCTCACTTTTGGTTAAATAACTATCTGGATCCTTTTCACCAGTTCCCCTCTGGATTTGCAAATTCAAATCAAATAAAGAAAAGGAAATGGAATCATTTGCATTTATCAAAGATAATGAAAAGAAATTGACTATGAAAACCTTATTCTAAAGTAAAAGATTGTGAAAAATAAAAACTTAGAGATTAATTTATATATAAAATAATTTATTGTAAGAGCAATGATGTGTTTGACGTAAATGATAGCCCAGTCCAAATATATGAAGTCAATGTTAAGCTTAATTAGATTGAATTCCATTATAAGAGGAAGAATATTGTCTTTTTTGAAATCAAACAAAAAATATTCTTGATTGCAAATAATTCTTTCTTCACCATTAAAAATATAGCCTATTATTACACTATCCCTATCATATAGCAGTTCAGTATGACAAATCTGGATATAATAAAGGTTGTCATATTTCTTTTTCCCAAAGGTTATGGTATAAAAATAATAAAAACATATTTCTTGTTAGCCACTAAAACTGGCCTAACATTAGGCACTTGGAATAACATTTGATGAATAAAAATTAATTTTGAATAAGGAATAAGAATGAGAGATAATCAATGAAGCGCTGAAGAAAGGCCAAGAAAATATATGAAAGAAAATTATTTTGAAAGAAACAAATATTCCCATACAATTCAGTGAAATGTTCTATCTATAAATAAAATGATCCTTGAATAAAGTTGAAATGCATAAATATGATTACAACTTTATATTTCAATTCTTTTCTGTATCATTCACAAGGTATCCTAAGTGGCTATTGAGTCGAGCCATAAGAATTTTGTATAGTAGAGTAAAAGTCATTCCAAGCATTGGAAATTTACTTTTACTCTAAATTTAGAAAATTTCCCTAAGTTAATCCCTAATTTCCAAAAGTTTAATTTTTATCACCTTATATGCATAATGAGACTTTTGTTTACATAATTGCATTGGCAAATAAAAATAAATGAAAAAGGATTATTCTTACCCTTTGCTCATCATCTTCAAGTTCAACACTTCCTTTGTTATCCAAACTTCCATGTTTCAATATGCTGCAAAATTTCAAGAAAATATGAGAAAGAATTTAAAACATTTTGGGAATAAATGCAAACTATGCTTATGTTTTTCAATGTGAGAGATTTCAGAAATCTCTAACATTCAAGCAATAAACTATTGAATGGATAATATGTTATTATGAATTTGAGCCATATTTAATTCCACATTACCTATCTCTAGATTCATTTGACTTGCTATCATGCTCTAGCACTCTTCTGTTTGCATCACTTTCCAATGTTACCCAACTTATTTCCATTCCAATATCAATGCACTTCTGAAACCTGCATGACTGGCAATACTTTCGAGTAGTGATTGTGATTGGAGGACAGCTTTTCAACCTTCCTCCACTTGAGGAATCCACACTTGCTTTCAGCAAATCCTTCCTGTTTGTAACAGCAACTGGTTTATGCTTCCCATAGGGTGATGAAATTCTGCCATCAATATGCTGTAATAACAACATCACATAAATAATATATTCTTTTAAACAGACAACATATATATTAACAATGGATTGAGATATCCCAACAAACAAATACAGTGATATTACATTGTGTCACTCTAATAATTTGTGCTGAAATGCAGTGGAAATAATTTAGAATTTTTAAGTAATCTTTTGAACTTTGGAAATCCAATTCAAATATATAAACTCTTCAAGACAATAATATAATAGCAGCTGATATTTCTACAGAGCTGATATAATGTTGTTGGTTGCGCTCATGGATAGGCAACATGTTCAACTTTGGTAAAAAGAGGACCCAGGTTCAATTCCCAGATAGAGCCCACATGCAAAATGACCTCAGCTGTCACTTATAACAATACCACTACAATTAGTTTTGGTTTCATAAATCATAAATATACACCCTTTTTTACTACAAACAATGAGATATATTAAACAAATATTGGGCTTTACTTACACCATCCTTAAGATCAAATCCATCTTGAGATCTGGAGTCAGTTTCATCTCTTACACCAAAACTTTGCTTTTGTACTCCTGTTTCAATTTGTGGGGATAATCCGGTTGTCACACAAAGAAAGGATGAATAGGCTTTAGCAATAACTGCACGACGGAAAAATGCTTTACAAGAATCACATGATACACCACCAAAATGAAGACTTCTTGCAGAATCTCCACAAACACCACAAACTAGTCCAACGGCACGACGTCGCCTACGACGACTTGATTCAGCAGACTTATGTTTTTTACATCTATCACTGGAAGAACACTCAACCCTTACAGCATCTTTAGATAAGGAGTGCTTATGCAAAATTCTACGTGATATTCTATCACCAAAACTCACACCTGGCATGGACTTTGTACTATTTTTTTCTGAGGATGTCAGTTCACCAACTTCAGAACTTTTGAACTGAGCATTCTGCAAAGAATTATTACTTAAATCTGAAATGGAATGAATATGTTTTTTGTAGTTTTCAAGAGTCACAGAAGACTCTACAGTAGGTAAAGTTTGTGAAATTGGAGACTTTGAAAAGCTCTGAGATGAATCTGAATTTTCAGAAAATTCATTATTCACTAAGGTAGCAGAACAAAAAAGTTTTCCTGTCTTAAACTTTGATCTTAAAGCACTGTGGGATGAGAAATTCAGAGGGCTGTTTTGGTCCAGACTATTTTGTTGTGTAAAAGGTGATACATCATAACTGGATACATTCGTACTACTGGAAATATTGTTTAAAGAACAGGGAACTGAAAAATTTGAAGGATGGAAAGAATCACAATTTAACTTTGTATTACTCTGTTGAACTGATTCTTGGACTAGAGTGGGATTCTTACGATTTACTGTATTATCAGGTGGCTTAGAGAAATTCACTGATTTGGATTCAATGCTGTCTCTCTTATGCACCTCACCTGTTTGTAACAAGGAAAATTGCACTTCTTTTGGAGGTAGATTAACTAAAGTGTTTTCAGAAGTGTTGTGGAGATGAGCACTTATGTCACTTCTAGATGCAGAAAGATTAAAAGCTAGTCCAGAAAAAGGATATTCATCACCATCGTGAGAATGAACCCCTTCTGAAGGGGGATACATTGGAGATGACTGAGGGAACAAGTCTTGGGAAGCGCTAGAAGTGTTTGAATAGGGCCCTTTATTCACGTTACTAACAGGCAAATGATAAACTGATTGCTGAAATCTTTCCTTTTCAATTTGTAAGCCTGTAGATCTATAATCATAGTTCTGAGAAGGGCCAACGGTATTCGGACTATCGGTTCTCGATATATTTCGTTGTTCAGAGATGGATATAGCATCCCGAGAACGTCCATAGTCACTTTCAAAAACATCACCCCTACGCTTTTTAATATATCTTCCTAATGAGAGACTTTCACTCGCAAGGTGGAAGGAAGAGTCACCCGGTACTTGATGAACATACCTCACATTCTCAGAACTATATGAAAAACAAGGAGAGGGAAGGGGATCACTAACATCTCTTCCCTCATTCCGATTACTTCGGGGATGCTTGGAATGTATAGAGAAATCTTCATTGTATGCCGACAAAGGCAATGGGCGTTTCTTAGGAAGGACCGCAGGTATTGAAGAGATTTTTTGATGCCTGGAATTTGGAAGGTCAGTGGATGGATCTTCCAGAAAATTAGGGGTAGAGGTGATTTGTGGACGTGAAAACGAATATCTATCGTCACGCTGATCCCTGAGCTGTTGCACTGAGTACTCAGCTCTCAGTTCTTCCGTGGAAGAGAAAGATTCGGGGATAGCAAAGCGGGAGGTAGATGGTTCCGAGCACCTCCCGCCGCTATGAGTCGGGAGATTCGAGGAATCCATACATATACCAAGACGACGATGCCGAAGTTGGGCGAATGGAGAGGCAGTGGCTGCGTCGTACCATTGTTTGTTCGTTCGATTACTAGTAAGACGTCGGCCACCTGACACATTTTGACCACTGCTGGAATCCTCCGGCTCTGCTGCGGAGGAAGGCTGATAGGCAGCTGAACGACGATCCATCGGATGGATACTTTCTCGCGAAAGATCTAATGATTCGGATTACGAATCGCAAAGAAACTCAAAAAAGGATATTTTCTCTAGGCAAAGATTCTACCAGTTGGACACAAGTGTTTTTATTTCAACATTCTAAAACATCCTTCGCGATCGTGCTCGAGAATATGACAAAACATAAAAAAATGAAAAATACCCTTGACATCCTCTAACATTTTAATACCACCTTAGTTTGAAGCGGAAAGGCATAGAGGGAGGCCTCCGTAGAGATATATATCCCCCATAAAGTTCCATATCAGAAAATCACACTGGATAGACCATTCCCGATTTATTACTTCTTAAAGTAGTCTTCCGAAGCTAACATTTCTAAACATAAACCTTTTCACTTGCATCGCAACATTAACATTTATGGAAACAATACTGAATGACACTGACTAGGAGAATACCGTCGTCAAGATGATGCAGCACAAGGGAAGCACATCATATCGACTAGCTGCGAGAAGTAATAATTAATTCCTCAAAGAAATACTCAAGGTCGATGGGGAAAAGTATCAAAACAAGTGACGCAATACAAGCATTCGTCATCGCACCGTTTCTTCGAAAGAATTCGAATTTACGCGCACTAGTTAGAAGTAACACGGATTTGTGTTGACGAACCCTATGACCTATAGAGGACGACCGCCAAAAATAATTCTCCGTAAGCCTTCGGATCCACCGACTGACCACGTGCTTCGTCACCCGCTGTAAGCGACTATGTAACAGCTGTAAGCATCCTCCCAAATTCCGCCCCTCTCCCCATCCCATCGCTTCAGCTCTCCTCCCCTACAACTCTCAAGACAGCTTTCGTGGAGGGAATCCGTTTCCATAGCAATACGAATTATACCGAAAGAAGAAAGGTGGGAGAGGATGAGACGTGGAGCGAGTCTTTTACTCATTTCAATACGTCACAAGCAGATAATATCGCCTTTCTCTCAAGAAACAGGTTTCCGCCGACAGAGTATTGGTTCGGCGTTAGAAATGCAGTGACTTGTGTGACATTAGGACAATGGTTCACGTGCAATCACCAACTCAAGTGCGTTAACGATGGAAGCGCAATTACTCCGCGGTTGAGCGTATCTTCCCCTCGAAACCCTTTCCCCCCCTCACTTCCCACCCACCGGCAACAGAGAGTTATATTCGGAACAGCCCCAATTTCTTTTTTCCTCGTAGCTAGATAGGTTGTAATCAATTTGTGGGTTTTTTTAGATATGCTGATTTTAATGCTAGAAGTTGTCAGGATCGCCGAATATTAGCCCAAAATTTAATTACCATTACGAAATATATCCCTCCTAAAATTATATTTTTAGCTCCGAAGCATATTACAGCAGTAAATTGCTCTCTTTAAACTTTCTGAAGTTTAGGAAAAAGAATTTTCCATAGAAATCCGAATCATTGACTGCGAATTTTACAGCAGAATGGCCTCTTTTTTATTACTCTAGTTACTCGCAGAGATTCCCTAACTTTTGTTGGCGCAGGGGATCAAACCGTAATATTTTTCGTCCCTGTTCTCGCTCCAACGAAAATAACAAATTTCAGTTCCTGTTTTGCTGCCCCAGCCAACGTCGAACTGTTTTTTCTGTTCACTCTGATTATTGTAATATCACATATTTCTCAAAGTTTCTATTATTATTTCCTGACTTTTTAAATTTACACAACATTACATTAAATTTTAGAATGAAGTTAAGCAAAAGTTAGTTGCAAGTCGAATTTACACACGCTTTCTTAACCTCCCTCCAATTATATTTAAATAATATGTGAATTGTGGGTAACTAAAAAATCGGAACAGAATAAATGTCATTTCCGGTTCGAGTTCAAGAATTTCAATTTTTCTTGGTTCAGGTTCGAGTTTCACTCCGGAAAACATAGCGAATCTTTTCGGTTTGGCTTCAGTACGATGCCCAAACCAGTATAAGCGTTTTATTGGGGATACAAGAAACTGATGTATGGTGGTGAACTCATAGTAATTACATTCGCTGTTTTTTCAATTGTTTAGCAGCGTCACTCGTATAAGTAATTCATGAGCTTGAATAAAAAGAAATTATTTTATCTCTGTATCATTTTTCATTTAAGGTAGAAAAAATGTAGAGAAAGGTGTACGCAGAGGTTATCAAGGAGTGAGTAAGTCTTGAAACGTTAACAATCGCTGCTCTGTAATCATCGAATACTCCTCTGTAAATTACGTGATGCTTATCGCCAAGCCATGCGGCATTCACCCTCTCATCGCCGCCGTATTAGCTTTTCTAGTTGGACCCCTGCATCTCTTTAGCTATTCATCGCAATGCTGAATATCGATGAATGTCGGTCCCCCACTAGAAATCGAACCCGGGGCCGCTTTCACCGATGGCAAACGCACTACGCACTCAGGGGCCCTCTATATAGTGTACACTAAGTTATTATGTGATAAACAGAATTCAATGTGAATCCAAAAGCTCTCTCTTTTCAGTTATAAGTTAAGATAAGAAGAATTGATTTTCAAGCAAATATCCTACAATAGGGTGCAAAAGCGGTCGAAGGAAATTACGTAGAAATGTTTTAATGGACGCCGAGGGTCCGAATGTGAAGTGGCTCCATTAAATTTTCCACAATTCAACATTTATTCTAGTATTTTCCTTTAAGATCGTCGCCAGTGTTTTCCAAAGTGGGCGATAGAGGCAGTGGGAGGCAAGGGTTCAGGCTACTAAGGACATTCTTCAGGTTAGAGAATCAAGGGGACTCTAAAAGGTCTGGGAACCATTAGTTTAACCAGAAATCAAAAGCAATGAAAAATTAGAATGCAACTATATTGTAACATTAAACCATTAAACAAAATAAGAAAAACTGCTTTTCAACTATTTAGAGCAGATATGGTAAATAAGGTTAACTTATAGAAAATGGCATAAATTGTTGGATATAAACTTAATTAATATCGCTAAAATGATTTATTTTTAATGGTTAATGTCGTTTTTCTGGGACTTTTTTCAGGTAGCCTGACCTGAGTTTCTCCTCAGGAGGGCAACAATATTGACCCTTTACACGTCTACTAGACCCTCACCGCGGGAGGGGACCTGACTTGTTTTTCACAAAACTGAACGTGTATAGAACGATTTGAAAGGCACTATTCAAATTAGCCATCCAGTCCAAAGCCAGGATTAAATGTGACGTAAATACGCCAAATGAATGCTACCTTTGCAGTAGTGATCTAAACAGATAAAAGGTTTTGTGAAGACAAAACGATCGAATGTCTGAGTTGTCCTTAAGATAACTTCCAAAACCTTTCTATTAAAAGTGTATACCGGCCAAGAAATATTTTGAGGTCACCACCAGACCAAACCGCATCCAAGAGTGACGGTATATCCGCATATTTCGAATGTAACTGAATACCCGTGTAATCGTGCTCGGAACCGCGAAAATGCATTCAATTAGAAGAAGCTAATTATTTTTGTTGAGAGCTAAAAATACCAATTAAATGTAAAGAAATAGCTCGCCTCTTTGAATGGGCGGGGAACATGGGATCTTATCAACTAAAGATTACATTAAAATAAGAGAGATGTAATGATGAAAATAAAATAAAATTGCCGAGAAGCTAAGGAAAAAGTCTTCTGGAGGGCAACTGATAATGAGAAAAGCAAGCAATAATAGTTGGACATACACTAAGTCAGGGGAGGGACCCCATTTTTTTGCTGAGAGGTGCTATGTTTGATATCATTAAAAACTTTCGTGTCAATGTTGTGCCATGCTAAGGCGTGAGTTGCTGAAATTCACAATGTTCAGGATTGGATATCTAAAAAAGATGCAACATGTCCACATTGGCCACCTTCTTCCACCCCTGAGATGAGTAATTGATAGTAAATAGAGCATAATATTTTATGTAACATAACTTTACACGGATATACCGTTCGCCATCTTCAAAATAAGGAAGTTGCTTTTATAGAATGGGGTTCCTTATTCTGATAGCACGGATACTAGGCATCCACGAAACCCCGCTCTTAGTTAGCCCTATGTTGTTTTATTACGTCAGGGATGTCCTTGCTACATTTTTGCTGACGAGCAACCATTATAAACTAACGAAATCCACGTTTATTTTATTTGGTGCTTTAAGGTTATACGGAAGATTATATAAGAATTATATCGCCGTCAGAGTTGCCAAACTTGTGTTAGCGCGGATATCGCTGCGTGCCAAATGATTTCGTGCCGCCCATGGGTACGCGTGCCAGGAGTTAACCACCCCCACACTAAGGCAATTACATTTAATAGGAAATACACCACAGCTTCTTGAGAAGAAAGGAATGGTGGGATTACCGAGGAATGCCGAAGTTGAATTACGACTAACTGGTGATCAGTGATTTGCTAATCGTGCTCATTCATTTCGAATCTAATCAACTACATATTCGAATATAAATTCTAAATATAAATATATCGCTGAATAAAATATAAATTCATCGCTTTCTCGTAAAATTCTTAAATTTGAGCTTTCATTACTTCGTAAAATTTTTGTGAGATTTTCATCGATTCATAAAATAAATTCATTAAATTCGAAATTTCGAATATTCGCACACGTCTATTAGTAATGATAAATATTAAAGTTATGAAGGGATGAATAGCGTGGCAAGGGATGGCTTGGAGGGCTGCTAAAAACAATCGACGGATTGATGATGACAACCTCCTTTGCTTAGACCATTATATTCTCTACTCTAGATATGAATGGAAACGATGGGCAGTCAAGGATGTCAAGGTAAACAATAAGAATAGAAATGATAAAAGCTCACTTAGAAAAATGCTTACAAGGGGACTTGATAGTACCTCTTACAATTTAAAATGACGAGAAAACAATTTTAAATCATTTAAATAAACAAACAATTGTTATCCGCAACGTTTCCTCATTTTAAGGTAAAGAAATATTAAACGAACACTACTCATCGAATTGAAAATGGCTGCTGATGATGATATGAATCTTACAATAAGAATATATACTTGAAAAACAGTTTATCCGAGACTCTCGTAATATTTTTATGAGGAAAATAAGATAAGATTGTCTTTGGATCTCAAAAAAACCGTTGAATTACGTAAGAAGAACAAATTAGGAGTGTTAGCCTTTAAACCCTTTCACAATCAATGAGCAAGTAGAATGAAAATATTATATATATATAATAGATAATATAAAAGGTGCGAAGGTAGAAGACTGCAGCGATAGATAATCCATATGTCACGGTATTTTAGTTCCTATGGTTTCATCAGTTAAATAGTCAAATTCCCAAAACAGCAAGGTTACGGATGATTTAAATTCTACTGAACTAAATTCTTCTTCGCACTAAAACGCACAGGTTCACTGCGTAACATAGAACGGCTTAGTCTTTTAAATAGGTGGCTAGATTACCTTTTGCTGGAAGACATATTGGTTGCTCCATAGAAAGAGGTAATGTAAATGAAACCCTCAAATTGTACGATCTACAGTAATAAGTACCATTACTCCTGCAATTTATGTGAGTATTACACTGTAATTAAGGTTCAATTGAGAGTGCATATATTCCCTGAGCTAAGATAATGGAATATCGACTTCGTGTTTTGTACATTCTTAATTATTACGATACCAGTCAAAGATATTGAAAGGATTTAGGTGTAAATGTCGCAACATTTCAGAATTTTGTACCACAGCGATGGAAGAATTCCGTTTAGTTTCTTTAAATTTAGATATCAGCAATATGGCCAGAAGATGGACGTTAGTACCTATAAAAAGCATGAATAACTATGCAAATCAGGAAGAGAGGGAGGTCATTGAGAAGAGGATGTAATTTTCTCAGGAATTCGATGCTTCATGTTTTTTTCAATTCTACTTTCTCGAGAAGCCAACTCATCGGAGACTTAAGGCGCTTCAAATTGTAATTCAAGCTGAGAATCTTTTCCGTATATTCTGAGTTGAATTGCTTTGTTACTATTTCTCTGCTAATCATGAACGATTCCTTTGTTTACCAAATCTACTTTACTTTGAGGCCTGAGTGAGAATGTATCAGGAGAAGCTAAAAGGGGAGAATTTATTCTATGAGCGCAAGACACGAGGCAAAGTTCTAATTCGGTCTTAAATTTCAATATGAAATAAAAGCTGCTCTTTACTAAGTCCGAAGGTTTTAAATTGATTAGCGATTGCTTAAAGTTTGGAATTTATCAACAAGGAATGGGTTAGGGTGATACTTGGACGAGATGGTGTGCAGGAAAAATCCAAAGGAAAGGACTTGAAAAAAAGTTCGACGGGACAGAGAAACGAACCCGGGTCTCCCAAAGGCCGGTCGGGTGCTCTGTCCGTTGAGCTATCTCGCCAGAACATCCTCTCAAGCACTTCATGAAACTTTGCGGGCAAAGACGTTGCGAGGTCCCGTCGGACCTTTTTTCAAGTCTATTCTTCCTTGGGATTTGGAATTTATGTTTATTTTTAGCTGACATCTCATTAGATATATCATATTTCTAAATATTCAAGACGTAACCTGACTAAGAATGCAGAAAAATAAATAATTCTTCCGCAACGATCAACCAGTAGCTATGTATGTACATACAAAATCTTTCCTTCACTGCAAATGAAGCATTTATCTTTCATTACAATATAGAGAACTTCTTGAGAATGTTGCAGAATGAGATTCCTAGTAAATATGGGAGTGAAATGAATTTTGCTTTCATGATACTTTTGGGATATTACGAAGTACATAAAAAAGAATTATACTACAAAACTAAACTGAGAACTGGCCTCGAAAACATAAATTAATTGCTTATCCAATTTTTCATGGATTTTGTAACCGTTGGTTGTTTTCTCTTGTTCTCTAGTGAACAAAATTTGTGAAAAGGAATATAACTCAGCTCATTTAATAACTTTTCGAACCAATTCTCCATTTTACGAGTACATTTTATTGTAAATCAAACATCACTTGTAAAAGGAGTCACTCAACAAAACTTTCTCACAAAGATATCAAAGATTAATCTATTTCAACGTCTTTCATTTTTAAGGTTTGGAATCCATTTTAATTGAGCGATGTCGTGACGACAGGAAATTAACTCTTCACGCCACGGTTCAAAGATTTTTGGGGTATATTTTTTACCCCATTTCTGACTCCGTTTCGTTTTTAGTAATAATTACACTTTTAACATAATATATACTAAAATTGGTGGAAATAGAAGTGGATGAAATAGTTTCCGTGGGCAATTTTATTTTCGCAGCAACAGTATCTCATAATTCAAGTATTGCTTATCTACACTGATAAGAGTTTCTTTCAGAGGAGTTATCTTTTTCACTTTTTACGTTCAACAGATAGTAAATTCAGACGATATTCATCCGTCTCGCGTTGTTGTCTAACTTACGTAACGGAGTAAAACATATCTTCATTAATGACCAAAATTTGGAGCACATGGCAACGCTGTTTTCACGTACCCTATAACCTGCGGTCCGTTTTAAAGGAGCTCTGTTTGCCTTTCATATCATTGGACGGAAATATTCTTCCAAACTTCCCAATCGTAAGATGTATCTCACTGTGTTTTCTGGTAGAGCAATTTTCCCGTTCGATAACCCGCCCGCGCATTCGGTTGATTTTCGAGGAAATAACAGAAAGACTAGAGTTGCTAGGCAACCATTATGGAAATCTTTAGGAAGGGGAAAGAAAGAAGCTCCGTAATTGATGCTTGGGTCCATCTTTGTATCGTTCATCTTTCGATAAAGAATACCAGTTGAGCAGTACGACTGAGCCACGCGGATTTCAAGAGGCAAATTTCGTCTCGAGGATTTTCGAGTTCATTACGGTAAATAAGTGATTCCATACAAAAATAACTCATCTTGAAGAACAACTCGATGCAAATCCCGTTTTAATTATTTATGAGCTGCCCTTATCTGAGACTACACAAACTGATGGAAGAGAAAAGAAGAAGCTATAAACAGTCGGGTGCTAGAAACGTTTTTTTCAATGCTAAACGGATTTATTTTCGAAAACACGTTTCCAGGAAAAATGTGACGATTTTTTCCTTTCGACCACGGTGATAAAAAGTAGCTTTTGTCACTGTAGTCACTGAGAGGAAAGAAAGCTGTACAACAGATCAAATGGAGAGGATCTGAATTATATTACACAAAAGGTTTATCTGAAGAATGAATTTAAGATTAAGATTCGTTATTATTCCTCTAAGGAAAAACAGACATAAAAAAGTCTGATAGGACCGGAAATCTTTTTTTACGTCCGTTTTTCGTTGGGATTTTTACTAGGTGAACGCCTTTATGTGCCATGTTTACCCTTTTCCTTGTTAATTATCATTACGTTATAAATCATTTCGTTTTTCTCTGTAAAATGCCTCTTGTATCCTCTAAAATTAATCTAACGTAAAGGATTTGAGACTCATAAAAATGACAGGTAATTCAGGTATTTCATTTACTTGACTTGAGAATTTTCCTTCATACTATTGAAAACCGGTTCCAAACGGAACTATAGAATATCGCTTAGCATCGGGACTGAAGTGGGAGTACATACACATAAAATATTAATTTTGTAAAATTTCTGAGGTTAGGAAACTATCTAGAGCCTCAAAACAGATTTTTGACAAACAATTGCAAAATTAATGTTGTTGATAATGTTGATACGAATGATGAAGAATTTAAACGGATCGAAAAAATCCAACGCTCCTGATCAGGAGAAATCAGAGCAAGAATGAAAATCTTATCTATAAATTACGGAATTCAGTGCTGTTCTTCGATCTACTTTTGGGGAAAACTCAAGGACCATGAATCGACGACGACGACCCAAAGTAGTTCTCTTTCTTTGACCTTTATCGCGAATTTCACCTTTCGCGCACCGTAATGAAGCCGTAACCAGAAGTTAAGGCCACTTGAACTATTATAAAAAATATTATATATATTATATGTACATGTATATATATATATATATATTATATGTACATGTACATGTTTCAGGAGCGGAAACATTAGGGATTCTAATAATGAAGATCTATTTAAGTCTTTATGGGTAAGTTCTTATAGGAATGAAGACGTTTCCAAATTAAAAACAGCTTGATCAGACTCGCTGTGTTAACAAGTGATCATTGTATGAGAAAGGCTGAATTACATCTAATGCTTCCACCCATTATGTTGGTGATCAAGACATAAATCAAATTCAGAGAATTTTGATTCAGAGAGAGTGCAATGGAACATAGCTGTTTTAAAATTAGACATAAAAAATTGGTTACTCCCTGCTACGATTGCAACTAGGATCAATTACAGCTAGGAGCAACCAACTAGGTGTATCTGATCGAAATTATTGTCAATAAGCTGTTTATTGATTTAGCTCGACAGGTAAGGTAACAAAATATTTTGTGAAAGCCTCAGTTTCAACTTCGAAAGAAAATTAGATATATGCACTTCTTTCTGTTTTAGTAATTAACGAAACGAAAAATAACCATAACAATGATAATCTTAATCGAATCCGAAAGAGTTTATAAAGAATGGAAGTCTCTGGGAATTAAAAGCACTATCACGGTACTAGAGACATTGCTGTTTATGTTCGGTATCTTTTTGTCGTTATATAGAATATTTTAACTAAGATCTAACCAACTTTAGATGAAATATTTAGTAAATAAATTACCACTAATATTTTCAACGTTGATTTTTTGACAATTTTAATCACGAAGACACGAAATTCTCTTTTCATCCAAAGGAAAATCCAATTTTCACTCATTAAAGAGGATATTCATACATTTATTCATCTTCCTGAGTGTGAATTCCATTTAAGATAGGCAGAAACAAATCTTAATCACTCTTAATCAAATTACGTAATTTATCTTATCTATGAATTATGGAAGGGTGAATTCAGTGACGTTCTTTAATCTAGTTTTGGGGAAGTCCTCAAGGACTACTTAAGATGACTATGCCGCGATGTTGAAC
This sequence comes from Pachydiplax longipennis, assembly GCA_036926295.1. Lineage (NCBI taxonomy): Eukaryota > Metazoa > Arthropoda > Insecta > Odonata > Libellulidae > Pachydiplax > Pachydiplax longipennis. The sequence continues at coordinate 10,153,031 of JAVFKF010000024.1, read as the reverse complement.
TACGATTAAGACAACTAAATGTATGTATGTACTACAAGCAGATGATAGGTTTACTTTCTGAGTTTCTCTCTTTCTTCTCCAGCGCTTTACCGTTTAGTTTTGACCTTAGCTATAGTTATCTCATTCGAAAGCGATTACAGAGATTTTACGCCTCCGGATTTCTGCTGATTCATTGTCGAAGAAATTTCTCATACTTGTGCGCCACGCATGAGTGATTATTCGAACCGCAGTTTCTTTTTGCTGAGGAAGTGTCAGTTTCGTAAACATTAGCTGTGAGGCATCACTTTCTTTCTTTCTTTCGAATCTCTTTATTTAGAAACTCAAGAAATATTATTCAAAGTATGCCTCTCCGGGGCCTGCTTTATCTTTCTAAAAAAAATTTTATATATTTCTTTAATTTTTAGTGTGTACCTTACGAGGATAGCAACGTTTTTAATAAGAAACTGGTTACGCTATGGCTGAACTCTGGAGAGAAATTTACATCGAACCCAAACACTGCGGACCAAGAACATCATTCTTCATTTCATCCATGAAACTGTTCTAAGATTTATCCTTACCTATATTGAATGTTCATCCTTATTTTTATTTAATTATTCAATTTTCACATACAGCGAAGGTTTCAATTTATAGTGGAAATATAACGAAGGAGAAAATTAATTCTATTATAACAAAACAAAAAATAAAACAAATTAATTAAAAAGTATTGAGAAAAGCTTGGAATTTTATTTGGTGTGATTCAATTCCATAGGAATAAATGTCTCTTTTGGTATGGATCAAAAGAGGGTGGAAGGAAATTTAGTAGTCAATTAAGAATCAAGAAGAAAAGCGAAAGAAAAGGGAACGTTTAGAAAGTGAAATTCTGGTTTAGTGTACCAAAATGATGAAACGAGTAAATCTGTCAGGAGCGTGAAAGGTAAAGAGGGAGTTAAGTAAGAAAGGTCAATAAGGAAATTTAGAATACAATACAAAAAGAGTAGATCATATTGAAGATGAGAAAAGATCCAGAGAGAGAGTATAGCGCTATTTGAAGCCTGGCGGAGAGACGGAATCTAGATTTTTTAAATTCTGAAAAAAGCTTGTGTTTCTGTCTGCAGTGGAAAGACGAACGGAAGAATACTAGCTCTCCCTCTCCTTCTTCTGGCTCTTTAATTATACGCATCTGAAAACAGTCATACTTCCAATGCAAGCCATTTTCCTCTTGGCAAATCTTTCATTTCGCAATGTTTCTCTCTATTCTCTCTGTACACCCTACTTTTCACTATGTCACTTCATTTAATGTTTTGCATTATATTCTAAAAACAATCTTCAGAGATATAAACGTCTTCTTTCTCTTTCATAGTCCCTTTTTCTAAATGAAAAAGTACTGTTTACAAAATATTTACCAATAATTATTTTTCCTGTCATGGAATGCTACAAAGCTACTCGAGAATCTATGGAATTTATTCTTGGTTTTTTCAATGAAATGAATAGAAGAAATTATGAAGACAACGTTTCCGAAACTGGTGAATTATTAAAATATAAGGATGTCAGCTTAATAGCGACTCAAATAAAGTGAAACGGATTCCGCTTAAAACACGTTTTTACTGTATTGCTAAAAAAAACTTATTAAAAATATTTTAATTCATTCAATATAAAATTCGTGAAGTTTAATTTTATAAGTATATTATAGTACGAATATTATGGAATACCAAATAAAGAACTGTGTTTTAAAATTGCATGATTCCGAAATATGGGTTTGGAAATTCATTATGTATTTGGGTCTTAATACAGCAGGCGCACACTTTTAGTGCTGGAACAAGGAAGCATACGAGGGACAATGTTGGCAGACACCTGTGGCTCTACATTTAATAGTCAGGGCAGCCACTAAAACATTCTTAAATATTTTCTGTTTCCATTCCTACATTCTCTCTTTAAATTTAAGTTAAAGGTTGGGTTACATTGCTCTCACTTTTAGTAATTCCATCGACTGAAGCTAATGAATCCACAAATTTCTTTGGTAAGGGCTGATATGTATAGCATGAGTCTTGTTACAGTTAAGGTCTTAGTATTTCGTGATTGTTTTCATAAAGATAGGATGATGGGTTAATAAGGGTTAAAAATGAAGATTAAGCAGGGATATACTTCTCATTTTAATATGTATTTTTAAAATAACTCTTCTACAACAAAAATTACATAAGCACAAGATAATAGCAGCCGTATTCGCTATCCCATAACGGCTATTGAATCTTCCAGATCTAAATAACGTGCAATATAGAGAGAAAATAGCAGATAAAGGTGGAAGGTCGAGAACAATTGAATCATTTAAGGATCTCCTCTACCATTTCCCATGCCTACCCTAGCTTCGCGGCTTTGGTGCTGTCTCTTTAATTTAGGAAGAATTACTGGGATAATTTATTTCTTTTATTTATAACTAAAGGCTAGCCAAAGAATGGTATTTATGGAGGGGAAATAAATAAATGAAAACCCCTGCCTGGGATACACCCTAGTCGGGAGGGAAACCCTTCTAAAACCTCCAGAGGCAATGTATCATGGAATTCACTCATAAAATTTGGATAATCGATTCACGATTTCAAATATTGTACTTATGAGTAATACCATGAAGTAAGTATATATAGTACTTATAGTAAGATTTTTTTGAAATAAATTTAATGAAACAATTATTGGTATGCTTAGTTTAAAATATTCAATATCTTATTATTATCAATTAAAAAGAACTTTTAAACTCTATTTAAAGCAGAAAAGGGAAAAAGCTTCGAAATCTTCTTCGAGTAAATTGTTCCGTTCGATTCATTCCTCTATTCAGAAATGAATATCTACCAATATTTATTCTCTCTTTAAGAGTGAAAACTTTATATTTATGCTGGATTTTCCAGGAATCTGGAACTCTCCAATTTCATCTACCTCAGGTTGTATTTAAGAATCAAACAGTTTTCTAAGAAAGATTCATGAGTTATTCCACTCTTATTTTCTTGAAATTGAATATATATTTATATATCCTTGAATAATAATCTAATGCTACATCAACAAAATTCGTAACTAATTGTTAACAATTCCAATTTCAATTTTATTTTATGAGCTCCATTGCTATTAAACAACAATATTATTTAAATGTATAGTTTTTTTCCCGGATGCAATCCTAGGTTCCCTATACATGTATTACTGAAGAAGTCTATTACGATCTCCCCTCCACTACCTGTTATCTGCCAAAACACACAATACAATCTTTGGGTCCTTGTCAGCATAGGTGCAAGATTTACTTTGTATGCTATAGACCTCCGTTTAGTCGTTCTGAGTCTTGGGTCGTTCGAACACCACTTTTATAAGGTATTTTAAGTTTTCCTTAATATATATTTGTACATCATTTTCGTTTGCTGAATTTTCACTGCTGAAAGGTATGAAGCTGTTAATTACAGATATCGAGAGACCAGGAGAAATTTTCCATCTTTTGACTGATCTGAACGAATCACACGAGATTTCTGGCATATTTTTTCTCTTCTCCTAATTTTATCGTTGTACTATTGCAGTAATTTTTGATTTCTTCTGTACTATTTCCTTTTCTAAAGAATTGGAAATATTCTTCTGCTTTGGAACTAATGAAAGTATACAGAAATACTTTCCCGAAACTAACCTGAAAGCGTCAATCGCCAGAGGTATCTAAAACAGGAAAAATGATCTTTGATCATAAAATAAATAATAACATATCTCCGGAAAACTAATTCAAACATTCAAATCTGTACGAACTTCATAAATTGTTCAAAATATCGTCGCCACCTTCTATAACAGTGAAAAGACGACTAAACATCTTTAATTTCTAAATTTAAAGATGCGGTTTATATCGTGAGAAACAGAGTGAGATATCAATGGCATGATGATCTCATAAGAAGAAAAGAGCACGCTTGTTTAAATTGACAGTCGGGAAAGCCCCGATTTAGGAGTGAAATTGAAAAATCACGCTGCGGGGCTCCCCATCATACGAGAGGAAAGGGTTAACACTTTTTTTCAGTTCTTTCATCGAAAGCTATCCTGTTATAGATTTGTATATATCCCGCAGTCTTTTCTTTCAACGTTCTCATTCTAATTTTTCTCACCAAAACTCATAGCAAAACATTGACGCTCTCTGTCATCCCGTATTTTCTCTAAACGAACCGTAATGCTCTTGTCTGAAGACCCGCTTTTTTATAAAACCGATTCTTTCTCAGCATTCAATATAAAAAATAATAGAAATACAACAATAACACATAATATGCAAATTGAAACGAAAAATGTATAATTCCCCCATCAGTTTCTACAGCACCACAAAATTTGTACATTACAGGGAAACCTCTCTCAAGCGGAAGCGTAGCGAAAATCTGCCTTAATATAGACTTAGACTTAATCTGAGTTAAGGTGGATTTATACTATCCGTTCAGACACGGAGAGTATCCGTATCGTTTTCCGTCAGACAAAGATAAGAGTGTTTATACTAACGTAACGTGTACGACAGGGTAAGCGGCGCAGATCTGCTCTCGGAGGTTTTCTTTCTCACAATCAGTGTGCGAGAGAGCACAAGTGCTTCTTAACAATTTTAGCAACAGTTAAAGATGTTTAAACGTTTATCTTTAAAAGATTTATAGCTGTAATATTAGATAAAGACGAAAAGCAAGAAAAACGCAAACGACATCGTCGTTTTAGTGTGCATAAAAGTTAAAAACGAAGAAAAATAGTTGTTATAATTAAAAATTACTTACGAGGTTGACATAAACTCTTTCCAATTTCTCTCCATACAGCATCTTTCTTCTCTGTGTCACTGTACAACCTGTCACCTTGATTATATAATAAACTATGCTCCCTAACAGCTTCAATTAGTTTTTCTTTATTCATTTCTCTATCAATTAGATGTTCACAACTCAAGTGCAGGAACGGAACTGAGCGGAGACTAATTTATAATTACGGGGCTTCATAGATCAGGCTTGTTCCGACACGTAGCGTATCAGGCAAAACATTCTTTCGATGAATGTCGGCCCGTCGCCGCTCCGTGTCTGTGCGGAAACGCTACGGATAGTTGCAGTTCAAATCGCCGTGAGAAAGTTTTTCTGAATGGAAACGATACGGATACGCTCCGTGTCTGCGCGGATATTGTAAATCCACCTTTAGTCGGAAAAAAAGATTATATCAGTGTGCGCCCACAACTACTTGTTGTGGTGTATAGTTATTATGGGCCCACCCTCTATTAAGCAGAAAACTATGAGGAAAAAATCGAGTTTTTAATGGGTTCAGCCAAAGACAGGATAAAATTCAGTGCATTTATGCATACTTGTGATTCAATACTACAGCAATTTATAACTCAAGGAAATGGATCTTATGGAAATCACGAATTTCCAAATACTTCGTTGGCACCGCTTTTGTTTACTTAGGACTCGTGATGTTCTCATCGTTAGAAACTTTTCTAAACTTTTAATCTACATAGTTTAACTCTGTCTCATTTTTCTCTAGAATCAGATATTGTCTTCACTTCCATCTGATTTCAGTAAAATTTAAGAAATTGGTTGCTATGAAATGTTTTCATTGAATTTCTCATACATATTTTTGGCATTTTTGGGTAGGTTTTGGGTCTTCGAAGGTCAGCATTCTTTCTTGCGAGCGCTTATAAGAGACGTGCTAATAGTTTGTCATCAAACTGCGACTCAATGAAATGCGAAGTCTTGCCCTCAATTATTTTCCTTTCGATAATTATTGCTTTTCTGATTCACATGAGAAAGTGCCAATTCTGTACGTTTATCATAGTTGTTGGGAAGGCTATAAATGCTGATTCCATACAGCAATCAGTCTACATCAACTAATGTGCTGGGCAATTAGTATCTCGCGCAGATTTTCTGTAAATTAAAAAGTAAGAAAATCCATCGAAGTCTTGAATGACGGACTTTCAGAGGTCCTTCCAGGACAAATATCCTGTGGTTACAGGAATTCAGATGTAGTAGAATCGTACGGAAATATGAGGTGGGAAGCGCGCTTGTAGCATCAGCCAAAACAATTATCGTTTACAAGGAGACGTTTCGTGAATACAATCAATAATATTTCAAGGCATTGAAGAGGTACTACATGCTATTACGATTATAAACTCTTTTCTCGTATGATAACCATTGTAGATATCTAAAATTGATAATTTGATCCTGAGAGTAAAAGCCCAGCTTGCTGAAAGGAATCTTTCCAATGAATTTTCGTTAGCTGAGTAAAGTGTCCTCGAAATATTGATAGAAAATAGCAAAAACCTAATCTTATGATATCCCTTTGGGCAAATAAAAGACTTGCTATAAATTAGCACTCAACAATAAACCTATCGAAAGTTAATGAGGAGCATAGTCAGAAATGCTTGGAATTTAGAGATGTTGTATATTATAATTTATAGAGGAACTTGCGTAGTAACAAACAGTATGTATTGAATGGCCTTCGATAGAACCAATATCATGATAAATTTTGGCTGGATTTTTTAGCTCTTTCTTTATCTACCTTAAAATCCCAACCAGATTTTAAATGGATATTTTCTCTCCCTAATGTAAAATATCATATATGTAAAAAATCTCCAGTTTTGAAAAAGAAATTCGTCTCTTTCAACATGCGATTTAAATAAAAAGAGTGGATTGAGTATCTTCAAAGATTACAATTATGGGAAATGTATGTAATGGAATCAGGATTACTTTGAAAAAATAAAATATTCTTTTAAATCTTTGATTTATTTTGTATCTCAAAATCTTCGTTAAGACCCTACTTTAACGTATGAACTTGTTATATAGGATATTTTTTTAAAATTTTTATAACACGAAATGGATGAGTTTTCCATGACAAATTTCCGGTTGTTCCAATATCACAGTTTAAGCGGTGGAGCCTCATATCAGTATAAAATAATTACAGAGCCGGGTTCTTCCAAAACCTGTATCTTATATAATAAACGTTATTAGGCACATTTAAGTATATCTTTATACATTTATATATTTAACTATCCGTTGGTAGTTATCCCATAAGAAATACACGGAAGAATTTTTTAAAGATTAATTTCACGCTCTAACCGACGAGATAGAATTATGAAGTTCATTAGAGGTCTAACGGACATACCGATAATTTTTCATCCAAAGTATCATGAGTTCGACTATGTACGACCCGAAAATGCTCTCATAACAAATGCACGTAGATTTCATTTTGATAGTTAGCGGTTATTTTTCCTTTGTAGAATCGAATTAGAAATAATTTCCCTACGAAATCGATGCAAATACCAGAAGATAGGAAATTGAATGAATGTTCTTAAAAGAAGAAATATTTTTACAATTCTGTGGTTATCTACGACGAATCTCCCTGACAAATAAGACGATTGTTGAACTCAACTCTCCTAATAATATATGGGAAAGATAAATCCTTATGAAATGTATGAGGGAGAGCCAACATTTTGTGATGAGGAAAATATTAGAAAAACTTGAAAATTGAAATTCAACAATATATTTTTACAAACAATGTATCCTTCTGTATTTTATATGGTTTAAAATAGTACTTTTTGAATGAAATTCATATAATAAATACTTTCGTTCTCGAGCACGTGCACAATTTTGCCGACGGGATGTGGTTACAACGTAAACAAACGCGATATCATTTTAGCAACCAAATAAACAAGTACTAACCACATCGGTCTTTAGTGCTTAACCTACATATCAACCTCACAAAGAATATTAAATCATTCATTCATGTATCTCCGCCTTAATTTTAAGTTAAATTTAGCCCCGTCATTTTTGACGGGGGAGATCCTAGTTCTTAGATAAGAGTTGAATGGGCTAAGAAAGAAGAATAAGCAGTAATAGTCCATGACTCTATAATTACCAAAATACGTAGGTTCTCTCAACGGGTCAGACATTCTTACAAACGCACGAAGCGTTTTCGGCTCGCCACCTGCTTGCATTTTCCGGGCCTACTTTGCTAAAACTGGTTTCTTACGACGCAAAAGTTTGAACGTATCTCGCATTTAAGCGTATGTATCCAAATTTGTCAATAAAAATCCATGTAATCTATTTACCTAAAAAATGCATTAAGTTAATCAAATTACGATCTTGCGGTCAAAATTAGAAGCAGGCATCCGAAGCAATTTCACGAAATTATTAGTGAAATTAGTGATATTTATCTTAGTGACCGGCTGTTCGAATTTTTCACGTCACCAGTAGTGTGTTAATATGGCTTCCGCTCACATTCAGATTCTCAGGGATCGATTGCAATGCAAAGTGATTTCAAAGGTTTAGAGGTATACGTAGCATTTGTATTTCTAGCAAAGGGAGATTTTTACTTCCTGCTAAAAAAAATATTTAAAATTTCATACACTAATTTTAATTTCTTTTTCCATCAGCTATTAACATTTTGTGTCACGGGCAAAGATATTCTTTCTGTGGACCGCAGTTACAGATGAAATTTCTAAGTTAAAGAGAGATACATTATTTCCGAAGCAAATCGGTACTCTTGAAAATTTTGGAAGCTCAGGATTGGATAAAGTTTCGGATATTTTCCATTATTCTTACCTCTTCGCCATATCATATACAATATATACTGTCTTAAGCAGCAGTGTGTTTGGTTTCATCAACGAAATTATCTTGGAGAAACTCCAAGACCTGAGCGTTACAAGCTTCCAGTATGATTAGATACCATACTTTTTTTCTGGCATTCAAATTGAAAGAGGGAGGTGGAAAATGAGATAAGATAAGCAAGTGCTACCAACGGCAGCATTGCTTATAATCTACGCGAACCCTTACTCGTCTCTTATGAAACGAAATTCCATAGTAGCCCGTCAAATTAGTAATCTCCAATCATACATTAGTACATCATAAATGGTAGTCATACAATCTTTTAATATATAGGCGCATTTTTCTTAACCAATTCTCTTTATTTCGCTTTTAATTGTTTCATTTTTCTTTACTCAATTGTGTAATTCAAATTAAATAAATCGCTTATGAAATAAAAATGAGGTAACAATGAAGATCCATACCAACTTGATAGATTTCGACCGACCATAGACCGCTCTGTGCTTAAAGTTCCTGCCACACACTAGAAGGTGTACATATGTGGATGTAGATTAAAATTAATTATATACCAATTTCGAATAATTTCGCTGAAAGAAAACTATAATCAACACTGCAACCAAATCCTTCATAATGATACCGCATTCTCTGGAAGTTAAAAGTATTTGAAGTGTAGAATTTCAAAAATATAAATTTCATGTATAATTTAGATTATAATTTATCAGTGATGAATTTATAATATTTCGGGAAAATAAGAAATTTGTCTTTAATGCTGATTTATGACGTTCTTATTCATAGCTTTTAATTTCGGGTAATAATTTTCTCTTTAATATTTCTGCATATATTTGTTCCGGTTTTTACCTTAATGTTATCTCTTTATTTCCCTTATACGCCCCCTTGTCCTTCACCAGCTAAAGATCCTGCGCTATGATGAATGCCTACAAGGTCATTTTCCTTTAATTATTGTTACTTCCGCTATGAAAATTAGAAGTAGTTTGAGACCATACCACTTTTATATAGAAGTTTAAGACTACTATACTTCAATAGTTCCTTGTCACGCAAAATTCGGGGCAAGGTTAGCAATCCATAAGAGGTATCCGATAAATATTCAAGAAGAAAAGCAATTGGTTTAGGATATCTTATGACATTTGGTTAATTCTTTTGAAACGCAATCTCTCATTGACTGTAGAAATTTTGCAAATATTCACGATAAGTTGAACCAGTAACGCGTATTTTATATTTGTAAACCGGTAAAATATGTATGTTTTATCATTCACGACATAATTGTTATAAGCAAGTTGATTTGCATTTATTAAGAACCATAAGATTAACTTTGATTTCCGTTTTATTCGATTAATATGTTTTGATCTCATTTCTGAAGTGTTTAAAAATCACTCGCTGTAAGAGATTAAAACCGCCCATTTGAAACATATTCCCCAAAATTTCGCCTTCAGATCTATTACGCAACAAATATTGCGTAACTACAAAAATCTCACCGAGCTGGGGAAACTAGCGAAGATTGAGAAAAGGGAGAGAAACTGGGAGATTAAGATAACACGTGACCAAGCTCGCCTGCCCGGGCCGAGAAATATCGAGGTTTTGCTTAAATGAAATGTATAATCTATTTACCGCTTAACCTAAAGCTGAGGTAGCTAATATGAAAACTGTTTTCCCAAAGAAATCAGACCGTCAGAGGTAAGTGGGAATATATACATGAAAATCTGAATTGCCTTCTATTTGATTTTAATTGCCAAATATTTATTTCAAGACTTAAACAATATTAATAACATTAAAATAGCATCTCCTGTGGTCCTCGTTGGTAATCTGTCTAAATAAACTACTGTTTTTACAATCTTGTTGCTTTAAACTTCCCATGAAAAATAATTTAGCCAAATATAAGTTTGAAGATTTTAAAATTTTGGCTGCTTGGGTGAAAAGAAAATTCAAAAGTTTAAGAGGAATTTTACTGTAAATGAAACTCTTAGTCGAATATAATTTTCCTTAGATAAATCTATAATTTTTTCTCAAAAATATTACTCAGATGATGATAAAACATAATGGAGCGTCCATTAATAAATAAGGTTTGCAATACCCTTAGCAATTTCTAGTCTCAGCGCCCTTCAATGTAATTGGCAGTCGGTAAAATATTCCAGTGCCACTTCTATGCCAAACAATATCCAATAATTATCCTCGTGCAACGAGAGAAATCACCTTCTGTGCTTCCCCATTAAATTATAATTCTTATAGCGATGAGATAGTTAGAAAAGAAGTGGATAATACACAACTACTTCAATTAAAAAGGCATGAAATTTCAGAATTACGAAGGTATCGATTTTGGCCTAAAAATGTTTCTTACGTGCATGATATAATATCTCTGTAAGATATTTTCCCTAGAGATGGAGTTGTATTAACGCCTAAACTGTTGAAATCTATTCTTACTTTATCTTTTTTATCTCTATGCACTTGTGAAAGACCGTGAAAATTACGTAATTTTGATTCTCCAAAGAATGGAAGCATGAATCAGCTCTATATCTGAAAAAATAAGAAAGAGACGTAGATTTTTTAGCATCTATCTTACAGAATGATGATTATCTTAGATATCAGCTCAATATGGCAACAATAACTTGAGGGAAAGACCGAGAGCTAAAAATAATGTTCACTGTAGTATTGAGAAGACATGTTCAATGCAGTACCGAGTGTATTCTGCGTCACCCTTGAAGAGAAGCACGCTTCTTTAGGTTTTTATTTAAACGATACAAGCAATTCATGAAAACTGGTCATGGAAGAAAGATGGCCCTCGAATACGCATTTCGGTGACTGTGAAAAGGAGAAAATAGAGGCCAACATATTACAATTTAGTGAGAGTACTAATAGCATATGCATTTTGTATCATTCGGGAGCATGGTATATCGAGATAAATCCTTGTCTCTGCCATTTTAACTATCGACTTACAATTTATTTTATTATTATTCTAATTCTTATGAATTTACACTTTTTTGAGTATTTTATTAATTCTCCACACCTAATGTATTATCGTGCTTTTTATGTTTACCCTTTATGATTTTAAGTATACACTTTTAAATCAAAATATGAATCTCATAAATGGTTATTTTCTTCGCTCGAGCGCATTGTGTTCATGTAGTACATTCATTCAAAAATCGATGATATCTCATCAGAAACTATCTCATCTCGTGCTAACCCATAGGCAATTGGCTGCCTTCATTATTACTGAATTAATTTGAGGTTGATTTAATTAAATTTTACCACGATACAATAGACTCCATAAACAATGAAACTAGTTGTAAATTAAAAATTTCCCCAAGCATTGAGCGTAATAAATTACTTCCTGAATCAGCCTAATTTGAATCAAGCATAGTTACTCAAAAACAGATAGCAGAAGACGAATCTCTTAATCTTGAAGTGTTTTGAGCATTAAGAAATGAAGTAAGAAGCATGAAGTATGAAGAGTGATTTTAAAATTCGGTTTAGCATCAGAAACAGGTTCGGTCGCATACGACGGCCATGATGGTGTAAAGGTTCCTTTGCTTAAATGTGTAAGACGACGACCACCTGCTGTCCTAAATGGAAATGTGGACCAAATAACCCTCATTCATATTAACAGCATTATCGGTAATGAATTAAGCATCGTAGTAAATGAGAGGCGACAGAGGAGGACGGTGTCAAACTCAAAATACGACACAAACACGAGAACGTCATGTTAAGTACCGCTTAACATGAAAACGAAGTCCTTTTACAACAGTATGCTTCCATCGGATTACATTAATAATTAATTACAGTATCTATCATTTCGCAATACCTAGACAAAAAATTCATGGATATACAAATAATGACGCACTAACAAATTAACATAATTCAAGCTAATTTCTAAGTTTGAGATAGATTTCCAAGTTAAATGTAAAGGATATATCAATGAAAGATTAACTGTAATTTGGATAAACGACACTTTCATATAATCATATCTTTCTAAATTCATTTCATTTAGCATCTATTTTCTCGACATCTATTCATACAGTAATATTATCATTAGATCTCATGAAAACGCTCATTCCTCTTCATAGTAAATGGTCACGCGTCAGTGTCAGATTTACATAAAACTAAACTAGCTGCAGACCCCAATCTCTGGCGGGTGAAAATATCTAGAGGGAAAAGTTGAAGATTTGTCACGACAAATGGCTTTAGATAACTATTGGGTCCATAAACTACCACATAGCATATATTCAACAAAAAACAGCGACATTTCATTTACAAAAGATATATAAAGGGCGCTATTTCTTCAAATAGCTGAGTGCCTCATCAGACCAAAATACGGCTCAGACATGCGTGGTTCGTTCGAATCGAGGATCCTCAGGTGTTAGTTAAGCTCGTGTAAATCAACTATCCTATAGCCATGTCTCGTTCCACCTCTGCGACCACAGTAAACATTTTATCAGGCTCACTTGCCAGTAATTGCCCTTTTATAGACGTCCATCACATTAATGGAAGCGTATTCAGTAGGAGTAAGTATGCTATGTTTCGCTGTTCGCTGAACATAATCTTACATAATAATCACCGATGTGTGTATATTTTTACTCGATGTCAGTAACTCCGGTAAGAAATATATGGGAGAAATCTTTGGAACATTAATCTCACTCGAGATAGAGATATGACATTTAAAGATTCATTAGAGGATCAGTGACCTAACACATATCGATATTTTTCTACCTATAGTAACTTTGGTTCGACTCTGGACAACGAAGAAATCCACGAAAAGTTAATTTTGATTGATTGCAGATATTTTTTCTTATGCAGAATTATATTAAAGGTAATGATCCAACGAAATTGAGATAGGTGCCAACAGAAACGAAAATGAATAAAGATTATTGTATTTTAATAATTACTTTGGATTACAAATTGCGAGAATTTCGATAAAGAACGAAAATTTCACGAGATTTTGTGTTTGTAGATAACCAGTCCCTTTGACGACCAATGCGATTGTTGAACTTATGTAATTCTTAGAATATATGTATATACGTATACGTAAAAATCCATGTTACATAGTTCAATACATCATACATCAGTTCATAAAGTGAATGAAGAGAAACAGACTACAGCAAGTTGGTTCAAGAATTGAAAGTCTATCTGAAGTCTTTTTAAAGTCTATTAATGAAATAGCGCGCACCTCCTGCCATACGCCCAAAGGGGTTCCGTATGTAGATTTACGGATAATTTAATAAGATAAAAGTAAGCCATTAATTTATTTAATAAATACAGAAGAGGGTTTGCTTTGTTGAATTAAGCTGTGGCTGTGGCGTAATGTATAAAGAAATGAGAACGAAAATAAAGGTTATATGCATTTTAGAGTACGAAATATACGAAAATTAAAAAAGTTATTATGAATACCTCTACGTCTATGGAATTTCGCGTCATTAAAATAAACAATTGCGTAACCAAGTAAAGAATTGCTTTATTAAAACAAATAAGGAAACTTCTTAGCTTCTTCTTATGTAGCTTCATAGAAAACCCGAAACTTAATTTTCTTGAAAAGGTCTTTCCATAAAGAGAACTCGAACCACTGAGGATAAACTTTTGAATTAATCTTAGGAAATTTTGGAATTAAGAACCACACACTCTAACCAATCGGCCATTTAGATGATGATAATCGCACATGGTTATAATTCAAGAAAAATGTTGGTTAAGCTGACTACTGAATGCCAGATAATGACAGATAACATGACAGTTACATTTAAATTAATCCTTGACCATATTTAGAAATACTTCAGTAATAATAAGTATAATAGTAGTACATTTTTCTATAAATTAAATTAGTTTCCATAATTTTTGACGGGGGGAATTCACTAATCATACAGATTCTTTGCGCTAACAGTAATACGCATGGAAGTAAACTCCTAAATATCTCATTAAAATACTCATTCAAGCTATTTAAGAAGCGACATAAGTAGTATAAGAAAAACATAATTTTCGTCGAAACAATTATACTATTAATGAAGTTACTTGAATTAAATTTATTTACCAAACTTCGAGAAGTTATAGGATGCATTTAAGCCTACAGCCGGCCTATGCTTGGCAACCCTAATGTGGCATTTATTACAAAATTGCTTTCCTAACAATGATTGTTCTGAGAGATAAAAGAAATTATCCGTTTTAACGCTAAGACCCTACTTGTATAGACAACCGTACTCGTGACGGAAATTGAGCTAGAGGGGAAGTGAGAAATGCCTGAGGGAGGACGTCCGAAACGGATTCCCGGAATACACTCTTCAGGCGGACGCAGGTAAAGCACTTGCTTGCGAGTGGTCTAAAATATATTCTCGTATGATTTTAAGAAATCATTTTCAGATTTAAGAAATCATAGGATTGAAAGTGCAATGAAATTAATCCCTTTAAAAAAGATCATATTTTCTTCATGTACGCAGTATGGCTATTGTATTTGGTATTTACATTTATTGATGTACACAACGGGTTTACACACAAACACGTTTCAATCGGCGTTAATGCACCCATGATCCATTCAAAGTTCGTCTATTATGCAATTCATTTTCTGCGGAAAAAATTTAATGGGAAATAAATACTGGAGCAAGATTTGAGTTTTGTTGATTCTCGATGTGGCGAATGTTTCCTATTTATCCTTTCGGTGGTATCGTTTTTTACGACTTAAATTAATTTTCACAGCAACTTGTAGCCACATCTCCACTAAATTCTTCTTCCTTTTTAAATGACGAAAGATAGAAAAAAGATAGTGGTCCCGCTCTTCCTCGAACGCGAGATGACTGCCATCAAATGAGTTAACTTTTGCCACGAAAGATTCTCGAAAGAGAGAGGCAAAAACAGAAGGTTAATTTGGTTTCAAGACAAAAAAGGACATGCGTAAAATGATCGATCTCGAAGTTATTCCCGAGAAGAAGCTCGTTCTCTTCCGTTACCTAACTTTCCAGGAAATATACTCAGAGTTCCTTTGTTGATGCCTCTCCTCCTACGTCGTCTTGACAACGGCCCCTCTTCTTACATGATCCGTCGCTACAAATCCTTTGGACCGTGAGGGGAGGTGCCATGGCGACCGATAAAAATGAATAAAGCGGAATAATGAGAAGAGGAATGCTTATATGGTTTTATACGCATGGGTGTGCGGGAATTAAGAGCGACCCCTAGGGTCATGGGTGTGAAAGATAACGAATCCGTCATATTTTCGGGAAAATTTCCACCTTGCCATTTAGGTGTGTCATCCGAAACTTATCCTCGGCCCAGGGCGCCAGAAAATAATATAAATATAAATTCGAGCCTGAAGTTTTTTCTTATTCGATACACACGATATTCCCGAAATTTATTTAGATAATCATTTCTCCTCAGTGAACGCAAATAATTCTTTCTTATTAATGTAGAGAAAAAGGGATTAAACCTTTGAAGTATAATGTTCGCAAATCCTCGATTCTCCCTACCAAGTCTCCAACTTAATATATAATTCAAAGACTTCGGCAATAATTCATAAAGAATATTAGTTTTCATGCTATATCATCTGCTTGATGCTCAATTCTGCGTTCGATAATATTGACCCGAAAACAAACTATGTCGCGCACAGTATTGAAGAGAGAGACGTATTTAAGAGAGAAATTTATTAAATTTCAATCTCAAAATAATTGCATTGAGTAAATTAATCGACACGGAAATTAGCATCCACCTTCGGAGCTGTTTATCACATTATGACGTGAAAAATTTCCTACGGAAAAAGTAAGGGTGCGAATAGAATGACCATGTTTTTAGAATTAGGGAAGACTCGCCATTTTCATTTATAAATCCCAATCCGAGCGACAATAATTATCAAGTTTCTGAGGAAAAGGAATTCTGAAGGGGCTCAAAATACAGACACTAATTTTTCAAATTTAATAGGAGTAATTTGAGGGTAATACATCAAAGCTATTCGTTGATGAAATTCGGGTGCATGAATCAGGCTTCTTCTAAAAACGGATATAAAATTAAAAATTTCTTATGAGCATATTTGTTCTTCTTCCGGAAGAATTAACGACAAAGAAAGAAATTGAGAATCCCCGGAAATGAAGATGAAAGACAGCGAAGAACGGCGTTTTCCAACGGATAAGGTAAGGTTATTGTTGTACGGATACTTATAATTTTTTTCCATAACTAATAATGTAAACTAAAACAAAATGAGAGTAGAGGATAATAATGGTTGTTCAATGAATCGACAGCGAGATGAAATAAGCGAAGCGGATGTGTATTCGTCTGAATAAACATCGCTAGCAACTCTCCGATATTATTTTTAGCGTATATTCGAATTCGCGACCACCATATTAGACGCGGTCATTGTGAAAAATTTCAACCTCTGAAAACATAACTAATTTAGAGTTCTGAAACAAGTAGGTTCCTAAGCAATGGGAATATAACTACAATGCCATTTGTTAGCATTTTTTAAAAGTGCCTCGACAGGTCATTTCGCACATACTGGTCCCCACCAAGAATCGAACCCGAGACCCCTTGCACCAAAGTTGTATGCAATGCTCACTTGACTATCGAGAAGTCATTCTTGTCATTATCACTGCTAAAAAGATCCGCGATCGAGTCAAGAAGATTCTCAACAAATTCCATGAAAAATATCCAGAAAATAACGGGATATGTGAACAAATAATAATAAATTGTTTTAGGTAATTAATGGACCTTATAAGAGCTAAAAGTGAACGTTTGGAATATCTGTGAAATTTCTAATCATTCCTGCATCTTCTTCCCATCGTTAGCCCGGATAATCGAGAGTTCATATATATGTATTTGCCTTTCCATACACGAATCTCCTTCGTAGAGATAGAAGATCGGTCCAAGAGTGTCGCATTCCCTATGCATTTGACAGCATGTTCTGTCTCAGACAGTGAGCTTCTCTTTCCCTGACAGCTATGTCCATTTGCGATATCTACGGTTGATATAACTATCGACGGTGTTTCCTCTCATGTTGAAAACGCACTTGACGAATATTTATCATGCCACTCTTTTGCTCATGTTAACTTTCCGTACCCTACGGCTGATACCAAGGGCCCGGACTCGCTGGAAGACTCCCGGAATTACTATAGATAATCATTTTTCGAAACTTCTTTTACTAATGTCAGCAGCGCCCTGTAAACTCTAAATTATGATTTATCTTCGTCTCGAGATATATCTTTGGAAATATTTTGAAATTTCGCGGAATAATTACGCAAAGGCTAATTTTTACAATTTTGAGACGGATATCGGATTATGTCGTCCAAAATTGCATTTCTGAGTAGAACTAGTACTACATCTGAGATCAAAATGCCCATTTATGCCATCCATTAAGAATATATAATATATTCCACGGTTGGTGGATCTGTTCGTTAAATAGTTTCCCAGAATTTACTACTCTTGGAGTGGACAACTCCCAGAATTAACTCTTCGGGAGTTGGCAATCCTACTGATGCCATGAGTTATGAAAGGCTTAATAGGAATCATTTAAGTCTCTTACAGAATGAACTCCAGTTCAGCATGGACGAGAGAGTGATTTCTCCTTAGCCCTCTTGAATGTGGGTGGTGAAATCAATATTCTTATTGAAAAATCCCATAAATATCCTTATATATAATTATAGAACTTTAATATTTTAGCCTCTAATCATCATCATCATCATAATCATGGGGTTTTCTGCTCACTGGCAGGTCTTTGGCGTTATTTTACTTAAAACGATTCTCTTCCCAATGCTTTCACTTTTAATTCGGCATATCCCTCTCTTCCTTTCACCTCATCCGAAAGCTTCGTTCTCCTTCTTTCTCTCTTTATCTTTCCTTCTATTGCTCCTTCTACCGCCATCTTCAATATGCCTTCGTGATTTATAATCTATCGATTCGGCCGAGATGTGGTGGAAATACATTACTGAACTCAGATTTTTACTTTTCCACAATTTTTTTTATTTAAACTGCAGTTTGAGGATTCAGTTTGTTTGAACCTGACGATGGCAGTACACCGAAACCGGTAGTTACTCAATAAAAATGTTTTTGTGGAAAAGTAAAAATCTGTGTTCAGTATGCAGGTGATTTAAAAATTGTCCAATCCAATTATTCTTCCGCTTTTTGACAATTTACATCAATATTCCATTTTCTCCCACGCGCTACAAAACCTTCTCATTTCTTACCTTATCGCTCCAAACTGTAGCTTCTATTTTTCGGCACGTCCATATTTCGAAAAACTCTATTCTCTTTATGTCCATTTCCCTAATTTTCCACGTTTCAGAAAAGAAAAGAAAGAAAACATACTCCAAACGTAGCATTTCATCAATCTCTTTCTCAATTTCATATCCAACTGTTAATAACCTTTTCATCCTGTTAAATGTAATCTTTGCCATCCCAACTCTTTCTTTAGTTTTTTTCCGTATTTCCATTTACTTTCCACTACGATACTAAGATACTTGAATCTCTCCACTTGCTTCGTATCCTCTCCGTCTAAAACCATTCCAATTCTTTCCTCGTAAGGAACCTTCGTTGACAACTGATGCAATAGTTAAGTTGATATATTTTAATTGTTCTCTAGATTTCTTGGTAAAATTCCTATTTTGCTCCATATTGTCTTATATCGTATGCATAATAATCAAATTTCATTTAGTTCCTCATTTCGCAATACACTTAATTCGTTTAAGTAAATATACATTTTACATAGATATGTATTAATTAACTCTTGTATACTTGAACATTGATAGGTTACTCTCATTTAATTCTCAATTTGTCTGTTTCAGACAGAGCATCCATAATGAAATTTCCCTCGCTTTCATGGGGGCTTCTGAAGTTCTCAGAAGACTCAACTGATTCCCCATTCATCCAAATCCTCTTATAAACAATGGGAATATGAATGAGAAAGAAATTAGGAGTGGAAACCCAGTGGCGAACCCAAACATATTCTATGGGGGGGAGGGGGAATCTACCCGATCTTTTGCATTTGCAAAGTATCACCAAAATTTCATTTTAATAAGTATTCTTTCACTTTCATTGCACAGATAAGTCTTTCTTTTATCTTTGTTTACTCAAGTAAAATGATGCAATACGTTTTTCCTAATTTTACAATTGCTACGAGTATGTGACTGTGAATTGTCAATTAAACATCAATTTGGGTTTCGTATAAAGTTTAGGTGGACAAAAACCCCTTTGCCCGACCCCCCTTCCCGTGGGTGCGCCAGTGTGGAAAATCACGCGAGACTAGGCAGAAAACAAACCGCTGATTCCATCCACTTGTGAATTACCGTTAACCAACGGGGCCAGTCCACACCTATTGCCTTTTTCATAACTGACCTCTACTAATGGCGCCCTGAAAGAAGAATAGGGAACGTGCTTACCTTATCAGGTCCAAGAACCTCAAACCCCACAAGTATTTGTATTCAAACGTTGGCAAATAGAATTCCCTATTGCATGAACTACTAACAAGCAGTGTTCTTCCGTTTAAATCTAATGATGAATCTGAAGATGGTCAAAATTGTCTGAATGATAAACCCGATAGCTTCCTATGCCCTCAAAAATTCATCTTGGTGGAGGGAAGACTTCCTCTCTAGCGAGGCATCGAGCTGGAACCGAACCGAAACCAAACTAACTTATATTTCGTTGGAGAGAACTGAAAAGTTCTTGGACCTGAATCGAAATCGTGATTCATTCTGCTTCAATTTTCGGTATCGTGGGATACCATGTAGTAACGGAAAATTCTACTGATTGCAGATATAGTTTCATGCGGTTAAATAAAATAAATAAAGTACATTGTTTTGATCTTATATAAAAAATATACTTAGGAAAAATTTTGAAGGATTGTTTCATGGTTTGAGGAAAAATTTGGATCGACGTTGTTTGACGGAGCGAAACCGGAACTGAAATTTGTGATTTACAGTGAACCGGAATGAATATCGAGTCATAAGAAAGCATGATTCGATGTCCTGGTCTATAGTAAGAAGCAAAATCGGCTGTTGAATAGGGTGCTCGCCCAGGGAGCAGAGGTTTTCGGAGTGGATGATGTTAATTAGAGATCTGCACGGATAAAGATTTCCATAAGCGCAGGCTACCGCATCTACAAAAGATGTAAATTATGAAACCCAATTCAAACCAAGAGAAAATTATCCGACCTGTCTTTTCTTTTGGAAATCCGAGAACATTGCCGGATCCAGGGGATGACCATTGGTGACTATTTTATACATATGAACAACAATTAATTTGGCTAGGATCTGAATTAAAACAGATTTTAAAATAGCTCCCCGATCAATAAACATCTACTGCATTTAACACGACAAAATAACGTTTGAAATATTAATTGGCGATGAATTTATGACGTCCCTACTTTGGGAAGCTCACCCCCTCCTTCCCTTCTCGGAGAACTTCGTCCGTCAGCGAGAGGGTGAAATATGGGTTTGCAGATCTTTACACTCAACTTCAATCCTCCCTCTAGTTGCTCAATTACCTCAATCTCCTTGAAAGAATTTATCTCTCTCATCCTAATAATAAGACCACAAGTAAATTCATACCTAAATAAATCTTAA
Source organism: Pachydiplax longipennis (assembly GCA_036926295.1). Lineage (NCBI taxonomy): Eukaryota > Metazoa > Arthropoda > Insecta > Odonata > Libellulidae > Pachydiplax > Pachydiplax longipennis. Next base: position 10,131,976 of record JAVFKF010000024.1, on the reverse strand, counting down.
TAGAAACTGCGAGATTGTACAGTTTACTTTCTCCTAATTTTAATTGTATGCATTTATCATTATATTTATTATTATTATATTATTGAATACTATTATTTTTCTCAATAAATACATGCGAGAATCTACACGAATACAGACTTACATATCCGCAGATTACACATACGTATCCAAAAAAGATTGTAAATTATCCGACCTGCAAGAAAAAAATCACCCGACCGACATCTTTGTGCAGTTACCCGTGGGTCGGATTAATTGTGGATTTACAGGTTTCTAATGTTTATCATCCGCCCCGAGTAGTCGAAGACTTGATGACACCGAGAACTTTTGGAAAGGGTTTATACTAATAGATTTGTTTTCTTATCAAAAACTTTTGAGTTATGATTTTTTAATTAAATGAGGTTAGATTAGATAAATTATTAACGGAAGTGGTCAACCAATCACAACTACAGTGCTTATCAGGATTTGATAGCGAAATTGTTTAAGCGATTCCACACATAATATTTGATAAATTACTATAAAGCTTTAGATATCATTCGACAATTCTTACGCTTGTTTCAGTTACAGAGGATCACTCAAATTCGCTAAATATTTAGGTTGTAATAATAATTACTAATGTAATGCCAATAAGGCTAACGCTGGTAAATATGACTGGAAAAATCATTTTAAAATGGATTTTTAATACTATGAATGCATGAAAATGCCTGAATTGTTATCTGCCTGTAACACCTGTATATTTCAGTCTGGCCCAGTCAAAATCAATATCCGTAAGAGAAAGGGGCAGTCGGTCCAGAAACGCAGGGCCCAAGCTAGATGGAGGGCCCGCGTTAAAAGTTAGATTTATAACAAGAATAGAGGCAAGTTATATAAAACTGCCAGAGTGCCAGTGCCAGAATCACTCTCCCGGGCTCCGGTGAGAATTTTGTCTTCGAATATTCATATCAGAACGGAAGATTAACCAATATGTTTGTTAATATTTACTTAACTAGAATTTCAATATCAAAGAGCTTTAAAAAATAAAATTTCATCTCACTAAATTACTGGATATCATCAGAATATATTCTTTTTTATGTATAAAATGTAAAATAAAATTTTATTCTAGGCAAGATATTTCCCCGATTTCGTATGACTATAGTCATTGAAACGTTATCAAGATTATGAATGATTCTATTCAATCCAATCTTGGTAACTGATGTATATCACATTCACAATAGACTGCAAAAGACAATATCAACCAAAATCAAGCAAAATTATTAGGAAACAGCCAAAATATCTGGCATTACCGATTGAAAAATAAATCGTATTTCTTCTGGAATCAATAGTTATTGAAGAAATAGATTATAAGTTAGAAGAATTGAAGATTATTCATTTAACTTACTGTTAAATATGTTCTCTGTATAATGAGGATATTTAGAGTTTTTATGAAGTATTTTGCAAATACTTTAGTCCATGGCTTACCGATTATGCTCTAGTAAAAGGAAGCATTTACAGCTTAGCATGTGCTGGAGGTGAAGACCATACATATTTGTGGGAATACTCCCTGACAAGCTGTTGTGAGGACAGTATTCAGGTTTTCAGTTCATTTTTTGAGAGTAAACAGAAAAGGAATTGCTTAAAGGCTTTCAGTATTTATAAAATTTGATATTTAATTAACTACATAGGAAACATTTGATTTTATTATTACTGTGTTCAGCATTACTTTGCCCCTTGCAATAGATCAGCCGGGTCTTGTCTCCTAATAATATTTTGTAATTAATGGGTACAAATAAGCACCATGATGCAGTTTAATTAAATTATCCAATGAATTGGATTTTTAAAACATATCTTAAGGAATTAAAAATGGATTAATAAATATCTCCATTAAACACATATCTTGATAATGTATTTGGATTTATTTATGGAAGTATTTGGATGGCTATATGAAAATATATGCTTTCCAAATATAGAAGATCTTGAGGTCTCTTTAAGAGCGGTATTTATCTTCCGAATATCTCAGATAAGACATTTGGATGTTAAGCAGGCCTTCCATAAGAAATGAATGTAATTTATGAAATCTATCATTCCACCTACAACTGAAATAATATATTAAATAATTACCGTAAGAGATAGAAAAAAATATGAATAAAAGATTGATAATTTAAAATTCTCATTTATAAAGCAATTTCTATAATGAAATGAATGGTTGAGATCATGCAGAATGTTTCCTTCTCTCCAAATGTCTTGGTAAATTTTACGCAGCGAAGCACTATTCTCTTAACATCCTATGGTGAAGTCGAATTCATTTCCTCATTTCCATTCTTATTAGAACGTGAATAAAACATTCCATTTGATGGTATTGACAGTATGTTTTTTCATTTAGACAGGTGCCTTTATGTCTCTTAATTTAGACCCTGGATACTTTGACAAGTATTCTTTCCTACTACAAAACACTCTCATCAGCTAGCCATGTATGAAGTGAAAATAGTCCAATCCTAGTATTGATCCAGCATCATCAAAAAATTAGGAAACATCCTAATTAATCCATGCATCCTTGACTTTTTTCAATACATATTTATAACTCAGATCCTCAGATATCAAAATACTTGACTACATCTGGATGATGCGAAATTGTACAAGTTTTACCTAAGGGCTTGGCAGTACAATATTTGTTGATTCTAAGGTGGCAAAATTCATACATCCTTTTCTTGCTTGCACAACAAATTGCAATATGTTGGAAGTCCATATAATTCATGATAACTCTATTGCTCACAAAAACTGAATTTCAAAAATCTAGAAAGGTCCAGGAAGAGGAACGTTAGACATCATATATCATGTGCAGGAAGCAATTTCTAATTCCAATTTGGGAAATAAGTTGACATGCATGGCTCCCTTCTCAGTACCTACCCTATTTTCTGACTAAGCCCACTTACACAGTAGACTACTAAAAACTTTGGCTACCTTAAAGCAAATGGAGCGTAGAATACCAGTTAGGATGCAATAAAACTTCAATTTCAAAATCCATGCTTCAATATGGAATGTGATGCATACCTACTTTATACCCTCAAATGCCTGAGGGCATGATAGTGGCCACAGATTTCTTATATTAAGAACTTAACCAAAACATAGAGAGATTCTTATCAATCGTATAGCCATTTTTAAACAAAATAATTAATTTTTATGACCTATTTAGCTAAGCTTTTCCCTTCATAATTCATTGCTTTGTTATTAATATCAATGACTCAATAAAACTGTAATGTTTCATGATATTATATTTGGATCTATATTCTTGCATAAGTCTTTGAAAGACCCCATGGCTGATTATTTATTATAGTGATTATTTTTTAAAAATTTCTTGAAATTTGAAAAACGGAGAATGCTACAGCCAAGCCAAGCAACCCTTACGGAGAAATGTGGTCAGGATTTTTCTACCATAATTCCATTCTTGTTCACATACAAGTTTTCCTCATGATTACACTGGATTCACCTATTAATCCAAGTGGCTCCCATATTTACAGTAACACTGGGTATTATGATCTTGGCAAAATACATTCTTGGATATAAAAATTTAAGTTTTATTCAAGGTGTCGTCTCAAAACAAGTAGTGAATGAAAATTTTAACATTAATCTAAAAATCTCTTGAAATAAGTTCTTCGTCCTCTGAGAAAACAAAAGTTTTTGGGGCCTCATAAACTGGGTCACATGAACAAATTTTTCCTACCCTAATTTTTGAGTGACAAAGATACCAAGAACAATGGAGGAGAAAACGGCATTTCATATTGAATTAGTAGAGAAATGGCAGTTTTATAAGTTTTCACTGGTCAAAAATACAACGTGTCATTCTACATACTCTTTATGTATTGTTGTTGATGCCAAAAAGAAGAAAATTTCCCTATGGTGTAGACAAAATCATTTCCGTATAAGTCATATCAGATTGAAATTGACCAATGTAAACAACAAATCTTAGTTTTGTCTGTCTGAAGCTCCATGTAAAATCACCTGGCAAGAGGTTTCGTGTTTCACACCTAAACTAATATTTCCTGGAAATTTTGAATGGACTACTAGGGAAAATGGCTTTTTACACTCACCATACAACATAAATTTGATTATTCATTACAATGCATACATATTAATACTTCAATAATTTTACATCCATTTAGCAACTTCATTGGTATTTCAAAGAACATCATCAAAAATAGAAATTAATGTATGGAATTTGTCAAAAACCAAGAGTGTTCATCACAGTCCTAAACAAGATTTAAAAACACATCCCTGTGATACATTTATTCATAGTTTACTGGCATGTTACATTGCTCAAACAATGGATGAATTTAAAGACAATAATATATTAATAACTTTTTGTGATTTTATCACATAATTGTAAGGTAGTATTTGATTATCGCATTAAAAATCAATAACAATAGTGAAAAGAAGTTTGCAATAAATGCAAAAAAACCAACTATGAAGGATTTTAGATACATGTTAAGTAAATGTTTGGTGCTCTACAAAATTGTCATTGATAAAATGAAACACAAGAGGAAGACAAATTGATATGTACAACCGTTGCTTGCACACGTTGCATTCTGCTAAAATTTTCACAAAGGCTTCCCTCGAATTCCATCATCATAGAACCAATACAATTATACTGTGATAAAACAATAAAATCTGAAGGACATAGTTAATTTAAAAGGTCTTTACGCAGCAAAAACAATCACTCACTCAAACAATCCACAACCATCATTTCAACAGCAAATAACAAAGGAAATTGACACCTCTTAATTAATAATTGTAAAATTCATAAATTATGTGTCAATTAACCACACAAACAATAAAAGTTCTATAATCTATGTAAACAGTCTTGAGACATTGTCTTCTACACATAACTAAATTAATGTTTAACAAAGTTGACAATAGGGTGTTATTCCCTCATCTGGCTCTCTCACTAATGGAAAATAATGAATGAATAGGCATAAAGTGAAAGTGCTAGCACAATAACATGAATGCTGCATCTTGATCCCCCCAATTAAACTCAACAACACCTCTTAAGAATCAATGTATAAATATTTACATCTACCACTTTTCAGCAAAAAGCATTTACCATGCAATTTATACATATGATATATATGTATATATTTATATCTGTATATATAATCCTTCATTTTGTTTTTGGGCCAAAAGATACTTTTGGACAAAGATTTTTCACCTTCCTTAAAAACATTCAAATGTTTTCTGAGGCCTTTCCATATACATGTGTATTCTCTTAAGGATCACACAAGCCTATGGAGTGGGAAGATGAAATGCAAGAAGAGATGATTAAATCTTAGAAATTCCACCAAGGATTGGGAAAGGTTATGAAGCTTCAGCAACTGAAAGAAAAATGATAAAATATTACAAATGACTCAAAAAATCTTGCTCCAGGTCAACACTTATTAATGAGAACATTTTATTAAATCTCATGTAGAGTGAGCAGTGGAAAGATTCTGAAATGGTATTAAGAGGAGTATTCTAATTTTTAATCTTATGAACTCTCTGGATGATGGAAATAATACCCATAACAATACCAACAGTGACATCAGAGATAGGATTTGGCTGGTAAATATCAATTTGCATTTTCTTAGAATTGTCCAAAGGTTTCCAAACCAGTTCCTAAATTTGTCTGACAATATATGTAATATGATGATATGGTTCAACAAATCCCTCGTTACAATGAGAATGTAATTTAATTTTTTGTCATAAAATACTTCATTTTATCATTTATTCTTTTCATTAAAATTTTGTAAAGAAATGTTTGAATTAGAATGATTAGAAAATATGCAGCAGATTATAAAGAAAGATATATCACCTTGACTTCAAAATGCATATCTGACATGAAGCTAGGAGTGAAACTCCTTCATCTTTTTTTTCCCTTTGAGCTTGGAATGTATGCAAGTCTTGCCAAAACCCCGCATCAAAAATGATAACTTATTTTGACTAATTTAATAACTAACATTCACAAGATCCTTCTGATACAGAATACATAAATTATATAAAATTAGTCTATAAAATTTAATGTTTCTTATTTACAGTATTAATGAGATATTTATTTATTGTAAAAACGCTGCAGTTTGGTCTTTGGACCAGGTGGCAACGGTGGAGGGGAAGAAAGGAATTACAATGACATGACTGTCTGGTATTCGCCCTTAGGCAGGAGGAAAAACCCTCCAAAAACCTCCCGAAGACAGTATAAATAAAACAGTATACAATACAGAGATACAGTCAGTATGTACAGAAGACATTAATAGATATCATAATTACATTATGGTTACATTACTAGTTATAGCTACATTAAAGTTACATTAATAGATATAAGCAAAAATTTATTTTAGCGTTTAAGCTTCTTTTTAAAAATTTTTATGTTTCTAGGCATTGGAGTGAGAACTTCTCCAGGTAATGCATTCCATTCCCTTATACCTCTATTAATAAATGAATATTTCACTACATCGGATTTCTGTTCACGTTCCTTAATTTTTAACTCATGGTCGCCGCGTCTGATATAGTTGGGGGTATGGAACCTCGATCGCAGTTCCTCCCAGCCATGATTGGAGTTCCACATATTAAATATGCCCATTAGTCTAAACGTCTTCCTTCTAGACGACAACGGTTCCCATCCTAGCTCATCTAACATTTTACTAACACTCTCATCCTTTTTATGCCTTCCGGTTACGTATCTAGCAGCTTTCCTTTGCACTCCTTTGAGTGTCTTACTTACTTAGATATTATTTGCTAGAGGGTTTAATGGGCCTCGTTATATTTTCAATAGAATTGCTAATACAAATTATATAAGAAAGTATATCTATCTCTATGAAGACTTGAGAAAATATTATAAATCTTCATACCATTTACTGCAATTGAGGTCACATAGGTCTCATTTTGAAAATATTGAGAAGTAAGAAACACTTCAACCTTGTAATAAATTTGTTTATCATAATTGTAAATGCTGGAATCACAGAGAATTACTTCCTCTTCACTAAGAAGATTCACATGATATGTTATTCTATGACCAAAATAGGAATTTCTATTCAGTTTCCCTTCTTATGATAATCATCTTGATTTCATTGAACCATTATTTCTAACTAAAACTTGTAAATGAAATGAAGTCGGCAAACAGTAAAAGAAATAAATTTATGCGGATTTCTCTTGAAAGTATCTTCAAGTTATCATAATTCAAACCCATGCTTTAGGCAAAAAATAGTCCATTGGTTCTCCGATGAAGTTTAATATTTCTATCTCAACAAGAAATTAGTGAACTGATCCTAAAAATTGCTTCAGTGCATTCCTTAAGGAGAATTACTCTCATTGCATACATATATATGTACAAAATGGTAACTATTGCATAAGATTTAATAGGTAAGGTGATGTGGTGAATCAAAAGGGATGAAAAGGTTCATAGAAATCTTTACAATAAATTGAGAAACCATGATGGTTCCCTTGATGCTAATATATTTTAGTAAAACTTTTCTAAGAGAGTAAAAATGTCACTATGAGCAGATTTAGATGTAAAATAAAAAAGGATATTTATAACACTGAGGAGAAATGGGCTGTTGATCCAAGCTGCACTCAGTAGAAAGAAAATCCTTGATGCAACACACAATTGTGTACTAAATGAAAGAAAAATAAACCAGAAACCCAGAAAGGTCACTATACTAGCAGTGGAACAAATAGAGGATGCCAACACATTGAGCAGGTACATGACACCCCACAAAAAACCACAGCAGAAGAGAATCTGATACTATCTATCCATTTTTTTATAATTGTTATGTCTTGATTGGAACAAAATTAGTATTTTTTATAAACAACATAAAGGCAGTGCGTGGTTGTATACTCTATAGGTTGAAGTTTAATTAAGGAATGTTACAGAATGACACACCTGTTAGCCTTCAAATACTGGTTGGATCTTCACCAAATCTACCTAAAGCTTTGGATGGGAATGAACAGGATGGGAAAAGAGATACTTTGCATGGGCAGATCTAGAACCTGCCCAAGTGGGGGGGGCAGTTCAGTATAATTTCCCTGAGGGTTTTCATCTTTGGTGACAGCGGTTCTGGCTCCAATTCTCAACCATATATACAAAATCAACTCCACTTGAAATACTTTCAAAAAAACTACTACTTTAATTTTCCTTGATAACAAAATATGTTATCTTGATAATTATAAATATTCTTAAAAAATATCTTTTAAAATCTTCTAAAAATTGGCAAAAATAACATCATTGGGTTTCCTATAATGTAAAAATACTTTATGTGGAACGCTTTGAAAACATAACCTTCCTTGTCAATCGCAGTATTTCAGAAGATAGCTACAGGATCCACTAATGGTACTTTGCCTATATTTTCCTCGCAAACTCAGAATGCTTCAAGTGGAACAAGTCCATGACTGCAAAGCAGCATAGTACCACTCTTCATAGCATTAAAAAAGGAATGAAAAATTGTTCAGCAACACACCTCAGTATCTTTCATGTTAACACAGAAATAAACAAGTCTGAGACAAAAGTGAATGAAAAGGAAATTTTCCTAACACCAAAATACAAGGGAAAAATATTTCATTCATTGAAACATGGAATATTGGAAATTCTTCAAAGGTCAATCCAAACATTCAAAATTCACTAGTCAGCATTTCCATGAAAATTAAGGAAATCGACAAAACAATTCCCCAAAATATTTAATTATGAACAAATGTCATTCAAAATTTGAAATAAACGGAAAAAATTCAAGAAATTTAAAGAATCAATTCACTTTCCATGGATGTCTTACTTTTCTAGGTGTGAAATCTATGAAAATAATGATGAACACATAAGAAATTAATCAGTAGAGAAATTCAAAAGAGTCACCTTGCTTTCAGAGAGCAAATAAAGAAGCAGCTTCCTCTTCTCCGCCTTCTTTGGGCCTTCTCCTAGCTCCCTGTCCTCCTGATGCTGTGCCTCCTGCAACACCCCCTCCAATGGCCACTCCTGCAGGAACTGTTGGCAATGCCTCTGCAGCAGCAGCCCTTTCTGCTAGGAACCTTTCAAACTCACTGCTAGTCAATGACTCTTCTGCAACCTCAGGCTGCAAAATAAAAACAATTTGTACAACCCTCAACTATGGTCTTTAGAAATTGATAAATTTATTGTATTAATTGCTTAATTTGTCTTGAATTTTCCCTGAAGCTATTCTTCTTCAAAACATGAAACGAAAAAGAAATTGCAAGTGCAAAACATTCTATGTGTAAAGAATAATCCAAGATAAAAAGTTTCGATTTTGATTAATTGGAATCCAATTCCAATATTTCAGGCATCAAACAGGCTTGCCTAAAAAGGGTGCATAATTCTTAACTGAAGTACTGGAAAAATTTTAATGCATTAATCTAGTGACAGGACTAATCAGCAGTTATTGTACATTGCTTCTACAAAGGTTCCTTTGGCACCAAATAATGCCCAAGGAAGAATTTATCTTTCAAGAGAAAATCAAAGTTGAATTTTTCTTCTCTTCAAAATGAAGGCAACAAATACTCAAATGAATCTAAACATTTTTAAGTGATTATAAAAGAATTATTATACAAATAGAGTAGGGAAGTATCTTTGAAACTGCTAACTATATTTAATTGCAGAAAATCAGTAAAAAGCAGATATTAGGATCACTGATTCATGACGCATCTAGAGCACAATTGGTTTTTCTTTGCCATCAAATTTTTAAATAGCTCGGAATTACAGGACAATTTGTCAAGTTTCTCTTCTCTGTAAAGACAATTATGAGATGAATATGTTCTTTTTAGAAGGCATTCTATAGGATAATAACCTACAATTTAGAATACCATGATACAAGGTTCTGAGGTCCATGAAGTGACATCTAATTAACAGGGAAGGAAGGCAATGAAATTTAGGATATCTTTAACTGAATATATATATATATATATATATATATATATATATATATATATATATATATATATATATATATATATATATATATACACATATACATATACATATATATATACACACACACACATAAATTGGAGCTGAAATACTTTTCAAGCAAGTCTTGGTTTTTAAAACCAAAGAAAAATTCATTTTCATGGACTCCTGCATCAATAACAGGATGCCTTTCAAGAAATTCTGCTAAGCTTCAAGTAAAATGGTCCTTTCACCTGAATCACGTAGATGGCACTTGTGGAACATTTTTAGAGTTTGTATCCCCTATATATAGGTATAACCGGAGGAAAAAAAATAAATATATATATATATATATATATATATATATATATATATATATATATATATATATACACACACACAAACATGAGGGTGTGTCTGAAAAGTTTCCAACCCAAGATACTTCAGAAATCTTCAGAAAACATGTCGAGAAATGGCGACATGACAGAAACTTTTCAGACCACCCATGTATATATACATAGATAGATAGGATATATTAGGACCTCCCTGATGTGATATTGAAGTAAAACTTAGGAACCGGTCAGAGTTATTCCTATCTAATATTAATATGCTTTCAGGTCTTCAAAAAAGGTTCTGGGTTTGACACCAGGTGGATTTAATTCTCCCATTTAATAGGTATGGTTGGGAACACAAATATTTGTAGGCATTTCCCGAGAAGATAGAATTATATATTTCAGCATGTGATAAGCAGTCATGATTACGTTTTGAAAATGCAGTTTTCTCATTTCCATAATAGTCCTTGGTTCAATGCCAGGGCCCCAATCATTTTCTACCATACTATCAATGGGGAATAAGGAATTATGCTTGATGTCCTCCTCGATATGATATAGACATGAAATTCTGTCCATGGATAGAGGTCCTTTTAGAGACTTAATGAGCAAAAGTATCTTCCGAAATGGTTCTCGGTTCGACACCAGGATGATTACATAATACGCTTTGTTATACATGACAGTAAACTGTGGGATGTCATTGTAAGCATGTAAAAATTAATCGGGTATTCCTGAAAATATTTACTAAATAGCTTACAGTACGCAAGCAACTTTTACTAGTATACATATATATATAAAACACTAAGTCATGTCCTCTTATCAACTTTGAGCTTTATGCAGTACTTGCTTTATGCAGTACTTGCTTAAGATTCAGAATTCTATCTTTCTGTATACAGTGTATACATGTTCTACACATGTATATCAAAGCACTCATATTTTCAAAAATGTTTTGTTGATATTGCCTTTCACTTAATGCATGCCTTACCAAATTGAACAGCTCTGTGTTTTCATTAAGCTACGGCTCATGTGTGCCAATGATTTATCTTTATTACAGTATTTCTTTTTATTAACTTGAAAGAGGTTCAACCAACTGGTTTTCATTACTGTTGTTTTTTTACTTTTTGTGTCCAAATAAGTCCAGCTAAAACAAATATGTGATGAGCTGTAAATATAATAGTGATCACTACAATGCCAAGCAGTTACTGGTATGTGCTTTACCTTTACCCAACTGGTAAGTAGATTTTGATAATAAGGCATATAAACTTCTACAATTTACACATAAGACTGTAAAAAGCAATATTTACAAGAGCAAATCTGCTATGGTCATGATTTGTCAAAGAGTTTTAGATGGGATGTGTTTTGATATAAACAACCATATGCAAATCACCATTAATCTTCAAATATTTTGTGATGACTTATACATAAATTAGGTTTTAGCTAATTAAATTTCAACCCAGATTAGATATGAAGTTTTTCCTTGAAAAAGTAAGACCCACGTAAAAGTCAATTGATTAAGTCCAGCCATAAGCTATGGATTGAAAAACTAGACAGTCATTTGGTATACAGGTTCATCATCATTTCACTGTCATAAATGTAGCTTCCTCATTTTGAAAGTCTTAGAAAATACAACATTATCTTCTGAAAATGAACCTTTAACTCTGGTGACTTATGAGGCAAAATAAAGGAATGTAAAAAAAATAAATTATAAGATTTTACATAACTGTACATACAAGACAAGCATACAATGATGAGCCATGATAGCAAAGATAACTCTATCAGACATGACAGAAATAAATTGTTACAGACTTCAAAATTGACGGAGCATGCAGTGACTATTATATACATTTATAATTACACAAATCATTAGATTATAATTCAAAGTAAAAGATATTAAGAAAGCTAACTTACCCTATTTTCCAACCATGCTTCCATTTCACGAAAATCACTCTCCCGAGATATCTTCATAGGAAAAGGTAAGTAGCAACATGGCAATTGAAAATTTAACATGACATATACATTACAAAAACATAAATATTGAATGCATACAAATTCATGCAAACTTCAAGAAATTAAAAATACAATTTACTGAAACTCATAAACAAAAAATATTTTCATTTTAAGATAGGAAATCAAATGCATTTTGAATTGAAAGAAAATCAATAAATTATAAGCAAATCTCTCTTAGGCACAATGCTTAATCCTAAACACCTAAGTGCACTGAATATCAAATTAGATATGATGTGAGAGTAATGTAGCTAGCAAATAATGCCACGGAATAACAATGAAACCTTTATCAAAGTCCTCACATCATTATAAAATGATATAACAGTGAGAGAGATAACCTCATTCTTAACAGCACAATAAACCATTTATATACAGTGAAAAGATAAAGGGAGAGAGGACACATGGAATAGCTTTACCTGACAGGAAAAGCATTAGAAACATTGAACACTTGAAGAATGCAAATGAACTGAAATACACAATGGAGAAAATTGTTTCTCAACAACAAAGCACAATGTATGACACACTACAATAAAAGCTAAGCACTATGAAGGAAGCATATCCCATCTAATTTTCCTTTAAAAGAATCATATATATCTTGATGTATTGTTTTTTTGAACCTATAATAACTTCAGTAAATTTTTAAACAATCAAATGGCTCTGATGACCTTGATAGATGTAACCTTCTTTATAAAGGAAGATGAAAAATCCTAAAATGCATAATTTTTTATTGAAAAAAATTACAATAATCAGAATATATCTTGACTTTAGAGAAAAATCTCTAAAAATTCATAATCATGAACTGATTTTAACACCTTTGAAGAAATTTAAGTTGGGAATTTTAATGTAAAGGCTCAGTTATAGGAGATAGTGGGCTGACTCTTGGTGAGGTATAAATATCAATATGTCATATTTTCAACTTTGTCTTTACAAGAAATATTCTAATTCTGTAGCAGAACATAAGCATAAATACCATTTCAGTAGTATTAATGTAATTGCACATAAAGTGTCCTCTACTCCCTGAATCCAATTATCATCCAATATTTTCTACTGATGTAAGCTAAAACATCCTAAAAAATTTTAATAGAAACTTGAAAATCATTCATGACTTAAATCACTTTCTGCATCAACATTATGTATACAGCTTCAAATCTAAAACTTGTAATCAAAATGAGAAAATCCTGAAATGTCTACATTTTTAAGAAGGCATAATTTGTAAAAAAAATAGCATTCCCAGTCAAGTCATTTTCTGAATATTCATCATACAGAACAAATGAATCCATCATGAAAAAAATCATGCAATCTTCTACCATCCATTGAGGATATACATTTTTTAAATTCATTCAATTAAAACAATTTCATCAAAATCAATAAGTTATAAATTTACACAATGTTGAGAGTTATCAGAAGATGAAAAACGACTACAAGGATAACATCATGACAATAAATAAGCAAAAAGTATTATATTTTTCAGTTACTGTTCTTAAATTAACTAAATAAACTAATTAAATCTTAGATGATTATCTACAAATATCCATAAAATGAACAGAAAATATTATGAAAAAGATTGAAAGCAAAAGCCATACAAAGATGTCAAAATAGCCTCTGCTTCTTTTTGAAATTTATAAAATAAAATACTGAATTACATAGCACACCATGAAGATTGACTTAAAACGTTTTCCACAAGCAAGTAATTTCCCAAACAATAATTACCTTGACAATGTAAGAGTCATTTTATGGTAGGGAAAAAGCAACTCACATTAATGATCAACAAGGAGCTAACAGGAAGAGTCTACAAGGTGTGGACCTCTTACCGGTTGTGACCTGGTTTGAGCTACAGATCCTAGGGAAGCTGTGGTTTGGTCCGGGTCCAAATTATCTTTATAGGTGCTGCCTCTGAAAATATAGTTATTTTCATTAAGAAATCAGAATACCATGACATGTAGTCAAAAAGATCACGTCTTTGATTATATTCTACTAAAAACTAGTTTATCCAGCTAAAAATTCATTCTGTTCTAGAAAATATATTAATCAATTTTCTCAAAGAATATCACCTACACACAAACTACCAAATTAAAAGCTAATAAAAATTTTTAAGCAATATTTTCCTGCACCACTTTTATACATCATAAGCTATCAAGATCAAGGTTAAATTATGGTCAAGTATGTCTGATTAATTAGATGGTCAAGTTATAAGGGCTACACTATATTCAGAATGAAGATGTGTGATATGGCATAGTCCATTTAAAACAACCTATTATTTACCCCAAATGAAAAAATCTCATTAGAAAGTCACTTAAACAGGTAGTTTGCACAAGGTACACAAGTAATACAGTATATCCCTGCAATTTTCATTCTTTTACTGATTTTGGCTATAATAAGTTATGTCATTGGATTATTTGCAAATATCGAAATTAACGTGTATTTTAAATAGCTTAAACATCATCTCTTACCATAAAAACTTATACAACTTGGTTGGGACTTTATGTTACTTGAATTTAGGCCTGGGAAGTAATCAACCATCTCTTATCATTAAACCTAATCTTGCAAACTCTTTTTGATAGACTTAAAAAAATTCACATATTCAGGAACACGCAGATTGACAGAGTAAGATTCAAACAATAGAAGAAATCACCTTCATAACATAAAAAATACATTATAGAAATAAATTGGAACCAATATTGAAAAAGTGGGTGCTATTGATATATTTATAACAATGGTGAAGAGAAAATCCTGGAAATGAGGTCTTCTCACCCTGCTTTGCTTGATTCATAGGTAACATTTCGAGATTGGGCAAACATGTCAAATTCAGTATCATCAGCAGCAACAGCTCCACCTCTGGCAACAGCATCTCCACCTTCTGCTCCACTCCTCTGCTGTGACCCATGCTGGGCTGGCACTGAACTTATACGACTTAGTTGGGATGTAACATTACTTGAATTTAGACCTGAGAAGTAGTCAGTTATCTCTTATCATTAAACCAAATCATCTCATCCACATTTGTTGTATTTCAGTTATTAATTTCTTTCATAAATACATTTTATAAAAATATTTTCCCTGCATTTTCACATGGACAGACTACTCTCCAATTTTATCTTTATAATACTGTTTTAAACGACGTATTCATGTATTTACCACAAAATCTACACAGAAAAAGTTACTTTTATAACAGTAATCTTTAATTTGTATGTTATTTATTTTTATGCTTCTATAAAATATAAAAGATCATTTCAGCAAAAAGTTTCAAATTATGCATTCCAAAAAATAAAGCATAAACCAACAAGTAGTTGCTCCATAACTGCAGCATTAAAACTGATAAGATAATAATTTAAAGAAATGAAACAAAGAGGCAGGAAAATGAACTGAAAAAATACTGCCTCAACTCATGGACAGGACTTGATCACAGTCAGCCAGACACACTAACCACTACACGTCCGCTTTGGAGTGATAAGAAGCTGAAGTGTTAGATTTTTATCAGAAGATGGAAATTGATGGATTTTGACATAATTTTTGAACACTTTTTCCTGAGAAATGGCCAAAAGTTGCTTAGTACCACAATAGAGTTGCTAACAATGTTAGCCAAATAACCAATCCTCAAAGCCGAGTATATGCACACTCTGCCATTTTGATAGTAGTCAAGCCTATTACCCCTTTCAAGATGGTCATATTCTCTTAAAATCATGCTCCTGGACACAGAAGCATTTTGCAACTCAGATGGTGACAGTTATAGAATTGAACCCTCTTGAGTACTTAGCAGGGCTCCTTCCTCGGTAACCGCAATCAGGGGAAAACCGTCACCAGGTAATTCACCTTCCCTTTCACAGCATGGGGCCGCGGCTAACTAAATGTTATTGATATCGTTTTGCCAAGGAGTTATTTTTAGCGGTAATTGTCAATATTAATATGGAAATTAAAAAATTGTACCTTGCTGACTGTGTACAACTTTCAAATGAAATTCTACCATTAATATTAATCTATTTAGTGTACTAATACAATGGCAATGATGTAGCATAATTTTTACATGGTAATATACTAAATACCTTAATATTAATGGTAGAATTTCATTTGAAAGTTGTACACAGTCAGCAAGGTACAATTTTTTAATTTCCATATTAATATTGACAATTACCGCTAAAAAAACTCTTTTTGAAACTGTTGCAATAAAATTGAATTTGCAGCAGCACCATGCTGCGAAAAGGGTTATGAATTACCCCAGGCGCTGAGTTTCCTCTGTGTGTTGCAGAAGGAAAGGTCAGAAATCCCCCAGAAAAGGGTCAGAATGGAGAGAATATAATATCCCAATCCTCTGAAACTGCATCCACCCGAGATTTATACATGTGTCATCTATAGATCACAGTCGTGCAAAGCAAAATCTCCATCATCTATAGCAACAAGAGTCTGAAAAGGGTAAATGTTAGTAGTAGTAGTATTGTGAAAAGTGCTTTGACAGCTGAGGTCATTTTGCAGGTGGGCTCACACCAGGAATCAAACCCAGGACGACTTTTATTGAAGACAAACGCACTGCTCACATGGCTATCCAGGAGCCCATGGTTAATGTTATGCAGTCAGTTTGGCAATGCATTTTTCCATTGCTGTTCATTAAAATCTAACACTTATCTTCAGAATATTGAACTCTTCAAAAAGTATTACATGAGAAATGGAGAAAAATCCTAGTCTGATTATTACAAATTACATCATTAAAAAACTTAGTAAAAGTATTACTCAAGAGTTTAAGGTGATACATTGAAGGGGTAGTGAAAAAATGGCTGTCTGTCCAAAATCTGAAGGTAAAAATATGTGGCAAATTTGAAATTCAGTATAACAAGTTAAAATAGGAACTAAAGCATTTACTTAGACCAGCAAGCTTGTTTCCAAGTGCACCAGTGCCAACTGGTAGTGGAGCAGCTGCAGCTTCCTCACTCAGATCAATTAGAGAATCATCAGCTTCCTTCCTTGAGTCCTGGCTAAGAGCAGCAGCTGCCTGGTTCCCAGCCTCTCTGTTCTTCACAAAACGCCCATACCTAAACAAAGCAATATAACAATAATAGAATAGAGAAAGGCAGAAAAGATACAAAATGCAGATAAATAAATCCTATATTTTAACTTATAGAATAATAAAGATATAAGATAGAAAATAACTTTTCCTAAAGTCAAAAGAAACTAGATCAATGAGTATTTCAAAGTAGAAACATCGAAACAAAAGTTTATACATAAATATTGAGATAAACACTGATAAAATTTAATGTAAGAACACAGAAATGATAAAATAATCTCATTAAACACAGATACTTAAATATTTAATGTATCACTCCAATATCTGTTACCTTTGAAAATGCTGATGGTATTTCATGAAGTGTGTTTCTACACCTCATGACATTCTATCTTGAGATATAATCCTTTGTGGAAATTCCTCAATTATTATTATTATCATTTACGGTACATACTTTCCCAAAGGCAAAAAAGAAAATCCTCTACAAAATGAATATTTTATAAAATAGTCTTGGAAGTAAATGAAAAGCTTTTGATAAATGTTGACTACTAAATTAGCTAAGCATGCTAACCACTCTGTCACCATGGCTGGTATGAACGTGTGTGCATATATTTGACAATGATTCTTTGGTTATTTGACAAAAACTCGACGATTGTAGCATAGCAAGGTGTGATGAGATTTCCGACTTCGGAAGGTGTTAATCTGGCCAATATTCATCACTGGATGACAGCTGTATACGGGAAAGACTGTGCGTCTGACAGGTCAGTGAGAAAGTGGAGAGCACGTTTTGAGAAGGAAGGGAGAGTTTCACTGATGACCCGAGACCAGGCCAAGTAAACACGCTAATCACAGCTGAACTTATCAAAAAAAGATCGGCATGTCACAGTAAGAATTTTGGCAGTGTTGGTGGGGGCCAGCGTTGGAACATTGTGGACAATTGTGCATGACAGATTGGGCTACCAGAAGGTGTGTGTGCAGTGGGTTCCAAAGAAGCTCAGCGAATTGCAAAAGGAACATCATATGGGGCTAGCACTGCAACACCTGTTCTGTTATCATGAAGACCCCGCTTTCCTGGAGCGGATCGCCACTGGTGAGATGCTCACTGTCTTTTGTGTCCGAGGTCCAATACTCATCGAATTCCTCAAGCATAGAAAAACCATTAACAGCAACGTGTACTGTGAGACACTCTGTAGCCTACGTAAGTCAATCAAAAGCAAACGGCCATGGCCGCTTACACAGGGAGTGATTCTGCACCACAATAACACTCGTCCTCATGTCTCAAGGGCCAGTTCAAGAGGGAGCACCTTGAGTAACCTCCCTATAGCCTAGACATGTCACTCTGTAACTTTCATCTGTTAGCTCGACTGAAAAAAACATCTCAAAGGGAAGCACTTCGATTCAGATGGCGAACTGAAGGACGCAGTGAAGGACTGGCTCCTGTCACAGCCACAAGAATTCTTAGAGTAGGGAATCTTTTGGCTCATTAAAAAGTGGGATAGTTGTGCTCAGACCTTTGGTAATTACTTTTGAATAAATACTTCAATCATACCCACAGTGTCGTTTCGTACCTTTTCATTTGAACACCCCTTATATAATGAGGGCTGACGAAAATTGGAAAAGTACTCAATATACAGTGTACTCATTATAGCCGCTTTCTAAAGACATGTATACACAATGCATTGTACTGTAAAAATTAATATATAAAAGTATGAAGCCTTTCATCATGCTTAAAATCATGTACATTTGCGTGAATGGAATCCAAGAATGAGCATTTATATGGTGCAAGTTTGTTTTCATACATTTTTATGAAGCACGTCTTGCGATTGTTTTTGTTTCCCCTCAAAAAGCACATCATTTAAATATTTCAGTTTTATCAACAATTTTGAAATAGGTATGTTAGATTAGGGTAGGCTATTAATGTTTTTCTGTACTTTAGCTCTCCTTGTTTATATCATGCTCAACTTATCTGGCAGTAGATAACATAAACATCACTTTTAGCAAGCTGCCTAAGGTGATATGGTATTTATGTGGGAGTAGTTTCTTATATCTTGAGCTCTGCTATGTTTGATATCCACTTTCATGCTTTGACCATTTAAGACTTATTTCTCCAGTATTTGTCCTTCACAACTCTTTGGATGTCTTCCTCTTGTTTTTGATCCCAGCAAGTTTCTGATTGTGGCTCAAGGAATCGCAAGTATGCACTGATCAGGCGTTGATTTTTATTAGAGCATTTAATCTCAACGTCCCAACATGGATTTTGATGAGGTAAGTACTATAACTGCTGGATTAGCATTTATATCTATGGCTAAATTTAAAAGGCTTTTGAAAACAGTGGAGAGAGGTATAAGTCAATAAAGGGGGGGAGAGAGAGGCTCAAAGAAGTAAAATAGTAAAAAAGAGGATAGGTAGTTCAAACATGGTCGAGGATAAAATATATTTATAAACACCAAGTCTTAATTAAACACAATGAAGAAGCTAGTAGAAAGTGACCATTCCACTTTTTACCACTAGGTTGGCTATAGACTTCTACTGTACCTAATAATAAAGAAGCTTTATTTAATTCTGTAATTGTAATTTTTAAATATAAAAATCTATACTGCCCTGTTCTTAAAGATGAAACTCAATTAAAAATCTTGGAGGAAGCCATGCAGAAATATTAAGGCTATTAGGGAATAAATAGTTCACTAAGGCAGCCTTATCAATGCAATATGAAGTGCTTCCAAATTTACCTTGAATGTATTTTTACATCTAAAATTCATTTTAGGTGAAAATATATTCACCACAAATTTTAAATAAGCAAACAAGAAAATTCATTTCACAAATTTTCTCGTAGGCTATGACTCAATATGAACTGATTACATTTTCATTGCAGATTAGGAAAGAATAGTGAGCTGAGTTGATGTTATGAGAAAAACCACCATGCGAAAACAGATATTCCTTAATATATATCATTTCAACAGCAACTCATAAGTGTTATACTTCTAAAAATATTTTAGTGCAAAGGATTGTCTCGTAAATTTCACTCCATTTTCATGCATTCATGGATAAGAATACCAGAATATTCTTACCGTAGGAATAGATTGTTAAGCTGATCATTAATTCTGAGCAAATCAGCAGTGAGTTCATCATGGGCCACTTTTCCAATGAGGTCAACTAAACGCACTTGCATTGCTCTGCAAGTAGAGTACAGCTCCTGTAAATTAATGATTCAGAAATGTAATAAAATTCCACCAAGAGTAACTAATTTTGTAACATATACAACCTGATAACAGTTAAAACCACTTATGAAACCAAATGTAGCTTCACTTTTAGACAGAATAATGATGTGGTTAACAATTAAAATATAGTGGAACAGAATGAAAACTGACATTCAGTCTGATAGTATCTCATGAACTAACAATATCCCAGTGATGCATCTAAAGCTAAAAATATAAATGGCAAAACAGGATGGCAAAACTCATCCTTGACATTAGGCCAGAATTGATAACTAGCTATTAAAAATTGATGATCTTGTTTTGTTCATTAGCATATAAAAGAATATCCAAAATCAGACCTACAGTTATCTTACTTTACATTTACTTGCCTTACATAATATGAGTTTTACTGTATTATACTAAAAAGCCTATTTTATCAAGCATCCTCTTATTTTAATCAGATTCCATCCATAAATGCCCCACTGTTCTACCCACCCTCTCATTTCTAGCATTCTATCAATGAATGGGTTTGTTTTAAACAAAAAACAACAATTGGAAATGTGTATCCTTCGATTGCAACCACCGTATATTAAGTCTGCAATGATGCAATCAGACTGTAAAATAGTATCTTTCACATTAATTATCACAAAATACTTGTAAAAAACTTCACAAGTCAATTATTAGATTAAAACTTATCATCTAAAAGAAAAGGTAAAAGAGACTCAAGATACTCTGATAGATAGATAAATACTCAGAAGTCATACCTCATTTTTAGTCATCAACAGGTTGATGCATCAGAGTCATGATTCCATAAGAGCATTTAAAAGCTGAGAGCTTCAAAGAACACAAAGCTATGATAAAAAGCAAACAATGATATTTAAAAGGTTAATCAACTGAAGCATATAGCTTGTTTGTTAAAGCTGAAAAATACAAAGATATACAAGGGTGCATGAGCTTGGGTTTATAAACCAGAAAAATATCAAAGTTTCTCAATAACATTGATATATTAGAGGAAATTTTTAGAGAGGTTGAAAGTGTATTAACTGTCTTGTAATAAATGGCATAGTAATTTTTTGGTGGTAGAGTGTCATCCATAATTTAAGACCAAATTAACGAATCTTCTTAAAAATGTTAAAATAAATGTCATACATGTGAAATTAGTAAAAGTACATATATAGTAACATCTAGATCAGTGGTTCCCAAGTAAGTGTTACTGTCCTCTAGGAGTTGCTTAGTTGATCTAGGAAGTTGAAAGAAGCTGAAGGTAAAGGAGGTTGAGCCCTTACCATGGCCAAGGGTTAGCCTAGTTAGTTACGGCAGATACAGTTGGCTATAATTTCATGAAACCAATGAAGCAGTGGCTCAAAAGAGGTTTGGAAACCACTGGTCTAGATCAACAGTGAGCAATTTTTCAGCAGGATCAAATCAATATCCAACTGACAATCTGCATGAGCTAGCAGGTCACATGTGAAATCTAATCAGAAATTAAAAAAACTGTAATCGGATCCAACTTATTCTCAAAACATTCTTCATTATGCATTTTGCTCGCCTTCCTGATAAGATTTGTATCTGCATAATGAATGAATTAAGTGTAAGCAAGACAGAAATCTTAGGAAGATAAAATTATGCTGGGAGCAAGAGAAAATACCTTCACAGACAAGTTTTAATGAAACTGAGCAAATATTCTGAAAATTTGTTAGTCACATGGTGAAAGTTTCTTTTTAATTTTCTGATTTTACAGCTGCATTTGATCTACATGGGTTGTCTGAAAAGTTTCCGACATTTTGCCATTTCTCAACATGTTTTCTGAAAATTTTCTGAAGATTTCTGAAAAATCTGGGGTCGGAAACTTTTCAGATCACCCTCGTATCTTTTGCCTAAATCAGGAAATTCTTTTGTAGACATATCCTAAACATTTACTAGAGATATGTTGATGAAATACATTTAAGGACACAGGCCAAGGAAAAGGGCCCAAATTCTCCATGTATGATGAGAGCAGTAAAGGCTTGGAAAATAATTCAATTTTTGAAGCAAAATACAATACTTTAAAACTCAGTAACTGTAAGTTGAAAATTAAATGTTTCTCTTCTAAGAAAATGAAATAACATATATTTACAGGGCATTCACCTGGATACCAAAGAGATTTACAGATCTAATCATATTTTTTAGTTGCTCTCAAACAAAAACATCAAAATTTAGTCTTGATTAGAACTTTCAAAATAGACTGAATTGAAAGCTCTCCATAAATAACAGTTACTGTGAGCAGGAAAAACAAAATCGTGCCCAAGATTTCACAAGCTCACACCAGAATGATGGTTAAAATATCATCTACTTTCATAAGGACATTTCAATGGAATTTTTCTAAGGAATTTCTATGATTAATGTCACACAAACTTTGAAATATTAAGATTTTTAGATTTAGACAAAACTCTTGACTTCCAAAAGGTTTTAGAAGTAGTATCAACCTCTCAAAGCAGATAGAGTACCTAATAAAGAGATAGAATGAAAAGGTCAATTTCATAAAGAAATGAAACAGAAAAAAACATAGTGGTCAAGATATAACGAGGCCATTCATGGAATCTGTTATGCTCTATCCCATCAAGATGAAATTTTGCATCACAATATACAGGGTGTCCTCAGTCTCTTCACAATTTCAAGATTTTATTTGAAAAGACAAATGAATAGATGTCAGTTGAAAGAATTAAAAAATGAGGAATTGAGTTTTCTGGACTGAGACTACAAATTTAGATCAGCACTGATTGCATAGGACTAATTGAATTGGCATATCTCATAAATTACACAAGAGACTTTGCATCACCTTGTACTATCTCAGCCTGTTTCAAATTTGTGGAGGTATAGTTACAGTCAGAGGTAAAGGAGTATACAACAAAATTAAAGGCAAAGCATAAAAAGGCTTCAAAAAGTTATAAATATAAGATGTTCAGAAAAATAAAGAAGCAATGAAAATAAACAAAACTGCCAATCAAAAGATTAAGTACGTTTAAAACATCAAATTCAGGAGGTAGGACTAACCTGCAGAAGTTGAAGGTCACTAGGGTGCTCCTTTCCTGGCTCCACCTCAGCTAACATCTCATTGAGAACAGCTGCATTACCTTGGACCACTTCTAATTCTGAACGCAACTTTGCCATTTGCTCAGGTGTCAGACTTGTAGTTGAAGAAGTTGGCGACCCGGAAACTCCTACAACAGCAGCTGAAGCTGGAGGCTTAACTGGAGCAGGAGTGTGAGACACTGGAGGTTGAGGGGCAATGCCCCCTTGGACTGCACCAGTGGCTGCTGCAAGATTGGCAGCTTCTGTTGGGCGATCTATCAGTATGTCTGGCTCTGGAACGCTCTAATTAATAAGAGAGACTCTATGACGATCTGCATTCAGCCATTAAAGTTAAATATCAATTTCTACATTAATCTAAGTAGCAAAGCATTTGATAAGTAAAAAATTAGATTCTCTCTCCCAACTTCTATGAGTAGAACAATCTTAACAACATTTTTACTTATGTGTTTCACTTTCATGTGAGTTTTGAATATGAATCTAAATCATCTTGTAAAAGTAACACTTCTTCCATTATCTACTAACAGCATAATTTAAGTCTAAGTGAACATCAAGGTGATAATCAAGACAAATTAAAACAAATTCTAAATGAATAAAATAGCATATTTGAATTAACCAATAATTTGATCCCAACTCAAGTTTATAAAAACAACAGCTCAAAAAAGAAAGAAACATACTCGTTGTGGAGTGTGTATTGGAGCCATAGAGTCCAAATCAGTCATTGGGAATTCAACTCCCTTTTGGTGGAGATCATGGTAAACTTGTGTTACTCCAGCCAGGTCAGGCAAATGACTAAATGCATCTGACCAACTTTGAATTAAACTCAACACCTTATCTTGCACAGCTCTTGGTGGATCATATTTAGGACCTAATTAAAATAATAAAATATTAAGGCAGGAGCAGGTTTTATAAAGGTTACCTCATAATAAGGTGCCAGACTCGTTTAACAATACAGTTATGTAAATGTATGTAAATATCACATGCTGAGCATTTAAGTCCCTCATTACACACAATAAGTTGAGTGCAGAAGAAATAATCATCTTAAGCTTCCAATCATTATTGCCTTATAGTATCAAAGAATTAATGAAATTTAGCTTTGGAGGCGTTAAATGCATTTTTGTTTACAATAAGTGATATTCTAATACAAAGGAAGGCCTTATTGTTTTTTAGGAAGAACATTTCATACTAGCTTTGGTTTATTTCACAACTGTCTATTTATACAAATTTAAGATCCTAATATTAAGATGGAGACTATTTCAATGCTCAGAAATTTCAATGGAAAATACCGATTAATATCCAGACAAAACAATAGTTTATGCCAATAGTGACTAAAGTCCAACAAATAATAATAAGTAAAGGTGATGTCCTAAAACAATATCATTATTTCACATATTTGGATGTCTCCACATTTTATCTATTCCTTCTTTTAAAATGGAGAGAAAATGCATCTAACTGAAACTGGAATGTATGAATGTATGTAGCTGAAAAAAAACATTCTGCAAAATGATTAACTCAAAATATATGCCATTGGTCCACAATAAATGTATAATCCACTATTTGTAATTATAAAAAAAAATGTTCAACTAAATTACATATGAAATACTAACATTAAACTCAAGAAAATTGACTTGGACACAAAAACTACCTGTAATATGCTCAATGGTATTATGAATAGTATCATAATAATACTCAATTTATTACAAAAATTACGAAATGCAAGATGGAAAATAGGAACAGATGCATTAGAAATTTCCAACCATTCACAAAATCAAATGATACTTTTGCTCTGAACAAAGTCAACATCTTTTCTAAAAATGGCATCCTCTATTTCTGAGTAACACTAAGTAAATTTACATAAAATATCAATTGGTAAAATACTTCATCATTATGATTTTAATACAATTATCCATAAGTTACTTCAATAGTATCAATATAAAAGAGGAAGTTTATTTATTAGTAGCCATTATTTTTTAATCAATGAAGTACAATGTCTGATTATAAGCAAGTGCAAAAATAGCAAAAATCCACTATGCACATCCACATAATAATCACTATGACAGATGGATGCTACTTTTTGTTCTTTTCCCAAGGTGACTGAGAATCTAACTCTTAAGTTCAACTAACAAATGCTAGATAGGGAAATTAGAGTTACGCACCCTCAGGTTTGTGAGACGAATAATTATATATAAACTAATTATAATAGCCACACTAATTTATTAGTGATTATTTTCCTAGATGATAGGCATATATAACACAAATATCTATGTCAAAGTTTCCTAAAATAGTCTATGAAGCCAGTTGACGATGAGAAAGGGAGTTAATTGATGAGTGTTGCTTTGTTTCAATGCTCCATTAACTTATTTCATAACAGACTTTGCATTCCTCTCACTCTTTCCATTCCAAATTACTTGTTCATTGAAAATTCAAAGCAGACATTTGATTCATCTGTGGTTTTTTTCTTTACTTCTGATAACTTGATATAGGTCAAGAATGGTTTTCTAAGTTCAAGGAGATATTGAGGAACTGGATCTTGGGAACCTTTGCTTCCATATGATGAAACTTTAAGATTAACTCTTCCAATACATTCCAGAAGATAAGGGTAATTTTTTTCTCTAAAATTTTACATGAAGAAGATAAATTAGTCAAACATATCAGATAAGTAGGTACAAAGTCCAAAGAAAAATTAGACCATCCTATAAAAACTCAATCTGCTTTTCACTTGTGACAAAACTAGAAAACTCATATTAATGATGGCCTTTCATTAAACAAATGCATAAATTGGAAATCACTGTTAACTGATCATAAAATCACAATTACTTAAATTGAGCAACTGGAATTGATCTTACTAATAATGGTGGATCTTACTAATAATGGATTTGGTTAACTCTCAAATATGCACCATTAGATAAGAAGATAGTAAATAATCAAATCAAAATTATATATAAATATAAAAAGATTTACTGCACCAATAAGCCTTGTGAGCTCCAAAACAAATTCCTTGTTACAAGCAAGGACACGGAATCTCATTCCACAGTTCTTTACACAAGTCTCCAAAACCTTTAAATAGAGAAAATTGATCATTCATTATTATCTCATAATCAACAGGCATTAAAAGTGCCACACAGATTGTATTTTCAATAATAGTTTCTGGATACTCGTACTGATGGGTACAAACATACTCACTGTTAATGTGTACATGAAGACAGTGTAGTTCTTTCCAGCATTCTGTTGCAGCCTCTTTCTGATTGCTTTAATCGCATCCTTAGGCCCTTCTTCTGTACCATTAACTATGTCACAGACCTCCATATTGAGGGCCCAGTTTTCCGAAGTGAGAGATGCATCTGTAGCTTGTTCTGCCAAGTGGGAAATAACATGTGTTAGTTGGCAAGAAAAACTAATCAATTTTTCTGAAACGAGAAGATGTAATGATCAAAGTTTTCGGGGATTGAATTTCTCATTGAATGAAACACATTACTTGAGATGCATGTAAAAGGGTGATGACCACTGTAACGATAATTTGAAAGAGACACCTTCCTTAATTGCATTCACAGCAGAATATGTCCTAAATTAGAGATTTATGATTCTTGAAAAGATTTTAATGTTGATAACAATAAAAAGTATCAAATCGAATTTCCATAAATATAATCCATTATTCTTGTTCTTTCAACGATTCCGATCTATCTTCTAATTCTCGTACATGAAGTTCTGCTTCACTAAGGCCATTAAGCAGTACACACATAAGCTGAAACATGTAAATATTCCAAAATTTTATTAGATAATTCTGCAAACAATCAATTAGCAGCATGACGACAAAATCAAAGAAATGATAATTTGGCAACCTTATCTTCAAAGTATGTTCTTTTCCTATGAATAACAAATCTAAAAGGTGTAATTAAAAATAAAATAAAGAACAATGAGAGAGATATGATAAGATTATGTACCAAATTTTTCTAATTTTGCTGTATAACCCCGAAGAAACTACTGGAGAAAATGATTGTAAAATTAAAAAGAGCTGAAACAACTTCTATCGAACATATATAAGTGAACGAGCAAAGGATGAATCGGAATAAATTTCAGTATATATGTTATTCAGTATTCATTAATTTATGCCGCAATTATTCCATTGCACTCTCTATCCACCCATGAAAATACACAACGTTAAAAATTCATTACTTGATTGTAGATTTCCAGTAAATGAGAACATACAGCGAAAGAATTGGGAATGAAACATATTACTCTAAATTAAAGAAGTATACACGACGGAAACTTGCGGATTGAACACACACAATATAACTCTTCTTTTAACGCACTCTCAAATATTAAAGCCTTTGTTTATAACGGGAGAATTACGTAATGAGAACAATGCTGATGAAAAGATGATTATTTAAAACAATGTATCAGGCATTAAAAAAGGGAAAATATCACCCAAGCCTACAAACCACCTACACAAAGTTTATAGTTCACGTTAAAAATAACGAAAACGAGACTTTAGTGTTAAGCTACTATCTACGAATAATAATTTTAAAATTCAGTCTTTAATTTTAAGGGAAAAATAATATAAAAACGATCGACTTTTGACAGATGTTATGCAACAGCTTTGGGAAAACGAGTATTAAATAAAAGTAACCAAATTAAATATAGCTAATGGAAAATTTTTAATAAGATTCCGAGTAAAACGGGCATTATATAAAGCAAATATAACATATAGTTTAAGGAAACATATAGGAATTTACAAGATTAAGAAATGAGTCAGATGACATCATCAAAATTTTGAGGCTCAACCTAATGTGGATTTTATCAACATCTGCCCGTCAATTTTATTCCAGCGATTAAATTATGAGTGCTATTGTCGAGACGCAGAAATGTAATTTGAAAATCTGACAACATACATACTTTATAGCTCATACAGAACATACAGTTACAACATAGTATTGGGTGAATACATAATTAATGCTTATCATTATCACTATCCCTTTTCTAAAATATGCATGTAAAATTGCATTTCTGCTTTGTATTTACATAACCAGACTTAAATTATTACGTCTTAGACCGTCACTTGTTACATTAAGGCGACGGTGATTCAGTGATAGCATATCTGCAAGCATAGATGGGTATTTCCGCGTATAGAACTCTAGAACTTCTAAAAAGTAATTTAAGAATTTTTAAAGCCCTTTTTGGCTGAAAATACCTATTCTTTGGCCTACTGGCGTAGTAAAAGGATTTCCTCCGAAGAACGACATGTTGACAGTCATGTGACACAACACACCCTCCAACACCCTCCAACTACTAATGAGATCTAGAATTGACAGTCGAAATAGGTTTCCATGGTAACGCGTCTAATCCTCCAAACGGAAAGAATGACAAAAATGTGGAGTTTTAATTTTTTCCTGTTGAGAAAAGCGATTCAGTAAAATGTCAACATTCAATATAGAGGTATCATTCAAAGCATTAGAGCCTGCTTTAATCGATGAGGAATTAATTCGGAAAAATTTGGATGAACAAGGACCGAAAGGTGAAGCCAACCGATTGCTTGAACAAGATGGTATTAAGTTAGAAGAAGTCAAGTCGTTAAGATTAGAGTTTTTAAGTAAGTCCTTCAAAATTCATCGATCAAAAACTATTTAAAGATATTAGAAAAAAGGTATCAAAAAGTCTGACAGCCTCCCAAGTAAATTTTTCTCATCTTTTTATTTTCATCATGTGCTTGTTTAATCTTTGGAATAACTGCATTTTTAGACCAAGAATTGTTAAATAAAACAAAACTTTCTACTTCTTTCCACACTTCATTTAAAAAATTTGATTTGCTTTACGGACTTCATCTACCGGTTTCTAAAAATCTAATTTTTAAAATATCTGTATATTTCTTTGCAAATAAATTAACTTTGATCAGAAAGGAAATTTTTATTCATCATACAAATATACTGGCATATTTCTTAATAATTATAATTTGTAGCTGTTTCTTGGAAAATACAAATTAGATCATAAATTTCAGCAGGATTGCAAAAATATAAGATATCTTAAAAATTAATTGCTTAATATCATGATATATGTTATCAATCCAAATTAATTACTTAATATATCTTGAGATTAAAGAATTTTATTCTTCTGCTCCTTAACTTCTTCACCAAAGATGTCAGGTGTCTGCAATTAACACCCAGAAATGTGGTGTTATCTTTAACTCCAACAGCTGTTAAGGGTCGGAAATGATTACCATAGAAAGATCCGAATTTTTCTATTAAACAGAAAATTATATTTAAAATGATATATTTTCTATTTTAATAATTTATTACTGTCTCAACTGATTACTCTCACAGATATACTAGCTATTGACCACTTATGGATGATGACTTCTCTAGTGAAACTTGATCTCAGTAATAATATAATCGAAAAGATCGAGAATCTTGAAAATCTAGTGAATTTGAAAGTGTTGAGCCTATCATTTAACTTCATTGAAAAAATAGAGAACTTGGAAACTTTGGTCAACTTAGAGACATTGACTCTCTTTGAGAATGCTATATCAAGGATTGAAAATTTAGATTCTCTCTCCAAATTAATGATCTTGAGCCTTGGCAATAATAAAATTAGTAATTGGGATGATGTAAGTAACTGTTTAAGTTATTTTTATTATTAATCAACCATAGAATTAATGTATAGAATTTTATTATTACATCAAGTAGAATGATACAGTGAATCACTGCAGAAGTAAAGAGATACTTTTTACGTTTTATGAGATAGTAAAATTAACTCCTGAAATTTATCTTGGTACTGTTCTGGTATCCCTTTCAGTATATTAATATCAGTTGGATTGTGTGAGTTATTAAATTTACTAAATTATTGTTTATTTAGATTTCTTATTGTTTGTACACTTGAAATTTAATAATGTCAAATATATTAAATCACAAGATGAACCTGGGTCTTTGGTAAGATCTACCAAGTAGTGCTTTATTTTCAAAGTGAACAATCTCTCAGCTAACACTCAAATTCCAATCATCAAGCAATTTCTCCCCAAAGTTTGGTTTTTACTTGGTGCATTGCAATAGGTGTGTTCTCCATTAGGTCATTAGGTGAAACATTGCTGACATCTCAATGGCTGACTTTACCATGAAATATTGGCTACAATTCATCTAACCTGGTAGAGAACCCCAGGGAACTTTGCCTATAAGATTTCTCCTGTTGCCATCATTTCAGGTACAACTCATTGAAAATTCTTGATTAAAACTCTTAATAGTAAATCATTCCATTAACTCTATTGATCAAGCAAGGTTTTCATACTCAAAACATTGAGCATCCATGGTAAAGTGCTAAAGATAGGAATAAGCATCAATATTGCAAAAACTGTTACTTCTGTGATAAATTTATGGAGTTTTTATTGCAACACAGTTTAAAATTCACATTCAATTGGATTTTTAAATATCGTCTTGTATTTTAGCAACACTTTGATATTGAAATTCAGTATTGATGAAATTGTATGATGATTGATGTGATTTATAATCTAACTGATCTTTAACAAAAAGAAACTAATGATAGTGATTCATATGATAATTTTTGTTCGGATTTTGTAAATGTATAACTTGCTTTCAATTGATATGACACAAAACAGAAATGGGGTATAATTGAACAGTACTTATATCTTATTTAAGATTTTGTGGTATTTATTTTTATATTTTCATTCTCTCAAAACGAGATTTAGACATTACACCTCATAAGATATTTAATGCTAATACTATTTAGACAAAGCTTGCAATCACCCTGGAATACTATTAACCTAAGTATTTTGGCTCATTTCAAGAGTTTCAGCTCATTGATAAAAGATTGGCATTTAATTTCCTTTTTGTGCCCATCAATGCAGATTATATACCTTCGAAAATTCCAGTCACTGCAATCCTTGAATATGGCAGGAAATCCTTGCTGCTCAGAAAATACAAATGGAGATGGAGAAAGAAATAAGCACAAAGGCCCAAAACTAGATGAAATGATTGAAAACTTTGGAGATGGAATGAATGTAGAACCAAAAGATAGGAAAAATGAATTTAGGATTTACACAGTGGCTCATCTTCCCAAACTACGCTTCTTTGAATATTGTCTGGTGAATGAAGGAGAGAGGGAAAATGGCAGAAAAAAATATAAGTGAGATAAAATATTTCTTTGAAAAAAGTTGTGTTGTTCTAAACGCATCCTCTCTATCTGTATACCTCATTCAATGGCATCATTTCATTTGTTCTGCAATCATTACTTTAACCATTTCCTTTGTTCTTTAATGAACACAAAACCATTTTGATTTGTTTCTCAATTTGCTGTTTCTGAAGAGTTTTGCATTACCTAAGGTTCATTTTCCAGCTTCAAGTTCTTAATTTTTACATACAACAAAATAGTGATTTAAAAAATATTATTATAGCTCATGAAAATAAACCTTATCAATAGGAAACCTTATTAAAAGAGATTTGATGAAACCTTGCCAATTAAAGGCCAAACTAATTAGTGATACCTAAGATTTACAAGTTTCTCAGAAAATCCCAGCATTCATCTTGTATTTGCTAGAACTATTCTATTAAAAAACATCTTTTATCATTTTCAACATTAAAAATATTCTGTACTCGTCATTCTCCTCTAGCTTTCATTCTTTTTGTCTCACTAAATATTGAATTCTGAATATTCAGATGAGATGAACTAAGTCAAATGCAGCTAAAAGCTTAAAGTCACTCTTATATTTGAAACAAATTGGTATTAATGAAATTGATTTTATAGTGATTTTCAGAGATATTTTACTGAAAAATATTGTATTTAAATTAATTTTTAATTATATCATACATTTTTTCATACAACACTTGTTTTTTGTCTCAAAGGCACAAACTGCTATTCCTTGAAGAAGAAGAGGAGAAAGAGAGATTGGTAACTCAAAAGATAAGAGAGGAGGAAGAATTTTTCAGTAAAGGGAAAGCTGCATGGGTAGACAAACTTCATGGATCAGTATTCATTGATGAAATTTTTGAAGCTGATCACTTTGGAAAGGCTATGAGTTTATTGGATGAAAACATGCAAGAGATTTATGAAGAGTGAGCTCATGATTAATAATATATCTATGTGTGTGCGCGTGTGTATATACCAATGATATGAGTACAATATACTTCATCTTTTTGTATTATTTTATAATAGTATCTTTTTTCATGGGCGACTTTTAGCCTTTGAAGGCCATTCTTCCAATTAACCCCCATCTATTCTATCATTCTTTTGCATTTTTCCTTTATTAATAAACGCAATGTACACAGTCAACCATACCCTAACACACTAGCACTCTAACCACTCTGCCACCATGGCCAGCATTCTATTAGTTACTATATTCTATATTGTATCTTATATGTTGTAATTTTCACTATTAATTTACTGTTTACTAATTATTTAGCTTATTTGCACTCATGTCTCCTTTTTATCATCTCCAATCCCTATATTGTGATATGACTTAATAAAAAATATCAGATTAAAGAAAAAGAAATAATACAACTAATTCATCCACCCAGAGATGTCAGCAGCAGTTTGTTTCCATTTAAAATATGATTTTTCTTCTATACATCGACTATCAAATATATTGTCACCATGACATCCATATGAATTTCATGCTGATATAAAAATCAGAGAAACATGTTTTTATGTCATGAACATACTGCAACTAAATTTTTGTAAATCAAAATAATCCTCAGATTTGTATTTTCATTATTGTTAAACAAGTTGCTGAGATCATTTTGCATAAATGGGCCCCAACTGAGAATCAAACTTGGGCCCATTTTCTCCAAAATGCAAATGCACTAATAATTAAGTAAACAAGAAGAGGAAGATTGGCATCAATAGATGAATAATCATACTTTTATATCTTTTTATACTTTAAGTGTATCATTATAGAAAATGTAATCCATATTTAATGACTCAATTTTACTTCAAGAAATGCTTTGACCTTGTGTTCTATGCTATGTTATATATGGTGTTAATTCTGTTTTTTTAAATTCTGTACTTGATTATTTTTAGTTATGCTTTTTACAATACATGTAAATTTTTATACGATGGTTGTTTCGGCACAGGTCTACAACCTAAAAATTTCAGTTTTCTTTTTCTGTGAAATACTTGCTCATTTTTTTGTTATTGGAAGCAAATAAAAACTTAATAAAATGAAAATTCTTTAAGTCTAAACAAGATGCTACATCTCCATATTTAAGTAGATTTAAACAGGTACAGATTAAAATTTTCCCTTTTTCTCTGACGTCCAATGATAATCAAACACTCCAGTCTAATTTCTCAATTTTCCTTTACTACAGGCTTTGTAGTCAGTTTGTGAAAGTGACTTCTGACCTATATGACATGGCATTGATGAAGAAAGTAGAAAGGGATGAAGAAGAAAAACAATTTGTACAGTGCCTCCAAAAGGCAAAAGAAGAAACAGGAAATGAAAGGAAAGAGTAAGTTGATGAATTGAACATTCTGACATTTAGATTGATTGCCAAAACTTAAGAAACTTTCTTGTCAATTAATCAAGAATATTAATCTGTCAGAATCATGGCAGAGTTTTTCTTAGAAAAGGATATATACTTTAAGAAAGTAGTAAGTTTAATTGGTAATCTAGAAGAAAATCAAGGCAAACCAGAGGTTAATGTCACTGATGGGTCTAAACACAAACCAACTAGCTCTCTAGCAGAAGTCGAGGAAGAGGAATCTGAAGAGTATGAAGTGATGGGGCAGATTCAGAATCTAAATTTTGATTTCAGTGATCTTTGTCAAAAGACACTGGAGACCCTAATGGCTATGGAAATGCATCTTTATGAGGAAATAGAGGTCAGAAAAATTATATATATATATATATATATATATATATATATATATATATATATGTATCATATTAATATTTAAAATCCCATCTGGATGCTATATTTGCATTGTTTTCTGTTGAGACTCAATTATAAAAACAGGAATGGAAATACAATAACTTAGTATAAGTTCCATACAATTTTTTAGAGTCATGATTAGACTCATAGTCATCATCAGGTACCGTTGAAACATACATAAATAAATATTGTGTGGAAATTATATTAAGTTATTGTGATTCTATTACTGTAATGGAGTTTCACAAAGTTACAGCTTCTTTGCTTCATTTTAGGAACATTTTCATTTTTACCTATTCATAATTTTGGATTTAGAAATATAAAAAACTTTAATCTGTTAGTGAAATATTTTACTGTGAATATGGAGAACTACATAACTTTCAGTTGTATGAAAAAATGGAGAGTTATTTAACAAATTATTCAGCTCACTTTTCTTTTGTATCCAATCTTTTACCAAAATAAGTTTCCCTGTAAAAATAATGACATTAATTGCATCCCAGTGAATGTTAATGAATAATTTCATAACACAGATATATTTTTATTATTTATTAAACCTTTTTCAAAAAAATATCAGTGTTTTAATGAATGAATGTCTGTCTATACATATAGTAAAGAAGAAGTTAATAATGAAATGATGAGTTAATAATTTTCTATAGCACTTTCTCCTAATCTCACAAGATTTAACTGATTTTTTGGTTACTTTTCAGGAAACCTTGGCCAATTACGAAAGAAAAATTACTGACCTTGTTAACAACTTCATTGAGAATGCACAGGTAAAAATTGTAGTGTAGTCTGGTGGTTTACAAATTACAGCCCAATGGCTAAATCCACCTCACCACATTCTTCCATTTGGCTTGTAAAGATATTATAGTAGTGTAAAACATTAACAATCATGATTCCAAATTTTCAAAGGATTGCACATACTACCAACCATTATGCTCTACTTTCCTTCACTAAATTCATCTCAAAGAAATAATTCACAAATGCCTAGTTGTCTCACCACTCCTCCATCAAAATTTATCTCAAACAGAATTAACTATTCAGATGTCAGCTGCTGCTGCACAATCATTGCCTATAGCAGCAGTCTCCAGCCATTTAAAATATATTTACCGACTGGCACCATTACTCTCCTACTTTATGTTCATTGCAGTATGATTCAAGAAAAATACTTATGAAGCTCTCACATAATTTTTATTTAATTTAACAGAAGTGAGAATTAAAATAACCCTCTAGACTCCAACCCAAGGTACACTTACCCCCAGGATTATGAGCTAAGGTTTGAGGAATGACCAGAAAAGAAAGTCGAACATCAAGTGGTAATGCAATGATAGCATTCATGCATATTGTTTGAGATAGAAATTCAATGATATGATTCTTTGGTGATTTCACAAAAGAATTGATACTTAAGACAATTAAAAAATTGATAAGAATATAAAGAATAAAAATATTAATACATCAAAAAAGGTTACAAACTTTCTGCTCTACCATATCCTGTGCACTTTATGAAAATTTTTCAAAGTTTATTTTTATTTTAGGCTTCAGAAGACAATTCTTAATAACATGCATCATTATTAAAATACTTAACAAAGGCCATTGAATAACTTATGAATTTTGAAAGAATATTTCCATATGCTGGACCAAAAAGACAATTTATGGCTAAAAGTGTACACCCACCATTGTATTTTTGCATCTTGTAGTTTGGTTGAAAGTTCCCGTCTTTTGCAGAGCAATAGGGAAAAATTTTTGAGGGTGGAAAACAAGAGGAGAAGCTATATATGGAGTACACTTCACAGACTTACTTCTGTCTTCACTGACAACCTTCACATACCTTGATGTTTTATTTTTATACATGAGGCCATTCAAATCCCTTGCTATCCACATTTTTTTAACACAGACTTGCCCCAACCAAAAGGTCTTTTTTATAAAAGTACTATATGCTTTCAATTTCTCTGCTTATAGCTCTCTATTCTTCTACTACTCTATTGATCGGTTTCAAGAGTATAAGTTAATAATTTTCTAGATAAAATTATAACCAATAGAAAACTGAATGGCTTCTTACCGACTATCTTAATAAAGCCACTGAAGTCATCAGCATAGAACAAGAGACAAATAATGAATATCCTTACCAAGTATATAGAAAGAGCTAAGTTGAAGTCATTCACAAGTTTAAAAGAGTGATTATCTCCTAAACAATTCAATATGATGATCTATTGATTCAAAATGATATGTTTAAATTGATAAACTTTGGAAAAAAGTGAGTAGAGGATGATCCTCCATAACTTGACTTTCATTCAGATGTAATAATAATAGTCTCCATTTCATAGCATATCAATGCCTTCAGAAGTTAGCATGTTGAGGTTTTTATCACTTATGCAAACAGGTATAAAATGAAGGTGGTGTGGCTGACACTATGCTTTTACATCCTATCTTTTTACCCTGAGTTTAACCCCATGCACTCATTTTACAGGCTTAGATGACCTTCCCAAAAATAATACTAGTAGGTGAATTGCCATAGCTACACAGCTATGGCACAGCTGCCTAACTAACTGCCACTCAGCTAAGACTACCTAATTCACATAAATGATCTCTTTCTTTTACTTTACAGGCTCTCTTTGTTAGTTGCCGTAGCCTACAGACAAATTTCTCCGAACAAATTGCAATTGTTGTACCAAGGTTCTTCAACGTTACCAGGGCTCGAATTGCTGCATCCAAAATACAAGAAGAAGGGACCTTAATCATAGAGCAGCGGGAGACCTGCTGCCCTATCATACCAAAGATCTTAGAAGAGGCAAGTATCTGGAAGTGAGACTTTTACAATATTTCAAATAATTTACTTGAAAGAAAGTTAAGAAAGTTTCTTTATTTTCCCCAGTGCTTGGAAAGTACAGATGCCTTACAAAATGCCATTGCTTCATCACATGATATACATGTGCAGGTAAGTTAATTAGTAACTAGAAAACTATCAGGAAACATTTTTCATCATTGCAATTATAATGCTTGAGTAATGTGTTTGAGCATGAAACCTTTCAAGTTAACATCTTGAATAATTTAACAGTTTCTTACCTTAAAAGCATTCAGTAAAATGTGATTCCACAAGATAATAATTTGAAAACAGATATCCAACTAAATTCCAAAAGAGGGGAATGGATTAATTAAAATTTTCAAGTGGCTCAGTTACCTTATCTTTTATTTGTATCTACATTGTCAATATCAACCCAGGACAATAACACATTCTTGCAGATGGGAATGTTTATTAATTTATTGTGAAACATATAACTGCTGTCTTTTCAATGTAATCAGCACATAATACTTACCTTATGCAGCACAGAGTAACCATTATCTGAAGATTATCATACAGCATTACTTTTATCAAGAAAGGAAGCCACTTTATGAGTATATTTTAGAAAAGTCTTCTTTTTTCCAGCGTATCTTTGATCCTCACTTACTATTATATAGTTTGGTGATTTACTGGACTGATGATAAATAAATTTTGTTTGACATATATTCAAAGTGAATATTTTTCAGCACTATAAAATTCTATCAATTTTAATTTAAACATAAAATTGAAAATTCTCCTCACATTTTGCTAATATCCTTTACTTTGTTTATTTTTCATCAGCAGAAACATCTTTCCCAAACTTTTGGTTTTGGTATTATTTAAGAATTCTTTGAGATATAAAATACAAGGTACAACTTGAGTAATAAGTATTGGAAAGCTTTAGTCATTGGGATGTAATAACCACTTCATATTCTTTGATGCCATAAATAGAACAGAGGCAAACTGAATAAAACGTGTGATTTTGCATAGTGAAGTGAAGAAATATCTCCATGAAATGGAAAAGGCAACAGTTTCCCAAAGTCTATTTCTGGTCCTACTGGTTCATGACCAAATTTTCAAACTCTACCTTCTCCTATAACAATTTTTATTTTATCAATGTGATAAGCTTTGTTTTTAATACATAATTCCTTAAATAAATTTTTCAGTAAGGTCAGTTATTCACCTTTAGAGTTTATTCACCTTTAGGTTTAGAGATGGTATTTATTGAGTCATCACAAATTCTTTTTTATCATTTCTGAATTAAATTTGCTTTAAGTTATCTCTTCAAGAGTAGTTTTCATGGTAGAGGTGAATAACTGACCTCACTGAAAAATTTATTTAAGGAATTATGTATTAAAAACAAAGCTTATATATATATATATATATATATATATATATATATATATATATATATATATATATATATATATATATATATATATATATATATATATATATATATATATATATATATATATATCTATTATATATAGCTATATCTATTATATATAGCTAACTCTCCGGATATACCTATATATATATATATATAGATATAGGGGATACGAATTCTGACCATGTTCCACAAGCGCCATCGACGTCAGATTTTTTCGACGTACTGGCCCTACACTCTAGATGCCAGAATAATGCAGACTTCGACGCTAGCTATCATGGGTTCGATGCCAGAAATTCCCAAAAATCGCAATTTTCCCATAAGAATGCATTGCGCGGATTTTTGAAAATTATTTTGAGGCACTTATCGTTAAGATAGAGTAACC
The DNA here is from genome assembly GCA_036926295.1 of Pachydiplax longipennis. Taxonomy (NCBI): domain Eukaryota; kingdom Metazoa; phylum Arthropoda; class Insecta; order Odonata; family Libellulidae; genus Pachydiplax; species Pachydiplax longipennis. The sequence goes on along the minus strand of JAVFKF010000024.1, from coordinate 10,093,052 downwards.
AAAATTTCGGAGGTTGAAGTTGAGGTAGTCTTCTATGCTTCTCATGGAAAAAATGTAGCCAAATGACAGTGAGTTCGACGCCAGGTGGATGCAAAATTCTTCCATAAGAAATGCATTGGACGATTTTTTAAATGGCTTCCCGATAAGCTGGAAAGATAAGACCCGGAATGGTGACAGAGGCGTGGGACCTTCCCGATAAGATATTGAATCGAAACTTTGGAACAAGTAAGGATGACGCTTATCTAATATTATTTTGCTCTCTTCTCTCACGATCGGGTTCTTAGTTCGTCGCCAGGCGGTCTTTGGCGCGAAGTTTTAAATTTGAACTGAGGCAGTAATTGGTATGATACTGTATTCAACGGATAGCTTGCAGTATGCAAGCAACTTTTACTCGTATATATATATATATATATATATATAAATATAAAAGAAATATTATATATATATATATATATATATATATATATATATATATATATATATATATATATATATATATATATATATATATATATATATATATAAAAGAAATATTCACATTCTCCAAGTATTTGCAAACAACATGTCTTAAAAATTCTTAATCCAATTTCAAATTTTTGCATGTTATAGGGACATAACTGACAGATTACTGAGTGTCTATCTATTCCAAGGACTATGCAAAATCTCCTTTAGTAATTATTAAATAAAGCATAAAAAATCTTTATCAATAATCTACTAGTGTACTGCTGAGAAATTCCAACAATTTGAAATAGATTTAAATTCATAATTTTTTATCTGTGTTTATTAATGTTAACTGAATTTCATGAATATCCCATTGAACAAACTATTCCATCATAAAACCAATGAAACACTTATGTTTAAAAATGAAGGAATTTATGGAATTATTCAAGTCATAGCTTTCATTCACAGATGATTGATGCAAAAGAAGATCAACTTATCAGTGAAGCTAGGAACTGGTTGAAGGAAAACTTATCAGAGCACTCAAGGTAGGTTTATTCTTTGAAGGTTTAAAGTAAAATTACTCTTAAGATTCAGATAATTAACAAGCGAAATGCATTCAAATACATTAAAAGTACCAGCAAAAGCATCCAACTCTAGTGGTTGAACTGATGAAGTCCAGATTATGGTATCAGACATATTTTGGTAAATTTATAAATTCAAACTATAGACATGATATTGTGATATTTTAATGAATTGCTAAGATAAAAATTTCTATCAACAAACTATGTCTTATTTTCCCTGAAACATAACCTGCATGGGGTCTAAGGATGGAACTTCCAGATACCATGTTACCAAATTAATTATGGTAACACATCATAAACTCTTACCAAAATTGTACTACTATTGCAAAAAATTTTATCCCTTGAAGATCATTTTTAATTTTTAAATCAATTTTTTCCAGGAATGAAATACAAGGTAACCGGGAGAGACTTTATGAGATCATTACTGTAATCAATCAGGTAAAAGAAGAATTTGAAGAACTGCAAGCCTCACTTGTGACTCTTCCAATGTTGGCAGATATGGAAATCATTGATGGATGAAGATAAAAATCTTTTAAATTATATCCTAACTCATGAGTGATCACTTGAATTAATAAAATGCTATAGTATATTGCTACTATAGTAATTTATATATGCAAGAAATCATTAACATTACATTATCCATAATCTGTAAATATTAAAATATCTAATTTATTTAATTAAATTATTATATTTAATAGTAATTATCTGATTACTGTATTCAATTAAAAATAATTTACGATGGGAATTAAAAGCTAAGGGAGACTGTAGGGATTGGGATGGGTTCAGCAATAGGATTCACATAGTAAAGACAAACATTGGAATGAAAGCCAAAATTTTACATAGATCTTTTGCACCAGAGACCCATTACTATAGTCATATTCTGTATCTCTACCAGGTGGTGACCTTATTCATTTCTCTAGACTAATCATACTTTCTGACAAATCTATATCAGCAGCTACTTGCTCTTCTTTAAATTTATCTTTGTTTATTGGCTATCATCTTTGCCCATGTCACTGTTTACCAGTTTAAAAATTGTGAAGTATGTTTATACAAACTTAATATATCAGCAGGGAAATTATACACTTATAGTTTAATACACCAAACATCCTTGCATCACCTACTTTGATTTTAAATGATTGACACAATTATAAATTTTACTTACTATAGATAATTTAATCACTAGATTAAATGGTCTATATTGTCATGGGAGGTCACTTTTTCAGCATAAGGCATGTTTTTGGCTCTTTTTTATTACAGCGCATCAAAAATTTCTTCATATAGGAATTAACAAGCTTGATAAGCTTATCTTCATAGAGATGAAGACAGTAGTATCTCTCAAATTTATTAAAAGAGGTGATTCCTTGACATTTCATTTGATTCAGTTCTCTACCATATAAGCAAAAAACATTGCCTGTACTTAAATTAAAATTAAATTTATTTTGACATAAAACTTGAGAAGGGATAAGGTACAAACAAAGATTTCTCATGTAAATAAAAATGTTCATAGTGGCAGCAGTCATAATCTGAAAACTTTGTCATTTATCCTGCAAAAAAACTGAACTCTAAAGGACATAAGAGCCAATTTGGGGAAATTTTAAGTGAAATATTTAGAGGTTCATGCAATGAAACACATACTTTTTAGCTAAAAGATTTATCACAAGTAAATTAAGTCAAATTAGGTTCAAAATAAATGTAGAGAGAGCCAAAAGTTAGCATTCCTAGGAATACACAATGAGCTGTATCCTGTTTATTTTCATCTCCTTGGTTTAATTCAAGATTATAAAAGCAACTTCTACAAAATATTAATAAAAAGCTTAGAATATTCAAAATTACACTCCACAAATAATTGGTACAATTGATTAACTTTTTTTATTTTTTAATGACTCCAAGTACTCTTCCAATATTGTCTGATTTTTTGGTTGGGTGATATTGTCAATAAAAATCTTTGCATCAGCATCTTTATTTTCCTTCATCCATTCTAGAGGTTCTCTCCTTAAACTTAATTTAGTCAACATGCGAGCAGCATCTGAAGTGACATAAATTTTACATTAAATGAAAAAACCTCACTTTGCAAAGGAGCAGAAAAAGCAACGTGGTGAATTAGTAACATAAGATTTCAAACTAAGCCAATAATTTTCATTTGAACCCTAACCTATTCATAGAAATATATCAGAGTTACTAAAATTTGCATGAAATCTTTATCATCATTAAAATTTGCTGTGATTTTGGAGCTGAGTAAAGAGGAGAGCAAAGATTTCAAGTTAAATTTTTGAAAACACTGAATAATTTCTAAATCTTGGCAATAAAAAATGGGGAACGAATAAGTGTGTTATATTACCCTTGAAATTTGGTATATGGCAGAATTATAAATAGGAGAGTTCTGATGGACTTAATGTTCAATGAAATTGAGCAAAAATTATAATATAGTGCATAGAATAATATATAGCATCAATTGGTATTTATGCTCTTTTCTATTCATAAATCTAAGAAACTTTTCAAATTCTTCTAGAAATTCTTCCAACATCTATGACTAAAGGTTTCAGTCAGGTCTTTCCATGCCTCTATAATAGCATGGCACATACATGATTAATGGATAAAAACTAAAAATCAATTAATTTTCTCTTTGATAGTTTCTCCTCTGGAATAATCAGCCAGATTAATGCTATATCTTTATTGTAATTATTCCAAAACCTCCTTTCCCCCAACCTCTGATCTTTCAAATTATATGTTTACATCATTTTACACTGACTAGTTTCAAGTCTTTCATTTATGAAATTATGGTATTTAAGGCCTAATTTTGGTACAGTTTCATAGGCTTTGTCAGTAGGGAGAATTTTTGTAACTACATCTCTAAGAAGAAGAAGTTTTTAGTCTAGATTAGGAGAAGGGACTATGAATAAATGAGGAGTAAATTAGCCAGCTTTATTTGCAAATGATAAACTACTCTTCGAAGCCAACACAGAAGATCTTTCTTCAAGACTTAAAGAACAAATTACAGTAGACCAAAAGATAAGGCTTTAGATTAATCTAACCAAAATAGTTATAACTTTCTTGCAGCTGCACCAGTACAAATTCAAAAGATGTCTGCTCAGAATCCAAAAACCTAGGAAAACTAATAAATATGAGATTGATAAAGTAAACAGAAGAATTTAACATGGCTGGAGCACCTTTGAAGGAAATAATCAATTCTGAAATTAAAACATCAATGGTACTGAAGAAGAGTCTTTGGCTAATGCATTTCACCAGGCTTGACCGATTAAAGTGATACATGATGTTAAATGTCATGATAATCAAGTAGCTTCAGACAAAATAAAGAAGTATGGAGCAGTGCATTCTAGGAATCTCAAGAAGGGACAGAAAATGCAATGCCTGATTTATGATGAAAACAAGACTGAGAGACTAAAATAGGAACACTGACATGTGAGCAGGCCATATGGTGAAAAGAAATGTTGACTGTTGGATATCAGCAGTTCTCAACAGTACACCAAGAGATGTGAAGATACCAAGGAGAAGACCAAAGATGGAAGAGAGCCATCAAATACTTAATGTGACAATACGAAGCTCTGAATAGAGATAACTGGAAAATAAGAGGACACCTACACCTGACATTGTAAATGGCTGATAATTACAATATACCCATGAATTACCACTCCACAAGTGGAATACCCTCTTTTAAACCAAAACGACCAATTATACAGTGGCCCGCAGTTAGGGCATATAAGACACGCAGTGTCTTATATGCCCTAACTGCATGCCTATGAAAGGCATGGTGTTTGGTGTTTTACACCCCTTGCCATGCGCCATTGGCAGTTTGCAGGGTCTAAATGTAAATGTAAAAGGCGAGACAATGTGTGTATATATCATCATTATTCATATGAAATCAATACTGCTAATCTAATTTCTAAAGTCTTAACATTTAATGGCTGGTTAAGGTGCATTATTTTATCCCTGCAATCTAAAGGCTTCCAAAAAGGCATGGAGAGGGCACTGGTTGACTGGCAATCCTGAGTCGTCCGAGTGAATCTGTATTTTGTGCTCACAGACAGTTTAAACTTGGGCCTAACAAACTTGAGCCAAGAGGTCCTCGAGTGAAAGCAAAAGTAGTCTGGAGACTGCAATTCTTAAGCTCAGAATGTAGGAATTAACTTGGTAGTCAGGTAATCTGTCCCAGACCTCGCTGGGGTTTCAAGCACTTCTCTAGACCCCCATGCTGTAAGAGGATGGGGTTCTGCATGCCTGTTTACAAATCTCACTCCCTTGCCACTGCAATTATGTGCAATACAAGGTGCACAAGAAAATGCAATTAAGAATATCATAGATGGGAATACCTATAATTCAAACACTTCAAGCTTAAACCCTGTAAGTGTTAAATATTTTTTATTAATTATGATGATGATCTAATTTTCCAAAATCCAGTTATCGATTAAGGTAAAGGTAATGGAAAAGAAAGATTTAGGATTATATTTCTAACAAAGCAACAAGTTTATAACAACCTATTACTGAATATTGACAAGGAATTCAATGACTAGAGGAGGCAATAAAAAATACTAGGTGTGATCAATTATGAATTAAAAGAGGATGAGAAGAGAGGAATGCAGACATGTTTATATAAGTCATGATAGAAACAAAGAAAGAGAACTAGAAAATATGCATACAACGAATATGACAGCAGATTGTGTTTACTTGACCTGACATTGTAACTTGAGTTGGTAAGTCAAAACAAACTTCACATTAAGATGGATATTTAGTCAGGAAAAAGTAGGTTTATCATAAACTGGTTCTTAAATTGGAAGGTAAGGGAATAAGAAGATAATACGAGAATAAAAAGGCAAAGTGCAGGAAATAAAACGAAGAAGTTTGTACCCATCTACAATTTCCCAAAAGGAATTATACCTAAATGGAGAAGGATGAAATAGGAGAATGCATTAGCAAAACATTTATGTGATGATAGCATGAAAATAAACTTCTTTATAACATAAGGGAAAAAGAATTTATATAAATGGAAAATTTTCTATATGTAAATACATGTAGAACTTATAAAAAATTAAAGAAGTAACACTATGGAGGCTAGTCTAGGATTACCAGAACTAAATTTGTGCCCCGTAGAAAAAAACTATTCAAAGAATAAAATAGTCTAAAGCATAAAAACTGATATTAAAATACAATATAAGAGTTATGTCTTGTGTGAATCATCCAACAATGTTTATTTCTCTATGAGCTCTAGAAAGCATAATATATATGGACAAAACATAAAATACACCTTTTTTCAACAGATGTAAAAGACAGTATTTAATAAGAATTATAAGAAAGATAAGATAACTATACAATATATTCACTGAGTGATTGTATGATAAATATCTGATTGAAGAAAAGAGAGAGGGCAATTTTAAAGTATATCAGTAGATATGAAGATTGTAAATAAAGATATGTTAGGTTCCATTGGTAAAAACACACTTTGCGGTATTCGCAGCGTTGGTTATTAAAACACGTTTCGCTGAATTTGTTGTCCGTTGTGGGTTTTTCCAGAACTTCTGGAAAAACCCACAACGGACGTCGAGTGAAATGAGAGAAGGAGTGGGGAGGATGCAGATATATAGTAGACGCTAAGGAAGAGAATCTCACTTCCACCTGAAGAAGCTGACGACAAGTTCAGCGAAACGTCGTGTTTTAATAACCAACGCTGCGAATACCGCAAAGTGTGTTTTTACCAATGGAACCTATACGCAGCGAAAGCCTAAGAATAAAGATATGTTAGGATTTGTAGGAATTATCCGATGATGTAGCTAAAAGAACTCATGCTCACTGGTGGGTTAAAATACAAAATTAAAACTGGTTAATTGGAATCAAAATCTTCTACCAAAATATATAAATGAATTTTTCAAGTTTCGCAGAAGTCTTGTTAATTAAAACTTATATAAATTACATTACACAAAAATATGTAGAATGTGTAGAAAAGGATTAAAATTTTCTATATTTTTAATTTTTTTCAATGTGAAAGGGTATGCAGGGAACCTGGAACTCATACAAAGTTTTGAGGTTTTCTATTAAACTATTATACTAACCTGATATGTTAGCAAATTTGGCAAGATATTCCTCTGCTTTAGCAACAGCCTCATCTTTATTTGTGACCAATTCATCCACAAGGCCAATTTCCTTAGCCTCTCTTGCAGAGAACAGTTTTCCAAGAGTAAATGCCATTTCAGCCTGTCGAGGAGATATCACCCTTTTCATGGTTTCCTGAAACCTGAATTATAGGTAACAGAAATTTTATGAATGTGCTTTGACAGCTGAGGTCATATACATTTCTGTTGACCCTCCTCTTTGAATCAATCCTAGGACCATACTTCTTTCACCAAAGATAATTGAATAACTCACATTGTTATTTGGAGGCCCCCAAGTTATTTCTTTCAGAGATGCTCTCTATAACTACTGGAATACCAATCTTTCAAATTCAAAGGGCCAGGATTAAAAAACAAGTCTTTAGAAACCTTTTAAATAAAGTGAGAGTATGAAGCAGACCAGAGTAGCTTTGGGCTGAAATCAAATTATCTTGTTTAGGTTAGGGATAAGGATGGAAATTGAATGTAAAGGCGTACTCCTGAGAAACCCAACAATAAACAAATATGAAAAAAGTCAATGGGAATAAGTCCCATCCAAATCTTCTACTTAGAAGGCAGATGCTCTAAACGTTAAACTATTTACACTATTCTATATGCCAACAACGATGTGTTATTATTTCTACAGCAACTCCTGAAAACCTTACAAGCAGCAATCATGTTACCCCAGAAAATTCACTTTTGGTCACTAAATAACTTTTTCAAACTCAATGCTGAGAAATCTTGTGTTATCCATTATTCCTATAAAAAAAACCAGCCCTTGCACTAAACATCATCTTAGACAGCAACATTTTACCACAGGTAGACTCTTGCAAGTTTCTTGGCTCGAACTTAAACTCTCATCTTTACTGGGATTCACATATCAATAATCTCTCAGATAAACTCAGTCCTCTTTGCTTTCTTTTCCAAACCATTCATTCTACTGTCTCAATAGAAGTCCTTCTCACACTTTATTATGGTTTATTCTGCTCACACATTGTATACAGTGTTCTTTTTTGGAGCTCATCCTCCCAAGCTATTAAAATTTTCAAATTATAAAAGAAAGCTCTGAGACTGATGGTTAATGCAAGGTATGATGCACCTAGGCTCCCACTTTTCAGGAAATTTAATTATTCTTTCCATGTATTTTTATATTTATCATTATAATATATACTAAATGTAATTTGAAGCACTTTGTGACAAACACTGATGTGCATCAGAATTCCAAAGAACTCCCTCTCAGGCAATGAATACCTGCACCCTCTGTAAAGCTCCCTCACTCCTCAACCAACCCTGCTATGCCCTAGAGCCTTTCACTTTCCCATCCTCCAACCTTTCCCTACTGCTTTACTCCACCAACCCCCTTTCCTCTCTTTACTATATTTTCTTCTTGTTCTAACTCCTTGTCACTTGATAATGTCCAAATTTTGGCAAAAACTGGTCATGTTTTTGTAATATACTGTGGAAAACAGTAATAGTAAATTCTTATTTCTTACATTACTAATTGATTTAAGAAATTTCTACAATGAAACAATTTTTACCAGATAAGCAATTGGGGAAAATAATGAATGTCAAAATAGAACAGTGATGCGAGGCCATTACAGAGCCCTATCTCTACATGACCACTTTCAACAGCCCAAAAAACACTGCACTGCCACTCTGGTTAGAGAAAATGGAAGTCAGAAGAGTAGAAAGGAAGATGGCTATAAATATAATGTAAAAATCTTTGTTCTATCACAGAGGCATGAAATTGGACATAGTGGGTTGGAATGAATCTGGGAATGGGAAAAATGTGCCATAGTGGGTTGAAATGAATCTGTGAATGGGAAAGATATGCATCAAGCAGGTTGGACAGCATCTTAAACTTTTAGCATGTGTTTCATGTTAAAGAGACCAGGACAGAGAGAAAATCACAAACTAATGGTGCATTTAAAGGGTGCATTTTAAATAGGTTTTACTGAATCTGTTAGTGAGGTTAGAATATCTTTTGGGGTCTCAAATGTGGAAATCAAGGATAATTACCATGTTATCTCATCCATGTGATATTTGTGTATACGAGTGTATAAAACATATGCAATTACTATTACTGTAATCCCTAATCCTTGTCAACAGGATAGCATTTAACAAGAATGATACTCTGCATAATATTATATACATTAAACTATTCTTTTCTAATACTGTTGATTCTATTATATCGAGGTAAAAAATCAAGAAGTTAACTTGCCCTAAATTAACTACGATTAACTTTTGTCCATAGAAACTAGTCAAAAGTATGAGATATCTCATCTCATATCTATATAGGTAGTTGTGCTTCAGTTATATTATATATAAACTACAATCTTTTTTGGGAACCCAATCATGAAAATGTTCCCTTATTTAGCATACTACAACTTAATAAGCTTAAAAAATATGAAGTTTTCCTGAGATTATATCAACATACCATATAGGTATAGCAATGGCTATCTGAGTCTCATTGGGACCAATTCTGTAACTGGGTCCCACCATAACACGATAATCACAGCAGACAGCCAAAACACAGCCACCAGCTGGACTATGTCCCTGCAGATATTAAAAATAATAAAAACGTATTAAATTTCAGTTGAGAAGATAAATAATATAAAAATCTTGCCAAGTGCTGACAAAACGAGTCATACATTTATCGCTGCAACGGTTGGGAAAGTTGAGCCATATAGCTTGAGCCAAACTCCTTGCAAGGCAGACCAGAACGCCTTTACTCTGTCGTGTTTCGGCTTAAGCATTTCATTTAAATCAAGACCAGCTGAAAATACCGTTGGTAACGACTAAAATATTTGTATAAAATATAAAATAATCAGCGATCAACCATTTCCTTCAACCATCTATTTGTAATCGTTAAAATTACGTATGTTACTTAAAATTTTGCCACAAACTGTTCATTTAACAGGTTATTTAGAATGGAACAAAACAGGACAAAAACATTAAGAAACCCCTGGCAATGAAAAATATTGAGCAGAACTACCTTAGTATGATGGAAATATTAATAAAAGACAATTACTTACAGAGGTCAAAATCATTCCCTTGCATTTTAATTTTTCGAGGTCATCAAGCGAACTTTGTAATTCCTGCAAAAGCTCCAAATTTAGTGCATTAACAGGAGGTCGCTGCAAAGTTACGGTGGCTATTCCTAATTTCAATATTTAAGGTTAATTACTGGTAAAGTAAACATTAAAGGTAATCCTAATATAACTCAGAACACACCCGCGTCGTTGAGTTTTACACCAATTGCCTTGTTGGTTGTAAAAGAATAATGCCTTTTAATGAACGTCTGTTTAAAGAAGCCTAAGTCACGGACTGTGAAATGTATCTTCATTTTTTGAACTTCCAAACACCAGTTTACTTAAGTAGTTATGTAACAACTCTGAATTTCATTTTGACATCGTTGATTGCCACGAGCAATCTCTGATAAGCTCGGCAAAGTTAGATGGAATTTGATCAAAACGTTGCCAATTTTTCTTTGGCCGAAGGAAAACCTATGAGAGTTTACCGCCCTGCCGAATGCTTAGTCTCGAGCTAATACTTTTGGAGCGTTTAACAGAATACTTCTTTGTTTTGATACCATTTTGATAATTGAATACTCTTTTTTATTCGATGACAGAGTATATATTTTTGATATTATTAAAACCTACGAAACGATTTTTGATCGCTTCATGTGATGAATCTTAAAGAAATCATTCTTTACATTCCTTTAGTTTTTTAACCATAACTGTTGCGTAATTTTACTCTTCTGGGGCTAGCGGCCGCAGCATGCTGGGTTATTTAGAGGGAAGTCCCATCGCGGGTGAAGGGTAAACCCTAGTTTCCGTAGTCCTCATAACCTTTATCTTCCAAGGCACGCTTACGAGATGATTCAAGCCTCACGGAATATTGTTACGCAACACCATTATTAATATCCGTTCACGATATCTTTACGGCTTTCAGGATAAGTCTTACGCTAATACAATGTTATCATGAACGAACATATATTATCGACCATGCTATGAATGAATGAAACTACATCACCGGAATCCTACTAAAATTATATATATATATCTTATATATATATATATATATATATATATATATATATATATATTTATAAATTTGAAGAAAATTGTATAACTAAATCTAATAAAATGATCAACCCACTTGAGTCTCACTAGCAGTGAACATTCCACTAGTTGAGAAAACTGCCAAAAGTATGTTTTGCGAAATCAATAATAAAGAAGCTAGAAATATCACTAGATATATGAAGAACATTCATTAACACGGAAATCATAATTCGGATCAGGGAGCTCTCGGAGATTTAGCTGCCTCCTAGTACTACTCTAATTGTTGTCAAAACTGATTTTCAAATGACCACTGCTACTTGAAAAATTTGATATCCTGGCTTTAGGGTAACTTCACAGTTACCTTAAAGCCAGGATACTCAACCTGGCGCCCGAAGCAACCTTGCACAGTACCTGCCTCGGTAAAAAGATTTTTTTATTTGCTACAACATTATTTCTTGGGATTGTGCTAGCGGGGATAGAGTGGAAGTTAACCTAAATGGTTAACTAGTCAAGTGATAATATGGCCAATGGATGGCCTGAATATCATCCAGGACGGAAATTTTATGTGGTGGCCCCTTCATCTTCTGAAACACCCTTCTTGGGTGCCCCAGAACAAAAAAGGGAGTCCCTGGCCTTAAAGACATTTTCCATTTCAAATAAATTACATCAAAAAATTCTTAATTACCTAATTCATAGTATTTTTGATTTAGAAGCTTTTAGACTTTATATGCGATGCAAATTTACATTGGATTTGCAATAAGACTGCATTACAATGATTTTCAACATTTAGATTATCTCAGGACCAACCATAGATCTATTGCTTAATTTAGCCCTCTTGTCCTCGTATCCTTTTGAAGGAAAGAATATGATAAGTTCATACTTCGTTTTTGAAAGTTCATGTGAATAAATTAGTGATTCTAGTTTTAATTAGCAAGTGTTAAAATATCTAACCACTGTGGATTTTCTGGTGAATGTATAGTGTAAAAGCAAGATTCCACTTGTCCTATAACACTACCTAGTGAAATGATTCATGGAATACAGTTCTATCTGAATATAATTTTCCAGGTGCTTTTTTCAATATAAAATTTCATACTATCCCTTTCTAACTATATTTTTCATCATCTAAAATTAAGAATGTGATAATGCTAAATAGTGATATAAAGGAGCTCCACCATAAGGTAAGAACCAATAAATGAGAGACATGCTTTATGAAAGTGATATATATTTTACATGAAAGGTAAACTTTAGGAGAAATAAATTTACCTCCAAGTTTTAGAAAGTAATCATTGCATTAAAAATATATTCTAATTTATTAAAAATACAAGTCACAATTCATGAAAATATTTAAAAAACAATAATCATAATACAAAAGGTGTATAATACTCAATAAACTGAAAATTCAACTTATCAACACCTGTTACTTATTTTTTAGAGAAGCCATGTAAAGTTCCAATCCCATCTGCACTTTTGGTTGATTGACAAAATTGAGAAACAAATTAAGGTCAGCCTCTTTGTTTTTCTGAAGCCATTCTATAGGTTCCCGTCGAAAACTGAGCTTGGTCAACTTGCGAGCACCATCTTAAGTAACAAAAATTTTAGTCAGAAAATATTTCTCAGGTATAAAGATTGAACATTTATTACTAAAGAACATTTCTATGGTAGTTCAAGATTTAACGAATGTCAGCATTTTTACCATGAGATTTAAATTACCATGCAAGATTTTTTATGAATATATCTTAACTTGCCATAATTAATTAGAAACAGAAGTAGCTTGCTTTTCATTTATTCTAGTTAACTTTCAGCAAAAAACATCACAATGAAGTATGAACTGGTATGCTTACATTGAATAAATTACATATTTGGTTTGTTTCTAATTTATATTCAGAGTTATTAACGTTTTTATTATTGACTCTTTTATTTAAATTTTGCTGGATATGGAAATAAAAGAATATTTTTGCCCAAATTATTAATTTACCATGATTGAATAAGGAAGTTTCTTTTCTATAGACAGATATTCAAAACAAGAATTCTTAAAGAATGACAAAATTCATCTATATATCCAATGAAATTGTTATACTTACGAGGTATGCTTGAGAACTGATCAATAAATTCCTCAGCTTTACTGATAGCCTGTGCTTTATCAGCAACTACCTCATCAATAAGGCCAATTTCTTTTGCTTCGGCAGTTGAAAACATACGTCCAAGGGTGAGTGCCATTTCAGCTTGACGAGGAGAAATCACACCACGCATTGAATCTTGAAACCTAAATTATTACCACTACTTGAAAAATTTATTTAAATAATTTCAAATAAAGGCATCTCTCCAATGCTCTTTGCAGAGCATTCTTTGGTTAATACCTAAATTGAATAATTTTTCAGAAAAATATCTCCTTACTCGATAAAAACCATAAGAGATTAAATATTAGATAATAAAGGAAAAAAGAGGAAGAATTCATACTTGAATTTTCACAAAAAGGAGGGAGCTAGTTTTATAATACTTATAATTCATAATCTTGGGTTCTAACTAGATCTAAGGCATATCAACTAAAACACCTAAACTATTCTCTCATACAGAAGAGCATCTCTACTAAATCAGCTCAAAAAGAATAAAATATGGCTATGATTCTAAGAAATAAAATCTACTGAAATGCAACATACCATTTTGGTGCAACAATTCCTAATTGAGTTTCATTGAGACCAATAGTGAACTTGGGTCCCACCATTACTCTGTATTCACAGCTGAGAGCCAACAAACAACCTCCAGCTGGACTATGACCCTGCAGCATTTGAGAATAGTATCAAATCAAGAAACATACACTAGTCCTGCTATTGAATAGTGACTCTAAAAATCATACATTTATAGCAGCTGCAGTTGGAAAGGAGGACCCATACAATTTAAGCCATGTGTCTTGTAAGGTAGACCAAAATGCTTTTACTCTGTCTGGTTTTGGTTTGTACATTTCAGTTATATCCAGACCAGCTGAAAAAACTGTTGGAGAAGACTGAAATCAAACAAGATTAAAAATTTTGGTCAATATATTTACTACATTTAATAACCTAAGTTTAAAAAAATTACAGCTATAACTGTGGATTCCTATAAACAACATCGCAGCAATACAACTGTACCTCAGAATTCCACAATCGACTCAGATGAGTTTGTTATGAGGCTTATTTATTTATGTTAATATTAATGGGAGCAACTAACAAATTACTTAAATATTCTTCCTTCGATGAAATTCGAGATAAATATAAATTATAAATTTTAATTATTGTAGTACAGGAGTGAGAAAATATCTCACAGTGCTATTCTGAGCTAATTAATTTTAATTTAATAGCACTGAGAGTTCGTAATATCGGGAAACTCGTATACACTTAAGAATTGAAATTTCCAGGGTAGAAATGAAGATCAGTTAGTTTAACGTAATATTTGTTCTATAATTTATCAATGTCTGCTAAATAAGAAATAAACGGTATCCGTTAATAGGTTAGAAAATAATCTAACGAAGTAGCAAATAAATATACTAATTACTGAAAATTAGCAAAAGAATCATACACTGAAATTAATGAAAATTTCAGCATATAAAGTAAAAGGCAAATCAAATAACCCCATACAAGGATGTTTGATGCGTAACTGATCAAATGGTATCAAGAATGTTTCAAGAAAAAGTTTTTCATACTAGGGAAATCTTTCTCCAAGCTTAGAACTGATGATCGATACTCACAGATGTTAGAATCATTCCACTACATTTAGACCCTTCCAATTTATCAAGGGTACTTGATAACTGTTGCAGAAGTTCCAGATTTAGTCCATTTACTGGTGGTCGCTGCATAGTCACTGTAGCTACTCCTAATTTAGACAAAGTAACGTTATAGATTCAAGTAAAATAATATGAAATATTTTTTCTAAATTCATAACTAACCGGTATCATCATTAACTTTCACATCTACAAATTTATCACTCGCCGACGAGTATTGTCGGTTTAATTTAGGAATTTGTTGCAAAATGCGACAAATACGAGTGGTACTAGACATGTTCATGATGCTTTAAAATTCTATCTTCTGTACTCAAAAGATTCCGATTTGTATCGATGTATTTTGAACTTTTCGGACGACCTCTTCACATGACAAAAAATTCATGAACGTTGCCACATCCTCAATTCATATCGTCTCCAACGCCTGCAACCTAGCAATAAGCAAAGCCTCCTTGCCAAATTTCGTAATCGCATATCTAAACAAACGGCTGGGATATCTGAAGTAGCTGATTGTGAAGATAATTTTGTCCTCTTTTAAACTCATACAGATTCTTATCTTTCACAGAGAAATGCTAAGCACTGGACGAATTTTTTTTAGCAAATGTCGTATTTGCGTATTCACCTAATTTAATTTACTCGTTTAAAGCAAAACTTGTATAAGAAACAATTGTCAGATTTCCGAAGTAATTTATTCGAATTTGTCACAAAGTAGAATAAAGGATATTTAAATGTGTTGTTTATATCGAATAATATCTCGAATAGATTTTTAAGACATTGACATTAAAATCATGGGCTATTATTTATTACAGCATGTATATTATAGCAGGAAGAAAACCGCATTCTTTCCAAGTTACTCGCTACCAAACAAATTCGGATATCTATCAATTACAAGGACAAAATTTAAAATATCAAAAATTAATGGTTAAAATATAACAATTCATGAGAATACTCAAACTCCTTATCAAATTTGAAGACCTACTTCTAATATTTTTTACAGATTGTGCCTCAATCTAACATCTGAAAAATGCTCTAAGATATTAATCTTATCAAAATTACGTTCAGTATGATCATGTTTCCGTGTGATCGGACTTCATTTGGGCTCCGAAATTACATTCTTTACAAGACGTTATATTTAATCATTTAAATTTTTTTCTCTTCTAAACATGAATTTCCTTTATAAGAATTTTTATTTCATTTTCGAAGTTAATGATCTGTACTACCATGAGCGTTTAAAAAAAGGATATGGAAACCATGCTCATCTTTTGTCTTATGCCCCTTCTTCAAACGGTTCTCATACACGTTTGGGACATAAAGAATAATTCAAAACATCTCACAATTCAGCATTGATTAATCGTATTAAAACCTACTTAGTTAGTATTTATGGAAAGAACAATATCACTGAAAATGCGATTAATATAAATACTATAATCCAAGTTTATCTAACTGCCCTCAGTTTCATTCTTATTCACACAAAAAAATAAGGTTGCGGTTGAGAATATTTCTTCTCAGATTTATTCCCAGAGCAAACATAATCCCAAATCAGTAGGCAGTACTGCAATAAGAAAGGAATCGGTGGAATTCAAAAGGATTAAAAAAATAATCATTGCCATAATTATGGACGGATTCCTTAAGAACTTAATGCAATGTTGTATCTTACAGTGAAAAGTCTGCTGTTTGAATCCAAAGCTAAGATGTAAGAGGGTAATAAAATATTAAAGAAAAGGTGGCATTTAATAAACTTTGGGTACCAAAAACTGCTACTTGTATTCTATAGCAAGGGATCATGTGATCAGCTCAGTCACATATTACTTTGCCATTTTGTGCACTAACACTTTGTTTTTTATTTCTTTCTGAGAATTTTTTTTGGGATGGAGAAGCAAATGAATAAATTGTTCAAGGTATCTCCACTAAGGGAGTGTGCACTAAGAAAGATGAATAATCTGTAGACTCAGACCATGTCCTATTTGAAGTTTGAAAAAGATAAGAGAAAAAGGGGTTCCAGAAGAGTATAGTTAAGGAAATGTATGAAGGAGCAGTGATACAATGAGGGGCAGTGCAGAGAGGACATAAAGAGTGAGACTACAGCAAGAATCAGCTTCCAGTCTTCACACCTTTAACCAAATTTTGGATATCATCGAAAAAAAATGCTAAGAGTACAGCACAGTGGAGCATACTGTTTGAGGATGGTATTATACTCTGTGAATGAGCCTAAGAGAAATTAAAGGTGAAAAGAGAAGGGTTTTAGAAGGGAGAGGAATAAAGATTAGCAAGTTAAAATGGAATTTATGATGATAAAGAATGTAGAAGGCCAAGTTTTGAAGCTTAAGGAGGAACGATTACGATTTATTAGCAAGTTCAAGTATCTCAGATTAAATTCACAGAGTGATAGAGGATTGGAAATTAAAAACAATACAGAATACAATAAAATGTGGATGGCTGAATAGGAAAAATAGCAGTGGGGTTACAATGTGACACAAGGGTTCAAGGGTATTCAAGTCTGTGGTGAGGCCTGCCTTGTGGCAAGGAGTGGAAGCATGACTGATTACAAAGGTCAAGAAAAGAGGGCTAGAAGTGGCTGAAATGAGGTTGCATTGGATGTGTGGAGTTACGAGAAAATATTAGAAAGAAGTGCATTGGAGGAGCAGAAAAAGTTGGACCTATGGGAAAGAAGGTACAAGAAAGTAAACTACAGTGGTATGAGCAAATGTAGAAAAAGGGCAGAAACAGACTGTTTGGAAAAAGAGTTGAAAAACTTGAAGTTATGGGGAAGAGAAAGAAGGGATGACCAAAGATAAGATGGAGGGAAAAAACTGAAGACATAAATTAGAAAGAAGAGCCTTTAGATAGAAACTGTGAATCGGAAGGGAGAAGAATAAAAGGAAAAAAACACTGACCCCATTGATAAGAGAGAAAGCAAAGTGAAAGAAGTATAATTGTATCACTGAGGATGTAATTATTGTAACAATAACAATTATAAACTAACAAAAATAATTGAAAATACAGAGTAAGAAAGTTTATTGATTAAAATTGATATTTCATGATCCTGCATTTCAATCAATTACATCAATATATTTCATAACTAAATTTTATCTTATCTTCTTTGTGATTAAAGAATAAATACTTAAACATAATAATAGGCTATCATTCACAATTATTTCATAATGAAAATTTATTTCTATGATTTCAAAACTTAGCTAAGCTTAGGATTGTTCATTTGCTTGGGCTTTGGGCTTTGGATTTTGCCTTCTTCACTTCCATCCATTTCATCTTCATGGCTTTTCGTTTGGCCTTGACAGCATCTCTACCAAAGAAGAAATGTTTATAGAAATCATTTGCAGTGCCATGGGAAATAAAATAAATATAAAAATAAAATGGAAACAAAATTTAGATAATTTTCAAATGCACAATTAATAAAACAATTTTTAACAAGTCCTCATAATTATAATTAATATATAATAATTATAATAAAAGATCTTTATTTAAGGCAAGACTGAGACTTAAAAGATGTATGATAAGGAATCCATTGCAGTGAATTCCCTCTATTGTTGAATTATCAGTCTTTTATCACAGTATTTTAAAGAAGTTTAAAAAGAATACTAATGAATTTGAAAAATATCACAAATCAGAACTAATAACCAAATGTAGGGATAAGACCATAACATAATGTTGCAGAAAATACACTAATTTGAAGAGACAAAATTTTGTTGCCTATAGCTTTAGTTCTTCAAATGAAATTAAAAACAACTGATAAGGATTTATTAGAATACAGTAACATGAGGGAAGGAAAGGCTGTATACAAGGTGCTACCCTAAAGTTCCTAAATAGTAGCATTAAATCAAATGGTAGAATACCTTCATCTTATTCATTACCACCAACACAGTAGTCCCTTTAGAATAGAAAAAAATTATCCCAGCACTTAGGCCATGACTGGAATGCATTCTGGAAGTTAAGTTTTGTCAACATGTTCAGCACCATCTACATTTAATCTTCAATTTTCTCTATTGGGTCAAATCTTTGCCCCTTTAATATTACAATCATCTCTGGAAAGAGGCCATATAGGGTAAGTTGGATGAAGAACAACAGAATTTGTCTTTTACTAAGAACTGCTGTAAGATGCAGGGTGTGGCCTTGCATTATCAAGCACCCACCTAGTGCCATTTCTCTGTTTTTATTTCTTCTCATATTCTACCTTAGCTTCTCAGGACATCATGAGAGAAAACTGCATGAACCTTCCATCTCACAGGAGCAAAATCTTTGTGGATAGTTCCATATTGAAAAATAAATAATAGGCTCTTGACTTGACAGGATTTCTTTGGCCGAGGTGAAGATGAGCTTTCCAACTGTGATGATATTTTTTTTTCTTTGGGATCATATACATAATCCCAACTTTCATCATTTGTGATTACCTTGAAAAGAAAATCTCAATCTTTTTACAACTTATTTCTTTCAATTATCTACAGACTTCCATGCAACGTTCTTTCTAAAAGTTGCTTCAGATTCATGCTAGGAACTTTGCTGCTATCGTTCTCATGTTCAATTCTTCTGATAGGACAATCCCATAATATTAAACATGCCATGGATGGCTTGCTTACAATCATTCACACACTACATATAAAAAAGAAATGATTTGTTTTGGTGTGATGCCAGCTGATGGTTATCCAGAATGTTCATAGCCATCTAACAAGACTCAGCCATTTTTTAAACAGTTAAACTAGTCATAAGTTTTTGTTGAGCCTAAAGTAATAAAAAAATAGTAGAACTTAACAAAGTGAGTGTATTTGTTCCTAAAGCAATATTCCCCAATGCTTTCTTTAACATTTTGAATGTTTCTGTGGTAGCCTTACTGAGTAAATAGAACATGATGCAGATATGCCATTCCTTCAAAAATGGCAAACACAAGAAAACGCAGCAATTAAAAGTATTAAATAGGTGTATTCGTGGAGACAGTTCAGGATCATTTCATAACTGTGGCACATGCACATGATTATTCTAGTTATTTGCAGAGAGTTCAGAACTTAATTCTGAATTAATTACTAATTTGGAATTGTTTGTTACAGGTTTTCTAGTACCCTGAATGCAGGACTAATCATCAGAATTTGGTTCTGATCTCTCTGCCAAAAACCAAAATCATCACGAGCATGCCTCAGTTCTGAGCTGATTCTGAACTGTCTCCGCAAATTCACCTATTAACAATGAATGAAGCCATACCTTAACATACTGAGTCACAAACAATTTTCTTAAATCCACCTTGGGGCTTTGACAATAGCTGGTTTGTAGATGCGATTCAAATTTTGGGAACTTTTGGGTAGCATCTCATATTTCTTTAATATTTTGGAGATTTAACCAATTAGGTAGCTTCTCAAGAAATGCTCAAACATGGGAGCTTAGATTCATTGTTTCGTATTATTTCCATCTTAGAGCAGAAATAAAATTACTGCAAACACTGTTTACTTGGGCTAATATTGCCAAGAAGGAGTTTTAGCTACAATTTGCCTGATTATTTTACTTTAATGTGAAATTAACCTTAGAATCTTATTATACAATCAATACTACGGAATACTTGATGCATATGATAATATGAGCTTCTTTAGAAAATTACACAATCTATGATAGATAGAAGCTATTAATGCCTAACTATAAAGCCTCAAAATGAGGAAACAGTTCATAACAATATGTTATTGGAGTTTCTGTAAGACTGAATTCAAAGAGTAAAAAAAGTAAATTAGAATAAATATATGGAAGTTACAAAATGTTTATAGGAATCGTCATAGGAACATATGAAACAGTTACAAATGAGGAATGTTATCAAAACACAGATTAATATAATTTCACAGCCAGTTTGAAAGAAAAGCCTCAGACTTTTACGGGGATAGGAAACCTTGCCCAAAAATGTCTGTTTTTGGACTGTTGGTTCAGAAAGCACTATATAGGCATTAATAAAAATATAATATTAATAATAATAAATATCTAAGTTTTCACTATCCAACACTTAAAGGATGAAGCAACATCTTGAGTGTTTGTTCTAGTAGACAACTGTAAGCATGTCGTAAAAAATAAATAAACATTCTTAAAATTGATCACTTTCATTCAAGTGTTACTATAAGAAATGATACAAAAATTAACTTTGACTCTGGGTCTAGCTCAATTCATTATCTTTGAATAGAAATATCTTATGAGAACGTAAGTGTAACACAATTGCTGTAATCATTCAAAACCATGAAGATGTTAAGCCCATTCTGTGGTGGAAGCTGTATTGGAGGTATAGCGCTGAAGTCGAAAGCCTCAAGGCTCCCATTCTGGTACTTCCCATCCTAAGCACGACCTTGGGCCTTGGCATGAACAGAAGAAAGGAAAGGTTTATAAAGGTATGGTCGGGAAGCTCATGGTTTTCAACTCCAAGATGATATTTATTCCCTACTCCAAAGGATAGGAGTTTCTTCGTAACAAGGCATCCGCAAGGAATATTAAATGTTGACTGTGAAATGAAATTTTTCCTGAGCATAAACATAATATGTTATGTATTAGTATTTCAAAAAACTATGACAGTGAAGGTCCATTTGTTCATTAAAGCCATCATAGGGAATCAAACCAGAGATCCTTTCTGGCTATTCAATGGTCCAAGATGGTTTGAAGGCTTCACTAATGGCTGCTAGTGAAAGAAACTAGGAAAAACCTGAAATCGCATGTGGGACAAAGGAGAAAAAGATTTACAGATAATGGAATGGCTATGGAGTTTCAGGTATGCAAAGGGGGTTCATGAATTTCACATATACAGAAAGATATGAATAGTGGGGGAAATGGGTTATTAGGACAGAAGTACCTTGAAAAGAATAGCGAGGTTTAAGAAGGCACAAAGTAAATAGCAGGGGTCAAAGAGAAGCAGCGGATGCCAGCTTATGAAGGTGCATTTTAAATTGCAGTATTTCTAAGAATTAATCGGTGAATATGTACTCTGGATGTATGTACATACATATTAAGTATATATTTTTTTGTAGGCTTCAACAATATCTCCGGCCAAATTGTGAAAGTGGCATTCACCCACAGGCAGTAGGACAGCCTGGTGAATTATTGTCCTTTATCCCCCAAACACAAATACAATTTTCATGATGAGCATCTGTAATGGAAATTTATCTGGACATAAAAGCATCACCCATTCAGATTACAGAGGTCCATCATGGGGAAAAGATCTACCATACTACCCTTTGGGGCTTACAACTGCTGCAGCTTGAAGAATGAAGACAGACTACTGGAGCTACTGAATGAAACAGAGAAGATAAACAGGGACATCATCAGACACAGCAAAGTTAGAAGAAAATCAGAATACTTGATTACACTTAAGGAAGGTAATCTATTTTATTATAGGGGCACAAAGGATGGAAGACTTGGAGGTGTTGGGTTCCTGATCAACAAGAGATGGAAAAACAATGTAGAGAAAATAGAAAGTGTATCTGACAGAATCTGCAAGCTCATTTTCAAGATAAATGAGCATTACTCTGTTCAGATTATAAAAGTGTATGCACCAACAGCAGCAAGCAGCAAAGAAGAAATTGAAAAATTTTACCAGACTCTGGGCACTGAGCATGATAAGGAAGCCCACTAATTGAGCGTTGAAATTGCCCATAAACACTGTGTGTTTATGGGCAATTTTAACGCTCATATAGGTCAACAGGAAGCTGATGACATCCTCGCACGACAATATGGACTGGGCCAGAGAAACAAATGTGGTCACCGTTGGTTGATTTAATGCAAGAAACATGAAATAAGCATCAAAGAACTAGATGAAAACAAAAATAAATTCCAGCTGGAGCTAAAAAGGATTCTCAGCACTTTAAGAAGAAGAACTGGAAACCAAAGTCAGGCAGGCTGTTAAGGAAGCAGCAGAAGAAGTGGCAAGCTCACCAAGAAGAGAAAATGACAGAAAACTTAGTGACAGCACCCTAAAAATGATGAAACGATGTAAGGAAATGAAGACTTCAGATACACAAAGATATCATAATAATATAATCGAATATGTCATATATAACATAATCAAATATGTCGATTTTTGCAAAGCTATCAGATAGGCAAAAACAGAAAGAAGGACGTGAGAAATTTCAATGAAAGAATTAGATGCTTGGATGGGATTCTAAATAAAGAGTGTTTAGAGTTCACAACTAGTTACATTGATGATCTGTTAATTTCTTCCTCTAGTTATGATGATCATTTAGTTCATTGGGAAATATTATTTCAGAAATTGCTTGATGCCGGTGCGACCTTAAATTTTAAAAAGTCCGATTTTATGGATTAGAGGTTTCCCCTTTCTTGGGCCATATATTGATGGCTGAGTACAGGTTGATCTTAGTCATGTCAGTGGTATCCAAACTGCAAAGACCACAAGGAATGAGAGTTTTTCTAGGTGTTTGTAATTATTATCCTAGGTTCTGTAAAAACTATGCAAAAGTTATTTTACTTTTGTTGAACCTATTGAAAAAGAACTTACCATGGAAATTGACTGTGGATCTCCAAACGGTGTTCGAATGCACAAAGGAGACATTTTTAGATACTGTTATGACACATTACCCAGATTTTAAAAAGAAATTTTTCCTCCACACAAATAGTTCTGATTCAGGATTAGGGGCAGTTTTATTTCAAAAGAACAAGGAAGGTGAACATCAGGTAATTGCATTTGTGAGTAGAACTTTGAAGGGCTCTAAAATTTTGTATTCCACAACAGAAAAGGAAGCTTTGGCTATAGTGTGGACTATCCAAAAACTCCAAACCCTGGTTTTGGGAAATGAACTGGTCATTTTGACAGATCACATAGCATAGTTGTTCCTGAACAAATGCAAATTGAACCATGGTAGAGTGACTCGGTAGGCACTTTTTCTACAAGAATTTGACTTCATTATTGAATATGAGATATGTAAAAAGAATAGCATCCCCGACTGGTTGTGTATATAAACCATTCCGATAATGAGGTAGGAGAAGTAGACATGCCCAACAGTTTCATAATGTCTGTAATTGACCTAAAAACATCTCCTTTTCCCAGGGGTATATTAAATGATCTCCCCATTCTTCAAAGGGGAGATCCATATTTTTTAAATTTTTACAAAGGTGTATCTGGTTTTTGGAATTGCCACATAGCAGTCGAGAATACCAGGATGTATCGAGGAAAATTCACAGATTTATTTTGCACTGTGAAGTTTTGTTTAGTAAAGTCAGGAAAGATCAGGACAGATATGAGATTTGTGCCCCATCAGTAGTACAGGAGGAATTGATTTTAATTGCACATATGAGTAATGGCCATTGCAGGACTTCAAAGACCTTACTTTGGCTTTGAGACAAATATTACTGGAAAAACATTAACCGCTCCATTAGACAGTTATTGCTGGCATGTGACCAATGTCTGAGAACGAAAAATCATAATCAATACTTTGAAGGGCTGCTCAAAAATATTATCCCCTGTAAACCGTGTGATCTCTATATAGTGGACATTTACAGCCATCTCTCTAAATCCGAGTTTGGAAATAAATATATTCTGGTAGCTATGGATGTTTCTTCAAAATTTGTACAAGTGTATCCCATTAACAAGCCTGCCACAAAAAAAAATTGCTTAAGAGTTCTTGTAAAAAAATTGTTTTGAAATGTATGGAAAACTCACGAAAATATTATCGGACCATGGTACCCAGTTCATAAAGCACCTTATGGAAATTCACTTTAAATGAATTGCGGGTTCAGACTGTTTTCTCATCTATTTGATGCCCTCAAACTAATCCGCGAGAAAGTATGAGGGAACTATCCCAATTATTCGGGGCATACTACATGGCCTGAAAAGTACCGAGCCTAACATAGAGATTTCGTCACTAGTAACTTTTTCTGCACATTTCACTTTGAGAACCAACCTTAAGTTGGCACTGTTTTTAATTTCATGACAATTCATGTATTAGTTCCCGAATGGCAGCTGATTGTCTTCACAAAGTTTAGGCATTTTGCGAACGATGGAAAAAGACTAGTTTCGAGTTTTGATTAAACATTGTTTCTTGATGGGAAAAAACACTGTCCAAGCCAAAACTTGGTTAGATAAATATTACCCAACATCCTTGCCTTCAGAAGCGACAGTGAAACGGTGGTTCGCAGACTTAAAACGTGGTCGTGTCAGCACCAAAGACGCCGAACGCCCTGGACGCCCCTCCGAGGCCACCACTTCAGAAAATATAAAAAAAGTCCATCTGATCGTTTTGAACGATCGTAAAGCAAAGTTGCGTGAGATAGTAGAGTCTGTGGGTATATCGATGGAACGCGTTGGGAATATTCTGCATGAACATTTGGGGATGAAGAAGCTTATCGCGCGATGGGTGCCGCGTTTCCTGACTCCGGACCAGAAGCAAAGACGTGTGGAGGATTCCGAGCGAGGTTTGGCCTTGTTTCAAAAAAACAAAAAGGACTTTTTGCGCCGATTTGTGACGATGGACGAATATTGGATACAATATTACACTCCTGAGTCCAATCGGCAGTCTGCAGAATGGTTGGAAGCGGGTAGCAGTCGTCCGAAGCGTCCAAAGACCCAACAGTCAGCTGGGAAGGTTATGGCGAGTGTTTTTTGGGACGCAAGTGGAATCATTATGATTGAATACTTGGAAAAGGGAAAAACAATTACAGGCGACTACTACGATGCTCAACTGGACCGTTTGGACATCGAGATCAAGAAAAACGGCCACACATGAAAAAGAAGAAAGTGCTCTATCGCTACGACAACGCACCAGCTCATTCGTCAATGAAAGCGACGGTCAAATTGAGTGAATTGCGGTACGAATTGGTTTCACATCCCCCGTATTCACCAGATCTGGCACCCAGTGACTACTATCTATTTCCAAACATGAAGAGATTTCTTCAGGGGAAGAAATTCACGTCAAATGAAGAAGTCATGTCCGAAACAGAGGCCTATTTTGGAGGACTTGAGAAATCATTTTTTTCGAAAGGCATCAAAATGCTCGAGGACCGGTGGAATAAGTGCATAGCTCTAGATGGAGATTATACTGAAGAATAAAAAAGGTTTTCAGGTAAAAAATTGATTTTTTATTTGTTAGGCTAGGGAATTTTCAGGCCATGTAGTACTGTTCAGATGACCATAAAAGTTGGATGGAACTAATTCCCTGTATTCATAAATGGTTAAATGAACTAACTCATGAGAGCACTGGCTTTACTCCATTGGAGTTACATTTTGGATAATATCTATTAAAGGAGGTAGAAAAACAATTGGAATTCCCAAACAAACCTCCAATTTTGCTTGATAATATTCAAAGAATTGCCTTACAAAGGTTGGAAAAAGACGGGAGTAACCAAAAGTCAAATCAGAAAGTAAAAACATACAGGTTTTCACTAAAAGAAAAGGTTTTATTAAGAACTCTTCGAGTATCAGATTCTAAGCAAAAGTTATTCCATAAATTTTTTCATTTATACATTGGTCCCTTTATATTTTCTAAATTCATAGGGAAAAACGTGTGTATATTATCTGAAAGGAATGGTCAAAAAGAGGGAACGTACAATTTAAAGCCGTACCTTGACTCCCTCAATGCTTCTCAGACTTGGCAAGAGTCACCAGCATGATAATATTCTTTTGGATTTGAAAATTTAGCATCGTCCAAGCTGATTTATTTTTTTAGACTGAAAATTATTCATTTGATTTGCCATTTGAAATTGTATCTATTTATGTTGGCACATACAAAGAAATAATTTTCAATCTTGTCAGGGGAGCGATGGAATGATTTTGGTCCAAATCCTTTTGTAGATGTGTTTTTATTATATTGTATTTTTAATTGTACATTTTGAGGGAGAATGTGTCTAATTTCTTTGCATTATATTTTTGTGTTTAGTGTTATAAATTTGTGATTTTGTATTAAATGAAATTTGGACCCTTCTTCTTTCAAAGCAACCATAACCATACCCTAGCCTATACTGTAGGCAAAGAAGCAACCTTGCTGTCTGAAGGAAGGAGGTGCAGAACTCTCTCCTATTGTCGGTCAACTCTGGAACCCAAATTTCATTTACTTTTCTAATATGAGTTTGTCTCATTACAATGTTTATGTGTTATCCTAAGACTCTTTATACAGCTGAATATCTTCGCAAGTGTTTGAGTGCTTTCCAATGGGTTTGTTGATAAAAAGATCCTCCAAGCTTACCACATTCCACTAAAAATTCAACTTACTTTCCGCACCTTGCCCTCATTTTGTCTTCATTGCCCAGGGCTACTGCCTGGCTCACAGTGTCTCCTTCTGGCTGTGGTCAGATAAGTAAGCGATTATTCTACCAGGGAATTTCATAAAAGAAGCCAGAGAGAAACTTCGAAAATTTCTGGAGGTCATAAACTGCCTTCAACTTAACTATTATTTTGACTGTTTCCCTCCCCTAGCAGTGGGGAAGGCAAAGGGTCCTCTCCTGTTCTAAACTATCTATTCTATATTCCCCTGAAATGCTCCGCAGTGGGAAAATGCCAAACTAAGATGGAGAAAGGTTGAGTTAGAGATCTTAGAAAAGTATCCAATAACCTTAAGGTGACAGTAAAATGGATGCTGTTCAGGAAGAGATGGTTGAAAGGAAGACAAAGAGATGCAAAATCAAATTATCAATGAAGTCAGAAAGATTTCACTTCAACAGATTAAAAAATTAGAAAAGAAAGTTTGAAAATCAAATAAATCAATTTTAAAAAGATAACCTTTGCAAAACAATTGAAACTGATGAAAAATCTTCTAAATTCTAAAAATTCTATCACTTCTAGTAAAATTCAATTACCCTTGTAACTCTAAAAGGCTTGATTAGAACTGTTGATCAAATGCTAAGTTTTTTAAAGGGACCCGTTAAATCTCAGAATACAGTTTGAAATTTTAAAATTTGAAAAACTATTTTACAGAGATATGCATATGGTGAAATCTGCAAGGTATATAAGTTTAATTCTACTGATTATAATATTAAGGATTTCCTTTGTTGAAAATTGGAAAAAATCAATATTTAGCTTTCATTGATACTTTGCATACTTAAAATTTTAATAAAGCTATTCATAAGGCTTTAATTTTAAAACTGGAATTAATTAATTTTCTATCTTTCTGATCAAAAAAATTCTAAAATATATACTACAAGAACTAAATCCAAGAACTTAATACTTAGTAACTTACTTCATTGTTCTTTTCCTTTTTCTCGTTGGCTTCTCTGACTGCTCCTCGTCTTCATAAGTATCTCTAGTGAGAGCAGGTCTGAAATGATAAACACCCAAATATGTCAGATTATAGATTTTCAAAGATATAGGTATTGTTTTTTTCCTGTTTGAATATACTTATTACTATTAAATTTTGCGTGATTACTCATTAATTTCATCAGTGAAATGAACAACTATCTTTTTCACTAATCAAATATAATTAAGAATAAGATCCAGTAAACCATCAGAGAAATAGTTATTCTTAAAATGTACACTAAAAATATTTCTTTTGGAAGTGCCTTAACAAGAGGCTTTACCAAAAGAGTATGGCAGAATAAACTGTAAATTCCTTCTAAGGCAGAAATTCTCATTTTAACTAAAAAGTATTCTCAGAACAAAAAAAACCTCATGCAGTGAATAAATAGTTCATGATCAGTTTGTGTGAAAATCATTTCTTTTTAACTGATCTTACTATACTATACTAAGTGAATCTTATTCTCCATGTATTACTTACTTAGCTTTAGCAACTTATGCATAAAAAGGAAGTTTGGGATAATTGATTTTGAAGACATTAAGCATAGAGTAAAAATGATTCCTGAAAGAACAGTGCAACAACAGCGCATGCTATTCTACCATAAGAAATACAAGGTGCTGTTAGATTTAAGAGGTCCCTTCACAATGTCATCGACTATATTCTGGTAAGGAAGAGGTTTAGAAATAGTGTTAAAAACTCGCAAAGGTATCCTGGTGCTGATGTAGACTCAGATCATAATTTAGTAATGATGAAGACCGAGCTTAGATTCAAAAAGATTTATAGGGCAAAAACCGCACCCAAATGGAACGTAGAAGCCCTCAGGGGTAGGAAAGCTAGAGAGTTTCAAGAGTCAGTAAACAGGGCTCGAGAAGATAAGGAAAGGGAACTCACTATAGATGAAGGATGGGAAATGATCAAAACTAGCATTAAAGATAGTGCCCAAAGAACCATCGGGAGGGTCACACAAAGCAAAATTAGGAAACCATGGGTGACGGTTGAAATGATAAATAAAATGGAGGAAAGAAGGAAATGGAAAAGTGTTAACACAGAACACGGGTGTAGAATGTACAGGGCCCTAAACAATGAACTGAGGAGGGTAACAAATAAAGCAAGAGAATTGTGGTGGAAAGGCCAGTGTAACGAAATAGAGAAGATGGCTGAAAGCGGGAGGGTCGACCTATTATACAGAAAAGTAAATCAATTAACGGGGAATAAAATTAGTAATAAAATGACCACTATAAGGGATAACAGGGGAAATGTCTTAAGGGAGCCAGCAAGCATAAGGGGACGATGGAAAGAGTATGTGGAAGAATTGTATTCGAAAGACATGAAGCCTACCCACATAAAGATTCAGGGCATACAAGAAGTAGAGGAAGATGATCTTGGGCCGAATATACTAGATAGTGAACTTGATAGGGCACTGCGGGACATGAAGGGAAAGAAAGCAACGGGTGTTGACAAGATTCCTGTAGAATTACTGAAGAATCTTGGGGGAAAGGGTAAAAAACAATCCTATGATTTATGTAGGAAAATATACAACAAAGGAAAGTGGCCAGAGGATTTTACCAAGTCTATCCTGATTCCGTTACAGAAAAAGAATAATGCCTTAGAATGCCGGGACTACCGAACAATTAGCTTAATATCTCATGCGGCAAAAGTTATTCTTAGGGTCTTGAATAGAAGAATCGAGGGAAAAACTAAAGAATTCATAGTGAATGATCAGTTCGGTTTTCAGAGAGGGAAAGGGACGAGAGCAATTGGGGTTATGAGGGTTCTCGTAGAACGAAGCTTAGAATTTAAAAGGGACGTTTGTGCATGTTTTGTTGACTTTGAAAAGGCCTTTGATAGAGTTCAATGGCTAAAACTGATGGTGATATTAAAGAAAGTTGGGTTGGATTGGAAAGATAGACATTTAGCGCAAAATTTGTATTTAAATCAGACCGCACGAGTAAGAGTTGCTAATGGGGAATCGGAATGGGCAGAGTTAGGGAGGGGAGTAAGACAAGGCTGTCCTTTATCACCATCTCTTTTTAACTTATATGCAGAAGAAATGATCAAAGAAGCTTGGGATGAAATATATAAGGGAATAAAGGTTGGTGGGGAAGTAGTGAAGTCAGTAAGATATGCAGACGATAAAGCTATTGTGTGCGATTCTGAAAGGGGTTTGCAAAACCTAGTAAATGCACTAAACGATAAAGCAAAGGAGTTTGGGATGAAAATCAATGTAAGAAAGACTAAGATTATGAGGTTTTCAAAGGGAAAGAAAGCTAAGTTAACAATAAGGGTGGATGGGGAAAAACTAGAGCAAGTAGATCAATTTCCATGCTTGGGCAGCCTTTTTTTCTAAGGATGGAAGATGTTCGACAGAAATTAGAAAAAGGATAGCATTAGCAAAAGAAGCTTTCATGAAACGAAGGGAACTGATGATAAAGGGACTTGATAAAGGAATCAGGAAGAAATTGGTAAAATCCTTGGTGTGGAGTGTAATGTTGTACAGGTGTGAAACGTGGACGTTAAGAAAAGAGGATGTCAAAAGATTGGAGGCTTTTGAGATGTGGGTATGGCGTAGAATGGAGAAAGTTAGTTGGGTCGATAGAAAAACGAACGAGGTTCTAGAGATCGTTGGGGAGAAAAGAGTAATGATTGAAGTAATTAAAAATAGACAAAAGAAATGGGTGGGTCAAATATTGAGTTGGGAGGGATTGTTGAAGAAAGCGATCGAGGGAAGAATGCTAGGGAAAAGACAGAGGGGAAGACAAAGACAAAAGTTATTAGACGAATTAAGGGGTGGGATAAGTTACCGGGAATTGAAGGAGAGGGAATTAAATAGGGAATTTGGGGGCACATGAACCTACCAAAAGGTAGAACACTTTATATATATTTCACAATGTCAAACAAAGACTATTTATATTATATATATGAAAGCACCAGAATTGAAGGAATACATCTTATCAGTGTTAGAATGAACAACTTGAATGTCTTTATCTAGAGATACTTTACATTTGGAAAATTCTATCCACACAATTGGGAGCCTATAATTCAATTTATTGAGAATCATCCAGAGAGCACCTCTATCTTTCAAACCACTGTATCTTGTACAAGACATGAGCTGAATGACAGCTATTTGGAAACCTTAGCTAAAGCAATTTTTAACTATCAAAGGGACCACAGTATTCTCCTAGCTTCCAAGCTAGATCAAGGCAAATTCTAGTTTCCTACTATATATTTACTAAATCATGGGTTACATTCCAACATAGGCTTACTGGCATTTGTCTATTAAATTGCATTAATATAAAAAGCTCTTGAGAGCTATCTATACTTATACCAAGAGACCTTTGCTTGTGGAAATGTCTTAACATAAATAAAATTCCATACAAGCTGCTTTCTGGGAAAGAATAAAAATGCATGAATACATTCTTTCACTTAGTGGAACACAGAAAATATAAGAGCAACATAAATCAGAAAGTAAATTTTATAGCAATTAGATGGACTAAGTACTCATGATATAAGAAAGAAACATGTATAACACTTAATTGAACTACTAAGCTAGGCGAAAAATTGAACACTATCACTCCAAAACTGGGTTAATGAGAAATGCTTAAGTGTGAAACTCAGAAATAACTTTCATGAATATTTAGTAAAAGATTTGCAACGTTGTATGATATTCATTCTTGTTTTTTTGGCATATACCTAGTTTGATGGTATGGGGCAAACATTTCAAGGACACTACTAAGTAATAACCAATCTATAATTAGGAAAATATTGTATTTTACAATTATAAATTAATTTTACCTCTAAGTCAAAAAATTTTTCCAATCTACATTATGTGCCATATCATGGTCACAAAAAAATATATAAATTTAGCTTTCTGAAGAGGTCTTGTGCTATATAAAAGCAGTAGTTGACCACCAAACAGACAAGCAGCCATTAGGCTGTGCAACTAGATAAAGATAGACTTACTCAATAACTGCCAGATGGCAGGGCCACCTAAACAAAGCATGTATCCTTTCAGAAAACAGCTTTCTGCTCTCAGCATCAGATAAGCTCTTCCCTTCTTCTCCCTTTGGAGCTCTGAGACTTGGCACTGCAATCACCTCAGAATGTGGAGTATTTTTCCAAAGCCTAAGGTTCCCCCTTGACAATAATACAGTGCGAAAGCCCACCAAAGTGGTGGTGTTTGCAGGGAAAAGCTCACGAAACTGAAAAGTTGTTCCACATTGATATAAAGGGTAAGGCTGAGGACTCGGAGCATTCACTGAAAATGGCACTGAACTAGAATTTTCCACAGCAGAAACCTCCCCTGCAATTGTTTCTTTTGTCTGATTAATTTCATCAAACTTTTTCTTCAGCTCATGCAACAAAAACTTATCTGCGTCATTCCAAAATTCATCTTCATCAATAATTGATTCATTGAAAGAGAAGGACAAGCGAGCTTGCAGAGTATTAAGAAGTTTTAACATAAATTGGAACCTATGCTGCTTTTCCTCTTGACTAAATATGACTGAAAGAGATAAGAAAAGGCATCATGAGAATCAAAGAATAATATTTAGGAATAATTAGATAAAATATAGTCCATCATATGAGCCAAATACAATGGTGCCACATCTTACAAACTGCTCGATATATCTAATTTCCAACCTAAAAACTTTACTCCTTTATTAACTCCTTTCTTATCTCTACATACAAACTTACTTTGAGAAATAAACGAAAAATATGTATAAGATATAATGAAAAATAAGGTTTCAAATTTTTTGAGTTGAGACTAGAAATTAGAGCAAATAAAGTTATATACTTCAAATAAATTAAGTAATGTGAATTAAGTTATGAACGAGTTGATGGAACATTACATTACATCAACCTGTAGACACCAGCAAGACAGTTGGCAATCATAATTAAGAAAAATTATCGATGGCATTGATGAAATTCATTAATGAAATCCCAAATAATATGCAGTTAACTAGTAACTGGGACCACGGAAACCTCTGCTGGAATGAATTAAGTTTGTAAGTTGAGGTACTACTGGAATACTGGTACCTATAGGTATTTCATACTTGTTGCTGAAATAATAGTTTTGAAACAGAAAATTAATTATAAATTTAAGATTCAAACATGCTAGTTCTACTGTATATTTTCCTAGCTCAGAAATTGTAAAATAAAAGATTGTACTCCTGAAAACTAGACTACATATCAATACATTATTTTCATAAATTATAGAAATATAAAGATTGTGGCATAAACATTAGAATTCATATTTAAATATTGCAACCAAAGCCATTTATACAACTATGGGCAAAAGAAAGTAACTTGCCCAAGATAGAGTATCTTCTGGCACCCGTGATAATTTTATTCAGTTAAGATTGCAATTTTACAGGTATCAATAAGAAGATAAACTGAATTTTGTTTACACTAATTCAAAATTTCTCATCATGTTTTTAAATTTCAAATTTTCTTCCATTAATTATACTTTGAATTTGATTGAATTGAACAATTTCAAAAGACTTCTATTTTGTATACCTTTAAGAGTTTGTAGCCTGTTTTCCCATTCTCCCTATGCCCCTACATTTCTGTTCCAACACATTTATAAACAAAACAATAATAATGGTTATAGCTTAAGTAGTTCAGTATTATTAGATTACATATCAGTTATAAATCAGATTATATATTATTAGATTATTTATATCACTCAGCCATCCTTACAGACTGATGTTCTCTGGGTAAGGTCTTGGCATGCCACATCATATCAAATGGTATCATAATCTCCAATTTTTGCTTCACATGTGCATTTCATTTTGCTAGTAAGTCCTAGTGATCTGTTACTGGCTTTAGGGTTTGAAATTATGTTTTCCCAAAGATAAGGATAATCAACTTGTCTTGCTATAGCAAAAACTCAATGTAAATAATTACTTACAGCAGGAACAAACAGTTTCTTAGA
This sequence comes from Pachydiplax longipennis, assembly GCA_036926295.1. Classification (NCBI taxonomy): domain Eukaryota; kingdom Metazoa; phylum Arthropoda; class Insecta; order Odonata; family Libellulidae; genus Pachydiplax; species Pachydiplax longipennis. Next base: position 10,058,983 of record JAVFKF010000024.1, on the reverse strand, counting down.
GGGGGAAAGGTAGATGATATAAAACTTACTTCTGAAGATATTCTGCAATCAATTTCATAAAGACAATTTCCTATTTAATAACTTTTTCAGGGTCAGCAATTACTGATAGAAGGGAGCTTCATGAAACATAATAATTTGAGGATTTCTTAAAAGATGTTTAGGACACAGAGCGTTGACCAGTATTATTGTTGGAGTAAGAGAAAAGAATAGAGCAATAATGTCCACACCAAAATGTGAAATTTGAGATGAATATACATGAAAAGGAAGCTAAACATGTATGACTGAAAAGACTCTATAACAAAGAATTAGATTGGGGAGGTTAAATTTTTAAGAAGGGTCACGTGTTCGTATTCTGCTTCACAAAAGTTCACTGCAATAAGGTTTATACAGAAATCCATTCCATTTCCATGTTAGACAGTTTTCATTTAACGGAAGGCTGAAATACACGAAATTCCTATAACACATGCAAGGACCAAATTTTTTTTTAGGATAAGGTTTCCACTTTACAAGGATTTCCACTTAAGAGGTTACATTGTACCATATTATTATACAAAAAAATAGTGACGTCTGTCAGGCATTCACCCAAGGACGGGAGGGAAACCCCTCCGAAAAACCTCCCGTGGACAGGTAAATTCTTAACAATAAATAGATACACAATAATTTACAATCTAATAATATCCCAGTACATAACCCAGATACAATAAATTACAACTAAAGCATTATATAATACATTATAGATAATAAAATTTGAAGTACAGTAAAATGAGATGTGTTCAACTTTACATGCTACATTATTTATAGACAGACATAATTTAAATACTATGAACTTTTGGTTTAGTTTTGTAAAGTTTTACATTATTCGGCATCAGAATGAGAACTTCTCCAGGTAAAGCATTCCATTCTCTTATAACTCTATTGATAAAAGAGTATTTCGCCTGATCAGTTTTCTATTCATGTTCTTTTATTTATAGTGGGTGATCGCCTCTTCTATTATAATTTTGAGTATGATATCTCACCCCTAGTTCATCTCAGACATCTTTACAGTTCCACACATTAAATACGCCCATTAATCTAAATATCTTACTTCTTGACAATAAAGATTCCCATCCTAGTTGATCTATCATTTTACTAACACTCTCTTTCTTCTTGTGATTTCCGATTACATATCTGGCCGCATATATTGAATTAATACGGTAAGAATTATTACTTGAAGATGATACCACATTGCCATTCATTGAATTTTCCACTTTCAAGCATATCCTGCATGTTATTCAAAGAAACAGATACCATGTATCTCTTCCTTCTTCTGCCCAAAACCATGAAAGGTAAAATTTATGCTTTCCATATCAGCCAATCCTATGATCCCAATATCATTTTCCTTTGCATGCTTCTTTCTATGCATTAATAGACCTCTCATGCCTTTATCTTTATCTGCTACTCTTCATTAATGGTCACCATATTTTTCAGATGAGCATGTGACATTCATTATAATTAAGGTTCACTTAAAAACTGACCAAGACATTCTGGCTAAAGATAAGCAGTTTCAACAGCGAGAATATCCTTACTAACAGCTGCAGAGTAATAAATATCTATTTAAGATCGATGGTCAGCTTTTTTCTATAGATTTGCTGATTTAAACAATCTTGAGATGAAAATAATGTAAATAAAATTCTTAATCAAGAAATTGTAGTCTAAAGATGTTATGTGATAAAAAATGGATGATGATAGTAACAGATACATTTTTCTAGCTCCTCCTAAGAGGATTCTCCAAAGGGCAGAACTAAAATATAATAAAGGACCTAAATAAAATTTGAACAAATTAAGGTTTTGAAAGGAATCTAGCATATTATAATGATTAAGACAATGTATAGCTCCTTTTTTTTCAGGCTGACCTTCAGTTTTTGCCAGGGATTTGTGGATGGGAGGTAAGAGTACATAGTGAACAGTGGTTTCCTAAGGGACACTGCTTGAAAATTGAAAGAAAATAAAAGAAGTGTGGTGATTTTATCTCAAAATAAAAATTTTAATGTAATGAGCAATCTCTATTTGATCTACTAACCCTTACCTTTTTTTCTCCCTGAAACCATCAAGTAGCTGACCTTGCCAAAGTCATCCAGCATCTGATCAGCTTGTGAATATGGCTTAACCTTCTTGGCACATGATTTTCTCTTCTTCATTCGTTTTGACAAGGCTGTCTTCAAGACGGCAAGATCTTCATCATTCAAACCCTAAGAAATGAAGAAATTTTAAATTAAAAAAAATGGATAAAATTATCACATCCATGAATTCTTGACAACATTTTTACTTCTCCAATCTGAAAACATAAGCAAATGATGACTTATATAGTCAACTGAGGACAAGAAGAGAAACAGTCAATCATAGAATATATTGAGAAAATTACACGCATGCTAAGCAGAAGCCAAACTATTTTGCTGTACTCTATTTGTGATCTTATGGGAAACTCACTGAGAGGTGCACAGGGGGGCCTAATCCAACTCAAAAAGTAGGGGAGGCAGAGCTCACAAAGAGGAAAGCCATGGTTCTATCCATACATCCTACATTTGTATTAGAAATAGCATACTCTGCAAGACATAGAAAGAATTACCCCTCAAATGTCAGCCTTTTCTTCCCTTACTTCCTCCATAGCATGAAATCATTTCAATCAATTCAAGATTGCAGACAATTATAGACAATGAGTAAATCACGACCAAAATTTCTCTTAAACTGTGCTGCAACTATAACAACCATATTATATTTCATTTCTTTTTGGCATTAGTCTTAATTTATCAAAACCTTTGTAATAGATGAATGGCTTGATGAGGAGACAGTTCAAGGTAAAATTATGAATCACTCAAATTGATTTATGATATCATTGACAGATTAATAGGGCCAAGCAGTAAGTTGACCTGCATCCTCCTAGCTGAAAATCTTTCTTCAATCACATGCCCACTATCAACCAACTTTCGCATTTTAAGTTGGATTCACAAGCTCTGAACAAAACATTAACTGACTGGTACAAGCAGTAGGTACAGAATCTCCCTTTGAAACCAATTTTTAATTATCCTGAAAACTTTCAATTATCTTAACATCTGATTCTTTGAGTTTATGCTTGTTTAATATAGTATTCAATCATATACTCACATCTTTTTCTTCTTTTATAACATTCTCTACTGCAGCAGGATTCAATATGCTCTGAATCTTTCCCCAAAGAAGTGAATTTCTTTGGCTGCAATCACCTATGTTCCTACGTGGAGCTTCATCAATCTGAAAATTTAAAAAGATAATAACTGTACTCATACTTTGAGAGAGAAAATCAATTAGTACTAGAACAAATGAAGGAATCTCTTGAGTGGAGAAACACCAAAATCAATAGCTACAGGAACAAAACACCATGTAACATAAGTCTAGCGAATTCAAGTTTCTAATCCTCAATGATTAAGCTAGGAATCAACTGAGTATATTTCAAGTGAATGTAATGCAGTAATGCTCAAATAAATTATTTTATCTATCATAAAATTTAAAATTTCATCATAAAAAATGAAAAACAGGGAAAAATGCAGTTAAAGAGTTAATTAAATCCCAATTAAGTACAAAGATACCCTGGCAAGGGCCTCTGAATACAAAAAACTTGGTAAACTAACTCAACCTTCTCCATTATAAGCAAGCAATGCCTCCTAAGTTGAGCACTTAAATCTGCTCCTAAATCCTTCCCAAATGCTTCCATATTTATTTACTTCTTCATTTGCCGCAGTATTTAAAGCTGTACATCTAGTATCTAGAGATTCCTTAAACTAATGCTGTCTATACCTTATCTGCATTTTTTTTAAAAATGGTCAGATTTTTGGATAAGACAGCACCTACTTTTGTTACTTAATTTTAGTCATTATTTACTTTAAATGAAGTAATTTTTATTTTTATAAAGTATTTTTAATAAGGGAAGAAAACCGGTTGTTTCAATGACAGTGTTAAAAGGCTCTGAAGGTAACAACTTCTCAGGAAGAACAAGTCCAACAGACAGTAGCCAAACAGTGGGCATTTTAATCACAAAATTAGTTATCTCAAATAAGAGAAAGAAAAGGAACCGGGCTCCCAGATAGCCGTGTGGGTAGCGTGTTTGACTTCAATGAAAGTGGTCCTGAGTTTGATTCCTGGTGGGAGCCCATGTGCAAAATGACCTCAGCTGTTGAAGCACTTTTCACAGTACTACTACCAAAAAAAGGAACCTTCTTAGGCTATGGTTACAGTGATTGCAATTACTACAATGCAAGCTCTGACCAAATCAGAATTGTCCGAATGCATCAGAACTGTTCGTCAGAACATAGTGGTTCCACTGTATAACTTACAAAAGAAATCAAGAAATGAGGAGAAAAACTACATAGAACAGATATAAAGTATATTAGTATTTTATGAATTACTTGACTGATTTTATAAAAGAGGATATAATACATTCACTGTAATAAAGGACAGAAGATAGGTCAATGCTAAATTTTTTATAATAAAACTTAAGAGGCAATACGATTAACAAGGACCATGATGAGGGTGGGACAAAAGGAGAAAATTCCTAGGGTGAAAATTCTTAGAAGGTACACAACTGGTGTTATCATTTCCAAATAAAAGAAAAACCTTAAAATTTCCTTCTTCTTACAAATTTTATACATTGTATTCAATATGAAATATTGCAAATATAGCAGTGGTATGGAGATGTAAGGAAGAGGTGAACAAGGGTCTAATGAGAAGATTCATGGCCGAAAGCTCGCTCTCAGAAAAATGTGAAAAGTAAATGAAGTGAAAATAAAAATTTCTGAAATAAAAATCTGAAGAAATTTATTTTTGTTTAATAATTGCAAATCTGTTTTGAAGTACCTTTTCTACGAAAGAAGAAGGGCAATAATAATCATCACTCTATTATATAGATATTATATTATATTATCTATATAAATGATAGTATCTTAGGTAAGAGGAAGAGAGTGAGCAAAAAATAGGATGTCAGCATTACTCATATGATTGTTCTGGAATATTTCTTATATTTCTGCATTTACTGAAACTTTTTACTAGTTTTTTAAAACATTCAATCTGCTTTGAATCAAAACAGCGACCAGAGAAAATTTAATAAATAGGCATTCACTTTCACTCAAAAGTTAACTAATATTAACTTTCCTTTGTTCATTAAAATCAAAACAATAGTTTACATTGAACAAAATGTGAGATTAATTATTGAATCAATGCGTTAATTATTTATAATTTGAAAGATTGATATTGATACTAATATAACTATTTGTGCAATTTCTGAATAATTCAAAAATCTCAGTAAATAAACAAGTGCATGGATATTAAGCTTATATATAATAAACCACCCACTACATACACTGATAGTGATACTTAAAGGAAATCTCAAGGGATGTCACAAATTGTGTATATTTTCAAGTATGCAATGACTGATGAAGCATTGACCTCAACCTTTCAAGAGAAATAGAGGATGAAAAAATTATCCCAAATAAATAATATAAGAAGACGACATACTGTAGAATCAGGGTTTCTGGCACGCCATTCTTTGAGGAAATGGTACCGATGTCTCACTTGATTCCGATTTCGGCCATTGAAAGATTTTGTGAGTTCATGCCACTTATCACGGCCCTCTTCTTCCACAAGTTTCAGCAACAGTGCATCCTCTTCCCTAAGACACAGAAAAGTGAATCATCACAAGCAGTCAATCATGAAAAAAAGAAAGATCTACAAATAATAGATCAAGGAAGTTACATACCAATTTTTAAATAATGTAACATGTCTTATATACTATGCCATTTCATTTTTGATGAATTTCATCATCAATATTAAATTTGTGTTTATATTTTTCCAACAAGGATGCTTTTGATCAAAGAGACAACTTTAAAAATAAAGGCAATAAAAATCATTCTCAATCTAATAAATATCTCTCTTTAACCTTTAACTCAACAAAAACATATATTTTTAATAAAAATTAAACTTCTACATATTTTTCATTAGAAATTTATGATTGGCAGCACTGAAAATGTTAAAAAGGGTTTCTACTTTTAGTTCTTGAGTTTTCAAACATATATATTTTTTTAATTCTCATAAATGATCCTTAAAATTAACCATAATACTTTTCCAAGACTATTGAATATCATGTGATACCACAGGACTCAAATGCATACTGCCTTCTCATACTGTTATGCTAAGATAGCATGGTTCATAAAGGTTTAATGATATGTCTAAATTTGAAGGATGTGCCAAAAAAACTAAAGATTAAATATATTGAAGTTCTTCAATATCTAGAAAGATAAGATTTGCAAATGCTAATCTTATTCATTTGCCTCTAAATGCTTGGCCTAATAGTCAATAACAGGGTACATTTGCCAAAATTATGATCTTTTAATTTTTGTCCTATTTTCTTGCAAATTTAATGATCCTATAACAAAAACTACATTTGTTTAGGATATCAAGGTTGGCATTCCTGTATAGGCAGGTTGGGCATCGATTGGAGCTTTTTCCATGCTCATGCAGGCACATGAGACACTTAAAGGTTAATAGTTAACTCAGTGGTTTTTGATTAATGTTCAATATGTATTTACTTTGTCCATCTTCCTAAAGGACCAATTCGGACCAAGCATTGTGTATATCTTGCATATACTTGTGCAGTAGTTCTCCCAGGCAAAAGTTCAGATATGCGTGCAAAATCCCTCCCAAATCGCTTAACCCCAGCCATAATTAAGCAATCTTCTTCGGCTGTAAATCTGCCCTTTCTTATATCTGGGTTTATAGAATTCTGCCATCGATGATACACTTGAGCTCTTGAGCGGTTGGTCATACACATAGTGACCTGGAACGCAAACAAAAAAAGTTTTGATAGAGTTGATGATACCCTAAAAATTTCACTAAAGGTCTGCCAGTAAGCAAAGTGGTTAAGCAAATTTGCCTTTGATGAAAGCTGTACAAGTTTTGAATTCCAATGAGTTAAGCTGAGTTCATTTTATTTTACCCAAATGTAATCAAATCCCGGTGAGCTGATGTAATCTATAAAAGCAATTTTAGAAATGCAACTACTATTTCTATAACATCCTTGTTAAATGTATACATTAAGGCTTGGATATCTGTATATCAGAAGTCACTAAGTGTACATTGTCCTTTCACGTTGACTTAGTTCAGTTGTCATTATCTGTCCATTTTTGAATGTATAAATATTACATCATGCTTGAAAATGAGATAATATACCGAATCTACTCAAAGTATTGCTAGTTATATGATCCTTCAAAACATAAAATCACTGAAACCAATCTGACTGAAATTAAAGTCATGAATATAAATCAGTTAACTGAATGGAGGAAAAATGGTTGACTTTGACTTTAAATAAAGCCCAAAATATTTCCGATAAAAAAATCACTCCTTATAATTCCAATAGGTATTTAAAATGATAAAAGCGTTGCATGGAGAAATTATCAATCAATAGCTAACTGTGCTAAGAATTATATGCCTTAACTTATTCCTATAATGAAAGCCTAAAATTAATCCTGTACTTATGACAGGTTCAAAACTTAAAATTATGACAGCAATGTCTTGGCACACCAGAATAGCTAATGTTGCCTTTTAAATTATCGGTTATTCGCTACTATTTCATAACATCTAACCAATAAGGTAAAATATCTTACTATATGAAATCATTAAGGTGAAATGAAGAATGAGGTTGCCTTTGGTGGAGTAAAAAATAATAAATTGGTACGAAGAAATATCTAAATATTATCATGAAAAATTGCTCACTGTTGACCATGGAATAGTATCTCCAACTCGACATTTGCTAATTACACGTCTCAACATTTCATCTTCTTCATCAGTCCATTTATGATTAAGCAAATCTTCATTTACGTGTCTCTGGTACTGAATAACACACTGGAATTGGGATCGGTTGGTATTTAACTCAAAAGCAATTTTAGCCCAATCTTGTTCTTTATTTCGGAGGGCAATATCCTGAAAAACAAAGTATGTTTTTAGTTCAGTAGTTGCATAATTTAGGATTGGGCTGACACTTTAGAAACAAGAATGAATTCTATTACAATATTAAGAAAGGAATAACATACTTTCAAAGCTCTACTTTCAGCAGCTGTCCAATGTCTTCTATTTATGGATGGATGCCGACAAAGTTCCCACATTGCTCTAACTTCTTCAGAGCATCGCAGTTCACCAAACTAAAGAAGAGAGTCATTTTGTCATCAACAGTTTACCTCAGTACACAATAGGTAATTCATTTCCTTTTGGCTAAAAATGAACAATGATCAATTTAAATTTTCATTTCCATATATTTTAAAAGAAAACTACACTGATGAGGATTAATATATACAATGATGTCAGAAAAATAATAGACTGACAAATGTCAGAAAAATAATAGTATATGATAGTATATATATATATAGTATAAATAGGATATACAGCTTATAATAAGTTATTACAGCAATGATGAACAGTTCTAAATATGAGTAAACAGATAGTTCGAATTAAGTCTTTCGGATTCCACCGCGATGACTGTACCTTTGAAGCGATGAACTTTCGCCTACATTGCAGTAGGCTTCTTCAGGTGGAAGATGTAATCTTGCAAACATCATTATCACGGTGGAATCCAAAAGACATGGAAACAACTGATGGCCACAAAACCTTCGAATTTACATGAATAAACAGTTTAAAAAAGTTTCATGAAACACTGATGACAATGATTGATAGAAGTTGACTAGGAATACTTTGAGCATCCATAACTAAAATTATCTGTCATAATACTGGGGAAAACATGACAAAGAATTAATACCTACTTGTGAATCATTGAAATAACTAAAAGGATATCATTTCCTGGAGGAGAGAACAAATTGGATTGGAAGCCTTAGTCCCAAATGTTATACTACAATAAATATCTAGACCCTCTGCCAGGAGTTATCTATACATTGTTTTCCAACTTTTCAGGCAAGTGTCAAATTTGATTTTGTAAAACTCAAAAGGCCCTTACTTTAGACTATGATTCTCCATAGAATTACTTTCTATTTATGGTATAGATATTATCAAGCAGATTATTTACACAAAATACACACTCACTAGGCTTCATTCAAAAGAAAGACAATTTATACAAATCACTGCACAAGTTAACCGAAACCCCTTTTTTACTGAAGGATACAAGTTTCTGAGTTCAAAATTTATTTGCTGAACTTGCTGAGAAGATTGGAAGGCTGAATTAACAGAACAAAATGCTGCCATATAACCCTATAATGGCAGCATTTTGGTCTACAGGCCACTTTTTGGATAGTTCTGATCTTACCAGTTAAAAGGAATCAATTTTCTATAGAGCAGGCCTCAACAAAATACAGCCCACTAGGATTTAAAATCATTCTAATAATGCAAATTGATAATTGATTAAACTTAGCAAGTGAGAGGCAATGATAAAAAGTCTTTATTAAGGCATGATTGTGACTAAAGACCTTTAAGACCTTATCATCACTGCATCTTATTTGCCTTTTAATTAATTACCAATTTGGAAATCAATTACCAATTAATATAAATATCTAAATAACAAAAACAGCAATAATACAGCCCATAACATAAGAAAATAAAAAGTACTACTTTAAGCCTGAGAATAACTTCCAATTCCAAAATGCTTTCTGGATTATACCTTTGCTACTTTATCAATTTCATACTCTTTAACAGATAAGAGATTTTGTAAAATAAATAAATTTTAATGTCTTCTTCCAGAATATATTTTGCATAGCTTGGAATTTCAGAATTTTCTGGAAATTTTGTACTTTATATTTGTAGAAATCTTTGCAAATTATAAAAATGAACTTCATATTCTCAATTTTTTCCATGGCCAGTTCCAGTTATTTCAATAACATCGACTGGCCTTTCATTTTTTGTAAGTTGCCCAGCTCTGCTCCATCAGTAATCTTGAAGATGAAGCAATGAATAATTGTTTAATACCTTTCCTTTCTTCAAATTTACTTACTGCTTCAGCTGTGATCCTGAGCCAATCAAAAGGCTTGTTAATTTCAGCAAACAATACAGTTGGACTCATATTCTTTACACACTGTATTTGAAGATTGATTCTCTTTAACTCAGCAGAAAGTTTTTTCTTTTCAGCAGCTGAGAAATCAGAACTTCTTAACTTTTGCAAAATATTTCCCTGTAGTTTTATCAGTTCGGAAGTTTTCATTTCAATGGCATTAGCTTTAACAGCTTCTTCAAGTTTTTTACAATCAGATGGAACCCCTGTAAATGTATACAAAATAATACATGATGCAAAAAAACTATGGTGAATTTATAAACAATAGTTATTAATTACAAATTTCTACTTAGGAAACCACAACCATTAGTTGGATTATCAGGATGTAAATGTATACTCTCCAAAGCTCCCATCAAAGACTAAAGGTAGCCTTAGAAATGCTACCTTTAGTCTCACCAAACAATCTTTTGCCTTTAAAATGATCCAACAAAATAATAAATCATTTGCAATACATTGTCTTTTCTAATTCCAATTAGATTTAACGATAACCAAATAAAACCAGTTGCCTAAATTCTAGGGACCATTAACTATATATTTATTACATATTTACAAGGTCAATCAAGTTATAATTAAAAGGTTTTCTTTCTGTAGTTCACTAAAGAAATTGTAATTTACCATTATAATGCAGAAGAAAGCCAAGTGACTTCGAAATAATAAGTAATGAAGCAGAATATCTTCACTTATTTTAATAGAAAATTAATTTTCAATAGGAATTAAATTCTACTATTGTAGTACATACACTTCCGGATAGGTTGAACCTGATGGTAGTCGATCTGGTTCTTTGATCTTTTCTCCTTAGTGTCTTCATTTATTGGACAGGGAAAAAAATGTCTATCTTTGAAGTATGGAAATCCAAACAAGTTATACCAATTTTTTCTAGATGGAGGTTTCATGTAGGGTGTATTTAATTCCTGTATCCGGCTTTCAATGATGGCCTGTGGGGTAAGCATTACATGTGATATGAAGTCCAATTGCTTTTAAAAGAGTTACGAATTTTTCAACTGTTAATTCAATTTCTATTAAAGTGTGATTGCGGCCATTTAAGTATAAAGTGAGAGAGCTTATTACATACGACCCAGATGAATAATTTGTATATAGCTAAATTTACTTGAATTACTAATTTCAATCGTCAAGAAAATTATCCCAAAGCAAATGATCTTTGTATCTTAAATAATGCTTAAATGACTTTTGATGAACCATCTTTTCGAAATGATTGATATATCAGGATGTACGACAATGATGTTGGTTTTACGCAAGAAATAACATGTACAAAAGATATCCAAGTAACGAGTTCTGATAGTACTTTCTTTTCCTTGCACCGTTGCAGCTCAAGGATAATTTCTCGTCGTAGTTCTTCAAGAGCAGCTCGATATTTATTGCCCAGCGTCAAATTACTTTCCTCGTTCTCAACCAGCTCTAAATCTTCTGGATCTACGTCTCGATCACACAATTCACTCAACTCGTCATAGTCATTTAAATCTTCTTCTTCATCCGTACATAAACCTGAAATAAATTTTTAAAAACAAATAGAAATTTTGAGAAGTACCATGAGCAACGACAGTAACATGTAATATTTAAATCCCGCAGGTGAAAAGGTAATAAATCGGAACTTACTGTTACAATCTATGTTTAACACCTCTTCATCTCCGAGATCATCCATGTTTCTCCAGTCAGAAATTTCGAGCTGCCGAATATTTATCATTGACTATTCAACGATGATAGTTCTTACCCATGCTTACTTCATTACGAACATGCAGCTTGATTATCAACAAATGAACATTCTCTGCCCGCCAGGATTCTTCCAAATAATTTCAGCCTATCTCGTGTGATCTTAACGTCGCGCCATTTCCAAAGTATGAATTCAAATTAGATTCTGAGCTTAACATTTACTTGTGTAATTTCTCAACGTAAATTGCAAACGCTTTTGTTCCAGAGATCTATCTACCTCTATCTTTACACTGTTCTATAAAATTCAAAACGAAAGGAGATTAATATGTCAAGCTGAATTTAAAAGAAACTTAAAACTGATTTATTCCTTCTAGCACTTTTATTACCGAAAGGCATCCTTATTGAGCGCGTATTTGGCAGTTGCAGTAGGAGGGGTATCACAAGCGCGGTTTTTACTCTTTCTTTTTGGTGCCCGATTTCGATCTCTGCCTTGTGTTGGCTTATAAACAGTCACCATGGCAATAGCACTTGTGGTGAAAAGGGATTGATATTTTTAGACATCCTGAGTTTTCAAGTTGTAGTCATTCATAAGGAATTTTGTTAATTGACATGCATGCCATACTTAGTGTGAATTAAGCTTAAGATTATAAAAGAAAAGAGATGGAAATAAACTATATATACACAAAGAAGCGAAGTGAATTCGGGAAGCAATGCTCTTTTGCAGATAATACTCATTTAATTTATCAGGACATTCCTTCGAATCCATCTTTGAATGCAAATTATATTCCTCAAAATCCAGCTAATAGGGGAGCTCAGTGCGCAGATGTGCAAGCTGAACATGAGGTAAATGGAACATTCCTAAAATATTTATACCAGTAGAGCTTTACAGATTGGATACATCTATTTTATTAAATTAAATCTCAATTTTCGCTGACAGCAGAATAAGGTTACATTATTACACTTTTTACTATTTTCATATGTTTCCATAAAGTAAATAACTTCAAATAATTTTCAGAAGTAACACTAAGAAAGATTTAAATAATTTAGAATTTTTTTTACTAATAGTAAGATTAACTGTTTATATTATTTAATTGTACATGCGTGCAGATTGTAAATATATTCAGAAAATTTTAGATTCACGAGGTGACCTACAAATGATATTTATCTATTGAATTGTGTTTTTAGTCTCATACCATCCATGGCTGTTGCCACTATCCTTGAGAAAGTTTCCTTTCTTAGTAATGGGATACTTTTTGTTAACCCTTTATTGAATTATATAAAAATGTTATTTTTGGAGTAATTGTGGAATTTTTCCACTTCCTACAAGTGACTCAGTGAGGAAAGCAAGGGCAAAGCTCTCCTATTTTATTCTTGCCTCATTCCATATCTCTGGCACCTTTAGTAGAAAATAGTGAAGGGGGTAAAAGATACCAACAAGTTTTAAGCTGATGACCTTACAGTGTAGTTATTACAGGCAGACAATGTATACTTCCAATAATCTAACATGATTTCCTCAATTTATTCTTGTTGGACCTCATTTCCTTTACTCTTCCATTAGCTTGTTTTTATCTTCTTTTTTAACTTGAATTTCCTCCATAGTCAGTTTATTCCTTAGCTTTAATTACAAGTCTTCTATATCATTTTATTCTCTAATCTTGGTTTTTTACACTTCTTTCTTTCTTCATCTTTTTTTTTTAGTTTTAATTTTCTTTGTGTTATCAATGGTTCGTGTGTGTAGAATTATTTACAGCAGTCATTCTAAGCAAGAATTCTTCTCACTAGTTATAGACTGGGTTAGGGTGAAATTTTACTCTCTTGTTTGGGGTACAGTGGTATGGAACTAAAGCACTGCTAGCATGGAATATTTTGGGAAACACTGATATGTTTCCCAAATAATTTCACAAGACAATTTCTTACTCTTCAGGTGAACACAGTGACGGCTCAGTATGAGAGTAGGGGAATGAATCACACAGAAGGTGGGTGGCCAAAGGATATTAATCTTGCTGAAGTTGAGCAAACAATGAGGTATAGAAAAAAAGTGGAAAAAGATGACATGTACATTCATACCATTCTCCAAGTATCTCATGTATGTATAATCATTGTATCTTTTTGATATCTTTTTCTCATATCATGCTACTTTATTGTATTCCTTGAAATTGAATTGAATATCAATTTTTTAATTGCTATATTTACCACTGAGATTATTATAAAAATCTAGATTTCAGTACACTAATGTGTTTGCAAATGTAAGTTTTTGTATCACTGAGAATATGGGAAATAAAATCTTCAATTAAAAATAATAGATGCTTACTTGATGGTTATTGAATGAACTTTTGAATGTTGAGCCAGAATAATGTAACCAACTCAAATAAGATATTGCAGTCAAAACTACTGAGATTTTTAATTTCAGATCATCGTGCATAAGTATTAATTCTGCATTTTTCAACAAATAAAGCAGGACATTTCTTATATTTGGGGACCCTGAGTTGCTATATGGGTAGTTGTTAACCTTCAGAGAAAGTAGTACTGGATTCCATTCTTGATGGGATCCAGTATTCATAGATGTTCACCCAGTATTGTGGTGAATTTGTATAGCTATCTGAATTAAGAGGCATCTAGTCTATAGAAGCCAATTCAAATATCAATGCACTGTCCACTTGTCACCCATTGTAAATGCCATCTGTCTATGCCTTGTCTCTTAATTACATGCCATACTATGGATTTCAATAGTTTATGTTCATTATTTACAGACTATGGAGCATTGTATACTACAGAATAATGCAGTGGAAATATATGAAGAATATTTCAGCGGTCCAAAAACATCAGTTGTTGAACCAGGAACATCAACATCTGTGGAAAAGAGTTCTTCTCGCACTGTAAATGTTTTTCGGGATCACTCAGGTGTGCTATAATAATTTTTCATTATCAAAAGAGTATATTCTCGGAATATTTTTTTTCATTCTTAGAGAGAGTCAAAACAATCAGATAATGGATAATAAACTTTGCATAATATTTTATATATAGTTCAATTTTTCATCTTCTTCAACTCCATTGTTATTTTATCCATTCTTTTCCATAGGATTTTCATAACCCTCTTAATAGTAAACATGGGAATTTTCAATTTTTTACAGATAAAACTTACATGACATTTGTGAGCATTCTTAAATATTTTGCTTTTTTAAAGTTTGATAGCTATGGCATTCCCCCACTGACGATATACCCAAAATTATGAAGTATATCAGACAAAGGAAAAGCACGTTTATCTTATTTACCTAAAATATGATTATTACTTTCAATGGTATAAAACAGCAATTTATCAATTTATAATTATATACCAATTTTACATTCTAATGCTATGAGAAAAGAAAAATGTGAAGATTTTATGCTTTCATAGACTACTACCATAGAGCAAGATATATGTTACTCTACACTGGATATATATGTACTCTATGTTATTACTTTCATTGGTCATATTTTCCTCTTTTAAAGTTAGTCATTCTGGCCGAGCCTATCCTGCAGCCCACTTATCATGGTCACCTAATGGTGGAAGTCGTTTGGCAGTTGCTCAATGCAGTTTAGAGTTTCAAAAGAACGGGATATCAAGAGTTGGTGTGCCTCCAATCGTTAATTCTTACATTTGGGAAATTGGTGAGTAGGAGTCCTAAATTAACCATGGCAAAAATATCTACTCATATATCCTAAAAGTGCAACTTATCATGTAATTTGAGATAAATTTTACCAATCTTTCAATTAATGTATATCAATCTAATAAAGTAAGGGAAATGATAATTAGAGAAAATTGAATTAATTGGTACAAAATGAACCCTGTCATGATTAAACTCCATGTTCTTTTCTTAAAATATACAGATATATAACTATCATAGTTCTTAGTACAGAGACAATTTTTTTTCTGAGAAGGTGATTTTTTCCAGAAAATCCAAATAAACCAGAACTGGTATTAACTCCACCATCTCCACTTGCTTGCCTTGAATATAATCCAAAAGACCCTCATTGCCTGGTTTCTGGTTCAAGGAATGGAAGAGTTGCCTTCTGGGACACCAGACGTGGATCATTGCCGGTTGATCAAAGTGCCTTGGAAGTCTCTCACAGAGATCCTGCATCCTGTGTCAATTGGATAGCATCTAAATCTGGAAATGAATTTTTTTCTGCTAGCACAGATGGTCAGGTAATCTACTGCCATCAGTAGATTATTTGAAAGAATTTTGCTTCTTTAATAAAAATCTTAGTTTAATCATAGAGAAAGTATGTACTCTATGATTTAATGTTCTGTTTAGTTTTTGGAGTCCCACTGATAGTCAAAAGTGCTTCTGCTGATTGCTTTCAGTGAAAACAGTCCTGGGTTTATTCCTGGCGAGGGCTAACTTTATGTATAACAAGTACATATTAGTTGCTCTCAGGTCTTCACCCAGGTCAACTCTTGGCTCATTGCTCTGCTGTTCACAATGCTGCAAACAGTAATGTATTCATGCCATGATTATGCCATCAAAACATTAGAAACAGCAATGTCACCAGAATTAACCTGGGTGAAGATCTGAGAATAATTTTTAAGTACCATTCACCAGGAAAGTTTAAAATCTTTCCAACTTCTATTGGTGTTTGAACAACACTGTGATAATGTGGGTATCAATCTGAATTAAGATTTAATATAATGCTATTGTTTATGATGTCAATCATAAAGAGAGTACTATTTGTATGAATTATTCTATTAATAAATAGTTAATTAGTTAATAAGTTATCTTAAAATTCAGATAGCTATTCAAGCATAACAACAGCAATTATCCTCACTGATACATAGAACATTTATCTTTACATTCTTTCTTTTTTCTTCAGTGTTTTATATTTATTTATTCTCTTCAGAAAAAAATCAGGTAATTTACTGCTGCTTACTACATAAAAATAAATTAATAATAAGTGAAATTCAATCCACAAATGAAAGTTTAGAAACTAATTTTTATTCACATTTAACACATTCCCTAAGTTAAAACCTTTACCTTTATTTGTTTTCACAGGTGAAATGGTGGGATACCCGGAGACTTTCAGAGCCTTTAGAAACATTGATCCTTGATCCTGGTGTGAAATCAGCTACTGGAGTAGTAACTGAGCAGCAATGCTTAAGTCGAGCTTTGGGGGCTAGTTCATTAGAGTATGAGTCGACCATACCTACGCGTTTCATGGTGGGAACAGAGAAAGGTACATCTGCCCTCCTACTCTTAAATAATAACCTTATACTTTGCTCAATTCCCATCATTATGGAGTCCACTAATGATTATGTCTTTTATGATTAAGATAAAAATGGCTTTGGCACAATTTTTCTTTTATCTTGCTGCCAACCTTTCTTTGGGAGAATGGGTTCCCACACAGGTCAAACCCAGGACTACATCTTCATATGATGGATGTACTTCTAATTAAGCTGAATGGTAGATCATAATACTGATTGTCTTCTTGTTGTATTTTTTAAGAATGACCAGCTTTTCAGAAAAAGAGGGCTCCTTTCTTTTTACCTCATTTTGGTTATTTTCCCTCTACAATGATGTAATTTTTATCAGTTAGAAACCTAGGGAAGATAGTTAATTAATTAGAGTAATGGTGAGACACCATCACAGAGCTCAATCTCACTAAGAATATGCTTAACAGTCCTGAAAACACTACACTGCCCCTCTGGTTTATTCAATATGCTTACAGCTTGAGTTTTCCACTAAAGAAATACCTCAAGGAACATTTATAGTAGCTAACTTTCTGCTTGCAGATGAGATTGTTGCAGAATATCACATTCTATCTCAGAACTAGAATTAGCTCCAACTGTGGGATGGACATTGTTTTGTACTGCAGTGTCTTCCATTTCATCTCACAAAATTAGTCATGGCAAATAGAGAGTGAAAAAGAATCCTATTAGAGACAAGGTAAAGCAGGAAAGGAAAGTGGAGTATGGCAATACAGATCTTCCCTTTATCTACTAAATGAGGCAGAGGATTGACTATAGAAGGTTGCAGTGCATCTAGGGATGCAAAAAATCTGCCTTTAAGCGATGGGCGGGATGTCATAAGCAGTATTTTTACCATATATTTCCTATCCAAGGGACTTGGACCAAGAGTAGACCACGTATTAAGCAGGGTAGTGTCTTAAGCATCATCTCTTTAAATGGGTTTTACTGTATTTGCAAAGGATTTATTATTGAATAAATATAGAATTATAAAGGAAAAATACTCATTCTCCCACACAGCTGCATTTTAACAAGTAATTTCTGTGAATATTTTGCAAGGATCCCACAATGAAATATGGATTTTTCTATTCCCCTTTTGCCTCCTTATTGGCTATTATCATTAAAAATGTATATTCAATAGTACTTTACAAGTTCTCTTAATTTGATATAATTCTTGATTTTTGTTAACTATCAGTGCAACAGAAACAGAATACTGTCTCTTGAATCAAGATCTTCTTTCTAAAAATTTTACTGCCCAAAGCAATGCTTGGTTTGTCTGTATTAGTTAGCAAGGATAGTGAAGAAGTATAGTCATGAGAAGAAACCCCATGACCAATATTAAAGAGATTTTAACATTGATTCTAGGGGGTTATAAATAAAAGAAAAGACTAATGTAAACAGACAAAGACTAGAAGATTAAGGAAAAAGTGATTGAACATGGTGATTAAGACATTGAAGAAAAACACATTAACAACACAAAGAATAGAACAAAGCTTTTAAAAAATGTATGAATATGTCTAAATTTAAGGATACGAAGGTATGGAGGATTGATATAAATAAATGAGTTAAGTAATATGTTTCCAACAAGAGGAAGTAGCATGATTGATGATCTATATATGCCTGTGTGAAAATTTATATTTCCCATTTTGCTTTATCTTTTAAATAAAATATAAACTTTTATGTTTTATGCTTATGATGTGCTTCATTCTGAGAACTACAAACTTTCAAAAAGCAATTTTTTCTTTACCTTCATAGGTATTGTGATTAATTGCAACAGAAAAGGAAAAACACCAACTGAAAAACTAGTGAGTCAGTATCAAGCTCATATTGGACCAGTGTACTCTTTGCAAAGAAACCCTTCATTCCTTAAGAATTTTTTAACTGTTGGCGATTGGACTGCAAGAATTTGGTCAGAGGATATTCGAGAGTCAGCAATCATATGGACAGGGTAAAATGTTATCTAAACACTCCTGTATATATTTATCTTTGTAATAGAGTGCAGTAACACCTCTGGTGGGGTTACTAAATATTTGAATTCAGATTGGTTATGGTTTAATTAGAAGATAGGATGTTTTAGTTAGGCTTTAACTAAATTTTATTGGTTTTCAATCTGACTTCCATTTTAAATGTCAAAATGCACTAACTAGAAATATTGTGGATATAACAATTATTTATTTCACTAATAGTCAGAATGAGGCCATGAATAGAATACCTTCTTTTTTTAGGTCAAACTTGGCAGATAATAAGTGAAACATTTCAAGTTACAAATATTACTTACTCCTTTTTCTAGAACCAAATATGTAAACACACCTTGTGTAACAAGTTTTATTTAATATCAGCCTTATTTTCCATGATAAACAAAAAAATTCAGCACTACTTCTTTGTGCATCATTAACAAAATGCATGTAACTTAGTAGTTTAGGTTTTTCATCTTCTATGATGAATCATAGATCCTTAGTCCGACCTTCATTCTTCCAGGAATAAGCACTGTGTAATATTTTTCCTGTTGGATAGCATTCATGTTTGATATTGCCTATAAGGATGGGCATGAACATGAAGAACAATTGATTTAAGCCCAGCATTAATTTCTCATAAATCACATATATTCAGTAAACATTCCACACTTCAAATGATATCCAATTTATAGTCATCTTTTAGGTGTAAGGTGCAAAGCAAGAATTTATGGTAAGTTAAAGCTCTTAGATCATATCATTAACTATGTATATGCTGTATAAGGAATGACTGTCAGAGATAAATTTTATACTTCAGTTTAAATACTGTATGTACTAACTTGTGATTAATTCCTCAGATTTACCTTATAACTCAGGTAGTATCAATAAATTAATTTCATCTTCAGGTGTGAGGAACACACCCACATATGGGGTGGGAAGTGAAGGAAAAAGGAATGATTGCCTTGGTTCCCTCTTAGCATTGCTCCTGGATGGCCATGCTATTCTTTTTTAATTTCCTCCCAGCTAACTTGCTGAGCACCCAATATTTATTGAGGTATTTTAATGTAGTTTTTACAAATGCATTCATTATTTTTCATAATATGAATTCTACAGTAGAAATTACATGGTTCATTTCATATTTTCGATGAAGGAAATGAAAAATTGCAACTTCATATTCTTGCTTGACAAAAGTGGCACATCACCATAAACTAAGTGACCACAATAGTTTTATAATCACACTTTAATACTCAAGATGGAAAAAAATAAATGAGAAATATGACAATAACCAAAATTTATTGGGTGGGGAGACTATTTAGAGATAAGAGAACTTAAATTTTAGAATTGGGAAGATCTAGAAAGTTGAGATTATTATTGGATTCTAGCCATAGTTCCCTTTAATTTTTCTTATCTTTGGGGGAAAGGAAAATCACTGCTAGCGCTTGTTTTATGGAGCTGCACTACTATTGCCAAGGAAGAGTTTTAAGTTACAATGTTTCTGATTTTCTTTATTTGAATGATAAAAACATCTAATCCCACTTTGCAATTCATAATCTATGAAATAATAAATGCATTTGTGAAAACAAAAGGTAAGCTTTCAAAATTTTCAATAAGTATGAGGTGCTCAAACAATTACAGGAACTTAAAAAAAGAGTATTGTGTGACTACCCAGTCTCATAGCTTAGAGGATATCCTCATCATAATCATGTTGAGCTGAAGTAGGGATGATTAAATGAATGAATGAATGAATGAATGAAATTATTAAGTAGATAAAATGTCCTACATTTAATGTTTTTTTAACCCTTCTGTGGGCAAAAATTATCATCAATTAAATAGTTAAGGATATACCATATGAATAGATCACTACTTAGGAATAGTCATGATTCATTTTGTTTACAAACATCTCTGAGGAGATTGAAAGAGAGGAGCATATTGAATGAATTGAATACACTGAAAATGGTAGTGTAATTTGTAAAATCATAGAAAGAATAATGGGAAAATATAAATCACAATGTGAAAATACCACTTAACTTACTGCAATGCATGACTAGTCTTGAACTGCTCATGGGAAATGGAAAGGATCCCTGCTGTTAACCATTCGCACCCCCAATGCTACACTTCTTTCTCCATCTGATTCTATGTGCCCCACCATCCTCTTCTCATTAGCACTTTTATTGGTCTCCTTTGTATTTATTCTCTATCAACTTGTGGTTTTATACCTAAGGATGAATTTAACAGTTTAAAACAAGTTGTGCACTAAATGTTTACTGGAATTTTCACATTGCAATTTTTATTTGATCTGTATTAGAGTTTCATAAAGTAAAAGCTTCATCTTTATGTTTTATATTAAGCACAGGTTTGTTTTTGAAGTCTTGGATTATTGTGCTCCTCCAGTTTTAGGCCAAAAAATGTTAATTGAACATACATCACCAAAGTGCTCAATGGAGAAGAAATGAAAACGCATTGAAAATCATACTCCCCCTATGTACCCACTCAAAAATTGCTCTGTTATATGTGAACTATAGCAATGAGAATAATACTTCTCATCCATGATGGAGATGAAAAAAATAGATAATGTACTATATTCTTAAGCATAATACTTGTATAAACTCCATACAATAATATATTATTCTGCAGAAATAATTAAATCATGTGAATGCAAGGGTATAGTTACCATCAATTAAACTATGTAAACACCCAGGAGTTTCCATCTATTAAAATATTATAATTAAATTTAACAGATTATTTAAATTTGGATACCAGCATGAATTGTTATATTTATACTCTAAAAATACTCAAATTATACTTGTATCATAAGATTCCATAAGGTGATGCTGACCGCTGGAGCTTGGAGTCCAACTCGTTTTTCTGTGTTTTTCACAACCCGTATGGATGGGTCACTTGATGTTTGGGACATAATTCAGCAACAAAGAGATTCTTGCTTGAGTGTTAAGGTAAATAGTTGTAATTCAAAGATGGCAAAACTATGAAACCAAGAACTGCATTATTACTTTTCAGTAAATATGTTTAGTTACTTTAATTTTGACAAATTTGCACTATTTCTCATACATTTACTATTCTCCTCATAAATTGAATATTGAATACATGAATCCTTCACAATCAACTAACTTACCATGAAATAGTGTGAGTCACTCTTCTTAAAGTTGCATGTAACTTTTATAAGCATAGCTCATTTTGAGGATGAAAAACAATACATACAATTCAAGGGTAATCTTTCAGTAAATTATTATAGTGAATATAATCAGACAAAATAATTTCAAGTTTGACAAGCTATACCTAGAACTGTTTTTTTCAGGTGTGTGATGAAGCTCTTCGCTCATTGAGGGTTCATGAAGGAGGACAGCTGTTAGCTGTAGGAAATGATGTTGGAACTGCTTACCTGGTGGAATTATCAGAGAATTTGGCTCTTACTAACCGAAATGACAGATCACTTTTAACCCAGGTGACATTTATTCTTCTAACTTTTCGTAGTGCTCTGGCATCATTGAAATCCTGCATTGACTATTTCTAGTTCCATGTAATCACATTTTGTCTTTATGAACTCTCTTCTGCAAAAAGATGTTTGAAAGAGAAAACCGGCGAGAAAAAATTTTAGAAGCAAGAATGCGCGAGCTCCGTCTAAAAGTTCGAACCAAGACTGATGTTGGAGTTGGCTCAGTCCCAAGTCCAGCCCCCATCAAGAAATCTATTGTAAATGATGCTATTTTTGATCAGTGTGAGAAGGAGTTCTTAGATGTTGTAAAACAGGTAATTGTTGCAATACTAGATTCATCTCAAATGTAAAAATTTAGTGAAATGATATTTCCACTTTCCAGAAATTTTATCAAGGTTTCAGTGTTAAAGTTCTATTTTAGAATTTATCTAGGACAACTCTTTTTTCTTGCTACTGAAGATTCTTAAGCTACATAATTAACCATTATATTTTATTTATTTATTTGTAGATATATTACTTTTTAAATTTACATCTTATTTAATTTAGCTTTATGTCTAATTTAAAACATTAGATAGTACAAATTTCTAAATTTTTAGATGATTAACTTTTTTTTAGGGCAAGGATAAATTAGAGAAAAGAAAGAAAGTGATTGGAAAGCCGACTGAAGGGAAAGAAGCAAGTGAAGGAGAAACTGAGGTAATTCAAAGAACTGAAGAAAGTAAGGAAGTGCAGAAAGAGGAAGTGGTACAGAAAGAGGAAACAGAAGAAAAAGAAAAAGCTGGGGAACAAGAGAAGACTACAAAGAAAGTCAGTAAAAAGGGAAAATCACCGTCAGCAAAGAAAACAAAATGGAAGAAGAAATGAAAGCAGACTAGGGAAAAGATTTTTATTTTCGCTATTTACAATTTCAATATTTATTTTAGATATTTTACAATAGATTTTTATTTTAACAGGTAAATAGAAATAAAGTATAGGTATCATATGAAGAAGAAGGGAGTGATTTAAAACAAATTAAGGAACTTCAGCATCTTAGTTGTCCAAATCCTATGGTGGCTTGAGTTGTAAAAGCTTCCCTCATTACATACAATATAATTTAAGATAAAAAAATACAAGTATCATTCTATAATTTGCTCATAGATGAGTGTAGGAAGAAATTTATTTTAAAAAAAAGGAAGGAAAGTAGTCAGTTTGTTTCCATAGGTCTTTTCCTGAAGGTGCATTCCAAGTTAGCCATTAGAGATGACTAAATGCAAAAATAAAATGATTTACTATAAATAACCATTGTTTTTTTAAAATTTTATCCATAGGACAAATATTCCAAAACCAATTATGAGCTTTATATTACCATATACGCTGTATAAGCTCTACTTCTTAGTCATATTTCCACAGACCATCATAGTACTACTCTCCAAATCTAGACAAGCAGTTCCAGATACCTATGTTGAGTTTTCACATCTATGAAACTTCCTTTAACTCCATATAAAATTCTACATGGCACAAACTCCCTTTTCCAAATAACTCATTGAGAATACCTTATTAAGGCAAGTTTCACGAAAAGAAAATTACTATAGCACTTTATTGTGTTGTGCAATTATTTCCAAGAAAGGATATAAACTACAAATTATAATTTTTGTTCCTTATCCCATTCAGGAGTTCATAATGAATAATTGCATGAAAGAATTATGAAAATTATTACCTGAAAATTTTCAAACTTCACAAATCCTGGGCTTAGTAGGAATTATCAGTTGGACAGCAGTCACTTAAGTATTCAGACACCTTGCTAAGCCTGAACAGATCTATGACCATCTCTTCCCTCTTTCTCAGATTTTATTTTCCCATGATAATTTCTTATCTTCCAATTAATTAATAAATAAACAATCACCCAAAATATAATTTTATCTACTTAAATTACCTCAACTCAATTACCAGGTAATTATTCTTAACATTTTGTTTTTGGCATGTTCACAAAGGTGTAGCTCATGTACTAGCTATTTTTTGTAGTTTATGGTTGTCTCATACCTTTCTCAACATCTCACGTTCCTCAACATGCTTAGTTACATTCTCAGAGGGGTAAATAATTATGAATGTTTTCATAACTAATAACTTTCATAGTGAAACCTTATTCAAACATGAATGTATAATTATAGTCATCATTTCTTAGGCCTAAACACACCACTGGCAGCTAATATGTTATCCAAATAACAGTGTATTCTCATTTATCATAATCAGTTATCAGGTTTCCCTATTCTCATCAATCAGCCAACCTTATTCTTTTCAACTAACCAACTTTGTTAAAGTAAATACCACCTGTTCAATTGATTTATCAATCATTACCAGCAAAATCACATGCTTTATTCAGTTGCACAGAAAATCAGAAAGGTATATAATTTTGAAAATATCAAATTAGAATAACTTTCTTATGTACCAATATTTAAGCAAGAAAATTGACACATTCTGTGAAATGGGCAATCAAAAATTGATTAAATACCCAATACCAAGAAAGGTTGCATTTAAGAAGTGAAAAACACTTCTCAATCTTACCCTCACAAAAGATATTATATACCATCAGATAGATATTATACTATAACTTAACACAGTCAACGGATATAATAAACGCATCAAGATCATCACAGAGATATCAACAAAGTTACCTACTTACTGTGTAATTCTAAAAACATTTTAACAAACTGGGCCTCATATGTTTCAAGATTCACAAGTAATATAACCAGATTTAAAAAGATCAAAACTCTAATTACCTAGTTAATTTTTCTTACACCCTATGGTGTTTGAATAAAAGAAAGAAAGAAAGATTGAAGAAAGGTGGTTCTCAAGACATTCCTCATAAAATTAAGTACTTCTCTTTACAAATATAATTTAAAAATTAAATGCATAGAGAAAAGTTGGGAAAATAATTTTCTTTTCTTTTTCAGTATTACTTTCCATGATACTTTATTTAATAGGTGTTTTTGTGAAGACAGTTAATGATTAGCTCCACATTGTGGCACTTGTGCAGGATTTTGATTGTTGACAGAGACTTCAGAACTTACTTCTGACAAAGAATAGATTTTGATTACAAAGGTTCTTTTTCACTAGGTACATAGTACTTTTCATCATAATTCAGTGCTGAAATTTTTGACAAGGACCAAAATCAGTACTTGAATGGGCCACAATGCAGGACAGTCTTTATGAAGACACCAAATATTAACTCTATTACTATCACATTAGATCCTGAATATTTGAAGACCTATCATTAATCTGCCCACTCATTAAAGCAAATTGCAAAATCTAAATTAAGGAAATACCACAATTGACTGCCTCCCATAACTACAAACATCGCTGTATGTTCAAAAATATTAACTTTCCATGAAGACGAATGTGAAAAAAAGATATAACACGATTTATAAATTATATTTACTGAACAATTTATCTTACATACTGTTATGGTCAGTTTCAACTACAATATGGCCAATCACAGCACGAATTGTCCCATTACCTTTTAATGAAAGGAAAACAAAATTTTACCTAAAGCCCTCTGCAAAATTTGTTGTTGTTGGTCTCCTCTACTATTAGTTTCTATTTTCAATTTGAATGGCATAGTCCAATAGATTGAATTGAATTAAATTTAACAGACTGAATGGCTCAAAGAGATATTCAAACTGTCCTTGTGAATGTAATACAATGAAAATGCAGATAGAGTAGACCAGATAGCATTGGGCACTTGTCTGATGGTGAATTTATCGAGCACTAATAGACTTTAAGTTCAGATTCTTCCTGGGAATCTTCCTTCCTCCAACTGTGTGTCCCATCTCTCAATCCAGGCAGCTGGGCACATTGAACGATAGACACGTTTGAAGTACTCACAAGGAGCATACTTTTCACCTTTCACTTTGCGGCATCGATGGAAATCTACAAAGCTCTGATAGCAGTACCTGAGAAAACAAAAATCTTCTGGTTTAATGATGATGAGCAAACTCCACTTGTGACCCAATTCTATTAAAGGACCAAAAAAATATTTAAAATATTTTCCAAAATTAAATGGCAGCAATTATTTGAAAATTCATACTGGATCTATTAATATGCTCTTAGGGCAAATTTGAGTAATGATTTCAATAAAATATAAAAATAGTAATAATTCACTTTGCCTGAAATTTTTAGGCAATACAATTACAAGTAATGTGCTAAAGTTATTATTTTAGTATTATATTGTTATATTTTACCTCTTTCGGCCGCTGTTTCTTCAGAACATGAATTTCGAAACTCCAGATATTACATTAAAATTTCAATTTGATTCGATGGAATTAGTTAAACAGTATAAGATAACGGGAAAATCTAGTGGAATCATTCACGATAAACACAAAATGAAGGAAATTCCACGTTAAATATTGGTTTGCTTATACGAGAATTAACGTGGAAGTTTTAAATGCTCCAGGTAAAAGAAAACATTTCTTGGGCAGTTTACTTTAAAGAATAATTTAAATATTAAGTATACAAATAATCATACCTAGTTTGATTTTGGTTTGGAAAACGAGGATCAAAAGGAGCGGTCTCGAGTTTCGTGATGGTCATGGCTGCTTCCTCAGTAGGTAACTATGGGAATAAAGTTTATCAGAATAAAATATTTTTAACGGTGGGCTATCCAACCAAGTGGGTTGGAAAAAACATGTATAGACTAAATTTACTCTCTAACCCTTAATTTCCAGTACGGTAATCTACTACCTCTACGCTTGTAAAATCCACAACCTCGGCAGTTTCTCTGGTAACTATTGAAGAATAGTACTTATGGAAAACAATGAATGGCATTATATGCAAGAATGTATAAATAATCACTATGAACATATTAAAGCTAAAATAACCCCGCTGAAAAACCTGTAGTTTCGATATTAATTACCGGAGATTTCCACGAAGAGAAACGTCGACGCATAAAAATTTTATAAACGAAAATGAAGTCAACTATTTTACTGTTAAAACAGTATTGAAGATAGGGACAGAAATGGCAAATTTAGCTATGCAATTAAACACATCAACCTACAATCATAAAAATATTTGACTTCCGAACGGTAGGAAAGGATGAGAAGAGCTGTAATATTTTTCCGTGAATTGCTAAGTAAGAATATTATAAATAGCATTTCATAAAGGAAATAAAGATGACAACCTAAACATTTATTACAAGAAATTAGGTTGAAAACTTCAACCACTTAATAAATACTCACCCAGTCAGCTCAATATGGCGAATCAGAGGGGGACTATACCAGATGATCAAATGATATACTCGAAATTGTATAGCCAAAATAGTTCACCAAAAATACGCGAAGCGCTACTCTACTGCAAGGGCCCAATCTTCTTCCATGGTCCAATCTCTCGAAACACTCTTTGACTCCAAATTTCCGCGCTAAGACGAATATTACGTGGATTAACTCAACTCCTACCTCACTGACAAGAGCTAAATTCCTAGCCTTCCATTAAACCTTAGATATATATTCATTGTATATTCTATGATTTACCAGGAAGTTTCCAAATTATTCAAGAATTTGTATTTAGCGTGAAAATTTCACCCCAAACTATTTCGCGTACGAGATGAAAGCCTATAAAAATTAAAGAGCTTCGCTAATATTGTTGGTAACAGATAAACCTAGAATAAATTGCTCTCAAATATCCTCCATACGTTAATGGATGGATTAGTAGTAACTTATTCGCATTATTTCGACGCTTTTCCCTTCGCTGGCATCCTGAGAGAGATTCAACGTATGATTAATATTAAATACCAGATATAGAAGAATATATGGTGATTCGTAAGGTCACTAAATACAGTGAAAGTCGCCGGCCAGTTTATCCTGTCCTACATTGGAAATTAATAAATATTTTACCTTATCCATAAAGAATGAAAAATAGATTCACATTTCAATACGAAACCTAAGCTTTCATTAAATTCAAGGAAATTATCAGTTTAAAGGCTGCCCTTCGAAAGTTGAAAGTTTTTAATTTCGCTTCAACATATCAAAGCAAAATGCACTTAGAAACACGTGCATATAATTCTATTTAAGGCCGAACGTTAACTCCTTTTACTAGGATATTCAACGTGATTAAAATGTGTGTTATCGTAAAATTCTCTCGCCACCGAATTGATTCTGAATACTTTCAAGCGCCATGTAATATGGTGCAATTATGTGCTAAATCGAGAAATAAAAGTTAAGAGGTGTCACGAGCCCAACGGATGGAAATGGGTTAATTAAGCTTAAAATCATGTTTTGCTTGAATATAATAACAATATGCACCATATGAATTTTTAAAATCGAGATAACAAGAATACATACCTCATCAGATGCCATGTCTACGATAATTCGCTTACGTGAGGGGGATCAGATAAGTCACTCGTAGGATTGCCAACTTCTTGAATTTCAGTAACTGGAAATAGTATTGAAAGTGAAAGCAGAACAAAACTTTGAAGATTTGAAACCCAGTGCTGCCAACATTTTTGTAATTACAAGGGTAATATGTTAATTTAAAATTATCTTTTACAAGGGCCTGTTCTATCGAAATGATAATATCACATCAGTGTTTCAGATACTCACATCATTTCGTGATAAACTTGCATACAGAAGAAATTTTAATACACATTTTCTCATGCCACTTATCTTCGGAAAGATGTATTATTATAAAATATTTAATAGTGTCTTAAATAACAAAGTATAAATCTTCATTCAACTCTGAGTAATTAAAAGAATTTTATTCTTTATAACAACACTACGGTCATAGTCCTTAAAGATTATCAGAATATTATCATTGAAAATGACAGCGTCCTGCCTGAGGCTGGCATGTATATCGTATGAAAAATATTATTTTATATTTTATTAATTTACTGTCAAATATATAATTGACGTTAGGATAATCAATAACACTTTAGATGTCCAAATAATACTTCGTTTACAGTAAATATCTTGAAATATACCGCTAGTGCGGGTGATCAAGTAGTGCTTGACCATGTTCTTGCGTAAATTATTGAAAAACTTTTGTTGGAGGTGATTACGTTGTCGTCGGAAAAGATAATTAATTTGATCAAGTAAATCTTATTATCATCATGGTGCCTCGTGAAGAATTTAAATCTACTTCTGTTTTTTCTTACCATTATTGGCGTTGAGCGATCAAAGGCAAGGAATTTTGTGACAAGATTCTCTTTAAATACTGCATGATACCGAGATTAAATGAATAGGATACCGCTCAAAATGTAACCCTTCATTGAAATTAGATGTGAGACTCACGACTATCGATTACTAATTTGATTTTGCGTAATTTACTAATTTTTGTTTCAAATACGATTTCCACATTCTTTATTGCCTCCAATCTTAGGAAAGAAGACGCTCGCAATGCAACGATGCAACAGTACGCGATTATAAAATGAAATAGTGAGCCCATATATCTTTATATAATTATGTTCATTTATTTGACGGAGAATTTTCCTTTTCAATATATCCTGCAACATTTTTCGCCATTCTATATTTGTTGCATAGTTGTTTCTTTGTTCACCGTCATATTTACGTGGTATTTTAACGATAATCAGAACGTAGTAAGTTTTCAACCGAAACAAACCAGAAAAAGAGCGGAATCTTCATCTGAATCAGATGAGGTACTTATTTTTAGTGAATATTATTATTAAAATCAAAAGTAAATATTTTTTAATTACATATTATCGTTTAGTACCTCCCGGAAGATGAAAAGTTTCATGTACTGTCGCAACTGAAGCGGGTGGAGCGAAAGGCGTTAGAGAAAATTCTCAGAGAAGAATTGACTGAAGATCAGCTGGTAGAGGAAAGAGAGTAAGTCCTAAATGGTATCGTAATACTTAGATATGGAAAAGCGTGTCATTTTTTACCTTATTACTAACTTTCAGGGCTGAAGAAAGACAACTATCAGAAATATTCGAGTTGTTGAAAAAACAAGAAGATAAATTCCATATCAATAGCCAAGAAGAACTTCAGGAGCAATTCAAGTTATACAGGAGTCAATAAAATGTATAATGCGAAAGATAAAATTTATTTACAAAAATAAAATGTCAATACAATTTTTTAGCGTTTCATTTAAAATAATAAGTATAAATTCACGTTTTTACAAAAAATTCATTTAAATAATAGATTTTTCTCACACTAAATAAATTTTATAATTTTCTACTTGAAATAACAGAGGCATTCAAGAGTAAAGTTCATATTCAAAGACTAACATATATACAATGATTTTCGGTAAGTACTAAGCAATAGTTTGCCTACTAGCTAATTCCAGAGTTACAGCTGACACAAATGCTGGAATGGAGTGTTGGCGCATTAAATGTAGAGAAATTAGGTCTCCTAAAGTGGAGGAGAATGGTGTTTCTAACAGAGATGGCTCTCCTGAATGGGATATCTGAAACAATGTACATCTTCAGTTAGAAAGAAAGGATAGCATGACAAAATGAAAACCTATGACCACATTTTAACATGAGATTTCTCTTTTCATTGTACACATGGGTGGAGAAAATATGATATTAGTATTAGAGAGTAATACAAAGATACCAATTAAAAATTAAATTACACATTCAACATTAGTACTAACAATTGATGAAAATATTTATCTCATAAAGTTAAATATTTCTAAAGTGAACATTTAAACAAATTTGGTTCCGAAAGACCATTAAATATTAACCAATGTAATATGAATAGGATTTTCTTGATGTACAGAGACAAGGCCTCCTATGAAAAATTTTAACATTTTTGAAACTTACAGCTTAGTACAACGAATTTTTTTATTGAAGCCATGCAAAATTTTTGACTAAAATAAATGAATTCAAAAGAAAAGACAAAAGAAGATTTTCAGCTTAAAAGGCTATTCAGTTTAATTTATTGAAAAAGGTGAACATGAGAGGCTTGAGTAAATGGAAACAGCATCAAAATTTTGTCAATGACTTTTTTTAGATTATCCATCATTTACTCACATAACAACTTATCCAATGATAGTTATTTATTCTTCCATAAATACATACATACATATACAAAAACATACTAAATGATTTGGACCAGCAAATGGACAAACATATTCATGAGTAAATAATGAAGAGATCAAATAATTAAGGGGGGTTATACATAGGTACCCTGCAATCACTTGGTAGAAGAGGATTGATTAAGAAGATATTAAGTAGGACAGGACAAGATATTAAATAGGTCTTCTGAGGGAGACATTCTAAAAATGCAAATGGATAGAGACACTTAAAATAAACTTTCGATGATGCACCATGCCCCTGAAAAACTCAATAAATAAATGAAAGAGAGGCAGTCAAAGAAGAGTGGGCTTGGTACACAGTTATTCAGCTTTCAAGATCCATTGAGCTATATCTCAGCCCAGTCATAATCTGTTTTAGGCAAGCTTTGTAGGAAAGTTCACATGCTCTATCTTATTGACACTGGCAGGATGGGAATCTTTAGAAGAAAGAAGGCTCAATCAGAGATTTAAATTACTTGATAAATTCAGACAGAGCACGTTCATAGAAGATGTAGCCGATATTATGCACCCTCCTTGCTATATAGGCCGTTCTGATCCAGCGAGAAAGATCAGAGAAATAGATGCTAAAACCAGTCGATTCAAGAATTCTTTTTTTCCGAGAACAATACGCAAAAATAATCGACTGGACAAATAGAGTCCTGGTGCTTGCACCCCCTGCCACACGCCGAAAGGCGGCTTGCAGGGTACAGATGTAGATGTAGACACCTAATGATTCAATGCAAATGATAATTTTCTTGGTAATACAGTCTTTTAGTAAGCTAAGTTATTCCTTTAAAGCAGCTTCTAGATCTTATTGGGTTTAATTAAACCCAAAATAAAGTAAATGTATTTAGTTTAAAAAAATTGACAAAATATTACAAATTTATCAAATTGTTTTGTTTTGTTGTAATACATAGTTCTTATAGTAAATATTAAGAATAACTTAACATGCTAAAATACTTATGGCTATGGCAACTACAGCTGAGATTGCTGAATCAGAATTATCATTGTCTGATAAATCTTTCCCAGCAAAGTCTACGACTAAAAGAAAATTGTAGCATTCACAAATAATGAAATGGAATGCTCAATAGTATTTAAATGCAGAAAATGCCTACCACAATAGGATAAGAAGATATAATTCCATATATATCCATAATAAGATCTTTAGCATACCAAAATTTAAACACATCAAATCAGAATTAGATCCATACCTCAAATAAAAGGACATCATCAGGAGAATCAGCATACATGGAAGATATGCTCCAGCGACGCTGACCAACAAGTTTCAACTTATATCCAAAAAGATTGTAACAAGCATCTCTGAAGTCTTTAATTCTTTCCTTAAATGCCTCCTTCAACCTCTCTGGAAGCATTTGGGCTTGCTTCAGTTGCTCTCTGAGTTCTGAGGTGGGGTATAATCAGAGGAGTAGAATAGAATTTCAGACAACTATTTAAAGATATTTGAGTGGTATAACTAATCAAGTATATTTAATTACTGTTCAGAGATTTATAAATAAAGTACATTCTTGACACATAATTCCCCACCATCTTATAAATTTTTAAGAATGCACAGGGCTAGTAACTAGTGCTTTTCATTTTCTTGTTTTTAAGCCCGAGGTAAAATTCGCAACACAGTAAATTTCTTAGGATTAAAATTTGGAATAATATTGATAATAAAAAGATACTAATTCTTCAATAAAGCTCTCATCCTTCATAAGTTGTCTGGAGTGGGTATGGAAAAACTAAGAAGGGATAACCATCTTTACAAGCAAAAAAAAGTCAAAATGATAACCTTGGCAGAAAATAGCAGAATAGCAGAAAATTAACATTAAT
Source organism: Pachydiplax longipennis (assembly GCA_036926295.1). Classification (NCBI taxonomy): domain Eukaryota; kingdom Metazoa; phylum Arthropoda; class Insecta; order Odonata; family Libellulidae; genus Pachydiplax; species Pachydiplax longipennis. The sequence continues at coordinate 10,025,807 of JAVFKF010000024.1, read as the reverse complement.
TCAGATTATATCTCAAACATCTGAACTTTATGTTAATGAGTGATTTAGTTGAAATTTCAAATAATTATGCAATGTTAACCAATAACCAGGATCCAAATATTATGAAGAAAGGACCGAAGGTGTTTTTGAGTATATTATACCTGGAGATTTATTTGAGGAATATTGGAGATTGAGTAAATCTCACTCATTCCCCAACAAGAGGCAATACTGGGAACAGACGAATGACTTTCACAATATGTTTGTAAGTAATTGTATGCAAGGAGAACAATTTCCATAAATAGAGTAGTTCATTCTAGTGATGGGCTGTGTGTGAGCAAGTCAGTTCAAACAAGCAACTCAGCAAGCTATGAGACATGATGGTTTTATTTGATACATGCCCTCCTCATGCACCCCCTCCGTACATATAATTTCCTTATTGCATGCCACTCTCCCTTTCACACAACCCCCTCTCTTCACACCATTAATGACACCCTATTCACGGGCAAAGTAATACAGTAGAAGTCCATTATAATGTGAGCTGAAAAAAATTCAAAAAAATACTCGTTATAGCCGAATACTAAGTGTTCTTGAAGATAAGCAAGTGCAGCAGAATGGAACAGTAGGATTTTTAATTCCTACGCAAATGCTTCAGAATTCATAAAAAAGAACTTTCACTTCAAAATTATTATTTCATCAATTCATAAACTATAAGCAAAGAGCGTATGTACAGAGGAACAAATGAAACTCGTGAGGTCTCTAATCAAAACTCCCGACGCAATTTTGCTGAGGGGTGAGGCGAGTTGTGGGATACAAATGCATGATTTAGGTGATGATAAGTTTTTTATTTAATATTTATCAGCTCTTTGAAGAGATAATACACCTCAGATAACCGTTTGCTTATCAGAATTCATCTCTTGCGTAAGTTGACAATCCCGAGATATACATCCTGCAAGACAAATATAGAAACAAGGCACTCATTACAGAGATACTTCAGAAATAACCACTCATTATAATGGACATAACTCCCTATCTTTTTTGCTGAAAGACGAACAGTGGCCAAAAAATCACTCGCTATAATACAACTCTCATTATATGCTGCACTCCTTATAACAAACTTCTACTGTATCTGCTTTCTAATATTTATAACCTCATAACTACACCCTGTCCTCTATATCCGTAAAGAACTCTTAACCAGAATAAATGAGATTAGGGTGCCTATGTAAAATATGACACTATTCTTAAAATTTGCATACACAGGCAATGGACATACATGAATTGAGTGGTATGACTGCGACACAGTGACAAGCAAAAGAATTGTTTTGAAAGTAGGCAACATTTTTAACTGATGTATGAAATAAACAAGAAAGTGTCTTGGATACTATTATTGAAAATAAATTTGTAATTAGACATGACAGTAAATAACAGGCAACAGGGACAATAGATTACCAAAGGATTTTCCATTGCCCTCCATTAAGAAATCAGTAATTCTAAAAGGGGCTAAAGAGCGGCTAAATGCAGCTTAGAAAAGAGACTCTCTTTTTTAATTCTCTCTACTAAAATCAAGCAGAATGACCAGGGAATAAGATGGTGGCATATGACATTAAAATGGACCAGCATGACCTTGCACACATTATGCCATGTAGCTAGGCCTTAGTCTGCAAACGAGTGTTGTGCCACAGAAAATCTTAGCTCAATGATAGCTAAATTCAGGGTGTCTGCCTTAAAAATATCTCAAATTTTCCAGGGTGATATATTCTACTTTCCTGGGAAACATTTTCAGTTTCCAATGTGTCTCACATCTGTATATATGTGAGTTTTTGGCCAAATAAACGTCATGTGCCAATAATTATCCAGATACAGGTTTAAGAAAGGGAAACAAATAGTTGTACAGTAGGTTTATCACCATTTTCTTTTTGTTCAAGAGCCCACCCACGACAAGAACAGTCACCTAGTGCATGAAAGTTTGAGAATGAACATTTTAACTAATATTTCTAAAATATAATCATTTATTATTTTAAAAAAACATTTGTTGAATTCTTTTCTTAACTTCAATTGAAATATTTTTAATTTTTAAAAATTTTTCTTTCAGGAGTTTTAAATTCTATCAGATAATAATATACACACCCAGGTACCCACCTCTGTATATTTGCTTGTATGTTGATAGTTTTTTTTCTGTTATTATCCAGTAGCACCTTATTTTTTGTGATAGATTCAATAGGATATGTTTATGCTCATGTCTATCATATTGAAAACATTGTTATTGGCTATCTAAAAGTGCAAACTTTTGTGGTGTATTTACTGATCATTATTTATTAGAATGAATTAAATATTTTACCTTGAAAAATTATTTCTTACAATGGATATAAATCTTCAGCATCACAATTCAAAGAAGTTCTTACACAATAATCATCCATCTCCGTAAAATTACACTGCCTAAACTTTGTGTGACAACAAAAAGGATTAAAAAAATACTCATCAACTTTTGAATTTATCATCAGTTTTTAAATGTAAATTGTAATCATATATGTGGGGAATCAATAATTAATGAAATCAAAATTTCTAAGAAGACAATATAAATAGCCATTGTTCATTGTTTCTTATTTTAAAACACTCGGCCATTGAAAGTTCCTGTTAAAATTATTCAATTCCACTCTAACATTTCCAAACCATCACTATTAAATTAATACTACTGAACTGCAATATTTTATATTATATATACATTGCAAAAAATATTTTTCAGAATGAAAGGAAGCTACACTGTGATATAGGAATTTTGCTTAGGCTAGTAGGGCATCTGGTATTCCTCCATTAGAGTGTGGCTATTTGAATGAGGAACATAATTTGCACAGAGGCATTAATATTCAGTCTCCTCCTATTGAATTAGATAGAGATGGTCAACAATCTGTTTAAAAATTCTCAGTATCTGACACCCTTTCAATACTTAATTCAATACAAGTCAAGTCTAACAGCAAGTCAATAGCATAACCCATCCAAAACAATAGCCATAGTGTGATTCTCTGTAAAGTTTATAAAAAATATTTTGATAGAAAATTTTCAGATTTACCATGATTAACCAAAGAATTTCCTAAGTTTTCCAGATTGGCAGACACCCCGTTATTTCATAAAATGCCATAAACCAACAAAGATTGTTAGCGACATATACCTTGAACTTCCTTTGAACCTTGGACTTGGAGTCTTTGCTCTACCACTTTCGTTACTTCAAAGACTTCACTTCCAAGTAAATCATCATCTCCAACACATGGTTGACAGCCAAGAGCCTCACCACTCTGCTTCTTAGCCAGCAGCAATGCATTATTCTCCTCTAAAACTTTAACTCTTTCTCTGAGACGTTCACATTCAGCTCGGCAAGTCTTTAGATCATCCACATATTTTTCAGTAGCTAGTGCCAGAGGATTCATGCTAAGAAAAAGATTAGGATATTATTTTCTCAAGTCACATTTTGTAAAATTTTTTTAAAAATACTTTTGTAGCTCTTTAAAAATTTATGTAACACATTATTAGCAAACAATAGAAATAGAATAGTAGAACACTAAGACAAAACTATACTCAAAAGTGAGAGTGAAGATTCCTAAGAAGCAATGAACACCAGCATGAGAAAAATCGTCTGAAAAAAAAATTATGAGAATATGGAAACAAACACTTCAACAGTTGCATTTGATTAATTGATCATTCACAGCATACAGGTGTAACCATATTCCTGGATCTGTGCAAGGTTAACTTATTGAGACCAAACTTGTGGCAAAGAAACCAAATTTCTTACATTCAAACTGTCAGTTGCTACATTTTTACTCATAGAATATTGTCAAAGAATTGCTGAGGAATCTTTGCTAGTAGCTACAACAAAAATCGATCCTGACAAAGATTATTAACCGGAAACACAGAGATGAAACCAAATATAATCACAACCAAACCCAAGAAATACCCAATAAATTCGTCAATGTTCCTAATCTCTATAAACTTAAGTTTCTTTGTATCTTAAGCTATCTGGGGGTACAGAAGTTATAAAACATAACAATATCCACAATTTTCTAAACTATTTACTAAAAGATAAAATTGACTCTTTAAATGTCATCTTGTGTACCCTCCATACTTAGAAGATTAATTGCTTTCTAAACATTCTTTTGCATAAGTCTTTATGAAACTTCAAAGCAATAATTTATAGAGTACCATTACATGAGAGAGGTATTTCAAGTTAATTAAATAAGGTGTATTGTTGAAATATTAATGAAACTTCTACAAAATCTTTTATAAATTGTAGCAGTTGATACATAGAAAAACTTGAAAAGTATTCATTATAAAATGGTTGTTAACCATATTATTTGCAAAATATGAAAGTTGAACAAATGTAAAATATAAATTTTAGAAGAAAAATTCTAGGGGTAAACTATACATGAGTGCCCATGTATTTGAAGATGATATGATATAAATGAACAAACGTAACAACTATTTTGCAAAAGTACCATTTTTCTTTACATAAATGCTGATTCCATCTTTTAGATCCTTATTTAATACTCTTTATGACTAAATATTTATCATTTAATGTCTTTTCAACTAACATTTATGTTGAATACCATCTATAACACTCATTTTCTTCAACTTCAAATAATATAAACAAATGAAACTTTAAAGAAAGTAAATGCTTTAGATATCTTGTTTAGGAAGAGGTACCTCATTCATCTAATAAATGTAGTTATTCCAATCTTTACTTTATTACAACATAAATAGGTTATATGGGAATTTATCTGATGCTACTTATTCTCAAAGTGTACAGAATAATGTATGTAGCTCTTTTAGATATGGTTCTAGAAGTATATTTATACTTTAAATATTTACATCTACAATAATTTCAACCAGGTCTGTTGAATCAGAGTTAACTTTCCAAAGAGTAAGAATTTGATAATTTTTTTTACACCCTTCAATAGATTTGTAGGAATTACAGTTCAAATTATTGATTTCATTCTTTGTCAAATTGAAAATTTTCAATTGATTTGTTAATGGTATCATGTACATAGCAGTGTTTTGTATACTTTGGGGTTGTATTCAGATTAATTGCTTAAATTATTCTACCTTGTGGGTATATAAAAGAATTACTCTGTTGTAAAATTAATAATTCTGTCACCTTTTCTAATGAGTCAAAGAAAAATAATAGAAAATTTGAGGAGTCGTAGTCTGAGTACCAGAGTAGCCAATATCATAGCCCTGGTTTTAACTGTGAGAGCAATACAATCAACATTGATGAGTTCATAAAAGAAATTTACTGGAGAATACTGAAAATAGAGGCAGTTTGGAAAGTGATGACAATGGTAATGATCGCACTGCAGTTAATTCATCATGAAAATTAGTTTAGTAAATAAATCTCAGATTAACAAAAATTTACAAATATTAGACAATTTTAATGCATCCTTATATTTATATAAAAGGTGAGATTTAGTCAAACTTTTACTGAACTGATTTAACTCATTAGGTGACAAATATATGAAAAGACAAAGTTGCATAAATAAGGAAAAAGAGTAATTAATGTATTAAAAATGCTAAAAACACTCAAAAAATATTTCTAACTAAAATAAAAATGTAAAGATTCAAAAAACAACTAGATCTTATCTACAGCAAACAGGCATGAATTTCATTAAATTTGAATGCTTCTAACACAAAGGCATATCTAAACTGATTTTTGTAATGTTCTGGATCCTTAGAAATTGATTTGGTTTCAATATCCTTTACACCAAGTATGTCAAACTGTGGGTCACTCATGTTTTTGTTGTCAAGAAAAGATTTGCTTGTTAAAGGCCACATGTTTGATATGCCTGCTTTACACTATAGGCTGATGATGGTCTGGGGAAAGTTAAAAATTGGAGTCCACTTTGCTGAGTGACCTTAACCCTTTCAAGTTGTCTATACAGGATGGAGATTTTCCTAGGCAAAACAAGGAGCATTGTTTATAGAGGATGCAAGAATCATCAGAGGATAGAACCATAAAATGAGCTTTCAGTTATACAATTTTACCCATTCTGACCATTAGCTGTAAGGGGGCTGACCCTTACATCAGCTATCCCCCCATTCATTCATACCAAATTCATAGCCCCTATCACACATTAGGACCATGGAAAAGTAAGTCTTACTGCATTCATTTTGAGAAAGAATCATTCGCTTCATAAATTTTCAGCATTACCAAAGAAACAAGAATTTCATGTTTTGCTGATGACATAAAAATTTTAGACAAAACTCTGCTGTAATAATTAAGGTTACCAATATTTTGGAAAAAATCCAACAAATTTCAATACCCTCCTTCAGTACAGACTAAAAAATACCTCTAACAACATTTTATTTAAAAGTTGTATATCATTAGAAAAACACATAATTTTTATTTCTGAGGTAGTACTGGCAATTTATGCAGCAAGAAATTCTTAATCAAATTAAATGTAATAACACTTAGTTTTCCATCAACTTGTCGGTAGTATTCTCAGTGAGAGCAACAAATTTTAATAAAATGACTGAGTTAATACATTGTATATCTTGGTCCCATGCTGTGTTCTGATTTAGTAATAAGATCACTTGAGTAGGGACCCTCTTGAGAAGGGCCCAAAAGGCTAAATTAATGTACCTAGCATCTAACATTCTGTAAAAGAGTTTCATTACCTGGGAGCATTTTTTCAAGAATTCTGTTGGCACAAATGGGTTAATTTCTAGATTCCTCTATGTAGATGAAAAAATACTCTGATTGCCTTTTCTTGGTAGAACAAAAATTGGAAAAAAAACATGCTTAAAATTCTGTGGAAAAGGCACAAAGGGAACATTTTTAAATATAAGGCTACATATATGTTTTTATATTTTTTGAGATGATGCAGGCATTATAGCAGTTCTTCTAAGGGTATACTCACTTGAAGTGAAGCACTTTTGTGCCCACCATATTAAAGTCACCCTTCAGAGCCCTGTGCTCAATCTCTCCTTCCAATTGGTCAATGCGTTCTCTCAGTTGGTTCACCTCCTTCAATGCATTTTCCTTATTATTCCACACCACTTCTAACTCCTTTTCCAATCTTTTCCGCTCTTCATCAACTGCCTCCTTTACCTTACTCATTACCTCCTCTTCAGAAAACTTTCCAAGAACAGAAGCAGCTGCTGCTTCTTCAGCAGCCTGTAATCAGGAAATATCAATAATTTCAGTTCTGAAACTTCTTAGAAAATGGTGGAATTAAAAAAATATTAAATATTAGGACACCATAATAAATAAAATAATATTAGGAATAAGTTTTAATCTCTTTGGTAAATTCAACCACACACTGAAATCTTAAGTACTACTTTTTTCCATATTATTCTAATTGAACAATTTGTTCATGTAACTTCAAGATAAAAAGAAAGTATTTCATGATTCAATATTGAAATTATGTCATCATTATAACAAAAGGATCATTGCAAATGTGTGTATACTGCTTTTCTACTATTTTTCATGTAGAAACAGGTTTGGCAAACTTGGGAAATTTTATGAACAGGTTTGAACCAACTGCTACAACCTCACTGAATCCTACTATTGATCATAGAAGAGTTTTACCATATTTGAGTGTCCATATAGCCAAATGCATAATATATCGACTTGGCTGAAAGTTACCCTCAGTTCAATACCCTGAGGGACTCCAGTGTGAAATGACCTCAGCTGTCGAAGAAATTTTAAAATTAATATTACTATTATCCTTATAGAACACAACTTTTAGATACCAATTACAGTTCTAAACATTTAATTCAGCTAACCTACTTTTTAAATGTAGAAAGTTTTTCGGGTTAGGAGCTGACTAAATTCTCAGTATTGGCAAAAGTTGAAAGAAAACACAGTTTTGCTAGTTAGATACATAAGCCCCATCTTACATTCACACTTTTACCTAGGCATTAAATAATAGATTAGAATATTACAGTATAGAAGGATTGAAAAAGTTTGCAAATGAAGAAAAAATTACAATCCAAGCATACCTAAATTCAATTCAATGCATTATAAAATACGCTAATAAGACTGAACGGAGAAGAATAAAAATATTTCTGTATATACCCAAGAAATATTCAATCTCAAAGAATACACCAATTAAAAACTACCCCCTAATTTCAGGACAAAAACTCACTCACTCATGTATCACCTATAAAAATTCCCATATTTTAATGTGTCCCTTATCAATTGTGCAACCAAGTACAGCTTATCCTCAAATATGAAACTAGACCTACATTTTATGGCATCCAAAATAAAGACAAATTTTTCTGGTAAGATCCAGAGAAAGATGAAGAGCAAAAGAAAAGTTTTAATTACACAGACCTGGAACACATTACCACACATTGTTGTATTATATTTCTCATTCTGATTGTTTTTACTTTTCAATTTTGAAAATGAAATTAATATTTTATAATAAGAAATAAAGTTCATTCTGTTCATAACAAAAATGACAAAAATTTTGGTCATTATATCCAATACTCATGCTAACCAGTGCCAGTAGACAACAGTCATATTCATGAAATGGTCACAAAATCCATAAAACCATTAAAACAGGGATTTCACCTCACCTAATACTTATTTCACCTCCAATGGATGCAGAGGTTGAACTGTGACTCCCGTCATGATTCAATTTCTAAAGATGCCTCTATTAGAGGTGAATTACGTATTAGGTGATGTGAAATCCCTTATTTGATGGTATTATGGATTATGTGACCATTGCACTTATTCCACCATCATTGACATTCTCTTTATATTGTCATATTCGAATGACATTCCATACAGTATTACTGTATATTGCCACTCTTCACCTAGAGGGTACATAAATGTAAGACACTGTCATTGGTAAATGTATAAACGCATGCTCTACTACAAAATGTACCAGCTTTACTCAAGTGGCTTGTCGTTCTTCTCTGCATAACTATGGCATGCTTGAATGAGGTGATCCCATGCAGTTTGTTGGACTTATTATATGAACTGGTGCTGTCAGTTTCAAGGCTACGCCCAGTCTATAGTGCCCATGTTTTTGCTCTTAGAAAGTCATATTTAGTTTAAAAATTACTTGTTATAAGTGAGTGCTTGTATGTCATATGCATATTCATTATAAATTGTGTATTTTCCCCCAATTTATGAGTACATCTAGAGACCATTATATATAAGAGATCATTATCAGTAAGTTCGTTATAAGTGGAGTGTGCTGTAATTAAAATTTTGCCTTTCATAAAATCAGTAAATTTCATTTTTCGTCTTCATTGTGGATTATATAAATGGACTATCACCTATATCAATCGCCGTTGATATTTATATTTTTAAATGTGATAATTCAGATTTTTAAATGTGTTAAATTAAGCTTCTGCTTATAAAAAATTCAATCCATGTTAGAGATGAATTTCATTGCTGAAAGAGAAGTACTCACATAAAAGAGGTCCTCTTCAAGAAAATTACTTAAAAAGTTGACTATTATTTGAGTATAAATGGTTCTTGGCAGATTTAAAGAAAGGTATTCAGAGTATTTATTAAGAGATACTCAAAAAGTGTCCTAAGAACAGTGTTTGGTAGGAATATGAACATAGCAACATTAATAATTTAAGATTTCATAAATTTAACATATTAAACATTTAAATAGATTTATAAGTTTATACCTTCTTTCGCTGCCTCTCTTCAGCAAGCTCTGACTCCAGCTGTTCAACATTCTTCTGGTACTTTTCAATAAGCCTCTCAAGTTCTTCCACTTTTGAATTTCCCCTTCCCATACTGCCAGAATTCTTCTGGGGAGATTTGCTGGAAGATGCTGAATGAAACATAGCCCCTGACATAGTCATGTCTTGTTCCATCGAATCTAAAATCTGCCGATAAGTATCTCTCTCCTGCAGATAAATAAAATTGGTAAATCACTCAGTTTATATTCCTTAGATAATATGAAATTATGAGTTAAAATACTATTAATAAATAAAAGTAAACTTTTATTGGATTCTAGAAAACAAACCTGAGACACAAGCTGTAATTTCTTTCGAGTCATATGAACCACTGAGGTTAAGTCTGTCTTTTCTTTCATCAATGCATCTATTTGCATTTTCAGGTTTTCTGATCCTGAAGACAAATGTGACTGCGAGGTCTGAAATTCCTTTAACCTAAAATAGAAATGTTTAAGAAAACTTTCACTAAAAATATATTCTGAGGAAAATTCCAGTGAAATGTAATTAACAAATAGCAAATGATAAAATAAGCCTTGGTGAACCCTTTCAAATTATTGCAGAATACTGAAGGAAATAAATATATTCAATAATAATCAATTAGATATCATATCAGGAAGGTCCAAAATTAAGGTTCCACTATCACCATTTAAAATATATGGTAGAATCAATGACACCCTAGCATCGTTTCACATTGATTGCACCCGTGGAACATGGTTAGAGTATGTATAAGTATATCCAGAGAAGTAGCTTTTTATACAATATGATGAGTAGGCCTCCTATGCACTTTCAATTCTCTCTATTCTGAGTTTCTCTTTGCCATGTCACTCCTAAGTACTATACTAATACATAATAACCAAATAATCTCTCTGTTCCAACTGTCTTTTAGCCTCCTTCTTGGTCTTTTTACATCTCTTAGTGTCCAGTTCAGAACTGCTCTTGTCCAATGGTTGTTGTTTCTTCTCGCCACATGGTCTACCCACATCCATTTCAATGATGTTACTTTATCTACAATGTCTGTCATTCCTTTCTATATCCTAGAGCAGGTTTTGTGTTTCCTCTTGTAATGTTTGTTTTTCTTCTTTTGTGTCTCTTCTTGTAATCTCAACCATACAGTGTTCCATACTTCTTCGCATCGTCTAAAGTCACAGGGTTATTGCTGCATTTAATACCCAGGTTTCACTTCATAGGTCAACACTGGTTGATTGGTTGAAGACCTCTCTCTTCAAGACCATTGGCATTTTTGACATTGTAATATGTGCATTTCTTCAGAGGGCCAGCCAAGTTAAATTCTTCTGTTCACTTTGTTAATCCTGTTTTTCTCTCCTGTTGTTATTAGTTGTCATAGGTATGTGTATTCTGAGCAGACCTCCAGGTGTGTCCCTTCAAATATGATCTGTTCTTATGCTGCGAAAGAGTTATACACTACCTTTGATTTCATTAAGTTTATCCTGAGTCCTATCTTCTGTCCTGCTGTTTTTAGTTCCAGAAGTCTTGAAGCTAAATCTTTTCCATTGGTTGAGAAGAGCACTATATCATCTGAGAAACACAGATGACTGATGTACTCCACTTTTATCCACAGACCTTTCTGCTCCCAGTCCAAGGGCTTAAAAACTTTCTCCAGAACATCTACGAAAAGTATTGGGGAAAGACAGTACCTTGCCTAGCTCCCACCTCAATTATGACTTCAGTATCTTTGTGAAAATTACAGAGGCGGTGGCATATTACTAAATGCTACATAAGAGACAGATTTACTCTGCATTTACTCTATTGTTTTCTAGTGTAGAGTAGGTACTTAGCAAGTTAATGACTTGAGGATAGTCCTCAAAGCAGAGTACTAGTGGCATCTTCTATTCATTTGTTCTGCTTATTATTTATAGTAGTGTGTGGGTGTGATCAATAGTCCTTCCTGAATCCTGCTTACTCTCCTGGCTGGGCTGATGACAGAGTCATCTTTAAATGTTCAGCTACTATCCTCATGAGTGTTTTGTAATCAACAGGAAGAAGACTGATGGGATATGATTGGAAATTGGGATATGATGGGATTGGGATGGGATATAATTGGGAATTGGGAAATACATGGGTACAGTAATTCTTCAGTTCTTCCATGCTTCCTTTCTTGAGCAAAAGAACAATTTTTGCATATTTCTAGTCTTTCGGGAAACTTCCTTGCTTCAGGCAATTAGTGAATAACTGTGCTAAAAAGTGAGTAGCTTCAGTTCGTCCAAGTTTTAAATATTCAGCTTACGCTATATATATGCCTCCTGCTTTTCCATTCTTCATCTGCTTGTTTGCAACAGTAACTTCTTCTGGGAGATTAGTGAGGGGATCTCATGAGTTTTGGCTTGCTTCTTGGTTTTCATTTCCAGCTTTCTTTACCTTTTTGTATAGCTTGCTGAAGTATTCTGCTACTGCCCTCAGTATTCCTTGTCTGTGGCAAGTTCTTGTGCCATCTTCCTTCTGTAAGGTCAAAATCTCCTTCCTTCCCATTGCTAGGTGTTGTCTGGTCTTCTTCATACTTTTTTGTTTTCTGTAGCCTCTTGCACAATTCTTTCATTGAAATTCCTCACATCTTTCTTAACTGCCCTTCTAATAGCCTAGCAAATCTTGACGTATTAGATGTTATCTCTTCATATGCCTAAATTCTTCAGTTCCTAACGTTGTATCATCATTTGTCGGATGTTGTCACTAAGCTTTCCATCCTTTGCTCTTCTTGGTGAGCTTATTTAACTGTTTCAATCATCTGCTATGTAGCACAATCAGATAAAAAGGTTTTCATTCCATATATATTGAAAGGAAAATGGATATTTTCAGAAGTGATGAGAAACAGACACAATTCCTGCTACTAAAAAGTAGTTAGAAGAAATCTCAAAGAAAGTGCATTGAAAAAGAAATATGAGATTTTGGTAATCCAATCCAATATGCAACCATGACATTGCCAGATTATCAAAAATATCAGATTATTGGATATGAACTAGAAACAAATACACTGCACCAAAAACACTTATAAAAACATTAATTCAGCAATTAAATGTTGTGCCACTTACTCAGTAGCAGAATGTTAGAGCAAAATTACATTTGTTTCATGCACCCTCAACCTAATTTTCTTAGATAACTTGTTTTTTTTCCTCCAAGACATTGGGTCATGTAACCAAAACTTCATGCATATTATATATGAATAGAATTCATATATAATATGTATATTCATTCAATAGACACACACCTACATACAAAATTATTTGCATCTACAAAACACTCGTGGAGATGATAACTGAATATCTAAACACTATCACCCTGTCATTTGATCCCTGTCAGCCACCTGTTACAGGCCACCTTCTTCTATAGACTTTAAAATATATCATATACACACTCTGAATAGTGTGCAGAACTTATGAATAGAAAAACAACTTGTGCCTTGATCTGTAGAACATGAAAGCATTATTTAGGGAACCTTCAGAAAAGGTCCAAATTCTTCTAATTTTAACAGCTGTACAGCCCCAAGTGTAGTACATTGGAGAACTCTATTTGGCCAACATACTGCTGTTTTTATTCATTTTTTTGTCATAAAAAGTGAATTTGGTATCATACAGCCCATAAACCTAATAATGGATAAAATAGTCCAGTGCACCAATGCTGCGGAGTTGGATATTCTAAACTAAGTTCTATATCACAAATTAATCAAAAAATTAAGGGTAATGTATATATAAGACTTTGAATCTTTGCAAAGTGTTTATAAAATTATCTACTCCTTAAGTTTGCACTGATACTATCCATGCATCACAATTCTTGTAAATTTCAACAGTTTATTGTCATTATCAATTACAGTGGTACCTCGAGATACGAGTGCCCTAACATACGAGTTTTTTGAGATACGAGCCGTCGAGCGAGCGAAGTTTTGCTTTGAAATATGAGCAAATTTTGAGATACGAGGAACGGCCGGCTGCACATGACCTACCAGTTTACTGTGCCTCGTGCGCATTATCCCACGCATCCTCCCAGTATACTTGTTTACCTCGCTGTCAAAGCATCTTTGATAAGTTTTTCTAGGGCTTTGTGCTTTTTGTGCAATTAAATACTTTATCGCCTTTCTTTTTTATAACCTTGGGTCCGAATAAAGTGAGTGGAAAGGTCAATGCTCAGAAGAAAGTGATGTCTATTGAATAAAAGCGTGAAATCGTAGAAAAAATGAGCGAGATGTGCGAGTAGCTTACTTGGCGAGGTAGTACGGGCGTAGTACTTCAACGATATGTACTGTGTTTAAACAGAAGGAGTCAATAAAGGGTATAACGCCAGCTAAGGGCGTTACAATAATTTCTAAGCTCCGTAGCTCTCTACAACTGGGGTGGCATTTTGGGGCCTGGAACGAATTAATGGCATTTCAATTAATTTCAATGGGGAAAATTGCTTTGAGATACGAGCAATTTGACATACGAGCAAGGTTACGGAACGAATTAAACTCGTATCTCGAGGTACCACTGTAATTGATTGGTGAGCTGTAACCATTGACCAGTTATCCATAGATTGAGTAGACATTTTTCAAGCACCTGCTGATTTTGCATTCACCTGAATTTTCGATCACACCAGCTCTTTAACCACTATAGGGAAATCTTCCGAATTACTTCCCAAATGTTAAAATTTTGAGAATAAGCATTTTACAGCGATTGATTACAAAATCTGATTACAAAAAAACATAGTCTTTCAGTTAACAGAATATCTATAATTAAAATGTTTAACTGTGTTGCGAATTGAAATCTCAACCCTCAGTGAGCCTTATGAGGTAAAATAATTTGGGAAACACTGTCTTTGAAAATGAAGTAAGATGAGAAATATGAGTGGACATGTGTACACAAACATCAATGAATGAGTAAAAAATTGGTTTCAACACAGCAATTCCTCATTCACTATTCTTATTATTAGATATATGACAGCTCAGCACAACAGCTGACTGTTACTAAACTTTTTCAAATAACCAAGAAGGGAACAATCCTTATAAACAAGACAATTTCTCTCAGCATATATTACAAATAAGTATGTTAAGTGGAATAATATTTGAATATCAGTCATACTGTTTTAAAAACAAGAAAAACATTAACTAAATTACATAAGTATAACTTTTGAGCATTTTCATAAGACAATTATGCCATCAAGGATAAATCTCACCTTGATTGAGCTTCAAGTAAATCGGCAGTCAGCTCAGCCTCCTTGAACTGCATTCTGCTCACTGCCTTCCTTGCTGCTGTGAGACTAACTTCACCTTCATTCCCTCCCTCATCTCTTTCATTAGTCAGACCTGCTGCCTCACAGATTTTTGCAGCAAAAGCCTGCCACTCGCTTAATTTTTGTACAAGCTCACTCTTTGTGGCTTCGAGTTCAGCCGAGTTCTTTAAGAGGCCTTCTAAAGACTTCACTCTCTCCTGTAGCCCATTATTATTTTCTTCAAGCATCATTTTGTTCTGTACAGCTTCTCTAAATTATATCAAAGGTAATAAATTATAGTTAACCTGTTACAAAGCAAAGATATTTCAACAAAGAGAATAATTAGACACATAATGCTACTATGACTTCCTGAATGCTGAAAGAAATTTCTTCAAATTCAAAACATTTATTTTCAAAATAGAATGATTATATTTATGGACTAATGACCCAAACTGGTAACTACTTCTTCAATGAATAATATTACCAGTAACATGGATGATAAATGCTTAACCACAAACTTCGACATATCCCAGTTAGTTATCATTAAAAGATAAAAAATAAACAAGTTACGAAAGTAAAAGAAGTATATATTATCAAGTTTTCATAAATAAAATGCGATTTTTTTCATAGTTATGGGATTTTCATGTTTTAAAAGAAAACATTCTGTGACAACTAGCTTATTTTGATAAGCAAGCAAAAGAATAAGATCCAAAAATAATTATTTTCAGAGAAATGTGGCTTGTTCAAACAGAACTAACAATCAAACCAACAAATTTATAATCATCATACCTCAACATTTTTATTTCAGATTTAGCTTTCATCAATTCATTTTCCAGTTCAGCTTCCTTCAAAACCCATGTAGCAGTTGATCTTGCTTCTTTCAATGACTCGGAAAGAAAGTCGCGCTCATGGGTCAACTCCTGAAAAGAGAAATACAAAAGCAGTTTGAATAATGATGCATAAAGATGAAATGTTAAAACACTAATTGCTAAAATCTGAATATCTTTTAACTAAATAGTTTTTTTGGGATTTTTCCGCAATAGTGCTTGTGCTATAGCCATGTAGGTAATTACTTTTCTATTGTAACTCCGAACAATCATTACACTGATAAATATGCAGTAGTTATTTTGCATAATTTCTCATTAACTGAGAGATAAAGGTTCTCGAAGCGCCGATAGTGGCAACAGTCGAGGGCAATTCCTGGGAAAAGGATAATCGCTCGGCAGTCACCAGTTATTCAAAATCCCAATGTGCATTTCAATAACAAAGCTTCTATCTTCATAGGGGTCCAATGCTGAATGAATGGGATTCTGAATTGGGGAGGAATTGCCCTCGATGATTGCCACAGTCGGCGCTTGGAGAACCTTTGTCTCTTAGTTCATTGAACGCCAAGTTCCTTTTTCTTTCTTCTATATTTTCTCATGTAGTTTTTCATGCCAATTTCAAATCTGAAAGTGTCTCTCTATCACATTAGGATTTGAATGATTGATTTCATCAAAGAATTATATTGCATAGAACACTACTCTTCAAAAATCACTCTTAACATTATTTTTCATGCTACACTTTTGTCATAATTTTGGAAAAGAATTATATTTCACGCTGGTATCACTCAATCTGTATATGCTGTATCAGAAAATTGAGTCCTGTCTGGAACTCCAGTGGAACTGCCCTTTGCAAATGATTTACAGTTACAAAAAATTTCAAAATAAAATTTCTTTACAGTAATCCCCCACATAAGAGGAGTTAATGTTTCTTGAAGTCATTGCATCTTGTAAAATCATACTAAATGAAAAATATACTAGGAATCTATCTGGAGTGCTGGGATTTATTCCTCAATCTTAACACCTCATGATTTATTCAGTATGGAATTTTTATATCTTGCATTTTAGGAAATAATTTCATAATTGCATCCTATTAATTTCTGTTTCTTTTGTTGTATATTTACTTATAGATGAGGCATCCAGTTCAAACAAAATATTAGTATAAATTAGAATTTTGTTCGTCAAATAAATAATTTCAATATTATCTTATTGAAAACTGTCTACAGGACTGACTGGAATGGGTTCACCTAAGCATTTGGAAAAAACTTTTGCAAGACATTTGATATGTGTCTTTTGCTGGGACCAGAGAGTAGTATGGGGCACAATGAGCTTGCCCTCTCCTTGTTGCAACATCAAGCTGGGGCTCATGAAGAATTTTGAAAAGGCTCTGGACAGCTACTCAGACGCTTTCCAGTACCTGTGCATCAATCTCCCAGAGTTGAGCAATGCAAAAGTGAAAGGAGTGTTCATAGGTCTACAAATAAGATCATTACTGACAGCCATTTCCAAATCTTACTAAGTGGTATTGAAAGAGATGCCTAAATGGCATTCAAGTCAGCTGTAGTCTATTTCCTTTGAATTTATAAATCTGGTGACTATATGAATGTTGTGTGTTAGTGTGTACAGACTGCTGGGCTGAAACATGACTCTCAAATTTATCTCCTAGATTCACATATTGACTTTTTCCTTTAATATCTAGGTTCAGTGAGTGATGAACATGGTGAACAATTTCATTAAAACATCTCAGTGGTAAAAGTCATGCTATCAGGATCAATGGAATCCAGCCATATTCCAAATGCTCAATACAAACGCAAGTTGAAAACCAAGAAAATAAAACTTAAATTAAGGATGTACATAGTTTATATATTAAATTGCATAGAATAAATAAGTGCCCAGTTGCTGAGTTTTTTATGTCAATGCAACACTAAACATAGATAAAATGATAATAATTTCAAGTATCTTGAGAATGGTGGGTGACAGAAACATGATTAGCAAATTATGAAATAGCTTGAATCAATTGTCTTGGTAAGTAAGTTGGATACTTAGATATTCACCAAAAGTTTATTATTGTTCATCAGTGTTGTGTATGTATCATATAATGTAACTTCAATTCAACTTTTAAAATTGCACCTCAATTAGTGATTCCCCAATATTGAAAACAAAGGTATTTGACAAAACCAAAACCATAAAATCATTTTTCCATTCCAATGAAAACATGAAACCAAACTAACTCAACTTTTGAGAAATTGCATAATGAGTTAATGACTAGTACATGCATTCTTAGATCATTAGGTAATGCAAGTTTGGTTCATGCTTTATAAGACCACAGAATGGAACAATAATCAAAAGTTATGAAGCAGAGAATTTAATGGAAAGTACCTTTATCTGCTCATAAGACTATTTATACTAAATAATTACATGCCTAAAATGATAGCAAAATTATATATAAATAACCAGAATCGCCTTTCCCTTTTCTTTTCCATAGTGTAATTAACTATACCTGGACTAGCCGTTCTGCATTTATTGCTCTCTTTTCTAGGTCTTTTTGCAAGTACAATGAATCACGAGCCTTTGTTCTCACAGTACATTCCATCTTGG
Organism: Pachydiplax longipennis; assembly: GCA_036926295.1. NCBI lineage: Eukaryota > Metazoa > Arthropoda > Insecta > Odonata > Libellulidae > Pachydiplax > Pachydiplax longipennis. Next base: position 10,007,529 of record JAVFKF010000024.1, on the reverse strand, counting down.
CAACTTTCAGCTTTTCTTCCTTCAGTTCTTCAGTCACTTTCCCTACCTCGATCTTCAATGATGAAAGCTGCTGCAACAATGATTCTTTATTTGTCTCAACCTATGAAAATTGATTGAGGTAGAAATTACTACTATGCTGTCCAATAAAAGCATGAAAAATGGCAATTATAATATGTAGAATTACCATACCTCTCGAAGCGTGTCCTTAAGTTTTAATACCTCTAACTCAGCCGTATTAACTTTCGCTTCTGCTTTGCCTATCTTTGCTTCAGCAGCCTTAACTGCTTCATTTGTCTGTTCAGTTTGTTCCGCAAGATTTTGCCTCAATCTATCAACCAAATAACGTAGTTGCTTTGACTGGAAAGGATCAAAAGTATTAAGTACCCTGTCTATAATACGGTTTGATACTATCTCGACTTCGATTGATTTCCTTCAAATGTTCTAAGAACAACATTTTGAAAATATAAAGTAGAAGTAATATATTATTTCAATGATAAATAGAATTAGATCGAATAAAGAGCCAGATATATAGCAAATTACACCAAAAGCTCTTTTGTTGAAATTAAATCACATGGTACATCGGCTTTAGTACTCAGATTCAGTTTTAGGATAATGTTAGTATCTTTGTGGTTATAAAACAAAAACAAGTTCTTGTAACGGATTAATAGATGGGCGCCTACCTCAGCTCTTTCCATGCTCATTTCTATCTCAAGGCGTTTAATAGTTTTCGCTGCAGAGATTTCAGATTCTACTCGCATCTCTGCCTGTTTTCGTAGTCGTCCCTCAAGTTGTACTATTTCTGATTTATAGTTTGCGATATCTTCCCTCATCTTCTTGTATTCCCACTCTGAAAAGAACATCGGCTCAAAATCAAAAAGAATCAAAAACATCTCGAACTTTTTTTTTAAATATTCCATTCAGGAATCAATGATATTATCTGTTGGGATAGTTAAGACTGTGATGTCACTTACCTCCAATCCTTACAGGTGAAGGAGACCGCTTTCTTTCCTTAAATTGGCCCTCGAAAGAATCCGCTATTTTCCGCTTGAGAGAAGATTCCGCTGCCTTGATTTCAGCTTTAGAAAAAGAGGTATTACCAATGCCAGGACTCCGTTGAGACATGTATGCGTCTAAATCGCTTAAAAAACCAGGGTTTTCGGTGGACATCGTTGAGAAATAAACACAAATTGTATAATGTGATACAAGATTGAAAAAAGTTTCAGCTACAATAGTGGAATTTCCAGCAAAATTCCATTTCTGTAATTGTGACAATCAACTACGTTTCAGCGAAATCCTAACGAAACGGATTCAAATGTACACCAGTAACAATCGAAACCATCGACAACGACGATCATGATCGAAGCACACCGAAGCGCCGAGCTTCGAACCAAGCTGGAACGATCTATCGCTCCAGGCAGGTTAGCCAACCTATAGTTTGTTCTGTAACTGTCCGTAACCCCTACAGGAAATTGCAAAAGTAATAATAAACGAGCTCTATTTTGGACTGTCCAAGCTAATCACCGATTACGGTTGATAATTCTTATTAAGTTATCTATTTTATTCATGGAGTTTAAGGTGACAGTAAAAAGAATTATATAATAATAATTGAGGCCAATTTAAAATCCACAAACATATTGATGAAGAGTTCCTTATGGACGTTCTGAGGCATTTTTCTTAATATTCCCTGATGATTTTTTCAAATCCTTCCTTTTTTAGTATCGAAATCCACCCAAGGAAATTTCTAGCGATGAAATCTTTACATCATGCTATATATATTGGGAGCTGATGCTGTATAATAAATGAAAGCATGTTATGAAAGATGTTGGTGAGCTTTTTTATTGGATTGAATAAAATTTAAATCATGCTTGGCTTAGATATCATCTCAATTGCAATTCAATCATCTGTTCTGTGATGAGCGTGATAACACCTACTCATTAACCTTTGCACCCTATTAGAGAGAAAAAAGAGTAGCATTCGAAAAGCATAGCTGCAACGCTGGATATTGGCAACGTTGGAGAGGGTAAGGTCGCACATGTGTGAACGGTGTTTGTTATCCCAACGTGGTGTCATTGTCTTTAAATGTTTATTTAACCCTTCTTGATATAATTCGAGTAACCTTTTTGACGTATGTACATGTTCCTTTACTACTGACATCCGATGTTGAAATGACGACGTCACATCTTAAAAGAAGCATTGAATTACTGGAGTCAGACTATAGTACTGATGTTGCAATATTCTCTTGCGATTTAACTGGATGAATTAGTGCTGCATTCTCATTAGATGTCATTTCTTAATAGGTGAATCTACTCACAGTAAACGCAAGCTCGGAGCCAAGAGAAGGCAACATAAATCTTTACCACTGAAGGGTAAGTAGAGGATATTTAAATGCATCTAATTCTATTCTCCTTGGATGCGACATGGAAATAATTATCCTCATTCCATAGGTAACGCAGAACATTCCAGTTGGAATTCCAATAAAGGTAAAGTAAAAGAACCCTGCGATTTCACTGATGCAAATATTAGATTCCTGAATATCCTAAGTTCAAGGCAAGTTGATGAATCTACTGCGAACAAGGTTTGTGAAATCCTTAATTAATTGCATCTGTAACACATAAATATATCACTTCTCTTAATATTCAAATAATTATCCATAACAGATATTAGTAAGAGCTGGTAAGAAGAAAACGGAGGAAACATGCGTACCAAAGGATGAAAGAACAGTATTCACTGAAGAAGATTTCACTAATTTTGAAAAGGAATATTTCGTTCGTGGCAAATAGGATAAAAATGTCTATTTAAGGTGAATAAATTGCTAAGTTATGTGCTATCATTCAAATTTTATCACGTAGAGGGAAGAGCGAGAAGATTGCACATGTCAGCGAAGTTATATGCTGCTGTAAAGTTACTACACAATTTTGCCCGACTGTTTTTTTTTTAAGTCGTTCAGTTTGGTAATTTTGTTTTAATGAATTATTTTGGCTCACATTAATGCGTGTGAAATTTCAGAATTTGTTAGAGTAAGGAATATGATTGACTGATGATTACTTGATAAATACTGCATAGTTTCTTTATTTTGATCATACCTTTTTTGTCCATTGCTCTAGAATCTTAAGTTGTAATATATTTATGTTAAGAATAGTTAAAAATCAGCCGATCTTTTAAAAATGAAAATACTTCTCATTAATTAATGTTACATTAAACTATTTTGTTGAATTTGAGTTGTTCTTTTACATCCTTCCTTTCATTTATAGTCATGGGCCCACTTTAAAATGGACGTAGACTTCAAAATAAAATTTTCTCTTTTTGTATATCTTTCATTCTTCCTAAAAATATCCATTTTTGCTGCTCCATTCTTAACTTAGTTTCACTTACAGGAATACTGGCTAATGTATCTCCAAGGTTCAATGTTTACGTTTTGCTTTGCATTTAAATGAACAGATATATGTTCGTCAGATTCTAAACAAAATTACTCATGTACCTTTAAAATAGGTACTCATGCTAATCATCTTTAATTTTTTTCAATCCTTGTATAAATGAGTTAAAAGCAGCTTTCATGGTAACCCATTGTAAGACCTTGAGTGTGGCACGTAGATTAAAGAGAATACTATCAAATAATATGATTATAATTAGTAAAAAATCTTTAAGTTCTTATACTTGTATTATCTCCCTTTCAAGGAAGTTATTCAAATTTCAACAACTTCAATTAACAAGATTTATTTTGCTGCAAGTCAAAATTTTTTCTATCATAACACCTAGTATTTCTCCAATTATGGTGGTACACAACTAATACTAGCATTTCCCATAGAATATTCTTTTAGTACTTAATTTCAAATGATTTTTCTTGATAAGAATTAATGTTTTTAGAAGTTAGGGAAAAAAGCTTTACCAAAGTCAATTATTTTCTTTGGCTGAGATGGTACTGAGTAAAGACAACATATTGGTGCAATCAATGAGTCGCAGTGAAAAACTTCTGAAAATATGTTTATAAATATCTTTGTGTTTAAGAAGAGTTGATCTAAAAAAACCCACTTCTCTAAGCTTTATTGAATATTAAAACTGTAAAGAAACTGTGTTTAGTCCTTAGAAAGTTATTACATATTTGTATTTTCTCATTTTCAGGGCTCTGATTATGGCAATTGCTGACCATCAGCTTGGGAAGCTGATTTTATGCATATCAGCAACTTTTTTCTGCTACTACACCTTGTGGCTCTGGGTTCCACCTTTCATGTCTTCTTCCTGGAGTTTAATATCATCAAGATTTTTCCCCTCAGTTAGATATGCCTTGTTTGTGCCTGCCCTAACTGGACTAATTTTTAATGGTGGTTTGTTATTATTTACTTTAGTTGCTCTTAAAAGTAACTAGAATTATTTTTATAATTTTCATCTCCCATCAATATAAACAGCAATAACTTCACTTTCATATTAAATTTTATGCAGAATCTCACATGAGATGCTAGGAATAGTCTATATTCATAGTAACTGAAATTGGACTAGTGATAGACATGGCATCTTGGTTTGTGATTGGAATATCGGGGGTCACGTGTGGGGGCAAAACTTCACTAACAGTCAAGCTAAAAAGTTTACTAGCAAAATACTTCACATCACAAAAACTTGCTGTTGCAATTTCAACGATATCTCAAGATGACTACTTTTTGAAGACTGATGACCCGCGTCATGTATATTTACCATCACTTGGCCATAATAATTGGGAGCTTCCAACAGCAGTTGACTTGGATGCAATGTACAAAACATGTCAAGATATTGTTTGTGCAGAGGATGTTTTAAAAAATACTGAAAATGAACTAAATTTTAAAAAGAAATTGAAAGGTGTCCTATTAATAGAAGGTTTCCTGGTGCTGAATCATAAACCTACCCGGTCTCTTTGTCACACCAGTTACTATTTAGTGCTTTCACGATCCATATGCCTAAGCAGAAGGTTATGCAGGTCCTATGATCCACCAGATGTTCCAGGATACTTTGAGGAATGCGTTTGGCCTGAACATGTATACCGTCGTAGAGAGATTTTTGGCAGAGGTAAGCTTGTAGACTACAGTGACCCATTAAGTACGAATGAGCTTAGCAAATGCTCAGAAGTTACAGATTCTGTTGTCAATACAAATGCTAATAATACTCCAGGAACAAATAATCCCTCCAAGGAATCATCTGAAGAGGCAGTTGTAGCACAGAAAGGAAAATTAGATATAAATTCTGACAGCGATTTATTCATGATAATTGGAGGAAATATTTTACCTCTGGAAGGATTTGGTAAAGCTGGGCTAGGAATTGTTGATGGAGTTAGAATTCTAAATGGTGGTGTTATTGGTAAAGACGACCTAGCTGAACTGGTATTCAAGAATGTGCTATGTGAAATGGAAAGATTAGGCTTTGAATAAATAATAATACATTGCAAGTTATATTGTAAAATTTGTTGATATTAAAAAAAATATTTCTAAAACTTGAATTGTAACATATGCTTTCATTCCATGATTTCAACAGCTTGTCTTAAATTTACTTAGAAAATATTCCCCTTTATTCATAGTTTTTTAAAACTTTCATTCAGTATTCACATGAAAGTATGCCTTCATGCAACTTACTTTGTATTTTTCATTTCCAGCAATTTACCATGTAAGAAATATGAGATGAATTATAGATCATTTACATAGTGCCTTTAGAATATAGGATGGGTCCTTCCCTGAAATTGTTGCTCACTGTACAGTGTTACTATGAACGCATGCTGCCCACTCAGTTTTATTGAAAAGAGCTGTTTAATTAAAATTACTCGTGATTTAAATTAATTCTGTATGATACATTTTTAACATTGCATATTATCTAAGACATAATGGTAAATAACTGTTAGTGTATTAAGAGCCAAAACAAAATTGTATGTACAATAGAATGCATCATCATTAAAACGCCTAGAACAGAACAACCTTTGAAGTATATTTTATTTGAAGTGACAGTAGCTGAGTTCAAATCAAAATATTCTGCAATACTTAGCATGGTTAAAAAATAATTACACTAAAAATTTACAACAAATTATTTTGGTAAAGTTAAAGGACTGGATGACAGCACAGCAATTCTATAAATCACAGCATACTTTGTGTTGACAGTTGTCAGATTAGAAACTGAATGTAACTCACAAAGTCTGAGCTTGGCAATGATGGAAATTGAACATACATGATTTAGTGTCCCAAGCAGTTTCAAGTTGTAAATCATAGATAGTGAGATAGAATTTTCAATATAGAAACTGTTCTTTTAATGTTTTACTTCAGAAATCCATTGAAAGAGTGAAAGACCATCTTTCGTAAACCATGCATGGATGTGGGTGGTGCCAGTCTAATTCACTGCTTCATTCATGCTCAGTGCCCAACAGCTGAGATAGAACTGGTAGACTTTGGAAATATTTATTTCACTCAACACAAACTGATTGTTTTTAGGAGCCTACATAGAGTAGGTGCTTAGTTTGGAACCAACTTGACTGCTACCAGCACTTGACCCACTACTGCTTCCACCCACAATTCCACTGGCTGAAGCTCCAGTAGTACCCAATGGCACAGGAGGGGGAGGGAGCTCTTCTTCTTGACATCCACCAAATGCTTTCTTCACATACTGAGGATTTACTATTATTTCTTCTTCCATTGCTTGCATTTTACGGTCTAATTCTGTACATATCGCCATCTAAAAAAAGTATTGAAATCAGTACTTCCAAAATGTAAGTTCAATGGAAAAATTAAAAGAGAATGTTTACACAAAATTTATCGACAAAAAGCCACCATCTCATGATACACATTGTAAAATAAAAGATAATATGTTCTCTTTTTTTACAGCCTAGATTGAAACATTAACATCTTATTAAAAAATATTCCTTAATTCTAGTTGCCAAGAGTAGAACCATATTACCAAAATTTCTGGACAAGAAGGTTGTTTCAATGATAGAATTACTAACTTCAGTGTAATATATACATTCCTAATAACTACCTCATAAAAGGATTTGTTTGTGAACTAAGCTTCCTTCTCAGAAATGGAATAGTATGGGAAAAACGAGAAATTCTTTATAATTGCCTCTAGTGTGAGACTATAATAATTTTAAAAGAAAGCCATGGATAACATTTATAAATATGGATAGAACATAGATATATTTATAAACACTCAAAAAAAATCTCATACTATTAATCTTATCTGTTTCCACGATATTAATCTTGTTAATTTGTGAAATAGTTATCATCTCCAGTCCTCGGGACAATTTTTTCTTGGATAAGGTGCACTACCAAGCTTCCAGAAAATAGTAGAAAAATCTTATGAACATCCTTGAAAATAATATTCATCTATTCGTGACTATATTATATTCAGAGACATTATCCCACATTTATGAATATTATGAGTATACATTGCACCCATATACGAGGGGGGACCCAAAAGTAACGAGAACCGGGCTGTGGAGGGGAGGAATGTCAGGGGACCGAGTTCTGGTTGGTAGGGTATTTTGGCGGGAACTCTCATGAGTCAGTATGCAACGTTTCGTCGCCGTGAGAGCAACTGTTTGTGTGCAGCATTTCTTTTATCAAAGTAACTTTTTCCCATGTGGCGAAAACGTGAGATGGCTGACGCTCGAGAGCAACGCGCGGCGGTAAAATTTTGTTTTCTGTTGGGGAAAACGGCTGCGGAAACTCTTGCAATGCTTCAAACAGCTTACAAGGTTGATGCTTTGAGTCAAGCTCGGGTCTACGACTGGTTTTCGCAGTTTAAAAGGGGCGAAATGACGATTGAAGACCAACCTCGTTCTGGGCGCCCCTCAACTTCAAGAACTGACGACAACGTTGAAAAAATCAACACCCTAGTCCGTGAAGATCGTCGCCGAACAATTGATGAGCTCTCTAATATTTCTGGCATGTCATGGAGTTCAATTCAGAGGATTTGCGCATGTGAAGAGTTGCAGCCAAATTTGGCTCACACTGCGTTGTCTGTGAGGCAGTTTTTGAGTAAAAACGGAATGACACCGATTACTCACCCGCCGTACTCACCTGACCTGGCCTCCTGTGACTTCTTTTTGTTCCCTAGGCTCAAAAAGAACATGAAAGGAAAACGTTTTGGGACTGTGGAAGAAGTGAAACAAAAATCGCTGGAGGGGTTAAAAGACATCCCATTATGTGAGTTCCAGAGCTGTTTTGATCAATGGGAAAAACGTTTAGACAAATGTATATTGGTTAATGGAGAGTACTTTGAAGGTGATAAAAATTTAGTGTAAAAATATTGAGAAATAAAAAAGTTTTAATGAAATTCTCGTTATTTTTGGGTCCCCCCTCGTATCAACTTTCACATACTATGAGTGACACAGTTCTTGATTTTCCTCTCCCGGAAGAGAATTTGTTATTTCTTTCTCAAAAACAAGATAAAATAATGCAGAAGACTGATGGCAATGAGCTGTTGGATTCTCATGGTCAGCAATTGTCAATCCATAAGCTCATTAAGATTCAAAATGTTACCAAAGAATCAGACATTTCACCTGGCTCAACTAGATGAGCTAATGAAAATTGTAATGTTTACAGAAGTTCTCAGTTCTACAAAAGGCTTTTTTTAATGTCAATCAGGATAAACAAATAATGTGTTATAGCTACAAAGCAAGGAAAATAAAATGTTCAGCTAGTTACAAAGAAATTATGAGTGTAAAAGGAAGCCATTTTGTTGTCAGAGTATGCTGGAATTCTAAATTGTGATTTTCATTGGTCCCACCTACTGCAGGATAAGTATATCTCATCCAAGAATGCCACCAAATATTTTTTTATAAGTGTCTTTTTGAAAGAGCCTCATCTGACAGCATGTCATGCTGTGGATATACTATAAATTAGGCATCAAAGCTAAAATGAAAGAGGCTCATAGGGAAAGCAAAAGGAACTAAAATTCAAGAATGTGACAATTAGCCTTAGCTATAGCCTAGAAGGAGAAGTGAGGGAAGAGTTTTACAAGGTTGCCACTTATGTAGACAAGCCTTATTTTTGGTTATTTTTAATCTTATGCAAACCCACACACACTATGAATTTTTGGTCCCCGACTGTACCTTGGGCAATATATAAGTATCCTGTACCCCTTGGAGGTACAAATACTCCAGATTAGGAACCCCTTCCCTAAATAAATCCCTGCAATTGAAGATAAAATCTGCACAGCAATCTCATTATATCAGAACAGATGGGGGCAGAGGAATGATCTTAACAAAAACAAGGAAATGTTTCACAGAAGTTAAACAAAAAATTCTACTTCATGAATTTTATCATTGTGAATTTCTTATTTGTATCTCTATATCTTATCTCTGTTTCTTCTCTCTTTTAATTTCTAGAATATTTTCTGTGTAGCCAGTCCAAGTCCTCCATTATCACATCCTCTCCACACCTTAGTGGATTTTCCCTACCTCATAACGGAAGGTTTGCAGTGAATTCAACATGACTTAGTTTCGCTTCAAACCAAGAAAGGATTATGCAACTGTGCAAGTTTACATTTTTGGCTAAAGGTGGCAATTAAATTACTGAGATTTAGTGATAAAATCTTTTTAGCTACCTCTTCCTCTAGCCTTCGTAGCATGGTAGGACTGTTGTATTTCTCAGGATCATCATGAAATACTACCATTCCATCTTTTTGATTAATCGTTGCAAATATTTCTCCATCTTCAATCTGCAAAGGTATAAAATTGATTAATTTTCCTTCTTCTAAGCACATTTTATGGTATTGTAGAAGAAATTCTATGCAATTGACTAACTGAATGGTTTCATGGTAAAAACATTAAAATTTTGTCCCCTGACTCTGCATCCAAAACATCGATGCTTTACTTTACTACCAGTAAATAGTCCCATGAAGAATTTCAGCTACAATCCATATACTGGGAAAGACTGAAGTCATATCTAACATTGTATGTCTTATGAGCAAAGAGTAACAGCTTTACTCAGTCGCCCTTAAATCCTTTCAAAATTTCATACTTCAAAAATACGTGAAAATGGACAGCTACTGAGTTGAAAAAGTTTTGGAATTTAGAAAGGAAAGCAGCATATAGTATAGGTTTTAATGAGGACTTAAGTACATCTGCCACATAGACAAAATACATACCATATTACGGATGTATTTTTCAGCATCTGAGGGGGATGGAAGATGAACTCTTGAAGCTACATCAGAGAGAGAGAGAGTTAGAAATGTTTTTGTCAATCTCTGAATGTTTTTCTTGTATAATGATGATAGAACTTGCTTTGTGAGGCCAACATTACCATCCCTGAGAAAAGACAGTAAAGATTAGTATTTACTTTCAATAATCAAAAAACAGCTTCAGGTAAGTAAAAGTACACAAAAACTCCAAGTAAAATTACAAATTCTGGTAGCACATTTATAAACTCGCATAGTTCATGTAATTTCAAAAACAAGGCTTTTACAATACATGCAAACATGAATTGTCAAAATATACATGGAAGTAAAAAATAGGGACTGGAGCTTGAACCGAGGTCTTCTAATTTCCAGGCAGGCATTCTATAGATAGAAAGAATACCTGTCCAGAAAGTGGGAGAGCTGGGTTCAAGTCCCTATTTTTTACTTCTGTTATTTTCAAGAGGCTTGCCAGCTCTTGCTAATAATAAGCATTTAACCTTCACCTGATCCTAATATGACTTATGGCACTCTTTGCATAGGAACTTATTGCAATTACACTAACCTGGTGAACACATCATAAGACTTGGTGAGAACAGCACGAACCTCAGAAGCACTGTTAGAACTGCAGGCATTGGCCAAATCATGATAAGCTTGCGAAAGAGGCTTCACAAAACGACTTACAACTTGAGATGTATACTTAGGTAAACTCATCACCTGAGAGAAAATGATGTAATAATGTAATAACCTGAGAGAAAATAATATAAAATAACCCCTAAAATATAAAAAGACATAGCAACCATTAATGACATCTATTTTCTATAGAACAAACAAAAAATGCATTAGAAAAATATTTTGTTTACCATACTTTTTTAAATTATAATAATAATTAAGCTATATATAATAGATATTGTGGAAAGCCACCTAAGAACGCATTACAATCCTTAATGTGACATTAAACACATATATCATAATATTATAGTTAATCAGAATTTTAATCCCGACTACTCTCCACCGAAATTTTCAAACTGCTCCAACAAGTTTCAGGGATTATGGAGATCTATTACTAATGGGCAATACTTATATAAGCTTGAATATACTACATAACAAAAATGAGTATCTCAAAAAATAAGAGTCTAAAAACATAAGATTGTGAGAGTATTATCTTCAATCTCTGACCTTATTATAACCTTCCAAACTATCCAGATATAAGTTAGGTCTTCCTGTAACTTTTAGAGATGACCATTACATACCATCACTCACTTAATCCATTTACTTGTACAAAACTGAAATTTAAAATTTTCAAATTTTATCTACAAGTATCTATCTTGTTTACTAATTTTAAACCAACATAGATGTCATAATATCGACAGTTTCTGACTTATGAAAAATTTTACATACGTACACACAGGTTAACATAGTGAATTCTAATGCAACTAAATGAAAATAATAACTCATATACAAGTGATATTTAAGTCAAAACTAAAGTTACATAGTGAGTCTAGGATTGGTCCACTTACATAAATCAGGAACTATCTGTGTTTGGTTAAAACTTAGCAGGGCTTTAGATTGAAATCTGTATTTATATGACCGACAGAGCTTTAAAATGTTGCTTGTTTCCTGCTTCAGATCAAACATCGATATTTCTCACCCGATAGTAGCAATTTTAAATAATGAAATTTTCAGTTCAGCTTCTATTTCAATATCAAATTTCTCTTCATTATCTAATATATATCCTGCAGAGAGCATCACCATATTAGCCTTCTTTTTGCATGAATGTGCTATTTAGTGGGAGGAGTTTAAAGCTTGAATAGCTTTCATAGCATGTGAAAACAGATGGTTCCCGTCTTAAAACTATCTGATGTACAAGCAACATTCACCACATCTTTGGTAGCAATCTTGTCTCTGACATCTCAAATATATCTTGAAATCATCAATCTGGAAATCTATAAGCTAGAGGGAATAAATTAACAATTCCACAAATTACATACACTGTACCATATTCAACCAACTACAAGACTATTCTGGTACAAATAAATTTTTAAAAAAGCTTCAGGCATTTTCCTTTACATTGTGCATTATGTCTCATCTTCCCTATCACTTGGATACTTTCTCTCAATGATTTGTGTACTTTCACATCACCTACATCAAAATCAGTAAAGAACATAGTTACCTTTCCATGAAGGATAAGAGATATCAAAATGTATTTTTTATAAGCTTCAAGCATGATATGAGAGACGGCCATTGCTGGAGTTGTAACGGCTACTTCAAAGAAATACAGAGCTCTTGCATGATCTTTAACAGCAGCATATATCATTCCTCCGTAGTAATGGTAGAGAAGGAAATGGCGGGCATCAAAATGTCCTCCCTAAGAAATCAAGGAATTGCCAAATTAATAAACATTTAAATAATGTAGACTACTCCATGAGATGAATGGAATTTCTATTTTTAACATTACCAAAAAATACAGAATGAATATTGTCCTACATCAATTTTAGCAAATTAAATCCATTTTGATAGATTGTTTGGCATCTATCTTAGAATAATTTGTTAGCAAGCTACCAGATACATTGTTTGTATGCCTTAAATACATTTACATTATGTTCAAATAAAACAGAAATAATTTTTCATATCAGACTTCTGCTTGATTTAATAGGCATGAATATGAATTTAAACAGCTTATATAAACCTTGTAGACATGATATTTGCAATTGTATAAAAGGAAGGTTATCACTCAAAAATTTGAATTGCAGCATATAGACTTCTCATGGCCTAAGAATACACCTGTTTCCCCATTTTCATCTAGGAGAATTCTATCCGCAGAAATGGGCAAGAAAGGGCAAACTTTCTCTATTCCCCCCACAAAAACCCTTGGCTAGTTTCTCCTCTTCTACTCTTTCTTCATTTCCCTCTTCTTCTTTAGGCCACGACAAGTCTACTAAGAGATTGATCTACACAAGCAGTGTTGACCTAAAGTCTAATTCACTAGATTGATAAGATCATTACACCATTCTTTACAATGTAACCATAATCTGAATAATAGATTTTTTCATTCAATATTACTATATTTAGTATTTACTTAACATTCAATAGAGGGTATTTCAAACTGTAGCTGTTATAGGTGGTGTCACAGGAAATTCGACTTGAGAGTCTATGCAACACTTAAAGCATTTAATAAAGTTTGTGTCATATGGCTATGTAAATGAGAAAAAAATTAACGATTCTTAAAAATTTCAACATTTTTCTATCTCTTATACTTTCTTGAGAATTCTCTTATACTTTTCTTGGTTTACATTGTACACTTTACATGAGATTCATACTAGGTAATTTAAGTGAACAGATTAACACTTCCAGTTTTGAATGTACCATTGATTAGTGACTTTGCAAACGGTAGCAGTATAGTATAGGATAAACAGATACAAGTAGATTGAACAAAAAAAAATTGAATATCTATTGCCTTTTCATTAGCTTGGATACTTTTAGAGCATACAACATCACCTTGACCGAAGCAAGGGACATTCCCAATAACATCAAAAATGTCCAAATTTTGAAAGTATCACTTTATTACGATTCCAAAGTTTGATGTTAACCAAAAATTAAATTTTGGTTTGAGTGCCATAAAATAAATTATATTTAACAGAATATATTTCTATATTTTTCTGAAGAATCAAGCTTTAAAACTTTACCTCAGACAGAAACATTCAAATTATCATGTTTGTGTTACAATATTTAGCATTTTTTCAGGCGCTTTATAGTTTCTTGTGTGCCATTATAAAGGTATATTCGATTTTACATGGAAAGGATATTTAAGCATAACTAAGATATTATTCAAAAACGATTGAAGCTGTAGGAATGAAAAGTAAACTAAAATTACCAATAAAGCAAATGAAGAATGCTATGCATTACTAAACGCGTGATCGTATTTAGCCATAATTACATTCAATTGATATTGCCTAAATTATGAATTAGAATGTATACTTGTCATGAACCTTTCATAATATAAATTTATTTGAAACTTTTGAATAATTCATGACTAATTTACAAAGCCTTATCCTGGTACTGTTAGAATATAGTCAAAAATATCAAACAGCAACATTAAAGTACCTAATAAATTTATATTTTTACAAATTCACATTCAGAACTTACCTCCTGACTAATGCTTGTGATATCGGTATCTAGGAACTCCAGTGCCGGTTTGAAACAACGGGCTAAAAGACACAGCTGACAAAGATCTGCATGAACAGATGTCAATTGTGAATCAAATAATTGAATTTTTCGGATAGCCCTCTTCAATAATCCAATACCACGCAATGGCAATTTTAGTTCCACCAATCGCTGAGTGTATGCGTGACATAATTCGGCATCTTCAAGAAAAGGGACTGAATCAGTAAACCAATCTAGTAGGTATAATTCAAATATTTACTTGAAGTACTGTAGAAAATTTGCTAATGAAATTATTAAATACTCATGAACAGCTTAATTTACGGTGTAAAAAACTGAAATACATTCATAATTTACTTGTCACCAAATATATTTTATTTGCTGACTTTATAATAATGACGTGCAACATGGTTGATTTCGTGTGAAGTTGTTGACCGAGTAATATTACAATTTCAAAGCACCTGGAAATCGCAAAACAACTTACATGTGTCAGGTGCAAATCTAACTTGCTCCCCGTTGCATCCAATTATAAATTCTTGAACTTGTGCGAATAATACTTCATTATCCGAAGACAAAGCTCCTGATGAAGATGAGGTAGTTGATGATATAAGTGAAAATTTAGCGCATAGTACGGCGAGAACTCCAAGTGAATGAGCTTGAAGATCTAAAGTCTCCAACACATTATCTAAATGAGGCCCATTCTTCATTAAAACTTCCGATGATTTCCCAAGCATTTCACATAAGTCGCGAAAATTCCCTGAAAGAGCATGCAAATTATGAATACAGAACGTAGGGCAGTTCAGTCATGGAAACATTTTCTAGAAAATGCTTCAGATGTATTAAAATCAATAAATCTTAGAAAATCATACGAAATCAATGGCATTAATTTACCTTGTGTAGAGAGAGTTCGTACATCGTTAACAAACTGCTCCAACGCAGAAGCCATTTTCACTACGAACGACAAACTTTAATGGCAAGAAGTTAGTCTACAGAGTAATAACAGTGCGATAAATTATCTCTAAAAATAGAATGAGTAAGGACAGATGAAACAATACGATAATGACAATTTAAATTAGAAAGCATTAACTCAATACCTTGTAAAATTATGATCTAAGCGTTATTTACTCCTTCATTTCTGGTAGTTAGATACGCATTTCCCACTTCATGAAGAGGCGGGCTTTAACAAGCATAGTTACGGTATAGTTCATTTTAATTATCATTATATCCTCTTCTGTCTTGTTGACATCTCTTTTCTATTACTCAGTTTTGTCCTTATTTTTTATATTTCGGGCATTGATCTCTCCGGTCTCTCTCATATTGAAGGTTCATTTAATAACGAAATCATTACCGGAAGATATGAATTTCTTTTATGAGTTTAATTACGGTGAGTAAAACTTGGATAGCGATCCAAAAATCTTTATTGAAATGAGACGCTAAACCCATCCATTTTTCCCAACGAAAATTTAAATGATATCACACGAATAAATCAACTTTCATATTACTTAAAAAGAGCACTTAAGTAAAAATTTGAATAGATTTGGAACTTATGTTAGTTCCGCATTGGTGAAAATTTATTGTGGAAATAATGTAAATGTGACATAATTTAAGCTAACCTTCGAAGAATTCCTTAAAGATAATCAATGAAATATCTTTTTAAAATATTACTCCAAACATAGTAATCCTTAATGAAATGAAAATAAGAGGAGTCATTAAGAAACATATAGTTAGTTAACACTCCTTAACTTGGCCTTGAAATAACAAATTCAGAATCATACATTTGGATTCAAAATATTTTCGTAGTATTCAAGTTTGCTATGAAATTGAATGAATCAGTTGATGAATTTGCAGCTTTATAGTGTAGATAGCTATGTTAAATTGGTAGGACTTATGTACTGATTTTGGCGGGGTAGTGGAGGAGTTTAACCAATTAAAATTCTTCCTGAACCTCCCAGTCTGTGATTTTATAGCCAGCAAAAATACTTAGAACTACGTAGAAGAAAATAGAACTACGTAGAAAATAAATTAAGATTAAGAAATAACTGATTCAATTTCCAAT
Source organism: Pachydiplax longipennis (assembly GCA_036926295.1). Lineage (NCBI taxonomy): Eukaryota > Metazoa > Arthropoda > Insecta > Odonata > Libellulidae > Pachydiplax > Pachydiplax longipennis. The sequence continues at coordinate 9,991,193 of JAVFKF010000024.1, read as the reverse complement.
ATTTCTCAAAAGAGGATAGCTTGTTTTTAATCCTCCAGAACTGGCACACTAAATTGGAGCAAATGCATGTATGCTTATGGGAATGAATTTCGTAGACTCATCCCAGCTGCAGAGGATTAGTGGAGCCCATTAAGATCTATCAGTTGATTCTGGCCATAAACACCCATGAAGTGCATTGTTAGTAGTTACCATGGCTTGTCCTTAATGGTTGAATGATGCTGCTTTGCTCCATTTGAAGGATGAAAACTTTTAACCTTGCCATCAAACTGTACCATAATAGAATTAATTTAATCTTCCAGGCCTCAAAGGGCTGACTGGAAATTTAAATAGAAAGCAACTAAGCTCTTTATTATGATTCAATTATATTTTCGATCAAAGTTTTCACTTCATTGTTTACGTTACACTCACTTAAGTGTCAGGAATTTACAATTAGTACCAATTAACCCACTGGGAGCGGAGGCTGCCGATCAGCAGCCTAGCCAATGGTACCCGGGGGTGGCCGACGCCTATGGGATTATTTGCTTTCCTCCTCTGCCACAGACTTCTTTGAGAGAGCTAACATTTTGCCTAGCTTCTCAGTACAGTTTGTGCAACTAAAAAGTGAAGCAGTTTCTATTTCACTCACTTTCTTCCTTTGCTTTTCGTAGCCGATCTCAATGGCTTAAGCCATAGCAATATGAAACTTATGTAAATATGGGATTATAGTAGAAGGCATGGGCACTGTTCGCCACTAGTTCACTCCTATATAAAACCTTCAGATTATTTTTATGCAGAGATTAGAGATAATACAAATGGAGAAATTCCTTAAAAATTCTACAAACATAGCTAGACTCAGGGGGAGATTCAAGTTTAATAACTCCCAGTGACCCTATAAGGTACATGGCAATGCACTGGGAGAAAGACAATGGACTTTTCTTCTAAAGATGGAATGTTGCTATTGCAGAGTGTGCACCAGACTACACATGCATATGTCTTGACCATTTTGCTTCTTGATTATCGTAATGGGAGAATGGAGAATCCTCATAGAATGTGAAAAGTATGGAAAAATAGATCAGTGGTCTCCAACCTGGTCCTTAAAATTCTTTAGTGAGTGTTTTAAGTTTTCAGGTGGGCATGTAGGATGATACATTTAGGTAAGTTTGTATCAATATAATGAGCAGATAATCAAGCTTCTTGTAGAGAGGGGGAAATATCTGGCCAATCTGCCTCAAGCACCTACAGCAAAATGAACAATTTTCCCTGGCATGGAAAAATATTGCTTTCATGAGCCATGGAAACAGTTTTACAAGCCAGGGAATTCCCTCTTGTTGATTTGCACACTGGTGAAAACATAAATGTATCAAAAGTAAAAATCTCAAATGTACATACTAAAATATATTCATCATATTGTATTGCACTTACTTTTGCATTGTATTTCTATGTAAGACAGCATTCATGAAAATTTTATTTGAATTTTACATCAGGCTCAACAAAGACTCCAATTTACACATCTATGTTTGGATGCATTAGGTAAACTTACTGTGTCAATAAACATTATTAATAATATTGATCCTGTAACAAAATTAGTCCCATAAACACTAAATTAGCATCTCTGGACACTGATGGGCATTAGGAATGTTAAATAAAATTGCTAACAAGAATAAAAGGAAGAAAAAAGATAAAAATAACAATTAGCAACAGTTTAAGCAACAGGGATTAATATAAAGAAAAATAAATTCCTAAGAAGCAAAATCAATACTTCTAATATTTTAGAAGAATTTCTGAAAGTTAGGAATTAGTAGTGGTAAATTAAGTGGCTATGACAGCTTAGGTCATTCTTTTACTGAGTCCCTGCCAGGTATCAAATCTGCAACTTTCATTGAAAACAAAACTACTGACCATTTGGCAATCCTGAGACCCAGATAGGGATCGATGTAAGAAAATAAGATATGACAATCATTTGACATTAATGAACTTAGAAAAGCCAATTTAATAGGAAGAGAATAAAATTAAAAATATCTTTAAAAATTTAGATATGAGATTACAAGGACTAGAGACATGGATGAAGCTTTGAGAAATAATATATTAAGTTCATAGGTAAAAGAAAAATACCTAAAAGGGATGAAATAAAATCAATAGGCAATATGAGAAAGGAAGATCTACTACCACAAATATGAGAGTAGAAAACTGACAAGGATAGTGTAATGAAGGAGATGTGGCTGAGTAACGGTGTGATAGATAGGAAATGACAGCCAGGGTACAGTGGATTGGCTAAAATGACAATCAAATTAAATAATAATCATATTTTTATTTCTCCGTGGAAATTACACAGTAATTTTTAAGACTTTTACAAGATACACATTCACAAGACACACTTAGGGAAAATCAATTAAGTCATAGTATTTACAGTAGTAGCGAGTTCAGTACTACTGAAAGAGAAAATATTTAGCGTAAAATCTAAATTCACCTTAATACAAAAATTATAAGTTTAATTTTCCCCGTATAAAATGATTGGCCACTTCTAGTTACGTATATACAAACATAATATTCATTTTGTCTGAAATATTTTCATTGATTTGAAAAACTAGATCCATCGTTTATTTTCATATGTTCAATGTTCTTGACGAATAAACTTTCATTCGGTATTATTAGATTATTATCCGCAACCAACACTTCATTTTCTCCCTCACAGTTGTCTGATCTTAAAGTATTTTCAAACTCTTGGCGTACATCAGCCACAGAATCCGATACATTAAAATTATCGATTTTTAGATCAGCCTTCATGCACTCATTTTCTTCTTGACTAGCAACAACAGAAGGTAAATCTTTCACCCCATCTTCTTCGTCTTGATTATTAGAATCTTCCCCTTGGTCTTTTTTCTCGATTAACAATACCCTAGACATTTCCAGAGTTTTTCTAGTGTGGGCGACATACCGTAGGACATTTGCTGGAGATTTTACAAACAAAGGATCAGAAGGCTCATTACCAATATCAATTTCTTCTGAATCTGCCGGTGCCTCTTCCAAAAATACAGCTGTTCCCACGGTATCCTTGTAAGTCCCAACGAACGCCTGAAGAAAGAATAAGCACATATGAGATGCAGAAAGAAGTATCAACTTTTCATGCGAGGACTGTAGCCTAATAAATTAGTCAGATACTCAAAGGAAAATACGGGAAATAAAAATATAACTGATTGCTTAATTTTTTATAGATGGAAAAAGCATGCAGATATGCGAGCACCCTGACAGAATTTCATCGATAAATGTGGTACATTTCTTATCGATATGGACTTATCTAAGATAATTAGCATAAAATTATTTACCTGACCACCAATTATCAGAAGCGGTTGGTCGGAATCTAACGCAAAAGACTTGAAACTTGATTCGGCATGTTTAAAAATGTTTGGATCTACATTATCTCGAAGGTCAGCATAAATCAGATATTCTTCTTCGACAATAGATTCGTCGTCTGACATTATGATCCGCAATAAAACAAAATATTTTCCTCCTAAAAAGAAATATGCCAACAACAAATTAATCATAATTTGTCTATCGAAATAATCACTTAGCATCTGCCTGATTATATTATCTCCATTTGGCTCAGCCTCAAGTACCTTAAAAACTAACTTCTTAGTACTTGCTTTTTCCATGAACTATGATGAGCTCCAAATTTCTATCGACAATCTCGGACTCAATACAAGTCATGCACCAAATTTAGTAGGCAAAACACCTGGTGACTAAAATTTGAGCATCGTATTGCGATGTAAATAATTCCTTATGGAACCTGTCGGTAGGTAGTAAGTGATTTTTGTTGTGATGGCTAGTGACAGGGAGGTTTTGCGGGAAATTTGGGAGGGAAAATTGCCTGTATGTTTTCAACTGCATTCCGAAGAAGTTTATGCTTTACAAGCTCCAGACCCATATTATCTCATGGTTCCAAGATTATCTTATTTTCCTCTAGTCACTGACAAGGTATATTTCCGAAGTCCTATATTTTTATGCCGTGTACACTACTTTTGTGACTCTTAAATTACATTTTGTAGGTAAGAAAACACTTTAGTCGACACATACATCCAGAGAAAAGGGAAGCTGAATTGTGGCTGGATTTTAATGGACAGCCATTGAAATGGTTAGGATAGTGAACTTGCAGTACTTTCTCTTATTTCTCAGTCACAATGTCATTATTCAGTCATCTTGTCGTTTATGTAGGCATTACCCTATTGGGTTACTTTTCGACCTTCAAGGAAGTGATGTCTCTCTGCCTTGGAATATAACTGTGCACTTTGATAAATTTCCAGAGGGAGAAATTTTGCATTGTCCCAGCAGGTGAGTTCTTTAATCTTTGATTTAAAGTTTGATCTCGAAGGAATTATTATCTCTCTATGACTATGTAATTCATGCTAACCTTCGTTTTGCAGAGAGGTTGTTGAATCACACTTCATGTCAACTTTGAAGGAAGCCGATGCTCTCAAACACAGAGGACAAGTGGCTAGCAGTATGCAGAAAAAGGAGCACAACCAGCTCTGGTTAGGATTGCAGCATGGTGAGGAAACAATTTTAATTACAATTATGTTCCATGTTCTTGATAAGTGAAATGAATAATCGCTAACACATACAGTCGCAAATAATAGATGCAGATTAATTTCTGGCACACTGAATGAACATAAGAAAGGATGAACAAAATTCTGATTTCGACTTGAGTCTCATAATATTGATCAAGTATTATTAGTATTGTTTTTAGTATCAACTTATCTAAAAATCGTCTTTTTATATATTCTGTCTGCATCTGTCCCTTTCTGAGGCCTGTTGTTCTTAGTTTAGTTTAAACCTCCCTTACTCAATTCATATTGTTATTTTATCACCTTGTGGTCTTACTATACCATTCAAGCCAGTTTCCCTCCTACTATAAGGCCAATCCACATAACTCTGCTTCAGCATTTGTTTATAACACTCTGCAAAGAATTTTCGAATTATTAAGTATGATTTTCCATGATTATGATGTTCTAGATTTCACTCCTTATACTAAATTACATAATAATTTAACTCCTTGTTGTAAATCTGATTTAAAGCAAAGTACATTCAAATTATCACTACACATAATTTTCACTAATCTTGTACAAATTTTGAATGTACTCTGATTTAAATTTTCCACTTAATTTTAAACTTTGCCATTCCTTCAAGAAAGTTCATGATAGATTTAAATTTACATATTGATGCTAAAACTTAATTCATTGCTCTTAAATGTATCATTGAGTGAATCATATTTTGTCTCACAGTTGCAATTCTTAGACAAGTGATGTTCTTTATATATGAGGTAAAGATAATGAGTGTTCATTTGAATTTCATTCATATTGCTATTAAATTAATGTTCACAGATAAATTTGACCAGTTCTGGTCTGTCAATCGTAGACTGATGGAAGTAGGATCATCTGGAAGTAGTTCAGCATCAAGTGGATCAGTTGATGAGGCAGCTATGCATCGGCCTTTTTTCCGCTTTGTGCCATTTCGTTGTTATGTACCCAATCTAGAAATTCCTTACCGACAAAGACCCGTTAGGCCATGTGCAGAGGATGGAAGATGTCGGACATTAGGTGATCTCTTAGAAGAAGTGTTTCCTGAAGAGAAAGGCCAAACAGGAATAGCAGGTATGATAAAAATTTTGGATTAAATTATGAAAATTATAATGAAAAACATTAGGAAAATTTAACTAAAGAGACTGTCTCAGGTATGACTCAGTGGAATTCCTGCATTATAATGGGAAATAAAACTCAACTATATTTGCATATTATCCACTCATTGACTCATTATAAACGTTGAATTGTCTACAAACTTTAACTGTTGGACCAGTATAATTGATTATATCTATAATTTTCATCTTATTATGTATAAATTATTTCCTTGTGTAAATCCTTTCTATTAATTAATTTCATTGACATAAAAGTAAGAAGATAATATTTTGTCTAATGTTTTATTAAAGCAAATTTTGTCCAATCTCTACTTAGTGGGAAATTAAGTTACTTTTGAAAAAATGAAATGCTGTAGCATTAGGTATCAATAAAAATCATAGCAATACAATTCGTAGTATCATCAGGTAGAAAGGGAAAAAAAGGCAAATCAGAGTAACAAAAGATTCTCATAAAAGCAAGCACACAACTGTTGCCTATGCTTAGGATAATTGCAATAAGTTCTTTTATCTTATATTGTTCCATCAAAATATATATAAATTATAATTTTTGCACAACCAAATTTATCTTAAATAGAGATAAAGGTATAGGATATTTTAAACTAATCACTTTACAATTTATGAACAAAAAACAAGCAATTATTCCAAAAATAAAGTGTTTCTCTAATGCCCTTGAGTTAGCAAAGTGTTTCTATAATGACTTTGCACATATAGAATTTTTCATAATCATGTGGAACTTCCCTGAACTCTCTCTCTCTCTCTCTCTTCCTTTTGGAAAGTTTCTACATATATCAATAATTACTGTTTTATTGAAATGACATGCCAACTGTTAATATGAAAGTATGATATAATATTGTCTTTCAACCAGTCATTAAACTATAAAAAAGTGTACATTCATTGATTCAATCACAATTTTTCATTTAATATTTCAAAATTATTTAATATTCGTGTTCTTTCATTCATAGTGTGATATATTTTTCTTCCCTCTAATTATTTCATTTCTCATCATACAGGAAAGCCTACTTAAAATGCTCCTGCATAAGAAACTATCCTACTTTATACACCATTTTCTCCCAATCATAGTCCCTAACAAAGGATTCTTTGTGAGTCTCTTCTTTGGAATGGCTAATTTTGTGAAAATTAAATGAAGACATCACAAAGCATATCAATCGTATTCCCACAGTCAGATATTATACTAACACCAAGATAAAGCAAGATCTTCCCGATTAGATTAGATTCAATATAGAAGGTTAGATTATATAGTCACGTGGTGGTGGTGTTTCCTTTCATTGAAATCTTAAGTTATAAATATCAAATGAACCAGAAAGGGAGTGCTGAGTTTTGCGTGTTGTTGAGCATAGTCTTGGAGATATCTGTGGGAATCTCTTACCTTTGCTGTCAAAAATTCATTATTTCTTCCTAATTTTCTATTCTTATTATAATATTATTTCATTGTGGAGAAAAGGACCATAAAAATGAGAGGAAACTTTTCAGAGCAGCTTATCTTTCTGAAAAAATCTGATTTTAAAGCACCTATTATTACATATCAATATTTCACTAGATATCCCATCTTCCACTGTGGCATATAAAACAAAATAAAGAAGTATCATTTCTGTTTTAAGATGTAAAGCGGCTATTTAAGTATTAATGAGCTAAAATACCTAACCTAATAAGCATCATTAGTGTGTGGGTATTACAAAAATTAAGTAACTTAGAAAAGTGCTTTCTGTGTAAATAAAGCAGACCAAAGAATTTGGAATAAATGCAACCAGCATAACTCAACCAAGTTATAATGCTATCCTGTATACAACACAGTTTTCACTTGAAAAGAGTCTTAACAGGGATTTACTATTTATTCAGCAATATATACAATACCAAAAAACCCATTTTTAGCAAACCACTCCCCCTTATTCTCTTCAGTTGGCTCTGCTTAAGTCACAAAAAGTGTAGCAGATTGTTTAATTAATGTTTATTGTTACTTGTGTTTCAACTTTCTTTACTTTAGTGCGAGTGGTGACACATGGGGTTGAACCACCAATGGAAGTTCCTCTGCAATGGTTAAGTGAACATCTCAGCTATCCTGATAATTTCTTGCACCTGGTTTGTCATGTGATACCCCTTAAAAGGATACCATCCATGTCTGCAAGTTCTAGTTCTCCTGCGCATGTCAGCAGTGAATAGTCATTCAATTGCCTTGATTTTTAACTTTTTAAATTGAAATTCCCATTCTACCGCATTGTTGAAGATTTAATTTTGTTCAAAAATAAATAATGTTGCTGGCAAAATGCTGTTACTCAATGTATTATACTGATTATAGATATTAACAATTGAAAAGATAATGTAATACGAACTATATACCAATATTTAACTTTCATAAAATGATTTATGTGCTATTTTATATATGTTTATTCAGGCCAGACTATAGTTGTGGATGTGTTTTCCTTACTGCCCTTCCAGTTGTTTTCTCTACTATTATCTGCAGAATAATCTTTTGTTGTGATGAATCATGTTATATCATTTATTTGTCGCTGGAGATTCTCCATATTAGATAAAATGAGAGTAATGGTAATAACTATTTATTTGGGAAAAATTTCTTTTGCACATACAATGTTTCATCTGCATTTTTAATCCAATTTTTTGTTTAATCTAAAATGTAGATTTTATTTGCTGTAAAGAAATATTTATGTAATAAATATATATTATATTTTCATATTATTTTGTATGCCTATGTGAATATTTGCACACCAGACTATAATGGTTGGTAAACTTGGTTCTCTAAATTTTTTAATGCACCATCGCATTTGAAGATATTTTGTTGGGCGCACTTTTCTTAATATTATTTTGTATTGAAGTTCCAATTTTGTTAATCCTTTATAAAGAAACAATTTTCAAACTGGAAAAAGAATTTTTTCATTACATAAAATACTCTACCCCTTAACCATGCTTTCGTTATATAGGGTAGATATAATATAGCAACTATAATAATAAAATTCACAGTCTTAGGCGTTGTCTTGTGGAAATATTCCATAATGAGCAAGAACAATTTGTACTTTTTCCACAAATTAATTTTATTATAAACAATAAAAGACGGTAAAACACATGACTAGTTTTGGAGATTGATCTTGATGATGGAGATCAATCTCCGAAACTAGTCGTGTGTTTTACCGTCTTTTATTGTTTATAATAAAATTAATTTGTGGAAAAAGTACAAATTGTTCTTGCTCATCAACTATAATAATTTCTAATGGAAAGATTTTGGATGACCCTAACATTAGACTTTTCATATGTCCAAGAATGAAAGCAAAGTCATAGTGATAAAATTCCAAATATTATTCATGAAGGTTTCTCTGCTTTGTGGCTGCAATAATGTCAAAAGGAGTGCAAAAATTTTGAAGATGCAAAGTAAGGAAAGTGATTTTATTTTGGTGATATATTGAAGTTTTTGAGTAAACAAAGAAAATGCATAGATAATCTGAAAGAGAAATGTCTAGTACTAAAAAAACCTAGCTTGCTGATTTCTTGGAACATCCCAAGGAGTAAGTTTTATGCTAACTCTTGTCAGTTTTTGTGGAAAGAAAAAAGTTACCCCAACAATTTCAAGAGAAATCCCTAGCATGCAAACATAAGAATTTAGATGTAAGGAAGAATTTTACTGAAATCTTACTTTAGAAATTGGCCATATGGCAGTAACACAGTTAAACTTGTTATCAGTAAAATATCTTTAAGTGGATACTTCATTTTCTTCATGATTAAAATAAACATTCTTAAGAAATATTGCTGATGACAGTTCACCATCAAAAGATTTTCAAGGAGTGTTTTTCAGTCACAAACCTTTGATGCTTATCTTAAAGCCTGTGTCTTGCTGTTACAAATATTCAGAGGAATGAAAATAAATAAATAAGCTCATACTTCAGTACCATCAAATGACATGCTTTTATAAGGAATTTGACCATATTGATCACCTCCATCATAAAATTCTTCATGCACTTTTGATAGAAAATACTGGTTTTATAAAATGCAATTTATATAAAAATATGTTGGCTATGATTAAATTAAAATGTGGTGATGTTACAAAACATAGTATGCCTCTCAAACTGGTTTGTGGTTACATCAAATAATAACTGATATTTTCAAAGTGTGATGAAACCAGTGTTTTATGGGGCAGAAAAGAAATCTGCAGTTTTGCTGGAACAACCAATTTAAATTATAAAACAAGAGAGCATAATATCAGTAACAATTCTCATGAGGGCATTAATCCAGAAAAGTTATTTTAAATTAAACCAAATTTAGAAATTTAATTGAATCTGCCTCTCCAATCAGCAAAGATTGAAGATATCCACTGCATTAATGTTTCAATAGCTCTTTTTTTGCAGAATTGCAGAACAAGTCTACCGAAGTTTTGCATACAATTTATTATTTATTTACATTAACTGTACAATTTTCACATTATTGCTTTGAATGATCTATTTTTCAAGTGCCAATCAAAGTAGTAAAATAAAAATTTTGTTTGAGCTGTCTCAAAAATATCTAAGTATGAAAAAGAGGTTACCTTAGAGGCAATTGTTGGCAGGAAAAGGATATGCATGCAATAACACTCAGTGGAATTCAGTGAGTAGTTTTGTATTTGTGCATACAACACACAGGGATTATTAGAAAAATATACAAAGTATTGTTTTTCTGTAGAACACAGGTAAAAATATGTACTTTCAAAAAAGTATTTTCCCAAAATCAACAAGATTTTTATCTCTCTCTGCATACAAAAGTTCACTCCATCACCTATGCAAACAAACTTGAGCAACCGTAATTGATTCCGGGCTGCAAATAATATCAATGCACCCTAAATTTATGTCTGAGGCATTCATATCCAGGCAGTGAAGTAAAAATAGACCTGCTTTTTCTCCTGGGTAATCACTGAGCTTGCCTAAGGATATAACATGAAAAACGATGGCAAAGGGCTGGCCAATATAACATCCATGCCTCACATATTCTCATCATTAATTATAAACATATATAAGGACCAGTTAAAAACCATGCCCAAACATACATAAGCCAAGCTTTCACAAAATATCCTATATTTGGAATAATATCATGTGTCTAAAAACTACAAAAATATGACATTTTTGCACAATGGTTCAATCTAAGAGTACAAAATTATATTAGCAGAGAAAATTTCTTTCACTTTAGCCTCTCTTTTGGCTTAAGAAGCCTTTACAAATACTAATCCCCCAAACAGTATGTTATCAATTAAGGGTAGACTAGCTCATGGAACATAATTTTAACACTTCATATACAAGAATAAATTATCATTGCTACCCAATGTAAGTTTTTGGGTATTCATTTAACATTTGTATAAAAGAGTAAAGCTTTAAAATGCTTACAATAGTAAAAATTGTAAAATTTCAATACATATCAGTTAGACCTTTTCTCATATAAATTAGTTGGGGACTTTATAAGGCACATGTCAACTTCCTTCATCTCTAAATTAATCAAGGGAAGCATACCTTGGAAGACCTGAGGGAAAATGTTCTGGGATGGCATAGGCAGCACTGGATTTTGAGCACATTCAAAATGTTTCTAGCATAAATTTTTGTGAAACCACTATTTAATTCCGGAGATGAGCATTTGTCCCTTTCCAATTGTCATTAGGACAATATCATGGGATTTAACGACCCAGCAGTAGGATAAGCACTGCTTAATTCAGCTAAAGATTAGGAAAGTTTTAAAAATCAACCACTTCAGCTGGATTACACTCTGATTTTAGAAGAACCGACGAAACAGCGTATTTATCCTCTTGGGTCATTTTTTTCTTTCAAGTTCTCAATAATTCTAGAGAATTACGACGAAAAACTGAAAACTTACACTACGATATATTTTTGAAACTCGCCACTTGAAGTTATGAGAGCACTGGAGAATTAAATGTAAGTTCAGAACTTTTTTCGGTAATTTGATGACTCTTCGTCAGCATCCTGTACCCGACGTTGAACCAGCAGCCCTCTGTCTTAATTGTTCTTCCTGTTTGAGCCATTTTTGTATCTGTCGCCTGTGAACTCCGAATCTCTTAGCGACAGCCCTTTGGTTCCCCCTCCACTCTCCATCACCTTCATGATATTCCTCGATGGCTTTTAGTTTGAAGTCGAGATGATAGCACTGGCGACGACGACTACCAGGTGGAGAAGGCGGTAGGCATGGAAAAAAAGACGGGTCAGGAGAAGAAGCTGCCGAAGATGAAGAGGATATTTCTTTCCCGTTTGGTTGCAGACGAAGAGAAACAGCGCTGTTGCATATTCCTAGTAATTCATCGTAAGATGTTGGCAGCAGCAGCGGTGGTGGAACTCGATGAGGAGCAAGGGGCACTCGGTGGGGAGCAGGAGGAAGTTTTCTTTCTTTGGGAGCGGAGAGCACTTCGGGGAATTCATCTGCACGCCTCTCGGACTTCACTAGACAAAGTGCTGTTTCTTGCTCTACTGGACAATCCCAACGAAGTCTCTTCACCTCCGGTTCTTCTTCGTCTTCATCGGCCCATGGTCTTCGAACAACAGGAATGTTAAGAGGAGGCTCCCATCCAGCTGCTGGAGCTTTACCTCCACCATCCTCCTCCTCTGCCGCCCACTTGCCGAGCCTTTGCCTCTCAGCCGCAACAGCAGCAACAGATGCCTCACTACGAAGCCGGGCTTCCTGACGCAACCACTTCTGCACTTGGCGACGATTAATACCAAACAATCTTGCAGTAGCTCTTTGATTGCCGCAGCCTGCATGAAAGGCGTCCAGCACCCCCAGTTTGAATTGCAGAGAAAATGAGCGACGTTTTGAGAAAGAAGGTAGACGAGTAGGAGTTGTCGACGCGATTTCTTGTGGCTCTTGCTTAACCCAAACAGTCGGATCGGGGATTCCCACAGTGGGTGATTTCACCGTAGGAGACTTCATCTCTCCGTCTTCATCCTCCTCCTCCTCCGGTGGTTCATTCTTAACGGGCGCCTCGGCTGCTCCCTTCCCACGGACGACCAGATCAAGCGCCATATCCCCTTGTCCTTTAACCGCAGTCCGCAAACAAGATTCTACTTGAAGCCACTTCTGAATTTGGCGACGATGGATACCGTATTTTCGAGCGGTAGCTCGCTGGTTCCCTTTACAGTCCGGGTCTTGTCTGTAAGAATCAAGTACGCGAAGCTTAAAATTCGCGGAGAACATGCGGCGACCACCAAAGAACACGTCACTGCAGGCCCCTTGGCCCTTGCCCACGCCTAACGCCACTGCCGTCTTCGCGCCGTCGGTCTCAGCGAACTTCCCCCACTTCTCCTCCCACGCGCTATCCGCGGCGAAGACGCTGTCCCCCGCGGGAAGTGTATGAGGACAAATACACAACCACCACCGAAAGACCTGTCCAGATTGTACACTGTTCGTTCTTTGTCGATTGAAGTCAATCTGTTGCTTCCGAAACTTAGGATCACTCATTTAGCTCGAAAACAGAAAACCCCTCGGGGCACAAGAGTTAAGGAAATCCCAAAGCATGGGCACAATGTATATATATATCAATTTTCAACACTAGAGCTAAGGTTCATCACTCGTTTTCATTATCACTTCGAAGAATGTCAACTCCTTAAAACTTAATCGAGAACAAACGGAGTATTTTGCCTGGAGAACTCGGGCATTTGAGAGGAATTACCCAACGAGTTTCCTTCCATTGACTGATCCAGGCGGCAAGGGAAACCAGTCTGATCGGCCATATTGAGACGGTTAAATACCAAGCGGAATTGAGAAAGTTAAGCGCCAAGCTCACGGAAAATACACTTATTACATCTTCAAGAAGATAATTTTAACATTAATATCGAAAAAAAGAATTTTTTTAGCACTAATAATAGCATTATTTACTTAATTGTACAGGAAATACAGAGTGATATTATGAAATAATTCCCTCGAACCCTTGAACACTTCCATCATAATTCTCATACTCTAGTGGTAGGAGAGTCAGCGGAGGATGCTTCCGGCAATGTTGTCAGACGTATGTAACTTAGCAGGACTTGTTTAATTAATCAACGTTAAAATGTTCTCCCGTATCTATAAATATAAACATAGGTTGATATAAACAGAGAAGTAACTACGTGTGAGTTTCATGAGATGTTAAAGAAGGAAATATTCATACACAAACACAATTTGGCAGCATGAATTCCCTTGACCTTGAAACTCAGACGTAGTTATCACATCTCGTCTCCCTCGCCAGACAGTGCGACGCCATTTCGTTCAATAACCGTTACCCCGAGAATCCCCTTATTCTCTTTGACATACTTTTATATTCTCGCGTATCCACTATTAGTGGATTAGAATGTAACAATTAAACAGAGTGAGATAAACTTTAATATTGTTTATATTTCGAAACATATTGAGTGGATATTTTATCAAATATAAAAAATTAGTTATTGGTCAATGTAAAATAATATTTACAAAGTATGCTTTTAGAAATCGTTATGAAAACTCTTTCAGCAAAAATACCTATTTTGAAATTTATCTTCATAGTAGATTGAAACTTAATATAGATATCATAAATTAACAACCAATTACTGTAATGATACAGTTAAAATCAACTCTACGAGTTTTATATCAACCAAAAAGGGAAAGCTCAACAAGTTAGATCATGGAGACTCAGTACAGAGCGGGAGAAAAATAAAATTATCCTCCAGACATAACTTTTTCTTACGTCACAATATGGGAACTGGCGTCAAGGAGTCTGCCGCGGACGGCAGATACTGGCAGAAACGGATGAATGGAAAGGACGAGACGGGGCGGAAGCCGCAGATTTTAACGAGGGATATTTTGAATGATTCTCTCTAGGAATGGAAAATATTGATTATATTTTAAAAGAAATTAGCCTAATTTAATGAAATCTGCCTCTTGTGATAGATACGGTTCTATAATTGGAATAGATTATAAATACAAGCATTCACTCTATCTAATGACAATCTTCGTGCTCTTATTTAGAGAAAAGTAAAGAAGAAAAAATTCATATCTTCTAATTGCCAAGTTAGATTTCTGTAATTTAAAGAAGAGTTAACGTTAATGATGGACAAAATTCAAAATGTTTTAAGTTATGCAGACATTACCATTAAGGGAATATAATTTCAGAATTATATTTTTTGTCGCTATCGTCCAATAACTTACTGTTTTCTGCAATTATGTTATTGTGAATTTTTTAAATTAAAAATCTAATCGCATGGAGATAAAAACATAACATCTATTTCAAATGAATAAATTTTGTTTGTAAGTAAAAGTTTAAACTATTCTTCATGCCAATAAAATTTTACGCTGTGAAGATCCTTGATGGAATTTATCTTCCGAGAATATCATTGATCCGTAATTGTAATTATCACTGTGTCTATTTAATCCAAGATGGAGGAATTAAAAATTCTGGGATCCTAGCTATCATAAAACTGAATGATTACATGATTTCGCGATCTCGTCTACTTCCGGAGACTCTGGATGTTACTCATGCCAAGATAAAGCATCAGAAAACTATCATTAAAATTAACTACTAACAGATCGGCTTCTACTCCACTACTGCATCATATGGATGTCAATAGGAAATGCTTATTTACATAATATATCATAGGATTTACCAAGGAAATGATTTCCTTGAAATGAGGCGAACCTATCTTAAAATTTTAGAGCATGGGATGCTGTTGGAGTTGCCAATGGATGTACGTCGAGAACCAGTGGCAATTTCCATCACTGATATTTGCATGGATACGGAACATCGGATTTCCTACATTTTCTAATGCCCTTGAGTGAGCAAAGAAATATTTGAAATAGGACTATCTATCAATCTTTATTAATAATAACCAATGCATCATTAATTTACTGCCTTAAATTTTAAGTGCCTATCGGTCTTCATGGCAGAACTTCATACAGAAACGTGCAGCGCAATGTAGTATATATTTTTCATATCAGCCCGTAGAATTAGAAATTTAATAAACGGAAACTCCATCGCAACCTAGATAGAACACACTGTAGAGACATTCATTCATATAATGATATCTATGGGGCTACGGGCAGTCCCCGAGGGACGGATGTGTTACTTCAACTTTTTCATGCGTACAGTTGGTTCAGTCCTTGATTCCGGCAATTCAGGGTTCTGCGGTGTAAATGCGGGGAAGGTTTTTTGATCATGTCTAGTGTTTTGGATTTAGATTCTACCCGAAAAAACTTGTTGGAAGCTCTTGGAGAAAATGCAAAATCGTAAGAATTTTGTAAATATTTACTGTTGTTTGAAATGTAAAATCCTTCGCTCTCACACTACCCTGTTATTTCAGGTATTTCAATCTTATGAGGCTTTGGTTCCAAATGAAAGTAAGAATATGATTTTTATCATTTACTTTTCGTGACTTCTAGAAGATAGAAGCTTAATTTTAGAGTTGTTTTTTTTCAGTCTACGAAGGAAGAATTTGATGTCGAATCCCGTAAATTGATTTCTAAAGATAATATCCATTTACACAATGCTTTTCTTATGGCGATGTTAAACAAATGTCGATCTGTTGCTCAAAATACTAAGCTTGAAACCTCAAGTACAGAATTAAAGCTAAATGTTGAAAAAACGGAGGGTTTAGATACGTTTGAAGTTAATATTAAAACAGAAGATTGGGAATGCGAAAAGCCAAAGGATGAAGGCTCTAAGAGGAAATCTTTTAAAGCTAAAAGAAGAAGAGAAGACAAAGGAGCTTTTCAGGTGAATAAATACATATTTTATCTTATTTTTATTTTGTCTCCATGATAGTATTTACTGTTACCAATTTATTAGGATTTCTGTTCAAAGATTCACACTAATGTCAAATTTTCATTAAAGCCCGTAGACCCAAGAGATTATGCTAAACAAATACCAACGAAAGTTATACTTAAAAGCGGCCCAGAGGATGGGGATCAAAAGAAAGGAACTGAAATTCCAATGCCCCAGGCACGAAATATTAAACAAGAAGGCGTTCTTCCCGATTCTGGCCTTCTAATGGGAAGACTCCTCATATCTGCTTGGGAAGAAGGCTTGGATGGTGCTGAAGAAAGAGCTGCTGTATTGCTCTCCCATGCTTTGCGAGTATGCCGTTAATTTGCTTACATTCTGGTTTGATGAAAATAACTTTTGACATTCTAAGATTTATAATTTTAGGCTAGACTTTTATGTCATGTTATCATAATTTTAGATGTGGCTGAGAGAACTTCTGAGTGCCATTATAGGACGTCGTAAAGGTTTTCGATTACATGATCAAGTGTTTCGGCATAGTATGGGTGCTCCATTGCCCAACCCTTGGCTAAGAAACGCTGTAAACCTCATGCCAGAATGTTTTTCTCATCGGTAATGACGGACTGTCACACAGTCAATTTTGTATTATGTATTACTACATATTTTTGGAGTATTTAACAATTAGTAAGATTTATAAATTGAAATGTCTTGCAGGATTGATGAGTTTAAGAAATGTCTTCTTTGATCTTAGGTAATGAATTATTGGTATAGTGGACAGCATTGCTCTAAGAGTGATTTCCTTGTTATATTAAATCTTTATTGCATTTCATGCTGAGGTATTTAATGATGACGATAGTTGTATATGTGTTAACATTCTTTTTATGTTTCATAAATAAATTTATTTTGTCAACTTCTGCATTTGTCATGGAGTACTACCAAATTAAAGCCCGCATTATTGATAGTATTTGATAGTGAATTGAAGTTACAATTTCTTTTCCCTATAAAGATTATTTTACAATTATCTTTCTCTGAAATGCAGATCAGCCAAAGAAAGAGAGGTTAAAGTAGTGCCAAATGATACTCAAGAAGATGACCTACCAAATCTATATCCCTCTGCTCGTCCATCTTTGGATGATGCTGAACAAATGGCTGCCTTCACCATGGCATGTTCTTCGAAAGATCATTCCCTGAGTAATCGAGGCCCTATCAATATGTTTGATGTATTTGAGGCAATACAGGTCAGTTAAGTATTTATTTACATAAAATTCTAATGTAGTTCTTGTCTTTTTCTGGTGAAAATATGTCAGAAACAAAAAGTCAAGGAGTTTCTTATATATAAAAAATTGTGGAAGGATCATCTTGCAAAATTAAGAGGTGCACACTTGTCTTTTTCATCAAGGAGCAGTTAATTCTAAGATTATCAGAGTTATCCTAACTCAAATTGTAACATCATTACTTTTTCAAGCTAATGTCTTAGTATAAAACTTTGCTCGAATCTGAATTGAGCCAAATTTTCATGAGAATGTTTTAAGCTTTATGTTCCAGGAATGAAATATCAGATATAGGTAGCATAAACTTCAGGTGATATTTGATAAGCTCTTTATAGATATCTTGAAGTAAATGGCCTTAACACAAAAGACCTTAGCATGATTATAGAAACAACTAATATAACTCTTGAATCTTTATTCCATATCCATAAAGTTTATTTCTTGAAACTTTTCCATGTAGCTCCATTCAATTTCTTTGGTATGTACTGGGTATCCATTATATATGCTTACAATAGTGTCCCCCAGTGTATTGTTGTGTAGAACAAATGGGATCTAATTGTCTTGGTGTTGAACCTGAAACCATTAACTCATTGCACATTAAGGTTTTTAAGGGAGCCCTCAGATCATATGCAGAATTTCAAGTCCATATCATAACAGAAAGCTCAAATGTAATTCCCCATTTATTCCTATGGTAGAATGCAAATGGTGTCCTGGGGTTGAACCAAGGACCATCAAGGAAACAATAAACTGCATTTGTCTCCCTTTTGAAATAAAATATGTTCGTGGATGTTATTCACATGCTGGGTTATAGATTATCAATCCCATTGGGAAGTGCTTAATAGAAATATTTGCAATCTCCACCATAAATTTTATATGGGAGGATTAAGACTACTTGGAGTCAAACCCAGAACCATTTTGAAAAATTTGATTGTATGATTCTAATTAGTAAAGGCATCTTAAAGTTTTAAGTCTATATCATATCAGAAATGTCCTAAAATAAGATTCCACTTTCCCATTTTAAAATATATGGTAGAATCTAAATGACACTCTGGTATCGAACAAAAGATCATTGGGGTAATGGTGAACTGCATATAAACACGCATTCATTACTTCTGTTTTCATTTTATTGGGAAGTTTTTCTCAGTGCTTTTCAAATGCAAAAAGTAGCCAGCATGGCATCAAACAAGCAACCATTTTAGAAGATATCATTGTGCATTAAGTTCTAGAACTGCCCATATGACAATATGCTGATTTTCAAATCAATATCACATCAGCAAACTCCACAATTATAATTCTGTATTCCCCTTTAATTGTATGTTGTAATGCAAATAATGCCCTGGTGTCAAACCTTTGAAAAAACTTTGGAACTCTTTTCCAAAACCTATTCAGGACTGCGTTTCAGATGTCTGATTATGAAGTTGTATCTTCTCTGGAAATGCCTGATAGAAATGTTTAAATTTCCCACTGTACATGTCATATGGGAGAGTTACTACCATCTGGCATCAAACTCAGAACAAGTTTGTAAAAGGTAATTGCAAATTAATACTAGATAGGGTCAACTCTATCTGTTTTCGAAGATTCAAGTTGGTAACATCCTAAGAAGGTTGTAAATAAGATATGTTATCCCCATCTGAAATGTATCGTAGAGTATAAAAGCCACCCTGACATTTCCCAAGTCTGTTATAACAATCGTTTTAATCCAGTTATTTTGTAAATATCTGTTTGAATGTGACTTTAGGATTGACAATAATAATATTACTGCAAATACCTGATATAATCTCAACCTGAAACATCTGTGATAATTTTAAAGTCAAGCGTCTTTGAATTGAAAAGTAAAAATATCAGAAGATATTGTACATTAATCTGAAATTCAAAATAAGCATTGTAAAAGATAGATTTTAGCTTTTCTTCTATGCTTACAATAGTTTATTACAGTTATTCACATTTTATTTTTTCCATTCATCTATTTTATATTCCATCCTGCATTTGAAAGATTTTTTGTTTTGAAGTCAATGATATAATTATGCAAGGTCTGATTTCATTCAAACTCACACTCTTTATTTCCTTTCATAGTGATCACAAAATGTAATTTTTCATTGCTACTTAGTTATCTAAATATTTTTATTTGACATAATAATAATGTGATTTATATTCACAGGTTCACCGTAATGTAATTCCATCCCATACTGTTTACACTCTCAATAGTCAAAGAATTTCTGCACGTTTAAGTCATCCATCTAAAGAAGATGAAGATGCAAAGAAAATGATGATGTTAACAACAAGGGGATTGTGGGACGAGGATTCCACTCTTGAATCATCCAGAATTACTGCTTAAAAATGTAAAAATGAAGGAATTAAACATCACAAACACTGTTTAAAGTTTGATTTGTACTCTATATTTGTATTTGAAAAAGCTGAAAGAAATATTTTGCCTTTTTATTTTTATAATTATGTAGGATTTGATTATTATTGAATGTTATATTTATATTTTGAATAAAGCATGTGAGAAAAGTGTGGAATCCATTTTTTATTTTGATATTATCTGTCAGGCAAGCATCTGAAAGTGATGTACTTTTATAGTTCAATTTTTATATAGCCATGAATTCTTTTAATGAAAAACATTATGATTGATTTTTAAAATGTTTTACGTAATCTTAATTCAATTATAGTTAATCCTCAAATTATGCGTTAAATACTTTTAAAAAGCTTGGTTAATTACTGAAAAGTCAGTTCTTATGAGAAAGGAGGTCATTTTGCATAAGAGGGCATCTGTTCTTATATTTTAATTCCAAAGATGCAATTGAAAAGATCAATGAAAGCTGAATTTTAAAGTATTATTTATGGCAGTTACTTTTGCTGACAGCAAATTGTTATGGATTTGCAATCACAAAGGGAATCACTCATTTGAAATTTAGGCATTTATTATTATTATCATCATTTGGAAGAATAAAAGGTACATACACTGACTACAGATAATAGATTTATCTTGTGAAGTGGTGAAAGTTGTATTATGTTAAATTTGATTAACTTAAAACATGATATCCTTCATATCTCAACATTGCTCTTCTTGGAACCATAATATTTCTAACAAAAAAACATTTTATGAAGACTGAAGAACAATGAAAAAATTGGGATGACTAAATATTTGTACTGATTCTATAAATTTATTTCCTTATAACCATGTATCAGATAAAACCTGATGATGAGCAGTCATCTGATTAAATTGGGAGAAATATTTAATCTCTCTGAACTAGGAATCATGGAGTTCAAAATGATTTCATTATCCAAGATCATAATAATATTGTTTCTTACAAGCTTTCTTTCATTCATGTAAAAACATTTAATGGGTAAGCTCCATTCCCATAATTAATTTTCTTGATAAGATTTAGTTAGAGAAAGTTTCCAAGTAATCATTATTGCAGAGAAATTTCTCAAGCTCTTATTTAAATATCACAGCATGGTATCAATTAACTTCAAGTAGCTAAAGAAGATCATTCTTATTAATTATTCATCTAAGAATATGAAAAGAAACTCATTTTTGTAACTCAAGATTGTTTTCAAAATTTTTGTAACATAGAATTTTTATGAACCAAGTATGGTTAAATGAACACTTCTGAATTTGCCAAAGAGGTAAGGAGATGTATGACAGCTTATCCACTGTGTATTAAAGCTCCAATTGAGTAAATGAAAGCTATATTGTCATCATGCATTCATGGGTAAGAACAGGTAATTATTAAAACAGGTTAATAATGATTGAGTCTGTTATCAATTACATTTTACAGCTTGATTTAAATAACATTCCAGGTTCAACACACACATAAAATGCTTTCAGGAGCACCTGATGAAAAATTTCACTTGAAGTTCAAGATACATAATTTAATTTTCCTTCCTATTTCTTTATTTTCTTGCTCTTTCCATAAAGAGATTTAGTCTCTATTGAAAGCTTATCAAAATCATACAATTACTTAATTTTCCTTTGTGTGCTAGTTATTAAATATTAATCAAAACACAACCTTGTATTTTATGATAAATCTTTTTTTGACAGCTGGATGCTAATATCATATGTTTAAATAAATTATAGCATTTATAAATTGCAATGGAGGATCATATTATTCCTAATAAAAACTTACATACCTATCTAGTTATGGAGTTTTTACTAGGTGGATGGTTATATTTAAATTTGCTAAAATCAGTCAAAATTTATTCACTACATTATTCAAATCTTTTAACTATATCAAATGTTTTAGTTATAATTAAAATAAATTACAAGTAAAACATTTGACGTAGTTAAATCATCATACAGTCCAGTTGAAACATGTTTTTTGCTCTTATCAAGGCTTAACTGTTATTATTTAATGAAATTAACCTCTCCTTTGGAAAAATACAGCAGGTTTAAAGCAAATATCAACTTCCCATCTCCATACTCACAAAAGTTTGATAAATACTATCAGTTTTACCCAGTTAATTTTATAAAAACCTATTGATAGATTCATTATTTTTCCATCGTTTTCCATTACTGAAAATAAGGATGCAATAGGGATACTTATAGAAGTAACTGTATGATTCAAGTTTCAATTTCATGTTTAAATAAAGGGTTTTACAGTGCTTTGTATTGATTTATATTTTCACATTTTGCTACCAGTTTGGGAACCTATATAAGGTGTAATATCTGTTAATAATACTAGTAATTAGCAATTAAGATATTTGAGGAAAACCAAGGTTAATAAATAGAAAATGGAAGTTTGGAATCAATTTAGGATAGTGGTGGTCAAAGTTAAGTGACACTTGATGGAACTTTAATGGTATATGGAGCTCATAACTATCATAGCCATATATTCTTCACTTATCACTTCTCATAGCCATATATTCTTAACAAAGTGAAGCCCTAGAGGAAAAAATATGGATTCTGATCATTAATTATTATATAGGTCAATAACAATATATTAATTTAATCACTGACATAACAAATAGATCCCATCACCATCTCTCTCTACTTTGTCATCAATTAACATGCAAGAACTTTACATATATAGAATATTGTACTGATGATCCCCTTATCTGGTCTACATAAATTAGCTCCATTGGATCGACTATAAATACAATGATATAAAATCTTAGCATTCCAGTAAAGAAGTATTTTTGCCAATCTTCAAAAGTTGTGCAACAACCTAATTAGAATGATTTATCAAACAATAACTTAGTTAAAAATCAATTGAAATATTGATGCCAACAGCTGTAACTTAACATTCCTGATAGTTGGGTACTCAGGTTAATATAATTAGCATGTGTGTAGTCGCTTTAAAAATATAATTTTGTCATAACTCAGAAATCATAGTTTTAAACAGTTACATTATTCTTCATGTATATTTATATAGATAAATAAAGTTAACATGATGATATCACATAAAAGAAACTCCAAAGGAGTGTTCAAAGAACAAATAATCAAACTATGACATAGAAGATGCAGAAAGGATTTTGGGATTGTATTCTTGATCGATCATAATAAATACCATGGTAAATCTATATCTTCTTATAAGAGCACCCTATTTTTCAATCTTAAGTTTTTCCAACACCTGACAGCTAGAATGCAGCAGCAATGATCTTACTGTTTCTCATTTTTCAAACTTCAACTATGCTGAAATAACAGCTTTATTTGAACTTTCCAAGCCGTACCTTAGTACAAAGTAAAATTAGCCTAGAAACAAAACTAAATCCCATAAGGACACAATATTGGGGCTCTTATCTAGCAGTTTACTAAAAAGAACATGACTTCCAGAATGCTACTATCCAATACAATGCGCAGCCACTAAGGGTGTTGATTTTCAATTTTATTTTCCTCACACTCTTGCTTTAGAGACCAAAGAAATTGAAAGAAAAACGAGAGCATTAAAAATTAAGTAAATATGTTTATTCACTCAGGAAGAGCAAAAATAATAATGAGATATCAGAACTTACAGCTCTTGTAAGAAGTCTATAACTAATGTCAATAATTCTTGGTGGACATACAAGTATCACAAAAACAAAATGGTCAATTCAAATGCATCAGTTAGGGCAGAAATATTATAATTACAACTCAGTAATACAGTCTTCAAGCCCATGCAAAACAACTGAATCATTAAATTAACTTCCAATGGAATTTTTGATTTTGGATCACAAGATTTAGTTAATAAAATCGAAATTTTTAATAACAAGTACATTTATAATTGAACTTAAGAATCAACTTTCAATCAAATAGCTTGGGAGCTCCACCACGCATCTGCTGTTCCTGAGACTGAGTCCATGCTTGGGCTATTGTCCGCTTCATGTTATCATCTCCAGTTTCATACATCTGCTTAAGAACGTTCATTAAGCCAGCAGATGGATCACTAGCCATGCCATCATCATCACTTAATTTTGGTGCTTTGGCATCATGTTCTCGTTTATCTGTACCAGTGACATGAGACCAAGTTCTGCCAGGGGTTCTCTTAGCGAGGAACACGACTATTTTGTCTAAAAAATACAATAAGCATAGCTAATATCACAAATGTTAAAATGACTTAGGATATAGTTCTCATTTTTAGGAGATGGATACATTTTTCAAACAACAATCTTTTAATACTTTGAAGAATGTCTATGACCAGAATTTGTCATAAAAACTAATAGTTTCTGAAAATATTTAAAGCAATTTCATTCATGCAAACGACTTTGATGAGAAAAATTGAATAAAATTGACCTTAAATATACTAAAGAATCATTAGATAATATATTGGCAACGGTCCACCACCTGCGACACCAGCTTGGTGAGTTAATTAAGACATTTATTTTCGCAATTTACTGGTATAATGACAAAATAAAAATATTAGATGAAATTTTCCCAGATCATACCTGATTTTACTTTCCAGTGACTTTTTTCAGGATCAATTGCTTCGAGTAAGTTGTTGATTGGCAATACATAATTCCGGCCTTCCAAATTTTTCACATTTAATTCCATAGATCTGTCAAAATTCAAAGGATTAACTAAAATCGGTATTACTATTTAATCAAGTATCATGATTCATTATTTCGCAAGTACCAAATAATAATTCAAAATCCTCGAAATAACAATATTATCATAGTTATCACAGAAAATAACCACAAATTCTGCAAAATTTATCCATGTTTTCAGAGAAAACGTCTTTCTGAGGCAAAATGAGAGCAAAATAAAGATATAAGTGCTGCATATCACAACACTGACGAAAACATAGTGCTGGTCAAGTTTAACAGTTAACCAGTCTAACCATTTTCGATACATTAAAGAAGTACAACTCTCTTACCTGTCCGTATATTTGCAAAACACTTGTTCCGCTGGAAGATTCTGAACTTTTTCCAACGAAACGAATATTTTCACGAAACTTTCTGACTGATACCAAGCTAGAATGAAAGAACAGAAAATGAATCATATGAGCTACAATTAAATCCGATGCTAGAATACGTAAACTTACAGTAAGTGTTGAGCTTAACTTCATAACATTTCACGGCGGGAATGTGGGAGACTTCCGAATTAGATTTGGTATTATTCTCCAATAACTGTGCTTTGGATAACTCTGTCTCTACCTTTCTTATTTCAATGGACAGCACATCCTGCACTCGATGCCGTTGTGCCTCCTCGTGTAGCTTCTTCAGCTCTTCAAGATCTCTCTTAAGCTGCGAAAACATTTTTTTGTGTCATCATTACACAATGAAAACTTAGATTACAGGTTTCTTCCTTCAAAATAAAATTTTCAGGGTATAATATTACAAATACAAACCTCTTCCACTTTTGAAACGGGCATTTTCCCAAATTAACAAGGAATTGGTACCAAGTTAGAGATGCAAATAAAGAATTACACTATCTTAACCTGCGCAGTCTAGCCTCTAGAAAATTCCACAGATATCCCCGATCAGAAGTAGAAAGACTGCTCCCTGCACCCCTGCTGCTCTTCTAATTGGCCTCCTAGGCCTCCTACCTGTCACTTCTGCCATCTATTGGCGGCATTGGCGGTTATGTAATTAGTGACAACTGAGGTATCTTAAGTATGGAAACGTCAGCTCTATGAAAGCAATATATTTACTATGATATAAAGTTGCATTTAATTGTCTGAATTATGATTCACAGTTTGTTCATAATAAACTCCTCTGGGTAGGTAATTAGCTCATAGTTGAGACGCCCTAAACACTATGTCGTTCATTTATCTCCATCTTAACCGATTTCAGAGATGTTTTTATGGAAAAACATTGGAAAAGTGTGATCTCCAGATCCGTCTGCGATTACTTTTTTGATCAGCAGCGTAGAGTTGGAAATGGATGTCCCGAAGATGTACCTCCGGTTATTCCTACCCCACATCACTATCTTATAAGCGTATATCGTTGTTCGATGTTTTTCGTCGCTGTTTGTATGACAGAAGGTGTGCTTTTTTGCTGTTTTGCTCAAAATAGCAATTAATTTAAACTACACATTTGTTAAAACTAATGTACTTAAATGGTTATTTCCGCAGTTCCGCCCCTGTTTGTTATAGAATTCTTACATCGAGTTGTAGATACGTTTGAAGATTATTTCAACGAATGTACTGAATCTATTATCAAGGAGAATTATGTTGTTTTATACGAGGTGAGTTTTATGCCTTTCTTCTCTTCGTTCTCATCTTATGGTATCCGATGATTATACAGCATCAGGCATTGTGTATCCGGATAAGATCTATGATGAAAATTAAGACCTCTCATTGATAATATAATTTTGCATTATTCATATAAACATATTATTAAGGATTATAAGTTTTATTATCGTATATTTTTATATTAACCATCAAGTGTTTTACATTTTCAGCTGTTGGATGAAATGCTGGATAATGGATTTCCTCTTGCTACAGAATCTAATATATTGCAGGAGCTCATAAAACCTCCCAATTTCCTGAGAACTATTGCAAACACTGTGACAGGAAAGTCCAAGTAAGTAATTTTAACCTACATTTGTGTGTAAATTTTCAGAGGCTTCTTTGGTGCTTGCTTAGTGTATATTAAATCAGTAGTGCTTTATAATTTTGTTAGACTTTATTTTATGACTGGTGTAAAATGTATAATTATTATTGTTGAAGTAAGAAGGTATGGATTCATTTGAATTGCATTTGAAAGTTTTAAGAGTTTCTCTAAATGGTCACACACTACATTGTTTTCTTTTGCTATTACTCAAAGGAACTGGCAGCAATTTATTCATCTAGTGAACTCGAGATGATTCAATCCAATCTCTTCCATTTCTTTTATCTTGCCTTTCCTAACTCTTCATTACCTTTTCATCCCTTATAACTTCTCTTTATTTCTATATATTACTAAGTTATTTCAATTTCAGAAAAATTATTTAATAAAGTCATCCCAAAGAACTTCCTCAACTCTGGTGCTGAACTCTTGTGGACTGGAAGTGCTAATAATTGTAGTCTTGCTAGCTATTTTTCAGTATCCTTGTACAGCATTGCATTTTCACCTATTCCTTGAAGCAAATTTCATTAGATAGATTCCATATGTTTGCTATATTTCTAAATGAGACCTTTCAAAGGCTAAATGCATATCCCTCCTACTTATGTCAAACTCCAACTATTTGTAAGGTAGTTTTTTAACTCCTTCGTGCAAATATGTCTGAAGTGCATGGTACACTTTCAGTTATTTTGTGAGCATAACTCAGAGGTATTCAACGGAATCAACCACTTATATGCTTATGTATAGTATATGTATATAACCACTTATGCTTATATATAGTATTATTAAAAAAGATTCAATAGCTAAGGTGATTTTGAAATGTGGGCTCCCAGCGGGAATCATATCTAGGACCATTGTCACTTGAGGCAAACACCTCATCCACTTGGCTATCTGGGAGCCTTCTTCTCTCTTTGTATCACTTAATATGAATGCATATCCACATATAACTGCATGATTTACAAATATCTATATCTCTGGTTTGGTTATGATAAGTTTGGTTTTTGCTCATTGCAGTTATCTACAGTTACCTTGGAGAAGTTATAACTTACATTTAAACTGTATTATATATAATATCATTCAGAGAGGAAAATTATGAATGTGGTTCCTATAAATGAAATTAGTTTGAGAAGGCAGTGACTGTATAAAGGTTTACAGAATCAATTTATTCAGAAATTTTTTTAAAAATTTGTTCAACCATCTTTCATGGGCATTGATAATGAAAATCCTGTACTGGATTTTGAATTACCTCTAAGGTTATTTTTCATTGACTTTCACCAACCATAATTAGCTTCCATTTTATATCTGTTATTAATTTAGTTATCGAAATTATTTTTCTGCAATGATCGATTTTTTTTTAAATTCCCTTGTTTATTTAAAAGAGCTCAATTCTTTATTGCACTATGGTTTGTTTCTTCCAAAACCTCTTTCAGTTTCTTACTACCCCAAGATATGTATCTTATTAGTGTAAACTTTTAGAGTTGATTTGATGAGAGTATTGGTTAAGTTATTTCTTGGAATATTCCTTCATTATTAGACATTAAGGAAATTTAATTATGATTCCAAGCCTCTTCTATATGATTTATTTATAACATACCAATAGTTGAGAAGCACTTTTGTATAGGGAGTAGGTGCAGTAGGTATTATTAACAAGTTCATAATTTATATCTCTTGCTGTTTTCAATATCAGCTCATAATGCATTATAGTTCATTGTCTAAAAAGTGCAGCCTATAATCAAAAATATAAAAAAATAAAACAATAATAAATAATAATGAAACAATCTTTTATTGTTAACAGATGTATCTGACTCTGTGTTTATATTTTAAACAGCCATTTTTATCTAGAATATGACAAAATATATTTGTTTTCAGTGTTAGTTCAACTCTTCCTAGTGGACAACTTTCCAATGTACCATGGCGTAGGACAGGAGTGAAGTACACTAATAATGAAGCATATTTTGATGTTGTAGAGGAAGTGGATGCAATCATAGATCGCTCTGGTAGCACTGTCTTTGCTGAAATACAAGGATATGTATGATTATTTATTTTTATATTTCATTTGTAGCGGGTATTTTATGAGTGTTTGGAAAGTTTGTGTTATTTGTTTTTATTGCCTTACAGAAAATTTTGTTACAAATATTATGCTCATTTAACTTTTAAAGGAATTTTTGGAGTAAAAATGTCGTATAAAAAACATATATTTTCATATAATTCAACTTCAATTACAAGATTGACAATTGAAATTAAGCATGTAATTCTACTTCAACATGAAAATTTCTTTGGAAAGATATTCACTCAGAATGGAAAAGTAGGAAGAACGTCAAATAAGTGGCCAGATGCAGGATTTTGTCTTAGAATGATGCAATCATTTTGTTAAAAAAGCCATACTGGAAACAACAATTCTACAAATATCAATCTAGATTTGTTTAAGGGCTATTGATCTAGGTTAGTGAATACATGTGTAGTTCTGTAGGTGTTCCAAGTAGTATTTGATTATGTTTTAATTGCTTATTTGATGTTTGGTTACTTAGAACCACATAGTGGAGTATATTCTTAAATATGAAAAAAAATTCATGCTTGCAATGAAGTTCATCGTTAAAAACAAATCCCTTTAATCAGTGATTCTCAACTATTGGTTAATGAAAGCTTTGCAGATTTAAAATAATTCTTTCCTTCTTGCAATAGTATATTGTAAACTTTTGATTACCAGTGATTTTCTTTTATTTCCTAATATGCTTTATTTGGATCCTTTTTTATTCCGCAATTATATTTTTTCTCTTCCATTTGGCCATGTTTAAAGTGGAACATTAATCGTTCTTTACCTCCTATATACAGCAACCATTGATATTTACTAGTCAAATACTCCAAATTTATTCAGTCAGGAGTATAATTATACAATCTTTAGAACAAGAAATTATGTGGTACATAACTAAGATGCATTCAGCTAACTTTTGGATGAATAGATTTTTGTTAAGTAAAATAAACAGTTTTCATTTCCTAATCTTTTAATTTTTATGTAATTACTATGTATTCTTGTGTCTAAAATGCTCTTATATTTTGAAAGTCACATAGGAGAAAAAATAACAATGTGATTGTAAGACGCATGCTATTGCATGCCATGGTATTTGTTCCTACTCCTCCAAACGAGCTTATCTTAAAACAAATTTTTTTGTGATGCCTGATTTATGATAATGCATTTTAGATCACAAGTCTAAGACATACCTGATTTTTGGAAGCTCTAAATACACAAATATGCATCACCTTAGAATCAAGAATACATATCTCTATTATATATAGCTTATGATATATCTATAACCCAAACTTTCCAAAAGTATGTCATATTCTACTCAGATATATTTGCAATTATTATAAGAATTGGTTTTAAGGTTGTGGATAATTTTTGCTTGTTATATTGAATAAAGTCTGCTTGTAAATAAAATTACTGGATCTTAAAAGTGAAAGACTATTGCAAGATTTCATAGTTTGAATTTATTTTTTTGTCTTAGTATGTTTGATAATAAAGTCTTATCCATTATATAAATCTTATTCATTATTTAATTTGCCTATCATACAAAGGAAAATATTTCCGTTTATTACTATGAGAGGGATAGAAAATGTAATCAAACAAGGTCATGCTGACGGGAGGTGTCTAGGCCATCAATTCAAACATATCTTCAATTAAGAATTGATCTAATCATTAAAATGTTAATTTCTAAAAAGTAAGATGTTATTTGAAAATACTGAACATTAATAAGAAAGAGGTACTCTCTTTTTTTTGAACAATATTGTCTAAATTCAAGAAATGATCTGAAATAAATTCAGTTATATTATGTTTGCCTAGGCACCATAATGGCTCAGCAAGACTATTTAAGGATGAAGAAAATAAAATGGAACTCAGCAGTCAATGAATAAGAGGTTAAAAAGAAACTCACCAATCACCAATTTGCCAGTGGCCATCAGGTGCCAATTCCTCGAAAGGATTACAGACCCCCCGCAGCTTACCAGATTT
This sequence comes from Pachydiplax longipennis, assembly GCA_036926295.1. Classification (NCBI taxonomy): domain Eukaryota; kingdom Metazoa; phylum Arthropoda; class Insecta; order Odonata; family Libellulidae; genus Pachydiplax; species Pachydiplax longipennis. Next base: position 9,960,573 of record JAVFKF010000024.1, on the reverse strand, counting down.
TTCAGAAGGTTCCAATGGAGACATCCTCAGCCCTCCTTGAATGTTTAAGATGTTAACACTCTTTCAGGGTTGAGGATGAAGACACAGTCTGCATTGGGACCTTCTGAAAAAACTGGTAAGCTGCGGAGGGTCTGTAATCCTTTCGAGGAATTGGCACCTGATGGCCACTGGCAAATTGGTGATTGGTGAGTTTCTTTTTAACCTCTTATTCATTGACTGCTGAGTTCCATTTTATTTTCTTCATCCTTAAATAGTCTTGCTGAGCCATTATGGTGCCTAGGCAAACATAATATAACTGAATTTATTTCAGATCATTTAGCATACTCTTTCTTGAAGAGAGTTTTTTCTGTATGATGCACACTCATTTCAGAAGGGTACATGAGTTTAAAGGGGTTAAAGTTTAACAGGGCTGTTTTCCTATAATTACTTGTGTTAAAATACGATCAAGTTTTTTCGATGTCTTGCCCATATTTCTTTTGAAATCCCAGAAGTGAGCAGAATGACATTCACCTCCTATCATAGCATTGTGTTCAACAATAACAATTGGAACTATGACATTCTTCAGTTGAATAATAATTATTATGAAAGTGTAAATATAATAGAGTTATTATTAGTTTCTAGTTATAAATTTAGTTCCCCTATTTGGGGTAAATAACATTCTATATTGATGGTTAACCTTTGGAGGGTGAATATTCATGAGATGCATGATGTAGCAATAATTTTAGAAAAAGTGCTCTCATGCTATCAATTGCAAATAAAAGACCTACAAATAAACAAATTTTGTATTTCATAAGGAATTTTTTAAATAAAGGACCGTAATCTCCTTTGAATCAAAGAAAAGATTGAGTATTAGGGGGGATGGTGTGTTGTTTTTGTAATGCAAACACCCCCCCATATTCTTGTCATAAATTAGTACAAGAAATATTAATTAATTAATATTTTTTAAAAGATAAATAGAAAAATTAACTTAAAAATGTTCAGTTACTATATTCTTGTTTCAATTTCTTCTCAGATTGATTGCTGCATTAAACTGAGTGGTATGCCTGATTTAACACTTTCATTTGTTAATCCTCGCCTCTTTGATGATGTTAGTTTTCACCCATGTGCAAGATTTAAGAGATGGGAGGTAAGCCTTGATAGTGATCTTTTTTTTCTCTAGTGAAAATTTCCTTTGGTTTGTATGTAATAATTTGTGGTATTTCAGCACTAGTATAATGGTTGTCACCCCATGGTCCATGGTACAGGAGAAGCTTTTGGTGGTCCATAAAGAAATTTGAGCATTAATTTTAATTTTAACATTTATTATACCATTTGAATATGTTCTGAATCCCTATCTCTTGGATGAGTTACAACAATAGCATTAGAAATCTGCACAAGCTTGAGTGAGGCAAGAGCTTGGTTTTGGGTCCAAATCATATCATCCCAACACCAAAATGCATAATATTAGAATTAATTGAGACTTCCATGTCTTTAGAAAAAATATTTATTTAATTTTTCCCCTTTTTTTTGATCAGGAAATTTTGGTTTGATATTTTTCTATCCTATGGTTGGTTTAAATATACTTTTATATCTTTGTTGGAAATAAAATTTCTCAGGATTCATAATTTACTCTTCACTCATCAAACTGTCAGAAAAGCTCTTGTTTTTAATTAGGAAATTTATGATATCATTGTTCTAAGGATATTTAAGATCATTAACTTTGTTAAAATATGATTAATGTAATTAATAAAACAATTCAACTGAAAAATGGTTTTAACATATTACTATCTAATAATCACTGGTTGACATGAATTAGGACTCGGGTGGAAAAACTCAGGGCTTGGACATACATAGTAAATTGCAATATAATCAATTTTACTGGGCTTGGGTTCACTCAACAATTGGTCATGCTGAGTTTGGACTGGATAATTTTGGTCTTTGTACTCCTCTAAATGGCATTACAGTGGTGATAACATCATTATTTTTTGCAAGTTTGTATTTTTAAGATCTTCATGTTAGTGGTCAATTAGCAGAGGTGCCAATTCAGTTTTTAAACTGTTACTCAATTAACCCATAAAAGTAGCAGAAACATGTCTATATGAGAAACATTTAGTTAAAAATATTTTTTATAACATAAAGTCACTTTTTTATATCTGAGGATTTTAATAATTACGAAAGAATTGATTTGCAGGATATATTTTTAGGATTATTATAATATAGTATATATTATATAATCATTATATTTTCCATACCATTAATGGAATTATTCTTTTTATTTTATATTATATGTAATTGTAAGATCAGATTTATCAGCCATATTCTTTTGAGAAGACTTCAACTGCAGCTGCTTTTGATTGCTATAATTCTCTTTTTAAACAGTCTTCTATCTTAAAAAAGCAACCAGAAGAGAGGATTCCTTGCCATTTAATTTCATTTAAGATTAATACTTTTCAGTTCCTTTTAGTCGTACATTCTAACAGTAAAGTTATATTGAGGAAAAACATACATTACTATTAATTGATTGTGGTGATTACTTCTTCCTCTCTCTCTGTGTCTCATTGCATTAAAAAATGAATCTTTTTAGTCAGAAAGAATACTTTCATTCATCCCACCGGATGGAAGTTTCCGCTTGATGTCTTATCACATTGGATCTCAGAGTGTGGTTGCTATTCCAATATATGTCCGACACAATATATCATTTGGTGGCAGTGGAGGTGGTCGTATAGACATCACAGTTGGTCCGAAGCAAACAGTTGGGAGAACAGTAAGTTTTTTACTTTCACCTGCCATAGATAAGGGTATACATTTAACCATCCTGAAGCTCTTACTATCTGTCATATAAATTGGTTACTATATTATCCAGGTTATTAAAAAGTTAAGTAGAAGGAACAAACTGACTGAGAAAGTAAAATTCTAATAACTCCTTTGTTTCTAAGGAATAATGTAACTATATATTAATACATATATTGGGCCAGATTAAATAAATATTGTGTACACCTACATATAAGATGCATGCATGTTAAGAGAATTGGGAGCTCACTTTTTTCTTTGATTCAAGTTATATTGCTCTAGGATCTCTTTCTTTTCTGATAAATACTTTCACATCATTGGGCTCTCATATGTAATTTTATAATTCTGTCATTAGAAGAAGAAATTGCTGGATGGAAAGTAAAATATTCCACCTGAGGCAAAGTATAAACAATCACCTGATATTATTTCTTAAAGGTTGAGTCAGTTGTTTTGGAGATTCCAATGCCAAAAGCTGTTTTAAGTGTTGGAGCTACTGGTACTCAAGGTCGAGTTTCATTTGACCCAACTACTAAGGTTCTTCTTTGGGATGTTGGCCGAATTGACCCAACACGCTTGCCAACATTAAAAGGAAATGTAAGTAAACATATGTTGACTGATCTCTAATATTGTTTCCTCATCATTCATTAAAGATAGACCACTACTGATGAAGAATAAAATAACATTAGCTGAGATTCTGTGATATAAAATTAAAATTCCCTGTCCTATTGGTATATCACTTTCGAGTTTATATCAGCTTATTCCCCCATCTCTAATTCTATTTTTTAAGTATCACAATGTTCATCGAGTTTCATCTTTTGTAGCCTATTCCACTATATTTGAATGAATACTTATTAAAATATTCATGATGGTTAAAATCCTTCCTTATATGTATCTTAAAAAGAATAGAGGACATAAATTAGGTATCTGCTTTTGTGGGCTCTTTTTCTGAATCATCAATTCAAAAGAAGATTGAATGTTGCATCTCAAGTGAAGACAGTCTAAAATTGTGCTCTGAGAAAATCAATCTTCACTCCAGTGGAAAGTATCCAATTGGCTCTCTTCTGTTCTTTGGTATTCACACGAAAAAAATCTTGTAAAAATGTGTAGTCACATCTCTAGATGTAGATGATGTTGTTTAGATGATCTCTCTTTATCAGGATCTCTATTAGAACTTGCCTCAATATGACTTTTTACTTCTTTAGTGCAACTTGTTTTTTCTTTCAAGAATCTAGGAAGGGCTAACCTTATTTTGAATTGTAATTTAATCTCCAATATTATTGCTTATATAAACAAAATATTTGAAAATTGTTCCAATGATATGGTCCTTTTTTGTGGTTATGTTTTTCTAAGATATATAGGAAAACTTGCAATAAAACATGATTACTGGTAAATGTTGAAATTAAAATGTTTGCACTTTTAATAAGTATGACAGACATATTTACAATGAAGCTATATTTTTATGTATTTGTTTTCTCAGATTTTTCTGCAACCAGGAGCACCCGCAGTGGAGTCCAATCCTGCTATAAATGTGAGTATTTAAATAAGTAATTTCATTCACAACATTCACACCTTCAAATGATTTTTATCTCATTAAATTTATAATTTTTGTTTCTAGGTTCAGTTCACCATCAATCAGTTGGCTGTGTCAGGGTTGAAAGTTAATAGGCTAGACATGTATGGTGAAAAATATAAACCGTTTAAAGGTGTTAAATATATTACAAAGGCTGGTAGATTCCAGATTAGAATGTGAAAATATAATACATTCCCAAATTAGGGCAATCTGAAAGGTATGACAAAAATGTGCAAGATAAATTATGTGAATTTGTTACTACAGTGGTACAATAAAAAATACATTTTGAAAATAGTTTTTATTTTTATTTCACCAAAAACTTTTAATATTGTTATTAAATAGATAAACAAATGAAAACAGCATAGTTACACCTTTCACTTGAAAGCAATCCTGTGAAATTTTTCAATGAAGATCACTTTGTCTTATCTGGGACAATTTCACCGATCCAATCCAGATATGGAGGGTTGCCCTTTTCAATCTAAAAATGAAGTCATGCTTAATTAAATACTGCCTTCTAAATTAATTCTAAGTAATGTAGAAAAAGAATTACTTACAGGCAATGATATAACTTCAGGGAGCTCATATGGATGATTTCTCCTGTGTAAAGCACCAAATTAGAGATATATAACAGAAATTTCATCAGAAGAATAATGAAAAAAATTTTACCTTATAAAGTCTATCAGTTCTTCAATTCTATTGCTTCTTGTTTTCACCAACTGAAATAGAGATTGCACTATGGAGTATAAAGGCCTTGTAAAGATTTCTAAAATTTTTATTCGTCTAAATGGAAATAATTTTATAAAGGAGTTTCTGGACATAAATCTATTAAATGATTGTTTGGTTGTTGAATATTGTGTTATAACATATAAATAATTCTCCAAATAATGAAAAAGTATAAATGATAATCTATATTTTAAGATTAAGATTTTATCTTTGTCAATTTAATTTTATTAGATCATGCTTCACAACAACTAACACAAGATCAGATAAAATTTGCCAGATAATTTGGATAAGAAATGGAAATTTTCATTAAGTGGCACCTGGAATTATATGAACATCTATTTCTTAAAAAAAATTAAAAACTGCATGAAGATACCTTTAAAGATTGATCTGCCCCATTCTGATGGTAACAAAATGAAAGCCCAGAATCTAAAAACTTATTTATACCAGAATAGACCAAAACATACTAATTTATCACCATTTCTCTTTCTAAAGAACCATGTATTCAGACTGAAGTTGCAGTTTTGATCAATTACAGATTATAGATAAGTCAATAATACAAAGCAAAAAATATGGTTTGATAAAGGTCTCTAACTATATATTTTATTATATAGGAAGTGAAACTTTTCTCAAACAAAAGATTCGCATTTATAGTTTATAGCCCTAATTTATAGCAGATCTTGATGGAAATATTAAATAAGCCAAACATTGACAAGAATATGCAAATTTTCTCTAAAAAGATGAAATAGGAAATAATTATTTTATTTTTAAAAGTTATGAAATGCACATATCATAAAATTGTCATCTATTAGGAAATACTGTGACCTTAATCTTACCATTAACACCTCGGCATCTTCACTCAGTTCACCTTTCCATTCATATCTGCAATATTAAGATAAAGATATTTCTGAGAGGAAAAGGGAAGACAATGATAAAATTCAACTTTTATTCAATTTTACATATCACTTTTATCAATTTGATTATTTATATATATATATATATATATATATATATATATATATATATAAATAATCAAATTACGGTTCTCATGGGTCGCACATGACACTTTGACGAAATATTTCAATATGTAGGTTAGATAGTTTAAATTACCTTGCGCAAGAATCCATGTCAATTAAAGTATAATGCTGAGTAGCATTTTCTAACACTTAACAGCCGTAGAGGGTAGTGATTTATTGAAATGGTGTGCATGAACCAGAAACTGAAAGGAATTTGCATGGCAGCGTTTAAAGAGAATCTGCACACTCGAAAAATCTCTCTGAAGCCATGAATTTCCCCACACCATCAATGGCACATATATGAGTTACAAAATAATAGAATAAAATTACTAAACGAAACTCCACGGTTACTGAATTACACAATAATAACCGATATAATTCCATTTCAATTCCGGCTTTATTTTTATTGACCCTCCGCTTTTATGCACTGATTTGTATATAAGCGAAACTGTTGAATTACTACTTCATGATACGGGATGATAATTTTTTATAGAATCAAACAGCTTTAATCCGTATCCCAGCTGATCTAACCTAAGATACTTACATGGAAGTGACTTTAGGGATTATGTTGACGCAGGCTGCAAGTTTTTCACCGACGATTCCCCTAAAAGTAAAATATTCAGAAATATGATGATAAATGCTAAGATCTAGTCTGTAAAGTACCGTAGTAAACTCACTTCGCTAATTTTTTCGCTACTTCTTCGCTTGGCGCAGTAACGTAAGCTACGCTATGCGCTCCCGCCGAATAAGTAGACATGCTGCTGACAGAAGAACGATAAAATGACACGAGAATAGGACTGAAAACCTGCAAAAGAGGAAATCGAAAGCAACAGTTGGGGATTATATATTAAGTATACCAACTATACTTTTAGGTAAAAAGCAAATATGTCAACCGCAATAACGAGGAGAACTACTATACGCCAATGCATGCGACTTAACATCCGAAATACATCTCTGTACTACTGGAGTATTTCATATCCTGAATTAATTTCTTACCAAAGATAGTACTCTCATTTCTAAGACTTATACTCAAGTAACATAAAGCGAAGTAAGCGCAAATCGTTCTTAATTTTTCTCGGCGGAATGCCTCACTGTTTTGACCGATGTATTTTTAAACGAAAGAGATGTACAAATTTGCTTATGTATGTTATACATAACCGATAATTAATCACAAAGAGCCAAAATTGAACCTAACAGATTATTCTTCATGTCAGTACTTAGAATATAGGAACTGCAAGCAAGTATTCGTCAGATTATAGCTGAGATGTATGGTGTAGCACGAATATTAGCCATCGTCGCTAACATCAAGTCTATCTTTTTATAAATGCCCGCTGAATGAGGCTAAATTTAGTCCGAATAACAGGGTTCACTTTAGTTTTGCTATAAAAATCGGATTTCTACTGCCTGACAAGGAGTTAGATTCATAAGTAATTAAAATTCCGATTCTCATCCTTTTGTCCAGGCCTAATACTTAGTAAGATATTACGGATATAACTCTGCGACGATGCATAGATGAGCTGATTTATTTTCCGTATAATGTTATGAAGCAAAGAGTCTTCCATGTTTGACCAAATGGTAAATATTGCTTTTCTCAAGATTACCCGTTTGGTTTTCTTGAGATGAGATACAGCATTGTAGCGTAGTAAATAACACAATCCAAGAGGACCAGAGACCAAAACTATACGACGAACATGAAATGCTGTCTTGTTGCTTTTTCAAAAAGAAAATTCCTTTCATGTAAGTTATCCAGATACTTAATATTAATTCGGTATAAGAAAACTCTTCATCTCAATTGAAGGTAGAAGTTAATGTCAAGTAATTTGCTCGGCAGCAAAGTTCAACCACATGATTGCCCTAATGATGAATCCTTCAAGTATCAAATTAAAGAAACATTTGCCATATTGATAAATCTAGGAGAGAAATTTTCATGACCACTCTTAGTAAACGAGAATTTTTCACTCAAAACAAAAATGCCACAATGTTCAGACTTTCTTCATTGATGAGTGAAATAACTGGTTTAGATAAGAATTTGCCCAGGGAATCCAAATATTTAATTTGTTCCGAATGCATGTATGTACCTAAAAGGTTTATCCACGATCGAGCAAGATCACTCGACTTTGCTGGCGTGATATGATTTCTGCTTATGCATGATGTGAATTTTGAGGCCGTCAAGGATATTATAGGTAGGAAAATAGCCATTTCTCTCAGTTCATTTTTGCTTTGAAAGGTCGTATTACACAACGCATCTTGTAAAAATACTTACTGTATCGAAAAATGCGTAGCACGTACAATAGAGAATGTTCAAATTTTACGCACGCAGTAGTGCACTGCCATTCCGGGTTCCCGGGCAAGCGCTGCAAGGCGGAGAACCGCTACCCGATTGGTCGATGCATGCAAAATTGTATAAACGCATGGATTTAAAGTGAAGTGTTTAAAGCTACCTGCTCGCCCACGAAATAGTACCAACGACCGATTATTAAAACGCATAATACAAATCTTCAAATCGACAAATTTCAAACAGGAAGCAGATAAAATAATCAGTATCACGAATATCCCTAGAACAAGGTTTTTGCACGGCTGCAGCGAGCTAAGTAGAACGCTAAAGACAGCATCAAGACTAGAGTATTATGAATTATTCTCTCTCAAATAAATCTAAGAACGAAGACGCTCAATGCTTTCTTCCGCATGTTGCCTTCAACTTCAAAGAGCAGATTCTAGTTCTTAACTGAACTTAACTTCACTAACTTAAGCCTAATTCATCACTACTTTCGGAAGACCAAAACAAAATCAAAGGCTAAATCACTACCACAGGGATAGAAATTATGACAAAATAAGTCTTCCAGATATTTAATCCAGCATATTATATACAACGTAATTACAAAATTAAGGAAAACATCTTGTCACAAAGCAGGATGCTAAAGGATCAAATACACTCAAAAAATGACAATGGTTCCACAAAAACAAATATGTTGAATTTAGACAGCATATTGGAATAAAGAACAACAATCGAGTAAGTATCCTTGAAAATGGAAAGACTGTCAAGATAAGACATCCTCACAACCAACTACATAATTATTAAAATCCAATACACCTGAGGCATTGCAGTGGAGATGGACTAACTGAGAAAGCGTACTCCCCATAACGTAGTCAGCCGGATGTTACCATCATGCAGCAGTTGCACGTTTAATAAGGTGAACAAAAAACTGTTCATTCCAACTCCTATGTCAGCAGGATATGTCAATACTTGATAGTACTCAGCAGAGAAATAGTTGATCAGATATCTGCAAAGGGACAACAACGATTACTAAAAGAACTTTGCACAGAGACTCTTACTGAAAAAATATTCTCAGATAGGAGCGAAAGACATTAATGAATACGTATAAATCACAAAAATATCATTTGAACTATCATTTCATCATATAATGAGGACTGATTTGAACACCGGCTCGCTACAGAGCATAATTACCTTGTAAAATGAAGGTCCTCCTGATAATAAAGCATCCGACCAAATATATTCATAAACCATGATGCTGCTGATAAAATATTGACCAGCGAAGAACTTAAAAGAGAAGCACTGTCGTCTTAGAATCTTGCTCTCATCCAAGTAATAAAATTATAATTTCAAGACCCCTCTAATTTCTGAAAAGAATCGGACATTTATTTGGTGTCCATAATAACGAGGAACTTCAAGTAAATTCATCCATCAGATAGGGGCGAAAGAAATAGGTAATAATCACAGAAACATCATCTGAACTATTATATCATCATTTGGAAAGTATAATTTGAAACAGAAAGCAATACTTACCCAAATACAATCTGGAGGAATAGCCAGGAAAGCCATCCAAAATCATCCTACGTCCTTTACCAATTACATATCAGAATCAAATTCATTAAAGGCAGATGAAAAAATTATACATGTGTAAGCCATAAATTGGTGTCGATTTTTCCTATTTCGTCAATTACGATAACATCATTCAAGGCTAGGTAAAGTAGCTGCCTCATCTAACATCTGTAAAGAATAATCAAAAGGCAGACATATACTTGATGTTGACAATAATGAGACGATAATCATGGTTACATGTGCATCAGATAGGGGCGAAAGAAAGCAAGAAATAATCACAGAAATTTCATTTGAACTATTATATCATCATTATGAGAATATTACTGATATCAAATCTCAGTTCATACCTCATCAAAATATCAAGTCAGGATGCCGGTTTTCATAAAAGCCTTCAACGAAACCCTCTGAAACACATCAGCGCCCGACTCCAATAACGGAAACGAAGATGGGACAGAGAACGAGAATTAAAACCTTCCCACCTCAACACAGCCACACAAAGATGCTTTTCAGGTTTCATGTCTCAGCTTTCTGAAAAAAAAAGAAGATAAACGATGAGCACGGAACATTAAAGCTTAAAAGCAGATCCAAATGCTAGGATGCATCAGATAGGGGCGAAAGAAGTTACACAGTAATAATCACAGTATGTCATTTGAACTATAATATCATCATTAAGACCATGAAAATATCGGTTCTCAGGACCCAACTCACCTAAGCTACATATGCCACAATCACCATTTATGTACAATGGTTTAGGCTTTTCAGGTATCATGTCTCAGCTTTCTGAAAAAAGGAGATAAACGATGAGCACAGAACATTAAAGCTTAAAAGCAGATCCAAATGCTAGGATGCATCAGATAGGGGCGAAAGAAGTTACACAGTAATAATCACAGTATGTCATTTGAACTATAATATCATCATTAAGACCATGAAAATATCGGTTCTCAGGACCCAACTCACCTAAGCTACATATGCCACAATCACCATTTATGTACAATAGTTTATCTGGAATAAAAATCTAAAATTAGCTAACAAAATGCAGTAAATTAAGATAATTATTGTTAAGCAATACATCAGATAGGGGCGAAAGAAAATGAGCATTAATCAAGTATTATTCATTTGAACTATGTTATCATCATGAGTGAGAATTCATTTGTATTGACATGTTAATCCAACTTACCTCAATAAAAGCTCGAGAAATTAAATGTAAACATTCATATATGGCACCTTCCTGGAACATATAAGATTGAACTTAAGCATAAAGAATCAATCCCAAGATATTTAAATTAGACAGTTGAATCAGATAGGGGCGAAAGTTATATTAATAAAATAATCATGTGATTATCATCTGAACTATAATATCATCACACAGTGTGAAACTCAGGTTAACACACAGCCTAAGATAACCCACATACCTGGTCTGAAATTTCATTTGGTCCACAATTCTTTAAGTATCTAGAGATGTTACAGAGGCAACTTCTGTGGAAGAAATGCCAATCTGAAAGAACGACGACCAAGATATAAAATAATTAGCTTCCACATCATCCCATCCCTCGAAAAGAGTGAAGGTACTTACATTCATCAAACGAGAAAAAAAACTCAGGAATGCAGAATAAACTTAACGATTAAAAAGAATGGAATCTTACCTTCGTAAGAGATCCAGTGTAGGACCACCTCCAACCATCTAGAAGTAAGAAGTTTTATGGAGAATTAACGAAATGAAATTTCTATCGAATAGATCAAGCCGCAAAAGTATTTTCAGATAGAGCTAATAGATTGCATCACGAGTCAGAAGAGATGCTATCATCATTACCAGAAATAAACGAATATTTTCAAGAAATTTTCTTGGATAACGCAATGAAATGTAGACCGATAATCGTAATCGAAGTCTCGGTACACATTTTACACTCGTGATCGAGACAACACATTCAAGCTTCAGAAGATTTCAAATCTCTGATCAATACGCATTTACTATTTTCCAACTTACCAATTATTTAGATAATTTGGCCTGGAGGAATATCCGCGGCACATCTAGCCCTTCCTTCACATTCGTCGTTCTTCTGAGAACATATTCACAGGAAATAACAGTGAAACCAACACTCTTCACCAACGTCTCGAAATCCTCTCGGTCAAAATAGTAAGCCCTAAAATAGGTGCGTTAACATAAAGTGGCTAATCAGACGTTTAGAATATTAGTGCATCTATCATCCAAATGCGCAAAATTACCACCAAGACCAAAGTCTATCCACACAAAAATTGCACTCACCTTGTACCATCTTGGCGTACATAGAAATTTTCTGATATCTTCTGCCCTGGTCTGAATCTTAGCTGAGCCATGTCATATAAACCGTAGTCCCTAAATAACAGAACACCCTCAGGCTTGAGAACCGAATATGCATTTTCTAATACTTTGCTGTGTTTTCGAGGGTGAATACTTGACAAAACAAAAATTAAAGTGACTACATCTAAACTACTAGAGGGAACATTCTTTACGATATCATCTGTAGTAGCATCGGCTTGAAAAACAGTCATTTTCTCCTCATCATACTTTGAGTTAACTTTAACGTACTCAACAGCCCTTGGTGAAATATCACATGCGTAAACGAAAAAATTTCCACCATCCTCAAAAAGAGGAAAAATAAAATTTCCAACCCCACAGCCAATTTCTAAAAGCCTACGATGCTTTTCTCGAGTATCGTTATCTAAAAGCTCGTCGAACTCTCTCACAGTCCAGTGCCTGTCCTTAAAAAAATTAGTAGAATTTCGCTTGTAAAACAGGTCCCAATTTCTTTTCGCTTCTCGTTCTAATTTTTCAGCATTAAATGATGTTACTAATAGACTATTTTGGCGCGCTAATTTAGATACCTCTTCCTCTGTTAATACCCTCCGTTGAGAGCACGTGTTCTGAACTTCCGCCATAATTTCTAACATAAAAAACTAGCTCAGCATAATCCTCTAAATCTCAAACTGATAGTTAGATTAAAATGCTTAAGTGCTCACTATCCCATTAATTTCATCACTTTAAGATAAAAATTAGTGGGTACCACGTGTTCCAGCAGAGACCACCGTATCGGTACACGTCAACCACACAAGACCAATACGTTCAACTCTCGAAATTTCCAGAGCTTTCGCGGCCGGCCAAATGAGGGCGCCAGAGGCGCTTGTTCTTGTTACGTGTACCAATCACAAAGAGCCAACTGGAAATGCTTGCAGCCAATGAAAGATCGCTTAGTGGAAATGTTCTGCTAGTCGCACCAATAGGTAAGAGACACGAAAGGCTTACGGGTTATTAAACTGAACTGACCGGGTGGCACGTCGTGTATTACTGAGAATATTCCAGTGAGTATAGGTTGTTAAAAAGAGTGTACCGTCTTTTGAAGAGAGTTTCCACCAACTTTTTAGTTTGAGGTTACGTTGTCTGAGTTTAGTTCAAGTGAAAAGAATAACCTTTGTATATTGATAGGTGCCAACTTACCTAGACATGAAGATAATACAGATTTTGGAGGTCTTATGCCTCCTGGTCCTGGTATACGGAAAGGAAGAAAAGAATAAAGATGTTGGCACTGTCGTTGGAATTGATTTGGGCACAACGTACTCTTGGTGAGTAACCGGCTCAAAAGTGATGTGACAACTTCAGGTTCCCAAGTTACGTTAACCAAGTGATTCTAATAATTTGGAAAATATTTTAATTACAGCGTGGGCGTTTATAAAAATGGTCGGGTCGAAATCATTGCAAATGATCAAGGTAATCGTATAACTCCATCTTACGTGGCTTTTACACCTGATGGCGAACGGCTCATTGGTGACGCGGCGAAGAATCAGCTCACCACGAATCCAGAGAATACAGTATTCGACGCAAAACGACTAATTGGACGGGAGTGGAGCGACACCTCTGTTCAACATGACATCAAGTTTTTCCCATTTACCGTAAGTCTCTTTAGTTCTACTTGATATTGACTCTGATACCAAATATTTTTCAAGCAACTGATCAAAGTTGCGAAGCTGTTCTTTTGATGTTCAAGTGATTTTACTCCAAAGAACCAACGTTTTCATCTTATGTTTTAGGTTATTGAGAAGAACAGCAAGCCTCATATCGAGGTGAAGACTTCGCAAGGAACCAAAGTGTTTGCTCCAGAGGAAATCTCGGCTATGGTACTGGGTAAAATGAAGGAAACTGCTGAGGCATATCTCGGAAAGAAGGTTAGTATAATAATAATAATTAAATCCTTTTAATTATATTTTTGTTGTGCATAAAGCGTTATCCAACGTTAATTATTTATAATTTTGGTTTAGGTCACTCATGCTGTCGTCACTGTACCAGCCTATTTCAACGATGCTCAGCGTCAAGCCACCAAGGATGCTGGTACAATTTCTGGACTGCAGGTTATGAGGATAATAAACGAACCTACTGCTGCTGCGATTGCATATGGTCTGGACAAGAGAGAAGGCGAAAAGAATGTTCTCGTGTTTGATCTTGGTGGTGGCACTTTCGATGTCTCCTTGCTTACTATTGATAATGGCGTTTTCGAGGTTAGTATGCCTCTCGAATGTTTTTAGTTTTTTTCGTTGTCACATGTCAGAGATATTAATTCTAAGTTTCAAATCAGGTTGTTGCTACAAATGGTGACACTCACTTGGGAGGTGAGGACTTCGATCAGAGGGTCATGGATCATTTCATCAAGTTGTACAAGAAGAAGCGGGGCAAGGATATCCGAAAGGACAACAGGGCTGTTCAGAAGCTTAGGAGAGAGGTAGAAAAGGCAAAGAGGGCCCTGTCATCAGGTCATCAAGTTCGAATTGAGATTGAGAGCTTCTATGACGGAGAAGACTTCTCAGAGACCCTCACTAGAGCCAAATTCGAAGAGTTGAACATGGTACTTAATTACTTTTTTGTGCTATTTTGTCTCTTGCAAAATAAAGTTCTTGTGTGCTTGGGAGTGAAAAACCTTTTCAGCCATTAAAGAGGCAATGAATGTCTTGGTAGTAATAGCCTTACCTTTCGTGCAGGATCTCTTTCGTTCAACTTTGAAGCCTGTACAGAAGGTATTAGAGGATGCTGACATGAACAAGAAGGATATTGATGAGATAGTTCTTGTTGGAGGTTCGACTCGAATTCCCAAGGTTCAACAGTTGGTACGCGAGCTTTTTGGAGGAAAGGAACCATCTAGGGGAGTCAACCCAGATGAAGCTGTGGCTTATGGAGCAGCAGTTCAGGTTAATATTTACTCAGGAAATCTTTGTGAATTTATTCTCAATTGAAACTATTTAACACAATAGGTGTCCACAAATTAATCTTGTGAAATATGAAGTTCCACTAGATTTCCTTAAACAATATTAAGTTTATCTCAATTTCTTCTATGATGCTTATTTGAGTTACTTTTACAGGCTGGTGTACTTTCTGGTGAGCAAGACACAGATGCAATTGTTCTCCTTGATGTCAATCCATTAACTATGGGCATTGAAACTGTCGGTGGAGTTATGACTAAGCTAATCCCACGTAACACTGTTATTCCAACTAAGAAGTCTCAGGTTTTCTCTACTGCATCTGACAACCAACATACTGTTACTATTCAGGTGAGCACATTGATTTCAATAGCGTATAATGGGGAGCAATTTCCTCTGGTTTAGCTGCTTGTTGCTGCTACTACTTACCTGTATCATTCTGTAGTGAACTTGTAATGCGTTAAGTTATTTTGAATACATCCAATCACTTAAAATTAATATAATTTCACCTCATTATACAATGTAAAAATACATGTGGAGGTATAAGGATACCCATTAGCTATTTTGTGGTAGGGTCATTTATTTTTTAAAATATTGCATGTTGGGCATAAATAAGTTGTTGAATTAATGGAAATAATTCAGAAAGATTTTGTAGGGTAAGAGCTGGTATGGAATTTTGATCCTTAACAACCTCCTAGTAATTTTGTGAAATTCTATTCATAATAGGTGTATGAGGGAGAACGTCCCATGACCAAAGACAACCACTTATTAGGAAAGTTCGACTTGACTGGCATTCCACCTGCTCCTAGAGGAGTACCCCAGATTGAAGTCACTTTTGAAATTGATGCTAATGGTATACTTCAGGTTAGTACTTTTGATTTATTTAACTGTATTTATATCATACCTATATAATATATTTTTATTTTATTTGAAAGAGTATTTTACACAAGCATGATTCTCTTTGCTAACTGTTCTTTGCTTTACAGGTGTCGGCTGAGGACAAGGGTACTGGAAACAGGGAGAAAATCGTGATCACTAATGACCAGAATAGACTGACTCCTGATGATATTGAAAGAATGATAAGGGATGCAGAGAAATTTGCTGATGAAGACAAGAAATTAAAGGACCGTGTGGAAGCAAGGAATGAATTAGAATCCTACGCTTACTCTCTCAAAGGGCAGCTTGGTGACAAAGACAAACTTGGTGCTCCTGGAAAGGTAAGTAAATTTTTCGAATATTGTTTCTCTTTTATTGAACTAGTAGAATTCAATTTGTAGATATAAAAATTTAACAGGTAAATAGCTGATGGCAAAGTAGAAAAGCAGTATAGGGGTTCAGTTCATAGATAAAATTGATGAATTGAGGAAGCTTCATGTTAGATGGATATTAATTTTGGTTTTGTCCTGTAGATCCCAGATGCAGATAAAGCAACAATGGAGGAGGCAATAGATGCAGCAGTGAAGTGGCTGGAGGAGAATCAGGATGCAGATACAGAGGAATTCAAGAAGCAGAAGAAGGCATTAGAGGATGTGGTGCAACCAATCATTGCCAAGTTATACCAGGGTTCTGGAAGCGGTGGTTCACCACCCCCATCATCTGATGACGACGACGTCAGGGATGAGCTTTAGTTTTGTGTTCTAAAATTTCCATTTTATTTCCTGTGCCAGCTTGTGAACTGAGTGCACAAGGAGCAGAGTAATTGGACAAATATTTCATTTACACTGCGTTAATTGGTAGCCACACTGGTCTCAAACTATGGATTGTATGGTTTTGAATGTTTTCTGCCTGGAATCAGCCCACTTCTCCATTTCTCATTTTTGTTATGCTGGGATTTGTCCAGGTTTGACTGAATCAATGCATTTAGAGTATTTAAAATACTGTGCTGATTGTTTGGGATAACAACGTGCCCTTTTTGAAAGACATTGGTGGTTGTTGACCTTGTTGGGGTTGGACCAATGGTGTAAGAATGAGGTATGGCCACCTGTGGTAGCCGTGTTGACTGATTAGAGCCACTTCTTGAGTGGTGTAACCGAAATTGCATGGCTGTTACATAGCTCATTGATTTCATTATACCTTAGGTCAAATTGTGACCTAGTGAATTCCCTGATCCTGTTATTTATTTCGTAAAGTTGACTGTAATTTTCTGTGAAATTGTGATCAGTGTAAAAGTTTGCGTGTGTGATGATTAAATCAACCCTGATTTTTTTCAAGTGCCTTGTTATTTCTGTTATCTTCTTTAATTTTTTAAGATAAGTGTGAAATTTATGACTATTAATATATATTATGTTGATTTTACTATTCAGTTCACTATAGATTTTAAAAAATTAGTTTTCTTGAAGATGGCAGTATCTTTAATTTTCCTGGATGATGCTACCCTGTCATTGTGCAACAACATAGTTATCATGGTCATAACCCCACCTCCTGAATGTTGTCTTTAGTATTAATACGTAATTAAAACTACCTAAAAGAGAGAAAGATTTTGTACGTACATACGTACAAAACATATTCTACTTATCAGTGTACCCATATATCAAAGTTATTTTAATAGCACTTCTTGCTCTAGTCGCAAAGATATGGACATTAATGTATTTAAAGTAAATCCAGTACTTTGAAATCTTAGGATGTAGTGTACAGATTATGGTATTGGGATTTTTAATATCTAATCCAGTGATCTGCAAACCATTGATGGTGTTTAACAGGATGGGCAACATGTTAGACTGCTGAAAGCTGCTTGGGTTCAATTTCTGATGGAGGTTCATGTGCGAAATGGAAAAACTGTTGCAGTGCCTTCAACACTACTACTACCATGAACTTAGGGTATTATTTGCAATTTTTTGGTACATTCTTTCCCACTTATCTGAATCCCCTTAGTGTCTAATCCTGAGTAGATTAGGGAAGACTTTCAAATTGAAACACTGTTAGGATAGGAAAAGGTTGTGCAATCTAAAGAGGATAATTTGAATGCTTCTTAGATATGGTTCAAAATTCTGATTATATTTGTTTGTAAGGTCAGGATGGTTAAAAATTGCCGATTCACTATCATATTCCACCTTGTTCTAATGAAATTGGAATGATTACAATTATTTGTACCATGTATGTTATCAGCTAAAGTATCAAAGAATAAACAAAAATGGAAAATATTGATTAGAGTATGCAAAATATACTTAGAAGGGATGAAAATTATAGATATTGTGATTTTTCTCCAATTAAGAAGTATGAAAAGAAAACTAGTAGTTTGAAACACATAATGTTGAAGAACTAGCTCAAGTGAAAAATAGCAACGTGACTGGCACCCAAACCTAGGCCTACTTTCCTCTACACTACCATGCCACGTCAGTTCCACTTCTGTTAATGGAAACTTTGAAGGCTAAATCAAGTGCCACTCTCAATATGGCACAAACCACTGTTAGGGATTCTCATTTTAGGCACCCAACCAACAAAAAGATGTTCTGAGGCTATTCCAGTAAGGAAAGAAGAAACAGGCACATGCCTCTTCATGCAAAGTAATTTACCTTCTCCTTACCTTAGTATAATGTTGTTAAGAGTTGGTAAATGCTATCAAATATCAATATTTAAAGGCTAAAATAAAAACACACATTCAAGAAAAATTTTACTATCAGCAGATTTGCAGTACACATAAAAGAGATAACTCAGACTAGTAAAACTAAGGACTAACACATCAAGTCTTTCTGCCATTTTCCATAAAAAAATACTCTTCATCATTAGTAGAAATGTTGAGGATAGAGATGTTATAATTCCAACCAGAAATAAACACAAGTATTATTGATACAATATTCCTTGACACAACTGCTGATTAACTGGCTCTTAATTATTCAAAATGGCACAACAGATTGTCATTTAATACGTTCACTCATGCTCACTTTCACTCCATAAAATAGTGGTAACACTTCAGTCTTCATTGTAGCTGAATACATTGTTTTGATTTTATATTTAGGATTAGCAAAAGAACTTTCCAACGGCTAACCCAAGGAGATGTAAGCAAATAAAATGAAAACATAACATTTTGGGATTAAAAAGCTACCTATACTTTGAGGATTTTCCAATTTCATAAATAAATTATGTAATTAATACAATGATAAATCTACATGTATATTCATAAAGGGATAAGACTGCAAAAGACTTTTAAACAAGGAATATTTCTGCAGTGAAATAGGAAAATACTTGACCAATAACATAAAATTTAAGATTAGATTTCACACAATAAAATGTGATTCATGTATCAAATAACAGTCAGATCCAGTTTGGATGATGATTGGCAGTGAATTCAAACAACAAAAGTCTAAAATAAATAGATATTCCTTGCATAATGATATGAAAAGGTGGTCTTCCTACCTTAAACTAAAACAGTACCTTTCAACACCAGTCTTGGGCTGTGCAAAAGAATACTAAAGCACAACACTAAATAAATCTATCTTGACAAAAGAAGTATCATTTCATGTAAAATAGCTTTTGAAAGTAAAATGTTTTAGTAAAATAAATAATTATCTGTATTCCATTTTATGACAAGCTAATTAAAAATCACTTCCCATTGTTTATAATGAGGAAAAAAACAACTTCAAACATTTAACATAACATTCCATTTTGGATATTTATCTATCAAACTAGGAGTTCAAAAATACTAAATAACATCACACATTTGACTTGGTACTTCTTATCTACAGATGTATACTTCATACATTTCCATAAAAAAGCTACATTCCCTGTACAATTTATTGTGCATTGACTGAATGGAATGTAAGGGATAGGGGTACAGCATGTATCCTCACCAACTGAACTTCATAAGCTTGCCTTCAAATGATGATTTTTAAACCAATGTCCATCTTTGATTATGGTCAAGTCAATGAACACTCACAGCCTTTAAGCCTCTCTGTTAAGTGGTGTATCACAAACATCCAACATAAGTAAATATAAAGGATTCCAACCAAATTTTAAATAACGTTTTACTAAATAATTTACAGTATGTCACAACTTCTTTTGCATTCAATTTTATCTATCACTCTAACCTCAGTTTCAAATACAAGTTGAAAATATGATACAAAGGCAAAGTATTCATGAAAGAGCTATTGCAAGTGATGAGCATTAACTTGAAGTTGAAAAAAGATAAATAACTCACTAGTGTTAATAGTCATTAATCAATAGAAATTTCTAGCTGGATTCTTTCTTTTGTTAATAGTTAAATAAATGTTGATTTTTCTAAATTATTTTTTTCTTGAAAAAATGGTTTCTCAGGGACCCTACTTAGGAAAAACTGAATTCTACTAACTCTATCTATGTTATCATTTATATCCAGCGATTACAAACATAATCAGAGCTAAATGATTCTCTAAATATACCTTCAAAATATTACTATATTCACAAGTCAACCCTCACTCTTTGAGCAATCACAAATCTCATTTGGTATTTGCTTTTTGGCAATTATTGACTATCAATATTTGCTAGTTCTGTTGGATAAAAGCGTGTGCTAAGAATAAATATTAAAATAAATTCCATATTTTAACATGTTCAAATGATGTGAAGAAAATCAAAAGATCTCCCAACCTACAAGTGATACCTGACAACTGTAACAAAATGATGCTGATCAACATCAAGTTTGGTATCAAAAGGCAATACTGCGAATCAGCACATTTTGAAGGTATGACTGCTATTTGTTGTGGTAATATGTTACAGCAGTCGATGATACATTAAATGAGAAGGTGCAGTGAAAAGACTGGTCTCTGACAGCTCCACAATCTTTGACATAGATCCAAGTATGACTTTCTTATCCTTTAGCTCCAGACTCACTCTCTGATTCCAGCTCATTTTCAGATAGAGAAAGCGATCCTCCACCACGACGTCGGAGGCCTGTACTGTCTTCCTCCTTTCATTAGAACAGCAAAATAGGATGATCATGAAACATAAATGATAAGAATCTAAAGATTAGCTTTGATGGATAGATAATTGGCAGAAGCATTGGTAAATCTTGAGCTAAGAGAATTTTTAAAGGGAAAAATGACCAATCCAAAATTTCCCACATGCAAACAGAAAAATGATACAGTAAATATTTGAAATGTCAACAAAGAAATAGAAGAATTTATTTCAAAGACATGAATATTTTCAATACTTTTAATTAGAAACAAAATATTCCATAATTATTATTGGGAAAATAAATTTTCAATAAAACCAACTTAAAATTACAAATGATATAATTCCATACCTCCATAATGTTTGTGCCAGGCTCAGAAGCATAGCCCATTTCTTGAAAATCATCATCATAATCCTCGTCAGTCTCTGTAAAGGATGTTGATGACATTTTGAATTTATACTTAATTTATAATCTCATTAATTAATTAAATAAGTGTGTACACCACCATATATATTCAAGCAGAGGTCTAATCCTAAAAGGCTTCAAGGAAATTTTACCTATATTCATCACTGAAGAAATTATTATCATCTTAAAATTTTAAAGAAAAAGATTTAATCTAATAAATTATATACTCATTTATTTTATCAAGATTAGAGTGAAATATTATTACCTTCATCCTCTTCTTCTTCATCTCCTAGGAATTTATTTCTTGAAACGGTGCAAACCATTTGTGCTAAATCTGTGAAAGTGTACTGAGGAGGGGAACTAGTAGTATGTAATCCACCTTGAGAAGCAATTAACGATTCTCTCTTCCAAGCCTGGTATTGGGATGAAATTGGGGATGGATGTGGTGAAGGGCTTCTTACTGTCTGAAATACTGCCTTTAGATGAGTATCTTCATCACCTGAACACTTGAAAAGAGCACCTGCCTTCATAAGTCCAGCAAAATAAGTCTTTGCATGGTTGTAGCCAACATCCTAAAAGGGATCAAAATACTTGTCATTTAGCAAATAATTAAAAACGTTCGAGAGAGAATTCATTGAATTACAATTATAATATGTTAGTTGTCTTATAACATTTAACCCTTGTTTCTTAATGAAAATTTTTACTACCTGCCTTACATGAATAAAATAGGATAGCATTTAAGCCTAAATTGAATGAATGAGAGAGTTACCTTTATTTCATCAAAACTTCCAAACTGTAGAGTCTTGTACTTGTCAATTGGTGGACGAATATACTCACAATAGTCACTTGTTTTCACCTCCTGTAAATAAGATATATAATCAGTTGCATCCACAATAAATATGCTAATTTAGTCCAACATTGTACTGTTACATTCTTAAATTTATATTTCCCACTTAATTAAATTTACTGTATAGTAGATGGCAATATTTTGTGGAAGTACATTGGGTAGAAAACACCGTGATTCTTCAACAATAATTTTTTATTTTTTATTAAAATCATGATCAAGCTTCAACACTTTAGATTTTTATCTAAAGATGACATGGTGACCCATAAAAATAATTAAATATCATACATAAACAGCCATTTATAACATATATTACTTAAACACAAGAATGTCAAATAGAAGTCATAGACTCAAATTCTTCAAACAATATGGTATCCTTTCTAATATCAACCCCTCTTAATCCTACATAGTAAACAAGTAATTTTTCCCTTTACACTCCCAGCTTATTCAACTTATCCTACCATCTATTAACAGTCCTATACTTGCAGCAGTGCCTCCTACTCACTCTTTCATCTTTTCCCTTACAACAGGGAAGAGATTTCCCCAACAACAACATTCATTATTCCATTTCTTACACCAATAGTATTGTTTTTTTATAAACATGTTCTATACTATGGTTTACAGATGGTATGTTTAAATATCATAAAATTTTAAAATGTTTATGGGTTGCTTTGCCAACTGAAGATGAATTGTTAAATTTTGGTCCTTTGTTTTAATTAAGAGTGAAAGAAAGAATTATTGTAAAGAATAACTAAGTCTTTTTCGATTCAACCTAAAATTTAATTAATCATAAGAGGGATAATGGTATGTAGTAATATGTGGAATATTATTTACCTCAAGCTGCCTGACACATGAAACGTATGCAAGGCGTGACTGAATATCAGGCAACGTAGGAACAGAAACAGGTTGTGCAAATGGATTCCATCTTTTCCACAGCAACCACCATCCAGAAAGAAAGTCCCCATAGTTTGTAAGGTCCACATCATCTTGAGAACCTACGTCTATTGCTAAGATATGCCTGGCACCTTGGCTTCTCATGACATCCGCTTTCACAGAAGGAAGCAGAAGAATTCGTATAGTATTCAATTTTCATAAACAATAAACTATAATTACTATAAATTAAAAAAGACAAATGTTAAAATAATGGCAAATATATAATAAAAATTAATTATATAGATGTAAGTTTTTTTCTAAAGCTTAACAACGGTTAATAGACTTTCTTCCAGAGGAAATCTTATACCTAATTAAATTAGTAATTGTGAAAGAGGAAGTTATATCCTTCTTTACTTCTGACTTTTATATAGGTAGTAAGTTAGAGTAAAACAGCCTGATTTCTAAATATCACAACCTAAATACATCATAACCAATTCACTAAAAAATTTCATAGAAAGTATAAATGTCTTTTATTAAGAAATGAAATTATTTTATGACTTCTATCGGAAATGGAGAAAAATATAGGGATCAAAAATGTTTAATTTCATTTTCCATTTCAGATATGCATTTGTAAATACCAATTTGTGTCACATGCATTGAGAAGATAAGTAATAAAATTGCAATAAAAATACATCTGTAATCAGAAAAATATTAATATCCCCAATTCAATTTATTATAATTAAAAGAAAAAGATTTTTAATTCACCTTTTAGTATTTAAAAAGGAAAAATAGAGCTGTTATTATTTTTAACAAATTATTCAAATGTTTCAGAATGTTCAAATAAACGTAGCTGTACATTTGTTGTATACATCATCATTCAATAAAGTCAAGATATTATTTATGTAAATATGCACCAATAAGAGAAACTTTATTAAAATAAAATTAGCAAAATACTGAATTTGAGTCAGAATTTATATAATACATAATTATAAAAACAAACGTGAGACTTTGTTTATTCTGACTACTTTATAAATTACAATTGAAAATAATTAATATTTATTAAAGTACTTAGAAATATCTGATAGAGGATTTATTTTCTTGCTTGATTTGCATCTTATAGTCTATTCCCAATACAAAAATTAAAAGTGGACAGAATATAAACATTTAACAATAGTACTGTAATGATCTCTTGAAAAGAGATGTATATGATGTAAATTTTTTCCCCTACAAAATTACGATTTTGAGAGCTGAAATGTATTGAGAGAATGGGGACAAAAGTTGATAGCAATGCTAGAGCATTATACAGAAAAGAATAAGAAATATTACAATTATCACAAATGAAGTAATTGAAATCTTTCATACCATAAGCAAGGAATGTGCCTTTTACATAAATTACTCCAATGAAATAAATTTTTACCATATTTGAAACATATTAAGCCCAAATTATTAAGAATTTGACATTTTTAAGTTAATCATTTTAGTCAAAATATAATAATATATAATCACAAAACTCGCTCGCTCACACATTTTATATTTAAAATCAATGGTGACATTTTCATTTTGAATTTACAATTTTACCAAAACACTGTATCAACAGCATCACAAATATAGTGAATAATAAGCATTGATATTAAACTATCTCATTGTCAAATCAAAGGGAGATTAAAAAATATGACACAGCAAAAATTTCTCACTGTACATGTAATGTAACTTACTTTTTTATGGTATTAGCAGCTTAGATGGGTTTCTTTCAATAAAACCCTTTTTTATTTTATACAACTCTACCTTAAAAATCTTGTAATTGTTTAACGCATCCACCTAAATACTTGATCTGATAGTAGATATTCCCAACAAGAAGTTCCCTGCTAAAATGTCCATATGAAATTATAGCACACATATGACAAAGTATCTCATGAATATATCAGTGAAATCAATCTTTTAAATCAATAAAAATTATAGGCATGAGCTTTAATAAAATCTTGGTAATAAATTTAATAATGAAATCTGTTTTATTTATGTAAAACTTAATTTAACTACTGAATATTCTCCTGATAAGGGAGTGTACAGCATGAGTGTAGAATAGTAACAAGACTGAATAAAATAGGGAAAACACTAATCACTAATATGTCTTTATATTACAATCTGCTTGTGGTTATATGTCTTGCAATTACATGCCATGATAAAGAGATGTAGAGAAGAAAGAAAGAGACATTTGAAAGAATATGATATTCACCTTAGAAGTAACAGAAAACAAAACAATAAGAAATCAGAAGAAGAATTACCAAGATTTGTGCTGACTCAGTAATTGAGAAGACCCTTACAAGATGTGTATAGAAACGCACAAATATACATAATAATAAAACAAGAGAACCTTTGCAGCTGAAGAGTGATGATTAAGAATATTATGATTAAATGTTCTTGAAAGAAGCACTGTAGGAACTGTTTGTTAAGAAAATAAAATGGTGGGAAGATTTGAGAAAATGATTAACTGATTAAACTGAAATTATAAGGGCTATACAAAGTTTTAAATTTACCTGAAAGTTTTACAATTTAGATGATGGATTTTTCTCAGTATCTTAAAGAAAATGAGAGTGAATTAGATATAATTGAGAGTAAAAGAGAGAAAAATATCAGCAAATACCAAAGGTGAGCTAGTAGTAAGTTCCATGTTTCATTTCAATTTCTCAATAAATTATGTAGGAACTCCACAGAGTATCATTTTACCCAGTTTGTTTTAGTATGAGATAACTACAACATTGATGAAGAAAAGGAAAAGGTTACGAATTAGTCATCTCTTATAGCAAACAATAAAGGACAAAGCAAAACACTTTAAAGTGGCTCTCTTAATCCAGCTCAGAGAATTTAAATCAGAGTTAATAAAGAAAAACATAGATAAAAACTGCCTGAAGTTGAGAAATTTGAATTGATTTAAAAAAAAACTTACTTTGAAAAATAAAGAACTAGCAGATAGTTTGGTTGTCTACAAAAGGAAATGGGGAAAAGAGAATCTTGAGGAAGATAATTCACCTGAAGCAATAGGATAAAAGAAAAAATTTATTTGAAAAATAAGCTCCAGATACTCCATAAAATATAATAATGTGCATTAGAACAAATATGAAGGAAGAGGAGTTTCCAGCATTAATGAAAATGTAGATGACAGGGCCTATGATGAGTGACTACTTGAAAAGAAGCATCAAATAAGTATGAAAAAATAAATTTAATCTTTTCAATTACAAAATATCATTGGTTTCATTGCAGTCTTATTAATCTTATTAAATTATGAAAATCATCCAAAGCACATTTGGTACCTCCTTTGCTCAATAAATTCAAGTCATGGAGATCAATACGTTTATCAATTAATTAAAGATGGTCTTGGCTCAATCTGCACCAGAAATGAATAATTCTTCTGTGCCTGTTATAAAACCACCAGAAAGTTTTCAACACAGATTATACTACTCTAAATACAAAAGACCACTCATTCATGAAACAAGCGCTTGCATCTTAATTAGAAATGTTTATAATATTGAAAAAAACAAAGAATAGAATGTATAATACTATGTCTGCCTTTAGATAGTTCCTTGTGCATTATAATGGTTTCATTTTATTCCTCTGCCTAATCTCTCATCTAAGGGTCTCATTTGCTGAGATCTATACTCTCTTGGTTACTTCTAATTCAATTTAAGTTTAAATTACTCAC
The DNA here is from genome assembly GCA_036926295.1 of Pachydiplax longipennis. NCBI lineage: Eukaryota > Metazoa > Arthropoda > Insecta > Odonata > Libellulidae > Pachydiplax > Pachydiplax longipennis. The sequence goes on along the minus strand of JAVFKF010000024.1, from coordinate 9,933,755 downwards.
TTCATGCAAGTTATATAAATTATTTCCAGATTTCCAAATGAAGTAATCCACTAAATCTATTTTGGTTTCTAAAATTAAACATTAAATTATTCTCTACAAATAGATGTTCTCCATTTAGATACTCCTGAAAATCATTAGCTTCTTCCTAATTTATATATAGTACGCTTCCATTATTGCTTCTCTTGGAAAATAACCTTCAAATGTCCATAAATTTGCAATGTTATTCTTTTTAACTAAGGCAATAATTATTCATACCAATTATTCTATTCAGTCCCAAAAGGAAATAGGGCAGTCACTGTGTTTAATGTGAATTTTAGGAAGTTCTTACTCAATAATCTCAATCATATTGAATATACATTTTTCATTAAATCTTCAACTACCAACCCCCACCATGTTGCAGCAGTTGCATATGCCTACCAAAGGCGGCCTTTGGGGGTAGTCTCCTGTCCCTTAAGATAATTGATATGCTCAATGGAACTGGAACTTTCTTACTGTTATATTTGTTGTGGTACATCTCATGAACTATTTTTCATGAAGGTGTCTCATAATTTTTGAGAACTGTGATTTTTCACAAAATTTATCTCTAATGAAAGGGTAAATATGCTACTCTGAAGTATAAGAACTTTAATGAAAATTTCTTATAAACAAATCTGTAATGATTCCAAAGTGTCATTCAGTGAGAGGACTGAAACTGAGCACTTGCATCCACCATTCAATGAACCCTAGACTTGCTATAGAACTCTTAATCAATGATCTTATACTGCTGTGGGTGGCAAATAATTATTTATAACTCCCAGAATAATGAGTATGCTGTAAAAGGTTCTTTCCATACACTACTCCTCATCAATTATTCACTCAACACTAAATACTCTTGAAAGAAGGTGCTTGAAAAATATAAAAACAATTAAGACATTTTACAGGCTGGCACAGTAAATTCTGCAGCTTATATTATGGAGATCACCTGAGAGCACCAATTTACGTAAGCACCTATTAGTGACACCAAATAATAAAAATAGCGTAGCAAAGAAATATATTTGCTACTTAGATAAAATCAAAATTAATTCTAAGAGCCACTCTTTGTTGTTTTATGAATAATAACTGATAGTTAGTTGTCCAATAATTGCTGCAAGAAAAGGATTAATTACTAATATTCATGAAGTAAATTTCATTTAAGAAGTTTTTGAAGGGTAAAAGATTACATAGAAATTAAAAATTAGGGAACATTGTCCCTTATAGATGCGTGATCTGTGAAGAGAAATAATATTATATTAAACAAGAAAATAAGTTATCTCCCTCAAGTCTTATGATGTACTGGCTATGTTATTTCCTTGATGATATATATAGTAGAAGGCTATAGTGCTATTATTTAAACACTCAGTACATTACCGAGTTAAAATATATAACTAAATGTTGCCCAATTAAAACTGAGTAATAAAAAAACAGAAATATCTGAAATTTAAAACAAAGGAGTCATGTCTAGAGGACATTACAGAGATGTAAGATATTCAATTTTTAAAAGATGAACAATTAGATCTCATTAACATAGTAATTTCACAAATAATGGAAGTATGAGATCAGCTATTTTCCTGATTTCACTCTTAATAAAATATAATTAATTTCTAATGCTAGCATAATATAATCAACATAAAGAGCACATATCTGATGATGAAAATAAGGCATAAAGAAATAAATTACAGAGCATAAAAAATTCATACCCAAGAAGCAATATTAGCTATCTAAATAGTTTTCAATTATCAATCAAAGTTAATTTGAATTTTCCCACTGCTATATTCACATAATGAAACAATTGTACCTTCATCAAGAGGGTCTCTTAAGAGTTAATATTATTACCCCTACACAACACAGTTGATGAAAAGATTAAGTGTAAGGTGTATACATAATTTTGGACTTCTAACAACTAACTGGGAGTTGTTTTCAAGATGTTCAGTCAATGAGTGGTTAGAGTAAAAGAAAGTTCTTGATTCTTCAGATGAGGATGCATTTTGCCTCATCAATCAGCACTGACATGTCTGTTGTTTCAGATTGATGATGATGTATCAAGGCTGGATTTATTACCTGGAACATTGTTGACATAGCAACCGTCGAGGAGCAAGTGTCCATCCAATGGATCGCAGAGAGGAGGGAAGAGGCCAGCTATCGACATGCTGGCTCGGATGTAACGCCAGCCTAGCCCTGCTGGGACCAACCACATGACACACATCTCACAATGCAATCATAATAGTGATTTCCATTATTAAAAGTGAAAATATTATTCATATTAGGGAAAAGTAGATATCAAAACTTTGAAATGCGTGGAATTTTGAGCAAGGAAAAAACTTAAGCTCACTAATATTTACAGATACACAACTATACAAGTGCAATAAAATTTTTATGATTCATAGATTTTTTACAGATATTTATCAAGAATTTAAGGCTTTGTTAATGATATATGCAGGAGCTGAGGATGGAAAAGACAACATTGTCATAGACAACTGCCATTCAACTGAATTGCTTTTGTTAATGTAGTATCCTTTTACTTTTCATTTTTATAATAATTATAAACAAAAGCAAAAAAATATGACCAGAGTTAAACAGAAAGATTTCTACTGAAATAGTTATGCATAGATACTTTCATATGAAGGAAATTTTTGTCTAAGAGATAGATCACCTTTGCACAAAAGACAAGTCTAAACCATACATTCTCAAAAACTTCTGCAACTTTTCTGAATCTTTGATAAAAATGTGTATGATTTGTATGTGAATGTGTAGACATAGTAAAGTATTAGTTTAATCATATTGCATTCCTAATTGGATTTTGGTTTAACTCACAACTGTACATGCTACTCTACTTTATCATTAACTTTTATCAATATAAAATGAACAATAAATGAAAATAAAACTGAATAAAGATTTAGTAGCATCAAGTGACAAAGACAGTTTGTTGAAGCTTTCTATCATAGAACTGTACTACAAGAATCCATCTCAACTGAAGGGTAAAAATTCAAAAAAAAAAAAAAAACAAGAAAAAACAAAGAGTGCACAAGGGTCAGTAATTTCTTCTTTTTATAAAAAATCACACTAATTAAGAAGAAAATCAACAGTTTTGGGACAGTAAAAGGAAATGCAACATGCATGAAAGGGTAACTATGTAAAAAGCACTGAATCTTCATCTATAAAGCAGCATTACCAACCTTGCATGACCAATGTAGAGAGCCCTTTGATGAATCACATTAAAGTAGTACATTTAATTTAATAAAATAATTACAATATATAAAGCAATAACCAATTAAACAAAATAGATACATTATTTTCTTCTAAAACTTCCATTACAGAAATACATAAGATATACTTACTCACAAAGCAAGTTTCATATAAACATTTAAACATTTGACAAAAACTTAAACTGTTTGACACTATTCTTCTATAAACAATCAGATGATTATAATCACATCAGTTTACAGGATGAAGATTAACTCATTCATGCCTATTATGGACTTAATCTTTAATACCAAGAGGCAAAGAAATAGTGATCACTTCCAATACCTGCAAGCACATTTTATTCCAACATCACATCTTTTGATAAAATTGTTAAAAGGATAGCATCATACATGTAAAGGAAACCCCTGCATGCAGGTCATGGAAAACCTTATAATTTATTTGTAAAAATTGATAATTTTGATAATTTGAGGAACATAAAGATTAAACATAAGTACCATAGATATTTAATTACCTTATATGTAAGTTAAGATTTTTTTATATATAATAATTTCATCATGATGTATACAGGCCTAAGGAAAGTTATAAAATGCTTCATTCATTTCCAATACATCCATACCCTTTAACCACAAAGCATGTTAGCCTAAGATTATTTTCATTCCAAGGACATCAATCTCAAGAAAATTGCACAGAAGATATATTTCCTAAAAACAGCAAGTAAAATTTATGATGGTTTCCCTATATTTAGAGATAATGTTTATAAACAGTTTTATTTATCAGTGAGGAAACAAAATTCACATATAATAAACAATCATGGTAATAAATAGAAACGGATTTAGATACTTATAATGGCAATTTTATATTAAAAACAATAATGCATGAATACACTTGAATTAAATATCAGAAGTACTTAGGATTTCTTACTTAAAAAAACTATCAAAAGATAAATATAAACCTTATAAAATATTTAGTTTATTGGCAAGATAAAATAGGTGATCAATGAAAATATAACTGCACAGCGGGAAAACAGCCTTGGTAAAACATTTCCAGACTTAGATGATATTTATATTACCCAAAAGATCAGTTTCATTAAAGAAATAAGTTTCAAGACTGTTGACCCATAGACTATGTAAATTTTCCTGGATACTAAAGACACAAAGCTCTTTTTCTTTTTCCAGAAACTTCTCTGCACCTACTTCCATTTGACTGAAGAACTTACAGATCAGTTGAAATTTCAAAATTTTATGAATGATACATAATGAATAATGTAAATAAGGCCATAATGTAACACTATTTTTATAGCTACCCATAGAGAATAATTCAGTAGAAAAACAAAAAATAATACTGTCTCAAAAATTTTTACTAAACTACTGCTTGGCAGAAAGAAATGGAATAATATGTATATTATACACTTGTGAATAAATATATGAGTATAATTAAAAATAAAAATATGTAATCCAGATGAAGTTTTGAACTATAGTGTATTCAATAGCATATTATAAAACTAAATTGCATACTTGATATGGTAAGCAAACACAGGCCAGAAAAGTCATGATACATACAAGTAGATTTGTAATTTAAATCAAAATGAGAAGTACATATTTCCTTGATGTTATAATTATTCTCAATTTCTGAAAATTAGATGTCTAGTAGTTTAGAAATACCAGTCCATGGCTTACCTCAGACTGTTTTGGCTATAAGTATTTCATCATAAAATTATATGTATAATTTAATTATGTCTATAGCATGATTGGCACATAATGTATTAACAAATGCCAATATTTATAACTGGAGATATCATATATTAGATAAGGAAGGTCATAGTTCACATTGCTACCCTGTTAATTGATCACTTAAAGTTAGACACCAAGCTGCAAGTTGATGAAATAAGAGTTTCTGAACCTCAGAGAAAAAAATTATTAACATAAATTCCTCATAATTGCAATACAATAGAGAGACAATACAACTGTGGATCATTAACAGCTAAGAAATACATTCTCTGCGTAAATTCATGAAAAATGCTTTCTTCTCACTTAAACATGATAATGCCACCAATCGTGTTCTTTTTGAATGTATGAGCAAGCGAGAGAGTCCATTATATCATAATAAATGTTTCACCTTGTAATGAGTGGTTACCTGGTAGATTGTTGACATATCCACCGTCGAGAAGCAAATGTCCATCTGAAGGGTCGCACAGGGGGGGCATGTATCCCGAAAGGGACATGGAGGCTCGCACATAACGCCACAAGGTACCTGTGACAAGATTGGGATTCACCGAAGTCCCAAAACCATTCAAACAGAGCATAAAGAGGTACTGGGAGTATTCTCACTTATTCTCACAATAATCAGGAATGTGATCTTTTTCTTAATCATTGTTAGATTTTCAATATTTACTGATACAAAATTTTACCAAATAAGTCATGACATAAACTGGGAATAAAAGAGGATAATAATTTCACAAAGTTCACTTAAGTTATTAAACTTGAATAATGAAAGCATTTTTTGTAGAACAGAAAAATACCGGGGAAGATAAACAGGGATCTCATAAATAGATATTAACAACCTCCTGAAGGTCAGCGTTATTAAGTGCCTTATTTTCAACACACTACAAATAGAGATTCATTTGAAGATAAGAATACCTAATCATAAGAAATTATTAAATCATTAAACCGTAGGCACAAATAATGCTTCAATATTGATAAAGCTAAATTTTAAGTCAAACGATATTTTAATTTTATAAAATCTCATCACAGTTGCTCTAGGATGCTTTATATTTTCTACCTTGCAGCTAATTTGACTGGAAAGCTATCAGTGTGCAATATTCATCAATAAACCTCAACAATTTATGTGTAACTCGTCAAACATAAACAGGGAAATCATAATCAAGACTCCCTAAATAGAGAAATGCGAGTAACTTACATGAATGAATAAAAGAATTTCACTGACACACCTACATGAAATTATCTGTTATTCACATAATACCTCATTCACAGGAAGCAATACTCAAGGTAAGAGTGTTTCCACAGCATATTCTAATGTGGATTTTTAAAAGGAATTCCATGCAATAATGAGAGCGAGCTGAAGGTTTACATGAGATGAGATACATTGTCTAGTACTTCATTCCATTGTATGGTATAAAATTTAATATGCCTTGAATTATACTTGATTGGTAATATATAATTCAAAATTAGAACCTAATAGTCTAGAAATGTGGATATTTCTGACTTTGAAAACCAGAAACAAATAAAATACACAAATCCTTCGCAGTACATTTAAACAAATAAGTAAGAGCAAAGACAAGTATTTTCTTAAAGAAAAAATCTTCATCACATGTGAAAGGGAACAGACAATGAGAAGGGAAACTTAAAAATAATAACCCTTCAATTTTTTTCAATTAATCTATTAAATCCTTCAGATATAATAATAATCATCCATTAAGTTAACTGAAGGGTTTGGGGAGGCTCTAGGTCCACCCGAATGAATTGAATTCACATGTATAACATCTTAAATCTTAACTTAGGGAGACTTAATTTGATCACTCAGTTTTATAAAAATTCCTCTTCCTTCTTCTCCACCTCAGTCTATATCATATCATCATATGTATGGAGGTATTTCATTTAGAACCAGGAGCAAAATGCTATTCTGTCTCTCCTCAAATTTGAATGGCCTTACTTTGTGCTCAATGGCAAAAGTTCTATGTTATGATTCTGTAGTTCAATCCTATGTTTATACAACAATCTCTTTATATTTGAATATACCATCTCAGGCTGATAATAAAATAGAGATCCTCATATATGTTAATTAATTTTTTATTTAAGTTTTCATTTCGTTGGTTCCCTCACAAAAATCCATGTTTGGACAATTACAAGAGACTTGAATAATAGAGTAACATATACAACCATTCGCTAATCAGAAGAAAATCAGATATCTATCAATTAAAATCCTTCAGCTGAAAAGCAGCGGCAAGATATAAGCCAATGATTACATAACAAAATACTTCTGGTGTTACCAATGTTAAGTATTGCATTTATTCTAGGATTAGTGGTTTCTTAGTTATTTATAAATACACATTCTGTGTTCCATTTTGAGAGAACAATAGTAGAGGAAATTTTACACAGCTGAACTTAAAAAAACAAGATATAGGATTTAAATTGAGACTGTTTTTTTTTAATTCTTTTCTCAAATTTCACATTTATAATCAGATAGATATGATATGTTCACTAATAGATAAGAGATAGGATTGTTCATTATTATTTATTTTATGTTGCTCCGATTTGGCCATTTGGCAAGGTGGCAGGGGGACCATACCATATTACTAAGAATTGCTTGGCATTCACCCAGAGATGGGAGGAAAACCCCTCCAAAAACCTCCCACAGGCAAGATTACATTAATAGTTACATACTATTACATGTTATTTTGACATGACTTCATATGGACCTGATGCTGATTAATTCTTGGTATGTATTGATTTTTTAATATTTGCATGTAGTAAAATATCAGGTAATCATGGTGAATATAAGAATAAGTTAGGCTTATCAGAGTCTTTCTAAAAGATATATACTAGTGAGCCATAGTTCCAAATAGTAAATTGTACATAAAGCAGAAACCTGTCTTAACTGCTGACCCTGTATTTAGAAGAAAAATATTTTATCCAGAAAAAAAATTTCCGTCCCAATGGATTTGCTAAAGGCAGGTTTCAGTGTAATAGCTTGCTTCAAATTTAGCAAAATTAACCATGGGATAGGGACTTAGCAGAGAATATTGAGATTTTCAATAATTGACTAAGTAAATAATAAAATACTATTACTTCAGAGGAATAGTTTGGTAATTCTAACTGAAGCTAATTCTTTCTGCTGACCTGTTGTTGCTACATCTATCATAGCCAATTACTAATTTAATAAGCCATCCAAGAAAATTGTATCCAATCATCAAAAATGTAACTTAGAAGAATTCATCAAAGATTTTGTTTAAAGAAATAAATATTGAAATTTATTTTAGAAAAATAAAGTCAGAAATTTATTTCCAAGGAAAAGAAACTTAAGTAATCAACTCAACATCTTAAATAAGAGCTAAATGATACTTCTAAACTATATTAATCTACTTAAAGGTAATTGTAAAAATATAAATAGAAAACTTACAGCACAAATTTACATTTCAAAATATTTTTTATAATCTGGAATATAGCATTAAATCATTTATACCTCTTCTTTCAAAATTATACTTTCATATAAATGAAGAGAGAATTGAAAGTGAAAAAGCATAAGAAAACCGAAGAGGAAAAGAAATGCACACAACAACTAATTTTAAAAAAACATGCATAATGTTACTTGATAAGAATGAAATTATTGATTTACACATGCACTTTTCACATAAATGACAGATGCAAAAATTAAATATTGCAAATTTCAGGAGTATATTGAGCCAATGTTTTGATGTGGAAATCACATCTGCGTAGCATTAGTATTAAGTTGAAAAATTGATGAAAATGGGTTTTTAGTACAATTTTAATGGTTTGCTAGTTAAAAAGTTAGGATAATGACCAATTTGTTGCAGCAAGGTAATGTGAAGCTTTTCATAACTTTAGAAAAAACTATCATGAAAATTGACATAATTACTAGTAATAATGTAACTTTTCAGACTAGTAATTGTGTCACTAGTGCTTAGTGCCAAGCAACAGAGCTTAATGCCAAGCATTAAAGCATGCAAACACACATTCTAAATGAAATACCAAGAATCTTAGTAAGATGTTTTAAAAAATTCTTTTTCACAGAAACTGAAATGTTAATCTTTGCATTGGTTAGTTGTGTCTGATTAAATTTTAATCACTAACATTTAATCAACAGTGATTAAATAGAGCAGGTATAACTAAAGAAAGACAATGCAGAGTGAATAAAGCACAAAGCAAAGGGAAAGTAATTCATTAATGCAAATTGTAGTAAATACAGAGAGTAATAATCAATACTGAGTTTTATGCTATAAATCAACAACAGCTTAAACATGAATTATCCTTTTACTTCTAATAGTTATAATGAACAAACTAATTCACGCAGATACCATAAGATTAATGCCAAAGAAATAATCTCTGAGGATCATGAGTCATATTTATTTAAAAAAAGAATGCTAGTAACTCTCGTATCATTGATTTCTTATATCTGACATTTAAGGGTCATTTGAAACAAAATCATAATCCCCATTTAATAAAGTATCCCAAAAAATAAGAAATCTAATAAAAAATTATTCGGATATTCTAAACTAAGCATTGGGAATAATTTTATAAAGGATATCCATATTATAAAAGTGTATTGGGTGGTACTTATACTTTTGTAGATTAGTATAACAGACAGAATAGTAGTGTGTGTATAGTAGAGTGATATGGAAATAGTTCTTTCTCAATAATGGTCTTATGATGTTATGACAAAGGAACATTGTAATTAAAAAAGGAATCCATATTTATTTTGTATTTTCATTTTATTTTTATTTTCAAATTTAAGGAAATTTCACTGAAAATTTACCAAAAAGATAGATATACAACACTTCTATCAAAAAGCCTCATTTTCTCATGTTCATTCTCTAAAAATTCTGGCACATTTCCCTGAAGTTTGCCACCACCATCCTTGCAGAGTCTTAAAATGACCCATGCAAATTATGGAGGGAACTCAGTACACTTTATAGATATCTCTTAAAGATATGAAATGTATCAATAATTAAATACCTTTTACTGCTACCTTATATAGTGATTTCAAGAGATGCACATGCTGAAGAAAACACATTAAGATGATACAATTTTCTGCTTTAAAACTTGCATTGCATTTCTGATGAAAATTGAAAAATTTATAAATGTGGATGTCAGTAAGAAAGCACTCACTTCACAAATTTGCAATTCCATAACAGCATAAAGGGACTGAAAACAAATATACAATTTAAGGTCTATGTAACACTTGAAAGCATGCTCTTTTCTATCCCTGTGTCAAAGAAAATGAATTGCCTTTTATTACTTGCCATCATTGGGGGAATTTAATTTTTCCTTGGAAATTTTTCCACATTGAGTTGCCATCATGACTGGTAAAATCAAAATAATACTTGCCACTCCATGAATGACTTGGAAAAGATTACACTTTGGCTGATTTCTTACATTAATTAGTTTTTATTAACTATGAAAATTCCTGCCTTCCGTCACTGCATTAATTTTTTGCTATAGCTTTACAAAATAATTTTCAATTGAAATCTGCATCTAGCAATTTAGAAGTAAAAGATTTGATGGACTTTGGAAAATGATTTAAGGGAAGCAGTGCAAATTACCAAAGAGAGAGAATTACGCGTCCAGGGAGGTTGCCAACTAAGAATAAATAGATCAGTCATAAAACTAATACATGGGTTTCCTCAAATATACAATTATGCACAGTTATGGCAAGCAATTCCTGCTGAACTTAAAATGATTTCAACAAATAGCTAAATTATCAGAATTTCCTCATTGCTCATCATATATTTTTCTTTTATTAAGCAATATTTCAGAAGCTATTTATTGTAATAAATGAAAGGGATTGTAAAGATGGCTTATTGATTGTGGTAGGAAGATTGTGGTAAGGAATGATTTTGCACCTTAATCCAGAAGAGATTTGTGAGGATTTGTTCCTTAATATGTATATTTATATAGGTTGAGTATCAGTAATATGAAATATTTTGGACCAAGGATGTTTCATAATTTAGACTCTTGAAGATTTTGGAAGATTTGATAGAGAGAAGATAAAGTTTCATCCTGCATCTGCAATCTCATCTGAAATCTGGGTCAAAGTATCAAAGATTCTGAGTAACTTTCTCAATATTCTGTAAAGGTAAAGAAATTTTTCAAATGTTTCATAAAACATGATGGAATTTGGATTGGCTATCCTCAGCCTACTGAGCTTATTAAAAGTAAGGATTTCATGATCATATACCATCATCTCTACCCTACAGCTATGTGGAAAACACCCAATTTCTCTGATCTATCTGGTATGTAAGACATTCACACAAATGCAGAAACACATGCAATCAAATTGTTTCCTGTAAGTGCATCAATAGCTATGAAACTGAATTTTGTATTAAAACTAAAAAAAAAGAAATATTAGCAAATGGTTAAACTATACATAAATTACCTGGTACATGTTCATGCAATTTGATTTATATGCAGTGTCACTGAGTTGGCCACAAACTTTTATCATCATGCTTTAACTTTCTTGCAGGTAAAATAATCATTGTATTTTACATAAATCTGAAATTTTTTAATGATGACTCTGGTTATCTATGTAGAAATATATAAATTTTGATTATTCATAACCTTATTTCTCTGATTTTACATAAATATATCCCTTACTCTTTGACAAAAATTCAACACCAAATGAAAAACAGTTATGAATGATTTCAAAAGAATATCTTTATAGGTGAGCAATAAGATACTGTACATACTCATGTGTAAGATGACCCTTAAATAGAAAACTTAAATTAAGGGAATGTTAAGTTGACATGGAAGCATTCAAAGCCGGTAATGAAGAGGTTATTTGAAGCATTAATAAAATGTCTATGATATTAATTTTTTTGCATGATATTGGTTATGATTGGTTGACATAATAATAACTCAATTGAATATAAATTATTTTCTGATTAATAATCCAAAAAATTCATAAAGATAGAAAAAATAGCATTAAATATATAATACAAGACCTATACTAGTATCTTACAAATCCACAAGACTCAAATTCTAGCTGCAGACATTTCAATGTGTTTTATCCTTGAGCAAAAAGTAAGAATCTGAAATAAAACTTTGGATGTTATCTAAACCCAAGATTGACCTACACAGAGTATATACAATATTTTACGTTATGAGGCTAAAGTTATAAGGAAGCTTATAACGGTTGATTCATTACAACTGAAAAGAGTAAATGGTCCCTTTTGAATACTGTGACCAAAGTACTTGAAATGATGCTGGAAACATTTCATGCTATATCTTATACCACACCAATAAGGTAAATCTATAATATCGTTCAAACATAGCCATGATGTAGCAGTTTGATTAAGGTATTGCCCGCATATTTAGAGGACTCAACATCATTAGTACAGTGAAACCACAACAAATTTTGAATGTATATGCAAAAAATAGAATAGCCTGATCTGAAAAATAAAAGGACTTAAAAAGAATGACCCTAGGAGGTTGAGAGTAGAATTTAATGATTCCTTGATAAAAAAATTCTGATTATCTTTGGCTGCATCATATTGAAGCCATAAAGTGTCCGTAACCAGAACTTTCAAATTTTGACTTTACAGATTACTGCAGCATTATTTACAATATTTCAGTAAGACTTTCATAACAACCGATAGATATGGTGAAGAGTCATCCACTTACTTGGAGAGATATACCATCATGTAAAACATACCATACCATGTATTAAGTATACATGGAATTGATATAATTATGAGTCAAAAAATTATACTCTCCATTGCCTAAGCAACAAGTTCACATTTACAAAACATAAACAACAATCAAATTGGAAGTATGGAATTTCTTGACATAATATTCACTTCAAATTTGAATAAATATGAAGAATGACAATGTTATAAGGCCACAGAAAATGCTTTCATATTAGCATTCAAAAATGCTTTTTGATTCCCAACTCATGCATTACAACTCATTTAAGGATAGCAAGTCATTATATTCAAATATATGCAACTATAAGTCAACCTTATTACCCAAAAGACATTTACTTATAATGGAAAGTGATAGAAGAAAGACAAAGTTATCTTAAAGCCCAAGTCACAAAGAATAACACAATAAAAATTAATTACCTAGAATGGAATGCAATTCAAAAAATATTTAACCATTGATATTAACCACTTTGAATGCTCAATCTTTTTGGCACAGATCATCAAAGGAATTACTTCTTACAAACTAATGAGACAGGAAATCTGTCTTTCTATTTCATGTTATAACACATTAACATCATTATTAACTACAAAAAATCTTGCATGAACATGGTAAATTCACAGCATGATTCCCTCAAAAAACTATTCACAAAATTTTTTAATAGCCAGAACTCTTTTAAGAATGCAAAAATCAAAATGACAATTATTTCACATGATATTAATTCAGAAGTGCAGTATACTTTTAAAATTTGAGAAATTGTCTGTGAAGCCATGCCAATGCAACTGATAATAGGGTTACATAAACATGTACTTGATAAACAAATGTTTTATCTATCACAATTTTAATAATGTTATGATATACATACATAAATTCTAATTGTACTTTAAACCAGAATTTCAAAATCACAAAATTTACAAAATTCACATAAAGTTGCTGCAGAAAGCTGCAGATAAAACATTTCAAGCCAATTAATAAGCAGATACTATGTTTAGTAGTTGTTTGTGAGATACCAAAGGGCTTTCCACAAGTAAAAGAGACAACTTACTGAGTATTTGATATAGAGCATTAATCTGCACATTTGATTCACCAACAGAATGAGAATTCACATGACAACATTTTTGTGTAAAGAGCAACAAAAAAGCAGCAACTAAAAGAAAATTCTAATGCATCCCTAATATATTCCATGAAGTTGTATAGCATCAAAGAAAATAAGGAAGAAACTTAAAATTAAAACTAAGTGTTTTAAAATTGCTGTCTAGTAACAATTGTGAATTACTCTAGATAAATAATTAAATGTGAATTAAAGACAAATCATCAAAAATACTGCCATTCAAAAGAACTCAATTGTAGATGTTGGAATGTTTTTACAATCAAGACAATAAATAAATTACAATGGTTAGAGATGGCCAAGTTTTAATTTTCTTTTCCAGTTTATAAAGATATATCTTATCTTAACTGCAGATTTGTATGATGAGTATTTGATTTCCATATACCATTTGGTGTAGCAGTAGTGAGATTATGGAAAGAAGAATTTGGAACCAATAAGAAAAAGCAGATTTTGAATTAAAGATGATTACTATATAAATAAAATGGGGGAGAAAGTAGCAAAGACAAAGTTGAATGCTCAGTTAGACTGGAAAAAATTCATTTCATTTTCAATTATATAAGATAGAAATCTGAGAATACTTCAGGTGATAGCAAATTTCATTCTTTTTAAAAGAAGAAAACTTTTGGTGTCAGAAAAACAAAAGATTTAAAAATAAAATAAATATAACAAAATGAATTGTCTCATTTCCTTAATCTTAAAGAATGTGCCAAAAGGTTGTTTTAAAAATATGGATGAAGAATCACAATATTAAAACTATTCATGCTTTATACACATCTATCTATCAGTAGGATGTATATTTATTACATGAATCCTTTTTGTGAGCTCATAACATCAAAAAATTATAACTGAGTCAAAATAATTACTTCCTACATCTTAATGTACTATGGATAGTGGTTATTATTACTCAAAATTATAAAGAAATTTTATGCCAAAATGCAAGTTCACAAAATGTATAATATTTCTGAGGGACACTATAATAAGATTTCCTAAAGTTTAACAGACAGTTCATATGTTTAGCTTTATGTAGAAAGTAATCAGCTCTTTGTGTGAACATTACTATGAATATGTATACAAATGAATGGTTACTCAGCACAGCCAACTTTATTGATAACAAAAGACCCTCAGACTGAATAGCAAGAGATATATAGAGAGAAGAATTAAAATTTTGAGTAAAATTAGCTTTTTCCATGACCTTGCTGAATGGGTACTTAATACTTTATTGGGTATATATTGGGAAATAATACTTTAATTGGTAAAAATTCCCTATGTTTCAACAAGATTAAGAATTTATAAGTAAACAAAACAAAGATGAGATAGCATCAAGTACTTATGGTCAAGGTTTGTCAATTTGTTTCTCTCAAACATCTTACACATGAAAGGATACATGAGACAAGAGACATCATTTGATGTTGAATACAAAAGCTATGAACCTTTTATCATATTCATGAAAAAATTAAATATTAAGTATCCATTGATTAAATATTAAGCATTTAAAGGACTTTATTTACAGCAACATAATCAAGAGAGCCATGATTTCAGCAAAGGATGAAAGTCCTTAATTTGATATTTTTCACATGAGAATATGCCACACATGCTACTTACACACTTAAGAAATTAAATGATGCAGACTAAATATTCTAAAAAGCAATGATTTTAAAAGGGTAGTTCATCCATAAATTTAGAGTAATCAGTTTTTATTTCAATATTTGATGAATGTACACAAAATTATGTTACTTTAAATAAAAACTTATATTCAAAGCCTGAAAATAGATTTTTCAAACTCATTTCAGATATTTAATATTAATGAGTCATGCTCATGTTGTCAAAAACTTAATAATAGATAATTCACCATGATACTTTTTCCTTGTATGATTAAAACGTTTCTATAGTTCATAACTCAATTGTAGTTTTCTTATGTTTTACTCATCATATCATTCCACTCATTTTATAACTTACCAAGTCATAAAAAGATCAATTGAAGGAAAAATTACAATCAGACAGTCTATCAATAAAAAATATACCTAAGATACAATAAATTCAATGTAAGGATGAAAGAAAAGGTATAAATGTTAACCTTTAGTAATGTCATGCAAAAGCTCTTTATCATGCAGACTCAAAATGTCTTTTAAAAAAGAAATTTTGATAAGGAGTTGAATAAATAACAACAATCCAAATATTAATTATAAGATAACACCAGACAAGACACCCATAAAGCAATAAGGAATTATGTACAAGGAAAAAGTATTAATTACATTAGTGTCATAAAGTTAATTTTATGGTATACATAATGCAAAAGAAACCAATATTTACTTGATAGTATATGAATCACAAATAAAATCTAGTATATTGCAAAAGTTTCTTTAAGGGAATGCAGCAAATGAAAACAATAATACAATTTTATAGAAGCCTGCCTAATTTGACAGATGAGGATGGTGATGGCTTTGCTTATGAATATAAAACAACTACTTTGGAGATGTTAAAATCAGTGATCAAAGATAAGTATGTATGATCTTATGTATGTATCAGCCTTTAAATTGAAAATTTCAATGAAAAAAGACATGTTAAAGTAGACCTATACAAAAGAGAGCTAATTTTAGTTGCTGTTTGATTAAAACTTCCACAAAATCTCTTTTATGGAGTATATTTGTTAACATGTTGAAATAATGAAAATAAATATCGATTACCAACAGGTTGATCACCACAATTTCCAAAAAGTGGAAATTTTGTAATATTAAAAACTAGTATAATTGTAGAATTTTTGGCTCGATGGAACAGTGAGGGGTAGAAAGCAATGAGATTTTGGGCAAACATGTTTTTGAATACATGGTAAAAACTGAATGTAAAAAAAAGGAAACATATGTTTAGGGTTTCAGAAATTTTTCTCCTATGGATTTGGTGGGATTCATTTCTGTTTTTAAATTAACAGGAATATATTCCAACTTGTCTCATTAACTATGTTACTGACTATAATACTATAAAAATGAAATAATGACTATACAATACAAGAATTTAGTATTACAAAACATAAATATCATACATAGTAATTAATAACACCATGGCAGGTTAGGATCTGAATCTACTTCAATACTTGTACTTAATTAAAAGGAATGAATGGTGACTGTACCCCTAGCACTGAATTTCAATTTCAGCAAATTCTTCTCTTCTATTTTGCCTACAACTTCATAAGTAGCCAATATTATAGCTGAATGGAATTATTTGGGCCATATTTTTGCTGAAACTATCTAAGGGTGTTATTAAAAGTTACACCTTGAGCATAGGAACCATAATACTGACTATCAATGATTTATTCTGGGTTAAATTAATAATACAAATATTTTAGGAAGACTAATGGAATTTCTCACAACAAGACAAAAAAACTATGACCATATTTCAGAACCTTTCACTCTGAAAATGACATTCCTCATTAAAAAAACATGCATATGTTATATATTTGAGGAATACATATATGAAAAATGATTGTCATGAATAAATAAAATTATTTCCCTGAAATGCAAAAATATTTCAAAACATGACAACTTGCTCAAATTACCCAGCTTTAAAGTTAACAATAGCAAACCTCCATCTCATTTGAATAAAATTCAACATAATTGCTGATTCCTAAGAATATGTTATTAAAATAGCAATTATAATAAACTCAAGGCATTTAAATTTTTATCAATTACATTAAATAACTATATGTGGTTAAAACATCACTTGAAGATTAAATATTTTAGAATAGGAGTAAATCTGTGGATTTTTGTATACTGTCAATCTCCTGCATAGGTCGTCCCTACCTTTTTTAAAAAACATTAATATTGCAAACAATGCAAATCCTAAATGCATATTCTCAAGTAATAAGGAAAGGAGATACAATTTACACTTCTTAAAATAATGCTTTCAATCCTACAATTTGATAATACTTTCGTGCAAGCCTAAAAAAATTCAGGGATTTTATTTTAAACTTCTAGTATTAAGTTGGTGTAACTCTGTATCTAGATTTATTGCACAAAAAGAATCAGAATAATTCATCTCAAAACTCAGTTGGGCTCTAAATCAAATTATTTTCTACATTAACTGTAAAGGAAGATACTCCTCTCTTGAAAAGGACAACCATAAATTTTTTTTCAATGTTTTGCATTTAAAGGAAGAACTATATACAAGTATATGTGATATTGCTTCATAACAATTTGATATCTGAGAAAAAACAAAAAATTAACAAGGAAATCTGATCTAAAGTATAACACATAACTTATTAAGGTCATCTTGAATATTAATACTTAGAGAAAAAGATGTAAGTTTTTAAACATAAACCTCAACAAAAATGAATATATCAGGAATAGATAATTATGAAAGTATTTCTTGAAAACCTTTGAAGTAGAGTAATTTTTCTCAAAAAAATGTGTTAAACCTTAAAATTTTCAATTATATGCAGATTATTGGTCACTGAGGATAAACGAATATGTTTTGGGTCACAAAAAATCATTTTACAACAAAATATTTTTTAAGTTACCCTAAGTGTATCGATTGGACAATTAATTGCTAATTCTGAATTTATACACAATGAAGCTTTACAGACTTTTCTTCCTTATATCTTTTTAAAATATTGTGCATAATTTGATATAAGTAGATACATAAAGTCAAGAGTATGTGATTCTCTTCAAAAACTTGGCAGATTTGAGATGGTTTATAAATTACCAGGATTCTAAATTACCATCTCACCAACTATACTATTTTATAAAAATTAAATTCCATGATAACAAAGATACTGCATACTCAATTTTAGGTATATAGAAAATATATATTATTTAGATACAAATATTATAATAACATTTTGAGAAATTAACCATAAACTAAAAGCTTATGTGGAGTATTGCTGCTAAAAAATTATGAATACTCGAACATGCAATAAATTCATACATTAAATTTATATCCAATTAAAATGAAAAATAAAGCTAGTCCTATTTCTCAAGCAATCAAATTATTTTAACAGAAGAGAAATTTTCATAAAATGAGTAATTCAACAATATACAAACCGTGAGTGTGTATCCTCATTGATGATGCTGAAATATCGGTGGTAACTGTGAAATAAGGAAGCCAAAGATCCTCAATATGAGTATCTCCAAAAGTTGCTTGAATGGTTTGGTTAAAACCTCTTCCAGAGAACATGGATGTCACAGGATAGGTAAGGTCCATAATCTGTCTCCACCACTGAGTCATTTTCTTTAATTGTAAAATGTTAACAACATAAGAATTTTTTTCCAAATGTATAATGATAACGAAAGGTTTTTTAATGTATAAGGAGAACTTCAGGCTTACCTTGGACCATTCACGTGCCTTCTGAGTTACAGTAGTGATATTTTTCTCCATACACCACAAAGCACCCATAAAAGCCCCAATGCTCACACCACCAACCATGTCGATTGGTATACCTGCTTCCTACAGAGAAAAACAATCAAATGAGAAGATTAATTTTTGCAAGAGACCTTTCTTCTTCCACTTCTTAACACCAATAAATTCTAAACACAAATGGTATACAATGTAATATAATAACAGCTAATTGTAATCTTAAGAATTTTTACAGGTTTTCAGCAAATAAAATATACACAGATAAGATTGTGTAATTTAAATAAATAAATCATAAAGATGAGAATTAAAATATTTATGAATTCTGTAATCATATAAATCCTAGATAAACATATTTTGTGATACGCTGATAAAAATTAATTTATTATCTATTAGCTTATTGTAAATTTATTTGTGAGGTAAATAGTACAAGGCATTTTTGTAAACCCTATCAAGATACCAACAAGAAAATGTAATTTCCATCCTATCATATGTTAGATTCTTGAAGTTCAAATTATTCCACTAAGAATGCAGTATGGTTTTCAGAAATATATGATACAACCATGAGTTACAACAATTCAAAATCTGAATATATTACTTTATGAAGTTTCAGAAGTTTTAAAGCTAGAAAAACATGATCTTATTACTAAGAGCACTCAACAAATACTATTATTATGGATAACGAAGTCACAAATCTCAGTCAATGGCACTTGCTTTAGTGCAGCCCAATCAATATAAAGATAAAATAACCTGCTTCTTACTTTGAGGCAAAAGTGAAATTATTTGGGATTAGTTAATAAAAAAACCACAGTGAAAACACAATGACTCATAAACAGAGCTTCATATTTTCCAAATATTTAAAATTGCAGAAAATAATATCATTTTAAAGTTGTTTTAGATGGTTAGGCAAGAATACTTGGAGTTTAGACAGTTTAAGAACTTCAAATACCTGCAGCCAAATCAAAATAGTTTTAAATGCAACTAAAATCTCATTTTTTAATTTAAAAAACTTCTCTCATTAGAAATATTTTCTGATGAATTTAATTTGATGAACCAATAATAAGTTGTGATGATGGCTTGAGAACCACTGTTCTAAAACATGATTAAGCTGAATTCATAAATGTATGACTTACCAAGATAGCCTTGATCATTCCCACATGAGCAGCACCCCTTGCTCCACCTCCTCCAAGCACCAAACCAACTGATGTTCCAGTAAGCCATCGAGCTAGTCTTGAAAAATCTGAATGAACATTTGGTTCTGTTGATAATATTTTGGCATACATCTCATTCTGTAAAAAAAGTCAATCACAGTGTTAAAGTTTTGTAAATTATGAGCAAATATTAAAAATAATTTCAACAAACTTCAGAATATATATATATATATATATATATATATAAATAATCTACCTTCCAGTAGGTTCATGTGCCCCCACTTCCCTATTCAGTTCCCTCTCCTTCAATTTCCGGTAACTTATCCCACCCCTTAATTCGTCTACAACTTGTCTTTGTCTTCCCCTCTGTCTTTTCCCTAGCATTCTTCCCTTGATCACTTTCTTCAATAATCCCTCTCGTCTCAATATTTGACCCACCCATTTCTTTTGTCTATTTTTAATTACTTCAATCATTACTCTTTTCTCCCCAACCATATCTAGAACTTCCTTGTTTGTTTTTCTAACGACCCAACTTACTTTCTCCATTCTACGCCATACCCACATCTCAAAAGCCTCTAATCTTTTAACATCCTCTTTTCTCAACGTCCATGTTTCACACCTGTACAACATTACACTCCACACCAAGGATTTTACCAATCTCTTCCCGATTCCTTTATCGAGTCTCTTTGTCATCAGTTCCCTTCGCTTCATGAATGCTTCTTTCGCTAATGCTATCCTTTTTATAATTTCTGTCGAGCATCTTACATCCTTAGAAAGAAGGCTGCCTAAGTATGAAAACTTCAGAAATATCTATGGTAAAAGACTTGCTCTGATTCTTGAATAAAAAGAAAAATGCCGTAACTACAGCAACACCAATGATAATTAAATATCAAACTCATGGTTTTGACGGCCTATGATGGCTTTCATATCATACGTATTTGGCAAATGACATGTGTTTATATATGTTCAACCAATACATTTTGAGACTTTCAAGACTTAACTGGAATCTGATTTACTGGGACTGGAATTATTGGAAACCTTTACATATAAATAACATATCAAATTTAGAGAGAGGCTCAAAAATACTCAATGAAGAATAATGCAATGAAAAATAAATACTTCACAAAGAGAGCTTATAACCCCTTAGTCAATAAGGAATCCAATAGAAATCGACTCCTTAATGAAAGTATGCTAATGGATACGTTTATTTTACATTATCAGGGATAGTTCTGCCTACTGGAAGGTTTACTCCTGGTTGACGCTAACCTCCATGCATTTCCTTCCTGCACCAGTTTCTTGATGTAGTTTTATTTTCTTCCCATCTTAACTAAGACCATTATCATATAACTCTTCCTTCCTCTCTTCCCTTCTATCATTCCCCCCATGGCAGTCTTCATACAATGCCCCAGCCAATTCATCTTTCTTGTCTAGATTTTCTATAATGGTTGTCTCTCTTCTTTAACTTTATAACACATCCTCATTCTTTACTCTATCCTCCAACCTAATTCCTTTCATCCACCTCCAGATACACATTTCAAAGGCTTTCATTCTTTTTACTTCACCTTTTCATAATTCCAAATATCTACTCCTACACTCCAAGTGAAACATTTTGCCAGTCTCTTTCTCAATTCCTATTTCAAGAGTCTACACTGAAGACTTCTTATTATAAAATTCCTCTTTTGCCGTAGCTATTCTTGTTTGATTTCCTTGGTACTGGACAGGTCTTCAGTGATGACACTTCCCAAATATCTAAAGCTCTCTACTCATTCAATTGCTTCACGTTCCAATGTGAAACTGAACCTTTCACTTTAACCTCCTATTATCATACTTGGTTTTTCCTTGCTTATTTTATATTCTTTACACTTGTGTAATTGTCTTCCAGCATCTTGGTAACTTTTTGTTTACCATCAGATTCTATTGCCATATCATCAGCAAACGTGATACATTCCACTCTTTTCCCTCTTATGATCACTCATCTGCTTCCATCAAAGCATTTTGTTGTTATCTCTTTTAAGTATATTTCAAATAGGGTTGGTGACACCCTTGTCTAATATCCTTTTCTTTCCCAATCTCATCCGTCAACTGACCTCCTATTCTTACTCTGACCTCCTGACTGAGATACAGGTCTATTATCAGTCTTCTCTCCCTCCAATCAATTCTACACTTTTTCTGAATCACCATCAGTTTATCCCATCTAACTATCTAAAGCTTTCCCTATGTCTATGTATAGCACATACATTTTTTTGTTCTTTCTCCTGTGCCTTTCAATAATTATTCTCAGCAGATATACTGCATCTCTTGTCTTCACTCTTCTTCTGAATCCATATTGTTCTTCTCCTATCACACTGTTTAGTTTCCCATACAACCTTCTATTGATAGCTCTTAATGCTAGTTTTAGTCACGCTTGATACCAGGCTTATAGTCCTGTGTTCCTCACATTTTCTCGTATTTTTCTTCTTTTCTACAGAAACAATTTCAATTTCCTTGAAGTCCTTAGGCCACTGTCCATTTTTGTAGATCTCATTACCTACATTTGTTAGTTCTTTCCTTCCTTTTTATTGAGTGCTTTCAATAGCTCAATTGGAATTCTGTTCACTCCGGTTGCTTTCTCATTTTTCATCTCTTTTATAGATGCTTTTACTAAGCTTTCTAGTATTGTATACCCTTTTTCATCATTTGCTATCTTATAGTAGTAGTATTGTGAAAAGTGCTTTGACAGCTGAGGTTATTTTGAACATGGGCTCCCACCAGGAATCAAACCCGGGACCGCTTTCATTGAAGTCAAATGCGCTGCCCAGATGGCTATCCGAGAGCCCAACTTATATTCTTCGTCTACTTCCAATTCACTTTCCATGGATCTTTTCTCCCATTCTAACAAACATTCAATTGTTATTGAAATTTAATAGGAAATTAATAAATAGTTCTGGCCTCTTCCTTCCTTATACACCATGTTCTATTTCCTTGCACTCATCACTTATCCATTGGCCTTATCTGTACCTCATCTGAGTTTGTTGTTATATTCTCCTCTGCCTTCTTCTGTTTAGTTTCATCAAGTAAACATATACATAAAATGAATGTTCATCAAGTAAACGAAAAATAATAATAATAGCAAATCCACTATGGCAAAATACTTTTAAAGCACAATTTGATTTTTTTTAATCTCTAATTGCATTCTACATTATCGAATGATTTGTTAAATATAAGTGAATTACTGCAGTAAAATTTTGATAAGCATAATATGAATATACAGACATTCTTATCAACCCAAGAAAAAGAATGGAAAATAAATTAAATGGTAAAATTATCCTGGCCACAAAACATATGGATAAAGATTGACTGAAGGAAAAGCATTCAACTGAATCCAACAGGGAAACTAGCCTTAAAATTGCATATTTAAGAAAAGACTCTTTATCATTAGAAATGAGGTAAACTGCATATGATAAAATGGAAAGCAAATAAAATAATTAGGCTTTTAAGGGGTAAATTTTTAAAATAATGAATATTTCTCTCAAAAGCAGGAAAGGCTAAAAGATAAGCATACATCTTTTATTATCATATATTTTTATAAATTTAATAAAATAAATATTATAAATTTCGAAGTATTTTCAAAATAAAATTGAAATTTCCATCCAAGTTTCCTTCCCGGCCTATATTCTGCAACTTAAGGATAGGCTTATAAGTTAGTATAACTCTCTCTCCAAAAGAATTCTACAATACTTACAATGCGATGCTGGGATTTTCTGGAGAACATGCGCTTGGGACATTGTATATGGTGATGACAAGATACCCAAGAACGCATATTTAACCAATTAACAGTGTTTGTGGGTCTATCTCCACCTTCTTTATGAAGCAAGACTAGTTCCTTCTGAGTTCGGATGGCCAAACGTTCAACTTCCTTTTCAATCTACACAGCAAAGAGAACATTATGCAAGTAATTAGAAAATCAACATGAAAAGAAAATGATAAAATATACCAAACAACTGAACTAAATGCAAGAATGTATTAAAAAGTAAATGGTAACAAAACCTCATTATTAAAAGATTGTCTTTAGATTATCTTCAAATGACATTTGAAACTTGTGAAAGTGAAAGAAATTTTGACAATTAAATCAAACATATTCTGAAAAAACTTTTGAAAATAACAACTTAGGCAGTTTTCTTTCAAAAATCAACTCTACAATTGAGAGACCATAATTTTAGGGGACTTCATATTCAAATATGACTGAAATTGTCTTCCAACATTCCCAAAGTGGTTGAATAGATAAGATACAAAAATATGTACAGTCATAGAATCAACCTTCAATTCATTATATTCACAATTAACAGTAACAGGTGAATATCAAATGTCAAGTAATTTGGCAATTATGACATCATTAAATTATCACCTTGTTTACAGAATAAAAATAAAAGGTGGTTAACCACTGTAAGCGCTCAATGTAAGTATTCAAATGCAAGTTTCGAGTACTAAAATCCATACAAGTGTATAAAGAAAAGAAAGATTGATATTGTAATGTGATGCAATTCACTTACATTTTACAAAGGATGAGTAATTTCACAAGATAAATTTTACAGAAGAATCTTATTCTATGTTGAACTGCTCACTTTAAACAAAATCAAAATGGGGTTAAGAAAGACTGGATGAGTTGACCATTCATTAAAAAAAAATTCTAAATACATACAGTTTCAAATTGAAAGATGAGACAGTTCATATAACTCTCCATCCATGCCTATGGCAAACTAGACCTATTCATGACTAATAGCCAAGGAGAGATCTACTGATGAAATTACTGATTATTTTTTCAGACTGTCATTTTTGATAAAGTTCTATTACATTAGTTATACAATAAATTAATTACATGAAATGTGAAAGTATATTTTATAATAAAGCATGAGAGGAGAACAGTATAGGGGTGTGACCAGATCTGATTGATTACTAAAAATTCACCTTTCCAACACATGGCTCTTTATCAGCAAGAGCAATTATCAGCACACAATCAGCCTGTCTGACACAGCGTTGCGTCCAAGGTGTGCATGCTGTATCACACTGGTAAAGAACTATTCTGTGCTGATCTTCCTGTTGAGCAAGCCAAGAAGTAAGTCTATACTCATTGTTAAAATCCAATGCACTTGCACCCAGTGATTTTCTAATAATTTCTGAAGTCAATCTCAATGTCGGACCTGCAATTTAATAAGAAAAAAAGGATATCATAGAACTCTTACACAAAGAATATTCTGAGGTGACATACACAAAATAATTCCATTTTACATTCACATTAATATTCATTTAAGAACAACAAAAACAGCCATGATATTAAGAATAAAGACAATAAGATGATTAATTAAACTATATACAGTGAATTATTGATCTAATGATTTTTGCTTATATAATTTTTCTGCATGTTAAGTCAAAATTTTTAAGTCTCAGTTAAAGTTGCATCATAAATATACATCCATCTATATATTTATCCTTTTGATTTTTTCTATAATATCTTTCTGCATCTTAAACATCAACTTTCAAGGCCTGTTTAGAATCATATCTGCATAAATTAATCATAAATCATAATTTCAAGGAATGAGAATAATAATCATGAAAGTCATAAAGGGTTAAATGTTTGAAGCTTTACACAGCTTGGATGATAAGCCGTTGGGAGTGGAAAATAAAATGGGAAGCTTTTAGCACTGTATTCCTCAATATCAATTATATGTTACAAAACTATATCACCCCAAGATATGTAAGGCAACTAGTGTTGTCTCCTCTCTGGGTTGGACCCAATGTCTCCACAATTAAAAAAGCTTTTCCAGGTGAGAAATATAATCTCCAGGTGAAATGATATTTATTTTATTAGGAGATAAACATTTTATAGCAAGGATCAATATTAAATTCCGAATCATGGGCTTATAATTCGCATGATAAAATCCTATATTCGATATGGACAAAGACCAAAATCTCTCTTAAAATAATAGAACCATGACTGGGAGTGAAACCCAGGTCTCCCACTTTTTAGGCACATATGCTAACCACTGAACCATGTTGGATCAATTTCACTTCAGTAAAAGGTAACATTGAAAGCAAAGCAGGAGGCACACATAGTGGACTAGGCCAGAGGCAACCAATTGTGGCAACTGACAATCAAAGTGATGAGGAAATCCACCCTAAGAAATAAATAGGAATAAGGAAAAGATGATTAACTTAGAAGGATAAGGCATTCACCTTAAAATCAAAGAAATAACAGAACTGAAAAATAGTGACATTACTAGGACTCAAACCCAGGTCTTCCATGTCAATTCTACATTAATGTATGTTACTGGGAGCACCACCTGCTCTGCTTCCAATGTTCCTATACGTGTGCTCGCGGAGACAATTCTGAACCAGTTTGGAACTGCGGCGCATACATGTGATGATTTTGTTCTTTTGCAAAGTGTTTAGAGCCAAAATCTGAATTAATGACTAATTCGATGGTTCTCTCGCTCCCTGAATGCGGAACTAATCATCAGAATTCGATTCTGAACTCTTCTAAATGACCAAAATTATCACGCGCATGCGCTGCAGTTCTGAACTGGTTCTGAACTTTCTCTACAAACACACCTGCTATCAGAGGTGAAATTGACCCTGCATGTTATTTTATAGGTTAAAATACCTGCACATCTTATTATGCAATGCAAATCAGCTTTTCCCCATTTTTCTTTTAAAGTTTTTTACTTTCTCAGAGTTAAGTTAACTTTTGAGGTAGTAACCCTGATGGAAACCCAAACCTATATACAAAAACAAAATCGCTGCTGTACAGGGGCCTAATGCTATCATTTGAACTGTAACGCATAAATGTAAACATACCTGTATTAAGTAACCTTTTATCAATTAAGTCAGAAAAATTTCTATTTTCCTTCCATTCTGTCATACTCAGTTATACAAATATGATATTTTCCTTTTGAAAAATATATCCCAAAGAAATATGCACTATACCTCAAATTTTTTGGCTTTAAAGATTTATAATAAAATTCCTTGAGTCTCTCTACAATATGATGACTTCCTCCTTTTGTTTTCCTTATATTTGATCCATCTGAAAAACACATTTTATCCAATTGAAGCAAGCTCATAAAATTAATTTCTGATGCTGTTGATTTCCCATATAGCACTGTGTAATAAATTATATAGGTATATTTTTCAAGAACTAATCTGACCATATATCTTGACAGATATTCATTTCCTCATCTTTATTTATTTTGTACTGAAAGTTGGTACACAAAAATGTTAGACTGGGAATTCACTGTATACTTCTCAAAATATCCTCAAAGCTAAATACATAAGTAAGGTAGACTGAGAATTTTCAGGAATTGGTAAGTTATTTGTGATAAATAAAAGTAATTGTGATACATAAAAGTAAGTTATTTTTGATAAAAGGAAAAACTAAGTAAATAAAATTTAATATATTTGGTGTGGCTTACCAATGACACAAAGAGAATGATATAATTCAAGTGTGAAAGCTGCAAGAGGGCAGTCATCAGTCACTGGAACAACTGCAACAGTAGAAAAGTTTATCTGGGAAGGCCTTGCATCTACTGCTCTCCCCATACTTGGTTTCTGCCATGAACCTGAAATTACACATTTAAACGTAAGTCAAAAGAAAATATGTAAATAATATGCAATTTCTTGTAAAGTATGAGAAGCTTACCAAGAATACGATGACCAAGAAGAGTAATGAGACGTGTGACAACAATGGGATAACGAAGCTTTATGGCATTAAACAAACCCTCTGGCAGCTTTGCCAACTCTGAATCTCTTACAGCCATTACTGTAGTACCTCTTGTAGTCTGTGTCACCATTTCAACCTATAATAAAATTAAATACATATGTGATACTACATATTTCATATGTGGAACTTGAAATCAGAAAGAAATACCTATAAATCCTAGAAAAGTTTTTTGGTGTGATACCTCATTTGGTTAGAGCTACCTCTAGAAGAATGGAGGATCTGAATTCAAGTACAAGTCACCTTTAATTTTTGGTTATCTTCTAAAATTGGCAAGTATAAAGCAATCTTATAAGCAAACGTCATTACATTTAGAAGCTTACTTTACAAAAT
Source organism: Pachydiplax longipennis (assembly GCA_036926295.1). Taxonomy (NCBI): domain Eukaryota; kingdom Metazoa; phylum Arthropoda; class Insecta; order Odonata; family Libellulidae; genus Pachydiplax; species Pachydiplax longipennis. Next base: position 9,905,462 of record JAVFKF010000024.1, on the reverse strand, counting down.
TCTACCTATCAGAGACAAGGAGGTATAGAAAAATGGATGTTTGATATAAAAAAAGCATCAATATAGGTAACTGATGAAAAATATAGAAATTTCTTAAGCAAGAAATATCATAAACAAATATAACATAAGAATGTTCAACAAAGTAGGAATAAGAGTGACGGAGTATAAGAAAAGGGGACCATTAATCATCCTTAGCTGTAAGAGGTAGGTGGAAAAAGAGAAAGGAGACATGGCTGTTAGAATAATGACAAAAAATATAATAATAAAGATAGAATAGGATAAACCATAACATTTTATGGCTTAAGGAGTATTTTTTGAGATTGAGAGGGAAGGTGTTGTGGAAATAAATAATTTAGAATGAAGATAAGTGTTGCGCCTTTATAATTGAAGAATATGAATGAAGTGAATGAATGAATAATGATGAATGGAAGAGTAATTGACAGGAAAAATGAATAATGATATATAATCAGTACAGGCCAATGTTGACATGGATTATAGTACAGTATTTGACAGCATATAAGATGTTATGATATTTTTCTAAAATTATAGTTCAAAAGTGACTTTATGCGTGATTGTTTATGCTAAGATTTGGTTGCTGTTTTGCTCATTTCTACTTTAAAGAAGGAGGTGCAATTGAGATATCAAACAAACTTTGTTGATTTGAGTATATGATCATAACAAAGCATGTGAAAATTTAAACTTAAAAATTAAACAGAAATACAACTTCAGTTTTAACAGTACTGTTAAAATATTTAAACCCTACTAAAATGGGGGGTCATCTTACAAGCTATCTTCTCGATCTCTGATGCACTAATTGATTTTGATGCAATATCAGCAAAAAAGATTCAATTCAATTTTTGAATGACTTCGATAGCAGAAGTCAATACTCAGTAATAGTTCAATATCAGAAGAATCACTATCAGTTAATCTTCTAAATTCTTTTGTGGACAATACTGGATTCCTTCAGAAAGGAACATTACAGACCATTTACTCTGCAGACTTAAAAAGTGTTCATATGCTGGGATTTTAGAGATATATCATTAAAAGTGAATCTTTACTCAAAATGGACTGCAAATTATACCAAATACACTCTTTAATTTTAAAATACAGGTACTTCATGATAAATAAAATAAACAAAGCTGCTTGGGGAAGGCATTGCACTTTCAGCAATTTGACGGTTTACAAGATAGATTAATATTCAGAACAGAAGTTCAGACTAAATAAAAGATGGTAGGATTTTGAAAAATTCCAAAAATTACTTATATATTTAGGCAACTAACTAAAAAAGAGATCATTGACTTTAAGTCTAGGCAAATTGGCATTGGCCACATCAATCATCTCAGGTATTTTCCAAAATTCTATCATTAATACATTAACATTAATTTAATCTGAAGTTTATAAGTTCTTGAGAACATGTTACTGTTACCAAACATTTCACAAAAGAAAGAAGAAAAAGGAAGTAAAAGCATACATAAAAATAATTATGTACATAATTTTTCCAAAGAGAGCCATAGCACAGCAGTATACTTTAAAGCTTATGAGGAAGACTTACTATTCCAACAAGGTCTCCTTTGCCATATTCACTAACAGGTTCTTTCTTTCCATTAGCATAAGTAATCACAGATCTAAGACGTCCACTCAGCACTATGTATGTACAATCAGATTCATCACCTTGCCTGTTTTATAAAAAGGAAAATACTTTTTCAATATTCAGAACAGCTGAAGTTGATAACATACCTTTTTATATCCAAGACATTAACAAAGGCTAAAACTTAAATAAAGGTTAGAAGTAAAGTAATTAATTTAAGTATAACATGTTTTAAACATATTATCTGTGAACATTTTTTTAGTTCATACAATCAGAGATTTGCTTTTATGGAGATACTTTACACCCAGGATATTCAACCTGGTGCCTGTGGACACCCAAAGCAACCTTGCACAGACAGGGATAGAGTGGATGTTGTCATATCAATTATTAATTTTATTCTTTGGCTCTTTTGCAATACTGACTTTTCAAAGCACTGTTGGATGACTCTGAAAATAAAACAGTCAATTTCATCTTGCATGCAGTCCAAATGACTCAGCAGAGGTAAAGTTCTATCCAATTTTTTATCTCTAATTGAAGAAATGAGCATGAGTTAATGCAGTCTAACCCAGAAAAATTCAGTAAACAAATTGTAAAACAAAGTGACTCTTCGTGGTTATTGGATCTGGCTTTCCTTGCCCATATCACTGAGAAACTGAACAATCTTAATCTGGGTCTTTAGGGTAAAAACAAGGAGCTAGCTCAAATGATGTTATCTGTGAAAACTTTCAAAGCCAAACTGACATTATGAATAAGTGAAATGAGATCAAAATCCCAGGTTAATTTCCAATCAAGAAAAAAATGACAAATGAGGGCAATTTTGAGCCCTTGCATTTTTTGATTGCCATCTCAAGACACTTCTGAACCAATTTGAAAAGTGATTTCAGGGCATTGGTGAGCTTTTTCTTCGACCCAATCACCATGGAGCAATTGAAAGTGCAATTGCAAGAATTGTTGCCTCAGAAGTGGAAAACCTCGAACTGGAAATTGAACAATCGAACATCGATCGAACAATTTTTCCAATCTTATTTATCAGGGAGCGTATTTTCAAACAGCCTATGGTTAACTAGTCAAGTGATAATATTGCCAAGAGATGGACTGAATATCTTCCTGGACAAAATGTTATGTGGTGCCCGCATCACTTTCTGAAACACCCTTGGGTGTCCTAGCACCAATAAAGGTTGAGTACCCAGGCTTTACACCATATCTGCCATAATATAAAGAAGCAGCCAAGATGGCAAGTAATAGATAAGGCTATTTAAATACATTATGCTAAAGTAGACTTTTCCAGTCCAGTCATCTACTTAACAAAGGAACTAGTGGCATCCCTCCAACGGTGGAGGGATGCCACTAGTTCCTTTGTTAAGTAGATGACAATTCTTAATTTAATATTACCAACCTATAAAGAGCACGACCACTCTCCAAGAACACCCAGTCTAAAGCAAAATCCACTTGTCTTACAAATGGAGATAACCTTCTAACAACAGTGTGAGCAATGTGCAGTATCACATTAGGATTTTCTCTCATAACACTGGAAAAGAAAAAAAATATTAGTATTTTTAACAGGAATGTCAAATACATTTATATTGCACAGGGATAAGCTTTTTATCATTTTCCCTATTGTGTGTTAAACTGAATTGAAATTCTTGGAAGTAAATATTTCTGACGTTCAATGCCAACCTAAAAAAATACTTAGAAATGTCTTTCTTAATCATCTAATTCTATTCATACAGATGGAAAATTGTAGGTTGAAACTTTGCTTGAGTTAATTTTATAGTAAGCTAGCTATGTTTTGATAGTTTTTTGAGCTTCTAAATATTAAAGTTTCATTATATGAGAATAATTCTTCCATACACAAAACAATTGATCGAAAATCAAAGTGAGTAGAAATTAAAATGAGGCAAAATTAACTAATTTTTTTAAGTAGCATTGTCTAAGATGTACTGAAATAAAATGAATTTCAAGCAAAGAATTCTACAATGTTATGAATATGCTTTCTGATAAAAAAGAAAGCTTCCATAAATAGTTGGTAACAAAGCTAAGTAAATATATTCTATTACCTGTAAAATGTTGTTTTTGAGAGGAGAGCAATGCGAGAGTGATGCTTAGCACGAATGGTAAAAAAGCTTGGCTCTCCAGTTAGGACTGCTAGGCCACCCACTACTTCACCATGGTGAGCTGTGAACATGTGAACCTCTCCATCTCCTCCACCACTTTCTGGTGATGGCTCTCTACCACTACCAGTTAAAGCAGTTTTCTGGGACACAGTCAGCACTCCATGAAGAATGTAGACCAATGCAACATCCTGGTAAGATAATAAAATTCATCCCCACATCAACATGCATCCTATACACTGGTGGTGTAATGGTGTATATTACTATTAATTCTCCTTTTATAGTGTATTTACTAATGCATTGTGATTCTTCGGAAGATATTTTGGAAAACTTCATTTATATTTTATAATGTACCTTAGAAAGAGGCCAATTCAAAAATCCACAAGAGGCTGCATTATAAAAATATCTCATCAATAATTTGTATCCTTATGTATAATTTTTCCCTGATTCAATCAGTGCTGAATTAAATTACCAGTAGGGATATTACTCTAAAAAAAGGTTGGCAGGTAAGAGATGGATGGTGACCACTGTTATAGACATTCAAGACATTTCTTCATGGTTACTGCTTCAGGGTTATTTTATGCATTAAATTTACATGAGCTTTTTGAAGAATAAATTATATTTTTAGTCAAATCAGCCTTGCATTTTTCAAGAAATCAATTTAATAAATTAAAAATATTAATAATGAATACAATCTCTTAAAAATCTATCTATTACTAGAGTCAGGCTGGATCATGATACTTAAACTACTTTTTTACTTTAATTTGAATCAAGCCAAGTTTCATGTTATAAAATGAGAATAATACTGTGAAAGATCAAGTCTCAACAAGAGGTTTAGGCCCATTCAGACCTCCTTGAGAATATGTATCTGATATTCCTTCACATTACATTTAGCCAGTAGCTCATTGAAAATTAAGATCTAAATTTTGTCCCAGAGAAAATCTCTCTGGCATACATAAACACCCTTTGTAACTACCTATTTTTCACAACTAATATTTTTACTTTATCCTTACTTTATGAGAATCTTCTCGCATAAGGTATGTTCCAGCAGGAACTTCACGTATTTCCACTCTTCCATTCAGAAGTTCATTGTTTTCTAAGCCCAGTTCTTTGACAAAGGCCTCTGTTGCCATTCGCAGAAGAGTACATTCATCTGGACGTCCTCTGCCACCTCCGGGGATATTCTGATGCTGGGATGACTCATGCCCGATACCCTGAGATAAAATGTGCTCTATGGGTTTTGTGTTCAATACCATTCTGTCACCCTTTTTATTTTAAATTATAACATTTTATTTCTGAAATCATTAAAGTTTAGAGATATGATACCCAAGTGGAAAATGAAAAATGAACACCTGTGATGCAGTGATGCAGAAATACCAAGAGGCTTATACAGAGGGCAAAGATTCACAAGGCCGTGCTACTGACATAGTAGGAATTGCTAGGAATATTGAATTGGACATGAAAGTCCAATTCAAATATACTTGACTTGGTAAAAGAGTAGTCTATTGTTTTAAGCATTGTCTTATGTTTATAAGAATTATATATATGCCAGGATGGCATAAAAACAACAATTTCTGTAATTGATTGATTTTTGGTAATGTTGTATTATGTTCCTGAGAAAGGAACGTCCTGGTGGTCCAACAATGATGCACATGCTCAACCTGGTTCCAGATGGCAATAGTATACTGAATTCCACCTGGATTTCCTTAGACAAGCAGCCATTGCCAATCCCATGGAAACTTCAGCACAGATTAAGGCCACTGTATCATCTAGGGTGTTGGCTAGGACCATTTTAGTCATACTAAGATACAACTACTACAAAACTTCACCAAGAGCAACAACAAGAGGAATTATCTAGGAACACCATTTCCCAAAATGACACCCAACACATCTATGATTGCCTCATGCCAAACTGCAGGACTGAGTTGTAATCAAAAGAAGATAGACAACATATTGACACTGTTGTTTAAGACACTATACCTCTGTTCATAGGTGTATGACCCTCTGATCATGATCATATACAGTCAAAACCAGTTTAATTATTCAGTAAAACTCCATTAATGTAGAACTATTGTATCAAGGTGTTGATTTTTCATTTTGCATTAGTTTAATTGTAGCAAACCATCACCTGTGAGTAGGACAAGTCATGAGGAATATCTACTTGTGGCAGATGTGCTTGAGTGGGAAGTCGCAGTTCAGCACGAGATGGTAAGGACTTTGATCTAGTTGAGTTTGACATAGGAGAACTTCCCTCCATTCCTGCATACATGGAACTTCGATCTGAAATTAAAATGAAATTTCAGGTCAGAATTTCAGGGAATGATAAGGACTGTTTTCAATCCAACTTAAATTTTCATCATATCAAAAATCTTTCTAATTTACCAGTAAAGAAATATTCATTTTTTTATTTTAAATATTCCACTTCAAAAGTAAAAATTTTTGAAATTATTCATTTAATAACTGGTGGAATTAACCCTTGTTAAACACAAAGGAGAGCACAAACCATATACTATTCAATCATTTAAAAATTAAATCAAAACATGACTAGTAACAAGGTGAAAAACTCATCATCATGCAATCTGGAAGATGTATTTAAATAAATGGTGGAAGGAATTGGGAAGATTGAGAATGGGTGAAAGGGACAAGGGAAAAGGTAGAAGGGATAGCGGAGAGAAAGAAAGAAAGGGCAAGGGTAGGAATTTCAAGTTTGCATTTGGTAAGAGAAGAAATGGGGATATATCAAGAAGTATTGTGTGGGGAAGAGGCTGGAAATGTTAAGAAAGAAACTTGAGCCATTAGTATTATTATTATTATTACAAATTTACTACAGATAGGCTATTAGCCAGGTGGCAGTGTCCCTTGCAATACAATAACAAATGAGAAAAAAAAAATTTACCAACAACCCTCACATAAGACAAATAGCAAGAGAAATATGGCATAAGATAACAGATAAATGGAAACATTACAACCCAATGAATAATCATGAATAAGACAACAGAAAATGGAGCATTGAATACACCACAACACAAAAAATATTTCACATACAAGGTATAGTATAGGTGAGAAACTCACAGTGAAGAGGTATTCATACACAAGGTGCATTGAATTATATTTATTACAGTATGCTTGAAGATCATCTAGGAGGTTGTGTTTATTGCCTATAGAAGCCTCACAGTGGATGAGAGAGAGAAAAGGAACCATTTACATAAAAGAAGATATGGAGAAGCTATACATTGATTTCCTCACCGGTGCCTGGTGACGATGCTTCCCACGATAAGGTGTCTGCATCATCAGGACTCATATTAGAATTTTGAACATTATTATTTGACTGGTACTGCTTACTAGAATGAGATACATCCTTCCTAATATTTCCAGTTTTAACGGGTGAAGTAATAAATGGACTTGACTTTTTTCTATGAGGACCCTGAAATTAGATTAAGAAAAGTGTTCATAGAACAATTCTTTTTGGTAGAAGAGATAATAGTAGCAGTGATATAACAAAAAAATAAATTAAGAATCAAATCATATCAAATGATGGGCAGACTGATAAAAAGCACCATAAATTGGTAAATTTTTTACAAAAACAGACGATAAACAAAAAACCAGAATATAAGTAATATCTACAAGAATTGGGAAAAACCTTAAAAAAGATATCTTTGGACATCAGTGCTCCATAGTTTTTTGATGTTCCATTATAGGCATAGGGCCTATAATAGAATCTGCAGAAAATATCCCTTAGTTATCAATGGTTTTTTCTTCTAATCTTGTAAATGTTCCAGAAAGATAAGCCGTAATAAGATATCATAGCTAGTCTACAACCCTTCTCTTCTACAATGCATTCAAATACAGGTCTAATTCACTATTCACCACATCATGAGTTTCAAATGCATGTAACTTTTCAGCACGTTGCTTCCCTTACACAGAGTAATGGAAACTGATGAAACTAAGTCAATTGTATAAACTGTAGGTTATCTTGGAGCATATCAATTGGGAAGGACATTCAATATCCAAAAGGTAACATTTTATTTGATTTATTTCACAAAAGTACATACATGAGGGGAATTATTTAGTGTTTTCTTTTGTCCTCTACACCACTGCCATAAACTCCTTAGAGTAAATACTATGCCATCTAAAGGGGTGTTTAGAGCATGGTTTGAGACCCACTATGTTTAAACCATTAATGTTTGACACAGCCATATAATGCTTGGTATATTGTAGATAGAACAATAAAAAAAATTTATCGCTAAAAGTGATCATTATTTTAAATATATATTGTCAAAGAAGTCTTCAAAATTTTTTGTTTGCTTCTCAATATGCTATGCATACTGTTTTCATTGATTTAGCATTTCAATTTCTCTTTCACAACAGCAAATAATGATTACAAAATAAATAAATAATTCCAAATAAACAAGTTCAATGAATACAATTATTCTCCTTCTTTGATGACTCAACCACTTCTCTATTACTATTTGCTGAATTTCTTAGCAACTTTTGCTGGCAAAGGTATACTGAAGCCAATTACAGTAAAAACTCCTTTAAGATGCTCCTGCTAATTACATGAACTTCTGTCAGTCCTTGTCACTTACACACAAAACAAATGGTAAAAATAACACATAATATGCACTACTTCTTGCTTATGATGCAGATTTTTCCTACCTTTGGATGCAATGCAACCCACTTGAGCCAATCATTTGCCTCATTCGATCAACCAAAACTTTTTTTACATCATCTGTGTATCTCTCATGCTTTGCCTTATCTCTAGAATAGTTTCTTGTGAATTTCCTATTTTACATGACTAATTTTGTGAGATAGAAATGAAGATATTGCAAAGCAGAGCAGATCCCATTGTTGAAGCTGATATGAATTCCGAAACAGAGCGAGATAATCTTTATCACCTTCATCTTCCAATCCAAGCAGAACATTTGATAAAAATTCACTTGGAGGTGTTTCCTTTTGTCACAATCTTGTTGTAAAACATGGCAAACCAGCCAGAAAGGGAGTGCAGTGTTTTGTGGGCTGTTGAGATTAGTTTCCGAAAGACCCCCTCTCACCACTACCATTAAAAAAGTTCACTGTTCTTTCAAATTTTCTATCTGATGAAAACTTCTTGATTGCAGAGTGAAAAATTACCAAAATTAAGTAACTAAGATGCTCTATTTTTGCAAAGAGCAGAACATTCCTCAAAACTATGATATAAGCCAGCATTACACAACCTGGTTATAACAAAATATCTTAACTGAGTTTTACTGCATTTGACTCATCATTGGATGGGTGAAGCATACATACTATCATATGTATACTTTTCCTTACATACAATTCTTTTACTAATGCTAATAAATTATATGAAAATGATGAATAAATACTGAAGATATTCAAGACGGATTTATAAGAAAGATTCAGCAGAGTTAAAGATACAGAGTCCAGAGCAGGAAGAAAAAATGCAATTGAACAAATACTAATGTACTTACAGGGTTAACAAGTTCTGCACTGAGGCCAAGATACTGGTGCAAAGCAGTGAAAGTAACCCGCTGAAGTCTGACCATAATGATTTGCATCACTCGAATGAATATATCTGGATAATCTCTGAAAACATCCTTAAAGGCAGATACAGGAAGACGAACCACAATAGAATCTTCTACAGCTCTGGCACTCACAGTCTTGTAAGGCCTAGGATGGCTCTACAAATATAAGTTTATTATTCTTACATCAGTAAAAGTCAAGATATATGACACATTCACTGGTTACCATGACCAATAAAATAATTTCTGCCACAATTATTTTCTTATCTATTATCATAATTTAAATTCTTATGGCTGCAAACTACTCTCTGTCCAATCACTCATACTTTGAACCCAATCATATGGAAATAAATAAGATCAAATCAGTTCTTTATGTATATACCCCATATCATTTTAAACTTTTAATGGTTTTCCTTCAACTCTATTCTTACAAGTATTAACCCTTTTGAGACTGTTGTCGGCTATAGACGACGGTGAATTTCCTACGCAGAAGCACTGCTGTCGTCTATAGACGACACAGGTATGAATCACAGGTGGATGCAGTTTCAGAGGATTAGGGTATTATAAACTTACCATTCTGACTCTTTTCTGGGGGATTTCTGACCTTTCCTTCTGCACCACAAAGAGGAAGCTCAGCCCCCGGGGTCGTTTATAACCCTTTTTACTGTATGGTGCCGCGGCAAATGAAATGTTATTGCAACAGTTTTGCGAAAGCTTTTTAGTAGTAATTGACAATATTAATTTGGATATTGAAATGTAGGTCTTTGCTGACTATGTACAACTTTTAAACAAAATTCTATCGTTAATATTAAGGTAATTAGGATATCATCATGTAAAAACTATGCTACATAATTGCCACTATAATAGTATACTAAATAGCTTAATATTAATGGCATAATTTTGTTTGAAAGTTGTACATAGTCGGCAAGGTACAAGATTTTAATTTCCAAATTAATATTGACAATTACTGCTAAAATAACTATTTGGCAAAACGTCAGCAATAACATTTAGTTAGCCGTGGCCCCATGCTGTGGAAAGGAAGGTGACGGTATTCCCCCGATTGCGGTTGCCGAGGAAGGAACCCCGCTTAGGACTCAGAAGGGTTCAATTCTATACCTGCCAACATCTGAGTCGAAAAATGCTTCCGTATCCAGGAGACAATTTTAAGAGAATGTGGCTATCTCGTAAGGGTTAAGATATAATATAAGGTTATTATCATTTGATATCTACAACATAGTTAAACCTTCTCCATGTAATTTTTATAATAAAAGAGCCACAGCATATAATAGGAAGATTAACAGCTTTAATCGAAAAATTTAACATTAATTAACTATATTTCCAGGGCAATGAACAGAAGATAATTCAATCAAAATGTAGCAGATCTACGAAACCTAAAAAGAATTCTTAAAATTTAACTTGAAAAGAAATTCTTCCATAAATTCTGTTCTTTCAGATATTTTACTATTGAGAATTTGTATTAATTCTTCAATAGTTACACAACTCATAAGCAATTTTATGCACACGATTCATTAGAGTGAAAAACATTTCATTAAAATGAGCATAGGTTCAAGAGTGCTAACTACAATTGAAAAATTTGGGTAACTGAAAATAAAAATTTTCAGAAATCTTACAATTAAATACAAGATATAAAAAAATGTGAGCTCAATAAAAGTAAAAAATTACTTACTGTAAGAACATCTGTAAATGAAAGGAGAGATATAACAGACTCCCCAGTTTTAACACATTTTAAGGTAAGAATAGAACCATCTGCTCCAGTAATGTACACATTAACACGTCCACTTTGCACCACATAAACATTTTCATCTGGGTCACCTGGAACATAATATATCATAATTTAGAAGAGTAAAATATGACTACTTTTTGCAAATTTTGAGATAAAGTACACTCCAAAATCATAAATTTTTATAATGATAATTTACATCTCCAATATTATATATCTTTCAAGAGACATGAATAAATGTTCCACCAAGATAATTTAAAAGGGGTTTCAGTTCAAGAAATAAATAAAATATATTCTATGATACACATTCTAAATTTGAGGAATTTTAAAATATTATATGAATAAAAGAAGACACTATTTGACTAAAATTTAATAACTTACCAATTCGAAATAAATATGAACCAGCTGGTACCTGAATAATTTCTGTGAATTTGCAAAGTCTAAGGAAAACAGGTTTCTCAAAGTGGCCAAAAACCCTATAATAAAGAAAAAATATCTTAAAATACTTCATTGAACCTTAATTAAATTCATGTGCAACCAATAATAATACTTTTAACATGAAAGGAGATATAGAATGTTTTCCTTTGAATTGAAAATAGCAGTCAGCACTTTTAAATTTCAACAACCTAAATGCAATAAATCTGCTCTTATGAAGGCAATTTTAATGCAAAACTATTTAATGAAGTTAAACAACTATAATAAACTTTTAAAATCCGTTCATCAACTAGACCAATAAGTTGTCACTCCAATTTTCATGACTTGTAAGGAAAATACAAAATTTTCCTCTGCATGAGGATTCATAGGAAATATTTCTTTATCATTTTAATTATTATCAATGTAGTCTTTTTGGAACATAAATTATGTGTATCATTATTTAATAATCATTTCCACTTCTTGAGGATTCAATCTTAAATATAAAGTGAGAAATAATTATACTTCTACAATCTCAACTTAATGCTTATTCCAATTCTGTTTTGAAATGCATCAAGAACACTTAATAGAAGAAATATTTTCAAATGCAAACAATGAACTTCTTCTTTCGACTTTAATTGACAACTTAGACAAAAAAATCTTTAGGTGAAAGAGATTTGAAAAAAACTCCAATAATGGTTTGAAATTTAGAATTGTATTTTATTTTGCTTAAATTCATAGATCCTCTACTTGAGTATAAAAAATAATATTTTAAGCTTAAATAAATAAAAAATGTTATAAAGATGTTCATGTTAATTTAGTAAATGGTTAGGGTACATTGAATCGAAATAGTAACCAATTCAGAACTTAATGATTTTATCATGTCTTTCATACTAAAACATCATATTTTGAGGATTAAAAAAATAGTTACACTGTCAAGTAAATAATAATAGAGGAAGTAAAACATTCATAAGGTAATATTTTATAGAAATAATCAAGTGTACAATTTTCGTGTATAGCTCTTCAGAAATTGGCGACTGAAAGAACATACCTAATGCTTTGCAACATATAGAGTGCATCAGGAGGGACTCTGTTGTCATCTTTACCAGTAGTATCTTCCTGTAGATACTCATCAGGAGGCTCCAACACCTGAAATTTTTTTTTAACTCATCTTTAAAAAATCAGGAAGAAGAAAGTATAATGTTACAGATGGTGACTATTTCACTGAAAGATGCACCATCTGTATTAAATCATGAACTATGATGCCTAAATTCAAATTACAAAGTTCACTGAAGACAAAAATATCTGGAAGAATGTCATGATTCCTTTGCAATAGTACACACATAGTAGCTTATGTAGAAAGTAATCTGAGTATTTCAGCTTGAACAAGAGAGTTACTATATTTTAATAGCTGCTTTGAACCCTTGTAGGTTACCACTGAATTGATCCTTGATTCGATCAAAATGTTTTCTGAATTATAACAACAGTTTCAGCAACAAGAATGCTAGCAAAATCATTATCATTCTCCAGAAAGTATTGTGGTGAAACTCAAGAAAAATCCTGAAATCAACAGTTTTGACTGTTTACTAACATATATTTGCATGAAATAAAAGGATGCTGATCAAAAAGGTTTTATAATAAGTTTCCAATAAGCAAATTTATAAGATAATTAACCAGATATATTTTGTCTCAGTGGTGTAAGGATTAACTCATAAACATATAGACTCCCAAGCATATCAACCAAATAATTCAGAACAAAGAAAGGTGGACTCATATGACACGTCTCACATTAAAAAAACTGAAATGAAAGAATAGGTGAGGGGAATCTTTAACAGAAACGTTTTTGAACAAAATGCAGCATTACTCTTTTTTAAGGCACGAGCAAGAGCACATGCAAACCTCACATGTGGGGAAACACATTCATTTCATTTGGAGTACCATAAAAGCAGGATTTATTTTTAAGTAAAAAATTCCAGATGACACTAGAGGAAATGTATATAGTTCAATGTATTGTATGAGTGTGATCCAGACTCAGTCCAACCCAAACATGAACTTCTTGTTGGCCCAGCGAGGAGGAGGCCAGAACCAGGCCTTAAATTTGTAGGTCCACTTTGTGGCCCCGACCAAACAATTTCTTATCTTGAATGTTACCAGATGCTTGCAAAATGCAACTAGCTTCTATTCATATTATGATTTAAATACAAATATCAGTGAACGCTGAAGAGCTCAAAACCAAAGAATATTGCAGTAAATCAAACAAACTATTCAAAACATCTTAATGAGTAATATGGCTTAAAGTAGAAATGAATTTTCTTACCTCTGATACAATTTATTATACTGTGAATTAAACTATACTGAAAATTATATTAATCAACTCTCAAGTTAATTTTCCTCCTAATTGAAATCTATAAATGGAGTACCTTAAGATGAAATCGAGAAAGATTCAATTTACTATTATATATTACAAGAAAATGCAAAATGATGGGTAAATATTTTTTTTAAATGTTTCAAGGTGTTGCCATAAATCATTTTCAAGCCCATAAATATAATCATTTTTATATTATAATTAAAGGAAAAATGACAACATTACAAAGATACTATAAATAAATAGGAAAGGAAATCAAAATGAGGAGAATAAGCAGGCTACATATTTGATATATACTCCCATAAAGCACTTTTACACAAACTTCCTAGCTAAGTAAAAAAAATATTTGGTAATGATAGTCTGAAGAGTCTCTAACATGTGCAATTTATGAAGATTCTGTAGAACTCGCCCTTCTTAAGTAAATATCTGTAGATGATAGGAAGATTATGACAAGCCCTAGTATTACCTTTAACTGAACTGGTGTATTTTCTTTTTTCAACTGCAGTAGTTTTCTGGCGAATTTCATCACTAATTTCCTCTTTTTACCCTGCCCTCCTCTCACCTGACCAGAAATGGATTTGACCTATAAAACAACACATAATATATGACTTTCTGATCCTTAAATTAAAAGAATTTAAAAATTAAAATAATTTGAACCGAGTATACCATACCTTTCGTAACATTTTCCGTCCGTAGAAGAGCACTTTATCTCTTTTACGGAAGCGAGGTCTGGAAGATCCAACACCAACAAATTCCTTCACCTCTGGCAAAAACTCTGCATGGTTGAGAAATACTTATTAATATACTACAGTAACCTCCAAATGGATGGCTAAGTAAAAATGCAGCAAATAAAGTACCTTTATTTTTCCATGTCCTAACAAGGAGACAACACACTCCAATAACGATTAAAGATACCAAGGCTGTGACTATAGCGATCTGAAACAATGCGAAATTATGGTAATCTAAACTTTTCGACATAACAGAAAACGAAAAGACCACCTCTCAGTTGAACTATTAACTTCAAGCAATCATCATAGATATCTAGTTAAACATTTGTCATTTTTTTCGCAAAAATTATTTCAACTCAATGGTAAAAGAGAGCGATTCATCATCTCTGCAAGAAACTTTGTTAGCTGTTGCGAAATTTAATTGTGTTTACATTTTTGAGGGATGGGATGACTACTAAGAAAATCTAACTATTCTGAATACTTACCTGATATTCACCTAGGCTCACCGTCGATCTTTCGATCCATTTCTGCATAAAAGTATTACTTAAAGTTTTATAAATTTCATTCAGCCTTTGAATAACATCCATTTTCAGATCGCGGCAGCACTGCACTTTCATGAGAAAAATGACAGATTATTTGCTAACAAGTGCCTGTCTGTAGCGAAACAGCTTCAATTGTACTCGTCTGCCTCACACAGAAGGACATTTAAAAACTCGAAGATCTTTCGTGAATCATTTAGGTGTCTTTCTTAACGAATTTTTCTGTGCATATGATACATTCATGTAAATTCTTATAGAGCTCATCCGCATTCTCTCTCGGAAATACATAAGTTATTATGAAATATTCCGAAATTCCATCTGCCGACATGAAAACAAAAATAACTTCAGCCAAAAAAGGATCGGTTTTGATGAGAGCAAACCCGTTTGTCTACGTTCTTCTTGGGAAATACCAGGGACAGTTGTGCGACTGTTGTCTAAAGAGGTTAGCATTTACAGGAGTTATCGCTTAAAAAATTTTCAGCATATTTCCATTCATAATTAATTTTTGAGAAATTCCTGTTATTTCTTACATGCACAGTATGGATCTATCGCAGACGTTAATAAGCTGATGTGCAACTAAAATTTGGTTATATTCGCCTTATATTTGTATTATCGATCAATTTTTTCTATGGACCTTTTTGTCCAAAGCTTAGGTTAATATTTCTGTAAATAGAGAGTCTTCTCAAATTTATTATGACATTTAAGATAAAATGATCTGGTATTTTATTTTTTATTGTTGCCTTTCGTCATGGAAAAATTTCAGGACCAGAGTTCTCAAATGTGGAAGATGTCACTTCGTTCATTATTGTGGTCGAGCATGTCAGGCAAAAGCTTGGCCTGAACATAAAGATGAATGTAAGGGAATGAAAAGAATTTCACCGCGCACTTTACCGGATGCAGCTCGGATGATGGTCAAGCTCATCATCAAGTTGAAAGTAAGACGAATTAATTTAGTATAGACAATGCTAAAAGCAGAAAAATTTGAATAGAAATTTTGAAAATTGCTTGAATCGTTGTATCATTCAACTCCTGCAGAGTATGGGATGGTTAAAAATTGGTTAGATGGTGTCCATATGGATGGTTAACTGACCCAAAGTAGAAATGTCATGTTTTACTTTTTCCTCTGTTTTGTGTTTTAGTATGTGTGTTATTTGAGTTTTATATCCTTTCCATGAGTAATTTTCCTATTACCATAATCAGCATTGCTTTGTTAAGCAATTTATTCATATTTGCACCTTGAGGAATAAAACAGTGTTATTGAAACAGAGAGATGTTCTTTTAATATCATTCTAGAAAGGAGGGGATCTAGAAAAAGTGAATATCACCGATACTTGGTCACGGAGGTTCAGGGACCTTATGTCTCGTGAGTACATCTTATATTGAAATTTAACTCTTTGCTTTGATGTAACTAATGTTGCCATAAAAGGATTACCTAATTAAAATTTTATTCTGAGTTAAAGTGAAAAGAATTTTCAGTTCCTTAACATTGATTTCCAACCTTAGTTACACCAATATCAAAATCTATGAATTTATTTTTAATAATTTTCTCATTTGTTGCTGCAGTTTAACTTAAGCTTTCATGATATTTTCTTTTTATCTCGAATAATTTTAATAATACAGAGAAATAGTTCCTCTATATTTTTACCTATGTTTTCTAGTGATTAAGATGAGGAAATTATACCTCTATCGGCTCTATTGACCGTCTAGGCTCAGCCTTGTTTGGTTCCAAGCAAGATTTTGTATGATGGACAAGGCAGGTGTTAGGGTTTGTTACCACTAGGCCAAATTTTTAAGAGGCCCCATTCTTCGTCAAAATTCTCATAAACAACACAAGGCTTTCCTTTAGAAAATTAAAGATATAAAAAAATATCCGACTAATTTAATATTTTATTTGTAAACCGAGTTATTTTAATTCAGGCTTGACACTAGACAGCTGCTTAGGGCCTCCAGGCCATAGGGGGCCCAAGTTTAAATGGCTAATACATGTGCTTTGGAAGTGAAAGGACCTTCCAATCATTTCAACTAAAGGTAAAATTTTCCATCTTTAGACTACAATGAAGTATGGAGCTGTGAACAGAAGAAGTTAAAAAGTTGTCTAATTTATATGTATAATATATTGCTCACTTTATAATGAGTATTATTTTTAGTGCATAAATGTCCATATTTGTCAATACCACCTACATTCTTAATATTATGGGTAAGAAAATTTTTAAAAACTACCGCCATGATCTCATACAAAAATTTTTCAGAGGCCATATAGAAGAGCTCTGCTAAGGGTCTCCATAATTTCAGAACCAGTTCAATTTAAATTGGTCTACTTTAGACATAGTCATAGAATATCAATCAAGACAATGAAACTCTATAATATAGTAACCAGCCTTAGGATCTATGCATTCCTATCGTCACCACTTTATACGGCAGTGAATACATATTGTCATAAATTTGTTACTATTTATTTTTTGTGGATTTACTAGTTAGGGATTCTAATTATGGTAAAGAAAAAATAGTATCTATGTATTGTGAAACAACAAATTGACCATAAAGTTGATGACAATTTGATAAGCCATTTAGTACTGCCTAAAGTACTGTTGGGCTTAGCTCAAAAAGAGCACACGAGCTTATTACTAACATCTCAGATGTAAAATAGTTCTATGTTTCTCATATATCAATCAGCATTTATATTATTTATTGAATTGACATAAAAAAGCAATATTGCTTAAAAAGAACTTAGTCTTAACTAAGTTCTTTTTAAGAAGATAGGTATATTATGTTTTTGATCCAACAACAAATTCACTAAGTTCAATTGTCAAAGTTTTAGGAAGCATAGTGAAATAAGTGTATCATTTTCTTTAATTGGTGTCTTAAAATAAATCTTTTCTGGGACCAACTCATAGTTTTTTACCATGCTTCTTAATTAGATTTAATTTTAAAAATTGAAGGGTATCACTTATTGTCATTTCACCATTGATTACCAAAACCATTAAAAATCTTTATCCAAATACTTCCTCGAGAATTAATTCACCAGGTGTTCAGAAATATAGCAAATATATTCATCTACAAGCCCTTCAACTAACGTCTGCTGGGAAAAAGGAAATTACAACTATACTCATTCCAAAAATTAATTATAATGTAATGCCACATAACCTGATGTTGGAAATCACTCGCAAACTAAGCATCTTGTCGTTTTAAGGGAAATTATCAATTTGTGGAATAAGTACCAATCACAAAATACCAAATTTCCTTTTTCTGTGAAGGATGTCAACAAGACCTTGTCTGCTACTGTGAAGTTTATAGCTTCCTCTAAGTGAAAAATTTTTTAAACATTTAGATATTTTGTTAAAAATTCAGAACCCATTGAAATTGGTCCTTTTTGTGTTATGGTTCAAGGATTCACTTATACATAATTGATGAAAAACTATACAAAAGTTTCCAACATTTTGCCATTTCTCGACATGTTTTCTGAAGATTTCTGAAAAATCTGGGGTCGGAAACTTTTCAGACCAGCCTCGTATGCTGTTGGGGACATTTTGTCAACAAATATGAAAATTAAAATTGCAATGTCAATAAGTATCATGGTGGTGTACAGTACTGTTTTTGAGAACATGACAGTAATATTCATCAGCATGTATAGTTGGCCTTGGGTAAAAGATAAAAATGCTTGGTAAAGCTATAAGTCTATTATTTATTATTTAGTGTATCTTTTAGGTTCCACCCTCAGTAGCTGGAAGATCTCCATTTTCATGTGTCAGGATGTTCGAAGTATTTATGATCCATTGATTAACTTCATTTACTTTTTAAATATTACCCATTTTAAATATCAAATGCTGTCTGTTCCTATTTCAGTTTTATTAAAATTAAGTGAATATGGAGGCATTTGTGTATTTAAAGATACATAGAATAAGCTATTAGTTTAATTTAGGTAATTGTTGAGTTACCTCTGTTAGTTTTGGATACAAGGATTTTTGAATAACCTTAATGGGTTTAAATAAATAGTCTCAAATGTAACTTGATGGTAATTCTTTATTGTATTTCAAAAAACATTTTTGTACATGAAAAATGTATTTTCTTAATTCTGAAATGAAGTTATTTTATTTCCTGTTTGTTTTTGATAAACATTGGAAGATACTAGTTTATGGAAGAAACTGTGTTTCAAGCTGTGTTGTACTGAATTTTTTGCATTAAATGTCACAATGGAAGATATAAGTGTGTGAGCTATGACCCTGCCTTGGATCCTATTGTTGACCACTATCTAAAAGATTAATATTTATAGCTTTCACTGTCATCTAATTAAGTATGATTGATGCTTATTTTGGCTTAACCAAACTTAACCAACAACCAAATACTTAACATGAATGTTCTTCATCATAAATTGGAAATAGTGGGCTTCTGGATAGTTAAGAGGGTAGTGTTTTTGCATTTGTTAAAAGTGGTCCTGAATTTGATTTCCAGTTGGGGTCAATATGAGTGAAGTGCCCTCAGCTGTTGAAGCACTTTAAAAATAGAAGTATACATCACTAATTCAGGTTATTAGATTTTTTTGGCGTGATTATTAGACTGGGAGCTATGATTTTTTCACATAAATACCTCAAAAACAATGAAAGCAGTAGTGATTTGTAGAAACTAGTAATAGTCTTATTAAAAGTGCTTTGACCTCTGAGGTCATTTTGAATATATGAGCCCCCACCAAAAATTGAACCAAGGACTGCTTTTACAGAAGGAAAGCATTCTACCCACTTAGATTTCTGGCCAAATGTAGTATAGCAATCATGTAGAAACTTAATGGTTGTAAGACATAACTAATTCAACAGTAGAGTATGAATGGAGTAATTAGAGAAATGAAGAACTTAAAAATAATCTGGAGATACTATGGTACTTTTTAGCTGTACAGCCAGAATTACATGATTAATTTTATAACAGCAGATATGATTTATGATTCAAGAAATTGAAATATTTCTTCCTCAGGATTTGCTAACTTTACTATGATTTTCCTAATGATAACAAATAAAATAACTTTGTTTTGTTTGTTATTAGTCCAATATTAAAATTTTGCATATTTAAAGACAGCAAATCATTTTTTAAGTATAATATAGTGTTAGCAATAGTATAATTGAAAGAGTACCAATATGTTAAATAACTTGTATTTACATTGCTGTCATGACATAAGTAAATTTTCTATCAAGATAATGGTGGTTCTACAACAGATGACTTCATGTTTTGTGAGAGGTAATATGGTTCTCTCATCATTGTTACGGCTTAGTTGAAAATATAAAATTTTACAGATTACTCTGATGTAAAGCAAGATGCCAAACGTCTGGAACACTTTGACAGCCTTCAGCATATATTGACTGATTTTTTTGAGGTGGATGATGTTTTGCCAAATCCAGTGGAAATGATGGGAATATATGGTCGAGTAAGTTACACATTTTGATAAGTTTCAAAGTGGTGAATGAAATTTTACAGTGAAGTAAAACTTGTAACTGAATATTTGTTTAAATTAAGCCTCAAGATTTCAGAATATATGACCTATGACCTTTTGTAATGCAGCTCTGCGTCAATGGATTTAATATTTTGGATGGTGAGATGTCTTGCATTGGAGCAGGCATATATCTTGGAGCATCCATCATAGACCACTCTTGCCGTCCAAATGCAGTGGCTACATTTGATGGACTGACCTTGCAATTGAGAGCATTAGAGGATATGCCCAAGTTTGATTGGAACAAAGTAAGTAAAGTATAGTATGTTTAATTTCATTCTCTTTATGACCTTTTAAAATTTACTCTTAGAATTTCTGTGTGTAAGTCTATTATGTAAATATTTCAGAGGTAAAAGTTTTACTAATGCTAAATTATCAATGCTTTGGTAATTTATTTCTAAATATTTATATTTAAGATATTATACTCTTAGATATCAGAGAAAAAATATAATATAACCAAAATTCCTTTCCATTATTTTGTTTACTAGAGTTTATAAGCACCAACCTCCTTAACTACAAATAGGGAACTATGAAAAACTGAATCAGATATTTTTCCAAAATTTTATGCTACAAAGTAAACTTTTTGTAAAACTTAACTGATAAAATCAATTTCTGAATTTACTGCCTCTTTTCATCTGAAAATCCAGCAGCTATAGTATAATGTTATCAGTTTGTTTGTTGCAATTTCATTATCTAATTGTAAAACTTGTTCAGAAATTTCCAGATAATTTATTATTCTGGCTACTGTATAAATTTCTAAAAACACTTATTATCGTAATTGAAAAAATCTAAGTATTTAGTCACCTTTTTGTTGTTATTTATCTTATGAAGTCCACTTTTTGACATGTCAGATATACTATCTAATTTTCTTTCATTTCTCAGGTCAGGATCAGCTATGTTGATCTCCTCAGTTGTCGTGCAGACAGACGTGAAGAACTGAAAAAAGCCTATTACTTTTGGTGTGACTGTGAACGATGTGTTATTGTTAAGGAAATTGAGACATATCTCGATGAAGAGGCTTTTGCATCATCACTGGCTTGTCCACACTTTGGATGTGGGGCTGCTATTATTTTGGTAGTTTATATTAGCATTAGTATTTGTATAGCAGCAAAAGTCATACTTTATTCTAGGTTGAATCTATTTTACAGCTTATTATTTTTTTTCAGCAAGGTAGGAATAAAACCAATGTAGATCCTTGCAAAACTTGTGGGTATGCTCTAACAGAGGATGAAATGAAAAATTATTTGGAAACAGAAGAGTTGACTTTGGAAAAAATGCAATCAATGGGATGTACAGCTTGTATCCTTTATCTATTTGATGGATAAAAAGTTATAATACCGAGAAAAATGGGTTATCAGCCACCGGAAAAAGCAAGAAAATTCTGAATTTCTGTTCACTTCTTAAGATATGTTTTGGAAAAGAAAATTGTCCTATGATTTTTGTTTCTTGTCTTTTATCACTTGGGGCTAAATCTTCTTCTTATATCTAAAGTTTTCTCCTGAAATATGATTGTGATATATTTACTTTATCTCTATCTTCAAATTATACTTATATTCAAAGGATAAACAGAAGTGAAAAATAGTAGCATAGTAGAATGACTGGGACATGAAACTTGATTTCCTACTTCTAACTAGCTTCAAGTCTCAGTCATGCCACTATTTTTCTTTTCTGTTTATCCTTCAGTTTTACAGGTCGCACGCCTATATGTGGTAAGATTTTCATCTTCCACCTTCTTTGTTCTTGAATTATTTTTCCAAGAGTTATGGTACACACTTTCTCTGATGGAAAATATTTTGATGGAGATTTATGTTAGAGATATTACATTTATTCAGAGTGATTCTATAGAATTAAGTTTATTTTGTGATATTGCACAAATAAAACCTGATCACGTAAAGCTATTCATACATCTGTCTGAATTTTTATATATTGTTTAGTTATACTGTGAACTCCAGATTATCCATGCATGATTTTTTACTATTTTAAGTATTTTTCATGGTCCTTTTTCAAAAATTCACACACAGACAAGTATTTTACTCTAATATTTACATTTTCATTCCATTTAGAATGGGGAAGCCTGTATCTTCCGTCATGAGAGGCTTTGTTCTTCTTCCAGAACAAATATGCTAATAACAGTAAATGTAATAACTTCATGGTGCTTATTTATATTTTAGTGAATCAATTTAAATTCAGGAAGAATTTTATATTAGAATAATTCAGAATCAGTATTTTTGTAAAATAATCTATCAGCTCACGTGCTTTGACTTTTGTAATAAAAAGCTCGGCTTGGCATGAATTTCTTCATTGAAATTTAATGGATCTTTATATTCCGTATTATTATGTGTAGAATTTATAGGAAAAGGGTTCTTTATTTATCATGTTATTTATTAATTTATCTCACTGCCTCTTCAGTTCTCTCAGTTAAGCTATATTATGCAATTTAGGAGGCCTTAATTAGCATTATGAATTGCTAGACTTACATTTATGGAAATTCGTATATTTGTGAGAGTTTGTCTTATATATTTGGAAAATAATAGAAATTAAAGCTTGTTTAAATGACTTGTATGCTGGATAATAAAGATAATTAGGCAAATTAAAGACAATTTTGATAAAGATTGAAATGTTGCTAATACCAATTATTTATAACACATAATGAATACCTGTGTGCTGTCCTATCAGCTTGTTTTGGTTTTGTTATGTTGATAACAACTGATGTAGTCAACCAACGAACTCTTCCCAACATGCTATGGGTATATGGTATTAATGTATCTCCTGTATTTATTATAACCATCATATATTATGTCTTTTATTACTTTCATCACCGAAATGACCTTACATAAATGTTTAGATTTGGATGTCTGCAAAGTACTACTTAAGAAGCAAGAAAATGCAAGCTTTCATCCATTAAATCTTCTGCATGTTAAGACCTTGGACATGACATTTGAAAGTGCTATCCAAATGCAATGTTGGGAAGATGCCCTCATATATGGAAGACAGCTTATTCCTGGTTTTCGGTAAGTCTTTCTTGTAAATAGGTAGCTCAAGCATTTAATTTGGATTCCAGTGAATTTATGAAAGTGTAATTTTTATAAATAATAAGTCATGTTTCAAATGGAATAAAATGTGATTTCTAAATCACAGGTTACCTCAATAAGGTAATATTTCCCCTTCTCAATTTTCCTCTCATTATAAAAGACTCCAGTTTAGTGGTTTCCTTTGCTTGCTATATTCTATATATAAACCCAAGTAATTTTGATTGTACTTAGCTTTATTTTCTCTCCTATTAAAATAAATTAATGTGTTGATATTCACAATGTTTACACACAAAATCCTCCAGGTATAAAGAGTTGTAAACCATGGGAGTTGTGTAGTTAATCATGATTATCTCACTGCTCTCAAAAAGTTTGCAGATTTTGCATGATAAAGCCATTGTTTAGTTTTCTCATAGAGTGGAGAGTTTGAAAGATTGTAAAATATCACATTTTGATCTATTTTCATGGACAGAGTCACTATATTGTGCGAGAGGTTTTCATTCTCCCTGTATTCATGTTAAGGAATCTAAATTAATGATACTAAAATATTGCTGTAATAGCAACATTTGGAGTTATTATTCAGTTATTTCATTTTGTGCTAGACTTTTCATGTAGTCTTATAGTTCCTTTTCCCAGCTAAGTGATAATCATTTGAAGACGTACCCTTTATCAGTAATTTGAAGTATAATGGAATTATTCACTCAATATCTTCATTATGTAAATGAGTATAATTTCTTTGTTTCAATTTCTCTAACGGAAATAGTGACATCATTCGATTAACTCGATGAAAAAACTCCATTTCCCCACTGTAGTCACAGTCATTGCTGTATTCAAAGTATGACTGATGTCTTTTGATTAGAAATCAAACCAACATATTTCCTTGTGAACTGTTTGAATGGATAAGAATTACTGGAAACTTAGATTTCCATTAAGACAGAAGAAAAAGCACTCTACTGACCATTGTTTAAAATTCCAGTCATCAGTCTCAGACTGGGTCAATTCTCAGTAGATTGTTTACAGGCCATCGTAGTACCTAAGATGATCCCAGAGTTAGCCACCTATACTTCTATAATTTTTGAAGAATTGGCCTGGTCCTTATGTAATAGGTTCCTTAAATTCTGCTTTTCTATTTGATATTCAAGATTCACCCCATATTTAAAATCAAAGATGGTTTCTCTCAAGAAATTCAGTAACCTTGCTTTTAATGTGGTCATTTGGTAGTTGTGATTTATCGTATCTGAGACTATTTAATTTATAACATTTTAGCTGTTGACAAATACTCTTCCTGAATTCGTAATGTCACTAACACCACTCATTTAAGGGAATAATATGAATTCTTTTCATACTGAAGAGGAGGATAAGAGAAATTGCATTTATCTCTTGATCAGTTTTTTAAGTCTGCAAATTCCTTGGAGTTGGCTGTAGAAGATGTATTGGAATGAGGTGAATTACAGAATGTCTCTTTTTGGGTTGTACCAAAGGTAATTCCTCTTGCAAAAATAAGTCCCTTATCAAAGCATTTGGGTGAGCTTCTTGACTAATTCCTGACCCACTATTGTCTCTTGTTGATTGTCATATTCTATAATTTTCTCTTATTTCTCTTGAAACCTTTGGGTTATTTATGTTTGAGTTTTTGGATAAAATTTTTTATTGCTTGCTAGAGCTAAAAAAATATTTACGATTAGTGGTGCCTAATCATCATTTCTTTAATTTCTGCTACAAACAATATTTCATATAAATTGTTCAAACTCTATGTCTACTGTAGAAGTCATGGTATATATATGGAAAACATTCCATTGAATTGTATACTGAGAAACAATAGACCTTTTGGATAAAAAATACTACATAGCATTAAAATATTTTGTTGACTTTGGCCTTTTAATTCCAGAAGGCTGGAATTTCCAATGTAAGCATTAAAAACTTTATTAACATATAAACATCCGAGGCACTTATTTTCTGGAACTATATATATAGTTGGGGAAGAGCATGAATGACTCACTTGTGGCCAATTTAGCTCTTAATTTTTATCTTAAAATTATATTTTTTCTAAAACTGAGATAAGAGGTATCTAATTATGGCAGCAAGTACAGTGTAGAGGTAAAGAAGCAGATATTCTTTGCGTAGCCACATTTATGTAACATCAAATGTAGGAGCTTAACAATGTAATGTTTTTCACCTCTTTAGTTTATTTGACAATTTTAAGTGCATATGAGTACTTACATGTATATCTTCATTTAGATTATGGAACTTAGTAAATTATTAAAATGTAGTGAAGGTTTAGGTAAAGAGAATATTTTAAAGTACTTTCGCTATTAATCACATATTGTATTGCTTTTTTGTAAGATAGAATGTCCATGTGAGACTGTAAATATCTCAGTAATGGTACTGAAGTTCTGTTGATTTAGTATTTTCTAAGATTTTAATGCTGATACCCAGAGAAAAACATTATCTTTGGTATGATATTTGTAGAGTAAGGTTGATTTGATATTGATGAAAGAAAAAGTGCTTTTCATTAATATAACTTATCATCAGAGTCATATTTAGGTTTTGTTTGTCTATCTCTATTTCAATTTTCTTTGGGTTCTTGAAAACTTAACTAACCATTGTTGATTACACTCCAGATAAAATACTTTGCTATTGGCACCTAATTCTTTGATAATTATTAGAATTATAATTACTGACTTAAGTAGAATTTTGATCTAAAATTAAATACCATGCAAAGTAAAAACACTAATAAGGCATGCACATGCAGAATTAGATGAATGAACTTTTGCAGCATTCTCTATTCCGCGTTTTATAGTAGTAATGATGTTTTATTTATTGTTTGCATCATCTTATTCAATGATATTATCTTTGACTAAATCCATATTTTACTTAGAGTACTTTTTCAAAAGCCTCGGTTTAAATAGATAGAAATTGAAATAAGCTTTAATGACCTTATAAAATAAGTCTTTTAAAGTAATATTTGCATTTAAATCACATTGTAAATACTAAAAGATCATATTTACCTTGAATAAAAATAAAATTACCTTTTACAGTAAACTATCATTTTAACATCTCACTTTTATTTAAATTTTCTCTTCAGCATACTGTTGATTTTGCTGAAACTGATTAATATTTTCATGCCATTGGAGTATAATGAACAGTTGTGCTTCCCATGTATTTCTAATCAAATATTAATTTTTTTTTGCTTTTAGACAATATCATGGGGCTGTTCATCCACTTATAGGCCTTCTTTACCTGAAACTTGCAAAGGTAGCTTTGTTACTTGAGCGACCACAGGCAGAGGTCAGAGATCTGGTAAAGAATGCTGCTAAAGTACTGCAAGTAACTCATGGAATGGATCATCCGCTGCTTAAAGCTGAGCTGGAACCTCTTATTCAAGAAGTAATTGATACTTTTTGAAGCCATATTTATAATGTGTAAATTTTATTTATGTTGTACTCTGAAGCACATCTAAGTCATCCATTGTGATTTTCATTGATAAATTTTTATACAAGGATAGTTTGAAATAAAGATGATAATAATAATCATATCGGTGATTTTTATTTTGAATATTCCATTTTAATTTTGTCCTGTTCACATATTTTTTGAATAAAAATCTCCTACAATTCAAAGTCAATTAACAAATATAGGTAATAAATTTAGTTTGTCGTTTAGTCTAAATCAGCATCTTTTTAGGTAGACCGTGCTTTCAATCAGTCTGTTAAATTTATTTCTGTTGCTAAAAGATCTGATCATGTTTCCCCAATTCTTATGTAATTATCATGCTTTGGCTTGATGCAAGGTAAAAATTTAATACTCTCAGTATTGTACGTAAAACTGTTAATCAATGTTGTCTGACCTACATCATCTTATTTTTCCAATTTTGAATCCATAATCATTTTCTTACATATATTTTATTATAAATTATTTCCTTATTCCCTTTTAATGATTTTTAATATATTTTACTTTTGATTCATTTTTTTCTCCCCCTTTTTAAGTGGGTGTTTTCCCACAATAAGGGTTTTTTTTCTATCAACCTTCAGCTGTGAAGATTTGTTCTCATAAACAGAATCTTTCCTTTTTTCTTCTCTTTCATGAGTTTTATTTTGTGTATTTTTTCTTTTGTCTTAATGTAAGAACATCATATGAGATTAGGTGGAAGAGATTAACTCATTCATTTATATAAATAGCATTTATAAATGATTAAAATAATGTAAATTCTTCATCTATCTCAATATAGAATTTACTTAAGTTGTTTACTATGTTCAAATAAAATCTGAGAGAAAGTATACACAAAATATATTCAATCATTCTCTGTTGAATTCTATTTTTCTAAAAAGAGCATCATGAAATAGTCATTTTTTTTACTTACATCAAGAGTAATAAGTGTCTAACCAAATCCTATTTAAATAAGACTCTTAATTTAATAATAAAATAAATTAAAATAATTTAGAATTTTAATTAATTTAGATAATTTAGAATTTGTAAGCTACATTCTTTCATACTTTATAGCAATATTGCATCATCGAAAAAATTAAATATACAATAATTATTTTCCACCAAATTTTACTGATGTCTTTCTTACACGTTAACTAAGAGATGAAATCATTTTTCAAAATTCAAAATCTTTCTGTCATCTGAAGGTTGAGGTCTTGATACAAGCAAAACATATTAAATTTAATGATATTCCATCATTCAACTTCCAATGAAAATATTAAGGAAGAGAACAAGTGATTTTGAAACTGAACAGAATCATAGCTTAGCCAATGCTCTGAGAAAAGTCAAAAAATGCCATGTCTTGCATTTTATCACATATTCAGGTCTTAAAGCTGCTGTAAATGGAAACCATCTACCTGATTGCTGATGCTTCCAACTCAGTAAACTCAAGAAGCAAGACGTATTTTGTATTATATGAAGATACTTTTATGTTTCTTCTTGGCTTTCCAATCTATGATACGTCATTAGAGCCACATCTAACATATTTTCAGCATCAAGAAGTTCGGAAACCTAGAAAAGGTAAAATTAACACCAACTGGGTATAAATTTAGTAAAACACATTAATTAAGTTTGCCTATGTTTATAACTCAATTTTCACCTTATACTTCTGAGACTCTTCAAAAGCATACACAATGCTTGTGTCATACAATGACATCTTGCTGGCAGCTAAAGCAAGGATGCAGTTCCGTAAACGTGCCATGACCTCCCGCTCTTCCATTGAAACTTCCTGAAACATTTTTATTCTCTTAATAGTAACATCCACATTCATACATGATGATATCCATCATGTTCATGATGATTTCAAAGTTTGCATTAACTATACATGAACTGGTCATTGCAAATGAACTTCTGGGCCCAATTTGACATGTAATTTTAAAATTTTGCATATATATATATATATATATATATATATATGCAAACAAATATATATATATGCAAACAATATATATATATATATATATATATATATGCAAACAAATATATATATATGCAAACAATATATATATATATATATATATATATATATATATATATATATATATATATATATATATATATATATATATATTATATATAGCTAACTCTCCGGATATACCTATATAGATATAGGGGATACGAATTCTGACCATGTTCCACAAGCGCCATCGACGTCAGATTTTTTCGACGTACTGGCCCTACACTCTAGATGCCAGAATAATGCAGACTTCGACGCTAGCTATCATGGGTTCGATGCCAGAAATTCCCAAAAATCGCAATTTTCCCATAAGAATGCATTGCGCGGATTTTTGAAAATTATTTTGAGGCAGTTATCGTTAAGATAGAGTAACCAAAATTTCGGAGGTTGAAGTTGAGGTAGTCTTCTATGCTTCTCATGGAAAAAATGTAGCCAAATGACAGTGAGTTCAACGCCAGGTGGATGCAAAATTCTTCCATTAGAAATGCATTGCGGAAATCTTTTACGATTTTTTTAAATGCCTTCC
This sequence comes from Pachydiplax longipennis, assembly GCA_036926295.1. Classification (NCBI taxonomy): domain Eukaryota; kingdom Metazoa; phylum Arthropoda; class Insecta; order Odonata; family Libellulidae; genus Pachydiplax; species Pachydiplax longipennis. Next base: position 9,875,995 of record JAVFKF010000024.1, on the reverse strand, counting down.
CGATAAGCTGGAAAGATAAAACCCGGAATGGTGACAGAGGCGTGGGACCTTCCCGATAAGATATTGAATCGAAACTTTGGAACAAGTAAGGATGGCACTTATCTAATATTATTTTGCTGTCTTCTCTCACGATCGGGTTCTTAGTTCGTCGCCAGGCGGTCTTTGGCACGAAGTTTTAAATTTGAACTGAGGCAGTACTTGGTATGATACTGTATTCAATGGATAGCTTGCAGTATGCAAGCAACTTTTACTCGTGTGTATATATATATATATATATATATACAAGAGTAAAAGTTGCTTGCATACTGCAAGCTATCCGTTATATATATATATGCGTGTGTGTGTACAGAAATTTGATGTGCTTTAACAGAGAATTATAAATGCATACTAAAATAAATATTCATGACAAAATTCTTAACTCACTTCTGTCACAGCTCATAGAACTACCACATTCAACTTAACAATCCATCTAGTTTGGGAAATAAGCAATACGAAGATTAAAAATTCATTTACGAGTGAGTTTTCTGATACAATGCAATCAAAAGAAAGTAATTTGTCTACAGAGAGTTAAGAATAAGAATCCTTATTGTTAATTTGACCTGTTTATAAAATATTTTACGTAGAGTATTTGGAACGTTATGTAGTCATAAGGTAAAATCAAATTTATCGTCAACCAAAGTTAAATATTATAAACACACTATTCTATCTTGACACAAACCACTTTGCCGCAGAGGATGCTATCTGTATACTGTGCAAGATTAATTTGAACTTGTACAATTGAAGAAAAAATCAAAGTAAAAGTACCTTCTCTAAATTTTGCGTAAATCCACCGGCACCACCTTCAACCTCAGTGTTAATAGTTGGAGATATCCAAATGAAGCCATTGTTTCCAAGGATAATACTCGCTCCACAATGGAGATCATGGAAGTGATTTTTTCTTCTTCTTATCAGAGAGGGAAACACAGTTAAGAGGATTCCCTGAGATAACTTCAAACAAAGGTAGATAATTAGTATCCAATAAATAAACAGCTTAAAACCTTAATTTGATAATAAAAACTTTAACCTCAATTTCATACATTCGAGTTGAGGGTTTATGATAGCACAATCTCAAGTAATTGATCCAACGCAGTCAGTACGAATACAATGATTCGTATTTCATAATTTAGAATAAAATTTTACATTTACTCGAACGTTAATTATAAACAAATAAGTTATTTGTCATGTTTTAAAAAATATTTGTAGTAACCATTCTTAAAATTAATACGATGTACCTTTCCATATTTTAAACTTCTTGTGTGAAGAGATAACGATCCATCATCGAACACATTTTGAACTTCTGCACTTATTAAGTCTCCCTCCTGTAAAAACTTTCTCATCATCTTCTCATCTTCCACTGATCTCCTTCTCTAAAAGATTAGATGTTTCTAGGTAATCGATTCGATACACATAACTCTAATAATACTATGCAAAAAGTTCTCACCAATTCTCCACCTGGTAAATTCATTGACGAAATGAGAAGATTCGAATCTAATCTTGAATTAGTATCAACTTTCCACCTTTTTTGCTGTACTTCGGTGACTCTACCAACAACGACGTCGCCGATCTCGCCATTATATCTGTTCTTCAAAGGTCTGACATACACAAGTTTATCAACCTGTTCCTTAACTCCAGCGACAGAGGCCTTCAAGTAATCCCCGTCAATATATGTTCCATGGCTCCTAAGCATTAAAAGAACGTAACATAGAAGTGAAATTCCTCTTGAACAATGACATTTAAATCGAAGATAGCATTTACATACACAATAAATCCTGCATGAGGAGAAATAACCTCTCCAGGAGTGTATATCCGAGGAGTAGGCTGGCTAATAGGAACCGTAAAAGTGGTTCTCTGGTAGGCAACGTTGATGCATACATTTTCCGCCATCATTCAAGGAGTAAGGTGCATACGGTGAAACGGTGCATACAAGGGCGTGCAAACAGTCATTTGTTTTAACTTACCCGAGGACATTTCAGAAGGTAGAGATGGCAGCACTAGACCACCCATTTTTAATCTCGTTGGGTGGCAGCCATAGCCGTGGTTTCTCAAAATATTTTACATTGGCAACAGTGTTTCTCCCTCACCGTTGGAGATTCCCGGGAGTATTTTGAAGTGGTCACTGTAATCTCTTCTGGTTCTGTGTGCGCTTTCGTCATGTAACAAAATGTCGGAATTAAAGGATAAGTTATCCGACAATTTGCTGCGTTAACGGGTGTAACATTAGTGTAACTTATACGAAAAGAGTGATATTTTATTTTCCGAGAAATTCTGAATTGTAAGTAAATGCATAAATCCTTGTTGCTTGTAATGGTGCGCATAGGAATCCTGTCTGCGTGGTTGAGTATGGGTCGTTTAATGCGTCTCTGATTGTAATTAAAGGCATTGATTTAGTTGACGATTACGAAATAATTTTAGTTTATAATGTTGTTCCTCACGAATCATGTTTGTCGGACGATTTAGCCTGCAAAAAAATGAATTGGAAAGTGACGTCGGTTTCGTCTTAACAGGCTCGAATTCCCGGTAAGGTTTACTACTAGGATTCAACAAACGAATTGAAATCACACAGAAAGGTAGATACTTGCAATTTTCCGCAACACCGATGAACACAGCAGTTTCTGAGGATGTTCTAGGTAACTTAAATTCGTCACGAATTAATAAGATGTAATTCTGTGCAGACCAGTGGTATTTCGACCCTATGGTTGTTATCCATTAAAAGCTTATTGCATTAAGTAGATAATGTTTCTGAATGTTTTCGATCAAACTTGGTTTAGATACAGCATTTCTTAACATCTTTCAATTTCCGTCTCCTTACCTCAAATTTTTACGGCACTTGCTTTCGGGAACATCTGGCAATTGGCACGCGCCAACTAAGGGTAGGCAAATTCCTCGATCTAAAAGCATTCATTTTTAATACTTAGCATTAATTAATTTATTTAATTTTCTTAGTGAATCTTAGAGCTTGCGTTTAATTTAACTAACGTTTTACTTCTCTTTACCTTGTTCAGATTTCAGTCTTATTTATTTATGAAAAACTTTTTTAATAGTTATTTGTAGTTAAAAATATATTTAAAGAATGTTTATCAATAAAATTTGGTAATTGCAGCATAATTGGCGTATTCTTTGTCTTTTACTTTTCTTTCAGTTACTAACCGAATGAAGGCGAACTCGATGCAACTATAATTTTTCTGTGCGATTAAATTCAGTGCTTTTAAATTGCGAAGCGAATGGCTCGAACTTGAATTGGTTGGGTTGAGTTGCCTGTTAATTTTCGCAATATTTTACATTGGCTACAATGTTTCTCCCTTTACGTTGGTGACTCCCGGGATCATTTTGTATTGGTTGTCGTATTCTCTTCTGTTTCTGTGTGCGCTTTGTCCTGAGACAAATATCGAAATCAAAGGATAGGAGAATTACTCCAACTGTATTTTTTTCTTTTTGTAGGGAATAAGCTATACGCGAATATTACGTATCATATGAGTTTATTTTCAATGGAAATATTTTAACTTAAATCGCCTATTGTAAGGAAAAGTGATGTCGGGAGAGCGCCATCAGCACCACCTAGGCGGAGCGCCCGTGGATGAATGTTATGTTAAACCCTATATTGTTTAGGGATAGAACTTGCACCCCCCTTGTTTCCTAGTAGGCTGTCATTTATTTTTGATGATAAAAAATTGAAAAAACGAGAAGCGTGACTACTCAGGAAACGTGAGAATACCGGACTTGCGTAGTTGTTGTATTTCGAAGCAGTAAAAGTGAGTTTTTTGTGAATACCCATTCTTCCATTCTATAATAAGTTAATATATTAATAATTTAATTTAAACTCGATACCGTCGGAATATAAATTTATATTTTGTAATGATGTGCTCTTTTTAATTTTAAATCCTAGCTCTTGGCTGATATCAACTTTTTTTCAGGTTTCTTTCAAGAAACGTCCTCTACTTTGTCAACAGTCGAAGCATCTTGGGACAAATGGAAATGGAGTTATCAGAAGCGTGACCTACTGTTTAATACTATTTATTGCGCCTCTGAACGTTTGTTTTTATATTGAATTTCCATCTGCGCCATGGAATGCTTTAAAGAAGGAGAATGGGTTGTCCTCCATCAGATGAACAACAGGCGTCTTGCACGAATAAGTCGAAAAGGATACATCTTACTTGGAAGAGATAGTGTTTCACTGGAAGGTGTAATTGGTTGTCTTCCTTGGACTAATTTCAAAATGACTCCCCAAGTCGGCTGTAAAGGAGGAAAGAGGTATTTTAATCTTGAACCTATGAAGGATAACGAAATAATTTCAGATGAGGAGGTGTTAAATGATGAAGAAATCCAAGAACGAAAAGATAATAGGACTATAAATGATGATGGACAATCTCAAAGTTTATCTTCGACAGAAATTGAAGCCCTTCGTGATGAAGGTCTCAGTGGCAAGGAAATTGTCAGCCAGATTATTGCAGGAAGTGCAACTTATGACAAGAAGACACGTTATTCTCAAAGAAAGTATTTGCGCAAAAAGGAAAGCAAGCATTGTTTAAGAGAAAGAGTTAGCGTTCGTAAAACTACTCTTTCAAGCGTTGCGGAAATACTCTGCAGTAGTGGAAGTGGAGAGGGAAGTCGTGGCAGTATAACAGGTATGAGACCTGACACACTCTCACAGATGTTAACTGCTCTAAACATCCAGTGGTATTGCTCGGCGAGGTCATTGGATGCCACCGTAACTCAAGAGTGTGTAAACTCTCAAGGAACGATGTACATAGTTTATGAAAGCAGCAGTTGGGGACTAATAGTTGCATCACTTCTCAATTATCTTCCAACCCGAAACTGCCGTGTATTACACTTATATCCTGGCCATGGCGTTCCCACTCTTATAGCACCAAAATCTCTCAATCTTCCTGATGAAAAGTTCTCGATTCTTTCAAGTGTAAATCTCACAGCTTTGCTGCAAAAGCTTGGGAAATTGAGTAATTTGGATATATTTTCACAAAATGACGCAAAAAATGTCATTCAATCTGAAGAATCCGACGCGAATACTTCCTCAGTTCATAGTATTTGTGACAATAAGTTTGAGCAAGTAATAGACACGAATGAAAATTGTTTCACAGAAGGTAGTGATCGTGATACTCCTATTGATGGGGACACTTGCGATACTGCTGACAGTAATAAGGATCAAAAAGTCTGTGAGCAGAGCAGACACCAAGAAGGAAGTTTCGATTCCCGTGAAACTGATGAAGGTGACAACACAGTAAAGAGCCTTAAAAGAAAGGTTGAAAGTATTGGGAATTGTGCCGATGTAGAAACTGTCGCGAAAAAGCCTCGTTGGGAGCAAGAAGCAGAGAAAGCTGCGGATTTACTTAATTCGCGCAGAGCAGATGGTCTGGTAGTGGTTGCAAGCAAAGAGCATCCTGTTTCACTCGTTTTAGCTCTACTGCCTTACCTTGCTCCCTCCAGACCCCTTGTGGTATATTGCCCTTACAGAGAACCATTGCTTGAATTATATGCTGTCCTAAAGGGAATGGAACCATGGGTTGGAAGATGCCAGCCTTTAGGTTCTAAAGATACACTTAGCAAAATGGTTAACCTGAGACTTACCGAAAGTTGGCTTCGCAACTATCAGGTCCTACCTGATAGAACACATCCTGAAATCAACATGTCTCCGGGAGGCGGTTACGTTCTCTCTGGAACATTAGTTGATCATAATGACTCTTGAATTTTTTGCAGTGTCTTCATTACAGTGATTTGAAAAAATGGAATTAGATAGTGGCTGGAGGGTTTCAGAGGTCATTATTTTTTTAATTTCAAAAGTATTTTGGAAGTGGAGGTAGGAATTTGAATAAATTCAATTACTTTTTTAAGATGACTATATTTCTCAAAACAATTTCAATTTTCCTTTTACTCTGACATTTATATTAACAATTGTGATTGACATTACTCAGGAATTTAGGGATTGTATTTATGTATCTACACTTCAAGCCTAAAGCCTTTGTTTGAGAAACATTTGAGTTGACATTTTCAACCAATACGGTGTGTACCATAAGAATACTAGTAAAATAGAATAATTATGAATATTATTATCTTGCAAGTATTTTAGGATTTACAAAAACAGCTTCTGTTCCTCTTATTCTGTTTCTTAAAACAATTGGTGATTTGATCTATGTAGTGTAAATATCTTACTTACCTAGATACAAGCAAATATTCTGTTTTTGACAGTACTTCACATTTTGCATACTTTAACTTGCACAGAGATTCATCATCCTAATGATTAATATAGAAATTAGGTCATCTCTTCACAGCCTAAGCTTTATTTCTTTATTCGTGCAGTTCACAAAGAGTTGGAACAATCTAGTATTTTGTAAGAAGTATCAATTTGTAAGGATAAATAGTTCACTTAAATGCCACTTTGTTTAGAAGTTTTTGGATTCGTTTAATGCAAATGTGAATACAATGGTGCCACAACTTCCTCTCACTTTAAATGGAACATATTTCATTCAGTAATCCAGTTTGCTATTATTTGTTGAAGAAGGCCTGTTGTGGCAATTGCTCAAAACTTCTAAAAATAGAAAGATTTTTCTTCTTTCTGATCACTGAATGTTGTGGTAAATGCAGTTATAAGAGAATAGGTAAGATTTTTGGGGATACTAAGAAGTGAAATTATAGATATAGGAAACATACCATTGAGTGTGGGGCAATTGCTTAGTTTCTTCTTGAATTTTGTAATGTTCTAACCATCCCAGTTTTTAACATCAATCTTAGTATTATAAATTATTAAGTGTTTATACCAACATAATTTAACATTGAATAGGTTTGGAAATATTGCAAATTTTATAACATCTCCCCACAAAATATTAAGCCCACAATCACACCTTAGAGAAATTACTTTATTCACCCATTTCTTGGGGCCTAAACGTAAACACATAGTGGGCTATTTTCTAAACTTAATTCATGCCTAAAATGTTAGACTTTGCATCCAATTAAGTGGTGTATTTTACATCCTACTTTAAAAACTTGGAAAGATTTTTGTGAAACTAAGCTGATGCAAAAAATACAACGGACAGAGCAATTAAGTTGAAATTTCATCCAAGCATCAAACAGAAAATTTAAAGTTTTGTGTGATAAAGTCTTATCTAATTCAATTTATGTAATTTAATGGGAAAGAGTTTTAATTCCAAACATAAATTGAATTTGCCTCACTTGCAATACCTAGGAGAAAATTCTTATTCTTTGGTGCTTCTGTCCTTTTTACACGACAGGTTTCAATGGTATTAATTATTTTTTTGATTGTTTAATATTAAAGAGCCCTTCAACCGAAAAAAGGGAAGTTGTCTCATCTCCGTTAAAACTTGATCTCTGCTATAACATGGTATTCATAACCTGAAAAGTGTGTTGGGCAGGTTTTATTGTACATTTATTGTGTTACATTAAAATCATCATAATAATATCTCAAAGATACAGAAGAACATGATAAGAAAATATATATACAGAGGATTATTACATACAACAACATGCATAGTCAAGTAAATACATCTATAGGAAGTGGTACTCTCAAATACAGAGATTTTTCTTTCTCAAGTTGATAGGGAAAGCGTTAAAGATAATTATTTTTTATACTGAGAATGGGTTTCGAACTGGTAATGAAATTCAGAAAAATCTTGAATTCATCTTCATGTTAAAGAAGAAGGATAGAGTAAGTAGTTTCTTTTGGGACACCCTGTATTATGAGTTGTGTAGAATACAGCACTAATCAACTCATGGGAAAGTAGAAAAGATATTTTTAAAAATTAACTTCAAATTTGTTTTTAAAGCCAATTATTTAGAGGATCGTAGTATCAAGTAAGATAGTAAAAGCTGCAAATTACTGAGGTTTTTTTTGTAAAAAAGGAAGGAATAGGATAGGAAATTATCTGGCATTTGAAGAAATGGTATGTCAGATATATCCTTCATTATTAATTGCTTCAGCATGAATTGTATAGAACAAAGGTACTTTAAAAAATTGTAATAAATTGAAAGCCTAAAAGATGCCCTTAAAAGAAAAATTGCTAATGTTGCACATTGCAGGAGATGGTTAACATTTCCTCAAAGGCTAGATGCTGTCCACCAATGCTAATAATCCTTCCACATGACTTGCTGCAGCCAAGTGCACCTTATTCTTACAAAATAAGAGGCATGCATGTAGGTTTATAAAAGACTAATAACTTTGAGATTTTCATCCTCTGAGGTAGATTATATCCAAAAGCCTTGGAGGGTGGAATTTCAGAACATTTTTATTGTTGCTTCCTTAGTAAGTCAATTACTTGGGTAGGCCAATATTTGTATCTGTCTAATCCATGATTGTAGGCTCACTTAGGAGGGAGAGACAGTATGATTGTAATCAAGGAAATTGTGAAGATATCAAAATGAATTCCAGCAAGTCCAAATTTATAATTTTGTACACAAAGAAAATCTAAAAACTACTTCATAGTAGTTAGCCCTGGTAAAAGGAAAGTACATCAAATAGATAATGATGAAAGAAAGAAATGATAGATTTAATTAAATCAGTTCATAAACAAGAAAGATTTGCCAACTTCAATTCAAGTTCATATGATAATTAATTGGTATCTTTTCTTTAAATAGTTTGAGGGGGACTGAAATTTTCCTGCTGACAGAACCCATGATGTATAGAATGTAGGTTCTAAATCCAAGTTTCCTCAGTAGTTTAGATCTTACCAAGCTGACTGATGAAAACTTAAAGAGGCTTTGTTATGTAAAATTATCGAATGAAAAATTTCAGGGCGTCATTTCTATGTTGAACCAGCATTTAATTTTATTATACATTTATAATGAATGATAAAATATGAGCATCCTAATAGAAATACCTTCACCTATACTTCTCCCTTCCAAAACATTTTTTCCCTTTCCCACTCTTACTGCATTCTCTCATACACCTGAAGATGCTGCTCTAGTTGTGAAGTCAGTTCTCAACATTGAATTGTGTGGAATATTTATGGCCTTCCACAAACTAACCATAATGATTTAAATTTGTTTGCTCTTGTTAATCATGCACCCAGATGTAGAAATAAATTTTTATATCCATTCATTCAAATAATAATGGAAAGCATATATCTGGGATGTCTGGAGTATAAGCAACTGTATATTTTTTTTGGCTCATTTCATCACTTAGAGCCAGCCGAATTAGTGTGGTCCATTTTTTCCATATACTCCCTTGACCTATACTCTGATATACTTCTGGTTGTCATTTTCTCTCAATTTCAAATACAATGTGTAATCTTGCAAGTTCAACAAAAGCAAACTGTCTGCAATTTGGCAAAATAAATTGCTTAACTCGGAGTTAAGTTACCCAAATATAGCTTTGCAGCCATTTCAAAAAAATTTGTAAAAGAATACCAAAATTAATTTTTGTAAAATAAGGATATATCATATTAAACGAGAAAATCTACTTTGACAGCATGGAGAACGAATTAATTCATCAAGAACTCTATACTGCGAGTTCAACACAAAACATTAACATCATAAAGAAAATAATTTCATCTTTATTAATATATATAACAGAATTCTGACAATAAGGAATACACTTTATAAATTCAGTAGCTGGATAATTTCTTTAAAAAAACCCCTGTAGAATAGCACACCTTGAACAATGTGTGGCAAATCATATTAAGCACTGCACCAAGTTTTCCCATCACTGTTCACTGATCTCATTCTTAATTTGAAATAAATTTCACGATGAAGTCCCAAATGATCATGATATTAATGTAGAACATTCACCACAATTCTACCCACAAATTACAACACTTACAAATGCAATGTGATCTGAAACACGTACTTCCTTTTCGACGATTGTGCCTCGGAAGAAAATATAAAAAAGTTCGGAGTGATTTACCTGAAGGAACCTTCCAATTATGTGGTAATTGCTAAGCTGTATAGACCTACAACTAAGAAATACGTTGGTCTGGAAAATTTATAACATAAAGCAACATGCAAAAGGTGCATGACAATTAACTTCAGATTTAGTTCGACGACTGATACATAAGATAGCATCGGTATACAATTGTAGCTGCGACTCCAATAGCTGCTGGAATTAGCCATGAGCTCCAGGAATTGCTATGAAAAGAGCGACATATTAGATCTTGGATAAATGAGAATATATAATTTTCAACCTTCTTTGGAGTGGATATAAAGATAATCTACCTTGTGCCTTCGTCAGAGGACTTCCATTCGTGTTTTTTAACCTTCGTATCCTTACGGTCTTCCTGCAAAAGATTGTATTATCAATCAAAAGTATTTTTTAAATTGTCTAATTTTCATAAATTATTTACCTCTATAAGCTCCCCAATTTTATATTTTGCCATCAATTCTCTTGCATCCGTTGAGTGCCCAACATCTTCAAAAGGCTCAGTGGCATCTTTGCCGGCTTGCTCAATGAGTATTTCTTCACCACCGGGATGCTGAAAGTTATATATTTACAGTATATTTGTACATTCTGAACGATTGCAATTTAAATAACAAAATAACTATAGATATTTCATTGGTTTCTGTTCCACGACCAACGAGACTAATTGAAAGTAAAACCAGCAGCTCCCCAATTCCCAAAAGATGCAATAATTACACGACGAATGAAATTTGCTTTACCTCGTTAAGGAAACCGCTAACGTCGTAAACGCTGTTGTGGATAGTAATCCATTTTTTGTCTTTATTTTGTGCAACTTCCTTAAGACTGTATAGTTTCATTTCTGATGATGTTTCTGTCATGATTGGTTAGATGCCAATTTGGAAATTGCAGAATAAAAGTGGCAATGATATAAATCACGTACTAACTTCGGTGTATACTACGTTAGACTTGAGTTCCTCTTCATAAACTAAAAGTCATTGAGCTGCAACGTCACAGGCAGACTACCGCTAAAACAGTTTGATGCCATATGTTCTTCATTTGCTATAAATACTTAGACCTTAAATTCGTGGCGCTTTATTCGCGGCATGTAAAACGGTTTAAAATAAATTTTTATTATTCAAGATGTATTTGGTTTGAGTTATTATCCATTATAAATTATGTTAATCTCAAGGTTGGAGGGGTGCAGCGATGGGAACTATGTCATTTTCATCAGATAAGATAAACAGTTTGATGTCTCATGACCTTGTGAATTCAGAAACCTTGACCGAAGCTAGCTTGAAATATGTACCTAGGTTAAATAAATTATAAATAACCGTCTATTTGTTCATTTGGAAAATACGGTAAAAATCTGACATTCTGATCTACCGTTAGCTCAAATATATCTTCATATGGAAAGAAGCTGACTAAAAATTAACTATTGCCTAAAGTTAATTATTGCCTAAAGAAATTATTGTCAATAGGAAAAGAGCATTTATTGTAGCCTATTCCGTTCAGCGATCAGTTTCTGCAAATAACAAATAATTACTGCTACAAATCCACGAACAATGGTTTTCATAAGAAATTGATATACTTGTTATATAACCTGCCGTTGGGTTCAATTGTGAAATCACGAAGGAACTGATCTTGTTTAAGAACTGAAAATGGATCTGAAAGTAACTATTTTAAACTTTCTTCTGTCCTTCATTGAAGCTATTAACATCTATCCATTTATTCTCATGTCTGAAACTTTTTGTATAACCTTTGGATTTAAATTTAAGTAGAAGCAAGTTATTTTTTAAACACCTGTAAAAGTGTAGTAAGTTGAACCATAGACCTCTATGTTTATGGTTAAAGTCATTAAACTCGATACATTTTGCCAATTGCTTGGCCAATCAATTAATTCTAAATCTACTGGTTCTTTGAACTGTTTGTGTATTTATAGATACAAATTATTATAAGTTAATGAAGCCGTTTTCTTGAAGACGTGTTATTATAAGGTCTATTATTGCTTTCACTAGTCATGAACAGTGCATATGTTCTCTTCTCATCTACAATTAGTTTGAGTAATAAATTCAATTAAGTTTTAATGCAGTCATTCATCTCCTTTCTGTAATCATAAAGTTCTGCTTAAATCAGTTTCACTATCATCCGGCTTAATTGGTTTTTATAGAAAAAGCATAAAGTAGTTATTTTGTGAGAATAAACCATTGCATCAAATATTGCAAATAATTATAAATCATCCAAATATTCCATACTCTCTATCAAAAGTAAACATTCATTATTTTTATTATTGCACCATTTCTATGCATAGTAACAATTTCCTTATAGCCTAAGGGTGGAAGACAGGTTCATAGACTTTTGGATTGGGTACTTGGAGGAGAGAGGTTTTAAGCAGGCAATGATGAGAACTTTGGTGGATTAAAATCAGTTTTCATTTGGCCAGAAAGATATCTTTAGAGCTAGTATTAGAAATCATTATAAAATGGTCTCTACATTTTTAAAATTATTTCTTGGAGAGTATTATTTTGATTGAATAGAAAGACTAATTTGTGTTTGGCAGATGATACAACATGAAAATTTTTGTCATGAATGAGTATGGTACTTTTTAGTTTAATTCATTCATTGCTACTAAATTTAGAAGTGCAGTGAATTCAACTTTAGTGTATTATTAATAAAAATTTTATGAATATCTTGGTTGAAGAGTTGGTTGAATAAAATATAATCATAATTAATACATGGGAAATTTTTTACCTTCATAGGAGTTAGATCTTCAGTATTCTCCCAGCAGGTGGTCAAAACGTTATGAACCAGAGCGAGTAATAGAGGAGCATATGAAAATTGCTGCTAAAGGTAGTTTTAAAACCAAATACAGGAATATACTGCCACAGATAAACTAAAGGCTTTTAGAATACTAAGGTCAATTCAAAATTGTGTTAGTATTGAATCCATATGAGGTATTTTAAAACTCAATTTGTATTTCTCTGCAACCATTTTGCTTTTCATATTTATGAAATGCTGTCTCCTATGATAGCAAGAAACTTGTTCAGTAAAAATCATACAGGAACATATCAAAAAGTAAGGTAGTAGTATTAGTAAGGAAGGCCTTTTTATAATCTACTCTGCAGTTTCACATAATATGGTACTAATACTTACTACTTCTCACCATAGTCATCCTGCTTGTCCAAAAATTTGATTCATTGGTAAACAAAGGTATTGAGACCAGCATCAACCCTATACCCCAGACTTTGCACTCTTGTCAGTGACTTCCATCTCTTCAGATGCCACAGAGTACAAGGAATACTCATGTAGTACTTGAGTGGTATGCAAATTGGAATTGTAAGAGAAGTTAACAATGCCAGCTAGATGTGGCTTCAAGATGTTTAACTCTTATTTCTCCAAATCTGCTGTTGATGGCTTTACAAATATTCAGGCTATCAAGAAGTGTATCTGGAGGATTAGTGTGTGCTAGTACCTTGCAATGTGTATCACTTCTTGAGGCTGAAAAATAAACGAGCTCTTGTTACCTTACTTTTTGATTCACCTTCGAAGTTGCTATTTTCAGTTCTTGGAAGAGCCATAGACTTTTTAACTCTTATATAATCTATTTGCATTGTCTGTTAACTGGTTTTTGACATAGCACTTTCTCAGTTAAATTAAACATCTTTCTAACTATCAGTGATGAAAAGTAGCATAACAGATTATTAGAAACTGATCGCTAGTAATTTCTTTATCAATACACGACTTATTATTATCACATTCATCATCATCCATTTTAATTTCTGAATAAGAGTCAAATTTTTATCTTGTGGTAAGTAATGGAGGTGGGAAATATAAGGACAAACTGCTTATCAAAGAGTTAGTTTTGAGTACTTCATGATATATAGGGTTAACCAGATTAATTTTAGCCCATTTGATGAATAGGCTGAATTTTGAACAGATTTTGAAATATTGGTATTTATATTTTTTGTAAAAATATACTTCTCATAGATTAATATTGCTATGGTTAATGGAAATTGTGGCACCGCACATTAACATTCCGCACAATCGTTGTAGTATACTTCAAAGAAAAGCCATTTCTTGGTACTATAAAGTAATTCCCAAATCTTCTTATTGTAAATAAAATTGTACACTATTCTAATGGAAATTATTAATTAACCATAAGACCATATATGCATGGAGCACTGAAACAGGGATTACTTCCAATGGTTAACAGTGCTAGGCTATGGTTATAATAGTAACCGTGTAATAGATGTGAAACCTCTGAACCCAAAACAACTGTAGTTGAATTGATGAAAGAATAGTCTTTTTTTTTAATTGTGCTATGCTTAGCAAGATTTCTAGACAGGATAGTTGAACAAAATCTGTGCAATTAATGGACTTTGAAAAAGGTCATATTGTGGACTTGAGGGAGGCTGGTCGATCCTTTGGAAAACCTGCTCAAAATGTTGGAAGTGAGCAGAGTGAGGTGTCTGCTTTGCATCATTGTTGGTGCCTGTAGTCCAATTATGATGCTCATGATTGGTAACCTTATTCCAGAGGGCAGTGGCATGCAGACTCTCTCTGGGACACGACTTATGATGATGATTGCTCGTCCTGCATGACAATGGCCACATGCAGGTGCACTATTGTTACTCAGCTCCATCTTTATTCACCAAATATTTGTTAACTCTTCTGGCCTGCAAAACTACTTGACCTGTCCTCAATTGAACATTTGTGGAATATGATGGAAAGGTGTTTGATATGGTCTGCAACACCAGCAACCTAATTCCACCAATTGCAACTACAGGTTTAATTAGTGTGGAATGTTATTCTCTGAAATGACATTCAACACCTTTATGAGTGTCTTATGCATGACCGGAGGACTTTATGGTCACTAAATAAGACTGTGCTAGATACTGACATTGTTGTTCAAAAAGCATAGTCTCTGTCTACATTTGTACAACCCTGTAATCATGATCACATAAAGTATACATACAGCCTGTATAATCTTTCTATATAAAATTTCATTTATGCATGGCCATCACATCCATATGGTCCTTAATTATTTTCCAGAAGTGCAGATATTTTGTATCACGTGAATGCTTGGAGTAAAAGCAGATTTTGATGTGACGTGTGAAGTAAATAATTCTTTGTCCATCAAAATAACAAATTATTCAGAAATTTTGATGAATGGAGATTTGTTTAATCTGTTATGATATTTTTATCTTGAATGTTTATTAGCATTTACATAATTAATTTTGAAAGGAAAGTTGATATGTGCTGAATGGATAATTTATTTTATGTTCACTTTCAGCCAGTGAAGAAGCAAAATCCTTGATTCCAGTAGAGATAGGTGTACCATATGGAAACAAAGATGGAGAAAAACTTGATATATTTGGGGGGACTTCTATCCCTAAAGGTAAATTTCCATGTAATAAATAGATTTATTATAGGGATATTATTAATTTACTTCTTTTACAAAACTGCATAACTGAAATATGAGTAGAATTATCTTACTCATTTTATACAAAGGTTGTAAAACTAGGTTTTAGGCCACAGTTTTATGACTAAATGGGAATTAAATAACTTTTTAACAGTAGTATATTTTGGGTACACGTTGTTTAGTCTTGAGATATTTATTTGTCTGTCTCTCTTAATTTCTAAATTTTACTTGTCTGTTGATGTGGAATGTATTTAGATATTTTGAGAATTTAATCTGGCTTAACATTACAGATGCTCCTATACTTGCTTATGTTCATGGAGGTTATTGGCAGTCTCTGGATAGATCAATTTCAAGCTATTGTGTGAAGCCTCTTTTTACTTCAGGGATACGCACAGTTGTGGTTGGTTATGACATTGCACCTAAAGGTATATCAGTAATAAATCTTATATGTACATATAAGGCTATGCTACTTACTTCCATAAAATAGACAATTTCAATGTGCAGGTTTCACTGAAGTTACAGTCTTGGTTGCTCTTACAATGAATATGGTGCCTCCAATTACATTTATTTGATATTTCAATATAAATCTAGAATTACAATACACATTATGTAAGAGATTTTTGGAATTGAATTCAAATTTCAATGAAAATTCATTGAGTAATTCTTCACTCATTTGCAATATAACTAAATATTAGTACAAACTCTGCACACTATAATTTAATATATGCAGAAATAAAACTGGATGAATGAAAATATGAGTGAATAATTAATAAGAATTAGTAGACCTCTTGCTTTTAGTAGACAAGTCCTTAAAATATGTTTTGTTTCATAAAATCTAAAGAGTTGTTTTTTAAGAAACTCAGAACATATCACACTAAACTGGCTAACACAGTAGAATTTATTAATCAAGTTGTAGCTTTGTGGAAATCCATAAAATCTAAGGATATGAACTGAAAGGAATGAGTCTTCCAAAAGGTACTGTTCATCATCTTCAGATTCTGATAATCGTCATCCTTTGCCAAAACCTGTCTTAGATCTCTACTTAGATTGTGGAAAAATTACAACTCCTTTCAGTTTAATTCTTGGACAAGGTTAGCATAAATTTTAAGCAGGTTCCATTTCCATCAATCTGAAATATTATCAACACAAGGAGAGAAGAAAAGTTGTACGTACTTAAACGTACAAACTTTCAGCCAAAAACTTTCTACAATTTTCAAAACAGCACTATCTGTAAATTATTTGCTAGATCACTCTATAAATTATCATGGGATTACTACACTATGGTCAAATAACTGAAGGAAATACATTAAAATATTTCTAAATCCCATGAGCTCTTCAGAAAAGGGGCATCTAATCGCCTAAACACCTTATGTTGAAAACTATATTGAAATTTAAATTCAAATTCATTCCAACCAAAGACTAACAATAAGGCAGTATAGGCAATTTACAATGGGGTAAAGTATCACCATATGAATTTATGTGTATGTACAAAAGATGGTAGTAGTATACAAAGAAATGTGGGGAAAATAAAACCTTAATACATTAGTTACTTGAGACATTTATTACAAATTATCGTTTAGATATTATATAAATACTATAATAAGCCTTTTGAGTTAACAGGTGCAAAACCTGGATTTTGAAAGATTTGGTCAAGACCCAACATTTGATGGATGCAATACATTGAATGGAAGTTTGTTACTTGTTTAAGAAAAGGAGTGTTTGAGGGGTTTTATAGGGAGAGGGTAAGTGAGTGGTCATAAAGATTGATGTAACTATTATGGCATTTTAAATAAATATGTATATTAGATTTTATAGGAGAGAGATGTAAATTGTTTCTGGAAAATAGGTTCAGGATGAGAAATAGAGGCAAGGAAGTGTAAGAAACCTTAAGAATCAAAAGAGTGTATACCCAGGTCCTCTACTAGAAACATGATTTCATAGATCTCAGTAGCTAATTCTTTCCTATAAATTACAAAACATTTTCAGCCTATAGCTTTATAAATGAGACAGAAAAAAATTCTGGTTAAAATTTATCCTTTAATATAAAACAAACTAATGATTTTTGATGGCTTTTTATTATTTGTAGAAATTTTCATACTTTTATGTCTTTTAAAAATATGGCAAAGTATTATCTGCAGTGTGTGTCAAGGAGAAGGAGTTAATATGGCTCACTTTATCAGAGCTAATGTGATCCAATACCCACTTGAAAACTGGAAAAAGGTTGAACACTCCTACTTTAAAGCCATGCTAGGTTAGGAAGCATTTATAGTAAGCTACACCAGGTCAGCACATTCATTCCTATATTGATTATTTTCAGCTAAAATGGGGGAGATAATCCAGGAAATTCGTAAGGCTGCTGAGTTTATTCTGAAATTGGCCATAAACCTAGGATCAAAGTAAGTGATTACATTGTTAGTATATCTGGCCAAAAGATTGTCCTATTAGCTTATCCTAATTTCTGTATGTATGGTTTCTTTCTACATTTCATCCGATCATTTATTTAACATGTTTTAAAATCCCATGTACCTCTGTTCTGAATATTTAGAGAAAATTATCAAATCTATAAGGGTACATTTACCAATACCATCCTCATCTTTGGCACTAAAGTCCATGTAGGGCATCGTCTTCTTCACAACTGCCTTCTATTCTTGTCTATCCTCCGCCATCATCCTCCACCTCTGAACTCCCAGCTTTCTGAAGTCTTCTTCTACATCATCTTCCTATCTTTTCTTTGGTCTTCCTCTACTTCTTCTCCCATCTGGTTTTCCTGCCAAAACAGTTTTTCATATTCTTTCTGTCCCCATTCCATGCACATGCCCTATCCACCTCATTCTGGCTTGCTTAATCTCGGTCAATATTCCATACTTATCCTCATACATTAGTTGCAATTCATTGTTCCTTCTTATCCTCCACTTTCCATCTTTGTGCACTGATCCACATATCTTCCTCAATATTTTTTCTCCCACCTCTGTAGCAATTTCTCCTCTTTCACTGTCATCGTCCATGTCTATGAGCTATAGATTATGGTGGGCCTGATTATCGTTTTACAGCCCATCTTTTTTGTAGATCTACTAACAGTTTTTGATTTGAAAACTTTTTGCAAGGAATAATATGCCCTATTTTCAGTGGCAATTCTAGATTCAATCTCTTTGGACATCACGTTATCATTAGTGACCCTGGTCCCCGAATATTTTATCTGCTCTGCTATCATCTTTGGTTGAATAATATGTCTCCATCTGTTCCTCTCCCAGTTTGATTTTTATCTAATATAATATATTTTTTTTTCTTTATTAACATGCAACCTCATTCTACCTGTTGCTTCCACGACCTGCTCACATGTCTTTTCAAATTCTTGACTACTCCTTGGTAAAAGTACCAGGTCATCGGCATAAGCAAAGAATAGATTCATCCTATTAAAAATTGTCCTCACTGGGTTATTAGTCATTTCCTTTCTCATGACTTTCTCTAAGGATAAATTAAAGAACATAGTAGAGAGCACATTACCCTGCCTTTCACTCTTTCTACAGCTATTTCCTTGGAAAAGTCTGAGTCTATTTTAACAATATTTCTAGTGTATCTGAGGGTCATCCTTAATAGTCTGATGATTTTATTTAGGATGCCAAATTCTTTCATGGTAATAAACAACTTCTCCCTAATCATTTATCAATGCAAATTCTCAAAAATTATATTCAAAAGGAACTTCCGCAATTTAATTAGGAATAAAACAACTGCATATAGATAAAAATATTATAATATTTAGTTGATTGTATCGTTCAAGTTAAATGTGTGAGTACAATATTGTGTAGATTTGGAAATGTATGGCTTTTAAAATAAGGATGATGGGAAGATATTTTGCATGAAAGCTGTTTGGAAGGAAAACCCTAGGAGTAACAGATGAGAAAAATTACTGACATGACTGGGACTCAAAAGTAGGTTCCTGACACCCCAGGCAGATGTTCTAACCATTAAATCACCATGCTAACTCAATTCCACACTGTTAATGAAATGCTTTTTGAGCAAGGCTAGTGACCCTCTATATAGTGGCACCAATCACTGCCAGAGGTCCCCATTGAGGTAGTGAACTTATAAAGCAGTGTTATTGAGGACTTCCTCCTGCTATGATGGATAATAACTTAAAAATCTGTTTTTCCTTGATTTCCTGTCACATGGCTATCATGCAAATTTAAATACCTTCCCCTCAACCTAGTTATTTTTTGGGGGGAAATCTCTCAAAAGCATAGTTTTGTGAGCTTTTTAAATCTATGAGGACAAATTATATTTGTTATAGAATCCTTTTATATTCACTATATCTGTGACATTTCAGCCTTTTATGACTTACTGAAAAAGATAATTATAGATGATTTCTCCATTTATAGCCACTAAAATTATCTAAATTGACTCAAAATTTAACTTTTCCTATATTTTCAGATCAGTGTGGTTTGCAGGACATTCTGCTGGAGCACATTTATGCTCTACACTTCTTGCTAAGGATTGGATAGACTCCTTACACAACAACCTGAGAGATTTGATGAAGGGATTAGTACTTATTAGTGGGGTGTTTGATCTGACTCCTTTAATAAATATATATGTTAATGAGCCTTTGGGAATGACAAGGTATATCTTTTTTATCATCATAATTTTTACTTTTTATATTGTGAGAGACTGTTCCTTTGATTCCTTATTGGCTTTCATTTGCTAATTTAGTCGGTACTAAGAAAATATTCTAAACAAGTCATAAATAATAATAATAAAATAAAAGGATATTCATCTTAAAACTATAATGCTGAAATGCTTTCCTTTTTGTTATTCAAATCTAAAATCAAAATAACTTTTTACAGAAACAATAAATTTTTGCTAATCTATGAATATTAAATCTTTATAATATTATTGTTATTAAAGCCTCTTACACGAGTTATATTTAAAATATTTACCATTTTCATAAGTGATTAAGTATATTAACTGCTTCAAAAATTGTAAAAATTAACAAATCTGCCATATCCTGTAATAATAAAAATAACTATAGTTATATTAATTCCTTACTGCCATAATAAAATACATGGTATAGAATAGGTCAAGACTCATACAGACTTAAATAATTTATATATTTAATATACAATATTGCTACAGTTTGGAAATGGAATTAACTTACTCTACACTGAACTACTAACAAAAGCAATGTTACAAAGATATATTCATTTAACTACAACTACCATGAACTTAAACTATCTGAAACAGCCTTAGCACCACTAGTCAATATAAGTTATAATGCAAGATTTTTCAGGGTTCCTGATTGTTCTTCATGGTTACCATAGCAGCCAAAGAAGTCCCCACTGTTCATCACCCTACCAGGCAATCCCCTACTTATCCACATTTTGTTACCAGCAGGCTCTCTCATCAACTTATTTATTTTACTTGTAAAGTAAACATAATAAATTACTTAAGAATTTAACACTTTTTGGGAAAGGCTTGAAGATTTCTGCTGGTAGACTGTTCCATTCCTTGATAGCTTTTTTAGAAAAGAGTATTTCCAATAATCTGTTTCTTTTTGCTTTATGTATCTTGCTTTGCATATGTAATCAAACCTTCCCAAGTATTCTGCCTCCTTTATTCTATCATGTATCTCCTTAAATGCAGGTATTCCCATGGATGTTATATAAAAGCCAAAAAATCTCTTTTTCCTTTCTCCTGTCTTTCAAAGCGTCCTAACATATGCATACAATACTAATATATCATATTTACACATTAAGTACTCTGATAATAAGTCTAATTAAAGAAACACAACATTAAGATACATAAGGAGGCAGGTAAGGTCACAAAATATATTATCATATAATCATGATAGTTATGGTAATCATGGTATTCCATTAATTGGAATTAATGACCATTAAAATTCTACCTCAGGTACAGAATAAAATAGTCTCCATTCATCAGGTTCTAAGTCCATGTTTTTTGGGAACAAAATCTCTTTCATCCTTTCATTTTATATCTATTTCTTCCTCTTTTCTATCTTTTATAGATTTTTTCTCTCTAAAGATGACTCATTATAATTACATCAGTGTCAAAAGTGCCTTTCTTGTTTCCATGAGTTAAAGGCATCTAGTAGATAAAGGAAGAGAATAATATCATACTTAATAGCTCTTAGCAGAGTATTTTTCAAATTACTAACCAACAAAATGTTTGCAATTGGTCCAATATATCAGCCAGGCTTAGAAGATTTACTGGAAACTGTATTTTGACATTGCCTTCAGAACTACCTCAATCTTTTTTGTAGTACTGCTGATGAATCAAAATACTTTCTGGATTGTAATAGTGAATCTAAGTCTAAATATCTACACAATTATTAAATTCAGGTATGCATAGATCTGATCAACCATTTGATGCTCTCAATAGGGGCCTCCAGATATCTATGAGCAAGGGTAAGGCTTTTTACTTTGGTGAATGCGTTTGTGATTTGAATCCCAGGTCAGGACTCATGTGTGTAAGTCCTCTGCAGTTGAAGCACTTTTAAAATTACTGCTACTTCTGCTCAAGCCCCTGGTAGCCATGTGGGTAATGCGTTTGCTTTTGGTGGGGCCAAAATGTTTACCCAGCATCGAAACAATTGGGAAGCTACCTAGTTTAAGAAGTAGCACGTCCAGGTCTAGAAAAAGCCAATTAAGGCGGAGTGGAAGTCGATGTGCTGACCACATGTCACCCACAGTGAATATTGCTGGCTTAGTCTAAATCCCAGATAGGGATATGGTGCCATGGACTTTACTTTTACTATTTCTGCTCTCAACACATATCAACTCATCATCTTGTATTCAGTCACCAGCAATTTGGGGAACCACCAGGTATAAGATGGTGAACGCATAGCCATGTGAAATATGTAAGATATCTGGTATTCACAACTACCACATGTTATTGTTTGATCTTCCTGAACAAGAGTTGTGTTAATCATGGTTACATTGGCTTTCAACTACAAATTGTGTGATTTTTTGTTGAGACAAAGCCCCCTTTATACAGTTTGAACCATCCAAAACTTTGAACCAGTTGATCGAGGCAGCATCCCTATGTGTCTGCTGTTTCATTCCTTGTGCTTCCATTCAGCATTTCTGAATTTCAACCACAGAATTTTCATTGTTCATCTTAAAGGGAAAATCCACTTTAAGCAGGCAACAAATTTGCATGGCTTGCTCACACCCTGCACATGGCATCATGTACACTTACTATTTTCTGTACCAATCGCACAAGACCTTTTCTTGTCATAGGAAATTGTTTCAACACCTCATTGTGAGTTTGTGATTTGTAAAAAATTATCAGTCACTCAACCTTATTAGATTTGACCAAATAACTGATAAATCATTGTTACCAAAACACTACTGCTGGCAATATGCAGAACCATACTCCAATAAAACCATCAATATATGGCTAATTGCCTCATGTACATTTTGACTCCTAAGGAGACATCCTTAGATGTGATATAAATTTGCTACTCTTTCCTTCAATTACTACGATTCTATTGAAAAATTAAATTAAGTAAACATTGGAAAATAAAATCACATTTTATGTTCTTTAGCGAAAGCCAAAAGAGCTTTTACTTTGACCATGCTAAGAAAAATAAAAGGAACTGAATTTCAAATAGTATATAATTGAAAGTTCAAAGCATGCTCCCTGTTGATATATATCTAAGACATTGAATTTCAAATATTTAAAAACCATTCTGTAGGTAGATAATTTTTCAAATTTATCTGTACAGAGAAGATGCAGTGGAGTATAGTCCTTTCCTTTGGAAGGAGAGCATTACCACCCAGGATGTACGAGTTATCATAGCTGTTGGACAGCATGACTCTCCAGAATTCCAACGCCAGTCAAAGGAGTTCTATGATGTAAGAGTACAATCTATTCATGCTTATATGCCCCATTTAAAGTTGTAGTAGTGTAATCTTTGTGTAGTCCCTTAAAACCAGTAAGTAAACTGAATGATGTTGCTAAGTAAATCTAAAATTTTTTAGACTAATAATCATATGAATATGGTATGAGACAAATTTGTTTTCTCTAAAATTGAAGATATTTATCCCATTGACAAATTTCATTACTGTATAATATTTACTGTTTTAGCAATAACTCAGTTTCTTCTCAGTACATTAAGGTATACTTCCCTTACAAATTAGTTCCAAACAGCAGTTAAGATAGTTATAAGATAGTAAAACATGCTGAAGACTGACTTTTCATCATTGAAAGCAGAAAGATTTTGTGAAAGAAGAAAAAGTAAACTACAAAATTTTATTAGAGGCACAGGAATTCTCAAAGCACCGAATATTAGCAACTGTCGGGGGCAATTCCTCAGAAATGGATTATCATCCAGGCGGCTACCAGTTTTCAGATTACTCGGGTGGTAATCCTTTTCTGAGGAATTGCCCCCAATGGTTGCCAATAATGGTAAAATGGATGTACATAATCAAGAATACAATGCAAAGTTACATACTTTTTGGGGATAAGAACCAGTTCTTAAATTTATTCAATTTCATCACTAGACAAAGATTATTTCTTCATCACATATTCTTATTATTTGGTAATCATAAGTCTTAAAAAGCTGTTTCAGATATACTTCAAGAAAAAAGCCAGAAATTGGTTGTATCTGATGAAAGCAGTCATAGGATTACTATAAGCATGATGAGAAAATTTGCATTGATGTAAAACTTCAGTATAAAATTTCCATGATTACTCTCTTAAACTTATATCCTTTTTAATTTAGAAGTTGGTGTCCAACGGAAATGTTGCTGAGTATTTTCTAGTTCCTGATGTGGATCACTTTGATATAGTTGAAAATTTAAATGATGGCACTTTTGAACTCACTGTTAAAATATGTACGCTCCTTAAGTAACTATTCTTAAATATATTGAGTTCAATGCTTCTAATTGTCATACTGATTTGATTAACATACTGTGAATATTTACCTTGAGAAACTTGAAAAGCAGAACACTACAATGAGTTAGTGAAAATTCCCATAGTTTTATTTATTATTTTATGTACATAGCATAAAATTTATACAGCTGATACATAGTATATACAAATTTCACTGGTTGTTTGATTGGATACACTACAACATTAGAATCCATTTTAAAACTTTGACCAGTAATTTCTCCGTAACTCAAATTAAGTGTACCAGTCATGAAACCATAGAACAACTTTGGCCTATTGAGGTTGAGCATACACATTTTCATATTTTAATTTTAAAAAATATTTATAAAAAGAAGCCCTGGAAATTTGTTGGTTGATAGGTCATGGCAATTAATGAGTCTTTAGAGAGGCACCAGCTACTTGTCATTAGTACCCTTCTATATGAATGGTGAGCTTATATTGTGATGTTACCATTGCAAGTAAACAAAGGACTGAGGGTTGCCATAATGAATTTTTGAAAATATTTATTGTAACAGATTTTGTCAATTTCCAATGCAATATATAAAACTCAATTGATCTCTTCATGAGTGAATATTTGGAGTAATATTAAAATGAGTATTTTAAAGAAACATATCTTGAATATTAAATGAATATCACTCATAAGAAAAATCTGAGAACCATTCTGATTTGGAGGAAATTAGAAAAGGTGAAATTTATACAAAGATAACAATTTCTACTACATTTTCAACAAACCAAAATGAGATTACATAGAAAAAGTATTTTTACTGGCAAAATCATTTGATATGGAAGTATGTAACATATGATGTGGTAAATCAGTACACAGAAAACATTCATACATCAATAAAGAATCACAAGAGTATATAATTTTTGTAAGGAAACATTTACCCTATTTAAGTCAAAGTGGTACAATTTCATAATGTATTGTTTCTTACAGATGAAGCATTCATAATCCATTTGTGATATGCAAGGCTTCATTTTCCCATTGCTACTGAAGGAGTCTAAGAAACAATGAGCTACATAGGCACATTCTTTTCATTTGCAAACCTCAAGCCAAATTCCAAAGAGTTTTGTATTTTGTCTAATACAGATGATTACAGGAGGACAGGAAATAAGAGCCACTTTTAGACAAAATTGTCGATTCCTTTTAATCATTCAAACACAGCTCCCTTCCAATTTCATATTTGTCACTTTTGAATACTGCAAGTCTCTATAGGCAAAAGGAACTAATGGAAGTATTCAATACTGTCAACAACTTTCAAGAATTCACTTTCATTTCTAGATAAACTGCTTCTCCTATAGGAGATACGTTATTTCCGGAGCTTTCAAAATAATTGATTCACTGAAAATATTGAGCCTTCCAATATTACTAACTGGGGCTGAACTTGACTACAGATTGTGTCATATTCCTTTCCCAAGGTTGAAAATTTTCACATGGTTAATCTAAAAAAACTGACAATAAACTTGTAGAAAATCTAATAACAGCTTCAAATAGGCAGTTTTTAGTAAAAGAATTTCAATATAAGGGTTTAATTTTGACTAAGGCTGCCAGAAAGAGGATAAACTTGGTTTTGAGAAGAAGGATTTTTGAATATTTTCCCCCTTTTGCTTGAGCAGCAAAAGTACTGATACTACAATTTTCTTCACAAAATAGGCTAAATTTGATGTACTGGATGGATGGAGGGTATATCTTGAATCACTTATTAAGTTAAAAAACCAATCTAAATTAAGCCGCATTCATCCTTAAGTACACTTACAATGACAAATGGAATATCATGTCAAGTTTATTTTCACCTGTCCTCGAAACTGAAGCACAGGTGGATTCATTATTTACATAAAATATTCATAGTCCTTACCCATATTTGCTTTCTGATTTTGTTTTTAATTTTGTTGTTAAAGGCACTTCCCCATTTTTCATTTTACTAACTTGCATTAGCATTCATATAATCAGGCATACTTAATACATTATGAGTGAAATTATCGAGACTTGAAATTTACAACAAAGATTATTTGTAATTCCAAATTTAAAATTATGAGGTTTTTATATCAGAACACTTACAATTAACTAAGGGATACATATTACATAATTGCAATGACTTGTTCACCAGTTTGAAAGCCAAGTATCTTTAAGGGGATGAATTTATTCATTGCTACAAGAACTGACCATAAATAGCAATTAAAAGAAAAATTGTTGCTTCTTTCCACACAAGTCAGTTAAAAGGTAAAGGGGAATAATTTTCCTTTATCTATCACAAAAACTCACTGAACACAAAACAAGATTTTATTATGTTATCTAGCAGGAATTCTTTGAATTGAAATTGAAACTCTTTCACTAAGCTAAGCAAGAAATCAAGTCCAAAATGTGTTTGTGAAAGCATGAAAAATATTCTAGTAATCGAAAATCTCTACCCGAATATAAGACAACAGCTAATGAATGAAGCATTCAATACTTAGAAGTGTAATGGATGGTGCATACAATGAAGTTGGACAAATCAAAGGTTTCCTTAAATAAACAACTGTCAAACAATCAACTTGTCAATCAACAGCAACATTTAATCGATAAAATAGCAAGGAAACCAGATTGTGTTGCTTCTAATCAAATCTACTCAATGGAAAAATTTCAAGAACTTATTTGACAATAAGAGTTGAAAACACCATTGAATGGCCCTAAGTGGATGCTGCTGTATTTACTCTCAATTTTGAATGGAAATGTAAAGGAGAACTTTATAAAAAACTGTTTCAAAGGATTAAAGGATGCTAAAAGTGAAAAAGAAGATATCTTTTACTTACTCAATACATTTCTTTGTTGCACACAACCAGGATTCAGCATACATCATATAAGGTCATATGAATGTACTAAAAACAGGGAGTGTGTAATAAAATACCGGAAAAAGTAAAAATATTTTTCTCATTTTTACTGTGAAGACAGAGCTCCACCAGATTTCACTTCAGACAATGAATTATAGGATAATAAATACTTCTAGAAAAGTAAAATTTCTAGAATGCTTAAAGTAATAAATCTTGAAATTTTGGCTTATATGAGAAAGAATGGAAATATTTACATCTCTCTCTGAGAGCAATGTAAATTTATAGAGAAAATTTCAAGTTAGCAATATAATATATTTTTCATATCTGTGATGGTACTTTATTGAATACAACTAAAATTTATAAACTAAAACCAAAGAAAAAGGAGAAAAATATCAATTTCTCAAATGGCCAATTTAATGCTTTTCCTTAGAAAAATGTGTAGGAAAATAGGTAGGTAGAAAAGTAACAGCATGATAGCTCATGCATTATGTATTCCATATGATTCATTACAAGAATGAGTACGAATTCCTCATATTTTACCCTGTATTTGAATTAAATGAAATATTATCTATCTAATTTCCATTCTAAGTAATTACAGGTTACAGCAAGAATTGCAAAAACTAGTTTTATATGGATAAGAATAGAATAACTTGACAGATATCAAAGAAAGATCTACCTGAAAAATATTCACGGAAAGATTATCTTATATCCGGGTATGTCAGTCACTGCTAAAGCTTTCAGAAAGCAAAACCATGTTGGTACTTTTGTATAGGGAAAGAGCTTCTCAAGAAAACCATGATTATGTTAAATCTTTTGGAAAGGTGAAATTCAAAGAATACAGAGGATAAAAAAGTAAAAAAAAAGTCCAGCTGGGAAGAACAAAAAACCACAAATGGCTGAGAACCCCATGGGGGACAAATGCTTTAAGAAGAATCCCTGGACGTGATGAGATCAATCCAACTAGGAAAACTATGCTCCTTGACCAAGAAGCAGTTGGAATCTTCACCATCAGAATTAACAGGGAAACAATAGCAGAGACTCTTTTGATGTGTCACAGGTCTTTGAAATCAGGAGCAAGAACTCTCCGCTGGGGCTGAGGTGTGTAGCGGAAGTGTGAGTGAAAGGGGGAATAATGCAACTGCTGTTGATGCACGGGTCGCACTGCTGACTGCTGCCTCACTGACTGATCCTCCATCTGATCCGTCTCCGCAACAGCATCTGCTGATCTCTGATGCCGTGGAGACCCTGGGACTGAGCTGCTCTCCCCTGACGAAAGACGCCGAGGAGGGGGCTGTGGAGGTGTTGGAGAAACGTACCTAAACAAAAAAAGTGAAATTTGAGACTGAGTTTCCTCATCATGTGTAATGACTCCAATTCACAGTGAAACCTTCAATAAGTAATAACTATTTATGAATTAATTAAGCAGTAGATTACGAGGATCATCAACTGAATCAGAATTTGTAAGAGAAAGAAAATTATGCAATGCAGAAAGAGAAACAATGCAGTTACTAATTCCTAAGACCTTGCAAATACATAAATACAATAAAAATTTGAACCCATCACAATATTTCTTCTATTTCATAATATAAAGGTTTGATTAAGATTCATAAAAAATGCTGTTAGTCATTGGAAAAGAATAAATCCATTTAGAGCATGATAATTATGAAAAGAGGGCCATCTATAATGGTAAATTCCATTGTGAAGGAAAATAACAGTAAATCATGATTTCCATTAAAAACTATTTATATTGTATTTATATTGCACTGCATATATTCGACTATCACCAGATGATGTTATTTTAGATGAGCTATTTCTAAATAAGTATCCACAAAATAATCCAAAGTGATCCATGGGAATAAATTTTTGTCCTAATTATTGTAGTGTTCAACCTTGTAATTTTCAAGGAAAGGGATTAAAAGTGACTATGCACATAAAGGCATGCACCTAGGAAGTGAAACCCCCTTAGTCCCATAAATGGAATGTTTTGAATATTTTCACTGGACTGCTTAATGGATAAAGAAGCAGACTGGCAATTGGAAGATTCAGATTTGATTTAGTTTCTCAAGATAATAATTTATGGCTACTTGATATTTGGAAAAGCTGTCTTACTTGGATATTCCATAACTGTAAATGTTCTCTCTTGACAGTAGATTTTCCAACAGAAATTTGTAGATAATGCTTTACTTAAAGAAAACTTAAAGAACTTAAATTAAATACTTAAAGAAAAGTATTTCATGCGTTTAATTTGGAAAGTTAATAAATGTCTCTCGGATTATCATACTTTGTAGGTAATCAAGAAATCTTCATACATCAATTTTTCCTTCACAGTTCTATTGTTTTCTCATTAGGCCACATCACATAAATTTGTACTGAAGAGATCTGGAGATAAAATATCTCTGTCACTATTTAATATTCACGTATATGGCAAAACAGAGAGACAGGTATTCATGCTTGCTAATAAAAGGTCTATTGTCTAGACTCAAATCTCCATATGAGGAAATAATTATAATTCTAATAGACTTACCAATGCAAAATACTCAAATCATAACATTTCATGCAATAACACGTACAAATATCTTGTGACTAACAAAAATTAAATTGAACATGAATGACATTCCACTTATTCAATAAAGCAAAATTTCTAGATTAAAATTTTATACAAGCAACATTTCATCAAAGGATGAAGATCTAAAGAAAAGAAATTAAGACAGAATAAAAATGTTGAAGGAATAAAATGTAGAATAAACTTGATAGAGTAATTGTGATACCTCCATGCATGAGACAATAATATTATTATCATGATCTATAGTACAAATGCAATAACATATCCACCAATGATTGAACACAAATTCAGTTAGAATGACTAACAAAGAATGGATACACATATAAAGATAAAAATTCACTTCAAAGGTAGCATCAATCTCTGCACCATAGCGGTTGTTACAATTTAACTTTGCAGTATTTTTCTTCTGAGAAAATATCTTCCACAAAGTAATGTCAAAAAATATCCATTTTATTGGATTGAGGACATTTTACATCATTCAATAGGCTAAAAAATGACTCTA
The DNA here is from genome assembly GCA_036926295.1 of Pachydiplax longipennis. Taxonomy (NCBI): domain Eukaryota; kingdom Metazoa; phylum Arthropoda; class Insecta; order Odonata; family Libellulidae; genus Pachydiplax; species Pachydiplax longipennis. Next base: position 9,845,907 of record JAVFKF010000024.1, on the reverse strand, counting down.
AATGACTCATTGTATATATTTACATAAGTGTAATACATTACATTTTAAAAATGTAAATAAAAACCATGTCATCACTTTTATGTAAAAATAAACTTGCTAAAGGAAACATTCACTTTCACTCGGTAAGAAATAAATAAGAGATGTTCTCATACTTAATTAATAATTATCATAATATTGAGCATCTAAAAGTTTTGCCTCAACATTTACATGAAAAAGAGGAGGATAGATGTAATCCTTTCAAAAGTTTGTAGAAACATGAAATCATTCTTTGACTAACTTGCCAAGAATTCTTTCAATTCTACTAGTCTTTAATAAATTAAGGAATTAACCCTAGCTCAACTATAGTAATGATTAACATACATAATTTATCAATGTTTAGTAGAAATGAAAGAATTTACATATCACTACTCAGTCTGCAACATTTTTAAAATTAATACTTCTATCTTCTGCAAATTAGGAAAAACTGCTGTTAAAGATACATAAGGATGATTTGTGAGAATAAATGGTTGACCAAAATATTAGCAATGTAAAAACCATCCCATGGGATGTCATAGCATGAAAACAAGCAATCTTGTTTTTTCTCATGTACACAAGAAACAGAGATACAACAGAGCTATACTAAAGCCCAATTAAAGTAACGAGAGAAGTATAAAATAAATGCAATCATTGCTCTATGCTTTACACTGCATACACCAGCTGAAAGAGAAATTAAAATTAATCTTACACAAAACACCTCCATTACCCTTAGAACAGCTTCTTATGTTAAATGATTAATAAGAAACATATATGGTAAATACACTAACGTTTTATAGAATAACATGATTCAAATATATTTTTATAATACTATGATAAAATAATTTTTCTGAATTCTGAATAGAAAGCTTAAAATTTCTGAAGAAAAAAGTGTTTTTTAAATCTCATTGAAACCAAGATAACAACTGAATTCAGTTTATAAAATATTCTACTGATCATCAAATCCTCTAAAATTCCCATGAATTTCCATTTTTAATTTTCTTTTTCTGAATATATGAAATTTACATTAAAAGATAAAAAGAACACTATGTATTTAGAAAATTAGGGCAATGTTTGGCCAAGTATCTATTTAGATTACAATACTATAATCCATGTTAAGAAAATTATGATTGAACTGTAATAAAAGTCACTGTGCCTATTTCATTTGATAGACTCCAACAATTTGAAAGAGGTAAAATAGTTTGGCTTTGGAAGCAAAGTTATCAAAGAAATTATAGAAATTTAGCTTAATCATCGTGTAACACACAGCATTAAAATTGATATCAAAATCTTACCACTCCCAGAATTAAAACAAATTCTTGACTGAATACTTCAGCATAATTTTTGATAATTTTGCTTATGTTAAAAAGCAATTCCTCTAAATTTGCACGAGGAAATATTACAAAGATAGTGGAGATCAAGAATAATTCCATATCTTTCCAAGGGGTTTTGCAAATTTACAACAATGGGACTCGTATTTTGTTTTAAGCAATGAAAATACAAGTTTGTTTGCAAGAGCCATTTCAGAAATGCCTAAGAATACTATAAGATAATATAAAAACTATAATAAACTACAACTTTTACAATCAAATGAAATAAGGATACTAATACTATCTCCAAACTAAAATGCTGAAAATTAGTAATTTCTGAGCTTCATAATGGCCACAACCTTACATATTTATGAATACCATTCATTATTAAAACTTTAAGTAAAGATAATTTCAACAAATAAGAAGAGTACTTTATTTACAGAATTCTGTGCCATTGTGAGGCCCAATAATGATAAGTAGAATTTATAGGTAATACAAAAATCAATGGCACACTGACCAACTTGAGTTGACTCCACAACCTTCCCAAAGCAGAGGTTCCTCTGCAACAAGTAAAAGGTTTTATCATCAATAAATCTTACTTAAAGACATTGATATTTAAGAAAAAATAAGCATCTATTGAGCCTATCCCAAACTCTCAAAGCAATACCTAATACCTTAAAAATAGTGCTTTACTACAACAACTACTATGCTAGCAATAGCCTGATTAAAGATGGATATTTCTAATGTCTATATCTCATGAAGAAGGAAAACAATAACTGCTCTACATAAAAATAAGTAATTTCATTACAGGATATTTCTTAAGTTTAAAAATAGAGATGACTTATATCTTAACAATGGTGTTATAAAAAATCTGAGTAAGTCAAGATCAACTTACTATTGGAAAAATATAAAGGAACTTTATTGAAAATTATGAAATGAATTTGCAACGCTACTTGCAATAAATATTAATCTAGGATTTTCTAGGCAAAGGCAATGCACATAAAAGTTAATTAATAAAGAAATATTGGCAAATGTTGGAACTGAAATGAAAGGAGCAAAGAATTGATTTTTATGCATACAGGAGAAACAATACAGATCAAAATTCACAAATTTAGATCATAGAATGAAAAATAGAGTAAATAGGATTGAGAGTATTGCTTAAAAACTAATAAAAATTTTTCGTCAAATTATTCCAAAGTTAGCTTCCCAAGGAATAATAAAAAAGGCTGACAGGACCAGGACTCGAACCCAGATCTTCCACCTTCCGGGTATATGCTTTATCCAACTATTTAGCAAGCACAGCTTTACAGAGATTTTGTCTTTTTTTCAAGTCCTTGGGAATTTTCCAAGACACATCTCATTTAACCCTTTTCCTGTGCAAAGTTAGCTATTTAAGAACTTTGATATCCATAGAATTTGTAACTAATTACAAGTAGTCTAGTGGGATGTGATGCCAAAACATAAATTGTACCTCAACTTTATTTATAAGAAATATTCATATGTATATTTTTAAAATTATCATAGAGATAGTTTGTTCAGTTTTAGTATCAAACTGGCAAATAAGTTATCTTTAATATGGATTGAAATCAGTCAAATATTAAGGATTCTACTTCATCTTAAGTCTACAAAATTCTGAAATAATTTCGACAACATCTGATTAAAATATTAAATAAAATATTTTCATTAACTCAACTTAGATCAATTTGCGAGAATAATTGTAAACATTAAAAGGAACATCCATTTGATAAAACTTTTAAATTAAAATGCAATCGTAATGGTTGCAACTTCCAACTTAAATTTTCTATGAAAAGAACCTATAAAATCTACATCCTGAATATTAATGAATTTTAAGAGAAAATAACCATTAACCCTCCAGTACTCACATCAATTTTAGTAATGTGAGTGCTCCCGTGGGGTGTACCATGTATTCCAATACTAAATATGTATTCCAATTACTTTTGACCATAACAAAATTCTTTTCATAATGGTAACATAAAAAAGTATTTCACAATTGAAATTTATTTTTCAAATTCTAAACTAAGTTCGTTTTTACAATCGTGAACTTAAACAATAAATTATGTGACTAGCTTAACATTAATTTACTCCATCTTCAGTAAGACACATAAACCTTTCAAAAAAATAAACATGAAGCTGCAATTACAATTCAAATAGCTACAATTTTTAGTTTATATCAGCCATTTCCCATGATATCCTAATCATCAATAAATCCTGTTTGAAAAGTTAGTACCATTCAGTTACAAATATACATGAATATGCATTTAAATGTACCTATAATTAAGCAATCTATATATATGAATGAATTATAATGAGTTTTTCTTTCTATCAAAATTTTTAAACTAAATAAGAGCTCCACAAAGAAATTCCATTATTCTTAGATCCTGTGATGATAGGAATGAACTATCATCAATTAAAACCACAACGATTCACTGATGTTGTTAGCACAACATGAAATATTTTGAGAAAATCCTGAAGTTTTGAATAGGATATTCCTATTGTATACTCACTTTGAAAACAAGATTGTACCAGATATTCTATTACAAGCAACACATACAGCAGAAACAACCCTGGAACATGTCTTTCCTATTTCTCTGGAAGCTTTCTAATTTTGACTCCAGAAATTTTAAGGGTAACCTGGTTTACCAAGTCAATTTTAAGTCATAAGTTTACCAATGAATTTAATATTTTCAGTAAGAATAGTTAAAAACTGAGAATAGCATGTAAAATTTTCAGCTGAATATGCAAAATGTTACATAAAGCACAGAGATTTTCTAAGACTGTGGGAAGAGGGCCAATCTTACATTCTCTACAGGCGCCATAAATACAGATGATTTATTTTAAGATTTCAAGGTTTTGACAGCATATATTCTTTGGATTGAGAAGATAATTTTGGGAGAGTATTATAATGGAAGAATAAGGAATACTTTATTCTTAGGACAACTCAGAAAAAGTTAGTTCATTTATTGTTACACCATTGTAGATCCAAAAGCCTGGTTGCTCTATTTTTGAAAAAAAAATAGAGCAAATTTTTACATTTTCTTAAATATTTTTTGTTTCCAAGTTTTCAAGCTGTAATATGCATTTCCTCTGACAAAACTGTCCATGAGAAATTATTAAAATGATTTCTTTGAAGACAAAGATATTCTATATTTGCAGAAATGATGAATGAGAGGCAGTCAGAAAATTCTTCAAAATATATGCCAACACAGTCTCTTAAAAAATTTTTCAGTGAGCCACCTTGTCAAAAGGTATTTATTAAGTAATGTTCAATTATATGCTATAATTTTCTTACAAAGAGAAAGAGTAAAGCTTAACTTAGTGCGAAAATTCAAAAGAGAATATACACTATTTTCTCTATTATTAACAGAAAGAGGTTTATCAAAAGGAAATGGAGAGATCATGAAGAGAAAAAAGGACAAATTTTCCATAACTTATAATCACGAAGATCGATTAATGCAACCAACTGTCATCCTTCCCACTTTGACATTGGATTCTATGACTTCAGACAACTTGAATGCAAGACCATAATAGATTATTTACAGACTTTACTTAAGAACAACATAGTGTTGAAAAGAGACTTCTTGTGAATATATTACTAATATTGAAGCAGATAGCCAATAAATAAATGTATGTAGAAAGGAAGAGCCTTACCCATGGGATTTAAAAGAATCATAGTTAAAGTAAAGAATTGAATGGAAATTTAGATGTTAATATAAAGAAAATATTTTACGATAAGATAAGTATTATGAATAAGTTTTAGAGACAGGTACAACAGAAAACATCAGATCATGATTTTCAAATGAGAAAAAAACACAATTCAGAAGTTACTATCATCTCCAATAATAATAATAATCGAGGAAATTTCCACAATCTTAATCAAATATGTAGTATAAATTTAAAAAATGAAGAAAACTAACATCTAGCAATTTCAAAATCTACTGTATCCTTGGACATGCAATTTCATGAAAGGAATGAAGATGCATAATATTTCTAAAATTTCAAAAAATAATACCTAGCCTAATTAACTAAAAAATAAATCTAGACTAGAAAAATATTCATTGTATAGCTATAGATATAAATTCTTGAGCTATTATAGAGATACATAGATTTTAACTACAGTGAAAAATACGCAAGTGTGCAATTTGTGACTTTAAGGATGAGAAAAATTATATTCTGATTACTTATACAGAGTAAAAAATGTTGAAAATGACAAAATGAATGGTACTGACCGTCTGCTCATAGAAGGTGATACACCACCTTCCCCTATGAAATAGCTTCTTCTAAGAAGAGGAGATCCCTCTGCAGAGACTGTATGTTGGCCTCTGCTCAGTCTTGGAGGAGGGGAAGGTAGTTTCTGGTGGCAGAAACCTTCAGTCATTCCTTGAAGTCGACTGTAAAGCTGTTGCTGTTGTTGCTGCAGGCTGGAACAATCCATCTGAGCTGAGCCACTGCTTACACCCTTTGGATAGTAAAAAAATAATATTTATTGAACATAAGCTAATAGCAAGGAAGTGTAGTATAGTTAACAAAAATTTCTGATCAGCAAAATTATTGAATATTCAAAAAGAAATTTTATAATTAAACCCTCTCATAAAAAGCATTGAGGCTATTATCTGCCTTCCGTGGAAAAAATGCCATTCAGATAAGAATTAAATAAGGATACAATTTTTATTGATCTTTCACGAATGTCATTACTGAATGAGAAAATGTGTCATGATAATATAGCATGAATTTTCAAAGAGAGTAAAAAGTTACACTTGAATACCAAGAAAATTGAATCTCAACTGGTTGGTAGAAAATATTAATTATGTATACTTATGTGACTTTAATACTTAAGGCTTGAAGTGAGGATGGAATGTTTAGTGCACAACACCTCAGCTACCCTCTTAGGAAATCTGATTTTTTAATCAAATAAAACAATTATTTGATCACCATGCAAGACATTAGCTACATGTAATATGCAATAAGCAGAGCAGTATGGAGACAGTATATTGATGGAATACAAATTACTTTATAACTACGGTATCAATTTAAGAATTTTCACAAAATATTGTAAGTTATACAGAAGGGTGGGGGAGGCTTGAATAAAAAATGCAAAGAAAAAATGATTTTTTCAAAATATACCCATCAGATAATATCATACCTAAGATCTTGTCATAGCATGCCTAATTGCTTAGAATGCACAAATGAAATTTAAACAGACATGTTAGACTACTCAGGGCTAAATTTTGTTCCTTGATTCAACAGCAACAAATAATCCAGGAGAAAGGTGACTAACAATTTATTTCCTAATTTAATACTACGATAACATTAAAATAACCAACATGAATTTAGAGTACCCCAATTTATGTAGCAGATCAACACCTGTTACAATCAAACTATGATGTATGACTAACAAGTTTTTGGTTTAAGCTTTCAAAGAAAAAATTACCAGCATTATTGCTAAATGCAAAAGATTTAAAGTTGAAATGAAAGTAAAGAGAGATTTTTTTTCTTTCAGAACCCCCACAATTTAAAATGACAATGAAATGAATCCACTACATTTTCTAATTATGTAAAAAAAAGGGTATGTGGATAGCTAAATAGTGGTTTACACAAAATATAACAGCGATAATCTATTTTGCTCGTAAATTTTATACAACACTTTTTTAAAGAAAAATACTGTTATTTTGATGAAAACTCTTTTGTTCAAAGTCATTAATTCAACTATAACATGAAGTTGATCATTAATCATAAAATAGTGGAAATTATAGAATTTTCACTTAACATCTAAGTAATGTCTTCATTCATGGAGAAATTAACCAAAAAATATAGATATAACTGGGAATGAAATTCAGGTTATTCACTTTCCCAGTAGGTATTATAACCACAGAGCTACCAAATGATTCTCCAGCAATGGAATGCTTCACAAGTTGATTGCCTTGATAAGGGTGTCTGTCATTATGAGTTTCCTTGCTAACAAAGCATTCCATTAACAGTGTGGAATTGAGTCTGAATGATAGTTTAGTGGTTAGAATACCAAAGTAAAGTGAAAGACCTGGGACTGAAACCCAATCATGTCAATAACTTTTGCTTTTGTTTCTTCTTCATCTGCACTGCAATATATGCCAAGTTAGTTCATTATCCTTATTCCCTAAATAAATTTAACCTTTAAGGGGACATTGGTGGATAACTATTAAGCAACTGTATGATGAGGAATTGATTTAATCTTTCTTTCTTCATCATGTCATTGAAACATCTTTCGCCTTTATCTCGTGGAACTCATGGATAATAAGCTAGCAAAAACCAGATGTTTTTAATTCAATTTACTTGAATACATTTGACATTTAATGCACTATATATATATATTCATTTTTCAAATAATATATATATATATATATATATATATATATATATATATATATATATATATATAGTAAGATTAATTTGGTACTTTGTCCACACATTCCAGCATCTTACAGACACTATTATTAAAATGGCACACCTCAACTTTATTGACATGCTCATACATACTCATCAAAAATACTAGGCATAAACTATAAACATACAAAACTAACAACTAAAACGTGTCACATAAAGAGAGCAATTAGTACAATATTACCTACAAAACAGTTAGAGCAATAAGTATTAACTTGAGTTACACAAAACTTACCCAAGAATATGACAAAAAGATGAAAGATTTCATAAAAACTGAGATTATTACATAACTATTTTTCTTCCTCTAAAAATCAAATTCAGATGCATGTATTTGGTTTCAGACAACAAAGATATGTATAAAATTAACATAATAACAACAAAAATAATCCAAATTTACAGAGCAATCCTCCTAGCTAAAACAAGTAAATCCTCAGTCTCCATTAGAAGCTAATTTTTATTTGTCGATGAATTTCTCACAATACACCACTTCACACTAGATATATTGACAGATAAATTTCAAGATTTAGAAGTTCATAGCTATCAACATTAAAGCTAGGTTAATAACATACAGTGGAAACAGCTTGGTTTCTATGGCATCCTGGCAGTGGAATCCGTCCATTAGAGTCATTCCTAAACCCACCAAACAGGTTAGCACTGGTTATCTGCTGGTGCTGATGGGGATATAGGAGAGAGGGTGGTTGGGTTGGGGGGATGTGGTGTTTGTAGTTAGCAGCATAGCGCTTCTTTCCTGCCACTGCATCATCCTCCTTTGTTGAGCACATCGAGAATTAATGCCAGTAATTTCCTGTTTTGTCTAACTTTTCCATAAAATGACACCAATATGTGTTCAATAAAATATTTATGGGTATCAATAAATGAATACCTGAATTGGCACTTAAATATCAATTATATTTTATGAAAGGTAACAAAATTTTTCAAAATCAATTCTTCCGAAAAACATTTCTTCAAAATTTGATTCTTTGAATTATCATATTTTTGAGTGAAGAATTCTCAGAAAATTTACCTCTATAAAATACCTGAAGCAGTGCAAAATTCACATTAAATTGAAATATTGTTTGAAAATCGACAGCAATTTGAAGTTGAGCTTTCTAAAATTTTGGATGAATTATTTTTTAAAATTCTGAATTTATAAATAAAATTTATTTCCTATATCTTAATGTCAGTGAATTGTACTAAATATAAAATTTATTACATCTTCTTTGGATTTAAGCTAGGTCATATTTTTTGAGGAATGAATGATCACATAACAATGCTTAATATATAGCATTGGAATGAACCAATCTGGAATTTTTTATCTGGCTCTCACAAATTGACAGAAAATGAAGAAAAAGTAAGGGTAATTCTGTTGAAAACGTGATAAAATTTTGAAAAAATTTTTATTGGTGACCCTTTACTGCTATTCTATGGTGTAAAATATTACCAAATTACATAGCTTCTTTGACTGACAAATACAAAAGAGAAGGGGATAGCAAAGCCACTGGTATGAGTGAAATTAGAGCATCCATTGGGCATCTTTGTATGAAATGAAAGAAAAGCTTTTGAAAAAGCTTGGACATGCAAAAGTACATATTTGCACAGAATTGAATTGAAAGTTATTCGTATTCAAACTGTAGATATTTCTTAAGTTTTGAGAAGGTGCAGTTTTTAACAATACAAGACCAGATAATGAGAACGATCTGAATTAAGGGTATTTTTCATGACAGACAAATTTAACTCATCTATTTAATTTGGAAATACAAGTGGAAAAGCTGCCTGATAAACCATATCAGGTGAGCAATCTGTGATGTTGTGAAAAGATCTTGTAAAGTTGTGGTATGTTTTATTACAGGAGATAATTTGTTAAATACCAATAAACTTGCTACAGACTATCTAATCGTTAATAATCTATGTACCATAAGAAGGAATAAACCTCAGATTTAGCCTTCTTTTCCATTTGCATAAGTTAAGAAACCATTTACATCTCATTTTAGATTTCATAAAGATTACACTTTGACATATCATATACCAAACCTAAGAAAAAAAATCTATAGCTCTGTTTTCAATGCATCATGATTTAGCCACTGTTAAAATGTATATTTAGAAAACAAAACAGTGACATATTGACAAAATCAAAATATTTGGGACTTACTACATTTCAAGAAATAGGAACTGATGGCCTTATTTTTATACAATCCTGAATGAAGGAATTTTTTTAGAATTTTGGATAAGAAAGATTTTGAGAAAATGATTAAAGTAGTCTACAGATATATCAGAAGAGAAAAACCTCATCAAAATTTTTGCAAACGAGCAAAAGAGGACCAAAATTTTTAATTAGCTAGGAGTATCAAAGAGAAATATGGTAGAAGTACTCAAGAGGATAAAGAAATAGAGCCCATCAATCTGGGTCTGGGCATAACCACAGAATCAAAGGTGGTGTTTGTGGAAAGAGGCAAAATATTCTCAGCCTCTTCCTTTGAGAAAAAGGTGCGCATTTGTGAGTAAAGAAAGAATCAAATAACAAAATTTAAGAGTAATTGCTAAAACTACACTTGCTTTGGGCATTCAGAACACATTTGTGTTAACTGTAATAGAACTGATGGTTATTCTGGGACATAAGAATACATGTACTTACATACAAAAAAGTGCCCATTAGAGCATCAAAATTTATGGTTATACATTAATGATCAAAGTTATATTCTTGCAAAAGTTCTCATTGTTTCAGTAATTAATTGTTATCAACAGAATCCATTGTTTTCATAATTTTATGAACAATGGCAAATTGCATGTATTAGATGCCATATTTGATCTAAAAATTAGCCTGACCTCTGAAAGTTAAACTAAGTTTCTCATAGCTTTTTCAGATTTTTAAAGAGAGGGCCACTTATCAAATGATTTGTCATTGAAGAAATGATTTTAATGCTCCTCTTATGAAATACATATTCGCTTTTAGGAGGATGTTACATAATAGTGGGGCATAAATTTCACTAATACCTAAGTTTATCTATTACAATATATTAAATTTTAATATCATCAGCTCTTTCAATGCACCATAAATTTCTTGTATAAGATTGTCAGTCTTAGGGCCCCTATTTCATAATAATTTTTGATTTTTAAGGAGGGCTATAACTGCTAACCAACATTTTAATGATTGGAATTGTCCCTGCAAAAATTGTACTTATTAGCATAATTGCATTCACTTAATTGCTTAGAACTGAAGTTGTTTTTAATACAACTGCTGAATACTAAGTGATCTTATGATCAAGAGATGGTAACTTGTGTTTTTTTGAAAAGATATTGAAATGAATTGATCTTATGCTACTAACTTGAAACATTGAGAATAAACTATACTATACAGAAACATTGAGAATAAAATAGAAATACCTCATGAAATTGTTAAAAATTATTTTTGTGAATAAGCTATAAATTCATGAGTATTTGAAGAAAAATTTATAGAATCGATTAGGTACAGTCACTTACAAAAAAAGTTACCAGTAAGGATGCAACCCTCTTAACAGATGTGGAGCTTGATGAGTCTATGAACAGATCTGCTTTTAGCATGCGTTTTGTCTTCCTCCTTACACATGTTTTGAGTCTTTTTTGACATTATTTTTTTCAAATACTGGCCAAAATTCATTTATTTGGATGATATATAAGCAATATAGTATTATAAAGGAAGTAAATTCAGATTTTTGTTAAATCGGCTCAAATCTCACGCGTAATTCATTCTTCTTCAAAAATATTGGACAAGAAAAACTTTGGTTGCTCATATTTTCTCCTTAAGTATAAATTCCCATCAATAGAGATTTGGAAAGGACTTTGTAATTTTGCTTCATGCTCCACATGCTCACAGGACAAACTTTTCCATAAAAAATAATAAATAATAGAGCTTAAATGTATGATAATTAAGAGACATTGCAGTACTATGAATTAGGTCAAAAGAAGGGGAAATTAAAGGAAAGGTAATGAGAATAGAAGTAGAGTAACAATAAAAGAATACATTAACCCTTCAAATCTGCCTTTATTTACAGGGATGATCTCGTTTGGCATATGCGTAATAGCGAACACGTTGGATGAATAAGACATTCTATGGGTAATTCTATTCTCCATAGGCTAACCTTCTATTCTCTGTTGGATAATATTTCTAAGTGAGATTAGTCAAACCGTGTTGTATATATTTTTAATTATTTCATTGATATGCATTTTATCTCTCCGAATACAAACATATCATTATGACCAAATCCAAAAACCTTAATTGAGTTTCGATACTTGATCAAGAGAGGGAAAATAAAAACTATTTTTTCACTCTCAGCTGCACCGTCCTATGGGTGCATTGCACCCGGGCAGGTGGGATGCAGTGGGTATTTTCCATAAATAGGAAAAGTATAAATAACAACACCTTCAACTCATGCCAATCTATTTATTACAATATATTTAAGGGGAGTTAATTGTGGCATAACTATAAAGTAGCAGAGTACCGCGTTCTCTGTTCATTCTCCACTGACAACAAGATGACTTTTAAAGCCATATTGGGTGAGGTGAGGGTGAGCACTGGCGCTGAAGTTGTTAGTGGTGGTGGTATTTTTGGTGAAAGTGTTTTCCTAGAAATTGCGCCCGGAATCACGTGAGGGAATAAGAGGAGAAAGATTTACAGATAATGGAATGGCTAGGGAGTAGCAGGTAGGGAAAAGGGGTTCACTGAAGTCCGTGTATGCTGATCTTGGAAAGAATAGCGAGGTCTAAGGAGTAAAGAGTGGGGGAAGGAATGGGGTCAAAGGAATACGATGGATGCCAGTCCCAAAGGTGCATTTTAGAACGTAGTATTTCTAGGGAATAATCAATGAATATGAATTGTCGAGAACCCTCTCCCAAGAGCATCTGGGTTTTCAGCACCATTTATTTCTATTCTATTTGATGGAATCTCAGAAACCCTGAGTTCTTCACTCGAAGTTAGGTGCATTGCAACCACATTTCACTTATACTAACATTTGTCAATTTCTCATTCTTTTACTCATAAATGTAGATTACTCGAAAATGCCTCTTCTTACAGTGTTACTGAGGGCATAGGACAATGCGGAGTTCTTCCTCATTGCTCAATTTCTGCATAGCTCTATTCCAGATCACTTTCTAATAGCATCCTTACCATGCACAGATTGAATACTTTTCTTTGCACGCCACTGCTTGGATTTTTTATTTTCGAAGAATAACCATTAAAAAATTCCTTTTTAATCCAAATAACATGTAACAAATTATAATCATTACTCATATTATTATGTATATGGTATTAAAATCTAATGAAACAGATTGCATTTGCACTAAATTTGCAAGCAGTATTTGTTGTAATTCAATCAGTGTAGTAATCATAATTGATGGAAGACTTTCAATTTAAAATATGTTTACCGGAAAATTCCTTAAGAATACCATTTTCTGTGATTCTACGACATATCATTAATTATGAAATTTTAAAATATTAAATACATATGGGTGTGTGTGTCTGCGTTATCCTGAGACTCGTTTATTTTGCTGATAATCTTTGCAAGAGCTTTTCAATGGGTTTGTCAATATATAGATTCTTGAAGCTTGCCACTTTCCACTAATTAATCAACTTACTTTCTGCACTTTTGCTCCCCCTCCCTTTATCATTGTTGCCCCGGGCCACCGCCTGACTCGCAGTGTCTCCTGGCTATGCTCAGATGTGTAAGCGATTCTACCAGAGAATTTCATATTGAAGGAAAGAGACTTCAAAAATTTCTGGAGGTCATAAACAGCCCTCAACTTGATTGCTGTTTTCTTCCCCCAGATGTGGGGGAGAGTCCTCTTCCGTCCTTCACTACCCACTCCATTTTTCCCTGAAATGCTCGGCACGCCATTGGAGCACATCGTGAAAATTTGTGAAAACATTTATTCTCCATTCATCCCTTCAGATGTTTATGTAAACACCGATATTATTGAGTGTGTTACAGAATGGGATCTCAATATTGTTCAAGATGAGCTTTGCATTATTATCTCCAATAATTCGTTTTAATAACTTGGGATACCCTATGATAATGGCTTGCAATTTTAATGGATTTCTCTTCAAAAAATTGTCCTTGCTACATTTTTGTATTTGTTGGAGATCATGGTTCACATACTGAACACATTCAGCGAAGCAGGCAACTGTAGAATCGAGATATATCTGCAGGTCATCAGCGTATAAATGATGCTTACGGTATTTAATATAATTCAATTCTAAAAATAATATATTCAATTTTTTGTATATATCCGTATCAAATGAATCAAAGACTTTACTTTAATTAATCCTTTACCTCAGATTCTTAGGAATTTTCCAAATGCCTTATATTAAAATGCAATTGGTAAATTCAATCCATGATTTATCACAAGAACTAGCTACTAAGATGCAACATATCTAGAAGGCATCTGTTTGTTTTTTACTCAAATTGAAAAAGTATGACCAATTTCCGATACATTTAAGAAAATATCTTGGATTTAACTCAAAATTCATCAAAGAATTTATGTTCTAACGCCAGCTTTCAGTGTCTTGCGAGCATAAACAGAATATCTCTTTTACTGAATTTGTCAGCTTAGAATCTGTCCATACTTGCAATACTTGAGGGAGAAAAATCTATAGTAAAACTATATCTAAGAAACCACTTTTAAACCACCAAAATAATGCATTCTGACCTCAGTTTTGCTATAATATTACTCTGCCATATTAATGTGACTAAAAATGGATTTATTGAAGTGATTTTAATAACAACAATGCCTTCCAAATGCTCAATGTGGACCTGCATAGCAAACAATGTTCTCCATCTCAATTTTCTCTCTCTCTCTCTCTTTCTATTCTGGAGGCTCGCTCACCTGAAATGTGGTGTCTGTTGGACAAGTTGCCCCTGGAAGTGGTAACTTTATTTTGTAAGTGAATGTACAGAAGTTTAGGAAAAACTCGTAATTTATATTTCCCAGTGTCTCAGCACCAGGTAGAAACATATTTGGGATGATTTTGATAACATTAATGAAATGAAGGAAAACATTTTCAGCCATTTATGGTTTTTTAACTCTCTATGATTGTTAGTTAGAAAATATTTATCATACATTTCACTCAGGAAGTTAAAAGGTAATTCAAGTTGTCAACCATTAATTTTTCTCAAGCATCACAAAGGAGAACTATTGTTTCAATGATTTGACAGAGATAATTTTCCTAGGTGCTATTGAAAACAAAAGTTACCTTCAATGTTATTATGATTAGAAGAAAGATAGGAAGAAAATTTTATACATACACACATAAGAAAAAAAACTAAATGAAATTTTGAGCATGAAAATTATTACAAATTAGCTGAATAGCTTGAAATTTACTGAAGAATTATAAAGTTATGTATGAAAAGGATAATTAAAATATAATGAACAGTACTGGAGTAGAAGACAGATTACGATGAGTTGAATCCTTAGGATGTTGGTCAACATATTACTGAAGAAAATCAGTGAATAAAACATGTGAAATAAATATGATTTAATTAAATAGATGTCTATTACACAGGTTGAGCATTCCTTATCTGAACAAGTTTGTGTAATATTTTGGATTTTGGACTTCTGGGTAAAGGATAATCAACCTGTACTATAAAATAGACATAAGATTTAATAAATCTTAGTTGGGAAACATTTAAATTAAACATTAAAATGACAAGAGAGTAACGGACAATAAAAATGATCCCAGAGTTACCATCAGTAATCTAAACCTCACATTTGTCATGAATACACAGAATGTCTTGTTATCTTTATTACTGAATATTTAATTTAGCACAGATACTGCTAGCTGAGCTGAATACCGTGGTTACACCACCTATTACCTAACAAAAATAGCAATATTTCTAATGGCTGACCACAAATTTGTAACTGTAAAACTCACTCTGAGGGAACTTACAAATAGAATAGGAATTGGCACCATAATTCTTAGTCATTCAAGATTATTGATATGTAAAATATTTTTTTTGAATCTATTTCTTAAATCTAGTTATTTTTTACTAGGACTTGGACATCTATCAGTGCAATATGTACTATTTGATGGCAGGGCTTAAAGTAATACACTGACAAGATTTGTTTTAAGAACTCACCTTCTCAAAAGACTTCATCCCACTTTCTTGATTTCCATAGTAATGATGTGGATGAGAGTGATGATGAAAATGATGAGAGTGATGATGACCTCTATGGGGCTGAGGTGGAGGAGAGAAGCTGCATAGCCTGTGCAGTTGCTGCTGATTAATAGTACCATTATTACTATGAGGGTCGGGAGGAAACCTTTTCCGTCCAGTAGGTGGTGTTAAGTGCTGAGCTATCCTCTGTTGCTGGCGGTGTTGAGAAGGGAAGGCACTGAGTGGCAGGGCAGATGGGGTAGAAGAGGTCATTGAAGAAGGTAACCTATTAAGGGCTTCTGCTTGGGTAGAGGTAGATGTGTTGTTGTTATTATTGGAGGCTACAAATAAAGACGTATGGGAGGGCTTTTCCAAAGAGGATTCTCCAGATACAGGTCGAGGGGTTTCAGAGAGAGACCTCTGGTGGTGATAGGGCAAAGCAGAAGGACCCCTCCTCCTTGGAATAGGTGAAGCAGAAGGGGGTGGAGTTAACCTGTAAGAACGAAGAAAGCCTTAGGCTGATGTAATATCTGGCAAAAACCTATACATATCTTAAGTAATGAAATTTTAAAATTAGAAAATACTGCTAAATATGACAGCCAAAAAGAATGAAAACAGCATAAGTAAACAGTAGAGCAAATTAAAACTTCATAGTAATTAATCCTTCATAAATGCATAAAATTGGTTACTTAAACAAAAATTATAAGTGTGAAACTGGAAATAAGAAATAACAACAAGACGTGAAACAAAATTCAATATAGCTGAAACAAATTGATTAAGAAAAACATTTTGCCACAAGAGCATGTACCTACCTATGAATAGCAGAACCTAAATTAGGATGCTGAGGGGGAGGTCCTGCTCTCCCAGCAGCATCTTCACTACTACTACTACTAGAGGGAGCTGCAGCAGCTGAGTTGCTTTCTCCACATTGACGCATTGCATGGGCAAACCATGCAGCCACATCAACAGATGCCTTCTCATACCTCGTTATAAAAGGGTGCTCCAAGAGTTTAGGATACTTTGGTCTTTGTCTATAATTCTTGGTCAAACTGAGAAAAAATAAAAACAATCAAAGAGTTACATAAAGAACTGCAATATTTAGCAACAAAATGACCAGATATTAGCATTTTGAAAAAATAACAATTACAGCTAAAGCATAGTCAGCTTTGCATGCAAATAGTGACTACCTTTTACAATTACAAAAAAGGGAACTAAAAAGATATTTGAATGAATACAAAAACTTTCTTCTTCATGGAGATTAATTTATGTTTTTTTATATTTATTATTATAATAGTTCCACAATTTGCACAACATAACTTAAATCTTTTGCTAGAGTTTCCAGTTTATATGAGAATGAATATTATCTTTCACTGAGCAATGACTATTTACATAGGAAAAAACTGGCTCATTACTTTCAATACGGATACCCTTTTAAGGCTTATTACAGTATTATTGGGAAATGTAAGCCAAATGAAAGAATTAAAATTTGACAGAATTGAATTTTAAGGTAAATAATCTGTGATCATGATACAAGAAAAATCCATAAACCAGAAAGAATGAATCTTTATTCAAACAGTAGAGGATGTGAGTTAACTTACCAGCTAGTGACAAAAGAATGAAACTCAGGAGAGAATGGAGGTTTCTCTGAGCTACCATCTCCATTAACATTTTCTGGTGGTGACTTGGGCAATCTTGGAGGATCATCTTGGAGAACCCTAGTGAGGACTTCAAAGTCTGTTCTACAGTCTTTGTAAGGAAACTGTCCAGTAGCAAGTTCCACCAAAGTGATACCTAAACTCCAGACGTCAGCTCTGATATCATAGTCTGGACGAGTTGGATCAGGAGGGTCTATTCTCTCCGGCTGTATAAAAAAATATGGACCAATTACTAATGATTTAAGATTGAGGAAGACAATCACATGCTAAAGACTATCAGAATACCCTCACCCCATTGTACATGCAGTAATATTTGCATAATATTATGAAATTGTTTTACTGATCATATTCAAGTATATATAAGGGTATTCAAGCATATTATCTTATTAAATTCTTACAATTAGTAAATATTTAGGAATAGGTTTATGTATAAGCTATAAAACAGTTATATCCTACGATTAAGGCAACGATAATTGCTTTACTTGCATTATAGCTTTCCATCGCTGAAAGTAAACAAATATAGAACTTCAGGATAAAATTCTTTTCATTCTGACAGAAAATATAATAAGAAAAGAAAAATTAAATTAAAATGTCACAATAATTGTTATGATGGAAAAGGTCCAAACAAGAACTAAGAATTCTCGTTCTGGCGTACATAGAGGATCCTTAAGTCTTAGAATAGTTGTGAGATCTTAAACAATTAAGGAAACAGAAATGCTCAAACCATAATAAAACATAGAATTGGGAAAATGGTTTAAGAGAAAAAATAGAGCACCCTGTAATACGATTTTATTATTCTGTTGCTTAAGAACATTTTTTTTCCTCCATGAAGGGAACATACCGCCATGTAAGCTGCACATCCAGCACTTCTCGTTTTGGCCTTAGAGTCAACTAAACGGCCTGATATACCAAAATCACACAACTTGACATTTCCTTTCTCATCCAGGAGAATGTTGGAGGGTTTCACATCTCTATGGATCACACCATGTATCTCTTTCAAATAATGAAGAGCTTTAACAGTCTACGAAAAGAAAAATAAGAAACATCAAAGCATGATTTGAAGGTTAGAAGTTATAATATAGATACTCATAAAAAGCTTATATCAAGGTCTCTTCATTGACAAATCTAAACTAAAAGCAATTAAGATCATTAGTTTCTTTTTCCTCTGAACCATTGAAATAGCTGTGACCAAATTACTTACAGCAACTGTAACTTTTCCCAAGATTGATTCAGGCACCGAATCTGGCTTAAGCCTTCTGAGGAGCTTGTCAAAACATGTGGCCATCAGTTCCATACAGATCCAAACATCAGCCTCAGCAATGAAGCAACCAAGGCAGCGCACAATGTAAGGACAGTCATGAGATTTAAGAACCACTTCCAAATCCATTATAACCCTTTTATTCTCCTCGCTATTACCAGAACGGCGCATTTGCTGCAAGAATACAAAGTTTGTTTAATTTTGAAAGGAGAAAAGTTAAAGAAAACATTTGCTATAAATTACAGCAAAAAATAATTCTGACATTAAGAAAATTAAAAGGTTTAGATTGAGGGAGAACACAGTAATTTTTAATGTATTATTGTATTTCTGACAAACATTTAAAAATATTCCCACATATTTTATACATGACGCCATAGCAGAAATTAAACCTTCCTAAATGATAGAAAGAAATCCCATGAACTTAGTAAATAGATAGAGGTCAAGTGCTACTCAGAAGTCTCCTCATATTCTACCTTTAAAAAAATAAACTACACTCTGTGAGGTCTGGACAAGGAAACCATTCCTAAACTACATTCAATATTGTCCAGAAACATTGCTTACATTCTGATATAGCCTATGCCTTTATCTTTGCTTCATGAAGGCTTCTTTAACTGCAGCTGATCTTTTGACCTCTGTTCAACTAACAATGTAAGGGAGGATACTAATTTAAATATCCTTCTTAATTTTTAATTCTCCTACCATAATGCTTCCCTTCTTTTCAATGAATTTAGACATATTGGTTTCTTTTTTCTAAATCCTTTTCCTTGACTCTAAAGTGAGGTAAGCACCTTAAGGAACACTCCTAGGCGGCTCAAGCAAATAGTCAATAGATTACTAGTTTAAGGATTTATAATTTTTTTGCATGTTCAAAAAAAACATGTTATAGTTAACAAATTTTTGAAAGTTTGATAAAGATTCAAAATAAATTTCTCTTTACTATATAATTGGTTGAGAGTATTGTAATTTTACTGTCATTGTAAATTTGCATTGTTGGCAGTTAAAGAATCAACATTACTTTTATAACCAAGTAACAGAAAATTCCTTTCAGAGTAACAAACCAGTTTTGTTGTCTCAGTATCTTACCTATAAAATAGTTTTCCAAGTCACTTTCACCCCTTTTCCTGTTTCTTTTCTAACTTTTTCCCACAAAATAAAAAGCTTGAGGACAAGCATGTCCATATCCTCAATTATTACTCGTTCATATTCCTCAACAGCTAAGCAACTTAGTTTTTCTTAATCTTAAAGTTTGCACCTAGTGTTTTTGTACCTCTCTTGTATGACAAAGCATTTCTTTAGCAGGGACAGCACAGCTATTCTCAACAACATATTTATATATATATATATATTTTCCAAGAGTACAAATTTCAATAATATTGGCACATAAATTCATTGTACATAATAAAAATTATCAAAAAATGCAATAAAAGATGCTCTTCAGTAAGATAATTTTCTTTTGCTGATAAAATTTCAGTAGCAATACCACCATTAATTATTTGTAATTTTATGTGAGACAAGTCCAAGAAATGTGTATGATAGTGCAGGGTTTAAGTATTTTCAAAGAGTGTAAGATGACTCACCTTCACTGCAATGACAGTTTGACTTGGCTTATGAAGCATTTTCACCACATGGCCACAAGTTCCATTTCCAAGCTCTCCTAAATGTTCAAGATCTTTGATTTCTGTGTGATATTTCTGGAATTTGGAGTTAAAATTCAAATGTAAGAAGAAAGATATAATGTCATTTTACTTACTATTATAAATAATTATCATGAATTGATTTCCAGCAAATATGCTGTTTTTATCTACTTTATTACGTTATGATCAAATTAAAATGTAGTAATTAGCATAGGGAATCATTAATTTTCATTATATATGAAAAAAATCCACATTTATTTACTCTGAACTTCATTTTAAAGTGAAATATATATAACAAGGATAACGCCACCTGAAGTTCTAATTTTCTCATTTGTCAATTTGGGCACATATGACATAGGTTTGCCACCCCTGCAATAACAATACAGGAACATCATAAGTGGTTAGCAAAGGCCAACTATAGTTAGTTCTGGAGTTTATTCTTAGCACCTTTGCCAAATCATACCCAACCTAGCATTAGCCCATTTGAGGAACAGGGTAAAAATTATTATTTTAACATAGAGTTTGTCGTGACTCAATCACAAAACTTGCAAACATTTTACATTACCTTGCTATCAAACACTAAGATGCCATTCATCTTCATAATTTCTTGTAACTTGCCATCCATATCACCTCCAACACCGCCAGAAGAGGATCCAGAACCATCATGCCCACGATGTTGAGCCAAGAAACTTACAGGCAAATCCAATGGCTTACGGGGACGACTTCCTCCACCCCCTTCAGCCCTACCAAGACTACCTCCAGCGAAATCTCCCACTGAAAACAGTACAAAGTTTACATAATTTAACATGAAAATTGATTGGAAAGGTGACAAAAAATGACTGATATCTGATGCATTGAAGAGGAAATGAAATGAATTTTAACAATTTTCAAGTAGAGCTATTTAAAAACATATCATAATGAATGCAGTAAATCTTAGACATCGCAGGATGAAATTATCAAATATAATACATTGAATTGTTGTATTTCAGGATATTTTACGTAAGACTTAAAATTAAAACAAATAGCAAGTAAGTAGGTAATAGTAACGTAGGAATGAACGTCTGAATAAAATACAAAAAGCTATAATTTATCATCTACATTTATATATAATTATTGGTTCGAAACAAAACACAATTTGGTTCAGTGAAAATTTTCTTCGTCTCTAACAATTACTTAGAATTCTCTTTCTCTTCCCCATAAACAGGTGAATTTCTAAGATTTGATTACCTAATGTTCTATAATATGCAAACGAAGATGTCGTAACTGAGAGCAAGAAGTACACATTTAATCGAATAGACATAATTTCTTTTTCCAAGTGCGCTTTGAATTGGGAAATATTAACTAGCGATATGAAAAAGGATGCAAACCTAGATCGATCGTTTTATTTGGGATGATGATGTTTAAAACAGCTCACACATCTCCAAAGATCCCACAAACATTGAAACTAATTTCATGTTCAAGGTGGTAAACTTTACTCTCCTCATGAACATTAAACTTATGCTGATTATTTACTACGGGAGTGGGCCCATTTGCAAATTAATCAACAATAAACGGTGAATAAACCTCTCTTTCCTCTTATGATTTTAAGGCACAATTACCTGGTCAATAGACGTATATTTATATTTTATGAAATAAATTAATCTCAAAATTAATTATCAATTATCACAAATCAACTATTGTGGTGAGTAAATTTAGCAAGGATACCCAAATACTTTCCTCGAAAGCAGTAAACAGATGATTACCAATATAATATAACTTTAAATAAAATAAAGTTCTATAGTTAAGTAAGAACTATGAAATATTTACACTGTTTAGGCCTTCTACTTGATCCATGTCTTGGACTTGAAGATACGTGGCTTAAATCTTTAGGTAAGTTATCCATTTTCCTGGATTTATTTTCTGCATCTAGACGTGCTTGAAGGTCAAGTATTTTACTTTCCAAAGACATCTTGGACACAAGAAGCTGCACGACATTCACCATGTAAACCCTTAATTAACTAGCGATATAATTTGTGGTGGCAATCGTATCTTATGACATATCACATTAACATCTGAAAAATCCATATTAAATACGATTTATGAATCTACGTAAAATATTTTTGAAGCTAAGATCACAACATCAACGATGCCTGACATTTAGTTCTACGATTAACTAGTAAAGTCATCGTTCGCATCGTTTGTGCAGACTACACAGCTGAAACTACCAACCAACATGGCGGCCACGGGAATACTATCGCACTCCAATTAATAACAGTTGACATACCCAGAGCGCTTCCTTATTGAGATAGTTCATTTGTAGTTGATGTGTGACCTAGGGAACGTTTCCCTGTATTACTTCAACTAAATAAAAATAGATAAGATAATAAATAAATTCTTTATTTACCATATAAAATGTTTTACAATCTATCACTGCGGTAAGTTCACAGATAGTTGATTAAGTTTGCCAGGCTTGCAGCCACCTGAGCCGGCATTGTTTTCTAATAGTTTCTGGATCCATTTTCCGCTCTTCTTTATTATTGTTTACTTCTAGCCGCTTCAGATCAACGTTTAACCTTCTAGAAACCATAAGTTCACCATTCTCCTTAAGGAATGTAGCACCGATATCTCTCTCTTCGGGCATTCCATTAGGGAATTTAATTGGTGTTATTCTGATTAAATGTTTAATCTTCCACAACCGAGCATTATTTTCTGGTATATTTTTAATTATGACAACATCATTTTGCTGAAAGAAAAATAAAATACACTGTAGAGATGACATCGTTACATATTAAATGTTAAGTAACATCTAAAAATAATAACCCTTCCATCCAATTTCAGCTGGCGCATGATGGACTTTTCCCAATACGGGGTCCCTTTTAAAGGTTTTATCCTCTGAACCCTGAATAACTTCGATGGCTCATAAGGCGGATCCTCATGATCAGGAAACCTAAAATGAAACAAGTTTAAGGTCCAGAATGCCAATCAAAAGTGAATCTTAGCATCTTTAATAAATATCGAGGCAATATAAGACACACAAAAATCACAAACGTCTGTTTTCTTTAGAGCTAAAAGGTCAAAACCCTCAATCAAATAGAACGAAATTTCTTGTCTTTTGTAAACATCAGGAAGAAGGTTATGGGTAAAGAAAACTTTCTTACATGCATGAATTATACATATTAGAATTACTAAATAGCAGAATCGTATATTTCCTAAAAAAATCTACATAACCCAAACAACTTTTCCTACGACTTCATGCGTAAAACAATTAACTATATAAAGAACAATAGGTATATGATAGATGAAATCTATGAATAAATGTAATAGCAGTTTACTTCATGAAGATAAGCAAATAATTAAACTCAAAAGCTTCGCCTAAATCAAGGATTATTTCAAGATGAACATACAGTAAATTACCTTGGATAGTATGTAAAACCATAGCACTCTACCGGATTTTCATGCTCTAATTTCTTACGTGCCCTAAGTTCACAGAAGACGGCGAAATTTTGAGAACGAATATAATTTGAAAACGTGAATAAGTTTTTCAATTTGAATACGCCAAGTGCCGACATTTTTAGGAAAACTTGCCTTACTAATAAGATCAATACATTCTTTCTCTATACTTCAATTAATCTTGGCATAAACATTGACTTGTTCTACCAAAAATCAACTAGCAAACATGAGACAATCAACTCAATTATCTCTACGGTACGTAGCGTACGTACGGTACGATTGCATTGTAATGCGAAGGAAATGAAGAACGTGAAGAGCAATTCAACTGTTTCATCTGCTTAGACAACGTCGATTTTATGATTGCGGCGCCAAAGTGATTCTATTCATCGACTGATCTTTAGGCATATTACTCTAAAAATTTTATTTTTAAGTTTCCTCACTGAGAAAGTGTCATTACTTTATGGTATATCAATGTTATGAGATAAAAATTTCGTTACGCCATATTCTGGATAATTTAATACTCCTATACAATTCTGTGTCCAAATTACATTATCAGTAGAAGTAACAATTTTATAGAAGAAATTACAGAATTTATGATTTCAGGATATATTAATTTGCGTAAATTAGTTCAGAAATCATCAACTCAAAGTTTTTCACATTCAGTAATTTTCAGATATTATAATACCTAGAGTGTAAAGGAAGAAATTGCAGATTTGGCATAGGTTATAAAACCAATATTCTGAGACTTTGTCTGCATTACTCAGTGCATTGCAAAATTTCGGTTGAAAGAAAGTACTAATGTCCTAGTCAACCGTTACCAGTGACATGCAGGATTAATCTTAGCACCTCTCTGAGATACTCAGCTTACCAAATTTACATTGAAACTGCAAGGACTACTTGCATACTTAAAGTTACTTTCGCTAAGAAACACCCATCATACACTTATATATAGTGTTCTGCCTTTCGGTAGGCTCATGTGCTCTCCCATTCTATTTACAAAGCCCTATCTTTAACTTCTTGGTAATAGTCATCTAATATCTTTTGTCTTCATCTTCCCCTCTGCCTTTTCCTTTGTATTCTTCTGTCATTCTCTCATTTCAGCAGTCCCCTCTCAACATTAGACCCTCCTCCCCAACCATCTTATTAGCACCTCCTCTTTTGTTTCAACCAAGCTTACTTTCTCCATTCTACACCATATTTACCATATCTAAAAACCTCTAATCTAAGAATATCCTATTTTCTTCAGATCCATGTTTTAAAACTATACATGAGACTCCACTCAAAGGATTTTACTAATCTTTTCCCGATTCCTTTATCAAGACTCTTCATCATCAGTTCCAATCGGTTCACGAATGCTTCTTTTGTTAATACTATCCTTTTTCTAATCTCAGTTGAGCATTTTCCATCCCTATAAAGAAGGCTACTTAAGTATGGAATTTGTTCTAGTTTTTCCCTATCCAACTTTTTTGATACTTAAGTTTTCTTTCCCTTCATATATCATTATTATAGTTTGTCTTATATTTACTTTCATCCAGAACTCCTTTGCTTCATCAGAAGTTTAGTGCATTTACTAGAATTTTCAAATCACTATCAGAATTGCACACATTAGCCTTTTCATCTGCACACCTTACTAACATTTGAGTACAAATTTTGAACCAAATGCCTATCTCCCCTATGATAATAAATACTACATTTCATGCTTTATCAATGTGACCTGAGTGAGAAGCTTTACTGAAATTTTTGCTTTATCTGGAAATTTTTATTTGCAAATCCTCCCACTGGTACTTTTTACCCCCAGAAAAGTCTAGTAAATAGTGCTGAACTATTTACTGGTGGCCATTTGGAATATAACATTTTCCATTCACATAGAGGTGGTAGCGTAAGGATCCAAGCCAACATCCATAAGCATGATTAACAGCTTTTCCTGGTTTGTAGTAAAACCCTACTTTTAGCGGCCAGTAAGTAGGGTCACACCTAAAACATGCACAACCCTACTATCGTTATAGATAAAAGGGTTTCTACATGTTTGGTTCATGGGCAGCTGCCCAATTCCTCATTTTGAGTCTTCTTCTTGAAAACGAGTTGTTCTTGATCGAGAAATTAAAATATCTATTGGATTACCGTCATAAATTCTATCATATTCGCTCTTTACCTTCCTATGTTTCATTCGATACTACTGATTCCTCTATTGTTTTTCTTTACATTCTACCTTTAATAGCTTATCTGAGAATGATTCAGACTCCCTCTGATTTGGTGTGATATCCATTACTCTGCTTTTTATCGAAAGTAATGGTTTTATTTCAGTTTGTTGATTTACTATTCATTTCAACGCTGATTTTCATCGCTCTCACAGTTTAAAAGCCTGCTAATTTTCTCCGTAAGAGGGTGTTATAGAGTGACAGAAGCGCTGGTATGGTTTTTGCGAGAACTATCTAACGACCATTAACATCTGGAGTTACACAGCTCCGTTGTGGCGAACTGCCATCTTCGTTGGACGATAAGTAAATATTCGGTTTCCTGCGTTTCTAGTTAGTAATTGAGGAAAATTGTAGCGGACTGCAATCATGTCGCTGAAAACGCTGGTTGGTCAGAGTAAGTACCATTTTATGAAATTGAATTTTATACCTTTTTAGAGGAAGTTCTTTAAAAAAGCATCAGATTTGTTTTTAGAACTGTTCTTGTCTGTTATAGATATAAAAATGAGAGGTTTTACATTTATCTGATATTTCTTTGTAGTGTAATATCGCTCAGCTACTCTATAGTGTATCAGTAGGACGTAGAATTCAATATTTTAGATAAATAGTATCAGGCTTGTGATTCGTTACTCTTTGTTCTCTATACCTCTACGTAAATGGCGTTATTAGTTCGACTCATTATACTTATTTGTAACGTAATCAAAAGTTTGACGTAAGATTGTCATCACAAATGATGTCACTCCTGCTTTTATCCAGTCTTTCGGTATTTCGTTGTATTGTTTATCTCAACCGTGATTGATTCCCAATTTTCGATGTAGTGCTGATATTTCTCCTTTAAAATGATAAAAACCTTCAGTTGAGTACAGTTGCAATTTAGGATCGATCGATAAGTCAGCAATTGGTGAAGTGCCAAGAAAGGGGTGTGACGTCACTCAAGTAATCAATACACCCTTTAAGTAAAGGGCGGTAAGGATGGCGTGTTGCGAATTCAATAACATAAACATGTCTATTGCGTATGCATTCGTCGAGTATTCTTTTATTTCAGACTACTTTAAGTCAAATATTTCTTTTTGTAATAGTTAACAACCTCCTGATCTGATTAAATGAAATGGAAATATTCCCCATTTACCAGTATTATTTTTATATTTATGCCCATTAGGATTGGTTGGTTCAATATTCGTCGAAATTAAGATTTGTACAAAGTAGATAGAGATTTTTAGATAGTATTAGCACATGAATTCTTCGTGCGTCTTTAAAAAGACGCTTTCGGTGGCCTTATAGTTAGTATCTCGTTAAGCATGTAAATTAGATGAGAATTAATACATGCCATGAAAATTTGCAAATGTTGTAAGAAAAATTATGGTTTCCAATTTCTAATAAGGATAACTATTGCAGTTTCCTCCAACACATGTCGGTCCTTAGCAGAATACAATCAATTAACTCTTGTCTTGCAATTATTCTTCTGGGCGTAACCTTGAATTTACGACGTACGGAAGATAGGATACCTGACAAATTTGTCTTAGTATGAGGATGATAAATTCAAGAGCTTTCTTCTATTTTCTCCAGGCAATAATTATTATAGATTCAGGGTTTTCCTTTCCTCAAAGCAATCAAATTTCAAGAAAAAATTCACCTTCCTCAGTCTTACGTTTTTCATATCTACGATAATTCGCTCTGAATAATTAAGAAAAGTATCAATTTATACTTTTCCTCTTTAGCCACCGCTCGGCTACTTTACCTTCATAGACATCATGTACATGACAGTCCAACAAAACAATTAAGCAGTCTGACCCAATCAACACACATTAAAAAGCTACAATTACTTGAAATCTGTAATACATCAAGTGGTCTTTTCAAAACCGGTTTGATTGAAGATTTATCAATGACTGTGACAACTGTGCTTTTTATTATTCGTTTTTATGAAAACCCTGTTTTTAACATTGAAGAATAATTACTTTTGGTCTTTTTTGTTAAAGATTCTTGGAACATTATTGGCCCTTGTCATAATAAAGGAAAGAGAATTGATTTGCATTTGTAAGCGAGGAGAATCATTTAACACAAATTCTAAGGCAAGAGAAAGATTTTATAAGCAGAAAGCTTGAAGCTACAACAGAAAAGGACCATGTTTGGAAGATATATATTGATTAGGAATGTAGGGTATTATCTGCAGATGAGAATTACTGTAAATATGCAAATAAATTTAGAGAGGTAAAGGAGTCATCCTTAAATGTCACACTTAGAAAGATATGGGAGTATATGACACCTTGTGAGATGGGAGGAGGTGTATGTAACACAATTAGATGTTCCAAATAAGTAATCATTGTTATAGACTCTTGATTATCTATACTGGAGGAAATTCCATTGAATATAGAAAGTAGAAATATATAAGAACCTGATTTTATTTTATTTCTTTGTGGGTTTGAGGATTGTTTTCCCTTAAGGCATTACTTTGTTGTTACACCCAGATAACCATACAGTACAGCCACAGCCGCTCATTATCATCAGCCATTTTCAATCTGATGTCAGATGTAGGCCTCCCCAAGCACCTGCCGATTCTCTCTATTCTGAGCTTCTTTTTAACATGTCACCCCTAAGTATTTAATGATATCTCTGTTCCTTTGGTCTTCTTCTTGGTGTCTTCACATCTCTTGGTGTCCAGTTCAGAAGTGCTCTTATCCAATGGTTGTCATTTCTTCTCACAACATGGCCTGCCCACATTCATCTTGATCTTACTTTATCTATGATGTCTGTCTCTCCTGTCTTCATCCTCACCCAGGTGTTGCGTTTCCTGGCTCTTCTAGTGATTCCAAGCATACATCTTTCCATACTTCTTTGGGTTCCCCAGGTTATACAAGAAGTGAAAAATTGTGACTTGGCTGGGACTCGAACCCAGGTCTCCCACTTTCCAGGCAGGTATTCTATCCATTGAACTACCGAGCCACACCGATTAGTTCGATGGATAGAATACCTGCCTGGAAAGTGGGAGACCTGGGTTCAAGTCCCAGCCAAGTCACAATTTTTCACTTCTTGTATAACCTTGGGTTTAGTCGCACAACTTAATGTGCTAAGTTAAATTTCAATTCCATCATTTGTATCTTTGGGTTGTCTGGAGTTAATGGGTTTTAGCATTTTTTGGTGCCATCAAGCTCTATTTCTGTACTTTGGCATTTGTAGAGTTTTAAAATCAGCTTTTACCAATCTATTCCAACTCTCATCTTATTCATTGCTTGAAAGAGAAATTTCCAGTCAACAGAAAGCCTTCTCTAAATCAACAAATGCTCTGTTGATATCCTGTCTCCTTTCCAAAACTTGGCATAATTTCAAATTGCTTTTTGTGTGCCTTTAACTGATCTGGATGATTGTTCTCAGTTAGGAGATATCCATTATAAATTGTGTGAAGGACATCTGTCATTGATATAGATATTAACAATACTAAGATAAAAAAAGAAAAATGAAATTATCAATTTAAGAGCCATTACTAAAATTTAGTCTGAATAAGAATGCTATACCAGCGTAAATTCTATTCAGTAAGACCGTGTAAATGCCAAGGAAGCAGATAACTATGCAATGGAGTTTATGAACAGTTTAACACTTGGAAGAATTCCTCTGCATAGGCTCAACTGGAAAGTTGGTGCAAGAGAAATGCTGCTACAAAACCTTGACTCATAGGATGGCAGTAAAATGGATAAATTCACAGAAGAATAAAAAGCAAAAGAAGTTTGGCTTGAATGGAATCATTATGCAGAACAAATCTAACTGATGTTTATATAGCATTTTTACCTCAGCTGTATCTATTTTTTATCCCATCTTGGTACCCATTAATCCAGTTTTCCACCCACAGAAGAGAGAGCCACCCATGCTTTGCTTTTAATTTTTCTGTGCATTCATTCATTTTACTGCTATCCTTCATAAGATATGCAGAATGTGCCAATCTTCCCATATCCCATAAGGATATCATATTTACAGAAAGATTAAAATATCTATTAATGAGAAATTGGTCAAAGTTCGAATCTATTGGGAGTAAATTTAAGAGAAGAATGATTGATATTTTTCATTGCAGAGATTATGAATGAAGCTGTAAAACAAAAGAAGAAAGGTCAAGCAACTGGAGTTGAATGGAGGGTTCTGGTGGTTGATCAACTTGCCATGAGAATGGTTTCTGCTTGCTGTAAGATGCATGAAATATCAGCAGAAGGAATCACCAGTAAGTTTTTCTATTGCATGAGATGTACTTTCTTTCTGTAGTAAAATTTTAATCTACAAATTATACAAAACCATTCCTTATTTCTGTAATTGATCCAATAAATATATATCACTGAAAGCTAAAGAGAATTTCTTTGTAAAATCAGAAATGTTTTAGTTTTAGATTGTAAAGTTTCTGCTCTATAATTGAGGCACCACATTGTTGCTATCTTTCTTTTTGCTGTACTGATTCTTCAAAATTGGTGCTGTTTTTTTATTCTCAAATTTCCCTGGAGTTTAATTTTGAATTTTTGCATTTTTTCCATTTTGAAATTTTCCCTGCCAAAATTTCTATCTGTCTAAAATGCATTGACGAGTAATGTCTTTTATTTTGGAAGTGTCCATATTGTGTTTAATCGCCATCTGATATGTTTGCTTGGTGTCTGATTCAAACGCAATATGCGTTCTTCCAATGGCAAAGGGTGCAATCAGTTAGCATTCTGTTTGCAATTAATTTACCTGATATAACAAACTATTATTTAGAATTATCCTCAGTTCCAGTTCTGGTTATCCTTTAAATAGAAATGCCAATAGAAATCTGGAATAAACCTATCGAAAGGGAATAATTATAATGAGTATTAATAATAAAATATAATGAACCACAATTTTACAGTTAACAAGTGCTATAACATGTGATTTAGAATCCAAAAGATTGATGGTAATAAATGTACCTATTGTCAATTTGTGACAATCAATCAATCAATAATATCAAGGTGGTTAACCATCATTTTTCTAGGTGGAATATCCTACAGATGTAATAATAGTAATCAGTTAACTTGTTCTGGTTCCTTACCACAAACATAGCACATTCATGTCACAGTCGTAGATAAAATTCATTTAAATGTCTTCATTGAAAGTTTTATTTACTCTGCTATTATTTAATTACTGATAATGGAACAGTGATTTACCAGCAATACCAGCTTTAAATGGTGCAGCTGAAATAAATATGATTTTAAAATTGTCTCTCTGTCATCATGGAGTTTTACTGGCCATTACTGAAAAAATCCATATGTCAGCTGTCACCATCCTCCATAGACCTGTCCCTTGATATTGTGTGAAATTATTGAGTTTTGATATCATGTTAATGTGCTGAATCAAAACTTTTATCTCTATCATTATCATTCATTTTATTTTCTTTAAAGAATTTTCTCCATGCAGTCTTTAATCTTTCTAAAATTATATTAACATTAAATGTGTGCTACCTATGCTGTATCCTCTTACATGCATACTGATTCAACCTTTCTTTGTATAATGTTCCCATTATTACTTTTCTAATTCTCTACTTGCTGCTATTTTTTCAGATTTTTTTGTGTTTCCAAAATTCAACTGAATTTGAATTATTGAAATTTACTAAAAGGTCAGAGTAAGTTAAATAATCTTTATGTTGCTTTAACTACATTATTAGTTTATGGGTATATCAAATCATTAAGTATAATTGGTTGTGGAATCCCCTCTATGCAGATGAAGCACAAAGTAAAAACACACCTTCTGCTGGAAGATTTTGAACTTAAAACTCCATTTCCTGACCAAAACACATATATTGGGGACTTATACAGAAGTTATGAACTGCTGGCAAGATATATCTTTGTGCCCAGTTGAAATGTTGTAAATATGGGGTTGATATTTTCGTACCCAAATTAAATATCAATTCCTTTTGATGGGTTACCAATCAAATTTGTTAAAGTTATTGTAATATTCCCTTTTAACATTATCTGAAATAATAATTACACTGATATTTATATTATTGATATAAATAGCATATCCCTATGTAATGATACTGCTCTGTTTAAATCGGCATCTATGTTAAATTTTCATTTTCTTCTGAATTTAGTTTTGTCTGGATAAGATTAATAATGAGGCAGTGGTTCATTAAGGTTTTATTATTATCTTTTCTTGCTCGTTAATCCTTTCTCTGATTACAAAAAGTGTTTACCATAAATATATCAAATGCTTGCTTTTCCTTTTCTTGATTGTAGCTCTGCTTAGGTCCACAAAAGAGAAGAAGGAATTATATGTTTCTGATTAACTTCTGAATGAATTCTTTGTATTCTCTCATAGTGTAGAGATGATGCAAGAAAGATGAATGAGAAAGTAAATTTGAAGTAATGATGGAACTATTGCAGTGTTAGTTGCAGCTTCAGCCTATTAAATGAAGTTTATCATTTATTCCTCAACAATGTGTATGGTTTTGTCTATTCTCTTGCTTTGATAGAAAAACTAAAATGTTTAGTTCTAACACTTTTGTTAACATCTTTTCTGTACTCCTTCCTCCCTTTTAAACTTACTCCCTCAGTATAATGATTTGCGGTATTTATTTAATTAATTAATTTATTACTGAGCAGGAAGATTAAGCATTAATTGTGTAACAGAAATTTTGTTTTTCATTGCAAGCAATGAAAAGCTAACGAAAATTATTTTTATACATTTTACGTTAAGAATTCTAATACTTATGCTCAGAAATAGTACATGTAATATTTCTCAGTGTTATCAATAGGAATTGCTAATTGTATGCTTATCTTTTAGGTTCTATATGTTATATTATTAAACTTGAATTGCTAATTGTATCAAGGTTTTCATGTTATTATAGTATAAAACAAAGTATTTTTTCTTCATCCTCGATATAATTATCAGTTTCTGAAATATTAATAATGTATCATTTTCTCTTATCTCAAAGAAGTAATGTTGTTATCTATATGTCCGATTAGTCATATTATTTATGTATTCTATAAACATGAGATTATGATTCCAACTTCTTACATATAAAGTGCATTACATTGATATACTTCATTAGGTACATATTTTAATTTTTTGGACTCTAGAAATTTGTAAATCTTTTAATTTTTATTGAGTTGAATACATGGTTTCAAGAAATTTAATTATGATATTTGGAAATTCACAGTTGTGGAAGACATACATAAAAAGAGGGAGCCATTGCCAACAATGGAGTCTGTATATCTAATAACACCAACTGAAAAGTCTGTCCATAGCTTAATGCAGGACTTCAACAGTCCCAATCGTACTATGTACCGTGCTGCACATGTCTATTTTACTGAAGGTAAAACTTGATCTCTTTTTCACTTTTTCTAGAATATTTAATATTAGATGTATCTACTATATCTGATATTCAGATCATATGTTGTTTATAACTTTTATTTATTGTCAGTTCTTTCAAAATTCTGTAGTGCAAAATTTAAGCAGCTTTTGGTAACTACCTCTTGCCATGGGATATATAACTTCATTAAGTTAGTGCCTTATGAAACAGTAATAATCAGTAAATTATAGAAATTGTATCCAATGCAAGCATTAAAGCCAGATTACCAAGATATCAAACTATAATTTATTTTTGAAATCAGTATGATCTGGCATAACTTTGTGGAAAGCCATAATAAATTAAACAACTTAGTAATTTATTTTGTTCAAATTCTTGTTATACTTCAATAAAAACACCAAATTTGAGTTCAAACCTGGTTTTGCTACTTTGCCAATGTAATACCATTTTTTCCTAACTCTGACATTTTAATTATACTTTTAATGCTTTTCTATATCATTTCTTATGTTTTAATATACCCTACATTACACTAAATTTTAGAATAAATCTTTGCAATTGTTGGTTGCAATGCATGTGCTAATTAAATCTTTCCTCAGTTGGACTTAAGTAAATTTTGCATTATTGGGAACCAAAAATCCAAACAGGAAAAGAACAGTTTTCAGTTTCAATTCGGTCTCTAGACTCTCAATTCTTTTGGTTCCAATATCACTCCAACAAGTAACTTTCTTCAGTTTTCAGTTCTCAATTTTGATGCTCTAGTGTTGATGATTTGCTGCGCTTTGATGTAGCATTTATTCTTAGTTTCTTTCATAGGTAGAAAATTCAGTTATCAGCAGCATATATTGTATATATTGTATTTTGCTGGTAGTGAATCTTAACTGATGTGGAGTTTATGTAAATTTATGCTAGCCTTTGCTGATTGTCAAATTTACTCCTTTTTAGTGTGCCCTGAGGAACTTTTTAATGAACTATGCAAATCATGTGCAGCTAAGAAGATAAAAACTCTCAAGGAAATAAATATTGCTTTCCTACCCTATGAAAGTCAGGTGAGATATGGAACTAGTCTGATATTTTGGTGGCAAGAATAAATGAATCACTTGTATTTCTTTTTCACCAAAGGTTATGCTGTTGTTTGAATCTTACTTTTTCTGATTCACAAATTATACTATGTTTGCATCGTCAACTAATAAAATTAACAGAGTTTGACTTAGTGATAGTATAGACTTTCCAAAAATAGAATTCTGAAATTGCTTCTCTCCCTGAAAATATCTAGGTATTTTCCTTGGATTCTCCAGAAACTTTCCAGTGTTTTTATAACCCTGCTTTTGCCAATACTCGTAATGCTAATTTGGAGAGGATTGCTGAACAGATCGCCACACTATGTGCCACCTTGGGTGAATACCCCTCTGTCAGATATCGATGGTATGTATTTAAAATTTAACATTTGCAATAGATATTGCATTAGGCAGGTGCATTCTTTTGATTTTATTCTGATATTTCTAAGATATTTTACAGTTACACCTATAATTCCTTTGTTGCATCTATATTCCTTGATTTTTTGTATCCTCAGCAATCTTCTTCACTGTAATGTGGTTTAGTCATACATCCTGCCTGTATTATTTTGACCTTTATTTGTTCACCTTCAATTCTACTAAAATTTTCTCAGGCTTAATTTCACTTTTCATAATAGCTTTTTCCATTGCTAACAATTTTGGCATTAAAAATTTATTCAGTCATTTTGAATCAACTTGCCTTAGCATCTCCATTTCATTACTATAAAACATACCTAAACACCATATGTAACCCGTGCACTATCTTAAATATTAGTAATCCCATAATTCTGTATCTACACTGGATTAATTTATATTATTGCATTCATATCAATGAAATTTAGTAACTGGTTACTTAGGTATAAGATTGTAAGAAATTGTGTAACAAATTATTACCGGCAGGAAGTCTTTAAGTTTCCAATTTATTGGAGGATTATATTCTGACTGGCTTACCAGAGTTTCCAAATAAAAAAATAAGCAAAAATGAATAAAAATTACATTATAATAACCTTTGAAATATATATGCATTGATATAATTTACATGAACATATTGCTGTTAATTTTATTTTAATGAAAATTTATATATCTTCAACCCATTGTACATGACTTAAGTAAAAGGTCTAATTTGTGAGGAAAAGATATTTATATTAATTATTAATTATCATCTTTAGAGTTTGAAAATTGTGCAACATCTTTCTTTTCTTTTGAGTTATGGGTGAACATATCTTACTTATATATAGCTTACTTCTTTATGACATATAATTATTTCTCATATAAAACAATGGTTACCTCAACAAAATGATTTACATGGATTTAGATGAATAACAATCATATATTTGATCATCGAATTGGAATAAGTTATTTGCTTTCCTTTGGTAGGTTATACCAAAATAGGTTTATTTTCAGTAATCCTTTAATGCAATCCTTTAATTCCAGTAATCCTTTTAAATCGAATGTTTTTTAAAAATTAGTTTATTATTGATTGGAAATCAATCACATTAAATGATGACTTAATGGATAATGAATGAACTTCATTCAACAATATTTATTTTAAATCTCACCACTTCATGAAAGTTTGATTTCCTCATCAGGTAGAAGTTTGAAGATCAAGAATGACATTGTTACATATTTTTCTCATTAAAATGGTGTTGACTTCCTCTCTAACGATTAAATGAATGTTATTTAAAATAATCAAGGCTTTTCATTAGGCTGTATAATTGTTTCAATTTTCAGTGATTTCGAGAAAAATGTGGAATTAGCTCAGCTAGTTCAGCAGAAGCTGGATGCATATAAAGCAGATGAACCAACTATGGGAGAAGGACCAGAAAAGGCTCGCTCTCAGCTTCTTATTTTGGACAGAGGTTTCGATTGTGTTTCTCCTCTTCTTCATGAATTGACTCTTCAGGCCATGGCTTACGATCTCTTGCCTATTGAAAATGATGTGTACAAGTGAGTACTAGTAATTGTGAGCATATTGTTTCTAGTGAAGAAATTATCAATGTTCACATCATCATTTTTATGAAAATTGATGAATAGATATTGTTCTAGTTGCCTAAGGATAACGCTTTTGCTGTTTTCATTTGGGATAAGTTATCATTTGTGTGAATTCAAAAGTAGGGTTTTTCTCCTTTTCAATTCTGCAACTTATCTATAACATGCTGAGGATCCCATTAGTTCACTCACTTTTTATTTGAGGGTATTGAAAGATAAATAGGAAACTTATTCAAGTTATCATTAGCATGTTTAATTCATTTGTTCCTTGTCTCTTATCCTGCTTTCAAGATTAATAAGGATTGAAGGTAGTAGTAGAAATGTCTTTATTAATGATAAGCAAAATCAATAAAGCATTATAAATTGTGTATCTATGTAATTAGAAAATTTTAACATTAGCTATAACTCTTAGTTATAACTTTTAGTAAATCATGCATCATTTATAAAGAATCAAGATGGATACATATGTTAAAGTGTACCTCTCAAAGAAGTTTTTAGAGTTCCTCCTTCCTTAGATGCCCCTCATGCATTTTCAATTGTACTCCCCTGATACATTTTTTGATTTTGAGTTGTATCAACATAAATTTATGGGAAAAAACTCTCTCCGAAAAGCATTTTTATTTGAAGGCTTTCAAGTTTCTGAAGTATTTTACTTTTCTTGATATGTAAAAGGAAAGCAACAGTTATTTAACTTACAATCATGCATATGGGGTGTTCAAAAATTTCCCAGAGTATGAGTTAGTGTAGCAAGAGTTTCAATTAATATCATAGAGTGGTAACTGGAGGATTTTTCAAAAGGTATGAAGCAACAGCTGGACAACCAGAGAAAGAAGTTCTTTTGGATGAAAATGATGAGCTATGGGTGGAGCTTCGTCATCAACATATTGCAGTTGTCTCACAGTAAGAAGTTATTATTTTAAGTTTTACCCTGGTCATACTTTGGACCTTTTCCTAATTCAGTCCTGAGTAGAAAATCACTTTTCTTTACTTTTTACAATGCCTCTTACTTCAAGCACCGTGGTTGAAATTAAATGACTAGGGAGAAAGCACTTTGCTTTCCTGCAACACTTTTTCTCATCATAATTTGTGGGTTAAATTAGCCAATTCCTTTATTCTAAGTATTGTTAAATTTTCATTCAAACTGGAATATAAGGAAATGAATTATAATTCAGATATACACAATCAGTTTTCTGGCAGTTCATTGAAATATGTCAGTTCTCTTACTGTTATTATAATACATTCAAATGTTATGAACTGTTTGTTTTGCAAACAAAGTCAGAATATAACATTATCCTTTGGTATATCTTAATAGAAATGTTACAAAGAATCTGAAGAAATTTATTGACTCCAAGAGAGTACCCCAAGGGGATAAGCAGTCAATGAGAGATTTATCCCAGATGATCAAGAAAATGCCACAGTATCAGAAGGAGTTGAGCAAATACTCTACACACTTACATCTTGCTGAGGACTGTATGAAGGCATACCAAGGATATGTTGACAAACTCTGTAAGGTTGAGCAGGTATGGTTGGATCTGGTGCTATTTCTGTGAATCTGATGTGATAAATGTAACCTATTTTTATTCTACTTTCTCCACTTACAAGTAATTTCTTTCAATTTGATCTCATTAGCTGATTAGTATGTAACTTAAGAATGTGTCTTCTACGAATGGTCGATGACTTTTGTATTGTCTATTAAATGGTGTTGAAATGTAATTTAGAATGTTAGGTTAGATCTTTCATTTTCCATGAGATGAAGTTTTGTAATGCCAAAATTTTCCTTTCAACACCTTCAATTAATTCAAATATGAAATGTTCAGTTGAATTTGCCAAGATATTCTTTGGTTAGAAAATAATATGTATTATTGCAGATTCTTCCTTTACCTTTTTCCAGTTATTGAATTAATTGGCCAAACTACTGGTTCTAGACAGTATTTATGTATGGATTTTTCTTCGGTATTTTGCTTACTGATTTCTCATTTCTCTATTTATGTATAAATATTTCTGGATATAGTCATTCAGTGATATTGGAATTATCATTATTTATATATCTTATTCAATGTGTTGCACATTTATTTGGTGGTTTAGGATCTGGCTATGGGAACGGATGCCGAGGGTGAAAAAATTAAGGATCACATGAGGAACATTGTACCAGTACTTCTTGATCAAACAGTTTCAAATTCTGATAAGATGCGTGTTGTTCTCCTTTATGTACTTTCCAAAAATGGCATTCTTGAGGAGAATCTAGCTAAACTTGTTCAACATGCTCAGTTAACTCCACAGGAGAAACAAACCATTACCAACTTGTCACACCTTGGCTTGAATGTTGTAGTTGACGTAAGTTATCATTAATTGTTTTTCATCATGCTACCTGTCAATTTAATTACATAATTTATAAAATATAACGTAACAAGCTTCTCTGGTTTTTTGATACTCTATAATAATTTTCCATAATTATAAGATGGCAAATTTTAATAAATCTTGTTGAATGGCTGAAATTTTATGAAGAATTTAGTAGTTATATTGAAAATGGCGAGAGAAAATAATTTCCAATGCTAGGCAGTAACTTTTTGAAAAGGTTTTGGTATTGAGCTCTCATTTTTCTTCTATCATAATACTAAATTGTTGAGTATCAGCTTGCTGTAATCTCTACTTAAATTATATGATTTAAATAGGGAAACCGCAAGAAGATTTACCAAGTACCACGCAAAGAACGTATCACTGAACAAACTTACCAGATGTCTCGTTGGACTCCCATCATCAAAGACATAATGGAAGATTGCATTGATGAAAAACTGGATTTGAAACATTTTCCATATCTTGCTGGCCGTGCTACCCCTTCTGGTTATCATGCACCAACCAGGTTAGTTACTCTAAAAATTTAAATTTATTTCAGCCAAAGACTACAATAAAGCAGCATAGGTAATTGAAATCTTTGTAAATACTATCACATAAACATATGTCTGACAAGAGATGGTAATAAGATTCAAAGTGATAAAAGGGAAAAAACAATAATACATTAGTTACTCAAGTTAGATTACAAATTATCATGTAGAGATTCAGGAACATAATGTGAGCCTTTTGAGTTAACAAGTGCATACCTGGATTTTGAAGAAACGATTAAAGTATTGTGTTTATTTCTCAATCACTCAGTAAGTCAAATTTCTATGTCAAATGTCATTTTATTATATACTTTGAAATAAATGGCTTTGAAAGTGGCCCAGTTTACTGTTCTTTCCTCAAAGTTTCGTATGATTTACTATCCATGAAAGCCAAAATAGAAATTAAGCAAATTCTGATTGGGTTCCACTCTAAAGAATCAACCATTATTACATTTCTGATTAGAGAAAAGTGGGAAAATATGATGTGAAGAAGGCTAAGGGAGAATGAAAGAGTTTGAATATCTATTGATATTCTGGGTACATGGTATGTTTTTTATCATGGACCTGTTTTTGCGCTGGCTTTTTTGGCGTGAGAATTTTAGTATTTATCATACTGCGTTTAATTGTATAATACAATTATTTTTGTTTTTAGCTGGTTGATATATAGGCAGTTTTCGTATGCACCAGTTTTGCAGGTGATGTTGGTTTCAATATTTTCAAATGGAGGCTTTCACACTTTCTCTGGGCAAGCAAAATTGCTGATTTTTACCTCCAGCTCCAAACATGCAGCTGGTACTCGACAGATTGGAGCTCCCTTTTGCTCCCCAGTTTCCTTGCTTTCTTATGTACATCTTTACATCACACCATATCTTGGCTTTAGTACGGAAAAGTTGTGCTTCTACAATCTTTCTTGGTATTAGTTTTAGATGGGTTAATGCTTCGTATGAGATTTTGACGAAAGTTTGAATTTTTCAATGAAAAAAGAATGGTAACAATAACTGAAACTGTTATTGAGAAATGGAGAGATAAGTTATGAACAAAATTTTGCTGCTCGTAGCACTTGGAATTGCTTCTGTTTGCAAAA
This sequence comes from Pachydiplax longipennis, assembly GCA_036926295.1. Classification (NCBI taxonomy): domain Eukaryota; kingdom Metazoa; phylum Arthropoda; class Insecta; order Odonata; family Libellulidae; genus Pachydiplax; species Pachydiplax longipennis. Next base: position 9,805,561 of record JAVFKF010000024.1, on the reverse strand, counting down.
TTTGTCTTAAAATTCTAATAATATATTTGAACCTATGATGTTTATTTATTTAATTTATTTAAAATGGAAAATTGGTCGTGCAAAATCCAAAAATATTGAAAAATGATAAATGTATCAGTATCGTGAATAACCTTGCTTTATAACATTGTTTTCACAATATATATTTTGATATTTTAAAAGTTTTGTTAGATTATGAATTATTACTGTCTATGATTGCTACAATCATAAATAGTTTATGATATATCACTAATATTACTTAGTATGAAAACAAAAAAGAAGTATGAGCGCAAAATCAATGTGCGTAAATCAATCACAAGACAGATGTATGATTGTCTTCACCTCCTAAACATAATTTTAACAACAATAGTTATGTAAAGAAAATAAATATAATGACAATGCAGGAATTTGTTAAATATTTCATCATACCTGTACTAATGCAACTATTATAATTGATATTTATCTGATAAGATTAACTAAACTAAGTTTAGTGTCAATGATATTTTACTCCTAACTTTGCATTTTTATATTTTTATTTTTATAATGTAAGCATTTCCTTTTAAGTAAAAACTTTAAATTACATAATATGTCAAATTCAAGTACCTTGTAAGAATCTCTCTTTAAAATGTTGAATATCATCCATCCAAAAAAGTCAAAATTTGTACAGTATAACCCGTTAAGGGTAAACTGATAGAATTAACAATTTTAATGCACATACACAAGGTTTTTGACAGAATAGATCCTCTTTTGGAGGCTGAGTGATTTACTTCTCAGATTAAAAAACATAGATTGATATTCTATCATATATTGATAGCTGATATTCAAAGTAATATATTTATTCACAGGGCCAGTCATACTCTCCATTTTCTTCACCCTCCTAGATTGCTCACCTAACAAATCCCTCCCAATACTGCAAAAGAATGCTGCTTGACCCTTTCCTCGTATCTTGTACCAAATGGATCATAATTTAAATGAATAAAACGAAATAAGCATCGGGAAAATGAGAGACTGTCGGCAGTGAGTTAAAGTGTTTAAGGGGATGCATTAAAATAACTTGGATAAGAATAAAAAAGGAAAACATATGTATTCTAAAAAGAATCTTTGTGAGATACATTTATCAAACTGCCCTGATGGTCTCAATGAGGTAAACTACTTGTGTATATCATATTCTTATTTTGTCGAGATACTATCCAGCCTTCCGAAGACAGGGAGCTTCCTTCTCATTACCGTTGCAATTCTGCAAAGAATTAAAACTTTACCAGAAAATTCTGAGATGACTATCTCCGTTGTAGGCTAAGGATATTTAACACATTAAAGGGCTAAGGACCTTTAACTCATTAGAACAACTCTGTGGTTAAATTAAGAAATGAACGGGTTTGTATGAGGAAAGCTCGAAGATAAACATAAATTATTGCGGAAGACATGTAACCAACATATAGTTATATTTATGATAATATGATTATACTTATTATGATATTTATTGTAATGATAGGGCCAGTCAGAGCGTAGCACTCGAGGGCTTTTAATGCCAAAATAAAAGAGAGGCTTCCGGATAGTCATTTGAGCAGCACGTTTTTCTTGGATGAAAGCGGTCCCAGGTTCTATTCCCGGTGGTATACCATGTGCGAAATAACCTCCACTGTTGAATCCCTTTTCACAATACTACTCATAAAAGCGAGAAATAATTAACGTTGGGTTATTGATATGACTTGCGTGATGGTGATTTTCTTGGAATAATCATACCATAAATATTTGACCTCATTATTTTGCGTAAATATGGGTTCAGCAAGTTCATAACCCTCTTTTATTTTAAAATATCATAATTCATATAGTTTTTAACTGGGATTAACAACTTTTTAAAAACAATGGGTTCCTACTCATTGAATCTTCATGGCTTTTCTAAATTCTGACGAATTTAACGTTATCTAAACATGATATTTCAGGATACACATCTTGCTATTTGTAAACACAGCCAGAGCCAGGACATCCAAGATCTATTTGTCCGAATCAGAATCTTAATTCCTTTTCTTTTATTTAACAATTAATATTATTTTATAAATGAGTCATAGTCCTCTGTATTTAATGCAGCCAGAAATTATATGAAGGTGGAAAATGTTGGGTCTCATAAAGAATAAAGAGTAATCTGTACCAAATTTTCACTGCTCTATTAAAATAAAATTCCTTATGATCTACTGAAAAATTTCCAGCAATCGCTGGTATCGCTTTCCTTTAGACCTCGTGATAGCAGCCCTCCTGATCAGACGAAGCATAGGCACATGGGTACACCCTGGCAAAGGCCTTCCAGTGTTGCCAATAGCTAATAGAAGGGTGGGTGGAAAGGGTAAAGACTGACATTTGAAACCCCTCAATCTTATGCACCTTATCTTATACACTGTTCAATTTTTTTTTTGGAGAACTGTTATCAAGAGTATTTTCAATTTGGAGTATTTCTATGGAAATCCCCTGCTATGGGATTCCCAGTCAACTGATTCATATCTGTAGGAGGTAATGAAGCTCTCATCATTGTATCCTAATGCATAATGAAATCTCCGAGGCATTCCACCAAAAAATTAATGTGGCTGTTCTCTTGTGAAAATAATTGAAAAACTTAGAATCATCTTTTCTAATCAAAAAGAATATAGAATATTTATAAAATATGAATACATTTACATTACTCAAAGAAGCACCAAGAAATTATTTATGAGGTGGAGGATAAGGAAGAGAATAATTAAAACAAAGGAGTGTTTGGCATGGTATATAGATTTAAAATCTACTAATAGAATTAGGAGAAAATTTATGCATCTATACTGAGTGTATGCGATGCCGTGTATAGCGAGTGGTGAAAATGTAATAATCACTTATCACTCCCTTTCTTAAAATTGGTTATAGCAATTGTTACAATTCTTTTTTTTATTGAAAAATTCAAATTTTCTTCCAAATATCATACAAAGAATATACCTAACTAAAACTAATTTTAAAATAGTTGGTAGTAGTAGCAGGTCAACATTCAATGTGTTTGAAATTGAACAAAAAGTGTTCAAATTCCTGATAATTTTGGTATGGGTTTATTAAAAAAACATGTTGTAAACAACTGAAAATGTTAAAATGTATAAATATGAGACTATCATTAAGAAGGCCAATGAAAGTGAGATTAGGAAAATAATTATTTAATTTTCTGCAATAGGAGGTGAGATATAGAGTTATATAAAAATTTGCTTTTTGTACTATGCATAACTGGCTGCAAACTGCCAGGAAAGCATTCCGTATCTTACTATTTCTTTTGTAAAGATTCCATATGATAGACAAGGTTCTACAAAATTTAGATAATTCATATACAATAATTACAGTCTTCAATGGCTACTCCATATACCCACAATAACAGGAGAGTTTTAAATTGGCATTGAAGTATTGGTCTATAAACATGGACAATTATCAGAAGACCCTTAAACTAAAAAGCTGAAATCTTTCAGCATTTAAAATTAAGGGAATAGCTTAATTGCTTCAAACAGCTTTTGATGGAGCCATTTGTTTCAAAGTAGTTAAAAATTTTAAGGCTATTATGTTATTTTTCACTTAAATTACTTTAAATGATATTTGATCAATGAACATTTTTTAGTAATTTTGATAGCTATGGTGTTAATTATGGTGCCTAATCGGCCTGCACTCCAACGGGTCCCCACCAGAACGGCTGTGCCAAATCTTCCATTTCCAGATATTCTTATTTGATTCAAGAATTGTTTACATTCTTGTGAATATTAGTGTTTTCTTGGTCCTAACTATGGGTAGTTTTCAAGATAGTTTGATGTATGTCATTTCCAATTTTGTTGAGTAAAGATATATTTTTAAAATGTCTAAAATTCAGTTTAAGAAATAGAAAATGAAGCATCTGCTACCATTAATCCTATCTGTGTCCATTATACCATTCAGTGTAATGAGAACATGAAATGTTACCTGGAGTTCTACAATTGTGTTGGCGGTTCATGAATGTAAAAGTAATGAGGTGATTGATTTTGTTGAGATTGATGCATACTTTTATCCAATTGTTTTTTTTTTTTCAAGCCATTGACTGAGATTTATAATAAAAGTAACAGTTTATCTTTCTGAACAATAATTTTCTAAGAATCCTCCTTATAAGTTCACTGATCTTAGTTTAGCATGATCATATTTATAATTTATATTTTACAAAGAAACAACTTTTGCTAGTGATGAGAATGAAAATTTGGTACATTTATTAGGGTAGGATTTGTAGCAAACGTGGCATCAAATGTTGGAAAATTTGAAAAAGTATTTGGCCTTTTGTATGCAGGGTATTTAATGATGTACAAGTATTTAAAGTTGAGCGATTTCTAGTTGATTGAAGTAAAATATAAATACATACCCGAATACCCAAGTTCTTTATTTCATATACATATATCGGATGTAATTGAGAATATTAATTATCTTGTCTATATGGATAGTTTTTCCATTCCTCGTATTATCTCTTCTGAATTAAAAACATGATGTATGTACTTCTTTTCCTTCCATATTTTTTGATTTTCATCTTCTTTCTTAGTGCTCGTTATGGGCATTGGCACAAAGACAAGGGCCAACAGACAGTGAAGAATGTTCCAAGACTCATTGTTTTTGTCATTGGAGGAGCATGTTTTTCAGAGATACGTTGTGCATATGAAGTCACAAATGCTCTGAAAAATTGGGAAGTTATAATTGGTAAGAAAAAAAATATTGGATCCACTCTATCTTCTAGTGATGCTGTTATGAATGTTATTAATTACCACCTTTCACTCTTTTTAATCCAGGTTCTTCCCATATTTTGACTCCGGAGGACTTCTTGAGCGATTTGAATAACCTGAGCCCATAGGTTGAAGGTGGTTCTGGAATGGCCACCTTTCACATAACTTTACCATATGAAATAATTGTTGCTGGTAAATCTTTTGACTTATTTCCACATTTTATATGTCTTTCAGTTTTTCAATTTTTTGTTACAGTATGATGTAAGCATTTCAGCTTTTAATGAATTAGCATATATCATCGACTCAAAGAAGCTTTAAGCTTATAATTGTACATATGTGGCATAATCATTTTGAGAATTTGATTGCTAGTGAATTTTACATTCATTGTAGCTGAGAGGGATAACTGCCCTAATTACTGTTAATGGAACTTATAGTTTCCAAATCAGTCTGTCTGTCTTCATGTAAAGTTGTGCCTAACACTTGGTGCATTTGATGCACATGAAAGTGGTGTAGCCAAAGATAACTTAAACAATGTGTACATTATCTGTTTTCATAAACTCATATAATGTAACATTATTTTATTGTTTAATACTGTTATTAATTTCAGCTTGTAATCAATACCCAAAGCTTAATGTGATCATCTTCATCTTTGCTTAGGTTAAAATAACAGCAAAGTTATAATCTATTTCAGTTTTAACATTAAGTTGTTTTTATGAAATGTATGGGTTAATATTGTAATAATTTCTAAATATCATTAACCTAGCTTGCTGTTATGCTTTCAAAAGATGTACATTTTGCGTTGACCAATTAACAAAGTCTTTAGAGTTTAATCCTAAATATTGCATAGGATTGGTTTTGCTGGCTCTGATAATGTAAATGCCTGAAAGATTAAGTGTTCATTCATTTAAAAGACAATATTAATTTTCGAATGATTTTGATTTATTCTCTAAAAACCTGCTGACAAATGTTAAATAATTATGAAGGAGCTGAAGCAATAAATTAAAATTTTTATAGTAATGTTTGTCTTCTCTCCATTTCTATGTTGTGAAAATTGTCTATGTTAAACGTAATTACTACCCACATTTGCATCACATATTTTTTTCTACTGTTGTTGGGAGAACTTTCATTTTTGAATGATGAAAATTATCCAGGAAATTACGTAATCATTTTGAAATATTGGCAAATATTGATAAATATATAGTATTTGGTATAATGATCATAAAATTCTGAATTATGCGTCATTAGGCAAGCATGAGAAACATGCAGAAAATTTTGGTGTATAGTTCCTGAACTGTTTACTAAATAAAAAAATCAATCAAAATTTTTAAGCCTTGTGAAAGAGTAATTTTCAGGAATTGTGCCTGTAGTTTCTTCCTATACATAACCATCTTTTGTCAATTTCTCTATCTTTAGAATTTATATTTCAAGTGGGAGCCAAAATTTTCCCAAATAGAATTTTTCTGTTGAAATGGTTTTCATGAAAAAATAATGTTAATGCTCTTTGGTGGTTGAAAATTTTTAAGGAAATATGACTTCTAAGCTGAATGATTTGTTACTACTCAATGTATTATTTTCTCAGTGTTTTTGAAAGGTATGAGTGTTTTTAGGACGTAGTCTTTCTAATCCTTGTGCTCTTAAAGCATTTGATGACAGTATTTTATATCCTGGGAGATGGATTTGTTTCTTGGTGACTGCATCAAATGCATAAAAACAGTTATACTGAGAAACTATATGAAGAAAAAAATATGAAGTTTTGGAAGCAAGAACCTCATACTACTGCACAGTTAAGCTTTGGGGTAATTTGCTGTAATATTTTCATTGAATGTTATAGATTTTTATTATTGTTAAGATTATAATCTGGAAAGTTATATGATTTTTATATGAAATTAATTTAATTTGAGACTGGGAGTGATGTATTCTTAGGAAATCATCATTCATTGTTTAAGAGAACTATCATAGCACCATATATATATATATAATTTCATGAGTAATGAGTGTTTTTACTACATACAAGATCAGTAACTGTAACATTGAATCCCATACTTCTGATACATACATATAATCTAACATTGCTGAAGTGACTGTAAAAATAGTCTGTATATCATAGTTCAACGTATTTGTACATATAAAATTCTAGTATAAAAGCTGTGTCATAGAAAAGTATTTTTTGATTTTCAAAGAAGTGTATATGTCATTTATGGCCTGTAAGATTTTTATCATGTTTACAATAAATATTAGGCATCTCATTACCCATTACACCGTGCATGTACTTAATTCACAAACCTCCATATGTATTTATTATGATATTGTTGTGATGGATTTTGATAACATAGCTCTTTACATTATGTCAAATAAGAAATTGAAAAACTATAGCTCTTCATAGAGATGGTTCATGTTGTCATCATGAGTGAGAAACATTGTTTCTTTCTGAAAGGAATTGTTAAATCTAGCTTTTTGTTTGTTATTGTATATTTGAAAAATAATAGTGCTATTACATATTAGAATGCTTTCATATCCAGTTTGAAGTTGCTTACTGTGATAAGTTTTATTGTTAAACTAAATCTTGTGATTTATGAAATGTTTGCGTCATCAGTATAAATGTATTTATGATCAAGTGCTGATTTTCACATATGTATACCAATAATAACAAAAGTCATACTGAACCTGTTAAGCTGTATTATTACTTACATTATGATTTTACTTCAGAGAAGAGTTTATCTTAGTTTGATTTAAGTTTGATCAAGCATCTAATGTCTCCTTTGTTAACTTAAGATTGAAACCGTAAATGATGTACCCTCTTGATAAATGTTATAAGAGTAGTGTTGGTTTGCATTGAATGCTATTTTCCACTTTTTGTTCAATTTCAAATGGTAACATTGAAAAAAAAGCATGTATTCTAAATAGTTTAATCAGAAAACATTATGTAATTATGATAAGCTTGGTACTTGGCGTTAAAAATAATATTTTAAGTAAATCATTCTGGAATTATGTAAGTTATACCTAAGTCTAAGGAAATTTACAGTTTAGTAGAAGATGTACAACATAATAAGGTCACTTTACTTTTGAATTAATTAAATTTACATAGTTGTAGAATTAGGAAATCAAAAATAAACATTCCAAAATATTTCAGGTTAAGTTTATCCAATACTGAATCATTCCTGTTTCAGTTTATTTTCATATCTCAAAACACTAAGTACATGCATTGCAATGTTGATTCAATTTTTTTGTAATGAAATATTATTTTGCTGTTTATAGTTAACTTTCCAATAGTTTTATTATGAACAAAATATCATTCCTTGTAATTTTATTCTAATTTGAACAAGAAATTGTCAATATAAATTGTGTCTGAAAATGCAAATATATTATAAAATATATATTGTAACTCTTGATTTGTGCAGATCAATAAGTATTCATAAGCACCAAAGCATCAATTCATGAAATGAGAAATAAAAATAATTTACAAGAAGATGGTATCAAGATCATTTATCCTCACTATATTTAACAAAGAGATGAGATGTAGTCAATCCTGGACTGGAAGTGGGTATTTGGTTTTTCTTTGGATCACACTACTTATTCAACAAGAATTATGTATTGCAAGGTAGTTTATGAAGATAATGTTTCTATTATTCTCAATACTTAGTGGAACTCGAGTATAAAAATAATAATGAATTTTATCTTAAGGAAGAATTGTTTCCTGGTCCCATAGGACTTTCTTTAAGTCTATTTTTCCTGGTTGTTTACCATCTTGTGCAAAATATATACAAATTCCTTGAATTTTATCTGTATATTATTAGGAATTTATATTTTACATTTCCAAAAAAATACATAGAAAGAATCATTCAAATTGTAGCATGCAAGTACATTGTATTATGCTAACATGAATGATTCTGATTCATAGACAAGGAGCAGCTGCAAGTTTAAACATTAAATAAACAATTCATTACAAATGCTGTTGTTGGAAAGGATATTATGAGTTTGTGATAAGTGTGTTGTATGGGATTATAATTGTAGGCACAGGTACCCCTTCTCATTAGTCTTGTATAAGATGTCCTAATCTGTTACAGCAGGATCACAAAAACTTTGAAAAAATATTAATCTGGATCTAAAATATCATAATTATTTGTGCATTTGCTCTGTCCTCTCTTGAAGCTTGTGGCATCAGAGCATAAGTTGCAATATTTGATATTGTGGGCCTAAATATCTCTGCAAGTCATTTTGTAATCAACCACCATAATGATTAATTTTGAAGTGAAGAAAGGAGACGAGGTGAGAATGCTAAATTTCATTACCTCTGAAAGATAATCGGATATGTTTGGATAAGGGTGTAAGCTAAATTGAAGGCAAGATGTTTCACTGAACCAGCAATTCTAATAACTTCTTTGATGAAGGTTGAGACTTCCCTTATGAAGGGATATGAAATTTATAATAAGAAAAGTAACTGGAAGTGAACCCTAGACCACTTTCACCAAAGTTGAACACATTTCCGACTTGACTATCCAGGAGAAAAATAAACAAGCCTAAGATCTTATATGCATTCATTGAACTTCAAAATAATCATGCAAGAGTTCAAATTATTAGATGAGAAATACAACAAGTTTTTCCTACATTAAAAGTTTTAAATGCCTTAAGTCACTATTTTTTCATATTCTGAAATCTTTATAAGATGTATATATATATATACACACACACACAGTGGTACCTCGAGATACGATGCCCCAAAATGCCACCCCAGTTGTTGAGAGAGCTCCGGAGCTTAGAAATTATTGTAACCCCCTTAGCTGGCGTTATACCCTTCATTGACTCCTTCTGTTTAAGCACAGTACATATCGTTGAAGTACTACGCCCGTACTACCTCGCCAAGTCAGCTACTCGCACATCTCGCTAATTTTTCTATGATATCACGCTTTAATTCGATAGACATCATCTTCTTCTGAATGACAGTGAGTTCGACACCAGGTGGATGCAAAATTCTTCCATAAGAAATGCATTGCGGAAATCTATGACGATTTTTTTAAATGCCTTCCCGATAAGCTGGAAAGATAAAACCCGGAATGGTGACAGAGGCGTGGGACCTTCCCGATAACATATTGAATCCAAACTTTGGAACAAGTAAGGATGGCACTTATCTAATATTATTTTGCTGTCTTCTCTCACGATCGGGTTCTTAGTTTGTCGCCAGGCGGTCTTTGGCGCGAAGTTTTAAATTTGAACTGAGGCAGTACTTGGTATGATACTGTATGCAACGGATAGCTTGCAGTATGCAAGCAACTTTTACTCATATCTATTATATATAGCTAACTCTCCGGATATACCTATATATATATAGGGGATACGAATTCTGACCATGTTCCACAAGAGCCGTCGACGTCAGATTTTTACGACGTACTGGCCCCACACTCTAGATGCCAGAATAATGCAGACATCGACGCTAGGTGTCATGGGTTCGATACAAGAATGTCCCAAAAATCGCAATTTTCCCATAAGAATGCATTGCGCGGATTTTTGAAAATTATTTTGAGGCACTTATCGGTTAGATAGAGGAACCAAAATCTCGGAGGTTGAAGCTGAGGTAGTCTTCTATGGTTCTTATGGAAGAAATGTTGCCAAATGACCGTGAGTTCGACTCCAGGTGAGTCCGAAATTCTTCCATAAGAAATGCATTGCTGCAATTTTTGAAAATTTTTTTCAATGCCTTCCCGATAAGCTGGAAAGATCAAACCCCGTGTGGTGACGGAGGCGTTTGAAAACATTCTTTCATGAATTTCACAGTTCGTCTAGTGGTCCTTTGTTCGATGCAAGAGGGTCATTCCGATTCCACCATGCATTTCAAACGGGGAAAACGGAATCTTATTCTAGGACCTTCCCGATAAGATATTGAATCAAAACTTTGGAACAAGTCATAATGGCACGTATCTAATATTAATTCGCTATTTTATCTAACAGAAGGGTCCTGAGTTCGACGCTAGGCGGTCTTTCGCTCGATATTTTACCATCCGTTTGAGGCCGTTCTCGATGTTTTAGAGCAATCAAAATCACGGTGTTTGCAGACGAGATGGTCTTCCATGGTACCAAAGGAAGAAGTGTTACCAAATGTCCGCGTGTTCGATGCCAGGTGGGCTCGAAATGCTTCCATAAGAAATGCATTGCTGGAATCTTGGACGATTTTTTTCAATGCCTTCTAGATATGCTGGAAAGATAAAACTCGGAATGGTGACAGAGACGTTTGAAATCCTTCTTTCATTAAGTTCACCGTTCGTCTAGCGGTCCTTGGTTCGATGTGAGAGGGTCATTCCGATTCTACCATGCATTTCAAACGGGAATAACGGAATCTTATTTTATGACCTTCCCGATAAGATACTGAATTGAAACTTTGAATCACGTCAGAGTGGCGCTTATCTATTATTCGTATGCCATTGTCTCTCACAAATGGGTCCTGTGTTCGACGCCAGGCGGTCATTTACGCAAATTTTAAAAAATTGTTTTGAGGCCTTTCTCAATGCAGGAGACTATTCAAAATCACAGCCTTTGCGTTTGAAGTAGTTTTCTATAGAACCAGGGGAAGAAAGGTTATATATGACCGTGAGTTCGATGCCAGATGGATGAAAAATTCTCACGTTCGAAATGCAGTGCGGCAATTTTTAAGATTTTTGCTGGATAAGCTTTGAAAATGATACCCATAAGGGAAACTTATTGTAAATTCTCACCAATTAGCTTGCAGTATGCAAGCAACTTTTACTCGTATATATATATATCTATTATATATAGCTAACTCTCCCGATATACCTATATATATATATATATAGGGGATACGAATTCTGACCATGTTCCACAAGCGCCATCGACGTCAGATTTTTTCGACCTACTGGCCCTACGCTCTAGACGCCAGAATAATTCAGACATCGACGCTAGCTATCATGGGTTCGATACCAGAAAGTCCCAAAAATCACAATTTTCCCATAAGAATGCATTGCGCGGATTTTTGAAAATTATTTTGAGGCACTTATCGGTAAGATAGAGTAATCAAAATCTCGGAGGTTGAAGTTGAGGTAGTCTTCTATAATACGAATGGAAGAAATGTTACGAAAGGACCGTGAGTTCGACGCCAGGTGGGTGCAAAATTCTTCCATAAGAAATGCATTGCTGCAATATTTGAAAATTTTTTTCAATGCCTTCCCTATAAGCTGCAAAGATATAACCCGGAATGATGACGGACACGTTTAAAAACATTCTTTCTTGAATTTCACCGTCCGTCTAGTGGTCCTTGGTTCGATGCAAGAGGATCATTCCGATTCTACGATGCATTTCAAACGGGAATAACGGAATCTTAATTTAGGACCTTCCTGATAAGATACTGAATTGAAACTTTGAAACACGTCAGAGTGGCACTTCTCTAACATTCGTATGGCCTTGTCTCTCACGAATGGGTCCTGTGTTCGACGCCAGGCGGTCATTTACGCAAATTTTTTAAAATTGTTTTGAGGCCTTTCTCTATGCAGGAGACTATTCAATATCACAGCGTTTGCGTTTGAAGTACTTTTCTATAGAACTAGTGGAAGAAAGGTTACATTTGACCGTTAGTTTGATGCCAGATGGATGAAAATTTCTCACGTAAGAAATGCATTGCGGAAATTTTTAAAAATTTTGCTGGATAAGCTTCGAAGATGACACCCGTAAGGGAAACTTATTGTAAATTTTTACCAATTAGCTTGCAGTATGCAAGCAACTTTTACTCGTATCTATTATATATAGCTAACTCTCCGGATATACCTATATATTTATCGGGGATACGAATTCTGACCATGTTCCACAAGCGCCATCGACGTCAGATTTTTACGACGTACTGGCCCTACACTCTAGATGCCAGAATAATGCAGACATCGACGCTAGCTATCATGAGTTCGATGCCAGAAATTCCCAAAAATCGCAATTTTCCCATAAGAATGCATTGCGCGGACTTTTGAAAATTATTTTGAGGCACTTATCGTTAAGATAGAGTAACCAAAATTTCGGAGGTTGAAGCTGAGGTAGTCTTCTATGCTTCTCATGGAAAAATGTAGCCAAATGACAGTGAGTTCGACGCCAGGTGGATGCAAAATTCTTCCATAAGAAATGCATTGGACGATTTTTTAAATGCCTCCCGATAAGCTGGAAAGATAAAACCCGGAATGGTGACAGAGGCGTGGGACCTTCCCGATAAGATATTGAATCGAAACTTTGGAACAAGTAAGGATGGCACTTATCTAATATTATTTTGCTGTCTTCTCTCACGATCGGGTTCTTAGTTCGTCGCCAGGCGGTCTTTGGCGCGAAGTTTTAAATTTGAACTGAGGCAGTACTTGGTATGATACTGTATTCAACGGATAGCTTGCAGTATGCAAGCAACTTTTACTCGTACCTATATATAGGGGATACGAATTCTGACCATGTTTCACTAGCGCCGTCGAGTTCAGATTTTTTCGACATACTGGCCCCACACTCTAGATGCCAGAATAATTCAGACATCGACGCTAGCTATCATGGGTTCCATACCAGAAAGTCCCAAATATCACAATTTTCCCATAAGAATGCATTGCGCGGATTTTTGAAAATTATTTTGAGGCACTTATCGTTAAGATAGAGTAATCAGAATCTCGGAGGTTGAAGTTGAGGTAGTCTTCTATAATTCGAATGGAAGAAATGTTACGAAATGACCGTGAGTTCGACGCCAGGTGGGTGCAAAATTCTTCCATAAGAAATGCATTGCTGCAATTTTTGAAATTTTTTTTCAATGCTTTCCCGATAAGCTGGAAAGATATAACCCGGAATGATGACAGACGCGTTTAAAAACATTCTTTCACGAATTTTACCGTCCGTCTAGTGGTCCTTGGTTCGATGCAAGAGGATCATTCCGATTCCACCTTGCATTTCAAATGGGGAAAACAGAATCTTATTTTAGGAACTTCCCGATAAGATATTGAATCGAAACTTTGGAACAAGTAAGGATGGCACTTATCTAATATTCGTATGCCATTGTCTCTCACGAACGGGTCCCGAGTTCGACGCCAGGCGGTCATTTACGCAAATTTTTAAAAATTTTTTTGAGGCCTATCTCTATGCAAGAGACTATTCAAAATCACAGCATTTGCAGTAGTTTTCTATAGAACCAGTGGAAGATAGGTTACATTTGACCGTTAGTTCGATGCCACGTGGATGAAAATTCCTCACGTAAGAAATGTATTGCGGAAATTTTTAAGAATTTTGCTGGATAAGTTTCGAAGATGACACCCGTGAGACTTATTGTTAAATATCTACCAATTAGCTTGCAGAATGCAAGCAACTTTTACTCGTGTATATATATATATATATATATATATATATATATATATATATATATATATATATATATATATCTATTATATATAGCTAACTCTCCGGATATACCTATATATATATATACCTATATATTTATAGGGGATACGAATTCTGACCATGTTCCACAAGCGCCATCGACGTCATATTTTTTCGACGTACTGGCCCTACACTCTAGATGCCAGAATAATGCAGACATCGACGCTAGGTGTCATGGGTTCGATGCCAGAAATTCCCAAAAATCGCAATTTTCCCATAAGAATGCATTGCGCGGATTTTTGAAAATTATTTTGAGGCACTTATCGTTAAGATAGAGTAACCAAAATTTCGGAGGTTGAAGTTGAGGTAGTCTTCTATGCTTCTCATGGAAAAAATGTAGCCAAATGACAGTGAGTTCGACGCCAGGTGGATGCAAAATTCTTCCATAAGAAATGCATTGCGGAAATCTTTTTAAATGCCCTCCCGATAAGCTGGAAAGATAAAACCCGGAATGGTGACAGAGGCGTGGGACCTTCCCGATAAGATATTGAATCGAAACTTTGGAACAAGTAAGGATGGCACTTATCTAATATTATTTTGCTGTCTTCTCTCACGATCGGGTTCTTAGTTCGTCGCCAGGCGGTCTTTGGCGCGAAGTTTTAAATTTGAACTGAGGCAGTACTTGGTATGATACTGTATTCAACGGATAGCTTGCAGTATGCAAGCAACTTTTACTCGTATATATATATACCTATATATTTATAGGGGATACGAATTCTGACCATGTTCCACAAGCGCCGTCGACTTCAGATTTTTTCGACGTACTGGCCCTACACTCTAGATGCCAGAATAATGCAGACTTCGACGCTAGCTATCATGGGTTCGATGCCAGAAATTCCCAAAAATCGCAATTTTCCCATAAGAATGCATTGCGCGGATTTTTGAAAATTATTTTGAGGCACTTATCGTTAAGATAGAGTAACCAAAATTTCGGAGGTTGAAGTTGAGGTAGTCTTCTATGCTTCTCATGGAAAAAATGTAGCCAAATGACAGTGAGTTCGACGCCAGGTGGATGCAAAATCCTTCCATAAGAAATGCATTGCGGAAATCTTTTTAAATGTCCTCCCGATAAGCTGGAAAGATAAGACCCGGAATGGTGACAGAGGCGTGGGACCTTCCCGATAAGATATTGAATCGAATATTAGAACTTATCTAATATTATTTTGCTGTCTTCTCTCACGATCGGGTTCTTAGTTCGTCGCCAGGCGGTCTTTGGCGCGAAGTTTTAAATTTGAACTGAGGCAGTACTTGGTATGATACTGTATTCAACGGATAGCTTGCAGTATGCAAGCAACTTTTACTCGTATATATATATATCTATTATATATAGCTAACTCTCCGGATATACCTATATATATAGATATATATAGGGGATACGAATTCTGACCATGTTCCACAAGCGCCATCGACGTCAGATTTTTTCGATGTACTGGCCCCACCCTGTAGATGCCAGAATAATGCAGACATCAACGCTAGCTATCATGGGTTCGATTCTAGAATGTCCCAAAAATCACAATTTTCCCATAAGAATGCATTGCACGGATTTTTGAAAATTATTTTGAGGCACTTATCGGAAAGATAGAGAAATAAAAATTTCGGAGGTTGAAGCTGAGGTAGTCGTCTATATTACGAATGGAAGAAATGTTACAAAATGACCGTGAGTTCGACGCCAGGTGGATGCAAAATTCTTCCATAAGAAATGCATTGCTGAAATCTTAAACGATTTTTTTAAATGCCTTCACGATAAGCTGGAAAGATAAAACCCGGAATGATGACAGAGGCGTTTGAAAACATTCTATCATCAAGTTTACCGTTTCTCTAGTGGTCCTTGGTTCGATGCAAGAGCGTAATTCCGATTTCACCATCCATTTCAAACGGGGAAAACGGAATCTATTTTTTGGAACCTTCCCGATAACATATTGAATCGAAACCTTGGAACAGCTCAGAATAGCACTTATCTAACACTAATATGGAATTGATTCGCACGATTGTTCCTTAGTTCGACGCTAGGCGGTCTTTTGCGCAATTATTTGCAGTCTGTTTTGAGGCAGTTTTCGATGCGGTAGAGCAATCAAAATTACGGTGTTTGCAGAGGAGATGGTCTTCCATAGTACCAAAGGAAGAAATGTTAGCAAATGACCGTGTGTTAGACGCCAGGTGGGTTCGAAATGCTTCCGTAAGAAATGCATTGGTGAAATCTAGGATGACTTTTTCAAAATCCTTCCCGATAAGCTGGAAAGATAAAACCCGGAATGATGACAGAGGCGTTTGAAAACATTCCATCATCAAGTTTACCGTTTCTCTAGTGGTCCTTGGTTCGATGCAAGAGCGTAATTCCGATTTCACCATCCATTTCAAACGGGGAAAACGGAATCTATTTTTTGGGACCTTGGGGAAATGGTGACAGAGGCGTTTGAGAACATTCTTTCATGTTATACGCCGTTTCTCCAGTGGTCCTTGGTTCGAAGTAAGAGTGTAATTCCGAACCTACCATGCATTTCAAATGGTGATAATGAAATCTAATTGTAGGAACTTCTCGATATGACACTGAATTGAAACCTTGAAACACGTCAGAGTGGCACTTATCAAACATTCGTATGTCATTGTCTCTCACGAACGGGTCCTGTGCTCGACACCAGGCGGTCATTTACGCTAAGTTAAAAAAAATTTTTGAAGCCTTTGTCTATGAAGGAGACTATTCAAAATTACAGCGTTTGCATTTGAAGTAGTTTTCTATAGAACCAGTGATAGAAAGGTTAGATATGACCGTGAGTTCGATGCCAGATGGATGAAAATTTCTCATGTAAGAAATGCATTGCGGCAATTTTTAAGAATTTTGCTGAATAAGCTTCGAAGATGAAACCCGTAAGGGGAACTTATTGTAAATTTTTACGAATTAGCTTGCAGTATGCAAGCAACTTTTACTCGCATATATAATGAGGTATATAGATTATAAATACTCTTTCAAAGATCTTTTCATATATTGAAGTTTTTCCCACTTTTTAAAGTCTAGGTATAATTAACTCTTTTTCAAATTTTTACTATGACAATTGTCTTCAACGAAACCTTGAACAATAATTATTAATGTAGAAGGTAAATGGTTAATTTAATAATAATCTAACATTATTAACTTCGTAGAGAAGCTTTCACTTTATACTTCACACATATAAACATAGGGACACTTTTAAGTCATGAAATACCACTAACGAAGTATTTAGTGATCATGAGATGATTTTCGTTGCGTTTTAATACCGCTACGTCTATCCAAAAATAATTGCATCATGGAATCTTCACGAAGCAAAAGCCCTAATTATAGAAGTATTCACTTAAAACAGCTCATATTGGTTCATGAAAAATATGATTACTTAACAAAAATTCCCGTGTTGTAAATTATTGGTTGTTATTTAAAATAGCTTACGATAAATTATAAACCGATAAATAATCTAACAGCTTTTCCGAGTAGATGGTAGAATCTTATGGGGCTTTTCATAGATTACAAACAATGTTACGTTTCATTCGCCCGCCAACATGTCTCCCGGAAGTAACTCTGCGCCTACCTTGCTTCGATTGCTTCTGCGAGGAAGGATATACGGATAAGTGTCTTTTCGAGTTTGGATTCATGGATCTTCATTGTATAACTCGCGGTTATATTTGACAGTCAATATTGATTTTCAACCAAATTTCGAAATTCTAGGCTGTTTACTATTACGTTTGATTTCTTATGTTTTCCTTGACTCGGTAGTTTTCTGGTGAAGTTATTCAATCACATTTTTCGTATTATTTCTCTCCTCTTAAAATCACCATCTCACGGACTGTGCTGTCTCTTCCATCGAAGAATGAAACAAGTCACTTTGCTAACGACAAAGTAAGACCACTGATTTCAGGAGTTAGGATAGTGTATGTCGTTTTACAGTTATTGAGTTAGGATCACTTTCGATTTCCACGTTTTCTTCATTACTGTGGATTGTATTTATGGAGTTTGCTGTGCATTTTGGAGAAGTACCGATTGTTTTATCGTTAACATTGTAAAAGTGGTATATTTTGTTGGTATCTACTAAGTGGTGTTAAGGGCATGGAGTCGTAAAATGAATATTGGGACAAGTTATTTAGAGGAAATTTTATAAGGCAATGTAGATTTAAATCAATTTAAATCCCAAAATGTCGGCAGCAGCAAATGAATTGGATGAAGTGAAGTGCATAATTCGTGGTCTACTCATATCTTCTCCTCTTGCTACAACAATTTATCAACTCGAATCAGATTATAGCAAGGAAGAGGGTTGCGGAATACCATTCCGAAAGTTTGGATATCCATCGGCAGAAGCATTTCTTCGATCCATACCAGACACCGTCTACCTAACAGAACCTAGACATGGTTGCCCCACGGGCAGCATCATCGTCCAGCCAGTGCAGGTAATTATAGTTGATATTTCAAATACTAATGTATGATTGATATCATGAGATTAAATTCAAAATTCTTTATATCGAATTATAGAAACCAATACCCCTTTTGAATAGTTTTATTGATTTTTCAGTACTGAGTAGTTATGTCTAGAACATAAAAAATCTTGGACAGTGAATTGCCGTTCGATATATGCTCTTAAATTTCTTACATTGAAAGATAGCTCTGGTGGTAGAATAACCAACAAGCAGACATTCATTTATTTTGCAGATTTTATAGAAAAAATGTAATGAATTATTCATGTTGAAGCTCTCCAGTTTCTCATTTAAAATATCTCAGTGGTTTCTTTTGATCATTTTAGAAGCATTCGATGCAATTCTTCTTGCTTATGCATGTAATTAAGGCCTTTCCCTTCCCCTGTAGTTTTTATATCTTGTAACTTCACTTTCATTGCATTAAATCAATTGCCTTTCACTATCGTGATCATTGATGAGATGACTAGAACTTTTTTAATATGATGCTATGACGTAAATTTACATTTTCTTTTAGGGTTAAATATCCTAATACAACCCATTGCTTTGCATGGGAATGCATAAGTAGTGTATGCAAAAATTATTTGTGAGAATTTCTGAGATAGAATCTATGACACTGGGTTTCCTCTGTATGTCCTCCATAATGGAAACCACATAACTCAATAAGTTAGTATTGTATTTCTAAATCTTCCTGTGTATTTTCTCCTTTTTACTGACTTCCTGCTGTCTCTAAAATTAAGATTGTAATTTAAGTCATAGCTATTGAATTATGAGGCAAGATTAATTCCATTAATTAAACTTAAGGGGAAAGGAAAAAACCTTATTCCACATGAGTTGGTGACCTTTACTAATGCCAAAAATTCATTTCACCTTTGAGTCCAAATATAGAGTATCAGTAGACAGATTTTGTTGACCAAAACCACCAATCCATGGTTACACTCCATTACTAATCATCTAAACTATTTTCACACCTGTTAAATGCTCACTGCATAAGAGGGATGAACCCTCTAACTAAATATAGTATGGCTGTCCATAGGCTATAAATTCGATCATTGGGTTCAATAACTATCAAGATCTGTTATTATGTCTCCATGCTCATATTCCCTTTTTAAAGTGAGTTAAAAATTATCCTAATTTGAAATTTCATCATGAGTTTTACAATTGGCCAAATGATTCACTCTGGTGGCAAGAAGGACACATCCAAAGGCAGGAGGAAGTTAGTGATTTTCTTTCTATTTTATATCAGCTAGTGTTTGTTGAAGAAAACTTTTACTTACTCTAAAAAGTGCTAGAAAGTCACATGTGACAACTGTCTAGGCTGCAGAAGGTAGTGTTGGTTACTTCTTGATTGTGTAGGACTTGTCATCTTTAGCATGTCAATGCCTAAGGGATTTTCCTTCCACCAAAGTATTTACATTAAAAGTATCTTAACCTTCCAGAATTAGATTTGCTACTTTTATAACTTTTTGAATCCACACCAGTTTCTTTGCATAAGCTTCTGTAGCAGTATTACCTTGCTTGAACTTCTGTAATGCCAAATCTTTTTTGAAATGTCATTTTCTTTCATCTCAGGCCCTTGAAGTGACTTGATGTTGTAGTACCTCACCTTACCGGAAGAAAATATATGATTAGTAATCATCTCTTTCTATGCTCTGCTCCTAATCTCCACTGTTTTAGAGTTTGTCTTCATTTTACCTTTACTCACAATGTAAACATAATGAAGGCATATTTCAAATGTCTATCAATGTAGAAAATTTTTAAAATATTTCAAAGATGTGATGAAGTTCTCTATCTTGAACTTTGTTGCTGAGCAAATCAGTTGTGAATCTATCGTGCTATCAAATTTTAGGTTCTATTCATCAAATGAATATTTATGATTTGGAACTTAATGCATAGTAGATAAATAATTAATGATCAAAATTTAAGCTTTCTCCTTGATCTTAGTTTGATGTAGCCATCTTGAAAAGGAAAAATTCTGTTGAGGGAAAGGAAGTGTTTTTCTTTTCAAGATGGTGTTTATGTAATTCCAAGAAGCCATGATGGATCATATTCATTTTCTTTTGAGTAAATTATGGGTATATTAATTCATCAAATCATACTTTTTCAGTCCAAAAAGTCTAACCATGTGGAGAAGTTAGTTTACCAGCAAAAAAGAGCTGCCAATGCTCCGAGGAGGATGAAAAGAACTTCAGCAGTTTCTGCTAGTTTCTCAGAAAAGAGGTAAATTTTCGTTAAAAGTTAGAGTTTAGCTCTTCTATTGCATGCTGTAAGGGATGTTTTCCCTGATTATCTTTCTACAGAGTAATCATTCAAGTTGGTATCAAGTTACATGAAAGAAGAGACTTGTGTGCCAAATTCAGGATGAAAGTGGTGTTTTTTTTGTTATTACTTTATGATGGGCATGAAATGATGTTATTGTTGAAAAAGAACAGTAAAATAATTGTTAAAATTACACAATAATTTAGTTTGAAAATTTGATACTGTTCTGATAAAATACTCCTAAATACTCCTAGCTTAAAGGTAAACACTGCACCTTTATGTGAACTTTTTCGAAACTTGAGTCAATTGCTGGAATTAAGAAAAATAAGTAAGAGGAAAATATCCTATAATAAAGAATATTAAAAACAACACATACTATCAAGAAAAATGTTTGTAATGGTAAGGCATTTTGTCTGTTGTATTTTCTTGTAACTGAAGCCCTGATTGGTAGTAATCATAGTTAATAATTATTAATATTAAATTTTCCAAATAAAATTTAAATTTTTATTTCTTCTAGGAGCAACAGTTTCACAGCGACAAATGGGTTGGCACCTTCATTTGTTCCCATGTCACTTAGAGTGTCATTGAATCGGGTGTGTCGTCGTTATGCAGAAAATGGGTTGCCACTCAACTCTCTAAGCAAAGAACTTTCAACGGACCTTTATATGGCTGGTTATATTCAGGATGAAAGATCAAAATGGCTATTATCATTTGGTTTCAATAGCATGGAGGACATGATACAGGCTTTTGTAGAAAATGGATTGATCAAAGTAATTTCAAGGAATGGCCAACCATGGATAGCACCTTCCGCACAACAATGTATACCATCTTGCATTTTCTTTGTGATTGTTTTTTTTTTAATGCTATAAATCAGACTTTTCAGTAGTTTTTTTTGCAAGTATAGATCAAAAACAGTCTGAAAGTATTTTCTACTTTGAATTCATGAAGTTTTTACCAAGAAAAATAAAATTTTTAATCTATTTTTCAGATGTTCAAGAGAATGTAATTCCTGCTGGGCAGGAAGAAAACTTAGATTATGATTCTAATGAAGATACATCCTCTTTAGTTAGTGATAAAATGAAGTCAAATTTTAAGGCTGTACTGAAGAAACACCCTGATGGGCTGTGGTGTTCTCTCTTACCAAAAGCATATAGGGTAAACATTCTGATAGCTCAAATAATTTCTAAAACTATATCCTGTCAACATTTGGTTGGCCAGGAGTTTTAAGTTCAAAAGTTTTCAGTTAAAGACTTGGGGTTACTAGGGTTTGAATTGATTAGTTCTTGAAATACTTTTACCACTTGGTCCTTCAGAATATGTCACAGTAAATGACTCTTTTGAACTTACCTATACAATTAAAATTCAGCAATGTTAAACTGGCACGCTGATAGTTGTTGACTTACTGCCTATGCTACTTGTGACTAGTTACTTTTATATCTACAGTTATTCTGTTCTTCTTTAGATGGGCACAAGCCATTGTTTATGAGAGGAGGACAGAAATCAGCCAGTTCTCAGTATGAATTATGCTTATACTAATTTTCAGTGTATATGTAATGGAAGATACATCATAAACCTTTTGAACTCTTAGTAGTATTTCTGTTGAAACCTACGAAACAAACTTACGACCTGTTAGAAGGAACTAAAAATGGTCATAAGTCAACAACTATCTGTATACTATTTTATAACCTCATATGGTTCTTGCCAATAATTGGCTGCACAATTTACATTGATCTTATGGATAGTTATCTAATTATTACGTAAATATAATAATTTAATATTAACAGGTTGTTAACGGTTCATCAATTCTAATAATTATATCATATAATATTTGCTTGGGGACATTCTCTAAGCCGTTTGTTTCAAAGGTAAACTTGTTAATTGTATCTTACATTACTTTAAAATTCAACTTGCAGGAATTAACAGGGTATAACCTAGAAGTAAATGAGCTAGGTTTTGTCAGTATCATACAGATGGCCATGAGCCTAAAAGATGTGTTTATTTGCTCCAGACCTAATCGTAACTCTGATTGGTTGTTATTTGATGTAGAGTCGAATGCTGTCTGGAATAGTCCTGCTGCACCTGTCGCAAAAGGTATGTTAAATTACCTCATGAAAGTAAATAAAATAACATTTATACGAGAATTAAAAAATTTTGTGACTTGGCTGAGACTCGAACCCAGGTCTCCCACTTTCTGGGCAGGTGTTCTAGCCATTGAACTACCGAGCCACTCAATATCACTTCTGTAATTGGGAGCTTTTATGAGCAAAGGTCCTCGTAGAGGCAACCAACTCAAGAAAGCGATGTTTGAGATAATCCTCTAGGAAATTACACAATTGATGGAATGTAAAGAAACTTTGCACATGAAGTTGTGCAACTGACCCAAAGTTATTCAAGAATTAATTTTTCATTTCCCGTATAACTTTGAGTCATTTGCACAACTTCAAGTGCAAATTTTCTTTACATTCCATCAAAGTAACTTTTTTTTGGCAAACTTATTGCTGCAGTGAAGTAAATAAGAACTGAACTTTAGAATTTATGGCCCAAGTATAGCTTATCTATACATTATCAAAACAATAATAAAAATATAATTATGATAATTTTAAATTATTTTTTACATTAAATTTTATTGTTTACAATGTCTTTGGGAAACCTGAACTACAGTTGAATTTTAATTATTATGCCTCTGAGCAATGGGAATTTACCACAACCCCCAGATACAATTATTAGTAATGGCTTTAATATTAGATTATAGCAAATTTTGTATTCTTTTTATGGTGTTTGTACAGTTGGAGTTCTAAGTAATACAGGATCTTTCACTAAAGTCCTGCTAGTAAAAAATCTCAGTAATCTGCCCTGGTTTATCAATTTAGTTTAATTATGCAATATTTTGTATAGCATAAGATGAGTGTGTCAATATCTTTCATTGGAGAAGATTTTTTTGGCTGAAAATGTTGGCTAATGTAACACCTTTTTCCTAACTATTTAGCCTAACACTGCTGTTGTTTCACAAGAGAAAAACAAAATTTCCATGGTATGATTGTCCCCTCTCACTTTAAACTTTAGAGTTGTCAATACTTAACATTTTTCATCATCACGTTAATGTTAAGATTGAAGGTAGTCATTTCCAAATCTACAGAAATCAGTCTTTCTCTTTCTCTCATCCCACTAAAAAGAGTTGAATACTTTCATCTTGTTTCCATTAGATTTCAGAATGGGAGACTGGAACTGAAAATATAATGTATCATCAGTCATCAATATTATGTATGTCAACAAGGAATTATTCTCATTTCTTAAGCTGCTCTCATTTCTATAACTACAAAAAGAGCTAAATGTACTTTGGATGTCTACCTAGTTTGAAGAGGAGCAAAATACCTGATCATTATTAAATAATATTTTTAACCTTGATTTTTGTTTTCCCTGCAGATAATTTAATAATTCTGGGAAGAGCTTTCATCAGATTGCCACTGTTTGTGTCATAATTCTCTCCATGACATTATATTAGAATCATTTGTAATTATTTTTCTATTCCTCTTTTGTGTCACTTTTCTCTGGAAATTTGAAAAAGTGCTTGTTTGTGTTCTCATTCTTAGCATTGCTTTGTTAAAAATGACTTCATATTAAAGCAAAAGTTGAGTCATGTATTGCTGTTAAAAATTTTTCCTCCTTTGTTGTTTTTAAAGGTTTTTTAACAATTGAATTTTTTGTAATCAATCGTTGAAGTTACATTAGATATTCAAAAATAATTGCATCATAAATAGTCATAATTTTTGTTAAATAATTTTCATATGAGTAAGTTCAGGAATTTCTATGGGCTCTTGTATTATTAAACCCAAGCTTTGATTAGAAAATTGTATAAAAAGCATATTTTTATTATTGGACATATAATGTGTCTGCATATTTCTCTTAATTTTCTTCACTACTTTGCTCTTAACTTTCAGAGATAAAAAAGGCTTGTCTACCTACTCATATTGTATATAACATTCAGGCTCTTCTGGAGGACTTTCCTGGTGGAATAATAAAGCATAAATTTCTTATGGCCTACAAGGTAATTTTTTAAGCTATGTAACTTTTTTGCATTATAATTGTTATTAGGATGATTTTAGAAGATATTATATAATAACCAATTTCAATTTTTATAATCTAAGAGAACATATAAAATCTTATGCTGGAGACCCTTGCTGAAGTATGGACTTGCAGAATGATTTTGATTTTGCACATGAGTGTTATCTTAATCAATTCATTAATAACAGCATAGCCATTTCATTCCTAACAGCATCGTTTGCGTTGACAACTGCAGCATACTCCCAAAAATCTTAGCATTGTTGAATATTCATTCAGAAAAATCTGTCGTATCAGCTTGGCTGTTTCTATTGAATTTATCCAATGCTATAACTTCATTCACACTTCTTTTGCTGCAGAGTATCAACTGCATTTTCATAGCAATTCAGTCTTCACAAGAAGCAACCTATATGGTGTTAGACATTGATAATCATATCATGTACTGTCTTATTAAGGAGTTATAAAAATCCTTTCAATCAAAATTTGGCTCATTTTTTCCTTTGATGAAAGTAATATTTAGGTTTATTTAAATAATAATTTCTTTGAACCATACCATAATTATATTTTATTTGTACTATATCTAACTTATTTTTCCATGGAAAATTAACATTATGTTGAGTGATTCCACTGTGCTCTCATTGTAAAAATGTCCTAACTCCTATACCCCAGCAAGGGTTTACTGTATTTACTTTTTATTTTAATAGATGGTCTTTGTAATAATTTTTTCCTTTTAATTTGTAAATAATTTCTTTTTATTAGGAAAAGTATCAGGAAGAGCTTCCAATGGCAGATTATGGCTTTGATAACTTAATGGCAATCCTTGCTCACCTTGCTAGCCGAAATGTTATTCATCTTAGATTCTCTGGTAACTTGCCCATGATTTGCAGTCCATTCAGTAATCCTGAGGATTATACTTTGCAAGAACTTAGACAGGTAGTTATAATTTTTGTAATACCCTAGAAGGAAACTACAATTCCTTGAATGTTAACTTCCAGTTGTTTTGTCTTGTACTTAATTCTATTTCTAGAAAAGCAAAATTTCAATGTTGCCTCATGTTAAATATTAGGTCAAATACCGTTTGATTGTAATGAATTAAGCTCTAACTTCATTTTTATTGATTTCATGTACAGTAAACTCTCACATAGAGTGAAGATATGTTCCTTTAAAACACCGCGTCATGTGAAATCGCGCTATATGAAATGAGTATATTAGGGTAAATATTGTGTTTCGTTCCTAAATCTGAAAAAATCTGTCTCATTCAGAACAAAATTTTTTGACCGCTATAGAGACGTGCGGCTAAGAAAATTATTTCGTGATCTTTCGTGTTAAGCGAAGAATCATCTGCTTTTATGTTCTTTTCAGAATATTCGTCCAGTTTTATCAAAATACCATTCTCATAGGTGAAATTTTCTTTATAAAATATAATTTTAATTGTATTAACACTCGATTCAATTTCATTTCAATAATTTCAATGAAATAACCTAAATTGCATTGGCACTTTTCGATTGGCTTTCCAATATTCAGGTGGGTGCACTTTGTTTTTCCCTTTAACTTTAAATTTTGAGCTGCCTGATAATCAGCAGATGCACTTTCCCCTGCTGTTTGATATTATTATAGTTGTAACGTTTATTAAACCTCTTAAACGAACCAGAACTTGCAATGAAAGTTGTACTGGAAGAAGACGCTGTATTCTGTTCGGATAAGGTGTTGTGTAAAGCTATTGCCTTATCATGTATTACAGCTGAACTTAACTGCACCCGCCTTTGATTTTGGTCTTCGATCCACTGGCACAAAAGCTTTTCCACAGAACTTCCAATTCTCAATTCTTTTGGACATCCTCTTGACTCTCTCGCCGCCAGAAGCTCCTGCACTAGCTCCTCAGCTCTTATTTTGTCTTCATTCTTCCATATGGAATTATTATGGTCCATATTGTTAACTCATTTACTCCAGTTTCTCTCCCCAAGGATGAGCTTTTTTGGCTTGCTTTCAGTTCATCTAAAATTTCAATTTTCCATTCCAGTTTTATGGGTCTCTGAAGCATGTTCTTCTTTCCACCCGGAAGGTCCTTTTTTATTCTTTCGTTTTGATTCCATCAGTTTTAGCTCCGCTTCTAACTAAAAACTGTAACACTCTGGCTACACTAATAAAGTGGTTCACTTGCTCGGAAAACAGCAAAAGAAGCCAACGAAAAAAAACATTCAAACTATACTGCCGACGAATAGTGTATGATGGGTCCTTTGTCCTCTGACTGGTCTGAGACATATAAAGTCAGTTTCCAACTATCAGTTATGAGATTGCATGAGTTTCAGCCGATTCTCTTTGACAAATTATCATCTCATTTCCGTCGCATTTCTTTACCCTCAAGCAGTAGGTTGGCTGGCTATTACATAGTTAAAACGTAGCGAATAATAATCGGGCGGGACTTCCAAATTTCTTCCAAATGTGACTTAAAACCACGTCTTACCGAGAAGAGCTGTTGTGCCATGTGAAATCGGCTACTTTGAGCGCGTCTTAACAAAACCGCTTTATGTGAGTTTGTGCTCTGTGAGGGTTTACTCTATTTAAAAAAATCACAATTTTTACTAAATCCATAGAAAGATATAATTATATGTAAGTTGGGCTTATATAATTACTCATGCCTGATATCCTTTGGTATCTTGCAATGAATTGGAAATTATTATTTATTTGAAGCAATATACCCTTTGAAATCTAGTTCTATTGTTGGCAGTTGAATTTTATGAAATTTTTATGCCTTGTTATGGAGTTTTTATCTGATGAAGACATTGATGAACAGTTCATCTGTCATCTTTTTGAGATGATTGGCATAAATTATCATTCATATCCTTGATTGTGCTCACTCTTTGTTTGCAAGTCATTTTAGCCAACATCGTGGATACGTTTAACCCCCCATAGATGAATCTCTATTTTACTACTCTGCTTTTAACTACATTTTCCTTACTACCTAGAACTTATAGATAATTAGCTGAAAATTTAGGTGCACTGAATTGGATTATTTTTATGCAGCAACAACATAAAATTTCCTGTTTGTTCAATTTTTTTTTAGGAGAATGATTTCATTACTTCTTTGTATCCAAGAGGGGTGTTCCTTCCCAGCGATAAAATTCCTGTCCAGCCTCTTCCAGAAAATTTTTCCGTTGGTTGCAGCATTGATGTGCTTGTCACCGAAGTCATCACACCATCTTTCTTTTGGTATCAGCTATGGGGATCTGATGTTCAAGGAGAATTTAATGAGATGATGGATGAACTTCAGTAAGATTTTATTATTGTATTATTATTTTGTACACTTGCTTGCATGATTAGATTGGTTACTAATTATCTGGGAATGAGTATATTTCTTAAAATTTTAGTCCAATTTCTACCCTTTTACTCTAGCCTATTTATGGCTGCCATAGCAACTGTTTTAGAGCCACCAAATATTTATTCATGCATATTATTATCTTTATAAGTCTACATATTGTTTTAATGATTATTATTCTATTTGTGCATATTAAATTGTTAATTTAATTCTTCTTACTTCATATTGCGTGGTTATTAAGCATTGGCTTTCCTTAACACCTGCTTCATTTCTGTGTGCCACAGTCAAGCCAACTTCATTCATTTCTAACTTTTTTGTGCTATTAAATTCATATTCGTACTTTTTAATTTTGCTTTCTCTGTAGTAATTAGCTGTTAAAAGACCTTGTTTCAGTACTCTACAGTATTCTTATTGTATGTCATGCTTTTATCAATAAAATTTTGGGTTCATTTTTGTTTTTTTACTTTTCTCATAGCTACTAGTATTATTGTCTAAGCATGTTTAGCTATGACTTGCAATTAACTATTGCTCTAAAATTTTGTATAATGTAATGTAATGTAAACGATAAAAGTTAGGAGTAGTAAAACAAAATTTAGAAGGCATAATGTTACAATGGTAAGAGTGAGGAGTTTTCTCGAACAGCAGAAAAAACGAGAACAAAAAATATTTCTTATTGATGTCTGGTTTATGACTCACTCTTGAAAATTGTCAACCATGGATTCTAGTGTTAAAGGAATAAAACACCATAAGTTACAGTGAATTGCTACAGGGACTGCAATTTGGGTTTTTGTCATCAATATGTTGGTGTTAAGCAAGTTTGTGTTGTTGAGAATTTGGCATCTGTCAATTTTTATTCTAAAGTAACAGAATTAGTGTTCATAACCTTCTGCTGTTTTTATTAGATAAATGAGAACACCAATTTAAGAATTAATGTCTTTTTGTTTTTGGAAGTCTTTCTGAGCATTGTATGTCTCACATAACAAAAATATTTTATAGATTATGCTTGTCTAGTTATAAAGTGATATTTTTGAAAAATGCTTTTTTAATATTTAAACTCAGATTTTATTATAAACAATTTCAGGAACTTCTATGGCCATCAAGGTCTTGGTGACCAAAAAATGCCTGATGCAACCATACAAATTGGACAATATTGTGCTGCTAGATTTCCACCAGATCCAAATTCACATGGGGAATGGCATAGAACCCAAATAACTTCCTTGCCTTCGCTGTCTGAAGTGGAGGTAAATATATCTATAATATTTTTCCATTCATGTATCTTAATATTCTGTTGCTTTTTTGTGCAGCGGTGCAATTATCAGTGGACCTAATAGTTCCATTCAGATCTATTAATATTAATTCATATTACTTTTACTCTTTATCCTTAAATCATTACAAATTCTGTTTAAAAGTGATAAGTGCCATTAATAGGTAGTATTTGTTGGATTATCATTTTTAACAAGTTTTAGTGAAATTTATTAATCAGTTCATCATCATATCCTAGATAAATATTAGCCCTACCAAGTCATCTAGAGGTATGGGTTTTTATTGGAATCACACTTAATTTGTATTAGTGATATAATTTATCACTAAAGGCTTAAATTAAACATTATTATTTATCTAAATTAGAAGGTTATTGCTATATACTGTTAACTTAAATGAATATAGGGAAAAAGGACATATTAATATATAAATGAGGAACGCCATAGTATCTCGCATTAGACGGCAAAATGCCTGGGCACTGGTTGCATTTCTCCACAATTTTAATACATTTTGTCAACCTTTAATTTTAATAATAATACCAATCAATTGCTGTTATTATTTAACTTCTACTTTTAATATTATTGGATGAATAGCTTTGAGAGTTTTACTTGAGATTTATTGAAAAATGTAGAATTGGATGACATTTATAGCACTTCCAATGTTCATTCATTCAACTTATGATATGAGGTAAGTATCTGATTCAAAGTTGTAAGAGTTGTTATTTATTAAAGTAGTAAATTAATTTAAATTGTTTCAAAAAGCATGAAATAGTAAAACACATTTTCCTGCTCAAAATATTTTAGAGGGATTTAAGAATGTATTAGTAAAAGTAATTATTATTATGTTATGAAGTGAATTTTTAAGTGTGAAAATAATTCCTTTTTCCTAAAAATTGTAACTGAACACTTTTGTTATAACTATTGATGGAATAATAATTTTTTTTCATTAACCATTGAAGGTTAAGAAGAAAAGTTACTATTTAGAGGTAAATAGATTTGTTTTGGAGTAGACTGAGTGATTAAGATATTAGCTTGATCAAAAGTTATACCCATATTGGCTTTATTTTGATAATCTTATTCTAACTTTGATTCATTTTTTTATCAAATGAGAATTTTAAATTAGCTTATTTCAGTTTCTGAATTAGTTATTTTTTAAATTTCAGGTATTTTATGTTGACTATGGATCAAAATGTAAAGTTCTCCGTTCTGAGATACGGTTTTTAGATAAGAAATATGGAAAGCTCCCATTGCAAGCTCATAAAGCTTCCCTTGTCAATGTGAGGCCTCATGGTTTTGGCTTATGGCTGCAGTCAGAGTCTTCTATCAATCCAAAGCCAGTATGGTCTCCAGAGGCTTGCAACTCCTTCTTAAAACTGGTTGAAAATCAACCTCTGGTAGGAGTGGTTGCAGGACTAGAACAAGTAAGTCACTGTCAGATTGTACCATGCATTGGTTGAGATGTTCTTGTACCATTGATTCATGGAAGAACACCAAAGAGTTTATGCCACATATTACTGTTTACTTTAAAGTAGTTCATTAAGTAGTGGGTTATAGGTTAATAAGAGGTACCTTTTTAAACAACATTCATGCAAATGATATTGGGTCATCGAGAAAGTACCCGTTTTTCAAATTTGCAAAAGCAGTACATTTTTAATTGAAAAATTCCGTTAGAACCTTCTTTGGTGAGTTTTTTGCCAATTCCAATTACCCAAATGTTGGAAAAAGTGTTTTATCTAAATGGAAAATACTTTGGTGAATTAATCTTTATTGATTTTCATAATGTGTAATTATAACTCTTATCTAAGTTACCGAAAAACATTCTTAATGGTCAATAAAAGTGAATACAATATATCTGACTAATAAAAGTTTTTGACTCTTTATCTATTTAGAATAAAAACAGTTGGTGTTACTAGCAAAAGGACCCTATTCTACTTACTATAACTGTAATCTCTTTGTATAACCATATTCTTCATCCCTTTTTTGACATGTGGACATACCTATGAACTACTTCTTGTCTTTGTTCACAGATTCAGTCAGTTCAGTTCACAGTTCAGTTCACAGAGACAGTCTTGGTATTAGTATAAAATGTCACCATGCTAGGTGGCCTTGATTTGTTTGGTTGTATGAGATGAACATACTTGAATTGTACTAACATGTACTGTAAAATCTTTTTAAAATGCTATCCTGCTTAACACAGGGGTTATTTTCCATCCGTATCTTTATCACATGGTAAAAATACCACTTAAGACCCTCTATTGATTATCCAGTTTTTTTTCCCTTTCCCAGATATAATGCAACCTGCTATTGCTGATTTTCTATCTCATTCAATAGATCAGAATTGTTTACATTATTTGTATCATAATTCTCTCTCCTCTCCTGCTTTGCCCTGTATCAAATAGCATACATTTTGAATCTTTTGTGTTGTCTGAATAATTTTGTAAGAAGAAAAGGGAAATATCATGTAGCAGAACAATCTTTCCTTTTTACCCCAATGTCAGAGCTGATACTAATTCTGAGATAGAGAGATCTTCTCCATCAGTTTATTCTAAGGGAAAAACATTGGATTTAAAAGTTTGTTCTATCTGCAAAATACAAAAGGTATATTTCTTTCCATCACAATCTCAAGTTAAACATGAAATTAACCAAGCTAATCAGATACTCAAAATGAATAAATAAACCAAAATTAAGAAACAAATGAGGGTGCTCTCTTTATTTGAAGTGCAGACCATTCTTAACAAATATTATGTGAAGGCAACCAGTAATTATTACTATTGTTTGTGAACTATATAACTAAAACTATAGCTAGGAAAGCAAACTAAAGAAGATTGATTTTCATTTTTATAGTAAAAAGCACTTGTTGTAAAATTATGGAGCAAAGTAATCCTTCCCTTTGTTTACTAATGTGGTTGAACATTCTTTTGCACTCTGGTTAAAACGCTATTTCCCTTATAATGCAGTTTTCACTCAATCCCCTGAAAAGCATCTTAACTGGGTTTCACAGTATTATGGTTGCATAACACTCTTCTGGTATTCTGATAAGTGGTTTTCCTAGGTATTTTAATAAAGTATGAAAATAATATGCAAGAAATTATAACAACTTTTGCATTCTTCCCTGAATTATTCTAATGGTGTATATACTCAAATCAAAGGTGCACCTTTCTACATTTTTAGAGCTTGACATACAGAGAGTATTCAATTTTGATATAAAGCTATGATTCAATTTTTCAGTGCAAGTTAGTCCTTTCTGTAATCTATCATTAATGCTTCCATTATCCATCATTGGTTTGCTGGTATGTAGTAACAAATAAAAAATGACTCTTATTACCCTTATATTATTAAAATATTGGTGAAAGAAATTCATAATATTAAACAAGAAGCAATCCATATTCAATGACACAAACTGGTGTGATGTAACACACACAGTGACATAACACTCCTATACCATTTATATAATCATGCCATTTATATGGTATAATTTAAGATTCCCCTTAAGCTACAGAACATGGCAAAGAGAATGCATCGTACAATTGAGGCATTACTATGATTTCCTTCACATGATTTAAAAAAATTGGGGTCATTCACCAACATTTGGTATATGAAATATATATGCCATAATAAAATAGGTACCATTTATGTAAAAGAATGCTTGGAAAGGGTAAATAGTTTTCATTCATACTTCCTTTTGTACTGATCAGTTTACACTCATGAATTGTCTTGGATATGCAATGGGAATTTTTATACAATGGGTAAATTTGGTATTTAGAACATTTCAAACTTTAAATTATGAAGAAAGAAAGGACTATGTTTCAAAATGCTTTTGCTAAATATAATTCATTCAATTTTGCTTATTTAATTATATGTTACTATAATTATATAATTAGTATTTTTAAATGTTTGTTTTTTTTAATTTTTAGGATGTGGTGAAATTTGCATTAATTGATACTAGTAAAGACAATGATCTGCACATAAATGACCTTCTTGTTTTCGCTAAAATGGCTGAGTTTGGAGAATTGTCTGAGGTGAATGAACATGCCATAAGAAGTTGCAGCCAGGCATCTAATGATTCAAGAGGAAAAACTTTGAATGAAGCAGAAGCTGAGACTAAATTACCTGGAACTAGACTGGTAAACTTGTTGGACCGTATCAAGTATTTATGTTCATTGAATGATGAATCATGACATTCATTCACTAAATGGGTTTTAATGATTTATCGTGAATTTGTTTTATAATTCATCTTTCTTATGTTTTCTTTGAGGTATGTTATGAGAGATTGCGATCTTCTTTTTTCTTATTTTTGTTGAGTACTTGACTATTAACTATGGTTTCATTGTTAATATCTAATATTACTTTGGAGATAAATTTAATTTAATTGTTTATGGTCTTAGCTTGAACTTGCCTGTCAGATGGAATTTATTGTATATTTTGTTAGTTGAGTGGTGCTTCATATATGGAATCCATTTGCATATTGTCATTTTCTAGGCAAATTAGTCTAATTTTATCCAACATCTCAATAAAAGTTTAGATAGAGGTTGCTGGTTCCTATTGGTCTATGCTCTACAGAATTTGTCTGGATTAAAGCTGTGATATTCCTCATTATTCATCCAGTTTTCCTTCATAATTTGCTAGTAGTGAATGTGAGCTTGAGCATGGCTAAATTGTTGGTTGGTCCATATTTAACACTTCTGTGGAATTTTGCTGAATAACTAACTTTATACAGATGACAGCAAGGAAAAGCAACATTAGGCAACAAAATAACAATATTTTTTGTCTCAAATATATATATATATATATACGAGTCAGATTTTGTATTGTAATCATACAAAGTAGAAATTCATTTGTTTCAATTGTTTAGTAAGTCTTTTATTATGTATTCCTGAAATTGTAAGTCGAGGAATGTATAACAGTTATATATTAATAAATTACTATATATTTGATATCATTAACTAATTATTTTTAACCTTTTTGTCATCCTGTCATTTCTAGCCCACATCATGGACCACCCATCAATTGCTTTCTTATTTAACAAACCATAGAAATTTTTTGATGATAGGAGAGGAATTTCCTTAAGATATATGAACGATTTTCATTTGGTTTGAAAATTTTCGTCTTTGTTTCTTGCTGGAAGATTTTGATTGTTTTCCAATCTTGACTTGTGTCCATTCTCATCAATACTTAGAATATAAAGCTCGTATGTGTGGTCCTTCCATTAGTTTCTACCAGCAGTAATCGCAATATAGCATTAGATGCCTTGTAACAAATTTCAAATGAAGCATTAAATATTAGGAATATCTGTTATAAGCCCAAAGGGTCCCTGTACAGTCAAATGGGTAGTATGTTTGTTTTTTGTGTACATGATCTTGTGTTCAACTTTGGAGGAGCCTGGTTTGAAAGCAAAAGTTTGAAAAATATCCTATATGGATGTTGGATCGAGAATGCTCTAGAGCAATGTTTCTTAACCTTAATGATCTCAAATGCCACTCTGCACCAAGTCTTATCAAGATGCAAAGAGCTTGTTTTACTAGTTTAATTATGTCTATTTAATATAACATTTTACAAATATATAATTGGATGATAAAAGCAGTGGAACTATTGGAACATATATCTAAAATCAAACATTATTATTAAAATGGAAACAAAATGAAAAATATAGAATGACTTAAATGTGCTTGGTTCCTATCACTCTTGTGATCCCATTAGTTGGACACATCCCACTAGTTTAAAAACGCTGGAGTGGAGGAATTGCAAAAGTCAGAGAATAAATGCATTGGCCTAGCTATTGTTATGCTGAGTCATCTGTGTGATACTTGTAGATACTGTCTGACTGGTATTTTGAGCTTTCTCTACTTTTTTTTAGAAATTTTGAAGGTAATCAGCTCCACATAATATTTATTCACATAGTTCATTTAGAATGGTATCATAGGATTATGCACTTCATATTGCCATTGAATTATGAAAATCATAGATTTTTAATTCATATCCTCCCATGGCCATCCTGGCCTGGCACTTTAATCTACCATTCTTTCTGCTAAAGAAGGACAAAATCAAATTAAATGTGTCCAATTTCAATGAATGAAAATGCTGCTTGGCAAGATTATGACCCTTATGAGTTATTATGCTATAGATTTAATTTTAAATAAATTAGCCTAAAAGATAGAGATGTGTGAGCTCATAGTTATATTATTTTATTCTGTTATAATTATGATGTGATTCATTATCACATCATAATTATAACAGAATGAAACACAAATAGAACATTATGCAGCAATATGAAACTCAACTGTTGTGAAAATCATCTGAAGTACAAATTTTTTGTAATTGTATGCTATCAGAGTAAAACCTTGTATGGTATTTTTTTACTTGTGTTCTGCACATAATTCACATGAAGGATACTGTAATACAGCATTATCTTCAGAGTTTTGCAAAATATTGTCCTGGGTCATTGGTTTATATTTAAATAGTTTTAGTTTTTACATAACATAGATTTATGTATATCATAAGGTCAAGAGCATGTAACTTTGTAGTATGGGTCCCTTTCCTCAAAATTTAAGAGTTTAGAAGAAATACCAACAAATAAGTTGGACCAAGCTATTAGTTGCGGTTTCAAATGATAAGGTTTTGATTTAGATATTTTATTAGTAGTAATTTTTACAGTTATTACTAGATGGTAAGGATATTTTCTAGGTTGATCCCAGTCTCGTAAAAATGAATGTTGACTATCTTGCTAGATAGCTTATTTGGCTAAAGCATTTACCTAGAAAAAAGATCTGGGAAAGAGTCAGACATTTTCATATCTATTTTTCCTTTGGAATTTTCATAGATAGGTTGATTATGTGCAAATTATCCTTTAACCCTTGTCCCATTGTTCTTATGTAAATATATTTTAGGTTCTCTGTTAATTTTCAGATTCTGTTAATTTTTGTATCTTATGATTTTATGGACATAGTGAGTACTCCTTAATGTGGGTATATGAGCAAAACTGGCTAAAATTAACATCAGTTAATGTCTTAATGTGATTTTAATGCAAATTCTTAGCAGAGTACAAACTGCTTTTACAACCTTTATATTTTTCTGAGGTGGCCACTGGTTGGATCTCCTATGGGAAGGTGTTTCCAAGTAATTGTCTTTCCTACATGGCTATGAGTATCTTCAACTGTAAAAACTGCAATTTTAACTGTTATATCGGAGAAGCTAAAAGTAATAAATAGCAAATAAATGCAGTTTAACCCTAGAGCTAGACTCAGTAGCAAGAAGCAGAGTTTATGTACTAGATAGTGGTGCCAGCTGAAAAAGTTGACATTTAAGTTGCATCTCTGTAAAAGTTGCACCCTTAACCTTTAATTAAAAAGTTTTCTTATCCTCCAGGTAACATAGTACCTTCTTTTTGCAGATTTAGTAAGACACACACACACACAGAGACAGACACACACACACACACATCTATCTATATATATATATATATATATATATAAATAAAAAAATAAAATGTATGTTCCCCTTTTCCCCAGAGTTTAATATATATATATATATATATATATATATATATATATATATATATATATATATATATATATATATATATATATATATATATATAACTCTGGGGAAAAGGGGAACATACATTTTATTTTTTTATTTTATATATATATATATATAGATAGATGTGTGTGTGTGTGTGTGTCTGTCTCTGTGTGTGTATATATATATATATATATATATATATATATATATATATATATATATATAACTCTGGGGAAAAGGGGAAAATACATTTTTAAATATTGTAAGTGGGAGACTACCCATAGTAAATTTTCCATTATTGTTATTATTTTTACTACTGATAATTGAAAATATGTATAGTGTGAACAGTAGAAGTCATTATCTGACTCAGCTTTTGAACCTCTCATTGCACATTTTTGCACCGGGAAAGTTTCCATCTGATTTTTATTATGTTGTGATATTTAGGGGCTCCCAGATAGCCATGTGGGCAGCACGTTTGACTTCAATGAAAGCGGTCCCGGGTTCGATTCCTGGTGGGAGCCCACATGCAAAATTACCTCAGCTGTCGATGCACATTTCATATTTCACTACACTCCTTGTGCTATGTAATTTACCCAGCTTTGAACCTTATCTTATAATAATAATAATAATTCGTCTCTGGGCGAATTTTGGTCAAGGCTGACCACTCTTACAAATAACCCGTTTTTTTTTCCTTTCTTTTTCTATTTTTAATATTTTTTTTCTCTTTCTTTCTCTAAATACAACGATCACAAACAACAATTCCCTAACCGGAAAAATCCGATTAGCCGGGATTCGAACCCGGGACCGTGTGGTTGGAGCGTTAACGTGCTAGCACGCTAAGCACTCCGCCACCACGGCCGGGGGAATACAGTGACAAAATTCAGAATCTTGGAAATACAGTGACAAAATTCAGCCCTAAATAGAGTGTGCCAGCTATTTGTTTCAGTTTTTGAAAACAGACAATGTTATTGGTGACTTTACCAACAAAAGAATGGCAATAGGTTCTCTACCCTTTCTCATCCTCTTATTAGATCTTTTTTGTAGATTCAGCTCTTTTACTCTGACAGGCGAAGAAGCTCTGGGAAGAGACGTTTTACTTATTATTGGGATTATTAATCAGGAATTTCATTTAATTGTTGTCTGAGATAGCTTAAACCATGTCATTGTCTACAATTACTGTACAGGTCTCTCTATCTTTTCCACTTAGTAAAATATTATGGTTGTGAAGATGTAAGTGTCATATGGTTTATGTTGATGGAAGACAGTGAATTATATCAGATAAAATTCTGTTTACCTAGTCATTCCATGTGTTCTTTTACTTTGTGTTATACTTCATTCAAGTACTTACCATGTTCTCATTTGAGTTTTATTGCAATCTTTCTTTCTCTTTTATCACCCTCACCCTCAGCTCTAAGATTTTGTCTTCCATGGCTAACATCATCAACTTTTCTGGTGAACTTTTCAGCTCTCTTGATAACCATATATTCTTGAATATTAAAGGCACATGTTGTTTGGAAGTCATGCAAAATACCTGTTTTACTGTAATACATTCGCTCTTCATTTTTCCATGATGCATTATGACAATGCAACTGATTTTTTTAAATCTGAGTATGTGAAAAAGATGTATCTTAGATTAAAAATTTGAGATATTTATTTATTAAAGTTGCTTGGCCTTTTCTGATAATTTCTGATATGGTTTTTCTATTCTGTTTTATTTTGACTCTGTATCAGGCGTCTTTTGTTTTCTTTTAAACTCCTTTGTAATAATTTATTCCATTGGTTTATTTTGTAATCAATTTTCACTCAACTATATTACAAATATTACATTATCGATTTTTCCTTGTTAAACTATTATTTTTTGGATAAAAAATGTATTTAGATGTTATATCCATTTGTGATAGTGGTAGTGCTGCATTATCATAAATTTAAGGAAATGTGCAGTTCATTTGATTGACAGTTAATTTTGCTGTTTAAAAATATTCCAGTGTCTATATAATTCGATTATAATGGTATGGAGGTTGATAAAAATCACTCTTTTTAGGTAATTTGCTGTAATCTTTACTTTTAATTTATTATATATGATTTCTCAATTTAATAGTCACAGTCATATTTTTCTAAGGGAAATACTTCAAGCACTATATTCACAAAGTATATTCTTGTTTAGTAACAGTGTGTTATGTTTTTTACTCTCTTTTCGAGTTTGGTTTAGCTCTTTATATTTGTTTACTCTGTAAGGTAGAAGGACATCAGTTCTTTTTCACTTAAGAAAATAAGAGAATGATAAACATCAAAAATAAAAAAAAGGAGGTACCAAATGCTTATTTGCCTTTCCAAGAAGATCTGTTGCAGCTCCTTCATTTATATATCTCATTCAATTGAAAATTCTAAAGTGGTTAATTTTCTGTAATTCTTAATTACTAAATTAATGTTTATTAAATATTTTGAATAGGATTTGAATCATTTAATGATTTTAATTTCTATTTATTTTGATGATATTCTTTGTTAACTAATAGGTTATCGAAAAATCATTTTATTTATCCATAATTTTATCATGTATTAACCTAAAAACAGAATCTCAGTTTGATAATTATTTTTGCTTGCAGCGATCCGTTGAGAGAAACATCACAACCAATATGAATGAACAGATGAATTTACAGTTTGATGAATGCTCTCTAAATAGGACTTTGACATCACCTATGTCAGCACAAAATTCAGCTGAGAAAGATGGCTTTGGAGTTCACTCTGAAAGGTTCCCCTCAGAAAGTGATGCAATGTTACCAATGAGTGCCAGGACATCACCCATGTCATTGTCAAGTTCACATGGAAAGGGTAGATTTGGACCAGATGTACCTGAGAACCTTTTAGGACGAATGACAAGTTCTCCAAGGAGTGCTACTAGCTCACCATTGTCACCATTTCCTCCTGCTGAAAGGAGTGTATTTGGATCTGATACAGATGTGTTCCATTTAGGTTCTATCACAGATTCACCCAGGAGTACTAGCTCTCCTAGGCCTACAATAGAGAGAAGTACTTTTGGACCTGGAATATGTGAGATGCCAGCCGAGCATGCTGTTGTATTTCCCAAAAGTTCAACAACTTCACCTGTATTGCAGCAAAATGCATCACAAGGAAATATACAAGCTTTGAATCAAGGAAACACACCAAATAACTTTGAAGCCTTGAATCCTTTCGATGATAAAGCACTGAAAGTGCGATTAGAGCTAGAAAGGTTGCAGCTCTGCCAGCAACAGCTTCAGCAGTATCAGCAAATTCAGACCCAGTTACTTCTAGTGGCAGCAGCTCAGAATTCTTTATTTCTTGGAGCACCCCCACTTCCTAACCAATTTACAAAGGTAATGTTATTTTTCTTTCTTTGATAGTAGTATAGCCGATCCTTCTTTAAATTGTATTGGTTAGAATATTGGCTGAAGACAAGTCTGCTGGAATTTCTGATGAAATCAAACTATGTGATCCTGATCTCCATTCCCTCCTAGTAAGGAATGTATAGTATGGGGCCATCCTTAAATGATGTCATTACCTTTTTTGGATTTCTTTCTCTTCCCCTCTCACTAAGTTTCACATGAACATGGAACTGCATATCCTATGGGATCAAGTGTGACATATTCTCAGATCCTCCTTAGCCTCTATGTAGGATGACCTCTAACTACAACTCTAACACTGGAACTTGCTCTATTTGCTCTGCCTTTATGACATGGACAATGATGTACCAATGAATCTATGGACTTCCTTCTATTCATCATTGCTTAATCACAATAGGCCCATTTTCACATTGTCAAATTCTGTTTTCATTCAACTTGACGCTTTATCTGTGCAATTGACTAGCATACTTTACTGCCACATTAGAAACTAAAGTGATAGATGCAACAAGATAGTAAATCTGTATAGGTCCTAAGGAGTCAGTGTCTATTCTTTGGATGGATATTTTTTTCTTATGTATCTCATCGTTATTTTGTTTTGCGTAATTCTTTAACTGTTTCTGGAATCAAGTTATGCACTTTTTGGGTGGTTTCCAACTGCAATAAATCTTCAAAATATTGTTTTAGAGTATTAGTGCAAGAAGATAGTAATGAAAAGTCTCAACAAGCTCATTGGCGAATAAAATAAATTTATCTGAATGACAAAATACATTTGACAAGAATTTTGAAGAGCCCTCACGTACCAGTAAAATGATTAGATTAACTCATTCTAAATCTTTTGATAACATACAAACCAATTACCAGGCCAATTACATCTTGGAATGTAATTATGGTAGCCATTTTAAGGTAAGCTAGAAAGGCACAAAGATTTTCATAGTACTTTTCTGTAAGAAAGCACATCTTGGTAAACTTTTCCATATCTTCAGCCCAAAATAAGATGAACCATGTTTTAGAACATTATTCATAGTACTCAGAATCTGAATTATCTGCTGTATTTTGTGTTTCATGTTGTATATTCACTCATAACCTCTCTTCCTCTTTTTGGTCAGACATTTTAAGTGTCATCATTTAGTAAGATTTTATGTCATTCACAGTTTCTGGTTCATTGCTAAAAATATACACATAACTGGTAAAATTTATTACCGTTATAAATGGTATTATTTATTACCAACAAAATATTTGCATTTATATCATCCACTAAAGTATGAAAATGTTTTATTGAACACATGAACAATATATGCATATGTTTGTACATATATACATGGGTGGTCTGAAAAGTTTCTGAAATTTCACCATTTCTCGACATGTTTTCTGAAGATTTCTGAAAAATTTGGGGTCGGAAACTTTTCAGACCACCCTCATAATTATATCAAGAATAGACTAAAATGTAACTTTTATGCTCAGAGTAGGGAATTTTATGCAAGATTTATGAGATACAGCAGTGGGTAAATTTCACTCAATTCATATTTTTAAAACAAAGGAATATTGTCTGAATGTAATTTTCTTCTTTGTGTTGCCTCAGAATACTTGTGATGAATTTATTTCTGAAGAGCTTCGTATGAATGACTAAAAGAAGCACATTTGCTTTTTATGCTTTTGATTTCTGATATTGTGTATTGCTTATTCTATTATTGCTTTTATCAATATACTAAGTTATTGATCAGTATTCTTTAATTTTGATGCAGGTTGTACCACCACCACCAGGATTGCCACCTTTGAATCCACCATTTAACACCCAACCTAGTATTATGGATCTTTCTTCTAGTATGCTTTTGAATCCAAATCTTCTAGCTGGGTTTTCGTCTCTTAACATACCTCAAAATTATGGAAATTTTCCTCTTGGAAGTATCAATAATCCACTATTTCCAGCCAGTTCTGCATTGAACCAAATGAATGTAATAAATTCAGTTGGAAGCTCTATTCCTCTTTCCAATCTTCACCCAACTGGTTTTGAAAATAAATCTGTGGATTCTGCTCCTTCCTCACCAACTGTTCTACCTTCATTCCCTGAGTCTAATTTGAGTGGCAAAATTCCTGATCAACCAGCTCCATTAGGAAAGCAGCAAGATTATAAAGTGGTAATGCTTAATTCAAATAAAATTGCTGAGAATGACTTGAAGATAGACAGGGACGGAACAACAATAGCAAATGCCACTTATAACTCCTTGAATAAGAAAGATTATTTGAACATTATTAGTGAAAAGTTACCAGCTGATAGAAGTAAAGGTCATATCTTAGTGGAGAATAAAACAAATTCTGATCAAAAATCAGAAAAACAGACGTTTCATGCATCCCTTGGTACAGGCAGCATAAGCAGTGGTTCTTTTTCATCATCTCAGCATAAATATGGAGAAAGGTGAGTAGATGGGCATTCAAAGTCCTCATCTTGTTTTGTTAATAAATAATTAACCAGGAGGATGAGATACCATGCTAGAATTCCTTCCTAGTTAATTTTGGTATGGTAAAATGTTCAATTTGTTGGAATGACAGAGCAGTTATTTTCTGATTGGCTGGACAACATATTGCTAAAATTGTGGGAAATGTTGATGTTATTGTTGATATTATTCTCACTTGCTTTTGATTCTTCACTTGACTGATTGAGGAATCAGTTAACCCATTCACTGAATTAATGAATGAACTCTAGGAACTGATAATA
Organism: Pachydiplax longipennis; assembly: GCA_036926295.1. NCBI lineage: Eukaryota > Metazoa > Arthropoda > Insecta > Odonata > Libellulidae > Pachydiplax > Pachydiplax longipennis. Next base: position 9,762,512 of record JAVFKF010000024.1, on the reverse strand, counting down.
TATAACAAGCTGTTGGATTATGCAGTTGTATATTTTTAACAAAGAATGCTAGTTGCTGAACCAAGTAAATGATCTAAAACAGACTTAACAGTGCTGAGGAATGACACAACTCTTCATATTAATGGTAGAATAAGTGAGAATGTTCTGTATTCTTTAGTACATGTGCTCTCTGGAGATTGCACAATATTTTCTAAGTGATTTCTTTTTCACAGTGATATCTTGCTAAGCAAGCGCATCTAAATATGAGGAGTAAGCGAGCTCAGATATCCTAAAATTTACTCAGCAATAAGCCTGCAATATCTCCAGAGAGGAGTGCTAAAATCTGATCAAATTTACCCATATAAGCATTCTTGGCCCCATACAAGCATGTGACTCCATTCACAAATGAAGCTTATTAACTCAGATACAGATTTCAGATACTTTTATTGTATGATTTACTACTACTGCTACTTCTATTATTATTATTATTATTATTTAAACTTGCAATTAAGTTTTTTACCACCATATATTTTTCAAGGTAAAAATCGATAAATTGCAGTTTCTCAGATTTTGGAACATATTAATGATTTTTTTCTTATGGAGACATTCATTTCCATAAATAAAAATTTGAAATGTATTGGGTTATTTGAGAAGATTTTTTCAAAATATTAACTAAGGCAGATGTTTCATAAATCACTGTCATCAATATCATGAAATATGTGTATAGTGTTTGAACAATATCCATGTCAAATCTAATCCATATTGTTTCATACCATTTTTAGGATGTAAAAATAAGATGCCTATGTATGCAAATTGTTAACTTTTTTCTAGTGATGAAGAGAAGTGGAAAGTACATTTTGATAGCAAAGATGAGAAAAGATGTATTCTTCAAGGAGGTAAGTTTGGTGGCTTTGAATAGTTTTAAAGAATATGGTAGAAGACCATTAGTGAGCATTTGACTGATAACTTTTATTTACTACTGTATACTAGTTGTCAATGGGAAACCGGTGCAAGTATTAAGGATTGGAGATATTTATTATGTAATGACAGAAGAAATACTGGGGCTTTTCCACTGTAGTTTGCCAGTTCATGTTGCAATGAAAATTGCAAAATTAAAACCAGATGGAAAGAAGATTGAATCCATCATTATCAATTCTAGGAATAACAGAGACATCTATAAAAGAATTCAAAGGTAAGATGTCTCAATTTCATTTAAAACACTTTCTGTGTCAGTGAATAGAATTTTATTTGCAGCCTTAATGTGTGACATAAGTTTATTATTTATTTAATCTAAGTTGGTTTTATAATTATGTATTGAAAAAAGTACTATTTACACTAATACTTATTTTTCTTGATTTTTGACGTATGGAAGAATTTTCATTTTTACAAGAAGTATGTGTGATAGAAGTAAAATTAAAAATTTTTTGGTTTGTATTACATTTTCTTAACTCTATGTATTCAAACACATTTTATGTTTTTTACTAGTACTGTGGTTCTTTTTAAACTTGATACAACGCATTCTTATATGTGTTGTAGATTGAAATTCATTTCTATAGTTATACTTCAAAGTTCTTCCTTAAAAGAAATGCGATTACTTTGTACTTTTTCTCAGCTTTTGAGGCTATTCTGAAATCTTTGGATTTCAGAATTACATGAAATCAGTTTTAATGGATGTTTTTATTTTGAGTACTTTTACATGCATGCTTATATTTTTATTACCACATGAATTGTGTGAAACTTTTTAATGGATGCAACCAGTGTTTTTATTCATTCTCCACTAGACTCTGCAACAGCTTTGTCTCGTGAGGTTTGTCATCTTTTCATTGTAAAATGCTTACCTCCTTACCTTTATGTTTATTTTTAAAATGATTGGAATCCACTGCCATCTAAGTACAGGCTGAACAAAGGTTAATACACAGCTTTCCTCTAAAAGCTCAATGTTTATCTGCTCTATATTAGCATTGTTGTGCAGGAACTCAGTCCACATTTTCCTTCAAGTCATCAGTAATGAGGTTTGGGTAAATAGGACATGGTTTATCGCTCGTGTTTTTATTCTTGATGTAAATTGTCTAACCTAGTACCAAAATGTTGGCTTTTCTATTAAATCGTCTATATACGTTGCTTGAATTCAGCTGTGAATCCCTATGGAATGCATGTCTTTGTTGTTCTGAACACATATTAAGATATGCACTTTGTTAAATGCAGCGTTAGAAATTATATGAACATTCTGCATGTCAACAAGCATGACAATGGCAAAAACTAATAATTAAAAATAAGTGGTGTCTTGAAAAATAAAAGAGAAACACTGCAGGTATGATTGCTAATTCTTAGTCGAAGGGCATATAGCTTACCATAGCCTTTATGAAGAATAGTGTAAAACCCTCTGGATGACTGACCGTGATTATTTACTTTGTATTCCTTTAGCTACCTCTGCTCTTGCCCCTTTTGTTTATTATTTTCCTGACTCTTTAACTGCTTTCTTTGGTTTTACAATGAATTGAACTGGTAAACTTTTGAAGTTTTATTTTATTTTCTGGAAGTGGTTATTTTCTAGTAATTATACCATTTTTTGATATAATTACTTGATTGGGTGTTTTCCTTTTCACCATTCAAAGAACAAGTTTAAACTTTACTTGATCCAATTGTTTTTGCCTTATTTTCCTTCCAAAATTTCTTCATAAGTTCTCTATGATCTTTATTGCATTATTATGACTATTTCCTACTAGCTTTCTTTTTAAGTTTTTCTGTGATTTGTGTTTAGTTACCTGTTTTTCAAAGGCTCTTTGATATAATCTCAAGGTGTCTTTTATCATATTCAATTCTAGTATTACCTCCTTAATTTCTTTTTGCCATTTGAATTTCTTGATATGATTATATTTGTTTTTATATTAGTTATATTTATTTAGTTTTATCTATGTGATTATTTCATTGTCTATTCTATATATGTATCTGTAGAATTTCCAGTTTCTCTTGTTTACAGTATTCATGAAGCTGTTAGGATGTAAGGGTTTTCAGTTTCCCTCTTGATCCAAATTCTACTTTCTTGAGTGAGGCCATAAATTTTTCAAAGAAGTTTCCTTTGTCCTCTGAAATTTCTGCAATTTTAGAGTTATTAGGGCAAAATTTTCTGATACATATAATGCTTCTGGCTAAATAACTGTCTTGTAATTTTGCAATTTTACATTTTAAGATATCACTCTTTTGTTCTAATTCCACGTAAGTTTTGCCTTCTGGAGTTTGTTGGCTCTTTCTAAGTTGGCTTCATTTTCCAATCCTAAATGCAGTATAAGTACTCTGAGACATCTTTGAAATCTTTACTTGTTCTAATTCCAGCAGAAATTTTTATGGCTCTCCACATTATGTGTTTTTCATAATATAGGTACATCTGGAGGATTGCCTTTGATGCTATCTTGTGTAATTTATTCATCCCATACCTTGTTCTTCTTGAGACTCAATAATGATTGCTAGATCATTAGAGAAAGCTAAGCATTTAACCTTGATTCTGTATCTTTCATTACAAATACTTATACCTTTGATTTCCCTTTCCATTTCTCTGATGATTTTTCTAAAACTAGTTTAAAAAGAAGAGTGAGGAGACCATCCATATACTTGAAAGAATCTGAGATTTCTCCAAAATATTTCACTTAAGATGCTGTTGGTGAGATTCTGGCAGTTCAATTCTCTAGTCTTCTTGTCCACTCAGTGTTCTCCTTGAAAGTCTAAAACTATTTTTCTATCCATAGGGTTTATGTCTTCTTGAAGTGTGCAAAGTTAATGATTGTGTTGGTACATCTACAGATTTTAATGTCATCCTCGGGTTCTAAATCTATTCAGCTTCTACCTTTCCTGGAACCTACTTGATATTCACTTATCAGGTCTGTTTGTTGCTCTATATGGTTTAAAGAGGCTTTGGAAAGAATTTTATAAGTGATTGGCAGTAGGGCTAGACTTCTGTAGCTGTTTGGATTTGCTTTATTGCCCTTTTTATATAATGGGTGAATCGGTGCCTACTTAGGTTTTGATCCTATGCTTTGATTGATGGCTTTATGGTTGTGTTCCACCATCTATGCTTAGTTTCCTTGGAGGCAGTCCTAATTCCATAATATGTACAAATGTTCCATAGGCCTGATCATCCCTTAGGATCTTGTACAAAATATTTTGGACAAATGCTTTGATATCTAGCTTGATGTACTCAGGGTTTACTCTAGGAAATTTGTTCTATTTAGACCAAGATCTGTACTCTGTACTTCTGTACTCGGATATTTTGGATCTCCTGCATAATCTTTCTGAACACTACAAAATGATTCATCTGTAGCTGTCCTAGAAGCAGGTTAAAAGATTTTCAAGTATTCATTTTATGTGGAGAATTTGCAAAGATTGCAGACATGAATTTCAAAGCAAAGGCTTTGCAGAAGCCTATCAAGCATTCACCATTCTATTTGTCCTGCAATGTGCTGGGTGATGTCCTAAAATCAATTTGTATTTCCTTTCTTTGCCAACCTACATTTTCTAGTAAGGTTTTCATGAGATGCTTGGGGAAGTTGGTGGTAGGAGTTCCCAGAAATCTTCAATTTTTGTGCTTGATTTTACAGTAAGTGCTGAAATTCTTTCAGATGGAGATGTTAAGTCGAGTATTCAATTGTTTTTCTCACTGCAAATGCTATCCAGAGTATTGTTAGATTCTATTGGATTTTTATGGCTGATTTATACATCCTGACCTTTTTGAATTGAAAGCTGATGTTTACTTTTCTACATAATGTTTTATTTGCAAACTACCGGTTTCGGTGTATAACCATCACCATCACTGGACAGACAGTCTGTGTGAACCTAATGATGGTTATACACCGAAACCGGTAGTTTGCAAATGAAACATTATGTGGAAAAGTAAACATCAGCTTTCAATTAGTTATTTCCACCACATCACGGCCGAGACTATTGAGTGTATCCTGACCTTTGTTCATCCTATAATTTTCTGAGTTGAAGTGATTTTGGTAGCATATGTCTTGTATTTTAATGTTGAATTTTTCCAGGGATGTCTGTATTCTGTTTAATAAGGTGTTATTGTTAATTGTATATAAGAAGCTCTTTTTGGGATGAAGAGATGTATAGTATCTTTGATCCTTCACTACATGACACACCTTATCCTGCAGAATCTGATGATAGGCAGAAACTAGGTAAATGTCTGGATCCTGGGGTAGTTGCTGCTGTAGCGTAATTTTCATCATGCCAATATTACAAGTTAGAAGTTTAAGCAGGGGATGATCATTGAAGTATAATCACAAAATTACAACACGATTGTTGAGATTGAGAAGTACCTCTTGGTATTCTTTGGCTTTCAGACCATTTATCTCAGTGTACACTTGGTTTTGTCATAATCTCATTTGTTTGAACAGGGTGTTCTACCCACTTGAAAGTTAGGTAGACATTTGTCTGAGAGATGCCATAAAAGATGCATCTTAGATACATTACACGTTACACCCCCACACCCTCTCTCATATTATTAAAGTATGAATTAATTTCAGTTTTAAGGGACACTGAAGAAAAATAGATGTAGAAAAACCTTTTGTAAAATTTTTGAAAATTCTGTTTTATTATGAAAGGCTTAAGAGATGACTGATTGTTCTGTGGATGCTATGATATTATTCACTGTCTCTTTTACCTTGTGAATCTGTAGAATATATTATATTTTGTTATATTGTGCCATTTTCTTGTAGTTGTTACTCATTTTACTCTCGTACTTCATTATTACAATGATGATGAGGAAATATGATTTCAGTGAATAAGAAATAAATTTCATTTGTTAATTTTTTATGGATGGAAACTATAAAAATGTCTGTAATTACTTCTAAAAATCAGGCAGATATGTAACAGTAATTACAAAATTTTTGGTCGTTTCAAAAGAAAATAAATCTTTCAAATCCTTCTCTAGTAAGGTATGCATTGTTAAAGCAATTCTCTTTGTTTTCATTTCAGTTTGGTGGGGATTGAGTTGGTGGCAGATGGATCTGATATACATCTTACCTCAATTGAAAGTCTACATCATCTCTGCTCTTCTCTAGAACTATCTGATTAGTTTAGTTGTTGGGACATTGTTGAATAAGAATCTACATTGAAGTATTTACCTCTCTGTAGTCTGCTTGACTCAACATTAGGCATCATTGTGTGTCAATATTTGGATTTATTTTAGTGTGAGCAATACTACTTGAATCTCAATTACCAAATGAATGGTTAATGAATGTAACCACAATGACGTGATTTACAAAGAATCATAAAAATCCCAATTTATGTGATTTCTTTATAAATTTTAATTTATTTTCATTACTCATTTTCCTTAATGTAAGATAAGTAAACATCTTATATATTAAAATATTGAGAGAACTTTCATGTCTTTACCAGAATTTTCAATGGGGTTTCCATTTTTCTTTCTGAAATGTATCCTGTGTGTATTTTTCCTGTTCAATTTGGGCTTTTTATTTTCCATCTTCTTTTTATCCCTGTACCTGTGAATGTTATAATTTCCATTCACAAAAAATGAACACAGTTAAAATTTCTGGGCAAACCTTGATATAAAATATTAAATATATTGCTGTATAATATGTGAATTATCCTGATGGTGTGTTGATATAAGAACTCACCCATACAGTTATTGCTATTTCAATTTAATGAAAGAAGTATATTCAAAGAGATGTGAGATTTAACCACCGTTTAAGTCTTTAAATGATCCCACTTAATGGAAGTGATTTGTATGTAATCATTATGAATACAGCTTTCATTTAGCATTTTCCAGTTGAAGAAGAAACAGAAAACTTGTTCTATCTTTAAATAACTATTTTTTTAATTCTTGTACATTAATGATACATAATTTATGTTATTTTTGATGATGTCACTGTGATAATTATTTTTAAAATAAAATACCCTAAGTTTGGTTTCTTACTTACTGTGTTAATTCTTATTACCTTAGCATTTACCTTGCGTACATTATGGAGAACTTAAAATGGATCTAGGGGTTAATAATTTTTTAAGTATTATAATTTTTACTAGTAGCAGTTTATTGACAGATACATCTGGATGATCATTTCAAGTCTGTGGTAAAAGTTGAAGAAATGTGTTCTCCTGAATCATTCCTTTCTATTTCATTTGTCATCATAATGTTTGAATCTTAGTGCTCTATTGATAATCTTAGGGCCCCACCATTGCCAGATTTAGGTATAAGCTAAATAAGCTTAGCTTTACCAGTGGGAAGGACTCCCAAAGATTTTAAGGAAAAAAGAATGTACATATTTTGTCTATTCCAAATCATTAGATACCTATTATGTCTATAAATTACCACATAGCAACTTGAAAAAACACTGAAATTTTGTTACTGATGCAGGACAGCTGTGCATTCATTGGACCCCATGACCTTCAGTAGCTTACTATGGGAGTTGATAGCCTTTTCCCATGGAAAGACCTCATTAAGTATTTGGTGTCATAAGGAAGGCTGCATGTGAAACCATCGGACCACTCAAGTATTGTGTGTTGCCTATACACAAAATTTAAGAACCGATCTTTTAGAAACAATTTTATATTTATTGGTACATGAATATTTAATAACTTAACAATTTGGAATGAAACTCTCTAATTCCATCTTAAATCATAATTGCAATATTATTTTATTCAGTAGAGTTACAAAATAATTTATGAAATAAAGAGAAGGTTTGAAAAAATTCTCAATTGAAAAATAAGGAAGCAAAATATTGCCTATTGAATGGTAATTGTGTTTTTAATGTATATTTGCATTCTGTTTCATTACTTTTGCGTAATTTTCTATGCAGGTTTATTTAAGGGTAAAAGAAGTGTACCTCCTATTTTAAAAAGAGTGCAAACATTCAATTTGAGAGTACTTTAATGAAAATGCTGATCAGAATGGACACTCGGGATACTTTAATTATTAGCTTGAAAGTCAGCAGTAAAATTTATGAGAATTTTATGGAGTAGTCCAGTTTCAAATTCATTAGATATTTACCCTTGAAACACCTGCTCCCTGTTCAACATTGGTAAAGTCAGTCCTTTCTTGATCCTTGGTGGGGGAATTTAAAAGCAAAATGATCTTAGTTGTCAGCACTCATGAAAATACTTCTAGAAAGAAAGACCCATAATATTCCAAAACACTATGAAACTACAAACTATATCTAAGAAAATGTTACTGAAGATATTTTTAAATTTAAGAGAGACAAAGATAGTTGAAATGAAACACAAGACTTAACTAATTCCACTATTATTAGAGTAGAGTGGTTTATTTAATTTAAACAGAGGTATAGCTGGATTTAATTAATGTAATTTGAGATGTCAGTTGATTGTCAACTAACATCTCAAAATTGTGATTTAAATTTAAATACCACCACAGCCATCTGTAGAGGTCCTATGCCTATTGGGGGGGGGGGGCAGTTCTGCATGGTCTTTGAGAATCTTCAGTGGAAATTGAGTTTGAAAGAGGTATATCCCAACAGCAAAATACTTCTGGAATAATTTTAACAATGCCAGTAGCAGTGGCATATTTGATTTATCCTTTTCATAGTTGAAATTAATGAACTTACTTTGAGATTGAACATTTCCCAAGAGAGGCTGACAGATTTATGTGTTTTGCTAGTCAAACATGAGGAAGTTACCTCCTATTTAATTTTGATAAATCAAAAAATATAAACATTTCCTGATATTTTATTTACATCGATAAATCAAAAAATTTAGAAACATTTTTGGGTTTGTTGTATAAAATAGTAAAATAAATCTTTAAATTCCAATGATCTTATAAATTTTCTATTACTCTGGCTGAAACTTAACAAGTTTTAAAATATATTTACGATATATATAATGTGTGGAGGTATAAGACCTAGGAGTGGTTGATGTGGAACATGTTCAACTTAAGAGGGAACATGCTTATAAGTAAAGTGAAATATAACTGGAGTATTCACAGAGAAAGGCCAAAAAGTGAATGCTTGTTTGGGCAGCAAGTCACTAATTGAATTCTTTACTGTGCACAGTGGTAAAGTATGGGCTGCAAGACATAATTCTATTAAGTAAACTCCTTGTCTCCTCTTAGAGTGAGGTCACATGAGAGAAGTCTTGCATGGTGCCAAATTACCTGTTCAATCACCTGGTGATTCATCCTTGTTAACTATTGGAATAATTGGGACCTGCTCTTTAGGTTATGGTTATGTCAGTTTCTTCTGGCAAACTGCCTTTTGATTCCTAATTGATTTGATGCTCCTGTGTGGCCCTTGAGCATCTAGGATCTTGCTAGAGTTCTAGAAGCCTACAGATGTGCCTGATGGAACTGTAGTCCTACTTATTGGGGCATATCCTTAGAGCGCAGGTACTCTACTATGCAAGTCATTGGATTCCTTGTCACCAAGCAAGATACCTCCAGTTTGACCTCAGTCTAAGATGAGATGAGTACTTTACTTCATTGAATTAACTCTGGTGGTGAAATGGTGGCAGGAAACTAGATTATCAATGTGAATGCGTTTGTGGATTGATAGCGATGGATTTTTTTCCTTGAGTGTGAATACTCTTAAAACTGCCTTTGGATTTCTACCTGTTTATTTGTGGACCAAGTCACGCATAACCATGATCTCTGTCCATCTATATATTTTGACAATCATTTTCTGATTTGTGATCACGTCATTGCTCTTCTCTTCCTATTACTTGTGGTATGGTCTTTTCTGTTGCTGTTAAGTGTTTTGTGTGAAAATAGCTAAATCGGAATAAATGGTAGCAACTTTTTTTAAACATTTCCCATGTTTAACTTAGCCCTTCATTGACCTGAAATACCATTACCTCAAAAATCTATAAAGCTACAACCACTTGGTTGTAAATTTACTGTCGTAACTTGCGCTGAAAACATATGAGAAAATGTTTACATGTAAAGAAAGGTTTATACATTAATATTTAGAGATAGGATTCATTCCTGTATTGGTCCAAAAATTAAAAATCTTAATTTGTATACGACATAAAAAATCCGAAAGAGCTTAGAATGAGGGTAATGTTAGAGCATACGATCACTATCATAAAATGATAACATATTTTAGATGTTTATAAAAATATGCAACGTCAGTGTTAGTAAGCTTACTTAAGAACGAATTGTGCTCCAAAATGGGCTTGAAATTTTGCCGTTTTCGTTAATTTAATCCCAAAAATAAAATTTAACGAAACACTTGTATTTGGCGATAATGATGATTCAACCGTTCGGCCTGATGAAAATAAATCATTTTTAAGAAATAAATTAGAATTAAAAATATAATTAGGAAAATATCCACCTAATGCTCCGGCACTCGTTGTAATGCGCAATCATAGTAACCGCCAATACTTCTCACAGAGTGCGACGAAATCGCCCATTAGATCACCACCGTAAAAACCAATTATAAACATGGCGAATTTAGGACATGAACAGTGAATTTCGGAGAATACGGCGAGGTTTTCTATCTTAAGGTATGATTATGGCTTCTAGATACAGAATCTGTAATAACGTGAATGCTTAAAATAATTTTATACCGTAGTATAGCTCCAGTCTAAGCTTTCATTTTGCGCTTTATCATAAACATAATTAATATGTGGTATCTAAAAATATATTTATTTTCTCGATATTTTAGAATGTATGGTTTGGATTAAAACTTCCCAGAAATAATCCTTGATGGCAACCTGTTGAGTTTCTCATGGAAGCATTCGTTGAAAAAGAAGCCTGGAACATTAAAAGGAGAGAAGTGATCTAATGAGACATGAAATCCTCTTACTAATTATTATTATGGATTACTTGTCAAAATCTGGAACTCCAACGAGGTAAATGAAAGTTCACATAATAATTACCATTTAGTCAGAACAATAGCACCTACTCTTGTAAGAGAAGAAATCTATCTATTGATTGACTCAGTTTGTATTAAGTCATTCATTTTTTCCATCTTCTCTATTTTAATGGCCTCAGGGTGTTTGGAGTTATGCAATTGGAGTAAGGAAAAGAAAGATCGGAACAAGGAAAGACAGATATCTTTGGCCCGTAATGGTGGAAAATGATACCTAGTTTTTCATAATGTAGACCTGAAAGAAAAATTTGGTAAGTTAGGATCTTAGATTAAGGAATTGAGAAGTGTTTGTGATAATTATAATACTGTGAGCCATGTAACTAATAGAATAAGTCATATACATACCATAAGAATGTCATAGATATGAGTTATTTCTGAATATCTTAAATTGGTAATTTTTCCTATAAAATATACCATTAGCTCAGTTTAGATAGACCTGTTAGATAATCCATAGAAATGTAATCCGATTCTTCAATAATTTGCTGAGACAACTTCATGCCATTCGTTTACTTTTTGATAATTCATTTCAAGACAGGATACTTCTGCAATTTACTGTTACCTAGAATTTTGATTTCAATAACCTATCTATTAATATATCCATATTTAAAACAACTGGTACTAATGTTACAAATTCAAGATAATTATTTTAGAAAAAGGAAAAGTTTTAAAATGGAATTTTTTATGGATAAAGATAAATTATGTTTGATTTTCATAACTAAAGGAAAATGTTTTACTATGTTTAAGTTAAAATATTTGGCCAAAGAAGTCATAGTTACAAACATATGAAACTTAAGCTAAGAGATTATGAAAATCTACGTAAGTTATTTAAAAATACATCTCTTATAAAGAATGAATCACCCCCTTCCTTGGCAAAAGTATGTATATATTGCATCAGAATTTACACACAATATATCAACAAGTAAATCCAAAGCTCTTTCATCTGAAGTTTCAAAATTATCCTTTTGGTTCTGTTTTATATTTACCAAATCTTAGCTAGTCGTACCTTCTGATTTAGCATTAAGTTTCTCTTCAGGAATATTTATACAGATCAAAAATTTTGCATTAAAAGTTTAATTTTAAATTCGACATTTGTATATTTTTCTCAGATTAATTCCTTAATTTATTTAAAATAAAAGATGATTGTGTCATGATGTGTCACATTTCATAACATTTTGGGTCCATGAAGCAAGTTTGCTCCAGGAATTTGTTCAGAGTGGTTTCTCTTATTTTTCATGGATTATTCCTAAAGTATCAACAAAAAGACATGGTCCTCCTCCAGAATTCAAATGGCTCCAGAAATACATTCCTCCAAGCAATCGTAACAGTGGAAACTTCAAAATGGATGGTTCAGTTGATAGTGTTGCTAAAAATCCAAGTGGACAACCTGGTGATTCTGATGACTTCATAACAAAAGTTTATGGCATTAAAACAGTGAGTTGAATGTTTTATATTTTATTTGTTTTTATATTTACATAAAATCTTTCTAAAGATGTAATTTAAATGTCATAGAAATGTATATAGGAAAACTTCTGAATTAAAGGAACTGTGATGACTCAGTTTTCCCTTACTGCCGTTTTTACAGGAAGCATTGTGTCTACTTCTAAAAAGTAAATAATACTTAGCTAATAATAAAAATAATACTGTATTGTTTCTGAAGTGTGACGTTGAAAACTTTTTGTATAGGTGTGTGAATGTGTATCTTAAAAGGAAAATGTGTGTGTGTGTGTTTAATGAAAATGTATGAGTGTGTGTGTGAATGTGTATATTCTTTATCATCATTGTTTATCTTGTTTTTGGTTTGGTTGTCCAAATTGAGGGTCTCTGAATTGTTACAGAACTTTTAAGGTATTAAACATGATGTTATATTTCTGTATTGTCCAATTTATGATTAATGTGCATTAAAAGATTATGATCTGCCTTTGGGAGGTTTTAGAGGGGTTTCCCTCTCAGCATAGGGCAAATGCCAGGCAGATTGGCCATGTGGCCCTCCTCTTAAAGTTAAATAAAGATATTAACAATAAAATTTTTTTATTTTTGTACTAGGTATGGAGGTTTTTATTAAACCTCCATACCTAGTACAGCTAAAAAAAAAGCTATGTTTGGTACCAAACATTCCCATTTTGCACATCATGCTTGATCTTGTTAACAAGTATTACTTTTGTCAGAGAATCATGAATTTTGCTAGAAAATTTTGTATTGATCTGATTATTATTGAGAAAAATAAATATCAAGATATATCTCTGTAAGTAGATTTTAGTTTGGATGATTTAGATACAATTTTTAATTTTTTTTTCATTTCTGAATGCAAATAATTATGTTACTATTTTATGTTGCTACTATTTATCATATAATTAAATTAATTTAACTTAGGAGAGTTAAATACATATATATTACTTAGATATTTACTTCCTCATTTCACCTTCCAGTATATAAGAATGAAGTATGAGGATAGATTTTAGTAAATATTCTAAAAATAAAGCAGATTCATAATCTAAACTTAATATATTTATAGTGGTACCCAGATAGGAGGCTTTTCAGGGGACCAAGTAATTGACTATATACAAATTTTGAGATTGCAATATAAGATATTGTGCTACAGAGCAATTTATACCGAAGATATCAAGATTATTTATTTCCTTTACAAATTAAAACTAAAGGGGGAATGTGTTTCAGCTCTTACTATGAAATATGTGTACATCCTAATAATGAAGTACCTGTTTGTTATGCTTTATATTCCATATCAGAAGATTTATATGGAATCCTTGGGGACTCTGTAAACATTTTTGATCTATTGTTTGTATTATTTGTTAATTTTTTCTATTTTCATAAAAGGTTTTTCTCATATTTTTCAATAATTTTCATCTTTTTGCATGAAGACTTGTTAATAATTACATTTTCATCGTTTTTACTCTAAAATGAAGCAATTGGTACTAGATACTCTAATAAGAAAAATATTAATCTTATAGCAGTAGAAAGAGGGTATCACAATCTGCACTATCTAGTTAATACATCGAAAATTCTTGGACAATGCAGTAACTTTATGCAGTAACTTTAGAAAGCATTAATTTTAAAAAAATTAGTAAAGAATGATAAAAAGTTTACACTACAGTGAAACAATTTCCACCACAGGCTATACAAGGAAAGAATAATGTAAACAATTTTTGGTCATCTAATAGAGGTGGAGCCTTAAGTACAGCAGATTGTGGTCATCTGGGCTCAGGAAAACACTATACTTTAAATTTCAGAAGGCCCAAGCCCAGAAAAAATGCTATCCACCGAAGTAAAACAGAGTTGAAAATAATTCTAATGGTAGCAGGAATCTGTACCATTGATGTTTCTCTTATCGGCAGATTGCTCTATCTGAGTAGGCCGTCAGGCTAGAGAATTTACTGTTATTTATAGAATCTTCGCTCGGATATATTTGATGTATAATACAACCTGCCAGCATGAAAAAGATGGTAGGCTCGATTCTCGATCTGGTCTTATTTCTTTCTATCTTGTTTTTCCATGGGATTTACGCTGAGTAAATGCCCTAATTTGAAAAATGACAACAAATATGACAATGGATTGATACAGAATAGAAAAAATTATAATCTTGAAGATAATATGAGAAGGCTTTAAATTTCAGAAGGCCGTAGCATAGCTGGATAATACCTACCTACCAGCATGAAGAAGATTGCAGGCTGATTCCCGATCCTGTAATATTTTTTCTATTCCGTTTTTCCTCTTGATCTATCCTCTGTAGAAGCACTTATGCGGAAAATACCTTAATCCTTTCTCTAGTCGTTAGATTTTCACCAAACATGGTGTCAGATCTTGTATTCGAATGAATGGATACAGAAAGGAAAAATCATTTGGTTTTCTCAATATTCAGCATAAAAATTATAAGCTTAAAGTCATTCTGAAAAGGCTTTAAATATCAGAATACCCCAGCTCAGAATAAATGCCATCCAACAAATTAAAAGGAAGTTGAACAATTTCTGACAGTAGCAGGAATGGAACCTGCAATATTTCTCTTATTGGATGCTTGCTCAATCCAATTTTTTTAAAGTATGTTTTCCCTTTTCTTCTTTCTTTGTTTCCTTCTTTCCAAAAGTAGGTTTAGCCATTACAACAAGATTACAATGTAGATAACAAAATACAATTGTATATATAAAAGCAAAAAATGATACTCTGAGATTAAGTTACTGTAGCTCAACTTACATTTGTAGTTCAATAGATAATTTAAATTTCATGTCCTATAGCATTTCTCAATCAGACTTTATACGTTACATTTTGCTTTTCTTACCTTCTTTGAACTTTTTGTCTAAAATCATTCCATTCTGCATTTTTATTTTTTCTAGTCCATGTAATATACTTCCTTATTGGCCATGTTATGATATCATTATTTACTTTTGGAAAGAGCCTAATGTATGTGAGCAATAACTCTTTCTCTCTTAAATTTTTCTCCCCAAATGTGTTTATACTCTCATAAATGTTTTTGAGATGTTTCCACTTGCCATTGCAGTTAACAAATCTTTGAATATCGGTGTCAATTTTACCACAAATTTCGCAGAATTTATTGCTTTGCCTCCCTATTTTGTATAGTTTTTCATTTTTTGGATATAAATTGTTGATTGTACAAAATAATTCAGTCCTTTCCTTTAATGAAATCGATTTTTCAGTCAAATTTGCTAACACTTGGGATAAATTATAATCTCGTGGAGAAGTTGGATATATATCTTTTTCAGCTTCTTCATTATATTTAATAAGAATATTCCTCTTCTAAGAAATCCTCTTACTTGTTGCTTGACTATTTTCCGGTAGTCTTTCCACAACTTGAAGGAACGTTTATATGAAGTTTCTATAATATCCTTTATCTTCAATCCTGTTAATCGCCGATTTGCATCTCGACATAGTCGTTACATTTTGCCTATTGAGGTCCTTTATGTACTGTCTTATCAGTTACGCCATAGTTCCCGTATCTATCAGTCCTATTATCCGTTCCACGTTTAGTTGACAGTACAGCGTTCTTATGGAGAATCGTTTCCCGTGTATTTCCCCGTAAGGAGCGAGGCGCGATGTTGTCAAACGTTGCGAAAAATTGCTTTTTTGATTTAAAATTCTTAACTGATGCAGAAATAAAAGATGCATGGTGTGGTGGAATTTATTTCTCAGTATTTAAAGAAATAAAATTGATATCATTAATTCTCTACCTTTTCGCGTAGAAAAACGAATTTTTTATTTTATCTTTATCACGCTGTTGTGAGCATAACGTTCTTTCATTCGACACAAAATTAACACAGAAATATCTTCATACCTTACTTTTTGTATCGGTAAACTTATAGTTTTACATTACTTCGTTTTAATGACTCTTATAAAATGTGTAAGATTCTTTGAATCGAAATTTTCGAACTATGCAAGCCGAAAAGCCACCGCCAGCTAAATCTCGTTCGAGCTACTCACTAACATTCTGCATATGAAATTTGAAGAAAAGGGTAAATATATTTTTGTGAAGGAATGAGGACTTTATCTTGATAACAAAGGGATTTATGAATTTTTTAGTTTGTAGATTTTTTCCGCGCGCCAAAATTTCGCAGTACTGCCCGTAGATGCCTGCTTTCAGTTATAGGTGTGAAGGAGGAATATGCCATATCATAGTGAATCGAAAAGAAAACCTATCATTTGAATTTTAAAATGTCAGCACTTCCATCAAGCCGGGGAACTATGCAGCCCAGAAACAACTTTTTTTTAGTTATTTATTCTCCAACTCTCGTAATTTTCTCGTAATACGGCTAAAATGGATTATTTTGAAGGATCGTAACTTATGATCATAGTAAGAAATCTGGTTCTTTCAGTTATTGATATGGATCGAATTTATCATATCATATGTATTCATTAAAGTTCCGAATATTCTTTAAAATTCCTAAAAATTTTCAATGAATTGTTTAATACAGCAGAAAATTTCGCGTACTTGGAAGATGTAATACTTCATCTCATATGGTACGCAGCTTCTTAGGATAATTTGTGAGAGAAGGGCTACAAAACGTATAGGACAGCCCTTAAGCCATGAGACATCTGAGCAAACATAGTGGCTCTTCAATTTTGGGAATTCAGGATTAGAGTTCTTATTTATTTTGTCTTCGGATTCTCGGAGTATAGAAGTGGAGTGGCGTCGTAACTTATCGTACATTGTTGTGGAGATTTTTCCCAATTGGTTTATTTTTAAGTTTGGGCGATCATCGTGTCCAAAGAGAAAAGAAGTCTAAAAGAGGCAAGCTGTGAAGTAAACAGTTTACGTTTTTACCTATTTCAGCAAGTCTCTCGGTGCTATCGAATTCTGCGAAGAGGCCACAAATTGAATTCAAAAAAATCACTGGAGAACGAAAGATGCACAATGAGGTGCGTTATTAATTTAATTCCTGGACTAGAAACTAAAAAGGTTACACAACCACGGAATTATGCGATATACTTTATTTACTTGTGATGAGCTTGGCCTTTTGCCCTGCAAAAAAGGATTTTTAGTTTAATGAGATATTTATTTCCGGCCAAAAATTCACAACTTTGTGTAAATATGATCTGAATATGATGATGATGATGTGAGTGTGAATGCGTTGTAAGGAAAGACTAATAAAATTGTTCTTGTCCCCATTGTAAATGAGAACATTCAAGATATCTCATACTTTCTGTAAAGCAGTTCACAATTCTGATAATTTCTGATTTGTCAAACTTTACCTGCTAACATTCCCATAATTTTATTTTCATTTTCCTTTTAGAAAGTTTTTAAAATTATATGGTAAACTGCCAAACGCCTGCCAGTAATCCATTATTATAATCTGAAATACCTAGTTTCGAGAAATCCACATTTTATTTATAACTTTGATCTTTTGCGAACTGAAAATATTGCGTATAAATACCATTCTTTTCTTAAACATTACCTTAGGAAATTTTTAATGTGGTTTCTCTTAACACATCCGGTAGCCAATTCAAATATGGCGCGGGAATTACGAGGCGAGTAGACTGAGAGTACGTTTGGCAACAGCATTCGCTGTAAGGACAATACTGTCAACTGAACGTGGAATGCTCTATACTCCTTTTACCGTTCTTATATAGAGGCAACCAGCATAAAGCGGTGGACCTGAAGACGATCGAAAATATCTTAAATAAGAAATTCAGAACATTTATTTATTTCATTTATTAAAATATAAAAAGAAAACCCTTCATTTTCTTAGAGCATTGGTAATTACAGAAATGACCCTGAAATAGGCTGCAATATTGTCTAGTGGAATTGAACAATGTTAATCTTATAGCTTGAACTTATTCATGTGCCTCTGAAAAAAAAACAAATAAGATAGGTTAAGTAGAGTAAAATTCAATCACAAAATAAAGCAATGCACTGAAATCTTTTTCGAAAAATGAGCATTCTAACAAAAAATCATGTTTTCATTTGCTGTTAACTTAGTAAATTAAATTAGTGTATTATTTTGAGTGAAAAATGAGACTTGAAGAGATAACTAGTAGTAATTATTACTTCAATTTTTCTTTCAGAATCTGTTTGGTCCATGTAACAGGTTGAATGTGTAATATCTACTATCTTCCGAGAACGTATTAGGTAGGTCTGCATTTAATAAGACTGTTCAACCTAAAATGTAATCGCCTTTCATCTAAAGATTCCCTTTGTCAAGGCGCATTTTAACGCTCGTCAGTTTGTCGTGGTAATTTTTAACAAAACAATGTATTACGGCCCTGTATTTATCATTTGTCTCACTTAATGAGGGAATGGCATGCGCTGTTGCGACGTTAGAAAAAGATTTTTGGTGGAAATTGATTTGGAAGAGATTCAATATTTCTATCCCTCTATGTCTTTCCAGCTATCTTTCGATATCTCTAGCCTCTCTTTGCCTGGATACTCCAAGGAAATTTCCACTATCCTTATCTTCGACCCTGTTTTCTTTATGTCCTAAGGAATTAAAGTGATGAGCGTGATTCGTTTCTGTAAACTGGTCTGGGTTTACAGAAAATACAGAAAAAAAGACCTCTTATGAAAATAAGAGGTCTTTTTTTCTGGTTTTATAAACAGTGCAGGAAATATCAAAGAGTAATAAATCATGCAAAAATAATCCAATGATCTGCCCAAGGATGATTGGGAGTTTACCGTATTTCATATTATAACTTGAAACAAGTTTTTAAATTCCAGGTTTCACATGGCAATATTCATGTAATTAATAATGAACTTTAAATTAATGTATAATCTGAAACTTGGTGAATGTATTAATTTAATTTTAATTCAACATAAAAATTAATTCAGCTCTACGTTAAAATTATTCAGTATTGAAATTGAAGCCTCTCGTACGGTCTCAGCTCTTGTTTATTTTACTAACAGACTCATTTCTCAAATTAAACCATTTCCTTGAATCAATTGTGAAAAACTGACTGTGTTGACAACATTCTTTCAAGGCAAGGCTAAGAATTAATAATAGACTATGTGAAAAGTTGGTAATTCAGCACATTTCATTTATGATTTACAAATCACTGGGTCAGATTTACGATCAAATAGGAGTGTTTCATTCAGCTTCATTTTGCATACTACTAACAGGAACTGTTGCTTTTTCATGATCAAGGATACAAGAAAATAAGTTACTCATTGATAAATTAGAACAGGCTTATCATTCAGCTTCTGAAAGGAAAACCCAATTTTTCATCCATTACAGTCATATGATTAATGTGTAATACTAGAAAGATTTTGTCATAAAATATTTCTCTATAAATTCTATGATCTATTTCTTTACTCAGAAAATCTAATCCAAACTTAGAATACATTGTATATTATACAATGTGTTGGTGTACTTCTTTGATTCCTGAAATTCATGAATGTGTCCAAGAACTTTGTAGCTCCTAAGGAAGAGATATTGTAGAAAATTAAAAACATGTTATCTAATAGAAGTGGAATTCATATCACTGCCATATTGAGGGAAATTGTGGAAATATTCTGTAGAAATAGGGCAATAAACATGTTTTTCTATGCATTAATGTTATGTATCAGGGTTACAACTGACAATGAGATAGAATCCTCAGAAACATAAAAAAAGATACTAGAGTATTTCTGGCTCTAAGGGGAGATGTGCTATTACTTGATATTTGCCTGTAGCAAAGAGGGAAACCCTTTGAAGCTCACCATTTCTCTCAATAGACAAATAAATCTACAATATATAGCCGTTAGCATCATGCTCAAATATACATCGATTGATATATGCCTTGAAGTCTTTTACAATAGTGAGAAGTCATGATGGATTGAATAATACAATGAATCATGAATAAATTATTTTGCAATCAATTTAACTATGATTTAAGAAACTCATATTCTAAGCAAGCATTATAGCATCAAGGCAAAAAGAATGGAATGATTTCAGGGATATGTATCTACAAAAAATCAAAGCAGTATTTAAGCTGAATGTAAATAAACAACAAAATATTCTTAGAACACATTCAACAATTGTGTGCAATTTCCACAGTATTAAATGAAAGAACTGCTATTGAGTAATTTCTTTTACAATTCAAAATGAGAACAGGAATGGAATAATGACCATGGGAATTTGGGAATAGAAGTGATAAAATACTATAATTCATGCTATATGAATACTATATTCGTGCTACTCTTTTCTAATCTCAGGTAATGATAACTTATTCACTCTATAAAATCTAAGCTATTAGTTAAATGCTTTTAAATCAAGAGCAGTCAAAGATTGGAAATTACCAAACCTTGCTTCAATTTCTATCAAAACAGCTGAGTGGAGATCATAGGCTTAAATATGGCATTAATGCCTATGAATTATTATTATATTTTCTCATTATCATCAGCAATCTCTGAAATAAATTGAAAAATTGTTTATTCTGATGGTATCTCCTTCTTAAGGTCATTGACTGTTGTTTCATGAATTCCTCCTATCAAGTGAATCTTCATTTGATCGAGGCTTATACATTATTTAGGTGAAAGGTTGAGCTTGTAAATATCAATAAAAAACTTCATGGTCATGATAGCCGTTGTAAAAATAAGTTGCTATTATTCCCAGTCCCAGTGGATGAATTATGATTTGAATGGACCTTTCACCTAAATAATGTATAAGCCTCGATCAAATGAAGATTCACTTGATAGGAGGAATTCATGAAACAACAGTCAATGACCTTAAGAAGGAGATACCATCAGAATAAACAATTTTTCAATTTATTTCAGAGATTGCTGATGATAATGAGAAAATATAATAATAATTCATAGGCATTAATGCCATATTTAAGCCTATGATCTCCACTCAGCTGTTTTGATAGAAATTGAAGCAAGGTTTGGTAATTTCCAATCTTTGACTGCTCTTGATTTAAAAGCATTTAACTAATAGCTTAGATTTTATAGAGTGAATAAGTTATCATTACCTGAGATTAGAAAAGAGTAGCACGAATATAGTATTCATATAGCATGAATTATAGTATTTTATCACTTCTATTCCCAAATTCCCATGGTCATTATTCCATTCCTGTTCTCATTTTGAATTGTAAAAGAAATTACTCAATAGCAGTTCTTTCATTTAATACTGTGGAAATTGCACACAATTGTTGAATGTGTTCTAAGAATATTTTGTTGTTTATTTACATTCAGCTTAAATACTGCTTTGATTTTTTCTTGAGACGACCCGGCTAGTTTCCCGAGAAGACTTCCTGCATAGCATCCGCCGGGAAAGAGCCAGATCCTTCTGATCCTGAATATCTAATTTTCAGAAATTATGGTAATTTGTGAGCTCTTAACATTTCAAGGATAGTTCTTGTATACTGGATCTTATGAAGTATCATTATCAAAGAGAGTAGGTGAATTGAAATAGAGAGATCACACAAGGAAGAATAGACTTGAAAAAAGTCCGACAGAAAATTGCTGGTTTGGTGCTCTGTCCATTGCGCAATTTTGCCGAAACATTTTCTCAGGCCATTCAGGATACATTTTGGATAAAGACATTTCAAGTTTGTCCGCGTGGTGGCATTGTTAGCAGTCATGGCTTCAGAGAAGCAGTGGCCACACAAAGTGATGGGAACCCCCCCGTAGGTTGGAAATACAAGGAAAGGTGATTTTGCATGTGATGGTGTGCATCCAGGAAAAATCCCAGGGAAGAATAGATTTGAATAGATAAATAAAATACTTCATGATATAATATAAATAGTATATAAAAAGTGATATTTAGAAATATCATACTAAAATAATAATAAATTACAGTAAAACCTGTTGAAGATATTATCCTGCTTAATACATGATTTTCTCCCAGTCTCTTTAAAATTGAGTACATAGTCAAAATACTGCCAAAGTTGCCCAGCTTCCTGCTTAAATCTCAGTTTTTTTTCCCATACCCAGATGTACTGCAACCCACTTTAGCCAATCATTTCCCTCATTTGAGAGACTAAATTTTCTTTTACATCATCAGTATCATCCTCTTACATTTTATCTTATCTCTAAAATTGTTCCTTGTGCATCTATTCTTTGGATTGACTAATATCGAGGAATAAAATTAAGATATTGGGAAGGAGAACAATCTCCATACCCTTGTCAGAGCTGATTCAAATTTTGAGATATAATGAGATCTTCTTTATCACAATTTCTCAGGACAGCATGTTAGATTAAAAAATGTCACTTGGTGATTTTTTCTTTTGTCTCAATCTCAAGTTGATAAAAATACTGAATAAACCAGAAAGTGAGTGCAGTGTTTTGTGATTATAATCTTGGAAAAATTGTGCTCTGTGATGCCCTCTCACTATTGCTGTTGAAAAATTACCATCAAAATTATTAATAAATGTTATTATTCCCCATTGGGTGAAAACTATTTCATTGTAGAGTAATAATGATCAAAATTAAGTAACTATGATGCTTTCTTTGTGAGAAAAGCAGACCATTCTTCAAAACTTTGATGTAAAGCAACAGAATCACACAATCTGGTTATAATTCCATCCTGCTTAAGGTACAGTTTTCGATTGGTCCCTCGAAAAAGTTTTAACCTTTCATGGTTTAATTGTATATGATTTTTTGATTGAAATAATGTGGAAGAAAGTAGAAATATACTGCTAATGCTGTACTTAATACAACTGCATGATAATTTTTTGCTTATGATGTGTAATTTTTAAGAGTCAGTCATGTGGGTCAACCCTTTGTATACCATAAAATTGTGAATTGAAATGTATAATTACAATTCTGGATAAAGGGATTCCTTAAGTTCTGGTCTAAGATAAAGCATTGATCTAGAGCAATCTGATCATCTAACTTCCCATGCTGTCTTCTCAATATTAAAAAAAAGCTCAGTATTAAAAATCAGATTGCAAGCTTGTTTAGGGAGGCTTGTTTGAAAGCTGCGACTATACAAACTGCGGTAAATGGATTCTGAAAAACAGGAAATTTTCCATTGAATCCGAATTTTTTTGACAACTCCGACTTTCTTGTTCACGGAAAAGAGATGAGCCAACGGGAATAGTCACCTGAACCTCCATCTACTGAAACATCAACACAGGAAGTTAGACCTGAATCACATATAATTAGCCCGAGTGATACTCGTCTAGTCCCTGTTATTCGGCCATCTACTAGCGCTCGAAAATGATCTGCGTTGCTCGTTACTAGCTCGCCCCACAAAGGAAAGATGCAGCAATCGGAAGAAAAAAAGATGAACTCAAAAACCACGAAGAAGGGTAAACCTGCTCCGGAACAAAAGCTGTCTCATTCTGAGACTTCGCGGAAATCATAATAATTTTGTTTCCTACCTTTTACAAAAATCTAAACGAAAAGACTGCCTCTCAACGCCATGCAAAGTCTAGAAAGTAGGATAGCTCGAAATTGAATTAGATGTTCCGTACTGATGATGAAGGCAGCGACGTTTCGTTTGCCAACGAAATTTTTCTAGTGACCAAGCAGTAGAAAAATGGGTCCGATACTGTTAGTGCCTTAAATGATAACTATTCTTCAGCGCCAATCGCAAAAAGTTTGTTCTTGATTTTTGTCTCGAGTAAATTATAAACTGCAGTTGAAAATTTACTCAAATTTTTCTCTGATGTACTTACTTATTTGCTGAAAATTTTGTACTTCTTTTTTCACCTTTTCCACCTAAAAATTAATTTAATTTAAAGGAAAACTTACTGCTACTTGAATAAATGATACAATTTAGACATCTTCATTCCAAAAGATGGCCTTAAAAGTTTGTTTAGTAAAATTTTCCAACTTTTCTCTAAATATTTGATATTGTTCCTCAATTTTTATATTATCTTGGGGAAACAGGTTGAGATTGTCAATCTTTTGTATTGCAAAATTTGGTGAAGCTTTTCTTTTAATTTCCAGAATTAAACTTTTCTCTCCTTTTCCTCCTCTAAGCTGCGCAAAATTTCAGTCTTATCTTAAACTGTAACAAAATCTTGGTCATAATACTTAGAGGTAGGGATATACAATGTAAAGTACAATTATTGGGTGGCATAAAGTTATTTTAGTTAAGAGAGAACATTGGTTCAAATAATCCTAAGACCAGCTATACTTGAACTCTCGGATAAAAAAGTTTTTCTTGTGGGACGATATTAAGAACAATTTTTGGAGAAATTGGATTTTGACTTCTTTAGTTCTTATTTCTTCTGCATTTCATAACAATATATCAAAATACCAACTTCAAGCTAAAACTAGATAGTTTTGGTTACAAGGAGATATTTTTGTTTTTGGAAAATGTTTGGACCTGAGTTCGCTCTTTTTTGAGTAATATTCTGTATTTGGTGAATTAGTGAATTTTGTGAATTTGTAGAGACAATTGGCGATATTTCCTCCTTCCTTTCCTATAATGATCGCTTATGAAAAATTCAATTCCTCCTCATACGACTGATATCCATCTAGGCATCCGCTTGCTTCCAGATAAACAAATTTATTGATACGTTCAAGAGTCCTACATCTTCATTTTTGGGATTATTTCAAAAGTTTATTTACCCATTTCTTACAATTTAGAGAGATTTTATGACTCAGCTCTTTGAATAAGAATCATGTATGCTCGGCAGCAGGGCCGGCCATAGGCTTGACAGCTGCCCAAAGTCTCCAGGCTAAGGGAGCCACAAATAGCAGAGACTTGTGCTTGAGTTCAGTAATAGCCACCTAACAATAGCATTGATTATATTAATGGAATTACCATTGACTTCCCTATCTTTTCACAGAGTTCTTAGCATTCCTTTCCGTTTTTTTTACAGCTCGTTCCCGATTTCGCACGAATAGAGAGGAGAGTCACTTTTGTGGGGCTACGCTGACTTATTCTTTTTTGCCACACTGATGAAGGGTCTGAGGAAAGGTCACTTTAATGATTTATTGATTAGTCGGACAATATGTGGAATGGCATACGCATGAGTTTCTCGGAAATGCATTTTTAAGAATATGTCTTCAGTTCTTCTTAAGAAAGGAACATTTCTTGAGGGTCATTCTTACTTTTAATCGAAAGTTCTGTTTCCTAGGAATTTTTGAAAATAAGTAAAAATCCAAAGTCTTGAGAAATGCGTTCGCTTCGCGGTTTGATTTTAATAATTTGAGTTCATTGTGAGTGGGATACTCTGAAAGAGTATCGTTGTTTAGGGAAGCTAGACCTGAGGGAAGCAGAGGAAGGCTTAGTTAAGATAATGCGAGAGTAAAGCAGGCAGAGGAGCAGTGTGGGCTTTGCAATACCTGGAAACCCTCTGGTGGAAGAGTGAGAAGGTATTCTCTGGAAAATGAGAGCAGTCCCGTTGTTTCCGATAAAATTCACTTCCATGGTTGGTGGATCTAATTATTTGGGTTTCCAAATTTAGTTTAATATTCTTAATTTGGTCATTGAAGATCACCATAGCGAACACATATAAAATCTTCCTTAGTAAGATTTGATGGAAATTCAGTAATATTAATACTCTAATAATTAGTACTTCAGTGTAATTTTTATTTTAAAATGGTTTCCGAATCGCTTGTTTCTAAATCAGATAAGGAAAGATGAAATGTTTGAGGAACAATACGATTTGCTGGGGAGATGTTTGGTTAAGTGAAGGAGTCAATGTTGGAAAATAAGATTTCATGCATTAGGAGGGAAATATTCCAAAAAGAGAATTTCGGCATTTTTTAATGCTGAAGGTGGCGGAGGATATTGAATTTTCTCATAAAAGTAGTTTCCTGTGAATTTCATTAATGTGTGTATAATGTAAATTTTTCAGTATTATTGTTATTTTGTTAAGTGGAACTCAGAACTGGACCTTGGAGATTAAAAATTAAGAACTCTAGAGTAATTGTAAAATGGTTTCCTGAATGAAACACAGATCGAATTATGATGCATGTAAAAATTATATTTTACATAGGAATGAATTTTGCTTCATATTAAATTTTGTTGTGAGCTGTAGATGTCGACAAAGGAGCATTCAGAATAGAATGTTCCATGTTACTCATATGGAATCTTGAATAAAGAAATTGCATTTTCCTTGGGCGAAGGTCTCATGATTTTCATTCAAAAGCTTGTCATAACTAAAAACTTAAAGATACGGAAGATTAGGTATCTATCTAGGTCGAGTATGGTGACCATTAATTATTCCACCTACTTCCAAACTTGGAACATCGACCCGTAATATTCACCAAGTCGCTCCTTCCTTATATCAACGTCGATCCGTTTCGAACCAGATAGGATCGGTATTTTCGACTCCGACCATTGTAATATTAAATCCTTCTGAAAAATTTTAAATTATCTACCATTTTAACTAAATTTCAGAATAAAGCTCAATAATAGTTAGTTGAAAGTCGTTGTAACACATGTTTAGTAAGCTTTTCACCAGTTATCCTATTATCGTACGTAAAAAAGTGCATAATTGGGAACTGCACATCGGAATAAATGTCAGTTTTCGGCTCCGGTACGAGAATTGCATTTTTCAGTTCGGGTTCGGTTGCCACTCCGGCGAAAATAACGTTTTCTTCAGTTCGATGCCCTGCTTGAGATTCGAGATTTGTTACGGAAGTTTTAAAGCCGCTTCCAATTATTCACGTGGGCAGATAATTACGAAGGAAATCGCTCTCTTATGAGGGAGATAGAAAAACATGATAAAGCTATCTGATACCAATTTTTAAATATGAAATCTCTTTATCTCTCCACATCATTTTTCCCTCCGTCATCGCACATTGTTTACATCTATTTGATTCCCCTCTCTCTTCCCTCTCATCCCACTCTCATAGTTTCAAAGGTTGTCTAAGGGATGAATAGAGAAGAGGGAAGACAAAGAGAGAGAGAGAGATATAAACGCGGAGATAAGAGTCAGTAATCCGCACACACTCACTACCATCCGGCCAGCACGTGCGTCTTCTTCAGTCGTCCAAAACCTCACTGTCCCTCAGCATTCCCATTCAGCTTCTCTCTCAACACCTTACCCCTTTCCGACCATCCTTTTGAAAATAATCCGATACTTTGCCGAAGTGAGGGATGGCCATAGACTTCGATGAGGTCCTGGAGGAACTGGGTCATTTTGGACGATATCAGCAAATCAACTACGCTTTCTTCTTTTTGCCAATCTTCCTGTCTTCCGCCTTCACCATAAGTTTCGCGTTCACAACCGGAGAGCCGTATTACAGGTCAGAAATGGTTTGCTTGAGACTTTTTTCCTGAATGTTTTCAGTGGAGGAAATTCGATTACAAGACTGTACTTGTCAAAATTTATGTGTTTCAGTAGGCTAAGACGGGAAAATCGTATTCGTTAATTATGAAAACGGTATTTATTAACTGCGGCTTGGCGGTTGGGACTATTGGATACTCTTATATTTCCGTTTAGATCCATTAGAAACTCGCTAACAGCTAATGCGTACTCAAGAATTTTATTATATACATATTTATGTCAGAATTTTTGCATGAAAATGCGAAAATATTCTTTTCATTCACCTAACTTAACATCGTTTATGATTTGATCTCTTCCCCAATATTTGGCCGCATTTCATGCAAATAACATATTTAGTTTTTTGTTTTAGCTTTAGTTGAAAAATTTATGGCTGACTTTTCGCAATTCTGCGAAGGATGATACTTTTCATGACGTATTCTCGGTTATTTATAGGGCGGCTAGTCTCGTTAAGGAAAACTAGGTTTGACAGCAGTGTATCAGAGGTGATAAAAAATCTCGGCTGGGAATCTCCTGAGGATAGAAGAATTGAGTGCAAGCATAAGCTATTCGATACATTTTTGAGTAGTGATTTACATGATGTAGTGATACACGACATCGTGATTTCCGTACTCATCGAACGCAATTTTTGAGACCAGACGTCAAAGAGATTTCGCGAGATTATAGCTAGAATGGATGGCTATTCTGGTCTTTCTTTCCAGAAAGTATCAGGTAGACAAATCTGATAGCAAATTGGAGAGCTCGGTGTTCACACCCACTGCCATACACCATACGATGGCTCGCTGGTATTACTGTAGATGCAAATGCAGATATAAAACTCGGAGAAGTAGCGATTTAAAATCCTCAACTTCATAGCTGAAAAGTAAAACAGATCCATTGTGATTCAGAAATCGGAAAATCGAAGAAACTAAATAAAATGAAGCTCGCATTACCTCATTATCCAAGTTAAATCGGAACGAATCGAGAAGTTCACGTAATAGTGAGATGCTGACGCAAACTCGGTCGACTCAATTTCGTAAGCAAGTCTTGATGGGGATGCAGGGAAACCTCTGAAGCACAGATCACTTGACCATGACCTGAAACAATAGCCTATAACGCCGATTTTAACCCTCCTCTGAAAGAATCTGTGTAAAGCAAGTTAAATTTATCATTTTTCTCATGTAAATCTTTCGGAAATGGCATTTACATTATAATACTTATGCGAAAGAGTTCATTAGCAACTTATGATGAGTTTATTTTATATCTATAAAAGACTACCAAAACTCTGGTCCGAGCTGAAGGCAATATAATATGCAGCAGATGATGAGTCATAAGCAAGCAGGCGTTCTAAGGGAAAAAATTTCATTCAGTAGAATGAAAAAAAAGAAAAAGTAGAAAAAATTCCTTCTTTGACAAGAAGATGCTATTACTATAGTACATCCTGAGAATTTACACTTTAGATAGAATATACAATAAGTGACTTAATAAGAGGTAGTTTATGTAAATTCCTTTCTCCTCGTAAACAATAATTCCAACGATCCCTTAAGCTCCAGTGTGGAATAATTTGGATCTACAGAAAGACAAGAAAGAATTTCAACTGATTAACGGTAGATTATTTTTGAAATTTATCCACAAAGTATCTTTCTACTTTTTATTTCTGCCAAAAATTTCAAAAAGCTCCTTATTCGACATTTCGACAGTATATTCTGGTTATACCATAGTTTTATCCATTTAAAACATTCAGCCAGTGAGAAAAGTAACTGAGTCGTAGAAAAATAGGGGAGCATATGATCAATTAGTACACAGTACAAAAGCCGCGTAATTATCCCCTTCAGTATACAATCCTTTCTTTCCTCCTGAAGCTTAGCTTCTGTTTCCTTCTTTTTCGTATTATATACATTCGAGATACCATCATCTGAGCAATATCATCTGGAAGTTTTATTTATGAAACGTTTTGTTTTCACAGTTATTTACCAATCTCAGTGTATTTGAAGGATAGCAAGTTGTCTGATAACCTTTAGTAAAACTGAAAATTTCGGCATAATTAGACGAATTCACCAATTAATCAAAATTTGCTGAAAATGACTTTAGTTTGAAAAATTACGTAAATATTTTACCTATTCGATAAACGATGGATCTCATCTGATTAGGCTAAACTTCTTAGAAGACTTCTTAAAAGTTCGAAAAGTTTACTACAATTACCATTATATTTTTAATACAGACGACCAGGTGGATATGGATATTAATATTCACTAATTAAGTCACACCCCTTTTCTTAAGATTTAACCTTTGCGTAATAACTTTCACTACTTCAAGCCACGAGGAATAGACCTCTCCATAAATCCCTTAAGTGCCAAGAATTTATTTTTGAGTATAGAGGATATCTTAGGATATTTGGTTTTCGTTGATTGCTTCTTCACTACTATTGGTCGCCCGTTTACATTTGTCCATTAGTTTTAGATGAGGAATATAAGAAAATAAAGGGATCTTATCTATCAAACTCACGAGAGAGTCAGCACAGAGATTGCCATAAATATTTGGACCTATTTCGGAGTAACTCTCAGAGTTCTGCGTATTTAAGTATTATTTTAAAAATGTGACGTTAAACTTTTCTCATTATTCTTTTAACTTCCTCTAGTATATCTACATAAAATTCACTATTGAATCCTGATCTGATATTATGATTAAATTAGATCGAAACAATAATTTCTTCGAGGGACCTAGCAGAAATGTATTTTCCGTTTGTTAATGTTTGTAGTGAATCGTATCGTTTTAAGGAATTTTTACGAGAAATTGAGTCACTTTACGTTGTTATCGTGATGCCAGTTTATGGTTATCTTGTAAAACATTAAAATTACCTTCGACTTAGTATTATTGAGCAAGCCGAAGATAACTTGATAGCTGGTTCATCAAGTGTGCAAATAGCTTGCTTGCGGTTCAAATATTATTTCCCTGAGTGAATTTATGTAATCAGAAAAAAAAGTCCGTAAACATTTTTTAGCTTTTCTTTAGCATTTTTCTTCGATTGCCTTTAATACAGAACAGTAGGAGATCATCTTATCGCAAAATCTTTTCTCTGATCACATTTCTAGATTAGCGCAGATAAAGACATAAGGTGATCGTATTTTAAGTTGAAAGATATCCTACTGGATTCCATTCTATAACAAAATTGTCATCTTAAATTGATGTGTACATTTATACAATAGTTCCTATTCTTTTCACGTCTCCTCTTTTCATCAAATATGGAGATTTGGCGCATTACTCAAGAAATGTAATTACCGAAGCTGTCTTTAAAACAAAGGAATTTGGTTTTTGTCAAGAAATGATATATTTTTGGATTCCCTATAAAATATTTACTGTTTGATCGTTTCACCTTGGTTTCAATTTTAAACAAGCTGCTGATATGTACCCTTAGAGAGAAAGAGATAAAAATACTTAGTAGTTAAGTATGTTTATATCTTTCTTTACGGTGTTCTACCAAGTTAGGCTAAGTCACATCATTACATTTGTGTATCCTAACACATTCCATCGCACAATTTTCGTTTATTACTTCACTAATTTCTTTGCATTCTTCACTTGTTCAACTTTTCATAACAAACTAAAAATATGTCTACTACTACTCTACTTTCGGAATGTGAAATAGTACTGAAACACACCGTATTTCAACAAATCAATACTTAGATAATAATTTAAATTAAAATTACAATACTTAGATAATAATCAATTCTTAGATAATAATTTAAAGCTAAATAAAAGTTTTGCTTTGAGTTTAGTTTTCTTTTTCGTTTTCGGTAGCAATTCAATTTTATTCTGACTAAGATATCTAACTATCACTCTAGAGTATTAAACAGAGCGGGTTCTTAGCTTTATGAAACCCAGCTGGCTTCTAGAATTATTTGGTCTCAGCTATTGTCTTATTCGACTTCGTATGGCCTAGATTCATCTCTCTCGTATTTATTTCCCAGACAGCTCCTTTCAGAAATATTGTGGAAGTAGATGTGAAGTCAGAGTAAGATAAAGTACAAATGAATGACGTCTTCGATTCTAAGATGGCAATTAATTCTCCCGTAGGGTGGTATGGATCGGTCGACAGCTGATTTTGGAAAATTCGTTGTCAGAATAAGTCCAATGAATTTACAATTATAAAACGCGTACCTCGATATCATTTTTGAACATGGGGGCCGATGCATTAGCAGGTTCACAAACGTCACAAATAACTCATTCTCCTCTTCCCAGTGCATTTATGTTTAGATATCAATCACGTCGATTCTTATCTTCTCATTTCTTCTCTATATTCTTAAATACTATCCTGATAAATCTCATCATCCATACATCTTTCCATAAAAATCTTTTTATTCTTGAAATCATACTGAACAACGATATCAAACGATAATATGTTATTATCTAATTGAAATTGTAAAATTTTAGAAGTGCTTTTTATGGAAAACGTATTTATTTTGATCAACATGCCGGAAAGCGGTTTGTAGGTAATCAATGTAAATGCCTATAACAGTGATCATTTGTAATTGCAATCTCAAAATATGTTTCATTAGAATGAAGGTAGTTGCCTAATATTCACCCGCTGCGATTTAATAGTAACAAACGCTGAATAGTGATGAACTCTCCAATAGGGTTCGAAGGTAGGTATTAATTTGTTAAATTACGAAGTATTTTCTTCTAATGTCAAAGCATTAAACTGCAATGTTGTGACTTCGTTACATTTTTCTTTCAACTCTACATATTAATTTCAAATCCTTAAGTTTGCGCAGACCATTGATGCTTCTATAGAAGCAAAATACGAACGAAACTATCGTATATTCTTATTCATAATCTATTGTGAGAAAAACAGTTTTTTGGGATGTCAAATGAAATTGGACATTGATATGGACTCCAGTTCTGTTCTGTAGTTCTTTTTGATTCATATCTCAAGGGAAAATACTCTTTAATGTCGACAGGTTCTCTCTAGTTCTCTTCTGAAAACTTATTTACTCTCCCTGAGAAAATATTGCGCGTTACTGTTGTTGTCTGAGACAATAGGTAAATACTCAGTAGAGCAGTTTGTTTCCTAAGCTGCTCTTCTCGAATATCACATCAGGAATATTATAATGATTTTAGATGTTAGAGTAGAAGCGGCATCTGCGCTTGGATATCAATCCTCTTTATCTCCTAGATCGTCTCTGTCTCTAGATGTACGAGCAGAAACGTACAGCCATTGTGTAGTTCACATTTGAGAATTTCCTCCTGAAAAATAATATAAAAAATTGATTCTATTAAGCTTTAAACTTAAAAGAGTTATTGTTTATAGCAAGAAGAAAAAATAACAGATTTGCAAAAATTAAGTTTTTGTCTACTGCATGGGTTTTTTTGACTGATTTTAATTTTTTTAGGGGTGCTGAATCTGACAGTGACCTTCATTTTTATCCATCACGTACAGTTTTCTTGAAAAATAAGGAATTTGAATAAACTGATTTTTCAAAAATACCGTCTCTTCAACACGTAAGATAGGATTGAATTTGCCATTCATGATACACTTTTGATTGAGAAATCCTCAGTAGTTCCTCCGTTGATCTGTGAAACATTTTCTTTTTTCCTTCATCCTTCTTCTTTTCATTTGGTTTCCTGTGTTTCGCATTTCCCTGTTAAGCTTCCCGAGAGTAATCAACCATCATACTCATATACTTGTATATATTGTATTTTGTATAACCTGATTATGGTTTGCATTTTGAAGTCTCCACAAACCATCCGTCGATGATCCTCGAGCTTGATTTTGTCAAAAATAACAACCAAATCATAAATTTCCTCCATAAGTACTGAATGTCGAACGGAAGTCATACAAAGTCATTTTCTCCTTTAAGGCTTGTTTTCGAAGAGCCTATCCAAAAGAGTTACTGGGAATATTCTCTATCAAATTGTCTCATACGCCCTGGGACACTGCAGTATATGAGATTTCCATCTTCAAAACAAAACGATGTGAAGTGCCTCTCTAAATAAACCATGAATATGACGTTCCATGAGATGGAAAACTTTTATTCCTGAGATTTGATCACAACAATTATCTCTTGACAGGCCTATGTCTCGGGGAAGACTTACACATTTGGAGTCCATATCAATTACCAGCTTACTCTGAGTCGATGAAATCTAATAAAAGTACATTACAAAATTCGTGATTCTCTCATGTTTAAACCATTGCCGAATAACGAATATGTGTCACAAAATAATCTCTAGTAAAATATTGGTCCACAGTCCTGAAGCATGCTAACCCGTTTTGTGTTATGTTCATACTTGATTTACCTCAAATAAGCGCCTTAATTAAAATTCGATTTCAGTCAACAAATGTTAAGTCACAGAGTTGAAAAGTTTACAATGTAATCTTTAAATAAGTAATGAAAGATTAATTAGGGCAATTTTCCCTAAACAGCTTGGGAGGGGTCTGTTATGATGACGTCAATCGAGCGAAACGTTATCATGAGACTGAACATCCTCAATTGGCATAAAAACCTGACGTGATGGTATTTTTCCTCAGCATATAAAAATCTGTAAGAATCAGTGAAAAATTCTCATGCAGTTGTTTGGTCGTTTACCTATGAAATCTACAGAGGAAACTGGTGAGTTTCTTAATTGAGGTTAGTTGTACGTTATGGCCATATATATGAAGAGCTTCAATCTTCAAACATATAACGTTTATCGTGCGATTAAAAGTGAAAATACTGGGTAATATCGTGCTTGAGGAAACAACAAGTTTGGAAGAAACAACATTTCTTTCGGTTTGAAGGTAAATGCGTATTAAGCTCAGATAAGATTCCGGTAAAAGGTGTATGGTACGGAGCGTAGTAATGAAGTAATGAAAATAAGCGAATATAAACATACTATTATGTCTAACCACTCATGGTAAACTTAGACCTAATTAAAATTGCACCTACGAAACCAAACTTGGTGTCATTACGGAAAGTGTAAAGCATTCCAAGGCTTCCTGTTACTCTTTGTATGGGAAAACTTCCGTGGAAACGATTTCGGGTTCGATTCAGGTTCCAAAGTTTCCGCAAGTCCCGCTGTCCCAAGATGGCCGCATTAATTAGTGCCAAAATCAAAAATTGTCTCCGAAATATCAATATTGATCACCTTCATCATCAGCCAACCTGATAATTAAAACTTTGAAAAGAGACCAATTGAAAAAATCCGGAAAGGAATCGGAATTGATGACATACCACGAGCGAGTATTTAAATTATTGGAGAATATATATATATATGTATATGTATATGTATATATATATATATATATATATATATATATATATATATATATATATATATATATATATATGTACATGTATATCTCAAGCAGTGAAAAAAAGATGCAAGATTTCATTGTAAGACAGACCTTTTGAGTTTCATCATCACTCCGTAATCCCCAATCACTTATATTACGCCCTTAGCAACATATGTAACATTTACCTTTGCAGATGTCGAATTCCGGAGTGCGAGGTGAAAAATTCTACGATTCTATCGCCTCCTTGGCTTAGCAATGCCACCCCCACAGAGATGGGATGCCAACCACGCTCATGCCTAAGGTACGCCGTTAACCCAGACGCAGAGTGGCAAGATGGGAATTGCCCTGCAGAAAGATTCCTTTCGAACGTCACCCAGTCCTGCGACGACTTCGTTTTCGAGAAGGACATAGTCACGATAGTGAATCAGGTAAGGATTACCAATTCCCTTTCACTCACCAAACATTTCTCGAGTGTTTAAAGTAGTCTTATTTAAAGTTAGATTCAATTAGACTTTACGTATAATTTTATTTACGCACACAAAATGCACCCGATCATATTATGTATTATTATTTACAGAACAAGAAATGAATGATTATCTCTGCGTAGCCATAGGTCCGAAGCGAGGTCTAGTGCGGAAATATTAATGTTATCAATCCTATTTTGTGGCGAGAAAAATTTTAATAGTTGTAAAGAGATAAGCAAAGATATAAGAAAGGAACACCCAAGTCGCCCATTGAGTAGAATTAAAAACTTATATTGACGTCCTTCGTTTTAACAAAAATTGAATAACAGAAATGTTTATTTTGAGACAAAATACTTTGAGCAGCATAGAAATGTCAGTAAATATTTTTGAAAATTTCCAGTGCTAAAGATTTTTTTCTGATACTATCCGTACATAAAGCAAAAAAATGAGATCCATTCGTGTAAATTGTTTTCCCAAACGATCACAAGACTTATCTGAAGTTACATGATATTAATTCATATTTTTATTAGATCGATTTCAACTTAAAAGCTATAATTTTGGAAAATCAGGTCTTGAAATGCATTCTCATTCTTAGTCCCAAGATATATATTTTTATATTCTAACAGTATAAACTTTCACGATGATTATTTATGAGTAGAATTATTGTAATTTCTTGTATTCAAAACAATGTGATGTATGAATATAGAAGTGTCGGTCTTTTCTTTGTGTCGCTCTGTCAGAATAACCAAACTAAAATAAGAAAGTTTAATTTATTCGTATAATTTCTTGTGATGCTACGTCGGAGACAAATATTTCGACCTGGATCTCGGGACTAATTGATGGCCATGTTTTGAACCTAAAGTTGGGCCATTATTTTTGTTGTTATTCCGCAATACAGACCTATTAAATAAATTCCCGTTATGTGCTCATAAGTTGGACGTAAAATAGGAAATTTTGAGAGAAGTAATCTGTATGAACTGCAAGACGCCAAAACAAACATAACTGAAATTTCACATGGGAGACGTGACACTTAAATAAGCATGCCCCTTCCTCGTCTTTTCATTAAAGATTTATTCCGCCTGATTCATTATTAATTTTATTTGTTCAATGGTCTGCATGAAAACTAGTGAAAAAGATACTATCTCCTCCCTAAGATTTCCTTCAAAAACGATAGTATGTTTTCAATATTTCTCCAAAATTAGTCCCCTTTAATGGCGTTAACAAATACCATAAAAAATCACAGAAAAACAATATCGGTAAAAACCCGAGTATTTGTAAGAGATAATATTCTCCATTTGCTGCACTTACCTTAAAAATCTGAGTTCCATTCGCCTTTTTTAGACCACAAAGGGTTAAGAAAGAGTTTTCTCCAATAAATTTTGAGTTAGGAAAACAAGTTTGCATTTAAATATCGCTTCTGAGGTATGAAATTGAATTAGTATTGCCAATTATATGGTTAAGAGCCACCTATCCTCTTGGAACGTCTTTTCCAAGAGCCGGATATCGTTACAACCTCGGCCTCATTTCGAGGCTGCCCATCCAAAATAAATGGCAAAATTCAGGTGATTGTATCCTTTTCATTTTGCTAAGTGACCACCGCGCGACTGACCCACTTTTATTCTAAGAACTAATTATTTTCGCGTTGCTGTCATTTTACGGATGGACGTAACTTGTACGATGGCATTAAAGATGGATTGGGTCTTTCCGACGGTATCAGGCCGGAGATGATTTGCTAATGGTGGCAGCTAGGATGCCAAAACTAGGTTTTCAATTTCAACATTTTGAAAATAAAGGTAGGTTGTAGGTAAATGATTCCAAGGAAAACTATGGCTATCTTTATATTATCATTTAAATATTTAACCCCTTCAATTAAATGTTCAACCAATATGTTTAGTATTAGCGTCAATTTCATTAATTTTAGAAGCATAAAGTCGCCTATTTCCAAAATCTGAGTCTCACCTTGTATACCGCAGCATCAATTTACTTAGATCCCTCGAATAGAATAGTAAAGACAAAGTTCGACTCAGATTTTGCTGCCAGAAATTTATAGAATTAGATGTAATGAATGTGGACACACATGTATTTATATTAGCCAGAGTGGTAGAAAAATTTCTACAAGTTTTAATGAACGCCAGATCTTTCCTCCACCCCTCTCAATAACATCACTCAAAGATATCACTTTACTGAGTTTTTTTTAAAAAAAAACCATCATTCAGATTTTTCATCTTTAACGTTATATTCTTATGGAAATATTAGTCCAAATCTCTCCCTGATATAATAATGATGTGGCCTAACACCGAAAACAAGGTCGTTTCAAGAAACAATCAATAGACTGGTGTATGTGTTAATTATGCATTTTCTTAGGTAAGATCACATCCTACCAGATTTCACAGTGCACGATCAAATATATGAAAAATGTAACAATGTGTTTTCATGTTATCACTCTCCTACACTCTTACTATCAGTGTGGAAAACATTTTTCGGAGGGAAAATACAATAGAAACCAGCGAAGAACAAACAAACGGAAGATTTCGAGCAAATAACCAAGTGGAACAAGAAAACAGCATTCTCAAGAAAAAGTTTAATTCAATTAATTTAATGCAATGGTTACTCAGCAGCTCAGGTCAATAGGAAATCAACAGGGAAAACGCGAAAACCGCTATAGCTTTTCACGTTTTTTTGGTCATAAGGTGAATTTCCTTGGATCACGGAGTTTGATAACGCAGTAATATATACCTAGCTCCATAATTTTCCTTTAAAAGATGAGAGAATATATTGATTAACAGAAAATTGAGATTAAATTTGGAACAAAATATAAAATTGATTTGTTTGAAGAGAGGGACAAGTTGGCTTCTGCAAATAATTTTTTAACATAATTCACTCATTTGTTCTTTTCCTTATGATAAGTTTAAAAGTTTTACTCACTGAGAATTATAATATAACGCCAAAATAGACTAACAAAGAGATTAGTTGTTTTTATAAGTAAAAATAAAACTTGATATACTGTAACCATATCTGAAATAATTCTGAACACTAAATGGCACGCTATATTTGATGATTTAATCGTATTTTGGAAGTCAAGTAACTATTAAAAGTTCGTAGTTGCGGAAATACCTTTGGGATCTCATATTGGTCATATTAGTCTACCGTTTATTTTACGCTTAAATGCCTACAATACACCTCAAGCAAACATTTTTTTCTTTGGTTGAGCGTCTCTTCAAAATCGTATGTAAATATTAAGATTAGATTATGTTAAACCACAACTTCATTCAGATTAATAAAAAAGGAACAAAATTAATAGATGTAAGAATACTTTATCTTAAAATTCGAAAATAATTCCTGAAATTTAATTTCTTATTTTTTTAAATGAGAACGAAGCACTAAGACTTAACCGTGGATGAAATGTCGATTTTCTATAAGTGAATTCTTTTGAAAAACATTCGCATTACAATAGAAATCTCGGCTTTTTTAATTGAAAGAAACTCAGATAGATTCAGATTATTAAAGGTTGGTACTAAACAAAGTAATTAAATAGCACCATTCCTGTGAGATTCAGTAGGCGTGGAGAATCTAAGGACCTCTCTCCTATCCTTACAAAACACTTTTGATTCATTCAAATCTATGCATGTTTTCTTGTCTTGAATTATAAGTTTCTAAACACTCCGTTAAAAGTCTGTCGGATTAGCGTCTTTCAGGAGCAGAAGCACCGAGATTTCTCTTTTCGTCCCTTCAAACTTCTGTCTTGCACAAACATTTTCAGTCAGCTTTTCTTTCCCCTTCTAGTTTCCTATACACGAAACAATAACTCGTGGTTTGGACAAACAATCATTTCGTACGTCACAAACATAAACTAGGCGACGAATGGTTTGATTAGAGTAAACCGAATACAATTGATTGGGCTACATAAAATCATTAAAAAACGAAGGGATTATGAGCTGGATAATGTATGAATGAAGACTTAAAGAAAGACCTCACTTAGTGTATTCATAATATGAATTTCACATACATCTCCTGATTAACCAGGTTTCCATTCCATACAACTAGATGGGCACTTACGTAAATCAATTTACAGCTAATTTCGCATACGTTGAAAATTTATGAAGTTTAATTAGAGATATCCATTGTCAACCAATCTCCTACATTACGACAACTTTGTAACATTTTCATGAAGCCACACTAAATCTTCTGCGTGCTTGAAACCTTATTTAATTTGCTAAAATAGAATATAGCTGTCATCTTTAAATCCGCTCTGTATATTTTAAATCTGGAATTTATTTCGGCTTAAAGATATTTTTCTTCGTTAATATAGGGGCTACGTGAATGGAATTGTCGAATACGACTGGCTTCCTTTGAGATAACTTTTTTCGATTTTCATGGCTTCATTAACTTCTCAATCAACATGTCTGCAAATTGTAGGAAGTATTTAATTGTTATGTTTGTCACATTATCATTGCGATGTATGTACCATAAGTGAAACCCATCTTAAGCAGATCCTGCGTAAAGCGGAAACCTTTTTTACCCGAACATATTTTTAGTCCTTATTGTGTTATAGGAATTTAGTGTATTTCAATTTCGGGTTAAACGGAAATTGTCTAATGCGGAAACGGAATGGATTTCCGTACGGAACCGTTCCTAATGTTGAGCGAAGTGACCCTTCTTAAATATTATTCTAGTGTAGTATTATAAATAAATATAGTGGTATAGAGATTGTTAATATAAATACGTATTTTTTATGACGCAGAGAGCGTGTCGAATGAAGACATCATCGGATGACGATAGGAGCATGAAATCGTACAAGGAAATTAAAAGTTAATTCAATTCTAGTTTACCTTAAGGCAATATGGATTTATTTAAAATTTTGAGAGAGGCAATGGGAAATGTAGATAATTACATCTTACTCGAAAATAAGGTAATGCTATCGGAATATGTTCATATATTTTTTAAATAAGTTGTCTTGTTACGAGTTCAAAATAAAAGAATTTTTTTATCAACAATACATAATATTTTTTCCTGCATAAAAACATCCGTCATGTATCTCACAGACCTGCCCGAACCGAACAGACGTACGATATTGAACCTAATTGAATATTACATTACAAAGGCTAACACTCTATGAAGCGGAAAACTGTCTTATACGGAAATATCGCGGTCCCTATGGGTTCCTTGAAAGACAGATTTCACTGCAATTGATTTTCACGACGCAAGTTTCAACCTCGTTTTCAGCATAGAGAGAGAGAGATTCACTTTCAGATCACGAGGAGATAATTCCAGCGCTGTTCAAGCTAATTAAATAAATTCAAAAACCAATTCTATAGTTGATAATTTACTTATTACAGGGCAGAAAGATATGGAATTGGATGATTTTTAGGACTAAGATTGACGACATCGGAATGGGAGAAAAAACTCAGAAATCGCGAAATATAATAGCAATATTTAGATATGATATATTTTCGTTTAATGATATATATATATATATATATATATATATATATATATATATATATATATATATATTGATTTTCGAAATTCATTTTCATTTTTCTCTTATTCACTTAGTTCAACTTGACCTGCTTTGAAAACAAATGGAAGTTAACGTTAGTAGGAACCATCAACTACTTGGGTCAATTCGTTGGACTGCCAATAGCTGGTTTAATCTCAGACAGGTATGTCGATTGTTAATTATTTTTGAGAAAGTCCAATATATTTTTATGGCGCAAATGTAAAGGAGAAAAGAACTGAAATAGCAATAATTTTAATGAAAGACAAAATAAAATGCCGTGATTATAAAATTTAAGAGGACCCTTCAAGTAGCAAATATGAAATAACGTATTTTTGAATAGTCTTTACCTAAATCTTTCTCTTCAAATTTTAGTGAATAGATTATAGATCTACAAAAACTCTTATCACATCAGCTTCATTTTTTGTGTAAAGATTTGGCCGTCGGACAGTAATGGTGGGTGCCATGGTGATGAGCAGTATTTGCGGAGTGGTCAAGTCTTTTGCTCCAAGTTATCCATTCTACGTCACCATGGAGTTTTTGGAACCATTCCTCGGAAGCGCCGTTTATCCAGCAGCCTTTATACTCGGTGAGAAAGTTCCCCTTTGTCAGATATTGAATTCTTTCGATATATGGCTAAAGAGGTCTCTCTATCTAGAAAGGTTTCGATCCTGCCTGAGACAAAATTTATGATAAATCCAACCGAAATTTAAAAAAAACATAAGTAAATTTGGAATTCAACACTATAAGATTTAAAGGCGTATTGTATTTATAATTTAGTGGTTTCGTTTGATCTACGGTTTTGTGATTCCGAAGGCAGTTTACTCAACTTTAATGTACCAAAATAAACGCATTACGTGTGAATTTAAGCATGCTTATTGGCAAATGTTTGTCAATATCATTAGCAAAGTAATCTTTTAGAACTTTCTCTCCCGAAGAAATATAAGAATTAATAGTTTAAGTTGTTTTTTAAGGTAAGACTAAGGGAAGTGCATTTTCAAAATATTAAATTAAAATATATATAACAGATGTATAGTGATATCTTTTACATAAATACTGTTGGAAAATGTTTTGTATTTATTTGAAGATACTGTCTCGAAAGCGAAACCAGTCTCACTGGAGTAAATTCTTTGCAAAATTACCAAGTCCCTTATTATCTTTGAAACCGTTGATTTCCACCAAGTTATGCTTTATCACATTGATGTCATTAGTTAAATAAATTTAATCAAATGACCTTAATTTGATCAGCGTAATCCGTAATTCTGTGATTCCTAATAAAATTCCTTCCTCTGTGCATTCCATTGTGCTAATTCCAAACCATTGATAGAATTAGTTGAAATAATTATTGCAATATGTTGTGATTATATGAGGATTTAATTTATCCACAATTCTTAAAATAAATATCTATTTTGTTATGTAACCAAGCCCTTGAACTAGTGGGACCAAGTCGGCGAGCTCTGGGTGCCTTGTTCATCAATGTTTCCTACTCGCTGGGTGTTGCCTATCTTGGTCTTATGGCTTGGCTCTTACCA
Organism: Pachydiplax longipennis; assembly: GCA_036926295.1. Taxonomy (NCBI): domain Eukaryota; kingdom Metazoa; phylum Arthropoda; class Insecta; order Odonata; family Libellulidae; genus Pachydiplax; species Pachydiplax longipennis. The sequence continues at coordinate 9,720,333 of JAVFKF010000024.1, read as the reverse complement.
AACTGGAGATACATGCTTCTCGCGCTCTACTCTCCTGGTCTCGTCTTATTTTCTTACTATTGGTGAGTTTATTGAAAATATGAGCAGAAATCATATATCGGAACAGTTTTGTGCAAATGGTGCACGATTAAACTCTATATAATAGAAATAATAATTTTAATTAGATATAAAAATGAATTTCCTTTTGACCGGTAGCAATGTTGCGACACATAAGTGGAATATATTATAAAATCATGTACCGAAATATAATTTATATAAAATTTAATTTATAAAAAAATATTAAAATAGGTCTCTTTTCACTAACTGAATCGTAACAGTATAATATCAACTTCATCGTAAATTTGATGGCAGTTGTACAAAAACTATTAACATCTTGTAGTACTGAGGGATTTCTTATTTTTAAAACTAAATTTATTTAGAATCATGATCTTATTGGTTCAATTTTTATCAGTCATGTAATTTTCTTGCTGAAATCTCGTTTAGGATAGTCCCCGAATCGGTGCGCTGGCTAATGTCTCGAGGACAAATGAGAGCTGCTGGACTGGTGGTGCGGAAGGCCGCCATCAAGAACGGTGTCACACTTTCAGATACCATTCTGTCCATCTTCGACAAGAGAGACAGCTCACCTGAGTCTCCATCTCCTGAAAAGTTGCTGGTTAGTTGTATGACGTGTGTTTCCAAACAAACTCCGGCCAAAATTACTTTAAACAAGCTTAGTTCATTATTTGTAAAAACTAACGAATATCATTGAGTTAAAAGCTTACAATTTGAAATTATTGTTTATTTTAACTACCACGAGGTCCAAAGCTTAATTTCGTATAAGTGTGTGTCTTACATAGTCTGAAGTGAAGACCAACTCGTTCAGGTTGCGGTTAGGTTTACAACTCTGCGTTAATTTAGGCACCTCTTAAGTCAGCAGTCAACAAGAAATAGTATGGCGATTGATATTTTTATTAACTGTTATTATATTCCTATTAATATTTATTACTATTTTTATTAACAGTATAAAATCATATCTTACACTGTCATAATCAGGAATTGCGATAGCGTTCTCAACCTCTTCTTCAGTTTTAAAAACCTCTTCTTGACTTCTCTATGTGGCTTTATCTGGGAGAGAGGGGGTTAAATATCGTATTAGCCCCTTCGTCACTTTTGTATTCAAGAGAAAATACTTATGCTAAGAATTTATAATATTTTTTATTTAATAAAATCACTTTCACCTAAAATTTTTAGACTATCAAAACTTAAGTTGAAATACTTTATACTGTATTTCTGGTCTCCCTTACATTTAAGTTTTCAATGTGTATTTCATTGCGTTTATTTTAAGATTTTTCCTTATCAAAATTTATTTCAGGCGCAGGTAGAACCAGAAGCACCAGCTCCCAAAGTTTCCATCGGCAAGGTGTTCCGAGAATTATTTACCTCGAAAATTCTCGTCTTCCGTTTCGTAATCTGTTGCATTTGCTGGTAAGTGAAGTACTTTGAACGTGAAAGAAAAACGCACATCAAAAGAGTAGATATATTCTTCCTCGCTAAACATGTTGAAGAATTCGAAATATTATCACAGTGAGTGCTACTGCTAAGTACTTCCGAACCTTCGAGTTACGAATTTCGGGATATGACTAGTTGTCATCAAGCAATACTAAGTTGGTACAATTTTTCATGTAATATTGTTCAAGCGAATTGAAAACAATCGCAGACTTTTTTGTACCGGTTCGTCCGTAAGTAGAGCTGCCTCTACGTACACCTTACTGTATTGACAACCAAAGGTTCACACGAACAGCCTCCTGGCATGTTCATAAGTTGGAGGCATACTGTACTTTAAGGAAGAAGAATTTTATATAGTCAGAAAATATGTTGAAGAATTATTTAGTAATTATTATATTAAGGAATTCAACATATTAATATTTTAAGGAATTTAACGTATTAAAAAGCTTCATTTGATGTGATTTTAAGATTACTAAAATCCTATCGCTTTACTTTGAAATGTATCGAGAAGTTTATACCTGTATAGATATGCTTACAGGGTTTTGATCGCATAGAGAAAGCTGAATTTAGAATTGAAAAAAAACAGACAGTGACATTTACCATTTGTAAAATTAATGATTTGTAAAATTTAGTTTCAGATATTGAGCATCACTTTAACTTTTACATGAACCATAATAGAGAGTTTCTTATAAATAGAAACAGCATATTTAAGAGTGAGATAATGTAAGAATGAAGGAAAGAACAGAAAGATAGGCATTGATAATTAAACCAATTTCTCTCTTATCTGACTTCGGAAGCTGTCACATTTCCTACACATTTTTATATCGCATAACGTTCTTTTATCGCACGATGAGAGATAAAAAAGTTCATTGGTAAGTTGAAAGCTCGGAGAACAGCTGTGCTGTTTGAGAAACATTACTGCGGTTGATGGTGGATTAGTTGTTAAACTGTTAGCTAAGAAAATTGTTAACTCTTAATAGATTTATTCATCACATTAAATACATTCACGTTCAAAATCAGAGAATCGATAACACAGTGGTACATACATCCGTAATGTACATACATCCGTAATCGAACCAGAAACATTTACGCCTTTGGCTCTCGAAAAATTGACTTTTATTCCAATGATTTTTTATGTTTCACGCATAAACTTATCAATTTTATGAAGGCGCATTCTGATCTCATTCTATTTAAACAAAAAAAACTGAATCAGAAAGCACTAATAATATTTAATAATACATTGATAAATAATAAAAATGCGATTGTATGTAACAATAATTTAATAATAACGAGCATTGTTATACTTCACGATAGAATATATAATTTTAGCACGAGGCTTCGTTAGTTGGAAAATCATTTTGCGCTACTCGTCGCTCTATTTATACACGGTTTTGTCAAAATAGTTGCGGAATCAGTTCCTTCATACACAAACTATTTCTGATAAATTCATATTTAAGATAAAGATTAGATAATACTTTAACACGAAATATTCCTTGAGAGAATTCCAGATGTTAGGTATCCAAAGAGGAAACTATTGGAGGAAAAGGCTAGCTTTTCTCTTAAGTCAGAGAACTTTTCTCTACGCTTTTCTCATATCTCAGAAGCATATTCTCGAAAACGCGACTACTGTAAAGGTGATTTATGTAACTACTCGCTTAAAAATCGATTAGCAGGAATTGATGCTGGTCTTTGGGATCTTTACGACTGTAAATATGAATTCAGCGAGATAAGACGAAATTGTGCAAAAGGAATGTCGATAAAATGAGATCTCTAAATAGGCCTATATCCGTCGTGACCCAATCGATTGTTTTTGGAAAAGTGTTCCCTTATCTGTCTGTATATACAAGCGGTAGATAACATCTGCTAATACTCAACCGGAACAAAAAGGATTTTGGGAACTGTTTATCTTGATGTATCGAGAAAAACTTCATGCAGTATTACCATTCCGTTCGCTCAAGTACGTATATACACAGGGCCTATGTAAATATGTGTCACGCAATTGAAGTCATGCAGGCGCCACTTTCATAAAGCTCTCTTTGATATACCTATGGTTTTAAAGATTTGGTTACTTTTCGAAGGACATCTCATGTACTCATCTATTTGAAATAGTAGTAATAGTAATTTATGGGAAAGGAATACACCGCAACAATCAGCTATTGAAATAGATAAAAGAAAACTTCGTAATTTTTCCACAATGGAGTGAAAGTGGAAAAATTACAGTTTTCTTTTCTCTGTTTTGATGGCTTTCCACGAAGTAACGCCCAAAAATTTTGATTTTAATCAGCTATCGCTTGTGGCAATACTTAAGCAATACTCTTTTTACTGAATATGAATTCAAAAATTTTACCCAGGAAACATCTTGCAAAGAAATCTTCCTGCTGGGCGTTGTTAAGGTTGGCTTCCGTCAACAACAAAATGATCGCGCTTATTAAAAGTTTTACCCTTAATTTGCAGCGAATCTATCTCGCAAATTGTGAGGTGCGCAACGAAACAGGTTATCTACGAAGATAACGTGATCTATGCTCTTTAAAGTTTGAGTTATATAGGAACGTAATTTATATTTCCAATTTCGAGCGCTTAGTTTTGTTGAGTAGAAGGTTAGGAACTAAAAAAAAATCGTCAATCTGCCGAGATTCCCCATTGGAATTTTGAATAAGACTAATCTTCGATAAATGCCATGCGTTCCCAAACCCTGGCGCCCCTGGCAATCGCTCGGCTTTATTCATCTGCTATAAACATTTTTTCGGAAATCAAACAATCCAGCTATTACACTTTACATTCATATGTCTCATATTCATATAATCATTTTGAAGTCGAGTTCATAAGATTCCGTTTGATATAAAGGTTGTAAATTAAAATTAATAGTTTGCACGTTTCTTTGTGGAAGACAATAAAGATGAATCATAAAAGTAATTACCGCAAGAATTTCAGCGTGCAGAGCGTTAATCATGGAGATGTGGAGCATTTATTTTTCAAATAAAATATAGCAGTATATAACTTGGAGTTGAGTTTTAGTATCTCAAATAATCCCGTGATATTTGTACGTCCAACAAATTATACACTCTTTTTTGTCAGCATATAATATCATCGTGTTTGTTTCCCCATTTATTTACATTATAATAAAAATACACTCTAGTATAGTCATAATTTTCAGTGACATAATCGCAAATAATTCAAAGTGAATCTTTTTTTTAGCACAAGATACACACCCAATACGTATCACCATTCTCTTGATTTCTCTTTTTTCAGATTTTCAGATCTACTCAGAAAGAGCATAATCTAATTTTAGTGAGATTAAAATTCGTGATTAGATCAGGTTGAATTAGTAAAATAAGTACGAACTAAATTCCATTCCATCAAAGTCAGATAGTTTATTCTTTTATAGTTGTTTTTTCCACATGAACAAAGTTTAATGGATTTATGCTCTTGTGTACGTAAATCGTAAACTTCGTTTTCTTTGCCATAATATCGAGAATAATTAGGCCCGTATGATAACAAAGTACGTGATTGTCATATACGACTTATCAGCTTGTTGAATATACGATCTCGTAGATCACATTTAAAAAAAAATCCCTTTCATTAAATAATACTCTTTCATAAACCATGGGTCGATGAACTGTCAACGACCTCCGTTACTAATTATCTTTGATTGCCCTTTGCATTCAGAAGTGGACATCACAACTGATCGATCCGAATTTCGGTTTGTAATTGGGCACGATGGATCCTCTCTACTCATGAAAATCATGGAGGAGTTTAATTCAATTTTAAAATTACCTTTCCACCCATCAAGGGTCCTATTCAAATTCATCATCAGCGTGACTTTCTCAATAAAATAATCAAATATCGACGGGGGTTAGGCTGTCCGTGGACTCATTAAGGGTCTAAATAGAGTTGGAAATTTATTAGACGAATGAAAAATAATCTTACGTTACTTTTAAAACTTAAGCAATATACTTGAAAACCTTTAACATTAAATACAGGCACTTCATAACTTATTGAATTATGATTGAAAGTTGTCTCATTTCAGGGAAGCCTTAGGGACCTTTTCAAGTGGAAATATAAACTGTCCAATTACATCATTATTCCTTTTTCAGAGATAATAAAATGCAATTTCAGCGTCTTCAAGACTGGGGTTTGGTGCAAATGCTTTTTTATATCCATTACGGATATAACCTCCCGTAATAAAGTACAAATATTGATATACAGATAAAAGTTGAAAAAAAAACAGAGTAAAGCCAAGGAATAGAATTGAAAGTCAGCAATGGAAAGGATAGAATTTGCGTACCAATAAGAGATATAATGAAGGCTCCTGAAAGGTAACGAAAACAAAAAAGAACAGTCATGAGACACGTGCCTTTTAAAGTGTTCTCTTCCATTTAACCTATCGTCAGGATAAATAAGATCTAATTAATAAATACTATGTAAGTTAACTTATATTACTAGAGATTGAGAAAAATAAAATTATGTATTTAATGAAGTTTATACATTTAACCTTGACGTTAGTGGTCGTCATACCTTCAAAGACACGGGGGCGTTGAATTTCATTGAACCCTAACAATAATTACGAGATGCCCGGGTGATCCTTTCGATGAACTCTGTAATCTTTTCAATTCACTTTTACACTTCAATTTTGTAAATCTTAACCGAGGTTCTCTGGTATCAAAAATATCGTACCATGACCTCTTTTATGAAAAATATAAGTTAGCAAATTTAAAACATAAGGATATTTGTCAGTAAAACTTTTTTTATGAATCCTTGCGATAAGAATTTTCAATGAAGATAGTCAAATTAAACTTAACTTTTTCCTTCAGTAATCGTCTCTACTGTTTTTGCTAGTAAGTCTCTGAGCGAACGATAGATAGTGCTGATAGAATAATATTTCAGAAAAATGCAACTGGCGCTTGTTTCATGAAGTGATGAGTTAATGAGGTAAAATTAAACAATTTCTTGTTAAGATAGTGGATTAATGCGTGGGTACTAGCGGCATTGGCTTTGAAGATTTATTTTTCCATGAGAATGAAGGTTAAAGGGAGATAGTGAAAAGTGGAGGCAAAGAAGAGAAAATTCCCGAGGAAGACGGGATGACAGCTCCCGTACGACTGTCATTGGTTAATAATGATGATTGAGAGATGATCTCTTGCGAATCCCTAGAGGAATGATCGGTGACGAAAGCTCCGCATTATCCCCAAATCGTGCTTTATGCCTCCGATTCCGGCCTTCCTGGTTCGGATAGGACTACTTACGAACGCAAATTTATGTTTTATTAGCGAAGCCCTTTCGTCTACTGCACTTTGTCCGAATGGCATCCCAAATCGATTGCAATTACGTCATCGAATACTCGGGAAGTACCGCACATTTCACACAGATTTTATGGCTTCAGCTTCCCTTTCGGAATCATTTTTACTGCTCTGAAATTTAATAAAATGTCCTTTTATTCGGCCGTAAATCTGATTCCTTAGGGACATAATATTACTGCACTATTTCTTTTACGAACGCCGCCATTTAGTGCTTAACTCTCATTGTTGATTTACTTTTCGGGACTTTCACTTTCAGATGTTCGTTGTTGTGTTGTTTACAGTTGGATGGTAGGCCGTTATGGTAGTACACCGTTCTCCTTCAAGAAAGAGCTTCAATATCGATTCCATTCCGAATTTAGAAAACTCGACTTTTACGTACAAATAATGTTTTCCGCTAATTTGGGAATGAGATTACTGAAAAAGAAATAATAGTGTAAATCATTTATTAACGTAGAATTATAGAGAATACAGGTTTTGCAACAAATCTACAAAGTAATGATAAAGTTTTTCTTCTTTTCAAAATTATCGCCCCTTAGCTAATATTTATTTAAGCTAAACTTAAAAATAATATTAATTATTTTTAAGCTATGGAGCTATCACTGAACGCGTTTTGTGAGCAGTTTTCATCTGTAAGTGTTAATTTTTGGTAATCAAAACTTGCTTCTACTTTGTACTGAGTGGAAAAAAGCAGAAAAAGACCCCGAGGATCGAATTTTTTGTAAAAATTGAATCGATACTAATTAGCTGAATAAATAGGAATAACAAATGTTATCATAAACTTTGCAGTAGAAAGCGAATTTTGCGGACATCCCTCGCGAAAAAAGATGACGACTTGGAAGACAGAATAAATCTTCAAACCGTGCTCTCTCTTAGTAAAAGAAAATATAAGTATGGAAGGAGAGAGAGAAAGGGAATGTGAGGGCACATGAACCTACCGAAAGGTAAAACACTTATATATAAGTATTAAATCTATTCGATTTACTGGCCACAGAATATATTTTATAAAACTGATGCAAATTTGTGCACCTTTCATTACATCTTATTTTATTTCACATTTGTGATTTTCCATGGATGAGTAACGTTCTCATTTTTAGAGCATGCCAAGTGTGACGTCAGCAACTTTTATCTACGATTCGAAATATTTTAGAAAAGGTGTCAATTACTATTGGAAGGATATTTGAATATTTGTGACTTAGCTGATTCATACTTGCGTATTAGTCGAGAAATAAATATGATCAGTTAACAGAGCACTGTTATTGGAAGTGGAATCAGCCTCAGCAAACGTTCTCGAACTTGTTCTTCGCGCTACTCTACCGTCTATGAATTCCTGAATTGACTTTTCAGTGGTTCATTATATACCTTCGATGTTCAATGAGCGATCTTCATCGTGAATAACTTAATGAATGCTGTTTTATGGAATATTTTTTAAAATTACGAATTTTTTCCTGTAATTTAAACTAAATTAAACTATACCTTTCCGCCCAACTGAATGCGACTAAGGAAATCCAATTAAAGTAAAAGCACTCCCGCTGAATACACGCTTTTCTCGGTCCTTTTCACGTGACAAACATCCAAACATTCTATTTCCCGCTCATTTGGTGGTTTTCCCACTACAACCCGCCATAGCCAATCCTCAGCCTAAGTCAACGGATCGAATATTGTTTATCCTTTCTATCTGGTAAAAATTGCTTAACTGTAGAGTGGAAAATGACAAAAATTAAGTAACAAAGAAAGATGCTCTCTCCGTACGAAAAGAAGACCATTCCTAAATGCATAACAGAAAGTAACTAGTTAGCGGACTCTCTAGATATCTACAGCTGTGGCAAGTATATTAGACTACAGAAGATTCCTTTTCGTTTTTAAGGTGAAAAGTAACCATTTAAAAATTAAAGAGCCATAAGTAATTTTTTTTCTTAAATCATTTTTCTTCTTTTTTCATTTTGTTTTCTTAAGTAAAAGAAATAAAAATTTGTAATATCCCAGTCCCGCTTTTAAGGAGCCACTGCAAAGTGGCTTAGCCGGGTTTTACTGTAGTTGTTTCCGAGAGGTATCAGAGAAAGGAACCCCTTTTTCTTATTTGCTCACATTTTCTCCATAGGATGGCCGTCAATGCTGTGTACTACGGTCTTTCTTTAGGATCTGTGAGCCTCTTTGGGGACAGATACGTAAACTTCGCGGCAGTGGCTCTGGCTGAAATTCCAGGATCGATCGTCGTGCTTCCGATGATGGAGCGATTGGGTCGTCGTCCATCGATGGTCATCTCATTCTTCTTTACGGCTGCAGCCTGTTTGGTGGAACCATTCTTGCCAAACGGCGGTGAGTTTGTAATATATTCGATCCTCTATTCTGCACTACCCAAGTGAGGATGGTTCTATGAATCACAAATTGCAGTAATAGCCATATCTCCCCGTTTAGACGCTTTGCAAGTGATGTTGGTGCGAGTAAGACCGAGTAAAAACCGCGTTTTAAGCGGGACGGTGGGATACTACGAGTTACTTCTTCTTCTTCTTCCTCTAGCGCTACAGTCCTCCGTGGACCTTGGCCTCCTTCACGACTCTTCTCCAGGCGTTTCTATCAGTAGCAACGGTCCTCCAGTTCCTGAGTCCCGTTTTCCTCAGATCTTCTATCACTTCATCTTTCCATCTTTTACGAGGCCTGCCTCTTGGTCTTCCCTCTGTGGGTCTCCAGTCATCGATTTTCTTAACGGATCTTAAGGGTTCCATGCGGTGTAGATGACCAAGCCACCTGATCCTCTGGGCTTTAATGAATCGAACAATATTCTCTCCTTTAATAAGATAATTTATTTCTTCATTTGTCCGAATCCTCCACAGTCCGTTTTTATTTTGTACTGGGCCATAGATTCTTCTCATCACTTTCCTTTCAAACACATTGAGCATATGCTTCACACCCGTAGGTCACAACGGGTCTTATGACTGATCGATATATTTTCATTTTGCTATGTCTATACAGCAATTTTGACGCCATAAGCTGTTTACAGGCAAAATAAGCCCGATTTCCTGCGGCAACTCTACTCCTGATTTCTTCAGTTAAATCATTGTTCTGATTGACAACTGAACCAAGGTATTTAAATGCCCCTCAAAAGTTAAACCATCGATATTTATCTCGTCAGTTATATTACTACGAGTTACACTACATTGTAAAACTTAATGGAAGGGTTTTTTTGGCTCTTTCATTTATTAATAAACATTAAAAAAGGAAATAAATCTTCTTCAGTTAGCTTTACTTGCCCTTTGTCTTAACTTTTTACTTTAGGTAAGAATGGTCTGATTTCCGTGCACAGAAAGCGTCTTCTTTTGTCGCTTAATTTTGGTCTTTTTCCATTCTAAAATGAAGCAGTTATCACCAGAAAGACAGAGTAGAAAAAGTAATAAAATTCCGGTCTAAGGCGGAGGATTTACTCGCTACAGCGAGTCTTAGTGTATTTGGGGATGTTATAAGTGGGGTGCAGATAATCTTAAAGGGTATTTTTAACATGTGACTAATGTGAAATCGGGATGAATCGCGTCTTAAGTGGGGATCTTAAGCAAAATTTACTGTAAATACCTACTATACATAAAGGTATAAGTAAAGGGCTGAAATATTCGATCTGAGCCCGATGCAATCCATTCGATTACACGAATCCAGAGCTTTGAACTGTAACACTTTGGGTTCCAGCCTTCTCTTTGGTTCAACGAAAAAACTTTGGTTTGGTTCAGTTTCGGTTTCGAGCCGCTCTTTTCCGCTAAGATAATTGTAATAATATATTTTTTGAAAGGCTGTTTTATTATTTCTCGCTTTTAATTATTTATTACGTTATATATTTTTATTTATTACATTACGCTAACTTTTAGAATAAAACTAGTCGCTAGTTTCTTGCAGCTCGTAGCTACACATGTTTAATTAAATTTCCTACAATTATATCTTAATAAATGTGTATTGTTGGGAACTATCGATCGGAAAGAGGTTTCCTGTTTTGTTAGGGCTCGAGAATTTCAATTTTTATGGTACGGATTCGGTGTTCACTCTGGCACAAATGACGGTCATTCACGGTTTCAGTTTACAGGTCGGTTGCGGTTCGGTTATTTACGCAAACATGACTTATTTCTAATACATATCGAATTTTGCTCGTCCGATTTAGAAAAGCATTTCTGATATCCAACCCTAGCCCAAAATCCGTGCAAATCTCAAATATTTACCGCCTTTCAGCGTTTCTGAGATGAATCCGCTGAGTATTTTATCCTTGTCTGTTGCATTCTCAGGTTTTTCCCGGAGAAAATTCATTTCGTCTCTAAAATCGGGAAATCCTATGGTGGCGATGTATGAGATGGGGTTCTTACCGTTTCCGCAAACAGACCGAAGATAGATCCACATTTCGCTCATCCGCTATTTATCTTTTCTAGCCACAAGTACTTCTTATGCGTCTCTTTTTGAGATTTCAACTTTTGTGAAAGCTTAGCGGTGAAATGTATGCAAAAGGAATGCTAGGTGGTATGAAAAAAGTATGCTATCTGTTTCTGGGTAAACATCCTTAGAACTCAACGCAGGAAATGCCCAAAGCTTCCGCAAACAAATCCTTCCTTTCATTGTTTCATAAGTGAAAGCTGTTGAGAATTAATTATTTTTCAGTGGAACAAAAATATAAACATTTTTGACCGAAGTGTGCACGGAAAAGTTTTTTTGTATTCCAGAACTTGTTTGCAACTGTAAGATTTATATTCATATAACTGACTTTAAGATATATTTGTACGTTAACCATAGCTCATTCGATTAAATTTGCCAGAAAATATTCAGAAACAGTTTTCCATCCATTTCTGTCATCCTCATTACTAGGAATCGACGTTGCTGAATGAAGCTGTTTATGATGAAGGATTAGTACCTGTTTGATTGCTAATGAATGCACTTTTTGATACCTCTTCAATCGAATCACATTTTTATATTTCAAAAGAAATAGGGTAACTGTTTCCAAACTAATTTTCGAGAGGCAATATGTTGTCCTAATGCAGTTACATTTTCTTTTTGCAGAAGGCAACGAGTGGCTTCCTATAATGGTATACCTCTTAGGAAAAATCGGCATAACGGCGACTTTTAACACTTTGTACCCGTACACTTCAGAAATCTTTCCAACTGGCCTCAGGAGTACTTTACTCTCTATGTGCTCCACTTTTGGAAGAATAGGTTCGATGATGGCGCCTCAAGCCCCTCTGTTGGTAAGTTTGATTCCATAGATATTACTTTTAGATATGAATGGAAAATATTTATAAGATGGACGATTATATGGTGTATTTATTAGTAAAAAATCAATGCATTTTCGGAAATAAAATTTCAAATTAATATATATATTTTACAGCAATAAATTTGCCATCTTATTCGAATTTCACAAGGTTAAATTTCTGGTCTTCCATCAATATAAATAATACTGAAAGGCTCGGCCTTGCGTAGAACTTTTCCGTCCGAGATTATTCAGTCAATCATAACTAAAATTACATTCTAAAAATGAAAAAGTGCGTATTTGTTTATTGCGCTAGGATCAACTCTTCGAAATTTCAATTTTAATAATCCGCCGCAATCAATTAAAAGATATTCGAGAATCCGCTAAAATGAACTTTCAATAATGGAAAAAATTCCTCTGCAGGGAATGAAAAAATTACGATAAATATAAATTGTATATTTCGATAATATAAAAGTAATAAAAGTGATATTGTAATATATTGGTTCCTTTGAAGGATAATTTATACGCAATTTTTTATTAAAACGTATAAAGTAACCTGTATGATATAAAATGTTCCTGTGTTGAAAAATTGTGTTGTAATGGTTTAACAGTGTGACTGTATAATTGAAAATTAAAATAAAATATGCTTATTCGTAGGTTCATCCAGGACCATGTCTTGAAAAAACTGCTTGAATAGCAATTATAACATAGAAACAACTTTAAATTGACATTGATTCCTAATTCATGTTTCACGTCATGTTGTAGAATATTCTACAAGACTTTCCGCTGTCCGCTATAATTTTTTTCACATTTCAGAACAGATTTCAGAAAAAAATCTGTATAGATAGTATGAGTATGGGTTCTTTAAATAATTTCAGGAAGACTTTTTATCCGTTATTTTTGGAATTCGTAAGTAATTTAATAAGTTGTAGTTCAGACTTTCTGCCCGTAGAGATGGATATATAGTAGAACTCAAGGAATGAAAATCTTAAACCGTTTCTTTTATAGAGGAAGGCAATGCATATAACCAATTTTATTCCAATCTTCTGTCATAATTTATAAACTTTTTCTTGGGCTCGCATCTGTGTCAGATAAGTAGTAATCGATTTTGACTCCGCATTTAATAATTATATAACATATGATGTGAAATGTATTAACGCTGATGGCTTAGGGTGTTGTATTTTTTTAGAAATGAATTACCTTTATAATATATAAATATAAAATAGATTTCTAATTACTATAGAAAATAACTATTAGTATTGGTATGGACTTGTACGCTGTACGGTTTATTTTTCGGCTGCTGAAAAGCACGATTTGGAAACTCTTGAGCGAGCAAAATTTTAGTCATAAAGAAGAGTTATTATAATCAGAGGAGAAATTGTATCAGAAAATTTTTCTTTAAGGAACTAGATTCTGTTTAAAACAGTTTGTAAAAATACGAGTCGAAAAGTTATTCATCAATCATTCCAGATCACCTTGACTTTAATCAATACGTAATTGAGTGTCGTTCTGAAAGGAGATTAATTTATATGAAAATGAAGTGGAAGACTGAATGATGATCCTTGGAGAGGAAGCTCATTAAATTCCGATTCATTCTCCATAGGCCATTTACGGTGCGTATCTGCCATACGTCGTATTCGGAGGATCCGCGTTCGTGACTGGCTGCCTTTCCTTATTTCTGCCGGAGACGCTCAACTCCAAGCTTCCGGACACGGTGACGGAGGCTGAGGAATTGGGAAGGAACAAGCTTCCGATGAGCTGAGAGCTTCCTTACGCCAATGCAAGAATTTCGAAGGCATTCCACTACATCCTTGAAGCCGCCTCATCATATGAAGAATGCAACCCTTTTACATACCGTCCCATCCGAATGGATCTTTTGAAGATGAGGAATTATAACGCACGTCATCTGGAGCATAGGCGACTGGTTTTTAACTTTTCATATTTGCTATCTTTTTGAAAGGATTTATGAAGGTATAAATATGGAAAATCACAATTTGCGTTAGAGGTTAAAGAATCCAGAAAGCCGTAGTTTGTAAGAAAAACAAACCGTGTGGAAATCTAAGTAGCTGGGATTAGAGCTCTCCGTGGTTATGATTCTCTATAAAATCTTAAAAATGGGAACCTTGCAAAGCAATGAGAGTCCTTACCCCCCACCACGAAGTAAAACCGCGGATAGTCCTAGCCCCTGCTGGTTGGAAGTCCACACAGTTTATTTACTTGTAATTTATGGCTTTTTTGAGCTATGTTATAAACTCTAATGTATTACCACATTCGTGTTCCATTTTCCTTATAGATGCAATTTTTCGTGTAGCGAGCTGAAGAATGCGATAACCCTTACGTAACACCATTAAAGCAGGGATCATTTTCTTCTTCTCTGCACGGGCTATGGGTGCGGCGAATCGATGTTCTTTTTATGTCCTCGACTTCGAAAGAATTGCCGCAGTTTTATCATCAGTCTATTCCGAAGTACCATTTCATTTTCTATCTCCGACGTTCATCAAACTCTTCCTTCATTCTTTTCTTTCTGGATTTCTAGTTTCTCCTTTAGTGAATACGATCTCCATTTTGCTTCAGCGTTATCTCCGATTCAGGGTCAACCTATAAAAGAGAAGACCTTCCATTTAACAAAGAGGAGAATGCCTTAAATTCTTCATTTCACTGATTCTTTGCCATATGGGATTTCCTTTTTATCAATCGTTATATTCTCGACAGCTTTTCTCTCACTTTATTGCTTTCTTCATTTCCTTCGCTTCTTCCTACGCTATTCTATATCGCCCCATCCTCCATCATCATCCTCAATAAGTTTCTTTCATTTTCCCTGATTCGCGTGGAAAATATATTTAGCGGATTCCTTTGCATATGTCTCCTCAGTTACTTTCCCATCCGCCTTCAACAATTCCGTTCTTATTTTCTTTTCAATCGCACATTTGATCGCAGTATCCGATTTGCAATTCAGTTCTCATTATTTTCATGGAAAAACTCTCAGAGTGTCGAATCGATAGTCTACAAGTCCCTGAGTCCCTTTTAGCTTCCGAAATGGTCTGGGAAATTAATTTAGCCTTCCAAGGATCTCTATTGACGCGACAATACTATTTGAGGGTTTAATTCCCTCAAAATCAGCTCCTTATCTTCATCAAGATTCCTTTTGGACCATTCTCAAGGAGAATCAGTAAATGATGCCAAAATAGTCCGCCTATGGACTCCTGCCCAAAACTCTATGACGTCATGAGGTCCTTGAAAATTCTACAGAAGAGGAAGTATCCGTGGTGAATACCTCTTCAAGACCTGATACGAAAAAGATGGAAATAATCCTCTGGAGGTTTTTGACCGACAACAAGATGGTCGTAAAACTCGTTATATTGAACTAGAATATATTCGCGGGGAATATCGCTTCTTTCTCATTATTTCCTTTGTTTTTACTTCACAATGGAATTTCAATGAAAGAAAATGTTATTAAAATTGGTAGAAAAATGCATATGCGGTTATCGAACTGTAAACGGAATTGTGTCAACTGTTGCGCAAACGGACTCAATTGTTTTTCATCGGAGATTTTTTTATGTGATACAGCTCTTGAATGTTATCAGCGATGAAAGACGTTTGTCTTATATCAAAGATAGTTGTGACTGTGGCGATCTTAATGTATTATACCTAGCGATGTTTTCCATTCGCAATGGATAAGACTTCTGTTTTCACCTGTGATAAGTTGGCGGTGAAATAAACCGCATGACATAGGATCTCATCGATGATTTTTTACGAATAAATATTAAAATCCTCTTCCCTGTACATTTTTTGAGCTTCATTTTCCCGCATCAAGTTTCTGATAATGAGAGCAGTCTGGAGAAGAGCGAGTTTCTTTAGTAAGTCGACTGAACACGTAGAACACTTCTGTGTTAGAGCATTCCAGATAATATTTGAAAAATGGACTTATTTTAGACGATCACGATCATGATGAACGAGTGAATTTCTTACATTAAAAGTATTTTAAATTTACATTATTTAACATTTTCTAGGTTGCACAAAAACATAAAACCTGAGTAGGGGTCACGAAAAATAAAAGAAAATTCAAGTGTTACCTTGCTTTATATTATATAAATATTATGATTAACATGCTATTACGTTGTTGAGGAATTAATAACGCGAATTTTACAAATAAAATATCCGTATAATTTGAAGTAAACAACTATTATTTAACTTTAAAAAATAACATATTGTACCTTTTTTCTTGTATTGCATGCTCTGGTAATACATTTAGAAGCAATAGACGCAAAATATCTTTAAAACGAAGAAATAAAAAGCTGAGGAAGGAATATATTATCTTTGACACGTAACTGTAAACTTTGCCTCCTTGAAAAATAAAATATTCTCACTATGAATACGAAAATTAAATCAATATTTAACATAATGATGAACCGTGGAGTGAAAATTCAAAGCAGGGTTTAATTCAAGTAACTGACTGTTTCCATATTTCCATCACCGTTATTTCAGATTCAAGTCTACAAAGAACATTGTAATATAAAATTATATATTACATACCGAAAGGGTAAAAGCTAGTCATAATCAAAATGCATTTGGCTTTCCCGGAAAATAAAACTGAAAAATTCAGATTCACATACACATTCCTAATAAATGGGAAGAATTCATACAATTTTTATTAAGGCGGAGTTTGTATGGTTCGAGAACATATTAATGGAATAATTATGCTCTACGAAGATCTCCACCGAATGAGACTTTCAGCTAAATTTGAAATGAATAAACTAAAAGGTTAGAGAATTCTATAATGCAAGATAAAACGGGATTTTTATTCAGATTCGGACGCATATATGGACAAATAAATAAAATACAGCGAGAGATAAATGAAACAGGTGTATGACCTCTGAAAAACTCAGAATTTATAAGAAATTAAGATTACTTTTTGGTTTATCAAGCGCGAAGAATTTCGATTGGAGATTACGCTCGTAATTCATCGAGACTCAAAACAGTGGCAGCAGAAGAATCGCACATTTGTATCATCCGAAGTTTTTTATGTTATTCACGTCAGTGGCGATTATTTTCGGTATCCTATTCGCCACTTTTAAAAACTCCGCTATTCTTGCAGCGACCATTTTATATAAAGGAAAGGGGGCGAAGAGGAAAAGGAAATATTTTAGCGCTTCTATCTCTTGAGAGGGAATGCGTCTTTTATAAATAAAAAAGGAGGAACGCTGGGGATCTATTCCCCAACGACCTCACTGAAACAACACTTCTATTCCTTCACTGGAGAGCTGCCTTATTCATACACCTCCAAGTATTGCCAATAGGTGACGTGTACTGATATAAAAAAGTCGTAAATCCAGTCGGAGAAGAAATGTGCTCCCTTTGAATGTCGAAATTGAGACGTAAGAGACATGGGATGAGTAAGGAGGCGGGAAAGACGAATTGAAGGGGAACTGCTGAATAGTTGAAGCTCTTTGGGCAACGCTGGGGAAGGTATTGGTGTCAAGAAATAATTAACTTCCTGGAACTGATCCGATCATCCAGAATCAATCCAGAAATTGGTTCTTTGCAGCTCTTCAAATAATTCTGTGACCTGCCAATCGTTTCATTCCCTTATCATTCCTTACTTGAACTCTCAGCTATCTCCCACCATTCAACTAAGTAATCCTGTACGATTCCTTTCGACAGTTTTTCCAATTCTGTTTTCGGTATTCGTGCCTATGTTCTTCTAGGTTTATCTTTTTTTTCTTGATAAAATTTCGCATTTAAAAGGCAATGTGGTGTTTATATGAATATATTATCGAATATTATTAATAGTTTAAGTTTCATATGTTTTGGAAGAATGTTGAAAATGCTAATTTCCTTATGCTATTGTTTTCGAAATGAAACGTGTCCAGCTAATATTTCCTTCATGTAAATTTCGTTAAAATACTTCTCTTATGACTTCCATTCTCATATGTTTATAATTTACTCAGTATTTCTTTATATCTTTTCGCCTGTACTATCGGTAGGTTTCCGCGGGTGTTTCACTCGCTCTTTTTCGAGTTTTTCTGCTCTTTAATTCTATAAGATACATCTTAGGTTTTTCTTTGTATAGATAACTCCATTTTCCCTCTATTTTTTTACGCATACATCACTTATTCTTCACTTATATCCTTCACGACAGGTTTGTTGGAAGAAGAGATTTTCAATCTTAATTCGCGTCAAGAAAGACCTCGAAGATTCGATTCGAAAATTCAGTGATCTCTCGGCTGACTAAAATCAGTCTTTCCAGAATCAAAGATGTCAGCCAAAATACGACTTCTTTATATAGAAACGTTTAAATACCTATTTATACCGCTATTACATTTCCAGCTATATTGCTAATAGGAAAGAATGGGCATAATCCGTCGCTCTTGTCAAAATATAGTTGGTGTAGTATTATAGCATAAGTTCTTAATTCCTTGCATTCTAAACCCGATGATAAAAGATAGCTGATAACGGTGGTTACTTTCTTTTTCCTTGTGGACTAAGCACATAATATATGTATGTTATTCTTAACTGCCAAATTTGGGCATTGCCCGAATATTTCTCTCCTCAGATTGAGTATTTTGGGTAATGGGCGACATGAAATATTCTCTTTGCGGAGTGGGTATTTCCGCAGCAATCGAAGGTAACTTTTATTTCGCCCATTAAAAAAAGGATTTTGAATTTCGACTTAGCATTTTGGATTATTTTTTTAACTTTGGCTAGGTTGGGTGAGTTCGATTGAACGGGGGTTATTATGTTTTGCATCTAAAAGAAACTCACGCAAAGTATGATTAAAATTCTCGGAGAGGTTACGAAGAAGGAAGTGTGTAATCAGACTTTGACCGAGTTATTTTTCTTGCAAGTCAAAATACCCCGCCTCCAATGGTATTCAACCCGACCCAACCAAAGTTATTCCAAACTGCTAAGTCGAAAAACCAATGGGGAATTGCAAAAAATGGAAAGAACTAATCCGCAGAGTATAAAAATTTGTATTCAATGTATAAAAATTTCAGGAAATGGCCGAATCTTGCAACTGCGAATAAAATATAGGCATAAATACATACGACTGGTATAGGCTTCGATTTCCGGTGGATGAGTGAAGTAACATTTGTACATGTATTAGCTTACTAGCAATTCTATGAGTGGATAGAGCTGAAATAAGATTAATAGAAGAGCTGTGTGGAGAATGAAGAGTAAAAATATATGAGGCGAAGGTGGGAAAGGGAATAGGAAGAAGGAGTGAAAAGAAGATAGAGAGGAGAAGGCGAATAATGTGCCAAACTTAATTCATTAAATGGAGAACTGGTGTGGGAGAAAAAGAAGCAGTGGATGCAGGAATGGAAGGGGCAGACGCAACAGATAGCGTCCTCTCGGCCCATTTGCTTGATCACAACTCTTCCAATATCTTTCTCCACATCTCTGCCTGCGACAGCCTTTTTTTAACCTCCTTTATTTCCCTTCATTTTCTCGCACATTCTCTCGCACGCTTTTCCAGAAAATTTTAATTCAAACTTTTTGTTGTCTTTCGAAAACCTCTCTCCACCCGTTGGAGATTTTTGGAGATTCGAAACATGTCCGTTGGAATTGCATGGCGGGTGGAGTTATCGGGCGGAAATTTATCGGACGAGTTTTTCGTGAATTCTGAGAAACAGCAGTTTTACTTTCAAAAATTTCCGGAATTTAGTTGCTGCCGCAAAGTCATTCCTGATATATCCAAACATATCTCTAAACTTTCTGACATTCTCATTTTGTGCAATATTATATTTGTGTTATATATATTATACGAGTATATGTGGAGGTGTATTTGTATTACACTCTAATCGTCCTGACCAAACTTAGAGGAAAGCCATCCAGAACTAAATGAAAACAATGCAAAGAATTTTCGACATTTTTTATTTAAACGACAGGTTTCAACCATAACGATCATCCTCAGGTACTATAGTCGGGAACGAAGGTATTTATACACGTGTGCTAAGTTTTAACGATAGTGAAAATTAGTTAAGTTGGTTGTATTTGTAGTGCTCGCTTTGTTCCAGATTTATCAACTTTTGTTTCAGATTTGTTTAACCAGCTTTTCCCGTAAAATTTAGATAACTGTCCGTGGGTTTCGCAGGTTTTACACGCACCTCTTCTTGTAGGCTTCGCCATTGAATTTTTGGTTACTTTGCAAATTCTGTTCGTTCATTATCTGTGGACTCATAGTTGGTACTATATAATAGGCGATTATGGGTTAATATATGCTATTTTAAGCAAAGGAAACCTTCTACGTTTTGCATTTCTTCTTTTCTAAGCGTGTTAGCTTAATAACTGTCGATAAAAAGTTTTTCGTTGTTTTTCAAGAGTAGATTCTGGTCTTTTAATTTATTATTACTATTGTTATGGATACATTTTTGTTGGAAGCGGAAGAAATATTCATATGTTGTACATGGTATCTTTTTTCAATAATCGAACTATGAATTTTTTAGGGGCAGGATATTTACTTTAACTTTTTATTGTATCGGTGATAGTTTTACTTTTTTGTATAGATATGATTTATGTTCAGAGCTCACCGTATCAAATGAAAAGAGATCTAGGTGTTACTAATGAACATCTTTCCTGTCCACCGATTTGTTAGCCAGCAATATATCTATTCCGTGATATTTCTTGTTATATATACACGTAATATCACAGGAACATACATGTAAAATACTATGTATCTTCACACAGTTCTCACGCAATATTAACAGGCCGAAAAAGCTCCAACTAACCTTTCTCACGCTACCTCGTTTTAGTTTTTTAAAGGTTACACACTTCTTCCTCTCCTTGTTTTATTTTGTCATTGTGAGACAAGTCATCACATCTCACCCTTTACTCTTGTTTCCACAGATATTGTATGTACAGAGTATTTTAATTTTCGGTGATATTTACGTTTAAGCCAAATACGGCGGAGCAAGAGTCGATTCGACCCGTAATTAATGTTGTTATCAATTGGTGAGATTCAGTCGGTTCGTCCCAGCCGTTTTCTAATCCATCTGAAAGGATAGTAAAGTAACGATATACGCAGAGGTATTACAATCTGCTCTTTACAGCGATATTATTTAAATGTTGGATCATGAAGCACGAGAATCATACTTTACTCTTATTTCATCATGAAAATTCGTAAACAAACTTTTAAGGTAGAATGACAACGGAAAATTTACTCAACACTGCAGTGCGTGGTTGCATAATAAACAAGGATAAGAACCTGTTCCTTTAATTTTTGACTTCCACCGTTGGCCATATTTCTCAAAGGTATGATGCAGCATGGATTTGACTTAAACTATCTCTAGGTGTGTCCATACAGATGCTTTGTCGTGCACCCATGATATTCCTCCTGCAGCAAAGGATCCTACCGATTTGTGAATGCTAGTTAAAAGGTGATTTGATCAGCTACTACTTGTATTTGAAAGGTTCATGAAATTCTCTTGACGAGAGGATGACGTAGGACGTTGAAAAAGAAAAAGGCCCATCGTTAGACAATGAGAGGCGGCAATACACGTATAAAAACTCGAACTCTCTTTTTTACAATTTCCACATTGTTAGGAACTCTTGATTGATTGATGGTACCAAATTGAGTGGGCGAAAGGATTGGAAAAAAGCGATGAGAGGCAAAAAGTATACGTGGGTGGTAATGTTAAAGGGATTCTTTCACTTAAGCACTGCAGGAAATGAATTACCTCCATTTATCGACTCATTGGATTTCCTTGATGTGATTCCTTCCATTTATTGCGGTAATTTTCTTACAAATACTCGATGAAAATCAGCACTGCGAAATCCTTACTATCGGAAAATAATCAGCGAACACGTTAAAGGGTATAAAAAGTTATTGGAAATGAAATTTTGTGGACTATATTTCGCGATCGCTCGAGAAAGGGATTAAACACTGGATTTGGGTGCTGATTTTCGTATAATGTGTTATTCATAACAGTTTATCGTCGCCTGTAAAATTTTAAAGCCATTGATTCTTCTGAACTTATAAATGTAATAGAAAGAGCAAATTGGATTTCATTTCTTATCACTACTCAATATTTAAGATATAGAAAAGGATCTTTAAATAATTTATTATCTCTTAAATGCATACCAAAAGCAATTAAGTGTTGGCTATGGACTATTTTAATAAAATGCAACTAAAGTTATTTAGTGATTGGTGACGATTTTTTAAATTTAAATAATTTTTGGTTTACTCAAAATGATAAGAAGCCAAATAACGTTAATAATAAAAAGCCAGAATAAAAGAAAAGCCAAGCATTGCTTGTGACAGCAAAAGTTTTGGGGCGAAACTTTTGATTCGCAAGACTTGAACGCAAGACAAGACTCTGCTGCATTGACAAAGATCAGGAATTATTTAAAATTAAGAGAACGTATAAGAGACAGAAGGTTTAAATATAACACACTAAAAAAAAAAACAAAGGAGAATAGGAAAATTCTTCTTTCTTTAAATTCTCGCAAACATTTCTGACAACTTATTCTTAAATAAGTTGTCAGAATGTTGTTATATAGCAGAAATATGATTCTATTCTTACTTTTACTCTATATGTTAGATGAGAAAGCCTTATTAATTATTGTGCATTCAGAATATTTTATTATTACAATTTTATGAAAATACACAATACTGCCCTAGTAATACTATTAAATGCTTCAGGCACGGCTTTATGGTAGGACTCGTGAAGAAATAGTAAGGTGACAACGTTTACCACATAAATAACAAAATACTTTTAATATCTTTTTATCTCGTAATTTTCTATTATTTATTATAATATTGTTATAATACTTTTTTCTTGCATTGAAAAACCTTGCAAGATAGCCTTGGATCTGGAAACAATAATTTTTGCGGAAAGTTTCGGCTTTAAAAATTCGAATGGTATTTCTTCACGCTTTCCTGCATTTCCACCTTTCTGTTCCATTAATCCTTTGACAATTTTAAATCGGTTGACCGTCGTCCGTTTCGTCACTTGCTCACGCTAACAACCACAGAATAACTTTTCCCTTCGCAGTGGCTTTCACCTGCTTTCCCCATCACATCTGACTCACTTCTCTCCTGATAATCCCAGGCGCCTGGGTCGACTCACTCTTGATGGTCTCACCCGTTCAATGTCAGAGATCGTTGGTACAGAGTGCAGCTCAGCGAGGGAGCCAGTTTATTTTATCGGTAGATGGAGACGGTATTCTGTGCCTTTAAATATTTTCTAACTTATTTTCAAGAGAAGGGAAATATAATTTTACAACCGGTTGATGCTTTCTAGCGTTATTAAAATATTCAGAATTAAGAATCGATATAGATTTTTTAGTTTCCGTAGCAATTAAGCATGATAAATTTGACTAGAATTCATGTTTGTATGGTAAGCGCCTAGTAATTGCATGTCAGGGGAGGGAATGCTGGAATGAGGAGAGACGGCTGTTTACAATGAAACTCCTTAAAAGAAATAACGGAGTTTTTCTTGTATTCAAGGGAGATATTATCAATAGTTATCTATGAAGAGAGAGATAAAAACAATTGAAAGTGGTAAAAGATACCCTGATAAAGAGAGGTATTCGTAGTGTAAGTGGCCAATGACGACACACTAAAGGAGGGAGCGAGACAATATGCGACACTTGAGACTGGAGGGGGTAATTTAATGTGATGTCACAAATTAACAAAACTTTGTTGTGGAATCTTAATTATCCTAACTGGGAAAATACCCATTGAAATTCAACAGAAATGCATGACTTCGTTTAAATTATTTCTATTAGATGAGACTCGAGGCTTGTTATCAACAAGTAGATATATATTATGATTGTTTTCTTTTTAATTTTGCGTCGGAGCCCCAGCAACACAATGTACAAGTTGAAGGAACCCAATTTATTATTTAGTTTAAAGGAGAAAATTTTAGCCCACGATATTAAAGGACCAAATAGCTTGGTGATATGGTGGAGAGAGTGGGAAGCTCCACGTGACACTTGCTGAGAGGTGTCGAATGATCCTAAAAATGCCGCAACATCATGAACAGACCCATACTTTTACTCTCCAGACTAAGTGTCGTATCTTTTGCTGTGATGGATTATGTACTCATGGAGCATTTAAACATGTATCGGGAATACAGGAGTTAAAATATTCTACTGAGATGCCGAGGGTCATAGTGGATAAATTGCCATCACACGGGCCTTTTTCATTCAAAAGAATAAAAGGGTTCGAATGAAACTCTCTGTACATGTGTCCGGAAGATTCAAGGATAGTAAAGAATAGCGGAATTTTAGGAATAGAAAGAACTATTAGCTTACCAAAATGGATAGATATGAAAACTAGAAGCAGCCACTTGTAGGATTCATTCATGGAAGATTCGCTAGAGTAAATTGGACATACAGGCTCCCCCTGCCACACGATCGCCGTGTTTATGTAAACGTAGGTGAAGAAAGATGAAAGGGGTACGTGTTTATTCACTCCTTCTTCATCGCAAAAAGGACAGAAAACTACGCGAAATTCTTATTGGAAGACAAAGATTCGAATAAATGAAGTAAACCAATCTGAACTAACTGGGGACTTCCGTACAGCCAAGTGGGTAGCGCGTTCTACATAGGCAAAAGAGTTTGATTCCCTCCCATAAATGGAAAATGACCGCAGCAGTCGAAGCATTTATAAAAATGCTACTTAACTCACTTCCAAAATTTGCAGACCGCTTCCGATAGAGGTCTTTATATTCAGCTATCTTAATGACAGTATCTACATTTGTAATCTGATGAAATTTTATTTCTTCATTTTGCTTCCTTCCAAAAACTTCCTGGATTCCTATATCCAAAATCATAATTTGATTGTTTATCATAGATGCAAATATAGGCATAACATAAAATAACCCCATAGGGCCAAATATCTGTAAACTCCATGGCATTGCAATTTTTTAAGGAGAATTATTCATATACATATATAAATTATTCGCTAAATTAAGCAATCTTCTCCAGTAATTACATAAACCTTCTGTGAGGCAATGAGTGTGACAAATATTTCGAGGTTTATTTACCAGCGTAACAATGAATGGAATAATATCTGGCAATATCCATTATAATACAAAAATTCAAGTTATCTCTCTTAGAGAATCCAGCCAGAATTTCTCCTCTATATGATCATAGTTTAATAAATAATATTAATAAAAATATGCTTACATAGCATCAAAATTTACATTTAAATGAAATTAAATAAAATCTTAAAATGTTGTGCCTTACACATGATATATACATTTATTTTAGAGAGAATTAAGAATTTTAGGAGAAAATGGAGAGATTCCAAAGGAAATTGATTGATTTCCGATTGAATAAACTTTTCTTCACCGTTGCTAATCCCTTTTGGAAGCAAATGCTATGTGAAAAAACGACCGTTTCACTTAAGTAAATGGATGCAGTTTAGAACTGCTCACTATCTCTCGAATTCTTCTCTTTCAGTAACAGGCTGAACTGTGGTACGTCCTTCCTCTAGTTATTTCACTCACTCATTTTTCATTTACTGGGCTTACTTACAGTGATAAAATAATATTTCACCAAATTATTTTAATTTGATCGTAGGAGAAACCTTAATTGATATCAAGAAATATGATTGGAAATTTGCAACCAATGAAATTCTCTCAGAAAGCATGAGCAGATTTATTTAGTTTAATATAATTACCATTGACAAGATTTCACTCGTTTAATTGTTAAATAAAGAAATGCAGTTACTACTACTTATTACAAGTTAAAATAAAATTAAAACGGATGTCGCTGTAAACATAGTTTTCTTGCCATGTTTCTACGGTGTAAGAGTACTGTTGGAGTACGCTGCCGCATTTCCAGAAGGAACTTTTATTGTAAGCTTAATTTCTAACTGTTGTTTATGTATCCCTTGGCAATGCCTCATCTTATGCGAGGCACCGATAAGCAGTTAGTTTCCTCTAATCCCTTTTTTCGTCACTGGCTTAAGTTCCGGGGCTCGGCGGATGATTGATCACCCCATTCTTCCGAAGACAAGATGATGCGTATTTTCTGCTTCGTTCTACTAAACCACCGAGGAAACGAAAACATACTCTTCTGATATTAATGAGGTAATTTCCCGAACATACCATCATCAAGAATTTTCCTGACTGATTTCCGCTCCAAAAAATTTCCTGTCTACACTCCATCTTGAATGAAATTTTTTATAACTTCAGATTTATAAGAGAAAATATCTCGATAACTCAAACAGCAATAATTCGATGATGGTACTCAGTATTGCGATAATGGGACCTATACGGATATCTAGGCCTCCGGATAGCCAAATGGGAACGCGTTCGAATTTGAAGGAAGTTCGATTTGTGGTGGGGACTCAACCTAAGCTGCTGAAGAAGTAATACAGCCACTACTTGTCGTCGATAGATCAATTTTAGAGAATGAATCTTGCTTATTCCGAGAGTGAGGCGCATGACGTCGTCGAATTTTTGATGAGGAGCGGAAATATTCGTACTTAATTTTTTGTTGGATAAGACAATCATTTAGCCTACGCGACAATTTCTCTCAGTTATTGGCCGAGTAGATTAAGCCTAAGCTAAATTGTGCTGGTATATAGTTCCTCAGTTAACTATTGTGTTAATTTTGAATAGAAATTTCCCTGAATCGGCCAATCGAAAGAGTAATTAGTTGTCGATTGTTACGGGGCATTCTGTTTCTATAAAACCATTCATTTTCTTAAATTCTATAGTGATAATTATTCGAGCAATGACGATGATGTTGCCTCAACATATTTTTGAATTTCAATGATTACCGAAAATATTATTTCTTAAAAATAAAAAAGTCGTGAAATAATGTTACTGTTATCTATGAGGGAGGATAGCCTCTAACGTACCATTGCATCTCATGCAGTCTCTGATCCTTCGTAGCATATACATTGCAGAGGTAAAATGTCACCGCTGGCATTTATCACGTCGATACATTCATTTTAAACGATTATTTTTGGCCAGAGTATCACATTCTAGTATTTTCATGTCGTAAGATTTCGCAGAATATTAAAAACAAATTTCAACGTAATTGAGAATGACTATCTTTATGAAACTGAACTGCAAAATGAAAAATCTTCTGTATCATATTCACATTGTTGAAATTGTCATTAATAAAACCGTGTTAAATGTGATCGGTTTCATTTTATTGCTTATAAGCAGATACTACCAAAAATTAAACGATGCATAATGTAATATTGCGTGTTGCCAAAGTTAGCGATGCGTGTACTGAGTGACTGCAAATGCTCCATTGACTGATGAGAGAGCTTTTATCTTAGGATTGTTAAGTCGAAAATGAGCATATTTTTACACTCTTATCATCAATCACCTCCAATGTCACCGGGTCATCGCCCTCTTCTCCTAAACGGAAATTGATGTGGATGGTAATGGAAGCACGATTTAACTACGCCATGTCATGTTACATCTTGCGAATGATTTCTGCGATAGACTCGAACCGATGACGAGGTGGCCAATAGAAAATAGGTAGTACTTTAATAACGATCGCTTAAGATTCTCTTTCGCTCGTGATTCATTTTCTAATTACATAGATTTTTATTCGATATGCAATCCATCGTACCCCATAAAATTAGTTCCTAACACCTCAGTTGTAAATATTTCAGTGGCTTCTCTTTCTCTTCCAAACTTCCAAAAGTGAATTATTTAAATGATATTCCTGGTAAATAGATTCCTTCTGTCAGCTGCTGTACGTAAAACAGCGATACACTTGCATCCGCAATATTTAAGTTGGGACTGTTTCAAGCACTAACCATACATTTAAAATAATTCTCATCAACCATTAGTTCTCAAAAATCATTTTCATTGCAATTTATGATGAATCCACGAGATATTATATTAGAATCCAATCGTCTTATGGCTAAGCATTTTTTTAACTTCCGCTGTCAAAAAAATCCTGATATCTTCCTTCCGAATTTTATGAAAATGGAAATTATTTCGGAAAAACTTATGCTAAAAGGTTCTTCGAACGCGATTTCTTGCTAAGAATAACTCGCCTACGCATGCAAAGGGTTGCAGTTGTTAGACTATCACAGTATTAAAATCGTAAAGACCTTTTCCGTAGTTATCAAAAGGAAAATCTGGGCGAATTATTCGTGATTTCGATTTTATTTCAACCTCGGTAAGTATGGCGGCGAAAAGATTATTATATTTTATGTCGGGAAACTGAGAATCCTTCCACCGAATTTCTCATTTGATAAAGCAAGCAAATATAGAATGAAACCAATTCATCTTACCAATTATTGGAAGGGCTTAACCTCTAATCCATAATCAAATGTCACCATCAGAGGATTGATTGAAAGCGATCATTTCAATTTTGAATTTGTTCAGAGACCAGCGGAATTCCCTCTTCCTCCCTGGATCAGAGCAGCTCTCAAATGCACGCGAGATACTTACTACTGAATGCTAATTTGTCGAGAGTCCACTATTTATTGACAAATTTGAACACCTTTAGTTTTCACAAATGAATCGATGACTTTTGTATACCATGAGTTTTTCAGGGTCCAGCTGTCCTTCGCCAATGACAAATTATCGCTGATTTTGTGTTACATATATGGTAAATTGTGGATCTAACAGATAACTAAGGTCATTAACATATGACAAACAATCTTGTTTATTTACATTTTTTTCTTCCTCCCAAGAGGATGGAGCTATAGCTTGTTTGTTATAATCTTAAATAGATAAAGCTTGATACATCCGTCGTTGGTTCGTACCCATTTAACCTGAGAAACATAGAAAACCATATGGAGATCACTATAGCTCCGACCCACTTTACCTCCACGTGCTGTGCCTATCTTTGGAAGTGAAGGAGGCGATTGCCTAAGACCATTTACATGGTTTTCGTCGCTCTAGTCACGTGGACCGATAATCGCATAAGATCCCTCATATGATATAGCTCTTCCGCACTAATTGTCTCCGTTCCCCATTCGATTCACCCATCCCCTATGACGCATGTGTTCCTCTCCTTCTTTTTGCAGCGCCTAATGTGATTACTCTTCGCATTGGTTTCCATCTGCGTATGTTAGTTCCTCGTTTCGTCGGGACGTGGGCGTGGCGCTGCTGGAGTGTCCGGTCAAGGTCGATAATAATACCGATTTTAAAATATCGATATTGACGACATCGTCACGTCCGTCTAATTGAAATGAAAGAGGTCCAGTCAATGAGCCCACTAAGTAGACCATGGATTTCGAGGAATAGGAAAAGAGATGCTCCCAATCCTCCCTTCTTGGGCTTAATCCAGCGTGAATGCCCCATTAGCAAATTAGAAATGTAGCAAGGAGAAGTAAAGTAAAACCCGGTTTGGCTCTTCAGTTTTAAAATAAGAGCCTTAGATCTTAAAAATGAAAAGAATCTATTTAGTTCGTTTAGTATCTCTTAAATACGTGTTTTAAACGTTAAAAAGAAAAGAATCTTCCCTTATTTGCAAGAGCTATACACATCTAGAGAGTTCTCCAACTCCAAGGTTCCCCTTTCCTACAAAAAGAGCGTCTTCCTTGCTTTATCTACTCATTCTTCGCTCTATAATAAAGCAATTTTGATAAGATAGACGAATAGGGAAGATCAATGTAAACAGTTTTGGGTATATCCACTGAGGCGGCGGGTTGCCTATACTAGTAGCTAGTTGCAGTTCATCTGGAAATGTGAAAAATCTCGGTAGGAGAACCTTCTCTATTATTATATATTTTTATCATGGTATTTTTACCATGTATATAGTATAAAGGAGACCAGAAAAGCGCGTACTAATACGCCGGATATTTCATTAAGTGATTTTTACTGTTCTTACCAGAATATCGATTGAAAAACAGAACGACAATGATATTTCCGTGAGAAATAATACACAGGTGGCAAAAAAGCCCACTGTCGTGTTCTATGAACACCTCGTTAATTAATAAATAAATTAATAAGTATCACTTGTTTTGCCTGGAATTTTTTAAAGGTGGAATCCTGCATATTTATGTAAATTGATGAATTTACATAAATATGCATTGTTTTCACTTCAAAAGTCCTCCTTAAGAAGAAATCTGCACAGCAAGAACGGATATCCTTATTTTTGTATTCTCGTGTATGGGAAAGTTGTATTAGAACCTATGGAAGGCAAAAAGAAATTTTCTTGCTACAAAGTAATTACCGTTGCCTTGCTCTTCATCTAACAAGTTTAACATCGAAGAGATGAGCGAACACTCATGATAGAAATCAAGAGAGGAAAGGTGAGAGAAATTCAAAAGATGAACCGAATGAGAAAGCTTTCAAGAAATAAGAAGCCTCAGCAATAAGTATTGTTTTACAGTGACGCTATTAAAGTTAAGGGAAAAATGAAAAAGGTAGAGTTGGCATTATTTTTCAACCTTATGAGGACGCCAGATAAAGAAACGAAATTTGACACATTCTAAACCTAAATTTGATCAATAATTTAAACTCTTATTATAAATTTGGAATTTCTTAAAAGTTTTTTGTTGTGATTCTTTTATATTACCTTGAATCATTTACAATTTTATTTCATTGCAATACATTTAATTTATTCTGGCACTGGACCAATTGTTTATTAACTGAAATTTGATTTAATTCTAATTAACTAACCCCACCCATTGGGTTATGCATTTATTTGTGGGCTTCTCTTCTGTTAAAAACGCCACTCAACAACTTTTAATAGATGAATGCTCTTTTTATTAACCTGCCTAAGCCGAAATACCTGCATGAGCGGAATTATTTATTCGGGATTTAGCCTTACACGAGTTTCATTGGAAAGGGCCGTGTCTGAGTGAGGCAATCGTCTCATGTGCCTCTCGATGAAGTTAGATATTCATTTTATTGTCGATGTTTTCTTTAGAGAAAACGAATTTCAGTGAAGGGACGCTTATTAATTTCTCCTCTTCTCTAATTATCTCGACCGAATTCTTGCAAAATGTTTTTGGAGAAAATGATCGGGCATCTTGCCTCTGCTGGCAAAGTAACTCGGGACGACCCTGGAATGGTCTGAATATTATAAAAATGTAAACAAGATTTTGAAGCAAAGATTTTGAGGCAAAGCCTATATTTTGAATAAATGCTCAAATTATGTAACGGAGAAATTTATCTATTAAATATAACATAGGAATCATCAGTGTCGCAAACACCTATGAAGGAGTAAAATCAATTATGAATGAAAATAAAATAAATTTAACTTATCATTATCAGTTTAACCAATACTCCGTCATACATGTATATCACCATAGATACTTTATAACAGATTATCTTCATATTTTTAATACTTTTTATTGTTTAAACACTGACGTGCTTGATATACTTTTCTTCTTAAAGATTGAAAAATATTATTATTATTTTTCATCGACAGAGGCATTGCTGGCTATAACAATCATGTTGTTTAAAGGTCCTAAATCCAACATCTCCATTCCCATTCCACTAATGTTCAACAAGTTTCCGTGATAAACCAACACCAATACCATACAACCTCTCGGCGAGTGGCAGATGGTTACCAAGTCGAGACTTTTTCCAGTGCATTTATGAGAGAAGATATTAAACTGGATATCCTAAAGTGTATTGATACAAGTCTAGGATTGTGCACACTAAATCTAAGTCCCCAAAACTAAATGGAAACCAACGGACATGAATACATTCACACCAATTTGTGTCTGTAAATATAGACACAAATCGAAATACTATAATTCAGTTATTTCTCATCAATCGTCAGTTCTTTCTTCATGACGAATGTATTCTACAAAGCGTAACGAAATCATACTGATGTAATGCCCAGCAAGAATGTGCTATTCGAGTGTTATTGCCGGAAGATTCGAGGATTTTAATGCAAAGCAATGTTTATCAAAGGAAAACTCGAAAGAGGAAGCATGAAACTGAACAGAAGAGATATTTCTGGAACGTCGTGATAGGAGAATATCGAATAAATTAGAGAAGTGGAATGAAATTATATGTTAATGAAGTAAAAACGTAGAGTTTAAAGTGCAATTTAGGGGTATATTCTTCGAGTAAAAGATATGTGCTGTAAAAGTGGGAAAGGATATGAGAAGATGAGTTTAGAGAGGAACTGGATATGTAGTAATAACATAGTATTATGAATTTGGTTGAAGGATAAAATAAATGAAAGAACAACAAAATTAGTGTTAGAAATCAAAGAGAACCGGAGAATCTGATTAAGACAGAATCTCGAAGGAGAGATTACGTAAATATCACAAGTATCAGAAGTTATAAAATATATTTATGGGATTATTTTTTCACAAAAAGTATTTCTCCCTCATCTTTCTATACGATAATTGGGAGGGTTATTGTATGAATAATTTGGTGAAAAATCTGTTTATTTCATTGTTTAATTAAAATTTTTCGATTTCTCAAATTACACGTTTTCTTAATTTGACGATCTTCATACGCGAATACAAGACTTTTCCCTGCAGTGAAAAGTGTTGTATTCGCGAGATAGAAAAGGTATGTACAACAAAAGGCAATACGTTTGTAAAAAATTGCTATGATAATTCGGTAAGTGTTACTTAGATGCTTCAGGAGGCAGGATAGAAATCTTTAGAAGAAAGAAGGATCAATCAGAACTTTAATTTACTAGATAAATTCAGACAGAGTACGTTGATATAAGATGTAGCCGATATTATGCGCCCTCCTTGTTATATAGGCCGTTCTGATACCGCGAGAAAGATCAGAGAAATAGATTCTAGAACCAGTAGATTCAAGAATTAATTTTTTTCCGAGAACGATACGCGAAAATAGTCGACTAGGTAAGTAGAGTCATGGTGCTTGCACCCCCTGCCAAACGCCGAAAGGCGGCTTGCAGGATATATATGTAGATGTAGATACGTCATCGATTGTTGTAGATTAGTTGATCAATTAGTTAATTGCATCTGCTAATTGCATTGCACCGTTGTCTGATGCTGGCGACATTGATAGAGTCGATAGTATACTTTATTATTCGATTAAATTAATTAATGCTCGACATCCTTATTCCTTAGCGTCATACAGGGTATCCGCTATCCAGCGATTAAATAATTCCCTGGGTTATAATTCAGGGTAATTTTTTCACTTTCCAGGGTACTATAGTATTTTCTATTTTCGAGAGAAATAATTTTAGCTCCTATGATGTTTCACCATAATAATACAATACCTCATAAGTATGACTACTTTAGAGGGACATATAAACAGGAGGCTGTAAAAAGGTGTTATATTTCCATTCATATGATATCCTTAAAAGAAAACGTTTTTAAATCTGAGTGTGATTAAACAATCATACGACATTATTCAGTTCTTTCATAGCGCCTGCGTGTTAAAAACCCCATCAGTCTACAATTACTATAGATAATGAAGTTATAAGGTTACTTTCAACCACAGAAAATTTTTTATCTCCATAAGCAATTTCACTGTTTATTTTACTGGATGAAGTTCCTCCCAAACTTCTCCCAAAACCAACTCCCAATTCTCCCAAAACTAAGAGTTGGAGAGAATGGTAATTCACTAACCTGACTTTGACCAACTTCCTCACTGCAGAATGAAGAGACTGATAAAGCGTACCTTTCACTTAACTACGATTCATCTTCTCTCTTTTATTCTCCTCCTTTCTAATTCCCATCCTCTCATCGAATTCTCTGAGAAATTTCCCGTCATTTTTAAGACCCTTGTATATAAACCTGATGTAAATAGCCTTCTATAAGTCATGTTACTGTTTCCCTATCCTTGGCAGAATATTTTAGCTCGTTTACTTGTTTCTACTATAAGACGAATAACTGATGTAGTGATTCAACTTTTTCTTGGGCCCATAAAAAATATGGTGAAACTTTACGACATTTGTATCCTAATAAAAATAAAGCTCAAAAAATGACTTATTTTCTACTGCTATTTTAATACATGGGTGGTCTGAAAAGTTTCCGACATTTCGCCATTTCATGTTTTCTGAAAATTTTCTGAAGATTTCAGAAAAATCTGGGGTCGGAAACTTTTCAGACCACCCTCGTACATAGTCAAAACTTAAATTTAAACGAGTGTGCGTCAAGAATATTCTTTATTGAGAGAAAATATGCTAATATAATTTATAAAACTTTCCATGCTAAAACCGTAATATTTCAACATAATAAATGTTTAAAAGATAGGTGTAACCGCAACCTTGATCGATTGAAATTTGGCCTTTGATTGCCACTATTCTAAGAAAGATATTTATGGCCAAGAAATAATACCGATTCCTTTGATCTTTTTTGGTGACGTATCAAGAACATTATAACAAGGAAGACAAAAAGCAAAATTAAGGAAGTATGAACTTCACAGGTGTATATTATTTAAGTACACAAATACGAGTAGATCCGCGGTCAGTGTTTGAATAGACAAGTCCCTAAATGCGGAAGAAAATTTGTCATTCCCGAAAATGAAATTATTATCCGAATTTGAATATGTGAATCTCTCCATTAAAGGAACGCAAGGATGCATAAAAATATATGGTGTAAACATCCAAGCCGTGTTGGAAATATGCTTCACGGGGATATATTTTATGAAAACGAAGTGTTTACCGACGCTAATGTATATTTCTCGCGTGTCTCTAATACACGGGGATTATGACGTGATTTTGTTTACAAAAAATTTACTTGGCAAAGATACGGGCAATAGCTAGTAAACAGATAATTAATGCAAAATTAACGTCGAATGACGTTTCTTATTGTGGAATAATGATGTATAAATACTGTTCAATAAAAGATAATTAATATTATTTAGCGATATATTTCATAGCTATGTTAAATCATATAGCAATGGCATTTCATAGCAATATAATTACGGAAACTCTCCCGCAGAATTAAATATCGTAAGAAAAACGTTGTGTTTCTGATACAAAAAATACTTAAGGAATTAGGTGTTCGAGTTAGAATTTTGATGTTGATATTTAGAAACTTTTAGTCAATATATATTTTAATAATAATTAATGTAATTAATTAGTGATATTTCATAGGAAAATATGATTATAAACGAAGCATTCTCGCAGAATCGGTAGAATCACCAATTTGCCAAATCATAAATTAAGAATTATATATTGATAGACACGGCTGAGATGGCGGTCCTCTCTCATTTGCTTCAATTCAAGGAACGCTAGAGGCAGAGTATAGCATTTCG
Organism: Pachydiplax longipennis; assembly: GCA_036926295.1. Taxonomy (NCBI): domain Eukaryota; kingdom Metazoa; phylum Arthropoda; class Insecta; order Odonata; family Libellulidae; genus Pachydiplax; species Pachydiplax longipennis. The sequence goes on along the minus strand of JAVFKF010000024.1, from coordinate 9,685,252 downwards.
TAAAATATAAATTATACCCTTAAAATATGGTTGCTAGCATCTGATAAAGTAAGCGAAACATTTTTCGTCATCCATGCAATATTTTTTGTCTCGTTTACGATACATTTTCTTTCTTAAACTTGAAATATTTTGAATTCTTCTGCAGTGTTAATTATTGATATCAATATGCCAAACTGAGCTTGGAGTTAATCCCGTTTAGAGAATGTTCAGCGGATTGTTTAATGTTTACTTGGAATCAGAGCTGTGTGAAGATAAAGGGTTGAGAGGGACTTCTTTTATTACACAAAGATCCTTTCTTGTCTTAGATTAATAGAAATTCACTTGAGGTCGAACAATTACCACGGGTATTCATGATCATTGAGGTTAATGTATTTTGTGACCCTAACCTGACGATGCTGATAAGATTGTTAAATTAAAAATTATCAGCTAATTTGCGCGCATTACAGCTAAAGAAAGGAAAATTTCAAATTTCAATGGTCTTATTTTTCTGTAATTCTGTCCAAAGCGTTACAAATAGTTTCATAATATATCTCTTTGATTATAAATCTAATACTAATACAACCAAATGAAAGAATTTTCTCATTCAATCGCAATGCATTCAGCTAGATTCAATCATTCTCATCCCGCGGATCCTAGAGATGGCTTACCTTGAATGGAATATAATTCTACCAACGAAATTCTGTGGGTCAGAATCTAATCGAGTAATGTACTTTATATTTTGCTTACACTATAAATTGTACTGATCGCGTCACGAGGAGCTTCGGGGCTTTCAGACAATTTTTGAGAGTTCAAAAGGTTTGAGAAATATTACCTTAGGTACCCTTCGAAGGTTTTCCTTTAAGTCGGCTTAACCTTCGTTATCCTGCGGTCTCACAGAATCAAATCGCCTCTCGAGTCTACCTTCCTCTTGTTCCAGAAATTATGCATTCTCTCCGTGAACCCGGGAAATCAATGAGGGAGAAGCATTAATAAGAGGGATGTTAAATTGAAGAGAGGAAGAGATATTAAGGAAGGTCGTAGAAGCAGAAGTAAGAAAGAAAACGGCAGACAAATGAGAATCGTTGTGAGAGCTCCAATTTGATAGCTGCGGTGCGGAATGTGAGAAGCCACGATACATAAATCATGGCACTTAAGGAATAATGGTACTCGTGTGGAGTTTGATCTCACCCAGGGAAGTTGATACGCCTTCCGCAGTTTGTACGATGTTTCTTTCCCATCTTTTGCGGTGTAAGAGAGGTCGTTATTACTTCACATAGTAATTCATAAAGGTAACTCACATCACCTTCACATAAAGATAACTCACAGTTTACCATTTATACATACACAACTTTAGGAATATTAACGATTCATTTCAGGGGCATCATATAATCATCATATAATAATATCTCAAATTTTACTTCTCATAAAACGCTTTTTTGCAGAGTCGAGATTTTGACACCCGTTTGAATCACTATTTAAAAATGCAAGACATATTTTTTATACTTTTCTGTAGTTAACATGATATTTCAATCAAATACCACCGTAAATTAGTGATGATCTCTCAGAGATATATTAGTCGAAAATCTACTTCCAAATACCAATTTTAATGAAAATAAAAGCGTAATTTTCAGGGATATTAACCAACATATTTCACTTAATACAAATTAGAACGTAATATTCCGAGAAAAACGGATAAAGATAGATTTTCTTTTCGATGGATTAAAATTTAATGTGAATACATCAAAGAACTAGTGTGGGAAATGTGATGTCTGGATAGAACAAGATGGCGGTCCACAAACACCCTACCCTGATAGAGCCGGGATTAAAGGGTGATATCGAAGAATTAGCTAACCTATTCTGTAGTTGAAATGTTATTTTCTAGGAAGCTACTGCATTTTGTGATGAAATGAAATTCCTATCATTAGATTCTCTCGTCAGAGAGTCAACTTTAAATGAGGACCATTTTAGAGAACAAGTTAGGTAAATGTAAAACTTATAATGTTGATGCATCCGTTATATCCTGAGAGATCATACGACCTCACTAAGTGTTAATAGGCTAAACATAACCACAATAACAACTTGATGATAACAATATTATCAGCATGACTCCATAAATAATTAAGTATCCTCAACAACTTGGAGGCAGCGTTCAACGAGAATGAACAATCCTTTAGATATCCTATTTCGAAACAGTAATCAAAGATTACACTAGAGAGACACATGTACAGCAACAAAGTGTTTAAATAGAAATTGATACTGACTCTAATTTTATTTAATTAATATTTTCCAATTAATATTTTTAAATTAATATTTTCCATTTGCTTTTATCATGGACTGAAAAAACAAATACTGTTTCCTTCCAAAATATGGAGAATGAAGGAGATATGTAAATTTAAACAGTTTTAGTATGAGTTTCAACGCTTCATGGATCAGAATATTTCTCAATGCAGCCACGCTGCAGAAAATAACGGGTTAGAACACCGGAAGCAAACTGGAGACAAATATCTTAAGAATACTTTGAACTCGAGTGACACAGTACAGGAATTCAAATACAGTAAGAAGTTTAATAATAACACGCTAATAATTCTCAATCTCGCCATGAAATAAACACGATTATTATTTTTATTAATATAATGTTTTTTCTCACTTTGCGTGGCTTATTGTGATCTTGTGACGGGTTTTCTCCAAGTCACCTATTTATTTTGGTCCTAAGAATTTTCTCACCATGGATGCAGTCTTTCTTCATAACTGCTTTCTGGATGCTTGTGTGAATATTTGTGTTTAGATTTAATTTTTCGAGATGTGTGTATCAAAGTCTTTAGTTATTATTTCAGTAACTGATAGACCATAGGCACAATTGTAACTATTTCTTTTTCAGAGAGTTGTTTTATTTCCCGCGCAAGTGTTGAATATTTATCAATTTTTCTTCTTCTTTAAGGTCTTTATTAAGGCGAGATTGAGACTGAAAAGTCTCTAACCTACTCTAGAAGTCTTCCATCTAACCATTTGTCAATATTATATACGTCAACATTATATTACATACATAAAAGGTTTTGTGTAAGTGAAAAGAAATAGAGAGGAAAAATTTAGGAGTGGATGTAAAGAAAACCTAAAGTGATATCTTAGGAAAAAAAGATCCACTGCAGGAAAACCCACAAAGAAGGGGGGTGTGAAAATCCTACGCAAACCTACTGTTAGTACGTGCTAAAAGATAATTAGATATGATAATATAAAATAAATAATAGAAAATATAAAAATATTAAATAAAATAATATAAAATGTAATAGTAGAAAACTGTGTATGAATTGGAAATTACAAAAGCAGTACTATAAAGAAATTTATTTCTTATTCTGGCGTCATTACGGATGGCTATGTAGAGGAAGTACGTTTTCTTTGGCTTCTTGTCGATGAGAGTGACCGTCTATACTATTGTTGATAACTGATTAGTCTGTATAAACGGTCCTATTTATTATTATAAAGATTGTCTCTTAGTTTAGAATGAGAGGCAGCTATTAAAAATGGGTTTATGATGAAATATTTTAAGCAAATCGAACTATTGTTTATGAACAGATTACAGAAAGATTGTTTCTATAAAATGGAAGATATCACACGAATTATTTAGGTTTTTTTTCGTGTTTACTTAAATATTCTTGGAAAATTATCAAAATAACCTTTATTTTCCCAAATTCTTCGTCAGTAACTCGAAAAAGTTTACTGTAAGGCATGAGGCCATTCTCTTTTCGTAAATTGAGCAGGCAATGAATCACATTTATACTCATATTTGTGTGTAAATGCAAAAGATGTCCTTTTAAAGGATAATAATTGATCAACGAGAGAGGCCGTAGACACACTAAGGAGTGGATAACGAGCCACATGTTGTCTTTTGATGGATTGGTTTGTGAGGGAATTCCTCTATTTCTGGATTTCCTTGCTCCAATTACTTCAATTCCGACGGATCTAGAAATGGATTACTCAGCTGGATCATTGTCGAAATATCTGGACCTGTTTTTCGAATTCCAGAAGTTCGAAGGAAACACCAACTGGGACATCGCAACCACGCCATCTTGTTGCTTGCTCCCACACTTTTGATAGAGGATGTTCCAGAAAAGGAAATCACCGGCAAAATAAACGATATGAGCGTTGTTTCAAGGTTCAAGAATCGACCGCGTGGGGGCCATACAGAAGAGTTCTCGCAATCTGTAGTTGTGTGCCCAGAAGGCGGCATCCGGTAACGGAAGTACGGATTTGGTTTGATAGCGATGTGAATATAGAGAAGAGAGGGGAGGAAAAAGCAAGGCGCGATTGGTAAACAGAAGATAACCGGGTGATCAATTGTTTAGATCCCGTCTGAATATGTAATCGTGGAGGACTCCCAACTGTAGAACATGTCGGTCTATCTCGCAGGAAGTCAGGGAGGCTCCAGGTGTAGTTTAAAATAAATGCATGTTATATATGAAATGTTATTCTCTACACGGATATTCTCCATACTGATCCCTACCGCCCACTCGTAGTCTTTCAGGTGAGACTTGATTGATGATAAAATCGACAGTCGAGGCCAACGATGAGTGATTTCATAATGAAGGAAATTTAAGGCGAAGGAACTACGACGAAAAATGTTTCTGGTAGAAAAGTGTTACTATAAAATGGACGATTCTTTAAGAGATAAAAGGTATGATTGTCATAATGAAAAAATATCTATTCTTCTTTTATAATGTGATTACTTTTGCATTGTATTTCTATAGAAGATAATATTTCTGAAAATTACATTTGTATCGTACATTGCACTTGATGAAGACGCTAATTTATATAAATTTTGGCCGTATTATAGAAATTTACTGTTTAAATAATATTATTAATGATATGAATCTTTTTCACGTGATTATTTACCTGGAAAATGAATTGAATTATCGGGAAATCGGTGGGCGATAAAGAAATTATTCTGCTAAAAAGTGAACTAAGATGAACGGTGATCCAGAAAGACGTCTGACAAGGAGAGACTCTCACTTTTGTCCGGGGATTTTGATGAAACTTTTTGCAGTGGTGAAGGAAGTAGAGTAATGAAAAAATTTAACGGCGTTTCTCTGAATGGGCCTTAGTTTCGCTGCAATAAATAATTGAAAATTGATAATCGGAATATAGGCAACCCCGCAATACACGTCCATGCTAGCCGAGTAATGCATGAAAGAATGCGATGTTTTATGGTATATTTGACATTACATTTTTCTTTTTATTCGTAAAATTCTTTCCTTGATACTTACTATTGGGCTTATTAATAATAATAAATAGTATGCTCAATTAGTTATCCCGTTAAATAACCTTCGTGAGCGATATTTTTCCATTTAAGGTAGTTAACGTCTATGCTAAGAACGAAAAAGGAGCTTGCATTCAAGTATTTTAGGATTTCATAATCATAAATATCGATTGCTTTCTAGAATTTATAATAAAAACCATTGTCTATATATTAATTTATTTATTTATCCGATTTCAGCATTTCTCGACAGAAATGCGTGTAAGCCATTTTTCGGTAATCAATATCACTAATTCCTGACGAGATAGAAATTCAAGAAATACTGCATTAGATGCATAATTGTGTATTAAATATCGATAGTTTTTTGCGCAGTGTATCCTTCGTTCGATTTCAGATGACTCGAAAATACTCTTGTAATAAATTTTAAGAAAGAAAAGAAAAAAGTTCATTTTCATCATCGTTCATCGATTACAGAATTTATCCTTAGTACATACAATGAAATCAGGAATAATGGTCCTTCGAAATCGATACTAGTACTAAAAGAAAGGAAATTGAATATAGATAGTTATTTTTTGTTGCTTGTCATGTATTTTTTACCAGATATCCTGAAATCAGATAAATAAATAAATATATAAATCGTAGTGATTATTAAATAAGAATATGAAAGGCAACGCAAAATCCTAAGTAATTCGAACGCAAATTCCTTTTTCATTCATAGGATTGTAGTGAAATACTTAAAATTTAGTAATATTTAAAGTTATTTAAGGAGTTAACAGACCTTTCTCAACTTCAAAAAATTCAAATATTCGTTTCTTTGCATGAATGTAAAGAATCAACCTTAAAAATATTCAGGCAAAGTGGTATTTTCATATTATAAAAATTAGCTGAGCTACAGCAGATTTTCTTTAGCAAAGCAGAGCACTCTATGAGCCGCCAGTGACACTCGTAAGCTTAATGAGTCGAACATGGGTGTTATTACCTTCTCCTAAAGTCTTCTTTCCTCAAAGTAACATCGTGGTACATGTACCTATATTCATGTTGAAATAATGGTTCTCTCGTTTTATGAAAATTATAAACTTAATGAATAAATCCATGTTATTATGTTATTCTTCCTGCACAACTTTCCATTATTTTTGACAAATAAAGAAAAGTTGTGCAAGGTAGTTAAAGAAACTCTAAAAATAAATTATAAAAGAAGATGAGGTACCTGAGCTTTTTTATCTTTTGATTATATTCACCTGCCTCTTTTTCGATGGCTTAATTTTTTAATAGATAACTCTAACGTTATCTATGGAAGAATGCAGCATTTCCATTTTACCATAGGATCAGGAAGCGAACAGTTCTATTCTTGTTTTCGCACTGTATTTATCGTGAACACATGGTATTGAAAATTTCAATAATAATTTCAGTAATATGGAGAATGGATACGTTGGTGCTATTCATTGGGTATAACATAGAACATATTTTAGTTGATGTGCTATGATTGGTTTTATGCTAGTCCAATGACAGCCACATCGTTTTAATAAGTGTTATGAAGTAAATTAAGGTCAAAGTGACTGAAAACATCGACTACTGACAAAGACAAGACTAGGAGCGAGCAACATAGCCCACGGAAGATTGCATGACACCATCAAACAGGAGACTTATCCCTTATAGACAGATGTTCCGTAGAAACGACTGAATCTATAAATGGAGTTAGTGAAAAATAATTCAATACTGATATACTTTACCTGTATATTTTACTGAAACTTTAAGATTTTCTATCTTTACACAGCATTTTATTCACTCACTTTATTCATCGCAATGAAACTTGTCAAAAATATATAAAATTAAACTAACTATCGTCCAACAAGAGCGATTTTCGATATAATTAAAATTAAGAAAAATATCGAAAATTACACCGATTTCTCAAATAACTTCATTTTTTTAGTATAAACAATTCTCAGAATATCAAATATTTGAATTTCAAAAATCGTTGTTGTAATACGAGAATTAATAAGTAATTAATAAATTTATAGTTTAAGAAATTTTTATAGTTTAACATAGTGTATGGTTAAATTTGTGTCAACCAACGAGGTGTGTATTTTCTTGTGAGGATAATTTTTCATCCATTATATTTACTTTCAGCTTAATGTTTCAAAAGGTATTTATATTTCCATACAATGCTTAATAATCATATAAATATCAGAAAAATAATATCACTAAAAATATCAGAAAAACCGTTTTCTCTTACTAGAAGAGTATTTCTCTCAAAAATTAAAAAAAATACCGCTAATCACTGTAAATCCGGCCTGGAAAGTAATATAATTCCTTTACGAGATTAATAATTTTGTCTACTATTTATTATTATTAATAATTCAATTAGTAGACAACAAGGAAATTATTAACGAATGAAATTGAAAAAAGGTGCAAGATATACCAGAGAACAATGCGTTATTTCCTCCAAACTCGACTAGCTCGGATGTGTATTGCAGATTTGCCTGTACTCCGATTAAATTGGATAAATAAATCAATTAATATATAGACAATGGTGTTTATTAAATAAAATTTTAGAAAGCAATCGCTATTTATGATAGTGCAATCCTAAAATTACTTGAATGCAAGCTCCTTTTACGTTCTTAGGATAGTCGTTAACTACCTTAAATACCTTAACGAGATTACAAATTGAGCATACTATTTATTATTAATAATAAGTCCAATAGTAAGTATCAAGGAAAGAATTTTACGAATGAAAAGAAAAATGTAATGTCAAATATACCATAAAACATCACATTCTTTCATGCATACTCGGCTAGCATGGACGTGTATTGCGGGGTTGCCTATACTCCGATTATCAATTTTCAATTACTTATTGCAGCGAAACTAAGGCCCATTCAGAGAAACGCCGTTACACTTTTTCATTACTCTACTTCCTGCACCACTACAAAAAGTTTCATCAAAATCCCCGGACAAAAGTGAGAGTCTCTCCTTGTTAGAATTCTACTCGTTAGGAACGGCTAAATAGACTAAATGATCTACACTGATATGATCGCCGATTGTATGAGAAGTAGCTTCGCGTATGGCACTGTATCGAATGCCGTCCTAAAAACTAGCAAAATGTCATCTGGCCTAAAGCCTTTGTCGGCTGCTTGCATCATATCATGACTAAATGGCTATCACAGAAGCGACCTTGAAGGAAACCATGCTGACTGCGCGTGGTTGCACTGTTTTCATATGTGCAAGAGAACTTAAGCAAGTAGTAGTTTGGTTAGTGAAGCGGACAATATCCATCTGCGTAGTACATTATTTCCCCATAAACAAGCTGATTCTTGATTTTGCGGCAGGAATTTGGACCTCGTGACCAATGACCAAATAGCTAAGTAATCCTAGGTTAATAAGTGCGAGAGAATGAGCTTGAATAAAACAAACGCGAAAATAATAACGCAAAGAGTATTATCAAAGACATCGATCCACGCGGTGGTCTGCCTAGAATATCGTAGCAGTTTTATTCATATAAATGTACAAAAAATTATAAGATACAAACAGGCAGTTAATCACGTATCTATGGAACAGGAAGGTTAATCTGTTGGCCGGTAAATGCGAAGACAGTTCAGAGGAATTAGACTGTGATGATTTCATTCTATGTATAATCTAACTTCTATTAATTTACTTTTAAAGTTTAAGGTGATTTTAAGAAAAGACGAGATTAGTAATTTGGAAGAATGCGGAGAGTTCATATGGATCAGGCAAATTGAATAAATATTGGCAATAAAAAAATTGAAATTATTCCTCATTATAGTGCTGCACTTTTATGTAGCAAATACAACGTAATTGTATGGAGGAAATTCCACCAAGAGACTTTAGTAGTATCGATTCAACTTAATGTAGAATAGAACGTTTCATTGCAAATTTCGTCTTACAGTGAACATGGAATACACATAGCCTTCACCAAGATTTGGATTGAATTGGCTATTTTTAAATGTACCTTATACTGTCGCGATCTTAAAGAATCGATTGGAAGGAAGCTTTAATTAACTTTACTGTAGACCAATAGCGTAAAACGTATATTCGTGCACTAGTATTTTTTTAAAATACTTCCATATGGAAAGCAAATAATTCCAATGCCTGCCAAAGATGAGTGAATTCTTTATCTTATCTCTTTCCGGAAGGTTCAATAATTACAAATACCGATTAAAGTTAGTTGGATTAAAAAGACACCTGGCTAGTTAAGTTAAATGTATGCAGGAACAGAGTATGTCAGCTGAAACCGTATTGTGTCTCATCTTTTTATGCAAAGATACCGGTTAATCTGCCCGAGAGCTAAGAGTAATTATATTTTATATTTATAATGATAAAATGGTTTTATTCTTCATTATTATTCAATATACTGTGTTATTAACTAAACGTTTAATGTAATTGTCCTTTATTGTTCCAATTTTTAGAAAGCTAATCGTTTGAAGTGAAAGCCATAATAAGAAGGCGGTTACTAATAATTAAAAAAAGGATCCTCCAACACATTGACATTTTTTAAATCCAATCACTAGTGTCCGAGTAAATCACGATAATATTATCTTCACGGTGAGAATGTGCTATACACGTATGCGTTAGTGAATGGGTTTGTGATCGTGTGTGGGGTTCATGAGAGAAAAACAAACTCTCCAATTACAATTATTATTAAAACAATATCTTATTCATTCATCGCCATAAAAGTTAAATATTAAGATAAAAATTGTGTAAATTGATGTAAGAATTTATCTTGTGGAACATTAACAATTTCTAAGAGTTTATTTCTGAGGAAGTACTTGGTTGCATGTGACGAAAACGAATTTAACGGAAGTATATGTAAACCGAAAAGTTCTCAAAATGATCACGATATCCGAATTCGGAAAGTGTTTCGAATTAAAAATTTTATGCATAATTAATAATATATGATGAATTCTCTTTCCGGTGATTGTACTTAAAAATTAATAAATTCAAATCTCAGAAGAAAATTAAAACCCCTGAAATGTTAACAGCATTCCTAACTGGCTGCTTGACCATACCTTAATCGTTCTAACATTAACAAATTCCTCCTGGTTCTTCTCACACACTCTTTACCTTAACCAACACCATAACTTACTCCTGGGCGCGACATACCGTCGCTAATGGTGGTTCTCCGATGAAACAGCCGATGAGGGAGGGAAGGGGGGGATTGGGGGGGAAACCCTAATAACCCTAAGAAGTGGACCCTCCAGGCCGTTGTGACGTGCTATAGGGTTCACCTCTATGCCTAGAGGGCCCCCTGCCACAACTTCAAGGACAAGCTCCGACCTCATAGACAGAAAGAACGAGCAGGTGAGAAGTGAGTGCTTAGTTACCTCACCCCTGCAGAAGAAGGTGAAAGAAAGGCCCCTGAAATAGATGCCTGCGACTGTAGGCCTAAGAGTAGGCTAGGTTTGTAGGGAATGCCTTCCCCACGCCCCCTACAGAGCAGGTGGTTAGTACATCTATGGTGCACTTCTTAAGAAAACTACTGCAAACTGTTGTCAAATTCATTGCAACATTGGCTGTGATATGGCTGCAATAGTCTATTGTTAACGTTTAGAGTTAAAAAAAATGTTGAATTTAAATTATATGTTAAGTGGACGGTTAAATTCTCATCTTTATATAAAATGCAGAAGATATTTAAATCAAAGATCGAAATTGTCGCTTAGGCTTAAAGCAACAGTAACTGCTGTTGTAAGCACAAATCTTGAGTTAATTAGACTTGTTTGATGAAGTAGAGGAACATTAGTTCATCTGAAGAGAAAAGAAACTGAGTACTTACGTGTAATTCTGGAGTTAATGATGATGGAATTTCCTGTAGGAAAAGAGAATAAATTGTTTAACTGATGGAATTCCCTTAATGTAAACAGTAATTCAATAATCACCCACATTTGTAACATTGTTATACTTTTTTTAAGAAATCACGGAATTCATACAAAAAGTTGATCTTCTTAGAGACACAGTTTATGGGAAAGTCTGCTTTTGTGCGTGATTCTATGACTTACACAATTCCTTCCTTTCTGAAATTATCACATCGGAAAGTTGCCTAAAATCCCAATTAATTCTTAATAAAAACTGCAAATCTTCAAATAGAATGCCAACTGAAGTGTCGGATATTCTCCTTTATTATAACTATTGTTCGTTTTGTTATTCCATGTTTTATGTGCGACCATTATAAATTTATACTAAAATATCGCTTTCTTGTAAATGAAGAGCAAAAGTAATGTCCGTTTAATAATTACAACACGATTTCTTGCTTAGCATATGTCTCTGAAAAAAAATCTTTTGAATGAAAATATTAGAGTATCCAGCGGATTAAGTTAGTACCCGTGAACTCCAGAAAGTGCAGCGCTAGGGATAAATTTATTTGTAAAATGCTACGAAAAAAGGCAAAGGTAACGAAGATGATCTCATACGCAGGTTAGGAATCTTTGAAAGAAAGAATACCAGAAGCTAGATTGAGCTTGACAAATTTTGAGACATCGTGTGCTATTTCGGCCGATTCAATTACGAGCAAAAAAATAAGAGAATTAGATGCTAGAGCAAGTCGTGCTTTGGATTCATATTTAAAATTTTTTGCGTTCCCCACAGAACGTTTTTGGGGGCTGCAAATGATAAATGAGCAATATTAAGTTATAACTAAATAAATTGTTTATGTACAGACCGGAGGTGAAACTAAGATAATGATAAATGTAATATTTACTGTGTTTGTTTACCTAACTTAGAAAGAACTTGTACTTGAGAAAAGACTCGAAGGTCAGTGAAAACAGGCCATTTTAGAGGGGCTAATGTCTTAACGGTGAAGGAAAAAAGAGCCAGCTGTCCTTGGAGATGATAACGAAGTCGTTTTCCTAAAATATCAATGTACTTTTCACTGTCCTTTGATTTTCATTGAATACAAACAAAGGTGAAAAGGAAAGTGCCTCCCTCGTTTCAAGAAGTACTGACTGGCAGGTGAAGCAAGAAGCGTACAAGAGAAACGGAAAGTCCTAATGATACCGAAACACTCGTCATGATAAAAAAAACATAGTTGCGAATACCCGAAAAATACGAAGTTATCTTTTCTAAGAATGTCATTCTCAAACATATTTATATATTTAAAAATTGCTGGATTTATCCACTTCATGCATTTACATTTGAGGAGATAATTGACTCAAAAGATCAAATTGTTTGTATCGTTTGAAACAAGCGACTCTATCGATGAAAGTGAGAGACCAGGAGAGGATCATCAGTTAGAGCGTTAAATCTACGCAAGTCCTGTTTCAAATCGTTGAGCTTTATTTAGATCAAAAGAATAACATTAAAATATTGATAAATGTTACCAATAATTTATGAAACCGAAGACAAAAAGGTGGTGAATCTTTAGATTGCTTTCGAATTTTGATTAATATAGCAGATGCTCCTAAACACATAAAATTTCATTTCACTGGTGATTATAAAACATTCTGGAGATGATGAAAAAATTAAACGATATTTAAAATAATTGTTGATTAAAATCCCTCCAACAATACAGTTCCTGGTTCTCGAGCAGTTAAGAAAAAAATATTACATTATGTTCCTTTATTCAACCAATCTCTTTAAGCAGCTAATTAATTACTAGGAGTATTCATCGTCTTTCATATGGTAAAGGATTAAATTATTTCAAACATTTAATAATTAATATTTTAACCTTAGAAGTGATGAATAGCCATAAATCTTCTTCTTGTAAATTGGTCGTTAAATTTAATTACAAAAGCAACTCAAAATACTAGCTGATTATTTTAAATATATTTAGAATGGGAATAGCGTCTTGTACAATTTGGTATGGTTTCGCAGTGATATTTTTCTGAGAGCGAAAAAACATTTCCATCTAAACAGTTGCTTTGTGCTAAGAATTTTTCCTAAAACGAATAAATACGCCACTTTATATATTTATTTAATACCATGATAACGGTACCACTCGGTATTTCCGCACAGAAAGGAGTACTTTTCATCTAATATAGTGAAGAGATTAGCAGTTCATATGTTTGTAATGGAAAAAAAGTTTCAGAAAAGAATTCATTATTGGTCACGACTAAGCTGCTCAAAGAAAATTTTAAACTCCATATGCAATTCGAAATAATCAATTTCAAATGTGGCTTCAAATCGCACTATAAATACCATTTCTTTTTAACGGAAGAATTTAATAATGTTATATTTCCTGCTGAAAATAAGTTTCCCCAAAAAGCGTTCTTTCATGCAAAACTTTCCTTCTGAAACATGTTAATATACATTGGCTGTTACACGATAAATAACGGACCAATAATGCATTTCGTGCCAGCCGATATACCATGTTATCCCTTTTAATAAACCAATCAGTTTCAACTGGTTTAGCTCCGTTAATTAACAACCGAAAATACAACCACTCAAATTATACACTTTAGAAATAATAATGATCCATCAGAAGAAGAAATGCAAAAGAGAAAAACTCTTAACTGCTCACCATTTGTGGTTCTCCGGGTATTCTTGTTCCTGGTTACTCCTCATAAGTGCCTTTCCACGATCACATAGAAGAAACTCCCAAGCAATAGAAGTGCCGAAAGGGAAGGATGTCAGAATCTGGAAAAATAGAAACGCTAAATTAATTCATTTGCGAATAGCAATGGGGTAATATTGTGTGGTATTATAATCTAGGGTATTATTGTGTTGTGCATATATAAATGCGAGCAATTGGCAAAGATAATGATTCATTTAGGATTATTGTTAAGATCATATTTAACAGTAACCTGTTCTACATCATAACTATTACAGTAAAATTATTTTTATATTTTATTCAATTTATTATTAAGCACGACATACATAAAGAAATAATGGCAATATTTCAAATTTGAGGCTACACTAAACGAAATCTGTATGCACTGAAATCAATGTGAAGTATAATTATTAAATGATTTCCGGCGTTCAAAAGCGCTAATTCAGTTCAGTGTAAAAACAGAAAGAACTCAAAAAGAAAAACATGCATCTCTCACTTGCTCGCAGGTACAGAGATCGATGGAGATATTCATCAGAACCGCACGGATAGTAGGAGTTCCAGATTCAAGACCTTCCTTTCCCTTCCATTTCTTACATATCTACGAAAATCTTCTACAATGCATTACTTATCAGAGATAAAAAACTAAAATTCTAAGGAAACTATCCTTTGATCTTTACTTCCGTTTAAATTAAGTATTTAATAAAAAATGTCCCCAAAGGCAATTAAATATAGAATACTGATATAGGCCAGTTTCGAATACTAAATTCCCTCCATTTCTTCCACAACTACGAAAACCGTACACAATGCATTATTCATCAGAGATAAAAAGAACAAAAAGAAAATTCTAAGACGGCCATCTTTTGATGAAAACTTCCGTTTAAATTACGTATTTAATAAAAAAATTCCAAATTGAAATTAAATATAGAATACTGATAGAGGCGGGTTTCGATCCGTAAATCAAGCCACAGAAATATTGGAACTGGTTTAATTAGCTAAGGAATCCAAAGTCAGCTTGAAATTCAAATGTAGATTTCCGTTACGATGTCGGTCGGAAATATTTTCGACTCATTCTAGTAAAAAAACCCCCGAAAATTGTTTTCCACCTTAATACAGCAAATATTCGAGTAAAAGTGGTATCGGAAAATTCGAAGGATTACCTTGGGCTTTCGTCAAATAACGTCTCTAGAAGTTGAGAATCGTAAATTCATTTCTTTAATATAATTTGCGAGACGAGATAAAAAATAAACGTACATAGCTAAATCATCGGACGATGAATGATGGTAAGAAAATCATGAAGACGAGTCATCTCGATATCTTCTATCGACGAATAATCGGGATATTAAATCATCTATAGTCAATCGTGAGAGTATTACGTAACGAAAAAAACATGTACACTAACGATTGTCACAAAAATAACAACTTAAAAACTGTAACATCAATTATTGTATTTAAACTAAGAATTAATTCAAGCAAGATTCATTTATGTTACTTACCGAAACTGGAGAAATCCCCGAGAAGTCCTGCGGCCATCTTGACGTCGGAAGATGTCTTTCCAACCCTAATTTAACTATAAATAATTTAAGAGGTTCTAATTTGATAACTTACTATGTAAAACTTAAATTATGCTACACAATTACTAGATCTACTAACCTCCAAGAAATTTGAATTCTAACGGTTTTTTTTCGTAAAAATTCTTCAGCATGTCAACACCAGGCGAAGTTTCTAGATCAACTAAAGTTTAAACCTAAAAAATCAACGGATCAACGAAACGGTGAGATCTGATTGGTTGTTATTTCTCGCAGTTACTTTTACTGTCACCCCTCCCACTTTTCCCCCTGCCGGAGAAAATTGTAACTTATAAGTAACGATAAATTAGCATTAAATTAGAAATATATTTATTTAAACATATATATAAGTTTAATTTGTAAATTATTGGAATAAATTTCGTTCCTCTAAAACCTTGTACTTAAAATCGACGTAAAATAGTTGATAGCTCCGTGTACGTAATTATGACGTACGTCCAACCTATTGTATGAGCAACGGTACGAGAAACATAATGAATTCCAATCATTCAAATTATGAAACTATGCAATGTGATCTAAAAGAATTAATGCAATGACTACGCAATTAATAAATAAACATATGGTTAGTTGCTGTATTTTAATATCTTCCATCTCATATGAGAAACATATCAGATAATAAAATTTAATTTTTAGCATTTACTTAAAATTTTATATTTAGAACGTAAGGAAAATCAAGCTTTAAAAGTTTTGGAAAATAAATTATATTAGCGTGCATTGATTTCGTAATACGAATTTTTTGATGATACCCAGATCTGGCATGATTCCAAGTAAGACTTCTGTTTAGTTACTATGTATTTAACGTAAGTTAAACTAAATACTTCGAATTCACTTTGAAGGTTTTATCAAGAAAATGGTAGATAAAATTTATTACATACGTTTCGTACTTCTAAGTTACACACGTGATATATTTCTGAGTTGCGGGGATTCGTAATGTAACAATAATGAGATAAGAACGGGAATAAGGATTTGAATATTTAAGCCTTTACGTCATATGGTGGTCATTAAAATTAATCAATACAATATGTATATCAAAGAGATATGAGTCGTTACATCCAAGCTATCACATCGAATATTTCCATGAATTACATTCGAGTTAAACAAAGATTGAAATATTTTTTTTAGAAATTTTAGAACATATCTTTTATTCGAAGCTTAAAAAATTCATTGGCCTTAGTGAACATCTCATTTTCTCCAAGAATAAGTAAAAACTATATACACTCAATACTATAAAGATAAATACATTTCATTTGCGGTATTTATTTAAACCATAGAAACAATTAAACCAGATATATTGAATAATTCAGATGCCACATGTCAAGAGACATAATATTACTTTTCTATGTAGATTATTCATTATCCTTTCTCTTACATCTGTACTTAAGTATTTAGAAAAAGGCCAATTCGAAAATAGAATGAGGCTTACAAGGCAAAATGAGGGGGGAGATTCTTTGCGTTCTTTTCTCAATGAGCTGGAAATCATCCATGTCATCATCTTATGAAATACCTCTACAAATATGCACTGAAAACAGCCTTTCGACGTTTGGTAGGGAATGTACTTATTGTACATTTCTTTTTATCAGTTTTATTCATCAGTATAATCCATTTAGATGAGAAGGAGAAATACATAATTGAAAATAGGAATGTAGAAAGAACGCAAAGAGAGAAATATAAAATGTACCGACATTACTGTCAAAGGCAAATAATAGTAAATAAAATAACGCTAAAGTATTATAATAACTATCTCACAGAAGTAATACTAATTGTAACATACATTGGCCATAATATTTATAACTATATATTGAATTTTATGAGTTGTAGGAACGAATGAGGTTTACCACGGCAGAAGAAGAATAAGATACTTTGACTTTATATTTCTTATTGAGGTAGGATTTTGGGAGTGCCAAGATAAAGTAGAACAATGAAACCATGAAAAAAATTGTTCATATAATTCGAAGAGGTAATAGATTAAAAATTACTCATATGTCAAAAATTAACTTTATCACTGCCTGATTAAGACAAATATTATTCAATAGTTAGGTATAATAGGGGATACGGGAATAAGGTAATAGTAGGGGATACATTTTTCCTATGAAATTCCATAAGATATTTACATTTGTTATGAAGATAGATTAGCATTGATTTCTATGAAATAAATACCTTTGAGTCAAACCAGTCTGAGAATCATGAGGCTGATAATGCAAGCACACTCATCATGAAAATGGTATGCTTTATTAAGAATAATTAATGTAATGCTAATGTAACTTTGTGAAATTCATGACAATATACACGGTGGAATAAAGAATACTTCAGTTATCTTTTAGTACTTAGTAATGTTCTTATTATATCCCCCCAGGTTTGTTCATGGTGGCGACAATATGAAAAGTATTGAGGTATTAGTGATGCTTGATCATTATAATAATATCAACCGAAATTACAGCAAAATTTCGTGAGCCTCCCACTCTTAGCATTCTGGCTCGGTGGACGTTTAACTCAGTCTTTAAACAAATTAAGTTACAGAGGTACTCAATGCTATTAATTTAGCATTAAGGTGAAATAAATGTGGAACTAAAAGATTCCCAGAGTACCACTCATTCTTCGGAACCTTTAAAATTAGCTAAATTAGCTTATAATTATGTAAATAATGAATACCAAGCTGAAGTTAGAAAGAAGAGATCATATGGTTCACAATTTCTATGGACATACTCTGTCTATTGCCTTACATTACCCAACTTAGATTGTATGTGAAATAGACCACAATATCCGTGTATTTCCTTGTTAGAATAATCATTCTTACCTTCCAATCCTATATAATTCCGGCTTGATAAGTAATAATGATATAAGTATAATAATTCGGCTTGATAATGCACGAAGAACCCCGTATTCATTAATCTCACACCGGAAGTTCATCCATTCAGTTGCAATGGCATTTAACACTACCGAGTTAAAGACTTACGCAGAATTCCCCAGATTTTGTCCAGATCCATGTGAACACCTGCCTTCATAAGAACTCCAATTTAAGTAATAATTATTCAATCGATGACTATGCTCACTGCTACACTTCGACGTGCTTTTCGAAAAATCACCGATCATGGAGCTGAAACACACCTTTATCCAAAATGCACAAACACAACATGATATTTCACATACACTCACAGCACAAACTTAATGTGATTGATTTTTCATCAGATATCACTTTTTTAAGGCTTCTAAGACACATACCGATGGAAATACTTAAGGTTTTAAGTTCCTAGGTGTATGATCAATCTCTTCTTGAGGCAGCAGGTCTTGGCGTGTTTCCGCGCTTTTAAAGAGGATTATGGTCTACAAAATTCTGACAAACGAAACCTGCTCTTCACGTCATGTGGCCTTCGAACTTCTCAGTACTTTGTCTCGCTAAGTGGACTGTGTTCAAAATGGCACCGTTTACATTTTTCTGTGGGTTTCAAATTTAACAAAGGTGAAAAGGAGTTAGTGTAGACTGGATTCAGCTTTACATTCAGTGATATAATTGGAAAAAGTGTGAGTGGAAATAAAAGGATCATGGTGGCTGTAGTGCATCACATATTCCGAGTATGGAGCACATGTAATGGCGTCGGTAACTTGAACATGTCCTTCGCGAATATTAAAATCGTTTGTGCGAGAGAAGATAATAAGTCTGAAGAAGGCCTTGTAGAGAAGTGAAGAAGCTTTAAAATCGGATTTCTTCGCAGCTGGACAAATAACATAAGCTGTATGGGCTTTGGAAGTGTGCTTTTAAATTTTCATGTATTCGGACGCAATAATCTGAATTAAAATTAAAAGGAACCAGAAGAATTCTCAATGGTAAGTTATTTATTGCAATATTATTGGGAAGATTAGTTGGAAGAATATCCAACGACGTGCTTATAGAGACAAGACGAATAGCGTTGGCCGTGCTGATTAGGGAATCCAAAAAGGGACTAATGATTCACTTTATTTGAAAACTTAGAATTAGTTTCATAGTTTTAATAATGAATACGCTGAGAATAACAATACAGTGTTAATGCCCAAAATGATTTCTCTGGATCATCTCGAATTGAAACATCTCCTATACGTTTTCCTGTGCTGCCCCATCATTTCTTTTTTTATTAATTCATCTTCAGTCCTTTTCCTTTCGGACTGTGAATTTATATTTTGGCGGTAGAAGTCGGTAGAAATTTTTTTATCACTAGCTTCAAAATACCTGATGAATCAGTAGTGAAAACGTGTGTAAAAGAGAGAGAAATATCGAGAGATTGCAGTAAAAACGATAAAACGGTAATAATTGATTTCAAATGCTGTATCTTTGCAATCTTTCGTGGAGTGATTAGGATTTAACAATATTTAAATCAATTTTATCGTAACTAATATTTCTATTGTAAAATAATATCGATTAAAATTTCGTAGACATTTTAAATATTTCATTACCTGCTATGAATCAAATAGGAGATGGAAGATATTAAAATACAGCAACTAACCATATGTTTATTTATTAATTGCGTAGTCATTGCATTAATTCTTTTTAGATCACATTGCATAGTTTCATAATTTGAATGATTGGAATTCATTATGTTTCTCGTACCGTTGCTCATACCATAGGTTGAACGTAAGTCATAATTACGTCACAAGGAGCTATCAACTATTTTACGCCGATTTTAAGTACTAGGTTTTAGAGGATCGAAATTTATTCCAATATTTTTTAAATTAAACTTATAATATGTTTAAATAAATATATTTCTAATTTAATAACAATTTATTATTACTTATAAGTTACAACTTTCTCCGGCAGGGGGAAAAGTGGGAGGGGTGACAGTAAATGTAACTGCGAGAAATAACAACCAATCAGATCTCACCGTTTCGTTGATCCGTTGATTTTTTAGGTTTAAACTTTAGTTGATCTAGAAACTTCGCCTGGTGTTGACATGCTGAAGAACTTTTACGAAAAAACTGTTAGAATTCAATTTTCTCGGAGGTTATGAGAATCGAAATCCAATAATCGTGTAACATAATTTAGGTTAAACTTAATAAGTTTTCGAACTAGAACCTCTTAAATTATTTATTGTTAAATTAAGGGACATAAAGACTCCTTCAGACGTCAAGATGGCCGTGTGACTTCTCGGAGATTTCTTCAGTTTTGGTAAGTAACATAAATTAATCTTGATTGAATTAATTCTGAGTGTAAAGACAATCATTGATGCTATAGTTTTTAAGTTGTTATTTTAGAGACAATCGTTAGTGTACATATTTTTATCGTTATGTAAGACTCTCACGATTGACTATAGATGATTTACTATCCCGATTATTCGTCTTCATGTTTTTCTTACTATCATTCGTCGTCCCATGATCCAGTTATGTATGTTTATTTTTTATCCCATCTCCGACAATTTATATTAATGAAATGAATTTACGATTCTCAACTTCTAGAGACTTTTTTGACTAAATGCCCAGGTAATTCTTCGATTTTTTCCGATACAACTTTTACTCTTCGGATATTCGCTATATTTAGGTTCAGAATAATTTTCGGAGATATTTTTACTAGAGTGGGTCGAAAATGTAGTCCACCGCCATCTTAACGTAACGTCCACCGCCATTTCCGTTACATTTGAATTTCAAATTTACTCAACATTCCTTAGCTACTTAAAGCAATTCCAATATTACTCTACTTTGATTAACGATTCGAATCCGGCCTGTATAAGTATTCTGTATTTAATTTCAATTTGGAACATTTTTTTATTAAATACGTAATTTAAACGGAAGTTAACATGAAAAGATGGCTGTTTTAGAATTTCTTTTTTTCATTTTTATCACTGATGAATATAGTATTGTGTTCGGTTTTTGCAGTTGTGAAAG
This sequence comes from Pachydiplax longipennis, assembly GCA_036926295.1. Lineage (NCBI taxonomy): Eukaryota > Metazoa > Arthropoda > Insecta > Odonata > Libellulidae > Pachydiplax > Pachydiplax longipennis. The sequence continues at coordinate 9,664,101 of JAVFKF010000024.1, read as the reverse complement.
AAATGGAGGGAAATGGATGGTCTTGAACCCGGAGCTATTACATACCGTGGGACTTCCTAGGGATTTCTTCAGTTATGGTAAGTAACATTAATTAATCTTATGTATATTACTTTTAGTCATCCTTCGTTTCGACTTTATAGTTAATTAGTGAGCTGTTGATTATTATTCACGTAACCATTGTTAGGTGTATTCTTAGGGAATATAGTTATTCGTGACGAGTGCTACTCTTATAAGGATCTGCGATTTCTACTACTACATTGCTCATCTTATATGATCATGAATACTCTTATTACTGAGCAATTAATTCCAGTTATGTCTAATTTTATCCAATTATATTTTATCCAATATATTATATACTGACGATATTTTAAACTTGAAGTCACTAGTCTCAAGTTCTAAGGACAATATCCGAAGAAAGTTTAAATTAATGCTTCTATAGCTTTCCGTGACTGGTTTAAACCTTTATTTATTGGCTGTTTAGATCCAGAATAGATTTAACTTTTATTTTTCTATTTTTAGCTTTTTCTGTCAACCGATATTTCGATGGAATTTTATGTTTGAATTTTGAAGTTTAACTTTGCGATTAGTTGTTAATTAAATCGATGTCATTATTTCTGTTTCTAAAATGTGGTTCCAATTCCAGCCAAACCTGTACTTTATGTTTAATTTCAATTGAGAAATCATTTTCATGGAACTTGTTCTTTTAATCGTAGTTAAGGTCGCTATAACTTACACATAATGATCAAGAAGAGTTTCGCAAATTACAATTAAAAATTCAGTTGCGCCATGAAGTGGTAAATATCATTCTAATTTCCAGTAGAACTTATAGCGCAAGTCATATTTCTGCGACATTTAGAGATTATGAGTTGTGTTTTGAACCAAATATGTAACAAATTTTGCATTTTAATTTGAACATTAAAATTCGGAACAACTCTTAGCATATTTCTTTAGTTTTCAATTATTTTTCATTCATAATATTATATATAAGACGAATCTGATTTTTTAACTTTGAAGTTCTCACTTATTTAAATTCACAATAGAGTGAGTTTATTTTCAACGTATGGCTTAGACAGTTACAAGGAAGTCACTAAGAAGATTCTTATATCTGATATTTTGAGGAAATCTATTATGAAGTTTTCTTCGAGATAATGATTTTTGGGTGATGTTCAAGGTGTAATACAATACTTAACGATTCTCTTACCTGAAATTGGGTACTGAATTTCAATAGCTAACTTAATATTTACAACAAAGTAAGTATTTCAAACAAACCCTTTATTGGTTTACTAACACATATTTATTATTCATATTTGTTTGGATCGAGTTTCCATACTCATCTCAGTTCAGAAAAAACGATAACTATAGTACGTACTCTAAGTATTCCTCTTTTTCTTTTTGCCTTTCAAGCTTGTTAATCAACTTTATAAATTACGAATAAATCTACCGTAAGGATGTCTACCTGGAATTGGATATTTTTTAATTTGGTCTTAACCAAAATCCTGCTTATTTGAATTATCATCATTGGCCAATACTTCATCTAACAAATGTACAATACGGTATCACCTAAAATTAAATTCACTATTCATTAATAAATTAATCTTCTGTTTCTATTCCAGATCCAGATAGTAGCATGCTTTCCTCCTCGGCAATTGTTTTACTTCTAAGTTTCTTCTGCTTGATACGGAAGAAGTTGAGGATTACCGGAGAACCAAAATTGGTGAGTAATTCAAAAGCAATATATAATATTTTATTTACCGATTAATAATCTCTATTCTGTTTTTACATTAAATATATCTAGTATACATTCTGTATAAAATGTATTAATATTAAATTTAGAAAATCTGAGTAGGTTATCAGTGAAAACGAAGGGTTGCATTGGTCTCTTCTGTCCCCCACAACATTCTACTTTTATCAATTCGTAGGAGACGAAGCGATTAAAAGGAGAGAACGGTTAACCAGCAAATAGTTTTCTGACAAAAGAAAATAATCCTAAATTATCTTTCGAATGAAGTTAATTAATATTTTCTAATTTCTGTCAAGAACAAGAAACATCATTTTTGTTGAGATATTAATCTAAAAGTAATTTAGATAACGTTTAATTTTTGGTCATTAGCTCTCGATTATTTTATAATAAGCAGTGTAATGACAATCAATTTATGATGTCAATATTATAATAAGTAGCGTAATGACAATTTATGAGTTCAGTTTTCTGATGCATCAAGTGAATATCAACTCTCGTTACTGTCGATGATGAATTTCCTTATATATTCCTATTTAAGAAACTCAAATCGTGACATCAAATGTTTCCATGAATAATTAATTCGTTACGATCTTTTTAGATTGTTCCATCAAATTTTTTAGCAGGAGAAATGTTTTGGTGTCCTTAGGATTTTCTTTTGTCTTGTTTATTTTGGACCCCTCGTAAGTCACTTTTCCTCTTATTCACTCCCTATTCGTCATAAGACACTTTCCTTTTTGCCTTTATTTACAATCAATGAAAATGAGAGGCAATGAAGTGTACACTGATATTTTTATTGACTTTGTTATCATCCAAGGACAGTTGGCTCTTCCTTTCTTTCACTGTAAAGACATTAGTCCCTCTTAAATAGCCGTGTTTTCAATGACCTTCGAATGTACACTCAAGTTCGACTTCCTCCTAAATTACCGTAAATACTACATGTATTATTATTCTATTTTCTCCTCTAATGTGTCCATAAATATTTATTGTGTTTTAACTTAATATCGCTCATTTGTATCACTTGCAACCATGCTTAAATATACTGCAGGGAGTCTGAAAATTCATATTTAAGAGTGTGAATGTGCCGTGTTTATACTGGATGTTTTAGCGAGATTTTTCATTTCAACTAGAGTTCGAATCTTATTGACTAATGTCGGATTCGTATTGTGATACGGTGTGTCCGTTTCCTATTCATTAAATTTATAAACAGGAAGTTGATTATTTCGTCTCTAGTTTACTATCGTCAGCTAGTACAAACATTCAGAAATTTATAATCAGAAGCTTTTAGATCAAATATTCTTTTGCGATTGTAGTCATTTTCCTGAGTTAACAAGTTTTGGTGAAGTAGATGGTTCGGAAAACATTTCAATCGTCGACATACTGATGGCCGTCTGGCACCAATTCCTAGAAAGGACAACTAACACCTTCTGGGAACATCCCTCCGAAACTCTTATCAATTAACAGCGGATTCCAATTTATTCTCTTTCAAATAATAGTATTCTTACATTATATGTGCCATGCAAATTTCATTACGACCTAAAATTAGATTGACTTAATACTTTTGTTAAGATTCTATTGTATTCTCACGCTTGTTTGACAGATGGTTAGCAATAATTGTTGATGGTTAACGAAATTCGGAGTACAATGTTTTCTTCGTAGTAATCTAACTTCACTAACTCCTCGCATTTTATGATGTAATACTCTCATTCACTAGATATTTATCGGCCTGAAGAATTAATTCAGAAGAGAATTGGGTAACTCAAAGGATCGCGCACTACAGTAGATTATTTCATGAATTGTGTCCCTGAAGAGTAGTTCTGAAGGCTTTCGTGTAGATTCTGATTATTACTTACTGATGAGAAAGTAAAAATGTATAACAATGTAACAATTGTCGGTAAATGTTTAAAAGATTTGGGAGGATATGAAGGGAACTCTACCTATTAAAGAATTCGTTCTCTTTTTCCACAGGTAGATCCGTCATCATTAACTTCAGAACTACACGTGAGTATTCAGTTTCTTTTCTGTTCAGATGAACTTACATAGAGGATATTAATACAAGTTTTGTGCCTACAACAGCAGTTATTGTTACATTAAGCCTAAGCGACAGTTGCGATCTTTGATTTAAATATCTTCTGCATTTTATATAAAGATGAGAATTTAACCGTCCACTTAACATATAATTTAAATTCAACATTTTTTTTAACTCTAAACGTTAACAATAGACTATTGCAGCCATATCACAGCCAATGTTGCAATGAATTTGACAACAGTTTGCAGTAGTTTTCTTAAGAAGTGCACCATAGATGTACTAACCACCTGCTCTGTAGGGGGCGTGGGGAAGGCATTCCCTACAAACCTAGCCTACTCTTAGGCCTACAGTCGCAGGCATCTATTTCAGGGGCCTTTCTTTCACCTTCTTCTGCAGGGGTGAGGTAACTAAGCACTCACTTCTCACCTGCTCGTTCTTTCTGTCTATGAGGTCGGAGCTTGTCCTTGAAGTTGTGGCAGGGGGCCCTCTAGGCATAGAGGTGAACCCTATAGCACGTCACAACGGCCTGGAGGGTCCACTTCTTAGGGTTATTAGGGTTTCCCCCCCAATCCCCCCCTTCCCTCCCTCATCGGCTGTTTCATCGGAGAACCACCATTAGCGACGGTATGTCGCGCCCAGGAGTAAGTTATGGTGTTGGTTAAGGTAAAGAGTGTGTGAGAAGAACCAGGAGGAATTTGTTAATGTTAGAACGATTAAGGTATGGTCAAGCAGCCAGTTAGGAATGCTGTTATCATTTCACAGGTTTTAATTTTCTTCTGGGTTTCGCGTTCACGAATCTTTTAAGATACAAACACATGGGAGAATTCTAACTATCAGTAATTTAAGATAATATTTTGAAAGCGGAGCACTTGAGCAAATATGGAGATTGAGAAAATTGCTTGCATTTTGCACGATATCTGAATACACCGCATTTAAATCTTACTCAGATTTTACTAACCAATCTTAAGAAAATTATCAATTTCTGTTAAGAGAAAACAGGGATTCCATTCACATACTTTACGCGCAATTCATTTAGACTTCAGTCTTTTTTTAAAATTAGACTTTATTTCGAAGTATTTATGAGACTTATAAAGTAAGAGTTGCATTTGGAAATTGAATTTTATCTCCGTTGTGCGCACTACATGACAGCAAACTAGAAACCCAACTTGCCCAATTAAACGAATGCAGTTCATCTTCACTGTGAATTAATGGAATTACGGTTCTTTGGTACACTAGTTTATTGATTAAGAAAATGACACGTTCTAGAGGATCCGACTCTAATGATTAGCTAACCACCATTCTATTATAGCATTTAATTTTATTCATTACTTTTCTTCACATCGGAACAGTAAAGGACAAATAAGTATTGTTTAATGACTGTAATTAATTATTAAAAATGACGGTAATTATTAAAAATGACGGTGGTTATTAAAAATGACGATGTATACCTTAACATTATTAAAAAGGGATATAACTCATCTTAACTGACCGAGAGATTTAACGGCATGTTTACATAGAAAGACGAGACGCAATACAGCAATATTTCAGTTTACATAGTCTATATTCCAATAATTGTGGGATATTTCAAGTTTAACATCACAAGATTATAATCGTTTTTTTCCTTTACTTGAGTTATCTAGTTGGGTGAACCTTAATACTACCTAGAAATAAATTAGTCGGTGTTTTTAAATTCTGAATTTTTCCCAAAACTGAAGGAAAACAAGTCACTCATCATGGACAGATAGTTCTATAAGTTTCTGGCTATATTGAAATGTATTTACGGATTAAAACTACACCATAGCCATCAGAGTACTTAATCTAAATTTTTGTTTTTGAAAGATTGCTTCCTTCCAAATTAAGTGTTAGATGGAAGAAGAGACAACATTGTCTCAATCTCGCCCCGCAATAAAGACGTGTTATTATTATTATTATTATTATTATAACACTCTAAACTCTATTCGATTTCTATTCTAAATTTCACGAGAAATTAATATTCCGAGAAACAAAATATTAAATTTAGAAAGATGAAGATTATATTTTGAAATGAAAACTAAATGAGAATCTGTATCATGATCATCGGTTTCCAGCGACCACTAATTTTGGTAAAATTTTACGGAAGACAAAAGATATATGGAATCTCAGCTGTAACAGATTTCTTAATGAGGTAACTATAATAGCATTTATGAATATGTATATATATATATATATATATATATATATATATATATATATATATATATATATATATATATATATATATACACGATGGCAATTATAAGTATCATAGAAAATTCCTTATTCCTAACTTAGTTAGTTAACTATATTTACTTTTAATGATCCTCTTAATGTTTATCAAGTTACATTCGAACATTTTCCGGAAAAAGTCTTCTATCAAACTGTCACAACCAAAAATACACCTTTTGAATAATTTATAATGACTTAATATTTTTAAATTTTTTCCCGTTAGCTAGGGATTTATCTGCATGTATGTGGTCGGAGACGATTATTATTCAACAAACAACTATGAGGCACCTAGTGATTATTATTAAACATTAGAAGGCAGTCGCTTTCTATTGAATAGGAAATCCGAAATCGTTCGAATGCAAGTCCTTTTTGTGCTCCTAGGATAGCCGTCGTTAAGTACCGTAAATGAAGAAATAGCGCTGGCGAAGGTTATTTAATGGGACTATTGATTAAATCTATTTATTATTATTATTATTTAGTCCACAAGTAAGTAACAAGGAAAATAATTAAAAACGAAAATGAAAATTAAGTTAAAAATATTAGTAAAAAAACGTGTTATTTCCTGCAGATTCGGCTAGTACGGGCGTGTAATGCGGGGTTGCCTATACTCAAATTTTCAATTTTCAATTAATTATTGCAGCGAAACTAAGGCCCATTCAGAGAAACGCCGTTACATTATTTCATTACTCTACTTTATGCACCACCACAAAAAGTTTCATCAAAATCCCCGGACAAAAGTGAGGGTCTCTCCTTGTGAGAACGCAGTATTTCGACGATTTCTAATATGTTATCAATAATTAACGAATTTAATTACTTATTGTACATCTTATTTCATACTGCAACTACCGGGACCGCTTCCTCCGAAAGCGAACGCGTTACCCACTTGGCTACAGGGGGTCCCGCATATAATGAATATCATGAAAATTTTTGTTGGTTATCAAATTAAGGAGATTATTGCAAGCGATTGGTAAATTAGACGGATCGGCTGCAGAAATAGATTTATTATTTGATAACTTTTGCGCGACAGCCATTTGCGCCGTTACCTCCGTAATCTAGTTTCGTGTTTTATGTCATCTTAAATTCAAAGGCTTTTGATCTACACAGGAAATGAAATCATTATTTTCTTCAGCTTTCCCGCCAGAGGGTTTCCTATGAAAATAGAACGAATATTAAAAGGCGAAAATAGTTCTAAATGCATTTTCCCGAAAGCTCTATGAATCACATAGATTTTTCCAAGAGATTTTCAATTCGACAGAAATATTAATGAAATAGACGGAAATTGGATGAAATAAGGTAAAATTTGATACTAGGAAAGATCAATTTTCTTGAAAGGTAGACCCAAATACTTCGGTTCAAGGGAAATTGTAAACTCTTCCCAATTTTCTTGAAAGCATCACCTTTTATTTTTCCTTTAACTGTGGCACTATTTAACTACGACTAAACGCACCTTGCTGTTAGGAATTAGGCTAGGTTAAGACTTTATTAATCCCAAGTCGAAATATTTCCTCTTGAAAATGAGTAATTGAAACTTTCACGTGAAAGCTTTGGTTATGCATTAAGTATGAAATAAATGAAATTTCCCCGATTTTCATCAATAACAATGTCTCCACTCCTTTTTCGATATTATGGCGTAATCATTCTCTTCATTTTATACCATTGTTTGGCACCAAATTGGCCAGAAAGTCTCTCATATTTAAAATTAGGGTCTCTTCCGATAAAATGTTTGCCATTCACGTCCTACACCGCCAATAATTCGTACAAAATCGTGTGGCTACACTATCCATCGTTTGGCTAATAACTACTTGCATGTATAGGTGGTCCAAGAAAGTGGAAATAAAATTCCAGGACAATAAAAATCTACAAATAATTGTGGCCGGTTTTTCTCGATATAGTTCCGTCGTAGCGTTAGATTCATTTCGTCCGCTCCCACGGCGAATAACGCTCTCGGATCTTTAATTAAGATATCGCCTTAAAACAAACGGTATCTGAAAAGCTCAACAATTACCTCAAGTTCTCTCTCGACAAGTTATTTGCCACGTGAGAAACCAAGATTTTTGACAACACCTATATTGGGCTGCTCAACCAAATTTTTCTAAGTTAAGTTCCACAAATAATTTTTGCTAAGTTTTGGTTGATAAAAATTAAATACTGTGTAATTTTTATGCGTAATGATGTTACAAAGAGCAATCGAGGAAAAAAATGGCGCCTATGTTGGATTCAAAAGGAGTAATGAATAAAAATAATTAATAATTAAAAAAAACTTACGGTAAAAAGGACACTTTCGTTCCTTTAAGCAATATTGTTATCACTATAAAAGTACTTAATTTTCGGTGCAGTTTTGATGACATCTTTGTCATACAAAACTTATAAGATCTATAAATGAAATCGCCCGTGACTGAATAGCAGGATATGAGTAGTCTCAGACCCAATTGAAATCGTCCACGCAGCTATCCGGAGCTGAGTGACATCTTAGAAACGTTTTCGGTACTGCGTCAAATTCCATATCAAAATAATACACGGAGTTCTTCGGGGTATAGCCGAACTTTATGGCAATTTATGTTAATATATATCTCTTTCTGACCTTTATAAATTCCTGATGTTTATCGAGATTTCTTATGGATTTTTATAATTATATTCGACACCTACCATACATGTATGGTAGGTATGCCTAAAAGTAGGTATTGTCTCCTAGAAATGGCAACAAATTCCATATTTAATGAAAACACCGTTTAATAGCTTTAGAATGAGAGTATTTAAAGCATCGTACGTTTTAAGATCTCTGAGAAATGGGCGTTCAATTGAGAGCGCGCGCGCCGAATTTCGAAGTTTTCTGTGAACTTTGTTTAGCCGCCATTTTGTAATTATTCGGATTGTTGGCCTAAAAATTGGTAAAGGTGACTTAATTGTTACTATCAATAATGTGGCAAAGTTTCAGGAAGATACGAAAATGTAATGTTTTTTTTTGTTCGATTTGGCGTGGAATGACCCACATACGTAGCTTCTGTTTACTCTCACATTGCCTTTTCCAGGACAAAATTACAAAGCATTCAAAAGCAATCCATTTGCTTTCTGAAATCCGTCGTACACAAGGCTTCTCCTTCATTCATCTGAATTCAAAATGGTCCTGAAAGATCAGATCATTCCATCACTTTATTTTAGCATTTACACGAAAATTGAATTGAATACTTAGAAAGCGAGAGGAGTTCGTGTTATCTTTCTGAAATCAGTGCGGTTCTCTTTCTCATTCGAAGGAGGAAGATCTTTCTTCCGTGTAATATTTTATTATTAATATTATTGTTTAACTCATTAATAGGCAATTTTAGGGTTATGTGGGTCTCTCTTTCGTCTAACCATACCTAAGTCAAAGTTGATGCAAAGTTTGACAAGTTACAGAAATACGAAAATCGAGAATAAAAGGCTATAAAAAGAAAATGTAAGACCGTGGTGTGGAGAAAAACTCCTCAGTTGAAGGCTTTCAGAGAAAAACCCATGACATGGAAAAATGCTATCCCAAGAAGGGGACTAAAATAAAACACGATGATGGAAATGAATGAAATCAGATACAGCGCAATATTTGATTCTCGACTGCTGACACTCCGTCTTATGATGATCTACGACATGGAGAATGCATGATGTTTAGTTATTCATGAGGTTTTATATCTGAAAAGAAAGTGGGAGAAGAGTAGGTGGGGAAAAATTACATTTAAATTAAATTGAAAATTAAATTAAATAATTAATTGTAACCTTTAATGCCAAGTTTTGAAAAATTTGAACTAAAATATTATTTATTCTGTTCAATGCCGATCATCTCATCATGTAAGTATAACGGGGATACATCCAATATACGTTATACATATATGCACGCATAGGACACTAGTCATTATCAACTACACTTAATTTGACAATGATTACATCATTTATACTTTATAGCAAGGATACATTATTAAAATCATATATACTCTTATTAATACTTCCTTTCCATGCTCCCCTTTCCTTCCGTCGTCTTCTGCTTTCAAAAGAAGTCATAAATAGTTAATATTAGTAATGATAGCACTAAATGTATGATAATCAGTTACAAACAGAGAGATTAGTTTCACTAATAGTTAACATTAAGAAAATGGAGAATTTCTAATTTTATCTAACGAAAGATAACATTTGTGAGTTCTGAAATACATCCATCGCATCCATGAAGAAGCCCCGCGATGTATCTGACAGAGTATGAATGGAAATTGTGTAAAGGGTCTCTCTTTTGTGATGAGAACAGAATGCGAGCAAGAAAAAGGAATCTCAAGAGGTATTTCTCAGGATTTCACTCCCTCATGGCTTCCAAACGGAAGGTTACGTGTTGTATGAAACTCTTTCACGGATAACATAGTCCTATAAAATTTCCCTTTCATTCCCAACGTAATTGTCGTGCAATTGCAATCGTTTATTGATTTTGTTTAAGAGAGAATAAAGTAACATACGAAGAATAATGCTCCAATATCTCACTTCTATCATAAAAATATCAGAAATCATAAGTTAAGTGGGAGAGGATGGTCAGTGATTGAATATGAGTTGTCGAAATAGGTGAATTAAAACATTTGAGCCAATCATCTTGTGTAGTAGCGAAAGTTCGGTATGTCAAGGGATGATATGAGTAAACTATGTGCAGCAATAATATATTCTGGGAGGAGTATACAAAAACCTTTTCATTGTGTAAAGAAAGGAATATGACACGCAAGGGGCCCTGAATAGCCGCGTTCGCTTTCGGTGAATGCAGTCCCCAGTTCGATTCCCGGTGTACTCAGCATCGTGAAAAAATTGGAAGCCTTTCTCAATGAATAGGTCTAGAAAAGTCAAATAAGACAGGGCCGATGTACTGCGTCTTCCAATGCCACCTGGATAGGTCTTCTCTCTCAAAGCGTTTCCTCTAAATGAAACGAAAACGCCAAAATTTTAGCTAAAATTACGTTTAATTTTTAGAAATGTATGGAATAACGCAAAGGCCCAAGAGGCAGAAATTTATATATATTCTAATCCTCAAGATAACAATAGAAAATTGACCGGGGGTTTCAGGGTACAGCCGCTAGGTGTACCATTCCATGTTGTAGTACGAACTGTATGACAAGATATTAAAATCTCATTAAATGAAATATCGTCTTGTGCATGTAAAATGTAATGTCCTTCAAAGTAGAATTACAATGCTATATTATATCTCAGGTAGCTCAGGTTGATTAAAACTTTTATCTTGATTACGGTTATTGCTCTAAATCAAATAATCTAGAAATACTTTTGAGCCGTAATAGCTTTCTGCTCTTAAAAGAATTCTATAAGATTAATCTCAAAGGAATTTCTTTTCAATTGATTAAAGAGACCAAAATAGGAACTTCGAAATTCTTCGTGCGGCTTCGAAGTAGTCGTATGTACCGATACATTATCAGACCGGACGATACAGACATGTTGATAATTTCCCCTACATCTCTCATTAGTAATAATGGTTTTTATCACTTCTGTGCTCCGGTTATTTTCCGACCTCTTGCTGTTTAGGCATTTTCTCGCATTGCGACGTTTTCTCCGTAAACCATTTGTGGACTACAGCCCAAATTTGTCTGCGTTTGTTTATATCTCGTATGTCATGTTTTATCAATTAATTTGTAATTATTTATCTAATAGTCTATCTATCAGCTTGTATTTATGAGTTAGTACCAAATATCTAGTATCTAAAGTTTGTCCATTTCTTTGAATGTATTAATTTATTTTCTATACGCAAGGTTACTTTTCAATCGTATTTTATATAAAACTTCGTAATTTAGCATATTGTAACTTCAGAAGTTAGATGTAAAGACGTCCATTTTGTCCATAAAAGTATAACAATAGCAATAATCTCCTTTTGCGTAATGAATGCGTTTTCTTCGACGTTAGCTTCACTTAGGAACAGATTCGCTTCGTAATATACTCTGAGCAGATGATAATGAATTTGTTATCACGCAATTAAGCTCAAATCAGAATGCGATGTGACTCACGTCCTCGGTGATGAATGACAAATATTGCCTCGATTCCGCGAAAGAATCATCAGGAATAGAACGGGAGAATGATGCACGTCTACGATTGCAATCATTGTTAGCATATAAATGGATAGAAGGAGAATAATGGAGGAGAGGAGAACAATTCATTTCTTCCATCGATCCTTAGATTGCCTCTGAATCACACTTCCTCTTCTCTTTTTAGAGAGCCTTTCGCATTTCATTTTTCAACACTGAGGGTATAGACTGCGGTGAGAACACTTTATAATTCTAAATGCAGCGACGCCGTCATTATAAGACTGTCTTTAAACATGTTTCTCATAAATACCACTCTTCAAACCTCTCTGAGATGCGCATCTTACTTTAGCTTCGACCTTTTCTTTAAACTTATCTACCTTTAAAGCGTTCTTTTTATTATTCCCTCTATGAATTCGTTTTTAGACTCATGATGATGAAGTTAGTGTTAATTGTATGTCACGTTACATTAAGTAAATAATTTTAAGGATGAGCATTATTTCAACGTAGCTTAAAGTCTTATAGTACTCATTGACGATACTTTATCTAAATAGATGACAGTATGTTTATATTCATGCAATATCTTATTTACAAATATTAACGACGTTTTTACGCTATGAAAAATCATTTATTTTATCACTTAACATTGAGGAAGCACGCAATCAATTTATTTTACTTTAGTATTTTTAAAAATACTATCGTGTTTTATACTGACCAAAGTGGCTTCTCTCGTTAATTAATTATTTGTATTTCATAATCATCTTCTTTCGTTTAAACTTTATAATCTTAGCCTTTGGAATTACACAGGCCCGTGTGTTTTTGGTTACTTTATCAGATCCTCTTTACTGCTTTCTCCTTAAAATGTAGTCATTTATCTGAAAGTTAAGCAGTTTTTCACACACCCCTTCTTGCGCCTGTTGTCTGTGCACTTTTCTCAAGCTACCAATTCATATTGAATTTCATTAATTAATCATATTTATTTTTTGACGGAGGGTTATATGTAAGAAGAGACTTTACCTGTCTCAATCTCGTCCTAATGTAGCCGCTTTATCATTATTGTAATGGTTAATATGTTTTGTGGTATATTCAACTCTACTCGTCTCTCCGTCATCAAACGTTTCCATTCTTCGTCTCATCTCCTGGTCTCCCCAACAGATCATCACAGTTTTACTCTTTTCTCCTCACAGTTCAAGTTTCTGATCCGTGCCATACTCTACAGCAAGCATTGGGCAACTATCCAATCTTTGAAATGTTTTCTCATTCGCATCTAGTTTGTCTTTATTTTCCTGAGTGAAGTTTCCTTCTCTAGTAATTGGGATATCCATTAACTTGAAATAAACTACCCGTTACAGTAGTCTAGCTGCGATAGATTGAACATCATATAATGGAAGCCAAATTGGCATTACGGTTTCGAAACCTCCTTAGAGTTAAATAATTTGCAAGGGAGAACTGTGATTACGAATTGACTATTCTAATAAAATTTATTCCTTTCCACGTCCAATTTTATGCATAACAACTGAAATAAATATATGTTTGCTCTCTCATATCTATAACTATTCATGCAGGTTGAATGTACTGTTTAAAAATTTAAATGATGACGTTTGGAAAATTTATGCTACTTATTGGGAAATAAGAACATAATAATTTTATTTTACGGGACGATAATTGCACCGTTTTTATTTAAATACATCAATAAATATCAACCGTGTATTGTATTATATGTATTTCGTGGGATTAACGAAACCTAGCATGACATTTAGCACCATATTTAGGTAAATTTGTGCTATCTTCTGCCCATAGAGATGATAGTTGTGAGAACCACTGTTTCATTCGATATATTTATCATTTTTCTCCCTCAAGAGCTGAAGATATTTAAGCGATTGATCGGCTTATAGGAATAACCCGCTTATTATGAAGATTTTTTTCACCGGATGATGTTTTCCAAACCATAGGAGGAATAAATCGGAATAACAGAAAGGGAACAATTACAGGTTAATTTACTTTGGTGTATGTCGGCAGAATATACTTAAAATTAACATTTGTGCTTAATTGGGGTCACGGATCGCTCTAAAGATTATCTTCACGATGTTTTTCACTCGATTTGCAGATAAAACTAACTTCATTTAATAATGAGAGTAGCAGATACGTTTGTTGTTTCAGTATGATTAATTTGAGTTCTAAGAATCGCTTACAGAGATATTTTCCGAAATTACACAGAAATATCTTAAGGAATACTAAGTTCCGTTTTACTTATTCTGTTCTTCTATCAGTTAATTAACATCATTACGTGGATGCAAAAATTAAAAATTGTTTTGTTATCAAACATTTACCCAAGTAGAGGATGATCTTAATTACTTCCGGAATGTCATGAATCTTTATCATTTAGTGGATGACGTCAGAGAAACTCAGCTACATACTATCCTTGAAGATATATGGAAGATATGAGGGATAAGATTTTAGATGCACAATTTTTTCTTACTGAGATAAAATGTGGCATTTTTCTTCAACAGATGAAGATTACAAGATGGAGATAAATATTAATGAATACTTGATCGCACTTAACGATTTCCATTTATTTAGTGCTTTTCCCAAATTAGTCCACCATAACGTGATAAGAAGCCGTTACTCTCATTGTCGTCATATCAGCAGTGGTTTAATTTAAGAATTAATGGATTGATAACTAAATTTCAAGAGCGCAAAAACAATTCTTCTCTTATCTGCTGCCGATTTTTCGACGCAAATGTATTTGTGAACTGATGTCAATGCTGAATGTAAATCGAGCAGTTTCCTAACTAACGCATATATACAAACACCGATAAAAGATAAAATTTACTGTTCTCATTCACAAATTTCCAAGAAGATAATAAGCCAAGCGGATGTACTGTTTAGATACTTAAATACAAATTTTCATCTGCATGCTCTCTCGCTTTTTTGTTTCAATGTGGGAATCAATTCCTGCCTCGAATTGACTGATACGTCACCAAGAGTTTTACTAAACCTACTTCGGTCCGTTTAAGTGGAAATCATTTTCTTTTCGCATTAATATTCCATAAGCTGATAATCATTACAATCTACTGTCTCTGCTCCAAACTGAAAACAACTAAAACGTGAGCCGTATTCCATCCATTAGGAAATTTAACTCAAGTGAAGATAAATTTGTGTTTTTCCGTCTCATTAATTAAGAAAAGGCTTAATACGTATGTTTCGGTAAGGCAGAAAGAATTAAAACTATGAAAAGTGATAATGGTGAATATGAGAAGTCAGAGAGACATTAACTTCGTTAATATTCTGCAAAGGGAAAATATTTTGTCACCGAATGAGATAATGAAAATTTGTTTTTCAATCTTGAAGGAAATTTCACATACTTAGAGATTGGGGGAATATGAAGGGATAAAAGGAAAAATTTAATAATGAAAACAACTTAGTTTATTGGAATGAAGACACCTAAGCTAAAAGCAAATGTCGTGGATGGCCGTGCAACGTCAAGTCTGCGAATTAATTTCTTGAATTATGATACTCTTTCATTACTCGAAATAAATTTAATCCATTTGAGTTCAAGAAAACGGACTACATAATCCCTTCTAAAGAAGTTGACTGACTCAAAAATGTGAAGGCAGAGGTGAGATCCAAAAATTTTAGCAACAGATTCTTATCCCAACAAAGTGTGCCACCATGCACTGAAGTCTTACATTTTCCCCTCTTATTATAATTTGAGAATTTGTTCGCGAAGCTTTAAGATGATATAAAAAAATGATTTCATTAAAATTCTCAGAGGAAGGCACTGTTTGTGTAAATCCATCACAAGTAAAGGAAATAAGAACAGATGAGTACTACTAAACCTGTGGAAAAAGTACTCGACTGTTTTCTTTACGAAGTATTACGCTGTCCAATATTGAAATTGTATTCTCATTATAACGAGCAGATTGTAGTACCTCTAAGTATATCCTTGTATCGTATCAGATAGATTATAAACAAATTAGGCGAACTCGGAAATTCTAAGGAACTGTTCGCGTGAACCGGTGCGAACCGACTGAATCTCACCGTGTTATAATGCGTAGCACGTGCAGATATATCTCTATTCTGCAAGCATAAGATAATGAAATTAAGTTTCAGCAGTCTTTAAAACTTCTTTTACTATTAATTTATGACAAATATGTATAACAATGAGTGACCAAAAATGTGTAACAATTAACTAGTATTACCATTGGAACATGGATGTTAAAACATCTGGGTATTCTTGCATCAGCGAGTATTTAATATTTTTCACAAGAAAAATTCACTCTCGATTAGACGGATGAGACAAGGGACAATTCGATGCCAATGGAGCATTGAATGCGTCGTTACGTGGAATGGCATGTTTGGGTGCGAGGGATGTGCTTTAGGATGAGGAAGAAATGTGTCCATGGATGGACTTAGGTGGCAGGGGAATATCAATGAGAAGAGTCAAAACAATGGCTTCCTCTTGTCCTTCGCTAATACATCTTCGGAAGGGTCACTTTACGGCCACTCAAAAATCACTTGATTGGGAGTTAGAAACTGCTGCACTCTGTCTTAATATTTGCTTATATAAAACTTCATAATATGAAGAATGCTTATATAAAACTTCATGATAAAACTTCATAATGTATAATTCACGCAGAAAAGGTTTGCACTTTTGAATTATTTCTTTCAAACGCAATCTTCCAATTCTGGTATATTTTTTTACGATTCTGATGATGGACGAAAATAGATATATGCTTATTAACTGAACCATCTGTGGAACCAATATCTATAGCATATGGTATTTAATGTGAATTCATTTTATTAATACATCCGTAAATAAGGAAAATTTCGAGCTCTTGCCCAATTATCTTCTTCTTTGGCGATTTGTCCTTGGACAGGTTTCAATGTATATGTTGCCTCCACAGCATTCTGTTTTGGGTTCATCTCTTTATTTCTTCATAGTTCTTTCCCTCTTCGATATCAGTCAACATTCCGTTCTCTTCCTCTCTTCCCCTCTGTTTTTCCCTCAATTATTAATTTTTGTATTTTGTTCCTTCTTACAATAGTTCTAATCCATCTCGTATTCCTCCTTTTTATTTCTCTCAAAATACTTCTTCCCATCCTCCTCAGCACCTCCTCATTCCTAACTTTATCTTTCCATCCAATCTTCTCCATTCGTCGCCATATTTCAAAACTTTCTTCTCTTTTCCTCGACGTCCGTGTTTCGCCACCGTACAAAACTAAGATCCATATGAAGAATTTTGCGTATCTTTTCCTAGTACCTATCTTAATACTCCAATTATCTAACTTTGCGAAAGTTGCATTAGTTCTACTTTGTTTCAGTTCCAAGTGAAGTTTTTACTTTTTATCTATTTACAAACATTGTTAACCTACACTTTCTATCTTAATTTAATTATTATTCTTAAATTAATGTACTATAAAAATAAAATGAACTCCAATTGATCTTTTTAATTTTGGGATTTAAATTGTTAGGTGATTATAATGATAGGTAGGTAATTATAAATAAAGAAAATTTTCCGTTTTTGTTAAAATTTTACCCAAGTTTTTCTATAAAAAGAATACCCCATTCTATTTTATGAGATTTTGTTTCTGTTCTTCATTATTCTTTGTTCACTGAGTATCTGTTTCCCAAAAGATAGGTGACTAAAAATAATGAATACTGATGATTGCAAGAATCTCCATTTATACATTGATCAAAAATGTCTCTAAAATGTGTTTGGTATCCATTCAGAGGTATTTTCTATAATTACACAAGATATAAAGAAATTCTGACAATGATAATTACTTTTACCGTCAGTATGGACGTATATAACCAATTTACTTCTTAGTGATAAATTGGAGCTGTAAATCTACTTTAATGGGTGGTGAACAATTAGTATGATTTGGTCATTTCGCAAGAGAGAATTGATACCACCGATTTGAGAAATTCGGTTCTTCAATGCCAATTGTTATCTTTGGAATAAATTCATAGTTGTGTTTTCAATCTTGCGTGATTAAAATCCCCGAAGCTATGTAATTGGTTTTTTTTATCAAGGAGTCCATTTGATGTTCTAACTGAACAGATTATATTCAAAGTTTCGAGTACGTTTTTTCATTTAATGCATGCTTTTCTAAACTTGGTATATCTTAATTTTAGTGACGGAAACAGAAGAAACGATTATCACAGTATAGAAGGCTCGAAGACGGGTGAGTCCTGAAAAACGTAGGTGTGGCAAATGTTCCTAAATATAAGCCACACATGTAATATACTTATAAGCCTGCTCAAATTCAAATTATTATTCGGAAACGATACTTTGAGCCGATTCAGCTACGCTCAGATCTTCGAAAGCTGACAAAATACGGAAAAGGAATCCTAAATCTGGACTCTACTTTCACCGTTCTAGTTGCGAATATAGTGCCAGCAGGTCCCATTCCTTTCTGCAGTGTTCCATCCGACAAGAATAAGAATAGTACCTTTTGCCGGTACCTTGTTTTGAAAGACAACGGAAGCTCTTTACTCGAATTCCGGGTCAGCATTCTTTGTCTGTGAACTCTCCATAGGGTTTTCTCAACACACAAGTCTTTGCCATTCCTTATGCTCGGTATTCAATAAATATTGTCGTCACGTTCTGTTTGCGGCGCGCCATGTGCACTGTGAAACAAGTGAAGAACGTGAGGTGACGTCGTCGTATTGGATGAATTCTCTGAAAGATGCTCGATGGAGTTAAAGTGTGTGACACAAATATAAGCGACTCTTAGAGAGCGCTGGAGAGGTGTTTGAACCGGGAGATCTTTGCAATTGATTGTGTAACCATAGCAACCATGGTCGAATCAGGAATTCTCGTCTGTTGCTCTCTCGCCGAGTATTTTTCCCTTGGAACGGTGCACAATTTTGTTGTACACATCTGTGTAATGGGATGTGAACATTTAACTTAAAAAGAAGCAATGCAGCGTACCACTTAGGTATAAAAAAGTACCATTTTCTGTAATTTATTACGTCATATTCAACTTTATCTAATGTGTAATTCCTTTCGGAAGTTCTGAATATTTTCGTCTGCCCTTCGTCCTGTTGCGCGACATTTCATTCATCCGAAGCAATCTCGGCGATATTGGGAAACAGTGGTTTGATAAGGTCACGATATTTGGGTGAAAATGAAATTTTCGCTTCGAAATGTATGTACGAACGAGGATTAAAGTTCTCAGACCTTCTTACGCATTTATTTTGATTCTGTTTACAACTTATGAATGGATTTAGTATGGGCTTCCAGTGAAAACGATTTTCTGAAATTTCTTCTTTTCTCGTTTTTTTCCTCCGATGGTGAACGTACAATAACGCCTTCATAATTATAGTCCTTTCTTCTTTCCATTATTCTGGTATTAAATATCATTTCTCCTGTTGCCCCTTCCTTATTTCTCTATTAAACCCTTCTAAATACTCTGAAAGTAATGAAGTGATTCCTTGAGTTCGTTTCGGTGTCCTAATTCTCGCAATGTTATGTTCATGTTTTTCATTGAATATTTCATTTTTATCTATTTCCCGAAGTTTATTACATTTAATCAAAATGAAAGTATACCACCATGTCCGTCTATATTGGGTGGTGACGGAAAAGCTCCATGTTAAATAACAGCAGGTTTCGTGGCCAATTTCCACTTTCTGGGTTCGTAATAACCCTATTAAATATAAATTCGTATACAATAAATCGCTAAGTTGTCATTAATGTAAGTTATAACAGCTTTATAACGGGACCAAGTTCGCATTTGCACGTCCATCCATTACCCATTACATTATGTAGATAGATGTACTGAAAAGAATAATAACTTTTACAAAATCAATGAAAACATTTTATCGTACCATGGAGAAAATATGAAACTTTTTATTTGAATTAAGAATAAGGATTTTAACATACACAAAAATTTTGTTAAAGTTTTATTAATACTATTTGGCAAATAACATTTCAAAGTTAGCAGTCCTTTATGCGGACACGAAAGGGTGTTTTGTTCTACCAGAGATAAAATACCTATCTGATAGAGTAACATTTTTTATTATACGAATGCCAAAATCGACTGAAATTAAGTTATATTAAATAAAACTAAAACATATGCTAAATTTGATTTAAAATGTTTTACTGCAGGATCCTAACTTAATTTTATATTCAAATTCAAATTTGGGTATCAAAAACAAAAAAACGACAGTAGTTATAATTGTTATAGATATATAAATTATGGGATAGGTTCTTAACTTATTTATATAAGCATATCATAACCTTCCTTTCAGTAATTTTCTCCATATTTTTTATTCATTCGTTTAGCTTTTTTATACATTAATGTATGTCATTAACATACACTCATTCTCGCTAATAAGGAATTTTAATGATAATTTTAATAATAATAATATTTTTTCGTATAATTTATATATGCGAATAAATACTATATAAGTGTAACAAATATCACTTTAAACAGCAATTTTTCGAAGTAATATTCAAGAATAGGATGCATGAGCCGGCTCGGTTTTCTTGGTGCCATCGTCAAAAAGATCTTTCGTCACTGTGGAGGGCTACAACCTTTCGGGATGAGTCCCGTTAATGTCACTACTCCCATTTCTGGTCTCATATCTATGAAAACGCACTTTGTGTCGCTTCCGCTTTCTATTCTACTTTGAAGTCTTAAGATAGATATAATGGTCGAGCCTTGATGAGGACGCTGTACCTTGGTCGTTTCCTTTCATCCAATCTGATGTGAGTGGTTCGAACATTCTAGGATGAAAGATTCTAACGGATTGATAGATCAAACCGATTTAGTTTATAAAGTTTGAGGAACATGCGAACCCTTTTATCGAAGTTCGTTCTTCGTCCAATGAAATGGATATCCAGGAAGCCTGTCATTCATAAGAATAAGGTAATTCAATATTCAGTTAAATACAGTATTTACAACTGATAAGAACACGACTTTACGAAAAGGTTAAAATTGGACGATGAAGACTCCCTTTAACATCAAAACATAATTCAGTTTAGTTGAAGGTAAAAAGAGGGAAGCAATAAAAAAGATGAAAGAAGGAAGAAGCTAATGCGCGATTTTGAAAAATCCAAGTAGAGCACTTGAAAAAATCCCTAGTGGAGGAAAACATGAGCAAGAAGGGGGACGTGAAAAACCTGCGTAACCCAATGAAAGTAATAGCTGGATCTGGATCTAACACCTGAAAACTGGAAATAAAACATTTACAATAAAATAAAGAAAGTTGAATATCTTGGGATAACTCTTACTAATAACTTAAACTGGAGCACTTACATCCGTAAATCTGCGGTAAAGCAAGTAAAAGGCTCGGCTTTATAAAGCGTATTGTCGGTAGATGCGATGAGAAAGTTAGAGAGCGATGTTATTTCTCCTTGGTCAGGCCCCATCTCGAATACGCGGCAAGTATATGGGACCCAGAGGATGAAACGGGTACCCGTGAATTCGAGAAAGTTCAGCGCAAATCGATACGTTTCGTTAAAAATGCTACGAGAAAAAGGTAAGCGTTACGAAGATTCTCTCAGATGCAGGTTGGGCATAATTGAAAGAAAGGAGATTAGAAGCTAGGCTACGACTACTAAACAAATTTAGAGAAAGCACGTTTTCCGAGGACGTAGTTGATATTATTCGGCCTCCCTATTACTTCGGCCGATCCAATAATGAGAGCAAAATAAGAGAAATAGACGCTAGAACAAGTCCTTTTAAGGAGTCATTCTTTCAGCAAATAATATACGATAATAATAGGCTAATAAGTAGCTCAATCGTTCGGTGTTTACACCCCCTGCCACATGCCGAAAGGCGGCTTGTAGGGTATTTATGTAGATGTATATGAAGAAAAGTGGGTATAACCGTGTAGGGATTCCCTTACCAGAATACAATGAGCATTGGGTGTTGAAGAAAAGAAATAATAATACAATAAATAAAAAATAGAGGTTAAAAATAGACGATACAAAATTGAGGCATGTCTTCATAGAATAGACCGAAACCCACTTCAGAGAAACAAGAAAATAGAGAAAGAGTGGATGCATCAATTCTAACGTAGCAATATAAATTTTTGACATCGACTATTACGACTACTTTAATGATTTTAAATTACTAAAATCATTTGATGACCAAAAGAAGTAGCACTCAAGCGAGAAGGCCTCATTGACGAAACTCACCAATGAATCAATATTATTAAAGACCTCTTTCATAATTCCAAACTGCATAGGCTATTTTCCCTCGTCACCACAATTCATTTACCTGTAATAATGGGCTACAGCCACAGATATTAGGATGGATTCCATCCCTCTAGTATGAGAGGGTTTTCTAACTTAAAAATAGTCCGGCCAGAGCATGAATTTCCAGTAAACTATAACCTGCTTCTGATAATGATGGCCTTGCTGTCCAATTACGTATAATAAGGCTCAGAAAAAGATACCTGGAAGTCCTGCAAAAGCATAAATCGTATTCTTCATGCACGGCTAAACTTTTAGACCAACTGTAATTGAAGTGGATCAGATTTAATTTTAAATTGGAATGAATAAAATAAAGGTTGAATCGCTTTTTACCTTTTCAATGTATAAACAAGGAATTATACTCTATCAGTTGTAAAGCATCGAAAGAAGTAAATATAAACCATACATGTAAATTATATATGATAAACTGAAATTAATTATCAAACGAAACTTAGGTGCAGAAAACTTATTGATAATTTCATCTGAATCATCGTAAGATTTGGCTTCTTTAAATAACCGCCTTTAACTTACAGGTAATCTCAGTCCTCAAATTCCTCATCTTCTTTATTTATATTTTACGTCTCAAAAGGTGAGAAAGGAATCTACTCTCACAAACAAATTAAGAATAGGTTTCTTATTTTCTCATTCATTAGAGTGTCTTGAAATCTTTCATAGCATTTCAAATAAAATATTAATTCGTGTAAGACAACTTAAGGTTTAAAAGAAATTTTGAAGCTCTGTCGAAGCAGTACAATCGATCTTGAGCGTAGTAACAGCTAAATTGTTATGGAGACATAAAACTCATTATAATAATTTTTAATTAACTGACTAAATATTAAGATTCTGTACAACCTTTATGCTCTATCTTGATTGGAAAATAAGAAGAGAGAAAGATGCTTTCGAGGCAAATATAGTTTAAGGAATTATAAAGTTAAGAAATTAGGTTATAGTGAAGAGGAACCAAAGCATGTACATTGAATTTTATGCCTAATTAAAACACAATAAGTGAAAAATATATTTATGCAATCGACTCAATGGCACCTTAATTTCGAATCATTGTATATCGACCATCAATTCGATCCGCTAAACTTTGGGTGGACATAAGTAATGTAAATCGTGATCGACCTTCAAAGGTACACCTGGACCCATTGAGGCATATTTTGTAACAAACGGTTTTTCTATAAGTACGACAAAATGGGTGTTTTCCTGCTGTGATGTAATTTTTCTTTAGTGCAAACTTAGGTTTTAAAACCACCGAGTAGTTTCCTTCTGTGTACTTATTTCATGCTTTAGCTTTGCACATTTATCTTAAATTTCATACATCGAAGTGTAAGATGTAAGAACTCATCAGTCTAAATATTGTCCCAATAAAAGTAATTTATTATTATATGTTTACAACGATTATTTCCGACAGGGTGGGGGGTTTCTTTTTCTAACGCCCTCGATTATGTTAATTCGTCCCTGAAAAAAGTTTTTTCTGAACTTTTAATATTGCTTGCAGGTCATATTTCAAACAAAATTATGATTTATTTATTTTATTATGATGAATCT
Source organism: Pachydiplax longipennis (assembly GCA_036926295.1). NCBI lineage: Eukaryota > Metazoa > Arthropoda > Insecta > Odonata > Libellulidae > Pachydiplax > Pachydiplax longipennis. Next base: position 9,640,314 of record JAVFKF010000024.1, on the reverse strand, counting down.
TACGAATGTGTTTGAATGACCGCGGGATGAGAACCTTCTTTAAAGAACGGAAGAAAAATGTAGAATACATACGTTTATTCCCAATAAATATGTAAATGTCAAAACTCCAACCAATCCATAAATAATCTGATGATTTCAAAACTGAGAAGAAAAATAAATTCCAGTCATCCTCCAGGGAGGAGGGCTGTACCCGGTAGTTAACTATAAATTTTTGTGAAAAATACGAAGTCTAAGCTTAATTTATGATATGGCGTTCCACGAAGTCATGTCAATTCGTAGTTATAACTCTACTCGAAAGTTGAAAATAATCGCGTTTTATTTTGACAATAACAGTCGATATAAGTGTGTGACCCCATTTATTTTTACATTAAATCATAGAAAAGGTTTATTTAAATTTCTGTCTTGTTAATATTTTCTATTTTTCAGATTTGCTAGTATATTTGACCGAAAAACGAGTCGATTCTGCATAATTTGAAGCGTGATTTGCAATGTTATACATGCGATGTTTACATCTTTGCTTCAAATTCTAATAAAATACAGATAAAATCGCCCCTTTTCTTTGAAATACAGAATACTGAATCTTATCAGATGAAATTTAACTTCTAATGCGATCCAAAAATACAAACTGGTTTGCATCGACCCTTTAAGCGACAGCAGCCCTTGGCGAGAGAATGTTGTTAACACAGAGCCAGATTTAGAGGATAAGCTAGGGAGGCAGTTGCCTCAGGGCGCACGCCAGAGGGGGGTGGCCAAATGCTGTTTGGAGCTTAAATGATACAACTCTTTTTCGTTTATTTAAATCTCACTCCAAAAGATCTCAATTATATGGATTTTTGATGGAGGAATGAGTGGCTTCGTTTGATCTGTTATCAGATTAGCGAAGAGGTCCTATTCAGGCATTATTTCTCCGAATAAAACAGACGAAAACAAACATTTTTCGCAGCATAATAGCAACCGTACTTGAAGAGATGCCTCCGGGTACCAGCTCAGAACATACATACCTAGAATAAGTGGTATGGGAGTGTACAGTAGTGAAGTGAGCTTAAGAATTAAATTTATCTGGAGCGCCATTGGAGGAAACGCTGATGTTTCGAAGGCTGTTGGAGAGGAGAGCCTTCAACCAGTGCATTTTGATAAAACTAGGGTAGTGAAACTTGGATGTTATTCTTAGCTATAGTTCCCAATTTCAGACAACGCAAAGAAGTACGAACATTGTATTTGAAGAACTCCTGCTACTTCTTACTGTATAATAAGTGAGATGCAATGCTATATACCTGGGTGAAGATGATGATAGGAGTGACTGATATTGTAGATAAAAAAAACCAACTGATTTGGGTAAACCTCGTGGTGAAGAGAAACGGCAACCACTGGGCATCGGCAGTTTTTAACTTAGTAACAGCAAGAAATGTGAGGAGGCTACGTAGAGGACCGAAGGACAGATGTAACATCATCGAGTACTTGAGGATATTATTGCAACGTAAAGCTGAAAATACAGAGAATTGGAAAATGCTTGAGAAGGCCTACATCCGACTTCGAATTGCAAATGGCTGATGAGGATCATTATATATAAATATATACAGCATGATCCAATATAATATATATATTATGCTTTATGACATTTATATGTGATTTTTAATGACAATGAACAATGAAAATTTCAGCTTCTGACTGCGACGTTAGTGTGACAGGAGTGAAAGAACTTTCTTTCCTTAAAGAGACTCTAAGGCCGGTCCTCTTATAACCACGTAAACATAAGCAGTAATAGACTTTTATGGAAAAAAATATATCCTTCCGCAAATGACTTGAATTTCTCCATTATTTCCAAATGAAGTGAAATTTTCCGTGACTTTTTTGTTACTGCATAATTTACCATAAATATCGGTTTCATATGCCTGTTCGAGTTCGTTCAAAATCAATCGTTTTTTGCGTCCCTTAATACGCACACGTGTACAGAGATGCTAATTACTTATATCCCGTTCTGCCTTTCATTTCCTCTGCTCATATTTATTTTCCCTAAAGACATCGTTGACGGGTTATTTTCGACTTTCACCGCTATTTTCTTTCCTGCTGTCTGCAGATAATTTTATCGTGAATTCTTTGCTCGATTCAAGCTCTTTATATTTGCATCACGATCTTAATTAGCTCCAACTGCGTCCAGCGCATGTCATAAAGATGACGTCATCCACAAATAGCTTTTCGCGATTTTATTGCCAGACAATAAATACACTTGAGATTCGGAAATAAAATTTACCGCTTGCGATTGAAGTATACATTTAGCATTCGATCGTAAAAAGCTACTTGCCATACATAATCTGTTTTATAAAGTACTGCAAATTATTTCGAAGATTATCGAGAAATTTGAACTTGAATTGCCAAATAAGGTACTGAAGGAATGATGATAGAGAAAAGGCATGAAGATAGAGAAGATTCGCAGAGTAGACAAGTAAACTTCTCTCCTTGATGAAAACATTTATTCCAGCTTTATATAACGGGATGAATAATAGGCAGTGGCGTTGCTATACCAAGTCGCCCTTGGTCATAGACGCCAATTCAGTGATTTTGTTGCTAGATCTAGTAACTTTTTCTTTTTTAGCGACTTGTTTATAGTTTAGTGATTTCTTGCAGTTCACCCAGCATGTTCTGCTTCTTATACAATATATAGTAGAATAGTTTTTTTAGTAGTGGTAGTATTGTTGAAGTGCTTCGACAGCTGAGGTCAATCCGCACGTGTGCTTCCACCGCTTTCATTCAAGTCGAACGCGCTCTCCTCATGGCTATCCAGCGTCTTTTTTAGTTTGATTTCTTTTGTATACTTCGGCTAAGATAGTTCAATTAAAATTAAAAATGAACGACGGAATTATTTGTCGGCAATCGGAAATAAAATATTTATTCCCTTTTTCTCGTGAATCACTTAATTAAGGTTCAAATAAGGGTGCCACCCATCCATCAATTGAAAAATTAAATAAAAAAATGAGACCATAAATAAAAGTAATAAATATCTTACAAATCATTTCTTTTAATAATCTAGCCGTAGTTAAGGGAATCGGAAAATATTCAAACTGATTCGTCTGTTTATTTTGTCCGTAAAAAGCGTTGGTACAGAGTTTTGTTATATCCAGCAAGAAGCATCGCAAATAATTGTATTTGACCAAGAAAAAGGAGACTCAATTTCTGTTTATCACCTGTTGGGCACGTGATTTCCAATCCAGTACGGCCAAGGCCCACTTTCATGCTAAGAATAAAGTGTCTCCATTGGATGTTTTTCCCTGCCGTGGTTGAGCGATAATGGTTTTGAAATGAAAAAAGATGACTTTTTCCTTCGAAATGTAAACTGGTTTTGTCGCTCCCTCTCAGAGCTAAACATGTCTACCAGAGTTTCATACTTACTGATTTCCCACCGAGAAAAGTGTGGCAGATCTGGAATGCAGAATTTACTGAACTTCTTTTCTGTGAATGCCGATGCTCTCTTATTTGTTTCTAATTTGCATTTGATGTTGTAGACAGAAACAACCCACTTCATATTAAATAAATTTTGATTTTCTTATCGGGCAGAGGGGAGTTCGTATTGGAGCTTAGCCATCATTCATTCGAATGATGGGTAAGCTCTTGTATTAAAAATATAAAATAGTAAGTACTTTATTTATAGAACCCGTAAAAATCGGAACTCTTCCTTTCACTTAAATTGGTCCCCATTTTAATGTTTAACCTATTTAAGAATGCATGTAACACAATACGTATGCAAAATGTCAACTGAAACTTTCCTAACAAGATTTTAAAATTGAGGTAATGAAGTTAAGAGTCAAGAACGTTGTAGACGTTTCAGAATAATACTTGACCAATCCCCTGTTCATAAGCTTAACCAAAAAAACCTCCATTTAAACACTCATGAAAGTCTTATCTGAGACGCGCGGTGAAAGTTTTCTAATTCCTTCATGTAGCTATTTATAATTTTGACTTCTGAATCTTGACTTCTGTATAATGGAAATCAGATGTTAAATAAACCATTATTTATGAAACCTAGAACCCCGAGTCAAGATTATACTGTTGCGCTAAGATTCATCATTCTCCGGAGATATTCAAAGCCTTTTTTCAGCTTATCAAATAAAAGATCAGTGATCCGAATTTTTAATTAGCAGAACAACAAATAAAAATGTTCTTTGGTTATTTCGCCTCTTATCAATATGTGTTTTCTCCTAGTTATCAGTATTTTATATAATAGAGGTGCCTACAGTAACATTCTCATTATATAATTTATACTGTATAGTTAAGTTCCTTAACGAGTGAAAAACAAGAAAATATTTAATATCGAGCATTTAGAAGAGCAGTTGAAAGATTAATATTTATAATTTTTTACATCTTTTGCTCGATTTTTTTACTCCATAATATTTACTTAACTGAATTTAAAAGCAAACAGTTCCTTTTTCGGTTTCAACCACATCTAATAGCTTTCTCCCAGAGAACGCGGAACTATAAATATCTAAGGAATCTAAGCTTTTGGTTTTCCATCTTCATTACCAAACACCCGCTACGAGTGATAAACAGAATTATATCATTTATCGCCTAAATATTTCATCTGAGTAATTAAAATATAGGAAACACTATAGAAAAGCACCTGTAAATAGGTTTAACTTTATTTTCTTTTAGGAGTTAAGTTTTCGCAATAATGTTCATTATATATTTTTCCCTAATTAATTTTCTTTCTATTTGTTTTACAAATTTCACATATTTACCTATCGCATCGACCAGACCAGACTTTCTTTCTCCCTTCTAAGATTCATACTTGTTGAGATTCGATGAAAGACGTCCTTGCTTATACATCATTACATCAGACGGAATAGATATGCTGATGACTCCCTTTTCATCCCATCATTATTAATGTGTTTTTTTATTACTTCTGCGTTTTCGCAAGTATTTTCGCGTCCTTTTTACGGGAGCCATTCTCCATAAACCCCCAGTTGAGAAGATTTTACCCCAACCAAAATCTTTGGGTTTTTTTAAATGTATAAATAGTGTTTTCCTTCAATTTTAACTTAAATATAAATTTGAAAAGAAGAACTTCGAAATACTCAATTGCACCGCCTTAACTATGATACCTGTTATCAGAATTTGTAAATAATACGGCTTGGAAATATTAAAACAAAAAACATTGAAGGCAGTCAAGGTTAAATTAAATACATTAATAATGTAATTAAAGGTTCCCCCGATAATCAAGAGCTGTGTTAGTGAAATGAGAAATACTGAAAAAAGATTTGATGTTAAACCCGGGGCACATAATGTCGTTATGTAAGTTAAAGGTTTGATAAATGTTACGAATTCGTCGAGTAGAATCTTTATCGAGCCGCCTTTCGCCGAGTAGTCCTTGTGCTCGATTTTTCGTATCATTTTAGTGTGAAGAATAACATATTGCCAATATCACTACTATGGAGGAGTACTATTGCACTTGTATCCGAACAACTTTCTTGATTTGTTACCTACTGAAATCTAGTTTGAAATCTGAGCTAAGCTATGAAAGAGAAAATTTATATTTATATTAAGGACATTCAAAAATTTGGGCGAGAAGAAAAAAGAAACACCAACTTTAACAACACCATACCGCACCTCTGAAAATAGCGAAAGTAATTTAATTTTCATGGAAGTAAACGCCAAATAAAAGATGAAGGCATTGTCTTAAATGAAATCGTCGTTGAAACCTTTGTTTCCAATCATTTTCATAGCATTCAGTTCTTTGAACCAAGCTGTCGGAACGCATAAAAATTTAATTTGCACATTTTTATTTCCATCAAAAAGGCGTTCTATGTTTGTTCCGGTCGTGTATAAATAAATATGCCGATGCGGAAAGGGAAACATCTGATAGGATACGTAGAGAGGAGAGATATCAAGAAGATAGCGTTTAAAAATATTAAATGAAGGAAAACAGAAGCCGTTCTTAGCGGGCCATAAAAACGGTGCGGTAGGGAAGACGAGAAAAAATAGCGCCGAGAAAATAAACTCTTTTTGCCTTGATGATCCTCTAGAATCGCCCAAAGATAACAGCTGCGAATGAATGGCAGAGCAGTCGAAATTCGCGGATAAAATTTTTGAAATTCTTCCTTTACGTAACTCGCTCGTAAATGTTCTCCCTGCGAAATACTCGAAGTGAAGGCTATTCCACCGTTCACAATCCGTCTTATTAAAACTGAACGTCTATTTTGATCGGTCTTGCGTGAATATAACCCTTTCCTGCTTTACTATACATATCATTTCCACATTTGAGAGAGCAAATATATAAAAAGGAAGTGATTTGGATGCAAAAGAATTAAAACGCCCCGCTCAACACGAATTTTTCTCCCAGTCCTTTTTACCCATGACGATCCGATCGGTTATGATGTGCTATCCGATCACTCTACAACCACAGTGGTAAAAATTCTGAAAAAATAGAAGTGAAAATTCTCTGTAGCCAAACTTCGGTAGCAAACAATCTGTAGTGAATCTTATTAGAGCCATCATGAAGCAGTTCATTCTGCATTTATCCGACGGAGCCGAATTTCGCTCTAATAGTGAGAAATACTCGCCATCAGTCTCGTCTCAGGGAAGAAAATTAGTTCAAACGTCGCTATGAGCGTATTTTTTCGTCACAAACTCATGAAATTATTAAAACGTAAGAGAATAAATAAGATCAGTACAAATAAAACAAACTAAAATGAACCTATCTAGAATGAATTAGGGTGCTAATGTACTAATATAAAAATTAAGGAGCACAAATCAAACGCTAATGTAAAATTTAAAGGGCCAAAATGCCATGTTGTTTGCAAGAGTACGAAAAGTGGTCATATCCCGCTTATCACGAGATTTTCCGCCGATCCTTGGAAAGCGGATTTTACTTTTTGAGAAATGAAAAAGGCACTCTTTCAGTGTTACCGTACGAAGCAAACGTTTATTTTGAGAGATTTATAATTCATGAACAGAAATTCCGAGAGATTCCAAGAGACTTATCCCCTCGTTGAAAACTAAACTAAGAAAGCGATAGCTGTTTGCTATTATAGCGAGTAATCCTTGCTTCGCTGTCGGGAAATAGCTTTTAAATCTCTATGATAAATTCGCTGCGAATTTTATTCACATGTTAAAGATGAATTATGAAAACCAAAAATAACATTTCAGTATACTTAGATGGTGATCTGCAAAGTGGGTAGTTAATCTGTTTCGAGTTGATGCTTATAATAATCATGTACACTTTTAGTACGTACATGATATAATTTTCAAATATCCTCTGTTTTCAATCGGATATTGAAACGATTTTAATCGAATCTAAAGAAATTAATTGATAAAACTTTGTGATAGTGCATTGCTCCAATATGCTGTAACTGAAAATGCTCTTTACATATTTTTCACAAGATATAATGCACATCCTGTGGGAAAAATATAATTATATTTTTTTCCTGAAATTTCTTGTCATCTATTTCCACACAGTAAATCCTTCTGCTATTCATTGCATGCCTAATTAGGTATTACTATTATTTAAGTATTTTTTGAAACTTTTTTCATTCAATTTATGATTCTTATAGCCCTTAGTCATTACTTCCATTCATTAAAATCCTTTTTCAAACGTGTGCCTTAGCTCCATGAGTAATGTATCTGCAGATATTTCGTGAGATTTTTACCTACAACCAAAAGATACACCTAATGACATTACATAGACCAAATCTCATTACTAACCAATTAAGGTGTAGGAAAAATGAGATATGAATAAGAATCAATGCCGCATTTATCTATGTAGTTAACACACGTTTTTTTTCTGAAATTTACTGCTGAAATTCTACCTGCGTGTTGTATGCGAGTAATACCTATACATCTAAGCTTGTCTGAATAAAAAGGGGCTTACTCGTTCTCCCCCTTTTCATATTTTGTTTCAACATTTTAAACTAAATATACTTTTCAAAAGCTATAGATATGCTACAAACATCAATAAACTTGGGCATTGAGTTTTCAAAAAGAGTTCGTAGCTCCGATCTGTTTATATATAATTTAATTTTATCAAAGTTTCCTTCTTAATATCATGATACAACGATTAATACTTTAACACTGAAAATACCATTTGATATTAATTACGAAAGCTGTAATATGAGAATACTCATCGATACAAAAAATTCAGCAAAAAACTACAAAGGCTAACTAGAAGATCCCGAAGTGAGCGATCATTTTGACGGTTTAAATTTTCTTCGAGTCCTTTACTTTTATCTTTGACTTGGAAAGATCCGCTAACTCTTAAAGGGAGTGGTCTCGAGGATGTTTCCAAGGAGATCCGATACTGCTTCGAAGATCCAATAAAGAGAGAACTAAAGAGAGAAAATAAATGGACATCATTCATCCCTTTTGATTTTTACGGCCGCTTGCCCTTTTAATCTCATTCTGTTCGCATTTTTCCTTTTGTTGGCACCTTTTTATATCCTCCTCTCGAATATACCGATTCGTAGGACGATCTTCTTAAAAAGATGTTTATATTTTAATAGCGAGATTAAAATGGTGCAATAAGTATTTTTAGCATATTTCTAATTGATTCAGTCTGCAGATAGAGCATCGCAACCATCTTTTCGCTTCTAGAATTTTTCTAAATCCACGGCATGAATTATGGGACGATAAATTTCTTTTTTAGATGAAAAGAAAACGCATACAGTCGTAAATCAGGTTTTAGTTTCACTTTTTGGCTCCTAGAGGCAAAATGTCAATGCTTAAATGTCCAACGATTAGATGATTTAGTTGGTGAAAGGAACTACTAAAAGATTAATAGCAGCGATAACTAATTTCCAACTCCGTTATTTATGTTTTATAACAAAGATATGAAGCAGAATATTTATTAATAAGTATTAAGATAGTATAGATAGGTAATGAGCTTTAGTAATCTGAGCAAACTTTTTTAGAAGGAAAATATATTCTACTTAAAAAATAAGTGGTCGTCTTCTTTTATTTCAACAATATTTTTCTTCTTTAACCTAATTCAATCATCAATGAAATCTACTGACTATACCTATCATAAGACTTCCAGGTCATAGAATTTCCAGATTATACAGACTCTGTCTGATTGATTATTCGTTTATCGCTTAGGTATAAAACAGTAATACTTCAAAAAGGAACATTTTGCACACAAGTAGAATAAAAACGTTCCTACCATTAAACTTCGAAATTCTAATAATGTTAGAATAGAGTTTGAAAGTAGTGTTAGAAATGTAATAGAGAAGGAAAGATCCTAAAAGTGTCAGGGCTGTAAACTGCAGGTCCATGCATATGATAGAAAATAAGAATGAAAGAATGGAAGTTTTTCGTCTGTGGTTGATCGCACGCTATGAGAAGGATCGATGAGGGCGCCAAAGGGACTCGAAAATAATCTCTCTCCAGAGAATTCTTAGGATTAAGATGGGAATTCCGCGGTGATGTGAAAAACTTAGGGAATCTGTATCGTCTTCCTCTCTTGACACCCCTCCTTATTACGTATTCACCCTCGTGTTTAACATTTCTCCGTGCTGACCTTCGATTCCTCACGATGCTCAATCCAATCTATGTCCACGAGACCCCGCCCTTTGGCCATCCTAAAACAGAATTCTCTTTACACACTCGCTTTCTCTAATCTGATTCAGCACTAATCCCTCCTTCTCCATCCTCCTTTCCTCTCCCTTCTTCCCTCCCCCTTTCTTCCTCTCCTTCCCCCCTTCTTCCTTCATTCCGTGTTTCTGTGGTCCTTCCGAGAAGAAGGCATTCTTACTGCTTTCCCTTCTTTCTTTACGATCAGCAGATTCCGCTCGTCTATTTCACCCCCACTACACCATTAAAGCGGAGTCTCTCTCCATCCCTTGCTTCCTATCTTCTTGATTCCGACACTCTGTTCATCCCACCTCTCCTCAAAGCAATCTTTTTCCTTTGTTCTCATAAAAGGTAATTCCTTGTAATCCTGGAAATACACTTTACACTTGTATTTTTTGCTTGAGGAGATTATTTCGAGACAATGAAAGCAAAGAATTGCACAAATGTTAAATTCGTTGTTATCGAGGTGAAGGTGAGACTATAACCTACCATTACTGTACTTGAAAAAAGATAAGATGGTCCGCGAAGAAAATAGTAATGTCTTCGATATGAAACGACGATCTTTTTCAGAAATTCGATTGTAATGGTAGATTTAAAGTAGGGTAACATAGAGCGAATTCACATATTTTCCGTTTTGCACAACTTTTATATCCACACCCTAAAACTGCCGAAGGATTTCAGATTTATCAGAAATAATTAAGGATATTTTCATTTTAGTGCTCGAGTTTCCAAAAATCTGAAAATAACTCAGTCGGAAATAAAAAATGATGCTAAAGCTTACCAATGTTGGATATTCAGGTCGGTTTGCTGAGAGTTCTCACTGCAAAGTAAAAAGAAATTAAAAATTTTAGAAACGGAATATTTTAGGTATAGAGTAGATATTAGTTCCATTTCCCTCAAATAAACCGTTAACTGCAAGCAAAAAGAAATTATTTAGAAATTAGATGTAGATACAAATAACTTGTGAAAAATTTGAGTTGTGGGAAAAAATTTTGAAGACTTCTGAAAGTTTACGGAGAGAAACCCACGATGCTGGAAGACACCCATACAAGCACTAAACAGAGGTAATAAAAATAAAATACTTCTAATGAGAAATTCAGTGGAAATCAAATATATTGTCCAGTCTGAAGATACACCATGGCATATGTTCATCAATAGGATATAACTCCGAGAAGAGGGGAGTTGGCAGGTAGAAATTTAAAGTGAATATAAAATAATTCGAACATGTTTGATGTTAAGTATGATAAGAAAAAGGTGAGAAAAATTGAGAATAAAAGTTGATAAATGATACTAAAAATATAGTCAGAACTAAATACATAGTTAGAAACTTTATTAATTATCTCCGCTTGAAAGTAAATAAGATACGATACCTTAGGAAGAAAAGGTGATGATAAATTCCTGATAACGAGGAATAGGAGAACATTCCAATGACTTGCTACCAAGACAGAACATGATTAAGGACACATTCTACTTATTGGCATCATTATTTTAGCTGGCGTGTGCATAAGTTATGGTTGTTACTATTCAGATATTTGAGATAAAAAAGAAAGTTGGGTATTGTTTGAGAGATATACATACTACTACTACTAGTTATATGTTCTGTACTACTAGTACATTAAGTGAGTGGAGTGGCTACATAGTAGTGAAATAATGGGAGGAATACTACTTGAAAAAAGTTCTTTTTAAGTTCAATAGATATGTAATTCTTGATTCGTTAAAGATTATACCGTGTAGAGTACACTTTGTTCCTCTTAACCGGGGTTCACTACACTGCTTCGGCTTAGAGACGGGTGGCTCGTCGGATATATGAGCACTGTAGGTATTTTTTAGGGTAAAGAGTGGGTCAGATAGTGGGTTTTTGGGAACGAAATATTCGTCGAAGCGAATTAAAAAAAAAGGTAGTAACAAGCGAAACAGATAATAAGCGAGCTTCACCGTCCAACCCACTTGAACCTGACAACGAAAATAAAATATCAATTGCGATAGTTAACCGTAGGAGCGTAAAAATAAAGTATCCCACTTAGAACATCTCATTCGTTGTCAACATACGATACCGATATTTTAATAGGCACAGAAAGCTGGTTAAATGAGGATATAAGCGATACCGAAATATTTCCTAGAGGTTTTAATATTTACCACCGAGATCGTAAGGATAAAACAGGGCGCGGAGTCTTTATTGCGGTCAAATATTCTCTTTAGAGTAAAGCACAGACCCCGAGTAATAGCGACATAGAAAGCGTCTGGTGTAAGATATGCCAAACAAATAAGCCAAACATCAATGTATGCGTGTTCTACCGGCCACCGAACTTTTCTCGACAAGTTTTATGAAATCAAAACGATGAAATGAATCACTACACTGGCAAGAATAATCGAAGTGTAGCTATCATAGGGGGTGATTTTAACTTTCCACATATCGACTAGCAAAATCATAGCAGAAAGAAAACGGCCAAAGATACTGACTCATGCAAGACATTATTAAACTTACTTCAGAAAAACTCATTAAATCAAGCGGTAAAATCGCCTACTAGAAGTGAAAGCATTCTCGATCTTTTGTTAATTAACGTTCCAGAGAGATTAAAGAGTATTTTTATTGATGAAGGGCTTGGCGATCACAAGGGCGTATACATAGACATCGATATGAAATTAAACAAATTTAAGAAAACTAAACGTAAGATTTATCTATACCCCAAAGCGAATTTTGAGAGCTTTAGGGAATCACTGAACACAGATTTTAATTATTTCGAGTCGCGTGTAACTAATATGCCCACCGAAGAAACCTGGAAAATTTTCGTCAATTTTCATTGCATAAGTACATAGACCTTTCTATACCCTCGAAATACTCTAAACAATTGCGAACCTAGATAGTATAACCTATAGATAGGTTAGAAAGGCTCTTCGTAAACAGAGAGCACTACATGGAAAAGTAAAGGCTTTTGTGGGTAAAGATCAGCCTGAGTCCAGTGATATCACTATTGTTAGAGAAACACAAGAAAGCGAGATCCGACACCAAGAGAGTTATGCGTAACGACCTCCGTAATTTCAAACAGAAATTTCTTGGGGAGAGCATGGAGGAGGACCCTAAGGCTTTCTGGTCTTATGTTAGAGAGGTACAGTGAAAGACTCAAACGGTAAGCTCACTAAGAGATAGCGATGGCGATAATTTAACTAGCGATTCAAAGAAGAAAGTGAACATTCTAAAAGACTTTTATCGAATCGTATTCACATCCGATAGTACGACAGACACCCTCCCGGAGATTAATTCATCCGTGTCGATGCCGAGTATATCCTTCACCGAAGATGGGATCATTAAACTCTTACGTAAAATTAAGCCGAGTAAGTCGCCGGGCCTAGAAGGTACTCCGGCTAGAGTATTATTATTATATTTCGACATTTTATTAAAGCACTTGATTGTTGATATATGCATACATGACTATGATATCTTGTCTTCTAATGAAGTTTAACTTTAAAATTAATTAATTTCAATCATATTCCTTGGCGTAAATAAATTCAATTAATAACTTTATCTATACCGGAATATGCTCCTGTCTATAACGGAAACATTCAAGTTATTTAGAAGAGGAAACTCATGGAGGAATTTATCACATTCGTAACGAAATTCCCAGGGGATTGGCTCTTGCGGAAAAGATATCTCCGAATCCATGTTATTCAGGTTAGTTCCAAACTTTGGCAGTTAAAATATGAATGTAATTTCGAAACCCATCCATCGGGTTTCCACGAGTTTCATCAGCGAGCATCCGATGCATACACAAGAAATAAAACCCTTTGCGAATTCCACATCGATAAATTTAATAATGTACTTGAGCATCCCAATCAATCCTCATTTCGAATATAATCGTCGCTGGTTTGTCAATTCCTTACCCGCGTTTTCATCCCCTCGTCCTTTAAAAACTCCGACTGCTAATTTTCTAACTCGTCGAAGGAATAGCAGAAACTCCAGGAAGTTTAAGATGTTTCTCTCGTTAACGCTCCTTAATTGCCTTCCAATACATACGGTTTGTGACAGTGGCAGCAAGGATTCTTTCGGGACTCATTCTTTTCAGCCTTCTTTCTTCTCGTCTGCCTTTTCAGCATGGAAACATAAGGAAGTTTCAATTTTGTCCACCCGCCCTCCAACCCCTTGATAGATTGTCTCCACGCTCTTATCTCAGATTTATTTCTCGACTTCCCCAAGAGACTCCCTCCCAATAAATCCCATTTCGAAAGGATAGCGCGTTAGGGAAGTTGAAGAGGCAGGGTGAAATCGACGGATTAGAGAACAATATCCGCAATGATAGGGAAGGAGATTGGAAACTGACGGATGGTAAAATTTGATTGCTGGCTGCTTAAAAAGGATTCTTTCGAAATCGGTGTAGTTTCTGATTGTGGAAAAATTCACTGAGCTCTCTATGAACTAAACAAAGTTGTACTTTCACAGAAGACATTCACAGCGACAATGCAACTCAAAGACAGTTCTTCGTATTTTCTTTAGGTTTTATTTACAGCATTCGGTTTCGATTCGAATCCTCATCGGGAAAAATAGATATTGATAACGATCGTTAAGATTGAATCGGATTGCCCCAAATAAAATCCGTGGAAATACGAAGAACTGTCTTTGAGTTGTTGCAGAGTGCGTTCCACAATGTTAAATCAGATCACCTGGATTTCATTTACAGCAATGTTTATTAGGAGTACGCTTTGGAGAGATTCCTTTAATTGGAGGTTAAAAACGCTCTGTTAGCAGTCTGTTGAACTAGCGTCTCTCAGGTACTGAAAGTATCGGGAAAGGCTAGGATTATCATTGGGCACCCAATCACCGCATTGGGTGATTCCTTCTAGGAATGAAGCCATGCTATCATCCTCAGGGTATTAAAGTAGAATGAAAATGGTGAAGAGTGCGGTTTGTATATTATCTTTGACGTGAAAAGGGGGTTCAGTGGATAGGATTTTCTGTTGTGACGTAAGGGAGGATGCAGAATTTCCAAGGAATATTCCTGCTTTTTGAATCATTAAATGGCCCTCCGAAAATTATGCTACACTATCTTAATCTCAAACCGCTCATTATAGGAATATGTGTAGAAAATCCACGACTTAAAGGGGACATATAAGGATGGCCGACTGGATATCCATCGTGATTTCCTTCGTTCTTGTTATTGCTCCGGCTCAATGGAATATAAACTGATATCAGTCCAATGATGGTCAATAATTTTGATTTAGGTTGGGATTCGTAGTTTCTTTCGGAAGAAAATATCTTATTATCGACTTCGGTTTTCGGTTCGATGCCTCGTGGGGCGATGAGGGAGAGAGCCCCTCTAATTTGGCTCCGAGATTGGAAAATGAACTCCGTTAAAACAAGGAAAAGGAATAAAATTCATTATTAACGATGATCTCAGTTGTGAAATCGTCACAATATCTTTTTCACTGCCTGAAAAAATTTGAATAAAAGTAACGAATTGAAGAAATTCTAAACAAGCCTCACTCTCAAAGATAAATGTATTTTATCTGTCCATATCCACCACTGGAATCTTCTAATTGCAATCCAATAACATAGGCATGAAAAAGTAAAAATATTTTGAAAATTTCGTTAGAGAAGTAGGAAAATTTGCCTAAGATTTGGAAAAGTCTTATGAAAACAAGGTAAAATGCGGTGTTAATTAAATAAGGTCCGAATAAATGAAATAGACTTTTGAAGCCCAATAGGTTAAGGCTTATTCACAGATAAAAAGAAGACAATTACTACTTTTGAACTTATTACTAAAGCGAAACCAAGAAATTTGAAGTTATAAAAATTGTAAATTATGTCCCCTGGCTATGGGACGGATTTAGAAACTATGGAAGTGGTGCGATAAATGGAGGAACGAACTTGCCGAGGGTGGAACGATTTAAGACGATTTTATTACGAAATCAACCTAAATTAACTTTTTTTGACATTCTGCCGTATTAATGAAGAAAATACAAGGCGATAATGATAGCAAAAACTCCACAATCTAATTTCAATTAAAGCACCTCGTCAGATCTCGGGCAAATTGCTTAATAAATACAACAAAGCCACCAAGAAGGGGGGCGATCGCTTAACCACTGACTTCGCCATTTATTGTTTAAGTTTCTGCTTTGATTATCAAATATGAAACAAGAAGTACTTTTCGTATAAATGAAATATTTCCTTTAAAGAAGATGGGGTGGGGAAATTGAGGAGACATTTAGCATTCGAGCTCATAAGAAAGACCGCAGGTGAAACTATTAAGCCAATTTCGTGTTGTGAGTTGAATACATATAAATATCGAAATTTCATACGAGCGAAGGAATTCATTTGCTGAGGTAAGTTGAGTGTGACCATTTTCCACTTCATTTTTTCACTTGGCGTCATTTGCAAGATTAGAAAACCAAAATTGGAGTATTTCTCTCAGATAGTAAGTAAAAGACTACAATGAATTCCTACAATTCTGAGATAGACGACCGGAAAAAGAATGGAAAGAAGAATGTTTTAGGATAGAAAGGAGAGATGAAAGTTTAATGAAAAAAATGGTGTCATTTGCACCGTGAAAAATTCACCTGTTGCATAAAAGAGACTTTTTCTACATATCTCTTTGACATTCGGATTCTCTCATAAATCGAAGATTCTCGACTTTTTATGGATAATGGGGAGCTCCGTCTAAAACCAGGAAAAGGACGCCTTAAGAATAAGGATAACTTTTGATACATTGGCATCGCATTATACGGGATTTTTGTTGGTTGAAGGGGAAAAGGAGGATGGAAAGGCAGAAAAATTGGAGAAAACTTTTCAGGATAAAGGAAATAGGAAGATCTTGGACAAGGAAGAAAGAGGCGTTCCATTCCCTATTCTCTGAGTTAAAAAAGACAGTTATGAAAAGGCATATCATTTAAGTTTGTAGCTTTGAGAAGCTCATAGAAAGTCAGGAAAAGAATTGGAGAATGATGAGTGAACAATTTCATTTGCATGCATGCCTATATATTCGCCTAAAACTCGAGAACAAAAAATTGAGCAACTTTCAAACTTTAAAGATTATTAATTCTTATTGATCATATTGAAATTCTTTCCTGATCAGATGATAGATTACTTTTTATCCACAGAAAGTTCTTCAGTAGACATGTCAAAAGGTTCAGCAATGAGCAATGAGAGCAATGTTTTCCAATCAAGTACAAGCAAGTAATTTAGGCCCATTTAGAACTATTGGTATGTATTAACGGTATACTACTCGTATATAAGAGGAGTCCATTTTCTGATTTTTCAGCATTTGCACTTTCGATGTTAAATAGCTGTATCACACTTACAATCACATAGTTTCTTAACTAGCCAGCAGAGGTTTGGCAAAAGTTAGGTATAAACATATTGAGATACAAGGAAATTTTTTTATGTGAACAGCGTTAGGGTTCCCGTTTAAATTGCATCTGTATTTACTTTTAAGGTCATTATCTGTATCTTTGTTTCCTAATATCAGTTTGAATCCTTCATTTGCATATTTCTCATATCCATTTATACAGGAATCAATTTCAATGAAGCTTTATTAGATTGAAGGCAACGGGGCCCCAGTAAATGTCCAGCTGTCATTTCTCAATGATAAATTGTCGCTGTTTTGTGTTTGATTTATGCTATATCGTAATTTATGCAGTTATATTTTAAGTGATACTTTTATTATTTCTAATTAAATTCTTCCTCTAAAATGTACTAAGCTAAAGCTTTTTTTAGGTTACATGTAAATCCGGCTTATATTCAGAAGCGGATGGTCACCGTCATCTCTAAGTTAGAAGCGACTAAATACTCGTTTCCGAGCAGTGAATTGTTATTTCAGCTTATCGCACTATATATCTTATTTTTCTGTCTATTAAGTAGTAATTAATGCAGTATTCATCAACTTTTAGTTTTGAATCTTTGGGCAGTGTTAGCATAAGGTGAACTGGAAGAGTATTCTGAAGGGAAAGTGTGTGGTAAATAAAATATTAAGTAATATTAGGTAATATAATTAAGTAATATTTTATTTACCGGTAATATTCACGTTTTACTTGCTACAATTGCCGTTCTTCTATAAGAAGATGAAACAGAAATCGCCCCGGTTATCTAAAACAGAAGCTCACATTCTTGTATGTGAAGAATTATGATATTATGAAGTAAAGCATGAGTTATTAATCTACGTAAGAAAGGAAAGACGCCGCTCGTGACATTTGCGAGATGTGTAAGCTTTCTTCGGTTCCCAATGAAAGGGCTCGTTAAAAGATGTCTGCTCTGATTTCTCTCTCCAGCCATATTTCGATAACCATTAGTTGGGAATTGCGTAATGGGATATCAATTATTTCTCAAAAATGCTCCCAATCGATTCTTGCACACGTACAATTTATCTTACTTTTGAAGAAACGATGTCCACAAGAAAGCAATCCTAAAATTCTTGGATTCGTTAACTTACAAAATCTAATTAATTATATTACAAAAGAAATAAGTTCTGGCCGAAGAAGATTAAATTCTTCGACGTTGATGGACTTAAAAGAATAATGTCACTATGGTAGTAGTAGTAGTTAAATGTGCTTCGACAGCTGAGGTCATTTCGCACGTTGGCTCCTATCGGGAATAATGTCACTATAATTACAAATGTTGTCCACAGCCTTTTTCTTAGCTGGTTTACCATTTCCTCTTCATTGAAATATACTTATTCTGGGCAAATTAAGATAACCACTGAATTGTTACTGAAGTAAGTAATGCTAACATATATCAAATTTATGTTGTTTACCACATTATACCATTCATTATTAAAAATTAATGCTATACTCCTTTCATAAACATTTACTGACATGAATAATTTCATAAATGCATTTTTATGTCAAGTGAATAAGTTTTTGACTTAGGGCGAATAAGACTATAACATTTTGCGAATAATAAAAAGTACTTCAAAATTAACGAAGGATGTAATTAAGAAAACGCTGCATTTCGTATTATTCCACCATAATTTATTGCATGGTTTTCTGAAATATCTGGAGTTACCTGGATTTCCGAGCTTAATTCGATTCAGTTCGTAACTCGATAACTTTGTTTGTATCGTACATCGAATTTTCATTTAATCTTTTCGCTTGTTCGACTCGAAATCGTATCAAGAAGTAAAAATAGAGTGAGAAAAAATTTCTTATGTAGAGCGGTTCGTAAGTCGAGCTACTGCTATACTGTACTATAATATACTACATACATCTTGTTCTCTTCTACTAGATATTCATACTCAATTTAATAAGTGATGAAAGAAATTTTAGAGAAATTAATCTATTATTCTTTCTTCAAATGCTTCTTTAATAACTTCGAAATTTTTAAAAATGCTCAAATTTTCCATAATATCCAGAATTTGTAAAGATACTATTTATCTATTCTATTTATTTATCCAGATATTATTGCCAAAATATCAAGAGCGATAATAGGTAGAAGCTTGAAAAATGAACGACTATCATTTGAGAACAAGAAAAAATTATTATTTTGATGCGGTAAGATTTTTCAACCAGTATGGTGGTAACAAATTAAATATGTTTGATGGTCTGACTATATGAAAAATTTTAAACACTCACTGAGGTAAATGATAATATGGAATAATACCCTTTTAAGTTACCGTGAACCAAATTTTCAATGTGATAAACCAGGATAAGGTCCGAGGGACTCAAATGGTTTGGTCCGTTTTCTATTTCAATTTTAAAGCTTTGTATTGTCATGGTTAATAATGTTGAATATTTTTTATTTCTGTTTATAAATGAATATCATGCTATTTAAGCCAGTCAACGGCCAGATTTCTTTATTTAAAAATTATTATTTCCATATTAATATTTTTAGATCCTTCAATAATGTAATGAAGACACCAATTTTGCCATTCTAGATAAGTAATTCCCAGAACAGTTACATCTGCTCCCTTACACAACGACATAATTATTTCTCCGTAGATTTCTTTGCATTTTTCGAACGTGAATTCTTCGTGTGATCATCTCTGGGAGCATTTCCAGGGACATGTAGCTGCTGCAATATATTCCTGGAACGAGAATCGATTCACCGAATTTCCGGCCTTCATGCTGTGTAATAAACTTGAACCGGCCGAGAAATATCTGTCCAAGTGGAACTCCTTGACACATTCACGTTATCAGAGATCCCATTAAATACTTTGACCTTCACCTCAAACACTGTGATCTATTTCTCTTTATCTCTAAAAAGCTTATTAAAGAATAACAGAAAGTTACACTACCCTAACATCATATAATCGTATTTCCTCCTTTGTTCAAGTGGGAATTCATACATGGGTATATCAGGGGTAATTCTACCCAGACCATATTCCACACATGGTATCAAACCGTCACATTTTTCGCTCCGGTTCAACGAAAAAAAACAAACACAAGTTCCTTTTTGGTATCGCATTTTCTGCTAAAGTCGAACCGGTTTGATATAATAATATAATTTAATATTCTTTTGAATTTTTTTTATTATTGCCAGCACATTTGATTTACATCTCATTATTCTAAATTTTAGAATGAAAAGTAAAATTAGCTACAAATCGTAATTACACATGTTTAATAAACCTTCCTCCAAATATACTTACGTAAAACGTGCATTGAAGGGAACAAGAAATGTGAACGGTTTCCGTTTTCAGTTCGAGTTAAAGAAACTCAATCTTTTCGATTCGGTTTCCACTCTGAGATAAAAAACGTTTTTCTTTGTTTCTGTTTTCGGTTCGGTTTTGGTTCGATCCCCTGATTCCATAGCATCTCCCGTCCATTTCGATGAACCCTCTTTTACTCAAAGATACAGAAAAATCGTAAGAGTGATGATCTCTTCACGCTCAAAGCACATTTATCGCATGACCTAAACGAAGGAAGTTATATGTTATTATTTTCGTTGCTTTGAAGCAAAGATTTTGAAAAACTAAGAAAAGGTATAGGAGAATGTTGGGTTATTTATTAATGTAAGCAAGAGTGAACTAAAAAAGAATCCTACATCAGAGGTAATCTCCGTCTCTTATATTTGATTAAACTGTTGCCTTCCTATGCAACAGAAGGAATGGAATCCGCTTCAGTTATCAAAAATAGCAACTTGTATTCCCTTGAGGAGATAAACCACTCGTTATATGTCTTGAAAATCCTCCAAAGTAATATAAAATTATAATTAATTGCTATTAATTAATCCAGAAATGATTTTGAAAAATTCGCCAAATTTTTTACATTGCAAAGATGCAAAACATATTTGAGAGAAGAACCGGCCTTTTACAAATTCTTTAAGTCTATTCTTCTATGAATTACTGCCTTTTATATTTCCGTATGAAGCGACACAGTAATTCTCAGAGAAAACTTCGAGAGATATATTGAAAGAAGAAGATCGATGCCCGAGGGAACCCTTGAGAGTTATTTTCTTTGTGTTGAGCACTTTTGTTAATAATTTCTATGGTTGACAATATCGATGCGAGGAAAAGAAAAAGGATTCAAAAAAGTGGAGTCGACCAAGGACCAGATCTAACATTTCCCGAAAAATTAAATATCCTTTTTTATTCCCATTAAACTAAAGAAAATGTTAAGTAAAAATTGAAGTAATGGAAAAACCCTCTTACTTAATTTAAAACGATAATCTGAAAGGAAACCGGTGACCATCGCTATCGCTCAAGAATGAATAAACCATCTTCAAGGCAGATAATTTAATAAACCTTTTGATTTTATCATTTGTTTGTTTAGTATTATCTGAATTATTTTAATGCAATGCTATCTATAAGCTCTTGCTATGTTTTGGTTTTAACATTCCAAGCTCAAACCTCAGGTCCCCCCACCCGTCGTTTTCCATCATTCATAGTTCGAGGTTCCACGCAATTTATCATTTACTGTCATAAAATTCAAGTATTATTTCTAAGGTTTTGATGAAGTCGATATTTCAGTCACCAATTCTTGATTGGTCAATTTCAGACGTTTTTATGCCTAGCATCTAACGAAGCATCTAACAAGCATCTAACTAGAAACCTATTAGAAATTGAACTATGATAAATAATCGGAAAATAACAAAACTAATAACCGTATTTTGGAAATAAGGGTTAAATGTAGGAAGATACAAAGAAGTCTCGATATTGTCCTTTGATAAAAACGCGTTTGGGCTGATATTTTAGCAAGGTTTGTATGATTACATTATATTTCTATGCTTAATTAATTAGATATTTGTGTTACTTTTCGAACTTCCCCTTCGTAATCACTATATATTTTTCGGTGATACTTATCATGGGTCAATAAGTATGGCACATTTTTTTCATTGGCTATCACTAATCTCTATCTAGGCTATATCTCATCCATCGAACGGCATAGAAAAAGTTCTTCATAAGATCTTTGTGTTTCGTGCGAACATTTTCCTTCTACAGCAATTGAAGTAACAAAAGGAAAGCAAAGGCAAAGTACTTCACTCCTCATCATGGCCTTACCCACTCTTCAAAGCTATTTCTAGTTAATGATTGGTGAATGCGGTTCGGGCTGAAGACTGCACTATCTGCCAGTTTATCACATACAATGAAGCAGGATACGTCGAGGACAAATATTCGGAACGTAACCAAGATAAACGCATGTCCAGTCATTTTGTGTGTTAGAAGCGTTTAAGCTTTTAAATTAGGCCTCCTTCAAAGTTTAGCCTAATCACCTGGAAATTCTTTGCAATGTAAATTGATTTCAATTTCAATTTTCAATTTATTTCAATCAATCATCATGTAGAAAAATACTATTCACAAAAATTTATATAAAATAAACATAAAACAGTATGTATAATGTTTGAGATATCCAAAAGATTACATAATTAAATCTTGTCCGACTATCTATAAAGAAATATTTAATATGATCATATGTAAGTTTCAATCCCTCTTTTTTATACGTAATATGTCACATATGAACTCGTTTCAAATATAAAAGTATTTAAAATGTTTAATAATAAGAAAGAAACAGATTTAAAATGAAAATAAATAGAATTATTTCAGATTCTACTTCTATTTATTTTCAAATGGGCTTCATGTGATGTATTTCAGGACAAAATCTTTCGGTAACTGATTGCGGAGGGATTTAGGATCTATTCTCCCTTCAGGCTGTCAGCTCTACGAAATCATATACGTTTTATATATACGTATATTTTGTAAAATTCTTTATGCCAGAGTTGTTTATTCTTGGTGATGAACTGCATGGAAGGTAAAAAAAACTACGGTTTATACATGTAGCTGATGCCGTCTTCACAAAAGAGTTCTCTATTGAGAGGAAATCGATCGTTTATCTACTATCTATTTACTAGGATATTCTCGTCAACAGATCAAAGGTATGTTTAAGAGATATGAAGAACTACTTAGTTGGCTCACCGCCACGGTAACGGGTAGGAAAGTAACCCCTCATTCTTAACATTTTCACTGTATGGAAACAAACAATAATCGTCACCTCAGCCTTAGAAATAGAACTTCTTTCATCATAATAAAAAATAACTGTTTTCGAATAAATGGGTTGGAATATTTTTGAAGATATTCTTTAGTAAAATTAATTTTTCTATAGTGCTTTTTAAAAAAATCATTCTCATCTCAGCTCAGATCAAAATCATTCTCTTCTCAGCTAACATTTTAAATTTCATGCACTTTTCCATAGAATACAGCATACACTGTGAATAACCAATGGAATCAAGAGTGGCATTATATCAAAGGAGAGATGAATAAGAAAATTTTTTTCGAGGAAACTACATTCCGTTTAAATGACTTTGCAAAAACGACACAAAATTTGCATAATAGATATGAATTTCCTACGCTTAAACGTTATAGTCAAATAGAAGAAGATGACGCTTAAGAGTCGAATCTAGTCCTGCGATTTGTTTTACATTGTGTGAATAAGTGTAAGCAGAGAAGTATTTTGCTTTGTAAGTAAAGTAAGTTTCTAAATAGAGAGATACTAATTTTTGTAGTTTAATTGGTTTTTATAGAAATTATTTCCTCATTTATCTCTTTTCTGTTTTCACTCTGATGACCTGTTTCTCTTCAATATTTTACTGACGATTTTGGGTTGTAAGGAGTACATTTTGTTATATTAAAAGAAAATGTCTTCATAATTTCAAAAAAAGCTCTCCCTGATTGAGGAAATCTTGTGTTTTGAAATATTCAAATAAAAGAATAATATATAAACTAATATGAAAAATATAAACGAGATTTCTGCATATTACAGTTCTTTATTAAGTATGAAGTAGCAGTGGCAATATAACATTTCTTTCCTCCGATATGCCTGTCCTAATTATCAAGAATACCTCCGTGATGGAGTGGAAAATATTGTCTTTTGAAGAAACGGTCTTCCTCAACACAGCTTTAGCAAAGTGAGTTTCCTTTGCTGTTATGAGAGCGGTGAGAGACTTTAGCGGAGTTCCGCTTTGTGAATGAAAATAAATGGGATTCCGGTCATTGACCTTCCTCTTCCAATATATCCCTTCGAATTTTCTCTGTCGTTTCGTATGAAAATAAATGAAGTAACGTAGTAATACCCAAAAGAGTAGAGTGAGCGAATTTTTATATTTTAAATTTTGTCCTATCCTTGCAGTGTAAAAAAATTCTGTATTTTCAAAAGCTTTTTTAAAGAATATTAATCCAGAGATTTTTTCAATTATTTTGAAGAATTTCAAGACTTTTACCGAGTGTTTTACACATATTTCTTCGTAGAGGGATAAGAGTTTCTGTTTTTGATAGCTTGATCGAATGCCATTTCTTTCTAGCACAGCTCCATTTTCCGTTCCATCAGCTACTTGTAACCGTAGATCATGAAATCCACCCTTTGTCTCTGATTTAGAAATCCGTAAAAATATATCTACGGTATGTTGGAAAATTCCAGAAAATTTTAAAACATTTTGTCGCGCTGCCTTCCCTTTAACTTAAGGAGAATTAGGGCTTTCCCATCGCCAAAATGACGCTATTATAATAACCCCTTTTAATCTCCCACCCCAATGGTTTTAGACAAAATCCTTCAAAAAAGATATTTCAAAAGATATTCCAAGTGTTTATTTTAAAAATTCCAACTCCATAGAAGAAAATTTACAGAGTGCAATCAATTTTTAATAGAGAGGTTTATTCGAGGTAAATTAATCGAAATAAGAACCCAAAAACGCGAGGCATGCATCATGACTAATCGCTTTTGTATAGTCCTGAATGTCCTATATGCTCTTAATAAATCATAATAAATAATCTCTTTCTAAAAGTTTGTTTTTCCTGTGCTCGTTTTTCCCGTAATGGTGTGAACATTACCAAGTCATGAATATGTGCGAATTCGCCGTGTTTTTATTGGATTTCGACGCACTCAGAGTAACCAATAGTTCGACATTGACTTCAAATGTATATCAACTTAACGACAAAGGATTGCTGCTTCGAATCATGCATATAATCTATTACAGCTGCTACAAGGGAAGGCGGCCTTTTCTATTTTTATTTTGACAATAGCTTTCGTCTCTGGGTCGTTGCCACAAACAAGAGTGTGCAGTGGAATGCTGGTTTGTCGTTTATTAGGTCTTGTAAGTGATTTATGGGTATATAAACGATTGCAACGTAGTCCCTGATATCATAGATAGCAAGAGTTTTTACATGCGATTGGTGGATTTCTCATCTCAACAGAGACCCCCCTAAGCAAGATGTTCACACTTCATACGAGTTTTCTGGGCGCCCTCTTCGATAATATTTTTGGGGTTGCATAAGTTAACTAAGATGCAAAACAGTATCTCTTATTAAAAAACTTAAATGATAACAAATCATTATTTACAGAGATACTATTACATTATATTGAATAAAGGAAGAAAAATTGCCGTTCACCTGTGTAAAGTAGGTTGACTGACCGCCGTGAAATGTTCGTAAGAATTCCAAGATCGAAGAATAATTTCCTCCTTACGCTTCATTTTAGACCGTTATGCTTAAAATATATTGCTTCCAGTATTTTACGAGTTCTCTTAATATAATGTAATTTTTTTTTCTCTGCTGATGATACAAATAATGAGGTTATTGTCTTCAGAATCACAACTGAAAGAATATAATAGGAGGGCGAGAGGAGGGAAAATTTATCAAATAATCACGGTCGAGATTTATGAAAATATTATTTTGTACTGAAGCATTGAAAAGCATGGAGGTATGTACTTCTAAATGGATTTTTCAATTACTTTTTGTCCAAAATACGGTCTGATGACCAGAATACGTCTCGCAGAATGTTTCAAAACAGACTAATCTTTTCAAAATAGGAAAAAATAAAACATATGCAAGATAATTAGATAAAAGAGTTACCTTTGTGAATAACTTATAAGATCGTCCATTCAAATTACTCAACATTAAAAGAAACTCTCAACACACGTCCTCTCTATATTCTTATATGGATGTTAGGCTCTTCAATATGACAATCTAGACGCATGAAAACATCTTAATAACGATACGTATGTAAGTAATGAAACGAACAGGAAGAATCTTTTTCCACGGTTTATACTCTATATGCCAACATCTTTCTGATAATTTCTTGACTGATGGATTTCATTGTTCTCGTTATTACATTGTAAACAGTATTAATAATATAGTTACGTGAAAAATCGAAATACTTATATGAATACGTACAAAGAAATGTTGTCTAATTCTAAGAAAATTAGGCAATCCTTCTTTTCAACCCCGCGAAAAAAAGTCATAAGTTTCTCGGTTCTTAATATTATGTAAAACTAAGATTTGAGTTTATGATAGCTTCAATGTGTTACTCTCGTTGAATTCCCCTTTTTGTATTTTGTGTATAATTTTATTCATATCTCAAATTATACATTCCCAATTTATACCTCAAAGTTAGGATACATTAGTTTGAAGCGCCTGCTCCTCGCTTACGGAATTATGGCAAACCAATCTATCTTACTTTAATATCCATAAAGAGATATTTGCTACGAGTCCATTACATTTGCCTTTATTGCTGTTTAAATTTTATCTGCTGCTAAAGATGTCTCATCTTAAAAACGCAAAGGATTAATTTTGAACGGTCTCTGAAAATAGCTTTTATCATCATCAGTGGACCAAATTTTCCGATTTTTGCTAAGAAAGGAAAGCAAGATACACCATTTTAAAAGTTTGAGTTCGATGCTAGATTAAAAGTAGCTAAAATGTCGTTAGTAAAATATCACTGAAAATAGTTGTGAATCAATGTGGCTTGAAGTCGTTTTTAAGAATATTATATCGTTTCAGATTTCAAATGAACTAAGCAGACAATATTCACTGTAAGAATTTTACCTACTAAACCTTTTCTTTGTATTTTCCATGTAAATTTATAGAAAAGGCAAACGTCACGTGATTAGAACTTACTAACACTAAGGAAAGTGTAAGTAAGGGATTATTTTGGAAGGAGTGCATCAAACCGCAACATTTATCGCTCCTTCTATTCGTTGAACCGGTACTAACCGTTTTGTCGCTCCCATTACTGTATTACTATCTACTTCGGAAAGTTTGTTTTATTATTTATCGCTTTTTATCCACACTACATTTACACTAAATTTTAAAATAAAACTGAATAATATTTACACATGCTTAGTTATTTTTCTTCACTTACGTAAGATGTGAATTATCGTAAATCAAAAATCGGAACGGTATAAATATCCGTTTCCGAATTCGGTTTAGCTTTTTCGGTTGGGGTTTGGTTTTCACTCCGACAAAAATAACAGTTCTTTTCGGATCGATGCCCTCGTGGAATGCGAGATTTCGCTGAAATAGATAGCTAAAACAAGACGGAAGATCTAGAGAAAAACTCGCTGAATTAGCTCCATACGTCTCTCTTCTACGTCACAGTCTATTGTAGCTTCACCTCGAAATCCTTTATCTCCTGCTCATTTATCAGCCACCTTTCTTCATTAAACACCACCCCCTGCCGTTATCTGTCGCCACATATTCATTTACTTCTCCCTCTCTCTGCTTTTCCACGAACTCCACATTTGCCTTCTCCTCTGAAAAGTGGAGAGCACACACACACTCATTCGTATTGTCGTTCCATTCATTCACTTGACACGTGAGTGAAATATCGCCTCCAAAGGCAATAATACTAAAGTATTATAAATGTAATCTCAATTTTAATCTTTGTTTTATAATTGAATAATGTGAGACACTTTCCTGACCGTGTAAAAATTATAAATGAGTTATTTCTCGAGATGACTGTTACCATTATCATAATGAGATACATACATCCCAACTACCTCATTTTAGTAGCACGAGAGAAATCTATATGAAGTAAACAAGGTATAGTTATAACATCAGTATAAATTTCTTATATGGCACTTAAAGCTATTAGAACGTTCTTGCATCACAATTTATTCCACAACTTCGTGAAAATCATCAGTACTTTTGAATGCTAACCATAAATCATCATCACCCTTTCTTGATCTGATGTAAGATCGCTAGGTTCTCCGAGAGTTTTTCAATTCTTCCGTTGACATGTTACAAAGTATTTAATGACGGCTCTGTTCCATCGGTTATTCAGTCTTCTTTTCAGTCTCTTCGTACATATCGGTATCCAGCTGAGACCAGCTGACGTTCAACGTCTCTTCACGCCATTTCGCCGGCCCGTATTCATCTTATTTTATCTACGACATCAGACACTAGTGTCAAACCCGTTGAAAGGCACTTGCGAAGATAATCAGCTGTATAAACGAGTCTTAGGATAACGCAAACATCCATATGTATATAATAATTTAAATTTTCATTGCTAATGATATGTTGTAGAATAACAGAAAATTATATTTTTAAGGAATTTTCCGGTAAACATATTTAAAGTGAAAATCCTGCATCAATTATGATTAGTGCACTTATTGAATCAGAAAAAATAATGCTTGCCACTTCAGTGCAAATGCAATATATTTCATTAGATTTTAATACCATATTCATAGTAATATGAGTAATGATAACGATTGTAACTTGTTATATGTTATTTGAATTGAAAAGGAATTTTGCAAAGTTTATTCTTCGAAAATTAAAAATAAAAATCCGAGCAGTGGTGCACAAAGAAAAGTATTCAATCCGTGTATGATAAGGAGGGTATTAGAAAATGATCGGGAATAGAGCTAGACAGAAATTAAGCGATAAGGAAGAACTCCGCAGTGTTCTATGCCCTCAGTAACACCGTAAGAAGAGGCATTTACAAATAATCTATATCTATGAGTAAAAGAATGAGAAATCGACATATAATAGTTTGGTATACAGACAAGATATATTTTTAAAATTGAGATTTCCAGCCTAACTTTGTGGAATGGTGCCATCGTGCAAAGAAAAAAACACACTTTGTAAATTCCACAGAAATAAATTAATCGGCAACTAGTTTCGTCTGTCAGACATCATCTCAACTCCCTCCAGCAAACCCACCTATTCTGACCTCACCATCCCCTCTCATTCCTCCCATCTTTTTTTCCCAGTAGCTACCCGCTTTCCACAGTATGATCCACCCACAACCCGATGTCACCGGCCAATTCCCTTTTGACTAAAGAAGTTTTAATCATCAAACAGATTGCTATAAATAACGGACACAGCCCAGATATGGTGGATAAACTCTTGAGGAGAAAACCAAATATCCTCTCATGCCGTAAAATCACTCCTTCCCTCTAATAATTCTCCACAACCCCTTCCTCATGGCGGAGAATCCCCTTCCTCGGAAGCCTCTCCTATAGGTTGGGACACATGCTTCCTAATGACCTGAGAGCGGCTTTTTATGTCCCCTGGAACCTACGGAGAGCCATCGGCCACCACAAAGATAGTAGACCCAGCGACTCCCTCAGCGGGGTGTACGGTAAAGGTATATTAGGTAAAGTATATTATAAATTACTTAATAAATAAAGTACATTAAGGGTTGATTAAGTTGGAGGCAATCAGGTATCTGGATCAGGAAAATATATAATAATTATCTCGATTTCTTTTACAATTATAGATGATTGGGATCCGCACGAGAGGGAATGGAGTTCATATTCGCCGAGAATTATTTCTTTTACATTTAGTATACTGACTAGTAACATATCTTAAAGTTGATAACAAGGTCATACTATGTTTCGACCTAAAATCATTATAAAATACGTCATCGCTTACTGGAAAGCATGCATATGAAAATGATAGCATTATGTAAGAAAACAAGATCATGAGAAAAGATGGAGTTGTTGATTATAGCAACAATGTAGACAGAATGGCAACGATGTAGACAGATATAGTAAGGGTTCGAAAAAGAGCCAAGAATATTCAAAAGAAAAAATAACATGAAAACTGATTCTTCAATATTCAACGCGATTATATAGATTATAAAATTATGTATACAAATTCCACATTTTTAGTGAATAATATTTTTGGGAAAGTTTAAACCATTTTTTTCCTCTCCCATATTACTCATCCATATTCTGTGCCACGCCATTGGTAGAGAGTATCCCCAAACCACTACTTAGTTCCTCCCCCCACTTACCTTCATAGATTCCTTCCTCCTCCTCATTTCTGGACTTCAATTCTTCAACGCCAGTCGTCTTCACATCGTGAGCTCTTCTGGCAAAGAATATTAGGTAAAGTAAAGATTTCGATACCTACGTTACTTAACTCTGCGTCTATCCTCTTTATTATCTTCAAATTCTTCATGGCTTATAAATACGTAATTTACGACATTCTAGTAGTTTAAATACATTACAATCTTCTAAATTTCAGGAAAGCGTTTCTTAAATTGGAAAATGTATTGGATGTGTGGCTTGTCTTCGGAAGTCTTATCCTGCCAACCATGTGCTCTGCCATGCCGAGGGAGCTTCAATGAGACTTAGAAGTTAAGTGATTTCGAACATTTCTTCCAGACTTCTTCTAGTCATGAATTCTAAAGCGTATCATCCCTTCTTATTTAATTTTAAGTAATTTAATCCAGGTTTTCCTCTGTAAATCCGTCATTTTCATGGTGAATCGCATCACATTTTCGAATGTCAGGCATCCCTTAGAAATTGCGATCTGAAACGTTGGCGTTTGACGAAATGGTTGGACCGGCGTTGAGCCATTCGAACTCTTTCGAAGGTTTCGGCGTGCTTAGTAAATTCATTTTCCTATACCGTAAGTTGTCTATGAATGTAAAATCTCATAATTTTTGCCAAGGTTTCTTCAGTCTGAAGTATGTTCTCGGGTATGCTGTTCGGTTGAAAATTTCCCTCAGTCGCTCCATTTGATAGAGAATTCATTTCTACTCAATAACCACCTACGACGGGATGCTTGTCAGGGTTAACATGTGCTTTCGTCGATTTGCTCGCCAGAAACCCTAGGGAATACTTCTATTACGTCGAAGTATCAGTGGGATTTAAGGATTGTCGAAATATCTCCATGCTAGGAAAGTCTAAAGTCTTTCCACATTCCTCCGAAATTAAATTGTCACGAAGAATAGTCGATTAGGAATATCTTTGGCGAGCATGAGATGTGTAAAATCACACAGAGTAGGAGATTTCGAGTAGGTCTCTGCTCATATTCTCCTTAGATCAATATGCCCCATCAGATTTCAGTTACTTTATCGCGTCGAACACTCGGATAGCCAAGTGTAATACTTAGGTGATAACGTTCTCGGGTTCGATTCTCCTTGGTATGTCATATGCGCGAAATTACCTCTGCTTTTAAATAAATTGAACCATACAACTGGTATTAAATATGTTAATTTGGTTGATCCGACAAAGCCATTAATATCGTCCACATAATGTGTGGTACTTTGGAGAATAGTACGAGACTTACAATCTTGTAAATCAAGACCTCAAAGCTGTCGGTGCTTCTTAATTTCATTTTATCCTTGATTCGATACAGACATAAATCATAAATGTTACCCTTTTTAAATCTATATTTTGTTTTTCGTGCATTTTTATTCCATGAATGGAAAGTAATCCGTTGCTATGAATTTGGGAATGGATCACTAAATCCTTTCATTCAGTCATATTCAAATTTTCAAATATGGTAAAATTTCCAAAATAAGTGAATAGAAATATTTTGATTGAAGCAAAGCGAGGATTGTTTTACTTAAAACGACTTGTTATATATATATATATATATATATATATATATATATATATATATATATATATATATATATATTCATTTAAATTGGATTTTCATTTTCATTAATTTTGAGAGTGCATGTATTTGGTTTTGGTACAAGTTTTGTACTAAGTTTGTCTGCTCAGTGAGAATGGAGTGTCTGGTGATGTGACTGGATGTGTTCTCTTTTGTATATTTGGTGATGGATTATGGTATTAGCAATCGTAGCTCCATGGTATCTAACATATATTCAGTGTGTGTTCTGAGGGATCCCGTGAGAATGATCGCAAAGATATAGTTCGAAGGAAGGCAGGTCGGTATGTTTTTGGGAGGGGTTATGAAAAAGGTAGCGGTTTAGAAAGGTTAAAATCCTCTGAATGGAATCGCTAGAGAGCTGGGGGAGAGTAGGCTAGGTTGTTTATCAGTTTTAGTTCCATCGTTACTAATAGCTATTCATTTCATGTATGTGGTGTGGTATAACAATGAAGATGAAAATCCAATTCTCATATTCGAACAAATTTAAGGTCTTCTGATGTATTTTTAAAGAAAACTGCGACATTAATCAAACCATCCTTTGCTTTGCTTCAAATCCACTTATCGCGGAAGATATTGACAGAAGCTTTTAAATATCGATCTAAATAGATATTCCAGTATGTAATGAATTTTTAATGTGCTTCGGCTGGAATAGTTTTGAACATTTCTCCCGTTTGAGCAAGTTTATTATTTCTTTCAATGTGAACAGCTTGGCACGTGATTTTCAGACTTTTCAGCTTTCCTAAGTTATTTATATTGGCTAATTTTCATCAAATATAGTTTGAATATTTGGTGGTTTTTATGGTCTTATAGAGTATTTTTCTAAATTCATTTCAGTCAATTTAGTCGATAATCTAATGCATTAAATAAGGCATACTTTAAGAAATCTTGAATTCTGTTTGTAAGCTTGCTTTTTTGTTCTAGATTTGATCTGTTTTCTATGTACCGCTTTTATTCTCCTATACATATTGTATTGTAAATTTAAGACTCTCCTTTTTGCCCTTTCGGAGCATCGATTCAAACGGTACCTATTAGATAAGAATATGGTAGTATTTTAGGTTTAAGTGCTTCGACAGCTGAGATCATTTTGCACGTTGTCTCCCACCTGAATCGAACCCGTGACTGTTTTCTCCGATTTAGCACGCGCGGCACACATGGCTCTCTTAAATTAGTGCTTCTTAACTTCAACGAAAACTTAATTAGATATAAATCCCCCTTTAGTTTTTTGCGCAATTAGTACTTCTAATAATTTTTTCCATTTGGTCAGGGTACTACTACTAAGGAGTTATTTCAAGATAATTTCTGTATATTTAAATGTGTTTAAACTTAATCACTTTCTCGGAGAATTACATTGCTTGAGTACCCTCAATTATGATGTAACCTTTATTCGATCACCTTAAAGCAATAGATATATTTTTAACGGAAAATATCGATAATGATTATGAAAGTTAATCAAACTTTTGGAGGGGATATACTTAACATCTTCTGCAGATGCTGTGTTTATTAATTTAAGAGTTGTAGTAATTCAGCGAAATTTCCAAAATCATCTTTATAGATAACGTAGGACTTGCAGCTTAGATCAAAACAAGTTGAACTTTTTAAATCTTGTGTTATACACTTTCAGTAAAATTACTTCAGTGGATGTCATTGGAAGACTCAAGGGAATTAGTGGTGTTTCCAGAGGTTTCTTCCCCCACATCAGACATGCATACTGAGCAGTTAAAAGATCAATGAATAAAGGAAGTAGTTGGCGGCCGGAAGGGGTAAGGTTTTCCTCTTATTAAATTGTATCATTTTAGTTTGTGTAGTGGAATTAAACTGAGTTTTACAATGCTTGTAAAGACAGTGGTGCTGCTGGCTTGAACAGTAACTCAAGCCCTCTCATATTGTACACTTCAAGCCAATGTATTTCAAGATTTTGATTAGATAATATAGGAGCATAGCTTTGCATGGTAGAATTAAATAGCAAGAATATTGTGCCTTAACTTTTATTTGTGATACTTTTAAATCGTTTGCTTTATGCAAGTTTAAAAAGTGTATTCACCGAAAGAAGGTTATATCTTTTAATTAGAAAAGGTGTCGTTTCGACAATGATTATAGTTACTTAGCTCATGGATGGGGAGCCTGCAACCTTTGTGCCAAGTATGACCTTTCTGTCATTCAGTACCAGCTTTTCTTCTCTTCCTGAATTTTACATGGTTTTATGCATGACTATTCTCACAATGCTTTATTAGATTCAGTGAAAATGGAATGGAAAATGTATTACCTGTATTTATAAAACATTTCAGGTAAACTATATATCAGAAGCCTTTTGAATGTTATTACTTGAGGATAACAACGTACTTGTTCTAAACTTCTGCAAGATATTTAATACATAGCGGTTTCTATTTTTACTGTATTGTTACATTGCTTCATTTATGAAATTCATTTTATTCACCCTCTCAACCTGCTTTTACTGAGTTTATTATAGATTGAAACATATTCATCGTATTTGCTTGCAGAACCTGAGGTTGTAGCCTGCATATGACGCCTTTGGAAAGAGGATAATGTGCATATTGTCTCCAAAAGGAACCGACAAGGCTATTAAAGGAGACAAACCTTGGAACACTGAATTCAAGCAGCAAATGTGGATCCATACACCAGCATTCATTAGAAGCAGAAAGTTGTGCTAGAAGACTCGATGTACTTCATGGAGCCTGGATGCATTGGACTATTATATTGCAAACTTTCATAATAGAGTAGATTGGACACTAGAATTTAAATACAAATCTGTAATTTCAGGATGTTTCGGTATTTTGATTAGATGTTATGCATTCATAAGATTATTTCTGTGTTATGTGATCCGTTTGAAAAGTGTCGGGACGGCAGTCGAATGTATTAGGTGCGGAAGGAAGCTGTGCAGGGACCTGAGGAAGGACTTCACGTCAACGCAGAGAAGATTCTGCGAGCAGATGAAGCAGTCAGGGAGCCGAAGCGTCGAGACGATTCTGCGAGCCTAGCTGTGTGAGCGAGGCCTGCACGCGAGGCTTTCGTGTCGATCCTTGAGGCCGTACGCGTGAGGTATGCCAGTGTGGAATGCATGTGTGTTTGTCGTCCGTAGGTGGTGCCGAGAGTTACGCCACTGCAGGTTGAGCCTCACAGCGGTGGCCGCAGGTCGAGCCCGAATGCAGTGCAGAGGGAAGAGAAAGAAGAGCCTGCAAACAGCAGGTGAAGCCAAGCAACGAAGATAGCCTGCGACGAAATTCACACACCGATCCGAATATACAGCGGCAACACTTCGTCTCTACAAATATTTCTCGAAACGAACCGTCCACAATACGTCTAAAAAGACCGTTTCAACGCTGCATTCACGAAATGCGATTGAACACTGCGAGTATGACACAGCGAACATATCGTTTTTTAACTCTGTGTTTTTGAAGACAGGGATTTTAAACTGTTTTCAAACGCTGCGTTATCACAATTACTGGATTATCATATTATCATCACCTTGCGTCGACGTCATGCGTACGACAACTATGTCAACGTCACCAGTTGCTGCAGCCGATGCTCTCTCAATACTACGTAATGTTTCCTCATACGGCGTCTGCAGTCGACCAATATGTCGACGTATAACGCCTTTATATGTTTAAGCCTATTAGATGTTGCGATTGGTTGTTTGCGAACTTTGTTCATAGCCATGTACGTAGTGTGAATGATCCTGCTGCATTTCGGTGTCCTTCCTATGTATAATATTACATATGTCGCTTCATCCTTAAGGCAATTTTTGATGGAGCATGTTTTTATATGAAGTCGTTAAGCTTAAGGAAGTTGTTTGAATTGGTGTTTACTTGGTATGTTATTACTGATATAATTTTATTTTCATGAATTGCTTCATGGACTGGTATAATTTGTGCATGGGCGGGCGAAGCCAAGCAACGAAGATAGCCTGCGACGATTTTCACACACGAATCCGAATTTCAGCGGTAACACTTCGTCTCTACATATCCCACGAAACGAAACGTCCACGATGCGTCTGATAAGTACGTTTAAATGCTGCATCCACCTAATGCGATTGATTACTGCGTTTTTTAACATATTTTTTTTTATCTCTGCGTTCTCCCAATTACTGGATCATCATACTATATCATCACCTTGTCGACGTGATGCCTACGATCACCGTCGCCGTCACCAACGTCTGTAGCCGATGTTTGCACTATACTATGCAAGTTTTTTTTGCGTCCTCAGTCGACTTATCTATATAACGCCTGTATATGACTTAGCCTTTTTGTTTTTGCAATTGGTTTTTACGAATTTAGTTCTTATTCATGAACTTACTGCGAAAGATCCTGCTGTATTTGTCCTTCATTTAATATTACATGTCGCCTTATTCTTAAGGCAACTTTTTCTGCTAGATTATAAGTTGTTTTTATATCCCTTTGATACTATACCCAATTTTCTTATTGGATGTCAGTAATGTTATTGAGGGTTTTAGTATGTCTTTTCTTATGTTATTACTGATGATTTTATTTTCATAAAGTGTTACATGGTGTTATAATTTATTTTTTTCCTATTGTTAGAATGAGTATCATATGTTGCATTAAATTTCTAATATTTTCTGTGGTATTCCATATGGTTAATTTTCCCTTTTTTACAGGAACTCTTCAACATTTTAAGGAATTTCTTTGAATTCGTGATTTCTAATTATCTGCAATTACTGATAAGATGTATTTTTCTTGAAATTTTACAGGCTGTGTTGTAAGGTGTATCGTTCCTTCCTTTTCCGTACGTGTTCGCATATTAATGTTTGCATTTAATATCTTATCTTTTTTCCAGTCTTCGCATATGACTATTTTTGTTTTTGAAAGGTATGTTTGGTGTATTTTCTGTTCCGTGTAATTTGCTCAGAATTTCCAGGTCCAGCCTCGTATTTAGCTACAATTTTCATTTGCTGGTGGAATTTTAGTGGAGAAGGTGCTGTTTGAGCAGTTTTAGTTGCCCAAAGATAGGATAGCCTTGGTCTGCCTGATTCATGGTCTCTTGCTGCCAATTGAACGACAGATATGCTGAGGTTCTGGAAGAGTTTCTTCGAGTCCATCAGATTACAACCCTTCGGTTCAGCTTTAGGAATCCTACAGACAGAAGTGTGATGCTGCAGCATATTTTATCCACGGTCATCTTCCAGAGGGGCGCCCGTAATGGACATCAAATCACTTGCGTGCATTAAGTGACTTTTGACGTGTGGCAAGTTCAGATACATTTGCAGAGTATTTACTTGAACTATAGTCTCTTCCACCAGTGAAGCCACACTTTAACTTAACGTGCTGAAGTGCTTATTAACCCATGTGCTCGTAAAGAGCTGACCGCATTTTTAACAGTTGTTTTAACCCTATACTATTCATTCTTCATGGAGCAATTAATCTATTTTGTGAATTTAATTTTGTGGCTTATGGTGCTATACCTAATCGAAGTTCAGGAAAAGTGAGTGATGAATAATACAATAGGTTACCAGATCCAGTGAAGAACTTAATTTTACCAAGTTTTCTTTTCATGTAAATGTTTTATAACATACTTTAATTATTACATTTTCTCTATATATGTACAAATATTTTTGCCTACTTTTGGAATCTTGTCAGCTTTCAGCTTGCATTGCCAGATAATGCATTTACATTACACTTTGATGGAATCAAACATGGTTTTTCGTTATTGTAAAAGTATCTGAGGAATCGCTTGTAGTTAAATAATTCGTTTGTAAATCACTGAATTTGAGATGTTTTGCTGATTAACGACTGTGGTTTTGGCTGCCTTTGGGAGGTTTTTTACGGAGGGGTTTTCTTTCCAACTTTGGGCAAATGCCAGGCAGACTTGTTCTTCCCCTCCGGTCTTCCTTGTGATGTCTGTTTTACTGTTGTTTTGCTATTTGGTTAGTTTTGTCTGATGTAATCACAGGGAGATTTAAGCGAAATAAAAGTTAATATTGAGAATTGCCTGTTCTGATTCTTAATGACATTTTGTTCCTACAACCTAAATAAAAGGAAAAGCAACCATGTATTTTCACAGTTCAATCTAAAATTAACTACTGCTTATAAGGACGATAATGCCTACTATCCTGCGATATGAAAGGCAAAAATGCTTCAGCTTGGGTGGATTAAAAGGCCCTTAAAATTCGTTTTAATAGTTTTCCTGTACATATAAATTCGTATCTGAGAAAGTAGAAAAAGCCGCGATCAGTTCGAAGATCGCAGGTTTCCCACCTCTGTCATGGAATTTTTCGATACGGGGACGAGCGGAATTATCGATTTAGGATTTCAGACTTCCGTTTGAGAATGTATGTACGAGAGAACTATTGTTATCGTCTACAGAACCTTGGTCATTATTTGAAAGACTTATTCATTGTTGATGTTGCGCATGTTTAGTTTGGTCTCTTTGGTATTCAACAAAGCCGTAAAAGCTTATAGCCACTAACTCCCAAGCGACAGCTTTAACTATCTGGTTGGGTCACTTTTATCTAAATAATTTTATCGTAAAGCTCGTATAAGAAAAATAATTACGAGACGTTTTCAACTTTCGCAGATTAATTGGACGTTTTAATTTAAAATAGTATTTTAGTACTATATTTTCATAGAATACTCAATTCTGCCATTCATGATTTAATTCGTAATTACCACAACTTTCACATACTTACAATTTGCATTAAAGGAGCTAAAACTGCGTAAATCTATATCCTCAAATTAACAATCGCTATTACAATGGTGATAGTGAAATAGTGGCCCTTAATAAGTAGCCATGTTAAAACTTCTCCTCGGAAGTATTTTCTCTTAGACAGTTATCTTGAATACATGGTCTCGCTACCATATATTCGTAAATTGATTACTTCTTGCCTTTTAGTACGGATAGACCATAGTAGTTTTTATACGCTGAAAATAATTTAATAAAGAATGACGCGCTGAATAACGCAAATTTCTAGATTACACCGTCAAATCGAAGTCGAGGATTTTGCTTACATTCTGAATCACTTCCTCTATTCCTCGGATGTAGAGTCACTTACAAAAAAAGTTACCACGAGTTCCAGAGGCAACTCGTCCAGCAGACACCAGATGAGCAGACTCGAACCCAGGTCTCCCACTTTCCGGGCAGGTATTCTATCCATTTAACTACCGAGCCACTCAATCTCATTTCTGTAGTCGGGAGCTTATATGGGGAAGGTAGTGGTGCTCCATTTAGTGACACCAACCACCACCAGAGGTCCTCGCTGAGGCAGCCACAATTTTTCACTACTTGTATAACCTTCCCTTTTCTTGTATGAGATTCTCTGGTAGAATCGCTTACACATCTGAGCATAGCCAAGAGACACTGCGAGTCGGGCGGTGGCCCAGGTCAACGATGATAAGGGAGGGCAAAAGTGCGGAAAGTCGAATATTTACTGGAAAGTGGCAAGCTTCGAGAATTTATTTATTAGCAAACCCATTGAAAATCACTTGCGAAGATAATCATAACTAGCTATATAAACGAATCTCAGGATAACGCAGACGCACACACCCATAAGTGTATAGTATTTTAAAATCTCATTGCTAATGATATGTCGTAGAATAACAAAATGATTTTTTTAAGGAATCTTCCGGTAAATATGTTTCAAAGTGAAAATCATGCATCAACTATGATTAGTGCACTTATTGAATCACAACAAGTAGTCCTTGCCATTTCATTAAATTCTTGTTTCACTTCATTTATCCTGTTTTTTCTTTACCAGTATGCTAAAATCCGTGTAAGCATTCCGTGGCGGCTCCTCCATTTTGATTGGTTCTTGTGCTGCTGTAGTAGTAGTAGTATTGTGAAAAGTGCTTCAATAGCTGAGGTCATTTCGAACGTGGGCTCCCACCGGGAATCGAACCCGGGACCGCTTTCATTGAAGTCGGATGCGCTGCCCACAAGGCTATCCGGGAGCCCATTCTTGCAAAATGCAAAATCTATTTCTCTGTTCATAAAAATTACCTTTGTTTTGGTTAAGCTTATTTTGTGTTCTTTTTTCTACCTCGCTGGAGCTCAATTCTTAAAGACTTGAAGATCTTCGCCGTCGAAGAGTATAATATCATCGGTTAAACGCACATTACTGATATACTCAACATTTACCGGTTAATCCTTCCCCTCCTTGTGTAATGTTTTGGGACCTTCTAACAGATATAAAAGTTTTCTAAGAGTAAATATGATTTTGCAAAGTTAAATGAGTATACGGCGTAGTTCATATTGGTGAAAAGACTTAAAACCGTTGCGGCACATTTTACAAATAACGGCTGTGTGATTACACAAAGAAAAAAGGTAAGGAAAGGGTTCCAGCTCGGGTGAGGGGGAAGGTTAAATTACTTCAAAAATGACATAACGCGTTATAAGTACTTTTACGAATGATTAATCCTCACTAAGGCTATGTTAAAGGATGACTCCAATCAACAGGTATATTCAGTGAGGCTAATGAGAAGTGTTTCATCAACAGGCGTTCACAGATTGGGAGCGAACGCTGACGGCGCGCCATTAATGTGTTTACATCTTGAGAGATTGGTTGGTATAACGAGAGGATCGAAAACAAGAGACAATTTCTACGTGAAAAGGAAGCTGCTGAGGATTTGTCATGTTTCTGTGTAATTACTCTGTTCATGAGATTAGAGATGAGATCAGTCTGTTCCTTTAGAAGGGACTCAACTTTAGACTTTGTTACGACGCCTTCACGGTGTGGAGATGTATTGGGCGCTCATCATTTGCATGTTCCACTCAAAGGACTTACGTCCTTGGTTAATATGTGCCTCTCCTAAAGAGTGGAGGCCATTTTATTGATTTGTTTTTCGTCTGAGGAATGTAAATATTAAGCCTATACAAAGTCGAACTAAAACTCGGAATGCATTTTAAGGCATCTGAGTGCTTCTCTTGATTTCCTGTTAATACGGAATTCTAAGGACATAAGAGAATTCAACACCCGAAATTTCTAATGCCTTCGATAAATTATCCACAATCATATATAAACCAATATATGCCCAATCAATATATAAAACAATAAAACGTAATCTTCATGTTTGATTACCCATTATCTGTGATGATTTTTGACGAAAAACCGATTGCTACGTGATAGCAATAAGCGTCAAAATGTCGTTCTCCAAAAAGTGAATTTCAAACTATATCTTTGGGATAATAAGCGATAAATTAAAAACAGAGTATTATTATACTGCCAATAAAATATAAACTGACAGTAATCTGAATTCAGTATGGTCATTCTTAACCATCTGGAAGTTCTTAGAACAAGAATAAAAATAATAGGATCTTATACAGCATGAACTAGTTTCACAATATATCTCCTTTCAACGAAATCAATATAAAATACAGTAAAAGAAAAGATAAATATTTTCGCCTTGGTTAGAATCAAGATTTATTTCTCTTCCACTTTATTAAATTGTGGAAACCAGCGATTCCTTCGGCTCATCAATTATCATTACGCGAATGTTAATAAAAGAATGCCTGCGAAAAATTAGAAACAGTAACCAATAAATGTTATATCCTTTTAGTAATTTAACTTGTGGCTTCTTCCGATGTTTTTCTGTGGATTCTTTTATATCCTTCTCTGAAAGAATTTTAAATACCATCATCACTATATTTATGTTCTTTCGGTTGACGGTTTTATTACTTATACTGGTGTCAGATTTCAAATTTTTAACGTAAGAAATATTTTGTTAAATTCGGGTTAAGGTCGTCTCTCGCCTGCTGAAAACCCACCAAAAGATGCATCATATTTTTGTACATTTAAAGAGATATTTTCAAACTTTAAGAATTCGGAGGAAGTTGCTTCGTTTATTTAAAATACTTTTAAATTTTTATCCCTCAAGAAAAATGTTTGGATGTACTTGCATCTTCAAATATATTTCATTAGCTGTGCCGTTAAAACTTAAAATGTGTTCCATCTCTCATAATACCGACTCAGAGTCGATGTACGTCATATGGATTTCTACTGGAATCAAGATTATCTTTTTCGGTTATAACCGGTTTATACCACTGATATGTGCTTCGGCATTTACATTTCACCTTGGCTGTAAGAATTCCCGCTCCTATTCGTTGACTTGAAATATTTCCAACGACAAGAAAATAAACTAATGGAGGACGTTTTAGAGCAGTGCCCCGAGCGAAGAGATTCGTAATGGAGTGTTTGGACGCTATTTAGCAGCCATTTGGGAAGTGCACGCTGGTCTGCATTCGCTTTATGTAAAATCCAATTGATTTGAGGAAAAGTTTAATGCGGCGTCGGGAGAGAATCGTGGAGTGGAAGATGAGCGGTTAAATCCAAGCAAATAGTGAAGATAAGTGATGAAAAAGCTTTCCCGCATTCGGCTCTGCCTCAGGAGCATTGGAAGAGCTGCTCTTTCGAGAACTTTCATTTCCATGTTATTTTAAGGTTCTATCAGAAAAAGTAGCGCACCTGAGGGGATGAAGGTCTTGAAATAGCGCGGAAAAGGATGTAAAAAATTGAAGATTCGGACGCCAGAGGAAGGAAAAACAGTGAGCTGAAGGCGAGAGGAAAGAACCTCATACTGGCTGCGAAAATTTCCGCGCGATGATGTATAAGGAAAATAATTTGTAAGTTATTTGTATTTTGGAAGGAGAAACGTTTCGTTGATTTAAACTCGATCATTATTCGATTTAGCAAGTCCCTCGAGTGCATAGGAAAATGTGGAAGGCGATTTATAAAGCACATCTCTATATACTATATATATATATATCCTCTTCTATCGTCGCGAACTTATATGTTAGCTTTTACATCTTATTTTATCTCCATTATTTTGACTCAGTCCACAGAACAATCTTTTATACTTCCTATTTCAATTTTATATGAAGTTGATCATACATATTGCCCTATGCTATTCTAATATATATTTCACTCATAGGCGTACTTAGGATGGGACAAAGGGGCAATGGACCCTCCCTTTTGTGACTTTGTAGTGTTTGTGATTTGCCTAGGATCTGACGAATTAAAATCAGATTGTGCAGTTTAACCACGATCACTATACGTATCTACTATATTACTCAAAATAAAATAGAACTTAATAAGTAATTTGGAGATGAGTTCATGTCTCCATACAAAAAGATCCACACCCTCCCTTGACAAGATTCTAGATCCGCACTCAGTTCAATAGTAATTTGTTACAGGTTAGTTGTTAGACAATCTTTTTAACTTCCGAATTAATCTGAAATAGTGCCATTTTTATATGTTAGCATTAAGTCAACATCTTATGAGATTTTATAATTTTTGGAAACGATATCTGAAATAAATTATTGCTAAATATTAGAAATCACTCTTTATCATATCGCTAAGGCAAGTAAGTTATTCGAATAATATGTTGACGAATTTCTAGGAGTCTATATAAGTGTATCAATTTACTATCTGGTTTAATAAAGCTATCATTTCAGACCCAATAAAGTTGGAGCTAATTAATTTAAATTATTTTCAGGCTAATAAAAATTAATTAGAAGTATAATTCATAATTAATATAGAAAATGATATACTTCATTCCTAAAAGGAGTGGAGCGTTAAATGCATGCTCTGTGTTTAATTAGGATCGTTATATGCAGGAAGTCGCGCCCAGTAACAGCTTGGTTAAGATTATTTCGATTCTCATCGAAAGTCCACCTTCCGTGGGTGCTGCGGGTGTTACGCCTGATCAAATACGAAACTTACATATGGGAACAGGTGCAGACGAAAGTTGAAAAACGAAAACTCAGTCTCAACTCTGTGAAGTTGGGTTTAGAAATTAGCTCAGTAATGGTCATAGAAATTAGACCAAAGAGGTAAATGAGATAAGATTTTATGAGAAGCATTAAAAAAACAGAACTTGCTCTCAAACGTGGATTGAATATGCGGGTATCG
The DNA here is from genome assembly GCA_036926295.1 of Pachydiplax longipennis. NCBI lineage: Eukaryota > Metazoa > Arthropoda > Insecta > Odonata > Libellulidae > Pachydiplax > Pachydiplax longipennis. The sequence goes on along the minus strand of JAVFKF010000024.1, from coordinate 9,596,850 downwards.
ATTTAGAGATCTGTCCTTGGGAAATTGAGTTCGCAAACCACTCGTTCGAGAAGAACTGCTGAAGATTCACTTGGTCTGCCTTTCGACGGATCGTAATAATTTCAATTATCTCTCATAAATAAAGGATGTCTCTTTATTTAATCTAATCTTCCCAATTGTATATATGACATCGTTTGATGATTATATAATACAGTCCTTATTATTCTTATGGTGACTGTAATTTTAAGCGTTAATCTTAAAGAGATGCCTGGCCCAATTACTACGAAAGGAAGGATTCCTAGCGAATATAAACACTCTCTTGACTGAAAAAAGGTGGAAAGCAAAGCAAAATTTACAGTGGCGGGAAGTGAGAGTGAGGAAGGTCGGAGTCCTATCTTAATTCTTCTGAAAGTGAGGGTCTTTCAAGAGAAGGTGAACCGACGGAGCGAAACGGTGGTATTTTTCCACTATTTTACGATAGGATTCCTGAACGGTATGTGTGCATACTGCTAAAAAGTAGAATTTTCATTAATAATTTCCACTTAATACTAATGTAACATGCATAATTTCAAGATATTAACTAAAATATGTGTCCTTTGAGATCCAGCTTGTGTCATCACAGAAGGCTATATTCCTTGCATATGCATTTCGACACTAACATATTATGTCTAAAAAAACTAGAACGAGAATTGATTTGCTTGCGCTTTTCAATTTTATATTATATGAATTATCATGAAATTTTAGCGCTCCCTAGCCAAGTGAGTATACATTAATAACTCCAATATTGTTCCCCAATGATGTAAAAATTTTACTGTTAGAATAATACTTTTAATTTATGATTTTATTAAAAATTGCTAGACATATTGCTTAAGAGAAAAGTATTCCTTTGATGATGGTACTGTGCATCTTTTGAAGAAAATCTCATTCTGCACTGCGACGAATAAAACCGACTTAACTAAATTAAAACAAACTGCACTAATCATGCTAAATCAAAAACACCATGTAAATAGGATCAAAGCGTTTGAAACATTATTATTTTCTTTTCCCTTTCAGAATGAAGTATATATAAAAACAATCAAACATTTATTACTGGAGTGCTCTTAAAAGTTTTATACATTTTTATCTGTGTCAATGATGTAAATATTAGATTCGACAAATATAGAGAAAAGGGAAAAGGTATCTGAGAATGTTACTAGCAGTTAAGTGGACAAACAATTGTTCTGTATATAATTGATTTTTGAAGTCCGGCGAAAATTATAGAATGTTTAAAATTTTATGAAAATAATTACGTTTCAGGTAACTATTGAATGGCAATGTAAAGTTAGATAAATATTGCTATGAAGCTCCTGCCTTTGGTGAAAGAGGGGTCGAGTTCGATTCCCGGCGAGGCCCATGTGTGCGAAATTACCTCAGAGCTCGAAGCACTTTTAAAAACATACTAAAAATATTGAGTAATAGAGATAAATTCAGTGAAAGGCTGGTTCTATTCGTGTTTAACAAAAAATATTTTTCCCCACATTTTTTTTTGAATAATTCCAAAAACTACATTTGATCATAAAATTCTGAAATCATTGAAACTGAATCAATGAAATATTATCAGAGCTGATTCATAAGCCCTTTAATGTATTTTCTCGAGAGCATAAATTTCTCCTAAGTTTAGGTGACCTTGTTTTAATTATATCCGAGTTTTCTCGAACTGAGGATGAAAAGTCTTTTATCACCACCACAGTCCATCTACATAAGAAGATTGCTCATGAAATTACAAGAAAAGTTTTCTTTCATATCTTGCACAACTCCTCCACATGGACGGCAAAATTTTGGTCGAATTAGCGTCATAAAATACGGCTCGAAAGAACTTCCACTATGTGTATGACCTTCTCAACAAATGATGCCTGTATGGATAAAGAGGGTTAATGACACCGAAACAACCTGCCTTGTACCTGCGCACCCACGCACCTCAGAAAGGACAAACACCTCGGCTCTTCACTTTTCATCGTAAAGTCGAACGCCTCACATAAGGCTGCCGCAGAGGCAAATGAGTGTTTCTGGGATGGAAACGGGATTCGTATTTCGTGCAACAGGTACGCCCAATCCTTTCTGTGCTAAGGAGAGAGTGTTTTGGGGGAGCTTTAATTTACTCCATTCAAGAGGCCCTTTCGCTGTATTGCTGCCCCGCCCAGCACAATGGGCTATATACTAGTTGTGGTGGTTTATTGCTGTGAAATGGGCAGCGCTGCTTGAGAGAGACCTTCGAGGGCCAGAAGAAGTTACCTCGTTTTTGCGAAGGTCATGGAGGCTGCCAAGGGGCTCGAAAGTAGCTTGCTTATGTAACTGAAACAGTGAATAATACCAACTTCACGCTATAACTTACACTATTTATTTATACTTAAAGAAATGGTCACCAGGACATTATTTGGTAATATTGATTTATAAATTAATGTATTCAGAAAGGCAATGAGGCATATGATGAAAGAAAAGATTCTGTACTTAACACCCCAGCAAAAATAAAACTTGTAAAAACCACACTGTAACTTTATCACTGTCGATCATATTGCAGTCGGTAGTAAATTCATAGTTTTGGCAAGCAAGTATCAGTAGAGGATATGAGTGAGTACACGTCATCATTATAAATAATTAACTGTTATTGTTATTGCTGTATAGAATGCAGTATTTTCTCAGTATTTTAATTCTTATTTGTTAGCTAAAATTAAAAGTATGCACTGCCTGAAGTAGAGGGTGCAATACAGAGAACTCTAAGCTACCATTACTGTGATATAATTGCATTTGAATCATTTAACTTTACTTGGTCTTCTTCTTAAAGTATCTATTGCAATAGCATGAGCCACTGAGGGTATGATTTAGATAAGTACCCCGCAAGCCGCAATTGGCGTATGGCAGGGGGTGTAATGACACCATCATCGTTAACTAATCGACCCTATTAGCATCTCTAATAGCCCGCGGGAAGAACGACCAGAAATAACTATCAGTCCTTGCCATTTCCTCCTTATAACGCTTTGCTGATGCCTCTCGGAGGTCGCGCTCATTACTTATTATGGTATCTTGGTAGCTTCCGTTCCAAAGTTTCCCTCTCATAAAGACTACATTATTAATCTACTCTTTCGAAGAAGCTTATCAGCTTGTAAGCGATGCGACATTGGGCATTGGCCTATTTCTCTTTTCCTGAAATCTCTCGACTCGAATTAAGTTTTGGTGATCTTTCGTAGCAAACGAGACGAAAGCAGCCCATGTTCAAAGGAAATGTTAGAAAAATACCTCATTATGGATTTCTACACATACATAATCGCCATTGTTTACTATATTTGCGAGATAACGTGCAGTTTAAAATGTATAAATTAAAACTCTTTTAAAGATCATTTTATGGTAAAGCATGCTTTCTACCATGCTACAGCTGATGCATAACATTTTTAGAAGTTATTCTATCATAATCTAAGATGATCATAGTGTATTGACAAATTTATACTATTATTTCATGTTTTACTTTTCATGACACAATTCTTGTAAAAAGTTTTACGCTGTTCTAGCATGCTTCTATAATGCTTCTCTTCTTGATAACCTTGCATTCAGCGACAAATACAGGATGTTATTATTAGTTCCTTACATATATTACATTAAATGTGAATTTCACAGTCATATCATCTCTACAAGTTCACTGAGAAACAGATAAGAGCGGTGATACATATGAGAATATACTCGGAATTATTAATATGGAATAATTAAAAATGACATTCAATGCTTCCTTTGAATGCTCTCAGTATTACATCATCGCATCTGTCATCAGAAGGTATCGTGTATAACCAGTATATCCTGGTGCTCCACACATTCTAAAGAAGATACAAAGAAAGATACCTTGGTTTCCGAACTTAATGCGTTCCTGAACCCCTTTCGAGTTCCAGATCGTTCAAGTTCCAAGGCATTCGTTCCCCTTTTAAATAATAGAAACTAGATTAATCCGTTCCTGTGTCCCACTAACTCTATTTCTTTAAATGATTTCATAAGGGAATATGCAAGGTTTTAAGATAAAGTACTTGTAAATTATAATATTCATCATATTCATTCATTCATAGATCACCGTGGAGATCCTTACCTTTATTACAAATCATCGTCTTAGAAATAACAGTTATTTTTCATTAATCCAAACTATGAGGGGTTTTTTCTCCTCCATTTTCTTTTGATTATCCAAGAGATTAGTATAGTAACCCCTTTCACCTTGTCACTGCTTTCATACAGTCTTTTTTCTAAATCGTACATACATATGAACTGTCGATTTAGGCATTTCAAACAGTAACGAAACCACCCACACACTTTCATGCTAAGCGATCTTCCTTAACTTCAATTATAACTCTAACAGCTTTTCTCTGGGAGTTCGGATTCCAAGAAGGCGTTCGGATTCCAAGACAAAAGTAAAATGAATTTTTCGTTAACATTCCAAGTTCTGGAGCGTTCGGATTCCGGAAGAAATACTGCATTAATTTACATATGAATCTTTGAATAGCTTGAGTTCATGCGCTGTGACCTTAAAGGCGAAACCGTGGCTGTTGCAGAATCAAAGATATGAGAGAAATCGATTGTCCGCGTGGGTGTTACACGCACGAGGGAGCTTCTCTCAAACAAGATTCAATCGGATGTCGAATGCGGTAGCCTATTCTAAAGAGACACATAATAAAGGCTATGAAAAATGAGAAAATACACATTTCAATTCTGCTCGGTTGAACGCGGAAGGAATTATTTTACGCGATATCTCCATTTACGGAAATAAATAATTTTCTAAGAGAACTCGACGAAACGTTTTGATAAACGATTGAGTTTTTCGAGACCAACCCCTGAGATAAAGATAAATAAAAAAACGTAGTCCAAGCACTTGGCTAGAGTTGATACTTGGGTACATATGTGTTGTAATTCATTGTAATTGATTATAATTGATTGTAAATACTTCTTTGATATCCTTTTGAATTGAACGATTTAATTTCTACAGAAGAAAGACTTTTGAATCCGTTGATGTATTTTGGTGATTTGGTTGGAAGTTCGTCCAATGTTGTATTAAACAATTTTGCAGACGATTTGTTGAACTTATATGATTATTTTGTTAAAGATGTATCCAACCTCTACCAATTAACGTAAGAACAAAATCTAAAACATATAGTATTTCCTTCAATTCCATGAAACTATAGTATTCCAAACTATAGTATTCCAAACTATAGTATTCCAAACTATAGTATTCCAAACTATAGTATTCCATGAAACATATAGTATTTCCTTCGTCCATGAAACTGAGCCGATTATTGCAAAAATTTCGAAATTTAAAATTTTAGCAAAGAATACAGAGCAGAAATTTTGCCACAAAGTTGCCACATACAAATGGGCGTAAGTACAAACATTTTAAAATATAGAGGTCAAGTTCTTCCCGATTCTCCATAGAATGGCCCATACATTGTACTACATTAGTAGTACAATGTATTAACAATAAATCAATCCCAACTTATTAAAGAATAGATGCCATATCAATCGGATATGGCATCTCAGAAATTTGCCCGGTCGAATCAACATTTTCAAGGAAACAACTTCCCTTTTACAATTTTCCGAACTGCCGCATACGATGTGAAGAAAATGGCTCCGCCATCATTTATGGGTTTTTATCGGCCTCAATTTTTTCTATTTATTACCTTAAATGGCGCTCATGCGAGGCAGCTTACCATTACTCCCATTACTCCGCTAAGAGCACTACTTATCGGTCTTTTACGAGTTAGCATTTAAGTTTACATCCTGCGATGGATAAGGCACGAACCAATGCGGCATCGAAAAGTTCTTTCATTTTATAGATTTGTGTAAACCAAAGGGATTTTATTCCGAAAATAAAAGGCTTTCCCGAGGATTGTTTACATCTCTTTCGAAACAACTCATGTCAAGGACATTATGGAAGGCATTGCTCCACTATCTTTCTTTCTAGTTGCTGTCACACAACAAAGACGTTATTTCTAATCTTAGAGTTATGCCCAAAAGGATTAAGAAAGTCGAAGTTTATTTATTTCCAGCGTTGCCAAGAGAAAGGAGAAACATTTGGATTACTCCGCCCTCGTAGTTCCATTGGCTATATAAGCTATCTTTTTCTTAATTTTTGATGTATGACGAATAAGATTTGAGTGCAGTTGAAGACCATCATAAATAAAAATCCATTTGTGAGTAAGTGCCGTTTTACGCTGTCGGTATTTCATGGTCATTTCTCGAAACAGGTCATCACCCTCCGTAAATTATTACCAATGAAAATGAAAATATATCCGCAATACTAGGAATTCTTTTCGAAATTAGGAGATTTGATTACATACATTTTAGATTGGGAATGTCGAGAATTTCGCTGATAATCGCTAAGGAACTGACGAAACAAATTCTAAGTTAACAGTTTCTAGATTAAACATAATCATGATAAATCATTGTTTTTCTCGTGAATAGAATGTTTTTTAAAAGTACTGTTTCCATACAAAAACTAATAGTGCCCATAACACTAGGGGAGGAGGCTGGAAGGGTACATGAGTAGATGTGATTAAAACGTAGTATTTTTAAAAATGTTATAGATGTACTCAATTTATTACAGCTAAATAACTCTGACAAAAGTAATAGAAGAGAATGTAGCAGAAGAGCAGTTTAGTTTTAGGGAAGGGATGGGCTTAAGAGGTGCGGTTAGAGTAGGTATAGCGAAAGATATATAGAAAAAGGAGGAAGTAAGTTTATGGTTTATATATTTGGAGGACGATGGGGGAGAGACGAAGGAGTTGGCTGTAGAAAAAGAAGGCTTTCCTAAGAATAGAGGTAAGAATGGGAAACAGCGGAACAGAGTGATTTGAGCTAGGAAGAGACAAGGATGCATTTTATCTCCAAAACACTTTTTAATAGCCATGATACGGTAGCAGTATGCTAGAGGGAACACAAAGGAGTGAGAAGAGACGAAAGGAAAATAAAATGCATTAGGTTTGCTGATGATATAATCTTGTTTTGCAGAAAGAACAGAAATCTAATAAGAATTGTAAAACATCTTGAAGTTCACGGAAGAATGGACTCCATATCAGTCAGAAGGAGACAAAAGCAATGAAAATAGGAGGAACAGAAGAGATGATGATAATTATGAAAGTTAAACAAAAGGAACAAGTGAAAAATACAAGTCTCTGGAAACATATGTAACTTAGGACTGAAAAGTGAAATCGAGACTAGAGCAAGGATTGAGATGGTAAAAGAAGCTTTTAGAAAGTAAGCCAGGTTACAAAGTAGGTTGGATTTAAAGCTGAAAAAGAGTAAAATGTAAAATTCTATTAATGAGAAGAGCTAAAGAAAAGATTATCAGTTTAGAAGTGTGGATCTGTAGAAATCTGTAGAATGGTTAGATAAGGTTAGGAATGAAAATGTGTTAAGATGAGTAGAAAAAAGAAAGAAAATTGCTTCAAACCATGGAAAAACGGAAAAGAAAGTGGACAGAGCATAAATTAAGAAGAGACTGCCTGATGAGGGATTTTTTGGAATGAGTAGTAAAAGGAAAGCCCAAGAGAGGAGAAATAAAACACAGAAAAGGATATGTATGTACTTATGAAGTGGACAGAGAGAGTTGGAGAAGCATCAGAAACCCGCAAAAACAGACGACAGTTGATGATAAAATTCCCCTTTTCTATTAAAATTTAAGTATCACCTCATTCCTATTAATATTCTCTGCCTTGAAGTGTTGAAATGTAAAAACAGCGAGTTTGCTTGACTTGTTAGTATAGTGACATTAATGGTTCCAACATCCCTCAGCAATCAATCAATAACAGAAGTTTAGTACAACGAGATAGACCAGATGGAGAACCCAGGACACGAACGAGCTTTGACGTCATAATCAAGAACTCTTTAGGTTCATTTGAAATACATTTCAAATGGATGAAATAGGATGAAAGGACTTTTTGGGACTTTGTAGAAGAATAGAACAGGTAAAATGAATTTACTTCAGAAACTCCTATATGCTGCATTCATTTGTGCCGTAACTATATATTCTTCTCTTTCAGACAACTACAGTAGGAATCGTAAAGTCTTCTCAGGATAAGTTTCTCCCAGACTCAGTAATTCCTCCCATTCTAATTGTGCACATGCGCGGAAAACCCATCTGACCCTCCGGAGTTTGAAAGAGACCCCCAACTCAGGCAATTACATTACAACTGAATCCAACGAAGAAGCTGTACAACAGGAAGCTCATGAAACAAAATGGGTATTCCGAAGGACTCGAATCGGAATCTCCAGGAGAGGAAAATTTCCAAACATACATCTAATATGCATAGCTTAAAGTAAAGAGAAACCTCATGCTATGAAGAAATAATGAATTGATTAATTTAAATATAGCATATAATGGCTTCTTTTAGATCAACGATTCTAACCTAGGGATGTGAAAAGCTTCATCAGGTGCCTTAAGGTGTAAATTATCCAAAGAGTTATAAATATGATTCCATTCTTGTTTTAATTAAAAAAGCAGATGCTAAATACGTTGGATATATAGAGGGTAAAGAGTCCAATTCTCATTCCAATTATTAATAAAAATTAGATATCCCAGCAAAAGAGTGCTTCGAGAATTCAAGGGGTTGCAGCAGCTGAAGAATTTAGGGGCCACTGCATCAGATCTTACCCATCGGTTTTATTTGTTTTTCTACATGACTGTTATTTCTGCTGGTGGATATTTAAGGAAATCGCCCAGAATGGGCTGAATCACTTGTCTCCTTTCTTTAATTAAATCTTTCAATCTTTACACAGCTCTAATTACTATCATCCTTACAATACCCTACTAGTATGTCCTACAATACATCCTTACGATACCCTACTAGTATGTCCACTAATGTAGTTGGAACATCAATCTGACAATGGTAAGTGAAGCTACTTCTAATTATATAATATGAATTATTAACCAGCAGGAATTTTATAGAATTGGTAGTGTCTGGTGTCGTGAGTAATGTTACTTTGTGATAGATTATGATTGTTCTATTTGTTCATAGAAATAAGAGATCACTCGGCTCTACCGGTTGTTTTTTCAATGAAATTGTTTTATTCATGCGGTCTTTTCCCCTTCTTTCCCTTAGAGGTATACAATATAGGCAACTTTATAAATCCGATTTCAATTTGTTTTCGATCTTGCTCTGCAACTTCTCTTTACATTCTGTTAGCTGGAGATTGCGAATTGACTGAAGCTCGGGCATCATTTTGCCGCTGGTTATTGACGATTTCAAGAGATTTCTTAAGGTTAGAGAAAGTCCTTAAGTTTGAAGATAGAATCACTTCGCGTCAGATTCCGCATTTGGAAATATTCTTTTCGTTAGGGCTTTTATGCTTATGAGGTATATATCCATTTTCGGTACATAATCGACTGAAAGTCAATAGTTCAATCATATTTTTACAATCTAGGTATTTAAAGAGGTTTGCTGAATACAAAGTGTAAATTAACGAAAACGCTGCATTGTTTATATCGTAATAAAAACTGTGTATTTCGTTAAGTAGTTACCCATAGTATTGAAAAATTTTCCGAAATTAACTAATGAAATTATGTAATTGTGAATCAAATAATTCTGAAAATTGCTGCGTGAATTTGTAACGTTTTCCGTTCTCCAGAAAAATTCTCTTTCTTTATTTTGCCTTCAGATAAGGTTTTTTTTTTGGAAACGGAACTCATGACATTTGAAGCTATTCTCTCAGAAACTTCAAGAGAGTACAAAAAGGTTTCATTTCATCCACTACATGTAGTTTTCCGAAATTATATAAAAAAACTGCCAAATTTTTCCGAAAATCTTTCAATTTTTTATGTGGAATAAATCATATTTTGTTTCATTATTATGCAAATGTTAAAGATGTTGCATTACATATCGATCTTATTCGTATGATTCCTTTTTAAATATCTAAAATTTTAATAGGAATACGTTCACATGAGTTTCTTTACTTTGATCTAAGCTTTAATAAGTACTGTAAGAGACCGGAGAAAAGTGGAGCGCATAAAAATCTCGGAAGTCTGTAGTAAATGAGGAATCTTTAATAAAAGTCGTATTTGTTGTTGCGTGAAAAAATAGGAAAATATTTTAGAAGTCATATCTACTGCCCGTAGATTACAGAAATTCTTTCTGTTATGTATTATTAACAGCATACCGTAATCATAGTAAAAATAGTAGTATAGTGAAACGCTCGAGTCCCTCATATCGAAAAGTCAATTTAATCTTTTTCAGTCTTTTCTATTTGATGTTAATTTTCTTCATTTTCTTGAAGTTTGGTGGGAAACAGGCATAAATAGAAAGTAAGTCCATAACAGAATGCTGTGTTTCACTGCTAAAGTTTCCACTACCAATATTGCTGCTCCGATCTAATTATCTTTCAGTTGGTAAACGAAGCAAGGCCAAGTCCACTTTTCACCTTTGGGAGGCAAACGAAAGAAGATAAACATAACCTTTTTTCCTTCAAACAACGACCGCCCACTTGTTTACACGTTTTCAACAGTCGTCTTTCGAATTACCTTTTTCTCGGTGCAATTCTGAACAATGGTGGAGTTGGCGCCATTAAACCATCCAAGAAGCACTTCCTTTCTAATTTTACTCTCATTGTGATACCATAAGCAGTGGTTTTATGTAAAGGAATTACCATTTAAAGTAAAATTTTGCAATGGTTACAAATTGTTAATCGGTTATTAAAAGCTAGGCTCCAGGAATAAGTTAATTAAGTCGATTGAAGCATTTTCGTGTCGAGATTTTCGTAATTAATTGTATCTAATTGATACTTGAAATCTAAGTTAATAATGCATTTGAATCCAAATCGAATCTCAATATTTGTGTGAAAGCACAAAACTGACAAACAAAAAAAAATGAGGAACAGGGTGGTCCTCAGCCTACTAAAGCTTAAGGACGGCTGATCTATTTATTTTCATGTAATTGTTGGATGGTAATTAATGAAACAAAACTTTGAGAATTTTCTTTAAAGAATGCGTGCTACAATTATTCTTAATAGCTATCCGCATATTCCATTATTATGATTTTTTCGTTTCAAATTCCTTTAAGAAACTGATTTCCTTCAACTCAATACATGTTTCAGAGATAAATTTGAAATCAAGGAATATTTAACGCGTTAATCCTTTCGCAGCAATCTAATGGGTATTCCATAGGAAGTATTCTAAGGAATCTGCCAATTAATATGGTTTACATTTTAAAAATATTTTGAACATTCAACTTATTGCTGCCGCTCAGAAGTCAAGTTAATCTCAAGATGGCTGAGATTGTCTATTAGCATACTTCAATTTGGGATGTGTTTTGGCAGGGTTTCTTTTAGCTGAGAATAATCTAGGCATATACTGAAATCGTATGTCGTCCTATTAGAGGCAAGCGTGATGGATTGCTTACATTAAGCATCCCTAAGAATAGTTTGAGCTATTATGGATGAATTTCGCAAACCAGTAAAATATTCTAATAGGTGATTATTATTCGTAAAAGAAAAGTATGCTATCCTTCATTACTAAGAATAGAATTATTTTTTTGAGGACTCGGAGTAATGAAAGAATCTGCCATAAAAAATAGATGGCCTTCAGGCCCTAAAGAGGAAGCAATAAGACCGTAAATTATTTAAAACGGAAGTATAATAACTACTCGAGTGGTAGAAACCCAATCTGAACTCATTCTTTGAGAAACGGAATTATTAATCTGGATAGGATGTGGATTTGTGGATCTCAATCTCGCCCAAATAAAGAAATTATCTTAATTATAGTATTTAATATATCAAATGTCAACTCTGGAATAAGAGAATGACAGGAGGATTGGATGGCAGACGTATGTAATACGGATACATACTTAGGGATATATACATAATTACCGAAAGAAATGAAGGAAAATTAACTGAAGAGGAAAGGAAAGGTCGGCAAACTGAGTAAGGGATGTCTGAACCAGGTAATTAGCCTAATGTATGTAATCAAGAGGGAGAACAGTTCTTCTTTATTGAACGGCTGGAAGAAGAAATGATGAAGTAACGGTGCAAAGAAGCATCTCAATAATAAACGGAATAGGGCCATGGGCCTGAACACCTTCAATATTCTGCTTTGCTAAGATGAAAATTCTAAAGCAAGTTTGCGGGTATTTAATAAATTTTCCTTAAATTATAATCAGATCTTTCGTAAATAATTTTTATTGTTTTAAAAAATTGTTATCATAATTATTGATTGTATATCCGATTATACCCATCGAAATTTGAACTAAAAAATTCAGAATTCATACATTATATACTATATAACCTAATTTTGTTTAATATTGTGAAGCTACCAGTTTAAATCATAATTTGAGGTATGATCTACGTACAGGTTCAGCAATATTCTTGACTTCATAACCGTTTTAAGGTGAACCATGTTTCATTTACTTCCTTTTTTTAATATAAAAGCTGATAAACAAATTAGTACAATAAAACAACTAAGTAAAATAGTACATTAGCTAAATCAACGAAGAAGGTAAGCGAATTAATAAAAGAAAATGATCATATGTTAGAAATTCTGTCATTTGTAATGGCTTTAATTTGATTCGGTGACTTTTTAACATTAGTTATAATAGGCGAATTAGAATTCTTTGAAGTCTAAAGATTATCGTATGTGTGTGTCCAAGATAATTTTGCATTTCAAGCAGAAAGTCCCTAAAACTTAAAATATACTTTGGGGAGACGATTTTGATTAACCAGGCGTTTTCATATTTCTATTGACGATCCTTAAATATTTCCGACAATGTTTTAATTAATTGCTTAATATTTTCATAAATGTTTACAAACTAGAAGTTAATAACTTGAAGAGTTTCTAAACATTCAATATCTATTTATAAAATATTGATGGTAATAGCAATGATTTACAAAGCACCTTTTCTGACCCTGACCGATGTAGTCCGAATTATTTTATAGCTAATTTCACAGTTAATCTTACGGTCAACCAAAGTTGGCCTTTTCGAAACAGATTAGAAAACTTGAATCTTTCTTGTACAGTCGGAATTTATTTCTGTTAAGTTTGTTGTTGTAGGCAAAAATATTACCCAAATTCTTCTCTTAAAAGTAATCTGACCTAGGAAAAAATATTAAGTTTATTATAAATCTGGCATTTATATTACACAAGAATGAGTATTAACATTACATCAATTACAATTAGCATATTAACATTACATCGAGAAATTGAGTATTCCATCGATGAAAATAGACGAATCGAATAGATCAAATTCATAAAAGGTTTTAGAAATTACCGAAAACATACAAATAGTCCCACAATTTTACAGCCAAAATATATTAGAATACATTGAGCTGTGACATAATTCTAAGATGGTTCGAATTGGAGCTAAGATTTCGAGTCTGAGCAGGCAAAGGGAGCTTCACATAAAGAGAATGTCAAAGTGGTCAAATGGGCAAATTCCTTCCCTGCTGTACTTCCTTTGAGGTCGCACATTGGAAACTGCATTCTCGAAAGAGGCGAAGAGTTCTTTCGAAATTTCTTGCCAAAGCTAAAAAGGGAAAGGCTCACTATCCTTTACAGGAAATCATTCTTCAAAATAGATGTATGAACGTCTTCTTGAACTACTCCAAAATTAGCTATCCTAATACATCAGTTATTTCACTTGAAATTGACTATGTATTGTAAATCCGGACTTAATATTAAACAATATAAAGAGATAAGCATGGCTTCAAGAGAGTGATTTTTCCATACAAAACCCAGAATTCCCACTCCTTGTATTAATGCCGGAATTAATCAATTGATACTTTAAAGATAACACTTCAGTGAACTTGCGAGTGAATTTCTTAAAAATACATTATATGTGTTTTCCTAATGCGAAAAGTTATGGCTGCTAAGAATATATTAGTACTTAAAGTTTGCTGCATACTGTGGAGAGCCATTGATTAAGCAGGAATACATTTTAATATCTATTTCATACATTATTTTATAAGGAGAATTATTAATTATTCCTACTCATTGCTGCATTAAATCCCTTCTGGAAGTGACTTTCAATTTGTACGATCTAAACCCTTCTTAACCCCCCTTCAATAATCAAATGTGGAAATCTATACCAAGTAATCTAAGGAATAAAAATTCTCAAATGTTTTTTCCACAGTATCTGTATATATACTCTGGAAAAAAGCATTTGTGAATTTTTAATTCTTAGATAACTTACAACCCTCTTGATCCTACATTACATCGTTGTTAACAAAAGCCGCGCCTCACTATGGTGCGGTAGATGTTTGGCACCCGGGTGTTTCCTCTAAGATGCGCAAAAATTTTTCAGTGATGCCCAAATTATTTCTCGAGTGCCCACAATTTATTGAAAATTTGAAAGCCTTTGAGTTTTAGTTTTCATTTATGCTATCATGCATATTACGCATTGTGTAGTGGGATTAGATGGGTCATTTCGTAATTATAGTAAAATGGAGAAAAGCGGAAAAAATGCAAATTAAAACTCTTCCTTGGCAATATTGGAGTATATTCATAAACAGGGGGTCCATAGTAAATTATTTCCGCTCAAAAATTGAATAATTAGAGGAAAATATGCCCGGATGCGGACAAAATTTTGGCGATTTTCAAGACAATCATTTTTCATAGAATGCGAAAGAAATATAACCCATATTATTAACAATGACAGCTCACTTGGCGTGAATAAATTCGGATGATGTGACAATTATTTTCCGAAAGAACTTGAAAGAAGCAGAGATGTGTTGCACTCTGATTCCTAGCATCAAAATACGACTCTAGGTTCGATGCAATCTACATTGCGATTGTGTAACCTTTAAACCGGTCTAAATTGTTAAGTAAACAGTGTAATGGGGTCAAATTTGACTCCAATCTTTTTCTGCTTACTCATGTAAGTCATCGAGTTGAAATTTAATTAATTTTATCATATTTTACATTGTGATCACCTAATTAATTAAAACAATAACCCCTAATCTTTGGAGAAATTCCTATATTCGCCTCTAAAATCTAGGCATAAATTTTATGAATGTAATTTATTTTAATAATATATGCCAATTCGCAGGGTGGTAGCGCTCCAACCCTAAGATCCCGCGTTTCAGCTAACCGGATTTCCCGGTGCTGCTTTTGTTAAAGGCGAACGCGCTAACCACTTGGCTACGGAGAAACGAGGAAACATAAAAGCAGTGGAACTCTTCAGGATTAATTTCGAAAGAGCGTACATGAATCATACTGCGTATTTACTTTGGGGTTGAACTTAGCAACAAGAAGATCAACACATCGTAGATGATCAAAACAAAAAATAACAATTGCATTCTAGGGCGGGAATAAGCTTATTGTTATTTAGAAATGGTTCCGCAATGACCTCTCTTTGATAACCCTTTCTATCTTTCGGATGCGTAAAGAAAAAAGCGTTTTCAAGCGATAGGAGTCCGGTTCTGAAAAGAGAGGAGGTCCAGCTCAGCAGGAGTTCAATATTCAAATGGCAGCTGCTTTTCAATCTCACTTTCTGGAACGTGCTGCGGGAAAAATCTAGACTCCAGTTGCGTCACTTGTTTATCCGGCCTTGATTTGCTCAAACTTTTTCATTTGTTGTTAAATTTTCTCCTTTATTTTTCTTTTGAGAGAGATCATTTTCTCTAGGTATAGATATTTCACCTAAATCACAAAAGGAGGATTGTCTAACTCTTTTCCTTCGACGTTTGCCTATTCTAGGTCAGAGTTTCGTAAACTTCTGCCGAACGCTAGTGATGAATAGTTGCTCCGTAAAAATTTCAAAATTGAGGTGAAAAGTCGTATAATTTTGAATCCGAATCGCGTTGACATATGTATGAAACTCGGATTCTGTCTCATTCCTTAGGAGTAGGTTTTGTCATCTCTGACCTCTTCTCAATCTTGGAATCGATTTTATTTTAGAAATATTAAAAAGTAAAGACATACAAAATGGAGGTTGTAAAATATACAAAAGACTTTTTATAGGAGAATAGAGTATTCTCGAAATGTTTCATATAGTAATGCACCATATACGCATAATGTTACCTTACAATTTTACCAGCTACGTGTTACAATATATAAAGATAGAATTAACTCATTGTCAGGTAAATAAATAATGTATGTATATTAACAAATTCTTATGATAAAGACATCATATGAATTAGATACTTACTGTTATATCTTACTATTTACTCGACTAGGTTATTTACATCTATCAACATACAAAGGGCTTTTGTGTTTCTTGAGAAATTCCTAACCAGCGAACAAGAAATTTTATGTTAGGAAATTCTGCTTCAGGCCGTCAAGAAAATCATTGTCGTTGCTTTTGTTATGTCGCTCATTGTCTACCCTAATTTCTTCCTCGTAATACATAATTTTCTCAGTTTGTCGTAATCCCTTAATTCCATATTTGCTCTATCAAATTGATTCTAAAAAGTGGCATATGCTCCCCATACACACTATAATGTTAGAATATTCATATATTCCAAGATGAGACATCATCAGCCATAGTTTTTATGTTATTTGAAATGAAAACTTAGAATAAATTTTAATCCCCGATTTGTCGATAATGCCTTATAGTATTTGATTTCATACTTATTATTTTGATGAGAGGAAAAAAGGAGGTTCAACGAAGGAAAGTGATAACTTTTCCAGGATGCATCTTTCCTAGGATTAGGAGAGAATTGCTAGGAGTTATTTTGCACTAATTCACTAGACGACTTAGACTTCCAGTCGTTACTTAACGTAACGGTGAAATGTTAGTCTAGTAGGGGAAATGTATTCCCATTTCGAATTTGGTGGTTCCGAATACTCCATCGTCTTATATAGGACATCCAGTCCGTTTATAACCGAAGGCGGTAAATCACGTCTGCTTTCAACAAAAATGGTGTGAACGACTTCCGTTTCATTTCATTTACGTTAGAGGATTAAGTATAGTATGGGGCAAAGCAGAAGGTGTTCCATTGAAGAAATGATGAAACTAAAGGAATTAATTTTATGTTACTTTGACGATAATTATACCTTCAGCATAAGGAACTCTAATAAAACGTGACTCATATTTTTCATGAGTGGATCAGCTCCAACAATGATATTTAGTTATTTATAATGTTTTCTCCGTGCATTATCTTCTTTTATGTTCCATGATATAAACTTTAGTCCCTCGAGTTACTTGTTATGAATTTTGTTCAAGAGCTATTTACGTTACAAAAGCCACGTTTGCCTTTTAATCAAACTGGTATGACCGCCGAGCACTTGTTTATTATTTATGCATTAGTGGATTCCTTCATCAAACTGACGGGACTAAAGTTAACTTATAAGAACAGGTTTTGATGGTTTATTGACGTTTCAGAATTTATTACACTTCGCCACCAATGGAACTATATATCCAAGCTGTCTGGTTCTTCTGAATAATCAATATAAACAAAAAACAAATCAAAATAAAAATATAAACAATCTTCTCCGATCCATCATGATAGAAACTGATGCTATGAAAAAATACAGATCGCCTGAAAACAATTATATTGTGAAAACCTCAGCCGTTATTTAAATTTTAAGGATGTATAATATATATATTATATTGAGGCTTGATTTGATAATTATGTAACTATTTCTTGATCCTTTGTTAAGTTCACATGTTCTTCTGTCACACGCCGAAAGGCAGCTTTTGGGTACTTATGTACTCGTATATTTAAATGCATAATATTATAGTATTAATCGCGCAAAAAACGTTGACACAGATAGCGCTTGTTCCCTGAGGTAGTTATTCAAACCCATTAAATTATGAAAGGGGACAGATTTCTTACACAAATAACAATAGATTAGAAAAAATATTAATCATAATACCAAAATATTGGACAAAATAATAGTCCGATTTTATATATTGTAAATGAAATACGATTGGAATTTTTTCTTTCTGAAAACTGCTGTAATTATATCCCTTTCAAAATTAATATTTATTCCACAAAAACATTGATATGGAGAGTTTTTTCTTTGTTGCTAAAGCAATATCGCGTTTGTTCACATTGTTAGCTTAGAAATCGTTTCGAAAGCAAAATTTTCAATGTTTTTGTGAACGAAAACATGTATATTTTGAAATTTTATTCATAATGCCAATGGTTGACATTTTTCGAAGGTAACACTGTAACAGAGCCGAGTTTAGCCGAAATGTTGCCCTGCTCTGATTAAACCACGAGTGGGCGGCGCATAGAAGGAAATCGCTCTTGATCGACTTCCAAAATTACCTTCTGATGCGTTTACCTAAAGGTGATTGCTGTAACATATTCCGCCACCGTTGAAAATATCCGTAAAATTTAGGATCGCAGCATAGAGAAACATGGATTTTTTACTTTTGTAGAAATGAAGAAATTTGACTAAAATACACTACTATTGAGTTCACCTTCACTTCATCTGAAGTAAAAATTGAAAAATCTTTTGAGATTACCTGTATTAGTAGTTAACGCCGATTCGGACTTCTAAGACGAGCACGGTAAGATCTTCTTTTATTCTATGCTCTTTTTGCCTATCCACGTTTTCACCAGGGGTAAATTCTATCTTCCATAGTATATTCTCCGAAGCAGTATTTATAAATTTAAAATACAATATCGTATTGGAAAATTTAATTGATTCTATAATAAATACAAGTCCAATTCTTTGCCGAAAACTATCAACTTAAAAAAATAAAAGCATGATTAAATGTAATTCTTAAATTGCTCATTCAGATTTAATTAATTCTCATTGAAGTCCTCTTTCCTGTCCTGTACGTTGTTTTAGGCCAAGAACATTATAATAAGCAAATGAGAGAAGGAGTTCTTAACGAAACAGACCTTATAAGCGCTTTTATCATCCTCAAAGAATCTAAAATGCTACTCATAATATTGTAATTAATTGATATAAGTACTCAGAGTAATAAACAAAATTTCATATGTTACTTGTCCTATTTAAATTGTAAATCCAAAAATAATTCATATTATTTACAATTATTCCATTACATGCATATTCTATTCGCTAAGCTACTGTGAAACTTGAATAACAGGGAGATTTCTTATCCGACGCGCTTTATAATTAAAATAAAAGCTTGAAATATAGAAAGAGAATCTTCAACCATCGTCACATAGAAGATGAATTGGGAAAAACGAGAACTTTGGGCATCCACGAAAACGTCTTTAAAAAACACTACTTTCAACATAAATCATCACCAGATATATGAAAATGACTTAGGGAAAAGTAACGAGTTTTTCTGTCTTCTAATGAACTTTCATGACGCAGTTTTATTGAAACAATCTTTATCTGTAAAAATAATACTTATCTACATTTCTGGGGTCAGACCATGCTTTCCTTTTACATAAGATATAGTGTTTCAATTCAGCTTAGGGGAACCTTTAATCTAAGTGTAGCAACAGCGACAACCGCTTACACGATCAAGTCTTCATCTCAATCCATACTCACGGAACAATGCGAAATCGTGATTGAACTGATCTTTATAGAATGAATGTATTTAAGGCCACTGATAGATAGATAACAACAGTCACAATGTAATATAAAGGACTACTAAAAAACCATCAAACAAGGTTTTATTTGGTTTTTTGGTGTCATTTATATTACATTGTGACTGATCTTTATAGCCCAATTCATTCATCATAATAAGATAATTCTTCATTCGTCGAAGATCATAAATGTATTTTTTCATCGGATCATCAGTACGCACTTGAGCAGTATGTCTCCAAATTCTAAATAGCATGACATCGAAAGTATACTGTAAACCCCTTTAAGACGCTTTTTAGTGGTCCTACTTAATTGCAGGATAGCGCTTTAAGTGGGATAGGACAACAATTTATTTCTTACACATTGAAAAGCTATACAGAAATATTTCCAATGTTTTGTTTTTAAAGAAGTACTTAACGACAGCAAGAAATAATTTTTATTTCTCCTTAATCAAACACTCGTTTATGTATAAATATTAACAAATTTCTTTACTTCTAGTTATAAACTTATCAAAATCTACACGCTTAAAGCTATGCATTGTAATAAAACAATTCGGATAATATAAACAATTTACAATCAATAAAATGATGGCGTGGATTGGCTTACAGCGGGCATTTGGGGATGGGAAAGTATGAGGGGTTAGCAGAGAGTCCTGTTGTAAAGCACGCATTTCGCTGTATTTAGAAAGAGCTCTTTAAAATTTATTTCTTAAATGAGCAACGGGAGAATACTTTCCATTCAATATTTACATAAGAAGATGAAAAAGACTTAATAATTGAAACTTCTGAGTTCGTTTACAGGAGAGAGAAAGGACCGCATACAATGCAGGAAGAGACCTCCAGCATAAAATTTTGGTACCGAATGATTCTCACCTGTTCAGCGCCTTGTCCTCGCATAACGGAAAACAGACGGAATCTCTCAATATTAAATTCACATTTAAAATTTATCGAGACAAGTATAAGGAATGTGCTTTCCCGAGAGCCGTTAACCGGAGAAAGCGGCCGCAAGAGTGGACGCACCCGCTGCGTGCTGTAATCGCCTCTTTTATGCAACCAAAAAAAGAAAGAAATGAAATCCCTTCACGACTTCAGTAGGAAAAAGGCTAGATAAACCTAGGAGGGTCCTCTAAGCCCACCAAAACAAACCGCTGCGCAGCAATGAACGCGCATAACCACATGACCCATTCAGGCTCTCTCTGGGTCCCACTCCCTGCCCCCATCTCTCCAACTCGCCCTCCCCTCTTCCCCTCTCACGCACCCCAAGTGCTACAACGAGTATCTCCGGAACACGCAGCGGAGAAATAGCTGCCGATTCCAACGCTTCAGTTCGGGCGTTACCGTCTCCAGCATTTTCATCCTTCTTCACCTCTTCTTCTGAATCTGAAAAGTCGTCACGATGTAGAAACGACGGAGGAATACGTGGAAAATAAAAGCTCGCCTTCGAAGCGGCACGCAGCCGATCCATCACGAGCGTGCTCGTACATCGTTGTCCACGGGAAACACTGCGTCCGGCGGAAGGATCTGTCTTGTTGCCCAAGAAATTCTTTGCTTCGGACTCATTTTGTGTTGGAATTGGAAGAAGTGCGTCCGCGAATTCACCCAGTTTCTGGAACAGTGAGCGAGACCGAATGCTCCGTCGCCGGCAACTCTCTCTCGACGTAAATAAACAACGGTTGCGTCGCAACCTGTCGGTGGAGAGAGTCGCACTCGGAGGCACGCGAAAGGCGCTCGTGAAAAAGGCGGGAATTTAAAAGAGAGTTGAATTAAGTGATGGGGGAAGAGGGAGAGGGTGGTGGAGAAGGGAGCGAGACGGAGGAAGGAAAGAAGACGGTCGTTTAGGGCCTTCCGGGGAAGGGCTTCCTCTCTCCGAAGACCGACAGAATGGCACCCGCTATCCGTCCAGAGCGTGTGTACGTGAAGACGGAATTGTCTCCGAGGGAATCGATTTAAGGGTTCTGAATATACGCGAATCGAAGGAGACATTCGTGATTTTAAGTTTGCTGAACGCGGCCAATGGGTTATTCTCGTCTTTAAATCGTGTGGCGGGAGTCGAAGGAAGTTAACTTTCCATCTCCTTTGCCCTCCGGCTGCTTGTCGAAACAGTGTCGCGGAAACAAAACTTGCGTCCTTCCCCCCCCCCCCCTCTCTGCTCCCCCGTCACGTGACGAAAGTCCCCCAATAGCCCCTGTTTGCCCCCACCGCCGCTCGTTCCCTGCCCTAGCGCCCCGCACATCATCGGGAGAAACAGATAAGGCGCTAAGGAGCCATCGTCCCCAAGAAACTGCTCGACCGATGGGCGGCTTAACGCCCACTGCTGGGTCCCGAACATTCGGTGATCATGACTCCCAAATCGGATTCCAATCAATTGCCTCGAACGGAGGTTTGATTAGTGCGTTCTCTTCCATTAACTTGGAGGCGATTTTCCACTAATTGTTTACTTCGCTGCCTCTCACCCCCAACTTCCGCCCCACGGCTCGAATCGGCCTTCGCGGGTCAAAGTTTACCCCTGATATTTCCTTGTTTGATGAGTCCCTTCAGCTTAGCCTTATGAAGGCGGCGAGTTGTAGTTCCCCGTGAAACCCTTTACAGCGGCAGGAATATGTGGGATCCTAATTCGACGGCATCCGCGCTCGAGTCGCCCTTAGGGGTCAATCCTGCCGCCCCCTTCCCCGCTCGGGGTGCCAGACACATTAGCGTCGCAGGTCAAGCCGTCGTTACCGCGTCTTACGCCATCGGAGTGGCGGGGAATGCGGCGGCGCTGGCCATTCTGTCCAGGTCAGAGACTGCTCGCAACCGGAAGCAGACGTTGATGCTCCGGTGCTTAGCATGGAACGATCTCATCGCCCTTCTGGGGATGTTGGTGCAGATGCATCTCACTCTATATCCCCCATCTTCCCTCTACCTCCCGCGCCCCCCCACTGACCTATCTCCCCCCACGCCTTCGCCGCTGCTCGCTTCCTCCGAAGGATGGTCTGAGGGTACGCCTTCGTGGGAAGCCGTGGCGCCTTCTTCCGCCAACCTCCTCCTGCACTCCACGGCTTCGCGGGAGGCATTATTCGAAGCGGAGTCTCCGGAGGATGGTGCGGTAGATGGAATCCCGACGTCGCCGACGCGCACCCCGCTGCCCAGCATGGCCACTGCCCACTTTCTGTGCGTCCTCCGAGTCGTGTGGCGCCTCTTCGGCCTCGGCTCTGGCTGCGTCGCCATAGTGATGGCCGTTGAGAGGTGGATTGCACTAACGAGACCATTCCTCTACCAGAAGGTAGGCCACTCTCTTCGATCGATTGGTTTCCTTAAGCGGCACATTCATTTCCGACACCATCTTGTTTATTTTGCCTTTTTTATCGGCTACTTCCCCTTAAATCCCATCCTATCTTCGACTTGATATTTATATACTTTTATACGCAACGTGGTACTCGATCTTTCCGTTGGTGTTTCGTCACTGTGGAAGCAAAGGTGTTGTTAAACTATAAAAAAATGCGAGCTCCTCTTTTCACGATAGCAAAAGATTTTGCTTGTGATATGTCATGGAAATGAAATGGTATTTCATATATTACGCGGTGTTGATCGTTTTTTTATGTGGTCTGAAATTAATTCACGATGTGTGTAAACAATCCTCTTTTCTTGTGTCACAATATATATTTCTTCCGATAGAGTGACATCCTCGGAAGACTCCTGTGAATAATGGCCCTGAAAAGATTGTTCCTTGGCTAAACCGCGAAAATAAATCCATTTTATGAAAGAGCGGAGTGAATCGTTTCATTGGATATCTTCTCCTATCTCACTCTGAGGCTACGGATGAAGAGTTTGATAATTCTTTAGAGAATTCAGTGTTTAAGTCCATTATATAATCTACTGGGACATAACTTCATGGTAGGAGCTCATAAATCCATTTTTTGTAATCTTGAAGGCGGAAAGGCTCTTAAATTCCCAAGGAAAATAATTGATGATAGTATGCTATTGTGAATGATGCTGAGAACTCCCTGAAATCCACTGCTGCTGTATCTTGTTGTCCGTCATCATGTTGAGCTATATTATTCATAAGCGTTTCGAACGAGTTTTTTGCAAGCAGATTGATCGAAATAAATTTTTCTTAATAGGGTATTTGATCCCTATTAACAATTTGCGAATTTTTATTTATACTTTCTAATTGATTTATTTTTCCGTAAGTTGTGATGGGAGAACATTTTCAGTGAAAAATGACTTTCCAAATCACAAAACTCTTCACCCTTTGGAATATAACTCTGAATGGAAGAAATTGAGTATGAAATCAAGGATATAATACAATTTCGGTGGGAATTTCGACTTGAATTTATGACAAAAAATTTTGGTGACCTGAATCTTTTGCAATCCAAAGCAGCTCATTTAACTCTCCCGACAAAGAAAAATATGGCAACTTTGGTTAGCGCATCATAATCGATGCACCTCACATGTATCTAATTCAAGTTGGGGGTGCGTCTTTTTCTTCAGAATCGTGTTCCGTTTGCATTACTCGTTTAATATTGGACCGACGGTTGTAATTCATTTGTCAGCCTAGAATTAATGTCACTGATCATATTCAGACATATTCGTTTTATTTCTTTATAAACTAAATGTAACGTAAAGACATTTCCTAAAACCACACTAAAAATTATTCTAGTTTTAATGAATTTTTAAATCCTGCCAAGGGAAAAAAGTAATTTCTTTTCCAAAGCCTGTCATTTGCCATCAGAAGGTCTATCTACGCGGTGTACCCTTCCTTTGAAAGTCGAAAGGACCATTTCCTATTCACAGCACCATTAATCATAGGGAGCCGAGAACTATTACATTCTATTAGGCTTTCTCCATAGATAGCTGCTAGATTTCAGGTTCTCATAAGGTAATATCGGTTATGAAATATTAGGTTCGGCTTATAATCTACTTTTTTGTCCCGCTAGGCATTTTCCTCCTCCTAATACTAGAATTTATAGCCGTCCTAATCTATTTCCCCAGATGTAATTCAAAGTGGCGCTTTAATTTTTCCCCTTTCGTAGAGAAATCCATCAAAAAATGAAATTTAGTTTTACTTACTGTATACTCAATCTATTTGGTAATAGCATCGTATTTGTGAATTTCAGATTAACGCAATGAAAGAACCCAGAGGAAGCAAGACTGTATTTTTCATTGTTGAAATTCAGTATGGCCGTCACACCCTTGAAGCTAATTAAGTAATTCTGCGCTATAATATTATTATATAGTGCTGCGAGTTGTTGGATTTCAAATTAATTGTAAAGAAATAATTCGAAGCAAAATCGACTAATATTATTTAAACTTTTAAAATCTAAAAATCATGCGCACACTTCAGAACACTTGCGCTGTTTGACAAGCAGAATTATTCTGAAATTCATTCACTTATGTAGTCTTAGTGTAAGTCTTGAGTGGAAGAAAGAGGAACTCGTTTTTGAGGATGGATATCCTTGATTCAATCGAAAGAATTCACATTTTAACATTTAGAAATAATATGTTTCTAACATAAGGGATATTTGAGTTTTAAATTCATGAAATACGTGATAGTCTAAACGAGATATATAACGTGCTCCACGGAACAGAACTAAAATAGGTAGAATATCACTCAAAGCAAAAAAAGAGGAGTAAAACTATCTTTTTACGTTTTATAATGCCCTTTCATTCTCTCGATCAGAATGCATGAGTTACGGAAGCTTATAACATAACGAATATTTGGCCTGCTTTCATGAGCTTCTCAATAACAGATTTCATGGTTTAACAGATTTCATGATTGCTATGCCAAGTCCTGAGGAAAAGAATTATTCGAACATATCCACACTTTAATTACACGATTATAATATGGCAATCATCTTTTCCCAGTCTACTCAATTTTCTGTCCTGCTAGAACGTGCTTGCTTTAGTAGTATTAATCACGTTTTGGGTAAGATTCCACTTTTTTCTATCGGAATTTTATCTAGGAGGCAGAAGTGTGAATTATATGTTGTTGAAATTCAGAGGGGAAGCAATGGTTACGCAACGCATAGGTGGAACCTTGGAAATAGAAATTTTAAATAACTAAATATGCGTGATTTCCATCAAAGAACGCAGAAATAGGTTCCCTTCCATTAATGCCTTCTGGGCATTTGACGTGGTCTGCTAGCCAGTCAAATGAATTCTCTAGAACCGGCCCTAGAAACGGGCGGCTGCCCGGGCTAAGAGATATTTCACCCAAAAGGTATTCCACATAATGGTATTTTAAAAAGGCAGTGAGGTGTAAACAAGATAATGTCGTAAATAATAAAAACTATAATTGCTTATGTGGGATTATATTTTGCATTTATATGTTTACTCTATGATTTATGTAGCGAATGATTAAAAAATATTTTCTTTAAAACCTCGAAAAATCTTGTTTCTCTGGATAGAACCATTTTTCACCTCAATAACTTTTTCCAAACATCATTTGTTTTTCTTATATGATTTTAGTTACCAATTAGGACGCAATATACTGTCATAATTAATGCATATAAGGTACTAGCCGAGGTCACCGTTGATCCTCGACAAGGAATATGTTTATTCCTCAGTCGCCTTAGATACACCATTATGTAGAATATCCCTTGGGAGAACTGACTCTTGAATGAAATATTCTTGGGTGGAAAGTCATTGGGTGGAATGTCATCGGGTGAAATGTCTTTTGAGCTAAACGTCCTTAGAGCGAAATTCTTTGGATAAAGGACACCCTAATCACAGCTTTCTGTAATTCATTTATCATTAGGAAAGTAATTCGAAGAAAAAAGGAATTAATAAAATTTTATAGATAAAATTAGAAAATTAATAATTTCTCTTTTAAAAGGCCTGTTCAATTACATGAATTAAAAACATTTGGAAAGAGCAAGCGGCCTGACAAAAACGAATAAAGCAGCAGCGTGGATCAATATTCATGATATCTTATTACATAATATTCGAGTTACTGGGATTTTCTACATTAAAAACCGAGCATATCCAGTGAGTACCTGGAATAGATAACCTTATAATTATGAAACAAAATTGTGAATGGCAAAGCGGTCCAAGATATTTCGCAGCGAAGGGCCGCCCTCATCGAAAATATTTTTTGAGATGTAGGAAACCTTTGAGAAAATATGAGATTGAAATCATTCTAATAAGTAATAAAAGTATATTGCTTGACTGAATTGAAATGATAACATTTTGTGGTGGCACAATTTGTCCACAGAGGATTCACTAATAAATTGTACAGAATTGAAATAGGTTAATATACGATCTGCTACATAAGCATACAAAAGGTTTTCCCCCTTTCACCTTCAATATTTATGCATATATCCTTGTGTATTATCACATTATATTTATATATCTTTATACGGTTTCGGATTTTAGTCAATAGCAAATGCAGCAGAATACGGAATTTTTTGTTGATCAAGATCTTCACCCTCAAAAATTTGCCGCTCGAAGAAACCCTTCCTCCTGTCTTTTCTTAATCGTACTAATAACTAACTCGTTGTTAATTTACAAGCTAATTTACTAATAGGCTCGTGTTAATTACCTGGTATCATCAGCATAGGTAGCATTTGTTATTAAGGATCTTGGATCTGAGTGGACGTGGTACTGTTCTATGAGATGCTCTCTAGGATTCAATTGTTACCGAATCCGAGGTCAACGATCCCCGGGTTAACACCACTCTCTCTTTGTGCTCCAGATTTATGCCGCTAAACTTCTCTTTATTCATACAGAAGTCGTAAATCAGAGCGCTGTTTAGAGCGATTCATATTTTAGTTATGGAAAGCCTTGGTGCTAAAAGGGAAACTTAATGATCTCCGCGAATGGAAGAATATTCCTCTTGTTTACCCCGGTTTTTCCATAAAGTGGGGATCCTCAAGTAACCATTAATGTGTAGCGGATATTTTACCCTGTGAATGTGATTTTAGGTAAAAATACGTTTAGCAGACACTCGGAAACATTTCAGCCTAACTGCCTGTGAGAATCATGGATATAATAGTCTGCTGGTTTAATTAGAGTGTTTTAATTGAAAAGTCACGATAGCTCCGGGGAACGGCCTTATTTCAAAATTTTGAATCAGCGGGGAAATTTTGAACCGATATCAAGGATTCCTCAAGTTGATTTAGAGGATTTTGTAAACGTATGATTGTTTCCTGATAGTTCTTGAATAACTGTGTAATGAACGGGATTACCGGGATTGTGAAATGTTTTAATTATTCAAGCTCTAACGAATGTGATGGTTTGGTTTAAGATTTCAAGATCATTTTAGCGATATTATTCAATCAATTACGTAGCTATGATGCTAGGATTGAAATGGTATAAGGTATAATTTGAAATTTACTTCATAGAAAAAGAATTGTTCTGTTCTAGATTGTTTTCCTGTTGCACAGTAAATATTCTCTGCGGTAACATGATTGAAATGAAAGAAAAACTGCGTTTACGACTCTAGCTACGGTCTTTAGCGTAAGAGGCTCTTAATGGTATTTATCGAATCTGCCATCATCTATGACGTCCACTTACAGCTTTAATGAGTAATCTTCGTAATTTGCTCACCGAAGAGAGTTTTTTGAAATTTTCCATCGCCCAGCAAAAAGCATAACGTCATCTCCCAGCCAATATTAGATCCACAGCGGAAATAAGAACCTTTGGCTTTTATCGCTAATTTTATCTGAACCTTCATACTTATGCAAAGAGAGAAATTTCAGTTTAGAAAATTATATTAAAAGAAAGTATCTTCTAAATTTAGCAGTTCCCATCTAATGATTCTGCCTATTCTTGTAGGCCACAATATAATCTGACTACCTCTACCGAATGGACACTACCTCTACCTAAGTATTCTCGGTTTGTATGTTTCATTGAACATGTCCAACATCATTAAAAGTTTTTTCATAGTTAGTGTCTGGCAATCGAAAAGGTATCAAGCCGAAAAATACTAATATTTTTGCCGAAGTGAAACCGGAAGCCGAGCCGAAGAAAATCAAATTTTTGAACGAAATCGAAAATCGTCATTTATTCCATTCAGATATTTTGTCCCCAACTGCGCTCATTTTTCTTAGATGTAAATGGTTGAAAGTTGACTATACGTGTAACTATAACTTGCAACGAACTATTAATAAGTTCAATTATTTATTTTATGTTAAATCAATTAAAATCGAAATGGCTGGAAATAATAAAATAAACATCAGGAGGATATAATATCACAAATAAGAGTGAAAAAAGACGGTTCAAACAAGAAGTAAAACCAGAGATGAACCGAAATTTGGGTTTTTAGTTGAATCAGAGAGAAAACTGGAACAGAATATGTTGCAGTTCGATGCCTTAGTAACTATAAATGAATAGTTATAGATTATTTTTCACTATTACTTGCTTTGGCGTTCTGACGTCGATCTGATGACTACATTACCAAAACATCGACAGGATACATTTCTACGAGTTTAAATAAAATGCGAGAAAAGAATATCGAATAAGGAGTAAAATCCTCATTACTATCAATGCGGTAATATTGAAAATCAGTCTTCCGTCGGAGTGAATATTTTTGTTTACGTTGGGCATTCCCAAAACTTCATATGAAAAAGCAAAAATATTTATCTTTAATTTATTGAAATTGAATTACATATTTCAGTTTTTTCATGAAATTATTTTGTAGCCGACATTCAAATTTTATTTATTTCCGTCATCTAAATTTTCGCCGTGTGAAAAATTTTTTATTTTTTTGTTTTCATTTTAACTTATCACAACCCTTGAAACTTCTCTTAATAGGATACCATGAACCCACTAAATCCTTAAAATCGATTTTTGGGACATGTCTCTCGAAAACTTCAATCACTAGCTCCAGAAAGCGATATAAAACATCGCAGAGATTGTATATCACCGTTGCTATTTAATATTTTACTGTTTCGACCTTTGTCAAGGAATGTCACCAGTTGCTTTCTTTCTAGACGTCGTCTCTCCCTTTCACTTCCACTCCCTCGCGTATCTCTTTTCCAAATCGATCGAGCATTTTGTGACCAGGGCCGGCTTCCCCAACAAGTAAGAAAGGCAACCGCCTTTCAGGGCTTAAAATACTTAATTATTGGAAATGCAGTGAACTCTCGAATATCCGGGCTAAATGCACGAATAATAGGATAATGAAAACCTCCATTTTTATATCTTATAATTTTCCTGATTCACGAAAATAAACAATTTATTATTGTTTTCGCATGTATTCCATTATATTCGATTGTTTCGTGAGCCCGTTCTCCTTTTTTTAATATTTGTCAAGTCATTGCAGAAGTATTCCCATTGCCCCGTTGAAAAGGTCTCACGTAAGTCTTACTTTTATTAGGATGCGGTAATACTTATATTTTTATTACGTTTTTTTAAATGACCGTGAAGTAATACCTTTGAGGCATGTATCCATGCATGCATGAAGAGAAATACTACAGGTATTGAGTAACAGAAGGTTGGTTGCTACAAGCCAGGGCCATGGGTGCTATGACAGCCTCAAATAATCTATAAAGCAAACCAAAGATCATAGGATGATCTTTGAAAGCGGCGATGGGGACTTACTTCTTGTTTTGAGAACAGATCAAGTTGTTTGTTTTGATTTTCCCCATTGGGAAAGGTTTGTTATTATTACGGAATTGTAGAACAGGTGAAAAGGTAACACGGAATTTGTTGATTTATTTCATTTGATTTTCATATAACAACAGTATATTTTCAATTCAGTGGGACGGCAAAGTCAACTTTGCACACGGGCGGCACACGCTCTCGGTGCGTCTCTGAACATACCAATCCCATGAATGCTTAGACTGAGATTGATTGATGGATGTTGTTATTAAGGTCAGAGATTAAAAGGATAATTAAGGCAGATAGGGAATGGTGGAGACCTGAATATTTTATTACTTTTTCATCATTGGCACTGATCATGGATTTTGGTTCTGAAACCTGCTTCGTTTTTTGTTTACTCTAACACGGTGGTTTACATTAATTAAATTAGTGAGCATAAACACATTTAGTGAGCAATGAATGGTATGTTTTTCATTTTTCCTTTGGTGTAAATATGGAACGATTCGTCTCTGCCGTTCCGCCGTGAGACCAATTCCACTGCAGACGTGTCGTTGCAATGATTTTTTTTTTTCAGGAATTAAGATATTAGAATACTTGGGAATTTTCCTTTCGTTTAAGAAGAAGAATATTACTTGATGATGCCGTGAATACGTAATTTTTTGTCAAAATATGAGGAATTCTTCTCCCGGAAACCGATAATGTCACAAAAAAAGTCAGAATATTTGGTAGCTGGTAAAAAAAGTCACATACGAAGTCAAGGAACATGTTCACAGAAAAATGTCTAGAAAATGTCAGAAGAGGATATAAAAAGAGCATACGCCATCATCACAATGGCTCATATTATAACTAATGTTATTTTTATTGCTGTAAAGAATGCAGTAAATTTCCTCTATCTGATATTTTTACGAACTCGTAATTAGCTGCATTGGGTTGGGTTGGGTGATGGGGATTTCCTTAAATATAAGGAAACCTTCATTAAATTCATACCTTTTTTTAAATATATATATATATATTATAATATATAAAATATACGACAACAGTCGCGGCGTAACGGCGGCGGCGATTTATCCAATACTCAAATTATGTATCTTTCATGGCTGCGATGATAATAAAAGCCTCTTAGGTATAAATGATGCTGAATAATGGTATTGATTGAGGTCTCTCCTTGTGGAATGCTACCAAAAGTATTACTCGAGCAGTCATTGTATGTACTTCACTTACTGGGACTTGTTCCACTTATGTGGCAGTGAGGAGGCAAACTACCACACACCTCATATTGTCTCATTCTCCTATCTTGCTATTGGTAGGGCTATTCTTTACATGCAGACTACTTAATAACTACAACAGCCCTACTGGGGGTTGATCGCTCCTAAGGGTGGCCTCACTGAAATGAGAACTTCTCCACTAATAGGAGAAAGTTCTTTCTACTTTTCGCTTGTCGGTGGGAGCGCGTGGCCGATCGTACGCATATCCCCGCACGTTGCACGCTTTTACTCCTTCCGCCTTGACCTCCTTCCTACCGGAGAACAAACACAGACTACGGAAAGAAAAAAACTGCGGGTGAAGGAGAAGAGAGTTTAGAGGTCAACGGACCAGTCTCTTTGGGATTACTGCATCTGTCGGACCGCACGTAGTATAAGCACACACTTGTTTTCATTGGATTCCGGACCTTGAGGGTGTGTTCCATGGGAGTGCCGACAAATTTGGTCGGGTTCAACCGCTCGGAACGGCTTTTCTTCGCTAATTCAACCGCAGAAATAATGAAAATCTGTTTTTTCCTATTGCTCATGTTTAAGTCTCCGCTCGGATAAGATCTCAACGTCTCAGCACTATTCGATTGCGCCCTTGGGCAAGTTAATTAAATTGATGTTAAGCGCGAGTGAATAATTAGTAAGATCTCTTGTCAATTGTTCTTTCCTCGATCTTCAGGTTTGGTGATGGTCTTCCTCATTATCTGATCTACTTTCAGCTTCCTTTTTTCTGTTATTCTTGGAAGCCGTCTTTTAATTTTAGCACCTTTCTTATCCTGTGAAGGAAGCAAATTTGATACCCTTCGAAAAGAGGACAAGAAAATGATAAGCCGCGCTACGGTTGGAAAAATAATTATTCCTGTTATTTATGTTTGTTGTCGAATAGAAATTGATTGAATCCTTCGATGTATTACCTTTTCCACCGATGATTTTCAGTGTACGAACGTCTTAGATTACGTGGCTAAATTTTGGGAACGTTATCTATGGAGGTGTTTTTCCGTACTCCGAAAATCTTCATCTGTAGATTTTACTTAAATATGTACCTCGAGGCAAGTGAAGAATTATTAACTCCTACTGACAATGAGTAGTAATCTTTCAGTTTGGGCGCTGTTTAAAAGATATTATATGAATGAAAGTAGGAAGTATGAATAGCTAGTTTCCCTTTGTTGCGAAGTAAATCTTTTCATTCAAATTATTCCTCGAAATTATGTTTGTCTTTCATGGAATGGCTAGAAATAAAGATTACATTACGCTGAGGAGCAGCGCAGAGGGCGCTAGGCGTCTATGTACAAGTTATATCTTATTATATCACCGTCTATTTCATGAAAAAAGATAGGAGAGCAGTAGCTGAATATAGCGATGTAAGTGATAATTCAATCAATAAATATTATCGTCGAAAAATCTAATTTACGTTTCATAGTTGGAGAAATGGGCAAACTTACTGGAGCTCTGAGTTGTTTACTACAGATAGTAGGACAAGTCAGTGAGTCTACTATCTTTGTTTGTTCAGCGGTTATCCTTTCGTCAACTTCGATCCCGACGGTCCATTTGTCTCGCTAGAAATCTACAAAATGTGAGCCTCAATCCATTTCTAAGAGTTGCTGCATATTTCCAATTGTGAAACTTTGAAAACTTCAGAATATTTTCTCCCGCTCGCATTCTTCTCCGAGTATATTTTGAGTTGCGCACTATCAGATGCTGGCTGGAATTTCCTCTTCTGGACGCCGATATATGAGCCACTCGAGAACCAATCGATGATTCCTCATCCTCGTTTATCAGCTTCTCTTTGTCTCCTGATGTTACGAAGAGTTTTCTCCTTTATCTTTACATTTGTGACCAGATTAGTTCGATCAAAGAGTTTATTAACGGTCCTCCTTCAGCGCTATATTATCCGTTTTACGACTGAAACTTGGTTAATGGCCAGATATTTCTTTTTTTTTGCTCCTTGTGTGCCCTTTCTTTTTTGCTTATAAACTGAGCCTGGAATAACCACTCCCAACCTTGATTACAGCTTCATAAAAGAATTCCACGAGTGTGCACACGAAAAACTGCGGTTGTTACTTCGTTCCATATCCAGTGAAAAAAAATATTTTTCGTATTCAGAAATGCTCTTTACTCAGAAATTTTCTTAATTCAGAAATTCTCTTCGTATTTAGGGAAAAGAAAAAGAAGAAGACAAATCAATCCATTAAGTCTTATCTACTTATTTTCGGTCAATTATGCATATAAAAATAAAATATGAACATTTCAAAAATTGAAGACTTTATTGCTCGGTGATTGACTCAAATTATTATTGACGCATTTTTTCCACTACAGTATGAAGGTAATTTTCGCTGGTTAAGATCTATACTAATAGTATTTCATTCTCTACTCTGACCTCAGCACCGATAGCAATAATAAAAAGAATTTGTATGAAAATGGAGGGTGCTTACTCATGGGAAAACTTTTAAAAATACATCTGAGTTTAACAAATGACGATATTTACTTATAATCGAGGAAAAGAGGACCAAAAGATTACGAAATAACAGAAAACATTGCAAAGAATAATTTAAGTCCGTAGTATAAGTGTACCTGACATATACGGTACTACCTGACTACTACGGTAAATACTAGTTGCCTTCTTGTTAATATTGGCCTGCTTTTCGTACAAAGAGAGCGTCTTCCAATGTTACTTCGTTAAAGTCATTTTTACTCTACAATGAATCAATTTTTACCAGAAAGAAAAACAGGGAAGACTAATATAAACAAACTTTGATCAATCAACTTAGGCGGTAAATGGGCAGTGCATATAAGGACGGTAAGTAGATATCAGAGCGTCTTAAACGGTATTTATACCATGTAATTAGTGTGAAAGGGTCGAGAGAACCGACTATAAAGTTGAATAGTGTCTTATTCGGGAGCGTTTTAAACAGTTTTACGGATTGTTATGACACTTGCTATTTAATGACAGCATTCGACTCCGTAAGATTTGCTGAGTCTGTGTGAGGGGAAAATCAATTTCACCGCAGGAAAACATGATGCTGAAATTAACCGAAGCAAAGAATCGTTAGCATTGATAGGCCCAGTTCCTCTGACATCTAATAGTTTCTCATTTAGAGAGTCATATTTAAGGGATATGGCAGAAACAGGCAGGGAAAATAATTATTCGAAAGATCATTTGAGTATGACTTCATCACAGAGAGAAGTAATTTATGACAAATAATTGCTAAATTTATCCTTTTCCTTGTGAGGAAACGGTGTGAAACAATTTTGATTGGATTGGTCTCTTGTTTACCTTTACTTTCATTTTTAGCATTATCATTCTCAAGAGAAATTTGCTCTTAGTTACAAGGTTAAATTTTGGAAAGGTCCTAAAATTGTGACATTTCAAAATCCTACCTCGTTTATCGAGGAAATAAGAGGCAGTTGCCTTGGACAGTGTGAGGTAAATAGCTGATTTTTACTATATAAATAGATTATTTTCGAAGAATTAATTCGTGAGAAATGAGTAAATAATATCAGCTGTGTCATATATATGAAGCTGGCTACTATAAGAAAATGATATGAATAATACGGATGAAATATGGACTAATAGATCCCTTCATTCTTAATTATTCTTTTAAAGTTCCAAAGTTTTTGAGCATTATTTATTACAAAGATGTACGTTGATATTATTGATGCTCAATCTCAACGCTAATTTGAATTGATTTCCATACATTGTAAAATTTTGAATTTTAAGTTTGAATTTCTCTCTTGCTATATTAATTCCGATATGAAATAGTAGGAAGTGAATTGCATTAAACAGCTCTAAATTTGCAATATTAACTAATATGCGGATGCTCATTAGCGTTTTTACTGCAATAGGATCGCAAGTATTAGTTTCTTTGCTATATTTTTCGGAATTTCTTCTGCAAATGGTGTAAAAGATATTTCTTTATCTCACGTGACCAATAATACATTTAATGCATTATATTTGGGCAGGCCTCGCCGTTTTCTAAGTGGCCGTTGAGAGTTTCTTAGTCTGCTTTTATGCTTGAGTCGAGTACTTTTATATTCTTGCAAACGGTACCGTTACATCTCCATGATGATGAAATGAGTTTTGTGGGTAAATACTGCAGATTAAGTGTTATCGGTATTTAACCGTTATAAATCAACTTTTCTTACTTACTCATTCACACCTTATTTTACAATGTTCACCGCATTCAGACGATGAAGGAAGTCCTCCGATGATCAACTTCACATTGAGATATCTCTCTGCTTAACTTTGCTCTTTCAATTCGCAACATTTAATTTCTCACTGAATGCGGAAACTGTTTTCTCTTAACAAGCGTTTTATGAGATCCTTAAGTGACTGGCAGAAGATTCATCCTTTTAACATAACCTTTTTTAAACTGACAGTGGTGTAACCTAATATTCTTCCGCTTCTCCTTTAATTTTTACCTTCTTTCGTCGCCTTGGCTATTTCTAAATCCTTCCGCGTTTGATAAAAAAATTAGAGCGATGAAGTATTTATTTTCATCTCATATCTGTCGTCGCATAACAGCCATTCCTCACTAGTTTTCTCGAAAAGGCTTAGTTTTCACCGACGAAATTTTTAGGACTCGTTTCTTTTTGATCTATTTATCTCTTTCCACCTCCCGTTATCAAGCGTCTACATTATGAAACTTAATTTCAAGATGAATGTCTATACGGAGCCTCTCAAAAAGCAGTATTCTATAAGAGCGTATTCGGAGAGTACTAAAATAATACCCCATTAAAAGTCTAAATCCGCGATTCTAGTAATTACTTTAACTATAGTAAAACCCATTTAAAATGCTCCCGCTGAATACGCGGTGTTCTCTCGGTCCCTTTTCCGCTAAAAACATGGAAACAATACCGCTTAAGACGCTCTGATATGCGCAACAATAGTTCTTCAGAAGATTCTTTTCCGTTTTTTAAGGTGTAAAGCACTTCACTCAAAATTGGAGCTTTAATCAAGTTTTACTGTATTTGTTTTCATTACCTCTTCTAATCGTCCAGCCAAACATATTTTTCATAAGTTTCTTAGTTATTAAATTTTCGTTCTTTTTCCTACATTTTCCTCGTTTTTTCTCCTAAGTGGACGTTTGATTAGGGTTGTTTCCTTTCTTCCGCTTGAGTTGATTGTAAACCCATTATGTTAGCATATATCATGATGTTTTTCAAAAATGTTACTGTTTTCATTACATAATATAATGATTTTATTTAGTGAACTCCCGTATATGTGTGAATGATACTACGACTGTAATAATTGTGCTGGCTAAGAACTGCATCGCCAAATAAAGGTGATTGTAATGACAAAATAATAACAGTAATAATTCACGGTTGATTCACCAATAATCCATGGTTCATATTAGCTGTATGTTAACAGTACTTATAATGGAATGTATGTACATATATATTTGGAAGTTTAATTCCTTCTACAATCTTTTCATAATAAATTATTATAAAAGCGAGGAATAAAAACAAAGTTTCTATGACGATACAATTTTCAAACTGATAAAATATATCCTTGATGGAAATTTCTTGAGTTAATATTTATTTATAATTTGCTTGCTGATTTAAGAGAGGAAAACATACCCATACAAATGTTGTGCCATATAAACATAGCTTCAAATAGTTCTAGTTGGAAGAAAATACGAAGGTCAGGCCCAATAGAGAATATATCTCTAAATTATACTATAATGTAATTCTTAATTATATTTATATTAGTATCAACTTTCTATTCTATTACTATCTATTATATTAACTATTAACTATTACTCTACACATAGACACGTTGAATGAGTCGCTTATCCCGCATGAATAGTAACATTTCTCTCACCCAATGCACTTTTAACACGATTCGGTATGAGGTAGAAAACATCGGACGGCCTTTCTGTGTCAATCGGGAACAAATAGCAGTTAATTCTCAACTGAAGCTTAAAATAACCTGCAAAAAACCTGGCGGAAAACACCTTCAATTATTCGGAAGATTAATTTCCCGAATCGATCGGAGGAGAACGAGTTCTTTTTTAGAATAACATTTTGGCGCTGACAACTCGATTAAAACAGCGTCGAAACGAAAACCGCAGCTCCATTTTTCGGGAGAATAGTTTAATCTTGATTGAGATTACGGCTGAAGATTGAAAACGTAGTCTTATTCAGCTTTCTTTCAAATTCTCGAATTTTCCTTTTCCTTCGAACCACCATCCGCCAGATGATAAAAAGAGAGCTATTTTTAATCCTGGTTAGAATTTATATTTGACTTAGAATTATATTATAAAATTTGTCGTTTCTCTTTTCTTGTGGCAGTTTATTATTGTTATCCTCTGCATAATAGCCCCATTCTCTCTCCACGAAACTTTTCTTTCTTACTTCGAAGGCAAATTGTCGTCATCGTTGTTTTCCTAGTCTGTGAAGTACTATCTTCTTGTATGTTGGCTCTTTTCATCTGAAGTTCTTGATTTTGAAACTGCTCTCTTCTCAGACGATCTAGAACCGAAATTCCAAAATTTTTGGGTATTGTAGATTTATTCGTACTTGAATTTGATATGGCTTAGAGTTGTCGCTTGGAATACAATTACTTTTTCCAGCAGTCGAATATAAATTAGATAATTCTTAGACAATCCGCCCGCACGAAAATTTTAGAGAAAGAATTTATGAACGCTATCCTGTTTATTCGTACTCAGTAAGTTTAGCTTGGGTTTTCTGCGCATCCATTCTCTGATTTGATTTCCGCTAAGCTCGATGGGATAACTTTTCTTATGTTGCGGAAGAAAGGTTAAAATGAAAAATTTTAATTCCTAAATTCTTGTTAAAAAAAGTTTTCCATTTGAGGGTTATGAAGTTAAAAGAGAAATTTTATTTTCTTCAACTGCCCTTTTCTATACGGCGTGGGGTGCTTGCATGGAATGGATATACAAGTAATCTCCGGCTTAAAAACATTAAATTCTTTGAATTTTTTGGAACATACGGATTAAATAAATAAGTTAACTTAGTCATAACTTTTAATTACTAAGCTTGTATGATAATTATATTTATGAAAAACGCTTTCCATTGAATAAAATGAAAAAATCCTGTGAAAAGGGATACTTATTCCGTATATTTCCTTGCAAATATCTCTTTCCAATATCCCGGATAGGCAAGCGAGCAACGAGTTCGACTTCGATGAAAGCGGTCCCAGATTCGATTCCCGGTGGGATCCCATGTGCGGAATCACCTCACCTTTAAAAATGCTGCTACTAAAACTTTTTCTATATCTTTACCATTTTATAATCGATGGACGAAGTCTTGACTTGGTGGAACTCTATACTAGGTGAGTATAGAAATGCAGAAAGTTGCACAAGGAATAACTTAATATGGCGACCGGTTTCAAACAACTTTAGTTCATCTTCTAGCCAGAAAGAAAGAAATATAGAAATTAAAGAAAGCTTGATTGGAAGATTATCTGTTTCCTTCGATAAGCTTTCGTCACGCATCACCTGATAAATTATAAGAAAGATCCTTATTGCTCCATTACTTCAGTTTCTGATGCCTCTGAGCCCACGTGTGAAATGACTTCAGCTGTCGAAGCACTCTCAACAATACTACTTTTCTGATCCTTCTCCAACTGTGTCCTCCATTCCTCACATCATTTTACATCTCCTATGCCATCTTCTCGGCTTCTCTCTCGGTTTCCTACCACTCTTTTTCCAACCGAACGGTTTCTTCTCAGCAAAGCTCAACCTACTTTCTTCTTCATTCTTCTCTTGCTTAAGAGTAGTGTGAGAAGCGTAGTCAGATCTCGAATTGGATGCCATCAGAATATTGTATCGTATGAAATGTGATTTTAGCTATTAATTGTACTCTCAGTATCCTCGGAATTTTTTACTCGCAGTATATTTGCCTGAAGTTTTCTAGCGTAGCTACTCATTTCTCTATAGTGGATCCCCAATCCATATTGGCAATATTACCTGTGTGCAGATTATTAATTTTCTTAATCTTCCAACAATTTCCAACCGCCCCAAACTCATAAATATTCTATTTATTTTTAATTTACTTAATTACTTCGTTGACCATCCAAATTTACTCTCTTTTGATAATTACACATACCTCCCTGCTGCATTTATAACAGTACTTAATATCCTTTCCCCCTCTCACAGTTGAATTACCTTCTTAATGCCGCCTTTTCTAGAATGTTCAAACTCATAAATAGTCACTCCAGTAATTTTAATCTCTTCTATGACACTCGTTTTTCTTTAAAACGTGAAATTCGAAGCACCTTCCGGAACCTTCAGCAATAAGTTATTTATTTTTTATCATTCTATTTTTAATTTATAGCTGTTGCGATTCCTTTATTTCTTATATAATTTTGATTTATTCAACAGTATACACCTCCTTTAACTATAATAATATCTGTTCTTTTATGACATTGTATATTTATTTATTATTAATAAAAACGCTGCAGTTTGGTCTTTGGACCAGGTGGCAACGGTGGAGAGGAAGCAAGGAATTACAATGACATAACTGTCTGGCATTCGCCCTTAGACGGGAGGAAAAACCCTCCAAAAACTTCTCGCACACAGTATAAATAAACACAGTATACAGTACATATACAGAATACATAACACACATAGTATATAGTACTTATACAGAATAATATATAGAATAAAACAGAATTCTAGGAAACAGCCACAATGCTGTACATTATACATAGTCACATTCATGAAGGCAGGGAGTTAATTAGAAAATGAGTAGTTTAGAATAAAGAATTAGTAGATTACAGAATGAGTAAGAAATGTAGATACAAGCAAAACTTTACAAGCGTTTGAGCTTCTTTTTAAAAATTTTTTGGGATAGGAGTGAGAAGTTCTCCAGGTAATACATTCCATTCCCTTATACCTCTATTAATAAATGAAGATTTCGATACATCGGATTTCTATTCGCGTTCCTTAATTTTTAACTTGTGATCGCCGCGTCCGATATAACCCCTAGTATGGAACCTCGCAATTGGAACTATATAACTAAATTAACGTGATAGACGAGTTTGTTTTTCCCTGTCTTCCTTTATCGTATATTCTCTTTGCATCATTATTGTTTATTTTTGTAACTCATCTTTTGTAAAATGGACCTTATGCGTAAAGTAAGTTTTTCCACTGATCCCGGATCCAACGTTCGTTCCTTTTAGTTCCGATTAAAATTAAGAGAAGCCAATGTTAACCAATACCACATTCATTATAATAATTATTATGAATGTCCTTTGTTGTGATGATTGATACTAACGTTTTTTTTTCTTCCAATCCTTCGTAATTCATCCGAAGCATGTTATCTTTAGAAAAAAATAAAATTCTTTTTCTAAACCCTGGTATTGAAGAGAATGATAAATCGTGAAATATAGAATACTCCCGGTTTAATTTAAAACTAATACAGATAAGACATATTTAGATAAATCTTTTTATATTGTTGTCTTGGACAATATCTTCTGATTATTATGGAATTTAAGCTGAGTAAATATCCCTCGCTTTCATCTTATTCATCTACATCTACATATGTATCCTGCAAGCCGCCTTGCGGTGTGTGGCAGGGGGTGTAACTTCTATTGATTTTACCCCACGGTCTCTTCGAAAACACTACATCGAAGTTCTACTGTTAGAAGTTTGTGAGAGACGGTTAAGCAGAACATGGAATCAGTTCTCTTCTGTAGAGGAATGTATCCTCATGTAAATAGACCAATGTAATATCCAGGGCTTATCTCTCCTGAAAGCAGGGATCTGGTGTCATTTCCAGAGCAGAGGAATTGCGATAGGAGCAGATAGCGTGGCGTCGTGGGGCCTCCACTAGGCAAACAAAACAAATGTATAGGAATGTATTGGGATCACGACTCCACTTCTACAGCCAAAATGCAAGAGGGGAAAGATGGTAGAGTGGAAGAGGAATGTTCGAACTGGGAATCTTGAGAAAGTACACGAACTTGCCTATTCTCGAAAACGCTCTCATGAGAATAATCTCTCAAAGGAATGAAAGCGCGATACAGGAAAGTAAACGAATTTTGGTGAATAGATCTTCACATCTTTTTATCCAAAAGAACGG
Source organism: Pachydiplax longipennis (assembly GCA_036926295.1). NCBI lineage: Eukaryota > Metazoa > Arthropoda > Insecta > Odonata > Libellulidae > Pachydiplax > Pachydiplax longipennis. The sequence continues at coordinate 9,555,616 of JAVFKF010000024.1, read as the reverse complement.
AAAAGAAAATTCAGTTGAGAAATTTACCTCTCCCGAAAGGAATAGGAGAGAAAATGGGGGATTAAAAGAAAAGGAGCGAATGAGAGGCAAATAAATAGATCGTTAAATGTGTTTACGAACGAAGAGATTAAATCAATTAGATAGGGTTTTGTTTGACGGTTTCTTCAATTTTCAAAAGAAGATTTAAGGATGCAATCGTATCATCAAAACTAAATGTAAAATCGCTTGCGAGAAGTTAAAAATGCACTACATCAAATATCACGAAATATACTACTCTGCCTCAGTCTTCCCTTCGCAGAACCTGAATATATTATTATTTGATAATGAAAATAAGCAAACTGAAATACGAAAAATAAGCATCGTAGTAAAATCTTCACAATTAGACCTATCTAAAGAATATAGATCGATTATCGTTGAAATAAAAGGTAGCAGAAAAAGTAAAAATTAATTTATTTTGCAATGAATAGCAGATAGTGTCTGCTATAACATAAAATACCTACATAGCAAAATTCTCTATAGCATAAGACGCTCTTAATCGTCACGCATTGTCATCTAAACAATACTAGTTTCGGAATAACCTATCGCCCTATCGGAATACCTTAGTAAGCCGCCTAAGAACGAACATTCCGTATTGATAAAAAATACCAACTAAACAACCTTGCATTTGCATCATATTTATCAATGATTTAAAGTAGGAAGTCATACTATAAATTCCTTTCTTCCCACGAAAAAACAACATTGTAGTTTACAAGGCTCAGCTTCAAAAATACGAGATTCTTGTGTTCGAAGAACCTCGATGCCACCGACACACACATTTCATTGCACAACTACGTCTGCGTTAAATAAGTGGTTGGGCTACATTGGGGTTCAACTAAACATCCACGAGGGTGGGATAAGAAGTGATTCAAGAAAAATAATTTGAAGAAAATTCTCAACTACCGTCATATCCGTTTAAAAATCTATCCTGCCTAATTCGCGTTTTTCTCTCAATCTTTTGAACTATAAAAATGTGAAAATTCTGCTCTCCGCTTATGAGGCGGATCTCCAGATAATCCTCTGCTTCAGTCATTAGCTCAAATTCGTTTAAATTTTTCATCCATAATTCTCTTTCTAGGAAATTACTTTTGTGTGAAAATAACCTAAATGGCGTAACAAAGGAAGACACTCTCTCTGTATGAAAAGCAAGATATTGTTAAAAAAATATGAAGAGAAGCTAACCAGTATTTCACAACATTTTTTCGCGTATCCTATTGGCTGCGGCTAACTGGGAAAGATTCTTTTTGTTATTAACGTGTAAAGCACCTACTTAAACATTAGTCAATGAGCCATGTCCTTTTTTCCAATGTAAAAGAAACACGAGAAGGCAACCAGTATTACACGATGATAGTTCTATCAACTAAATGTGAACATCTGTCGCATATAAAGCAAACTAAATACATTTATTTCCATTTTTAAGACGTTAGGAACTTATTTAAGAATTGAAGAGCCAAAATAGCCCTCCCTTTCGTTTTCTAATCTAAAGAAATAGATATTTGCAATAGCTGGGTTACAACGCTATCCCACTTAATATGCTGTTTTCACTTGGTCCCCTGAAAACGTCTTAATCGAGTTTTATCTTGAATATTTGTCGATGAAAATAAAAAGGAAAGCTAAACAGAGAAGAGAAGAAATCCAGGTAAATGTTACTATCGGTAAATGAATTCCGTTTTGATTTGATACCTTATCGAATAAAGTAGAATTTTGACAAAACCCATTTAAATAACTGAGAGTTCCAATCCTTCACTCGCTAATCCTTACATTATTTGAGGCGAAAAATTCATACGATTGAAGGGAGATAATACTGTAATTCTTACTGAGGAGCGGATCTAAAAACATTCCAATGGGAGGAGATTCCAGATAGTTTCCTAAGGAGCTCATTTCTAACTGATTTTAAAAATGTGATTTTATCATGATAAATGTAGTAGAGGTAAAGTGATCATGGAAATGTTCCAATATTTTATTTTTATTTGTCAGATCCTAGGCAAATATACAGTACTACAATTTCACCAAGTCGTCTTCATAATACCACTTTCCCCCCTGCATCCGCCAATGCTATACATTACTTTTTCAGATGTTATTCAAAATCGTTAGTACCTGATGCCACTTGAGATTCAAACTCCGACGGAAAAGCATTAAAAAGTAAGATTTTTTAAAGAGATTCCCAAACTTTTCAGCTTTTTTTATTGATCATGGCAGGGGTTCATTACCCTTTTATCTCTCTGAATCCAGGCATTACTTATATGGCTTGACATACCCTTTGGCAGAGCAGGTTCAAGGCAGTCTGGCGCCCTGAACCAACTCTGTTTGGCGACCTCCCTCTTTTTATCTCTGTTGAAAGAGTAAGTAAGTTAAAAACATTTCACTAATAAGAAATATGTTTTAGTAATATAATTGTAAGGTTATTGGGAACTCACGATCTTTTGTTTGATTACGACCAATCTCCACTTACAAATCATTTATACACTGCGTATTTTTTGGGAACCTTGCAATATCAAAATAGTCGATAAATATTTGGTAAACCCCATCAGACATATCTCATCTGAAGCATTTTTGCTCCATACATTTACAATAGCACTTTCAGTGACAGAAACTAAATAGTCTCTCCGGATTGTTTCCAACCTTGCTTGCCCTAAAAATTATTTTTATTTTCACAAAGTAAAATGAAAACTATAAAACCAGTACACTTCCTTATATTTCTTTCTTTATAGTTTTTATTTTACTTTGTGAAAAAAAATTATCCTGGAAATGAACTTCCACCAAGTCAAGCTTGAACTTATTGCCCTAGGACATAACTGTAAAGTAAATTCTATTTGAGTGTTAGATGTCTCTATTTCTTTCGATCTCTCAAAATAATTTTCTGACTGTAATCAATTTTTAACATGGATGACTCCCATTCAGCTTTCACTACGTACGAGTTATAGCGCCACAAGCCAGTCCTACATTGTCTAATCCCCAACAGTTCACTCCACAACGGGCACTAATACCGCTGCGTTTCAATAGACAGATTAAAGGGCCTAAAAATCGCTGATGGGAAGAACTCCGTCACGAGTCACCCCAATGGCCAACCACAGAACTCAATTCGAACCCAATACATCAAGCGATCCATATCTAACGCACACGCGGAAAAAGCTGTAGGTGTCAGTTTTAACGTCAGTGGATCGCTCCGGAAGCTTGACCTACTTATTCCCTACGTAACAGGCTCTTCATTTCGTCATCATCTCAATTTACACGGAAGAAAACATCATCGCATCCCTGCCGTCTTTCTTTCCCCCAACTTTATTTCCAACACCACGCTTCCATTATCCACCGTCGATTGAACCGTGGCGTCGATGGAAAATGACGAAAAGGACGTAATTTCTTGGAATTGGATTACAGAGCCATGTTTATGACTCTGTCAGTTTCGCCCCTCTTTTTTCCGTGCCTCATTTAGCAACGCCTCTAGCTACACGCGAGGAGTCGCCTTCTTTATCCACGGAGAAATGATCCGAGTGGATGGGAGTTCGTGCAGGTTGATTAAATTAACGGAGACCGTAGCTCCTTTGTCATTAGGCATCATTACAGCAACGATGGAATTCGAGGCTAGAGATATTAATTTCAGTTACAGGTGACTTACACTCTTGCGACAATTCAATCACAACTTTACTTAAGTTGAACATAAGAATCAACTTTGGCCAGGAGACTAGATCATTCTTCGATCCTGGGCAATACTTTTTCAAGTACCGCGCAAATGGTTTGTCAAGCACTAAAGATTTATTAAAGCTTTTGAAAACATTTACCTATTTAATTTTCACAAAAGATTTGATATATTGACGGCCGGACCGTGGTGCTTTCGCGCCCCGGGTCATTTATGTAGAGGCACTTGTAAAATATCCATTATTTTAAGAATTTCTATTTTTCCGAAATATTATTTTTACGAGATTCATCTAGAATCTAAAAATGATATTTATTTAGGTAATATCGTTATCCTCCATTTACTATCACTATAACATTAAAAGGATATGTATTATTTTATATTCATTGACTAGACCGATGGAATCGGCATTTACTACCTGTTACAATAGATTAATTCGTAAAACTATCTATTCAGATTTTATGTAATATTTTCTCTCGATAAAAAATTACCAGATAACTTCCCAACACACACTATTTTTGTGAATTTTGGTGTACCTACGTTAGCAGTGGAGGATAAATTATTAAGAAATGTCATATCCTAAGACGCATCTATACGGCAAATAACTCCCATAAATTGTTAAGTACCTTATATGAATGTTTTATTCCTACAATGATAAATCTCTTATTTTTCCGCGCTTCATTATACACTCAGCTTACTCCCATCGCTTCTACGTCTCGCCCTGTCTCAAGCCAGATCTGTTGATGATTGTGCATATTGTAAATTGTATGCCTCATTTAGCCATTAAAATGAAAAATATCTGATTATGAAACAAAGAAAGGTTTAGTTTTAACTACAAAAGATGTTAAGATGAAATATAGAGTATTTGAGACTTTTAAGGATAAGGGTGTAGCACTTGTTTTCGTCGGATGGGCTCTTTTAAACATGTTTGTCTGTTTTCATTGTCACTTCATCTAAAGGTTTTTTCACGCTCATCTTAATCCAGGCCCTGCAACAATTCAGGTTCAGTTGAGATAACTTGTAATTTTAAATCGATGTTACTGCTATAACTTCTTTGTACAATTCTCTCGTACGTATGTGAATTGTATCATACGTACGAGAGAAGTACAAAGTACATAGTAGAGAAGTACAAAACATACCATGTATGTATGATACAATTCGAAGAAATGGATTATCAATGCGTTTACTCCCCATTCATCAAGAATGGAAATATCTCAAAGTGAAAGATGACTGGTGTTTCTATAATTAGGAGGCAAATGAGATAGCATTATCAGCTCTCTTATAGTTTCTTCTCAAAACAAAAATACGTTTTCTGTGCACAGGATCTCATAAAGTGTTCCTCAGACTGTTTTTCCAATTTCATCCTAATATTTGTTGTCCTTACCAAAATTGTAAAAACAATACAAAATATGTTGATGCCGCAATTGGTATACACCGCATTCTCATACAGTTTATAAGATTAAAATTAGTCTATAAAGTTTTAATCCTTCTTAATCTTGATGTTTTCTAACGCTTCTTTTCTGACATAATCCATTCTAATGTATGGTTACAGCAGAAGTATTGAGTGACCATCTCAAAATACATATTTATTTTATAGTAGAAGTATATACTGATATTCTCATCAATAATACAAACATGCCAAAGAATTCTTTCATGTTTATGAGTAAAAACCACGTTCTAAGCGGAATAGCGTAAATTCATAACCGGGATATGACAGCATTTTATTTCTTTCACGTTGGAAAACAAAAGATTAATTTTTTAAGTAAGTGTCTTAGATCTTTGAAAGTAAAGAAATCATCTTTGAAAGAAAGAAATGAAAGAAATTGAAACTCGGCTGTTAATGAATAAGATATTCAAGAATTCTCCAATGGCCGAAAGTCGATGGTCGCCGAGCGCAAATTCAAAGGACTAACGCCAGGTGCGGCAACTCATTTTCAGAAACTCTAAATGTACATTTCGGAGACTATGCCTCCATCATCAAGGAGGGTTAAATATCTAATGAGTACGTGAATGAAATGTATGATGAAAACCTTTAACCCCCATTGATGATGGAGGCTTAGTCTGCACATTGGGAGTTTCTGAAAATCGGTGTCCTTAATCCTTTCTGAAGAATTTGCGCTCGACGATCACCGATATTCGGCGACTGGAGAATTCTGGAATCTCGTATTAGGTCTTTTTGGTTTACTTTTTTTGCTACAGCTGAAGATGGGATTTTTAAAGAGTACGCGTGCAATTGCTGCGTAAGATTGCTTGCCTTGTAGTAATACTTTTAAGGAACTTCTCGGGCAAGGAGAGCGTCCTCATTTATGGCTTATTTTGGTCATTTGTCACTCTACAAAGAGTAGTATTTTAAAAGATACTATCAAATTAGGGGTGTGATCAGCTAAACAGGGTTGCAGAAAACTCCTCCATATAAGCGATAAGCAAAACGTCTTAAGCGGTATTTTTACTATGTTTTGTGGGATATGTACCGCTAAAAGAAGCTTGTATTAAGGGGGAAAGGGTCTTAAAAGGGGTCATTATTAAAGGGTTTTGTTGTTTAAATGTTGAAAATTTCTCCGAAAAATGAGCTCAAAAAGATACAAAAATTTCTTCACTTTTTCTTAATTCCTATACTTCAGTGTAAGGTTTTTCCAGTTTTTATTTGACTTTTCTGTTTTTCTGTTATTTGTGTCCTTTAATGTGATGTCTGATTCTTTATAATTAGTCAGTAGATTTTATTTGAGTCTTTGTAAATTTGTTATACTTTATTTAAAATTATTTAGTCAATTTATTCTATTTTCGCTTTTAACTTTGTTGTTTCTGCTCTAAATGCATAAAATTTCACTGTTGTGTTGATAGAGTTATTTTCATTCAAATTTCATCAGAACTTAAGTTTGAATCGGTCAATTTAAATTACGAATCTTAATTATTCCCGTCGGAATCCGTAGCTCCGCGTAAAGGCGACCCGGCACGCGAGGCTTCGCCTTTCTCCCATAAGACAATACTGACTGGAAGCTTGAAACGGACAATAGACGGATACTATTACCAATACAAGATACAGATTTGGTAAACGATCACGAAACAATTTAGTAATAAGATAATGACAGTAACTGAGATGAATACAAGATCCAACTCAACAAGCTTCCTTCATATTCATCTTCAGTCGAGCAAAGATGAAAATGAAGAAATTTTAGATGATTTGGTAGCTTGTTGAACATCTTCGGCACCATAATGGTTACAAAAATGAGGTACAAAGTACATCATAACGGCCTTCAAAGAAATAAATACTGTCTTGCTGTCCTTTTTGATGTGTCTACTTATATTTCTCGAAATAACTTAACTCCGATATATAGTAGAATGATACTCCGAAGCATTGAGTGACTGCAGTGTTATTTATTGTTTCTCCCGTGTAATCTGTAAATGTCTCGGTGGTGCTTCTTAGATTCTTGAATATCTTGACCTATACCTGCCTCACATCGCTTGGAAGAGGGGTATTTCTGGAAGCAAAACGAAGAAAAATTAGTTATGATCACTCAAGCATGTTTTTATCCTCGCGTGTTTTGTCCTCTCCGTGCTGAGATCCAATGATAGTCGTTCGCCTCACCTTTATTCAAAAGAAATCACTTAGGAAGGGACGCAATCTCCTTCTTTTATGGACTCACGACCTTGCTAAGGGACTCATTGAGAGCATATTTATGTACGCTATGTGTTTTCATTCATTCTGGCGAAAGCTTTCGGAAGTATCTGACGAATCATGCGATGGAAGTATCGACGGATTAAGATTGCATGAGGCCGAGGAAGACCTATATAACAAGCTCCATCTTCATTTTCGCCATATCCATGCATGATATATTCCTGATTGGAACCAATTTAACTGAAAGAACGGAAATAATTAGATCTTTGCTACTTGTGTAACTTAGCCTGCAACTGCTTTCATTTAGAATCACCTTGGCAATGCCATTTATTAGACCAGGTAAGGCTATGTTGTATTATTTTATTATAAAATAACTTTCTACCGAATGACAGAGTTATCTTACGATTATAATAATAGTTTATGAAGTATAAGTTTAATTCCTGAAAAGGATAGAATTAATACGGTGTACTTCCGATTATCTGGGATAGTATGAGGGGAGTACTAACAATCAATCCAAACACGGATAATCCAAACTCACTATTTCTTGGAATGTCCATACATATAAGTACATGAACTGCGTCGCCTTTTATTTATCCTTGGTATTTATTTATTGAGTTATCTAACATATTTTGTCTTTGTCTTTCCCTCTTACTTTCCCCTTTTCGATTGCTTTCTTTAGCAATCCCTCCCCTCTCAATGTTTGACTTCCTCTGCCGTTGCTTAATTACTTCAATTAAAATCTCCTCAACCATCTTTCACATTCGTTTTTCTATCAATCCAGCTTAACTTTTCCATTCTACGACATACCCACATTTAAAATGTCTAAACTTTTGCTATCCTTTTCTTAAGGTACACCTGTCATGCGCTTTGAACATTACACTTCACACTATTGATTTTTATTTTATATACCTAATACTTTATCAAAACCCTTCGTCATCAGTAATGTTCAAATTTATGTATATATTAATTAGAGACATCGATGAAGACCAACTGGGAGTGAGAGTGAAAGAGTGGTTCTTTATCTGCAGAAATTTTAAATAGATGTAGAATAAATGTTAAAGGAAGCTTTAGGAGAAAGAAATAAAAGAGCTTAAGTTGATAGGGAAATAGTGGAATGGGATTTGTATAAAGCTTTTATAAGAGATTTAGAAAGAGTTTTATAAATACTAGTGAGTGCTCTAAAGTTAGAATTTGTAGATAACGAATTTTCAGTTTTAGAAAAAAGTAGTTTCTTGAGACGAGTTTCTTTTACACATACCGACTGGGGAATGCACTTAGGGATCCGATTATTAACCGGCGTATTCAGTTTGCTTTAATTAATTAAAAAGTAAGGAAATCTCTCAAGTTAATTATAATCATAATAAGCTTATTTAATATGATTGATCCCATTGCATTCATTAAGCAGCAGGTAGATAGTTAGCGAAAAATGACAATGATCACCAAACGTCGAGGGAGTCCTTTTCATCCAAAAAAAGCATTTAACTAACATTTCTGTGATAAACATTTTTATTTAAATATGTATCCAGCTAAATTAATGTACACACACCCTTCAAGCCGCCAATGGCGTTGTAGGTGGTATCTAAACTAATGTATCATAAAAGTTAAAAAGGTTCTCTTATGTTCTGCGGAAGAAATGCGAACGGCCATGGTTTCTTTTTCTCTTAATTTTTCTCAGCATCTATTCGGCTACAGCTATAGAATGGACGCATGCCATCAATGCGTAGCACTTTAATCGCAGAAATAGTATATTATCCCTTAGTTAAGAAGAGAATTCGAATAGGGTTGTTCCATTTGGTATCTACACGAAGTTTGATTGGCCACCGAATTAGAAAAGTATACATCAGTTTGATTTGTTGACGGAGATTTCTGGTTCTACAGCAGTATTTCGGCTACAATAAAGTCCCTCAGGTGGCAATCGCTGCAGGGAGAAGATAAGATTGCTGACGGAAGCTTTTCGAAACATTATTTAGTACATACATATATTATTAGCTCGAATTCATCGAAGAAGCAGATTGCATTCTAACTCTATTTTGGACAGGTCGAAAATTCTGAAAAAAATTTGAATTAAAGTTACAAGAAAATTATTGCGAGAACGGACAAATACTTATCGTCGTTTTCTTTAGAGAAGCAAACAAATTTCAGTTAGAAAGATTGTTTTTGATGCACCCTCTGCCAAACGTCATTGGCAGACTGGCAGAGGGTGTATAATGCCTTATAAATGAAATTTGGCCGCACTTCTAGAAAGATTATAATAGCACCATGTCATCTTTATCATTTTACATCCCGATTAGAGTTGTTCGCGCCTATCCAACCTGGTTTGCTCAGGTCTTCGATGTGTTGCGGAGTGACTTGAAGATAGGCCTATATTCTTTCCATTATTGGGGAGCAAGAAAATCACTGAGGATGCTTAGTTTACCGCCATTACCACCTGCTAAGGATTTAAGCTTGCAATGTTTCTCATTTCCTTCATCTGAATGACGAAATAAACCATTGAATCCTATTATCTAAAGTACGTTATGTGAAATCATTAATACATTCGTGAAAAATGAAGCTGAAGCCTTTTATTTTTCTATATAAATGGTGAGCGTTCAACAAATTATTTGGACGTCACAAGTAGTGCGCGGCCGCCCAGGCGCTGTAACCCTGGTTGGGCGCCAACTCCCATCTATAATATATCGCTATCTCACCCGTAAGAACGCATGAGCGCAAATCCCGAATTGCCCTCTTAAGAATCAGATGTGCCCTCTAAGTAACGTTTCTGGGTTCCTCGCGAGAGCAATAAAGAGCGATCCCTAAACTAAAGTATTTAGAAAAATAACTAAGTGATAACAACAAGCAACCCGCTGGGCTTTACGAGAGCGACCTTGCCTCAAGAGAGCAAGTAATTTTAAGCGATCAGGAATAATGTCTTTTCCTGTAATGGCATCATCGATATTATTCCCCTTCATATCTTGTGTCATTATTTCTCATCAGTACAGCCATTGTTACCAGTGAATCGAGATTGTTATGGATCCTGTCTGACAAATTAGGTAATCATATCATAAAGCACGAAATTTACAGTTAAATGTCGCTGGACTGAGTAAAAAGAATGAGAACCTAATTCGCAAACGTCTTTTTGCGTAAAATTAGTCTGAAAAATTTAGAAGATTACAAAAAATATTTTTATAATAATAAAACGACTTTAATAAGGCCTGATTGAGACTATTGAGTTACGTTTCACATCTTACCCTGTTGGCAAAGCGATTCCACGCAACTGATACAGTTAAGATCCAGTAATGAATATCATTCACACTAATTACAGTATCCTCTTCACCCTTCAGTAATGATGCTATAAAATGAGAAAATCATTACCTTCTTGGATGCCTCACACAATCATTATTTAAGTCATTCTGATAAGGTAATGACATTATTACTGATAGTATAAAGACCATTTAAGGATGGATTGTGTAAAATAAATGTACGAGTGGACAAGAAGTGGGGTTTAATTATCTTAGTTTGACTGAGATAACTTAATGCAAGCAGTGAAAGTTTTAAATTAATGTAGCAAAAAACTTGGATGTCGGCGGTTTAGATCGAAAAAACGTGCGGAATATACCTCTTAACTCCAACAGAGCTGGGTGATAAACTTGAAAAATCAAAAGAAAAGATAAAATGCAGATGGAGGATACTTATTGTTAACTGGACTCGTCCGCTGTTTCTTTGAGGAGTGATCACTTTCAAAGTAACCGAAAAGGACAGCACTGAACCGCTCACGATATGCGCTGAAATTGAGTTAACGAAGAGAACGCTCTATGCAATTCTTACGGCTGTATACTAAACAGGTGCGCTTAAGAGGGAGAGTAACGTCCATCGCTTTAGACAGCTACATCGTCAATGAGGGATTCCTTTTTGGTATATTTTCCATAAATATCCCTCTGTACCAATCAAGTAGTGGACATCGGCGGTTAGCCTTTTGAATAAGAATCCCCTAAGTACACTGTACTTTAATAAAATATTTTTTTAATAATTAAGGATTAATTAATCTTATGAATAAAGTAGCAAGTTTATATGTGTATGCACGCGTGTTCGCTTAGATCGATCGATCAGAACTTGCACAACTTTCAAACTATAAAGATCGTTGTATTTCCTGCGCAGATATTTTGCTACTTTTTATAAGTAAGGATCCACTGTTTGATTTCTGTTGAACCATAGGGTTTCCTTGAGCAATGCATGTAAAGTTCACTTTTATCGTTAGCTGAGTTTACATCTTTTGGGAAATTAAATTGGAGAAAATAATCGTACGAAATCGAGACAAGCATGAGTAGAGAGTAATTTGAATGAAGGTGGTTATTTTGGCCATGAAATATTGCTTTCATTTAGAAAGCAATATTACATTGCGAGAATTTTGACAAAGTAAATGAAAAAAATGTAAGATTTGCAGTAATAGAAAACCTGTCCTCTCCACGATCAAGGGAGTTGTTGAATCCGAGCTCATGCATTTTTCCTTAAGTATTTATGGATATTAATTCTCATTTAAAAGTAATTTTTAAGGAATTTAGTAGTATTTTTGAAGAGTAGAAAATTTTCTTCGAATTTTAGCATATGCAATGGAAAATCACTGAGTGAAACCTTATGACCATATGGGAGTGTTCCTTATTTTGTCTAATTTTGCTCATGGATGGTGGGACTATTTTATGTTGCTTTTTCGTGATCAAGGAGTCTAGAAGAATTGATTTTTATCTGTGCTGGGACAGAAGAGAAAAAATTTGGAGGACTTTAGGATTTAAAAATTGGCACTAAGAAATGTAATTATGTTTTTAGCCCTGTGATTTTACATCTGTAAATAATAGCGAGTAAATGTTTGTGAGGTATATGATCAATTGATTTTCCCCTCCGATCTGCTACATGGACTATATTTTTTATCTAAAGCCTGCCAAGTTCCAATTAGAATGGCATTCATTAATCTTTATTGAGTTGAGAATCAAAAGGCACTTTCACTTGTAACTTAATTAACATTTATAAACATTATTAATACTTGTATTTTTTCCTCTTTAACAGCATGTGACTTACAACATCATCAAGCGTTCCATCTTTTCACTGTGGGCTGCAGTGCTTGTGCTGGTATTCCTGCCATTCCTAGGCTTTGGCCTTTATTTCCAGCCCAAAACTCGAACATGTGTGCGCTATAAGATGGCAACTTTACCCAAAGACATTGCCTATGCATATGTCTTTTTTACCTTTGGTAAGATATTCATTCTTCTACTCATAGTTAGCTTAATTAATCTTTAATTCAAGTGGAAAGTCATCAGATCAGTTGTGCTGCTGATGCTTGTCAATTATCAGAGCATTGAGCCTATGAGTTTCTTATGATTTAAAGCTCAGTCAGTCGAACTACCAGAGTGTTTTTATAAAAATTTGAAGAGGTAATTTAAATTTAAATTTTAAATAATGGAGAGAAATTTAGGTTTTAATGAAAAATATCTTACAGAAGTTATAGTTAAATAAAATGTGCATCACTCACTTGTTCGATGATCAATGTATGATGCAATACTATCAAAACATAACATTTTCTCATATGTCACAATTCATTAATTATTCCTTAAAAAATAATTTTTGAAAACAAATTGCTTTTATGCTCATTCATTTATTCATGTGCATTCATTTATTGCTAAGATTTTTCTCATAATTAATTTCAAGTTATTGGCTGAGAAAAGATTCTTTTTTCTGTTGAAGTTGTTTGAATACTTTTCAGGCAGCTTTAGGTATTTCAGATTACTTGAAATGTAGACGGTATTTTCATATGTATTTCTTTTTCTCTTTACTTGTGGATTATATATTTATCAACTTGTATAGTTTGTTATAACATCTCTATGCTACACACAATAAAATTCAGAAGAGAACAACCACTAGAGTGTTATTAATAATTTAATCAGCTACTTTCTTTTCATCATTCAATAATTTGTTGTAATTAAACTGTGCAATAAAAATTTTGAGTATTCTTTTCATGCTTGTGTTAAATTGCATGATTTTTCTACAAATTCACTCTCCTGATATTTTCAATGAAAGTTTCTGGAAACATAACCAGAGTTATGCAGTTATCTTTTCTTCTGTGATTAATGCAGTCAGACAAAGTGATGGAGGACTTTTTTACTAAATAATCTTATAACAGATATTGGCTCAAACTTTGATCTTTTTTCCTAAATTGCTCCAACCAAGAGAACATTTACTGAAACCTTGAGCCAGCAAGCTTTTTTATTTCAGCTAAACATATATTTATACATCCAAACAAAATTGAAATATTTTGGTTATGCTGTCGATTAATAATTTTTCATATTTTAATTCCTTAGGCACATTATTATGCATCTGTATAGTATGTTGCAATCTTGCTGTGATAAGTGTCCTTTGTCGAGTTGGGAAGAAAGGACGAGGCATGGTGCGGCGAATCAGCCGAAATTCAATTCGCACATCATCTTACACAACGGGAGGGGGAGCTACCTCAAATATCAACCAAAAGGTGCCTAGCCGCTCTAATGGCCTTGCCATTCATATGACGTCATCCTCACTGCCAGCTTCTGCATCCCCTAATAATGCAAATTTTGGAAGGCATCATCTTCTAGCTGACATCTCGTCTGCAACACATGAAGAACTAGCATTTGCTAGACTTATGGCAGTCCTTTGTATAGTATTTGTTGTCTGCTGGATGCCCCAAATGGTTTGTGTTAATATTTAATTATTTTGTTTTCCATCATCCAATATTTCCATTGATAATGAAATTTGAATTGTTTACAAATATTTTTCATAAAACAGTGATAATTATATGGTAATAAATCTGCAGAATTATTTTATTTGAAGGGTTTTTACTTCTTGGTATAATATTTTACCTTAATAAGCATAACTGAAGCTCATATATTTTATCATGATATAAAAATTGAATAAATCGGTCTGAATTTTAAAAAAATATTGAATGGAAACATTAATAGTATCAGAAAAAATATGATTGCTCATACACATACTTTGTTTTGATACAGATTTTAAAGTTCATAAGCTAGTTTAGTAGCTGAACTAACCAGAGTGAGGTATTCCATGAATATTTTTATGATAAATTTTCCATAGATGTCATCCAGTTTTCCTTGTTCTTCTTCCAGATGTCAATTCTCATATCACAGTTAGCCCCTACCTCAAAGGGAGGCCGAGTATTCTCAAGACTGGCAGATGTTCTAATGGCACTCCATTTCACCCTTGATCCCTATATTTATGTGTTGTTGCGCTGTCAGCGCAGAAGAACATGTTCTCGTGCCATATTAAAGGTGCTTTGTCACAAATGGAGGAATGAGGAACATCAGCCTCCTTCTACACCCACTGGTGAAGGAACTGCATCTCCATTAATGCCAATGATTTCCCCTGAAATGATTCCTGAGACTAAGAGGTATGGGAGGCCTTCTACAAAGCCTAGAATATCTACATCTTCCACAGTACCAGTAGTTCAGGAAGTGTCATCAGAAGGTTTAGGATCTGAAGGATTATGAAGACTTAATGTTTACAATAATTGTTCAATAATTCATGATATGAATGTATAAAAATATCAAATTGTGTAACTCAATTCATTTTGTGAAATAAGAGTTCATGTAAAAGAAAATTCAAATAATTTTGATCTCTGAATGCAAATATATACACAATCAATGATTCAAAAGGATATATGGGAAAAGATATAATAATGCTAATAATTTATATTTTTCCTGTTTTGCAGATATGGTTACTCCATGTGATTATTGGTATTCACATTTACCTAGGCATGTTTTGTTGCTTTCAACAAGTTATCTTCAGCATTCCTTTATTGTCAAACCAATTTTTATGTTCATCATTCCTTTCTAGATTTAGTACTTAAAAGAAAAAATTATCATTTGGTATTTATATATTTTAATGGTCTATAATTTAGATGGAAAAATGGTTGAAATCAGGTGCTAAAGTGAATCTCTTCATGAAGACAATGGACTTCCTGAGTATTCATTCCTCCATATGTGTTTCTAGTCTGTACATTCTTTACTGATCTTTCATACCAAAGAAGAGAATCAATTGACCACAGCAAAAGGAAGAGTATGCTTTCATGTGTAAATAGAATGGTTTTAGTAGGATGTCAAAATTATAAATGACTATAGTTCTCAAATACAATGGTAATTTATACCATTCTCAGCAGAGATAAGATAGCAAACTCCAAGAAGATTCAGATTGTGAACAACTTGTTGTGTGATGCTATTTCCATTTTTATTCTATGTGATGTGTTACTTAATCAGACTTGATATTATTTTTTCTGGGAGTCTTTAATTGTGATCTTTTGAAACAGTATGTGTATATCATTTTTCAAACCATTGGAAAGAGGACATAAAATCCCACCTACCTTGAAATTAATGTTTGTAAATAAATATATATTTAATACGTACATATGCATATATTTTTTAAAAAAATGCTAAGGAGTCTAGAATATTTATGCAATGAATATTTGATGTTAAATACAAATGTGTCCCCTAAATGTTTATCCATGTTGAATAAAGTCATTTAAGTACAAATTTTTTGATTCACTCTCAGCTTCATTCCACTTAAATTCAAAATTATATAAAGACCCACATATTTTGAACTGCACAAAATTTTGTAATTAGAATCAATTCTACATAAAAAGCTTTCAGATGCAGTTTATATTTAAAATTTGTAAGACAGCATAAGGAAAGTACATTTTTATTTATGTAAGTTGTATTCAATTCCTTGAAATTAAATTAAATACATAAAATTGTTAAAACAATCTAAATTGTTATTTCCTATAGATTAACCACTAGGAATCATAAAATAAATGCTTGTTTTTAAGAACTTATCTTACTTCATAGAAATGTAATGACAATAATCTACATAATAATTCTTACTAGCTTTAAAAACCAGCCCATGAAAATTCAGCCTGATTTTCAGATATTTCCAATGAATTCATGATCATTTTTTGAAGATTATAAAGCTTAAGATCATTTCACATTATCATTTTGTTAAATGAATGCAATTCTTAGTAAATAAATAATTTTTAAGTTCTTAAGGAGTTAACCTCAAAAAGAAAATAAATGCCAATTTTATAAATTTTTGCATACTACTTAAGTTTGTTGCACATCTTATTGATGCTATAAAAAAGAAACTAAAACATTTAGTGTCAAAATTCTATGATTTTCAACTTTACTAGATCTACTCTCTCTCTCTTTTTTTTACAGATCTGGAAACAGGGTGGATGTTTGCATTATAATGCCAATGATAATAATATTACCATTATAATTACATGGCATAAATATAAGACTGCAAAAGATCTAAGGCCTAAGTATAAACAATGATGTAAATTCAAATAATAATAAAAAGTCATAATAAAATTGGATTTCAGAAAAGTTCGATAAAAAAACAAAATTAAGAAAGGCCTGGCATATTCCATCCATCTACTCAAAAAATATAGAAATATTAAGACATTTAAATTGCAAAATGAAACATGAATAAAAGTCAAAAAACTAATCTCTATAACATAATATATCTCTTATAGAAATAGTATCATTCTTTTATTCACAATATTTACCCTGAACAGATTTACCATCAAATTTTTGAGAGCATAAACACTAACTAATGCAATTATAATCATCTCAATCTATAAGGAAGGAAAATTTGTAACACTTCCTTTCATGTGGTTCATGAGGAGATACAAATACATCTCTGATTCTTTATTTGACCCCATTTGGTAGAGAAGAAATTCTCTGAGAATTTCCTTCCCTAGACAAAGGTAGAGCAGAAAACCGACAGAATATGACTCCAGGTACTTGGTTTTTATCTTACTCATCAAAACGAGACCAGCTGAGACAATAAAGTAACTCATTCAATGCAATTTGGCTCCTTCGTTTAGTGTAAGTTTTGTAATGTAGGTTAGCATGACACAGGAAGTTGATGTTCCACCTATGTTGATCCAAGAAATTCACAAAAAAGGATAATTCATGCTTGTCTCTTTGCAATGGAAATTATTTTCCTAAGCACTTGGCTTAGGTTTTTAAATCCACAAAGTAGTCTTCTTCTCTCTTCCATTTTTTCAAGCCATCTCCTTTTTTTAATTCATATGACGAAGGGTTAGATGTAAGAAGAGACCATAATCTTAATCTTGCCCTAAATAAAGTCCAAAATTTACGAAAAATATTGAATTAATGAGATATAATAATTATAGACTTACCATTCAATTAAATAAGAGTTCCCATTTAACTGATTGAGAAAACTTACCAAACACAATGCTGATACTCATTTTTATCAGTTTCTCCTGAGTAAATTAGGATAATTTCTATCCCAGATTGATTTGAAAGTGAAATGATAATCTTTCAATTTTATTTATCAACTAATCTTACTGCCAAAAATATAAGTTGAGAAAAAATGAAGGATTTCATAGATTTTCAGAGCTTGTTTAGCCACTGGTTTTTCTACTGGAGTAACATCATCTAGACCAAAAGTACGAAGCATCAATAGTGAGATGAATGTATATTCATTTGCCAGGAAGCCTCAGTCGCTGGAAGAAGTACAAATTTCAATCATGTCTAAAACATTTAAATGCTCTTTTTCTTTCAAATTAAAGTCTTTTCTTTTGAAATAAAATTTTTAGTCATGCAGGAAAGAAAGATTTAGGCAACGTATAAATTGGACTGAACGACCAAATATTTCCAAGGTTGAGTTCCAATTTTATGATTTTTCAGCAAGCTTCCTTTGCTTTAAAGTGAATCATATTTTACTTTCATGCTGGTGATAAAGAGATAAAAATATGATAAAATAATTTTGTTAAGCATTACTCAGTTACAACTTTTATATTTTCTTAATATTAATAAAGAATTGCAATTTTTGATCAAATATTTTTTTCTAAACTTGGATTCATATTAATCCTTGATCCCAATTTAAAAAATTTATATTCTTCATATTCATTTTAAAAAAATCTAGTCAAAAGGAGAAAGCAAGGCAGAAGAGACAGCAGAATGGCAAAACAGATGTTTTTGGTCTATTATAAGGCGGCTGATTGATTGAATTGAGTTGTGATGCATATGGGGACCAGAAAAATCTGCACTATAAGTGGATTTTTCCAAGAAGTGTCTTAAGCGGTAACTTAACAATGTGATTAGAGTGGTAGGAACCAGGGCCAGGAGAAAACTGTGTGTTAAGCAGGAGTATCTTAAACAAGTTTTACTATTCTTTGAGTGTGAGGAAACCCAGTTTTTCATATATATTATCAACATTTGCAATGTGAAGTACACATTTATAAAATAATTGACACAATTATCCATAAAATCAAATTGATTGTGTATTGCATGTAATAATAAAGGGCAGAATCATTTCAGAATTATGAAGTTCATCAATATTCTTATGCAGTGATTTTTAAACTTTAATTTAGAATCAACTGCACACCCCCTAAGGTCTGTGGAACAATACAATGGAAGTATATACAATAAATCCTGGTCAGATGTTTTCAGGGGACAAAAACACATTGTTATCAGCAGTATAGTGTTTTATAACTGGATTAAGGCAAATTAATAATTCCTTTGCATTGGACAACTGAAGGGAAGGATTTCTTGGCTCCTTTAATTTGTAAATATATGCTTTAAGGCACCTGCAGCATATCTCTCATATGACAGATTTAACATTAATTAGAATCTTTAAACAACTCATTTTCCTTAAATAATCTGTTTTAAATAAAATTTAAAAACTGCAGATTGAAATATCATTGTCAAATGTCTGAACAAAGTTAACATAGAGACCATTAAGGTAAATAGAACTCAGCAGGAAATCACATGATAAACTATAAATATCATTTGGTATTATATGCAATTATTGTACAAAACTCGCACATAACTTATGTTAACGTATAATACTATGCAACAAAGATTTTCACTATACAATTCGTTTTACGATTACAGACAGGACATTTTCCTGAACTTGACCAAACTTTCTTTGCGCATGGATAACAACAGCATAAATGTCCAATAGTTCCATGTACAAAGACAGCATTTTTTGGCTCCTGCATACATGTTATGCACTTGTCCATTCTTAAGGCTGACACAGCATCAATTCCTTCTGCATCATTTTTATTTTTACTTGACTGTCCTTTGACTAATTCTGAAATTTTCTGAAGTTCTGAAATATCACTGTTTGTATTCACAAAAGATTCTCCATTTCCTTTACTATCATTTGAAAAAGATCCCAAGCCACTGTCAATACCATCCTTGGTTTGATTAAGGTGCAAATTATTCCATTTCCTCTGTTGGCCTTTTTTTTTCTTCTTGATTTTATGCCGAGGTCTAGGAGGGAACCAATTTTTCCTTACCTTATTAAGAAAAGGAAAAAAATATCAACATATTAGCTTACAGATGCGGTAATTCATCAACTCTTAAAATAGGCTTACATTTAAACACTAGCATAGAGTAAAACCCCTAATTAATGAATCACTGAAGATCAGATCATATATTTGTTGAATCGAAGTTTACTAATAAAATGAGTTGAATTAAAGTTTCTACTTGTTCATTGATTGATTTAGCAATACCAGAATAAGTTTAATGAAAATTATGATAAAAACAAACCTATATTAAATCATTACTAATAAAGATCACCATTGATTGACTTTCCATTGACAAAGCTTTCTTGCTTTTAAAACTGAAAATTTCTGTTATACATTTACACTCATGATTACAAAAAATATGTTTTAAATTGTAGATTCTTCTAAACTATTAGTAATCCTTCTTTAAAAACCTTTATTATGGTACTTCGATTAAAATATATGAGTTCTTATGTAATATATCTTTAGTCAATCCATCTATCAATAAAACCTTAAAAGAATTTACGGTTGTTTCTACAATGCTTGTCACTTTTTCAAGAGTAAATTATTCAATCAACTCTTATGGAGATAAATACCTTTCTTTTGGAATAAAGTTCTCATTTTGCAGCAATGCATTTTGCTCTATTGTGGTTAAAGATCATACATCATCATTATATATCAAAACCTGCCTTTTTTATGATTACCTTGAGGAAGATTGATTTCATTGAGCTGATGCAAAATGTTTTCATGCTTCTTCAGATGAGGATAGAAACATAATGTAAATAGAGGAACAAATGTAAGAAATGTGTAAAATATAGGAAATTTTTGTACCACCTCTTACACAAAGTGCCACAACAACTAAACAATTCTTTAATGTTTTCTAATATTTTTCTCTGATGAGGTATGCATTAGATAAAAGAGGGTCCATACATGTATAGCTACATCTTTCTAATGGTGATAACAGATAGTTTTCATGGATTTCCCTGCCAACAGTCTTCAAATGGATTGCATATATAAAGCAGCCTAAATACAGGATTTTACAAAACTTATTCTATAAAAATAAAAACGCTTTAATACTATTCCAAAACCTGGGTTTAAATGAAAGCAAAACTCTGCAAAATCCACTTTGTTTACTCTTCAGATAAGAAATAAGATACTCAGCAAAATGTCTTTCAAAGTCTATAAGTGGTATAAAGTCATGGTTTCGTTGAAAAATTGATTGAATTGATCAAATCAGGGTGCTTCTTTGACAGTTTAGTGTTGTTAACACTGATCAATTAGATCTTAAATTTATTAATGTGGTAGGGTAATATAAAGCTTATTATTTATTCCAAAATATTTGGCATAAACAAGGGTGTGTCCTATATGCTTATGTATCATATAAGCTGGAAAATATAGTTTCAACACTTTCTCTATGTCTTTGAACTTAAGATGATGAAATTAATCTTGAGGTCAAATCATCTATATAAACTGAATTTAAAAAATAAATGTTATTAAAACAGAAAAGACTAGTAGAATTTCACTGCAGGTGTTAATAAACATAACAAAGGCAAAGCTAGCCTGTTGCAGTATAACTGCACATAACCCTTAAACTTGAATAATCTATATATTCTCTGAAAGTTAACTACAGCAACCTAGATCCTGTGTGGATGGATGTGTTTAAGCCCTAGCCAATGATGATGATGCTTCTAAATGAATAAACCTGATTAATACAAAAATTACACACTCTGACTATAGAGCAGCAAATATATGTAGTTATTGGTTGTTCAAAGGCAGAGTCTGATGTTGAATAGCAGATTTTGGGCCTAAAAAAGGCCAAAGCTGAAATTTTGTATACCTCCAATATATAGATGAGGTATGGAAAATTAAAACATGTTTACAAAGTACTTCCAAAAAGTTCCCAAACTCATTTTTTCCTGCAAAATCACCAAGCAGGTATCATTTGTGCCCATTGGTGCTTGCATTTCAGTGCTGCGACTGTGTAGATTGACTCCTGTACATACGCTCCTGCAGTAAAGAAGAGAATGTTACAGTATGAGCAACATTCCAGCGTGAGGTTCTATGTTGAGTGTGAGGTTGCTGTCTTGTCACCTGCGATTAGTCCCAGAAGGATATGGTTAGTGTCCACAGCAGTACAATCACACATTCAATGATGAAACCACTGCTGAACGGTGAGACATTATCCATGCAGATTGTCACCAAACTGTCGCAGTCGAGGACCAGTAGCTGGGTTAGCTGATATCATTGTTGGAAGCAGTTGTGCCATTTTGCACGATGATTTGGGGATACCTACCAGTACTTGGTTCCCAAAAGCCTTAGTGCTAAGCATGAGAGGATACTGTTGTTTGGAGACAACATCATTGCTCTGGACTGTTCACAGGTGATGAAACAACAACCTCATGCTGGAACACTGCTCAAACTGTGAGATTCTTCTCTTTCCTGCTGGAGCATATGTACACGAGTCAACTCACACAGTCACAGCAATGAAATGTCAGTACCAATGGGCACAAACTTCTCCTCCATGGCATTTTAGCAGGAAAAATGAGTTTGGGAACTTTTATAATGTACCTTGTATTTTACATCAATTATTGAAGTTTAATAACAAATAAAACAACACAATTTGAATCATGGCTCACAAAATGCTTCCATCTCATACCACTTTCTTCCTCATGCTCACACCCCCACTTTAATAACAGATGAACACCTGTAGCCCCTGCCCCACATATAAGTGGTTATGGAGAATTATAACACAAGGGCCAATTCAACACATTTATTAACTAATTAAGGTAACAAATGTAACAACAAAACTCATCTCCACCCCATTCAGTGCTTCAATTTCTCCCTCACCCCCATGCAAACACACACACACACACTCAGACAACTGATAAATGCCAACCCCACATACATGGGTTGCACAGAAATAGAGCACATGGTCCACTTCAATATATTTATTAATTTATTAAGAAATAAATACTCAATACAACTCATCTTCATCTCATACCCCACACAATGCTTGCAATCTCCTTCACTCTCATTTTTCTCCGACTCTTTTCACTCACACACACACACCCAACATTCTCATACACTAACAATTCATACCTGAGAAAGGACCAACTTAGAAGAAAATATAAATCATCAGTGATGCAATACAACAACATTAACATGAGCATCTAGCAGTAATAAAAAAGATCTCAATGATGAAATCATCCACACTCATTGCTGTACACCTTTAGTAGTTAGCCATTCAAAAAAAAAACAGCATTTACCTGGAAGCACTTAATGCAAAATCTAGGAATAGGTTTATTAACACATTTGCATCGCAGACAGGTCCAAAAGTCACTTTGTGATAGCTCTTGGTCTGAAGAAGCAGATTTGCTGTCCATATCTGAGTCATCTCCCCAGCATTCTTCTTCTTTTGCCTCATCTTTACTAACCTCAACTACAATTTCAGTCACTCTGGTCTGGTCATCCTGATTCAGAGCAACAAAAATATGTAAAAACAAATACATCAGAGCTTAATATTTAAGAATAATTACCAAATACAAGAAAACTACGTTAAAACATGAATTATGAATGAACTACACAGAACATGAATTTCTATAAACCATAAACCCAAATTATGGTCCTAGCACAGATACTTAACATCTTAGAGTTTTAATTCACTTAACACGATTTTGTTAGCGCAAAATTCAAACAAACATCTCGGCCTGGCACTACGAATCACTTGCTTACAGCAAACTGTCCATATCTAATTCAGTGGGGTGCTTAATTCTCAGCAAATTATTAGGTATTCATAATCTAGTTCAACCTTCAGTAGCCTACTGCACAAGTGATACTAAAAAAATTGGGGGGAGATACTGAGAGGAATGAATGAATGCACCAACAGCTCTGCTACATTTGGATTAGAAATTGCTTACTGCACATGGCCTCAACTCTCTTTCACATATTTCCAATCTAACATGACATTATCAGATTCAAGATTGCAAATGGAGTACAGAAGATAGCCAGTCATTATGTATAGCATAAAAGGCATCAGAAAATTAGATTACTTTAAGTTAATGGTCATAAATATAGTAAGACCTACTTATAATTTTATCCTGCTTAATACGTGATTTTTTCAGGGCCCAGTCCCTCTTACATGAAACACATGGTAAAAATACCACTTAAGCACCTCCACCTCCCTCATAAAATGTAGATTTTTCCCAGATGCTATGCAAACCACACAGACAAAAGTTTTTTACATCATCTTCTCATTATCACTTAGCTTCATCTTATCACTTGGATGGTTCCTTGTGAATTTCTTCTATGAAACGACAATTTTGTGAGAATAAAATTCAGATATCACAAAGCAGAATAAACACAATCCCACTAAAGGAGCTGATATGAAATGTGTTAGAGGGATATCTTCTTTCTCACTTCATCTCACAATCAAAACAGAACGTTAGAATAAAAATTCACCTGGCTGTTTCCTTTCAAGTCAATCTCCAGTTGTGTGTGCAATATTTTGTGGGCTGTTGTGAGTACTTTTGGAGATATCATGCTGTGATACCCTCTCACCACTGTTAACAATTTATTATTATCCCTCCCTAATTTTCTATATGGTGAAAACTGCTTGATTGTAGAGTAGTGAACAAAATTAAATAACTAAGAAAAACTCTTTGAGCAAAAAGCAGACCATTTATCAAAAATATAAGACAACTAGCATTAGACTACCCAGTTATAATGCATCCCACTTAAGATGCCCCTTGATCCCCTGTAAAGCATCTTAACCCAATTTTACAGCATATCCCATTCCAAAGAGTTGCATGTGATTCAACATTAGTAATTTTAACAGTCAAATTTTGTATGCTAGTCTTTCAAAGGTAGCTAGACACTATCTCATGCGTATCTCAGTTTCAGAGAGACAGGGATCTGAAAAGAACACAATTTTACTAAATTACAAAAAAATACTCGAAACTATCCTCAAAGTGTTCTCAAAGCAATCCAGATATTTGTTTTAATAGAAATCTATTGAAGATTCTCACTGTTCTAATCAATATGAATGCCTCGGCTGTTCTCAGACCTTCCTCAAGCTAAATGGGAATAATATTTCAGCATTAAGCAAAATGATTTACTTGGGAACTATCATCATGTCCACTAGAATAATTTCTCATGAACAAGGATAGGATAAGGATAGTTGAAGTTAGAATCTATGTGAAGAGTTTCAGTTTGGTCACAACGGTTATTTAATCAAAATCAACACCCTCTACAGTAATAGAGAATAAAAAAGAATTACAAGTCACTGCATCGGGCAGTATTGAACACAAAGCTTTCCATAGCTTATTATGGAGATATTGTAGAGCTAAGTGGTTTAAACATATTCAGTCAGTGGATATCCTCTCAAGTGGAATTATGCTTCAGACAAAGATAAATTCAGTTTATGTAAACCTTGTTTGTAGAGGATAAGAAAATACACAAACCAGATGCAAATGAATGGCTTCTGAACTTCCAGTGTCTCCATGAGAGGTACAGAACATTTTCAGGATGGATGAGATAGGGATGCTTTATAATCTCTTTCCACTTTTTAAAGCCATCTAAATATAGAAAAGCCAGGTCTATTGCATGCTATATTGTTAAGAGCCATGTCTATAGCATGCTATATTGTTAAGAGCAGACATGGCTCAAGAACTTGTCAAACATTCCCTACAATTTCTCAGGTTGTTCAGAGAGGAATGAATCTAGACATATTCTGTACTTTGGAAGCAAAATATTCTCAAAACATTTAGTCTTTTTGAATAGTAAATAAAATATGATATAAATTTATATTTACTGTTTATAACTAATTGTTAGATAATAGATTTAATTTTGTATGTGTATGTGAAATAGGTTCAATGGGATTAATATAGTTTTCATTGTAATTTCATTAACATAATTTTTTTAAATACAAACTCAATTTCGCAGTTTGTATTAACAAGGTTTTACTATATCCTATGTTCTCAGCACTTAAAATCAGGAAAAAATTATTTTCATTAGCGAATTTCATGAAAATTTTCTGCCATCATCTGCAGCTAGAAGCTGGTGGTGTAATCAGGTGCTGGTCGCATCCACAAAATCCTCATGTATCCTTTGGAAGTCAGTCCTTTCATGGCAATGGGGACAACTACTTGACTATGCCTTCAGTTTGCCAATTTGAGATCAGGAAAGGAATCTATCACCATCCTCACCAGGAATTTCCAACTGAGCCTTCCTTCAGACACATTCCTGCCATGTAGCTGTCCTTTTCTTTCTCCTTAATCACCTGGTAGTCCCAATCAGCTGATACTCAAGTGCAACCACATTGACTAGTCGTCAATCAAACTTTCCCCTCAAAGTCATTTCCACTGATGAACCCATCATGAGGAGTCAAACCCATCACAAAGATCAATCATTGATATGGATGGTAAACTTCCTCCTCTACAAAGAACACTGGAAGTGCAACATACCTCACATGAATGCAAGGCACACTCTTACCATGGTACTGTAATTGTACTTTATTTAGCTGGTGGCTGGCATGAACAATCACATGTTGCTTTTTATTAATTGTCAGAGATAATAATACTCCTAGAGCAACATCAGGTATCTGTAATAGGGATAAAGGTCCCACAATAACTCAATCTCTGCATATTGCAGCTCTAGCCTTTCACAGAGGGCACACACACTACCAAAAAGGTTAGCTGTCCCGTGTATTCCGTTTTAAATCCATGTCCTTCGTCATCATTTTGACAAGAGGTTTGTCCAATAACTCAAATGCTGGAATAAAATTCCTACAAGAAACCCAAAGTCCAAGGAATTCTTGAAATTTAAGGAGATTTCCACAGATGGGAATTTATCGATCACCCTCACCTTTTTGGGGTTGGGTTTTACCCCTTATTATAATCACCAATATCACATGCCTCAATTAATTTGCCATGATCAACAAGAACTAACACTTTCAGTGGCTTAACTTCAACCTTGCCTCCAACAATGCTCCAACACATCCCTAAGTTATTGTTCATGCTCCTCCATGTCCTTTCCAAAGACAATGAGGTACACAAAACAATTTTACCAATGAAGTGCATCCATCAGCCATTGGAAGCTGCTAGAGGCATTAGCAAATCCAAAGAGCATCCTCAGGTATACATAATTGCAATCAAGAGTCAATAATGCTATCTTTTCACAAACATTTAGTTTCACCTCAATCTGCCAGCATCCACTTTCCAAACCCAACTCAACATTGTGAAGTGCATTGCCAAGTTGATCCAGCATCTCCAGGAAGCAGAGAAACATCTCTTTCCATTATAGCACTGAGCCTGCAGAAGTCCTATCATCATCCTATCTTCTCCTTTCTTTTTGCAACTAGCACCATGGAAGCACTCCGAGGAGAGAGAGAGATTCAAATAAAATCAATATGTTCAATTGTGACTTCATGGAATTTCACAGCAAACATTCTACATATTACCTGAAGATGTTAATACATTACCAAAACCAGTCAAATTAAAAGTATTCTGTGGGAGCTGCTGACCGACTTTCAAGATAGACACATTCTCTTATCACCCACTGTCACAGCAGCAGCTCCTGAGAGTGCTCAATCCAATAAGGTGATCATCACATAGTAGCAGAATCACTAGTGTTTATCTGATGCTTGGCTCAGCAGCTGAGGCCTGAACCCAATTTCTCTGAGCTAGAAAGCGTCATTAAACTCATTAAAGAGGCCCTACAGTGCTGTATCTCCCCATCTTCCAATATATCCAACTTTCAATTGAGTTCCTCCTACAAATTATCCTAGGCAAACACTCAGGAGCACCTTTTTCCTACCCATGAAACTCTTGTTAAACCCCAACTGGTGTTTTATACACCCTCACTTCAGGTTTACTTACATTAATAATTCTAAGCCTGATTGTTCCCCTCCATTGTCACTCCATAACTGCCAATCACCCCATGTACAAGTACTTCTGTCAGTCCCATTATAGCAACTCTGCCTTAGGCAAACATTTATTGCAGGTGATCAAAATGAAACATCCCACTCCTGGGTTGCAAAATAATGTTTTACTAACTTCACCTCACACCTCTCCTCTTTTCTCACCTTGGCAATGCTCTGCCCCTCCTTTACTCTTGATAGTCCTCCATCTTCTTCAGGATGTTCTCTCTGCTGCTGGTAGTTACACCAACTCCTGTGGGCCCTCTGCAAACGCATTATAAGCCTACTCAAGGCCATGGAGTGATTCCTTTGCCTTGAATCTGTTAATGAGGGTATCCTGGAATTCTAATTGTTTTTTGCAGCCTTCAGCCCTTTGATCTCCACAATTTCCTCTATAGCCTCACAAATGCACAAGATGGATGTACACCTATTTGAGGGCTTCCACCAGAGGCCTGTATCAGCTGCCATAGCACATCTATCCATGGAGTAATTTATAAAATGTCTGAATCATTCTTCTGAAGCAGTTGAAATATTTTTGACAAAACATGATTAGCATTGAGAGAGAAGTTTTCTTGTCTAGTTTCATCAAAGGGTAATGCTTCATAAAAATTTTAGCAATCCCTTTCAGCTTCAGTTTCATTATACTGAGGTTGAAGGAATCGGTCCAACTTCTATTCCACCATTTTCCAATAGAGCCTTACAAATGCATAAAACACAGTGAGGCAGAATACAAGTGATGAGAAGTCTAAGTTTCAGAACTTAGAGCAAAGAGAGGAGTCCAAAAATGGCTATAGCAATGCAGAATACTTGGATCTGAAGCACAACCTTCCCTATGTCTTTTAATACTAATTCTTCCTAGTTGCATGTCTAAATGGCTGGATATTTTAACAGTTAATGCAAATGACTTACTACCGTGAGATCGTGGTTCAAGTCCCAGTTCTGTAAGAATTTCTTCTTGTCTGTTTCTTCTCCAATACGGACACCTTTCCATTACAAAAAGTCACCTGTAGTACTTTTTCTTAAATTGAGATGTTACACTTTGCAAGGATAATAAACAAATAGCTTTGATTTATTATTCATTTAAGTATTGAATATTATTCATTTAAGTAGCCACTGATAAAGCAGTTTATTCCAATGTAAGATATTTAACTCAAGATGAATATTTACGAATATTTATGAATATTTTGAGCTTTTTGCAGTCAGTCTGATCGGTGTCTTCCACACAGTCCAAATCATACCTTCCTATCAAATGAAAAGTCTACTTCCTAAATATTTCAGCTGACTTTAATGTTTCATCTATTGATGTTAATTCGTTAGAGGAAAGTAAGCTTTTGACTTCACATCCCTTCAATTCGTCCTCTTGTTTTATGTTTATCAACAATGATCTGGAGGTATCATATTGAAATACATGTGACAGATGGTGAAAAGCCATTTCTAAAGCCAAATGCTAGATGTTTCTAGAAGTAACATATTCATTTCCTTGCTTCACAAAATGTTATATCTAAACCTATTAACCAAGTTTAATTTGTGAAACCCACTCTGCTTACCTCAATTTCCTTACACTGTACCTTTAAAACAATAATAATTTTTAGTTCAATTTACTTTATCTTTATACAGTTGACAGCAACTATCAAGTGGTTGGTGACCAAATAAGTGAACCGTATCCCTATAGCATGAGGCAAATAAGTGTGTAGCACTCCTGTTGCCTGAAAAAGAAATATGTAGACAGTATCTCTGTTGCATGAGACAAATGAGTGGGCAGTATCCCTGTTGCATGAGGCAACTCTTCACTCAACCACATACAGTAAAACCCGTTTACAATGCTACTGCTTAAGCCACCTTATCTTTCTTTGATGTGTTTTCTCCCTTCCACAAAACTATAATGGTAAAAATACCACAGAACCCTTTTGTTTTCAATCACATGTTAAAATACCACAAACCCAACCCAAAAGAAATATAAATTTTACATAATTCAGTTAAAACACTATACTTCTTATAATATGGTGTTCATTTGATCCTCTGAAAAGCATCATAACCAGGTTTTACTGTATGTAATCCATTGGACTGCAGCTCTTTACAAATATTTCCATTCCATTTCATTTTCCACAGCAGCATTCTTCTTCCTAACAATCAAAATGGAAATACTTTCATATTTGTGGAATTTATATAAGTACTGGTACTAATTACTTAAAAATAGTAAAATAAGCTTTCAACAGTATGAGAAAACTCCATTTCTTCTGTAATAAACATCTAATTTTATATTTTACAGAGAACTGGAATATAAGAGAAGAACTCTGCAGTGCCATTTATTTTGGCCAATTTTGTCACTCTATTGAATGATAATTTAAATAATGAATACTAAAAAGTAATCTGCTTTGCATTCATGTCAATTTTTGCTAGACGTCATCCTTTCTGAACATTTTATAATCCTCCTTTGATGTAGATATAAATATGCTCTTGCATAGCCTATATTTTTCAAACATCTTAAAAGATAAAGTAAAAATTGAGTACATTCAACAAATAAATCTCTCAAGAAATGGGTAAAGGGTGATTTTGCATGTTAGGGAGTGCACCCAGGAAAAATCCCAAGGAAGAATAGACTTGAAAAAAGCCCGACTGGACCAGGAATCGAACCCAGGTCTCCCAGGCACCCGACTGGCAATCTGGAGACCCAGGATCGATTCCTGGCCCGTTGGGCTTTTTTCAAGTCTATTCTTCCTTGGGAAATAAATCTCTACTTATCTCTTTTTAACCCACATTTAAAATCCAAGTTGAGCTCAGCTCAGTACTTCATCTTCCTCTTCTCCAAGTCAGCTATTCAAATAACTCATAAACACATTCACAGCCACTCCAAATAATCTATTCTTATCTCATCTGCCACGAATTCAGCAAAATATGCACAATGATTATTGAAATTATTTTATCAAATACCATGTATTATAACTTTTTTCATTAACAAAAGGTTGAGTATGATAGGCACATCTCCAAATGGATGTAACTTTTCATCTTGAGTAAACATTATTTGGCAGAAAATTATATGTGAAACTTTAGGACTCAAAAATAATTTGATGTTTTTCTGGCTCATGGGCATAAAGGCATGGACAAGGGTATATAAAAATATAAAATACATTTGATGATGGTAATGACAATCAATAAAGTAAATTGAGAGAATGATTACAACAAAATATAAAATTAAATCAAATTTATAATAAAATCAAACTTAATCTTATGTACCCTCCCTTTCATTGCAACAATGCATCCTGCCCCACATAATGAAAAAGAATATATAAGTACACAGAACGATGCATTTAGATGGCACCAAACCATAGAGTTGACTCACCATACCAGCCGTGTTGCAGTCAGTGAATGTGTCAAAATGGTGTATTTTAACTTCCATTTCTCACTTTATATTCTAATTTTATCAGTCTTTACTCAATTTCAGCAGTAACCAGATGGAAAACAAAAAAAAATCAAAATAACAAAGAAACAGTGATTGCCAAGACAATATTAAGGAAATAAAAAAAGAGAAATTTCGACTGAAAAGTTGTCAGAACCAAAAAGAAGGAATAAGAAGAATAGATAAAAGAAGAATATACATTTTACTGAGAGAATGGAAAAAATTATGAGAAAACATTTGGTGAGACAGATAACACAGATTTAACCCTCAAGTGCTCGCGTCAATTTTTGTAATGCAAGTGCTCACATGGAGTGTATGGTACACCCCACGCTCTATTCTGATGAAAAAACCTTTTTCCTTACAGTTAAAAATTTTTCATTTTCCAACTATCCTCAAACTTTCAACTATTTTACCAGAAATTTCGACTTATAAATTATTTTCCTAAAACTTACCCTGCCTTCCGCCTTAATTTGTGGGATGGATCCTTTTATCCATCCCCTTTTTAAGTTTTGTAGAACATACTACTACAATTTGTTTTGTATGGTAGTGATTTGGATATGCATGGCATTCTTCTCTATACTTCTAATATTCTTCCCTATACTGATGTGTTGGTATAGAGGCTTCAAGTGACCTTGTGCTCTTTGCGAGGTCTTGAGCCTTTGAGTTGTTAGCATAGCAAATGCTCTCATTGTGTAATTCTGAAAATTTTGGTTTATGTGATCAAAAATCTCCTGTATGGCTGCTAATTTATCTGTTGCTTGTTTAATTACTCTATCTCTCACATCATCAAATCGTATACATCTCAACAGAAAGAAGAACCTTTAGTAGTTCATTGATGTGTAACAAATATCCACACCCAATCCATTTTGATCCATCATATCCTTTATATTTTGGAAGACTTACACATAAGACTGCAATGGTCAATCTCCAATACCCAAAACCATCGTAGAATATGAACCTTCCCAGTAGCATTTATGCACAGACTCTGTGAAAACGAGCCTTAGGCAGAAATGTTGCATTAAGGAAATGGCTTCACATCACTGCTGTTGGAAACCAAGTACTACTGGAGGAAACTTATGATTTGGTTGTTATTCATAACAAATCAAATATGAAGATCATCAATGGATATCTTGTGGGGACTTCAAAACACTAACTATATCATTGAAACAAAAATCAGTCTATACCAAATATATCTGCTTCCTGTGCCTATGGGATAGTCAAGCCAAAGATCTTCATAGGACAAAAACTAAATTGCCACATTAAGAAGTTTCTACTCAAGCTGAAATATTATGCTCTGTAAAAGCTTAGTACCTTATGAAAAATTTGTTGTCAACTTTTCGAATCATATTGGGTCTCATGAAACAGGTCAAAAGATGGGAAATGCAGTAAATACCTGAGCACTAAGTTCCCAAAATTACCAGAGGCAAAATTGAAAGAGTTTTTATAAGACTGAAAATATGTAAAATTTTGTTTGATGCCTTGTTTCTTAAATCAAAGAATAAAAACAGACAGATAGGTATGATTTGCTGTTAAAGATGTGGTGCATAAAATTTTGAAAATTACTATGATGCAACTCACAAATACATTGTACACACACATTGATAGATTTTAAGCTCACGGCTGTAACATGATCTTGAAGGTCCATTTCTTACATTCACATGTGCTAATCAGACAATGTAGGAGCTTAAAACAAGCAGGGATGAAGAAAAAGAATTTATGGAGAGACACAGAGTGGTGTTACCAAGGAAGATGTAACACGACTGGGATTCAGGATATACCAGAAACCAAAAGAAACTAAAAGAATGAAAAAGGGGAACAAAAGGTTTCACAGATCAACAGAGTAATTACTAGACATTCTTCAATCATAAATGCGTTAAGAATGGTAAGCGTAATTCTTTATTAACTGCTCTTGAGACAGTATGTTTTGAAAACTCTGCAAAGCTTCCTTATTTTGCAAGAAAACTGTGTACAATGGGAAAAATTAAGTTCACTATCAGATTCGATCCAACCCAAAACATTTAAATTGGTAAGAAAAACCCATGCAGTAGACAAATTTATTTTTGAAGACCTTTGTTATCCATGTCACAAAAAAGTATTTTCATGATATGATTCTGTAGATGCATGTGTATAACAACAATTCTGTTTTGTCAAAGTTCTGTTTCTTCACAGCTCTGTCCTATCATGAAACTAATTTCAAAATACAAACCACTAAATCCCTAGGATCCTAAAAATTTTCAAAAAATCTCCAAATATGAAAGATAATGAGACAAATCAGAGAGTATTATAACTCACAAATGAATACTAAATTACAATGACAAATATGACCCTTAACTGTATGGTTAGCACCTTACTTTAAGTTGCTGAAGAATCAGCAGTTTTAAATTTGATGTCAGCTAAGAAAATTGAAGAATGGCAGTAAACTTCAGAATATTGAACTTACATTCTCAGTAGAAGAATCACTGCTGCCACTTCCTTTACTACCAAATGGATTTTCTGCCTCAGATAAACTAGCTACCTCAAATTCAATCCCTGGACGATCTATTACATAATCTGTATCACTTGAATCTGTAGATGTGTCTGGGGTATCTTGACAAAATTCTAGAAAGTAAAAATGAGAAAATTATTTTCCATCATATCTATGTTATTTTGTGTCCTTTATTCTGTCAATGATATAGATTTTCTGAGAGAGGAGCCATCACTGACCATCAGTGGATCTCTGAATTATTGATTTAGCTATCTATGTATAGCAACCATTGTGTAAATTCAGAGCGACTTAAAATTAAATTCCCCAGTTACTGATTTATGTTTTGAAATTAATAATTACTGGCAAAATTGCACAGTAGAATTTTCACAATCACAATTTAGGTAATTTTCCTTAAACACAATGTTAATTATAAATATAAAACAAAATCACCAACTACTGTAAAAACCTCAGCAGCTGAAGCAAGTAATTCTGAAACTCCAAGACAGTAGAGCATCAAAAATCGGAATATAACTCTGTGGAGCAACATACGAGGGTCCACATCCCTTGCCCTATGAGAAAACAACTAATTTTTTGTTTTAAGTTAATGCTAAATGAAATAGAAATTTGCCAACAAACGTGCTCACCACCTGGTCCACTTGCTAGTGCATGATAATATGTTAGTATGAACAGGAAGCAAATGGTAACTAGTGAGGTTAGACTGATGCTTAGAATCACCAAAGAATAAGTTGGCATTTCTTCTCAAACTACATATTAATATGTTCGTGAAAACACTTACCAGTTTCCCATGCCTGCATACTATAATCACTTTCATCCCCTGATAATGAAGGAAGACTTTCAGGGATAAAAATACACCAGTCAGCTATTCGCTTCTTACTTGGATGAATTTCCATTTCTGAAAACAATGAAAACAAACAATTAGTTTTAACTGCTCCAAAATTTTGGAGAGATAGTTAATAAAAACAAATAAATAAAATCAATATAATTCAATGATCTTCTGCACCAACCTTACATAAAGTAACACTTATAACAATATTAATAATGTAACTTAACTATAATTATGCTTTTCAAGTTAAAACTACGTAATTTCTGTAGACCTTCCCAAATAACTATTCAATCAAGCAAGCATTCGACGTACCACAACTATCTCCTTCTCTCTGCCTCTTCTGCACATCAGTTGCTAGAATGAAAAACGAAATTAAAGAAAGGCTTACAAAATTTGGTCCGACAATGTAAATAAAATAGAAGGATATAGCGACCACAAGAAACATTTGGGAGACTTATGAATAAAATCTTCAAAAAACTTGACCTACCATAAGCGTCTCTCTTTAGTTATGCAAGTATATGCAATTTGATTAGCTTTAGGAATCAATGCTAACCATGCTAAATTTTGTACTGCATGACAGCACTAGAAATTGTCATGACTAGGGATGTTACTGAGGAGGTATTCCCAGAGGAGGAGAAATTTTATCATACATAAGAAAAATACAAATTCATACTGTTACATGAAATATTAATGAAATAAAACAAAAATCATGAATTTTTTTGTGGCGAGAAAAGATTAGGTAAAAATCAAATTATCGATTGAATTAATTATCAACAGCTTCGGCCATGGCTTGGTGGTATGGATCCATCAGGAGCACAAGTGAAAACAAACTATGTAATACTACAAGAAATTTTATTAAACTAAGACCCAGGTTTCAACTCATAGAGCCATTGTAAGGTAATGCAGAAAAATAAGTAAGCCCAATATATAAGTAGGGAAGGGGGGAGAGGATGGGTTATGAGGGAAAGTGAAGATCTGATTCAATGACCTAAAACAACCAACAAGGACAAGGTAGATCCCACTGGGAGGAGCAGAGTGTACCGTATAAACTGCACTAAATCTCACTGTGATGGGGTTTACTGTAGGCAGACCAGCAGATTCTTTGATGTCTACCAGAGGGAAGGGCCATAAGAAGAAACCACCATGCAGAGTTGCCCAGCATCTTCTACATCACAATTCCTTCAACATGGAATACCTACACTTCACAGAGAAAAGCATCAACTTAAATGCCCTGGAAATTCTTAGAAACCCTGATGTTCAAGTGATAAATGAATACCTCTCTCCTTTTCCCTCACCCACCCTGTCCTCATTGAAACTCTTCACCACTTTCCCTCATAACCACCCTCTCCCATTCCTTCCCTACTTATATGGTGTGCTCACCTATTTCTCTATACTACCTGAGGATGACTCTATGAGTCGAAACCTGGGTCATAGTTTAATAATATTTCTTGTGGTATTACATAGTTTGTTTTCACTTTTGCTCCTGGGTTAATTATATTTTAGAGACAGCAAATTTGCATCCACTTCATCTCTTCCTTAGCTGACATTAAACCAACCTCACTGAATTGTTTGCTGGAAACAGACTTCAAATGGCTGCCACCAATTTATCAAAGTGTAATAATTCTTCTGGAGTAAATTGCAGAATATTGTACTTGCTAACAAATAAGCTAATAGAATCCTTAATCTTAATTAAATGTTCTATTGTAATTTAAAAATAATAAATTTATTAGCCAAATGACTTACGTATATGTAGATGAAAGTCATTATGAAATCTACCTTAAATTTAAAGTCAATTACATCATTTTTGCTTTGTAACAAATATACATTAAGTCATATATAAACTTCAATTACAATGATAAAAACAATAGTTAATTAGTACAGGTTCACATACAGATACAGACATTGTCAAGAAACAAAATACATAGACACAATTACTAACAGGAAGATAAATAAGAAAGATAGTGATTAGTGTCATACCATGTTTTATCGAGTAAAAATTGCTTGCAGTCATATTTAAAAGATATAATTCACCTCACATTATTGTGGTCAATTGGTAGTCTGTTGTACATAGCAAGTCACATGTATTGGGATTCAAGGCAAGTGGATTTGGAAAGATCAGATGCGTTATTAGCATTTCGTGGAGTTTGGTTATACACTTCTGTATTGATCACTAATTCCTTTAAATCTTTCTGAACTCATGACAAGAGAAAGAATGTATATGTATGCAAGAGGTAAAAAAATCCTAACGATATTGAAATGATGGCATTTTCCTTAGTCATTAAAAATATAAATATCTATCATGATTTAAAAATGTTAATAGCCTCAGGCAAAAATCTCTAAATGATATGAGAATAAAAAAATATATCATGGAGAAAGTAACAGATCAATTGAAACAGAGAAGCTGATGTTATGAAGGAAATAACAGAAAGGACTGTTTTTCCAAAAGCTTATCAATAAGCAAATGCCAACAAAGATGAGAGTTAATATGTATACCAAGAATATGACAAAAATCAACCAGTGGTAAGATCCAAAGATTTTAACACTTGTGATGCTTTATTTTTGTGGCAGAAATTAATTACCTTTGATTAGGTAAGATTAAACACAAGAAAATTGTTTAAAAAACAAAATAAATTTTCTGATTTATGAGACTGCAACATTCAACCATTTTTTCGGAAGAGGAGTAAATTACAACACTTTTGTCATCAGCACATACAATGGGAGTGCTACATTGTACACCATTATTATGACCAGTGAGTAATGTAAATAAAAAAAAATGAGGGGTCAATAACAGAACCTTGAGGAACACCATGCTTATTTTAGTTGAAGATATATATTTTATTCCATCTTTGTAAAGTACGACTCTGTCCTCTGTCTTTGAATGATATATATGGTATGATAACAATCATGCTTTAGTTTTTGGATGGCACATGGTTAACGTGATCAAAAGCTTTACTATATCAAAGAGAAGTGTAGTAGAGGTACTATGTTATTTATCAAGGACTATGTTTAGAAGCTTCATATAAGGCAGATTTAGTGAACTTTTTATCAAAACTAGGTATTTTGATGGGGTGACAAAATTCCTGAAGATTCAAAAAAGTAAATCAAGCAACTATGAAGGAATTTCTCAAAAACTTACTCATCCTCCCCATAATATTTCTTTTGGATATATACTACATTGAAACATAATATACCACATACGCAACAACTTGTAGCAACTCACATGGCACTTGCAATGGCCAGACACTTTTCATAGTTAGTCAGCCAACTGATACATTTCATTAAAACTTTGCTTTGACCATATCAGAACTTCAGTCAGATTCAGAGGTTAAATTTGACTGAAGGTTATGACTTTCCAGATTTGAACCTCCATAACACCATTTGTCATGACAATCGCTATCGTTCTAAGCAATATAAATGTTTAAGATAACACTAACGTCTTTCCTTATGCCATAACATCTTTTACAAAATAAAATAGATAAATTGAGAAAATATAATCACAACAAAGGTTATAGATATAGAATGAAAAATGTTTACTAAAAACAAAACAAGTTTTGAAATAATCTCTAAAGCTCTTGTTAATCTATTTTATAATGTTGTTAATTAATATGTATTTCTATATCAGAGCAAGTTACATTTTTATATCTCATCATTCTATTGAGAAGTAAATAATGCGTTATTTCTATTTGCATCACAAACAGTAAAAGTCAGACTACTTAAATTAAATCTGGATGAAATATTTATGCATATCCTCTCTAACAAAATAGGATAAGTTAATTTACTGTTTAATAACCAATATAGTAAGATTAGGTTTGTAATTTATAATCTTGTGTTCAGTAGCTATGGATCCAGTTGTTTCATAATTAAAGAGAAATTTATAACATAAGGAGCTCCTCCATACTTCATCCATAAAGATCTAATATATTTTCACTAGACTCTCACTGAAAATATAGAAAATTCATTGTTTTATAGTCACTAAAAGGGACTTCCGTTTTGAATGATTTATATATATATATATATATATATATATATATATATATATATATATATATATATATATATATAGTTACGATTTATTTTTGGCTAATTTCTAATTAAAGTTAAATCATATTTAAATGAGAATGACGTCATTTTATGGTTTGAATATAACTATAATGTTACGAAGCTTTAAGCATTTCAAAATTTCCTTGATGTATTGGTAAGGTAGCAATTATATACTACAGTAAAATGTTGTAGTTGGGTTCACTGCAAGTGTAATGTGATGACCAACAAGCAATATTAATGTAATTGAAATATATGATGTTATCCCATTTTACAGTATACTATAACCATTCAGTAATACAAGGAGTTTCAAAAATATTCGAAGATTATTATAAATTTCATCAGAATGGACGGTTATCGTCTAAACTGTTACATTTTGTTAAATCTACAACAAAAATTTGTTAAAATGAATGATTCGTTAAAAATTCTCATAGAAGAGTACCAATGAGAGACATTAAGATATTCTTTCTTAAAATCTATAGCCTCGGCCGAGATGTGGTGGAAATACATAACTGAATACAGATTTTTTACTTTTCCACAGAAGGTTTTCTTTAAGAACTACCGGTTTCGGTGTATAACCATGTTCGAACCTGAAGATGGTTATACACCGAAACCGGTAGTTCTTAAATAAAACCTTCTGTGGAAAAGTAAAAATCTGTATTCAGTATTCTTTCTTAATCAATTAATCATAATCCACAATATATTCCCCAAAATAAACTGTAGAACGAAAAGAATTCTTTCGGTAATTCATTCATTGAGAGTAAATGACGCGTAGGGAAATGGATTTCCTTGGATAGACATGTTGTGCATGGAGTTCTTCAGCAGAGAATGCGTTAATGGTCTTCCCTCAAGTCTAACTTCCTGCACAGTATGATAAACAACAAGCAAAGAGATACTATGATGGCTTATAATTATTTAATGATGCTTTATTAGTTATTTTTAGCAATAACTGCGACAAACACGCCATTCCGTGAAGATATACCCTCGGGAAGATCAGTTAAGAACCTAAAATTTCAACTGTGCGAGTGAACTGATCTCAGATGAATACGAAGCATTCAAAAACCGCCAATATTGCTTTCTAAATCGGAAGAGGGCAAGTGCGAACTTAGGAAGCTCGCTAAATTTTGCAATATCGGTTGACAACTCGGGGTTGTCGATATCAATTGACTCGAAGAAGGAACAAAATCTGACCCCTAAATCATTTACAGATTAAATTAAATATACCATCTTAAAAATGTAAATTGTAATCAATTTTACAATAATTACAGTAAGAAACCGTGCTAATCGATTAAAATTGAGCTCACTTACAGTTTACTGACGAGCTTGTACCCGCTTCGCTGTTGAGACTCATCGTAAATCTAGTCT
Organism: Pachydiplax longipennis; assembly: GCA_036926295.1. Taxonomy (NCBI): domain Eukaryota; kingdom Metazoa; phylum Arthropoda; class Insecta; order Odonata; family Libellulidae; genus Pachydiplax; species Pachydiplax longipennis. The sequence continues at coordinate 9,515,982 of JAVFKF010000024.1, read as the reverse complement.
TCTTCCTTCTTTCTTCATGCCTATTTTCTTCAGAACCTCACTGGTAAATCCAGCCGATGAAAATATTTCTATCGGAAACCACCTCGATTTGTAAATGCACAAACTGACACAGTATTATTCTAACGTAATATCCATTCTACCGACCAAGACTAGCACATAATTTCAACAAACTCAACGACAGCCACTTTTAGACAAACAAACTTTCGACCAGTTCAGTCCTGTCTCAGCTTATCACGCACTTTCGCAAGCCTATCCCGAAGCCACATCACTCTGCTTGGTAAATTCAATTCTTCCTATGTGTTAACGGGTTAACGGCGTTGGCGGAGTTTGGGATTGAAGCGCATGCGCAGGATGATATTGTATGATCGCGTTGACTCTGTAGACTACAGGAATACCATGCCGTAATTTTTCGTTACGACTGAATGACAACTCCAGAATTTCGGTGGAATGGACCCGCTCCGAATTAAAAGGAATTTTGGAGAGAAATTGTATGCCCAAACTAATTCCTAGGATGGATCTAGTGAGTTCATCGTAAACGTTCAAACGATGCTATAGAAGTTGAAGGAAAAGGCACATTGGCGCTTGTATCGCCAACGCAAATCTCCCCTATCGGAATATGTTAGAACCTCTTGAAAGTTTTCCTTGAACAGAGAGACCGGGACTTCAAAAACAATACACAATAATTTATTCTGTATTATATATTAGAAGCTTTTGCTAGTTTTTTTTTTTATAAAACATGATTAAGATTTCCTTTGATTTTACTAAATCAGCTGGTACTCATCAAGTTGAACAAACTAGAAAAACAGAAACTAGATACGTTCACTACTAAGGGATGGTTTTTAGAATCATCAATCTGATAGATTTCACAGATGTTTATCTGATTACTTCAATGGATTATCGATTCTTGATGAATTTAAGACCAGTCTGTTGGTTTGTCTGCTGTTGGAGAAGATAGCTACTGTTGCATATACAACTATTTACATCTCCATAATTCTTTTAACTCTGTTGAAACGTAAATCATTGCATCCTTTGTGTTCGTTGATTGTTGCATTATAAATACGTTATATTCTCCATTGTTAGATGCCATTTACTTGCTTTTTATGAGGTTATGGATATTGACATTTGATTGCTTATTTATATGAGTAAAATTTGCTTGCATACTGCGAGCTATCAGTTGAATGCAGTATCGTACCAAGTAATGCCTCAAAACAATTCTGAAAACTTCGCGCAAAAGACCGCCTGGCGTCGAACAAAGGTTCCGATCGTGAGACACAATTGCATATAAATATTAGATAAGTGCCATTCTGATTTGTTCGAAAATTTCAATTCAATATCTAATCGGGAAAGTCCTAAAATAAGATTACACAATCCCCCATTGAAATACATGGTAGAATAGAGATGACTCTCAGACATCGAACCAAGAACCTTCAGAGGAACGGCGATATGTATGAAACATATGAATTGCCTCTATGTACATTCCATATTATAACATTCCCGGTTATCGAATAAGCATTAAAATTAAATGTCAAAATTTACCGCCATGCATTTTATACCGGAGAATTTTGCAACCACTTGGCGTCGAACTTAAGATCATTTGGTAACATTTCTTCAGTTAGTACAATAGATAACAATCTCATCTGCAAACACCTTGATTTTGATAGCTCTATCGCATCGAGAACGGCCTCAAAACAGATTTGCCAAAAATCGCGCAAAAGACCGCCTAGCGTCGAACTCAGGACCTTTCCGTGAAAGAAAATAGCAAATTAATATTAAATAAGTGCCATTCTGACTTCTTCCAAAGTTTCGATTCAATAGCTTATCGGGAAGGTCCTAAAATAAGATTCCGTTTTCCCCGTTTGAAATGCATGGTAGAATCGGAATGACGCTCTTGCATCGAACCAAGGACCACTAGAGAAACGGTGAGCCTCATGAAAGAATGTTTTCAAATGCCTCTGCCACCATTCAGGGTTTTATCTTTCCAGTAACCATGTTCACAGCAATGTCTTCAAAAGTATTGAAAATAAAACACAACTTGTAATGAATATTAAACAAAAACCCCATGTAAGAGTAACAGCAAAAGTAACTTTTGCTGCTAAGAGAACTAAGTAAGTGTATGGAGGGTATAACATTTTATTAATGGCAAAGTAAGTTACCTAAAGAAAGTACTACATAAAGTTATTATGAAATAAAAATTGAGAAAATATTGGTAGACCGCATATATGAATAACTTCTAGAGGGATACTCTAAACAGATCCACATCTTAAAATATCTAGTTAATTTTCATGAAATGATGATGAATGACTTTCAAAAAGAACTGGATTGAAAAAATAATGAAGGAAATTTAAAAAACTCATAATATGAAATAATTAAACTTCATGGATAGTGTCAATGATATAGAAACAAGAGATTTTGAAAAAATACTAATCTATCATTTTTCTTGATTTGTGAGTTGAATACAAGAAATATTTCAATTAAGAAGGCATCAATTCTCTTTAACAAGTTTCATGTAAACCAGAAATATAAATGAGAAATGACTTCCTCCTTTCATGATTGAGCACCTTCCATTTTCCTTAAACGGTTTCATTCATCAACTACCCCTATATTAGTATAAAATAAAAATAACAACTATTTACTCTACTTTCAGGACACTTCCCACAGTATCAGAAAGGAATTATTCTAACAAACCACCTTTTACAGGAGATAATCAAAAAAGCGCTACCAACACCTGGGTCTAACCTTCCATGACTTAGTTTTCATAAACTCAGGTTTATGAAAGACAGAGCTTAGTTTTCGTAACAAAAAATTTAAGTCATTAATACTCGATCCTTAACTTCTTAAACACACACTGCTAAGGGAAACCACTGTAAACAAATCATAAAAGGACTAGATGAAATTCACATAGAGTTGGTCACCCAATTATTTCATGAATGTATTTAAAGTAAGAGGCATCACACATGAAGGAGAAAACCCCTTCATTAAAGCAGTAGACTGGCATGTAACCAATAATTCTGAAGGCAATCAATCTTGTCTTCTTACTCACCTCCTAGAGACAGGCGCTTCCTTCACTCTGAATGAGATGAGTTGATTTCAATACAACGAAGTAAGGATTACTAACATTAAAGAAATTGATAAAAAATTTCTACTTTTAACACAGACTGATCATACAGCTAGACAGTATCACTCAAGGAACCCACAGATGAGACTACCTTAGCCTTCAACCTCTAGGGTAACACTATCACTTTACGAGTATGTTTAAACATTGCAGTTCAAACGCTCGCACAGCTAAATATAAATATGAAGTGAGAGAAGCTTATAAAATCTGTTGATTATTAAGGATAAATACTCTGTTATTCTGAGCATTCCAATAACGTAAATTAGATATTTATGATGTATAAAAATATTTACAGAATTAATTGAACTCTCAAACAGGATACAAAAATAATGGCAATATAAGAACTCCAAAGTTTCGGCCAAGGCATTGAAAAATTAATTCAAAATGCAATCGATTAATTCGGAAAAATACTCGATACAGTACTGTACAGAAAAGCATTCTATTGAAACCTAAGGGGACTACATTAAACGAGTTTTTCTATAAGTTTTCTAACACTTTAGGTCATTGAATTCTCTCTGGTTTTCCAAGGAAGTGCTAGTTTTTATATCTCATTAATCTTCTGATACAAGTTCCCATGGATTTTAAAGAGTGTATTCTAGAAATTTAGAATGAGTAACAGCCATGATCATTGGGAGAAGTTTTAAATTAGTGATATCATAAACAGAAAAGAATTATCTAACCAACAACATAAACATACTGCTATTCCAACATCACGAATCCCCCATCTGACCAGAAATAGACAATGCGTCTCTGTGCAACAGTTTAGCATTTACATATATTATATGTATTTAATGTACAACAATGAGAACTGGAATCATCAAAAATAAATACACACCAATGTTTATGCAACAAAAATGATCCATAAGCCCTATGAATACATAAAGGAATCAGAAATCACACAAGTCAAAGAAGGCCTTAAAAATATATGAACAGCATAGATGGTATTTATATCTTTCGGTCTCTTTTGTTGGTAGATCCATTACAAACAGAAGAATCACTTGCATTTAATTACAGTAAATTTCAGACATAAAAATCAGGAATCTTTGAGATAATTGTTGTTTCAAGTTCAAATTAAGCAATGATCACACAGTAAGTCCTGGTATCTGATTTACATATACTTCATGCATTACTATTAGATGAACCCCAAAAATTATCCCAAATAGAGATGTCACATAAAAATGTATATTTTGGGTAAATGGAAATTTTTTGGAAGGGTAAGGCCCAAATGACCAACTTGTCTAATCTTGAAAGAAAAGAAAAGAAGCTCGGTGTTCAATGAGTAAGAGATACAGGAATTCTCCAAGCGCCAAAATCGGTAAACAGTCTGGGGCAATTCCTCAGAAAAAGGTTATCACATACGTGGTCGCCAGTTTTCAGAAGCACCCAAAGCGCATTTCAAGAGCTAAGCTCCCATCATCAGAGGGGGTCAAATGCTGAATGAGAAGAAAGCGTGAGGTATTTGTAACTGTTTGTTGTGGGAGGGGTTTTTGGGGTGGGTTTTTTCAATGTGTTACAGAAAGAAGGTGGGGAACAGAAATTTCAGGTTTTAGTCCTTTTTAAGAAGCGGTCTCCAAAAGAGAGCATAATGAAGAAGTTGGGATGGGACCATGGTCGGCATTCATAAGTTTTCCTTTGTTTTGATGTATCAAGATGATCTCATAAGCATCTAGTTTTGAGTTTTTCTGTATCAATATCTTTAATTTTAAGTTGTCTAAATTAATCCTATGATTGTGATCTTGCATGTGTTGTGCAATGCAGGATTTATTAATTTGGGTTGGTGTCTTTTGAGTGAGGTAGGTGTTCTTTGAATCTATTTTCTATTTTGATTACCCCAGGTATACTTTATCACAATCTTGGCATGAAATTTCATAAATGCCAGATTTGTGTATTGGTGCCATAGTGTCTTTGGGGTTATGAAGGAGGATAGTTGGATAGTTTGTTACTATTAACAGACACTGGAGCAAAATTAAATTTGGAGAAAATGTTTTTCAATCTGTTGCTAGTTCCCGTGGCATATAGAAGTTTTATGAAGTTGTGTTTTTTGTCTTGAGTTGAGGTAAGAGTTGTATTCTGTCTTATTTTGAGTTTATGTTTGTGTTTCCTAAGAATGTTGTTAACAATGTTTTGGTCATATCCATTTTGTTTTTCGATATTTCTGACGTGGCTTAATTCTTTCTTGAAGTCTTTTTGTGAAAGTGGTATTTTTAGTAGTCTGTTAATCATGGAATGGAATGGGGCTAGTTTGTGTGAAATATGATGATTTGAGTCATATGGTATGCACATTTCTGTGTGAGTGGGTTTCCTATATATATTAAATTTGAGTTTATTTTGTGTTCTGGTTACTTTTAAATCCAAGAAGGGTAGTGTGCTATTTGTTTCTTGTTTGGCAGCAGAAAGCAACGTTTCAACATTAACCCTGCTATCATCCTCAGGGTTGAGGACCTAAAAATTACCAGTATATTCCGGAGATATCCTTTACATGATTCAAAAGGAAAGCCTCAGTTATTACATTTTTTCCTAATCGATATTTACACGAAATCAAGGATTTCATCATCTGTATTGGTTGTTAAATAATTTTTGAAGCAACACATGAATAAGTTTCATGGAAAGAGTTCTAAAGTTAGAAACCATTTTCAATTTTGTATTCAAAAATTTAAACAAACATATTAAAAATAAATGTAGGTAATCTATGGGTAAAATGCTATATTGATATTGAATATAAATTGCCTTTAATGAATCATTCTATATGTAATATGTGATTATAAAAATTATTTTCCAATTTCCAACATTGCTAATCAGGCTGTGGATGAGTGCCTAAGTCCCAAGAAAGGAAACTATTTTTTTTGAATAATCATCATGGATTGATCAGGGGAAAAATAAGTTTTAACCCTTTTGAGAAGGCCACATTCTCTTAAAATCGTTTCCTGGACACGGAAGCATTTCACAACTCAGATGGTGGCAGGTATAGAACTGAACCCTTCTGAGTCCTACCTTCCTTGGCAACTGCAATCAGGGAAAAACCGTTACCTTCCCTTTCGCAGCAAGGGGCCGTGGCTAACTAAATGTTATTGCTGTTGTTTTGCCAAAGAGTTATTTTTAGCAGTAATTGTCAATATTAATTTGTAAAAATGAAAATCTTGTACCTTGCTGACTACGTACAACTTTCAAACGAAATTCTTCCGTTAATATTAATCTAATAATATATAATAATCTATAATAAAATGGCAATGATGCAGCATAATTTTTACATGGTAATATACTAAATACCTTAATATTAATGGTAGAATTCTGTTTAAAAGTTGTACATAGTCAGCAAAGACCAAGATTTAAATATCCAAATTAATTTTGACAATTAGTACAAAAAAACTCTTTCGCAAAACTGTTGCAATAACATTTAATTTGCCGCGGCACCATGCTGTGAAAAGGGTTATAAATGACCCCAGGGGCTGAGTTTCCTATGAGTGGTGCAGAAGGAAAGGTCATAAATCCTCCAGAAAAGGGTCAGAATGGTAAGATTATAATACCCAAATCCTCTGAAACTACATCTACCCGCGATTTTTATCTGCGTTGTGCATAGATGACAGTCATGCTTCTGCATAGGAAAATCTCCGTTGTGTATACACGACAACAGTCTCGAAAGGGTTAAAACAGTTCGACTTAAAAATTCTCACATATTTTGCCCAAAAATTTTTGATTTCATGAAACATTTCTTGATTGGTCAAATTAATGGGAGGATCACATAAATTCCATTCCAGTTTCTATAATAGTATATTCATTGAATTTATTTAACAACCATAACCTAGCTTCTTCTTTTTCAAAGGTTCCAAGGCAGCATTAGAGAGCATAATTCATCAGAGCATTCATAACATTTAATGTTTTTTCAAAGTAATTTTTAGCAAAATGTATTGCCTTTTTGGCAATCGGAGGGGGCAAGTATAGGTTTCTTCTTAAATAAAATGAAACCCAGGTAAGACACTTTTCATAGGGTATGAAGTCAATATTACAATAGGGATAGTGTTATAACTATTGGTGGGCTCTAACAATACTTTCTTTTAATCATTACTACTCATTACTCCTCGAGTAGTTACATAGATACATGCTCCTCTATGTTGATCCAGATGAAGTTGATGGTATGGACTGTTGGATGCATAGTTACTTAGGTACTTAATCATTACTCATCCACTGTCTGGATTTTGGTGGTCATCGAGTGAGTAGTTGCATATTTGGTATCTGTATTTTGTAACCTTTATAAATTTTAATCAATAGATTAAAGATTCAGATTAATTTATTATTAATCAATAGATTAGATTCAGCTATAAATTAATAAATTAATTTATAGCTGATATCTACATTAAGTCTGAAGTATGGTAGGTCAAACACATGTTTCATTTCTTTCTTCAAGATTTTTAAAATATAAAGATAAATAACTGAATTTCTGTACCCATCTCAATACATTTAAGACAGAATTTTCAGATTTTTAGAATTTTATACATCAGGTTACAATTTTAATGGTCTAACTGCTGACAGTAAACACAATCTTTAACAGGGTGCAGCCAATTAAAGATTAACATACCCTGGTCTCTCTCTCTCAGCCTTTGTTTCTGGATGTTCTTGGATTGCACTGATCCGAGACCTGGAAGAAACAGTTTCATTCCTTGAGTAGTTACTCACAAGCAGTTGATGATCACCAAGCAATTACTTTAGTAACAAAAAGTTTTTGGGAATAAGTACTGGTAACTTTGGATCTGAGGGAGTAACAAATATCAAAGTAACGAGTAGTTACTATTAGCCTATCACTAGTTATAACCATGATATTTCATTTTTCAATGTTAATTTTATTACTTTTCAACAAACTATTTAAACTTTTGGAATCTAATTGGAAAAGAGGTAGTATCAGAATAAGTGCCCAAACTTTTCTATTTTATATTTATTTCTGCTTTTCTTGGAACAGTTTTGATAAATAAGTTTCTTCAGTTTTTTTCATAGGAAAAAGATTTAGATATTTACATATCTACATATTTAAGAGAAAGAGTCGATGTGCAAAACTAGTGAAATTCATGATTATTCTCAAAGCATGCACAAGAGTAAAGAAAAGTAAAAAGTATGCAATTATGATTCCTTTTCAAACTTAGTACTTACCCTTTCATAGTAGTGCAAATTTTTTTAGGGCTTCACGTGCTTGGGCATTCACAGATTCATGGGCAATGTTTGGATTTTCCTTGTATCTTTTCAGAGCCATGGCTTTCCAGTCACCCTAACACATCCAACAGAAGTCATGCTAGCAATTATAGCACTGCATGTGATTGCATCCTCCATTCTTTGGAATAAATATGTGACATCTGGGGGCATTGTAAAAATTCATGACAGAAAAATCATACAAGATTTTATTTCAAAGGAAATTAATGGATATTTTGAAGAGATTGAATATACCATCAAAACACAAGGGAGATTAAATAACATAAATTATAATGCAAATCAGAATTTAAAATTTCCACTAATAAGTCTTACATAAGAAGTAAGTCATACATTCTCTTTCTATCTTCTGGGAGTAATGAAAGTGAATTATGAAAGAAAATTTACTAGTAAAAGAACTGAAATATGGCAAGCATAATATCAAAGAATAATAGTTAACAAATTAATTTAAGCTGTAAAATACTACTGTAAAAACATAGTATTATTAATGAAAGGATTATTTACATTCATTTATTACAACCAACCTAAAAACTACCACACTAACGTCAGTTTTTACGGTGGATATATTTCTACAATTAACTTTATTTTGGAAACATTATACCAAATGAAAGAAACTTCATTGTATTTATGAATAATGATAAATTTTAAATCAACCACTGTATGCTTGAAGAAAATAATATCTCATATATACTTCAATTATAATGAAATTCAGATCAATAAAGCATTGGTCTAAAATCCAAGAAACATTATATAACTGAGTTTTCTATTACACCAAATGAAAATCCCGAAAAATTATATTTACTTACAGCACTGATGCAAAGTATAAATGCATATATATATATATATATATATATATATATATATATATATATATATATATATATATATATATCCCCTCCTCACACTGCCACAGTTCATTGCCTCAACGGGGCGGAGGGGTGTTAACGGAGGTTGGAGGTGATGCATAGCCCAGGTTCAACCATGCTAAGAAGGCTTCAACAATATCTCCGGCCAAATTGTGAAAGTGGCATTCACCAACCGGCAGTAGGACAGCCTGGTGAATTAGTGTCCTTCATCCCCCAAATGCAAATACAATTTTCATGATGAGCTTCTGTAATGGAAATTTATCCAGACGTAAAAGCACCACCCATTCGGATGTCCGGGAGGTGGTGGCATTACAGAGGTCCATCATGAGGAAAAGAGCTACCACCCTCCACTTTGCGACTTACAATTGCCGCAGCTTGAAGGGTGAGGACAGACTACTGGAACTACTGAATGAAGCAGATAAGATAAATTGGGACGTCATCGGTCTCAGCGAAGTGAGACGAAAATCAGAAGACTTGATTACACTCAAGGAAGGTAATTTATTTTATTACAGGGGTACTAAGGATGGAAGACTAGGAGGTGTCGGGTTCCTGATCAACAAGAGATGGAAAAACAATGTACAGAAGATAGAAAGTATATCTGAGAGAATTTGCAAGCTCATACTCAGGATAAATGAGCGTTACTCTGTTCAGATCATACAAGTCTACGCACCAACAGCAGCAAGCAGCGAAGAAGAAATTGAAAAATTTTACCAAACTCTGGGCACCGAGCACGATAAGGAAGCCCACTACTATAAAATAATTATGGGCGATTTTAACGCTCGTGTAGGTCAACAGGAAGCCGATGACACCGTCGCAGGACAATACGGACTGGGCCAGAGAAACGAACGTGGTCACCGCCTGGTAGAGTTTGCTGAATGCACCAATATGTACATAACAAATACATATTACAAGAAGAACCCAAAAAGGAAGTGGACTTGGAGAGGACCCAACGGAGTAAAAAATGAAATAGATTACATATTGGTTAATAAACTCTACACAGTAACAGACTGTGAAGTCTTGAATAACTTTAGCACTGGAAGCGACCACAGGATCGTAAGATGCAGATTGAAGATTAATCTCCAAATGGAACGCAAGAAGTTGATTTCATGCAAGAAACATGAAATAAGCATCAAGAAACTAGAAGAAAACAAGAATAAATATCAGCTTGAGCTAAAAAATAGATTCTCAGCACTTCAAGAAGAAGATCTAGAAAACAAAGTCATGCAAGCTGTTGAGGAAGCAGCAGAAGAAGTAGCAAGCACACCAAGAAGAGCTAAAGATAGAAAGCCAAGTGACAGCACCCGAAAAATGATGAAACGACGTAAGGAACTGAAGAATTCAGATACACAAAAGGATAACATCGAATACGTCGAGCTTAGTAAGGCTATCAGAAAGGCAATTAAGGAAGACCTGAGAAAATTCAATGAGAGAATTGTGCAAGAGGCTATAGAAAACAGCAAAAGTATGAAGAAGACCAGACAACGCCTAGCAATTGGAAGAAAACAGATTTTAGCCATACAGAAGGAAGATGGTACAAGAACTTGCAACAGACAAGCAATACTAAGGATGGAAGCAGAATACTTTGGAAACCTATACAAGAAGGAAGAAAATGATGAAGAGGAAAACCAAGAAGAAAGCCAAAACCAACGAGATCCCCTCTCTATTCTCCCAGAAGAAGTAACAGCAGCAATAAAGCAGACGAAGAACGGAAAAGCAGGAGGCATAGATGGAGTGTTAGCAGAATATTTAAAACTTGGTGGAACAGAAGTTGCACACGTTTTAGCGCAGTTATTCACAACTTGCCTGAAACAAGGAAGAATCCCCCAGGACTGGAATCATGCAAGAATAGTCCTTTTGCACAAGAAAGGAAGCAAGGAAGAGCTGAAGAATTACCGCCCCATCAGTCTCCTTCCTGTTGTTTAAAAAACATTCATGAGGATAATAGCTGAATGGATAAAGATTATTCTATCATCTGCCCAGCCTAGAGAACAAGCAGGATTCCGGAAGGGCTTCAGTACTATGGATCACATCCACACACTACAAGAAATAATCAGCAGGACGAATGAATATGAGATGCCATTAGTACTATGCTTTGTGGACTATGCTCAGGCCTTCGACTCGGTAAGTACCTCCTCTACACTAGAAGCTCTGGAAAAACAAGGAGTAGATGCAGAGTACATCCGTCTCCTACGTAGCATTTATAAAAATGCCACAGCCTCAGTAATGCTACACGAAGTTACTGAAGAATTCAAGATTGAGAAGGGAGTTAGACAAGGAGATTGCCTTTCCCCAATTCTTTTCACAGCTGTTCTGGAGGAAGTTTTTAAAACCTTGGACTGGGAGCAGAAAGGTCTGCGGATTAATGGGGAACACATCAGTCATCTGCGCTTTGCAGATGATATAGTACTCTTCGCAACCAACGGAGAAGATCTAGCTTCAAGACTTCATGAACTGAACACAGCAGGACAGAAGATAGGACTCAGGATAAATTTAACAAAAACAAAGGTAATGTATAACTCTTTTGCAGCACAAGAAACAATCAAATTTGAAGGGACGCCTCTGGATGTCTGCTCAGAATACACATACCTAGGACAACTAATAACGACAGGAGAGAACAACAGGATTAACGAAGTAAACAGAAGAATCAAACTCGGCTGGAGTGCCTTCGGAAGAAATGCACACATTCTAAAGTCACAAATGCCTATGGTCTTGAAGAGAAAGGTCTTCAACCAATGCATTCTACCAGTGTTGACATATGGATGTGAAACCTGGGTGTTAAATGCAGCAATAACCCAGCGACTTCAGACAACGCAAAGAAGTATGGAAAGGTGTATGCTTGGGATCACAAGAAGAGACAGGAAACGAAACACCTGGGTGAGGATGAAGACAGGAGTGACAGACATCATAGATAAAGTAAGGTCACTGAAATGGATGTGGGCAGGCCATGTGGCGAGAAGAAACGACAACCGTTGGACAAGAGCGGTTCTGAACTGGACACCAAGAGATGTGAAGAGACCAAGAAGAAGACCAAAGGACCGATGGAACAGAGACATCATTAAGTACTTAGGTGTGACATGGCAAAGAGAAGCTCAGAATAGAGAGAATTGGAAAGCGCTTGGGGAGGCCTACATCCGACATCGGATTGAAAATGGCTGATGATGATGATGATATATATATATATTAACTAGTTAATATAGCAAGAGAAACTAACTCTTACATATTTTGTGTGTGCACTGATGTAATTAGCAGTTTCACTGTCATCTGCACACTTGGTCAACCACTTTTTAATTGCATGATAATCAGTTCTACATCTGAAACTGCAAACATAAAAATTTCTTAATTAAAATACAATAATTATACATATAAGTTCTAAATATAGATTATTCATTATAAACAACAAGAGCAAAAAAGAAAATAGAACCTGAGCGTCTAAGTTAGTCATAATAAAATAACAATGTATTGATTTCCTATTTATGTAGATAATACACAAATGATTTTATGGCCCTCAGGATTGTTAAAGCAGTATATGGTGCCATTGTTCCCAGAGGTCATAGAAGATAATCTCTATTTACCTGACTATGCCCACTGTGCTAGGCCAGGATCTGAGGTGCACATACAAGCCCAAGTAGACCCCTAGTCACATGAGTCACAGTCTGAGCTAGCTACTCAATTTTTATTCATAGGCATGTTCTGTTGCCCATAAATAAGCATCAGCACTATTTATCTTAAATGAAATAACAATGTCACTTTCATCAAATGGATGAACTGGACTATCATTTCAAGATATGAAAAATGTATTACAGGTAGAGACTGATAATGAAACAAAAACCTTACATTTCCTAACCTTCCTTTCCTTTTCTCAATATCAAAGTGATATGTACCGAAGATCATTTTACAGCAAAATGGAGTAAATGGATCTTTAGAGGACAGGAAACTTTGTTGTAGACAAACTCTTCCACTAACATCAGGGAAACATCTACAAAGCAATTTTATTCAGTCATCCCTCGGTTTGGGGACAAAAGATATATAGCACAAGTAGCTACTTTCCATCTGTTGCTGCATTAACTATAACTAATTTTCACACAAAAAGAGTTTTGTAAAAGCAGTAGAGGCTTCATCAAAAGAAATACAGTAAAAACCATTTAATAAACCACATATTTTCTTTAAAGATTATTCTTTTCACCATTTCCATCAAAATTTTATGTGATGTACCTTCTATAGATATAACTACAAACTAGAATGATGGTGTTTCTCACAGCTTCTACTTGTAAGTTTTGTTTCCGATTCTGGTGCAATTTAAAAATGTTCCTATGTGGGCATTTTAAAATGGAATAACGAATATAACAGCAAGAGAAGCTGATCATACAATCACACACAAAGAAATACTCACTAGGTAGAGTCCTCAAAAATTGAACTCACGTTATTGGTAAAAACAAAATACATTTTTGATTCCTCGACTGTCATATTAAAAATTAGTAACACAATTTTCGATGATATTCATCAAGTATAGCGAAAAAATTGCGTTACATCGCATGTTATTGTGTTTTGTTTACCTTGTAAGGAAAATTTTACTGGTACGCTCCGCAGATTCCGTCTGCTTCGTTATTTTTTCAGACAGGGCGAATGTCGTGTGTTAGAGATGTGCGGCAAGTACTAAGTAAGTAGGTGTCTAGTTGTAAGATATACTACGGAGAGATGTGGCTACTGAGCGAATTATATGGTATTTAGGAAGTGAATTCAGTTTTTACTGAATTTAAGTTGAGGAATTTTTAATACATTCCTATATAAAAAGAGATTTTATGCTTGAAATGATCTCAGCTGTCACCTCAGTGTTTATACAATACTCCTACAAATCTGTCTTTTACAAAATTATAAATAATTGTTTAGTGATGCAAGGTAGATTTTTATCCTTATTGTAGAGTGGTTGCTCCCTTTCTTTTATCTTGTCCCTATGGTTTTCAGTAGCTCTAGGGACTCATGTTAGAAAGAAGTATGTAAAATATTCATTTTATGCCAATCAATATCAGTTAAACATAATTTTTCTTGGGTGGATCCTAGCTGAAAGTACACCAAGAGTCTATATTCTTCTTTTTGGACATTTTGATTTAGACTGAATTATTTCTGCACTATATTATGGAATATCCTTGTTTCATTAAAAACTACTTTTTCTAGCTATTGCTGAGTTTCTCAGGACTGGAACTGTTATGAGAAGATTCGATTCCAGCTTCCAGCTACATTTATTGAGGTATATACATATATGAATTGATAAATACAAACTTCTACTCTTGTATTCATTGGCTATCATTTCTTTGGGGTATCAAATTAATTATATATGTATATATATATATATATATATATAAGCTATATAATATATATATATATATATTAATATTCTAATATATTTTCCTATTTCATAGATGTGTAGTGTGAATAGAGAGAAGGATTCACAGTCATTAGCTCTCATTTTGGATGAGTCGCAAAGGATTTGCAATCTTTGAGTGATACCTCCAATGAATCCAAGGATTATACAAAAATGGAACAAGAAATTTATAAGCACAGATGCAGAAGACTGTCAAGATGTTACAGTAAATTCTTAGCAAAGGAAAGGTACCACTTATAGATTTGGGTAGGTACCAGAAGGATAATTATGTAGGTGGGAGAGGAAGGGGGATCTGGTAATTTGAATTATTAAATAATTAAATTAAATTGCAGAATAAAATTATATAGCTTCCTTAAATTTTTAATCTTGCCATAGAAAATGTTCATTCATTCTGGAACTCTGTTTTTCATTATCAATGATTCAAAATTTGAAAACTTGCCAATTTCTGTTGGAACATGATTTTTTATTTCAAATATGAAAATGAACTTTTGCAAAGTAGTATTTATAAGTGTTCATTTCTCATTGATTTTATTTTACTTCGTTGTCAACAGCAGGAATGAAAAATGAAGACTTCAAGAAACTTCTTTTATGTGTGATTTTATTGCATAATTTCTAAATGTACATTTATTACAGTTCTCAATAAAGAAAATTGCTGACAGGAGATTTTAAAACTTCTTTTAGACCTGTCCCAGCCTCAACCCTCAAATGTTCCTGTTATTGGAAGAGCAGGACTGGCAGAACCTATCTCAAAGATTTTGACGTGTCATTTGTTTTCTGCTGTTGCAGCATCCATCTGGACCATTCTGCCTCCTGTACTTATGCTCTCATTGGGCAGTGCTACACAATGGCTGTATTCATAATTCTATGTTATTCTGAACAGAGCCATTGAGTAGCACAGAGTAAAGGTACAAAAGGCAAAAAAATTATCTGAAAAAAGAATGTATATGAAAATACAAATAAATTACATGAAAAGAGAAAAAATCTTATTTTATAACCAACTGAATGACCTTGGAGACTTAGAATAATTCTTCACTACTAGTAGTGCATAAAGAGTTAAAAGTATACAAGGGGTTAAAGAGGTGGTAAAGGGTTAAAAGAAAAAAAAAGGCTTTTAGAAATTCTCCAAAATTTCTAGAACCTTCTAGAAGCAACTGGAAAGAGAACTTGTATTACTCATATGAATGTGATGAACTTAATCAATCAAAGATATTTACACTTAAACATACACAAAATTAAATGAGCATTATAATTGATTCAACTCTCAAAAAAACTTAAATTTTGTTGATTGGTAATACTTGGTAACACAACAAAAAATATTCAGGAATTTTTGCAGTCCAAATTCTAGAAAAAATTATCCAATTTAGGACAAGGAATTGAAATAGGAATATAAAAAGGAAAATTGAAATAGCAATATAATCCAGCTCTGTGGACAAATGCTTGACTGATCTGAAAAAAAAGGAAGTGCTGTCTTATGAAAAGAGAGACCCATTATAGCTCAGAAATTATTGACTCTCTTAAATAAATTCATCAAAAGTTGTAAGGGAATCTATTACACAAATGATTATATATTAAAATATTACTAAGGAAAACAAAGAAGAAGCCATGATATGTTTTAAGAGAAAGAAACAATAAAATGGAGGAATATGTTTACTTCTGGAATGGAGTTGAAAACATCTCAGAGCTCAATCAGAAATTATGACAGTGATGAAAAGAAAATAGCAAAAAATAGTGAACTGCAACCCAGAAAATCTAAAGAATTTTAATTGTCAATATAAAGACACAGATAAGAGACTTAGGATTATTCGGTATCTCTAATAACAATATGAAGGATCGTTTCTTTCTTCAGAAGAGTAAAATATGATAGGAAACAGAAGATAAATATTTTTGATAGTAGATCTAAATGGCAGAGTAAATAAAGCACTGATAGCAAAATATTTGGAAAATACAGAGAAGATGGGGTGAATGACAAAGGAACAACATGGATAGAACTATGTGAACAATGTTCACTTTACGTCTTAATTGTTTTTTTCAACCTAAAGACATAAATTGATATACATGGGTACAAAGCACAAAAAATTAAAATTAGGTATTGCTTCTGGTACAGAGTATGTATTTAAAAAAATTTGGCAGGCAGAGAAATTCAAAGAGTTAATCAAACAAATGAAAGAATAATATCTCAAATGGCTTGCCACAAAAGATGCAGAAGTCTGCAAAAATTAAGGTAAGTGAAAGATGAAGCATGGAACTAATGCACACAAATAAGGTTAATGATAGAAGGAGCCACAGAGGCATAGAATACTATTAATAGCCTAAGGAAGAATCCAGATGAGAAACAAAGAATAAATCCCATAAACATTGGAAATAGAAAGATTATTACCATTGCTCATTGACAGAAACACGTAGTTTATATATAGAAATATTCTTAGAAACGGAAGAGACTTAGGATGAGGAAATTGAATAAATCAAATTAGAGGAGGTAAATATAGTGCTACAAGGAATGAAAAATAACAAAACTCCAGGGTCAGGTGATACACCAATCAAGCTAATTAAATATGCCACAACAAAATCCAAAGCCTTAGGAATTATTAGTACTATATTTAACAGATGTTTAATTGGGGAGAGAAGTATCAAATGATTGTGGGAATTGCAGAGAAATTGGCATAAGATCTTCTTCAGTAAGATATGGAAAAATTCTAAAAATCGAATTGAGAAGTCAACTGAAGAGGAGGAAGAACAGTGGTTTTTGCTCTCAATGATCATGTTTGGATAACGTATTTACTTTAACACACAGAAAAGAAATTACCAAAAAGTAAAAAAATCCATGTCACATTCATCAAACTACAAAATGGTATGGGCTATTAAGAAGAAAGTTGGAGACAATAATACCACAAAAAGTTTGGAATTGAAAATCCCATTAATAAATAGAAGAAAAGAGCAAGAACATGGAAAAAATGAAAAGAAAACATTAAGATGAAAATGTAGAGGATAAAACTGAAACCAAGGGATTCGAATGAAAAGGCTGGGTGACATCTGGGATGCAAGAAACAGCAATGAGCTGAAAATACTTGTCATTTCCATCTATCTATCAAAAAGGAGGAAGAATTAATGTTCTGCCAGATAACCCAGAAAGATTTTCTCTGTTCTCAATAACAAATGAAAGGTTTTGGAACTGCAATGATTTCCTTCTACAAAAATTTAAATATTTTCTCTGAATGATGAGAATGAAAATATTTTACCTGTAGTAGATACAGTATAACTTTTTTCTAATGCCAGTGTGTCACACATACTCTATTTTTATGCAGATATTGAATGATATTGTCATGAGCAAAATATTACAATCAACATATCGCTTTTACTTAACAATGCCACTTGTCCCAATCAATTGTTACATATCATCATGATTTATAGCTTTTTTCTGCCACCTAATATGACATAAACCAACACTTCAGAAATTTTAGTAAGAATAAAATAAAAAATGCTGTCAAACACATGTAGAAGGGAGTTAAGTAAATTACAATTAGGAAAACATAGAAAAAAGGAGCTCAAGAAAAGATTAAACAAACCATCAGGAATGAAGTATCGACATTAGGGGGGTTCAAAATATGTAAGAAAGTAAAAGTTGAATGCAAGAAATAATACAACAGAGTTGTCTGAGAAAAAATCTATTCTAAAAACTAGTTGGTGGAAGGGGAAAAAGATGACGCTGAAAAACTTGTAGAAAAAATGAACTCATAGATTCTTTTTTATCAATTTGATCTTGCATATGAAATATTTCAAGAAACAGCAGATTTTGATCCTAATATTGAAATGGGCATAACTAGTGGTGGCATAAAAAGTCTTTCAAACAAATTTTTATCCCTAATAGGTGTACTATCTTGCACTGAACATTTTCCATAATTTTATTTTAAAATTCTGAAAATCGAAAATTTACAATCTTTGAGATAAAATGAGAATGGAGTATTTCATTATCCTACAATAAAACTTTATTCTATCTGTAATGAGCAAATTGCAGCTCATCTAAGAGTAAAGTTCTACTAATATTGTATCAGGAAAGGTTAGGAACCAGTTTGGCAAACTTGGAAAATTCTAAGAACTGGTGGGAGCAGGCTGATTCCCAACATTCAGCTTCAACAGGATCCCTGACAACAATGAGTATGCTCATTCTAATTGGTGATTCATTTCCTGATATGGCTGTGTCATAAAAATAAATTTAATTTTTTTTATTTTTAACTCTTTTTGGACAGAAATGACATCATTACTCTTTTTTTACTAGTACTACTCTCATTAAACCATCAATGGGCTGAAGGCACAAAGCTAAAAGAGTACCTTCCTTATAACTGTTGGTCCAAAGGGTGCCACCAAAACAGAGGAAGGGAGGAGTCAGTGAATAACCAGTTGTTTCATCTATGAATGGACTATAAATCACCCCTCTGCCTCTTGTACTTCTGACAATATTGTAATTGCTTAATCATTTATTATTATAGATAGAAATTATGTTTCAAGAGCAGAGAGAAAACAAAGAAAGGGTGAAGAGAAGGTTTCCACATTTCTAAATGAACAAATGAGAAGTAGCATTATATACTGGATTGAATCAAGCAGACTGAAAGACTAAAAAAATACATTTGTGATATGAGGAAAAGTGAGGCTTGACTACAACATAATGGCTACACTACTTTGTTTAAGAAGTAAAATTTTTAATCTAATGACAAGTGTTCAGTGACCATATTTTCTTTGCAAAATATAGGATTCATTCAAAATGAATTTATAAAAAAGTAATATAGGAAATCTTGGTCCATTACAGGCAACCGGAAATTTCACGGATAACAAATAGAACAATAACTTACAAGGAAACATATTTTGGTTTTAAGAGCCAAATGAAAGGACAATTATTAATTTCAATATGCTGATATGGACTGACAGATATGGACATAATTCTTAACGAAATTGAAAGCTTACCCAATGTTTTTCAAAAAATTCAAATAGTTTGTAATCATTGAAACAATCTTTGTTCTGTTTCAGGAAATTTCATGTCTGTCATTTTGCCATTTAATATAAATATGCATTAAGTCTTCTATCATATGATACTATAACAGGATTGATTAGTCAAAGAAAAAGTGATTTATCTTTAGATAAACTAAAATTTTCGGCTGGTATGGCCAACTATTGTGAGCATTGTGAGCAACTAAAGGAAAATAATGAACTGAATTCCCTTCTCAAGATAGCCCAGGATGAATCAGCACAAAATTCTGCATCATTACAGCAGTTCGAATGGCTGGTCAAGGCAATGATAAGGTTTGAATCCAGTTGCAGGTGCTTCTGGAATTAGAGGGCTGCCAACCCCACCGGAAGGTTTTTTCTTTATTCTAACTTCAGAAATACCGGATTCAAGCCTGAACTTTAAGTTTCAGGGCCTGAAACCAGCTCCCAGACCTCGAAGCCACTTGGCAGGTGGCAAAATCATTTATTTGTCACATGTTTTTCACATTATTTTTTTCGGCTACTAACAAACATTTCAAACTAAATTTGTTCCAATTTGCCACTCAAATAATTGCACTGCTGGGCTCCAAGTTAAGCAAAATAGATTCAAAAAACACAAAACTTACTTAGAATGGTACTTAAGTATGAGTGGGTTGTTTGTATTTTACAAATTGATTTCGCAAATTGAGTCCAGCAGTACAACTTCTGAAAGAGAATAGGCAAAAGAAATTATTCAGAAATTTTTTTATATTGAATTAATGAATCATTGAACTCACTTAGATAGCAAGGAAAATTTTTTAAACGAGCAACATATAGTGTTTTAGAATTTAAAACTATGAAAAAGATTGATCAAGTTTTCCAAGGGCTTGTCAGTGACAAATTATTGCTGTTTTTTGAAATATGATATTTAAAAATTTATGAAAACAATACATATCTAAATCCATTTGCATATGGCATCCATCCAGTTTTATTCCTTTAAATATTCGAGGGCATTAGGAGGGTAGGGTCCTAAGGTATAACTTGCTTAGCTTAGGTAATATGTAAACCTTATATTAGGTTATTTCAATGCTTAAACTAGTCTGGAGTTTATTTCCATCAGTTTTTGAATCAGCGCCTACAATTAAAGTTGCCTCAGTAATTATGGAGATATGAAATATCCTAAAGAATTCTGAGTAAATGACAAATTACTTTAATTTCCCTTGGGTTAAGAGACAAAGGTTCTCCAAGCGCCGAAAGTCTAAGGGCGATTCCCGGGAAATAGATAATCGTTTAGTGGTCCCAGTTCTTCAGAATCCCAATGTACATTTCAGAAACAATACTTCCATCCAATGCTGAATGCATTCAGCATTGGACCCCCCATGAAGATGGAAGCACTGTTTCCGAAATGTACAT
This sequence comes from Pachydiplax longipennis, assembly GCA_036926295.1. NCBI lineage: Eukaryota > Metazoa > Arthropoda > Insecta > Odonata > Libellulidae > Pachydiplax > Pachydiplax longipennis. The sequence goes on along the minus strand of JAVFKF010000024.1, from coordinate 9,495,062 downwards.
CGGGATTCTGAAGAACTGGGACTGCTAAACAATTATCCGTTTCCCGGGAATCGCCCTTAGACGGTCGCCGCTTTCGGCACTTGGAGAACCTTTATCTCTTAGTTCATTGACCGCCGAGTTCCTTTTTTCTCTCTTCTTCCCTTGGGTTGCTGAATACATGAAACTGAATATGGGTTTCCCAGATAGCCATATGGGCAATGTGAAATCGGTCCCAGGATCAATTCCTAGTGGAAGCCCACTACAAAATATTCTCAACTGTCAAAGCAGTTTTGGCAATACTACATTTGCTATACTGAATATGTGAATAACAATGCTAGAGTTGCTGTTTGCAAAGATGAAATCAACATTTAGTGGCAATATTGTGGTAGTGGTAATATTACAAATGACTTCAAATGCATCTCTGCATGTTCCAAAACATTTCCAAGAAAATTATTCTAAAGACTCAAAAAAAACTGATGGCTTGAAATACTTAGTAGCTCAATATAAATAATATCTCCAAACAAAAATTTCTCAATGGAAATAATATCTCCAAAACCACACCTACGAAACTGAAAGTCTACTTCTCAATTATTTAAAGGATATAGAAAATAATTTACAAGATATTAATACTTCCTTGAACTGTTAAATGTAACTGTCTTCAAAAGTTTTAAAAATAAAAACAACAGCTTATAATGAATATTCAACAAAAATCCATGTCAGAGTAACAGTAAATGCACCTTTTTGTTGCAAAGAGCAGTGATCCAAGTAAGTCATATTTAGGGGATAACATTTCTCGATTGCTTAATGGCAAAGTAAGTTACCAAATGAAATTGAAGTGAGTGATTATGAAATAAAAATTGTGATGATATCAGTGGTTTAAAGATGAAATACTGATTATAAAATAAATATGAAATTTTTGAAATGATGAAGAATGATTTTCAAGAAGACTGGGACTGAATGATTTGAAATAGTTAATCTTTCCTTGAAATAAAAATGAAGAAAGATAAAACTCTGTATACAACATTGTTAAACATGATAAGAAGTGTTAATGATATGGAAATAAGAGATTTAGATCAAATAATCTATCAGTTTTCCTGATTACTGAGTTGAATACAAGAAAAACTTCAATTAAAAAAGCATTCTCTATAACAAATTTCATGTAAGCCACAGATATCGATGACTTCCTCCTTTCTAATTATTTTTGATTGAGTACCTTCCATTTTCCTCGCAAAATTTTAAAAATTAACTCAGCATATATTTGGGTAAAATAAAATCAACCACTATCCTTTCTACAAATAGAATACCCTTTCCTCACAGTTACAGTAGGGAATAATTCAAATAAACCACCATTACACTGAAATAATTCTAAATAAGAAGGCTACTGATGCCTGGTATGAGCCTTCTATGATTTATTAACTCAAGTTCACAAATGATCAGTATTGGCACCAAAAATTTTTAGTCATTGAACTCAATCCCTAATTTCTTAAACACACACTACTACAGGTAAACAATCATCAATGAATTACGAACGGATACCATGGAATTAAATGAACGTTCGTCTACCAATTCCTCCATCAAGGTATCAAAAGAAAGATGCACTCATCAACAATGATTACCTTCTTTCATCCAAGCAGTAGACTAGCATGCAATGGATACCTTATAAGGATGTCACTCTTGTCTGCTTAATTACTTCCTTCATACTGAATGAGATGAGCTCGAGGTCACTGCAACAATAGAGGAAAAAAAGGATTATGAACTTACAAAAATTTGATAAGAAATTGATACACAACATTTGATACTGACAGACCATACACCAAGATACACTGATGGGACCTGCTGATGAAACCTTCCTTTATCCTACATTGTAACATTAACACTTTAGGAGGAAGATCAAATATTACAAGACGAAATGCTCGTGCGGCAAAACATATGTTAAGACAGTGAGAAGCTTATGAAATCTGTTGATTATTAAGGATAAATATTGGTTAATCTAAATATTCTAAGTCCAAGTAACGTATTCACGGTACTTAAAAATATTCGCAGAATTAAATTAACTCACAAGGATATATACAACGATGATGGCAATATAAGAAATTTAAATTTTCTAATCAAGACACAGAAAAAATAATTCGAAATACGATCAAGTAATTTAGAACAAGATTTCATAGTCAGAATAATGCATTCTATAGATAAGCCATGGGCATAAATCAAACGTGTTTTCCAAGGAGCTTTCTAACACTTAAGATAGTTAAATTGTTTCTCAGCGTTTTCCAAAAAATTGCTAATGTATTCATTTAAGTGAATTTCTGATGTATAAAAGATTTCTGTGAATTTTAAATTCTGTTCGAGAAATTTAGGACGTACAGCAACCGTGCTTGTGGAAAAAGTTTTCAATTAAAGAAATCATAAACAAAAAGAATTATTTACCATCACAATCGGCCGCTCTTCACTCCAACATTACTAATTACCCTTCTCACCAGAAGATTGTGGCGTTGTTGCCATTTCGTTCATTGTAATTTAAATGGTTCATTGTAAACTGATAAATGGAAATCGTAACATAGTTTATTTTAATGTCAAGTAAATCAGTATTTTCAAATCACTTTCAGATTCTCGCATTAAATAAGCTTTAAGGTTTCTCGTGAGAAACCTCGGGTCACTTAATACAACGACATCTTCTCACAACTTCGGAGACTTGGAGGGAATCTTAAAAAAATAGCTTTAATGTTAAAACTTTCAAAGAGGATTACGTTATATTTGTCATAGCTGAAATGTATCGTAAATCTATTTATCACAGCCCACAATCTATTAAATTATGAATTGTTCAAAAATCTAGGAATCGCCAATGTATTGTTACTCTGCCATCTTTAGGATATTTGTAATAATTTGTATTAGTGTTATTTGAATCTATCGAAACAAGTGATCATTGTTTCACGGATAATTTACTACTTGAATTTTCACAACCATTTACTTAAATTGCAACGTAATATCACTGAAATGTCAAATTACAGGGTAAGGAATACAATTTACTGGTGAGCCATGTACCAAATAAGCTGTACCTTAAAATCTAATTTTATCTTTCGTTGTACCTGGTTTACTCTTGACGTACACCACACTTAATATTTTTCGGTTGCGAAAATTGCATTCTTTTTACTTTTACTGTGATGTACTTGTAAATATAGTTCGGATTAAGTAGTTTTTAAATTAATGCAGCTTCTCGGAAATTTACAATCTAGGCCATTTGACCCAACACGAATTTTAGTAAATGTTCTCAACCGCTAGATACCTCATACCTTTGAACGGTATTTAAACATGCTTGTTGATCTTTTACAATTACAGCCTCTCGACGCAAAACGCGAAGAATTTCGACGATACCTTGAAAAGTCTGGTGTTATGGATGCATTTACGAAAGTCTTAGTTGGGTTATACGAGGAACCTGAGAAACCCAATGATGCTTTGGAGTATCCTTTGCGTGCTTCTGTTGGATGAAAGTTTAGTTTGAAATAGTATAGTAAAAAGTAAAAGCGTTTTATGAAAATTTATGAAAGCCGACGACAAAAATTTCATATTGTCACATACGGTCTACTTAAGACTGATCTATTACATTACGTTGTCTCATAATTTTCATTTACGCATGGCAACCAAATTCGTATTCACCTGTAATCAGGAAAAAAGTCGCATCCTATATGCCAATGCATCGATAGAGATAAGTGTAAATTGTGTAAAATCAATTGTTAATTAATTTGCCTTCGTAATGTCGATGTATCAATCTAGCATTAGTTAAAATAAGTTTATATCACATTGTGATGACTTATTCATAAGATGTGCTCGCAGTAACTCGGTTAATGTTTATTTTTTATGGAACTTTTCAGTGTGTATCCAGTAATAATTTTATCAAATTTTTTTATTAGATTGTTCTGTTCATGCATGCAGGAAAGGTGATGTTTGATTTAATCGTATATCTTATGAGTGAATCGCTAAGTTTTTCGTTATATTCATTGTACAGCTTAAGATCTAAATTTACTTGCTAAAGTACTGACCCTTAAACAGAATAAGATATGTCAAAAAGCATCTTGGTGATAGTGGGCCAAATGTTGTTGAATTAGAAACCATCAAAGCAGAATTAGAAGAATGTAAAGTAAGAATGAAGGAATTGGAGCAAGAGAATGAAGAACTCAAAAAAAGGTTAAGTGCATATGAACCTGCTGAGACTGTGGCAGATACAGATGTTCCTGGAACAGAATAAGGTAACGTAAATGCTAATGTGATAAATTTAATTAATTTTCTTAGAGCCCTTTTTTATTATTCTTATTTTGCAGAGACTGCTCATATTGACCATTGTACTCCAAGGACTACAGAAAATGTTTTTGACGGCTGATTACCATATCTTTATGGTGCAATAAAACAGTACAATTTGAAATTGTTAGTGATAATAACTTCACAGTATTACCAATTTGATTTTCAAATGTTTATTTTTCGCAAGACAGTAGCATTTACAATTGTAAAAATTGTAAATTTATATTTAAATATTAAAAGTTTTTTACAACCTTCTATTGCATTGTGAATAAGCTTGGTGGCCATAAACCCAATTAATACTATTGTAATAATTTTTAAAAAGGTATTAACATTGTGTAGCAAACAATTTCATGAGTTAGATTCGCCTAATATAAAACAGACACTTTTGGGATAGAGAAACATATATTTTTATTGATTAGTTCCAGATTTCTTCGCTGCTTGTCTGCTTTTCACATCCCAGTTATAAACTCTGGCCATATTTACCTCGGTTGTAGTCAGTTGATCACTGGAATGAAAAAAGGAGATTCTTTTAACTTAAACATTTAATTCATAACTATATAGAAATCATATATCACTTATGATCTTTCCATGATATACTCTTCTTTTCAATCCATACATGCTCATTTATAGTTTTACTTCTGACTCTGAGTTCTAAAATTAATTCTCAAACGTCATGCATAGGATATTAATACCCCACTGTAATACACAAGTCTGTCTATGTAGAACAGCCCAGCATATGACAGAACATCTGAACTATCTGAATCTTTTTATGAACTTATACCTACAGGTATATGTTCATAAAAATGAGCTGGGATGAATTATGCCGTTTTCAATTTCATCAAAAGATGCTTTTGTTATAGCTTTATGAAAGGAACCTATGAGAAGCTTTCTTGACTTCGGGATACAAATACCATTTGGCTATGGTAACCAACAAAGAATAATTCCACTTTACATATTAAATAATACACAGAAAAACATTATTTTATAACATGTACATGTTGAGGAAGAAAAGAGGCAAACAGCCTCCCAAACCTCTAGATCTTAACTGAACTAGACTATACTTACTACAGTAAACAGTAAAAATAGTCACTCCAAAATCAATAAATAGGGAAAGTGGAATTATAGTTATGTTGCTTCCATGGCATAAAATAGCCAATTTAGATGAATAGCACCAGGTAATGGCTTAGCGATGAATGCAGTTCATTATACTAAAATAAGAATTATGTCAAAGGATCTGTATATATATGCTTTAATCCCTAAGTGAGATTGAATTTTATGGTAAATATTAAGTCTGAATGCTGTAAGGTGCACGTGAAATCCCAAAGGATAACACAGGAAAAGTAACATGCAACCAGGAATATACCACTGATGTCTTGATTTATGGTCTGATGCTAAACCAACTAATCTATCAGGCATCAATATTTAGCAATTTTTTAAACTGTTAACCTAATTATAGGTGCAAATAATCCCAGAATATTATTATGGAGATCAAGAAATTTGAATGTTTATCATTTGTCATAATATTTTATGTTCCTGTTAATATTTCCAGAAGCATAAAATATTTTTCATGTCTTTGGTAAAGGAAAGAAAAAAAAATCTTTCATTTATTATATCTCAGGCTTGGTCACAGCTGTTATTGTATTCTATTGATGTACAAATTAGTGTAGCCTTTCCCTTCCTCATTCAATCAGGAGAAAAATATTCTACTCTTATTCTCAGAGTTTTCTTGATATAAGCTACAGTGTCACAAGTAAAACTGTAGCTTTATTCTTAAATCTTTCCAACCTTTCATTTTATTTTTCCATAAGCAATTTTTATTCATATTTAGTTTTAGACCTAGTCCATTCCTAATTAACCCTATAAGTCCAGCAGTGAAATTCAACCATTTTGCACTGGTTTGCATGATTAGGAACCTAGAATTTCCAGAGTTTACAGAAATAGTTCCTAAAACTGCCAGATGCCCAATGTATTAGAACAAAAACAAAAGTAGAGGTATTGGCTCTTATATGATGAGAGTTGATTAATAATTCATATAGTAATCATATAATGATTAATATTTCATATAGAAATACTTCCTGCTTTCTTCAATTTTCATAAAATATTTTTAAAATTTAGAATAATAAGGAAATGTATGCATGAGTTAAGTATGTGGTTGTATACTAGGTAGGGATAAGTAGATAAAGAATTCTGAATACCACCGCTTATTAAGAACATATTGGCATCAAACCCACCCTTGCATAACTAAATAGTCTGCTAACCACCCTTCCCAAAAAAATAAGACCTGATATATCTATAAATTTTATAAGCATATCAAAATCTTGAAAGCAAAGTCAATTCCTCATCAAAAAATTAATGCCATACTCACCGTAGGAAATCCAGATCGTGTTCTACATATCCGAGGTTCTTTTTAGCAGTTTCAATGTTTTTGCTAAGTAATGCAGCAGCATCATCTAAAGTGTACTCCAGCATGACATTTGCCTAAAATTAATAATTAACCATGCGTTAACAGACATAATTACATAGCTTTCCTATTAGTAATGGTAAACCTAGCTGCATGATATATCTATTCCCAACTGTAATCAGTAAAGAATAATCGGATCACCTACAAAAAAAATAACTATGTAAATGTTACTAAAAGTAACAATGTACATTTTTCTGTAATAAACTTATTGAAAAATATATTAGGTAAAGAGGTTCAATGCTTTGAGTTATTAGAAAAAATGCTATGCAATTAAAATAAAAGAACAGAAGAAAAACCAAGTATATTAATATCCTTATTTTCTTATGATAAATAAATTAATTGGATGAAATTCACTACAATATACAACTTGCAAGACACTAGGGACTGGATTGCCCAAGATCAATTTTTATGTAGACATAGTTCCCTTCAACTGTTTTTGTACCTGAGGAACTACCAATCAGTATCAGAGATATAGACCACTGATCTCCAAACTTTTTGAGCAGGTCACATAAGTTCGCAGAGAGGGCTAGGTCTAAAAGATTTTCATTTTATAAATCTACAAATATATAATGTATTGTTCTTAAAAGGTAATAGCTGCAGTAGGTTTAATGATATTAAATCATAAAGACTGAACATAGTAACCTAAGAATATTAAATGTCTCACTATGATAAAGTACTGAGTATATCATCCAATTTACTCCTGGGCCACATTGAAACATTTCATGGGCCATGGTTTGGAGACCCCTGCTCTATAGTTAGCAGTAGTAAAAGAACAAAGAAACCACAGAATAATGTCAATTCTTTTCTCTCATAGAGAAAACTGAATAACATATTTCCATTTGACCTTAATGTTTCATTTTTAATGTCTACAAGCGAGTAAAATGATGAACATTTTTAATAAAGTAATACATTTTTAAAAACTTGAAGGCATAGGTTCGTACACTATCGTGACAGAGCAACCAATAATCGATATTGGCAACTATATTTTTCAAAATACTTATCCAAAACCTATATACGAACATCCTTTAATTTCTTAGATTATGGTACAAAGATATTGCGACATAATATAAATACTTAGTTCACCTCATAGAACCGACATCAAATTCATGTGTGTTAATTGATCTCCATTCAAAAAACTTCAGCTAAATCCTATATTAAGTGACTAACTTTAAAGAAGTTAGGCCAGGCTGAGAATATCATAACGTACTTTAAAAAAGCTCCCGAACTGGCTTAAAGGATAATTCTAGAAGCAAAATTAAGAAACGTACACCTACATATCTCTATGATAACCTTTAAAGTATTAAGTATAAATTGCATTGTAGGTTATGACCATCAACATTTGTAAAAACCTAAGTTAAATGTACATAATAATTCTCATGCTCAACAAACAGATCTCATCACAACTAGGGCGATACTCTAGTCCTTGACATTTTCCATTTATTATCTTGATTAAAAAAGTGTATCAATGGACAATCAGAATCTCCCCTTCAATAGTTCACATCAGTACTGAATTCACACATTCTTTGTGTAGTAATTGTTAGCCGATGAGAAAACCAAAAGATAAATGGCAAATGGAAACGTAATTTAAACTCACCCCAAGCCAAAGGCAGACTTTATCTGTGGGAGGGACTAAGGCTTTCATGAACACTTGTTCTGATAACAAAAACTGAGTTTCAATATCATTACGAGAATCTTGGTGCTTTTTCAGTAGCTGAATCATTAGCTGGGAATGTTCCATATCTGGTAACTGCGACTTCAACCTTCAAATGTAATAATAAAGTAGTTTAGTTTAACTAACGTCATTCCCGAGATATTTACTACGATGTAAAGGATACGGACTACAATGGTTGATGAAAACAATTATAAAGTTAAAATAACATACATGTATGACAACAGTGCACTTACTTCCCACGCTTAGCAAGGAGGTGTAATTCCATGAATTTATATTTACTATGCTGCTCATCTAGACGCGCTAGAGCGAAATTTACACTGCTATTATTTTCCGGCCGAACCACGAATGCATCTACATCATCCTAATGAAAAAATAAATAAAAATATTAAAGACACTGCATGGGACTCAGTTCGAGTTTCGCATAATAGAAGTTGATACAGAAAAGAGCTGCGTAAGTCATCAGATGATAACAAAATTTCAAATGCTTAAATTTACCACAAAGGCAGCTTCTGGAATCCCTGAAAAAGATTTCTTTTTCTCATCGTTCCCGGTCTCCTCCTGACCCGCAGCCATGTTGAAGAGTTAAAAAAAACAGAACTGAGCTCTATGAGAATCATATCCGTCCAACTGACGTAATAGGAGGATGAACATTCGTAGGCTCCCCGTAGTACTTGTACGTCGTTCACAGAGGCGCTGCGTGTACTTTTAGGACGAAAGAGTGTCCATCCTTGTCAATAGATGGCGTTAGTGTCGCCATCGGCCAAAACGGCGCGTGGTTCAAACCCCTTTTTTTATTCTCATTTTTGTTGCTTATAGTCGCAATATTTTGATAGCATTTATCTTATGCTTGGGTGGATATCAAGTGAAGATACATTAGGAACTTATTTGCAGCTTGGAGTCCCCCTTACGTAGCAGTGAATATTTTCAAGAATGCAAACCCAGTCTGCATTCTTGAAGACACTCACTGCTACATAAGGGAGACTACAAGCTGCAAATAAGTTCCTAATGTATCTTCACTTGATAGCCATCACAGCATTACATGAAACCTGCAAAAGTATTAAGTAATTCTTTATTACTCTGTAGATGGAGAAGAAATGGCTGGATGAGGTTAAAATTGCAAAGAAAAAATTACAAGCCCAATTTATCAATTTATTTAAGATGAATTCCATACATAGGGTGAAATGCAGTGGTAAAGATCAATGTCTTGTATATGTTACCTTACAATGTCACAAAATATCAGGATCCCAATAAAAATGTCAGTCAGTCATAGCATTTTCTATCTTCACTCTTGGATGAATGGTATTCAAGTGCAGTATCTGTAACAAATAGGAAGATATCATGGATTAATAACAATTAAGAATATAATTTTCATAATTCTTCAAATAGCTGATTATTCCACTACCACCCAGGAGGTTATCAGCATAGTAGCATTTCTCTTTTTCAATAGGTTAAATATACCTATGTGGTAAAGAGATCCCCATTAGGCATATGAGAAACCACAAATTAACCACCAATCTGTAATTGATAAAATGCACATAGTCAAGCAATTGAGAAAGAAAATTTTAAAAAATATCAAATAGTTCTAAATAAATCCGTATTGCCTTAAAATTTAATTTTCCATAGATTAACTCAAATTTTATAAAACATTCCATAAACAACCTTAAGTTAACCAAATTTACCTTTTTAATTTCCTTGGAGACCCCAAGAGTTGCAGAAAAATGTTCAAATGATTTTACCACAGTCATCAGTGAAACAAGCTAAACAAAAATGTAAGAAAAAATCAACTGAAATATCCATAAAAATAAGTACACTGTAAAACTCAGGCAATATTTACCAACTCATGATGAAATAAAAAAGCTTAACATGGATTAAGGAAATGAGAAATTGATAAGAGCAGGCAGAAAAAAAGTCAGAATTAAACAACACGAAATGAATATGGAAGCAAAGACCCCTTTTTAAAATAAAAGTAAGAGAAAAAAAGAAAAAATTAAAGTTTCTGTAATCTAGTCCTGTTGTTTTCAATACAGTATCGTCGGATAGCTACTTCTGAAACAGTAGAAACAAAGAAAGCTTTAAAATCTTCTTTGTGACACTCACATCTAAAGAATTGAAAAGTATCATTAGATGTCACCTTTGGAGCTATAAGCATTGACAGTTTCTTCTCCTCGGGACAATCTTGCAATGCTTTCATGGCAGCAGTGATACCTACACCTAATGAAGAAAGGAAAGACTCTGAGGGGCAAATGGAAGTTTGTTCCTGTTCAAATAAAAATGATAAGTATATATTGTCCAGTAGAAGTGGGTCTGTTGCGAGATCTGCTCTGCAGTGCTCACAGTTGGTGCCTTTCAGAAAATTGGCAGCCATTTGGTAACCTACAAAGGCAACAGACATTAATTTCTTATTGCTTAAATTCAGCTCCATCTTCTTGCTCCTACTGGTTGATCTAGATTCTTCATGTGCTGTCTGAAAAAGAGAGGAGAGGTCTGTTAAAATGTCGCATCCATCTTCTGCAGTGTTTCCTTTTGCCTGATTAGAAACTAAATTGTTAATCACCGCAGTCTTCAAGGCATCCTGGAACTGCTTTGCATTGGGGTGATGGTTACAGCCACAATTCTGCCTAACTATATTAAAGAGATTTTCAATGGGGTCTTGATTAAAGTTTCTAGTACTAATATGTAAAAAATCCTTCCTTCTTAGACGATCCCACAAAGATATCATAGCTCTCATGGAAGCTAACCATCCTTCTTGAGAGGGTGGACGGATCACCTTCTTCTTTCCAATAAACTCCCAAGAATCAATTGTGACCAGCATTTTCTTCCAGAATGCTACATGTGGTCCACCCTCGGTTACAGCATATTTGAGAGGCCTCCGCTTGTCTTCACCCATTGATCCATTCAGGCTGTCAAATGCAGAGTCAACATCCATAAGAAACTGGGCTGTTGCTAGTCCATTGATGCCCAAAACATCTGCAATAAAAGACAATGAGAGACATTGAAATAAAGCATAGCACAATTTGTACACAAAGAAAAATTATCCAAGTTTCACTTACTGTTTCCTACGAGTGCATGTATTCCTGCTGCAACTCGTCTACTAAAGACTTCAGCAGCTAAATAGACTCGCATTTTTTGACGTGGAGTGGGGGACAAGTGGGCCTCCGTGAGATTGAAAATGCTGAAGACCATAAAGATGAAAATATTACACCAGTTTAACAATATATTACAGAGAGAGAACTTTCACAAGATTCATATCCAAAATTATTGCATGAAGTTAACCAAAGCTGCTAAATTCAAAACTAACCTCAAAGGAAGAAAGCCCACGGAATGATCCTGCCTATCAAGCACTCTAATATGCTCCCATTCTGCAGTTAGGGAAGTCGGTTGCTCTCCAATATTAACAGACAGTCTGACTTTATACTTCAAGAAGAGGTTCCTGAAACATTTTAAAAGATGGGGAGGATCAAATATAGTAAAGATTGTTTCCCCTTCAAATAAGAAGTAAGGATGGAGGAAACTTGAACCAAGAATCTGCAAAGCTTTTACATTACTTCGGGCCATATCACAAACAGTAGCTACAACTATAAGACCTGTTTCTTTTATTGAGAGCAATACTTCCTTAATTAACTCTGATAATATCTCTGCTGGAGTGCTTCCATGGCTATAATAGTAAGCCACAGGTTGTTTCCAATTTCCCTGGATCCCACGAACCATAAAAACAAGAGCCTCTTTGGCAACTGCAGATGAGCGACCTTTAGTGCCATGATCAGTGAACCCATCAATCTGATCCTTCTCTCTGTTGTAGGTGAGCAATGGCTTCAATGACATCTCATCAAAAATCAGTGTGCAGAATCTGCTTGCTGGTTTCTTCCTTTGTGTTGATTCTTTGATCTGCTCCAAAATTTCCTGATTTATACCTGAGGAGAAATCAATATGTGTTAACAATTTACTCAGCGTTGACCTGGAAGGAAGAGGAATTTGGGACTGAATAAATTTATAAGTTCTTGGACTCTTTTTAAACAAAGAAAGGGCAAATATCTTTTCAGAATGAGTCCATCTCCTTCCTTGTGGCTTACATTTACTCCCTTTTAAAACTGAAGTTAAGAACATCAAAGAAGAATTACTGAGGGAAGTTTTGAAAACCTTAACAAAGTCAAACTTATCTATGTTGCTCATTTCACTGAAGGATTTCTTGAGCTTTAAGGTTGCCATCCTTAACCTGTTGACTGCTCTATTTTTCCTTTGCAACTCCTTGCACAGCATCCTCTTCCTTGGTGTTAATTCCTCTATTCTGGTTACTCCAAGGTAACTGCTGATGGACTTCCTTTTCCTTTTTGATGATACCTTTCCAAGGGGAGGAGAGGATGTAGGTGGGTAAGAAGAGGGTGAAGGTGGGAGTTCAATTGGGGGAGGTGTACTGGGAGCAAATGAGGTTGATGGAATAGGGTCAGGATTTGGAGGAGGTGGGAAATTTGAAGGTGAGGTATGGACAGGAGGTTCGGATTCTGGGTCGAGAGGATTGGAAGGCGGGAAAAGGGTGGGCAAGGCTGAACGGAGAAGGCGGCCAGATGAAGGATAGGTAAAGGAAGGCACATCAAAATGCTTCTCGCAAACTCGGCAGTAATCATGCAGTTTGCTTGCATCGTACTTTTCAATCTTAGGGTTATTACAAAATTCCTTCCATTGTAAGGCCCTGGCAATAGTAATTAAAATCATAATTAGGAAAAATCGAAGATTTTGAAAAAGAGCACGAGTAAGGAATATATAAACCCAGACAGATGCCGCTAAGTAAATGTGTCTGCTACTTAATATACAAAAATTAACCTTCCGAATGCGGAAAATCTAGAAATGAGATCATTCTAAATCGGCGAAAAATACATACATAAGTATTGTGTATCATTCGCAATATTCTTACCATATATTATATGGTAACAATATAACTCTAAATCAGCACAAACGCTGATTTTTGTAAGTGCGATTTTAGAGGTAAGAGTCATAAACCCCACAGTTAATGCCAGAATAAAAAGTTCGATCGTCAAAGAAATGATGATAAACTGAAAGAATAAATAGGAACACGAACTACACTACACGTGCTACTCATGTTTAACTACCAACTACTACACGTGCTACTCATGTATAAGCAATTACTAAATTCAGAAATACGACGCTTACCTTTCCAGAGTTCTTGGGAAATTAAATTGTTTTCCACCTCTTGCTCCACAGCCGAAAACCCAACACTTCTTGTATTCCATTTTGTTGAGATACCTCAATTCAATCTTCAAGAATTGGAAGCTATAGCACACCTCTGCACGCGTCTCTCCAAAATGTGCAATCAAACCTCGGGGAAAACCCGGGTTCCTCCGGTGAGCGTTGCCACCAGAACTGCCAACGTGGAAATTTCAACTATCGGACTTTAGGTACTGTGCACTGCATAGCAGTGGATATTGGGAACCTCGCACATAATTCCATAATTCGAAATTACTATTATTATTTAAAATAACAGAAGATTCTTCTAAATTAAAGTGAATTTTTTATCCCTCTTCGTTATACTACAGCTACGTGTCAAATTTGTGGTGTGGTAGCAATGGGAAGAACGATGGCTGGAGCAGGAGAGAAGACATACGTCAGAGGAGGTGGGGGGAAAGAGATTCGCAGGAGGAGGAGGGAGATAATCGTCAGTCTTTCGTTTTTAGTTCTTGTACCTCGTTACCAGTCGGTCAAATTAAGCGACCGTCTGCTCAGGCTTGAGTAGGATTGGACTGATGAGAATGATGAGAATGATTACCACCAGAAATATATAGGAAACAATGAAATATGATAAAGTGCTCTATTGTAAAATATTATCATTAAAATAATGGCTTTGAAATCAGAATCAAGCGTCATTCTACCCAAAATGTACTGTCGCTTAAATTTTGATAAGCCGAATGAATTGGCGGTAGTTTTAAACCACGGTTGAGCCATGATCAATTTATTTCTTTTTAACATTTATATTTTTAATCTTACATTTAATAATCTGTTCATATATTCTTTTGATATTTAACTATTTTTTTATATTTTCGTGGAATTGATGTAATCAATCGAAGCGTCGTAAACATTGTATTCTGGTGTAAAAAGGCTTAAAGTTAGTAAATGAAGGCTTATTGTTAGTAAATTCCAGGGCAGATTTATTCTCCGACTAGTTTTGTAAACGGGTTGACATCTTCAGGTATTAGAAAAAAGTTCAAATGTAAAAGATGGAATAAAATTAAAACCGCGATAAAATAAAATTTTAAAAATATCATCTTTAGGTGAAGCAAATCTTAAAATAAATGTGGAAAATATTTCATCTACTAAGATGACATGGAGTTATTTTATTTTATAAGACAATGACTATATAACAAGGTTTTGCTAGGTAATTATCAGTTAAGAAACCACCTCCACAAAAAACAAACCGAATACAACATGCAAGAACAGCTTTTAGAGTATATGTAAAATTATTCTTCATTGATTTATTATTCTCTTAAAGTAAGAAAAAAAGTTTTTATATGTCTCTAGCCTATGTTTACAGAGGTGATGAAAACAATGATTCAAGAATAAGATGTTAGATCAGGGAATTCCATTTGTGTGATATTGAATGAAATATCAGAATTCAATTAACAGCAAGATCTTTATTTTAAATCCAGGAACTTACAGTACATAATTTATTTGTGAGGATATATTTTTTATGTGTTTCCTTATTCTTATTTCCTTGTCAAATATACCTTATATAGAATTTTTGTTTGGTTCCTTTGTGATTTCAGAGTTAAAAACATGACCACATTTACTGCAGCATAAAAAAGTATAATTTGAATCATCTCCTGTCATCATATAAGGCAGGTAGCATAAAGGCCAGCATCTTAAAGGAAGAAATTAATTTAAAGATTATATATTTATGAATTGAATAATTTATATTATATAAGTTTATGTTTATGAATCAAATATTTATGAATGAATATTTGCTGGCCTTAGTGGCCAAGCGGCTAGTGTTCTAGCACAATCACTCTCTAGGTCTCAGGGTTAATCCCAGCTGATTGGATTTTTTCTGATCAGAGAATGGTAACTTCCTTCCACTTAACCCCTTCCCCTCCCTTCCTTTTCTCTCTCTATCCCTTTAAATACCTTGCTCTCTCATTACTATATACCTTGAAAATGGCTGTCATGGCCGAAACCGGTTGGTAATAAAAAAGTTTGTGAAACATACAAAGTTTGCTCCTCTTACTTGTTCAGAATGGCGTTTCATGAAGTACAGCCATTTCAGATTAACTTTAAACAAATTTATCCTTAACCCAATGTCATAAAGAACCTGCATAAATCTTATAGCAGCCTGTATTCCTTATAGAAGAATAGCATGCACTTTTTACAGTAGTCTATTTCTAACCATATGTGTTTAATGTACCAAGCAAACCAACCAATTAGCTAAGCCAACTTTCTTCTTATATACAAAAGTCACTAAAGCTTGCATTGTCCCCCATAAGTAATACACAGGACCATAAGATTTGCATGATCTCTTCATGATATTGGATGAAGTATAGCGCAAAAGTCATCATCATGCTACCTGTTAATCAAAGCAGAAATAAAACCATGATAGCTTAGATCCTTCAAATAAATATTATTTGAGCTTTTATGACCCGTATTGATTTAGAGATCATTACCTATTCACATCCGAATCAAAAAATATTGATTTTCTCTTCAAACTAAATGCAAGAGTCTTAATGAAGAAAGTCATTATTCTATTCCACATTATCTCTCTCAACAATATCTCAAATTTACCGCAATTAGAAAACTACATGATTCACTATATACTTTCATTAACATGATTTATAATATGTATGTCTTTTGATATGAAGACAGTATTTTGCAAAAAATAAAACATTTAAGAACCTGTGTAATTATCAAAATATTTGAGTATCAAAATTCAATTTATTTCAATATTCGATAGATTAGATAGTGAGCTGGCTAAAAGCAGTTTACCTCAAAAATTATTCTAAGAATGATTCTTCTCTCATTTTGTGCTAGAACTTGGTGAGAGTTGTAAAAATTAAAAGTATTCTTTCATGACATGAGTGAAATAATAATAAATTGGTCATATTTTATTGATATATAACTTATTACTGAATTTTCATTTCAATATATTCATTTGTGAATTAAAAAAAGTATAGTATTATGATGTTTAATTTTCTTATGTATGTTGTTTAATACTCTGACCTACCCCAGGAGAAAGAGTGCTGCTGTTTTGGAGACAGTCACTGTATTTTTCTTGTGTTTCATAATTGGAGTACTATAAGATCCACAGGCTTCACACACCAGTGCTGTAGTTGAGTACTTCCATAGTTCAACTAAAATAAATGCATTCTAGTAGATGTCACAGTTAGAAATATATATTTGTAATGTTAAGATTATATAATGATTATTCCTTACTTAAAGGCTTTTAAATAAGTATAAAACAGATGGATTTGTTGTCAACACTAAGAAAATATTCTTCAATTAAGATAATTATCTTCTTGATCAGGTCTTTTCAAATTGTGAGTCTTTACACATGTCACAAAAATTTCTAAATTATAAATAAAATATTAGAAGAATACTCCTTATGTACAAACTACATTAAAACATGGTGTTCACTTGGTCTACTAAAAGTGTCTTAACCATGTTATAAGCTGGATAGTACACACTATAACCAGGCTGTGTAATGCTGGTTGCCTTATTAAAGAATGGTCTATTGATCATACAAAGAAAGGGTCTCCTTTAGTTACTTATTTTGGAAAATTTTCATTCTATAATGAAACAGTTTCTTTGATGTTGAAAGAATTTTCAGCCTTCTTTTGGTCATTTCTAACTGCTTTGGTTACTCCTCTTTCCACAGAGATACATTGATCTTTCTCTTTCTGTTGCTACTTGAAAGGTATCACAAGTATGTAAGCTAAAGCAGGTAATCTATGATGATTATAGCCTTTGAGATTTGTTCTGAAAGTGCAAAAGCTGCCCTGAATAAGGACCATGCTTATTGTTTTACTTAAAGCCCATGTTGTGTCAACCTTCAATATACATCATGTCCTATACTGCCACTAGAGGTTAGTAAAAAATTAGGTACAAATCTGTGAGTTGATCAATCCTCCTTCAGCTCTATTGTAAACTTTATTTGAGGATGAATACCATTTTATCTTTTAAATTTATCCAAAATAAAACTTAACAAACAGTAGTAGCCACTGAAAAAGTATATGGATGTACTGAGGATATTGCATTATATTTCAAGTTGATATTTCAAAGAGGCTACTACAAGGAAGCAATTGAGATATTTTGAAAATAATACATAGATACATGCAATCAACTATGCTATCAATTTATCATAAGACATTCTGAATTTTGACATACCTGTTGCTTCATACTTATCTTTTACCCTGTTCATACATTTTGAAAATTCTTTGCAATTACTCTTCAAATTCACTTTATTTCTGTCTTCTGCTGGCAAAAACCTTGCAAATTGAATTTCGGGATGCCTTTGCTGCAAATGCACCAGTAACATTCCTGTATCCTCCCCATAGATTGAAATAACCTCACAACATATTGAGCATTTAACGGTATGACTCTTATGGCATCCATTAACTTTCTGCACAGTACCTTTACTATCTGGTTTTATCATAGGGCGTATGCCATACATTCATAGAATCTAAGCAAGAAATCGTTTAAGTTAAAGATTTGATAAAAATGTAGGATTTTCATACACTCATTAACTAATTTATAGGTAGGCTGTTTCTGATTTTTTTGAGAAATCTAATTTAGTTCATGTGCAATTTTTACATGGAAAATTCTGAGGTAAATTAAATTTTCCAAATTTTTTAAAGGATGATATTAAAATATAACATTTTTCCAGTAGAAAGTATTTAGATGGTTTCTCACTGGAATTATAAAATTGAATCGAGATTATTCAATGAATATGATAAATTTCAATTACAGATATTATACGTACACATTCCTTATTTTTTAATGTGGAATTTATTCTCTAGCTGAAGTGAAAAAGCTTAATCAACTTTTAGTTTTTGGAAGCTGACCAATTAATTAACAGTAGAGCATGCAGTATATCTCAAACTGTCAGTTTTGCTAAATTTGTAGAACTGTGTAGTACAAACTATCATGGAAAATCTACAGTGAAATGAATGCAATGACTAAGTACCAGAAAATAAAGTTTTCTGGTACTGGCAAAAATAAAAGCACCACAATTTATCAATTTCATTAAGTTGAGCTGATAAATGGAGTAGTTTCAGAATAAAAATGTGAATTTTTTACCTTCTTTGGCTTAATTTCTATGAAATTTTCTTGGATTTGTAAATCATAATTCAAAATTTAAGATTCTTCATGGACTGGCAGTGAAGATTCTTTCAAAGTGAAGCTTAGATTTAACTGAAAAGTGAGATGAAAATTTTTATTTCAAAGCATCTCATTTTGTACATGTTGAAATAATTATAAAAGTGTCAATAAAATTAATGTGTTCTATCCTCACTTCCATGAAGCATACTAATAAAGTATCAATAATTATGCTTTATTTTCTTCTGAGCACACACAATAGGTATTATATTTCTCAAGAAAAATTTAAACAAGCCATCATGTCATGTAGATGTAGATCATATAAAAAGTAATAATGATGATGATTTAAGAAATATGTATGAGCCAAATTATAAGATAACCTTATTTATTTAATAGATATCGTGCAGTTTCAATTGCTGTCTTCAGATGTTTAAGGACCAAAAATATGCTTAAGTCTTGCATTTAGAAGAGAAATTTTTGTCTTTTATCACTTAATTCAATTGATTACCATGCTATTTTTCTCAAAGCTTATAATTCAATCTAATGTTAGCAAATTTATCTCTAATACAAACATACTCATTAGTTTATGGAAAGCTATGCTGAAAAATTGCAAGTTCTAAGTTTTGGAAAGCTATATTTTAATGCTATTATTTACATACTAATAATAATGCCTATTATATTTCATGGCTTTCAGGAAAAATGCGAATATATCACTTCAGTAATATTTTATCATTTAAGGCTGAAAAATAAATACTAATTATTGAAATTCATTCATTTCATTTAGAAAACAATGCAGCTCAATGCTGATTGAATGTTTTCTTTAAACTACTTACTTTTCTTTAAACTACAAAGAGGAAAATCGTAAAGACATCCTGATCATTTTATTGAATCTCTAGTCTAGTTAAAATTTGAACGATAGAGAAGATATTTATTGCTTTGACTATGCAACCTAAATCAAAGCTAAAAAGGTTTTAAAAATATATTTTCTGAATTTAACTTATGACTCTCACCAGTATTACTAGCATTTATATCATTTCTAAATTTTGTCAATTGTTGGTCATTTCCATGGTTTCAAGAAAGTTCTCTCTGTAAATAAAAGTATAAGCTTCCTTGAATGAGAACAAAATTATGGGGAATATAAATAGGCATTATTAAAAGTAAAAGAATGATAACTTGAATTAATCAATGCTTGTTTTTAAGCCCAGCCTTGTTTGTTTGCATAAACAAATATCCTAAATAATACAAATATTTTTTTCACTGTGAGATTCACAGTAAAATAAATAAAGTAATATGACTGATGGTAATGTTAGCTGATATTTCTCAGTGATTTTTTTTACTTATTGATATTTATAAGGACTTCATAGCACTGATGATCCATTTTACATAAAGTTGTATCAAAATATCTCCAAGTGTAGGAAGGTTAGAAAGAGCACCATCACTATCAATCAATTAGAATTAACAATATTATTGAATTTTCTATCATATATGTCAAGAGGTTACATGACGAGAGAACTAATGAAAAAGTGCTAACCAACTAAATTAAGAGGCTATAAAACTGATGCCAAAACAAAGGCAAACAGAAGCATGGATGAAAAAAAGTCTCAGCAAGAGGTAGTTTAAAGCAAGGGTGACAAAAGATGCAATACTGGTTTGAGTCAAGGGGAAAGCAAATTTAGAGTTGATATTCAAAAGAAAATGTATTAAAAGAATAAACAGTAGAAATAAGTTGATTGGGTAGATGAGAATCAGACAGCTAGAGAAAATGTTGAAATTTTTAAAATTCGTACAAAAATTTTACAGAGTATGGTTATTAAAAATTTTTCAAAGGGAATGTTATGAACCATGATGGAAATAGAGGAATGAAAAAGAGAGAATATAAGTAAGAGAACCACCAAGAGAGGGAGATGGAGATGGGAAATTAATGGAGAAAAGCATCAAAGAGGGAAACCAAAGGAATAATGAATAGACACTTGGGAAATTTTATCCCATTTCTCAGTATCATTATCTCAATATACTATACAATCTTCTCATGAAATCTTACACAAACAACAATTTCTAGTAATTTTGGGATGCCGATGAAGAGTGGGTTAACTGTATACTATATAACTATAACTGGATTCAATTTTTAGTTTAAAGATTCAAAATATGAGCATGTAGCTGATAAAATTGAAAAGTGATCAATTTTGTGGTAATACACTAATTGGAAATGGTAGTTAGGTTCATGCTTTCCAATTAGATACATGCATTAGAGGTCTAAACAAGTTTGGGTTTAGGCCAAATAATAGTTTTTTCCTCAGGGTTGGGATGATAACAAAATGCAAGCAATATAAGGAGCATGTCAAGCTTGGGTTTCTTATGAACAGATCAGGTTGCACTAGGACCAAAGATTTTGGGCCGTGTAGATGCAGAGCTTGATCACAACAACGACACCTTTGGTTTAGATCACTGGTAAAGGTTCTCAGGCCTCCTAAGTGCACTCCCATCTTAGACTTTGGATTGCCAAAACTTTGGCTCCTCACTGATACAGTCAGGCCTATGTCCCACACACCCATGCTTTTAGGTCCATTTCAGATGAGTGAGAAAACTGTGACGTTTTCTACAGTCCCGAAACCTAATCTGAAAGAAAAACGAAGTATTTAAGTTGACATGTCTGCACACAAAGTTTGCATGCTGTGGTTGCATCATTCACAGTGTAAACCTGATGATTGTGGTACTTGGTCATGTTTGACCCCAAAAAGTTTATTTGTGAAGGAAAGGTTGTGTCATTTTCGACTGTGTGATGTACAATGTAAGAAGTATTCTGCTGGAGGAATAAAGGTCAAGTGTTGGTTGGGAATAGGAAGTGTAATATTTGATGACTGGGACTCCATTAAAGTAGCTATATAGGATGAAAGGGGTAAGGCATAATAATTGCATTATTTCCAATAGTGTAATTATTATGCTTATGTAACATAGGCAGTAAAAATTAACAACATCCATCACAGCTTCTGGCTGCTCGATCACAAATGTAGAATGATGCATTTGTTGTTGTTCATCCGCCATGGTTCAACCACTTGAGTAGAATGGTGCGTGGTAAAAAAGTCACAGGTAAAAATACCACAGTAAATATACCACTCTAGAATTTTGTGGGCGGTGAAAATGCCACAGTAGAATTTTCATGAGGGGACATAACCATTTTGGCAATGTTTAAGACTATTTTGGCAATGGCTCAGATTGTTGTAGTTACTCCTGTATAGAATGCAATAATTTTGTTATATGTCAATCATCTTCACGCAATAATAGAATGATTCACCATTTTGGCAATACAAGGGCCCATATGCTTAACGTGATGTCTTCATGACGATGAATGGGGTATACCCGCATCAGAGGGTGACGATAGCTATGAACCTCCTTGAAGTTGCTTACTACAAGATTACTCGCTGCAGTGAATAAAAATAGCTGGCAGGAGAGGAGGGGGGGAAATGAGAAGCACATTTAAATGGCTCATCATCATAGGTCATTCAATCCATAGATTAATTGACTGAAGCTCTCAATTCTTCTCTCTCTAATGCTAATTCTACTACATCCTGATATCTCTTCTTTCCTATATCTCTCTTTATTTGGCTTTAACCATTCGTTATAAGACAATATATACAAGATATTTGTCCCTTGCTCTTCCTCTTGGTGCTTTTCCTTCTATTTTGCCTTCGAGTATGTTCCTAAGAAATCCATTGCATCTCAAGATATACTCAATCCATCCATGTAAATATGACCTATATATGTATAGGAGAGAAGGGGTAATTTTAGATATTCATATGGATGATATGGTGATCATTGGGGAGGACACTCCAGTTAGCAAATTTAAGGCTGAACTATCAGAACTCATTGAAGTCAGAGATTTGGCTAAGTGCCAAAAATATTATCACTATCAGCAAAAAGAGGGGAAATTGGGCTAACAGTGAACCAGAATTTGTACATAAATGAAGTACTGCAAGAATTTGGGATGATTGACTGTAGAGCAGTTGCAAGTCCATTAGACCAAAAAGGCAAGGAGAGAGAAGATCCATGTGAAGAGGAAGTCTTTGATAACCATGTGTACCATAAAGGGATTGGTTGTCTTTTGTATATAGCTGGAGGAACAAGGCCTGTTATTTCATTTGCCACTTCAAAGTTAGCTCAGTCTAGCTACAAGGATTGGCACAATGTGTTGTATGTTCTGAAATATTTAAAGGGTACCATGAGTTATGAGTTACATCATGTCAAAACTGGGGAAAAAATTAAGGCATATGTTGATGCAGATTTCAACAATTCTCAACATGGAATCTGTATCACTGGTTATGTGATTATTTTTGCAGTTGCAGCAATATCCTGGAGAAGTCATAAGCAGAGCTGCACTGGCACCTCTGCAACCCTTTCTGAGTACATGGCATTATATGAAGGGTGAACTGAAATGGCTAGGCTTATTATTAGATATTTTTTTCAGGAATTAGGAGTAGGAGAATTTGTAGAAAGCCAACTAGAAATTTTTGTTGACAACATGGGGCATTTAAACTGGCTAAAAGGAGAAATTTCTCAGAGAGAACAAAGCACTTCAGGCCAAAGTTTCATTATGTGATGGAAGTAGTGCAAGAAGGAATGATAAACTTGAAGTAAGTTCAATCATCTGAAAACCTAGCTGATCAGTTAACAAAAATACTGCCAGGTGTCAGAACAAAAATGTTCACCCAGAAGTTAGGGTTGGTGTGAAGGGTTCTCTAGATATTAATTCTAATTTTCTCTAACCTAACCTACTACCTCTAATCTAACTTAAAGTTCATTTGCATGTATTTACTCATTTTGTATGGTTGTGTTTCAAAATATTTTGTGAGTTGTTTTAGAATTGGTTACTAATATTGTGTATGATTATTTGATAATTTTCCTTGCAGGATACAGATGATAAAAATGCTCCAGGGGAGGCGTTAGAGTAATTAATGTTTTATGATCATTTTTATCATGATTGTATATTTTTCTTTGTTCATATAGATATGTTTATTTTGTTTTTATTCTGCTTCAGGCTATTCAATTGCAGGGTACTTTATGTTTGTGTACCACCTAGCATAAGTTAATCAAAATTGATGAAGATACATCTGTGGTGTAGAGACCGGAAGAAAGGGTTATAGGCCATTCCACATTAAGTTGACAGTATTGTCCTTATGGCAAACGCTGTTGCCAAACTTACTCTCAGTCTACTCGCCTCGCGATTCCCATGCCAAATTTGAATTGGCTACTTGATGTGTTAAGAGAAAGTGCATTAAAAAGTTCCTAAAGTAATGTTTAAGAAAAGGACGGTATATATACACAATATTTTTGGTTTGCAAAAGATCAAAGTTATAAATACCATGTGAATATCTCGAAAATCGGTATTTCAAAGTATAATAATAGATTACTGGCAGGCGTTTAGCAGTTTACCATATCTTAAAAAACTTTCTAAAAAGAAAATGAAAATAAATTGATGGGAATATTAGCAGGTAAAGCTTGAAAAATCAGAAATTATTGGAATTGCAAACTGCTTTACAGAAAGTATGAGATATCTTGAATGTTCTCATTTACAATGGGGACAAGTTCTAAGAGATAAAGGTTCTCCAAGCGCCGAACGCGGCGACCGTCTAAGGGCGATTCCCGGGAAACGGATAATCGTTTATCGTTTGGGGGGTCCAATGCTGAAGCATTGAAGACAAACTAAATAAGAACTCTAATCCTGAATTCCCAAAATTGAAGAGCCACTATGTTTGATCAGATGTCTCATGGCTTAAGGGCCGTCCTATACGTTTTGTAGCCCTTCTCTCACAAATTATCCTAAGAAGCTGCATACTATATGAGATGAAGTATTACATCTTCCAAGTACGCGAAATTTTCTGCTGTATTAAACAATTAATAGAAAATTTTTAGGAATTTTAAAGAATATTCGGAACTTTAATGAATGCATATGATATGATAAATTTGATCCATAT
Organism: Pachydiplax longipennis; assembly: GCA_036926295.1. NCBI lineage: Eukaryota > Metazoa > Arthropoda > Insecta > Odonata > Libellulidae > Pachydiplax > Pachydiplax longipennis. Next base: position 9,470,377 of record JAVFKF010000024.1, on the reverse strand, counting down.
CAATAACTGAAAGAACCAGATTTCTTACTATGATCATAAGTTACGATCCTTCAAAATAATCCATTTTCGCCGTATTACGAGAAAATTACGAGAGTTGGAGAATAAATAACTAAAAAAAAGTTGTTTCTGGGCTGCATAGTTGCCCGAAGGGTGGCTTGATTGTAGTATTCACACTTTAAACTTAAAAAGATAGGTTTCTTTTCGATTCTCCATGATATGGCATATTCCTCCTTCACATCTATAACTGAAAGCGGGCATCTACGAGCAGTCCAATTATGTCAAATTTTGGCGCGCGGAAAAAATCTAAAAATTGAAAAATTCATAAATCCCTTTGTCATCAAGATAAAGTCCTCATTCCTTCACTAAAAATATATTTACACTTTTCTTCAAATTTCTTGCGCAGAATGTTGGTGGGTATCTCTTACAAAACTTAAGTTAGCTGGCGATGGATTTTTGGCTTGCATAATTCGAAAATTTCGGTTCAAAGAATCTTAAACATTTTATAAGAGGCGTTCAAACCAAGTAATATAGAACTATAAGTTTACCGGTACGGAAAGTAAGGTATGAAGATATTTATGTGTTAATTTTGTGTTGAATGAAAGAGCGCTTTGCTCACAACTGCGTGATAAAGATAAATGAATAAATTCGTCTTTCCGCGCGAAAATGTATAGAAATAATTTGTATCAACTTTATTTTTTTAAATATTGAAAAATAAATTCCACCACTCGATGCATCCTTTACTCCTGCATTAGTACAGAATTTTTAAATGATAAAAAAAAAATTTCTCGCAACGTTTGACAACATCGCGTCTCGCTCCTTACGGGGAATACACGGGAAACGATTCTCCAGAAGAACGCTGTACTGTCAACTAAACGTGGAACGTGCTATAGCAACAAACGTGTTCTAGCCGCATGCAATTGTCTTTTTCGTTTCGCTGAATCCCTGCGAATCCTGTTACCCTTGGGAGTGATTTGGCGATGTTGCTTCCAGAGGAGTAAGACTGCTTACAATCTGAACGATAAATACAGTCGATGCAAGTCGCGAGTCATCTATGAGATTCTAAAGACAATAAAAGATCGGAATGTATATACAATATATCATTGAATTCAATGTCGCTTTGAAGAGAGGAGGGGTGAAAGATGTCATGAATCGCTCTCCCTCAACTCAACCGCTCAATAATTCGATCAGTTATTGCTGTGCTACCCTCATTGAATTATAAATCATCGCCTCCATTGAAGAATATGTTTCATTAAAGCAGAAATTAGTTTTATGATTCCTTCCATGGAAGTCATCGAAATAACTTTGAAATAAAAATTGATCGAAAGTATGCTACAATGGAAATACACGTGAAACAGATCACTTGCGGAACCAAGAACTGGTGGAAGTGCGTAAAAAGGGCCAGTGATCACCGTCGTGGCAGAATAAAAACAGAATCACAGGGAGAGAGTCCGGAAATTGGTCTTCCATAAAACCATGCCCCAAATTATGCCGAAATTACAGAATTGGATGAAACAGCAAGCTGCTGATTCAAGGGATTAACCCTAACCTAATATCTAGTCACGGTGTGTGCGAGTGCGATGATAACATACGCTAGATGATACCTTCCGCTGATATTTCCAAGTGAATGATACGCAACCAGCGACCTACTCCTGCTCAACCTCGCCGATTTACGTGAACTTCCTTCCGAGTTTACTAAATCAATGGGCCCTAATCCTAAGGAGTTTTGAATATATGACTACGGGCAAAATTCATGTTTGGTAAAACCCTCCGTAAGGCACGACAAATCTTAATTTAAATTGAAATTCATCTTCTCTACGTTTTATTTAATGATAGTTATAGTAATAGATAATGTTAGACGACACTTTATGCCTCTCTTTTTATCCAATTTGAAAAAATTAACGACAGACCTCAGCGGGTCTCAGCTTTTTAAAATCCCCGCCAATCCGACTGAGCAACGTTGCCATGTGTCACAGGCTCATTTGTGACGAAATCAAAAAAAATCTTAATTTTCATCGTAGAACGTCGATCAAAAGACGCTTGTGCATCTCTTCGGACGAGTGAGACGACGAAGATGATAAATTGTTCATCATTTTAATTGTTTGTAACTTTTTAAATCGTACTCCACGCAGTCGGACCCCTCTGCTGAGATAGTGAGGATGCAGGGCATGCAGGTATTAGGACCCCTGCTGAGAAAATGAGCTCCGAAGGCGAGAAGAGGGTGCAGGTTAGGGCGAGAATACTACTTTTAAAATCATAAAGGAAAACCCCCAGAACCTTACCACTTACCAGTTTTTCTTATTGCATTTTCTGCACTGAATAAGACCATGTATGTAAACATTTTCAGCAGTTTTCAGCTATACTGCATTAACATTTACGAAAGGAACGAATTCTTAGGTTTATTTTGATTGAATATTATATTTGTAACTTTTAAAAAATAGAATAGCTGCAAAGCTAAATATTTTAGCAAAGTCGGGAATTGTGTGTACATTTCGCAGTCTTCCGTACTTCTCATAGCATTTATAATTATAATCTCGATAGTAAATTCTTAATTACATGTATAATTTCTCTTTAGCTATTCTAAATATCAAAATTAGAAGAAATGAGCATTTAGCCTAAAAAATATCGGTAATAAATGCGAATGTATGTAAAATTACGAGAAAGGGGAAAAGTTTACATTACCTTGACTAAATAAGGCCTGTAATTTTACATAGGAGTCTTTTAGAGCTCTTATCTGGAATCAGCTGTGTTACGGAGAAAAAGCTAAAAGTTGTTGACCTGTGTAATTAATCAAAAACTTTAAATTAAAAAATATATAAATAAAATTCTTAAATTAATGTATGAAAGACCGTTTCGTACACTTCCACCGCAATTGCAACATTGAATTTATTCCTAAATTAATTTATGCTCCAAATCTTTCCTTTACACCCGGGCACATTCTATGCAAAAACTCTTAAACATTTTAAGAAATATGGGTACCCAGAAACAGTAATATTTCGTGATCGTTTACTATGAAATTTAATTCTAAATCTATTCATAATAGGCCTATCTTCTCTTACACCTAATGAAAAAGTAAGAAATCTTAATAATTTATTTTAAATGTTTTTCTTTATGCTTTTGGGTCTACATGTAATTAACCATTCTTCTTATCGGTTGTTAAAGGCAGGTCATGATGCTAAAAACGGTTTTATTTACAGACCTTATTTACATAATTACCTCAAATGTCGAAGCACTTTTAAATTTACTACTATCATAGAAGCATTCAATATAGGGCAAAATATTTTTCGGTAATTTCAAAATCCTATAATGTTATATATGTTACATAATAATAATAAAAAAATGTCGCTCCAAGGGAATGTCTAAAAAATCCTTAACGAGTCATATTTATATTCTCAAGAAAAAATAAAAATTCGACGGATAAACATTCTATCGGGAAAACGCAGAAACATTGTCCTGTTTCTTTTCTGCGTGACTTTCTCCCTGTTTCTTTTAATTTCTAATTTTATTTTTCTATCTGTTATATCAATATTTCACCATCGAATGCGATGCTTTACATTACACGGTAAAATAAGAGAGAAAGTTTTAGATGGAAAAATGACTCAGCATACACGCAAAGCCGACGCCCCTAGAGTCAGTAAACAACTGCCCGTCCATCGCTGCGCGGTATGACCTTGCAAACGCTTCCTTCGACAGCAAAAATGCGGCGTGTGGAGCCACTCTCATTCTACCCTATGGTTCCTATTTTCGGTCAGTAATTCGCTGCCTATAGCGGCAGCGATCGCTTCTAGTGGAGCCCTAGCCTATGTTTAGAACCAGTGATGATCTCAGGCTCCTTGCAGATACCGAAATATTGTATATGGACGGAAACTTTGACATGGCTCCCTCTATTTTCCGCCAAATTTATGTAATCCGTGTACCTATTGGGGATACGACTATAATAACGGTATACGCTCTTTTGCCGAAAAAGACACGTGACACATATGAGGATCTTATTCAAGCAATTGTAAATAAATGTGAGGCCTTAAGTGATACGATGTATTTGCAAACAGTTGTGAAAGATTCCAAAGACGGTGTTCTAAGAGCTATTGTAGCAATTTTTGGCCGAGATGTGGAAACCAAAGGTCGTTTTCATCACCTTACGCAGTCCACTTGACGCAAGATCCAGGATCTTGGTTTGGTTAGGACTTACAACGAAAATGCCGAGTTTCGTTTTATCTGTGGGATGATGGACGCTTTAGCTTTTCTACCTCTAGAGGATATTGCTGAGGGTATACTTCAAAACTGAGGCTCCTGATCATCCACGTGAAGCCAAGGAGTTGCTTACATGCTTCGGAAGTTCGTATTTTAGGGGCTCTTATCGGATGATACAGCAGCAAGAGTCCTTCAAAAGTCAAAAATCAACCAAGAGATGCCCAGCTAACTTTGAGAATGCGTCGCACTCCTCCAATGCTTTACCCCAACCTATGGAATGTAGTACATGACGCCACTATGAGAAACGATGCCCGGACCAACAACATTTGCGGGGGGTGGAATTCCATAGCCTCATCGTTGATTACCATTTATCTGTATGGAGAGCGATAGAATGTTTTCAACACAAGGAAGCCACAGTCAGTACCGCAATCCAACAGGATGCTGCTGGCAACCTCCCTCAAAGTCGAGTACCTCAATGCTATGTGCAGCAACAGGAACGCCTTCGCAACTTGTTTCTTGATCGTCGAGAAAGACCATAAGACTGGAGAAGGGTTTCTTCGAGGCGTGGGTTGGAATATCCGTCATTCTCTGGATTTAAGCGTGAGTTAACGTCCAATTTTTCTGAAATGAGTAGCATTCCGAAACTTTCATCATTCTCAGCGTGCTAAAATTAATTTCAATCTAAATTTTCTTCCTTATTCTACAGCCAAATCGCCAGGAACTCTTTCACAGGTGGACGGAATTGCGGATGGACCAAGTAACTCTTGGACTAAATTATTATAATTATATTCTATCATTCCAATCATTATCATTTTTTCTTCACTGTTCTCATATTTTTTAATTATTATTCGTATTTGTTCTGATGATTTATCAAAGCTTGATTGTTTATTATTTTATGTATTTTATTTAGAATTGTTAATTTCTCCCATTATTATCTTAAGTAGGACGAGGATTTAATTTAGTTAGCCTTATTTGATAATGTAGTTGGAATTGACATTATAATGATTTTTAAGTTACACCTCATTCTTGATCATCAATAATAACTATTATTTTTATCTTAACTACATAATTTCAATATTTTACATATTAATCTTATATTTTAACATTGTATATTTAGAGTTAAATCGATAAGTTGTTAAACTTGATAACTTGTCTCCTACGGAAAACTTGGGAACGAGACTAATTTTCGTTTCTACATCCACCCGTTACCGAGAAAACCTTTTCTTACTAAATCGATAACAACGTAATACCATGTCTTATAGATGATAAAAAATTCTTAGATGTTTAAAGAGTAAATACATCTAAATTGTAAACACAAATAAAATAAGTAGGGAATAAAGGAAGCCATACAAATAAAGGAAGTGACCATGAATAGAGAAGTTAGATCTCTTCTGAATAAATATCAACTATTAATTAATTAATAATTTACTTATTCGATTGATATTATATGTTGTTGAATACTAAGGTTTCTCATGTAAACCAAAAGATGTATGGTCATGACCGTACATGGTTTGGTTTACATGGTTACCATGTATAAGTCACGACGCGTCGTGACCCTGAAGTTACCATGTATAAGTCGCGACTGGCGGTGGTAGACAGGGACTCGGACCTCACCGCGAAATGGGAAATTATCTCTGGGAAATACAACGGACCACTCGACTTGTTAAAAACGTTAAGCATCCCGCCTCAAGCTAAACATGCATGTATATGGAAAACAGAACGGAAAAATTGTTACGCTTTATCACAAGATAGTTTCTATTCCTGGGAAAGAGATTGAAAACCTGTTAGTAATAGTCTCATTCAGTATTTAAAATCTTATTAGGTTTTATTTTATCTCTTATCTCTCTGATTGCGAGCTCCGCTGAGGACGCTTTTCTCCTCTCTTTGGACATAAAATTTCAGAAGTCGATGAATCTTATTTTTAGTGTTTTATCCACAATTTTGTCTCGTATAATATCGATAAAAAGTTTTCATAAAATCAAAGTAAATGATATTTTCACCTGGTATAAGGGGTTTGTTAAGAACTGATTGGAATTTTCTGGTGTGCTCCATGCCTTAGTTAGTCAGTTTAATAGAGAATTGTCTGGAAAATACAAATTCCTGTATTTAATTTTCAACAATCAAACCACCATTGTTTATAGCGATTATTTATTACCATCTTCCTTTGCATACAGGGTGGCCGGAAACGGCGAATTTATTTCGCGCACGGGTAGAAAATCGGGATTCCGATACTGGGGTCTTTAGTAATTTTGCCCGGAGAATCTAATGGGCCCATCAGTTTTTGAGCCCGATGGGTCCTCATAGGAGATATGAGGCCCCATTCGGTACCATCAAACTAGACATATTAGTTTGTTTGATGGTACCGAAGGAAGTAAAGATAAAATTATTAAAGAATAGAATGTCCCATGAATAATCGGAAATAGATTGAAATATAAAAGGATTGCGACCTCGTAGAAGTAAAATCATTCGCCGATTCTTCGGATAGAGCACAAGAGATATTTCTGTGGTATTCAACGATGAGAAACGTATGATATATGGAGAAACAAATTATGACAAATTTCTGGATTAATGAAAAAGCTATCATCAACATTATCCCAGAGCATCTAACTAGTTTAGATTGTCTGCTCCAACAATTCTGCGAGATTCTTTTAATGGTATGGTAGTAGAATATATTTAATAGTCATGAATATCACTAATTCTCTCAGAGGACATTGTGCTCAAAACTATGGGATGTTTTTACAAATAAAATGCAATATTTCTTGAAATTTCGGACTCAATTAGTTGAGAGATATTGGAGCCCTTACGATAGAAAATTCTTCATCCATTTGACCGCGCCTTTCGAAGGACAGACAATCGACGTGTTTTCGATTTTCTTTCAGTTCATTTGGTTGAAAAGAGATTTTAGTTCGCTTCACAGAAGTAGTTAACGGTAAGAAAGTTTTTAATTACCAATATGATGATTTACCTTACCAGAATTTGCGTGTCAATCGTTCTGCCTACTTTCTTTCCCAAGGGGTTTGTGCTCAGAGTATGTACTCCAACGAACACGAATATATCGTATTCAGCGACATCTCAGTTAGTATGTATGTACTATGGATGCAGCGGATGAAGAAAACGTAAGATCTTTTTCTAATTTCATGACGAGCCTGTTGTTTATGTGAATTTAGAGATGATAAGAGAGTGTGACTTATTCATAGCGAGGATTAGTCTGCTCTGCTCCCGGACTCTTTGTTTTACATAGGACGGCGAAGTGTGAAACGGTGAAAGTAAGACCTGTTGGAAGGGGAAAAAACCCGCTTTCTACAATTACCCTCCGCACTTGAAGACGTATCTTCCGTCCTCTAAGACTTAACTTGCAGAATATGGACGATGAAGGTAATAACGCTGTACATATTGCCGCCGCAAACGGATACGACCTACCGAGTACTTCATTCAAAATTGATGAAATAAATTGCCAGAATTCCTTTGGATGGACACCCTTAATGTATAGTGCGTTTCATGGGCATGAGTTCCTGGTTAATAAGTTGTTATCGTTAGGTGCCGACGTCAGAATAAGGAATGATTTCGGTATGTTATTCAGTAGAATCAAGTAGTTATGGAAATATCTCGACTGAAGTAGATAACGCCTCTCACTTACGTCTTATATTTTCAGGAGCCTCTGCGATTACATTGGCTGCTGCATCAGGGAAAGTTGATCTCATTCGATCTGTGATGAGAACAGGTAAAATAAACATCTCAGAATTTGATTTTGAATCACCTTTGGCCATAGCAACAGTTCTTGGACATCTTTCTGTCACCAGATATCTGATTGACCATGGTTTTGACCCGAATTCTGCCATTTTATCTTCAGGTTTGTAATAAAATATAATATTGTCATGAATCAACATAATGTTTAAGAATCCATTCCATTGTCTTTAATAATTGATTATAATACCTAAATGAGGAACTGATTTTGACTAATATTGGCTAGGCAGTAATTCAGCTAATGAAACTTATTTACTTGTGCTGTTCTAAAGGGAGAATAGAAAGGTGGTAAAAGAATAAGTAATAAAAATACAAGTTATTCATTACCAATGGAATCAGTACCCCCAGGTCTGATAGAATGAAATCCATTCTTTTGCAAGAAAGCACAACTATCACTTTGAATTTGGTTTTCCTCCTCTCTACAGAGGTTTTTCTATTTCTTTGCAGAGTAACAAAAAATGTTAAGAGGAAAGTCCATAGAATGAGCATGACCACCTTTTCACCATTTCCTGAGCTTTTAACAGAGTCATCTGCAATCCATCTCTTTCCCCTTGCTTAGCACATTTTGTTCTCTTAAAAGACATGGCCAGATAACAAGAAAAATCATTTTCTAATAATTATCAGATGTATGTAAAGTCTCAAAGTATTGAGCCAAAATCTGGAGTGCTTAATTTCATTTAACAACTCATAAATATATAATTTGTACGATGCAATCGATTCATTAAGAATAAATGATAAGATCACATCATTATCATCTTTGTTAAGGTTTATACATAAAAGAATAGATCAAGAAATTAAGAAGAAAAAATCCACTGTTGCTGGGACTTGAAATCTTATCTCTCACTTGCCGGGTGGTTGTTTTATTTAATTAAGCTACCATGACAAAGAATTCCTTCATGAAACGAAGGGTACTGATGACAAAGGGACTTGATAAAGGAATCAGGAATAGATTTGTAAAATCCTTGGTGTGGAGTGTAATGTTGTATGGGTGTGAAACGTGGATGTTAAGAAAAGAGGATGTCAAAAGATTGGAGGCTTTTGAGATGTGGGTATGGCGTAGAATGGAGAAAGTAAGTTGGGTCGATAGAAAAACGAACGAGGAGGTTCTAGAGACGGTTGGGGAGAAAAGAGTAATGATTGAAGTAATTAGAAATAGACAAAGGAAATGGGTGGGTCAAATATAAAGAGGAGAGGGACTGTTGAAGAAAGTGATCGAGGGAAGAATGCTAGGGAAATGACAGAGGGGAAGACAAAGACAAAAGTTATTAGACGAATTAAGGGGTGGGATAAGTTACTGGGAATTGAAGGAGAGAGAATTAAATAGGGAATCTGGGGGCACATGAACCTACCGAAAGGTAGAACACTATATGTATTACAAAGAATTCTCCACTTCAATTTCTGTGGCTATGATGGGACAGTCCTTAGGATCCATTTACAACAGTACTACTCCACACACAGGACAAAGCAGCAAGTGGAAGATCTGGGTTCATCTCCTGATTCAACATCCTTTCTCTCCTTCATTTCCTTATGTAAATTTAAGCATATGTTTCATATGATCATTTGGACACAACAAAATTTTTTAGAATAGGAATTTTAGGTAGCATTTTTTAAATAGATTCACCAGTATTCAAATTTCTTTACTTACATGTCATACTTTGAGTGCACATCCTCAAGGGAATGAGTACCACAGGTTTGGAAACTACTGCTCGATATCCTCATGTTGAGGATAAACAGCAGCAGTTCTTTTAATTACCTAACATTGAAAGGTAATTGTTTGTAGGTAATTTCCTAAAATATCTTTACTTACTACTGCTATTTACAACACTCAGCTTTTAATTTTCAGTTGTCAATTAATCTCCAAATAGTAAAACTCTTATAATTACTCCATCTTCAAGCTATTAATATTGAAATTAAACTAGCAGAGTTCACCATGACCATGATATTTTGAAGAATACGAAAGTTTTGGAAATTGTTATAATGTTATAAAAGACACTTTGGAGAGAATTTTTAAGTCATAAATGTCAGATTGTTGATTATAGTTAATTTTTCCACAATATGAATGAAAATCAAAATTTCTTAGTAAGTGATCACTACATGCAAATGATGTACTCTCTTTATCTAATGATATATCATAACAATGAGAGGGAGCTGTGATTTGTGGCGATTTTTGTGTTACTTATTCCTCTATTGTTGACTAACAATAAAATTGTTATATTTTCATGAAGATTCCATGAGCATTTGAAGCAAGGATGTTCCCTTTCCCTTGCAGTGAAGAAATTTTCTCAAACTGCAAATTAATTTTTACAAAAAGATAGAACATACATAGACATATGTCAATAACATTATTCTCTTTCTAAATACGCAACATATTTGCATGGTTTATTCTCATATTCCTCCAAAATTTGTTTTGCATAAATCTTTTGCTTCAGAAACAATACACAGATAAATAATAATAATCTAATAATAAAGATTTTCATATTTCAAATATATACTACAAAAAATCATCTGGATTCTAGAATACTGAATATAATATTAAATATCAGCATTATGCTCATAATGCTAGGTGCTTAGATAGCAAAGGGGTAGTACATTCACTTTTTCTGAAAGCATTCCTAGGTTCAATCCCAGACAGGATTTATCATTGATTTATTAATTATTAGGCCCAACGCAGTCTAAACAAGTCAATAAGATGTTGAGAAAGTCCATTTAATGACCACATGTCATACACTATAACAAGTCATTTGGCTATGTTTTAATTCACACATGGATTTTTGGCAGTGGACTTACTGACTTAATGCTCATTTCACAAAAAGTTTTTCCTTAAGAACAAATTCAAAATGTTATTTTGTATAAGATATGCAGTGATTCAACAACATATGATTAATATTTTAAAATAGTTTTTCTTGAAATAATTCAGATAGAGAATAAAATGGATAATTTCCTCAAACAGGTGTTACACCCTTGATGCTTGCTGTATGTCAAAATCACCTTGAGATGGTAAAATTACTAATAGAACGAAATGTGTGTATCTCAAGTGTCAACATAGCTGGTTATTCAGCATTAGATTTAGCTATGCTAAAAGGTAACAAGGAAATTATGTCAATCTTACTTGGAAGAAATGGAAAATATTTAGGTAAGTCCTTACATAGAAAGTTTTTTCTATAAGAAAGAATTTTAAGTCTGATAAAGAAATACGTTAATTAACTAGGGAATTCTGGGATTTTATATTGTAAATAGGATTATATATTGGAAATGTCAACCCCAATAGATTGAAATGAATCTTCATTAAACTGAATATTTAAAATCAGGGAAATATTATCCATATTGTCACAATATTAATGTTGATAATGATAGATTCTGCATAATTGATTTAGTATACTAGTATATAATACATAAAAGTCTTGTTGCAACAAAATGGGTGAAGAAAGAGAGACCTTGGTACTATTTCTGGCAAAAGGGATAATGATACTGCTATAACTAATTTATGAAGTACTTAATAAGTCTAAGGAAATTATTTGATGTTTTACTTGTGAAATATAAATGTTTGCAACAGTTTTTGTCCATTTTTATGTTCAGGAATTTTCCTTGTTTATTTGTAGAGATATCCTATCCTTAAACTGAATTATTATAACTAATAAATATGGTGATCACTTGATGTTAATGATTTAGTCTAAATAAAATTATGTACAAAATTAAATGACAAAACAGGAACAACTTCAGTATATTTCGAACAAAATAAATGAGAATACCTTAAAAATTTTCTCTCTATTTCAGATATCAACCCAGATGATCAATATACTTCTGACGAAGAAATGTCATTAGCTGCAAAAACAGGGAATTTATTTTCCCTCCGGAATCAGCTGTCCAAGAACTTCCTCACTGTTACATTTAACTATACAGATATGCAAAATTTTAGCAAAATATGTGAACTGAATGAAAAGAAATATACTTCACCACAGCAAGAAATTCCAGAGTATTCAGTAGACAAAAGAAAGCATTTTAAATGTATTAAAAACTCAAGTTTCGAGAGCTTTAATGAAACATCTATACAGGTACTAATAAGTATGCAATTACCAATAGACATAAAGAGAAGCACTGATATTTTATAAAGCAGTAAAACTGGCATCCCAGACAAAAATTCATTAATCATCAAATTAATAATTTTCAGATGGATAGAGCTGTAGCTTCTTGTGACAACTTTGAAGAAACATCCAGCAGAAAAAATATTAGATTAAATTCTAAGAAGAAGGGTGAGAATGGAATAGAAAATGAAAAAGTAAACAATGCATTGATGGCAGCTTGCCTGGGAGGTCACATGGAGGCTGTATATCTATTACTTGCAGCAGGAGCCAACCCAAATTATGAGCAGGAAGGACGGACACCATTAATGGTGGCTGTGACATCATCGTGAGTAATTCTTATCCTTGATGAACGTCTAAGTCTCATAAATTAAGATTATTGTTTAAAATTACAACTGCTCTTGAGGTTTAGCAAATTGCAATGATCCACAGTCATTAGAAGAATTTAATGCACAACAAAATTTTTAGGAAATAAAGAGGCAAATAAGCACTCAAACACAATAATAAACTTTTTTTGGTTAAACTAATAGAGTAAAATTTAACATTTTTTAAAACAAATAACCTTCATCAGTTAATTAATGCATCTTGACTTAAAAATCCCTATGTTCTTTCTTTCTCATTATGATACAATAACCTCTTAAAAATTAGAGATGTTATTACATATAATCTTTTACTTCACTCATCAAAGATTTAGTAATTTAGCTAGAGTAGGCCAGGTGACCTTTTTGAAACTGAAGTCCATATTTAGAATTCGGTCTCATAAGAACATGTGAAACCCCTCTTATGATGCATGTTGCCTAGATCCAATACGTCACACATTAACATTTTATAGGAGAGAATTTGCTGAGTAAACTGAAATGGAAAATTTTCACTTTGTTTCATTGACAAGATTAGAAACCATAATACTTAAATAGGAGTACAGTATAACCTGTTTAAGATACTATTGCTTAAAATGCTATCCTTATTAATATGCAGTTTTATCTTAGCCCCAGTTCCTTTCACATGACACACATGGCAAAAGTATGGCTTAAGACAATCATAAGGCCAATTTTTGCCCTCTATGGACACACTGCAACCAGCCACAGCCAATCTTCCACCTCATTTGATAGACCAATAATTGTTTACATGATTTTATCACCAATCTTCACTCTCTTCTTCTACCTTGTCTTAACTTAAACAGAATTTATTTTAATTATCTTATTAGAGATGCTCAATGTTGTGGGAAAAAATGACAAACCATTCTCTTTTGTTTTCTAATATCCAATAGATAAAATATTGTCATATGCCTGTTAAAATGCCATTTATAATGCAGTTTTTCCTCAGCCCCCTTAAAGGTGTCTTAACTAGATATTACTATATTAGTTTCAGAAAGTGAGTAAAAGGTCATAATGAATACCCAAAAGGCCTCATATTATCATCTCTGATCATACATCCAGATGCAACTGAGTTTCGTGTATTTCATGCTAAATCAACTGAAATATAATTTCCATAATTTAAATTCCCTCTCATTGCAAAGTATGTAAGTAAAAATTTTATTTTCTTAATAATGTTGTTTTTTACAAATTAGCTTGTATTGAATTATAGAGGTAGGATGTTTCTATCATTACAATTAAATCATTTTTTAAAACATTTTTCAATCACATAATGATAAAAACTTTCTTTCAAAATTCAATCATAGAAGTGATTAGATAAAAGGAAGTATTTCTATAATTTCTAACTGCTTTCAGGAGAAATTCAAATGAATTATAGAAACAATAGTATTTCCTTTATTGTAAAGAAATTTTTCAACCTAATATAGATATTTGGGATTGATAAGTTGCATATTATATCCATAAAATAACACTATAGTCAAATTGACCAGATATTTTTCTCGATAGCTCATAAGGATTATTCACCAAAGTATTTTATCTAAGCTACACCATGTTTTTTGAAGACAGTGATATTTACTACAAGTCAGGGCTGCTTAAACTTATGGGCCTGCTGAACATTTCCCTTGATGCCAAATGAATATAAGGGCTTGTATGGCCCCTAGAATAGGGGGTAAATACTCATACTTATCTATTTTCTACTGTACTAAAATTGCCCTCAGAGTGTACTTGTGAATGATGGTGACCAAGTGTGAGTTCTTTTTCAACCCTGAAACTTATATCAAATGTATTTTATAGCAAAACGGGATAGAAACTTTGAACTAGCTTTTACTCTATCCTAAAGACTTCTGACTGACTTCCAGCCAATAATATAATTCTCTGAAATAAATATTGCAAACACTTTTTAAATAAGACTTACATTGTATTTTCACACTGCGCCATCTAATATGTGTTTATGTTTTAACATTTATTTTATAGGAGTCCCAATAAAATAGATATAATTAATTTTATATTATCAACATTAACATTTCATCCATGTGAGTAGTAGTTATAGCACATTGGTTTGATCAGAGACCCAGAATGCTGTCATGACTGTTAATACTGCTAATAGTTAATTATTTGCAATCAAAACTACAATATATTAATAAACATCTGAACAAAAGGTAATTTAAGACCTTTTTGATGTTGATTTTCTGATTAAACCTAGAAAAAGTTTATTGGGTTTTAAAATAGCTATACACTTCACAGCTAAAAAAGGACATTATTCTATCACAGAGTACATATGATGATTCTTCTTATTGTATTATTAACTTTAATCATAACAAAATAATTGGTTTTAGAATCACTGTATGCAACAAGTGTGATATAATGCTTTTTTGTAGGAATCTAGAAATCACCAGATTGCTGCTGTCTGTTGGAGCAGATCCAAATCTATTATCATCAAAGGATAATCTTACAGCTTTTGACCTTGCAACACTTTCTGGTTCATCAACTGAGATAACAAGACTTATTGCTTCCTGTATACTTCAGCCATCAGTTTCTGATGCAAATGAAGTCTGTCAGTTGATGAATTCTTCTGAGCGAATTTCTTCTCCATTTAGTAAAATAAAAAGGTTCAAGTTTGCTAAGTCACCAAAGATTTCTAGTAACTTAAAATCAAACAAATTCCTCTGGAATCAACTCAGTCCATATAGGTAAGGAGCTGCTTCCTTTGGGTCCGTATTCAGTTTATTTCACAGCATGAACAAATATTTTGGATATGAAATGTTTCCAAATCAGTCTCTTTAAAATTCTCAATTATTTATTATAAGAGGATTATTTTAAGAGGAAATTTAATGACATTTAAGCATTAGCATTTACCATGAAAATTTTCTGGGTAATTTTTATGGCTAATCCCTTATAGAGTAATAAGTTACATCCCTCTTTCAGATTTTGCATTAACTATCTATTGTTATCTTAAGAGTCTATAAATATTTAATAAGTATGACCTTTCTCAAATTGTATTTTCTTGTTGAGAGTCAATTGGTTTTCCTGCTAGTAATTTTATATAGACCGTCTTTTATCGTCATTCTCTCTCCTATATTTTTTCAGATGCAAACTACTAGGAAGCAGTAACTCAAAAGGATCTCCCAACCTTTGGGGTCAACTTACAAACAACGACAAACATAATCTTAAAGGCCACTCAGACAATAAAATGAGATCCAGAAGACCACCTATGTCTGAAATGGAAATCTCACAATTGCAAAAACCTTTTCCTAGTGATACTCTATTCAGGCAATTACCTTCAGATAATGCTTTAGCTTTGAGAGTTCCTTCTTTTATTCCTGCCAGGAAACTAAATAGGGTAGTTTGGAAAAAATCCTTCACTGAAGTGGGAGACACCCCAAATGATGCAGAAGCAATGAAAACTGCAGACATACCAGTGAAAATTCTTAGTTTGATATAATTAACAATAAAAACCCAAATTTGAAATTCATGCATCCTGAATGTGAAACATCACTAAAATTTACTAATTTTAAATTATATAATATCCTGAGGAGGAATCATTTTAAGTCAATTTAAAATTATTTAACAAAGGCATCTTTCTCTGCAAAATGAATATTTAAGTCTTATTATTTTAAACGAAGTGGTAATTCTATGATGACACTGAAGTATATTTTATACACTGAAAAGAATGTTAAATTTGTATCAGTATGTTTTATATGTATTGATAGGGTTTATCAGGGATATCACCTCCAGTTAAAGTTCTCCATGACTGAAACATGTATTAATATAAGTAAATGATAGTAGAATGTAAGTTGTAGCATATAACATTTTCCCGAAATTTGGAAAAGATTCCTGTTAAGGCTTCAGTTACTGATACACTCTTTGCTGTGAACAGCATCTACTTTAAAGAGAAACAAAAAGAATAAGAAATGCCAGAAAACTTAAATAACAGCAGAAATTAGGTATAAATTTAAATTGTTTTTAGTATTTGTTTTAATTCCCTGAATTAAGAGTATTTACAAATTGTATCCATTAGTTTATATTATTTTTGTATATGTTTATTAATTAAATCCTAAGAATTGTAATTTTTAATAATATTCATCCTTTGTAATCTGCTGACAAATTCCAAGTAACTTTAATTATTCAAAATTTATTGAATTAATAATATATAATTGATTCAAAAGGTAACAAGAGAATAACTTTAAAACAACAACTACAAATAAAAGTGTAACATTGTCAAGAAGAGTATAATAAGTCAAACTAGCTATTGTCCATAACAAATTTTACTATAAATCAACATTACTGACCATTTTTATTACCAATAGTTTGAGATAGATTTGTTTGGCTTAAAGGAGGTAAACCCAAGTATTTCTCAACCAAATGAATGAGATTACATTTCTTATCTTTCACACGACAGCTGACTCCTCTTGTTCGCAACCAGCTGATTATCGTTGCAGTATTAGCTTTACAAAGCATTCCACCTTTTGCCAAAGCTTCAACATCTAAATGCTCCTATCAAATAAGATATTAATTTATATTTAATTTTTGAGAATTCAATAAAAACAGGAAATGGAATTATTAAAAAAATAAAGTCCTTGAATCATCCTAAGTTTATATCCCTCACATTAAAAGAAAATGTGTTTTGACGACGTTTTACTTTCACAAGCACCATGGAACTCATTTGTGAATTCTTTTAACTAAGGGATATCATTCAGAGATTGTTTTGTTTTGGGAAAATCAAAGCTCCTTTATAATGCTAAATTTTGTTTAGTTTCAGAAGAGCAAATTTTATAAATTTTTACTAATTATTTGATAACTTTATTTGAGTAATCATATTAAATAAAGAAAGATCATATTATATAAAGAAAAATATATCAAAATGGAAGAGTTTAAGTAGCTTCACTATGAGCTATGAAATATCCTATTAAAATGTAAATAAAAAACTATAAATTAAATAAAGCTATGTGAATGTTTTATTGTGAAGATCAACAGAGTACTTAAAAATTTACAGACATTTATCAATCATTTAGGAATGGTATTCTATGAATACTCCTAATAACTAATACTTGCAATGTATACTTTACTATAAACATAAAAAACCAGATGTCCAGTTTGTTTAAATATTTCATAACTTGCACACTATACAGATTGAGTTTTCCCCAATCCAAAATGCTTAGGACCAAGATTGTTTTGCAATTTATTGGATTTTGTAATGCATCATTTGGGGGAGTTAGTAAAAATTGAACTATAATAAAATTATTTTTGTTCCATATTAAAATAGTAATATATATGCAACAAAGAAAGAATGCAAACATGTATTTATTAATCAAATCAGATAAATGGACCCAGAACTGAATCCTCCGTGGATGAAAGAGAGACTTTGTAGTGGATGAACTTTTAAAATATTTCCTTGAATTTTGTCTGATTTCAAAAGCTTTGTGTTAAAAGTGTCTCTTTAACTTATGTGTTGCCATGATTTCTGTACTATGGCTGCTTTTGGCATTATTCAAAGATATTAAAAAAGGTAGTACTGAAAAGAAAGCTGATACAGGGTTATACAGGGTATTCTAGAATACCTGCCCGGAAAGTGGGAGACCCGGGTTCGAGTCCCGGCCAAGTCGCAATTTTTCACTTCTTGTATAACCTTGGGTTAGTCGCACAACTTCATGTGCTAAGTAAAAATTACATTTCCAAAGCTGATACAATTTTGGATATTTTAAAATATTTTGGATTAAGGATAGAAAATACTAAAATATAGCAGATACATAAATCAATGTTAATAATTTAACTCAATAAAGAACTTTTTAACACATTTTCTTCCAAGGTTCCATCTGGGACCTTTTGGCATCGCCAAAAATGATTGACAAATTATTTACAGCAATAAAATCTTACTTAGCAATACTAAATTTGCACACTCCCACTAAATATTATTCCTTTTATCACAGCATTATTAAGATCAATGTTTATATTGCAATTATAGGAAGTGTTTGTCACATTTTTATTTATACATTACATTTCTTTAGTATATTTTTAATAAAAAGCTGTAAGTATTGTTTGTTCTCTGGCATTTCAATTAATTCCAACCTTAATTTTCAATTTCCGAAGAACCAAATTGTTTGGGATACTTGATTAATTACAGATTGCTTTTAGAAAAACTCTTAAAAGCAAGCAGAAAATATGTAAAATAATGTAGGAAGAAGTGGGTTGTTTGCGATACACATGTATTTTTTAGAGCATTTCAAACTAAAAAACAATTTATCCTCAAATCAACAGTATATCAATGTTCCCAATATGGAACAAATATATTTGATGATAACTTCTGTTTTATCGAAAAAAAGATACTTTCCCCATATTTCATTTTGTACTACAGAGATGTGATCAACTGGAAAATGTGTATAATCAGTATTGAAAAAATTTTCTTAACAGGTTAATTTCTGACTATAAATAATTGAGTGAGAGAATCTCAGTTTTCTGTCCAAATATCCTTTTCTAATTATCTGCTGAATGATAATTAAATCACAAAATACTTCAGGGTAGTCTAACCACATCTGTGACTTACTTGGCAAGAAATAGATACAAGGCATTTCATGGATTTCTATTCTTACCTGAACTGTTGGACGGCTTCTTGGAGTTGGCTTCTTACTTTTCAAATTATTCATAGATTCATCGGTGTTGTTTATCTGGAAAGAAAATTATCATGATTTTATGAAGTAACATATAAAGGGTAATGAAGAATATGGCTGCCTAACCCATGAGATATTTTTCTACAGGGTAGTATTCTCCAGGGGTCAAATACAAGCAAACAATTTAATTTTCATTTCTATTCTCTGAAGTCTAACTTCAACATTTTTTAAACCAGTTTCATAGAGTAGATTTTATAGAACTGTTTAGATCATCACTTGGATTTTTCCAGTTATAAAAGAAATAAATTTTAAATTTCAAATTAAATATCTAAATTATTTAAATATTGCCTTTCTGATTGCGGAACTGCCTTCACAATTCCTAGTTTCTATGGAATAAATCAATACTAGATGCCACTCTCCCCACTGGCTAACTTATTCATGGAGAAGTTAGAGAAGAAGGCACTTGATACATGTGAGAAGAAGCAGACAGCCTTTAGTTACGGTATGTAGATGATATATTAGTCATCTGGCTGCTTGGTGTAACTCAACTAGACAAATTAGTTCAACACCTCAATAGTCTTCATAAGCTCCACAGGGGACTGAAAATCAACTCACCTTCCTGGACGTGTGAGGAAGGAAGACAGAGCACTCAGTGAATAGGAAAGCAACTCACACTGACCCTGCTTTGCACCACCACCCATTGAAAAAAGCCTCTTTGGTAGTTCATCATGCATACAACATACCAGATGATGATACCATAGGGATGGAGGAATGACCTGATTGCTGCTCTTCAAAGGAATGGTGTAACTTGGTAAAGGAAGAAGGATGCCAGAAAAATCAAGCCCTAAACAGATGGAAGAAAGGCAGCAACCAAACGCATATGTTATAATTCTCGATATCTCTGGAAAATCGGAAAATATTTAAGTAAACATGACATTTTTGCAAAATTTAACAATGTGATGAAGCCACACTCCATAGACCCAAAAACAAAACTCCACAGGGCCTAAGCGAAGGAGTTTACCAAGTCCTCATGTGAGAAATCATACATTGGGAAAACAAGCAGATCCATGGTGGTTATTCTGAAAGAACACTAAAGGATGACCAAGAATTGGAATTTAATCTGTCTGTTGTAATAGTATTTTTGAAAAAGCTTTGACAGTTAAAGTCATTTTGCAAATATAGGATCCTGCCAGGAATCAAACCCAGTAACATTTTCAACGAAGTTGATGGCACAACACACTTGGTTATCTGGGAGCCTAATCTGTCTGTCATTGCTAAACATGTTTTCAGGGTTGAAATGAGCATGAGGTTTAATTTCAACATGTCAAGGAGGTTGTGAAGGAAAAACAATATGTTCCCTGAATTACAAGAAAAATATTGAAAACACTGCAGTTTAATAGAGACCATTGCTATGGCTAACAAAATGAATGAAAAGGAATTCATCAATGCAAGAGCCAATCAGAGAAGATAGGGAAAAGGAAAACAGTCATGGTAAAGTAAAATGATCTAGAGAGAAGATGTATAAAGGTGGCCAATATCACTCTCCCACTACATAAACTTGAAGAAACCTGAAGAATACCTGGAAAAACTGTCACGAAGAAATATCGCAATGAAATCCTATAACAACATATGGTTTTCTAGTAACAAGTGCCACAGTAATAATATCTAAATGTAAATGTAATGTCTATATTTCTTCAGAATTTGCAGTGACATCCATGCATTTTATAAGATCTAATTAGATATTTAATAATATTTTTTAAATATTCAACTATTGGAGATTTCTACAGCTACAAGCATCACTTTTTCAGAACGATTATTTTTTTGTTTTTTTCATCAAGAAGTTTTTATTTTGATAACATGGAGAACATCAATATAAGCTATCAGAAGAAAGGTATAAAAAGGTAAGTCAAATTTGAAGAAACTAAAAGAAAATTTTTCATTCCACTAATTCAGTGCTGTTCTTAGTTTGTTTTTTCCATCTGTGTCTGTCTATTCATATAATCTATTGACTACTTACATATTGAGGTGTGATTAAAAAGTTATGTAAATAGTTCTTCACTGTTTCCAGTAATTATAGAATCCAATCATATATATATTATACAGATACATACAGGTTAATGTTGAGGCATTTATGGTGATAAAAGAAAAAGCACCCATTTAAGGTTCTTTCTAGACAAGGAAGATTAAATCAAGAATCTGGAAAAAATATTATCCTATGCTATCATCCACAGCTGTATGGTATCACCTCACTTCCAACATCCAAAAGGAGAAAGATCTTCTGATCAATTCCTCTCTGTTGGAGAAGATTGTAAGGAAATGAAAGGAGTGGGGAGGAAAAAATAAGCCTTAATAAGAGATGTAAAATATAGGATATAAAATAAATAGAAGATGAGACAGCTCATACAGACCTACATTTCCTAATGCAATGAGGGTAGTAGATTTAGAAATGCTAGTTAGAATATCTAATAACACAAGAATTTAATGTGACATCTTTTTCATTGAATTTACAGCTTGAGATGCAAGAAGTAGTTTTTAATGACCTAGCAAGTAAAATAATTCATACTAAGTATTAATATATTGGCTGAACTGAAGATATTGTTGCAATATTATCTTCAGGACTATTCTTTTAAGTGCAGGGCATAGTATTTTCCAGTAAGTAGTGTTTGAGCTTATCAAAGAGTATGGAAGTAATACAGCTGATGGAGATAACCATGGTAAAATTCATGACTCATTGTGGGGAAACTGCATTTATAATCAGGTTTAAAGTTAATTCCAATCTCAAAATTAACTCACTCGTTTTAAAATTAGTGTAGCTTATTAATAGTTAAATTATTGTTTTCATAATTTCTTCAAAACTGCCCAAAATTCATCATTGTTCTCATAGAATAATCAGAGAATCAAACAGGGACATTGCTCTGATCCTGTTTTTGCTGTGTTTCAATGAAACAACCACATTAAGGTTTTCTTTGCTCTGGCCATTTAAATATTATACAATTTCAAAAGATGCATTACAATGTGAAATATCTTTTTGGATTGCATAAGGTTAAATTAATTTTTAGAATATAAATTTGAGATATATGGAGTAAAGATCAAAGTAGCAGAATAGATAATTTAAAAGAACGTCATTCAATTTTGTATGTTGCAAGTCACTGATACACATTTAATGTACAATTCATACTGTTATTGATTTTAACTGAAATTGAATGGCTATCTTTCAGAATGGAATTCAGAATGGAGTAAATAGTGGTTTTCTGTTCAGGTTCAAGAATTTTTACATTTCAATTTGGGTTCAGTTCTCATCAAGATAACGTTATTATATTTTTCTTCACTTCAGTTTTGGTTTCTTTGAAAAACAATATTACGAGAAAGGAGGAGGGAAAGGAGGCCTACCTTTACTGATGATCCTGAACTTGCAGAAGCTGTCCCAACATTGATAGGTTTCAAAGGAAAACACTGGCTAGGCCTATTGTTCTGTTTGACTGAGGAACAATCAAGCATGAAATTACTTGTAGAAATATTCTGCTTTGTAAGCCCTTTGTTCCATTTTTGATCACCAACTAATAACCTGGGACCTCCCATACAATATTTATCTTGTTTGTTGCTCAAATCATTACTTTTGAGTAAGACCTTTGATGTAGATTGTAAAATATTAGTAATAGTAGTAGTTATAGGTTGTAAAATTTTCTGTCCGGAGGTAAGTGATGAATCCTTCCAATCCTCCCTCTCCTTTCTCTTCAAAATCACACCAGAATTCAATGAATTTGGAGGCAGATTTGTTCCTATGGAAAAATAAACATTTCTTTATAACTGAAAGCTTTGTCATAAATATATCTAAATACTTTTTAAAATTCAACTACTTTTTTTGGAATACTAATAAATATAAATACCATAAGAGAGATAATATAAACTACAAAATTTTTCATGTCAATTAATTTTCCAATAAGGAACATTATCTACTTTAGCTTTAGTTATTATTATTTACTTAGAAATTTAATAGAAATTTACTTAGAAAAGAAATTTAATAGAAATAGAATCTTTGCAGATTGGCAGCAAGCCAGTTGAGAAGGTCTTACACAATGAAATATTATATTTATATAATAAAATGTTAAATTCGTCTTATTCAAGGATATAAAACCAAGCTGAATATTAAGTAATAAGTTTCAGTTTCATCTAAATTTCCCTAATTATTGGGAAATTACTTGATTATACTGATTGGGAGATTATTCCAGTCCTTTCCTGTTCTTACTATAAAAGAATTATTTCCATGTCTATTTGTTTAATTTTATGGCAATGGTTGATTTCCCAGTTGTGTTATTTCCCTCTTATTGGTGAGCACCATATACAATAGTAGCAATCTATGATCTCTTCATCACTTTCCGGCGATTCCTAACCCACAGTTGTTACTAGTCATGTTACACTATTATGAACCTTATAGAAAAAAAAACACTTCATTACAAATCTGGCTGCCTTCTACTAGATCATTTATATTCTCGATGTTTGTCCTTTACAGTAAGGGTTCCACACGCAGCACTCCACAATGCATACATCTTTAGCAGTCATTTTACTCTTCTCCTAATTTGGTGTAAGGAAGTGCAAAAACCTTTCAGACCCTTATGTGGAAAATGATCTCAGCTCTTAAAGCACTTTTAATAACTCTACTACTGCCATTTTAAAATCCAGAAACCACAAAAAAAGCAAAAGGAACCGAAGTAAATTAATTATATAAGGAGGTAATGAGTTATTATCATTATTATTATTATTTAAGCCATGAGCTGCTTTAATTTGTTGCATTACATATTCCAAATTTTATTTATTTTAACTGTGTATCACTGTAATGTCAACAGATGGTTTGTCTGATGGGATGTCAATTTTTTGAAACTGTACAAAAAATATTACTACAAATGTTTGCCATAGACAAAAACTAGTGGCAGCATAAGAGAAAGGAGGCACCTCAACCTATATATAATAATATAAGGAGGCACAAGAAACATGGAGAAAGACTCCACAACATTCAGATGAATACTCTTGAGTGGTCTGAAAGTGATGTTAGCTATTGAGTACTTACATTTGATACTTGAAGTTGGATTCCTACATGTCTTATTGAGACACCTAACTGCATTCCTTAAAGAGTTATAGTGAAACATACCTCGACTTTTTATTTGAAGGTTCTCATGATTTACAATTAAACTATTTTCCACTGATTTTTTATAGCCAAATTCCTTTTTCTCGGCTGTAAAGTTTGCCTGCTTTTGTGAGTTTTGAGGGCCTACACTTGTAGCCTTTGTTATGCTATTTAGAAGGCTTCTATCTGTCTCACTCCCAACATGTTTCATACAGGTATTGAACTTCAATTTGCTCTTGAATACAGGTGCATACCTGAAATGTATATCATTAATTTTATTTTTTTCCTGAAGATATAAAAATGAAAGAGATGCTTAGGACATTTATATCAATAATTGGCATAAGACACAGTAATATTGGTTTAAGTTATATTTTGGCTAGCTGCATTATAAGCTATGCTTCAATTAAAATTTTTATTTTGTTGATGTTTTCAGTACTTCACTGTAGCTGAAAAAAGGTAGACTAAAAGTACATATGAATTGATGATCAGTAAGACCTTTAGTTTAAGTGAATAATCATTTATAATGACTAGATATAGGAGGGTTGGAAATATAATATTGGCAACCACATATGTATGTACAGTGGCTATAATACAAAAACAGCTGTGAAATTTTGACAGTCTTTTGATGACGTCTTCAGCATTGCATACAAGTGATTGCCGGTGATGTGGGAGTCATAGAACATCTGTATCCACATCGATTCTCTGGATGTTCAGATGGAAACTGTCTGAAAATCCTCTGTTGTTAGTCTGGTGATGAAGTAAACACAAGATATTTCCTTCATCTCTAGAATCAAACTGTAGGTAGATTTAAGAGTTTCCATAATCTTTTTTTCACTTTCTGGTCTTAAGAGCTCAAGTAAAGCTAACTGACAATAATCTAAATTCAATTTATTGCCAGCAAATTGCCAAAAGTCTGCATATTCTTTCACTGACACTAAATTGACCTGGCTGAGATGTCTGCCACACTTTGGCATCCTACATTGAAGGCATGTGGCCAGCTTGCTGCTCTTTTGTGAGGGTATGCAGATACCCCATACAGACATCTATGATGCTTTCTTGCTATACAGTTGCAGGCACAAACAAACTTTGTCTATCCCTGCTGTTTCTGCATCAAAAACTCATGAATATGCAACTTTAGACTGGAAATAGCTCTTTTCTTTTGAATGCCCCAGTACATACATGAAGTTTTCGTATGAAGTATAGTCCACTTGCTGGGAGGTAGATTCGACAAGTAACTAATGAGTGGTACACAGAATTGCTGAATATGTTCCATGGCAAGTGTAGGACAATGAGGGGTTACATAACGCATTTAAAGCAGACTAAATGTAAAAAAATTGATTCACCCAGAAAAGAACGTCTCTAGATGTTGAAAGAAAATGGACTATATGAATGACTAAATCTCTGGACCAATCAACTGACAACCCTTTAATAGAACTTGAATACAAACAACAAATAAAAACTTGTTGTTTCAGGAGCACACATGACGTGAGCTGAGACCACCGTTCAGCTGAGCTTGAGACAGTGAGTTGCACATCATATTACTCAGGTCAGAACATGAGAAAATGTTGCAAAAGAAGGAAAGTAGTTTCCAAAACAGCATACATACAGCATTGTTTCTACTATCAAATTTAAAACCTTCATAAATCATTTATTTACAAGACATAACATACCTAGTCCGCTCCTTTCCTTTTTCAGTGTTTGATTCTGCATTGCTTGTAGCGTTTTCTTTCAAATTGCCCTTGATAGCAACATTTTGAAATGACTCTTTCAGTGGAGTTCTCCCCTGTAAAAGCAAGTAAGTTTTGAATAACATAATTCAATGATTTTAATTTTTTTGTTTGTGCTAAGATTTTCTTTTACATTCACTTCATCAGAATGAATTGAAAATTATACACAGTTAATTATTATATAATTATCCATAATTAAACAGCCTGTCAGATAAAAATATCAGTGAAGTGAAGTATTATACTGTTTTTTGCAAAATAAGGAAGTTGAATAGACTAATTTTGCATAAAACATTATCTCTTCAACACGAAAGATAGGATTGAATTTGCCATTCATGATACCCTTGTGATTGAGAAATCCTCAGTAGTTCCTCCGTTGATCTGTGAAACATTTTCTTTTTTCCTTCATCCTTCTTCTTTTCATTTGGTTTCCTGTGTTTCCCATTTCCCTGTTAAGCTTCCCGAGAGTAATCAACCATCATACTTATATACTATCTTCCTTCCTAATGGCTCTCCATCTTAGTGAAATCTTTACCCTTGCTCCTTGCTTTAGGCTCTTAAGTTGTAAAGAAATTAGTCTACATTTAGAAGTAACAAATAGATATTCAGGTTCATGTTGGAGCCTAGAGCTTTAAATGCGATCAGTATACATTGAAAAATATTTTTCTGAGTTGCATCTTTGTATTTTCCCAACAATTTATGCACCACATCTTTAAAGGTAGTTCCTGCTTCTCTTTCAATTTTTAGTTCTGGAATAAAAAAAACAAGGCACCAAACAAAAGTTTAAATACTTTTGGTTCTAAAGAAACTCCCTCAATTAACTTTGCCTCAGGCAATTTGGAAACTTGGGGTTTACAGGTATTAGAAGCATTTCCTATCTTTTCATAGATATCACATAGTTTACTTCTTAAGACATTATTTCAGTATGATGTGAAAATGTAGAAACAGAAAATTTTCATGAGGTGCCAAGCTTTCGCGGAGAACGATTTTTCTTTTTGAGTAGAAACTTCTCCAAGGGGCCAGTCAGTTTTTATCAAATGAAGATTTTCTTCTCGATTATCCCCTAAGCATAGGAATCAGGGATATTTCACATAAGTTGACTGATGTCTCACAGTAAGGTTCACATTCTGAAGTCCCCACAAACCATCCATCAATGATCTTCGAACTTTTTTTGACAAAAAAACAACCAAATCATAAATTCCTACAGAAGCACTGAATGTCAAACAGAAGTGATGCAAAGTCATTTTGTTTATAAAAAATTGCTGCTTTAACGCTCGTTTTTGAAGAGCCCATTTATAAGCATTACTGAGAAGGTTAATAACCTCCTTCAAATTGTCTCATGAACACAGAGACACTCCAGAACATGAGATTTCCATCTTCAAGACAAAACGATGTGAAGTGTCTCTCAACATACACCTATTTATGAATATAAAGTTCCAATTGATGGAAAACTTTTATTTCTGAGATTTGATCACAACAATTCAGCATTATCTATTGACAGGCTTAAGTCTCTGAGAAGATTATACATTAAGAGTCCACATCAATTCCCTCCTTAATCTGAGTTAGTGAAATCCAATAAAAATATGATAAATTTGCAAAAATTCTTGATTCTGTCATGTTAAAATCATTGTCAAATAATGAACATATGTCACAAACTAATCTTCAGTAAAATATTGATTTATAGTCCTAGAGCATGCTCCCCTTTTTGAGATCTGTTCATACTTGATTTACCTCAAATAAACATCAGAATTAAAAATAATTTCAATCTATAAATGTTAAATTTTATTGAAATATTAGACATAATTGAAATTTTTATAATACAATCTTAAAATAATTTATAAAAACTTAACAAAGGTGATTACTTTCTAAATAGTTTGAGAGAGGAGGTATCATGATTTCGCTGAAGCAAAACTGAACTTCCTTAATTTGCAAGAAAACCTGTTGTGATGGCATTTTTTGAGCATTTTTCCTGTATGTAGCATATAAAAATCTATAAAAATCAGTAAAAAATTCTCACGCAGTTTTTATTTGCAGACTCGAGTTATTTGAGAACTAATTTTTCAGTTTTTTTAATATGGATCTGAGAAGTTGCCTTCAGCACTATTGAATATCAGTTTTTCAATGGTTTCTTAGAAATCAAAATGATTAAATCTCCCACAAAATTTGCTGTGGCTATAAAAACATCAATATTAAGAAAAGTTTTTTTTTCTAATCTATCCAATACCCTGCCAAAGCGATCAGTGAGCAAGGAAATGAATGAAAGAAAATAGTACGTTCTACTCCCTGAAGCACTCTATAAGTTAGAAAATGTGAATAGGGATATAATTAAAAAAGTAAGGGATATCATCAAAAATGGTACAGAGATAGATAAAAAATTTTGGCTTAAGAAGAATAATTAAGATGATTTGGGCTAAGGGAGTAACTGTTAATGTCCTTGAAAGAGGATCAATAAAGATATGTTTGAAGCACAGAAACTAAAAAAGGAAAATTAATCACCCATTATAGTCACTATTACTTACTGAAGGCAGTTTTGGAGGAAATGGCAGAAGGGAACAATTTTAGAAGAAAACCTAGAATGAGTTACAAGAGGTGAGGAAGGTGGAAAAATCAGTAAGTATGAAGAAATTAATGAAACAGTTAACTTGGAATAAAGAAACTAGTCTTCTGATTGATGATACATTGATGGGAGCCACATGTTACACCATGATTTTCACAGGGTAATAAAATGTGAACTATGAAATCAAATATCAATAATTGAAACTTTAGTTATAGCAGTTCATACATGGTATAAAGTCCCAAATATACATGGGAAAATTAACCATTTTGCAGATTTTCAGGGCATAATTTCATAATCTTTTTTATAAAATCTTATTTCTTTTAACAAATTTCAAGGAAAACCTTACCAGAACTTGTGTATGACTACCATGACTTATATATGAATATGACTACAATTATACAATCCCTAATAAGGTGATCTGTATTCAGGCATTTAAACTCTTCCTGACAATGCAGCTACCGATATCATATTACATATTATAAAATATGAAATTATGCTTTTACTTATACTTACCCATGATTTAGCCTCCACTAGCTCAACTGATGGAGAGGATGACTGAATGAAAACTCTTTGACTATCTAAAGCAATAGGTTTACTTCCTCTGAAAATATCATTATGTGAAATTACATCTTTTAAATTAAACTTCATCATAGAGGGTTTCACCTGAAGAGTAGATAGATAATTAAACAAAGTGTTAACTGGGTTTAAGAGAATATGAAAAATATAATACATTTAAAATTCATTTAAAAGTATCAGACATTAAGTAAGTTTTACAGCCATGGACAAATAAGCATAATTTATACATCTATTTCAAACTCAATGTAACTTTGCTGTCCAGATGGAGAAATTATTTCTTAAGATTGAAAATCAAAATTGATTTATTTATAATATAAGAGAAGCCACAAAGTCAGCCTTGTAATTAAGAATGAGTTATTTAGGGCCAAATGCCAAATAAATTAATCTGAAATAAAAGTCCAGTAAGTATCATTCAGTATATCATCATACTCACACTCAAATTACTTTCGTTAGCATAATGTAGCTTTGGTAGAGCATAGCCAAACTCCACTTGATTCCCAGCAAACTGTTGATCACATACCAGAGGCATTCGAAGAGAGAGATCCTCGAGAAATATTTTAAGAGGAAGAGCCTGGTTAGTGCAACCCAGAACAGCAGGAGGGCATTGGCAGATACATAAAGAAGGATAAGCATAGACTAAGCCTGTCCAACCATTTGATCCCAGAATTGGTCTGTTGTTACCAAATGATACAGTGGCATAGAAAGGAATTTCATGCTCCTCCTCCGGTAGCCTGTAACCATACTAAACAATTGGGAAAAGTTAGGGAGGATGAGTTTCCAATTTAAATTAATACTATTTCATAAAATCAAATCTGATAATTTACTCAGGTAATGATATCTCTGAATTCTATGTAAATTTGAAACTGTTAATTAAGAAAATATTCAATCTATTATATGCAACACATTTCCTAGAATGGGTTTACCTTTCAACTCTTTACATTTCACCGCTATTTCAAGGCTTTCACATTATCCATAATTTCTTCAGAATAACACAGTGGGAAATTGATTTTAATGTAAAAATGTGATTCATATTGATGAAAACTAATTGGAATGAAGAATTAATTCATCTAAATTAATATATATCACTTAATATTATTAACCGGTTGATATTGAGGAAATAATTTGAAACTGTGATTGTTACAGTGTACCTCTAATTATCCATGTACAGACTGTCTGGGTGTGATCTCCTAATACTCCTCAATACTGTCTGAAATCTTTTTAAAGAGATTCAAAGACAATTAAATCATTGGCATGTTCCCTTTCTAGCAAAAACCGAACTTATGTAAGACTTTTTCCATGGAACAGAGGGAATAAAACTACAATGTTATCAATGCTAAAAATATCCATGATCGGGTATAGAAAATTTTGAATGAGTATGAAACATTAAAAAATAATGGATCATGTTTGCAAGTGATAATAAATTATTTATTTATGTAAATTATGAACATTGTGAGAAAGTTTGGATGATGTAGTTTCTGATTATCTGTGCATCCTCTCCCCATCATTACCCTGAATGATTGATAGTTCACTATATTAAATTAGTAGATGAAATCCCCAAGAGTTTTATTTGCAGCTAATTCACAAATGTATCAAAGGTACTTACATTATTTTTCCAATGTCTCTTCAGCTGTTTGTAAGACAAGAACCGACAATTACTTGGAATTCGTTTGGAGACACTCAGAACCTGTGCCTTCTTCAAGCTGGCAAAAATACAAAGAATTAGAACTAATGAGTGAATAACATAGGTTTGTAAAGATACTATTTCAGAAAAATTCACTCGTTATCTTCTCTTCAAGTCTTAACTACACAAGGCCTGTAGTTGTTATACTTAATTTGTCTCATGAACGCTAAGACTTACCATGTTCGACAGCATATAAGATGCACCTTATTTTCCAAATTTATTGCACAAAATTCACTTTGAGTCTCACGCATGAAGGGTTCAACCTCCATGGGTTGACTTTGAATAATGAATGCTATCTTTACCAAATTTTACCTATTCTGAAAAGTATCAACACCATAGTAAAATATCTCATTGAAAAACAAATATAACAGTAGATATTCTAGCGAGTGGTTTATAAAATAATGGCATAAACATTTAAATCAATCTAATGAATTGATTAAAGGGAAAATGTTTTTAATAAGATATTTTAGTATAGTGCTGATAGTTTTTAGTGCTGGGATCAAGCATGTCTTAGGGAATAATTTAAAGTATTTGGTGGCATATATGACACACCCTCATTTCAATAGTGCACACACAAAAAATTATTAAAGGTCTCTGTGAAAGAACTGTTTTGTTATGATTATTTATATTTAAATGACAATTTAAATTAAGTAAATATTTTTACTAATTTTTTGTATATGCTCCTAAGTGTATTACTCATAAACCCTTAATGTTATTTTCCTTAGTGATCTGAAGATACTAGGTTAAGAATCGCTGCCATTTAAGATAAAGTAGATCGTACATATTTTGAAAGAAATTAAAACTTCGCTACTAAAATCTGCTCAGAGAACACTCATATTATGGTATTTTGCTTGGAGACAAAATTAAAAAAAAGACATTTTTTTCACAGTACTGCTTCTGAAACTACCATAACTTTTTACAACTTTGAAATAAACTTTCCAATTCAAGACTAAGAATAAGAAAAATTTTTAATTATTTTCAAAGGCCTAATAATTAAATAAATTAAATTGTGGATTCTCCAACTTTGAAACATTTCTTAAAAATGATTTCTTACTAAGATCATACAAAAGATAGCACCAGCATCTACCATTGATACTCTGTGATAACTTTAGTGAGACCAAATCATTTAATGAATAATTATGTTTGCTGAATCTATGAGCATAGATATCTCTAGGTAGCCAAATAGATTTTTTATGAACCTTTGGTGAAAGCAGTTCCGCATTCCATTCCCAGGGGGGGTCCATGATACTGATCAAGTATTGGGAATAATTAGGATGCAACCTGAATTGATTAGTATTGGGACCAATCCGTCAACAAAAGTGAATAATACAGTGTAGGAGAGGATATGCTGGCAATGCATTCCTCACTGTAAATGCCACGTAGGTAGATCATATCCTATATAGGGATGCCATGCCATAGATTTTACTTATTACTTCAATAACAATCTATTGTCACCTATATTTTGATTTTTTCCCTAAATATATAGTTTTAGAACATTATATATGATGAGTATTACATGTATTTTACATTCACTTCATCCACTGCTCAGTTTGCAGCTTTTATTTGTAATAACATGAATTAAAATCATTTCTCTAATATTGTTTTGGCACATTTTAAACAGACGATGCCAACTGGCATTATCTAAATATTATTCTGGTATCATAATGATGATAAATTCAATACTGTGCATTTTCAATACTCTCTATTGTAGATAAAATAATGTTGATGTAACGTGAAAGAGTGATTATGCACTTTATTTATATAATTCCGTCATGAGTAGTTATAGAGTGATTCTAAAAAATATTCGATATTTTCATAGATAATTGTGCCTTTTTTGATAAAATCATGAATTAAAATGAATAAAAGTTACTAAACAGCATCCATATTCTAGCTAGCTTCTCAATCTGGGATAATTTTGACTGTTCCGAGTGGAACATACTGAATACTTTTTTAAAAAAGGAAGTCTAATGCAGCCAACATTTTCATGAACTAGAGCAATTCTCTGTAAACATAATCTTTGATAAATAAATTTTATCAGAGAAGCATGTAAAAATGAGAAATATTTTATGAATGTGAGTGGTGTTGAACATAGAAGAGAAAGATTTGCAAACTGATTTGCTTTGATTGCAGATTGGCAAAGCAAAGGAATTTATATGAAATAAATAATACAAAATTCCATTGGAAAATGTTCAAGAAAAAATTAAAACAATGCAGGTTTCAAGGCAAGAATGATGACGAAAAGTCATAAGTGCCATATATAAGTAAGTATATATATATATATATATAAAAGTTTGCCATATGATGTGGTATATTTTAAACTGATATTATCTTTTGAACGTTTGTGTTTTACTATTCCATGACATGTATTACAACAATCCAGAGACTGATTCATGACTGTAGCCTCTACTATTGAGAAATCACCCAAATAGATGATATTAAGATGAACATTTCCAAAACAAAACTATTTTATTTGACAGAATGATTGCATCAATTTATAGTAATAGTAGTAATATCTTTAAAAATATTTTGACAGTTTCCCACACAATGACCCCCATCAGAAACCAAAGATCACAAAAGGTCAGTATGCCACCCACTTGGCTATCTGGTAGTCCCTCAGATTGTAGTAAGATGTGGATTAATTATGAGTACATTACACTTGTGAAAGCTTGAGTTTTTTTAGAAAATTGTCAATAAATTCCATTGTCACAAAGAGATTGGAGGTAATATGAGCTTGATTAAATTTAAGATAATTATTGAAAGACGTGAAAATGGCTGTAAAAGAATAGATAGATAGATGGACCTCTCTTCCTCTTAACCTTTCGTGTAATTATTTATAAGTATAAGTGTAAACAAAAGCAAAAATAAACAGTATATAGTGGGGGGAAAAAGAAAAGTTCTTGCAGCTACACAGCTGTGGAATAACAAAACATTTGATGAGGGAAGAATAGTGAGTTGAATTCACATTGAATGGAATACTAAATTCAATGCAGGGAAAAGGGAGAGACAAACTCAATATTGGCTGGATAATGGACGAATTGATAGAAAGAAAGCCTTCATCACTTCTGCCAAAGAGTGAAAAGAATGAAGCAGAAATACAATGCAAAAAGGTATTAAATGCCAATATCAGTGGACCAAAATGAAAATAAAACCTCAAAAAGAATTGAAATAGAAGAAAAATACTACCATAGGCATTACTTGATAACCCCGAAAATTTATCCATTATAGCTTTCATATTTTAATTTTAAAGACTGATATATAAATATAGCAAAATGTTTACCTTGGTAACACATGTACCCACTTTCCGGCTTTTAGTATGATTTCAGGTAATATATTTATCATCTCCTCCTTTTCCTCAAGTAAGTCTTGCAGTGGCACACCATACATATGGATTCGATGAGGCCATATAGCAAGACTCATCTCCTTACCTTGATCAAAAAAGGAAAATGAATAGGTAACACTTTCAAAATTCAGAATAATGCTTTTATCAACCAAAACATATTACAATTGATTAATTAATCAATATACTATAATATATACTGTATAATGCATCTCAACAGCTGTTTAGGGAGCCATTCCTTAATTTCATCTAAATAATCACTAGTGAGATAAAACAAAATAGCAAATACCTATCATAACCACATCTAATGCAACAGCTAGTAATGGTTCTTTCTGAAGCAAAAAATTTCGCCCACAAACCAAGAATGATGCCATCTGATTCCAAAGGGGAGCAATGCGAGCTATCATTGTGTAGCGAAGACAAGTTTCATAGACAGTTTTAGTGGTCTGCATTCTTTTTTCAACCTATTAAAAATTTTAGATAATTATCAATCACTTGCTGAGAGGAAATTACTTATAAACCCAAATGCAACCTAATTTTATTAGTGAATGACTTATAAATGCACATACTTAAAGCTTTTAGATGTTACCAAATGCAAATGTTTCAATCATAAGATTATCAATACAGAGACATTTTAATTCATATAAGGAATCTAATATCAACTTAAATATTTATCTTTTTAGAACATCGACCAGAAAATCATTTTAAAACTCTATTTACACTGAAAATTTTAAAAATCATAATAATATTGCTATCCTAGAACTACTTAACTTTACATATTAGCATATAATAAAGCTGTAATTATTTCCTTAAATATTCAGGAATAATAGAAGGTTGAGACAGAAAATGAACAGATTTTGGGAAAAATTTTGAAGGAATGAGGCATAATTTCTTAAATCATTGATGCTGATGAATGTTGAACATTAATGGAACTAATGACTTGAAGTAGGGAATAAGTATATATGATGTACAAGTTCTTGAGTGAAAATTGATCATGTTAAGTAAGTGGTAATGCAAATTATTAGTATTTTAATTTTATGATGTATTTATGCTACCTCATTGATATTTTAGTCTTGATGATGTTCTTTTGTGACCTGCAGATTTACTCTAATAATAATATTCCTAACTTATAATTATGCTACAACATGGAAATTGAAATCTTCCATTCATTCTATAATGATTTACAAGGAATATCCTCTACATAGATCATGAATCAAAAATTATTTGATATTCAGAGGGTATATGACCCATTAAAAATACACAACCTAACACAGTATGAAAAGATTTTAACTTGAATCCATTACCACTCTAAACCGCTTCCACATGAAGAGCCTTCAGATATTCAATAAACTACCTGTAAATATCTGCATTCTTGATTAGAATAATTTCTTGTTCTTTCTAATTTTTTTAACTCTTAACTTTTAAACCTCTGTATTCTTTGTAAGAATTTAATGACTGCATTTGTGATTTATAATCAAGTGTAATGTAATGTTTTCTGTTACCTACGACGTCTTGCATCTGCATTGCATAAATTCTGTTCTCAGACAAATTATAATTAATATTATGATATTACTGAAAATACAACAGTAAAGTAGCGACATTTTTTCCTAATATTTGCACACTCAAATATCTTTAGTCAATATTTATGTAGGACTCATTAATGTGTTTGCTGTTCATAGCATAAAAGTGCGGTCACAAGTCATATATCTCTCAGAAAGGAGAAAGCATTTACAAGTCAGGTAAAAATGCATAAACCCGTAATACAACGAGTTGAAACTCCAAGATAAAAGATAGATCTCCTTGGATTTCGGATTCCATATATTAGAATTCAAACACACTACAGTATGTGTTTGAATTCTATGCTTGCTATACTAAGTCAGTATTCTACATATAATAACAGAATACTTACAGTTAAACCTATTTGATTTAAATGGGAATGGATTGCTCCAGTTTCATAAAATTTTTTAGACATTATAACCCATATTTCATTATCAAAACCATCACATGGAGATGCGATAATCCTCATTTCGGTGAAAAGTAGCATCCTGAAATAAATAACTACGAAATAATTTCACTAAAACGAATCTCTTCCCCGATTAATGAATAATTTTTCAGAATAATCACCTGCATTTTAGTACTTTCCACTGAAAAAGAGACTTAGGGTCGATAGGGGGTTTTATACTACATATTATACATTGTAATTCCTCTTTAAATGGAACTGGAGTAAGTAACAAGATTTTTCGCGCATCATCTTTGAAAACTTCCATTGCATCAAAGATTCAAGTAAACTGTTCTCCGTTATTATACAATAACTTTCTGAAGAATATGATTCTAGTATTCTCTCTAGGTCGTGCTCAAAACTCGACGGAACGTCAACCTCAGTCACTCCTTAATTGTTGATCTGCGAACAAAGCACATGTGCTGACAATGGAGCAATACCGTAGCGCGCGCTCAGGCGAGAGAATAAACCGAGAGAACTAATTAACAACTAACTAGCTAAAAGAAAGAAATTGTTACTTCTCAAGTCTATGAAAAACGAAATCAGGAAAATATAAGTAATTAGTAACTAAAATATTTAATATGTTACCAAAATATATCCTCTTCCATTTATTCTTAATTTGACATATTTTATTCATTTTATTCTAGAATCAGTACTTATGTATTCAATAAATGCATCTATTGAATATTGTTTAACAAGTATTCTTTGGTTTTCTTCTATATCATACGGTATTCGATATCATACAATATCATAATATAATAAATATAATATAATAAATATAATATCATACAAAAAATGAAACTCAACTCTAAAGTAGCTATTCACGAAGTTGGTCCAAATGGTGGAAGTTCATTCATGCGATGTATTTAAGATATTTCAATTCTATAAAATGAGATTTGTTGGTGCTTAGTTGGCAATAAAAGACAACCTTTTGAAAGGCTTGAAGGGCCTTCACCTCCTACCTGAGCGCTAGCCCTTAATTCTTGGCACGTTTCTTCGACATATTTTAATTCCGGCAGTAAACTAAACGTCAACTATTTTTGTTCTCTTTGAGTGTTCATGGTTGAATTTATAAATGAAAGCTATAATTTTGATGCCATGTATTTTTATACTTTAATTATTTTTGAGAGTGAATGCCTTGATCTGGCTTGTTGGGGTTGTAATTCCGATGTTTTCGAGAGCACCCAGAAGATAGTTTTTCCCAGCATATACTGAAAAATGGAGAATTTCGATATTGTAAACAAGAAAGGTCCTATGAACATCCATAGGACTTCAGTCTTTTCCAAGAAAGGATATGTTTTTGTAATAGAAATTTTTTGAGCGTAACAAAGATTCCGTAGTTGCGGCGCGCGTACTATTTGTTGCTGCAATGGAGCGGTGTTACGTCTATGTTTATAGAAAGAAATTGAAAGCATTAAAGGTGAAATAATTGAGAAAATGTTTCGAAATTCCTCCTTCTCTGTAGTAGTAATTTTAATAGCGTTTCAAGAGTTCTACAACCAAAATAAGAATCTGTATTCAATTTCCATTCTTATGGTACATACTTGTTTCGACTTCGTAGAGACATTACTTCTGATTAAATTCTGCAAAAGAAAAAGTCTGCAATCGATAAAAATTGAATTTGCGAGCTTTTCGTATGGGAGTGTTTTCGAGCCATCCAGAGTCGAACCAAGGATACTTTAGACAGACAAATAAGAATATGTGATATTCCATTGGACCTTTAACAAATACTAAGAATCCTATCACGTCGGGAAGTGCGTGAAATTAATTTACAAAGATTTTTCATGGGAGTTTTCTGACATCGGATAAATAAATATACAAACATCGGTGATCTATGCTATATAATAAATCTGTAAAGGGGTCGTGTCTTTACATTTGAGGTATTATTAAAAAAAAGTAGTATGGATGGTCATTATAAGTCACCCAGAGTCGGATACACTCATTCATAAAATTTTTCTCTGTCTGTTACAGCATCACACAAAAACTACCTGTCGGTTTTTGATGAAATTTGACAGAAGATGGTCTATGACCTCGAGTTACATAAAAGTTACTTTTCATCCCGATATAAGACCCCGATTAGATCCAGACACTTCTCTTAAGAAATACATGTGAAGCTCCCTTCATCGGTAGCAGGCTTTATTTCTTTTGCATGATTGAATTAGAAAAAATGATCGTAAGAAATCGAGACAAGCACCAAAAGAAATGAAATGGAATAGATATTCTTATTTTGGCTACTAAGTATCGTTATCGGGTCGCAATTTCGAGAATTTCGATCAAATAAACAAAAGTTTTTTTTTAATTTTGAGGCTACAAACAACCGGCCCCCTTGACAAATGCGATTCTTGAAGCCGAGTACATGCAATTTCCCATAAAAATACACGGAGAATTTAGGCTCATTTACTTGTATTGGTATGACTGAATGATAGGATATATGAATAGCAGATAATATTTAGAAATGTCAGCATTTGCAGTTATGAACAAATTGCGGGCTCGATTCGCAGGGAACGACGT
Organism: Pachydiplax longipennis; assembly: GCA_036926295.1. Classification (NCBI taxonomy): domain Eukaryota; kingdom Metazoa; phylum Arthropoda; class Insecta; order Odonata; family Libellulidae; genus Pachydiplax; species Pachydiplax longipennis. The sequence goes on along the minus strand of JAVFKF010000024.1, from coordinate 9,431,883 downwards.
ACGACCATTTGGGGAAATTTTCTTAATCCGCTCGACTTCGACAATGTTATTTCAATATGATGAATCTATTAAGTTTGCTTTACGATGAAAATATTTAATTTTACAAATGCATCCTACGTGCCGCCATTCGGCGGGTGCACGAATCACAACTCTCTAATTTGCTAATTTCGGCTGTCATAGTAGCGTTTCAAGTAAATATAAACTTAATTCAATGCCTCATTTTTCCCACGGGTTATCCTTTGTTTTCGAGAAAATAGAGTGTGTCGCAACTAGAAATAGGAAATAAACGGGCAGTTCAGCTATTACATATATGTGTGGCTGTCTACGTAAGCTTATAATTCGATAAGGATTAGTTGAAACAATGGCCAGTTCTATTTCTATCGCGAAATTGAAAGAAACACTAATTGGACGAACTTAAGCCAAGTTTAAAAAGAGGGAAATCATATACACTTTCATATTCTTATCGCCGATGTCTGACTTCAATTCAAAACTATGAGAGAATGAAAAATTTACTTCTTAATATTGTGATGAGAGGACGACACTGATGGTGAAAAACGGCCTATCTGATGATGAAAAGGTCTATGGAAAGAGGCGAACGATAAAGTGGGCTGTAGTGCGTCTGAGAAAAGGGAGAAATCCGCGTCTTAAGCGAGAAGTAGGGCGTTTTAAGCGGTATTTTTACCGTGTGTTTCATGTCAAAGGGACCGGGAATGTGAGAAAACAGTATATAAAGCGGAATAAAGTATAAGAAAGCATTCTATACAGGTTTTACTGTGTTTAATTAATCTGTATAGCAAGCCGTGTCTTTTTGAAGGAATTTGAAAAAATTATATACAAGGATATTTGGTAATTATGATATATATATGAATATATGATTTCTAAATTATGAAGACTCCTCATGTGTTTTCCTTAAGTAAATATTTATTTCTTCATCTTAATTACTACACTGCTTTTCAAATCGCACTAACTATATCATTCGTCTAATTTTACTTCCCCTTTGAGAATCCGCTAGTTATTATGTAAGATTCTAACCCTGAATTTTAAGCAGTCCTAAATTCTCCGTATATTCATACCGGAAATGAATTAGCTCGGATTCAACAATCGGAATCGTCGTCAAGGGGACTCGTTGTTATTTACCTCCAAATTTCACAAAAATTTCAAATTTATATCAATTGAAATTACGCCATTTGAGTGGATAACGATATCCCACGACCAAAATAAGAATATTCATTCAATTTCCTTTCTTATGGTATATATCTCGATTACATACGACCATTCTTTCTAATTTTATCATGCAAAATATTATTATATTATCTTACTGCTATTATTTTCTACTTTTATATCACTCGAGCACATACACCATCAAATTTCATTAATATTTGTCGGATAGTTTTTACGTATGTACGTAATACTTTAACAGAAATAGTAGGAAAGGTTAGGGAGTTGTGAGAGAGGCGGTAGGGAAGATATTCTTTTACACGGATATTACAATTCCCACAATTTTATCGATACATTTCAGTTTATAAATTACATATTTTAACTTTTCATCTATTTAAACAAAATATGAATGTGATGAATTATAAATATTGTAAAAAGAGACGGAAATTTTCAAGACACAATTATCTATGCGATTAAAACTACAATCTAGGTAGACTTTCAGTCTAGCTATTGGATAATAGGAAAATTCTATTGAATCAGATTTCTCTTACCTCTCTCGACGTAAGAGAAATCTTTCGACGTAAGAATAATGCATTAAGTTTGACTGAAAACCATTCTTTTCCACGGTATTTGTATGATTACATCATTATAATAGGAATTTGCCATGAAAGGCATGACGAATGCTTTTGGGAAGAATGATGGTTCGAAGAGGCACTGATGATGCGATCGGAAAATGAAAAGGGTATTTTGCTATTGATGCGGTGTAGGGTAAGTTTCCAAAAGTTAAGGGAATTCTTTTTAGAAGTGATATTCACGTCAGACTTCTGCACGCGGAGGAAAATCCCTGTAGAGCCGTTTCTTTATCGATCGCCTATCTGTAATGTCTATACATCTAATAAACTATATTTTGTAGTCGAACGAAAAACCTAAATGCAAACTTTTCGCGGTATTGACGATAAAATATATTTTCGAGCATTCATCTGCTGAGCATTCATTGGGGTATTTGCGAAGATTGTTCAGGATATAAATTCGTGCGTGGTATCACTTCATTCTACAAATGCTGTATTCTTGTTGGAGGAATCTACAGATGATCCAGCCAAAAAACTTATCCTAGCGTTGATAAATCATCTGAATATTAAAATAGGATTATCAGGAATCCGAGAAAATGTCAGAAAACTTGAAAATATAAAGAACTTTTAATTATATGGATAAGGATGTGGATGAATTTTTAAATATGTCAAAAGAGATTCATCATGTGAAAACTGCCCAAAATGTTTCAGTATCCGCAAATTTGTGGAAACCGAAATACTGTGTGCTGTAATTTCACGATGGATGCCACGAAGTGAAGTCCGAGAAGGACGATTAGATGAAAAGAAAATTGCATTGGGGAAAAAGTAGGAATCAAATAGATGAAAACATTTCAGCCGTAAATTATATTTACAATTATAATTATATATATTACGAGTAAAAGTTGCTTGCATACTGCAAGCTAATAGGTGAAAATATACAATATGTTCCCCTTACGGATGTCATCTTCGAGGCTTATCCAGCAAAATTTTTTTGCTGGATAAGCCTCGAAGGCTTATCCAGCCTTTCTTCTACTGGTTCTATAGAAAACTACTTCAAACGCAAACGCTGTGATTTTGAATAGTCTCCTGCATAGAGAAAAGCCTCAAGACATTAAAAAAAAATTAACGTAAATGACCCCTGGCGTCGAACACAGGACCCGTTCGTGAGGGACAATGGCGAACGAATGTTAGCTAAGTGCCACTCTGACGTGTTTCCAAGTTTCAATTCAGTATCTTATCGGGAAGGTCCTAAAATAAGATTCCGTTTTCCCCGTTTGAAATGCATGGTGGAATCGGAATGACCCTCTTGCATCGAACCAAGGACCACTGGACGAACGGTGAAATTAATGAAAGAATTTTTTCAAACGCCTCTGTCGCCACACCGGGTTTTATCTTTCCAGCTTATCGGGAAGGCATTGAAAAAAATTTTCAAAAATTGCAGCAATGTATTTCTTATGGAAGAATTTCGGACCCACCTGGAGTCGAACTTACGGTCATTTGGCAACATTTCTTCCATAAGAACCATAGAAGACTACCCCAGCTTCATCCTCCGAGATTTTGGTTCCTCTATCTTACCGATAAGTGCCTCAAAATAATTCAAATTCAAAAATCCGCGCAATGCATTCTTATGGGAAAATTGCGATTTTTGGGACATTCTAGTATCGAACCCATGACACCTAGCGTCGATGTCTGAATTATTCTAGCATCTTGAGTGTGGGGCCAGTACGTCGTAAAAATCTGACGTGGACGGCGCTTGTGGAACATGGTCAGAATTCGTATCCCCTATATCTATATAGGTATATCCGGAGAGTTAGCTATATATAATAGAAGATTATGATTACAATTACTATTTGCAAATCTAGAGAAGCCATTGGACGGCAAGTAAGAAAATATAAAAATCAAGTTCTGTATGTTATTTTTATTATATAATATTTAGGGAATATCATAAAATATTTTTGTCAATCAATCAGGAAATTGCATACGCAATAATTATTATGCGCAAGTCCATGAATACCTCTCTATTTACTTTGAATTATTTATTAGTTGTGGTATAAAATTCTTGCATGTTATTAAGAACAAAACCATGCGAACCATCGCATAGAGGAATTTACATAAGAAGATGCGATTGAGTTAAAGCGCCACTAAAGTAAGTTTGCAGAATATAAATAAAAGGTGAGAAACTTTTATTGGAAATTAAGAAAAAGAAATCTGTTTACTTGAGAAGCCGCAATCGCAGCGAATGAAACCGACTGCGGACTATTAGAACCGCACTGGTTATTCACTGGTGCTCTCAGAGGTGGTACTTTAATTCCATCATATGGTGCTCGCTTCCTAGAGATCGTCTTCGTCTACTATGAATCCATCGTAGTTGAGTCGGATTGTCAATTACAGTAGGCTGGTGATGTACTCTCACAAATTCGTTGGGTAGCAACTCTCATCTTTCCCTCTGTGCATTTTTACGCATCCTTAGATTGCAGCCAATATCCCTTAACTTTGTTTCTCCCTGACAATCAACGATTGGTGTCATAAAATCACAGTTCTATGAGAGTCTTTTTAGAGACAAGGAAATCGAAGTACATTAAAACCCGTTTATGACGATGTTTTCTCCCGATCCCTTTCACACGAAACATAAGGTAAAAATACCGCATGAGACGCTCTTCTCGGTTACGATTTTTCCCTTTGCTAGATGAACTCGTTATAGGCAATCGTTCGCCTAGTTCGAATTTTTTTTACATCATCAGTGTCGTCATTTCACACTTTGTCTTATCTCTTAAATGAATCTTTGTGAATTTCATCTTTGGACTGTCTTCTTTTATGAGAATAAAAAAACTCGAAAAGCAGGACTATATCCCTGTCGGAGGGAAATACTAACTATGAGATAGAGTGAGATTTTCTTCATCACTTTTTCTAAGGGCAGCACGTTTGTTTAAAAGTTCGCCTTTCGTCGCCATCTCAAGTTGTAAACATAATAAATTGAAAAGAAGCGCAGTGTTTTGTGAGCGTAGTCTTGGGAGAGATCGTGCTCTGCGATGCCTTCTCACCTTTGCTCTGAAAATATTCGTTTGTTTTACCTAACTGTCCATCTGGTAAAAATTGTTTCATTGTTGGGTGAAAAATGATCCAAAGTAAATGACTAAGACTCTCTTTAAGCGAAAAGCAGACCATTATTCAACATTAATATTTAAGGCAACCAGCATAATATAACCCGGTTTTAATGCTATCCCACTCAAGACGCGGTTCTCTCTCGATTCCCTGACTTAAGGGGGGTCGATACCTCGGGATGGGATTTAAATTAACGGCCGGCCAAAATAGTTCGCAAAACCTCCACCATCCGGAGGGAGAGTTTTCCCCTCGAATAGGTGGAATGGGAAGGAGGGGTGGAGGTGGGGTAGTCATTGTAAGATAAGATAATCGCCGTTCCTTCTGGGCTATAGAATGACAAATGGGAAAGACAAGGAAGACGAGATTCACTTGCCTTCATAAGGAAAACAAGCCCGAACAATACCCAAGTGCAACATAGGAATTCCCATACGAGCATATTTTAATCCTTGCGTACGCACCCAAATTGTTACGCGCTATAAGTACTCGTATACCTTCATCCTATTCTCCATATTTTTAAATAATAATACCACTAAATTCTCATCTCTTACAAATTATATCAATAAATGTACATCAAGAGAATTTTTGCCCCGCGGTAATCCAACGACATTATACTTTTTATAACTTTCATCAGTTAAAGTATTTATCAACTGAGTAAAGATATTCTTTTAAATTCAACTTCTAGAAATTTACCACATAGCCAATTAAGCGGAGTATTATCAGCATAATGTAGAACTGAGGTTCCCAAACAATTGTGTTCGCGAGTTATCTTGAGTCAATTATTTGCAATAACAGAAAAAATAATTTTAAATTTAGTCTCAGTACCAACTGAAAAGCATGGTAATTTTTGCTGAAGGGTATTACCGTGGAATAGTTTCGTAGTTCACCGAAAACAACAACACTCAGAATACTTAAAAAAACATACGAGCATAACTATTCGTTATAGCCTCAATTTGTTGGAACAGAGTACGCCACGTGAAGGCTGAGGTTGACTGTGGATAGGAGTTGGCTATGTTTTATGCACCACTATCCCTTGTACTCCTCCTAACCTAACTATCCTAAGTATTAAAATAACGAAATACTAATATTAAGAAATTCATCAAAGTGGATGCTACAATAAAATTAAATTAAATCTGAAAAATAAAATATATACGTAATCACTTATGATCATTAAAAGGACATAAATGCTTTATGCTTTTTATCTTCTCGCAAGAGATGCATTTTGGCCCGCAATCTTGGGATCTTAAATCATAATTAACATCATCCCAAAATAAGTCAACATGCCGAAATAAGTCACAGAAACTAAAGAGAATTTTACTTGCTATAAACGGAACATATTCCCTTGATCCTCAACAATGTTCCTTTATTTTTAGTCCTCTGGGATATCTCCGTTCAATAATTTCTGTGAGAAGGCAATCTAAGTAAATTTTTTCTAATTTTCTTTCCATTTTATTCTCCCAGAAACTATCATCCCTCTCTAAATATACAGGAGACTCTCCAAACTGGCGTTTTACCTAGTTGAACGCTGAAAAAACTGTTGCCGCAACAACACGTACGAGAGCACAGAAAGAAAGAAAAACTTTCCTCCTTCGTAGATAGACTAAAACTGAATCTACAAAAATGTTTTCTCTTTTCCTAACCATCCAAAACCCCTTTTCCGTAAATGATACTTTTTTCGAGTTAAGCTGAGAGATTATTGGCGAGTTCGAGCGCTATTTTCCCACACTCGGCTCTGGTATCAGCCTCACACCGCTTGACGAGGAGTGTGAGGGAAAATGAGGGGAAGTGGATTGCAGCGCCAGTTCCTTGGAAGACGTTTTTCGGCGCTTGTTGCGAAAAACGCTGTACATCTTGCTCGCGTTGCACGATTACAGGACTATTATAAAACTTAGAAACTTGAAAATTGTCTAAATTCAAAGTTAAAGGATGAAGCTAGGGTCCCATCCGACAAAATTTTCGTATCCTTACTTATAACCGAGTGCCACTACATCAAAAATGGTCGATTTCTTGAATGTTCTCTAATTTTTTTCTCCGTTATGGTTTTCATTATCAAAAAACGGTCGGATGGAAGCCTAGCTTCATCTTTCAAGCGTCGAATAGTGAAAACAAATTTTTTTTATCGATTTACATGCCCCCATGGCGATGTAATTGCCAACAGCCTGAAAACGGATTTTCAGGCAAGGTATCGACCCCCCTTAACTTGGATTTACTGTATGCATTTCCCCTGTTCTTAGGATAATTCATCTGCAATGAAGCTGTAGCATGTGATAGAATGCGTGTATGATTCGATAGCGCCGCAGGGGGTTAGAATCTTTCCTATCTGAAAATTTTTAAGAACCCGCTCAAGATAAGAGCACCAGATAAGCGCAGATGGACGCTGTCGGCGCAGGAATAAAGGATCTCACCTCAACCGTGCGTATATTTTCATTTTTCCGAATTGCGATACTTTCATTCTCCATAATAAACCGAACGTATATAATTTGTGTGATTCACTTGGTGGAATATCATGGAGAAAGAATGAAAATTATTTAGTAGTTTCCGCAGAACAAATTTTTAATCCGAGAGTTTGGACTCGAGTCATCTTCAGTCAATCTGAATATATATTTTTCCACGGAAACTACCAAGTAATTGAATTTCTTTCTTTCGGGGAGTAGTCATAGTTACACTAGGAAAGCTCTTCCAAGCCGGTGTGCCTCAAGGAAGCTCTTGGTAACGTAATCTCATGATTTTAATTAGCTTATTCTCCGATATTTAATCGCTAAATGAACTTTAGAAGAGAACATTTCAAAATTTGTCTTCGCATATTTGGTGGAGTGCATTTTTATTTATGTGTTTTTATGCATATTTTATCGACTCTTTCTGAAGGCCTCAAAGTTATCGTTGCCGTGAATTCTGTGGTAAAGTGCGTACCATGGATGAGGTAATATCAAGAATCTCTGCATTAGATGATGCATTTTATATCCCTTTGCATTATACAATACCCCACACTACATTACAGAATATAAGTGCAGTACTTCGCCGGTATTCGGGAGAGATACGTCCCACAAAACGTCGTGTATATCGAAATAGAAGATATACATTATGTCTATATCTGTGGAGATTCTGAGTCTGAATATTGATGCAACAAGAGCCTTATTTAGAGATCTATAATCATTGGGAGACCATATATGCGAAATGACCTAAAAGCTGTAGATGCTCTTTTAACAACAACTTATATTTTTAGATATAATGTTAGATAATTTTTCTGTTTGCAATCGAAGGATATTTTTTATCGGTTGAAGCAATTTCAATTTCTCTTAAGAAAGTTAGAATCCTTGCTAAAATCAAAATTTGAGGAGGCCGAATAAGAAGAAATGGCAAGTGAATTAGAGACCATTTAAATCTCACCGACATTGCAATTGAATGCAATGAATGCTTACCGCCATTTTTTTAACCCTTGTATAATTTGAGTAACAAGTTTACCCTTAAGTAAAGGAAAGTAAAGACAGTTCCTGACTAACGACCAACTGAAGTTACTACCAAAATATTTTAACCATTTTGAATACAAATAAATCTTCAGACTTCTAAGTGTACTAGGGTAGCCACATTCGATTTTCTCTCATTTTTGAATACTCATGCATTCAATTTCTACAGATAAAAGCCATCGATAGAAAGATGTATTTGATAGATTCTCGAAGCAAATGAGTGGCTGCTGTTCGTAGAAAAGTAGGCTAAAAGCAGGCTTTTCCGACATAAGCGGTGCTAACGAGCGGTCACTATCTTATTGATAGGTCGTCTGGTGCTATTGATATTTGAAATATGAGGTTTTGTCTTCTATCTAATATCATTTCATTTTATTAATTAATAATTTTATTTTATTCAAGTGATACTTTAATTTTTGGATTTTTTTTGAGGAAGCAGCAAGTATAGATGCCAAAATCGAATAAGTGAATAGAACAGTAAATGAGAGCATATGAAAGCTTTCTTATAATGCTTATATAATTATAGTATCTCGAGAAAACTAGCTGTTGAAAATTCATGCGTATGACTATAGTTTTAAAATAGTTGCATTAAAACTTGGGAGTGCAATTTTTCGAGAAAGATTAGCTCATTGTAGCAGTTTAGTATGAGATGATCACTAAATAATTTCTTCAAATTAGTTCCATTTATTGGTTTACATTTACAATTCTGCAAAAAGAAAGAGAAGCATCTTCATCTTTCAAAAATTGAGAATTCTTCATTTCCATCCTCAGATAATCGCATTACTTCAGTATTTTTAGTTAGTTTTTACCTTCGGCAATGCTTACTTAAATTAGCAACATTTTACAGTAACCTATATTATCTCTTATACTCGTCTTCGTCCATCTTTTGGCCTAAATTTTGCTTGAAATATTTCCATTTCCTCCTCAATAGAGATAAAATTTGATGAAAGAGGTGATTTACTTTAAAAATAGAGTGGAGGCTAGGTTCATATTAAACCGAAGATACTAATTACGAAAATTGCTGGAAGCAACTAAGTAATAGACTGTGGTTTCGATCGCATGGTTCAGCTGTGAATTCAAAGAAAAATAATGAAATAAACCCCTGAATCCATAATAATTACTGTACACTCCTTGTAGCCAAAAGTGAGGGCTATTTTGACTCAATACTTTGCTGGTTGTATGCTGTGAATATCAATTGGGACTTTCTAAATTTCTCGGATAACTAGCAGCTGTTGTTAATCACATCATTTCCTAATAATTGATACTTGTTACTTCAAAAATAAGTTTTATAAAAAATGAATAGTAAATTACATAGGAAAGCACCCCTCAAAAATGTTTTAAGTTCGAATATATATATATAGCATTTGAAAATATATTAAGTTACTTCTTAACTCGGTTCATAATAGTAAATGATACATTATACTTGTAAATTCCCTCGTCAAAGAAGACTAAATTTCAATTATGAAATATGAATTAATATCTAACTCTTCTTGATTTTCAAGAAGAATCCCTCGCAATTTTTAAATAACCATCTTGATAAAAAAATGGACGCTATAAGTATGAACGGAACGCCTAAAAATAACGTGATAAAATTTTACTAAACCTAATATATGAGAATAACCTAAAAACTAAAGTATCAGATAACCAAGAAATGTTATTGCTCTTAAGCACCTACATTTAAAATGAATTAATACAAATTTAAAACATCTAGAGCATAGGTTATACTATTTGTTAATATATATTGCTGAATTATGATTTTCAAAGTTTAATAATATTCATGTATATCTGTCACATTATCTGTAACATTATCAGTCATTATCTGGCACGCAGTTTAACTCAACGTAATCAGCGTTTTGTTAAATTATAACCTTCTAATTTTATTATCATCAAAATGATCGAGTGGTTCTAGAATCTGGTTCAGGTTTCTAAAGTTCTAACGTTTAAATCATAATATCGTTTAATCATAATCATAAACCAAAAAGTGTATCCTCAGGGAAAAAATAGAAGGAAAATTTTTTTCCTGAAAATTAAGTCACAGGTTCGCTAAGAAGCTTCATAAGAAGAAGCTTAGAAGTTTCCACAGCTTGTTTATTTTAATAAATTAACGTGATCATGCTAAAGTTTATTTTAAATACGCGAAAATACATTTATATTTATGATATCTCAATATATTTCCAATATCTCAATATATTTCCAGTATCAACCTTCATTTTGTGCTATAAAATCCATAAAACTTTGAATATCCCTCTCATTGTGTCTCATTTCTTCATACGTGTATTACCATACATAATGTGTATGTTTACATACAACGCTATATTGTTAATTATTTTATTAACTTAAATGTATAGTATAAAATATGTATATATACATAAAATATATGCATATTTTATATCCACGCAAATACATTATTACACTCTTTGGCAAATATTATTGATATACTATACTATTAAAAATGTACTGAATAAATTTATCAGTATTACTATAGATTTAGGATTGTAATTTTTACTTCTCAATCTATAATGTAATAAACCCGAAATCATGCTCTTATTTTGTTTAATTTTGTCATATATTACGTGTTATCACAAGCGTTTTAATGAAGCAATTATTGGTTACGCAATCGTTTATTTTGATAACGCACAGTTACATAGATATTTAGATATTTATATTTAATGTTCGTATATGGCGTACTCTATTATGCATATAACGCTTATATTAGTTTTCAGTTTTCCATACATCACACGTTGCTATGACTTGGTATTTTATAACAAAGAAATCACCCCTCCCTACATAAAAATGAATTAATGGGGTACTTTTATCTTATTAAATTATCCGTATATCTATATACGTAACACTTTTGGACAAAGAGGGTAATCCAGAGGGTAAGCGCACTCTATTTCATTAATAGTCTTTTAAAAAATTAATCCTAAAACCGACTTGCTTTAGCATCTAAATCCCGTAACTCACTATATCATTTTGGCCTATGTGACATGGATTTTTCTATGTGGTCTAGTGAAGTCGTCAAAGATGACGGAATTTATAGTATAAATATAAATTCCGTATAAATAAAAAATATAATATAATATAAAAATTTAATTTATAGAAAAATCTTCTACTATTATCGTGTACGTCTGATCCTTCTGAATAATAAACAATGAAATTAATCGCTCTTCATTAACATAGTAATTTTATATATTGTAAATAAAGGAGGATCCGAATTATTTTCTTCTAAAATCTTCCATTTTATCCCCCATTAAGTTAATGTATAGCTTTCACACAAAGTAACGATGCGGAGAGTCTTTGTGTATTCAGTTACTAAAACAATATCGCGTTTTATTTACATTGTTACCTTCTGTATCATTTTGACAACAAAGCTTTTGAGAACGAAAATTATTATATGAACTTATATTCACATTCGTGAAACTTTGAACCATCTACAGTATAGAAGGTTATATCATTTGTAAACTTATGTTGCCGAATCTAGATTTCCAAAGTTTACTAATGCATTCCTTACCGTGAAATAAGGGCTTTTCCATCCCCATATATTTCATTTGGGCCTTTTTCTCATATATTATTATTAGAGTCGAATTCAACAATCGCCTTTGTCGCTAGGAAATGGCTTCTTTATATCCACAGAATTACATAAATTTTATGTAAGTTTTGATGAAATCCTGCAAATTTCGACTCGAGTACGATAAACCACGACCAAAATAAGACTTTTTATTCAATATCCTTTCTTTTTGTACTTGTCTCGACTTCGTAGGACCATCCTTTCTGATTTGAAATGTTAATTCTAAGTTTTCATTTGTTCACACGTTAACCGAACACTGATACTAGTGTTTCAACCTTCGAATTTCCTCGGGAAATTCTCATGTTGCGTGTTCACCCTAAAACTCGAGAACCGAAAGTTACACAGCTTCCAAACTTCAAATCTGATATTAAATGTTATGTCTGTGAGGATAAAAGAGTGATTTTCATGTGTCTTGGGATCTGCAGTTAGACTCCCAACATGTCAAAGTATTCCTATAAGTCATGAACATGATGTAATTCTTTTATAGTTTCCAGTCTTTATTGCTGCAGCAGCAACAGTCGTTTCAAAAGTGCTCCAACCGTTGTTCTTTTCCCAATATGGGCGGGAATCGTACCAGGGCCTCTGGCATCCGAGCCGAACGCGTTACCCTTTTGGATATATGAGAGTTCGCAGGCTTTGTTAGCTTTACAAAATTAAATAAGAAAGAATAGACTAACTAAATTGAGACAAGCACCAAAAGAAAGGAAATTGAGTAATTATTCTATTTCGGTGGTTAATTATTATTATTATCGATTCAAAATTGAGGTAAAATGAGAGAAAATTTTCTAAAACGCTTTCAATTAAAGTAAAGCATTTCATGGAGACTTAGAATAGTGTCTTTGGAACCGAATATGCTATAATAGATTGAGAGCTGAAAATATCCAAATGGAGGAAGGAAAAGACCGCTAGACATAGCGACCCTTACTTCATCTTTTGGAGTGAGTTTTTTTTTGCAAACTTTGTCAACAAATGACATAAAGACTCTACATAAACATGGCGTACATGGTTATTTTTCCGTTAATAAAATAATTTTTTACTCTTGATGTTTGGATTGAGTAGCATCTGCTGTGAAACACGTGACTTGAGGCAACCTCTTGGATTAAGAGCAGTTGCAAGTATAGTTCTCTTAAGAGAAGAACACTGGTTCACTGCGTTTGAAGCCTGGTTGACGTTTTCTGCCTCTTTTCGTTGTCACTCTTTCATTTGGCTCGCGAGATTCAATACCTCAACCCAAAAGAAAGCAGTATGCCTAGTAAACAGGTTAGTCTTTCTATTAATTCGAATCTGTGCTTTAATTATTTCTACCGAATACACATTGTGTTGTATGAGTGATTTAAGTATCCATTTTTGACAATGACAAGCTGTGAAATCTGCTATCAGTGGACTCATTCAGTTGAAAACGGGATATTTCTCATCACTAAGCTGACTATATCCAATCCTGCTGAAAATAAATGTTATGCCATCAGAAAAAAAGGACCAAACGGGAAAAATCGTTCTTTCGATGTTTGTTTGATTTATTGTATATATATATGCTTTAATAGATACTCTCCCAATCATCGTCTTTGAACAACTTAATTCAATGACCAATCCCTCACACCAGACATCACACACAGACAAACATTCCAAAACACATCATCAATATTTCCACTGATAGAATTCGAACACAATACAGCCAATCCACAGAACATCTCTCCGATATCACCATCGAAACTTTTGTACACCACAAATATCCTCTAATCACAAATAATACACTTCACAGTCACAATGTACAATGTCACTTTTCAGGCCAAGTTGTTTCTTCATCGATTTCACATCATCGCGTTTAAAAATATCAAAGTAATTACAAAACATTGTTATAACAATATTTACGCAAATTATTTACATAAACTATGGCATCAAATTTTAAATTCCTTACTATTTTTCGGTAGGGTTTGAGGACCTTTTCAGGCGACGTATTTAGAGAAAGGTTTTCATTTCTTCGGTGTAGATAGCATTTGATTGATTGCAATTTCCTTTATGCTATTTTATCTTATCTAGAGTTGAACTATCACTAGTTTGTCCTTGAAAATAAACAATATAAATAAAAAAAACTCTAAAAAAGTTTTTCACTTCTCAAATTAAAAGGCGTCAATTCCGGAAGCTATTGATTTAATTGCATTCTCAACTTTATGAAAGTTGATTATGCGACATTGTGATAAATGAAACATTATGATTATGAAAAACACGATTTTCACTAAGAAACCACTATTCAGACTGCCTAAAACATTAGATAGAAGGCACAACCTCATATTTCAAATATCAATAGCACCAGACGACCTATCAATAAGAAAGTGACCGCTCGTTAGCACCGCTTATGTCGGAAAAGCCTGCTTTTAGCCTACTTTTCTGCGAACAGCAGCCACTCATTTGCTTCGAGAATCTATCAAATACATCTTTCTATCGATGGCTTTTATCTGTAGAAATTGAATGCATGAGTATTCAAAAATGAGAGAAAATCGGATGTGGCTACCCTAGTACCCTAGGAGTCTGACGATTTATTTGTATTCAAAATGGTTAAAATATTTTGGTCGTAACCTCGGAGGGTCGTTTGTTGGGGATCTGAATTTTCTCATGCTTATGTGTATTTTACCCTTATAATCAAGCTAAATGTCGTCAATAGAAGCCCCTTCAATTATGTACCATTTATATTCTTCTCTAAAGTAATCATGGAAAGCATTTACGTTCGCTTATGGTAACTGTTAACTTTTCAATGCTTAAAAAATTTCTTACTCTAAAAAAGAAATTTGGAAATATTGCCCCGAGGTAATGATTTCCAGTATTACCCCATGTGTTTAACAAATCTGCGGGTTTAAGGGGCTCCCAGTTAGCTAAGTGGGTAACGCGTTTGCCTTAGAAGAAAGTTTCGATTCCCTGTGGGGGAATATTTTCGCACATATGTTCCTTATACATACGAAGTGATCTTAGCTGTTAATACACTTTTAGCAGTATTTATATTAGTTTTAAAGGTCACTATGTTCAAGAAAGAAAAATTTTGTCTTAAATGTCACGACTGCAGCTACTGTGGAAGGATAAGAGCATCTGTTAACCGTATGTTAAGAATTTCGAACTTCGCAAAAGTTTAGTTAAATGATCGACTACCAAGGCAAAAAAAATCATTCAAAGATCGATTTTTTCTGATTAATGCAAAACAGCTCTTTGCTAAATATATATTATAGATAAAAAATATAAATAAATATTACATAATAAATCGATTTTCAGTTCAAAAAGAGTAGAATTCCGAAATTGGATGGCATAGATACTATTTCAATGTAACCTGAAAAATAGTATGAATATTTTCCATAATCTATTAAGCTAAGCGCTCAGTGAGTACCTGTTTTCGTCCACACCGTCTAAGAAGATAATCAAAACAACTGAACTTACCAACATAACACTATCTGAGAATTTCTTAATCTTTAAATCATTAATTCGCTCTCGCATTTCTTAGAAATAATCGTTTATTACTTCGGCTTTATTGGCGAGTTTTCCGTTGTTGTTTAACTGTCACATTGTTGTTTTTGTCACAGCAGACATATCTATGTGTGACAATTACCTGCTACTTTGTTTATGAAAGATTCTATGAACATTTACAATCCTTAAAATAACGAATCATTTGGAATAAAAAGATTCCTCAATTCACCACCGTACCATCTTAATTTCGACAAACAATGTTTTCACCTCTTGCGACTTTCATCTCAACGAGAAATATTCGAATATAAATATTACAGATGGACACGGTATAAAATTGACCTTTCTGAATAATCGGGGAATTAAGCCCAGTCATTATTCATTTCCAATAAAATCCAGCCCAATCCCGTTCTCGATTTATTTCAATGGGTTAGATGTAACGGAAGACTTGCTAGTCTAAATCTCGCCCAGATAAAGTAGTTATCTTCTCTTATCTAATCTTATTTAAAATTGCGTCGTGGATACAAAGGGAGGAAGGTATTACAGAAATCTCCATTTACCTTGCTAAATATAAATCAGCATTTTGAGAATTCTAGAAAGAGTATGTCAGAGAGACTCCAGTTTGAGGGATTGTCTCCATTTCTGCCGGATTACCGTCGTCGTTGTCTTTATCAAGAGATCAATTTACGTCAAAATTATGGTATCTGTAACGGAAGTATTCAAATTATTTTCCGTCTCTGGAAAAGCTTCTTTTTCCAAGAAACGATGCTCTTTCCGATTTTTAATACGAGTAATTTTATTCCTGACCCATTAAAAGTTAATTTTGATTTGTTTTACCATATCCCATAGAGTTGAAAACTGGTTAAGAGACTTTGGTTCGATTATTCTTGAGGGATGCTATTTTACTTCGATGCAGATATTATATGAAAGAATTCTTGGAAATTTTGTTGATCGACTTTTGTTTCTTATTATATATCCCTTATTAGTCATACAAGTTTTTTCAAGATTTCTGGTATACCTTCATGGCTGCCGTGGCGACCCCGGAGACAACTTCCCACCATATATCAAACTACCAGGCAATTCCCTACACTTCGTTGTATGATCACGACCTCACGTGATCTACATACTCTATTTAAAAGCTCATTATGGTTTTTAGGGAAGGACTTAAAGTCTTCTGCATGCAAATTATTCCATTCTCTTGAGTAAGATTTAAAAAGGAAAATTTACTTGTATTCTTTCGTTGCTTTATCAATTAAACTTTATGCCTATGGTCTTCTCTAAAAGGAGATTCTGCATTTATGACTTTCTTTGATAATTCCCTCAAAGACTTAAGTTCTACATACACTTTAAAAATTATGATAACTTTTTCTTCGCTCTCCTCTCCTCTAAACTTTCCCAACCTTCTAAATTCAAACAACTCTTGCGACAAAGAAATTTACTACAAAGATGTTAAATTATCCTTCACTATTCACTTTTACTTTATAAAGCACTCTTCTGTTTTATTTGAAGGCGGAATTACTCTTTTGCTTTTGGACATTATGAAAATATCACGGACTTCCAAATGGCCAAGTGAGCAGTGCCTTCAACTTTGATTAAAACGGTCCCGGGTTCGATTCTCGAGGCTGGTAGCCTACGTGCGGAATGACCTTACCTGTCGAAGCACTTTAAAAAATTTTACTAACTAACATAATGTCACATTTAATGGCTTGGACGAAAGAACCTACATCAGGACAGTACCGAAAAAGACGGGACGTTTGGTCAGTCTACTTTTGATAGATAAACAAATGAATATTGTGGCCATATAATTTATATGTACTATTACACCTTTTAAATAGTTCTCCCAATTATGTATTAGGAAGATGCAAGAATAATATTCCTTTTCCGCTTCGTCCTTGTCCTCCGATTTGATTCATAACCGAAATAGGACCAATGCGTCCTACGGTCGATGGAACCTCTCAATTTCTGTAATTTTAAAAATTGTACCTCAGTACAGTAAAACAAAACTGCACTGTATTTTAAAACTGTATCCAAGACGGTAAATAATCTAATCCTATTCTGCGCTCTATTTAAAGCAACTCTGAATTTCGTGAAAGTAATAGAAAGAATAGAAGTGAATGCTCCGTAGCCAATTTCTCCCAAAGGAAACAGTTGCGACAGAATTAATCGTATAAAATCACTGGATTAAAATATAAATGTAGCAGAATCAGTAGAATGTCACTGTTATGACTCATTCATAATTATCAAAAATAAACTGGGGCATATGTGTGCGATATCCTAAAAAACTGCGATAAAGCAATTAAAATGCCTGATTTTATTAGCTTATAGTCGATAGATGCGATGAAAATGTTAGAAAGCGTCCTGTTTCACTTTGGCCACCTGAATCACGCGGCTAATACATGGGATCAGACTGATGAACGTGCTCCACAATGCGATAACTTATGCTCAAAATGCTATGGCGAAAAAGGATGTGTTACAAAAACGCTCTCAGACGTAGATTGGGAATTTTAGAGAAAATAGGAGATTAGAAGATAGGCTGTGATTGATTGATGATTCCGAGAAAGCCCGTTTGTGGAAGACGTGTTATACCGCCCACCTGTTAATCTGGTCGATCCAAAAATAAGATAAATAGACGCAGCGACTCATTTTTTCGCGAAAGAGATAACAATAACCAAAACTGAACCCTCGGTATTCATACGCGCCCAAACGGCCGCGCCAAAACGTACCAAATCCGTGTTTACACCCCCTGCCACACGCCGGAAGAAGTGGGCGTTCAAATTTCTTCCCAGAAATGAAATTAGAGTTTTAAAACGCTCTTATGCCGTTTTCGCCGGCGGTCCGCACCTTTTCATTGTGAATAGATCTCGAAAAAGCCGGAATTACCGACAAGGGGGGTTTATTTTCAGTGCATTCTAAGGATCTAGGATCTTTCATTAAAAGTCAATAGCAAAGTGTGTCTATGGCGTCACTGAAACAGTCAGACGGACGTCGTCCAACACTCTGAGAATTGTGTCTGGTAAAAATGTGTCCCTGTGGAAAATCCACAACAAATACCAATGATATCCATAGCTCTCGAAACCTGCGGAATTAGAAGCTGGGAGAGGCAGAGAGCATTTACCGCCGTAACTAACTTAGGGAACAAATACAGTAAAACCCGGTAAAAACGCTATTCAGGGAGTCAAGAGAGAAGCGCGTCTTGAGTGGGATAGCATTATAACCGGGTT
Organism: Pachydiplax longipennis; assembly: GCA_036926295.1. Lineage (NCBI taxonomy): Eukaryota > Metazoa > Arthropoda > Insecta > Odonata > Libellulidae > Pachydiplax > Pachydiplax longipennis. Next base: position 9,413,363 of record JAVFKF010000024.1, on the reverse strand, counting down.
GTATTATGCCGGTTGCCTTAAATATTAATGTTGAATATTGGTCTGCTTTTCGCTTAAAGAGTCTCTTAGTCATTTACTTTGGATATTTTTCACCCTACAATGAAACAATTTTTACCAGATGGACATTTAGGTAAAAAGAATGAATATTTTCAGAGCAAAGGTGAGAAGGCATCGCAGAGCACGATCTCTCCCAAGACTATGCTCACAAAACACATCATTTTATTATGTTTTCAACATGAGATGGCGACGAAAGGCGAACTTTTAAATAAACGTGCTGCCCTGAGAAAAAGTGATGAAGAAAATCTCACTCTACTATCTCATGGTTCGTATTTCCCTCCGACAGGGGGATGGAGATTGTTCTGTTTTTCGACTTTTTTTTTATTCTCATAAAAGAAGACAGTCCAAAGATGAAATTCTTAAGGGACCATTCTAGAGATAAGCCGAAGCGTGAGTGGACGACAAAGAGAAAGTAAATTTTATCTTTTATCTATCCAAACTAATTTTAATTAATTTTGTCTTCTTGTTAAAACCCGCGTCTTAAGAGGGAAGTAGGGCATCTTTAACGTTATTTTTACCATGTATTTCGCATGAAAGGGACCGGTAGGAAAACGAATATTAATCGGCTTCTTAAAAGAGTTTTCAACTTCCAAACTTGGTCGCATGTTAGAATTCATACGCACTATGCTATCTTCAATCATTGCCGTTCGTATTTTAGCTGAAATGCTGGTCAGTTAAAACGCAGCATTCGATCAGAAAAGAGGAAAAGAAGGAAACACTCCGTCAGATTTCATCTCTTGAGCTTGTAAGTGAGAATTTCTGCTTTCATATTCGTACGCGGCCGTGTTAAAATCCACTCAATCCATTCTTTTTATATCTACTCCTAATTAGAGAGCACCCAGAGACTAGCCAAGAACAATTCCAGGTATTCTCAAGAGGCAATTTTAAACTAGTAATAATCTTAAGAAGTATGAAGAATTAAATATAAAAAGCTTTTCAGTAGGAAAATGGTCACAATCTTGTTTTATAATCATATACTATAATTCTATTTCATATGGATTCCATCTTTCTAATTCAGGCTCGAGTATAAAACTTTATATATTGTTGCAAATTATAGCTTATAAAAATAAATGAATCTTTAAAGAGACGTTTAAAAAAAAGATTATTTAAATAAACGAAATTTTTGAAGAAAAATTACGATAAACAAAATCTTAAGTTTTTCATTTCATAAATACATTTAATTTTTCACTTTCTTGAGATTTTAGGATAGTTATTTGCTGTAATCATACTATAAAAATGGATTAATACAATAATTAAAATTATATGACAATTTTCATTACGATTGAGTTAGTGAAAATCCTTCCAAAGCATATATATTTTACTTACAGACATCAGGAAAATATTTGTAGTTTATTGATCAGCTGAATAGCAAATTAAGCAATGGTTGAAAAATTAAGGTGAGAAAAATATTTTTTTTTTCCCTTAGGGAAACATTTTAGTTTTTCCCTTAGGGAAACATTTTGTCCTAAATCTCTCTCTATGAACTCCCAACATTGAAATCCCAACTCATAATAAAAAAGAATAGATTTTTTTCCCGTTTCCATAGATTATCGAACCTTGATTCAAGAAAACCCGTATTGTCAACAAATTTATGGTCTATAATTTTGTTTCAAAACCAAAAACTTTAAAAATTAAAATTTTAGAATTACCTCTCGCAGTTTTTGTCGATAATATGAGTACTCGTTAATTACTTTAACTCGAATATTTCTCATCGTGAGCCAAATTCAGCCAAAATGTCGCGTCCTTAGTGACATTGCTGAATTGCGCAGATTTGGATGCAGGTAAAGTAGAGTCGATGTCTTATTAAGACAGTAGACACTAGATAGACGACGACTAAGAGAGTTAACTACGAATTAGCCTAAGACTATCTTTACACATATGCAAAGATTTAATGTTCGACTGAAGTGTTTCGGTGGTTCATCGTGTGATATATTATTCGAAATCTTCCTCGGTACAGAATGGCATGATTCCAATTAGCAACAAGCGGGAAGTCCGTGAAAACTCAATTAAATTTTATTAGGAAATGAAAGTTAAAACAGATAGTTACTTCCGGTCGTTTTTCCTCTGAGTTTTAAAGGTGACTGACTGACTATAGAACTTGATATGAATGTTATAGGACTGCGTTTATACAATACAATCAATCTATATACATCAGAAATGTTTAAAAATATCAAAGTAAGAATACCATGACGATGTGATAACAAAGAGCAACTACTCTTTTTTGTAGCACGGATTCTCTCGAGACTGTAAACGTATGTTCCTTCCTCTATAATAATGGACTAATGGTTAATGAAAAATTTGAAAATGAAAATTGTAGTCAGGAAGCCACGCCATACATGTATATTACCATACTCGTACATATTATGAAAATATCCAGGGGGGAAAAAAATTTTCCAAAAATTAAAAAAAAAAAAATTACCTTTTTCGATAACTTCTACTCATGGACAGCTTTGAGGATATAAATTCTCAGCCTGAACCACAAACACCAATGACTTGGCCTATGTCTTCAACGTGAAAGCAGAAAAAGAGAGATATCGATGATCCTATCTATGATCGATTCGATCCTTGGAGCCCCCAAAATCCCGATTTTCCCATAAGAATTCACTGAGCGGATTGTGCATTTCCTGCTGATATTTAGAAAAATTGCTTTGTAATTATTTTGCGTTTCTTTTCTTGTTTGGAGCTACCTTTTTCGATATGCATAGTATTCGATATTTCGCCCGCATAAATGCGCGTGATAGGTATGACAACTGATAACAGAACTGATCCGATGAAGTGCAAAGGAGAGTAAATGTAGGTAAATTTTAAGGTCGGAACTGGTTTTCTTCATAATTATGTAGTAGAAATATATGAAATGCGTGGGAAATATCTATTGTGAGGTATCCATCTCCAAATTTCTCGAAAAACCAAAACAGAAGGGGATCGGCGATGATTTGTGGCGTGTTCGCTGCAGACGCTTCTGGTAAAAGTTCTCACAATATGACGCTTTTTGCAACGTCATGACGCGTCATCAGGAGGAAAACTCAAATCAACGTAATCAAACGAAAACGAGATGGCTCTTTACTCGCTCTATAGTAAAACCGCTTTTTCTTCAAAGAGCCTTTTAGATAATATCCTCGCTGTGAGTATATTCGGCGCTTTTTATCGATTTCTTCTAAGCAATTATGCCGAAGGGTGGTTCCGTCCGTTAGAAGTCATTTACTTTTACTTTATTTTGCACTTCCACTGATTCCTGCACTCATGTAAATGAAAGACGAATCGAAATGCATGAATGAAATGGAAGGAATGAGAAAGAAAAAATTAAAATAAAATTTATAAAGTAACTATTTTGAATTTTCGATGAATTCTCTTCAGTAGAAAATCTTCTCGGGTCGTCTGATGGATTGGCTCCAACGTTTCGGCCGCAGCCATCTTCAGGGATGTCGAGTCAAAGCTGAGGAAGTGATCCATCAGACGACCCGGCTGGTTTCCCGAGAAGATTTTCTGCATAGCATACGCCGAGAAAGAACCAGATCTTACTTCTCTTCAGTATTCAAAGTTATTTACGGATTTTCTATTTTACGCGTCAATTGCCGTAAGAATTTCCACGACTGCATGTTCTCATATGATACGTGGTCTGAGTAAGATTCGATAGAACACAAAATTGCTTCAAAATAGATCTAGATCACACTCCAAAGTTTTTGCTTTCATTTTTTATACTTGGTTATATTCCCAGAAAAGGTGATATTTATTCATTTCAAGTATTGAATGGAAATAACATACGAAAATAATGACTTGGGTCTCTGTCATACTACAGTCACTAAAGGGGTGCATAATAAATTCAATTCAGTGGGAATTATACCTTGAAAATACTTCAGTGCGATTTACGTCCTCACGAATGATAAGTCTCCAACTTACAGAGATGACCAATTGCATCTCTTAAATCCTGCTATGCTCAATAAAATGTATCAGAAATACTCGGAAGTGATCGCTGCAGTCAAAAATTATCTTGAGGGAAAAAATCAGCTATGTCAACAATAAAAATTAATTTCAGATTCAGATGTTCCCATACATTATCTCTTTAATGAATTACTATTGCTTATTTCGCACAGTCAGCTATTAATTGAGCATAAACCTTTTTATATATAGAGGTATTAGATAACGAGGCTAGGCTGGTGCCTCCATGTGGACGTCGCAGTCGGACGAAACGTCACCTCTTGGCCCACCCCAGAACGATTACATAGCTAAATTCGTTAAGGCTATGCCTGGAAAGTAGTAGATCCGGGTTCGAGTCCCGGTCTTCTGAGACTTTTATCTTGTCCGTTCACCCTGGGGTAAATCATGTATGAACTTCCCTGCCACACGCCACCAGCGGCTTGCAAGGCGATTAAATATCCACGTATGTATTAAATGTAGGGAAGGTTTAGAATATTACTTTTTTTCTTGGCGTAGCCAGAGCAATGAATTGGAACCAAACGGAGAACAGAAACCGGAGAAAACTGTCAGTGAAAGGAGTGGAAACTGAACCCGAACTGAAAACATGGCAAATTTTTAACCCGAACTGAAAAACATCATTTATTCCATTCCGATTTTTAGTTCCCAACTATGCATACTTTACTCAAGTGCAATTTTAGGAATGCTTACTAAAATCGTGTAGCTACGATTTGAAAATAATTATCACTGACTCTTTTTTTAATTTGATTGTAATGTTACGTAAAGTAAAAAGCTAGAAATAATGAAACAAAATTTCAGAAGGATATAATGTCACAACGGTCGGAGCGAAAAGAACATTTTGAACCGGTTTGATAATGGTTGCAGCAGCGAAACCGGTATTGAACATAAATGTGGTTCTTTTAGAAGAAAACAAGAAAGTAAAATGTTACGACCCTAGGTGATAGTGATAACACGATTGAGGTTCAATTCCCTTTGCATAACAAAGGAGACTAAGAAAGAAAATGATTTAAAGTTATTTATTGAAGAAAAAGACTTTGTTGTGGACTAATTGGAGATATCATTGTTCGTTAGGAAGAGGGCAGTATGAAGAAGGTAGACTTCGTGTTGACGTTCCATGATGGTGATAAGGACGAAGAGAAAAGAGAGGTATTCGAAAAGAATCTGGAAAAAGAAGGGCTGCAGGTGGAGAGAGTTGAAGGGGAAGAATGCACCTTCGTGAAGATTCATGTCCCTTACAATGTGATGTGTGATTTAGCCGAGACGATGGAGTTCCGGAAGCCGCTGAAGAAAGGTGGGCAGCTAAAAACGAAAAATGGACGGACGAACAGAATAGCAGAGGCGGAATTTCGCGGCGATTTGAAGGAGTTCTTCTTGAATTCGGAAGACAAAGATAACTTCTTCACAACTGCAGAGAGGGCGGAAGTGGTTTGGTACTTGCTGAGGAGAACAAATTACGGAGATGGCAAGGTGACGTACTTTCTGTATTGTTTTATCTTGCAACTTCCTCTTAAATCTTCTGAAGTATTCCCCGTTAATCGAAGAAATAGTCTTATAGAATTAAGTCAAATCTTCGGCATCCAGTATTTATTAATCCAGTCTAACTTGTATTAATTAAGAATATAAAAGGGGTCATTTAATTATTTTTATCCAGTAAATAGGATGTTATACTCTAACTTGGGATGCATCTGGCACCCACATACCCTTCCTCACGCCGACTCCTGGATAAATAAATAAACAAACATTTAGCGTTATAAATAATTACTCTTATTTCCTGTTCGCAGGGTATAATCACTTTGTTGTCGCATGACGTCTACAATCACGCTTATCCTCTTCACGATGGACCATATGAGAAGGTGGATGAGGTGGACAGCGTAAGTCGAACTAATGCGATTTCAATTATTTCTCCTGCTCCGTTTCGAAATTCAAGATTTCGGAAATTTGAAATAATTCATGATTTATAAACATTCATAAATTTTTACATGGCAGCATATCAATATTCACGAAGGATCCGTACCCGATATTCTTTCTAACGTTAAAAACATGGCTAATTAATTAAATAATTTTGCCATATACACAATAAACTGTATTTTTATACAGAAATAAGGCTGTGCTCAATTGGTATATATTTTTTATTATAGAGTTAAGTCAACAGTATTTATTCAGAATTTTATCACAGCTTATAAAACTAGGCCTGTACCGAGCCACTTATGCGTCTTGATTGAGTGTACAGCCGGAGTAACGTCGCAACGCGTCTCTATACTGATGTCGAGAGCATCACCAGTTCAACAGCTGCTAGTTGTAGGAACGGTATTATTTTCCTCGACCATCTCTTTTACTTCGATGAAAGAGTCGGTCGACTAAAGACAGAATTAAATCATTTAACAATTATTAAACTCCAGTTCGGTTCAGCTTGTGCGGTGGTATCACTGATACTGATTTTTTTTTCAAGAGTAGAATTCTAATAGTATAAATAGGTGCGAAATAGTATACATACGAGTATATATAGTAAGAAGAGAATTCTAATGCTAAAATTAAGCCCGGTCTCTGCAATGTTAACCCTATTACAATATACTTTACGAATTTCTTTATCTATGTTTAAGTGAAGTTGAAAAATTGTCATCCTCTGTCTGATTTGTTTTTTGATTTGTCATTTTCTATAAAACGGTAGACTTTTACGTCATTGTAAATGCGCATCAACAAGAATGAATAACATAGGCACGTTTTTAAATTCGTCAATCTGATGAGGGGTAGATTTTATTGATGTTTGTCTGATTACTTAGATGGATTATCGATTCTTGATGAATTTAAGATCAATCTATTGGTTTGTCTGCTGTTTGATAAGATGGCTTTCATGTCAGGCATAGACCATCACCAAGTGGATTAGTAAATTTGTGGTGGAAATGTTAGACAACTGCATAGTAGAAGGTATGATGACAGTTCATCTCAATTACAGCAACCTCCAAGTATGAGAGCTGAGTTGAAGCAGAAGTGGGCCAATATGTCTGCGTGGAGACAACCTCAACCACTAGATGACATCAGGAAGTACTTTGGGGAAGAAGTTGCTCTATATTTTGCATGGTTAGGCCTTTATACAAAAGCCCTCATCCCTGCAGCTATTGTTGGGGTGATCTGCTTTGTTTATGGCCTGATTCAGTTGGCCACAAGCAGCAAAGAACCACTGTGAGTATGCAACAGAAGTTGTCAAATTTCTTGCCAACTATGAAAGAGTTATTTTAATCTGGGATCCCTTACCTTGTCTATACTCTACTTTACTTTTCCATTGCTGTGGCTTAGGTCAATAGAACTCTTAAAGCTGGAATATCCATGCAGTTTTATTCCTTAACTTAGTTTTGTGATATAGAAATCTGTTAATCAACATTTATGAAGGTGCCTCCTGAAGTTATTTCACAAGAAAAGTGTTTTAAAATAATTAAAATGATGTTGTGCTCTTAAAATGGTTACATTGTTGCATATGAAATATTTTTCATAATATTGAGTTTAATCATATCTATTATATCTATTATATATAGCTAACTCTCCGGATATACCTATATCTATTATATATAGCTAACTCTCCGGATATACCTATATAGATACGAGTAAAAGTTGCTTGCATACTGCAAGCTAATTGGTACATATTTAACAATAAGTTCCCCTTACGGGTATCATCTTCGAAGCTTATCCAGCAAAATTCTTAAAAATTGCCGCAATACATTTCTTACGTGAGAAATTTTCATCCATGTGGCATCGAACTCACGGTCATATGCAACCTTTCTTCCACTGGTTCTATAGAAAACTACTTCAAATGCAAACGCTGTGATTTTGAATAGTCTCCTGCATAGAGAAAGGCCTCAAAACAATTTTTAAAAAATTAGTGTAAATGACCGCCTGGCATAAAACACAGTACCCGTTCGTGAGAGACAATGCTGAATTGCTGAAATCTTTTACGATTTTTTAAATGCCTTCCCGATAACCTGGAAAGATAAAACCCGGAATGGTGACAGAGGCGTGGGACCTTCCCGATAAGATATTGAATCGAAACTTTGGAACAAGTAAGGATGGCACTTATCTAATATTATTTTGCTATCTTCTCTCACGGAAGGGTCCTGAGTTCGACGCTGGGCGGTCTTTTGCGCGTATTTTTGCAATCTGTTTTGAGGCCGTTCTCGATGAGATAGAGCAATCAAAATTACAGTCTTTGCAGATGACATGGTCTTACATAGTACTTTAGGAAGAAATGTTACCAATGGCCGTATGTTCGACGCCAGGTGGGTCCGAAATGCTTCCGTAAGAATTGGTGAAATTTTGGACGATTTTTTTAAATGCCTTCCCGATAAGCTTCAAAGATAAAACCCGGAATGGTGACAGAGGCGTTTGAGAAGATTCTTTCATGACGTCCACTGCTTCTCTAGTGGTCCTTGGTTCGATGCTAGAGCGTCATTCCGATTCTACCATGCATTTCAAGCGGGAAGAACGGAATCTCATTTTAGGACCTTCCCGATAAGATACTGAATTGAAACCTTGAAACACGTGAGAGTGGCACTTATCTAACATTTCCATGCCATTGTCTCTCACGAACGGGTCCTGTGTTCGACGCCAGGCGGTCATTTACACTAATTTTTTAAAAATTGTTTTGAGGCCTTTCTCTATGCAGGAGACTATTCAAAATCACAGCGTTTGCGTTTGAAGTAGTTTTCTATAGAACCAGTGGAAGAAAGGTTGCATATGACCGTGAGTTCGATGCCACATGGATGAAAATTTCTCACGTAAGAAATGTATTGCGGCAATTTTTAAGAATTTTGCTGGATAAGCTTCAAAGATGATACCCGTAAGGGGAACTTATTCTTAAATTTGTACCAATTAGCTTGCAGTATGCAAGCAACTTTTACTCGTGTGTGTGTGTATATATATATATATATATATATATATATATATATATATATATATATATATATATATATATATATATATATATATATGTGTGTGTGTGTGTGTGATTGAATTTTTAATTCTTGCAGCTCTTGAGTGTTGTTGTAAATTGATATTTCAAATTATTTATAAAGCCTTATTTTATGATTCTAGAATATTGTGTTTCCATTTTTGAGCTGTTGGTACAATGAATCATTCTCCAATATACAGGGAAGATGTGTGCAATCGCAAGATTGGGGAGGAGTACATATGCAAGCGATGTGGCAATGATTGGTGCAAAGAGCAAACGCTCAGATCTTCATGTGGCACTCAATGGCTTCTTCTCTTATTTGACCATCCATTCACTGTTGCGTACTGCATCTTCATGTCCATTTGGGGTAAGTAACCACCCTTATTACCTAAAGATCAATAAATTTAGCTCATTTTATTTATTTACTATCTGAACTCCCTCTTGATTTTCAACAAACAAAGGAAAGTAAACCTTGATAAGTATCACACTAATAACAGCTTACTGAACTCTTATGAAAACAATGAATAACCAATGTAACAAATAAGGTGAGAAATTATATAATGATATACTCAACATACTACTACAGAAACATTATGGAAGTAGAATCATGGTTCATGCACCCCCTACAACAAGGGGCTGCTGCAAGGTGGCTTGCAAGGTACATACATGCTAAATCTTCATCTAAAATCAAGGTGTTAAGGCCTAACATTGTGGAATGCCGTCACAAATAATTTGGTGATGTGCCTCATATTTTCCACTATGTTTTACTCAAAAGGACCGGTTTAGACTATTACAGTCATGATCAGGTACAGAACATATCAGAAATGGAGTCTTTGGAGTTTTGATGGGAGGGAAGGAAGGGTCATGGTAGGTAAGGTCATTGGTCACATTAGGACTCTATCTTCTCCAAAGCATCCAACTTCTTTTCTTTGCACTGGCGATAAAGGAGTCTTTCTGTAAAGGAACTGGTGTGTCCCTTTTCCATTAGGTGGTTGGCAAAGGCGGAGGTGAAATTTCCCAACAAGAAGGATATTTTATGTTCCCCCATCCTTTTTCTGACTGCTTGTCTGCTCTGGGCCACATACTGGGAAGGGCACTTCCCACACTGTAGGAGGTAGACCTCTGGCTGGTGAAGGGGGTCATCCCTATCTTTCACCCTTGAGAGTTCCTTTTCAAGCTTCTAACACTATAGAAGCCTGCTTTGGTACCTGCCGGCAGCATGTTGGCCAGTTTGTATGATATACTTCCTAAGAAAAGGAGTCTAATCCATCCGCAAGTTGGTATTTCCCAGGATGAGAGGGTTTGGAAGACACTCCTCGAGGCAATAAGCTTTCCTTTTCTTTTAACAAGTCTCTCCACTATGTGGGGGAATACCCATTACCTATAGCAATTTCCTTAATTAACTTTAGTTCTTTTTTGAATTGGCGAGGAAGGGAGAATTTGAAAAAGCCAATGAATCATTGAGTGAAAAGCAGCAAATTTAAGTAAGATTGAGGGCAAGAGATCAAGGGATATTGAATAGGGATTCTACGCTAGAGTAAACCAAAAGATGCAAGATAAAAGTCAAATGCAAACAAAGGGAAGAGGAAATCTTCATTCTCAGCTGAATATTCATCATAAATAAACTATGTAGTGAAAGATGATCATTAATGAGAAATATAATCAGAAGGAAATCAAAAAGAGATATATAGATACCATAGAAACAAAGCAATGAGCACACCCAAGAGAGGAAAAAATCTCTCAAAATAACTAACATCACAGAAGGAAAGCACAAAGTATCAGCATACATCTATGTCCTCTCAAAATACATAATTCAGAGAAAAATCAATAAGAATATTTAATGAAAATTTGGGATTTAGAGGGTGTGTTACACATTCTTGATGTATGGAAAAGAGTGGACACATGCTGGACCATACTCGCAGAAACGGTTAAATATTTAAGTGAAATGTTTTCATTAAGCAGGAGATTGATAAAATAATAAAGTACTTTTTTGAAGTATACTGATGTAACATAATGTTTTTAGGAGATCTTAGGATTTTATTAGAAAGCATGATTTTATGTATCTACGACCTTCATATTTTTTTTTCAGAAAATGAATTGCACGCGCTTATTCAGATTTATGTGGAACAATCGATTGATTTGTATTTTACTTCAGAACTTATTTGGCATCCTCCTTGCTTGAGAATACTGCAATATACTGCATAAGACTTTTTTTTAAATAAGATGTCAAAACTAATATAAAATGGGTTGCAGAGAAATAAACATCTGTTTATTACAGCAACTTTCTTCCTTGAGTTCTGGAAGAGGCATCAGTCTCGGCTGTGCCTGCAATGGGGTGGAGAATCTTTGCTGTCTACTGGAGGTAGTGATAGAGACACATGGGAGCCAAGGCCTGAATATAAACCTCCCTCTACCTCATCGGACAACCAAGGAAGAAGAAAAGGCTGGCTGGAATCCTCGATTTGGAAGAAGACCTTACGCTTTGCTGCAACTATTTCTGTAGTCTTTTTCATGGTATGTTTAGCAACTTATGGTATTCAATTGATGATTATAATTTTTCATGAGATTTTGCGTGATTAAAATATTTATAAATATTTTATTTTAAAACTAGCTGAACTGCCTATCAAATCTCAATGAAATTAGAAGTATGTGTATTAGGGCGTACCGAAAAACAAAAATTTTTTGTAGCGGGAACGTAATAGGTTGGAAAAGTTGCCTTTTAGGCTCAATAAGAAATGTGCAAAATATGGGCTCTAACAAAGTTCGTCTTGGGCCTGACCAAAGAGCTCGAAAATTCGAAATTTTAGTGAAAATTGCGTTTTTTTAGGTAAGTTAAATTTTTGACGGAGCTTACATACATTTGATTAAATGGTTGTTTTAATTCGTTTTGATCGAGGAACAATAAAAATAAGCCATTAAAACCGAATATGACGAGATATCATACTTTTAAAATTTTTGGAAACACCATGAAAAGTGGCAGCTTCTCGCTGGTTCAGCTGCATTGAGCTATCCAGGACTCGTCATGAGGTAGAGCCTGCTAATCGAGTCCCACCCGCCTAAACACCCGTGGAAGCATACCTGACAACTAGTTGATGTCTTTGAAGGCTGATTTTGATCCAGTTTTTGGTATTCGCGAGAGGATCATCTCTCCTATGAACCCATCTCTTGCATCGTGGCCGTAGACTAAACGTGAGGCCTCTGTGACTTCTTTTACGTTTCGTTCGACTGCTTGAGAATCATTTGGGAGGGCAAATAATGCAGTAATTTGCTTTATAGGTTCATTTGCATTACCTTTAATGTTTTGAAGATCCTCGGGAGAAGGACTGACAGTAAGTGGTGACTTGGTGACAGTGACTTTACCCCAATCTATCAATTCTTCATAAGAAGGCACGTCGAACTTCTGTTGTGGGATGATGAACTGGCAAACCTACCTCGTTTGATGGTTAATTCAACATAACACCTTATACGCTCATCTATAAAGCGTTTTTAAACATAAAAATATTATTGCGGTACAGATCATGGTACTCCACTTCGAAGTTATCACATTATTCATCTCGATAATTTATCATAGACACTCATAAGCGATCGTGACAACAAAAACGATTTCTGGGCGAGCATAAAAGACATTATGTTGAATTTCATCTTCAACAAGTTTTCATGTTTGCAAAGGAAGGTATGGTGTATCAGCTATGGAGTTTTACGGCTTTTTCACTGTGTAATTTCTCTCAATGACATACCATATAGGAATGTAGACATGCATGATAAACCTGTGTTGATGAATCTATGTCCTACCTGTGTTCTTATTTTAGGTCGCTCATCAGTAAACATAGCAATCATAACCCGAAGTTTATCATGCATGTCTACATTCCTATATGGTATGTCATTGAGAGAAATTACACAGTGAAAAAGCCGTAAAACTCCATAGCTGATACACCATACCTTCCTTTGCAAACATGAAAACTTGTTGAAGATGAAATTCAACATAATGTCTTTTATGCTCGCCCAGAAATCGTTTTTGTTGTCACGATCGCTTATGAGTGTCTATGATAAATTATCGAGATGAATAATGTGATAACTTCGAAGTGGAGTACCATGATCTGTACCGCAATAATATTTTTATGTTTAAAAACGCTTTATAGATGAGCGTATAAGGTGTTATGTTGAATTAACCATCAAACGAGGTAGGTTTGCCAGTTCATCATCCCACAACAGAAGTTCGACGTGCCTTCTTATGAAGAATTGATAGATTGGGGTAAAGTCACTGTCACCAAGTCACCACTTACTGTCAGTCCTTCTCCCGAGGATCTTCAAAACATTAAAGGTAATGCAAATGAACCTATAAAGCAAATTACTGCATTATTTGCCCTCCCAAATGATTCTCAAGCAGTCGAACGAAACGTAAAAGAAGTCACAGAGGCCTCACGTTTAGTCTACGGCCACGATGCAAGAGATGGGTTCATAGGAGAGATGATCCTCTCGCGAATACCAAAAACTGGATCAAAATCAGCCTTCAAAGACATCAACTAGTTGTCAGGTATGCTTCCACGGGTGTTTAGGCGGGTGGGACTCGATTAGCAGGCTCTACCTCATGACGAGTCCTGGATAGCTCAATGCAGCTGAACCAGCGAGAAGCTGCCACTTTTCATGGTGTTTCCAAAAATTTTAAAAGTATGATATCTCGTCATATTCGGTTTTAATGGCTTATTTTTATTGTTCCTCGATCAAAACGAATTAAAACAACCATTTAATCAAATGTATGTAAGCTCCGTCAAAAATTTAACTTACCTAAAAAAACGCAATTTTCACTAAAATTTCGAATTTTCGAGCTCTTTGGTCAGGCCCAAGACGAACTTTGTTAGAGCCCATATTTTGCACATTTCTTATTGAGCCTAAAAGGCAACTTTTCCAACCTATTACGTTCCCGCTACAAAAAATTTTTGTTTTTCGGTACGCCCTAATGTGTATACTATTAAATATAGTAGTCCAATTTTTATAGAAAAGAATTTCATATCTTAGCATAATTCAATTGACTGAATATTGAAAACAAAATCTCTTAGTGAAAGCTTCAATCTTATGAATTTCTCTTAATTTGAAGCCAAAATCTATTATAAACCACAAGGATATGAATCTTTTAAAGCCTTTCTTTCTTCTAAAAATTTTCTTGATTTTGTAACATGCTTCTTTTAATTTAATTTGGCAATAGAAAGGAAAGGCTAACTAACTATTAAAATGAACTTTAAACACAATGTTCATGAGAGTGTTTTGACACTCCTGGTATTGAATTGGAAACCAATTGACACACGTGAAGAAGTCTACTATCTGCAGGATGTCGACTTTCAATTATATGCAAGTTTGCAGGTTGTGCAAATTCTGGTTAGCAATTCTTAAGTGAGCATTCATACATACACTTAAAATTGCAATATTGAACAACAAAAATGCCTGTTATTTCTAATGGGAGTAACATTTGGTAGCAACCATGCTGACTGTGACTTACTTGACACAACAATAGATGGACAAAGTGATAAATAAAAAGTGGAATTACATAACCCTTTCCCTCAAAAGTCACCCAGATATGCCAGTATTTTAATCTGCACTAGGAAGCAAAATTTAAATGCCTGGTTCTCCAGAATTCAGTCTTTTAAGCCTCCACAGATGATCACCACTGCAGAAGCATCTTGAATGTCTTATAACTTTTGATCAACTAACCCAGATGATGATGGAACTTTAAACTGAAGTATACAATAGATAACTTCAATTATAAAAAAATTCTTACATTAATTCAACACTTCCATGCCTTTTTCTTGATGCAACTGTAAAAAAATCAGACTCTGCATTGAGGCAAATCACAGTTCTGGCACTTATAAGTTGCTTGTATCCTGTTCTCAGTTGGAGTAATTTTTTTCTTTTAGCTACAGTCTACGCACACTTTCTTTCTATCTTCTATTTTTACGAGTATTAATTACTCTGCATGATTAAAGAAAAATTTCCGTCCTCTACTGGGCAAAAGTTTTCTTGAGGTTTAATTCCCTATTACATGTTGATAAAGTGCCAAACGGAAATCTTTTTGTGTTTATCCATGCTTAGTACTTGAAGGTGTACTTTTTGTTTTTGAAGAAATATAACTTAACTATAGCCATATTTACAACAAATGAAAATGGATACTTCCACCATTTCTTCGATTTTCTGCCGAAGTCATAATAATTTTTGGACTGATCAGCTCTGTCCACGCCTCCCATATATTTATTATACCATAAAATTGGTTGTTGGCAAGGCACCCTAACTGATTTAGTTAGCCACAGCATAATTCAATTATGATATGTTTTACAAATCTATTTTACATTTTCCCTGATGGTCCTTGGTTTGAAGCCAGAGCACCATTTGCATTCCACTATACAATTGAATGGGGAATTCTGCATTATGTTTGAGGATCTTTCTCATATGATCGAGTTGAAATTCAGCATACAGTTAAAGGGGATGCTACCACAACTTATTGGGTGGTGATGTCTACAATAATGGACCTAGGTTTGATACCAGGCCGGTTAAAGTTTCAGTTGTCATACACTAAGGTGACCTTGAGAATATTTTTGCAAACACTTCCTAAAGTAATCATTTCTCTTGATAAATATTCACCAATGAGCTCACAGTATGCAAGCAAATTTTACTTGTATACCCTTCATAGTGCTGTAAGAACATCTGAGATAACAGATCTTTCAGGGAAAGAGACATCCAAAGTTAATGTATACCTTCCTACTACTGAATTTTAAGTTAAGACTTTCTCTTCTGTTACAGGTTTGCATAGTGATATCTGCAGTGATTGGTATAATTGCATACAAGTTAGCAGTGAGCACAGCATTTTATTTAATGGAGGATGACTATGTGAAGCAGAACTCAAAAAATTTTGCATCAGTGACTGCAGCAATCATCAACTTAATTATCATTGTTTTCCTGAAATCGGTAAAGTTATCTAATTTTATTTCTCTTGAGCTCTCTGTTGTGCATTTTAAACATTCTAGACTGTATGGGAGCATATGGACAAAGAACTCCCTGTATTCTCCCATATGCAGTTGAGTCTCATGCCAGGTCAACTTTGGGTAAGGATTTAGTTTTGAATAGACTAAGATTCGCAGTTTATATAGTTTAATTTCAACTTCAGATCTGATTTGATGAGAATGAGGAGAGATTTTAATGACTTTAACAACACCATATCAAAGATTTTATAGATTTTGCAGTTAAAACAATGCATAAAGCAAGAATTGATTGAAAGTTAACATTTATATACCTGTGAACATTTTTGAAACAGTCACTGCTCTCTACCAATAGAAAATAAAATACCTGTTAGTTTCGCAATTAATCTTTGTATATCATAAAAATTGCATATTTTTTACTAATGAATGTTATACTGTTAAAATATTATTAAATGGAATGTAACCTTAGAAAAATTTGGTCAGGCAACTCAATTTATGCACCATCTAAAAACCCCTTGTTTCTTATGTGATAATAAACTTTCTGCTATAGAAAGTGAGATAAATGATAATTTTTTTATAAACTGTTTGTTTTGGGATGATATCTTGAATAAAACTTTAGTTTTTGCTTTTATACTTAAGAATGTTATTCAATGAGCAGTTGCTATGAATAAGCCTTATCCTACACATCACAACCAACGGAAATTGAGAAAAGCAAGCTTATTAACCAAATAAAATTAAAATAACAGAATTGCCATTAAAGTCGACCATCGAAGAAACGAATCTTATCCATCCAAACCTGAAAGTGTAAATGCACAAGGCTTTTTGTTTTGTACATAAGATAATACTGACTTTAAATTTGGAACACACTAATAGATTAAGCATTTTCTAACAAAGATTAAGCATTTGGAGCATCAGCTCAGAAATAAAATTTCTTATTTGTCTTGAAGATCTGCTATTCCATTTCCACCATTTCATCTTTCTATGTGGGAACACATCAGTTTTTATCATGAAAGGGTGCCTATATGATTTTTGTTTTTTTCCTCCTAGACTTTATGATTAGAATTATTATATATGAAAATTATTACTAAGAGAAATATGATATGTAAAAATGATAATTTGTCCATTTTTCTTTCCATTTAAAAATGCGTGTAATTATTGGATTTGATTACAGGTCTATGCAAAGATAGCTATGCGACTTACTGACATGGAAAATCATAAAACACAATCTGACTATGATACCAGTTATACATTCAAAGTATTTGTATTTGAATTCTTCAATTGCTACTCATCTTTATTTTATATAGCATTTTTCAAGGTAAGTCGAAGAGCTAAAATGAGCAAAAATAAAAGATTTTTCTCTTCTTTCTTACAGCTAGTTATTTTATGAAGTTAAAAATTTGATCCATTGATGTACTGAGGATGTTCTCATGATATCTCCAATTCCTTCAGTTGGGAGAAATTTGAGTCTAATTATCATTACTACAAGTTTTTTTTAACTCATAATAATATTTCTGTAAAGGGTTATATGTGAAGTAAATGGACATTATGTCTGTGCTTAAAGTAGTCATGTCTAAAAACATGCACAATGCTACTGCATCAGCCAACTTTCTGGCATCTAGCTATTTAGGCTAGATACTGCTATTAGTTATATCCACATGATATTGCAATAAGTGCATTATGGGTAAACCTGATGAGTATTCTAGGGCTTCCCTAATCTGTGTATATCAAAATTATTTTTAAAAAATCAAAGCATTTTTGGGGTAATGAATGACTATCTTTATGTTAAAATATGTAAAGGGAAAAATCCAATTGGACTAATTTTTATCCCATAATTATTGATTTAATTCCTGATCCTTGAAGGTAATGTTTTGTTATTTATTCCTAGGGTCGGTTTTACACTTATCCGAATGACCCTGATATGGTGAATGTGTTATCCAGTGATATCTGTGATTCTGGTGGGTGTCTTGCTGAGCTGTTTATTCAGTTAGTTGTCATAATGGTTGGCAAGCAGATTTTCAATTCCTTCATGGAATTTGGATTGCCGTAAGTAAAATTGGCTGACAAAGCATAGAATTTAAGCCAACAGAGATGCTGAGAGAAAAGAAAAGGAACTCGGCTTTCAATGAAGAAGAGACATAGGAATTCTCCAAGTGCCAAATATCGCAATATCAAATGTCTGGAGCAATTCCTTAGAAAAGGATTATCACCTGGGTGGCTGCCAGTTTCCAGAAACACCCAATGCGCATTTCAGAAGATATGCTCCTATCATCAAGAGGGATCAAGTAATCCTTTTCTGAGGAATTGCCCCTGACGGTTGCCAATATCCAGCGATTGGAGAAATCCTGTGCTTCTTAACCAACAGAGATGGTTTACTCCATAAATTAGAAGAGATTAGTTAATGTCTCTTTTAGAATGAGATTGAGAATAAAAACGTTCCTTGTATATATCTTTACTTTTACTTTACTTGTCAAGAATATGGTGATAATATATGTTATCACAATATTCTTGACAAGTAAAGATATATACAAGGAAATTTTTTATTAATAGTAAAATTAGTAAAAATACAGTAGAGGTCCATTAGAACAAGTATGGCATATAATGAGAGTTGTATTATAGCGAGTGATTTTTTGGTCATTCTCTGTCTCACAGCAAAAGGGATAGGGAGTTACGTCCATTATAACAAGTGGTTTTTTCTGAAGTATCAGTATAACAAGTGCCATGTTTCTACATTTGTTTTGCAGGATGCATATTTCGGAATTGTCATTTGACAAGAAAGACAAAGTCCAACAAGAAAACAATAATCTGAAGTGCATTATCTTTTCAAAGAGTAGACAAAAATTCAATGCAAAAATTAGCATCACTTAATTCATGCATTTGTTTCCCACAATTTGCCTCACCCTTCCTTAGCAAAAATGCTTCAGGGAGATTTGATTAGAGATTTCTCATGAGCTTCACTCTCCCCTTTGTCCCTCAGTGCATCCTATTCCCTCACCTTGGTTTTTTCAGAGATGGCCCCTTTAGTCGGCACTGGAATTTTTAATTAATTCCCTTCATATTGGCATCCACCCGTGGGATTTTTTTTCACAAGAAACTTGGGCCTAAATTGTCTGATCTAAGATGGGTGGGAATATAGGAGTTAAAAGCAGTGCTGATTCAGATTCCACATTTTATATTAAAGGATTATTGTTTATGAATCAATGAAGTAATATTTTATAGGAGAACTGCTTTTTTATGCATTCTGAAGTATTTGTGTTAGAATTATAAACCCTATAGTTCCATTCTGTTACACTCACTGCCCTTGTATTCAAGAGAATGGAAATTTAGTCTTAGCAAGTGTCTATAATGAGTATGATTTATAAAAAGTACTTTTCAGATTTTTGTAAGAGAATTTCACCCTTACTCAGGCAGATTGAGAAGAGATGAGATGCAAGCAATTGAATTCTAGAAAGCCTCTTGACTTGTCTCTATGACAAAAGATGTTAATAAGTTAAAAAATAGTATCTGAAGAGCTTTAACTGATTATATTAAAACTAGCAATGTAAAAGATAAACTTAAACTCTGTATAACATGAATTTATGTATATAATAGTATACAAAACAAAAAAATGGCAGTCAGATTCTACTTTGACTACATTTACCTGCTACCGAAATACATCCAACATTTTTGATTTACATTTATAACCTACATCTGTATTTATTACACTTATGGAATGTTATTTACATATACATACAAAATCCGTTGACATTACTTACTCATGTAACACCTCTGTATTAAAAAATGGATTTCGGTCATATTAGTTAAGAATTTCTAGTATTGTAAAAAGAAGCAAGTAGCAGAAGATTTTTCAAGAATATAATACCTTTATGGCCAGATCCAATCTGTAGTAAATGATCTTTCTAGGACTTTGCCAAGTATGGATGATGGATCTGTAGTATGTATGTAATTTGGGATCCTTCCCTGGCTAGGAATCATGCTAATTTTTGCACTCCTTCATAAATTGAGAGAAAAAATGTTGTTATAAATAAAAAATGTTTGAAGTACAAAGGGAAAATATTTTATTGTTTATGTAGTAATCCCCTCCAAGCCTCAGGTTTTGCCATTCTTGATTTCTTTAATTTCTTTCCGATACTCAGGAAATTTAACTTGATAAGGTTATATATTGGGTGAATACCAGAACTGACTTTTCTTTCAACCACATTCTGGAACCTATTATTTCCTTTATTTATTCTCAATTGGAATCATGTTTATGAGATATTCAGGTCCACATTTTGTGGCATCATCATTTATTAGTATCTCTCCCTGTTTAATGGGAACTCAGACTGTTATTTTCTTGTTTATTATTTTGATCACACAAGTTCAAAGTTCCTTATAATTTTGCTCCCCTTATCTTAACTTCATCAATGACTTTGTAAACTTTTTTATTTTTAATTTCTCTTAACTTTCTTCATGTCTCTTTATGCAATATCAAAATCAGCCTATTGTAGGTACCATGGACTGCTTGTTTTTTGAAAGTTGCCTTTTTTCTTGCCTTAACTCTTATGCACCAGTGGAATTCTTGTAGAAATGCTTCCAAACCATTGGAATGAATACCTGCTTCCCTAAACTTTTGAGCCAATGCAAGTGCCAGGTATAAAAATTTAACCTTTAGGGCCCATCTCAGAGTCACTCCAGATCCTAACCTAAGTAACAACAAAGGATCTTCCACATTTCCTTCTAGGGAGCAGTAGTTAACAATATGTTATCACAGTTATTTTGCTAAAGAATTCTTTGTTGCTTGAACTGTCAACAATGCCTTGGAAATTAAAATTTTTGTTTTGTTGGTAATATACTAATTTTAAAGAAAGCCTGTTTGTTCTAAAGTTTTCAGTATTATTATTATTAGCTATTATTAGAAGAAAATGAAATATATTGGATTTTCTTTACTTTAGTAGTAATGTTCTTGTCAACAGTAGTCTTGTTTAAAATTTGTATATCATAACAATACACAAGATTTTAATCCTTAAAGTAATATTATTAATAATTCCAGGAAAAAACTCTTTAGCACTATGATTGCAATAACAGTTATCTGTGGCCCCATGGTGTATTAGGGACTGTGAATTAGCCCATAATCAACTATTTGGGAGTTAAACCTAACCCATAAGCCTTAACTATGCCTAGTGACCGACCCGGCTGCTGTACATTGCAATGGGAAGGCTTTACAGCTTCCCGCCTGGTCTGTACCATTTAAATGGTTCTTGCTAGCTGGGTTAATGTGATATTCTTCTAAAAATGACTGTATTGACTGCGCCATTTACACGGAAGTTGAGTAAGTGTGGAAAGGGCCTTACGCAGTTAAGGGCTAAGAAAGGTAAAACAGATTAACTAGAGGCTCAACCTCTGGTATCTCCCTCCACTTATATCTGGATCCTCTATGGACAACATTCATTTGTCTGAGTAGAAAATCACCATCTTGTATACATAACAACAGGCATGAAAAGGAAAATTTTGTTCTATACTTCTTGGGATAATGTGTTTTGGAAGGAGCCGTTTTCATTGTCTCGATCCCTTATTGTATGCCTGCCTGAGCTGACTGTCAACCACAACTTGTACACCCTCCGATATTAAGAAAATTTCTACTACAATTGTCTAAAATATAAACAAAATTATTCCAGTTTTGAAATTTTAAACTTAAAACTTGGCTGAGATCTGTGGGTAAGAATGCAAAGAGTGGCAAGTGATCTGATGAGAAGTCATGCCCAACATGGTATGA
The DNA here is from genome assembly GCA_036926295.1 of Pachydiplax longipennis. Lineage (NCBI taxonomy): Eukaryota > Metazoa > Arthropoda > Insecta > Odonata > Libellulidae > Pachydiplax > Pachydiplax longipennis. The sequence goes on along the minus strand of JAVFKF010000024.1, from coordinate 9,391,720 downwards.
CTCCTCTTGTTAAAAAAAGAGTAATTACAAAAGTATATCATAATCACCAACTGCATATCCTTGCTCAGAAGATGCATTTATGTGCATTTGTTACGTTACATCAAGCTTCCCAACTGGCAGTACATATCTCTGAGAGATGAAACCTTTCTCATATGAAGTAATCATACAAAAGGTGGGTTCATTGATTCAGCTTCTAAAGGTGGAGCCTTGCCTTTGCAGCCATATGTCTCTCTCCATTGCTATTCTTTTCAAATCCTCGTCTGAAGTTACTCTCATAGTACTTCCTATGTCATCCAAGAATTTCTCTCTTTGCCCTCTTCCTTTTCTTCCAAGTACTTTTTCCTCCATTACATCCTAAGTGAGCATATATATATATATATCATCATCATCATCATCAGCCATTTTCAATCCGATGTCGGATGTAGGCCTTTCCAAGCGCTTTCCAATTCTCTCTATTCTGAGCTTCTATTTGCCATGTCACACCTAAGTACTTAATGATCTCTCTATTCCATTGGTCCTTTGGTCTTCTTCTTGGTCTCTTCACATCTCTTGGTGTCCAGTTCAGAACTGCTCTTGTCCAACGGTTATCATTTCTTCTCGCCACATGGCCTGCCCACATCCATTTCAGTGACCTTACTTTATCTATGATGTCTGTCACTCCGGTCTTCATCCTCACTCAGGTGTTGCGTTTCCTGTCTCTTCTTGTGATCCCAAGCATACACCTTTCCATACTTCTTTGCGTTGTCTGAAGTTGCTGGGTTATTGCTGCATTTAACACCCAGGTTTCACTTCATATAAATTTTTTCATATATATATATATAATTTTATTTTTAGCTGACGCTAGATAGGAATATGTGTGACTTTTTGGACTTTTCACCTCTTGTCTAATAATACAATCTTCTTTGATAATTCATACAAACTTTTCTCTGCCTAAAAAGATTTTAAGTGAAGTACTTTCCTTTTCTAGGCGCATTCAAAACTGGTGGAGAAAAAAGAGCTTCTGCAATGCAGGCAATGTGGAAAATATAGGGAGTAAGGAAGTGGAGGGAGGGTCAATGAAGCAAGGGTCCTGTTGGGAAGATGACTATCAGCTTCAGGGAGCCAACACAAACCCCCTGTTTCAAGATATTATGGAAATAAGTATGTTTAAACCATCTTCTGAAGTTTTGTATGATGAATTTGAATTAAATGAATGTAAACAAGGCAAGAATGGGAAAGAACAAGAGAGATCAAAGACATTTTATATGGTGCATAGAATTTTCTCATTGAGAGGGAATTTCCTTGGAAAGATTAACTCTGAAATAAAAGATGACTGATGATCACCCCCTGAATATTAACACACCAGTCTGTTCATAATTCCTCATTGAGTTAGCTGTTCAAGTTAACATTGCAGTGAAGATAGTAATATTCCATTTCATTAGTTTTTACCTTTACCACTTTTTACCACCTTTTAGTATGACCAGTGTCTATTTTTCTGCTAAATGGTGCATCCTATTGTCTCTCAAAGTATTTCAAGACTGAGAGAAAATAGGATAAGGATTATAAGACCCCACAAGCCACCTTCTGGCATTGGTTAGAGGGCTAATGCACTATGACTCTAATTTCCTAATCAATTTCATCTACAAATTGTTTATGGAAAACATTAATTCTAGAATTGATTTGTTCTAGCATCTATTTCTCCGATATTTTGCTAGTATCAGTATAGGCTATGCAACGGAGAGGAAACAAAATATCAGCTACAGTATCTTTTAAGAAGGTACTTGTATTAAATTAATTAAGTAAACTAAGCCTTTGTTTGAATTTTCTTTCTTCTGGAGATTCCTACCACGCATCCTAAAGTATCCGAGTAATGCTTACCAACTTGTCAAGGCAATTCTTCACAAAACATATATCTTCTTGATGTACCTCTTCTAATTTGCAAGTGCAAAACTTATTGATACACCACATCTATACTCAAGATGAAGCCTCGTGATGAAGAACTCGCATAAATCAAATTGATATTTTATTGCTACTACTAAATATTCCCTCAAAAAAGTTGAGTTTATTGAGTGCTCAAACACATTTATTATGGATATGGATACCTCATGTAAAGATCCTACAACTAATTGGAACTTGGATACTTGGCCAATAAATGATTAACTTGTCATTTGGTAGTGACTATTAATGTGATAATCACAATCTCATGTGTGAGCAGGAGTGCTACTATTTTTCATAGATCCTAAAAAAACACACCACACCAACAAAAGATCCAGATTGTTCTGCCATGGATATCAATTGGATATAATATCTATCCAGAAAGTTAAGGTTATAAGTTTTGAGCCCTTGCAGTTATAACCTTTTCCTCTCTTAATGCATTCTCTGTTATGTAACTTGATAGCAGTGACACAGAATAAATAGTGATAGGAATTTATTAATATCTTATAACATCTTACACATTATCTCATAGTGGTTACAAGTAGAATTTCATATGTGATTTTGAGAAGAAATTTGTTGTTTTTCCTCTGAGAAACTTCCTAATAAACTTGTAATGGAAGAAAATGTAGTGAGAAATTCTTTAAGCATGAACATCTTGACAGAAAATAAAATTCATACAAGTTATTCTTGCGAATTATGAAAGAAGTGATACCATGCAGTTGTCTCATTTTTATCATATTACATTTTCTTAACATAAGATATAAGTTTTTGAAATGTTTCTATGGCATTTTTCTTATAATATAGCAACATTTATCTAAAACTGCTAACTTACTACCTTTCTTGCAGGTTATCCTAACATAGAGAGATATGTTGCGCTGGTATCAATGTGAATAAACAATATATTTTCTATTTTTAAAATTATATTATTCATTGATTGTTGATTTAACAAAGTTTTCTTTATTTTAGGAAATTATTGCTATAAAATTATTTCAAATTTATCAAAACTTGGTAATTAGAAAGGATGAGATGTATGTTTTTGGACTCTCTTGCAGTTGTGCAATATGGATTTGTCACCCTCTTTGTGGTTGCATTCCCTTTGGCTCCTCTTTGTGCCTTGCTCAACAATGTGGCAGAAATTCGCATAGATGCTGATAAATTTGTAACCCAGTGCCGCCGTCCACTGCCAAGGAGGACAAACAGCATTGGTCCTTGGTTTGCCATCCAACAGACCATCACCTACATTGCCATTGCTGTCAATGCAAGTGTTAATAAATTTTTATGCATATGCTACTCATTATTCAATTTTCTTGGAAGAGTTCCTTATTATGCTGTTTCCTAATTATTTAAATTTAGATGTTTACTCTTTGTTTTTGCTGTCTATTCTTTTTATTGTTATAATAAGTTCCTTTCCTGGCATGTTTCTAAAACAAAATACACCTTGAGCACAATAATACTAATGAAACATGATTTAATAGAAAAAGACAAAAATTTTGATTTCAATAGCATTCATGAAAATGTGTGTCAATAAAGGCAGTAATGGAGTATTGCTAGACCATACTTCAGGCAGTAAAACACATTATCAAGAAGAAAATTATTTTGCCTTATGTAAGTGCTAATGAACAACATAAAGTTATTCACAGCCTCCTTGTCCATTTGTGATTGATGGAATGAACTGCTAAAAACTCAGGAGGTTTGTAAATTAATTAACCATATGAAAAGAGAGAAAGTTTGAATTAGGAAATAGGAGTGGTTTTTTTCAGTTTGAAATTCAATGGAGTTTCAAATATTTGGGAGAAAATTTAGTTAGAATTCTATTAGAGGATGTTCAACTAATGAGCTTGTTTATGAGTAGGAAAGAATTAGAAGGCACCAGAACCTTGATAGGGAGTCCTCTCTTGGGTAACTTTGGTTAACTGCATTACAGACAAGTGACATTCAGCTATTGGAGAGGAAGCAACAATAGTTTCTTTTATTTTTCTTTTCTTGGTAGAGAGTAGATCAATCTTTGATGGACTATTTTATTTGTGGAAATTAGATCAAGGCCTTTTGGAATTTACCTTTTCCTCACATGCTGCAATAGTTTCTTCTATCCACTTTGAAAAGAGTGAGTTTTTTGATAAAGTTCTCTAGATATCACTGAACTTACTTTCCAATAGGAATTATTAGATATAACCACAATACCCACTCCAAATGTAAATTTTAGCTTTCACTTCTGTTCTGTTTGAGATGAACATACTTGAATTTCAGTAAGGTATTACAGACCTGAACCTGTTCTAAGATTCTCTGATGGAAGTGAAATTTGCTTAGAATAGGTCAGTGAAAGTGGTGAAGATAATTTACGAATAGAAGTTAGAGAAGAAGAGTGGCTTCGGGATTTTTTTTTTCTACATCGAATCTTCTACTCGCCTGCCTACTGCTTGTTTCTGCCACTTTACCTGGATAAATTTTTGAATCAGTTGCATCTTATGTATGAAAATACCAATTGATGAAAGATGAGTGGTAACATGACACAGGCCCTCTAATTTTATGCTATTTTCCGGAGATGTCTCCTTTTAGACTGACACATGCTGAAATTAGAACTCATAAATTCACAGTCCCACTCATATTAATAATTTCCTTTGAGGACTTCTAAAGAGTTATAGGGGCAACACATTCATATTTAGTAAAAGTTGTCCAAGCTATTATTCTGGTGAGTGTCTACAAGTACGAAAAGGCCTTACGGCTCAAAAAACTTTTCAAAATATTACCACTACTGTTTCCTTTAAAGTGTAGGATGTGTACATTCTATTTGATCTCAGTTTTACTGCTTTTTGATCCTTTGTATTGTGATTTGCTTGAGCCATTTACACATCATCATCTCTTTTACTAATGTTTAGATAAATGCATAAGAACCCTACCCTATCATTACTCATGAATTTTTCACCATCTTTGATGAACCTGAGCAATTTTCAATTCCATTTAGCACAAAGCACAATGCTGCAATTTTCATCATCAATTAAGTTCCCATCTCCTGTGGTGTGTGTTATATATATTACTTTTATGTCCAGAACACTTGGCTTAATATCAACACTTATCTGTAAATGGGCATGGTAGACTATATAGCTATTATAAACTAATATTACAAACTTATAAATTGTTTCTAATTCTCATATAATGGTACATTCCTTGACTTCAAATTTCTGGGAGCCCCACCAATATCTCCAGTGGAATTATAATACAGTCTGACTATAGATTCATCTCTCTGTGTGGGTCCTTCTCCTCTGTGAGATTATTTGGAGAGTAGCACTTGACAAGATACAGTAAAACTTGTTTAAGAAATTTTTTTGGGAGACCAAGCAAAAACCTTGTCTTAAGTGGGATAACATTATAACTGGGTTGTATAATGCTGGTTGCCTTACACAATATTTTTGAAAGATAGCCTGCTTTTCACACCAAGAGAGCATATGATTTACTTACATAGTTACAAATTCCATTCATCACAGAAAAAGGAAAATAATGGTACTTTTTCATCATCATCATCATCATAGTTTATTTATATATTTCCTGATGGATTTCTGCAACACCTCGCCTCTTACAGTGAATTTTATTATTTGATCAATTTACATATGAGCAATAAGGAATGATAATGCACATTTTTTCTACAGTAAAAAACTATACTTGTTATTATTATTAAATAGGAAAATAATAGTAACAATAACGTAAGAATATTTTGGTAAATCAAATGAGGTGGGCATAATGTTAAAGACGGCTGAAGTGCATCTGGGGATGAGCAAAATTTGCGATTTAAGTAGGAAGCAGAGCATCTCAAGTGGTAATTTTACCACATGATTCATGTGGTAGGGACCGGAAGAAAATTGCATCCTAGGGATAGTAGCTTAAACAAATTTTACTGTATATTCTTGAGTGAGGTTGTTTGTCATTCTTTCTGAACTGAAATTCAATCTGTGGAAAAAGTATTCAAAAGTGTGGCAATATGACTTAACGAGAAATATTTTCTTAGTATGCAATAAGGAGTGGCCAAGATAAATCAAATTATTCAGTATCATTCTTACTTCAGAAGCTATTCAGTCCCAATCGTGAATTAAACTGAGAATAAAATGATAGCTACAAGATATATTTGCTTCTAGTGAAAAAAGACAAATGGAAATTTCTTCACTCAAGAAGAAATTGCTGTAGGAATTTAAATATTACATAGCCTCAAGTATTATAACCATTGTCAGAGTTTTAATTTCTTTCAGGGGTTCCTGATTGCTTTCACATCAGAGTTTATCCCTCGCTTAGTATATCAGGAGGAAATCTCTTCAAATCATGATTTACAGGGATATGTTAACTTCACTTTATCTGGTAAGTTTTGATTATAGTAGGTAGTGAGTGTACTGCATCCCATTTTTAAGAAATACTTCATTATTGAATGCAGAATAATTAAATTTTTGCAAGATTAATTATGGATAAATAAAGATCTTTTCTCCACTCAATATTTTTTACTCAATTATTATTCTACATTTTCATGGACATTGTGACTTCAAGATTACTATATAGTACTTTCACTGATCCAGATTTCACCTCCAATAATAAAATCAACCAACTGATTCTACCCTGTGAGCTCTAGATGTTACTGTCAATCCTTTATTAGAATATTTCTATGACAGAATTTTTCAAAATTGAAACTTTGGTGTGAATGCTATGGAAAGTACTATGAAAGAGTATTGTAAGTTAGGAGATTCTCTTACACATACACCTTGTTTCAGTGTCAGTATCAATAACTTATTGGCTTACTGCTATTTCAAATACAAGAAAGTTTTCAGAGCATGAAGGACATGGTGCTAGAAACTGTCACTCGCAAGATTATAAGCCTGCTTTAGGGAATAGATATATATTATAAGTCAATATATTTTATCTAAATAGTGTTTATTTGGCACCTCAGTGTTGCTCTTATGTATGGATAAAGTTTGACATTTTTCTGTATGTATGCTGTAAAATAGTTGGGCATATATTGATATAATAGATTAGTTTTATTGATCATAGTGATATTTAGTAACTATACTATAGGTTGCAGCACATTGTGCTACCCCTTGTAGTTTATATAATTTCGATTCTCATCTGCTGAAACCTGTCTTGATATAATTCTTGTTGGAAACTTAAAACAAAATAATTTAGATGTTGAGAAATATTACCAACAAAAGCATAATTTTAAAATTTCTCTATGTTCATACGTATTAAATCAAAGATTTCCATCAATTTGACAAAAATAATGATTGATAAATTTTGATTTCAGTTTTCAAGGAAGACAATTACACATGCAGATACAAAGGATTTCGAGAACCACCAGATAGCCCTCATCCTTATGCTTTGTCTCCTGTTTTTTGGCGCATATTCACAGTGCAGCTTGCTTTTGTCATCATTTTTGAGGTGAGTTAATTTCTTACTATGTGTAAAATATTTAACTTAAATTGGTTTGCTCATGTTTATGCTATGCTTTTAAAATATTACTTCCACTTAACCCTTCTGAGACTGTTGTCATCTATAGATGACAGAGATTTTCTTACACAAATGAACGACTGTCATCTATATAGGAGACAGATATGAACTGCAGGTGGGTACAGACGTAGAGGATTGAGGTATAATATTCCAACCATTCTGACCCTTTTCTAGGGGATTTCTGACCTTTCCCTCTGTACCACACAGAGGAAACTCGGTCCTGTGGGTAATTCATGGCCCCTTTCTCAGCATGGGGCCTTGGAAAGCTAAATGTTATTGCAAACATTTTGCCTAAGAGTTATTTATAGCAGTAATTGCTAATAATAACTTGAAAATGAAAATCTTGTATTTTGATGATTATGTGCAACTTTTAAACAAAATTCTACCATTAATATTGAGGCAGTCCAAAATAAATCATTGACATTATGGTAGCACATTAAATACCTCAATATTAACAGTAGAATTTTGTTTAAAAGTTGTACATAATCAGCGAAATACTAGATTTTAATTTCTAAGGTAATATTTAAAATTAGTGCTACAAATAACTCTTTAGAAAGACAACCGCTATAACATTTAGTTGCAGCCACTTACAGCAAAAGGGTAGATGAATTACCCAGAAATGATTTTCCTTCAATTTCAGTGGCTTAGGAAAGGGAGCCTTGCTGAACTCAAAAAGGTTCAATTTTATACCTTGCACCATCAGAGCACACACGTTGCTCTGTGTCCGGGAGAAGTTTTAAGAGAATGCTGCTATCTTGAATGGGTTTAATGCCTTAATTAGAGAGTGATTCTTCATTACTCTAAAGAATTTAAGAGATAACGATAATCTGTAACATTAAGAAATAATTTTTATTACAACCTTCAGAGTTGGAACATGCAATACTGGAGTTTCCAGGTCAAGGACAAAAATTAATATTTCCTTTGTACTCATAACTTATAACTTGATAGTTATAATATAGTGAAATCAGGGCTTCGGTATGTTTATTATTCCGTGTATTTCTATTAATTTTAGTATGGGAAACATATCAGTAGTAAATGCTTATATAAAAATATTTAGTTCATTCTGTGTAAGAATACTTCTACAGAATGAATGAATGCTCACATACAAGTATTCCAGTTAGTTCAATACAAAAGAATAAATAAACTTTGATAACATTGGTATGCTATTTGGCCTACAGAATAAAAGCTGTTCTAATGAAGATAGTGATTTTCACCATAAAAATTTAAAGATGATTTAGATGACAAAAAATAATTAATTATCTTTCAACATAGTGAAATTTATGCTAATGAATCCCATCTTTGATGTGATAAATAGATAGATAATATCAGTATTGCACTATTATTTTGCAACACAGCTGGTATGCTAAATCCTATATTTAGCAAGTATGACACTCTTGCCCCAAAAGGCTTGCTATCCCTCTCATTTGTGCACATAAAAATTCATAAATCTCGAAATTTAACTTATTCAAATCAGCTGATCATTGATAAACTCAGTCCAGAAACTGACTTTTAAACAAGTTATATCTAGTTCACCCTAAAGATTTGCTTCATGAATAGAATGTATCTTATAGAATATTCTATTATAAATGATAACCTAAATTGAGAATTTTTCACCAGCATTAATAGTCCATAAACTTACCATAATGCCATTGACTTGGATTATACTGTTAAAACTTTTCTACTGAATTTACTGTTTACTTACATTCTTAGATAAGTCAAGGAGAGCCTTAAAGTATAGTTCAACTGCTGAAGTTGTCATCAGAAAATCTAACCTAATATTTCTAGCCTAATTCTATTCTGGCGATTAATTTTGTGCTATCATCTAGTAACTGTATATGTTTCTTTAAATAATCTAATGTTTCTTTTTTAAAGCATATTGTCCTTATCATATCTGGGATTCTGGCATACAGCATTGCAGATGTGCCACGATCAGTTCAAGAGCAAGCTCACAACGACAGAGAAGAAACCAAAGATTTATTACGTCAGAAACGCATTGAGCGTCAAAAAGAAATGATCTGAATACCTACAGTGTTTAATGATTTTGTACATTTTTAGGTATAAGTGTACCGAATATTTATACAAAAACCATGTTGTATCAGCTTGACTTCCATACCTCATAAGCAATTATGTGGCTGTAAGGAGGCCTATGGAATGACATTCAAAATTAAATTTCCACCTAATGAAATAACTTTTTGAAAATGACTGTCAGAAGAATGAAAGGTTGAAAATTTGCAGAATATTTGTCATTCCTAGGAAATAAATATTATTATTGAGACAGTATAAACCAATATCATGTGAAATCTTTCAACGATTGCTTACCTTACCCCAAAAATAGTCTTCAGCCTAAGTTATGATTTCATTTTCATGTTTTCTGTGTGGAGTAATGGATATGGTTTACAGGGGACCAACTAAAAGCTGTTTTCTGCTAGATAGACCATATAATATATAATACTGACCATAATATGACTATGTTTATGTATTATGACTGTAATATGTATTATGTTTTGCTCAAAGGAAGATAACAGTTTTTTTTTTTTACTTTTTCATTAAATTTTATTAAATGAATGTTTTATGGTTAAAATGAAAATGCATCTCTTTAATTTGCTTTACTTGACACAGCTGAAGATGGAATATCTAAAGAAAGATTCATCCACATTATTTTAGAGTAGTCAGCTTCTGAGACAGAGTGCTCTCTTCTGTTACTCTATAAGTAAGCATTTTTTATCTGAGAGACAATTAGAGATTATAGAAAGGGATGCAAGAGAGAAGTGAGAGGATACAGCCTAAACAATTTTTGGCCTATCTAATGAGGCAAACTTTCAGCTTAAGTGAGTAGTTAGTGCATCTAGGAAGAGAAAAATTCATCTTTAAAGCTAAGGGTTTATATTTGTCATGCATTTTGTGTGAAAGGAACAAGGATTACAAGAAAAGCTTCTATTAATCAGGAGCATTTTTACTGTTTTTCCTGAAAAGGTGTTAAGAATTTAAATGGAGCTGAAGTTGTTTAGTTCAATACATCAATGAATATCTCACCTTTAGAATTTTCCTTTTCTAATATGTTCAATTTTCCAATGTTCAATCTACTCATACACTCTAGTGAGATTTTTAAGAAGTTGTATGAGGAGTTGTTTCCTTTTGGTGGTAAATTTAATATTTAATTTAATCTACCGAATATGCTCTGTCTAGATGCAACCAAGTATTTTTGACAGAATTTTCAAATAAGTTCTTCCAATCACAATGATTTTCTGACAAAGCTTTTTCCATGTGGCAGGGAGAAGCAATTGCTGGTCTCTCCCCCTGTGTAAAGTAGTTCTAGTATTTTTAAGGTTTAAGAGTCTCATACTCATAACTATAAGATTTTTTATGTTTATAAAAATAATTTTGTTAAATTCTATTTAAATTGTTGATAATATCTTAAGATTGTGTGATCATGACACCTGTACATCAGCAGTATCCAGCATATTTGTACTAGAAATTAGAATTATTTTTGAAGTTACAGTTCTTGTTGTTTGACTTTATTGAAATGTATGATAACTCTCTTGTGAATCTTCTCACTGAAACAATTACTTTGAAAGTTTAATTTCTTTCATGAGCCTAAACAAATCCTATGATGCTGACCATTGGAGTAGCTTGTGATTATTCCTGTTTCATTGTGTGTCAATAATAAACTTATGCTCCTAATTTAGCAGTAGTATTTTAATGTAATTAGTTTAATTAATTGTTGAAGTTGAATTACATTTTATACATATAGTTGATTTAGTTTGATGGCAATAAAAATCCCTTCATTGCATGAAGATTAATCAGATTTTTTGCAAACTTTGAGATTCTTGGCCTGTGTATTTTTATTTTTATCGTTTTATCAAAATTGATAAGAAAATGATCCATCAATAAATTTTCACTTGCTGTGGATGTCCATGTTAAGCGTTCTGGCAATATCCTTTGAATATTGAACTTTTTTCCCTGAAGCAAGTGACTCACTACAATATTAATCTATTAAGTGCTCAAAAATTGATGATATAGTTAAAGCACCAATCCTATCTAATAGTGACAGAGGAGAATTCGATTTTATACTACTATTATTTCTATGAAATTCTTATTGGAGTATATTTCCTCAGTGTATCTTTCAATACGCTTTCATTGGGCTTGCTTATTGAAAAAGGATTGGAGTTCTTGTATAAATGAAGCCCTCTTAAGGTAAGATTATCATCGGGTTTACGGTTTTATTTATGTGATATTGTGTTCGAAGGCGTGCCATGTTTGTTTATGCTTTATTGAAATTATCAATTTAAATCTTACTATTCACAGTATGACAGGAAAAAAAAACAAGTTTCACTCTTTCCCCAAAATTCTATCTCTAACTGAATAGAGTAAAATATAGTTACGTTGAAAGAATGTTAAAATTAATTCCAGCAGAAACTGCTCCATGTATTCTCCCTTATAACGTTGCTCATAAAACGAGCAGAAATTTGTTCTTTCATCTGATTGTCTAATTATCTTCAAGAGAGTCGATTATATACTGGGGATACCGCTAAGTAGTCCGCTAAAAGACAAGAATTTTCTGAATCACTTCTGAAATTTTTCTAACCTCTGAGAGCGTCTTCTCTCCCGGACTATGTGCTCCCGACAATCTTTGAAATATCAATTCAGCACCCAGTAACTGTAGAAAATACAACAGTTAATTTGGGTGAAATATTGGAAGAGTTTGCGAGGGATAAGGATAGACATTAATAACCCTGTAGATTCCGCGGGGAATTCACAGTCAAAGGCTCCAGAAATTCTTTCAATAAGAATATTTTTCGATTCTGCGACTTTAGAGCGTTAGCAAAACTAACTGACGTAGTAGAGTCTTATGAAACCGGAGTGACTCTTCGGACAATTAAAAAGAGAGAACGCAAAAAGGCAATGAATTTAATTAGCATTAAAACTTAAGTCAAGACGCTAAATTTAGCATTTTCAACGTGTGCTTAGAGTTCATAGCGAAATGCGTTGTACGAGAAGCAAAGAAATGGTTAACATTAACCTCGAGATGGGGAAATTAATCTGAAATGAGTAAAATAATCAATGATGCAAAAAATTCCACATTCCCATCTAGGGTAGCAGTTGAGCTGAAACAGTCCCTTCAGGTTCCACCTCGGACACTAACGTGGCAGAAGATACTTGATAGTCCGTAGGGTCCGTAGTGTGTTTCTCATTTAATTTCCTTACTTGTCCGCCATTTTGTTTTATAAAATGAGCAGCATCATCTAGAGTGCCAAAAATACGACGAATCAAAAGGTAAAAATACTGTATCGTCATATTTTCCAGCAGTTTTCATCAAAAGCCTCTACTTACTACCCCACAAACTAGAATGTTTACCCAAAGAAATCCGAGATTACCCTTTTCTTAGAAAATTGGTCAAATTTGACGCCCCTCTTTTTAATGCGTACCAATAGCAAAAAGAAACGTAAAATTCGCCTTTGAATAATGTACGAAGTTTCAAGTCCCATAATAAAAGAAAATTGTTTTGGCCTCTTTTTACGATTCTAAAATCTACTTTCCTAGTCGAAGAGGCGTTTATGTGATAAAGGCTGGAGAATGTCGAAATCTTAATTCGTTATGCATATTACGTCATAAATTGATCAAACATGGAAAGGGGCAAGCAAGATTAATGACACTTAAAGTTAGACAGTTTAAGCGGAAATAACCTTAAACTGGGAAAACTTATAGCGGGCTTAAAATCGTAAATGCTGTCCAAATACACAAAAGTTTTTAGTTCGACCTTTGCAAATTTGCGTGGCTATTCCTGAATAAATAGTACATTCAAATAACTATACTTCATAAGTAATTTATATTGATTCCTGCGCTTTAAAATTAATTAGGGGTAAAAGGTTGACTAGATTTAGCGAAAAGTGTTTGTGTTCGATCTCTTGCATAATTCTTCAGCTTTGAGTCAAACCATGAGTAAGATAAGGAAAAACCTCACTTCACATAGATGGGCAGAACGAAGACTTCATGCCTGCTTTACTTACACGAAGACAAGGGCCGCATGGATGTAGCATATCGTGATCGCGAGCCCCATATGAGGAGAAAATGTAGAATTTCAGCACTTCAAATAACTTAACGATTTTTAGTTTAAACAATTCTCAGAATGCCAAATATTTGAATTTCAAAAATCAGTGTTGTCTTACGAGAATTAATAATTAATTAATAAATTTATACTGTAAGAAAATTTTATAGTTTAACATTGTGTATGTTTAAATTTGCGTCAAACAACGAGGTGTGTATTTTCTCTTGAGGATAATTTTTCATCCATAATATTCACTTTCAAGTTAGAGTTTCAAAGGATACTTATATTTCCATACAATGCTTAATATTCATACTAAAAATATCAGTAAAACACTTTTCGCTTACTAGAAGAGTATTTCCCTAAAATATTTAAAAAATACCGCTAATCGCTGTAAATCCGTCCGGGAGTAATGTAACTCCTTTACAGGATTATTAATTTAGTCCACTGTTTATTAGTATTAATAATTCAATTAGTAGATAACAAGGAAATTATTAACGAATAAAACTGAAAAAAGGTGGAAGATATACCAGAGAACAATGCGTTATTTCCTCCATACTCGACTAGCACGGATGTGTATTGCAGGGTTGCCTATACTCTGATTAAATCGTATAAATAAATTAATTAATTTATAGGCAATGGTGTTTATTATATAAATTTTTAGATAGCAATCGCTTATGATTGTGAAATCTTAAATTACTTGAATGCAGGCTACTTTAACGTTCTTAGGGTAGTCTTTAAATACCTTAAATGGAAAAATGTCGCTTACGAGGGTTACTTAACGGGATTACTAATTGAGCATATTATTTATTATTAATAAGTCGAATAGTAACTATCAAGGAAAGAATTTAGCGAATGAAAAGAAAAATTTAATGACAAATATACCAGAGAACATCGCGTTATTTCATGCATACTCGGCTAGCATGGGCGTGTATTGCGGGGTTGCCTGTACTCCGATTATCAATTTTCAATTATTTATTGCAGCGAAACTAAGACCCATTCAGACGAACGCCGTCACATTTGTTATTTACTCTACTTCCGGCACCACTACAAAACGTTTCATCAAAATCCCCGGACAAAACTGAGAGTCTCTCCTTGTGAGTCAAACGAAATATTTAGTAATTTAAGATTGATTATTTAAACCCTGGAAATGAAGGATCAATTCTTACATTTAATTCATCTTAGTAGATACAATAGGAGGGCTGGAAGTAGATTTCCATCTTTTGAGTAAAAGATCGAAGCGGAGGAAAACAAAAGTGATAAAATTCACACATACTGCAGACAAACTATTTTACGATACAACTATGAATCTAAGAGATGAGAATGCTTCAAAGTTGCTCAAAGAAATTGCCAATACGAAACCTAGAAGGGCAAGGAGGGTACTTTCTAGGTGGAAGAAAACTTAGTACAGTCTCAGTTGTCAGTAAAAAATACTTTCCCTTTCATCTAATCTTGGGAGTTGACAAGTCAACATGAAATTCTCCGTGAAACATCTAAAAGTCATGTTCGTAGACTGTGTTCAATATACGTCCAATCTACTTAGGAATCTTTTATAAGAGCTCGTCCCAGATCATGTCTACTAATCTTTTTTGCTCAATCGTATCAGCCAGATGCTTTTTCCCGCTTCCTCTTTCCTTAGTACTATACGTAAGAGCAGGAATAGAGATCAGTCATAAGTTCACGACCAATACTTTGTTTTAACTTCATTATTTTGTCAAAAAAGGCCAATTATATCAGTAAACTCTTAATTATGACAGGCATGACCCATTTCCAAATGATAAAATTCCATTAGGTAAGACTCAGGATAATGAGATATGGGAATACGGATATACTCAGCAGAAGAGACGAAAATAAATCTAAAATAAACTATTTTAATTGATTTGTGAGCATATGCTTGTTACTAATTGTAAGATATGAAGGTACTTCGGCTCTTTCATTCTGTTTCGCTCATTGGTAAAAAAAAGAGGCAATATGCTAGAAAAAGTTTCCAGACTCGTTTCTAATTCTCACTAGTTCATCAAAAAGAAAGATATTTTTCGCTTAAAGGGTAATGTCAATTCTTCTTCAACAAGTTATTTGCTACTATTCCAT
This sequence comes from Pachydiplax longipennis, assembly GCA_036926295.1. NCBI lineage: Eukaryota > Metazoa > Arthropoda > Insecta > Odonata > Libellulidae > Pachydiplax > Pachydiplax longipennis. The sequence goes on along the minus strand of JAVFKF010000024.1, from coordinate 9,376,194 downwards.
AACTTTTAATAACATAAAGAAGTTTTCAGCGACAAAATTACACTTCATCAATAAGACAGCTATTTAAGAGTAGAACTATTTCTAGTTACCTTTTTTTCGTAAAATCAAATGCATTCCTTTAATCCGGAAGGAAGCTCTTCCCATTGGAATCGATGAACTAATTTCTATGCTAGTTACAAAATTTATTAATCACCATATAATAAAATTTGCTGTCATCTTCGATTGTATTCCTCGTTGCATACTTTGACATAACTGTTGTGTTCGTGCCACGCCATTTTAAAAAGATAATCCTCGTCGTTGCATATACGGATATGACTTGTATTCCAAGCACATATGAGTTCTACATGAAGATAGGATCGGATAAATTGTTCCTGCGGTTCGAACAATTGAAAATCTTTTGCATATGAGGATCTGGTATGGATAGGGCCAGCGGATACGGGTCGGGAGAGGGTTTAAAAATTTATGTCCGTGCAGATCTTTATGACGAACATTAAGATAAATCTGATGAAATCCTATTCATGAGCTCCGTTGTACCTCTTACAGATGCATCAGGTACCAAATAACCGTCTTTTTCTTGCTTCGTATAGACGAAAAGAAAAAAGAAAGAAAAGAATAAGTCGAAAAGTATGTATATAAATTTATAAAAGTATATAAATTTGCAATTAAATTTATCTTTAGACGGCTAAAATAACTGGGAGAATTCTCGGCTTTCAATTCAATTTCAATATTCTGCAAGAATGATTCGCCTTCAGTGGACAAAAGAGATGAAGATTTATTGGAGCCAAAGTGGAAGAACTTTATCAACAAAAGGAAATAAAAACCAACGCCAATGAATGTAGACAAACTACGCATTAAATCCTGTGTGCTGCTAGTAAAAATAAACGGAAAGGTGGATTTTCTTACTTTCTTATAGAACATAACAAAGAATATTTTCTTTCGTCGATTAAGATTAACTTCAGAACGTAAAGGAGTGTATATTTCATTCCCAATTACCGAATCGCTCGAAATTTTAACGCGGAGTGCGGATTTGCTTTTACGGAGTAAGCATTTCGTCCGTCCGTTCGCGAGGTATTGTATTTTAAATTGCTTTTAATATAAACTCACGCAAATTATGATTAGAGACAGCCTTGTTAGCAACCCTGTCGATTATTAAAATCGTAATTTGCATGCGTTTATATTAAACGCAATTCAAGACATTACCCCGCCCCCGCTCAGCAAACCCAACTCGACCAAAGTTATTCCATAATGCTAAGTCGAAAAGCATCATTTGATTTACGCAAATACCGAAATAAAATTTCCTTTGGGTATTGTGAAAATAGAAATACTCACTCCGCGGAGTGGGTATTCCATTTTGTCCATTGCCCGATCTGTTTACTCGCTTTAAAGTGAGAAAAATTCCAAGCAATGCTCGAATACAGCAATTGAGACTATTGTGTATGCAACAAGTTATGCTGAATGGAGTGCAAGATATCGCTGAAAAAAATATAAAGAAGTCGCTATATGTAGCGAAAAGGCACCTTTGATGAGGGCCATTGAGGATCTCAATGATGATGGCTGAGGCATTCTGGATTAGAGTGCGGCTGAGAAAAAGTTGGGAATGAGAGATGCTTCGTAAAAGCTACATCCCATTTCTTAGAAAAGCATATACAGTGGTACCTCGAGATACGAGTGCCCTAGCATACGAGATATTTAAGATACGAGCCGACGAGCGAGCGAAGTTTTGCTTTGAAATACGAGCAAAATTTGAGATACGAGGAACGGCCGGCTACACACGACCCAACAGTTTACTGTGCCTCGTGCGTCTCGCATTATCCCACGCATCCCCACAGTATACTTGTTTACCTCGCTGTCGAAGCATCTTTGATAAGTTTTTCTAGGGCTTTGTGCTTTTTGTGCAATTAAATACTTTATCACATTTCTTTTTATAACCTTGGGTCCGAAGAAAGTGAGTGGAAAGGTCAATGCTCAAAAGAAGATGACGTCTATTGAATTAAAGCGTGAAATCATAGAAAAAATGAGCGAGATGTACGAGTAGCTGACTTGGCGAGGTAGTACGGGCGTAGTACTTCAACGATATGTACTGTGCTTAAACAGAAGGAGTCAATAAAGGGTATAACGCCAGCTAAGAGCGTTACAATAATTTCTAAGCTCCGGAGCTCTCTCCATGAAAAGATGGAGAAACTGCTGATGGTTTGAGTGACAGAGAAGCAGCTTAAAGACGATATTTTAACACAGGGCATCATATGCGAGAATGCACGAGCAATTATGGTGATTTGCTGAATCAGACCCCGCGTACTTCCACGGACGAGGAATCGTAAAACTCGTTTAAAGCTAGTCGAGGCTGATTTGACAACTTTAGGAAAAGGACCGGCATTTACTCCGTTGTCAGGCATGGTGAGGCTGCAAGTTCGGATCTGAAGGCAACTGAGGATTATCTCAAAACTTTTTTCGAACCGATAGAAGCCAAAGGACACACCCCCCAGCAAGTCTTCAATTGTGACGAGACGGAGCTTTTCTGAAAGAAGATGCCGAATAGGACTTACATAACGACAGATGAGAAGATTAATCGCCTAACTCATTTCCGCAACATTCTGAAAGGGAAGAAGGAACAAACCTCCTTGAAAATGTTTTTTTTTTAATCCGGCGAATTTTTTAATCCGCCGAAGGCAAAGACCAGTGAAGAAAAAAGCAGTAACTAAAATTAAGCATATAGCAGCATTTAAGTTGTGTTTAAGTTGCATTTTAGTGACCAAAATACAAATACACTTTATAAAACCAGTTTATTTCTTTACGTTATCTTTTATTATGTTTTTATACAATATTTGTCATTTATAAGTACATTTTTCCTATTCAAAAACACGCAACAAGAACAACTGGGGTGGCATTTTAGGGCCTGGAACGAATTAATGGCATTTCAATTAATTTCAATGGGGAAAATTGCTTTGAGAGACGAGCAATTTGACATACGACCAAGGTTACGGAACGAATTAAACTCGTATCTCGAGGTATCACTGTATTTCTTTGTATTCACATCCCTGCTTACTTTTTGCTCCAAAGAAGAATTTTTACTGGAAAATATTCCAATACTTTCCGATTTCCGCTGATTACCGATGATAGCGCATCGCAGTAATCCCTTCGGGGAACACCAACGCCAAAGTCTTAATGCTTTGGATACAGCTGCGTATATGCAACACATGGTAATTACGGAAAAGTTGAATAGTTGGTGATTATATCGAATTTTCCATCGCAGCTGTTCCGTCGCATATAATTGCTACCGTTTCATTTCCAAGTTTTAACGGAAAGTTTTCTTATCTCTCCGGAAGGGAGTGTAACACATTCCTCACGAATGTTTTCTATCAATGATCAAATGATGGCGTGTGCTATTGTAACGTCATTTAACTCGAGGGTGTGTAAGTATTTAAATTTAAGTTCATGAAATTATATTGTGTAAGAGAGAAATTTTTAATTTTAGTCTGAATGCTCTACTTATAATCATGTAATTCGCCGCTGTTGGCGGATGTGCAATAAGTTAGCAATCTCTGGTTAAGTAGCAATAAATACAGATAAGTGGTAATAAATAGGGAATGTCTAAAAGATGAATTATGATGCGCAAGTTTATATCCCGGTATTAAAGGGTCCATTTTCCTGATTTAACGACTAAATTTTCTCGGGCTTCGGGAAATCAAAGAAAATTCCCGAGAATGAGAATCTCGGAAAGACTCTTTGCAGCACATGAAGCATAAATGCGCTAGTAGATATATGATTAAAATAAATCATTGAACCGAAATAATTTAGGCTTCCTATTTCCAAACTCCATTTACTCCGGCCCCTCCTCTTATGAATGTTACTATTTTGGGAGGGAGGCGATCCCTCGGTCAATACATTTGAAAGCAACTTAAATTTAATCAACTCCTAATCTAAATCTCCAAAAGTACATACGTTTCGGTCACACCTGAATATAAACACTACAGATATTAAAGGCATGTATTTCATTTCGGAATTACAATCTGAAATATAATTAAGGCATAAACGAGTTTAATAGTACATACCTTTATGTTTGAGAATTGCACAACAATTCAAAATATACATAAGTTATTAAAATGCATCGAACTAACAATTAAAAGATTTTATAATAGAGTAAAATATTGCCTTTGTTGGGTTTTATTTATGTTTAAGCAGGAGTTGCTTTAATGAATGTGCTTCTTTATAATTACACATGAGAAATTTTTAAGGCTTTTTACACTTATGTTTACGAATGTGCGTTATTAAGGATGAGCTAACTGCAGTACTGTATTCACAATATTTACATTTAAATGGCTTCTCTCCTGTATGTGTGCGAATGTGTTTTATTAAAGATGAATTTTGAGAACAACTGTATTCACAATATTTACATTTAAATGGCTTCTCTCCTGTATGTGTGCGAATGTGCGTTATTAAGGATGAGCTAACTGCAGTACTGTATTCACAATATTTACATTTGTATGGCTTCTCTCCTGTATGTGTGCGAATGTGTTTTATTAAATGTGAATTTTGAGAACAACTGTATTCACAATATTTACATTTGTATGGCTTCTCTCCTGTATGTGTGCGAATGTGTTTTATTAAATGTGAATTATCTGAAGTACTGTATTCACAATATTTACATTTGTATGGCTTCTCACCAGTGTGAATCCTTAAATGTCTTACCAAAGTACATTTTTGCTTGAATGCTTTTTGACAGAAGGTGCACTTGTGTCTCTTCTCTTCATCAACATTGCATTCAATCTGTTCGTATTTTAAAAGTGACAAATGCACACTGTAAATGTGCTTTATCAACTCATCCTTTGCCTGTTTCTTCTCTCCACAGTGATGGCACAACTTATACTCATTCATTCCTTCCTCTATAGCATTTGATCTAATGTTTTCTCCACAATCTCTTCTCTTCTCTAAATCTTCTTTGCAATTCACCACATTATCTTCGGCCTTCTCTTTACTGCCTTCTCCTCCATCCTTGCCCTTCTTCTCCTCGTCTTCTTCTCCTTTGGCATTTATATAACTATCTTCATCATCTCTCTTCATTATCCTCACTCTTCTCAATTCACTCATACCATTCCTCCCTTTGATTACGCAAATCCTTCCATTGTCCAACCACCGTTCCACTGAAAAGTGAAATGAATTCAATTATCATGGTACTGTTCTGTTGCACCCCTGCCGATCTGATACTTCGGCTCTCCGAGATGCGCGCTCTGCTATGAGAAGGACCCTCGCAATTAAGACGTCCTTCCGCTAGATTATAACGTTTTAAGTTTTTATATTGTATTTAATGTTATATTTCTATGAAGTTCACCCAGCCAATCTCTACTTGCATCAATGAGGATTTCTACTAAATTTTTTGAACCTCGCAGCAGTGAACCTGGTCCCTTGGGTCCCCAATGCGGATCTTAGGCGTCCTCGTCCAAGAAAGAGTACCCCGTGTTAGCAATTTGTGGGCGTGGCTAAAGTTCACCTGGACTGTCCGGGAGTCAAGATGTTCATCTAAGGCCAGAGGCCTCTATGGACAGCATGTGTCAGGGAATTTACAGATGAACAATAGCAAAGTCCTTATTTTAAGAGCCACTGACGATGGTGGATAATGGAGGCTAAAATAAATTAACAATTTGAAGATGTCAAAGTCTTCCAGAGATCTCTCTCGAGTTCTCTCGATTATTTTAAGCCTCCAAAGATCGTCTCTTTAATATTATCTCTAACTTGCATTACATATGAAAACCCAATGGACAGAAGAAAGATGTCATTCAACTATAGGAAAGTTAAAAGCAGAGTTAAAGATAAACTAAATGTTGAATTCTTGCTCGCAATTTTATGACATTATCAAAAATAAACCAAAGATAATAATAGCATCTAAATTAATAAAGAACATGAGCGGGAAATCAACAATTCTGTGTAAAGTTACTTTCAGCATAATATTACTTTTTGTCAAATTTTCTTGTCAATGTTAACTTAAGCGAAATAATAAAAATTATTAAGAAGAATTCAAGGTTGACTTTTCGTAGCTGAAGATATATTTGAGAATTATTTATTAACATTTCTCTTTATTTCTCAATGCTTTTACGTAATTTTCAGTGGTGAAATGATGCGTTGAGGAGTTTGTTAAGAGATTCCCGGACTTTTTCCGATTTGGTCCAACTGTGCCTCATTTCAGGTGCTAAGAAGCAGCGCAGCAGACACGAAGATAGAATCGTAAATATATCCTTACTTCTAGTGGATCAGGCTCATTTTGTGGATTAATGTGTACGTAATTATTATATCTTAAACAAACTCAATAAGCAATAAACAAGCGACGTAAAGCGCATGGTTTACACGCTTGATTTTCGATGAAAGCACGGAAGAGAAAAAATCTGCTGTCTCGCACGCCGGGCGGCACCCAACGACAGAACGCTATCTTTTTGAGGCTGCAGAAGATGCATCAAAGATTGACATCTGGGATTTTCGGGTTCGAGTCACGGATACAGCAATTTGTTTCTCTTTCATTTCTTTAGCAAACGGAAACCTTGTTTACTCATACAACGGCCTCAAAACAATTTTCAAAAAATAGCGCAAAAGATCGCTTGGCGTCGAACTCAGGACCCTTTTGTTAGTGAGGATTGCATCTCAATATTAGATAAGTGCTATTCTGACCGGTTCCAAAGTTTCTATTCAGTATCTTATCGGGAAGGTCCAAAAATAAGATTCCATTATCCCCGTTTGAAATATATGATGGAATAGAAATGACGCTCTTGCATCGAACCAAGGACCATTGGAAAAACAGTTGCACTTATCTAACATTAGTATGCCGTTGTCTCTCACCAACGGGTCCTGAGTTCGACGCCTGGCGATCTTTCGCAGGTATTTTCGAAAATTATTTGGAGATTTTTCCCCCGACCGATAGAGTAGTGAAAATCACGGAGGTTGGAGATGCCGTGGTTTTCTATTGTACCAACTGAGAAATGTAATCCAATTGACCGTATCTTCGACGCTAAGTGGGTGCAAAATTCTCCGGTATAAAATGCATGAAGGTCAATTTTGACAATTATTTTGAATGCTTTCGCGATAACCGGGAATGATATAAAATGAAATGTACATAGAAGTAATTCATCAGTTCCATATGCGCTGTTCGCCGCTCTTCTGATGGTTCTTGGTTCGATGTCTGAGCGTCATTTCAATTCTTCCATGTATATTAAACGGGGGATAACGGAATCCCCCTTTAAGATGTGTTATAATGCGGAATTTCCAATATGTATGTTACCGAATGCTATTACTATAAAATATGTATGTTACATACTAATATACATAATTTGTCTGCAGATTGAGAGTTAAAAAAGTTGCTGCAATACAATATTCACATTATTAATGATCTTAAATCAAGATGATGAATGACTTAAAATGGTACCTTGCATTGTTTCCATATGTCCTCTCTGGTATGAGCCATCTTGGTCATCCACATTCTGCTGCGATTTTCTAAAAGAAAGAAATAAATACATTTCAGATAAAGTCTTGGGTTAAGTCTACATCACAATACAGTCATACTGACAAAGTCCTCAGTAACTGGTCAGTAAAATCCCTCAGAAGTTAATCTATTTCCTAATAGTATACCACCAGTTATATCTTGTTAAGAGAAGATTTCAAATTTAATAATAAATATATCATCAAAACATCCTCCATTCTTCAGAATCAAGTTAAAATATTGATAAAATTATATTGAAAGATAAGGAAAATGAATATATCATGCATGATTTTATTTATGATAATTTTCTTATAGAATTTTATGTTTATATCAATCCTTGAGCTGCTTAATGAATTTACATTCTTTTAAAATCAGATTTACCTATGCTCATCTATTCCTGTAGATAGATCTCTGCTGTCGTCCTGATACATATTGAGACTCTGAGAGAGAGAAAATTAAAAATTAATTAATTAATAAATGTCTCAAGATGAATTTACATTACAAATAGGTTTTAGGAAAACTTTACCATTATATTATATTTCTTTTCCTTGGCAGTTCTTCTTTCTTCCTTTCCCATATTTGGAGCCATTGCAGGACACCTTCCACCTGGAATATAATCAACATCATCTTTTAAGCCAAGGAATAATAACTTAAAATCCATTCCTTGAGTCCTTAGATCATAGTGATTGTATGAAATAAAGATAGTAAATAGTAATAAATATTCAAAATTGTTTTCAAATTAGGAAAATTAATGTTCTCTTTTATAAAGGTTTAAAAAATTGAAAACTCTCATTCCATTAAAGATTTATAATCATAAACATTTGAAATGTAGGCCACATAAGAGACCAATTTGTTGAAATGTCCTCTGGCCACAGGGATGGAATTTCATTCCATTTTCCTCATGTTTGACCAGTTAGGATGATTTTCATATGCATATGAACATGATTCTGTGACTATAATAATGTAATGGTAAAATTCTACACACCATAATTATTTTTTTGTGCAAATTTTTGATTCCTTGTTTTGCATCTCTCTCTGTTTTGATGGAATCCCTTACAATCAATACCAAGTTCTTTGCCATATTGGTCCCCATACCATACAAGCAATTCCTCTCCTTTCTTTATAACTTTCACTGTGCGATAGTAGATTTGGCCTTTGTATTGAAATGCAACCAGATTTTGTTCCTCTTCATGTCTGGCACAATTCACATATCTCATCCAGTTGGATGTCTGTGGGTTGCTGGCATCCACAAAGTGAGATATTTTCCTTTTATGTCTTATCTGTGGTAACCAGAAAAATATTGACTTCTTGAAAACTCAGTGTCATTAAATGCTGCATGCTCAAATTTTGAATGTTTGGATATCCTTGAGATAACTTAGGAAATATTATCTTTAATAATATTTGTCATTTCAAAACATTTGTTTGGCTCGATATGGCCACGTGATCAAAATGTGAAAAGAGAACATGCAACTGTAAAAAAGAGGTGGGATACAAAGATCATAAAAGGAACACATATGGCTGCATGAATTTAGAAAAACTTATCATTTTATCAATAGACAATTAGATTTGAGTATACATTTTCTTCTTGATAACCAATGAATGAAATTAGGATTTCTTTTTAAAAGTAAGAATTTTACAAATTAGTTTTTCTCTGAAAACTTATTTTTCATACTTTTCGGAACTTGAGATATATGACAAAACACATACTTTCTTTTCAGCTTTACTGTGGAAATCATTCTTATTTTTCTAATTACAGTGAATTCTGGCATGCAACTAACCAGAAAATATGGATGATCCAAACTTTCACTTTTATCTCTTATAATATTCCTAATTTATGTAAATGAAAAATGTATTATTATTTGTACAATTAGTCCATTATTTTCAGCTGTTTACTGCTCAATAGTGGAAGTGAAATTTTAAAAAAATACCAAGGATTATATCCCCAATGGTTAAAAAGTTAGTCACTGATAATCTGCGTATCAAATAAGGTGTATATGGATAATCAATAGACTACCATATATTTAACTATTGCAATTGTACAAACATTTTCGATTTTAAACAATTGTATATTTCTTTTCTAAGACTAGGAGCAAAAAGAGGAAAAAATCCTCTTAAGGAGTAAAATTTTGGCCACTGAAATTTGGCATAACATTGGAATGTGGAATGCTATTTGCTCATTATTGCAATGTTTACTGACCTCCCAGGCATATCCACTATCAGACCGCACCTTCCTTTTCACTCCAAGATATGGTCCAAAGCATATCCTTTCATCAATCCTTTGTTTGGCCCACACACCAAGTCCAGCAAATTTTATTCCTGAAGGCAACACTTCTAGCTGATCAGGAACTGACAACATGGCTCTCAGTTTCACGTTATGTTTTGGATGAAGCTGTTTGAATTGAAAAGAAGAATGACTGATATTATTCTTATGCCGTACAATTTTTGCAGAATTAGGTCATAGAAATTTCACTCTAGGCCAGTGATTCCCAATGTGGACAATTACACTTTAGTGTTGCAGGACTGATTTAGGGGCATTTGACATAAAAGAATTTTTCCCTATTGCCAACCATCTTTCTGGCTCATTTTAAAAATTGATTTCTTGCTTATTAGTTTATAGATTGGGCCATAAAGATAATAATTTTAACTGCCACAAAATAGAGATATATCAATATTATACTTATAGAGATATATCAATATTATGCTTGCTTATATCAATGCCTTATCTTAGAGAAGAGGCATTGATATAAGAAAGCTTATCTCTAAAGAGCTACAAATATATTTGCAAGATATGTTTCTAATATGCAGAAATGTTTATGGAACTTTTCAAAAAGTCCTTTGTTAATCTTTGTCTCTTTACAAACAAATTTTAAAGAAAATAAACCTCTTTGTCCTCAATATATGTTAGTCCACCATGTTTTGGACAGTCACCCTCCCACTCCATGTGGCAAAGGTCGCAAACTGTAAGGAAAAAGGACATCTTTCACAAATTAAGAATTAATCTCAAATAAATTCAAATATATAGAAATTATTCATTACAAATGTAATCATCATCACTGGGGATATCATCCTCCTCGTAGAAAACTTGACCTTTAACTCTTTTTGGGTAGCGAGGATTTTTTTCTTGGAAAGATTCTCCTGAAGGACATAAGATAAATATTTGTTAAAAGTTTACTATTAATTTTTACATTTAAACACAATTTAGTATTTCATCTATATATTCATTTAATATATTTATGATTGCAAGACAGAGAGATTATCACAATTCACTACATTAATGCTGTACACAAGATTGTTCATCATTTGTATGAAAACAAACAGCAAAGCAGTACCAATTTGTTTAGAACTCACTAGGGCATTATATTTCACTAACTGAATGACACTCCGCTTAGTTTTGCACTAATATTGGGTATATTAATCCTAAGTCAAACATCTTTGATTTCTCAAAATTTTAATGGAATTTATACAGATTTAGGTAAATTATTTACATGGTACTTTTATTATAACGAAATTCAAATCTTTGCTGATTATTTAAAAAAGTTTGTGAGCCTGTACATGATAGTTCTTCTGTGATTATTACTAAAATTGGTTATTGTCAGATTATTTCTCAGGTTGATTTTTTAGCAATTGATTCTGAAAGTGAAATCTAAAAACATAAATAATGGATCAGGACCTGAAAAAATCCCACAGAATTTATAAGACCTGTTGCATAACTAAATACAATCAAACACAAATACTTTGTGTACTATCTTCAAAAGGGTCTTAAAGAGAGGGTAAACTTCCTAGTACATGTAAGGCAGTAAAGAATTACCTAAGTAAGTTGTATAGTAACTATTCCATTTGTCAGTAATACTCTATTGCAATATTGGTTTACAACTTACTTCATTGAGATATGCGCTAAAGGAATGTGTCGTTTTGTATGTATGTTTGGGCTTCTGATACAAATTATTTTTTAATTACCTTCTCACAAAGTGATAATTATCAGAAGAATATAGTTCTACAATTGATGTAAACAAATTTATCCTTTTAGCCTGATGTTCCAATATTATTGTAAAGATTTATAAATCAAACCTGATAGGGAATAAGGATGATTGTACAGAAAAAAAACAAAAGAGAAAAAGTGTGGCATTTCGGTGAATCAAAGCAAGATCTCCCAGGCAGTTGCTCTAACTTAAATTTCTTTCTAAATAAGCTACTGTGGCAGATTAGTACATCCTTGATCTTTTAATGGAACTTGTTTTGATGATTTTGAAGTTTAAATTATGGCTCAATTGTAGGGGTACATGATTCTCTCACTTAATGATTTCACTTAAGTATATAATAACATAATATACATACCATGGCAAACTTCCTCTTTGTTTTCTTGAAGTGGCTCTCTGAAACAAGGAAAAATATCAGAATGAAAGTGCAGAATTTATGGAATAACTCATGACCACACAGAGAGAACAAACAGAAAAGCCTTTCTTAGTGATTCCATTTCATAGAAACGCATCAACCTGAATCTGATTGCAACTAATTCCTGACTAAAATATTCATAAGGTATCATATGCCAGCCATAGTAAATTTTAGGTCTATCTCTTTAACTTGCTCAATGCTCACTTGATTGACCACGATTAAGACAGCGTTGAGCAAGATAATGGTCAAGCAAGAGGGTCCTGTTAATATCTCACTTTAGAATATTTTCAATATTAGCATGACAGTCAAGGATATTTCCATTAATGTACATACTGGTGATGAATTATTTTATTAATATAAACACATGAATATAGTTCAACAATTATTTTAAGTTAAGTAAGTATGATCCAGGTTAATTCACTGATTATATATATATATATATATATATATATATATATATATATATATATATATATATATATAAGTTATATATAAATCTTTTATACAGCCTTACCTCTTTCCTTTTCTACCTGTAGATAGGTCTTTATTGCAACATGGATCTTGCTTGCTATCATCCTGTAACATATTTTATTATTGAGAGAGTGAAAATTAGAACAGACCTAACATTAATTTATATCATAATTCATCTAAGTATTACTGTTACATTTTCTTTAATTTCTTCGAGATATCTTCTGGTGTCAGTCTCTATCAGTTCTTTTGTTTCAGAGGGCCATCTTCCAACTGAAAAGAAAATATTTTGACAGCATATATAATGAACGTTACCATTCAGTTGTCACATGAATTATTCTGAAAATTTTAATTGTTAAACATTTTTAGTAATGGATTCGTAATTCTTCTAAAACAAGAAACAGTAGTTACATTTTAAATAACATACTGAAATATTTTAGTTTCACGTCATTTTCTACTAACCTTCCTAAGAAACAATACATTAGATGTGTATACAAAATTTTACTTTCGAAATTAAGAGACTGTGCCTACCTAAAACTTATATTAATTTAGAATTTAGTTATTTAATTTTCAGATCCATTTACTTTTAATGGATTTCGGGGTAAATAAATTTATGAGAACTTTCATATAGAAAGAGCAAAGCTCGAGCCATAAATTAAATCAAGACTCACAGGTATTGTTCAATATCCTATATTTTTGAAAGAGGTTTTCCCTCATAAAAGCCTCGTATTCGCCGAGTCTTGTAAATTTCTTTCCTTTACATTTCCCCTCCATTTCTAGAGGTTTAGTGAACTATTCCTGCAAATTAAAAATTTTTAAATCTCTAATTACACAATTCTAGTTCAACAAATGTATTAGATTCTTCTATAGATTTTAATTAGTAAAATTACGAGAATACGGCGACTTATAGGATACTATTTGATTAGGGAATGAGTAAGTTATTCTCTAGTTAACTATATTTAGCTACTTTGTTTGTATTCTGCGAATGCTATGCTTAAATAAACATCAAATTTCTACCTTCACACCTAATTTCTTTTCTTCTTCTATTTCAAATTCTCGCGAATGCTAATTTCATATATATTGTCAAGCTTCTTCCCACAATAAACTTTTTAATGAAATTGTTGATGTCTTGCTGTGTCAAAGTCAAAGTTGCACGTTTTAATTGGTTGATGACAATTGAAACAATGTTAAAACAATAATATTTTGTTTTTGCAATACTTCGAAATAATGAAGCTTTTTGAGACTGATAAATAACTGAGAAAGGAAGGGAGAAGCGTTTCTAAACTTTCTATACAATTGTATTTTATAACATTTCTGATTCTCATTTAAAATCTTTTAAAATTCAGAGGCGCAGCTCATGAGACCGCCTAAAAATGAAACGTTGCGCTGATTGGTTTGCATAACTCAAGATGCTCAAGGCCTGTTAAGACCACTTATGGCTGGCGGGGTTACAACAATACATGACACTTATTTTCCCATTGCATGACAGCATTTTATCTTTTATCATATCTTAGTAATTTATTTCCTTTCAGTTCTCAATAGCTCTATCTTCTTCACCTTTAGTTATTCCCCTCCATTTTTATCATCTTCTCATTCTAGCTTCTTTTTCGAATGTTAAAGCACCTTCGCTATATTTTTCAGAATCATTGAGTTATTGTATGAAAAGTCCATTTTCTAGTATATCTCATTTAGCTACTGGATAATACTTTTCTTCTAATTTCCTTGCTTACCTATTTCCTCATTTTCATTATATTGTCTATTTCCTGCTGGCCTCTGTTCTTCAAGCCTCATGAGTTACTAGTAGAGTATATAGTTAGTTATATTGTATTGGATAAGGTAGGATATATTGGAGTGATTACCTTTTCGGCTTTTTATCTCAGTAATGCGTATGGAATTAAAAAAAAACACATGATAGATGCAGAAAGAATTTTGTTTTCTTAAGTCTTTTACAGGATGTTTGTTCTTTATTTTAGTGAAAGGCAAACATTCTCAAAAATAAAAATGCTTATATAGAAGTAGCCAATTTTCTATGGTTCAGGCTTCCCAGAAAATTCTTCTCAAATATCTCAAGACTAATGTCAAATTATTCATATATCCTGCAATTGGAAATTATACCATCACCTATTTCGTAATATGTCAGCTCAACTAAAATTTGATGCTTAAGTTCTTTTCATTGTATTTTTACTTTCCTGTGTATTGTCATCAAACTCATTTATTGCACAAGATACAAGGTTAATAATTTGCAGTTTTGTTATTATTATAATTTAACCATGCTTACTGTTTTCCTCCTGCCTGGTTTATGGTTCTTATTTGTGACTTCAGTTAATCATATCTGTTGATTGAGGACAATTATAATTTCAATTTTTAGTATTTGATCATCTAGCATGATTTTAATCCCATGTTCATTACTTCAGTTGTCTTTCTGTGTGGCTGATTCATCAATATTATTCTCCTTTGTACATCGGATTCTTTATACTTTAAATTCTTTACACTCTTTATACCAGTACACATTTATCTCTGGGGCTCCCCCAGAGATAAATGTGTACTGGTTCATAATGAGTAGGATTCTAAGATCTATGCTAGTTAATTTAGGAGTAGAAGAAGAAGTGAAGGAAATTGATTTATGTATGTACTTAAATTGCCAAACCATTGGTACAAGAACTATTAAAATAAAGATATGTCACCCTACATATACTAGTCAAACTTTTTTGAAAGAATTGAGCGCAATTAATATTATGGGCAAAAGTTTATTAAAGTGGGAAGTGGTTTTGTCCAAAAAGTAAGTCCAACCTATGGAGTATAGAGTAGCATAGCACACACTGAGGGTGCAAATGAGGAAAGTAAAGCTTCATGTGAAAACAGTATTAAAAATATGAAATATAAAGTTCTTTAGATTCTTTGACTTACCATGAGGACTTAAAATATCAAAGTGACCTAAGTGTTGAAAAAATTTAATTACTAGAACCATAATGCATGAGATTTTTGGATGATTATAGAAAAAAACAGAGATATTTGTGTTCATTCAAGAACATCCTAAATTATTTCCATATTTTTCAAAGGGTTACTTGGGACTCAAAGACTTGGGATACTGGGAATTTTTAATATTTATCTCTGGACTTGGATTTTTGAACAAATTTTTTGGAATTAAGTAAGTAAAAACAGGTATGAAACAATACTGTAGCATGAAGGATTGGTATATTAAGGAAACTAATGGTTGAGGACTTCAAATAATTTGAGACATTATTAAAAACTTTCTGAAAGATACTACACGTCTACAAATAATGCATTTCATATCAATGATATATCATTAAATATTAGCATTCGCTTAAAACTAAGTGATGAATATATCAAATTAAATCAGATATCCTTGCACAAAAAACATTGAATTCAAAATACAAGATTGTAAAAAATCATGGGCTAAGGACAAAAATATCAGTTTTAAAATCGTATAGCTAATTTAACAAGGAAATAAAGAGCTTAATTCTGATCTCATAAACTGAAAAATCATGAAAATTCAAAGGGCAATATGATAAAGACTTGAAAGCACATGACCCCATATATAATTGTCATATTATAATTTATTACACAAATAAATGCTCCTTTAGGGCCAGCCTGCCCAGCATTTGCCATTTACTTGTATGGTCTGCCTCTCAAAAAAATTGGGGATCCCTGAGAAAATCCTTGTATGAAGAATCATCTACAAAAATACAGCATCAAGAACTTTCTTTCTTGCTTTATTAAGTATTTGGCTTGAATAAATAATTCCTGAAATGGTATGTAAAGGAAACTGAAAAATAAGACTGCTACTGCAAAGTTTATGAAAATTATGAGTATGATTTATCAGAAGCATAGACATGAGCCCTTCCAAATTTTGTTGGAAATCCAACCGATGAAGGTAAATGCATTCTTTGCCTGGATTACTGCAATGGACATAAATACCAATGCATCAACATATTGTAATTGTGAAGTTTGCTCACAACAAAATCTTGGTGAGAATAGGCCATCATATTAAAGGAGGGCATATTTTAGGAATTATTAAAATTGACTGATGATACACACAAAGAATGCAAGAATTGGCAGGATTAAAACAAAAATACTATAGTTGCATCAAAAATTTTATTTCCTAATAAACAATCAATGTATTTTTGAGTAATAAATTAGTGGCACATTCACACAAATGCTAAGAAATAAATAATTTATAGCACAATGACATTACTATGATTATATCATCACATTAATTCATTTTGGCTTCAATAGATGTCCCTTGAGTAAACTGGATTTATATTTCATTGAAAACAATTTATTTCCAAATTTAACTGGTGATGCTGTCCTAACATAATGATGCTGAGATGAAAATTTTAAATCTTGATAAGATTGTTTGCAGTGCATTGAAAAATGATAATAAATATTTTTAATTTACAATGTCAAAACAAAATTTGTCACAGAAATAAATACAAAACTTAGTGTGGTCATAGTATATGGCACTATTTCAATATTATAAAAATATTTCTTGAAGGTTTTGAAAGTGTTTTAAAGGATGAGCAATCAATCGCCAGAAAATGATTTATTCCTTAATATAGATGTCACATTGAAGCAGGAATTTCATCTTCAATAAAACATCCTACCATATTTACAAAATGCATAATCTAAGTTTACATGGTTTCTACCAAAAAACATGAATATCTAGTAACCAAAAATACAACGATAGTAACAATTTTTTAGAAGCAAACTTAAGGCATCGTATTGTAAGGTATTGATACCTTTAAACATTTTGTGCTGCTCCAATTATAATAATAATTTCAAAGCATAACAGCATAAAAAGAACACAGCTGCAAAATCAAGAAAGAAACACAATGGTAACCATGAAACTCTAATGGAAATTTACACCAAAGAGGACTCTTACCCTCTAATATATATATATATATAGCCCTCTGGAAGACAGACTTGTCCCAGCTGCTGCTTTTATGGTACCTGTACACAAATGCCTGGATACAGGAGATTTGGCATCACATGACTATTAAACTACTTCTAAAAGAGATAATCTAACTGTAGAACTTATAAAAGTTTCTCATGTAAATGTAAAGAAGATCAAGGTAACCAATATCAATAAAAGATCTTGCGAATTGCAAGAGGGATTTGTGAAAATGATGTACATATGTACAGTTCCCTTATGCCAGTTGATTTGCTAATGATAACACCAACTGTTCTCATAAACTTAGAAGTTATGCAACTAGAATTTTTTTCCTTGAACCCAAGAATATCTATGGGGATGTTTTCAAAATATATACACAATTACACTTTTGTGCAAAACTAACATTCTTCTGAGATCATGTAAATTATCAATAAGACACCTAAACAAGCAGGAAATATTCTACAAAAATGTTCCTGGCTTAACACAGCCATAGAACTCCATTTGAAGTGATAGTAAATGGAAACAGGCAACATTATTGAGGGTGTGAATTATTCCAGTAGAAAAAGAGTATGAAAAATTATTTATTTCTTAAGTAAGAGGGATAATTTTTCCATTTATTTTCTACTTTCAGAGATCAATAGTTAAATTAGTCACTTCCAAAGTTTATGAGTATTTACATATTTTCTCATTATTATTGTTGAATATAACCCTTAAAAATTATTAAATTCATTATTTGATACATAGGTTTCTTTAAAATTGGTTTAAACAGATATATAGAATAAAACCCAAAAATAGAAAATTTTCCTTTTCAAAATATACAGTCAAAGCTTTAAACTGAAGTCTGTACATATATTTAGTGATAGTTAAAATGTACAATTTATCAAGAAGTTTTTCTCAGGATGAGCAGGAAATTGAGTTTTTCATACTTGATTCAAGAAATTCAATTAAAATAATACATACTAATGTGACTTCTGTAAAGGTAAATATTCTCAGGATTACAATGGTGTTTAAAGTAAAAACAAAACTACTAAATAGCCAACAAGAAGAATAAATGGTGGGGAATAATTTGATCTGCTGTAACTAAGATGGCAAACTGAGGACTATATCAAACTGATTGGTTTATATATAATTATATTTGGTTAACAAATCATTACTAGAACAGCTCAATTAAAATATTACTCAACTACTTGTTTAAGCAAATATTAAGCAAGAGTGACAAAATATGATAATTATTAAAGAGATTCACAATCAGATCGAAAGGAAAGGTTGAATAGACAAACCTACTTTTTAAACATCAAATGTATCCCTCTATATTTACAGACAAATTGAGAAAATTTTAGCAACCTTTTCTTACTGAAATAAACATTGAAAAATATTATAAATGAGTTCTAAAATGGGGTATCTTGATAACAAGACTATTAGCATTTGATAAGAAGCTATGATGGCAAGGGTAAATAAGAAAAGTAGTTTGAATATTTATTAACTATGGACCTGCCAATGAAAGAGATAAATATAATTGGTTGGGAAATTTTTAAAATGGAAGGTCAAAGGAACTTAATAACGGAAATATTCAAAACTGCAGGCTAATACTATAGGAAAATTATTGGAATATAAAATCAATGACTAAAGAGGACTGGCTCATGCACTGCTTCCAGAATTTTTAGATCAATCTTTTTGGTCAATTTTCATTCAGTAAAAGTAAAATTAAGTTCAATTAAAATTCTACAATGGATGAGGACTAATGGAAAGGCTCTCTAAAGAGGCTGCCAGATAAATAAAATAGCATTTGTATCATTTAATGCTATAACCCTGAGCCTGAGTTTAAGGAATAGTGAAATATCTTTTCAAAGGAAGACATTCTAGTCAAAGAAGCTGCCTGTGGTGCTTCATTTGGTATCAACCTCAACGGATCATCACATTGGACATGATTAATATTGTAACAGCAATTCACATACCTAATTATTTACACGATTATAAATCAAGGAAAAGCTTCAAACTTCCCCCTGGTGATGATGATGCCCACTTCCTCTTCGTCTGAGAAAAACTCTGCCATTCACAGGACAAACTCTGGAAACCAAAATCAGTGCTGAGGCCAACACGAGGCGTACTGGTGCCTGTCTCCCTCCAGGGAGTTTGACAAACACTGTTGCCACAGCAGCAACACCATCTTCCGTAGGTTCCACTGCTATGGGATGCACTCCCCTATTCATGACACACTCACTCCACTCCCCTTTCTCTATTCTTGCCTTCTTGTGATTCACTACTTCTGGCAGATCTTTGCTTCCAGATGAAGGAGGCACTTGGGAAGGTGACGAAGGCCTCAGTGTGCTACGGAACTGGCGAGCTGCTTCATTTCTGAAGCCCTGCCTGCATGAATCTTCCTTAAAACACTCCCCAACAAAGGAGCGATTTTCATCCAAACTGTCTAAATAAACTGATACAGAGGCAAAAGGCCTTTGTGCAAGATGCAGCATTTGCACAACATGCTGTCTACGTGCTCTCCTTGCATCTGCAGCTCTCTTGGCTCTCCAAGCAACCACGACGCTTGCCAGAAAGAGGAAGAAACAAGAGAAGAAAACAGAAAAGAAAACAAACAAGTCTATGTGTAGCTGGTCCTGGCGGAAAAAAGTTATACCATAAGTTGTAGCATATGACGATGGACTCCTGATGTTGAGAGGACCTTCCTGATCAAACTTAGCACTACGGGGGACACGGCCTCCATCTAAATCTTTGCCACTTGACTGATCATCATCCTCTTCAGCACTGAGTCCAAGGAGCGCTATGTGGAAGCGTGTGGAGCCCAGATCATGTACTGCCTGTGGCAGTGTTAGCACCAACCGATTTCTCAGGTTACGTACCACCAGGATGAAATATGGATCAGTGAGTGTGATGTAAGTTGCCAAAC
Organism: Pachydiplax longipennis; assembly: GCA_036926295.1. Classification (NCBI taxonomy): domain Eukaryota; kingdom Metazoa; phylum Arthropoda; class Insecta; order Odonata; family Libellulidae; genus Pachydiplax; species Pachydiplax longipennis. The sequence goes on along the minus strand of JAVFKF010000024.1, from coordinate 9,356,058 downwards.
CATTGGCTTGGCGTTCAATTACTGTGAATGGGGGCAGCAAAGATATTGGTCCAGCCACACTGTTTCCTCTGGAAGAGAGGAGAAGAATGTATCTTTGATTTGGAAGATGGAACCAAGTCAAAAGTCATTAGAAAATATCATCAAGAGAAAGGTTCAATAAAAATACTTTCTTGTGCAGTATATACAGTTAGCAAAGGAATAAGTCTTTAGACTCAGAACAACCAACTTTGAATCAACTGACCAATGCTTGTCCAACCTAGGGTCTGAGAAATCTCCTAAACATTCTAACTTTTCAAAGTTCATGTAACATACTTATATCACTAGACACTTGTAGTCATTGCTATGCATATTTAACTCATCAAAAATCTCAGCTATTGGTCTTATTGATAAATTTCCTTGCAGACTGAATAACTAGTTGATAAGTTGAATATATATAACAATATTTTTACTACAATTTTAAGGATAAGTTTAGATACTTGGGCATGCATTAGTGCTTATTTGCAAAAATATCTAAAGACATTCTTGGATAGATGTGTGAAATTGAATTTGTCTAGTTTGAGGGAACTAAGCAAGAACTGAGAGGGAGACTAAGTTCCTGAAATTGCTCCATTGAGGTAGGACAACCCTGCTCCGAGGGTCACTTGTGACATCTCAAGAAAATGTTTTCAAAAATGGTCAATCTTGAATTAAAGCAAATAATTACTGAAAAAAATAGTAATTAGGGATATTAAACAATGCTTATGAAGAAAGGCTAAATTATTTAACTATAGAGAGATAAATTTCATGAATATGAAAGAATTATTACCATGTTACAAACTAAATATTTAATATAATTAGTGATATAAATGAAATTTCATAACACACACATATAAATTAGTATTAAATTGTAGCTCCTGTCAGAAACAATGAATATACAAATAGAAATCAGAAGAATAAGAGAAAAAGCAATATTTTGTTTTCTAACCTCTGGAGGTAAACTCTCTGTGAGACCCTGGCACCATCTGATGAGACTTCTGCGTCACTTTCTTCCCTGTGTCCTGAATCTACTTTTTCTTCATTTTTAGAGTCTTCCCGTCTTATTCGAAACCTTGCATCCAATTCCACCTGTTTTTTTAGCATATTAGAGAAGATTGCCTCATTTAGAAACTGAAATACTGATAAGTTAGATAATGTTAGGATAAAAGTAAGGCACCATAATTGACTCCCATATCTTTTATATAATCTGTAATAAACTTATTTTGTGTATATTTTCATAGATATGAAAACAATATTTCTTGCAATTGATTAGCTGTAGACTTGGTGTCTCTCCATGCAATAATCAGAATGGAATCTGTTCTATATTCTTTCTTACTCTTTTGTGAGGCTTTCACTTGATACATTTTTCTTTCAACTTTCTTATTTATTGAAATCCAAGCCCCTTCTAGCAATCCTTCCTCATTTCTTATTGGGACATTAGTTCATATAGATTTCTTTCACTTTGAGTAAATTTTGATCCTATAGTTTTGTTTTAATATTGCTCTAAAATGGCGATACAAGGAGCATGAAAATCTGACAAATGCCTTAAATTCTTATGTTTTAGACACGCTTGAGTTCTGGAAGTCATGAAGGTTGTGTGATGCTGCTTTAAGATAAAGTATTTTAGATTGTGAATCTATCATGAACTCAATATTCAGAGGCTTTGAACAACCAAAAAGGTGTGTCTTAGATTCAAGAACATAAGGCAAATGAAATAATTAGATCTCCCAAAAATTGACTTCCAATCAATGACAAACAGTCAAAAATGAACATTCTCAGAGGAAAAGGATTAAAATTTACAAATCCAGTCTTAGGTTGAAGAAGCATACAAAAGAAAATGAACTGAGTTGGCTAAATCATCACCTTTGCATAATCAGATTAAGCTTTGATGGTAAATAAAATAGTTACCTGGATCAGGGGAAATAAAAAGAGAGAATTCACAGGAAATAACAACAGAATACTTGCCATATGATAACCAGTGGTCTCATTGATAACAATGGTGAAGGCATCCTCTCTAGGGCAAAGGAAGAAGTCAAGGCCTCCTTGTGTTACATCAACAGTCAAGCGAATGTCTACATTCATGAAGCGGGGCTGCACCACAAGAAAAGAAGTTCTTCCAGGCAGCAAAGGATGAGGTTTCCCAGAGCAATCCTCTACAGAAAGCAATAAATATGGCTAATATTCTTTCTTACATGTATCTCAGTGTAGACAATGGCATTAAGTCTATGTCTGAGAGTAATGATAATAAAAATAGTAATTATATATATATATATATCTTAAAATCACTCCTGGTAGGTGCATGATCAGGTGGAAATCAGCTGAGCATTTGGTGCATCACTAATTCCAAATGATGAATCTGATATTTCACTATGTATTTTAATAGAACCAACTGAAAATGTCACAAATTTTGCCATAATTACCTTGAGTCTTGGGGTCAAAGCAATAATCTGAATCAACAACCATCTGCCTGTAGCACTGGTGACCATTGGTTGGAGAACCAACATAGTACTCTCTACATTTGGAGCATTGGAGTTTCCAGCACTGTGTTTGCTGAGATGGCAAATTACCAAGCAGCATTCCACCCTGTGGCAAAATGTTTTAGTGAATAATTGCTGTTATTATTCGGTTATGACAATCAATTAATTAATAAAATTGATTAAAACCTTTTCCTGGTGGAGCACAGTGTTTGAAGAGCCAGGATGTGAAATTTTTGATAAGTGTCCGGTTGAAATCAAAATATTGTCACCCAGTGTCTGAGCAGATAAAGACTGTTGCTGGTGACTGACCACAGCCAGAGCATTGGTTGCACCTGACAGACACTGAGGATCTGATTCTGTATTGTTTTGGCAATTGCAATGTTCTCCAGTGACAGGGTCACATACATCTCCATGCCCATGGCATTCACACCTACAAGGAAAAATTGAATATCAAACAACCTTTTTCTATTAAAAGAAATCAAAAAAAAAATTTATAATTTAGAGAGTCAATGACATGCTTTCTTAACTCTTTTCTTTGCAACTCCACAATTACTTTTTGGAATACGATGCCTTGGATACCTTAAATATAATTATAAGAGCAAAGATGTCTCATAATGTTTTTACATCCTTCCAAATTTCTACACTACACTGGATAATAATTCATGCAGATTAAAAATCTTCACAATGCTGGATCAATATCACTATCCCCTCACTAGCTACTGAACCATTGTTGACCTATTCAACCCTTCAAGGTTTGGAAAGCACAATTGCACTTCATTTAACTCCTCTATAAAATGCGTTATCATGCTCCTCATTAGTAACCCAATCAGATGAATACACTTGTTTATAACAGTTATCGTATATAATGCCAAATATTCCAATTTTGAGCATTTGACATTTATCTGCTTATGTTTTTTCACTCACAATGAATAATTTCTTTTTCAAACTACTGCCAAATCAACATTGGCACTTTTAGCACTTTTTGGTTCCTGGGAAAATTGCTGGTACTCAAAGGATCAACAAAATGCATGCCAATATCAGTGTAAGGTACAATACAGTGTGAATCATATCACTTACGGTCTGCATGGCTGCCAATAGTCAGTGGAGCCCCTGAAATAACCAGGCAGGCATCCTTCACACCTCTCTCCAGCTGTTCCATTGCCACATCCAATGCATAAAGCTGAACCTCTGAAAACGTCTTCGTTGTTCAATCCCAAAATGTTGCTATTCCATTTCAGAAGTGCTGAATCCACCACTTCAAAATGTTTGTTCATGTACTACGAAGGGACAAAATAGCTCAGTAAGATATGTGCCATAGGCACAACAGTGTTCTTAATCAGAATGTGCTAACAAAGGCCTCAAATGCATCCTGGAGATCAATGATTTATTATTGATCACAAACTACAAAGGTAAGTGGATTTTGAACTAGGAATTTTAGTTAATTTTGTTTTAATGCAATAGAGAAATTGTACCCTAGATAAAAAGGATACCTTGAAAAACAAGGAGATTAACTTGAAAAGTAAACCAATATATACAAATAAAAAATTAGTTGGTTTTTTTATACTCAAACAAAGTTTGAATTCTCTCTTACACATGGAAAATTACCTTTTGGATACCCCTCATACTATGATATAAATGAATGGATTCCTTTTTGAGTCTACTTGAAGATATTGATTTCAATAATACATGAAAGCGACAAGTTCATAATTTAAACATAGGAATTAGCTAAAGATGTTCAAGAAATGAGATTTCGAGGAAGATAATAATTTGATGAATGCAAGGAATGCCCATGAAAAGATTAACATTAGAGATTTAGATGGTTTTATAAAATAATGAAACTAAATAGCTTAATTTCATTAAAAAGAGAAATAGATCTCTCAAAATGGTCCTAACTAAAGCTCTTTAATTTTCTACGACAAACTTTATAATATATATATATATTGTTTTTCAGTATATATATATATATATATATATATATATATATATATATATATATATATATATATATATATATATATTGTTTTTCAGTATATATATATATATATATATGGAAAAACAATGTACAGAAGATAGAAAGTATATCTGAGAGAATTTGCAAGCTCATACTCAAGATAAATGAGCATTACTCTGTTCAGATCATACAAGTCTACGCACCAACAAGCAAGCAGCGAAGAAGAAATTGAAAAATTTTACCAAACTCTCGGCACTGAGCACGATAAGGAAGCCCACTACTATAAAATAATTATGGGTGATTTTAACGCTCGTGTAGGTCAACAGGAAGCCGATGACACCGTCGCAGGACAATACGGACTGGGCCAGAGAAACGAACGTGGTCACCGCCTGGTAGAGTTTGCTGAATGCACCAATATGTACATAACAAATACATATTACAAGAAGAACCCAAAAAGGAAGTGGACTTGGAGAGGACCCAACGGAGCAAAAAATGAAATAGATTACATATTGGTTAATAAACTCTACACAGTGACAGACTGTGAAGTCTTGAATAACTTTAGCACTGGAAGTGACCACAGGATCGTAAGATGCAGATTGAAGATTAATCTCCAAATGGAACGCAAGAAGTTGATTTCATGCAAGAAACATGAAATAAGCATCAAAAAACTAGAGGAAAACAAGAATAAATATCAGCTTGAGCTAAAAAATAGATTCTCAGCACTTCAAGAAGAAGATCTAGAAACCAAAGTCATGCAAGCTGTTAAGGAAGCAGCAGAAGAAGTAGCAAGCACACCAAGAAGAGCTAAAGATAGAAAGCTAAATGACAGCACCCGACAAATGATGAAACGACGTAAGGAACTGAAGAATTCAGATACACAAAAGGATAACATCGAATACGCCGAGCTTAGTAAGGCTATCAGGATGGCAATTAAGGAAGACGTGAGAAAATTCAATGAGAGAATTGTGCAAGAGGCTATAGAAAACAGCAAAAGTATGAAGAAGACCAGACAACGCCTAGCAATTGGAAGAAAACAGATTTTAGCCATACAGAAGGAAGATGGTACAAGAACTTGCAACAGACAAGCAATACTAAGGACGGTAGCAGAATACTTTGGCAACCTATACAAGAAGGAAGAAAATGCTGAAAAGGAAAACCAAGAAGAAATCCAAAACCAACGAGATCCCCTCTCTATTCTCCCAGGAGAAGTAACTGCAGCAATAAAGCAGACGAAGAACGGAAAAGCAGGAGGCATAGATGGAGTGTTAGCAGAATATTTAAAACTTGGTGGAACAGAAGTTGCACACGTTTTAGCGCAGTTATTCACAACTTGCCTGAAACAAGGAAGAATCCCCCAGGACTGGAATCATGCAAGAATAGTCCTTTTGCACAAGAAAGGAAGCAAGGAAGAGCTGAAGAATTACCGCCCCATCAGTCTCCTTCCTGTTGTTTACAAAACATTCATGAGGATAATAGCTGAACGGATAAAGATTATTCTATCATCTGCCCAGCCTAGAGAACAAGCAGGATTCTGGAAGGGCTTCAGTACTATGGACCACATCCACACACTACAAGAAATAATCAGCAGGACGAATGAATATGAGATGCCACTAGCACTATGCTTTGTGGACTATGCTCAGGCCTTCGACTCAGTAAGTACCTCCTCTACACTAGAAGCTCTGGAAAAACAAGGAGTAGATGCAGAGTACATCCGTCTCCTACGCAGCATTTATAAAAATGCCACAGCCTCAGTAATGCTACACGAAGTTACTGAAGAATTCAAGATTGAGAAGGGAGTTAGACAAGGAGATTGCCTTTCCCCAATTCTTTTCACAGCTGTTCTGGAGGAAGTTTTTAAAACCTTGGACTGGGAGCAGAAAGGTCTGCGGATTAATGGGGAACACATCAGTCATCTGCGCTTTGCAGATGATATAGTACTCTTTGCAACCAACGGAGAAGATCTAGCTTCAAGACTTCATGAACTGAACACAGCAGGACAGAAGATAGGACTCAGGATAAATTTAACAAAAACAAAGGTAATGTATAACTCTTTTGCAGCACAAGAAAAAATCAAATTTGAAGGGACGCCTCTGGATGTCTGCTCAGAATACACATACCTAGGACAACTAGTAACCACAGGAGAGAACAACAGGATTAACGAAGTGAACAGAAGAATTAAACTCGGCTGGAGTGCCTTCGGAAGAAATGCACACATTCTAAAGTCACAAATGCCAATGGTCTTGAAGAGAAAGGTCTTCAACCAATGCATTCTACCAGTGTTGACATATGGAAGTGAAACCTGGGTGTTAAACGCAGCAATAATCCAGCGACTTCAGACAACGCAAAGAAGTATGGAAAGGTGTATGCTTGGGATCACAAGAAGAGACAGGAAACGCAACACCTGGGTGAGGATGAAGACCGGAGTGACAGACATCATAGATAAAGTAAGGTCACTTAAATGGATGTGGGCAGGCCATGTGGCGAGAAGAAACGACAACCGTTGGACAAGAGCGGTTCTGAACTGGACACCAAGAGATGTGAAGAGACCAAGAAGAAGACCAAAGGACCGATGGAACAGAGACATCATTAAGTACTTAGGTGTGACATGGCAAAGAGAAGCTCAGAATAGAGAGAATTGGAAAGCGCTTGGGGAGGCCTACATCCGACATCGGATTGAAAATGGCTGATGATGATGATGATGATATATATATATTTTTTTTTTCTTAAGCAACACATGAAGATGTAGCAGAGCTACCAACAGCAAAATTTGAATGATTCCTTCCCAAGTAAAGCCTGGTCTGTCCACAGGTGAGCCGGGTATATAAAGAGAAAATCTTTGTTAGGAGGTCATTCAGGAAGAGTCTACTGGGGGCAGGCCAAGTTCTTCGTCAGCTAAATAACATGTTTCCATGACAATATGGTAAATTATCTTTGCTCATCAGTAAAATGCAAGAAAATGAGCGATTAAATTTATTTACAAAAAGTTATTTCTTCTTTATGCTTAATATAATGGAGTAGGAATCTTCTCTGCAACTGCAATCTTATGGGATGTAATAGTAATACATGGACATCATTGAAGACATCAAATACTCACCTGATATGGCTCAGAAGAACCGTCAGAAATATTGATGCATTGGGAAGTATGTCCATTGCAGTAATCCAAGCAAGGAATGCATTTACCTCCATTGGTTGGATCTCCAACAAATTTTGGAAGGCAGCGTTCACATCTGGGTCCCTGATAAAATTATTCTCTTAGTTTTCAAGAACTTAGTAGCGACAGAAAATCTTATTTTTCATCTTCCTTTACATCCATTTTAGAAATTTTTTAATCAAGCCAAAATGCTTATTACTTAATAAACCAAACTGTGAGATAAATCTTGATGCTGTACATTTATGGAAGATCTTCATATAAGAATTACCCCAGAGATTCCCAGATTTTTTGAGATGTGGGTCATATACGTATATAAGAAGTGCTGAGCAGACCAAAACTAAGGGAACATTAATTTGTTTTCACTAAATTGTTAATATCAAGCTTAAAAAGCAATAAAAGAAGTACTGTGTTAGCACAAATCTGAGACAAATCAGATGGTAACATGACTTTCTTTTGAAATTCAACAAGGACAAAAATTTTAATTTGAATAATAATTAATGATAGTAATAATATAATTATTAATAATCTTAAGGGTGATTGTAACTGAATTAATCTTTCTAACCTGCCAAAAACAGAGTATATAAATATTTCAATGAATTCAATGCACCAACATTGTTACAGTGAGCATTGTGATGCCATAAATGCTTTTGACAATCCAATTTAAGTAGATTGTAACCAGTCACACAAACATTTAGTTTGTTGAATTGAGTGTCAATGAAACGCTAACTCAAACAGAATTTAATTATGTACGAACCTACACTGGTTAATGTAAACATGTATTTAGTTTGAGTATTTTGTTTTTGATTGTAAGACAAATCCACTTGTACTAGAAATTCAAGAAAAGATGGAAACATCATCTTAGATTCATGCAAATACAGTGGCTCACACACCCAAGGAAATAAATAATGAAGGTACATAAAACAATAAGCAATACCTTGATCAATGTAAACTACAAATCTTGATTATACCCATCCGAATCCACAGCTCTGTGTAAAGGCAAACCTGCGCAAGGCTAATTTCTTCGCTTATGGCAGATCACATAGAGTTATTCCCCATAATACACTCTCCATACTGACTGGAATTTTGAAATGGGCCATAACTTGTAACTTGACAGGTCCCATCATGAGAGTATACTACATAAATAGAGCACAGCATACATATTATTTGCAGATTGTATCCAGCCTGTATGCCATAGCTAGGTAGTCCATGGATTAACCTATGAAATCCTTAACCTTTAATACTGCAGCCTTGAGATTGCCTTTACTCTTTTCCTTACGTATTAGATAAAACTAAGAATTTCCATGAATGCGGTTCATAGAAGAAGGATCAAAATGGGGGGAGTGAATTTATAATAAATAATATAGAAATGCATACCATGGTATTGTTATGGCACTGAATGCAGCTGTCCAACTTGTCTGGTCCTTCACAGTCTGAGTGCTCATTACATTTACACTTCAGAGAACAGTCAACTCCTACATAGCCAAAATAACATTCACAGATATTTGGTTTGGCACACCATCCATGAACACATCCTGGACTGCATACAGGAATACATCCTTTCCTTTGAACATAAAATATAAAAATATAAGTAACTTCAAATTATGCTAAGCGTAGGAAATTTTTTCTCTTTCAATGGCAATCAGAAATATATCAATAAAAGAATTCAGAAATGTACATTGTGGAGAATTTGAGACTAATGAATATACCGAAATTATTTACTTTCCATTGGTTAAAATACTACTCAAACTTGTTTGCTATCCATTTTTATTCTAATAATTCCAGTTTTTACAAACCAATTATCCAACTAAATGGAAAAGATGGACAAATTTGGAATAAAAAATTTTCACTAAAAGCTGAAATCTTAATGCCACAAACGTTTCAAATTATATGCGGCCTATTGATAAAAAGATGACTAGCTTTTAGCATATTTATTTATTGCAAATTATCAAAATTCAATTATTCACATTGTTCCTACTTAATCTCCAAATGGCTAAAAATAATAAAGGAGTTTGCTTGCCAAATACTGACTTGGCAAATAAACAAAAAAAAGAAATAAAAATTACTATACCAGATTGAGCATGCATAATTTTTGAACTGAATATGTAACAGTTTAGAGCAATAAGTAAAAAAGTATCCATATGTATAAAAATCCAAGGATAAATCAGAAAGTAAAGACAGGATTACTTAGATTACCAAGGGAAACTTGACTAACTTTAAAAAAATACTCACGATTCCCAGATTGTTCAAGAAAAGTGATTAGCACAAAGAAAGGTCTTTAAGAATGTTATTATGAAGTTAATGACCCCCATAAAGAAAATTATATCATACTTGATCATAGAAAGCTTATAATTATTTCGGAGAAAATCAATTGTCCAACCTTTTCATTCAAAAACCTACATCAGAAATTTCATCAAACATGTAAGCCAGTGTATTCCAAACTCTACGCCACATCACTCTATTGTGCTAAGAAGATTTTGAAAAATTGTGTGCTTTTTATCCTTATGAGAAGGAATCCTACCATAAAGTCAAGCCTTCAGTAATACTTGGAATTATATACAAATATATATATATATATCAATTCTTCTGTTAATACAAAAGGTTTTATAACATTTCATACATGTAATAAATGAATCCTTTCTTTCCCAGTTTTCTATGAAGTGAAGAAGTTTGGCAGATACTTATATAGTCCAACAAGGAACTCTTATATTAGACAACTGTTCTAATATAATGTATTTTGTATTTTTATATAACTATTCTTGTGTAGATTGCTAGAAAAGATTATAAATGTAAGCAAATATCTAATATATCCTCAAAAGTATACATGTAAACGGATTTACAAAATAACCAGAATAGAAATCAAGTTTTATTCAAAAAATAATTTTATAGCGTGGCAGTATTGGGGTTTGGACGTGTTATGCTCATTTTATCAAACAATGTATGTTTCTGAGATTTATGCAGGAAGCTTGTAGATATTGATTGCCACATTTTAAACTTCCAATAAGCCAGAATGTACCTTAGACAGCCCTGATTTAAAGGAATAAACCCTAACCTGTCATCCTGAATGTAGCCATTGCCACATACACATTTGAATCCAACAGGTAAGTCAACACAGAGTTCTGCTTCTGGATGGCATGAGTGATGTCCATTTTGACATTCATTTTCCGGAGGACAAAATAAATAATGCCAGGCAAATTCCAAGGTAACTCTATTTGAGCCATGGAACTCAAGTAACTGTTGTTGCATGGTGTGGTTATCTTTCAGTGCAGTATATATGGCTTTGCAGGTGGATTTTTGAGGCGAAAGAGGAGAAGGGCCTTCATGAGATCCTTCAAAGCAGAAGCCAATGCCATCACCAGATTCCAGTGAACACCAACTGAAAAAAAAAAGATAAATTTATCTGGTTAAATCTTACTTGGTGTAATCACCAATTGTACCTTTCACTGCATTTCATGATTTTCATTACACAGTATATCTATTGGCAAGTCTAGATCCTTGAAATAAGTGGATTTATACATCTAAGGATAAATTGATGTTAAAATACTCATAAGAGATCATAGCTTCAAACTGCTTGAACTTGGATGACCAAGATATTTCATTCGCAGGACAGCTCTATTGAGGAAATGCTCTGCTAGATAACTCAATGATTATAGATTTGAGTCACTGTCTCATTTTTCAAGTCTGTTTACTCTATAGAGTTTTCCTGGTTGCAAAAATTGGCTAAGTCAGCAAAATGCCTTTCCCTATGGATATTTTCATAATAATAATTAATTAATTCCAATTTAAAATATCATACATAGCAAAGCATAAAACTAATTTTATTCATAAAAATTAAGTCTAAAAAGTACATCTTACAGTAGTATATAGATTTTTGATTTAATATATTTTTATTACATTGTAAAATACAGTGCTAAAAACCTTGCTGAGTCTTCTTATACATGGGTATGTTTCACATGTGGGTGTATATGATAATAAACTTGAAAAACATTTTTTATTTATTCCATCACATACAAGGTTCATTTGAAAAGTAAATGTTGTGGATTTTTATTTATAGATAGGCATATGAGCGGATTTTAATTATTATTATCTTTTCTCTATTTTGATCATTTAATGATAATGACTGCAATCCTCTTTTTGAAAAATTTACTTTTGGAACATGAAGAAAGGCATAGAGAATGAGAATGATGTTAAACTGTGCAGTACCTACCCACATCGTGAATCTTGTAGGCAAGCTGAGCATTGCCTATAGTGAAAACATGGAGACAGGCACTGGGATGGTGGACCACTTAAAACCAAGCCACAAACACCTCCAGCACAGTACAGGGGCTGGTAGCTTTCTGATATGCACTGTTGAGGAAAAATTTATAACGATAGAATGTACACAGGATATATAAAAAGCTGAATGACATGTTTTGCTAATATACATAGACATAACAGTTCCCAAAAAACAAAAGTGGAGGTGGGTTTGGAAAAAATCTTGAGACTTAACCATTGAGGAAAATATTTACAGGTAAAAATACATCAGAGATTTGATAGAACATGTAACTGCATCATGGCTCATATTTGAAGGACAGTATTTAGTAATTTATGTAATAGGTTATACACACTTGAGGCAAAATTCAAGCAGTAGATGCATATGTAATATGGGATTCTAAATTAATGATATTATTCCAAAGGTCTCAAATGCATGATTCAAATTTTACAAACAATCATCATAGAGTTATGATAAAATCAATAACAATCAGAGATAAGTATTTTGAAATTATCAGAGCCTTGCACTCATCACACTTTCTAAACAAAGAAATTCTAGATCATTTGATATCTGCTTTGGATTTAGAAACAGATGTTTTAAGATTAATAATACAACTGGAACATATGAACATAAACAGAGTTGGAGATACAACACATTCAAATCTGCTGACAGAGGCACCTTGTATCCCAGACTAATGGAAATACAGCTCATAGTTAAGGTAAGCAATGACAACAACTGAGCAATGCAACAATTGATACAATACAATCATACAATTTCATTACAGTCTTTTAAGCAATTATTGATAGAGCAACTAAAAATAAAATAGTAAAAAAATATGAGAAAGAAGCATAGATTCTCATGTTCATTTGAGCTATGAAGCAAATGAATGACTGTCTCATTCAGCTCATCATAATTCCTGACCCTCAGAAGCCACTCTTGTGGATATTCAGCAGAGGGTCATGGCCTCATAAAGAAGTTAATTTGAAAATTTTATGTAAATAACAAGCTATTCTGCTGTTTTCTTTTTCTTTTAACGGTATGGGTAATGGTGAACATACATTTTGATATAATCCCACCCACGGAGAAAACAGAATGAGAAAATAAAAAAGTGATAATTTTGTTCTGTGATATGGTGACCGAGTGTCTTTATCAAAAATAATTAATAGGAGAAGAAATCTCATTATCTAGGAAAATAAAAGGAAGAAGTCTTCATCAGACCTTGCAGCTACATAAATTGCAAAATCATGATGAGATTCAGTTGGCTCGGGAAAAGTTGGTTTAAGAAATTCTATAATCCAGAAATAACTTAAGTTTCAGCTTTACTGAAAAATTATGCTGTGTATTATCCATAATACGTTGAACAGGTTTGCTTGATATCATTGTGCTTGATTAATATCCCTTATACAGAGGTTGAATAGCTGGTGTTTCAGTTTATTCAGCTGAAAGCTGCAGCCTACTGCATATGGCTGCTTTGGCTATTGATTGACTGATTCACACAATCATTCCATGAGTCAAAACCAGAGTTTTTTACCAGAAATAAGCACACAATTCTTTCACTGGCTTAAGAACAAAGGCTTTGAATCTTATTCTGGCTGCAAAGCAGATTTAGTATTTCCATGTAAAGGCAGAAAGCTTAATGTTTTAGTCAAAAATACTTGCTAATTAGCTTCATTTCAGTTCTATGTTCTATAATGGAAAGAGAATGTTCTACAATGTTCTACAATTGAAAGCAACATCGTGTGGATAATCAAAGCTCATGTAGGTTGGCGAATGTAGGTGCATATTTGTAAATAAGGAGAATCTGCTGGTTGAATCAAAAACTTCTATTCAATAATATCCAAATATATAATCAATTTTTTCACAAGAAACATCTCGGTATGGTGTGGAAAATAGGAACTAGATCTCAATGTGAGTAAATGCTCTGTAGTTAATTTTTTCGAAAAGAAAGAATCGCATCAAAATTACCCATACTTAATAAACAGAAATCATAAATGTAGCCAAATCAGTTGAGTATCTTGGGATAACTCTAACCAATAATTTAAATTGGAGCACTCACATCCATAAAATCTGTGGTTAAGCAAATAAAAAGCTCGGCTTTATAAAGCGTATTGTAGGTAGATGCGAAGAAAAGTTAGAGAGCAATGTTATTTCTCCTTGGTCAGGCCGCATCTCGAATATGTGGCAAGTATATGGGACCTAGTGGATGAAATGGGTACCCGCGAACTCGAGAAAGTTCAGAGCAAAGCGATACGTTCCGTTAAAAAATGCTACAAGAGAAAGGTAAGTGTCATGAAGATGCTCTCAGATGCAGGTTGGGAATCTTTGAAAGAAAGGATGTTAAGAAGCTAGGTTGCGACTTCTTAACAAATTTAAAGGCGTAGTTGGTATTATGGAACCCCCCTGTTACTTCGGCCGATCCGTTACTGAGAGCAAAATAAGAGAAATAGATGCTAAAACAAGTCGTTTTAAGGACTTCTTCTTTCTGTGAACAATACACGATTATTTTAGGCTAAAAAAAGTAGCTCAATCGTTCGGTGTTAACAACCCCTGCCATATGCCAAAAGGCAGCTTGCAGGGTATTTATGTAGATTCCGATCTCTGAATGATGCAGGGTAATGCTTTTCATGGATTTTTATAAGAAAGAGATGAGAATGAAACTAACACAAAGATAAGCCTTTATAAATCAATGAGAACTGAATCAAGATGGACAAAAAAGTAAGCAAAGCATGTAGAGGCTTTGTAAACTTGATCCATCTATTTGATGAGACTTACTTCTCCCAGCAAAGGGCTCCAATGGCAGTCTTTGCGTCCTCCCTCTCCTGGTGCTGACAGACACTGCTGACAAGAGCCATGCAATGAACAAGGGAGAGGACAGGGACTCGGAGGGGATGATGCAATTAGCTTCATGGAGAACCTGCTCAACATGTCATCTCTTACACAACGCCACTCATGTACTACTTCTGAGGATTTGGGCCAACGCTCAGCTGAGAAAAATTATTAAATTAAACCTAAATTAAAGCTAAAATAAAATTATATGTTCAAGTTTGACAACAAGGAATTTCATAGCAACCATTTTAGTTAATGCACCGACATTTTCAGCTGAATATATGCACAGAAATGCAGGGTAAGTTGAGGATAGACAGGTGGAAGAGAAATTAAGAAGGGAACAAAGCTGGATAAGTTCCATGCATTCCTGTACATATTCATCTGAAAATTTCAATACACTGACAAAACCGATCAAATAAAATATCTACTGCAAAATTACAAAGTATTTGTTTCCTTTTATAAGATGGTTGCTCTACTAATTCTCTATTAAACCAAAATACCAAACAAGGATACACTTTGAAACAAAAAAGAAAACTTGGTTGATATTTGTTCTAGTATATGTTAATATAATATAAAAAATTAAAAGTTTTTTATTCAGTAAAGAATGTCAAGTCTGGTTAAATATCTACTTCCTTCCTTAAATGGCTTTCTTTTCTTCTGTAAATTAGAGGGAAATTAAGTGGTGGATAGCAAAATTAGGAATCGTCATCTTTTAATGAGCTGAGACTTTAAGCGCTCAATAGCTTGGTAACCAACCACTGGGATATTATTTTGTAAGAAAATATTCTTTTCCTAATAAGCCAGATTATAGTAATAATTAAAAGTAAAGCTACTTAACTATTGCAGAATTAAGCTTAGTTGAAATATTGATTTTAACATATTTATTAGATAATATTTCAGTTTCCTTGTTTTCAGAAAATTAAATTCTGTTTTTTCAATTTTTCCCCTTTTTCAAAGTTGAACTGCTCAGAAAAAGTGTTATATAAAAACACCAAAACCAATGAGATATAAGGACATGAGGATTGGAAGACCTTAGGCAAAAAGAAATAACTTCTATTACTGACACTTATTCAAAAATCATAGAAAAATTATAGTACAACAATTGAAATGAATTCTGTACAATTGTGGTTTCCAGTCATTGCAATCTATAAACACATGGTAGATATTGAATTAGAGGTAGTTATTCTTCCTTAACAGAACCATGAAAACAAAAGCTTCTCATGCATTCAAGAAAAGTCTTTCTGACAAGATATAGCAGCACAGGAGGTAAGGTGAACTAAGCATGGAAATAGAAGACTTACACATAAACACTTGGTGTGTCCACAGACATCCACGCAACTTGACACAATCTTCGCAATCTGCAGCTAAACAATTATTTCCAGGGCACAAAGCCACATCTAATACAGGAATCTGGACTGAGCTGCAGCTCCCCTTCTCTGGAGCCACTGAGTGGTTTGATGCTGCATTATCTCCACAGCTGTGTCCACGACGAATGCAACGTCCTGTTGTACAATTTGGGCACCAATGACACACCTGAAAGTTATTTATAGACTCGCTAAAGGACAAGACATTTCTTCATTTCCAAACATGCAGAAGATAAAGAATGGAAAAAAATTTCAAGTTATTGTATATGATAATTAAAATCGAAGAGATTGTTTGTCGTAATACAGATAAATACAGATATTCTTTGACCATTACTTTCTTATATAATAAGTGACAGTAATTTAAGTAACTATGATTGTATGGAGTAGTTTCATGGGTCATAAAATTCCAATATTAATAACCTTTGGTTTACTTCTTCAATGCTAACCTTTCCCATCCAATCATCCAATATATTTTTCCTTTTCTTTTCCTTTTTATCCTCCCTTTAATAGCATTTTTATTTATATTAAATATATATCATAACTAAAATTGTTTTCCTATCTCTTTCATCACCTTCCTTTCTTCCACCCTATCATACCATCCATCACCATCATCTCAAAGGTGAAAATTCTAATTCCTTCCTTCTCAGTAATCATGTTTTCTTTATAGTTTTAAAGGAGATTTATACAAATTAAGGAGATTTTTCCAACTCTAATTTAATAGATATCTTTGACTAAAGGATTTTACAAAAATCAAAAATTCTATTGTCCTAAATTATTCACCAAATACAACTGATATTGGTTCAGTTTGTGTTAAGTTGAATACATCAATTTAATGAAACTTCATTTTTGAAAATTACTCCCATGTTATTAATACTGAATTTTAATCATTGAACATTTTTAGATAATGAAGTTCATAGTAAATAAGTGCAGTGTGCAGCATGAGAAATACCTGTTTTCCTCGAGGGTGAGATGGCCATTGGGCAAGGCATTCTCCACATGTAGTGTACTGCTCACAATTACGTCTCTCAAGCCATTCTCTGTCACACTTGGCTCCATTGTTGGTTGTGATCGTACCACCAACAACCATACATCTTAATAAAGAAGTTAGAATTGTAGGGTGAATTGAAAATTTAAAGTGACTAAACTCTATAATTATACAAACAAATTAAGACATAAATCAAATATTTTGATACAGAAACTACTGGTCAAAGGTTTTAGAATGTTAACCAAGTAACACTGATCCTTGTTTGAATATTGGTTAGTGGATGTTTGTTTGTGTTATATAAATATAAATATATCTATTATATATAGCTAACTCTCCTGATATACCTATATATTTATAGGGGATACGAATTCTGACCATGTTCCACAAGCGCCATCGACGTCAGATTTTTTCGACGTACTGGCCCTACACTCTAGACGCCAGAATAATTCAGATATCGACGCTAGCTATCATGAGTTCGATGCCAGAAATTCCCAAAAATCGCAATTTTCTCATAAGAATGCATTGCGCGGATTTTTGAAAATTATTTTGAGGCACTTATCGTTAAGATAGAGTAACCAAAATTTCGGAGGTTGAAGTTGAGGTAGTCTTCTATGCTTCTCATGGAAAAAATGTAGCCAAATGACAGTGAGTTCGACGCCAGGTGGATGCAAAATTCTTCCATAAGAAATGCATTGCGGAAATCTTTTACGATTTTTTTAAATGCCTTCCCGATAAGCTGGAAAGATAAAACCCGGAATGGTGACAGAGGCGTGGGACCTTCCCGATAAGATATTGAATCGAAACTTTGGAACAAGTAAGGATGGCACTTATCTAATATTATTTTGCTGTCTTCTCTCACGATCGGGTTCTTAGTTCGTCGCCAGGCGGTCTTTGGCACGAAGTTTTAAATTTGAACTGAGGCAGCACTTGGTATGATACTGTATTCAACGGATAGCTTGCAGTATGCAAGCAACTTTTACTCGTATGTATATATATATATTGCGTTAATTTTAAGAGCACCAACGTAGAATAAAATATGAATATTATCATTATTCTCTTAAACACATAAACAATAACAACTCATCTTTATACTTCATGGTTTTTGACAGAAGAACATTTCTTAATGCCTTTATAAAGCTAAAAATAAATATTCTATCACTTTATTAAATTGATTTGTGATTGATATTCCATACTTTGAAGAGGTTTTAAAGCATCTTTTCAGAGACATTCCTAGCTCCTGTTACACTTCCAGGGCAATTGAAATTCCCAAGAATATCACCCTAATTATCAATACTATGCTACTGTCGTATTTTACTGCTATTCCAATCATTCATCAATTTCATACCTCAGATCATTAAACAAATTCCTTTAATGTTTTGGGTGTGGTTTTAATGACAATAGTTTTAACAACTGCCTCACCATGTAAATTAAAGTGCTTATTAAATAAACCTTTTTTAATCAATTCATACAGAGGTAATGGTTGTTAGCAATACTACATATACCCACAGAATTTGTAACATACGTAATGAAACTTAATTCTGAAGTTGGCTTTAAAATAAGTTAGCATCTAGTCTAGAATAAATTTAAATCTAAAGAACTTCAAAACAGATAAAATGAAACACTCCAATACAAAGATGATGATAGAATAAAGAGTCATTAATTGGAGGACCATCAGAAGTTCTCAAATTCCTAATCACTCTAAAGACATGATGAAATTATTGCAACATTAACATTTACTCACTGAGTTTAAGTCTACTTCTAGACTCATAACATGAAATTTAACTCCAAATGAGCTGATTTGCATCTAACAGTTCAAGAGTAAGATAACATATAGTACTTTGAATATTACAGGCATAAATTCAAGATTAAGGAAGCCTGTCAAATGAATGAATTTAAAAATTACATTGAGAGAATAACTTACTCATCAGGCAAAGAGCGAGAGCTTGAGTAACAGGCACTGACATTGGCTCCTGCTGTCTGATCTCCTCCAGATGGGAAAGAGACACCACAATAAGAGCACCCTAGGGTCCCTCGACACCTATCCCTCCCTTCTTTCTGCCACAGGGAGCAGAGATCTCTAGGCAGAAGCAGCTGTGTTATCCTTGCCCTGATACCTGCTTCTTCAAAACCACCAAACAAATAGACCTGGACGTTCTTGTTCCCACCTTGAGCCCTCACTGTTATATGACTTGTGCGAGATAGAAGCACAGCCGTTTGCCCAAGAGTCCAGTCAAGCTTTTTCTTAATTCCAAAATCTACAAAAGATTGAATTCATATTGAATATATCAACAAGTATAAAATGCTTTATCTTTACTTATTCAAAATGAATTATTTCCTATGTTGGATTTCAGAGCATAGGCAGAGGGAGCATCAGTAATGAAATGAGTCGGAGATAAAACAGATACAAAAAGAAAGTTGAACATTACCTTTGGATTCAAAGTGTATCCACAAATTACAGGAATAAACATAGGCATCAATGCCCTCGGATGCATTTTCAGGATGTGATCTGCCACCCAGTACCAGCATATATTCTTCAGTAGTAACAGCAGAATGCAGAAAACGAGCACTTGGCTATGTAAAAGAAACATTTGATTTCTTAAAGATTTCTCTCAATGTAAGTTTCTTTGAAGAAATAAAAAAAGTCCAACATTCTGAAATTGATGTAAAACAATCTAACTGATCAGATCAAATGGATACTCTTTCACACCAGTGGAAACTTATTCACTCATCAAATGTGATAACTTGGTGGCTCAAACAACTATGGAGAATTTTAATTTACCCTATACTTTGGTAGATAATAGACTCCTTATGCATACAGAAAGATGTTAGATTCATAAAGATGAACATGTGCAGTATATTTAAGAATGATATGAGAGGTAAATTTATTTAATAATAAGACTAGGATAAAATCATCATCAGTACACAAAGCATGTTTTAAAGATTAATTCTGTGTACTTATTTAGTCACATTCTATACTTCCTAACTCAACCACTATTTTGTGATGCTTATTATTTTTGTTTCAAGAGGAATTCACCTGATAATTTTTTGTATTATATCACCAAATAGGTGCATGTTACCTACAGGAAAACACAGTATCTTTTCATATTTAGATACTCCAAATTAACAGGATTATTCAATTATAAATTCCAAAAGCTTTAACATCAGGCAGAAAGCATGTAGTATATGAGCTTAGTTATTACTGTAGATTCCTAAGTAATTTAAGACTGGAAGGAAGGAAGAAGGAGCAGAGGACAATTACTTACAATTCATTATGATTGAATTAAAAAACTAGCAAATATATGATATTTTAATGGATACATCATTGTGCTGATCTATGTGAACTTTAGGTCAATGAAAGATCTCAGTGGAAGTATCAACTACCATATATCACTAATGTTACCAAATTTCGTAGTGGAAAGAGGGGAAAATCAGTTTACAAGACTGAAGACCTATCAAAAAATAATAAAGAAATGTAATATTTGGAGAGCATTTGTATGAACAAACTTGGAAAATATCAATCATTCTGACAACTTTGAAATTAAGAGCATGTGGTCTCTCTATGTATCACTAAGGCTATCATAAGGCTAAAAATAACATTTGCCACTGCATACAAACAAAATCGATCATCAAACTGACATGCAATAAAAATAAATCTTACCAAATTTAATGAAGAAGGATTATACTCCTGAAAAGGGGGGAGAAGTGACCAGACTCCAGAAGGATACTGCATAGCATACAGTTTATTGGACATTGCTGTATGAGTTGTATCATATAAATAGCCACCATACACGTAAAATGTTTCTGTTGGAGCATGGTATACAGTAGAATGACCATATATTCCTGCAAGTTTGACAGAATCATGAGTGAGAAAATAAATATATTCTTTCAGTTGAACTTTCAAATGCATAAGTATAATAGTACAATTAATTATTGCTAACTAGCAAATTTTAACATGTTTGGAAAAATTCTGAAATACTTTATAAACTTTTGGATAACATAATTTAATAGCACCAAGTATGTAACAATCTCTATTAGAGGGGATTTTGACACTGTATAGTGGTCCTTACCGGTTGGGAAATTCCCTGAACTATTGAGCTGGCGCCAGGTGTTCCAACGAAGATCATATTCCCAGCAGAGCTGCAGATATCCCTCACTTGGAGACATTCCGCCTATGAGGAGAAGGCTGCCTTCATCCCCACCCCATCTGGAAGCTCGATCTTCCTCTCCCTCTTCTTCTTCATCTCCTTTCCTGTACTGTCTCTTGCCCCATCGGAATGTTAGGCTGTGACCAGATGTTGGGGGAGGACTAAGTCCCACCTACAAAAGTAAACCATCCTTCACTCATAGCACTGAAATCATTAGGTAAATATGAAAAGGACAAGCATTTTAATTTTGTTTCTAAATTTTTTAATTGAATCACGAGGAGATTCACTTCACTGGAGCCAGACAACTACATATGCAGAAGGCACATGATACGTCCACATTATAGTTTTCAATACCCCTTTGGCAATAAAAGGATCATCAACAAAATCCCTCAAAAGCCACTTTCACTGAGTGCATGAACACTTGGCCTATTTTCCTAGTCAGTCAGTGTCACAAATTATTTGCAGAAAAATTAATTTTTTGAAATTTCATGTCCTGGCATCAATTTCTTTGATTTTTTTACACTATCATATTGGGCTATGTAACAGGCATCACAGTATCTTTGATGAATTTACATACTATCCCTAAATTTACTAAGCAAATTAAGCCTTACTTTTCACATCCTCGATTCTAAATATTACCATTCTACATCAAGAAGTATCTGCTTAATGCTTATTCATTTGACATGGCAATTTCTAAAAAATCGTATTTTCTAGAATACGATATGCTACTTATACGCTACAGCACATTTTGTGTAGGTGTTTGTAATATTCAAAGGGGTTATCAATAATGTATCATTTAACTCTAAAAACGCTGCCATCATAAGTAGACTATTTCTTTTTATCTGTTTTTTGCCATCATATTTAAATGAATTTTCTGAGAAAATTGAAAGTAAATCATTGGAATATGAGTGAAAAATTTGATTCCCACCTCCTTGACGCAAAAGATAGATCAACTACAACTGCTAGCCTGTAAAGTAACATTCTGAAGATGGCAGACGGAAATTTGAAAAATATTTGTTAAGGGATAAAGCCTGATGCATTAAAGTCCCAAGCAATCTGCCACTAGCATATTGCAGAAAAAATAGTTATTTACTCTGAAAAGTTCTAACTAAACTTATGCACTGAATGCTAAGATCTTATCTGAAATAATCATTCCTGGGACTAATTTCTATGATTTTTTTATAAAATTTAGTAGTGAGGTTCTTAAAAAAGTTTAAAGTTTAAGATATTTCAAAAGGTCTGCAGATCTACAATGGCTAGCTGAGTTGTAAATAGGGACATTTCCCATCAGTAAAATAGGAGAATTTATTCTCCTGTATTTATCAAGAGATGTTTTCTTTACTTTCAATGAAGATATGATTAGAAAGAATTCTCACATTCTGAACATGGAAATTTATCATAACCTGAGATAAAGTTAACTGATTACTATATAACTATATATATAACTGTATACTATAACTGATAACTATAAATCTCAGGAGATTAATACATTTTAAGGTTGAAGCCTCAATTTCAGAAGGTAAGAATTTTCATCATAATCTAAACTCAGTTTTAGTTAATTTTATAAACCTTATGATGAATAAATTTAAAGTGAACATGTTCAATCATGTTTTATATTTCAATATGCTATATCACTGAACTCTCGTGAAGCTGAAATGTTAATGCTTCGTATTTTGCTATAAAATTTTATAGAAAAAATTTTTGGCAAAGAATTTAATGAGACAAAGTACTTTTTTTATCATATACATGGGACAGGAGGACTGGGAATGGAACTTTCCTGGTAAAAACAGGATGTATGGTCAGCCTGGATATAGGAAATGATAGATTATATATTTATACAAACCTCCACTTTCTTCCATCGATGATTCTTCACTCCAAACATCCAGAGATCATTGAGAGCAGTTCCACCTGAGGCCAATCCTCCAAACACATACACCTCCCCCCTTGAATGAACGCATGCTGCAGCATGGAAGTACCGTCCCTGTGGCATGCTCGCTTCTCCAGTTGAGTCCACTGTCACCTTCAAACAATTTACCAATAGAATGAGAGATTCAATACTTTTATTCAGTTCCATGCAAGATTGGTGAAACAGGATCCAATTAATACTGCTCTAAATATTTAACTTTTACTTAGTTGAGTAAATATCTATTTCCATCAATTATTTATCAATTTCTAGTTTTAGGCTACCAAAACAATCGTTTTTCCAAATAAAAATTCAAATAATTTAGACTACCATTAATTTTTCAGAACTGATTTCTAACTACACTTACATCAGATTCCTGGTACTGGTTACAGTGAATTATGATAAAATTAGCAACTAAGGTGATATGTAACTCACAAAATTGTACCCCAACTTTCTTGTATTAAAGAATAATAATAATAATATGAGCTTTATTTAGCATAATGCTATTCATTAAATACATGAAATAATACATTTCTAATGCATTATAGACTTTGGCAACAAAAAAAAATTTAAGAAGGAAAAGATTGCGATTAGGCATCTTCTCACAAACATTATACTGTCACCAGAATGCCTAGTTAAATACGAGAGAAATGAAAAATCTCAACATAAAATCACTTCATAAATTGCAAACACAGTAAGCTAACGCAAATATAAGGCTGAGGTGGATATCATTCTGCATCATTTTTTAATATAATTTTGGTGAGTTGGGCTGATTATGATAATGTTCAAATAAATGGGAAATGCTGTGAAACAGAATAAAAATAATATTTCTTGGAATCAAATTCATTTGTTTAGATGCCATTTCCCATAAGGTCCCAAATCCTAAAATATCAATTCCCTAAATCTATATTCATTAGATGAGTACAAATAAAGGTCAAAAGATTCTTTACCAAAATTGTCAGAAAGATAGCTGGCAAATTAACCCATTGGCTACTGAAGCAAAATGTTAAAATTTTCAAATCTAAATTATTCAGGAAAGATCTTAAATGTTGGAAAACAATTTTATTTCAACATGGAATTATCTTTATTAAATTTGGAATTTGAATTAATGAATAAACTGTCACAATACTAAATATAGCTTAGCCTCCAGGATATAAACAAAACCAAAATACAAGTAAAATTCATACTATTTAATCAATAAAAAAGGTTATAATCTATCGATTTTTCAGTATTCAATAAAAAAGGTTAATCCATTTTAAATACGATAATCAAAATTACAGTTAAGTACCATTGTATTTGTATGTTAATTCTGAAAGGTTCTTTAGGTAGGTTCAGGAATCTAAATTTACATTTTAATGAAATTCACCCCACACAAGCATCTAGACTGACCCTCACTTTAATTATGAGGAGATGACTGGTTGATAAGCTAAAATTACAGATTAAACTACTATTTCTGAAATTCCAGGTGAATCTGCACTCTTCACTAAATCTCATGTAAACAGAGGTATGACAAACCACTGAAAATCTGAGAGAAATACCTGTATCCATGTGTTATTTCTGGTGTCAAACATGCGGATGTCATTCAGAAGGCCATGGAAAAGAGAATAGCCTCCAAACACCCAGAGTGCACCACGCTGATCAGCAACCAATGAGTGTCCAAAGCGAGGAAGGATGCGACGTAAATGGTCCAAGGAATTTGTCAGGGTTGCAGTGTCAAATAGAACATCTAGCTGAGGAAGGTCTCCTTGGGGTGTAGATTGGGAACACAGACCAGATTCACAGATCTTTTCCTCACAGTGCACTCCAGCAAATCCATCTGGACACATGCACTTGCTTCCTGTAATAGTCTCAATGCAAACTCGTTCCTGAGGACAATGATGTGGACAAACCAATACACTAAAAGTAGCATTGAATCTTTCATTCTTCCCTGAAGATATCAAACTCCTTTTCTGGAAGAACACAGTCATAAGCCCTGAAAATAGAAAGGAATTTTCCATCAGAATGGCCAAAGCAAATTTTGCAAATACGAGATGATGAGATGAATGAAAAGATAAGAAAATCCATACTTTTCACAAATATTTGTGAAAATTTTCTTTTAATAAATACTTTTTCAAATATTAGGGGGGCAAATCAAGAAGACAATTCTGTGTCATCACACACTAAAAATAAATTAAGACTGAGAATAATATTCTCTCATCAAGCATTAGAAATAGTGTTTAAACAAATTTTTAGGATAAAAATTGATCTCAGATGACCAGTGGACAAAATCACACTAAAGCATTTTGTCTGTTGGAAAGATGACAATGGTATAAACTGCAACAATGTCAAAGCATTGTATTCAGAGCAACATTACTAAGTCATCTTAATTTTTCTCCCATTAGAGAATGTTGATAAACTGAATCATTGAGTATTTTCTTATTTATCATAAATTATCATTCAAAGTAAAATTTATTTCCCTTGATGTTCAATAAAGTAGTCATCTTGAGTTTGGTTTTAGATTTGAGCAAATACAGTATTAATGGTTTTTACTTCTGATTCCTTTAAAATAGATGTCTCAGTCCTTATGAAACAAAATAACACGTAAGAGGTAATTGTTTTGGATGATTACCACCTGTAAGAGGCAACTGACGGAATGAGGAATACAATTACCAGACTTAGCCTCCACCGTAATGGGATAGTTGACATCAGAGTCACAGAATGAGCCAAGAGAGTGACTAGTATGTGCAACAGAAGGATAAGTTCTGACAAATGCAGGCAGACCATCATATACACGGACACCTTCCTCCCCACACTTGATGCCTGCCACTGATGCCTTGTCCAAAAACAAATGGATCACTGCTGGATTTGAAGTTCTAATATAAAGAGAATGATAGACTGTTACCAGATGTGCAGTTGAAAATACAAAAAAAGTCACTATGCTGAGAGGGGCAGATTTTCTTGAAAGGTTAAACAAAGATGCCTCAAATCAAAAGAATTATCACTATGAACTTAACACTTCTATCTTAAAGCATCCAAAAGCATGGGTTTGGTTGTTATTATTCCACAGTTCATTTCTGTGAAAAATTACTTGATTAGTCTCACACAGAGACCAGAACTAACAAATATGAAATCATCAATGAATAATTTAATATTAAAACTGTAAGTTAATTGATGATTAGTTCATGAACTTTTTGGTGCCAAATACTGTTTTTAGATGGATTATATTTATTTGCCAATAACCAATACATATATGTGTGTGCACGAGCACGTGTATGTGTGCAAAAATTAGATAAACTGGCATTAACTGGCATCATGGTTTAGACTAATGGAAAAACATTTTAAGGGTGACAGTCATAGCATTGAAATGAATTGTCTTTATATGGTATCTCAAGGTACTTACATCATGCTCATCCCTGGATCCATTCTAGAAAGCTTCTTTTGAGGATCTATAATCCATAAACAATCTTTAGGAGGTCCAGGAACTACTTCCACATCAGCATTGCTTAAGCAATGCAGACCACAGTTTGTATTAACAGAGGATGCTGCAGTTTCTTCACTTCCAATACCACCACTCATTAAACCTGATAGAACCACTCTCGAACCACATTCAGAATAGCAGGTTCCTCTGTTTCTAGGAAAAGAAAATGAAGGAAATACAGTGAATATGAATTTATCCATTAAATCTCCTCTCCTAACCTCTTTCCCTAGTGAGGAAGTAATAGTGCAAAAATTAATTGGACTGAAATACTCTGACTAGCTACATTGCAGATGATGAATTTTCTGTCAAAAACGTGTAAATTGTTCACAGTAAAATTTCTATCAGCCATCCCCTTAGATATTTGTGCCTTGAGTATGTAATTATGTTGCCCTGTTCTTTTTCTGCAAATGTAACAAAATCCTGAGTCACTAAAATAACTGTAATGTTAATCTTTTTTCATTCTGAATCTTTCGGAAATGGCCAGGAAAACAATTCCTATATTGGATACACATGAAACACCACCTTGATATAAATAAAAATAAAAACAATTTACATATTAAATGAGGGATATGACAAAAATTTGGTACCTCTATACTCATTTCTGCAGGTAGATGAAGAATCTTGCATAAAGGCAACAAAGAATTAATTCCAAGAAATTAAATAATATATCATATTTTTGGACAAGAATCTAATTCCCAAGGATTTTTCTGGCATTTTTGGTATGTTGACTGAGCTGGCTTGATAGCTTAACTAGATAAAGCATCTGCCTGGGAAGTGGAGATCTGGGTTCAAGTCCCAGTCCTGTCAGCCTTTTTTTATGTCCATTATTCCTTGGGAATTTTCTAGATTCACTCTTTTATGTACAACATCTTCTCAAACCCTTTTCCTATGAAAATCTAATTATTTCAATTAGCTTTTCATCATTACAAATCTGATTTCTTTGATTAAAATTTCAAGAAGGATGGGAATAATGGATATTACAATATTGTTTCTCAAAGTTGTTGCCATATTCTAAATCGAGGCAAGAATAAAGCCACCAGTTTATTTTAAGGCAACAAACTAAAATATACTTTTTTCTTATTCTTAATAAGAGAAAGAAAAGTAATAACAACCCTAAACTAAATTAGTGATAACCAAATTTCTGTATGGCAAAATTATCTCCATAAGTAACACAAAGATTAAGATAAAGAAGACAAAATTATTGATTTTTCTTTACCTTTATTATGTATTTCCATGAAGTTGTAGCAAGAATGATAGATCATAACACAAAGCTTTTAAATTTAAACTAAAGCAGTTCTCTTAAACCGTCCCTTTCCTCTTCCAATCAGTATGCCTTATTTAAGTTAATTTTATAAATCAAGATTGTGAGAATGTGAACATATATCAACCAAATTATCATCAAATTACATAAAAATTAAACACACTTATATGGCCACAATATCCAGCCATTTGTTCAGCATTTGGCAGCCATTTAAAATAATTACCTTGGATCACCATAGTACCCCTTTTCACAACTTTCACATGAAGTACCAACGGTGTTCCCTGTGCAGAAACAAGTACCATTTCTCCTATCACATAACCCTCTTCCTTCATCTCCATGCCCATTGCATTGGCATTCATGACAACCCTCTCCTGTTTTTGGATCACCATAGCTGCCAGGTCTGGAAATATCACATTTTTGTCAAATAAATCAAATTTAATGAGAACTCATTTCCATAAGTATTTAACTGATTTCAATTTTATAAGCAATTGATGCAAAACTTACCAGTATAAAATGAAAGGACTACATTTTGCTGTTACTGCTTTGCATTGTTACATGAACTACTTTCAGATTTTTGGATAGATTTTTTTCTCAAATTAATGTCAATTTTATCTGCTGTAGAATTCTTTGTTTCTATCAAAATTTCCCTCATCATCAAAGAAGCAGATGATGCTAAAAGCTAAACATGCCATTTAACATTCTCGGTAGGGAAATGAGCACAAATGAATGATCAATACTTGATGGTTCATCACCAGAAATAATAAAATCATATAGAAATAGTGTGTGTAAAATTACAGTTCTGAAACTAATTTTCCATTGAACAACTCTCTTAACTTGGATTGGAATAAAGGTGAGACTATAGTGAGTTTCAACAGATTGAGAATTCTGTCACTCCTATCATAAATGCCATGTCAAAGGGTCCATGTATTAACACAATGAAAATATAAAAAAATATTAAGAACAGAAATTTTTAAAAATAATTCCAGGAACCAATCTGTACCATCCACCTATACATGAGTATATACTATTATTCCACTTTTATCTTTTACCTCCATTGTTATATACTCGTCACCATTTCTATCCTAGCACAAGTCTTTTTTGTCCTTCTTCTTCATTGATTTAAGAAATATCTTTATTCAGCTCATGTTTGTAAGTTTTGCACTTTAAGATAAGACATGTTGAGAACTGAATCTCAACTTCAATATCTGCTCAAATCAAAATCCGTAAACTTAAGCTTACAATTAGTTCATTACTCATCCAGAATTTAAAGTTAACCAGCATATCTCAGATGTAATGCTGTTTGATGAATTATCAGAGAAAAGGGTCCATTTATAGAGCACAAAGTAAGAAATGATTTTAAATATAAAATAAATAAATAGTAAAACTGATTATCACTACCGAAGAATGATTTCTTCATTAAGCCATGATTACCTGCACTCCTCACAGAATTCCCCTCGCGTCCAGCCTTGGCATTCATCACAATGGCCAGGACCAACTTCTCTAGAGGAAGCATTTTGAGAGCCAGTTGAACCATCACAAGTGGAATGATTATGACAACGGCAATCAGTGGCACAATCTGGTCCAGTCCAGCCCAAATGACAGCGGCAGTGGAACACAGGTTCCGCAACACAGTACCCATTGACACATTCTTCATAGCAACTTTAAATATTTCATCAAATTAATAAGCAATACTTATTTAAGAAGAAAAGAATCTTTGCTACCCATTCCTTCAATGATGGAAAACTTGATAATTCTCACATAAAAATAGCTATTGCACTTTCCAACATTTGAACATCAACAAATTTTTAAACGAGTAAGGAAAGCAAATAAAAAAAATCAAACCTCATCCTACTTGCATTCCTAATATAAGCTTACTAATATGTTATCATTATTTAGAGAATGGAAAATATTATCTATGCCTTCTGCATATATTTATGCATGTGTTATCTACATTCCTCAGAATTTAGACAGATACATCAAACAAGAGGATTAATATGATCATTTAATAAAAGAAAGAGTTAACCTGAGGATCTCATCCCATGGACTTAATGGAACTGGGAGAAGCTTTGGAATAATTGCTTAAAAATTTATAACAAACTACCTGCCCCATAAAAATAGCACTAACAAACAATTTAATAAAAAAATCAAAGAAATATCTACTAGCAAATCATATAGTGTAGATGTGTTTGCAAATGATAGAAATTATTAGTTGCTTAAATTGTAAAATATCATGTTGAAGAAATGTAATGTATAATTAGAATGAAAAGTAACATATATCTGTTCTAATAGTAATAGATTTTAATCTATTGCATAGTAATAGATGATTATTTAAACAGATGTTGTGTAATTGTAGTAAGAGAGACTATCCCTGAGTTAAAAACGTGTATTTTAAATTAGACATAGTAACTTCATTCATTTTTCTTATCAAGTTCATATAATAATATCAAATATTTAAATACAAAAACATAGTTATCATCAAAGTTCAACACACTTATTTCAAATAAATCATTTATTTCTTTCCAATCTTTCAAGATGAAACAGTAGTATATTTTACAGCAGTATTACCAATAGTTCACAAAACTTGACTTACGTTTTGTTACAGCTTGTGACTCCATCACCATCATAGCCTCGTTGGCAGAGACAATGATATGAACCATACGTATTATGGCAAACTGCTTTGTGGTGACAGATATTTCGCCCCAAAGTACACTCATCTACATCAGGACATTCTGAGTACGCCCACAGCCATTCTTCTTTTATATCATCATTTGCCTTTGAAAGACAACACTTATAAGAAATAAAACACAAGATGATTTTTTTTATAAAATGTAAATTATACCTATTATATTATAAAATGCAATTACATATATTCTTTCACTATTACAATACATTTCAAATTTCAACATATTCTAATCATTTGATGAATAAATTTATCAAACAGATGATATTCATCTCTTTATACCTTTTAAAAGTTATCCTTTCATAAAAATAAATAACTGCAACATATTTAGAGTGCATGCATTCATCAATACAATGTTAAATGAACTACTATTCTACCATTGATTGCACTGGACAAGAGCATTAATTACATTTATTAACACTTTTAAAATTATATCATAAGAACAACTCCTTAAAATTAATAAATAATTAAATTAATTTAAAAATAAAAAGTAAATAATCTCCAAATTGTTCATAGGGTGGCTTGTTCACCAATCATTCATTGAATTCAGAAATTAACGATATAAATCATTTCATCATAAATTTCTATAATTATGAGTTCTGAATGCAACTTACAGCATTATGGGAAGACTTAGTGGAAGAATGGTTGGATGACATTGAGTCATCAGAGAGCATGATTTTACTATGGCTGTACTTCCATTCCTCTGATTTCATTTTGTTAGGCACATTCACTCCTGGAAGAGAATATGTATTTAAATAATGAGGAGCTTCTGCTCTGTTCTTGCTTTGAATATTCCTTTGGGATGAGATTAGGCTCGTTAATATGGACGTACAGGAATCTGAAAAGAAGTATATGGTGCAACATATTAAAGAAAAATTTTAATTGACAATTTCTATCAATAATCTATTAATTCCACCTTTCATTTATGTACATATTTCAAAGTTTTGTACTTCACATGAGTTACAAAGGGTAGATCCATTATTTTTGAAGTAAAGAATTGGATAATAAGATAAAGTAAGCAAAGGACAGTGAGAAGGAGAAGAGAAGAGGATAGTAAAGATATCTATATTGAAGAAATTTCTTACAACTTCAATCAACCTAAACAGCAGATCAATACAGCAGCATAGTTCCTCAAAGACATATTTCAATGAATTTCAAATTCCACAAAAGATTTTTGAAATAAAATTTTTGTGTTTCTCACTATAGAAGTTACAGACTTTCATAAGTTTGACATAATTAAACCTGAAATCATATAGAAAATTCTTAACTTCGAAAAATAAACAGAAAATGCCAACTCAGTAATGAGCAATGATTTATTTACCCAATCACTGTACTAATATATTACAAGAGTTGTTCTGATAAAGTTCTCAAAATCTGCTGAAAAATCAAAATCCATAATGTAAAAATTTTGTAATTTTTTAAGATTATTTAGGGTTCTTCAACTATAATTTAAATATATTTGACTCCTTATCGATTGCACTATATTTATAATTCATACATGTTGCAGTCAGTGGCTTTAAATTTCCATTCAGATATATTCAAATTTCACAACAAAAGGGTTAAGTAACTATGCTTAGGTGGCTTGTGCCTGTTAGACATAAAATTTAAGTTATAGAGGGAGTCTAGGAATGGTACACTTTCATACATTGAGAACAATCTGTGATAAAGATTAAATATAGGCAATAATATTTCTTTTTGTATACTTAAAAGTTAAAAAATTAAAAAATATATATAGCTAGGAAGATTGGTTGGTAATGAAAACTGAAATTAACGTTGCAAGCAATTACAGTAAAACCCATTTAAGACACTTTTTTAGAGGAGCAAGTAAAAACCTTGTTATAACCAGGATACTACAAATTTTTTCTAATACATCAGAAAGAACAAAAGGGAAGGGTTTTTTTAGCTCTTTAATTTTTAAATAAGAGATTTGATAACATAAAGGAATCCTCTTTAGTTTGCTTTACTTGCCACAGCTGTAGATATATAGTCAGCAAACTATCATTGAGATAGCATTGATACTGATTACTTCCTCGTCATATCTTTTATGATCGTCACCTGTCTTTTGCACAAAAAAGTATCATGTTTACTTCATTTTGGTGATTGTTCACTCTACAATAAAGCAATTTTCACCAGTTAGACAATTAGGAAAGAAAAATGTACAAAATTCTTGGGCTGACAAATGAGGAAGAGGATGGGTAGGTTGCAGTGCATCTAGGGACAGGAAAAATCCATGTTATAAGTAAGTAGCAGAGCATCTTTAGTAGTATATTTACCAAGAATTTAGGGACAGTATAAAGAAAACAGCAAATAAATGGATATCAGGTGGGATATCATCTTAAGCACAAGTGTTTTAAATGAGTTTTACTGTATTTGCAATCAATGTTTTCTACAAGCTTTCTCAAAAGTTCCTATGTATATAGCTATATGGATATTAATACCAAACTTACAGTAACATGCACAGAAAACACTAGTGATAATTTATAAGGCAATGAAAACTCACTAGAATGAGGCTTATTAAAATCTCCTCTCACACAAGCTCCTACAGTTGGATCTGAAGCAGAGTAACACCACCCACAACCAAGGCTACGCAGACATGATGAGCAGTTCGAATGTCTTTCACAAGAGCGACACTGCTCAGTTGCAAATGACTTGGAATCATTTGGACCAAAAAGAGTTTCTCTGAGACGAGATGTATGCAGATTAATGACTCCTACAGGACGATGGTGTCTGGATGGTGGAGAAATTTGTGGAAGAGATAAGTGGGCAGAGGGAGGGGGGCTACTGTAATCCTGATCAATCCATTCTTTACAAATGCCAAACTGGTATTCTGAAGTATATACAGAGAAGGAAAAGCATTCCTGAAATAGAAGAGCATAAAGAGATGAGTTAATAGTTACAAATGCCACAGTCTCGGTTAAAAATTTATTTCTAATGAAATTACTAGGAAATATTTTTTCTGATCTGTGAAAAACCATTGTTAAATTTATTTTGAAAAACTCAAACAATTACCATGATTTTATTTTTCAAGGGCACAATGCATTTTGTATCAACTTCAGTAAGTTCATTACTTTATTTTCAATGGTTATATAGTGGGTAATTTAAGCTTGACAATCTTAAAAAAAAAACATAATTAGGGTATAAACACACATACTTGCATATAAAGATAAAAGAGATGGAAATATAATTACTTTAACACTATAGAAATAAAACTAAGAACAAAAACTTAAGTATATATAGTAGAAGTCTATTATAATGAGAGTAGACAAAAATTGGATAAGTAATTCTTGTAAAGTGTACTCTTTATAGATAATTTCTAATACTACATGTCAGTCTTCCTGAATCCAAGGGCAGCGAGCACTGCAGAATGGAACTGCAGGGTTTTTAATTATAAAGTAAATGCTTCAGAATGTGTAAAGCAGAATGTTTGCATCAAAAATATTATGAATAGGAGGACAAAGGGAAGAGTAAGAACTAGCGAGAAGTCTCTAATCAAAGCTCCCTGAAGCATTTTTGCCTAGAAAGGGTGAGATGAGTTTTGGGAAACGCATGAGTTAATTGATGATTATTTTTGCATTTAAATTATTTTGCTCTTTCAAGACATAACATGCCTCAGTTTACAGTTTGCTTGTCAGAATTTGTCTCTTGTCAACAGACAATTCTAAGATATGCCTCCTGTAAGACAATATGTGGCACTTGTTATATTGATACTTCTAAGATATCCATTCGTTTTGTTATAATAGACTTCTACTGTACATTAATATTTTGATTAACATTTCATTGTTTTCACTTTATAGTAGTACTTCATTAGTGATTCAGTGATTAGAAAAATTTCCATCACAAAGTTGTTAATACAATAATTATATTTACCAATATAATACATAATTTTATTTAGTAAACCTAATTATGTAATCACACTTTTAAGCTGAGGTGAAGAAAAAGTTTGACATCAAACCAAAGTTTATTTTTTATATTCATGATGATTCTCAATTTAAATTTATAAATGCGTTTAAACATGAAGAGATATTCCAAATTCTATGTTTCAATCATGAAGGTATCGCATTTATCAATACATATCACACATCAGCAAATAACATGCATAATAATTTTCAGGGAATATAGACTTAAATAATTTATTTTATTACAAAAGAAACTTTTTAAATGACTCAATATGCAAATTCAATGATACTTATTACAATATTTACATACCTTTAAAAAAATTTAAAACATTGAAACAAAATATGAAAAGACACTTAAAATGATTGCACTTCTATAAATTCTATTAAGTTTAAATAAAAAAGTATCATATGCCTATAATATGTGGTTTGAATTTCAGTCCTAACCCTTAAAAAGAGACCACATTATATGCTGATTGATACAGTGATTAAAATTTAATTGTTATTATTACTGATAACAATTGTTAATGAGCAATGCTATAACTGAAAATGTGAAACTCAAATGGTTTTACTTGTGTTGTATCACACCATACACAGCGACCAGCTTCACCAAGACATTCACTACAACTCCTTCGACGATGGCAAGGTATAGGACAATTTCCAAGCTGAGTCACACCATCTGGGGACCTGAGAATGCAACAATACCATAGCATACTGAGTGAAATTTGCCATAAGTATTAACTCAACATAATCAGTACAGGTAAAATGATACTATTTCTGCAAGCTTCAAATGTAAATTTTCATGAGTAAAAGAAACATAAATTAGAGGTATTAGAAAATATCTACATCTACATATGTCAAATTCTGCCATCCCTCTTCGTGGCATAGTATGTACTAGTCTATTTCACTAATCAGTTACTTTCCCATATTACTAAAGGAAAAAAGGAATTTTTGAAAAAAAATAATAATTTTAAAATCTCTTTCATTGACTTTTCTTATAATATCAGACCTGTCCATCTAACATATAGGTAGAATATTATCTGTGACAGAAGTTAGATTGATGTGTTCCTCTAAGCATGTTCCCTGAATTGATGAAATTTCATACATAATTTGCAAAATTGTTAATAACTGTAAAACAAATTTTAATGATCCATGTTAATATGAAAAGAAAACAATGAGTTTGGAAAATATCTTCCCCAGCCTTACTGTTGAAAACTTTCAATCAGATCCAAAGTGACATAAAAGTTTGCAGGAAACAGTCTCAGGGGTGAAACACCTGGGCTTAATCCGAAAGATGGATAAACTTATGCGATATG
The DNA here is from genome assembly GCA_036926295.1 of Pachydiplax longipennis. Lineage (NCBI taxonomy): Eukaryota > Metazoa > Arthropoda > Insecta > Odonata > Libellulidae > Pachydiplax > Pachydiplax longipennis. Next base: position 9,320,385 of record JAVFKF010000024.1, on the reverse strand, counting down.
CATTAAAACTAATATATCATGCTTGAAAAAAGGAAATGGATAAAATTCAATCATAAGTATGGGCAAGTATATTTCTTAGAGGAAAGGTAGATTTTTCTTGATAAGAAAAGAAAATAGTAAACTATTTCATTACTGATTCTTCTTTTAGCAATTAGCGCATTATTTTCCTAAATGACTTGATCAGATGTTCTTTATTACAAAAATAGGAATAGAAGAGAGTTTTAACACTGATTCACAAAACCAAGTGGCATAAAGAAAGGAATAAGATAAATAGTATTGCCCCTGGAATATGAACATCACATAACTCAAACAACTTAGAATCCAAACAAAAAATTCAAGTAAATTTTGTCTCGAAATTTGACCTCTTTCTTAGAATTTGAAAACCTGGTACAAAACATATATTTATTTTAAAAAGTGTATGGAGGAAAATACAAGAAAGAGGAAAACCGTTATAGCCAGAATTAAACTTAAGATCATATTACTGAGCAAGAAAGTAGCACATATACGGCTGATATCTTGGCTCCTCAGAATGCCAAAACTGACTGTTTGCAATATTTAGAAAAATACAGCACATGATATGAATATGAAGCCTGGGGCTACTACAATGATCTCTAAGAGTTTGAAAAGTATGTAAAAATATTTTTTAACTATTCTTAGTTGGGATTAATAGTAATTTGCTATCTCGAGATGATATTTTATTTAGAGATAATAATTTGTGATAAAGCCAAGGTGCTCCACAATGATACATACATACTTTTAATTTAATTAATGCACATTTTTATTGTAATAATATTACAATAAAATATATTAATATTTACCTTCAAACCCAGTATATTTACTGTTTTAGTTAGAGTTCCTGGGACTCAGGAATTCATTTATCTAGCTTCTATTATTTGAAAGGGGAAAATGTCTTGAAACTCAAATGTTGGGGTTGGGAACTTGAGCAGTGTGGAACTCAAAAGGAGTTTTGATTCCAAGATACCATTGTAAATCAATTTATTCAGTGGCTATAGGAAACTTCAGAATAAATGAGCATGAAAATTTACTTAAAGGGTTGGAAAGAGGTATGCTTCAGAGGAAGGAGACTGAAGACAGAGGACTGACCTGCCTCTCCTGGCACAGCGAGCATCTTCTGTCCACCATTCACATACATCTATGGCACTTGTGCAAGTTTCACAGGAAACAAAGTTGGAGCAATTTGGACAACTGGAAGGAAGTAAGGTTAAGTATCTCCATTCCCTTTTCCTTGAGGATGTTTTCTCAGGATATACACACTCTTCACTTTCGTTGACAGAACGAGGCATACACTTTCCAGAGGCCTCACACCATCCACACATGGAATCACTAAGGCAATGGAGACAGTTGAAGTAGGTAGTGCATGATCCATTTGAATAGGGCTGCAAATACTCAAAAGTAAATACCTACAAAGAAAGAGTTACAAATCATTCATAATCAGGAACATACCAACAGGTGTCACCTCAGATTTTCTTGCCCTCCCCTCAGTGTAATTCAAGCAAGTCTGCATATATACTATTTCTAATATCTTCAGTTTGGGAGAGCTTTCACTTAGTTATTCATTTTCAATTCATCCTTTCCCTCCAGATATTCCAAAATTGTCTTGTATTTACACCGTAGCATTTGATTTTGCCCTATGATTTAATGTCCAAGGCAGGGTTTCTTCTAACCTATGCATCTCTGCAGATTCACAATCCTTTTTCAAGGACTACCCACATTATTTGTGGAGTGCCCACTATTTATTTGAAATTTGAAAGCCTTTAGCTTCATTTTTCACAGTGCCCACAGCAATTTTCTTACAATCCAAAAATGGAAATAATTTGAGATAGCTATGCCCCACCGCTTGATTTTCATTGGATTTCCCTGACCCCAACTATTGTTCAATCACAATTTGTAATCAAGAAAATTCATAGGATTGTTATTTCATCACTACCAATCACATTCTAACTTATATACCCAACAGGAAGCTTACCAAATGCCGCATAAGTTCCTTAATACTTTTGTAATGCAATCACCTTCTTCCAAGCCATAAAAAACAGTTTCTTGAATTTGCAAATGCAGTAAAAATGTAAATGTTAAATAATAAAAGAAGCTACATAATAATTGCCTATATTCCAAGGCCCATCGATGTCATATTCTATATTTTTGAATACTGGATTTATTACGACTTTATTGTGAATAAGACTTAATTTTTCACCAAAAATATTGTATTAAAAAGCAGCGATTATCTTACAGGGGTTGAAGATTTTCCATGATATTAATTAAGACAGAACAAGAATACAGTTCCAAAAACCGTGCCGTGTCTAATACAAAGCTGCATACAGTATTTCATCTTACGAACATAAAAAATCCACTACTTTGGCTTTAACTTTGTGACAGCTCTCCATGAAGAGAGAACAAAACTTTTACATCTTCAGAGGTTTGTGTTGATATGTAAAAGTTGTGATTTTATTCCTCTTTCATCTTAAAAACATAATTATTACTTATAATTAACCTTCTTTAATATATACATGCAACCTTCTTTGAATTATTATTCACAAAATATTAATCATTGAATGGAAGCTGATGATTTCAAATCTGTCTGCGTTTAGAGATGCGATGCTGTTTTAATGAACTACTCACTTTTGAAGTGTCATCTGCACTGTAGTTGTATAAGAGTTCCATTTTTGACAAGTGGTGCACTGGATAGTGTCCGCTACCTTTGGCTGTCTTTCTAGCTTCAAAATCCACAAGATGCCTCCCATTCCATCCTCGATCCTCCATCTCTATCCCTTGACTAGAATCTGCTCTTTGAAGGATTACAGGAAGTCCAGATGATTGCATCCATTTGGCAAGCACACAGCTAGGTTGCTCAGCAGTCAAGTTGGCAACTAATTCCTACAAAGGAAATTTTTCATATGGAATGAAGATATAGGTAGTAAAGCTATATCAATCGATAAAAATATAAACTGAAATAAATGTTGGGCTTTGCTGATGGGTGAGGTTGAAAACCCCTAGGCATCTCTTAAGAAATACAACAAAATGAATTTTAAACTATTAATTTTTAAATCTTGGATGTTTTATAAAAACTTCACTTGGGGATGAATACATCAAGAGATTGTGACTTAATTCAATGAAAAGAATAGAACAAAGAGCTACAGCCACATAAAGATACAAGTATAATTGAATGCTAAAAAAATATATGAAAAAGACATGACTAGGACTCAAACATGAAACTGCCACTTACCAGGTGGGTATTTAAATTAATTAAAATATCCAGCCAAAAGATTAAGACATGGCATTTTGAAAGACTTTTTATAGATCTAAGTTTGAGTTCCAGTCCTGTCAGCCTTCTATTATGTCCATTTTTTTCTAGGTACACACCTTTAAAGGCAAAGTTATCTTTTTTCCCTTATGATTATCTACTAACAAGTAACTAGTAAGTTACTTTAATTTCATTGTTAAAATATTAATGCATTAAAATATCCAAGGCCTTTACAAAAGATAGTAACTTAGGTGAAACCCTTCAAAATTTGTATATATGTGAGAATTTAAGAGTGGTAGAGATGTTGATCATTATGAGTCAACGTATTTATGAAATTCTACTCAATTATAAAAAAAAATCAAATTTCACTATTCTAAATTGCTCAACAAAATTCATCATATCTCTGGTGTTCATTCAATAGAAATTTGTTCAACTGTTATGAAAATTTCTTCAAAAGAAAGACTTCATTGAAAACAAAATTTACCAGCTTTGGAGGAATGGTATGAGGTCGAGAAATGGCAAGGACAGTGGATGAGTAGCTTGCACATATTTTGATGGTTGCCCCATTAGGAGTTAATGGGTGAGCTGGCCTATGAAGTGAAGATGCCTGTGGTGGCCAAACAAAACCCAACAATCTAGCTCGAACTTCTCCCGCAAGTGGCAATTCTGTCCGAGTTCCAAATGCTCCAGGCAAGTTAAAATCAGCGGATGTTGCATTTATTATTCCAACCTATGAAGATATAAGCAAAATTACATAAAATGGGTATATTTAAAAAGGAATGCTTTATTTCAGAATGTTTTTCAAATTTCCTCAATCAAAAAATAAACTATTTCCATCTTTTATGGGAGAGAAAATATGCACAGTAACTAGAAAAGAAAAAATAAAATATTTGCATGATTCTAAGTTTAATCTGATTCTACGACAATCAATTTTTTTTTAGTTCTGATAGGAAAAGTTATAATATTACAAGTAATTGATCACAGCAATAAAATATAAAATATTTAGAATATCTTTGTGAATTTCCAATCTTGGGAACACTTTGTGAGATGAGATGTTGATGAAACTTTAAACAGATGGTCAGGTAGTACAGTATATAACAATATAGCTAAGTGACCTTTAAGTATTTATTATTGTACTTAAGATAGAGGCAAGTTTAAATACAGTAAAACTCATTTAAAACACTACCGCTTAAAATGCTGTCCTGCTTAATACAGGGTTTTCTGCTGGTCTCCACCACTAAAATCGCATAGCAAAAATTCCATTTAGGATGCTCTGCTACCTGCTTATAGAGCTACCTCATTTTGCATCCCAAGATGCACTGCAACCCACTTTAGCCAATGCACAGCCTTATATCATTTATATAGCTCTCTTCTTTCCAGTTTTGCCTATTCTATAATAGGGCTCCTTTTCATTCACTTGTTTGGTATGACTAATTTTGTGAGAAGAAATGTTTATCTCACTGTTAGAGCCAATTCTAACTCTGTTATAACCATAATTGTCTCCCTTTATAGCAAAAATTGCTTCATTTTAGAGAGAAAAAGGACCAAAATGAAGTAACAAGGAAGATCTCTCTTTTGAAAGCTTATCATTCTTTGGAAAAATCATGAGAGGACTACCAGTATGACACAATTATGCTTCAGTAGATATCCAATCATCAACTGTGGCAAAAAAAGAAAACGAACGAAGAACCATTTTTCATTTTAAATTGTACAGGCCTCCCTATGAATAAAATGCCAAAAATCCATTCCCTTTTTTCTAACGTGGGTATTACTCTATTCAACTTATAATACTAAGAAGCCCTGGAAAGGATCTTAACCATGTTTTACTGTATCTCTTTCCTTCAGATGCAAAAGAGACAAACTACTGAAATGGCTTACAAAATCAGGATGGGTGTAGTCTGCAGGATGCTTATATTTAAGGAAGGTGAGTCCAGGGCGAAAGTCCGAAGTGAGGCACTTATGCACTTCTAGAACTTCAGTTCCACTGGATCCCCACCAGCCCATTGGCACCTCTCCTCCTGAAGATAAGTCCTCTCTGGTTCCACATATACCAAAGTTATCTGAAATGATTACCAAATGCTTAGTACACATACTATTACACAGATTTTAATACTTGGAAATAAAACTCATGACATTTTTCACCAGAAAGTTTGGTAGACAGTAGACAGATCAAAGATAGGTGTTCCATTATATATCTTAAAAAGTTAATGAAAAATTTTCCTATTCATACCTTTCCATTTACCTTTGATTGAAACCCATCATGAAAGAGAATTGATTTATATAAATGATGTACCTCTTCCCTTATTAATTAGGAATAAATAGATTTTCAATTAGGGAGTTAGAAGTTTGAGTATAACCTTTACTTTTTAGTTTCTTGACATTTATCAGTTTCTGACAACTCAGGATATTTGACAGAGCTTAGAGTGAAGAAAATTGAAATGCATAAACTCTAGTGAAAACTTTCTTTGCACAGTGGATGATGACATTATGTAATCATGAAAGAAATTCCTTCCAAACCATTGATAACTACTGAACAGACTTCAAAAACTAGAGAAAAAATATTTACAGCTTTTTTCAACTTTATATCTAAGACATAAAGCAAATAAACTCAAATGCTTGACTAATGCTAAATTGTTACTAACATCTGATAACCACAATTCTTCCAAAATGCCACAATTATTAAAATATTTAATAACAAGTTGCAGGTCGATAAGTTATTTACAAATTAGAGAATAAAAGCTTAGATGAAGTGAATATTTCTATCAAATGCAGAGTGCTAGATAAAAACACTGATCCAGCATAGAATTATGGCAGTTATTAGTAGATATTTCTTAATCTACTGTATTCTATCATTTCTCTCTGAGTACATGTTCAGTATGAAATATTGGAAAGTAATATAAGATCAAATAATAGGTTTTGGAATTACATTCAATTATCAACATCTTTCCTTGGTTAGTCCCATAAAATCCTATAAATAAAAAAGGTAATCATAGTTTACCAGCTCTATGATGACATCTGGCATTCTGAACACACCAATTGCATTGGCCAAGTAAAAGCTTGTGAGCCACAGATATTGGTGCTTTACGAGATGATGAAGCTGTTGGCACAGAATCCCCATGAATAAGACAGGAGTGACAGTCACCTAGAGCAGGACAGATTCCAGGACATCTGCAAAAAGAAGAAATCAACAGTTGCACCATAAATTGAAAGTTGTTGGGTGAATTGCTTCAGTAATGATGAGGAACCTTGAAATTATTTGAGCTTTGATTTTGAAAAATAACATTAAATTGTTTAGAAAAGAGTATGCTTAGTTTAACTTTCAAGGTTTTTTAAGTTCTCAAAACCAGTTTAAAGTTTCGATGGAATTTCACCATAATTAATGGTTCAGAAATCACTGACTGAAGCTAATCAAGACTGATAAATGAGACAATTGAGAAAAAGAAATTAGAGACTGGAGTGTGCAAATACAATTAAGGGTTTTAAAATACTCTAAATTAAATGATTTTTAATTGTTCTACTAAAGGAGCACACATTTAGCATATTTAGCTAAGGAACAATAAAACTACTTTCTAGAAGAATATAACTGAAGAGAAGATAATATAAACTATCATCATAATAATAAATATAGAAATATAATATAGAATATATATAGAATACATATAGAATATATATAGAATATATAGAAACAATTACTTTCACTGATCAGCTATCCAATTTCTTCTTCTAAACATTGGAAATTTTCATCATGTAGAGAGAATAAATTCAGTTTCATAAACATCATCTATTCATGTATCCTGCCAGACACAGTATTTTATGAGCGGGGCAAACAACATAAGTCTATTTCTATAAACTGTAACTTTCTTGTATTATCCATTGAAAATGTCTCTTTCATCTTTCAAGTGGCTAATTCTATCATGTATTAACCAAATATGAAGGGCATATTTAATAGAGTTGATACATGTATCTTCTGATTGAGACCACATTATCTCTGAATTTATTAAGCAGGTTCAAGCTTGGAATATGATGGCAGTAAAGGTTTAAGCCTCTGATGACAATCATCACACTATTTCATAAATCTATCCAATACAAATCTCCATGGACAAGATTAATGTATATCCAATTTTTATTTTCTATAAATTACTGTGACATTTGCAAAAAATCCTTTAGACATTATTGCTTGATTGTTCATTGACATTGATTTTATTCAAAGTAACTTCAGCATTTACCTGGAATTACTAAAAGAAAGTGAAAATATGGTATTATACAATACAATGACAAAGAGCCATGGGATTAGAGATAGCAAAGCTCTCAAACCAAAGATGGTGGCTAAACTTACCGGGTAGTCTGGAGATTGGTGGTACAGTTAGCGGTGGCAGTGCGACCATAACAAGTCTCATCAGCGGAACACCATCCACACTCAGGATTGGACGTACACTCCAGGATATTCTGATGACTACAGTAATATGGGAATAAATTGAAATGTTATTAAGATCAACAAAATAGCGGATGAAGTTTTAATTACATTGACATGATAAAAATTATCCAAAGGAAAGGGATTATCAAAATGAACTAGGGGCATAAATAATACTGCTTATAGGAAAAAATTGCAAGTAATAAATAAATTCTATTATTTACACTCCACAGTAAAGTATTTTTACAGGAAGAAAATCAAAAATTCTTTATTTTAGTGTTTCAATCAATAAAAAATTATGTTTGAAAATCCAAAAGTAGGCTTAGAAAATAAATATAAACAATTTGATCAACAAATATACTGCTATTAAATGAAAGCAGAAGTTTATATTTGCCCTTTATTTAAATACCACAAATTAAACATTACTGTTGTAATAGTAATGAAACTTCATGGAAACTAAAAATTGCAGCTTTTGTTCATTAAGGCACTCCATAAAGTCAGGTCAACTGAATGATTACAATATACAGTGATTCAATCCAATAATTATTACATATGGAAAATGGAAAATGAGGAAACAGAGAAGCTGGAATGCCAACATTTTTATGAACCTATACCTTACAATTAAAAAAAAACTATATCTTTATTATCTATTAAATTGCTTGCTTAGATACTGCTATAAATGCTTATTATATGATTACACACTAATACTGGAAATAGCTTGGATAAAAAAATATACATTTGTTATTTTAAACTGACTCTTTACAATGCTACGTTATCAAATTAATCTGGAAAATACTATTCTTTATTACTACACATTTATTAGTGTATAAAATGCATATTTTTGACTAAAATTTAAGGCTTAAATTCAATCTGCATACGTGTAAGTAAGCTACTTCACAGAGTTAATAGAGGCTTATTCATTTTACTTCTATTTTCATATTTTGTTTCAGGACTTTAAATAAAATCTACTTTTAAAAATAATGTAAATGTAATAGTAGGTATTAATACATTTGCGTGGGTTATTTAAAAAAAATTCAGAGCTATTAAATTAAATATCTTTACCAGAAATTTCTTCTTAAAATTATGATTCATGTAATACACTCATGTATCAAATATGCCCATAAATACAGTGATTGAAAATTATTTTTCAAGTTTACATAGGAATGACTACAATTAGTTCAATCAGATAGTAGAAACTGAAATATTTTTTATATGGTTAATTGCTAACATTTTGCAATGAATAGTAACATTAATACTATAACAAATAACCCTACAATATGAAATATTCAGAAAATATTTTGGTGCTAGTTACAATAAGTTGTGTAATTCATCTATTTTATTCATCAATCTGTATGCAGCTATTCGTGGTATTTTTATTGATAGATTATAGTTATTTTTATCATAACATAAGCCATTATGAAAGCTAATATTTTACAAAAGAAAAAGATTACTCTTTAAAATAACTTTAATACCAAAAGCCATGATTCAAGCACAGGTTGATAATGCTCAATAGACATAATACCTACTTGGAACAGTAGTTTTCAGCAGGAATTCCAGAAGCAGAAGCTATGAATGGTGGTAATGTATACGCCAGGAGATCTCCATTAACATTACCATGATAACCTCCAAACAATAATAAAGTACTTCCATTCCGTACAGCAGCAGAATGAGCAAACACTCCCTGGGGCTTTGGATAATTCCTTCCTTTACGGAAGAACAAAAATCAAATGTTAGCAATAAAAAAACAATAAATAATTCTTTTCGTTTGATTAGGAATTATCATATCTAACAGCTGATTGTTTAGTTACATGAAGTTCATGATAATGTAAATGTAACCAAAATAATTTTAAAAAAAGGATTGATGTAAATCATTCATATCTCCTAATTTTTATGTATCATTTGAGACCATACTGTTTAACCACTGAAAAATGTATACTTTAAACAGCGTTTTCTCCAAGCTGCATGCCTACAGCCTCGCAAAAATTCTTACGTACCACCCAACTAAATTATCAAGCTCTAAATATTTATTGAAAAATTTTTAAGCCTTCAGCTTTAGTTCTCACAATTTTATTAATGATTTTGCATAACAAAAATTTAATGGGATTTACTTCATCATCTAAAAGAAAGAAATCAGAAAAAAAATTAAAACCTAAAATTCTTTCTTGGCAATAAAATTAGTGCTTGCAGTCATTTTCTCGCTGCCCAAAGATGGGAAAAAAATTAGAGTGCACTATAACTGTAAGGAAAATGCTTGCAAAGACATTCCCAAGGGGATTACAAATCTTGTACATCCATTTACCTGCTAATTTTGTTTTTTTTTCACATTTAAAGCAAGTCTTATAGTAAGTAGTAAGCAAGCCCTTCCACCACAACAATGTTATAGTCCGCAGTAAAGTAGATTACAGTAAAATCTATCTGATAAGCTGGTGTCTTAGAAGAGTAACAGAAATTTAAATATAATATTTTAAGATTTTTTGTTTCATAAAATTATTATGAGATTAAGAGAAAAGATCTTATTTAGATAGCTTCTTGAGCAGGAACACTTTAATTGGGTTTGAGAAGCTCTGGACTTATGAACAAGGAATCAATAATACCAAAATTCAATAATTATACAAATAAAGATAGAGTGCTTAGTAATAATAAGATATATAATACATATTGTCAATTGATATTAGGATAGATAATGTCATTTGATTATTTCATTCATAGAGGCTTCAATTACACATGAAAATGAACCACTCTGTCATAGAAATAATCCAGACTGCATGTCTTTTCGTTTCCTTACAATGGAAATACCATGTGATTCAAATGGGCTGTAGTGAAGATTACTATTAATAAGTAAAACGATCTGCAGTAATAAGTATTAGAGAGATTACTAAACCTAAGTAAGACTTTACAAACCTTTGACAGTATTTGAAAGAATATCATGGCTGACCCAAGCATGACAACCAAGATGATAGAAGTACATCTGATTATCATAACAAATTTCATCCTTGTTGTGTCGATGAGTATAGCCTCCAAATATTATTAAGTAATTTCCTAGAAAAAATATAGAAATAAGAAAATTTATGATACCTTTCCAGAGTATATTTCTACAAAATAAAAAACTTTCTTAAATTATTAAGGATTCTGATGTCATCAATACATTCAATGCAAAATTGTATAAACTAAAATTTATATTTTAGCACTAAAAAATGTCTGAGGGCAAAAGTGGTAACATTATCATGACTATCCCAATACATAGTAAGATTTTGAATATTGCTATCAATAAATTCCCAAAGTCACTTATGATAGAGAAAAATGAGGAAATAAAAGTTTAAAATTTAGCACTTACTTTAAAGTAAAAACAGGAAAAATTTTCCCCCACAGATCAAGAAAACATTCACTACAATATTCCTCATTTAAATATGTCATTATTTTTCTATCCTCAGAACAAAATGTATTATTTAAGAAAAATTATAAACAATTAAAGTGTAAAAGAGAATAAAACAAGCCCTAAAGAAGAAGGATAAGACTAAAATATGAATTGCAGGGGATTTAAGTTGTTACGAAGATTACAGCTTTGTTTTGAATATGGCACATATGGAAAGAGAGGCTGAAGGACCTAGGAATGGTAAATTTAGGTTTATATATATTTACAGTGTTCTCCCAGCATCTGGCAGTCCCCAATGCCCAAAATGGAACCTTATTTTTTGTCTTAAGAAACTGCATAGTGCTGGGAGACTGCTAGGAGCTGACTATACATACAGTCCAAAGTCTACTTTCCTCAGAAGCATCTTACCAACTATAGTTGCTGTATGGAATGCTCTTTCCCTTGGCACATATGGGTCAGGAAGGACAGGTCTTTGTGAGGGATGCCCTCTAAGCTCTGCCCAGTGCCCTTCTTCCAAATCATAAGCATAAAGACGGTCAGAAAGTCGAGAAAAGCGAGCAGTTCCACCAGCCACAATGCCTCCAAACACAAGCAGAGATTTGAGTGGAGCAAAATAAACAGTGCTATGAGCTGCAACACGAACATCAAGACTCTTTCCTCCTCTTGGGAGCACTTCTTCCCACTGCTCATCACCCCACTGCAAGATAATGTCATCTCTTAATCACTTTACAGAGAAGAGTTAGGAGGAAAATACACTTAGAATAATTAAGACAGTACCAAATAAAAATACATAGGTAACCAAGTAAAGAGAAACTTCTCATAACAAATAATCAGACTAAACATCTGAATGCATTGGTTTCCTATAACCTAACTGGTCTATAATGAGCACTATACTATACAAGTAAAAGTAGCTTTAATCCTGCAAGGATTGTATTTATGGGATAGGATGAAAAATAAAAGATGAATAGGCATTAATTAGGTGGAATGAATTTTTTGCACTATAATTTTTGCAAAAGTAAATATTATTTGATATTAGGATCAATATTAAATATTTCATTTAAATAAAAAATCATTGAATATTTTATATGTTTACATTTTATTTTTTAAATTCATGCTGGAGCATATTTAATTTTCTCCTGTAGCATTTACAAGTAAATCAAATTAATAAATGAAATACCATAAATAGTTGAATCTTATTTTTGGTCAAAGCAGTTTAGTGAAGTGAGTCAATCCAACAATGCTAATGAATTTAAATACCAGGTTTTTGACTTAAACACCCAACCAGATACTCCCAATAAAGAAAATAATTTTATAAATGTGGTAGTTTTATTTCAATTAGAGATAGTCATTAAGACATTTGAAAACTAAAAAATGAAGGGAATGATGATTATTTCCGAGACCAATCTGGGTTTAGATAGCATTAAATATGATAAATGCCTGTTGATCAATCAATCAATTGAAGTCTTTGACACAGTGTCTCATGTCCCAAGTAACAAAAAAAAGGCTGGAAAACATAATCTTTAAAAGCAACGATAAGATAAGATGACTGATCATCTTTCTTCCAGAAACTGGAAAACAAAAGAAATATCCCAAGGAAGAATAGACATGAAAAAAGTCCAACAGGACTGGGAATCGAACCTGGGACTCCAAATTGCCAGTTGGGGATTTTATCTGGGTACAAGCCATCTCATGCAAAAACCCATTCCTTGTTTGTACAAAAGAAATAGTTGGTCATACCAATGATTAACTACTTTCTGTAGAATAGCTTGTTTTCATATAATTCCTCTATAATTGTATACATCACAATGTTCTGAGCAGATGCCAGTAAACTTCAACTAGTCGTACCAGTAAAACCATCCACTAACAGTAACTGAATACATGATAGATGTCTCCACTACAAATCTTAGCAAAACTTAAACTTGCCTCAAAATCATCCATCAACTCCTCCTCTTCCATATTTTCCTTAGTTTTCTCTCCTTCAGATCCATTTTCTGTAAAAAATCAATGAGATTAATTTTAGCTTTCATGTGAACATTTTTAATTACATATTACAAATATTTCTGTAGAGCATTTCATAAAATTTACAGAAATGTGAGACACCCATCAAAAATTATGGAACTTAATTCAACTTACTTGAGAAAAGCATATATATTATTCTGTACATCTGAACCTTCTCAGCAAGAATGCCTAAATTGTAAGCCTATAATAGTATAATATATTTCTCATTTATAATTTCCAATTATTACCATTCCTTTTAAATGGACCAAAATTCTCCATGCATTCTTATGGGAAAAAGCATGAGCTACCAGATTCAAACATCACCTTGGTCATCATAATGGTGGCTTATTTATAACCAGAAAATTTTGGTCAATTTTATTAAAATTGTTGCAAATACGATATTTTACCATCAAAATACTGATCTTTACTTAATTTCACTTCTTTTGAAATGTATCTCAATTTCTTAGGACTTAAATTTTAATGTAGGTTTGTAAAAGCTGAAAAATGTTTTTACACTAATTTCTTATAAGAATAATTTTGAGTCATCTAGAGCTGAATGCAGGATACATTTGTAAAAGTAACAAAAACTTTCTATATCCAATTTGGCCATATAATTACTGTGATTTCATACTCCTTTCTTTCAGGGAAAAGTAGTTAATTATTATTTGAATCAGCTTCTCAGCACCTATCATCTGGGTGATTTACACTCATTATTATGTGTACAATTAAATAAATCTCACATATTTGAGTCTATTTCATAAAAATTAAGAAAGATTACAATAATATAACAAGACAAAGAAAAAACACTGGCTGATGCAGAATGGCAGGATATATGGTTTGAAATTCACTATTAATAGCTGTGACTGCAGTCTCTATTACAATGACTGCTATAGCTCAACTATAGTGCTAAGCCAACAACACATTTAATATGACAGTATTTTGCTTCACTCCATAGCGATTCAATTTATATAGATATCAATAAAGATTATAATTGTCTTCATAAATTCTTTTCCATGAGTTTAATCATAGTGCTGGTCTTGACTATATAAGAATAACTTTTAGAATAGGAAATTTCCCAATATGAACCATGAAAAACTCAAACCAACATATATATGCTCATTTGAAGCCAGATCTCTACTGTTGTCGGGAAAGTACACTGACTACTGACAAATTATGAGACAGTTCTATTAAGCTTAGTGAATCCAAATTCATAGAAATATAGTAAAGCCCATTAAGATGCTCCTGCTTAAGACATTATCCTGCTTGAGATGCAATTTTCTCCTACATGAATCACATGGTAGAAATTCTTGAGACCTGCTTAACACACAAATTTTACCCATCCCTAGCTGCACTACAACCTACTTAAACCCATTTTATTAGGAGAAGAAGATATGGAAAAACAGAAGTCTGTATTCCACATTCTGAGCCAATTTTAGCTCTGAGATAGGGTGAGAATTTCCCTATCAGGCTTTTTTCATACGAAAAGCTGAATAAAAAGTCACAGTGGGGTGTTTCCTTTGGGAGCAAACTCAATTTCAAAAACCATTGAATTTGGCAGATTAGCAGTGCAGTATTTTATGAGATGAGGAGCATCTTGCAGAGATGCACTGTGACAGCCTCTCACCACCACAGTTGAACAATTTGTAGTTTATCCCTTTTGTGTATGTGAACACAAATTGCTTGTTAGTAAACAAAAAATGACAAAAAAAGAATTTAAAAGGTAACGCAATCTCCCTTTCTGGAAAAAACATGCAATTCATTAAAAATGTGATATGGCCTCTCGGGAGCATACTGTCATAGCTTCGGCGAAGCAGCAAACTAAAATCAATGACTTCTTTCACTGAATTGGTAAGTAAAATATATTTCCCATTTAATAATGACAAGTGTGGTATCATTGCTCATTTATTGAATCAAATTCATAAATTTTGGTTATTTGTAAACTGATCAAATAATAACATTTAGAATACATCTACAATATCTGGCAAGACTTCTCGTAAATGTTCTCTATAAATGTTAAGTAAGCCAACCAGCATTACAAAACCCAGTTATAATGTTATCCTGCTTAAGACTCTGTTTTCCTTTAGTGCTCCGAATGTTGCAATGGGATTAACTGTATTTAAGACCAAGAAAAAAATACCAATCGAGACACTGCTGCAGATCTCACATCAATTTATCATCCCAATAGTTTTAAATAGGATTAAAAACATTGATGAAACAGAAAAGCTACATATTATAAAGATACCATCAAGAATTAAAGATATCATTTTCAAATGGGAGTTACCAAAATTTAACAAAGTATAAAAAAGTATTCATGATAAAACAATACCCCAATTATGTGCTATGTTATTGGCTTACCACTGTTCTTTTGAAAGAGCCTTATTCTGAATAGACTAGATGAAAATTCCCCGGGAGCCCCTTGTGCATGTATTCCATCTTCAGTTTTCCATGGAAGAGTACTCCCCCCAAAGAGGTAAACCCAGCCTCTATTGGCAAGAGTGAGGGAGTGGCGTGTCAGTGGTGGTGGATGAAACCTTGAATTGGTTGCACGAAGAGACCATTTGTCAAGTCTTGCATCATAGAGCCACAGTTCATTAGAAAGACTGCCATTTGAAAGTTTTCCTCCATATAGAAGAAACCCTCCAGGATATCTGTCATAAGTAAGAAAGCAATTTTTATGAAATGTGAGAAAATAAAAAATTAAAAAAAAATATTGCAATAAAACTATAATTCATATTGCCACAAAAATAGTTATCAACCCCTATCTAATCAATATTTATCATTTCCATCATGGCAGCACACCAGTTGCTGTGATACAGAAACCTGTCTTATGCGGAACCTGTGTTAAGTGGAGACCTCTCTTATCTAGAGAATAATTTAGTCATGATGTAGGTTCATTACTAATAGCCAACCTTGTATTAATGAAAAATCTGTCTCACTCTGAAAAAATCACAGTCTCAATTGCATTCCGCTAAAAAAAAGTTTCACTGTACATAGAACACATTTTCATAAGTTTGCCCACACCTTAATTATATTTAACTAACTATAAATACATTTTCGTCACTGAGTCAACTCCATTATTTCATCCAAAGTTTGGGTATGAAGTTAAACAAGTACATAAGGGCATATTTGATATATTTTCAATCTCAATGTATGGAAATTGAAAATATATCTATGAGTGATCTTCACCAAATAAGAAATCAGTCAACACTTGGGTAATGAAGTAGCACATCAATGTATTCTTAACTTGAAATTCACCTATATACATAGGTATTGATCTATCAGAATAAGTTTTACAGATGTTGGAAAGTGCATTTATGGTCTTAAACTCAGAAGAACCTACCTGCAAGTGGAATGGCCATAGCGAGCCGAAGGCATCTGTTGCTCCTTTCCATTGACCTTCCCCATTTCTTCACCACCATACAATCCTCTTTTCAGAGATACACCATCCTGAATACTTCTGATTTTTTCCATATTTTCACTCTCATTTTCTTTTTCAGTCTTCATATTGGCACGCATACTAACTGTTGAATTTCCATTCACAGAAAAGTTGAATTCCCGCACAATAGGAGATAGGAAATGTGTGGTAGCTACATTAACAGTTGGAAATGTACTTGTTTCCAATTTCATCTCAGGAGAAAAATTATTGATGAGTTCCCATTGACTAGTGAGAAAGCGATAAGCCCAAAGCTGTCCATAAATATGATTGAGGTCAAATCCACCAAAAACAAATAAGGAGTCTATGTTTCCACCAACGTATATGGCTGAATGTGCTGCTACCCTTGGAGAAAGTCCTTCTCGATGATGTGACACCCAATGCCAACTGTTGAAAAGAGAATAAGCACTAAATAATAATGATAATAAAACTTGGACAAGATTGAGACAAGGTCTATTCTTCTTTCCAACCCACAAGATATATAAGAAAGAGTAATCAATGTGGATAAGACTTACTTGAAACCATCAAATAAATTAAAAAGGACTTAGTACTTCTCACAAAAGTTTGAACTAAACATCCAGCTTGTCAATATAATTAACTTCAGCTTTTCATAGAGATACATGCTGTAAAGGCCAAAACTGGTTGCTTGATTAAAACTTTTGTGGAAATTACAAAGTACATTTTTAATTAAAATATACAATATATTATATGTGTTACACAACATGCACTGCAGGAAAACATAGCTTAAAAGATCCATTCTTCATATTCTATCATATATTTGACACATTCACTCAAAAATTTAAAAACTTTTCAAATAGAAGAAAATAAGAAACAATTAGCACTATTCACATGGTATGATGGATGACTACTTCTTAATAACTATAAATTACATAAAAATTGAAGCAAAAATTAGAGGATTCTATGAATCACATCAACTTGAAAAAAGCTGTGAAACTAAATGTGACCCAGTTGTGAATCACACCAGAATGAAAACATTAAAATGAAAGGTAAACCATTTAACCCAAATAGTTTTATAATAAATATTTAGTGTATGTTTTTCATTTTATAAATTGCTGTACTCAGCTTTTTCATAATATCAAATATAAAGGTCCCAGTTTTTCAGCACTGTGTGATGATCAGTGACGCAGTTAAACCCATATCTATGTATAGAAAACAGAAGCAATTAATGGGATGGCATATAAACACACTGTGATATAAAAAGAGAGGAAAATTACCACTAAAAAAAAACATGAAGCCATGAGAACATGAAGTTTATGAGAACTGATATTGTTTAATATCTGCAAGCTTTCTATGAAATAACTGATTCTCCTCATCATTAACCGAGGATTTAAAAAGATTTTTAAGCATTATTCGACTTTTAACAGCTTATGTGCTCTTTATTCCTATTCATGTATGTTAAGAAAACTTAAATGAATCCAAATATTTCTCTCAGTGAAAACGTTTGAGATTTCATTAAGTTCACTGTAACTCATCAATTCCATGGTAATTGAGAATGATAATTAATCAAAATGTTAATTTTTATGCATTATCAAATAGTTTTTCTTTAATTTGGTTTTAATGTTAAAGAGGAGGTTCTTTAAACTGACCATAATTTTCTCAATAAATTCAACAATTATATAGGAAAAACCGAATAATGTCAATATTGGGATGGAAAAAGGAAAGAAGTTAAGTAAATATGCTAATGAAAATTAGTTTTATTCACAAGAGAGAGAGAGAGAGAGAAACAGTGGAAACATGCAGCATTACTTGTTCCTAAGGAATTTTTAAAAGTAAAGCTTTAATTTCAATATTTTTGATGAATGATGGAGAGAGCAAAAGAAGATTTCTGAAAGTAAAACATAAGCAAAATGGAGTATTTGTGTATGTTGGATAAGATGAATAAAATATACATAAAAATTACTTTAAAAATTTAAGTTCAAGTAAGAAGGGACATTTTAAGCAGCATAATTGAAGAAGTGTCAAGTTTCTAGATAATAAACACTTAAAATGATAAGATAGATTCAATAAGTGTCTCAATTCAATATTGTCAGTTCCTTTGAATACACCTATAGAGTATATTTGACTAGGTACAGATCAACTTATTAAAATCATTCAAGTAAAGGCAACCAAAATTATAGTAGTAGTATTTAAAAGTGCTTCATTTTGTCTCGTATGGGATCCCACCAGGAACCAAACCCAGGACTGCTTTCACCAAAGTCACACACAACGCCCACTAGACTATCATGGGGCCCAATTGGTAGAGAATTACTTATATGCTTTATACCTATGGGAAAACTTAAATAGTAGTAAATGAAATAAATGCAAAACCTACCTATTTCCCATAAGATCTTTGACTGGAAGACTACATGATTCCCCAGAATAACCTTTGTTGCAAATACACTTGGCTTCTTTGTATTCTGCTGTATCAGAAATACTCTTAGAAAAGCATTTTCCATGTCCTTCACTTTCCCCACAATTATCAGGGCAGACAGGAACAGAGCAATCAGCTCCACTATAAAGCACTGCCCCTTTTTCATCTGCTTTACAGATGCAGCTGAAATTCCCATCTTTCAGTTTATCCACACACATTCCATTATCACTGCAATTCAGAGGGCAGTCTGAAATGGAATACTCTGCCAGGAACCCACTCAAAACGTAGTTGGTGTCACTGTACAACAGAATCAGCATCTACAAAAATTAGATCAAGATCATTAGAGGATCATTAGGCTTTTGGTGGAGATGGATCAAAAGAAGATTGTGAAATATTCAATACTAAAACATTACTTTATAAAATCGTTGGAGAGATAATAAGGATAAATTCTCTGAAAGAAGGAAAGGTCAATTAATCAAAGGCAAACATTTATTATTCTCAGAATTCTGGGGGATTAATCCTTTATTCTCTATATTTTTAATTTAGAAATGCTACTTAAGGAAATAAGCATTAATGAGATAATTTTGATATTTTTTTAATATCCAATAACATAACTTATTAGTTTCCACTGACATTTCAAACCTAATAAGTACAATGCCATGGCAAAAATTCAAAAGACGTTATCTTTACCGTCAATTATTATTTTCCTTACAAATCGCTATAGTGAAGGTATTGATATCTGTTATTGGAGAGATGAAATAAAATTTTTCGATTTTTCTTCTAAAAGTCATTGATAACATTTAGTATGAAAATTGATCAATGCTACACTTAATTCTATCTTAAATTATATTTTTCTAAGATGATCATAGCTGCATTTTAAAACTTACCGATCCTGATTTTGCAACAAGATTTTGAGGTTTGGTCCGTCCACTAAAACTGGCCAGAAGAGGTGTATTAAATGACTCTCCATCGTGTACAAAAATGTAGTCATACGAGCATTCTGTTTCCATAGAAGTGAATTTAAGGTTGATAAACTGCTTACTGTTGTTAGCTAAAAGTAAAAAGCAAAAATATGATGTGAAGATCTTATAAAAATTGCTCATAACATTTTTTTTCGGACGGAATAGCAACCCTTCTGCTTATTAAAAAAAACTTATTCCACCTCTATTTATAAGCAGGTTTCTAACCTTGCTCCAGCAATGATGAGTTATTACTCTCTAATACTTCTATTTAATGGGGTAATTATACAAAAAAGCATCTAAATAATTTATTAATGCGGCAGTCATAGATATTGCTACAATCTATCTTGAAAATTATTTTGAATAAACATAATCTATTACGTTTAATCTTTACTTACTAAATACACCAGAAAAATTGTTTTATTCTAGCTGATGTTATCATCTGAATGACTAAGCTAATATATAAATTATTTTAACCAAAATATTCACGAGTAAACATTCTACCTTCAAAGTATGATACTTTTAATATCTTCCAGCTGTAAACACCTCAGTTTCGGAAATATTTACCTTTAATGAGCCATTCACAATGCGAATCTTGAGTGTAGTTGGAGCCCGATGGACCATCCGTGATGATTCCCCAAGAATTAATCAAAACTTTTCGACTACGATCGCATGGGTTTAATCCAAAGACATTTCTTGCCTCATTTTCGGGAAGGAGCAAGAGAAACAACGTAAGCTGTACGTTGAATAAAATCAGTATCACATCTGTAGCTAAGCGAATTTTTGTGAACTTAGATTTGTACTTTTCCATAATCTTCTAATCCTCCTGCATATAAATAAATTTGTAACAAACTACAGGAATTTACGATAAACGTTATATAGTCAACATCTTTATTGGTTAATAATACACCCTAAAGGTCACAAAGGGATTATCGAATGTCGAAATGCATCCAGAAATAACACGGTAGTTACTACTAAAGAATAACAAGTCTTATTTCATGGGTACTTCTGAAGCCGTCGATAGTACACTTGTTGACTTCCCTAAGGAAAACATAACGAAACACCAACTGTAAGCGCCGTACCATTGTACAGGGTTGCCGATTTTTACGAATCTGTTCATTTCATACCTATAAGCGGGAATTATGAAAGAGAACATCTTCTATCAGATCTGCGAGAGATGTTCTCCTATTCGATACGATCATCTTAATTGCTTTATCTTAAATGAAAAATAAAAATAAATGTGAGACTAGTCTCACTAATTTGAGATAAACTGAGTTGCAGAAACAATATCATTACTCATATTTCCCTTTAATTATGGTAATAAAGTGAATTGCACACATTTTCTTAGCTCTAGCTAAAAAATACAACTATCACAGAACAAATTACATTACTTTTTAAAAGAAATCATCTGATCTATAATCTAATTACTTTTTATAATTTTGAGTCATTCTTGCAAAGCCTAATAAACAACATTGATTTTTTACCATTTCAATAAAAGTAATGATTGTTGACGTCATAAAAGAGGTAGTCTCCTCTTCTAATAAAAGAATTATGAAGTTCATGGGAACTTATATTTGAGCTCCCATGATCACAAACAAGTATATAATTGTTCTATCTCTAAGGAGATACATATATTAAATCATATCTGTAATGAATCGACTTTCAGATTTTGTAATGAAGTAAACATAAATGGCTCTCTTCCATGTATAATCAACTCATGATTTATCTGGGGCTATCAAACAGAGATCTGCTTTCGTATTTGAGCTGGGTTGCATTGAGTTTGATTATCTAGTTTAATAATCCAGTGTTAATTAAATAGGCAAACAAAGCAAAGTAGAATTCAAAAATGGCAAAACAGTTCTTGGGAAGAGGGATGTTGGAATTTGATGACTTATTGGTATATTGCTAAATATGATTAGCATTCATGTGACGAGGAAAAGTCATCCAGCAAAAAAGTGGAACATGATGAAGTTAAAATAAGATAAAAAGAAAATTACTAAAATTCTAGAAGAGAAGCTGAAAAATGGAGAAGAGCAGAAAAGTATTCAGGAAGAATGAACAGACCTGAAGAAATGCATATTAACAGTGCTTGAACAGGAGGTTGGAACTGAATTCAAGAAAGAAGCTAGAAAAAGCTGGATCTAGCTATGTTGGAAAAAATGGAAGAAAGGCGAAAGAGGAAGGGAGTCAACTCGGAACAAGGAAGGAGGCAATATAGAAAGATTAATCATAAATTGAGGAGAACAACTGACAAAGCTCGAGGGATGAAGGAACAGTGCCAGATAATTGAAGAGCTGGAAAAAGAAAGAAAATTGGAGGAAATGTATAATACCGTGAAAAGGCTGACTATGAAAAAAATAAGAGCTATTTCAAAAAAAGGTATGAAAGATGAGCGGAGAAGGATTAGAATAGAGGACGAGGACATAAAGGAAATATGGGAGAAATATATAAAGGATCTATACTGTACAAATGACAGAGGAAGAGAAATAGAGTTAGAATTGAGGAATTATGAGGAAGGAGAGAGGGACAATGAAGGTCCAAAAGTAATGAAAGAGGAGATAGAGATGGCAATTAAAAGAATTAAGAATGGGAAGGCAGTTGAAGGATATCAAATACCAGTGGAAATTCTGAAGTCCTTGGGGAAGAATGGTATTGACCGGCTTACTAATCTGATTAATAAAATCTATGATACAGGGGAGTGGCCAGAAGATTTACTTAAAATGAAAATGATGCCAATACCAAAGAAAGGTAATGCACAGGAATGTAAAGACTACAGAACTATAAGTCTTATTTCACATGTGGGAAAACTTATTACCAACGTTATACTAGAAAGAATGAGAAGGAAAATAGAAGAAAACTGAGAGGATGACCAGTTCAGTTTCCGCAAGGGTAGAGGAACGAGAGATGCGATTGGATGTATGAGGATGTTATCGGAGAGGGTGCTAGAGTTGAACCGTGAGATGTGTGTCTGCTTTATTGACTATGAAAAATCTTTTGATAGGGTAAGATGGGATGTCTTGTTAAGAATCTTGGGAGAAATATGCATAGACTGGAAAGACAGAAGATTAATAAAGCAAATGTATGTCCATCAGAAAAAAGTTGTAAGAATAGGGGATGAGGAAACAAAGGAAACTACCATAGGAAGGGGAGCTAGGCAGGGATGCTGTCTTTCACCATGTTTGTTCAACTTATATGCTGACAAATTACTGTCAGAAGCTCTGGAAGACACAGGTGGGGTAATAGTTGGAGGAGAGGAAATAAAATCCATCAAATACGCTGATGATCAGGCTATCATAGCATCCAATCAAGAAGAGCTTCAAAATATGATGGAAAAGATATGGAATAAGAGCGAAGAATATGGAATGAGGATAAATATAAGGAAAACAAAATTAATTAGGATAGCCAAGTCAGAAGGACCCATAAATCTATGGTTAGCAGAAGAAGAGCTAACACAAGTAAGTTCATTCCAGTATTTAGGAAGTTTAATTGAACAAAATGGTAATTGACCAGCAGAAATAAAAAGTAGAATTGGGCAAGGAAAAGTAGTATTCAATAAAATTTAAAAACTGCAAACAGCAAAGAAAATCAATGTGGGTACTAGAAAAAGATTAGCAAAATGCTTCAATTGTATTGTATGGAGACGAAACGTGGACCTTGAAAAAGAGAGAAGAAAAATACATAGAAAGCTTTGAAACATGGCTTTGGCGAAGACTGGAAAAGATTAGTTGGAAAGATAAAATTAGTAATGAAGAGGTAATGAGGAGGATTGGGGAAGAAAGAAGTATTCTAAAAGAAATTAGAAAAAGGAAGGCAAATTGGATAGGACATATTTTAAGGAGGAACGGAATACAGAAAGTGATAATAGAAGGGAAAATAGAAGGGAAGAGAGGAAGAGGAGGGAGGAAGTATGGAATGCTAACAGACATCAAAGAAGGAAGGAAATATATCGAGATGAAGAGAGATACCCGAAACAGAATGCTGTGGAGAAAAAAGTCTCATTGAAACCTGTCCAAGGACAGATGGAACAAGGAAGAAGAATTTTGCTATCTAATAGAAAAATCATCTATCCGCTGGCTTCTTAAAAATTTGCTAACATGATAGGATGAGATATGAATAAAAATGATAAATAGGATTTCAAATGTTGATTTTTTTATTTCTGTTTGTTCTTGTCTTCAAGAGGCAATTTTTAAACAAGAGAATAACCAACATCTATTTCTTAAATCCAGTCACTTTCGCTCAGGAGGTGAACTTTGGAGATCAAAGTACAGTCATGTTATTGCGTGAATCCATACAAGATAATTATTTCCAAATATTCTTCTATTTCTGATGTGTGAACAGGATACAATTTATTTTAAATCTATCTTAAAGCTAGTGTTTATTTTTCAGTTGATTTTTGACATATATGTAAGCCTTCAAAAGTGAGAATTGAAACAGTTGAGTCAGAATAACTAATGAAGGGTGATGACAATATCTGGCAATCAAATTTTTTTGTTAATTTTACTTGATAGACCACAGTCAATTTTACCATACCTAGGACTACTAAGGTAGATCTATGTTGATCTCACTTGGAATATCATGGTCATCATCAAATATCATGTCAAAGGATTTATTTCCTCATCATAAGGAAACTCACAAAACTACTGGCTGCCATGTCTTTCCAAGAAAGAGTAGCACAATGTACGAGTATTTTATGGTTAGACCACAACACTTTCTTTTTGATGAAGTAAACAGATACCTATGGGTAATGTTACCATGATTTGATAGACAAAAGCTGGGTGATATTAAATTTTAAAAAGAGTTAAACTGGAATATTCCTTTAAAACTCTGTTAATCCACTTTTGTGAGTCTGTTAACTTTCTTCAATGTGTGCATAAAGTCACCAAGTCATAGGATTTCAGCCTTCTGACCTTTTTTCCTTTAAATATTTGAATCTCCCATGATTCCTTTATCAGTATTTTTGATTTGAATCTCTGCAATGTAAGAAACTGACCAGGACTTCCTCTAAAGTGGGATAGTTAGAGTCAAAATGGGACTGTGTTAAGCCTATACATGGGTCTTGCTGTAAAACATAATAATTGGCCTTTCATACTAATCAAATTGTTTTTCCCTTTATCTAATCCTTAACATCTTACATTATCAATTGCCTTCCTTATCCTTATATTGAAAGGAATAGTTATGCTTGACATAGTTATGGATGACAATACTTACATGACAAATTTATTGTAGATTTTCTAACAAACAGAGAAATTAGAAATTGATACCAGCTTTAGACTTTTCACAATCATGCAAAGTTTACCCAGTCAGTACATAAAGCTAACTAAATATGGCTCAGGATTTGCTGGATTAGTGATGCTAAAAGTTCACATCCATTTCATGGAATTTACCCTGGTGTAACAGGTAATACTAGGGAGAGAAATCAATGAGAGGGAGTAGTGAAGGAAGTTGCAGCCTGATACCATAGAGGTGGTTCAACATTTTGAATAGACAATTATTTTACAGCACTAGATCTTGCCAAACACTTGCTCTCATGGAACTTAACATACTTAAATTTTCAATTTTAATACGCCTATTTGCAGTGAGCATACAATAACTTATGCTAAATGCCAAAATTTTTATAAATAAATGTTTTTATTTAAATGATGTGCATATATTCCATTAATATGCAACATGCAATGTGTTCACAAATGAAATAAAATAATAGAAAACATTTAATCTAACCAAACATGAATAATTTTACAGTGGTACGAGGATGCATCTGAGACAAATGTGTACTTTACAATCACTTATATATGCTCATAAAAAGGGCTCCTGTATAGTCATGTTGACTGTGCGTTCAACTTTGATGAAAGGGTTCGATTCCTGGTGGGACCCCAACTGCATAGTAACCTTAGCTGTTGAAGCTCTATCAAAATTACTAATACTATTTGCTAATGAAATAAAATATTAATAATTGCACCACTCACATAAATAGGAATAAATAATGATGGCCTGAAGATTCAAAGCAAAATTTAAATTCTCAATCAACATACATGCAAAAATGGACCAGGGTGGGTATCCAGGTATGTACCTGGGTCCATACACAAGGGATAAGAATGGTTTTTTGAAAATACAGGAAGTATGCCCCATGTAAGAAAAATATCTATGTTTTTCCTTTACTTGATAATGAAACTATTTTTTCAAACCTAGAATGTAGTAAATATTTTAGCATGATAGGTAATTAATTAATTCCTTTAAATTTTCCATTTAGTCCCTTCAAATCAGTTGACTGTCCCATCAGATTGGACATAAAATTACTACTATTAATCATTCTATAAATAAGCACTACAGTACTATTGCAAGAAATTTTCTTTTCTGGTTTCATCAATGTATTGTATAGATGATTTCAAGTTATGAAATACTTCCCAATCATTATCTTGATTATTCACCTTGATAAGAATTTCATCCCATATTAGAACATGGTGAGTGATAATTAAATTTCAACTTAGCTATCCAGGTATACTACAAGGTAGATATATTTGAATTTGGAACAAGTTGAATCATATGAATAAATGGTGTACCAAATATATAATTTTCAATTCTCTTTCAGGTAATTAATGGGAACTCCATGAACAATAATGTTACACATATGATTTTTAGGAAGAAAGAAAAAACAATTTATAGAGAATGATACATGAGTACTTCATCATTCTTCGTATTTCTAAAGGTACTGTAGATAACACACAAATTCTCCCGAAATACATGCTTGCAAGACACAATTACAGAAAAAAAGATTGAATGAGTAATGCTCTGCATCATATTTTTTATATTAAGGGATCTCCATTAGAAATTGAAATATAAAATTCAACTATCATGATGTTTGTTATCTTCCTGCAAGATAATAACACAAGGGAAGCTAATTCCACTCTAATTATGCAAACCTAGGAAAAGAAAAATGCCTCTAATTTCAAGTGAATGAGCATTGTATCAATCCAAAACACTTTTTAGGTATAGATTATTTACTTGAACAAAGAAGGATTAAAAATCAAGGACAAATAATAAACAAAATAGATTATTATAGAGATATCACTATATTTTAATGAGATGGACATAATGGTGGTAATCAATATAGGGCACTGCACTGGCCAAATTGAGAATCCATAGGCTTGTCTTTGACCATATTGTAGTTATTGTGATTTCATCGTAGTTTTGAAAATTCAGGGAAATTCTCATCAAGAATTTAAAATCAGCTAGTTAGTTACCTATCACCCTGAATCTTTCTATCATAACATTTTACACATAAAATCCATTTTAATTTCACATTAATTACAATATTCATCATCTTATTTATCAAGAGTTATTTTTCCTCTTTTTTCTAGATTTAATACCTCAGCAGAAGGTCAGCTGAAAATATGATAATCACTTGGAAGCTTTACCTGAAAACATATTTCAGATTGAAATCTTGAATAGCTGTTTACAAAATCAGTCTCTTGTATTACAGGAATGATTTGGAGAATTTATAATTGTGATGTTCTCACTTGCAGTGGTTTTAATGATTAGAAGAAGATTTAAAACATTTTGTTGAATTCTAAATTAATTATCAACAGATTAATTTCATTGTTTATACAGCTATAAATAAATATAAAGAAATGAAATAATTTATTAAAATTACTGAAAGCACTGTCACTTAGGTTAAAGTGACAAAACTTCCATAAAGATAGCAAGTCTCTTCTGCAAGTCAATGTAACATGACCAGATTTTCTTCCTTCCTTGACTTAAATTCAAATGAGTCATCTCAAGGACATTTTAATCTCAACACTTTTGCTCAATTATTATTTTTGTGGTGTCAACATTGGTATCCTTGCTTTGGAGAGGTTTTGACTTAGTTTTAGCAATTCACCTGTCAAAACTTAATCACTCCAATCGACAAAGGAAACATACTTTGTGACCCTCCACTTGATATGGTGCCTATCTGGTGCATCCAGATTACTCACTACCTCTTTTCACCAATATAAATTAAAGTTTGAGGTTCTTTTGGAGCACCAGCCACACTAATTTGTTTCAAGGCACAGTTCACATGCACATAAGTTGAGCTCCATGTACAATATCTCTTCAGTCAATACGCTGTTGCTGATGGTCAGTGCAAAGTGAAGGGTGCCTACGAGAACGTCTCAGACGGCAGCCAAGAATTGCAACAGCAACGCACAGGGCAGCAGCAAACACTGATGTAAAGGCTGGACAAAACAAAATTGGTAGCTTATTCATTATCTATGGGTAAAGGCAAGACTCCAATAGTACACCAAACCAGAAATTATTGGTACGAAATAGCAATTTATATGGAAAAATCTTTCTACTCATTGTAATTATTACAATTTATATGTTACATGTCACTAGTACTGAAATTTAGAATTAAGGGAATAAGAAATTGAGAGAATGAGAAATGAAGGAATATGAAAATAGGTTTGTTCCGTTTACAAAGCAGTTTTACTTAATCCCAATCTTTAATTTTCAAGCTTTACTATATTCCTAAAAAAGTTAGAAAGTGTTGAACTAAACAGAGGTTGAACTTCTTCTTGGTCTTTCAGAGCACTTCATCCTTTAAGAGGACAATAAAGTATCCTCTGTTTATCAAAATTAACTAAATTAGCTGAAAATTGCTATAATTTGTTTATTATTCAGATTTTTTAAATTTAAAAGATACTGAAGTTTTATTATAGTTCAGCATTTTTGTGTTAAGAACAGAGTGTACATATTAAATACTTCATATACTGTCATTAAATGATCTTCTGGTTTTGAAATTGAAATTTCACAATTGTATATTGTTTCTTTAGTAGAACTATTTATAATAGTGGAACAATTTATTTAAGGGGAGCAACAATTATGAGAAACAATGATCTTAAATATACTTACAAAGAAATTATTCATTTAAGTACACACAGGACACATAGCTTTCTTTCAGTTAAACTCACCTAAAACAGCAGTGAATGCACCAGTTTTTAAGCAAACACTGTTTGGATCAGCTGGCGGCATTCCTAAATCAGAGGAAAATAAAACCAAACGTTAGAATTATATTTGGGATTGTGCTATGCTTTCACCAACTTTGCTATTTGAATATCACATGGCTTTTACTGAATTTCTTCTTCAAAATTTCAGCCTGAATAAGTGATGTCACTGCTAATTTTATGTTGAATCTAAGAGAGCATTTTATTAATATCTATTACTCAAAAGTGAAAATTTTCAGGTTGTATGAATATTTGAGCCCTATTCTATAAAAATGAAAGATCTTTAATATTCATATGAAGGCAACATTCAATATTTTTGTAAACTGCCTCCTTTGACAAAAGTTTTCCAAAAAATTAACTTTATGCTTTAAAATTAAACAAACACTTTTATCAAAGAGCCTGTTGAATAGAATCAACGGAAAATCTTTATTAAGATATCAAAATTTCCTAAAATTTCATTCTCTAAAATTTTCCATAAAACAAGTTAGATATTAAAGAAATTGAAATGAGGATCCTAATGGAATGAATCAAACTAACGAGATTTTGGTAAAAGGTTTCCCTCTTCTTCTTCTCCCTCTTGCAGCACTCGTAGAGACTGAAACAGGCTGAGATTCTCAGAGAGAGCAACCTCTGCTGGGGAAGCTGAAGTGCTGACTTTTGATTCAATTCTCTCTGTGCTGGCTGCTTCTCTTCTTCGTCGCCTTTTCGAATTTTTCGCATTCCTCCAATGGCAAGGCTGGCTCTGTGGGTTAAGAAATAATACTGTTACTTACATTACTTGAAAATTTTATGCTAAGACTATAAATATTGAAAATCTGTAAAATAAAGGGAAATTGGAAGATCCTAATGCAATCTTTCAGTTAAGGAAAAAAATTCTACTCAAATTTGGAACATCATGTACAGACTAAACAAATATATATAAATTGTTATTTTAGCTCATCTTGATTATAAAAAACAGCTACTCTTATGTATATTTTAATAATTTATAATTTTTTGTAGATAACTCTCATTATAATTTCATTAGACAAAATTTAATTGCATATTACTCACTAGTTCTGGCATCTTGGCATTGATTCATTACCATCAGACGTTAAACCTTCCTTTACCATAACATTGAAATTCAACAATTAAAAATTGAAAATTAGCACAATACTGCAAATTCAAGCTAGTGAGGTAAGGGTGGATGTCAATCACTCAGAAGGAAATCTGGGTCAGCACTGACCCTGACACCTTAAGTGAGGGGTTAAAGAAAACTTAGGAACAGTAAAAATAAGGTAATGAGTAGATAATTTATAATAAAGCATCCTTGTTTAAATCATTACATCAGGGGTAGATTATACTGACCGGACATCTTCCATGACACATGCGTACATCACACTCTATGTAGAGTGCTGGGCTGCCTGTGAAGCGGAAGGTCTTCATGTAAGCAAAGACTTGAGTTTCAAACAATCCTCCTTCTGACCATGTTCCACGAAAGCGGCTAATTAATTTCTCATCAACAGGACACCTGTCAATGAAAAGATAATTTGAGTAAAAAAAGATCTGAAAATGAGTTTTATAGCCTATTTGTTTAGTACATATATGTAGTATATTTTTGCACATAATAAGATAAATGTAAAATGATCTGCCTTACACTAAACCTACTATTAACTAATTGTCTCAGATACTAAGGGGCAAAGTATGGAAAACGTTCATAAGTTTGGCAGATGTCAATATGTAATGCAGCCTTTTAAAAATGTGTGAAAAAAGAGTAACTTCAATATAAAATTATATTAAAATACATTATAAATGTCAATGAATCATTGATTCATTAAAAATTTTATTTTAATAACTTGACTTTTTCATGTTATCAGAAATTTAATTACTTGCTGGCTTCTTTATTTCATAGCTAAAGTACATTTATTTATTTATTTCTGTTAAACATTTAAACAATCCTATCTAGTAAAGCCATCCAAAATTTTATCACTTATTGGCTTCTATTTTCTTGATCTTAAAAATTCTAGACATATAGGTATATCGTGTCAAATAAATATAAATAAAACCTAATATATTGCCTAAGGAGATAGCAAGATTATTACAGTCTACTTACCCATACTGGTCAATCAGCTGGATTTTCTTATTGGCACCATTATGAGCATAGCAGTCATTGACAACTAGATCAAATCCATCTGTGGTTATGAATAAGAAGAAAGCACACTTGAGCTAGATCAGCAAAAACTAGAGTTATGAGGAATTTAACAAGAGGTAAATATTATCAGGACCTGGTTAACTAGAGAAAAAGGAATGAAGGTAAGGCTGCACTTAGACTGTTGCTATTTCTCTCTCCGTGCTACCTTATGCTGTTCAAATGGTAAATAAATCATGAAGAAAAATATTTGCACTAAATGAGGTTTTATAATAGTGAGGTATGTGTATATCAATCATATAATAATATATAAAGTATATATACATAGAGACAAGCTTTTGCCTATAATACACATAAGAGGATACCCAAGCCACACTCAATTAGTAAAAACAACCCAGTATATATGAAGAGATAAAAAATTTCAATTGAGATAGGCATAGGCAAAAATTTACTTAAGAAATTGCAACCAATCAAGGATTTGAGACAAGGATTTCCTTAATCTCTCATGCTATACCATATCTATAAAGATGATTTTGTGAAAAAGTGGAAGTAAAGCAGCTCACCTGGAATCAAAATAAGTCCAAATAACTTCCTAAGCATAATGCTGTTTGCCAATGATCAGGATATTATCCAAAACAATAAAAACAAATTACGAATAGCCACCTGATAAATCTCAAATATAACTTTAAAATCTCTATAATGAAAACCAAAACCATGGCATTCCTGGAGAAGGATATAATAAGAACAAATATTGGAATTATTGGGAACTAAACATATCATAAAAGATATTATATTAAACGTATCTTGGTTGAATATATGAAGATGCTATAACTAACAAAGTTAACAGCTATCAAAGAACATATAGCACTACTTGAAAAATTTTGAAATGAAAAACTAAGAGAGAAACACAGGTTAAAGTCTTCAAAGTGATGTATTACCCATTATTGTAGAGGTCCAAATCATGTACATCAAGAAAAAGAGATTGGAGAAAAATTGAAACATCAGAAATTAATTTCTCAGGTCAGTTTAGAATCCCACAAAATTAGACCATTTAAAACAATTGCATAAGACAAGAAATAAATAAACATTCAGTCAGAAGGGGGGCAATGCATTATACAGAAAGGTAGAGAGAGTATCTCATAGTATGTTCACAGAGAGAATGTCAATGAAAGAAATGTGAAGGATGACCTAGGATATGTTAGTGAGAGCAGAACAGGTAAAAGTACCTAATCCTGGGAAGACAGAAAAAAAAAAATATATATATATATAATAGTGAGGTGCACATATGTTGGGTATTTCATCACCAAGGGGAATTTTGTTTACCATATTTGCTTCTCATGTATATGAGAAGGGTGAGAGGGTCCCCAACTCGAACAGGTCCCCCCACTCTTGCTCCTGTAGTGCCATATCCATGCCTGATCTCCATGTAGCACTCAGGTGGACTCAGTGTAAACACAACTGGGTTTCCAGTGGCCACTCTGAAAGCAATGGCAGTTAAATGTTGTTTAAGTATAACATAATGGATAGATTTGAAGAAAGAAGTTGAATTAACAGCTTAGAATAGTGACTTTTAAAACTTCTTTAACATTTGGGCACACTTGGAAAGAGCGGAAAACAATATCTATGGTTTGAGAATTTTCTTCTGGTGGTATATCTGTGAATAAATATAATAAATAATAATAAATTTTAGTTTTCATGGATTAATAGGGATCAGCACTCTTATATTTGAAATTTTCTCTGATATTATCGTTGTTTAATGTTTTATATAATAATTAATAATCAAACAGCACTAATGTTTTCAAATCCTTTCAAGAGGGTAAGTCTGGTTTAAATATTTTTGATTTGGCTGAATTATATTTTATAAAAATTTGAATTGTTATTTAAAGATATATTTGTTTTGAAAGATATATACATCTTGCTTATTTATGTGTTTCTTAATAACTATCACATATTTAGTAATGTGCAAGTTCACAAAATAATCTTATGCTATAGCACGAATGGCATAAAATATCAATAACTTGTCAATTAGAACCTTGACAAGTATAGGCATGTGGGTGGCTTTGAGGTTGGCTTTTATAAGAGGTAAAAGAGAGGAAAATTGCAGACTCACTCAACATCCAGAAATGGGAAAGTGACCGTTTTCCAAAAATCGTATCCATACTCGCAGGTGACCTTGAAGTGTTCATCCCATTCTTCTTCTATCAGTGGGTTGTACTGCACAGTCACTGTATTCCACATGAGGTTTTTCTGTAACAATCCCTAATGTAAATAAACTTAAATTGGTTCACGTATTTATTAGAATCAGAAGGGGTCTCCTCCTGAAGAACTTATTTTATTAATTTTTTACACTAGGCTACTGTATTTTCTTGCTTCATTGCAATTTGTAACTTCTTTAGAACTTAAAATACAGAAATAAAATTTATTTTTCCATAATTTTTAAGATAATTTATGTATGTAGCCTGCTTACTTCAGTAAAGTAGATTCTTTAGGTATGAAAGATTAAAATTCTTGTTGTATGAACATAATGCCTGATCCTTTACATTATTTGTGAAATAATCAGAATTAATCAGAAAAAGTAAGAAAGGAATAATAGAGATACTAGATCCAAGCGGCTAGTTGCACTTCCATATCTTTTATTCATTTGATCATTTAAATTTAATTTAATTAGACTCAAGAAGAGTTAGTAAACAGAGAAGATACTTCAATTAAATTTTTCACTTCAGCCACTTCAAATTTTCCATTTCATACTTTCAATTATTCTTTCTTGCAACCAAAAAACAAACTTTAGGAAGACATCCGTAAGGAATGATTTTTGTACACCTTTCCTTGAAAAATCATATCCCAGAACTCTATATTTCAATGAGAGCTATTAAGGCATTTTTAGAGGAAATATTGCAGACCGTATCTACAAATATGAACAACTACAAACTTCGGTCATCCCTATAATATTACATGGTGATGCACCATAAATATGTTTAACTATCCCTACCCACCATCAATAAATAAAATTCCTTGATTCCGCAAAAGTAAGATCAGGTCCTAAATTAATATAATATTATTACTTATATTAATTTTTACCCGCTAAGATGTCTTAGGGCTTATTTTCAGGGGATCTTATTTTTTCCTTTGGTTTTCTCTACGCTATTGTGGCGAAGAGTATACTTTTACTTTTTCATACATTTTTTTAAAGCGCTGATATTAATTATATCAGTTACATATGCTCATTCATAAGTTTACAATTCATTACGTACGTCATGTGTATAAACGGAAGAACGAAATCTGTTCGCCTGGCGGACGATCTCGACTTATGTTTGGGCTAAGGCTTTTGTTAAGAAAATCCTAAAAAATCATGCCAGGGCTTAATTTCTGATTTGGTCTTATTTTCGGGGAAACACAGTAATTTAATGTTTGCAAACAGGAAATAATCGCTCGTATTAGTAGTTTCACCAAGGCCATGGTCGGAGGGTCCATTAGGACTGTCATTGCTATTCTTACTTCAGGTTTTGGCGGAACGATATGCTTAAATTTTAGTCGAATCGTGAACCAGTGGAGATCCACTCGAGCCGCGCTGAATCGGCTATGATTGGTTCCTTTAGTTTGGTCCAAATGAGCTTTCCTTTGAAACAAAGCCATTCTATCGGAAGACTTTCAATCAAAATATTTTGGTGAAAAATATAAATAAATATTCAGGAAAGCAATACAGATGAAAGAATTGTATCAACGAACTTATTGATATTACCGAGGCATTTTGCCGTCCGAGGAGAGATGCAATATGACGCCTTCTATTTTGGAAGAAGTCAAAAATAAAGTTTTTAGTTTCCACTTATTCCACAGTCATTCTGCTTGAATTCAGTGTAGCATTGCTCGAAAAGAATAGGATAATAGAAAATTTTTATCTCCTCGCTACTTCATATAATATTATTTAACCTCTACTATAGTAATCACTATTTAAATAATTATAATTCTCTCTTAATGATGCATCAAATATTCGAAATTAATACTCTGAAATCGATTATGCGCTCGCCCATCGTCATGGCAATGTCCCTAGGTGTCAAATAAAGTAAGAGAAAGCTTTCGCCGGGAATATGTTGAAGGTCCACATTTCAAGATCATCTTTGATAAAGGTGATATCCGTTTGAAAGAAAAAAACGATGCCCGTGATAGAGGGGGTCGGAAAACAAAAGAGTTGGATTCCCGGCTCTGCATCGATGTTTCCAGGTCTCTCACTCGGTATTTTTCAACGCACAGCGGACTCTAAAATAACCCTCCGTCATAAAAAATAATGTCACGCGATTCTTATTCTAACCTCCTTCAAACATGATGTTCCGTGATCTAGCGAATATTCTCCTTCCTTTATTCTAATCGCGTGATTTCTATATGCGCCCTTATGGATGACGGCTTGGCAAGGAATGTTATTACTGCATTACGAATACCACTTAAACTGGCAACTATTTCGTGCAAAGCGACTGTGAGCTTCCTATGACGAATAGAACAGATGATTCTTCTTACGAAGCATGAAAATAAAGAGACTCTTACTTGATTACATCTACCTATGTCATTGGAAATTAAATCTGTATGAAATTGCAAATTACAGGGTTTTAAAATTCACAGTAGAGGGCGATATTTTTTTGTAAATCCTTTATGTACAAGGTACTTATTCCGCAAGAAGTTTTCCCCACAATATAGCATTGTATTTATTGTACACTATTACAATACTTTATACTGTGTACTATACTATATACTTTATGCATTATTACAATACAATAACGCCTGTATGGATTTAAAATTTCCAATTTTTGTAGTTTACCCGCAATTTAGGCCCTTTTCGTAAGATTTCTATCGGCAAAAAGAGTTGTTTTTCTTAATATAAATTTTCATTCAAATTTTTACACGTTAATAACACGAATTACCAAAAAGAGATGCCAGAATTGTGTCAATTTTCGACACAGCAACATTGCCTCGATAGTTATTAACTTAGCCAAGCTATTCTTTCTGAAAATTCTGCTCATGTCACATAGTTTTGTTTTTCTTCAATTCGAAGAGTCACTCTGACAGATTAAAAAAAAAAATTACCCATGCCATCTAAAATATCTTCAAGGAAAATTTCGAGGCATTGTATGGTCTTTCCTTATCCTCAGAATATCTTTCAGTCAGCGTAACTTCGAAAAGAAAAAAATGCACGAGTAAATCTATAAATCATTCCTCAAATAGATTCTTCCAATAAGAGCCTCAAGGTGAAGGCAAGAGCTTTTGGGAAGGATGCTCAAGACGACAGGGTCGCTCTTGCTACAATGGATCCTTTATGTACAGGAGATGAGACAATGGACGCGGAAACAATGAACGTTTTCGGTGTTGTTGGGATTATCTCTTTTTCTTCGCAACTCTTTGTAGGCCTTTCGTATGGGGATCCTACCGCAGCATCTCGCCGCTGAGGTCGTCGAATTTGCATCCCCAACAATCGACAAGGTCGCTGCCGCCGTATCTATCGGAAGCGGATGCTACCTGGAGCGGCCCCGACCTCATCTGTATGAGGCCACTATACAGCGTGACGAGCGGCCTCACTCTCTCCAGATCTCCCCCATGAGCTTACTGTTCCATTCTGATTATGATAATGGTTGAAATATTTACGAAATGTTTAAAAAGAAAATAAAACTTTTAATACCTAAAAATTTACCATCCGCTTTACATCGGTGGATTTTCTTTACGGTTAGTGTCAAACTCGAAACTCCCACCGTCGATCCCCGCTTGGTTCCGCTGTTGCTTCCCTCACCTCACATTCAACCCTTAAACAATGGACGGAGCAATTAACGGGTTAGCCATTGAATGGAACTGTGTGTGATACGCGATCAGTATTTGACACCGAAATACAGCAAAAGAAATTCAAGCCCTTCTAATTCTTACGAAGACTGATAAAATTATAACCACCGTTTATAGTCAAGTTTCACATGATCTCAGCTAAAAGTATGCCTCCTAAAGTCGGCCCTATTTTTTCATATGTCTGATGTGCAGCCAAGCATGGCAGATTATTACATATGCAGCTTGACATACACTTTCCCGCAGTTAAATCGTACGGTGGGAAATATCGGTAAGTATTTGAACGTTATATATACACACCTAGGCTTCCAAAGAAAAAGGCTAAATGTTTACAAGAGGAAAACGGCCATGGTAATAATTTGTCAGTGAGTACTTCCTTAAAAGGACGTGTATTTAGACATATACGAACATACTTAAATCACTATTAATATTAGTCTTTCTCTGTACTGATTTGTACTTACATAAATCATACTTTTGCTGATTAAAAT
Source organism: Pachydiplax longipennis (assembly GCA_036926295.1). NCBI lineage: Eukaryota > Metazoa > Arthropoda > Insecta > Odonata > Libellulidae > Pachydiplax > Pachydiplax longipennis. The sequence goes on along the minus strand of JAVFKF010000024.1, from coordinate 9,283,176 downwards.
TTCGACCCAGAAAAATTAATACACAAAAGTCAACCTCTTAAATTTGGTCTTAAAAATGGACTGAAAAACTCGTTATTATTTAGGTATATACGGTATATAATGCAAACCAATCACTAATTACTATTAAGAAAGGTTCATCAAGTCAAATAATCGGAAAGTAACCTAATTATGTGGGTGTAATTGGACTTGGCAGATTTCAGCTTATCTAATTTCATTTTCAACTCTAAGAGAAAGAAATTTCTTTTTGAAGGCGAGTAAGTACACTTTTAAGGAAAATAGATTTTTTATAATCTACTCAAATTTATACTTTAGAAGCTAATGTAAACGTATGATGAACAAAAGTGATCTTTATTACCTTCAATCGGCAGAAAATTTTAGTTCATTTACTTTCGTACACTACTGGTTTTATTTTTAATGAGTTGGTTTTGCATTTCAGTCTGATTAACACATAGTGGAGAAATGAAATGAACTGATAATATGAGACTTAATTCTTTTGAAAAATAAAATTAAGAAGAAATCGGTTAACGTATGCACAATAGCCGTCTCGGGCCTCGAACGATGCATCAAGTAACGGACATGTAAGTATGGAGCAGACATAGTCGGCAAGTTTAAGTTTCGATGGTTGAGTGCCAATAGCTAACGTATTCATTTCCATGCGTTGTATCTTCAGAAGTAATAAAGAACAAGATGCAAGATTCGTATATATTTTGCATAGGTAGTGGGAATTTGGATAGAAGTAACGATATTAATGTGGAGTTATGTATAATGCAGAATTAAAAATGTGCATAAATGAGTGTTATAAAGTTTTTAAAAAATAATCTTTTGGGTTCCGGAACCAGATTTATCGATAACCTCTTCTGCATTAGAACATCGATTTCCAAAAATAATTTCGGTATACGATCGTTTTGGATGACGAATGGCCTTCAGAAACGAATTTTATTCGAGAACCGAGGTTTCACTGAATAGGAATAAAGGAAGTAATTTTTTTGAATTTGGATTATTAAGGAAATAATAACTTCGAATGCTCTAAAGGGTGAAGTGGAACTTCGTTTGAGAATAAAACGCAAGGGAGAGAAAGAGAATGAAAGAATATACTATGCAATATTTTTAAGAAGATATCTTAGAATGGAAGTGTCGTCGATCCATACGTTTAGCATGCGTGTTTCCGAAGTCTTTCGTGTTCAAACCGTTAAATCCTTGTCTGAAAACAGCTGAATGGTGATTATATCGTTGCGTGGGCAGTATTTCCCCTTTGTTTTCCTTGTGGCGATGATACAGTTGCGGCTTTAGTCGACCGAGAAGCCTTAATGACCGATCTAAGATAATAACGGAATAAGAGCAAACATTCTGAAGTGAAAGACTACTTTGAATGCTTCCTTAGCTGCGAATTCCTCCTCCAAATCCCTGAGTTCGTGTCGATAAGTTCTTTCTCACTCAACGAAAATCTCTTATTTTTAAACTTCACACATTTAAACAAATTTGAAGTAAGAAAAATAGTTATTATTTTCTTTGATTCACCTCGGAGAAGATAAACGATTTCGTTAGGAGGAAATCAAAGGGCCGAAACTCTTTGCAGTATTTAGAAACCTCTCTGTGCTAATGATTCCGATTTTGAGGCATCTGGCCTAACTCAATAAAAATTCAGACTATTTGAATTGTAATGTGCTCACTGTGGTTTAAGCTGAAGGACAGACAACAGGTTGGAGTGAGAGTAACACAATCGATAGCATAGTGAATACAATTTTAGTTAAAAATTAATTTGGTTTGAAATTTTAATTAGTTGCAATAATTCAGTCATTTTATATTTACTAAATCCCAAATGCTTCGCACATAACCCAACTTCCACTCTTCTAAAATCGCACATTCCTAAATATTAGGTCAATCTTTTTAAAATGAAAGGAATTGATTAACCAAGATCATTCATCTTTCCCTCTCGTTATTTTTCGACCACGATTGCTGTTACAGCTAGGCTGACCATATCCAAATGAGTTGATGAGGGGGTTTTTCCCATCAATATATCGGGAAAAAAATAGACATTTTTTTGCTCGACTTTTCTCAAGGTATGCTTTTTAATGCAATTATAATCTGGCTATTTTGTTGATATAAATTGCATTAGAGATAAAAAAAACCCTAGTTCCAATGCAAAAATGAATTATAAAGCATAGGGGATCAAATAATATAAAAATAACGTCCTTTTTGAAAGCTGCAATTACAAACTCAACGTAGATTTTTTGTATAAATTAACAATAATTCTGGTTAATTTCTTTTATAATTCCACAAGAATATGTTTGATTACTTATTAAATTTCATTTTTAATGTGCAGTTAAACCATTCCAAGTTGAGTATCGATTCTCTAAATTTAGTTACTAAATATCACAAAAGATATTTTAGTGAGGGCTCTAGCGGGATAATTATGTACATTTTCGACGATACAGATTACACGGAAGACCTCAAAATGGTATTGTCAAAGCATAAACGGGACGTGTGGTCAGCTTAGAGAAAATACTCCTGAATTTTATTAGACTCAATTTAACAAATGAAATCGATCATAATTTAATCAATTGTGACAATCAATAGCTGTTTATTTCGAAGAAATTTTGTTTTCTTAATATATCTTTTAATATATCTTTTAATATGATAAGGCGTGAACAATTAATTATAATTTACAAACGGAGACTTAATGATATCTCTAATTACCATCGATGTTATATTATAACCTTACCTGGATGAAAATGGCTGTAGAATGTTTGTTCTTAATTTTATTATCTATTGGACCTCACAAATTATCGTCAAATTACATCGATTTCATTAATTTACCCCAGTTAAGAAATGTGCCTTAAGATAAATAATTTAGGAGATGCTATTTTAAAAGTGAAGACCGATGGATGCTATAGATCTCATTGGTAATAAAGACTGACTCACCGTGGGGTTGTTCCGCTTGTCTTGACTGTGAGTATTCTTGCCCAGTGTTCCACAGCGGTTCAACTGAATGAAAAACTCATAATAGTCTCTGCCAGTGCCATTAATGTACACGCAATCAGGATCGTAAGAATATCCTGAAATCGGAAACAGATGAGGTATTAGAGTAGGAAAATCATACGATTCGAATGAAGGGCAGATTTGAAAAATATGCTTACCTGAGGAATAGAGGAGTCCACCGAAGGAGCCATTGAACCCTATGCGAATTTTCATGTAGTCGTCTTGGCACTCAGCTTCAATGTCTGAAAAATGTAAACTGATTAAATAAGAGATAATCAATTTCAATGACATCTGTTGATAACCGAAAATTACATGCGAAGAATCTCATAAATTCAGACAGTGGCTTATTTAGGAGGCTTTAAGAGGCGTATGACTAGGACAAATAGTAATTGGTGATTATTTACTATTTAAATACACGGTGGCAACCTTCTTATAACAAAGCGCAACGGTCTTCCTTACTTTACATTCGTTCAAACAACGTAACATTATTCTTTGTGAGCAGTGATAATGACTGTTATAAATTGGCTCATAACAGTTCTCATATATCTTCCCTGCGTGAAATAATTTTGCGAAAGATAATGAAATGAATACAGAAAATCCAATCAGGGATATACGTAATGCAGGAATTGGAAAACTCATGTTTGCCATTATATTGTATTAAAGACCTCCGTAGCAATGTTAATAAACAGATTAGAATGTATTCTTTATATTTAAACTTGGAATATCAAAAGAGAATGCTGATTGGAGATTAAATTGCACGAATGAAGAATTATGTGAATATTATAAATAGAAAGAAAGATACATTGGGAAAGGGTATTGGAGTTAAATAGACGAGTGTATAACGGATTTTTGGGGTGGATTAATAAATATGAATGACACACCGGCGAAATAATCAAAGTAAAGAAGTAAACTTGTAATTTTCCACACTATTTTTTATTAACGAACGGTTTCGCTACCCAGAGTAGCATCTTCTGGTACAGAAGATTAGATTATGTTTTTAAGTATTATTAAGTGAAAATTAAAATAATATTTATATTAAACCTTTACCTATCTTTTATTATACATAAGAATTTTTTGAAAATATATGCGTAAACATTTGCTATGAATTATGACTGTTAATTGTTAACAATTATAAACAATTAAAAGTAATTGCTCTGCAAATTTTTCAAAGGACGATAATAATACCATATAAAAATCTATAAAATTATATTTACTTCTAATTCCGAATTTTTATCATGATCCCTTTACGCACTCGAATAAAATTTTATCAACGAGTGCTCCTGGAGCACTTCATCACCTTCTCAAATAAAAAATGCAACCGCAAATAGATAGGACAAAAGATTCACCTCAAACAGTTCCAACACATTCTTCAACGGAATTATTCAAGGTCGACCTCATTTCAAACAAAATAAATAAGATTTCCAATCAATCGCATGAAGTAACTGCACAAAAGTAGCAAATTAAAGCCTGAAATTCGAACTCGACATCGATCGCTTTGGTGAGACGAAATAGGCATTTTTATCAGCAAAACATTAAATAGACAAGCCAAATAAAGGAGTCAAGCGATGATCAGCGTTTTTCATCAGAAAAAGGAAGGCAGTTGCGGTTAGATCACATTCCTGCAGCTCTTCTCGTTGCCGAGGCGACCGCAGGTAACGTTAACCGTTGGAGGAAAATTGGCTCGAAATTTCAACCGAATCGAATGTGGAGCTCCGATGCAGTGAATTATGATTTTGCTGGACATTTTGCCGTACGAAAGAGTCGGAATTCCTCGTTGCGCTCGTCCGCTTGCTCTGGACTAATTAAAGTATCACTTATCGCAATAAAATACTCCTATATACACACATTCAGATGTCATGATTGAATTGTTCACACGAGTTCTAGTGGAATACTGACAAAGTATATTTTTTTTCTACCCACTTATGGAATCCCACAAAGTTAAGGCATCTTCCATAGATTGAATTATATAATTTTTACTTTTAAATTTATAGAAGGAGAAAAAAGGAACTCGGCGGTCAATGAACTAAGAGATAAAGGTTCCCCAAGCGCCGAAATAGCGGCGACCGTCTAAGGGCGATTCCCGGGAAACGGATAATCGTTTAGAGGTCCCAGTTCTTCAGAATCCCGATGTACATTTCGGAACCAATGCTTCCATCTTCCTGGGGGGTCCAATGATTGGATCGCCCTTAGACGGTCGCCGCTATTTCGGCGCTAGGAGAACCTTTATCTCTTAGTTTTAAATTTATGTTGGCTCATTGTTCGACCGGGAAATTGATTTGCGGTGTTGTTTTCTTATGAAATAGAAGATGAAAAGAGATTTTAATGACAAAAAGATGTTAATTCAATCACGTTAAAGATTTTGTATTGCATTGATGTGCAATTAATATAATAGAGGCTCACTTGGATTATTTATTATTGTTAACATCCTCAATCTCGATTAAATAACTTTATTTAGTATTTAATTCCATATAACCTAATGATAAATCCTATGTAAGTACTCGTATTTATTTTATTTCCATACATTTATATTTATTTATTATAAACCCACAAATTAAAATTCACAGAAAATTAACAACTTTCTAGCAAATTATTAATCGCCCAATGATCATTGATGAGATGAAAAAAATATATGACTTATTACCTATTGCGTAACTAGAAAATTCTATGAACTTAAGAGTGATAAACACTGATATTTCAATATCTTTTTATAAAAGGAATATCTGAAAACATTTTAGTGTTGTGAATATTCTTAAGAATCTTTCCTTGGGGTGAACAACCGAGCAGAATTTATTTTATGATCACAAACACAGAACTCTTAATGTTACTTATATTTGAGTCTTACATGAATTATACATGAAAATCAAGTACCAGTGACCTCTGAATTGATGATATATCTGCAAAGTAAAGCTGTTTAATTTGCTATGTAAATCAATTTATATCAGATCTTTTTCAGTATCTGGGGATAGAGAGTACTTCAAAAGCCATGGAAATGACAAATGACGATGATGGACTGAGGAGAAAAGTGATACGAGGAAGGAGAGGGACATATTATAAAGCTGGGAATCGCCTTCTATCATATAGTCTCTTTCGCCCAGTGGGATATTTGATACTTCATATATTTTTGACTCTATTTTTTCCATCTTTGATTCGCAAGAAAGTTAATTGGTTGGTGCTTAGATAACGAAGCTACGCCGCTATTGCTAAGTTGCAATATTTTTTGATTTTCCTCATTTAATAGACAAAATGAACTATTCATACCCATTGTGCATACGATTCATAGTATTCATCACTAACATGGAAAATCATTCATGCATTTGTAAACACCAAAGCTTTTAGTAGTTAAAAAATAGTGGTCGCTGAACAAAATAGTTGGACGGAACCGAAAGCAAGCGCATAGCTTAAGTGTAAAGCCGTATGTCGTTCATACGTTCACATGGCAGCCAGAAAGAGGGGAAGGACCTAAATGTGTGAAGGTGCAAATGTGCTTCAGGACAGGTTGTTGTAGCTGATGGAGGAGAAGTACGACAAAGCTAAGGCCTCTGTCAAGAGAAGGTAATTCATTGAGACGGAAGAACTCGTACTATCTACATTACAGTGATTATAACTGTTTTTGGGTTATGATGTTTTGTTTGTTGTTTTATGATCACATCATTAGGCGATCTCATTAGATCACTTAGATATTCATAATTTATATAATACTAGTATTGATGGAATGACAGATGAAAAATCATACTAGCTTTCCGTAAAGCTTCGGTTATTTCAATAAAATAGCGCTGATCCTTACTCAACTGCGAATAATCCATACCCAAATATACGTGTTAAGAGATGTAAGGAAAAAGGATTACGTTCGACAAATATTCCACGGGAACAATCGGTTTCGGTACAGACCGGCCGTCGTCAATATCACAGGATATATTATAACCAGTAGTTTAAGTATATCCAGTGGAAAATTTGTAGAGTGTAATTTTGTTTCCGAACATCTTTCGCTCGGTAACGCCTTCCAAAATAGACTTTAAACGTGTTAGTTTGAGAGATTCATTGGGCTCTCCGAATTTTTCCGTTTGAGTTTCAGTTCAAAGCCGTTACTGAAAGATGAAGTTCTTCGGGTATAATCTCTATGTAGCGGTTAATACTCACGTTGAACACGGGTGTTGTTGAATCTCCGTCTGCCACTATCCCGATCCCATGAGCCTAAGGAAGCGCTGTGACCTGAGCGCCAATCTAAACCTCCTTCCTCCTCCTCTTCCTCTTCTTCCTCTTCTTCTTCGTCTTCCTCCACTTCTTCGAGCTCATCTTCGTCCCCCAAGAGCGGAGGGTGTCGCGACGGACGCCTAGAGCGAACTTGGTGTTGGTGCAGCCTCGATTGAGATGCCTGTGGTCCTTCGTCGTACTTCGATCCAGAATTCTCGGCCAGGAACACCACCTGTAAACAGAGTTGCCATTTTCTTCGCATATGATAGAATAGTAAGGGCAAAGATGGACATATACGAGAGTTCAACGCGAGAAAAAATTAAAGGGACAAATAAAAACGGGATTCTAAGCATTGTGTAATTCTGTCGCTAGATCTAGCTACTTTTTCCTGATTTTAGCGACATTTTTTCTATTTTAGCGACATCTTCCAGTTCATCTGTCTTATGCTCATACGTATGTACTCCTATGCGTTCTAGTAGCATAACATGTTTAACTCATGTAAAAAAATATCATTACGTTTACTTAAAAGTCTTAAATTTCTAATTACACCTTTAATTTATTTAATATTAGAACTTATATATTTTTAAAAGTTAATTCAAGCTTTAAAATTTTTTAATACTACTTTTAGCGACTTTTTCTCTTTGTTTAGGGTGCATTTAGCGGCATTATAAAAAATTAATTGTCATCTCAGACTCTACCAGCAAAATGTATGAGAGCCGCCAGGTTCTGGAATTGCGAATTAGGAAGCAATTTTCAACAAAAATTTCAATCGATAATAAGAAAAAAGTTAAGAAAACGTACTTTAGCGAAGTGTTCAGCAATGAAAATGAATTAACAAGCGCACATTTAGTCCACGTGGTAAGTGAGAGATCGGAAGAATAAAAACAAAGCAATGTGGATATAAAGGAAGAACAGATTTTGATATGTGGATCTATTCTGTTTTTTAGTGGAATTGATGAAGTTCTTACTTTATATTCCACATTGAATTGATAAATAGTGAGTGAATCTTTTGGGTCTCAGTGTCATTTACTTCTAGATATTTCAAGTTATTTATCTATTAAATTCCCGTTATTCTAATTGAAAGTATCAGATATATCTGTATGAATTTTAAAATTTATCAGAACAATTATTACACATTGATTAATGGGTAATAATTAAAATTTAATTAAGATGACGGAAGGAAGCATAGCTAAGCGAATGCTCATTCCTGTATTCTTTCCGTTTATTTGTTTAAAGATTCCTTTTTCACGAAAAGAACTTTGATGTTAATTATGATTCGGTTAATGCTAATTCTTTTAAGATTAGTCTTCATTATAACGCACAATCTACTTTTTGAGCCACTCTTGCGTGTATTCGACCTATAAAATGCCACGAAAAATTGAAGGGAATGAAGGCTTACCTGCCCAAACGACGTGTATAGCAAATTGCCTAAGCAGTACTGAAAGTCCGGCTTTAATAGTAATATAATTACGTGCATGGCATTAACTCCGATATCAATTCTAAAGAATACTCCATACATTCCATATTCATTAAAAATTCTCTCTTTAATGTTTCCGTGAGTATTATTCGCGTAATTTTTCAATCGAAAGATAGACAAAATGTTTCACTCTTACTAAGTTTTGTAATTATATGTACAAAGAAGAATTCATATAATTATTTTGTGTTATTTTTACTGTTTTTTCATTGTAATAATTACAATATAACTCTAAATTGATGTATATTCTGCTATAAGAGGCAAAAAAATAATATAAATGAACTGTCGGAATCTGACAACGGAGATTAAATAAATAACACTGGTCTAAGTAGTCTGATAAATAAACTGAGATATCTGGAATAAAGCGGGTCCATCCTGTTTCCATGTTTGCGAATCTTCCCTGGAAGCGTACATCCAACGAAACATTCTTCATTCGAAGAAAATGGGAGAAAGTATTCCTTTGCCGAAAATGTCATTACTATCACTGGTTAGCTGAGGTGGCACTCTATTTCAGAATATCTCTGAAATTAGATTTCATCTACATTTATAAACTGTAGTCCGGCTTTCACTGTATAACGGGGAATGCAAATACCGAACGTCCGTCTATTTTTTTACTTTTTTATATCGCGTATTGTTCACGAAAAGATGAAGTCTTTGCGTCTCTTTATTTTAAGTTCACTTTGTGGCACTGGGGTCGTAATACCGATTACGCCTTCTGTAAATGTAATTTATTTGAATGTATCGAGCAAAAGCGGTCTAACTTCTAATCTCCTTTCCTTCACAAACTGAGAGAATTTACATACTGCTTGCTTATTATTGTAGCATTTTTAACAATACGTATCGCCTTTCTCGAGTTCGCGGATACACGTTTCATTGGAAAAATCTCACATATTTGCCGAATGTTCCGTATGAGACCAGACCGAAGGGACATAACATCTCTCTGTAATCTTCTCATCGCTACCGACAATGCACTTATATAAAGTGCAGAGATTTTTGATTGGTTTACTGCAGATATTTCGGATATATGTGCTTCAGTTTAAGGTAAATGTAAATGCGATCCCAAGATACGAAACTGACTCGGTTGCATTTATATTTTTTCCATTAATTTTACACAGGCAATATACTAGAGCTAAATAAGTTACATATTACTTCTCTTGAGCCAATATTCCAAAAATCTTCCGATGATGGGGCCAATACTAACTCAGAGCTGACGAGGCGTGGAGAGCAGATGAGAGTCTCTCATCGAAAAAATGGCATTTGAGAATCACTCGGGAGAGTGCGTTCGAAAGGAAATGAGCGAGAAAGTGGCCTTCTTGCAAGTTCACACGATCGGGTCGCAGTGACGGTCACGTGATCTTCGCCACCTGAGGCGTTGTTAATGACTGAAAGGATAGCGTGAGCTCTTCTGCCATTTCAAATTGTAGCGCCGATTTCGTTTCCCCCATCTAAGTAAGCATCAGCCTAAGCGCAAAACTTTGGCCGAGTTATCCAATGTATATCATTACATTTGGGCATGATAGTATTAATATCTTTCTCCATAATGTGAAACGATAGAATTACTTTAAAGATGTTTAAAGGAAATATGCTGCGAAAAATAGAATTAATTATTTAGAGTCCGAGTGGAGAACTTCATACATTTGACATCGACGTTACGCTTTGAGTTATTAATACATACACACATTTCCATTTTCGCAGATGCATTTTCTCTAGAGAAAGTCCGTACTCCTACTATCGACTTCATTCTACTATTATAGAGTTCTGCTACACTACTTACAAGTTATGAGCAACAGTTTTAAAAATTATTATACCCAAAAGTTGTTTTTAAGAAATATTGCAGGTAGGTGGTTTATTACGAATTTTCAAGAATTATCATTCATAAATGCCTGTTTTAACCAAAGCCTATGTAAGGAGAAGCCTATATTTGGGTTCTATTATGGATGGTGAATAAATTTCCAAGAAAATGGGTGGTTATGAAACAAATAAATTCAATAGGTTAAATAGAATTATCATAAAAAAATCACTTGACTTACCCGATTTTTTTAACTATTCCCTTCTGCAGTGCGTCAAATTAACACTAGTGAAATCCTCGAACATATTCTCGACGAAGACCAGTTTATAACAAACATTATTCTTTCACTCGTATTAACTTCCAAATACTCCAATTGGAAATATTTATGCACGGAAATGTATTAAATAAACATCCCAACAAAATTTTATCCCACCTCTGAAATGTTGATCGGTTTTAAAAAATACATTCGCTGACCCAAAAATTATGAAATAATAATTGAATTTCATGTTCTATCAAATAAATCATTTAAACAATTCTCAGCGAAAGACTCGACTTAGACAACGAAATATTTATGATTGGACGATTCTGTATCCTTACAGCATCATCTCTGGGAAAAAATTTGAAAATCTTAAAAAATAGAGCTATTAAATATAATAGCTATTTTTAAGTGACTTATGGGCATAACTTGATGGATGATATATTTTCAAAGGCCCTCTGGCAAATGTAGATTACTTCTGTACCCGAAGACGCCCACCACTTCCTTAATCTTGGAGAATGCATTTCTCTCTCAAAAACTTACAACAGTTGATAATAAGATGTTAAAATTTTCGATGTCTTCATGCAGACGCCCTAAAAATACCCTGGCTAGCTCAACTTTATATTTTATGCTAACATAAGTACAAAATCTAAAAGTGAGTGTTCTAAATTCATATTTGGAATATGGAAATCTTTAACCAGATGAAGTAGGAGGACAAAACTAAATTACTGAATCATCCAGATTCGTTCCGCCATATTTATTATTAAATGATTTAGCAAAATTGTCATTGCAATAGAGCTTAAAAGCACAATAGACGGCTTACAGCATTGTGTTCGCTACCATCAGTGGCGAGGGCCTCTTCAGCTCCCGATGAATTTCCTTTTTCTCCTTCGCCATATTCTATCTCCTTCACAAGAGACGACTCGCTCGTTAGATCTTCTTCTTCAGATGCTAGCACAATCTGAAATTAAAGTATGAGACATTTGAACTTCAATGAAGAAACATCGGTCAGGATGGCTTCCTATTTTCACATCCTTTGTGATCAATTATCAAAAATTAATTGATAGATAATTAAGATATTTTTTAAAGATCCAAGGAAGAAGCAAAGAGAAGATAATTTTGCAGGAATAAGCACATAAATAAATGAGTAATGAGAGGATCTGCGGGGCCCCACTAAGAACACCAATTTCTCACATTAAATAGATATTTTCACGTTTTATGTAATTAATCTTATCGACTTCCTCGAGTTCGATGGACAAAATACACTAACCGGTTAGAATCACTCTGGAAAATTTTGGATCAGCATAATAGTGTGACGCGAGATATAGTAGGTGTTCCGCAAAAAATTAATTGTAGTGTCGAAGTAATTGGCCATATATGTTTGCAATTTTTTCGCCGTTAATTTGCACAAGGATGAGAAAGTTAACGACAAAGAAGTTGATGCCAGAAATCATGAATTTCTAGTATTTATAGAAAAAATTCAACACTAAAAACAAGAAGGCTAGAGTGCATAATATTGATGGTAGTTTAATGTTACAAATCAGCAGAAAATGGATTTCAGCCAAAAAATACTACGCGAAAGAGGATTATTGGATTCCTTATAATTAACAGTAAAATAAAACCTTCATCAAATTAGTAACTTTCTTAGATCGCACTTACATCTATTCTATTTAAGTGGAATTCTAATTAATATCCTTTTTCTTCAATAAATAATTAAATTTAAAAATATTAATTTGTTGTCACGATCGATAAGTGTATTGTAACATAATTAGTCAAAGGACATGAAGTTACGAATTTTTCAAAGAAAGTTGGTGATTTTTAAGAAATTCAGCTTATTTTGACATTGATTTGAGAAGACAATGAGAAAGGCGCGCGGATGCCGTGGTCTCTTCTTAATGCTGAAGGAAGTAAAGCGGGAAATGACATACCCAAAATGGCGAATAGATCAACATTATCGATAAATCTTTATTCACGTCGAATAAAATCAATTTCGTCATTTTCCTATTCATTCATCCTTCCATCAACACATCTGCATAATTCTGATTATTTCATCAATTCTGATTGTTCTTTCCAAAACTAGACTTATCACACACAACTGTATATTGATGCTTAAATGTACTCATCTGTCTAAACCTTTAAACCGGTCATAGTTGAAAATATTCTATTGAAGATGAATTTATCGGGGGAAAGAAACGGGAATAATTCTTGGAGGTATCCTATTACCGACGTGTTTACATGCTCGTACGCTCCGAAAAAAGTATCGGCATAGCTGAGAGGCGTTGGGCATGACGGGGCAATCTGTTGTTCCTCTTCGAATCTCCGTAAAAACGATTGAGGCGAGAGAATTCCGATTAAGGGAGTGTGGCCGAGAGATTATGGTAGAGTATCCATTGAAGCACTTCGGAGCGCATGGATGCGTCTTCGGGTTAGCAGAGGTCAGCGGTCGAGGGCAGTAACGGATGGAGAGACAGTGCAGCTGGAGACGGACGCCTTCCACCGTAAACTCTTTTTCGAGACTCTCGGCCCTTCCAACAGTTATTGTGCACAAAAAGGCGACCGTTGAAGTCTCTTTACTCTGGAGACTTGAACGCGATCAAAGAGTTTCCTCTATCACCTTGAGATATGAGACATCCATTAAATTTCGCACCGTGTGCTCATCCGCGACAATCTGCGGTAAGTTCTCGATAAATATCACGTTTGGATGTTACAGAGATTAACTCTCTAAAACTTATAATAACAATGTTTTTAAGGTCGGATGATGATGACAATGATGGTGATGAAAAGAAGTTTAGGATTTTCTTTCATTTTCATAGGCTGGTGCTCTTTTTGCCATCCAATCATACATACACAAGTAGAACACATTTGCCGCTGGGGAAATATTACCTTATTGTTGAGGATATTCCAATGTAAGTAACATTTAAAAAAAGTTTCAAATAATATTTAGCACTTAATGAAGAAAAATTTTAATGTTATTTGCAACACATAGTTTTTTCTTATTTCAGGAAATACTTCCCAAAGGGTGTCATGAGTAACTCATTATCCTCTCTGATATTCGGGCATCACATTGTACTCAAACTATACGTAATGCAAGAACTTTATTTTGAGAGAAATTCAGCAAAAACTGATGGAAGAGAAATGAGAGGCAGTTTCACTTTTCCATACAAAAAATATACTATATATATAGTACATGGGTGGTCTGAAAAGTTTCCGACATTTCGCCATTTATCGACATGTTTTCTGAAAATTTCTGGAAATTCTCTAAAGATTTCTGAAAAATCTGGGGTCGGACTCTTTTCAGACCACCCTATATATTTGAAATTACATCAACTCTTCCATGGGTAATAAAATTTATCCAATTAGACGCCATTGTTTATTGCGACGTCATTATAAAAGATAATGGGACTATAAACCATGATATTGAGATGGAAATTATTTTTATTTTGCTATTAGTATACATAAAAAAGGAGAAATTTTGGAATAAGTAGTTTCATAAATAGCTGCCGATGGAAAAACATGAGAGAGAAAAATATTTTTTTGATATAATTAGGAAAGAAGAGGGCAGAATCAAATGTTAACCTATCTGTTAATTTATCAGATGAAAATGAGATGTGTTATTTGAAAAATTTAATGGTCCGTAAAAGATGGACTGAATATCGACTTCGAAATCATATACCGAGCTTTCTGTATTGTCTTTATAAGATGTTTTCTTATTTTCGTACACGGTTGTAACGTGAATATTAAGTTTCAAATTAGAAAGTGGAAAATTTAACAAACAAAAGAAAACCTTGTTAGCAAGCTAACAAGAGTTCTTTTGCATTACTGGCTAGCAACCGTATGGAAATAGATTAAGATATCAAATTATCAGCTAAATGTTTTTGGATATCTTACTTTGATGATTTATAAAAATATATAAAAGTTTTGTCAGCTCCTGATTGTAAATTTCATTTAATACGTTTTTTATTTTATAATAGTTAATTCATAATAATTTTTTATTCATTGTAAGTGTTTATTTCATTAATTCTAGTACCCTAGGGATACCTTGTCAATCTAAATATTTTCCTAATTTTTGATTTATTCGAGTCAAACTTGAAGATACTCCTTCCTGGCGGGAATTAGTCCCAACGATATTATTTTAAATACTTTCTTCTTAGCATTTCCAAATTATCTCTGAGAAAGAAAGGATACATTAATCACTATCTTCCAGTATTTTAAATACATTACATTACGAATAAAAATAGGTGAGCATACCTTAATATTTGTATTTAATTAGAAATAGTTCACTCACTACCCTTCTTGTCAATATCATAATAGTATATGTTGAGTTTATCAACTATTTATAGATACCGCTGCAAAATACCACTTTACCTGATATGATTAAGCATCATTGGAGATGGAAAAGAGACGTTTTTGGAGGAACTAAATGGAGGAAATTAAGAGTTCAGAGGAAAAAGATTGGCCTGAACATTAATCGAAGAGAGGACGGTGTTAAAGAGAAGTAAAATATATGGCTTCCAGTCTGAGCCGCCTTTTATTGGGTTAACGTATAATCCGCGTTTCTGTCAATCTCAATCCTCATTTAAGTCGGCTGTACGGATTCCACAAAGGGTTTTCATTCCGCCCCAATTTCCACCGAATCCTGTGTTTAGTGAAGAGATTTTACATCTCAAAAATTTGGAAGAATGATGTTTGAATATCGCTCACGACGAGTTGATTTCTTATAATTTATGAGAAAGATTCATCTATCTCCGTGTCTACGGGAATTTTTATTTACCATCCGTCCACAAGCCTATTTTACCATTTACTTTTAAAAGCCTATCAATAGATTCTAACAAGATTTTGTGTTAGGAAGCCATAATGAATTGAGAAAATGAAACAAAAATTTATCCGTACCATAAGAAGATTTATTAGGCGATCCAGGTTTCAGGCATGATGATGACGCTCGGGAAATAATATCTTTAAAGCCTACCAATTGCCTAGTCATTTCTTCGTTTCATTGTATGGTCTTCAATGAGATACTAACTCAAATCCGGAAATACAAAGCATAAAAAGTGAATTAATGGCACAAAAGAATATATTCATCATCCGATAATAAATTTTGCGAAGAATGACTTTCCTAGTTATAACTATCATGTTGCCTTGAAGTATATGTATATATATATATATATATATATATATATATATATATGTATATATATATATATATATATATATATATATATATATATATATATATATATATATCCAAGATATAGATAACCAAGGTAAAGAGTAAAGCGATAGAAATAATTCAGTGATTATCCTATTAAGTTAAAAGTATTCACTTCAAGTTTGAAAAACTAGAAGCTGAATTTCATTAAATGGAATACTATTACCATATCTCGACGAATGGTATTTTTTCATTCGTATTTTGATGAATGTTTGAGGAAAATGTTTATTTCATTCCCTTTAGCTACAGTCTTATTCGTGGCCGTGAAAATATGAGAATTGATGAGGTATAATTGATACTGAATAATATTATTCATAGTCAAGCCCTGAAGAAAAGGATAGAAAGGCCAAGAAAAGGAATATCCATATGAGGGTCAGAGTATTGTCCTAATACGGAATTTTATTCTTACAGAAATCTTCCTCAAACGAGCGCAAACTGCCTCACTTCTCGCCTCATCTTCCTTGTTTATTTTTTTCCAAGTTTCCAAAACTATTGTTGTATGAATTTAGGATTAAATCGGCCTACAGACGGATGACTCTACTGAGAGACGAGGGAAAGCTACAAAAGGTAGCTATTTCATCTCAAAGGCTAACGATGCTGAATCAGCCAACGTCAATTTCATTTCCCTAGGATTTTCCCGAAGAGGAAGCTTAGATGTCACCGTGTTATGTGGGAATCGCATTGCGTGTGCCTCTCCGTCACGAGAAGTATATGAGTGTGCCGAGGATTCTGCGGAAGAAGTCCTCGCGATGGAAATTGTAAGAGACTGGTAAAAAGAGACCGAAAATGAATCCTGGTTGCAACATCACGATAAAACACAATCGGTTTGACGTGCTCCGTTAAATTATCTTTGACTTTATTACAGCTCAGATTATCTGAGCAACATTCTTCCGTGTTAACCTCACCTTTTATTTCCACGACTTCTATCTTCCTTCCGTACTGCAGATGATAGGAACAAAAAACCAACGAAGACATGACCATTTGAAATGCGTGTCTTCGTGGATCGTGTGAATAACAGCCATCCCATCCGACACGAGAACCGTTTTTCTTTTAATTCGCCTAAATTGCGGCAGATCCTACTAGATAGAGCGTTCACCGGAGGTCGTGTGATGGGAGGAAGAGCGAATGCATTATGTGAGAGGACCGCTGTTTAGCACGCTGGTGTCAATTTCAGGCTCACTGGTGGGATCTTGCGGCTTCTACCTCTATATATGTACCCTGCAGGCCGTCTTTTGGAGTGAATGGGTGCATGCACCATGACTCTGAATCCTAATCGGTTATTGCCGTGTATCATTCGAAGAAAAAATGAATTCTTATAATATTCATTTATTTCCCTAATCTTTCTCGCAGTATCACGGTCTATGTTACAGGAAGGACGCATAGTTTCGGCTACAACTTCCAATATCACACATTCTCTGAATTCATAAAGTAGTACATTGATCCTTAATTTAAATTTTCGTTCTTCATAAGATTCATATCCAGCGTACTTAAGCATCTGCGTAACCCTCGCTGACTTGCTAAGGCAATTCTTTACAAAATATATTGCCTTTCGCAGTAGCCTTTCTAAATCGGGATTATAACATTTGTTGGCAGGGTTCCATAGGTGGAGAGATTTTGTTCCATCAGAATTAAGCATTCCCTCTAATAAGAAACGACAAATATGAAAATATCAGATAACTCTTGCATTGCGTGTTACCTATATTCCAATAGTGAAACTTGGAAATTTCATATGGCAAAACGAATTCATTCTCTGAGAAAAATGAAAGAGAGCTTTATTTTTACTTGGTGTCATTCGCAAGATCAGAAAAAAATAATTCGAATGAGAGTCTTTGTTTTAGGAATGACTAAAAGGTGTCAATGGACGAAAGCCACATAGGGCTGACACACCTCTGCTCTAAAAAAGGCCGAGAAAAGAACACCTTTCATCACTTCCTGACACAAAAATGTACATGTTTAAGTTTTCGTCTCTCCAGTCTTGTTTATTGAGTTACATACAAATTAAGTATTCTATTTCGATTTATTTAGCGATTAATTGCATTTTCTGGACATAGTTACGTAGCATTACTATTTGAATCTAGGCGTGCGACATTCAAGTACGGTCTGATAGTTTTATTTATGATTAGATGATTTATCATGTGGCCGAATAAGTGTGGCTTTCCGATAAAAAAAGTCTCTTTACTCCCCTCCTTTAAATTTCCGTTGTTTCTTTCAAACTTCTGAGGTACTACTTACAAAAAGAGATAACGGTTGTTCTATACAAAAGAATCAAGTGCTAACCATTAAAATGTGTTGTTGAAACTTGTTCCTATCAATGAATATTTATGCTAGTCATTGCGAACTCTGTTCTTCAATTTTAACGCGTCAAAATTGGTAAAATATAAAATTTCCTAAGACGATTTGACCCAAAATTACATTATCATGAAAATGATTTTGGGCAATAATTGGAGCGCTCGAAGGCGTACGGTAGTAACTGAAGTTGTGAATCGACTTCTGTGATAGTGATTCGTCACGGAAAGCGAAAATAGCTGGAATATTATAAATTGATGTCCTCAAAGTGAATCTAAGTTATTTTGAAGCGGTATCTCCATTAGGAAGTTGGAAACTATAGGATAGATACGAGAGACATAAATAAATTTAGAAAATTGTAAGCAAGGGCGTGTGCGTTGGTACGACTATGGCATCGTTCACTGTCTATGGCCTCATAAAGGCACCAGCAGTTTAAAGTGTTGGTAAGGAGTACTTCCTTAAGGGAAAGCATAAGGAAAATGGTTATAAAATATTTCTAAATGTATTTTTCATATTTTTTCATAATATATATACGAATAATGCAAAATTCTAGCGATATGTTACCCTCGCATATTACACAGATAATATTCCTGCCGTATCGCTATGTCGCGGCACACCGAGAAGCACTGCATTGGAAAAGCGTTTCTTGACCTTTATAGCCTTTCTAATTCTCAGCCAAGTCTCATCAAAGGGCTAAATATTTGTTTTACTAATTTCCAGAATTTAATGTTTACGAATATTTAGTTTGCTGATATATATATATATATATATATATATATATATATATATATATATATATATATATATATATATATATATATATATATATATATATAAGTAAAAGCAAGCTTCGTTGCTGAATTTTTGACATTCTAGTTTATATTTAAGAGATGTCGTTTCTCTTGCATTCGATGTTTCCATTATTATAAAAGTAATCAGATTTTTCCTTCCTAGAAATTGTTACTTAAACCAATGTCCCGCTCCTTGTTTTATGTAACGATGGTGAATGAAAATTGTGACGACTGGTTGTAAGATTATAGCCAGCTTAGAGAGCAACACTGGATTTAATTGACTTCGCAAAGGGAAAGTTGCGCGTTTCCTGCGATTGAACTTCCTGCTGCTGCAAATGAACAGCGAACACGAAATCTACATCGCTGGGAATAACAACCATATTTCCCAGACTCTCGAATAGAATTATCATTAGAACCCGACGCACACGTGTGTGTTTATTCAATCGAAATAAATTGGCCTAACTCGAGATATTTATAATTCCCTTCTTCATCGAAAATAAACAAAAAATGTTTAGTGTAAATTACTTCAGATAAAGGATGTTTCGAACAAAAAGAACTGTTTAAAGTGAATAACATAATGATGAGATGCAATTAAAATTATATAGCGTGATAATGTGTAAACCTTACTCTTAATTTTAGTGGCTTAGGTTTTATAAAATAAAATTGATGTGTTCAAGCGTAGCTTTGAGGAATTTAACGCACATGATGGAGAAGGAATGAAATCTTAGTACAATTCCACGACAGATTTATTATTGACTAGTTTCATCAATGAGGTGACATCTTCAGGTGTACTGAACCTGAACTGAACTTCAGGACACCAGAAGTAGTCAACTCGTTGACGAAACTAGTCGATAATGAATCTCTTGTGGAATTGTACTAAGATTTTATTTCTTTTCCATCATGTCTTAGGTTTTTACGTGAAAATAAAATACATAAGTGGCATACAGTGGCCATATAGGAGGACTGTACAGTGTCCTCTGCGATTGGCTTCCATACTAATTACGTACGTATGATAGACAAAATGTGGGATATATATTCTCATGAAAATCACCTTAATTCGTCTTTTCTTATTTACGAGTCGTTTTTTTAACTTTTATTTAACCTATGAATCTTAAAAAAGTAATAATAAGTAAATGCATGTTTACAAAGTAAAATGGTCGAGACAACCAAAATCGTTCGACAAGGATGATTCATCTGAAAAGAGCAATCGGACATCCGTCAGAGATCTCTAGGCTAATCGATCCAATCGCCATCAACCTGCCGATCAAGACTATTTTAAGCAAACAAGAACTTCGAAGGGAAAGGTGTATTTTAATCACGGACATAGTTATGAAATAAAGCGAAATTTATATCATCCAGAAAAAGAGGAATGGATCTAATATTAAAATGTAAAATATTAAAAGACCTAAATTAAGTTATTCAAAAGAGTTCTGAGATGATCAGAGATGAGCTTTAAGGATGAAAATCTTAGTCAAAAATATCTGTTAAATGACATTTTAACTCCTCATAATATTGAATTTTTAGGAAATAACAGCACTATTAAATATATCGATAGAAGTCAAATAACCAAAGATTTTTTCTTTCGAATAGCAGATTTCTATAAAATGAGCGCTTTTCATTTTAAAGCACAAAAATATTAGTTACCGTAACAATGATCGATTCTAACAATGACAGAATTCCATCAGTCATTGAAATCACTGCTCGTCCATTCCTATGGGTCAGTGAAGAGTCAAACGTGAATTTCGAGGGACATTCTGTTGATAACCACAGGTAAATTGACTATAAATTATCAAATCTTTGAAAAAATACAAAATAAGTCTCGGAGATGCAAAAATACGACTGTTAATAATTTTTGTTTCAACCAATATCTAATTTTGTTTCTCTCAGTCGGTCGATGGTTAATATCCTAGTCGATCGCAGCAGGAGATAAATTGTCCACCCCCGCCATATGCTAATACATTTAACATGTAGATTGTGTAAAGGAAATAGGAAGCTTTATTTTGATAAGTTCGAGGATTTGTGAAAAACTAACATACGTGAAGCTAAAGTCCGTTGCGCGACATACCCTTTAGCCAAGCGGCATTCACCGATACGTGGTCACCACCACTCTCCTCATATTTGAGGAAACTTTGTTTGTTTACTCGACAGGGTTCTCAAAAAATAATAAGTTGACGACTGTCGATTACTGAAGGAGATGATGGATATTGAAGAATCAGTTTTCGATGAACCTTATTAGAGTGAAAATACCAAAATAGAAAAAACAATGGAACGGAGAGTTTTTACAGTTTGCGTAACGTTGTTAGATAATTAAGTTTCTTTATAATTGCATAATGAGTTATTACTTATCGATATTTCGCGCTAACCTGTTTCTCTGCTCTTTTTTTATGCTGTTTCTCTCACCATACTACGATACTGAGTAGTATCGTAGTATGGTGCATCGACTTCTGAGGTCATTTTGCGCCATTCTCCAGATTAGTAGAGCCTATTCTTGTTGATGAATAGCAGAGTTAGTCCTCACGTCCTCATTCAACACCACACAGTATTAAAAGAATAAACTAACAGAAAACTAGTATGATATAAATAGACAAAGGACTAGAAAGATAAAAATATCTTATTCTTAAAAATGTTATTTTTCCCTGTTTCAGCCTTTGTTCCTCGCTAAGTGAGAGAAGTAATTGCTTCACCGATTAATGAAATCTCGCGAGAAACTGAAAAAGAGAGAAAATACATAAATTTAAAAAATTCCGATTCATTGAATTATAGTATATCCAGCTTTAACTATACTATGGAAACTTTTAGCTTCATTTTTCGTAAAGTATTTTTGCATCTAAGCTCAAAAAAGTTGAATATATCTCTGATTCTTGCTAATGATGATAACTTCATACTGATAATTAATACTATCTATTGATTATTAGGAAGTCTTAATAAGGAAAAAATTATAAGTAACAACGTCGTTTCCAAAGGATCAAACCGTAAAATTTTTCGTTCTGGAATTCGCTCCGGTTCAATGTAAAAAAATATCGGTTTATTGTTCCTATCATTGTAATATATACTTATATTGTAATGTAAACTTCAGAAAGTTTGTTTTTATCAATTATTGCTTTCTTCATTTACATCACACTATACTAAATTTGGCAATAATAACACCTGGTAATTGTTTGTTGCAAGTCGAATTTACACGTTTGGTTAACCATCCTCTAATTACACTTGTATAAAATTTGAACTGTTGGGAATCGAAAATCGAAAAGAAATAAATATTGGTTTTCGTTCGGTTCCGGTTCGATACCATGGTCGTATCTCGGTAGTTTTCATTGGTGGAAACAATGATAACTCGGCAGGTAATAAAAATAAAAGCAAAGAAAGTTTGCATGGGGTCACCGCGAGTATTTTCAGTCCCGTTAACAACCAACTGTCCGTTGTTTCTCACCACCGTAGACTATTTCGTGAAGTATCCATGTGAATGAAGAATTTTAACATCTTCTTAAATATTCCTTAACGAGTATCCATTGTGAGGGAGGGAGGCATCACGCTCAGATGCACCGCCGTAGAGCCCTCCTCTACACTCCGATGCCCACTCCGGTGACCCTATTTTAGGCTCTCCTCTAGTCCACAAGCCGTCCATGCGATTCTTTTCTCTCTAAATGGCGGAAGAGAATCGCTCTCTGTGACGATCCTCTCACACACCACGTAATCTCTGATTCTAGGATATTCAAGAAGGCCATCAATGTCACCTTATATCCCTCAGTACAATTCGGGAGCCATTATGACGTTCTTAACAATAAATCTTACTACATGTATCTCTCATATTAACAGTCAATGTAAATCAATACACACTCCATCATTATTCTTGAAAATGATTTTAAGAATCGGTCCTATGATATTTCCTAGTCACTAAACTCAAGGTGCGAACTTATTCTTCCAAAATTAAAAATATAATTCAGTATAATATCACAAGCTGATATGCTAAAAAGTGACCTTCGGAAGAGCGATAATTACATCTATAAAACTTTATCATTCATTAATAATATGCCATATATACAAGTATATAGAGCTGCGATTATAGTATATTATAAGGAAAATTTCATATTAATATACATTTATTTTTCGATTGCAAAAAGGGTAATGTACAGATGAATGTGCAAGCTCATATTTTATTTCTCTTTTAACTGTTCTAATCGAGTCAGCATTCCAGAAATTATACGAAAATAAACAAACGTAAGCATAATAGTGTAATAATAATAATTACGAAACTAAGTGGTTACGATTTATTCAGGAGATAATTTACGATTTTGCCTATATCTATATTTATAACTAAATTGTTACCAAGCTAGAATTACTTTCCATTGATTCATTTCAAACGACAAATAAAATTCACAATTCTTATATGCATGTTAATCAATTCTGAGGAAGACTGAGAATTAGTCTAGGAATTATTACTATAAATCTAAAATATGTAGTCGGTCTATATCGGAAAGGTTTGAATGAAGCTTTCCTATTATGCACATTGAGTTATTTCCAATACACATTCATTTATTATTGCTGAATTTCTCAACCAAAATGGCGCGTAATTTCTGAGAATACCGTATGTTTACAGGATAAAATTTGAAACAGTTATTTGTGGTGTCCGTTTAAAATTTGTCAGGAATGACTGCATTAAAGAAAACGTATGTACCACTAGATGTTTAAGAAAAATAAAATATAGGAGCTTATCTAGAAAGTTACCCGAGTTTGTAAACACGAAAATGAGCTAAGTGTACTACTACTCTGTGAAAGAAAATCTGTAAATTCATGTACATCTTCATATGTACATACATTGTTAGCTGTGTTCCGGCCGGCGGCCGAGGGTGCATGCAACATGTCTCTATTCACTTTTGATTATTTCTTCGGAAAAAATCAATTCTTGGATTGACTTGTTCTAGCATTTATTTCCCTGATCTTGTTCGCAGCATAGCACGGCCTTCGTTACAGGGAGAACGATAATCTGCAGAGACTACATCTGCTACGAACTTACTCTTTCTGAATTTATTATAAAAATAAGGCTTTATCTAAAGGGGCTTTATTATTCATAGATAAGAGCGGAAGGAAGAATTATAACGCTGAAAGTAAAAAAAAGAAAAATATTCAAGATAAAGGAAAATGATACGAGAGTCAAACACGTTAGACAGAAGTATATTATATATTACGAAACAGGAAATTAAGAATTCGTGATTCTGCTTAGTATTTTCTTCGATTTTAAGCTATATCTAAGGTGAGAAATATACTGATATATAATACTGATGAATGCCAAAGGAGTTAAGGGCTGAATTTGCTAAGTCGATTGAAGGAAGTTTCCGGCATGTATTGCCCCTCAATACTCTTTTATATCACTTTTTAATTCACTGTACGCTATACGGTGTACGGATCCCCTTTCACACGCCGGAAGGCATCTTACATAATTCAAGTTTATTGATAGGAGGAAGTACATTCTTACAACTATGATATAAATTTTCTGAAGATGAGAACACATAAAAGCTGAAAACCCAATAAATAAAACTACCTCAAAAATTCAAAGTGGCTAAAAATAAGAATGGAGGTACAAGGGAAAGGAAAAAGATGCGCTCGAAAACCACTCGCACTATTAAAAACCACTCCCTGTTATAGAATTTAGAAGACTCATAAGACATACTCATGGATGTTTTGTTTTTGAACATGACCTCGATTTGAGGCAGAAAGGAATGGCGGTAACGCAATAGTTGAAGGGATTTCCGGGAGATATGGATCATCTTTGCATATAAGTGGATACTTTTCTTTTAAGGAGGAACTTCCTTATGCCGTCGCATTATATGCCTTTCGACGTAACTTTCTTTTCTGCTTGTGTTGGCCACGTTTCTCATAAAACGCTCTCATAAGGACGGTATATTTCAAAATGAGTTGAAAACAGTGCATTCAGTTATGACTGATACCGAGATAAAAAATGAAAATATTTTTGTGGAAACAATCGAGAATTGGCTCCTAGGAAGCTAAGTAGTAGGTAAACCCTATGTTTTTTATGACAACGGTCCCGAGATCGATTCTCGGTAGAGGCCTGTATGCGAGAAATGGAATCAGACATAAAATAAATTTTATAAACTGTAAAGTTACATAGAGAAAAATTTTCAGATAGTTTATCAGAGGAAGAATTTCATTTCTTTCCATCTCCCA
The DNA here is from genome assembly GCA_036926295.1 of Pachydiplax longipennis. Classification (NCBI taxonomy): domain Eukaryota; kingdom Metazoa; phylum Arthropoda; class Insecta; order Odonata; family Libellulidae; genus Pachydiplax; species Pachydiplax longipennis. The sequence continues at coordinate 9,258,024 of JAVFKF010000024.1, read as the reverse complement.
TAGTCTCATATTCATCAATTTTGATTTTCTTTTACACTTTAATTTAAAATGAATAATCCAGTAAATTAATAAATGATTATCCAATAATTAATTTTAAGGATATGAGAAATTTTCAGGGAGCTAACTCATTAATTATGCAAATAATTATTTTATAATCATCATTGCGCCGGGTTCGAGTCCCGGCCAAGTCGCAATTTTTCACTTCTTGTATAACCTTGGGTTAGTCGCACAACTTCATGTGCTAAGTAAAAAATTACATTTCCATCGTTGTGAATCATAAATATTGCCCACGTCCTATGGTCTTTACGTTAATCGCAATCAACTTCAGTAAAAAGTAAATATGAAAAATCAAATGCTGAGCACATCTACCCAATGTAAACCCTGATTGCGGTCCCCCCTTAAAGCGTTTCGCCGGACGTTTCACCAGGACACTTTTCGCCCAAGACTTTACACTCAAGGATTTTTTTTACCGAAAAGTCGGTCTACCCAAAGGATTTTTCATCCAAGAATATCATAAAAGATAAAGAACAAATATATGGCATTGCATTATATTTACCTGATGAATTTCTTCTTATATATTTGGTATCTGTTTGAAGTTGAAGAATTTCGCAGGCAATTCAAGACGAACATTTTCGATTAAAATTCTGTCTAAACTTATTCTCTCCGCAATGTTCAAGAATCAACGCAAACGCAATTCATCGTCATATTCAGAACTTATTTGTGTTCATGCGTAATTTCTAAGTCCAGACTCACAAAATAGTCGTTTTTGGACCAACTTTTTTCGATTCTAGTCCATATGGCGTCTCTGCGTTTGCCATCACCACGGCGTTTTGGGATTTTTTTATATTTAATCGACGTTTATGTCATTTGTGGCCAAAAACTACGTTTCATGATGAGAAACGGAATTGCGGAATCCTCTTTCAAATAGTTTACGTCTGGACTCTATATATTAACAAATGATAATTTCAATTTCTATAGGAAGAAAATAATGAATACGGAAAAATCGAATTTCGACTATATTATTACCGAGAAATATGAGTTCATCTGGGATCGAAATCGGAATTGAAATCCGGAAATTCAGAATTTTCCCGTAATATGGATGGCACTCTCCAACTGCATACAAAATTTCAACTCGTTGCCGTATTTAGTAGATTGCTAGAATTTTCAGGATATACATGCTTTCTGTTTTATACATGCAGATATTTAGATAAAGCGATCTCTGAACCGAGAAGTCCTCGTGAAGTGACTTCGATTTAATAATGAAGTCACTTCATAATAAAGATGAATCGGGTGAGAATGTCGATTTTAATCGAAGAATCAATCCAGTTGGAAACCAGAGAAGACTTCAACGGCAGTAAGATGTATCCAGTCAGGTAGATCTTTTATCGAATACAGATGCTAGCAGAAGAGTACGATTTTACTTACCTGAATTAGGCCGCTGGAGATGAATAGGATGGCGAGTAAGTCCCATGGCGATCTCCAGAACCTGGGAATGAATAGAAATGACCGCAAATTTAATTTATCTCTCGAATCACATAGAAGCTTGAAGAAGGATCGAAATCCTATTAAGGATTAATGTATAAAATCTTGGGTAGCATTATATATACCGGATGAATAATAATAAAAAAATTATTTGATAGAAACAGGAATAAATACAATTTTAATAATTATTAATACCCGATTAGCTTGACCAGAGGCTTTCAGGGTCATTGGACCTTGAGATTTGAACACTCCACTGCGACACCGCCGACGATGGTGGATAAAATCAAGTGGACCAACCGATTTAGAGTTAGGCTTCCGAGATTAAGGATGGAAAAATCTTCTCTGTTTTAATTAAAGTAGAACAGACGTAGGGTAGGAACTTTCGTTCAAACGGCTGAACATTTTTGGTCGTATGTGTTTATATAAAACTTCTCCATGCTACTATCATGTTGTAGAAAATATTAACAGAAAAGAACGAGAGAAGCGTCTAACGTAGAAATCGAAGAAATTATTATATTTTTTATTTTTTCTTATTACCATCAGTAAAGCATAAATTCTACAAATAACAATGACTACATTCACGCTCAGAAATGAAAATGAGATCGGATTCACCATGCAGTGAGGCTAAAATTCATTTCAGAGGAGCTTCCACGGGAAAGAATATCTTGTGTAAAACTGCTACTATAATATTAGCATAAATAGATGAAGATTTAAAAAGAATAATTATAACATTAAAGATTTTTAATAATATAGATAATAGATTATAGGAGATTTATTTAATTAATAAGATAAAAATAAGATATAAGGTATACTGAGGATATTTGGAATTATATAAAAATGTTGGAAATCATTATCGGAATGACTGATTTCGGAGTATAAATGGTACTTGTATAATTTTTTAGAGGTATACGACGAAATTATTTGAAAATAATATTTTGTACGTTGATAAATTTACCATTGTGGATTTTTTTAGATATTTAGTACTTCAATGTAGTTGATAATTTACAAATAAATGTACTGTATGTAAAGAAAGTAAAGTAAAGTCCGCCTCGCGACATCCCTTTGTGAGACTTGCCATTCACCGTAGATGTGGTCAGCGCATCAACTCCCACGCCAACTCTCCACACCCGCTATATCTTCATTTAAATAGATATTCAACACGACACTCGGTGGGCAACGATAAATGTTGGCCTCCAGGGAATCAACTCCCACCAAGTGCGAACGCGTATCCAATCAGGCTCACTGTTCATGTATTTAATGGTAATTTCAACACTGCTCAGTGTATTTAATGGTAATTTCAATGTAATATAATATGGGGTTGATGTAACGCTACGTTTGGAGTGTGTTTTTGTATGAGTCTGAAACGTGGACAATTAGGGAAATGGATGTAAAAAGAATAGTTTTTCGAAATATGGACGTGGCGAAAAATAGAGGATATAGTTTGGAGTGATAGGGTAAGAAATGAGGGTTTGCAGCGCGTGGGAGAAAACGGAATATTGATGGGAATTGTTAAAAAGCGTAAGAATAATTGGATTGGACACTTTTTAAGTCACGAAGGCATATTGAAGATGGCGGCAGAAGGGGCAGTGGAGGGAAAAATGAAGAGAGGAAGAAGGAGAACGAAGATTTTAGATGAGGTGAAAGGAAGAGAGGGATATGCCGAATTAAAGGTGAAAGCATTGGGAAGAGAATCATTTTAAATAAAATAACGTTAAAGACCAGCCACAGGGCAGAAAACCCTATGATGATGATGATACGGCAATATTCTATGTATGAGATAATATAGCAATGTTACCACCTGGCTACCGTTTACTTGTTAAATCTGTAATAATAATAATTGGATTTTGTATTCAAAGTTCAGTTTATCTGACAGAAGGTCGGTTATATAAGTTTTGAATTTTTTTCATAGTTACTGAGGAAACCCGAATGAAAGAAAATCAGTGAGTCGTTGGCTTTTAAAGGAATTACTTATGAAAAGGAATAACTATAATAATAAAGGGATTACTTATGAGCCTTTAATTATACTAAATAAATAAAAACAATTTAATCATATCAAGTGAAATGTGAAGGAACGTTATATTTAACGTAATGAATAAAATTAAGAAATATACACTGTCCACAGGTAAGTGCAGACGGAGGATAGGTTTACATGATATTTAACGTGGTTTGAATTTAACCTGTGGACAGTATATATAATATAATTCATTGCCTAAAGCAATAGCACTAAAATCGGAGCTAAATCTGACATGTACACTACATTTCAGGATCGGCTGGTTTTAGCTAAGAGGGATAATTTTACTGAATGAAGATTACACTTCAATCAATGCAAGTTGAAGAGGGGCTACCAAGGATCAAAACAAGGAATCAAAGGAAATAAGGCGGAGAAACTCTGAGCAAAGAAAGGGAAAGATTGGGAATTGGCCACCCAAAGAACCCTCTCAGGAGTCAGTAGTCTCTTGGACGATAATTGCAGAATGGTTTCGTATTGAATGGTTATTGATAAAACATTATTTTCTATTTTGTCTCTCCATTAAAAAATATCCAAGGTTAGCTTCTGTTAAATTCTCTGAAGTAATTCTCTGCAGTTAGTAAGTCACCACCTCTACTGAAAAATCTAAAAATTCCCAACATATTTTTGAATAATCACAAATCACTATTGAGATGGCTTCGTAGACTTCCTTCCCATCTTTTTCCATCATCATGTATTCACTGAAATTTTACATCTGATAATACAATATGATTTACCGAAAGTATAATGTCAATATCTAAATATCTGTATCAATAGTCCTCACCTTCAAAAAAAAACCTATTTCCGAAAGGCAGCTTAAAGACAAATACATTTTGTTTCATAAAAGCCCAGAGATGAGGTAATCACCTAATTAAATTAAACTCCTAGATTTATAAAGTTCCTTCTTCATAGGACTAATCGTAAATAAACTAGTTTCCCATCTCCCAACCCATCTCTCCATACCCTTGTACGTGTAAATAGGCAGATTTAGGAATAATCTATACTCTATCACATTATGTAAGTATCCTGTACAATAATTGTGGATCAGAAGAAATGAATATGCATGCAAATACGGCTGACTGACTGGCACATCGCCTTCAGCCTCAACTTCGTCTAAGTGAGCACAAATGATTCCGGCCGACCTTAGAAAACATCTGCAAACAAAACTATCAAGGCTATCCTTTTAACTCTTCCGCAAGCTAAAATGGAACCTGATTCCTGACGCTTTTTATTCATTGTACTTGGCGCTGACAGGTGGCCATGTTTTCAAGGTTAGATGACTCCATAGTTTAGATCATGGTGCTGTAAGAACGAATAAATAGACATACCGCGTTCTATAAGAGAAAACAGCAAAAATGTAGTCATAACTTTATGTTTGTGGAAAAAAGGAAAAGTAATGTTTAATCCCTAAAATAAATACTGTTGCAGGATTTTATGACGAAAAAATTCCCGTAAACATTAGCTCTCGGTGTAATTTTGTCGTATTGACTCATAGAATGAATCTCAATACAGGAATGTGTTTCAAAAGACGGAGGAGAAAATTTCTGTTGATTAAAATTAAAACTCATCATCCGAAGCGAAATATATGTTGAAATGAGATGAACGCTGTTGATTTATTTAAATAATAGCGATGAAAGTATTGCAAAAGCTAGTAATAAATCATGTCGAATCAAATGTCATACTTCAAACTCTACAGTTTTGTAAAGCATGCGAACTTAATATTTCCTATAGGTAAGGGAAACGTTGCCGCTTATAAAATAATTTCTCATTGTGCTTGTATAAAAAGACACTGAGATGTAAAATTGAAAGACTTATATATATATTTAACAACAGTGGAATGGAATGTGGACTTTTTAAAAGTCAACTGGGAATTCTATATCCGATAATAAATTGACATATCTCCTGTTCGAACACATTAACAAAAGTTTAGACAACGACGTTTCATTTTTAATTATTAGGTTTTAACGTGGTTTTCTGCTGGAAGAAGGCTAATCAGTCTTGAGAAAAGTTAGAGAGAACACCAACTCAAAACGTGCTGAATATCTATAAACATTAAGCAGCTATGAAAGATGGAGAGTGGATTGGAATTCCTTTGTATGTTGAAGCAAATGTGATCTTGTGCATGTGAACCCGCTGGACTTCAATAAAATGCTTTGCACATTTTTTCGCAGATTTCACAGCGAATTGTTGTAAGTTGCAATAGTGTAATAAGAGATTCATTCAATGGGCACCAAAATTGATGCAGTTTGCAGTTTGGTAACAGCCCTCTCTTCTTTACGGGCAAAAGAAAACATAATAACCAAGACGATCTTACGGTAAATTCATTCTAAAGAGATATTTGCTCTTGAAATTTGCCCAAAACAGGAGTAAAAGCAACAGCCCCTCGCAACAGAAACTCTTACCAGCACTCATCATTCATTACTTAAATTATTTTTCGTCCAAATGATTCTTACTGCTTATTAATCTTTATCATTACCTTAGCAAAACGAGCCCGCCATCTTTGCACACCGCAACGGTAAAAAGATAGTTTACGTGACGCCGACCTTAAGTACCGGAACGCATGAGATGGGTTTCCTCCCGCAAACTGAAGGAAGCGAGTTGTGGAAACAATAGTCAACGTCGTGGTTACACACGTGTTTTGTAAACATTCTTCCTGCTATGCATTCCACAACTGCGAATCCCGATCAATATCGCATTAGTAGTATTTTTAAAAGTACTTGGAGAACTCGAGTTATTTCGCTCATACGGCCACTCATCGAACCCTGGGGACGCTTCACCAAAAGTGATCTCATCCTTGTCTGGAAGCCCCGATATCTATTTCATCAGTCAATAAGGATATCAATCCAATAGATCGACAAATAAATTTAACACGTATTTAAATGAATCAATCGCTTTGTCGAGCGTACTTGTAAGTAAGCCTATTCGATCCAAAAACTATGAATGAATGTTTGGTTTATTACTTTTAAACGGCGTTCACCAAATAAAAGTTATACTTGGAGGTAAACTTTTTCTCCCCAAAATGATTTAGAGCCCCTTCACTGTTTCCGGAATGAACATTTTAATATTAATCGACAAGATATGTCCCTAACAAAATATTTATGAGCAAGGATCCCTCTAAGTCTGGGCGGCCTTCATGAGCTGCACTACTACATTTCGCATAACGTTTATTGAAAAAAATGGAAGCCTTTGGTTTTAGTCTTCACGATCGTCCTGATAATTTGGATACATTTCATTCTATTGCGGGATTATATTCATTTCGACATTCAACTGAAGAAAATCAGAAGAAAATGCAATTAAAATCTCTCTCTTAGCATTTGTCGTGCAGATCCGTAAGCTAAGCGTCCACAGTAATTTTAATAACAAAGATGAAAAAACTTAGAGGGAACTATCTTTAGGAGTGAATTCAACGTTAAAAATAAACAAAAAGCTTACTGACTAAGAAGTTTATTGGGTTGATACCAAGTCTGTGTTTCGTTCGATAAGCAAGTAAGAGCGATATATTCAGATACCGAGTTACCATACCAATCTGGTTTTTTCTAAAACTTGCACAATCTTCACTTCTAAGCAATCAACACAAATTTAATAAATGCTTATATGAGAAACCGAAAACTGGAGAAGTCTACCTCTTCATAATTATTTAAATCCAACCCAATACCTCTTAGGTAAAATTTCTGAAGTTGTGATTTATCGTCGTAATAAAGCGTTTCTTTTGACAGCCACAAGTAAATAAATTAGTTAAATGTAATATCCATGGAATTTAATTTCAGCTAAGAGTACCGCTAGAGAGTTGGTATCATTAGTTTTATGATGATAGCTAAATAAGTAGCAAAAAATTCGAGAAGAACACGGTGAAGAAATGTATTAAGTATGTCCTTTATTTATTAGCATAAATAATTAGTGGAAGGAGAGCATTGCTGTGTGACATAATCATCGTCCCAATTGGCGTGTTTGCATTGAACGTATCTACGGTGTTAATTTTTCTTTCACGATTTCATCGGATTAAATCGCTGGCGGATCATCATTATACCTCCTCTCAGACAATTTAACTAACACCCTTTAAACCTCTTTAATTTAATTTATTTAATCACCTTCTAACGCCTAATTTTCAGCTGGGCGGAAATTCAATTAATGAAATCTTGGAGTTAGATGTATACTTTTCAACATAAACTAATATTAAAATAAAAGTTTATGTGGAAAATTATAAATCTATCTCTAATTATTCCACAACATCACGGCCGCATCCATCGATTGTGTTAAATCATGTAATGGCTCAGAGTTGCATTCAAGCACTCGATTTTGTTCGTCGCATCTAATTTTAGTAGGAAGGGAGGAAGCTCTTTTTCTTCTATTCCTTCAGAACCTTTCACACAAAAGTTTTCACTTTCCTCTGATAATGCACTCTGTGCATATGTGCGTTTCAATGTTATACTAAATACAAAATAAGTTCATATACACTACTTCACAGTCTCTTCTTACGAGTGTAACCTCACTTCTTTCCCTGTCGCATATTTTTCCTGCAACCACCTGCTAATTTTTCCTCTGAGTAATCACTCTGTTTCTCTGACAAAACAGGACAAATCTTCTCTCTCTCACGCATGCCAAAACTGATGCAGTCTTGGAAATTTTATCTTTTGCCTCTTTCATTAAGTATTTGCTTCGTCAGTCTCTAGTATTGATGCAATTCGAAATTCTGGTAATTTTTATCGTATGCTGCTCTAATGTCCTCCCCAATGTCCCAAGAGTTTGAAAGCTTTATTCCTAGGCATGTTAAATTCTCTCGTCTTCAACATTTAAATACCTTTGGAAAATTAAACTAGAACGAATGATCATACGAAACTGAGACTAGTGCCAAAAGAAGGAATATTAAATTAAGTTTCTCATTTTGGTCGTGAAATATTGATTTTGATCAGAAATTGCGAGAGTTTTGATAAGATAAAGAAAAAGTTTTTTTAAATTATGAGATCGTAAACAACCCGATCCAGTTCCGTCTTCAAAGAAAGGCAGTTTTTAATCCAAGCTCATGCATTTTCCTACGAGAATGCAGTAGGAATTCAGGCCATTTTAGAAGTTAAAAATTAGTAGTCGTATTGTAAAAAGTGCTACGGTAGCTAATGTCATTTCGAACCTATTGGTCTCCACAGGAAATGGAACTCTGGAACACTTTCGCCGAAGTCGAACGCCTTGCCCACTTGGCTACCCGGAAGCCCGGTAAATGGTATGCTACGTGAACAGCAGACAATTTTAGCTCCTTTGAAAATTATTCTTTACATTTTTATGCATAAAATAAGTCACCGGGTACATATATGTTTATTCACCTTTAGATATGAATTTTAAAATGTAACTTTTAAATATATATTGAATATGATGACGCGTAAGCTCGTGGAGGGCCATAACTAAAAAAAAGAGTTAAAACTTCTTAATCTTCCATAAAATATACTATAGAAGGTTACGAAGTTTTAACTCATACTTTTATACTTTAACTTTTAAAATATTTTGCGTTTTCGATGAATAATCGTTTGGTTAAATATTATGATCAATTAGATGTATTTCTCAAATAGCTCGATTACGAAAGAGATAGTCATTTGTTGCTATGCTGCGACCAAGAGGAAGGGCAAATAAACAACGCAGAAACAGGGGAAAGAAAATGTTTGGGGAGACAGCGGATATTTTAGCGAAATTAAGCTGCACTAAATATTCATCGACTCATCGCCATGGTTACCATGTGAATTTACATCTCTATTTTTAGAAGGATTCGGTTAATTTTCGTGTGTTTGTTTTATACTCTCAGTTTAAATCCTTGGTTTACATATTCAACATATAAAATCGGTAGTGGACGTTTGTCAGTCAATGTGATGTCATAAATGATCAGGCAAAGATTATATTTTTCGTCGAGTAATGGCCCTCCATCTCATTAGTAACATTAACTATGGAATATTTTCTTGAAAGTTCAGTAACCAGTGTTGTATTTAGCAATTTTTATATCCCGCTTAGAATCAACGGGAAGTTTGGCTAGTTTCAAATAATGGTAAAAACACGTTGAGATGGAAACAAAAGAGGATTAAGAGGGTCCGGAAAGGCTTTATCGCGAAGATCTGGGAGAGCAGCGGAACGACTGTTAAATAGCGAATAAATTGAAAGGATGAGCAGAAATACATTTTACGAGTTTTCTGTCGCCTCTCATTACTCTGAGCGAGTTATTGGGCCAAGGTTCGCTATCAAAGAGCAAATCAAGAGCGCGCGTCCGGGCAATTAGTGATGACTCTTCGCTTTCCATTTCGACATCTCCATGCAGCTGTCCTTGAGTTCCTCTCGAAAACTGGAAGGGCATCGCACATATGACCCACATCTTCCGCCATGTTTAGTGAGCGATCCGTGAAATGCGTCGAGAAATGTTAAAATAACATCCTTCCAACTCCTTCGTTTAATTGGCAAAAAAGAAACTATAGCGAAGAGGTTTCGATAGCGAGTGGATCGAAAGTCAGGAAGATTAAGGGACTAGTTCCTGGTAAATCAACCACTGCCACTTAACAAACCTTCGACTGAATGATCGCGATTATTGCGTCTTCCCCGGAGAGATTTTCATTTAAAGTTCTGCAAAATCTTCCCCAGCGAGCATAATACCATTACAGATAATGACTTCATAATCGTCCATGAATTTTAAGTTAAAAGAGAAAAAAGCGGACGTAATTTGGTCTGATAAAGAGAATTTATGAGAGAAGGCTTTAACGATAATGTGCGGGAATTATTTTCGCTAGAAATGGAAAGGGAAATGAAGGGGGTTTCTACGGATTTTATAAATTTTAATTCGCCAGAAAATGAAATAGACTTTACACAAAAGAAACAAAGAGCACGACTGATGTGAAATTATCAGAAGAATGTGCAAACGCGGTGATCTCAATCTTTATTATATAACTAAAATGAGAAACAATGAAAATCCGAAAATTATTATTAGTTATTATGTTTGAGTCCCGTCTGACCGTAATTTTTCTCTACGAAAAAAGAGCGATTTTCTAAAATAATTTTCATGTGGAGTGAATGAATTTATGATGAAATAATTAAGGAGATATTCTTTGCAGTATATTTTTCTGAAATTACAGTAAAGGACCGAAGATACAAGGGATTAATTATTTCTGTATTGAAATATTTCTAGCCATTTTATAAAAATATAATGAAATTGAATATCACGGTGTTTAGAAAAAGGTAATGAGATGGAGGGCTCAAACTAATTCCAAAAAAGGAGACTATACGTATATAAAAACATATGGAAAAATTAAGGAAACGTGAAGGAGTTTACAATCATCTATTATATGGATGTAAATATATTAAAAGGAGAAAACAAATTAGTAATTAATGCTCAATATCATAAATTACTTATATAAGACAGGTAAAGAAAGGCATGAGTCACGATTTGGAAAGAAGATAGATATATATATATATATATATATATATATATATATATATATATATATATATATATATATCTATCTTCTTTCCAAATCGTGACTCATGCATATATATATAGATTGAGGACATGTGACAGTTGCCAACAATGCCAGCTGGCAGGACTATAATCTAAAACTGAGAAGTTAAACAAGGAAAATATCTTAGAGTTGTGGTAAGATTTTTCACAGAAAAGGAAATTCGTTACGAAGGTCTTTTTGAATATATCTCATATATTTATTAAATATTATTTTCGATGATTCGCGCGTGAGTCCACAGAAGAGACGCTTCTCTTCGATTGGATTTTTTCCAAATAACGAATTAAGAACTAAACAATATATATTTTAGTTATCAATAAGACGCACTTGGTTTATTCCGTACTTTCGTAAGTTTTTGTTACATCAGTTATGTGCATATTGGTGGAAGGGTATTAATCGAGAAATCTCCGCGATATCACTAAATGAAGTATAATTGAGAAATTAGTATGAAATAAATAGTTTTCGCCTTTATGTGCTTAACCCCTCCGTTTATTTTGAAGTATTTTGTTCTCCAAATCGACAGAAAAGGCCCGTAAATCCTAATGTTTATACACATAACAGTTGTGCACCCATCTCATCGATCACTTTCAGAAAATAAGTAAAATGTCTATATTTAAAATGTAAAATTTTAAAAATGAGTCTACCATGAATTTTCAAGTTAAGCATGTGATTTGATTGTGTAATGTAATGTATTTACGTAAATGTAATTACAAAGAAGTGAGTGAATGCGTAATGCTGAAAAAGAAACATATTGTATTAGATGTAAATACACATTTTGCATGAATTAATCGCAAAAGACGAACGGAAAAGAGGTTTATAAATTCACTCTTCCGGAATTACTCACCCAGATACGGTTTAAGGTTTATACAAATAAAAAAGTATTTCAAAGGAGATCTGAAAAACAATAGGATTTCATTTTAGGGGATGGTATCATAATAGGAAATCAGGAACTATCATTAGATAGCGGTTAACTCAGAGAAGAGGAATAAAAGGAAGAACGTCCCCTAGCGAAAGCGTTTACCGTTAGGTTCGCGAAGGATTTCTTCCGTAAAATGAGGTGTTTTGGAAGAAAGGGAAGGCGGGCGTGAGAAGGAAGATGTCGTACCATCATTCAAAAAGATTGCGATTACAAAACGGAAGTTTGTTTGTCGCAGTAATATTTCCCATATGCCTCTACATTTTAGAAATATGAAATTAACGTATTAATTTACGAAATGAGGAGTATTGACTCTGTGTACAATTTCTGTGGATTGACTTAAAATTTTAAAAGGTCGAATAAATTAGTATTCCGAGAATTATTCTTTTACTATTCAAACTATAATTTATGGTGAACCGACTAAATAACGTAAATAAGCATTTTACGTTTTCTTAATAATAAGAAAATCTGTCTTCTGCATTAACTTCTTATTGGAAAACTTCCTACAGACGAATACGATGTTGTACTTCACCTACTTATCTTTTACTCTTTAATTTCTATCACACGCTTAAATTCCTGTAAATTATTTCATGCAACGGATAAGTTGAAGAGAAAAATCAAGCCACTTCGTCAAAACTAATGGTCTTCGAAAGTTTTTACGGAAGAAGGGTGATGAGTTATAAATTATTCCAAATTAGCTCACATCATCATTTAATGCAAAATCCATCACTTAGCTTTTTGGGATGAAACGGTGTGAGGAAACACTCCTAAATCCTTCGAGGATAATTTCCCTTGATCCATTTATAAAACGAATGGACTTCCATTGACGCTTTAGATTGACCGTTGAAAGTCTTTTTTAGAACGATGCAATGTTTTGGTCTCGAAAATATGAATTCCATTATACAGCAGTATTCCTCATCATTTTTGCATACTTCGTTTTCCAGTGTATTAATTTCAAATGCTGAAAAAACCTTTCAAACATTCAAAATATTCAGTCTATAATATGATCAAGCTAATAAGTAATCATCTTTCCGTAAAAATAAATTATATCCTTTTGTTAGAACTATATGGCTTTCATAGCTACTCAGGGGTCGCTGTTTTACTTTCGGAAACCCAGTCATTTTTTTCAGTGAAATTCCTTGAAGAGGAGTTCAGAAAAAGCATGCTAATAATTTACATTACTACCCCCTGCCGAACGCCGAAAGGCGGATACATATGTAGAGGTAGATTATTAAAAGATCCAATTATAAAAAATGCTTCAGCGACATTGGATTATTATGACTTAAAGAGGAAGAATCTTATGATCTCATCAGATCATAAAATACATCTGATTAACAATATCATTATTCTCATACTTAAGAGCGAATGAATTTGAAAAAAGGTCCTTTGTATCCACACTGAGTATATTTTGCTTCTAATAAAATAGAAGCCTTCATCTGTCTTTCGCTTAACCTTACGACCAAGTGCTTCGTGAGAACCAAGTGGGCAGCGTGTTCAACATTGATAAAAGCGATCTGGGGTTCGATTCCCGATGGAAGACCGTCAATCCTTGAAACACTTTTAGGAAAACTACTCTATCGCTTCGGAAGACTGCATCCATTCGTTCAAACCTAACTTCGGATGAGGTATAAAACATTATCTTTCCAGATAGATGCAAAACGTTAGATGGCAACGCGATTTTATCAATGGAGAAATTTAAATACTTTTTTCTTATTTTCGGCCGAGAAATGGAAATGAATACAAAGCAACTTTCTGCGCAGTCGAAACCATTTCCATTACTCGTAAGCAAAGGGCTGAGAAAACAAATTAACAATATTTTCAACTACTCCTAACGGTAGCAATAAGTCAGCAGATTTCTAATAGTTTAAAATATTTAGTTAAATCACAGTTATTCATAATTCCATATGTGTAAAAAAGCTTTTCCCCATCTTTGAATTCTGCCAAGATAAGAAACATTTTAAGGAAAGACGACTCAAAAGTAGAAGACTATATAGACGATATATGAGTGTAGTTTCAAAACAGCTACGAAATTTTAGGTCTTTCAATAGATTTCACCTACGATTGGTTTAAATACAAAGTTACAATATTTTGTTAACTTGAATATGTTAGGTTTGTTAAAAGGGCAAGAGTCACATATTTTATAATTGCCCTTGATTTTCTTAGAGAGCAAATTAAGTAAATCTTCTGAAAACGGTACACGCAATACAAATTAGAATCTTTACATGTCAATGTTCTTCCCCTAGGCTAATTTATACTCGAACGACGTATTTAATTATTAGAGTCCATCCAAGGAGCAACTATTCATATTTACAAAGACTTGATTCTATACACAAACTAAAATTTATCACTAAGTTTCCTTGATAACGATAACTATCAGATTTGTTTTACTTTAAGTCGGTGAGTCTCTCAGCACTGACAAATGTTTGGTCCATCTGAAGTGCTCCTGTGAAATTGCACGGGGTTCAATCCTTGACCATCGCTATCCGAAATTTATTCCATTAAGAAGTTTAATTAATTTAAATATTATTACTGTAATTATCTGAAACATCGCGGCGTATCTAATAATTCTTAAGATAGTTTTCATACTAGTGCAGGTAAAAACTTGAAATCTGTAACTTAGGATTCGAAATTTGAGGGATGCTTCATAGAAGATAATGGCTGCAAGAAAACTGGTTACTTTCTCATACTTAGACAATCAAAGTGAAATAACATATTTAGTAATCCTAAAGAAAAGGATTGAAATATATAGCACCAGAAGCGGTTTCCCAACAAAGGGCAGTACAATCAATAGATAAGTGATTTTCAGGATTATACAATTATTTATATGAATATCAGATTTTCCTCCTACAAATTGAGTTGCTCTTCGGATTGAGGTTTCGATTTCACAACCCTCGAAATTTCAGCATATTCCATTATAAATTACGATGAAGAGCATTGGAAGAACCTGCCATGATGAAAAGTATGTTGCTACTAAATATTGCTCTCAGATCCAAGAGAACACAAGATTCTACGACTGATAGTTAATTTAGGTGTCGAATTCCGCTAAGTTATCCTTCGAAGAATGGAATTTCGTCTACTCACTAGAATCGATACAATCACGAAAACAAAGGAAGAAATTCTTGAGACTCGAAAGAGGGATATTGAATTTAACTTCAGTTTAATTTTCAAAGTATGATTTTCGGGGGGGGATCTCTGCGGAAATTGCGAGTTCCTGTGTGATCCCTGTGAGGACTTCCATCAATTAATTATAATTCATTTCTGCTTCCCTCGAATGCTGATCATGCGCTAGTATAGTTCCTAAATATTGTAAGATGTCTCAGGAATCGTGAAACAAACAGAAAATGCTAACATAAAATTAAAGTGCTCACGAAAGATTATTTCATTTTTGAAATTCATTGAACATATCCATTCTTGGATAATATTCAAACAAAGATACAATGTCGCAGATCTACCTATCAGTCGCAGTTTAATAACTCTTGTGAATAGAAAATATCATCTAAATTGGCTTATCACAATGGAGAATAGTGATTTAAATGGTTAAGGATAGATGAGTGCATTTAGCTACGTTTGCTAAATTAAATTGTAACCTCTCTGATTGACCTATGTGGCGGATACGTAACCACTTCGTCAAATTAACAGCAGTTACCTTGTGAAATAAATATATATCCCAAAATATACTAAAAATTGAATAATTCGAAATAAAATTAAAGTTCAAGCACATTAAATTTTGTACTTTAAAATAAATAAATAGCTAAAAGATAAAAGATAAAGTATATATAAAGTATTAGAGAGAAATAAATTCCCTGTTACACGTACGTATTCAAAGATTTCCAAAGAGCCCTCTTTTCTGAAACTCAACGAACTGCGAATTCATCGTATTTGCCACACCACCGTAGCACATGTCAAATGCTGATAATGCTTAAAAAAACATTACGTTTTAGCGAGAAGTTGACAAACTTGAAGTAAATACAAGATTTAGAGAACGACGTTATTACAATGTGTTTAAGTCTTCATCCGATTTAAAATATTTGTAATGCGAAAACAGTTTATGGCATTTGAATGAACCGTACCATTTGAAAAAGGAGGATCTCAAGTTATATTTACAATCTAAAAAAAAATCTCGAATGTTCTTAAGGGTATTTCATTTTGAATTATTATTGTATATTGCTTTTTCATTATACAGCGTTTTTATAACTTATGATATGTACGTTTTTATGGGGAAAACGTCGCATTCAAGACGCATGAAATTAGAGAAACCGTTTACGTAGTTATAGGTAAAATGTAATTTTTACTAGGTAACATCCGTTATAATTCCGCTGAAGAGAAATAGTCATGCTCTTCCTCCATATCAAGGACTACTAGATTATCAGTTTAAATCAAAAAATCGCAAAATATATTAAGAGATGAACTATTAGAATAAATTACCACCGCTGAACAATGCATATCGGGAGTTCCTTAGAGGTTCTCTTCAATAAAAATAGAAAGAAAAAACAATTATGAGTCTAAAATAACATTATATTGGAAAATCGCTTAGTTCTGCAAAGGGACAGATAAAAAAGATCCGGAGATAGTGGAGAAATCCACTTATGAGACTCACGGTCACATCAAAACTTCTAATCTCGAGGTCAAATTTAGCTCAGATTGCGATACTTTCTATGAAAAAGGAGGAAACTGTGTTTACTTGCTTAAACAGAAAGTTACTTGGAATTGGCAAAATTATAACGTCAACTGCATAATTAACTGGCGCACCGCAGGGAAGAGGTTAACACTTTTCAAAAGTGCTCATTCAAAGGAAGCTCTTTCAAATTCCGGGAAGTTTGATATAATCAACCTTCAAGAATAATCAGACAATCTCGGCAGTATAGGGAGAGAATTTCTTTCTTCAGCCTATGGTCTAACAGCAACTTCATTTGGGGGTACCAATCATAATGATATAATTGGATAATTTTAAGGAAGTGTTTACTAAATCTTAATAATTATCAATTTATAGACTTTTATAAAGCAAAAGTTTTCTCTTTAAACTGAATATAAATGGGAAATCAATCAAATAGGATCCAGTTTTCCATTATTTCTTCCTAACTCTTTTTATTATTCTCTCAATGTTTTACCAACTTCGGTGGCAAAATAGATAGAATTTCAGCCTATAAATGCCAGTATCAAATGTTCTACTTCTGGTTTATGAGTTTCAAAAAAGTGTGTCCATTGCTACCCCTCTCCCTGTAACTGTAAGATTTTTTGCGGGCGTGAAATATAAATAAGGATGAATATAAAAGAAGGATGACTTAACAACGTTATCATATTCATTAGTGTATTTATTCAATCCATTTTTCTAATAAGTGGGATCGTTTTCGTTCCGGAGCCTTAATATTATAGGTTTCGGGTATTCGATAACCGAGACTTAATAGCTGAATGCCCCGTATAATAAAAGATCAAAGGACGTTTTTGAAACTAACGCAATAATGGAAATAAGTTTATCGAAGAATACCGATATTCATAGAAAATCATATATCTCTCAGATGAATGCATCTTTAAAGAGTCACACGTAAATGAGCGAACACACGATCGCACCAAAATACAGAAGTTTGGCGAAAATGGAGACCAAAGTATTGTCCTCGGCGAACGGAGAATTTCCTTCGAGTTACTTAGCACTGAGTGTTGCGACGAACAATTTGTGTTTTTTGCTTTCCGCGGATTCATTCCAGGAGACAAAGAAAATCATCTGGAGACGTTGGTTATGGAGACACCAAGGATTGAGATTCACCAATCCATTCTTATGATCACGATTTGGACACTCACCGGTGGTGCAGCAGCATGTTGTGAAGGCAGTGGACGTCCTCTGGGGGTATCCAAGAGCGAAGTGGAGATGAGAGCGGAAGAGAAGAGAGTGTTTAGGAGGAACGGGAAGAGGGCGTTCTTATGTGGGAGGGGAAAGACCTCAACGCCTGCAATGAAGGGAACGTTCCCCCTACCGCCTTTCATGCACTTTGGCTCTTGGACGGATTTCCCAGTCCGAAATTCCATGAATATTTCCATCAGATCGCTATGATTGCATGCATCATTATACCTTGCGTGGGGGTCATCTTTTTCCGAAAAAGGTGTTGAATCGATTGATTATGTAGAAACATTAAAGCATATAAACTCTCATAATTTAGAGAATCCGAAAACTTTTAATATCCGACACGGCTATGAAGTCTTTAAGTTTCCAAAACAGTTTCATTGTTTTTTATTTATTTTTTATATTTACGCTTATTTCTTTATAAGTACCGTTCAAGCGGAGACGGCTATCATCAGTCTAAATTTTTCGTCGACTAACCCTAATAATTTGTGGAGAGTAAAACTTATAAAACCCTAAGTTTTGTTAAAAAGTTAATTTTATTTTCAGCAATTTCTTCGCCGTGAAGAAGTTCCATAAATTAACGGTGGACTCCGTAAAATTTGCCTTTGCATATATTTTGTCTAGACAAACAAATTAATACAAGCATTCATTTTTTAGCTCCAGGATGAAAACAGTTAAACATAACTCAAACCACCGTATACACTAAATAACAAATAGTGGATACTGAGAGACTAGCAGCGAAGTCGTTTTAGAAAAGAGAAGGTTCATCAGGAGATGCCAGATTTTTCAAATAAAAAGATTCCTTAAGATCACATAAGGATATCATCAGAGTAGGAAGATATAAATAATAAGACTGATAGAACCGAAAATCAGATTACTTCTTTTTCGACAAATTAAGTAACTTTAAGAGTTCATATCGATGAACCTACTAATTTGACGTAGAGCTTTGAAAATTAAGTAACTGGAATTTTAAATTCATTGTCATTAAAATAAAGCTGCGTTTTGTGATCCCAGGATATCCGAATACCAATAGATGAATTCGATCACACGACAGTTGGCTATTTTTTCATGATATACCGTTTTTAACGGCTTAGGAGAGCCAATTCTTTTCCCATAAAAGATAAAAAATCGCTTAGTGCCCGAAATGTTGCGGTTTTTCGCTTGGAATCGCTCCACGCCCTAAGTAGGATTCCACAAAATGGAAATCACTCTCTTCGACCAATCATTCCTTCTCCTAAAACTTAAAAAGAATGAGTTGATATTAAAGTTGATAATTGGGAGAATATGGGGTGGAGTAAAGGAAAAGCAAACACCATCAGTCAAAGCTACCCTGATCACAAAATTTTAGGAATCTTCATGGAAAAAGTTAAATGCAATTAAAATAAGTAGCAAATTAACAATGCAATATATATAACTAACTCCATAAATAAGTCATTCGACCATATCGTGAATATAAGTTAATATAATTTTTTAGACAAATTCCGATATGCACAAATACATATATCGAATGTAAGGCAGCAGCCTGA
This sequence comes from Pachydiplax longipennis, assembly GCA_036926295.1. NCBI lineage: Eukaryota > Metazoa > Arthropoda > Insecta > Odonata > Libellulidae > Pachydiplax > Pachydiplax longipennis. The sequence goes on along the minus strand of JAVFKF010000024.1, from coordinate 9,238,778 downwards.
ATATTGCTGCTCAGATTGCTAAAGCTAGAATGCTCATTGTTTTATTTACTAAACTATAAACATCCTCCATTTTGGAGCAAGACGACGTACATACATACGTACTACAATTTTATGATAGTCTTTGAGAGAAGTAATTTCTATGTACTGCATAGAAAAAACCGTCCAGATTGGCTTAAATCGGGACCAAACGTGGTCGCATTTCGACGACTGCCAGAACATGCAGAACGAATGCAGAACCGTATTGAGGGTGGGGGAGCGGAAAACATGTTGAGCGTGTAGGGGGCATAATATCGAAGCTACTTTATACTGAAATTGAACCTTGCCTAAAAATTATTTTATTTATTGACATATATTTTGTAAGCCTGAAAATGTCTTTGTTCGAACTTTTCGAACTTTGTTGAGAGGAGTTTTCGCTTATAATTTATCGGAAGGATATTTTTCTCAAAGCCAGGAACAGTGCAATTTGAACTATTTCTAAAATGTATATGTAGCTTTACCCTACCAAATCTTGATGGGCGTATTCAAAATCCTTATCAACATTTCATGCAAAGTTTTAGGTATTATTAAACACAGAAATTTTGAATTACTTTTTAAAATAGCTATCTAAATGTTGTATAAAAAAGTGTATAGAAAGTTGTCCTCAGTAAAATAATGAATTAAGTAAAGGTAATTTAGCGTTTCAAAGCGACAGTCTGTGATTTAGATGTGACAGAATATCCTAAAGTTTCCTGGATGTCATATACATATTTATATAAGGTCAAACTTGAAACATCTCTAAAAAATATGTCAGAAAATGAAATGAAAACCTTTCATGCTCATGTCGTCAAATCCAAAGTGAATTTTTATGGCCTCCCAGATAGCCAAGTGGGCAGCCTTTCTTAAAAGCGGAGCCGGGTTCGAATCTCGGGGAGGTCCTCACACTACCACAGTTCACTGCCTCAACGGGAAGGAGGGGTGTTAACGGAGGTTGGAGGCGATGTATAGCCCAGGTTCAACCATGCTAAGAAGGCTTCAACAATATCTCCGGCCAAATTGTGAAAGTGGCATTCACCAACCGGTTGTAGGACATTCTGATGAATTATTGTCCTTCATCCCCCAAACTCAAATACAATTTTCATGATGAGCTTCTGTAATGGAAATTTATTCGGACGTAAAAGCACGAGCCATTCGGATGTCCGGGAGGTGGTGGTATTGCAGATGTCAATCATGAGGAAAAGAACTACCACCCTACAATTCGTGACTTACAACTGCCGCAGTTTGAAAAGTGAAGACCGACTACTGGAGCTATTGAATGAAGCAGAGAAGATAAATTGGGACGTCATCGGACTCAGCGAAGTTAAAAGAAAATGAGAAGATTTGATTAAAAACTTGATTGTAAAACAATCTACAGCATATAAAAAGTATATCTGACAGAATTTGCAAGCTATACACAAGATAAATGAGAGTTACTCGGTTCAGATCATACACAAGTCTTCGCACCAACAGCAGCAAGCAGAGAAGAAGAAATTGAAAATTTTTACCAGACTCTGGGCACTGAACATGATAAGGAAGACCACTATTATAAAATATTTATGGGCGATTTTAACGCTTGTGTATGTCAACAGGGAGCCGATGACACCGTCGCAGGACTACATGGACAGGGCCAGAGAAATGAATGTGGTCACTGCTCAGTAGAGTTTGCTGAATGCACCAGTATGTACATAACAAATACATATTTCAAGAAAACCCTAAAAGGAAGTGGACGTGGAGAGGTCCCAACAGAGTAAAAAATGAAATAGATTATATATTGGTTAATAAACTCTACATGTAACAGACTGTGAAGTCTTGAACAACTTTAGCACCGGAAGTGACCACAGAATTGTAAGACGCACAATGAAGATTAATCTCTAAATGGAATGTAATAAGTTGATTTCATGCAAGAAAAATTAAATAAGCATTGAAAAACAAGAAAAATAAAACAAGAATAAATTCCAGCTGGAGCTAAAAATAGATTCTCAGCACTTCAAGAAGAAGAACTGGAAACCAATGTCATGCAAGCTGTTAAGGAAGCAGCAGTAGAAGTGGCAAGCTCACAAAGAAAAGCAAAGGATAGAAAGCTTAGTGACAGCACCCGACAAATGATGAAACGACGTAGGGTACTGAAGAATTCAGATACACAAAGAGGTAACATAGAATACGTAAACTTTTAGCTAGAAGAGCAATTAAAGAAGACGTGGGAAATTTTAATGAGAGAGTTCTGGAAGAGGCTAAAGAAAACAGCAAAAGTATGAAGAAGACCAGACAACGCCTAGCAATTGGAAATAAACAGATTTTAGCCTTACAGAAGGAAGATGGCATAAGAACTTTCCATAGTTAAGTAAATCTAAGAATGATAGCAGAATAGTTCGGCAACCCATAAAAGAAGGAAGAAAATGCTGAAGAGGAAAACAAAGAAGCAAGCCAAAACTCACGAGATCCCCTCTCTATTCCCCCAGAAGAAGTAATTGCAGCAATAAAGCAGACGAAGAACGGAAAAGCAGGAGGCATAGATGGAGTGTTAGCAGAATATTTAAAACTTGGTGGAACAGAAGTTTCACACGTTTTAGCGCAGTTATTCATTAACTGGCTGAAACAAGGAAAAATCCCCCGGACTGGAATCATGCAAGAGTTGTCCTTGTCCACAAGGAAGGGCTGAAGAATAACCGCCCCATCATTCTCCTATTTTTTGTTTCAAAAACATTCATGAGGATAATAGCTGAACGGATAAAGATTATTCTATCATCTGCCCAGCCTAGAGAGCAAGCAGAATTCCGGAAGGGCTTCAGTACTATGGACCTCATCCACACACTACAAGAAATAATCAGCAGAACAAATGAATATGAGATGCCACTAGTACTATGCTTTGTGGACTATGCTCAGACCTTCGACTAGGTAAGTACCTCCTCTACACTAGAAGCTCTGGAAAAAACAAGGAGTAGATGTAGAGTACATCTGTCTCAGAGGGAAGCTCAAAATAGAGAGAATTGGAAAGTACTTGGGGAGGCCTACATCCGACATCGGATTTAAAATGGCTGATATATATATATATATATATATATATATATATATATATAGATTGATATATGTATATACGTGTGTGTGTATCAGCCATTAAAAAATAAAAAAAATCGCCAAATCTAATCCTAGTTGTCAATAAAGAAATCTTTGATAGAACCTTTAGTGCCATTATAGTATTAAAATAAAAGACGGAAATAATTCGACGTAACTCAAAAGTAAGATCAGGAAGGGCTCGATGCAGTGAACTTGAGTTATTCGATACAATATAAGTTTGATATTTTACCTTTTTTGGCTATGTCGTTAATTCAAGAATCTGAAAGCTCATTTTCGTCTGAACTATCCCTCCATAAAGGCATCACGCAAACATTCTATTTGATTTTCCTTTTCCCATTAGAAAACGCTTATAAATTAGCTCGGTGAAAGTGACCTAACAAGGTTATCTTTAATGTGATAAAAGGAGCGATACCACTACAGCCTTTCCTAGAGCAACGATGATTTGTGGTTAATTTATTTTAATGCTTAAATCGATTTTAACTCTGTCGAAACACATTTTCCGAGAGATTTCTAGAATAAGCTCGAACTGTCATCTGCGAGAAACGAGCTTGGAATTCTCTGCAATAAGGTCACCTGATTGGAATGATAAAAACTATTATGAAATTATAAGAAATATTTGAGGAATAAGTATTGATTTCTCTCAGTTCGAGGCTTCAAATAAGATATAATAGTAGTATAATTTTCCTACACAAAAGCGTATAATAATGGCATAGACAATCCAATGAATTTTAATCAGCGAACAGGTGTGGTCTTTGGAGATCTAAAAAGGCGTAAAAACCGTTTATGTAAAAATAGTGTATGATGCGCAAGCTTCTAGTATTGCAAAATTTTTCTGTTCCAAACAGCGAGCTAAACGTTATCATATGCAAATATAGTAGAATTGTTAATTTTTTAAAATACATAAAGGTTACACTATAAACACTGTGTAATGATTCTCTCCTCCAGGAAAAATCCAAAGTGGAAAATAATAGGGTTCTGTGAAGATTTATTTTTAAAAGGGCGTGCGTGCTAAAGGAACGTTCTATTTCATTGCACTTAATAAAATAATAACTTTTATCATGATTAGTATAATTTTGATACGGCAAGACACTGAAAATAAAAGCATAAGGTCTACTTACATAACATATATAAGAGGGACTACTATTTGAATAGAAAAATATTGATGTTAAATTTTAAAATACGAAAAATTAACCAAATGTAATTTTTTGCTCCAGTTTGAAATTTCTAATTTTCGATTCAAAATGGTGTATAAGAGGATAGCAACCAGCAAAACCAATTTGAAATGAATCAGCATGACATGATTTGCACTGCGTTTCAAATTCTCTACTTATTACAATATTTAGTCAAATATTCTATTCGAGAGAGTGGCATTTCTGTATGTATGTCTTTGAGCATAAATGATAAAACCTAAGGATCGGATAACTATAACGGCAGCTGAAATTTCTCCTTCCGGTTTGTATACGCATTAAAAATCGGTTTTGATAGTTCTACCGATCAATTGATAGTTCTACCGATCTACGAGAGCTCTCACATGCTATTCTAGAATGTTCCTTGCCTACTGATCTCATTTATTCTCATTTATTCTCAGTCCAATAAAATATTCTTATTGAATTGACGGGAGTTTCTCTTTCCGGCGAATTCGACGTAATGGTTGACGTAGGTTATGAAAATAAACAAAAGAATCGCCAATCATTAAGGGTAGGGAAGAGTTTTTCACTACCCTTAATGATTTAAGAAGGAGTAATAATTGAACTGAATAAAAAAGAGAGCATGAGGTCCATCAGTCTTAGAGGCCTCGCAATTTCCAATTTAGAACGAGGTTGAAGATTCATATCGCGCCATTTTACCATCTCCTCAATGTCAACGCGAAGCTCCAAAGCATGATTTCACTTTGGGAAACACTTTCCCGCGGACAAATTATTCCACGAAGGAAAAAATGAAACGTAATTAAGCGTGTAACTCAAAGTCGGTCAAATTCACATTACACCGCTATGGAGTTTTCCCTTTCTGCAGTCAAAATAAAGGATAATTAATTCGTTTTTTGACGGTCGGGTGGGCTCGGTTAATATTCTTGTTGAGCCAGTCAATATTTTGAGGAGACGTCCGCCGTCGACGGCAGTGCCCTCTGCTTGCCTTCTGTACGAACTACGCGCCGTCGTCTAGCGGAATCCACGCTCTGAATATCCCCAAATTCTTCCGTGGAACAAGGAAGAAGACCTCGGGCCTGCGTCTCGGTGCGCCCTAGGTCGGCAAAATGCAAGTGTTATCGCCGCGGGGCAATCACGCCTCAGGCGAATCAGTGTGAGTGATTTTGAATTGCCTACGGATCTGACATATAATACAATTAGGTGAATAATTCGATTCTAGAAAATAAGTAAATTGAATATCTTACCCGTCTTTTATGCTATTGTCGTCCTTTATATTTTCAGTGACTGCATTAAAAATTGAAGTATTATTAATATATTTAATTAATAACATCTCACTTGTCATATGTGAGACGTGGGCATTATCAAGAAGCGATAGGGAAACCAAAGAAAGTATAGAAATTTTTATATGGAAAAAGATGTTCCATATGAAATTGCCAGATAAGGTTGGAAATGAAATGTGAAGAAGAGTAGAAAAAGAAAGAAAATTGCTTGGCATCAAAGAGAAACGCAAATGAAAATAAAGAAGAAAGGAAGAAACTGCTTGATGAGGGATATTTTGGAAGGATCAGTAAACGAGAAGAAAAGGGGGGACAAGAATAACTGATGACATAAAAGATAGAAAAGTATTTGTACTTCTGAAGAAAAACCGGAAAAAATAGAGGGTTGGAGAAGCAGCAGAAACATGCAGATCGCATTTGATAATGAATTAGACATAATAAATATTTAATTAATGTATCTAGACAGTCTTCGAAACGTATTCGATGAAAATTTCGATCTTAACTATTTGAGACTGTGATAAGACTTTAATAGCACAATTCCAACCTTTCAGAATCACATGTTTGGCTTCCTCATAAGATTTTGTGAAGGCGAAGTTTAAAATATTAAATTAACTAATGAACCGATGGAAATATACATCTGATAATACACATCTGATATACACTTGTTCTTTATAAATAATGAAAATCCAGGTAAAATTGAAAAAGTTACCTAAAAATCCCAAAAATTTCCTCCAATACTCTAGAGCTGCTCCTACTCTGGAGCTACCTCCAATTCCCTTCTGCTAAAATAACCTCTATCACACATTGAATGAGATTTCCTCTGATAAATATTTCATCTGATTTTTTGAGAATATAGAGGATTACATGCCATACATAATGGTACATTGAAAAACGCTTAAATCAATTCCATACATAAGCAATTCCATCGAGCAAGTTCTTACTTGGCATCCCATGGCACAAGTGAACCTTAAGATCATAAGAATCTAAAAGAGATAATTGCGGGAACTTGCAAGAATAAGGGCGGTCTGTTGAATTGAAACATAAATATTTGCCACCTCAACATTTCCAAAGATTTACTTATCTTATTTGATGAAATCCGAAATCAAAACTGAATCTTCCCAAAAGAAGTAATATAAATTTTACTTAATCATACATCGTTATGCAAATAATTCAATTAATTATTAAGGTTGACAATTATCTCTTAGATGCACGCCCTCACAGACAAAAACCCAATTACTTCACGGCCATATTTCAAACGCAATATTTAGCATTAGCAGTAAACGGTAAGAGATATTTTTACGTTTTGTAAATGGTTATATCTCTCAATTAACTCCCGAAAGTTTTCGAGCCAAAAATTTACTGAAATTCTGATACATTATGAGCAGCGCAAGAGAACAGATATCAAATATTGCATAAAGGAAACTTTTATAATGATTTTTCTGAGTAGCAATAATAATAGAGTTTTGGAATCTCAGAAGCTATTTACCGATTGAATATGAAATTGAACACGTAAAGATATGAAATTATTCCTAATTAAATCTATTTCAGTTACTAGCGCAGCTATCGAAGATGCTATCTTCATTTTGCAGATTACTTTAGGAAATTGATTCTATATGATCCGTATGATTAATTTTTCATTAATATATACCGATATGGTAATGGCTATTGAAGAATAAAAAGTGATAAATTTATTAGAAATCGCAACAAAGCCAAACGTTGGAGGAAGGTAGCCTCGATAAAACTTTTCACTAACTCTCCTAATGTTATGCAATCAGATAATGTGAAACCGTCATGAAAAAATGATTATCTTCCTTAAAATTTCTTTTTGTTCGAAAGACCTCAAACTTCATAAGCTCCATAAGTCTTCTGCCATTCTCCTTTCACAGGGATACACTGCAAACTGAATGACTAAACGAGTCAAAAGATAAGTTAATTTTTAAAAAGAAATGTAATGCAGTGCATTTTAAATCTCATATTTAATCGCGAGTCTCCACACTTTTGCAGAATCAGCTTGAAATTCAGTACGCAAAAAATTATGCTACTTCAGAGTTGGAATAGAACTATTCAAAGAGAAATTTAATCTTACGATCACTAGAATTATAATTAGAGCATATATCTAAAACGAGGTAAAAGAATTTATTAAATTATTTCATGAAGCAGTTTACATATTTGTAAATAAAATTTAGATATAAGTTATTATCAGGCTCCAGGGCTTCTTATTCTTCCTATTCACTTTTTATTTAACGTAAAAAGTAGGTCAATGGTACTAAATAAAATCCGAACTAAATAAACAAAGATTTTCAGATAAACATTAAGAAGAATTAGTTTCTTCTTTTCGGCAGCTTATGATTCGTAAACGGAAATCACTCTCCGTTTACAATTGAAAAACTGTTTCGATGCGTGATAAGTCCTCGTGGACTATCGACCCGTGGAAACTTATTACCGTTGGAATGGGCCTATTTTCTGAGTGATATCAGACCAGAACGTGATTTTCTCAATGGGATATTTCATTTCCAGGCTAAACGATTAATTTAGTCTTGCAATTCAGTGCGATGAACATTCTCTAGGACATAATCGTAGATTTTTAAAGAACTTTGAAACGCAGACCTCTATACTCATACATACGGTTGTCTAGGGTAAAACATATTTACTTTCATTTTCATTTGAAATAAATACTAAAAGTAGGACTCCTCATATTCAAACTGAGCAGTAATCCCGAGTAGTAAATAAGTAACATTTACTTACAAGTTTTATTTACTTCGTTTAAGCGCCTCTTGTAAAATGTATAAGATTCTATGAACCGAAGTTTTCGAATTATGCAAGTCGAAAATCCATCGCCAGCTGAATCTCGTTCTGTAAGAGATACACAATAATATTCTACGTAAGAAATTTGAAAAAAGTGTAAATATACTTTTTCTGGAGGAATAAAGACTTTATCTTGATAACAAAGGGATTTATGAAATTTTCCGTTTTTTTATTTTTTCCGCGCGCCAAAATTTCGTAGTACTGCCCGTAGATGCCTTCAGTAGATGTTCTGTGATGATTCTGTAGATGCTATCAGTGATAAGTGGGAAGGAGGAATAGGCTATTTCATGGAAAATCGAACAGAAAACCTATCTTTCTAAGTTTTAAAAATGTTTACTTCTTGATTGTTGCAGTTAGATAGTTGCAGCCCAGAAACAACTTTTGTTGAGTTAGTAATTCTCCAACTCTCGTGATTTTCTGGAAATACGGCGAACATAGATTATTTCGAAGGGTCATAAGTTAGGATTAGAGTAAAAAATCTGGTTCTTTCAGTTATCGATACGGATTTAATTTATCATATCATATTTATTCATCAAAGCTCCGATTATTCTTTAAAATTCCTAAAAATTTTCAATTAATTATTTAATACAGCAGAAAATTTCGCGTGCTAGGAAGATGTGACACTTCATCTCATGTGATACGCAGCATCATACGATAGCTTGTGTGAGAGGGGCAACAAAACTCTGGTAAAACGGCCCTTAAGCCATGAGACATCTGAGCAAACGTTGTGGCCCTTCTATCTTGGGAATTCAGAATTAGAATTCGTATTTAGTTTGTCTTCGGATTCTCGGAGTATAGAAGTGGAGTGGCTTCCTTACTTAACATCGTGTTTTTTCTCAAGTGGTCTACTTCCAAATTTGTGCGATCGTCATGTCCAAAGAGAAGAGAAGGCCAAATGAGACAAGCTGTGAAGCATCAGTTTAAACAACTTTTTCAACAAGAGTCTCAATGCTGTCGAATTCTGCGAAGATGCCGCAAAAGAAAGTCAAAAATTACTGAAGAAGAAAAGAAGGATACTGAGGCGCGTAAACTGCTCGACCAGAGTTGAAAAGAAGATTACATAGCCATATAAATATGCAATATACTTGATTTACTTGTGATCGGCTTGGCGTTTTTCTTTGCAAAAATGAGTTTTAGTTTAATGAGTTTATATTTATTTCCGCCAGAAATGCATAAATTTTTTGGATTTATGATCAGTATGAATCCGCTGTAAGGAAATACTAATAAAATTATTCTTGTCGCTGATGTAAATGAGAACATTCAAGATATCTCAAAAAGCAGTTCGCAATTACGATACTTTCTTATTTTTCAAATTTTACTTGCTAATATCCCCTTCATGTTATTTTCCTTTTAGAAAGTAATCTTAAGATAAGGTAAACTGCGAAACCCCTGCCAGTAATCCATTACTCTTCTATGAAATATCTAGCTTCGAAAAAATTACATAGTATTTATAACTTTGATCTATTGCAAACCTAAAATATTGCGTATAAATACTGTATTTTTCTTAAACATTACTTTAGGAACTTTTTAATGTGCTTTCTCTTAACGCATCCGGAGTCAATTCAAATTTAACGCGGGAATCGCGAGGCGAGTAGACTGAGGGTATAGGACAACTCGCCGCGGGCACCGTCAAACCTTATCTCTATTGTAGACAGAGCACCTTCACTTTCGAAGTTAACTTTATTCTAATTAAAAAATTAATTGACCTTTTCAACACATAAATCCATCCAATCGTCCCGATTTCAACGTAAAATCCCGGTTTTTTCTACTGTCCAGGCTAATTGGAAGAACTAGGATAAAGAGTTTAATATAAAGTACGAAGTTTTCAATTATATAAATCACTAAAACTCAAATTATGATAAAGTAGTGGCGCTGTAAAAACTTTGAGTTTCTTAAAAGCACAGGAAATTAGCTTAGAGTAAGTTTTAAGGCAGTGCCCAGGTTTAAACCGCTCCTTAATTTGATAAGCTCCGATTTCTTTCCATCAGAATATGGTACTACAGATATATTAGAAGAGAGTAATACCGAGTCTATGGCACTTAACATGGTGGCAAAAGCAGAGATATAACAGAACAAATTAAAAATTTATCCCATACCGCAAAATGATCTTTTTAGTTATAAATGTGTGTACTATTTTCAGTTATCTCTGAATATTTTTTAAGCACAGAGTCAAATTGGTGGGGAAACAAGAGATGCTTGTGTCGAGAGTTTACCCGGACAGTGGCAGGAATGATGACGATGGTGATGATGATAAAGAATCAGAAGACGAAATTCTTTTTCATCTTCGATTTAAGAGACCACTATAGCAAGAAAATATGCAAACATCCAGCAAAATTTGTGTTTTCTTAAAAAAGTTCTAATTTTATAGACGAACAGGAGAATGTAAAATGATAACGATCTCGCACCCCGTTACATTTTGACTGACTGATGCCGTGCTTATAATTGGGATTCACTTCCATACATAACTGCTGAGAAAATTACGCCATATAATTTATTTTGGCTAATCGAGAAGTCTGTGAGAAAGCGAACGGTAAACAAAAGTGAGAAATGTGAATGCACCCAAATAACTCCCAGTAGTAGAACTGTCAAAGGGTATTATACGAAATTTTTCCGCAACGTTTGTCACTGGAGAAATGCTCAGGTTACTTCCGAGTCTCTTGTCTGGCGCTGTGAAATTTTCTCCTCTCGGAATTAACTTAGCGGAGAAAACTCCGTATCAGCGGATTGTAGTAAGACTTGTAATAAATCATCCAAGTAGAAACTCCTGCTATACTAAAAATGATTACAAGATTTTCTATTCAGCACAAATACTATACGAGAATCCTATAACGTTTTCCATGAGACAACATATATACAAATTTCCCGAATCCTATTGTGAGTTTCTCCCATAATAAACTTTGAAAGCTTCCATACCAAAGATTCCTGGACAAGTGTACTTGGTATAGGTCTTCATTAGATAAATACGTTTCGGAACACAAAATTATTTTGTGTGGAATTCGCCGATTTTCTTTTAGACTACATTTAACTATAATTTTAGCGGATTTCTGGTTCATTTTTATTGATTTTAGCTTTATATCTGAGTAATAATGAAGGGTTAGATGTAAGAAGAGACTTTTCAGTCTCAATCTCGCCCGAATAAAGACGATTTATTATTATTATAATAATTGAACGGAATTGCTTGTCCTCTGAAAAAGAAGATGATTTAAATTAAGATTAGAACATATATCTATAAGAAATAAGAAAACGCAACAATATATAAAGAGGTAGCTGGGAAAATGGATGACTTCTAATTTTAAAATTATAAAAATTTTATAATTGAACAGTAACCCGAAATCTGCCATTTTCAATCTTATAAGTTGAATATCGTTGAAAATACCTTCGTTAAATTGTTGAATTGCATAATATTACACTATCAAAGTTATGAATCCTAAATTTGATATTTTAAGTAAGAATGAAGTACTTGCTAAAGTTATTCCGATATTAAGAAGGGAAGGGAATATATACGCGATTTTGACTAATTAAGGACTCAACGGATTTCACTTTCGAAAGTTGGCAAATTAATAAAATATTGCAAAGATGTTTCATAGGAATTAAATCGGTGTTAAAAGAATTTCACAAACAGGACTTAGTACGTCTACAGAAATTTCATACTCAGATACTTCATGGAAGAAATTATTTAATTTTAATTCAATTTAATTGTACAGATTTACTGAGAATTTCTATATGAGGAAGTATAGTGAGAGCAATTTTGCACTTCTCATAATCCTTTTCTATCCTTTATGGTACAAATAAAATCAAGCAGCGATGTTCAAAATATATGTCTGAAATATTACAGAGATTGCAAAATAGATTAATAAAAATAAATATTAAGTACGGACAATTTGCTTGAAATAAATCCATGATAAATGCCCTTCAATAGATGTCGATAGAAGAAAGATTTCCGCCACGTTTAGTTCTATTGTCAATACTATATATTGATTTATTTAAAATCTACATTCTCCGGAGTTTTTGATGTGATTGATGTTTTGTGAGCCGATATGATTGCTTTGACGTATCGAATCTTGGAATCGAACGTAAGATATCACATCTAGAAAAACTATAAAAATATTATCTGTGCAAGGATGACATTTAATGATATTTAAAGTTTAAAAGTTGCGAATATTTTTTGCTCTCCAGTTTATTGCGAATATGAAGAAAAACATAAACCCATACAAACTTAACTTTCTATTTTATTTATAAGAAGAAAGAAAAATCGTATATATATATATAAATAAAGAAGATGGAATTTGCCAAATACAAAAGGGATAATTTGATAAAACAATTAATTCTCCTTTCATTTGGCTCTATACACCAAATTTGGTTTCTTTGTATGTGGTAGTTAAGCGAAACAACTATGTACTACTACTATCTGTAGGAATGACGCAAGGATTCTTAGTAAGCCCTGGATAATTTTTTTACCTCAAATTTATGATATATTTAGTTCCCATTTTCTTGTGTGCTGCTGCTCTCGAATTCTATTTTGAAAAGTAATTTACTTGCAAATGTAGAATTAAATATCGAAAAAAATAACTTACTGTTTAAATTACCAACATCAAAGCTATCTTAAGATTCATGATTAACTCATCAACGCAATAATGAAATGGTACCAATCACGGAAATTTAAGTCCTCCATTCTCTACAGCCAGTCACCCACGACCACACCAAGTATTTCATCTCAGATTGGAATTTTCGATAACATTTTCACATGTTAATATACCGACTACTACACTAATTTCTGCCTCCTTTCACTAGATCGCTATTTTTAGGGAACATAGCAAAATCGCTGTTTCGCGAAGTTATCTAAATATTCTTGCATAAAAGAGGATGATGTCGATAAGGAATACATTGAATGTTGACACGAATCATGATCGACGCTAAAGATGCCAAAGAAAGAAAAGAGAGTCACCACAATCGGATATGTAACGGTGTTCTCTTTTTTCGCCTCATCTCTCCGTTACTCCGTCTCACACTTCCGCTGTGGACCTCAAAATCCACGCCCTGCACTCTCTCTCTTCTATTTCACACCTCCGTGGATACAAAAACAAAGTGCATTCTAGTTGATCTGAGAGACAAAATAGCTCTGCATCGATTTCCTTCCGATTAGCCGATACATCTTCATACTTATTCAGATCGATTTGAAAGAAACTTCCTCAGTTTACTATGTTGTTGTGATGTTATTTTTTTCCAATTGATGTTTAACTTCTACTCTAAAAGTCAACCATCAACTCTAAAAGAGAGTGTATTCGATTTCCCAAACGAATAATATTTCCAATAATATTCGTTCGTGAATTGAAATTTGTTCAAACAGTATTTATTCTATCATCATTAGTGTTCTTTCTTTCGGTAGGTTCGTTTGTCTTAATATTCATTATACAATACCCTCTCCTCATCGTATCTTTTTCATCCTCTTTTTTTCCTTGCATCTCAGTCTTACCTCTCCTCTACTCCGTCAGAGGAGGTGGAGGAGTGTAATTGAGGGTAGAATTGCCACCAAATTCCTCTGCTATTTCTTAATTACTTCATTACCTCTCCTTCCCCACCAGATCTAGCAGGCTTTTGTTTTTCTATCAACACAACTTAATTTTTCGATTCTACGCCACACTCACATCTCGCAGTCCCTTACGTTTTGATTTCCACTTAATTTCTTTATATTTATTTGTTATTTATAGCATAAAATCTTAGGAAATATAGCACCAACCGCTCGATCAAATAATCGTGGTATTTGTCCTGTAAGGACACTAAATTTCTTTCGGAAATATTGTCTACATGCATAATACAAGGATGTAGAAAGAGAAATGTTGATTTAGTCAATCCTCAGAATAGACTGATTCAATTTCAGAACTCACTGTAGTATAATTACTTTATTCTGATGTTGAGAAAACGGGAATATTCAATTCTGGAGCGGGTAAAACCGGGACTTTTCCTTATTAAAAGTTATTGTGAGATAATTTCATATAATTTTAACCAGAAAGTTGCAGCCGAATAGTTGTTGTTTCCGAATTCGTTGTGAAATATATTCGGTGCTGTTTCTTCCGAATTATCCTCATCAGCTGCATCGTTAGTTGCGATTTCACCTTCCAAGTCTCCACTGAAAGTTTCCAAGCCTTTTATAAATAGAGAGTGGCATTCCCAAGGAAAAATCCTAACATGACCGGGACTAGAACCCGGGTCTATAACCTTCCGCGCTGATGCTTTAAATGGCTAATTAATCTATAATACCAAGAATAATGAGTTCGTCCGGCAAAATTGCCTAAAGTTTTATTCAAGACATGGCATCCAAACAAACTGCAAATGAAAATTACAACATTTATCTCGATTTCTCTCTAGACAGTTTCTTCCTCACGTGAGAAACAAAAAAGTTTTAGGTGACGTATAAATTGGACTGCACGACGAATGTTTTCTTGAGTTACGCTCCAACTAAATCATTTTTACTAAGATTTGGTTGCTCTAAAATTAATCTCATGTAACTTTTATGCATTCGGACGATACACTGAGCAATTGGAGAAAAAATCAGCATTTTATGTAGGATGGTACGAGAGTAAAGGCAGTTTCAAACATGTTCACTGGTGAAAACTCGGCAATTCATTCAATTTTTGCTTTTAACTTTGTTGTTTTTGCTATAAAAGCAGAAAATTTTCACTGATGTGTTGATAGAGTTATTTCTATTCAAATTTCATCAGAACTTAAGTTTGAATCGGTCAATGTAAACTACGAATCTTAATTCTACCCGTACGAATCCGTAGCTCCGCGTAAAGGCGACCCAGCGCGAGGCTTTTCCTTTCTCCCGTTAGACAATACGGCCTGGGATTTTGGAACAGGCCATAGAATATAAATACAGTAATTATACAACTAAAAATCTCCTCACTAAATCTACACAAATGGAATAAATAAATATCATCCTTATTTGAGAGGTTAGAATCATTGTAATATATACTGAGAGTTTTCGAGGGTGGTGCTCAACTCCTTAATATTTACAAGAGCACTTTTGTTTTGTCTAATTCTAGCTGATGGCTGCTCTCCGTTTCATTTTAAAATACTTTAAAGTAGGATAATGGATAAATAAACTTGATTTACATATATATTGGTGATCATCCTACAAGGAAATCCATTCTGATCGAAAACAGCATGAATTACTTTTCGTGGGATTAAGTCACCAATTTCAGACATTAATTTAAGTGAATTTGATTAGCATACCTCCCAGAGTTTAAACTTGGTTGAGAGAATGAAAAATCAGATATTTTGTAGAAAAAAATTACCTTATACGATTACGGAAGTCTTAGAGAAAAGCAATTAATTGTTTTCAATTAAACATAGAAAATGTACGATGGAATGCCAAAGATAATTTCCAAGCATTCCAAGATATTTTAGACATCGGCCTTGGATCATGTATTTAGAACTTCATTTACAGAAAAATATATCATTGATTCCAGCCTTCATGAAAAATCCTTATTGAAAAACTAGATAAAGGAAGTTAAAATTGAACGTTAAATTGAATTGAGAATTAAAATAATCTCTGTATAGCCTCCAAAATATATAAATACCAGATTAGTATCACCCAGCTTGTATGTTACATGTCGATAGTAAAAATAATAGGAAATAATAAGAGATAATCCAATGAAACTCTATACGTTTATGGTTATTACAGTTTTATTTGGTCATGGTGTTAGGAAAACAGCGAGCTGAGACCAAAAAATTGCTCCTTAGAATTAAAGATTGCTTTAGATAGAAGTGAATTAGAAGCGAAGAATTAAGGACAATTCATTAATTCATAAGGAATTAAGGACAAACAATTCAAGATAGTAAGGATAATTATGATCTCCCATTGATAGTGTTTAAACGGCTCAGGGGATTATCAGATTAAGAGTATCAATAATAGAACAGATATGGAACGAAGGTGAAGTACCATGCTTATGCCGCTTATTGGCGAGATTTTTACTTCCAATTGTCATTTTAATGGCCTTATCGTCTAGTGGCTTCAAATCCCCCAAGAACTGCAGCAGATGAACGAACCGGATTAAACCGTCTCTACAGCTAGCGAACACTAACCGTTACGCCGCACCGCCATGGTATAGTCTAAAGATATGGATGACAATAAAAGAAACAATAATATACGTCTGGAACAGATTACAGAGGGTGAATTCGCCATCCGATATAAACCGCAAGACAGTGTAGGATGTCACAGAAAAGACGAGAGACAAAACGTTTGATTTTGATTAAAGCCTAATCCGTGAAAGAAAACGATAATCATCATGAGTTGTTGCTCATTTAGTGGATGATTGACTTCATGAGATGAGAGTTTAAATTACGATGCGAAGTGCCCACTTGGGCTTGCAATATACCCTCTGAGAGAAGGCGAATGGTTTGTGTACAAACAATTTTCTTCAATTCGACGCGTATCGTTATTCTGTGCGAGTCAATTTACTTGAAATGGCGGGAATTCCTCGGAGACGATAATGGAACCTGTGATCCTGTGTGAGAACGTCTCCGGGAAAACGTCAGATGAGGTCATTTTCCCGCGACCAAATTGCGTGACCTCTACCGCTTCTTTCACAGGTTCCGTTTTTCTCAGCAAACAGATTTCATCTCGACTCGCATTTTGCCGTACGATATATATTTTGTGATGAGAGGCGTTAATTTCCCTCGAGAGCTTCTTTTTCTTTGCTCCTGATATTCTCTAGTGCATTTTCAACTAAATTAACATGGAATAAAAACGAACAAGCCTTATACGAAAATCGTCCGGAAAAACTAATGCTTGGAGTAAGTACTGAAAATGGTTCAAATCTTCATAGAAGACGCACTAAAAAAGTAAACTTTATTTAATTTAAATATTTTTGGGCAAAAGGCCCTTAGCGCATTATTATTTTATGTCAAAATTGATACAAAAGTCTTTCAGCATATTGGTGTAAAAAACAAATGGAGATCAAAGATCAAATGTTTGAATGATCTATGATGGAAAAGAAGGACTTAAATGGTCGGAAAAAGATTCTTTTCGGTGCTTTATTTCTCTCAAAATCTTCATATCAGAATAAAAAGATTCACTTACACTGAATAGTCTTTGACAGAAAAGTTGCACATCCTGCCGCTAGGCTAAGCTATAACAGCAAAACATAAGTCTGATATGAATTAATTATGAGGGATAACAATTTGTAGGATTCTCTCTTGCTACATTCTCATATTCTCGGATATTCTTCCAGAGACAAATTAACGGAAATCATTCAAACTTATTTTGGATTATGAAATATATATCACCTGCTGATTATATTATTATGAAAATTAATTAAGTAGTCATTTAAGGTTATCATCACGACTGAGGAGGAGGAGCAGCAAGAAAAATTACTTATTTTAGGGCATGGAGAGGGATACCAATCAGAAATGAGTAAATTAAAGGGATTTAACTGCTAACTCATCATCTCCCTTCGAGAACTCACTTTCTCTCAATGGTGTTGGCAATTGCCAATGCTCAATGTGAAATACTGCTTTTCTTACATTTTCTTTCTAATTTACATACAATGGAAGGGAGTTAAAAATTTAATACGTTTACGTTAACTATGGTTTTGCTTGGATTCAAAGAAGCAAATTATGTTTTCTTCCGTGCCGTTTCACTTCCTCGCTGTGAAAATGAATTTAAAGAACTATAGTAAATTATTAACTACTTCGTAACTGAAGAACTAAATGTTTTCAATCTTTCATGAAACCATTTACGCCCGTTTTGTTATGAACCATCAATAGTTTACATTTATTTAACCCTGCAAACCGCTAAAAGAAGTGGGTACAAAAACACCGATATCTGACACTAACTGTCATTGGAATTTCTAATGTTCTAATTCCTCACAACGCTTTTACAGTTTCTCTCGGAGCTATCCAACATTGTTAACTGGAGTAACAATTTCAACTATCTCGTAAACGAAATCTGTACAGATAAATTTTTCGAAGACATTTTATCAATCTTTCGTCCAGTTACCTTAAGCTCTAATACACCCGTTTCGCCCTTGGTAATCTTGGATTTTTGCTGATAGTGGCAAGAAAGTTTTCAGGAATCTCTGAAACAATACTCCAAAAAATATTGCAAAAATCGTTCTTTTTTGGAAGGCAATCCTCCACATTAAAGAGGGGAGTTCCGACACTAGATTTGATAAAATTATAATTTTCTCTGTTGTGCATTGGTTATAATTCTTAAAAATCAAGAAAAGATGAGTGACGTTAAATAGATACCGCTCCCTTGAAAGAATGCTATTTCTGAAAAAAATATGCATCACGGACAAGGAATCCCCAATTTCCGTCTTCACTTCATTGGAACGTATCTCTCATAGAAAAACAACAAATGTCTGAGACTTCCTTTTCTATGCGATGACACCAATATCATAGGCTACTAAACTAAACTATGCCTAAACAGTTACCCATAAAATGCGGTTTACCACCTTTGTTCTCTCTTCGGAAATCTTCGAATAACTCTTCAAAATTCTATTCAGAACATCACTCCAATTCAAGCGAAAATCTAACGGTGCTGCCTTTTTGCTGCGGATGTGCCATTTCTAAGTGAAAGAAAAGTTCTCTCGGAAGAAGTAACGATTGCAACATTACCTAACATTCTCTTAGAATCAGTGCGGAGGAGTGGCAGGAGAAAGTGGATCTTGATAGATTGACGGCTTCATGGGTCTCACCCTGGAGATGGACGGAATCACAATTGCGCCATTTTCCCAGTCGTCAATATGACGACTAAACAGATCTATGGCAATAATTTTTTCTATACCCTAAATTTTTAACAGTTTCCGAAGGGCATTAAAAAATTCTCCTCTAGAGTTGGATCTCGTAGAGTATAGAACTGTAATATATTTCGTTCCGGTTTTCGATCGGTAATAAAACAAATATCCGGTTTCAATTTCCGGTTTATCTCCGTCTGCCAACGTCGGTTTTTCGCTCGGTCTATCAAAATATAAACATTCACTTTAAGTTATAACACAACTGTCTTTCCGAAAATTATTTCATTACGCGTAATTTTTATGACATAAGATTGAACTAAATGTTAGAATAAAACTAAGGATATTAAAGATATAATAACAAAACTACTAGATCAGAACAATATAGGATCAAAACGTTCATTTAGTTAGTTGCATGTCACTTTTACACGTAATTATACATTTACACATGATTAAAATAGGATTGTTCGGAATTAACTTTTCACGTCCGTTCATTGCTTGAGTATTTTGGACGCAAACCATTGTATGCAATGATTATTTCTTTCCTCTTCCACCTATTGGTAGTTTATTACACCCTGTAGATAGTGAAAAAATCTTATATTTAAAGCCTTCCCTTACAGACGTCAAGATAAGATGCGAACTTATAATAAATGAATCACAAGTGAAGTTGGACGAGTTGGCTTTATCCCCAGCTACGTTTATATAGCTGACGAAAAGACATTATAAATAATAATCCCAATCTTTTTCCAAAGTCGCAGTTTCGTTCGGTTTGATTGAAGCCTTGATTTTTTCCGAAAAAAATATATTACGAAATATCACAAGGAAAAACAATTCTCTTGGTATATCAAGAAAATATATCAATACTCTTGCTTATGAAAATGACACGTTTTTGTTAAAAAGTGAAAAATTTACGTAATAGTTAATGTTTAGAATTTAAATAGATACATTGAAATATACGAGGGTGGTCTGAAAAGTTTCCGACCCCAGATTTTTAAGATATCTTCAGAAAATTTTCATAATTTTTCAGAAAACGTCGAGAAATGGAAAAATGTCGGAAACTTTTCAGACCACCCATGCATCATTAAATTGCTAAATCATTTTGTGGCCAAAAGATGTAAATCATCGCAGAAGTTTAAATCTTAGTGCCCTTTGAGTTATGACGATGTTGAAAATCCTTCAGAAAGGCGGTTAGGGTTTCTCGAATAAAGACGTAATATCTTTAACAAAACATATCTATTGTAATAGAGGACTAATAATCCTTTCATTGCCTTAAAAGTTAAAAAATATTTAACTATTATAAAAATAACAATCAATATTAATACTTATAAACAAATAACAAACTAAATAAACAATTACAAACAGATAACGATTGTTAACATGTATTATCCAAATAAAAATCACCAGTAATGGGGAATTGCAACTATTACTATCCTGATCGAATTATGAACCTCGATCCATTCGAGTTCCATCTTTTATCGGATCTACCTTCTATTCCCATAGTCCCGAATTCATCCCATATATATAGAATAATCCTAATTAAATTTGAATGTGCAGCAAGCACTCAAGATCGTCAGTTTCGTTACATATAAATCTAAAATGCAGTTGTTTCAATAATCTTGATTTTCATTATTTTCCTTTTCCATGGTTATTTTTTATTTACACGATTAATAACCTATCGTTCGTTCAATTAATAGGTTCCTTTTTTATAAACAAAGTCCCTATTTCCCAGTATCACCTTTTCCAGCATCTAAATTATTTTCTTTAGGCCCTTTCAAAATTCAGTTTTACTGGTTTTAGTTATGTTTGAGTGATAATTACAAACTATTGGTTGCAAAAATTCAAAAATGTTAACTTTTACAAACTATTTAGTATAGGTAATTTTATTTTATATCTTTGGATCTCGAGCGAGTTAGAAGTTGGGAGATAATAAGCATTTATGATTATTAGAGATTGAGAAAACTCGCATAGGAGCGGCCAACTGAGCGACCATTGCTTCTATAAAAAATTTGCTGTTATATTTTATCTTTCAAGACCTTGGACGAACTAGCATGCTTCTTGGCCAACAGCGAGACATTGATTTCAACAATCGAACAGAAATCCACCAATGAGGTACAATAGGCAAGAAACACAATGCGAAGGATTTGCCTAAATATATGGCGTCTTTTCGAGTAGCGTTTGTCGTGGAAACAATTGAATTATCCCCAATTCTCTGTTCTCTCGAATTCTTTTCCGCTTGAAGTCGCGCTGAAACACGCGGCCAGCACTACCCATTAACTCGTCACTTCCGACCAACTACACGTTTTTGCCATCCAAACACTCACATGACAAAGAAATACCTAATATGTATACATATTACCTCAGATTAAATGTGTCTAATATTTTTCTCCTGACCTTTGCCAACGCTCCGAAGATTTTTAGAGGACAGTGTATCTTTAATTGGGGGGGAAATGATAATTGGCCATTTAATTAACGCTCATTGTTCAAAACAAGGATAGGTGAGTGATAGGGAATGCGATGGCCCCGATGGGATTGCGATTGGGGAGATGGAAAGGGAAAAGCTACTACTCTAAAATTTCCAGTGACATACGTGCGGAACATGCAGTATAATAATGAAGTAAGAAGCATGTTCATCCACATTTTTACTCAGTAACGTTGCATATTAGGAGATATTAGATTAAGTATACAAACAGGAGAGAATGACGAAAATAGTCGAATAAAAATTTATGAGAGAGGGGAGTCAAGGGTTCTCCTCATAATATATTACTGTCTTCGGGTACATAAAGCATATTTTTAATATGAGTTTAGTTACAAAGTTGATAAAGCTTAGATTTGAGTTGATTTAATTTCACTAAAACTGTTTTACTGAAAATTTCGTAAATCTCAATTTGCCTTTCATAATTGATTATAATTAAAATGAAGTTTAAGAAGTCGTGTAAAGTTTGGTATTTATTAATAACCGAGATGCCTTCCTTTCAGCTCAATATGCCTTTTTCACCATAAAATCCAGAAACATTAACTTATAAAGCCTATTCACTGCTTCCTTCGTCATCCTTTATCGAACAAGTAACATTAAGTGCTACTCCGAAAAACAAAAATAAATTTTCATGGGCTTAAATTGTAGGAAAATCATCCACAAGAGGATTAAACGTCCGTTTTTTGGCTTCAATAGACAACGTGCCGAAGAAAGGATCCTATTCTATTTAATTATAATTAAATACAAGTCACTCATTGAGTTTAAAGAAGCATTCGTAGAATCACTAAATACAATATCAGATAGCTTATTGAGTCTTCAAATGATATTGATGATGGCCGCAAGTTCCTTTTCATTTTTATACTCAGACAAAAGCTTACAATAAATGCCAAGTAATGGAGTTACCCTCAGTTCTTGCATCTATTTAAAGTAAAAAGCCATCCTACTGTAGCAGTGCCGACGATTTTTTTAAAGTTAAGTTAGTTTAAGTTTAAGGCTCGGAGTAAAGAAAAGTCTATTGTCCTCTGAATCCATTCATCTTGAATAGTAATGTTCAATGTGGATAGATAGATCCCAACATTCTGCAACAATTGAAGATTGCGTGCCGCTCCAATTCCTAACGATGTTAATCCAATTATCACGATTGTTCTAAATTTACGTACACCATCATCTGTAATCATTTGAACAAAAACTAAAAAATCCGACCTTTTACCTTAGACATAACAAATGGAAACGCTCTGATAAATATAGTACGGATTTCGTATTAGTGCTTCATAAATTGAACTTTTACTCCGAAGACATCTCTCTTCCCCATGAATTTCGACTTATTTGTCTCTTAAGACTCGTCTCTTTTCAAACCTTTTAACTGAACGGTGCTACCAGCATATCTAATAGAAATGGTCCTCACAAAACATTTTAAATCTGGAATCGAAATTAATACATAGCCTTTTATTCCAAGCGCTTTGAACGCTCGCTTAAATAGAATTCTTGTTTCCGAGTTGGACTTCTTAACTGATCGCCACGATTGAAATGTGAAGATGGACTTATCTTAAAAGGGTAACGGGATGGCTAAGCCAAAACTGTGCTTTTTCAGGCATTCTAAAGCGCCGTATCAAAATGCCGCTAATCGCGCCCGCAGAGTTTCGTGATATTTTTGAGAAGTTACATTTATTCCGGAAAACATGATTGTTGCGAGATATACCACTGCCACAAAAATCGGATAACATTCTTCGACTCAACCAGCTGATGTTCCTAACTTCCTAATTTAAAGTACAAGTCTACATTTACATGGAGTCGTTCAATATTAACGTATTCACTGGAGAGCCGAGAGCGTTCGCTTTCGGTAAAATTTATCTCAAGTTCGATTCTCGCTGAGAAAATGTGCGAAATGACCTCAGCTGTCGAAGCACTTTTTGAAAAAATTTCTTCTACTTCAGCAAAGCTATAGACCATCATGAATTAATCAAGATTGAGCTAACGCTCAGGAATGGGATTCTTCTCCTGGTTGAGAATAATTATTGCACTTTTATGCTTCTCTTAGAGTAATTTGTAATTAATGTTCTATTTTAAGACAGATTTAATATGAATGAACTTATGTTCATTCATATAACATTTTCCCATATATTGGAAACATTATATAATATAAAATGTTGAGTACCTATACGCCGACCCTGGGAGCTTTGAAAAAATTTACTTCAAGTTCCAATCATGGTTCCCTTTAATATTCTTCATCATTTGGCAAATTAATGCTTAATTTACGGAGCTGCGCCGCTATCTTCCAAGAAATAGTTTAAATCTGTTATTTTTCTTAATGTGAAGGTTGAAATTAACTATGCTAACCTTCCATAAAATTCAGAAGATGCAAAATTATTTATGCATTAATAAAAAACTTAAGCTAAAGACTTTTAAATATCCCAATAAATTGTGGGCGAACGGATAGTTAATAATTAATTTAAATTAATTAGAAATTTTTTGCCGCCTAGGGGCGTAGCTTTGAGGAAACTATGTTTCTTATTATTATTAGAATACTATTTGTAATGATTCCTGAAGCATTTCAAAATATTTTCTGAGGAGAGCATACTTTAATCTCATTTATTCACTTATTTATTTATATGTCATTTACTTATATATTCTATTTTCCGTACATCAAGATAATTTTCTTTTTAGAATCTCCTAATCTAACTTAAGATATATGATTTTTCATTTTTCTTCATTGTGATTGAGCTCTTCATGCATATTGCAGCATTAACTTCGAAAGCGCACAAGTTAATTATGCATCATTTTAATTAAGAGAAGAATAATTCGAACAATAATACACAAGAAAGTAGTATCAATTGTGTAAACTATTGCCATCGATCTCACAACACCAACTCCAACGGTAAAAAGTGCTTCGGTCAATTCGCAAGGACTTATTTCTTTTGCCATAATGTAATATCTCTCGCCGTTTTATAAAGCGATACAAAAGCAGATAGGACGATCCTTGAAGAAAGATCTTATAAAAGAGAACAAGCAATTAAGACGACTTAATAGAGACTGCTACTAACAGAAACAGCTCAGCTAGACGAATATCGGCATTCGCCACCACTTAAAGTATTTTCTGTGAGATTCTTCTGCTATTCTTCAACATGTAAGGCCTCTGCGCTCCGGGAGCGAATTCTTGCCCTCGAGTCAAAGGGCACAGCATTATCACCTGAGAAATTTCCCAGGATTCCTTTAAAGACGATTCCCTAATCAATGTATACAAAACAACATGAAGACTTAATTTATAGAAAACCCCATCTCCCTGGTATCTCTAATACATTTACACCACATATATCCCATATTTACAGTGATTACATAGTTTATATCGTTCCTTCACCATCTCGCATATCACTTGATCAGTTTCTCAATCTTTAAACTTTCAATAAAGAAATAATTACAAATGTTTACGCAATCACTCCTCTGTTTCATAAAAAAGTCCAACATCTAATTCTAAACGCCTTTTCATTCTCCGCTATGAGGAGATTTACACGCATTGAAAAGACTCATAAATCATATTTTATGAAATACGGTAATTATACTTTATATCGTTTCCGAATTTTCAGGAGGGGATTTTGTCCCCCTCTTGCCTACACCATGACTGCAATACCTCTTGGGAGAAGCAAAAAATATTGATTACCAATGAGTGATTTTCACCATGCGGTATTTCAAATGGTGTTCCAAGAGTTAAGACATAAAAAGTCCTTCTTTATATCCAAAAAGTATAATATTCTATTTACTCCTGAAATTATTCACGCTTTCACTTCTGTTCACAAGGTTTAATTACGGAGACCTTGGAAAGTTGAACCGCAAAATGAAACCTGTCGCAGTAAATCCATCTATAAAACGAGAAAACGAAAATTACACTGCCGGAGGCATTCTTCTTTAATTAAATCTAAAGTTAACTGAATCATCTGTATTTGGCATCAAAATTTACAGACTGTGACAGTTAAAACAGATACGATATAATTGTATTATGTTTTAGGGAAAATAATCAAAGATTTGGTTGATACTTTGTACCTTGAAATTTATGTTCTTTGATGATATTTAAGAAGTTTCTCGATTGTTTATGCTGAACAATCAATAATCAACAATAACAACTAATTAAAATAATATAACAATTTGTATAACTTTTTGCCTTCATCAATCATTATTATTTTTTGCTTGAATTCAAACCTCCTCAATTAATATAATAATACTTCAAATAGAATCAGACTTTGAAACTTATAAATACTGAGAGAATGTTTGTGATAAAGGAATAGAATCAAATTTTCGAATAGTTTCTCACAAGGTCATCCGGATGGTTTTTTAACTGAAAACTGTTTCCAAAAGGGTAATAAAGGATCTGCTTGCTCATACGACGGGATAGCAGACATCGCTCTCTTTTGTTCGGAGCAGGGTCGCGACCTCGAAATGGCGAGGTCAGCGTTCCTCGATGCCATTCGACTCTAAAGTTGACCAGGCACATTGTTGTATTTCACAAATGTAGTCGACGTGCGTGATTAATATGGACAGACGATGGAAGAAAAGGAAGGTTGACAAAGGAAAACTCATGTCCTTGCCAGACATCATTCAACTCATATATTATATGATTCGCTCCAACCTTACACCCGGAAAAGTTGTGATGAAAAATAGTGAAAATAGTAACGACAAAATTTTTCAAATATTTACTAAATATTATACGCTTTACCACGTAAGATTTCGATCGTAAATAGATTAACATTGCATCTTATTTGGACCGATTTAGAAGAATGATACCGGTTAGTTTTTCATCTTGCTTCGATTCGAATGAAAAACTCCGAGGTGAGGAGAGACAGGTGATTCGAGTATTCAATGGAAAAAATGTCAGAAAACTGAAATTAAATGACTTGATGACTCTCCAAATATAGCGAAGAATTCTTAATGACTCATAAAATTGTTTAAGTCAAACATTAAAATAAATGTCACGGTTTTTCTCAGTTTAGTTCCCTCCAAAATTTTACATTTCCTGTTCTTTTACATCAAAATAGAGTAATTCCGATTACAAATGATCTATTCTCATTATGGTACAATGTTGTGATGCGTAGAAGATAATCTAATCGGAATTAATAACCAATACTAAATAATAACATAATGTTTGAAACGATTCGTTTGCTTACCTTGATAGTGATTATTAATACTCAAATTCATTGCTTTGCCGATAAACGGAAACAAACAAGATTTAAAATAAGATTTTCTAGGAATTTTAAAATTTAGGAATTAAATACAGTAAATGTCGCTGATTTACATAGTTGTGTAGTATTGATATTCTGATTTTGATTCATAACTGATTTGGTGGTGTGACATTCACACAACCATTCACAGCTCTGACTTTACGAGAAATTGTGAATGCAAGCAAAAATGGGTCAGTAGCCGAATGAAAGCCAAACTGCCCTACTAATCACCTAAGTTTTTACAATAATGATAATAATATATCTATAGCATTGTATCCAACCTCATTCCAATTAAATTGTCACCTTCACTTCGATTCATATTATCAAAAAAAGTAAAATTCGTAAAAACGATCATACAACGGAATCCTGCCAATAACGAGGTGAGTTCTCCGTCCTTAAGACCTTTCTTTAGTAGCAGACGTCGCATATAACGAGTTCGAATTATACCAAATTGCAACTACAGCGAATTATTCTTTGATCCAATTATTACCTCTTTTATAACGAAATTTTCGCCCTCTGTCATCCGACCCATACACAAACCCCACCCACCTTGTTGGCTTTGTATTACATCAGTAGTTGTAGTACTTTTAGTTCACTTTTTAGCACGACTTGCCTAGAATTTGACGAGGAGCTAGAATAGCTATAAAATAGCTATATTGTTTCACGATCATTAAAAAAACACATTTGACTCAAAAGTTAACATTTAAAAGTTAATAGACCTTAGAATAGAACCTCTCAAAGGTTTTTAAATCAGCTCTGGCCCTAAACTTGGACGTTGGATCAAATTGGCTGCCTTAAAACCAATTTTTACAAGCCCAGATGTCTATTACACCTCTTTACTCTTGCATATGCTAACTTTCCATCACCATAAATTATAATTCCTTTCGGTAAAATAGCATATATACTCATCTAACCCGAGTGCTATAACTGATCCTTGGTTAGAGGAAAACCACAAACCACAGAGTGAATCATATGAAATTAATGTAGCATTTGAGGGAGATATTCAAAACATGTCGTGCGGAAGAAACTGATTTAATACGTTTTCCTCGAATTTAACAAACAGAGACGAAATTCGCAACGTTTCGGCGTCAAATTTTCCGCCGGCTTTAGTAATCAGCGATTCGGCCACGAGAAGGCGCCACTGTACGAAGCGGTAGACGTCCGTCTCTAATCAACATCACGAACCAAGTGAGCGTGGGAATTTGCCCTCGCATCAGTTCCTACTGCCTACAATTCCAGGCAATGCTTCCGAGCAGGTGTGCCGCCTCACGTTGGTGTGCCGCGCAATCTCCGAGAGCAATCTACTTTTGAATTTTTTGGTCTCCTCGATATCCAAGTGCAGTGCGTTCGAATTTGGCGAAAGCGGGCTCTATTCTCGGTTGTGGCCAACATGCGAAATGTTCTAAGCTATGGAAGCAATAATTACTACTACTACTACTACTTTTCAATTCTGTTGTTTCATTTTTTACATCTCCGCGTGTTTGGTACTAAGAAAGCAGAAAGTGAAAGGGGATTATGATTGAAAAGTGATTCATTTAAGTGTAAAACTATTTACATATATCCATAATAATTAGCTAAAAATAAACTCCAGGCAAAGTGTCCAAATGTCTAGTTAAAGTTTATCTAAATGGAATCCCCTTTCAATTATATCATTATTATTATTTGCCTGAATTTTCTGGTAATCCTACAAATTTTGCCTTTCTTCCTCTTTTCATTTTCCTCTCGTCCTACTTTTATTGATGGAGTTTAAAAAATCCCTCTAAATAATTGACTTTCTGATCCTAATTTTAGCTATTCTTTTATTTTTGATTCCCTCCTCAATCCCAATTTCCTTCATCGCCCTCGATATACGAGTGTACCTTTGTCTATATTGCTTCTGATTCACTTGCTTAATTATTTATCGCATTTACTCGTATTTTAAATCCCTTTTGGTTATACATACTCCTCCAGATATTCCACTGAATTTGCTACTTACCCGCCAACTTTCACCTTTTATCCCAAGCTTCTTTCACTATTTCCTTTTACTTCCTTTCCATTTGTTTAGCTATATAATTATAAATAATTTGCCCCATCCTCACTAATGATGGATTATTTTCATACAAAATTTGTTCTGATTGTTTAGCTTGTCAATCTAATCCTATCTTCTTCAGCACCACCCTCATATTTGGTATTTCATTCAATCTAATGTGTTATCTATCTCAAAATAAAAAAAGATACTAAGCCTGTGCTTAGTATATAAAAGAATCGTTTTTTCTACAGGCATAATCATTTCAATCCGTCAGACCCCATTAATTTAAAATGTGATTTTTGCCCTTGGATTCATAAAGCTTACTTACTAATGTTTGTTTACATTTTTCCTATTTATATTTTAGGATTTACTAAGCCTTGATCCAAACCGGTGTGTCCGCGGATAGCTTTGCTCTAGTCAAAGTTGCTCTTAAGTTTCCCTCTCCTACTCTCTTCTTTCGTTTTTACATATATAATCATTCCATGATTTATTGTATCATGATCATGCACGCCAAACGTCTTCTTAGCATCATTCTGACACTTTTCACTTAATGAAAAACAACT
The DNA here is from genome assembly GCA_036926295.1 of Pachydiplax longipennis. Lineage (NCBI taxonomy): Eukaryota > Metazoa > Arthropoda > Insecta > Odonata > Libellulidae > Pachydiplax > Pachydiplax longipennis. The sequence goes on along the minus strand of JAVFKF010000024.1, from coordinate 9,209,471 downwards.
CAAATTGAAACTATTATCTATCCGAATAGTATATGGAAACGAAATCATTCTGATGGAGCCCCACATCTTACGCTTGTAATTCCCATTTGTTGCGCGATCAACGATTGAGAAACACTAGTAAAGAGAAATGGCTACTCACCCACTCTTCTCTGTCTCTCTCTGAGAAAAAATCACAACTTGGTAAAAAGCTAGAGATTCTGGGGCATGATTAGAAATGAAGGTAAATGTAAGCCGGAATGGATTTCGATTTGAATAGAACATAATCCCCTTGAATGCTAAAGCGACGAGCACTATAATATCGTTGGATCGGCATTTGAAATAAGCAGAAAGACGTTCAAAACTGCGCGTTGAAAACAAAGGAATAGCAGAAAATTACTACACGATAGAGCCGGTAGGGCTTCAGACGATCAAAACAAATGTTATGATCCGAGGCCGAGGTTGATTGTAATTCGAAAGAAATCAAAAAACATGTCGCAATGTTGATTTTTGTAAATTTAATTCCGGATAATACTTTGACTTGCGATCATTATTGAATTTCTTGTTCTATAACAAGTATCCATCGATATGGCTGAAGCGTCTGAGCCTACGTCCAGTAAACAAACCTGCGTGTTTACTTTTAAGAAAAGAAACATACGTAATCAGTCATCGCGGAAAAGAAAAACTAGTGATGATGAAGAAGGTGAGTGAAAACGTCTATACAACCTACTGCCCGTGAGGAGCTTTCCCAGTATGGTCTCAAATGAAGGAACGGGTAGTCGATCCTGACTTTTTCGGAAACGTAATTAATCTCCGCTCTTAATTTTAGAAAGCTTTGATATTTTTCAGTTAATTTAGTGGATGCATTAATTTGCAACAAATTCTATTAGGTTCATGAACTATTTCAGTTTCTTGGTTTGAAAGGAAAATACTATTAACTTAAAAGAAATCATATCTCCCTTACTCTCTCTTACTGGGAAAGGGATAGTGGAAAGCATAAATCACGTCGTGTGGGAGATATCTTCATGTTACTCTGTGATATTTTTAGTAATTGTGGAATGTGAAACTTTTTCAGGAAGTAGCAATGACGAAACGACAATTGTTAGAAAGGAGAAAAAACGAAATGTGAATAATCCCATGGTTCAAACGGTAAATTAATTCTTCTGCTGGTGGTGCTGCTTTATCACAGTATAATGATTTAGTATCTCTCTTTTAGTCTGTCTGCAAACCTCAGAAAAAATCTACTGAAGTCGATAGCGATCACAGCGAAGAAGAAGATGCCAAAGGTGTGATCATGTCTTACCGTTCCAAAAGAACAGCGCTTAGAGAAGGCCCGAGTGACATGGGGGCGACCGCTATACTGGAAACAGAAACTGAGGTCGACAGAGATGCTCAAGCAATATTCGAACAAGCACAAAAGATTAACCAGGTTCAGTGAATAAATAATAATTCTATTCAGATTCTTTTAAATGTAATTATAGGTATGGAAATGTCTCATCAAACGGTTCATTTCTAGGAGCTGAAAGGGAAAGAAGATGACAAAGTTTACAGAGGTATTAACAATTACATGCAGTACTATGAAAAGAGGGACACAGCACAGGGAAATGCCTCAAGTGGAATGGTAAATCTTGTCATTCAGAATGAAATATTATTCTATGGTTATTACTGAATATTAATATTCCAATTTTACGGAACATATACGGATATCCTCAGTTATGTTATAAATGTGAAATAAAACATTGATTTATTCATGAAATCTGAAAGCAATATACTGGATTTATTTATTTAAGAGCTGTTTTTAATACTCTAACTCTTAAATTTCAATTGTCTTTATAACATCTGTGTTACTTTATGCACCCAAAGTAAAATATTTGTCTTAAGTTCTCCTTTTCATTTGCATCAAAGAAGCCAGTAACTTATGTTAAATTGTTCTATGTAAATGTATTCCCCATAGTATATCATTTGTACGTTGACAGAATTTCATAATTATTTCTGCTATTTCATTTTGGATGCAACATGTCTTCTCCAAAGTAGTTTTTTTTGTTTTAATAGCAATCTTCCCCTTATACTTCAGAAACAAACTTAAAGTGTTCTGCAAACCCAAACTTGGATGAATCTTTTAAGTTCTTCATCCCATCAGAACTTCTCAGAATCACTATCTTCTTCCTTGATTAGGGTATATTAACATTTAAGCATTCATATAAAAGGAAATATATGTTAATGCTGATATAAATATTCATGAACTGCAGTAAGATGTGCAGAGAATCCCAATTTATTTTGCAGGTTCGTAAAGGACCAATAAGAGCACCCTCTAACCTGAGATCAACAGTTCGATGGGATTATCAACCTGATATTTGCAAGGATTACAAAGAAACTGGATTTTGTGGTTTTGGAGGTAGGATAAATTTTTAATAATAACTTTTTATGACCTTAATGGATTTCTATCTCATTTTAATAAGCATTTGTTTTGAGTTGAGAGCTAAATGGATAAATAAATTAAGAAAATGATAAAGAGCTTGTTGGTTTGGGTATCTTCTCACTTAATGGGTTTAAAAGATATGGTTGCTTATAAAAATGCCCATTCTGTATCTAGGAGTTGTAGATAAGGACTATAAAATTGAAGAATGATCGTATTGCCATCTCATTCTAGACAGCTGCAAGTTCTTACATGATAGGTCTGACTACAAATTTGGTTGGCAGTTGGAGAGGGAGGCAAGGACAGTAGATGAGGAAGGGGAACAAGATGGCCAGTATGAAATAGACTCCGACTCGGAGGATCACTTACCATTCAAATGCAGCATTTGCCGAGCATCCTTTGTTGATCCAATCGTAACCAAGTGAGTCTACCATTGATTAAAATAGCCCTCCTTGTTCCAAATGCAAATTCTCATTCAAGTACTTATTTTCAAACTAAGTTTAATGTAATGAGAGAATATTTTATGGTACTATGGTAACTACTATGTTTCCCCACAAACAAGACCAAGGATTATAAAAATTTTTGGTCCTAAAGATATCTTAGGGTTTATTTTTAGAGGATTTAATTTTTTTTATTTATAAACATCTTCATTAATTAAAGTGCAAGAATATAAAACATCAAATTATTCAAACACTAATGTCAAAAATATTTATTTATACATCCATTACACTGTAAATCACTATGTATGTTGTATCAATGAAAAAACAAAATCTGTCAATCTGGCTGATGATTGCAACTGGGGGTTATATTAAGAAAATCATGAGAAATAATATTTGGGCTTATTTTTGGGAAAGAACAGTATTTTTCTCACAAAAAAAGTTAATCTTATTTTCTAAAAAAGACCTCTGACGATTGGTATCTTAACCCACTGGCCATTAAACATTAGTTGATGTTATTTGTAGTCCCTAATTTTAAACTTGAAATTATTACTTTCTTAGCGGTTGCTATCTTGTGGAGACCAAACATTCATACCAATTCCTCATTAGTTTCAGAAATGTTTTAGTTAACCATTTCTTATTTTGTATTTCATTTCTTTCCTTGAGAATAGAAGAGGGTACTTTGATCGCCATTTGTCCAGAGAGTCTCTCTCTATTTCAGTATCCAGTTACTCTATGATGATTCATTTACATGTGGCCTACATGTTCAAGCATCATGAATGCTAATTAACTATTTAGTTATTAGTTTTTTGGATTCAAGTAGAATTCTTAGCTTAGCAGCTCGTTAAAGGATCTATTGCTCATCCTTGAAAATATCACCTAACTGGTAACATATGTTCACTATTTTTTATTGTTCATCAATTGAATATATTCTTGTTGTTTCAGATGTAAACACTATTTCTGTGAAAAGTGTGCTTTGGAGAGGTTCAAGAAGTCTTCAAGATGCTTTTTGTGCAATAAACAAACTGGAGGTGTGTTCAACCCTGCTAAAGAACTAATCAGTCGTTTAGGGGGGACCAAACCCTCTTCTATACAAAGGGATGAGGAGGAGAGCTCGGAGGAAGAAAGCGATTGATTCAAATTTTATCAATTTAATATCATGTCTTTTGACTTTTTGATTGTCAAGCCATTTACTTTGATGATTAATTTCAATTAAATATCTTACAATAAATTGGTTTTTAAGTACCATAAGATAGTTTTCTATCAGGACTGTCCTATATCCAGACCTTCCATCCCATTTCTTCCATATATTCTGAGTGAAAGATAATGAGAGCAACTTAGAATGGTTAAAGCCATAAAATGTTCCTTTCTCAAGAGTCAACCCTGAAATGTTTTTGAAATATATCACTAGGCACATATTAACAAAGAGCGGCTCAAAAATGACATTATCCTGCAAACATTTCCCTCCTTAATGAGGGGTGAGGAGAGATAAAAACTTGTGACGAAATAGAGGACACAAGACTTCCATGAGATGGACAGTCAGCAATAAAAAGCTCTAAATCAAGTTAATTAACTTCATATACATCAAACAGAAATTTAACAAATTTTAGCATCCATAATGGAAATCTCCATTATTATTTTGTTCAAATAATGTTTATTTAAATCAGAATGATCTTCTGAAAACATCTTCAACTACATAACTCTGATGTACTACATCAAGGCAGTAGCAGAATTGAGCTTGTTTGCATGAAACAGCTCTTCGATTCTCCCAAGTTTGCCAAACAGGTTCCTAAATCTAATTTAACAGTAGCAGACCTATATGCAGAGGTGCTTATTACAACAAGGGCATCAATATTGGATCACGAAATACTGCATTTTAAAGTTTGATAAACTCCTTTAAATCACAAGGGAAAATATACATACTGCAGTGTATGGTTGCATAAATATTAGAAAAGAAGCTGTTCCTTGAATCCCACCATATCTCAAGTAACACTTATTGATCTATATGCCAAATCAATCCATTGAAAAGGTGAAAACCAATTTACTACACTTTGCTTGGAAATGTGATTGGCTGTAACAGTAATTAAGTAATAATATCTTGCTTCAATCATAAAAATTTTTACAAGAGGAAAAATTTATCTGCTCTATTAGTATTCTACTCTACTAATTATCATCTTAAGCTCCCAAGATAATAAATTACATAAGATTATCCTTCCCATTTAGTCAATTTTGCATTAGACCAACACATGATAAAAATGTCCATTGGATTGGTATCTAAATGATAGCCATGGAACAAAACAAAAAAAATCCTTCAGCAGATATTTTATTGGACAATAAATTCCTACCATTGATTAAAAACTTTGTCAAAGTATATACTATTGATTCTTTGAGTATATTAAATAGGCTTTCATAATGAAAATAAATTATTACCTGTGTGATTCACGAGATATTTTAATTCACAGAAATGGAAGAGATAATCAATACCTACCTCCTTTGCACCATCTATGTCAATCATTAGTACCACAATTTAATTATTCACATCAACTGCTTTTCTTCATTCTAGCAAAAGTTACCAGACATTTCATATCCAGCTCCCTTTCCCCTACCAGTATTTTCTTTGTACTTGTGTAAATGTTGACTGTCTCTCAAATTTAACAAAATGGCACATTCGATTAACATAATGTAAAATATTCAAATACAGAGAAGATGAAATGAACCAATGAATTATTAGCACATTAATTGAAAGATGAGAGCATTTCTAACAATAGAAAATATCTCCTCAACATTTACAGCCTGATAAGCATTAGCATCTGCAGAGAAAATTTTTAAGATGAAACATTGTCTGCAAGGATGTTTATTATGGAAATTATCAAATCAAAAGCTTAACTTCAGTTAACAATCTTGTTATACAATTGATATTCTACCTGAACACCATTTTATGGTTAGTGTAATGAAAAATTTGAGGAAGGACTTATTTGAATTTTTTCACCATGCTGATTTTTTTAAGATTATCAAGTATACAAAGCTTCTTTAGGATAAATTAGCCAAAGATTTTAATGTGAAAGAAAACTGAGTAAATATTAAGTTTATGAACATGTATAAACACAAGCCTTGAGATATTAATTGGTTCCAAACAATACTTTACTTCAAGAGAGAGTAAAAAAGAGACATAATTATAAAGAGAAATACATATAATATGAAGTTTTTTCAATTACAAAAAAATCTTCATGAAATATTTTTAAGAATGTATAGTAACTAAGCATGAAGAGTCATTGCCATATTCAAAATAGATCTATCATCCATGTTATATATTAATTAATTATCCAATATCAGTAATTCTCATAAGTAACACATTGTATTGATATTTAAAAATTAAATTCAATCAATTCCCACTGAGAAAGAAGAATATTACGGGATTTATCAGCGAGCCAATTGCATTACATGTCTATATTTTTTCACAAAAAGGTATCCTTAGTTCAACTAAATTTCAACAGATTACTAAAAATTTTCCTATTAGGATTCATTCTCTCTTGTAAAACCACTTGCAGGCTCCATTTGTTTCATGTTTAAATAAGAAATGATGGATTTGAAACTGAGATCAATATAATCAAGATTTTCATTTTCTTCATAGAATATCATACTAAATAAATACTTAGTGTGCAGACCAATAATAGTAACTCTATGGGTCTTCATCCCTTCAATTAGAGAAGACTCTACCAGAACAGCATTCTCCAATCTTGAAGGTCACATCTACTCAAGGCAGCCAGATCCCACCAGGGTGAAAACATTTCTTTTTCTAATGGACAATTCAATTTTTCATATACTTTGCTGATGAGTGGAAATGAAAAAATTGCAGGATTTATTTTCAGTTGTGCATAAGACCCATCAGGGGTTCCCCAAACATTTCCCAAAAAATTAACCTTGATGTGTTTAAATTGGTATGGCAGCGGTGCAAAATAAACTAAACAGCATATTTCCTTTCAGTTGATGTCTCATACTATTCAAAGGCATGATGTGAAATGTGGACTGTACTTAGTGAAAAGAATGTATTTAGATTTCTCAAAAAGATAAAATCATAGGTTTAGAGTGTGGTGAAGAGATTTGTTAAGTAATTATATCAGTAAAAAACTTTTAGGTTGAAGGGTTTTTGAATGTACAGCCACTGAGTAGTATATAGCCAAGTAATATTTGATCTGAGTAAAAAGTTGACCCAGCTCCCAGGTGGCAAAGTGGTAACATATTTTACTTCAGCTAAGGCAGCCCTAGGTTCATTTCCTAGTGGTATAACCTCAGCTATCAAAGCAGTACTTATACCAATACTGCTACATTTTAAAACTCTAATTGTTGGCAAGGAAATACAGAATTGTCCATATATCTTCAATAAAAGTTAACCCATTCTTTTTACATATCTTAGCATACCTGTTAACAATATAATTTTGAGTGTGGATTCTGGAAAATGTCTGCAAGAGCTTAAACACTGTAAATGGCTATAAAAGACAATGGATAAATATTTAAAAGAGCAAATCGGCCATGGCTAAGATTCATCAGCAAGAATTTTTTTACCTTATGTGTTAACGATGTATACAATCATATATAAATCATCATCAATATTTGTACATGTTTTTTAACGATTTATAGATAAATTATGCTTTAGGTAATTGAAATTTTCACTCAGATTAGACATGAATGTTATCCTTGAAATAGAAGCATTCACATAAAAGTTGACCTCTTTCATTTCGTCCCACGAAATTGACTGATAAACTTAACTATTATTTGGGTATATACAATAATTTTGGCTACCAAAAGAGAAAATGAGATTCACGCAAAACAACTTTTTGTTGGTATTGCACCCTACAGAGGGGATTATTTATCAAAATTTATTTAAATAACTAAATTAAAAGTATTTTTCAAAATATATTAGACAAATTTAATTACTGTGGTTACCAAGACCAATGAACGTAAGAAAATCCAGAAACTGTGATTTTGTTTTTTTTTATAAGTCCATGCAACATACAGCTTTAACATTATTTACAAATAAATATGGGTACACTCCTTGTAAACAAAAAAGATCAAGCTGATCTTTCTTGCATGCTAATTTTTCAAATGTACATGATCAGTTTCTGAGCACATTCTTTCAAGAAAATGACATTTTCTTAAGACATTAACATTATAAAAACAACTTTTAAGAGACAATGTATATGTTACAAGATCTGGAGTAAACTTGTTTAATTACATGGAATATTATATAAATTTTCTTTTTCAGAGCAAATTGGCTCCAGTATAATTCATCTGGAAAAATTATCCAAAGATTTACAGCTAAAACACAACAATCTGTCTCTCCCGTTTTAATGAACAGTAAAGGACTCCAAAATGGATTCTGTTACAGACAATAAAGGCGATGATGAAATAGAGCCATAAGATTTTGATGAGCTATGAAAAAGGGCAAGAAGCATCTGCTTAACGATCTCACACATTTACACAAATCATAACAACAAATAATACATTATGTATGTTATGAACTTCCTTTTCAAGGAAGTTATTGGCTGGGACTGGGTACACTAGAGATGAGTCTGCAAAAGACAAGAAAGTTGGAAAACACTACTTTGAATTCAAATCATATCAACCTCTCTTTCTCTCTCAACATGGTTAATGGTTAAAAGCACACAGAAACAACAACATGCTTGATGGCAAGTCCAAAAATGTTACTTTTAGCAAACGAAAGATTAGACTTAAATTGGCAAATGATCTTTTCTTATCACTGGATTGTTTTTTTTTCACTATAAAATTTCTACTGGCATGAAAATTATAAGGCACAATGCACAACCTTGATAATGATAATGATGACTTTAAATGAAAAATTAATTAGACAGGAAAAAGTTAACTAAAAAGTAATATTAATGCACTAACATTGCTCTGAATATCCCAATTACAGAAAAATGAACGATTATAATCTCAAAATCAGACACTATGAAAATATGCATGCATTGACTTACTATTCTTAAAATGTTTATGAATCAAATTCTCTCTCAAGAGATGGAATCTCTATTGTGGTAAACAAAAAACTAATATATGTGAATAGCAATCAGACAGATAATGTATTCAAATGGTCACACTTGCCTCCATTTGAAAACATTATCAAGATCAGGCACCCAAAGAGTTCCTTAAACACATAATTTATGAGTAGATATTTGTATGAATAATTAAATGACAAAAAAGTATAAAAGCATGGGATATTATATTCCATCTTTTAGTTTATTATGAACTTCCTAAACACTTATAGTATTGTGATGCAGAGTATACTGAAAATATAAAGCAAAGTTATATTTAACTCAAAAGAAAGTTATATTACATAAACAATGACCAAGGGATAAAATCCAAAGAGGGGACTTTTCTGTAACCAGGTCAGTGTAAGCACAAGTTAACAAAATGCAAAAATAATCAACCAACTTTTAAAAATTCCATTACACCATGACAACTGCAAGTAAAATACCAATTAAGAGCAAATTAAAGCTCAAAAGCAAGATATTCATCAGCTATAGACAAAAGGGCTGTATTCAAGCATGAGAATATGTTCCAAATAATCATTCTTAAATTATCATAATATCCTTCAGAGACTGTTAAAAATAAAAATAAACAACATTTTGGATATTTTTTCTAAAATCAAAACTGTCTAAAAATACAAAATACCAGCATAGTTGTTTCCACATAAAATTTAAGTAATATGCATCCAAAAGCATGTTAATTGGAAAATTTTCATTCTAAAATATACCTGGATAGGATCAATTGAAACAAATATATAGCAGCAAATGAAGCAGGATAAAAAACAAACTATAAATAAGATACATTTGGAATTCTAACAATAATAAAGGGCACAGACTGTTAGCAATCATAATTAAGATGGTTGCACTTTCATCACAATAATAAATAACATGAGTAACTGGACATGGGGTGTCTGACGTGAAACCATTTCTCTAATCTTTAAAGCATTAGCTACCAAAAAGCTGAAGCAGATCAGTTCATCCAAATAATACTACAAAAGGTACCTTTGCGAAATACGTGTGGAAAACTGAAATACGTCCAAATACAGAAAACACACACCAAAGAGTATCATCACTTTCACACTCATTTTCTCCATATATGGAACCCTAACATCCTACTCATAAAGAAAACCTTTTTCCCTAAAAAGGGATGGTTACTCTTAATAACAGCAAAAATACTAGAAAATATAAATATCACATTTACATGACAGATTCCATTTTCTAGAAGAAAGTATACTTTTGTAGATGTATGGATTTGTTTGGCATGTGTTTGGAGAGAACAATCAAGGATAATACCTCTTAGAGTAAGTACAACAACTGAATTGAAAATATAATTAATGATACGTATTACTACTGGGAATTATATTTTAATCAGTAAAATAAATTATTTTACTGCAATTAACAAGTCCCATTAAAGTCTGACTGAGAGGTTCATAATAATTCTAATCAAGAAAAGCAAAATGCCATTTTATAAAATCAAAGAAAATTCATTTCTTTGTTATCTAACCTCTGTAAATTAAAAGATTAATTTGCATCAATGTTGAGTATTACAATGCAGACAATAAATTAACAACAGAGAATAGTGAGGAATAAAAAACATGTACAGCTAAAGATAAACAAATTGAAAGGACACTAATCATGAGATCAAAATTAGTAGCACAAATCACTTGATACCCATTCCAATATATAAATTTAGTAAGTAAGACAAAGGACAGGCAGAACTATTCACATAGAAAAGTAATGCTGAAGGTAAGTTAAAAAACCAAAGATAAATAATATGAATGTCTATAATGAAATATTGATTAATGCTACAACAATTCTCTAAAATGAAAGCTAATGTTTATAGAACCTAAAGACTCTTAGTTACTGTAAATAACTTTCAACAAAGTTTCAAGCCACTACACCTAGATAAAATCAAATTTAAGGACGAAACCTTTACCTAATTTTCCACTTGATCTTTCACAGAATTTCTAATGATTTAAAGCTCTTCAGGTGTGTAATCAATTCAAATTCTATTGAAATTTGTTTCTCTAGAGACTAATTAAATCTTCTCAAAAACAAAATAATGTTCTAAGAGCATCTTTGGTCAAAACGATGCAGTTATAAGTAAAATAATTAAAGGTCGTAACAATGACAGGCACCATTCTAGATAGTGAAACTATCTGGATCAGTTGGCTAACCCCTAATAGGGGAGATATCCTTGAATTAGTAAGTATAAGAGAATTAGTTCACCCAAATTACATGTGGTCAAAACCTTTACTAATAAAAATAAAATTTGATTATGAGTTTACTTTAGTATTACAAAGTGTAACAGAGAAAACTTAAACAATATAGGATTCCACATATGAGATCACTGATTCTATGGAGTTATATCATCAACAGAATGCCTTTTGCTTTGTATGAAGGAGTATCTTTATTTAATCTATCAATTAAAAATTAACACTGTGAATACAATGATATATTTAATATTGTGAATTTTTATCAAATTATCAAACAGATTCATGAAGTACATGACTAATTTGGAATTCAAGGAATAAGATTATTCTAACACAAATTCATCTTTTCAACTTCTCAATGATCCAAAAAATGAGTACTTCCCACAACAGAGGATACACATTGTATGGAAGGGAGAATTTTCATAGGAATTTTTTTCCCTTTATTCAATCATGTAATAAGTCCTCGGGGTGCATGCTTTAGGCTACATTTCACACAGAGAGAGCACCAGCTTTCATATCAATCTGTCAGAATCTCATTAGCTGCTGCTTTGATTAAAAACAACAGATAGCTTAAAATATTTGGCTCCTAAACAGAGATAGTATTTTTCTTAGAGTTACTATTTGCCCATTTTTTACATTAAAATTTTGATACAATTAACTGACATGCATGCTCACTTACAGGACTTGATCATATTTCGCAAAAGGTAAATGACAAAATTTAATTCATTTATTCTAGTGAATATGCATTAAGTTGGATTATTAGTTCAAAAAATAGTTCAACAAGTAAACAGTTTGTGACCGATCATGATATTCTGATGTTTCGAACACAGTTTATGTCATAACCTTCTCAAAGTAGATAATTGCATCTCGAAATAAATTTAAAAACTACTTTCTTGGTATGTATACATATACATAAATGAATAATTAGAAAAGTAAAACAAAAACATTTCATGGGAGAAAAGGACAATTCAATTCATTTCAATCTTTTGAAGGTTTTCTGAATATACCTTGTTCCATAGCAAGCATATAGTTCATGCATCAAAGCAGCATTCTATCATTATTGTAGGCTGAATTTCAAACAAATCATTTCACTACTTCATATTTCAAAGAATTTGGCCTACCGAGGACTTTCTGCACATTTACTGGCCATCCAGGAGAACATTAAGTTACTACTATGATTTGCAGAATCAGATAATGAACATTTCATTTATAATTTTTTATGGAATATTTTCAGCCAAAGTTCAGAGAATAATTAAATGCTTAAATATTTTATCTTACACATGCTCCATAGAAGGGCAACCTTCTATTTAACCTCAATCCTTACATTTAAATTCAATTAACTACTGTTTGAAGATTACAGGTGATTAATATCACATTCATGATAATGCAGTGATTAGTATATTTTTTCCTAAATGAATTATGAATGCATGGAAAGCCTAGCCATAATTTTTCCCATGTCTCGCTGCAGTTGAGTATTGAAGAAGTTGGTGCTTCTATTCATATCACAAAATTTAAAAATAGTACAATAAAAGGGTGAAAGATATTGAAATGATTACAATGTTAATATATTATAGTATTTCACACAACTTAAAACTTTATATCTATTGTCAATTGAAAAATATACCGCACTCAAGAGCATAAACACTGTTAGAGTATTGAAAACTTGCAAAGCAAACATTAGTATTGTTTCCTTCACATAACTGATTGACCAATCTAAGTACTTGGAGCCTGAGGTGAACTTGGTGAATAGCAACAATTGAAAATATTCAAGTAAGCTTATATAAAAATTAGAACTGTCCCAGTTGTAAAAATTTTTTATGAACTTAATACTTGGCTAATTAAAATGTTTGGTCCTATACGATTAATTATTATTTTGGAGATAATTTGAGGATTTGAGAGGATTTGTTTTGTTTAGATGCATGCTTGAATGTATACGTGTATAGATATACATATACACACACTTACATACAAACACATGCAACACGTAATAATTACGAACCAATTGAATTTTATGAAACATCAGTCATTACCCCTGTTTTTACCTGACAATATCAAGAAACATATTTTATTTATTACTTAGATTGATAATATAGAAAAACTTCATTGGTGTTGAATTTAAAAAATAATCTTGATTTCTAAATACATACTAAAATATCTCTTTGTAATATAGGCTATGAAGTTTTGTAAAAAAGATATAGCTATGAAAACAATCTCCAAACATTAAGATTTCCAAAAAGTAAAATCCGTATGGCTCAATTATTGATAAAAATATCGAACTACGATATCAAGATTAAAATCATGTAAAATACTTTATAATTACACACATACATCATGGCATAAAGCATTAACAGAATTGAAGTGTTTACTTTTCTGACTAATCTGTATCATGAAAAATTTACAATTGATCCTGATTTTCTAGCCAAATAGATTATATGAATCCCAACTAGGAGCAAAAACCAGTTAGATATTAATAAAAGCTTGATAGACATGCACAAAATCTGCAAAGCTAAAATAAAGTAAACAAAATGAGTAATAGTAAAAAAAAGAAACACTGGTTTTAGAAAAGATAAAATGCAAGGAAGTCATAGCACAAACATAATCTACCTAATTTCAAGAGATTCTTGACTTGGATTTAAGTTAATTTCAGTACCAATAATTTTCAATCCAGAGAATTTACTGTTTCTAAAAGACCTTCAGTTTACACAACATTTGGAACTAATTCAATGATCTGATCAACACAATTTGTCTTCCAATGACCTAATGAAGAGAAATGTGACAATACATTCCTATCTAGTTTACAACATTAATCTTATGTAGAAAGATAGAAACTCCTGGCAACATCAATATAAATGCAAGGAAACCCAGAAATTTAACAGATTAACAAAATATAAAAAAATACTCTCGAAAAAGTAGTAATAAAACAAATCCAGATCTTGGTAAAAGTGACTTACTTGCAGCAAGGAATGGATAAGGTCTTTCTCAGAAATCCACTTCATGAGGAAAATTATTTTGCTTTCTTTTAACTGAATTATGACCAAGAGTATGAGATTGAGAATGCAACTAAAAAACCAATCATAGGAGGTGAACATTAAGAGTATTAAAATTATTATGCATGCTCTGAGAAGCTTCAATTCTGATTTTCATATTTTGAGATGAATCGCTGAGTGGGATTTTGACAGTCATATGGATATATTGATTTTTCTAGGAGAAAATATGAGCAGAATATAACACTGGATTCCTTTTTCTGTAGGAAAGATTACAACAATATTACTACAGATACCTGAACAGTGCACACTGAGCCATTATTACTTCCAATGCTAAAACTTCTAATATAAACACATCTTCCTCAGTTAAGGAATACATGAGTGTGTACAATGCATATTTTTAAGCAGACATATCTACTGAACAATCTGTTACCGTAAGATTCTTGGAAAGAAAATGGAGCATAATTGGTCACTTTTCATTTGCATAAAGTACTCTTTATTACTGATACTGTATCAATATTACCATTTATTACAGTCAATTAAAGCAGTATTTCCCAATTCAACTGCTAAGCAATTATTTTGTTAATATATTTTTTTTCATAAATAGTTGACAATACAGGATAAGCTTGGGTTTATAATACTGAAAATGCAAGTAGAGCCTTTTAAATAAAATTATCCACAGAAAATGTTTCAAACTGAAAAGTGACAAGAACTTTACACCAACTTAAATTAATCAATGCCCTTCCTTTCTTTATAATCACAAAAACGAAAGAATTAATTCCTATAATTTTTAAAAAGACCTCATTAAAGTATAACGAGCTGTCCGATACAATATAAATTACAAGCAGGGCATAAAGGATCAGCATAGGCCGATGCCACATGAGAGGTACACACATTCAACTCTGGCACAGGAAGACACTTGCATACAAAAAGACCCAAATATTGAAGGCACAAAAAATTTTAGACAGGACAATAAAGTCGACTTTCCATCGGATATACGTTGCCATGTCCTCCGCACAACCCATTACTAAATGAAATAACTGGTTACAGTTCCAATACATTCTTGAGAATAATGAAATCATTCACTCAACAACTCTGCAGGATAACAAACAACAAATTTATAAACATTGCTTTAAAAGCAATACTATAATTAATTCATTTCGATCATTAAAACTATTTTACAACTGGAGATGTTCAGATTAAGCTCAAAAAGCTTCAAAACATTTACAATAACACCAAATTCTATTTATTTACAATTAAAGTGTAGAAAATCACAAGAATTTTTGGCTAAGTCAGATAATTGTCAAAGTTCCTTTTCTTTAACAAACAAATAATCATTTGTAAAAGCAAAATAATTTAAGCATAAACTGAAAGGCATTTTGAAGGACCTTTCCACTAACATAGCTACAAATGGAACTTCTAAAAATGGAATGTGCAAATTCATACTTCAGATAAATACAGCATAAAACCTCTTATACTTTTGCTATTTACCTGTCCAACAAAAACCATTCACAAATAAAGAAGTGGTGAGGCAGAGATTATTTCCTTTAAAAGCATTACTGAAAATTGTGAATTCAATGATAATGAGATAAAAATCTTCTAAGACAGTTTCAAAGTACCAACTCCACATCTCTGGTTTGAGTCAAAACTGATAGGTGATGATCCTGGAACACCAGCCAAGTTTCATAGTGTGGCTGCAACCATCCAAAGATCCCAAGATGGGCTCAAACCTCAATGCTTTAACAATGAAGCTATGAGACCCATGATTCGCATTAATGGAGTAGCAGGCAACAAGATATTAACAATTTTATGCAAAAAGTAACATGCTAAAAACAACCATGAATTGAGCTTTAGCTATGATATTTACATTAGATACACTCATAAGGGAACCACTCTGATAGTTCAGAGGATTTTTTACATTTTTAAGGAGGAGCAATATGGTAGTCCACACATTTGCAGAAGTCAGGAGTCTGAAGGTAGTGGGCTGACGGAACGTAGTCACAAATCACAGAAAGTGGAGAAGTCTAACAATATGATGAACAGAACTTGAGAGGAAAAAAGGATTACACTTTGCCCATCATTTGATGGTGAACTTGGATTCACAGAATATGCCAACTGGCGTAACTTACTGATCAAAATAAAGGATGAGGGGGAACCCAGTCAAGGAACAGTGATGAGGCTGTACAAATAAAAGAAAGCACAACTTCTCTCTCCCCTTAGCGTCTGTGAGAGGAGCAAATGAGCTATCCCAATTCACTCAACTCACCATTTCGTGCTCCCCCTCACTTCCAAACTCGTCCACTGAATCCACTGAACGAGCACCTCCACCATCACTGTTCCTGCTCACACTAAGGCTGCGCAGGGGCGTCGTGGGGCAGCCTGCAAATTCCAAGCAAAACTTTTATTGCTATGTTAACCCTGAGCAAGGTAAAACATACTTGCACAAAATGGCACACACCAAACTAATATCACAAGCATAAACACAACCATGACTGAGGAAAGAAAACAGAAAAACAGGGATGCAGAGGAGAAATGCATAGATAGTCCGATAGCAGAATGAAATCATTCTATGAGAAGAGTGAGAAAGCAAATCTCTTCCAATGGATTTAAAATTCTTCTGTAAAAGGATTACCTGTTGCATGGAAATCAAAAACCATCAATGAAACTATTTTGTAAGAAACATCAGATTGACTTCTAGATTTTCTCTACTAACTTGATTAGAGACATTCAGGATCACACATGCTTGATGTTCACCAGAAAATGCACTTTACTAATTCATACGACTCCTTGACAAAGACATTCTTGCGACAAATTTGTGGACCCCATGGTAGAATACAAGAGTTTGAAATTCAGTTCTAAAACGATAAAAATTTTCAGCTTGATACACTTCCTGTGTTAAAATAGATAATTCTTATGGATACGATTGTATAAAACTACAGTAGTAATATTTTAAGGACTACATACAAAGGTTATTTTTAAGTAAGGCCGGTTTGTGAATACCATATGGAGTTTCATGTACACATGAGAATGAGTGTGAGTTCCAGCTCCCAACATTCTTTGCAAAATTTAACTAATTGCATTCATACAATCAGTCTGTTGGCTTTGTAGTGTGAGGTTACCATGTTTAAGAAAATTGAGTGTCTGCCCAAAAGTGAAATTTAGTCAAGTCAACAACAACAACCTGCTTGAAATATGAAACATGGATATTCACAGCCAGATATTTCAAGTGCATGGTGACCATGAAATTAGTGAAATTAAAAAAATCAGTAATACAGTAAAAGTCAATTATAACAAGAGCTTACAAAAATTGGAAAAGTACTTGTAATAAAATGTACTCATTATATTTCTAATAATAAATGTCCGTCTTCTTGAATCCAAGGGCAGCAAGTGCAGAATAGAACTGTACGGTTTTTACTTTTTACGCAAATGTTTCAGAATGCATGCAAAAAAAGTATGTTTATGTCAAAAACGTTATTTCATTGATTCATAAACCATAACCAAGTGAGTATGTACAAAAGGTTAAAGAGTGAAACTCATGAGTAATCTCGAATAAATGCTTTCTGAAGCATTTTTGCTGAGGAAGAGCAAAGCGAGTCATTTTTGCTCTTTGAAGAGTAATGTGCCTCAGATTAACATTTGGTTGTCATACTTCATTTCTCATATCGATTGACGACTCTGAGATATGCCTCCTGCAAGACAAACATAGAAATGTAGCACTTTTTACATCCATACTTCAGAAATAATCACTCATTATAATGGAATTAACTCCTTATCCTTCCCCCCTGAGAACCTTGTTTCTATTACACCACCCCCGAATCATCAGGCATGAAAAATATTATGTGAATGGCCAAATCTGGAGAAAAATAGAAGGTAAAATAAAAACTGCAATGATAAAAATATCTAACAAACCCCTATCTGGCAATTTTCTGATGTTTTAATTCTTTCTAGAATTCAGTTAAATTCAACTGTAAAAGAAAGGTAACTGGTAATGGGATATGATTATTTTAAATCAATCAAAAACCTCCAGGGATGATTACTGCCCACTTTTGAAATCACTTCTCTACAGTGAGGATGGTGATTTTTGAGTTGTATCATCACAAGAGGTGATACATGGTTATCCCATATGCCTCATAGGTCAATAAAGTAATGAATGAAATGGGATATAATAGCCTGTCAAGGTGAAAGTAAGACAGTCCAATTTAAAGCACAAGATCTTGGTAACCATGCTTTGGAACAGGCACGATGTTTTATTGGCTGACTTTTTACCAAAAGGAGTAACATATAACTCAGTATCCTATCTTGAGACATTAAGAAAACTTCCTCAAGCAATCCAGAACAAACAGGAATGCTGTCAGCCAGTGTTGTAATGCTTCATAATAGGATACATGCATCAGCTCACTCCAATTTGATTAACTCAGTTGGCTGGAAGGTATCAGATAATTTTCCATACAATCCAGACCTAGCAAGTTTAGATTAACATCTCATCCACCATCTGTGAACTTTTTTTCAGAGGCAAGTGTTTAAACACAGATGAATAAGTGAAAATGACTGAGAATAACTGGCTATCCTCTTAAATGGGGTAGGGTATATAAAGATACATTGTTATGATATATGTTTAAACCAGCAAGTAACTGAAGTCAAAAACAGCCAATTTTGTTGGGTTCACAAAATAAATGTCTTAAAAATACTGACTTGTTTCATTTTTATTATGAAACAGACCTCACTTAAAAAATAATCCTTGTACATCCTTTGACTGCCCAAAGGATTTTGGAGCAGCTTTCATGAAAGAACTTACTGGGGCTTAAATACATTATAAATTGAGATTTAATTTAGTTTATAAGGATCTTAAGCTTTACTGGTAGATGTATAAAATATTAACTTAATTACTCCATTAAATCTCCATACTCTATAGAAGTTTATTTTTACTTTAGAAAATACCTTTATAAAATCAGGAAGTGAATGTTATGGGTTATCAGTCAATTCCTTTATCCCAAAAGTGTTTCTTTTCCTTTATATCTTAAATAAAGAAAGGCTCCATTAAATTCCTAACTAATGCATATGATCAGCCAAAGGAATTATGCTTATTTTCATTCACTTTACTGTGCCGTATCAGATGATGCATTAACCAGTTTGATTGAATATGTGAATTCTTTGCTGAGAAAAGTTAAAGACTAAATCATCTGCCCCAATCTTGACAAACTGGCTGGAAATCAGAGAGAAATGTCCTCCCTTGAGTGAGATTTTTTTGGTATTCTTAAGATCCCTAATTCAGCAACCAGTTATGTTTTAAATTGAGTACATTCTAACTATGAGCTCAATTAACC
Organism: Pachydiplax longipennis; assembly: GCA_036926295.1. Classification (NCBI taxonomy): domain Eukaryota; kingdom Metazoa; phylum Arthropoda; class Insecta; order Odonata; family Libellulidae; genus Pachydiplax; species Pachydiplax longipennis. The sequence continues at coordinate 9,190,080 of JAVFKF010000024.1, read as the reverse complement.
CTATGAAATTCAAAATAATAGACAAAGTAATAGAATACATTTATCCAGCATGCAAAATTATTTTGTTATTACTAGTTCACTAAAAGTCTAACTGTAAGAAAAACTTGAGAATGAGGGAATACCATGCTGAGATGAGAAATGTAGCAGAAACTACTGTTATAATCCTATGTTAATGTTAATACAATTTCCAAACTGATCAAAATTAATGAAATATGAGTCCTTAACCAAAACCTTGAAAGAATGAGTAGTTGAATGAAACCAAGAAAAATATACTAGAATAGGAAATACCCACAATAAAGGAGCAATGAAAAATCTAAGAGATTCATATCCAAATGAAATGTATAAGAAAGTCATTAATATTGCTGCATAAACATTATAAAAATTAATTACTTTGCAATTAACCCTTAGAGTGCCAGTCATTCCTCAGGAAATAGGCTATAAGTACCAATATATTTGATAATCTTGTAGTATTTTGGAAAAGAAATGTTATGTATCAAAATAAAAAGTAAATTCAGATAAATGCCATTACTTAAATTTGGAATTAAATGCATTGGTTGATGTATGTAATCTGGATTTAAGTCACAACCATTAAAAATCAGTGAAATACAACCAGCTGATTAGGACTTTTCTGAGGAGCATCTCAGTATTCCTGACAAAGAAGTGAGATCAGATTATCTGGCACTCTAAATATTAGAAGAAATGAAAGTAAAAGAATCACTGAAATGATAGTGTAGAAAATTTAATGAAGATAATTTCATGTGCTGAGATTCTGGTTTCAGCAGAAGATTAACAAAAATCATGAAATACAAATCAAAATTTAAATAATTAGTAACCTATAGTGTTGAAAATTCAGATGTCTTACAAATGTAATGAGAATTTTTTCAGTCTGATAAGTTATGTCTTGTGTTCTAGTATTCATAGTGTGCATAACTTCTAGATACTGTAGGCAACAATACAGCCATGTAACATGAGATTCAAATATCCCTATGCCAAAGAAAAAAAATTACTATGTGTATCTCTTTCACATCCTCTTTTGGATACAACTTGGCTAAAACCATTTCAATGATTATTTATTAGGAGTACACTGTGAATTTCCTCAGGTAAATATTCACCTTCATGAATTTACTTACAGATAGAAAGATAAGTCATTCATAGATTTTATGGTTCCTAGAATTTTTAACAAGAAGACTTTACCACAAACCCTCTGTTTGCTTTCTTTATCAAAACAATTTATTTTCACTATGTTTAATTTGCAGATAGAGCATATATTTAATTTTGACTTAGGATCTCTTTGTAAATCATGTATCTGAAGAGAACTTTAAACATATGCATTAAACAATAGGATCAGAAATAAGGATAAATTTTAAGAGGCTTCTTGCAATCAGAGGAAAAATTACTTTCCTAATGCTATACACATCACCAGCGAGTTTCCAGCAATTATGAAAATTTAACTGAAGCATTATATAAAATTTGATTCCCAAACTTTGAATGCTGAAATTTAGACAAGTTAAAAGTAATTGCAATGATACAGACTTTTAAGGTCTTTCATTCCTTCATCCAAGACTTATATTGCTAATCAAAATTTCCAATACTAGAATCTGTACTTAGTATAAGCTTCAACACAAAACACTGTGATTAATTCCTTGACTCTTTGAATTTAGAATATTATATTAATAAAGATACTAGATATAAAAATAATATGGAAATATGGAAAGACATAAGAAAAGTAGCCAACTCAGAAGGCAGTGTGTTCTGTTAACCAAAACTATGGTTAATTATTTGATGTTACCAAAAAGCTTTGAAACTAGAAGAGAATATTTAAAAGATAATTTAAGTTATTGGATGAATTTAATGATAATACATTCTCAAAGACAAAGTAGATATTATATATCCCTTCCATCCATTGTGTTGAACAGACGCAGCAAGGGAAATCAGGGAAATAGATACTTGTTGATTTAATAGATTATGTTTCTCACAGAAGATAAAGAACAGTGAGAGACTTGGAAAAACATTAAACAGCAGCTTAAAATTGTACTCATAGATGTTATCTGAAGAATTTTAAATATGAGTTATCATAGAAGTTTAAAAATATTCACAAATAGGGGTAGATTCATCAGATTCATCATTCATCAGATTTCCACTGTATTTTTCATGCAATTATATTTTAAGAAAAATAAGTCAATTGAACCTGAATAAAATGCTGATACACTATCAAAATTCTCAAAAATTAATTGCCTGCCAGCTTTAACTCTGGTGAGGATATACACAAATCAAAGCATTATGACAATTAATCAAAGGGAAAATTAAATTTTTGCTAAATTTAAGGATTGAAAACATCACAACAGTACTGAGCATGCACTGAAATTTTTAACCTGTTTAATATAATGTAATGTTTGTAGGCTTATCAGGTTAATCCTATGCCGTGATTTACTTTGTAAAGAATTTGGCTAATACAGTTTTAAAAAATTTGCTACATATCAAGTTAGTTACATTTAGTTTACGTTTGTTACCAGACAAGTTACTAAGTATTAATAAAGTTGATTAATTCTTCCATTTCACTAACTGCTTTCAGTAATCTTATATAGTGTAAATGACAATGGATTATAGTTCTCCTCCTGGCATTTCTTTCAAGTATTTTTCAAAAATCATACAATCCTGAATTTATCTAGACACAAATCAGAATGATGAGGCATGACTTAATGGAAGGCCACAAAGGAGAAGAGTATAAAACTTTGTGGTTACCACAAGTTTATTATTTTCAGCTTGTTTCACTAGCATGCTGATACATTGCTTGACGATGCCAACATGATCGCAAAACTACTCAGAGAAAATAATCCTGTGGAAACAATAAAATTGTGACTCTCTTATCAGGATACCTCCATTTAAAATTCTTAATTTCTGATTAGTTATGACTGACAATCTTATTTATCATCTTAAATTTGTAGGTAAAGAGAATAAGTTTGGTTCAGTGATATGTTGCTGATCAATTTCACACAAAACAAAAATGAACATCAAGAAAATATAAAAAGCAAAATAAAAAGTGCACCTACTAATCTTGACAGCCATGTTTCTATCAACACACCTGGTCATCTTCCGAAAACCATCTCGGGGAGAATGTTCTGGAAAAATATGAGAATCACAATGTGACTCCATCTTCAGAAAAGCAACTTAATAAAAGTAAATAAATAATCCACTAAGGGAAGAAAATAAAGTCTCAGCAATAAATCATAATATGAGTTAGGATGAAAAGAAGCCAAATTATCAAATATAACTATTTGAACACATTACATTTTCTACAAAAAAACATTGGCATAATGAGCTATGTTGGATATAGTTGATATTTACATCAATGCATATGCAATTTGATACAAAAATAAAAATTAATAAACTTGAGAGTACTTCACATACAACTTATGCAATGGAAGTCACTAATTAATGAACAGCTACATTATCCTATGGAAGAGTATATCACACAAATTAAGCAGTCAATGATACCTTTTCCAGCCTCAATACGGTAGATGGTTTTTGCTTCTTTAACAAACCCAGATATAGTGAGAATTCCAACTCCTACAGAAAGGGGAGCAATGGGAAATAGTTCAAACAATATATTCTTGTAAAATTAATCTAAGAATTTATCAAGTAACCAGGGAATAAAAGAAAATAAAAGATTAACTAGAAATATAATTGATAATGAGAAAAACAAACAATGATTCTGGAATTCAACAAGCACTGATCAAATTAACATCATATTCCCCAGTGATGGTTTAACATGCAATGCAGCTTCAAAATATTCAGTCTTAGTTAGAAAATTATCTAAATTAAGTACTTTTATTTAAAATAAAGGAAAAACTATGGAAAATTATATTAAGAGTTTTGAAAACTTACAGGAATAAGGTAACTATAAACAATAACTATTCATATAAGAACATCTTTTTTTACAGAGAGATACAGTTAAAGCAACAAATTATATTACCGATGAAAAAATGAAAAAAACCCTAAGAACTTATTTCAATAGTTACCTCTGAACAGATTTTCAGGCTAAGGATATAATCACTAAAGGAATTCCTTATGATTAAGTAAGGGGTTCAGAGTACCTGTACTTATTTAAGAACTTCTAATAACCAACATTACAATGATATATGATGGCTGGCATATTTTCTTTAATGAAAATTTACACATTACATTCAAAGAGCTGAAATTCAACCAGTTTTCAGGAAATGAGTACACAAGATTTTCAGTCACCTAAATCAGGTGTAAGATTTCCCACTGAATAATTGACTACTTTTAGAAGACAAACTTTGATTAAATAAAATTATTCCAATAAATAGGATTTCTAGATAAATGAAATACACACTAAGAAACTCAATTTACCAAGATATTTTCAATGAATATTTTATAAATTTTGAAAAACCATTCTTAATCATGTTTGAAATGATTTTAAATGAAGCAAGAAATATACATCAAACTATAAAATTTACTTTACATTTAGTTTCAACAACAAGTCAAATGAATCTAAGAATTGTTATTTAATACTTGTTTAAAATTTTGAAAGCAAATGCATTGACTTCTTTACTACTTCTTCGTGAGAGATTTTCATAACCAAAGAAGGAAATGGCAGCAGTTGTATTAGATTTACGTCAAACATAGAAAAAAGATACAGATGATTTATTATTCAATTTCTCCAAATTCAGTCATACTTGGGATTTTTGCAAAAAGATGCTAAAAATTCACCGACACTTTTTATAACTTAGGCAAATTGGTGCAATGGCAATGATTTACACCAAAGACACACAAAAATTTAACTCAGAAAGATGAAAAGTACATACTCTGCAGTTAATAGACCACAGTTACATGCCCTTTGAGGATATAATTGATTTTTTCAAAATATACTTCATTTCTTATGTACATTGTGACCAATCTATTTATAAACTGTGACTTTTAACTGAATAAGCACAAGATAAAAGAAAGAGCAAGAAATGTTAAAAATTATTAAATTGATAATTGGTTAATGATGACAGCGATACATGCTGCTACTATCTTAACAGGCCATAAGAATGTAAACATTGAGTTGGGTTACTCCATGGTTTGTACAACATTTTAAATGGTAATGTTGTTCACAACCAAAAATTTATGCTAGTATCATTAATTTAGGTAAGAGGAAAAACAAACCGCATTAAGTTCAGGTTGCAGTAAAATAAAAACTTTTCTACACCTTGAAAGTTTTACACACTACCTTAGACAAGAAAGTTTTTTAACATCAAGTGCACAGTGATAGTCAATGATGATTAAAATTTGTGCTATAGATATAGCTTGGTTGACTTTGTTTAGCCAATGAATGCAATTCTTTCCAACCTTTCCCCACAATCAATAGTTAACACTTAATCCATTCTTAAATTTAACAAGATATTAAGCATGTTTTGTAGGAGAAAAAACACAAAATTCATTTCATGAACCACAAAATTTACCCAAAGTTAATCTTTTCCTTTAATAAGAGATCTCTTTTATAGCATGAACAGCCTAGTCACTAGCCTCTGGAAACCGACTTCCATAAGGAACACTAAAAAATTAGTTAAAAATTATACCAGTAACATTATGTTTTCGGAAGTCTCACTGTTAAAGTGAATGGGGGACATACCCAAATCTCCACTGCTGGACGACTCAGTGAATGAAGGAGTTCCTTCAGTCCAAGTGGGGGTAGATCCCTCAACGGATGATGCTGGAGGAGTCCATGTGACCGTCCTGACAGAAGCCCCAAAACCAGAGCTACTGGACTCAACACTGAGAGAGGACCACTTGGCTTCTGGAGGGGCAGAACCACCTCCAGCTAAAGAAGATGAGGGGGATGGTGCCATGGCACAGCTAGAAGGTTCTACAACTGATGAAAGGATGCTGTGGGGTCCACTATGAGATTCCATGCGAACGTCTGAAACACTAAATACAAACATCTGCTACAAAAACTGCTAGAAATTACAAATTGTGATAAACATAACTCTATTAAGATTATCAAATCTCAAACTGAACCTCATAAAAAGCTGATACACTGTGAAAATTTCTCAAAAATCAATGGCAGATCAATCTCTTTGTTTAAATAATGATAATTTTTGCTAACTTAAAGGTTGGAAAACATCACAATAGAACTGAGCATGTATAAGGGTTTTTCAATGTTTCATACAAAGTAAAAGTTTGTAGGCCTCTGAGAACAATCCTATGCAATGATTTACTTTCTGAATGAATTTGGCTAATACAGATTAAAAAAATGTTATATAACAAGTTTGTTGCAATTAGTTTACATTCATCACCTAATAAGTAAGTATTAAGCTATGAGTTGAAACTTTAAAAGTTGACATGTCTCAATTAGCTCAATTTTCCTCACTTTAGTAGTGAGGTAGTGGTACACCTCAAGTTGGTGTACATACTAAGCAGTGCATTTCTTATATCACCTTACTTGTTATAATCAAAAATTAAAATTTTATCTTTTATATAAACAACAGTTCTATATTAAATAACAGATGTTGACAGGCATAAATAATCAGGCCTCTTTTAAGCTCTGGGTCTATGGTGATTCTTTGATGAATGTAATTGATGAAAATTATTTGAAGATTGTGATTGATGACTCAAGTGAGAAAAAAGCATATATTATAGGAAAATCAAGCAACAACAAAAACTCAGTATACCCAAAGCAATACTGAAAATGACAGATTATTTCACAAAAACCCAGTTTTTGGCAAGGAAAACAGTAATAGTAAGTCTGCAGCCCCTGAAAAACTCCTGAAGTACTAAAATGGCCCAGTGGAAGCACAAGCCTCCTGTCTTTGAATATTCATCAGCTTTGTTTACAAAAGACAGCAATGAAAGATTTAATTGTAAATCAACTCACCTGGCTGATTCCGACCTCTCTTCTCTGAACATAGATGCTGTTCGGGTACTTTCCGAGCTGGATATAGATTTGGCGGCATAAGCAGATTTGGAAGATGGTGAGTCAGAGATGGCAGCCGTCACAATGCGATGTTTAGGGGAAGATGCATCTAAGAAGTCCCCCTTAATGGCATCCTCAAAAGGGGGTGGAGGGGTGGAAGAGGAGGAGGATGGACCGAGGGCGACGCTACCAGCATTGGCGCTCACCACACTGGAACTTGTAGGCCCTGAGCAGGGCAGAATGGGGGAAGCAGGTGAAAAGCCACACTCCCACAGCTAGCTCTCTCTAGCAGCATAATTAAGGTTGGAATCAAGTGCAAGGGAACTCTTTCCCTAAGAAGTACATCTGACCAATTTAAGCATTACAAAGAGAAGGAGGATTGCATAGATTGTTGTGAAAGGGAACTTTGTGATCATGTGACAGAAAGCAATCTATAGAGACTATTATGAGTGACAATTAAAGGTCAGAAAATAATGCAGGAAATGAATACCAAATCAACATACACACAACCAAATCCTTATTTCCTTCATAAATTTACTATAATGTAAGGTTGATTATTTAGAGAGTTCCATCTGAAACATATCAAAATATTGAATTACATTTATTGAAGCAATGGAAAGAATACCAATTTTGCACAGATATCCACCTCTTCATTATTTCAGACTGCAATTACTTAATCCATCAGAAGAAATACAATAATGTTAACTAGCTACTGATAGCTTTAACAGAAATATACTAAATGTATAATTATACTATACATAAAAATTGTCTACAAAAAAATTAAATTTAGTTATAAAATATCTGCTGAAATAGGCATAACAGAGAAGAATACCAAAAACAAACTTCATTTACACACTGTTTTCAAAACAGTATTAAGAAGAATATCTGAAAATCAAGATATTCCAAGTAGTCTATGAAAAATAGACAAGATAATATTCTAGAAAATACATGCATCATAATTCATAGATTACAGGTCAGCATTCTCAAAGTAAACTTAAAAGAGACAACTTTCTATAACAATACACAGACAAAAATATTAGAGCTAACAAAAAATGAAAAGATCATGACTGGATTATTAAATTAACATGCTGTTACTGACATAAGAGAGAAAAACTCATAAAAAGTTAAATTTTCGCTTAAATATACTACAAAAAACTCAAATATTTTAAATGCTAAATCAATCACAGTTGCGTTCCTATTAAACAAAGAAAGCAAAAAATACCGAATTGATATTCAGATTCTGATATTACACAACATCCTAAGTAATCTAAGTGCTTAAATTACATCTTCTAAATCAACATAGCCATTAATAACAGGTGGAATGTGAGATGCAGTGCGATTTGGGGAAGAAGGGGGAAGAACACTACGGAATGACTGTCCTCTTCCAAAGCCATGAATCTCAGAACGGCTGAATGGCTTCGGCAAAGCATTTCTATGACTAAATGGATAAGGGGATGAACTGATTTTATAGGTTTTTATTGCATCAGAATTGTTCGTGAACTGAGAGCTGAATTCTGTTCTCATTGAAAGTGGTTTAAGAGCTGTGGGAACCTCCTTTCTTGAAAATACACCAACATTTGTGCCACAACCATCTAGCCTCCAATCTCCACCACTTGATGCCACAGTAGCTGCTGTGACCATGTGTGCATTTGAGATGCCTTGGAATATTTCACCTTCTGACTGAAGTTGTGCAGATTTATCACAGATTTCGGAAGAAACATGATTGAGCTGGGTCAAGGCACTGCTTTCCTTGCAATCATTATCAAGTGCTTCAGAAAAACGTTCCCTTATATTTAGATTCTCTTTTTTTGATTTTTCTGGCTCAATATAATCAAGAACAATCATTTGAGCTCTATGAATACCACAGGTTAAAACTCCTTCTTCAGCAACTTTAATCACTTCATTGCTCTCACAATCTTTGATTTTCTCAACAGCTAAGAGATCCAACTGTTCATTATATCTATCACCAGACCTTGAAGCTTCTTTGCTTACTGCATTGCAATTATACTGTTCTTCAATCAACTCCTGCTTTCCAGAAACATTAACATACTTTTCTTCTCCTTGTGTCTTAATGTTTTCTGCAAAACCTGAGCTGAGATTCACAGATTCTTCTGTTGGAGACTCGTGTGACTGTTCAAGTGTTAAAAGAAGACCATTGTGCTTTCCTCTGACCAATTTCTTACCTCCATCGTCAGATGATGCAACTGGGAATACTCGCAATGAATCATTGAACAATTCATCTTCTTTATTTGAATCTGCAGTACTATTTTCTCCAGTTGTATGAGGATATACCTCTACAGTATCCTCCTGGTGATCTGCTTTTTTACAAATACCTTCTGATTCATGAACTACATTAACTATGTCTATTTCTAATTCTGGATCATGATGCACCTTAACTTCAGTTCCCTTTGAGTCAAACTCTGGATCACTTTCAACATCATCTCCATCTATCTTGGCAGCTATGTTGAAATTGGATTCTATTTCATTAATTGATTCAGTTGAGTCATTTAAGTCTCCTGCATCATTGATTATTTCAACTATTTCTTCTTTCAGAAAACTATCTTCAAAATTGGTTTCTTCCTTAATACACAGCCTTGAGTTATCAAAATCATTAGGTTTTTCCTCAAATACACTATTTTCTTTAGGAAGTTCCTCTTTATATTTTGTTTTTCCTAAAATTTCAGAAGTAGATCCAACAGCAACACATACCTGGGATACTTCTGAATTTTTTGATACTTGACTTGCTTCAACAGGGACATCTGAAAAATTTTCACTGGTGTTTGAAAATTTTAGATGAGAAATGCTCCCATTTCCCTCACAGACCAAATTCATTTCATCAATATGAATATCTCTACTATGACATTTTCTAGTGCCTTTGTGAGAGCGCCTTGGTGGAACTACTGGGGAAATTCCTTCCTTTGATGCTATCCTTGAATCACTATGCAATGATACAGGGGAGGATTCGCTCAACGCATGGGCTCTAATCCTTCGAGGAGGATAGTCAGGGTAGTCAGTCATGGCTTTGGTAGCAGGGGAGGAGAGTGGCTGGGGTGCATTTTCAGTAGAGAGGCTTGAGCAATGCTCAGAGGGATACAAGAAATCAGAAGTACGTGCAAGAGTATCTCTGAGGGCCCCTGGCCCAGCAAGGGGCCCACCTCGCTCCTCCTCAGCTCGGGGTCGGTGAAGGCCACGAGTGCCTTGTCTCACCGACTGCTGGCCGTGATGAGGTCTCTTGGGGGATCGTGGGGGTACCGGAGGGGGTATTCTGGGTTTCCCAGGAGTCGATGATCCTGCAGGAGATCCAGCCATGCTTATTCCTACAGGTCGACCTTTGAGAACAGCTGGATAGTGGACAGTAGTAGAGGGAGGAGAGGAGGATGGAGGGAGCACTGGTGATGCAGTGGATGGAGGAGAAGGATGGGAAGGTTGAGAGAGGGCACTGGGACCCGAGCCACCAGCAGTGGCTGTTGTAGCAGCTGCTTTGGGAGTTGCAAAGCCAATGGTCTGTTGTGCTGCAGTGGGGCTCCCTGAATCCAATGGAGAGAGACAAGTGCAACAAAGATATAAACAGGAAACAGAAAAAAGGGACCTCACAAGTCTGATATAGTACAGAGGCACAAGAAGTACAACACCAACACTGGAAATTAAGCTGAATCCCCTAAGATTATAAAAGAAAATACTAAAACCAAAACAAAACTGTCATATAAAACACAATACTCTTGATTACCTGGGAAACTAGGGAATTGGCAAATCCTGGGTTAAAAATATTCTCGTAATTTTATAACCATTTGATATACACTATGGGTAACTTGCTCACGAAATTTGGATAAAATTGAAAATCAAAAATAAATTGAGCAATATGGTATATTATTTAAAATATGCATTAATAAAGGACAAAAATTTTTAAAATATACCATTCTGAAAGCAATATGATCAGTTAGGAGATATCATATGCACTAATGTAAAGATAGCTTCTTCGGAAACATATGGCACAATTTATTGAGGGTCAGCTCAAATGAACATGGGGATATTTCCTCAAGTGCATATAATATACTATATACAATTTTAAATTTAATGATACATTTTTTCCATCCCAGTTATCCCACAATCCAGTCAAGCCAATCTCACAAGAGTCTATATTCTGATTCTGATTTTGAACTTAAAATCTAATCCACAAGTTTGTCAAATTTGACTGACTCTTTTAGAAGTGAAAACGGTCTGTCTGTCTGTAGATAATAAGCAGGAAAATGTAGATGTTGTACTTAAAAACTGTAATAGATTAATTATATATAATAATTTTTCAGTGTTACATTTTCAACTAACAGTGATAACATAAGAGAGTCAATGTAGTACTGTCATTGATTATTAATAAGTTATGACCCATTAGAATTTCCTGAAATATAAGATTACCTCATATATATCCATCTACTCCTGGAAAGTAAATTAACTATTAATTTCTAAAATAAATAAGTAGATCCAGCTAATGCCTGACCAGCAGATCAATAGTAAAAAGATGAATTATTCAGATTCCTCATAAATGAAAGGGTATAAACAGTTTCAACAGCAACAGAAAACAAAATCCTTCAATACAACCAACACTTATAAGAAAATTTTCCTAAATAGATGGAATAAACTACAAGAACGATGATTATTTAATTGTTCCAAGAACCAATAAAATTTATAACTACAGCAATAGATTGAAACTTTTACATAAAATATAATATACTCTGCTGCAATAAAGTTTTCTTTGTATTAACTTCTCAAGTGATTGTAGCTGCTTTTAGGATACATTTCAAAAAAGGTACAAAATCACTTCATCTCAAGTGTCAAGTACTAACTTATCAGTTGAACAATTTAATTAACATAATTTGACTAGGAAGGAAATGATAGACCAGAAAGCATACATAAATAACAAAAAATGAAGGAACATAATCTATTTTTTTAATGCTTACTACAAATGCTAGTAAACTTGCTCTTCAGAAAAGAAGGATCTTAGTTTCACCTATTTGAAAATCTTTATCTATTATAGTACACATCTGATCCTCCTAAAACAGAGTGTGGATTGTAAGTCTATGAAACTTAAATATATTTCTTGATTATAAAATAAGATATTAATCACTAAAGAGTTTCATTGATACAAAATAAATTTACAATAAAATTGTTAATACATTATATATATATATATATATATATTGCTAATTATGATTATGAAATCAGCGTTCAAAAATTTCTTATGATTTTCAATTTTTAGCAATAAAATTATTTAAATTAAAACTATAATCTTATCACTTTTAATTCTATTTAAGCAGAAATTCCCCCGGCACTCTTATGTTAGAGGACATTACAATGAACATAATACCAATATTGAATTTCCTTAGTTTCCTCCATCATTCATGATGGAACTTAAATGGAATTGTAAGTTTATAGCACTTGTATATATACCTCGTATACACTACAAAGTATTATAAATTTCAACCATAATAAAATTTAAAGCTAGAAAAATTAGAAAATACCTAAAAATAATCTCATATAATCTTTATTGACCTTGGAACCTTTGCTTTGTATGCTTAAATTTTAGTGAAAAACCTATTTAACTATCCCAAAAATTGTTCATTTCTCCCTCAGATCTGATAAATATCTTGATCAATTCTTGTCTCCTTCATCCTCACAAAACAACATATGACTGTCCTTTTGATAATGAGGATGATTAAAAACACTCCTGCTAGTCTTAAGGTTTTCTATGTCATTAATTTGCCACAATTGAAAATGACAGAAAAATAAAGGATTGATCTTCTTCCAAAACGCTATCACACTTTTAGCATTCTTTTTTAATGGCCTGAATTCTCAATGTATTCTTTTGTAAAAAAAACAGAAAACGATTGTATTCCATAACAACAATAAGATACTTGATTCAATTTTCCTTCTTCTGATACCTATTTTGTAGAAACAATATTTCTAATTTATTTATTTATTTAAAAAATGAAGGTGGGCCCCATGTGGGTAATGCATTTGCATTCAGCGGAAGCGGTTCTGACTCTGGTGGGAGCCAAGGTGTTTACCCAGCATTGAAACAATTGGGAAGCTACCAAATTTAAGAAGGTCTAGAAAAAGCCATTTAAGGCAGTGGGAGTCGATGCACTGACCCATGGTGAATTCCGCTGGCTTGGGCCAAATCCCCCACATCATGGACTTGACTTTACATTTTATAAGAAATGAAGTCTGCAACAGTTAAAACTTCATATGCATTACTTTTAGGAGAATTTGAAAACCATCTCAAGTAGAGCCCAGGATAATTTTGTAATGACATATTTTGATAGTTATTTAATGTTTTTTATGAATACTGTGATATCTTACTTCTATCTTACAAGTAAGGGCAGAACATTACATTATTTTGCATTTATGTGCCTAGCTTTGATTGTAACTATTTTCTAAGATAATTCCTACAGAAAGATCAGAAATTAATCACACTTTTTTTATTATGCTGTTTATAAGAGAGAAACTTAACTAATAACATCTTTGGGTTATAAATCAATTTCTACAATAATGAAAATGCTAGTACAGGTCACTCAGTTCACGGATAATGATTAAACATTTATCTATCATTATAATCATAATTAATCATAGAGTTGGGATTTACTTATTTATCAAATAATCATTGGTTTGATTATACCCTGAATAACAAGTTGTTTATTATAAACCAATATATAAGTGAATTAGAACAAATGGTAAGAATATTGAGAGATATAGACCAGATAAAATATTTTGGGAATTTTAAAAAAATATCTCATAGTGGGAATTAAAATCCTGTTGATGAAAAGTTGCTTTCAGTTTAAGGCATTTCTTTTTACTAATATATCCATAAATTAATAATGAAAGGGATAACAAAACTGACAGTTGTCTATTGGAAATTAATCACGCAAAAATCATTTCCAAAGGTGAAAGATTAATTTGCATTATCAATGAAAACAAGAAGTAATAATGTAAATTACACTGGAAGATATTGAAGTCAAAAATTGTAACTTCTCATAAATCTCTCAATACATCACTTACCAGGTTTACTTCCACTGGTAGTGGCAGCCACGGCGTGATGAGGGGACTGCATGAGCCCTTCAACCGAAAGGACAGGAACAATACATCGGAAAAAAAGAGTACCAGAAAAAGATTAGCACCAATAGGTCACATTACAAGGAGCATGCAATGTTTCCATAAGTCATATAGTGTCAAAATAGATGCAACATATATCACATCTTACCATGAACAGAAACAAAATCACATATTCAACATTCCGTGCCTTCCAATGAGTTGCATCTAAACTAAACCAGCATAACAACAAATCCATGACATAAATCAGCAAAAGATTTAAAAATCATACATGTGAACAGTTTGAATTTTATTTCGAGAAGAACATGGCACATTTGTGAGAAGCTTTGTCTTAATATTTCACTCTCACTAATTTATCAAAGCTTTAATAAAGCATCAAGCCAATATTAATAGTCACAGTAATTACACCTAACTTACTCCTAATTATTCTTACAAAATTCAGTAGTGACAATCTTATGTACAAGGGTGGGAACTTTAATAGTGGCAACTATTTATTTATAACTAATACAAAAGAGATATATGATACCAAGTTTTACTGTCCTTCAATGTAGCATTGTGTACAACCAGTTAACAGCAATGTAGAAGTAATAGAATATCTTTAGCAGAGCCTGTTTTGTTGATAGCTCAAATGGAGCACAGTTACTATTCCCGTTTCTCACTCACCTACTTTCACTCACAAATTTTATGGCATTGATCACTGTCCAGTAACGCAGCATGAGTATGCTTTTCTTCTTCACTGACAGGACGACATGACCGACCCATGTCTGCCGCATTTTGGTATCCCTCATTCAAGGCTTTTACCTGCCTTGCCACTGTTCTGTAAGGCAATACAGATCCCCTGCAAGCCTCTGTAAGACCTTGATGACACGGTCTTGCTGTATGACCTCTGGCGCATTCAATATTTACTCAATTCCATTTTTCCTCTCTTGAAAACAATACATTAGACCACTAGCTAACACATTGCTCTGTTCCTCTCATCAGTATGCATGTGCATGATGTGGGAAGAGTGAGTCCATTAGCTCTGACGTAAGGTAGGTAACTAATACGTGGTTCAAGGGACATAATTTGGTTCTGTTGCATGGCATCTCTACAGCTGTGTTGCCACCATTTAAGTTCCAATCCTTGTATAAAAGGATTGGTAATCTAGGTTAAGAATGCTAGAATGAAATAAATAAACAAGGATTTTTTCATTTTATATAATTTTCAGGTAAAAATGTTTTGAAATATATATTTAACAATATTCCACATTCAGCATAAAACTTAAGAATTGGAATAAAAAAGTGATTAATTGAACCAAAATATTATGTCCTAATCAGAGTCATTTCAACCACATTATTACTTCCCTTTTTGCTATTAAAAACTTGAAACAATATAACTAATTCATTACATTCCATCCAAAATTTATTTTTACGTTACATTTGTTATTTTTATTTAAATGCTAAATCTAATCAAAGTCAATTCTAGCTCATGTTTTATATCTTACAATTTCTTCATTCAGAAAGCACCCAAAGTATATATAAAACATGAAATTGCCACTCTCAGTATACTTTTATCAATTTTAATTTGGAATTTCTGATGGAGGAAATATCTATAAGATGCAGTTAAACTTAAGTTAAATAATAAAAAATAATAGTGCATAAAGTGACTCCATTTCAAACATTTTACAATTGTAATGACCTAATTGTACATGTATAGGTAATGTAATAATAATTAATTGTAATGACCTAATGTTTCAGACATAAGTTCAAGTAATATGATGTATTTATATCATAGCCTAGCAAGTTACTCAAATAGACTGTTGAAAAGCAGTAAACTTACAAATACAGCAGAAGTCCGTTATAACGAGAGCTGACAAAAATTGGAAAAGTACTGGTTATAAAGCGTAGTCGCTATAGCTGATTTCTAGTACTAAATGTCCATCCTCTTGAAACCAAGGGTAGCAAGTGTTACAGAATAGAACTCTATGGTTTTTAATTCTTACGCTTATGCTTCCGAATGCGTAAAATAGTACGTTTGCATCAAAAATATTATTTCATTGATTCATAAGCCATAACCAAAATGCGTACGTATGGAGGGACAAAAGAAAGAGCGTGAGAATGCTAATCAAAGCTCCATGAAGCAATTTTCCGGGGGTGAGGCGATTAACGAATGCATGAATTAGGTGCCGATAATTTTTCCATTTAATACTTCCCTGCCTTTTGAAGAGATAGTGCGCCTTTGATTACCGATTTCTGGTCAGACTTTGCCTCTCACGTCAATTGACAATTTCGAGATATACCTCCTGCAATACAAATATGGAAACACGGCACTCGCTATACCACTACTTCAGAAATAACCACTCGTTAGAATGGACATATCTTCCTACCCTTTTGGCTGTGAGATGGACAATGCTATAACGCAACTCTCATTATATGCCGTGGTCATTATAATGGGCTTCTACTGTATCAAATTGGAGCAAAAGATACTGGAAATTTCTTTCTTATAATCTTTTCCAATTAAAAAAAAGACATTATACATCAAAAATCGATTATAAACATACTTTTACTGAGTATAATTTAAAGATTACAGTTTAAATGAAACAGAAATTGAATATACACATAGTTAAAAATTATTCTTTAGAATAGCCAAACCTGGAAACTCACCAAGAAAATAAAGGAGGCATTAGTCTTTCATGAGTAAGTATGAGAAAAAGTTTAATATATCAAATAATTATTATATATTCAATAAATTGATCAACCTCTGAGCTCCACTGTAAAGATATCTACTCTTGGAGAGGATGAATTTAGCAGAAAATCCCAGTTTATTTAAAACAAACAATAAACCTAGATTATGGTTTTCTGAATCTCCAAGAACATCTTGGAATTAGAAGCTAGGGAGAAAATTTCTAGATTTCAATTTCATCCTGCTATACTTTGATGATCAATACGTTTTTTTAATTGCATGACAAATAAATTTGCAGAACTCTGCAGAACATACACATAAAATAAAAATATAATAACATAAATACTAAGTGTTGCATTTTAAAGTAGACCACCTAACTATTACATCTAATTAAGAATTTGAATGGAATAATATTTATTAAACATTCGAATCACCAATGATAGAGGACCTCTTAGAATAAGGTTCAGATACTTTATTCCTTAAAAATCTCCATGCTTCTGAGGATTTTTTTATGTTATCCTTCTATAAAAAATGCAAAAGATGTTAATATCTCAAATTTAAAAAATAATTGCCAATCTACTCAGTGCAACACTACCAGCCAAAACTAAAGTATTACATTTAAGAGTAGGGAATGTATGAATCTATCAACAATATCTGTAAACACCAAAAATGCTAATTGATATCATGCACTATGTATCACTATCCCAGAGAAGAAATTAAATAATTGAAAGAGGAGCTTCATTGAAATTACTCAAAGAAGTCAAGTTGATGCCGAAATCATAAGATGAAAGACAGCTCTCCAGATGGAAAGGAAGCATTAGTAAGAATTCTGCAATGAGGATGTTTCAACTTAGACTAGAGATGGGATTAACATATGGAAAATTCCCTTGAGGTTTTTAAATGTAGATGGAATATCATGAAAAAGAATAATCCCATACAATCCTGATGTGGGTAGAATTGCTAGAATTTCTAGGATTATTACATTAAGTAATCTTATGAGACATTTGGTGAAAACCTTATCAAGAAACATCATATGTATAACACAATAATCAAATATAAATTTATATCCTCCTACTGCCACCAGAGAAAGTATTAATGCAAAGCTTTCTTTTTCTTTTATGAAATCAATTAAGGCAACTATATTTCTCTGATATACAAGACTTCATGAAGGTATGAGAATCACCAGGAATCGACATTAAGATATGAAAACTAGGAGCCCACTTTCTGAAGAATTGATTTGTCATAAGAAAGTCTTGAGCATTATCCTACTGAACTAACACATTTAATGAATACTATTAGATCCATCTAATTTTGATTATTGCCTTTCGAAGTTCCCAAATTCTGATATAACCAGCTGTAACCTGTAACATTAGAGCTGATCAAAATTACCATAAATTTCTCAGTCCCCTTACTTATATCCTCAATTCTTACACTTATAGTCTGTTGGAAGTTGATAATTGTAAGCATTATTATGGCAAAGCTACTATCTCCTTTATTAAAGTCATTCTGTGATTTCATAAGACTTTAATAGAGAAGACCATCATATTGCAATACCATCACATAGAAACACTTGAACTTCCAAAAGTCAAAATGCAAACAAAATAGAAAGTGAAACCTGTATAAAAATAGGGACAGAGGAAGACAGTGTTCACTTCACCTAAAGAAGCTGCCTTCAATACCAGCAAAACATTGGAACTTTCAAAATTACTCTGTGAAAATACTGGAAAAGAATTCTACGTGGAGACAATCTGTTGGAGAGCCTTTTCATCTAGACCTAGTTTTCTATCTTACGTTATAAATAAATCTTGCAAGAGCTTAACAAAAAAGATGAGATTTCAAGAAAAATTAAAATTATCATGGGAGCATTACACTTTAGGAATGATAAATGGTATTTGACTCCAGGTAACTTCAAATTAAAGATGGATAAATAAACAAATCTGTATTATTAAGTTTAGATGCAACAGAACTCTAACGAAAAAGTTGAGAGAAAAATTCATTTCAGAGTCAAAGATTCTGCAGACTTTAAAGAAAATTATCAAATTTCTTAGGTGGCATTTTAACTATCAGATTTTCTGCTTGGTGATGAAATACTAATCAAATGGGTTGAATTAATGCATTCTTGTCATCTAAAGTAGCTTTAATTTTCACTAATATATATGCTTTGCTCAATGAATGATCAGGGAAAGGTAGTAAACAATGCACATATACATATGCACCTAAAAACCAGAGGATAAACAGAAGAATTTACTGACGTTACTGTTAATTGAACTAAGGTCTTCCAATTACTTTTGATAAATTCAAGCCAATAAAAATCATAGCATATCTACTCAGAAATTCGAAGGCCTGGGTTTGAGTCAGTCATGTCATTACTTTTCAATGATTTGCTCTGATTTTCTTTACTACTGCAGTCTAAAATAGGGTAATTAGATTACATGGTTCTTAGGCATTAAAACCAAAATATCCAACAATCAAAGCTCATACTTTGCATGGCTGTTGCAATAATCCATTAAGTCTATCATTTGCTCTTCTGTATGATATTTTTATTCTAACCTTACAAATATGCAAATACCACACTTCCTACCTACCACACTCATCACACTTTGATGCAGCATGTCTATTTTTAACTAGTGATTTTTTTTATCACCTACTTAATTTATCAATGAGGGCTTTAACATTGAGCAACAGTAAATTTTTAAAAACCTGATGCCTACTCCCAACCATAATGCTTATGGCTCACCATAAAATTCATATATGAACACCTCATTATCAAGAACTATTTAAATATTTATTTAAAATCATTATTAAATAAGGGAATTTGATCATTTCAGCCCACTAACTAAATATTAAGCATAATTTTCTTGAGGTTTTCAAGGATTACTTGCTCAAAATTTTTAGACTTTAACAATTAATTTCAATTTTATTTTCACTAAATGACAATAAATATCCATGAAAATTCAATTTAAATAAAAATTTTGTTTCTTTTTCACACAGATTTTCCCTTTAAATTCCTTTACCTCAGAAACTATAAGTTATCCAGACTAATGGCACTTTCAGATATAACATATGTACAAAACTGTGGTCAAATTTTAAATATATATTTGACAAGATATAAGATTATACTTGCTAAAAGAATATTATAGTTATTCCATATAAAATCACAAACTTGTAAAATAAAAATATTTGGGTGTAAAATATTAATTGGAAATCATACGCTAACGAGGATTTCAGAATCAAAATAAACATTTGCAGGTGGTAAAATTCTGCATTTGTTTGATTCACAGAGATATTACAAAGTAGAATTTATTAAGAAAATAACTTCATCTTTAATGTTCTCATAAATTGTAGCTAGATTTACAAATAAGAGAATCATACTCAATTAATATTTAAGGAAGACCTCAAGATTTTGGAAGGAAAAAATACATGTGTTTCTTGGAAAGAATTCAACATATAATCATTAGTAAAGAGAATTAAATTCTGTGTATCAATAATGACTTCCCTATTAAAAAGACACTGCCAGTTTGATCAATAAATTGAATTCCTTCATGAATCATCTAATGATGTATCTACCGGTTCACTATAATGATTTGAAAGAAACTGTTATAAATATTTGACATGTTAATATGAATATTTTCTGATATCTTTCAGTAATACATCAAAAAACTAGTTCTTTATCGCTGATAAATGAATAGTAATACATCTACTATTTAATATTATGAAAAAATTAGCATCTACAGCAGAAATAAAACAGGGTTTCAACAGACATTCTGCCAGAAAACCGGGAGCACCCATGTACAGCCCAAGCAAAATCTTTTGTTTCTTCTTCACATATTTTACTTTGAATTCATGAACTTGATATTGCACAACCTCTCCATGCATATGACTCTAATTTAAAACTGCCACAGATGCAAGTGCAACATTTGTAAGCATGAAGCATTTCTGATAGAAATCGACTAGAAAAAGAAAGGGGAGGAGGGATAGAATGAAAACTGAAGAGGAACTAAATGGTTTAATCATTTATCAGCTATGGTCTGTTTAAGATTAGTTACTTTGAATTCATCTTTAAATTGTAATATATAAATTATGATAAGAGATTTCTTCTCTTCCCCTAATACATGGGAGAGATTTTTCCTCTAAGACACCCTCTTTGGGATAGAATAGCAATTGTCATTAATTTTCATCCAAAGTACTAAGAAATTCTAATGACGTATACATCTTGAAGAAATCTTAAGGAAGAATTAAGTCTACGTTTGGACAATGATCAACAATAAAAGAATATCTAACATCAACAGAGGTGTCACAATAAGTAGCTTAACAGGCAATTTTAGTCATAAACAAAAAAGAAATTTTACTCCTTAAACTTCTTAAGCTTTACTAAATAAATACTTTAAACAATGAAAAAGTTGCTTATTCTATTACCTATATTGCATTCATTTCACAGCACCTTCATTTCTTTACTGTGTGGCCAGTTAACTCATAGAAAATCAACAAAACAAAGTGATTTCTCTGTGATAAAGCTATTAAAAAGTATTAGAGAGTACACGAAAGGTCAAATTATTCTAATTAGTGAAGGCATATTATGTATTGACGACTGAGAAAGTATAAAAGAAGACTTTTGACTGATAGATTTAGATTACTGTTCCTAGATTTTTAGAGAATTTCAATGACCTGCTTTTCAAAGATTTATTCTTCCATAGCAAGAAAATCATACATTCAATATCTTTCATATTCATGGGTCACAGAGTAGTTTTTTCTAATGAGAAGAACTCAACTTTAAAATTTTGAAAATCGGCTATTTCCACCATCTCAATAGTTGTTTTACTAAGTCCTCTCATCCTTTCCTATTAGAAAAAAATTTGGTAATAAACTCTCATAATAACCTGAAGGTCATTTACAGTAATATGTATCCTGCTTAAATCAAAATAGCTTGCTCTTAACTTAATTAACTCTAATTAAAGCATAGTTATACTTTTCTCTATCATCTATATTGTAAATTAATTTGATTACAACGTGAGTATTCACTTGATTTTCCATTTGAATGTTTCTGAATCTATTTAACAATTATGTCACTTCAAAAGTCATATTTGTTTCTAGTTTTCATAATCATGATTGCAGTAACTGATTATCAACTAAACACATTTACAAATCATTTCTTTGACCCTATCATGGATTTTAAAGAAAATAACCTTCAAATAGGAACTTGCAGAGGCAAGATGCCTCAATTATAAATTTCTGGATACAATCACCCTAGCACAAGAACAGAATAAATCTTATTTTCAGTGCATTTCATGAAGAGATTTTGGTAAAATTACAAGCCCACATCACCAATTTCCTGAAAACAACGTCTTTAATCTTCCTTCTTATATTGTGCTGTCTGAACATCAGGATAAAGCTAAATCATCTCAAATACTAATTTATAAACTGGAAACTAATTGTAAGCACCAAGGGTAAATGGAGTAAGTAGAAGAATGAAGTCTGATAAAATCCAAAATGGACATAGGTATAACAAATCATTCTCCTGAGGATTTTGTTTCCCATAAATTTGCTCTCACAAAGAATAAGTTTCTACTTTAACACGGACCCTAAACCATGAAGTCAAGGAAAGAAGCAAACAAAAATTTCTTTATTTGCAGGTAGACAGGTATGGAAGAACGTAATTTCTCTACTGCTAAGATAAGCGGTAATCTAAATGAATGAGATTTTTCCTTACATTTTTGAGCATCAATTCATATCTTACCTTCTAAGAAAACATTTTACAATAGACAAAACATTGGACATTATAATTTGAAGGGAAATTCTTTAAAATTTTTTCACTGTGTTTTATAGATATCTTACTAACCTCAGCAATTGTTTCTCAAAAATACCTGAGTGGGGGACATTTTTAAATAGTAAAAATACCTCTTTAAAATGCTCTTCCAACTACTTCTGCAGCAAATTTTTCCCATCCCCAAATGTACCATAACCACTACAGCCAATCCATAATCTCATTTTTTAAACCAAAATTTGTTTACATTATCTGAGTCGTCATATTCTTCTACCTTGCCTAATCTCTTTTCGCCTTCTTTGTCTCTAATGAAGTTCCTTTTGACTCCTTTGTTCGCTTAGACTGATTCTGTGAGAATAAAAAGGAAATATCACAAAGAACAATTTCCATCCCACTTATGGTGGTGAGAGACAGTGATATCCTCCTATCAGCCTGGCCTCAGGACAGAATATTAGATTGAAAAGGTCCTCAGTGGTGTTTTCTTTCATCATAAGCCCAAGTTGTAAACATATCAAATTTACCAGTGTGGGAGTGCAGTGTTTGGTGGGCTGTTGATCACAGTCATGGAGAAATGGTGCTCTGTGACAGCATCTCACCACTGCAGTTAAAAGAATTCTCTAATTGTCTTCTCAGGTAAACTGCTTTATTGTAGAATGAAAATTTACCAATATTAAGTATATAAGAAAGGCACATTCTTTGTCCAAAAAGTTGACCATTCTTAAAAGATGCAACAAGAAGGCTAGTGTAACATAACAATAGTTAGCTGACTTGCTAAATCCCCTATCAACAGCTGCGGCATATAAGGTAAACTATATAACTACCTTTCTCATTTAGTGTTAAGTACTAGTTTGATTATTTAAAAGCCAAAAACCCTTCCTTGCAGTTTTCTAATGTAAAATAAGAAGGTGTCATACCCTAGTTAATGCACTATCTCCTTCTTACAAAGTAGTTCTTACTCAAACATCTTATGCAGGTTTTCCCACATTTCCCATCTAAATCTTGATACATATGTAATTTTATGCTTCTAGGTATAGCCTAAATTTTTGATGACATGATTTTAAGAAAGACATCCCTACATAAGATACTTTGAGAATTGTGAACAAAATAAGAAATGTGTACAATACATTCAATGGAATATAATTCAGTTACCTTCCTCATTGAAGAACTTGTTTATCCCCTTCAGTATGAATGAAATAAATTAAATTAGCAGCTGATTTCAAGCCATTAGCATGTTTCATAAAAAAGGACAGTAGCAGAAAAACGTTTTCAGTGGAGAGAATTAGTTTCCTTACCAACAATTTGGAAAAATAAACCTTCCCCAATAACTCAATAATGGTTCTCTAATGGAAAAAAATCTATTCACAAGGTTCGAGTTTTAAATTTATGAAGAAATGAAGAATATAGGCTAAGTTATATATATAATAGTCAATACAATCACATACTTTCCATAATTAACAAAGTGCTATAATATTCTGACCAAATGCTTCATCTTATCTTCTAGAAGATCAAGACTAAGATATCTGCCAATATCAAGAAGTAATCAAACATCTAGGTATGAGAATCAATGAAAATAAGAATTATACCTATTCTCTGCTTCAATAGAGAGGACAAAGACTTCATCATACTATCTAGATCAAGAAAAGTAATGCATTAAAAATATCACATTTCATATTTGCTCATCAAGAAAACTTAAATGTAATCAAACAAGGAGCTTAAAATAAAATGCAATAGTTTATAGTAGATATCAATGAGTCCTTGATAGGATAATTTTATTATCTTCTAGATTTGCAGTTTTCAGATAATTTTGTCTGAAATTACGGATTTGAAGCTGAATGACTTGCAGTGAATACTTTGTGAAGTCGAACGGTAGGTAAAGACAATAGCTGTTCTTGCACACTATGATATAATTATAGAAAAAAAAGTTCGACAAAAGACTAAATAGTGGAGCAGTCATGAAATTCAGTGAACTAACACCTATTTAATCCAAAAATTCTTTGACTTACCATAAAGAAATTTGCTAGATACTGTAGCTCATTAACCAATCAAATGGCTTAAGGTTGAGTAGATGTAAACATGTATGAAAAGGTCCCACAATATCAAGTGAACACATCATAAATCTGTTAGCAGATAACAAAATTTGGACAAAGTAACAAGACGTAACAAAGTGATACAGGTGTGTAAATATCAAAGTGGAATTTGTGAGAAAAGACAGATGCAACAACAGGACATGTAGTGCTGCTGGGGTTTAACCCCACAAGAAAATGTTTCACAACAAAATAAGTAATACTTGCTCAGCAATTTCTGAGCTGTCGAGGCTTATGCCAATAGTGTGTATGAGAAAGCCTCGGTGTATACATTTATATTACATCAGATGCTGTGAGTGTGAGTGTAAAGAGACTTACCTCCCTCTTCTTCAGTAGATGAGGGAGCAACAGTGTCTGCATCCTGCAGTCCAGCACCTGGCAGAGAGCCAAGGCGAACCCCTCCCCCCTTAGAAATGCTCCTGCGCTTCGAGGGTGAGTGTTTCAGCGCTGGAGAAGGAGAAGGAGTGCAGCAACAGCATAAGGGGCAAAGAAAGAAAAGGAGGGTGAGCAGAGAAAGGAGAAAGGAGAGAGAGAGAGAAAGAAAGAAAGGAAGAAGCAGGAGAGCAAATTACAGCGAGTGGAGTATGGAGAGAGATAGAGCTACAGAAGCCTAATTACGGAAGCGTATAATTCCTCAAAGCCAGACAAGCTAACAAACAAAAAAGCAACCAAGAGACAAGCCGAAACTAATATATAAAGAAATGAATCTCATGTCAGCAAACGGGTAAATCAGAAGATATTTCAAACAATAAATACAGCAATTCTTTACAGGGTACAAAATGGCAAAGCTTTAAAACAATTTCAAAATGCCGTTAAAAATAATTTTCAATCTCCAGAAAATTATTCTGAACACTTTCCCCTTTTTCCATATAGCAAGGGCAAAATTGTAGTAAATATTTCTTTTCAGTTTAATAATGAGCTGAATTTGCAAGCAAAATGCTTTTGGGTTATTATGTGTAAGACTGAAAAACAGCAAATACAGTTCACTACATGAACATGTTAAATATTATAACAATATGTTAACTCATTCATTAGTCATGGAAAGGTGTATTTAGGAATAGTAAAAAAATACGAAAGTTTTATAAAGGCTGCGAGCTGAATTTCAGTTAATTTACATTAAGAAAGACATGTATTCCCACAAAAGAAAGAAAAATATATTAGAACTTCTGAAGAGCAAATACAGCGCAATTGAATCTCACTTTAATCTAACATTTTATTTCAATGATTAAGAATAATGACTAAACATTTCATACAATGGATAAACTAACAATCAAAAATATCCACAGGGAATAATAATACTGACAAGTTTATAAATAAAGAGTAACTACAACAACAAATAGCCTATAATTAAAGCATAACAATACTGATGCAATAAGATGCCATTTCACATAGTGAAAAATGTACATCCTAAGGCTATGTAAACAACTTTTCATGTTTCAATACCAGATGGAAACATAAAATGACTGGATTAAGGACAAAAAGTATATAAACATTAATACACAGCCTAAGTAGACACATATAATGTCACTAAAATTTGTCAACAAAATATTCATTCAAATATTAAATGACTTATTCACAATGTCTTTACTATAATTGATAAAAAATACATAACCTATGATACCAAATGCTAAGTTAGCATTTTTCTCTAATTCAATAGGATGATATAAAGCACCCTCGTGGAAGGAATGTCACCCAGATTAAAAAATTTAATGCACATGGCATTCTTTACCGGTTGAAATCGAGCATGGATGAAAGCTGGGTAAAACAGCTCTATTCAAATTTCTTTTAACAATACATAACATGAGGCCCTTTTTTACAAATGATAAGTTAATGGAAAACATCCTTGTATTAAGGAAATGGAATTTCAACTTTTCAATAGCGAAAGTAACTTACTTCAGATACCATTATCTGGTAATTTATTTTTTATAAAATATCTGCACCTAAATGACGTATAAATGGTAATAAGAAGAAGTAAAACTTCACCTCAAATTTAAATTCATAAAATTAAAGATACCAAAATAAACATTTTAAAAGTAAAATATTTATAAAATTTACTTTCAGGTATTTTTATGAAAAGATTTCATAGGAAACAATCGAAATCCATAGAAAATGGTGAGAAAGAAAATAACTCATACAATGAAAGGAGATCTAAGTCTTTGCAATGATTACTCTGGAAAGCAAATTAAATAATTTAACAATCATAAGTATTGAGGAATTCACAATAAAGAGAATTTACAATATGAAAAGGTTTAAAACACAGGAACAGATGATCAGAGATAAATAAGTAATGCAATCTAACATTCAATATTTCCTGGTGGTATGATAGGATGCTTAGTTCCTAAGAGATTCCCTGGTGGAAACACGCACCAAATATTGGGGGAAGGAAGGGAATTAAAAATCATGAATTAGACCAGCCAAATGTTTAGAAAGATAAATAGAAAATAATTTATTTGGGGATTTCAAAAACGTAGAAATGAAGAAAATGCTAAAAAGGGAGGATGACACATATTTTCTCTAGACACATCAATTCCTTGTTCCTATCTTTATCTTTTTAATCAGTTTTACCATCATGTGTAGCAGCTTAAAACCATGTGGAAACATCAGAAAATGTTTTTCTAACGAAAAAGTGCCCAACACATGCAATTCAAGTGATTCAAAATCACTGCTCAGAAAGATTCCATGCTTCACATAATGCTAAGATAAGGACAAAATAAGAGGAAAATATGGACTCTCAGGTACAATGTTTTCAAAGGTTTTCACATATAATGATGTACCTACTATTTACAATCTCTGAATGCAAAAATAAGTCAACTTTCTATAACAGCATGCGCAATTTCGGAACTTTTAAGAAAAAGAAAGAAATGGATAACAAATGTTAATGGGTTTTTCATCACTGCAAATAGTGCAATATTATTTTGAGTAGTAAGTTGTGTCGAAAGACAGCCTAAAAGCCTATGATCACAAGGGATTATATCCAGAAGTGGTGCTAACGCAAAGCATTCAGTCCTACTAAGGTTCTCTCTCTTTTGGGTCTATTAGGAATAATTCCAATTGACAGCATACTGTACCTAACATATCCTTTAAAGCTGAAAATAACAAAATTTTAATTGACAACTTCTTAGCAACAGAGTTCACCTGGGTATTAACTTTTAAAATAAGTTTTAGAGACAACATTCAAAGTAACTTTGATAAATCAACAAAAACCTCTTTTAACTTTTTTGATTACATGTTAAACAAATGACCCAACAAAACAGTGAAAAAAGATTAGCAAGTGCGTTGAACAGAAGCGGTCATATACATGGTGAGAGCATTTGGAATAGCAGAGGACATCTTCAAAAGCCTTAAAGACCATTTAATACATCATATATTTATGTATAAATATCCATTAGTGCTATTAGCTGTTTCTTCAACAGCCCTACAGTAAAAAAGGTGTACAAAACAAAATGGAAACAGTTGAAAAGCAGGCAAAAACGTTGAAAACAGACACACAAATGATTTACAATGTTAGAAAGCCACCTCATAACTCTAGTCAAAGGTGGTCAGCAAAGAGAAAACACATATGCAATATGGAACACAAAGAAATGCATTGGTTTTGAGGGATTCAAGAGAGCGAGATTTCCCCTACCTATATAGCTCGTGACGAGGGTGCGGAATTTTCGATGATTGCCTTTAATTTCAGGCAAGTCCACTAGGGTGCATTATGGGGTGTGAGAAAGAGAGAGAAAGAAAGAGAGAGGTTAGTAGTAGAGGCTAAGATTGAAAGAAGACGAGGCATTTATCAGCTAAGGCAAAGCCTTTGGATTATCTTTCATGTTTGTGCATCATCAGATCAATCTTTCAGATGCACCAACCACAGAGATGAAGCTGCTTATCATGGGATTTTAAGGATTATCTCAGATAATATTTTTGACAATTTCTGGAGGATAAAAGGACATCCATTGAATCCATGCAAGCAGCTTTATCGAATTACTTCTTTCATCCTATGTAAAAATCCTCCCATTTACAATGACATGAGACAATTTTGTTCCAGGAGCAGAGAATGAAGTTCAGAACAATGTTACATCATAATTACATTAATGTATATAGCATTATGCGAGTAGCACCATCATATTGACATCCAATCAAGTTGTTATGTTAGCTGTATAAAACAGTAAATTCTGAGAGAATGAACTATGACTCAAATTTAAAGATTACAGCCCACTTCTCAACAACAAGAGCCAGTATCAATCACTCAATATTTCAAAAGCTTAAAATAAAACTAGCATTTTTGTTAAATTAACTGTTGGGAAAAATGGCTGAATTCATTTCATGATACTGTGCAAGCTAATGCACACAGCAATCAATAAAAATAATAAACTTTAGTAATAAAGTTAAATAGGCTCATAAAGGGTGGGACTGATACAGTAAAACCTCAACATTTTATGACAAACAAATTCTCAATGTACAGTCACTTACAAAAAAAAGTTACCACTAAAGGATGCAACCCGCTTAACAGAGAGGAAGCTCGATGAGAGCGAGTCTATGAGCGGCTCTGCTTTTAGCGCGCGTTTCGTTTTCCTCCTTACGCATGTTTTGAGGCTTGTTTGACGTTATTATCTTTAAATACTGGCTAAAATTCTTTCATTTGGATGCTGTATAAGCAATATTGGATTATAAAGGAAGTTAATTCGGATTTTTCTTAAATCAGCTCAAATCTCACTCGTAATTCACTCTTCTTCACAAATATCGGACAAGAAATACTTTAGTTGCCCATATTTTCTGCTTATGTATAAAGTTCCATCAATCGAGGTTCGGAAAGGATTTCATTATTTTTCTTAATGCTCCACATGCTCGCAGGGCGAACTTTTCCGTAAAAAAATAATAAATAATAGGGCTTAAATAAATGATAACTTTAGAAAAAATGCAATACTATGAATTATGTCAAAAGAAGGGGAAATTAGAGAAAACGTAATTAGAATAGAAATGGAGTAACAGTGAAAGATTACGTTAACCCTTCAAAATCCGCTTACAGGGATGATCTTGTTTCGTATATGCGTAATAGCGAACACATCGGATGAATAAGACGTTCTATGCGTTATTTCTCTGTTGGCTATTATTTCTAAATGAGATTAATGAAACCGTATTGGATATATTTTTCATCATTTCGTTGATATTCATTTCATCTCTCCGAATACAATCATCATGACTGAATGGAAGAACCTTAAATGAGTTTCGATACTTGATAAAGAGAGGGAAATGAACGCTATTTTTTCCACCCTAAGCCGCGCCGTCCTATGGGCAAGGGGTGCATCGCACCCGGGCAAGTAGGATGCCATGGGTATTATCCATAAATAGGAAAATTACAAATGAAACACCTTCAAATTACGTCGATCTATTTAATGCAATATATTTTAATATATATATTTAATCCACTGACGACCAGATTACAATAAAGCGATAGTGGGTGAGGTGAGGGTGAGCCCTGGCGCTGAAGTTGTTGGTGGTAGTTTTGGTAAAAGTTTTTTCGTAGAAATTACGCCCGGAATCACGTGTGGGATTAAGGGGAGAAAGATTAGCAGATAATGGAATGGCTAGGGAGTAGCAGGTAGGCGAAAGGGGTTCACTGAATTCTGCGTATGCGGATCTCGGAAAGAATAGCGAGGTCTAAGGAGTAAGCAGCAGGGGGGGTCAATGGGATACCAGCCGTGAAGGTCCATTTTAGAACGTAGTATTTCTAGGAAGTAATCAATGAATATGCATTGTCGAGAACCCTCTCCCAAAAGCATCTGAGTTTTCCACTCCATTCATTTTGTCTATTCTAATCGATGGAATCTTAGAGACGCTGAGTTTTTCACTAGAGTGGTGCATTGCAAGCACATTTCACGTATAATTAAACATATTTTGTTTGTATACCATACTAATATATGTAAATTTCTCACTCTTATTCTCATAAATATGGATTACTTGTAAATGCCTCTTCTTACGGTGTTACTGAGGGCATAGGACACTGCGGAGTTCTTCCTTATCGCTCAATTTCTGTCTAGCTCTATTCTAGATCCTTTTCTAATAGCTTCCTTACCATGCGCTAATTCAATTAGGTTTCTTTGCGCGCCATTCCTCGTATTTATATTTTCGAAGAATAACCTTTTCAAAATTCCTTTTCAATCCAAATAACATGTAACAAGTTATAATCGTTATCATTACTCATATTACTATGAGTATGGTATTAAAATCTAATGAATTAGGTTGCCTTTGCACTGAAGTGGCAAGGACTACTTGTTGTGATTCAATAAGTGCACTAATCATAGTTGATGCAAAATTTTCACTTTGAAATATGTTTACCGGAAGATTCCTTAAAAAATCATTTTCTGTGATTCTACGACATATAATTAGCAATGAGATTTTAGAATATTATACACTTATGGGTGTGTGCGTCTGCGTTATCCTGAGACTCGTTTATATAGCTGATTATCTTCGCAAGTGCTTTTCAATGGGTTTGCTAATAAATAGATTCTCGAAGCCTTCCACTTTCCAGTAAATATTCGACTTACTTTCCGCACTTTTGCCCTTCCTTATCATCGTTGCCCTGGGCCACCGCCCGACTCGCAGTGTCTCTTGGCTATGCTCAGATGTGTAAGCGATTCTACCAGAAAATTTCATACAAGTAAAAGGAAAGAGTCTTCGAAAATTTCTGGAGGTCATAAACAGCCCTCAACTTTATTGCTCTTTTCTTACCCAGATGTGGGGGCGGAGGACAGTCCTTTCCCGTCCTTCGCTACCCACTCCATATTTCCCTGAAATGCTCGGTACGGCGTCGGAGCACGGTCGTGAAAATTTGTGAAAACGATTATTCTTCCATCCATCCCCTCAGATGTTTATGGAAACACCGATATTATTAAGAGCGTTACAGAATGGGAGTCTTGCAAGCACAAACTGCGGAATATCTCTTTTCTAAAATTTTTAGCTTAATAGTTACGATTGCTATACTACATGCAAAAAATCTGAAGTAAAATTATATCAAAGAAACAACTTTAAAATCACCAAATTAATCCATTCCGACCTCTGAATCGCTATAATATTACTCTGCCATGTTAATGTCACTAAAAAATCGCTTTAAATAAGTTATTTTAATAACAATAACGAAAACAAATCCTTTCAAACGCTCAACGTGGACCTGCATAGCAGACAACGTCCTCCATCTTCATTTTCGCTCTCTCTCTCTCTCTTCTGGAGGCTCGCTCGCCCGAAACGAGGGGTCTATCGGACGAGTTGCCCCTTGCAAGTGGTAACTTTTTTTTGTAAGTGACTGTACCTAATGGAAATTTCTTTGTTAATCCGACAAAAAGATACTTTTTCAAACAAATTAAGCAAATATTGGTATAATCAAACCATTTGAACTTTTTTGAATTTAAAAATAAATGATAAATAAATAAATATGAATAATATGAATTTAGGGGCTTCTAACTTAATAATTTCACTCCCTGCCAGTGATTATCATATGCAAATAATGAAGTTTAGTCCTTTACCCATTATTGATGTGAATATAACTTATATTCAGTTTTTGGAATGGGTCTGTCACAAATTTTATTATTTGGCTTAACAATTGTATATATATAAAACAGCATGAAACAATTATTAAGCCAAATAATAAAATTTGTGACAGACCCATTCCAAAAACTGAATAAAAGTTATATTCACATCAATAATGGATCTTCATAATCCTGAAGGAATTCAAATAATACTCATGACAAATCAAATCTAATGGGCAAAATCTTTTCATTAAAGACAACTTTTATGCAAGTATCTTCTGTGTAACTTTAAACTTGCTGGTAAATAGAGCTTTAAGACCTCTTCAGAGTAAAACTTTCTGTATTAGTCAGTACTTTAAGTCAACTTCTAATGACTCTTTTCTATCCTAACAAACTATATTTGTCTATTGCCAGCAAATCCTGATGAATAAATAAACAGAAAGTATACAGCCAAACAGTGTTATCAGCTAAGTTATATCACTGGCTAAGCGTTCACAATAAACTTATCAAGGAATTACAATTTAGTTAATGCTGAATTTAATTTAGTAATGTGAACAACAAAGAGTAAAGCTAAGGACGTGAAGGACTTACGCCTTCTTGGAATTAAACTAATATTAACTTTTAAAGAGAAAAAAGACAGACAAGAAATACTTTCATTGCAAACCTAATCATTTCCATCTTAAGCATGGAATTACAAAATTTGACATCATAGTTGCTAACTTTTCCTCTAAAGAAAATCAACTTCACAATATTTAAAAAGAATAGAAACATCTCTTATGCCTAAGGTCTTTTTACAAACCAATTCGTAAAAGAACAAGTAGTTTT
Organism: Pachydiplax longipennis; assembly: GCA_036926295.1. Lineage (NCBI taxonomy): Eukaryota > Metazoa > Arthropoda > Insecta > Odonata > Libellulidae > Pachydiplax > Pachydiplax longipennis. The sequence continues at coordinate 9,157,224 of JAVFKF010000024.1, read as the reverse complement.
TTAAGCAAACTGAAAATGTATCAACAGATATATGTAGACCAGATCAGGGCACAACAGCCAAGATATTCAGCATGGAAAGTCAAAGTCTGACAGTTTTTTGTTAATGCATACCTATTTGACAAATTCCTTCAGCATTTTTAACTCGGGCATTCTGGCTGATTGCTGTATCATTACAAGCATTTCTTAAAGAATAATATTTCAATAAAAAAAGTTACCTTGAATAATTAAAACAGCCTAACAAAGAGAAGATATATATTGCCACAGTAGATGACCTCAAGGGAATGAGTACAAAGGAGCCAACTTAAAAATAAAATACCTAACTTGACTTGATCAATGTTAGAAGAATGAATGCATTCAAAACTGTATAAAATAATTTTAACTTAATTTTGTCAGTCAAACAAATGAATTAGAGAAATTAAATCCAGTTCCACTGTATCACAAAATTATTATTAATTTTTCAGCAAAAAAGATAAGTGAGCCATGTTTCCCAGCTTCTTTGCATACATAATAATACACAAGCAACCTACATTGTGAGCATGGTCTGTTATTGATATGCTAACTGCTGTTAAAAAGTGCAAATACAACAGTACAGTTTATTTCCAGGTATAAGAGTCTACCAATAGTTATTAAAAAGCAAGCTGTTAAAAGCTTTACAAAATTAAATACATTTACAAAGCAAGTACTTGATTTTGATTTTTAACTGATTGACTGAAACAACAACTCCAAAATACTGAAAAATTTTACAAATGAAATCTCCATGATGAATTGTATTATATAAACATCTGCATCAAATTGATGCATGTAAAAATCTATATACACATCATAGAGGTATTTTTTATAGGTTATTGGACTGTTTTGAATCTTTCCAATACATTTTATCACATCACAAAAATTCTTCATCACTATGAAGACAATGGAGAGAAACCAGGAGCACATACTTTCTATCCAATAAACTTTTTCCACCAGCCACAAATGGATCTCCGTTAGTTGAGCAAACTATGAAACTTACGTGAGGGAATCTTTTTGAAGACAGTTTTGGCCATGAAGTCCTGGAATCTCTGAGCATAGAATCCTGGTCGATGCACAGAAACTGTATCCTACAATTGAATTTACAACAAACAAATGAGACACCAAAAATCGTCAGTAGTATGTCTAATGATGAGTAAAAACTAACAGTACAGACAACTAATAAACAAGTTTATCTCTCAGTTAAAAATAATTTATCTTTGAAGAAGCTAAACATTAAATATTTATTGTTAATAATCGTTTTTAGAATTCAGGTGAGAGAAACCTAAGCTCACCAAATAAATGGTCAATCTTATATCCAACTTGCCATAGTGGCTATTTAATGCATATGCATTGAATTCAAATTCAATAAATAATCCATTAGACCATTGGTGCAGTAGATATGATACCACAATAAAGAAGTAAGTTAGATTAGTAATACTAAAATGCCCACTACTTTAAGTCTTTTATCAATAGTAGCTCACCCCATCATGTATCATACTCTTCCACGTGTGTTCCAGCTTCTTCTTCAGACGGTAACTCTGCAGAATATCAATTATGCCAAGAAACATGAGCAGTCTCTCCCCCTTAGCGTTCCGTGCAGGAATTCCACCAGGCCTAGATTAAAGAATGGATGGATCTGATTAAATTAGATATTGATGGATGAATAGATGCAAGTTATTTTCTTAGTTTTACAAAAGCAGATTATCAACCTCATTATGATTAGAATTAGCCATAAGTATTATTTCAAGCTAAACTCAAAGCTTGAGTATCAGAAGAACATGACTGGAACTGACCTTAAGGGTGGTAAACTACCGAAAAATATTACATAAAAGATGGAATACAATAAAAAAATGAATCTATACAGCCAAATTCATTTCATCTCAACCTATTTATTTAACATATTGCATAAATTCTAACTATGAAATTATAACATAATATCTAATTTTTACAACAGAACACCAAGCAATTTCAGATCTAATCTTCAACATCTTTGCAGATTCATTTAGAGCCTCTTTTTTTCAATTATATAGTGGTTACCTTACATCAACATTTTTCTTAGCTAACTTTTTACCAAACAGGTATATCAACAAACAAAATAACAAAGAACAAATGAAAGTAACAGAAGCTAATCCAATTGTCACATTATAACTATTAAATAACTAACCAAAAGGTCATAAGAAGCAATTTTTCCCCACCAAAACAAAAGATAGGCTATCCAAAATATTTATAGGAGCCTTTACAAGAAACATAGTTTGAAATTTACCAGAATAATACAAACCTGAGCATCCAAATGTCAATGTTAATCTTAAGATCTTTCAGAAAAATACTGCTTTTAATGTGTGAATAAAGACACTTGATTTGTATGTTTGCATATTGCGAAACTTATATCATTATTTAAACATTTTTTTCTCACCAACCATCATAGATTATATTATGATCATGCAAGCAATAGGAAATAAATATTGCTTAGACATATCTTTATTATTTTTAAAATACAAAATTAACCTAGGCCAGAACTCAACGAAACATCCATAGTTAAGAAATAAATACTTTTTACATAAAAGTGAAATTGTTTTTAGGAAATTAAGAAAAGATGTAGTCCATTTAAAATAATTACAAGAATCAGTAAAATGTTTCTAAATCAAAACAAAGAACCAAAATTTGGATACTATTTGTATCAAATATAAAATTTTAAGGAGAAATTGGCATAAAGGAGAGGATTCAGCAGAGGGAAAAATTTCCATAAAGGAATTCATTAATGAAGAGGCCAAGAGTAAAAGGATTTAATGAAAAGTCATAAGGATGAAATTAATTGGGATCATTTTGAAGATGAACTTTTAAGATACAGCTGATTTGGTCCCCAAAAAAATAATAAAATTATGTATTTATATGCCCTTTTTATCAGCATCAATAAAATGTGCCACACAGAAGGATGTGCTGCTTACAGAGGGATTTCCATTTGCAAAGGTATTTAAGAGCCAAAGAAACACAATACTTTCTTATAAGCTCATCTCTCTTCATGTAAATCACAAAACTGTCAAAGATTATGTCAGATAGGACAAATTTCCAGTACATAGTAAGCATTTTTCAATGTTTATATATATATATATATATATATATATATATATATATATATATATATATATATATATATATATATATATATATATATATATATATATATATTATTTTTTTTCTCTTGCAGGTAGCATATCAATATAAACTGATGAGAGATACAAGTCTGACAAGCAAACGGTACTCTGAGGTGCATTATCTCTTCAAAGAAAAGAAATTAAATGTAAAAATTATAGTCACATAATAAATTCATTTGGTTCCTACAACTCCCCTCACCCTTCCTTGGTAAAATTGCCTCAGGGAGCTTTGATTTGAGACTTATCACGATTTTCCTTCCATACATATGCACTTTAGTTATGGTTTATGGATCAATGAAATGACATTTTTGAAGTGAGCGTACCTTTTTACTTATTCTGAAGCAGTTGCATAAGAATTAAAAACCCAACAGTTCCATTTTGCAGTACTCACTGCCCTATGATTCAAGAGGACATACATTTAGTATTAGAAATCAGCTATAGGGAGCATGACTTACAATGAGAACTTTTCCAATTTTTGTCAGCTCTCGTTATAACAGACTTCTACATATTTTAATATATTGTTTGGTTGGTTTTCAATGAAAAACTAGTAAAATACTGTTTCACAGTATTCAGAATGGAAAGTCCCATAAACTAATAAATATCATTTTTAGCTAATTTTCTGCCATAATCAGAGCTCAAAAATGAAAGGTAGGTCTTACTCAAGGGTGTATGGCACTTGAGAAAATATGGTCTGTGAGTAAAGGGATTGAAGTCTACACTTACGGTACATCTTCTTCCTCATCTATTGGTTCACTTTCTGCCTGAATGCTCTCCATTGCTGTTGAGTGTGCAACCAGTCTCTGTCTGTTGATGGATCTACTGCGGTTGAGTGCTCCAGCCTGCCCTCCACCACTGCTTATCCTGTCATCACCCATTTCTGCTGCAGACGAAATAGCACCACTACCTCCTTCTCCAGAACTACCCTCTCCCCTGTCACCTCCATGTCGCTCCAGGGTCCTCTTCTCCTGTAATATACAAATAAAACCCATTTTACTCCCTTATAGAATAAAATAGATTTTGTGAATGACAAGATTGTTTTGTCAGACCAAATATGCCCAAAAAACCAACTTCTTTATTTCTGAATTCAACATCAATGATGAATTATACACGACGAGGAAGATTTATGAGGATATAGGAGTAATTTATAATATGAACATAATGCAAGGAAAATTATTCATTATTTTGTAACCACACCAAGTTAAAGGTCATATGGTAAAGCACATAACCATAAGCAACTGACTTTTACATAAAGCCATTTTGAAATCCAAATAAAACAAAAACTGAATGTTCACAGACAGATGGATTAACCTAAAAAGACAATTGGTTTTGAGGTGCTTCCCCATTTTTAGATAACCAGAAATATGCAAAACAGAATATATACATACAATGCTTTTCTGTGGAAAAAAATTTCCTATACCCTCCCTTCTATGTCCAGCCCCTCCCTTCACTTATCACTGCCTCTTTTTATTTTGTACATACAGTGAAACCCCCTCCTAATGAACACCCCATTATGACAGACACCCCTCCAAATCATGATGTCTCATTCAGAAGTATTACATTTTGAACCCCTCTACAGACATTCTTGAGCGGATGCAGACAGCAATTTTCTTACTCAGTGAAAAAGAAATATCCTCATCTAACTAGCATAGGCTGATCAACATTAGCTGCTTTTACAATCGAAATCCTTTCCATGGCTGATGTTTTAAAATACTCTAGCACTGTTTGATCTGTAGGTTGGGGCTTAGATTACTTAGTTGCAATAGTCTTTCAATACAATTTGGCACAAATTCATTTCATATTACAATTTACTTCTTAGTGTATATCTGTTAAAATGTGTTTCCTCTGTATCATAATAGGACGTACTCTTCTCACATACATTTCCATCTCAGTCAATCCAGAAGGTTTCATCCTATCCTTCTGTTAAGATGGCACCGCGGAAGTATCTTTCTTTAAAAGAGAAAGTAGAGATTATTAATTTCCAAAAAGTCAGCAAATCTTCTTTGAGGGTTCTTTCAGAGTGCTTTTAAGTTTGAAAAACTCAAATAGCAGAAATATTAAAAAATAAAAATCAAATTTTTAGATTTTTCCATGAAAATGAACTTTTGGATAAAACGAGCTGCGTGTTTCAGGTGCTGTTATTGATTAAGCAGTTTTTGAGTGATTTAGACAAGTTTGGTCTCAAAAAAGTCCCGTTTAGGGCCCTATAATTCAAGAAAAACCCTTAGAAATTGAATGTCTGTGCATTTAAAGCATCCAACCAATGGTTTGGACTGCTTCAGAACCCATCATGGAATAACATTCAAAGCTATTTGTGGTGGATCAGCATTGGTGAGTGAAGATACAGTTACTGAATGGGGATCTAAATTTGGAGTAATAGTGAAAGGGTATATTCCTGAAAACATGTTTAATGCAGATTTAACGGTTGTTTTATCATGCTCTTCCAGAAAATATGTTACCTATTACAGGAGAAAATTTTACTGGAGGAAAATTTGTCAAATAACATTTCATGGTTCTTCTTTGCACCAATATAAATTATGAAAAGTTGCAGCTTTTAGTCATTGGAGAAGCTGCCAAACCAAGGCGCTTTAAAAGAGTGAACATGGATTCTCCTTCAGTCTCATGGAAATTTAATTCAAAACTGTGAATGACAACTGATATCATGACCAAGTGATTGGAGAATTTAGACAGAGTGAATCAAATGAAGATTCAGAAGAGAAAAATACTGTTACTTTTGGATAATGCAAATTCCCAACCTCACCTTGCATTAGATAATGTAAAATTGATCTTTTCTCCAAACATTATCTCAACATCGCAGCCTATGGATCAAGGTGTTATACAGAATTTCAAAGTGAAGTATTGCCTATGAGAGCTAAATCACTTGATCGCTAACTTAGAAAAACATTCATCTGCTCAATATTTAGCCAAGAGTATTGACACAACTTTAATGGCGATCATGTGATTCAAAAATGCTTGGGATGCTGTGACGTCTACAACAGTTAAGAATTGTTTTAGGAAAGCTGGTTACCTAGTACAGAAGACAAAGAAATGGATGATGTATGGATGGATAGTGTGTCAGTAGATGAAGAAGCAGAAAAGCTTGGAGAACTCATAAAATTGACTGACTATGCAGCTTGTGAATACCCAAATTTATTTTCAAAATCTTTCCTAGAAACAAATCACCCAAATGAAATTAAAGAGCCAGATAATACTGATGATCAAGAAATAACAGAATGTGAGTACATTATCCTTTTGCTTAATTTGTAATTCCATATGTAAGCCTTAACTAAAACTCATTTCTTTACATTTCAGTTGACGACAGCATTAAAACTTATTATGATGGCCAAAAAAATCTTAAAAAATTAAAAGATTTTTACAGCAAGAAGCAGGATATCAAAGGATATAATATCATATGTGATGGCATAATTAATCCCAAAAAACAAATTGAGATTTCAAAAGGGAAAAAACAAACTAAGATACCTTTCATACTTCAGAAGGGATCAAATTGATTCTTGAGAATAACACGTAAATCTTACATAGAACACACACATAAAACCTTCTAAAATTATTATTTACTTTTACTTGTTTATAACTTATTCACATAGATTACATATATATATATATATATATATATATATATATATATATATATATATATATATATATATATATATAAGTAAATATAGACAGAGAGAGAGAGTTTATATATAGAGAGTTTAGAAAACACCCCTCTTCAGGGGATACCACTATGCAACAAATAAATATTAAGGCCCCGAGACTGTCCCTAGTAGAGGGTTTTCACTGTATTTTGTCTAACAATTGATACCATTACCCAAACATGAGGATGCATCCTTGAAACAATCATGGTTTTTGTAAATATATCTAAATATATCAGTGGATAGAGTCTGTGTCTGTTATATTTGGATTAAAACATGAATAAGTTGCACCAAATATCTTAAAAATTATTTAATTAATTAAGCCATAATATGGGAAGTTGTCTTGGATTTCCAGCTTGATTACTGCTTCATTAGCTTTTGACTTTTTGGCATCCTTCTCTGGTGAAGTCAAGACTTGAAGATTGCATTAGAGAAGGAGCCAAAACATCTTAACGAAAAAAAATAAAATATCCTGAGTCACCTAGGCTGAGCAAACATGAATCTTTCTTGACCAACAATAATATTGATGAAAAAAAGATTTCTTATTCTGGCCCTTGGACATAAAGACAACAGAGTAAGTGATATGAAAAAATCTAAAACATTTCAAGGAAACTGATTAATCAAAGGAAAGGTCCATTTTGCATAATTGGAAAAGCACCATGTTCTTTAGTCGCTTTCAAACACGACATTTACCAAGCAATGTCAGATTATTCTAGTCAGGTAAGATCGATTTGGTAAACCAAATAAACTTAATCACAGCAGTCTAGAAGCGAGCCAAGTCAGCCTGCTTGGTAATAGCACAGGCTGACCCAGGACAGATCTGTCTGGTTGATAGCAATCAGAAGAATGTGTTTGTGGACTTTGGTTCATCTTTGTCAAAAATAATATGATTAATTACTTGACAACAGAATTCTTTGCTTATCTTATTAATGATGATGTTCACCCCATCGTTCACTATTAGGCAACTTTTTATTCATTCCTAATTTTTATTTAACGGAAACAAAACCAAATTCCAATGACTATCATGGCTGGCACACTGATCTTTGCAGTTTATTGCTAGTTATAGTAAATATTGATGTGTTTCATCCATATTAAGAAACTCATCATACTGAGTCAGTTCCATTATCAGTTCAGAATGACTTCCAGCCAATCTTTGATTGCTTGGTAAATGTAGTGAAAGAATGAAAGAATATATACTCCATCCCCAATATTGCGGTCAATAATGTTATACCAGAGGGGAAATAACTAGAAGTGAGGGGGATTGTTTTAGGGGTAACTGGCTGCCTTGTGTCCTGTGCATTAAGAAATTTGTAATTCTAAAAAACAAGGTTTGTGCATGGCTCTCCTCACAGTAAGTTCTCCTAACACTATTTTCTGAGTTGAACTAGGCCCTCCTGTACAGTACGCTATTGTGTGGCAGACTCAAAATCGAGAAATGAGTACACACAAATGTATGTATGTAGTAGCCTCACATGTAGGATCCTTCTTTTACATTGGAAGTTAAAGCTAGATGATAATCACTCAAATTTAGCTCCCACAAGTGAAAAAGCAGCTTCAAGGGTACATTAGAAGCAAATGTTAACTATTTCATTGTGCTGTCCTTTCCACTATCTTTCCCTGGCACTACTTTCTTTGCTTGTCAACTTACTTAGTGCTCCCAATACTTGGTGCTGATAATTTTTCATTTCTTCCTTCTATATAATTTACCATTCCTACCTTCACCCTTGGTTTCCCAATTTGGTTTTCTTGACTCTTACAGTAACAATATGGGCACTATTTCTAACTTGTATCTATTTCTTCATTTATGGTAAAATGTTTTTGGTTAAAATAATAGCATTAAGTAGAACTCACAGCTTTTTCCCTAGCAGCTTGATCAAGATTGTGGATTCCAACGAGTAAACTGTAGTCCATAATTTTGAAGCTCTCCAAAACCTGAAATAAAAGAGAGAAAATACAGAAAGATTGGATGACAGCACATAATCCAGTTGCTCTTCTTTCAATAAACTATCCTCTATGAACAATTTTTTGTTCTAAAATGGAATGTTATGAACTAAATATCACAGACGTATAGGAATCCTTTAAAAAATACTGAGCAGAATGATGATACCATTATTCTCTTAATATTAAATAACCTGTCAATTAAGCATTAACAATATGAATCTAAAAGAAATATTTTAAATTACCGATGTACTTTTTAAATACATGTAACAATGTACTAAAACTAACAGTTACAAAATATACATGTAAGTGTCTGTTCAAAACCAAGAAAACAACTATGTGCCAATAGACAATTACAAAACCTACTCATGAACATAAAACCCACTAAATATAAATTTAAAGAGCACAATACTAGTCTGAATATTAAAAAGGATGCTAAACCCACTGGGAGGACCACTTTCAGGGAATTTGAAAGCATTGCCCACATGGCTACCCTGGAGCCCTGATGCTAAATTATTGGAAACCATAAGAATGAATTAACCAAAAAAACAAACTTAATGGTTTACTTTTTAAATTTCTGACACTACTACATCATAGCTAAAAGTATTAACTTACCCTACAATCCCTCTGAATGGTTTTTATCAAAGCAGTGTAAGTATCTGCCTCCAGAAATATACCTTCAGGGTGATGATCCATAAAATCCAAATCTTTATAAGTGGGAGAGTTCTTTGTTCTCTCCGTTTTGGAAGCCTGAATGCAGAGAGAAAGACGTAGCTAATTGTGATCAGCTATTAAGAAGCAGAAAATCAAAATAAAACATTATCATTTTAAAATTTTTGAGACCTTTGATCAAATTATGCACTATTTGGAAAAGCATGATTACCAACCAACTTAATTAAAGCATATTGAAGAATATTTATACATAATGTTTTAGATATTCAGATATTAATTTCTCCATGGCCTACAAAGAGCAGCATACATAAAATTACAGTAGCACAATGTAGTTTTCACAAAAGAGGTATCATCTTTCCCAATGTTTGTATTCATACCACATATAGAGATACAAACATTTAATTACTAGGATTTACAACCAGATAGCAATGAAGAAAATTAAATGAAAGTCGTTAACTGATAAATGTTGTTTTATCAATATTTGTAGTTTTATAATATACCTTACATATCATGTAAATGAATAAACTTTTGTAAACATGGTAAATAACAACAGTAATGTTTGCATTGTGACTTGATGGTTTTATGAACTTTTAAAACAAAAACCCATTTAGGAAGAAATTAATCAATTCAGATGTTTTCCATCATTGCTCTATTATTAATAAAATTATATCAAAATTAACTTAAACAATTTTGAAAGAATTTTTCATTGACATAATATTCCTTTGTTTGTAGTGGTTATTTATTAGTATGGAAATAAAGTCAAGAAAGATGAATTTGAAGTAATTTTTTACTGACCTATTAGTGATAGATTTTAGAAAACCTGTGAGATTTGTGTCATTTACTCTGGTTACTATGCACACAGATTTTATATTTTGCAAAGTATTTCAAAGTGGAGCACCAATTTTGTTGTCATCTGAATGGATATATGATGAATTAGAAATCTTCCAATTAACAAAAGAATCATATTAAGAAAAGGTTTTAGAACTTATAGAAAGGTTGGTAGGGAACTTCTAAGAATTGTGAAAGGATGAACTGATAATTATAATGGTTGACATTTTGAAAATATCCCATTTTTTACGAAAATTTGATATAGGATAGAGAAAATAAATAAATGCCAGACTGAAACACCAATATGGAAGAGAAACAGGAAACCATCACCTAATTTATAGATTAAGATTACTTTAGGATTTCAAATACTATTAGTCTTTCATTGTGATTTGTAGAATACTTCATTTAGATTCACTGAGGCAGAAGACCAACTCTAGGTGGTAAGCATAGTAATCATAGCTTATGAGCACACACAAGGTAGGGGTCTGTATCTATTCCTGCACAAATAGATGAATGAAGGGGAACATTCTAACCTTACATCAGCGCACCTTGTTACTTAGAACTACCCCATTTAATGTATCAAATAAAATATATATTAATTGTTAGAGTGAATTTCAGTGATCTTTTAGCTGAGAAAAAAGATCGAACTATTAAGTGTTACTGCCAACAAATAAAATACATAACATCTATTTTTGAGTATTTGCTACAGTTATTACTTATATGCAATAGAAAATAAATTTCAGTACAAAGAAACTTTACAAAGAGTTAAACTACATATAAGATGATAAAAATTAAGCAGAACTAATATGTACTTCAAAAGAAAATGAAGGGCAACAATAATTATTCATGCTAAAAATGCAAATATTCAAAGCCTACCTTTCGTTTGTATGTAGAACCTTTAAGATCATACTTGTGGTGGAGTTTGATGACAGATGGTAGTAGGTTATTCATTGCTACTAGCCTCACATTCTTTGAATTACACTGATAGCAATATAAGCCAAAAAACTTCGGAAGCAACGTTCGTGGATTCTGGTTAAGATTCTGAAAATGAAATAAATCTTGAATAAGTTAAAACATTCATAAAGAAGAACCTTGCTAGAAGTTTCAAGGAGTAAGAGAAAGAGGAATTGGCTTTTTTAATTGTTGGGGAATGTTTACAACAAAAAAAAATACTTCCTATCCAGCAGAAGTCATTTCAGCAACCAGTATGAAATTTTAATCTAAAATAAACAGATCTACATTACTCCTATTTTAAGAAAAAGTAACAGCTTTGCAAATAAAAATAGCCATTTAAAAGACTATTATCAATACTCAAATTTCACTCAATTTCTCAAATAATACAATCACACATTTATGTTATTACAAAAAAGAGAGAATTTGTGCGAGTTACAAAAAAATAACAAAATACACGTTTAATAAAACTCATCTGATTCAAAAGTAGGAAGTTATGAGTAAAATCTTTCAGTCATTCAATGTGGAACTGAAGTTTTTCCAAGTTAAAAATGCTTGATTTACATTTAAAGTAAGATTAAAATGCACTCTTAATTTGATGAGAATATATCTAAACTGAACAAGAAAATCTAAGAGGTAAAAAACATTTTTAGGATTGTGGAAAGAGGAATTTTTTAATTTGGGCAAAATTATTTTATGAAGGAAACACAAAAAGAAAGTTCACCAGAGTTACATAACTCTGCTCTGGAATCTAAACAACATTTAATCTCTGTTTATACAGGTGAAACTGCTTAAGATGAGCAAAACATTCTGAGAAAGTAAAACGAATTCCTAATGAATATTAAAAATCTTGTCACTGGATAATTATGTGAATGTGTTAAAACAAAACATTTGTTTGTGCAATGCAAAACTTCACATATGGCTGCTCATGTTACTGCAAATTTTGGGTTAATTGAACTCACGCATTAGAGGTTAACTGTATTCATAACTTCATACTTCAAAAAAGTCCTTGTTTTTCAAGGTATTTCTGGTTTCTTGAATAGGTCTTCTTCAGTCCAAAGTCAATTTCCCCCTAAAGTCATCGCTCAAGATTGAGTAATGGTTCTCTTTCCTGTTTGTTGTCTCTAGCAAATTATCCAACCACTTCAAATGTGCCACTTAATGCAAAAATACAGATTCAAAAACAGGGATTTATAGTTGAAGAAACTGAAATCAATATGTGAAGGTGCGACTTCTTGGAAGGTAATCGTATTAATGGAAACTTGTACACTGACATAGAATTTTATTTGTGCAACATGTTTTGCTAGCAGTCTTGCATCAGGCTCTCACCATTCGCTTACCATATTTAGTGTATAGATGGTTTGAGATGCATAAACTGAAGTTTAATTATTTCTCTAAGTTATTCTTATTTTTTCTGGTTTTTGATAATTAAATAAAACACTGTCTGCTGAACATTTTGCAGCTTCTCTAAAAGAATTGTGCTTTAGTTAAATTTTATTCTCATAACGTCTACTTTCACAAAGACTATCTGACTGTGCTCACACCAAGGTGCCACTTTTCAGGAGGGTAACCCCCTTGGTGGGCAGGAGATTACTGTATGGTAGGTAATGTGAATTTTTACTAATTCCTGTGTAAAAGAAATGAAATCTATAAGTTTCAATCTATTTCTCCAACTTTCTTTAGTCTGTTACATTTACTTTGCTTCAGTTTCAAATAAAATTCCTATTTTCAATATTTTAAAATTATAATTAATTCATTTATATAACAATAATTGAATGATTATAATTAAAGCTATGCTAAAATAATTTATAAAATTAAACTAATTCCTTTGTTCTGAGTTAAATACAAAAGCTGGATGATGTATAACTAAATTAACCCCTTTATAGTGAAAATTTTATCCAAGTTTTTCAGCAAAAAGGATAAATTGCTACATTTTGTAAAGCTTTTATATCAATTGTCCTACTAAATATTTTATTAATAAAGTGAAAGTCTGTTATAACAAGTACGGGGTTTATAACAAGAGATACATCACAGTAAGTGATTATGATGAGTGGTTACTTCTGAAGTACTGGTATAACAAGTGCCATGTTTCTGAATTAGTCTTGAGGGATGCATATCTCAGAATCGTCAATTAACATGAGAGACAAAGTCCGACTAGCAAATGGTAATCTGATGGCCTGTTACCTCTCCAAAGAGCAAAAAATAATTACATAAAAAATTACGATCATTTAATTCATGCATTTGTTTCCCACAACTTGCCTCATCCTTCCTAAGTAAAAATGCTTTAGGGAGCTACGATTAAAGACTTCTCACAAGATTCACTCTCTGTTAGTATCCCCATGTCACTTTTTTCTTTTTGGTGACATCCCTTGCAATCAGCCCTGGATTTTATAATTGTGTTCCCATCATATCCAATGGTTTTCATACAAAATTTTGTACCAAATCGTCTCATCCACAATGGGTGGGAATATAGGAGTTAGAAGTAGTGCTGATTTGGATGCCATATTTAAATTAGAGGAAGACACTGTGGTTAAGGTTTACAAATCAATTAAATAATACTTTTGAGGCAAACTTTTGTATGCATTCTGAAGCATTTGCAAATGGATTAAAAACCCTCCAGATTTATTCTGTTGCACTTGCTGCCCTTGGATTCAAGAGCATGGCAATTTAGAATTAGAAATTGGCTGTAAGGAGTACACTTTATAACGAGTAATTTTCCAATTTTTGTCAGCTTTTTTTACAGACTTCTACTGTAATTGCACTTCATAAAGTATCATATTTTATAATTGGTAACAAATTCATTATCTATATGAAGAAGTTCAGCGACTAAATACAATTTACAACTTCTCTAAATCTTGTCACATATGTAAAAGTTATACAAGGAGAATAAAACAAAAACTTGGGAGTCATGCATTTTTCATTCAAGTATTAAAATTCTAAGAAGTGGAAAATTATTAAAAGACAAAGGTTCTCCAAGCACCAACAAGGGTTGCAATACTTCATTCAGCCCCATGAAGATGGAAGCATAGCTTCCAAAATGCGCATCAGGATTCTGAATAACTAGTGACCACCTGGGCAATTATCCTTTTCCCAGGAATTGCCCTAGACAGTTGCCGCTGTCGGCACTTGGAGAACCTTTGTCTCTTAGTTCATTAAAAGCCGAGTTCCTTTTTCTTTCTTTCTAGAAAACTACTTACTCTGCAATTGCTAAAATCAATGAAAACATAAAAAATTTCTGGATGTTACTTTAATGTTAGCGCAACTTTCAATGCTAGTATTGTGTGATTCATTCGTCTGAAAACCATCTTTTACAGAAAAACGATTACAAATTATCTATATATGGATAATGTGCAATCCATGTGCTTCATCTAAACATTCTCAGGACTATTCAAAGGTGAAAGGTACATGATACACATAAGATGCATGTTATCTTTAAATACCGTGTTTTCCTATTGGCAGGAAAACACGGTATTTAAAAAGAAATTCTCTGACCATTGAACTCATAAGGATCTCAACTTCTTTCACAGAATTATTTTGGGTAAATACAGAACTAATGACATAATCTCCCTTTTCTTCTCCTGTGTGCCTTCCTGTTTAACTAGATCACACTCCTTATTTCATTGCCCAACAACTCTACTTTCCAATACTAAATGACCATCAATTAGCACATATCTTGGTGATAGTATACTATCTTCTACTCCTCCTTCAGATACTTTTGCATGGCAAGGTTCGACTTTAACTTAGCTCTTTACAACTTTTTATTATTATTATTTCTTTTTATAATGTGTTGATAGTTAACATTGCATAAGTAGTCTTCTTGAGATATTTGTATTCGTTTAAGTATATTTTGACTTTTTAAATTTACTCAGGACTTGTTAAGTGTTTTAATTTGAAACTGTTTGTATTATATTGTGAAGGCCTAATCCTGTTCATGATTTTTATCAAATAAATAAATAAATTAGTTTCCCAAACAAACAGTAATTATGAAAATATCATTTTAATCATTACAGGAATCGGGAATTGCATCAGTATTGGATACTAAGAAAAATATCAGAATTTGTAGATTTGGTATCATCCCATACCACTTATTAGATAAAAGACTAGCTAAATACCAACCATATAATATCCAGGGAGAAGTTTCTGAAGAAACTCTCCTTCCTTGTGCTGTACAGTCTTAATGATAAACTCATCATCGGCTGTGAGGTAGAATATGCTGCCACTAGCACCAGGATTTGATAATTCCCTTAGTGGTGCACTGCACATTGAGATCTGAAAAAAGAAAATCAAGACTCTCATTAAATATCCATTTCCTCAAACAAATACTACAAAGCTAAAACAATCTCATAATTGTGTGTGTATGTATATATATGTATATATATAGCTATATATAATAGATATATATATATACACACACACCTACCTCCAAAAACTTCAAACAAAGATGGTGATTGGATGATCATTGCAAATTGAAAATATTCTCATTAATCTTAAAAGATCTACTAAACAACATTATTTGCATTAATAATAAACTTCCTTTAAAAATATATTGGGTAAAATTGTTTGAATCAAGTTTCAGATTAGAAATAAAAGTTTTCAGATTTTTGAAACAAAAATAAAAAATCACTCCCATAGAAAACCAATTCTATGAAAAAAAAAAGATCCTAAAAATTTGCTACTTCATGGTTTAGCATTCATGCTATGAAAATAACCTGCATCTAGACATTTTTTAATGTAACTGAATGTAATTTTCTATAGGACAAAGAAATTCTATACTGAACTCTCTCAACTTGAATTCAGTGGTTGGATGATGGTTTATGTATGAATACCACATACATGGTCCTTTCCTTAGGTGCTTCTTATTTTATCTGCTATAGAATTCTTTTGTATTGATCATTTAATTGGATTTCTAAATGTAAATGTGCTGTACATGGTAAACTGCATACAGTGAAATTTGTAACAGACTGTTATGCTAAAACAGCAACATAACAATAATTGAGAGATAAATGCATAATTTCTTCCCATAAACTCTTTCAAACTTTTGACCATTTCAACTATTTCATTCTAGACATTTCCTCAGTCAAATACATTACTACTGAAATTCATGCCTGAAGTGTGATGATTTGAAATTTTCCATTCTACAGAAAATTTGATGACTTACAGTCATTAAATTTTCAAATCAAGGAGATCAATTACAAGCAATTAGATTATTAAATTTAATAAAAGTCAATTCATGTTAATAACAGGCTATACCATTCCATGGACTGCCATGCGTTCAGAATTTTGCATTGCCTCCATAATTTAATTTGCTTTTGAAATTATGAAGAAACTTATAGGATTCTGATTTATACAGAAAATAAATTTAATATTTTCTCAGAAATTCTCCAAAGGGAAGTTCTCTCCAATGGAGATATAATAACATGTAGCAAGTGACTATATTTCTTAATGAATTTTACCAAAAACCTTGGGCATGCCCATAGATTTCCCTAAGACACTTGTCTCCAAAATTTAACCAGCAAAATTGATAAAATCAGTACAAAATGGATGATACCAAGAGAGACCATGTATTTTTTAAGATAAACTCAAATGTACCAGTTCAATGAAATTTACAACTAATTATAAATTTTCTTGTAAGTATCACTTTCTCATTTTTCATTTGATTATACAATTCAAACTTGATTCATCCTAAATCTACTGTTGGTATTACATTTACTCTATATTGAATGGTTTCAAAATCAATTTTCTCAACTTTATTTTTCCATGCAAAAGTTATAAACAAAGGTATCTCCATGCATGAAAAACACAGGGCCATACAAATTACGTGGTTCCTTCACCACTTTGGATGAAGCTCAGGAAAATAATTCAAAGGTAAATTCATTAAAAATTCCATACAAATGAAATAATGAACAGATAACATTAACCATAAAGACATGTGAGCACAGTAACAAAATAAATGAAAAAATTACCAAGAAATCATCAGGCTGGATTCCAAAGAGATCTCGAAAATATCTAAACGCAATTGGTGCATAAGTTTTGAATTTAAAATCTGAGTAGTGATGGGCAGGTGTGTGATTTGAGCCTTCGGTGTCAAAGTTCGTAGTCTCCACTGTCATAAAGTCCTGCATCAGCAAATCTCTTTCCGGTTTTGAGGCCAAACCCCCAACAGCATGCTGGATTCCAAGCTGTATTGAGCCCATGATCTGAGAAGTCTGGATCTGTATTTATGAAAAGAAAATAGAGTTAATAAAATTTATATTCAACTTATATAAAGGTGTCACATCAGAATTATATACTGGTACATTCAGATTAAGATTTATACTAAGATTAAAACTAAGTAGACATAAAAGTGATAATTATGTGGTATAATGACTTTCCAAAAATTTCCTTTTGTCTACTATTATACTTACTAATCACAAAAGATATCAGAGCAGAAGTTTATAATAGATATAATGCAAGTCCTTTTAAGAAACGAAAAAGAAACAAAAGGATACACTCTATCAAAGTGAAAGATGTATTACTAGAGAAAAATCTCAGAGTTAGAAACCTTTACTACAGCAGTATATGAAGATGCTGACACAAATTTAAAACTAATATATTTGAATTTCTCTAAGATATTCTTATCTCTTCTACTCTAAGTTCAGAGTCAATACTTAAAATACTACTTTTTCAAACAAAGATAGGGCCTTATTAAAGGAATCATCCAAAAGTAAGCATCATATGATGTTATTCTGGCAAGTGAGTATACCTTTTTGTAGGTGATCTCTCCTCCAACTCCTACCCTCCGGTGTCCCAGCTTCCTCTCCCTTTCCGAACGATGTCTCGTAATCCCCGGAGGTGTCTTTGGCCCACCACCTGCTTGATTTGCTGCGCCCGCCATCTGTGTAACCAATCTTCCTCTCTTTAGATTACAAAAAACATTTTACAACAAAAACAACTACATGATGATGGAATACTCACATCTAGGGGAGACGGTGCCTTTCCCCTCATCATGGCTTTTTCTTTTTCTGAAATCAAGAGAAGTGCAAAAATGTTACCTCTGTAGCAAAGGTATGATGATCAAATCGTACACAAAGATAAATGAAAAATTCATATAAAACCCATTACCCCGCTATTGCTTGAAACTTACTGAAACAAACTAAATCACACGAGGTAGGCAATCAATGAAAGACAAATTATTCTACTCAAAAGATTGAGAAGGTATACTGATACATATAACTGATAAAATTTGCATCAACTAACCCCTAAAATTTTACACTAGTAGGTTGATTCTCAAGAAGATAACTTCAATTCTTTCCAAAGTTTTATTTGAATTAAATTATACAAATCAATTTCATTTTAGTATCTTTTACAACCTAATGAAAGAAATGAAAATAAAACAGCTAAGAGGAACATCATATCATAATGGAATCTATCTTCAATTGTTCACTTTAATAGAAGAACTGGCTTTAATCAGATAGAGTATTCCTTGAAAGCGGCTACAACTCCTAATAATTCTATTATAAATCTGTTACATTTAGTGTAGTGATATATGTAACTTAGAAAGAAGTAGATTTTTCCCGGTGAATAAGATGTATAAAGTGCTCTCGGGTCACCAACCGGGTTGCCTCCTGCCAAAGGGTCTTGAGAATGTATACTGATACATATAACTGCCAGTTCTTCTATTAAAGTGAACAATTGAAGATAGATTCCATTATGATATGATGTTCCTCTTAGCTGTTTTATTTTCATTTCTTTCATTAGGTTGTAAAAGATACTAAAATGAAATTGATTTGTATAATTTAATTCAAATAAAACTTTGGAAAGAATTGAAGTTATCTTCTTGAGAATCAACCTACTAGTGTAAAATTTTAGGGGTTAGTTGATGCAAATTTTATCAGTTATATGTATCAGTATACCTTCTCAAGACCCTTTGGCAGGAGGCAACCCGGTTGGAGACCCGAGAGCACTTTATATATATGTAACTTGTTTTAAAATGCTAAGTTCAAAAAATGGACTTTAAGAAAATTAATCACACTTCTTATTTTGGCTGAAATACCTTTTAAAAGGGAAAAGTACTTCAAGCCAGACAAATGTTCCGTTACAGATCCAAAAATGCCACAATAACCCCTGCAAAAACCTAGGCAGTTAAGACTAGTAAGTCAAAATAAGTAACAGGATGATGGAATTTTACTTTTTATTGTTAAATGACTCTTAATATTTTTTCATCTAGCTTGATATCATTTTAATAGAAAAAGTTACACTAAAGCAAATATCAATAACCTTTACAAGAAATAATACTAATATACAACTGAAAAATAATGATTGTAGAAAATATTGCTTAATCATTGGAATTAAAATGAATACAGAATGGCTTTTGAAGAATGAAGAAGTTAGAGATAACACAAAGCAGAGATTTTAGGGATGATTATGAGTGTATTTGTAATTGCACGTATGATGATATTCCTACACATTGTTTTTAGATGTACATAGTGGGCCATATTTAACACTAGATGCTAAAGATATTCCACAGAAATAATTTAGAAAATACAGTTCTACTACAGTAGTACCATTTTGCAAGTAAATTAATAATGTTTAATGACAGATTCATCACCCAAATTCGAGAGAAGTTTCCATGATAAGTTGTGCATGTAAGCACTGTAAGCAGATAATAAACATTCTAAGGATATTGTTGTTGGAAATTAAGAACTAAAAACAGATAACAGATTTCTCGACATGATGATATTCTACAGCCACTCATCAATAACTTCTCTGTCCACCAACAGAGATGGAATTCAGATATCCTTTCAAAGGTATCTGAACTTTGACATTAATGACTAATTTCATTTAAGTAACACTTCAGGGAAATCATGGATAAAATCAAATATCTATCTCTCAAATTTCAAGATAGATAAATATGATTCTCTACAAGACTTTAGGAATGGGAGCTCAGCAGAAGCAAAGAACAAATAATAAGAGAATGGATCTCAACAAAAATCTCTGCCAAATATAAGTGACTTTTCATAAGGGTAAATTTTAATAAATATTGGACGACGTATTTAGGTCAGATAAACTCCTCTTCGCAAACTTTTTCCCATTAAAATAACAGGATTCAAACATGATCCCAACTCAACTTACTCAATGACACATGATTCACTTCACAACTTACAAGAATTACCCTTTTTCAAGCTGTTTTAGACTGAATCAAATTCCATCTATACCAAATTGATCTTAATTTAGATGGAAGAGTAAAAAACTGTCGAATAATTGATTTCCAACTTTATAATGTTTCATCAAACAAAGTGACATAAATCAATATAGTCATCGCAGATGAACTTAATATAGGCAAAAATAACGCATTTTAGGAGTATAAAATTTATGAAACAGAGCCGACAGTTCAGAATACAACAAACTGATATTGCACTGCCAAAATGCATGGCCGACTTCAAACAAATTAACTACATTTTTTTTCGAGCACGACTTGCTTTTCTAGGGGTATATTATTTTAAACTTCTCCAAGTTGTATTTTATTTTATAACAAAGCTATGAACAGAATCTAAGATAATTTGTTTTGATTAAAGTCACAAAGAACTTTTTTGATGGAAATTATAATCTAGAAAGTAGCTATTCAAACAGATGTTGAGAAAATAATGAACATATAAATGAACCCCCCGAAGAAGTATCATCCCGTGAATTATAACTTCATCTTTCACGCGATAATAACGGCTAAGGATCATGATCTGTAAGAAGGAAATAGAAATCAATCAGGTTATCTGCCTCAGCCTTCCAACTTTGGTGATGTTTTTCACTATTATATTCATTAATGTATCTAAGAATATGATCGAGATCCTTCATAAATTGAATACTCCAAATATCAAGATTCTAAGGATAAATCAAAATTCTTTTAAGACACTGTTGAAAGCATGATCATAAAATAAAAGGCCGTAAATACTACATTGCAATAAAAATTAGACAAGGAAGGAAAAATGACATACTAATATACGGTCAGAGACCGAGGATATTCTCCGCCGATGGAGAAAAGGGGGCGTGTCAGTTTTAAGCGTACGCTACTTTAACCAAAGTAACTATACCAAACCTTCATCGCTTTTATCTTTTTCTTCTAACCGCTTCTTAACAACCGTTTTTGTTAGCTGGTTACCATCTCCAACAACGCACGTTACGGTAGCTTGACCATCCGAGGAAGCCATCTTGAGTTATCCACTGGCTAATAAGAGCACGACTTAAACTTCAAATATCCGTTTAAATTTACAAGAATAGAAAGTCAACCCTGCGAGTGCTTTCAACCATCTATTAGGAATATACAAGTAAAATATTAACATATGAATTAGAAAGGAAGGTTGTCCTAACTGCCACTAGCTGCAATCATCACACGAAGACCACAATTCGACATTATACGCGAAAATACGATAAATTCTCAATGAAATAGAGTGGGATAACGCGAAACTTTGGAGCCCCTACATTAGCATTTTATGCAAGCACACCTTCTAGAGGAAATTTGTGGTGCTACAATTCAAGCACCAAAACCATACCGAAAATGAAAGCGCATGCGCTGACAGTAGATCGACGAATTTGCCAAAAAATCTTTATTAAGGCGAAACAGATATATTGAAAACCTCATCACTGAAAGTGATTTTATTTTAACGGCAGTTTCCAACAAATTAGCGACAACGTTATTTTGGGGAATGATTAGACTGTGTCAGGGAGCTTTCCCTAACTAATCCTTTCCCAGGCACGCTTGATATCACAATTATTGAAATGCATTGTCAAATCATGAGTAATTCTTTTTATCTAGCCAAATTCATCTATGTAAAACCACACGTCAAAATCTTGGGAACCCATATATACTGGAGCAATTTACAGCCAGGAAAAAGAAAACAGCAGTAACAGTGACACAAACAATGAATAAAAGTATTCTTTGTACTTCCTGTTACGGATTCTGTCGCGAATTTTATGTTTTTAAAGGTAGAGAATATACAATTACTTGGAGGGAAACTGTACTTTTTCCTGAGCTTCAACATATTTCCAGAACACAACTGAATGATACAACAAAGATTTACCTTCTTCGTCATTTTCGTCGTCCAACTGGCCAAGTTTTCCATCAGTCTGTCGTCTAGAAGTGTCTTCAATTTCAATAATTCCGTCCACGGTATCACCGGAGGCCATTTTGATAATCGGTGCAACCCTCAAGCACAAAAACTAGATGTTTCACTAAAATCTTTGAGATAAACATTTCATTCTCTTTCCAAACTAATTATAACTATACCACCAATAAGAGGGGACTAAAATATCACAATAAATTAGAACACGTTAAAAATACTTTCTCCTAAGAGCACATCATGATATCCCACATTGACAACAAACAAGGCACCGTTCTTACTACCAGTAGTTCCAACTTCTCTTAACAGGTGGCTAATATCGCTGTATCCGCCGACCTACGTCGGTATCCGCCTTATTTACAATTAAAGGGTGACTAATAATAATTTCCAAAATTTTTCTATCGATTTGATTGATGCAAAATTTTTGCCTCGATATCCATATTTCGTGTGTTTTTCATGTAAAAATGAATAAAGGACAGTAGACTATAAACACTTATAAGTCTTACTAATGTCTTCAAGGAATTCAGGATTTTACCCACTTCCTCGCAATGTATATTGTCTTTAATACGTCAACCAAACAGCATATATGTGCGGACTTGCCCTCTGCCTCTTGTCGGTCCTCGAAACATATGTGCATTATATATGAACATTTGAATCGGCGCCATAAATCTAACCAGTTAATTAGAGACTAAATCTATGACTAGCAAACCGTTTTAGACGTGCTTCTGTCTCGGTATGTAAGTTGTCATCATCATCAATCCAGCTTGATTTTTAAGATTGCTCTAAATTGTGTCTTACTGTAACAGGCCGGGCAACAGTAATGTAAAAGTTAAAAGTGCCTATTTTCCACAACCGCAAGAATAACTGGGAAAATATTCAAAATGCTACAATTTGTCCATCTTTTCTTTGTTCTCAGTTTGGATTGCGTTCTTTTGTGCCTTTCCCCCGTAATTTTTGGTGCATAGTGCTTGGTTACCGAATTTCAAGAAGTTTAAGACATTCCAACCATTATATAGTCAAATTATATTATTATACCTAATTATCACCATCACTCCTTCCCTATTGTTTTAATTTTTATTATCCAATGCCTTTAAAAAAAACAGTATACATATATTTTTTTAATCACACATGCTCAAACTGAAACTATATTGGCACATTCTGTGGCTTTTAACAACACAAAGAACCATCTATAGGATATCTGACCGATGAACTCCTACAATGCTGCTTTTATGTTCATTTGTCATATAGAATTCATATACCTATTTCCTTAAGGAGGTATAATGTTGTTTTTTCCTCACCCCTCCTCCAACGCCTCCTTACATCTTTGTTTTTAGTGGCTATATATTTTGTTAAATAATATAAGGTAACCCTCTCAAGGATTGGAACATATACCTTCACTTTAAACTTAACCTTTCCGATGTAAGTATGGGGGTTCCAGCAACAATGCCAATGGTGCTTCCGGTGGAATTATTCCTCCAACTTCAAAAAGCATCTTCAGAAACATGACTTCACAAGCTGCTTTCTTCCAAGGCTCCTACAAAGGTTCAAATCATAGAAATAATGGCTTGCCTTCAGATCTGACAATTGGAATCGCCTTCACCAACCCATCTAAATGTTTCACTAAAATCTTTGAGATAAAAATTCATTCTCTTTCCCAATGAAAAATTGGGTTTCTAGAGACCCCTATTTGCATCTTTACAGTCATAAAGAAAAAACACATATTGCGCATCTCTGACTTGAGAGCAGTGGCATTCCCCAAAAAAAAATATATGTGGGGGCATCTGCCTAATCTTTTGAGCAAAAGTGTAGCCAAAATGTTATTTCAATAAGCCTATTTTAAGTTTTATAGCACAGATAAAAGAGTCTTTCTTTTATCTTTGGTCTTGTCACACCCAAGTAAATTGACGTAAAGTGTTTTTAATATCTTCCCAATTGCTTTCACCATGCGACTGTGACATCCCAATTAAAGATTAAATTGGGTTTTGTATGGAGTTAAGGGGGGGGGTCAAGGCCCCTCCCCAACTGCCTGAGGGCATCCCAATACTTGGCTTACCCACATGCATGTTGCAGAAAGGTGATTGTAGGCCACAAATGAAAATGCATATGGAAATACTAATTTTTTTGTGAACTACAAAAAATATTTATTCAAACAAAGAAACATGAACTAATAATAGGGTACATTTTCTTTCAATATCCACCATTTTGTTATTTTGAATCAAACTAGAGATATGCTTTAAATTCTTTAATGCCTCCTTTCTACTCTTTAAAAAATGATGGCTCAAGTATAATTTCCTTTGCCCATTTTGGGCTGCAAAGGGAGCTGTACTGTCTGTATGTGGCCAGCAGGCTATATTTTCTTAGTGTTATAAGCCAATCTGGAAAAATTTCTTGATTTTCTATTAACTATTTCTACATTATTTGTTATTGATTAATTGTCCTACCCATATATTTGATGTTGCAAACGGAAGCAAAGTCTTGTTCTGTGAGAAAAAAAAAGCTAGCATTTTTTCAGTATAAGGTAAGCCTTAGGCAAAAGTTCCTGTAAAACAATCTCTAAATTTATAATAAATAATTTTGCATCCTTTTACATATTTCGTCTAAGGATAACTGAAGAAAAAAGTTTTCTAAAGACTTACTTTATTAATTTCTGGCGTATTTCAAAATTCATCGTTAAATAATTACTGATGTAATTACTGCAAAAAGATACCCTGCTGAATCGCAACAACTTCGCGTAAATTCAGTTAAAGCTTCATCACAATCACCGAGCCGTCGGAGGTTTTAATCATGCCTGCTCTTTTTTGAACATTTTATGATAGGGAAATGAGAGTAGATAGTTTCAGGTTGAATACGATCGGGATGAGCTGTCGCTTGATATGCAGAGCCACAATCAGTGACATGGGTTGTTCCTTGAAGACTCTAATTTTCTTGCACGTAAGAGGAAAAGCTTCATCGATGTAACCATGCCAACAAGATTCTGTTTATACACTTCCGTTCCGAGCCACTTCCATTGGAATCCTTTGACATCATTTCTTCGTGCGAGAAGACAATAGGAAATCATTCTTGGAAAACCTTCATTACGTATAAATGATACAACTTCCCTCCATTTAAGTTACTCGATATATATTTTAAATAAGTCAGAGCCACAAAAATTTACTTCGCTCAGCAATTATGCCAGTTTCTGAAAGCAATTTAGTCGAGTGCTGCAAGGTAAGATCGTTTTTCATTAAATCTTAAAAGATTGAATTCAATTCCCCGTAATACGCAATAAATATTGTAGCACGCGTAAACTAGGAAAAATCAAGACTTTGTATAGCTGTGAAACTAGTTATGTGATTAGCTTGCAATCTTAATTTCTCGCCAGTAATCAAATAAAAACATCTGGAGGTTTAGCATAAGTATAACTTTCTCAAATTATGATTTCAAAGTGTGCTGTACTCGTATATTACCTACCATTTCATCAGTGTTGTCTGTAACAGGCACCGCAAGATGAGATTAAACCGAAGGTCCAGGAATGCCCACCACATTTACCACAACCAAGGGACGATGCCGGGACTTTGAGATGCGTTTGTGAGCCAGAAAAAGAGGAAGAAGGATGGTGGGCCACTGGCCGCGCGGAGTGGAATCCTTCAGCTGGCCTCGTCGGTACGCGGCCTGTCGTCGACAGATACACTCTATCCCGCTACTCACCACTAGAATGGAGATCTGCAAATAAGGAGCTTAACGACGAATGCAGCGAAAAATTGCGTCATTCTGATTTGTGAGCATTTCCCCTTGAAAATATCTTCACATTTATGCTTAGTAATTTATAATAATTACTTTGAAAATATTAAAACTTGTATTGTATTGTCGATTATTTCATATTACCGTAGTTTTTTTTAACGCGTATTTACATACTTTGAATCTTTTAAGGCTTAATTAAACCAACTTAAGACTAACCTTTATTCATGATTATTGACCAGTGAATTAAGTCTTTATTCATTTGTAACTCACTGACGTATTTAAATTTATATCGTTGCACTGTTTGATGCAATAACTATACGGTTACCGTTATTAGTTTACTAAGCCAAATCGTACCTGCATATTCATAGATATATATTGCCACGTGGAAAAATATTTCCAATGTATTATGAATAAAAAGGGGAAATTTTACCTTGTAACACGAATTTATTCTGCATTCGTTCACTATTCGGGATGCAAAGTTCCCGCGCGCTAGGCTGGACGTGGGTGCAGCGAGGGAATATATGAAAGCGAATAAGTAGGAACAAATTTAATAGCCGAAGAGATTCTACAAATAAGAAAATCGGTTTAGCGGGCGCGATGTGGGGTAATGACGCGGACTCTTGGTCTGCAAGCGATGACTGCTCTCGGGACAAGTGCTTGCTTGCGCCGAGAGTGGTACGCAGAGGGTGGAACCGCCACAATTTTAATATGAAAAATAAAATCTATAATTTTTCCAAACAAGTTTAGAGTCAGTTTATATAAAGGTCCGTAATCTTCTGCTTATTCACCTTCAATGATGTATTAAATACGTAATTATTTTATTTTCTCTTTTAAGTCCTAGATAATTCTTTCAAATTATAATATATAAACCATATTGCGTTACGTTATTTCACTTGTATACATAACCAGCAATTAGGCCGGTTAATGCGAATTCAGTTAGCAAGGAATTATACTGTCACTGGTAAATTCATTTTCCATGGCAATGAAAAAATCGGGGTAGTAATGCAGCAGCGCGGTTGGAAGACTGCCTTGAGGTCTCATACAACAATGCGATCGAATTCATAAGCTTACTTCAATCTTAACGTATGTAATTCTGAGAGTTGTTCCTGATACATAAGTTTCTGTGGTTTGTGCATTTCGTTCAAATTAAATTATGATCTTTCATATCCATCCCAAGTGTACATGTGTACATACTATAAATTAATATTAGGGGACATTTAAAAACCAGGATGGAATCTAAAAATTTCTTTGTTTTCAAATTCTTTTATCATATTTACGAAATGTTCAAGCTTTGCCTCCCCACCACCTACCGCTATACGTAAAGTTCTGCTATTATAGAATCAGATTTATTTAGGAACCCGGATGAACGCAACTGTACATTAACTGTTGTGAAAAATTTTCTACATAGTTTTGAAAAATATGTACCACCTCCAATAGATTTAGGTGTATCTATACAGTAATTTCCGTATTGTGGGTTGATAGCTGCGAAATGTGCATAGCTCCTACTTTTCGGGAATTGACTTTTTTGGAGATTAGGGTGGAATACGAGTCGCGAAAACACTCCAAAAAGGCCGCTGAGTCAAGCGACAAAAAGCAAAGGGACAGCAAGGAGAGACTTTCGGAGAGGGCATTGGAAGTGCGGGAGGCTAAGGTTCGACTGGGCCAAGCGGAGGAAGCTCTGGGGGCTGAGGTGGCTCTGTTAGAGGAGCAGAGGAAGCGGCTGATAGCTGCGATGGGGACACTGCAAATTCCGGAGAGGATTGTGGGAGAATGCATTGAGCGGAGGACAGGTAGATTAGAAGAAGACCTGGTGCGGGACGATGCGGAGGTGCAATTGGTAAAGGTGAGGAGGAATGTTAAATTAAACCAAACCAGTGTGCGTAGTTGCGATTTACGAACTGTGTGCAATTTAGCGATTTTATTGCGAGACCAAGAGATTTTTCTCTTCTTGTAGCGACTCTCGTCCAAGTAACATTGAATGCTTGACTCTCCGTCAGATCCAAATGTCTTTAGGTTTTGGTCATATGCCTTATTAAATATTTCAATCATGCAACTTTTGAACTAATATTACAATTATAAAGGAAAATTTAAGTAATTTGATTCCTTAAAGTATTTTCAGCGATGTACATTTTTTCATCTAGCGACTTTATAGTTTTTTCAGCGTTAATCTAGTGATAATTGATATAAAAAATTTAAAAAATGATGAATTTTCATCTCTTACTGTTGTTTGATGTCATGATTTGGTGCTACTGGACTCGAGCACTGACAGGTAGTAAAAGTAACTGCTCGCCCTTCTCTCATCGCGACGTGAAAATCAGGCGCCGAGGAAACATTTCGCTCAGGTTCAACGATAGAACCAAAGTTCTGCTCAGTTCCTGTTTCACTCCTTGCTAACGTCAAACGGGTTCGATCCCCGTAATCCTCTGTAATATTATAAGCTTATCAAAAGTTGTTTTGCTTCTATGTAATCTCCGTTACACTAAATTTTAGAATACAGAGTTACAATTCGTAGTTGCGCTTAATCAGTAAACCTTCCTCCAATTGCACTGAAGTAAAATGTGCATTATTGGGAGCCAAAATCAGAGCTGAAGAAATAACGGTTTCGATTTGGCTTTAAGAATTTGAATATTTTCGTTTCGGTTCCGGATTTGAAGTAAGAACTTGCATTCAATAGGGGAACATGAGAGAGTGCATAAATTCCTCTAACTTTGTCGCAAAGGAAGGGTCATCAGGCACTGCTAAAATTAATGCTGCAATGATTCCTTTTCCCCAAAATCTCGGAATTCAGATGTAGTATCGTGATAAAGTACATCTCGTTTGCGAGCATTCTTCTCAAATAATTGGCTGATGTGGGCAAGTAGCTGATTTAAGGATAACTTTAAGCATCAATCTCACAACAAAGAATGCAATGAATTTTGAACTTTGGGCTACCAAGTAATCTTTGACCCAAGCACTTATAGTAGTTTCTAATTTAACTTTAGATGTGATAGTTACAGAACAGCTTAATTTCAGAATATTCCTTTAGGCACTGTCCCAATTATTCCATTGTCATAAATTAAAGCTGGTCAGTAACTTTAATAGGATCGAATTTTTAAGCATGTTGTAAATGAGAGTTGAAATAACATGTAAAATTATTGACATGAAAGACGCTTGAAATAGATCTGCCTTCATCATTAGTTTCTCATCATTCCATTCTTTGCTATCAGATCTTTTCTATTCTTACTTAAAACTATCTGAACGCTAGCAAAATTGCAACAGATTTGGTTCTGGAACCTATATCAAAGCACATTTTTTTGAGAAAATAACTCACTGATAAGAACATATGAAATCTGCTTTCAGATTCATCATGATTAGAGCAAAACATAATCATCCAAATTTTTTATATATCTCATGTTGGTAGCAAACAGACAAGTTTCATGGTGCCGTCTTTGCTAACCTGTGTTAGTTTCTTCTCCTTCATTTTACTTTCATAATGCACACCCAATTCAATCCATTTATCATATTCAAGCTTATAAGTTTCTCCCTCAACAATTTTTTCAGTGCATGACATTAAAGACTAACAATAAGATTTATAAATATATGAAGGTTTTTGTTAATGGTATATCTTTTATCTCAGCCAAATTCTAAATTTTTATCAACCAAGAATAAAATGCAGTTGATTTTTGTTGCTTATATAGTATATAAAATAGTGGTAAAAAAGTAATTCTGTAGTACTAATAAGGAATGGTTTGAGCAGGAACATTCACTTATCCGTGAGATCAAGACCCTGTTGGAGAGGCTTGTTGCTCAGGTAGAGCAACAGCAAAGTGCCAACCATGCAGCCAAACAGAGGCTGCAGATGGACTGGAGTGACAAGGTCCAAGCACACCTTATTGAGTCTGAATGCATTGGTGCCAAGGTACCATATGTTATGCACTATGCAGGATCGTGCCGTGTTCCAGAAGGGTCAGTAATTCTTTCTCACTATCACTATCCATTGATTATGAATATCTATTAGATTTTCCAATAATGCTTCAAGCCCATTCCAATGACTTCTCCATATTCAATAAACAGATTTTAATGTGACTCCAAGTTCTAATATATGGTATTTATTTCTTTATCATGCAGATTGCTCACATATAATTATTTTATCTACCTTACTTTCATTAGAATTTAAAACATAATAGAAATATGATAAATTATTTCAAGTTTTTCATATAGACTTATTGATAAGTAATACTGAAAACCACCAAGAGTAGACATACACTTATTTATTACACCTTTAACTTAAAAATAAAAGATGGAGGCTGTTATTAATGAATGTGAATGAACCCTAAATTACCCTAATCAAAAGATTTACTTCTATGGATGAAGTCCTCTCGGGTTTTCCACCAGGTCAGGTACACTGTAGCCGACGTTTCAATGGCTGACTCTGCCATTGTCTTCAGGGCGCTGAATGCTCAGGTCTTGTTATGTCCACCTTATATATGCTTCTGTCAAAGTCTCTCCTGATTGGTCAATTTTCTTGCTACACTGGGTTCTCATTAGTTGAATCACAGGCCTCCATGATTGAGGGCATAGCGATTGAAGTTTTGTTTTTCCAACTGTATTTTGATGGCCTCTTTTCCAGTATCCATTAGCATGACATAGTCTTTCTGTCTTCTGTCAAAGGAGATGCTGCCAAGATCACTCTAAAAATATAAAAATCTAAAAATATCAGTGAGTAAAAATGTTGAAGTAATAGATTACATATTCCTCAGAATAGATTAAATAATTTTAATTAAAGATTACAAATATTCACTTCTGATCAGAAATTGTTGGGTTTTATGCATGAGAGCTTGAGAGAAGACCACCAAATTAACTCTCAAGAAAGAATAAATCATGGCATGAAGTATGCATATGGAACACATTTAATAATTGATGAAGCTTGTAGAAACTGATTTCCATATTATTTGAGGATTATATTGAGGAGAGGAGCTCCCGGGCACTGATATTATATCCTCCTTAAGAAAGTCCTCAAGTGGTCCTTAGAAGATGCAAGACATTCGTTTTGACTATTTATTCATACTATACTAGCATATCATACTACAACTATACTATTTAACATTGTTATTGATGAAAATAATTTGGAAAAGTCTTAGTTTAGATATGCTCATATATTCTTACTACTTAAGCAAGCCTTTAACTATCAACCAAATTTTAATCTCAACATTTTACTACCGAGAAAATCTTTTTATTTTATATTAAGGCAGTCTAGTCCAGAGGGTTGGCGACATTTCACCATGGAGAACCTCTGCCTGGCTGAGAAGGAAAGGATGAGTTCAGCCGAACTGAGAGTTCTCATTGAATCACTCTTGACAGATGCTTCAAGAGACTTGAGAGCTCAGAAAAATTATGTAGATGTCGCCTTAGCTGATAGGATCAAGGAGACTGAACTTTGCCATAAAAACCTAGAGGACAATCTGCAAGAGGTAGTACCCATAACATAGTTTCAAGTTGCAACCAAATGTCTTAAAGTCATCCTTTTCAAGGATATTCTGTTTCACTGTTATATATATATATATATATATATATATATATATATATATATATATATATATATATATATATATATATATATATAAAAGTGAAATTACACATTTAATTATTCTTCTTCATTTGTCCTTGAGTGTAACACAATACTGTGCTTTTCAATGTCTCAATATCTGGCTGTGATCTCACTGATCACTTACATTAATAGGATACAATTACTGTCTTATAATTTCTAATTTCTAGCAAAATGTAATCAAATATGCATTGTAACCAAAAATAAAGCAATCTATGTACCTACTCACCCACTAATTATGATAAGTAAATAAAACCAACATTAGGCAGTTTGAGAAGTCCTTAAACAGCAACTCAAGAGCACTAGTCTGCTGTGCTATATTAGGATGAGTGGCACTAGATATATTGAGTTGTCCTGGCCATGAAAATTTGACTCAATAATTAACTTTTAATATCCTTCTGATGTATCAGTTGTTATTTTTATTAGTAAAAATCCTTATTGTAATTCACTCATTATAATGGTTCCTAAAAACTGTCCTTCTCTCACATAACAATATCCTTTATGTGTTCTTGGCATAGATCAGCAACATTGACCATAGAGTTACAAAAAGAATTTTAATGAAAAACTATATCTTTGCTAATAATGAATTAATTTTCTATTGATGTTGAAGATGCTATTTTTGAAGTATTTACCTTGAAAATACAATGATTGCATTTAATATACATCTGATTCCCTGAGAAAATAATTTATAACATAAAAATTTGTTTCATTTGTATTTTATCTTCTCTGAAGGTTCTAAAAAGAATTGGTGAAATGGAAAAGCTGATTTCTAACCTACGTAGAGCCATCAGGAATCAGGATGAACCTCTGAAAGTTGCACAGACCAGACTGCATTATCGCCTGGATAGGCCTAATGTTGAGTCCTGTCGTGATAAATCACAATATGGGTATGCTCTCTTTTTCATTCCTATCAGAGAAAAACATTCACAGTGAACTTTTGATTATCCATTATCAAAATTTTATTTTTATTTCTTATAATGTCAATAATTTACCTGAATAATCAATTTATTATTATTTGTGCAAACAGTCCATTCTCTGATTGTTTCATGGACTCATTAAGACTCATTCATTTGACTGTGGATCTTTTTAGCAGTGATAACATCAATGTACTTGTATTCACTCTGCTTTAATACTTGATATATTAGGATATGAATATACTTCTGTGTTTGAATTTCTTTAAAAGCTGCAAAAATATTGGCAATGAGTAAAAAATCATGCAGAGATAGCTCACATAACAATTAATTTACCCGCAGATAATTGGGAATATACAATTTGGAGTTAGAGAAAGTAGGCCAATTGCTAAACCATGAGATATTCTATAGCTTAATTCAATTAGGGAAATGAAACATTAGGAGAAAGAAGACAAATTGGGAGTTATGGAAAAACAAGGCAATGTTTCACACTAGCAATCAAAATCTCTGTACAGGACTATTCTAAGGAAGTGGGCTACGTCATACCACAAGATTTTCTCTAGATTAACATAATTTATTATTCAAGAGACTTCACTGTTCAAAGATATTTGAATATTCAGTGAAAATTACTGGATTCAATATTTGAAGAACAAATATGCATTAAATGTTGAAAGTGTTTAGGGGTTACTACTGCACTCAGAACTAAACCAGTGGTTGGCAAACACAAGAGTCATAAGAACCAAATATCAACAGTCAATGATTGAAATTTCTTTTGAGAGTCAAATTTTTAAAGCTTTAACTATATAGGTATATACATTGTTATTAGGCCACTTCTAAGCTGGTCTTTGCTCAAAAAATCCTCAATCTGATTTAGATATGTTTGCTGAGGTACACCTTCCAACTTTACCATCCACATTCATCTTGTTTTACCTATCTCTTTTTGTTCATCCTCTCTATATGTTCAAACCATCTCAACATACCTTTCTCAATCTTTGACACTATATCTTTCACTCAACAACACTTCCTAAAATTAACATTATTTAAAATTTTAAGTCTTAGTTAAACTTGTACATTGAATTAAGCATGATATCATACTTAATGATGGCAGTAATTGAATGATAAAACAATGCTTAATGCAAATAAATTTTATGGAACATTGAAAACAACTTACTCTGCGATTTCATGCTGACCACAATTTTACAGTTTAGAGCTCTGCAGGACGCTTTCTGTTCCTGTGCTCTTATGGTCACCAATGATTATTCAGGTTAGTTCTATGAGTCCTCAAACATACTCTGCGAATTTTAAAATTAACTTTGCCTTTCCCTTCATCAAATAGGCTCTCAGTAGTTGACTGCACAAACTTCAGGGGAAAAGTGAATTCACTAAATTAAGGGTATTTTTGATAATTTATTAAACCTTTAAAGTATTAATCATTCTCCAATTAGCCATGTAGTGCTTTGTATACTAATTCCACTTACCAGCCTCCTGTAGTCTATTACAAAAATACTCTTCTATAAATTTGCAAGAGATGAATGTGTTATTTCAATCACCCTGAAAATGCCCCCACAACACCTGTATGTAAGCCAAGACATTTGAAACTGTTGTATATTAATGGCAATGTTGGTATGTTGGATGAAGACAGATACAATTCCTGAATGAAAGAACAACTGCTCTTACAAAGTATCATTGTTAGAGTAATCTGCGAAAGCGCAATTCATGATCAGCCCTTTCAGCTGCAGTGCACCAGGCTAGTGACTATTTTCTGTTTTCCATTAAATAATGCATATATTTGCTCTCCTGGGGAGGAACTGTGAGACTAAATCCTAATCTTTAGTATCCTGCCATCACGGCTTCCACTGTTGCCCACATGTGGGAGAGCCACAGTCAAAAGGCCAAGTAGCCACAGTTTGCCAACCACTGAACTAAACAATATGATTGTTGTGAAAATTAGGGTTTGAGCATTCAAACAGTTTCCATTTGTTTTGAACTATTCAAGAAAGTTTGAAGCAGAATAGCACTTTCTGCAAATTGAGAACAAAAATATTATTAGATTAAAATATTATTATTCAAAGAATTATGATTTAAATAAATGGCACATTAAGGTTCCATTCAGAGGAAAATTTAACAGAAGGCACAGGAAATACACTAGGCACAATACACAGGGCATACTCTCTCTACATTCTAAGTGCAAAGTAGATGAGTCTTGTCCTAATATTGCAGTTTCTTATCAGCATCTGGATAAATGCATTTCAGATTTTAAAATAAAAGATTTAGAAGAAAAGATCTGCTATTATGAATCCCACATCATTGAATTATTTGGACAAAGAAAATCCCCTCTACATGATACACTTACCTTAACATTTAAAAATTTGGTATTATAGCACTCTTTATATCGGGGGTTGGAAAATCATGACTGCTGGGAAAATCATGCATTCTTGATGTATTTTTCATTTTATTGTAAAAGAAATGCCCATCACTACTCCTCCGATTATTTGGTCTTTTTCCCTCCAGAAGAAGGAGGGCAGGCAATTAATGAGAATTAAGTTATTGCTCATGGTTTAGCTTTATTCTTGAAAGGAAAATAGCAGTCTTCCAAGTTTGATTTGTTCCATTTCTCATTAACTTTTTAACTATCAGCAGGTTAATAGACAAATGAAAATTTAGGCTTGGGTGTAAGATTTAGAATGATAATTTACCTCTTTCATGGCAATCTTTTAGAGACTTTAATTTGAAAAAGGTAAGATTATTTCATTTCATTCATTATGTAGAAAGAAAAAATGCAATGATAACTAATATATAATAAGTATAGTTCAAAAAACATGATATTTCTTCAAAAAAGTGATGTAATTAAGAGTATGTAAATTTTACAAAAGAAATGCAAATAATATCCCACTCTGTAACAATATATTCCTGCTATACTATAATCTATGCTATATACTTGAGATTTAAGTGGGTTTTTGACTCACAATTTAATATATCTGAAAACTTTAAATAGATCTTGTTGTTGTTACAGATTGATAGATGAGGTGAAAAGCATAGGAGAGTCAGTAAGTGCACTCAAAGGACAGTTGCAAATGGAAGAAGAATCCTTGAAGGAGCTTCTGGGAATCAGAACTCACCTTGAACAGCAGATACTAGTCAAACGAAGAACTTTGAGCATTGACAAAGGTCGTTGCCAAGAAATCCGTTCCCATTACCCTTCAAGCGTCCAATTGACTGGTTACTAAATAAACTATTAATTTGCTCTTAAGTGCAAATATCAATGAAAATCTTAGAGAAAAAATATTCTGATGAACTTTATTTTGATTTGTGAAGTTGTAAACTAAGAGGTTCACCAACATCACTATTTCATGGATGAAAGATCTCAAATTAGTTGCCTTTATAATCACAATATATGTATATTGAGGTCACTATTATTCCTCATTGATCTTCTCAAATGATTAGTAGATTAGACATTATATGAAAATATGAAATAACTCCAGCAAGTTGAAGGAGATAGTTTTGAATATTGTCAGACTTCTGACAACAAAGAACTTTCTTTCAGTTGGGAATGAATCATAAAAATATGAACATACTAAAACCAATACAAATGTTAGCAACTTGCTTGAAGGAATACAGTAAATTTAAATAATGAAATTTAATTCATTCTAAGATATTTATACTAAATTAATAGTGTACAGATTGATCTCATATGCATAAATGCTGTAAGGGTATAAATTTGGACAATTTGAAAATTAAGAGATTATTCATCTGAAAAACATCTCATAAATAATGATTTATAAATAACATAATTTTAGGAATGCCCAATCCTACTCCTGAGCACTCAACTCACTATTATTCTGAATTTTCTGTAATCAATAACCTTAAAGCCAAAAGGATTAAAAATGGCTCAATTCACAATATGGTAATAAAACAAATTTGCTGAATGACTGGAGAAAACTTCGTTTTGTCAAATTCAAAGAACATCATAAGAAGTTATACAAGAAGTAAAAAATTGTGACTTGGCTGGGACTCGAAACCAGGTCTCCCACTTTCCAGGCAGGTATTCTAGCCATCGAACTACACTGGAGGACTCTAGTAATAATTAAATACTTCTCACTTGCTCAGCATTTCAACTTACATGAGATCATGGAATAACTTTCTATAGTGAACTTAAGAGTATGCTGAATGTATTCTTTGTTGTTGCTATGACCATTTCTCTAAAATTCTCTGCTAGGAACTTACATTCCTTCTAGGACATTCATTTTACTAAAGAATTAGTAGGACCATGCTAATGGGTGAGGTGGCTTAGGAGTCTCCTACATGTTGAATATTGAGGTCTTCATTTTCTTGATATAGAATGTTATTTTATTTATTATAAACTACAAATTTCAGTAGTGAAAATTTTCCATGTAGACTAAAATCAAGGAAAATTAATATGGAGAAAAATAAGAGGCTGTAGAATGGCTCGGTACAATCCAAGTATGAGTATGAATTTGCAACAAGTACATAAGGCCCAATTTTCTATTGAAAAGTAATTGCTCTAAATACCCTTTGATTCCAAAAATACTTCAACACCAACATACCATCACCATATTGATATCAAAGTCATAACAGGTCTTTCAGCCTTCATTCAGGAATCTTAGTCTATCCCTCAGTGTATGCAGCACCATTGTGTTTGCAACCAAAGTTTAGATATCTGTACCACTGAGATATGAAAACCATTTTACATAAGTCATTGATTCATAGGATGACTAATTTTATCAAATTATATTGAATCAAGATTAAACACTCACATATAATGTAAATTAATGACCAAATCAACATAACTTAACCCTTTCATGCATGGCAAATTTTGCCAAATTTTTAATGGGTACTTTTTAAACTGATGAGACAGCTTCGTGAAAATTGGTTCATCAAGTGTGCCACAATGAATGTAAATTAGGAGAGATCTGGTCAGTAGCTATGATATTTTAAACAGCAAGAGACCAATGCAAAAGTTGCACTCATGATTAGGCATCTTTGACCATCATTATGATAAGGATCAAAGACAGGATCACATTTCAGCTAGGATTCAAATGCTTACGATAAATGGCAATATATTTTATGCCAGAAATTATAATAGGGTTTGATAATGAAGTCAATATAGTTAAAAGAAAGTTTCAAACTAAAAATCATAAAAAACCAAGGTCATTATTGTTCTTTATTCAAAATTTCACAAAAATATCCCATGATTTGGAGATCATAATTCATTACTAAGCAAAATGGTCCCAGGTCTCTTCAATGTACCAAATACATGACATTGAATTAAACAAATGCAAAAAGCATATTAATGATTAAATGACTTTGAATGTGACAATTTTTGGAGATGGAAAGATCCATTCCGGTACTAGTGATGTAAAATAATGATGATGACAAAGAGTCTACATCTGAACATTTTACATAAATTCATGGTTCATAAAAAAACAAAAAGATTCAGCAAAAGTAACAAATTTGATTGAAAACTTGACTAATAAAGACAATGTTACATATTTCTTCTGGTCTTCTTAACAATATATTTCATAAAAATATCAAAATCAACCCAATTCCTGTGTCAATGAAAATATCTCTAACATATATCAAGTGCATGCACAGATAATGATGGCATTGAAAATTGGTAGTCAATGTTATCATAGATATATCCATCAACAAGAAAATCACTTGCATGCGACATTGCAAGAATCAATAATGCAGATGAGCCTAGAATACTAAAAACAATGACCAAGAATTCGATTTTCTAAATTAATTCTAAATATATTTCTAATCAACTACATGAACAATGATGAAGCATGAAGACACTACAGAGCTGGACACAGATTGAGCCATTGGCAAAACACATACAGAAAACAATTTGTTTAGTTTCTATAATGATTTCTCTTGAACAATTTTAAGCAAGGTAATAGAGTTCACTAGAAAGATTAGATTTTTCATATTACCTTCAACTTAAACAAATATCATCCAAAGATAGTGAAATTTTTTATTCTTCAGGGATAATGAATTTGATTCTATGAATTTATGTGGAAACTTTAGAGATAAAAATATCTAGAAGGAATTTATTGTGATCTTATCTTTAAAAACTATTTTTAACTTATCATGAGCTCTATATTAAAATCCTTAAATTTTTGCCTGGTTCCATATTTTCAAACACAGTGAAATCATAGTAGTCATATCTTTAAAAGTGGTTTGATAGCATTTTATGCAAGTATTGGACTGTATAGAATCAAACCCTGAACAGCTTCCACCAAAGGCAAAGGTACAACCTACTCAGTCATCTGGGAGAAATCATAAAAAAAGTCTCTATATACTCAAGAATTGGTTTGATTTTTTCAATATTTTACAAAAGAATGAAAAATAAAAGAATTAAAAGAATGTGGGTAAATTCTATCGGAATTCTATAGGAATATGATATGAAATGATAAGAAAAACTATTGGTCCTATTTTAGGTTGTGATTAACTATTACATAAACACTTTATGAGGTAAATAAAACTTTTTACCTTTTTTGATGGCTTGATTTTGCCGAAGAATGTAACATGTTTAAATATAATGCACAATACCAAGTAATGCTACAAAAAATGTGATTCAAAAAACAAGATTGGATCCTAATAAAGGCAGAAAAATGCAAATGTGAAGAAAGTAGAATTGACAACCCATAATTTTTGGAATCCTATCCAAGGTCTTAGGATGATTATTACATTAAAAAGTTAACATAAGCATTCATGGTTAAACTGAAATTATCTTATATAATAAAAATTGATGAAAACACTGTTCAATTCTCTATCGGAAGATCACAAAACAACTAAAATTATTAGATGAGATATTAATTTCAGCTACACAATAAATGTCATTGTTTTTAATAATTATTAATTGCAGAATAAACAGTTTCTTAACCTATAAATAACGTTTTCAACAATGCATTCTAAGAAAAAGCACAACAAAGTACCTAGACATCATTTTAACAAAGAAAGCACCTCTAATGAATACACTTAAGATAATTCACATATACACTTACATTTGTGATTTACTCCAAGAGCATTAACAAAATTTATAAAAAAATTATTCTAAATGGAATGATCTTTAACAAACACAGATGAAAAAATAATTGATGAATCACTACAACTACTTAATGCTAATGATCGAAATGTAAAGTAAAATACTATGAATCAACTTTGTATTAACTGACTGCTGAAGTTTTCATAACAATGCTCTCTCTATAGTAACATTCCAATTGAGCAATTTGACTATATATACAACACATAGCAAGAGACATCGGCTTCTGAGTCGAAGTGGAGGGTCCACTGATTCACCTTAAGAAACAAAGTAAACTTCACATCCATTCATGAAAGGGATAGAGATAAAATGAACATTTTCCTACTTTGTTGACTGCATTTCAACCTGAAGCAGATTTTAGAAGGAGCCTAAACCTACCTCCAGAACAATCTGCAAGGAAAAGGAAATATAAATACTTATATTAATGGTTAGACTTTTTCTCCTCTATTCTTCTATTTTAACTTAAATAACCAAATAGCAATCAAAGATTTGATGAGCGCATCATCAGATAGCCAAATAATTTGCAAGTATTTGGTTTTTAAATGACTCATTTCTTCAAACTAATGCTTGTGGTTAACTTGAAACATTTTTGCTGTATGTGATACTAAAATTTGAGTCATAAACTCACCCATAAGCTAGTCAAGGAGGATGGAATACAAAAGTTTCATGGCTCATTAAAGAAATGTTTTTAGAAATACAGGTATATCTACGTATATTGTGTAAACTATTATAACAAATTTTAAAATGTCCATCATTTAAATCCATGCAGGCCACCACTCACCTATACACAGAGGAAAAAATCTTGGATCCTGATCTCCAGTTCTTAACCCTCTTTATGTCTTTATTTAGGAGAATTAGAAATGTTGGTGTGTAGTACTCAAATTCACAGCCAAACGAATGTATGTACATACTTTTAGGATTCATGTCAAACAGTTTGGGCGAATATGATAGTTCCTCCATATGGTGGCAATATATTGAACATTTGCTATTATTATGTCCCATACATTTGCAGACATTTCAGTATCTTTAAATTTTTTCCATGATGGTGCTACTTCATGGGAACTTTTTGTACAATCTCTTGACAGAATCTAATACTCCAAATGCGAAGGGAAAAGAAATACAATTTTTTATTCAAAAACTGCCTAACTTATTCAACTGGTGAAGCCATAAAGGTAAAGTTAACATATTTGAAGTACATTACATGCTGATCAAAGCTAGTGTGGTGATTTTGACACAAAAAATATTAGAAGAATTGAAAAATTTACATAAACAATTTGGATTGCATTCATTTCACCCAAACCTTTTGTTGGAGACAGTTGAAGTACCTAAAAGCATATATATATATATATATATATATATATATATATATATATATATATATATATATATATATATATATATATATATATATACGAGTAAAAGTTGCTTGCATACTGCAAGCTATCCGTTCCAGTACGTCGAGGGCCAGTACGTCGAAAAAATCTGACGTCGATGGCGCTTGTGGAACATGGTCAGAATTCGTATCCCCTATAAATATATATATATATATATATCTTCTATTATATATAGCTAACTCTCCGGATATACCTATATATATAGATATAGGGGATACGAATTCTGACCATGTTCCACAAGCGCCATCGACGTCAGATTTTTTCGACGTACTGGCACTACACTCTAGATGCCAGAATAATGCAGACTTCGACGCTAGCTATCATGGGTTCGATGCCAGAAATTCCCAAAAATCGCAATTTTCCCATAAGAATGCATTGCGCGGATTTTTGAAAATTATTTTGAGGCACTTATCGTTAAGATAGAGTAACCAAAATTTCGGAGGTTGAAGCTGAGGTAGTCTTCTATGCTTCTCATGGAAAAAATGTTGCCAAATGACAGTGAGTTCGACGCCAGGTGGATGCAAAATTCTTCCATAAGAAATGCATTGCGGAAATCTTTTTAAATGCCTCCCGATAAGCTGGAAAGGTAAGACCCGGAATGGTGACAGAGGCGTGGGACCTTCCCGATAAGGTATTGAATCGAAACTTTGGAACAAGTAAGGATGGCACTTATCTAATATTATTTTGCTGTCTTCTCTCACGATCGGGTTCTTAGTTCGTCGCCAGGCGGTCTTTGGCGCGAAGTTTTAAATTTGAACTGAGGCAGTACTTGGTATGATACTGTATTCAACGGATAGCTTGCAGTATGCAAGCAACTTTTACTCGTATATATATATATAATTGATATTACATGAAATTCCACCTTTTAAATAAAAATAAGCGAAATTATGAATGATAGAGAGGGTGATATTGATGGATGCTCTAGAATCATACTTGTGAGAATGATAGGATAAAATTATATGCATTTTAGATAATAAAATGAGAAGTAACTAGCATTCCATATGATTAACAAAGCTACCCCAATAATAATCAAATCCTTCACAAAAATTTATCTAAGGGGAACTAGATTCCACTTTGCTGCAAAATAAACTCCTAAAAATAAAAATAGCATAGAGCAAGATATATTTTGGGTGTAAGTTGCTCTTGTCACTTTTTCTAAAAATAATTCATATGTTTAATTCTAATTCTTGATCATACTACTTAGTTTCATTATGTTCCAAAGTCTACCCACAGGAAATATTTTTTCTGAGAGGATTTTAATTTTTGGTGGCAATGTTACCCTTCTAAAGAAAAGCCTACAAAGATTTAGATAAGGGCAGGTATTTTGCATTCAAGTGCCAAAGTGTGTTGATTACACCAATTGTTTAAAAAGACATTTTGAAATTATGTAAAAAAACTGATCATATGATATTTTGATATTAAACATATTTTTATATGACTTACCCTTTAAAATATCAACCGTGAATAAAGAATCATCAGATAAGTTTTGAACTACATCATCAGTAAGGAGGACATGTATTCCAGATGGGCCTTGCACAAAAACATCCAGAAGCTGTGCAGTGGGTATGCCAGCAAGGAGGGCAACCTTAGCACTCAGCTCCTCACAAGATGCTCTTGTCAAATACAGAGCATGATATACAGGACTTTCGGCAGACCGTCTTAGACACTCATCAACCCCATCCACATTATAAACTCCATCATCCTTCCGACTAAGACACACATACAATGTGAGTCGTGGTGCTATGGCTCTGAAATTTCATTAAAAAACTGAATGAGACACACATAAGCAGACCCATGCTCATATTTTTAGAAATACTGATAGCCAAGAATGAGCTACATAAAATTCAATTTAGATTCTGAGGATTATATTCAACATGCAAGAATAATTTGAGGGTATGTTATGCATGGTGAATCAGTTCATGCTACTAATCATCCAAATGTTCCAGTAAATTTTCTATAAATTAAATTTTCTTTTTAAGAAGAGCTGGGTGGATGGGTAAGCCAGTTTGGCAATGGCTAAAGACATGATGACTTTGGGGACACCAAAGTTACATGTAAGCATTATTATCAAAATGAAATCAATAAATTTTACCTCTCATTGATATTAATGTAACTATATGATGCATGTAAAATATGAGCATTTATAGTAAAGTGAATGAGTTCTTATTTTTCTCCTGTAAATCACTCAAGATGTACCAGTGTGGCAAAGCAACTAATGTTCTCTAAAACACAGACATCAGCAAACTTACCAATGATGTTTTAACATGATCCTTCCACTCAGCATCAATAGAAAAATTCCATAATGTAGTAAAATTACCAATAAATTATATATTAAAACATTCTCTAATAATATTTATCTGATCAAGCATGATGAGTATCATAAAACATGGGGCTATTATATTAACAGTAGGGTTAATGTGCACTAAAATATTAACAAAAATAATAGTTTCCATCTTAGTAGACAAAAGATGAATTTACATGTTAAAATTGTAATAAAAGCTACCTAATTCCATTGAATCATAAGAACTATACACACAGTTACATTTACTATTACAAAAATAATTCAAGTATATATATTTGATTAATCAGTTATTGTGCTAAAATTTCACTTATTATTTCTATGATTCAGCATAACAGTCACTACAGGCTTCTGATAATCGGAATAACTCCAGCAAATGAATTCAAAAATTCAAACCTATAC
Source organism: Pachydiplax longipennis (assembly GCA_036926295.1). Lineage (NCBI taxonomy): Eukaryota > Metazoa > Arthropoda > Insecta > Odonata > Libellulidae > Pachydiplax > Pachydiplax longipennis. The sequence continues at coordinate 9,113,555 of JAVFKF010000024.1, read as the reverse complement.
AATAGGCTGGTACCAGAAAACTAGGACCAATGAGGATCATCTCCACACATTTTGAGAAAGATCTATGCAGATCTATTTAGAGATTACATGAAGAAACAAAATAAAGGCCTCTCCAACAATTTTCAATGGCCAAATGGAGCTTAGTTTATACATCAGGTAGCCTAAAAACTGAGCCATAGCTGGTGTTACCGGATTGCTCCAATGAGTTAATTTTTTCCCCATAAAGATTAAAACTTTAGTAGCTAGATTACATATTGATTTCTTATAAATAATGATGATATAAATGCAGATTATCTCACCTTTCGTGGCAAGCAATGCATGTCTTGCATTCTCTGACTACATGCCATTGCTATTGATTCTGATTATTATTAAAAATATACTCACTTCAAATGTAGAGCATTATATAAACGTATTCCATCAGCTAAACCACAAATTTGAATTAAGTCATCTCTTGAGAGTCTGAGGAGATCTGCCCCTGAGAACAGTGAAAATGTTTGGAGATATGGAGAAAAGCGGTGGAAACGAAGCCACTGTGCAGTTTCAGCAGCAGATGCATCTCCATTAAGGGTCTTCAGGATTGTGCCCTGTCAATAGAAAAGGAATTCATAGATAATTTCTTTGTAATATTCAGGCAGAGGTGTAACCTATTAGAAGTTATAACATTTTTTAAGCAGTCAAACTACGATTAAATATAATAAATCTGTGAATTGATTAACAAAAGCAATCACTTAAATTCTTTCAATGTTCTGACTAATTGGAATTTAAATATCTATCAGTCCATGATAAAAATCACAATGAACTGGAAGAGCCTCCTGAGACCATTATTGAGCAAGTGGTAGATCTCTCTTCATCTCCTTATAGTAATAGCTTTCTCAATCACATAGTGCTGGACTTAATCATTTTGATGAATAATTCCATGAATTCTGAAGCTTATAATTTGCAGCTCAGTGCTTTGCAATGAAACTAAAATTTTATTATCTAGGAAAAATCTTAAAAGCCAACCTCCTGCATTTTCAAAAATATTTAAGAGTATCTTAAGAGGGCAAACAATATGAGAGTTGATCATTTGCAAGTTCCATTTGATACAATAATGTTCAAAATGAAATTTTCGTTACTATTATTTAAGTTTAATTCCCAAAAGTTAGTATGACAATGACAAAAGAGAATTTTCCTTTAATATTTAATTTAAATGAATTTATTTTGATAAACCAGTATTCAGTTTCGACCCACGTGGGGTTTATACATGATATCAAATGAAATCATATTAATAGAGACTGCTAGGTTAGAGTTGCATAGCTGTAGGGAGATGAATATAAATTGCCTCATTCAACCACTATTATATCTATTAGCAACATATGTTTTAATAGCAGTTTTTTCCCCAACTCATATATATTCAAATGGTTTGTGCCTTATTTACTCTGGTGCAGTATCTCACCAGAATGTTAATTCGCTGCTTATATATCCCCCTTCCAATACTTTTAGAAAAAAATCATCCTCTTATTTTTCCTAAAATACCAAAAAATTATAGGGTAAAAATTCCACTTCCAATTTCCACTCCATAAAACAAAATTTGTAAAATACAACTGATATTTAATTCAAATGATAATTAAAAGTAAATCAGTTAAAATCAAATCTCAAAATTGCAAAAAATACTTAAAAACTATTTACTATCATTCCTATGAATGATCCATCTTCCTATGAAAGACAGTTGTCATTACAGAATGAGGTAAATATGACCAAGTCATTATTTTGTGTAAACTAACAGTGCTTTGAGTGGATATCCAACAACAAAGATCAAGCTTCATTAATTTCAAATGTATATCATCTAAAAGCAAAGAATTCTTGTTTCCAGTAATGAATAACATGACCCATTATAATCGCAAAATTTTGCAAGGCAATGTAGTCAAAGCCCATACATATACAAATTTTAGTCTAGCTATAGGTTTGAGTGCTTGTAAAAGAGACTCACAGAAAAACAATCTGCTACAGTTTCAGCCATCACTTCTGTAGCTGAAGGTGGCATTGGAGTTGAAGAGGACACACTGATGGTAGGTACAGCTGAAGAGGGTTGGCTGTGGGATGCCAAGCGTTCAGGCAGTGCAGGGGTCACTGGTAAAACAGTCGATGGAATACATCTTTGTCTGGGAGAGCCACTTCCCTCTTCTTTTATGAGGGCCTGTGATGTCACTACATTCTGACTGCATAAAACAGAAAAAAAATACAGGAAAAAGGTGAATAATACTATGCTATTTATTTTGAAACAATTTTTAAAAGAGGATAGATGTTCTACACAAAACCTTGAGAAGATTAGCAGCATAGAGCCAATGTAAGAAAGAAGTTAATTTCTAAAAGTTATAACATTACCGAGGCAGATTTTGATGCCATAAAAGTGTAAATATGGATTCACATTCATTTTTTATGCTATAATTTACTGTATCATTCAGAAATGAGAAATAACAATCAGACATCACAACTGCTGAAATCCAAATATTAATATTTGACTTGAATTTATATATGGTAGCATATCATTTTACAGTAGCCTATAACAGGTAGGCAAATTATAGTAAACTGTAATCCCTCAACTGATAAAAGTAACTTGAATCAGAATCAGCCAAAATGCAAAATCACCAATCAAGTTATGGATTAGCGTTACTAAATAATCTGAATCATAATTTGTATCAGTAGGTGTGAGTGGGCAATATTCCACTGATAATTATTAAATTCATATGCACAAATACATAATCTCTCTTAATTCCTTGAAAGTATTAGTTATCCAACAAACAGCATGGAATATATTTTCATATAAACCTTTAAAAAAGCATTCTTTGTTGGCTAAACACAGCACAATTATAAATGAAGCATCAATTTCTTTAACATGAAACTTATTTCCTATCGAAGAGAGGATTTGCATCATACCAACTATCACTTGAGCTACAATTTGGTAAGTTGGCTACAGGAGGTGGATGTCCAATGGTCAATGGTCCTAAATACACCGAATCAGGATGGATCTGAAAATAAAAGTTCATATATATATATATATATATATATATATATATATATATATATATATATACACACGAGTAAAAGTTGCTTGCATACTGCAAGCTAATTGGTACAAATTTAACAATAAGTTCCCCTTACGGGTATCATCTTCGAAGCTTATCCAGCAAAATTCTTAAAAATTGCCGCAATACATTTCTTACGTGAGAAATTTTCATCCATGTGGCATCGAACTCATGGTCATATGCAACCTTTCTTCCACTTGTTCTATAGAAAACTACTTCAAATGCAAACGCTGTGATTTTGAATAGTCTCCTGCATAGAGAAACGCCTCAAAACAATTTTAAAAAATTTGCGTAAATGACCGCCTGGCGTCGAACACAGGACCCGTTCGTGAGAGACAATGACATACGAATGTTAGATAAGTGCCACTCTGACGTGTTTCAAAGTTTCAATTGAGTATCTTATCGAAAAGGTTCAAAAATAAGATTCCGTTATTCCCGTTTGAAATGCATGGTAGAATCGGAATGGCACTTTTTAAAAAATTGCGTAAATGACCGCCTGGCGTCGAACACAGGACCCGTTCGTGAGAGACAATGGCATATGAATATTAGATAAGTGCCACTCTGACGTGTTTCAAAGTTTCAATTGAGTATCTTATCGAAAAGGTTCAAAAATAAGATTCCGTTATTCCCGTTTGAAATGCATGGTAGAATCGGAATGGCACTTTTTAAAAAATTGCGTAAATGACCGCCTGGCGTCGAACACAGGACCCGTTCGTGAGAGACAATGGCATATGAATATTAGATAAGTGCCACTCTGACGTGTTTCAAAGTTTCAATTGAGTATCTTATCGAAAAGGTTCAAAAATAAGATTCCGTTATTCCCGTTTGAAATGCATGGTAGAATCGGAATGGCACTTTTGCATCGAACCAAGGACCACTGCAGAAACGGCGAACCTCATTAAATAATGTCTTCAAACGCCTCTGTCACTATTCTGGATTTTATCTTTCCAGCTTATCGGGAAGGCATTTAAAAAAATCGTCAAAGATTTCAGCAATGCATTTCTTACGGAAGCATTTCGGACCCACCTGGCGTCGAACACACAGTCATTTGGTAACATTTCTTCCTAAGAACTATGGAAGACCATCTCATCTGCAAACAACATGATTTTGATTGCTCTATCTCATCGAGAACGGCCTCAAAACAGATTGCAAAAATACGCGCAAAAGACCGCCCAGCGTCGAACTCAGGACCCTTCCGTGAGAGAAGATAGCAAAATAATATTAGATAAGTGCCATCCTTACTTGTTCCAAAGTTTCGATTCAATATCTTATCGGGAAGGTCCCACGCCTCTGTCACCATTCCGGGTTTTATCTTTCCAGCTTATCGGGAAGGCATTTAAAAAAAATCGTCAAAGATTTCAGCAATGCATTTCTTATGGAAGAATTTTGCATCCACCTGACGTCGAACTCACGATCTTTTTGTAACATTTCTTCCATTCGTAATATAGAAGACTACCTCAACTTCAACCTCCGAGATTTTGGTTCCTCTATCTTACCGATAAGTGCCTCAAAAAAATTTTCAAAAATCCGCGCAAAGCATTCTTATGGGAAAATTGCGCTTTTTGGGACATTCTAGTATCGAACCCATGACACCTAGCGTCGATGTATGCATTATTCTGGCATCTACAGGGTGTGGCCAATATATATATATCTATATATATAGGTATATCCGGAGAGTTAGCTATATATAATAGATATATATATATATATATATATATATATATATATATATATATATATATATATATATATATATATATATATATATATATATATATATAGTTTATACTTCTAAATATATATAGGTTTCACTTCTATAGGTCAACACTGGTAGAATGCAATGGTTGAAGACCTTCCACTTCCAGACCATTGGCATTTTTGACTTCAGTATGTGTGCATTTCTTCCAAATGCACTCCAGCCAAGTTTCATTCTTCTGTTCACTTCGTCTATTTTATTGTTCTCTCCTGTTGTTACTAGTTGTCCTAGGTATGTGTATTCTGAGCAGACCTCCAGAGGCGTCCCTTCAAATTTGATTAGTTTTTGTGCTGCAAAAGAGTTGTACATTACCTTTGTTTTTGTTAGGTTTATCCTGAGTCCTATCTTCTGACCTGCTGTGTTCAGTTCATGAAGTTTTGAAGCTAGATCTTTTCCATTGGTTACAAAGAGTACTATATCATCTGTGAAATGCAGATGACTGATGTGCTCCCCATTTATCTGCAGACCTTCCTGCTTCCAGTAAAAGGTTTTAGAAACTTCCTCCAGAACAGCTGTGATAAGAAATGGGGAGAGGCAGTCGCCCTGTCTAACTCCCTTTTCAATCTTGAATTCGTCAGTAACTTCGTGTAGCATTACTGAGGCTGTGGTATTTTTGTAAATGCTGCGTAGGAGACGGATGTATTTTTCATCTACTCCTTGTTTTTCCAGGGCTTCTAGTGTTAAGGAGATACTTACCAAGTCGAGGGTCTGAGCATAGTTCACAAAGCACTAGTGGCATCTCATATTGATTTGTTTTGCTGATTATTTCTTGTAGTGTGTGGATGAGGTCCATAGTACTGAAGTCCTTCAGGAATCCTAATTACTCTTTATGCTGTGCAAATGACAGAGTAATCTTTATCCATTAGGCTATTATCCTTATGAATTTTTGTAAACAACAAAAGGAGAATTATGGGATAGTTATTCTTCCACCCTTCCTTGCTTCCTTCCTAGTGAGACAGGACAATTATTCCATGATTCCAGTCCTAGGGGATTCTTCCTTGTTTCAGGCACTTAATGAATAACTGCGCTAAAACGTGTGCAACCTCCGTTCCACCAAGTTTTAAATATTCTGCTAACACTCCATCTATGCCTCCTGCTTTTCCGTTCTTCGTCTGCTTTATTGCTGCAATTACTTCTTCTGGGAGAATAGAGGGGGTATCTTGGGGGTTTTGGCTTGCTTCCTGGTTTTCCTCTTCAGCATTTTCTTCCTTCTTTTATAGGTTGCCAAAATATTCTGCTACCATTCTTAGAATTACTTGTCTGTTGCAAGTTCTTGTGCCATCTTCCTTTTGTAAGGCTTAAATCTGTTTATTTCCAATTGCTAGGCGTTGTCTGGTCTTCTTCATACTTTTGCTGTTTTCTTTAGCCTCTTCCAGAACTCTCTCATTAAAATTTCTCATGTCTTCTTTAATTGCTCTTCTAGCTAAAAGTTCTAAGTTACCCCTTTGTGTATCTGAATTCTTCAGTACCCTACGTCGTTTCACCATTTGTCGGGTGCTGTCACTAAGCTTTCTATCCTTTGCTCTTCTTTGTGAGCTTGCCACTTCTTCTGCTGCTTCCTTAACAGCTTGCATGACTTTGGTTTCCAGTTCTTCTTCTTGAAGTGCTGAGAATCTATTTTTAGCTCCAGCTGGAATTTATTCTTGTTTTATTTTTCTTGTTTTTCAATGCTTATTTAATTTTTCTTGCATGAAATCAACTTATTACATTCCATTTAGAGATTAATCTTCATTGTGCGTCTTACAATTCTGTGGTCACTTCCGGTGCTAAAGTTGTTCAAGACTTCACAGTCTGTTACATGTAGAGTTTATTAACCAATATATAATCTATTTCATTTTTTACTCCGTTGGGACCTCTCCACGTCCACTTCCTTTTAGGGTTTTCTTGAAATATGTATTTGTTATGTACATATTGGTGCATCCAGCAAACTCTACTAAGCGGTGACCACATTAATTTCTCTGGCCCAGACTGTATTGCCCTTTGACAGTGTCATTGGCGTCCTGTTGACCTACACAAGCATTAAAATTGCCAATAATTATTTTATTATTATAAAATAGTGGGCTTCCTAATCATGTTCAGTGCCCAGAGTCTGGTAAAATTTTTCAATTTTTTCTTCACTGCTTGCTGCTCTTGGTGCATAGACTTGTATGATCTGAACAGAGTAACACCCATTTATCTTGAGCATAAGCTTGCAAATTCTGTCAGATATACTTTCTATTTTCTTTACATTGTTTTCCCATTTCTTGTTGATCCAGAACCCAACACCTCCAAGTATTCCATCCTTACCCCTACCCCTGTAATAAAATAAGTTATCTTCCTTGAGCATAATCAAGTCTTCAGATTCTCTTCTAACTTAGCTAATTCTGATGCTCTTCCAATTTATCTTCTCTGCTTCATTTAGTAGCTCCAGTAGTTGGTATTAACTCCTCAAGGTATGGCCGTTGTAAGTCATGAAGTTTAGGGTGGTAGTTCTTCCCTCATGATGGACCTCTGTAATACCACCACCTACCGGACATCCAAATGGGTGTTGATTTTACATCAGAAGCATGAGGCAGAAGCTCATCATGAAAATTGTATTTGTGTTTGAGGGATGAAGGACAATAATTCACCAGGCTGTCCTACTGCAAGTTGGTGAACACCATTTTCACAATTTGACAAAAGATATTGTTGCAGCTTTCTTAGCATGATTGAACCTGGGCTATACATCACATGAAACAAACATATAACATGAAAGATGTGATGAATAGACTAGGAGGAAGATTCAGTAAACTGCCTGGGCAAAACTATTGGCCCATGGAGTGAAAGTGGAGTGGAAGTGAGTGAATTGATTTGAATGAAAACAATTGACTGAATGTAAAACAATCAAATAGCTGTTAGTTTTCCAACAGTCTGTCCCATCTCTAGTAATGGGAAGCTTGTGGTTGCAAGCTAGCCAAGCAGACAGGGCTTTCAACAGCAAACCAACTGAAAATGCTTCTCTCCTCAAACCACCACATTTAAGTGCGCTAGGAAAGAATGAACTAGTCATAAATAAAAAAGACAAAAACTGTCATGCACATCTTTAGAGCACAACCACTGTCACGTCAGGTCTTTCATAGGATTCATATCTTTACAATTTCCAAACATAATTAAGACAGCTTCTAGGGAATAGTTCTTATGAAGGTTATATGATTATAATGGTAAAACTAATCCAATAGAACTTACATCAGTGAGTACCGTGCACTCATATGATGGTTGATATTTTTCTTGCTCAGATGGAGGCCTCTTTAATATTTTTTCCCGGTCCTGTTTATGTTTTCGATCAGCACCTTTCAACTGTTTATTTAGAAGAAATAAATTTGAATTAACAATTATTATTAATTATTTTATTCATTACCTTTCACTAAAGTATGTTTTTTTCTGTTAAATAGGTACTACAGCTTTATTACTTCTGGATTTATCTTTTATAATCTAAATATAATTACTTTATATATACATTCACAAAATCAACTTGTCAAAGAAATAAAATGTTTGAAATAAGTTGACAGCGTAAACATTAAATTTACTTGAATTTATTCAGTTATCAAGAATCCTTAAAAACACTTAGGAAATCAAAGATTACTTAAGTCAATGTGATTAGAATGAAAATGAGATCTTCAAAAGAAATGGTTACCTTAAATACTTTTATCTGGCATGCAGCTGCATGAAGACGCCTTCCAGGAACAAATGCGCAAGCTTTCTTTGGAGATTCTTCAGATGAATTAGGTGCTTGACTGTAAGTTTCAACTTGTATCCGGAAAGGAACACCTTTTTCACCTCCATGCTTCTTAGGAGTGAATTCCGTACTGATGCAATTCACCTTTAATCACACATAAGTTGTACAAAAATACTTAGTCAATCTAAAAAGATGAAGGGGGAATAGAACACTAAAAAGTGTATTATATCATTCTAAAATTCAGAAAATGATAGCAATAATGATGAACTAGAAATCAGTAATAATTTTTAATGAAATTTTCTAATCTATGGGACAGTTCATGCTCCAAATATTTTGACAAAGATTGAGTATGGTTTAGAATAAAATTTAACAAATAAGAAGTAAATAAAATTGTTATACTCAATTTCCTGTTGAAAAGGTTCTATTTATTCATAGATATATTTTTAACTCATTGATGAATTCACCACACCAAAAAAAATCAGCTCTCATAAAAACAATATGAAATGAAATATTTAGAATGACAGTAACATGCCTTGTACTCACTGTTAGAAGAAAACTTGGGTTTATTTTGAAAAGAAATAATTTTCCAAAAGAGAATTTGATGAATAGGCCAGTATCCAAATGCAATGGAGGGGATTAGATTAGACATAGATTTATGATCTTGAAATTTAAATAAAATCTAAACATGTCTAAAATAAGTAATATTGTATTTTAAGTTATATTTAATATAGCATGTTCTGTAACATGTACGTAATTCTGGTTTACTTGCCAAAAGTTCCTAATATCAGTCACTTCCAAATAAGACCATTAGCTATGTAACATAAAATAATTCAAATAGTTTAAAAAGATGAAATAGTAATGGAAATCGTTAAATTTTCCAATGAATTTAAAAGAATTATTGTGCATCTTCTGTGTAGTTATCTTCTGAAAAATTTTAATTAATAGTAATTTTACATTCTTATTATTATTTTTAAAATGCACAGAAATAAAACATTGTTAAGAGATATCCTATTTTTTATGAAAATGGCTTAAAACCCATTCTTCCTAATCTTTAGTGCTGAGAATGTAGAATCATCTTACTTATATAATCAAGTCAGATTATATTCTGATTACTACAGTAAATAACATTTTGCCAATCAATAATTTGACAAATGGTATTGTCAGAATCAGAATATAAACATTCACTACTTGTATCCTTAAGTTCCTAATTATTCATTACCTTGATGTAAACACCAACTTCTTTTGTTGGATCCCAAAGGAACTCAACAGCATTTAATGTGCGAGGGTCTTGTATGATGTCACATGCACCATATGATAGAGGTACGTCAACCTCTAAGACTCTGTCACCAGGACGACTTTGCTGCCAGGCAGCCAACTGTTCACGCTCAGCATACTGAAGTCTCCGCTCATGAAAGCATATACGTATGATGCTCTGAAAGAAAACAAAGTGAATAGAATCTAATCACAAAGAGAAAAAAATCATTTTTGGCTATCTTTTATAAAATGTTAATGAATGAAGACATAGACTCATTAATCTAATACTCAAATATAAACAATTCAGAAAGGATCGAGAGCCACCAACTTGAATACTGAGCATTGAAACCATCTTTGCATAAACTTCTTATCAGCCCAAAATGTACATTAAGTCATCATCCTGAACATTCCTGAAGGTTGATTAGATCCTTGGTTCCTCAGTTAATAGTAAAAAACTTTGAAGGTGCTATTCTATTTCCCCATCTATAGATTGCTTCTTGAACCAACCTCTTCCATTGCCTTCATCTCCTTGCTATAGCTGCCACAATTTTTATTGAAAACCCTAATGGAACACATAACCTAATGGAAGATTCCCAATGGAAACATGGACATAAATAGGGTGACAGGATCAGGACCAGATTCATTTCACTTTCTGGGCAGATGTTTCAGCCAATTAAACTGTCCAGCCAGCACTGTTGTTTTGGGAGACTTTTTAGGCAAGAGCTTCACTATGTTTGACCAGTATCTCAATGAGGTAGTAGCAGTGGATGATGCCTTTTAGTAGGAAAAACTCACCAGCCCTAGCCAAAGTCTCTTAAAACAGCATGTTGACTGTGCTGGCAAGATAGCTTCATTGACCAAAGCATCTTCCCAGAAAGTGGAAGATCTGTGTTTGAGTCCTGGTCCTGTCAACCTTATTTCCTGTCCATTTTTCCTTTGGAATTTTGTGTAGGCACATATCCTCGCATGCAAATCTCCTTTCACCCTTTTTTCATTACTTTGACAGGTATAAAACATTTCCACTTGGTAAGATTACATTAGGTAAGACTCATGATGATGAGACATGAGACTCCAGATCAGCTATTCTCCTTACATAATGGAAAACATTATATTTCTAGAAGCCAACAGAAGACAGTGAGGTATGTCACAGTGTCTAGTAGAAAATTACAACTTCCAAGAGTGAAAGAAGCTGCTAGGTTTGAAGAGGAAAAGGTAGTTTGTTATTGATTTCCTTACAGAATACTATCATTGCAACAAATTTACCTAAGAACAGCACCATAGCAGTACTACTAACACTTTTCACAGAATTTGATAAGGAGCAACCAGAATTAATATTTGTCAGGAACATGCCAGGAGTTGTATCTGGAGGGCTCTGAAGCCTTTGACAGAACAAAAAAATGCACACCTTTCAGGGGCCGGTATAAGATCTTCCTTAAAGTATTTAACTCCCTTGGGGGGGATTTAAATACCTAAATCCCTCCCCCTTGCTGCACCACTAATATTAGTACACAAGGATTTAGTATTATGTCAACCATGAACATGACAAAGTAAATGAGAAATACATCATTTGATATAGTAATACCATATAAAAATTCCATTTATCAAGATATGTTAGGATGAAGCACTTTTTCAAGACCAAGAAAATTTCAACACTTGTTTACTTAAAGAAAATTCTTCATCATCATAGTAAATTCACTGGATTAGATTTAAATCATGTTTTCAATTCATGCCCATGATAAAAAGGAATTTTCAGTGAAGTGATGTTTATGATGCTATTTATTAATAAAAAGCTCCAGTTACCATTTACTTTAAGGTATACCTTTATTTGTAACTGAATAAATTCTCCAGAATACATTATTTTGTATGACGGAATCAATGAAAATATAATAACTAATAACACAAAATATACACTCACTTTGAATATTTTGCCCCTAAAGGCTAGTAAATCACCCAACTTCTTCAACTTAATCTCATAGGATTGTCCTTGGTTTAGGTAAGTAAGAGTTTCTTCATTCACCTTTGTGGCAATTGAAGTAGCTGCAGCCAGTACATACTGGAACCTATTATGGGAATATTTAAAAAGAAGTTAGAAAAATCTAAGACAGAGATCTAAATCTAAGGCATTATTTGCAGTCTTAATTAATAATGTATGTGTGTGTGTGCTAATAAGAGCCATACCTGCTATCCTCCACATGATCACTTGTCTCTGCAACAGAGTTCTTTTCAAACCGCATTTGGAAGTGCTCAAAGGTGGATTGTTCATTGAGCCCTGTTCTGTTACCCATTGGGACCCCATTGTATAAGGATCCTCCATCTTCCCTTCTCTTTTCATTGTCAATCTCAAGTGAGGAACCCAACTACAAAGATAGGAATTAAGCTTCTTAAACTTTTATCTATACTTTTTAGGTATTATGTTTATCATTATTTGCAAAATATAGGTAAAACATACCTTAAAGTTAAGAATAAGGAAATATATTTATAAATTATGATATATAATTATCATACTGGAAACATAATCAGGTAAGTTCATGGTTGTTAAATAATACATATTTAAGGACTTTTGACTGTGGGAAAAATTGTCCTGAGTCTTGTGAATAAATTTGAACAAATTTTGAGCTATATTTTTCAGCACATGAATCAATTTCAATCCATTTCATGATGGGATTTATTCATGGAAAGATATATACATAACTTATGGACCATTTAAATATATATAACATTTTAATGAATGATTCCAGTTAATATTAGTCTAAATTAACTAAGACAGTTGAAAATCACAAGGAAATATAGACCTGAAAAAGATTAACAGGACCAAAACTTAAAACTGGGTCTTCTTCTCTTCAAGCCACTGCTCTAGCCACTGAGCTGAGCTAGAGCCTATTTTTTCAGGATTTTACAAAGGTGTATGCCTTTATCTGAGAATTCATTCATGACTCTTACTTTAAGATAATGTAGATTGAGGCCATCCACAATTAACAAAATCTTCAGTAATGTGGAGGGTTAATGGGTGCATCTGATTAATAAAATCATTTAAATGTGTTCAGGGCCATGAAATCAACACACTAACTTTTAATAGTGAGGCTATGGTCACATTGAAGTCATTTATAGCAATAAGATAAAATGAGTGGAAAAGCCAGAAAAATAAAGGTTTGGCACAAAATCACCCAAGAACACAAAGAATTTCAGTCTCTACATAATATGATCCTTATCTTTCTCTTAACTGTGGCTCACAATAGTTAAAAAAGGTTTTTCTTCTTTATGTATAATCACATCTGTTGTTCAATAACAGAAACAAATTTCCATTTGAAATCTCTACCAGATTCAGTTAAAAGACTAAAAATAAATTCCAATAAATGAGGACTTAAGAGCACTTTTCCACTAGCTTTGATTATTCATTTCTTTCCATAACTCTTTCTGTTTCCAGGTTAAGTTTATCTTTTCCTTATGAAAGGTAAATTTCATCCAGTCTCTATCAGCTTACTTAACTCGTCACTTACGAAATATATGACACTTGAGTTACACAGCTATCTACAGTTATAATGGCTGGCAAGATAATTCATCCATTTTAAAAATTTCACGATGAAAATTTATTAATCAGCAGATTTGTAGATAGCTGATTGAGTACAATCTTTGTGTACATTAAAAATTTAAATAAAATCCTATGCACAAAAACACAACTTTCTAGAAACCATATGTTTTCTCAGAATGATAGTGATTTAAATCCTACAGCAATATATAAATGAAAAACAAGTGAATCTTAATTAATTTCAGATAAATAAACTTTAGATTCATTCATCATGAAAGGTTATATGTTTACTTTTAGTAAATGAAATTTAACATATCAAAAGTTTAAAATGCATTCTTCTTACACTTTCACTAAAGAAAACATCTTTACTTACAATGATTATTTTTTTTCGGTATTCTTTCAGTATTTGGTATATTTGATTAATGGTATTCAGCTTGATCTTTGGCATGTCTTCCAATTTGAGATTTTGACGAAGGGTAACACAGCCATACAAATTTTAAATCTAAAATTTTGCTTTGATTGTGAGACAAAAGTGTCGAAGATCTCACTATATGTCAGAATTCATAACAGCTCCAACAGAGATTATTCTGCTTAACAATATTTTATTTTTATCTTCACAAAATTAGTTATTAGAAAGAAGAAATTCACAAGTAACCATTCAAGAGATAAGGCAAAGCATGAAAAGACACAGATGACGAAAAAAATTGTTTTGTCAAATGTGGGGTAAGATTGGATAAAGTGAGTGCATCAGGGAATGGGATCTGATGAAAAATCAGCCTCGTAAGCAGTATATTTAAAATGAGTTTCATGTGAAATGGACTGGAATTGGTAGAAAATTATTAAGTATAAGTATATTAAACAGGATAGCCTTGAGTATGTGCATCTTAAACAGGTTATATTGTACTTAGTTTCATCTAATGAAAATTTGATTAATTCCCTAAATAGTCTGAAATTAATTTTCAATACCAGGAAACAAGAATAAGAATAAACAAATTGGAAGGAATGAATTGAAGCATCATTTCCTACCTGCCCAGAAATATTGTTTCTTTCACTGGACATTGTGTACTGAAGCATGTGAAGACCTGATTGCTGTTCAGATGTCTGCAGGTGCATGTCAGATGAAGGGCTGCTACCCTCTCTTGGTGATTCGTCTGCTCTGCACATCCCTCCATTTGCTGCCACAGTGACAGGGACAGAATGATGTGCACACCTGTAAATGTTTTAGCTACCTTAAAACAGATACCTTATGATGCAAGTAAAATTAAAAAATCCTCATAAAATTCTGCCAACCATTGTACACAGCAAATAATATGATTTATGTACATACTATGTAAATAAAGGAGATAATTAGGAGAATTCAAAGTAATGTGAATATATGTAAATATAAATAGTTAATCATTTAAGAAACTGAAAAATTTGAGGAACTTCATACAGACAAAATAACTATATATTAAGACTATCAAATAAAAGATTTTTGTAGAACTCTCTTCCTATAAAATCCCTTAAATATTTATAGTGGATGAAACTACTACTGTTTATATTGAACCTGAATTAATAAATAGGAGCTTATTCATTCCACATATCTTTTCATATTTGGTATCAGTAACTTAAATGTAAATCTAATTCTTAAAAGCAATATTAATGCTATGATAATTATTAATAACTTTCCAAGTTGAATTATTTAAACAGTAAAGCTTTAATACTTCAAACCAAAATTCCACCCTGAATATTATGGTATGTGATATACAATGATATACAATTGTGATATATAATGGTGCATGGAATGCACAAATAAATACACTTTTTGGAAACATAATTTTGATAGATCCTGTTCCAAAAATAGAAATAACTGATATGGATTGTTAAAGACATATTCCTCCAAATGCTACACTAATACTATGCAAAAACATGAAATTTAAAAGGGTCAATCAAGAAAATTCTGTAATCACAAAGGAAATAGTTAAATTCTAGTTCATCTCTTTTTTATAACAGCTAATGTCACAAATTTACCTAATAATAAATTCCATGCAACAAAATTTTGGAGAAAAAAAAATTTAATAAAGATTCTCTGATACCTCATTATTCATGAAAAAAATTAGTGCTTTTTATTGAACTTTTATTGCCTATTAACGAGTTAGCTATACTTCTAAAACTTCAGTTAGAGCTAAAATATATTTAAAGATAATCTTTAGAATTGACAATAAGAACTTACTATCAATCTTTCAAATACTATTCCTTAACATATTTTAATTTAAGCAAGCTCTTGCACTTTCATAATATAAATCACATCATGCATACCAGAAACATGCCAAATATTAAGTTATGAAAGTAAGTATTTCATACATAAAAATAAATACACCATTTTGTACATCTTTAGAAGGTGTTAAACTTCTCAACCTTATCATAGTCAAGAAATATCAATGTATGGAATAGGATATTAGGTAACCTTTCATGGTTTATTAGAAAAATACTTGTTTTTTATAAAAGAATTGGATTTATAACACTTCTACTCCGGATGTATGTACTTAAAGCAGGCGATTTTTGAGACCCATCTGAAGATAAAATAAATAAGTCCTAAGGACCACAAATAACATTAAGCTATGTTTCTTTTAATGAATGATTGTTTCCAGAGCTCAAAAAACACAATAAAAAGAAGTACTTATCATTCATGAGATGAAGAGTCTTAACCTTAAGTCATCAAAATTTTATAGGAAAGTATACCCATTCTGTTATCCCCTAAGCAATTCAATGTATTGAATCTGAAGGTCAATACACTTGACTTGATCTGGCCATAGTAGTCTAATTATGATCCCAATCAATCATTTGTATTCACATCTTTATTTGTAATAAATTATACGAAAGATATGAAATTGGTTTTCTTTGAAACTAACTAACTCTTCAACCTAGTGTGAGATACATTGGATTTATAACTTAAAACATTACAACCAGATAAATACCTACTCATAGTCAAATTATTACTATAATCCTGATGAACTAAAGTTACTAAGTTGTGGTAAAATAAATCAGGATATACCACTATAAACTTTTATTTCTTTATGATCTTCAACAAGGGAAATGAAAAATAATCAGATAGTTTCATTCCAAAATATTCTTACCTCCATCAAAAATGAATGAATATTGTCATCAAATAAACTTTAATTAAACTGAGAAAGAGCCATTCCCTTTACAGAATAGTTATGGTTAATGGCAAAGAGCATTAGCTGAAATAAAATCTAATGGTATCTCTTCTGTTTCCTCTCAAACAAATACCGATTGTAGCCAGGAGAGAATAAGGCACATCCAGGTATCATTTTTCCTAAGCAGTTTTAGTTAAGATGAAATTCTTACATGATATGTGTCATGATTAAAAAATTTTGTTTCAAACTAATCTATTTCTTTTTCAGTACTTATGAAGATCTTATTTACTTTATTCACTACTTCACTTTTATGACTGGCTTAATTTATGTCCTTATGAAACAGAATGTATGGTGAGAAACATGGAATGTTCAGATATTATCAGAATAAGATTGAGAAACTAAATTTAATGTTTTACTTGATGTAAAAATCTGCTCAACTTTACCACCTTGTTGCATATCATAATTAAATATGGTATGCAGTGACTGCGATAAATATTTGTTATACTGCATAATTTCCTTTTAAAGCTTATTATACTGAAGTCAAACTTTTCAGGAAAGACTATCTTGAATTCTCTCTACAAACATATTACTATTTTCTTCCCGAGGTTTTTTTATATAAACAGGAATTCTCACATTCAATGCTATACCTCTTGTAACATGCGTTTCCACATTTACCAGAAAAATATCACTCAAAATTTCCACTGAGTAACTAACTGTTAAGCTGCTTTGTATTTAAAATAAAAATATCATCTATTGATATCCAATTTTCCTTAATAAAAATAAAGCACACACTACAAGAGTGAATATTTCTTCTTGGACCAAATTTATAAAGATTGGAAAATAGCCGATATTTCTTCTTCTAATTTATAAATTCACATTTGGGAGGGTAATCAATGATCTGGACTTGTTGTAAAATATACTTTTTTGCACTTACAGTTTTTCACAACTTAACTTAAAGACATAATTGCAAAATACTAATTGTTCTTTCTACAGTTACTGAAAGGGAGTAGAACCTTTCACTAAGTAGAAATTTGATATGCTCTGGCAAATATCTTCCAGCTATTTATAAGGATTCTGCAGCATTTTTGCTTTAGCTCAAAATTAAACTTTCTGTATACAAAACTTTCTATATTGTCCAAATTTCAATAAGAAATAAGAATTCTTTCATACCAATCAATGAGTTCTGACTACTTCTATGCTCTGTAAGGACGGACTTTTTTTACAATACTATGAAATTTATCGAAAGTAAAACTTTTAATATTCAAGATTTCAACCTTTCCAAACTTGGTTTTTACAAACCAGATTTTCCCTTCTTTCCAAGACAATCCTTCTTTGACTTTTAAAAGAATATCTCTTGATTTTTACATGAGTACTTCAGTACTTCAAGTAAAGCACTTCTTTTTCTTACCCAGTGTCATTCTGTGAGGTTGGAGATAGTACTTCCTGCTTAAAAACTGTTAGCGTTGGTAGAGAGAGCAAAGATTCACTGTCAGGAGAGAAGGAAAATATGGCAAATTAAAGATATGATAATTGTACCAACATGAAATTAGACTATAATAAGTTAAAAGCAGCAACTCTCAGTTGGGACCAATGCCAACATTGATCAAAATCCTTTGAGGATACAGGTTTTTAATTTTCAATATGCTAGAATTCTGATCTGTGAAAGACTTTAAGTTTACTAATAGATTAATGTTTTATTATAAAATTAAACTTGAATCTAAACTTGAAATCTAAAATTTCTGTTTCTATAGTTTCTCTTCGTTTTTTCTGTATTGACCTGGCGACCTTACAATTGCCATTGTTGCTAGATCAGAATAATAATGAATATCAATCAGAAGCATAACGGACTATATATTATAACAGTCAAAATATTATAGTGGAAAGAAATGCATTCAAAAGGTAATGTTGCTTCTTCAAAAGAAAGATTTTCTTTAGAGTTTTGTTTTCTATTTTACCTCCATTATCTCTTTCTATACCCAATAAATCATTGTCCTCAAGTTGGTAATAGTAAAAATAATACACAGTAATTAATAATAAAATTTATCTGAAGCAGGATTCACAGGTAGCAAGGGAGTAATTAGGTATGTACTAATTTGTTATAAACAATAATTACACAATGTGACAAAAACAGCTGTCTACCGAGTGTAAAATGTATAAGTGTGTTCCCATCTGTAAATTGAGATTCCAGCTAATGAGGAAAGGAACTAAATGAATTTCTATTTTGAATTGAAAAAAGTAAGGAAAGTTTGAGAACAATCAATAAATGAATCACTTAGGTAAAATGAAAACAGTGCTTAAGAAATATGTATTGTAAAATTACTACCTTTTCTTAATTTGGTAGTTCAATTCAATGGTTCACTCAATTTTACTTAAATGGTAAGTTAACTATAAAAGATAGCACCAAAATATGATTACATAATGTCTCGGTCAGAATTTGGTAATTGAAAAGTATGGAGAATCAGTGTAAATTAGCCAAATGTTAATAGGCTCAGTAATAAGAATTGAATACACAACCAAATAGGAATTATTTCTCAGAGGAATACCAATTTGAATGTTGTTTATTCAAAGAATAGAAGTATGCAATCAATTGTGATGGCTGAAAGAGTAGGATGGGGATTTTTTTAACAGGAAGATTAGGAGGGATGAGGAAGAATTTGGGGATACTGAAGCAAGAGAATATAGGAAGACAGTTACATATATACAACATTCACGTGGTAATACTGTTATTAAAAGAACACCTTAACAGTGTATTACAGATTTTCATCGATAGGTAGTTTCAGAAAACTAGAATCTCTTCTACTTAGAGATAAAACTATATTTAAGAATGCATGGAAAATCCTCCTTCCAGCATTTTTATGAACAGACCAATAAACCAAAATAATCATTGAATATACACAAGCGTCAACATATTAACTTCCTACATTATCTAATTGTAAATCTAAAAAGCTTACTGGGGGAACGGACCTAGCTAATTAACTAAATTTCCTTATGAATTCATTCCCATTTAACAATCAAAATGCCATTTTGTTGTGATAAATGTAGTAGATGTACAGTGATGCTGGAAATTCATTATAGTCTGATTTTGATGAAAGCTCCTCCTCATATTCTAGGCGAATAACTTGTACTACGATGCAATCAAGAAGGGGCAATTGCCTCATGGATCCGCCAATTGAATTTCTTAGCATTCTAGGATTACCATATCCTGTTTTGGATTCATTTGAATGGAAAAGTGGAACAACGACCGAATTTCCAATCTCATGATCAGCAGTACAGCCAAGAGGAAGACAAAATAATGGAATGTACAGCTAATCCAACGATGTTCTTCGTAGCAGTTCTGAAGAAGTTTCTACGAAAATTGAAAATCATACGACAAACAGGCACGGAGAAGAGGGAATAAGTGGAGAGAGGACAGACAAGATGGGTTCATCGCGGAGCAAAGGTCGATGAAGGACATTAAGATCCCTCCTGAATTCCGGGTTCAAACATTCGAAGAGTTGCTTGTCAGACACGAAGCCTAGGGACACATTTTTAGAAACATTCACTCCTCAGCCGCAGTGACGGATGGAACGCTGTCTGGAAGCTCACGACGTTGGAAGCGGGATGTAGTCCACCTTGAGACATGATTGAAAGTTTTGATATAATTATGCATCGTTTCTACAACTGATTTGGTAGTTTTTCCTCTAAAATTGAGATTACCAAAGGCTTCAACGTGCAATAACTCAGTAGACAGTTTTTCGAAATAGAATGCACTATAACATGCAAAAAAGTATCAGCTTCGCCAACCTCAATTCCCAGGTCACATCTACTACTAACAATCAATTATTTTCATAACTGGAGTGGCTTAGTAAGCCTAGTGCGAGTGTTTAAGATCATTGGGGTCCTATGGAAATACTACATCGATTAATTAGTAGAAAATAGATCTAATAGAAAAGCAAGCAGTTTGTCGGTATCACGAAGAATTCGACATAAATTAGCTCAAAAATAAATTATATTTTCTTAGAAGCATGGCTGCTTAATCGAACATTCCGATACTACATATGATATAATAATTGACATTATCATTTTAAAGTTACTAAAGTTTCCGAGATTCCGTGACAGGAAAATAAAATTTACGGGAATCCATCTGCTTTTATAAAATATATTTTAGAGTACTTCTCTCTTTTAATGTTTTTCATGATATTATATTTAAAGCGAGTAAACGAGTAAAATATAACTTATGTTTTAGGGTCTTCCGATTAGAATACAGCAAACGGCACATTTTTATCGCTTTGTTTTTCAAGTATTCGCAATGATGATCCGTAAGACATACGTATTTGATTCCGCGACTGTAATTCAAAAGTCACCATGATCGAAGCAAGAAATTAAATCTGTAAAATGCTGACGGGAGTAATATTGAGGAACTTTATAGGAGCAACATCTATTCTTTAAACGAGCATCACTTTAATACTGAACGCCTTTGAAAAAGGAGTCTAAGAAAACAAGTACAAAAGGTTACATAATGAATAGCAACCACGATGAAAAATAGAAAAAAGTGGAAATGGATTTTTTAAGAATCGCCACGGAACTACTTTAAGCCATAGCAGGGCAAAGGCAAAAATTTCTCCACTAGAGTACGAAACAGTAGAAGGAAAACTAGCAGAATTATTTCGTCAAAACGGTGAACATGGCCAGGAGGACTACATTGGCGGCAATAAACGGCCATTCATGGCACTCCATAGATGATTTCTTTCCTAGCAACCACGCGCGCCTTTTGGGGAAAAAATCGCTCTTTACCTTACGCCCTCTCGGAGGCGATTCCAGCGACAATGATAAGGAACCCGAACCATTGCGAGTGGGAGGGGAGGGGCAGCCAAGGGCGCTTTGGGCACAATCCAGTTCACACCGGTAAGCGCGCTCCACCTTCCGCCTCTGAAAGCGATAGACCCACTATGAGGGGCACGTGCAAAACGCGTGTTGTACCAAAGTAGGTGAGGAAAAGGGGAATGGAGGGGTAAAAAAAGAGTGAGGTAAGAGAAGGTGAAGCATCGGTGGCTACCATTTCCACATGAGGGTCCCATTATCACTCAAAATGAGGAACGCGATTTGTAAAATTGAATCGTTTTGAACAGAAGTAATGGCTACCGTAATTTTTGATTTGAATTCGTCCCCTCCATCCAGCGTTGCCTCGATCCCAACGAACCCGCTTTCGAAAATTTCGTAATCGCTGTCTTTCTGAAGGTTACGAAAGGAAAATTCAGAATATTTTTTCCAAACCGACGGTCGTTGAAGGTAATGAGAGGGTCCAGAAGCCACATCAACTTAAAGCTCGTTCTATAACAAGCTTGTCTCTGCAGGTGTTAAGGTAGCAAAATTAATATTTTCTTCTTGGAATAGCAAAAAATCAAATACCTTCCTATTTGCAATCGTCATCTCACTGATATAACGCTTCGAACGATAAGATAGGCAGTCTCAAATTATTTCTTACCATAGACTTTTCCTTCCATGACTCACGATCTACGCGAGTCAATATTTTCTTAGGAAACCCGCATATATGCAATTAACTTTTTAGACTTTGGGTTTTAGCCTTTGCATACGTCCCTTTAACAACATTCTTCATTTAAGCTATGCAATTTTTCACATTAAATTTTTCGGCCATAATAAACAAAATTAAAATCGAAACGGAAGTATTGCGTCTTTATTTATCTTTAAATGAGTAGATTCTGAGTAAGACAGTATTTTCGTCAAAGAGAAAGCGGTATAAGTCCTATCGGTATGAGAAACTGTAGATAGAACCTGGCTTAAGTTACGCCCGATAAATTATTTTTTTGAATTTATTTCCAAGATTCCATCAACAGCAATCATCGATCAATTAAGATGACTGTATTTATTCATAAATATCCATGTCCGGATCCGACAGGGATTCGAACTCGTTGTTACTCGGTTATATTGTACGCAAACTCCTACTGTATGCTTCCGCCCTCAGTCAGATTATCTATTCTTACTCGTTCTCTAAAAGAAGTAAAAAAAAGTTTTAGGAATGAAAGAAAAATTTCCGTAGGAATGCCGAGACAACACTTCCTCCTTCGAGTGGAAGGTTAGGTTCAGGTTATGCTCGAAGGATGAAATTCCCAAGGGAATTCTTTATTAACTTCCAAACGTGTATCTTTCTATCAATTTTTATTAATAAAATAAATTTTAAGTCTTTCGGATTACGGTGTGTTCGAAATATTGCATTTTTCATTCCAAAGGCGGGGCTAGTTCTAAGGATAATATCAGGCCGAAAACTTATATCCAACGCTGATTTCGTGAAATCCTTCCGAAAACAAAAATGATTGACTTCTCACCAGTAAATTCCATGAATGCGGAGAGCTTGGGTTGTAATTTCCAAATTCAGTTGGCGGTTATAATTTGTTTACAAAACCATGATTCTTCTATAATTGTTTTTTATCGATTAACTTGAGGTCGCACAATTAAACCAAGGAACTGAAGTCGGCGTTTATGCCCACAGTCCTCAAATTCGAAATCGCAAAGCTTAAAAATTGCTAGTATTCTCCGTTTGATCGATGGCCGATATGTTAGACGATAAACTCTTCGAGAACAGAATCTTTGAACTCCATGACCCTGACCACTTTGACAGCTCTCCTCGCGCAATCTTCGATACTTTTTCCAAAGAGTTTAATACAAACAAAAATCTTCTACCATTCTTCAGCTAGTGGAGGAATCGTTTTCCAAATTTTCGCTCTGGAGTAAGCACATTCTTTGAAGAAAATAGATGTGCGGCAATCTCACTTTCGAAATAAATCAGCAAACATGTGCAACCGCAAACAGTTTATTTAAAATGAAGCGCGGAATATCTCCTCCCTAAGGACAGGTGGTCGAAACTAACTCATGTGATCTCAAGAACCCATAAAACCAGCCGTTTTATTAGAATCTAGGTGATGCAATCATTATGGTCGGTTAATGGTACTTAGTGAAGAAACGCAGACAATGGCTTCATTCTAAAGAAGTCTCGATTCGTTCTTTTTATAATTTAATTTGTATTTGGCGGCGCGCAAAACCCTCCGATTGGTCAGATGGCGATCACACCCTAATTATGGAGAGATTCTTTTATCGGCAGAGGGATGAGCAAAGAGGGGAAGATGGATCTCCTAAACGAGACAGCATTACGATGCAGCGTTGCCATTTTATAACAATTGGACCCACTTCGTGAGAATATGCGTGAGTAAATTATCATCACATTGACGACCGTCCGATTGAAAAACTACATACAAGGATTCATCAGGGGTGTATGAACTGTACTCTCGGCGAGAGAAATCGAAAGGGTTTTCCCGCTAAGAATACGCTGAAACAAATAAGAAACATAATCTATAGCGTGTTTCAGTTTTTCTAGACAGTAATGATGGATTATATGGATATGAAATCCAATCTATTTTTCCCCATACTACAATTCCTCTCCAGGTCGTCTCTAAGCTCGATCTGGCGATTAAAATTACCATCCATACGAAAAATTTGAAGATTTCAAGTTCAGTTATTAGTTGTACAATTGGCTGGAAAAAATAGAACGTAGTACAGAATGTTCAATTCTGATTCCATTATTGTAAGAATGGTAATCCACGTGAATTATGTGACCAACCGATTCACTAGATTCGGAAAATTTATCAACGTTACCCAGTATTCGTTTGACTCGGATAATTGTTACTCAAATTTTGCTGATATTTTGGGGTCCTTTTCGCTCTCCATTTAAAAATATTTAGAGCTGTTTGTAGCTACCGATAATCTCGATCTCAAAATCGATTACTGACTCTCTTAAGCGATCTAGAGATTTCATGATTCCAAGCTGCTGACGATATTGTCAAGGAATTGGAAGCTGAGGTCGTTAATATGGACTATTTTGCTGGCTACCGATGCATTCGTTCAGGTCTCCACAATTCAATTCCACTTTCAACTTCCGACTCAAAGAAAGGATTGAAGAAACGGAGAATGATGTAAACTGTAATAATTAAGAAATGAAATTGCAATCACGACACAAGTTATACTTTATTACTTTAACTGAGAAACTATTCAAAAAAGCTTTTTCTTTCGGATCCTCGAAAGTAAATAATTTCAATGCTCCATGACATCCAAACATAAATTGATAAAATTATGCCATACTTGAGAATAAAAATCGAGCAAATTCATTCTAAAAGCTAAGAAAGTTGGACCAATTTAATGGTAAGAGTCTAATCAACTGAAAACATGAACAGACCGAAAACAGTCTCTGAAATACAGCCGAAACATATCGGACCAATCAGTGGCATATGGAAGGATCCGATGGACCAGCAAATAATAGTGGAATCCTAAATCGATACAGGTGAGGGGCGAGTGTGGAAATGATGAGTCGCTCTGAATGGGTTAAAAATCGGTTAATCTCACTCTTTCCGCCGTTTCATATCAGAGATAAGCTTTGTGCCTCAATCGGTAAACCGAACCTAAATGGCTACTAAAAACGCCTTTCCGACGAACATCAGGCATCTATTTGGCTTTCTCAACACGCTGGTGCTAACAACTTTACATAACATACAGACGCATACATGTTTGAAACGCGAACTTCTACAAAGGGACGACAGCCATTTCAAGAAGGTTTGCGATCGAAACACTAATGGAATTGAGGAGAAAAATACTTGGATACCATCTGCTTCCGACGTCTCGAATAATTTGCAGACGTTGGCAAGAATAGCTACCAATGCAAAGGTAAAAGATTCCGTATAGAGTATTCTATAAGGTTATAATTTTATTTTGCGAGAGATCCACCACTGAATAACAACTGAAACATTAATAGCTGATGCATTTGTATTTCACATTATTAAATGCAGAGAAAAGCAGACTGGGGTTCATATTTATAAAATCAAAATAGGAATAGAGAAACACCTTATTGCATAATTTGAAAATGTCGCTGTTACCAATGGAGAGATGGATTTACTGGAAAAAGACCGGACTTCGCAGCATTGGAGGATGCAAGGTACACACAGAAACATTAGCCATGGATAGACTAAGTGGGTAGCGCGTTCGCCTTCGATGAAAGCTGTCCCGGGTTTGATTTCCGACGAGGGCCCGATTTTGCGAAAAGATCTCAGTCGTCGGAACACTTTTAGAAATACAAAGCCATGTAGGCGTGCCGAGCCCACTTTGAATAGGATAAGATCGAAATTCAACTTACTCAAAATGAGAATTACAGCATTTAATCATGGTTTTCCATTGGACGAAATGACATTCTAATATGTGGAAAAGTTCAGGAGAAATCGGTGGTAATTTTGGTGCATTGATAGAGTACAAAGCTGTTGCTATGGTCGAAATGTTTCTGTGCTATGACCCCGAATTCTTTTTACTCAGTCTTGTCCCCGATTTCATTCCTGAAAATCCGGTCCCTTAGCGTTCGAGACTTCCTCCTAAACAGCCAATGACGGCATTAAGATTTCACGAAACGAAAGACCGCTCGGAAATCCCAAACACATCGTGAGCGAATGTTGGACAGGGAAACTTCTGCATATCTCAAAAAGCGCAGGTCATTACATGAGATATTCCCTAAAAGAAATAGCGATGCGCGGATTCTATCATTTCCTCAATTTGCGGACAATTCCTCGACAGCAATTGCTCGCCAGATAATTTCTCGTCGAAACAGTTGCTTGACGTTTTGGTTTAGCAACGTTTAGTATTTATACACCAAGTAAAGTACTCTTTAATGTAATTATTCTCTCCTTCCCATCCCCCTAATAAAGATATTCTATTTCTTTCTTGGAGTAATGTAAATGTTAGGAACTACCTATATATTCACATCCGATGGCTGTAGTTACCTATCCTTTATCTCTTTTTGCATGGATTTCGATGTGAACAATTCCTTTTAACATTAAATTCGTTACTGCTTCATTGGGTGCCCAAGGATTCACTTAGTATTTATTATTGGTAGAATAGTACATACAATATCTGTTTATAAATTTCGTTTGTTTTGTATGCATGAATTATTTTCCTCATTCTCAAATCAAACAAAAAGTCCATTTATTCCTTTTTCTCTGCGGAATAGTGAGGAATCTCTTCATACCAAAATATTTTCCACCAATAGTTAAACTCAAGCCAGAAAAAGTTATTTCAAAATTATTCACATAATGATATATTTCAGAAACACAAACTTTCCTCAGGGAAATTTGTTGCTTTTATTACAAAATTAAAAGTCCTACCAACTTAAGAAATATTTTTTTGAATATAACTGATTAATGATTTATTGAAATCATTTACAAGCATGCGATTTTTGGAATATAGAGTAACGTAATAGTTTGAAACACCTGTATTAATTATGTTACAATTATTAATTAAACAGCCTTTCATACCTATCACATACTATATTATAATGATATACATGAGAGGGAGTTTGAGTGTAACAGGATTAAAGAGACTGCTGTAACATGAGAATGATAAGTAAAAAGCAAATTATAGAAGTGTTATTAATTTGTTCTAAGCGGTATAAATATAATACAGCAACTATACATTCTTATTTCAAGTGACCAAATGTGAGATGTGATTAAATGTGAATTTCGATGTTTAAGTGGTTGTAACTGGATTTAATAAAAGTATCAAAATATTAGTTGTTCTTGTTAGGAAATTCACTGAAATTTAGTATCAATATTGTACGTTCTTCTTAGCGTTTCTATGATTTCTAAGTTCCGCACTATTCTAATAGTTATAAACAATGTAGGGCAAGCAACTGGTTTGGTCGAGGAACTATTCGGCGAGGAATTGTCTACCGCGAGTAATCGTCCGACGAGCACACGTTCATGGATCCGCCATAGAAAATTTCCTAAGATGAATGGAGAATGGTAGCGAAGAAATGTTTTTTCCGTTGATTATATTCAGATAGGAAAATATAATACGTAGACCAATGATTTTCATTGAACGTCTAATAACAACTTTGGAGAAACTTCACCCAATTGTTAGGATGCAACCAGGTTGGATGACGATTTGCTTTTCTCAATTACCATTCCGAGCCCACCTTATTCATGATAAATTCGAGAGTTGTGCTAAAGTGTCCTAAGGGATGTCGTTTTCCAGAGAAAATCTTTAATGACATTAGCAACCTCCGTGCTAACAACAACGTGATATGGAGATCTTGTTTGTTTTCTGCCGACGATGAGCTCAAGTTATTATAATTTACAATTAATAATTTTAATTGAAAGAATAAGCCTTAATTTATTTATCATTATTGATATTTTATTTAAAGCAAGCGCAACAATGATAGCGCACCTGAAACCAAAATCCTGGAGCAACTCGCGGACGCCTGCAAAGAATTTAGTGGATTGAAGGGGTATCACAGAAATGAAAGGGAATTTTTATAAGGATATATCGGAAGCAAGCAACAATTAAGTGTGGATTAATATAAATGCTAATAATAAGCAGAGTCATAAAAATCAGTGGCTGCCAAACTATTTTACCCCAAAGCATTTTGAAGGTTGAGAATTTGTTTGGTGGCGCACAAAGGACTTTTAAATTTAGATTTGCTGTTAATTATAAAGCAATCTGTACGTCGAATGTTAAATTTAGGAATCATGGTACTAGAACTTTCGATAATTGCGACTTTTTTGATGACGTGGTCATCACAAATGTTAAGGAGACCGTATATTCGCCTTGTATACAAACAATCAGATACGCGAAAAATTTCTACACAATCTACGAGTACCTATGTATTTTATAGATTATAACAAAACAGGAACCTAATAAATCGATAATGATACGAAAATGTTGAAATTTGCTGGTACTGTAGTGAACTTTATCATTTTTATTTGGGAAGCATATAGAGCAGAAAAATTTACAAACACTTTGCAAGCATTCAAGCTTCACGTCGAGACAACAGTAAAATTTTTCTCGGCATACTTACCACCTCTCGCGGCAGATAATAGTTCCGCGATACTCAGTTTGGAATACACCGCCTTGAATGAATAGCGTATTATTTTCTATGCATTTTAATCAGTAGAATGAGAAAAGCTATGTAAAGATGAAAACGCTTCAATACCTGTGGAAATAAAGAGTATCCCGTGACCCACTCATCCCAAAGGGAGGGACGTCGTGACAATTGTGTTGTCTGTGAATTCGTGAAGGACTCCGGAAGACTCCAATGGAAGCTATTGCAACGTTACATGGACCGGTAAATTGATTTCTCTTCTTTTCGCAGACCGGTAACTCTAATATCTTTTTTCTTCACGGACCTTCTAATTTGAGCTGTTTAGCGAGCATCCTGTACTAAGTGAAGACGATCTGCTTACGTGCCTGTATGAGAAGGGGACGATTCTGAAAACGAGAAATATGAATTATAGAAATCCGAGAACTCCCTGGTTTATCTCCAAAAATTTTGGCTATAGCTGAACTGAAAGTACATAACGGAAATTTTTCTTAAATATCGAATCATAAAATCCAATGAAATAAATGAAATCCATCGACATAATTTCACCCTAAATTTGTCATTTGCAATGAAATAAAACAGACTTAACTGTCTGTAAAATCATTGGCCCGAAGGTGCGTTTGAACCTAAGTTTCCCAATCATTCCTTTAATCTAGATCTGGAAGTTCGGAACGTGAATATTAAATGCGACTAATGTACGAAACTTATTTAATATTACGATTCCAAAATACGCTGAAATCCGCGAAATAAAACTGACCCTCCTAAAGATTTTCCTAATTTAAAGCTTTTGAGAATTAAGTCGTTACAAGAATTTCTCAGTCGTCTTAAATGGAGGAAAAATGTCATTTATCAGTCGATGAGGTATCTCTTTGACCATCTATAAAAGCATTTTACTGGCAGTGGCACTTTCTTTAGTGGTTTATGCTTTTTCGATCTCGGAACACGAGCTGCGGTTTAATCAGACGTCTCATTTTTTACAATCATCTGAGAGCGGCAAATTCATGAAGTGAAACCGGCAGTGGTTTGTCGTAGATTTCTTTTTATCGGAAAAGGTGCAATCATTCAAAACGAGCATCCAAATGATACATTTATATCCGAAATCATCAAATATGTTGAAAGGAAATCTGTACTTGGAAAAGATTAGGAAAGCTAAGCGGAGAAGCTTAAAGATACATCTTGAGATGACTGGAGATTATATTTTACCATATTTTTCTTTTTCCTTACTTAGACGTTCACTTCATGTTTCCTACCCATCAAAAGTTCGCATTTTCTTTGGTAAACATTTAGTTTTATTATTATTCTATTCTATTGTATATATTTTGCATGATCGAGCACAATATATTTATATCGCAGGTATTATACATTAATAGATCGTATACTAAGTATTGTCATTAAGAATCGTGGCTAAGATTCTAAATAATATTTAATTGTATTATAATTAAGACGCAGAATTAGGAATGCGCTGAGACATAAACCATTGTATGTACGTCTTTAAAGTTTCTTCGAGAGTCGAAAAGAAATTTGCTATTAGTATGCCCATAGTATAAATCCCTTATATACTCGTACCTCTATTGCTAAAATATGAACAGAATCTTCATTGCCAAAAATAATACAGTTCAGATTTTGAAGTAATTTTTTCCTTAGGATGGAAGAAAAGCTAACCGAAAAGAAAGTTGAAAGATTTAAAGAAGCATTTTGGAATAAATAATTCTATAACGGTCCAACCATGGTCAACTTTTCATTCCGTTGATATCTGAAAAATTAACGTCTTAAAAACGATATCAACGTTCCGTAAAGTAGTGAGTGTTGTGTTCTCCTCCTGGAACTCCTGCCGGAATCAAAACTTCGAACATTTTTGCAGAGATCAATCAGTTTGCTTTTCTGGCGGAAACAGTTCAAAGACAGGTATCAACTGGATCTCTCTCTTTTTCATTTGTGTTTAGCTCCTTCGTTTCAGTCAGCATACCAATTCTTCTTATCCCTCTTTTACCTTCTCTTTCCAAACGGTCTTTCCTTGTTATGAGCCCAATCCATGTTTTTTTTCTTTTGGCATGCTTTTCATTCGAAATCTCTCTTCTCAGATCCTTCTTAACACCTTATTTCACACTAACACTCCGCTTACTTTTTTCCATTCTTCTTCATAACTGTAGTTCAAAGCTTTGAGGATATTTCTTTTCTTTCTATTTTATGGTCCAAGTCTCTGCACAATATGAAACAACTCTCAAAAAAAAAACATTTCGCAAATTATTTTCTGAGCTTTAGCGATATTTTCCTGGTAGTAAAGAGGTTTTCAATATTCTCAAAAGCTGCTTTCTCATTCTAAATCCTGGTTCTTCCTTCCTTCTATTTAAATATTAATTTTTCCTGGTTCTTTTGCCATTTTATCACTTTTTCGTTTTAAATTACCTTCATTCCTTAATAATATAGTGCTAGTCTTGCCATTATCACTCCGTCTTTGCTGTCACTGCTTGATCATCTGCATATTTAATCGAGTGAATATTTCCTCCACCACCCCATTGTGTTTTCCTCTACTTTTTCTACTATTTTCTACTATATAAAAGCATCGGTGACAAGTAGCAACACGCGGTATAGAGGAAGAGGATTTTTTAAACGAAGTTAAAGAATAGAGATATTGTATCATTCGATTCTGTACACGTTATTCAAAGCGCCATTTTGGCAAAGTGGCGGCAAATGAAAAGCCTTCATTTCTTCGTATAAGTTAGTTCAAAAATTATCATTTTCGGTGCCGATTCCAACTTTGTCGGTGTAATATTTTTCAGATTAATAACAGCCATTAAGAAGTTCAATTCCAGAAATTAATCTAAAATCTGCGGAAAAGGATCTCGTCGATTCTTATTGGGGTGCATTGACTTCATCAGGTTGTAAATACGGCTAGAAGAAATCCAATTTTTATCTTGAGATTTTAAAAAAGTTATAGATTTTTGAGAAATGAGTATGATTTCCAAAAATGATATCGGGTCGCTGTGAAAATACTAGTGCGTAGGCCTGGTGTGCGGTGTTTCGAGAAGAATTAGAAAGCTATCAAATTTTATAATCCTGTTAGTGATATTTTAAGATATTATTGGTATCAAAGAGAAGATAGGAACCTCGAAAATCAAAGGAAAATAGGAAGCCGAGTACCAAAATTAACAAAATCATATAAACAACGTTATCAACGTATATTTATGACATGCGCAAGTCAATCTCAATTCAAAAATCCAAAAAAGCAGGCAAGGCATTAGTTGCTTTCTTGTAGCAAGGAGGTGCTGGTTTCATGGTACTTTATTGCTGTAGGAAGTATATATATTTTCTGCAACTGTTAATAATAATAACCCTAAAATTGGTGTTAAGTTCGAAGTATCCCTTCACTGACTTCAGAGAGCTTGCAGGAATGCCGAAGAGAGAAATGAATTGGCTGAATGCGAAGATAGAAGAAATAAACCGCAAAGAAGAGAGAAGCAATTACTATGGCGACGCGATGATAAACACATATTGCTCGTGATATTAATTTCAAAGCTGGAAAACAAGTTCGGCAGCCCTCCCGCACGGTGGCAGCACAATCGACCTCCTCAATTGCCCTGAATGTCGTCATCCCACTCAGCTGCCGTCTGGACGAGATAACGGACACTCTCATTGATAACAACTTCGCCCTGTAATTCCCTTGACGAAACAGATTGTTTTTCAGGACCAGTAATTCATCAATGAAGCTGGAAAAATTATCGATCGTCAAAGAGATTCGGAGATTGATAAATGAGCGAGTGAATCACACAGAGCAATACTCTTTCGAAACGAAACCAATAGCAAACGTACGTAGATGGAAACATATTTTTAGAAAGTACAGTTAAATAGTTTTCATACTTCCAATAGATATGGGCTTAAAACAGGAGAGGACCTATAAACTTGCCTTGGTGGATACATAAAATCGATTCTTAAAAATAAACGCAGTTGATAGATATTGATCTTATAAAACTTCAATATGAGACTTTAATTCGAGTCCCTATTGACATCCTAGGCAAATCACTACCTAGAAGTACTATTCGTCCAACGTCATGAAGAGACAACGCAAATCTTATGTTAATTCCTTTCCGGCAGAATGGCGCGCGCTATTCGTACAGTTCTATCAGAAATCACTTTTAATCTACGCTGAATATCTTCTAAATTAAGCATCACTAACTCTTTTTTTATGCAAAAATCGCAATAGCTCGTGCTACTCTTAGTATGTAACAAACAGGGTCATAAGATTTTTCTCATAAGAGCGGTCTTCTCTTCATGACGTTGGACGTAGTGAGTTACCACTTCTTCGACTCCCCCTCTAGATCTGCCAATGGTTACATTCCGCACTATTTTATTCCACCAATCAACCATAATATGTTTAAACCGCAATCAATCCATAGTCTTTGCGATTACAGGGAAACCTCGAAAATGTGAACAAATTCTCACATACGGTACTACACAATCAAAGTTGCAAAGTTTACGACATTTATGCTATTTTTAGTGACATTTCTTTTCTACGAACGACTTAATTTCCTAGCCATTTAGAGTTACATATAACATTAGTTACATAAAATCCCATGAGCTAATAGGATATGAGTCAAAAGTTGCAATGCAATCGTTTATAGATGAACGAAAATTAATTCTTATTTAAATAATTAATTAAATTTAATTCTTTATTAACAATTATAATATTCCACCAATCTTGATTATGGTAATCAGCAGCTATAATTGATCCAAATTGTTAAATTTATAAAAACAGAACGAGTGATCGTCTTTTGCAGATGCTTTTCATTACTGGTTTACCGAGTTGTTCAAATATAAACTGACAAATCTTACGACAAATGAGCGAAAAATTCGTTTAAAATATAAGAAAAATATTCCAACACTAAAAACTTTTCAACTGTAACAGCAGTTATGGTTCGGTAAACAGATATGCTAAAACACAAATTATGCAAAGGGGGTGTAGAAAATTATAGGATAAAAGTCACCGAAACCTTTAGCTAAATAATGCCAGTCACACTTCCGATAAGCACAATCGTAATGGCAACTGTGAGTGTAATAATACTGTAAATAATTGATTTGTAAGTATAGATTTGTGCTTTGTCAAATAGGAGCACATGGAATTAAAAGTGTTTAAAATGATACCCATGTGGCCACTTTTTTTTACAGACGACAAACCTTAGGGAATACGGATTGTATTCGGAAGAAATAAGCACTTACTTACATTACTCTGGCAAGAGTATAGGAAAATTTTGCACAACTCTAACTTACGTTCCTATTGTAATCCTTTTTTTTACAAATGCATCAAATTCTACAGGTAAATTGTGTTACAATATGAGAAAGCACCGATAAATCAAGAACGTCTTGATCAATAAATGATATGTAAAGAAACGAATGTAGTAGTAACAAGAACAATTGAATTGTATTGAATAAAATCAGGGAAAGAGGAGCGACATTTCGTTGGGTAAATGAACAGGAATGCAATATCGTTACTAAAAAACTGGTCTTAAAACTACATTTTAGTTCCACATACTTCAACATCGAAAC
Organism: Pachydiplax longipennis; assembly: GCA_036926295.1. Classification (NCBI taxonomy): domain Eukaryota; kingdom Metazoa; phylum Arthropoda; class Insecta; order Odonata; family Libellulidae; genus Pachydiplax; species Pachydiplax longipennis. The sequence continues at coordinate 9,079,680 of JAVFKF010000024.1, read as the reverse complement.
AAATTTCAATACTTCTCAAAATTCGGCAACCATAAGACTATACTTCTCTTTGGGGCGATGTATTTATGCATTCTCTTACAAATCCTCCTCCCAATGACTGCAAGAAGAGGTATCTTTGAAAGACACTTTTAACCAAAGTGGAGGCCATTTTCGATTATGAAATCCATTCGTGGACATTTCTATTAAGCATGCATCAATGCATCATTATCAATGCATCGCTAATCCACTTTGTCTTAAATGATCAAATTTCCAAGAAAGTTCAAGTCTTTCAACTACTACTGAGGTGTAATTTACCACTAGCTTCGCTACGCCTCTGTCGTAACCTTGCGATCAACACACGTTCACTATATATAAAAAAATTCTTGAAAATAATCACTTTTAGATTGTCTCTCACATTCGCCAATCTTTTATTAATACACTGTTAGATATCGATATCGTTCCATAGAATATATATATATATGGTAGATATCGCCGTTTGTAAGCCTTATTAAGAAAGCAATAACTAATGATAGAATTAAATTGTTAGAGAATTCCTGACAATTCACAATATCATCCAAAATAAGCTGCCAATCACCTCAGTTTTGTTATTAAGTCAATTTCAGGCGATTTTAGGTAAAACGTTAAACTAATGAGTTCTTTATTATTAAAAAGATTTTTTAAATGTTTGCTTGTCGACCGCCGACGAAAATTAAAGAACAATAATTTTCAAAAAACAGTGTACATGTCTCGATACAAAGAGTAAATTTTCGCGAATACTTCAAATGCATCCACACAATTCGGAATATGAATATGGAATCAAGTAATTCGACTTTAATTTTGCTGTTAGTTTACTAAAAGTTTTCGGAAGAAAAACAATCATAGTGTCATTTCTTGTTTCCAAACAGTTCTGATTATACACCGACGTAATTAAGAATAGTTTCGCATCCATTCTGTGAACAAGGTGAATGAAGAAGATGGATTTGTTAAGAACGGTGAGATTTGAGACGACGAGAGCAAGCTGTTCAAAGAACTTGTCGATTGTTTCATACATCAGTGGTGGACAAATTTTGAAGAAATATTGGGTTAGTATTGATCGGCAATTCCTCTTCCTAGTTTTCTTCATATCTTCAAGATCCTTATACAATGATTTCCCCGAGAATAAGGAAAAACTAATTAAAATAATTCTCCTCATAAAGTTTCCAATGTGATGAAAAATTTAAACAGAAATTGTTGTTACATTACAATCTCACTACTTTTTAGTTCATTCTTCTTAACTACGAATTTTCAATAAAGAGGTTCTTAGCAAGTGGTAAGCGTTTCACTGAAGGTATTAGGGATAGATTAAGCAGTACCTGAAGAACAGGTGAAAGATCTATATAAGAAAAGAAAATAGAATTCGGCTGTTAATGAATAAGAGTTCTCCAATCGCCGTATGCCGGTGATAGCCGAGCGCAAATTCCCCAGAAAGAATTATCGCCAGGTGCGGCTACCAATTTTCAAAAACTCCCAATAAAATTCTGAAAATCTTTAGCCGCACCCCGCGTTAATTCTTTCTGAGGAATTTGCGCTCGGCTGTCACCGGCGATTGGATACTTCTTGATTCCCTTATAAGGATTTATGTGATTGAAATCATTGTGAAGCCCAAAACGTGGGCTAAAACATAAAAGCAGCACTTGGTTACCGACTAAACACAAGGGCACCAGATGATAATTTCTATTATCCTTCATATAAGACAATCACTTTCCAAAGATCCTTCACTATTTCTTCCAGTAATCTTTGAAATTTCTTGCCTAGTAACACAGGGAAAGCGGAGATTTTAAATCAATTTAAGTTTATATTTGTGAGCATCTTCGGATACTATCGATTTGAAAACTTAATACCAAATGAGTCTTGCAAATAATATTGTAATATTTATTTCTTCTTCGTTTGTTTCCATAATTATTTTTCTTCACTTTAACTGTAATATATTCTTCTTATTTCTTTTAAGTTCACCGCGACTAAGAGTGTGTTAGCATATTATGTATTTTTAATATTTTGTCCTCCGGTGGCTTGCCTCAGAAGATCAATATATGCCATAAATGTTACAATTCCAGAAATCAACACGTTTTCTGATCTTTGTGCTTGACATGGATAATTTCTACCAAATGCCACCGGAAAGCTTTCAAATCTGAATAATTTCTGAAGATTTCATGTGAGAGAGGATTCCACCGATAACAAGGTGCGCAACTTTCATCTTCCGATTGTTGGTATCTGACAAGGCCAGCGCAGAATGTGAACATGAATTGAAGGAGATAGATAGGGACCGGCGCTCTTGGGTCCACGAACACGACAGATACTATAATAAAACTTTACAGGTTTTCAACCGGCGGTTCTCGAGCAAATCCGAAACCTTTCTGTCGCCATTTTTCGATATGAATGTTCTAAACCTCAACTTAGCAAATGAAGATAGCATCAGAGACGTCGTCATTGCTCGAGGAAGATACTCGGTAGGAAACACGCTAAGTATTCGATCAACAAGATCACCGGAGGATTTGCACTCAAAAAAGATGCCATTTACAAGCGATCTACATGCTGTTTTTATAATTCTTCTCGATAAATTACAATTGCGAAGATTTGGCATATTAGCAATATTTATTTTCTAAGGAATACTCAGCCAAGTTACTTTTAGCACATTAGAAAGGATAGGTAGTTAGTATTGTACATTCATTCCTCCATTCAACCTCCTGTTTTTCACATCGTAACAAATGAACTGTTTCCCAAACAATAAAGTAAAAAAAGTAAGGTATAAATTAACTTCTCTAGTCCAATCAATTTTGTTTGATATATTCATTAAGTTTTCGCGTATCGGAGATGAATTTCCTTAACCGAAAAGAGTCACGTTTGTCAATAAAGAGATTGCCTCTCCTTTATATTAGCCACTTTGAACTATTGAACAATGGGACTCTTTACGCGGCACAAAAATTTTAAATTCACATTTCGCACAAGTAGACGCCCATGTATAATTGTTCTCCCTTCTAAACGTCAGTTAATGAGTAATTTTTTATTGCTTCGACTCCAGATTTCTCGTTCCCTAGTTCACCACCAACGGCCAACATTTTCCAACTCTACCTCTCCCTTGAAGCACGCAATCATTTGCCATTTCAGTCGGGGGCGGGATTTATCCGGTTCGCACTGGATCCTATGAACCTGCTCACATCATTTCCCGAGTTCGTCGAACCGGCCTTTCTCAGATTATAGACGGACTAGAAAAACTGCAAATTTATTGTGACTTCCAATATATCAACGGGCATAAAACATTAAATGTACCTCAAAGAGTTTTAATCCTTTGACAGCGACTATTTCATATTTCAAGTTCCATCTAAACAAGTTTGTGGGCAAGGTTAGTTTCTATTTGAGATGGAAAGAAAACTTTTTAGTTATTTATTTCTTTCGTCTTAAGGGCAGATATTAAATACTGCATTTTATAACTCGTTGTTATTTATATGTGGAAGTTACATGGAATTGCACTAAAATAAACTTCGATCGGATTTATGGACTGAAAGAGGTTTTTCCTCAAAGAAAACCAGGTTACATACCAACGTATGACATACGCGTCTATACTGATGAAAAGAGTTCCTGAAACTTACCAATCACCAAGTGAGAGAAATGCAGTCGAACATTTTCCTAGCTTAGTTTTTCTGAGTATCTATTTATCTGTTTTCTATATTGTGATCATTCAAATGGTGAAAATTAGTGTTTTAACTGGGGAGAAATTGAGTTCAAAATTTTGGTAAAAGTTCAGACTACTTTGATTCTTCAACTGCTATAAAACTTTATGAACGGAAAATTCTCATCAAAATATGAAACATCCCGATGTCTCAAAATTTGGAAATTCCGTGACATTAGCTGTTAATGTTCCTTGACATTGGCATATAATGTGGAATAAAAACCAACTCTCTTATTCATTAAGTTAAATACGGATTAGCCTTCACAACTGAAAAATAAAATTTCCTGAATTTTTGATAACCAAATTTTTTAATTATCCTAACTATTAATCATTGAATAACGTAGATATTTTAACGATCACCATTTGCATCATACATTAATACCTATGATTTGTTGACGATTTCATGTATCACACTAGATTCCGCGTTAATTTCTAGAAAGAGACGAAGAGAAAAAGGAGTTTTCATGTTAAATTTACATTGAATGAAAATAAGAAGTTTTCTGACATGGATGCTAATAATGCCGTCAAATAATCGTTAGTATTTTATCAGAAATTACTTTTATTCTACGCATTTTTCTTCGATGTAACTTTCACCATAACGTTCACGTAAAACTAACGCTACGGGTTAATTAGTCCTCTTCACTAGTTTTTCTCTCTAATACTCGATATTATAATATATTATATTTCCTTCTATAAAACATTCATAACATAGAGCCACTATAACACTATATAACACTAATACAAAGGTTGAAAAGTTTATTGTTTACATAATTTTGTTCATTTAAGCCATGATACAATGACGAAAATATATTTAATAATCATCTGTATTATCGCTGTTTCTAAATTTATGGTTCTGAAGAATCGCCAAAAATATAAAAAATTAAAATGATACAACTCTTTCACCTTCTTCGCCACTTCTTTTTGCGAAATCAATACATATTTCCTTATTGTTGCGAACTCATCTCCGATTGCGTAAATTTTGTGATTGTTCTGGTCGTTTAACTCCTGGCGAATTAGGAAAGAGCAAATCACTAATACAGCATATGATATATTATACCCAAGTAAAATTCAGTCTAATTTATGACAAGAATATCCAAAATATTTCACGTACCTCCTGTAAGGGTCGATCCTAGATTTAATGCATGTCTTAACAAATGTGTACCAAAGTATAGCTTATCGTTACATGTACAATATTTTCTGACAGAAAAGGGAAAAACATTTTCTGTTTACATGTCCACGAAAACCAGGAATACCTAACGGATGGTTTTAGTTAGACTGACTTGGAACGTTTCGCCGTACATTCTTGTTATCGTCGGATAATTTGCCTTTGTAATAGCAAGTCTTCTCATTTAATGTATTCATCCTCGCCTAAATTTCTTTTCTCTGATTTTCCATAATGCTTATATTACGTAATATGGGCCCAAATTAGACAAGAATTTCATCATTGAAAAAATAGTATCCACATTAAGAGTCGACCACTGCAATTCAGCCTTAAGAAATGGACTGAAAAACTCATCATTTGAGTGTATTCGGTAGGCTAAAATCATGGGCCAATCACTGGCTTACATAATAAAAAATAGTTTAATTTGAGCAAATAGGAAAAGAAACCTTTCTCTTTTATTCGATTGTTAAAATAAATTCATTAACGCAGGATTTTTTCCCGGATATACTCGTTTGAAGCTATGTTTAATATGATATCACTGAGAGAAGCTCAAAACTCTGAGCTTCGGCTACTCTACACGGTATTGGCGATGAATATAATATACTTTTAGAGTAATAAGAATGAATGTCTCAATGAACACATTCCCGGTGAAACGATTAAATGTTTCCGAAAATGCATTACATCTACTGCGCTATAGAGCACAGATGAATATCAGTGATCGATGAGCAGTTGGAAATTCGGAACATTATATCTCTGAAGGTATATCGTGTTGACCCTTCCACATAAGAGACATCCTTTTCTTATTGTTCGTGCTCCATATATTGTGATAGTGGCAATATTTATCCAATCTCTGCCATCATCATGGTTCATCCAAAAGAAGTTTTATTTTGTAAATAACTTGAAGAGTAGTTAACCGTAAGAAAGTAACGGGCATTTTATTCATTACTACTTTTCATGCAGGGGCGGATTTAGAAACTTTCCAAAAAAGGGGGGGCGAATTTGCAGTGCGGAGGGGGGGGGACGATTAAAGATAGTTTCCTTGTAAAATCATTGCCAATTAACTTTTGAATAACCATTTTTTCTTTATATATTCATTATTTGTATATCGGAGGAGAATTTTAGCATCGATTTTAATTGAATCAGCTCGTCTAGGCCAGAGGCCTAATCTGGGGCCTCCAGAACATATATGTGGTCGTTTGGTGTGGTCGTGGCCTTTTTGGTCGTTCATTGCTGCATTTTGGTTACTCCTCGAATCAAATGCCTTTATTTAAATAGTTTTATTTTCAACCTTTGCTAATTACGGCAAGTGAAAAATGTTCTTATTTATATCACTCTGCGAATAGATTCGTCTCCTCCTATGGAGTTTCAATGCTTAACATAGGCAACACGCAACACAAGAGTGACTTGATGGTTTCACATGCGGCCTTCACTATAAGACGGGATGCTATATGTGGCCTTCTGGTGGAAAAAGATATCCAACCTCTGGCAAATGACTGCAAAGTCACCACGGGGGGCGATCGCCCCCGGATCCATCAATAGTTTCGTGGAGAAAATCGTATTATGGCACCCATCGGAGCACAGGCCTGTTTACGTTCGATGAATTACAATCTAATGCTCTTTGTAAACATCTTCGATGGAAAGACTGATAAGCAGGCAAATCTGCATCAACCAGGTGCAACGATTGCTGAAAGAGCGGCCATCATCAATTGACGGAAAACAGCCTCACCTCATATGATAGGAGGAAGAGGACGAAGTGAGGTCCACTTCCAGTCCAGAGAGGCTGCCTTCGAGGTCGGCAGCCAGGTTGTCATCTATGTCGTCCACGTGCCATCCGTTGTGGGCGGCGGGGACGGCGCTTGGGGCCGCAGGGCGGCCGCTAGGCCCTACGCCAGCCACTGTTGGCAGAAAAAAAAGACGGTAAGAAAGAGATTTAGCAAGGGAGGTGTGGGGTGGGTTGGGACGAACCAAGTAAGCTTCTGTCCAATGGATGGGAAGAGAAGGCTCGCTATCCTGTTATTATATCTAGAATACTTGTTCACAATAACAAGTTGCATCATTAGAGAGTCCAGAGACGCATCATGATAAGTGTGGCCAACACGTCATCGAAGATTATGAGGTCTCTCGGTCGTTCAAATCGAATTCCATGTTTATCACGGATGGAGAAAACTGTTGACGGATTCATTCCAATAAATGCAGCAACTCATCGCTCCGAGAAATACTACAAAATGTTTAAAATACATAAAAGATGCCCAAACATCGGTCCCTCTTTCTACGGTGAATTTTACGGAATAAACATCATCATGAATAACTTCTAATAAAATCCTTTTCGCTTCTTTCAAAGCTCATTTTAATCATTCGTCATTTCGCGTATTTTGTTCTCTTAAAAGAGAATAAACGAAAATAGAATCATATGACTTTATCAAATTTGCACATTTGCACCAATTTTCAATAAAACCTCCAAAGAAGCCTTATGAAGTTAAAATGATAAAAAGGTACTGTCGCATTCGCAATTAAATTGAAAGCTTAAACAAGCTATATCAGATAACTCTAAATTAAAAGAATTCGCCTTAAGAAAGTTTTTCCGAATTCCTTTCCAAGCAATTACTGATATATAAGTTAGTTCCACAATTCTTATTGAATGATAAAAGGCTACGAAGAATGGTTTAAACGAGGGAACAAGTCAAATAATGTTAAGCTTTGCAACTACCATAGTGACCGCGATGTTTACTGATAAAAATGACGGAACAGATGTACTTTTCTCTAAGATGTTACTGACTAAGATGACTGTACTTTCTCTAAGATGTTGCAATAAAGAAGTTTTTAATACAGTAAGGAATATCGATTGCAAATATCAATTATACTACATGATAATCACGAAATAACATTTTTACAGGTCAATGAGAGATAAACCAACGAAAATATCAAGATATTGGTAACGAAAGGGTCGATTTCAAAGTCTTTACGAAAGAGGAGCTGGTTATTTTCGTATATTTAAGCACTTAAACTTACAAAGTTATTTAAGCAGTAGTATTATTAAAAGAGATTTAACTGCTGAGGTCATTTCGCACATATAGGACCTCGCTGGAAATCGGATCCGGAACCGCCTTCACCGGAAGAACACACTACCCACTTGGCTATCTAGCAGCCAAAAATGTGTGTAATTATTTCGCAGTTTTAAAAATGGATTAAATAAAATGGATTCAAGATCTAGTCAATCAGATACAAGAAAGAAAACGAGCATGGAACCCAAGCTGCTCGTCGGTTACAGCTCTGTAAATATTTGGTTGAACTCACACGCTATTAGAATAATATTTAACACATTTCTGTAGTATTAAAATGAATACGCCTTCCGTATATTATGAACAGAGGAGAAGAGTGATTTTTAATTCAGCGAGTGGTTGCGAAGGTCCACGTTTCGCAGCCATAAATTATGATACTCCATTATGGAGTATCATAATTTATATGTGTAATCTATGATACTATGGAAATTATTTACCAGTTTTTTCTCAGCTCTGGGGCAAACTGCTGGAAATATAGACCTTGGTAAGAGAGAAAAGGCAAGGATAGGACAGATATTAACAGGGAAGGGAATAATTACAATAGTTTGGAAGGATCGGTAGAGGGGCATAAGAGAAGAGCAAGAAGGATGAAAATAATAGACGATATAAAAAGAGGGAATGTAAGGAACAGGCCTTGGAAAGAGTTGGTTGGAGACAAGTAGGGTGGATAGGACCTGTCGCAGAATATTACATTATGATGATGTGGTTGCAAAAGTTGCTATGGATAAATCAAAGACTATGAACATAATTCATAACATCCTTCACGCAGCTCAGCATTCTCCATTTACGTCAACGTAACCGAAACTCTTTAAGAAACGCAAACTCGAGTTCCAGTATGCATTCCAGGGTTCGCTTCATGCTTTTCCCTCGAAGAAAGAAACTATAAACGTTACCATTGTCTAAAGAAATACTATTGGAAGGAATAAAACTGAAAACAGTAAATATTATGACTTCCACATTTATTTCTTTTAATTCTCAACTGCTCGAGTTCCGCATGTACTTTCTCCAATTTGCAAGGGTTTCGAAGAATGACTCAGCAAGGGAAAGCCTTCTCTACTTGATAATATGTAACCCTCTCTAAAACAAAAAGAAATGGAGATCGAGTGACAGTCACGGTCCAAATAGAAAGCTAGAAACAAATTGCACTACTTAATTTATATATAAATGCGAAAATAAAACTGCAAAGTATAATGACGAAACAGAAGCATATTCTTTACATACGGCTCACAATGAACTAATTCTATAACACTTGAACACGTCTAACAGCGAAATACCTCGAACAGCACTCGGAAAAGAATTTTTTTAGAATTTTCGAAAAAATGTCTTCATGACAGAATTTACTGAATTGAACTCAAGTTTGTAATAGCTCTCCATGAAGAGGGAAGGATTAAAACAAAAACGTTACCACAGATCTTTAATCTTTCAAGACCTGGGTCTCCACTCTTTCCTTCATCATCAAGTGAACATCCGGTGAATTGACCTGATGATGACGCTATGCGTTGAAACCTAGGTCATGGAAGTTCTTTGATAACGTGTAAAAGTAACGTTTTAATTCCTATCTCATCAAATGTTGTTAAAGTATTCGAAGTTGGCAATCTGGGTGACTTACCCTAATCACAGTGTATTCTGATCTCATTGAAGCACGCCTTCCCACTGCACAGTTGGCCAAGTGCCGCCATGAATTTCCACACGATTAGTACTGTATTAAACTTCAAGAGTTTTTGAAACAATGGGTTCGTTGTTAACAGCTTGAGAAAGGAGAGTAATGAAAAAAAGGACAGCCGATAAGCACACTTCCTAAGTAGCCAGGTGTTCGCTCGAAGATAAGATAAACGCCGTCGGAATAATCAATTTAGATGTGTTTCTTTTTGTCGGTTATCCGTATAACTATAAACTAGTTTCGATCGTTCTTAACGAACTTCCCTTTCTTCCATGAATATGTTCTTTGGAGTTAGGATAACTGCTTCCGGACAGTCTTGATGATACTCTGCGCCTACCAAGGCCACTTGTTTCTTGCGTATCAATACTATGCCAAAAATTAGTTTTTGGTTGATGAGATCCATCACAATCATCGTTGTTAGTATCTTTGGACTTATTTATGGCCGCATGTTACTTAAAGTCTTCTTCCTCTACTTGCTACTACATCATCCTTGCAAACCCTTCCATTCTTTCCGAGTACATATACTAAAGAAAATCATAAGCTTTGCATCTACTTACGTCTATTGGAAATTTAACTACGAAATATCTTTCCACAAAATTTGTATCAACAAACACCTCAAATATATATATATATATATGTAAATAATTTTCAAAGTGTATGTTTGACCATACCGTCAATTTCTGAAAAGGTAATGTAGAAATATGCAAAAAACTGCATTGTGTTCCTATGAGGAGCAAGTCCCAGGCAAACTATTCTAATCACTATTAGGAGCCTAGGAGCCATTTATTCCGTATGATTGCACGCGATTCTCCATTTTCAAAACTTCAAACTTTTATTCCTATTCAAGTACGTATATGTCTACAAATTTCCATCGCACTTGCTTTCTTCGACGCCTAAAACTGTAATATATCTTATTCTTCCGATATTTTAACTTTTAGGGGTCTGTTTAATAAAAAAATTCGTAATTTTATCTAAATTTTTCAGATATTTCTTCAACCTACCAAGGCGAGCGTCATCCTTGTCTCGGATCACGTTGCTACCAAATTTACTCTCAAAAGAAGGGCAAGGAATTTTTTCTTTTAAATTCTTGTTTAAGCGTTTGTAAGAAATAAGTTTTATTTACAGCAACGTATGTGCTTATAGATGTTTTGGTGAAATGAGAGTCTGAGAAAATAGAAGGAATAATGAGCGAAGTTGTAAATAGTATTAGCTAATGTAAACAGTACAAGTTTTTTAGTAACTCAATTGTGAAATATCATTAGTATTTGTTCAATATTTCTTATCAGCTTGTATTAGATCGTTTTACCTACAAAAAAATCATAGCTATAATTGTAAACATTCATGGATAATTAACGATTTCTTTAATGCATTTTTATTTACCATGCGAATGTTAGAATCTTCTAGGAAGTACTAATACTCTGTAAATAGAATACTTACACTGCATATAGTACCTACAATTTGAAAACTTAAAATATATAGTAATAAACTGTTGCTACTTAATATTTTATTTGGTGAGTAAAGGATTGTAAGATTGAAAGAAGAATCAGCTTCTTCTTATCTTAAATGTTTCATTCTGGTTGGTGATTGTAGATCAGAAGATGTGATTTACAACTGAAAGTTAAGTCAAAGCGTTTCTAGATGGATTAAAAATGGAAAGAGTTTAAGTATGATAATTATAAAATATTTTTAAACATAAATGAGAATAAAATGAGATAAGATATATAGATACTTCAATTATGGATATTTTTCATGTCACGTTTATCTATTTCATGTATTCCGCGTTGAATTTCAACGCCAGTTAATTGTGTCCCTTTTCCATATTCCAAATAATTTCTCTCCTCTCTTTGTATCCTCTCTCTCACAAATTTAAACTTCTTCTAAATAAAACCTTGTATAATACAATAAAATAATTTAATCTTATATAATATGTATAAAAATAAAAGCTTCAGGTTTCGTGTAAAGGAGAATTTCCAATCTTATAAAGAAAGAAAGATGACTTAATTTTCTAAGTATATTCCCAATATATCGGTAATCAACCAAAGAAAAATATAGAATAATAAAGTGTTTTATGTTTTAATAAATCAATTATTACAAAAAATAGAAGAAAGAATGATAATGATCATTGAACAAAAAATAGCGACTAATAATTAATATCAATGTTGTAAGATTTTCATTTTCTTTGACCGATAGCTTCCGAGTTACGCATAAATTGAGTTAGTTTATATTTAGTCGGCAATGATTAAGCGTAATAAGTATGTACAAAGTCTTGCGCAGTAATAACAAGGGGGTAGGGGCAGCACAGTACATTTCAAACATGATGGTGTAGTTTTACATAAGGATAATATATTACACTTTTCTTCATAGTTCGACTAAGGTGACAACATAATAAAGAACTGCAAAGGCATTGGATGGTGGAAAACCAATCTAAAGATAAGATCATCATACAGCTGTACTTTAGCATCTCTCATGTCTACGGGTACAGTCGGGACGCAAAATTCACATTATACAGCAACACTTTAATAGGAACATGTCCCTCCTATGTTAACGTCCTTTTTTAAGAAATCATTACGTTTGTCCAAACGTGTTAGGACACGTCTTTTCACTCAACAGGATTAACAAAACTTGAGTATGTCTTACGTACCAAGTTTTTCGAGAATATACAATATTCCTTATGACCATCATCCTACTTCATTATGTCTTAAAGAGACACATTCTAGGAGATAAGCGCTTCAAGTCGCACAGAATAAAACTAAAGGCTAAAACTATCCATAACGCCATCCATTTAACATCATCGTTCAACTACTTAAATTATTCATATATAAAACAATGAAGGTAGTGATGAACTTAGTAATTTACACGCGATTTAATTTAAAAAGCAAATACGACCGGTTTTGACCTTCTTCGACGTACAAAATAATGCAAATGCTTATACGGAGTTTCTAAAAATTTAGAAGGAAGGGAAGGGGTTCAAGAAGGTAACCTCATTGGTTAGATTTTTGGCAAACATTATTTCAACAGCTTCTGTACATCCAGCTTCTTTAAAGAATTTCTGCAGAAAAGGAGTTGTGATGAGCTCTCAGGTGGATCGCGAAGAAATGTTTACGAGCTGTATATAAGTGCATTTTATTGTACATTACCTAAGGGTGGAGGTTTAGCCAACACCGGTCTTTTTGTTTTATAAATGCAACCAGTTAGAAGTAAAAAAGGTTTTCTCTTCTTTAGCTTCTTTCGTTTCACTAACAATAAGTCTAGCAAACGATAATACAGACAGAAAAATAATTCTTTTTTCCTTTTATGGCAGTCTAATCATAATTTTGATTTACTTATTTACGCACTCGCATGGTGATACGTATTTTATTATGTATCTAGTTTATTATCTGCGATCAAATATTACTATTTTTTAATTAAATACAATATATTGTTTAGTATAGTATCTCCATATAATTAGCCCCCTATACTTCTGCAGCAGAATAATCTCGAATTTTTCGGCTTTATTAAAAATTAAATCATTCAAATAAATATTGAACAATCGTTGAGTATCCTGTATTTATTTATATGTGTAACATAAAAATTTTTGGCTGTCCTATGGCTTCGTGTTAACGAGTCTCTACTGTATATTCAAACGACTTATGGGTATGGTTGAAAATCATGCCTAACCTCGCCGAATGTAAGGCCTATCTAATCTGCTTAGGATTGCATATTTGGTTTACAGATAATTTTATCATTGTTTTTCAAATATCTATCGGAGTATGCGCTTAGGTCAAAGAGCAATGTTTAGCTGCATTTCGTACCCGAAGCATAGCTAAGGAGTCGGTTAGATCTAAAGCCATTCCATAATGATGCCTCAACTGAGGAAATTAAGAACGAGCTTATAACCAACAGAATAACTAAGACAAACTATTAAATGTAAGACAGTATTCAAGAAGATAATAAAAAGAGCCGCCTTAATTTAAACTCAACTAATGAATCTCCACTAAGCTCTGAGGATGGAAAAAAAAATCTTACAAACAGCTTAATTAACATCAGAATTCTCTTCAAAAATGGTTTTGCGTATTTTCATTTCAGAAATTTTTCGAGAGAAAAACCTTCGATATAAATAAATGCTACATAGATATCCCTTCGATTTATGTCAGTGAACTAAACTAATACTTTAGAGAAAGAAGCTAGTCTTATTATCAATTGATAATACGTTTTACTAAACTTAAGTTTTAACAAACGGATTTTGCAAAGCTCTGATCTGAATAACTTCTCAATCACGAATTCCAACGTTAAAGATTCCTATTGTAGTTTCATACAAATAATTCATGACTGTCACTTTAATTATGTGAAAGAGGAGTCTTGGATTGATGACGATGGATGAATAGCAATGGATAACAGAGACATTAAGATGAACAGAGAATTCCAAGAGGAAGTATATAAGTGGAAGATCTCAAAGTCAGAGTTATAACGACACGTTATTTTCTATTAACAACTCGAGAGTCGAAGAATGATATCTGATACGATTTAAAGTTTTAAAATACTCTTACTGCTTTTGGTCCATTCTATCATTGTTTTCCTAATCGAGAAGGGTTATTTTTGTAATTATGTTCACAATTTCAAGTATTCAAAAGGCAGCAACGCTCCCGACTGTATAGGTGTAAAGGAATCGGAAGTACTTTTCAGGTATTCCATGACAGGAAAAATAAAACAAGAATCAATTTTTCTCAAAATACCGTTTTATCAACAACTGAGCAAAGTACGTGCGATTTTTGTTCATCGGTTATTTTTCACAGTTATTATTAAAACAGGAGCTAGAATCCTCGAGAAAACTGACTTCTGTCTTATTCCGTCACGACTGTATAGTTTGGACGGTGAAAATTAAAATACTTGTCAGTTTTTAGAAACACAACGGAACAAATATTTGTTTGAGAAGAAGAAGAAAATTCGCCAAATATATTCTTTCTTTTAAGAAGAAAATTCGCCAAATATTGCATTTGATCGATAAATACAAGATGTTTGTCATATTTTCGAAAAAGAATATCATCCTATTTAGCCGAAAGGGGAAACCGCCCAAACATATTTTAGCTCGGAAGAAAATCCACTCCAGAATAACCTGATTGTATTTATAATTGCGCTTTCGCTTTAATAAAAAATATAATTGAAATATTGAGATATCGATAAGCTATCGAAACAAATCAAAGAAAATATTTGCTAAAACTCACTTTGGAGAAACATATGCAAGTTCAGCCCAGTTACACGATGAATTGCCCAGTCTCATATGCTGTAAGTAGGATATAGTACAGAAGGTACTCCTGATGGTCAGTACCAACGCGCAAGTACGAACGGATGGAAGCGACCTCTCATGCAGTCTCAGCTACAACTTGAAAATAACTGAAAATCCAGGGCGGGAATAAGAGGAAAAATCGCGGTGAGAACCCCAAAGTTTCGACCCAGAAATACAGTGCCAATCGCACTCACTTGATCGAGAAAATTTCCAATGAAGTGACCATTGCGACATGTAACTACCGTAATGTCGCATAGGTGAAAAAGAATAGCACTCTGGTTTCCAAGTTTCATCTAGTTTAAATTTTATTGCAATGGAAACTATTACGTACATTTTCCCTTATTTATTTCGTATTAATTCTATTTATTCTTTAATTTCCCATCAATAACTTGTGTTTAAATAAGGAATTCGAAATCGATTCGATGCTTATCATATCCCCAGTCTTTAAGAGTCTATTGAAATCGATTGTATTACGTGAATTATCAAAGTTATATATTGTTTATCGAATTTGTAGAATTTTCTGAGTATTTAAAATTTATTATGTCAAATACATCAAACTCTATAATGAACCAGGCTTTTCTGGTATAATATGCAGATCATTCAGGTAGTTCTTTCTTGCTGAAGTGGTCAATCGTTCACCTGACACTCCAGTATCAATCATCATAAATATTTTGCTCCTGTTGCAACAATCATGTTAGATAGTGTACAATTAATTGCAAAGCCTTCGATTTAAATAATTAAATTGCCCTTATCATTAAATTTTCGGTGAGGGGTTCAGAAACGCAAAACATCGAGCGTCAATGGCGAAGTGCAAAGGAAAGTGTCAATATGATACAGATCGTTCCTTTTGTGATGCATGTATTGAGTTTTCGATACAATTTTAATGTCCTCTCGATTAAATTTTTCAAGATCTTGTGTTTCTACAACCCTTGAATAGATTCCACAGATTTACGAGTAACCTTTGTGTACAGTTCAGATATACAAACAAAATGGCACGTAAGTATGAGAATATATCAAGAAAGATCAAAAACTCTCTAAAAGATACCTCATTGACGTAATGTCTATAGACCAGTACACTCATCTCAAATAGTAATAATCTATTCTGGAAAGAAATTTAGATAAAACTTTTGTAGATAATGTTATATATCTTCGGTAAACTGTCGAAAATCAGGGTAACAGCATCTAAATGTTACTTAAAAATTATTTCCTCACCGAATTCCATTCGTTGTTAAAAATAATGATTACCATAGTCAAAAACATTTCATCGGGTTGAATTACCATTACCATATTATTCAGTTTGGAATTAATTTCTAAGACAAATTACGCAAAGAAATAAATTTAAATGTTTTAAAATTGACATTAAACAATTTATCTTCAATGAAAGAACTAAGTAATTTGAGAAACGAGAAATTCAGCCAAGCCAAGAGAATCAGTTTTTTCATAACTAAACAAAGGATAATGGAGTCATAGTTTTCTTTTCAATCTTTCTAGAGATTTTTGATATTTTTGGTTCGAATTTTATAATCTTCTGGACCCACAGAATTATCGCCGTGATTGACAAAGGAATGCACGAAAAAACCATTTTGCAATATTTGTAATTAATTGGAAGATGCTTTCCATCCATCATTTGATTTCAGCAGAGACATGATTTATTATTAATTGTTCAATCTGCAGAGCAATCTTCCACTTCGATTTAAAAACCTTTAAATATATAAATAAACTACTTTTGATTGCGTTTTCAGAATCTATGAGGTTATTTCAGTGAGTAATTTCAATTTTCATTAATTCATGAAATTGAATTTAATTCGTGAAATAGTTAAAACAATAGAAATAAAATATTTAATTAAACATACTAAAATGCAGTGTTAAATTCAATATTTTCGATGCGTGCCATATTCATAGAAAACCATGACACCGGACTCAAAAAATACAAACTTTCTAACCCATTTAATAAATTATGTTTCCATTGGTCTCTATTTATTCTACTTCGTTTTTCAGCGAGCATGGATTTCGATAAACTTGGGCAGGGATCTGTGAAATAATTCATCTTCACTTTGTTTCTTGTGAACAAAATGTCATCTAAGCTACTTTACCTTAAGCACTACTTAGATAATGTAAATGATCCCTAACATCATTCTCTCACGTCCTTCCACCTGTCTATCGAATTATATAAAGCGACGGCACACTGGAAGTTTTGAATGTCTTTTCTGGGACACGAACGAATTTTAAAGTTTGGTTTACTGTTAAGCTTAAAGGTATTTCGAATATTAAAATTTTGAATAGTAATAATATCAATAAACTGCTTATTATCAAAATTTTTAATTTCGTGTTGACATAGGAAACGTGTCCCGACCAAGATTATAACAATTGTTAAGAGAACGTACAACCAGCAGATATCCGATTCTCTTTTGCTCAATATACGAATGCCTATTCATTACATAAAACTATTACAACAGATAACCAATAAAGTTACAAGCGCATTAGCAATAATGCCACAAAACTATTGAAAATCGCACGCATCAACAATTCTGTGGTCTGGCGAAGAAAAATTTACAAACACTCCGCAAATACCATTATATTAACATCGACATCACCGCCAAATTTCGGCTACATAATCATTAGCCATCGAGACGCATTATTTTGCCACAGCACACAGTTTGGAATAGACTACGCAAAAAGTTCGCAATTAATTATCCTTTAAGGAGAGAATAAAGCAATTCATTCAAAGATTTCTGTTCTTTTCTTAGTTTATAGCCCGATGCTCTCTTCTGTATCGTTAAAACTTATTATATGTCCAGCCTTTCTTTTAGCCTCTAGCACTTTGAATTTTAAAGTGCCGTAAGACAATTTTCTGTCAGGACAACTTAAATTCCATTGCATCACCACCGCTAGCTTTAACGATTCAGTCTCCCGGATTTATACTCAGAAACTCGAGCGTCATGTTCATTAAAAGTATATAGTAGCACTAGTACGTTGAAGGTGCTTGGACATCTAAAGTCACTTCGCACATATGGGCCTTCCTCGAGAATCGAACCCGAGACCGCTTTCACCATAGGCGAACGCGCTGCCCCCTTGCCTATTAAGGAGGTTAAAAAGATATGAAAGACATTTGGGAAAGTGAATATGAATTTTCTCGATCTTTAGAAAAAGTTGAGCATGATAAATTAATCTGTGGATTGGCATCTTCGAACTAATTTATTTTAATTCTAAAGAAAAAAGTGCGGTGTGTCTTTTATGGATATATCCAATAAGCACAAAAATGTTTTCTGCCTATTATTAATGCGATTTCCGGAAATATTTTTGAGGTTTTTAGATAGTTATCAACCTTCCTAATGATGCACTTGGAAAGAATTTAAGTTGGAATTCAAGCGAATGCCATTCTAAACCAGTTTTCAAGCACAAACCTCAATTTTCTTTCCGTACGACGCATTTCCGCTGATTTGCCTAAAATATTTGAGAGAAATAATACCCGAAAGTAATAATGATACCAGAAAACTAAAATGTCCAAATCTTCCGAATGCTTTTCACCTCCTGCCTTGAATTCTTCTCCTTTGTACAGTTCTCCTGCATTTCGATTTTCACATTACGCAAAGAGGTCGCAGATTACACAGACAACGTCACATCAAGTTATCTGTCAATTCGCACGATACATTTGTGGAAAACAAACAGTTTTCGCTCCCATTCCTGTTCAGATAGGGTGCATTATTGCTTCGACAGATAAAAAATTGAAACGCACAAGTCACCAATTCATTCGCTTTTAATGACGCAAATGTTTACTACTAGCAAATAAATTGTTTCTAAAAATAATCCGATCTATTAAAGAGTTTAACCCTTACCTTGGTTCATCATTTATTTTATGGCGCGATAAATTCAAACCTTCTTACATATGGGCAACATGCTACTTTACGAGAGACTGTTTTCGAAATTAAGAAAAGGAATGCATTTTAGTTAACGTAACTGTGAAAGGTTGTGACTTTCCCAGACGCATACATAAGAGAGAACTGATAATTTTATCTGAGGGGCATTCGTAATCGATCAATGAAAATTTAAAATATGTACCGTACTTTCCGGCGTATCAGACGACATTTTAACCTAGGAAAGTCGAGGGTCATCTTATAGGGCGGAACTTCCGAGCTATACTGAAGAATCTGCGCTTGCCGAACATACATGGTGGAGAGGAACTAAAGAACTGCCACTCGTACATGGTGGAGAGGAACTAAAGAACTGCCACGGCTGCATCCCCGACGCATTCGGCAACCGTATGCAAAACATTTGAATTAAAATTACCATATCGAAATCAAATCCGACGTTTCTTTTAATTTTCATTTGGTGTGCGATAGAAGTCTTATATGGCGAGTATATTCCAAACTCAATATTTTAACAGGAAAAGTTGGGGGTCGTCTTATACGCCGGAAAAATCTGACTTGATCCGCTCCTTATGATTAAATCCGAAGTAGATAAGATCTGATATTGGCCCTCATATCGTTCATTTACCCCGAACATCTTTCCTGCAGCACTTTTCTGAAGATTCGAGAATTCGTCTCTTCTTGTTGTTTTTTGAGAATAATTTATCAATTCGCCTGGAACGTATCTCATAAAAGCACGATTCATCGGAGGCCATGTCCGTAATATGAATTCCCCGAGAGAGAATATTAATTTTTATTTCCACCAAAAATCTTCGTACGCAGTATCTCCTCCAAATGTGTTTTCTGGATTTTTTGTTTCCAAGGGTTACAAAATGTTTTCGATCTCTCCGAAAGAATTCCGCGCCTGGGCGGCCGTTTTATACAGCCATTTTGGCGGATGCAACAGTTTGTGAGGATGCGCTAAAGATTGGTCATTCCTGGATTACATGCTTCATTTCGTAATTTAATTTAAGAAAATCTGGAAAAATTGCAACTTTAAACTATTCTTTAGCAATTGTGCGCAGTTTGTTAAACTACCCGCAGCTATTTTCTCGTCTCCCAAAGACGGCAAAAGTTATAAGGATCTATGGTTACGATGTGGCTAAATATTTTTCATGCAAAAATCGAATCAAAAATTCTGATTCTAATTATATTGCTAAGCGATTGTGCGTCATAAAATACTAAACTAATTTTAAGACGCACAATCCTGGAACAGCAGAAATTTCATTTACACAAAAGAATTCACCTACGTAAAAATCAGGAAATATATTTAACACGCTATCGTTTTTGTTTCACACAGTCTGCGTGGAATTCCTTTAATGCCATCTCATAAGAGAGAAAATCATTGACTCTGATTGTGACAAAAGGGTACAATTATAGAACAACTAAATGTAGTATAGGATGTGTCCCCAATCCGATATCCATTTTCCGTTGGGGAGAATTAGACCGGTGTGAATAAACTACAGAAAAAGAATGAGTAGCAACGTAATTAGGAAAAGAAAGACTTCAAATGAAAATCTTTCCAAACGAAGAAAGCAATGCTATAGGAAATATTAATAAAGGCGTAAACCAATACGATCTTTTCCTAGTCAGGGTAATCAGTTGCAGCTCTATCAAATTCATGTGATATTACTTTTCTACTATAAGATGAATTGGCATTCCTCGCTCGTTGAGTTTGTTCATGTTGTTCTGTCAAATGATAAGAGATTTTAACAGAAAATCTACGTTTTTAAATCCTTTTCGAATATATTATATAATCTATCCCTGATTCCAGAAAAGTCCATAATCCGAAACAACTTCGTTTCCAATCATTTATATTTTGGTATACACAAATCTGTATTGAGAACTTCATCATTATGAGATGACTCCGTCCTAGAGCAGGTTGCATCGCACATTTTCCAAACTTCTCAATTCTCCACTTGCAATTGTTGGTAGCTTCCATTTCTCTTCATATCCGTGAAAAGATCAAACTTTCTTCTAACTTTCCTGCATTTCACTCTTTTTAAACTTGGTTGATCCTGCACATTACGCAATAATTATTTATGATGTCCCAACATGAGACATTTCAACTTACTTTCCTCTCCTGCATCGTACTCATCACATTTGTCTTCAATCCGTTCTATTAGTTGGCCATTTCCCAGTTTGTCAATCCATCTCACTCTCTTCATTTTCCCCCTATAACCACATCTCAAGTTCTCTTCTTTTTTCCTCAAGGTTTCTGATCCATATAAGACCACACCCCATCTAAAGCAACTGACAAATCTTTTCCTTAAGATAACTGGTATTTTTGGGCAGTTGTGAGAGCTGTGATCCATTTTAAGGTTCTCTTTCTCCATGTAAATTCTGCTTTCAATCTCCTGGGTGTAATTGCCTTCTCTATTTATTAGGCTATCCAGATATTCGAAAGATTCTACCCACTAAAGTATTTGGCCTTCAAGTAAGATTTTTAAATAACCTTATTCTCTCCCATTCCTCATAATCTATATTCAATCGATGTTGATATCCATTCTATTTTTCTCCTAGCCTTAGGCATACTTTCCATAGTTTTCTGTAACTCTCTCTCTCTTCCCCTACCAAAACTACTCTCAGTAATCCAGGTCCGACCAAAACGTCTTTACTGTGATGTATAACTTAAAAATCCGATAAAGAGCCATGAGTAGATTTAATGCGAAACTTTTAGTGGCATAGATTAGCGCAGCAACAGCACTTACTGACAGCTATACCGTTCACGGCTGATCTCTCGTTTAGTTACATCATATTTTGCTCATTACTATACATTATTTTATTACTACATGACTCGGGAGTGACTCCCAGTCAATTTTCTCAGTACAGACTTTCGCAAAAGGTACCAGATTTCTCCAAAGTATCAATATAGAAACCATATATGAATACAATTTCACCGATGATTCCTTCGTAGTTAATATTTCATTCTGCTTCAAATTCTTAAATTTAAACTTAGTGTAATGCATTACGCTAGCAGGACAAAAAGCGGGTGATTAATCAACATCTAATTACAATAAGACTGGAATATAAAGGGGCTCCCGGATAGCCATTTGGGAACGGGACGCTAGGAGAAATAAATGAGTTCAAACATAAAAAGCAAAATTGTTCTAAGACCAAAATAAGCATTTATTCTTAATTAAATAGAGAAGAAAGTACTTCCGTCATGGATAATGGACTTTGGATTGAGGATACTGAATCCTAACGGGAAATTGACTGTACTCTTGTCACAATGAGTATAGATCGTACAACGGATTACTTTACCACTAATGGTATCAAACTTATAGCATTGCTTACCATACATTATTAAAAGGAAATCGATTCTCATTAATATATTGGGTTATTATAACAGGAGATACCCAGAACTCCTATTCTTTCTCTCTTTTAAGGAGAAGGTCTAATCACATAAAATGAATGAAAAGGAATTAAAGTTCTTAAAAATAAAATTCCGAAATTGCTTGAACAGTAGTGATAAAGAAAAAGAACGCGAAGAAATGAAATAATAGTCATTCTCACTCGTATTCCTCCACCGCAAAAGAACTCCACAAATTACTAGAAAAATTATACTCTGCATCGACTTAAAACGGATGATCTTGAAAGAAAGCACTGAAAATTATAATTCTTAATGTTCACGCAGCATTTCACTGACGTTGAAATATAAGAAGATATCTAAACAACTTATGGAGCTAATCGAGGGCGAATGAAGAAGATAAAGATGAAAGATGGAATAAAAGCTATACTTAAAAAGAAATGGAATATTTATCGATAAGAGAAATACTCATATATAAAACAAGTCATTTTTAAAGTTTAATTTGACATTACTTTACAGAAATGCGATCTATATGTCTTCCCAATCATCATTCACGAAATATATTTAATTATCAAGATAAGTGATTCATTAACAAGTTCCGCAAACTATTTCCTGTGTTTCAAAAACTGCCACGGTAGCGTATTCATGTTGAGATGACTAACTCGAGCTAAGTAACATTTCCACGCGTTACCCGAAATACGCTTACTTTGCCATCGGGTTTGGGGATGCCGAAACCATTAGCTAAGCAAATGAACGAGAGATAATTTCTCACCTTTGGCCTCCTCCTCCTGCCTCACATCTCCTCCCCCTTTCCGCCGCCTCACACACAGTGACGTCACTGCCTCCTCCGCCGCGGCCGCCACCGCCTGCAGTCCACTCTGCAGTTCCCTCCTCCTCTTTCTTTCTCCGCCCCACTCCCCGTCCTCCTCCGAAGAGGAAGATCGCGCCTCTTCTTCGGGTCGCGCTCGCCTTCGCCGCCCCTCGTCTTTCGAGAGACGGCTGCACAGCGCTTCTGGGAAGAGCCGCTCCTTGTTGCCAATTTGTTGCTGTTGCTGCTGCCTGTGATGGCGCTGCAGCTCCGCGAGTCCTTCTCCGAAAACCACCTGCATTTCCATGGCGAGGTGGGTTGTATCCAGCGACGAGTGCGGGCCGCGGTGCGGTTCGCGCCACTCGCGCGGCCCCTCCTCGCCCCACCACTCGGCCAGTGCTTCCGAGAGGACGATCCTCTCCGAAAGATGGGACTTCAACGACCCACCACGGCCTCGCCCGCTTAAGAAGGCCCCATTGCTCCTTTGCGGTCGACCGCTAGCCAAAGGAGCTCCGTAATGTAGGCCAAATGTCACCAACTAGTCACAAACACTCAGCGATCCATCGCGAACGGCAATCACGTCTTGCGCGTAACAGTGTGGTCGAAGTGGAGTTTGAACGTCAGTGCGAAAAAGGGCCCAGAGTGGGTGCCGCACTGCCGCGCGGCCCAACCGGGCACCAGCCTGCACCAGGGCGCTATCCGCGCATTCCGAAGGCTATTAAGAGTCGAAGATCCTCCAGAGGCCGCGGCCGGAGGAACGCTGTAGAGAGGGCAACCGACGCGCTCCGGTTCGGACGCGGCGCCGCCTCTGGGGCGCGGGGGCGGAGGGCGGGGGCACAGAGAGGGCAAATGGGGGCGAGGTAGAGGGGGCGAAGTCGAGCTGCCCGCCCGGAAAACGGTCCCCTCCGTAACACACCACCATTACAGCGACACCACCTAAGCACCGACGAACGCTCTCCCGCAAACAGGGCCTTCCGAGAGAAAAATCGACACTTGTCCAAGGTCTCTGAGCGCAAGGAAAGATGGGCAACTAAACACGCGATTTCCAAGGGTTCACATCGTCTGAGGGCAGAGATGGCCGCGTTCGGCTCCGGGCCGCGCTCGAAGGAGAATTCGCGGGACGCATTTATATATGAGACAGCTAGAAGGACAGGAGTGTCGAGTTGGCGGAGGAGGAAACTTAGTGGACGGCGACGCACTCTCGTTAAACGATTCCGATAGACTGATAGTGTTGCCCGCGAGCAGAGAGATCTGGAGGGGAAACCGAAGGACAGCGCCACTCGGCGGAAACAGAAAGAAGCGGGTCTTGTGGGGGAGGGAGAGGAGGGGGAGGTGCAGAGGACTTCGATGACGCGTGTCCGAGTGCCGCGTGAATTGTCGGAGGAGTAATGATAGGGGGCGGTAAATATGCGGAACGTGACGTCAGAGCCATCAGAAGTAATCGTCTTCTGCAGCCGAAGACTATATACGACATATTTCCAAGTCGAGAGCGGAGAGAGAGAGAGACTTCTTTCGGCATAATTGAAGCCATTAATTATAACTGTTCGTAAAACGTTAAAGTGATTGACGGAGGGATAACTACCGTCACTTTCTTCAGATTACTGTTTACTTATGGGCCGAGAGCATCGCTGCACATGACGTCTTTAGTAATTAAGGCAATCCAAACTGGGAGCCATAACTTCTTCATGTGCTCTCACGGGCATCCGTTTAGACGCTGGGATGAATTACGAATTTTGCGAAAGATGCCTCTCAGATTATGAAGTAGTCCTATGCTGCAAGCGAAATGCAGATTTATCAATATGGCGGGCACGAAATTAGAATATATGGAAGTATTCTTCGCTCAAAAAATTTAATGAAATTTTCAAACTTTAATGTTACTCTTCGTTACAGAGGGGCAGTCTTACGATGAATTTCTTTTCTTCAACTATCTCGAGTGTCATAATTCCACTTCATGTATCAGAAGTCTTGTCCTTAAGCTGAGGGTGTCCATTGCTGTTAATTGTCATAGTTCTATTTACATATCTATATCTCGATGTTATAGTATGCGAGGATTGTCCATGAGAGTTATTGGTACCATTCTACTATATCACACCCCCTAAAATGTATTGCTGTAAATCGAATTGAAATGAATATTTTACTTTGGAAATCAAATTAAAATTATATTATAGATATCACGCTTATTATTTTGTTTTCTTAAACTCCATTTACAATACAAATGACAGCTATTATAAAACATTTCAAAATTCAACATGTTGTTGAAACTCGAGAATATATTTAAAAATCCGATGGAATGGACATTTTCCTTTAAATTGTAACGAAAAATTCTGCTATCAATGTATCACAGAAGCATCAGCCTGTTCCATGTTGAGGCTTGTTCCATATCTTTTGCACTTCGCCATAAATAAATGGAATGAAGGTAAATACTAAGAAAAGTAAACACATTACTTTCACTAATAAGAGAAAAGAGAGAGAAATTATTTAAAAGCTTAACGGAGAGACAATTCCCAGGGTGAAAAAATGCAGGTACTTGGGGGTCACACTGACTAGTAATTTGGATTGGAGTACACATGTAGACAAAATCGTATCTAAAGCGTTTAAAAATCTCCATTACGTGATGAGAAACTTACAAGGAAGTAGTAGGGAAGCAAAAGAGTTAGGGTATAAGACAATAGTGAGACCACTATTAGAATACTCAACAAATGTGTGGGATCTGCATGATAAAATTTATATAAAAAAGATAGAGAAAGTTCAACGGAAAGCAGCTAGGTACGTGTTAGGGAGGCATAGGAAAGAAGACAGCGTTACAAAAATGTTAGATATGTTAGGTTGGGAAACGTTAGAAAAAAGACGGAGAGTAAATCGACTCGTAGGCATCTTTCAGGTCCGAAACGGAGGAGAGGCATGGATGGAGCTAAAGAGCAGAATAGAGAAACCACACTATATAGCGAGAGGGGATCATTTACAAAAGTTGAAACTGAGGAAACAAAGAACTGACGTCGCAAAGTATTCCTTTATAAATAGAGGGGTTAAAGAATGGAATATGTTGCCTGAAGAGGTCTTCAAACCCTTACCTAAAAATAGAAAAGAGTTCAAAAGTAGATGTTGTAGATTTATTAAATAAGAGGAGGGAGAATTGTTATCTTTTGTATTATTTGGTTGTTTATAAAAGGGACAATATGAAAACGATTGACAATTTGGACTTAAAAGCATCAGAGTGTGACAGTGAACTGTAGTTTTTATAATTAGGGGATAAATGTGGTGTAAATGTTATGGTGGGGGTGACAAGGTGTGTGTGTAAAGTCCTGATGTAGTGTAGTGATATTTGAATAATGTGTATTGTGATTGAGTACTGTGTGGGTAGTAATGTTAAGTGTGGGATATTTATCTGTGTAACGTCCGGTGCAGGGATTGGTTTGTAACTATGTTGTATCTTGATGATGGTTGGGGCTGCCACCAGAAGAAATTCTACCAGCAGCATGAATAAATAAATAAATATATATTCAAAGTTTTTGGCTTCCGAAACACACCTAAATAATTTTGTGAATGATTTAAATCAATGAAAATTTTTAATATATATCATATTATTATGCTTGAAATATATGATAATACAAATTCAATAAACAATAAGATAGAAACTTTGGTAATTCATGCAGTCTAAGTGATTGAAAAAGAAGAGGAGTTATGACAGTTCAGATTTATAGATTAAAAAACTCTGCAGCATATGTTAATCCAAGATTAGGGATGGCCCAAATGGTCCAGATTCCTTCGGACAAAGAAGTAACAAGCTCCTTAACTAAATTAGATTTCATTCTTTCTAACACACTCAGGTGCGGTGTTTGGCTATCTACCAAAACTTTACTCTTGTCAGTTTAAGAGAAAGAAAAGATTACATACCCCCTTCACACCTGGCATGCCTAAGTACAAATTTGCCCAGTTTCCCATCAACTGCTATTTTACTGGTCATTGACCACTGAACTACTTTCTGAATTTTGTGATACCACTAATAAATAACACATAGTAACATCGAATCCACTCCAATCACGAAAATTGTCATAATATTGGCAAGAAGATCTCAACATAGCCTTCGTAGTGAAATAACTCTTTCTTTATTCCATGGAGGGGAAACTTGTAAAGAAGCAACTCTAAAGCAGAAACGTTGGGTGATGGGTTACCATAGAAAATCCCTATAAAGTACTTGATATAGGAATGCTGATTGCAATTACTGTTTTTTTTTCTAGGGCAGATTGTTTAATTATAGAATTCAAGGAAATAACATCTGACACCCCAAAAATATTGTGTGCGACCAGCAACATCAAGAGAGAATGAGTATGAAAAGACGCTTATTAACTATATTCGAACATCTGAGAAAACTTGAATTTATCTCTACAAGGCAAAGTTTCAACAGTCCATGAAATAATTCAGGGTGATGAAGACAAAAATTCTAGCTAATGTTGGTGTGTTAGAAATCAGCAGATTTACAATACATTTGAGATCGCCCAAAATATTACTTCCTTTTTTGGATTATTTGTATCCTTTACTCACAATACTCCTGCTTACTTTCCTATTCTTCTATATATCCTTAGCTTCAGACAAATGCATCTGTCATACATTCTTTTCTTTGCTCTTCATTTATCATTCTTTTTTGGTAGCCTTCCTCTACCGTTGGAACTATTCAAATATAATTTAGTCATTTTGCCTCCATGCATGCCTTCCAGATTTGAAAACAAATATGTTACATCTCTTTCAGTCTGTTTTTCTAGCATTCTTTTTAATCAATTAGTAACTTCTCCTATCAGGTTAGTTCTCATGGATCTCCATTCTTCTCATCTACTTACTTTCCTTTTCAATCCTTCATACTTCTTAATTTTGGTCCAGTTTTTTAAGTTGTCTAACCATGCTATCCTTGTTCTCTCCCTCTTTCTCTTCCTTATGGTCCATCCTCTCAGTGCTGTCATGATTCTCTCCCCTGAGTACATGTCCTGCATAATTCCTCTTTCTTGCTCAGGATGCAATTATTCTATTTTTCATTTTTTTTAACAAAAAAACTTTATAGGAAAGGTTTATTCTCAGATTCATTCTCTCTACAATAACAGCTGTAGCATTTAACAACTTTTTCCACCCTTTTGCTAATTCCCCAATCAATACCATGTTCGACTTTGATGAACACCCACTATTGAAACTTCTAAAATGATTCTGTCACACATTTATCCATGGGAACTCTGAAGAGCCATGGAGACAAGCTTAACTGTTTCAATCACAAAATACTCACTCCAACTACTATTTACTCTCAGAAAAACTTTGTATTTATCATCTACATATCATTCCACTTTACCATATTATACATGCAATACACCTCTTCTTTCTCATTAATATATGTTTCATTCACTTTTTTAGGAGAAAAAATTATTTATTTCTGCATCCTCTACTTGGTATTCAACCTCTTCGTGACCTTGAAATTTTTACTTTTTGTGGTCCTCCCTGCATGTTTAATCAGAAATATGAAATATATTTTCTCTAATATACTTACTGTATCCCTGAACTGAATAGAGAGCAATAATTATACTGAACTATAGTACACCATGCCTTTAACATTTACCTCTCATTTGTATATACTGTGGAGCAGTTATTACATTTTCCAATAATTTAGTATGTTTATCTGATAGACAGATTAAATAAATCAGACACTCAACTAATAAGTCCTTTCATCTACACTTCAGTTTTAATCAGTAATTTCATCCACACTTGTAGCATTCCTCCTAATTATCAATATCTCCATGCATTCTGGGACCTCATTCATAATTACTTAATATTTTCTGTAAACCTAAATACACATTCAGTAAAAGTTACTGAAAGCACTTTGTTTATGGCGCTGTACCTCTTTTACCAATTAAAAATATTAGGTCATAATTTTTCTGATTTTCTCGGTTTAAATGACAAAATTAACCATATAATCCTACTTTCGAGGGATTCCCAAGAGTAGAAGTTTGCCACACCCGCCCATTCTTAGGGACGATTAGCCAAGCGAGCAATGCTTTTGACTTTGGTGAAAGCAGTCCCTGGTTCGATTCTCAGAGGAAGCTCACGTGCGAAATGACCTCGTCGAAGCACTTTCAAAAAATAACTACTAATAACTTTCGCTACCGTAAAATAATGTGTCATTACATTGATGAGAGTTGTGTAGTAAATATCTCCAAAGCATCGAAGAAATATGCGTTAATGTTACCTACCCGCACCAACCAAGAGCGATTCCAGAAACAAGCAAAAGGGGGGTTCCGGGTATGCCTAGCAACCCCCAGTTTGTGGGGGTCCAAATTTTACAAAGTAACTTCGTTATCTCGTAGAGGGTAAACAGTACA
Organism: Pachydiplax longipennis; assembly: GCA_036926295.1. Lineage (NCBI taxonomy): Eukaryota > Metazoa > Arthropoda > Insecta > Odonata > Libellulidae > Pachydiplax > Pachydiplax longipennis. Next base: position 9,050,472 of record JAVFKF010000024.1, on the reverse strand, counting down.
CCTAAAAGATTTTTTGGTCGAATATCACACATAATTAATTAATAACAACTCGTCGCATAGGCAGAGGATGCGGAGAAAAGGACCTTATGGATATTTGCAACCTGGACCCCTTTCGAAGATATTCGGCCCTACAAAGAATAAAGACATGGATAATGGAGGAACTTTATAGAAGAGCCACGTGACTTGTCAAGAATTGCTGATAAACAGTGAAACAAACTAAAACGTATCATTTTATAGTAAAAGTTATATTTTCATTTATTATTAAATTCAAAATTTGTCGAAAACTTTTGAATGATCAGATATGGAAAGTCTTTGGCATTTTTTCATCCCTAAATAAAAGCTCTGAAAAGAATTTAATAACAGTATTTCTGAATCTCATTTATCATGTCAATTAAAAATAAAATACTATTCTTTTATAGCTTAAAATTTCAGAGATTCAAATTCTTTCCTCAACGAACACTTATGAAGTCTAACACAGGAAACGTAAGTCCCTTCCGAAGCAGGGAAACGTCTCCATGGAGACAAATGCACGTACACAGGCTTAAGTTGGAAAACGAAGTGGAAATAAGATATGATCATCAATGATATCGGAATGTAAACTCTGAGAGATCTATCATTCAGCTCCAAAATGGAAAAAATACTTTCCGCTGAATATCATGGAAGCCCAAGAACTAGTACATTTGGTGATTTTGATACAAGATCGTCCGTTGTACTCTCTGATGAGCGACTTGAAGGTATGGATGTTTGTTCATTTGTAAATAAATTGTTGTGATAAGAAACGTGAATTACGCGCGATATTCAACGATTTACAGAGCTGAGTGACGAAGCGCTTGAAACATACTACGATCGTCTCCAGAAATCCGTAAAAACGTTAAAAATAGAAAATATTATGCTTGAACGTTTCTCCGAACGAGTGGATCCTTCGATCATGACTTACATCAATCAGTCTTTGAGCCGTCACTCACGTAAGCTAAATACTTATATTTCTTGAAAATGTTACCCTATAACAGTTCAGTATTACTAAACAGGAGTAATGGGTAGCAACGTATACATTATATACAATGTGAACATCTCTAATAGCTTTTTGAACCTATAATTGATAGGGATCTTTCATTACTCAGAGCATCTTTCTTGTTTCTTAACACTATTTTTATCCATTTTATATATGTCCCATATATCTCTTTTATAGATCCATTTATAAATACCACTTTCAGTGGCAAATATTTTCGGTTGGATTTAAAACCATTTGATAATTAATTCAATTTTTTTATTAATAACTTGTTTACCATATGGAAACTCCCATAAGTTTTCCTTCTTTACTATCAAATAAATAAATTAGTCACCATAATAATGATAACTTACAGTATAATCTACTTTTGTCCAGCCCAAGCCCAAAACAGTCCTGTATCTTCCTCTCGTATGTCTTTACTTGGAAAGAGAAGCAGCATTGACTCTGTTACATCCACTCATACTATTGGAACAATTAGACTTCGCCATACAGGGTCAGCCATGACTCGCGGAGGAGGTGATCGCATTGCCAAGTGAGACTCCTTTCATTTTAACTGCAAAGTGGAAGTAGATACTGTATTTTTATCTATTAACAAATACAAATAATATTAAGCTATTATAATTTAAATATGTTATATATGCATGCAAAGAGAATCAATAGTAGGAGGCAGGATCATTCAAAGGAACTTAACTAATACTTAAGTATTAGGAAACTAAAGTGAAAATTTTTCTTTGGTTTCAGACTCTGCTGCTTAATTATTCTTGATTGACATAATTTGAAGTGGGTTGTAATTGGTACTCAAAAAGTTAGTAGATACTCAAGTGATTTTCAAGTCAACAATGCAAGTCAAATATTCATTTTCTATACATGAGGATCACATGCTTTGATTATAATACATGTAGATTTGATTTAAGCAGGCTGAAAGACCAATATTCTATAGCATTAAATTTTGTCACAAAAATACTCTGAAGATTAATTATTAATATGCATGCAATAGGTTGACTTTGCCACAAAAAATGGATATCCTTATAAGAGAGATGGAGCTTGTTTCAACATCAATGGAAAAAACTAGGGAAAAGTGGAAAATAACTACCAAACAGTTAGAATCAGAGATAGAGGAAGCAATGCTGAGGTTTGGAGGTGCAAAAAGAGCTAGGGAAGAGTTGGAAGAGGGATTTTCATATAAGTGGAAAGATCCAATCACAGGTCATATTCCTACTGAAAAGTATTTACGGCAAGTACAGTGATTCTTGTGATTATTCATATAATTTATGGATATTTTGCATAATTGTTTGCATGCATAAAAAATAAAATTGGATGAAATGTTTCTCCCACCATTACAGTAGTTGAAAAAAAGGAATAGCTAATAACTCTTCATAATAATGATGATTACACTCAAACTAGGAAATTAAATTATCATATATATATATATATATATATATATATATATATATATATATATATATATATATATATATATATATATATATATACGAGTAAAAGTTGCTTGCATACTGCAAGCTAATTGGTAAAAATTTACAATAAGTTCCCCTTACGGGTGTCATCAACGAAGCTTATCCAGCAAAATTTTTAAAATTGCCGCAATACATTTCTTACGTTAGAAATTCTCATCCATCTAGCATCGAACTCACGGTCATATGTAACCTTTCTTCCACTGGTTCTATAGAAAACTACTTCAAACGCAAACGCTGTGATTTTGAATAGTCTCCTGCATAAAGAAAGGCCTCAAGACAATTTTTAAAAAATTGCGTAAATGACCGCCTGGCGTCGAACACAGGACCCGTTCGTGAGAGACAATGGCATATGAATGTTAGAGAAGTGCTACTCTGACGTGTTTCAAAGTTTCAATTCAGTATCTTATCGGGAAGGTCCTAAAATAAGATCCGTTATTCCCGTTTGAAATGCATGGTAGAATCGGAATGACGCTCTAGCATCGAACCAAGGACCTCTAGAGAAGCAGCGGACGTCATGAAGGAATCTTTACAAACGCCTCTGTCACCATTCCGGGTTTTATCTTTCCAGTTTATCGGGAAGGCATTTTAAAAAATCGTCCCTGATATCAGCAATGCATTTCTTACGGAGGCATTTCGGATCCACCTGGCGTCGAACACACGGACATTTGGTAACATTTCTTCGTTTGGTACGATGGAAGACCATCTCATCTGTAAACACCGAGAATTTGATTGCTCTATCGCATCGAGAACGGCCTCAAAACAGATTGAAAAAATTCGCGCATAAGACCGCCTAGCGTCGAACTCAGGACTCTTCCGTGAGAGAAGATAGCAAAATAATATTAGATAAGTGCCATCCTTACTTGTTCCAAAGTTTCGATTCAATATCTTATCGGGAAGGTCCCAAAATGAGATTCCACTTTCCCCATTTGAAATACATGTAGGAATCGGAATGACCCTCTTGCATCGAACCAAGGACCACTAGACGAACGATGATATTCATGGAAGAAAGTTTTCAAACGCTTCTGTCACCATTCAGGGTTTTATCTTTCCAGCTTATCGGGAAGGCATTTAAAAAAATTTTCAAAGATTTCTGCAATGCATTTCTTATGGAAGAATTTTGCATCCACCTGGCGTCGAACTCACGGTCATTTTATAACATTTCTTCCATTCGTAATATAGACGACTACCTCAACTTCAACCTCCGAGATTTTGGTTCCTCTATCTTAACGATAACTGCCTCAAAATAATTTTCAAAAATCCGCGCAATGCATTCTTATGGGAAAATTGCGATTTTTGGGAATTTCTGGTATCGAACCCATGATAGCTAGCGTCGATGTCTGCATTATTCTGGCATCTAGAGTGTAGGGCCAGTACGTCGAAAAAATCTGACGTCGATGGCGCTTGTGGAACATGGTCAGAATTCGTATCCCCTATAAATATATAGGTATATATATATATAGGTATATCCGGAGAGTTAGCTATATATAATAGATATATATATGATAATTTAATATATATATATATATATATATATATATATATATAACTAATGAAAGTTTAATAAAAAATGTAATAAAAAATAATACACATTGGCAGAAACCCTGTGCCATAAGAAAGAAATTTTAACAAAAGAACTAATTAATATAAAAAATTGAAGCTCAAAAATATTTAAATAATCATCTATAATATTTATAAAGAATTAATCTAAAAGTAGGCAAATGAATAATTACCTATACTATTACCTACTAAATAAAAAAGTAGTATACAAATGCCTATAACATGCAGGTAGAATTTCAGAGTTAATTTTCAGAAAAAACAGTGTGTCATGTGCTGATAAATATTGTATTATAGCAGTATAATTTTGTCTGACATTTTCATGACTCCATTTAAATTAATTATTTTTTCTTCATAAATTAATCTTTAATTCTTCATATTGAAATCGATGTTCATTAAAAATGAATTGCTAGTAAAAATGACTTTGAAAAATTGTTCATAATATGTGTTTGTTGGGCTATTGAAGTAAAATTTGACTGAATTGAAAGAAGCTTGCTATGAAATCTTAAATGTTACTGTTTTATTTTTCAAATGATAATAATAATATGAATCTAATTCCAGGTATATTAAAGAGCAAATTCGTCTTGGGGAAAGAAATATAGAGAAACACAGACTTAAAACATCAACACTTCTGATTCATTACAACAGAGCCAAGCAGCAGCTTCACCATAAAGGAGAATTACACGATGGACTTTCTGCAGTTGATTTTGAGCAGAATAATATTATGAACAATGAGCTTAAGAAGTCACTAGAAAAGAAAAATCAATATTTTCTTGAGTTAAAAAAAATTATGGGTAAGTCTTCTTTTTTTAACAGCATTCAGAAGGGTTTTAACAACATTCAGAAAAGTGGATTTTAATATTCCATAGCATGTATAATTGCTATATATAGGAAGTTCTTCAATTAAACTAAAGGATTTCCCTTATATCAGTGAAATTTCAATTTCTTCATTTTCCAGTGGTGCTCCCCATTTGGTAAATGCACAATATATTTGCATTCCTCAAAGTATTTATATTTATTGATTTCTGTGCTAAACATAGTAAAAGAAAGCACCCATCAAGAATAAAAGACCCTTTAGGATGTTAAACAGGTATTTTAATTAGTTTAATTTTCTTTTGAAGTGATCTAAAGTATTAGATGTTGAAAACACTGCATTAGTATTTTGTCAGGACCAGTATCTTCTAGTTAACAAAGCACCTGATGCCAGAATACAGACTTGTATGAGTGATTCCTAGAAATCAGTAATCTCTAGGTGCTTCAACTGGTGCTGAAAAACAACTAACAAAGAGTTTTAAACCTCTAATTCATTAACATTCATGTTCCAATTTTCTTTTCTTTTATTGATCTACTGTATGAAAGTCTCCAAAGGGCTATGAATATTTTGTTTAACAAATAGCATTAGATTAAAATATTTTCAGATAGGCATTAATGGAGCAAATTTACATGCAGTGAAATGAATTATTTACATTCATTATGTTGTTATTTAACGCATGTCTAGATCTTTCTTTATCATTTGATGAATAAATTATTATTGCTACTATATTATTATTGAAAATTATTACTCAGTGTTGGAAAAACAAACAATTATTTACATATACCCTCATACTGTTCATAATATTGATAGTTTCAAAAATATTAATATTCAGAAACAGCAATATTATTTTAGTAAAAAGTAATTGACTTCCATTTAGATCTTTCTGAGAGGGTACTACTGAAGTTATTGAATATAGAGTAAAAATTGGGAGAAGAATAGCAGCATGGAATGTGAAGTAAATACTAAAGTGTAACAAGCTGGAGAATATTAAGATAAAGATAAAATGGATAGAGATTGATATTTTCAGTATCTCAGAAGTGAGACCAAAGGCTGGTTATTTGTGGAATGAAAATTCCAGGAAGGAATCTCCAAAGAAACCTGAACAATCATCAATAGGGATAATTCTAACTGATGGGAGATCAGTATAAGAAAAGGAGCAAAAGCAAAGATAGAATAGTAATTCAAGTTTATAAGTCAATTACCGATCGCAATTACGTAGAAGCAGAGAGTATGGATGAAGATGTATGAAAGTAAGAAGACAAGGCAATGAAAATATAATAATCCAATGCAGTAGTTGGCAAAGGGATGGAGATATAGTTTGCAGGTTAGATCTGGGAAAGAGGAATAAAATGGCATTACTAGAATGACCTATGCTAGTTGATTTTTGTAGTTGAATGATGGAGGTAATTGTGAAGACAATAATATGTAGATCAATAAAGGTAGAACTAAACTCATGGTATGTGACAGACAAGAAAATGCTCAAGTTAGATTACTGTAATGTAATGAATGAGAAATATTAGAGGGAGTTAATGACCTTATGTATCTAGGAAGCAAAAATTCTGAAGAAGAGAGAAGCAAGATGAAAATATGAAGTAGAATATGCCAATCAAAAATAACTTTTTAACAAAAAGAATACCTCTTTACAACATAGAATATCACACTGTGTACAAAGAAGAGTTTACTAAAATCACACAGAGTATAGTGAGATAATGAAAAATGTTAACTGTTCCAATCACAATAATAAAAAGGCCAGTAAATGATGCTAACTAGAAGATGGCTGCAGACAAACCTTGGGACTGAACACCAAAGAAGAAGAAGTAGCAATTCTTTCTTAATCAAGGCTAACTAGTATATGGGAAAAATAGTTGACACTTAAGAATGTGGGGAAAGATTTTCATTTCTTGATGATTTCACCAATGCAAACACGACTTTTGAATGGAATGATTTTCAGAATCGTTATTTTGAAAATAAAGTGTATTTCATTTGCTATCAAATATGGCATACATATCACCAATTTTTTTTTCAAAATATACATCTTGAATAATAATATATGAATGACTCCAAGGAGTAGCAACCTTTAAGTTAAATAACGACAGAATTGCATTATAATCTGACAGGAAAGTGTAATCTAGAGTTGAATGAAAAGAAGAAAGAGCTGTGGAAGATGACTCAAGAAATAAATGATTTGAAGAAATGTATTAAAGAAAAGGAAGTTGCCATGGAGAAATATAACAATGATACTGAACTAATCAATGAAGAAATTGAGCTAGCTCTCAATAAACGCAATAAATTGAAGAAAATCATCAGTGAATATCAGGTAAATACTACTATGTGCTTCCATTTTTGCTAAATTACAGATACATTTTTTTATACTTTTATACTTATAGAGTTAGTCTCTGACTCTATTAACATAATCACACCTCAGCAAAAATAGTCAAGTTTTACTTTATATCTGACAAATGTGCAATGTGACCAGCATAGACAATATCAGATAGATCCCATCCCAAAGAAATGGCACTCACCCCTTCCAACAAATATAGTCATAGGAGATTCAAGAAACTCTATATTAGTTAAATATGAAAATCTTTGAGCTTCTTCCTTGAATGGAAAAGAAGCCATCAATGTGGCAGAGAGTTTCTCGAACCTCTTATTTATCAAGCACAGGAAATTTTGAGAACACACAGCCAAGCTCCAATTTCTTTTTTTTCATTCAAGTATACTCATCTTGATAAGTTGTTTCTTTTCTGATGTATTAGCTTGGATTAACAGTTAATAATAATTAAAAGGAAATAAATGTTGAATAAATATTGAAAATATATTAAAAAGTAAGGGACTGGATACTTATTTTTAGACTGATTAATATATTAACATAAAGTAAGTATGATTACTCTGTTAATATATTAGTGATATCAATACAATAAAATTAAAATATATGACATTCTTTAAACAGAATTCTCAGAAAAATGAGTCGGGGAGAAATTAAGTCAGTTTTTGGGAGTGATCACTGTCATAATAGATCTTTAGGTTCATCAATTGTAACTTATTCAACTTATCTCAACAATATATTTTAAGATTTAACCATGCATGAGTATAAGAAAATGATAACTTTTCTAATGGATATAAAAAATCCTAGGAAAATTTTGTTCTTCTTGATATTTAATCGGTATAATTCTAAAGAATACTGATAAATAAAAATTTTTATCATTCATCCCCCGGATGCTTCTTCTTTCTAACAAAAACTTTATAAATTTTCTAAATGACTTAAAAAGGAATTATACTCATAAATTATCAAATATATTATTAATAAATATTAATATAATTACAATGTCTCTCTTTTAAAATTTTTTATAAAATATTTTTTACCATATCTTCAGGCCATCAAAACTTAGTACCTTGGCAATCATGTTTATTCTTGTTTTCCTTCAAAATTGCCATGATACTATATGTCTAGCTCAATTTCAAGTAAATTTTTATATCAAATGGTTTAGGTTACAGATCCTTAATATATGCACTAATAGTTAAAAAAATACTATTGTATAATATTAATACTAACCTAAACAATTATGCATCTTCTTAATGCTGTTAATTTTACTCTTCAGGCTCCAAGTGTGCTGGATTATATAAAGAAGAAGGATGAATTAGAGAGTCTTTTAAGACAAAAAGAGTCCTTGCTAAAGAGAAGATATATTACTTCCTAGTGTAATAAAGATGTCAAAGAAATAAGTACTGATAATTAATTTTAATGTGTCATTGCAGAGGTCAATTAATAGTAATGATGACATTTCAAAATTACTGGAACTGCTGCTTGTTTATTGGTATTTTTCATTTTTTTCTATTGATAATGATGAACTATATTCAGGGGCAACCTTTTTCTAAACATTTCTTTTGTTTTTATCAACATGGCAAAATGAGTGCCATAATAAATGAATAACAGAACATCAATTGCTCTGAATTGTATGAATTGTTTGATATTCTTCTGATGGATATTTCCAGCAAATTCTTTCAATGGCCAATTTATAATTCAGTCAAATCAAAAGAGGATATTTGTTTGGTTGGAACTCTGTAGGGAAATATTTTTGAAAAGCTGTTTGATTCTATTCATAATTTATTTAGGATTCTTCTTTCTTGATAGAGAGCAGTGGATTTGGGATTAACTAAACATGCAGCAACCATGGTTGCAAAAGAACTGGGGAACCGAGAGTGCTTTGTTTTATTTTTCTTAAATACAGGGTTGCCATACTCAACAACACTCCCCCTCAATACTGAATTAAAAAATTAATTCTTACAAAAATCTGTTACTTTCACTTCTGTCACTTTGACATTGACACATAAACAAAAAAATATTAAGTTTATAATTTCAAATTAGTTATTTCTACTAATTAAAACAATTAAGTTACTAGTGTAGCTTACTATGACCAAGTTCTAAATTAAGACTGTGTAACCTCTTCAAATTCCTTTGCTTGATAGGCACTTATTCCTTGATCTCCACTTCCTACATGAACTCCTAATTCAAAATTTTCTAATTATTAACATGAAAATTACAAGAAATTATAATAATTTAAAATGTCACACTATAATATTCTCTGCTAGTTGATAGTGTAGGATTATTAGTATTAGGATGATAGGATATACTTTACTAAATCTACATTTATCTTATTTTTTAATTCCATACCCATTGAAGGTTGAATGAAGCTTGATATATCATGTATGAATTCATTTTGAGATTAATGATTTAATATTGATAATAATGGTATCATCTGATGACAAAAATCTCACTTAAGTCTGAAGGTTGGAGTAGCAATGTTGCATTTCTCTATAGGAAAACTACACATATGGATGTATGCATATCAAACTTTGGGGGTAACTGATAACCTAACTAACACTATATGAGATTATATAGCAGTTCTTTTACATTCCTCCATTTTGAATGAAAAAATATAAAAATAATCTGGACAGGTGGTACCAGATCCCTACACTGTCTAATTTGGTTCAATGAACAGATTGAGAAGTTTTACAGTTATAGGATTTAATGAGCAGTAGAAAATTTTTGACTTCACCAAATAACCGTTAACAATATAAACATATTATAAACATCATTTCTTTGAGTGCTTTGAAAATTTAGTAAATATTCTCTACTTTGAATAAAAATTTTCTTGGCAGCAGTTCCTTCCAAAATTGGTACGGCAGGATGATCAATGTTCTTATTTTTCTTAGGATCAGCAAATAGGAACATTAGGGTTGATATTGTTTTGTTATATATAGATATATATATATATATATATATATATATATATATATATATATATATATATATTGGTGTGTTCCTATAAATGGTTGGTCATTTGGAAATTTATCTATCCTTACAGGTAATCCTAACTAGACTAAAGTTAAAGTTGTTACTAATATACACCTTTTCTATTTATTTACTACTATCAATATTGCAAAAGAAGCATAATAGATCCTACCTGGTATGTGGCTCAGAAATGAAGGAGTCCTAATAAATTGTATCCCATTATAATTCCAAATCAGGTCCTATGTATTAGGGTCTGTAAGGAATTAAATAAGCCATGATTAAAAAATATAGAGATCTAAAGAGATTATCAAATTAAATCTATAGCAAACATAGTTCAGGACAATATCATTGTCATCATGATCACCTCGATTCTCTCACAAACGTCTTAAGATCTCTCTAAGTTTACTTAAAGAAGACTGAAGAAAATATATTTTTAACACGAGATAAAATTGGCGGTATTATCCAAAATCTCTAACAAAGACAAAGAAATTCATGTTGCAAAAATATAAAATTTTCATTCACACAAAGTGAAAGATAACATACTGGTACCTTTTAGGATTTTTTCACAGCTCTCAGGATTACATTTATTCACAACCTAGAGTGGTAAAACTTTTTTTAGAATATAATTACTATTGCGATTTTTAAAACCAGAATCACACATACAAGAGTACCTACAGTCAGAAGACTGAGCAGGGCTAGGGAATCAAATACATGAAGGTGCAAACTTATTTATTTTAGTATTTTCCTTCTTATAGTATTTAGTAAAATAATCAGATTCCATAACGTAATTTGCACATGGGTACTATGTAGGCTTTGTTCCTAACAAGGCTGCAATAAAAATGTATTCAGACAAAAAATAAGACATTTTTTGTCTGTAAAAACGATCGTAATTGTTAAGATTTACTAGTGAATTGCATCATTGTTCTTTGTTAACAAAGGATTTCTTTTCCATAATTCTAAATACAATACTTGCTATATGACCATAGAAATTGGATGGTAGGTTGGGACTGTGATCATTAAGCAAAGAGTTGCAAAATTGGATAGTGGCTTCCTGAGCTAGCAACTAAGTTATCAGGATTGTCACTAATGCAGAGAAATACAAGAAAAGACTTGTCTACAATATCGCTGATAAGAGTTGAAGGTAATGAGAAATTTTTTACAACCCAACAATCCCCTCAAGGTTTCCTGAGTTATTAATAAATTGCAACAGAGGTTCCTGAGATTAGTGAAATTCGTCGGTACTTATTACACGAAAAGTGATTGAGTAATTATCTGTTCCAAGTTAATCTTAAGTAAGAGAAGAAGTAGCAGAAGATAGTTGATTCCGTAATTACGCCAATCAAATACTTCCCGCTCACTTCTTTATGGACTTTATCATGCGGTAGGGCGGCAAGCAAAACTATTTTGTTTTCTGACGACACATCCGTTCGACGTTGTCATCTGCTGGCGATGGATGTTGGTTGAGCTGCGTTTGTTAAGTAACTATTTTGAAGTGTATGATGTATTTATTGCCGATAATATATAATGTGCTCTTCGTGAAGATTTCGTTTGTTGAAAGCTTTCAAAGTTATGAAGTTTGATTGCGGTGTAGAAGATAGAAATACTAATTAAAGGCATCGTTAAGGAGCTGTGGCATAACACAGGAATGACATTATGGGGGTATCTAGCAGTCGACTTGGTGATTTAAGCAAAAATGAATACATCCAAAAGTTTATCGGAAACGAGCACATATCTCCGAATGACCCATTTTGGAATAGGTTTTTGTCGTTTTCGTTTATGCCTCCCATAACCAGGTAATTTATTTTTCAACTCTCTTTGTAAAAAGTTTTTGGATCGTTCTTTAACAAGCGCCGCTCTTTATAGTTCTGAGCACCGAATATTGGAAGAAAGTATACAACCTATTTGCCAGCAGTTTTTCTTCAATAATGCTCAAACAGGAAACTTCGGTTCATTATTACAAGTCTTCCTCATTCGAGCGTCGGAACTTCGAACATCAGCTATAACGGAGAAGTAAGAAAGATAGGTGTATGATATGAGTGTTTGATTGTATTTACGGGTTGGTGTAAAGAATAAGATTTATACCTTCTGTCGTATAAATAGTGCGCTCGAGCCAAAAATTGAAGGAAAGATGATTCATACTTTACATTTTTTGCAGTAACATGTTCTGTTGGCAGTCATACAATGCATTATTTGTGCTACGATGCTTTATCAAGTTTCTTGTTGAAAATTACAAAGAGGAAGAGTTAGTGAGACATTTGGAATTGCGACCTCCTCAAAACGAAGGTGGGTGGTAATTAAGTATTTTTAGTAATAGATTTCTCATTTGCTCTGTCTGATTTCCAAAACCAAAATTTTAATTCACAGCTATCAGTATACTAGTTTTATATGACTACAGTCTCTTCGTATTTTTCTTTTCATCTCTTAATATTTTTCGGATTCTTTATAAACATTTCAATTATTGTTTAGTTCATCACGTTCGTATGAAATGTTGCTTTTATGAAAATATTGGATTCTTTTGAAACATAAATAAAAAACATAGATTCCCTCATCATTTATCCTGCATCTTCTTAGAAATAATAATCATGGTTTTGTTATGTTTTTGAAATTTTCATAAAGAAAAGATTCTTACAGGATTAGATAAACCATTCTTAATTATATTAAGATTAGGTGAAGCATAGCATTAAACTTTTTAATAATTCAGTATGATAGTCTTTTTCACATTGCTTCAAGAGACAAAATACTGTAGGGTTATAATTCAAGCATTATCATTTTGATTTGGCATAATAATTCTAGAAGAGAAATGATAGTTTCTGAATGATTTTTCCGTTGTAATTTTTATTCTCTCATTTTGAATATATTTGGTTATGCATAATAAGCGTTGTTGTATTGTAGGTATATTTTGCTTTATTTTTAGCTGGATCTAGAAATGATGAAGACTGCACATCTAGGCTGGAACTTTTAATGGATGCCCTTCCAGAGATAATTATAAACGTTCCAGTAAGGTAAATAGATTAACTTATCAATTATCTCTTTGGTTTCTTTTTCTTGAATAAAATCTCAGTGATCAAAATTACCATTAAATGTCATGGAAACAGCAAATAGAGTTAAACTTCTATAAAAATAACCACCTTCATTTATTGTAAACTTTAAAACCTTTTTTAAATTTTTTTATAGGGACTTCACTTATCAGCTACATTTGGAGGCAGTGAACTGTTTTCTGGTTTTACTTTCGGTACAGATGTTTTCTCAAGCTCAGGCTTCCTCACTATCTGTTTACAGGTGATATCTATGGAAAAAAACTCTGATTATTAATGGTTGTAATATTTAATGATCTCTGATTATTAATGGTCGTAATTGAGTAATGTAGTTTTTCAATAGGAATGGCTTCTTTTGTATGTATCTTTTTGATGTTGAAGAGTAAAATAAATTTCAGTTCTTTCAGAATATTTAGTTTGGCATTTGTCTCAAACAAATTTGCATATATAGAGTTTGTTTTTATAATACAATGCAATTTTTGGACATTTTTGATGATTAATTTTTAACTGCATGAATAACATTAAATCATCAGGATAATAATTTGAATCTCTTGTCATTTTGATGAAATCATTATCGTAGTGAAATATGACAGGGTTAATATTATATAAGGTTACAGAAGATTGGAAGTACAGGCTATCCAAAGAATCTCCAATCAAAATTTATTTTGTTTTATGCCTTTTATTTTGTCCTATTTGGTATAGCAATGTTCTGATGGAACAGTTGACTTTTCTGATTGAATGCTAATCTCTAAATTTGGATGCTCCTTGCTATGTGATGCTAAATGCTCCTTTTAGTTAATCATTTTACAGTAAATTTATAATTCATATGTAACTATTTTGATTCAATTTAATCAGCTTAAAATGATCTATTCCATAGCCCTTATAATTTCTGGGATTTCATATCATGTATCCTTCATTATTATCCCATATCAGTCCTTACATTACTACTTTTTATTCCATTTATTATTGAAATACCTCTACAAATTTATTATCTATTATATGTAGATGTATGGGCGCTACATATTATATGTTTAAGATACAGATTCTAACCATGAGCCACAGGGATTGAAGGTTTTACCTCATATAGACTACATTTGAGAAACACCAGAAAAAGTGAGATTCAGATCCTAGCTATCATAGGTTCAGTCTCAAGAAGTGAAATTACCTTCCTGTCAAATACTGATGGACTTGAAAAATTAAATTTTACTGCTTACTAAGTGTGTGATTAAAATATAATGACAATTAAAATATTATGATGTTTGACCATCAGTTAAAATGGCTACATGAATTACCATGTTCACCATAAACATAATCTGTTTATTGTCAGGGTAAGGATTCTCTAGATAAAACATTTTGAAATAAATTGGCAATTGCATTTGACGCATTGCAACAATGTTTTGTAAATCCTGTAGAACTACCTTTGAATAAACATTGATATGTCTTGCATGATTCCTTATTCAACTGTGTAGATACATGCTTGAGAAACAAAATTTCTTTAAATGTAAAAAATTAGGGCGAGTAAAACTCTTAAGGAGTTATTCTATGTAAAGATTTCCCAACTAATTGTAAGATCAACTTTGCTTTTGTGAAAGAAAATTATCAGTGAAATTTCAAGTTAACATTTCTGTAGAAGGATGGCTTTTATGATTAAAAGATTTTTATTTTATTCTTCAAATCAATTTTCTTGTAAATTTTTGAGTAAAATTAAAATATACTTTCATGAGAAATATTGTCATTGTTGTGTATCTTGCCTTTGCTTTTAGTTTCCATGGTACAGTCTATACAGTTCACTTAAAGTTAATGTTGAATGCAACCGAAGGCCATTTATGTATGCAAGTAATATTGTACCACTCTTAATTTCTTTCTTCAGAAATTTATACTTCAAAGTGATTATTGATGTTAATTTGGCATTATTGCCATTTACAGAAGCCTTATGGTGGGGAAATGCTCTGAAAAATCATCTCTGCTTACTAAGGCTTTGCTTGAGCACTTTGCAGCGCAAGAAAAGCTGCCCCTTAACTTGCAGCGGAATGGTGCAGGAGGCAGCTTTGTTTTTGGTTTGGCATGTAAGCATTTTTGATATCAGATTTTTCTGAGAAACTTTTTTGTAACAGGCCTAGAGATTTTCTTCTCATGCAATCAGAGTAAAATCTTTCTAATATTCATCTTTATTCTGATCGTTTTTGACTATTCTTTGTAAAAAGTTTTGATGTGCTAGCTTGGTATAATTTCCAGACAAAATATCCATTACTATATTGTTGATTTCCTAGAAATCTTAATCTTTTAGCTAAAGATAGGAGGAATAATTACTTCTCAAAATACAGGTATTTGATTTTTCTTTCAGCCGAATTATGGCACATTCTCACATGGGGAATCAGTCACCACAATGAATCTGATAAAGGAGCAGATTCTGTTACCTCACAGAATTCAAAATCAAAGGAAATCCCTCCACTTGCATCTCAATCCCTTTTGCTTTTACTCTGTCTTGTGAATCATTGTACAGTTAGTGGTGCTACTTTACCAAATGGACTGCATAATCCATACCGGACAGCACTCTTCTCATTTGTTGATTCTGCATCTTTTCAAGGTAATTGGCTCAGAATATTCTTATTGTTTTTGTTATTTACAATATTCTCCATAAAATGTATTCTTATTATTCTGTAATTGTTGAAATTTGCTGGTTTGAATTAATACAACAAGCTTTGCCACGACCCTTGCAAAAGTGGATCATGAGGTCAAAGCTTGGACATAATTGATGCAGTGAAGTTATTTTCATCCTAGTGTACGCTCTGGTTCAACAAAGAATTCATATTTTTGTTCAGTTTTAGTTTCTTCAGCTTCTTACGACATTGAATCAATTTTTTCTTTTCTGCTCTGACAATTGTAATATAATATACTTCTGAAGATTTTTTAAATTATTTCTAAATGTATTCATAAACATAATATTATAATAACTTTTGTCATAAAACAGTTATTTAGTTGCAAGTCATATGTTTATTAAACCTTTGTTCATTTTTGTTCTAGTAAAATGATATTATTTTGAAGCACAAATTTTAATGGAATAAATTACTGTTATTGGTTTCAGTTTGAGTTTGAGAATGTTTTATTTTTGTACAGGTTTGGTTTTCACTCTCGCAAAAATACAGTTTGTTGAGTTTGTGGTTTGGTTCCTGCATGATGAATTGGTGACATATTAATTAAGTAAAGAAACATATGAGAAATTGTTTGTGCATTTAGGAATAATTTTGTCTTGCAATTCAGTAATCTGTTCATCTGAATTCATGTTCTTCCTGGAAACCATACTTTTGAAACATACACATTAATTTTGTTTGCCTCCAAAATTCTGGTGTATGCTTTATCAGTTCAGATAGCTAAAGTGTATGTTCTAGGATGTCAGCATCTGCTCTATTATTTGCATTTTGAAGCATCTTTCCTGTAGTAGTATGATAAAATGTATTACCATAGAATGTTTTACAATGTATTACATCCAATGTTTGAAGTGACCTTTGTAACTATGATAACAAAGGAATGTTTCAAATTTTTTCTTTAATGCAAAACAGTGAAAATAGTTTTTTGTTTTGATATCTCATTTGTTTGTGTGTGTGTGGATATTAATTGAGTATGATCATTCTATTCACCATTTTGCTAAGCTCATAATTTTCATGTAATAGTCCTAAGAATCCGTTTGATTATTCATCATCATTCATTGTAAATTGATTTCATAGCTGATGTTGCTATTAGGAACTGAGCTAGAGAGAAGCAAATTTTTTATTGGTGGTATTGAATTGGTGGTCTTAGCATTGTACAGTTAATCCCTTCATTACTGAGCTCATTAAGTTTTTATGTAATGAGTTACAGATTTTAAAGCTGACTTTCCCAAATATATCCTAAATTGTATCTTGCTGTACATCTGATATTCCTTTCTATAAGATAATCATTCTATTGAGTTTATAATTTCTTTTCAGGGGAGTGTGTTATAGAAAGGACAGAAGATAACATGACTAAGGCTGTCAGTGAGAAAAAATATGCAAATCCTTCTATTGAATTTGGAACTTTATATAACACCTTATGCTCAACTTTAACTGATGATCAGACAACACTTTTGCTTTATCTGCTCATTCACCGAAATCCTCATTTCCGCACTTACCTGATGGCAAGATCAGACATTGAAGGCTTGGTACGAGTACTTTTTGAATATTCAAGGAAGATTTTTGTATGTTAAGCTTTAGATTTTAGAGAACAATTTCTATCTGTAATTAGTTTACATAAAGATGCATCATAAGAATATAATATGCATATAAAATGCATTTTTTCACATAATTGATGTTATAAAGTAGGCAGTAAAGCATCTTACAGTAAAGTAGAAGTTTCAATGGTATTTACCATGTTAGAATAAATTACAGTCCAAAAAAACCTTGCTGCATTTTTTACTTGTGTATATATGGTAATTATCTTACATGCAAAATAGCTTGAAATTTGATATAGATTTGCAAAAACTTTGGAAGAAAACTTTCCTGTTACCATTTGGAGATGAGAATTATTTTAAAATCAAGTTTTAAAACAAAACAATTATGATTTAAATGAAAATTAATGGTCATGCAAAAGTCTGTGTGTTTGTGTGTGTATATGTGTATATATAAAAACTATGTATAACTTTACTGTGATATTTGAATGATTGATTTACAGATATTATTCTGTTATTATAACTTCTGTCATGAGCAAGTAAAAATTAATCACTATATATAGTTCAATATTGTGTCCTTTTTAAAAGAAACCTCCAAATTTTAATAATTTATTCTTCAAAATTGTATCTTTAGGTTGTTCCTATCCTGAAGACATTGTACAATGCTCCAGATAGTAATTCACATCACATCTACATGTCATTGATTATTCTACTCATCCTTAGTGAGGATGATCTATTCAATAAAACGGTCCACGAAACAGTGAGTTCAGTTGTTTGATTCCATTTTATTCTTTCTATTGAGGACTAGGTCCTAAACAATGCATGAATATGAATATTTTTATTTATTTTAGTGAACGTTTCAACTTTCAAAATTTTTTATTTGAGAAATTAGAATGTTACCATGTAACTTTTATGCAAGTAGAAAACTTTGAATATTCTTCAAATTCTAACTTTTATTTTTATGCCTATTTAAAGATTTTTTACATTATCTTGACATAATTGCTTTTGATTAGTATTCTCCTAATTTTCTTTCCATCATACTTGAATGTATGTGTTATGGTTTACAGAAACTCAAAGGAGTTACATGGTACACGGAGAGGTCTATCTCTGAGATTTCTCTTGGTGGACTTTTGGTGCTAGTAGTTATCAGGACCATTCAGTACAATATGCTAAAGATGAGGGTAAGTATTTCTTTATTTATTTGCTGTAATGCAGAAGATCATAGAATCTAGTCATCACTAATGACATTGTATTAAGCAGAAAACTCTTTTCTGGAAAAAAATTGCTGTCCAAATAGATTTCACTAAAGACATGATCTTTAATTGGTCCATATTGATTTTATATAAACGATTATAAGAGAAGTCTTTCACATGATTCCAGACATGGTATCAAGATTAACATGTACACTCAGATTATAGGAACCCCCACAGACTGCGAACTTTTTATTTCAGCCAACAGTTTAATTGTTAGTTTAAAAAGTAAGAAGACATATGTGAGTGTGCACATTAACCAATTTAAAATCGGCTGATTAAAAATTTTGATAGGCTAGCCGATTCCCTTTCAATTAAAAAGCCGGCTGACTGGTTAATCAGATATAATTACTATTGTATTACATATGCAGCATGCATACTTGCTGACTTTTCTATTGGTGATGCTTTTAATTCTAGTAACTCAGAGCATTAACAAGAAAAAGAGCATTGATTTTGAAGATAAGATTAGTTCTAATCAGTTTTGTTATAATAAAAAGTATTATTGTATAATAATACATAAATCTGCAATAATCCATAAATTTAGTGTTTAAATTTGAAAAAAAACATAAACTGTACCATTATCCTGATCTGTGGCAATTGATTTACAAAGTAGGACTCTTATTTTTAATCAAAAATATTTGTGTCTGATGGTTTAACATTTGAGTAGATTGTTAAGCAAAAACACCATAAACTCATTGCTCACAAAGAATAAATTTCTCTTAAACCTCATGAAAATCAAAATTTCAATAGCATTTTAATCTGATTATAATAATAAATATGATTTAATTTCAACATTTCATTCCCCTTATTGTTTTATGCTCATCAGCAAACTGAAAGCTACAACTTCTTGATGTGTTGTAAAATGAATTTCCTATCTCCATCTTGCCATTGGGTAATTCTAGTGTGGCAGCTGCTGGGTTAGACTAAAGTGAGCCATAAGCAAAATTTTGACTCAAATCAATTATATTAGCTTTGAGTTTGGTATTCTTTTCACATATTTACTTGTCTTGTAAATATTCCAATACTTTCTCTTTGTCCTCAGATTTTCAAGTTCTGAAGAAGGGAGGTTGACTTACATTTTATTAATTTTTTGATATTATATGTATTAATACAAAATTAGGTTAGAATGATCTTAGGCTTTCCTGGTGGATTGATTGCAAAAAGGTTTCACGGGTTACCAACCAGGTTAAAAGAGGTGACATTGCTGTGCCTCAGTGCAGCCCTGAGGAAGATGAAAGAGTACGTCATCAAAACGTTGGCTGTGCCTCAGTGAAGCCCTGAGGAAGATGACAGAGTACGTCATCGAAACGTTGGCGACAGCAATGTCACCTCTTTTAACCTGGTTGGTAACCCGTGAAACCTTTTTGCAAAATTAGGTTAGTTTATTGAGTGTTTCATTACGTAAATTTTTGCTCATAACATGACTTCACGAAGCCTATTATAAAGAGTATTTTATTGAGTTTAAACTGCATGTTAATTATCTATGAATCATTTTAAATTTATTATTTGCAGGATAAATACCTTCATACAAATTGTTTGGCAGCTCTAGCAAATATGTCTGGTCAGTTTCGTTCTCTTCATCCGTATGTGAGCCAAAGACTTGTCTCTTTGTTTGAGACCCTTGCCAAAAAATATATACGACTGGCTGCTTTGGTGAAGAGTCAGATGAAGCAAAAAGTGAGTGAGGGGAATGGTAGTGTTGCCTTGCAAATGCATGAATCAGAGGAATTGGACGGCAGTATTAGGGAAGGAGTAACAGCCAATGATTTGGTAAGGGATTTCCTGTCTATCTTTTCCTTTTATCCTATATTAGTTGATTCTCATCCAACTTAGGTCCTCATCTGATGAGAAATTGCCAGAAAATTGTTATTGACACTCAATAATTTACCATAAGTATTTCACCCATGTGTGTGTGTGTGTCTGTATATTGCTTTTGTTTCATCGACAAAATAGTGTGTATAGGATCACTCTGCTTATGAGTTATTTCTCTTTAATGAAGTCCTGTGATGTTAAACTAAATCTAACCAAACTAAATTTATAATTAATTTATATCATCCCAACCTAGTTATTTCAGTTTTGCATTTATGAGATGTGAAAATGTCTTATTTCATTATATTTAAGGAAATCTGTAAGGAAAGATTGGGAGAATGTATTCAGAACAGTTTAAATATCATAATGGTAGTTGCACTTCACACTCTCTATTTATATGCTTATTCTTTTTCCAGATGCAAGACTTGAATGTTTTAGAAGAGGTTCTTCGAATGGTTTTGGAGATTTTAAATTGTAGCCTGACTACACAACTGCCTTATAACCCTAACCTTGTGTATGCCCTGCTTTATAAAAGAGAAATATTTGAACCATTTCGATCACAACCTGCTTTTCAAGATGTTGTGCAGAACATAGAAACTGTAAGGGTAAAAATGATTACCAGGGTGTATTATCTTTATAAATACCCATGTACTAAAAGTTTTCCTTTTTAGGTTATATTTTACTTCTCAAATAAACTGGAGCAATTGAACTCAGATTTGAGTGTAGATGAGGTTCTAGAAACAATCCAGAAAGGGGCTACTTTATGGCCAAAGGATAGATTGAAGGTAATGTAAAGGAAAAACTCTCTTAAGCCTAACATTAATGTGGTTTAAAGATCGAAGTATCTATATATAAGGGGTGCTCAAATGAACAGGTACGAAATATCACTGTGGGTATAGTTGAAGTCTTTATACAAAAGTATGCCAGAGGCTTGAGCATAACTATCCCACTTTTTAATGAGCCAAAAGATTCCCTGCTCTAAGAATTCCTGTGGCTGTGACAAGAGCCAGTTGTTCACCAATTGATTGTGTTTTCCGACCAATTGATGCAGCAGTGTATATGAGGACATTGTGGATTTCACATTGCAAAATTCGACGATTGAGGAGCAGCAAAGTGTCATCACATCTCTGATTGTGGAAGGTGTGAAACTGGCCAATATTCATCTGGATGGTGGCCGTATATAGGGGAGACTGTGTCCGTAGCCAACGCAAGTCCATCAAAAGCAAATGGCCAAGGCTGTGATCATGGAGGGAGTGATTCTGCTCTATGATAATGCACGTCCACACGTCTCCAGTGTTACAAAAAGTATATTAGCCAAGTCCACGTGGCTTGATCATCCATCCTACAGACCGGACATGTCACCTTTCAAATTTCCATCTGTTTGATTCACTAAAAAACATCTCAAAGGGAAGCTCTCCAACTTGGGCAACAAACTGAAGGACACAGTGAAGGACTAGCTCTTGTCACAGTTACAGGAATTCTGGTAGCAGGGAATCTTTTGGCTCATTAAAAAGTGGGATAGTTGTGCTCAAGCTTCTGGCGATTACTTTTGAATAAGGCTTCAATTATACCCACAGTGTTGTTTCATACCTTTTCATTTGAACACCCCTCGAATGTATAAATATAAACATCTGTTGAAGAAGTATCTTTTTATTGTAACAAAATGTATTGATGTGCTTCTTTATGTAATATAATCATCTTGGTCTATAATTTATGGCATTTCCCCCATCAGAGGTAAATCCACAATCTCTCTATGATTTAGTTAGGAAAGTATTCTTTTTGTCTTCATCTTCAAATGAGATTGGAAAGTAGGCAGCCTGATGTGTGCTATCATTTGCATTTAGAATAATTACTCAAGTATTATTTTCTGAAGTACCTATCACGTGCATTGCATACATATCAATCTCGCCCGAATAAAGACGTTTATTATTATATCATTACTTATTAGTCATGTTTGACACCTTTCAATTTATAACCTGTCTTGTTATTAGAAGTATTAAAATATAACCTTCTAATTACTGGATTGCATTGAATAATGATGTCATATTTATTTGGGAAGAATTGATATAATTTGAAGTCCATTTTTTTGTTAACCCTTCATAAACATGCATGAAATAGGATTCAAACACATGATTTCAGTATTGCTGGACTGGATTGCTAACTCATACGTTCAGTCAGATTTTTTACATTCAACATTCTATTATTATTTATTATTTTCACTTCTAAATGAATTTAGACTTATAAAAATTTAAGAAATATATGATAGCTCCTGTGAAATTTATCATCTTTTGAAATAAATTATTCAGTATCTTCTTAATTGTTAACCTGTAATTTTATTTTTGAATTTCTTATTGCTATCTAAATGTAATAATGGAATTTCGTAGAAGTAACTATGTTGAATTTTGTCCTAAATTCAACCATGTTGAATTTTGTCCTAAAAATTGTATGACGTTATTCTTTTTTAAGAAACAGATATTGTTATAAACTTCTGATGTATGACATGTTAAGCCAATTTTAATCTAAAATTGAATTTTCAGAAATTTCCTGACCTCAAGTTCAAGTATGTGGAGGAAGATCAGCCAGAGGACTTTTTCATTCCATATGTGTGGTCACTCGTTTGTCAGTCATCTGGCCTTTATTGGGAATCATCCAAAATTAAACTCTTTGCTCTTGAGAGTGGAGGAATAGTGGCAGTGTGAAACTGACATTCACGGCTGTATGTAACAGAAATCTACTCTTTAAAAGTTTAGAGACCAAAAGTGATGTGTCCTTAATAACACAGGAAAATTTCCATTGCACTTAAGCTCCAAGAGGCATTAATTATAATGTTGTGGATGTGATCATTAAATCTTGATAATAAGGCGAACCGTCAGTACTCTGAAACTCTGAAATTAAAAAAATTTTTACTGTAGCTAAGGAGTTCTAAGCAGTTTCTGATGGAGAAGTAACAATTTTTATTCATTGCCTCATGTTACAATAAAGTTGTAAATTATATTGAACTCACCTGTGAAGTATAATTTTCTACACTTAAGCCATGAATACAGGTAAGGTTTCAGCAAATTGTATGTCCATCAATATTGATTTGTTTGTATTGAAGTTAATTGTGAGAGCATGATGTAAAAATTATTGATACCATTTATAAAATTATTGCTAATGAGTATATAATGTACAATGTCCTTTAAATTAAAGTGTAAATTATTATTTAATCAGTCTTTAATTTTCTTTAGTAATTCTTGATGAAAGTTTTTTAGGGAAACACTTCTACTATAAATCACAGCATTAGAATATCCAGATTTTTTAAATATTTTCTTTCAAATTTTTTGAATTTCCTGTTGAAGCTACCTGAACAAGTCCTAAAACAATAGTTATTTTTTTAATCATAGAGGTTTATTTCTAATTATTTCTGTATTATGCAACTATGCTAATAGATTGTGTTCTTTGAAATCAACTTCTTATTTCCAAAATTAGAGCAATTGGGCTATGAAAGCCAAGTGAAACCAAGAAAACTTTGAAACTAGCATTCGAGTTTCTTAAGGTACTTTTGGTTAAAGATTTTGAGGAAAATTGTTCTACTATTTCAAGTAATTTGTCAGTTCAAGATAGCTACTCTGAATTATCAGTTATAATAGTGCAGCAGAAATTATCAATTTATCTTATATAAGTCACCTTTTAAAATTGATGCATGTGTAGGATAGCAATTTAAAGCTATGGGAATGATCCCAGTTTACATTATGAGAGAGTTATTCAGCACATGAGTATTCTCTGTTCCAGCCTTTGGATTTAGTCTACAGATATTATCTGGCTTCACTTAAAGTGTGGTAAGAAACTTAAAGTGTGGTTGTTAATCAATTCATACTGCTGCCACCCATTTGGATATTCATGATGACAATTACCTTGGATTTGTCTTATTAAGAGATAAAAAAGACATTCTGAGTTAACTATCTACCATAATAGGAAACCAATTTATACCAGCATGAAAGAGACAAAAGCAAGATTTATATTAGATATATGAAAGGTGGAACACATCTGTTATTAGAATAGAGATTTGAAACACTCTCTAAGCCAATAATGTCAGTGGTCTATAGGCTATTATAGCAAGATGAAAAGAAGTCTTGAGGATGTCAGAAAAGCAGGATCTGGGAAAACAACCTTTCTGAGAAGATCCCCATATGTAGTATTTCAAAAGCCTAATGTATATATTTCTATAGCAAATATAATCTTCAGGGGTAAGACAACATTAAGAATGTTTTAAATATCTATTTTCATACTTGGTGTTATATATTGAGAGCTCCATGTTAAAAATTACAATATTTTCTAACATCAAAGATCTATAATTAATTACTATCATATATTAATCTCCATCTTATCTCTACCATAGCCTGCTGTTGATCATCAGATTGTGTCACTAAAGAATACCCTTTATTATTCCATTGATCATTAACAAGATCAATGTCAATCTATTTTATATCTCCCAAGGAAGAATAGACTTGAAAAAAGTCCGACGGGACCGGGAATCGAACCTGGGTCTCCCGACTGCCGGTCGGGTGCTCTGTCCGTTGAGCTATCTCGGCGGAACATTCTCTCAAGCTATTCGGGAGACTTTGTGGGCAAGGACATTGCAAGTTCGTCCGCATAGCGGCATCGTTTGCGTCGTGGCTTCAACGAAGCACCGGCCACACAAAGTGAAGGTTTAGGTATACCCCCCTAAGGTTTTAATATCAAGGAATGGGTAATGGGTGGTTTTGCACGTAAGGGCGTGCACCCAGAAAAATTCCCAAGGAAGAATAGACTTGAAAAAAGTCCAACGGGACCGGGAATCGAACCCGGGTCTCCCGATTGCCAGTCGGTTCAAGTCTATTCTTCCTTGGGAATTTTCCTGGGTGCACGCCCTTACGTGCAAAACCACCCATTACCCATTCCTTGATATTTTATATCTCTATAAAATCCATATTATTGCCATCACCTAGGTGATTTTGAGATATTCCCACAATGAAAGTCACCACAAAAAGAGTTTAAAGCATTCTATGAATATTTAAAATTTGTATAGTGGAAAGCATTGGGACAGTGTTCCATTCAAATTCTGGTTTGAGTAGCCTGAAATTCTAGATGTAACCAACACAGCGGAAACAGAATTCTGACTTCCCGTTAATGGACAGGGATTGTGCATAAAATATATTTTGGGTATTAATAACTGAATTTTGATTAGATCAAATTCAAATATTCTTTTCAAGTGGTCATTCCTATAGGAGAAAAGCTCTTTTGAACCTTTGAAAATGTATGTAAATTAATGAAAAATTGATTATCAACATTTCAATTCTTTAAATAGTAACTTTTTGGTATTCAATTTCCAAGTCCAATCAATACATCAAAAGAAGAACACAAAAATTAATTCATTTTTTATTTAAATAATTTCCTTAACAAAAGGATTACGAAAACATGTACAGTAAGAACCTTCGATGCAGTAACAGTTATAAGTAAGTAACAACAAAGACGTAGCAGTTTAAATAAAATGATAGTTATATCACTTGACAATGGTAATTATTTTTCCATAGCAAAATATTATACATGCAAGGACTAAAGAACAATTACTTGAGGTGAACAATAATTTCCCATCATCCATGAGCTAGCAGCTGAACATACGCTCACCAGTTTCACAGAAGATTTTGGAGATACTATATATTGACCGTAATCTTTTATCACAACTCTTGCATAGAACAGTATTTTAATAGCTGCTGTCAAAGGATACAAAACAATAGAACAACAAATGAAAAACATTTACAGCTTTGGTATGGGTTAACAATATTTACAGTCTCTTGTTATGAAAGTATTTACACTAATATTACATAAATTAAAGAAAATGTACAGGGGACACAAGACATCAGGAAGAAAGTGAAATGTTTTGAATTGGTGAAAGAATATTTTCTTTCTTAAAAACAAAAAATAGTCTTGGATTTGTAAGAAATATTTAG
This sequence comes from Pachydiplax longipennis, assembly GCA_036926295.1. NCBI lineage: Eukaryota > Metazoa > Arthropoda > Insecta > Odonata > Libellulidae > Pachydiplax > Pachydiplax longipennis. The sequence goes on along the minus strand of JAVFKF010000024.1, from coordinate 9,024,081 downwards.
AAATGCTTTGGTTAATATAATCCACATCAACGAAAAATATTTCAAGAAAACCACAATGACACACTTTTACAAAAGACTGCAGATTACATGAAGCTGCAGTGAATTATCAGGAGAAAAGTCTTAAGAAGAATGGAAATATGCACAGAAAAATTTCCTTCGTTGAAGCAAATCTTTGCTAACTAAAAGAAAATGATAAATGATAATTAATCTACAAGGACAATGACACATCACCTGAGCTGAATTTGCATAGATACTCTTATCACTTCCAAAGTTAGAAAATAAAATATTATCTCATACAAGTGGCAATTCCATTACTCCAAACAGTAATGCTACAACACAAATATTTCAATAAAAATTCAGTTGAGCATATAATTATAGGACGTAAAGCCAATTTTTGAAGATTCTTTTAAACATATGAATGATACTTAAGTTTTGAGAATGATTCATTTAAATCACATAGTCTTAATTTTAGAGAATTCTTTATGTGATTCTGTTATAAATCATATCCAAAGAACTGTATACCTTCACTTCAACGACTGATACATCAAAAAATAATGTCCTTATGTATGTATTTCATTGTAGTTCCCTAAATCAAACAAGAAAGTTAATTTAAATAAGAGAAAAAGAACCAAAATTCTCCAGTGAATTAACGTAGAATGTAAGTTTTGTGCTTCTTGTAAATGTCATACGAGATCTGCTTTTTGTGCAATAAAATTCGAGAAAATATGTCAAATGTCACAGAATCATTTGAAAGTTTTTGCTCAATCGGTAACTATGTAAACCATTGAAATTTACCATAGAAATCCTTGGAGGGAATGGTGTTCAAAATCCATAAGCATAAAATCTTTTAAAAAATACCTGTATAACATCTATCTTTCACCTTTAAAAGTTAAAGATGAAGCAAATGGTAAAAAAAGTTCAGTGAAAAAGTTTATCACAAAAACTGACACTGGATAGAGTAATAATTAAAGGATTGATACATTTTGTAGGTGATCTACAACTTACAAGTACTGACATAAAATAAATAAAAGATATGTACAAGTACTCTTTTGAGGTAAGAAATTACTACTTTTATAGCTTGTTATTTAAAATGAAATCCTAAATTTTATACTTGGATAAAAAATGTGTGCTTAAGCATTATTTGCTAATCTACAACTCTCTATGCACAGTGACTTGCTTGTTAAATTCAGTGGAAACAAGGGCCATTTTTACCAATGTTAAACTTTTTCACAATACAGCTTGCATATCATAAGTATTGAGCAGAAAGATTTATAGACTGTCACTAAAATGTTATGAAAAGCAAGTCACAATTGAATATTTATTTAATTTGTCATGATAAAACTCTTTCTTGATCTCAGAGAAATACCAGAATCTTAAATCATTTAACCAAGAGAAATCCATGGGAGAAGCAGGTCTCCGATGGTTGATAATTATAAATTGATAGAAATCAATTTATGATTAACAGTTATGAATAAATGTGGGGAGAATTTTTGGAAGAAATTGTTTTCCATGATAAATTAAACAAAGAGGCAAATGCAAAAGTTTACAACTGAAAATTAAACTGCAGGAAAGATTATCTCAATGTTAGATGCAAGGCAGATATCATAGGAGAATTAACTTAGAAAGAGTGACTTTATACGGACCATAATTGAAGTGCAGCAATTTATGATGAACGAATAATATTTTAAAGTTGAAACATGAAAAATCTGATATGCATTTCACATAACAAGGTTAATTCTTTCGCCAAAACTCAATTTTTACAGCAAGTTGGATACCTTTTACAGTGATATGATAGAATTTACCCTAAATTAACTCTTTCAAGTAGCACTTGTTTTAATGTTGGGCCTATGACTAAAAACCAAGCACTTGAATTGATTAAACCTGAATTATTATCAAACACCTCTTTTGAAAATATAAGTTTATTTTAAGTGCCTAAAGTTTTATAATGGCCACTAAGAGGGTTACACCTGCTCCTCATTCCATTGAATCTTTGAACCAAATATATTTCATGTGTTGCTTCATTAAAATGGGTTTGAATATTTTTGGGACACATATAATTGGCTCCTTATGGTACCTCTCAACACATAAGCATGTAATTCCATGCATCATTCCTCCCCTAAAGACTCCATATGAATTAAATAATAATATATTCTTCCTGTAGAACACCAAAAACACCAGTCTTGGATAAATTTGCACATTCGTGAATGATGATTTTTTCCAACAAAACTTATCAGACCCTAATATCTTAAATATTTGTTTTCACTTGCATGTTATTTGTGTAAGAGCACACAGTGCCTCTTGAGTTAATCTCAGGAACAACATTCTTTAATCTTAGCGGGCGGTTTAAAGGGAAGATGATCAACATCTTACAGATATGGAAAAGCAAAAATACAGCCTACTGTTCATGACTGTCACAGCCTCCTCTTCCGAATGGGTTCCTAGATCTTCAAAGAATAATTATGGATGGAGTTACAACATAGAACCACAGTTTATGTTTCATTAATTTCATGATAGAAATTTGGTAACAAACACCAATAAACAGCACCAACACCTGCCCTCTGGAAAAAAGACAACCAGCTTAGCTCATATTTCACTGACAAGCACCTAGTAAATGTTTTAGAAACATCAAATAGACTCAATGCAGGCAATCAAAACATTAAAGAGAATGTTGCCCTGTAAACTTGTTTTGAAGGTAACTCACAGCAAACAATGATCATAACATACATTCATTGGTATGACTTGCTATGCATTGCAAAATATACCCTGGCTGAACTTTGCTCCAAAATGCCATTCCTAAACATTATTTCTTATTGAAAACAGTCACTTCTCTAGATAAATAAAACATTATTTCTCTCTTTGCTGAAGGCATTCTGCACGTACACCCTTTGGAAAATGCTGACTAAAAACGGTGAGACGCAAAGGACAGTTAACTACTTGATTGAAAGGCCAATTTTTGAGAATATGTGGCAGATTTCCAGAGGAAGTAATCCACAAACCACAAATCCTTAAATTTGCCAACCATGCTCCAATGCAAGCAAATTCAACAGCAGCACCACTTTGCCTCTGGTGGTGGAGGAGATGGGCACCTCTGGACTGGTATGCTGTGCTGAGGGTGCCTATGGCAGCAAGAGCATCACCGCTTCTTACGGCTCTGGCGTGCCATCTTCCGTCGCTTGATTATCATCTCATACAGTGCTTCCATTCCCTCTGCAAGCCCTTCTCCAGTTATGGCACACGCCGGCTGAACATGCCAAAGTGGACCTCCTGCGTCTCCTCCACCAATTACTGCTGACCCACCAGCACCACTTCCTATGCCTCCTACACCTAATCCAGGGCCACCTGAAATTCAGACAAATTTATCAAATCAAAGACAAAATTATAAGAGCAAAGAACATAATTGTAAAACTTAACTCTGATACAACATTTTTACTTCAAAAGTTAATGAATCTAAATTACTGAATCTAATGTTGAAATTCAGAAGCTATAGTTGTACAGTAGACTTTCCATTATCTGGGACTAGCTTAACAGGGATGCAGATTAATCAGGATGAAAGAAAATATGACAGAAAGATAAATATTATAGATATAATATATTAGATTATGATAGAAAGATAGAATGTGTACAGAATGAGAAATAAGATACCTAAATATGATATGCAGAACTGAACCTCGGTTGTGGTGCTGAAGGAAGCTGACTACATTACTTTCAAAATGATCAACACATTATTAGCAATAATTTCTATAATTAATATATATTTTTAATGACATACACTACTGTCCAAGATTTTCTTGGGATAACAGTTAACTATAACACAGGTGATGTCTGTTTGATTGATCAGCTACTACTTAGCTATGAAATCATAGGTCAACCAACAGGTTGACCTCTTCAACACTTGCCTATTAGCCCAACAACACTTGCCAATTAGCCCAAAAAAATCTCTGGCATATCATACAGCAGGAGAGGACAACACATTCTATTGCTCATTATGTATGATTTTCAAATTATATGAGAATTAAGTAAATGAATTATCTTTGTTAGTATACATCAAATGGATATTGGATGATGCAAGATTTAAAAAATCAGGATTCCCAATCATCTAGGATAACTAAGAGTCCATTAACACCTTTTCTGCTTCCATTTTTTTTAACTGTAAATTATTCCACGGCATAATTATCATGTTTTAAGTCCCTATTAAGGATTACATGTGCATATAACACTGGAGTAAATGAGAATTAAATTACAAAACTGATAAAGGAATATGGAAGGAATAACTCTAAATTAAGTTACCTTAAATCAATGAGGTAGATATAAGAGTTGGGGGCTTCTACAGTGCCTCAAAATAGTTTAAACAGAGGAATGCAGTAGCTAGATAACTTTTTTATGTAGTTATAATCAAACCTCACTTATACATTTTCTGAGCTCTGGGGTATCAGACAAATACTATTCTGAGAGAATCTATTCTGGAGATCCACATAAATCTCCATTCTGTAGCTAACATTGATTTCCCTTGGTCTGGTAAAATACATTATATTGCGACTTCACATATATATCACAAGTTACAAGAAATGAATGGTTCTAACCAAAGAACTGAACAACTCTTGGCTGCAATGAACATGTAGTAATGATAAATAGATTATGTCCTAAGCATAACAGCTGTAAAGTAGTTAATCTTCTGTAATATAAAAGTCATTGCAGATTTTCAAGATTATATGGTAGAAGCAGTAGGAAGAAAAATGTAGAAATTTAAAATAAGAGTATGTTATTTTAAATAACAGATTGCAGAATTTTCTGTCTCCTACTATCTTAATCCTAAATCAAATGAAGAGGGACTAAAAAGATAAAACTACAGTTAAAAATTTCTTGTTGTCTTTGTATTCATATCATCAATATATTTACTGTAAGTGTATTATTGGTTTCCATTACAAGATTTCCCCAGCTATGCACAAAAATTTTGCCTTTGTAAAATTAATTTGCCTTGAGTAAAAAATAATACAAAGGAATTTTCCAGCCTCAAAATGATCTCTTCCAGGTCCAAAATATACCTACAAGTTGTCATTAATGACTAATTAACTGGATACCATAACACTAAAAAAGACATAACAGTTATTAGGAATGAAATCTAAGGATAAAAATTTAATGATAATGCTAAGAAAAATTATATTAATTCCCGATCATTAGATTGATTTGAAGGAAAATATATTGGTCCCAGTTTCTTTAATAAGCAACTGTTTATGTTGTAAAACATATTTACCTAATCTTCACAGACTTAAATCCAAATGTAAACCAAAGATGACATTGTATAAACAAAATAAAAGAGCTCCAAGTAAAGCATAAAAGAACAGTTTGATGGCTACATTTCATTCCTCTGGTGACATTCTCAGGGCCTGTATAGAAGTAAACTCCATTATGACTACTTCCAGCCCCTGAAGATAAAATTTATATCAGGCATCAAGCTGTTCTTTGATGGTTTACAGTTCTTTCCTTCATTCACAAACTTATTTACTCCATTGTCTAATAAACTATTACTTTACAGGAGGTGGTTAGTTCAAATAAAGCATTTAGATGATCAGCCATTCTCATATGCACTAACACCTAACGGAGCTGCATAAATTAAATCTAGAAAATAATTTGGCAACACATAAGTGCATTAGTCAACGTACCAGGAAGAAGTCCCAAGGCTCTTTCAACTTCTGCTGGTTCTCTAGCTCCCGGTAGGTCTTGCTTGTTGGCTACCACTAACAAGGGAACGCCAGCATTCTCTGGGCTCCTTGCTGCCCTCATTAACTCCATTTTCGCTTCATCCATTCGTTCAGCATCAGCTCCACTGTCCACCACAAAGACAATACCATCCGTGGCCCTTGTGTAACTCCTCCATAGAGGTCGCAAGCGTTCCTGACCACCGACATCCCATACAAGGAATGCTACAGCACGCCCTCCGCTTCCTCCTCCCCCAACCCTCACTCTCACCTGAAAGAGGGATATCATATTTTGCATAATATGAGTAGCTTGATTTAATTTGAAGAAAGCTAATAAATGAATGGGAAATTCTTTTTGGAGCTTCCTTTTGGTGGTGATGCTAGAAATGAAGCAATATGTCTCATCTGGTAAATGGCAAATTGCTCACTGTAACATTTTACTGCACCCAGTTCAATGGTATAATCATACAGATGGAAAACTTACTTTCAAGCAGGAGCCATAAGCTTTCAATTGCTTAGTTCATGATAGCCAACCCTTAAAGAAGTTCAAGATTAGGCAAATCTATACATTATACTATCCTCTGCATCTGAAAAATCTGTTATCAAAATTATAATTATTACAATAGAGAATGGTATTTGAAGCATTAGTTATGATACCTGTGGTTTTGGCTGAATTAGATTATTCTTTAGGGTAGGGATGGTAAATCTTTGCAGCAAGAGCAATATTTGATGAAAGAAATGACTTAGTGCCAAATCTTAACTTGAGATGCTGCTGTTATCAATGTTATTTCATCAATGATGGTCTTTAAATGTTATAATTGATGTAAGCCTAATTACAATTCATGGAATTTGCCTTTATTTATTTAGTAGTTTAATTTTTATGTAAAAATGTATATAAAAACAACATTATCAGATTCTGGCATAGCACAGCTTCCCAACCTTCTATTTAAGATATCAATATCACTCTCTAAAATGTCTTCCTTCTTTTTACTAATCCTTCTTCACAAGGATTTGAGATTTTTAGAATTTTTATAACACAGAAAAAATTAATTTTAAAATTAATTTTAGACTTGATAAATTGATATAAAATTACAGCTATGACTGATTAAACAATCCGAAGAAAAGAGAATTTACTTAAAATTTATATGAAATTTTCATATTATGTAATTATAAGTGGTTCAATAAAATTTGGAAATTGTACAAACTTTCTCCAGTTAAAGTATGTTATATACTGTAATATTATATTCTAACATCAATTGCCTCAGAGAGATGATAAATTGTGGAATACTGCTAGTCTTAAACCTCATTTGAATGGTAACGACATGCTTGTCGTTATTCCTAGGCTTGGCATTATTCCTAAAATTCTGAAACATATTTAAAATGAGGGAAACTGAGGGGAATCAATATAATTATCCAAGCATAGAACAGATTTCTGCCAATTCATGTTGAATTACAAAAAATAAGAAACAATTCATGACACAAGCCATCTTCCTTCACAGGAAAAGCTGTTTTTCCATACTTTATCTCCTCCTTTTCTATGATACTGATAAAAGTTAACATTCCATAGATTATCACAGTGCTTCTGAGTTGAAGTGCTTGCATTACTTTTCTTTTATCAATTTGAATCAAAATGGAAATTTACACAATAATATATCTGAAATAAAAAAAGAATAATCCGACAAGAATAATTCCTATACTGAAAGATGCAATTCTTCCTTTGAACACTTTATTCAACTAAGAATAAGAATCAAAATTTCAAATCAACATCAAAATAGTCCATAATCAAAGTTTAAACTAATATTCATATTACCTTCCTTGTAGATTAAAAAGTGATTTTACAATCAGAACTAACTCCTCTGCTAATCCATGGGGGTAAAGAGAACCTTTGCTGCCATGATAAGCTTTTGGTACAAGGATTACTCTATATCTCTAAATAAAACAAATCACCTTCCATGATTTGGTAAAGATGTTTATTATTTCATTTTTATTATGCTCTTTATTAAGATAAATATAGGGCCATAAAAATCTTCTCTCACTAATAAATTTTACCTGAAATCTACTCATTATCAAAAATGATAATCAATCTAAGAGTGATACTTAGTTTTAGTACAGCTTAGCATACAGAGGATTACCCACTTGATAGTACTCAATATAACAAATAGCACCACTTACAAGGTGTTACCTGTAATATGAATTTCTTATCTGTCTTTCTCACAGATGAAAAATACCTCTAATGATATAATGGTGATTTATATAAATCTACGTACAAATACTAAATTTCATAGGTGTACATGGATGGTCTGAAAAGTATCCGACATTTTGCCATTTCTCGAAATGTTTTCTGAAGAATCTGGTGTCGGAAACTTTTCAGACCACCCATGTATATACGAGATATCCCCCTTCATTGCACTATAAGACTTTAAAGTCCTACAGAGCAATGAAGGAGGATAAGCAGATTTTTCTAAGAGAGAGAAATCAAGTCTGGCCAATTTCCTGGAATTTGAAGCTCACAAAAACATTGCCAGTATCTCCTATGCTAACAGACAGTTCTTGTCTTACATAAGCAGACTGTTCCTAGACCTACTACTTGAAGTAAGTTGGACAACACACATATGGTAACATCATAAAGAGTAGAAAACCTTACAATTAAACACCAAGGACAGAGATTTACCTACATTCAAAATGCTAAAACTGAGATATTTTACTTGCTATGATTTACATAAACCTTTAGGTCATTAGAATAAATAAGTCTCGATTCACCTATTTTGAACCTATGTAAGTCGGAAGCTTATATCTAGACTTACAGTGAAATATTTTTCTTGATAAAAATATCAATTATGGAATTGATTTTAATTTAAAATTCAATTGAGAATGCCCTCTTCTCGGACATAAATTGAGAATGACATAGAGAAAAAGTCCTCAAGATATAATCAATATTGAGCATAATATAATCAATGTTTCTGACATTAGCTTCTATTTAATAATTATGGAAAAACTAAGGGTCAACATTTACATGAGATGAATAAAAATGGGAACTTCAATTTATAGGGGTCAATACAGACACATACAGGGGGCCTACTTGACCATTTCCAAGTTAGAAACTCCAAGTACTATTCTGAAATCAATAAAAAATTAATTCCATTAAAATTCAACATATTATCAGATATTATTTGAGACTGAGAGAATAATTAATTATTTTTATCTAAAAACTCCAGATGAGGGTTGATAAAAGTGAAATAAGCACTACATGAGGTTGAGGAGCTTATACGCATAGATTAGAGTCTTCATTTTGAACTTCCAAATATTTTATAAATGTCACATAATTTAAACACACAAAAGAAGTTTCAAGCATTTACGTGAATCAGGTAACCTTAGCAGTGCAAGGGGGTAAAATCAGACAGCACTCACCCTTTCACAATTGAATCCTATGGTTGGCACCGTGTTAACATACTGTTCAAATTTGAGTCTATAAAGGGCAGTAGTCTTGCCGGCAGAGTCAAGACCGAGCATGACCACATGGAGGGGTGACTGTCCAACTCCTAGAGGAGGGAAGGCATCTAGAATACTGCTGCCACTTCCACCAGCTCCTCCTCCAGCGCCTGCCCCCCGACCCAACGACCCACCCATAGCATAAGGGAACTAAAATTCACTCCTCTCCTCTGCAAAAAAAGATGAATAAAAAGGTAAGAACATGCACACCAATTAGCAGTTGTATGAGACATAATAATTTTAAACTCCATAAAATTGAGTAAAACTACCCTTTCAAACAACTATGAACACGTATGATTATTGTAAATTCCAAATTCTTTCAGTCGATTCCACCAAAAGTATTACAAATTAGAAATTGACATTTGGAAATTTTACTGCAAGAAGTAAAATCTGAACAGCTACTATTAGAAAAATGAAAAGATATATAGTATATAAAGAAGGATATACAAATGATGAATGAACCAATTATACAAATTGCTTGTTGCACCTATATGAGTGAAGAAATTTTTCTTCACTTCGCCAAAATTCAGACAAAATCTGGCACTTTAAGAAGGTATAAATCAAATTAAAGTCACTCAAATGGAAATTTTTGAATGACCTCAGAATTCACCTACTTCATCTGCTTACTTAATTATATGTTAGTTGAACATAAAATGATTTATACAAAAACTTATGAATAATAGATTGAAACCCATACAATTTGAACTTAATAAAACCCTTTGATGAACAATTATTTACAATTGTGTACTGCATCTTTCATTTTCAAATTTAATGATCTTATGAGATGTTAGATTCAAACTCAATATCTTATAAGCATTTTATTTTTAATTCAGATTGGTTTTTCTAGAATTACATGGCAGAATATTTATATTTCACGACTACACTATAAAATATAAACATAATCTACAATGGATGTCAAAAATTTGAGGAATTTCATAATTACACAATAAATAAAATTTGTTGATATTCCAAGTATTTGTAAATAAATATATCATCAATGAACTGAATTTCCACAAGGTTTATTTAATGAGCAAAGAAAATAAAAAGATTACCAACGGCTACGAGGACCAAAACTCGCAGCATTGATCTTCCTTCTTTTTCTGATTGTTCTTACTTAAACTCTCATGCGAAGTATTTTGACATTCGAGAAAGATAAGGGTACCCCTAACTCCATACATTAATTACGCTACTGAAGCTCATCTCACCTGCATGCCGTAACGAGAACAAATTCTTGCTTTCAAAACAAGAACTGACGACGCAGAGCAAATGGAATTCTCAAATAGAACACTAATCCCCTCATATCGCCAAGGGTCAGGGCACTGGACCTTTGAACAAGTAAGCCGCTGAGAAGTCCGTTACACTTACTTGTTATTCCACTTGTGGATTGATAAACAACGTTTCTTTCTCTTCGGACCGTATAACCCTGTCAATAAGTTAGCCGTAGGCTTTGCGATTGAAAAAAAATAAGACGTTACGATGTAATGACGAACTCTTCCGAAACCATTTTCTGTTTATCAAAAGTTGATGATTTCCGTTGCTTTCCAAAACTGAAGGAAGTATTTCAGAAAAGCCCTGGAAAGAAGTGCGCAAACAACGGAGCTTTTGGAGGGCGTTGTAAACAAGGGTAACACAGAAACAACCTTTGAACGATAGCGCTTGCCTTGCCAGCCCACCTTAGATTCCATTGGTTCCCTGAGGGCCACTAATCTATGTCCTGTCTGACACATCGTCACGGTGTTGCCTGATCTAAAAGGAAGGCCTATTTTTGGAAGTGGTTTTTGCCGCTGCATGCAGATATCAGTTCGCAATAAAGCAAATCCCGGCGACATCAACGCGCGAAAATAAATTCTCCTTCATTTAATACTTCTGAAATATTACGCACCTTTATCGGTATAAATGAAAATAAATTCTAAAAGAAACATGGGCTCAAATGTTGTACAAGCACAAGCACAAAAAATATTTCAAGATTACTGGCTCATGATCAAAGAAGTTTGATGTTGGGAAAATTTGTAAAAAATTCAAAATTCAATATTCACACAAAAATACCCGATTTCAAAATTTTCAAGTATATATACGTACAAAATTCTACTTATCTTTCCGTAAACGTTGATAATTGTCAAATTAAATTTCGTCAAATGGAGCGCGTCCATTTATCGAATGTTATTCACGGAATCTCAATCACCTGTTGGCCGCAATTCCCAGCGGAAATGTATTTACTCAGGTTGAACTTTCTAAGGAATACTCGTGCCATGATTTAGAGAATTTCTTCGCAAAATCCGACCATCACAAATCTTGAATGTGAAATACAAGCAACTAGCATGAATGGAAATTAGTTTTCTACTTATTTGGAAATCATTCCTAGTAATAAAAACGCATAATCTTTGATTTTCAAAGGAAACATTGATACAATTTGATAACCGTCCGGGGTTAACGTCACAGAAGTGAGATAATTAATACAATCGTCAATACAAAAAATATAAAATAACTAATGCAATTATTGATACAATAACCATTATAATAATACACAATAATAATAACAACACTTAATCTGATTACGTACAGTAAATACAATGTGAATTGTAGGGGATTTTTCAGGGTTCATGATAAGGATTCTTCGAGCACACGAAGTCCCCTTAGATAAATTCCTCTACTACTCCCAAATTTCATCTATTATATGGAAATTTCTCGGCAACTTATTTGCCGATTTTGCAATTTCTTCCCATTACATTGCTACATTATAATAGGGTTGAGGGCATGAACCTGTTGGAGATTAAGGTGTGGCTGTGAGTAAAGATTTTCTTGGATCCAACTATGCCTGATTTTGGATTGAATCAACTGCTTGAATCTGGTCGCACGGGGATATTTTTTCCTGCATGAAAGCAAACCTCGATCGGAAGTAGCACTCATTGGGCCATGCGCGGGAGGATACTGCTGAACAAAGAACAGCCACGCAGCGAATGTTGATCTGTCAGAAGCAGCTGTTTACGTTTTACGATAATCGCATCTGTATCAAGCCTTATTTTATACGGTTAATTATATGGTTTATGATTAAAATGTACATTTGAGCATTTATATTTTATATTTGTTGGAACCGACAACAAATACAAAATATCATTCAAAATAACCGAGTCAAAGGTCGCCTACGTTCAATTTATCAATCTATCATCCGGATAATAAAACTATATTCGCAAAATATTCATTTCGCTAATCAAAATTTTTAATGATCGCTATGTGCGATAGGAATGAGCAGGAACGAATCAATTGATTTCCAATTATAACCTCGGAAATTCGGATAAATAAATAGTTTCTTGAACGGATTACCGTCATTATCTGCGGAGTCACTGGTGATCCACAAATCTTTCACGAATCAAGCGGATAAGGAATGCAATAATTAGCAAAGCGCTCTTACGGAAATATCGACCTGTTGTGGATAAACGACGGCTCTTAGACTTGAGGAGTGATAATTAAAACAAAACTACGCTTCATTTTATCACAACCTGACAATGGTATTCCAATTTAATGTCAAAGTAACTTACCTTAGGTGCCGTTATAACGTAAATATTCAATAATATTCGACGTAAATCCTGGTGAATATCCCATATTGCCCTAATGAAAACTACGATACACATCAAGATAATCAGGGATAGAATAGAAAAATGATTTAAATACTGCTACACAATTACTGATAGTGTCTAAAAATACTCATAATGAATGCTAGCACAATGTTTAATTTAAAACAACGTCCCGGTTTTACTGTTATCAAAGTTTGCAATATCCAGTTGTTGTTGCCAACTGAATATGGTAATATATAAAAAGTTGTGTTAGCTGTATGTGAAGTTATCGTATTCTAATAGTAAAAACTCGAGACAAATAGAATTTGGTAGGGATTTATACAGGGAAAGTGCTTTCAAACTTGGGCTAAATTTACTTTCTTGTTAGCAATAAGAGAGCAGCGTCGCAAATTTATTCGTGGACTTTAATAATACGCATGGCCGATACCTTATTATAATTTCTGAATTACATTTTCAGGGTAATTTTCATTGCATAACATGAAGAGTCGGTAGCCCAGGAATCAGGTGATTAATAACCTAAGGTGCACCTATATTCCTTCGTAAATAAATTCGATTTTGATTTCTATTTAAAATACGGGAATAGGAATGAATTATTAATACTATATCTGAATCTACCATATGTTAGTTCATGTCAGTCATACATTCAAAACGCAACAAAACTAAAATTTGACCGGGATCAGGCCTCCAGATCGTGACAGTCCCGGCTATGTTACTGGACTATACCCAGCTTATGTTAATCCTAGTTAAAAGCAAGTACCAGAAATACTACCTAATAAGAAGCGGCGGCCGCTCAACTTAGTACTTCCCATCCGACTTTGATCGATAGAAAAACTGGGACAATTACTTCCACAAAATCATTTTTAAGAATGAGGAAAGGGAGGAGAAAATCCCTCCTCGAGAACTAAACTGTCTTCACGAACTAAAGGAAAAAGACACCCTGACATTCCACGACACAATAAAACGAAGAAACCGTCGTGATTCGTAGAAGTAAACATTGCATTCAACCGACCCAATTGCGGAAAACAACGGTCTCTGGTCTAAAAAGGGAAACCGACAAAAAGAGGCGGAATTTTTTGGTGATAATATCGATAGAGAGTATGGCACGCGAAGGAGTTCGGGTCGTCATGGCAACAAGACGGGCAGACATGCTAGCGCGTAAAAAGTCGGATATTTACGAGGTGAGATTAGGGAGGATTCAGACTTCCTGTAAAATCGCTTCCATATCACACAAAAGGGGTAAACGACCTTAATTCGGTGGAGGGGACGTGTCCACCTGCCATCCCTCGGCACTGACCTCTCCTCTCCACCAATGAACTCGCCCGCCGTATCGACCACCTGCTACAAACGCGTGTCTAAGCCACCGATTCGCATCACAGCCCTACTTCCACAACGCCAAATTAACTCATTCCCTATGAATAGCTTCCTCGAATACATACTCCAGATTGGATTAATTTTACAGGATAATATCGAGAGAAGCGAGCCGAGATTGCAGTTCGAGTTATAGGACGAACATGGCGTTGATTTCCTGGAGCGACTGGTGTGTGGGTATATTTCATGGAGATAAACTGCGGTACGCCTCGCTAGCAAAGGCCGGTCCTTGAAGAATGAAAATATTATTCACGGTGGCCGCCTTAGGCCACGTTGCGGTTCAGATTGATTTAATAGAAGCACACAAGGGAGGCCTAACTGATTCAGAAACCACATGTTGGAGTTGGCAGGATAAGTGGCATTTGTAGTCCGTGGTTTGCTGCCTTTTTCTTAAATCGCGACCGAATCCGCAAGAAAGGAAAGTCCGCGGAAAGAAAATTGGTAAATTAAAATGCGAGAAGAAATTACGTATTATTCTTCCGTTGCTGTTGAACACTCTTCGATAAAAATAGAATATTCTTCAAATCATTAGTCGATCTGATTGCAGATTATTTCGATTCTGACGTACGAACTATAATTAAATCTGCAGAATACGCAAACAAAACAGTACAAATGTAACGGATGGAGGAAGTTTTAATCAAGCGGAACCCCATCAGGTGATGAGAAACAAGTCCAAGAATGGAGACTTGATAATTTTTCTCATCACCACAATACAAATTGCCTCCTAGCCGAAACCCATATCTTCCTTCTGAAACCGAGATGTGTGGCATATTTTATAAGAATCCTTTCGCGACGATGCGTAACATTAGAAAAAATTTGAATTGTCTTGACAATTTTTCTTAAATTAAGCCGTGAATTCCCACTAAGTAATACCAGAGATTCCTGCCAAGACGCCGAATCATCTTACAAATCAACGAAACAAAATTTTATAAGTGAACTTGGTATGCAGTTAGCTTCAGATATAATACTCCCATCTAACTAACTAACGACGCATTACATTTATAGTAAAGATGTAACGATACCAACATTTTACCGATTCCAATACAATTCCCGATGATTCTCTAAACTTCTTTGGAAGGAAAGTAGACTTGATTTTAACATATTGTTATGAATTCAAGCAGAATTAATATTCGTTAAAAGGAATATTTCTCCATTTTTATTTATAATACTTGAGTTACACCTTACCCGAGGAAATACATACGTAAATTCATAAAGTATGTAGATGCACATCGGATTAACCGGCCACAACCAAATTTGAAGTCCCTAGGTGGCCGGTTGAAAGGAATTGTACTCTATTTACTATGAATACGTTAACGTAATCGATCCGATATTGCGATATCTATAGTATTAATTTTAAAAAATCATTATTTAATAGAAAGTCAATGATTCGTACGTATTCGAGACTATCGACTATCTTGTTAAACATTCTTTACCCAAAGATTTTTTCATAAAAAATTGTGAACAGAAAATCTCCCAGTGCGTACCAATTAACAATTCAAGAATACATCAGTTAACAACAAAATATTTATAGAACGCGGATTCATTTATACAAATTGTTGGGTGTGCCATATAATTGCCGAGCAGTCAGTGGAAGTGCTCTGGGTTTTTCCTGGATTGGGCGTTTCAGAAGGTCGTTTGAATTATTAAAAGAGGTATGTGAAATAAAAAAGAAATTGATGTATGATATGTACATAACTATTAAATGAGGAATAAGTGAAATATAATAAATAATTATTATATGTATACCAATAAACAAATACATATGTTCTTTTTTAGTAGTGCATCCCACCCTTTCATTTTAGTCATTTTACATATTTTGTCTTTGTTTTCTCCCGTCGTTCTCCTAATACTCTTTCTTTGATTATTTTCATTGGCAATTTCCTAAATTATATGATACACAGATAAATAATTAATAATATAATAAACAAATAAATAATAAAATACACAGATATAAAATAAACAAATAAATCCGTAATAAATAAAAATCAGAATATCCACGCAAGAGCAAAGGAGCGGGTGTCGCTTGGTCTAAAGATGAACTGAAATACGTACGACGTTCATAATTACCAATCACACAGAAAACATTTGTTGTCAAAGGTGAAGACTGGAGATAGAAGAAATCACGTTTGTAGAAAAATTCGCATTATTTTTACGGTTATCAAAGATGTAGAATCATCGCTGTGGGTTGAGGAGATACCGTTAAAAAGGAAGTCCAACAGGAAACCGGAGTCTCCTGATAAAACACACAATACGAGGCTCGTCTGAAAGATCATCCAGCAATATAAGGAAATCAAATCCGCGTTAAAAGCGCATTCAGATGGAATTAATCGAAGGAGACACGACTGACACTGACTTCTGATGGCTTTTCCTAACAGGATTCGCTGCGTTTTCAATTTCATGGAGCTCATCTGGATTCGGGATGGAAATATAAAAGCGAACTAGGAATCTGTGGTAAGGAAGCGTTAAGAGGGGCCCACCCACCACGAATCTTCCTTAAGGGTCGTCCTACCTGAGGGAAATTTCATTAAACACGCAAGCCAGTGAGGGTCCTCTGAATTAGACTACCATTCTTCTGTAGAACGATGATTTCTTATGGTTAATTAACTGTTAATCAGCCCATTCACGTGGAAAGTCACGATGCGATGTTTTCAGTTTACACATTTTATTTACCAAGAATTACTCATCACTCTAGATGAGATAAAGGACAGATTACGCATTCAACATTCACTGATTCTGGAGAAAAAGATCCGCTCCTTTTCTCGAAATTTTCAAAAAATGACTTCACTTTTAGTTAAAACGAATCATCGTAAGAACCTGAGACAAGTGCCAGGAAAGTGAATAGAGTCTCATATTTTTGCCGTCGATGTTTGATTTTGGTCTTTAATTATGAGAATTTTGAAATTTTTGTTTTGGTTAACCTGTCCCATGGAATTAAGCAAGTCTGAGAGGTGTTAGATTCTCCTCTTTATAAATATTATTAACTAAGCCATCACTGCCTACTTTATCTTCCCCGTTGAGGATCAACGGGCACTTCGATTATAGTAGAATAAATACGTATTTAAAAGGAATATTTCTGAATTTTTACTCGCAGTTCATTGGAAATACTTTCCTTGCGGATAAGCATGTACACAAAGTACGTAGGTACACGCCGGATTAAGATGGCCAGTGCATAACGGCAACTGGCCAGTGCATTTGAGGTGCCGGTTAGGAGAGATTACGACCTATCATGTTAACATTTCCACCAAAATGCACATACACGTGAGAATATACCGAATAAAAAAATTAAAGCGAAGCAAACTAACAAAGTAAAGAGCTATTCAGTACACGAATGCATTTGAGTATCAATCGAAACAAAGATAATTTTAACAAATGATTAAGTAAGTTTTTCGATTTTAGGTAAGCTTCGAAATTTGAGATTGATTGGCTTGACGTCACGAAGAGAACAAACTCCGTTGAGGAAAGATTTAACGAACACGTAAGTCGGCTAAAATGATTGTAGGCAAGTGACGGCGGTAGAGCTGCAATTGCTGACGAAAATGATTGAAATAAAATACATTGTAAATCCACGAAGATATTTACTACACGACATGTACCTTTTGTTTCGACGTAATGTTTTTTTCAGTAGTAAAATAAAGAGTATATGGTAAGGCTTCATAAATAATATGCAGACGGTATTGGCCAGGAGTGGAATGAAAAATGTGCAAACCCTAGTATAGTAAAAGAAACTATTATGTGTGGTAGAGGAACGGATTGATCTGTTTCTTATGGCAAAAACAGTTTCGGTTTACGAGCATTTCGGATGACGAACGGCCTTCCAATCAATTAGGTTTTACTGTACCAAACTTTGAGATGATAGGCCGGCTTAAAATCTCTTTCAACAATCTCTTTTTCAAACGCGGTGAACTAACAAAAAAAAACTCGTCAATTTGAGTCAATGAATAGTTCGACAATCGACATTAATAAAGGATGATTCGATCTGATAGCCAAGAATGAATAATTCATATTTCTTACAGAGATATTGCATTTCTTACCACAGAGAAATACGAGGGTGGTCTGAAAAGTTTCCGACCCCAGATTTTTCAGAAATCTTCAGAAAACATGTCGAGAAATGGCGAAATGTCGGAAACTTTTCAGGCCACCCATGTATATTCTTAGAATTACCACAAATAGGTCGAGAAAAACCAATGAATGTATTTACTGCAGCGAAATTTTGCTCGAATCAAAAATAAATTCGACGAGTGAGTGTAAAAGAGCTTCACCATTTTTGGTCTTTTCGACGAACATTGCGACGGAATGACATCCACCAACAAGCAATTGTCCACCTCCTTTAAATAGTGTTTTATGGGATCATAAGTGTGCCGCATAGAAAAAAAGGAGAAAATCTGGAGAGAAATTCTCTCAAAAATGAGCGAGTTGCACCATCTGCTATCTGCACTCGAATCACCAAGTAGGCCAGAGAGAACAGATGCATAAATCATAAAATTATAGAAAGCACCGGAAAGTCTTTTATATCTCAGAATAGAAATATATATTCCGATTCACAATCTCTTCTCTCTGGGAATGGAAATAAAAATAAGGATTGGGCAAAAAAGTAAATTCCGAGATAACAGCATGAGAACTATTCTTACCCCAAAAGCAAAAAATATGAAATAATGAGAACTAAAATTAACCATCGATGTTAAATGTAAATGGAGAATATTTTTCTAAGCAATTATATTATTCAACCAACCTACAATCGTCGCAGTTTGTTAAAATAAAAGGATATACTAGCAAATTATTAGCAATTGAAACTAATGATAAGCAAATAGCAATTTAAGTACAGTAAGGCTTTCACTCCTGTAACGTAATTATTCGGAAACTTCAATTTATTGTATTAAACGTAAATGTCTACACGACTAAAATTGATAAATAAAAAGGAGCTGGGAGACTTCTTAATTCTTATCGATCAGAATCTAAAAGCTTCGTTGAAACGAATTTCATTTATAAGAAAATTTTGGAAAATAAAATACTCATGAATTCAAAACTCCTAAAGTGACCGGAGTAACAATTCGCTAAGAAGCATTTTAGATTGAAAAACTCGGTTAAATCCATATGAGAGAAAGTAACATTTATTTTACGTTATTCATTATATCATTCCCCGAAGTCAAGCCAACGATAATAGATGATATATTAAGAAGGAACTATTAAAAGATAACTTTGTATCGTTAGCACTACTCTTCAAGCAAAACACCTCCCATTTGACACATGTTTTTCATTTAATTATCGAATTGAATTTCCCATGCGATCGCTGTTTGTAAATGCCGAGTATAAGAGGGCTGTATCGGAGGACGGCAATTCGGAAGCGGTGCTTTTCCCTCGGAATTTCTCCACCAGACCAAGTGTGTATGGGACGCCTTTCGACGTGGGTGGCCCTCCGTACACGGACATCGCAACATTCAGATGTTGCCAGACTATTCGTTCTGCCCAACGGAAGACCTCTACTTCAGTCTACTATCTCGTCGAAAAACATCCGAAACTCCGATGACAAAACAAAAAAATATAACAATTATTTGGGGTGCAGGAAAAATCATCCAGGGCGGGTAAGGATAACTCGAGCAAGATTTTTCAGCCAACAATTTCAAATCTCAGCCAATAATTCCTTCTGATAGGTGGAGTCACAGGATGATGCCGTGATCAGGGAACACCGAAACCGAAAAAAACGTCCTTTTGCTCCGGAGTGAAAACAGAATCCGAATTGAAAAATTAAATTCCTTCAACCTGAACAGAAACCGTTGATTATTCATCCCTTGTGAAAAATCTTAATGTATTTGTCATAAATATTTCCACATTTATTTAATGCACGTCAATGAATAGATTAATGCATCAAAAAAGAATGTTTTACTATAATATTTTAAGTTAGTATTATGATAGTTTAGTATGATATTTTGATCTTGACATGGTAGTTTCATTAATTGATAATATTTTCTTTCATTTGCCAAGTTATATTCTAAAATGAAATATAATCTTATTTAAATTTAAAAAAAACAGCTCATAATAAAATAACATTTGGAATGGTAAAATATTTACATTTTAACGATCAGAGCGAAAAAACTGCTTTATCGTTTAAATGCGGAGAGAAACCGGAAATATGCTTCTTTCGAATTTGTTATATATAAAGGTTTGATACCCTGGCTGTGATAGTAAAGATAAATTATAAATCTTGAATTTTTACTTTCATTTCGTCCAAGAAATTATAGTACGCTATAAAGTGGATTTTGTATAATTCATATTAGTTATAATTATCATCGGCGACCATAGACAAGTCCAAGGGACTCATCTCGTTATAGGCAGGATTTCGTTGATCTTTATAAGCAATATTTACTGTATTTCGACGACGACTCAGCCGATTCAGATAATTTTCCGAGGTCAACCAAGTGTTATCATCTTGAAATCATTTTCGATTCCAAGGATGAGCTTTGTAAATGCCTGAATACGTCATTTTCCTTTGCCCTTTATTTGATCATCAAGGCAACCCCTTGAATTGAAGAAAATTTTCTTTAAAAACATCCCAAGCTGTTCAAAATAACTGTTTGCATTATGATTTGTATTTTCACTAAGAACATCTTGATTTTTAAATAGGTTTCCTAGAGCTACAATAGGCTAAAACAGGGCATAAAAACCTATATCTATATCATTCTAATTAATTAACTGATTGTAATATGTCCATTTTTATTTGTATATTATTTTTATGAGGTTGAATAAAATGATATTATTATAATTCATGTTTTCTTTCGGATTTTTCAATCGTTAAATGAAATATCACTACTTGCTTAGCTTCCGTTTTTTTCTTTCCGCAAATATATTTATGGGAACAAAAAGTTTGTTGCTGATTATATCAAGCAAAATTAAAATTTTCTTTTGTAAATTTTGTGTATTAGCATTTTTAATCGGATCTAGTTCAGGAAGAATTACGATCTAGATATTAACATCTCACTAATACTATAAATAAGAAACACATTAAATTATTTTAGACTATTAATCAAAGCCACTTGGCTTAGCAGGACCAGATGTACAATAATAGACATATATAAATCAAGAGTCAAGTACAAGTATTACGTCATATTTGACGGGGCAGTTTACTGGTTAGATATAAATATTGATGGTATTTTCACGCCGAGCATTCATACCTAATTTAAATCTGATGTGGAGAGGAGCCATATCCAAGAAGAAAACAACCTTTTATTTCATCAGAATGTATATTTATCGCGATTAGTTTCGTCTAAGACGTAGACATAATCAGCCTAAAGACATTTTAGACGAAATTATTCACAATAAATACCTTTCTGTGGATATACAAAGTTGTTTTCTACTTGGACCTTAATATTTGATGCAGATAGAACTTTTGCAATTCGGTGTAGGGATGTAAAGGTCACACAATAACGATTGCCTTTCTTCATCAGTGTTGGAAAACAACATCACTCTTGCCAAATCTGAAAACCCAAAAGTGAAGTAGGACTCAGCATGAATTCATTTTTTGTGAACTTGGCAAGGATCTAGAGGCAATTTGGATATTTTCCTAAGAATAGAATACTAGACAACGGCTCGAATGGATTGCACTGACTATTTTTCTAGAAGAGAGCCACCGATCTGATAAATATACCATATATCTCATTAAAACTCAACAGTCCTGGCATATTAAAATCATCTTCAACCAAAACAGGAGTGGTCTTCAATTTTTCAAAAAGAATTCTTCTCTATTGAAGCCGCAAAAAGACAGAATTAACGGTGATTATTGACAAGACTGGATTATGGCGAGAAAGATTATAGGAAAGAGGATAGAAGCAACCTTGTTTTTTAAAAAAGACCAATTTCCTGATCTTTAGCGAATCGATTCCAGCTTCTTAATATCGAATTAATCACACGCTTTCAGAAATGGAATGATTAACAAATTGTACTAAAATCATTCTTCTGAGAGTGGCATTAAGCGGAGATTGTTCAGGGGGAAACCCGTAATAATTGCGGATATGAAAAGATGCCTCCTAATAAATATAAATTAATTAATAGGAAAGAATGTAGAAGAACAGTGATGAACATTCCACTTAATCGAAAAATCCTAATTTCGGTTCAATTCCGGTTTTGCTCCTTCAGACAAAGTCGATCTGGCTTCTGCGCTCCGACTATTCTAATATCATATCCTACTGAAAGCTTAATTTATTATTTCTAGCTTTTTCCATTTATTACACTAAATTTCAGAATAAAACTCAGTGATAGTTACACTATAGAGTTACTCCTCCAATTACCCTTAAATAAAATATGTGCATGTTTTGGAACCGAAAGTTGGAACGGAATAAAAATCGATTTTCCGTTCAAGAATTCCAATTTTCATTCCTACAAAATGTCGCTTTTTCGGTTCTATTCCATAAATGAATAGCCGCGGTAAATAAAAGAAACGTTCAACCGCAAATTGAAAGCGTACATATGTATATGTAGGTTTGTAATTGCTGAAACTGTGCTGGTGGGTGCTGTTCTATGGGTAGATGATTACACGAATGTTTGACCGTAACTACTATAATAAGTAAGAGAATGGAAAGGTGGAACAGCAACATTATAAGAACGATTCGATCACAGGAAATTAGTCACATTAGATGCGCTATACCTCCCAATTCGTCTTTAAGTGGGGTTACCCCATCTCTACTTGAAGAATTCATTCCTCTAAATTTGTAACTCGTTTAGCAACCGTTGTGGTGAATGTGGCTGTTGAAGAGATCTCATCAAGATACTCCACGACGAGTGCTTTTTCATGGTGAATGGCAGCTTCCTTATCATTCTCTCAGACTCACTGAAAATTTTTACTCCAAAGCGGAGAAAAATATCCGACGTAAGCAGGCTAAAATCAAGCATGCGTACGGTTTGAGGGCGTTTCACCCAAGGGAATTTACACCCAGACATTAAACTTTTCACTCGAGGACTTTTCATCTAAGAATAGGTTCACATCTTTCACTTGAAGGATATTTCATTTCACCAAATGGTGTTTCGGATATTTAGTAAAGTATAAACAAACGTTAATAAAGGAAATTTGAATGTCTTTTACCTTATTTAACTTTGGATCTAGAAAATAATTAACGTTGGTTGATTGTAAAATAAGAAGACATCACAGAATTGAAAACTTTTTCGTAATAAAACAGCAACTTTTCGTAATAAACACTACATTTATATTGTATGTGTGCACCATGTCTGTGGTGTATGAAAGGATCTGTAAAGACAACAGGATTCCCCTCTAAGGCTGTTATTTATCGATCTTTCTATTTCCATGAAGGAAGAACCAGAAGTAACGATACGTCCGTTATCACAGATTTTGATTTTTTAGAAGTTATCGAAGTTACGAAACTCTAGTTATAATTTGTAGTTGTTCTTATATTTTAAGGCATTAGCTCGTTTTGCTTTTCAAAAACCTTTTTCAAAATATCTCTCGTACGAACCGTCTCTTATGCGAAACACTTCGGGTGAAACGTCTGGACGCCATGTTTACACATAATTATTTTTAAATTTCATTCTAAAGCGGATGTTGGAGGAATATTCCTACATAATTTAGCAAAATTACTGTGACTTGAGAAGAGGGCTCACCAAAGGCCAAAGTCTCCATTCTTCAGCTGCTTTCCGCAAATTATCGTTATTGCTCAAGATCTCGCGATAAAGAAGAACAGACATGACCCGAGGGCAGAACCTCAGATAAAAACGAAATCCTCTGAGAGAACGTCGCCGATGGTCATAGTGCATAACGCACTTGATGAGGATTTAAACAAATCTAATATTTCCAGGAAACATCGTTCTAGATTTCGCCGAAATTAGCAGTTCCTGTGAAGTGGACGAAGACGATGCAAGTACTGTTCAAATAAAAAATGTAATAATTGCATTTGTAGATACATCGGTGACGCCAGTGGTAATGAAAAAAACTTCGTACTTATTTATTCCGCACTCCCGACGTGTTTTCATACCAATGATAGCGAACTTCCACGACGGCGAGTTCATGCATTCTATTTAACAGTTTTAATGTTCTCTAAGGAAAAATGCACATTTTGATGTCTTCCGAATTGTACTGATTAGCACAGGTGAGGAAAATAAGAAGCAGTTGTAAATAGAGAAATAAAATTAGTGATTATATAGCGACACTGAGGGAAAATTAATACCTGATAACAAATGATTCACTTGTGATTCGAAAATGCCATGAAAGATTTTCCATAATTTTCTGGAAGAAATCATCGTATATTAATTTTACCGGAATTTTCCGATTTTTCTATTTTTGTAAACGGTAAACAGCTTTCCAGCATATGTAGTTTACTCGGTGTCGAGGGTCTTTCGTAATACCTGGCAAAGAAATGCAGTTTGCTTCCTCAAAATGTCCTAGAATATTTTGTTAACAAAGATATCGTTCTTTAGCCCAAAGTGGGGAAAGAGGAGAAATTATAGTTCCCAAATCTCTCGTAACTATTTTAGTCTTAACAAACATCTTTTGACGATTTTTCTTTTTTCCTCACGACACCATGGGGACTGAATGTGGAATGATAAAAGAAATAAATGCGGACGGTATTCCATGTACATGTTGTTCGATTTGAATGTTATATAATGAATGATTACATATTAAGATGATGAAGGGGCACCGGGTGCGCAATGCCTTCAACAGTAGTGAACGCTATGGCTAATGAACTTAGTCGTCATAGCACTTTTAAAAAATTCTACTTAGATAACGAGGCTAGTTTTGAGGCTAATGTATGTACTAGATGACTAGATGTACTAGATGAAAAACAAGGTATGATTGACAGTGTAATTTTCATAACTCTAATTGCTCCTTCCTCTACATATGCAAAGCCAGTTTATTAACTGACTAATTAGTTACAATTTAAAAGAAGAACATCTCCATAACCACCAGACACTCGTTTTTAAAATTTGAGCTATCAAAGAAATAAAATGATTGTTTGATCAAAATGGGGAAGTATTAATATTTTCACTATGACTGACATAGTTTTCATCGGTTTGCTTCCTTAGAGAATCTACTGAGGAATGCGTATGAATTGGGAATTTGCAGGAGAAAGATTAGGGAAAAACAGAAATAAGGTTGAATTGAGAAAGTGATAATCCGACAGAAAACGTAATAGAAATTGTTTCCGAAGAAGTAAACAAAAAGACAGATCTTAGCTAAGTAAACTAATCAACATGTAGAGCGAAGTTCTGCATCGATCACACAAAATGGAAATTTCTAGGTTCTACAATAATGAGACATTTCACTAAAGATGGAAGAGGGGTTTATGATACTGGGATAATTGGAAATTATAGAAATTTGTTAGATTCCTTCAGAGGTAATGAAGAAGATATGCGAAAGGGACGAAGAAACATTTATCTAGACAAGCTTACACAGGTACCAAAATAGATAATGGAAGACGTCCTACCAATTCGGAGAGTCGCTCCGATTCGAAGGAGAGAATATTTTGGGCCTCAAGGCGGCGACATTTTTTCTTGCGGTACAGAGGAGACGTGCTCTCAACCATATCACTGCGAGACTTTCTCTTTTCTACCTCCGCCTTCTTACTTCATAAAGGGATCATTTATATTTTGAAAGGCCATTCTCTATGTAATACGGAAAGAGAGAGCTTTCCCATGCTTCCTCCCATGGCAAACTCCATTCATGCTGGTTGAAGACGTTCATTTAAGCCGCATGAAAGGAAGTTAATTTCGACAAAATATTTCCATGTCCGGAGAATGAACTTTTCGAGTCACGAGGCATCCGATCCGCAAAATAAAACAAAAGAAATACCTTCGTCAAGAAATGCCTAGAACTGTGAAAATTTTCTCAATTCTAAAGAGAATAGATCACGAGGAATAATAATCGCGGGGCGAATGAAATGAAACTTAAATGTAATTTTCGATAAAATTTCAGACGCATATGAACGAGGTAATCTGCTGCTTAGGTTGTCATTTTAACAGAAATGCTAGAATTAAGAGAGTTATTAGAATAAGCCAAGCAAAAAGGGAATTCTACTAGAAAAATAATCGTGGACAGCAAACAATACAAGCTTGGATACAAGTAAATGATTCAAAGGAATACGTGTAACATATTTATCGACGTACAACGCGAACATATTTTTTCCTTAAAATTTATGTCTGAACCTCTTCTAGCGTATTTCATGCATATACGTACTACCTTTTATTTCACCTAACTAAAGAAAATAGAGGTTATTCATTTTATTTATACTTTCATATTTTGTTTCAGAATTTTCAATGAAATACTCCTTTTAAAGCAATATAAAGACTATAATAAGTATCAACAAATTTACGAATTGAGTTATCTAAAATAAAGTTCGGTACTTCAATCCTTTTCTATAAAATTTAATGTTTTCTCCAAAATATCCTTCTAAAAGTAAGGTAACGTGTTACAGCCAAATATCTGGTTACGCTTATAAACACTATAAGCTTTAATTCATAGCAGTAGTAGTAATTTTAAAGGTGCTTCGACAGCTTAAGTCATTTCGCACGTGAGCCCCCACCGGGAATCGATCCCGGGACCTAAGTTGTAAGCGCAGCATACTTCACTATCCGGAGGCCGCTGTTTCACATTTTCTTCTTTTTAAAAGCTATGTGAATAAAAATTAAGAAATCTGGATATTCAGTTACGCAAAAATATTCAGCGCTTCAATCCTATTCCATTTAATTAAACTTTTCATCCAAAATTTGCACCATAAAATTATGATGGGCTTAATACACCGGTGCTTGGAGTACTCCGACAAATAGGGCTACTAATAATAATAGGTACGACTATGATACCATTAAAGCAGTAAAGGAGAGAAAATTAGAGTCACCGCGGGTGCGAAGTTGCAGAAAAGATCGGTGAAAATGTAACGGAATGAACATAGTAGTCAATGAAGACGTTTTTGGAGTAGGGAAAGAAGTCAATTAAAATGTAATGAGAAAAATAGGAAAGTTGATTGGAATTACACTTCTGAAGACAGGATTGGGAAGAAAGCTGGATTGTGGAGGGAGGACAATGATGAAGGCAGGTGTTAAGGAATCGAAGCAAATAAGGAAAGGATGGATGTAAGAAAACAAGATTGAAAACTCTTCGATCATCATGATTTTCATTGCTAGCACGTACTCATAAAACCAGCGTTATGAATTTTTCCTCCTACAATCCTGTTATCGAAGTTGTCGAAGGAAAAATTTAGCTCAATGGATCCTCATTAATTTCTTCTTTGTCAATTGCCATAAGATTCAGTTAAGACGCTTTTCAGGAGACAAAGTGAAAAGCGCGCTAAATGCAGGAAAGACTTGGACCTGAAACGTATTATTATAGCGCTATTGAAAAGAAGGCTCCATTTCCTCTTGACTTTTTTAATCAGTCATCTCAATCAAAAAGGGATCTTATTTAGTTTGATACATCGGTCGCATATAAAAATAGGCTCCCAAAGGAGTCCGCGAGCAATTGCTGTTAACATTGGATGCCCTATTTTTGAAGAAAGAACAGTTTCTCGGACAAAGAGAGGGCGCCGTCCAAACTGTCATATTTACGCCACAATTACGCATATTTTCACCAGAGAGACAATTAAGGTTGCAGGAAACTTATTTGGGTGATATTCACCCAAATCTTCCGGTAGGAATCACGACAGAATTTCCTGCATTCCATACGTCAGGAAAGAACCAAGTCTTTGGACAATTTGGATTGCTGGAGACAAAGCCAAGCAAGAGAGGACGGCGATACAGATATTGTAAACAATTTTTGGTCTATCGAATGAGGCGGGTCAAATAACAGTGAATCTGTGGACGAGAAAGATCTAAGCAATATAAACAGGCAGCAGAGCAAGTATTTTTAACGTGCGAAAGGGACCCCGAAAAAAGCGCATATTAGAAAGGAGTGTTTTCAACGAGTTGTGCTGTATTTAGGTAACGCTCCTTAGAGCAGAGAGGCGAGACGATAAATCAGATTTGATTAAAAGGATGTTAAGGCTAAGTGTACGTCTGAATGTCTACTTGACAGCAAGGTCAAGTGTAAAGACGCTGTTTTCTCCTCTATTCTGCTCACCAATTGATCCAAGCTCCTTCGGAATATAGTTGTGTTAGGTCAGCTAAATTAGAAAGACTCGAAGCATCAGTTACACTGGAGTATATGATGAATCAATCTGTGCTCTTAGAATGGTCCTCCATTATAGGCGCACTTTTTTCATTACTTTATTTAGGATCATCGACAGAAGCTTTACGAAAGAATTAGCGGTTCGCACTTTTTGAAGAAGTATATATAATTTTAATTCCAGCAAACAAGGAGCACGATCTCCGAGAGGCATTGATAAAAAACACTATGAATTAATAATATCGTAGTTATATCACTAGAGATGGATCGTCCGGTTGTTCTTCCTGAAGAGAATTAGAAAAGATAATGTAGTCAAGGTAGGTCAAACATTAATACACCGCCTACCACACGCCACTGACGGTTACCTGTGTTTATACAGTAAAACCCGTTTTTTTACTTAATCAGTGTCGTTCCCTCATTCTTTGCCCTATCTTTACAATGACTCCTAGTAAACTTCTTCTTTGGAGTGACTAATTTTGCGAGGATAAAATTAAGATATCGGGAAACAAAAACCTCTCCATCTCCATTGCCGGAGCGGATGCGAACTCGAACTGATTCTTTATCATTTTTTCTCAGGGCAGCACGTTACATTAAAAATTCGTTTTGCGGTGTATTCTCTCCTCGAATCTCAAGTTGTTAAACATGCAGAATAAATCAGACAGAAAGTACAGTGTTTTAGGGACATAGTGCTCTGTGATGCCCTCTTACCAATTCTGTTAAAAAATCGCTTTTCTTCTCTAATTGTTCCTTCGGTGAAAAATACTTCATTGCAGAGTGACGAATGATCGAAATTAATTAACCAAGGCGCCTTTTTCTTGCGAAAAGTAGAACATTCTTCGCAAAAATGATTCAAGGCAAGCAGCGTTACACAACCTGGTTATACCGCTGTTTCCTTTTGGTCCCTTGAAAAACGTCTTAACCGGGTTTTAATGTATTTAAAATGTAATCCTCCCCAAATAATCACGCGAAGAAAAATGATAACTGATCAATTTCATAAAACAAGTTCCCCTGAAGCTCGCAAAGCGATTTATGGAGTGACATAATAAGAAAAATAATAACAGCAAATCCGATCTGAGAGACATCCGTAAGCAAATTATTAGCCATAATTAGCTTGATGAGAAGGAAGTTTTATCTCTTAATATCCGGAAAGAACGCTTGGTTTTCTCAAGGAAAGTATACAAGGAAATTCTGAGAATTGTCTCGCAGACTAAACTTACTCAAATATTTTTCCTCGTCACTGAGCGAGTTTGCGAGACAATTGGAAAATCTAGCAAAGAGGGGTCTTCTATAAAAATATTTCAACATTTTTTTAATGCAGAAGATTATACTTCGTTCCGCGGAGAAAGGAAAAAGATTTTCTTCTGCAGAAACGTCTTCGATTAAGGATTGTCCTTTGAATAATGAAACTTGCAAAGACATTGAAGAGACTCGATCTACAGAATGTTCTTTTTCGCACATATTACTGCAGGTCCACTGTCTTTTATCCAATCCGATATTCAACACTATCCAATTAAAAATCTCTAAAGGTAACACTAGAATGCTTCTTCCGGATAAGTTTTACAACGATAGAGGCAATAGAAACAAATAAAAGTTTCCAATAGAAATATAAGTTTTTTCAGACCAATAGAAACAGATGAGCATTCGATAAGAGAAAATAGAAAACTATAGTTCCTAATATTAATATTAAAAAGAGCCAATGAAAAATATCAACAGGGTGGTCTTAAATATCTATTTTTATAGCGTATTTTCAGTTATTTTTATTAATTTCCTTATTATTTCGACATTTCTTTGCTCTTCGATATTTCCTTATCTTTTTTCCTTGTTTTATATCTTAATAAAGCTTATTTCCTGTAATTTATAGATCTTCCAGCTTTTTCCTTAAAAATTTGTTAACTACGTATCCGTAGGTTTCGGTAATGCGGGTGTTTTGTTACCGAGATATTTTCCTGCGCGCTAACTTAGGTACTGAAACCCACAAAGTAATATTCTTCTATGCATTTACGGAGAGATTTATTAGGGCTGATCTCGTAATGTGGGTGGGCACACTAAAGCAATTTATTCACTAAAATTTACGTTGGAATGACTTTTTTCTTTTTAAAGAAGGGTGTCAAAAATAGGAAATATACTCGAAAGGAACTGAGAAGTTCTGAGAGTTTAAACGATCTCATTGAAATAGTCTGTCGATAATCCTTCCGAAGAGCCGTTAATGCTCCACTTTTCTCCGTTATCGCCAACGACTGAAGCAAGTCGAATAGGAAAGAATAGTTGCGAAACTATCAGAGATATCCATTTCTTGCGCCATCTGAGGAAAAATTCGCGATTTCTAAAGCTCTGAAAAGATAGGTGAGCGTCGTAACAAACCAACGGAAACGGGCTCTCTCCCCGAGAAACAATGGCTCTATCCCATGCTCACAGAAATTACTTTCACTCATAAATAACACACGCATCAACTAAATGGATCGTACAAATTGGTGGGCATGAGACGTGCAAGAAGAGAGATTGGAAGTCAGCTAAAAACGATCATTATTTCTTCGGAAAACCTGATTTAGCTGCAAACACTAACCGAAATGATTCATTAAAAATTAAAAATTTCCGCATTCAATTTGCTATTTGGCATTCCTATTGCGCACGCATGCATGACCTGACTTCAGTCGATACAGTCCAAAAAGATAGTAATCTCTATCAGGAATTTTCTTCAGTCGAAATATTACCATGCGCATCCATTCTTCGAAAAGACTTAAAAGAAAGGTGCTCATTTCACAATTTCATCGCTCTATTAAGTTCTTTGACTGCTATTGGTTTGAAGATTACGAGAGGGACTCTCAGACTTGATGGAATTCCTTCATTAAAATTTAAATTAAAAATCTGTCTTAGATACCACATGAGCTTTAATTAACGACCGGTATCACCGCTGCGCTGTATTATCAGGTATAATACAACACACTTGCAGTAGGGTTAACAGAGGGTGGGGAATGAGGCATATGGGGATTACAAAATATGACAATAACGGTTGAAAGCTAAACAAAATCAAGAACTTGAAGATGGTCTTATTTTGACGAGGGAGAGAAAAGGGGACGAATCAGGTTGGAAATGAAAGAGGTTGCAAAGTAAGACATTATTGGGAGAATATTGATTATGAAATATCCAATAATGTGGATTGACAAAAAAATGGAAATTCATAACCCCGTAGTTCCTGATAAGTAATTGTGGCTTTCTAGAGTACTCAACTAGGAAAAAGATATGAAATGGACACAATATTTTATAGACCACCATATATAATATTGTGTATACCAGAGAACAAAATGCATTATTTCTCCAAATTTAGTTACAAAATCACGTCTTATAGATTGGTATAAATTTTCCGGGGTATTTATTACGACAAATGAAGAAAACATTTCCAAAGTCTAATACGAGAATACGGTGTTCAGATGGATAAAAACGCGCACAATATTCTCCGGTATTTCTTACATAGAGAAGTTTGATGGTGAATTTACTCTGAAATTAGAGCCTCGAAAGTACTGATGCATTCTGCAACTGTCTGAGGTATAGAATGTATTATCAAGAATATCATATGATGTCAGAAATTTAAAATAGGCGTCCTCGATAGTTTCCTCCGATAGTAAGGAAATCTTTCTTTCGCTGGAGTTCCACACTGCGTCGCGGCAAATATGTATTTCTCATCTCTCGCTTTAACATTAAGGCAAAAAAATGAATTCAAGATTAATTTTCCAACAAAATAAAATTACATTACAAGTTACGCAACAATTAATGATTCTGTATGAATATTATTTTTAAGGAGAATAAACGTAAAAAGTTAGAATATTACGTAAAAGATTATTATAATTTAGGAGATTAGGTTATGCCGAAGATTTCATCAGCGCTTAACATGGCAAAATTCCAGGTCAATCGACCTTGAAAATACTGCGTGGGTGCGGAAGATTATTAACCATTTTTATCTAAGGGAATTAGCTACGAAGGAAGATTAATTCTTCAAAACCTTTAAATTTAAATCCACACCAAGGAGATGTATGAAATGAGGGAAAATAGAGAGCTTTAAATATTCAGTAACCCTTTACATATAAAGTTGGGTGTAGGAGAATAAACTGCTTTCTCCTCCTAGAGAAGCATTCTTTGGTTCGAAGGCCCAACAGGTGCTTCTGCCCACTCGACTGAGACACACCATTAACAAATGCTTCCAAAAATATCCCGCAATCGAGAAATGCAGGCAAAACACCTTCCTTTCCATCTCATGGCATTTCATGCGACAGCGGCCACGAAAGTAATGAACGAATAAATAAAAAAACGGTAAAAGAAGAACAGATGTTCCCAGAATGAGACGCGTCGCTGGCGAGCGCACACTAAACTCCGTGGAAATCACTCTTTCTTAACAACTTTCTCGTTTAATTGGAAGGCGCAAAATTAAAAGAGTTACACTCATTTACCAAAGCACCTGACTGAAAATTTGGATGGAATGAGTTTAAAAATAGGACGTCAACGCAAAGCCGTGGGTAGATATGCCGCACGGCAACACTTGCCCGATGAAATGTTCCTTTAGCTCTGTCAGCCAGACTTATCCCAAATTCGGTAGTACAAAGGCAATGCTCTCTAACTTGTTATCCTTCAAGGACACCTCGTGCGGAGGGCACTGCAATTGCCTACACGATACGAAGGCTCTTTCACATTCTCCCGAATTGATTCCTAACTCTCTCTTCCTTCAACTTCTAAGCAAATCCTCACAGACTAATTAAGTAATTACTAATAAACCGGAATAATCGTCGATTAATTTTCATAATGGGATGATTACTACTTATCTTTCTTTCTGATAGAATTACCAGCTCCAGGCATTTAGGGATCTAAAGATTAAAACCTGTCATTGTTTCCACAACAACAATGACAAAAATAATGACAATTACTATAATAATAACAATGATGATGAGAATGTAAATTCTTCTTAACAAAGAAAGAAAAAACCCAAACATATATATTAGATGCGGAATTGAAAATAGCAAATTTACAGAAAGCGTTCGGAATAAAAGAAAATAAACACAATTAGATTTTCCTGGGCAACTACGAGACTCACCAGGTATCACATACTAATTATTAGCTGAAATCAAAATAACCATTTTATAATCAGTGCTTAAGTAATCCCAGGTACTGTTTAAATTTTATATAAGTATAAGAAGTTCATTAAACAAATGTGGAATGACGTAGAAAAAAATTAACAAACAAAAATTGTAAATCTACTGTATCTAGATAATTATATTTACATCAATTTTACTTTTGTAAATTATATTTTTACATAATAAGTTGTAAAAATAAATAAATTTATCCATTAATGATATTATTATAAAAATTATAAGTTAATATACTTGATTAGTTTCGAAACCGTAAAAGGGGTGGAATTCGTTATGGAAATTATTATTTTTATGTATGGCAGAGATCTTTTCCCAAGACTATTTGAATATCTAGGAATAACAATTATTTATGCTCTTGAAGGTCTTAGCTGTCTCCAAACTTTAAAATCCTACAAGAAATACGTAGATATCAAAAATGTGTTTATAAACTATATCGGCAGAATAATATATGATAGAAGGATATAATAATTATATATTATAGGCGAGATAGAGACTTACTTCTTATACGTGCTGGTTTTAATGATATGAATATAAATGAATGTGGGCCAAAGCGGTGATGTCCCGTAGGCGACCTAATAACAGGTGTTTCTCTTGATGGAAAATGACGATTCCAGCAATATAACAGATGGCGGATGAAATATCTATGCTTCCATAGGTTAGCAAACATATAATACGTTTCAAAGTAGTGAACACCCTCCTATAAGGCAAACATCTATCAAAATTCCAAACTAACACAAATGGCTGATGAAAGAGGGGTAAAAACAGTAAAAAGACAGGATGTAACGAAAAATAATTGCACTTGACGTGATAACCGACGAAAATTAAGATGCTTTCAGATTAGTTACGTCGATTGTACTGATGAAGAGAATACATACGCATAACAACCAAATTAATGATTCTTCTAAGCATTACATCTCTTCCCTAAGTCATTTTACAACTATCTATCCTTGGAAGAAATTTTAGAATTTTAGAATAGTAACTCAATTGCGTTTACCTGACCGGAATTAAAGAAGACTTTTCACTTTTATTAAAGAATAAATGTAAGCATAGTGTTCCCTTACAATATTTAAAAGAGCGATATATACTTCCTCTTAGATTAAAAACTCGATCAAATTTCGTGTTAAATGCATTTTGCTAAAATTATTACTTTAATGTACAATTCCTAACGCTGAAGAGTCCCAACAGTTCGCTTCTTTCCTTCGCTGGTCATTGCAAATTATCTTACTTTCCTTAAAACTAGTACTTTGGCAGAGAAAGAGATTTCCTAACACATTTAACATTTTTAAATAGCAGTTTTGACACAAATATTTAATTGGAATGGATATATTAATTTTACAAAGTACAGTAATTCTATAATTAAGTAAAAAACAAAATGCTTGCACTTAATTTCTCAATGACGCGTCAGAGAACCACGAAAAATCTTCGGATCATCAATTTCAAAAGTTTACATCGGAAATCTCGAGAAGATTATTTAGAGCGCTGAAGACTGCAAAATGTGTCTACGCACTGGCATTTGCTAACACTCGACTAACACAAACGAGTTCTTCCGCTTTCAACGAATGAACCGCCGAATTCTTGTGAAGATGCTCCCCCGAGGGAGAGGTCATCTCCTGTTGGGAGAATAACGGTCCATCGGCTGTGCCCCTCTTACCTAAATAACGGCGGACGAGAGCATCTCTCTTCGCCGTAAATTTACTGCGTTCAAGTATTTACGCACTATGAAACTAAAATGGCAACAAGTCGCGAATCATTCACATTACAAAGACTTCAGGAAAACCAATAAATTTTTAACGCGATCGCAATGCCATCTGCCCATTAAAAGACTTCGTCGCTAGATCTTCCGACTTTTTCCTTTTTTAGCGACTTATTTTCATTTTTAGCGAAATTCTACTCTCTAGCAAAACTTCCCTCTGGTGGTATTCGAAGACCCACATCTAACAACTCGAAAAATCACACGTTTGACTCATTAATTAATGTAAATAGGATCATTTTTTACATCAAAGAGAAACTCATAATAGATATAATCATTTAATATCTTGACAGTTACTTCCATGTAAGAATTCGAGCCGTTTTATACGTAAGCTTCTTTTTTGGCGATATAGTTTCTTTATAGGCGATATGGTATAACGACTTTTTCTTAGCTTCTCTTCAGGGTACTTCTAGTGGCATTTTCAAAAATACATTGGCATCTCAAGAATTTGGCATCTTTGAATTTAGACAGGGTAATTAGTATTGATTGTTAAATAACAGGAAACAGCGATAACTAATTTTTGTTTAAATATGCGAAAAAGATGTATTTATTATCTTTATAGGTAGGTTAATCATACGTTATGTTTTGACAGTTATTGTCTCGATTTGGAGGGATAGTCACGGTTAGATTTTTGCACCATTCCAAGTGACTTAAATGGAAGGAATCAATTTCTTAACTAACGACTAAAAATACTAAACTAAATTAATAATGTCTGTATTCTGAAATGTATTGAGACTATTGAAAAGAATAGAAAAATTGGTTGTCAATGGAAAAACGGTAGTGGAGCTCTAGAAAAACGTTTCCACTACAGAAAAACACAATGAAAGAAGAAGGTTGGAGAAAAAACCACTAACATTAATAAATAAGATATATTAAAGCAGATACTCTTATAATAACCTAAATATAAAAGCATGGTATAAATAACAAAAAACTCTAATTACAAACACTAGAAAGTATACACTGCCAATAAAATGCACAAGCAATTGAATGGACCATAATAAAAGTACGTAGTCAAAGTCTATGAGATATCAAGTAAATGCAAAGAAAACTAAAAACGAAAACAATATAAAACCCCCGCGATATAAGAATAATTACGAAGACTTAGTAGAGAACTTTTCATAGTCATAAAACACATTAAAAGTTCACAATTGATTGATACTTAAAACCAATAGTCGTTTAATATAAGCACATCAAAGAGAAAGGGTAAATTTATTCACTGTCTAAGTATAAGAGCAGTTGGTGAGTTAACGAACAATTACTAAGAAATATAAATCGGGCTACTAATAGTTGACGAAAAGAAGCTGAGATGTGGAAAAATAGTCCACGAATCCTTCACCAATCCAGGGCTCAACGAACTGTTAATTATTTTTTGGTAAAGCATAGAATTTTCGAGTTTGAGCATTCACCCTACTCTCCTGAATTTTACACCGAGTAACTTTAGGAAGCAAAAATGTTCCGCGTGCGTTGAAAAGGACGCGTTTTGAGTATGTGAATGCAGCGCACGGATAAGCGACGCAGATAATGATGGTCAGAAGACGGCATTCAGCATTGCTTTGAAAAAATAGAGCCATGTAGGGATCGGGGATAGATGCATGTTGCAGGTGATAAAGTTTTGAATCTAAGTAAGTCACATGAAAACTTTGAAAATCGTGTTCGGTTATTTTCTAGCTTGCCTTTTTCAAAGAATATGTAAAATGATGAGTGAAGATATAACAACATGTTTAAGCTCGAAGACTTTGAATGAATTTTCATTTCAGTTAATGGTTTCGAATTTTGCTGGTAATATGCGACCGTTAATTAACCAAGAGATGGAGATCCATTAGTTGCAAGAGTGACATATTTAATGAATAACAAGAACCAGCGTGCCAACCAATGAGATATGCTGATATTATTTATTATGTTAAAGATGGGATTAAGATGTAGTAATATGCGTAAATAATCCTTAATCATCATTATTAAACGAACATAATCCACATTTATTTACTATGGGACTTCATTTTAAGTAAAGAACTCATTGCAAAGATATGAGTTTTGCGTACCAAAAATTCCCCATTCTCCTCGAGAAAAAAGCAGCAAAGTGTACATTTAGGAGCACCACTTTCTCCTCCTTTCATTAAAGCTGTTATATACCCTCGCACGTTCTTTTCCGTAATAATGGTATGTACACAAACTACGGAAAATATGAGGCAAAAAACACATTTTATCGGAGGCTTAAAATGAAATCTTTTCATTAGAATAAGACACATTGTGAGCAATCACGTCGTACGGGTTGCCTATGCTCCGCACTCGAAATTATTCCTAATATTACGAAGTTGATTGATTTAAACGGAAATATTTTTTATTGAATTTATGCAGTAAATAAGGCCGAGAAACAAAAAATAAATTAAGAATGTAAGTTAGTTTAAAGAGAAAAATGAAGCCCTCATAGAAGGGCATCTGGTACATTCTTTCTGGCGTGAATATAAGAGCCTTTAGAAAGGCCCTTCCAATTTCAACTCTGTACTACAAGATTCTTCATCAAACTACAGAAATGATCAATCGAATACGACTCGCTAGTAATTTTAACGTAAACAAACACGAGAAACAGCTTATTAAGGTTTTAAAAACTATATATGTTAATCAAGACCCTTCTAAAGTCCTCCGGCATAGAGAAGCGGTTCCCATAAAAAATATTCTGCAAAATTTTATTAAAAAACGGATCTTAAGAAGGAAAAACTACGAAATACGATTCACGGAGAAGAATGAACACCATGTTAGCATTAACCGCAATGCTGATTCTCAGACGAAAAAACCTCCAAAATATCAATCATTGTATATTTATCTCCATAAACTACCCGA
Organism: Pachydiplax longipennis; assembly: GCA_036926295.1. NCBI lineage: Eukaryota > Metazoa > Arthropoda > Insecta > Odonata > Libellulidae > Pachydiplax > Pachydiplax longipennis. The sequence goes on along the minus strand of JAVFKF010000024.1, from coordinate 8,986,141 downwards.
ATACAGAGGAATCCGACGTGTTTTCCTTCCGGAGAGAAAGAGCATAAACATAAACTAACAAGAGAAATCTGAAAACAAAGAAAATGTGAGAATTACTTTAAGTAGTCTGATTTTACGGCATGAATGAAGTAGAGAATTAAGAAAAGACTTTGTAAGACGATTCTTTCATCTTCAATCGAAATACACGACCAAGTATCAACGATTGACATGTCACCTGATGATAACTATCTTCAGAAGTCTTTCCTTCATTCTAGATGACGAATTTAAAAAAAAATCTCCTTTTACCGTAAGTATGAATCGAATGTTTCTTATATATGGCCAATTCTTTATTTTTTATTTCAGAAACTGTAACATTTCTTTCTTTGGTAAATTAAAAGAACCAACAAAAATTCGCATTTGCCGAATTCTCAAAATCTCTCACGAGGAGTTTACAGGAGGAGGATCGGTTCGTTATTTTTGTATGGATAACAATCTTAAATGTAATAAAATTCATCAATAAACTTTATTCGTGAGAGAAAGAAGTAATGAAGGAGTTTATTAAATGATGATGCATTTAACAGCCATTCCGACATTTTAAGAAAACTTTCGCCAGTTCATTGAGGAAGAGAATGCTTCAGGAGGCAGATTGGGAATCTTAAGAAGAAAAGAAGGTTCAATCAAAGACTTAATTTACTTATTAAATTCAGAATGAGAACGTTCATCGAAGATTTAGTCGACATTATGAGCCCTTCTTCCGACACAACAAGTACTTTTTCGTTCTAATACTGCGAGGAAGATCAAAGAAATAGATGCTAGAATCAGTCGATTCAAGAATTCATTCTTTCCGAGAACGATAAACGAAAGTAATGGAGCCACACGCCGAAAGGCAGTTTGCAGGGTACATATGTAGATGTAGAAGAGATGCTTTCGAGGCTGAATTTATCATCTAGGAGATCGTGTGCTCGAATCTCGGCCAAGTTATTGATATTTGCGTGACTTCCTCAGTGAGGACTGGTGTCTACAGTGAGTCCCAGTATTTCAGTCAGTACTCAGTATGAAGGCTGCAGTTGAAAGCTATCAATGTAAACTAAAAATAATAATTTAATTCGCTCGACTGTGAAGTATGGACACAGGCGACTTCATATTTTCTCAACATGAGATAGAATACATACATTTATTTTAAGCCACCGATAACTTACAGAAGAAACGAGTGCATCAATGTAAATGTCAATCATCATCGTCAACCCACACCATACACAAATGGGACAAAGGCTCAATTGAATTTCGGGTAAGGACTGACGTCGGTGAAATAACACATCATAATTTATTACTATTCTGTAAAACTGCGCAGAATTACATTTTTAACCGAAGACAACGAAGCATGGAAACGGGTTCTTTTCTCACGGAAAGAAAAAATGCGATGGAGGTCACGCAACTGACACATCTCTCACATGATGGTCTAACTCATCCGCTTTCAATCGAATCGTAAATATCGGGAATAAGAACAGCATTATCATCATTAACTTTCAATGGAATTCAAATCGTAAAAACGCGCTCTTCAATTCTACAGACAGAAGAGACAAAAAGAATGAGTATTCCAAATTGAATTTACTAGCTAACGAAGCTCACAAGGAGTGAATACAGATATTAGTGATAGGACTTAATCAGAAATATTTTGCGTATAGGAATCGATAACTAAGTTGAAGAATTGTAAAAATAATTTTAATTGCAATAACGATTCTTTTTATTTTTCATTTAAAAACTCAACTTTCAATTTCTAATACGCACTTATTATAGACAGATGAATACTTCTTAACTAAACAATCAGGTGTAATAGAATCTATAATTTTGATAACCCCTAAATATGGTATTAAATGTGTGTTTAATTTAAATTCTTCTTATTTCAAATAATGGAATTTTCGTGTTCATCCTCTATTTTTGATATTTTTCTATTATCAAGTTCATTAGTCCTAGATAGTTTCAGTTCCAAATGATGAGACGAATGATTTATATTGAATCGAAAAAGGGATATACTACTCCATAGTTTGTTGCTTTTGATGCCTTTGTATTAATTATTATTTTGTATTAATATTCCAAAAGTTGTTTCATTAACAAATTTATTTCGTTCAATGCATTTGTTTTCCAAAATAAGGGTCACTAAAAATTGTGATCTTAAACCACAGCAGGAATAGGAATCGGGAATTATATTGGAATAAGTAAAAAGTTTGATCTCGTCCCATCACTAAAGGATATCTTATATCACATAGGATAATTAATTCGTCAGAAGATTTTAGTAAATACAGCGATGAGAATGTTTTTAGCAAACGAAACGCGTGATACCGAAGTTTTCTTCGAATCCTACGAGAAAGGGAAATATTTAGTCGATGGAACAGCGCGGAGTAAAAGGAAAATCGAAAACAGAATAAAGATAAAGTGTGAAAGACAGCCAACGAAGATGCTGGGGCATTAATCGTTTGTCATAATGATAACAGGCAAGAAACTCCCGCAGTGGTATTAGGAATGAGGAGCAGGCAAATAAAACAGAGGCATAGGGAAATACGCATACATATAATTGCTCTTAATCGGCCACTTCTGGACTGCACATATGGCCGGTTAATCCGGCGAGTACCTAAATATTTATATGTAACCTAAGTACTTGAACCTATATGTAAGTATGAACGTATCTCCACGAGGAAAAATAATTCCAAAGTATGGATAATAAAAATATGGGGAAGCCTATTTACTTAACACCTATTAATTCTAAATTCTTACATAATAATATTATAAACAATAATTAATCTCTGGTAAAATTAAAGTTAACATTATTCCATGTTTAAGGACAATTTTTTAAGAAGTCCAAAACCTTCTTACGTCAAGTGTTAAATGCGTACTTTCTCCATTTTCTCATCTACAGTCCTAAAATCTTCTTCGGAAATAGAATAAGTAAGCTGAAAACGCGTCTCGTCTTCCTACCTAAATAGCACACGTAGTAAACAAGTCGATTGATTCGTCGTCCGATTAATGCGGTTGTGAGGAATTTTACTGTATATACAACCCTTCATATCTTCTAAACTTCTTTCCTAAATTATGAATATATATAAATATAAATAAATTTTCACCATTTTTTTATTATACAGTAACAAATATTTGAAAAATTATTTTTATCTATCTTTGGGAAAATTCGAACAAAAAAATTTGACACAAAAGGAAGAAGGTGCTTCCAAATATGCCCATATCCAATTCATAGATCACGTCGTTCCTTTGAGGTTACCGTCGGTGTGAAGTGCACACATTGCGCCCTGACTATGATCACATTCACCTCCATTGCAATGACCACTACCACTAACTTACCACTACCGAACTAACGAATTCAGAGGAGCTATTAAAATTTGAAAACGTAGCAAAGTACATCTGCGGCCCTTTATTGCAGCTAATGAGGACTACTGGAGACCAAACTGCTGGAGTAGCACAAGCAGATGACATAATTGCAGTCAAGAACGCTCGCTTAGAGAAGCAAAGAGATCAAACAGTGGGCTGGAATCAAAGGAATCTGGCCAAGATGCCAGAAATGTTTTTTTTAGAGTGGGACTCGAAACTTCGCATTAGCTACTCAGAAAAGATTAGATTTTATGTTTCCGTGTGTCATTTTTCTTATTTTTACGCGTTAAAAAGATACAGGCAGTCCAACTTGGCCAATTCCCAAAAGAGGAGTGTCGGATTTATTGTACGAGCAACATAATTCATTCTTTTCTTCCATTGCACGAATTTGGATTTATACTCGAAAAATCATAGACTATCCTTTCCTGTGGAAATTTGCTAAGTTCAACATTCTGTACATTTTGAAATTCAACAAAGAAGAGAAATAATACACTGAGTCACAAATTCTGTTTTTTCTGAATAGCTAAGCGAAGTTTCGGGTCTCAAGAAACAACTTTTGGCATTTTAGTCAGCATTTTTCGATTCTAGCCCACTGAGCAACAGCAGGAAGGCGTAGAATGGAATGTGCAGTCCAGGTGATCAATGGTGCTGATACCGTAACTGATTGCAAACGTAAACAGACGGGGATATTACTAAGGGAAATTGAAAGAAAAAAGTAACGATAGAAATGCTCAAAAGAGCTAACTTGCGGATTTCCGACATAACACAGGGAAAACTCAACTTTTTACTTGACAGTGAGCACAGCAGAGCGGGGGTGGCCAACCTTTTATGGTTCACGCTCAAATTACAGGTGCCCCACACGAACCATTATAATGAGCCGAAAGCTATAAAAAATACATTCCCTAGATTCACAGGTATGTTGTTTTAGTGTAAATATGTGCTTTTGCGTGTAAAATATTTATTCCTTATTTTTAATAAAATATATTATATTCCGACTTCGAAGGGCCACTTGGCGAATGTAATTGTTTGCCAACCCATGGTTTACAGATTGTTCGGAAGCGACCGACTTGACAGCGGACTGGAGTAAGAACCTTGCCTTTTCATCAGACTCTTTATTTTTCCTGAAATTAAGTGTAGCATTCCTCCGCAGCACCCGAAGAAGCACTTTCGAAATAGAATTCATAAGTTCACCAAAGAGTTCAGAACTCAATTCAGTTTCGATCAAGTGTCCACGTGAATGCCTGTCAACGACGACTCGTCTGAGAGAAGTTGGATGGAGAGCTGCAAATCTTTTTAAGATTATTTCACGTAAGCCATCTGGAAATCTTAAAAAAATAAATATGAACATATCAGTAAATCCCCTAAAATATATTGGAATGCTATCACTTCCAGCAACGAGACTGATAAACGCGCCTCCTCATCTTCGGTTTCTTTTTCAGTCCTAACTTATTTAGAATCAATATCCAAATAACAATTAATTAAATAATGTTTCAAATGAAGATATACTGATGAATTTTCATGCTAGACCTCGAGGAGTACCTTAATTAAACATAGGGAAGATAAATGGAATTTTGAGAAACATAAAATGATTTGTTGTGAATTGCAAGTTTGACGACTGACACGCAACAGTTTCCAAAGAAGGTTTTAATCATAAAAAACGGAGAGTGGTACAGTGGACGAGAGGATCAAAAAAGAGCTATTGCAGAAAAGTAATAAATTAATATGTGTAATAAGTCTATGCCACATGATAGTCAAGGGGATATCGCCTTCGGTGAGATTGAGGAGCCACTTAAAGGAAGAAATCCCAATTAGTCTATGCGCCAACCACGTGTCTCCCAATCGGAAGATATCACATGGGGACGTCTCGCCAATGATAAGCCTGTAATCTGATAATTTCTCAAAGCAAATACCCAAGTAAAAAATATTCACTGATGAAATTCCTGTAAAAATCTATCCAGAATTCAATGCATCCCATAGTGTCCAGGCTAAATTTCGTAATTCTAAAATTTGAGGCTCACAGAAAATTGCGTGGCTCCCCTTTTGAGAATGGGTCACGAAATACAAGTTCTTTGCTTCCCATTCTTTGACCAAACGGAGACTATATTCAAAGCTGATAATAATTATATCGAATTCAACGGATGGACATGACGATGTTTTGGATAGACATTGTGCTCGAGAAACGGACACGTACCTAATCCCAAAATATCCTAGAAATACCTAGAAATTTGGGTACGAAAAAGAATATAAATAATAATGGGAGCTTGGTAAGATAAAGTAATGAATTCCCAGAATCCAGTTTTGAGGGTGCCGAAGTGGAACTCTCGAAGAGAGAAATCGCATCCTAATTACTCATATCCTTATCAATTTCCAATTTTTCTCAAAATTTGTGTACGTTGAACTTTCGCTATACTTCCAATGCCCAAACACTCCATCGAATGAAATGAAAGAACTCGTAGCGGAAGATGGATCCGCTTCTGATAATATAATAATAACAAATCACGAAGACATACTTTTCTTCTAAGTTAATTAAGTAGCCTATATTTAGTATATATAAGACGCACCTCATCGGCGTTTTCGGAGCTTCCAAAAATCGGGTGCGTGTTAGATCTAGAACACATTATCGAAACGCAGAAAAAATTTACTTAACTAAATTGTAGATTACATCAAAAAAGGAACATACTTCTTATGACACATAAAAGGATTACCGAAAGGTACGCATACTCTGAAGCAAGAATCAATCCCATCCTTAACGCGGCGAATGGCATACGTCTTGTAATTGAGTTATTATTATTTCCCCCTTTATGACTTACAAAACTTGTGTGCCTCTTACATTCGAGAATATACAGTATAATGAAGTAAAAAAGGCGATTTCCTAACTATAAATCAAATATAAAAACGATATTAATTTTATCCTATACAGTTACTGCTATCACTCACGTCCTTATTCGTGAAAGAAAATTCATAATTATAATGAACAATATAATGCGTATTACTTCATAAGTAAATTTAAAGATACAAAAATAAATCGCTAAGAAAGCTTTCTTGAAGCGAAGGACAATAACGACGAAGAGCTCTTCAGAAGTCAAAGACTCGTGAATTCCTTGAAATTAAGAGTGTGAAAAGTGGACACTTTGAAAAGAAAACAGAAAACCTGAGACCTTCAAATTTTGAGGAAAAGGTGAGAAGAGGTTATAGGGAAAGAATAAGGCAAGTGCTGCAGATTGCGAGACAGGAAATAATTTTGAATTTATGATCGGGCATAAGAATAAGCGGTTTATTGAGATGGACAGTCAAAAGAATTAAGTAAAGGTAAGATGTTAGGAAGAAGTTGATGGATGAAATAAATAAAGGATGGACATGAGGGAGTGATGATAAACGGATGAATTTAGGGCACATGAGCGTACCAAGAGACATAAAAGCGTGCTATTTCGAAAGAGTCGGTCCTATTCCAAGAAACCACAGGGGGGCACGATTACGTAAACACAGAGAATTATCTCAACGTAATATGTGTTTAAATCTATAAAGTGAACGATAAAAAATATCGTCTTATGGTAATTAATTAAAGTAAACGCAGAAATATTTAGCTCTATGAATTTAGTTTGTCGTCATAAGAATGGCCCAAAGGTCTTCGAAGGAAAAGAATCACACCTCCCTCCAGCGCCACTGTTGCGTCGCGTTGGTTATAAATAAAGTAAACAACAATTCAGAAAACACTTTGACAGCATTGGTTGAGAAGGGTCACATGCCATCAATAATGTGTATAATACAGCTAATTCTCTTTTTCGGAAGTCCAACGTTGACAACTTTTTCAGATATTTCGAAATAATTTGTGAATTTCTTTGCCGATTTATATTAATACTATGGTAACATTAAGCAAATATACCTTTGAATTTTAACTCAAACCCAACACTCACATTTAAAAATTAAACTAAATTTTGGGTCCATAAAAATTTGACTTGAAAAAAGAAACTAGACATAATTCTAATAATTAAAAAAAAGGGTCTCAGAAAAGCTATTTGCCCAAAGGCTTATGATGAATGGAAAAAATATTTGCTGTAATGTTTTCAAAATTCGCAAAATATACCTACAATGAAACACCTCGCTAAAGTACTCTAAACGAAATATGATACCGATGAGGGCATTTTAGCTTCACTTGAACATTCCTAGAGCCTCTCAATCAATTCACGGACGGCGAATATTTTCTCATTAAAGCAAACATCCTCTGAGGGAAACAACGATTTGAACTTCCTACGGTAAAACTGAGTCCGAATCAAAATACACCCGCATTCAATAATATCACTCAGAATTTAAAGGGTATTTAAATGGCTTCTTTCGGCAGTGGACTATCTACCACTCCGTTTCTAGGCGAAATTCTCATGCGAAATATTTTGTTAAGTGATGATAGAGCAAATATATCGAACACAAATCTTGAGTTCTAAAATGAACGCACAAGCAATTTCACGAATTCATATAGTTTCTAGGGAATTAGGATCAGATTTGAGAAGGAAAGAACCATATATCTTCTGGGACACCAGGAAAAACGAGAATAAAGCGAGGAAAGAGTCGAAATTATTCAGTTTGCGTTGGCCAAAAGTGAAGGAAACTCAGAAAGAAACAAAATGTGTATCTTAAATCAGAGGATTTATAAATCCGCAAAACCATCTAAAGTAGCGCACCGCGCAATTCCACTTTTAAACTGAACATTTAGAAATGGAAAATGAAGGAAAATTGCCTGAATGGAAGGCAGCTAGCGTTACCTACCACCCAACTTTTTTAATGCCACACAAGTCTAACTACTTGTATGAATGTGGGATTCGCAAGAAAACAATTCGTGAAGATTCGCCCTTTCCTTAAAGTAATTCCATAGGATGCTCCACCTTCATAGCAAAAAAAAGAGGGGAGTAGAATTGTAAGTAGTTTGTCCTTCTTTTTCTCACCGAACCTGTATATACTATGTCTGCAGAGAGTATAGCCAAGTGACCCTATGAATAACAGCAGTGAAAGAGTGGCCATTAGCAATGTCCTTATTTAGTATCACACATACTTCGGTAACGTCTACATTATTCCAGCCAGCTGATCTTGAAACAAAGGAATCTAAATCAAAAAGAAAGCTAACATCCCGTAATCCTATTATAGGCACTCCCAAATGCTTAAGTTTTTTTACAGGTTTTAACTTCTCCGAGGAATTTCAGTTCAAAACATTTAAAAAAACGCGTAAAAATATAATTTGTTCGCAAGATAAAGCCAAAATCTATTACTTCAAGACTGAAAAAAGCAAATCATGCGCACTGAATACGCGTTAATTATACAAGATATCATTCAAACAATGTCCAATGCAATCAAAGAGAATATCCCTGAGAAAAGAAAAAATATTCACAGCAAAGACAACGGTTAACTTCAAAACCGCTCCAAGCAAATATTAACAGATGCAAAAGAATGTTTATGCTGCTGTCGAATGTGGGTGAATGCTAATTCGCCCGCATTCCGCATATGAATAAACTGTGGGAATTGAGATAGTCTGCTTTAGTATTAGTATCCAATAAATACACTTGAGAAGAAACGAGGACAAAATATCAACGATATAGGAACAAACTAAAATATCGAACCCATTCCTAATATAAAACTAATAAACTACAACTACAGACCTCTAATTAACTACAACTACAGTTCACGTCCGCCTAATTCAGTGTTCCACAACATAGACCACATATTCCTTGCGAATTTCTTAAACAAAACAAGACATTGTACTCTTGCGCAAAGAGATTGTCATCTGTCGTACGTTTTGTCTTCCTATTATCACATAAATGATAAATTAGGATGGTTTCCGAGGCTAAAAATAGGAAATGAAATTTGATCCTCTTTTCCTCCGAGGTTGTACAATAATAAGAAGAAATTGACTTACTACTATTAACATGCAAGTTACCAGTTTTTAGGTCAATTTCGACCGTTAGTAATTCATCCCAAGAATTTTTCTTCGTTGTCCCCCTTAAATCCAAATCCATGAAATACTAGCCACAAAATACCCGAATGCTTACAACACTTTATTATCGCATGAATACGTTATTCTAACATATCGAATTAAAAAATCTCTCAACAATAAAGGGTAAAACAACAGCTACTTCAGTAAACAGCTACCACCACAATTTCAGTCAAGCATAATATGATCAAAATGTATTCCTACAGAAGAACCTCGAACAGGAAATTCAAGTTATAGAAATACTAAAAGATTCCTTTCTATTAGTATTTTCAATACTCTTAGGCACCAAAAGTAGATACAATCTTGTTCTGAGCAAATCTTACCAAAGCGATAACAGAAAAGAACAATTTCCTTATCACTTTTTGGCTAAATACTCGATAAAGATGGATTTCCTCAATCTTTGAATTCATTCTTAGGAAATGATATCCTTCACTTAAAATTATTTCAATCAAGTGAGTAAAATGCGCGGCTAAATAAACTTTAAAATTTAAATATATCAAGCGGAGATTTCCGTTTTATATTGAAGAAATCTACAGTGACGCAAACCTTAGTTATAAAATGTGCTCTATAATTAAGGCTCTGAAGCCGTTAAGAACACTTACCTTAAAAAGAAATTAACGGAGCAAGAAATTCAGCTAAGTCCGAGAGTAAATCCAACATTAAAGTGGTTAATTCAGTTTACGATATCCAAGAGCTTCTCTGACGACGAAAAACAATTACTGGGTTCATTGATGAACAGCATTTTCATTAGGGGAAAATCCCCTTACTCAAAAATCAATCATTACACCACGAGCGAGCTTTTTCATCACCTAACTGAATACGGCAACGAGTAAACAATACTAAGGATTGAGAGAAGCTAAGCTAGCGCCATCGACCGTTGTCAACTTTATTGTCATAATTATGAAACTCGAAAAACAAGTGGTTGAGAAAAGCGCCACCGCGCCTTAATCTCGTTATTCGAGGACCTTTGAAAGTAAGATGAAAGTTTAATCACGACAGGAATCAATATTCAGCGTTGAATTTCATGTTTTGGGTTGACATATTTTTAGTATTGGATGTCTAGTAGTCTTACCGAAATCATCGACAGCTCCATATTAGTCTATGGTCATTTAATGTTTACATAACGGTTGAAAAATATTCTGTAATTCGTAAAGTTCTATCTCACTTTGTGATACATCAGCTGGCGAAGAATATTTTTGATTAAAGAGATTTATACATGTATGTATATTTGAATCCCTGAATGGTATTCCTTTTGAAAATTCATCCTTTCAAAGAGTGATCGTAGATACCTTTGATAGTTCCTTTATTCCGAGTGTGAATTATTTCAGGAAATCAGTTTCATTGCCTCTTTCTCTAAGTTATCTGTAATATTTCCGTCTTGCATATTTAGACTAACGCATCTACTTAATGAGTTTTTTAGATTGTTGCGAATGAAATATTACATACGTGACGAACTTGCTATGGACTTTAAGGTAAGCGAGGTAAAAGATACCTTTGGTTTTAGAGTTGGATACGTAACTGATAATAATAATAATATGATATCAATTTCGTTATTACGAGATCGGCTCTTTTAAGGAGGTTTTTAGTTACGTCAATTTTCGCCGAAAAAGAGTACTTCAGAACATCTTTGCTTCAAAGTAGAATTGCAGATGCATAAATCCAGCCAGCGTTTATCTCTTACCTAAGCTTTTTGTCCGTTATGACACCAAAATCGCTTACAATCGTGTAAATATGTATTAATATCTCATCCGACTATTTCCAACTAAACTTCACTTACCTACTTAAGAATTTTCAGATTTCGCTGCATAACATTAGTCATCATTGAAACGTAGCTGACGTATCAACAGTAACTTTTGTACAATTCAAATTCAGGTCGCTGTATTAGTTGATTACATCTTTTTTATGATTTGAATATAAATGGAGAACTCTCAAAGTAAAAATCTGATCTCTCGATGTTAACTGAGGTCATAGTGAGCTTTGATCACATTACAGTTCAAGGATGTTAAATATAGAGATTTTAATTTAATGCTATATCTTAAGCATGCATAATGTACTGATTATAGCACCTAAATTGAAGATCCATTGAATATAAGTTTGCTTATACAAATGAAAAGACATTACATGCTATTACATATTTTGAACTTTCATTTCATAGGAAAGAATTGACTTAATTTATAAACACAACTTATACCAGGGATCCCCAACCTGTAGAGAAAATACCTATTTTAGGTTTCACAAACCTATTATGAGAGACTCCATCAGAGTGATTGCATTCCAATTTTATCATTTTAGTTGAGCTGGTTCTACAATTGGGCAAATCTAAACTATCATCACTAGAAGGTTCTGTATTTCATTCACTAGTTGAGTATTCTTTGCTGGCCACATAATGACATCCATTATATACAAAAGTTAACATGGTGAAATTGTAAAATGTTTAATGTTTCCGAATGTATTTTATGTACTAATCTATTTCTATATTGACATTCGTATTGTAATGTAGAAGTGTAGCGTATGGCATGGTGATCATGCTATACATTGGTCACAAGGATTATATCTAAGGTTGGGTCAGTACTAATAAGCACTATTATGAAGAGAAGTTAAAATAGATATCATACATTAAAGGGGAGGGGAGAGTTAAATGCTTTGGAAGGATTGGTAGAGGAGAAAGACAACTGAATGTGAGAGAAGAGGGTATAAGGGAAGCAAGGAACAGGCCGAGTACTGATTACCATATAATGATGTCAAAAACTCTTAAAGTTAAGAGGAATATAATTCTTGAGTAAGATATTTCTAAAAAAAATTAGACGTAATTGACAGGTGTAAACCAAGAAAAAAAACACATAGATGCACACGTAGCTGAGCTGATGGGTGCAGTCGTAGAGTAACTACCTTAGGCACCTCTAGCAGGGGCTGCCACATTGTTACAGCCTTTATTTTCTTCGTGTTTGATCTTTTGTTTAGAAAAAATATTAAGCGTCAGTAAAGAGATGATCATTCCTCTATTTCCTTCGCTAATTAATTTCATTAAAGAGAAATATCTTGAGATTACAATGGAGTGTGACATCTCACCTTAGGCAACTGAATACACTGGCATAACCTTATGCAAATATACACAGAGCCCAGTTCATTGAAAGCATGCGGTCCATCTCTAAAACAAAAGTCCTGGAAGTAAGTAAAGTTATTCAGTCTTTGGAATGTAGCCTAGTCCAAGAGGCCTAAAGATAGAAAAGTTTAGGCGTTATTAATGTTTAGATGAAACTTTCTCATTCATTGTGAAAGGAATTTCATGAAGTATGTTGGTTTATAATAATTCTTATTCTCTAACAATTTTTGGGCTAGTTTTGCATAATAGAATTACATTTTTATAACATTTTCATTCATCTTTCCCAATCCTCAAAATTGTACCATTATTAGGGGGAAAACTAATTATTCCCAAATATTAACTTGTGTCATTAAGAGAGAGATATTGCATCTTCGTGGGACTCACAAGCGAAAAGGAACTTCAGATCAAAAAAGTTGGTAAACACTGCCTTAGATTAAAATTAATGTCAGTTGTGTGTGTTAAGTTTTAATGTGTAGTAAATAACACGGTACTAGATGCAGGCCTAATGAAATGTGGGTAAGTGAATCTTATACACCCAGGCCAGAAATTCCTATGTGGACTCACATTTAAGTGAAACTTGCATGCGCTGCTAGAATATTCCATTTCTAATTGTATTTTTTTAGAGCACAATTCTATTAGTAGTAGTTCTAACAAAAATGAGAAATAAATATAATCAGTTAAGTATACGACATACTCGATTCAACATTCGTACTATAAGGCCAATTGGTTTAAGAGCTATGAAATACATTACTTTGGTAATTACATCACCGATTGAAATTTTTATCATCTACATTGAGTAGTTATTTTCAAGATTATTTGAATCGTTATAAGGAGGAAGGTCGTGATGTGATGCACTTATAAGTAGCATCGCTGATAGACTCCTATTGTAACTCTATCTAATAACTTCAACAAAAGACTGTTTTAGTGATAACAGATTCTGCCAGTTTCAACTAAGCCCAATATGTTGACAAATATAAATCGAAAAGATCGATGATTTGCTTTTAGGCGTTCACTTGTTTTTGTTTTCCCGCGATTTCTTATTCCTTTCAGATATTCGATTAGATTCATCCTTGCTTCATATTAGACATGCCTGCAATGAGGGGATTTATAGAATTGGAAATTTGGTCGAGGTTCTAGAAAAGAAAAGCTGATAATGGTCTTCTATGTAAAACCCCCCGGGGAAGTTCGACTTTTGGATATGATTGATGGTGGTTTCAACAGATTAAAGTTTCTTTTGGGCCTCAAGGAAGAAAAACGAGGAAATTATGTCCCAGTGAACGTTAACTACTTAATCGAGAACTCTGAGCTGGACAAGGTGTCACACTTTACTCTGCGGTGAGATAAATTGTTTTTGTTTGGTCTTCGTGGCCATCGTCGTTAATTTGATTTTTTTCTATTCGCTAAACAAGAAGTATCTTATTATTGCAGATTATTGTGTATGTATTCGAAAGAGTTTTCCAGATTTTTCGTCAACGCGGAAACACAGTTTTTTGAATATCGTATTGAAGGAATAGAAGAGTCAACTGCCTTTGAAGCATTACAGTCTTTCAAGAAAGAACTGGAGCTTACTGTTAACGATCGTGAAAATGAGTTGAGAGAGTTTCACATGTGTGCGATTGGAATTTGCAATTTCCTGGAGAATGAAATATTACTTAGGCATGTTTTTCATGAAACTCACGAGAAGAATTGTCATACATATACGGTAAAAGGTATGTTTACTTTATTAGAAGAAACATTGAATGTTTTCTTATTGTAATATTTGTGTAAAATGTGAGAAATGTCAGTTCCTTTTAGATATTGTACTGAGCTAGTAAGGAATAGAGAAGTGGAACTTAGAGATGGGTTTTGCAATGTCCATTGTGGAGCTTGGAAAGCATTATTGCGCTGTATCTTCAGTTTCCGGCTTAAATATTTGGTGGAAAATATCAAACGTTTCATTAATATGAGGGGCGTGGAATTTCAGGAAAGAATTGATTTGTTTATTCGGCCTCTTTTAGATACGTTCCAACGAATAGTGGAAACAAAAGAATATTTGGTGAGTGAATAATGGTTGTTTTCGAAGGTTTCAGTTTTGTTTTCCTTTCTTGAATGCTTGTATAAGATTATAATTAGCTTATTTCTGCATTGATGATTGATTTGATGGAAAGACAACAATATAATCCTTTCATTTTTATAAGTGACGCTTTCTGACAAATTTCTAATACAAATGTTGTAATTAAATATATATTAATAGCTGCTAATATTAATAGATTTAATTTCAATTCTATAACATTGTGGATTCAACAGTCTTAAATTTGCTTGTAATATATATCACATGAGAGTACCTTGTTATGAAGTCTAGGCTACATAATAAGTACTTTTTGAAAAATAATGAAGAACTGAACAATTTAAAGCTGTCTTATGAAATTTAATTTATAATCAATCAATTCAGCTTCCAAAGAAATGCATGTATTGTAATCCTTAACATGATGATTCATTAGCTTTTATTTCTTGTGTTTGATTGATTAATAGGAGAAAGGAAACCTCTTATCTTCCCAAGTGGATCAAGAATCAGAGCTATTTCCTCCATGTGCTCAGAATGTATTAATTCATCTTCGTAAAAATCATAGGTTGAAGCACCAATCAAGATACCAATTCACTCTTTTTTTAAAAGGTATGTTTATATTTTTAGGATTGATAATGATAATTTTGTAATATGCTCAAATAAGTGATTTTCTTAAAAATCTAAGGTATAATATATTTTGAATATATAAAAATGAATCTTGGTATTTTAATAAAGTTATTAACTTGATAATTTTGAATAGTTGAATTAAGTTTGTGTAGTAAAATTGGGAAATAGTTCATAAATTACCAATTAAAAATTTTAGAATAGCCAAATGAGTAAAATTTTAAAATTTCCAATCTACAAGAAGCATGTGTGGTGACAATCGAAAGTATAGATACTGCAATCGATGGATGCGGCTGTGGTATTGTGGAACATCATAATTTTAGTTTGACATAAATGTGTACTTTTCCATATAAACTTAAAGTTTACAATAAAAAGTTTGTGGAAAAATACACTTATATCTCTAACTATTATTATAGATACTGTTAATGAGTGCTATAGTGATGAGTGAGCTGAAATAAATTATGTGCCATAAAAGTGTATGGGCTTGTTTGTATGTTTCTAAAAGATGAATGAGAGCAAGATATTAAAAATGAGTGAGAAATCTGAGGAGAAAAGTACAAAAACCTATTTGAAGAAACCTAATTGAAGTAGTGCAAAAGAGAGGGGTTGTGTCTAGTCAGACAAAGAAAGAAATTCATGCAAGAAGTTTGAATTTAAGAAGTTTTCTGAATGTAGTAGAGGACAAAGGAAAAGTAACTGACCACTTTGACTATCATCTTATATACCAGAGAGAGGGTGTTAAGCAAGTGTTTATGGGTACCAAAAAATTGGAGGAAAGAGATTAACTGTTACCACTAAATGTTCCAGTCTACATTTATTAGGAAGTGATAATATTGTTTCTAGTCATCAGTCTATTTTGAGGAAAAATATCTCAAAAACTACATGCAGACTGCTTTTTGCAGTTACCTTAACTGTTACAAAGAGACAAAAAGTGAAGAGTTGATTGGTCAATGTGTATCTATGTTCATGTGGAGGGCAAATCAGTAAAGAGTACAACAAAACATGAAATAAAAATCAAAACAGACCAAATGCATCGTAACTTAGAGAAAAGAATCTGCAATGCTATATTTATTTGGAAATAACATTCAAATAATTAGAAAGAGTGATACAAAATGTGTGCAAAAAGACGCAAAAGGAGTTGTTTAGGAGGAATTGCCAAATGATTAAGTTATTTAAATTCATATTATATCAAATACAAACACACAGACATTTAAATGATTAATTAATTTATTTAATATTTTCAGTTTATTTAAAATGGCTTGTTTCATGGAGTTGATAAAAATATTTATTCTGGTGTAATATACCATTCATTAACCATCACCACCATTAACCACTATATAATATTCATTGACCTTCTAGTCAAAAATATTTATGTAAGTAGACTCTTTGTTGGACAGTTGGTGCTAATTAAACGTAAGGGGTCCTGGGTTTTTAAATCTCTTTCTCATTTTATTGATTGTATCCATAATTATTACCATCATGAAAACATTGCAGATGAACATGACCTGGTCTGAGCAAATACAACAATGCAATAAAAATATGATATCACACTGAAATATAAATGAGAGGTAACAGAAGTTATAAGCCATAAATGTATAAGTATCGTATATCATCATCGTCAGCCATTTTCAATCTGATGTCAGATGTAAGCCTCCCCTAGTGCTTTCCAATTTCCTCTATTCTGAGCTTCACTTTGCCATGTCACCCCTAAATACTTAATGATCTCTCTGTTCTATTGGTCCTTTAGTCTTCTTCTTGATCTCTTCACATCTCCTGGTGTCCATTTCAGGACAGCTCTTGTCCAACGGCTTTCGTTACTTATCACCACATGGCCTGCCCACATATACTTCAGTGATCTTACTTTATCTACAATGTCTGTCACTCCTGTCTTCATCCTCGCCCAGGTGTTACGTTTCATGTCTCTTCTTGTGATCCCAAGCATTTGTCTGAAGTTGCTGGGTTATTGGGTTATTGCGGCATTTTACACCCAGGTTTCACTTCCATAGGTCAACACTGATAGAATGCATTGGTCGAAGACCTTCCTCTACAAGACTATTGGCATTTTAGACTTCAGAATTGTGCATTTCTTCCAAAGGAACTCTGGCCGAGTTTCATTCTTCTGTTCACTTCGTCGATTCTATTGTTCTCTCCTGTTGCTACTAGTTGTCCTATGTATGTGTATTCTGAGCTGACCTCCAGAGGCGTCCCTTCAAATTTGATTAGTTTTTGTGCTGCAAAAGAGTTGTACATTACCTTTGTTTTTGTTAGGTTTATCCTGATTCCAGGATAGGCTTCTAGTGTAGAGGAGGTACTTACCTAGTCAAAGGCCTGAGCATACTTCACAAAGCAAAGTACTAGTGACATCTCATATTGATTCGTTTTGCTGATTATTTCTTTTAGTGTATGGGTGTGGTCCATAGTGCTGAAGCCCTTCCAGAATCCTGTTTGTTCTTTTGGCTGGGCAGATGATAGAGTAATTTTTAACCATTCAGCTATTATCCGTATGAATGTTTTGTAAACAACAAGGAGAATGATGAGGTGGTTATGCTTCAGCACTTCCTTGCGGAAAGGACTATTCTTGCATGGTTCCAGTCCTGGGGAATTTTTCCTTGTTTCAGGCAATTAGTTAATGACTGTGCTAAAACATGTGCAACTTCTGTTCCATCAAGTTTTAAATATGCTAATAAATCTGCTGACACTCGATCTATGCCTCGTGGTTTTCCGTTCTTTGTCTGCCTTATTGCTGTAATTACTTCTTCTGGGGGAATAGAGAGGGGATCTCGGGTTTTGGCTTCTTGGTTTTCCTCATCAGCATTTTCTTCCTTTTTTGCCAAAGTATTTTGCTACTGTCCTTAGTACAGTAACAGTCTGTTACCATGTGAAATTTATTAGCCAATATATAATCTATTTCATTTTTTACTCCATTGGGTCCTCTCCACATCCACTTCCTTTTAGGGTTTTCTTGAAATATGTATTTGTTATGTACATATTGGTGCATCCAGCAAACTCGACTGAGCAGTGACCACGTTCATTTCTCTGGCCCAGTCTCTATTGTCCTTTGAAAGTGTCATTGGCTTCCTGTTGACCTACACAAGCATTAAAATTTCCAATAATTATTTTATTATTATAAAATAGTGGGCTTCCTTATCATGTCCAGTGCCCAGAGTCTGGTAAAATTTTTCAATTTCTTCTTCACTGCTTGCTGCTCTTGGTGCATAGGCTTGCATGTTCTGAACAGAGTAATGCTCATTTATCTTTAGTATGAGCTTGCAAATTCTGTCAGATGTAGTTTATATTTTTTCTAAATTGTTTTTCTATCTCCTGTTGATCAGAAACCCAACACTTCCAAGTATTCCATCCTTAGTACCCCTGTAATAAAATAAATTACCTTCCTTTAGTGTAATCAAGTCTTCTGATTTTGTTCTAACTTTGCTGAGTCCAATGACATCCCATTTTAACTTCTCTGTTTCATTCAGTAGCTCCAGTAGTTGGTCTTCACTCTTCAAGTTGCAGCAGTCATAACTTGCGAAGTGTAGGGTGGTAGATCTTTTCCTCATGATGCATCTCTGTAATGCCACGACCACCCGGACATCGAAATGAAGTTACCTCAAAATTTATTTAGAATAGTAGGAATGTTTAAATTGAGACTAAGACATATGTTAGAATAAAAACTGAAATAAACTTATGGAAATCATTAGAATTAAAAGCTTTTATTTAGAATATGTTTTACCATTATAGATTTAAAATTATAAAATTCACCCTGGGATATGTTCCATTTACTTCTGAATCTCAAGATGATTACTTCCCCATGTCTTTTTTAAAATTTACTGCAAATCTTTTAAGAACAATATTTTTCTGTAAAGTGTTGTTATATAATATATATAATGTAGTATATATAATATAGTATATTGGTTATAAATACAGTAAAGCCCACATAATATGCTTCTCAGGGGACAAAGTGAATTTAGTGTTTTTACCAAGAAATGATATATTTTTACCAAAATATGATATGTAGTTC
This sequence comes from Pachydiplax longipennis, assembly GCA_036926295.1. Classification (NCBI taxonomy): domain Eukaryota; kingdom Metazoa; phylum Arthropoda; class Insecta; order Odonata; family Libellulidae; genus Pachydiplax; species Pachydiplax longipennis. The sequence goes on along the minus strand of JAVFKF010000024.1, from coordinate 8,967,018 downwards.
TTGCAATTCATCAAGAAAACAATGTAAGTTTTTCTCTGTGATTTTAAAATGACACCTTGGAACAGAAAGGCATATTCTTAAGTTTACTTTGTCTACTGCAGTTGAATATGGGATACCTAGAGAGAGATACCCCTATATCCATTTCTTGAAGTTTGGTCAGATTTTCAGACTTCCTTAGTCATTTCAATTTTGCCGCATGTACTATAATTAACCCTTTCAAGACTGTTGTCATGTATATTCTCCTGAGGCTATCCCTTCAATTTTACCGTGGGCCGCAAGGCCCGCGGTCGAATTTTATGGTATGGTCTATGAAACACACAGAGGTCTTGAGAGGCCATTTCTGCGGACAGAAGCCGATTTCCAAAATATTTTCGTACGGACTCAAAAACTTATTGGTTTAGAAGTCCATTTCGATCGAAAACGGTCATTCTTTATCTTTTACAATGTTATTGACGAAAACTTAGCATTCAAACTTGGGTGATATTGATGGGCGGAATTTACTAAAAATTTTCCCCCTATTCGCTCTTAATATCTGCCCGGTAGAATTGCTTCATTGTCCACGAAAGTTATTCAAAAGCATAACGCGAATTGTGTTGTTGAATTTTATAAGGATTATTTACTCCATTTACCCTTATGTCTGTTAAAAAACAGTATATTCTAGGTTTACTTCCAAATCACAATAAATAATAAAGATTCGACGTTATTTCTAAGAAGCTCAAAATACTTGGAATGGTATTTGAGGACTGTAATTTTGAAGCTTTCAACGAATTAATTCATAAGTATCTAATATAATAATCACGAATGTGTGTATATTTTGAATAATAATCACGAATGTGTGTATAATTGAATGAAAATTCATCTAGTTTTGAGTTATTCTGTATCGATTTCTTTAATTTTAAATTTTCTAAATTAATCCTATGGTTGTGTTCTTGTATGTGTTGCGCAACGCTGGATTTATAAATTTGGTTGTGTCTGAAATGAGATAAGTTTTCTTTGAATCTATTCTCTATTTTGCGTTTTGAATATTAGATTCAAAGAATAGATTCAAAAGAATAGCTTTAAAGAACACTTAGCTCACTTCAGACACAACCAAATTAATACATCCAAAATGTCATTGATGCGTTCAGAGGTTGCTGACACGATCTCAATGACCACCAGGCTATCTAGTTTCCTCCCTTTGTGTCCGCATTCCAGAGGGTTCTCTGCGAATGCAGATTGGGAAGTTCCCAATCGGTAGCACCTTAGATGTTCGGCCACTCTCACCTTTATCTTTTTGCCGCATTGTCCGATATACCCCATCCCACAATCATCAGAACTGAGCTGGTAAACCCCCGGTCGGTCTTTGTCTTCCACCTTATCTTTCACAGGCGGTAATGACCTCTCTAGACTGCATGGAGTGTAGAAACCTGCTTTCGAGTGGGCAGGTAGAAATAATATTGTACGAGTAAAAGTTGCTTGCATACTGCAAGCTAATTGGTAAAAATTTACTATAAGTTCCCCTTATGGGTATCATTTTCGAAGCTTATCCAGTAAAATTCTTAAAAATTGCCGCAATGCATTTCTTACGTGAGAAATTTTCATCCATCTGGCATCGAACTCACGGTCAAAGGTAACCTTTCTTCCACTGGTTCTATAGAAAAGTACTTCAAATGCAAACGCTGTGATGTTGAATAGTCTCCTGCAAAGAGAAACGCCTCAAAACAATTTTTAAAAAATTAGTGTAAATGACCGCCTGGCGTCGAACACAGGACCCGTTCGTGAGAGACAATGGCATGGAAATGTTAGATAAGTGCCACTCTCACGTGTTTCAAAGTTTCAATTCAGTATCTTATCGGGAAGGTCCTAAAATGAGATTCCGTTCTTCCCGCTTGAAATGCATGGTAGAATCGGAATGACGCTCTAGCATCGAACCAAGGACCACTAGAGTAGTACAATTTGTAAACAAAATTCTGCTTTTAATATTAAGGTATTTAGTATATTACCTGGTAAAAATTAAGCTAAATCATTGCCACTATATTAGAACTCTAAATAGATTAATATTAACAGTAGAATTTTGTTTGAAAGTTGTACATAGTCGGCAAGGTACAAGATTTTAATTTTCAAATTAATATTGACAATAACCCCAAAAAATAACTCCTTGGCAAAACGTCAGAAATAACATTTAGTTAGCCGCGGCTTGTCTTAAGTGAGATGGTGTTATAACGGGGTTGTATAATGCTAGTTGCCATACATCATTTTTTGAAAAATGTTCTACTTTTTGCGCAAAGAGAGTATCTTGATTTTGGTCATTTATGACTATATAATGAAGCAGTTTTCACGAGATACAATTAAGGAGAATTAAGTTTTTTCAACTGCAGTGGTGAGAGAGCTTCTCAGTGCACATCAAAGATTGTTTTGTTTTACAGTATCTTAAGTTTATTCTCATATATTAGTAATTTGAAAGAAGAAATTTACAAAGAACCTTTCTAAATTTAAGAAAAAGTGTGAGTGGATGATACAGATTATGTAAAAAAAGTTTGATCTGTCGAATGAGGCAAATGATTGGCTAAAGTGGGTTGCATTGCATATGGGAATGGGAAAGATGTACTATGCACATTGTGCATCTTAAGCCGGAAGCAGGGAATCTCAAGAGGTATTTTTACCATATTTTTGTTTGAAAAGGACCAGGAGAAAAGTGCTTATCGGCAGGGTAACTTCTTAAGTAAGTTTTACTGTATTAAGTGGAACAGCGTCTTATGTGGAAATGTTTTAAATAGGTTTTCCTCTGTATTATTTAGTCTCTTTGCACCAGCTCTTCCATCCCAAATTATTTAATGACTTTTTTCTAATCTCAACAATGAACAAACCTTACTTTTCCATGTCCATCTTGTTCTTTGTCCTTTGATATCCTTCTTGATGTGGGTTCCACTCATGTTTGCACATTTGCATTGTGTAAACACCAAAGAAAAGCTTTGTAAGAAATGGTGCATTCAGAAATTATTTGTTTGAGGTTGGAAAGTTGATACATGATTAACTCCTCAAAATTATAAATGTACCTTTTCCATAGGCAGTGAATACCTTTGAGGAAGAATTTTATGAAAAGCAAAATATTTCTTATGATTGTCGGTTGATTGTCAGTTTTTTATATAGCAAGGTTGCATTATTGGCATTTTTATAAAGGTAAATCTGTGTTATTTTTAATGATTTTACTTCTTTTTGCTTTAGACATTGGTATGGATGTCAATGAAGCATTGGTATTCTGGAAGGATGAGTACTCTCAGAACTTTGAAGGACAATCTAGGAGTATTGAAAGAGATCTTTGGAGCAAGAAGAGGAGCCATTATGAATATAATATCCGACATACTTATGGTAAGGTGGGAGGATGCAAGCAGTATAGCAGTTTCTCCTGCTCAAAAATACAAGTAAGATTCATTGTAGTTAGTGCAAGATTAAATATTTGTCCTTGTATAATCTCAGAAGTTTTTATATAACTTTCTTTTTAGGATGACAATCATGTCCTTTTATTGGAAGTGCTTCCTACGAGGAAGCACTTCCAATAAATATCTCGTATATCAAAGGAGTAGGAGGTCAATTCAAAAAGTTCCTGGACTTTATTTATTACGAAGCAAATAATTCACTTACAAATTATTGGTCAGGGCCCCCTTCAAACTACTCTCCACCCCAACGTATAGATGTATTCCAATAGTGTTTCCACTATTTAAAACAGTCATGGAACTCTTCTTCTGGAATGCTAATAAGCTCCTCCGTCGAGTTTTTCTCTATTTCTCAAATGGTGGCAAATCTTTTTCTTTTAAGCGGGTTTTTTAGCTTAGGGAACAGGTAAAAGTCACATGGAACCTGATCTGGTGAATAGAGTGGGTGGGGAAGCACAGTGGTCTTGATTTTGGCTATAAATTCACGAGTCCTAAGAGACAAATGAGCCGTCACGCTGTCGTGGTGAAAAAACCACTTGCCGCTCCTCCAAAGTTCGGGCTGCTTTCGCCTGATTCTCTCTCTCAAGCGTCTCATAACTACCAGATAGTAATCTGTGTTGACTACCTGGTCCTTAGGTAGGTATGTTTGATGCACAACCCCCTTTGCATCGAAAATACAGTCAACATCACCTTGAAATTCAAGTGAACTTGTTGAGCTTTTTTGGAGTGGGAGGATGTTTCACCTACCCATTGTGAAGATTGCACCTTCGTTTCAATGTCATATCCATACACCCAAGACTCATCACCTGTTATGATCCTGGGCAAGAAGGTTTCGTCCTCTTCAGCTCGATTAAAGAGTTCCTGACATACTTGAACTCAATGTTGTTTCTGGTCTGCTATCATCAAGGGAAGGCACGAATTTGGTCGCGACTCGATGCATCCTCAATTTTTCAGTTAGGATTTCCTAGCTGGAACCAATCAAGATGCCACACTCTTTTTCAAGCTCCCTGACAGTCAATCGCCGATTTGCACGAACGAAATCGTTCACTTTCTCGATGTGGGGGTCATCTGTTGACGTTGATGGTCTTTCGGAACGCTCATCATCTTCCACTGATTGCTGCATCGCAAAGTGATAAGTTTTGTTAAAAGATGTTATGAGTAAAAGGTATCACGAAGATGCTCTCAGATGCAGGTTGGGAATCATTGAAGGAAAAGAGGTTAGAAGCTAGTTTGCAACATCTTAACAAATTTAGAGAAAGCACGTTTCTGAAGACATAGTTTATATTATGTGACCCCCCCTGTTACCTCAGCCGATCCGATAATGAGAACAAAATAAGAGAAATAGATGCTAGTTTTAGTCGTTTGAAGGACAAATTCTTTCTGCGAACAATACACAATAATAATAGGCTAAAATAATAGCTCAATCGTTAGGTGTTTACACTCCCTGCCAAACACTGAAAGGCAGCTTGTAGGGTTTTTATGTAGATCAGATGTAGATGCACACACACTCACTAGGTTGAGTCCACAAAAACTTTTTATTATACAACCTAGGTTTCATTACAGAGTAACATCATCAGTAGAAATTAGCAGAAACAGACTGTATTAGAGGAGTAGAGATCCTCGTCATTCATCAGATCATTCTCCTCTCCTCTATGGCTATATAATACAGTCTGTTTCTAGTAATTTCACCTGATGATGTTACTCCATAACTAAACTTAGGTCATGTAATAAAAAGTTTTTTTGGACTCTACCTAGTGAGTTTTTCTTTGTGTGTGATCATGAAGATGTTCCACCATGTCTCACCAAAATCTGTCATGTTCTGTTATACATTGGTTCTTTCCTCCTTTTATTATTTAGTGATTGAATATTCAGTTTTTTTATTTACAAACAATTTTCAGTGTGAGCTTTGTGATATGTTATTTTATTTTTGTTGTATATCTTTATTATTTCTCAGTGGACTTTTATTTAGTCTTATGTTTTGGGATGAATTACCAAGTCAAACTTGGAGATCTTCTTGTTGTTTCTAATTTTTTGTTTTATACTTTGTTATTTTTTACAAATTTAATTTGCTCTTTTTGTATTTTCACTATAAATTAGTAACTGGTCTATGCAAAAGTTGAATTAAAAAAGTAAATGTATCATCTATAAATTTTTCATTGTTTCCTTTATTAATTTGTAATATTTTTATGTAGAGGCTATTGGTCTATGATGGAGTGATTAAAATGCAAATTTTCTAAATATTATGTTACATTTATTTCAGCTTTTTTCCAGGATCATTTTTTAAAATTTAACATTCAGTGTTTTTTTATAAAAAGAAAATTATAGCCATAGATAATCATTTTATTTCATTTCTATTTCAATTTTTATGGCAACATATCTATGTAAGAAAAAGTGAAATTTAGGTTATCTTCTTGTTATTCATTAAAATTGTCAGGGTATCCTGAAAATTGTTTAAATATTTAAAATGAATAAATATTTAATTTAAAGCATTACATGATTAATTTCAGCATAATAGTTTTTCAGAAAGGATATGTTCATGTAAACTATTATGACTGGCTGAATCTTGCCACTATGAATAATCCGTGTTGTATAGCATCTTTACCCAGACCATGGATAAAGTAGACCTTGAGTTCTCTGTACGTTGCATGCATTTCAGTTGAGAATTCTTTGTTTTGGTGAAGAACTCGGCAATCTTAACAAAATTGTCATTAGAGATTCTGTTATTTATGTATGATCTTCATTATAGCAATTTTAAAGATTGAGAAATATAACCTAAAAATAGTGTTTGTTTTACAATGAATTTAAATATAATCTTGAATAATATACATCACATTGTGTCGAAAAGATTATATTATTGATTATTTCTATGATTTCAACAATTCATGTTTAATTGTATTTCAGACTGAGAACAAAACATTGGAAAGTGGATGCCCTTTTGAGACAATGCCTAAAACAGAATTGGTGAAGTTTCTACGTGGTAGACTTATTGGGTGCAATTCCAAAGAAATAACAGAAATTCCTCCCATAGAAGATATTTTGAGTCATGTTTCACTAAGGAAACCAAGTGAGGCATGCATGACTTTTTTTAATGCTCATAAGAAAAAGGTCTTGAGTAAAAAAGGAATCACATCATCCAATACCAAAGAAAATGTTAGTGACATAACTGTTATACATCATAGTGCTGTTTGTGGTGAGGAAAATGTAAAAGTCAATCAAGAACTTGGAATTGATTACCATTCCATAAGTAATGATAAGTGTGTCAGTACACCTAGAAAATTTGGTGACATTGAAATAGATAAAATGCACAAAGTAAATGCAGAGTCTACAGGAAATAGTGAGTCTAATAAATATTCTGGAAAAAGATCTGATGGGAGACATAATGATCTAGACTTTGAACTATGTAATCCCATACAGTATTATTTTAAATTGAAAAAATTGCTGTGAGTTTTGTTTACAGATTTTATTGCTTCTAATGCAAATTTTTTTTCCAGTAGTCTGGAAATTCATATTTAGTCTGTTTTTTTTCGAAGACTGAGTTCAATGAGTTCTTATCGTTTCATTTTTGTTTGAATATTTTGTTGAATTACATGGGGATAAAAACCTTCCCTTGTTACACATTTTGTATTCCTTTTTATCATTGCATCAGTTGGTGAGCATACTGCCCAACTTGGGTTATCATCAATGTGAAAAAGACATTGTAAAAGTCTCAGAGATATGCATTTATAATTATTCAATGCAGTTTTTAATGCAGAAGAACCACAAAATAATCTTAGAACAAACTGTGAATTTCCACAGAATTAAATGAAAGTTGCTGAATCAGGTGACAATAATTTTTGCCTTAAATATTTTCCTGCTCTTTGAAGAGATAATGTGCCTTATATTACAGTTTGCTTGTTGAACTTCGTCTCTCACATTAATTGATGATTCCAAGAATTGCTTCTTGCAAGACAAATATGGAAATGTGGCTCACATTGTACCAATACTTCAGAAATAACTACTCATTGTAATGGATGTGACTTCCTATCCTTTTTACATGTGACGGACAACCCAAAAATCACTCACAATAACAACTCTCATTATAGACCGTACTCGTTATAACGGACTTCTACTGCACTGAATATTCCTCTTTTCTTGTGTTTGAAATTTAATGAGTTATTTACTCTTTATAAAATCAAGAGCAGTGACTGATTGGAAGTTACAGTATCTTGCTTCATAGAATCTACTATTATCCATTCCCATGGAATCGTTTCCCATGTATTTCCTCGTAAGGAGCAAGGCTTGATGTTGTCAAATGTTCCGAAAAATTGCTTTTTTGATTTAAAAATTCTTTACTGATGCAGAAATAAAGGATGGGTCGTGTCTCTGTCTATCCTTACTCTGATAGATGACTTGGCAGCCTTTCTTCTTCTCTTGTTTGGTGATGAGTCTATCATGATAGGCATCTGGTGGTAATTTTTCTATGTAACTATTTGTACATTTAGTGATCAAACACTGCTCTTCTAGGAAACTGTTCTCATCTATTAGCTTTTCAATTACAATAGGGACTATAAGTTTACATCCTTCCAGGACAGTACTATTTCCTCTGCTCCTCTTGACTTGAAGCATTGCAGTCAGCAGAAGTCATGAAGGATGGTATATTTTCGTAGTAGAGCCTGTTTAAGATTCACCTGCTTTAGACACTAACTCACTTAATATATTTTAATATTGTTTACTCAAGGTCCCGGTCCCTTCCACACATGTGGATTCTACTTAAGATGGTCTAGCACCTGCTTAAGATATGGATTATTCCTATTCACAGTTGCACTGCAACCTCATGTATCCAATTGTTCACTTCATTTGATAGATCAAAAAAATTTTACATAATCTATGTTGCAATCCTCTCCTTGTCTGTAAAAGGGTTCCTTGTGAGTCTTTTCTTTTGAATGACAGCTTATAAATCTGATTCTTTTGAATGACTGCTTCTGAGAGTATAAAATGAAGATATTGCAGAGCTGTTTAATCTTTTTCCCACTGCTACACCAATACAAACACTGAGGAGTGTGAGATTTTCTTCATCAATTTTCTAAGGATAATGTAGATTAAAAAGTCATTTCAACATCAGTCACCTCTATGAAGAAATTAACTTCTATTCTCGTAAAAATAATAACAGCATTACTTTTGTTGGAGGGGACTTTAACCTCCCGGATATCGATTGGCCGAATCATGTAATTAAGAAACGAGCTTGGGATAGCGATTCCTGTAGAACTTTGTTCAATTTTATGCAAAAAAAATTCGTTTCATCAAATCGTTAAGGAGCCAACTAGGGAATTACTACGTATTCTTTAATGAGTTTTCACGAAACCCCTAAATTCATTGTTAAGAATCAACATGGTTTTCGTAAGACACGATGCTGCGAGTCACTGCGTTATTAGTTCACAATATCTTGAAATCTGCCGAAAGTAAAAGACGATGCGATATTTTTGGATTTTCGGAAAGCGTTCGATAAAGTCCTACATCATAAATTGTTGTGCAAATTAAAACTTGCGGGTATCAACGAAGAAGTAATAAGCTGCATAAAAGACTTCCTCTCCGATAGAGAACAACAAGTAGTATTGGATGGTATTAGTTCCAACCTAGTCAAATTGACCGCAGGCATCCCACAAGGAAGCGTGATCGGACCATTATTATTCTTAAAATACATTAAACACCTTTATAAACACATCGACAGTAACGTTAGAACATTTTCGGACGACACGATTAATTACAGAGAAATAAAAAGTAATGATAGATTAAGCCTGTCGAATGATTTAGATAAAATTGTTAAATGGTGCGGCTGGAAATTGGAGCTCTACATAGACAAATGTTCGGCAGTTAATTTTTTCGAAAGAAAATCCTTTGCCAATGATAATTCATATATTCTTCGAGGGAAAACATTATCAACTGTCGATTATGTAAAATGTCTCGGAATAACCATAAATAATAACTTAACTTGGAGTACACAAATCCATAATATATGTGTGGGCGAGCTCTTAAGAAGCAAGGCATCGTCAAAACAATATTCGGTAAAAGCGAAGAAAAAGTCCGCGAGCTATGTTACTTTGCGCTAGTTAGGCCTCACCTCTTGTATGCATGCAGTATATGGGAACCTGCAGAAAAGTGTTGCATTCGCAAGATGGAAAAGGTACAGCGAAAGGCAACACTTTCCGTTTAAAATTGCTATGCTAAACCGGTAAGTGTTACTCAGATGTTTCAGGAGGCAGGATAGGAATCTTTAGAAAGGAGCCTTAATCAGAGATTTTATAGATATTTACTAGATAAATTCAGACAGTACGTTAGTATAAGATGTAGCCGATATTATGCGCCCTCCTTGTTATATAGGCCGTTCCGATTCCGCGAGAAAGATAAGAGAAATGGATGCTAGAACCAGTCGATTCAAGAATTCATTTTTTCCGAGAATGATACGCATAAATAATCGACTAGGAAAGTAGAGTCATGGTGCTTGCACCTCCTTCCACAAGCCTAAAGACGGCTTCCAGGATACTTTTGTAGATAATAAGAAAGCCTGCCGACAAGAGGAACATCGCAGGTTCGGATTCCCCAGATTTTTTCATCTCCTTTTACCTTGGTCTTGTATTTTCTTCCGAGATATGGGTTTGCGAATAGTAAATACTAGCATGTTGATTAATTAATTTAAGATTATTGTATCTCTGTAAATTTTGAATAAACCAAATGTTACTTGCGTACTGTATCCATTTACTCGAAGAAAAAATAGAGTATTTTACGAAAATACGAACAAGCGGGAGAAGGATAAAGATACTTAGGACGTAAGGGATTCTACCCAGGATAAATGGTAAGAAAAAATTGCTGAGAAAGATGACGGGACCGGGAATCGAAGCAAAGGTCTTCATTTTACAGGCAGGTTGGATTTGCCAAATAAACTATCCGAGGAGGTTTCCAAGACTTCCTAATTTTTCTATACCACTGGCCAAGTTGGATAAGTTAACTTGCTGACAAGAGGAAAGTCGCGGGTTCGATTCCCGGTACTCATACCAGATATTGTTCATCTCCTTTTACCTTGTTCGTTTTGCTTTAATCCGGAATATGTCATTCCCACTTTAAAAACTACCAAATTAAACTTAAAATTGTCATTTCTTTCTAAATTTCGATAAAAACAAGTCATTCTTCCGTAGTAATGTATCTATCCACTCGAAGGAAAATTGTCCAGGAATATAATTATATATTTTGAACTTAAATGCTTCTAACCAGGATAAATCCCAAGGAATAACTTACTTAAAGAAATACGACGGTACCGGGAATAGAGATCTTGCTCATTAAGGCAGGATCCATAATTCAAGTAAGCTATCCGAGGTTATCAATACGCCTTAAAATTCTCTCGCCCGATGGCCTAGTTGGAAAATGCAACCTGCCAACTGGAGGAACATCGCGGGTTCGATTTTCTATACGCCCAGAATATGTCCTTTTTCCTTGGTCGATGGATTTTCTTCTGAGTTATGGCCTTCGGAAATGTAAAGCCTCACCATGTTGAGTTCATGATTACAATTTATACGTGAATTTTGTCAAAACACAATGTTTCTTCCGCAATAATTGTCCATTTGAAGATAGAAGCTTTCATAATGTGTGACGAATATCTAACAACAAGCAAACGAGTTAGAGATTTTGCACAATGGCTTCTACCCAGGATAATCTGTTTTATAACCGTACTCTCTCCTTGTCCCTTGGAAGATGGTGCCGACTGAAATCCTGTATGCCAATAGCTGGATGGAATATCAGAGTAAAGATATGCCGAACAAAATTTCGCCAGCTTATTAGATCACTGAAAGTAGGATATAATGAGGGAAGACGACAGTAATAACTGAATCATCAAAAAGAAGAAGGGGTTTATATAAAAAAAGGTTGCATCAATCTCTGATCGTTTAGTGATCAACATGTCTATTAAATAGAAATATATGCCTAAAGAATTTTATCTTCGTGAACTACTTCTAGCTCATTAACTACTTTTCTTGAGACTTCCCCAGTAACTTATGTTAGCGCTGGAATTCATGCATGATAATGTGAAAATTTGTAATTACGTATCTTCGGCAATTTAGTGACCGATTTCTTAAAGAATTTCCCAAGGCACTATGATCCAAAATTTTTAACAGCAAATTGAATAACATATGTGAAAAGTAGATTCCACTAGAAAGATTTTGTTACCAGAAAAGTCCTTGTTTCTTGAATGATAAACCCAAATTCATCGATTGAAATAAATGACATTCTGCACCCAATTTTCTTGAAAATATCGCTTTCTTATTTTTCTTCGATTATAACAATATTTAACCTGGATTGAATTGCACTGAGCCATAAAGAATCGATTTTTTCTATGCTGAGTGTCTTCCAAATAAGTTCTCGGAAACTTTCTTTTTCTGCGCAAATGTAACAACAGCGCGCGCCGTTCTATCGTAAGAAATGCATGAGGCCATTTGCTTTTTCTTCACGACGTTGGACGGAGTGTAGAAAACAATCAAAAATTCTACCAAGAACTATTAAAATTTCTATTTTTAGGTAAATTTTAAGCCTAGGTAATTTTGTATAATAATCACCGATCTGTGTATATTTATTTATCCGATGTCAGTAACTAAGTAAAGAATGCCAGAAATATTGTAACATTGATTTGATGCACTTTCAAACGTGATAGGATTAAAAAAATTTGGTAGTCGTCAAAGGTCCAATCTAGCATTACATATTCACATGTCTCTTTCTAAATTATCCTTGGTTCGACTCTGGATGGCTCGAAAACGCTCCCATAAGAAATGCACATAAGTTTTATTTTTATCGATTTCAGACTTTTTCATTTGCAGAATTAAATCAGAAGTAATGGCCCTACGAAATCGAGACAAGTACCAAAGGAGAGGGAATCAAATAAACACTCTTGTTTCGGTCGTATAAGATAAGATCTCTTATAAGATTTTAAGATAATCCCATATGAAGTGTATAAGGAAGGAGAGTCGATATTTCATGCGAAGGAATCAGTAAACTTTAAAAATATAAACTCAGCAACTATTTAAAAACAATATAACCTTTTATGTTGTAGATTGCACGGTGAATTAAAGTTCAAATAAGAAACGTTTTCGTTCGAAAAATTTTGAATAATTTTCGTTTCCAAAGGTAACAATGTAAATAATAGGCCATATTGTTTATTCTACTAAATAAATAGTCTCCACATCGATATTTTGTGAGGAAGCTACACAATAGCTTGACGGGGGATAAAATAGAATATTATGGAAGACAATAATTCGGATCCTTTTTCATTTGGAACACAAAACCACAATGTCGGTGGAGAGCGATTAATTTAATTACTTATTACTAGCTTAAAAGCCTGATTATTCTCAACGGGAAAATAAATATATTATTTTTATCAAGCTTGTACGTTTAATCTTTTAAATAATAATTTTCTATAGAAATATAGCCTGAAAACTATTAAAATGAACTCTATTTACTTTTATTACGTTAGATTACTCTTTGATCAGCCTGGGATCGAAACGGGGACCAATATAACAGATGAAAAAAATTTATTCATTCTAAAGGAATGGATTTTCACAGTACGCATGTTTTAAGGTTTTACTTATTCTGGCTCTCGAGTTTGAGGTGAAAATAAACCCTCACCCACACGCAAGTCACCATAGCTTCAGTATAGCAGAAGTTGATTCTCAATGTTTAGTAAACTTAGATAATTACCATAAAATTTCGAATTACAATTTATATTAAAGATTTACCCAACTCTTATTAGCTAAATTATATCCGTAGACAAAGTAGAGCTGATTATAAGAAACTACTAACTGTTCGTTCCCTTCAATCCTGTGCAAATCGATCCTGCAAATTGCTCGTAACTGGAAATGCTAAAATTTCACATTATTATTGCCTCCTATTAATATATCCTATCATTCATTCTAATCGTTACCTTTATATGGACCTAAAACCGTGTATTCTAGGGTGAAAATGCATAAGGTCGGCTTCAACAATCGCATTGGTCGTCAAGGGGACTCGATGTTTATAGCCTCAAAATCTCACAAAATTTCCGTTTATTTTAACCGAATTCTCACCATTTCGACTCGATGATGATATTTCATAACCAAAATAAGATTTTTGATTCATTTTTCTTCCTTTTGGTGCTAGTCTCGATTTTGTACCGCTATTATTTCTAATTTAATTTTGCAAAATAAAATATAGCCTGCAACAGATAAAAGTGGCTATTCCCAATAGGATTCCAAGGCGATACCCCTGTATTAGAGCAAACAAAAAATATTCAGATTGGTCGAGACGTTCCTGAATTTTATCGAGACTAACGAACAGAAATTGATTTATATACTCGTATACGAGGGTGGTCTGAAAAGTTTCCGACCCCAGATTTTTCAGAAAACATGTCGAGAAATGGCAAAATGTCGGAAACTTTTCAGACCACCCATGTGTGTGTATATATATATATATATATATATATATATATATATATATATATATATATATATATATAGAGAGAGAGAGAGAGAGATTCTGATCTATGCGTTAATGATAGTAGATTCTTCTATAAATTAAATTTATTTCGGTAATTTTTGGCGGGGAAATTCACTAGTCTTATAATAATCACCGTTGTCTATATATTTAATTATCCGATATAAGATTTCTTCTATAAGAAATGCATTGGAGAAATTAATTAATTAATTAATTTAACATTAATTTCACGCACTTCCGGACGAGATAGAAATACGAGATTTGAAAATTTATTAGAAGACCTAACACATATCAATATTTTTATATCAAAGGTATCCTCAGATCGACTCGAAAATGCTCTCATAAGCAATGCATGTAAAGTTAATTTTCATCGATTGCAGGCTTTTTTTCTTTTGCAGAATTAAATCAGAAATAATCGTCCTGCGATATCGAGACAGATACCAAATAAATGGAAATTGATTCGAAATTCTTCTTTTGGCCACTGATCATTGCTTTGGTTTCTAAATATCGAGAATATTTAAGAAATAAATGAAAATTTTGCTATATTCTCGGTTGTACATAAGCAGTCCTCTTAACGATTAAGGCGATTCCAGGAATCCGAGTCTTCTTAAAGTATATACTAATGATATACTGAAATAATGAGCAAAAGGAAATAGATACTATAGCAAGTCGTTTCTAAGATTAATTTTTTAAGTCTATTAATGAAATAGAGATTTCGCACTTCCTGCCATACGTATTTAAATATACGGATAATTGAATGAGATAAAAATACCCCTTAATGAGTAGGGCATAGAGGGATTGCTTTCTTGAAATAATCAAGCTGTGGCAAAGCGTGATGCATGAAGAAATGAGAACTAAAGTAAAGGTTATAGTATGCATTCTAGAGTTATCCATTCTAGAGTTATGAAAAAATTTTATCGGTTGAATGTAACTCTGAGAAAGTTGTAAAGAAGTTTTTGCGAGGCCGTCCTATTATATTACAATAATTTTCACAATTACCGCGGTAAAATCCCAAAGTTAATAAGTGCTTATTAAAACGAAACTCTTCCGTTAAATTTCTTGGTTTGTACATTAATTAACAACTGAATTAGTCATCACATATCAGAAACTTAACAAAAATATATATAAAGAATTATAAATTATTAGAATACTTCGTGTCTACATTTGTATGAATAGTTTACGCTTGAAGTACTTTGCAAGAATTCACAAACTCGAAGCTTATGGGTTAATGTTTTGGGAAAATACAAATGTAGCTTCCAAAGCGTTATTAATTCAGAAAAGGGCAGCGAAGGTCATATTCGTCGTTTCATGCAGAAAAAATTGAAGATCTAACTTCTCATTTTGAACATATTTCCACTTTTGGAAGAGAAGTAGTGAAAAGGCTAAGCAACAAAAATTCTGAAACGTAAATACTCTGTTGCGAAAACTATGGTAGCAAACCGTCCGTAGCGATTCTTTTAATACCCTCTTTTTACATTTTCTAAGTCGACGATATCGTACATACTGTAATGTAATTGTACATACTGTAATGATATATTATATTCTTTCACCATATCCCCCTTATTTCGGTAATCAGCCTCTCATGCCTTCAGCGTGTACTATATTAAATAGTTTTGAAGATAAACTACATCCTGACGTGACTCCAGATAAAATTAAACTCTCTAATTAAGCAGTTTTTCCCTTGGTTTCGCCGTACTTATCATACGACATCGAACGCTTATCTCAAAAGTTTTAAGTTTAATTCCACACTCCTATATCTTCTGAAGATGGTGGTAATTAATCTTCCAGTTGGACTAATTAGAAATCCAGCGCCTTCCTTTCCATTCATCTCCAGGATGAATCAATCGGAGATTTCTTGCTGAGACCGCATGGCATGCGTTTCCAAGAATATCTCGTGCGTGGGTGAGAGTTCTCCATCGATCGACATCCCCTATTCGCTCCACTTATAGTGTGCGCCGGCGTCAGCATCAATGGGCACACTAATACCCAGCAACGGGATTAGGGGAACTCTTCATTTCTTTCTCTAAGGCCATTTGCGCCCCTTCCTGTCTTTTCATATCCATCCCCACTCACCATTCAAATGAGGATTTCCATCGCCCATAAATTACAATCTCTTTTGATTGAAAAGATACAGATAGTCGCATTTCGGCGAAAATTTCGACTTTAATTCATCAGGATTTCTCTCATTCCGGAACCTTCTCGTTTTATGAAATATGCTCGAAGGTCTTTTCCATCTGGTCTTATTTCCATCATTCTAGCAAACCACTGACTGTTGTTCTAGAGTGCGAATTACTTAAATGTGGGGCTCCTTTTATCGGAAAAAGCATTGGCATATGTTGGTGACTGGTCTAACACTGATATCTATGGAGTGGGATATTGCATCAGCAATAAATATGATATAACGAATTTGCTAATGAAAAGCGCCAGAATCCAGCTTTTCCTGGAATTAATTAAAGTTACGATTATTTTCTTCTTTTACTGTGAACAGTATTGATAACAGTTGAAATTTTTGATAATTTTAAAAATTTTAGTAATTGCTTATGCTGTTTTAACATTCACGATGACATTATCTTATATAATATTCATATGTACAATTGTATTGAGCTTGAATGATGATGGAAAAGTTTATAAAGGTACAATACAAAGAGAGGCATAAAATTTCTGTGTCCAGATCATCTTTAAACAGCCCTGTTTGATGGTTAGTTTATGAACAAGGAATAGCTTAAGGTGACTTATGCACGAGATGGCATGCATCTAGGAAAAATCCTAAAGAAGAATATACCTGAAAGAAGTCCGTCGGAAGTCTCCCGAATAGCTCGAGAGGGAAACCTCAACGGATAGAGCACCCGACCGGCAATTGGAAGACACGGGTTCGATTCCCGGCCCGTAGGACTTTTTTCAAGTCTATTCTTCTTTGGGCGTTTGTTTATGCTTGGGAAACAACGACCCATTCAACTTTCAGTGACAGAATACTCCCATGTTTATTTTACTCATCTTACATGTTTATTCGCATTTGACAACTTGTTTTAGGCGACCACTGAACAAATTTTCTATCCAATGTGATTTTATTATACGTATGTATATTTTAGAGGATATGTTTTTATTCAATTGTCAGATTGAGGCATTAAATTTTGCGTTAAAATTAAAATTAATCATAATAGAAATATTATAACATATTAGTCGTTTTATACTTGGCACCTTTTAAAATTTACGTTGCATATTAGGAAAATTTAGGACTATTTCATCGAAGTCAGACAATAATTGTGGGGGAATCTCACTAGTGGAAAGCAACTTGTATCTTTGCGTACTCGTAAAAATTAAGAACCCAAAAACATATCGCCTATCCTCACTACCCCATATCCTCACCAATGTCACTTCCTCATCCCTTGTCTTCAATTTCCATTCCTCTGTAGTCTTTTCAAAGATCTTCCTCCTCTGGAATTCCTCTGATATCCTCTTAGTCCAAATCTTTCATTTCTGTACTTGACGTACAAAATTACTGCATAATATCCTGAGCTAAAAATCGTTGTTTACGTTGTCCATATTCTCTCTCACATCTTAGATAATATACTTTAGCATTAAATAAAAACCATGTAATTATTGAAAAAAAAACATCACTAGGTAACGTACGATGTATGATAAGGATAAAATCGCAAGGTAAAGTAATGATAAAATATGCAAATATAATTCATAAGTTGACATTACTCAATAGATTAAAATAAATAACTTTTCTTCTATTTCAATGTCCGTATTGATTATTTATCTATTATTCATTTGTAGTGATATCAACAATATATTATTTATCACTTAACACTATAGTATAGGGACTCACATAGTGCATTCGCCACTTTGAAACTGGCATTGGCACTTATAGGATCAATTTATCGAGATTGCAGACTTTGTAGAGTATTATCGATGTATTTATCAAATATTTCGGCATTTTAAAATCGAAAAAAATAATCGGAAATATAAATAAAAATCTTTATCCAATTTTCATTCTTATGGTACCTGTTCCGATTTCGCTCGGCCATTATCTCTTGTGAAATATTACGAAAGATAAAAGATATTCTCAGCAAACAAATGGAAACATGAACTTAATTAGAATTTCTTGTGGAGGTTACTGATATCGAATAAATGGACATAACGATGATTATTATGATAGGTAACTCAAAATTCAATAACTATCGAAATCTCTCACTACCGTTCTATATACTTAAGTTACTCTTTCATCGTTTGCATGCCTTCCAGGTAAACTTTCAAAGGATTCACTTTCTAAAATGGTGTTTCTGCTGCAGTGCTCAACACTTGGATTGATATTCCAGTCTGCTCTATTTCATGCTTCAATTTTCAACTTCGTGTGTCAACATCTTCTATCATTTGTTGCGTGTATCGAAGACATGGTCTTCCCATACAACTCCATCATTCCCTTTGACATTCTCTTAATGAAGCTTTTACGCCGCAATATGTGTCCTATAAATCTTGTCCTCCTGTTACTAATACGTTTCCAGATGTCACTGTCATCCCCCACTCCCTCCATTCGTCATAATATCCTTCCAATTTATCTCATAACACCATTGTTTATCCCTCTTCCTTCCCATCGCTTCATATCCATATAGAGCAATATTGCATGTTTTCACCAATCTCTTCCTTTGCCTTATGTTGTTTGTTATAAAAGTTCATCTTATAAATCATAAACACAAATAATATGATAATTTGTTATGCAGTTAAAGTTGTTAACAGAATTTCCATTTGCGATGGAATCCCAGATCATGACTTACGCCTAAGAATTGCCAAAAAACAACCATATTCTTCTATATTTGGGCAAGTATAACCCTTAATTGTCATATTCGAAATTTTCGGACCTATAAGTGAATCTATTAAAATATTCGTTAGCTGAATCCATACTCGCAAACCAACTCTGGAATACGGTGAAGAATTGTTAATCAAAACATTCCTTGGCAAGGTATCTCGATTTCAGAGATATGTATGCACATCCGTTTCTAAATGTAAACCTAACTAAGAACAATTCTCCTTTATAATCTTTCGGTAACTTACTCCTAAGGTCTGTTTGTTTAAATGATTATTTCAAAGGCAAGCATGAATATTAATTCCTTAATATACCACAAGGGATTTAACCTAGCGTAGAAATTTTAAGGCAGAGTGAGAGATGATAGTTATTTATGAAATTCTTTGACAGTATTACTGCTAGAATATATTTTACATAATGCAGTAAAAAATGTTTGAAACGCTCTCTTAAGACGCAATTCCGTTAAATACGAAATTTCCTCTCGGCCTTGGTCCCTTTCACTCGAAACACCAGGTTAAAAGATGCTGTGCTGTTCGCTGATTAAATACAATGTGCGTCCTCAAATGCAATGTAATCCTTAAATTCAATCTTCCGCTTCATTCGATGGACCCAAAATTGTTTATATTCTCTGTATCGCAGTCCTTCTTTTTCTCCTCACCTTGTCTCTAAGAAGACATTTTTTAATCTTTTGTTTACCACGGCTGTATCTGTGATAAGAAAATAAAGATATTGCGAATCAGAACAATTTCCATCCCACAGTATGAGCCGATACAAGGTGAGATCTTCCATATCAATCTCGTTTCGGATGAAGACGTTACATAGAAAGTTTTAATAGGTGGTGCTGCCTTCGTCGTAATTTCATGTTTAAACAAATCGAATTAACCAGAGTGGCAGTTTTTAAGGCTATCGAGCGTAGTCATGGAGAGATCGCGCTGATACTAAAAATCCTTTCTTTTTTCGCAATTTTCCTTCTGTTGAGAATTACTTGGAATGAAAACTTATCAAAATGGTTATAAACAAGGGTTCTCTGCTTGCTAGAAAAGTTTCTTATTATTCAAAAACAGGTAGGATTGCGGATTATATTACATGAATTATTATTCTTTGATTACTTTAATCAAAGGAGATATTGCATCCAAATGTTTACAGATTATCATATAACAGGAAGAGAAAAAGATATAAATGTATGTACATACATAGAATTAAAGAAAAAAGAAATATTGCATGGATTGCATATCACAGAGAAACTGCTCGCAAATAATAACATAAAAGAAAGGGAAAATATATAAATATATAAACTGAGATTTATAAATAATCATACGGAGGAAGAAATACAAGTCTATTATTCATTCTCAAACAAAAGAAGAAAAGAAAATAAAAGTAGAAGTTACATCATAAGTGTCCTGCCAAACCATAGGTTTGTCGGCAGGTTCCCAAAATTGAAAACTATAGGTGGCGAAAATAGTTTTTCATCATTATAATTACATCATTATTATTTTATAGGCAATTACATAAAATTTAATACAATACTCATTATAATTGTTTAATTTTGAAATATTCTTTAAGTTTTTGTCTCACTTAGAGATATTTGATAGCCCTTTCAAATAATTAAGTAGGTCGTTATCCCCCCTTAGGGATTTTAACTTCTAGTCTATTTTTGCCATACTTATTATAATACAAAAAATCTCGCGTTATCTCTCAACTTCATTGTGTGGGGCCTTACATTATATTTCAATAGGGTATGATTAAAATAGTTGTCAACCACTAATATATATATATATATATATATATATATATATATATATATATATATATATATATATATATATATATATATATATATATATAAGGGTCACATATTTTCAAAATACCTAGTTTGTTATAAACATTTTGTATACAAGACTCAGGTTTATCATCTGATAATAGTTTAAACATTCTATTCTGTGTGACCTGAAGTACCTTAAGGTAGCAATTTGCAGTATTATCTCATACAGTTAAACCATACCTAATAATCGAATCGACAAAAGAAAAGTACATTTTAGCATACCTAGGAGTATAAGACCTAATTTTGTAGAACAGATAACAGACCTTTCTTAATTTACTATTAACTTTGACTATGTGTTTATCTAACTTGAAAGTTTGGTCTATGATCAGTACCAGGTATTATACGTGGTTTCTCTATAAACGCAATTTATAGACGTAGCAAATAAAACCAAATGAAGAAGATTCCTTTTGTTTTAAGGCTTAAAGTGCTTATTTAAAAATAAACAGCCGAAAAACCCTACGCTTTTGTTTTCCAACACAAGAGAAATCATCATAACCCGGATATAACGCTATCCCGCTTCTAACGTAGTTTTCACGCGGTCCGCTGAAAGGGGTCTTAACCGAGTTTTTCTGACGGATTCATTAAACCTCTAATAATCGAAAAGTGCGGAATTTCATTTTGAACCGTAAGGCAGATTTCATTACGTCTGCCAATAAAGTGGTCAGCAAAGGAACCTCAATCGTTCACATTTATCATCACACTTTCTGGTGTCATTTAATTATCCAATGAATTACTTTTCATGTCATTCAGTAAAGAGAGACCAACATGAATGCCGTTATTCAAAATTATTCATACCTCAGTAGCCTTCGCACTATCCCAGCCATGAAGTCAAAAGTTAATGAAAAATTTATTTTCCGTGCCATCTACATAAAAGTAATACCGGGATAAATTAAAAGTGACCTTGAGGCAGATTCGGTTGCCCACCTTACTTACCTAAAATATGCTTATTACCTGGATTTCTATTTTCGTTCCGACCGTGACGTAAGCATTTGAATCGATAAGAAACATTATTTGGAGGCCAACGCTATATATATCGCAAGAGAACCATTCCTGTGGTTTGGAAATCGTTTTTTGTGGCGAAAGTTTTACCAATAGATAAAGCTAATTGGTATCCTACTGATTTAATCTATATTTTATCTATGTATATAATGCTTTTTCAGATGTTTACGAAGAGGGGAACGAAAATTTTCCATTATAAAAATCAACCTAATCGTTTTGAAATATAATAGACGTTTGTGAAATTTTATTGGCATATTGTTTTACATGTGAGGACGTATCCAATAGTTGGGCAAGAAGAGCTCGCATTGACACAATTTATTCTGTAGCCTAGTGAAATGATGAAACATCACAAAGCACTAATATACGCATCTTTCTAGCATTTTCAACTTGCTTGTCCAAACATACGAACAAGGCAATGATTGGGATCCCTTACACCAAGTCCGCACTGCATTCTGATATCAGTTCTGAATTGTCTTCCAGTCAAGTGCTTTCTCTATGGTTCAACTAGATAAAAGTCACAGGTTACGCGGTGTTAAGAGAATGGTCGTCCCCTCTACAATTCGGACCAGTTCACCCTCAGTGAATTCTATCTCTTTGGGTTGCTTAAAAGAAAGTGCATAAGGCAAATAGGAACTATTGAGGAAGCTCAGTATTCCATTCGTACGTGATTCAACAGTCTTGACCGTAATTTCTTCAATTCCTTGGTGGCAAAAATATTTAAACAAGTAAGATGACCATGTGGAGAATTATATAATGTGTCCAATGATTTGTAATATGAATCATTTCATAAGATGGCAGAATAAATTGTATCCTTGAATTTTCTTGTTATCTTTTCATTTCCTAGTTCTTCGAAATTAAAGTAAATTCATTCCATTTTAGCGTAAATCTCTAGTTACGATGAAATCTGATGTCCACTGCTTTGTTGATATTTTGAGTTACTTTGCATGACAGACCTTCCTTCAGTTTAAAATAGTTATTGGTGTATTAAGACAGCAGTATAAGTGAGCGAGCATATGTGAAATTTTCTCAAAGACTGTTCTATTTAAACAGGCGTTATTTAAGTTCTCAGAGTTTGCTAAATATTCACTCAATAATTTCATCCGATTGACATTTCAGGCGGATTCAAGGGTCAGATTTATTTTATTATCCTGCTGCCTTTATTGCTACTCTTGAAAAGCCTTCAAGTACGTATATTAAGAGAACATTACTGAAGATAGAATGATAGGGTAGAATTTTGTTTAATCCTGGATCTAATGCTTGTAAAATATATCTATGGATGCAATGAATCTTTTAAAAGTGACCATGTTCAACGGTTATAAATATTATACACGAATATAAATATGATGGATGAATATAAATGTATAGATAAGTAGATGAAGGCCGTTTGGAATTTCACGAATTTTTGATGAGCAAAATTAACGAAAAACAAGCAATAAAAATTTTCAATATCTTCTGCATGAATACATACAATAAGGTTAAATTATTTAAATAGTCTTGTTGAGATTATTATCATTGCGAGATATTAAAAATAAGATTTGGTATTTCTGACACTAAAAGAGAATTGTAAGTAAAAATATTCCGGCTTATTCACCACTACCACTCCTGAAGAGCATTGATCCAAACTCTAAATAAGAATACGACAAAAACGATCAGTTATTTTCTTAAAATGGTTATAATAATGGCAGTGGATAACTTAGATGGCAGTGGTAGTGGACTTTGATAATTTCGGAATCAATCTATAGCATAGGGCCATCTCGATAAATGTAATTCATACTGGAGCAGTGGACATTTTCGGATTAGCATACTGTTAGCGGCAGGGCATCGAACCGGAACCGAACCCAACCGAAAAGACACTATTTTTCCCGGAGTGAAAACCGAACCTGAGCAAAAAATATACAACTATTTATTCCAATCCGAATTACAGCTCCTAATAATGCGGACTTGAAGGAAGGTTTACTGAAGATGCGTCACAAATACTTACAATTAACCATTAATAACTTTTCTTCTAGAATTCAAAGTGAAGTAATTTAAATAAATAAAGATAAGCATAGATAAGATACGCATAATAAAAAAAAACTTTCAGAATAGTATTACAATGATCGTGGCGGAAAATACCGGTACAACGTTGTCTGAAGGAGAGAAACTGAACCGAAAAGCGAAAACCGGAACGAAAAATATTACAGTTCGATGGACTGGTTAGCGGTCAGTTGCTGCCCCACTTCTAGCCTTAGTTTCCCTGCATAGTTCGTGACGTGTGGCAGGGGATGCATGCGCCACTTTCGATCTCTGATTTTACCGCGTTTCGCAAAAAATCAATCTTTGAATCGTGTCGCTCGCTTATTGGTCGATGAACGCTGCTTCATTCCTTTTCAATAGAACATTATCTACAAATTAGGTATTAAGTTACTAAATAAAGTAAGTTAAGCTAAATTATCGTAAGGATTCCTCTCTTATGCCAAGAAATGTCCTCCTAACGCTTATCGATGTATCGCAATATTCGCCGCATTTAAGGATTTTATTTTTCTCTAATTCCAGGGAAAATGAGAGTATTTCCCATTGAAGAATGAGGCCGAGTGAGATGGTTGTTTTTATGGATAAACGCCTTAGCATTGAATGAACTCCGGCACTGATCAAATTGAAATACCATGTAAAGAGAAGAACTGGTAAGGCAACAAATTTTTAGTGAACCAAAATGATTACGATAATTATGGCATAAAATTTATGGAATAAAAGTATGATTATAAAGCCGACTTGCAGGCTTTCAACCCAAGGCAGAGCTGCATTTATCTTTGATGAGGCCCTCAGCTACTGAATGGGTGGAAAAAGTGAGGCCCTAAGCTATAGCTTATAAATGAATCCGGCAGTGAATATTAGTCTCGCAACGAGAGATGAATATGAAAATAGTAAAAAAGAAGGAAATTACGAGTATAATGGTTGAAAACCATTTCTATTTCTATTTTTTGCAATCTAAAAAGTTTTACGATGTGGACGATATGGAGTGGAGTTCAAAATATGGATGGGAATGACTGGGAAGAATACAATTCTCAATATTTTAAATATTTGGAGGAAGAACAGATGTTAACATTGATAGGATAAGGGTATTCAATCAATCGGTTTGAAAAGGTTCCAGCTAATAGGCTATCTTGGGGAGAATAAATATAATGATCAAGTTTATAAGACATTTATTCCATAATTCCTTTGAAATTTCATTTCGATATATTCATAGGATCATATAGTAGGTTGTCTGTTCAAATAGACACAATTATCCTCTCGTGCGAACGGCTGATTTTGAACAACTGCGCATCAAGGTCCAATTTAATTAGGCAACTCTTATTTCATATTTATCAGTCCAAAGAATGTTTTTAGATCTTCGTCGCTAGCAAGAAAAGCTACGAAAATTTATTTCTAAATACATCAATAAAAAATTATACATTTACTTAACAGATGAACAATGTATCCACTACACAAAGAGTTACAAAGTCGTTTTCGAATTAAGGATAATTAAAACGTGCAATAATTAAAGGTTCTCTATTTTTTACGTTCCTGTATATTCTCGCATCAAAAACGCACTCATGTTTGGAAGGAAGAAAATATAACGCGATTGCAAAAGACATTTATATGAGCGTGTATGAGAGTTCTTTATGAATCGTAACCTACTGGTAAAACGATGATGATCAATGTGAGAGCTAATACT
The DNA here is from genome assembly GCA_036926295.1 of Pachydiplax longipennis. Classification (NCBI taxonomy): domain Eukaryota; kingdom Metazoa; phylum Arthropoda; class Insecta; order Odonata; family Libellulidae; genus Pachydiplax; species Pachydiplax longipennis. The sequence continues at coordinate 8,941,798 of JAVFKF010000024.1, read as the reverse complement.
GGCATACGAAAAGGGCTAAACTGAATAATCGCTTTAAATGTTATGATTACAATAAATATTCTCTACGATACCTACTAGACGATGTATTATAGATGGTGTATATAAAACGCACACAATTTTTGTAAGCTCTAAAAAAGGTGTGCCTTAGATTTTAGAATATTATTATTATTATTATCTCTATGGATAAATAAGTGATTTGCGCAATTAATCAATGCAAAATGTGATTTTAAAAATTTAGGGAAACTCAACGCTCTCAAGGAACCGCGTCCTACTAACCTGCGAGCCATATGTTTAACTACCCTGGTTTCGGTATTTATCGTTGATTCTCCATTGGAGAGCCATATGGAGGACGCCATGAATGTTGAGATTGTGAACTGTTTCCTTTGGGAAAAGTTTGAGACAGAAATCCGGGAAAGGGAACTTTCACGAAGCACAAATTCTACTCGGTCGTCGTAGAACGTGCGGTGACGACGAAATTTGAGGATTTAAAGGGAAGTAATCCGCCGAATTCTTTCTAGTGATTTGGTCTCAAGATGAGAGGATCGAGAACTACAGAGAATCAACGACACCAATCTCGAGGAGCGATTTTCCAAGAAAGAATAAGAAGCACGGTTCAGTGAGCAGCATACCACTCTCGGAATTCCAGGAATTCGGTATATTTGCGTCCTTTCGGTTCCCACCGGAAGTTTACCATCTTCCAAAATTCCGCTTTTCTCTCTTGAAATTTCATCTGGCATGCCACTCAAACTAATGGATATATTAAGGAAAAAATAGTAATTTCTTCATCGATTCGAATACTCTCCCTTTAAGGATTTTGTTGCAATAAATATAGCAGATGTATACATGTTTAATCAAATCCTCGTCGTATCCTATTCTAATACTACAGTTTTCTGGGTGATTCCCTCTCTGGATCTGCCTATTACTTCGACGGTCCCATTTTAAAATTCCCGTGTTTTGTTTTTCCACATCTTAAAAATTCCTTTGATTGTCTTTAATCACTCCAACTGTTTGAATATGACAAGTAAAGATAGTAAGATTTTGTAAGTACAAACATACAAAGTCTTACTATCTTTACTTGTTCTGAATGGCGTTTCACGAAGTACAGCCGTTCTAGATTAACTTTATTTGAGTATAACTATAAGAACATATTGTAAGAACATACTGTTAAATTCGATTATTGTATATCGTAGAGGTATTTTCGAGATCGTCGCGAGTTTGCACTCGAGACTGGATAAATTAATTGGATAAGAAGACTTCGTCCTTGATAAAGTAGAAGGACCTGATCTTTAGAATACTGATGAGAGACTATGGAATTTTGGTTGGGACTTTTTATTGCAAAATTTTCAGGAGAGCAGATCTAGTTTGCGGTGAATTGTAGAACCTTTCTTTGGAGGATGAGGAGCACCGTATCTGAGTGATAGCATTGGGAGGATCATTGGGGAGGATCACTAATTCATTTTTTTGCGAAAATGAATATACTTAAAAGGGAATTAATGATGAAATTATGTTTTCATTTTATTTGTGGTGGCAACCGTATCATGCAAGTATTTCTAGTTGCTCCAATTTAGGACATCTAATAAAGCACTCTAATTTGGAATAACTAGTAATTCACGTTTGCGGAATATACCTCAAGCTCCTGTGACTGAAGAGGCAAAAAAAGTGGAAAAAATAAAGCATGACCTTAAAGTAAGGGGAGAATTTTAAAGCTGTCGTATATAAGTGAGATGTTTATTTTGTTCAACAGAGATGGATAAAAGCGTAATATTCACGGAAAATTAGAGACTTCGCGCAAAAATTGTATGCATTTGGACGTTGTTGAATTTTGGTATGAAATATTAGTATTTACCTCTTCGGTGATGATTTTTCCTAACTCTTCTTCTGAATAAAGGAATGTATCGAGCATTTAAGCTATAATATGCATGTCGTGAGTCATACGAATTCTTGTGAGGACAGACTGAAGCTTCAAAATTACCCTCATTTACGAGAAATTATTACTATAGATGTATGGAAATGTATGCAAAGTATGGACTGACCTCATTCTCAGCGCTTAGGAAAATGCGATCTTTAGCGAATCATTATCTCATCAACCGAATGATTTATTTCCTCATTCATATGTTACGAAGAATAATAAAGATCGATTTCTTAGATTAAATTGTAAACTGTAAAAAGAAAAGTTAAACTAGTGATAGTCGAATACAGGCGAGTTTGAAATTTCGTGAAAATTTTGCGTTTCAGTAGCACTAGTTAATGCTAAAAATAGTTGTTCCATCGGTTGCTTATATACCGAAGAGTTTAAGATTGGCGACGATGTCAACGAAGCCGCTTTTTTTGCGACGGATTTATGAGAGAGAATCGCAGAGATCAAAATACAGCGTGCTCTCGTTCGTGGAAAGACACTTTCAACGGCATTAATTTTCCTCTCTCCGACTTGATCCGATAAAGTGCGGATGACAGTGGAGTCCATTCAGTTTCTCAGCGCGAATAAAACAGCCAATCTAATGTAATCCAGATGGGACATCGTTTGAGGAGCGCGATCTCTCAGGAAAGATAAATTCGGACGAGATGTGCACTCGTTGATATCCGTGCGTAGGCGAAACGGAATTAAAGGGAGAATGATGAATGGAAGAGGAAAAAGTGCACGTTTGGAGTGAAGAGGGAGAGGTAGTGCGTGGGCGGAAATCCAAAGCGCAATCGATTTCCTCCCTGGAGTGTGCCGCGGCGTCTGACGCATGCGCACATGTTCTTCGACTCGGCATCAATGGATGCCCGGGAGCTCGGTGGCTGAGCCACACCCCTTCCACCTCTCTTGGACAAGATCCAACTATCAACGTAAATGGGAACTTACGCCGCTTTTTAGAACGCCTCGTAAGGAAGCGATCTTTTTATCGCATTATTTCGAGCATAAAATCTGATGCGACGGATTATTTATCTCCGGCATTTCTCGCGCCAAAGCTTCCGATCCTAATTTGGCCACCGCAACGCCATACTCTTTAGATTACGCGGTTTTCCATCCCAATGAGCTCAGCTTCCGCATCTTTCGGGTTCAAACATTTCCGAAGAAAGAGATGGAAATCGCTTTCGCTTTCTCTTCGCGGAAATGACGATTTTCAAAGAGGAATTCCGAGTTGCTTTTTACGACTTAAATGGAAAAATAATCCACGGGGAAAGATTTCGGTTCTGTTCGATGGAAAAATACGCAAGAGGGGATTCAACAGCTTGGAAGGCGTTCTAATTTCCTCCCATTTTCCGGTGATTTGTATCCGAGATATCTTCCGAGTACGCGCAACATGTCCATGACAAACTGCCTCCGTCAATAATGCTTCTTCCGGCATTTCTTTCTCAATTTTAATAAGCGCGGAGGAACTTAATTAACGCTCTTTGGTCGTCCGTCCGTCATCAAGAGTGATTTATCGATCTGTGAAAGGAGAGTGCCGAGCAATTGGCTCGCTTCGAAAAATAGTTAATTCAGCTTCAGGTGTCCCTTCAAGAGTCTTTCCATACGTAGTGTGAATAGCGTTCGATTATTAATCGCCCCTCCCCTTCTTCCCCCCCTCCTCCCCCTTCTTTCCCCTATTTCTTCCCCTCCGACCGCCTACTGCTCCGCATCCATTCACCTTCTCACAGGCGTTGGCGCCTGGCTGCCATCCTTGCATCTCCTCCACAACCACCTGCGGCTCCTTTTGATTCATCAGCCATTGTTGCGACCGTGAGTATTCGACTGCATATTTCGGGAGGGTAGTTAACCCGCTCTCACACTTTCATCTCTCCCTTCACGCTTCTAAGCATCTTTTCCGAACGAAACTTTCTGAGGACAGCCATTTTGCGACTTAGATCCCACTTCTCCACGTTTTCGAAAGTAGCGGCGCGTAAAGCGTCTCGGAAAGAGTAGATTTTCAGTCCAGATTATCCCGTTCGCTCGACTTTTTTCATTCGTTGACATCTCTCGACTTGGAGTTGCCGTCCCAACTTTCTATTTTATTTCCTTTTCCATGCTTATTTAGGGTAGACGAAGTAAGGGGAGACTATTTACCTCGTGCGATGTGAGAAAATGTACGCCGTGATTTACAATCGTAGTCTCTCCCTTAAAATCTTAACCTCTAACTTAGAAATAAACCTCCGAAGCTCTATTAATTCTACGTGAACTCTTCCTTGATGTTTGCAATTGCTTTGGATGTATAACTTTTAGCTTTATTTCATTCGATATCTGATATCAATACCGATTCTGGTCTATATACTCGAACCATATGGAAGTCTCTCTTCCAGATGTTACACGTTTATTTACTTTCCTGTTTCAATATTTATATCCGCATAACCATGTGCTTCCTTAGCTGTGCAGTGACTTCCATTTCGAAACGACTGGTTTCCTTATTTCCGCCAGCTTTCGTCCCTAGAGACTTCTGGTTCGAGCCTCTTTTACCTGCAGCTCCCCCTCCCCTATGCTAATCGATGGCAGTTCGTCTCGCGCACCCCTACTGCATTGCTTTCATTGAAGCCAAGCCGAAAAATTCCCACGGAAATATTGCAGCGACTGAATTTTCACCCAATGATGTCGATCTAAAAATTATATACCAAACGTATTGAATTCCGGATTTCCGAGGAAATTCTCCTTTGAAAAAGAAGCTAAGGACGAAAGATCCAGCGAAAGGTTCAAAAATGTCCTCTCATTATCTTCTAGGAAAAACTCGGGTGAAAAAAATCCTTCTCGATAGGATGACAACCACTTAAAATCCATGGAGAACTTGTATCAAAGCTATCGTTAAAAGTAAATAAGGCCGATCGCTGCAAATAAACTCTGAAATGGAAGTGTTGGTAACGGACAACAGAACAGTTTTTGCTTTAATATAACCTTCATTAATTTTAGGATTTGGACTGAAAGATAGAAATCTTCTACGTCGAGAGTGAAATGTATCGGGTAGATACTGAGCAACAGTATTTTTTATGTTTTTAATGTATATGTCTACACTTTTGTTTTTTTTATTTTCTCTGTAAACGCGTTATTGAGAATTCTTTCTTTGAGAAATTTACTTGGGGATTAAATTAAGTTAGGTGAAAAGTTGCGAGAGATCGAATGGTATTCGTAACAATCGGAAATTTTCCTGTTATGTGTATTCTCAACCCTTATTCTGTGATCTAAAACCAGTTGTTTAATCTCATTGAAACAAGCACTATATCAACAAAAGATTGAAGAGATGAAAGCGATGCTGATGAAAGCACAAAAAGAAACAACTTCCTGTGAAAGCACTTCCTAAAAATTTCATTCGATATGCTATGGCATATGTTTATTTCCCATCTGAACGTTGAACTGAAATTCGATATTAGATAGCTTCCACAAATGAAATTATAGTTTAAAGGTTTTGCGCTGTAAAAATCTAAAGTTATCAAGAAGACTTGATCAAATCCCGCTTGAAGATATATGCAGGGTATTTCGTTTAGGAAACAAGTTAGTCTTCAGAAAGCGATATTGTTTGAGTAAAATCCATGAGCTTTTCCTCACAAACACAATGATTTTTATATTAACTAACTTAAGTTTAAGAATTTGAAAATCATCAGAAGTCAGGTTAGTCAGAGAAAACTCGAGTCCACTTGCACCATGATGTTCTTCTGAATTTGGCAAATTAGTCAGTGATTTCGGAATTTAACCGAACAGTTCATGAGATGTTTATGATGATTATACAATCGCCATCGGTTTCGCTATTATCGGTAGGTAACAGAGATGTATTGACTGTTTGAGAATGATTATGTGAAAATTTATCTCAAGACGGTATTTATACATAATCTGTGATAAATAATTTTCGAAAAATCCACTTCTTTTCGACAAAGCAATCTCGTGCCAGAGACGCATGAAAGCCTTCCATATGGTGCCTAAATACGCTCTTGCTAATCACCATTATCTCGGAATTCATTCAAATTTGCAAATATCAATGAGTCTTTTTCCTGAAAAACCTCTCTCTCATGCAAACATTCTTTTCCGCATATCAACATCTTGGCCCCTCTACCCTTCCTCCCCCATCCTTCCAATGAGAGTCGCTTCAACAGCCGCATATTTCTACCTGATATACTCTCCTCTTACCTCTCGTTTTTTTCCATGTCATTGCATGTTATCGGAGGTATTCCTGTTTTCTATTCTGAATTATTAAAGTCTTTAGTTTTGATGGAAGGATAGCAACACGATGAAAAATAATTATTCATCTTGAAAAATCAGAGAGACTGGATAAAAAGCACCTCCACTGAATTCGTAACATGGGAGATAGAATAAACACCGATTCATCAAAAGGGAATTGGATTTTCTTCTATATATTAGGTATCAAGTGAATTCGTTAATATACGTTGTTTATATAGGATTACAGAATTATTCATAGCTCGAATTCCCATCGCATTCACTTAGACAGTTCTTTTACAGCTGTGCTCTTATTGTGTGAAAAAAAAAATGATTCAATCGCTTTCAGCGGCTATAACTTCATATAACTTCGAGTTTAATTTGGAACTACAACAATTCAATTTGTTAATAGAAATACCTCTCCTCATAAGTTTTTACTGGCATATACACCGAGTCTACTTCCTGCAAAATATTCAATAGACTTGCTCTATTTTCTTCGATCGTACTTCACTCTTTTTCAACTTTAAGTTTTCTTTATTTTGAATTTAGAAGATGCCCTTTAGGTGTACTTGAAATGGTAGTAGTAGAATTATTAAAAGTACTTCAAAAACAGAGATAATTTCACATATATGGGTATCCACCGAGAATCGAACCCGGGTTTAAAAGTCGAATTCAAGAGCTACCCACTTGGCTATTCGGAAGCTTCAATGTGCACTTGAAAGAAAGCTCTATATCGTACATTAGTATTAATATTGGTAAATTCAATTAAAATTAAAAATTTTCTTCTGATGAATGACGAATCTCTGAGGATAGTAGGGACACTTTGATGTTAAAGTTTGAAACATATGGAATGTTACCTCTGGATGAAGTATTCGCAACTAAACCATTTACGCCATTATGTTTAACAATATCAATTGAAGAGAGCTCACATTAGTTATGGCGTAAATAAATTGGAATTCTATGTTAAAATAGCCAAAGTGTTACGTCATTTTATATCCTCGGAATTCCATAGAATTGAAAATCGGTCAATTAATACACCTTAATTTGCTTGAGATCATAATGCATAGAGATCATAATACACCAGTATTTTTGTTTTCGATACAACTCCTTGCATCGATGAAAAAATCTCGCAGCGAACGTGATTTTATGGGCAATCTGTCGCACACAACCTTTATTACTCCATAAATCCAAACATTAAATTGTTCTCAGCCAAATATGCTCGTTCCTTCGCTGCTTTATAATAGAAATGGGGTTTATTATGCTTGTGAAAAAAGCTCTATTCTTTCAATACCGCAAGTTCAGGCTCTCAAGTTAACGCTTTTAAAATATAAACAAAGGTTTTTAAGAGCCTCCGATGCTCGATTTTAAAATAATCATATTTTATTTTCAAAGTGAAGTTAGTTAAGATTGTGGTATCATAACTTACCGGAATATTCCAACGGATAAAGAGATCTCAATATGTTTTATTCCATATTGCTTTCACGGAGCAAGAAGGATAGATGAGGCTACGGACTTTTTTATTAAGTACAACCCAAATAGGTATTTCTCATTGAATTTTGTTAATTTTTAAGTTGAAGGAAATGTTATTGGCTGCTAACGTTCTTTAGGATTGTACGAAAGGGATTTGAATCTGAGCTTGTATCGAAGATGTGGAGAATGATGACAAATTATATAAATTGTTATTTATTGAATGAAATTCCAAATACAAAACTTTATTCTTTCTGATTACATTAACATTTTATATCACTGATAACATCCGGCTATTTGAAAGTGCCCTAATGAAGGTTTACAAACACAGGTTCTATCTGCTTAAGTGATTCTGCCCAGAAGCTGATTCAAATGTAAAACACTGTTATTCTCTCAACCGAATTAAATCCATATCCTGAAGAATTAAAACCTCATCTTAAATCTGATTATTTCCCACCTTGTAATTTATCGAACTCATTAAGCATCTATGTGTGTGTGTTGGTCTGCCGAAAGCTATGTAATCTTGATACTTAAGTCAATATGATAATGCCACTTCTTTGCTCAAATATGAATCTCCACACTAATGATGTTAGACAACTCCATATCTTTCAAGCACCTCAAATTAGCAATGCTATTTAAAAGATCTTCAAGAGGTAATGCGCGTTAGTTTTTATTGTTTGCAGGGTTCATTTAAGTTCCTATGAGAAATTACAAATTATCATCATACGATGTTAAGATGAGGTTTGTAGCAAATTTAATGCTACGGAACAAGAATCTTTCAAATTTATAATTTTTTACCGCAAAAAAACTGTTTACGATATCCATATTTCCTCCAAACTTGCGATTACCGTTGCTTACAAGATATATTCAATATTAAAACCCGTGCTTGTTTACTTGGTCTTAGGTTACACACGCTGGTACTAAATGTGTAAATTTCTGTAACCGCATTGAGTTTGTAGACAAATTTAAAATTGCCCTCTTTCTTTTAACATAAAATAAGTATTTCTAACTTCACTCAAAGTTAAATATTCTCAATGACTACATTGAAAATTTAAATGTACTGTCCCTTAAACATACTGTTTTAATGGCCAAAATCCTCATATAGAGGTACCGTAGCATAATTTGACTTTATAGATTTTTATTTCATATATATTCTACAAAATGTTTTTCAGATGCAATAATAGATGTTAATATATTGTTTAATGAACATCTTGTTTATTTTTCAATACATTTAAGCTATAATATTTTAATGTAGAGTTGATTGCATGCTATTTAATGACGCTGTTCACAGCTATGGGAGTGTTTTAAATTGTAATTCTTCTTCGTCTTAATTGATGAATAAGGCAAAATATAAATAGCACTTAGTCGCAATGTGTCGATATACAAAGGGACAGTTAAGGGAAAAGAGTCCTGGATCGTTTCATGCAGGTAATGTTCGAAATTGAAAAATATATGAGGTATCCCTATTGAATCACCCCAATTTTATTGGACTATTAAAATTCGGAAATAAGACTTTTCTCAGTTTTTCTATTCGTCCTTTATTCTTTATTAGTTCAAGTTGATGCCAGAATTTTCCCGCTATACTTGACCGCCATCGGGAGTTTGTTTAGGCAAACATGGTGTCGTCCAGATAGAAAGCGCAAGTAGTTGTTTGGTTTTAGAAGTTCAAGTACACCCTGAGGATACAAAGAGAGTTTAGACAGTTTGTTTTTCCAAGACGGGAGCATCTGAGGTGAAGAGAGTTAAAGAATGGCAGCGGAAGTTTCTTGCCACTGGTAATGTTCGAAAAGGCCTCGTGTCACCGACGTTACATTGCACAAGCGTTCGTCATAGGAATTCAATTTGTAGGAGATCACTCTGTTGGATTTATTTTTATAAAGTTACATGAAAGACGCAGTTGCGAAAACCTTAGGGAGAACTACGAAAGTATTCAGAAGCATCACTTCGGATAAGTAGGAGCGCAGCTGGATGGAAAAGGAGTACAGATAAGACATATTGTCACTGAAAGTCCCTCGCAAAGAAGTTCCTTTATTAAAAATAAATATAAAATATTGTATAACTCATCTGCATAAAGAAACTAGCAACGTCTTTTCTGAGAGGAAAACAAAATTAGGTCGTTTCAATAAGGACAATATGCACGTATGTATAGATCCTCTCTAATTCTCATTACTTTATTGAATGGCAAATGGAATCAAATGATAGTCATTTTCACTGCATTTGGCTAGGAATATTTGGCCAGATTAGGAAAAATTTCTAAATTTATTATTATTAGCTAATAAAGCTCAACTACAGACCCTCTTTCAGATTTTTTATTTCTTTTCTGAGTAACTCAAGACAATTTTCGGGGACTTAAGGGCCTCTATTCTGATGATTGATATTCTTATACAATGATCACCAATGTGTATCTATTTATCCATTCGATGCCAGTTACTCTCGAAAGAAATACATGGAAGAAAGCTTTAAGAAACAATTTCACGCACTTCCCGACGTGATAGGATTGCAAAATTTTGGGAATATTTAATGGTTCAATGGAGTATTACATATTGATATTTGTCTGCCCAAAGTATCCTTGATTCGACTCAGAATGACGCGAAAACACTTTCATAAGAAGTGCAAATGATCGATTACAGGCTTTTTTCCTTTACAGAATTAAATCAGACATAATGATCCTACGAAATCAAACCGGAACCAAAGAAAAGAAAATTGAATGAAGAGTTTTGTTGTGAATTGTTGCTTTCAAATTCCGAATTACAAGAATTTTTATGAAATAAATGAAAATTTCGCGATATTTTGCGGTTGTAAATAACCAGTCCCTTTGACGACCTATGCGATTGTTGAATCCGAGCTTGTACATTCTTAAATATATGCATAGAAATATCTATGTTACATAGGCCGAAATGTTATAGTGAGTAAAGGGAAATAGATTCAAATTCAAGTCGGTTCTAGGATTGATTTTTTAAAGTCTATTAATGAAATAGAGTTCGCGCACCTACCACACGCCCAGATGGGTTACATAGATACATATACGAATAATTAAATAAAATAATTAATAAATAATTAATCATTAAATAAATAATTACTTTTAGTACCCCAATTATTTAATTTGAAGCCATAGCAACGCGTGATGTATGAAGAAATGAGACGAATTGAGAACTAAAGTAAACATTACATGTATTTTAGAGAAATAAATATAAGAAAATTATAAAGTTATTATGAATACCTGTACATCTATGTAATTGTGCGTCATTAAAACAAGCAATTGCGTAATAAAGTAAAGAATTGCTTTATTACAACAAGAAGCTCCGAAAAGTTCTTAGCTTTGTCTTAAGAAGCTTCCTAGCCAACCTGAAACTTAAATATTTTCCGGAAATTTTTTCTCTAAACAGGATTACGAACCACTGAACTTTTGATTTAATCTTTAAAAACTTTGGAAATTAGAATTAGGCACTCTAACCACCCGGCCATTTCAACTATCGTGGATAGTATATTATAATTCAAGAAGAATGTTGCTTAAGTAGACTACTGCATGCTAGATAATGACAGATATATTGAAATTAATCCTTGGCAATTTTAACTGGGTATTTTTTATACATAAAATGTATTGATAATAGTATACATTTTTCTAAAAATTAAATTATTTTTCGTCATTCTGACGGGCAATTCATTAGTAATTTAATAACCGCACACCTTGCTGAAGACCTATCAGATATAAAGAAAAAGAAGTTTCTGTTTTGGAAGCCAGTTATAGGAGCTTGTCTGCTACGTCGGAATCGTATATAACTACATTGTCCAAACGTGTGAAGATTGCAACTCTTTTATAATTTGGCTAATAAATAGAAATCTGGAAGTTGAATTTCCTTGAGAACTTTAGATGGTACTTTGGTTTCAAAATAAATTTTGATTCTTATTTCATTTTTTCCATTGTTGATCCTACTCCGCAAGGTTCATCTGTCTCCACGAATACTACCATATAGACAGCTTATCTTAGAAAGGTTACCTAAATACAGTCACCAATTTAATCTTCATTATTTCATTTTTTTAAAGAACTTTGCTCCCAACTTCATTTATAATTTGCGCTCTAGGCGGAATGGGGATGTTATGCTTTCTAGGTCTGACTGCGTCAACTTTGAAACAGATATAATCGTAGCAATTTTATACCTCTTACTACTTTTATCTATTTCAATTACTAACCTTTTAGCCTTTTTTAGAAAAATTTTAAATATCTTCCCATCCACCACTTTCTGCTAGTATTTGGTAACCAAAACATCGTTTGATTACTTTACTCTTCTTTTCTAAAGCAAATTTTCATCCGAAGAACTTATCTGAGACACGTTGTGCTGAACTATCCCTTAAAATTACAATCTATTTACCATTAAAATGTTATTTTTAATGTAACATCCGCAATTTCTCGTAAGGATTCCACGCTGCACTGGCATCATCGGTCCAACCGAAAACAAGTACGCCTATTCCTCAGTTTTTTGTGATATCCTCCAAAATTTTCATAACTTGATGTCATATATGCTTCCATTCTCAAATGATCTATTTGTTAGTACAATTTTAAAGAGCAGTTAAAATTAATTCCCAAACAATCAGATTGAATTGATGTAATTTCTACATCGAATGACACTCAGTAATACGGTTTAATAAACAGAAATTAATTCTCTCTATAAAGTATCCATATACTCGTTATTTTTAGCCGAATGTTAAATACTCTTATGATGTAATTATGAGCAAATAAATCAATGTAGAATTTAGTTCAACTATGAACAAAAATTAAGAAAATTAGGAGACCCTATTTTAAACCATTTCTTAAATAAGGTATCACTGCTAACAGCGATTAAATTATTAAATTTTACAAGGTAGTGCAGTAATATTCTTGGCCTTTTTTTATAAAGAATGCGGCACGAATAATCTGAATTGACTTTGAAATAATTACCACTGAAATTGAATATTAATAATAGACCTTGTGGTTTTTTTATGTTAGTGAAAGGCAGTGTTCTACTATGTGCTGATATTTATCAAGGAGTATGAAGGGAAAAGCTATTTGAACAGTTTAATAGTTAAACCTAAGGGTTAATTTATTCTTAGTCCTGGCTTTCATATTAATGATGAAATAGTGTAAATGAAGGAAATGAGTATGTAGCATTGGAGTGCTTTATAAAGTATTGTATTTGTATCCTGGAGATTATGCAACGAAAACTCGTCTGTGTACCTCGGGTTGCATTCAAACGCCTCAGAATACCTCGCTTTTACGACAACCTTTTATAATAGTCTATGCGTTAGAAATTTCCATTTTATATAGTTGGTGCCGGACAAACTGTTATAATGCGCCACAAACTATAATAATATACTATTATTAAAGCACTAGTGCATCAAAACTGACTGGAATGAAACTAATAAAAAACGTTCCACTATCTGGTCCTTCTAAATATTCAAAAATAAAAATAATCCCACTACGATGTTAAATATCCGTCGTGATAGTGACAGGAGATTTAAATTTAAACGGAATTATTATTTTAAATTTTATTTAGAAATGAAACTTTTAAGCTATATAATTTGTAAAAATATATTACTGAATTTTGTTTTCTAAAGTTTAAAAATGCTTTCCTTGCCGTGAAATGACTGCTCTCCTTTCCCTTACATTTCATATGGATCTCTCTTATGAAAATCTAGTCAACAATCGCCCTTGTCGCCAGGGGATGGCTCCTCTATATCTCCAAAATTACACAAATTATTCGTCATTTTTGTCCGACGCGTAAACGACCAAAATATATTTTTAATTCCTTTCTTTTGATACTTTTCTCGATTTCGAAGGTCCAATCGATTAAAAGAACTTCACATTTATTTCTTAAAAGGCTATTTTCGAGTATTCCAGATTCGAGCCAAGAATACTTTGGACATACAAATATCAATATGTAACATTCAATTGGGCCTTCAATGACTCCCAAACTTTTACAATCCTATTGCATCGGGAAGATCGTGAAATTAATATCCAAAGTTTTCTTCCATGTATTTCTTACGGGTGTTACTGACATTAGACGACTAAATATATAGAAATCGATGATTATTATATACTATATGGATTAATTAAAATCTATCTGTCATATTATCTGTCATTATCTGGAGAAATATATTATCGGGTGAAATATATACTCAACGGTGATTACTATTATGTAAGATTCCCTAGAATTTATATTTAGGTTATTTTGTGTTTGTTTATAGGGGTCAGTGGTTGCTAACCGTTTTTTACCTACCGCCTTATGCTGCATTCTTATTAATAGTAAAATTTAGTAGTCGTCTCTATAATTACACTTTACTATCACATGAAAAATTTCATTACATATATTTATAGTGATAATATTGTATTTATTGATGCAATTATTCGCACAGAACAGCATTTTAGTGGTTTTTACATTATTATAGCAATGTGATATAATAATTCCATCCCTTTTCATCCCAATTACTTAATAATAAAATTCCCTTATCATCTCTCTCGATTATCTGATTTCCCACCTGATATATATATATATAAGAAAGAAATTCATTTCTCCGAGTTCAATATGCCACTCGTATTCATATAATGAGTCCCTTTTGGGGGATGCGTCATCCCTACTTTACGATTCCTCTCCAAAAACTAATTCGCAAATTGAGAGTAAGTAAAGTAAGATAAATTTTTAGTTTTTACATTAAATAATATGCATTAAATAATGACATGCCCTGAGTAAAAATCTGGGTCAATTTTGACTCACTGGAACTTATCATTTCTACATATCAAAGGCGTATAAAATATGTGTCCTTGATCAAATAAATTGATGCTTCATAATCTCTAGCTGCTGCCGTTGCATTAAAACGAAAGCTATGCAAAATAGTATGAGCAAATGGATTTCGATTATGAATCCGTCTTTGAAATTCAGAATGAACTTGGATTGGATTTTCTCTCTAAACCCTGTCCTCGCATATCTCTATTTTCAAGTAATTTTCCGGTTCCATGAGCGTAAGTCTCTTTGAGGCTTAACCCATTGAGATAAGACCTGTTTTAGGAGAATTCTCTGCATCCTATTTTTTCGTCACAATAGCCACTAAATACTAAATTTACTAGTATCACCTGTTATCTTATTGTTATTATACTATTAACTACTTACTTCAGAATTTCACGCTAAATTTTATTATATTTCGTTTCTTTAGAACTAGTAGCATCATCACTGCAATCTCTTTCTCTGTCAAACAAATAGTAGTTCTATATTGGCTATTTTTAACTATAAAATGGACACAAATTTTTTCTTTGGGGTCCATTTCCAGTTTCTTCCATCTCTAATTGTCCTTTCTAACAATCCGATTATCTGCCGAATATTCTTATTTGAGCAATGAGATAGATTATCATAATATAGCCTCTACAAAATTCCAAAATTTGTGAATCTGATTACTAAACAATAATAATCAATCATAACAATCAATCATCAAGCGTAATAATTAATAATAGTAAACAAATTTCTCCTGATAACATCGCGATCAATTATTTACAGATGGGAAGTTCAATTATACTAATATTAGACATACATGCGTTCACTTACATGTATACCTCTGACCATATTTGAAAGGATGTTGGGCTGAAGCCTTGTTTTTTGGATGTTTAACTTCAATTTGGGCCTATTTATTTGATTATAAAATCAAGAACAACAGAAAACATCGCGGAATCAGCAGTTTTGAGTGAAACGGTCAGCTGCTCTCTACCTACTCCCGTTTGAAATCTTTGTTTCATTAAATCGGTAAAAAATGTCTTCTAATGACTCCTTAAGGAAAATCAATACCTTGTTGTTTCGAGCCGTCGTTAAGACCTCATTATATTTTGTCATTTGACGGGATGAGTAGAAATTTTATCAATTCATCATCAATGTTTCCATTAATTCTTCTGAATTCTTTTCCTAGACAGTAAATTTAATGCTATTATTCCCACTTATCAGCCACAGAAAGTTCAGCATCTAGATATATAAGGGTTCAATGATTGGATATGCTGTCGGTATGTAGAATTTTTCTGCCCACCGTAAAAATTTTTATCAAGAAAAAAATTGCAAAACTCAAGTTCATCGACTATGAAAGGTTTCATTCTCGTTCCTTTTAAGAGTTTGCTTATTTGGCGTTTTGAAAGGTGCTTGGATGGAATATTAATAAGAAAAAGTTGGAAAGTGCTGAACTGGTATGAAATTCGTCACAATATGTACTCACGAATGTTTATCAACTTTGTTGCTTTTAAGGACTTGTTTTACTAGTTCATTGCTACAGTGACATTTTGGAACTGTTTATGACCAGAATGTCATTTATTTATCAATCAGGCCTCTTCGCTTTTTATTGACTATTCTTTCGCTAAGAATTTGATCAATTACCTTAAATATAATTTTGATTAGTACGATCCACCTCAAGGATGGCTTTCCTGATTGTTGCCTCTGTTCGACTCGAGGAAAATTAGAGACATCTGTAGATCATGTTTGTGTTACATCCCGACTCAATCGAAAGCATTGCATGAATTATCAATGTTGCTACATTTTCACTGAATTTGTATAATTATTTGTGTAATGTATATGCAAATAAAAAATGTTATATATAATTTTCTTATGATTCTTATATAAATTGTGATAATAATGAATTTAATTCATTAATGTACATCACTCTTATAATTTTATTGATTCGATGAGTGGTTATGCACCAAAAAATATTTAAAGTGAAGTCATGGCTAAGGGAAGAAAGAAACAAACAATTGTCAATATGGAGCAGATTGAGCCTTTTGTGCTGAACAGATTTTTATGACGGTAAAATATAAGAAAGAAATTTTCTTTCAATTAAAGTTTGAATTTCTACAGCATTTGTAATTTTGAATTCGATAGGGATATCTAATTATGTATGATAACCGATGTCATTTATGATGTAAGTGGTTGAAAAGAATAAAGGCCATAAATGGAGATTTATCTAAGAATTTTAAATAGAATTTTAAAACATAACATGTTTTCATTCGAATTAAATTCAAACAGATTGAAGTGTGTAATGGAACAGTACCTTTCTTTAGTTATGACTTTTTCAAGGCGATTTGTAATTGGTAACTCTATGTAAGTGTATAAAGAAGATTAAGTATAACTTGATATCTTCTTTTGGTTGTCCTTAACTGACACCTAGAGCCACATTTTCTGATAATCAACATCTCTCTGTTAATTTCTATTCAAATCAATTTCTGTGTGTCCTCCATGAATTACAAAACCTTTACTCTCTCGTGATTATTAAAAAAAAAACTCATAATTCCTTAAATTTTCAATCAGAAATCGATTCATCCAAATGATTTGATCATGACCATACCAAAAAGAATTTGGAAGATTTTTCAGAACATTTTTCGATTTATTAGCTTCTTCACTCATTCCTAAAGTTGCAGAATTAACATACTCGTTGAAAGCTTTGAAACAACTCACGTACTAATTCTTCAACAGCCAGTACAGTAAATTTTAAATAATAAAATTACCTTCATTGGCAATTTAACGCCATTTTCAGATTTTATAGAAATATTTCTTATTTTGAGCATCTGATACCAAGTTGCACTACTTTCATGACGAGGGACATGCTTAAACTAAAACTTTCTGAAGATTTTTGGCTAATGCCTTTGGTTGAATGACAGATGCCCAAGCAATTGCCAAAATTGAAAGAATACTTACAGAATATTAGAAAAAGAATCCCTTAAATGCAGAATTTGCATTTAAAGCTACACTGTTAAACTTAACTCGAAAGGAAACCTCGCAAAAAGGAAAAAAAGTAGTAGACAGCATACGTAAAACCTGCCAGTGACACCAAGAATCAGTTTCTTCATAGTTGGTTGTATAATATATGGGAGTAAAAAAGAATCTTCTTTCCGTTCTTTCCTAGTATTGTAAAACCAACTATTTCCCTCGGGATGTTTTTCTTTATTTCTCAATCGTCTGAAAGCACCTCATTGCGTGGAGAATCCCATCAAATGATAATACATAGATATGCGCGCCTAAGTATATGATATATTTACTAATTTTTGGAAACCTGTGCTACGATATTAATATATCAGTTGAGCATTTTGTACGATTCGTGATCCACCTGTGGACGCTTCTCTCTGCTGAGGGCAACAGGTGCTGCGGCCGCACTTCGTCCAATATTTCGATGAATTACAAAAGCCAATCCAACGAAAGAACCAAATACATATTCCGAGGAATATGATCTACTATCCATAGCTTTTATCTGTGTAAGGCATTCAAAGCAATTAAACTATTTTGCTATCTTCTTAAAAACAACATCAAAGTTTAACTATGCATGGATCATTTGTGATTGTCGGAGATTGCCAGATGATAAATATCTTATTCTTTGCCCATATCAAGGATGCAGTTGCTTTTATTTTCGTTGATGTTGGACATTACTTCTTCAGTTCAGGGGTATTAAATATAAAAAATTGAAACAATTTAAAAACTCTAAATATAGAAGCTGTTTCAACTACATCGCTTACCCACATTATAGCATTGATAATTAATTGAGATAAAACTCATTTAATCCCAAATATAGATTGAATCTAATCTTTTTACTCGAAAAATAGAAGTATACCATTTAATCTTGGCTTACACAGAAAGCAATGGTATTTGGTACTCGCATCCATATGATGTATGAAATTTGTTTTTCTTCCTCTTCTCTAAAATTTGAAAGGGTTTATATTCCACTCTAAAAAGTCAAAGTTTAGATGCCAAGGACCTTGCTGACTAATAAATATTTCTAGAAATTGAGGATGTCGAAAGAAGATAGACTGAAAAAAGGTCGTTCTGCTCCAAATCCAAAATTTTCTATATTAGAATAACTCGAACGACTCCTTTATATTTTGTAGAAAATACAATTCATGTTCTCTTCATTTATATTTACGAAAAATTCCTCTTGCTTGGAAATTCCGCTTTTTAGTTTTAAATTCACTATTTATTCGACGAGTACAAGGAATATATGTATCATTCCGAAAAGAAACATGACGTCATTTTTATTAGCGGTTAGTTTGTATATTTCGGTTTTATTCATTCAACTGTTATCTTTATTCTCACCAAACTCTTATTCGGACTCATGTTATCATCTGAAATCGATTAAGAATAGGCGTCAGTTAAAAAGAGCGAATTATATGTATGTTACTTATCATATTCATGTTCCTACCCTATATCATAGGATATCGTAGACTTCTGAAATATTTTGTGAGACTCGAAAGGAAAGGCATTATAGTAGAGTCATTCCATAAAACAAAATTAGATAGAAAATCTTGTCGTTTTGTCAGTTTTTCTAGACTTTTCATTAGCGAGAAATCATCTCCCTGAAATCGTTAAAAATTTGAAAATCCAAGCTCATTAATGATATCGATATCCATCAGATGGCTAACCATGTATTTTAATAGACACTAACTTTTATTTATTTCGGAGTGCCCCTTCATTGAATGCAGTGGCTTCGACATGGCAATGTAGTTTATACTTTGTTATCTGTGGAATGTATCGTGTCGGAGTTAATTGGGTAACTGCGATCTAAGTTTTGCTGTTCTTTCAACAATACTCAGGTAACGTATAACCGAAAATTGAACGACAACCACCAAAAGTGGAAAAAACGTTATTTTCGCAAGATAGAAATTGAAACAAAAAAAAATATTGAAAATCTTAAACATAAACCAGAAATAGTGAAACCGTATTGGAACTAATGTATTTTTTTTCGTTGGAGTGGAATGAAAACAGAAACGAAAAGTATCGCGGTTCAATGCCCTGACGAATACCGATCTACCATAGAAATTCATAGCATTACCTTAGTAATCGCCTTTCTTTAGTTGATTAAGCGTGTATCTAGGGTTTGCCTAATCCATCAACGAATTAAATTGCAGCAATTTCGCAGGCGAGGACGTCCGAAAGGCTTCATGATGCCAAAATACCTTGAGCCGTTTCTGAATAAGGCCGTATATAAAAATAAAACCGGATTGATATCCTAATGAGGATTTTGATCAATTTTCTATACTATATTCTCCATCTTTGGAAAATAAATCGCTCCTTACGGAACTGAAAATCTGAAATGGCTGTGTCGATAAAGTGCATTCAACTGTTTTTCGTATGTGGGGGTCAAATGGAAGTGACGGGCCTCATACACCCTCTCCTTCCGAATATCCCAATGCTCACCTCCCAGTGGTGACCCCCGGTAACTTGATTTACAATGCAATCAAGGCTGACGAGCATGGGATGTAGGGAAAGCAGCCAAATACCAATGTCTAAATATTTACTAATATTTCGTACCTTATGGGTCTTTATCTCAGAAATGGTTCTTTTTTGTGTTTCTTTGTATTTTAGCATTACGAAATAAATTTGGATACTCTGGTAAGTACGTTTTTTTATATGCTAGAGAGTATTTAAAAAAATTGAAATTATGAAGTAAAATTTGACAATATTTTCAGATGTAAAATATTTTGAAAGTAAATTTATCATAAAAATATTAACTTATACTTTTTGATTCATTTAAAATTAAAAGTTGCTCTTGATCAGTAATAAAAAACTTTTAATAGCTTAACCAATCCATGCTGAGCACGGGTCATAATAAAAATAGGATTTCTAACATTAGTTCGCTAAATAAATCGAATTCGGATACAAAAAAATAAGTAGACAAAATAAAATTATTAAAAACAGCTATACTCAGTATTGTTCTCAACATTTGATTCCATATATAATGTTTGTTTCCATTTTGTATAAATCTATTCCAATCTATTTGAAATATATTTTCACTTTTTAGAAGAAGCATATCACTACGTTCCGACTTCAACATCGAATCTCTTGTCTTTAGTTTATTCTGAAACCTACACAATGACTTATTGTCTCTATCATGGATTGGGATAATCATATAGTTCTATAGAGCATATAATTTTTGCAGGAAAATGGAAATCCTAACCTCTCATTTAATGAACTTTAGGATTCAAGCCCGGCGCAATCCCGCGCCGTCCGATACGACCTTCCGATGCTACTCGAAGAGCCTCAAAGAGTGGTGGGGACTTCAACGCTCGCGTTCGCTCCCAGGAGAAACGAGAGGTATCGCGGTTAAGCGTCGGAGGTTCAACCGTAGTGCTGATCTCCCGGATCCGTTGGAGCCCATGCTCCAGGACGACTTGAAGGGATCAGCTATAGCTGGCATCGTAGTGAATGGATCATATTAGGTTTCTTTTGTGTCTTTCTTGTTGTTAATTGCTCCCTCATTAAGGGAAATGTAGTAGAATCTAGTAGAGGACACAATCTTCGCACCCTCCGAAGTGTGAATATAAATCCTGTGGAGCCTATGTCGGAGGCGGGGAAATTACGGCCAATTACAGTCTATATCACGAGTCCATATCAACTGATCCTATAGTCTGAATAAAATGGCAGTCAAGCCTAAACGAGAGAGTGAATGAACTGAATAATGAATATTTCGTTCACTGAAAATCATATCCTTCTTTGGCGGGTTTAGAACTCTACATATCCCGAATATCATATTAATTCCAAATGAAAATCAGTGCGGTCCGCAAAGGCTTCCGAAATTTTCTTGCGGTCAACCGTACAAAATATATCCCCAACTCTGGCCTAAGCCATTTGGAGGTAGGCGTCGTTTGTCCTCATACAAATTCACAAATATCTTTTTCATGTACTCAATCGCATGATCTGAAAACAGATGTTTTCCTATAATCTCAGAACTAAGACAATAAGTAATAAAGTACTAAAATTTTAATCTTCCAAAGCATTTTCTCCAGACAATAAGTAGATAAAAATCAACAAAATGTATTTTCAGTAATATGGAATTTCATATCATATATGTATAGACAATATATATACACCAATATATCAAATAGAATATTCTCTTGTAAAATTACATTGGTACTCAACGGTAAAATCTTTTCATTAAATGTATTTATTAACATAAAAACAACTAAAAAGATATAGTCCGGTAGATCTAACCGTAGAAAATGTTAATGTCACATATCTTAATATACATATGCGTATTTGGCATGCAGTCGGCCGTTGGATTTGAGAACATCTAACTACATTCCATACTCAAGAAAAGGCCGAGCTGCATCTCTTTCATAGTAATTCTTAGAGGAGTATGGATGAAGTGGAATTTTGTCTATCTACTGACAATACTTATGATATAAATTATTATATTTAATGACAATAAATGTTATAATGTTTTTACTTCATCTGTTTCAGCAATCCCAATTATAGGGATTGGTAGTAATGTATCGTAGATGGATGAATTTTTTGATGTTTCGGTCGCGAAATGTGTAAAGATAAGTGACCGATTTACTAGTGCGAATGCAAGTTCAAAAATCAATGACAATAAATGAATTACCGAATGGCCTTTGTGTTTATTTATCCTATAATTGTCAATTAAACCATGCATTGGTTATTCCTTCTTAAAAACTCATCGACCAAGGCACTCTACTCCATTTCAGAGTCATGGGGAACATCGTTCCCGGGCGGCAAAAAGGGCTGGACTTGCCATTTTGGGTTTTCCAGGTCATTGGCAATATAAATTGTGATATGAATGCAATCCTAGTAAAGAATAGTTTCCAGGATTGCAATTACTATAGGCACCCACTTAAGATTCTTTGATGCATGAATACTCATACTAGGTATGATTAAATTTTCATAGACACAGATGAAAATCATGGAGAAAACATTCGGAAGTCTACAATACCTTTAGAAATTAACATATCTTGTAAATCTTTCTAATTATTCAGAGAATTCGATTACGGTAAACTCTCTTTTATAAATATGATAACTTTATCAGCACCTAATGATTTGAAATAAATAAATAATTATAAAGCCGAAATAAGGGAAAGAAGTCAATAAATTAGTTAAATCATCAAAGCCTCACCATCAGGCAAATGAATACTAAAATAAAGCTAATGAGGAAAAACAAAAATCGTCAATAATAACTGACATATTGAAAAATCGAATTGCAGTCGATTAAGAAAACTGATGTGTATTACAAAAATATCAATGATTATAAAATTAAACTCTCACATTTTTAACTTTGTATAAATCCATAGATTAAATGACAATTATTATTACTTTCACCACAATATATTACGTACGAAGACCAAGAATGTTTATTGTGTGTTACAATAAAACACTGGATCCACAATCTAGGGTTTTTAAATCTTTCTGTTCACTCAGACTAATAGAATTTAGAATAGGTAGTAAAGACCCATAATCAGGGATGGATTATTCATTTTGTGCACGAGGGCCTCACCGTCAAATAAAAGGACGTTCTGTCATTTTTTAAAAGGTTTTGATTTCTTGTTGGGCCTCAAAAGTGGTCCTTGCTGAATTTCTGCGGATTCCTAAAATTCGTCCCTGCTTATAATTATTTCAATTGAAGAGGAATTATGAAACCCACCCTACACTGCAACAAAACAAATTAATATTTAAATAATCACACAAAATAAAGCACAGTTGCTTAAATTTTCCATTCTCTAAAGGCAGGTATGTGCTAGGAAATATAATCAAAGCGATTGGGCTGTACTTCTTCTAAGTCCAAGTTTTGACAACTTAAACCGTTCTGAGAAATGTGAAGGATTAACAATGCTTCTTATTGAAGAGTTGGATGCATCTATATTTTACTATCCACAGATGAAGTTTGATGAACACACCAGAGTTTTCTAACTAGTTACGCAGGGGCAATATTTGTTGCTGTAAAATATGAATAATTTTACATTGATTTACCTATTGAAATTAAATTCAAAAGATGGAATTATATTAAAATTTTTGCGAGCAACCATTGAAGAAAGTTAACGTTTAAATGAGCAACTCTCGCGATAAAAATAATGAAAATTTTAAAATTACTAGTGCAAATTCTGTCTTAAGCCATTCAACATCATTTTAGTAACTATTCAGGAATGGCTGAAGAATTGTAGTTGCCCTAGTTCCCCAAGGTGCAGAGGCATGACTGCCAAAAGCGGGCCTTCAGAGTCTACATTACTAAATCATCATATTTAGAGATCAGTAACATATAATTCAGTTTATTTAATGCGTTCGAAATTTTCGGTGGTGTAAAACAGACTGTGCTCGTCTTTCAGATACCGACCCTCGGAGACTTAATGTAAAAACAGCTTCGCTAAGTTCCTATCACTTTAGTATCGCATTTATCGAGCCATTTCATTCCTTGACCGCAGGATGAGTGGGCCCAGCAAAAGGAAGAAGACATACAACTACGAATCCAAACGAGAACAAACGTATTACTCTGTTGATGTGAAAGGAAAATTTTTGCTGAGTGGTGCTTTTATAAAAAAATAATTTGGAACGTCACTTTCAGACGAATCACGGAACAATTGCAACGAACTACCTCGAAAACTCGAAAATTGGGAAGAAGAAAGTATGTGAGTTGAAATCGAAGCTTTCATTTGTTAAACCACTTTCAAATTCCAAGAATGCAACAACGGCTTCGTTTAAAATTACTCACATGCTTGCGGAGAAGAAAAAACCATTCCAAGACGGTGAGTTTCCGAAGCATTTCTTGCAGGTGCTGAAAGCATCTTTGAAGAATTTTCTAACAAGCATCAAATAATCAGTGCGATTCAGGAGCTTCAACAATCAGACAGTACAGTTTTCCCATTTGGATGTTGTCACGTCGATTTTTAATTTTATTCCTTTGCCACGGCCACTTTTCAAAGCACAGCCGAAAGACTCCGAAGATAAAATAGTCGATCTCATCTGGGTCTAGGACAACTCGCCGCCGCCAGCTCGCCGCCGCCGACTCGCCGCCGCCAACTCGCCGCGGGCCCAACTCGCCGCGCGCCCAACTCGCCGCGGGGCCAACTCGCCGCGGGGCCAACTCGCCGCGAGACCAACTCGCCGCGGGGACAACTCGCCTCGGGCATTTTTTAAATACGTTTAGAACTATGAAATTACTCGTTCTTCGCAAGGGTTTTAATTATCTAATATCATAGAAAGAAGAAACTAAGAGATCTGCTAAATTTTACGGTAAGACCATAGCACCACTT
This sequence comes from Pachydiplax longipennis, assembly GCA_036926295.1. Lineage (NCBI taxonomy): Eukaryota > Metazoa > Arthropoda > Insecta > Odonata > Libellulidae > Pachydiplax > Pachydiplax longipennis. Next base: position 8,917,214 of record JAVFKF010000024.1, on the reverse strand, counting down.
CATAGAAGCAATTAATCCTTGTTAACCCTTGATTGGTTTCTTGGGGTCGATATAACCCCAGGCGATATACTTCCTTTGATAAAACATAAGCTATTTAAGATATTTATATGCCAATTTTTTACTTTACGAAAAAAACATTTTTCTAATACGAGAAATCGATTCTTATCATATATTTCACATTATAATAAATAAAAATTTATATTTCATTATTGACGAGTAAGATTATGGTAAATTTTACTTCTTTATTACATTCGGGATTTGATTATTTTCCGCTTTAATTGTCTCATAGAAATGTATCCTTATCTCATTTCTGCTTTCCAACCAAAGGTGCAGTAAGCTGAATAAAATATTGAAAACGGTTGTAAATAATAATTGTTATAAATTTATTAAAAATTGTTGTCAACAATTGATATTTTAAAAAATACAATTACAAAATGGGGTATCAGTTCCCAAAGGCTAGATTATGCCGATAGACCTACCACTGTAGTGCATCGTAGAGCATGTATTAATAAAATAATAAATTTTATGGGTTGGTGACATTGATAAGGAGTGATTTTACGATGTTTAAATATTACTAATCGATTTCCGTGGTTGAAAACCATTAAATAGAATGTTCGATATATTTCTGTATGAAACTGTATGGGGTTTCGACCATGGCAGATCGATCATAGCACGTTTCAAAATTTCAGTCAGTATGGAGAACTTACAGGGGAATAACTCAATGTAATTTGCCGTAAGTGAAGAAGTTAGCCTCGCGCAGGTTCGCCTTTACGTGGAGCTACGGATTCGTACGGGTATAATTAAGATTCGTAGTTTACATTTATCAATTCAAACTAAAATTCCGATGAAATTTGAATAAAAATAACTTTTTCAACTCAACAGTGAAAATTTTATGCTTTTATAGGAAAAAAAAACAAAGTTAAAAGCAAAAATTGAATGAATTGCCGATCACCCGTGAACATTTTTGAAACTGCCATCACTCTCTTACAATCCAGCATAAAATGCTGATTTTTTCTTCAATTGCTCACTGTATCATCGGAATGCATAAACATTACATAAGATTAATTTCAGAGTAACCACATCTTAGTAAAAAATTATTTAGTTGGAGCGTAACTCAAGAAAAATTCGTCGTGCAGTCCAATTTATACGTCGCCTAAAAGTTTTTGGTTTCTCACGTGAGGAAGAACGTGTCTCGAGAGAAATCGAGATAAATGTTGTAATTTTCATTTGCAGTTTGTTTTGATGCGATATCTTGAACAGAACTTTAGTTTTTGACTTTTATATCAAAGAGCGTATTCCGCTTCGGGCCTCGAATCGCCGGGGCTTCGGAACCTATAATGCAAAATACTTGTATATGCAAGATATGGTGTTCATTATTTTTCAGGTACTTACCAATGAGTTATGTTATGTATAGGCGCTTAAAAAGTATTGAAATACTGTTTGAAAATTATTCAAATTTATTTTTAGAAATCTGATGAAACTGCCAAATTTGCTTACTTTTGATTGCTTAAAATTAACTAAATTCTCAGATTGTCTTAAGAAGGTAAAAATCTTTTCAAAACAAAATTTGGAAAAAATATCTTGATAAGTTTTTGTTTTACCGTGGGAATTACACAACCTGGGGTCACATTCACCCCACGATACTAATTAAGGGTTAATTACATTTACTAAATTACGTAAAGATCAGTTAGGAAGGAATATCTTTCTGTGAAATCTTTTTATGAAAAGTTGATTTGTATGTAATTATCAGTTGGTATGCATGATCCGATTTTGTTCTTTACATGGTACTTACAAATGAATTACTTAATATAAGGGCACTTAAACCATGATCTGTTAATTATATAATTAATTATATTTATTTCGTAGATATGGTAACACTACTAAAATGTAATGCATTTTATCGGTTAAATCAACAAACTTGATTCGTCATAGCATTGTGTAGCAAAATTCTGGTGATATTTTAACTCCCAAATATTATTTTTCATTTTGAACCTGATATTTACTGCTGAATTACTTTGTAGATCACCGCTAAAAATAAATAATATGCTTAATATATAATTACTTAAATTAATTATTGTAATTTGTTAACACCGCATTAATTGCATACATTTCGTTTCTCAAAATTAACGAGATTATCAGATCGTAAATGTAGTGCAAAATTATTTATACAAGTAAAAAATTGGCATATAAATATCTTAAATAGCTTATGTTTTATCAAAGGAAGTATTTCGCCTGGGGTTATATCGACCCCAAGAAACCAATCAAGGGTTAACAAGGATTAATTGCTTCTATGAAGTGGTGCTATGGTCTTACCGTAAAATTTAGCAGATCTCTTAGTTTCTTCTTTCTATGATATTAGATAATTAAAACCCTTGCGAAGAACGAGTAATTTCATAGTTCTAAACGTATTTAAAAAATGCCCGCGGCGAGTTGTCCCCGCGGCGAGTTGGGCACGCGGCGAGTTGGTCTCGCGGCGAGTTGGCCCCGCGGCGAGTTGGCCCCGCGGCGAGTTGGGCGCGCGGCGAGTTGGGCCCGCGGCGAGTTGGCGGCGGCGAGTCGGCGGCGGCGAGCTGGCGGCGGCGAGCTGGCGGCGGCGAGTTGAGCCATTCCGATCTCATCTTGCATACAGATGGCTCTGCAGAGGTAAAGTTCTATCCAGATTTTTATCTCTGATTTAGCAGATAAATGGCTGACCCTGAAAAATTCAGTAAACACATTGAAGTGACTCTTCATCAAGCTGGATCTTCAGGGTAAAGACAAGGAGCTGGCTCAAATTATGGTATCTGTGAAAGCTTTCAAAGCCAAAATGACATTATGTATAACTGAAATGAGATCAAAATCCCTAGTTCATTTTCCGAACGTGAAAAACATTACGGATGACGGCAATTTGGAGCCCTCAAGATTTACCAGCCGTGTTAAGGCACTTCTAATCCAATTTGAAATGTGATTTCATGATTTCAGTTGCCTGGAGCCAATGGTGAGCTTTAGTCAACTCATTCACCACGAAGCAACTGAAACCGTCACAACAACTGCAAGAATTATTGCCTCAGAAAAGGAAAACCACAAACTGAAAATAGTCGATCTGAAAAATTATATTATTCTGCCACATATATAGACTTGAAACTTGTAGTAAAGGACAGATCTCAATTATTGAGAAGTGTTGCATATAAAATCAAATCTTGTTTCATGTCTACCTACCTCTGCAAATCACTATTTTCAACCATTAAAATTATAATATCGAAGTCGAAGAACCGGAACACCGATTCACATCGTGACAGTTGCTTGCGTCACTTGCTTGGGAACCTCAGCTTATGTCGCTTACAAAAAAAAGTTACCACTAAGAATGCAACCCACTTAACAGACGAGCAGCTCGATGAGTGTGTGTCTATGAGCACTCTGCTTTTAGCGCGCGTTTCGTCTTCCTCCTTACGCACGTTTTGATGCTTTGACGTTATTTTTTTAAATACCAGCTAAAATACATTCATTTGGATGCTAATTACGTAATATTGTATTATAAAGGAAGTAAATGCAGATTTTTCTTAAATCGGCTCATATCTCTGCGTAATTCATTCTTCTTCGAAAAGATCGGACAAGAAATACTTTGGTTGCCCAGATTTTCTCCTTACGTATAAATTCCCATCAATGGAGGTCTGGAAAGGACTTCGTTATCTTGCTTCATGCTCCACATGCTCGCAGGACAAACTTCTCCGTAAAACATAATAAATAATAGAGCTTAAATATATGACAAATAAGAGAAGATGCAGTACTATGAATAAGGTCAAAAGAAGGGGAAATTAGAGAAAACGTAACGAAAATAGAAATGGAGTAACAATGAAAGAATATGTTAACCCTTCAAAATCCGCCTTTACTTAGGGGGATGATCTCGTTTTGCATATGCGTAATATCGAACACGTCGGACGAATAAGACGTTCTATGTGTAATTTCTCCGCTGGCTAGTATTTCTAAGTTAGATTAGTCAAAGCGTGATTTATATATTTTAAAGGTATGACCATATTTCCGATAGATTTAAGAAAATATCTTGGATTTAACTCTAAAATCGTCAAAGAATTCATGTTCTAACGCCAGCTTTCAGCGACTCGCGAGCACAAACTGTGGAACATGTCTTTTCTGAATTTGTTAGATTAAAATCTGTCCATAATTGCAATACTAGAGGGAGAAAAATCTATAGTGAAACTATATCTAGGAAACCACTTTTAAACCACCGAATTAATGAATTCCGACCTCCGTTTCGCTATAATATTATTCTGCCATGTTAATGCCATTAAAAATCGAAGTAATGAAGTGATTTTAATAACAATAACGAAAACAAATCCTTCCAAACTCTGAACGTAGACCTGCATAGCAGACAATGTCCCTCATCTTTATTTTCTCTCTCTCTATTCTGGAGGCTCGCTCGCCCGAAATCTGGTGTCTGCTGGACGAGTTGCCCCTGGAAGTGGTAACTCTTTTTGTAAGTGACTGTACATCCGAAGAATACAGGAAGTCATTCAGACTAAGCAAAATCCTCGACTTCGATTTGACGGCGTAATCTAGAAATTTGCGTTATTCAGCGCGTCATTCTTTATTAAATTATTTTCAGCGTAGAAAACTACTATGGTCTATCCGTCTACCAAAAGGCAAGAAGTATTCAATTTACGAATATATGGTAGCGGGACAATGTATTCAAGATAACAGTCTAAGAGGAAATACTTCCGAGGAGAAGTTTTAACATGGCTACTTATTAAGGGCCACTATTTCACTATCACCATTGTAATAGCGATTGTTAATTTGAGGATATAGATTTATGCAGTTTTAGCTTCTTTAACGCAAATTGTAAATATGTGAAAATTGTGATAAATTACGAGTTAAATCATGAATGGCAGAATTGAGTAAGTTTTCTATGAAAATTTACAGTAGTAAAATACTAATTTAAATTTAAACGTCCAATTAATCTGCGAAAGTTAAAAATGTCCCGTAATTATTTTTTTTATAAGAGCTTTACGAAAAAATTATTTAGATACAAATGACCCCACCAGATAGTTAAAGCTGTCGCTTTGAAGTTAGTGGTTATTGGCTTTTACGGCTTTGTTGAATACCAACTGAACTGATCGCGGCTTTTTCTACTTTCTCAGATACGAATTTATATGTACAGGAAAACTATTAAAACGAATTTTAAGGGCCTTTTAATACACCCAAGCCTTTTGCCTTTCTTATCGCAGGATAGTTGGCATTATCGTCCTTTTAAGCAGTAGTTAATTTTAGATTGAACTGTGAAAATACATGGTTGCTTTTCCTTTCATTTAGGTTGTAGGAACAAAATGTCATTAAGAATCAGAACAGGCAATTCTCAATATTAACTTTTATTTCGCTTAAATCTCCCTGTGATTACATCAGCCAAAACTAACCAAATAGCAAAACAACAGTAAAACAGACATCACAAGGAAGACCGGAGGGGAAGAACAAGTCTGCCTGGCATTTGCCCAAAGTTGGAAGGAAAACCCCTCCGTAAAAAACCTCCCAAAGGCAGCCAAAACCAGTCGTTAATCAGCAAAACATCTCAAATTCAGTGATTTACAAACGAATTATTTAACTACAAGCGATTCCTCGGATACTTTTACAATAACGAAAAACCATGTTTGATTCCATCAAAGCGTAATTTAAATGCATTATCTGGCAATGCAAGCTGAAATCTGACAAGATTCCAAAAGTAGGCAAAAATATTTGTACATATATAGAGAAAACTTAATAATTAAAGTATGTTATAAAACATTTACATGAATAGAAAACTTGGTAAAATTAAGTTCTTCACTGGATCTGGAACCTATTGTATTATTCATCACTCCTCCTGAACTTCGATTAGGTATAGCACCATAGGCCACAACATTTAAGTTCACAACATAGATTAATTGCTCCATGAATAATGAATAGTATAGGGTTAAAACAACAGTTAAAAATGCGGTCAGCTCTTTACGAGCACATGGGTTACTAAGCACTTCAGCACGTTAAGTTCAAGTATGACTTCACTGGTGGAAGAGACTATAGTTCAAGTAAATGCTCTGCAAATGTATCTGAACTTGCCACACGTCAAAAGGCACTTAGCAATGCACGCAAGTGATTTGGTGTCCATTACGGGCGCCCCTCTGGAAGATTACCGTGGATGAAATATGCTGCAGCATCACACTTCTGTCTGGAGGATTCCTGAAACTGAACCAAAGGGTTGTAATCTGATGGACTCGAAGAAACTCCTCCAGAACCTCAGCATATCTGTCGTTCAATTGGCAGCAAGAGACCAAGAATCAGGCAGACTAAGGCTATCCTATCTTTTGGCACCTAAAACTGCTCAAACAGCACCTTCTCCACTAAAATTCCACCAGCAAATGAAAACTGTGGCTAAATACGATGCTGGAATGGAAATTCTGAGCAAATTACACGGAACAGAAAATACTCCAAACATACCTTTCAAAAACAAAAAATGTCATATGCGAAGACTGGAAAAAAAGATTAGATATTAAATGCAAACATTGATATGCGAACACGTACGGAAAAGAAAGGAACGATACACCTTACAACCTAGCCAGTAAAATTTCAAGAACAATACATCTTATCAGTAATTACAGATAATCGCGAATACAAAGAAATTCCTTAAATTTTGAAGACTTCCTTTAAAAAAAGGGAAAATTAACCATATGTATTACCATAGAAAATATTAGAAATTTAATGCAGCATATGATACTCAAATTCTCACAATAGGAAAAAAACAAATTATAACACCATGTAACACTTAATGAAAATAAAATCATCAGTAATAACATAAGAAAAGACATACTAAAACCCTCAATAACATTACTGACATCCAATAAGAAAATTGGGTATAGTATCAAAGGGATATCAAAACAACTTATAATCTAGCAGAAAAAGTTGCCTTAAGAATAAGGCGACATGTAATATTAAATGAAGGACAAATACAGCAGGAGCTTTCGCAGTAAGTTCATGAATAATAACTAAATTCGTAAAAACCAATTGCAAAAACAAAAAGGCTAAGTCATATACAGGCGTTATATAGATAAGTCGACTGAGGACGCAAAAAAAATTGCATAGTATAGTGCGAACAGCCGATGGTGACGGCGACGGTGATCGTAGGCATCACGTCGACACAAGGTGATGATATAGTATGATGATCCAGTAATTGGGAGAACGCAGAGATAAAAACTATGTTAAAAAACGCAGTAATCAATCGCATTAGGTGGATGCAGCGTTTAAACGTACTTATCAGACGCATCGTGGACGTTTCGTTTCGTGGGATATGTAGAGACGAAGTGTTGCCGCTGAAATTCGGATTCGTGTGCCTTAAGGATAAAGCGACATTTTATAACATATGAAGAACATTGAAATGAAGCAGGATCTTTGGCAGGAAGTACATGACTAATAACTAAGTTCGAAAAAAACAATTGCAACATCTAACAGGCTAAGACATAAAAAGGCGTTATACACATCACTTCAGACGCCGTATGAGGAAACATTTCGTAGTATTGAGACAGGATCGGCTGCAGCAACTGGTGACGTTGACATAGTTGTCGTATGCATGACGTCGACGCAAGGTGATGATAATATGATAATACAGTAATTGTCATAACGAAGCGTTCGAAAAAAGTTTAAAAATTGCTGTCTTCAAAAACGCAGAGTTAGAAAACGATATGTTCGCTGTGTCATATTCGCAGTGTTCAATCGCATTACGTGAATGCAGAGTTAAAACGGACTTTTCAGACTTATTGTGGACGCTTCGTTTCGAGAAATATTTGTAGAGACGAAGTGTTGCCGCTGTATATTCGGATTGGTAAGTGAACTTCGTCGCAGGCTATCTCCGTTGCTTGGCTTCGCCCGCCCATGCACAAATTATACCAGTCCATAAAGCAATTCATGAAAATCATAACAGGAATAACATACCAAGTAAACACTAATTCAAACAACTTCCTTAAGCTTAACGACTTCATATAAATACTTATACTCCATCATAAAAAATAGCCTAAAGGATGAAGCGACATATGTAATATTATACATAGGAAGGACACCGAAATGCAGCAGGATCATTCACACTAAGTACATGGTTATTAACAAAGTTCGCAAACAACCAATCGCAACATCTAATAGGCTAAGACATAAAAAGGCGTTATACACATCACTTCAGACGCCGTATGAGGAAACATTTCGTAGTATTGAGACAGGATCGGCTGCAGAAACTGGTGACGTTGACATAGTTGTCGTACGCATGACGTCGACGCAAGGTGATGATAATATGATAATACAGTAATCGTGATAACGAAGCGTTCGAAAACAGTTTAAAAATTGCTGTCTTCAAAAACGCAGAGTTAGAAAACGATATGTTCGCTGTGTCATATTCGCAGTGTTCAATCGCATTACGTGAATGCAGAGTTAAAACGGACTTTTCAGATGTATTGTGGACGCTTCGTTTCGAGAAATATTTGTAGAGACGAAGTGTTGCCGCTGTATATTCGGATCGGTGTGTGAATTTCGTCGCAGGCTATCTTCGTTGCTTGGCTTCACCTGCTGTTTGCAGGCTCTTCTTTCTCTTCCCTCTGCACTGCATTCGGGCTCGACCTGCGGCCACCGCTGTGAGGCTCAACCTGCAGTGGCGTAACTCTCGGCACCACCTACGGACGACAAACACACAGGCATTCCACACTGGCATACCTCACGCGTACGGCCTCAAGGATCGACACGAAAGCCTCGCGTGCAGGCCTCGCTCACACAGCTAGGCTCGCAGAATCGTCTCGACGCTTCGGCTCCCTGACTGCTTCATCTGCTCGCAGAATCTTCTCTGCGTTGACGTGAAAGCTCCTTCCTCAGGTCCCTGCACAGCTTCCTTCCGCACCTAATACATTCGACTGCTGTCCCGACACTTTTCAAACGGATCACATAACACAGAAATAATCTTATAAATGCATAACATCTAAACAAAGTACCGAAACATACTGAAATTACAGATTTGTATTTAAATTCTATTGTCCAATCTACTCTATTATAAAAGTTAGCAATATCAAAGTCCCATGCATCCAGGCTCCATGAAGTACATCGAGTCTTCTAGCACAACTTTCTGCTTCTAATGGATGCTGCTGTAGGGATCCACATTTGCTGCTTTAATTCAGTATTCCAAGGTTTGTCTCCTTTAATAGCCTTGTCAGTTCCTTTTGGAGACAATATTCACATTATCCTCTTTCCAACGGCGTCATATGCAGGCTACAACCTCAGGTTCTGCAAGCAAATACGATGAATATGTTTCAATCTATAATAAACTCAGTAAAAGCAGGTTGAGAGGGTGAATAAAATGAATTTCATAAATGAAGCAAAGTAACAGTACAGTAAAAATAGAAACCGCTATGTATTAAATATCTTGCAGAAGTTCAGAACAAGTACGTTGTTATCCTTAGATACGCATAATGTGCAAGGTAAATTAATTAAATATGCATAATGTGCAGGATCATGAAATCTGAATATATAAAACTGCTAGTTTCCACATTCAAAAAATTCCCAGACAAACTGATATTCATTTCCTCACCCAAATGTATTTAAACAAACACTCCGATAACTACGAACTAATACAGAAATACTAAAACACCCAAAAACGCCTTATCCTGTATCAGTGTTCATTTTCTCTATTTTATTTATTATCCCTTTGTCATATTAATAACATTCAAAAGGCTTCTGATATATAGTTTACCTGAAATGTTTTATAAATACAGTTAATACATTTTCCATTCCATTTTCACCGAATCTAATAAAGCATTGTGAGAAAAGTCATACATAAAACCATGTAAAATTCAGGAAGAGTAGAAAAGCTGGTACTGAATGACAGAAAGGTCATAAATGGCACAAAGGTTGCAGGCTCCCCATCCATGGGCTAACTATAATCATTGTCGAAACAACACCTTTTCTAATTAAAAGCTATAACCTTCTTTCGGTGAATACACTTTTTAAACTTGCATAAAACAAACGATTTAAAAGTATCACAAATAAAAGTTAAGGTTCAATATTATTGCTATTTAATTCTACCATGCAAAGCTATGCTTCTATATTATCTAATCAAAATCTTGAAATATATTGGCTTGAAGCTCTATCTTTTTTCTTATAAGCGTTACTACGGATGAGTGTACAATATGAGAGGGCTTGAGTTACTGTTCAAGCCAGCAGCACCACTTTCTGTACAAGCATTGCAAAACTCACTTTAATTCAACAACACAAACTAAAATGATACAATTTAATAAGAGGAAAACCTTACCCCTTCCAGCCCCCAACTGCTTCCTTTATTCCTTGATCTTTTAACTGCTCAGTATGCATGCCTGATGTGGGGGAAGAAACCTCTGGAAACACCACTAATTCCCTTGAGTCTTCCAATGACATCCACTCAAGTAATTTTACTGAAAGTGTATAACACAAGATTTAAAAAGTTCAATTTCTGTTTTGATCTACAGCTGCAAGCACTACGTTATCTATAAAGATGATTTTGGAAAGTTTGCTGAATTACTACAACTCTTAAATTAATCAACACAGCATCTGCAGAAGATGTTAAGCATATCCCCTCCAAAAATTTGATAAACTTCAATAATCATTATCGATATTTCCGTTAAAAATATATCTACTGCTTTAAGGTGATCGAATAAAGGTTACATCATAATTGAGGGTACTCAAGCAATGTAATTCTCCGAGAAAGTGATTAAATTTAGACGTATTTAAATATACGGAAATTACCTTGAAATAACTCCTTAGTAGTAGTACCCTGACCAAATGGAAAAAAATGTTAAAAGTACTAATTGCGCAAAAAACTAAAGTGGGCTTTATATTTAATTACGTTTTCGTTGAAGTTAAGAAATACTCGAATTTAAGACAGCTCCAGATAGCCATGTGTGCTGCGCGTTCTACATTGGAGAAAACAGTCACGGGTTCGATTCCGGTGGGAGACCACGTGCAAAATGATCTCAGCTGTCGAAGCACTTAAACCTAAAATACTACCATATTTTAATCTAACCGGTACCGAATGAATTGAGGCTCCGAAAAGGCAAAAAGGAGAGTCTAAAAAGTACAATACAATATATATAGGAGAATAAAAGCGGTACATAGAAAACAGATCAAATCTAGAACAAAAAAGCAAAACAGATTCAAGATTTCTTAAAGTATGCCTTATTTAACGAAACAGATTATAGACTAAATTGACTGAAATGAATCGAGAAAAATACTATACGACCATAAAAACTACCAAATATCCAAATTATATTTGATGAAAATTAGCGAATATAAATAACTTAGACAAGCTGAAAAGTCTGAAAATCACATTTGCAAAGCTGTTCACATTGAAAGAAATAATCAACTTTCTCAAACGGGAGAAATGTTCAAAACTATTCCAGCCGAAGCTCATTAAAAATTCATTACATACTGGAATATCTATTTAGATCGATATTTAAAAGCATCTGTCAAAATATTCCGCGATAAGTGGATTTGAAACAAAGCAAAGGATGGTTTAATTACTGTCACAGTTTTCTTTAAAAATACATCAGAAGACCTTAAATTTGTTCGAATATGCAAATTGGATTTTCATCTTCATTGTTATACCACACCACATACATGAAATGAATAGCTATTAGTAACGATGGAACTAAAACTGATAAACAACCTAGCCTACTCTCCTCCAGCTCTCTAGCGATTCCATTCAGAGGATTTTAACCTTTCTAAACCGCTACCTTTTTCATAACCCCTCCCAAAAACATACCGACCTGCCTTCCTTCGAACTATATCTTTGCGATCATTCTCACGGGATCCCTCAGAACACACACTGAATATATATTAGATACCATGGAACTACGATTGCTAATACCATAATCCATCACCAAATACACAAAAGAGAACACCTCCAGTCACATCACCAGAAACTCCATTCTCACTGAGCAGACAAACTTAGTACCAAAACCAAATACATGCACTCTCAAAATTAATGAAAATGAAAATCCAATTTAAATGAATATATATAGAAACAAGTCGTTTTAAGTAAAACAATCCTCGCTTTGCTTCAATAAAAATATTTCTATTCACTTATTTTGGAAATTTTACCATATTTGAAAATTTGAATATGACTGAATGAAAGGAATTAGTGATCCATCCCAAATTCATAGCAACGGATTACTTTTCATTCATGGAATAAAAATACACGAAAAACTAAATATAGATTTTAAAAGGGTAACATTTATGATTTACGTATCGAATCAAGGACAAAATTAAATCTAAGAAGCGCCGACAGCTTTGAGGTCTTGAATTACAAGATTGTAAGTTTCGTACTATTCTCCAAAGTACGTACCCACATTATGTGGACGATATTAATGGCTTTGTCGGATCAACCAAATTAACATATTTAATACCAGTTGTACGGTTCAATTTATTTAACAGCAGAGGTAATTTCGCGCATATGACATACCAAGGATAATCGAACCCGAGAACGTTATCACCTAAGTATTACACTTGGCTATCCGAGTGTTCGACGCGATAAAGTAACTGAAATCTGATGGGGCATATTGATCTAAGGAGAATATGAGCAAAGACCTACTCGAAATCTCCTATTCTGCGTGATTTTACACATCTCATGCTCGCCAAAGATATTCCTAATCGACTATTCTTCGTGACAATTTAATTTCGGAGGAATGTGGAAAGACTTTAGACTTTCCTAGCATGGAGATATTTCGACAATCCTTAAATCCCACTGATACTTCGACGTAGTAGAAGTATTCCCTGGGGTTTCTGGCGAGCAAATCGACGAAAGCACATGTTAACCGTGACAAGCATCCCGTCGTAGGTGGTTATTGAGTAGAAATTAATTCTCTATCAAATGGAGCGACTGAGGGAAATCTTGCCCACGTGGGTCATTAACTTTCAACCGAGCAGCATACCCGAGAACATACTGAAGAAACCTTGGCAAAAATTATGAGATTTTACATTCATCGACAAATTACTGTATAGGAAAATGAATTTACTAAGCACGCCGAAACCTTCGAACGAGTTCGAATGGCTCAACGCCGGTCCAACCATTTCGTCAAACGCCAACGATTCAGATCGCAATTTCTAAGGGATGCCTGACATTCGAAAATGTGGTGCAATTCACCATGAAAATGACGGATTTACCGAGGAAAACCTGAATAAAATTACTTGGAAATAAGATGGGATGACACGCTTTAGAATTCATGACTGGAAGAAGTCTGGAGGAAATGTTCGAAATCACTTAACTTCTAATTGTAAGTCCCATTGAAGCTCCCTCGGCATGGCAGAGCACATGGTTGGCAGGATAAGACTTCCGAAGACAAGCCACACATCCGATACGTTTTCCAATTTAAGAAACGCTTTCCTGAAATTTAGAAGATTGTAAGGTATTTAAACTACTAGAATGTCGTAAATTACGTATTTATAAGCCATGAAGAATCTGAAGATAATAAAGATAGACGCAGAGTTAAGTAACGTAGATATCGAAATCTTTACTTTACCTAATATTCTTTACCAGAAGAGTTCACGATGTGAAGACGACTGACGTTGAAGCATTGAAGTCCGGAAATTAAAAAGAGGAAGGAGTCTATGAAGGTAAGTGGGGGGAGGAACTAAGTAGTGGTTTGGGGATACTCTCTACCAATGGCGTTGCACAGAATATGGATGAGTAATATCGGAGAGGAAAAAATGGTTTAAACTTTCCCAAAAATATTATTCACTAAAAATGTGGAATTTGTACACATAATTTTATAATTTATATAATCGCGTTGAATATTGACGAATCAGTTTTCATGTTATTTTTTCTTTTGAATATTCTTTTGCTCTTTTTCGAACCCTTACTATATCAGTCTACATCGTTGCCATTCTGTCTACATTGTTGCTATAATCAACAACTCCATCTTTTCTCGTGATCTTGTTTTCTTATTTAATGCTATCGTTTTCATATGCATGCTTTCCAGTAAGCGATGACGTATTTTATAATAATTTTAGGTCGAAACATAGTATGACCTTGTTATCAATTTTAAGATATGATAAATCAGTGTACTAAATGTAAAAGAAATATTTCTCAGCGAATATGAACTCCATTCCCTCTCGTTCGGATCCCAATTATCTATAATTGTAAAAGAAATCGAGATAATTATTATATATTTTCCTGATCCAGATACGATTGCCTCCAACTTAATCAACCCTTAATGTACTTTATTTATTAAGTAATTTATAATATACTTTACCTAATATACCTTTACCGTACACCCCGCTGAGGGAGTCTTCTATCTTTGTGGTGGCCGATGTCTCTCCGTAGGTTCCAGGGGACATAAAAAGCTGCTCTCAGGTCATTAGGAAGCATGTGTCCCAATCTATAGGAGAGGCTTCCGAGGAATGGGATTCTCCGCCATGAGGAAGGGGTTGTAGAGAATTATTAGAGGGAAGGAGTGATTTTACGGCATTGAGGGGATATTTGGTTTTCTCCTGAAGAGTTTATCCACCATATCTGGGCTGTATCCGTTATTTATAGCAATCTGTTTGTAAGAGATAGAAACTGTATACATACAGTTTCTATCTCAAACAATATTTTGAATTGAAGTACCAAGGAGCGTTTTTTATATCAATTGGCTAACAGTTAACTAGTAAAGTGATAATATTGCCAAGATGGATGGCCTGAATATCATCCTGGATTGAAATGCTGTGTGGTGCCTGCTTCGCTTTCTGAATGACTGAATTCAATGATCTTGCAAGCTCATAATACACAGGCTGGGGCGTAAGTCATAGCAACTATTTAATTTCTAGAAGAAATATTATTGGATCACAAAGTTTATTTGTAGTTTTGTCACATATTAGAGATGCTGTATTGAAATTAGTTATCTGGCTACTGCGGTGCAAATTGAGATGTAACCCCTGTTGAACAGCGCTCATACAAAATAGCCACTCTCCATGGTAGAAATGGCCAAGAAAGTCACAGGGAATTGGTGGATGCTGTTTATACCCTTCCCTACTGGACAGTTGCAAGGTGGGCTGAAGAGTTTGAGCGAGGACGTGCAGCAACCAGTAATCAGCAGCGACCTGCAAGTGTGAAGACCAATGTGCCAGTCCTGCTGGATATTCTACTTGAGTTACAGAGCAAAAGTGGAATAGAGAAATGCACCATTCACAGGATTTTGAGAACAGATCTGTGGAAAATTGTATCAAGATGCATACACTGCACTACATGTGCAATATGCTCCAACCACCTTGCATGGTGGCAACAAGACAGTGATCACTTTCTTTTAAGAATAATCGCAATCAGTGAATTTTAGGCTGGGGCTTATGATACAGAATTAAAATTCCCAGGAGTTCGATACAACTTTTGGTAAATATGAATTAATTATCTTTGGTCTATAATTTATTATTTGATATTAATGATTGGGAAAACGGTGAAACCTATGTTCGAAGGATATGGAATTCAACATATGTAGCAAGTAGCATTGCCGATGAAGATGATTGTTTGCTCCTTTCATGAGTTTTTAGAAATTCTTCGTCAGCCAGTTTAAAATTGCACTAATTCTGCAGACCCTCTTGCACTGTAGTATTTATCCATTGTATATCTCCACTAATTTAGCTGTTTAAATTTCAAGCAATGATTGAATATTGGTAGAAATGTAATTTTTTATGCAAATTCAAACGAAAAATGTAGTGAATGTAATAGAATATTAATTAGCATATTTAAGTTTTGAAGTCCCTAAAATGACTGGAAAATCTTTTTCAAGGAATTATAACATGAGAGAAACTACTGATTGGTGGTCAACTTAATGTCATAGTATATTTTTCTGACAAAGGTAGTTTTTCCCCTTGTAATTTTGCAGAGTCTACCTTACAAATTTTGGTCAAGAAGTGACTCAGTTACCAATTGTAAACATTTTCATTGGTGTACAAGCTTTATTACTACTAATAGCATGTTTGTACTTTAAACTGCATGAATTTGACAAAGTATTCTGTGGCAAAAGTTCCTTTTAAACAAATGAAAGCATATTTAGGAATGCATCCCTAGTTCAGGGTTTAACCCTGAGAATCATAAAACTTTATCAATAACCAATTTTATTTCATTGTACCACTTTACAATTGCTATTGTCTCAAAGAAATACAGGAATAGTTAAGAGAATTTATAACAGAAAGAAAGTTTTTCGTTCAATTCTTTTACCTTTAAAGCATTTTTATCTATATATCCAGCATTGTATCTAAAAAAGCAGTCTTTATCACTTGGCATTTGGCTATTTGGTTCATGTGTTACATTAGGTTGGGGAAAAATCATTCTTCAGTTCTTCCTTGATTAATGACTTTTTTACTTTATACAGTTAGTATTGATATTCTTCTGTTGTTAAACATTTACCATAATTACTGTAAGTCCTTCAATTTTTGTTTAAATTATTTTTTATAAAGTATAAAGAAACAAACTTTCAAATTTCAAAAATGATTATTCAAATCATAACACTCTTTCAATTTGCTTATGAATGATGTCCATATCTGTGATCAGCACTTTCAAATTAATAATTCTCCTTTAGTTTGGCTCTTAAAGCCAAAATATGTTTTGTATAACATATAAGTATACTATTCTTCAATTTGTTATTCGTGAAGTTTCTCCTTACTCCTGGTAGACCATGATTTCTTTTATTTCATTTATATTTATTAATTCATTTTGAAGTTATCCTATATTTTGCCAAGAAAATATGGTCGCTTGAGTCATTAGATTCGTAATTTTACTTCTTTTACAAAGGAGTGTAGCCATTCTGTTGCAGTCGAACCTCTACTTTTCTCGCGTCAAAAATCTAAAATTTTTGGGTGTTTCAATTTGCTTGATTCATTTTGGTATATAATTCTTCTCATTTGTTCTTTTACAAATATTAAAACCTTCCCCACTATTTTCTTAGAATTTTTTCTGCTCTCTTGAAGCTTAATTTATATCTAGGAATTGCTGAAAATAATGGCCATTGAAATTCGCAAATGATAAATTATTTAGAAATTAACACTTATTAATGGTAACTAGAAAAATAAATAAATGATTATGTCCAATTAATATGAATTTGTGAAGATTAAAGGACTCTCATGGCTCTGGGTCCTTAGGATTCGATACCATTGAGGTATTGGGGCATTTCAAAAACAAACTTGATGATGTTATAATGCCATTTCCAGTTTATTTTTGGAATGTTGTCCAAACAAAGAAAACTAATGAAATTTATTTTTAATTGTTATTACACATGGCCACATCAGGAAATGAAACACCAATTAGAATGACTATATAGATTGGAAAGTAATTGAAGCCTTGAAGCCTGTTCCAACCAGTTCTTAGAATTTTCCAGGCTTGCCAGATTTAAGAATCAGTTATCTGATAAGAATCAGTTATCTGTAATAATAGAAGAACTTTATTCTTAGAGGTACTCATTAAAATGAAAATATAGTTTCAATAAGTTAGATAATGAGATACTTCATTCTCATTTCATCTGAAAGTTTTATAAATAATGTTTCAAATTAGAATAGTTAAGAAAAATTTCTTAAGAATGATGCGTGTGG
Organism: Pachydiplax longipennis; assembly: GCA_036926295.1. NCBI lineage: Eukaryota > Metazoa > Arthropoda > Insecta > Odonata > Libellulidae > Pachydiplax > Pachydiplax longipennis. The sequence goes on along the minus strand of JAVFKF010000024.1, from coordinate 8,899,637 downwards.
TTGCATACTCATTAGTATCATGGCTTCCTCTTTGTTTTACTTTTGGATATCAGATTCATAATTGTGAAATAGGTTCCCTTGCGACTTTTGCTGAACCACTTTATGAGAGTAAGTAATTTCCGAGCAGTGGGTCACTTATTTCATGCGACAGCACTGCCTTTGTTAACTTTCTAATCAGTCAAATATTTGTCCACAGAATTTTATTATGAGTGGGATAATAATGCCTTTTGAATTTCCAACAAGTTAGGAGTTGGTTACTTTTGAACTTCCAGTTTATTGTTTCCTTTGCTAAATTTTAAGTGCTTTATTTTAGGTTCTTGTCTTAAATTGCACAATTTTCTTGTTATATTTGTACCTCAAAAATTCATGCATGTTTCCATTTCAATTAGTCTATTGAGTATTTCTCACGTAAATTAAGTCTTTGTGATAGTTCAATCAATTACCACTTCCCTTGCTTGTTCAATTTCTTATGAGTTTAAGTGTAATAAAATTTCTTGAAAGTCCCCAAGGTCATTTATAGTAGTCAGTTAAAAAATTAGATGGCTTTTCTCATTGCATATTATTTATTGAATATTAATATAGATTTTCTTTTCAGATAATTTTTATGCCCTCTGTACTTAATGTCTCGGTGTTCTGTGCTATTCAGTGACTGTGTTCAGAATAAGTAAACTTATAGTTATTCTGAATACAGTACTTGAGGATCACTGTCTACAAAGTATACAGGAGGCAGAATGGTCCAGGCAGATGCTGCATCAGGAAACAAATGACACGTCAAAATCTTTGAGATGGGTTCGGCCAGTCCGGCTCTCCAAAACCAGGAACTTTCGTGGGATGGGGATATGCCTAGGTTTTAATGAAATGTGAAAAAGTCCTGTCTGAAATTTTCTTTATTGAGTACTGTAATAAACTTACACTTGTACATTTAGAAATGATGCAATAAAAGAGGCCCTTGCTGCTGTTAGCAATAGTGAAATAAAATCCATGAGAAATGAAAATTATACAAAAATTACTTCGGAAAAGTTAATTTCACTTTCATACTTGAAAAAATTCAATGAAAGGAAGCTGTATATTTTTATATCTGCAATTGAGAGTTTGAATTTGAAATTTTTCGAACAATATTCATATACAAACAAACTGCTGGCAATTTTTCTACTTTGAAGAGTGAACAATTTAAGTTTCAGATTAAAGGAAATTTTTCTATGGTAAGTTTAAATCCAACTTTTACAGAAAAATATAGTGTTGAAAAACTTCTAAATTCAGCACACTGTAGCAGATGAAAATTAGTTGTTTCTCCGTAAGTTTTGAAAATTATAATTAAAACAACTCTACCGAAAATTGGAGACTGTCTAAGTGTAAACTATTCATTAAACTTTAATTATGAAGTTCAATTGCCATTCATGAATAGCTTCCTTTACATAGAAATATTGTAAAATTTATGCAATACTACGAATACCACCAAGAAATTACATTTCTAATTTTAATCTAATTACAAACTATGAATTTGTAAGGCCTCCATCAAAGGTTTAGGGGTTATATTTTTAATTTAAAGATTTTAGATTTATATTTTGCTGTTCCCTAATTGGGCTCATCTCAACTTCGGAAGTTATGACAACCTGATTACTATTAAGTAGATAACCGGAACCGATTACATTTAAATTTTCTAACTCCAGTAAGTCAAATTAAAAAATGTTTTAACTTGATAAGTTATTAAATTTGAAGTTAAAAGATTAGCAAATGTAAGAGCCCAAATTGCGCACTTCTTGACATATCATCTTGACATAAGCTATATCTATGAAACTCATCGGAAAGAAAAACCAAAAGCTTAGCAAAAATGAGAATCAAAAATTTCTTATGAATTACGAGTCTTCATTCAGAAGATTCTAGAAGAACGGATCGTCAAGCACTAAATCACAATTTAAGTTTGAAATCTTATAGAGAGCACAGAAGAGTTGTTTAAAAAAGATTTTATTGGGGATGTTAATTTTACATACATACATATGAGCAAATTAAAAATCGGAACAAAGTCATCAGCCAAAAATATACGCAACACTTTCCAAATTCTCCACTCGCGTTTCGCGTCGAATCGAGAAATTTAGACAAAATACGAGCTTTAGCGTTACCATCGCAAGGGTCAAGACCTTTCTAAAATACGCTCATGAGAGCTCTAGTATAACAATGAGAGAGAATGTCTAGGCTAGAAAATGGCTAGGTACTAAAAGTCACCTACCCTACGAACAACATCCTCCCCAAATCATGTAACCGGAAAAGGTTTTTTATCCGATAGATAAAAGTACATACTTTTCCTTTCTAATTGAAGAATGTAAAATTCTTCTCTGGCTACTATTCTGAAATCCACGAAATGGATGTTAAAAACTAAGTGAAACGCATTAATGAAATAAGGCAAATCAACAAAATGACATTCATTATCAATTTTACGGATGCCATTATGTAATACTATAAATAGTATCAATGACACGTCTTTATTCTGGATATATTGAGAATAAAAGGTCTCTTCTTACACCTAGCTCAAATAAAGAGACAAATGGAAAGTTCAAATCGCAGGTACTTGTTTCTTAATTTTAATCGTAATGATTGTCACCTCTCTCCTATTTTAAATACTTCTCAACTCTCAAAATCTTTAATAAATGCACCATGTATCACACACTAGCTCCGCGAAAATTCCGCATGCAGTCTAAGCAAGACACCTCAGTACGTACAACCCGCACTAACTAACCACACGATTTATAATCCGTATAATAATAAATCACAGAGATAACTATTACAGAAGTATTTATAATTAAAGTAATAGAAACAGTGAGAAAAGAATTTGGAACTTACAACGTGCATTCCGCTTCGAATCCATTTGACGAAGGTGAAGTGAGGAATAAGCATTGGGAACAAAGTTTGGAAGACTTTCAGCATTTTGCGAAAGAAACCGTTCACCCAGCCTGCAATCAGAGAGAAATTTTTCGTGTAATCTTAGTAAATTTTTAAGCAGATTTTAAGATTTTTTTAAGAAGATTTTTACAGCAAAACCACGATACTAATCTCTAAAGTGACACATATTATCCAAATTAAATCACGAAAATTCAAACAAAATGATCTCACGCGACGCATTTATATCGTCCTTACCTGAAGGCAATACCGATGCAATCGGACTTCCGGAATTCAGCTGGAAGAACGCCGTCGATGGTCACCACTACTACAAAGAGATACAGAAACCCCGTGAATTAGTCAGCAGTTGTCTCGAGAAAATGATAAAAGTCTGGTAAACCTGCGTCAGAGAGAAGGCTCCATGGGTAAAAAAAGACAAACGAAATCCACTGACAATGAAATTTATTTTGATTTAATTGAATTTTGATTAACATGCACTCTTCAAATATGAAAAATATTACGTAGTTAAACGATTAAAGATGTTATAACGCGTTTACGTGATTCCAATTCATTCGGGGTTTGCAAATTGTATCTTATTTATTTTTAAAACTCCTATTATATATTACAAACATTTATTTAGAGCCATATAAATAATTTATTTGGTTAGTATAAATTAAATAGTAGTACGATAAAACACAACGATTTCTCAAGCCATTCATGAAAATAGCTGTACAAAGCCAAAGAGAAAGCGCTACTTTCCTGTTATGCGGGTTGCATCCAAAGTGGTAACTTCTTTGTGAACCAGCTGTACAAATTTTTAATCACATAACGAAAGAAATTTTCAAAAATCCATCAAATCAGATTCTTAACACCTAGCAGTGATCTTCATGTGTACTACCTATGCCTGATAAAGATATTATAAAATATATTATATTGATTCTCAAAATAAAAACGACTGATTCATGTAAAAATAAGAAAATAATAAATCGGTAGAATTTTTTCAAATAGAAGATAAATTCACAACAGTTACTCTAATAAAAAAATCTAAATTTTATCGTATCTCATAAACCAACTAGTTATACTGCAAACAGGACCAACAATCTATCAAGAGGGCCCAAATGCCTAGAGACTGATCTAGATAGATCAGACTAATGATATGGTAGAGCATGTTCTTCATCTTTGATTCTCAAACTTTGAGAAGTTCCATTGAGTAGTTGTCTACACTCAGGAATTTGTCATTTTCAGGCTTTTCAATTCAGGCGTTCAAATTCCTCTCTCAGTATTGGTTCTCCAAACTCAACTGTATATATTTATTCTCCTGTTTCAATACTATTCTCAGGCTACACTTCACCTGCACGCAGTGCCTCTATATACATGTTTTCATCATGAAATGCCATTTTAACCTATTATTGTTTTTCTTCTGTTTCTATATTACCCAAAAAATTACTTTTTATGAGCAAGAAAGAGAAGTGGTTTGTAATTATTTTTCAAAAAGTTTTCCATTGATGACAATCATTTCCTTGAAATTTCACTCATAATAAAGGATCCTTTAGGTGTATTTTCTGAGTTTTGCTTAGCCTTCTCACCACTGCTATTAAATTTTTTTGTTATTCTTCCCTAATTATCTATCAGGTAAAAACTGTTTCATTTTAGATAAGTGAAAAATTGCCAAAATTAAGTAACAAAGGAAGAAGCTCTCCTTGCGCAAAAATATTCATAAGTATGACAAAAGTAAACCAACATCAAATAACCTGGTTAGAATGTGGTGATACAATACCACTTGTGCCACAGTTTTTGCTTGGATCCCTGAAAAGCATCTTAATTAGATTTTCATATATTCATTGCACGTATATCTTTCTTATCAGAAAATAATACAATATTGATGACTAGAAACCCATCTTTGCTTGAACGATTTTCCCAATGATGAAAGTTTAATATACACAAAAAATATACTACCACCCCATCAAGTTGTGTGATATACATGGATATACTGTGGATATGCTTTGAAATGGATGATATATGGATATGATATATAATGAAACATGGATATGCTGTGAAAAAGAGATCCAGGTTTACAAATAATTTCCAATCTCAGGTATTTAAGGAATAATAAATAAAAGTTTAAATCACTGCTATAATTCAACACAGTTATTTAAATCTAAGTCATTGCATAGGTTTCTGAAAATCATTTGTAAAAGAATTTGTTGATCGATAATTTTCAGTAAGTATTTTTCATTGAATGTTCGTTCACTGTTAAGCCTTAGTGTTACTAACCCAGATGTACTAGTAAATGATGTTTCTGACATATCTAGATTCCAAATCAGCACAAAAATATTGTGGTTTGATGTAAATGAAAACTTTTGGTTCAGATCTGGTTCGCTATATCTTCCTTACTTGAATCAGTACAAAATGCTTTTCTGCTCAAACTATTGAAATATCCTTCTGAAAGATTATTAATATATGTGGCTTTTTTCAACTGAAATTAATTCAATTATATTTTAGACTGAGCTGGTGACATCAAAGGGACAATAATGAATATATAAGAAGAAATATAAGTAAATGATAAGTACATATTAACTACAGGCAGTTGCAAGGTATTGTTTCACATATCAAGTAAAGCTTCCTACATTTAAAGTTCAGTAAAATGGCTCAAGTCGGAAAGGAATAAATAATTGTCTTTGGTTCAGGTTCATGAATTTTGATGTTTTTGTTTGGGTTGGTTCATTCCTAGTTCATTGTCCTGGCTATCAATTACCAAAATCTTAATGATTGCTCAACTGAGAATACACGTGTAAATAAAACAATGCTACATATGGAAAAATGGCACATTTATTATTTTCAATTTAAATTTTCCATTAAAAGAATCTGGGCTTTCTTTACCCTCATGTGTTAGCACTCTTCTGTTATAACAATATGTGAAAAAGAGTAGTGTGGCATTGTAGACATAGCTATGTTATTTTCACAAATCATTACACTATGGTTTTACAGAGATGTCTTACTTCTTTCCTTCCAGTGCAGTTCTGTGGATAGCGTTTGAAACCTTGAACACATTTTAGACATCTGCAACGTTGGTAGAGGGAGAAGCACAGGTTTAGCATCACTTCTATTTTGTTTAGAGCTTCAGCTCTATGGTAATTCTCTGTGGCTCATAAAATGTATACGAGAGTGCATGTATGTGTGTGTTAGTGCGTACATACATACATGCAAGCACAAAACTTACATATTCACACATACAGATGGGTTAGTATTATAGGAATAATTTTACAATGTCTTGTAGCAAGTCAATTTGTCTTTCTTTATCTTTTGAGAATAACGTCCAATAAAATAATTTTCACAACTTGCTCGATGTTGATTGTTTATGTGGGGACACATTGCAGATGAAGAAAATTACACATTGCACCTCTAACAGCAGCACAAACCTCACAAAATAGACTTCCTCTTGCACACAATCTTTGCTCCATGTGAAATGATCATTCTCTCCTACTTACACTTTAACAAAATATGAAGATTATACCAAAAACTAAGAAAATTATAGCAAATAATAAATCATACATTCTTGGCAAAATTTGCTTTGTTAATACACTCCATGTAGGAGGGAATAATGTAAAACTGAAGGCATTATAAAAAATAACAAGTTTTTTCGATGATAGCATTTCCACTGGGCAAATTTCATCCACATTATTCAGAATTACAAACTCCTCATGCTTAACTTATCCAGACAACAAAATGGGTAATAAGAGAAGACCGAGTCAAAAATAGCAGGTGATGGGGATTTTCTTTAGATTCAGTTGACATTTTCAATGACCAAACCATCCTGCGAGGGAAATGTACTCAGATGTTCTACATAATTATATATTGTGGTATATAATTATATAATAACAAATTCAATGGATTATAAAACGGATTCAAGGAAAAAAGGCATGATTAATGAATACAGAGGCATCACCATGTACATAATCATACTTGGGAATTCATAAAAGTATATAATAACCCTACAAAAGTTCAAGAATATCAATAAAAATATAAGATACTTAAATATCTTAGAACAATTAATAACAGGAGATGTTTTAAACCAAATTCAAAGAGTTATTTTTAACTGCTTTTGCTTGATCATGATTCCATCTAAAATAAATCTTGCATAAAACTTAGATTTCTGGATCATTTTCACTTCCCATGATATTGGTTTGAGAAGAATTGCACCTAGAGTGGCAATAATGTATAATTGCACTACTCAACAAGGCACACGCAAATAAAGTTTAATATAATGAAATAAAATTTTTATCACAAACAGTATATTACTGTGCTGCAGAAAAATACATATAAAAACATGTATTTGCAACCAATTGAAAAATCTATGTTTTCTAAGCTGCATATCTTTAAGCTACACCATTTCATTGCTCAGAAAATAATTTAATTAATAAAGTCCAAAACAAAGAATTATTGTTAGGAAGCAACATGATTATTACCTGTTGAAAAGTAATAAATGCATCTAAAATTTACTCCTTTCAACAAATATTTCCCTCACATTATAAAAAAACCTGACAGAATATAATCTTTTCTAAAAAATGTTAATTACAGCAAAGTCCAATTAAGGAAATCAATAGCCAGTCATGACAGCTTAAATAGTTCCTCATTATGACCATAATAATTAACTTAAAAGCACAATTCTGTAAAACAGATGAGATAAAAATTTTGTGGATAAATTAAGCTATCCAACCAATTCAAGTGAGATCTGAATTGAAACATGAGGAGGGCAAGAAACCAACTTTAAAAATTAAATTTCCATCAAACATTATTAAGTAGGCAAAGATTTTTTAACAAATCTTTCCCAACAATTTGATACTTGGATAACATAATGCACACAATAAAGTTTTGCCAAATGACAATACATATGTATAAGATATTGCCAATGATTTTTCTAAAAAGCCAAAACAGTATAAGTAAGCATGATTAGGGCAGTTTAAATTTACAGGGTAATTATTGAGTAGAAATCATAATTCTGAAAAATAAAAATATACTAGACAAGCACAGTCAATATCTACACAAAACAGTTACCTATAGTAAAAATAAAATTAAGCTACCATGATAATCAAAACATTGATGGCTAAATAAAAGCGATATGAAGTAACTGAATTTGATAAAATGTAGTCAGCCAAGTTCTTATCTTTATACATAAAATGGCATTTTACATACATATATATAATATTTATCTTAAAATAAATTTATTGGCCTGAGGTGAAGCTGGCTCCTTTCACTCAGCCAATCTACTTCTCATGCAACTCACTCCAATGAAAATTCATAAACGGAAATACAATATGATGCTGCATCATGAAACAGATCAACCAGTCATCCAGTTGTGTGTCACAGTGATCTCAATTTTGCTGAAGTAGCCGAAGGTTTCAAGGAATACGTGGAGGATTTTTAGGTTATGAAGTCTGCATCAATTCCCAAAGAAAAAAAATCTTGCGATCAATCAGACTCAATCACACTCATAATGTAATGAAATGTAGCTGCCTGCTGAGAGCTAATGCCTAAGAGACACACTGAGGGCAGCCTCCTCTAATTTATGGACCACTGCAGACTTTCCTTAGGCAAGCAGCCACAACAGTAGTTACTCACTGAACCCTAATAAGAGCCTTTCTTTTGTCAAAACACCTCAGACAAATGGGTTAAAGCCATAATAATAAATAATGCTTTTCTTCCCACTCCGATCTTTCGAGTAAAATAAGTACACAAGGCAAAGGGAATGCATCGTGGCCAAATAAAGCTTTCCATTTTGGCTCGTCCAAAACATCACAACAGGTGCGCAATCAGAAAACAACTCGTCCTCCTACAGAAGCTGCCTGTTTGTGAAGCAATGTCTTCTTGTCATGTGCCAAAGTATTTCAATTATCCGCTCAAGGTCATATAGAGTGTGAATTCAACAAAAGTCGTAGGAAGTCACTTCCAAACTTTGTGGCAACCTTGCAGAAGAAATAAAGCCACTCTCATTTAATCCTTCAGACGTACACACATACACGCAAACATACATGCCACACAAACACACACACACACAGGCACAAGCCATATCTTCCTTTCCCCATCCTCTTCTATTTTTTTAGGTCCAAACCAGCATTAGAGAACCACACCAACAGTACATCTTGGTGCTCAATAACAAAAATCTCTTAGCAGGTTGCTCCCAGATGAGGAGTATCTCTTTGCACTTCTTAGAAAGCAGCAGTCGAGGGCAAGGGAGGATATTCTGTGTCCCTTTAAGGTGCTCCTGCTTCAGCTATGTTGCAGGTGTACCAGAGCACCAACCACTAAGCCCTCACCAATCCCTCTGCTACTGTGCTGGTGACTGATTATGAGACATCGGTGGCTGAGGGCCCTGCCAAAGAGAGAGATACATGCATCAATTTCAAAGATAGCTCCAGAAAATGTCTACAGAATTACTTAGAAACTCAACACTCCCATTTAGGAATCACTGCACAGACAGATAGAAATGACGTACACAACCAAGTAAAACTGAAATTAAACATTTTGTGGATTTAATAGTAGAAATGGCATACAGTGCTTGGGATCATACAAGATAGATATTAATAAAGTCTCATCGATTAACAAAGTAGTACAAGAATTAAATTTTTTATCAGATGTCCTCAAACAAACAGATCGGTAAAAATAAGGAGTTCAGGAGAAAAGAGGAAGTTCCTTGCAAGTGTATAAATTTAAAAGTTCAAGAAGTATTCACAACAAATCATGAAATATAGATCTGAATTTATTATTTGCAGCTAATTTTTCTTTCAGTATGGTGTTGTGAAGTGCTAAAAAGAACTAAAAATGTAACTATCTGTATTAAAATAAGAATTCAGATGTTCAAAGATGCATTCCAGTAAACAGTATAGTTTGTGCAAATTTTTAACAATCGTACCGTTTTGCTGAACTTATTGTACATTTATAATCAGTATTATTACATAAGTAATGCAAAGAAAAATTTTAAAATAGATATTTTTTCTTAATCATTGTCATTTTGTTTGGTAAATTAGTTTTTGTTCAATGTGCACTGATATAAAGTATACTGTCATATACAAATATCATGTAAAAATTGAAAAGTGAAACAAAAAAATTTGGTCAATGAAAATTTTACTTGATCTTTTTATTCTATTCAAGTTTTGCAATTTTGATATAGCTCAAAATATTTGTTGAAAAACAATTGAATTTGAAATTTAGATTATTCGCACACCCCTTTGTACAAGGAAATATAACGAAAGAAATGCAAATGAACTTGTGAATGGGTGTCTCATATTTCAGAAAATAAGGCCCAAACCTGTATGCCAGCAGAGAAGGAAGCTGAGGCCATAAGAGGAGGGGGCTGCTGTTGGTGATGATGCAAGTGTGTTGACTGTGGTGCCATCACTGCTCCTGCACCACCAGCCATATGATGGTGAGGAGGAGGAACTGCACCTCCCATTTTGGGACCACCATCTTCTGCTTTCTCTTCCTCACGACGTTTCAGGCAAGCTGCTTTTGGATTCAAATTCCGTTCTGAAAGGCAAAACAAGTGATACACAGATACATTTTAAAATGTTCATTTTAATATCCCATGGCGACAGATAATAAAGGCAGAGCACCGAAGAAATTCTTACAGAATAATAAAATAAATAGGAGACAAATTGCAAATCAACCCTTTTGGGCCAATGTATAAGCTTTTGTGTCTTAGACAAAAAATGCAGCACACACATATATTGGCTCATACCTAGGCCACTGTTTTCATTGCTGTAACTTATTGTATTTTTCTTTGTCAATGTATGCTTTTAGTGTAATCAAAACTATAAGATGACATAATGGCCTGCCACAGTAATAGGGCTAATAATCTCAAAGTAAGGTGTGAGAAAATAGTATTTGCTGATTGAGGGTTCTTATACTGGATAGCAAGAAAGAACAAAGATATGCTGTAGATAGGATAGCAAGAAAAATCAAATTTTGTTTGGGAAAGAGATGCAAGCTTCTCAGAAAAACCTACTTCACAGTAAAAAATCAGCAGGGATCCTAAATACAACCAACAAATTCCTTTTTAACGCCAATTTCTCAAATATCCACTATTTCAAGAGAAACTTGAAGATCATCAGTAATACAAACACCTTTCCCGCTGATTTTTTACTAAACATTTTAAGTTTTATTTGGTGATATAGTTAATTTCACCTTAATCTAATAATAATTTGTAAATTTCAAACTATTTCCTTTCTAGATAGGCATAGTACGGCTCTGTTATCCAAGTAACACAATTATTTTATTTTCACCCAAAGAAGAAAAAAATGTTACAGGGATCTGCCATCCTATCTACTGCATCATTCAAAATAGATCAAATTGGAAAGCAGAATTCACAATAGTTATTAAGAGACCCTCAGAGCACCAAGTAAGTAATTATTTAACCTTTCATGCATAGCAGTTTCAGGTTCATTTTTACCACTTTCTACCGTAAGAATAAATCCAAAAGTACCCTTGATCCATAGTCAATTTAAAATGTAACTTCTGAATAGTAACTTCCTGCTACTATTGTAACTGAAACTTGTGGGGAATAGATTAATAGAAAGTCATTACAAAGTGGCTAGAGATGAGGTGACTTACACACCTTGAGATAATATATTCTCAACATGTCATAAAGTTATTTATTTATTACCACTAATTCAACAGACTGAGTAGTGTACTATGTTAAATCACACTTTAAATCATCATAATTAACAAACCAGATGACTAAGAAGAAGTATTTATCAATATTTCATTATATTTATAGCACGCTTAGGGGTATTTTATCCTGGGAATAACCAAATATACTGAATATAACAATGCAGTTTAATTTAAATTAAAATCTTACAAAATTTCTTCTGGAATCACATCTGCAGTTCTTATCTTACCTCTGACTTGCTGCTCCAACTGCATAATCACTTCTACAGCCATATTCAGGATACCAAGCTTGGTCTGCGGTTTGTCTGTCTTTAGGTGCTGCATACACATTCGGCCTAGTTCCTTTAATGCTTCATTAATGTCTCTGATCCTTATCCTGTAATGAATCAAGTAATAACTACCATCAAAAAGATGTAAATGAAAGCTTCATATGCCATTAGTTCTGTATCTCTGCTTCACCATGATTTGATCAATGTAGTGAAAGTTAAAGATGAACTTCAATGGATGAATTTTCACCCAAGAATAAATTAAAATAATTATTAAAAGTATATAAATTAATAAAAAATAAATTGCAATAGTCTTTTTCTCTCGAAGATTAATAATTCAAAGAGATTTATACAGCAAATTATTACATTTGGCTTAAAAAATCTTCCCTAATGAATTAGCGAAGCCAAATTTCTACAAGGGAAATGTACTATTTCCAAAATATATTTTGGATTTCACTATTAAATTTGGGAAGGAGTATCAATTTTCATATATACAATACAGTCGGGCAGTACACTCATCTAAAACTTTTTTCTGGGGGATAACCTTGAAATTACACTCTAACTTATATAGAAGATGTAGAGATTTTTGCTGACTATCTCCAAGAGCAATACTTCATGGAGTTTTCCAATATTTGATGAAAGGCTTAGATAAAAAGATAAATGTTTCACTATGTAAATAGATCTACTATTCACCCTCTTTCAATAGCAACACTAAAGTCCCTATGCAAACTATTTCTTTTACCAAGCTTGCTTATGAAGTCAATTGAAAATAAAATATTCACTTTTTTAGATCACTTAACTAATTAATTCATTTTTTACATGAAATTTCTGTTAAACTACGAAAGGAAACTCAAGTGTGACTTGATAGTTTTTAATGAAGCCAAATGGTCTGTACATGTGTTTTAATTAACAAAAAATTTCCCACCCCTTAACAATTCATGTAAGTTTATGTATTAAAAGAGTAACACAAAAAATTCATGATAAGATTATAATTTATTTATGACAATAATTCTCCATGAGTTATACCTTTCAGAGATGTATCATTCCAAACATTCAGGATGCAAGATTTTTACCCAAAATTTTCTCTTTTAGCGAACATGCATAAGAAACATTTTCCATTATTTTCAGATAAAGAAATTATAATGCCAATCAAATAAAAATTATACACCTATATAAAATTAAGAACAAATAACGATGCTGAATGTAAGAAATAAAAGAATTATCACTGAAAATCTGAATTTCTTTTAACATAAACTGAACTACACCTAATCAGAACAGTGTTAGTGCTTTAAATGGTATAGCATGTAGCTCAAAGTTGATAGAGATAACAACATATGTGAGGAATAAAGAAGAAGAGGCATACCTTTCTCTGGCATTGTTGGCTTGCCTTCGCTCCTTCTCTCGTTGCGCCTTAGTATCTGGGTCTTCCTCCTCATCGGCACTGGAGCAACTACAGTAAGGGGCAGATCGCTACCAATGAATATGGTCATTCACAACAGTTGCCCTCAAATCAAACAACTCCTCAAGTCAATGTACTAAATGAGATCAAAATTTCCTAGCACTTCTCTTCGAATAAATTCAGTCACAACATTTTCCATTAACTCCAATGTGACTACAATAGAATAATTTATCAACTACTTAACATCAAGGTAATTGGTTATGGATTACTAAAGAAAAATTAAGGATAGAATAACATATTTCAACACTAACATACTCTAAATGTATTTCCTAGAAAGGGACAGAACAGTTCATACTATTTTATTGATAAAGCTCAGAAAATTTTTCTTAGATAGGCTGACCATATGTCCTGTTTTTCCTGGTATTGGTCTTTTCATCTTATAAACATTGTCAAAAACTTGACTTAGTCCCATTAAAGGCTTTACAAAAAATGTTTTCTTTTTACAACATTAAATGGTAAGATATGGAGCATTCAATTTTTTGCTACTTATAAAGTGAAAGAGTTCAACTAAAATTGAAAACACATTATCAAGATTTTCAAAAATTACTATAATAAAGATTGTTAACTTACATAAAAATCCTGTTTATATGTTGTGGTGAACATTAGATTCAATTGGACACTATTTCACCTTTAAAGTCAATTGATTCTGAGCTAGTAGTTCATTTGAATGCAGGAACTAAGAGTTTCTAATCTTTGGTAGAGATAAAATTTCAATCAAAAAAATAACCATGAATTGTTTCAAATAATATCTATATTGAATTCATGAAAAAAACTCTCAAGAAAAATCCAACTAAAACATTTGTCCCATCCTACTAATAGGAATTGTTCTTTTTTCATCTACATGGCATATGGTCATCTTACCCTTAAACAACTTTCATAGGATTAAAATCAAAGATTATTTTGAACAATACCACAATGTGTTACAATACATTACTGACCAGCTAACAGAAATTTAAGCTCAAAGAAGCAAATTACTCTTTTGTCTATTTGTTGCTATTAATATAAATTCCTATTCATATACACAGCTATATATTTTATTTGCTGAAGCATAACTTTAGTCAAAGTATGAAGCACATATTTTAAAGAAAAATCTGTCATTCTTAAGGTTTTGAAGATGTCACCTCATTGGCCATAACTATCTTTCTGAGGAAGTTACCAAGTATTTTTTTTCTTTCGGTTAATTGCTAGACAACTAAATTATCTAATTTAAATACAAGATCAAAGTCTCATTTCAGTAATCTTGGTAAATTCTACTGTGGGAAGTACTTTTATGCATATAAATATCAAGTAGGTTTAAGAAATAACCTGCTGTCTTTTTTACCGAATAAGTTCTTAGTTTATAACGATATGGACTCATAGAAAATGACCATTATCATAATCAATCGACAAGTCACTCGAAAAGGAAGTAAACATACTCCGCGTTGATACTTACTATCTTCTTGAGCGCTTGCTTCCCTTATGACCTGCTGCAGAAGCACCAATGTTTCCAGAGGCATTTGAGGAAGAGGATGAAGATGTGGTAGTTGCAACAGCGGAAGCAGAAATGGCACCGATGGCAGATGAGGCAGATGTCAGGTCTCCAGCAACCCCTCCTACAGCCACTTTAGCCTCAAGAGGACCACTGCCTCCTTCCGAAGGCTCCTTCCGTTTCTCTGCACAAACAAATTTAGGGAATCAAATATATAATTTCACAAAAAGACCTTTATCAATCCATGATTCAGTTATGACAAAGCCAATAGCTGATATAGATGTGAATCCAAATTCAGAATATGAGCCCTATATGAGATAACAAATCTAGCTGCCCTACGTTGAACCATCTCAAGTTAATCCTACTTTGTGCAGATCCCAAATCGCACAGCAGTACTCAAGGAGAGGTCAAATCAGAGAAAAGTACATTATTTCTTTTAGTCTCCATGAGCAACCCCTTAGGATTCTACTAGCTAGACTTTGCATCCTATTCACATTACTTACTATGTTTTGGATAAGCTCTTTGAAGGAAAAACTACTACTGAGCGTAATACCAAGATATTTATGATGCCTCACGAACTCCAAAGGATATCTTGAAATATTATAGGGTACACAGGTAATATCAGTGGAATGTGTAAAATTCATAGCATACGCACTTCTTTACATTCAAGCCTAACTGCCAATCACTGGACCAAGCTGAAATAACATTCAGATCGTTCTGTAAGAAAATAATGTCATCTGGACTTGCAATCTCTCTATAAATAACAGTATCATCTCCGAATAGCCTAACCTTACATCGAACATTATCCACTATATCGTTAATATAAATTAGGAACAGAATTGGACGTAATACATTACCCTGCAGAACACTGGATGTGACATAAACCTCATCAGATAAAATTCCGTTCAACGCAACTCGCTGCAATCTGTTCCCTAGAAAACATTTTATCCATTCAACAACTTGTTGATTAATCCCATAAGCTATCAATTTATGAATTACTTTGACATGTGACACTCTATCAAAAGCTTTTCTAAAATCTAAAAATACGGCATCTGTGCTAATACCCTTATCAGCTGCCTAAACTAAGTCGTTCACAAAAAGAGCTAATTGGATGACCTACCCTTACAAAAACCATGTTGACATTCACTAATTGCCCTCCTATCACCTAGAAAATATAGTTGAACTGACAATAATATGTTCAATTATCTTAAAAAAAATGGCGTCTTCAGTACTTCTTCTCAAAGATCATGTAGCTTTCACTAATAGAATTCTACATTTTAAATTCTTGAATCTTTGAATTCTAGATTCTGGAACTTCCAGGAAAACCTTTACTTTAACAAGATGTAGCTGTTGTAAAGCCAAGTATCCTTTCAACACCTAGAAAAGTACTTTTCAAAACTAAATTTGATTCAGAGAACATAGAATGCTAAAACCACACCCAAACATTAACTACAATTGGAATAATTAAATATATAAACATAAATAGAAATAATAATATAAAATCTGGATGAAATTCTAGTCTTTCATTCAAAACAATAGCAAAAGCAGAATTCCTTGAGGTACTCACTAGAAGCTGGTCCTCCGGCGATTCTCTCCATCTTAATAGTTACATCTGGGTCTATTACTGCGGCTGGCGCAGAAGATGCTACTGCTGAGTTCAATGTCGCATAAGTAGCTGCTGAACCACTCCCACCACTGCCTCCTGAGCCTCCATGATGTGGACTGGCCTGTTGTAAATAACATATTTGACATTATCATATTTCTTTAGCTTGTTAACAAGGGAAGTCACAAGAAGGCTTTCTCCACAATATTTATATTGTATGCATCAAATTGTATTGTAAGCATCAAATATCGATTTGGCTTTGATGGTGTGACCAAATTTATCTTCTAATCAACCCTTAGTACTGGAGGAGCATAATTTACTTTGGATTTCCAAGTAGGCTTACCATACATCTGATTTTGACAGTGGCTATTATGGTTTCAATGCATACCCTAGTTTGACAAAAAACTCAAAGAAAGAATATAATGTAAGATATTTCTATAACAGAAAGCATTTAAAACCAACTTTTTATAAAGTTGTCTTAACTTATGCTTACTCTTATGCACACACTTCAGGGTGTCTTAAAAGTACATGAAATTAACTCGAGGTTTTAGGGCAACATCCCAGTTTTTTCAAAGTTTAACTTCTTCAGAATTTGGTAAGTCCTGGTTTCGTATCATTATAGTATAGTAACATAAAGATAGTCAAAAATTTCATAAATTCAGTACACCAAACAGCCACTTGAGCACTGATGAGCAATAAAATGTACTTGAGAAGTGTTATATCTGAATCTCTCTCCTTAAAACATCAGAGTAGAAAATAAATACTTGGTTTTCCAACTGGATTTCTGATGAATGGGTGAAGTAATTTTACATCATTATAAAGAAATATGTTTTCAATTTTCACAATGGGTGAATAATATAGTTCACATTGCGAATATAGCAATATACTGTCAAGGAAGAAATTTTCCTAGCTTTAGGAACAAGAGAAAAAAATCCGAAGAACAGGAGTAAAGTCATTCCTGCTGTGAAACCCAATGCCAACATGAACCACCAAACTTCTGTTCCAAAAATATTTTCAAATCTTTGTTACAAAAACCTTAACCTCTATGTTAAATTTCGGAGTAAAAGGGAATGTTGTCTGGGAACATCTTATATACAACCAACACTATTTCCACAATCTTTTTATCTTAAATTAAAACATATGATCAGGCTTCAACATTGACTTTTTCTGCCATAATCTACCCTCTTTCAAAAGATCCATTAAATCTATTAATTTAAAAATTGTTAATCCAATGATTTTCTGAATTTTTTATTAATATTCTGATATTTCTTAAGTGTTAGTTTATGGTTAATTTCTTCATTAGTGATTATTTATTGTCAGATTTATTAGTGATTTATTTAGAAATTCCTATGACTATTTCTTTAACATTGATCAACATTGTATTACTTTTACATAATTTTTCAGACTATTGCCTCTCAATCATTGATATTGGCTTTCCTTATAATGGCTACTTGAATTCTTTATTACTGATTATTGATTTACAACGCAAGTTTATATCTTAATGCTTTTATAGTTTACTTTATTTCATAACTGGGTTCATCTCATATGAATGAATAAATAAACATTTCTTACCAAATGTGGGGGGTCTAGGCCAGAATGGTGGTATCCAAGGATGCCATTGGAATGTGTGTGGTGATGGTGAGGATGTTGATGGTGCTGATGGTGAGGAGGTGGGTGGTGCGTGGAGGGGTGGTGGTGCAGCACCATTGAAGATCCACTAGCATTGGAAGGCCCCACTGCAGCAGCAGCTGGATTTGCAGAGGATGAGGAGGAGGGAGTGGTGGATGAAGGCGATGATGAGGAAGACGAGGAAGTGGCTGCTGCAGCCACTGCTGCTACTGCTGCAGATGCCAGTGCCTGAGCATGCGCTTGACTCTCTGCATGATTCCTGAGGACATTTATGGCATCGTCCAAACGCTCCTCCATCCTCGTGCCCTGCAAGCAACGTGAATACACCTTGAGAGACAGAAGTAATAAGGATAATTCTTCCAATAATCAGACAGTATCATAAGGTAATATTATGATATAACTCAACTACTGAGCACGATGTATATATGTATATATATATATATATATACACATACATACACACACACACACCCGTAGCACTTGAGAGAAAGATTTTTAACTGTCCTATTAAGCACTTTTATCATAAAATTTAGGACTGAAAACCATTATTATTTAAATTTGACTGAATAGTTCAGTAGTTGATTCATTTTGCTTTTATTTTTGTTTATCTTTAGTAATTTAAATGAAATCCACTTTTTAAAAGTAAAATAAATGCTATAATATGCATAAATAAATTTGTGCATTGAGTTACCTAAAAAAGTTTTGAACTCCAATCTTGAACATTAAATTTAAATTATTTAATCAATTTTTCCTTCTTAAAATGGTTTTGTATGTAACCATGCTATATGCCAATAAATACTGTATCTGCTAAATTAACATTAAATGCATTAAAATGCGTAGAATGTCTTAAAACTACTGAAAATTCATGCAATTTAATATGTATATATTCAAACAAATGCTGTATACAGTGGAGATAGTTTTGGAAATGTAATTATTAGATCAGGATTGGCCATCCTCTCATAATATATTTACATATGTCATAACCATTTACAATTAACTTGACCATTTAAGGAACAGTAAAAAATGGAATACAAAGTATTTATTTTAATAATAACTCATGCAACTGAGTGCAAATTTTACATTTTTGATAGATGCTTAAAAGAATTAATACATGAGTTTTCAATTGGATGTGCAGAAGGAGCAATGATCGCCATCAACAGAGAGCTCATCAAAATTTAAACAATAAATCCTTAGTTATAAATGTTTTCACCACATTTAAAAGAAACAAAGAGCAGAGAGAAAAACTTTTTGGAATACTAATAAAATATATTAGTTGATAAAAACCATGATTTATTTACATGCCAGAGGATTATAAAATGAATGCTCTTTATAGGGTAATGTTTTAATTACTCTGAAAATTTTAAATATACTTCCCAATCTATAAGGAACCTTGGTTCAAAGAAAGTACTGTGATTTTTAGGAAGAAATACTTTGTAAGATAGCAAGGAAATTTTTCTGATTTTTGGACAATACGATTATCAGGTATCAAAATTAGGAAACACAATCTAACTTACTAATTGCTGAAACCCAGAAAATCTTCAATTGATGTATTTGAAATTGCCACAATGGAATTTTTACTTCTAATACCACTTCTTGCAAACAAAATTTTGGATTCATTTAATTTAGAGTAATTCATTATGTTAAGTATGATGTTGTAATATGCAAAATGCATTCAAATTTCACTTTATAACCAAACTTTTACAATCAAATGTATCAACTTCACTTCTTTCTATCGAACTAATGATTCCACCTTTATTCAACATTTTACAACAGATTTACATTTAGCTGCTCGGAATTTTTCATTTACTTCAAACACTCAAATCAAAGGTCGTTTCATGGCTTCATGTTTGAATATAAAAATTTAAGGTACTCTGCTCTTGGATCCCAAAAAGGGTTTCTTCAATCTAAAAGTTTTAAAGGTAACACACAACTGATTGTTATTCTTACACTGGGCTAATAAGACAGGCTATTTTAAAATTTTAGGTCACAATTTTTTAGCGGAAAAATGCATCACTTAGGCCAGAAAAGAGTACATATGGACAAAATATTTAATACTTAGTTATCAGCAATTCAAAATTGTTATAAGATGATACTAAGGAAATATATTCATCTCTTATAACAGCCTTAATCTTCCCAAAGGACCTTAATTTCTGCTCAAAGAAGATATTTGTTTCAAATAACTACAGATTAACTAAGAATTGAGTGATATCAAAAACCACAAGTAACTATTAGAAAATTTATTTTTAGCTAAACGAGTACCCAAAAATATTGAGTTATCAAAGTACTATGAAGGGGAATTAACAAGGCAATGAAAACCTTTTCAATGTTACAGGGAGTAAAATATATTGGCCCAAATAATTGTAAAATTCTTTCAGGATATTTTCTGGTACAAATGCCACTCAACAAACTATGCATCAAATGCACTCATTTTGTATTAAATTACGGCAGGGAAATAATTAATCGCAGAGGATTTATGTATAATGTGATGCATTACCTCAGCATGGTCCCTGAGAAATCCTATAGCATCATCTAACCTTTGCTGTTCAGGAGCCGTCTGCAGGAGCAAATGCATAACAAAAAAGGACAAAGAAAATACAAATAAAATAACAAAATACATACAAAATGCATACATTAGTAATGATAATATACAGCCATGCAAAATAAGGTGATAAAAAAAGATAATCAACCATTTAATTCTGAGAAATAATTGTACTTGTGAAAATACAAAACACCCATTACTTTAGAGCAAACATAAAAAGCACACACACAAAAATAAAAAATGAGCTTTCCAATCTTTACAAAAAAATTAATTCAAGAAAAGAATAAAAGTTTTTAGAAAATATACTGATTGTGAAAGGAAAATTTGTATACTAATTCATAGTTAACTCTCTGTAATCATTGCTCAAACAATCTTACTAAACTTTAGTTTTCAAAACAAGTAAAGAGAGCAAGGCTTCGTATGCTTCAAAATTACTTTTTTATTTGCAAATG
Organism: Pachydiplax longipennis; assembly: GCA_036926295.1. Classification (NCBI taxonomy): domain Eukaryota; kingdom Metazoa; phylum Arthropoda; class Insecta; order Odonata; family Libellulidae; genus Pachydiplax; species Pachydiplax longipennis. The sequence goes on along the minus strand of JAVFKF010000024.1, from coordinate 8,878,683 downwards.
GTTTTGGCCATGACAGCCATTTTCAAGGCACGATTTCACCAAATCCCTTCCTGTTAACCCCTCTCCCTTCCTTTTCTCCCTCTATCCAATTAAATACGCTCTCAAATATTATGTACTTTGAAAATGGCTGCCAAAACCATTGGCAAATAAAAGTAATTGTGAAACATACAAAGCCTTGATCTCTTTACTTGTTCAGAATGGCATTTCACAAAGTACAGCCATCGCAGATTAACTTTTAGCTTTCAACACTGGTGCTAATTTAACTGATGTCTGATCAGCACTTTCATGAGCTTCAACAGTAATTATGACACCGCTTATACTTGCAATAACCAGGAATCATACTTTTATACTATACAATAGCTAGGAGTAATACTATAATACTTTAATATAATTATAGGACCCTTAGAGAACTAAAGAAAAACAATATGCCTCTCCTGTTACTTTTTATGTATGTATCTCAATTCTAAAATAATATGTTGAAAGAAAATTTAATCATGAGAATAATACAGTTATCTGATGATTTGCAACAAATTATTAACATTGAGGGATAATAAAATGGTCCAGCAAATGGCGATTATTAAACAAAACCAGAAAATTAATAAACGTATTTTAAGCCTATTACAGAGGTGAAACATAAATTTTAGAAAGTTTATCATGTTTAGCTAAAAAAGAATTCAATTGTTTAGCCCTTTCTTGATCAAGAAAGCTAATTTAATAATTAAAATATGAGGTACACAAAAATATTATAAAAATAGACACCTACTAAAAAGTTACAAAGGAGGTAGTATACTTATCCATCAATAAAATTCTCCTTATTGATTTTAAAAAGTTCAGCAAATGATAATGATTAGAAATCTTTAAGTTTATTTTTTAAATTTGTATACTCATAAGCTATTAAAATTTGAACTCTATATATATTGAAACCACCTTAAATGATTTTAACTACAAAATTAAAGTGTTCGATGAAACTTTACGCTCACACATTATTAATTTACTTAAAAACCATCTTTTACAGGAAAAGACAACATATCCTATGTATATATTTTCATAGGATTATATATTATGAAGAAAAACTAAGCGCATATTATCTGAACATTTTCATAAGTTTTAAAAATGCTTAGGTGAGAATGCAAATGTTGTGGTACGCTTAAGATTTGTATTAGTTAATCAAATACTATGTTGTATATAACTGAGTGCGAATGAAATTTTTATTCTATTTTATCTATTTTTAGTACTAGAATATTTAACCTTAAAAGGTTGTGTGAAACACTGGTGTTCTGCAGTTAATTTGGTAAGCCTACCATTATCTCACAAATGCTTTCTTTGTCTCAAGGAAAAGAAATTTAATGGCAATATTGATGCATACTTCTCTTTATCTCGAACATTAAAGATGGTTTTGCATGTCGGCGTGGAACAACCGTAAAAATATTCTGGTGGGCCTCTCTCGAAATAGTTGAACTTGTATGGACGATTTCTTTTCTAACCTAAACATATGAGAGTAACTGATGCTATGACTAAGCCCTTTTCCAAAAGCCTCATTTATATTATTTTCTTCTTTGTCTTCCAAATCCATATTTATGTATATATCCATCAATTATCTTGGGTTCATTTGTTTTGCTGGGCCTAAGGTGGGAGTGAGCCTAAGCCATGTGAGTCTCTGATAAAAAAATTAGCTAACATAAAATGAAACAAGAAACTGTATAAAAATATTTCAATATTGTGATTATGTTTTGGAACAGAGTGGACCTTCATTGAAATATCGTACTAATCATAAATTTAACGACTAAATAATAATGAAAACACTGAATTATGAAAGTAAAGCTCCTACATGATTTTAAAGATGAACGTTTTACGATGAATAACATTTAACATAGCTTGTGTAACAGTAAAACTCTTTTGAATGACTAATGTTTATAGTATCTTTTTATAGCTCTATAAGAAAAGTGTGCATCTATAGTCCCATAGAATCAATACCTTACTGTAACAATGATAAGTTTAGAGATAAAACAACTCAAAAGACCAAAAATGATTTATGAGCTACTCCTTAATCATTAACTGCTGTTTTTCACTTGAAATTCCTCGAATTACAGAATGTGCATTCAAAAAAACTGTTAAATAAAGCTCAAATAAGTTGTTGCAATTTCAGGTTAAAATAATTTGTACACTTTTAATTAATATAAAAATATAGATGGATAAGCAAGATGCAAGGATGCATTCCAGATAAGTGCATATACTAAGGATAAACAAATACCAAATATCACACATTAAAATGAGGTAATCACACAGATGTACACCTTAACTACTGTAAAGAAGAAAGAAACCCACCATGTGAATTCCCCTCTCTGAGTATGGGGGTGAGGTGGGATTTGGTGTGGCAGCAGGAGGCTGTCCTCCGGAGGATGACTGTGGGGGCTGCACCACTACCCCAGGGGGAGGTGGGCCACTCCCTCCAGGGGGCAGAGGCCATGGAGGCTGTGTGACTACAGAGAGAGGTGGAGGAGAGCTCACAGGCGTAGAAGGGCTTGAGCTATAGCTACTTGCACTCTGGTCTGTTGGATATATCTGTAAATTAAAACCATTAATTAGCCAACAGGGAGTAATCACTATACACAATTCAACAAAAGATATGAAGCTCCTAAGGAAAAACAGGCATGAAATAAGTCTCACAAGAGTGGGACTTGAACCAGGATCTACCAGTTCTAGAAGGATGCTTTAACCAAATAAGTTAACCAGCCAAAAAATTCAGACAGGCCATTTTGAGAGATTTTGTAGCCAAGAGTGAGAGGTGCTACTTAATTGGATAGACCACTCATCCTCTCCCACAAATACAGCATGCCTAAATTTACCAGCTAAATAGATTGGTTGGTTAAAGCAGCCTTGTGGAAAGTGAAAAATCCAGGTCCCAGTCCTGCTAAACTTTTCTCATGTCTATTTTCTTAGAATTTCTCTCAATCAAGGAAAGGTAACTTTACCTTCATGTACAACGTTACCTTTTATTCTTTACTTGACTATGAATCTCTTACTGATTTAGAAGAAAATTCACAAAACGATAAAAGTTGTTTTCACTTTCATGATTTTGGGCAAGGTTTATAATTAATTTAATAAAAAGGTAGAGATTTTCTAAGAAAATATTTACCCCATGAGGATAACTTATCATCATTAGATACTGAGATGAAATGAAAGAATCATCACTGAGGCTTCTTTTCTGTTTCAGTTTGAATATTTTGATAGAATTTAGAGGAGAAAACCCAAACATTATAATATCAAACACCACAAAAACAAACATCAAAATCGTTATAAAACCATTTTTAGCTAACAAACTGTAATGAATACAAGAAGGAAGATGAAATTTTATTTGATAGCAAAACTAAATGAAATGAAATTCTAAGCCGATCTCTGAAAAAGATAGAATAAGTCATATTTACATTATAATATTTCCTTTTGAGATATGTCATCATTTCTTAGAACATACTACTTACTTCAATCACGCCCATTCACTAAATAGAGTTTGAGCCAGAGACTAGTATTGCACATTGCACATGCTTACACTACTGACAATGTAAATTAAATTAAGAAAAAATAGAAGAGAGAAAAGTAATCCTGAGCTAGTTCCGTAGAGAGGAGGGTTGCAGATAAATATGAGTAAAAAAATAAAATATTTGAAGTCAGAGTAAAAAGGACAATAATGTTATGGGCTCCAATATGTATGTATTCCAATGTAAAAAGAAAAGAAATCCTTCAATATGTAAGAAATTCAAAATGAATTCTTTCATCCAGATTAAGAATCTTTCAACCAGATTAAGAACACAGCATCAGATACAATGAATTCATTATTTGAAAGACATTTAATTTTATGCCGCAAGATGACCATAAAACAGAACTTTTGGTGGTTTCCCCTCATTCTCCCTTAATTTTTCATGAGCATTCCCATGCACTTTAATCCTAGCATCTAGAATTTGTTGTAGATCAATGATCTAATCTTATCTAATTGTGGATTACATGGTGTATTTTCCAAGAAATCTATTGGTTGCTTTGGTCTTAATGGCATCATATGAAATTTAGCCATTTTCTATTTTCTAGAAAAGGGACAGCAAAGAAATTATAGTACTAGTGATGGCGATCTGGAATAACAATTGAAAAAAGATTTTTATAAGTGACCAAAATAAATTTTTATATTCATTAAGAATTAAGAAAATTGAAAAAAATTGCAATTTTTTTAAGTGGGATACTGGAAATAATCAGGTAAGGGCTTAAAAGCTCTGTGTGAAGAAACCTAGTTACTATCACATCATAGCTTCACAGAGTAAATGCAAACTTATAATTTGCAATAAGAGGGTGGCTTACAGATGCCAATGCCTTTCCGAGAGTGTCTCCAGGCGTTTGTGCTGGATGTGGAGCAGAGGCGGTGGATGAAGAGGCAGGGCTGTGACCAGGACCATAAAGGGCTGGGCTGGCAGTGGGGACGGAGGCTGAGGAGGCAGCAGCCGGAGGGGCAGGAGGTGCCACAGGAACAGCCACCGGGCCAGATGGTGCTCCTGACCCACTTCCACCACGGAAGGTAGACATAGGTGGAAGACCAGAAGCCAGCAGAGAAGGGTCGTGGGCCGTTGGAGACATAGCACCATATCCCTAGAAAATATCACAGCAAAATGGTTTGAAATCTTATGTGCATCTGTGACACTGTACTACAGGCTACCCAATTTATTTAAACAAAATGGTAACCTTTGTTGTAATTCTGCAATTTATTTGTTATACATATCATAAACAGTGTCATAAAAACATATGACATTGAATATAATCTTCATACTATGCACAACATTAAAAACTTTCTAATATGTTCAACATTTAGTGACAAGGAATACTTATTTTCTGATATACAGTAGAACCTGTTTAAAACGTTTCTCAGGGAACAAAATGAAAACTCTGTCTTAGCAGGATGGTATTATAACCGAGGTATGTAATGCTGGTTGCCTAATATCATTATTGATGTAGAAAAATATATATTTCATGCAAAAAAGTTTTTTTTTTACTTATATGGTCGTGTCTCTTATAAATTGCCACTTCATGTTTGGTTGATGTTTAAATAAGTTAAGTTTTCATTCTGCTTCTTAAACTTCTCCAGATTATGTTATATATACAACAATTTCCAAAACTGACAGTTGGGTGATGGTGGTATGGAACCAAGAAGTAAGTAGCATAAAAATCTTTGGGAAATGTTAAAATAAATGTTGAATCACTGTTAAAGTCGTGAAGTAGTTTAGGATAATATAGTCTTTTCACCAGAAAGAAAAATCAAAAAACAAAATCAACATAATTAATTGACAATATAATAATCTTGGATTCTTTATACTGAATTCTACATTGTTAATCCATCCATTTTTTAAGTTTTAACATTATAGTGATAATGGTTAGAGCAATAATAATGGCATTATTTTCAAATCAAGTCTAATAACAAAATTACCTCTTCTAGAATGAGCACTCTAAAATTTACATTTTTAAAGTTCAAGTAACAATAAAATAAAATTTTAATGCCTCTGTGTATGATGAGTGTTAGTATGCCAGCATAACCCCAGCCCAAATGAACCTTGGAGTAGCTCTTCTCATGCTATCTGACATTGAAAAATCAGTATGAACCCACTCACCATTGAATCATGTGCCAGATGCATAGGAGGATGATATCCACTGGTGGCTCCCATGCCACCCACTGGTGAGGCATATCCACCATAAGAAGCACCCGGAGGAGGATGAGGAGGAATCGGAGGAGGGCCTGTAGTGTGGACTTGCCCTCCTCCTCCTGCAGACCAGGGGTCACCACCACCTCCTCCTTCTATAATAATTAACAATATTTCAGTCAATTTCGGTACCCAAGTCATGTGAAGTATCACTATGCTTTGCAGAAATCAAAAGCATCAGTCTTTCATTAAAGTTTAGATAAATACTCTAATTATTTCCAACAGAAAACAGGAAAAATCCATTTGATTCTTACCTCTGATAGATTATATTTTTAAAGAAATTATAAAAACAAAACTATGAAATACTAAGAAAGCAAAGGATTTGCATGCAACAATTGTTTGATGTTAGAAAATGAATTGTAAAGAGTCCAAAGTAGCCAATGTATTCTTTACTCTCTCAATTTGTTCTTTATTGAAGTAGGTAAAGTCCATGGCACAACATCCCCATGTGGGATTTAGCCTAAGCCAGCGGGATTCACGTGGGTAAACATCTTTGCCCCCACCATGGTTTGAACCAGTGACCACTTCTGTCAAAAGTGAACATATTACCCACAGGGCTACCAGGGGTGTCCCCTAACATTGCAGTATCAGATTTAAATAAAAGATATAATTTACAGATTGCCAATTGTGAGAGATTAATATTTATAAAGAAAAATTAAGAAAATATTATGATGGGCACCAATCTTTTGATTCTTTTTCATTTTGTAACTTAGCCACCCTTCACTCCTTCATAAAATGCAATATCGTAAATTATTACTCTAACTCATACATAAAATTTAAATTAATTGTGCCAAGCAACACATGGTGGACTTTATCTGATGATAACAATAACAACTCAAAATATATTTTATTCAAAAACAATATTACAAAACAGGTTCTAGGCCAGTGCAGTGTGTGTGGCTGTGCTGGACTCTAAATTAATGAATGAAAACTGAGATGTAGAGCCTTCTTCTTGCATTGCAAAACAAGGCATGCAAGTTGGGTGAGTGCTATAATAAAAGTTAGTTATAAAACTAGGGTGAAGGAAGGAGAGGAAAATTCCTAATATTGGCTCTTTTGGTAAACAATTTTATTTTGTTGTTCTGTCATTCCACACATTAGATAAGACACGCATAGTTGGGGAATCCATACCTAAACACACACAATATGTTAACTAGTAGTAATTAAGTACTGAAAATAAAACTTTATACTTGGTGAATTTCTGCCCATTTAAAACTACATTAAGAATAGAAATGCCATCTAGCAGAAAAACGGTTTAACCAAGCTATTAAACCTAGCATCTCACAAGAATGCATCGCTATCCCTCCAGTTAGGTTCATCGAGATCATGAATTCCTTGCTCCAACATGCTCAATTCATGCCATATAAAGAATCGGGACTCTCATAGTCGCAGATTCCTTAAAATGATTTCTATTCGAATAAATTATGATATAATCGAAACTAGGAGAATGAAAGATGCGCTCTTGTGATAAATGTAACGTCGCCCAGAGGCGGGTGAATTTTGACGAAAACAAGTTTATTCCCGAGGGGCCGAAAAAAACAAATAAGACGAAAGTACGGAAAAAATGATCGATAAGTCATTCTCGACGAGGAAAACAAGTCTACCCTGCCGATTCAACGAAATACGTCATCTGAATTACCGAATCTAGAAATCCCCGCCAATTACTTCTATAATTAGTTTGAAATCATATCCTTTGGTTTTCTGCACTTTCTAATCCTTCCAGGCAAATTTATTCTTCGATATAAGGCCTCCAGATCTATTATGGAGCGTTTTAATAGAAGGGAATGTGTCGTTAATAGAGAAACTGAGATGGAAAGTTTTGGAAAAGCGACCGCAGATTCTTCCAATCTTACAGGATGCTCACAAATAAAACTGAAATTAAGGAAATTACACACACTTTGCAGGCCAACTTAATGAAAAAATGACAATCCCTGTGGAGTCTGCACAACAATAAGAAAAAAAAATGATGAGGGTAAACATTCATATGTCTTGAGAAGGGGGAGAATCTTACTACCCTTTCCAAATAATAGTAGGGAATTGAAGAAAAGACTAAAACATAGTTCTTAGTCAATGTTTTCATTCCCTTTCTTCCTATATGCAAATATTCAAGGTCATCTGATTTGGGCTATTCTTTTATACACCATTTATGACTTGCAATTGCTGGTCATTTTTATATGCATTTCATTATAATGTCGTATACAAATTGTTTCGTTGTATTCACAGCCTACAGGTTTTTCCCCTAATTACAATTATTTTGATGATACAATAATTATAATAACAAAAACAAGTACTAAAAGGATAAAAAAATGAACGCGTTACATGAAAGACTTCATATTCGTGTCATTTACATGAAAAATACAGAAAAAATTGTACAAAAAATAATAATAAAGGAATTTCTCGTCTTAAAAAAGCGCCTTCAACCATTTACGCCATTCTGAAATTAAACCTGACATCCTCAGACTTTCGAAAAACAACCGAAAGAGATGTTACAGAAATGGCTGCATAATCGCGTCATTTACTTTAAAAATGCAGAACAAATTCTGAAACCGCTTTCCAGATTTACTTCGACTGAGCATTAAATGAAAAATCGCATCTTTCATACTCCCATATCGAGTAAATTGAACGTATTAATTGTTTTAAAAGAATTTTGTTCGATTTTGTTAACATAGTAAAATTATAAAACACATCATTCCGATGACTTTCAAGGAAACTTTTCTAATACTGATCGTTTCTTTTAGGAGAGAATATTCCTCCAAAATGAAAAATTGCATATTTCACTCCGGCTATATGATCAGTTTCCTGATTTGTTGAAGCATTCGGGCCATTCTAAGGACATCTTTCCCCTTCTATTCGTATCCGAAAACAAACTCATAACCGGTTGTCTCATGAAATGACTCAGACATGACTCAGATAAAGAATGTTCAAAAGTACACAAATCGAATAGAGTTTTTTTTTAAACCTCGGCACAATTATTTCCAGTTTTATTTAAGTATGGATCACCACTGAAGATGTCGATATATGATTTTTGAATTGATTGATTCCATTCTGCCTCATTGAATCGTATGCACACTCACCGAATAAGTAACCAGAAGAGTCTGCATATAATCCTGGAGTGCCTTTTGGAGAAGCGTACGCCCTCGGGGAGTCCTGTCCGAATTCTTCGGATCCGTACTGAAAATGAAAATCAACACACTATAAGTATAAAACGATAATTATAACCACATTAAAATCTTACAACTCTAAAAAATATCAAACTGATAGCATAACATATTTAGTATTTATAATTTCTCGCTGCCAATCAGGGCATCGAACCGATATAGTTTTGGTTCCGGTTCAATGAAAAAACAAATTTCTGTTCAGTTCCAGCTTCCCTCCTGATTCCGATTTTACAGCCCCGAACATTGCAATATTACATTAGATTAAGTTTAAGAATAAAACTTAGTAAAAGCTAGTTTCAAGTAGTTGTTACGCACGTTTAGTGAACCTTTCTACAATCGTACTTCAAGAAAAACACGCTATGTTGGGGACAAACATCTGAACGGATCGAGCTCAAGAAATTCAGTTGTTTCGGTTCGGTTTTCACTCCGAAAAAGAAATCGTTTTTTGTTCGGTTCCCTCTCTCTCACTCTCACATTGCTATGGGAGAAAATATTTATACTGAGCTCTCGATCGCACTAATTCACGAAGAATCAAAAGGCGCGGATAATACAAAGGACCTTTCATTTCTTATAATGTTTATGAGTTACCCGCATTAATAGTTCATTATTATTATCAGTACATAGTCCGCTGATTTCGATTTTTTTATGGAATCATTCAGAATTTGCAGATGATTCTCTTTTTAGCAGTTATAATGTCGTAGTCATATTCCCATCGCTCCATATACTTCAGCAAACTTACTTCGTTCAATGGATTTTGCTTATATCAGAACAGTTGTGTTGCTTGCATTGGAACGCAAAAATTGTTATTTTAATTTTTTTTTAAACTGCGAAAAATATCGACGAGTAAAAAATCACGCAGGAGCGATTCACGATAGAAATAATCACGGATTATTGGGAGTTCCTTGCATAAGATTTGATGGACCTCAGAACGTGTATTGTTAACTTCTACTTATTTCCATGAAGAGAATATTAAAGAGTGCGAAAACTGGAATTCGTTACAGATACTGCGTGGCAAGGTTAATTCAAAAGAAAAATTATGGGGAGAGACACATGTACAGATTCGATTAAAAAATGTGCCCTTTACTGTTGGCCTATTTCACTTAAATTTCTCCTTTCTGCCCTTATACATCTGGATAATCTATACAATTATGCGTTACATTTATTTACAAAAAGTGCATGACTGAATTATTTTCAAAAATTAAATTAGGCGTTTACTAAAAGATGAGAAAAAGGATTCTCTACCTGTAGTGGAGAGGCAAGGAAAGCGAAAAAAAGACATTCGGAGGAGCGACAGCTGTTTACAATTGAAGGGCGTAAATCAGGAGTATTGCTTCGATATGCGTTCGTGGAGAATGCGGCTCGAGGGAAGACGATCGATGGAGAAAATAAACCACATCTATTTATACAAACGAAATATTTCGACTGGGAACATAATATCAATTCAAGCTACCAGTTCAGGAAGAGAAATTTCCCCGACATTATTTCAAAAACGAATCAATTAGCAGTAAAAAGAACTTCAAAACGAGATTCTCTCTTAAATCTAAGAATTCAGCAATAAAAATCCCGAAAAAATGTTTACATCGTTTATTTTAAGGAATTGATGACCTGTTTATTGAACGATATTGGTACAAATTCTGAAACAATTTTTTGAGGAAACTTCTGCGGAATCAAAGCAAATGTTAATGTGGAGTATGGTAAGAAACTAAACCAAATACAGATAATCTGAAACATATAGCGAATTTATAAGGTGAAAATATTATATTACGTACGATTCCCGCAGCAGTAAATCTTATTTACTATACTACGGAGTAAAATACAGATTTTGTTCGCACAATTTTCTCTCTGAAAAGTTTCTCATACGATGTAAGAACGGTGTCGTTCAATTCAAATGACAGGGTTATATTTCTAATCACAGTTCCTTATATTTATTCGTTCCTGTCTAGACTTTTAAGTCAATACCGCAATTACTGAGTCATGATTTTTTCGCTGATCCAACATTAACTTGACTGAAAAGATTTAATTATTTAACGTATTCCCATAAAAATTTTCGATAAAAGTCACCATGTATAATTTCTTGAATTTCATTCCTAAAATGAAGCTATAAACACAAGATGACTAACTTATTCTTACGAACTACTTTCGAGTTATTTATTGGCCTTAATTTCCGCTAAATTCCAAGTTCGCCCTTAATTTTTATCAAGAAAGTTATTTTTTCTCATTTCTAGCTTTTTCATTTCCTGCATTACGGTAATTTTTAAAATAAAATCGTAATAGTTCTTTGAAGCCCGAAATTACTTGTGATAATAATAAACCTTCCCCCAATTACACCCGTGCGCGTTGTTGGGAAAATCGGAACTATATATCACGCTATAAATATCGGTTTTCGGTTTAAGAATTTCGTGCTTTCCGGCTTCGGTTCGGTTTTTACTCTCGCAGAAATAACGGTTCTTTTCCGTTAGGGTATTCTAAAGGGACAACTGAAATAAAGAAAGGAGACTTAAAGATACAACTTCCAGGACTTACGAGGGAATTTCTGTGGTAAGGCAAAACACGGACGGATATAAATACAGAGTTATATTAACTTTCTTCGGCAAATTTACAAGATAATGAAAAGTGGCTCTAAACATCGCAATTTTTTACGACTAATAAGTGACGACAATGGACGCCTAAAGATTTCGTTGGGGTGCCTCGATGGATACCGAAGAGCTAACGAAGTGATTTAACAATATCTCTTTACTTAAATTTCGGCTGGTGCTCGACCATCTCACGCAGAAGCGCAAGTTTGCGAGTGCGGCCAAAGAAAAGAATCGACTGCGTAGAAATTCCCGAAGAGAGCAGTCCGATAACGGGAAGGAAGGAAGAAAAAGCGGATTTTCAGCGGCAGACGGAGTGTCGCCGATTGCGGAGAAGGTATTCCAAAAGGTGAAAAACAGGAAAGGTTCATCGCTACGAGATTTCTACGCCACTGTCAAATCATTGATAATTAATTACACACGAAATTACAGACGTTACTTGAGGTAGTTTTAATTATAAGAAAAGTGAAGTATATTGGAGGAGGAATGTTCTCAAAGAAGAAAGATCGAATGAAATTCTCATATACATATATGGGATATACATAGAATGGGATTAAAACAAGAGTAAATAGTATATATCTTCTTAGACGGAGGAAGTTGACGAACCGATTTTCATTCGGATATACACATAAGCGAAAAGTTAAAGGAATATATTTATGGAAAAAATCCGTCCCATTTCCAAAAGAGTGAAAATGAGTGAGGTTCATTCCATCGAACCGACTGTTATTTTAGCCGGAGTGAAAACCGAACCGAACAATTTGAACGCGAACCGAAATCCGTTATTTACTCCGTTTCAAAATTCGCATAGCAATTTAATTCGAAGTAAGTAAACGTGGAGGATGCTTTGCTAATTACAAGTAGTAAAGACTAGAAAATAATAAAATTGAATCCATTACATTTTAACTTATCTAATATAACAATTTGATCTTTCATATCGTAAGTTTTATTCGAAAATTTAATTTAATCTTACGTAATTAGCAAAAGTTACACATTACAAATTTATTTTCCGAGTAGCGTAATACTTAAAGGAATTTTCCATAATTTTTTTTCATTGAACTGGAACGAATACAGGAAAAAATATTAGAGTAAATACAATACCCTCCACGCGAGAAATTGCATAAGAAAGCGAAATTGAACATACGGTTCATTGTATTCCTAACGTTGGACTGTTGTAGATTGACCAAACGAATGAATATCCGCAAGAAAACATGAAAACATACTTTGAGGAATTTTCTTATAAACCTTGAGTTACTTGGAACATCTCAATGGATTTTTCTTAGGTGATCCGTACAATATAGTTCCTTCTCAGTTATGTGGTTTCGAATACTTGGGTCAATTATTAAACCAACATGGACAGAGTCAGATCAACAAATGACTTCGACTGTTTTAAAGGATACGCTCAACATATAAATAAAATGTATAAAAATTACTACATAGCAATGAGTGAGAACGTTCTAATCGAGTAACAGTAAAGAACACTTTCGCTACTTATGATGTAAAACGAAATGCAATACAAAGCGAGACAGTTGCTCCTTTCGCTTAACCGGCCCTGGGCAGCAGAACGCGTGGAGATTCGGCTGGAATGCGCTACATGAGGAGCAAACATGGAAAAAAAGAGAGGTGATGAATGAATGCAGACTGAAATTAACTCCGAGAAGGAAGCGTACGTGAAGAGAATAGAGTGAGATGACATATAAGGCGAGGGATCTCGATAGAATGGGGTATAAATGCCTATGACTGCATTTCAATTGAAAACCAAGATATAACATCTCATCGAGGTCTCCTTAATGTTACCACGGAGGATATTAACAGAAGCCCATGGGTAGGGCCGGCCAAGAGAGAGGTACCGTGAATGCCTAGCACCAATTCGAAAAGGTAACGTCGTTATTTTGCAGAGAACAAATAAGGAATGTTATTCTACCAAATATTATACTTTATTCATTAACTATCACACGAGTAGAGGAAGCGGCCCTAAGAAAGTCTGCAAGCAAGACCCCTTTGGTAGATGGCCGACCCTGCTCATTGGTCCGCAGTATGAGGCAAAGAAACTCGAGGAAAATTAACGCCAAAGGAAAGTGGATAGTATTTTTTTGGATACCATCGAAAAGGTCAATCGAAATGAAAAGCGTTTAATAACTCAGGCTGCGAATGCCACGGATATCGGGAAAACATTTTATGAACGTTGCAGTGAATGTCTCGTAGCCTCACCTCAAACGATCTCTGCATCGCGCTGCCCTTTTTATTTATCATGGACACGAAGAAATAACATTAAGTCGGTCTCGAGAAGAGTGAAGTCTAAGTTTGTGAAGTCGGAATACGTTTTCGAAAAATGTGGGAAGGAAGGAATTAATAAGCACAATTGAAGGAACGGAAGGATCTCAAGGAGAGGAGGATTAAGCGAAGACCTGTGAGGAGAGAGTAGAATAGACGGCGGGAAGAAGAGGCTAGCGGTGGCAGAGCTATAGCTGGCGACGAGCAGTCTGCCGAGACTAAGGGGAGGGGAAAAGAGGGGAGTGGACTGCTCTCTCAGTGACCTCTTCTTGCAGAGGGGTATTAAATTCATCCCGATTTATATAAAGCTTCAAATTGTGTAAAGGATGATCAATGCGATGCTATCGAGAGAAATGACGACATGAAAACGAACATTCCTCGGCGTGCAGACGACTTGGATAAACAAGTACTCCATGTTTAGGATCGGTGTATAGGTGAGATAATGGCAGAGCACGCAGCTTATTTGAGATTAATATACGTGAAAGGAATGTAGCACGCAACAGTTGTGCGGCGATTCACGTCTACGGAATTCCTTCGCTTCTCCGCTTTGCATTTCCGCGGAATAAACAAGTATCGCTCAAGGATTCCCCGGATAATCGAAGCTTCCTTCGCCACCTCCCGGATGAATGAATTACATTCCCCGAAGCGAATCAATCAGCAACGACTGCTCAGTTCTCATACAGATACCTATGTCTAAGAATATATTCGTTACGGTAAAATTAGTGGATTCGCGAAAATATCGAAAGGGCCGCTGTTATTATTTTGCATAGGAAGAGAAGCAATGAGAATTGAGAATGAAACACAAATGCAATTCCGCGGAATGTCTCCATCGTGAAGAACTGTGTTGCGTGGGCGATCGCGGGGGAAATAAGAGAATAATTCCTTTCCTTCCGCCATTTTCTTGTCTACTCCGATAAATAAGCCACTGAATATGTATTCCAAATACGCATACATACGGACAAAGTGCTGTGGATCAAATATTAAACTGCTTTCATCCAAGAAAGGAATCAGTGCTAAGATAAATGCTAGGTTAGTAATTACTTATGTTGTCAATTTGGATTTCTAATGGCAGGAAAAAAGTTACTGAAAGCTAAATCCTGTAACCACTAGGTCAGCTTGGTCTCCTGAATACGTAAAAATACTTTCTTTTGGATGAATGGAATGTAACCAGACTATTCAAGTGAAAATATAGCAAATACTTATTTTAAATGTACATGATTAATAACTTTCGTTGTACATCGAATGTCTCCTATGCAATGCAAATTTAAGTATTATTGCTATTAGTACAATTATTCAGAAAATAAAATTGAATTGAAACTTAAATTGCAGATACAGCTTTTAATGTTCAGAAAACGAATTATTGATAATTATTTTTTTCGTCTTCTGTTTATCAATTCGAACAGTAATGTTCATTCTCTGAAATTATTTTCCATTATATGGGGATTTAAAGGCTGGTAAAAATCCGGAGGGGTGGACTAATACATTCAAACTCCTTGAAGAGCTAGGACAGGAGGACATGTCCTCCTTTTGCCGGACATCCTACCCTAAGAACGACTTCGCCATCCGAAAATCACATCAATATTTGCTAATCATGTCCACGGAGGAAAATAGAATGTTTCGGAAAACGCCAACACAAAGCCAAGAATGTCCACTCAACGGCAAAAACCAGTCTCTTCCGTTTGATAAGTGCTCGTTTCTGAACAGATGTACCGAAGATGAGTGAAAGTTACTCGATCGACTGAATGGGAGATCCAAAAAGGGAACGTGCGACTGCCCAGTGCAACTTCCGTCGAACCACATAAATAGAGCTAGGAAAAAAGACCACCGGATCGTAATTCTACGAATTTTCAATGATGAAACAGCACGTAAGAATGTCCGTAATACGATAGCGCGACTAAGAGAGCCTACGTTCGAGGAACTTGGAGGCAGTCGGTGACGCACCAACTTGGCACCATGTTTATTAGTTGCTAACGCCATCTATGGAATGAATGAAGAAGCAGTTTCTCTGGGGAGAAATCGTGTAATACCTAGCGGACCGGAAATCCTTCCAAAAGCCATAAGATATTCAAATTTTCGCTCATTAACGGAAAATTAGATCTAGCTATCAATGCGACGATTCTCAACTAAAAGGGAATCTCAAAGATGAACAGATCAACCCGTTATCTCAGGATCATATCATCACGATTGTGTTTACAATATACTGCAATCAGTTTACAATGAACAAAGAGAACTGGTAGAACAATTCATTCATTGCTAAGTGATTGCAATAAATTATTTTGTATTATAGAATACCACCAAATATCATTTTAAACTTAAGATAGCTTTCAATTCTAATTATTCATTTTTCTTCATGGTTTAAAAATCACAAATACATGGAAAATGTCACATAAACTATGAGAATAATCCATTGAATGAAAGACAACGTCAGCAGATAGACGAAAGTAGTTACTACTATTTAGTAGTAATATTAAAATAGTAGCAACGGCCAAATTACCTAGAAACTTAGCTCTTTCTTCAAACAATGTAATAATTAGACGCTTTCGCTGAAATGGTTATCATTGGCGGAATGAAATTTTGAGTACAATTCACAATAGATATTTTCCTAGTACGTCATGGAGAACCATTACGGAACATGTGAAATTATTGTGGAATAAGTAATAGGTCTTCTCATACCTCTAGAGGAATATCAATACATCAAGACTGTCCGAACATAGAATTCAAAGCCATTTTTTTTTCTACTAAGTGACACAAGTCTTTTCATAATTCTACGAGAAATTATGAGTATATGATGTTGACATAAGTTTGTTTGTTGACAACTACTTGGTTATTCCTCCTAAAATAAACAAACAAATGATATCGATCCAAATTGAGAAAGGTTTGATTACCTTCTACGAAGAAAGTATTCGACATATTTGAAAGTTTTTCTCCTAATTTGGCCATTCGCTGCAGTTCCAGGCACCCGTTGGTTGCCGACAGATTCTCGTATTTATGAAAGGGAAAAGGCCTCATTATCACAAAACCGCAACCATTCAGCTGTAAATCCTTGACACTGGGCGGTCGCCTTCGAGCAGGTGGAGCACTTCAAGGAATTCCACTAATTTCTACCACTTCACGGCGCTACTCTCTCATTATTTCCGAGTTTATCAAACGATTTCCATCCATCCTGAGGGTCCTCCTCTGTTCTCTTATTTGCTTCATGTCGTGTATCGTCCGCGTGGAATCCATTTTTAAATTATCGGTTCAACTCCTCTTCCTTGTAATAAGCCATACCTCGCTTTCCGATTTACCGAGATGATTGTAAACAAAACTTTGCTTTTGTAAGTAACAAGTTTGTCAAGAAAAGATAAGAACCTAATCAAAATACTCTCGGTACAGGACCCCCAAGGTACAAAAGCAAATCACGTTGTATACGAACAATAGAAACAATTCTTGTGACATAAGATGTGGAAGAAAACTATAAATAGAATATAAACACTTTGCAACCAAATAGCAACAGAAAAACAAGACACGATCATTACGCCGAGTAAAAAACAAGATCATGATACAAAATAATGAGCTGTTAATATATATACCGTGCATAAATATACACATATCAATGCATGTGTAGAAGGGAAATAAATAGCCTAAATACATAAAATAAAGCCCATTACTTATTAAGTTCACCCATGTAAAAGGAATTCAATAGCAACAAATGGCTTCTATATAATATGGAATGCTTCATAGCGCAAAACTTGACCCTCGTGCGCCCCAAGAACGACGACAGATTGTCTATCGAGAGCGATTTGCAAATGATCCGCGGATGAACGTCGCAAATAAGGCCGATCAAAGTCCGCATTCCGAGCCCTGTTTCGCAAGAAGCGAACGAGAAGAAATGGCAAATGAGGAAATCCCTGATACCGATGGTGACCTCGCACCACATGCAACTCCTCTAAATCACAACTCCGCAAATGAGGAAAATTCTTACGATAAATATTTCAAGTCGGTAAATATTCGACAAAGGACGACTTCTCTTTCTTTTAAACAAAAGAAAGCGAGCAGAAAACGCTACGTGCGTGTGTCTAGGAGAGAATTAGATGCAGACTAGAAGCAAAACAGGAAGATCGAATAAGTGTGACGTATTCATCAACATGAAGTGTAAATAAGCACCATGGGGAGTGAAGATGATGAATGGAAGGAGCAGAAAGAATACATTTAAACATAATTGTACGCATATCTTAAGCAAAATGCAATCAGGGATGAAGTTAGGGAGAGAACGAACTAATCAGCAGAAATACGTGGGAATCGTAAGACAACGATGAAAAGACAAACAATAGATATAGAAAACTTCCTTATAAAAATACTTAACTAAACCACAATTTTTTTCGTGGCAAGTTATATGCCCTTTAATCAAACCACAAAAAAACTCTTTGAGGTTTAGTATTAGTTTGATCAATCATGGAAGTTATTTACATAAATAATTACCTCATGGTTAACCCTGAACTTGTCGTTTAAAATAGAGATGTCGTGAACAAGGAAAGCACTGCGAATCATTCCTAAGAATCTTTAATCCGTAAATTAGAACTAAAGAAAGGGTCTTGAAGGTGACGAATGGTAAAATCCTCGAGAGATCCACGTCTTTTCTCGCTGAATTATTTTTGGAGAAACAAAATTATCTTCTGACCAACCGCTTGTATGTATTTTTAATCCGTCGCCCAATACAAACAATTACTCTATCAGTGGCCTGTTTGAACTACGCTGATTAATAATCATTCAATTTAGAACAGCCTTGTTTATTTACAGGGAGAATGAAATGGAAGTGAGCTGGATTTGTGGAGGTCCTTTACAAAAATACATTTAACTTTTATTTCCTCGTAGAGAGCAAAAAGAAAGATGGTTAGAATGGCGCGAATACCATGCTGTTTCAAAAGCCGCGGATGAATACATACTTTACTTAAATTTCCTGAGCAAAGTAAATGAACTCTGTTTGTTCCAAACGGAAATCCACTTTCAGTAAAAAACTTCGCTCAGATTTTGATATTAAACCAAGAAAATAAGCCTTTTAACGCGGTATAAACTTATATACGCTCTTGGATTTTTCACATAAAAATAAAGACTACGTCTACTTCAGTGTTTTTCAGAATCTCTAAGATTTTTTTCCGAATTACTGTTTCCATTCCCTAGTTTATGTCTTTTAACTATGCGTACATAAATAAGAAAAATATAATGTTCATTCCAGTCAGAGAACTCAATCAGTGTTCGACAAAATTCCTTCACTTTTCTTCCCTCTCGCATCACCACAAGCTTGTTATTATCGTCATTATCAGTAAAGAAGCTAAAATTGGAAACTTACTACATGTGGTAGCCGCACATACACAATAAAAGCTTTAAATTACACAATCCCATAAAGATACAGTATGAATTACGATCGGCGTAATTACGAAATCATAATAAAAGTTAATAATTTTATTTATGGAGGAAGTTTTATGCCTGATATTTACCGTAGTTTGGAAGATAACCTCAAAAACCCCCAAAAGGCAGCTCATCGTATTGCAATGCCTCAAATAACGCCACCAAAACACATCTGTTCCAATTAGTTACCACATCACTACTAACAACACGCTCGAGTTAATCACTAAGACACATTTCATGACACATATTACAAGATCCTCAATTAATTTCCGAATAAAATAAAACAATTTGATTTTCCCGGCTTGCACGTAAGGTAATCGAAAACAAAACACGAGTATAAAACAATTGACTATAGTAACGATGATGATTAACTGACGCTGTTTGTTAAGGAAAGATCGGCAGAGAGGACGTACCGTGTTCCAATGTGCGCAGGTGGAGAATGAGGCAGCGGGGAGACGAGCGTGCGATCGCCGCCAGAACATTTGGTGGCGATCGCAGACGAGCGAAGGACGAAGCATGGCGACGCACTGTCTACCAGAAGGAAAGTGGAAGAGGGAGGGAAGGGGAGGCGCGAAACAAAGGAAAGCCGATGAATAACCTAAGCTAAATACTATCAGGGATAACTGCGTCTCAATGGATGGAATGTCTTATCTAATAGTTTATTTAATAGATTCACATAAAATGATGCCATTTTAAAGTGAATTCCAAAACAATAAAATATAACATTTTTACGGCAGATATGCACGAATACATGAACTGCAAAAAGGAAACAAAAACTAAACCTAAGAAATATATACAAAATACGATGCAAGTACAAAATTATTTTCAAGAATATCGATACAAACGATCTTTTAAGTATTAGACAGATTGAAAGGGTATATGGAAAGAGATCAGGAGGTTAGGAGATCTATATTGAAGGGGAAGTTATGCAATTAAGTATGAGTAATATAAATCTTTTCATCTTGGTATAATAGGAGGAAATGTATCTTTCACTCATCACTTTCTTAGCATTGTACAGTAATAATTCCATATCAAGCGCGGTTTCAAGTAAAAGCATTTTGTCAAAATGTACTTATTCTTACCATACGTGTTATGATATTTCAGTACGAGTATATACTATTTGAACTGCATAAATCATGCTTGAATTATTTCCCGAAGACATTTTTTCTAAAATTTGATGATTAAATAAGTCAAACCTTGCTGAACGTCTTTTCCGAGAGATCAGAGATTTCGCTTACTTATTTCCTGAAGATATTTCTTTCTTTAATTTGAAGTTTGATGATGTATTGTAAATATTCATTTAGCTACATGACGACTTTGGAATTTCTACCCTCCTAGCCTTTTCCACACATACCTGGACTTGCTAACCGCGCTTTTACCTACCGTTTTCAGAAACCTATTCCACGCCGTTGGTGAGGGATTACTGCACAAGTGTGTGATAATACGAAGGCTCGAGAGATCATGAATAACGGTGTACCACCTCGTCATGGAAAACGTAAGAAAAGTTTTACTCTTGGGGTCGTCTTGTGCGATAACCTTGAATTGAAATCAGATTGTGAAAGTCTCCCACGATCACTATATACCTGTATTCATCGCGACAAAATTAAAAAAAAAATTAATTGCAGAAACTGAAATTGTCCTAAATCGCCTAATCCTCGAAAAGTTTCTAGACCTGTTTATTTTCGTAGGATTTTGAGTCGGCAAGGACATGAAGGATAAGAAACAAATGCATCAATCTTTCGCAATGTTATACTCAGAGCTCATGGGTTCATCAAATGAGGAGTCGAATATTGTCCGTCGGAAAATTTCTAGGAGCGAGCTGTTAAAAAACACGAGGGTGCGTGTTATATGATGTGATGCTGGGATGTGCAGCATGGTGTACGAAGAATTATCGGTAATAAATACTATACCTTGTGCTCTGTATGTCTTAAGAGATCGGATCTGAAACATTAAAGACTCACTTACGGAGATAAACAAAGGACGACATGCAAAGCGTTATATTTACGTAAGAACTGATCTGCACAATATGGCGACTGCAATCATAATTTTCCCCGCAAAGATACTCCTTGCCCGAAATGTATAGCGCGAATGTATGTATTAATTCAATTCGAACGGGGATTTCAGGAAAAGCTGAAAGAGATTCATCTTCCCGCGCTCACAGTGCATTATGGGTGATGGGGTGCGGCGTCCGGGAATAGCCTTCGCTGACGTATACTGCTCGCAAAACTCAGAGACTATTCTAAGAGAATATCACGCGACGAAAGTAGTGGCCATCAGCATCTCCGACGACTACCACCTTTCGTTGACCAACACAACACTGCCTTACGGCTAAGTTATAGGAAAAGTAAGATAATGGAACGGTTTCCTTCAAATCTGATACCAACCTGAGGAATTCATCTGAAGGATTGGGCGCAATTCAAGCATCGAACAAAAGCTATACTAAATATCATCAATTATAAATATTACCGAATAATTTGATAGCTACATCCGCTTACACAACTGTTAACAGAAACAAAATAGATATGAGACAACCAAAAGTAACTTCTCGCTGTTATTTTAAGAGAAAAAGAATAAATTGAATTTTATCGAAGATCACGGTGATAAAAGTAGAGCGAGGCGCACAAACTCAGAGTAATTTGAGATAGAAATTGAGCAATTAGTTGCATTAAATTTCTACGACGAAGAGGCTATAATTGTTTTTTTATAATTGCATGAGCATTGACGACCAATGCTACAAATAACAAATAAGACAAAAGAATTCAATTCAGCAAACTGCTTCATTTCACGCCTTTTGGATCATTCGAATCCAAATAAACATTAAAGTATGTCCTTGCAATCAGAAAACTGTTACTTTCTTGACGGGATTATCAGATTATAAAAGATCTCTTTCTAGAAGATTAAATCATTAAATTTCAAAAAGCGGACCGATATAATATCCTTAAAGCTCAAATTAATCATAAATAACTTTTGGGTCCCTCGTAAAACAGTGGAGAATTTTGCATTCTTTAAAAAGCATGATTCGCGAGTTCGATATTCAATGTAATAAATTCAAAACGCAAGAATTAAATTTGTGTGATATGATAAATGTATCAAGGGGAAGAAACAATTAATTTACGAGGTATAGAAATATGGAGATCACAACATTCCTCTTCCTATCAGACTTGCATAGTATTTCATCTTCTTCTCTGAGCATAGAACCGATTCGAAAACCGAAACAAAACATTTTCGTTGAAGTGAAAAATCGAAAAAATTGGAATTCTCGAACTTTTACGAAAATCGGTGCCATTCCGTTCCAATTGTCGGTTCCAAAAATGCACATTTTACTCGAGTGCAATTGGAGTAAGGTTTACTAAACGTGTAACTACAACTTGCAAATAATTACTACCAAGTTTTGTGCTAAAATTTAGCATAATGCTTTGTAAATAAAAAGTTAGAAATGATAAAAACAAACTTTCAGAAGGATAATAATATATGGCACAATGGTCAGAGCCAAAATCTGTTTCGACTTCCGGAAAGAGCGAAACCGGAAATGTAACCATATTTAATTTTTCCGTCAAATAGAGCCGAATATAAGTAAAATAAATATTACTGTTCGATACGAATTTGACTCATCCAAGATGATTCGTACCATATTTCCAAGATTACGAGGAACCTCATAATTTGATTTATATCAGAGAACGTAAGGGATAAATATCCCACTGCGATTTGACCTCACCAACAGTATATCTGGATGCAGTGGTATAAATATCACGAGAGCATATCTTCCTTTTTATATCGACGGTATTTCTCAGATCTTGGTTCACCTATGACCTCTTCCGAGATAAGAGACATATTCGTAAATTGTGTAAGAAGTGAGGATTCCTCCGATGGAAGATTTTCTCAATTCAAGGGATATCTCTCATGATTTTAGTTCCTACCACTACTCGCAGATGGCGCCGGAGCGAGACAAAGCCCAGAACACCGTCGACATTTTCCCTTTCGATTCTCGGTAATTCTGAATTAGTGAGAATGAGGGGATGGAATTAACCCAATTACAAACTCATGGAGGTGACTTTATCCCCACTCAATAGGAAAACTACTTGGTGTACACTCATGTAAGCGACTTCGGACGAAATGCAAACAAAGCAGCGTGGTTGGCCTAAAAAAGTTCTTAAAGAGTCCATGTTCGAGGAAACTTATACAACAGACTAAGTGACCTAAATATAATTATTATTATAAAACGGCAGAGAATCACATGTGCTAAATCAATGCCCATTTATTAAATTTCTTTCCGAGATAAGGCAAAATATACCAGAGAGCCATCCAACCAACGATCGAGTAGTCGTTACAGGTACTTCGACAGTTGAGATGATTACGCTCCCAATTGAGCCCGGGACCGCTTTTGACAAAATTAACCCTTCATGGTCGCGGGTTCGAATCCCTACTGATCTATTTTATTCCTGGATACGACAGGAATCAACGCCAATTCATCCCAACCAAGGATGAGAGATCCGAAGTGATGGTGATAAGGCTACGAAGGAAAACAACGGCAAAATAAAAGTATGCGCACTGAATGCAAAGAAAATTTTTCCTCGGAGATAACACAAATTCGTCGCGCTTTTTCAATTTTTCAATCATCTCCGCTTAAACTTGAAGAATGATGGATTATTATTTTTTACACTGTCACCGTGGAATGAATTTAAAAAGAATAGATTATGGCCTCCCAGAGCGGGGAGGAGCATACTTGTATCCAATGGTTTGAAATTCAATAAAAGATCGTCCGATGGTGACATGCAGACGCTGGAATTGCCCTTCCTTAATTGCCCCGTCCGCTAACCCTAAATACCACCAATAATACTCATGATCTCCATTTACCTCATATACGTGGATGCTCAATTTCATCTCTTTCTCCTTCAGAGATAGAGCAAAGCTACCTAAAGAAGCTCATTCTAAGAGAATTGAATTAAGTATAGTTGTATTCTTTCCAGACTATTCAGAATGAAAACGAATTTCAATAACATCCACCTCAGGACTCGAAAAAGTAGATCTTTCCGGAGCTAACTTAAAACGCGGAATAGCGATTAGCCGTAGGGATATAACACTTTAAAACACGCATAAAATCCTCCGAACTGATTATTGGTAAAAAAGAACTTTTGCCCTCAGACGTATTTACCAGCCTATCCCTTGAAACTTAACTATCAGTAGATCATCAGGTTTTCACACCCCCATTCTTACGATGTTTTCCAGGTGTGGTTCTTCTTCTCTCTAACTTGGGGCTTTAAAAAACAAAATAGATTTCTTCTGTACACTCCTTACCATATGACTAAGATGTAAGAAGAGATTCATTAGTGTCAATCTCCCGCCAATACTAGTCGTTTATTATTAATCTAATACAGGTAGCGTTTGAAGAAAGGAAAAAGGAACTCGGCTGTCAATGAAATAAGAGACAAAGGTTATCCAAGCGCCGACAGCGGCAACCGTCTAGGGCGATTCCCGGGAAACGGATAATCGCTTAGCGGTCACCAGTTATTCAGAATCCCTAATGCGCATTTCGAAAGCAATGCTTTCATGATCACAGGGGGTCCAATGCTGAAGAGAATCATTCGAAATGCGCATTAGGGATTCTGAATAACTGGTGACCGCTAAGCGATTATCCGTTTCCTGGGAATCGCCCTAGACGGTTGCCGCTGTCGGCGCTTGGAGAACCTTTGTCTCTTAGTACAGGTAACGTTGTCAACTAATGCATTCATGCATTAAATAGAAGAAAGCAGTCATCACAAGACCTCTTTCCATTTTCTATCTAGTCTAAAAGGCAGAGTTTTCATCAAAACAATTTTTCCTGCAAAATACTTTCCGACCCTCCGATTATTCGCGATTGTGCTGTTTCCAGGGAAAAAACTTTCGGAGAAGAACAATTAATGTGAAGAAGATGAAGTCTCGAATTTATGAAACTGACAGAATAGAAATCGATCCGAATGAATAAGAAACTGGAATGCTACAATAATGCTGATTCAGCTGCTAAGAAGTCTTGGAGTAGCACTTACAACAATATTTATTTGTTTGATAAATTTTCAAAGAGTATTGACACCAGTTTAGACTGAATCCCAACACAATAAAGTATAACAAATTCACAGCTGTTATGCGTAAATTATAAACATATCAACATATCAAACTCAAAAAAATATATTCAAAATACGATTTAAGTTCAAAACTATTAATATTCATACCGACGCAAAAAATCTTCTAAGAACGAGTCATGCAACATTCTGAAAGGGTTTACGGAGAGAGTTTAGATGGTTAGGAGGTATACGTATATCGCAGGGGATATTCTAAATGTAGGAAGGAGTCTGGTTATTTGCCCAGGATGGATATTTATACAGCTAAACTAAATCGGGACAATCATCAATATTGAAGTTCTTTCATGTTGTATAAAAGATAGGAGGAGGATCACACTTAATAAGATTTCTTTTGGGGATCTTAGGGAATGGCATTTCAATACAATAATAAGCTATGGGGGAATTTCAAAGGAGGGTAACATTATGACTCCAGTTGATTGCCAGATTAATATCACTAGATTTTACAATGTAAGCAAAGAAATTGAAGATTTAGTTCAGGGGCGCGATATTAGAATTGGCTGATGGACCAGATAGGGAAGAAAAGACCGGATTTACAAGAGAATTGAAATATAATTTCAGTAATTTTGGTTCTTCATTTCGGTATAAGATCCCTGGTAGAGAAAGCGCTTGTCGCATTCAATGGTCAACAAAATTTAATTTGGCGACTTCTAATGATCCTAAATAACTGATCCTTATCAAAGGAACAGATAGCCAATAGTTAGAGGAGATTTTCGGAGGGAAATACACAAACAGTACATTTTGAGGCATTAAATTATCAGCATTCGGGCTGAATAATTTACAGACGGACTTATTTTATGCCATGGCTACAAATCCCAGAAAAACGCCGACAGATAATAACAGAGTTGTGAACCTCATTCGTATGCGTCATAGGCGAGAACCACTACGTCACCGAGGCAATTACACTGATTTCAACAAAATGTAAATCGAGTACTTTTTCGATACTAACCATACGCACAGAAAAAATGTCAAAGTGCGGAGATTGGAAGAGATCTTTTTCGCCTGCCCTAAATGTGTCAGCGTAATGCTTCTCTATCTTTCAGTCTCCTTTTGATAATGCCGCGGATCACCCCTCTGTAGTTCTGTAATCTGTTGACAGCCTCGTTTACATGTCTAATCGTATAGATATGATTGTATGTAATTAAAGAGCATTCCATAATTAAGTTCTTAGTTGACTTCAGACGAATAGGTCCGACAAATTGTAAAAGGCCCACGTCGACGAAACTCCCCCATGCATTCGGTTTGAGAATGACAGTGTTTCTCAAACGGCATCGCGTTGTTTTTACGTAACGCACACGACAGTCCTGGCAACAAGTTCCTGGATTGCAAGACGGATTCGTAGCATAGCAAGTTCGGTATAGCACAGAGCTCCGGTCACCTTAATGGCAATGCAAAATTAACCAATTCTAAAAGGAAACCGGTCTTGAAAGATGAAATGGGAAATCGAGTCCCATGAGTTAGAATATCAAGTTTATTGAAATATGACAATATCTCGTGGAGATATCATTACGTCAAGCGGCACTCATTTCTTTTGTTTGACGGAAATGCGGGGAATCGAACCGGAAACCAAATCGGTTCCAAATTGTGGATGCTAAAAGGAGGAATTGGAGGAAGGTTTACTAAACACATGTAAATAAGTATTACTAAAGTTTATTCTAAATGTGTAGAAATGGAGTACCCAGGTTTAAAAGAAACAAACTTTCAGAAGGATATAATAATATTACAATAGTCGGAGCGAAAATAATCGTCTCAAATGTTAGCGCAAGGAGCAAAACCAGAATTGAACCAGAAATTGGTTCATTTGAATCGAAGCGAAAAGTGGAACGAAAACTATTACGATTTGATGCTCTGCGGAAAAGTGACTCTTTCATCTTTTTAGATTATCGTAAAATTTATAAACTCTATGAGAAATACATGGAAAATCCTTACTAATTGTTGACAAGGCATAATAATTTATAATGAAAATCGCCTTTCGCTACGGATGCCAAACGGGAGCCTTAATTCGATAAAATTCGGCATTTTGGAGATTCGATCAATTCATAAGTAAGAAAGTGAGTAAAAGGGCGAAAACAATGTGAGGGAACGCTGGGGAGCAGGTGGCGCCCGAGAGTTGTGCGGAGAGAGGCGAAACTTTACTACGCCAAGTAAACGTAAAGAGTGAGGTTCTCCCGCTACAAAGAACGAAATGAAACATAAATGGAATAAAGTCCACCTTAGTGATAGAGAACCGCAACGGAACCCTAATATCTTTCTTGAGGAATGTTTATCGCGAGCTTCAGAATGAATGATCGCATTCCCTTCCCAAGCAGTTTCCCTTTCTAGAGAGATTCTTGCTATCAATGCGAAAATTATAACGAAAAAGATATACGATGGAATACTAGATTTATAAGTGGAGATATTGGGAAATCTTGAATCAGCAAAGACGTGGGGGGCCGCTGGACCACACGCGGCTTGCGTTCAATGCTCCCTCGACGCATCATTTTATTTATCAATCGTGTACGTATTGTTAAAATAAATCAAAGCAGAAAATACATAGGCGTACTTAACGATTAAACTTGTTTTGATTCTCGCAATTGCACGATTAACTATTTGAATGTTGGCAAAGCAAGGCCTGAGGGAAATATTTAGCAGTAAGTCACAGTGACACATGCTTGGTAATCATTCCTCCAATATCAATTAAAACGTAGAGAACCAAACGCGGAAGGGAATCGAAATTGGTATTCGGGCACAAGAATTTTCTATATTTCGGTCCGGTTCGATGCCCAGATCTGATCATTTTGTAGAGATTTTTCAGTGTTTGATGTCTAATCACTGCATATGTTTTCGATTTAGATTCGGGTTTTAAATATTTTCATTTCGGGATCGGTTCTCACTGTAACAAAAATTGCGGTTTGGTCTCAGTGCGATGCCCTGCCCTAACGAGCTACCTTGAATTCCGTGTTTCGGATAACGAATAAAGATGAGACTACGAAAGGTTTTTGAGGGTTCTAGAGAGAAATGACTTACGTAGTGTTATATGTATAAACATAATATGTAATGTAGTTTTTAAAGGTGTTTAAATATTTGTGAACTTACAATAAATCGCATTCCAATTAACAGATTTAGGCCAATGAAAATGAATCAACTTCGCTATCAATTGTGCTTAAGGTACTGATGAAAATACTGATCTTACACCTGAGAGTCACTTCCTGATGTTGATAAGCGAATCACGGTCTTCTTGGAATAGTGTTACAGTGAGAATCCTAGATGGGCCGCTAAATGCGCTTTTTAGCATTTCTATCACGAATTCCTAATGAAATAGTACATATGGAGGGGAATTTGATAATCCAGAGCCGTCTTTAAGCTAATTAGAATAATGACCGTAGCTTATTAGAGGGTTTTCTTTGTACATGTTAATCAATATATTTGTCTTAATACTATACTGTTAATAATCAGAGAAATTAAGTAGTATGTGCTTCGACATATGAGGTCATTTCGCGAACTCCCAGCGGATATCGAACCCGGGACCGCTTTCACTAAAGTTGAACGCGTTGGCTATCCGGAGGCGCAAATTAGAGAAATGCCATTCTTAATAAATATTTCCGTTTACATTTATTTTATTGATTACCAAAAGATTACCTCTTGGGATAGAAGGACAGTTTTTTATAAAAACTGAATTATCCATCAACAAGATGTGTCTGCATTGCCAACTTAGGATTAGCCCTAGGCCTGTTCATTTGATTCAGATTTCTCGAAGGCACTAAGAAACAGATCAATTATATTTTTCGTTCCGGTCTAACGGAAAAAAACAAACAGGTGTATATCGTTCCATTTGACAATTGACAATGTCGAACCGGTTCGTACGGTTATTTTTCACTCCGACTATTGCGATATTATGTACTTCTGAAAGTCTTCCTATTTTCGTATTTTTATTTATATTACATTACATTATACTTTAAAATGAAATTTAGTCGCAAATCAAATTTACAGATTTCTGTAAACTTTCCTCCAATTAAACTCAGATAAAATGTGAACTGTGAAACCCGAAATGGGATGTATAAATGTCTTGGTTTGGGTTCGGTCATCACTCAGACAAGTTAATTCGGTTTCCGTTCGATATTTCGAACATAGAACATTAATGAAAGATAGAATAAGGACGGGATGTAGGAGGCAGGGTGATTCGAATCAAAGCAAGTATTAAAGAAGCCGCTACAAAGGTGCAGGTGAGCGGAGAAAAGTTGCGTCAGCAGCACTTGAATGGGAAGGTGGCCAAAATGGCACACAAAGGCATAAACATATACAACCCCATGGAGTGCATTTTCATAACCGAGAGAGCCGAATTTAAAACTCGATTAAAACGATACATCGGCGATTCTCAATTGAGCATTCGACTTATTCGGAAGTTCCGACGCTAATAAATACGCAGGAAAACGTGTACTTACTTAACATACACCTGAGTGGACGTAAAAAATTGATGCACGGCAACCACTATGTTATAATAGTCTACTGGTGCCATCTATTGAGCGAAATGAAAGTTGCTTTCTTGCGTGAAAGCAGGCTGATTGTGAGCCGGAGGAGAAAAAAATCGAGCAGCTGCTCGAGAAATTCCAGCGTTCGGAATAAACGGTAAAACGGAAGCATATGAAATAGGAACGAAATATGACGAACGGTACGTTTCGAAAGAGGTTATGTGGCAACTAAAAAGTATTTAAATAGTTTAAATTCAGGTAATGAGTATCTTAATGATTAATGAAGGAAAAGAGATTTGAAGAAAACACCACCAGTTGAGACAGTGTTGCCAATTCTATCGGCATTGTTTCACAGATACCTATATATTCCTTGAATCCGTACACACCATATAAGAAACACAACGGGAAGAAACTTTTAATACGATTTTTAAAAATAATCAATATCGCCTCGGGAAACGATATTTGCGATAACGGCACATAAAAACAAAGTTACAGTGAAACTGAAAGCTTAAGGCCCCAACTATTTACCAGTTCAGACAAGTACACCGTCAAGAAATGCTGGCAGTAAGGCATTTGGTATACAATCTAGTGGTCACAATGTATCACATTTTATTTATATATAATGACCTTTTATCCGCTAATATTCTTAGCAGAGAGGGGCCATAAGCTTTCAATTTTACTGTAAGGTTAAAACGGAAGACAAAAGGAATTAACAGTGAATATCTTCCTGCTAATTTCACATAAATCTTCTTCGTAAGTAAATTGCCAATGGATTTTATTCCAAAAATGTTACCACGAAACGAGTGAATCTTAAAAGAGTAATGTAACATAAAAGTTCCCTCAAGGAATTCCGAATATCGATATAAATATTAATTATATTGGTTTAACGAACTCGTTACAAAATTTTCATCTTTAATATCTGAAAAATAAATTTTGTGTTCAAAATATGAAAATGATGAAGATTTTCCAGGAAGAATTTAATAGAAAATTTAGTAAAGTTTCAAAGCCTAGAAGCAAATATTTTAATTAACACAATTAAAAAGCTTATGGTTCTACAATTCTCATCGAAGGGTTCGTCTCAGGGGCATATCATATATTCAGTATGATGAAATTTTTCATCGGCAGAACTCAAATTCACATCCACCTTCAGAATGAATCGTTAAATACATAAGAATGGTGCCCTTCAGTGGCATCTCCCCCACGATGCAACTATGACTCATTTGAAGAAAGCACTTCTCTCGCTTAAAGGGCGTTTATTTAAAGAATTGAAGGAGCACCAAAGATTGATGGCAACTCGCGGTAAACGGCGAAGGACACATCCACAAATTTCCATTCATTTTATCGAAATACATACTATAAATAGAGAATCGAAGTTAGCCTGAGATCGAATATCTCGAAATATTTAATAATTTTTTGCGAAATATGACATATAGGCATGAAGTATAACCGTACGTCAATCGAAGATAAGGTAATATAAAACAACTTTATTAAAATTAACTTATTTTCGCATCCTTTGTAGCTTAATAATAGCAAAACAATACTCCATTATTACGTTAAGCTAAAGAAATGAAAGCGTCTTCCACATCTATAACATAAATTACGGCATTTTTATAAGAATCTCATACCAATCGATCGTTCGATATATCAGATCGGTTGTGTATTTGTATACAAGGAAGAGGAGCTGTAAAGCTAGGTTATTCTGAACTTACTTTGAGAATTGGTAGTGAAAAGACATTCAAGGGGCCCCCGGATAAAGCTTTGGTGAGGGCGGGGGCCCATATGTGCAAAATGATCTGTCGAACCATTACTACTAAGGCTTTCAAGAAGTTCTGCGAGCAGATCATTTTGCATATATATATATATATATATATATATATATATATATATATATATATATATATATATGTAAAATCGTTTTTACGCGTTTTCAGAAGCATATAAGGCATCATTCATTTATCTACTCAATTCATGTTGGTTGAGCCATGCGAATATCCTCTACAAAGAATAAACACCGGTTCCTAGAACCTATTGCGAAACAATCGTCGAGAGAAGAAATCGGCAATCAATCGTTGGCTTAAAAGTTGCTCCTCTTCTATTACTCTGTCTCTTCACGTTCGCAGGCTGTCCTCCAACTTCCAATGGACGCTTAAAAAAAAGGACGCGTTTATCAACGCCTCCTGGCGAGAAAAGGAAAAGTTGACAAATTAAAACACGCGGATATGTATGAGCGATTTCGAAGAGCAAGGATTCGGATGGGGAAAAATGCACTTGCAGATGCACTGGGAAAAGCAGCCCCACTCGAATTTACATCGCACAGCTGTGGATTATAAAGGAGATTGAAGGGAAATATCATTTTTGGGACCACTTCGAGACTTGCTCTGAAAGCCTTCGTTACTTTGCCATTCTCTTGAAATATCAAAACAGTGACGACTAATCTGTAAAGTTTTGCTCATGGTGATGTTAACTGCGGTCACATAAAATTACACTCCATTTATTGACCAAGTTTTTTTTTACTTGTGCAATACAGAGAAGACTTTGGAGCACCCTTTCGGCTATGATAGGGTTCTTCCACAACTTCGACGAAAATCAGTCGGAACAGATCTCGTCGACGAGATTTCCTTATCAATTACTGATCCAATTAATCCGTGCCGAAGTAAAATTTTCCTTTCAAATAGAATACCTATTATACGCTATCTAGTTTGAATTTTGAAGAGGTAATTGAATGCGTGAATTTCTTAGCTCAGGAAAAAGAAATACGAGTATTTTAAAGTTTGATGAGAAGTTACCGGAGAAAAAAATACGGAATTTAGATGATGAAACGAAAATAAACCTAGACGCAAGAGACAAGTAAAGGATGATATAAATAAGAATGAAACAGAGTGACGAATAAGAATTGTATTTGGAAGAACCTTAAAATGCATCGCTAATATCAAGAAAACGTAGTATACGTAAGAAGAAAATCTACGTAATTGAATGAGAAATTCTCGAAGAAGAGGAAAAAATGAGGCGATAACATTATCTAAGAGAGATTATCTCGGATAACACGTGCGCATTCTAACACAATCATCCGATTTATTCTTACGCGTCAAAGTGACTTCCACTAAAAGGAAAAATCCAAATGAAGCGACTTCTGCATTCAGTTTGGAGTTCATTCGTTGCAGTACGTGGGCGAGTGAATTATATGAATTGTAAGATTCGCCTGGAATGAATTCTCATTACTTTCTCATGGGCTTCCTGATCCCCGTCGTCGACGCAATAATTCTAAATAGAACAGAAGAAACGAGAAAAAGATACAAATTAATTTCGCTGGCATTTTAAGGATATGGTCACCAATGAGATGACAACAAATGTTTGAGACACTTGTTAATAGACAGTAAAGATGAGGGTCGATTTCTCCACTTAACGATTTAAAGAGACTCAGAAATTAAAGGCTTGAAATTGCGACAAAGTCGTCGTCATTGGCTACATAACTATAAAAGTTTTGCTAAAGTGACAGGATGCCAGTAGTCAGGAGAAGAAGGGCAGCGAACGCAATCGAAATTATAAACCGATAATTATCGGTTCGCAGTATGATCGTAGTCACGGTGGTTTATTTAATAAATATATGTTACGGTGACTATCAACTCACTTATTAATATTTGAATTTTAAGACAATTAGAACTTTTTCTATCTACGATGAAAATTGTTTAATTATAAATTAAAATAAAAATAAATTCTACATACATGTCTCGAATAACACAAAACCTTGCCAGGGGATTATTTTGTCGGAGCAAAAAAAACTGCTCAATCCGATTCGACGGTTGCAGTCGAAAGATAAACCAGAACCAAAATTGGTCACATTCATTCAGTTCCGGATTGAATACCGAAAAGAAAATAATTCGAATCAGAAAAGGGAAAGAAAATCCCTAACATTACTCGAAGAGACACCTTTAGGTAAGTCAGTGCCACTTTCCATATGAAGAAAACGCATGAGATATCCAAAATCGCATAGGCAACAAAGGAAGTAAAATAAAATAAAGTAAAATCTTTGGATAAGAATGGCGACAAAGGAGTAGGATTCAAGGAAATAGCCTATTCGATTCGCAGTTCATCGGCCGAAAGTCACAATTTATTAAATGCTGGAGACAGAGGAGAGACACACACATCAATTAGAGAATCAATAATGAGTGCAAGACAATCGAAAGTGCTGAAGTATGTTGTCAAACCACATCAGCGGAAATAATTAGCGAATAAAGCTCCCCATTAATGGCAAAAACAGGGGGAACTTGACGTTTCATTTGTTCGCTAAATTAAATTTTTTCCGATGAAATTCAAATTTTAATAATTATAGTTTGCCATCTGCATAGGTCTTGACAATAAATTCAAATTTAATAAACAGCATCAAAATAATAGTATAAATAATTAACTTGATCTCCTTAAATTAATTATCAGTTAAGGATATTTCACTGACCGAACTCCGTTACAGAACGCGAATATCAAGTTAGGACGCATCAAAAGTTTCATTTCTATTGACAAAATACGCAGACGCAGAATCTGTAGATATGCACTCGATTCGAAGGACTAGAAACAGAAACTCCAAACTCAATCAAACACGAATTTCCTTTTTCGCGAGAAGAGGTCGTCCAGCAAACACAACT
The DNA here is from genome assembly GCA_036926295.1 of Pachydiplax longipennis. Classification (NCBI taxonomy): domain Eukaryota; kingdom Metazoa; phylum Arthropoda; class Insecta; order Odonata; family Libellulidae; genus Pachydiplax; species Pachydiplax longipennis. Next base: position 8,844,363 of record JAVFKF010000024.1, on the reverse strand, counting down.
CTGAAAAACATCACAGACTAAAGAGTGTGAAATGATGTAGTAAATCATAGTCGTTGACAGCATCATGAAATGAGAATATTATTAAGGAATTATTTACAGCGGGATAAAAATCATTTTTCTTTACTTATGGGTCAGCTGATCATTTACCGTGTGCGATTTACGGAACAACACTATTTTTTTAAAGAATTTTAAGTTTTCTGATTGTCTTCAATTAAATGCCGAATCGAAGCATGTACTGCCACTAAACTAATGATAATATGCATCGATGCATTTTATAAAAAAACTAACTTCGAAATTTCCAAGAAATATTGGGTACTCGACAAATTAGTTGGAAACACTCAAAAAAGTATTGCGCGGCATCCCTGCTTAGAGGGTGATGAATTTTCGGCATTTCGCTGGATTCTGCCGCAATTATTTGATAAAACCCACTGGGAACCGCTTTCAGCACGTCCACTTTGAACCAATACCGTCTGTTATTCGAGAACTTAACAATAGAAGACTGAGCCCAACTTACAACGAATCATTCTTCTTATTCCTATATTACAGAGATGAAATCATCTTAGAAGGAATTTCACAAAATCTTTCCAGGATATCATCTTATCCATGAAAAAAATAATTTTTCTGCAATAACCTTCAATGATTTATATTTTCAAATCCGAGATCTGCCGACACCAACGCTATGAAAATCACCTATATCTCGCTCAGTTCGAACTAAATAAACATTTCCCTCACAGCGAAGAATATTTGCTTTATCAGAATCTTTTACGGCCTAAATTCACAAACATTCTTCTGTAACAGTTTACATTGATTAATGTTAGGCATATTGAAGTAGTTTTTCAGAAACAATACCACATTTCAAAGTAGAAGTCAGAGTCAATCAGAATATAAGGGTTAATAACGAAAACTATCAGAAAGCAATAAATATCATCACATCGTGATGTGAACAAATTTTACTTCGTCTCATCCTCAGGATTTATGCGAGCCGTACTTGAATTCCAAGTACAGATTCTTCCGTAATTTCTGCAAACAGTTGAAGAGATGATGGAACCGTAGCGACATTCCTGTTTCTAGTAAACCTGCACGGCTTGCGAAACCGAAAATTGCTAATACAACATCTTATTCTTCTCTTCACAACGAAAGTTGAACAACGCATACTATAGTTTCATCCGCAGTTCCGTCCATGTTCGATCGGGCAAGCAAAGGAGCATGCCAATGGAAAATACAAAAGATAAACAATTAAAATCCGGAGGTCGGAAGAAAACCGTGTAATAAGAGGGATTGGATATAACCAGGATGTGAAAATTTTTAATTTACTTTAGGCTGGAAGACAAGGGAAGGGATCTTTGATTTTCAAATTTTAACTCCTTAATACGAAAATAAATCATATTTATTTTGCTTTATTTGCCACAGCTGTATAAAGGGTATCTAGAAACTCTTGGAAATATCAATGAGTAAAACTGGTTTCATTCTCGCCACAGTTTTGAAGAGTGACAGTCTTCTCGGACCAAGACAGCACCTTTCTTTGTTAATTTATTTTGGTAATTTTTCACTCTGTGATGAAGAAAATTTTAATACGTAGACAATCATGGGAGGATAATGAATTTTTAAAAGCAGTACGATTTTTCCAAGACTAGGCCTATCAAAACACTGCACTGCCACTTTAATTAGTCGAAAATCCAGCGAACGTTTAATCTGACGTTCGGCACAGAGACGAGATTTATCTCACTCCATAGCATCGGCTCAGACAGGATATTGTTCTGCTTCGCGATATTTTCATTTGCTTCTCACAGAATAAGAAATTGCAAAGAAGAGACGGCGATACAGATTGCACCCCTATGCCACCGAAGACGGATTATTTCGGTTTCCACAATTTTTATAACCTCAATTTTTATGCATTTTATTTATATTTCTACAAATTTTTATATAATGAAAAACACTGAACGCAACAACGTCGTACTCGTGTCGGGGGTAATAAAAACACACCCACTTTAATTAATGGAAATGAGGCAAGGAGTGGGAGAGGTAAGACTTTGACGGATAAACTAATAGGCGAGTTGGATTTTTTAATTATTATTCGAAAATTGTTGCCGTAATTTAAATTTTGTAGGATTTCTATAGTTTTATAAGCATCTGATGAACTCGAACGTGGGTATGAAGGGGAAATGGTTTAAAATTCGAGGAGTAACTACTTTCAAAGAGATTTTTGGGACGCATTATTCTTTTTAACTACAGGAGAGAAATAGATAGGAATTCGATTTAATAATAAATTAACATTAATAAATATAAATTATGTTTGTAAGTTGTTTCACCAAAGAGAAAAAATTCCAAATGGGAGAGATTAACTGCGCTTAACCAAAACGGAATCCCGCGCGCATTCTCAAGACTGAGAAATGAGAGTCGCAAGAAGAGAACCTGCAGTCGAGTTCAACATCTCGAGCAACTGAAACATTTACTTACTGATGAAAATCCCGCAAAACTAGCTGATCGATATTCAATTGAATTCGACTATGAAATAGTTGACGAATATTTTCGGCGTTCGTTGACAAATTATCTTTACAAAGATACCACTCACCTTGAAAATTATTTTAAAAAATGAAATGACCTGCAGACAGCGAGTGTATTCTGATATTTCTCGATGCTGTAGGACAGTGCATTCCAAACTGTGTGCTGCCATTGACAAGTAAAGGGTAGTATGTGTACCGTGAAAAAAATTACGGCCGAGTCTTAGCAAAACTCTGAATTTTTGAAAAGTTTCTGTAAATATTTCTCCACTATACTATATGTTGGTACGTGAAAAGGTTTACAACAGAACTAATGATATTTACAAATTATCACAATATTATTCCACTCTTGGTTTTTCAGCCTGTGATGTCAAACTTGAAGTCAATATCTTTAATTACTTAACCCCCCCAATCCATTCAAGCATGATCTATCTTTGCGAATCAGTTTTTTCGGCCATCATGAAAATAAAATAGCAGACGGTAAATTAGGAGTTACGCGTACATCTAATTTAGAGCATAGTTTTGAAATTTAGGCGTATATGTAAATTTTTCCTTCCTATTAATTACACGTAGAAGATATTTATTTACACTTGGTGCGCTTTAAAAGAAAACCACATCCCTAACGAACCGTGGGGTAAAATAGCTACGCAGACACCCCCATAAGGATACGGGTGGAAGAGAAGCCCTAGGGATCCCAGAGGATAGATCTGCGGGAACGGCCACTGGAGGAAGAATTTCAAAACAGCAGCAGAAGAAGACGCGAAGAACATCGCAGAATTAATCGTTTAGTGGAAATTCCGAGGACGTCATTTGTTTACGGGAAAGTGAGACAAACGGGCGAAGTAGGGCGATCCCTCTTCCGGACGACTTGGCAACGCCGCGCACCTTGCCAAGGGAGCAACAGCTGTTGACCGTGAATGCTCCCACAACCGATCTTCTGAATAATCTGGATCGGAATGCCTGCCAGGAGTCCCGGGTTCAATCGCCGGAGGATCCACGCCGACCCATTTCACGGCGCCTTGAAAATGGCGGAAGTCCAAAGACTCATCCGCCGCGAAAACGCTGACAATTTGTTTAAGCACATCTCCCATTCGCTAATGCCTTTCATAAACCTCTATCTTATTTTTCGTTTGTTCCTTATTTACGAGTTGTCGAACCCTGAGCGCCGCAATTTGTAAGAAATCGTTTAAAGCAACAGTGCAAGCCTTCAAGGCATATAGTCTTAATCTAAATATTTGTTTACCAAAACTGCGAATTACAATAAAACAAATTAATATAGTGTATTTATGGCTAGGGTGGAGAAAAACTGCAAAAGAATCTTTCTCTGACACAGGTTTCCCCTCCTACCTTTCCCTACACGCAAAGTCGACTGGAAAGCCTTATTAGGTTGATATTTGTACAATACGCGAGCGTGCAATACAAATTACGTCGAAAACGAAATGAAATTAATTTTTTCCGTTCTAAACTCCTTTGAATGAATCAATGAGTATTTTTGGATATAGTAGCGTTTCGGATTGCGAATGTCATTCCAAAAAGAATTACCTTCACTAGTCAAAGCATCGCAGAACTTTATTAAAAACAGATAACTTCGTTAGTATTCTTCGACGTCAAATTCAAATAATAAAGCCATCGATTTAATTAATAACTGCGAAGTGAAATGGTCCATTTGCGGTTGTTTTCATCCTAACTTCCCTCTGCATATCAGAAGAGTTCACCCATATTTTCTCAATAACCGTCAGCCGAAAAATCATCCTCAAATAACAGAGGAAAGTTGAAAAAATGTGCAAAAATCTTCTAAACAAAAATATTAACAAGATAAACTGTGGACATAGTAGTATTCAGTCTCACATCTAATTTTCAAGGCGCGCCAGGTGGTTGACAACTCCTTTTACTTCTACGGTTGCATCGAAATCCGAGCTGGATTGCAGGAACATTTCGGCAAATACATTCGCACCTAAAGTTTACTTCGTGGTCCAGTGGCGTCCGGAAGAGTCTGCAGGTACGTGATGGCACAGTGGATGGCGGGCAGATCGATAAATCCGAGAGAGTAAACTTAAAGACGTCGACCTCGGAGCAATTGGCCGCTGCCCTAAACACACAATTCGTTTGGAAGCAGAATTATTTGGTGCTGCAATAGGACAGACGAGGCCGTTTCTCTCAAAACCCTTATGGTTTTGCGGAATTGCTAAGGTCGTACGCAAACGTCGGTAATCGTACATTTTTCGAACGCCTTCATTACCTAATCTCTATTACGTCTCAAACTGCAAATGTTGTCTTTAAATGGCGTATGAATGCTACTTACGGCTATACCATTGACGCGCTACGTACAAGTCCTTGGACCACTAAAATCCAATATAACGTACGGTAGAAAAAATCGTCAAAACTTTCCTCTGGAGCACCTTGGTTTAAGACTGCGAAAGCTGGAAAGACTGATAGAGCCTGTCTAAAATCAGCGACACTGTGGATATCTAGGAGAATACTAAATATTGGTTTGACAGGAAAACTTATGAGAACTATATTTCGAAACGAAGAGAGGCAACTGATGAATGTGGAAGAGGAGAATTAAGAAAGAGACGGGACAGGAGGATTAAAGTAGTTTTAGAGGGAAATGTGTTAAGACAGAAGTGAAGAGGACGAATAAAGAAAAGTATCGACATGAAATCCTGGCAAGAATGAGGGAGGATACCCTCTGGAGAAGAAGAGAAAACACCTTCTGCAGTGACAAGGACATTGGCCTTCGGGTGATAATTTTAAAGAAGAGGATTTTCCAATACACAGTCTTAGAATTAATCGGTGCCTTAAGTTTTACTGGAAGAATGTGCGTGGACTCATAGTCCAGCGATTAACCATCTACTAACAGCTCGATGAATTGCAGGCGAACAACAACAAGGCTAACCTTCAGCTTCAATCTACGTATGTATATTACGTTATTCCAGAAGTCGTTTCTCCACTTATTCACCATTTCAGTCTCTGTGAAGTGAACTTCCATGCCATACATCCAACCGCATGAGATATTTCTTTACAGAACTTGCAAGGGCTTTCAAATTTCAATAAATTGAGCATTCCTAACCTTCATCGTAAGATTTAAGCATCTGAAGCTCAACGCTCGAGTCGAACGCTGAGGACAATAGGCATAAGATTTAAAAAAAATACAATGCGACCAGCTTATCGACGTACCAAGTACAGTCGTTCGTAAAGTGAGCTTTATTCTCACACAAACGAAAAGCTGACTCCTTTAGATCGGAAAAAGCAACTTTCAATCTCTCTTGTTTTACTGATTCCCTAATCGGCAAGAAAATAAAAGGAGGAATTAACCTGTATATTCCATAAGCACAATCATTTACGTGTTATCGCGCATCGTTGATATTCGAATTTAACGAAAGAGATCCAACGTCGAAGCAGAAGCGAAGAGTAAAAATGACGTCAGAGGGTCCTTCTGCCGTTGGAATCGCCGAGGCGCCGTCGCAAGGAAATCTGTTGTAGTGGAGCTCACCTGCGCCTCACGCACCTGCTCCCCCTCCCCATCCGCCCCCCCCTCCCCCCCACATCGCAAGTGCAGGATGCAATCCAGAGGGAAGCGCCTTCCACGGAGCTTCTGGAAGCGATGCCACGGCGCGGCAGCGATGGATCTCGATGGTTCAATGAAAGCGCACTTCCAGAAATAGAAGTTGCCACCAGTTGACTTCGGAATCGAATTCTTGGTGACATTGCGAAATATTCCGCTGCTCCTTTCCAAAACCATCTACATTAAAAAGGCGTTCGTGACATAAGATAAATGCAAGAATCTTTTCTTTAGAAGATTCTATTAACGTGTCGGTCCAAAAAAAACAATGATTGACGAACCTCTGTAGACGAAAACATTTCTCAAAGTGGCAACAAAGGATTTATAAATAGGAGAAAATCTTGCAGGAGAATTTAAGTTGATCGCCGCTAAAACTGCTAGAAAAATCATTTTTCAATAAAAGCGAAAAACGGACGAAATTAAAAATAAAGGTTTTTAATTAAAGCGTGAATGATCCAAATGCTCACTCCAAAAAAAAACGAGGAAACTCAATGAGTTCAGGCTTAAGTGTATAAGTCTCACCTTATAATGAAGATTATTTCTACTCTCCCGCCAAGTAAAAATAAAAACATTAAAAACTTATACACTTCATAAATGATAAAGGAAAAATAATATATGAATGAATGAATAATGTATAAGTTTTTATATATTTTTATTCTTTTACTTTGTGAAAATGTGAGGATAATCTTCTCTTTCATGAAACGAGATTTCAGCTTCTAAACTATCTGATGAAATCACATAAATGCTGGTGTGGTGTGTGAATTCTAAAGTTTCATCGTTCAGTTGTGCGTACAGACAAATATCGTAGGAAGTACAACGAGGTGCCAATTGCCATCGATATCTTCCCCAAACCAAAGTGCAAACATACGGAATTCACATTTTCTGCTGAAAATTCCCAAATTGGATCCCCTTAATGGCATATGAATTTAGCTATGAAAGCGTTCGAAATAATATTTTTTCTTGAAGGCACGTCCAAGTTCGTGAATGCGGAAAAATGCATTCGATCTTCCAACACAAGTTTACAGGATCGAAATTATTAATTAATTCTCAGTCCCTTCCTTGTAAACGAAAGAAAAGGCAAATAATAACTTAAATAATTGATTTGAGTGTCATGGTACAGTAATATGATAAAAATACACACTGTAATAGTCGATGGAGCTATGGCGAATATGTATTTTGATAGCATAAGTACGTGTCAGTGAAAAGTGTAATAAGTGATGTTATCTTGTATTGTCTAACACAGAAACTAATTTAGCTCATTTTAACGACAACCAAAGCAAAATTCCGCAAGCAACTTCCGAGATCAGTCTCATGATTGGATTACATCGCCGATTTTAGATGAACTTCTTCCATTATTTTCCATTTTGTTAGAACCGGTAAAGCCATCAAAACTTTAAATTCTCATAAACGACTCATCCATAAAGACACTGTCTTAAGCAATCAGTTACGAGAAAGTAACGGTCCGCCAGATGTGAGTCTGCATGGCTGTAATTGGGCACCGGAAGACACCACGATATTTCCTTATGGATATTTCGAACATTGCTCTACATCTTCAATCCCATTTTTTAAATCTTCTTATTATCCGTATCGCACTGCATTTGCTTCGATATTCACGTCGACCACCATAATCTTTCAAGGATTATTAGAGCAATTGAAACTTCAATTCCGAAAAGACGAGCACTATCACGCTGACGTACTCATTTAGAGACAAATAGCAAATAATAAAATAAGCAGCACACTATCTACTAAAGAGTTGGGGGCCATGGAGCCCGTGGGTGTCATTGTGGTCTCCTTAGGTAATTGTCCTGGAAATAATTGATCTTGACGACCAGATGATGGCTCAAATAGAACGGGGAAGATTCCAAGTGATCAAACGAGGAGATTGATAAGAACGATAAACTAAAAGTTATCCACAAATTAAAGTGAATTAAAGCGAGAAAAATATTCCTTAAAATTGCAACGGTCTCATTATTTTTCTATAAATCCGTATAAACCTTGGGAAATTCGTTTTCAAATATACATTCCTACGATTTAAAAAATAAAAATAATACGGACTTTATTGCAATTAGACGAGAAGCCTAAATTTAAAGTTGGGCCCCGTGGAAACCCTCTTGCCCCGCTAATACTAGTGGCGGATCTTATCTGTTGATCCGGCTTCTTTATAATTAAATTTAGATCGAAACTATGAATAGGTCTTTTCCGAATTACTTGGTATATCTTACGACAGAATAAGAAATAGATAGAAAGTTAAAGTTAAACATTAAATCTATCAAAGTGATGGGAGTTTTCTCGCCATCGTGGAGGACAATGAGTAGAGAATGATTGAACAATAATACAAGAGTTCATAAATCACGATGATAAATGCCTGAGTATTCAAATGCAAAGAAACGATACAATGCAATATGAAGAGCTGGAATGACTTCGTCGGGTATATTAAATAAATTAAAGCAAAGGTTTAGAAATGTCAATATCTGGAAAAAAAATTGCATCACAAAGATACACTAGGCTCGTAAAATGAGTCAAGACATAGTAACTGTGAAAAGAAGAAAGATAGACTCTTGTCGAGGCGCACTTGATGAGGTTAATTGTTAGTCTGCAACTGCATTAAATACTTCCGCTAAAAGGGAAAGAATGTAAAGAAAACGTATTTTGGCTCCCTCTTCGGAAGTGAAACCTTTCTAATGAATGGTCTCGCAGAATTACTCAATAGCAACAAAATGGTGCAATCTTCTTGTAACTAAATATAATTAGATGGGATTCACTAATTTATTACGTGAAAATGAAGAACGGTTCCTTCGGCTACATCTTTGTCTCAGAACTGATCGCTGTAGAAAGTTTGTATAGATTCCAAGATGATAGGATTGACTTCCACCACTCTCGCTTAATTTTAGGCCATTATGTGTACAGAGCTTATATCCGTAAGTCCTCTTCATTTGATGTGATTTCTGAATTCGTTTAATGCCGAAGCAACAGATAAGGATATTGACTTGCTAATCAAGATCCCAAAATACAGCCCATTCAAGAAATCGTTTGTATTGTTGTGCTGTACGTATCTAAAGAAAGTTTCCAGAAGCATATCGGATAAACAAATCTATGAATGAGGATAATTTTCTCACCAATGCAATCAAGCGATCAGGAGTAGAGAATTCGAGATTAACAGATAGAAGAATGCAATTCAGGTACTCTAAACTACAAGTGCACTGTTTAAACACGTATCACAACTTAAAGCTTCCTTTTCCCCCCTCCAAATGAAGATCGGAGAGCGCAATGAAATAAATTAATTTGCGGCAACCAGACGACGCCTTCCAATAGATATGAAAAAGGAATAATTAGAATTATCCCGGTGACAAACAAGGCAGTTCAACAAGCGAAAATCCGAAGAATAGGTTTAATTCCTCACTCGAAGCATGTTCCGAAAAAGTAATGTCCTTAAAAACAATTAACGATAATATCTTAAGACATATCCTCCAATTGATATGCACAATCGAATGTTAGAATTATTGCAGTCAAGTCGTATCAAGGTATACGCGATAAAATAAAGATAGCTGAAGAAGAATTACTTTGGAAGAGTTGGTGCGAAGCGCAACACAACCATCACAGTCCCTTCTAATTTTCCGCCTTTGGACGGAAACTGCTGGCGCTTAGTTTTATGGAATTGAGTCAGTTTGCCAAGGAGGAGTTTGAAATTGCAATTTTTCTGTATTTATTCATTTCAATGCCGAGATAAACCGTTTACTGTGCTACTCAAAATATAACTACGAAATCATCGATGCAAAATTAAAAAATAATTCCGAATTCTTTTAAATTTTTCAACAAATATTTGGCGCTCGAAAAATTATTTGGGCGGCACTTGAAAAGCATTGCTCCCAGGCGCGCAGCTTGGAGGGAACCCTGTTTACAACATGGTGTGGAGGGTTTTTACCCACAGCGGCCAACCGAGTCATTAGCATTTTCAATCGAATCGGCAGCGTACGGAGAAAGTACGTAAAGCTCAAAAGATGAGCGCACTGAAATGATGACAGGTATCCGATCGCTTCTTTTCACCTAATCTCGGCGTATAGAGGCTCTTTTGGCGGTCCCAGATGGGCTCCACAAGTGCATGAGCGTCTTCTGTGCAGCGACATTTGGCAACAAGGGCCACTCGAGGCAATGTGGCAGGTCGTCAGGAGGGGAGGCGGCAGCTGTAGAGGAAGCATCGTAGGGTTAGAAAGAAGGGACCGGACGCCCAAAGCAAGCTCGAATTCCTATCGCGCTCCACGACAACATTTGGACAAAAGCAGACACGAAAATGGTAGCGATCTGCAAATCCGCCGATCAACATCGAGTGATTGCGTTTCGTACAAATCCAGAATTTAAACTCCTAAAACGGGGAAATGAAGAAACGGTTCATCGTAAGGACCAGCACATGCGCCATAGATACGGAGAAGTCGCACGAAATTAAAGTCGAAATAATATTCCTGAAAAAGAAGTTGATAATTCAATAAAGCTAATGCATCGCGATTATCAGTAATTCTGTAATAAGTATAAACATATAGAAAAGCTTTCTCGAACATGTATAGTAAATATTAAAATTATTTACCAATAATATTTACCGCTACAATGATATTAATAAGCGAGCCTATATGCTATCTTACACAAAACTTGCAATATAATTCAGGCGTGTGCAAGCTTTTACCCTAATTAGCCCCATCAGCTTTCGTAAATATTTCGCGGTCCACAGACAGTATACCTTGCAGTTGTTTGAAGAATATTCCTCTGAACTTGATTAGTTTATTTTTCTATTCTAATTATATGTTAAGCGAACATAGGTTTTTACGTGTCGCGGTTGATTCCATTTTGGCTTGCAGGGGTTTGCATAGAAAATTGCATGAAACATTGAGGAAAGAACAATCCACTGGGCCGCACAGAATACGTTGAAGATCCGCCTTCATCTTAAGATTATTAATTAACTCATTAGATGTAGAACCACTTGAAGGTTAGATGAGTATATTTCTTTAAAAAATAATGAAATTACTGAAATGTGTGGAAGCCTCTAAAACTAGCAATGAGTCGCTAAATTGGAAAGAATGGAGTACTCGAGTAAAGCACATCTCACGATTACACTTCATGGAAGAAGACTGAACTAAGGACACCTATATCGCGCCTAATCCATACGCAATATTGAAATAGAAAGTGCAGGAATTTATACAAATATATGCAAGCTAGAATTAATGAGCGCTTTTACTGTTTCCCAAACCTTTCAGTGAAATAATTACGTTCTCCTATATGTGATATAACAGCAAGCACACTTCTTAGAGAGAAATGGAAGCGAAAAACCACATAAACTCAAACAAGATAACCAAGAAAAAGCAAAGGAGAAATCACGAAAATTTTATATAATTACTAGGCCAAACTGCCAAAGTGTTAATTTTCTTTCATATAAAATTCATACGCCGAAAGATTACCAATTTTATCCATTTATGAGACCTCATCTCCATAGCCCATTCTCCGAATAAAAACTTATTCAATCAGTGAACGGTTTTCAGGGATTAGATTCACGAGATAATTAGAGTAGACCTGATATACTTTGGGGCACCTACTTTCACCGAAACATCTATGCTTCCTCTAACATTAAGCTCGTAATGGAAAAAGTACGAAATGAAATTAAGGTATCAGTTGTTTTAAATAATATAATCGTTATTAAAAATACGCTGCGTTAGTCAAGCTCAATAAGTTCCATCGCTATGGTAATGGAGAGATAAAAATGTATGGACCAAGCCCAGGAATTAGATCATGATGCCAAATGACTTAAATCTTATATCCTAATACACGCCTTCCAGCGCGTTTCTGATCACGAATATAAATTAAGAAAAAGATTCCTTCGATACAAAGAATATCGACTCGATAAGAAATACATCGGGTGTTTTCAATGTCTCCATCCGATTCGTAGCGCGAAAACGGTTCATGGCATTTGAATGAACAAATTCAAAAAGAAGATTCCAAAGATTTGTTATATTACCGGTAGAAGCATTTTAAATGTGTATTTAATTTTGAATTATTATTGCATTTTACTATTTCATTATTATACAGCTTTTTGAAATGGGACGACGACTTTGTAAACACCTTTTATATAGGAGAAAATGAGTAGAAAGAAGCGACGATAAAATATAATAGTTAGTAAAGATCTGTTGAGTGGCACGAAAAGGAGTTCGGATGAGATATTGCGCGAAATATAAGACGAAGCACTAATACGAGAAATGGTAATATGTGGGAAGAGAGCGTCGCTGAAACAATGTTTAGGGAAACGGGCGGTTTCTCTGAAATGTAAAACATGAAAATTTCGCTAAAAAGCAGAGCTGAAGCTGGTTGCCGAGCACCTAAAGCGTTTCGCAGAGATAATATGATTAGAAATTAAAGCCCGCAAACCTCCAAATTATTCGCTTAGATCAGGGACAGGAACGGAAACGAATCAAAAACGGAAAAATGTCATTATACATGAGTGAAAACCAAACCCGAATCTATAAAAACTGTAATTTATAATCCCCGAACCGAAAACCGTTATTTATTATTACCTTCTAAACTCGTTGGTTCTCCTCGAGGCTCATTTAATTGATGTGCATTTGAGGAAGTTTCGCTAAACATATAAAACTACGACTTGCAACTTACGATCACTAAGTTTTATTCTAAAATTAAGAGTAATGTAGTGTAAAGGTTAAAAAAAAACTAGAAAGAACAAAACAAAATTCCGGAAGGATATACTGCAATCGCAGTTGGAGCGAAATAAGAAAAATCTGAAGACGGAGCGAAACGTGAAGTAAACCGAATATTTTTTTTTCGTTGAACAAGAGCGAAAATCATAATGTAAAACATTATTCCTTGATTTGAGTTGGCATTTATGCACAAGCATTCAACACGATGAATTTCCTCTCCGAAAATGCATCAGAAGATATGAAAACCGATCGATATCAACAAGTACAACGAATAAGCATTGAAAATTTATCTGTAACATACACAGTACGAATATTTTATTACAGCTGAAGATAGAGATTGCGAAAGCCACGTTTCATACATTTAGATGTAGTTCATCAGACGGCAACGCAACCCTTCCGCTCACTCAAAGAGCACACTGTCAGAGATATTCCAAATTTGAAGGAAATCACTCCGTTAAATATATATAATATTTTACATTAACCAAAAGATGTATCAGAGTCGTCCTTAAACGGAGACATGGATGACTTTTAAACTTCAATAAGGTAGAAGTTTACTACAACTACTACAAGTAATTATTGCCTCTATTTGACTTTGAAAAGACATTCAGAATATCAGAAAACTATCTTTGCTTTTCAATGCATTATGTAATTATTTTGTTGGTAATATGAACCCGGGCTATTGAATCGGAACCGATACGAAAACTAAACCGAGAAAAGATTACTTTTTTCGGAGTGAAAACCTAATCCGAACCGAAGAATTAAATTCCTTTTAGAAGAAAAAAGTATAACTTTTATTTTTCTGTATCGATAACCATCGTATTCTTATTATAATGTTTGGCATTTGTTATGATAAAAAACCAAATGCAATTGTGGACTGCAACTCACTAAATACCATTTAAATATTAAAAACTAAGGATATACTCTGATTATTTATTAATAATTTATTGATTAATTATAGAATGGCGAAATCCCCCGTCAAAATGACGGAGATAAATTTAATTTGAATAAATATGAACTGCTATTATCGCACATATCTTAATTAGGTCAAGATACCCCGTCAAAAATGTCACAGATTAATTCAAAGGTTCATTATCTGGCATGCAGTATTCACGTTTAGGTTCAATTAGAACATGATCATCAATTGGCCGAGTGACGATGATCCAAAGATTCGTTCTACAGTTTATCCTCAGTGGTTCGAGTCCTATTAAGGTAAATTTTTTTCCCGGAAATGTAACTTTTAAATTTGCTAAGAAGCTTCATAAGTAGCTAGGAAGTTTCCATAGCATGCTTGTTAATAATGCAATTCTTTACTTGAAGTACGCAATTGCTTATTTTAATGACGCACGATTATATAGATGTGTAGGAATTCATAATAAATTTATTTTATAATTTTTGTATGTTTCGTTCTCTAAAATGAACATAAAGTTTACTTTAGTTCTCATTTCTTAATAAATATATACATGACCCATTGCCACGGCTTGTTCATTTCAAAAAAAGCAATCATTCTCTCCCTACTTCTTATATGAACTGATGGGATACTTTTTATATTTAATTATCAGTATATCTACATACGTAAGTAACCCTTTCGGACATATGGCAGGAGGTGCGCGCACTCTATTTCATTATTAGGCTTTAAAAAATCATTCCTAGAACCGACTTGATTTTTGCATCTATTTCCCTTTACCTTATCATTTCGGCCTATGTAACATAGATTTTTCTATGTATCCTAAGAATTGGGGATATAATTCTATAACGTCGGGAAGTGCGTGAAATTAATTTCCTAAGACTTCTCCCATGCACAGGAGTTACTGACATCCGTTCATAAACACATACACATCGATGATTATTATATAAGACTATCAATAGTTTGATTCCAAACTGTAATTAAAATAAAATCTATTGAAGGGCCACGTGTAAGGTGCATAGAGGTAATTTATGTATTAATGGAGTGAAGAAACTAGGGTTCGAACTGCTTCGACGAATTCTGTGAGAAGCATATTTGGAAAAGCATCCGAATTTGGTGTTTTCAATGAAAACAAGTATATGAATCGGATTTCAGATGACTTAGATGGATCGCATCAGGCAACATGGTACCATAAGTCTTTCTTAAACTGTTAAATCTATGATTCAGTTTCCTTTGAGCCAGTTAGCGTACTTTTGGTAAGCAGTCATTGACGCTGTCATAACCCTTCATCGATTTACCGGTAGGTTGCGGTACACCGGCGGTACATGTACGCCATAAGCGAAAACATACTACAGCATCCGTCTTACAATTATTTTTCCCTTAGATAACGTACGAAATTTGAGTGCATCTTAGATTCGAGAATATAAGCTATTTAAAATATTATCCATACTTTCCTAGGGTTCGTAGGCGAAGACATCAAAACGAAGTGAAATACATTAAAACGAAAAACCGTGGAAACGGAGCGTACTTATGAGTGTCTTACCTACGAAGACCTTCTCAGATACAAAACAGTCATTTCTATCAATTGTAACAATTGAAATCACGTGAAAAATACTTGAACCACTTGAAGCATAGTATATTGAAAAAAAAACAAAAATCTCTAATATAATTATTCTCTGACATTAAATTCTAAAATATTGTAAAATACTAAGTATAAAATTGAGAGAAAGTAAATAGATGATAAATAAAGCGTCACTCGTGTCCTTGAAAATTAAGAAACCATGAAAAATCTTATCATTACAACCCCTATCTCTTGAATTATTTGTACTTCCAAGAAGAAAGAAGCGGGATCATTTCCTACATACGGGAAACATCAAAGAGTGCAATAACATCGTTAAAGAAAAAGAAGAGCTATATACCAAACGTCAGAGGAGTTCTATCCAGACTTCTGGGGCTGGAGGACTCTTGATTAATCCAAAGTAACTCCTAATCTCGCGGAAATTTCTGAAACTCATTCTCAATACATGACAAATCAGGATTTTCCAGCACATACTTCCAGGACGACAAGCACTATCCTAAAGGATTCCCTCTGCGAACCTTATCAAATAATTATCTGACTTAGGAGTTTTAGTACGGCACGCACCCGTGCAAATCGGCATTATTTGGAATCATCTTCGAACCCGACGGATACGACTAACGGTAAAACTACGCGCATCATTAAAAGCGATCTTCATTTAGTTCTCATTTTACACACGGCACAGCTGCGCTGCCACCCACGCGAATAAATAAACATACCCTCTTCTAATTGGCCGAGTACATTGAAATTCTAATAGTCGGAGGTTAATTTTCGAAACATTCTTCGCGCGCTTCCGAGTCAACAGGTGGCAACAATTTTCTCATCCATGATGAATCGCACCGAATTACGAGGCATGCCATGAGGATCCAAGTACGAAAGCATTCGAATCTGAATCATTTCCACGAAAAGTGGGGGAAATGACGAAGGATGCCAAACAAAAGAGCGCCATCCTCAATTAGGAACACACTCCATTTCTTAGCATATTCGGATGTGATCGCCTTTGATCATTTTGCAGAAATACCTTATTTATGGTACATTAAATAGATGCATGTAGATTGATGTCACAGTTTTAGAGTGAATTCCAATTTGATGAAAATGTAACACATTTACAGCAGATTTGTACGAATATATATGAACTACAAGCAATAAAAAGAAGTAAATCGAATAAATATATACCGAATAAAGTTTCAGTACAAAATTATTAACATGATGAATAATGATAGAAACATTCTTTACGTAATGAGTAATGTGAGAGTGTGCACGGTATAATAGTGACCGTTGTGAAAAGGATAATATAAATGAAGGAATATAGACAACAGGAATAAGCCTACGTGTTCTAGGAGGAAAGTTACACTTAAATAGCGAAACTAATCAGGCAGAATCAATATTGAAGTTTGCCAAAATATCAAAGATCCGATGAGGAACTTCAATCAAGTGAAGTTTATCCCTGATCAATACACATCTGGTACATTTATCACTTCAAATGGCATTTTAAAATTTAATTTGATATTAATTCATATAAAAAACCTTTTGAATCGCACCCTTGCAAGTTTCAATATTCGACTTTGAAATCTATGCATAAAAATTATATATAATAAGAAAACAAAAAGAGACTCGGTCTTAGGGCTATCAAGGAGAAGAGAAATTGGATGATCTTTCAAATATGATTCATGGGAGAGAAATATAATAATGAAATCCCGAGATAGATTCGCTAACCAAGGATATACCTTTAAAACGGTCATCACATTAAATCATTTTAACGATGCTTAATCGCATCTGTATTTTACGTGTAATCGTAACTGCGAATGATTCAGAGAATATTGCAAAGAATTAAATAATTTTCTAATAGTATCATATTGGCTTTAGCAAACATGCAATACATTTACGAGAACAAAGATCTGCCTTAATAAGCACCATTCACCGCTTTTTCGATTTTGACGGGCTATTTTTAAAATTTAAAATTAAAGCTAAAATTTCTCTTCGGTAAATAAATTAAACCAATAATACAGTTCGATAAATAACTTATAATTTTACGTCATCGGTATATATATATACACACACATCGCTCAGAGCGATATATATCGCATTAGAAGCGACAACAGCGCAGCCGAGGGACACGGAAATAAAGAGAGAATCGGTAAGAATGGAAAACATGTGCAACAAGTGAGCAAAGAGGAGAGCAAATGAGATTGATTGATCGCAGCGCCTCGCATCGGGTCCTTCCTTTAAATAGCTGGAGAAATATTCGCATCGCTCTCCTGCTAATCACGGATTCCATCGGACGCAAAACATAACCTGCTACGAGATCTTTGGAGAAGCATGTAAGTTTAAGGACAGGAAATATCAAAAGGTGCGGGAAAAGGAAATTCAAAAGAAATATAAGGGACCATTCCCGGAGATTTCAACAAGCGTTCTTCTCGATACGCGTGAAAACGCCAACTACCGCAATACAGAATTAACATTTTCTGCTTCCGAAAAAACTCCGCCGAGCCGAAGATTGTGAAAACGAATACGGATTCAGCTATAAAAAGTTTCGGTTACAAAAAATGACCAAAAATGTACTTACTATCAAATATTGTTACGTAGCAAATAAAAGAGTGAACGTTCAACGAAAGAGAAAAATTCCCGAAGGAATAATTTTCGTTAGGTGGTTAGCTGAGGGTGGTTGATGGTCGCATCCGGCCCCGCACACAAAAGGGTCCCCCGTGGCCACTTCCCTTGGTAACTCGAGAAGACGCTCGGAGACTTCAACGGATTCGCATGCATCTCCCCAAATCAGATCATCATTCTTATGATTCAAAGCGTGTTTCAAAGAAACCAGATAGTACCAGTTTTCCGCGCCTTGACGAATGTGTTTCAAGAAGAATCCTTTTAGACATACGCCGTTTTTGTCAATTAATGAGAGTTGTATATAAAACTGTTTTCCTAATAAATGACGTCATCAACACTAAAATATGTAAGATTTCTACAGAATAATTAGTAAAGTGTCAGAGTAAGCACAATATTTTCGTTTGGAATCACTCGTTGGAAATCAGAAGATCGGAGTCACTGAAATCGGGAGAATAAGAACGATCGGAAGAGATTAACAGGTTTGCGTAAGCACAACATCAAAGGGGATTTCAGTTGTATCGACGAAAGCACCCCAGAAAGGGATCTGAACCAAGAACAGGAAAGTTGGCTGCAAATGAAACGACCGCTTCATGGCGACCACTTGTTACGACAGCAATTGCCGAGAAAAATGCTGATGACGTCGCAAACGGAGATTAAGCAGTACTAAGATACGGAAACTAGAACTGTAGGAAAAATGATTTCTGCGCCTTTTCCTTCGATAAACCTGAAATATGTTCTCTACATTCTTACTGCATTATCTCAATAAACTGACATACCTGAGGGAATTTAGAATAATCAATCAACGAGGTCGTCGTTTCTATCCAAGTACTGAATTGGAATATTATAACGGGAATGAAGGTATGGTTTACATAAGATAGCCCTATCACTTCAAAATTAATTACAAGTAATATGAAAAATAAAAATGTTTAAAATTTATAATATGCCAAAACATATAGGAAAGATTTTTAATAGACACAAATACGGTTCACTAATCATTTGAAAAACCAAAGGAAAACATCGAAAAAAGTAAAATGCACCACGTTATGAGAAATTAACACTATTACTTAAAGTCGGGACGTTTGCATATCACTCGCGCATCGTAACGAAGCAAAATAGGCGAGTAAATTATATAAAACATATTGAAATATGAATATTCATACACAACGGCCAGAGAACAAAATTGCCTGCCCTTCAAAAAACTTGAGAAGCTATTGATATTAAAGCGGTGATTTATTCGACTCTA
Organism: Pachydiplax longipennis; assembly: GCA_036926295.1. NCBI lineage: Eukaryota > Metazoa > Arthropoda > Insecta > Odonata > Libellulidae > Pachydiplax > Pachydiplax longipennis. Next base: position 8,825,278 of record JAVFKF010000024.1, on the reverse strand, counting down.
AAAACATAACCATAGCTGATCCAACGCATTCCAATAATCGACACAATGGATTTCTAAAATTTAATTTTAAATGGAATAGGTTCCAGAACTGAATATTCATCCACCCTCTGACCCCTACCAATCTTACTACATAAATGCGTGCGATGAATATTATAAGACAGTCTATATATTAACTTATGATTTTATCCCCTCCTATCCTGTAAAATTAATGACAGAATCCTTTAGACAGTTCTTTCCTTAGAAGATGCCATAATCTATGCAACAGAGCGGACAACCAGTCAGTAGATTTCATCATTGGAGTTGTGGTTTACCACCGCCCAGACTGCGTACCTCATTGAAGTGAGATCGGAAATGAGGTGGAAGCAACATCACCAGGAGCCGCACAAAGGATTTGCATTGCCCAAGGAGGCTCGTCAGCAACGAATGCCACAGCGTTGCATTCGACCGCATTCCTCGAGTTCCACGGATCCACGCAACTTAGTTGTGCACATTTATGCTCACTACGCTCGAGTTTCCATGGAAAACTATTTCGCGCATATTCTATCACAGGAGCACCACTTTTCCAGATTTAAATTCCAGGATGGCGATCTATATTACGCCACGGCCATTGTTATATTTCAACACTGATTCTCTCGGCAGTTCATCGAAGATTTCTTTGAGGGCAACTTGAGTAAAGAGAGGTTGTGTAATCCGAAAGATATAATTCTTTGTTTTCACCTTTTTAAATAAAATACTGGCATGTGAGAAATTGTGATTCTCGAAGAAATTAAGCACGATGAATGCACTACTATTGTTGATCTAATATACACATTCTAAGACAAATTATTGGTGATTTAGGTGTAGCGAACATAATACTACTCAGTGCATTACTATTTTGTTGAAAAGTCATTTGTCCATCCATCTGTCGAAGATAAAGCTTTGTAATGTAAAAAAAAAACACTTGTGGGAATGTTGAGGAAGGGATGAACCGGGTGAGATGACTGGATGGCTCCAACGGTCCCTGCTGCCATTACTTTAGTGAACAGCTAAATATTATATCGGATGTAGTTCCATCATGAAGCACTAAAAAAATTACTTGCTTTAAGAAATTCCATTAATGAACAAAGACAAATTAACCGAAAATATAGAGCACCAATTTATATGATATCACTGATTAAACAAGCAACACTTACTGATATCACTTTCTTTAAAATTACTGTACACTCAATGTCACAGTTTAGTAAGTCACAGTTAATGTCAATACTTACGCCCACCTAACTTATTCTAAGGTGTCTCCTCCCCTTTAATAGACAAATGAAGAAAGGCTTTCAATTAAATCGGTGCAAGCATAATTAACAGGGGAAGAATTTGAAACGTAGCTCAATGCTCGAACCAAAACAAACCATTCATCTGCAAAGGATTCCCTAATACAATAGACATAAGTCGCTATTTTTTGGAGAGATTTATTTCCTACTCCGACTTCTGCTTGCCTCCCAAACTGACGATCCAATAAAACTATGTTTGATAATGTTTCTATCAAAAATCCAACAATACGACTGTTGCTAATGTCGATGGCGTCAATTGAAATTGTGGAGGAAATTAAAGGAGACGTCACAAATCCATATTATAACAGACAATATCGGCGATAGAATGTTTGTGATATTTGCAATGCTTAATTCCAGGAAGTTATCTTCTCAGCGGCGACATTTTCATCTGTGTCAGAAGATATTTTCAAGTAAATCTTCCAGTTAAGCCTTAAATACTGACAAATTTTGTAAGTCATCTTCACTACGTCTAAGAATTCTAAAATTGGAAATATTTGAAATGGTAGCCTCGTCACCGCCATTTCTCTATCGTGTTATGGAGCGCTAAGAAATCTGCGAATAAAAACAGACTCTGAAATATCAAACTGAACGAAAATGTAGAGCCAGAAACAAGACATTGGGAAAGGACTTCTTTGAATAACACACGGTTTCCATAGCTAGTTGTTAAACTCGGATGAAATATAGCTCGTTTTTGTAAACATACTGCAAATCTAATAATGCCATCAAGAAATGCATTGCAAGTGCGAATCAAAAATACTTTCACCGTAAGTCAATTCGAGGGCGATAAAGTATTTTGCAAGAGATGAAAACGATCGAAGATTAATTTTTTCCCCATATCTCACCAATACCTTTCTTCTTTTTACTAATTCCCCCAATCTTCATTTTAGTTATCGCAGAAGAAAAGCTGTAGCAAAACCCTAGCTTACGAGGAACGACGCAAATCTTTAAATACGAATGTGAACTTACACAACCGAGACTTTGAGGTCCTTCAGATGGGAGCTGAAATAGGCAAATTCTGGTCCGAATTCATCCCAGCGAAGCTAAATGAACTACGGCAAGTCCAAAAGCGGCGAAAGAGTAACTCACCACGACTCGATGAGCCCCATAAAGGGCGTCCAGGGTGCAGTTGGGTGGAGGGCTAAGAAGAGAGGTCCGTCGGAATTCGTCCCATTCGGGATTGCCTTCCTCTTCCTTGAGGTAGAGGCGCCGGTGGGGAGATCGGTGCATGGCTCACGTGGAAATTATCCGAAAAGGGGAGCGTGGGCGTGTGCAACCGGTGTCCATCGATCGGGGCACGTCGACGAACACGTGTTCGCGGGAACAGTCACGGCATCGTAGAAACAATCGCGCATCGGAGGAACCCGCCTCACAGACGGGGAGCGAGAGACTGAGGAGCGCTTGGGTTGGGACGCGACCCCCCTCTCCCCCTGGGGGGAGGGGAGAAAACGGTCGGCAGCCATGTTCCCTAACAGCAAAATGCAAACCAGAGGATTCTAAAGTACTTCGGCGGGAACCCCCGAGAGCGACACCTTAAATACCACCGTCTCGTGATAGCTATAGCAGCGATCAATAAACGAAAGTTGTAGCAGGATGCTTAAGGTTTAGACGGATCATATCAGCTATAGTGCGTTCCAGTTTTTCCTGTAAGTGATGAAGGATTATGCGAAGGTACGAAATCCTATGTATTTTCTTCGTATAGCAAGAATAGCCTCATTCTATGATTGAAGATTCTAATTGCGATTCTTAGAATAAATCGAGGAATATTAGTATAGTTTTCAGCTATCAAAGTGACTAGAAAAACTTGAACGCAGTAAAGACGGAAATACTAGTGAGAATGAAGGAGCAACGTCTTGTTGTATACACGAGAAATGGGTGGAAACGGCACGAAAAAGATCGTGAAATGAAAAACAGCCTCGGCTAAGGAGGGACCTAGCTTCGGCTAACCGAGTTGAGGTATTCTGGAATCAACTAACGGCTGAGTGACGTCTACACGGAGAAGAGGAAATTTCTAAAGCAAAATAGGTGCTACCTGGCGTTTTTTGCTAATACTCATGGAAAAAGTTACATTTTTGGTAGTGTTGACGTATAAGAGGACTGGCTAAACTATCAACAGCAGCGGTCAACTTTGATGGCTCGACCGCCATCGATTAGGGGAAACGAATTTCGCATTTAAATGAAGAATAAACCATATCTCCGAGCCTTTTCTCTGTAATTTGTTAAACCTCCAGAGCGGAACAGTAAATTTCATTATAAAGTATATTTCATTAAATAATTGAAATTTTTAAAAATACTCGAAACTGTAGGATATTTGCGATTGACGCTTGATGAATACGACTTTGTAGGGAAACGGAATTTTATAACGAATGTGACGCCCGAATGACATATCATGAGCCGTGGTAAACTAAATTTCTTTCGCACTATAAAACACAAGTTATCGGTGGATGACTTTTTCAAAATTCTCACAAAAAGGAATAGGAAAGGTAAAAACCGATTTATAAATGCCAGAAGCTCAGTTTAGAGCTAAGCAGATTCGTGTCAAACTTAATTTATTCGAGTTGCTAATGCCAAATTTTTGAGAAAACAACAAAACTGAGAGTGAGAATTAATTATAAAAAATAATTTCATTATACACCATAAATACATCCGTCGAATATGAAATATGAACATGTGTCAATGACATGATATGACTAAAATGTTTTAATATAATTCGCATCAGCGCTGAAAACGTGATTTGTGACGAAATTATTCACTTATCAGTGGATTTCTTTCACAAGTCTGGTAAATATCATTAACTAACCAGTTTTCCGGAAAGTAAGACCTAAGATTAATTTTTGGTCCTCAAGGCTGTTAAGGACTTATTTTCAATGGTTTTATTTTTCCATTTACAAAAATCTACTTTCATTCAAGTATAAACCACTAAATATAATCATGCAATAATGTAGTAAAAATCATTTATTTGTTTATGCATTCACTATCTAACAATTCAATATTTCCTCCGGCTGCTTCAACGGATTAATAAAAAACGTACTGAAGACTAAAGAAGAAGTACTTCTGAAGAAGAAGTAGGGCTCGTTTTAGGAATTCTTTTCATTTGAAGCGCTCAGTTTCAAGGAAAATCAATATAATAATATTCGAATGTTTCATTATTTTTTAAAATTATGATTTCGTTGTGACTTCAAACAACTGTAAGCTAATTGTAGTATACTTTAGTACGAGGCGTGAAAGGACGAAATTCGCTTTCAAATTTACCGAAATTCTCAACAATCATCTTTTTCATATGAAAGCAGAGGTTTAAATAACTGAAAATAGCAAACATTAAATTTTCTCCCACGATATTTAAGATATTGTCCGATGAGATTGATTATCAACTGCTGAGCGAGAAATGAGAAAGAAATTTTCATGAACGTCTTTAGAAAGAGATTTACGCAGGTGCTTGAAAACAGCCTGCTGATAACAAGAATACATCCATTCACATTATCTCTCCTCAAAGTGATAGACTTTTTATTAGCCTTTCATAATACGTAAAAACCACTTTTTTTTAAAGATACGTGTTATTGCGAAAAGCTGATGGTGATTGAGATGGATCGAATTTTCGAAGATACAGCAGAATCTCGACTTAGCAACTTTTACCAATCTCAGACTAAGCAAATTAAGTAGCGTTAAATAGAAGAGGAAACAATCGGTCAAATAGAAGCACGAATCATTTCAGCGTAAAAATGCGTAAGGTGTGATATTTTTAGGATTATCCCTGAAAACCCGCAGCATGAACAATTGGAAATGGGTGCTTCACGAGGAAAGGATGGTAGAATCACAATGATGGAGTATGATAACATGATGTTTAGGAAATTAAAACTTTGTTAATAGCAATGTTCGTCACCAGAGAGTAGCAGACCTGCTTGGTCGAAAGTAATCCATTTCAACTTTTAATTAAAAAGGAAAATTAATGAAGAGTCCGATGTAGTTAACTTTGAAGACAATCTTCCAAAGAGTGAGTGCGTTTGATGGCGCGAATGCAGTGGGTTTCCGTCGTCAGACCGGTTTTTGAAGAAAACTGAAGAACTGCGGAGGCGTGAGAGGAAACGAGGGGCGGAAACGAGCGCATTTTCCCACGAGGACACCTATACACAAAAAAATATAACACGCCAATTCCATAAAGCAACACATGCATACTCACTGAAAAATGGCAATACAGTACGTTTAATCCTTAGGTTTCGAGGTCGTTAATAACAAATTATATTAAGCTAAAATCGTAAACTTGCAATTGAGCATCCCCCCAAATTCATTCCATTGGAATTCTGCTGAATGCGCGACTCTAATGAGAACAGTTTATTGAGAACATGTTACAAGGTATTGCAGAATATTAACAGCATCATTTTCTTACTGCAGTAAACTCCCGATTACTGGTTTGCAGATTATCCGTTCATAAGTTTTTACTCTTCGGCGATGCTTCAACGTAAATTTGCGTTTTAATGCAAGAAATGTTAAGCCTAGTTTAAGGGAATAGTGGAAATAAAACTGCAATGACATTATCGCTGATAAAAAAAGTTCCGCTGTCGAGGAGAGAAAATTCCAAAGAATTCCCAAAACTCCAAAATCCGTATGAGCAAATAATAATAAATTGTTAATTTCCGTGAATTATGAATATTATGAGAAGTAAAAGTTTGGATGATTCGTGTATTCGCCCATCCCCACCACTAGCACGGATAATCGAGAGTTCACTCAGGATTCATATGAACATTACTTTTCCATTAATTCATTCATAAGGGCTATTTAATACGTTGTATTTTCTCTCTAAAGTAAGAATTGTTGAATATTTATAGCTACATAAAAAGAACTTTATCGATTGAGGCGATGTTAATGTTTCAAAGATAATTCGAAAGAAATAAGATTATTTATGACTGCTGAATGTTTGCCGCTTCAGATTCTGAACGCTTTCAGGAGATTAGCACAATGCGCAATTCAAAAGTTCGAAACGCGAACTTTATTCTTCAGATCAAAACACCGAACACCCTTGTTTTCCAAAGATATTTCCAAAATCGAAACGGGGGAGGAAAAAGAGATCAATTCAGTAGCCAAAAACTTGGTAGAAGAAAACGCTTACTGAAATAATTCTTAAGTACAACCCTAAGCTTATGGCAACAGCATAATATGGAGAAGATGGGCAACTCTAAAGAAAGTTTCGAATGTAACCTTGCTTCAGCTTTTTTCATCCAGTGAAATTAAATAACGAAATTTTCGATGAGAGGGAAGGTGATTCTTTATTAGAAGATAAGAATTTCGAGGAATTTTTCACAGAACTTTCGCATCACTTACTAGCGCAATAAATGAGGATAGGACTCACCCAGCTTTGCTGCTGCCCGATGTCCGTCGACTCAGAAGGATCCATCGCCTATAAAAATAAACAGAGCAATTAAAATAACTAAATGAATAGATACTAAGTGATAAGAAAGATAATTTAAAGATAGAGATTCACTAAAATTTACCACAAAAGTGCAATTTATCCAAAGTATTTGAGTACTCCAAAAATACACCACACTTGCGTATATGTGGATAATATAGGGAAATTGGGAATTATTTAAACTGAATTTACGGTACTGAACGGTTTCGATTTGAATCTCATCGGAGAAGTAGTCAAACTTTTATAAATTTGAGAATCCTTTCAACCTAAGTAACACTTGGAAGATTAATTATGCTAAATGTGACTTAAATACCACGAATTAGATAGTTACTGCATTTAACTCTTAAACCGTAACTTTAGTTTAAGAAATTTTGCAAAACTAACGACCAACAAATTTATAAGTATACAGATAAAAAAGCAAAATTTTGGTTAGTTCATATCAAAATTTCTTTTGCTCATAAATAACTCTCTATGAAATAGCCACACTCAAATTTCAAGGAATTAATTTCGTAGGAGTAGAGCTAGAGATTAGAGGCTGCTTGAGCAGTCTGTCGGATAGAAGAAACAACGAAGAAAGATCAGAAAAAGCGATTTCTAGGCATCAACCAAAGGGCATTTAGCTACTCATCATTAGAGGCACAACGAATTAAGATCGAATTTTAAATCTAGGGATCTCCCGATGGTAACTCATCCCGAGTGATGCAGGCAAAATAAGACTTATGCTACAGCTGTGGTAGAAATTAAATACAAAAATTTCGGAACTTACCTCTTTCTTTCTCTTCACGGGTCCTGGAGACATGAAAAGAAAACAAAAAATAATTAGTATTCATTCAATCAATGCTAAGGAAAGTAAAACAAGATCAACATTTAGAATGACGCTAAAATACATAACCAAATTCATAATTACATGTTTAACACAAGTTTTACTTTACAAGGAAAGAGTCCCTTTGTAGGCCAAATTCGCACACCAAATCTTAAAATTTTCAATAAATGCAATTACGGATACATAAAGATCTTAATAAAGTAGCGAAAAATCGTTGACAATCCATGACCGAAGATCAAGAGAATTACAAGAGAGTCACGCGAAAGAATAGAAGGGAAGTGTAACTGTTTTGCTACAGAACGACCGATCTCCTTTGCTTTCTTTAACTTCTAGAATATGCTGAATAGCATCGTAATTTAAAAGTAAATCACTTTTCAACTTCTACTAATTGTGAGTGTATCGCAGCAGATGGTTTTTGCCCCGATTTTATTTATAATTTTCTATAATTTCTGAAGAAGTAACTGGTCGTCCAAAAAATTCTTAGTTAAGTAATTAAAGGTTATCATACCCAGTGGTCTAAGTGAAGTGCATCATTTATAATCATGTCAATTTCATATTTTGAAAGTCCCGCGCAGAAAGACCCACATGATTGGTGAACTGTAAGAAAGCGCGCTTTTCAAAATCAGGCGTCAAATACCAATAGTCACATCCCCTTCACCATCGCAAAAATGGGTTTATCGAATTACACGTGTACAATGTAGTAAATGAATTTCCTTTCCTTGGAAATACAGCACTATGTGGTACAGGACGCATCATATGCATGAGACGAAGAGCAAAAGGTGGATTAAAAAAATCTCCTAATAATAATGATAAATGTAATCAATTACTACTTTGTAGTAAATCTTTCTCCGAGGCAGCTTACCGCAACCATCAGATTCTTTTCGCTATAAATCAATTCGTAACGAAGATCTTGCAAATTACAAAAACAATTACACATCATATTATTCAATATTAATGCAACTTCCCACTACTAATACGATAAATAGAAGTTGAGAGCCGGCCTGAGACATGGGCTATTCGAGCAACCGCCCGGGGCGCTGTGGGGGCGAGGACCATCGGCGTAAATCAAATGTTTGATCATACCTTTTCGAATGCACAAGCCAGCTGCATAACACACCAAACAGTTTGGGTTATTCTGAGTATATATAAGAAAAGCAATCTTAAGAATTGATATCTGTCAACGGAAATATTCTCGCAATCACAAAAACAGGGCGTGTAAAGCAAGTTTTTGGTAATTTTAGAGTAAATTGTAAACTTAATTCTGAAGAGAAAGCTTGACGAACCAATTTATCGTAACAGATAATACCGCCAATCCTTGCAGTACATTCAAAGAAAAAATCCATTTTTTATTCTTAATTATTACCCTGACTATCATTTAAACAATAATGAAATTGGCAAGGTGGCAGAGTTGTTCAAATATGAGCGCTTCATCTCCAAGGTTCGAGTTCCTGCCGATCGAATTTTCCTGCTTAGAGAATGACTGTATTTGTTCGTCGATTATTGCTATTACGTTCCCCTTTGAGAATATCCGATTTTGTATTTTTTGGGGGCTTTCGGAAATAAATCAATGGATAGTGAAATAAAAACAAACAGTATCCTTAGATTAATTTCAATAAATAAGAAGCAATCAAATCGAGCGATAAGAAAGTCGTAAAATGATAGATATTTTCATGGGTTGCATGTCTTGGTATCATCCCTGAGCGCTAATACTCTTTGGGCAAGTCTCAGATCTACCATCCGAAGGATCATGATTTTAGAGTCGCAAACATTCTTATTTAAGCTAATTTGGAGAAGCCTTTGTGCATAGAAAATAAGCTAGGGGGAGGGATGAGAGATAAATGGAGATCTCTGTGCCAGAGGCTCGCTCCGCCCTAAAGATGCCCCCGTGTCCACTGCACGCCCCCGCACCTAAATTTCCACCAGAATCCACATTCGTCCGATCAACACCAAAACAAAAACAAAACGCATTTTGTGACTCCACGCGAAATTTTAAAGCTGCAGCTCTCCATTTTATAAAAAACCGAATTCTTTAATTTGGTGAAACGGAAAGGGGGAAAAGGAGATTTGGAAACTAATTAATACGCCAAGTAAACAATAAGATACTTCCTTCATCTCCGAACAGAACAGAAGTGGATACTTCTCAGTCTAAATGTTGTCTAGATTCAGGACTGAAATTGCTTTCGTTCCTTATTCCCATTCGATTCGATGTAAACGACGGATACGATATGACATCGATATGCATTTCGATGCATCTCCATTGAACAGGCCGGATAGAAAATCAGGGTAAAAAATAGAAATGCCCTTTGATTTCCATTGAATTCTTCGGAAATATTACCATTTTTCATGGGCGCATTTCGGTTTGAACATGACGAATGTTAATGATAGACGACGACGCACCAAACGGAGAACTGCAGCGAAATTTCGCAATACTTATCTGAAGATGCTGAGATATTTCTATGGTTAATGATTCCATAGAAGATGGGAAATCCCTTTCAGGAGAGAACATTATTCGACGTTATAAAATCATTGGGAATCTAGAGAGTGATGGTTACGAGGTCCATGCAGATGAAACGTAAGATTTACTAATGCCCGGTCAATGTCACTCGAGCTGTTAGAGATTAACTTTTTTTGTATTATCTCGAATCTGAAATTATGGGAACTGCATGAGATATTGCTTGTTAATGTAAGCATAAAAGCGGCACAATAATTAAAATTAAAAAATAAACCCATAGATACTACTAATTAACGTTGATATACAATATCGACAGAAAGATAAATTTATTAACAAAGAAAATCGATCGACAAATTTATCACAAAAATTGTAAGTTCAAACAATTTTTGCGGAAATATCGGAATTTTAGAAGCACAATTTTTTCATCAACAACAGAGAATTGATATTAAGCAGATTATACGAATTACGATGGCAGAAAGTTTCAAATAAAGGGACCTGTCGCACAAAATGCACGTTATTTCTTAATAGGCGATAGTAGAATAGTTAATTAATGCTTAGTATATCTATTCTAACTGAACGATCTCCGGTCAATTCAAAGATGTCCACTATTTCTAAAGATATGTTTCAAGGGCAGCAGGAATTGCTGCTTACTTTGCAAGTGCTTACAACGTATTCGATTGCAACATGCATTTATTTATCAGGAACGACAAAGTAATCTATGAATATCTTACTTTTGAGGACTTAACATCCCAAAAGGTAGCTTGCGGGGTAAATTTAGATGTAGTTAACAATCCATAACCTTCCCCGACTCTCTCCTGAGGATATTCACTTTACATTTGTAAGAAACTCGGTCTTGATGGCTGAATCTTCTTTACTCAATATTACCTCAGTCGCAACTATCATTTCTCATTGGTTATTTTATTCATCTTAAGCGTACTCAGAGCCAAGGGCTAGCCGGGAGGTTGCCCAGGGCGCCGAAGTTAAGGGGACGCATAATCTTAGGCGTCTGTCGAATTTTAACTGAGAAGGGTTGAAACTTTGAAGGCAAAAGGATAAAACCACGCTTAGTCAATAATTCTTTTGGCGTTATTTGATGTATGGTTAGATTTAAGATGTTTTTAAGGAATTGATACTTGATTGTTATTCAAACGATAGCAAGAGCTATTAGGAATCGATCCTACCTCGTGGGCTTCCGTTTAGTTCTGAATGCTAAGAATAGTTTTCTTTATAGAATTTTTATGTGAACAACTTCCTCAAATAGCCTTCTGATCTGTAGTGAGGGACCTCACTCCTCACCTTGTCAGGTCGCCTCAAGCCCTCTCCGAAGCGGAGAGGATGAGGATCCAACCAGCCATAGGGCTGATCAGCTTTTATTATCAAACTTTGGAATGGATGATGACAAATCACTGTCAAACGCAGACTTTTCATATAGATGGGCGCCTCAGAACCATCTGAGAGAGGGGAGAAATGGTGCCAAATTCATAAAAACAATCGCGGAAAAAGGAACAACCAGATGATTATCTATTTGTGTAGTTTTTCATTTTCTAAATGAAATTCATTATACGTAATTATGCTTTTAACCAAAACCAATTTACTAATTACTAAAATTACGTAATTACTCCTCTTCTAAAAATATCCTTAATATAAATTTATTTCAGCTGATAGTGACGATAAGTAGTAGACGAAGAAAATGTGGGCTTCAGTTGATTGGGAATAATTCTTTAATAGTTCTTTAAAATTTTCATTTCACGAAGAACATACGTGTTAAAGATCTTTATTTCGACGAGAGAGAGAGAGATTATAAAGTCTATTCTTCCATCGAACCCTTCGTCAATAGAATTCATAAAATCATAAATAATGTACGTGTAAATAGAAATAGAATAAATAAAATTTAGGAGTGGATTTTAAATAAATCCAATGTATTATCTTAGAAAGGAAGATACCCAGCAGGAAAACGTCCACAAAGAAGATCTATAAAAACCTGCGAAAGCTGTCTGATGGTAAAATCTAAAAGACTTAATGGTAAATTTGTATAACATGGAATTCATAAGGAAATAATGCAACAAAAATTACATAAAATGAAAACCATAAATAGACGCATTGAAATTATTCACTAATGAAAAGAAAATAATGAAAAGTTTGTAAATACCACATAAAATCTAAACATTAAAATAGAAAAAAGAAGTAAAATTAGGGGAATTCAAACGGACAAAGTATCGCGTATGGAATCGAATATTTAGTTATTTCGATTCGCCCATTCTAGAATCACTTTTCGAGGTTTTTACCGTTGTAATAAATTCGTACATAAGAGTTGGATGATGGCCATTCAATGATAACAAGTGTTACGCTGTTGTGCGATCACGAAATAAAACAAGCAATAGATTCCCGCGTAAGCTAGAGATGTTGCGAGGGAAATAGCGTCATAGTTTCGACTGGAGTCCTTGTCTACGAAAGGCAAATGGGGAAGCAGGAAAGCCTCTCCAAGGGCATTCCCTTGCAAGTACGCCTCAAGGTCCAGAAATCAACTTCAATCGCTCTCCCAATTGATCAAATAGTTCGGAGTAAACCAAGACGAAATTGGATGGAAAATGACATACCAACCATGCACTATTTTCAAGCTGCCCCGCCATTGAAAAATTTGTTTATCTTCGAAATTATGATTAAAAACTCCCTAAATTTTGACAATGTTGCTTCCAAATATTTCAGAGGAAACAAAGCCGATTTGACATAAATTTCAACTTCCGTGGCATGATAAAGAGGAAACAAGACATCCTAAAGATAACTACTACTATTTTCGGAGAATGGCGATAAAATCCAAACAATGAAAATAAACACAGGAAAAATTATCTTGAGCTAAACGGATCTCATAGAAGGGAGGCCTGTCTTATTCGGTAAAGAAATTTTGTGCCGGCTTAAGTTATAGGATTTTAGTTTATTCAAACCTCGGATTAAATCGCAACGGTCTAACTCGGAAATGGAATTGACATACGCATGAAAATAAACGCGTGAAACTTTTTAAAAAGTAATACGATGGCGTAAACCTCCTTAATTATTCAGCTGGATAAAGACATAAACTCATTATCGAATGGCGGCAAGACCATATCGTGCATGGAAATATTGAAGTTTAAAAAATTCGGCCAATTCTAGACTACTAAAAGGTAAATTTATATTTGGGATAATATTTTTTAATGTACTAATAATGTCAATTCGCGATACTTTAATATGGGCCGCCATCGAGAGTCGAACCCGTGACCATTTCCACGATAGTTGAACCCGTAGTGGCTCTACTTTAAATTTATCATTATATTGGTCACGAGACAATCGAGTATGTTGAGAAGTACATACTGCAGGAAAAATAAGATGAAAAAGGACAAAATAACGGGATGTGTCCATATTTTGTAAATAAATCTTAATGTTGAATTTATTTACATAAACATTCGTTTCAACAATATGAGCATTCGGTTTTCTTTCGAACCACCACAGTATAACAAATGTCATTAAACGGGATCATTTAGAAAAATCTTGACCCCGATGGATTTCGCTAAAGACAGGTTTACTGTACGATAAACCGTTCCGACACATATCTCACTACGACTATGTCATAACATTATAAAAGTGATTCAAAAATACTTAAAAGACAAGGCCCGTTATCGCCGGGACTGTCCCGATGCCGATCATCCCGTCCATATCGTCAAAAAAGTACTTCATCTCGTTAGCCTTCGCGAAACGTTCTTGGTTAGTGATATTTTTTGATATTGCAAATCAAAATGCGAAGAAGCAAATTTCAGGGATGGAAACAGAAATCGATTAGAACATCACAACGCAAGGATGAATTTGATCAAATCCATTGGAAACTAATTACCTATGAAAGATTATGTTTCGTAATTTGAAATGAAACAGTCCTTCTGTATGCTGCGCCTTGGCTGGCTTTTTTAATTGCCGCCCAAATAATTTGTCGAGCGCCCAATATTTATTTAAAATTTGAAATAATTTATCTGTAGTTCCAAACATGCATTAAAGATGTATAGTAGGATTGCATGGTTCCTTTCGGAAAAATGCAACCAAAACCTCTTCCTTGAGAATGTTGCTCTCAAAACTAAGCTTTTCCCGCCAAATGATGGGGGAAATTGGAGGGAACTTCGGCATGCATTGTAAACACAAGAAATAAGAGAGAATGAAGATATCAGTAGGCCATCCCGTAGACCAATGATGCAATTACAAGGAAATAGATCAAAATATAACAAGAAAATAATTTCCCTATGGAGATATATGAGAGAATGAGGCTTACCTGCGGGTGTGGCACGGCGCGGCGCATTTCCGAAGGGAAAGTATGGGGAGTCGGGTCCGAAGGTGGCCTCGCCGGGGGCCGAACCCGCTCCACCCATACCGTAGCTGTTGCTGTAGGCCTGCCAAAGAAGACACACACCAATTAATCCCATAACTATAATATTACCTATTTTAAAACACTTCATGTGACAACCGAAATCGAAAAATAAGGTCCTTTTAGTCAGAGTGAGAAACGAACAGAAAGTATTGAATTCATGAACCGAGTTCAGAGGTGTGGCTCCAAACAATTACGTATCTTACATTAATTAAGGATTATGCGGTTTCAAATTAATGCTAGAGTAAGAAGGAAAGATTTTTTATCAATCAAAACTCTTTTAATAACAGTTGAGAAGATCTGTTGATGTTTCTTTGTCTCGATTTTCTATTTGAAGAGCCATGACTGGACAACCATCGCAAGATTAGAAATCAACAAAAGCCAACAAAATGATCCGGTTCAGATTAAAATCAGCAATTATAACATGCAATGGAAATACGAGACAATAATCCACCACAAATTAACGCTGAGCATAAAGGAAATACTCGCAAAACATTACGCTACGGAATTATTATTACACTAGCAAAATCCCTTGTCAAAAATGACGGGATTAAATTAAACTTATGAAATATGCATAAATATCTGACTATTCTTGATTTTCAAAAATAAAAACAATCCCTCTCAAATTTTAAATAACCCTCGTGATAGAAACTGAAGCTATACATATGAACGGAACACCTAAAAATAACTTGATAAAATTTTATTAAACCTAATATACGAGAATTAATTAAAAAAACTGAAGTATCAGGTATCTAAGATATGTTATTGCTGTTTAGTAGATTCGAAATCAAATAATACAAATTAAAAGCACCTAGAACATACTTTTATACTATATGTAAACATATACTGCTGAATTATGATTTTCAATGTTTAATAATGATTATTTATTACTATATTATTGTCTCTCATTGCCTGACATGCAGTTTAACTTAACTTAATCAGCCTTTATTAATTTAAAAACTTTATCATTCAACATTATCAAAATGGCCGAGTGGTTAGAGTACCTCATAATTCCAAAATTTAATTTAATTTAAAATTCATACTCAGTGGTTCGAATCCTGCTTATGGAAGACTTTTTTCCAACTTGCTTGTGTTAATAAAGCAATTATTTACACGGTTAAGCTTTTATTTAATTACGCAAAGAGAAATTTACATTTGTAATATCCCAATATATTTTCATTATAAACCTTTATTTCATACAACAAAATTCGTAACATTTGTAATTTCGATCACATTTAGTCTCATTTCTTCAAACGTATTACCATAGATAATATTATACATATCTACAACGTTATATCGTTATTTATTTTATTAACTTTTGATATAAGGTATAAAATATGTATCATCATTATACTCATTTGACAATTATTATTAATATACTACTATCAATATACTGTATTAACTCATAATTATTACGCTATTGTTTTGTTTAGTTTTAACATATACTAGTATATTTACTCGTATATTACGATATTATGATAGCATATCTATGTGATTATGACGCAATTCCTTACTTCGTTACGCAATCGTTTATTTTAATAACTCATTAGATTGACGAGTGACAAGGTGGTATTCCATGATGATGAAAGAAATAAAAAGGAATAGAATAATAGTTCCTTATTTATTATAGATAACACCATTCAAAATAACACAGATCCACCAACAGCGTTCATCAAGAACAAAAAGAGAGTTGTTCTGTGGTATTTATAGTGTTATCAACGTTAAATGTGGGACTATTTTCCCATTTTATTTCTTCCAACATACAGTACATTAATCATGAAAATGGCATTTTAATAGTTAATATCACTTCATAAATAAATTATCTTCAATCCCCCCTGACAAGTAACATACCGTCCTTGGAAAGTTTCAAGATTGATCCACGAGTAAGACCATGGACCGAATTCTACAAACATGCATATTTGAGATTAACTCTTAAAGGATAAATATTCATTTCAAATTAAAAAGCCAAATAAAGCTATATAATCAAATATCGCACAACTCACCATTCCATTGTCTACGTTGTTTCCGTATCCGGACGAGGGATAACCAGGTTTTTCTGAAATAAATAAAATATACGAGAATTAATCTTTTATAATACTTACAGCATGTAACAATCAACCGAAACATAAAAAGGATAAGGAAATGGAGAACGCCGAAGTTCAAAATGTGAGATGAAATAGTTTGCGTTTAATGTAGTTTCTCCCCTTTTCGAACTAATACGTATATACTACAGCTCATAATTGATCATAAAATCCGCACGAAGGAAAAGCATAACGATTCCTATGTTATCAAAAAGGGGCAAACAGACTATTTCAAGGGAAGTTCTCTGGTTGGTTAACCCGCAATAAACCAGTAACAAGCGAAAAAGGATGAAAGAAAATTCAGAAATACGTAATAGCTTTATCGAGCTTACTTCAATTGAAAGTTATCCTCATAATTTAGAGCAATAAGACATAAAGTGACGCAGTCTCGAAACCTTCCACCGGTAGAGCGGAAACGAACTAACGGTTCCTAAAGACGATTTTCAGGGTTTAGTTGATTAGGGAAAGAAATCCTTCAGCAAGCTAGGAACGAAATCTGAATCAGGGTCTCACCAAGAAATGGAATACATCGTGTTTTGTACAAATTCTGCAAACGATCAACGAAGCATTATGAAATTACTACAACCATGATAAAAACCTAAAGCTTTCATTTATTTTTAAATATTTTTATAGACGGCAATTTCATTACCTACTCATTTATATTTGCTTGTCTGTAAGAATTTGAAATTCGGGAGATTTGAAACTGACATATGCGATAAATTTCGATCGTTTAAAAACCACATCCACACGAGGATTTACTATGATAGAAGTACGCACGACTTGCATCGGATCTTAAATAAGTCCACTGCAGTAGTCTTCAGAAAAATAGATGGAAGGAAATTTTAAATTCATTATCATTAGACGCTATCACTTTAAGAAATACGGAGGTAAAGAAATTTTTAATTTTAACAATTTTACCTGTTCCTTTTTTATATTTATCGGCGAATTAAAAATTTGCCATTAAACACAAAGACGAAACCAGAGTTTTAGGGAGGCTAAAGACTGCTATTGATCCTATAGCATATATTTCTCGAAGACGAAAAACACCGTTACACCAGCTATAGGGAGGATCAAGCAGATGTTCGTCCTGAGAAGGTTTCTTCGCCAAAGGGACCGAGCTACTTTAAGGTGTGCTAGTTCAGAAAGAAGCGACTACGCAAAAAAATTTAAACCTCTTGGGCATTCTAAGCTCCAGCATATAAACATCTCCAGCATCTGTACCAAGAATGCCACTGAAAATATAGCTAAGGCAATTTGCTTTAAGAGTATCTGAACCTACACTGAGTCGGGGAAAAATCATTTATACTTCACTACTCTTTCATTAGAAGATTTTTCTAGCGCTAAAGATTAAATTTAAAGGATGTCGAAAATAAACTAAAGCATTAAAAATAATGCACAAATACATCAACCTTTATCTCGAAAAACTAATATCTTCATTGGAATAACTGTTAATTGTGGAATTACAATCACAACAATTTGGTGAGCTGTAACTTGATTAAGTTTAAATTGTAAGGGTAAATAAAGGTAACACTGTTAATATCACTCCTTCGAACAGCTTAAATGAAACCATAGTTAACCAAGCGAAAAGGCAATTCTTTATTCTCACGAAATTTTTCAACTCTAACGTTATTTTCGCGTAAATCATCCATTAGTGTTGCCCGTTGATGTTGATTATGACTGACAAATACAAAGTTAAGGACTGACGTAGTCGTCCCATTTGTATGAGTGACGATCGTAAATAGGAATCAAACTGAATTTGGTGGGCGATTCTGCCCTTTCTGCAGCCAACCCGGAAATTTGGATTGTCACCACTTCCACCTTCTCATTCACACTTGGAACAATTAGGCTAAGGGGGAGCACTTGTCACTCAGAGAAGTTACATTGTTGAGAGGTCATGTACAGGGAAAAAACGAGAAATCACAAAAAAGGGATAGTACAATCACTTGGCGAGAGTTTAGCTTAATTTTATAAATGTTCCTTGGCGAAAAGAAAAAGAATTAACAGGAGGAGGAAAGGAATTCAGTAAAGGCGAAGGTAATGGGAAAGTTTGATAAATATAAGTCTTGATATAAGTCTTAAGGAAGAAATACAAAACGAGTATATTGCTAGAAAAGAAATTAGAACGGGGCAGACAGAAAGGAAATTTAGAAATGAATATAAGGGAGAGAGATGAAACTTAAGTTCCTGTGAAATGATTCCCTTCGCATGACCAAAAACAGAAATTAACTATGATGTTATCATAGAAATATCCCCAGAAAAATAATCACTCTAATCCTAAAATTCCGAGGTCTCTCCACCGATTACATTGGGCCCCCTCCGTCTCCCCGCATTCCAATGCATACCAGTATGAAACAATACCAAAAAGGACTACAATTTGATCGATCGAGAAATGCACCACTCGAGTTAAACGCAGTATATTTGCGCCTTCACATTACCATTTGAACCCCTAAAAATTAATAGAGTGATCCTGCAATTCGTAAATCGATAAAAATACTTCTTCTTTCAATGTTAATTTATCGCTTTAGATTTTTACCCAAGATGTAGTGATGTCCACAGATGGGCTGCACAACCGTATTTTCATGGGATCGTGTGTCAAAGAGATCGCTGCTTGAGTACTGTTGCGCGGTGGGAGATCAACGCGAGAGATGAGTTTTAACTTAGAGAAGAAAGGGTAGCTTGTTAGCCAAAATAAATTAAGACTTAATAAAGAGACACCAGGTAGGGACAATTTAGCTCCAGAATGCATTCGTATGCATTTGCACAATATTGTTCTAAGAATTGAAGAATTCAAGACGACCCGAGGTAAAGAGTATTCGTATTACTTTATATTTAATGATTGACCATCCAATCGTCGAAAAGCAACGCTTAACTTAAAACGAGATTATTTTCGTGTACACTTGTACATGTGTAATAGCGTTGCATTGTGTCACGCAATTAAGATGGAAATCTATTCCATTTTAACTGCTGAAACTGAATACAAAGTAAAAAAATTTTCAAGCAAATCTCTAAGATGCGTATTTAGATACATACTTCTCGCTATTACAAACAGCGGCAAAACATCTACATTTATATTAATAACCATTATGAATTCCAGGAAATATTGTCGCAACATCAGACGTCATCTGAATCACGTAGCTTTGAAAGAATAAAAATTTTATATCAATATCATATGCATTTATATTTAATTAGTACATTCTCTGTTTTCCAATAACCGTCAAACGGACAATTTTGATAGACCCGAGGCATGTTATCTTAAAATATTAAATCATTAATCTTAACATTCCACAGAAGGCACGTGCTGTGTGTTTGGAAATTTCTACCCGACGACCCCAAAGCCGTGTGATATTGAAGTTGCCAATTGACTTGAGATTTCCACTTAAGCTCCGTGGAAAGATAATTCAGATAACAATAAATGTCGAGTATCTTTTCACGAGAGGACATTTTTGTTGTATTGATTATTGGGTACATTCTCTCGCCGTCAAGAAAAATAATCTAAGGTAAAATATAAACCCCATACACGGTGCCAAAAAGATGTATTTCTACGACCCGGATTTTGAATCTCAGCGCCACCATCACGCACATTCATTTTAGAAGTTCGAGAACGTCTTAGAGACGTTTCTTAGGAGTTGCGTCTGGACTAGAGCATCAAATTGGGCCCAACCGAAAAAATTAAAACTCTTGGACCTGAACCGAAATCTATATTTATTATTTTCAATTCATTTCACTAATTGAAGGTAGGTTAACTAAACATGCACAAATACGATTTTCAACTTTTTCTATGTTTTACTCTGAAATTCGGTGCACGTATTATAAAAGCAAGAAATAAAAAACAAAATTTCAGAGGCATACAATATCGCAATGATCGGAACGATATTAACTGTTCAAACTGGTTAGAAGTTGGCAGGAGCGAAAGAGAAAATGAACAGATATATTTGTAACTTCTCAAGGAAAAACAGACTTGAAAAAATCCATTCCTTATTTTATTCTTTTTTGAATAATGGGCATTCTTCCTTGTCTCCTGATTTTTTACCTTTGACCCCTGAGGATTGTAGCATGGCTTTCCGTTGCTTTCAGTCTCTGGTCACGACGTAGCCCCGAATGCCAAAAAACAGCTTTGAAAAAGCATTTACAAACTTATAATTCATTAACAAATAGGCATGCTTTCTTAACATTTTTCTTGTTAACTAATACATAGATACAGGGGAGAAAGAGATGAGGGAGTGGTGGTTCCGAAGTAAAGGGTTTGGACGGATTCCTATGAAAACCTTATGACATTTAATGTTTCAGATCTCAGCAAGGAAATCGGTAACCATGTTTCACCATAATCATCGACAAGACTAAGAGGCTTAACAAGGCCCTACTTCGATGGTACCGTCTCAGATACCTGAGAAGGGTTAGCACAAGGAGACCACCTAAGTGTAGATTTTCATACCACTTTGGGAGGATGCAGTGCAGCGGATCCATTCGTGGGTCGAAGTATAAAAGAACGCCTTTGACCTACAGTAGGACATCCACAGATAAGGAATTTCTCCCAGTCATAAATGAAGATGCCATCAACTGCTACGAACAATTGAAGATCCTTAAAACTCTATCCCGATCATTACCTTCCTTTCTTTTCCCGCCTTCTCATCTCATAATATCCTAGACCAGAGGTAGGGAACCTTTTTCTATCGGATTAAAAAACATTATGCCGCACTTGATACCTCCAACATCGAAATCCTATACGACAGAAATTTACCAAGTGATCGGATAAAAAGAGAAACAGATAAGGCGCTAAAATTCTTAATTTATACGTTAATTGATAGTATGCACTAATTTCTTTGTGTTATTATGGCATACCACTAAGCGAGAGCCGAAACCATCAACTTTATTATTTTCCATATAATGTCCACTTGGTGCCACTAGCGAGATTGGAAAACAAAAGAATTCACATTTGAAAATGTATGAATAGGTGACAAAGGGACTGCATTGAGCACCTGAAAAAACAGCAAGTGGCCACACCCCTGACCTAGCATAACCACTTCCTATCCCTATCTGTGTATATTATGCATATAGACGCTTCTTCGCTATTTAAAATGCTTCAAAATCCAGCCTTTATTCCACCAATAATCCACTCCGCCATTCTCCGGATATATATTTATAAATACTTTTCCAAAGAATATGGAATTGAGAATACAAGTAGTGGACGTTTCCCAGCGTGATACTTACTTCGACACCAGGCCAGTACAAAATCCTTGCATAAAGAGATGATCTTCATTAAGTCTTTAAAGCACCTTCCCTAAAGATGTCACTGTTACTCTCGACCGGTGAGTGCATGGAACATGAACAATTATGAAAATGTTTGGAATATTTTCGAAAATAATCCCGAGTTTGATGCCAGGTTTGATTCAATCCGTAATAATTACATGTCTAAGAGTCTAATTCCATATAAAACAGGCATTAGGGGCCCAATTTGTTCGGCATGCCTATAATTCTCCTTGTATGATTTCAAAAGCATCCGTTGAGTAGAAGAGATGTCCTCATTGCACTCCCAAAAATGTTTCGAACCTTCTAATGTTTGAATTCCTTCGTTTATTTCAGACGAACAGTCGCCGCCGATCGACGTCAATTAACTGTTTAAGCGACGGAGCAACTAAAATTGTAATAATAGCATATTAAATGTATACTAATTTTTACGATAAATCGCCGTTATTTGTGAAATTTCTCGGGATTTCGTACCGAAATCAACATTGGTAGGAAAAGAATAATATCCATTCAATTTTCTTTCCTACTGCGTTCATCCCGATTTCGGCAGCCATTATTACTAATTAAATTTTTCTAAAGAACAAATGCATTCAACGATACGCAAAATTACTTTTACCTTTATGTCTTAGGAAATTTATGAATGAATTTATATATGATTATATAAACTATGATTATTAGTATATGCATTATACTTTAACATAGAAAAAAGACAAGAATGAAAATAATACGGTAGTATAGTGATTTATTGTGGATTTTTATACGACTCACAATATTAAATTTATATAATTACTGTACAAATAAAATAGAATTCGATAAAAATATTATTACACAATTTATATTTTTCCAGAAACTCATTTATATGGCTTTATAAATATTTTCTCTTAGCCTTTGTTTCCCTTCTCTATCACTACTTTGAATCTGAAATCTTGCCATATGATTTTCACCGGCCGAGGGAATGACCATTTTAGCAGAATAAAATTACCACCCGTTTTTTATGAGAATTCATTTCATTCCCATTTAAGGCAATGCTATTTACTCTTCCGTTCTAAATACAATTTCCGCAATTGACGGCCGAGGTAAAGAGCCAATGCAAGATATTTTGAAAATACGTCAGGAAGGTATTACTACTTATATAGTAATGGGAGTGCTGAACTCACAAAAATTACCGAGTAGGAAGAATTTCATCTAATACTATGAAAAGATACGTAGGATAGCTCATGAATATGCCAAACACTACACCTGGAATGCTTTGCCAGGCGTGGTCTTAAATAACCACGTCCGTTTTATTTAAACTATGAAGATTAAAGAGAAAATATGATGAAAGCAAAATATCTCTCCTTGAACCAAACTTAACAAATACCATATCCGGAAAAACGTGTTTCCCTTTCATCCAAATTTATCTCTGCACTCTGATAACTCAGATAGGAGAACAATGATCGGTGAAAAAGTAAACAAAAATCAATCTTGATAGTTAAAGTTTCATCTTCTATAAATGGATGTCCTCTTGAATGCATTACATCATTCATACGGTATAAATTTGTAACTTTCCCTTCATCTCGAGATATCGGACGCTCATCTTCGGCCTCCACACTTAGACTATTTCGATTGAATGCTTCGTATCATGTACAGATCGCCAAAGCATTGTAAATTCTTTTCTTCTTTTAAGAAGGATAGTTTTCACTAATAGGGCAAGTTACATCATTTATCAATCATTCCACAGAATTAAATGCATACCTGTAGAAAATATAAACATACCTTTCGCATAGACAAAACACATCTCTGGACTCGGGTCCAAAATCCTACCAAGTAAACAGATCAGAAACAAATCTCTATGATCTACAATTCAAAAATCAGAGGCTCTGGATAGGCAATATCATTGAGAATACTTGCAAAAAACAGTCCAATATCTAAAAGAAAACATTTCAACGTGCCAACAGAATTATTTGAGAAATATTATTTGACACCTGCATAATTAATTTTTGAAAGATTAGGCAAACTAGAAGTAGAAAATTTATGTCTCAACGCCAAGAGATTTAATGCATATGATAAATTTAAAATAAATTCCACACACATTTTACGTATTTACCTTAAAATACTTAATCCTACATATATTCCATAATGTACTGTCGAATTTTAGAGACCACATTTATTGTACTTTATAACTACAATTATGGTGCATCAAATTAAAAATAAATAATCAACGCATGAACTATGAAAGGTTGGTCACCCCCTAATTTACCGTATAGTTTTAACATAAGCATTATTCTCGCAAAATAATTGCAGTAAAAAGCAGGATACATGGTATATATGATGATAGATCAAGAATACGTTCCCAAAAAACCTTGCTGTGTCCTACAACCGAGTATATACGGTAAATCATGTAAAAGAAACCGATTGACAAAATATGACAGGCTTTTATGATTAATTTCTACAAGTTGTCCCCTAAAAATTGATAATAAATTAGGTAAGCATGTGTGTTCGCGAGGTCATCGACGTGCCACGTTAGGCACATATGCCAAGGGTTTTCCTATGCAATCGGATAAGTGTGTTAAACGTTCAGAGGCGATGGACCGAGAAAACAAGCAGAAGGAGGTGATCCAGCTCACTGTTGAACAATCGAATTCGACCACCGACATTTAATATTTCGCACTGCCCTTCACCGCTGTATTTAAATGATAAAAATTTCGATATATTTACATGGGGTAATTGTGCTTTATTTGAACAGATGGGTTGTCAATGGTCACAAAGGAGAAAGTAGTCTTCGTTCGATCGCAACGCCACCAAACGTGGAGGCAATCAACAAACGAGAGAACAGCTGTAAGCCCAACCATTACGCAGATTCTTGGAAATAGAACAAAGAGACCTGACTCATTTGCTTCTCGAAAAACATATTCCATTCTAAACCTTGCCACGCTTTCTTATACGAATTCCGTATCGATAATTTCGATTTTTAATTAAATATCGTTTTATACGCGATAAAAGCGTACGATTCGAGCTATTCTAATAAAGCGGATAAATTTTTCATCTTAAATATCCCTCTCCGTGGATAATTTACAAAAAAAAAAACACATTAGACAGTGCCATTGTAAACTTAAACAGGATTTGAAATAATCTCTAAACCCATCTTCAATATGCCCCGAAAAAATTAGCACACATTAAGTACTACCAGAATATCAAGCGAAGTCAATATGTTTGAAAAGTCCTAACCATCTGTTTCAACTTTGTCGGGTATCAGCATGCGACGGGAGGCCGAAAAAGTGGCAAATCCTACTTCGGACACAATAAACGCTTTTATATGAAGAAAACGAGTTAATTCACTTAAACAGATATGAGAGGTTAATGGAAAATATTCCAACGTTCATTGCATCCGATGGCTCGCCTGTTTTCTCACATCAGCTCGTTCACGAATCCTCACTTCCATGAAATAACATACAAATGTACGAGGCTATCGATGACCATCGCAAGCATTTAAATACAAAGATAAATAGCAATTGGAAGAACTCGAACGAAATTATGAAAATTCAGGATTCCTTTATTTAGTTTCATAACTTCCAAGGTTCAAATGAGATGTTTTAACTCCATCGAATCATTCGATTCGGAGCCATCAAAAACAAAAATATCGGCTCCGGTTTCTCTCCATCTGCCAAACGTCGAACCGGTTCGAACTATTTCTTCTCTTCCCTGACACTGTATCATTACATTCTTAACATTATTTATACCTTCTTTCAATTAAACTATACCACAATAAATCTTGGGATAAAGTAACAGTTGATAGGAAGTCGTAGTTTCTACATTTTATAAATCCTTTCTCCAATTTTAACATAAGTAAAATATGCATTGTTGGGAAATTGTAAGGAAAAGATAACACTTTACGGTTTCTGTTCAAGAATTTTATTTTTCGGTTCTAACTCAGGCAGCAAATAACGATTTATTTCGCGATCGGTTTTCGGTTTGATTCCGCTTCGATGCCTTGATTTAGCCACGAACGCCATTGGGGAAACGACACATTAATTTCCTACACTCATCGAATTGCAATTTTTTTAAACTCTGATGACCTCAGGAGCGTTTCAATATTCATCAATCAGATCATAGAGACAATGAAATCATTTTAGTTTTCCACCATTAATACCAACATTATCGACTACCTCGAAATCGAATCATTTGAAGAATACGTAATTCATTACATACGCCCGAAAAACTAAGATAAAGGATAACAAAATCTCCCGTCCTTTACTAAGGATGATCTGAGCGGAGCAATGCGGTCATTGTGCAAAAATACGACATCTAGTCGATCATCTGTAGATACACATCATTCGGAATCGCTAATTTTGGGAGAATCGGAAACAGGCGTGTGCAACTGTCAGCCACCTGTTAGGCAACTGGAGTGAGAGAAGGCATTCCTGACACACATGAATAGCGTTTTATTACCATCTGATCTGATTTGCTCCTCATTTACTTCCGCATGAAAACAGATGTTTGTCCATCCATAATGGAAGATAGTAAAATGCCACTGGTATCAACAGGGAAATTAGTTTCATAATCAAATCAAGATGAAAGTTTCCACTTTCCAAACCGATAAAAATCACAACAGAAGAGCGCGATTCAATGTCGAACTGCTAAAGATGAAATGAATGCTCGCCAAAAATTCAAAACCATGGCATTCTTGATGGTTTCAAATCCTAATCATCCAAGCCAAAATATTTAGTCTTTTCCAAATAAAAGTTTCATGCGCTGAAGTAATGTGTTCGAAACTGTGTTCCGCTAAAGATTCAACGGTAATGTCGGAGTGAAACTTTGAAATCGCCGCGAAACACTTATAATCTATAATTACCATAAGTTCGCCAAAATATGTAAATAATCAACAAATGATGGAAGCAAATTCCATCAGTTTCTTACAAATATAATAACCGGAAGTAAAGGAAATATAAGATCCAAAATGAAAAAAATATCATGAAGTAAGCATGTCTTGCATGTCTATTCCTATCCTTTAATAAAAGTAAGAGACTGATATAAATTATTATGTTGTAGTATAAAATAAAAAATGAATAATTAAGGAATCTAAAAATCAAACCAGCGCAGATTACGATTTATCAACATTGATATTGGTGATGCAAATTCATTTCTCGGTTAGAAAGGATCAACGAATAGAGAA
Organism: Pachydiplax longipennis; assembly: GCA_036926295.1. Taxonomy (NCBI): domain Eukaryota; kingdom Metazoa; phylum Arthropoda; class Insecta; order Odonata; family Libellulidae; genus Pachydiplax; species Pachydiplax longipennis. Next base: position 8,798,443 of record JAVFKF010000024.1, on the reverse strand, counting down.
AGAAAATTCATTTCAGTTTTAAGAGGAAACATTATCTAAAGTCATGCGGAGTTAATTTACTCGTTAAATCATTCATTACAAATAAAAAATGTTAATAATACAAATAATAATAATACAAAGTCAGAAAACAATACTAAAATTACTATTTTTCAGTTTAAATGACGAATTAAACTTTCTTACTTGACGTAATTAGGCTACAAAATTTCTGTTTCGCTCACTAGATATTTTACTTGCCCTTCTTCAAGATACGTCGTTTTCCCCTTATCAATAGGATTTTAATTTCACAAGTGCCAAGTTTGCGAATTTAGGCAAATATTCCACTAATTCTTACAATTAAATACGGAAAATCAGACTCTGGAACTGATAAAAATGTTGCGTTTAGTAGACGAATTGACGAATTTCCAATCTTAGCGATCGCAACCTCATAATTTAAAGTTAATTTTAAATTAATTATATTTCCTTTTGCCTCTATCCCTGGATTCAGAGATATTCGACAAAACACTACTTCAAAATTAAATTAAAACATTTGTACCGGCTGAAGTAAGATGTTTGCGAATACACTAAAACATAGATTCGATGTTATAATTCATAGAATTTATCTGAAATTGCCACCAAAGAGACCATTTTATCCATAACAATGAATTGCGATGCTGTGTGAAAATTAATATAATGCAAATTCCGATAAGAAAATTAAAGAGAGCATCGAATAAATATCAAACGTCATTACTTTCACCGAAAAATTGAGGGTTCAAATCCGGAAGATTCGGAAAAACCTTTCGTGGGAGTGGAAAATCTATTTTCCTCCTGCAACCTAATTTTAATTAGTAAATTTAAATAGGATCTGATGCCTGTGCCGACCACTCTCAATTAAAATTAATTAAATAATGTAAGAGACATGAGCCAGTGAAAAAGAAAATTCCAAATAGACGCTTATTTTTATCCAGAGAAGATTGCTTTTGATTTAAATTAGTGATAACTTTGAAATAAAACAGCTATTTGTAAAAATTTTAAAGTTTTTCCCTAACCATCACCTATACAACCGAACGTTATCATTTAGAAAGATGCGGAATAATTGTTTCTTTGCTCTACAATTATGGAGAAACCGATATAAATAAGTTCCAGCCTCAAACAAAAAGAGCATAGTTAGATACGCGTGGCAATCACTTTTTCAATGCAAGGTATCAACCCTAATGGCTTACGGATCAACACAAAATTGTACCATACATTTGAAAAGGTTATCTACATTTTCTTCGTAATATATACAAAATATCAATGTTTTATATATACCCACCGATGATTTCTAGGAGAAAAAAATCAGTCGATGATAAAGATTAGGTTAGGTTTAAATTATTATTTCTTATGGCACCCAACTCTATGTCGTACCATTATTTAAATTCAATCAAAGAAAAAAGGTCTACCATGAATGAAAAATGAACTTTGTGTATTTTTTTTCTGAAAGTTTCTGTGATCGGATAAATCTAGTATATTGATCACCGCCGTGTAGATATTTATAAATTTGTTTATTTATATGGTTCATTGATGGCATAAATGAATGCTCGTCTCAGCAACACCAGCGAAAAATATCCGATACATTAGGAATAAATGGAAAAGTAATCTTCAGCAAAACTCAATCAGGTCACAAGAATAAGGAAAATAACAGTTTCATTTGCTTACATACAAAGTGGGAGGGTTCCGACTAGTTGTATTCCATTCCTCATTTCCATTTAAGAAATTTAATAACTGAAAGAAAGAAAGCCTTTCACCTTGAACGAGATGAGTCTTTCGGAAACTAGTTGATTCTTGAGTTACAAATAGTTTCCCTAGGAAATTCTACAATATACAGATGCAGTTATGCACAGGACATTTTTTACTCATTTTTTGCCACGGACAGTTTGTAATTACATAAATCAATCAGTATATACACAGAGTTGATTATTATGACCGAATCTTTGTTTTAACGATCGCTGAAATGTACGTTCTGCAATGAATATTCACTGACTATTATTTTCGATGATTTCCGGATTCTCTCTCCGTATTTTCATCTACGAACGTTCGCTTCCCTCGGTTTTTCTTTTCATCTTCATTTTGAATCATATATGAATAAAATGAAATTTTCCCTAATAAATTCTTATTACTGAAGAAAGAATAACGTTCTTGTAGTACCAAAGAACCTAAAGCAATTTCTGATACTTTTGACTAGGGTTTACAAAAAGGTTCAGCCATTACATGTTTGGGAGATTTTTTCATGATTCCAATGCATAGCAATTCCCTTAAGAATTTAAGAGAAAGTAATGGCTCGCAGAATTAAGGAGAAAATGAAAATATCGATGTATACCTTTGATTTCAAATTTACAAACATCAATCTTTAGGAAAAGTCAATTACTTTTCCTAAAGACATAATAACATAAATATTTTTCAACAGTGGAAAGGTATTTCTAAAGGCCCAATAATCTCAACAAAACAAATCCATTGCGCCTTTTTCTCGACAGGATCGGAAAGTACGCATGGGTCAACTGTTGAGCACACAATCCATTCAACCAAAGTTTCGGTACCAAAAATGCAACAAAGCGAGAACAAACAAGAAATCGATTCCGATCGAACCGCATCTCTTAGCTAAAAAATAATAAATTGAATTAATTCACAGTAGCTCTTGACAAATCTCGAATATTTCATTTGAAAAAATGTACAGAGCCTAATGAGGAAGTGGGGCATAAGAATGGAGAGTGGTAGTGGATTATCCACTGCGGATTCACATTATCAAATCTTATCGCGCTTACATACAGAAAATGCAACATTGCTTCGACTATGAGAATTCTTAATTAATATACATAGACAACAAGTACTAAAGAATAACAGATCACATATACACAACGTCAATTTTCCACCTATAGACGGCGATTTTTTCACGTTAATTCCTAGCTCACACACGGATTGTTAATAAGTCGACGAAATTAATAAGATGAACCACGCCAACGTAATAGAGTAGAGATTCTAAAACAAACTACTATAGCGATCATAATCCAAACTTCCATCCGATGTAAATTTTCTTTACTGACACATTTTAATTGAGAAATTTGAAAATTAAATGTATGAGAAAGGAAAAGTTGGATTTCAATTAGATCATTTCTAAATCTCCCCCTCATGAGCAATGTGCACTAGAAAAGCAAATGGATAAAGGTAAATAGTTTAAATATTTTTAAGGTAGATGTTTCCTTCAGTGCAGATATCGTTTGAAAGAATTTTTGGCCATTCTGGAAATGTAAATTTTATTTCTACTATTAAGTAACTGGGCAAAGTCACAATATAAGGTGTTCCAATTAGAATACACAATTTAATTTTTACATAAATCATTTTCATTTAAACTAATTAGTACACACTGCGATTACGTGATAAACGACATCGAGCAAAGGTCCGCGTAAAGTTTATTGACAAACTCTTACTCTTTGACAACATTTTTAGCCTATGTATTCTTATTGGAACATAAATCACAGAGGATTAACAAATTTTAAGGTCAAAAAAAGACAAAGGCTTAAAAAATAGTTCTCTTAATTTAGTTAATGCTAATGATGGAAAAAACAAAAATGTTTAATAGTTTGTTGCGCAGTAAGTTATTATGTAGTTTTACTCTCATGAAGCATGATTTTATGCTCCCTCTGCATTTTGCTATTGCTATTTAAATCCATTAAAATATCTCAAATTTTGGCGAAGATTTCAACGGGAAAAATATTATTTTTGAACGATGTGAAGGAAAGGACAGTATTGTTATAAAGAATCAACGATTAATCGTCTATTGAGAATAAATTGTGCGGCGAAATGTAAAGTGACAGACACAGAGTGTCAGCGATCTACGAGTACAGCAAGAAGATATAGGATTCATTTCCTAAGGTATACACCTAGGATAACTGTAAGAAAAACTGACAAAAAAGCACATCTAATTCTCCGGGTGAGATAGCTAAACCTGTTGGCCGCCCGCAAGTGGAAGATCCTGGTTCTAGACTCATCTCCTATAGAAAGCGAGTGCGATGCGTCATATGGTGTGAGTCCATCAGAACATAAAAGCAACTTGTTTACAAAAATTGTCATGAAGTAGAAGCGAAATATTTTACAAAATTAGTGTCTTATTTTGAGCTAAACTATTCAACTACTCCACTCTTGTACCAAGGGTTGGACAAATTCACATTTTAAATGGACATGTTTACATACTTTCATATATTTCTGTTTATGTATTAATAGTTTAACTAATAATATTTCAATGAAGCTATATATTTAAAATATCTATTGTTAGAATCACTGAAGATAGAGCATTTACATTCATACCACTGCATTTTGTCTAGTGGTAATTAACGGATGTTGCTAAGCAGTGTGTTAAAGAAAGCATTGAAATATTTTCGGTGGATATCAGCATTATGAAATAGCAACCGAAAATCCCTAATCACCAATATAAGAAGAAATCAAGAATGATATCATTCTCCAATATTCAAGGCAGAAATATCTATTTCTACTTAGATGTCACACATGGAAATTAACTTAATCATAAAAAAATTCATTAATGGAAAATCCTGGAGAAGCGAATCTCATGATGTTCTCAAAATGTGACCTCTCCATATTAGTCTCTCTAATCAATGTATTTTCCAAACTATTTGAAGAATAATTCTCTCCAATTACTAAGATCTTTAAAAATGGGCCATCTATGCCAGATACCATACAGACCATTCATACTGGAGCTTTATTGATTGTATATTGATTAATAAGAATTCAAAATGTTGAGAAATATTTACTCAAGTGTCCAAAAGAAGACATTCAAGTTATCCAAAAATGCAAAAGCATTATTCTCTGACCTTTTATATTCTGATTAAACTACCCAAATCATCTTAAGTGACTCAATAATTGTATAGCTGGGAAAGAATAGCTGATTAATTTTACACCTTTCTCAAGAACTTCCTTCATTTACTCGCAAACTTCAAAAGCTCCGTAGAACAACAAGGCTGACTTTGGCTTAAGCAACTAGATAAGATGCTATAAATTTCATGGAATATATTAATTACTTCATAAAATTATCAAATTGGGTTAAGATGTAAAGATCTCCTATAACACAAAGAGTGTGCCTTACTTTTGACTTATCATATCATCATAAAATATCGACTATAGAAGAAATATAATGGGTAAAATACAAAATCTCATTTCTGAAGTAATTCAAAGAGCATTACAAAGCATAGAATAATAAATATATTAAAAAGGAAATTAAATCATCTTATATAAATTCAAACAACTAAAACAATGCTAGTCAGAGATTACTCAACATAGTATATTAACCTCGTATTTTTACATATTTCTCTCCCTTTACTTCATACAAGACCAAAATGATTTTAAATTAAAGCTACTCCTCACCCAAGCAAGTAAATACTTGATATTATGTACTTTCATCATGAGATGACTTAGGAAAGAAACAATTTGGGGCAGCAAAGAAAACAAACTGAACAGGAGATAGAGAGAGATTGAGAATGTAAATGCTTCCATTGCTCTATCAAATAGCATGCAAGATTGTGCTTAATATCTTAGGAAAATGGAATAAAATATTGTATATTCTGGTATACTGAAAATAAAATGCAAGACATCTAAATAAAAGAGAAAAAGAAAAATCCATCAAGGTATCTATTAGAAACCTGTTTCTATTCACCAAAAAGGTAAAAATACATCGTAACGAATAACTAAGGCATATTTCCAATTCCCTTTCCTTATCTAAAGAGAGGCACAAAAATCTCATGAGCTTAACATCCTACAGATGCAAATTATAGACCAGAGTGATCATAAAATAATCCAAAATCCAAACTAACTGGAGTACAGATGAGTAAATTCACAAACATGAACAGTTTATGAATCAGAGACAAAGAAAATATCTAACAATGGATTTGCTAATCTATATACGAGTCTGAGTATTGTTATAACTTTGGAGGGTTGGTAATATTTTAAGTTATCTTTTCATTTGAATCAAAAGCAGATAAGATGAAGGAAAGGAAAACAGTCTGACAGCTGATAACATGCACATATTTAGCATCAAAGTATATTGTTAAAGAAGCCATTAGCTATATCCTTCATTGCCATATTGCAACATTAATCAGTAAAGAGAGTGGATCTAATGTGTCCCAATAAATGAATTACTGGACTAAATGAAGCTGCAAAAAGATTAACAACCAAGTTCTACAAAAGATAATTTTATCTCATCCTTACTTCAAGCTTTAACACTCTTCTTTAAACTTCCTGAATGTGTGTGCAAAAGGCCTGTTCTCAATACAGCCCTTTTCTCTAGGAGAGCAATCCTTTGAATAGGAATCTCAATTATGGAAACAACACACAAAATCATACACTTTCTCATTCATTCACAAGTAGAGGCAATCCCTCAAAACGATATAAAACGGCAATAATCTAAATAAGATGCAGCCGCCTATTACCGAAATCCACGAAAAAAAGGGCGACTAAAAAGTATTACACACACAAAAAGTAAATGCTATATTCTGGAGCAATGAAATTGTGCCAAACTTCCTGTCACTGGAGTTTTTTAGATTCGAATTTTATTGGACATTATAAGCAAATAGAAAAACTTTTTACACGACAAGATTTCTGCCGTTTACTCCAGCGTTATTGTTATTTGCTGTTTCGCTCCACCACTCGTCATCAACATATGCAGTTGTATTCATCTTTGCGAGTTGTTTACCACTGTCCGGCAATTTTTCCTAATCGAGGAACGTAATTTAATGAGAAACTCTTTCCCAGTATTCGAAAATACATATGTTTATCGGTAAATGCGGGATATCAATAACGCCATAACAAGCTATATACGATCGAACGCAAGACACACGGTTGGGCGGGAATTTCAACATTACACTCGAGTGATAATGTATAACGATTGTTTTTTCAATACTAGGAGATTATTACAAAAGCCTAACAAAGGTATTCTTAGTTGAGTCTGATTTGGATGGCGTAGCATATAATTCAACTCAAAGTCACCTCTCAGACTTCAGTAGATGGGGAGAAATCTGTAAGCTCAATACACACATGCGTCCACTCAATACGTCCACATGCAACGGTTATCATAACTCACAATGATTAACACCATTATGTAAATTAGAGATAGAATATTCCCCAAACAAAACCATACTAGAAAAATCAGACTAGGAAACTTACTTAAACTTGAGTAACATGACTAGGATGTAAAACCGCGAACGTTTGTGAATTGCCTTATAATTAAACATAAATATATGGAATATAAATCTATTGAGTCTTAAAGACAATCCAAATGCTACCTCAGTCTTATCGCTACTGGACATGTGATTCATACCAAGAGCGGCTAATTCAATAACACATCTATAGTGGGATTCATATCAAACCCTACCATAAAGAAATTTAAATTGAGCATATATTCCACAGCATACAAAACTTTTAGCTAGATTAATAATTTTCAAAGGAAAACATTAAAGCAGCTTATTTGATTAGAGTATAATTGACACAAATTACAAAATAGAATGGTATCAATTCCCTATTCTAAATGCTTTCTCCGAATTAAAATAATATTATTCCAAGTATAAGACAAAGCAACCTATATTGCTAAAATTAATCGTTAAGTGAACTGCTACAAAAAATATTTAACTCTTTCAAATACGGAGTGCAAATTCCACCAAAAACCCGTGGGGTGAGTGCGCAATTTTGATTTTCCTACGGATACTAATGCTTTAGGTTCCAGAATGAATTAACAACAAACACTAAAATACTTTGCTATGGGTATCTATGAATTCCAATATAATATTACAAATAGTGGAGGCATCAAAGACAAATAATACTCTGATGATTACTAGCGCAATTTAAACTGATATGTCAAAAAATTGATTTAGAAATGAGAAACTTTCATTTAAGGAAATCTGTATTCTTATTCTGGTTCAAATTCTTTTGGATGATAAATTACGTTTCACCATTAATATGTTTACATTCAATTACAGAAGAAGAAATCCATTGAAGTAAACATTCCTTCATTGTTTTGAATTCATAAGAACACAACAAACAGTAACTGTTAAACATAATGGATAAGTAGCTCCTTAAAAAGCTAAGATACACATAACTTACGTCTAATTTCGAATCAATTAATCGATGTCAAACAATATCTCAGATCTAATAACGAAAAGGTCTAAAGAATTATCAGTATAAACGTATTCGATCATTATTTTGGTGGACACATATGTGAAGTTCGTCCAAAGGAGTAACCCTCGTTTTAAATGAAAACTATGATTATCACGCTGATAATAATCTAAATTAAAGATAAAATAAATCATTAGATGTAAACAAGCTGCCATACTGATACAATAGATATAAGTTAGTTCCTAAGAAAACGTTGTTGTTTTACATTTTGGTGCTCTAATATCGGATAAAGAGCATTACAAATCTGCAAGCAATGATCTTTGTTTACATCCCTTGCGGAAACGTCATCTAGGGTGGGCATGGAGGCCGAAAACTTCGCAGATTCATGGCACAATGCTCTTGTGGTGACCTTCCGCACAATAACTCTATTCCATCAATTCAAGTGTTTTCACAGTATTTAACAATAAAACAGAGAGCCTCCGAGTTATTTAGGCATAGTATGTAAATTCAAGATAGAAAACGCTGATCGCATGTAACCAAGAAGTCCATTACACAATTGGTGTCGGGACAGAGAATAGCAACATAGCGAAAACTTTCACATAAGAACTCTACGGCCAATTACTCATGCATATACATAAAATCTTGCATAAAAAATGGCAGTAACAACGAAAACTTACCTGGTTGTTTATTGGCTATCTTATTAAAACAATTTTGAAACACTTCATAAAGATGCATAGGCTCATCGTCGCTAGTTGCCATCTTGAATTTCACAGCCTAAGACAGCTTTCCACCTCCACCATCGAAGAGAAACTGCTGTTATCTTGGTTACGCCGCCAAAATTCACGCCTGGCGCTGCAATCGCTTGATTTATCTACCGTACATGTAAACGGTGGTCGAACTCGGAAGTGTATTGCAAGACGACGTTGAAATTATCTTCATTCAACATAAATTATCTCTTCCTTCGTGTTAGAGATTGTATTATTGAAAATCAGAAACAGAATTACTGTATTTAACATTCAAACTAGTGCTCTTCTCGGTTAATTCATTATGTTCGCTAAGGATACCTTGAAATTTAATTGTAAGAAATTGACATATATCACGAAAATAACTGTAAAAACCAATTGACGGAATTCCTAACCTTTTCCCTTCCTTTGCAGAGATGATTGCTGATATCTTTATCTCGTTAGAAAACAAAATCGGTCGAGGAATGGAAATTCAAAGCCATTCAATGCATCTAATTGGTAAAACGATAGATATATGTGTACATGTAAATGCTTAAGTTAAAAGAGCATGATCTTTATTAACTATAATTCATTTTGATACATTTAGATAAAAGTTGATTCAAGGAAACGGGGATAACTCATGAATTAGATTATAGAACTGATGATTTTTCTTTTCACCATAAAAAAGAAGTATTTACAGTGATATTATTTATTATGAAAAGAAACTATGAAATACGTAACATAAATTATCACTTACAGTTAACAGTAGTACTTAATAGTGTAGGGGTAGCCTCCAATCAAGTACCATCATGAAAGATATCAAGCTTCAGCATAACTGAAAACTATCCTGCTACTTGATCGATAACCATGAAAATATCTGCTGTTCTCTAGGATACAACGCCTTCAGAATTGACCTTCCTTTGAACACTTCCAAGTTTCGACCATCACTTCTCAATTTTCACATTCCAGATTTTCAAATAATTGTGATCATAGCAACAACAGTACCAATCTAAAAATCTCTCTTTGGGTAACAAGTTTTATAATATTAATGGAGATAGAACATTGTCATTTGGTGCTAAATTTCTTTCCTTTATTACAAACACAATTTCATGACTTCCTTTAATCTCAAAGAATTCAACGTCACTTAATTTGCATTCCTCATTGCTAATGCACATGTTCTCCAATAAAATGTAACCAAACAAAATAATATGTTTCACTTATAATAAATTTTTCTCCATTTATAATAATAAAAATATTTATTTAAAAATACATGTTAAAAATTTAAAAGAAATGATAAAGAGCCATAGCAAAATAAATCCCTGAATAAAATTTTATACATTTTCAGTGGATGATTCATAAATGCTTTCATACTCATCCTGCCATTCCCTATTGATAAACCTTCTTTCATCCAAATAATTTACCTATAAAAGAATCCATTATGAACAATCGTCGCTATGTTCTTTTAAGCTCACACACTTTCGGATTTCACGTCCAATGGCTGCACCCAATGGTGGAGGAACTGCATTGCCCACCTGAAGTTAAAGCATATCAATGATCATTAGAAATAACCTTCCTGATTTTTAAAATAACTCACAATTCATGACACAAAAAGGCCAGGATGAAAAATATACAAAATATCTAACACAGGAAATCAACCAAAACAACTCACCTGAGCAAAGATTTAATTTTGAAAACTGTTGTACAGGAACAGAGGTTCTAAAAATATTCTTTGATAGGCATTAAATTTAAATATTGAGAACATCAAGAATGTTCTATATTTCATAATATACAGCGAAAAAATAATGAATCACTAATCAATGTAAGTAAAGCTTTGAAGATAGAATCATGAAAGTAATAAAAATTGTATTATTACAAACTGTATTACAAATTACTCTGTTATTACAACTGTACTGTACCTTAACATGAAGCTGCTAAATAATTGAAAACATCAGCAAGAGGAAACATCTTAAAAACTGTACCTCCACAATCTAGATGAAAATTATTTAAGACTTAAAAATAAGTATCAAAATTGGATTCAGCAACAAGAAAATGCACATTAGCAAAATTGGCCTTACTCTGCAATTATACAATGACAAGATTCAAATTTAAGCTCAACACAATGCCACTGGTACATTCCAAGTCCTAATTTGAAATTTTGACCATTGCGAAGAAATACTAACTACTAATATATAAGAAAATCATACGGATATCTGGAATGTGATACAATATATTGATTATTGACATGCATAGTTGAGAGAAGGGATATTAAGAGACTATAAAATATGCTCAAAATATAATTTAAGATATACCTATTCTCCAATCTAAGATGAAAGCTTAAGAAGTAATGAAGGTTGAAGAAATAATAAGAAGGTTGAAGAAATAATACTGCAATTGAGTGACTCTTGCTACTACCTGTGGTAGGCGTTTCTGACACATCACACATCTGAATTTTTGTGATAAAGCAAGCTTGTATGATGGTTACTTACACTCTTTCTGAAATTCCACTGAATTTTGCAAAAAAGATTTAATTTTCAAAATGATGAGACAAAAATCTGCCATGAGTCATGCAGCAACAAACAATAAGTAAGACATACTGATGTCAGTCAGTAAATGTCCTATTTTCAACAGCTCAACCTCCTGCCAAATGGGGCATTTTACATTAGGTGTACATGTACTATGGCCACCATATGGCAGCAACTGAAGATAAACATCTTCTTTTTTCTTCAGTCAAGGGTTATATCATCTTGATTTTACACAGAGTTATTTCAATGTTATAGTTAAATTAACTTTTCTTTGTAATGCCAGTTTAAAAAAATGCATTTTAGATTCGAGAAGAAAAGGTAGGGTAACATAACTTCAAGTAATGGCTTTATTCAACACACTACCAATAAGAACCAAAACATTATTAAAAAATAAAATTACATATAAAACAAAAGGATTTGAAGTATTAGGCTGAGACTGTAGGGACATAAAACAAAAACAAATGTAGAGCTTAATTTAGTGCTTTAATTAATTTCAATTAAGTCACCAATGAAAATGAAATTGGTCACAACCACTAAACATTCAAACAGTTGTGAGCATTTCATAATCATCTAGTACCATTTCTGCAGCTGCCATATGCCATCATCCTCCATCATTAGTTGAAATGTTAGATCAATTACTACTTGTATTTAGTACACTGAAGCTGTTGATATTTTTTATTTGGAATTATAAAATGATTACCTGTCGATGCTTGTCAAGGATGTTCCCATAGAAGCGATAGGTGTCCATAAATCCCTGAGAGCGGGCACATTCTCTCACAGAGACAACACGGGTTTGCTCAGGATGCAGCACACGACCCTACAATCAAAATAACATATTTCAGAACTAAGCATGCTAAAATTAGATTGAATTCTACAAAATTTGTATATTTTCTCTGCGAAAATTTCTTACATCATGTTCAAATTATCCACAAGGGTATCTTAACAGAAAATGTTGAAGTCAACAAAAGCATGTGAAGTATTTTACAAAGCTGTAATAAAGAAAAGTAATCCACCAATTATATCAAGTAAATAAATCTTTTTAAAGAAAAGAAGAATCAATCAGTCACAATGATAATACTAGTAGTTGTGTAAACAGTATCTTTTTTCACTTTTATCCAATAAAAGAAAATAGATGAAACATATTATAAATCCTTAATATTTGCATTTCTAGATCAATTTTGGTAAATATTAGAAAACTCAGGCTTGGCATGAAAGGATTTGTATCCTAAATCACCCTTTCTATAGAGCATAGCTAAAATAAAATGAAACTCAGTGTTATTCAATTACGCTATCTTTCATGAAAATCATTGAAAGGCTTTAAACAAATATCAAAAATACAAGCTCCAAACATTCATCCATTTCATGTATTCTTAAATCTACAACAGATTTAGTATTAATAAGATGATTTAGAGTAAATCTATTTTATATTTTAATAAAACATAAAACAGATTTACTTCACATCTCACCTCATTTGAGTTAGAAATAGTTTAATATATGATTAGAGCTCCAAAAATTATTTGTAGAAAGGGAAAATATAATTACAAACATATCTATGAAATTTATGCAAAATAAAAAAAAATCTGCAAAGAGCAGATTAATCATTTCTCAATGAATATACTACACCATACCATCATTAATTCAGTAATTATCATTTTCCATTTATCAATAATCAATGTAAATTTTGAATGGAAATTTTCAATTGAGATATAAGCTAACATGAACTAACATTTTCACAGAACATCAATATGACCTTCATTTTTAATATCCAAAGTAATGGTTATCTTGCAGCATAAATTTTGCTGTTTACAATTTTCCCCTGTCAATCCAAGATGGTTTAACAGCTCAATGAAATCTGCAGTAAAATATTTTTCAAAAATCAAATTTCTATTGCTTCAAATAACATTAGGGTGGATATCAAATAGAAGCATCTACGTCTTCATAAATATCCTGCAAGTCTTCAGAGTGTGGCAGAGAGGAGCATCAAAGTAATCAAATATTTAGAAGTTTATAGCTGTATTTCTTGCATGCAAGTTATAGAAGAGTTCAATTCTCCTCTTTCTAAGGTCATAGAGCAAATTTATAAGGTGTAAGTATTAAGTAGAATTTTAATTGTTTAGTCATAATTCATAGGATAAACAACAGAAGAAAAATACTGCTCTTTCAGCTTTTCAATGATGATGTTATTGGAGTAGCATGATTAAATTAGATTTCTCTTGAAAGGATTGAATGTTGAATATACCATAGAAAACAGAACTTGCTTTAACTTAAAATAAATTAAAGATTCATCTCTAACTCTACTCATCAAGCATGCCATGATAGAGAACATGAACAAAATATAAAAAAACAACTATTAGGATGAGAGGAAGGTTACTATTTAACTTTGCATGATAGCTGTGCAACTGAAGAACCCAAAGAGAATCAAATATGAACTGGGACTCAAACCCTGTTAATAGATTGCTTTGTGAGTAACAGCACTGAATTGTGTTTTCATGGTAGTTTAAAGGGTTGGAGCACCTGTCTCTTGAGTGGGGCATTGGGTTTGAGGCTCAGTTATACTGAAAATTTTTTTCAGGTCTCTTCATGGGAAATATTTTCCCAGAAAAAAACAACCAAAATATTATCTCATAGCTATTGCCAAAATCACCTATCAAATTTCCATCTTGATTAAGCTGAATCTTTTCAATTACAAAAATTAAAACAATTTTCTGCTATGAACATGCTAAAACCTTTATCAGCTAATTGTATTATATGGAAAAATAACTTTTTCACATAGCTTTTTATATCAAGAATACAAACCTTCTGAAGACCACTGTTTTGGCAAAGGCATGAAAGAGAAAAATTATCAGAAACATTATCAGCGTCATTCATATTTCCTACTTAATATTTATCTTATATTATATTGTCTTGGCCGTGGGTTTAACATTTTTGTTGTGAAGTTTGGGCATATCCAAACGGGCATTTAATGCCATCTACTGCATAAATTATGATGCAATGCACTATAAGATAAAAATATCTCTGAAAATCTGTGGTAACATTTATGTAAGGCTAATATTTATACAACTTATTTTTCTCAGAAATCAGAGGTACAAATAGTTAAGGCATGTATCTTTACACGAATCCACACTTTGACCTCCCAACCTAATGTTGAGGAATCAGAAGAATGAGAAAATTAAATAAGATCATTTTCACCTAAGGCAGACTATCAAAGCAATGATAATAAAATTACTTTTATTATAGAACAAATTTGAAGAAGATCTCTTTTTCATCCCTACTACTACTAATAGTACTAATACTACTACTAATACATAATATGAATACTTCAACCTGAAAAAACCTACTGTAACATAGATGAAACATCATCAGGGATCCACCAATCGCCTACAAACCAACTGACCTCTTACTTTGACAGCAAAGACAAGGTTACAATCATGAACAATTCAAGGCAACTTTCTGCCGTGTGAATTTGGTAATTTCATAGTTATTATTCTTCAATTTTCTCAACTTGCTCTTCATATTTTATATTAATAAACTGAAAATCTACTTTCTAAGGTATATATAGTGGTTAGGAATCTTTAGGATAAAATACGCAAAGCTACAGAGTTGAATAAAAAAGTGACTGATTTAACTAACATATAATAAGAGTAACATTACAGTCTTAGTATGAGCCACTTATTAAGTGCCAGAGCTGGGAATATGAGGTCAAAAGATCCAAAACAAAATTTCAACTTCCTGAAGTATCTCTAGAGCATAGCATAAATCATAGAGTGAAATGTAGTTTACCTGTTTCCCCATTGGTTCAGGATTAGTAATGGTAGTGCTGAAGAAGCCATCCCATTCCAGCCGTCCATAAAGTCCTGACCAATGATTGTGACGATTGCCAGTATGAGGCAAGCACCATGGAATGAGAGTATTGAACTGACGATCCATTGGATCACATGACTTCCCAGCAGCACATGCACAAACACCTCTGAGAGCACCATTCACTCCACGGCCATTCTTCTTATCATCATGACTATATATACTGCAAAAAACACAGAGCATTTAAAATATCTCCCTTATTTCACAATGTCCAAGAGTATACGGAACCCTCCACAACAAGAAATCAAAACAGTTTTAAAATCAAAAACAATAATTAATATCCATGTTCACCAATTCATTTTTCAATCTCCTTGCATTTCTAGTATCTTGGCAATGACGTTTTTAATCCTACGTCTAACCATTCTCTTTTCCTTGTTACACAATTTACAGTAGAAGTCCATTATAACAAGTATGGCATATAACAAGAGTTGAGTAATGGCAAGTGATTTTTTTACCAAGGTCTATCTCAAAACAAAAAGGATCAGGAGTTACGTCCATTAAAAAGAGTGATTATCTCTGAAGTATCGCTATAATGAGTGCTTCGTTTCAATATTTGTCTTGCAGGAGGCATATCTCAGAATCATCGACTGAAGTGAGGGACAAAGTCTGACAAACAAAATGCAATCAGAGGCACAATTATCTCTTCAAAGAGCAGAATAAATAATTAAATGCAAAAATTACTGTCAACTAATTCATGCATTTGTTTCCCACACTCACCTCACCCCACCTCAAATGCTTCAGAGAGCTTTAATTAGAGACTTCTCACAAATTTCACTTGTCTCTCCAAACAAATGCACTTTGGTTATGGTTTATGGATCACTGAAATGATATTTGAACGTGAACGTTCCTTTATATGCCTTCTGAAACATTTGCTTAAGAATTAAAAACCTTACAGTTCCATTATGCCGCACTCACTGCCCTTTGAGAGGACAGACATTTAGTATTCGGCTATAGCAAATACACTTTGTAACGAGCAACGAGTTTTTGTCAGCTCTCATTAAAAAGGACTTCTGCTTTACTTCCCTAAACTTTCTAAGTTTTCCTATCTTGAAAAAGATCTTTGATTTTGTCAAGCAAGGAAACTTGTGAATTCAATACCCCTCATACTTTTAAATCTTAGTAATGATAAAAGGAGTCTTAAAATCAATGATTACAGTTCATGGATAACAATTATATAAAGGCTTAAAAAAAACAAAAAATCACAAAATACACTCATGCTACCTTTAAAATGCCTTATTTTACCTTCCTGTTCATACTCAATGTTTTGAAAATAAATCCACGATGAAAGAGTCTAAGAGATATTATATATTAATTTGATAACAGTGCAGTGCCATTTACTCTAAAGTCCACATGCTCAATGATTCTCACTTTAATCATTATTTCTACAGCAGAGAAATGGAAAAGTAAAAGAGAGATCTTACAGCTTTTTGGTATAATTGCCATCACTAAGACGAACAATGATATTTGGAAGGTCTCTCCAGTCAGAGCCGCTGGCTGTTGGGATGTGGGCCATTCTAGCTTCTACTATTGGAGCCATCTCCTTGCATATATGGTCCTTCAACACTTCCTGATTACCTCGCATCTGTAATACAATCATGGAATCTATGTTTTCTAAGAAGGTAGGATAACATAAAAGTAATGCAATAGTTCTCTAACAAATCATATAAAATGACTTCTTAACCATTTATTTCAAGTGTATGTATACAAAGGAATCTTACATGATACAATCATGATATGTGCTAGCAATGAATCTTGCCCCAACAGCAATCATCAATTTCTTTGATTTTTATCATCTATAATCAACTAATTAATTCTACATAAAAATCTTAAGATAGAATCTAATTTATTTACAGCTTTACTGAAAGTATGCTGAATTACTACTAAGAGTATAAATTACTTTAATATTTTTTTCTGATGCTCACTTGTTGTTATTTCATTCAACTTGTTTCTTTGCAAGCAATCACTAAACCTTTTTTTAAAGTCCCTAATCCTTTGCTAAATACTGCTTCACTGGAGAGAAAAATTCTCTCTCTCAATAATAAATGTATGGTATTTGGGGCCAGAAACATGTTCTAAGGTTAGTTTTGTTTCATCAATCCTGATACAAGCCATTTACTTACTGAGGATAGATATCCCCATACCTGTCTTTGGAAATGAGAAAGAGGCTCCCCTCCATATGACATCTCCTCTTTCTTGTTTCCATTGCGTATCTCTGGCAAATCAGACATGGCATCGCGTACTGTAATGGTCCTATAGGGGGCTGAACTTTGCCATTGAAAATCTGGGTCAAACTGTAAAAAGAGAACCAAAACCAATAGTCATATTATATTGGAATTTCATCCATGAGCTACAAAAAATTAAGAGATGAAATAAAAGCCATCCAGTAACCTATGAAATTAGAAACTCTGCCATCAAGAGTCAACAGAAACAAGTACACTAGGAATTATACTCTAAACAGGTTGATTCCTGTGTATATTTTACTTGTGCATATAAACATGTTGCCAATCGGTCAATAAAAATTTTGCCATTCCCCACCTCTTACTTATCACTGAAGGCAATTTCTTCCGTCTTCCCGTTTTAATCATTCATGACAAGTCAATTTGATCAATCCTGACATTCTCACAAGAAAGAACCCATGTTAAATACCTAAATAAAATGACCAGTTGTGATGTTTGTTAAGATATGTTTTCATATGAAAAGGATGCACTGAAGATAAGATATAAACAAGTCCTAAGGACAACATTCTAATATGGTCTAGGTAGTAGTCATTAGGAGTGGGTAACACAAAGTCATTACATTTCTAGAGCACTTGGAGCGATTACTTGAGGTAACTTCTCTCTGTACAAAACTGCTGGGCCAACAATTATAATAGGAGAGAGTACTTTCTCCTAAATCATATGAATATAAAACTGATCAACTTACCCTTTTATCATCAACCATGATACTGAGTTTGCAGGCTTTGGGACTGAATACATGAGTGGGAGAAGGATACTTTGGAAGCACTTCACCAGGAGCAGCTGCAATTATTATAGCCCTGAAAATTTATGAAATTTATTAGCTATAGAGACCAAATCATGCATAAAATATATAGTCTTGAAACAGATTTAACAGAGATTTGCTGTTTAGGATATCCTCTTTTTCATCAATTCTTACTAATATTACTTCTTAAAATATGGTATTTATGAAAATCGTGGATCTAATGTAAATTAAATAAGTAAGAACACAGTAGACAATAATTGTAGGTCCCTTAAGTAAAGCCAACATGTGGTCCTAGAGGGGCTTCTTAGAAATTGAATCTTTCCTAACAATATCAAAGCTGAAATGAAAGTGAGAGTACTCTAAACAAATAATCTCACAAAAGGGTAAATATAAACAAATTTTAAATATTATTATACTATCATACATAAAAAAGCTAACAGCATTGCATTGTTGGTTGGCCAAAGTTAACTTGTTAACTAAGACTCCTGAAATATTTCAAAATGCTGATGCTTGAGTTGCATTATTAAACGTGATTGACCTGGGTTTTAAGAAAAGTACAGCTGCACAGTTTCTGATAATATACCTTTAATTTTTTCATTATGTCTTTAAAGAGATTTTTAGAGAGCAAAATGTAATGAAACTGAACATGTTTAACCAACAAGGATATGCAAATTGAAAGAGTAAAGAGCAACAATAGTAAGCCTAAAATTTCAGCCATACAACCATTTATTACATTTCAGTCCATTTTTTATAGCAATCAAAGACCGAATAAGCTAAAGCTCACACAGTTTTACTAGAACTGCATATAAGGATCAGAAACACAATTTCTCTCAACATTTTAGCAAAACTTAAGACTCCCTAAGAGAAATAATCCAATGCCACCGAAAGGGGGAAATATGAAAAATGATAAGAATGGTACAAGTAATCTATCATTGGCAGCACATTATTTCCAATTATACCTTCCCTTAGAAACGGGACATACAAATATCCTGTTCTGAAACAAAATAAAATGATACCAAAAAGAAATTAACCAACCTCCTCCTCGTTTGCGGAACTCCATAATTTCCAGCCTGGAGTACTGCAAAAGAACACTGGTAACCCATTCTGATCAGGCATCTCAATGTAAGCTTCAAAACCATGTTTTTCTTGAATGAAACAAAATTCCTAACATTTTCCAAGATGAAGAAACGAGGTCGATAGTAATCACAGTAACTCAGGTAAGAGGCAATGAGGGAATTCTGAAATAAATTAAAATAACATTTACAATTTGAAACCTAATAACCTCTTCACTGGAAACAATGAGCCTCTAATGATAGTTGTTAAACTACTTCTAAGGCTATCTAAGACTTGAATATAAACGAAAATGTCAAAGAGAAACTCTACTAAAACAATACAATAAACTTTTAACTTTAGGAGCCATGCATGTATATTAAAAGAATTTCTAAAAATGGGTTAGATTTGGTAACTAGAAGTGACTCTGAGCCCCCTAAATCTCTAAAATATTTGTCTGTATAGTGTCATACCAAAACTATCCAACAGATTTGATGAAATTTAACAGGATAATAGTGAATGTCCTGAAATGAGATTTAAGATGTTTTTTATCCACTATCTTTTGACTATAAATGGACCATTATGCTCAGTAATAAGCAGCAGTCAGAAGGGAAATGGAGATGGGGGTGTGGTAGAGAAGGATTTTAGCCAAAAACTTATAACTAAAAGTTGCTCAACTTTCAAGATTGGCACATTCTTAAATCTCATCCTTGTACAGATAATATACTACTTTTCAGTGTCTTTTAATTCTCTAGTTCAATCCCAGACAAGGCAAATAATTCTCACATGAAATACTGGTTAAGTTCACTTTCAATTACCTTACCTATTTCCAAAATAAAAATGGAAGGTGGGTTGCTATGAGAATTTAATCCAGTATTCTTTTTAAGGATTTTATTCAGTCAACTTCTGCATCTTTGTTTCCCACTCTGTTTAATCCTTCATTTTCATGTTCCATACATATCATAAATGAACAATTGTCCGTCAATGTGACAAAATCATGAAGCTACAACATATGCTTTTCTATAAGCAAACAGTTATTTATTCATCTCATAAGTTACATTCTTTATCTATAGTTTTGTTTCAAGTCTAGTAAGTTGCAATGAGTATGATATTTATCAATCTTTTATACCCCATCAACAAGCAGTTCAGCTAGTCTTAAATAACACAACACAGCCTCTAAAATTTTCACTGAAATTCTTAATGTAAAAAAATTAGTTTCACAGTTATCAGATTATCATATAGTTATTCTTATCTGATACTCTGATGAGAATAGTTCTCACATCATCATAATTTAACCAGTGAGAGTAAAGACTTGCCTTGAATAATGAATATTGTCTAGAATTAAATCTGTTCATTCCACTAAATCCTTGACAGGGTGGTCCTCCACACAATAACTCAACATCTCCTTTTAGGGGAAGCCTCTGACCACTATTATTGACTGTTTCTCCCTGAAAAGAATACAAAAGCAGTACATGAAAAAAAATAACAACAACCATACAAAATCAAAATTCTTGCAAAAATAATAATATCAATCACATGTCTATATATTCTAGACATCTGACAAGTCAGATGAAAATCAATAAATGACAAACATTCTCATTTATAAAATTAATAAATAAATTTTCTATAAATTTCCTCCGATTTTGATTATTCATAGGATAAGGGAAAACACCATAAACAGTGATGCAAAAATTTTAATTTCAAATACACTAAAATTAAGAAGTAAATAAGAAAATGTTGCTCACATCCATTACAAGACGCAGTAGATCATTGCAATCATCAGAGAAGACAGTACACCTAGGATTGTTTAGCTTAAAAGCATTTGCAGCAGCCTCATCTTTCTCTATAGCCCATTCAGTGGTTGCCACACCAGACTGATGTAAGCCATCTGAAAGACCTTGAAAGGAAAAATTTATACTTTGATATTTCACCAATATTATGAATTACTTAATTCTGGAATTTCAAATGTTGAGTTCTTTGAATTTCTAAAATTTTATTTATTTTAACACTTCCACAGATTACACTTGCAATTGTGTTTAACTGTTTACAAAGAGGAATTGTTGACTTTCAATTTAGTATACAATAATAACTAAAATACTACTTTGTGAATTTCCAACCCTATAACACTCAGGACAAGATCAATATAAACTATTACTAAAATCTAATAAAAGACTAAACCAGAGTTAATATGTTACCTCATGCTCTTTCTCAAACAAGTTTAACTATAGGAGGAAAATGTGTGCTATATCATTCTTCATGAGAGATATTTGTATGATGCAATACTTCCTACAATTTTTTCATTCTTTTTTCTTCAGTTTACTTTTTCGGGTGATCTTCAGCCTGGACTAAGTTTATAACTAAAGTTGAAACACTAGATGGGAATCAAATTCTTTAACTGCTGCTTCTAATTACATGTTTTCCCAACTAAATATTATTCAGAAAATACTGAAATCACTTGGAGCAGTTACTTCTAGCTCTGACTTCTTGGTATTAAATTTGCAATACTATTGTACTTCTAAACATAACATTCAACATAAAATTTGAAGAATTTTCAGAAGATAAACATAAGAAAGTGATAACAAGTGTAGAATAACAACAACAGATAGTAAAGATAATCTTTGATAATCTTCTGCAGGAGAAATGTAGAATAGAATACATATTTAAATTAATTTTAATCTTCTAAAAAGATTAAGATTAAACTGAAAACTGTGTGATTTAGAGCAAGATTGAGACTCAAAATTCACCTCTTATGAAGTAGCAGTAATTTTCACAAAAAAGTAAAATAAAAGAAATAAAATATTATAACACAATGCTAATGGAGTCTCGTCAGAGATTCCAGAATACTTTGTAACATCTGATTATAAGAATTTTTAATTACATCAATAATAAAATATATTGAAACAAATATAAATACCAAAGAAAAGTCAATACATAACTAATACTTTAAAGTAAAACTTCAGGGAAGTTGATTCAATAGCTAAAAACATCCTTGAAAGATATTTCAAGACTGCAGATAGTCAAGAAAGTAGCTGACATATAGCTAGGGAAAGATAGATTCAAAATAACAAGAAATATAGATTTTATTCATGCTCCCAAGAAATTGATACCAACAAAATTAACAAAAGTTTAATAGCATCTAAACACACAACAAAGTAAAAACTTGATTTTTACACCTAATGTAAAGACAAAGCAACAATTTCATGATTTACAAATTTCTTGCAACAGACTATTAACCAAAAAATTTACTTAGGTTTAAGCATTTGAGTGCAAAGAAAGCAAGCATGAATTGAAGTAACACATACCATATTTTCCAACTTGTAAGATCTATGGGGATATAGGATGCATTACCTACAGGCTTTTGGAATATTCTGTTTCACATATTGATTTTCCATACACTCATTGAAAAAATTCTGCACTTTACAAGCCAGAAAATATGGTGTGATTTAAACAGGTGGAAATTCACAATGTGGAAATAGTAGAAAGTCACAATTTTCCAAGTGGAATTTTCTGGGTTACTTGAAAAGAGTGTGTTGAATTCAATAGGAAAACAAAAAAGGAATAAATTTGGTTTATTTACTGCCATCAGCACAATAAATACTAAGGATTTAAGTTTACAGGAATTAAATCAGTAAAATGACAACACCATTAAGGGGAAATTGTAAACTTACCACCACAGCCAGCAAAAACATCTAAAGACTTCAGAGGACAAGAAATGAAGGGCCATTCTTCGATTTTCTGCATTTTTGAATCATCTTCCTTCTCTTTCTTTCCTTTCCCTTTCCCCTTGCCTTTTCCCTGCCAAAACAAAGAAAAAGGTAATTAATACATACCATTAAAACTGACATTTTCAATGCTAATTTTAAGAGACACTTAACTGTGAACCTTAGCTATCATAAAATGAAGAGTATTTTAAATTGCTATCCTTTGCTGATACTGGTAACTTAAATCCATCACTTATGAGAATAATTCAAATTTTCCTAAATTTAGGAAATTCTAAAACTTTAACCTCTTGTGTGTTAAAGTTGCACTGCAAGATGAGCATGAGACTTACAACAACTCAGTAAAAACCCAAAGTTTCTAAACTATATTTCAAGAATGAACACACTTGCCATTCCATGAGTTTTTATTTGCTACAGTGAAATATTGAAGATCATCACTGAAAATACTTCACTGAGAACAAGTATCATCTTTCTAGTAATTTGTAAACAGAGAATCAATCGTGTTGACAAACTGTGAAAAATAATAAGTATAATACTAGCACAAGTATTATGGTAATAAAACAAAGTGTCTAAGAAGAAAAACAAAATCTTCTATTTAGATATTCTGGCAGAATATCCACTTAAGGGCGTTGGATACTGTAGGAAAAAATCTTAAGCCCCGCCTCCAAAATTAAGTTCCGCTGTTCGCCGCTTCGGAGGGGAAGAGTCATCCCCTCGCAAAAGGTGGAGTGGGTAAGCATAGTAAAGAGGGGAAGTTGAAAGTGGTTGGGGTACCCAACCAAGCGTCCAAGTGTTCGATTATCAATGCGAAAAGAAGATCTCCCGTGCTTTTGTTTTTGCTAGTTTTGAGATGTAGAATGATGTGAATTGAGGGGAGAGGAACGAAAGCAAGATTTGATGTATGCTGCAGAGGGAAGGCAAGCATACTAGAATCTGGAGATGCAACGTCCAGTTCGCCTATGAGAATGTGTTAGTTATTTATTTACTAGCGAATTACACCGTCAAAATGACGAGGCTCAATTATACTTATGAAATATGCATAAATATCGTGAGCTTCTTGATTTAAAAAATGAATATAATCCAACTCAAATTTTAAATAACCCTCGTGATAGAAACTGAAGCTATCAATATGAACAGAAAGCCAAGAAATAACTTCATAAAGTTTTAAAATCTAATACATAGGAATTAACCAATTACCTAAATCACAACATCAGTTAACTAAGGAATATTATTTGCTGTTTAGTACATTAAATTTCAGAAATAATAAAATTTAGAGATTCTACCGTCTAGTGTTGTTTTACCATATTTATACTAGCAAAATTGCACAAATTTTCGTTAATTTTGTCCAAATTCTCGTAATTTTTACTCGAAAACGATATTCCGTCCCCAAATTAGGAATCTTTATTTCTTTCTTCTGGAACATCTCAATTTTGTAGAATGATGATAACTAATTCAATTCTACGGAAGAAGAAATCTGCGATCGATTAAAATGATCTTTACGCACATCTTCCAGTAGTCCAGAGTCGATCCAAGGATAACTTCCGTTGAACAATATTGATGTGTGTTAGATCAACCTAATACATTACGAAATTTTATACTTCTATGTGGTCGGAAAGTGCTTGTATATCTCATAGGACTTACTGGCATCAAGTAAATAAATATATAAAGAGATAAATATGTACGCAACGGTGATTAATGATACAGAACAAAAGATGTTATTTTCTTATTTATTATGTCATTTCACCACTGTTAGACGCATTCTTGGCGCAAATTATTTGAAAAATTTAAATGAATTAATTAATAGTCTTCATTACTGAATTCTACATGATCAGGCGTAACTTTGTGGAAAGCCATTATGCTAAAGAAGAAAGACACTGGTAATTTTTCACACTGTTAAACAGTGTGAAAAATTATCAGTGTCTTTCTTTTTACCAGTCTTTATTACAGCAAGGTTTGACCCAAGTTGCCCCCTCTTCCAATTAGCATCAAATTTGAATATATCTACGAAAATATTTAAGAAACAAATTCACAGAGGTTGGGCTTGTGGGGAAAAATTTTATCAACATAAGGATAAAAATGAGAAATAATGCGCTATAATAATACTAATACTCACTGGGCAGGAAAATATCCAGAAAGAAAGAGAGTAAAAAACCGTGAAAACAGTAAATTCATCAGAAAAAGTTGGTCAAAATAATTAAGTCACAATTAAAAGTATAGTTAACAGAATTATGCATAATTCTAAACAAAAATCCAAATACTGAAATATAAGTCATAATATATACAAAGTATTTACAATTTAATTACAATAATTATTTAGTAATACTTGGCATTTGCCGGCATATTTCCGGTAGAAGGTATTTCATGTAAAAAGCTCACAGTCTATCCCTCATTTTACTAGCCCAAAATCCTGTATCGCGCTGTATTCTTTCAATCAATATTCCACAAGCAGACCAAACGATAAAATCGCAATACTTTTTATCGCAAATCTCAAGCTGCCCCTGTACTTGAAAGTAGTACTGATTTCTGTGTCGTAGACAAAATTTTCCATTGTTTTCCATCATAAATGGTATTTTTTTATTCCTAATGCCTTCCTGCGGCGTAACATCCCTACAATTGTATGGACATTTCACCTCAACCAAACCTTCTCCACCATATACAATTCCGTCCAGAGAAGCTGCTAGGAAAGGCATATTTTTGTGGACGAAAAGTCCAGCTGGATAAACTATATTCCCGGTTGCCTTTGCATATTCGGCAATAGCTCTTGCCTCGTTCGCTTTTCCTTTGCTTCCTTTTGCTCGCTAAAGGATGTACGTATAAGACGGCGCTCTCTGCTTTCATTCTGCGGTTCTCTCTGTTTGTGTGTTAGTATTTCGGAGAGTTTCATTTTCCTAGCCCATGCTTGGTCTTAGATTTGTTTACTCCTGCCTAAATAGGATGACGTAACGCACCTCTTCCATCCTCTCCGCGCTACGGTTTGAGGTGGGGAAGGAGGGGAAAGATGGAATGGGGGTAAGTTCTCGCAACTGCGGGCAGCGCCAATCTAGTTTTGCTTTTTGCCTTCAAAGAAGCTCTGAACATGCTCCGCTATTTCCCTGATTACTTAGATTTCATGAACATGTCGTATTTGAGTAATATCTGAATTGAAAGATAAAGGATGGAACTTTGTTACATACCAAAGATATTTCACTAACGCATATTATAGCCAAGTAGTAGCCTGATGAAAATGACCAAAATTTGGTATGTTTACTAAATTTTTTCTCAAAAGTGGTTTGCAACATCTATTCAGTGAAACGTATGTAACATTGCCACATCTTTTAAGCGTCAAATGGTAAAATCAGAATTCTTCTATCTATTAGTAGGCCGTCATGACGATTTAAAACCCAACGGCCTAAAACGGCTTTTTCTGAGAGGTATCCAACGCCCTTAAAATATATTACCAACAACATTACTATAATTGACATTCACTTCTGGAACAAACCAGAGTTGAATATCATGTTTACAATGTTCTGGGAATGTTTTAAAAATTGATTTCCAATTTAATTTCAATGCTCAGTGATCTGAGACTTTCTCTAATCAAGGAATAGGCCTGAGGTTCACCAGCATATTCTGAATATAGCATTTAGGTATGAGTTTTTTAAACCTCTCATTCAAAGCAGAAGCAATAATAATAATAATAATCTAGAACTATTTTCATCACAATCCTATCACTTAAGGGAAGACCCAAATCCACTAAAATAATGGCCAACGCAATCTATTTATGGTGATAATTAGAAGCTTAAACTTAATGCAGTTATTATTCATGAAGTGAGCAATGATTATCATCAAAATGCAATCTATTATTTAGAGAATTGATAAATTTTTAATCAATTCCTTTATTAACTATTATATTAATTAACATGCCTGTTGGTATGAAATCATTCTTTGTGACAAAAGTAAAAAGTGTTAACTTTTAAGCAAATTATGCATGAAAAATAAATTTACATTATTCATTAAAGGATGACCCAAAGAGAGATTAGTTTGTTTCCGGTACATTACAAAATAAAAGTGTGATATCTATTTCCATAAGTAGATGCAAGAAACATTCTACTTTTTCTTGGCTAGCATTCAATCACTACCTGAAACCCTTTTCAATGTCTCCACTTAGAAAATCAAGGAAATATAGTTTAAACTTTGCAAAATGTAGCAGACTTACAAATTCATGATATGCACAATTGTACTTAAGAAACTTGTTATGTTTTGGAAAAAAACTTTTAGATAATTACCTTGGAGAGTTTTCCAATAGATCTAGCTTCCTGAGGAGGATCACTGAAGGCTTTTGTCTTAGGGTCATATGCTTGGAGGAAATAAAACCTGTTTGGGCCAAGGGTACTCCAATGTCTGGGATTATCTGCATCTCCAAAACCTTCAACATTCTCTCCATAGACAACATGACAAGACCCAGCCACTGACTTGAATGCTACATCATGGCCTGGAAAGTTAATAAAGTTAAAAATATTAACTCATAAGATGGCACAAATTTCTCCAAAACCTTTTAAATGAACTCTTCAATAAAAAATTATCTCCATTAGAAAGATTTCAAATGACAAGCATAACATTTCCTTCGCACAAATGGGAAATCTTTTACGATTGAACTGGACATAAAATATTCCAGACATACCAAATTTGATATTTAAAATCCAAATATCCATTACTGAGAAATATTTTCTTAACAAAGCATATACCTTCTTTGGCCTTAATAAAAAACCAGATATCAGCAATCAGTATAAATGTTTATAAGATCAAATCAGATCAAGATAACAAAGTCACTTACAAAAAATTTTTCTCACAACACAAAGTCACTCAAATACACTCACTAATTCCAGTCCAATACAGAAGATTGAGATCTGCTTGATACGTAGCCATCAACCCTTTGTGAGTATCTTCTGGTCTGAAGAAAACCTTAACTTCCAGAAAAATATCAGATGCAGATACAAATCTGGGATCTCCATTGAAAACTGACTGTTTTGCCTTGATATCTGTAATCATCCCAATAATGAATGGTGTAGGTGTCTCCATGTTGGATCCTTTGACGTTTCTTTCTTTCTCATCACCTGTACTTGCATATTTTCTATAGTATTCTGGATACATCTCCTCGTCAACCTTAAAAAAAACAGAAAATACTATATCCAGGCAATAAAAACCAAGCACAAATAAAACTGGCTTTGTATAGCAACATAGCTCCTATTACAATTAAGTTTTTGCTAATTATATTGCTACTGATAATACAAGGACTAGCATTGCTCTATAAAACATATCATAATCCAAAATGAATTTATGAATAACAAGATTGTGCTTACATCACATTGTAAAAACAGATAACTTTTAAGAGATAGAATTACTTTAAAGGTCCCTTCAGTTTTAAGGCCTAATAAATTATTCCTTCCATCATAATGACAATTTCAAATAGATTAATTTTAGAATAATACATGAAAATAAATTAAACCAGCCAGTCAGTAACACAGGTCTGCAAAAATTAACTTTTTTCTGGCATGGGTTTTTAATATAATATTAATCCAGATAAATATTAATTAATTAATATTTAATAATATTAATTAATTAATATTTATCTGGCATGAGTTTTTAATATGATATTAATGTTTTGGGGTCAGCTGAATCTGAAAATGATTTTCATTTTTCCCCATCATGTACAGTTTTCTTGCAAAATAAGGAAATTGCATACACCGTTTTTTTTCAAAAACTTTGTCTCTCAAACATGTAAAATATAATTACATTTTCCACACATAACACATTCATTTGAGCCAATGAACCACATGTGGCCCACATTTAATTTTATAAATTTAACTTACTCACAAAACTTGGTAATTATTCAAGTTGGAATGAAACAAAGCAATTGAGAAGTTTTTCAAAGAGGCATCACAAAGCTTACAGAGCTTTCATTCATTTCAACTTACAAAAAGCTTGCTGCAGAAAAGATGCAATGTATTACATTGATATGTACTTTCAAAATTTAAATTCATATTAATTTGATTTAATTTATATTCAACCTCCTTATAAAAATCACAATTTGTCAAAAATTCTTCATCTGTGTGCAACAACTTGACACATATCTATGCTCACATCTTAGTGGAAGCCTAGACTACCTATACCAAAGGGTATAGAGTCACATAACGTCGTCATTAAACACAGCTTCTTTACGATAACCAAGACTTCTGGATGATGGATACATTCAGACTCAAATTTCTGAAATTATACAATTGAACTGATTGTTTGGTTCCTTGGAGGATGCTTGAAGAGACAACGCCTTTAAAATCTCACCACACCAACCATTTCTTCTAATGCATGTCTGCTTTGATGTTTAAGGGGAACCATCATGACAGAACCAAGACTCTTTGCAAGCCACATTGTTTTAAACAATCCACTTGCCATGACCAGTTATTAGTAGCATCAAAAAAGTTTCACTTCATTACCATTTGATAAGTATATCACAGATTAACGAACTTATATGAGTAAATGAGAAACCCAAATTTTGAGCTTATATATACTTACTTCTGCAGGTGGTCGTGAATGCTTGAGATAAATGATGACGTTCTCCAATCTCTTAAGCCATGTATCTTTGGTTTTACTCTAGTGATACCTTAACTTTGTCATCATCAAAGTCAGTAGGTCTCCCTGACTTAGGGAGACCTCATGCATCAACAAAATTTTATGAGTTATTGATAACCTAGACCTTCCTGTAGAGTTTAACCATCCTGTTGACACTGTTCTTTGCTTTTTGAATTTAAAACAGTAAAATATAACAAAAATGCAGTTTAGCTTTCTATCTTACCCTTGTTTCAAAATCTCAAAACTCAACCATATTGCTGATAGTTTTATAGAATGAAGCTAGAAAGTCAACTGCTGAATGATAGCAATAACAATACATACAAATTCTTCTAGAGCCTAAAAAACAAATTAGTACTATATAACTGCATCATAACATTCCCCACAACCATATAATCATCTGATAATCTGCAACTGCAGTTTATAAAAGCTTAAGTCACAAAATTAACAGCTGTAAAAGCTGACAATAGTAGCAGATAAAGGACGAAACCTCATTATTGAGATTCTTCAATCACACAAATCAATAATATCTAAAATTTTCTGCCCAATAACACTTACATTTGCAACATCATATCTTTGCTTTTCTTTTTTCTTTATATCTTTACACAAAGATTCAGTGTTCCAAGATACTTTTGCTGGATCAATGAAGACAAATGTCCCACGACGATATTCCTCATTGCGATAATGGACTACACCATATGTGACCTTGAATGAAACAGAAAGGTATTAACTTTCCAACAAATATCTACTGAACTCAAGCACAATGTATTTTTATGCTGCCAATATGTAAAAGATACCACATTTCCTCAAGTTACTCAAAATTAACAAGTTTGTCCTTGATGTAAATTCTAAAGTTTGCAAATATTTACAAGATAATCAGTGAGAAAAACAAGTAAGTGTATACATATAGCAAGTTAGAACTGCAATTCAGAACAATAATGGTGGAGAACGACCAATTGGGTGACTGTGCTTAAAAATAATAACAAGCCTACCTCATTTTTAGGTTTACATTCCAATTTTTCATCAACTCTTGGCATTTGAGAATTCTGCATCAAATATAGTCGTTCACATGAAGCACAAAATCTGGAAAATGCCAAATTATTTCAGATTAAACAACTAGCAAACTATTTTCAAGGATTTTTTCCAGATAAATTGCTTTCCCTGAAAGATTTACTTAGTTCAATAATAGCTGAATTCAATTTGAGAATAATCTATCTTAACCCTTTTGCTGCAAAGTTTGGATGTATCTGAAGGAACATTTACAGTCAATGACTGAGACTTGAGCATATTACGAATATAATACCATGGATTAGGAGTCAAAAATACCAAACTTATAGTCTAATAACCCTACATAATCTGAAAAAATATTTTAAAAATTTTACACAATTGAATTTGATTTTTCAGCAGATTTTTTCACATTCATGGAACAGCTATTGAAATACATTAATGCAGTGAAAGGTTTAAAAACACCTCATTCAATTAAAAAAGTTTTAGTTGCCTGTATTGTTACAGACATTCAAATTAATTTTTAGGATTTATTGGCTGTGCAGTATCAATGTGATTGATTACATAATTAGCCACAAACAATACATTTATACTTAGGAAAAGAATATGACAATATTTTAACAGTACTCAGAAGCTAAATGGATCCTATTCCTTACTCAAATACTGAGATACACACCAATTAATGCTACACCTATAGTTCAAATTGTTAACTGCCCTAAGAAATAAACATTATGGCTATAGAGATAAAAACAGAAGAATATCAGAGTTAAATTAATGAAAGGAAAGCATAAAATTGTGAGAACATAAAGATGTAAAAATTGAAAAGAAAGAGTTGGGAGCAATTCCATCACTAAAATATTTTATTACTTAAAATTTTTAAAATATTACCTGTACTCAGCTCCAGGTTTGGGACAGGGTGGATCTTCAAGTAAGTCTTCAAATCTGCCATGAATTTTATCATACCTATAAATTAAGGACAATTATCAATATTTTAACATCAATAACGATTCTATGTATTAAATGTCAGCAATGAGATGCATCACTGATTACAGAACAAGTTAAAAAAACTGATGCTGACAGTGAAGGAAAATTTAAAATTCCATTTAGGAATGAACTATTGTATTATATGAAAAATTTTGCTTTAAACAGATGATTAAATTTACATAAATACCCTTTACATTTTATCTCATCAAGTGTAACTTGTTGGAACATCATACATAAGGTAATAATTTGTGTGTGATTCATTATTAATTGCCATTAGAAATGAAATCATACCTTATGTTTAACATCACCACTATAAATAAAGTTATAACTAATTTTAACAGAAAAAATGCTCCGAGTGGAGAGAATGGACATACCTCTTTTGGAACCAAAGTATTTCCTCATTTTCATCACATTTTCCTTTTGATTCAAAGTGCTTCCTTATTTCAGATCCATCCACTGTTCCTCCAAGGTTGGTCCAATTTTCTGGATGTTGGTAGTGAAGCAATTTGACTTTCTTTGCAATTGCTCTCAATGATACATCTTCACATTCATCAATGACAAATACTTCAGTTGGATCTGCTGTTTCCCCCAAAACTGTTTCCGAGCCTCGGCTGAGAAAAAGATAAATCATAAAGATAATTACATTTCTCCTCTTACAAACTTATGCCACTCTCAACACCGCTATAAATAAAGTAAATGCAAGAAAGAATGCCAATAATGCCAAACCAAATTTTCTTCATAAATACATACATACATTCACCCCCTAATTACTCTGCCAGAGTTAATTTTTTACATCAGGGAGAAAATAGGAAGCAATATAAGCCAGGTCTTAAGGATAACTATGACTAAGGACATAACCATACTAAGGATTCAACAATATCTCTGGCCAAATAGTGACATTTACCAAACATCACTAGTACAGCTAGGTGAATTATTCTCTTACATCCCTAAAAGTTATATTTAGTTATTTAGGAATTATTAATTATCATTAGTTAAAGGGAATTTGACTGAACATTAAAGCAAAATCCATTCAGATTTCCCAGAGGTGGCATTACTATGGACCATTCAAAAGAAAAGACCTACCAACCTTCACCTCTCAGCTTATAACTGCCTCAGTTTGAAAAGCAACGATCAACTCCTGGAGCAATTGAATGAAGCAAAGAAGGTAAAATGGGATGTCACTGAACTCAGTGAAATAAGAAACAGAATAGGCAAGCTCATTTTTAAGATAAATTACTCTATCCATATCATCCAGGTTTACCACCAACAGCAGTAGCATTCCTTTCAAGAGAATATTAAATACTTCTACCAGACTCAACAATGAACATGACAAGGAGGTCCACAACTATAAAAGCATTTCAGCAATTTATTGCTCGAGAAAGTCAGTGAGAATTACTGATATACTGTACTGAAGTAGTACTGGACCACAAAAATAAAGGTCACAACCTGATAGTTTGTAGAATACATTAATATCTACATTTCACCTGTCTTAAACAAGGAAATGAAATGTTTCAAACCAAATACCCAGTGAATTTACACAGAGAAGTATGGAATGGTATATGCTTGGAATCTCAAGAAGACACAGGAAATATAACAAATGGATGAGAATGATGACAGGAGTGATAGATATCATACAGTAAGGTCAGTAAAATGGATGTGGGTCAAGGAAAAACAACTGTACCAATTCTCAACTAGGCAAAAAAAGATGTGAAGAAGCTAAGAAGTCCACGGGATAGATGGAAGTAGGAAAACAAGAACTTAGGAAGACTATGGCAAAGAAGCTTAGAATAGAAAGAATTGGTAAATACTTGCGGAGACCAACAACTGGCGGATTGAAAATGGCCAATTATGAAGATAGTTGAACATATCTATTATGAATGTCGAACATATAATTAAAATTGCATGTATCATGAATCTTCCAGTTTAAGATAACATTTATTTACCCCTGTAAATATGCCAAGAATAATATAAAATGATGTGATACCAACTGAGAATGATTTAAACTTACCAATACCAAACAGCATGAAACATTCTGCGACCAGTATTGTCACCCCACATATTGTTGATTCGAGCTACAAAGTATGGAGTAGATGGATCTTTAGGCTGGACAAGAACATGACTACCTAGCTCTACTTTGCCTACACCTTCTATTAGAGCTTCCCTGTAAAGCAATTCCATAAGAAATGATGCATATCAAAACATAAATGACACTCAAGTTCTATGTTTCACTGCATTCACTGATGTGCAATGAGTTTAACAAGCTAATAATCATCAATGAAAAATTGTATGACAATAATAATAGTTTTGACAAGTGATGTTCCATGCAAAATAATGTTTTAATGACATCTTCAAAACCTGAACTGATAGAGAGAAACGGTTTTTAGATTTGAAATCACGTAAAAACTACATTAGAAAATGTGAATGCAATATCAGATATCTACTGCTTATCAGTGTAATTCAATATTTTTCATTTCTTAGAATTTCCCACAGCTCTTTCAAGTTTCACTTCAGGTATATTTATAGCCACAACTTACTTGTAGTATGTTTTAATGTCACTCTTAAAGATAGGATTTCCAATCCATGTTATGGTTTTCTTTGAGCCAGTTGAATGATTTCGTATTGTTTTCACTGGAGATGGACAATCATCTCTGGCTTCAGCCAACTTTTGATAATTATCCTCATCTTCTGGTTCTGAATCTTCAGCTTCCTGAATAGCCAGGTTTGGACACCTTGTAAGAAGAGGGGAAAATCATTTTTCAAACAAATATCAACATAATTACTGTTACTTCAAAAATATACTGCTGATAACTCAAATTATGCAAATATGTCATATTCTCTCTAATAATATTTTTTATATATCAATTGGAATACTTCCATTAAGCACACACTCAACATACTCAGTGGTAACCTATAGAAAATTTAGGAAAAAGACTTGAAAAACAGAGCATACTTTCTGGAGATGCAAGCCTGCTTGCTGCGACCACTTCCTCCAAATTTGATCATATCCTTGCAAGCGTTGCATTTACCACAGTCAGGCTGCTGACAAGCTTCACAGATACCACACCGACGCCGCTTTTGAATCTGTAAAACCAATTCAACTCCTATCAAAAGTAATGTAAAACCACAAGTAATATATATTAATGGTGGATGTCTAGTATTAATTTTAATTTTCTAACATTAAAACATTAATATTACCTTTACATTTTATTTACTCAGAAACAGCAAAATTTGCTAACAAATATAAGAAAAAGGGACAATATTGAAGAGAAATACACAAAAAAGGTGTTATACATTGTGTCTCCCAATTTTGGAACAAGACAAGTTGAGGGTGATGGATAATCAGAATTAAGAGATACCATATTTTTTTATAAGTTTCTTTCCACCTAATTAGGAGATATGGCTATTTAAAAAATACATTATTAAAAATGTTCTATCAAATATCTCCTCGTACATCTACTTTTTGTAATATTCCTCAGCAGATGTGATAGTGGAAAAGCTCAACATAGCATTTTGGTTGCTAAGATTGAGCAGTGCTTACAAGCTCATGTAGACATAGAGACTTTCTCCCCTCTCTATTTTTGATTTTTTTATCTAAAATCTTTCACCCTTTATAAACGTACAACTAATTTTCTTAGACATATTCTACATAATAAAAATTCTACCTCCAAGGAATAATGGAAAAAATATCTTTTCTCACCTTCACTTTCTCATCATTTTCTAACTGAATCTGCTCTCTGAAGAAGATTTCAAACACTTCCTTCACCAGGGGAGTTGTGGTAGCCTTAGTCCATTGAACTTTCTTCTTCAACTGTAAATCCTTGCGTATACCTCGGCGAACTTTTTGCCTAGAAGTAGAATGAATCAATTTTCTATAAAATTCAAATTTAAGCTGAACTGAAAAACCCACTAACAATTACTTTCTTTACTATTTCAAATTTTCTAAATCTCATGGTGCAGCAACATTATGATTGTAGCGATTTAAATAATCAGTCAAAAGAATTATGGAAAAATGATAGAAAGAAAACTTCTTCAGTAATGTTTTTAAGTGGTTTAGAACTCTAACATTAAAAAAAATAAACTCTAGCAGAAATAAGAGTGAATCATCCCCTAACACTCAAAGATATATCCACACTCCTAATATAATTAAAGAGCATAAGATATAGCCTTCCTATATATACCTTCAGATTATTGCAAACAACAAAATTAGCTTGGTATAAGCTTATAAGCTATCTTTTACACCAAGAGAGAAATATAAACTATTTCAACTATATCCTTTCTTAGAGTCTAATTTTCTTAGTACTTCCCTGCAAGTTTCCCAAGGATGTTATGGTTGAACTTCATTTGAGAAAACCTATTTCAAGAAACATGATGCAAAGGAAAGTCAGGTAATTTATACTAAAATAATTTTTCAAAGTAGAAAATAAAAGCCAGCCAATTGAATATTTAAAACACACAAATAAAAGATCTCAGTGCTAATTTATCAGCAACATACATTAAACTGTCATTGATCCAACATTCAGGATAATTAAACTTCAAATATACTTACTGCAAATACATAATTAACACACTATTTTATCCATGACCAATGATTAACATAATACCTTTTCAATGAGCACTTGATTTCAATAAATGGCACATACAAGTTCTCTTTTCCCTACACTTTACTGTCCCAACCTTGTTTTCTCTACATCACACGTGTTTATTTACCAAGCTCACAGCACCCTACATCATTCTTTGTTATATTGCAAAATAAAATGATAAAGAAAGATATCCATTTTTAGAATGAAAAAGGCATAGACACATTTGCTACAAAATCATATTAAATGATTAAGTATAACACAAAACAAAAAGCATGTGCAAAGGAAAATTTGAATCATATGGTACTCTTGGTTGATGTATCAAGAGCTGACCATTTGGAGAGCAATGGCTTAAATGGAAATTAATGCTTAAAGGAAAATAATTTAACCTATCTAGTTCTGCAAAGATTTACCTTTTTCCAAATGATACACCAGCCAAGTTTATGAGCGATCGCATACAAGGAGAAGTCAATAGGGACTCTTGCATTTCTGAAGACCCTGCCTCCTGGTCATCAACTTCAACCTTATCAAAACTCAGGACTTGGTCACAAATAAACTGGGCATGACGAAGTAATCCATCTTCAGTCAAAGATGGCATATTCTCTGGTGGTACAGTTGTCTGAAAAGAAAGCATATTATGTAACACTTCACACAAATGTATATTAATAACAAGGAATAGACTCAACAAAAATTATGGATGCTGTTGTTTGCTGTAAATTCATCATCATAAATAAATTCAACGTGAGTAAATTCATTCAATCATACAATTAACAATAAGTACAATTAATGGTATTTCTTTTTCAGATATAAATGCTGGACTATTAAATCTCAAGGCAGTAAGTAGCAGATGTGTCTTAAGTTAAACAGCAGACCAACCTGAAGGGTGTTGAGGAGGTCCTCATAAGTATCTCCACCATCGCCTCTAGCTCCACAAAGGAATTCTATCACTATTTTACTCATGAATATCTTCTCCTTCACTGCATCCATAAAAGGAGCATATTCTGCACTTGGTTCCATGAGGATATAGTCACCGAACCCAGTTGAGAATCCAATAAGAACAGACTCTCCACCATCAAAGCCAGATACCCACCATTCATTGATAGGCCCCAAATCTTTAACAGGAATTCCACCTTCAAATGTCAAACAGAAACTTAATACTGATTTCCATCAAAGAGATAAAGGTAATCACTTATTTGTTTATAAGTATATAACAGCTACTAACAAATTTTATATTAGTCACAATAAGAAGGAACTAAGAAATGATTTTGCTCATTTCATTTATGCAATTAACTTATTGAATAATGAATTTCTAATTAACTTCTTGAATAATGTGAGTGCTGGAGCCACAAGCTTAATGAGATACACAAATATAGGTAAAAATTGATGGATATATCCATATTCATTCAACAACATGAGAAAACAAACTATGAGTAAGATTATTGGTATACAATGAATCATGTTACAATAAATTGATTAGTAATTTAACTGTAATTTTTTTTAACAGAACCATCCCTGTTAATATTGAAAATTAGGTAATGTAATTTTTGAGCATAGTTTTAAAAATAAAAAGTATTACTTATGTAAAGCTCAACTCCTAGGTTCTAAAGCTTGGTTACAAGACATTTGAGCTATTTATTGGTAAGTAAAGAATTAACACTTCAAAGAGAAGTCCTTCAACAAAAACTATTGAATACTGGCATTATTATTACCTTCAATGTCCTTGTTATCCTCGTATATTGCTTTTAAATATCCAGAGAAGTAGAGTAAAACATTTTTCTCAATGAGACCAGTGTCAAATGGGCAAAGGTGTCCTTCTTGATCAAATACTCTGTGAGAAAAGATCCATTAAAAGCAGTTATTTATTGTATTGACTGAAGAATTAAGAATGGTGTCTTCTACTCAGATTGTACATCATCCAAAATTTCAATAGTAAAAAAGACATGAAACTATTGTATTCATCGGAATAGACTAGACATTGTATTTTGTATAACAGGTTCCATCATTTTAAGGAAGAAATTTTTGTAAAAATAATTGATTTAAAAGGATTAGAATTTTGTTTTATAGATAACTCTATACGCAAATTCAATAATACATGTAGCTTTTACATGACCTTTAAGGAGTAGATTTAATTTAAAATACTGAAATAAAGATAAAAATATGGGTAAAATGATTATGCTCCTATTTTTCAATTAAGCTTGAATGAAAAGGGCTATATTTTGCAGGTAGAATTCGTATGAACTTTAAGAATAAAGTACTAATTATATGCTAATACCTACGGTGATTCCTGGGTTATGTATTTAAATGAAACTACTAGTCATCATAAAAACTATTAAAAAATATTTGCCCATTATAATCATAGCAAATAAAAACATAGTTCCATGATTTGCTCACAAACATTTGTTTCTTTTATATTTGATTAGTAGAAATCTTCTTCAGATACTCTCTTCAGTAAACAGGTTATATCTATCAGGCTTTAGCTCTGTTCTTAATCTTTGGTTATGAGAGTAAAATTTTAACATTCAAATCAACATCAAATAATCATACTTAATTCATCTAATAACTAATGTCAAGTTACATTTCTGTGCAATTAACAATAATTTGTACTTTCTCATTCGGTCCATTATTGCTGTGATATTTTCATAAACATATTTAACCTAATATACACAGGAATACTATAGCCAATCTCCAAAGGTTTTTTTCCAACGGTTAAAACAGAATTATTACTTATCTACTAAATTTTCTAAGTCCCAAAAGATGTTCACGATCTTATACATACTGCTATCAAATACAGAAACAACAAAGAAGAAATTCCACAATTTGCTCTGCAATTTACATTTAGAGGAAACAAAGGACTAAAACACTAAAGTTATTTAACTTTCAACTTCAATCTTACTGTTGTATTAGTGTTTCATTCAATTTTTCAAACATAACTATACAAGTAATTACAAAGTAATGCTTTTTCTGCATGAAGACAATTTTAATTTAGTTCTTCAAAAGAGATCACTCTATCCACTGAAATACCATGTTGTCAAAACAAACATACAGGATTTGTGCATTCTTAGAACCTCAAAGTTGTATGCATCTTATGTTAGACTTGTGTCTCAGATTCATGACCTAAAATTTATTATCTTTAAGCAGAAATTTCAGAGAAAAGTGACTACAACTATAATTTTCAAAGCTAAGATTCAGTTTTCTTCAAATCATTACAGTCATATTCATTCTGAGGAGAGACAGAAACTCTATAGCAATGAAAATATGTCATGTGAATATGTTAAGAGGTCTTTTAAAATGAACCAAACTTCATAAGTATTTTTACATTCAGTAGTAATTAGTAACTAAGTATCAAAAATGAGCTGAACTATTATGGCTTAGTGATTCCTAGTTCAGGAGTTCTTTATCATAAGCAGACAAAAAACAAAACTGTTTTACCTAAAGATGGACCAGAAGTAAAAAAATAAAAGCATTTACATATACCATTCCAAATATACCAAAAGTGCCATAAGTATATACTCATAACTCGGAAGACAGATTCGTAAATAAGTGTTATAAACAATGGTAAACAAAACTTACGAGAACCCAGTAATCTTATTCTGTGGTCTTTCATCAGCAGCATCAATTTCATCGACTTCATCTCCTGTAAAGAGAGAAAGTCGAGGGTCAACAAGAGCCACTTCTTCATCCACAGCATCTCTTGGGTGTCCTCCGTACATGCAAAGATCTGGATTGTCCTGAAGCAACTGCTTGCAGATTGAACATCGTGGTGGAGGTGCCATTGGTTTATCAGTGCCACTTGATTTTTCAGACTTTTGTGTTGCAATCTTGGGTGAGCTGAAAAGCAAGATTCCAGTGAATTTGCATTTTTTTATAAGGTTGATGATGCAAATTTTTATATTTTGTCATATATTCACAGCCAGATTTTACCCAATTAAAATGTAACTCTTTGAAGCTATTTTTCAAAATAATAGTAAACTTGGTTTCTAATAGTGGATTAAGTACATGATTCAAGTCTTCAGAAACACAAGGAAGAGGATTAATGTAACTTTGCACCTAAGGGTGTGCACCCAGGAAAAATCCAACTTGAAAAAAGTTGGATGGGACCAGGAATCAAGGAGGGAGCTTTATCCAACTAAGCTATCCAGACAGACTGTTTAGGGAACTTAGTAGGAAAGGACAAGTGTGGTGCGCACAAATGTGCCACACAGCCAGACAAAAAATTGTGTTTATGATTTTGTGATGGAAAAAAGGTCTTACTATTAGTTGAGAAGACATAATCATGAGAGCTTTAGAGACTGCAAGAGTTTTTGAAGCGAGCATCCATTAACTGATGCAAAGAAAGGGAATTTCTCTTCAACATTGCATATCTTTTGTTTAATAGCTACCTTATGAATGAAAAGTTACTTAATAAAGATACGCAATGTAAACTTGCACATTAAGTTCTAAAACAGATGGGAAACGCAGATATGGCTGTTTGTTTTTACATTCCCTCAAAGGTCACAGTCATTGTTAGAGGAATGACTACTGGTTAAATACTAATCCACCAAGGAGTAAAAATATTAAATTAATGCTGGTAATTATGGTTGATGTAGGAAAGCTAAGTCCCTGTGCAGTATTAAGGTGCAAAAAAATATCAAAAGAAAATTTACCTTCAGGAGTGACCTTTCATGTGCAGGAAAAGAACATATAAATGAAATCCTGTTTCGGATTGGCTGAATGTAGTTTGAGGTCACCTGGGTGCATTATTGGGTAAACAGGGATATGCTCTGTGTTTAGAGGACCATCAAACTGATAGTTACGAAGAAACTGCTTAAATTAAAACAGCCCAAGTTTTTGCTTCTACAGAGATGAAAACAACTAAACAATCACAACCGAAAGTTTTAAAAATTACTTGAGGAATTGGATGACTGATTGTTGGGAAGAAACCATGGATTTGCTCAATCAAAAGCCATCTGTCCCTGTCCTAGGGAAGTTGATCAAGACAGCATGGGACAAAATCAAGAGTGATTAATAACCAGTCACAAAATCTTTGAAGATAACTTAAGAAATACAGATTATTTTAAAAATGAATCATATCAAGATACTTTTGGATAATATGCTACAAAAATATTTCATTTACATAATAAACAGTGAAAGACAAACACTTCTTATTTTCATTATGTAGAATTATTAATTTGTTACATATCTTGAATGCCTTAAAATGGCTAATAGTCACATCCTCATACTATAGTTAGATAGCCAAATCTATTCATAGCAACTAAGTTAAGCAAGATGACTTTGTACAACTCACATTCGCTCTTGTTTTAATGGTTAATAAAAAACTCTCTGGACATTTGTAACCATACCTTTCGCTAGATAGCCTTGGTTTCTTTTCACTCCCTTCATCATCTTCTCTGTTTGTCAGATTTATATCATCTGTATCCTCCTTCATATCTAAGGAATTAACTTCCATTGGCTCTGTTTTAATTTCAGTATTTTTCTGGCTATCATTATTTGATAAGGATTTTCCATTTCTAAATAATGATATTATTGTATGTTGTTCCTTAGTTTTACAAGGAGAATTAGGTTTCTTCTTATTAATTGCTATAAAAATGAAATGTTAATGAGTTAATAAATGACAAAGTAGTTATCCACGTTTAACAAACTGATAGAAACTTCCACAAAAATTGTCAGAATCAAAAACAATGTATCAGAAACAAAGTAAATCTTATAAATATAAATGGAAGAATGCTATGAAGTGAGAAGTAGCTGATATATTTCTGGTGACTTTCATCACATGTAACAACCACAGCTGTTTAAATAATCATTAACTAAATTTAGCCCATGCTCTGCTTCAAGATCTGGACAAGTGAAGAAAGAATATAGAAATCATCATAACTCATGTAGAAAGTTTGAACAAAGGGATCAAAAGATAGAAGGACAGAGATTGTATATTTCAGAGATTTACAAAGCAAATTCTGTCCTAACATAATCACACCTTACTTGATAATTCCAAAATAAATATCCTCTACATTTCCTACTTCCTCAGATTCCAATTAATCGGTTCTTATGGTCGTTTAAATTGACCAATCATGTAACTTAGTAATACTTGGAAAGTTTAAGTTTGAGCAGGTTTTTCCAAACTAAAGCCAATAGGTCTAATCAGGTCAATGAAAAGTTTTAACGAGTCTTGTGAGGTTATACTCTGTACACTATCATGATGAGACATTTAACACTCGTAGCATTTCTTGCATATTTAAATTACATGGATTCTTGCACACAATACTTACATCAATTACTTTTAAAGGATGGCTCATTATAAGTTGGAAGATATAAAATTAAGATCCTGTAGATCCAGCCTTCCTGGTTCTTTCGGTGAACTTATGTAGCCTGCCTCTCAAAAGTTTGTAGACCGAAGAATTATAGTAACACTTATAGTTAAAAACTTGAGGATCTTAGAATTATGAAGAAAGGAATTTTTTCTTACCTTTAGCTTGACCCTTTTTCTTAGAGGAAGAAGATTTATTAGCATCAAAAGAAGCTCTTGGTGATCGCCTGGTTCCAGACCTAGGTGATTTATTACTAGAACCAGGAACATCATTTTCCATTGCCTCATCCTCCACTTTGTGAGAAACTATTCTTTCATTATTATCGCAGCTTAAGGCAACATCAGCATCAGAGTCTACCCTTTCATGCAGTGCTGTGTCCTTCACACGGTCAACCTTATCAGAATTCGCCATATCCGAGAATATGGAGCACATCTCATCCAAGGTGGACATTACTAGATCGTGGTAAGCATCCTGTGAATAAAGATACAAATATGACACTTGACCGACAAAAGTTACAGAATTACCTTGAACATAACCTACAGTAGAAATCTTCCCATCGTCAAAACGTTTCTTTATTTCCTCTACTTTCTCTTGGAATGATGTCGGGACTACACTTCTCAAAATTTCCCATTTTTTCTTGCAATATCCTTTCTTAGTGATATCCCCATCCTGGAAGTCGGTATGAAGATCTCTCAACCTGAAATATATATACATTTCGTATTTGAAAGTTCTTGGAAGCAATTGCTTTAAATTAAAAGGTTTTCCAGTAAAGGATGTCATAAACGCTCGTCTCAAAGCGTAGTTACGAAATTAATGATAAAATAAACAAATTCGTGGGATTTTAACAGCAAAAATTCTGATTCTTTTCCACGTGGTAAATTACCTAAAAGTAACAGACGAAGACATGATAACCATATTTGAAACATCGCAAATTGTAACAATCGTGTTACTCTGAGTAGTGACATAAGATATTCAAATACAATCAATTCAATGTATTTCTTTCCATGATGGGAATGGTTTCTTCATCGCGCCAATATCAACCCTTAACTATGTATGATTTTTAATAGAAATTTAACGAAGAATAGATACATGGCTTTCAATTTTACTTACCGCTGCTTAACTTCTGTTGATAGGAATATTTGCTTAGACGTGGGTATGGGCATTTTTTCTCCGAAAATGTTACCCACAGCCTCCGCCAACAACAACAACACAAGTGATCACAACCAACCACAACAGACAACTATTTCCCGCGTAATTTCACCTCCGCGGGGATAATACCAACCATACCAAACTCTAAAATCGAAATTCGTATCGAAAGTTGCTCACAGAATTGAAACACAAATATAATATCGCATCATATTTAAACGTGTATGTGTAAGTTTCCTTTAAAACAATCCGAATCATAGCCTACTATATTGGCTGTCAAAAGAATAAAATGAAACTCCTAATAGAAATGAAAGTAACGTATACCGATTATACTGTGCATAGTAGACATGATTTCAATAAGATATTTTTACAGATACGAAAATTATTATATTTTCGCGAAATGATTGCCAACTTCTTGTAATTGCGAATTTGAATCTATTGAACAATTTTTCCACAAAAACGGGGTATCTACCACTGTCAATGCCGCAGAATGGCTATTTAGTATGAACAGTAAAATTATTAAAACGCTTTCTGATAAACCCTTCAAATTGGTTGAAGATGCCCAGGATATTAGGGTTTGTTGACTATTTCTCTATCTCTTTGGTTTATGGAAGAAAATTTATCCTCTTAATGGATTGTTATGACATGTACTGCTTTCATTATTTAGTATGTTTTAAATTGAGATTTTAATGTGATGATATTAAATAATTAATGAACATGAAATGATTGAGCAATTTGTCCAATATATTTAACATTTAAACAATAAATCATAGGGATAGAAGAAGAATGTGACTGTTTAATGAAGGCATTAGGTAATCACAAAAAAAGTCATCATTCATGAAAAGGATTCTCTCAGTATCAATTTGCAAATATTTTCAGAGCATTCATTTTCAGTTAGAAGAGAGTAACGTAAAATTAAATTCTCAAGAATCTCTTTGAATCCTATAAAATCAAATTCTTACCCATTTAAATAAATATTTATTGTTCAAGAAGATTGAATGAAATCAATAACCATCATAGTCTTAGCTTTACTTCAATTTCATCTTTACTAAAACTCTAAATCAACTCAGTACTAGGCTAATTTTTTTCTAAGATTCAATTAGTTAAATTGACAACTTTAGCCATGGAAACAACAATCAAAACCATCCACATTTTAAAGAATGTGAGAAAAAAGCTAAAATAATAAAGACATTT
Organism: Pachydiplax longipennis; assembly: GCA_036926295.1. NCBI lineage: Eukaryota > Metazoa > Arthropoda > Insecta > Odonata > Libellulidae > Pachydiplax > Pachydiplax longipennis. Next base: position 8,753,658 of record JAVFKF010000024.1, on the reverse strand, counting down.
TACTGAAACTGGTACAATATATTAGTAAACTATATATTACACCACTCTACATGTGATTTATACATTACACCACTCTGAGTTTAGCATTAAAAATGATTATTCCTTATCACGGTAACCTTCTTCAATGAAATATTCTATCTTCATACATTTTTATGAAAAAATAAGACACTTCTTAAACAACATGTCACATAGCATATTGATTTTCCATGCCCTACAGTTAACCCAACATAGTTGATAGCAAACAGTATAGGGATTAAAATATATTTTACTTAAATAATTTAATAAATGAAAGTTTCAAATCTGTTATTAAAATAGAGAGAAATCTAACATGAAAAAGAAATGCTGGAGCTGTTTTTATGCCTTTTTTGGTTAGTGAAAAACTGCTTGAATAAATTAGTTGATTCGAAGTGGAAGAAACAATCCTATCTCTACCAAGACTACAAGTAACTTTAAAAGTTAAAAGATTTTGGATTTGTATGAATCCAAAATCTTTTAACAATCTGGTATCTTATAATATGGAAATATAGGTTTTTAGTCAGTCCCCTGAAAAGAATATAAAGCGGGTTTCATTGGACCTTACAAAGTGAATATTTATTATAAAAAATTTATAAAATTACTAATACGAAATCTTGTAAATAGATTAGGATATTCCTTTTTGTTTATATACTATGGTAAACAAAAAAGATTCCTTCATTTAAATCACCAAGTATATGAGTAGCTATTGTAGTAAAAAGATTCTTAATTAGCAATGTAAAAACATTATCATCTTTCCTGTTTCACCTTTTAGCCCACTTCTTTTGTGTATTTATATTTTATCCATAACACTGAAAAATTGTTCAGTTTCAACCGAAGAGGGGTGCCAATAGAAATGTACTTCCATTCCAACATCCACTTCAAAGAAGAAGACAAATAAATTCACATTAAATGGCAGTTAGCAAGATCAATAGAATTCACTTTCACTAACTATTTAAACCTATAGGTATTGTTTATTTACATTTTGTGCCAGAAATGGAAGATTGAGTTTAAACATAATCACAAATAGCACTTTTGAAAATTAGAAATTAGGTTAAAATTTCTCCTATTCTGGTACCTAGAAAAGATACATTTCCTTTTCCTGATGGAACCATCAATTGTCCATTGTACCTCCGTCTTCACTATCAACAGTTTACTATGCAGACAACCAATGCCAGTAGAACAAAATTAATGCTTTTAAGATTTTATTCTGTTTCTCAGAGCATTCCATTCCAAATTCCATATTCTTTCCTGAACAAGTAATATCCTTGATTTATATCACAGATAAAATGCCATATATTGTAAGCAATCATATGATTAAATCATAATTTAAATGAAAGGATATCAAAATTAAGACAAAAATGTCAGATTAAAAATTTCTTGTTTTAAGGGAATACAGTTTGAAAGTATTTACATTGAATAATATACAGAAAGCAACAACATCAATTACTGGAAGAAATCCACTCCTTGAAGCCCATCTGGCATATAGGTCAAGCCAGATTTCTCTTTGGGTAACATGTTGTATCCCTTGCTGTAATCTGGAGATGAAGAAAAATACCAAACTCAGTATAACACTTTTAAAGTTACTTATTAATCCCATTTAGATTTAAACTGAATGCCATAAAGACAGAGTAATTATACGATAGAGAGCATAAAATAACAAAAGAAATTGTAATAGATTAATGACATTGTTTGCCAAAAAACAACTCAGAATAAGGGATTGAATTGAAATAAAATATGGGTTTATTAATAGAAACTGACATTAGAAATTTTCACATGAGACACTTTCCTTTTAGCATAGAAATGTCCTCAGTGAAAGTAACATTTTTCAAAATTAGAACACTCACAACCAAAGATAAGCTACACTAACGTTTTTGTGACTTGGAAGATAGATAGATCAGGGCAATGAATGATTGAGATTGAAGAGAAACGGCATACACTTAGATTGCTCTCTTGTGAGACCAGTAAAGATAGTGCTATATCTGCCAATGTAGAGCCATCAAACAAAATGGAAATGTGAAAACCCATTTAAGATGAAATGGAAATGTGAAAACCCATTTAAGAAAACCCACTTAGCATGTTACCCCACTTAACAAGTGGTTTTCTACTGGAACTGGTCCCTTTCACACAAAATGCATGTTAAAAATACCACTTCCAAATGCCCAACTTCCCGCTTAAGATGCAGATTTTTCCCATCCCAGATGTAATGCACGCACATCAAATAAACCAAAAAGGGAGTGCAGTGTTTTGTGAGTGTAGCAACATCTGTGATGCCCTCTCACCAATGCTAGTAAAAAATTCATTATTATTCTATCATTGTCTATCCAGTAACAAATGTTTCATTGTAGAGTGAAAAATGGTCAAAATTAAGTAAATGAGGAAGTTTTCTCCTTGCAAAATCAATTAGATGCAAAAATCAAACCATTCTTCTGAAATATGATGTAATGCAAACCAGCATTACACAATAAGAATTTTCATTCCTCTACAGTGATAAAGATACTTATTTGGTACATCAATTGAAGGAATAAAAGTGATATAAATGGGCAGAGTACAATAAATTTTAGAACTTAACTATAATCACAATTGTCTAAATAATTCAATATTTGGTTTTAAGATTACAGCATTATGTGATCTCAAATTGTACACTGCTGCTTTACCCTTTTCTCTTCCAAGATTGAAGAATACTCTTAGAAGTTTACAAACAAATAAATGTCTTAAAGGTAAAATTTTAGTTTTAACAAATAATGGGAAGGAATGTTCTCTGTAATGTGCTCTTAAAATAACTCTAATGAATTTTTTTTGAAGGAGTTTTAGAGGCTTAATATTGGACATTTAAACTCCTCCCCAAGCAAAGAATCTCATACTGAAGGCATAAATGAAACAAAGTGTACAAAACAAATAGACTTTTCTTAAAACTGAAAATGGACACAAGTATCTTAACAATATAAAATTTTTAATAAGTACTTAATTCAGAATGTAAATTATTAAAATGACATTTCCAGTTACAGTTTTCATCAAAATATATTCCCAGGTACTTTATATATTGAACTCACTCAATTCTAGAACAATCAGTACAGGAAATTGAATTATCTTTTAAAAACTTCATGCATTTATAGTGTAGGTGATTGTGGTCAGTGATCACATTTCTCAAATTAAAAAGAACACATTTAGTTTTTATTCTTAACAGGATTGAATTCCTACAAAACGAGTACAACCAGTTATAATGCTAATGTGCTTAAGTTATCCTGAACATTCTAAAACTAAGTACTGCTCTGCAATCCTAATCATTTGTGTACTTTTAATTATGGAATATGATAGAGGAAGAAAATATTCATAAATTATTTGTTAGGGCTTATTGTGTGCTCAGCTTCTTCTCAGTAACTGAGCATTAGGAATGGCTAAGATTACAAACTCTGAGGAATCATCCAATGCAATAGCCATCATTCATTTAACCCCTGTCAATAACAGCATGGCTATTGAAATGTACATTGAATGACTACAAGTATAGCCTTTTCCTGTGCTCCACTACCTCGAAGACGATCTCTCCAGCAAACGACAGTTTTTCAACCTATAATGCATTAACAATTGTATCAAATTTTCTTTCCTTATCTTACAGAGCTAAAATGTTCATTTCAATCATTAATCCCTTCTTGGTGCTGCTTTTTTCACACAAATTAGGATATTTATATTCATTGAGAAGTTTCTTCCAAGAAATATAACTCTTAATTTTGATCCTCATAAAAACCTCACTATTATGCGCATGAATAAAATGTTACGCTGAGACTTCATTCAACTAAAACTTATCTATCTGATTTTATGGTTTTCTACATTGTTAAGATGCGAGTATCAACAGACTATGTACTGACCAAGGTCTTTCATAAGGCGAGTGGGAGCATTCCGCAGATACAATGGTATGGGAGGCAGAGGTCCTTTGTGTGCTCTCACACATTCTCTTGCTCTGGCAATTGCACTGTCCATCTCTCTCGATTTGGGAGCTCTAGACAGATAGACAGCACATTGAGCAAGAAGGACATCACATTCTGGCATTCCTATGAGCTGACACCCTTGCATTGTAGATACAGCAAGTTGAAGGGCATTAGGATCAGCCAGGCCTGGAATGAAAAGAACAAGATGGAGTATGAAATTCTACTCTCAATAAATTTTCCAAGTATTTGACTACACTGAGCTTCAAAATCAACTGAAATCAACAAAGGCTATGTAAATATGAGACCCTAAGATATTAAAGTGAGTAGTGTGTTAATCTTAGAAGTAAACAGTCCCAGGTTTCCCTGTGGTGTTGACCCAATAATGCAAAAATATTGCAAAGCTTTCTGAATTAATAAGTTACAGCTCTATTGCAGTCTAGAAAGGCCAATGTGGCAAAATGGTAGACAACATGCTGACCATATCTCACCCATAATAATATAAGAAACCCTCATAGAAACAAGGCAAGGCAAAAGGAGAACGGTGATACAGATAATGAAAAAAATTTCATTCCATCAACTGAGGAGATATCTGCCTGATAAGCTGCTGGCAGTGTGTCTTAAGAAGTACTTTTACCATGTGTTCATTGTGAAATGGACCTGGGCAGAGAGAAAACAGAGGCATAAACAGGTCTTACAGTAGTAAGAAAAGCAGTATATTACAAAGGCAAAAAGATAGACAAATCAGTTTCTCCATTGTGGAGCTCCAGGGAGAGAATGAGGATATCTGGGTTTACAGGTAAATCATTTCAATCTTTCTTCTCTTTGAACCCTAAAAGATGTAATTTTCTTGCTCCTCCTCCTCAGACATGAAGATATATTTAAGGAGGTATGACATCAGTAGTCTTAACACTTTCGAGATGACCATATTCTCTTAAAATTGTCTCCTGGACATGGAAGCATTTCGCGACTCAGATGGTGGCAGGTATAGAATTGAACCCTTTTGAGTCCTTCCTCAGCAACCGCAATCGGGGGAAAACTGTCACCAAGTAATTCACCTTCCCTTTCACAGCATGTGGCCATGGCTAACTAAATGTTATTGCTTACGTTTTTCCAAGGAGTTATTTTTGGCAGTTAGTGTAAATATTAATTTGGAAATTAAAATCTTATACCTTGCCGACTATGTACAACTTTCAAACGAAATTCTGTCATAAATATTAATCTATTTAGGGTACTAATATAATGGAATTGATGTAGAATAATTTTTACATGGTAATATACTAAATAACTTAATATTAATGGTAGAATTTCTTTAAAAGTTGTACATAGTCAGTAAAGACCAACATTTTAATATCCAAATTAATACTGACAATTACGACTAAAAAAAGTCTTTTGCAAAACTGTTACAATAACATTTTATTTGCAGCAACACCATGCTGTGAAAAGGGTTATGAACGTCCCCAGGGGCTGAATTTCCTCTGTGTGGTGCAGAAGGAAATGTCACAAATCCCCAAAGAAAGGGTCAGAATGGTAAGATTATAATACCCCAATCCTCTGCAACTGCATCCACCAGTGATTTATACCTGCGTCGTCTATACACGACAGCCGTGCTTTTGCATAGGAAAATCTCCATCGTGCAAACACAACAAGAGTCTTGAAAGGGTTAATCAGCTAACTTCCAAAGGTGTTACTATGCTATGAATCGGAAGCTATAACAATAATCCCTCTATCACAATGTAACTAACCAACATCCTCTGATGCAGCTCGCACTAGTCTCCTGGCAATAAACATGGGATCTTCTCCTCCCTCCAACATCCTTGCTAGCCAATACAGAGTAGCATTATCATCACCAGCTCTCAGAGACTTGTGCAATGCTGATATTGTATTGTAATGCTCATCTCCTTTCCTGTCATACAGCATATGTGATCTCTAAATTTAAATAAAACAATGTACAATGAAAAACATGGTCAATGAGATGAATTACAGACACAGCTGATCATAACCTTAAAATACTGCCTTATTCATTTTTCAGCATTTGTCTCTGATGATAATAAGGGGAACAATTGAAGAAAAAACAGCTATACCTACTTTAACACCATCTTTGATCTCTTCCAAAGTTATTTTAGGTAGGTCATTTCCAACATTTTTTGAGCAATTGATAGTCTGAAGAGCTATGCTAAGACTATTTAAAACTATGCGAGCATCACCATCACACATTTCTGAAAGCCAATGGAGGGATGCATCATCAATCTTGAACCTATAATAATGCAAAACCAGCATTCAGTATCAATTATTTTCTCCATTCCAAAATTTTTAAAAGATGATTTATAAACTCTACAAAAATATTCTAACATTATTTTCTATGACAGGCATAAATCATTTTGATCAAATTTACTCTTCCTTCCAAAAATAGTAGCTCAAACAGAAAGAATAGTAACAAAATAATACTCGAGTTTTTTCCTTAAAAAATAGATGAATCATTTAACTTAAATTACCTATCATTCAAATTGAATTAGCAGCAAGGGAATAGGATATCTCCCATATATAAGATTATTTTTGCAACATTCTTTGAATATTTAACAAACTCTCTAGCATAAATTCCAAGCATGCAAACTCAGCATCTCTCTGTCAGACTATTTTCAATAAGAAAAATAGAAAATCTGACAAGAAGACTGACGCTAGAGGAAAAAAATTTTAAAGCATCCACTACATCAAATGCTATACCTAAATTTAAAATGATTAGGGATTACTACTATAAAAACAACTTAAAGGACAAACCTTGCATCTTCTGTTCCTTCTAAATTTTGTGGGGATGCCTGCTTATCAACCATTCCTCCTAATTTTCTCACAGCTCTACAGAGCAGAGAATATAAATCATCAGAAGATAGTTTTTCAAGGACAATCACAGCACATCGGCTCAATAAAGCAGAGTTGAGACTAAATGAAGGATTTTCTGTGGTAGCTCCAATAAGAGTGATCAAGCCACTTTCCACATGAGGTAAAAATATATCCTAAAGAAATGAAATCTGATCAAATTGCAAAATTTACAGTTGTATAACTTCAGTAAAAATAGTCATACATAAAAAAACTTAACACTAATATAATAATAACTGCTAATATAATTGAAAGTTCATATAAATTAAAGTGGATCAATATGTTTTCTGGTCACAATATTTTTGGGAGTCAAATAATGTATTAATTAGTAGTAATATTCCTAAAAGAGCTTCAACAGCTAAGGTCATTTTGCACATACAGGCTTGCACTATAAATCAAACCCGAGACAGACAAAAGATTCAAATTTCCACAAAACTATAAGTGACTTGGCTTCAAAGCCAGAAAAATTTTACAATAAATTATTGTATAGTTCTAATAACTTTATACTTTCGTAAGCCAAGAGAAAGGAATGAGCCCTACATTCTTTTCTCACACCTGGCCCTGCAAATATTGAACAATCCCTGATTACTAGAAGTTTGTCTAAGTAATTACGGTGAATGCTGATGGTTCACCATAACAGTAAATAGGGCATATTATACATTCTCCATTGGAATTACTTATTTACCTGTTGAAGTTTATTAAATCTATGAATCTCATCCATGAATAGCAGAGTTTTTCTCTTGAACATAGATGATTCATTTTTTGCAATTTTTACTATTTCTTTTACGTCTTTAACGCCATCCATTGTAGCTGATAACTTTATAAATTTGCATGGATTTTTACCATTCTTTGCTTTTTCAGCAATGATGTGTGCCAAAGTTGTCTGAAAATGAAAGTAATAATTGTATATTGCATCGGATAATTCAAAGAAAAGGGATTTGTAATTAATTAGGTAATTAATAAACAAACGTAAGAGACTTACTTTACCACATCCAGGTGGTCCCCATAAAATCATGCTAGGAATGTTTTCATTTTGTATGAGTTTAAACATAATTTTATCCTGACCCAGAACATGCTTCTGACCTACAAACTGCGAGATATCCGAAGGTCTCATTAGCTCAGCCAAGGGTGCGTTTTTTTCGTTTCCTTTCCCCGGAGTCATATCTCTATACTCATCGTACTTATAACGGAACATTAAGACAAAATTACATAACCAATTATTGACTATCATTCAGTTTACCAGAATAGAAAATTTCTTACTCTCATTGAGAAAGATTCATCTGCTTCAATCGTCCGCGACGGTTCTTTGAAATCTATGATAGAACTTTCAGGAATTTCCTTTTTTAATCTTTTACCAGAGTTGGGGCTTTTCGACGGCATGTTCAATCTCTTGTTTTGAGGATTTTTGTCATTGCTCGAATTAAGGAATAAACATTTATCAACGTGATTAGCAATTTCTTCGGCCGAATATTTATTTTCACAAACTGGGCAATCTACTTTTTCCGCCATCTGAAATGTCGACTTAAAAAAACTTCAAGGTGAGATGGCAGGATTTTTCCTAAAAGAGAATTTATAACAGCAAAATTTACTACTTAATAAAGGAAACTTCAGATAATGCTCAACACTAATTCCACAACACGGCAAATAATTTTCTTAACAGTGAAGAAAATATGTACCTTGCATTGACTAACACAAACGGATAAAGGGCAAGCAGTTTATCTAAGTGGATGACACTCTCTGTACGCAATTAGTAATACACAGAACCTTTCTTCATGGATATTTCAGAACTTCAACAATTCATACTGTAAAGTAGCATTCACAGAAGCAAAAAATTTATCGAGAACCAATTTGCCAGCAGAGGGTAATCACCATTGCCACATTCATAACTTGCAACATTAGCCGATTAAAGTAAACGGTAGAAACGAGAGAGAGCGCAATTGGAAGCAACCAATAACTGTTAGATACATAAGCGGGAAATTGTTGTAGATGGTAATCCTGATGATGTTGGCGGTATCACTGGTTGGTACGACATTAATTATAGTGCGCAGAGTATTAGGTTGTAGCTTATCTGAAATGAGTATTGTGTTAATCTATCAAATCAATCAGATATGAGAAGCGGTGTATCTTTTTTGCTGAGAACCGCTAAATTTAAACAGGATTTCTGAGGACCTTGAATGGTAAAGCCAAAATTTGCCGTACGAGTATGGAACGCAAGGAGTCATCTAATAGAAAATTACTTAGGTCTTCAGTTAGAGGTCTTACAATAGATTCTTCTAATGAGAAAGTGAATAATAAAGGTTAGTAACTTATTTGCTAAAGATCCTTGCTATGCATTACAAACTAGTTGTTTTTGTTTCTGAAACGTCTTTTCTCTGTCATTATACCCGTTCTCCTCTTTTGGAAGTCATTGTTTCCATATCCGGATAGTTGTTTTGTTGTATGACCAGTGTGTTTGATTTTTCTGGAATGAAATGTTAACAGAAAAGTTCTACTTTCACTTATTTATGAACCAATATGCCTTAGCCATTCTCCTTCAGAACCAGATTTCGGCCTCCTGGAGCATATCTTTTTTCCTGATTATTCAAGATCCATTTTTTGCAGCCGTAAGTGATCACACACTATACAAACGCTTTAACATATCAAATGAGAGGTGGTTGTCAACTAAGAGTTCCGTTCCGTTGAAAGGTATTTAGCTTAGGCAATCCTTTTAATATCTTTTATACTTTTCTTTTAATATGTTAGGGGACTGCCCAAGTTGAAGAATTCTTTAATTTGGAACTACGAGTTTCCTTGTTTTAATTTAGCTTCTGTTCTATTTTTGGACTTTTATACCTACTTAATTTAGGTTAAATTTCACAGAATCAGGTGAGGTATTGTGGTAATCCATAATGGAGAAGAACTTAAAAAGGATTGTACCTTTACCACAGATTTATTTTAAAAAACACACACGACAGGTTTTGAACGATTTATCGTTCATCTTCTGGTGAAGAAACTACATTCAAACCCTTAAATATTAGCTAGTTGAGGGGGGAGAAGAAGGGAAGGGGAAAAAAAGGGGTCTGAGGGGAGGAAGGAGGGAGTTAGAGTCTAAGAAGGTACAGAGAAGAGAAAGGGACCTCTAATGGTAAGAAGGGCAGTGTTTATCAGTGGGGAGTGAGAAGGGAAAAGATGTTCGTTTACTAATGAATATTTCGAAGAAATGGTATGTCTCCGAATTTCTAATTGCTCCGGGAAATTGAGTCGGCGGCCTTTGGTTGCGATATGGAGGATTTCTATGACAAAATCTGAGGAGTGATTGTTTTCTAAAAGGTGTTTTGAGAAGTGGGAGACAGAAGAGTTATTTCGAAAACACCTGAAATGTTCCTTGCTTCTGGTGAAAAAGCTGCGGGAGGTCTGACTACGTATGCTGCATTGCGGTCTTTCCATTTCAAAACCTGCTTTATGCTGGGGGTTGTGATTATCATTTCCATTGCAAAGAATTTTGGCTAGGTTGAGAGGGGTTTTGAAGGAAGCCTTCAATTTATCTTTGGGGAGAAGATGGGACAATTGGAGGGATAAAGAATTAATGAAAGTAAATTTTACCCATTTATAAATGGTTGTAAATAAATAAATTTATGGCATCTTTAGCAGGGGGAGAAAATTTGGTTAAGAGCAGTGTTTCTGGGTTTTCGGACCAGAAGTTTATCAATGATATGAATAGGGTATCTGTTTCTTGAAGCAATGTATTTAATTATGCCTAATTCATTTTGAAAGTCTAAAGTTAAAAGAGGGATAGTAACAAACCTATTGATGAGGGAATGGAAGGCAGCTAATTTGTGGGAAAAGTGATGATTTGAAGAGAAAGGGATTACAAGGGCTTTTTTAAATAAATCTGTGGTAAAAGTACAATCCTTATTACGTTCTTCCCTATTAATTTAGGTTGTCTGAGTATTGATCTTTAATTTCAATTTTTAAGTCTACCAAGAGTCTCCAAAATGTGATTCATGCCCTTTTCAGAATCAGCAGGAAAAACACTGTTATCACTAAACAGTCATCAGATACTGTCTTCTCTTCTCTCTTACCTTATCAATCAGTTGGTAATTTTTCGTAACTTAGAACAGCAACTTCTAGTCTACCCTATCAAATGCCTTTTTCTACATCATTGAGTGTAGCGTAAGTTCTTCTATTCACCTCTAACCTCTTGGTTCTAAAATCTGTTTTAGGGGTAGCATTGCTTCTCTGGTTTCTTTAATTTGTCTAAACCCACATTGTTTTATTTTCAATATATTACTCAACCATGTTTTTAATTAAATTTTTTATATGGAATTGATCAGAATTTTGGGTGCATGAGATAGTAGGGAGAAATTTCTGATGTTAGTTCACTTGTGTTTCCATTTCTGTAGGTAATAATAGTCCTCCCCTTATTCTTATTTGATGGCGAGGTTCCTTTGTAACTTTTTTGGAAAGTTTATTAATTGCTATTTGTTAATTCCCTTATGGCTTTTTGGAAGTTCAGCCATTCTTCCATCAGTCCCCATGCTTTTCAGTGCAAAGTCTAACTCTGATCAATTAACTTGAGGTTCTTTCCATGAAATATTTGGCTACTGTTTTGTCTTTTAGTTTCTCTAAGCATCATCTGCTTTGGTTTGTTTTTCTGTTTTTTAGAGGTAGCTGTGGCATGATTTGACTTGTGGTCTTTTGTGTCATAAAAATATAGTTAGTATTGGCTCTTTTGGTTATAAACCTCTTCCTCTTTTGTTTTTATGCCTAATCCAAATTTTCAGCATCTACTGTTGCATTGAAATCTCCTATTGTGATTATGTATGAATTATCTTTAATGAATTTTGGCCAGAAACTCGTATGTAAAATACCTATATAAATCATAAGGATTTATATAGGAATTTTATGTATTTATATACTTTCTGACCTCAAGATATTTTAATCATAAGAATTATATCATTGACATGGTAAGTATTTTGTACCCTGCTTCTTTAATCTCTTTAAGCTACTCCTCTTAAGCTAGCTTTTTTCTCTTCCTTCAATAGATGACTCTGAATTCCTCCAACAGTTAGTCAGATGACCTTTCTCTCCTCAAATAATTTCATTTAGCCTGAGAATTATTATTATTATATAATTACTTACTTTACACTTCTCTTTTATTTTGTCCAATTTTCATTATGTCAGCTGAATGTAGCTATTCCATGTACCTATTTCCAGTTCATACACATGTTTCTGACCATATTTTCTCTGAATGAAGACCTGAAAGGCCTTGGTTCCTTTCCTGTTAGATCTTGGTTTCTATTGCCCATGACTGTGTAGTCTGTTCATGTTGAGGTAGTCAGCACTCAGTAGTTTACTGCGTAATCCAACTCAGAAAAAAGAGGAGGCAGTGCTTACTGAGAGGAGAATCGTGTGTGATCACTCAGTGGAATTAAAAATCACTCAGTGCACATTATGTTTGGCAGGCAGATACTCCTCCATCTCCTCCATTTATTTCCTCTCATTGACCACTTTCATGCAAATGGACCATACCTTGTAATGTACATCTTGTGTAATTCATGGTCATAAGACTCACTGTAATATTGTAAGCAATCTTTAACACAGATGAATCAGTTTCTCTCTGTATTCCAATGCCAGTCTATTTGTAATGGTTCCTCCACTTTTAGGGGCGATCTATCAAGAGCAATTAAGTATTTTATCATTATCTCCAAATGAGGAGAAAGGTGAATCATTTATTTCCCAATAATCATTTAGTCTCCATTTAAATTGGTTGTATAGAGCTAATAGTAGTAGTATTTTAAAGTGCTTTGACAGCTGAGGTCTTTTTGCACCTGGGCTTCCTGAGGGAATCAAAACTGGGACCACTTTATTTCATAAATTACATTTCCCACTAGACTATCTGGGAGCTCTCACTACATATATCTCTCACTATACATACCTATCACATCAAAAGTTATCATGAGATTATTTTGTTGTTTTAAGAGAAAATAGCAGTAGTATTGATTATGGTGTACAACATGCTGAAGCTGCTTTTTATTCTTCTTAATTTTTTCACAGATCAGTTTATTGGTAGATTTGATTTTCCTCATCTATTGCAAGACTTGACTTTCCCCTTAATTGGTCTATTGTTATAACAATTTATGCATAGCATTTTACATTGGTTTGGAGGAGAGATTTTACTGTATCATAAAATTGAAACAGTTCCAAAACACGTATCTTGTGTATTTATCATTTTATGCCATTTGAAAATAATTTCTATTATTTTGCTAAGTAGCAGTAACTAGTAACTTATAAAATACTTGGAAAGGAAAAGGTATATATGGAGTTTGTTTATTCTCATTTGTAATATAAAGATTACTAGTCTACAATAGGTAATATTCAATTGAAAGCTTGTCTAAACTAAATAAAATTCATATCAAGTTATACTAAATTAAAATTTATAAACATTAAAACCCACTTAAGATGCTTTTCTGGGGACCAAGCAAAAAATATGTCTTAAGCAGGATAGATATATCTGGGTTGTAAAATACTGATTACCTGTGTCCTACATATTTTTGAAGAATGGTTTGCTCTAACACAAAGAGAGTGTCTTAATTACTTTATTTTGATCATTTTTCACTCTACAATCAGTTTACATTCAATCAAATACTAGCAGTTTTCACCAGAAAGACCATTAGGGAAGAATAGCAGTTTTTTACCCCAGTAGTGAGAGCTTATCTTCCAGCAGGATCTCATTAAAATGCTCAACAGTCCACAACTCCCCTTCTGGTTTACTCAGTAAGTTTTTTAAACAACAAAAGGGAACACTGCCAAATGAATGCAAGATTTTGCTCTGATCCTACTCTATTTCAGAATTCCCATCAGCTCCAACTGTGGGGTGGAGATTATTTTGCTTTACTATATCTTCATTTTATTCTAACAAAATTAGTCATTCTAAAGGAGAAATTAACATGGAACCATTCTAGAGAGAAGGTGAAGTACAGATGGTTATGACACAGATGATGTTCAAAAAATTGGTCTATCAAATGAGAACAATTGGCTGGAATGAGTTGCAGTGCATCTAGAGATAGGAAGAATTTGTATCTTAAGCAGGAAGCAAAGTGTCATAAGCTGTTTTTACCATATGTTTCATGTGAAAGGAACTGGGATAAAAACGCTGTTTTAAGTGAGATAGCATCCTAAACAGGTTTCACAGCATTTTCCATTCCATCTTGCATGTTGGGTTGAATTGTATCAAAATTATTTTCTCTTGCATGTGAAGGACAGAAAAGGAAAAGCAAAGAAGATGGAAAGAAGGAGGAGGGAGGAAGTGAAAGGATGCTTAGAAGAAAAAGGTGTGTGTTGGATACTTATGCTTATATAATTTGCTTTTATGCTGGCATTAGGGTGATGATACCTTGTATGCTGAAAAGGGCTTCATTTAAGCTGCATGTCTGCGCAATCACAGTATTGTTTTAAGTACCACCCAACTGGTGGTGGTACTTAAAACAATACTGTGTACACCCAACTGGTTGGGTGGTACTTAAAAGAATACTGTGATTGCACAGAATTTTCAATAAAATAATGGGTACCACCCAACTGGTTGGGTGGTACCCATTATTTATTGAAAATTTTGAAAGCTTTCCGCTTAAGTTATCGCAAATGTATCAATGATATTACATATTATGAATTGTATAGCAAGAGTAAATGGTTAATTTTGGTCACTGAAATGAAGAAAGTCAGAAAAATTGTAAGTTCAAACTCTTCCTTGGCAATATTGTTGTAGCTCCATTACCTAAGTATCATAATTTTCTTGCTGCCCTAAGATGGAAAATATTAGAAGGAACTATGCTGCTGAGTTACATTTTAGAAATCCAGCTAACAACAGATGTTTGTGTTTTTGTTTGTGGTTGATTACCCTCATCTAAATTATAGCTTGATTGTAAATTGATTTTTGATGAATAAACAAATTTGTAAGTTGTTGTTAAAGTTGTTTTTGCATTAGTTGATATCTAAACAATCAAACAAGTGGTGCCAAAAAGATGTATCCTCGGGCTCCAACTCTTTTATTACCAGTTATTATCTCATTGAATAAGTATAATAAAAATTAATTAGCCTTTGCTTATAAATAAATATTTTTATAGCTTTGGATAATTTTTGAGTTACAACAGCTTGATGTTACACCATTTTTCCCTGGATTCAATCATGCAATGGGAATTTTTTCATTTTCAAGAGATGATTAACTCCAGAATGCAGCTCATTTATGAGATTTAAACCTGTCTCTTGTAGCTATATTTCTGGAGATGAATATGGTTGGATTATTGGTGAATCCACTTAATTCACAAATATAACATAGTAACATCTTGAACTTTGTCTCTTCAGGCAGCTTATTTATGCCAGAGATGAAAATCTCAAGTATTTGATGGGTTATTTAAAAATCCTTCTTTTCATTTTAATTCAACAAAAATCTGCATTATTAAAGATTTAAAAGTACACTTATGAGAAAGATTTATAAAATGTAAACTACTGTGTATTTCTCTTAAAATATTTGATGATTTGAAATCTCTACTGCCTTATAGACAGCCAGAAAATGCTACCCTTAAAGTCAAAAAGCTTCAATCTCCAAAATGTCCAATTTGCATGCAAGTTCTTGACAATCCAAGCTTGCGTTTTTATGAAGGACATCCAAAAAATGCAGCTGAAGAGGATAAACTCATCAATAATCCATACCTCTCCCTTTCTGTGGATAATGAGGCAACTAATGAAAGGTTGCAGATGAAGATTACAAGTTTTTCGTAAGTCTAGTCAATTATTTAGTATCACATGGACACTTCTCAAAATATTAGTTCTGAATCGCCTACCAAGTAACTGTGATTTGTACAGTCATGGCCAATAAATTCATCCAATCGTGCAGGTTTGCATAGCATTAAGGATAATGTAAAAAAATATGTGTGTGTACATACATACACACAGTAATATCCCAAAGTTACATTAAATTTTGTGATAAATACATTAAATTTTTTGAAATTGGGATTAAGGACAAACACTAACACCTGTGTAGAAGAAAACACTAATAAAAATGCAGTTTTATAACCATATTGATACAAAATATTTAACAAAAAGAATTAATTATGTAAAAACAATCAAGTAAAATCATTTTGTTATTGAAGGCTTCATAAAATCCAGCATATCCTCTGACTACAAAATTTCCCCATTTTTATTGGTAGAATTTCTTTGCAGCAAGCTGATAATTTTATCATTCCTTGCATTTTAGTTGTAGCACATTATTTGTTTTTGTCCATTTTCAATTATATTAAACAACAAAGCCTTTTTCAATTGAGCTGAGAACTTCTGTGAACCTTACAATTGCCATGAGCTTCTACCAGAGAAAATTCGTATTGTACCTAGAAATATTCAGTTTGTAATAATATTATTTTAGAATTTTCCATGCATTATCAAAACACTGTCAGTGAAATTTGTGAAGAATTTGTAGTTTTCAAAATAACCAGATAGCCTCATCTAAAATTTGTCATGAGGCATGACATAACAAATGTGAAAAGGGATGTAGTTAGTATGAATCAGTAAATGACATGTTCTTAGCAGCTTGAACCAGCCACCAGAGGAAGTGTTTGGCGCCAGATATATACCATATTTCCCAGCCCAAAAGGTGCTTTTTTCAAAATATAATTAAAAATTAAGCTATTTTATTCAGGCAAAGATTAAGAACTAAAAAGAGATTTGGGGAAAACTTCAAGGAAGCTTGTTAAATATATTTTCATACTGAATTTACATCAAGGCCACAGCAAAATCTTTTAGGGGTTTGCTGAAAAGTTGTACATCAGTTAATACTGAAAGAAAAGAGTTTTGGGGACACTTATATTTGGAATCCTTCATTAATTAAACTTAATTAATGGAAAGCATTTGCTTACAACAAGTGATATAGAATATAAGAGCTTTATAATAATGTGATACATATTTAAATATTTACATGCTAACCCAAGGTATTTAAAAATAATTAAATATAATGGGATCAGATAATTATCTTAAATTTTCTCGAGACTCCAGGGAGTCTTGTATACATTTTGGAGTAGATTAAGTTTGAACTAAAAATTCACATAGTTGGTAAATTGCAAAACACAAATGATAGTTTTATTGAAAACTATTGCCTTTTTGATTTTAATTCTGAAAAATCTTTCTCTTAGAATTTATGATGCAGAAGGTCATCTTTGCCCCTTTGATAGTGGTCTTGTAGAGAAAGGCATCTCTCTCTTCTTTTCTGGATACACAAAAGCTATTTATGAAGACAAAAGTGGTATTGAAGGTATTCATTCTCTTCATTATTTTAAGAGTTATGTTTAATACTTCTATTACTTTTAGTTAAATGATGTTAGATTCTGAGAAAATCTTGGACAATTTATCAATTTTTTCTTGTACATATCTTATTTGCTAAAATCCAATGTGTTGTTATTTTCTTTCTGGAATTGTAAAGAAAAGTGGCTTTAACAATTGGAAGCAAAAGCCCTAACTTCAATTGGATTACATATTCCAGACATTTATGTTACCATGTGGAGGTTCATTATGAAATTCTGTCTAAATTAGTTAGTCTACGTACATTATCTAAGTACACAAAATGTATAAATAACTAGTTTCAATTGACCTAACTTGTGTTGTAAAAGTATTTATGCAATAATGTCAGAGCATTGAATTCATAGTAATATCGTGAGTTTTTCCATTGATTAAAGAGACAAATTCAATCACAGTCATATTCTTAAGATTATTGAGATGCTTGAATTGATAATTTTTTTAAACTTATTCCCTTGTAATAAAAAAAAACAAGGAATCATATTAGAATTCGGTTAGTCTCATGGTTATGCAAACATAGTATTTCAAATTAATTTCTAAGTTTAACTGTTTGTTTCTTTCATTAGTAATAACCATACTGCTTGTTTTATTCATTTTATTAGTTTATTGTTGATTCTCTTCACTAGAGTAAAATTTTAATTTTCCAATTTAAATAGGTGGTATCCCAGCAAAAGACTTGGGGCCAATCACTGGATGGTGGATATCTGGTTTTGATGGAGGGGAATCTGCCTTCCTAGCATTTTCAACTGCTCTTGGAGATTATATTCTTATGGACCCAAGTGCAAATTATGCTCCTTTTATGTATGCTTTGAAGGAGAAAATATTCTTGAGTAAAATAGTCATTGAATTCCTTTGTGGATCAAGAGGTGCTGGAGGAAATACTTACGAGGAACTTCTCAATACCTTAAAGGTATCATAGAATCTATTATAGAACTTCCTTTCCAGTATTCCAGTGTTTCCTAATTTTCATGCCTTTGGAAAATATATTTTCTATTTCTCTCTTTTAAAATGTTGGACTTTGATAATATGGCTTCTATATGCTGTAGTATGTGAATGTTTAATTATAATTTCCTTTACTGATAAAATTTCCATAGAATAGCAATGTAACGATATAATTGTTAGGCTTTGCATTGTGATTTGTAGTGATTCTTAGCATGAGGTAAAGGTTTGCTTATTATGAAGAGGCATACACATTAAAATGCAAGAATTAACCAAAATATAAATATCACATAATGGCTAGGGCACAAACCCAGTCTCTCACAAAATGGGAGTTGAATCCCAGTTGTATTGATATTTTTAAAACTTGTTTATCATTAGGCAATGCTTAGATTAGAAATGAATTCTAACTTTGCATGTGATATGGTGCTACTTACCCAAGGTTGTACAGGAAGTGAAAAATAGTTACTTGACGGGGATTTGAATCCAAATTTTGTTACTAAAAGCTCCTGTTTACAGATTTGAGAAGGATGTAGATTGATGGTTCAGTGGTTAGATTACCTGCCCCAAAAATATGGGAACAAGTCCCACTCAAGTTACTATTTTTCATTTCTTGTACAACCTTGGATAAATCTTAAGGTTTAAGTTTCTTCCTCGGAAATTGCTTTATCTTGTTATATTCTTTTGCTCTATTATTCATCTTTTAGGGTGTTAACTTAAAAGTGGTTATTAGTGAAGAATTTGGAATACTATTGCTTCTCTATTTCTTCTCTGTTTTCAAATTCCTATCATTTTCATCATTGTTAACCTTGAATAAAAATATCTGCATCTACAAATCCTCAATCTCAAGTAGTTTTAAAAATATAAATAAATAGATTTAAAACTTAAAATTAAATCTTCTCTTGACATTGTATCTGATAAATCTGTTATCTTCTCCGATTATTAACTGGAAACTGGTATTAGAATACTATAGCACCAGAGGATTCTTCTCCTTTGAGTGAGGACAAATTGGTTAGTCATGCACAATTTGTTTGTGAACGAGTCAGAAGTTTTGATATGGCTGATGCAAGTGACTTGGATCCTCTTTTGAAGACTCCTTGTATGCAGAGACTGATCCAAATAGCAGGAGTTACTTTCAATAGAAGGTAAACGTATTTATTTTGCATGCAACTAATCCTTACGATATATTAGGTATCATGCTGTGATGAATTTTGGAATTTGGTTTTAATTCTTACAGTATTTGCTTGCTGTTTTCAATTCTGAATATCTCTAGATAGTTCAGGTAGTATTTTCCCCTCTTCTAGTCTTAAACACAATGTAGTTGGTACAATCCTCATTGAGTAGAATTCCATCTCATTTTCTGTGAACTAATTTCTTTTATTATAGCAATAGTATATTAAGGGCATTGAATTGGAAGGTACCATTTCAATGTAAATGGCTCGTAAATGGTAAATTTATCTCTCAAAACCTCCACCATCAGGAGGGAGAGATTTCTTTTGGATGAATGGGAAGGAATACTAGGGAGGGCTGGAGGTGGAGGAGTCTCTTATATATTGTAAGATAAGATAATTGTCATTCTTTTTGAGGTAAAGAGTAACAAGTGGGAAAGGAAAGGAAAAGGAGATTTCACGTGTGATCTTCACATGGAAAACAGCCCAAACAATACTTATGAACTCAAAGTGCAACATGGTAATTTGTTGACAAGCATTATAGGCACAGAAAGCTGGCTCACAGAAGATATTGGTGACAACAAAGTATTCCCAAAACATTTTAAAATATATTGTAAGGATCGTCAAGATAGAATGGGTGGTGGCATATTTATAGCAGATTGTTTCCTTCAGAGTGGTTTACATACTTTTTCAGATAGCTGCATTGAAAGCATTTGGTGCATAATTATTCAGACTAATCAGCCAAATCTAAATGTGTGTGCTTTATATCGACCACCCAACTCTCCAAGTCACGTTTTACAGTGCCTCAATGATGAAATTAACTTTTATTCTCATAAATACAACAACAACATTTCTTTTGTTGGAGGGGACTTTTATCTTCCAGGTATTGATTGGTGGAATCATGTAATTAAGGAACGAGCTCAGGATAGTGATTCTTGTAGAACTTTTTTAGTGTTACGCAAAAAAATTCGTTACATCAAATTGCTAAGGAGCCGATTTGGGAATTAAGTATGTTGGATCCTTTTCTAACTAACATCCAAGTGTGTAAGTATGGTGCAACGACTGGCAATTGGAGCTCAACATAGACAAATGTTAGGTAGTTAATTTTTTCGAAAGAAAATCCTTTGCCAATGATAATTCATATAGCCTTTGAGGGAAAAAATTGTCAACAGTTGATTTAATAAAAATATCTTGGAATAACTAGAGTGTGAATCAAGCTTCTAGTTGAGGGGGGGGGGGGAATATTTAGCCAATCTGCTTTGAGCACCCTCATCAAAAAAGATATTCCCTTGCAGGGAAAAATATTGCTATCATCAGCCAGGGAAACAGTTTTACGACCCCTTCCCCCTTGTTGATTCACACTCTGGGAATAACCCTCACGTATAACTTAACTTGGGGTACCCACATCCTTAATGTATGTTGGCGAGCTCTTGAGAAACTTGGCTTCATCAAAAGAATAGTTGGAGTGAAGAAAAAGTCAACGTGGGATGTTTCTTTGTGCTAGTTAGGCCTCACCTCAAGTATGCATGCAGTGTATGGGACCATGCAGAAAAGTGTTGTGTGTCCGAAAAGGTACAACAAAAAGCAATATGTTTTGTAAAAAATTATGATATGATAAATCGGTAAATTTTACTCAGATGCTTCAGGAGGCAGGATAGGAATCTTTAGAAGAAAGAAGGCTCAATCAGAGATTTAATTACTTGATAAATTCAGACCGTGTACATTCATAGAAAATGTAACCGATATTATGTGCCATCCTTATTATATAGGCCATTCTGGTACCACAAGAAAGATCAGAAAAATAGATGCTAGAACCAGTAGATTCAAGAATTCATTTTTTACCGAGAATGATACGGTTAAATAATAGACTTGGAAAGTAGAGTCATGGTGTTTGCACCCTCTGCCACACACCAAAAGATGGCTTGCAGGGTACGTACAGAGATTTATTTTAATCCTATGTATGAACTTAACTCATTTACCCACAGCTCATTTTTCATCTTTTTAAATAGTTTTGTCATAAATTATCATCTCTGACGAAGTAATGAATTTTTCAAATTAATTCAATAAATGTACATCAAATTTGAGTGCTAGCGAATACTAATCAATCCTGCTGCCTTCTTAAGAAAGGAAGCTAAAGAGGAATTTCTTTTTATCTATGAATAATTGCAGTAAATATGTTGTGTATCAATATTAAGATAGTAGTGATACTTTGCATAGATGATTTAGTAATATTAGCAAACCAATCATTCACCAAAGATGAAGTAATAATGCCGAGAAAATAAACTTTCTCTTTTGTAGAGGTAGAAAAAAATGTGATAAGTTGGGGAAGTTACATTCAAAGAAAAAATTGAAGGTAATGGCTGATCATAGAGGAGGATGTGATCCCAATAAAATTGAGCAAAAATGTGGAAAAGTTAAGGTAAGTTAATGAAAGTTCTTGATATAAAATTCCATGATTATTTAGAAATAATTTTTAAGTCATTTTGATGTTGATTAATCAAAACCTAAATATAACTTGCTTTTACATAGATTCATATTAGTGAAGATTAGAAAATAGTAAAAGAATGAATAAGTAACACTTCGTAGTTTCCACAGATGGAAGATGGATACCTTGAAGATGACTTGCGAGAGTCGAAACTGGTCGTGAATAAAATCTTTCCTGTGGAAACTACAAAGTGTTACTTATTCATTCTTTCATTATGGCGTTCCACCAAGTAAAGCTAGAGCACATTGATTATATTAGAAAATAGTACCTTTTTAAGCTTCTATTTTATTTCTGTAAATTTTTGTGATTAGAAAACATAGGGTGAAAACAAATACAATTAAAGTTGATGCATAACTTTGATTTCTGTTTTTCTTGCAAGCACCTTTTCTCTGAAAGACCTGTTAAAGCAGTACTTTTTTACCTTATTAGTCTCACATTTGCTATCAATATTCTCTCTAATATAAAAGAATTAATGAATTTTTTTCAATGAACTTTATAACTGATGTATATTTCATGTAAATGTTGCTGACAATTATTGTTTGTTTAATATTCACAAATAAATATTTTATAATAATATTTATTAATCCTGATGATAAGCTCTGGAAGTACTATCTTTCCTATTTCATCAGAAAAATAGTGTCTGTCTAGGAAGTAGAATGAATTCCCTAAATCATGATATCCCTTTGTATTGTTTCATCATGAGGTTGACTATTGTGATTCAAGAAAAACTCTTAAATGATCTGATATTTGTGAGAGCCCTTGGTGGTATGGCAATTTTTAATGGCAATTGTTAACACATAAATAATCCATAGGATGGAAAACATAAACAACCTGTTGTCAGCCAATCACCAGCAAGGACTAGCGCTAGTGCCAGTTCAGACAAGGACAACACTGGAAGAACACAATCTCAGGGAAGGTATTCATTTTTGCAACTTTTGTTGGGATGAGACTAAAGTAAAACCTGATTGGTAAACAAAGGGGAAGTTTTTTTTATTTTTAAGCAAGGACTGTACACATCAAACCTAATTAGGAATCTTCCTTATTCTGTTTTATTTACCGTGGATGTAGATAGGTGTTGTGGAGATTGCAAAGTAATATTGTGCAATACCAGTTGCCATCTATTTCTATTCTTGAAAAAAGATCAAGATTCTGGAAAAAGAGAGCATCTTCCTTTGTTACGTCCTTTTTGTCATTCATCATTTTCCAATAAAAAATTTTTAGAACAATAGTTATAGTATAGTATACTTTATTACTTTATGGTTGATTGAAATAATATTTTTGATGCGAATGTACTTTTTTATGCATTCTGAAGCTTTTGCATAAGAATTATAAACCCTACAGTTCCATTCTGCCGCATATGCTATTCTTTCATTTAAGAGGACGGACATTTAGTATTAGAAATCAGCTATAACGAGTATGCTTTATTACAAATACTTCTCCAATTTTTGTCAGCTCTTGTTATAATGGACTTCTATTCTAACAAATTTTTGTCTAGAAAATAAAGTAGGGTTATTTAGTTTGGGCAGGTTGTAGTACTAAAGCAGGTTATATTGGGGGATAGGAAAAATCTGCTTCATAAGTGAGTGTGATTTATCACTCAGCAATGAAGCAATTTGTACCAGATAGACAATTAGAGAAGAATAATGATTTTTTTAACAGCTCAATATCATGCCTCTTAAAAGAGGGCATCACTGAGCATGATATTTCCAAGATGATGCTCACAAAACACTGTGCACACTTTCTGATATGTTTACAGCTTGAGATTGCAATGAAAGGAAACTCCATCAAGGGAATTTATAGTGTTCCATCCTGAGAAAAATTGATAGAGAAGATCTCACTCTATCTCAGAGTTTGTATCAGCTCCAGCAAAGAAATGGAGATGGGGAATCTACTTCACAATGTCTTAATTTTACTCTCAAATCAATGATTCCATTGGAGAAATTCACAGGAAATCATTATAGAGATAAGGCAAAGCATGAGAGGATGACACAAAGGATGTAAAAAAATTTAGGTCTATTGAATGAGGTCAATGGTTGGAAAAGTGGGCTACAATGTATTTGGTAACATCCACTTTGTAATTGGGAATCTGAGTGTCTTAAGAAGTATTTTTACCACGTGTTTAGTGTGAAAGGGATCAGAACCTGTAGAAAGTGAAATTGTCTTGAGCGGGAGAGTCATAAATGGGTTTTACTGTATATATTTCCTGAAACCTAAGGATTTAAGAAGTGTGAAAGTTACGGCCTTGTCTTATACTGATGAAGGCCCTTGGTAGATTGCAGTTGTTTATGTACATTTCAGGACAGCTGTGAGGATCACTAGAAAAGCTCTTCCTTTCATTGATTGAAAAATAAAGTAACATTGTAAATTGGCCCTTTTGTGGAAGAAAACATCCACCTTATATGGTATTCTTCTTCATTTCTCTCTGTTTCAAGCTATTTTAATCATTCCCCTAGTATTTCAAATTTCAGCATTTTCAACATACCTTTCTTCTTTCATATTTATTTTCAGTCGGCTAGCAAGTACAGTTGCTGAAACTGATAAAACTGCATCTGGAGACAAACTTGGAACAGTTTCTCGTTGTTTATCTTGTAAGCAGTTGCTTCTGAACAATCAAAACCTTAATTTTTATGAAGGAAATCCAAAGGATGCTGTTTCAGAGATGGAGGCATTGAAGAATCCTCAACTTTCACTTTTCTCTGATCAAGCAAATATTGTTGATGCAGAAGATAGGAGACCACAGAACAAGATAACTTATTTCTCGTAAGGACTTGCAGTTTTTTCCTTTCTTTGAGGTTAAATGTATGATGTAAAGTAGTGGACTATGGTCAAATTGGTTTGTGAGATTGTCCATGATTATACCAGCAGTATTTATACTGCCCATCATCTACATTTTGGAAATTTTTCATATACTGACATTTTTGTTTGCTTATATTTTGGATATTTGGATTTTTACCTAATTAGCAAAATTAATGTTCCTAAAAGCTGTTAATATGGCAATATAGAGAATGCTAACAATCTTTGGTCCATCAGCTGAGTTGGATGTAGCAAGTTCCAGTTTATTTGAGGATGGCAGTAATCCACCATATGAGCAGATATCAGAGCATATTGAATGGCATTTCTACCATTTGTTTCTTGTGAAAGGGACCAGGAGCGATCAATACTGTATATTAACTGGGATAAGATCTTGTGTACTTACATGTACATACTAGCTCCCAAGTGGAAGTGATAGTGTGATGAGTACTTATGAAAGTCCCAAGGAAATAGTTGTCTTATTGTTAGCTGAATCCTGATGATGCCACCAGTGTAGGCATTATACAACAATGTATAATTATACAACATGTTTATATTGTTAATTGGTTCAAATTTGTAATTGCTGATTGCTACATTTTCCATGTTACTCATCCAGTTGTGTGAAAGTTCCTACAGTAATTAAATTGATATTTGAAACTATATCCATGTCTTTGATGAGAAATTTGTTCATGTAAATACTTTCTAAATATATGGAAAATATTTCCATAGTCACAAATCTTGCATTATTGTTATTGTTGGTATTCTATTCACAGGGTTTTTGATGAGGAAGAGCATCTTTGTCCATTTGATGATGGCCTCATAGAGGACAATGTCTTGTTATATTTTTCTGGATACCTAAAGCCTATCTATGATGATAACAAGGTATAGAAGGTATTTATCTTCCAGTTATTACCAAAATTTTCATATAGTTTAAGTTTTTCAAATATATTTCCTACATGTTAGTTTCCCATAGGAATGGGACATTTTGCTTCCACGACTTAGCCATTATTGCTTATCCATACAGTATTTTCATTGAGGTTAGGTTTTTTTATGTTTTATTTCAGTTCTTTTCTTTAGTATATGTATACAATACTATAAGTGGCTTGCATCTGTATCTTGAATATCATTGAATATACTTTTTTGTTTATGTTATTATATTTTATTTTTATTTTATTTATTCATTTATCACATACAGCATAAAAATATGCCAATTTACAGCAATAATATAAAGAGTGGAGATAAAATATCAACAAAGTAAACACAAGACAACAATAAAGTATTAAGAAGTAGAGAGAATTAAAAAAATACATAACAAAAGGCCATATGAGATATTTACTTGGATCTGGTGTGAGGTAAACTTAATTTTAAGAATGTCCGTTTGGATAGTGAGAAAGGATCCACAGAAGGAGGAATTTAGTTGAGCAGAGAAGGCAGGTGAAAGAAAAGGGAGCACTTGATAAGCAAAAGTCTAGGAGTGATATAATGAAGTAATGATGCCGAACGGGTAGATCTGTTTGGAACATGGTAATTGAGAAGTGAAGTTAAGGGAGGACAGTCAGAAAAAGAGTTTAATAGCGAATATAAGAAGGACAGGTCATGTTTTGTTCGAGTGACGGAAAGAGATTCTAAAGATAGAGAAGATAGGATAGATATGTTAGAGGCTTGGCGGAAGGAAGGAACTCTAGCTTTTACAATTCTGAGAAAGAAATTTGTAATTCTATCTAATGAGGAAAGATGAGTTGCAGAGGACATTGACCAGATAGGGGAGCAGTGAGATAGAGTGGGAAGGATGAAAGAGGAAAAGTATAAGTAGAGAGCCAAGGGATCATTGATGTCCGTGAATTGATAGAGAAGTCCTAAGAGAGACATAGCATGTTTTTTTTATTTTTGTTATTTGCTCAGAATATGATAATTTATTGTCAATGATAACACCCAGATCCTTTTGATGCTTTACTCGGGAAAGTGTGATTCCATTTAAGTTATACTGATATTCGATAGGTTTTTTTTAAACGTTCTAGTCATAATATGACATTTTTTAAGATTTAGACTGAGTTTCCAGTCATCACACTACTTGGAGATTTTTTCCAATGTTCCTTGAAATCTTTTATAATCATCAGCACTGGTTACTCTGCTGAAAAGTTTGCAGTCATCAGCATAGAACAATATGTCCTCTTCTGAAGGGGGGACTAAATCATCAATGAAGAGGTTGAACAAATAGGGGCTAAGGACACTACCCTGAGGTACACCAGAGGAGACAGACGTCCAGTTGGATTGGAAGCCAGGAATACTGACAGATTGAGTTCGGTTAGATAAAAAGCTGGACAGTAAATTTAAGAAATTGCCATTTATGTTATATCGATGGGCGAGTTTGTGTATTATTAAGTTGTGATCTAGAGAATCAAAGGCTTTTGAGAAATCTAAGTAAATGGTGTCAAGTTGAGCTTTATTTTGGATCGTGTTTATGGAATGATTTTGAAAAATGGCTAAATTGGTTAGACATGAGCAACCAGGAAGGAAGCCATGTTGACTTGTAGAGAGATGTGGTGATGGAAAGTAATATAAGCGGTTTAAGATAATTTTTTCACAGATCGAGGAGAAAATAGGTAAAATGGAGATAGGGAACTAGCACACTATCCTGTTGCTATATTTTAGACTATGAAGTTTGATCTTGTAATTCTTCAATTGTACCACTGAAAATGGCAAGCTTCAGTCATTTTCAAAAGGTGGCTCATAAAGTCAGATCATTTGCACATTGGTGGCAAGAATTTTCTCTGTGACAGTTTCATTTAAGTAACCCTTTAGGTTAATTTTTCTACATTTACATCTTCTTCTCTCTGAAACTCATGCTCCTCTAAGATTAAATCAAGAGTTATATAAGATGCTTTTTATTCTTATGGAGATGGAATAGCAGTAGAAAAAGTGGGACCACTCAGAGGATGGTGGTTGTCAGGCTTTGATGGAGGAGAATCAGCTTTGATTGGATTTTCCACTGATCTGGGAGAATATATCCTCATGGAACCGAGTACAAATTATACTCCCTTTATGTATGCAGTGAAAGAGAAGATCTTTTTGAGCAAGGTGGTCATTGAGTTCCTTAGTGGAGCTAGAGGGGATGGTGGAGAGACATATGAGGACCTGCTCGACACTCTTCAGGTTCTGCTCAAACTTCCTACTCTCTTTTACACCCTCTTCACATTTTGCTGGACATATTCATAATGTTTTATTTCAAAAAAATTTATATTTAAAATATTATGATGTGATGGTATTGAGCTCTGTCATATTCATAATCAAGTAAACATTTTCTGATTATTGAGAGGAGAGTAAACTTCTTTGTGGACATTGATAAAGTAACTTCTGCTTATTTATATTATTTTTTTAATATAGGAAAAATTAGATGAGTTCCCTCATTGAGTAGCTATCATTAAATTATTTTATATCCTGATCTTTGAAATTATTTTCATTATCTTATATTAATGATGAGGGAGCTAGATTTCCGTTCAAGAAATCTTGTCCTTCACATCTTAGCCTTAATTCCCTTTAATAAAGCTCTTTAGCTTTAGTTCATGATGGAGCTCTTCTTTGCATTAGCTAGAGTTTTATAAATTTTATTCATGATATATTGAATGCTAGTATAACATTATTACAGAATATAAAATGTTTGCACAAATATGAGATGATGTGATGGAAGTCTACTAGGGTAATACTTTAATTTTGAAAAATTATCAATGCTAATGCTACTACAAGGAAAAATGGAATATTTAAGAATTCATTTTATTAATATTTTGCACATATATTTAGGAAAACAACTCAGAATAGTAAATGTGTAGACATTTACTATGTACAAGATGTAATCACAATTTTTGACTTGTTTATAAAATATATAAAAACCATCAAAATAAAGTTAAAATACAAGAACTTTCTTTGAAAATACTTTTGATAGTTGGCACCATTCATATGATCAAAAAGTTTAAATACAGAAAAGTGGCACTCATGTAATTTAACTACTGCTCTGCAAAGTCTAAAAAAGGTAAATCATATCTATTTTTATATACCTGTACTTAATGCACAAGGAATATTTATTATTTAGCCCTAGCTGCTAAGGTGACTCACAATGTTTAAAAATTCAAGGCAACCAGTCCACCAGCTGATTTTCCTACTTTGACAGAAGAGGGATTGCTATATCATGCCCAGTTTGTATGTGAGCAAGTGAGGAGTTTTGAAGAAGCTGATACCAGTGATTTTGAATCACTTTTGATGATACCATGTATGCAGACCCTAATCAAACTTGGAGGTGTCAGATTTGGAAAAAGGTGAATTTTTCTCTCAACTTTTTCATTGTTTACGTATTCATATTGATTTAAGTTCAGCATAGGTTAATGGTAATGAATTGTAATAAAAGGACTATCTGTAATGAATAGAGATATTGTAATTAATTGAGCCTTGAGAAAAATACTTAATACATAAGCATTAGGCAACTTTTACACTAATATCAATGAAGCAATAAGGAAGAAACAACTTGAAAGTTTTTCTAAATCCATAAATTAGTTAAATGTCACTGACTGTTGAATCAAGAGTATCATGTTCAGTAATTGATTTCCTAATATTTCACTGTCCAGTTAGTTTTTATGTACCATAAAAATTATAGGATATAAAAATTATCTTACTTAAAGATTTAACCTGTCGTTAATTTGAATGTTTTCTTTTGAAATATTTGGGGATTTATGAAAGCATTTTTATAAATTTAAGGATAAAATGAAATGGTTATAAAATTGATGATTTTGCGTAAATTGGCAAGATTTTTTATTGTTATTATTCTGAAGCCATTTTTGTGAAGGTTATAGTATATTAGATATAATATAAAGGTTATTTGTCTTGTTTCATCTTACTTAGCTTAAGAAATGATAGTATTTACTTTTTGTAAATATTCCCAAGTATATGTATAGAATTGAAAAAAGTCAGGAGAAAGACAGGAGTGGGAATCAAACTCGGGTCTTCTAATTGGGGGGGGTCTGTCTGTTGAGCTACCTCCAGAACATTTTCACAAGATATTTGGGAGATCTTGTAAGCAAGGAAGTTGTGAGTTTGTCTGCATGGTGGCATTTTTTGTGGTCATGGCTTCATAGAAGCACCAGCCACACAAAGTGATGGAAATGAATTCCCCCCTTAGGTAGAGCAAACAAGGTATAGGTTAAGGTAACTTTTGCTTGAGATCCTGTTGGAACTTTTTCAAGTCTATTCTTCCTTGGAAATTTTCCTGGGTGCACACCATCTCATGCAAAAATCACCTTAACCCATTCCTTTTTTGTAAACATGATTATATACAGTATTTTATACTTAATCAGGAATGATATACAAAAAGTAAGTTTCTATATAATGCAGAAACATATCTCATTTTCAAAATAAAAAACTATTTATTCTTTGATTATGACAGTGCTCATGTCCCCCCTCTACAAAAATCTCTTTGTAAAAGCAATTCATAAGCAAGTATATCATTGAATTCTCCATGAGGTATCCCTAATTTGATGGAAATCAATATTGTTTCTGGCAGTTGCTGTCCTTGAAACACTCTTTCACAGTGTATATATGACTTCACTATCTTAGGGGATCCTCTTGAATTTAAAGCTTCAAAACTTAAATTTTTGCACCTGGAATATGTACTTCTGCCTATCATAAAGTTGATACTTTTGCTGCCAAGTTTATGAAAGGAAGTATCAAGGAATTTTTTTCTCTATCTGTAAGGAGAACTCATGACTATCATCCTTTACAAAATAATCATTCAGCCTCCTGTGCATGTATAATCAAGATAATTACCATTTTGTAGATATATCTATTATACGATATATAGCTAACTCTCCGGATATACCTATATATAGGGGATATGAATTTTAAGCATGTTCCACAAGTGCCGTCAAATTTTTACGACGTACTGGCCCCACCCTGTAGATGCCAGAATAATTCAGACATCGACACTAGCTATCATGGGTTCGATACCAGAATGTCCCAAAAATTGCAATTTTCCCATAAGAATGCATTGCATGGATTTTTGAATGAGGCACTTATTGGTAAGATAGAGGAACCAAAATCTCGGATGTTGAATTTGAGGTAGTCTTCTATTATTACCAACCGAAGAAATGTTACGAAATGACCGTGAGTTCGACTCCAGGTGAGTGTGAAATTCTTCCTTAAGAAATGCATTGCGGAAATTTTTGACAATTTTTTTTATATCCTTCCCGATAAGCTGGAAAGATAAAACCCGGAATGGTAACAGAGGCGTTTGAAATCATTCTTTCAAGGGGTTCACTGTTTCTCTAATGGTCCTTGGTTCAATACAAGAATGTAATTTCGTTTCTACAATGCATTTCAAAGGGGGATAACAGAATCTTATTTTAGGACTAGGAGGATTTTATGGCATAGGATACGCCAGTATCAGAACTGATCCAAGGTATAATAGGGAATTAGTTGAGGATAAAATGAAGATCTGGAAGTGTAAACATTAGTATATTGTGTAAAAGATTGCCACAAAGTATAGTCACTTTTTAAATATACAAAACTAATCCTCTTCCATATCAAAAACATTTCTCATCAGTGACCCTTCGACTAAAATATTGGTTTTCTGTGCATTATTGCCACTAATAAACATAGCTAAGCAGAGTGAATGCTCGGGACACATTCTATATAAGAGCTATTGATGATAAACAATTTTATGCTAACATACAACTGCAAGTCATAATTGGCAGTTTTTCATTTCATTACAATCTAAGAAGGTTTACAAATAGTATGTTTAATTAATTACAAAACACCATTTATTATTTTAAATAGATTAAAATCAATATGATTTGAGAATAATAATTTAAATTGTTAACTAAGAGAGTTTTTAGAAATAGGATTTGCATATTGTTATTAACTACATGTATTTTATCATTCTGATAGGCAAAAGGTGCTCTCCTGTATTAATAAGAATTTGCGCAAGGAAGTCCATTTAAGAAAGGCAACAACCACTCCTCTTGTGAAGGATGTCTTTGAAATAATTTTCAGGGAGCAGATTGAATCGAAGCATCATGGAAAGATTCAGGTATGAGTATATGTTATTTGTTGTTAAGTGTTAAGAGAGACGCAGATTAGAATTAAAGAAATTATAAAAAGATTACCCTCAATTATATTAAATCATGTGAAATATAATCAGTGTAATGCACATGCTTGAATATAAATGATGTTATGTTACCAAAGTCTCAGTTTTAAAGGACATATAATTTTGTATCAAGGAAAGTTTTTGGTTGATTAATAATTTGTGTTTCTTTAAGAATATCAGCTACTTAGGAAAAAAATTAATTTTAATATCTGTGATTTTTGCTGTGGTTTATTTTAAAGAATTCTTTCTGTGTGAAATTCCCTTATACATGATTCTTAAGGAAGTCAAGCTGTCATCTGATTTGGAATAAGTACAATTTAATGTTGAAACTGTGATATATCTCATTGATAAAGCAAAACTTTTCAATTAGAAAGATGGTATTATTGCTATAATTTTTCCCACTTGATCTCAAGTTTTGTAAAAGATTTAATCAACAAGAAATTTTTGATATTGCCAATATTCTTGAGTCATGATTTTGGGTCCTCAACAACATTACTTGTGTGTGGTTCCACCCCCTTTATTCTGCTCAAACTTTGGTAATTTACTTCTTTATTGATTTGTTTTTAATATTATGTCATATGATCAAGTAAATCATCATTGATTATTTTTGTTTGAGCAGTGAAATTATCATTTCCATAGGTTAAGGAGAATCATCCATGTGGTATCTGTGAAACATGCCGAAAGCCTGATTGTGGCACTTGCAAGCCATGCAGAGTTATGCTCAAGTTTGGAGGGAATGGACAGTCTAAGCAGACATGCATCTTTCGGGAGTATGTCGATGGTTATGATGCTTATGTTCTTCACTGATGAAATTTTCAACCTTATAATTTGCAAAAATTGGTCCAGTTTTATTGTAAAAACTACATATCTTCATGTAATGAATAGAAATGTTATATAGCGGTCAGCTGCTAATTGGTTATCACTTTTAACCTTTAACTATCTCGAGGGATTCATTGGATTTACTTTGAAGTTGCTGTTGTGCAAATGACTCATATGTCTAAAAGAAATTTAACATGATATAATAAAAATAATACAAAGAAAGGTAATGGTAGGAAGGCACAAAAACATCTGATTATTGTATTTTCTCTTCAAAGATGCCCTGAAGTGAAAATTCAACTAGCAGGAAGCTCAAATGATGTGCACAAGAACAGTTCACAGATATTGACTACAGTAACTACAGAAACAAGAAAATCATTGGTAATTCAAAGTTTTAAAAACAAGGAAAAAAAATCCTATAGGTGAGTAACTAGATACTGTTTTCTGATGTATGGAAGGAAAGCAAGCCAAAAGGGGTAATGGGGATTATTTTTCGCCCTATAAACCTTGTTTTACAATATGACTTGGGTCAGAGTTCAATGGCTTTGTCTAACTGTGGATTTTAGTGCTTAAGTATCAAATTCTTTATCAGTTTGCATATTTTTTACTGATTTTATAAGTTCTCATAATAATACTTCATTGAATTGTTTGAGTGAATAAAGGATAATGTTTATAATAATGTTATTTCATGTCCATTCCATAGCCTTTATTGATTTGTTTTTCGTTAATTATTTTTCCTCATGATAATGATGTAAGTCATTCATACTTTTATGGCAATAAAATTTCCTTCTTTCATATACTTAGTCAATTTCCATTTGATAACAGACAAATTTTCCGTTGGTAAATTTCAGTTCAAGCATTTTAATCTTATTGATAAGTCAGTAAGAGAACTTCTAATCATTTCCCAGAATTCCTTGCATTTATTAATACATATTTCTTTTCAAGATTTGATGAACAATATCTTTTTGATCAAGGCATATTACTTATTATTTTCTGCTTACTTATTATCTGTATTGTTTGGTATATCTTTCCTTTATTTCCTATTCAGTCATCTCCTATGTATAAATAATGATTGTGCTTGAAAATTGCATATTTTAAAGCAGTTCTATGAGTACCACAAAGGAGGATGAGAAGTTCAGAGCCTTTGATACAAGGATTGCAGGTCCTTCAAAATGCTTTATTTGCTCTCAAGTACTTCATAACAATAAATTACTAACATTTTATAAGGGACATCCTAAGGGTGCTGTCAGAGAGAAAGTAGTCCTTCAGAATCCATGTATTTCTTCTCTTTTGGGAGATAATCCTGATGAGAAACAGCAGATCAAGATAACAGGATTTACGTAAGTTGTTGTTAAATACAGCTACCATAAGTACAAGCTAAAATAGTTGACTTATTTATTTACTTATAAAACAAGCATCAACATACACCATGAGGCCAATTACAGCTGAGCTTAACTAAAGCTATCCAAAATGTTACTGATTGTTCCCTAATTTCATTTGGTTGAATATGTATTCATTATTATGTATGTATTCAAATTATTTGGGACCATTAAATTCAGTTTGCTCAATAACTCATCATCTTAGCTCCATTCATTGTAAGTGTATTTATTGATTGGTATGTTAATTTCATGTAGGAAACCAAACGTAAGTTTATTTATAGATCAAATTCTGCTTTTGTTGTTCAATTTCTGTGTTAAACCATCTGCACTACATAGTTCATTGCCTGCCAGCAATAGAGCAGACTAATGGTTTCTTAAGCTGCTGATTAGTATATGCAGCCTTCTAATAATAAAGGTTCATCCTCCCTGTTCTAAGGTATTTAGAATTTGGAATATATCTCTATGTAGTGAACATAGGTATCTCTTATAAACCATTGAAATGCTTGTTTTTTTGCTTTAGCGAAGTTATTTACAAGTTCTTCCATTATTGAAAATAAAGGCGATAAAGTTTGTTTCCATTTATAAGCAAATTGAGGTGAGTTTGTTAATGCTTAGTTGAAGATTGTACTACTGGCTCATCAGAGAGAAATGTTAATTGGCACTATATAGTGTCTGGCCATAGAGCATTAGTAAAATTAAGTTATTACCATAACTGAAAACATGAGATTCATTACATGGTTCAAGAGTAATTCATTCTAAATTTTATGGGGTAGATATATTTTTATTCATTTGTTTATATCAGGCAGTAAATTTTTAATTCTCTTTCACAGGGTATATGACAAAAAAGGACACCTCTGTCATTTTGATACTGGTCTAATTGAGAACAGTGTGCAGCTTTACTTTTCTGGCTATGTGAAACCTATTTATGAAGACAACAAAGAAATTGATGGTAATTATTTTACTCTTACCAGTTTGGCTTTCTTGACAGTTTAATGGTAAAGTATCAAACATTGTGGAATTCAGGATTTTTTCAAAAATGGCTATGATATGATGCTCATATGAGCAATTTCCACTTTGTTTACTATTCAATTTCATGCTATCTTAATTATAGCCTTTTATTTTATACATACACTAAAACTAACTATAGATGCTCCTACTTAACAGTGGATATTTTCTGACCCCAGATTCATTGCAGCCTTCTATAGCGAATCTTTTGCCTTATTCGATGGACCAAAAAATTTTACATAATCTGTGTTTCTGTCCTCTTTCTTGCCTTTGTGAGGAAAATGGTGCCATGCAATTCTTTTATTTTGAATGACTGTGTTGGAATAACATGAAGATACTACAAAGCAGAGCTATCTAAATCCTAATGTCAGAACATATACGAACTCTGAGATGGTGTGAGATCTATCTTCCCACTTTTTTCTCAGACAGAACATAGGAAAAAAAGTTGCTTTTCAGTGTTTCCTTTTGTCACAATTTTAAGAAGTAAACATAATGAAAAAACAGAAAAGGAGTGTTTCATGGACTGTTGAGCATAGTTTTGGAGAGATCAATATGCCTCTTCACTTCTGCTGTTAAAAAATCATTATTCTTCATTTAATTGTCTATCTGGTTATGTCTTCTTTATTGTAGAGTGTTAAGTTACCAAAATTGTGTAATTAAGACACTCTTTTTTGTGAAAGGCAGAAATTCTTCAAAAATATGATGTAATGCTATCAGTATTACACAACCTAGTTATAATCTTATCCTGATAAAGATGCAGTTTTTGCTTGGTCTCCCAAAAAGCATCTTAATTTGGTTTTTACTGTACGTGATATATCATTTAAGATTTTTCCAACCACTTAACCAAAGTGCATGTGTACAGAGGGACTAGTGAAGCTCGTGAGAAGTTTTAATCTAAAGCAGCGACAGTGTATTTGCAAGAATCAGATTAGGAATTGTTATCATACTATTATCCAAATATCCTCAAAGTTCAGATCCTTCAAACTTCCAAATAAAATTCTTTTTGCTTGATTAATTATATCAGATTCATTGAAATGTCCTCTTGATTTTCAGGTGGACTCCCTGCAAAAGATTTGGGACCAATAAGAGGATGGTGGATATCTGGATTTGATGGAGGGGAATCTGTTTTAATTGGCTTTTCCACTGAACTTGGAGATTACATACTTATGGAGCCAAGTGAAGAGTATGTTCCCTATATGGCTGCTTTGAGGGAGAAGATTTTTTTGAGCAAAGTGGTCATAGAGTTCCTTTGTGGAGAAAGGGGTGATGGTGGCCAAACATATGAGGACCTCCTCATTACAATTGAGGTATTATAAAAGCTATGATTCTGATTTCTTTCTCTATCTCTCATTCTTCTTTCACTCTTTTGAGGAATATTATTCTTACTTTTTCTATAGAGCAGTATTTGATGCCAATTCAGCTTATTACACATTTTTAGCTATTAAATGCTCCTCAGGGTAACGACTGAAAATCATTTAATGGTGATAGTTTTTTGGAGTACAAACCTTAATTTCTAATATCATCATTTCAGAAACTACTCTCAAATAATTTTTCAAATACATTGAAATTTTGTGGGATGAATTTCATGTGCATAGTATGAATAAAAATCTAGGAAAAATGTTGAATTCTAAAGGAAAAGAATAAATTAGGTATGGTAGAATATGTTTCTGGTGAAAAGGACCAAGAGAAAACCATATATTAAGTAGGATGGTGCCTTAAACAGGAGTGTTTTAAACAGATTTTACTGTATTTACCATTATTCATGCATTATTGGTAATGAAATATTGTCCAATTTTCTGGCAAGGTGAGATAAGTTTGCAAAATTTTCCTAGCTAGAATAATCCTTATCTCATTCATATCCATCAATAACCATTTTCTATCCATAAATACCAGTTACATTTTCTTTCAATTATAAGTTAGTTCTTCAGATGAGGAAATATATCATTCATTGTCAAATAAGATGTTTGTTATATTTTGACCTGAAATGTTGAAATACCTTAATCTGAATTGAGAATGTTATTTAATTATGACATTCAGATGGCTACTCCTCCTGCTGGTGTGCCTCAACTTACAGAAAACAGATTACTTAATCATGCACAGTTTGTTTGTGAGCAAGTAAGAAGTTTTGATGAAGCTGATGCCAATGATTTTGAGCCTCTCCTCAACAAATCATGTATCCAATCTTTAATCAAATTTGGTTGCGTTACATTTGAAGGAAGGTGAATTTGTTTTCTGTCTAATTGTGGATAGTGCTGAGATTTGATTAATATTATCAAGTTGAATTTACTTATTATTTATTTTATTTTCTTAAAGACTCCTGAAAAGAAAAATTATTGAAGTAGAAGATTCAGATTCAGAAGCTGAGGAAAGTTTGAGGCATATGTCACCAGTTCAAAATTTGAGAGCTCATGTATCTGGGTCAAAAAGAACTGTAACTTGGGTCGGAGACAATATATTCAAGTGTGGCATCAAAACCTACTATAAGTGAGTATAATTAATTCCTATTTCTTATTTAGTTTAAGAAATATTAACAAAAGTGAAAGTTTTTTACAATAATAATTTTTTTATGATGATGATTCCTTTAATTTTTAGTTAAAGTGGTCCTGGGTTTGATTCTTGATGGGGACCATAATTTTTCTGTGTTCACCCAATGTAATAGTGACTTTTTATATAGAATTTACAGTGCCTGGTTTCAGGAAACCATCAATAGACAGCCTTGGAACTGATGCCTTGACTGAGGCCACAATAACAATATCATCTTTTCTAGGTTCTACTCTCATGGACTATGACTCCTTAGATAAATTTTATTTAATTCTATTATGCTGGCCCCAAGATTGGCAAGTGGGTTGTGTGTTTGCCTTCTGTGAAAGTAGTTCAGTGTTTGATTGCTAGTTGGGGCCATGATGTGTATCTGGAATCATGAGAAGATTGAGAAGTTACCT
Organism: Pachydiplax longipennis; assembly: GCA_036926295.1. Lineage (NCBI taxonomy): Eukaryota > Metazoa > Arthropoda > Insecta > Odonata > Libellulidae > Pachydiplax > Pachydiplax longipennis. The sequence continues at coordinate 8,715,878 of JAVFKF010000024.1, read as the reverse complement.
GATATGATAGCGATTCCAAACGGTGTAGAAAAGTTATTACAAAGATGGATGTGCTGACCATGTGTCACACAGTGTGAACCCACCTGACCAATTCTTAACCCTCAAAGGAATGCAGTGACTTGGACTTTAATGTTTTGCTATATTGTCTTCTCATATCTATAGAAAGAATGAAATGCATGATTATACTGTAGAGGAATATTCCAACGGTAGCTATTTCTTTTCATCAATTTAATATGGTACAGTAGAAGTCTGTTATAATGAGTATGGCATATAACAAGAGTTGCATTATAGCAAGTGATTTTTCGGCCATTGTCCATCTCACAGCAAAAAGGATAGGGAGTTACATCCATTATGACGAGTGGTTATTTTTGAAGTATCGGTATAGCGAGTGCTACGATGCTGTATTTTTCTTGCAGGGGTTGTCATGATGACTCCAGTAGTTCTCATCTTCTTTTGATTTTGCACCCAAAAGCCCTCCCTTAAACTTAACTGCTAGGTCCTCAGGAATGTATGTGATGTTTACAATAACATAGGGTGTGGGGGTGCAGACACTCTTGTCTTCTCATCCAGAGTGCTGCATACCCCTTTCCTGGACCACTTGCATTGGAAGTAACCCCAGGTCAAGATGCACTTGAGTTACAGGCATCCCACCTTTTGTATGGGGAATGGGAATGATATGAATTTGTCTCTGAACATCCCCTTAGCATGATACTGCCCCCTCCGGCCTATATAACTCCTACTGGAGTCCCATGTTCAACATCTGGCACCAAGTGTTGTTCTAAAAAATACTTGTGTTTTCTCCAGCATTGTATTCTGATGCTAAATCTGCTACAGATTGTTATCCTGCTTCACAGAGCAGACAAACCTTCAATGTCCACATTCTTGAATGTGGCAGAGACATCTAACACATTGTTGCTTAGCTGTGTTTTCATTAACCTTAAACCACTTTTATCAATGATCATGTGAGTATCATGCAGTACATGAACAGCCTACCAGCTTAGCTGCTTTCGATATGCTCGTACCTAACCACTGGGCTATAACAATCTGCTCTTTGTAAATTAATTCAGAGCCTTTCCTAATTCTTGTACACAGACACACACACACACATACAAAATCAGCCATTTTCAATACCATGTCGGATGTAGGCCTCCCCAAGTGCTTTCCAATTCTCTCTATTAGTAGGTCAACACTGGTAGGATGCATTGGTTGAAGACCTTCCTCTTCAAGACCATTGGCATTTGTGACTTTAGAATATGTGCATTTCTTCCGACAGCTGAGTTTAATTCTTCTGTTCACTTCGTTAATCCTGTTGTTCTCTCCTGTGGTTACTAGTTGTCCTAGGTATGTGTATTCTGAGGAGCAAACTTCCAGAGGTGTCCCTTCAAATTTGATTGTTTCTTGTGCTGCAAAAGAGTTATATATTATCTTTGTTTTTGTTAAGTTTATCCTGAGCCCTATCTTTTGTCCTACTGTGTTCAGTTCATGAAGTCTTGAAGCTAGATCTTTTCCGTTGGTTTTGAAGAGTACTATATCATCTGCAAAGCGTAGATGACTGATGTGCTCCCCATTAATCCGCAGACCTTTCTGCTCCCAGTCCAAGGTTTTAAAAACTTCCTTCAGAACAGCTTGTCTAACTCCCTTCTCAATCTTGAATTCATCAGTAACTTCGTGTAGCATTACTGAGGCTGTGGTATTTTTGTAAGTGCTGCGTAGGAGACGGATGTATTCTGCATCTACTCCTTGTTTTTCCAGAGCTTCTAGTGTAGAGGAGGTACTTACCAAGTTGAAGGCCTGAGCATAGTCCACAAAGCATAGTACTAGTGGCATCTCATATTCATTTGTTCTGCTGATTATTTCTTGTAGTGTATGGATGTGGTCTATAGTACTGAAGCCCTACTGGAATTCTGCTTGCTCTCTAGGCTGGGCAGATGATAGAGTAATCTTTATCCATTCAGCTATTATCCTCATGAATGTTTTGTAAACAATAGGAAGGAGACTGATGGGGTGATAATTCTTCAGCTCTTCTTTGCTTTCTTTCTTGTACAAAAGGACTTTTCTTACATGATTCCAGTCATGGGGGATTCTTCTTTGTTTCAGGCAATTAGTGAATAACTGTGCTAAAATGTGTGCAACTTCTGTTACACCAAGTTTTAAATATTCTGCTAACACTCCATCTATGCCTCTTGCTTTTCCGTTCTTTGTCTGCCTTATTGCTGCAATTACTTCTTCTGGGGGAATAGAGAGGGGATCTTGTGAGTTTTGGCTTACTACTTGGTTTTTCTCTTCAGCATTTTCTTCCTTCTTCTATAGGTTGCCAAAGTATTCTGCTACTGTCCTTAGTATTGCTTGTCTGTTGCAAGTTATTGTGCCATCTTCCTTCTGTATGGCTAAAATCTGTTTTCTTCCAATTGCTAGGCATTTTCTGGTCTTCTTCATACCTTTGCTGTTTTCTATAGCCTCTTGCGCAACTCTCTCATTGAATTTCCTCACATCTTCCTGAATGACTCTTTTGATAGCCTCACAAAGCTCACCTCACGATGTTATCCTTTTGTGTATCTGAATTCTTCAGTTCCTTACGTCGTTTCATCATTTGTCGGGTGCTGTCACTTAGCTTTCTATCTTTAGCTCTTCTTGGTGAGCTTGCCACTTCTTCTGCTGCTTCCTTAACAGCTTGCATGACTTTGGTTTCTAATCCTTCCTCTTGAAGTGCTGAGAATCTGTTTATTAGCTACAGCTGATATTTATTCTTGTTTTCTTCTAGTTTTTTGATGCTTATTTCATGTTTTTTGCATGAAATCAAATTCTTGCGTTCCATTTGGGGATTAATCTTCATTTTACATCTTATGATTCTGTGGTCACTTCCAGTGATAAAGTTGTTCACTTCACAGTCTGCTACTGTGTAGAGTTTATTAACCAATATATATTCTATTTCATTTTTTACTCTTTGGGGCCTCTCCAAGTCCACTTCCTTTTAGGGTTCTTCTTGAAATATGTTTTTGTTATGTACATATTGGTGCATTCAGCAAACTCTACAAAGCGGTGACCACGTTCGTTTCTCTGGCCCAGTCTATATTGTCCTGCGACGGTGTCATCGGCTTCCTGTTGACCTACACGAGCGTTAAAAGTGCCCATAATTATTTTATAATAGTGAGCTTCCTTATCATGCTCAGTGCAGAGTCTGGTAAAATTTTTCAATTTCTTCTTTGCTGCTTGCTGCTGTTGGTGCATAGACTTGTATGATCTGAGCAGAGTAACGCTCATTAATCTTAAGTATGAGCCTGCAAATTCTGTCAGATATACTTTCTATCTTCTGTAGATTGTTTTCCCATCTCTTGTTGATCAGGAACCCAACATCACCTAGTTTTCCATCCTTAGTACCCCTGTAAAGGTTAAAATAAATTACCTTCCTTGAGTGTAATCAACTCTTCTGATTTTCTTCAAACTTTGCTGAGTCCGATGGTGTCCCAATTTATCTTCTCTGCTTCATTCAGTAGCTCCAGTAGACTGTCTTCACTCTTCAAGCTATGGCAGTTGTAAGTCACAAAGTGTAGGGTGGTATTTCTTTTCCTCATGAGGGCCCTCTGTAATGCCACCACCTTCAGGATATTCGAATGGGTGGTGCTTTTACGTCTGGATAAATTTCCATTACAGAAGCTCATCATGAAAATTGTATTTGCATTTGGGGGATGAAGGACAATAATTCACCAGGCTGTCCTACTGCCGGTTGGTGAATGCCACTTTCACAATTTGGCCAGAGATATTGTTGAAGCCTTCTTAGCATGGTTGAACCTGGGCTATACATCGCCTCCAACCTCTGTTAGCACCCCTCCGCCCCATTGAGACAATGAACTGTGGCAGTGTGAGGAGGGGATATATATATACATATCATTGCTCAAATGGTTTCCAGGTAACCTCTGCTCTGGCTATTTACTTTTCATATTATGTCACTTGCTCCCCACATCACCAAGGCCTCATTCATTCTTGTATAGGGCATAATGTTTTAGCTGATCAGTCTATCTTCTTCTGCTTAAGTTTTCCATTGAGAAAAGACATTGATGGAAGACTTTCCAGCAGCAGCAGCCATAACCTTTAATAGTGATCTTTTGAATTACATGAAAACTCATTAATTGACTTTACTATTGGTATCAAATTATTATTTGAAGCTAAAGGAAAATATATCAGTTGAAATAAATTCAAAAAGTAATTATACATTATTTATTTACCCAGAAAGCTTGGTTTCTTTTTGGACTGAAACTATTTACTGGTCAAAGTTATTTCCAGTGAAACAAAAGTTCCAAGGAGTTGTTGTTACTTGGAACAGAACTAAGCTTTTTACTATGAGGTGGGAAAAATGATGCTAATCTTTATTAGTCAGTTCAAGTTTTGTTTATGCATTGTTCTGATCCAAACTAACTAAAATCTTTCTACAAACTTATCATTATAATCCATTTTCATATTTACTTTGTTGGAACTAGTAATTTTTTTACTTATTGAATTAAAATATGTTATGTATTACTTTAAGGAAGATTGTTAGATCTTTGTTTCTTTGGGTGATAAATGAATAAAAATTCAGGATTGGCATTTTCTGGTACTAACTCTATAAGCAAACTTTTCTCCGAGCACTTAATTCGATTTTTTTATTTGGTACTGTTGAGATTGAAGAAGTAAGTAATGCTGATATTTACTACTTTTAAATTTAGATTATAATACTATTTCATTGCAGGGAGGCTCAAGTGGAAGGTGTGGGGAAGGTAGAGCTTGGGTGTCATGTCCTTGTTCAACCTCAAGATCCCTCTACTCCTTGCTTTGTAGCACATGTCAACTGTATGTGGGGAGACAGTGATGGCAACAAAATGTTTCATGCAGTTTGGTATTGGTAAGTGGCTTGGTGTATAAGTTCAAATCTGTTTCTCTTTTTAAAATTGTCATTTTAGATTCCTACTAATAAGTGAAACTTAAGTAGCCATTTTTTACTATCTATTAGATTTATAGAAAATTTTACATTGAACACTATTATTTTTATAACCTACCCAGTATTTGAAGGAGAAAAAATGTTTAAGAATGTTACTTTCTTTCCTTAGTCGTGGCTCAGAAACAGTTTTGGGTGAAACTGCAGACCCTTCAGAAGTGTTCTGTATAGATGAATGTGAAGATGTATCCTTGAAAGCTATAGTGAAGAAGGTTAAAGTTTTTCATTACAAACATCCAGAGGATTGGGCAAACTTAGGAGGTATAGTGGATGGATCAGAAATACGGAGGCACTTTGAATCTGAAGGAAAATGCAAAGATGGGGAGGAAATACTTTGGTTTCAAAAGAGGTCTGTTTTTATTCTTCAATTTGAAACCTTTCTGCTTATCATTAAACCTTGTAGTTAGAATTGTTTTATCAATTCATTTTTAAATTATCTGTGAAAACTTGATTTTGACAAAGTATTATATAGAAATATGATAGTTAAATCTTCAATATAATTTTTAATTTTGTCATGGGAGTGGTATGTAAGTGAGTAAGATTCATACTATAAGGTTTGAGTGTTTTCTTGATGATTTTTCATAAAAAATGCAGGTAAAAAAGAAAAAATTGCATACAGGCACACTCCAAGGATCTTTTTTGTTGGAAGACTCACCAATAGGATTATATTATATAATGTACACTAATATTATATTAAGTATGTTAAATAAAACTTAATTATTATTTAGTATGCTACTAATTGTGTTGACACACAAATATTAACATACTAAATAATAATAGTTGTTAATTCTTAAAATGAAAAATTAAAAAAAGGTGTATTTTTACTACCACTTTCTTAATTTTCATACCATAAGGTCTTACTGTAAGGGTGAGGGCAATCAAAATAATTGTGTACTTAATTACTTGTAGAATCTTGGATGTCAAAAGTTATTGTACAAATTTTCACTTATGAAATTTCTTAGGAAGTAATGCTGAGACACTACCAAATTCTTTGTCCAGCTCTTTTTGTTCTTTTTAATTTCTTCTCTCTGTAATTATTATGAACTAATGACTGGATTTTTTTATAAAAAGATATGAGAAACTCTATGGAAGGTTTGAAGATTTATTACCAGATCCTTCATGCACAAAACCTTGTGCAGATTACAGGTATGTATTTCTTGTAAGTTCCTAAAGATGTAATTTAAATTAAGATTACAATTATGATTTTATTTACAGAGGAGAGGTTTTGATTTTTGTGAATTCTATTATCAGAATATTTATAGTAAAGAGATGGAAATTTTTTCTATGCAAAAAATGTAAAAGAATTTTTCACACTTTTAGTCTGTCACTAATTGTAACTTTCTGAATTAATGGAAAGATCTTAAGAAATGGGATAGTTAGTAAAGAATAGGAGCAGTTAGATTATTAAAACCCAAAGCAAATTTTCAATAATGCCCTTACTAAAATATTAGTCTCACACGTTACATTGATTTTAATTTCTGTTTACAAAGATTAAGCAATTTTTGATCATATGTGAGAAGTTGCAGCGAAAGTATTAAGTATCAAATCAAAAATTTATTAGAACATATTTAAGCAAAAAATTAAAGATTATCGGTAGATTTGGATTGTTATACTATCTCCTCAACACTCAGATTTCCAGTTGTTTGCAAAATTCTGTGTTAATGTTCTCCCAGTGCTAAGAGTATGTGTTTTGGAACCTAAAGCCTTATGAAGGCAAAGTAGAAATGATATTACATAATACTGCAATTGAGTTAGTAGAGAATGTGGCCCTTTCAGAAAGATGTAAAAATATCGACTATTCTTTTACCAAGTTCATTGTAGAACATACCATGTTTCTGCACAAAGTCTCATTAATATGCTTTCTCCTTTTTGAAATTCACCAAGAATATAGATTTAAGTGATTTACAATATAACAACAAGAGAGTTTATGAATTTGGATTGAAATATTATGAAAAGAAATGGAAACTTACTGTCAAATATTCTCATGACTTATTTTGCAGTTCTCCATTGCAAATAGTTAATGAGTGATTGTGATCCTATGTAAAGATGAGCCACAGGATTCCTTTTAGTAAAATATGTTTTGATTATTTTCTTTTGTTTATACATAAATCTAAGGGAATGACTTTGTTAGTTTTACTCGGTGTTTAAATGTTATGCTAATTCATTCATTCAGCATGTTATTATTTATCAAACATTTCTATTTTGACTGAAAAATCAATTTTGGTGATAGGAATAAGATTTTTGCACTCCTGTATCAAATTTACTCAGTATAGCAAGAAGAGAACTGGATATCAAAAATTGAAAACTTTGTTGAAGGTTCTTAATCTCTTGACTTAATGTTTCCCTCCTAATGCTTATATATATCCTCACAGTAAATCAGCAGAATAAGGACGAAGTGAGATGATATGGAAGGGGTCGAGACATGTGACCCTTTACTTATGGCTGAATTTTGATATGTAGTAAGACTTTAGGGTAAAAAAAGACTCTTTAAGGTTTCAATATACCATTTTTATTACTGGAAGATCCAGGAATAATAATCAACTTTTTAAAATTCTGAAAAATGGAAGAGAAATATCTTAAGATTAATTGTAGGGAGAATAATGCAAAAGGATTAGTCATTTTAATTTTCTTTACAGATCCAGAAAAAGCTTTCAACGGTATGAACTAAGTAGTATGGATATGAGAATAAGTTATGGTTGATGAGTTGTAATGATTGGAGTATTTATTTGTTGGAAAAAATAGATAAGGGAATTGACTCAAATAGGGTAGATCATATAAAACATTCTAGACAATTATTATATTTAAGTTAAGGAAATGATATTTTCCAAAGATAATTATCTAGCATCTGGCTCATGTTGCTAGACTTTTTTTTAATACTTCTAAAACGTGAGTTCCTCTTTGGCCAACAAGGTGTTCTAGATGTCAATTCCATTAAAATTTTACCATACTAGTGAGAATAGTGGCTAACAGTTTTTGTAATAAAGGCTGAAAATATGGGAATAATTTTAGGGAATTTAAACTTACACTTTTTAAATTTTTTTCAGCTTTTGTGCATCCTGCGAAAGAATTTTACAGCGTAAAAATGAAGAAATTCCCAAAGTTGCTGAAAAATTACAAGGCAGTGATGGATGTACTGAGGTACATATATGCTTATTTTCTGAAAGCTATACTGCAATGTGCTCATGTGTGTTTTGTCAATTATGTATATTCAAATCTTCATGAAATTATATTGATTTATTTTGTGACTTTTAGTGGATTTCTTTTGAAAAATTTGTCATGTTGTTTCAATTATATTCCTTCCATACTCAGGTAAGGTCTCTTTGTCTATGAAATATCTTGACTGTATTCACAAAGTGCAAGTAAGCTTCAATCAAAGCATAAAGTTAAAGAAAATTAAAACTTTGTTCGAAATCTTAGATATTAATCAAAAGCTTGATTTCAGTATCATTATTATAACGAGATGTTTGCTGCAAAGCCAATTATTAGAATCTTTGCAATATTATCTATTACAACTGAAGTACACAAATAACTTATTTAAATGGTTGTATACTCAATGAAAATTTGAATTCAGTACATTCATTCTGTACATCACTTATAGCATTGTTTTTTATTGCTCAATATAATCTGCTTGAGGTGCTCCCTTTAATATGTGGTTTTCTTCTCGTCCATTTCCGACAAAAGGTAAAAATACCACTTAAGATACTCTGCTTCCTGCTTAAGATGTGGATATTTCCCAAATGCACTGCAATCTGCTTTGCCAATTGTTTTCCTCATTCTATAGACCAATTATTTTTTACATCATCAATGTCATCCTTCACCTTATCTCTAGAATGGTTCCTTGTGAATTTCTTCTTTGAAGTGACTAATTTTGTGAGATCTCCCTGTTGTAGCTTATACAAATTCTGGTGTAGAGTGAGATCTTCTTTATCACTTTTGTCTCGCAATCAAAGTGGAACATTAGATTAAAATTTGATTGGTGGTGTTTCCTTTCATTTCATTTTCAAATTGTAAACATATAAAATAAACCACAAAGGTAGTGCAGTGTAAAATTTTATATTCTTCCCTATTTGCCCATTTAGTAAGATATGCTTCTTTGTAGAGTGAAAATGAGCAAACTTAAGTAACTGAGATGCTTTCTTTGTGCAAAAACCAGGCCATCCTTCAAAGATTTAAGGCAATCAGCATTATCCAACCTTGTAATAACACTATCCTGCTTAAGATGTGGTTTTTGCATGGTCCTCTGAAAAGCATTTTTACTGGGTTTTACCGTAATTCCTATCATTACTGCCTTGATTCTTTATATGAAGTATGTGCATGAGATCTTTTACTACTCTTTGACTAATTTTACCTCTACTCTTCCAATATCATCTGGAATGGTCACCTCTTGGGGTACCTATTTTTTAATCTCTTTCCTTCCCAATGTTTTCAGTTATCAAGTTAAACTTAAATCTTGAAATTAGGGATGATGTTCAATGCTGCCTTCTCGTGTTGAAAACTAATGTGTATGCATAATATATACAAAATAATTTTATTCTCCAGTATCCATAAACAAAAATAAAATGGAAAGTTATTGGAGTGAAATACAACATTTACTCATTACCACAAGACTTAATCTAACATTAACTTGGTTTCAACACTATGTCTTCATCAAATGTGTAAAAAATAGTAACTGCCATGTGTACAGAAGTAGGAATGGGAGGAGAAAGAGGGAGGGACACAACTGAATGAAACCATGCTTACAAGAAATTATGCTGACTTGTATTGTATTCCCAAATATCTAGTGATAGATGAAATTATGGTTAATTGAAAAAGGAGATTCTTGATCTGTATCAAATCAACCAACCTCATAAATTTTCTGAACTGCATCTTATTGTAACAATTGAAAAGTTCAGAAAAGTAATGAGAATTTAATGAAAAAAATATTTGATAAAAATGTATCAAATTAAGCCAAAGTTTAACGATATAAATCGTGCTATCTCATTCCAGGTTTCTTATGGTGTTGTACATTATTTAAATGAAGAATTTCGCCATGGAACATTTGTCTTTATTGATCCAGCTAAAGTGTCCAGGAAATTATACTCCTTTGATGTAGATATGGAAGCAGAGCATACAACGAAAGAAGTAAAACTTGTTTACATTCTTTTAATAATAGCTAATTACACTGTAAACAGTAATGATAACTTTATTTTCAAGTTCCATGTTTTAGATCACTTGCTCTACTAGTCATTATTTAATTTCATGCTGATATTGTGAATAATTCTAAATTCTCATAACAAATATTCTGCCTTAATCTATACAAATTATAAGCATTTCAAATTTGTTTTTGATGGTTCTTTTTCATAGTTAACAGAAATATGTAATAGCCTTCAAACATTGAAATAGCTTTCCTTCCTCCACCGCCCTGCCAGTTTTTGCATATTCTACCTAATGGAGACTGGCAGTAAGAAGGATAAAATAATGTGAAATATTACTAGTACAGCTTGAAATAAATTAAAATAGAATTCACAGTCCGAAGACAACAACAAAGTTGTATAGGATAAGTGAAGAATATATAAAATCATAAGAATAATAAAAAGCATAGAAAAGAGAAATAAAATTCAGTTATTCAGTGAGAAAGAACAAAAATTATCTGTTTCACATAGATTATTAACACTTTAATGCTAAATTCTTGGAAAGGAAGAAATGCTCCATTGTTAAAAATGCAACATTTGTAGATTAAATGTTAAAGTAGTTAATCCAGTATAATATTTGTGATCTTACTTGCCATTTACTGAAACTGGAATAACAACATCTTTATAATCAACAGTAAATTAGTAAAAAAACATTATTTTATAAATCATGATTTTGGTCGGTAAGTATTATACATATATGTATATATTGCTAGTTGTATAATGGGAAATAGATGATATGTTGCAGTTTGCAGCACTTTTGCATTGTACAGTCAGGCCTCATCTAGAATTTACCTATATTGAGATTTAAGTCACCATACAAGTGGATTCTGTATCTGACATATTTAAAGAGTCCTTCTTTAGTCCTAAAGAATGAGGTATTTAATGTATTATCCAATTATGGAACTTTATTAAGCCAAAATTAAGCAGAAGGTAATTTTAAATACACTTTATTGTAGGTTGATGAGGAGTTGTATCCTGAACACTACAGAAAATATTTGAGCAGTAGAATTCGAAAACATAAAAATAGAAGACTGAAATCAAGGAAATCTATTCCATTTATTATTGGTATGATCACTAATGTAGTGGCCAAACAGTGCCTTTCCCTTGAAGACTCCAAGTTTGAAACAGAAGGAGATATTTGGGTGGATATAAATGTTTTTTATAGGCCAGAAGACACAAGAAAAGGGATTGGGGAAATATACCAAGATGACCTCAACCTATTATATTGGACACGAGAGAGTGAGTGAGAAAACACAGCTTTGTGGATTAATCTGAGAGATTTCGATGTTTAAAATTACTTTCAAGCACATATTTAGAGTTTCAGATTTCATTTAGAGATTTCACCAAGCTTCCAGAAAACTTACTTATTGCAATAATGCATGATTTCAGAGTAAATTAACATAATTTTTCAGAAAAATAATTAGCATTGCATGATTTTGCTGCTATTTTCTCTCACCTTTTTAGGGTCATAAAGTATTTCATTGTTGAATGATCAGGCTTTTGGTAAAATATGTTTTGTTTTTATTCTGAAAATTCAAGTTTCTCTTATTGTTTTAGGCCATCAGGTAGAATTTAAATCAGTGGCTAGAAAATGTCATGTTGTTTATGGAGGAAATGTTGAAGGATTTGAAAATCCAGACAATCTGCAACATTGGAGCAGCCTCGGTCCAAACAGATTTTATTTCCTGCAAGCATATGATCCAGAGACAAATACCTTTTATGATCCTCCAACAGAAGCAAAGACTATTGGAAAATTTTTCAAGGTTACTTCTAATTAATTCAATGTCATGATTTATTTGCTTCTTTGTCGTGACTGGAATGCAATAGCAAACACAGCTTTTGGTGATGGGCTGCAGCTGTTTAGAATACATCATTTACTAACCGGCTCTTTAATTCTCTCACTTTATGTTTGTTACAGTATAATCATGAATACTTTTTCATGAATACTTTTTCATGAATGGCCTGTTTTTTAAAAATTAAAATGAGCTTAATACTTTTATATTTTATCACTAACAAATATAAAAATTTTGCTTTATGAAATAAAATATACTACATATAGTTACTAAATAAAATAGAACTAAATTAGGAGCTAAAAAATGCAACTGCTAAATCCTTCGGTAACACCCTTTCATTTCCGTTCTCATGCTAGAATCTACTTTCATGATATTCTTAGTTAAATTCAATGGATCCATTCTGTTTGCACAATAAGTTTATTTCTCTTTTGAAGGAGCTTACTCATAAGTACTGCTTTAGAATAAGATTGTATGATAAAGAAGAAACAAAAGGAAGAGGCACAAATATATTTGATTGAAAAAATATTCTCTGAGGGGTAAATATCATTCTGTCTTTGGTTTTGTTCAAGTAATGCCTCGCGTAATAAAAATTTTCTCTCTTGTCACATAGGGTTTGGTACTCTTTTGTAAGAAAGTGTAGTAGACAGGAATATTTCAGCCAACTTGAAGTATATCATTTCAGATGACTGTGGCCATATTTATGAAATGAATTTGGTTGCATTTTTCTCATAAATTTTGATCACTATTTAAAGAGGTTCTATCAGTCATGCTTCTGAATGTGTACTCATTTCTTATCTGTTATAACAGGACCATGAACACAGGGATGACCCCAAAGCACAGAAGATGGAAGAATGGCCTGCGATATCTCAGCCATTGAGCTCTCTTGATGTTTTTGCTGGCTGTGGTGGTTAGTCTGGTAGTTTTATTCATGAATGATACCCTACTTACAGTTTAGACAAAATGCATATTGAGAATGAAAATGCTTAATATGACATTCAAGATTATATTATAGTTAAAAAGCTGGTCTACACAAAAATCTCAGCTGTTTTGATTAATTTTTATTCCTGTGTGACCTTCCTAAGCTGTGGCAGGTAACTCCTTTTCATCAATTGTTTAACAGATAGAGGTATATGTTTGTTTCTTTGTATATAAGTAATTTTTAACCAATAAAATCTAGATTAGAGAATAAAGGCATCCTCTTTATGAGGTGAGTGCAAACTCGTAATCATGCGAATATTTTTTCTGTCAGGTCTTTCCAATGGCTTGCATCAGTCAGGAGTGGCAACAACTAAGTGGGCTGTAGAGAAAAATGAAGCAGATGCTAACACTTTCAGACTTAACAATCCCAATTGCACGGTTTTCATTGATGATTGCAATGATTTTCTGCAAAATGCTATCCATGTGAGTCAAGTTTAATCTTATTTCCGTGAACACTTCTCATCATCTTCACTAGCAACACCCTTTTCATTCTCTTTTCCTTTGATTAAAAGAAACTTTTCAGAATGTCACTATTATAACAATTCAGAAATTATAGGGAAGTACTCCATGTTTTAATGTTGCGTCTGATGTATTTTTTTCACTTCTTAAACATCAAAATAATAAAATCCTTTTCTTTGTAAGAATTAGATGGGATATAAAAAATTAAATAATAAGTTAATAAGCTGTGTTACAAAGTCCCTTTTATTCATGCCTTAGTTTTGATAAAGGAGTCTCATTGAAATTTATTACCTGTCTAATTCCAAGTATATTTCTTGAAAATGTTAATTACATAGTTAAAAGTATCCTGCTGCTTATGAATACATTCTAAGTGACTTACTTCTATTTGTCTTAGCCATCTTTCTCTCTTTACCCCATTTTGCATCTCATCCTTGGTGAATCTGTTTTCCAGACATTAATCTTTTCACAGTCCTCCTGTGCTCTCTTTCCTATTACATGCCATAAATTCAATAAAAAGAAAGTAGTGGTATTCCATGAATGAAGAAATAAAGCAGGAGTCAGTTTTTCTCATTAAGAGTAGGCCCTGTTTGCAAAAACACAACAGTAAAATAATCTCACTATTCAACTAGTTGTGATGTTTGAGGAAAAAATTTCTTAGAAATCATGAAATTGAAGAATGCTTTTTATTGAACAATTAGTCTTTGTTCAAGTCTTTAAGTTCAAGCAAGTGAGTCAAATTCAAATGCAAATGATAGAAGCTGTTTGGTTTATCTGTAAGACTGGATGGATCTTACTAAATGGCCTAAGATAAAATATTTTACTTTCATAAGATTTTATGAAGCATAGTTTTTTCCATTAATTCCAAAAGGATGTTTATTATAAGATTCCTATTTTCATGCCTTCTCTTCCCATCTCTTTTTATATACAAGGGTGGGCCAATAAGTCCGGGACTTTTTAAATAAAACACAGATTTTTCAACTAAAAGACCCATTTTTCAAAGTTGTTTCTTTTTAGCTCTATACATTTTCTCCTATTTTTTATCCCTTCCAATAGGACTTGTTGAGGACCTCAAAATATATATTATTTTAGCTATGATTTCATAATTTAAGCCAAATCTCATCCTATCAACCCATTTCTTCATATTTGGAAACAGTAAATAGTGGCTGGAAGCATAATCCAGAGAATATATATATAGTAGAAGTTGCTACCTCCAATCACTTAATTTTTTCATTGCAGCTGCGCATTTGTGGACCTTTGCATTTTCTTTGTGGAAGAGCATTTTCTTTTTGGCCAAATGTGGTAGTTTTTCCTTTAATTCTTAATTGAAATGGTCCAATAAGTTTGCATAACATTCTCCATTTATTGTTATTCTCTTTTAGAGGTAATCAATGTGCATTATAGCATGCGTATCCCAGAAAGTTATCTCTATGAATTTATTGGCTGACTGACACACTTTGGCCATCTTCAGCATCAATTCACTCCCAGAATCCACTGTTTTGACTGCTGCTTTGTCTCCAGTGTATTTTTGTGGTCTTCATATCTATTCTGCAGTTAGGAAACTGTAAAAATTCATGTGGAATTTTCTGAATAATGCCAAGGACTCTTGTGAAGTTGTCACATTCACCTTTTGTGGTCAATTGAAAGCAAGTGTGGCACCCATTTTATGGATAGCTTTCTCATATGCAAATGATCAGTCAAAATCGAAACAACTGAGCCATGTGATATGTCTATGGTCTCTACAATCTCAATACACTTTCAATCTCCGATCAGCCAGTATCATATCATAGATTTTTTCCATTGTTACTTATGTAGAGACCTCAATTGAGTGTCCAGAAGGTTTGGCATTACTCGTGCTTGTGCGACCACAACGAAATTCAGTAAACTACTTTCTTACCATTGAAATCAATGGTGCGGAGTCCCCATTGTATTTATCTAGCATTTCTTTAATTTGAATGATAGTTTTCTTCTGCAAAAAGTAAAGCTGAATGAGCACACGAAATTCACTGTTTTCCATTTTCAAACATTCATGTAGTTATCTCATTTCAATGACTGTGAAACAAACTAAATAATGCAAGTATCTAGACCTTTGACTGTTACTTGTTGAAAGATTTTTGACTAGAGTAAGATTACTTTTCAGATTATGAGTTGGGAAATTCAAAATGTCTTGACCCACCCTCGTTTGTAGGGATAGTGACTGATTTGGAGTCGTGTATTTACCAGATCCTATGTAGAGCTAGGTTCTCACCCCCAAGAGGGTGTACCCTTTCCCTGCCTATCACAGTGTTGTCAGGCCCCTAAAAATTCCTCAGACCAAGTGATTCATTGTTTTCCTGCAAAAAGGTCCTGCATTACTTTTGTACAGGATTGCACGTACCTTTTAGTTTAAACCTTTCCCTGATGTATTATTTTGAGAATTTTGTTCAAACAAACTCTTGATGTTATTTAATTTTCCCGTTGTCTTAATTAATCTAAAAATTAATATTCTGTCACTTTTAAAAATCTATTTGTAATTATTATTCTATTCTTTTATTTCAAATTGTTATTGCATACAGCCACATCAGAAAAGAAGCACCATATTGGGACAAGTATACCTCTTGTCAGGGTATCTTTTTATAGTTGATTTTTGACTGACTTACTTGCCATCAAAATCAAGTCAGACCATATCACTGAGAACCTAACTCAATCACAAGTCAACCTGTGCTCCTACTATATGTCATCCTTCCTCAAATTTGTACTCTTTCATCTTACTTTTTAGTACTTTCTTTTTTGGTCATCATTGAATACAATTAATAAAATGCATTTTTATTCTGTTTGGTACTGCCTGTGATTACATATATTTTTATATATGATTTTCTCTAGGGTGAAATACTGAAATTAAATTTTATTTAAGTATACTTATAAAATATATTTTAAATTAAATCCTTGTGTAATTGTGTAGGGAGAAACGGTAAATGGAAAGGGCCAGAGGCTACCTACAAAGGGAGAGGTAGAATTGCTGTGTGGAGGTCCACCTTGTCAAGGATTTAGTTTACTGAATCGTTTCAAATCAGCAGAACATTCATTGTACAGAGTATGTATTCTATCAAAGTAGAAAATCATCAATTCATGACTTTTTCATAAGGTTCAAATATATGGAATTACTTATTTTCTTTTCAAATCTGTCTGTCATAAAAATGTGATCAAATTTCAGTTATCAACATAGAATTTCAATAGATTTAGAATCAATCATATCTATTGCTCTTGTCAAAGTAACTTAACACTCAGAAAGGATTTGGTGCTTTCCTGGTCTATAGGTGCTGTAGGAATTCTTGGATTTCCAACTGGGTGGTGTGTCTGACGTTTTGGCTACTATCTCTGCAGCCATCTTCAGGAAAGTGCCGTGGGTGGAAAAAAGTCCGGTACATATAGGGACTCCTGTATATATACTGTGCCTTTTTCCTCCTATGGCACTTCTAATTTCTATTGTGTGGAAAAAGGTCCAGACTCCTGTCCCTATATATACTGGAACTTTTTCCACTCACCGTATTTCCCTGAAGATGGCTGCAGAGATAGTAGCCAAAATGTTGTATCTTTTCAAACACACCACCCAGTTGAAAACTTGAGAAGAATTCTTATAACTTAACACTCATTCATGTATGGAGAATGTTTCATAATTCTCCCTCTGGGTTAGTAGTTGTAACTTTTAGACTACACATACTTATGATTTTATATGACTTTATAAGTAACCCTATTAATGTTTGCATTGTATGCAAATTGATGAAATAGCGTCTGTTCAAAGACTTTAAAATAAAGCAAGGTATCTGCTTATTTTGTTACAGAATTCTCTCATTGCTTCATACCTCAGTATCTGTGATTACTATCGACCTCGCTTCTTCATCTTGGAAAACGTGAGAAATTTTGTTTCATTTGGTAATAGCATAGTGCTGAAGCTTACATTATTATGTCTACTTCGGATTGGTTACCAGTGCTCCTTTGCAGTTCTTCAGGCTGGAAATTTTGGAATTCCTCAAAAAAGAAGAAGGTTGGTAAAGTAATTTATAAATTCTCTGTCAAATTTTAAGGATGTAAAGTGATTTATTCTCTGGAAAGAATATTGTGAGAAACTTATTGTATTGAGAAGACCGGTCATTTCTACCCAATCTACTTGTTTTTCAATAAAGGGTCTAAATGTTCTTGAATAATGAAAGAATCTCTGCTTACTCTTCATTAAGAAATTAATTCAAGAATTAATTTGAGAAACTAAGTCTCTCACCATTCTTGGTGAGAATTTCCAAGGTGAAGTTGTAACTTAACTGAGGAAATATTGAAGGGTTGGAAGAACAGGTTGGATTTTCTAAGCTAGCTGATGGATAGCACTTGAATGAATCCCAGAAATCTTGTAATAGTAAGTAGTAACCTAAAATTTCTCCTATAGTTGAGGTCATTTCCTGCATAAGCCTGCACCTGGAATCAAACCTAGGACTCATAAAATATGGATAATCTTTTGATAGCTATGGATATTTAGTAGTATATTTGCTCCTTTTTAAACTGTGTTGATGAATCCAGATTTCACTATTAAATGATTAAATGAATATTGGTGTAGTAGTATAAAAACACTATATAATATTGGGACTTCCTGTCTTAGCAAACAATTTTTTCTATTTTCACGCTCTCTTAACAACATGCATGTGATTTCCCATGCAGTATGAGAGACCCAGTTTTAGCATCCACTTTAGTCTAAGACTCAAGTGGGTGTAATGACAATTTTTGTAAGTACAAATTCTTTATTTAGCATTCAAATTGCTCATTTTGATGGATATGTTTTTAATTGATGAAAATCAATGGCAGACAAGGCTCAGATTTTTGAGGCTGTTTTTATAGTGCAAAATCCAATCTGTATTTAAGCTGGGCTCTGGCCTACTTTGGTACAGACCAAAATGTATCCCACACAGACATGTAGCTTGAGGTATTCAGAAAGGGTTGTTTCTCTTTCATCCCAAAAAGCGTAATTTTGCAGGCCACCTTATTTGATCAAAATTCAATGTCAAAGTAATAGAGTTTTAATTTGTGTAAAAATGCTGAATTATAATATATTCCCAAATATAATGATAATAGTAGTCTTTATCTAGCAAAGCTGTTCATATACAATAAATATTGTCCACAGAGTAAAATCAACACTAAGTATACAAAAGTACACAAGAAAAAATAAAAAGTACATTACAGTATTGTAGTACAAAAGTACAGAAAACAGATTACACTAGTTACTCTTTGTTTATAATGCATCTTTTTGCTTCATATTGGAAGCTACCTATGGATTGAATAGTTTGTATATGATTTTCCATTGAGTTCCATAACCCTTTAAAAAATACAGAATTTTGAGAAAGAGTTTTTCTCACATATAGAATGTGAAAGTTATCTTTGGGTCTTGTGCAATGGCAATGAATATCACAATTGATGGTGACACCAACCCGATATTAATTTTATCTATAAATTTTATGACATTAAATTCCAGCATTCATTGGATATTTAGTCATTGTACCTGCCCAAGGATTGCATCTATTTTTGTATATTTGTCTCATTTGAGGGTATATCTCATTGCTCTATTTTGTAATATCTGTAGCCTTTTTGAACCATGCCCTTTCATCAAGTATAGGATGGTTGAATAGTATCAAAAGTGTGGCGGAACTATTAAATTATAAATTTTCTTCACACTTTCGTGGGACAGGAACTTAATAATTCTTGATATAAAGCCAATTTTTTTGGCAATATTTAAAAATATAATCAACATGTTTGCCAAACTTTGAATTTCTATCAATGATCCCAAGATATTTGGTGCTTTCAGTGTACTTCACCATCACATCATCAAAAATAATATTAATTTTTAAATCCAAATCCAGTTGGTACCCCTCAATGTAGAATTCCTCCACGTGGTGAGGGGGGGACACTCTCATGCTTCATTACACCTTTATCTCATTTCAAACACCCCCATCATTTCTTCAATTAGTTTCTTGTTGGCCCTCTCTGTGTATGCCCATCAATACATTTGTCATGCATGGCCACCTGTGTTGGGGGAAAGGGAATCCTGGTGGCTGAGGGGGAGAAGTATCCCCAAAACTAACACACCCAGCTGAACTGTCTTTGAACAAAGGCCTCTGTAGTTGAAATACCTCAATTCTACTACTACTACTCCATTTGGTACTGTGAATTTTTCCCAAGGATCATTGCCTTTGATTTGTTGATATTAAGTTTTAGTTTATTCACTTGAAACCATTCCCCAAGCAGGAGCAAATCTTCATTTAAACTATCAATAAGTGATATTTACATTTGCTCAATGCATTTTCTATTTCATATATGTACAAAATAAATAGCAAGTGCTCCAACAGACTTCCCTGTGGCACCCCATCCATAACATCTTGTTTGGCCTAGATTAAATCATTGCATTTCATTATCTGACTTCTATGAAAAAGATATCAAGGTTTTATGAGAAGTGAAAACTTGTGACTTGGCTGGGACTCGAGCCCAGGTCTCCCAATTTCTGGGCAGGTGTTCTAACCACTGAACTATGGAGCCACGCATTCTCACTTCTGTAATCGGGAGGTATTATGAGCAACAACACTACTTTCTTGGGTTGGTTGCCTGTATGAGGACCTCTGAGGATAGCTGGTGCCTCTCACTCCTTATACTTCTTGTAGGACCATGGGTCAGACGCATAACTTTGTGTGCAATGTTTTATTTCATTCCATCTATTGTGAAAAAGATATCCTTCAAGCCATAGTCTCAATCTCGCCCTAAATAAATTCTTTTATTATTATTATTATTTAATTACCACCCTACTAAATCCATATATTTCCAGATTTTTTGATTTTTTTGTCATCTTTTCCTATCAGCCATCTCAAATGCTCTTTTTAAGTCTAAGAACACCACTGCTATAATTTCACCACTATCAATATTTTCCTTCCAGTCATGAAGCACATATTGTAGAGCACTTTCACTGCCATATCCTTTTCTAAATCCAGATTGGTATTCAGTTAAGATATTATTTTTATCTAGAAACTCCATCATTTGGTTGTATACTACTTTTTCCACTATCTTACTTATTGTACTTATCAGATTTATAAGTCTGAATTCCTCCATGTTCTTAGTCCCTGCTATTTTTCTAATAAGAACAACAATTGACACTTTCCATTTTCTTAGAACAGCCCCTGTTTCCAAAGATCTAATTAAATTATATGAATCCATCATATCAGGTAACACAAAATGATAAATTTATGTACATTGATAGTTTATATTAAAAATATCTTCTTTTTGGTATAGAGCTCAATATATTCTGTATGCTTTGTATGCTGTATCCTACATGCAGTACACAAATGACATAAATTCAATAAGAACTACCAAACTGATGTTTTTTCAATGTGGTTCAGATTAGAGCAGTCATCCTCATAACTCCTTCCTCATGAAGTAACTAACTTTCAGCTTCCATAACACATCATAGTAGTATCTATATATGTCAAGTAATAATAAATATGATTTTTAAGAAACATGACATCTTTGTTTTCTATATTCTGCTCTTCTATTACAAACAAACTGTAGTACCCATTGACCGTCAACTGGGAAAATAGAAATAGGCAGAATTATAGCTTAACATTGCATTTAAATAAGAGAATCCAACATATCTCATGTTCCCTTCATTCAATGTGACAGGTTTTCCAAATTGCTGTTTGAATCTTTTTAATTTCTCATAATTTTGAAGGGAAGTCGGACATCAACAATAAGTATATGAAACTGTACAGAATTTTCCTCTACTTAGAACTTTTCCTCTACCTAGAACTTGGCTCAAGTTCGTTTGATTATTTCTTTTCTTTCTTTTTTGCATAGGATAAAAATGCTCTTTGTATTTATTTTTAGGGAACGCTTTTCCTCATCTGGGGTCAGATCTGAGATTAAATATATACATTGTCCTTGGATTTCAAAAACCTGCAAGTTTTTCTAATAATCCTTCTCGAATTTTAATCAAACATGGACAGGCATGCTCAGCCTTTTAACTATAATAGTAGGGAATAGGAATAGCTTAACTGCCTGTTGACTTCCCATTTCTAATTGCAACACACTCGATTCTCTTGAAAACAAAAGATGGCCCGTAGAAAAAATGAGATGTTGGATTACATTTATATTTACTCAAAATGCTACTATGAGATGCGGTATTAGCCAAATGGGAAAGAAAATTTTTGATTCGTGCACCTCCTTTTTCTCTGCGAATCAATGCTTCAAATTGTTCGTAACTGCAAATGCTAAAATTTCTGAAGATTGCCTTATATTCACATATCTTATCATTCATTGATAGCAATAAATTATAATGGGCCTAAATTCCTCATGTATTCTTAATGGAAAATACATCAACAAGCTTCAATAATTTAAGTTGTCAAAGGGGTTGGTTGTTTATAGCATCAAAATTTCACAAAGATATCTTTTATTTCATCGAAATTCTACCTGATAATGATATTTTATGGACAGAATAAGAATCTTAATTTAAATTTCCTCTATTTTGTGCTTGCCTCCATTTTGTACGACCACTTACTAATATATTAATGCAAAAAAACGAAGCCTGCAACCAATAAAGTGAACATTACATTTATTTATTTTTTAAAGTATTTTCCTTGTCTAGGATTGAACCAGGGTCTTGAACATATATGAAAAGTAGCCTATTATCTGGTCTGGGAAGAAATTTAGGAATTTCCCAATTCTGAAAGCTGGACAACGTTTAGCTGTAGAGTTACTGAAAGATATGATGTTGTAGAGAAATGAATAATTTGTAATCATACACTGACAGTGCATATTTCAGTCTCTAAGTTCTAATTTTTGTATTTTGAGGTTATTCTCCTACATTTCTTTAAATTAATAAATAGATTACTTTATTTTAAATTACCAATCAAATCTTGAAATTCGGCCTCTAGAATCTTTGAAATCCAAAGATAATACTGAAAAAATCCATGATGTGGAATGAAATGATCTAATAATAAAGCCACTGAATATCTCAGTTCACTATTTTACAAGTGATAATATTTTTATTTTGGTCTTTTACAATATTTACTTTTTGTATGCCTTTTATATGCAAAACTGAACATTTCTGTAATCAATCAGAATTATTTCACAGGGTGATCATCTTAGCTGCTGCTCCTGGTGAAATACTTCCGAGGTACCCTTTACCAACCAATACCTTCCTTCCTACAGCATGCAGACTTTCAGTGAGAATTGATGGTGAAAGAGTAAGTTGTTAATTATTTTTCTTATGTGTCAATTTAATAATTGGGGTTGATATTTTGAAATTTTTTGCCGTATGCTTGGGAAAAAATATATGAATACAAAAACAAACAGAATAAACAAAACACACTTGTGAGCCACTTGAAGATGCAGAAAAAGCCTCGTATGAAATATTTATACTTTTGTTGAAGGATATTTGCTGACAATATTATTACATTCATTGTACTTGCATCTCCACTAGCATCTCTCCTTTTTGCAGCTTTTGTCTAGTGCTTTGTTACTTTGTCAATGTTATCTTTCTCCTACTTGATTTTTAGCCTACACTATGCTCAATTGAAAATTTCTTGCCTTACAGTTTTCAATTTCCTTTGCTTATTTGTCATTATCCTCTCTTACTAAGTCCCCTATCTATCAAAAACAGCTCTACAATTCATTGCACTTTGTTTTGATTTTTTCTGATTTTGAGCAAGTCTAACTAAATCACAAAAGTATTATATGTTACCACATCTAAATAGTTTGAAAAAGTCTTAGAGGCCATCTTTGGCATCTCCTTGAACATGCATTTTCAAATCTGTAATTTTCCTGTTTTAGTCTTGTCCAAGAGATATTTGCACATCTTTTTGATTTCTATTATTCTATTGAGGATGTGATCATGAGTGTCAATCCCTGCTGTAGTAAATTTTTGTTAGAGAGAAATGTCACTAAAAATTAACAGTTTTACTGTTTCTGCTAGAACCATGTTAAAATACAACCTGTTGCTTCACCACAATTGAGCCTTTATGAGGTTAGTTTCATTTTACTTAGGTATAGATTGAAATTTCATTATAGCTCGCAAATTCTTTACTTAGATTGCATATTTTTTAGTTCATTAGGCATTGAATGAACCTCCCCTAAGAGAAACAAGTTGTTTGTCTACAGTAAAATTGCTGACACGTGATTATTTTTCAGTTGTCTAAAGTCAAACCCAGGATACTTTTGTAATAGTAGCAGTGAATTTAAATTATTTGATTAGCCCCTTATGCATGTCATATTTCATAATCAATTCAAATTCATATTTCTGTCTTATTTAATTAGTTCCTCAATGCATTTCTTGTGAGTGGTCACTGACATAAGATTGATCAATTGATCATACAGAAATAGAACTGGAAGCAACTCAGCCAGGTTTGATTTTATTTTATATTAATTTTTTATTTTCCTTCTTTATTTTTCATTTGTTTAAAGATTTAATTATCTAATGATGTTTATATGTTCGAATTTTATGTATATAAGTTTTTATAGGGTAATTCCCTAAAACTGTAAATAAAACTCTTCATTACCAGCCCAATAACATATTTTAACTCTAAGATCATACTATTGTATATGAGAAGTATGTATTTGTACTTCTTTTAATCATTTCTAGTATGTTGGAGATTTACCACGGCAACATTCAGCACCATTTCGAGCAATCACTGTCCGTGATGCAATATCTGATTTGCCCAAGATACAGAATGGATCAAACCTGGAAATTTTGTCATATGGAGGAAAAGCCCTTTCTCATTTTCAGAGACAGGTTGATAACTTTAAAGCTTTATAACAAAAATGCTCATCATTATCCTAGGTCAATTAATATAAACTGATTTGCTGTCTATGATATGAAAATATGTATAATTCTGACTTTGTGAAGCACATGTAGATTTATCATGATCAGAGACAATTCCCAAGTGATAGTACAGATGAAACTGAATATTGTTAATCATAATGGTTGATTAAATTCTATTATTTACTATTCTGAAGACTTTTTTCTGATGCTTATGCTGAGATTGTAATTTATTTCTCTTATTATAACTCACTGATAAATTCTAAATTATATTCAGCACCAGATATATAAAGTATAGCATTGTCAAATATATAAATGTGGCACAAAAGAAGTAAACATACCACTATAACAATTTTTGGAATGGCAGTGGTGAGAGGGCCGAGACTATTCTCAACAGCCCATGAAATATGCCTTAACGCTGAGATGCTTTTCAGGGCATCTAGCCAAAACTGTGTTATTATTATTTATTTCTAAAGGAACCAGAGTACTGATTCCAGATGAAAATCATTATATTTTGGATAATGGCCATTGTTCAACAAACAAAAAATAAAAATATTAAACATTTTTCAGGTAAGAGGAAGTCAGAAGGAATTGAAGAATCATATATGCAAGCTTATGGCTCCTATAGTTGAATGTAGAGTAGCCCATATTCCCCCTGGATCTGACTGGAGGGACCTACCCAACATCGTTGTTCGTCTAAGCGATGGCACCTACACTAAAAAACTGTAAGTTAATAGTCCCACGAGAAACAAGGCCTTACTCATTGATGAAGTACATAGTTGTTTCTATGCTTATTAAAAGTCAAATGAAACTGGATGATATTTGCTTTTCCTATATTTTCTAAGAAAGTAGAAACAAGAAAATGAAGATGCAAACTCCAAAATATTGTTGAAGACGTCATATTTTATCATCATCTTCATTTACCTTTGTATCAACCACTTCAACTGTGATTTATTTTCAGAATATCCTGTCTCTGTCCACTATTTAGTTTTTCCTAGTCTTTTCCATAATCATTCCATGGAAAAGACATTGATATTGACATCCATGGATATTAAATGATAAAAGGATGGCTTAGCTAATTGCCAGTCTTGAAATCTAAATGTACATTTATTACACTAATAATATTTTTTACTATATACTAATATTATAAGCCCCTAGTAGCCATGTGGGTCATGCATTCTTTTTCAAAGGAAGTGGGTTTGAACCCCAATGGGGGGCAAAATGTTTACCCAGCATCAAAACAATTGTGAAGCCAACTAAATTAAGTGGTCCAGGACTAGAAAAAGCCAATTATGGCAGTATGGGAGTCAATTTGCTGACCATGTGTCACCCACGGTCAGTACTGCTGGCTTAGGCCAAATCACTCATAGGGATGTCCTGTCATTTTTACTAATATTATAAAAGATTTGATTATAAAATATGCCCAAAAATTACTTTCAAGAACAAAAAGTTAATTATGGAACCCTCTACCAGTTATTATATCTAGAACACATTAATCCCTTATCATATAAAATTATATTATCATTTACATCACATCAAATTTTATGAAATACATGTTATTTCTGTGTACTATAGATGGTTTATCATTATCTAACTTTCAAGACATTTATATAATAATCCTATAAAGTGGTACAATAATTTAAATCTGATGATAAGAGTAGCTTGTGATTGTATAATTTGATATCAGAAGATCACATTGAGCTAGAATTGTCATTTTAGGGTTAGGATTTAATTTTCAACTTCTAATAAACACAATTACTGGATGGGGTTCTATTAGCTCTTTAGGAAATTAATATGTCCTTCAGTTATTAGAAAAAATGTTAAAATAAAATTTTCTCTGTCTCCTTTTCTGTGTCAAGTGAAAATAAAATGGAAACTATTCTACTTATTTATAACATACTTGGTGCAGTATGGATGCTGAACTATTTGAACTTTTGCAATACGAGTAGTATAATGAAGAGTAGTAAAAGTGTTGCTAAAAGTGGCTCAACAGCTGAGGGCATGGTCTCCCACCAGGAATCAAGTCCATTTTCTCCAAAGTCAAATTTGCTGCCCATTTGTCCATCTGAGAACTCATCAATGAAGAATAGTGTGGCCTCCTGATGAAAATGGTTTCCCCTGTATGACGTACCATCCTCTTCACTCTATTATCATTATTTGTTGATTTTATATAATGCATTTCATTATTATACAACCCTAAACATTGTTTTTAGTTTTCAGAATTGTAAAGATAATTAGAGGTTAGAGAGCAACTGTTATAACACTTACTGTTATTAACTATTAAAAGTATAAAGAATGCCCTCTTGAAAATATTCTTAACTAAATAATGAGAATATTAGAGAAAGGTTTACAATAAGAATGATTGTTTTAAAATTATGTACATATCTTCTAAAATTCAGTTTTATTACAGATATACTTATTTAATTCACTACCTTCAAAATTTAGTCAAGATGGAATTTTTTAAAGAGGTGTGGTGTACATTGAAAGCAATGGATATAGTTATAGTGCATCCCAGTGTAAAAATCTGCCCATAATCTTTTAAAGAAAGGGAGGATAAAACTTAAGCATTAAAGTTCATTATTACACCATCATATGGTAAAAAAATTAAATGTATGTAGCTTCCAAAGTTGAAAGAAAAAGTTAGATTAAATTCACCACATTGATCTTTCTTCTAGAGAGGTTAGGTCAGAATGATCTATAATAAGAGTGAAATAAAAATAATTGGATATGGTTGCCTAAGGAAGTGCGTATCCCGGTATTTCTCTAATCATCGAGGGCCTTCTTCTCTTCGAACTTGGGTATAATCTCATTTGTTTTTACATTATGTCCATGCTAAGTGGTTTTAGTTGCACTTGGTAGTGGTGCAAACATCAAACAAATCAGTTAAAATGTTTTCATTCCATTTTAGTATTTTACATTATTCATTAGCATTCAATTGGTTTAAAGTATAGAAGTTTTATCATCCAGCAAATATGATGAAAACTATAACTGTCTCTTTTCTCTTTAGTGTTTACAACCATGATGATATAAAGAATGGCCGAAGCAAAAATGGAGCATTTCGAGGTGTTTGTGTTTGTGCTACAGGAAAAAAAATATGTAATCCCATGGATCGGCAGACCAATACCCTTATTCCATGGTGCTTCCCTCATACAGGTAATCGTCATGCTCAGTGGCCTCTTGCTTACAGCCGCTTGCTATGGAATGGTCATTTTTGCTGTGTCATCACAAATCCTGAACCAGGAGGCAAACCTGTAAGGCACCTAAAATATAGAATATTTTAGTAATTAATAATAATTAGTCATATATGGTCTATATGACCCCAAGCAATGTATTTCCTTGAATAAACAAAAACGATTCAATATATTTTAATCATTTTTAGTATCTGAGTTTTATAGATGTATAATTAAAATTTGAAAACCTTGTCAATTTTAGCAAAAGATAATTAGAAGTGTTTTTAAGTAGTAATTTTTAAAACTTAACCTAAATATTTATATAATTAGCTTTTTCAATTTTCAATTGCTGTCATACAAAATCGCACACAGCCAATGTACAAATAAGCTATGAAAATCATGGCAGATACACCAAAATCACACAATGAAATTTTCAAAACTATTTTTTTGGGTAGCTTTTCTAGGATTTTTTAGAAAATTATATAATGCAGTTCTGTTTAAACTCTCAAGGCTCTTCATTTGTAAATAAAATTTAATGGCGATTTAAATATTGTTTATAGGCAGTGTTGAATTTAAATTTGCTGCTTAAAAGATGGAGTAGGTTTAAAACATTTTGTTATATGTTAAAAGATATTAGCAATTGATATTTTCTAATATTCCTGAGAAATTTTAAATTAGTTAAAATGTTTGCAACTATTTCATCCCTTCCTGTATGTTGTATCTAAGAATAATTTTCCATAATCTCTCTTTATTTTCAAATCTAGTAATCTGAGAAAAATTAAATAATTTTTAAATTCACTAGCAATTATATTGTTTTGGTTTGATTTTTGATGGTTATTGTAACATTTTATTTTTCATTTTATCAAAATAAAATACTTTTCTATAAATTCTATTGATCTTCAGCTACATAACTACATTTTAAACTTTTGCTTTTTTCTGTCCTTATTATCTTATTCTTATATTTCAAATATCTACTCCCACTCCTTACATGTCAACTCTTTGAAATTTAGCCTTTACTCTTTAGCTTTCTTTTTTGCAGTATTACCTTTTTTCCTCCTCATTGTTCTAAAGTATGTTTGAGATGCCATAAATGTTGGCAGTGCATAAAAAGAAATGTAGATGGGAATGTAAAATCGTTCTATTATCTATAATGTATATTATAGGATTCTACTCTTGCCAATAGCTGATTTCTTGAGCTTATCAAATGAGTTTTGAAATAATACCAACATTATATAGAAAGCATCATGGATGACATTGTCTTTGTATGTGGGTTTTCAATGTATTGCAGTATTGTATTTGAATCTTTGGGAGATGGTGAGGTCTATGGATCCATCAGAAGGAGACTCCAAAGTGAAAATTAAGGATCAAATAAATAAATAATTTTTTTGTGTATTTGTGCAAGTTTTTTTCATAATTATCGAGCTAGTGAAAATTAAGGAGTCATGGAGGGAGTCAAATTGGTCAAGGAAGTCTTTCAATTGCTCCTTAGTGCTATTTCATATGCATAAATATCATCAACATGACAGAATAAGCAGGGCTTAGGACTGTTTAAGGAAAATAATTCATTCTTGAAAGAGTCCAAAAAACAATCCTGAAAGGAGGGGAACAGTGGAGAGCCCATGTGTAAACTGTCCGTGGAAAATCCTGTCGAACAGGAAGTAATTTTGGGAAACGAACTCCAATATTAAATTGATAATCTCTTCCAAATTTGTTGTGGGGATATTGCTTCTATATGGGAGATATTTAAAAGCCACTTAGGAATCTACAAAGAATATTGATAGAAAGAGATTATTAATATTGAAGGAGACCAGGTATGAATCTTGATGAAAGGTCTTCTATCTTAGTTAATTTGAAGGTTGAAAACAATATTTTAATCCATACATCACACATAATTCTGTTGTGTCCCTAATTATGTTGTTAAAATAGAAAGCCAGATTATTAATATTATTGTTTGACCCTTTTGGCAGGGTTAAACCGAAATGGCCTCTCTTAAACTGATTTTATATTGGTACGGAAACTTTAAAGATGGCAGGTCTTGTATGATGGCTTAGCTTATGCAATTTAAGGAGGCTGAAGAAATAGGAAGGTGGGGAGTTTATGGTAGTAATCTTGTACTTCTCTGAGGTGGTGTAAATGGAGGACTTATCTAAGGCTTTTAGGAAGTTAGAGGTCTTAATGGAGAGATACAATTTGATAATCTCCTAATGAAGATAATGCACTTTTCTATCTAAATTTCTTTGTCTTAAACTACCACACACTGTCCTTTATCAGTTTATCATGTAAAAGTTAAAAGTTATTCTATGCATTTTCCAGTAATCTTGTATTCCATTCATTCCTTTACTTAGATAAATCAGTGATCCATAGCTTAATCATAATTTAATAGTCAAGCAGTACAAATGTCAACCATGCTTTCACACTGGTTTTCTGCTCTCAGCAGCTTCCTTCAAAGGATGAATAACAGTGATATTGAATGTGATAAGAGTATACTATAAGATGCTGAATAAAAGATGTAATTAATATCTTTTTTGACATTTACATAGGGTCAAGTGTTGCATCCTGAACAAAATCGCGTTGTCTCAGTTAGGGAATGTGCACGCTCTCAAGGATTTATGGATTCCTACCAATTCTATGGGAATATCACAGACAAATATAGACAGGTAATCCCTAAATTTTGCTGCTTATATATATAATATGCTATGTATTATATTTACTTTAATTCCTATTTATGCCAATGGCATTCATAAGTTTCTAGTTATAGAAAGTAGATCACGTTGTACTTCAAGTTAATACCCAGCTATAGAGAAAATACCTACATTTTATCCCCAACTTTCCCTGATGGCACTGTGAGACATTTTTTGAGACATCAAATTTGCCTGTGCTTTAGTCACAGACAGATTATATATATATATATATATATATATATATATAGAAAATATCATCAAAACTATTTTAGATGATGCACATTATCTTAAACCTCTGAATAGCCAAGTGGGCAATGCTTTTAACTGTAATGAAGATAGTCCGGGTTCGAATCCCAAAGGAGACACACTTTTAAGTGACCCCAGCTGTTGAAGCACTTAAGAAAAAATTATTCTTACTACTGCAAATTATCTGAAGTCATAATTTAAGAGAGTGGAACATAGCTATAATAGTTATCAAATACTGTCTTTTTTATCACTACATTAAAATTAAGGACCTCTTATGTACTACTTATTTGATGTATGTTCTTAAGGATAATATAATGGTCTTTATTCAGCAGGATACAACATTTTTGTCAACTTTATTTCAGGAAAGAGGTTGACAATTTTCTGTTTGGTCAATCATGAAATATTTTCTCCTTTTGGGAGAGAGATTCATAGTTGGTGTATAAATATCATTTAAATAAAATGTTCAGGATATCCAGTTTTGAGTTATTAATAGAAAATCATGAGAGAAAGAAGAATTGAAAATAGTTAATAAGAGAGAAGAAAAAAATCTTCAGGTAATATTTACTTTGTACTAGGTAGGCTTCACCTTTAGTATCCATTTGGGATCCTGCCTACAAGTTTTCTATTTGCAAATTAGAAATGAGAGTAATTCATGTATGTTAGAGTTGATAATTATCCAGCTACTATGAAGCATGAGTAATACAATTTTTTGCTATGCAAAGAATTTTTTCTCTTCAAATCTTTGTAGAATACTTGAATTTTAGTGTTTGCTTATAGACTTTTATTTTATCATCTTTGTAGGATTTCAAGTTCTTAGTTTAACAAATTCGCTTGATTTAGAAAAATTAGACTGCTGTCAGGCTGCAATAGTTGACAATATTTGGGTAAATTTTCATGCTTTAATAATGTAACCTTAGTGCAACTTCAAGCTAAAGTGTGCATTTTCTTTTTAGATTGGTAATGCAGTCCCTCCTCCTATGGGTAAAGCTATTGGATTTGAAATTCGAACATCTGTAAGCTTGAAAGAAAACAAATTAAAATTTTAATTTTTCTTTACATTTTGTGGCAAGTGGTTTTATATTTTTATTGTAATTGAAAGAATGAGTGCAATGATCATACTATAATTTTTAATTGATATTAATAATATCATTGTTAATGAAAAGATTTTTTGAATTGTTGTTATTTGTGACAATGTTTTCAGATGATGTATTTTAAATTCATTAAACATATACACAAAAATCATTTATATTTCATAAATACCTTTTTTAAGATAATCTAATCCCTCCCAATCCTCTTTTCCTGCAGAAAATTCTGCTTCTCATTTTATTTATACTTTTGGCAAAGTTATTATGGTCGATGATTTTATATATATATATATATATATATATATATATATATATATATATATATATATATATATATATATATATAAATCTTAGGCACGCATCCATTTCCTTTGTTGATGGCTTATATCTTCAATCAACACCCTCTTTTCTCCAACCATCCCCAGCACCTCCTAATTTGTTATTCTAACAACCCAGCTTACTTTCTCCATTCTAAGCCATTCTCACATCTAAAAAGCCTCTAATATTTTGATATCCTCCTTTCTCATGGTCCACATTTCACACCCATACAACATTATTGTCCACACCAAGGATTTTACTAATCTTTTCCTGATTCCTTTATCAAGACCTTCGCCATCAGTTCCCTTCACTTCATAAATGCTTCTTTCACTAATGCTATCCTTTTTCTAATCTAAGTTGAGCATCCCTAGAAAGAATGGTATCCAAGTATGGAAATTGATCTACTTGTTTCAGTTTTTCCCCATCCACCCTCATCATTAACTTAGCTTTCTTCCCCTTGGAAAACCTCATTTTTTTAGTTTTTCTTACATCTACTTTCATACTTAGCTTTATCATTTAGTGCATCTACTAGGATTTGCAAACCCCTTTTGGAATTGCACAAATTAGCCTTTTCGTCTGCATATCTTACTGACTTAACTACTTCCCTGCCAGCTTTCACCCTTTTATCTATTTCATCCCAAGCTTCTATAACCATTTCTTCTGCATATATGTTAAACAGTGATGGTCATAAAGGGTAGCCTTGTCTTCCCTAATTCTGTCTTTTCTGATTCACCATCAGCAACCCTATCTCCTTGGTCTGATTTAAGTATAAATTTTGCATGACAAGCCTTTCTTTCTTGTCAAGCCCAAATTTCTTTAATATCTTTAATTTCTTTATATCTATCATTATTCTTGGCTGTTGGACTCTATCATAGGCCTTTTTGAAATCAACAAAGCATGCACAACCATCCTTTTTAAATTCTAAGCTTTGTTCTACAACTATCCTCATTACCTCTATAGCATCCCTCGTCTCTTTCCTTACCTGAAAATCAAACTGGTCATTTCCAATATGTTCATTTGATTTTCTCTCGATTCTTATATTCAGGATCCTTAGAATTACTTTTGCTGCATGAGATATTAAATTAATTGTGTGATAATACCAGTCTTTCTCTGTAAAAGGTGTCAGGACTGATTTCGTAAAATCCTCTGGCCCTTTTTTCCTTCATTGATAATTTTTTTGCGTAAATCGTAGAAATATTTTTAACCCTTTTTAACCTTTTGTTTTGGTTTACCCTCCCAATGATTCTTTGGGCACCATCCTTGATGCTAGTTTTTATCTTTTCCTATCCCTCTTCTATGGTAAGATCCCTTTCTTTACCATCTAGAGCCTTGCTAACTGACTCTTCTAGCTTTCCTACACCAGAGGGCTTCCATTTGGGTGTGGTTTTTGCCAAATAGATCTTTTTAAATCGAAGTTTGGTTTTCAGCATAACCAAATAATGATCTGAGTCTACATCAGAACCTGGATAACTTCGTGAGTTTTTAACACTTTCTGAGCCTCTTTCTAACCAAAAAATCGATTTGGTACCTATCCATGTCCATCGGCTTTTTCCATGTGTACCTCCATCTGTTGTGGGGTTTAAAAAAGGTGTTGGTGATACAGAGGCTATTCCTCATGCAAAAATCTATCAGCATTTGTCCTCTGCCATTTCTGTTCCCTAGTCCAAACCGTCCCACTTCTTCCCCATCTTTTCCTTGCCCAATTACCACATTCCAATCCCCCATTACAATAAGGTTTTTATTATCTTTCATCTTCCCTATTACCTCTTCTACTAATAAACTAAATCGATTTCATACTCACCACAATCACTTGTGGATGAGCGAACTAGAACTAACACTCTATTTACTGGTTCAGTCTTAATTTCTACTAACATACCCTGGTCACTTTTTAGCTCTGTGGCTATCATGACTTTTTTGAGTCTCTTGTCCAGCACTACTGCAACCCCTCTTTGGCAAGCATTTCCCTCATTGAATATGACTCTCACATTGTCACAAGTCCCCACCAACTTTCTAATTTCCATTTTCTAAGCATGGTTCTAACATTCCAGGTTCCAACCCCTGTTTCCTTGGCCATCTCTCCTTTCTTGGTTCATTGGGTAATGATTTTGTGCAATAACAACTGGGATGGCACCATCCCTGCCAGGCACAACACTCTCCATAGAGGGCTGAGTCCCATATTTACCATTTGCAGTATAATTATTTTGGGACATCATGATCATGGGATGGCGACTTGGTCTCCCCTCGCCTTCCTCAACAGCTAATAACGTGACACCATAACTCATATAGGCCCCCCCCACTGTGCGCCTTTTCAGACACCCCACTGAGGTACAGATGCTGTGTGGACTACCTTTACTAACTACCTTTTGACTGGCCAACCTATTGACCTTTCTAGCATGAGTGACCAGGTAAGTTCCAGCCAGTATAGCTCTTTAGGTCATGCAAGCCCCTCCACCACATCAAGGTGTAGACCATAAGAGGGGCAGATGCACTACTTTAAGATATTAGGTTTTATGAAACACCTCAACCACCTTATGAAGTCCAATGCAAAACCACTCAAAAAATCTTTTTATGAAAACAAGCTTATGTGTTTCAGTGGAATAACTGTATATGAACGATTTAGACACATTGAAAAGAATTTAAGTTAAAAAATGGTAAAAGGAAATTATTCAGCTCTAAATTGTCATAAACTGAGAAACTAATATAATTCCACAAGATGACGATAAAAATTTTCCTTGCCACATGGGCGACGATAGTATGTAAATGGAGTGTATTACTCTGACTGCATATGTTCATCAAGAAATGAAATATACAGCATCCAGAGAAGTTAAGAGCAAGGGAAATGCTAGATT
The DNA here is from genome assembly GCA_036926295.1 of Pachydiplax longipennis. Lineage (NCBI taxonomy): Eukaryota > Metazoa > Arthropoda > Insecta > Odonata > Libellulidae > Pachydiplax > Pachydiplax longipennis. The sequence goes on along the minus strand of JAVFKF010000024.1, from coordinate 8,681,346 downwards.
GCCCACTGCTTTTTGCAATTTCTAGTTAGTTATCCTTGAAAGAAATTTACATGCGGTAGTAAACAATGAACATACCAATTTTAAAATACAAGCACTATTATAAATAATTTATGTTTGTGAGGCTTTGTTTGATGAAGGATTCAATCATAACTGCAGTCACTTCCAAACCTTTTGTGTTAGGTATTCCCTCATCTTTGCGGCACAATAAAAATGACGTTTGTATCAATCGAAATTGAAAAATAACATCTAGTGAGAAATATAATAGTATCATTACGAAATCCACTTCAGTGACATTGTACTCGGTATGAATCAAGCTTCTTCTTAAGGGGGTGAAATGTTTAGCCAATCTGATTTGCGCACCTACATCAAAATAAATAAAATTTCCTTCTTCACAATAATGAAATGTTGCCCATAATTGCAATTTCAGGGGATTCGCCCCCTTTGCAACACCATTTTATTGTAAAGAAATTTTCAATCATAAACTTCTTCCTACCTTTCTATAAAATTCACTAGATGATCTATGGTAAAAAAATTAAATAATCGATTGACTACTATTTTTTATAATTATATGGTACTTTTCGGTAAATGCTGAATATCATTTTTGTTTTCAATCCATTTTGAAAACTTTTGAGTTTTTACAGTTAAATTGAAGCAATGAAACTTTTTTTTGCATGGAAATACCGCTACACTGTACATGTAACCAGTAGTTGCTTGGAGCAAGAGGGGGGGGAAACAATTTTCCCTGTCAGGGAAAAATATTGCTATAATAAGCCACAGAAACAGTTTTACGAGTCGGGGAATTCCCCCCTCGATTCGCACACATTGTACTGCAAAGTAAGCGAATACTTCTTACTGAGAATTTTAAAGAATTACTAACCACGGATATTACACGGCATGTGCTTCTTTACAGTACATCGATTAAAAAGCACGTAACCGAAGAAAATCTTTCCTCGTTTTGTCAGCCATGAAAACAAATATCTTTGACAGATAAGTGAATAAGTCTGGAAAAAGTTATTCTGCATTATCCGTGAATAGGCAATGAACATTAGTCCTGAATGATACCGATACGGCAGTACTTGGACAGTAATGGGTGTTTGAAGCTTTAAGACACAACCAAAAATACATTGAGAAAACGAAATCGGGACAAGTGTTACATTACTACTGTTAATGCAGATTATGAAAATTTAAAAATAATAATGTTTGGTAAGTGTGGTAACCTGTATCTTCATTCCATTCGGGGACGACTAACTAAAAATGTGCAAGAAAATAACCGTGCATCGATGGAGTTTCTATAACCTGAAAATGACTATATATAATCTATATTAACTTTCCTCACGAACAAATTGCTCACTGACAACAAATGCAAATGTACGATCCTCCAAAACAAGTACTCGCAATCGCACTTCATATGTTTTCTTGAGCGTGAATTCCCTCATCGCAATGAGCGAAGCTGAGGAAGCGATTATTAAGCCAGGTAAACATGTTGTTACTGTGATAGATCGTTGGAGTACATTCTTAGCTCTGTCCGCTTAAATCCAAAATCTTTGTTTTTTCAGAGGAAGCTCCATACGTGACTGTGTTCGTTAGTGAATCTGAGGTTAACGAAGATAATGAAGATTCTCAAGTTGACTCTCAGCAAATTATTGTTCATACAGGAGAGAATGTGGCAGTGGAAGAATATAATGATATACATTGTGTGATATCCCACGAACATGTGAATTTAGAATCCACCGAAAATGACGACTTCTCGAGTAAGATGTTTTTATAATTTTTCTCAGTATGAAATTGTGCAGAAAATGCGAAAAATCCTCTAAGGGTCTTTAAAAGTAGCTGGAAAATTTGATAGTATTTGCGAATTTATTTTTACGTTGATTAGGCAGCAATTAACCCTAGAAGCTGGTGTAAGTTGCATGGCAGGCTTGTCAACGTCGTTTAAATAAGTTATTATCTCTGAAACTAGAGTAAAATAGTCTCGCTTAATTGACTTGAATCTCATGTATGAATATAAAACGAGTACAGGTAAGGTAATAATTTGGTCATAATTGGCATTGACCAATCTCTTTAATTTTTATTACTATTTAAGTTAATGTGATAACTTTAGAACTCCTACAAAACGAGGTATAATATAAAATATTTTTCACTACAAATGATGATGATGTTTGCACATTGAGATTAGGGTTTCATTATTTAAGACAGTAATTAACTTGTAGGCCGCAATGCTGGAGTGGTTAGCATTACTATGTAGTGCTTCAACCCCACGATCCCGGATTCGAATCTTAGCTAACTGGATTATTCTGATTCGAGAATGGTTATTTGTGTCTATGTTCTTTGAGCATTATTTATACGGATATATCCTGTTTCCGTTATAGAAATAATTATAATGTATTCATCACCTGATACCAAAACAACGACTTCAATCCCTCCACCCTTTCCTTGACCTCTCTTTGATTGCATTGATGTAGACCAAATTTCTTTTGTCACTTGCTCTTCTACTTCCTTCCTCGAGTTTGAAGGTATACCTCTCTTCTTATGTATTGGTCTGAATTCTAATTCTTCAGCCTAAATTCTGTATTATTCCTTAAAATTGAGTCCACCATATTCCCTGTCACATATATTTCATTAAGGGTTTGTCTCTGTGGATATAGAGTCTAAGATAATCTTTCCATTAATTCAAAGTATAAATTATGAGTAATATCAACAAGAAAAGATGGATGGTTATATCTGATACTTACAAACTTTTAATTCTAGAGACCTTGCTAAACTGGATACAAAAATGTTGATTTCCACTCTTTACTCAGGTCTCATCTTCGTTCTCGAGGCAATATGAGCGTTTTTTTTTACTAGATTTAGTCTTATGATCACCCTATAGCTTGCAAAAAATATTGCTTTTATCTCTGCATTTAGTTCTTATAATATTTTGAAGATCCTTATGCTATAGTGTATCTTAACACTGGCGAAAATGTCAAAACGTCATTCTTTTATTGTTTTCAGATGATTCCAATAGGACCTTATGGACCCGCAATAATGTCAAACTTCTCATCAGTGAATACAAGACGATGAAGCAGGATTTTCAAGACCCTGGACGTAAGCAGAAAGATCTGTGGGCCACCCTCGCTCTTCGTCTGAGTGAGCGAATTGCAAAAGATTCTGCCAATTCATGGATGGCCAGTCAGGTGACTTGGGATGCCTGTGATCGAAAGTGGCGCAACCTAAAGCATACATTCAAAAGCATTCACACAAATCAGTGGAGATCTTATCGCAGCCGTTCACGGTGGGAATTTTACTATCCTCTGCTAGAGATTTTTGGGGATAGCATTAAAGGCCAGCTGCCCAAAAAGAGAGAAGGTGCTAAGTATGTTGTAGTACATCCCCCTGATGATAGCAAAAGTTCCTCATTGCCAGCAGCCAGGAAGTCTGTTAGCAACTTGCAGCAGCTGTCTTCATTTCTGAGCTCTGAAGAAGGAGGTTCTGGTGAGGAGACCATGTTTGTGGAAGAACTGAAAGTGGATGAGAGTACTGGAGGTAGTTATGTGGTAGTCAAACCAAGTAAGGATAGCTCCATGGAGCCTAGGAGGAAGCAGTTGAAGATTCCTCGAGAGCCAGATAGCATGCATGGACAGGTTAAAGTTGAGCAAATGGAATATGTGGACATAATTAATGTAAACAGAGGGCATAGTGATCATTCTATGGATGGTAATTGCAAGTCAAGGAGCGACTCCCATGTAGACATCGATGGGAGCAACACAAGTGGACTAGATAGTAAGGAAACTGTTGGTAATTCAAAATGTCCTCCTGCTTGGTTTATGAATTTCTTGAGGGAGTATCATAAGGAAGAGCAGGTTAGGAGAGATGCTTTACAGAAGGCTCATGAAGACATACTCAGAGTAGAAGAAAGAAAGGTGAAAGCTTTAGAAAGCATATTGAACAAGTTATGCCCTCAATCTCATTCTACCTCTTTGCAGACCAGCTCTTAGCTAAAGAATAAAAATTTGCAGAATAAGTTCTCTTTTTTTAATGCATCCATTATTTTTGTTCTCTAAGCCTGCTGTACAGTCGCAGTATGATGCAGCTCTGAAATTAACTCTGGCCAGTTTTTTGTTAGGGCAGGAAAGAGTGTATACTATCTTGTTCATCTCTTTTTGAATCTAAGCTAGTAATTCAGGACTGTGTTGTTAAGCCAATCCTTGTTTGATCATAGAAAAATCAGTGCTAAAATGTTATGTTTTTGTGTGTTGTACATTGTCATTTATTTTAAATATACCTTTGAATTGGTTTTTATTAATTTCACTGTTATTTGTATGTTCAATTTAAGTAATAGTTTGTACACGTAATTAACATGCTATACTTAGCAAAGTTTCCCTGTTAAGAATTGCATTTTTATTTTCGTTGGATTTAGAATGCTTAATGTAGCAGTTGAATTGAAAAGCTTATTTTAACAGCCCTTAGAGCTTGAAGTTTAAGTATGAATGGAAAGTTTGATGAGCATAAGAAGTATAATACATCATTATTAACATTATAGTGAATCTTAGTGAATATTGACATCATTCATCAAACATTATAGTGGATCTTAGGAAATCACTGTCAAGTCCAAAATTTCACTGGATTAAAGGAAAAACTGAAGTATTTGCAGCCGTTTTATTCAATTTATTGTGAAATTTGAAAACTAGTATACTTCCTTGATTTATCAATCTATTAAAGAACTTGCATGTTAAGTATGCAGTCTGAACACTAGTATTGACGTCTATTCCTCTAGCCTCAACCAATCAAAGAGATAATGAGGCTGAATAGGTAAGATAAGGAATAAGATTATTTTCCTTTGCTTTTATTACTGAGCTCGTATGCTGTAAATGGATAATGACAATATAAATTCTGTACTATGATATTTTTAATGGTTTATTGCCTTAGGTTTTACAAAAATGAATGCCATATTTCAACACTACTCTTGCCTTAATGGCTTCCATAATATATAATATGAACAAGACAAATGAAATATTTCTCCTTCATCCTGAGCTTAAAGACGGATGATATTAACTTTTTATGTCTGGGGAAAAATTGGTGGATAGTTTTAATGCGTAAATTCCATTCCAGCTGTAATTTCATCCCTGTCGGGATCTCCTTCTTCCACCTCTTTCGGCTATTCGTCATTTCACCTTAAATAGATATATACCTACTTATCCATGGAAGACGTGATACAGCCAGATCACTACAGCTGATCACCTCGACTCATCTGACTAACTACTAAAATCAAGCGGTTCCGATATTTCAATATTTGGCGCGAAGGTACTCTGCTTGGGAAGTTGGAAGTCTGCATCATTTCCTAATCTATGGTATTCCATGTTGATCTCGGTGGGAAAATAAGTAATCTTTTATATTTCAGTACTCAAATCGATTTGCGCGCGTATGGGATAAGAAAAACTAAGTCTACTATGGTAGATAGCGCGGTGAAAGGGTTAAACTTGGTCCAAGGCCGAAGTTTTCAGTAGTTTTATTTCAATAAAAGACATACAAATTGACAATTTTTACAGAGATATTTTACCGTCTCAAAAATCAGTCGCATAAATAGATTTCTATTACATTGGTAGTCTGTTCTTATTAGCACATCCAAATATAAGATGTCAGTATGACAACAACTTTTAGTTTCAGTCGTTCAGCTCCACTTAAAATTGGAAAGGGCTAAATTAATTAAAAAGAATTCCCAAACAAAATAAACATGGCAACAATGTCTGTATCATAGACCTTGCGATCGTCACAGTCGTGGCAAGATTAGTGAAAGCTAAGATCAAAAAATAATCGAGTAATTGCTTAAGGCCAATGAATGTGTGGTATTCATTGTACGACTTTCTTTCCGAGTTAACAGACTCATTTTCAGCTTCTGCTGCCTCTGAGCTCGTTGACGCTTTAATTCACAATGGAAAATAACGAGAGATCTCCCATTATAACTATTGAACAAGGATCTCTTGAAGGTATATCGAAAACTACGCTTCGTGGCCGAAAGATTTATGCGTATTTAGGAATACCTTACGGGAAGCCGCCAGTGGGAGCTTTACGTTTCTCGGTAAGATTTCATTAATATTTCCCGCTCGGAGCCGGTGATTTACTGTCATCTATTTATTTAACAAACTATAGTTAATAAATTTTTAAAGTTATGATTGATATTTTTACCATTATTTTCTTATATGTCACTAATAGAAGCACATTCAATTAAGAATGCCAATGTTAATTCTACCCCTTTTCGGATCAGTAAATTTGCCCTCTTAAAATATTCGTCTCTCGAGAGGAAATTTTCAATTTATGAGAGCTAACTCACGTAACTTAAGTGAAGTCTTAATATTTCAATTTTGACAAGAAATCAGACCAATTTATAATCATATGCTGGAACTGGAGTTCTCAACATTTATTTTCAGGATCCACAACCGGCCGAATCATGGAACGGTGTCAGAGATGCATCACAGGAAGGCAACGCGTGTCCCAGCAAGCACATGATATTCCGTAATTTCATTGGGGAAGAAGATTGCCTCTTTTTAAATGTTTTTACTCCAGCGGTAAGATATATTTAAAGGAGGAAGGTCCGTTGACCGTTTCAGTTCAGAGCATGAGTTTTATTTACATGGTCCGAAAAATCTTCTTTATTATACTTAGTCTCACTGATTAATAGAGACCGAGGAATAATATTTTTGAAATGACTTTTCCACAGACAGAAATTCAAGGACAGCATTTTAAAGGAAAAAATGCTGTCATGGTGTGGATACATGGTGGAGGGTTTGCCATGGGGTCCTCTGAAGTTGCCATGTATGGACCTAATTTTCTCCTAGATAGAGACATTGTTTTTGTCTCTATTAATTATAGATTGGGCCCATTAGGTATGAGATAACTCAAATTTTCTTTTTTTGGTGTTTCATTTTTGGAACTATTTAAGATAAATTTATGAAATACAGGATTTCTAAGCACTGGAGATGAAGTATGCCGAGGTAACTGGGGACTGAAGGATCAGACGCTTGCATTGAAATGGGTCCAAAGAAATATCCATGCATTTGGAGGTGATCCAAACCGTGTAACAATTTTTGGGGAAAGTGCAGGAGGTGCAAGTGTGCACTATCATGTTTTATCTCCTTTGTCTAAAGGTACATTTCTTTGTATGAATACCATATGATGATTGTAATCCTTAGTAGTAATTTAATTAAAGTATTTGGTCTTTATTAATTATATTCACTTGGTAAATGAAAATTTGTAATGAATTATTTTTATAAACTTTTGTGAAATAGTGTCATTTGTGAAATACATAGTTTGCATTATATGGCTTATTGCCATATAGATAGGGAAAATAATAGTTTATAATTATTAATTTTAAGTCAAGTTACATTATGAAATTATTATAATATGACCAAAATATCCTCAATTCAAAAATGAATATTCTCTAAACTGATTTATCATATCTTGAGGTATTTTTAATCTGGCATTATATGTAAGCCTCCTTGAGTATTTTCTGGCCTCCCACTTGTTCTCTGTACATCTCTCTCTTGTTCTCTTGGTGTCCAGTTGCAGACTGATGGGCAATGGTTGTTGTTTCTCCTTGCCACATGTCCTACCTGCATAAATTTAAGTGACCTCATTTTATCAATCATGTCTGTCAATAAAGCTATACATTACCTTTGCTTTGGTTAAGCTTATCCACAGTCCTTTCTTGCTTTCCTCTGAATTTAGATTTAGAAGTCCTGAAGTTTCTGTGTTGGCTGTGAAGAGTACTAAATTTGTAAAATGCAGGTAAGTTATATCCTCCCCAAACCCATTTTTTGTGTTCTTGATTTTTTCCCTTTCTTTTTTAACATTCAAGTATGCATCAAAATGGAGGAAGAGAGGCCAACTTGGGCCTAACAAAGAGTTCATTAATTTACTTTTTCACTTACCCTACTCCTCCTCATACAGGTATTTAAAACATTCTTACAGAGCTACTGTAAATAACATAGCTGATCAGCAGTCTTCTTGTCAAACTTCCTTCTCTATCTTGAATCCATCAGTATATTCAAGTAGCCTTACAGAGGCTGTGGCATTTTTTTAGATGCTGTATTGAGATAGACGTACTCAGTATTTACCATTTCTTTAGAGCTTCTATGGCTTATAAAAGTGCACAAAGCAGAGTACAGGTGGCTCCCAATTGCCAGTTGGGTGCTCTGTTCTTTGATCTATCCCGCTGGATTTAAGTTTTTTCATAGGTGCATGCCATCTCATGCAAAATCACCTAAAACCCATTCCTTGTAAGTTTAAAATATTCCACCTATACTCTTCAGCTCCTCCAGCTGTTCCATTTTTCAACTACTGGATTGTTGCTGCCATTACATCTTCTGGGGTAACAGAGGGAATCATTCAGTGAGTTTTTCCTTTCCTCTTGACATTTTCCATCTTTTTACTCAGGTTACTTAAGTATTCTGCTACTGTCCTCAGAATTGTTTGTCTGTTGTATGTTATCATTCAATCTCCTTTCTGCATGGTTACATTCTGTTTTTTTCCCCAGTGTGTCACAGTCTGTTTTTTCCCCATTTTTAGGTAGTCTGGCCTCCTTTTTTTTCTTTTATAACCTCTTGCACAACTCTTTCTTGAAATTCCTCAAGTCATCCTTAGTTACACTTGCAAAATATTTGCTCATCTCAGTGCGCTGATATAATCTCTAGGTGGAGCTGACTTCTTTAATTCCTTTTGATTTGGTGAATTTTCTCACTGAAATTTCAGTCCTTTGTTCTTCTTGTTGTGCTTGTTACACCTTTTCCTTCACAGCTTTCATAAAGATGGCCTCCAGTTCTATTTTATGTTCTGAGAATTTATTTCTAAGTTCCAGCTGGAACTCTTTCTTTTTTTCTTTTATTTTTCTGTTGCTTATTTCATGCTTCTTGTATGAAACAAACTGCTTGTGTTCCATTTACACCTTGCCTCACTCTTAAATAATTTTCTTTTAAGGTTTATTTCATCGAGCTATCGCCCAGAGTGGTTCTGCTTTGAATCCATGGGCATTTAGAACCTCAAAAAGTATCAGAGATTTAGCATTTCAACTTGGTGATACCCTAGGATTCAAAGGTCCTCATAATTCTGAGCAGCTTTTGGAATTTCTGCGACAAATTGAACCGAAGGAACTTGTGCTGGCCTCTGAAAAACTTTGTCCTACTCATGTAAGTTGTTAACAGCTTTTCTACATTTACTGCTCCTGGGTACATCAGTAGCTGATGGAGCGGAGGATGCCTATCTACTTGAAGGGATTATTTGCTTTCCTCCTCTGCCACAGACTTCTTTGAGAGAGCTAAAATTTCGCCTAGCTTCTCAGTACAATTTGTGCAACCAAGGAGTGAAGCCATTTCTTTTTTCCTCACTTTTTTCCTTTGATTTTCGTAACAGTTGGAAGTGCGATTTTGAATTGTTCTCGATATGAATTCCTCAGGATATAGGTAATGATTTTTAATAATTTGTTACGAAAGAAAAAACTGCAGTGCAGGGTAGCCTGCTTTACACCACCTAAACTGTACTTGGGAGTGATGGCCAATTTTTTAATCATTCTCTAATTGTTCAAGTTGTTTGAAATTTTTCTTTCTTGTTATTCACTATAAAGTACCAAAATCTATCAGAAAACAGAAAAATTAGATTCCATTTCTGACTAAAGTATTAAAATTGCTAGCCAATCTCAATGGGTTAAGGAATGAAATTATGTAGATTCTGAATTCTCATTCTCTTTCTTTGGAAGTAATGTCAACTCACTTCATAATTTGCACTTTTAATTAAGATTATCATAAAACAATATGTCAGTTTATGGCAACAATATCATATTAATGTGTATAATACAGTCTTTTGAGTACAAATTAAGGTAGGATTGAAGTTTATGTACATTATAGCATAATTCTTTAAGATAGTACTAATTTATTGTGATTTAATTTATGAAGTTCAGTTGTCCACATATGTATTCATGGACAAACAACACTTTTGTCTTGTACACATGATCATTATGATCAGTCTAAAAGACAAAATTTTGTAGCCCTATCTGCAATTACTTGCTTTGGAACCAAAATTTTTAAATAAGGAGGACTACAGATATTTTCCTTTTCTTGAATAATTTACATAAAATAAAATTTTAATATAGGAATTGCTGATAATGAAAATTAGTGTCAAACATTGTTTATAAGCCAAAAATATTGAAAGTCAAATTTCAGATTGATTACTTTTTGCCAACAGAAGATATGTTATAATCAAAGGAAATAGTAGAACTATTGCTTCCTTAAATATATATCTGGAGGATATCAATCTCTACATCAGGAGCTGGTTCAAGACATAGTGGGTACAGATGCAGAGATTTCATGCCAAGCATTGTGATTAAGATATTGTGCAGTATAATTGTTGGGTTAACATATCATAGAATTTAGTCACAAAAAATAGAATGTTATTAGAGCCTATGATTGTACAAACAGCATTTTAATTGCATTAATAATTAAGTCCATACTGAAGTATGAAGACTTCAGAAGAAGAATAAATACATGGTCTATTGAGATTTCTTTCATAGCCTCTTGGTCGTTGTTAGAATATAGCACGATTGATGATGAAGAAATTACTTCCTTATATCAATGGTTTAATTTTCCTTAGTGGTAAATTTAATGTCAACAAGTGCTATTTTGCAGGAAAAGTTAGCTGGAATCACGTTTGCATTTGTTCCTACATCGGAAGTGGAAGGGTCAAATGTGTTTCTTCCTGGTGAGCCTCTGGAACTGACCACCTCTGGAAAATTCAATAAAGATATTATCTACATATCAGGAGTGACCACTGCAGAAGGCTTTGTTGTTGAATGTAAGTTTGATAACAATTTCAAGTGCCTAAATGAGATTGTAGATGAATGACCTTGTGACCAAAGAAGTGAGTACTAAGAAGATGAAGATAAAGCAGATGTTTTTCCTCATCGTCATGTGTTAAGGCTATGTTAAGGCAAAAGTCTTCTTTTGCTTGAGATTGTTTAATGGAGACACTTCTCTGCTGAAGCTTGAGATTTATCCAAGAAACAAAAAATGAACACCAACAATCAGAGACATCCCTTACTTAAGATAAAAGCTTATCAGAACACAATCTTCTGTAATCAGAAATATTTACTCTATAGAGTGACAAACAAGATGAACAATAATTGCTTCCTGACATCAGAATATCAGTTTCAAAGATCAAAATCCCTTTTCTTTTATCATATTCCACTCCATTTCATAAATGAGTATTTGATTTCAAAATAGAGTAGCCTCTTTGTTAGGGTCCAGCAGACCTATTGTCAGTTACTATAATTACTGACACATATTCAGTATAGTAATTGAACATAAAAGAACGTTTTTTCCATATTTTAGTACCTGCAAAAATAAGCAACAAAAATTTTCTTTTGGATTCAATATCCATTAATCTCAAGGTGTGCTTCCAAACTGGCCTAAAGTTCCTTGGATGCCTAGTATCTGGGCCCCTACTATGGGGAGGGGCAAGTTTAGGAAGTGATTTTGATATTTCTGTGTGGATAAATGGTATATTTTCTAGGTATTTTGACTTTAATAATTCACAATTGCTCATTGCATGAATAGTGGTAATGAAGAAAGGCCCCACTTTTGTAGTTGGCTGAACTTGCCACAAACATGTCCCTGGATAGTGGCAGCAGTGGAAAGATTGCTAATTTAAAAATAACATGATAGTAGTTAAATAATTTTGCTACTCAGGAATCCTAAACTTATTTTGAAAATAACAAATGATAATTATGCTGCATTTTCAAATTCATGCAGTCAGTTTGAAAAAAAAAGAAAAAATATTCTTCCCACCACACAATTGGTTAAATAATTTATTCCTTCTGGTAAGGTGCTAAGGTTAGCTTTATGACCAGAATTTTGACAACTTGTCAGAGACTTGAATGAAGTTCATTTTGATGATTATTTCTTATTTTCAGATGAAACTGTATATTCCAAAGCATTTTGAGTTGAAAGGAATAATGAATCCATGTTTAAATAATGTTGTTATAGTGTTATTCTTTGTGTGAATATATATATATAATTAAATTTTCTTAGTTGGAGATAATGCCATTAAGCAGAATCCTACTTTTCTGGGGAAAATTGATGCAAATGTCGAAACTCTTGTTCCACCAATTCTTGGTTTAGAGCGAGGCTCAGCCAAGTGTAAGGAAGCTGGGTTGAAAATTAAAGAGTTTTTCTTTGGTGAGCAGCCAGTGAGCCCAGAAAACATAGCTAGTTATTATGATGTAAGTATTTGTTTGAAATTAGTTATGAATTAATATTTTGGAGTATGTTGATGATCTTAACCATTGAAATTTTCGATTGATATAATACTTATGCTAATTCCTAATTTGAACTGCCATTGTAAATTTAGTCAATTGATAATGATTTTTTTACTTACAGTTACAGAATGACCTTCTTTTTCTCCTGGGAGTGGACTTAACTATTAGGATGCAAGCATTGTATTCCACCCTTCCTGTTTTCTATTATCAATTTTCATTTGAAGGTGAACTAGGAATGGGAAAGAAAGTTTGTGGAGTTGATCTTCCAGGTGAGAATTTGTCTATGTCATGCTGATTTGCAGTGTAATATCATCAATTAGAAGGCCTATAATTTTTCAGTGCTATATTTCTTGTTTGGGAAGAGGGAAATGCATGAGTAAGCTCACTCAACATTGGAGGTAAACCATGATAATGAATGTTAATTATATCAACTAGGGCAGTGTATTTCAAATCATCGGACGATGGAACATTAGTATACCACATTTGCATAAAATTTGAAAATTTGCAAAATATTTGACAATTGTGTTGATGCAAAACTTGAATCGTTATCATTTGTTTAAATTTATCCCAAGTTAGAGTAAACATGAAAAGTTTGTACCATTATTGATTATTTGGTTGGTAAGATGTTAAAATATAGGCATGGAACACACATTTACTTATAGGTTGAATTAAGAATTTTCTGGCATCTGCTCATGTTTTTTTTACTTAAATTTTTGAGCAAATGCATCATCACCTAATGAATTGTAAGTGACACTTTCACAATAACCTCAGGATCTCTTAAGTTTGAGATTAAATAAGTTACTATAATTATCATTTGACTTAGAAATTGCTTTATTCTGAACAGATACCAGAAATTAAATTGAATTTCATTAGCGCAGCATGAAATAAATTCTCAACCACCAATGTGCTGTGGGGTAAATAATTTGGCAACACTGACCTAGGGTTAGGGGAAAATCATCTTGTTTTTAAATTCAACTCTTAAGAATTTTATTCCTGAACACTGGCATAGAAGCTAGAAAATCTATCTATTTATTCAGGAATATTTCATAATTATTTGTTTTTTTTCTCTGCAGGTGTATGCCATGGGGATGAATTAGGGTATATGTTTCAAATGGAGATGATGTCTCATATGAATCTAAGTCCAGAATTGCCTGAAAGAAAAGTCATCGACCAACTTGTAACATTATGGGCAAACATAGCAGAAACAGGGTTAGTAAAACAAATCAGTTTATCAAAATACATTATTGAGCCTTAATTTAGGGGTAACTTTTAAGAAATGAGAATTCTATGAAATTGTTATTACGCTATTTATGTCATCATAATATGGTTAATGTGGAAGAATCTTATGTTATTTATTTTCATGCTGATGTTTAAAAGTAATTTTGATATATCCAATTTGTAATGTAAAGTAATGCTCAAATAGCCTCTGCTTGTTTCCAACCAAAGAAATGATTCATACTTATATGATACATACTGTTGTCATTTTTGAAAGGCACAGTAGTTGCAATCTGAGGATGTGAATGACCATATCCTTATTTTGTCCATCCTTTTGTAGAGGGGTATGGATAAAACAGAGGGCTGTTAGTATGTTGTTGAAAGTCCTACAAGCTCTGTTGGATAGTGGTTGGACTCAGTTGGACTGTGAGCTTTCTCTCACTTACTCCTTCCACTTTCCTAACTTCTGCAGATTTGGATACATCCTTAAAGCATGACCACTGTATATTGGGTTATTATTTTATCAAGAAAGCTCTGCCACTTGCCAATTTATTTATACTCTATTGCATCAAGTCTAAAGACTTGTATTAATGTTGGCTTTAGCTTTCCTTACGTTGATTCTGCTTCACATTTCTCTTACTTTATTGCGTATATCAACCATTGCCTCACTAAGAGATTAAAGTCTGTGTAATAAATGGTGAATTGGACTTGCAAGCCAATATGTTGCCATACCATAGAGTCTGATGCTGATATTATCAAATATATTATGTCAGCAATGAGATTAAGATTTCATAAATAACTTGAATGATCATTAATTGTCATTATTAATGAACAGAACCCTTACTTTATTACTTTGGTGCTTAGTATAGTAATTTAGAAATTACAGTTATAAAATTAAATACTAGAGTGTCAATTTTTCTATGAGAAATTTCTGTTTACACACTATTCATAATATAGTCTTATCATAATACACATTCAATTTACTTTTTATGAACAAGTTTTTTCTTCCGTTGAAGGCATCCCAGTCAGAGTGGGAAAAAAGAGCAATCAGCTAGTATTTCTTGGGAGTCTGTGCCAATTGGAGAACAAATAGTTAAATTTCTGGATATTAATGAAAATCTACAGATGGTATGTAACCGTGGACCTCAGGCCTCAAGAATGAATTTTTGGGATTCTTTGTTCAAGGAATATGCTGGAGAAAAGAATTATTTTGCTTTAAAATTGAAGGAGAAGCTGTAGTATTTGATCCTTAACTTTTTGAAATTTTAACACAAGTTTCCATCAGCCATAATGTTGCTGGAAAAAAGAAAGCAAAACAATGACAAAAGTATAAAGAATTATTTGGTGTGGTTCTAGATTATATAAGGAGATAGTTATATTAACTACAATTATTCAAAGCTTCTCTCTATTTTATAGTCTTAGATATCATGATACCAAAGCTGGATTATAAATAAATGCAGTTAATTGATTTCCGTAATCATACAACTTAGATAAGTTCAATGGTCTTGCTGTTTGACCAAAATATATTGATATTCTAGAAAAATTTTAATACTATTTCTGATGGATTTACAAATATTCTTAAAGGTTTTGAATGATATATATTGGCTGTGTAAAGTGAATACTCTAGCTACTATGATAAAGTTGTTACTTCTTGTATAAATTTGTTTAAGGTTGACAATAAAATTAAAAGACACTACTTGAATCACCGTACATTTTACTTATTTTATTATTCAAATTTTTAATTTAAAAAATCCTTTTATTTGAACATATCAAATATTAAAAATTCAACATTAAAAATTTACTACAAATACAATGTTTATAGCTTCAATATGTTCCGAGCAGCAATTCACATCTCCAATCAGTTATTTTACGTGAAGTTAAATAAATTAATTTGTTCTAGTGCACAGAAATGTTTTACGTTTAGTGTGTTTTTACTTGTAAGCATGTCAAAAACCAAGAGGCTGTCTGAAGATTGTTTAGTTAGTTACAATGCAACAGCCTTTTGTGGTGGGAGACCTATAAAATTGCCATACAACTACAGGTAATAATCAGTCAGTATAGTCCAATAATGCATGACCGATTAATCAGTTATTGGCCATTTTGCTTTTTGATGCAACCATATATTTTTCTTTAGCAATTATTCCTCTTTTAATTTTATACCCACCAAATATCATTTTTTCCTTTAATGAATTGTGACCAAATTCCATTTTAATAAAATAAAAAAATAAAACTACCTTCTCCCAACAGTTGGAACCCCATCTAATTTGATTTCTGATCAAACCAACACTTTTTACAGCACATTCACATTTAATCTTAAATGACTTAACTGCTATCAAAATGTAATGCCTCTGAGTTTCAAGAGAGGCAATTCTTCATCCAGATATAGAGAACAGAAATATATAAGTTATCAGAAACTTATTTAGGCAATAACTCACTTCGGGGAGTGAAGAAGAGAAACAACATACCTCAGTCTTCAAAAGAATTTATAAAATATACATAAAAATTATAGTTACATTAATACATTGATAGTACAACATTAATCCCTTTTAAGTTCTCTCTGTGGGAAGTAGGTAAATTTTAAATTTGGTGTTTTTTACTTTTCACATGTGTTTCATTTGGGACAATTAATAGGTTTTTTGTTTCCTCATTTTTTCTTAATATCATACTTTGATTACCACAAACATTTTATTTTATATAGGGGTATTTGGATGTTTTTATAAATATTCCACAATAAAAATAATGAATATTATAAGATAAACCATTTGGTTCCAAAATTAATAAGAAATACCTTTATTCACCATTTCTATGATGCAGAGAAAGCAGTACCAAATCCATGGGCTGATAATTTGAAGAAGTCTTCTAAGGTATCTAAGATATCCCTAATATCTAAGAATTGTAAGCAAGATACTCAATTTGCTTAATTTGACTCTCTGCTTATTCTCTTTCTATGATCTACCATTGAATTTTTAATGGCAGATTTTGCAGAATGCATAGAGAATCATTTTATTAGAGATGATAAAAAAGAAATGAAATGTTGATACCCTCATAATAATGAGGAAGTAGACTTATCTTTAACAGAATTCTTCTTTTCAAATGCATCAATGATTACACATTACAACTACTTTCCAAATCCCTTCAGATTCTCATAAACCTCTTCTTCATTTCTAAGATAAGAAATCTCTCCCTGTTTATTACTTTCCAAGCTTCTTCCTTTCCTTCATTTACAACTTTAATACTGCCCTTTGTTCTAAAATACAACCTTGGTTAGCCTCTCTCCTCTACAAGTCAAACCTAATTTATATGATAAATGCTTAGTAATATCACACATGAATTTATCACTACTATTTTTTGAGTCATACCAAATTCTGGAGGTATTGCCTTATTTCATGGGGTTGTTTTCTAGAGAATATCCTTAAATCTTCAGCTGCAATGGCAGAGTAGTTAACACTCCAACAACAAGGCTAGTAGGATATTTATGATTAGAGAATGGCTGTGTTTGTTTGTCCTTAGTTACAGTTTACTGTCTTTGTCCAGAAAATGAAACGCTTTGGGAAGAAACTAAATTTTTATTACAAAAATGATTCTTTGTGTGCATGCACAATCTAATTACACTAGATTGACTGAAAATTCAGCATAATGGAGTTTAATTTAAGTTTTTATTGATTTATTACACTTTCTAAATAATCATTACATGTATTTTATATGTTCCATAATTCCAGCATAGGAAAATCATCATCTGGGATACATATTTTGATTTATTAGAAAACACTCTTTGCTTCCTCACATGCAATATTCATTTTACTGTCTCAACTGATGAATTACTAACTATTTATTACAGTCTTTTTATTCTCATATTGTTAACAGTATACTATTCTTGGGGTTCTTCCTACCATGCCATCAAAATATTCGAACTACAAAAAAAGATTTGAAATTAAAGCAAACACCACAGTAGACTCACCCAGCTTTCCTTTCTTTTAGTAATTCAAGATTTTATCTCTTCCTTGCATTTTTATTTTCTCTTCAGTTTTACATGTTAAATCCCTCCTAAAGAACTTCAAGACAAATACTGATACATCTTATAATAGTTCATTTTGCCATAATCATATATGAAAATCTTTCTGAAGAAATAAAGGCTTTTTATCATTTTTTAAATCT
Organism: Pachydiplax longipennis; assembly: GCA_036926295.1. Classification (NCBI taxonomy): domain Eukaryota; kingdom Metazoa; phylum Arthropoda; class Insecta; order Odonata; family Libellulidae; genus Pachydiplax; species Pachydiplax longipennis. Next base: position 8,663,699 of record JAVFKF010000024.1, on the reverse strand, counting down.
AAAGCTAATCTTAAACTACTTTCTCATTTAAACAAAATATTTTATTCTGTTGAATTTTATCCATTCTTTCATTGACTTATTGTATCTTACTTTTATATTGTATAGATTTATATGTATTGTCAAATTCATTTCATTGATTCTCATACTCAACATTTATACTACATGTATTGTTCATTTTATCTACTGTCTTACATAATAATCACCAATGTGTGTACATTTATGTATCCGATGTCAGTTAACTCCTGTAAAAATACGTAGGAGAAATATTTGGAAGTTATATTCATGTACTTCCCGATGTGAGAGGATTATAAATTTGTCATGAAAGGTCCAATAGAGTACATATTGTCCAATAGTTCCATATGGATATTTGTTAGTCCATATTATCCTTGGTTCGACTCTGGATGACTCAAAAACACTCCCATTAGAAATGTATTTAAAGTTTATTTTGATCAATTGCAGAATTAAATCAGAAATTGCAAAAATTCTGACAAAGTCCAAAAATGAGTGTAATTTTGCCAGTATAAACAACCTGTCCCCCTAGCAACAAAGGCAATAGTTGAACTCAAGTTGCATAAGAATTTAGGGAAAGATAGGGCCATATTAAATGTATGAGGAACTGACATTTCACAGTAAGGAAAACATTACTCAATTTTGAAAATGGAAACTCTGCAACATAACTGTATAAATAAATTATATTCTATGCTTTAAAATTGTATTAATTCATTTTAAATGTCCTAAACAGCAATAATATTTCTTAGCATTCTAGATAATTCCCTTATATTAGGTTTACTAAAATTTTTTCAAGTTATTTTTAGGCGATCCAATCATATTTAATGCTTCAGTTTCTATTGTGATGCTTACTTAAAATTCAAGAGGAATTATTTTTATTTTTGAAAATCAAGAAGGACCAGATATTATGCATATGTTATAAGTTAAATTTAGTAACATCATTTTGACTAGGGAATTCACTAGTGTTTATTACTAAAGCCTATTTACTATTCTATGTATTGAAAAAGCCCTCTTTTGATCCATGGTGAATGAAAATTATCATTATCATCACAGAATTATCAGATCAGATGAACGTACACCCAGCTATTAGGGATACTGCAAGCTTAATGCAGACAGCCATTTTCATTGGTCATTTCACAAATTTAGATTTATTTTTATAAGTATTAATTAATCCTTAAAACATCTTCTCTTTTTCTTCATCTCTCAATCATCTTAAAGTGGAATGAATACCTTCTGATCCCAAACATTCAGATTCACAAAAATATTGCCTACTTCCTTAAAAAAATACTAAGTGAAGATAAAATGGATATTTATGAATATATGGATGGGTGTTTATGAATAAATTCAAAGCCATAAGGCATAGTTGTCTTAAAGAATTCCATTTTAGTTGTTTCATTATTTTATTTTGAGACTGTTATAATGATAGGCAAAATAAGATAAAATTTTTATTATAGTAACTATTATTCAGTAAAATAGAACATCAAGATATCTCACTTATTATAAAACTGTATACAGATTAACAATAACACCTAATCATGAACAATCTATTTTTTGTAGAACAACTTACATTATAAAACCAATATATTAATACTACCCTTTGCAAGAAATATATTTAAATGCAAGGTAAAATTTTCATTCCAAAAACTAAAAGTAATGTAAATGCAATAAATACTTATTTAAGTTTTGGCTTCATTTGTTGACTCTCATGCGTAATGCTCCACTAGATATAATAGTCAATTAATATATTGTGCTTAAGGCTAAGATTACTTCTTCAGAACAATAAGATAGCCTGGTTGTGGGGCATAAAAATGTGTCCTGAATGCTCTTTGGTATATTCTTTGTGCAGTATAACTCTTGAGTTAAAAATATCAGGTCCTTTTCTCAAAATAACTTTGAAAATCTTCTTATTAAATACTGAAGTTCTTAGATCAAACATGCCTGATTTTCATTATTGCAGATTAATTTCATGTACAATCATTTCTTCATACAACAAATCAGGCCCATACCTATAAAAATATAACAATGCATATATATTAATACATTGAAATTCATTTTACCATTCATCAAAATATTGACACATATTTAAAAAAAAATTAAACACAGTAAAATCACAGCCATCAAACGATTAATTTTAAAAAGCATTCTTGTCATAAATTCCAATATTAAGAGAGGCAAAGGTTCCAGCAAGTAAATAGTGACATTCTTAACTACAATTCTTAAAAATATTAACAAGGATCCAAGGTAGTTTAAGTATAATCCCATGGGTATCCATCACATATGCTAAGCTGATGCTTGACATGCTCAATGATGCTGCATACATCAGAAAGATGAGAGCTGATAATTATTTTATTGTTTATGAGTCATCGTCATCTTGAGGGGAAGCAAGAGGGTTATTTTGAGAATACATCATGAATAGAGACAAAGAAGAGCTTAGATGAAATATATTTTATTGTTTCTGTATAGTTAAAGATATTGTCTCATGAAGAAATATTAAATGCCAATCACAACTAAAATAAAAGCTGAATGTTTAAAAGGAAATTTACACTCAACTGCTGGCAACTTTAAAGGAAGCTTATTCCCTTATTTCCCCCTTTTGTGAGACACAATTTATCTAAAAAAAATCTTCAATCTTCTTGCAGCTTTTTATGCAAATTTTTACATTTATATTTGTAAGCATATTTTTTATAAATGTATATCAAGCATAAGTGTAAAATAACAAAATTCCATACCCTTAGGGTATAATCCCAGCTTCCAGTTGACAATGCAGTTCCATCAGGAGAAACCTTAAGACATGACACTCTATTTTCATGCCCATAGAGCATTGTTACTCTAACACATTTCAGTGTATCCCATACATTTACCGTGTAATCGTTGTAACCAGCAAATAGCAATCGTCCTGCAAAACAACAACAAGATTAGAGCAAAAGAGTGGTGCTTTTCAAGCTTGAGGAAAATTAAATTTCCTAAATATGAGGGATATCCAAAACAAAGCTTTCTCCATACATTATATAAAATAAAAACAACCTCATTCAAAATCATAAACTATTTATTCATAATCTAATTCATTTATTACTTTATTTTCCAGCAAAATCTCAACTTAGTCCAAGGCATTCTTGGCAACTAATTGAACCATTCTCCAGCCAAATTCTTTTTTTATCTTTGTTATCAGGTACAAATGAGAGAAATTATTAGACAGACACCCTCTAACTTTAATGCATGCCTAATCTTCAAGTATTTTCCTTTTGATTTGTTGTTCTCAGTGACTTAAATTGAGTTAATTGATGGAAGACAAATCATTCATGAAGGTGAGGGTAACCGATGCTTCTAAAGCAAATGTGACTGTTCCTGAGGCAACTATTCAGATGATAATTCCAAAGCAGCATTATAGATAATCTGCAGTATGCAAAAGTTTGTGCCAAGTGGGTGCTGATACAGGACAATAATGCATGGAGGCTGTTTAAACCTTTCTGCGATTAGTCAAATGTGTGGCAGATATACTGTTTTAAAAAATAAAATATTATTCTAATCACAGAGGTTGATGATTTGCTAAAGAGGAATTGAAGATGGATTTTTTTGGAAAAGGAATTGGAGAAGAAGTTGTTAAATTGGATTAAAGAAGAGACAAAAATTGCCTAAAAGAGATGGAAAAAACTGAATAATGTACATAGATTATCATTAGTTAGTATTTGAGTTGTAGTAGAATTGTTAAAAAATGCTCTAACAGCTGAGGTCGTTCCACACATGGGCCCCCAGCTGGAATCAACCTGTTTCATTAAAGTCAAACATGCTGCCCTCATGGCTATCCAGGAACTTCTAAATAATAGGAAAAATTATTATTCGAATACCCTTCACTGACTTATTTCTATTAACAATACTTACCACTTATGGAAAAATCAACAGAATTCACACCAAATATGATGCTCTCTTTTGTATAAACAGCTACTTCTCGGTCAGCCCGTAGATCAAAGAGCCTACACTGTGAGGGTAAAGAGAAAGGAAGTCAATAAGACATAATATAATAAGAATGTAAAATAAAGGCTTAAAATTAACTTACAGTGGAATCATCAGACCCTGTTGCAATGGCATCCCCACTTGGGTAAAATTTCACTGTATTTATATCTGATTCATGACCTTCAAATGACTGCACACACTGTCCTGTTCTCATGTCCCATATTAAAGCCATTTTGTCACAGCTCTGTCAAATAAAATCACTTTAGTCATTAATATTATAACTTCATGGACAAACTAAGAGTAAAACTTACCCCAGAAACAAATGTGTTTCCAGTTTCAGAGGGTGCTAAATCCACTGACATCACGTCACCACTGTGCCCATGAAAACTTTGCAACATCTGACCTGATTCCACATCCCAGAGGGCACAAGTTGAGTCACCACTACCAGTTAGTATCTGATTAAAAAGAACAAATTAAAAAAGGAAAAACTGAAATCATCTCTTACTTGAAAACCATTTAGGCATCATACAATCTTCCTAACGATAAGAAAAACAAAAATATGGGAATGAGAGCAAATTTCTCTACATGACTAATGCTGATTAATTTAAATTAATAATGTATCTCAATTAAAATCATCAAAGAATATAATTTATAAAAATGTCCCAATTCATGCTAGCCAAAATTTTCAAAGATGGATGCATATGACACCCTGAGACAACATTCAAATTTTATAAGTTACTAATGTTTAATTTTGATTATAAAGTAGAATCATGACATTTCACTTCATAAACGAAACAAAAAACATTAATTCCAAATGAGTTAAAAACATAAAATTCTTAACAATGTATGCCAGGCAAGTACATAAATAATAATGTGAAATAAATTTTTTCGATAAGGGCTATACAACGTAGGCAATTGCAGTAATTTTCGTGATTTTTGATTCAAAGTTGTCTTTTACAGGTAAATATTTTGTACATAGATGGAATAAAATCAATTTGTTTTCATGTAGATTCATATAGTTGAAGTGAATAAACTTTGTTACCTGTTGGTCTGAATTTGGGAATGTGCAGCATGACATATAACTTGTATGAGTTCCAACTGTCTTCTTTTTGGCAGTGACATCCTCTTCCAAACTTAAAGGGTACACAGTTACTTTGTTATCCAACCCCCTAAAAATTATGACAAACAATATAAAAATTACATTACAATTAAACCTGTGGTTATAAAACTATAAGTTTATTCTCAAAAGACACTGCATATGACACACCAGTGTCTCTGGCCACTTTATTTCAGTCATTTCAATGCAAGCTTAAAGAGATACACAAAATATAGCAAATTGTTTATTTTCAATTTTGGTAAAGTTTAACAAGCCAACAATTTAACAAGCAATCATCTCAATATTTTACCCTAGGAAGCTGATTTTTCATTAAAATTTCACAAGTATTTTTTTTCAGAGCTAATAAAAAAATTTTAAAAATTGAATTTGACAAATGAAAACAGCCTCTGGAATTTCAATATCTCAAATACTACATGTTATCAGGAAGTGAAGGAGTCAAATGGTTAGAGTGGTAGATCAGAAGAAATAAACATTTGATCAGTGGCAAAAACTAAACACCTCATATATGAATGCTTTTCAAAATGCATTTTTTCTAATTCTCTGGAGTATAAAATTCCATTTCATAATCCAAAAAGTATTTATTCATAACTTTATTTTTCAATGTGACCTTCTTCTGTTATAGCATTCATTTCATCTTGGAAACTGCTTCAAAGTATCTTGTAAAATAAGATTGTCCCAAGATAATGTGATCAATAAATATGACTACTTTATAGAAGTTGAAAGTTTTTAATCACAAAGAAATTTATGTTTTGTATACCTCTGGTATTAGTAAATTCAATATTTCTGTAAATACATTAACATATAGTTAACTCTCCACAATCCATGAGTAGGTTATGAATTAAATTTTACGCTTTGTCAATATTTTCTATGATCTCTTTGAAAATATTGAAATAGAAAGCAGATATGTATTTTATTTTGTATGTTTATATTTTTATTACAATAAGGTTTACTGCAGCTTAAGGATCTGTGAGATTATGACAACAATGACATTACTGCTGCTAAAAAATCTGAAGTTGATTGAAGAATAATCTTGATATAAATTGAAAATTCTTGAAAACTGAAAATAATAAACAGTGGATAAAATAATAATAATTTGCTTGTGGTCATAAACTATGGACACTATAAGAAATAAGAATTAGATTAGTTTGGATTATTTGTGGATCCTCTTCCTATGATTACTCTGAATAATTGAGTGTTCACTATATTTCTCCAACAGGTGCTAAATACACTTCAATTTGGCATAATATCCTGTGACACTATCTCTTGCTGTTAAGTATAACATGCAGATTGCTAACCTTAACTAGTATTACATGTGCACATACCCACAAGCAACTAAATTCCCTGATGGAGCGTAAGCACATGCCATCACCCAAGTAGTTGGCATCGTAACAGCATGCTCTTTGTTTGTGGTAAATGCATCCCATATAATCATTTTTCCATCCTGAAAGGAAAACGAAGACTTATTAATTTTCATATTTGTAATTAAAACAAGCAATACTAAACTATAAGATAATGATAGAGGGCATTCAGAACCTCGACTAAAACTATTAATTTAAGGATTTACTTAAGTAAATTTGGAAAAGCAGCTTTCCTCTCAGGATATTAATGATGAAATCAATTTATCACAATCATTTCATTAAGTTTTTTAAAAAAGGTGAACTTATGTCCATCGCTTATTAGACAATCCTAACTCAACATAATATTGTGATGTACATAGCAAATGTTATTGATTTGATACTTTGAAACTTAAAGAAAGAAATTATTATGTAAATGCATAGAAGGAAAATAGCAGTATGTTTTGAGTAAATTCTATTTTCTTCATAGCATTCCATTTATATAGAATTCAATTTAAGTTTATGGATAATATTAACTTTCAGGTTAGAGAGAGAGGGAGCAATTCAATTCAATGAAAATTACATTTGTTAATTTGGAAAATTAAATACATTATAAGAAATGAAAGATAATAAGTATGACAATTTGAAATTATAAAATTCAATAAAAGGTATTTCCAATAATATAACTAGTTATGTCTGAGTTAGGAAATGGTTCCTTTCTATTCTATATAACATTTACTCTATCTCTATCAAGGTATTCCAGTCCTTTAGAATCCATCCATCACAGTCTTGTATCTCTTTAATCATACATTCACCTTTCCATTCTTTGTTTTGTTATTATTTTGTCATTAAAATTAAACTGAGAAGTATGCAAACATCAAGTTAACAGCTTTTTACCAAATAATCAAGAGGGAAGGAAATGTGACAAAGAAGGGCCCCTTCACATTAACCAAATATGAATCAATTATAATCACAGTGAATTTGATGTGTGATCTCATTGCCTTCATTGCTAAGTGATTAGTGTGTAAAGCGCCATTGCTCCAGCCACAACTTCCTGGGTTCAAATCCTGGCAGATCAGGTTTTTCTGCTCATAGAATGGTTGTGTATGTTAGTCTAATATTCCCATTCAGAGTTGACGACAGGAAGTGCATCCTGCTGTAAAAGTCAATCATCACCAAAAACCAATCTCATCCTCATCATCGCCCAACCATCATCATTCATCAGCTGACACCTTAAGTGATGCGAATAAGTCTTCAAAAAATTAAATTAACTAATTGCCTTCACACTAACTGAGTCAATCTAAACCAAATCTCCTCTTTGTCCTTATATTCTCTCAGTTGCCATAGCATGTGGCTGTTAATTTATGACTGACTGAAAGAAGAGGATTCTGACTAGTCAAATCATGCATGAATGCAAATAAAAACGGTCTAAACCTAATTTGGGGGTGTGCAGGCATTAATTGAGTCTGGATGTAGTTGAGTGTAAAGCACGAAGCGGAAATCTTGTGAGTCAGATTTATTTCATTTCAGATTGATTCAGATTTGTTTGGCGAGATGGAGCCTTTAAAAAAACTATTAATGGAAAACAACTACTACTCTGCCAATGCAGGAGCATTTCTACACGATGCAATGAATTCCATAGAGCTTTCCTAAATAATGACCCTCAAAGATCACACTTAACTGAGCATTTGTTGGATAAAAACCAACATTTGGATTTTTCACTCTTAATGCTGTCCAAAGATGTATAAGTTGGATATGCATGAATTCCAAATACTCTACCGTTTCCATACCAATGAAATCCTTTTCCCTGGGAATCCTCTTACATATATTATAATTCTGTATTTAGCCTGTCTGTGGATGATAGCATAGCTACCAAAATATGCATTGAGTGATTCTTAGGTCAGTTATGCACTGCTTTTTTTCTCCATTTGAGAAGTGGACCTCTGACAAATGTGGTTAATGGAAAGTTTCTCGAACCTCTATGAATCTCATCAGTTTGTTCCATTTATGCCCGACTTCCTCCATTTTATCAATTAGCAGTTCTGTATTGAATTCTTTCCTTAAATCCTCATATATCATCTGCATTCTCCTCATTTTTTGAACAGTAACTTACATTTCTGCTTCCCATGATTGTCTCTTTTCTTTTTCACCCAAGTTTCTACTCCATATTTTATAACAGAAAATAAACAGATATGTCCATAATTTATGTTTTTTTCTAATGAGAAATTTTATTCCATAGTAAGTTACAAACTTTACAATAGAAATACTACATATCTTGGAACCTTTTGCTGACTTCAGCATTTTATTTTGCATTCTGCATCTTTTACTTTCTAATTATTTGAGGAGATGATGAAATTGTAAAAATATAGTTCCTGAAGTATTTGACAACCATAATATATGTGATAAGATCATTTTTAGTTAACAGTTTAACTATGGTAGCTGCGTCTGATGCTGTGGTTACAGAATTAATTGTTTTTATACATTCCATCTTTTCTCAATAAGTAATGATCATTAAAATACACCGGCTGTCTTTTTTATCTTTAGAAATGTAGTTTAAGGGTTATCTCTGAGTTCAGCTACATAGTCACTTGCCTTCTACTGAATTACGGTATCATTCAAATACCTAGGCTGGCATGTCAGAATCATATATGCCATAAGAAATTCTTAGTTGAAGAATTATTTGATATAAGACAAAGAACTGAAGAGATATACTCATCCAAAGAAAGCTACTGAAAAATACTCTTAACTTACAATTCATTTTACAGTAAATAAAGCCCAAATAAATATGCAAACCACAACTGAATGCAATGAGTTGGAAACCATTAACTTACACTGTTTTAATAAAGAAAGATTCAGAATCACTGAAAGTAAATTTTAATTGTATTAAGCTTTAACTGATTACTGGATCACCTAAAATAGCAGTGATAAACATCAAGTTATGAGCAGAAATTACTTGGGATTAACACCATCAGAACATATATCAAGCAAATACTTTGAGAAAAACGAATAATAAAATCTAATAAACAGAATCTTAAAGCCCACCATAACTGAATAAATGGTAAGACAAAAGCATTGTCCTTTACCCAGAATTGGAAAGGATTAAGAGAAAAGATAGTAATCAAGTGAAAGCAATACAATAAATACCAATTCAAAAGAGTTAACCACAACCTTTGCCAAGAGCAAAATAACGTAGCTGGAAAACGGATCATCCTGGCATTATTGTCTTATCTTATAATAGCTATCTTACTTTGGATTAAGCTCCATATTTCTGGATTTCATTATTTATGTAATATCATATTAGGAACAATACGTAAAGTAAATCTTCATTACATTCTTTAAAGCTATTGTAAAAGCTTGTAAGCGAGCTCAACCAGAGAGAGATATTTTTACTCCTTAAACTCAGATGAGTCAGTAATATCTTTAATAAAAGAGAAGAAGCTGAAATTGTGTCATCCTTAAATGATATCACGGCATTTTTGGGATATCTGGACTGTGTTGCAAAGCGTTATGTGAAGCTTCATACCCCCTCCCTCATATGGCCCCTTTTAAACAAAATGACTGCCACAACTTCTCTTTTTGTGCTGCATGGGTTCTGTAGCAAAATTAACCAATGAATAGCTGATATAATAGGTGCATATAGCATACATTGCCCAGATAAAATTTCATTACATATCTCTTTGCAGAAAGAAAAAGAAAACTAACAAAAAGTACAAAAATTATTTAGTTCTACAGTATTTTCATGACTACGAAGACCTTATCCTTTTAAATTTAGGTTTACAATCTATAATTTACAAAGTACATGAAAAAATCAAAGAACAATTTTATAGATGTATTGTTTTATCTTAGCAATGTTTAACTTATTTGTTACATCATATTTGGTTAAATATCTCCCTCCCATTACACAAAGTATCACATATTCTCCCCTTTCAACGTGGCAGCAATTAATGAAAACCCTAAAATGAATTGTCTAAAATGGAAAATACTAATACAAAAATGATAACTGGGATGCAAAGTAGTAGTGATTTACAAAATGGAATGGAATACTTCCAGTTAAAATTGAGTATTTAAATGAGAAGTTAATTTTAAACTGCTCTTTACTTTCACTGAAATCTAATTTCACATTTACCCACATACGAGTTTAATAATAATCATCACTCTATCCACAACGTGTGATATCCTTGACTACTGCTTTCTCTTTACAAGCTCTATTTCTGAAGTGTACATTTGAAGAACCATATCAATTCGAAGGAATAATATAAATAAATATATTGAAATAGAGGTATACAAGTTCAACTTCTACTTTCACAAACTGTATCGGTTGTCTCAAATCTCTGAAATAGCTTGCCTTAGCTGGAGATCAGTTGTTTGCATGGAAAGGGAGCACTTTTGCTACTACGCAGCTGAAGCAATGACATACACAGGTAAGTTAATAAAAAGAAACTTTTAGTCTTCCATCATTAAATACCATTTTCTTAACATTAAAATACCTTTTTCAAAGTAGAACTACTAACTGTATCCACTGAGATTTAAATTGCAATTCTGATTAGAAGTGAGAAAATTAAATGGAAAGAATAGGAGCGTATTCAATAAATATTCAGTGACAAAATTACAACTCAAAGAGTGAGTAGAATTATCCATGAAAATTTTAGAATAAAACGTTAAGTGTTGGTTTTGAGTTCTCCGATTCAAGTTTGGAATCTTTTAAGGAAGGATGTTAGGCACTAGGTTAAAATTGTTACATACATTCAGAAGAATATGCTTATGTAAATTAATAGGCATTCAGAAACTAAGCTAGTATTCCATTAAAATTGATCAAAAGGAGCCATATAAAATACTGAAGAAGATACGAAAAAGTTCCCTATTTGTTTTCCAGCAAATTTTTGCTATATTCTGATACCGTGGAGTCTCTTGAGAATCGGGGAACCGAAGACAATACCTAATGACAGCTGTATCAGCCTCCTAACATAAAACAAAAAGTGCTCCACATTTAAAGCTTTAAACTACAACGTTTAAGAGCACTCACTATATTTTAAACTTAAATACAGAGATGGGTTAGGAAATTTAGAATGCGAACAAGAAAGAAAAACTAAACGATTCGAAGATGAAAAGAAACGCTTCAGTCACAGTCACTGTACATTGTCGTGCGACATACCTGTGATGAAGATACGATGTGCCTTTTGTCTTGAGACCAATCGGAACATAGTACCTTAGCTTGATGACCTTTGAGTATTCTACGAGGTTTTATGTTCAAAGTACCGATACCATCCAATCTTTCAGCAACAGTTGATACTAGAGAAAAGCCAATATATTTATATGTATTTCACAATAGAAAATAAATTATTCATAAGTTTAATGAGCAAATGTGGAATCTATCGACACAACACTAGTGAGAACGTCGGAAAAGTCATACTAAATGTGTTAGAAAAACTACGAACAAGGTACATCATTCAACTTCTGTCGTTCCTCTTCAAGTTTGGCTTTCAATGACTCGGCTTCTTTCGTGAGGGTCTCGATACTATCAACAGGGTTGTCCCCAACTTTAACTACACTCCCACTTTCAGTAGTCATTATTTCAGAGTGTCGTATGAACAAAATGAGAAGAATAAGTGGCAGTGTGCATTAACAAATACCGTGCTTTCCCTTTCCGGGCCGGTCATCAATTTTGACAAAAGCACTGACTGCGCAAACTCAAATAACTACTGCTGTTTATGCTTTACATAGATATGTATGAACTATGGCGGTACTTTTCAAAGTAAATAATATTGGCAGTAAAAGGGGCATTTGAAATTCTAAATAATCATGCTACAAAAAACAGGATGTGAATATAAAAGAAATGATAAGTCGAAGGTTGCGGTATTTTTATCTGCCATTGAGAACTCAGAACTTCGAAGATTATTCCACTGGGTGAATCATACCCATTTGGTTTCCAAATATTTATCTAACGAAGTAAATTTGTTTACGAATAAATAGCAAAATAATCGTAAAATATGAAAATTGCTTTCTTAAATTTTTCTACCAAAAAGGACTTGTTTTCATTTTATTACGAGCAATTGAATCTAAAGACGCAGTCATTCCTTAATCTAACAATTATCTGATTACATTAAGCGTGTTGAGCAATTTGAGTCAGATCTATCAAGCAAGTTAAGTAGGTCAAATATATCGCTGACGATAACAAAGACAAAAGGCAGATTCGTATATCTTTAAGAGATCATTGGATTTGATCTAGAATTAAAAGCGAAGAAACGAAATTCCAAGTCCTTCACGCGCAGGTTCTTACGTAACTTTAATAGTGATCGCCATCTTGCTTAGTCTGGATTGGGTGGTGAATCCACTCAGTCCTCTTTTCAGTTGTTGTTTGTGATCTACATATTTTTACACTCATTCCGAACTGAAACCACCCGATAAAATGGAAAATTTAAGTTGTGTAATTGTTAGTTTATTATTTATAGGCCTCGGAAGTATTGTTAAAACTCAAGGTAGGAATTTGGCTTCCTCATTTTTAGGTGCAAAATAGTAATGGCAATAGGACAATTGAGTCATATTGATATGTAGGGCACGACCATGAAAATATAATATTCCCTATATTTTAAACATATAAGGTAACCTTACTTAATTTTAGAAGTTTTGTGAACTGTTCTTACAATCATTTTAACCGCAATTGAGTGGATTGTTTGTGAAATCGACGGAGGCTGCGTTATGGAAAATCTGTGGTATTCGTTATTGTACTGTGTATGCAGAGATATTTGCGTTCGGTTTATTGTGTGACATTGAAGAGTCTGCATTATCATTTCCCAATTGCGCAATTCCTATTGTTCATTATTCTATTAAATTATCTTATTTGATTTATGCATTCGTCCTTTCAATGGGATGACTACCAATAACTCGACTTTAATTCCGTGATTCAGTATCACATGCTGATTAATCGACGCATACATTAAATTTTCTCTTTCCTTAGGAAGTGATGAAGTTATATATAAGGGTAAAAGTGTGGTGATGGAAGGAGATCCTTTCGATATTAGTTGCAAAATAACTGAATTTGAATCTCCAAAATGGCAGTTGGATGGTCGAACTATTGTCCCCGATAAAACCAACCAATATAATTTCACCCAAGACGCTAAGGATGGTGTAATAATTGCAAAACTGCATGTCCCACATGCACGAGCGTCCCACTCAGGAGCGTATAAATGCTGGTCTTTCCACAAAGAAAGCCACCACTTATTTGTACTGAGCGGTAAACTTTGTTCCTATTGTAGTAATGCTTGTATAGGTGAATTTTCGTGTTTCTGGTAATCCCAATCCGCGTTTTTTATTACATTTTGTTTCTTTAACTCGAAGTTCACTTATTCAACTGAATCAGCTTATTAACGGCTCTGTTTTGGTGCAATGTTTGTGTTTTTTGTGGGAATGCTAACGTTTTCTTATACTAAATTTCATTGATTGAGGCATTATACATCAAAATATTTTAATTGATATTTTATTAATTTGTACTAATAATGGGTTTGTTGAGAATTTTTATTGCCCCGAAGTTATAGCATGTTGGAAGTTGACCCACCAGAGTGTTTGTTTTACATTCCACAGCTTGTAGATAAAGAAACAGTAAAATATTTTCATTTTATTTGAAATTGAATAGTAACGATTTAAGTGAACTCCAGTTACAAATATTTACGATCGAAGTCGCTCAAGTAGGAATAATTTCATTAATGTAATAGAGCTTCAGCTTTTCTTAAGTTCCTAAGCTTGTTTTTAGGTAATCGACCTCAAAAGTTTCGGTCTAATCCAGTCATTATATTAATTCTCTTTAAAATCCGGAAAGTAAGCTTGTATGTAGTAGCTTTTTCTATTTTATTTAAGAATATCAGCAGCTCAATTCATTTCTTCAGTCTACCGTTTACTGATATTCCATTACATGTCAGATACGGCCCCTTTCGTATGAGGGCCGACCTGAAAGATTTTTGTACCCGTATAGGACCTGGTAGTTATTGGATTTCATGATACATCATGAAATACGGCTGTAGTTAGTAATAGAATCTACAACAATTTTCTAAAGCCCTCCAAGTCTTTTCGATCTCACAGTTCCAATGTGATTAGATTCGCTTTTCTCTATTTTTGGTATTTTTCATAAGTCGTACGTAAATAAAATTTTAATGCATTAATGCTAGATAATCAAGCTACGGATCACTACATGAAGTTTTAGTAGCATTTTTTTGGCTTATGGAGTACTCCTTTGCACTTTGTTTTCTATTTTTTATTATTCTTACACCTCTGTCATCTAACTTTGGTCACCCAATTTGCCATGTTTTGTAATACTCTTAATGATTTATTTTAGGTGATATTGCTCCAAATTATGACTTTGGAAATTACAAAGTGGTTGAACCGAAACACCCACTTGTTTTGCAGTGTAATGTAACTGGGACTGGTTCAAAATATTCTTTAAAATGGTAAGTAATAATTTTAAATTTTTTTCTTATTATATTATCTGAACTTGGTAAATGTGTGTTTAAATCCTTTTAGGTTTAAAGAAGACAAGCCTATAGTTGTAGACAAGGAGGATAAAAGAATCCAAATCATTGAAGAAGAAAATAAACTGATCATTAATAAGCCTACAGAAGAGGATATATCGAATTACACATGTCGTGTAAACCATAGTAGCATTAATGGCAGTGGTGTGGATTTAAAGGCGGATATAGTTGTTGTTGGTAATTAGCTTCAAATCATTTCACCATCAAAAAAACTGATTATTGTTTTCATTAGATAACAATTTAACTCACATGTTCTCTTGCATTTTTGTATCAGGTCGTCCTACAGTTCGTATGCCTGCAACAATGAGTCTTGTTGAAGGAGAAAAGTTGGTTCTTGACTGTACCGTGAATGGAAAGCCCACTCCTGAAGTATCTTGGAAATTTGGTTAGTTTTTTAAATTTATTAGATTGTTGTTTATAAGTGTACTTTACTCATCCTTCTCTTAACAACACTTCATGAATAATAGACCAATCTACCTAAAAAGCTAGAAATAAGTTGTGAATGTGACTACAGATTTGATTCTGATATCTCTCATACATTTTTCAAGATACTTTCCCTTGCACAACTCATTATTATTTATCTTCTTTGATCTTTATCAGCTCTTAACCTGCATTGACTTGAGTAGTTTATGGTGAATTACTGCTATTAAACCTTCGGTAACCACTTAGTAATAAAAGTGAAGCTGCTCTTCCAGTTAACATTTTGATCTCATTTACAGCTCAAGAAAATCTCTTATTAAGGACATCAAAATTCATTTTCCTCCAAAAATTTCTCCCCAATAAAGTATGATCATTTTCTGTATAATGGAAAGAAATCCCCCCTCTACTGTATGATGCCTAAATGTACACAAAGTGTATAAATGGAATATCTTGGAATGTTATAATGTTTCACTAATTCAACTGTGTACAGAACTAATAATTCCTAAGCAAATCATTTTACTGTTATGCTTTTAATATACCAATTGTGTTTCTGCGTAAAGGATAATAATATATGAATTGTACTTCACACCTCAGATGTTTCGTGTTAGGTATTAGTTTTCATGTTACAAGGAATGGGCAACCTATGGTGAAAATTAAAAATGAGATAACTATGAAATGATGACCATTCCTGACATATACTATTACTTAAGGAAGCATTGGTTTTATTTTGTGGGTTTAGATTTGATCAGGTATGATTTCAAAAATCCTAGATTGTACTTTTTGGGTGAAAGGTTGACAGATTTTCTTCAAGGACAATATTAAGGTCATTCAAGTTACCGGAATTGTTTTCACTTATATGTCACATGCAAACATTTATAGAAAGGTTCTTAAAACCTGTGAGAAGGCATCACATAAGCAAGGAAAATGTGTAAACAGGAAAGTAAGCTCTTCCCTGCACTTTAACATTAAATTTAATTATTGACTATCAATATAAGGAGATGAATTTTAATAGAGAAGTAAGTGAAAGTGGATTGAGGGCATTGACCTGCCTTTGTTACCTAAGGTTTGAAATTGGAGTACTGCTTTCTATTGAGAATGGGTTTATTTAGTACATTATGTGCATTTAATAGGAGGGTTTTAATTTTATTCATCATGTTTCTGTAATTCCAAAATAATTGAAGTAAGCTTATGCTGGAAAAACTCGTCTGTGATCCTAATTGAGAATGTTCAATAAAGTTTAAATATTCTTATGGTGGCTTATGTGTTTGTAAAGATTTTGTTATAACACTTCAAGTTTTCGAGTTAATTCTGTTACTTGGATGTAAAACTGGATACTCAAAAACAATTGTTTGTTGGCATTATCAGGAAAGTGTTTCCTTATGTCTCAGTTTGGGAAATTTTAATAACTTTTTGTTGTTATTCATTTCTCAGCACAATAATTGTATCAAATTGGTCATTTTGTTGAATGTATAGATTATTAAGTAATAATTTCAGATATCACTATGTAAGATTAAAGTGTTCAAGATGTGTCAACTGATATTATTGTAAGCGAATACTTTCCTCAAGATCATTCTTGAAGGTGTTAGATTTACTGTTTGAGCAAATTGTAGTCATTCTACCTCTGTCTTTGCTTTGTGGTAATTGTTAAATATTTGATTGAATGTTATTCCCACTCCCAGACCAAGTATTAATTAGCTATGTAGTAAATTATTTACTTAAGGAAAAGTACTTTGTTTTATTTTTTTTTGTTAATTACCTTTTCAGGTAATCTCACGATCACTGAGTCTAAGGGACGCTTTAAGCTCTCGGAGGACAATGGAGTTCCAAATGCGATTCTTAGCATAGATGAAGTGGTAATGGATGATCGAGGAACTTATACTTGCTTTGCAAAAAATATTGCCAACTCTACTGAAACTTCTACTTTTGTAAGAGTCAAGGGTAAGTTTTTGTAAGGGATTTCCTTCTTATAAGAAATTTTTTATTTCAATTATGAGGTAGACTTGGTAAATAAAAACATTTTTCTTTTTGATTGTATATCTTTTTGATAAAACTTTGTCTATATTTTTAGCAATTGAGTTTTTACTATAATTTAACTTTCTGCCGTTATCTTGACCTGTTACTACAAATATTTGTGAAACACTATATTTCAATATGGAACATTTTAATTCAAAATTATTTAATTTTCTAATTCCCATTATTTAGATTTTTATTCTATCATAAAATATAAGCATTCTTTTTATCTACATTTACTGCTTTCAATAAAATTTGTTAGCATAATTTAATTTTTATTTCATAATATAGTCTTATTTCTGTATTTTAGATTCTAAATGTATGTCATTAGCTTTAGTTGTTGATGAAAAGAATTCATTGGTTTATTTGATTGAGGGGCTGGCCTTTAAAAGATGCCAAATTAAAAGGGGGATGTGTGACATTTGATTCCTCAGGGTAATATACTTTAAATGCCGTTACATCATTTATGGAAAGACCCTTTAAAACGATTAAAAATCTTCATTTTTGTCTCATGCTAGTTTATTCTCTTCATGGATTACTGTAAGATATAGGATAATCATTTTTCAACTTAAATGTTTACTTATTAAGAGTATTTATTTGATTACAGATAAGTTGGCAGCTCTTTGGCCTTTCCTTGGAATTTGTGCAGAAGTTTTTGTTCTTTGTGCCATTATATTAATATATGAAAAGAAGCGTAATAAGGCGGAATTGGAAGAAAGTGATACAGACCAGAGCCCTGAACAGTGAGTCTCAAGCTATTCATGAAATCTTTGCTCAATTATTTTTATGAATTTTATGACTGTATAATTTGTTTTTTTTTCAGGAAAAATACCCCAGACCATGGCAAAGACTCAGATGTGAGACAGAGAAAGTAAGATGAGTCATAAGTTAACAAAAATTTTGTTGACCATTTTGTTTTGTTACCTTTTGAAAGATCACATAGAGTGAAAGTTGTTTGAAAGTCAACATGCCTATTGGAAAGCCAGAAATGTGAATAATAAAATGGTGGTGAAAGAAACAATTGTGTCTGGTCTCCTAGGTGCTTGCATTTTAAGTAGTGCTGGTTTGAAATCAAAGCGTGTGGAGTTGTCCTGTGACGTGATGGACGTTGATAGCAGTGTTGTGTATATAGATTCTGGAAGATTGCACTTTCACAATCCTGTTTATATCCTTGTTAAAACTTTTCAATAATGTATGAATCATATGAAATCATTAGCGTGTGAGGTTAAAAAAAAAAAACTTGTTTAAAAATCGTTTTCATAAATTTTCCAAAATTTAGGTGAATGCTGCAAGTGGGACATGGGGAGTGTCTTCTTTTGCCTGTGTGGAATGCGGTACCAGATTGTAAATTATGATTCATCTCTTAGTTATTCATACTGTATAGAAAATATTGTTATTAATGAATGAAGTTAAAGATTCCAGTCATAGTCAGTAAATACACTGATGGCTGGTATTGAAATTATTTTTTGTTGTGTATAGTTAATACAACAATAAGCCCTTTAGGTACTTAAAGCACTAAACATCAGCTGATGAATTTCTGACTTACTTTTTATGAAAGTGTACTTTGTATAAATTTAAATTTTAATGTTAAAATTAGCAGAATATCGTCTGCTGTGTGGTCTGAAGTTACATTTAAAATCACAGTTGGTGCTAGTCGATTGACATGTACTTTGTAGTATGTTTTTTCAGAAGCTTGCTTACAAAATAATCTCTCTGTGAGGAATGCTTGATGAATTGTCTCAGTGTACAAATGGATTTCCAATGCATGGTCCATAAGCCATAATAAGGCATATATTATAAAATTGTGGTGGTGAGAGTTTAATGTTTGGAGAGCATTCATTGCACTGTTGAGCTGTTACCTGAGGCAGTTTTTCTTACTTGCTGGTAAAATAACGGGCTTTATAAGAAATGTATGGGTCATTAAAATTTTTCCTTATCTAGAGCACTTCAACTCAGAATGGCAACACTGTTTCTCAATTTTGGGATCATTTTTTATCATGTGTATGTGCTTTCTATAACCATTAATAGTCTAGTACTAAATACTAAGCTGTTGGGGATGGGGGCCCTTACCTCAACGGTAGAAAAATTTGAAATTCATTCAGAGTTATTGTAACCATTTCTAGCATAATATAGGTATCAAATACTGGAATAAAGAAATAAGTAGCTTTGGAGAGAAAGTATTGGGAAAATTCACTCCTTGATCAGCTACAAAAAGTAACATAGAAACTTTGAAAGTCATTTAAGTAACTAGAACTCTAAGTTAGTTGAAATATGCTGGTCCATTGACCAAGGCAACTATTGATTTTATTCCATAAATTGCATGTATGTGCATTTATTATATCCTCTGATTTATGGAATGGGTAAATTTTGTTATTAAAATTCTTGCTAAGCTGCATAAAACTAAATTTCCTGTATTTTTCAATCACAATTAAACCCTTTAAATGTGTAGCGAGTGAATCACAATTCATGCTTGACATAGATCGCATGGTATCACTTTCTTGTTATTGAATGATTTTCTTGAATGAACTAGCTGCACTGTGCACACATTTCTAACTTGGAAGTAATAATCTTGAATTTTTAACCAAGAGTGTTCTTAATCCATTGATAATTGTAAAATGTACTTATTTTTATTTTGGGGATATTTAATTGCTATTTTAAACCGTTTTGGCTCCTAGATTAAATTTAAACTGTTTGAATAAATTGTACAATTAATTTGGGTAATAAAGAAATGTGGAATGTTACCTTATACATTCATGTAGTGGTCTATTTTAAGTATGAGCATGTTAAGTGATACCCTCAAGCTTTGTAAATTATTCTCCTCTTTTCATAGAAGCCTTCACCTTTCCCAAAAATCTTGAAATCCAATTCAAATTTAATTATTTCAATTTTTGGAACTGGGAGGTATTTTTTATATTTATCTAAAAGATGTGAGAATATTGTCATTCCCTTTGCCTTACTGAAATTATTGATAGTGAATTTTAAGTTCAATTTAATGCAATGATCATAGTAAAAATGGTTTTCCAATCAAAGTAATTTCTTTCGCTATTTTAATTATAATGAGTGGAGAATACAGATTTCAACATAATGTCTCAAAGATTTCTACATTTGGAACATCCCTGAACAAGAGTAGTGATAACCAAAGGTAAGCCTTATATGCCAAAGTAGATCTTTTAATATTTAATGATTTGTTTTTGATATTTGTTGCTGAGGACTCATAGAAATACCCATTATGTTGTTTTGGAGGGAGTAATTCAAAAGTAGTTTTTGCTGGGGATCGTGCTCATTATTTTGAAAACCCAAAAGTATGCATTACCAACATTTTTCTGTTCCCGAGTTCAATTCCTGGTGGATTCTCATTGGTGAAATTAACTCAGCTGTGAAAGTAATTCTAAGATTACTATTACCTAATTTTTTTCAGTTTGCCATGACAATTGATGAAGGAACATTATTCTAGTTCATATGGCTGAATATTTATTTTAGGAAAATAATTTATTGGGAACAAGAATGTCATGAATATTGGGTGGCATAGAGTGTGTGCTCACATTAGTGTTCTCATACCTATCAATATAAAAAATAGTAATGGAGAAGGTGAAGCCTCACAAATTTTGGGCCATTTGCTAATGTTAACTCTCATGTTATATTAAAATTGCATAGCTTCTCAGGACGCTGTTTCTAAGTAATGAGCCTCAGCTTATGGATAAAAAATACATTTTTTTGGAATTTGATTTCACTCGACTATGAAATTTTCAACTGAAAGTTTCTACATTTACTTTGGGACCTCTATCAAATTTAATTACAAGTAGCATAAAGTTTATAACAAGTTGAATGCTATACTAGAATTCTTGTTGAATTTATATGCATAAGTTTATGTAACAATCTGTTGGACAAATCTCTTCACATTCAACCATGTTAACAAGCTGTCCAAGTTTTTTGTAGCCATTAATTCTTTGGACATTCTCAAGTGTATTGTTAATGTTGTTATAAAAATATGCTATGTTTATTGTTGGGTATTTGCTCCTTAATATGGTGCCTTATAAGTTGGAATATTCTGAGAGTTACATGTTTTTTCAACTAGCGAGTGTCTTCTGCAATCTAGAGTACAGGAAGGTTGTTGAAGGGATATTAATTGTTATTAATGTTCTCTTTTAATTATTTAATGTATTTATCAAAAAATACCCAGTTAAAGAAACTGGTCATGAAGTGGCCATTAGCTGAGCATAAATTTATGTGGAATAATTGTAAGTGAAGGAAAAGCCTTCTGTGGCACAGAATAAATGCCTTGGATCAAAATGTACTGCAGATACCTCAGTCATTAGGCAACCAGCTCATCTGTAGATCATGTATTTCTGTTATCATAGTTAATCATGTATTTAACTATTTAATTATATGTTCGTTTCTTAATTTCTGCATTAATTTTCATTTTTTAGCCTAAACATTTCTTCTGGGCTGAATATCTTTCAAGCAAAGGAAATTATCTCATAAAGAATCAATACACTCCCATTGAATCTGTTGACTCATAGAAAGACCTTGATGACTGGTGCCAAGAATTAAATCTGTGTTTCGGTATCATATTTTCTAACTGTATCTTCATGGAGATCAATCCACTATAATACCTGCTTGAAAAAGTTACCTTGTGAAACAAGCAAACTTAAAGTTAGATCATTAGTGATTCCAGTTTTCCTGGATACCATGAAGACTGGAACTGGAAACAAGATACTGATCACTCATTTGAAGTATCAAAGCATTTTGCTCAAGGCTGATCAAGTTAAACAGAAAATATTACCTTGTGAACCTACTAATCAAATTAGGGGTAAAATACTGTAGTGAATTCTCATTTCCTTTCATTTCTGTAGCAGTACCTTTCTAATTCATACATTTTGATGATACAGAATTGATACAAATACACTTTCCTTTTCCAAGAAAATCACCTTATCAATTTCTTCTTAACCTTATTCGATTTCTTCATGTCCATCATTTGCCTCATTCTATTGTTTGACAGTCTCAACAAATATCAAGTTGAATTTTACATAGAATTATACAATTCAATTAAGAGAAAGGGTGCTGTAATTATCAGAAGAGGTAACATTGAATTTTCTATTGTATTACCAATTAATATTTTGTAATACTAAACCTGTGAAATTAAACTAAAATGCTTGAATTTAAGGGATTAAATGAAATGTTTTGTAAGAATCATTACTTAAAGGGATTTAATTCAATTAAGTAATTAATGCAATGTTAACAATTTGGGGAGTGGAGGACAATGCATTATGTTCAGGAAAAGTTGGTGTGACAGAATTATCTCGCTATGTACATACATATATTGGCAATGAGTTTTGCTGTATGATATAAAAATAAAAATTATTTTAATGCATGACTACTATGTTATTTCATTTTACAAATGAACCTGGATAAATGACTGTTCAAGAGATGACTTATTTTTTCTCACTTATGGAAGTGTCTAAGTTTTTCATGTACAGATGTTCAGAAAAGGGTTTCACAGATTTAATCTATTAATTCAGGTCTAATCAATGGAAATTTTTATCCAGGCTTTGTTGAATCCATTCCTCAAGGCACTTTGCTATGTTTTCATTCAACAACGTGGTTCGTCTTCCTATTTCCCCAAAGCATCCTTATGGAATCATTGATTTTTATGATCTTAGAAAAGGTGGACTCAATCCACAAGGAACAGAAGTTCCTTAAGCCAAACTCACTCAATATCTCATTTTGCTGTTTCCCAAGCTCAAACTCAGTTTTCTGATGTTCAATAGTTCCTTTCTGATGGAGGTCCACATTGCTTCTCTCCACTCAACTAATTCTTCCCATGTATCTCTAAAGCAACGTTTCCTTAGCTTCCAGCAAAGACTTCTCCAACTTTCCCATTGTCCGATTCTCATCTCTATAAATATTATGATTATGGAAAAAATTAAAGTTGGATGGAAGAAGGAGGAATTGCATTAGATTGAGAATGATATTGTCATCTTAGCAAATCAATGAATTGGATCCCTGAAATTTTGTCTACTAGCATAGGAAATTTTAATTTAAAAACAAATGTGATTAGAAACAAATGCTTTAGTAGTTTCTTGAGATAAGAATAAACCCCACTTTAATGTTGAGGAATCCAAGAATAAATTAACTGAAGCAGCTCTAAACCAAAGAGTTTTGGCTTAGAAAGCATATGTAAGTGAAGAGAATATTTTGAGAAACAAATATATACATTTGGAAATAAGAAAATCCTTTTGTAACGATTTTTTGAAGCATAATTTTAATAGGAAATTTGAAAATTTTTATCAATATTTAAACGAAAATTTCTGTGGATGGCAAAATTATTATGATTAGTGTTAAATTTATCATTTTTCAAATGTTATTAATAACTATTTAATTACTTATAGGAAATTAAATTTAATTACTTATAGGAATTAAAGGAAAAATATTATTTAGCTTGACCATAAGGAGCACTTTTTTGTAATAAGTTGTTATGGATATTCCAAAATAAAGAATTTGGATATTTTTAGAGTAAACGAAGTCAGCAGGCATTAAAACTGACTGAGGCTGAACTACACACTTTAAAACTTGCCATTAGCGTATAATTTGAATGGATTATATAGCCACAAAGATTTTGATCAGGCTTTGAAATTATTCTAAATTCTGGCTTCTTCATTGGTCACAATGTTTGCACATTAATTTTCGTAATAAATAATCGCCATTAATTTTTCTGCTATGAATGACAGCCATGAGTTCCTAAAGAAAGTTGGAGACATAGAGAATAGGATTAGCGTACTTCTTTGGTGTAGGTTTTACGAGCAAGTAGAAAATTGCAATAGTACGTGTAGTATGTTCGGATCTTCGTTTTCAAGGGTATCCAAGTATTCTCTATTTTTAAGGAGCTTAATTTGCCCCAAGCCTTCAGATTTTTTTTCATTATTACTGATAATATTACAATGATACGATTACGGTGATACCGCGAATGGTATTAAGCGAGTAATGATCAACTGTAAACCGTATTCCTGAGAAGATTTAATCAAATAACTTTTTCTCCGTAATCGTACTTGAAAAAATCAGAGAGCAAATTATGCAGGAAATATTAAACTAAGATAAAAAGGAAAACCAATGGCTCTGTAAAGATGCACTTCGATGAGCGTGAAGAAAAAAAATTAAATACCTCAGATTCAATAGAGCCTTATCCTCTCGTGAATGAGATAGGACACCCATTCTATTTGAAACGGACCGCGACCTCAAGAACGCACCAATTAATGCAATACTCTTCTGTTTCTTTCTTGCGAGTTTATGAAAGATTTTAATAGCGGTATTTCATTTGAGGAATTACATCGTGTTTACACGGTCTAAGCATGCTTTGTCGTTTCAGTAAAAATTTATTCACCTGCTCCTTCAACTATTTCTGTTTTAATACATCATTAGGTATGTTTATCTTTATCGAATTGAATGTAATGTAATGCAGCAAATAAACTTTATACGATTTGCTAGGTCTTCGAGGATTGTTTGCAAACTCAGCATTAGGAATAGATGGCTACATTAAGTCCAGGGAAAGAGTAAAGATTCAATTCATGGATTTGACTGAAAATTTTAAAAAGAAAATGCTGGAGTTCACGGAACCAAATTCTAAAAATATGATATTCACGGAGGACTTGAAGAGCATGGTACATCTTTGTGAAAATAAGCCAGAAGATGTAAAACTGGTTTTAAAGATGATCAAAAGGTATGAATATGTCGATGTAGAACTTATAGCTGTTTTATTATACAAGGCAAAGAAATTGCGCTATCTATCTTATGGTAAGTTCGGTCACTTAAATGATTTGAGTATAATTTTAAGTCAAAAATAAAACAATACTAGCCGATTTAGCAGTGTTGGCTTCGAATTCGCATCGAAAATGAATGTATGCTCCTAGAAGTATGATTTTTCTGTATTCACGTAATTTTCGAAGCAAACAAACTGTCATCGATGACTTTAAATCATTTTATATCATTAAAATGTAAATTTTCCCTTGTTTTAGCATCATTGAACATCGTGTTTTCGAGGATGAGATTCATTTTATCTCAGGCTAAATGTGAACAAGATTTTTATTTCTCTTTAGTAATCGTGTATATTTTCAATCCATTTTATTTCGTGGTTTTAAATTCATTATCATTCGAACTATTGGAATAATCGATATTGAATATATTTAATCTTCAATGGAAGTCAAAAATATGTTGATAAGGAAACGTAAATAGCACGAAGTGAGATTTAATTTTGATGTTATTAATACGCCGATTCCCAGGCTTATTGTAGTATGAAATAAATACAATGATTTTTCATTTTTCTGTCAAAAAATTGCTTATGACATTTTTATTCTATCGTTTTGATCTATTAATTATTTTTGTTTCTTTATTGCTTTTATATATTTCATTTTGCTGTGTTTTCTATTTGTATCGTGGGTATAAATTATAATTAAACTTCATTCAAACACCCTCACACTTCTTCTTTCTTGCCGAAAGTTGTCTTATGAAATTTTTAACATTGGTTCATTAAAACTAAATATAGAACATCTGCTAAATAATTATATTGCAATCAGTGTTGATTGATTCTCTTTTTTCTTGTGAAAACACATTAATTGTCTTTTATGATTTAAATTTCTTTTGTCAA
Source organism: Pachydiplax longipennis (assembly GCA_036926295.1). Lineage (NCBI taxonomy): Eukaryota > Metazoa > Arthropoda > Insecta > Odonata > Libellulidae > Pachydiplax > Pachydiplax longipennis. The sequence goes on along the minus strand of JAVFKF010000024.1, from coordinate 8,637,701 downwards.
TCAAGACCATCCTTCATTTAGAGGCTTCCATCCTGATATTTTAGGTTTTTTCAAAAATTGACTGAAATCATAAAACTTCCTCGGTCTTTTTTCTTCAGTTATTTATCCCAATGTGCCTCTTGAATGTGCTTTCTTGAAAGTTTCATTCACATTTCTTACTGCTTTCAAATAATTTGTGTGTTTTAACAGAGTTGTTTTCATGATTTAGTTGATACTGATTCTTTTCCTCATTTGCATTATGCTGCTCTGCATTCTAGTGTATGACTTGATGCTTAAGAATAATTTCTGGTGTCTGTTAATTACCAATTTCTCTGGAAGAACCTTTTAACTATCTTCTACCTCATTGTTTATCTCCTCTCTCATGGTGTATACATATCTTTTTTAGCCTCCGATTCTGATTTAATTCTAATTTTACTAGATCTAGGTTCTCCAGTTCCTTTATATTATTTTCTTGTGCAAAAACGTAAGTCCTTTAATGATTTGATGATGAATTAAGCATCCTGAGAGCTTAAAGTCTATCAGCTAATCATAAACTTGTTTAAAGTGTTTATAAATGAGAATTTTTTTCAGTTGAAGAATTAATTACAATTCTTATCCTGCTTTATCTAAGTAATACTTTTGCTGAGCTCTACTTAAATAATATTTTCTGAACTACGTCTAATGTTTACGCCAGAACATCAAAACTCACCTTTCTAATTCTAGTTAATGGATTCAATAAACTGAAAAAGTGCTCTACAAAATGGAACTTAGGGAGCAGGAGGAAGTCATTCGTGATCATTTGCCAAATTTCATGGTTTGATACTTTGGTGATTGTCTGTGATTCATATTAGGAATATTGTGGGAGATGGCTTATAATGAAAACTTATGCTTGTCAAAGATCCAATTACATTCAAACCTGCATTAGTAAGAGTTCAATGGAACATCATTTTTTCTTGCTTATATGGGCATTTCATTTGTCCAATTTCTCACTGATAAAGGTTCAGGGGGAGCATCTCTCACTTTCAAAGGTTTCCATTAATGAATTAATAAATTTCATTGGTATAAAATAGCAGTGTGAGGAATGCATGGGTAATGTATTTAATAACTTTTATCTTATAATGAAATGAATGAATTATGTGGTACTACTACTCAAACGTAAAGCAACCCATCAGTTAAATTTTTTTTCTGTTGTTTTGAAATTTTGATTGTTTTCAAAATCTTAAATCTTATTCCAAATTGACCAGTTATTATCTGTGACCTCCCTCAGCAATATCCACTTGTCAATGAATTTGTCTTTATATACTAGTGCAAACCCTACTCCTTTTAGGAGAACAATACACAAAATGTAACATGTCATACATGCACAATGTTTTGTATTTTCTGGGGGATACTCTCATATAGAGGTGTAAGGTAGGGTAGTTTCTCCCATAGAGATACTTTCTCACTTATAGTGGTTATTGACAGGTAAAAATGATAGTGATAAGTCTCAGAATTCCATGGTGTTTGTGAACTTTTTAGGAGCCATTTGGGTTGTACATGAAGTGCATTCCTGTTTTCAGTGACCTCTCTGGAGGAGAGACAATTTGAAAGTCTTGCTACATTGTAGAGGCAATTTTCAGTTACATTGAGTTAAAGTAGAAACTTTGTGCATAAGAAAAAATCTTTGAATCTTTCTTTGAAATTATGTTAAATTCTATAGTACTGTTCATGCGATGTTAATGAGTAAGAAATGTTAACAGGCACATTGTCACAGTTATGTTACTTAATGTACCGTAGTGTACTATTGTAGGTTCTTAGAAGACCCCTCTCCTACCTCATTTGATAACATGTATGACCCCTTACCAAAATGTATATACTCTTAAAATGGACAGTTTTTTAAGAAAGTTATATGATTATGCATATGAAAAACTAATTCCCCAGATTCAACAGTCAAAATAAGGAGTTGAGGTTTGGAAGTTTTATTTTTGGACCAGTGGTCTTAAGAGCGTTGCATCACCTCAATCAACCAAAGGTTGCTCTACAGGTGAGTCTCCTTTATTTACTTTGAAATTCAATTAGTTGAAAAGATATTTTATGCTCCTTTTCTTTAGGCTTTCAAAGATCCAGAACTTGATGGTTTCTTTGATCAAATCATAAGTTATTGCATCTTAATGGACCTCCTTTTCAAGAATGAAATGTATAAGGAAGTTGTAGAAGTTTTTGATATAGTATCAAAGAAGCAGATGCATGGAGCAAAATATCCAAGAAATGCTGTAATCCTAGTCATGGCAGCTTGTTATAAAATAGTAAGTCTCATTGTTGATGCATTTGATCTGAACTACTTGCATTATTTAATTTGAACATTTCCATTTTACAGAACTCTAAGGAGTATTTTGACTATGCAATGAATGCATGGAAAAAAATGCAGGAGCTTGGTCACAATCCAGTGCGAAGGGCTGTGACATTTGCAGCTGCCTTGGCTATAAATCAGAATTCGCCCCACATTGCTTTAGAGATTCTTTCTTGCACACAGCATCTGAATTATATCACTGTTAGGAACTTAAAAGTAAGCCTCCTCACTCAATTAGTAAAACTTGTTTTTGTATAAAAATGAACAAAGGTTTGTTGCAGGTAGCTGCTCTAGCAGACTTGAGAAGACCTGAAGATGCTTTTCCAATACTGAGAAATGTCCTTGAAGTGGACAACCCAGAGCAGAAAAAACAAACTTTCACTGTGGATGTGGTAATTATTGTGACATTGTACCTGGCCATCTTTAAATATTGAGTCATTTATTACCTCTTCTATGCATTTATTTTAGATGCAAAAACTGAGGTTTTCCTCCACTGAATCTAACAATAAAGAAGTAATCAAAGAATTCACTCGATTGGAAAAAATGTTAAGAGAAGGAGAACATGTATCTGATAAGGTGTGTTGTATTTATTAGATTAGTTTCTTCCCTTTTGAGTTATTCTTCAATAATAATTGGTTGCTTAGGATGCAAGAGCTTGAAAATCATTAAGCAAGATTGATATATCTTCATATCATCAATTAATATGAGTTCATCCTTGATAAAATACTAGCACGTAGTTAAGTTCTCTCTGTTTAGTTTTTCATGGAAATATAGATTATTTCTTTCTGTAAACTAATGTTATATTTCTTCTGCAGGTTTTAGATGATCATTTATGTTCTGAAATAACTCAGACTAATGTTCCTGGAAGAGATGATCTTCATCAAGCCTCCCATTACTCGAATCAAGGGAGACAGTCTTTTCAGAGAATTCCCCCAAGACACTATCGTCAAAGTCTAAGAGACATGGAATGAAGTATAATTTGTTGAATAGTCAATTTTTATAAATTTTTAATTTCTATATCTAAAGTTTTTTATGATTTAAATAAAAGGTCATTAAAAATAGCCCTCGATGATAAAAATAAATAGGGAACAAAATTGTTTTAAACCATACCCCAAAGATTCTTTTTCTGAAGTTCCTACCCTTGTGATTGTAAGGAATACCGATCCTCTGACTAAATTCAAAGGAGTGTGTTTTTGGTACTTTTGAAGCAGCCTTAATGGCAATTGCTAAGTAAAAATTATAGCAAATCAGAAACACCAATGTCTACACATCAGATAGTAGAAATAAATGAATGCATCAGTCAGTTGGGAAAATTAAGGTTAGTAAGATTGGCACTAGAGGAGAGCGAATTGAAAAAGAGAGTGACTGGGCTTCTGCCTTTTTTTTTAGTACTATATTCTGCGTATGTAGAATAGTAAACTCAAAATAAAGTAGGGACAAGTGATTTGAAAATAGAAAGATTCATCGTATAATTAATGGAATTTAATAGTTACAGCTAACTCAGAAAGGATACTGTAGAAAATGGTCAATAGACCAAAGAATCAGGGAAGAAAATATGATTTAATGATTAAAATAGTGAAAAATCAAAGTTGCCATCATTGGTAGAATGGAAAGTATATTGTATACTTATTTATAAATTGATATTCTGTACAAGTGTACTCTTTAAAAATGGTATTACAAAGTCAACTTTTGGTTTTATGTCATTATAATTAATGATACTTTGTGTAAATTAAAATTATAACTAGCAGAATTTTTCTAAATCTACATTCTCAAATAATAAAGGCTAAAATGGAGAGTAACTTAGCATTTTGTTCTGAGGTAATCAGAAAATACAGTTAATGAAATTTAAAATATATCAGATAATGGATCAAGTTTCATCTACATTAACTGTAGAACATAAAACCCTATGCTATGCTTTGTAATGTTGTAATGATCATAATCATAACTTCGATGTGTGTTGCTCTACTCTAGACTTTTTGAAATTTTATATTTTAAGATATTCATCATTATAAAAGGTGGGTTGATTGTATGGATAGGTGAAAATCGATTAAGCATATGAAAGGATATGACAAATACCAATGCTAAAGCAACACTCAGTTGAAATAGGTTTTTATGAATGATTGAAATTGATTGAAAGAAGCTATTAAAAAGAAGCTTGCGAAGTATTGACTTGTACTTTGCAGTATCCAAAACTTTTCATAGTTCATGCTAGAAGGATATAGGTCTCAACTAGACTTCAGACTTTCACTGTTATGAATTTATATGTAAATAAGGTTGGTGCTCTCTTAATGAATGAATAGAATATTATCTCACTGTGAGTGGAAATACAATAACTAATCAGCATTTAGGATTTCGTTTGGTTGAATTGCTAGTATTTTAATCTACACCCATTACAGTTGTAAATCCTTAGAAATGTTATCACCTGAACTCAGTGGCCAGCAAACTGAGGGCATCCACAGAACCCTTAACTTGATTGGTCCTGCTTGGACAGGGGAGAAAAGCATCGCGCTAAAGCAAAATTGGCGCTCTTGTCTTAGGTCTAATAGTTTAACTGGGGAGCTGGACACGTATATAATAGGGGATAACCTTTAGCTTATTTTTCACATCAAGGAATGAGGAAGAAAAATGTTAGAAATCTCATAACACATTAATTTCTAAACTGGAAGGTGCTATTATGATAAATTTATCCTGAACTTTGCTTAATTTTGATAGTGACAACTTTTCCTACGGCTGTAATTCTTACTTATGTTTTATAATCTTATGGTGAAAATTTTGGAGTAAAAATAAATATTTATGAAGAAAGGAAGATTATCATGTGAATTCGTTAAAAGAATATCTAATTCTTTCGAAAGTCGATATTTCAGATGCCACATTTTTATGGATATCTCGGTTTTAAAAGTTTCCTTAAATTCTTTTACATTGGAGAGTTTTTGAGTGCCAGAGGACTATAAAAAGTAGTTTTCTTAGGTAAATAAATCTGAAGGTTAATTAAAACTCAAACAACTTTACAGTAATATTTCAATACTGAAATCAGGAAATTATTAAAAAACCAAATAAAAATCTTTTAAATTTTTTGTCCAAAATTAAGCCCAGTCGACAAAAAGGTACACTCAGATAACTCGTTATCAGCGTTATCTAGTAACGCGGTGGGTTACGTTTTTATTTGTAATTTAGCCAATCAGACATGAACACGCAGAAAACGTCGACGCATGAGGAGTAGACGAGACGTCGGAGGAAGCTGAGTTGGTTAAAAGTTCTAGCGATTGAATCTGGATTTTAGATATTGTAGCAGACTAGCTCATAGGGCTAAGAATATGGCGAAGTCTCCATTCTGTTTTATTTTATCAATATTTGTGATATTATTTTTAGTTGGAATAGTATTAGTTAGTTCAGACGATAAAACGAAAAAGGGTCCTAAAGTAACAGACAAGGTAAGTTTGTGATGAAGTTATCAATACGTATATTTCCATGTTTTTGCGGTATGTAGTGATTTATTTCGATTTTATGAAGGTTATCTTTGACGTAAAAATCGGAGAGGAAGATGTTGGTAGAATAGAGATTGGACTGTTCGGTAAAACAGTGCCCAAAACGGCGAAAAACTTCATTGAATTATGCAAAAAACCGGCGGGTGACGGATATAAGAATAGCAAATTTCACAGAATCATTAAGGACTTTATGATTCAAGGAGGAGATTTCACGCGAGGTGATGGAACTGGAGGTAAATACTATAAGCTAATAGAACATTTTTCATGAAATTTTGTTTGAAGTTTTCTGGTTCTGTAACATGTTACAATTTTAGGCAGGAGCATATACGGAGAGCGATTTGCAGACGAAAACTTCAAATTAAAGCATTATGGTGCTGGATGGCTTTCCATGGCCAACGCTGGCAAGGATACGAATGGATCGCAGTTTTTTATCACCACCAAACAAACTCCTTGGCTGGATGGAAGACACGTTGTATTCGGGAAAGTCTTAAAAGGAATGGTAAGATTAGTTCTAATGTCTATTTATTTCCTGGTTATTTTAGAGATGGAATATTTTTATGAAAATTCTTATCAGTGTCTAATTTTGTTAATATATGCAGGTAACACTTATAATAATTACCGTAATAATGAAGTACTTATGCTCTTTGACTCAATAGACAACCACAAAACCCAGCGTCGAATTATCCTATGGGAATAGTTATTCACTCGGGATTTTATTAGAGCTCATATTTTCTCTTTTAGCTGTGTTTCATCATAGAAGAAATAAAGGCTACTAACCAGAGCCCAAATTCTATTATTCATATATGTATTTGGAGTTCTATGTTAATGAAACCCATGCTACTTATTTATAAAATTTATTTTCGAATCTTTCACCCGGAATTCTTTCATTCTTCTGCAAACGTTTGGTATCTTATGGTTTATGATTCAGTAATTTAGCAGAAAAGTGAAGTAGATCAATTGAATTAATGAAAATATTAGTTCTTTTAAGTCCTGTAAAGTAATGAGTCAATCAATAAAAGGTACTTCATTCAGAAAATAGAAAGGAATTCTTTTTAGTTCAGTAGAAAATTTAGTTGCCAAGAAATATCTTTCTTATTTGATTGACTTATGATCCAATTTCAGGGTGTGGTAAGGAAGATGGAAGGTTCTCCCACTGATAGTAGAGATCGCCCAGAAAAGGATGTTGTAATTGTAGAGTGCACACATGAAGAGGTGTCTCAACCATTCGCTGTTTCACGTGATGATGCCACTGAGTGAAGTTTTGGAGAATTACTTGATTTTCTATGCATTTTTCAATGACTCAATTCACAAGTGGTTGTTGGTTTGCTGTGATTATTTAGAGGACTTTTTTGTGTATTCCAGCATTAACTGTGAGTAGGCACAATAGGAAATTCTTACTTGCAAAAAATCTGAAAAAAGATCATGATAAAATAAATTTTTGATCTCAATCACTGGATAATTAGAATTGTTAACTTTTTTGACACGGCATTTTGAAATATTGTAATGGTGCTCTTAATAAAGAACCATTTTTGCACTCCATTTATTTAAGATTTCTGATTTTCCTCCTTTTATTTGATAACGAATTAATGTATTTGAGATACATTTCTTGATACTCGTGCTATATTTCTCCAAAAGGAAGGTCATGTTGTTGGTAAGAGAACTTGAAAGAAATGAATTTTCAAATCTGTCTGATTCAGAAGTTTGTCATTCGGTTAATCAATGAAAGTTACAAGTTATTGACCTAAGTCGGAGGTGTGACCTTCAGACCACACGTGGTTCTTTTAAGACATCAATACAGCCATATAGTCACTTTCTGAAACAAATTCTCCTATTTTTATAATTCTATTTTCTAACCTTGCTGATGATACTAAGTGAAGATTAAATGGGAAATACTCCTTTTCAGTTACCACAGCAAGTGAATTCATTTTCTCTTTGAGCTTTAACTATTTGAATGTAAGCAACATACAGTTGGCCTGCATGTGATCTTTTTAACGAGTCCTAATGCTATGTGGAAAAAAGTTCCCCACTGCTAAATTTTTTCTGTGCCATCTTTGTGATTCAATTCAGAGAATAGAGAGTAAGTGAATTAAATACATTCAAATTGAACTACAGTATTACTTTTGAAGGAAGCCTTTGATAACTAAAGATACTATATCAGCACATCTTATGAAATCTATTGCTACCTCAAACCGTGTTCAGAATTATGAAAAAGAATCTAATGAATTTTCTTTGTCATAATTCCTATAATAATGTGATATTTTTTATTGTATATTATACAAGAAAAATGTTAGAGATATAATTAGATTTTATTAATACTTTTACTCAGTTATGTATTGAAATCACTGATTATTATAAGGTTAAAAGTTTTTAATTTGGGATTGGTGTAGAGGCAAAATAAAGCTAGATAAATTTTATTATGATATTTATTTCAATTTCTACACTTTAGTCTTAAACCATAGAATCCCAGCTATGATGTTAGTAAAACTGCTGTGTTTAAGAATCCTATGAAGTAAATATGTAACTAAAGGTAATCATCTAATAGTTACAGATAAAATATATAAAATAATATCCTCATTTGGAACCAGAAAATTGCCTATTACATGGCATTGTTGATTAGATGAACATTCCAATTATGCAATGATATTATGGTGAGTCTTTTTCAAATAGTTTTTCTTGGTATTTAAGATATCTAACATTTTTAGTAATAAGTAAAGATTTAATAAGCAAGTAATATTTTTATGCAATACCAGTATGTGAATTGTGAATAGGAAAAAAGTTCTTAATATTCAGAATTATTTAACCATTCTTGAAGATAGTTTTGCTATACCTGAGAAAAACTGAATCCATTTTGTCAATCAACTATTCAATTCATTAATTTTCCTTGTGAGTCTCCATGTCTGTGAATACAGCAATGCTTATGGTTCATATTTTGAAATTAATTTTTTGTGGACAGGCTCTATGGTACCAATACAAGATGAAATGGAGGTATCCAACAAACAACATTGTCAATTAGACCTTAAAAGAGCAGTATGATAGCAAACCCTTTTCTTTCTTTTCTTCATTCTTAGTTATTCTGATAGCTTTAGTTAGAATTGTTATAACACAATTGACAGCATCAAACGTAATACTACAATAATACTTTGGATTTCAGAGTATCAATGATCTAAAAACACATTCTAAAAATCTCTGTTTTCCTCCAGAAATGTGCAACTTTAGATAACTCATTAGTTCTGGCCAAAATTTCTTTAACTTTATTCTTTAGCAAGATGATACTACTAAAGTTAGTATTTTTGATCTTCATATCTGAATTGGCTCGATGCTTAACTCCTTTGGTAAAAAATTGACAGTTGTTTTTCTATTTCATTCAGTACTCTATCAATTGAGAATATTTATCTTGCTGAGTGATTCCATAAAAATATATAATGCTGATAATATTCATTGTCGGACTATAGTTACTAGTTAATTTTGTATGGAGTGAAAGATTGTATGGAGTAAAAGAAAATTATTTATAAATTGTATCATTTAAACAATAGCAGTGGCACTGCTGAGTTCAAAGTTATCTACTTTAATTCCATCTTACTTGTATATCTATTCCTGAGAAAGAGGTTCTTTGAGATAGCTCAATGTTAAGGAACCCTGATAGTTGAAGATTTTGGTTCCAGTCTTATCAGACTTTCCTTTTAGGTCTGTTTATTTGGTTTTTAGTTGGTGCTACCTTTGTTAGCTATGTTACCCTTTATTTGTTTAGGGATTGCTATCACCTTAAAGGAAGTATATATAAAGCAGGCAGTTTAGCAAAAGTTAATGGTTGGGAAGGTTTATAATTGTATGATTATGCACAAATAATATAATATGTAATTATATTGAACATATGAAATAAACTCAATAGTCTCGGCCGTGATGTGGTGGAAATAACTAATTGAAAGCTGATGTTCACTTTTCCACATATTCTTTTATTTGCAAACTACCGGTTTCGGTGTTAAACCATCATCAGGTGTGACTGTTTGCAAATAAAAGAATATGTGGAAAAGTAAACATCAGCTTTCAAATATGAAATAAATTTCTTAGATCACTTAGGAAAGATTTTGATATCCATTCATGAAAAAGCCAATTTTTGAGATAAAAAAGTCTTTTATGCCTTAAGATTAATATCTCAAGAAATTTCTAGAAATATTTTTGGAAATAAATTAGAATCTATATGTGAAGCATTGTTTATAGATCTCAAAGTTTGGTTTATGTTATTGAAAGAAAAAATTTGAAGTCCAATGAAAACTGAAAAATTCTAGTTGTTGATCATGATGGTGAAAAATATATTTTCTTTCTCCCTCATTCTGGAAATTTCAGATAATTTTCTGTAATTGGTAATTTAATTTTATATGATTTAAAAGTTTTTGATGTTAAGATTTTGAAGGGTGTCCTCAGAATTTATTTTAGAGCTTATAGTCCACAAGGAAATAGGTAATAGCCTGAATATCAAACTGTTCATCCTCTTTGGGTTAATCAGTCAGAATGTAAGAAAATTTTCTGAAAAAGAGAAATTCTGAAAAATTTTGGCATACATTTTTAAAACAATGGCCCTTTGTTACTAGTATAACTATAACTGTAATACTAGTATAACTATTCAACTGTTTCCTCAAAAATGATTTTGTTTCCTATTTATTTCTCCTCTTTATAGGATTCAAGTAGGCTCTCAAAAGGTATAGAGCTGAGCCTGTTTGCAAATTATGGTGTCAGTGGGCTCCTCCAAAGAGATATTTACTTTATGGATGACTTTGATGATTCTTTAGCATCCTCACAATCAGATCTTACATTCTTCAGCTTCAGTCAGCACTTTTGAAGCAATACCCTTTGTTGCTTCTTCAAATTGTTTTCTTGAAATAATTGTCTGGGATTGGCCTAAGTCTACTGAGTTCTTCGGAGGATCGAAATTGCTGTTTAAAATAATAAGTCGTTAATATGGCCATGACTGATGACTTTATTTTATAATCAAGTTCTGGTTTACAGTAACTTATTTTCTTTTAGAAATTTCCCTTGAATTTATCTATATCTGGGATCAATTTTCCCATATATTTTCAGTCCTTTTACCTATATAGGTAAAGTTTTGTAATTAAGTATTGGTTTTCCTTGGCTTTTACAATAGTTTATTACTATGTTAAGGAACTGAGGTCCTTTTCATCTGGATTTCTGGAAGGATTTTTAATCTCTGTCCCTTATTCTTACAATGGAAATCAGAGTATTTTCTCATACCTTAAATTGCTGCAGGATAGATAAATGATGTGTATTTATACGAGGTAACTGCATAAGGTTTCTGATTTGTTCATTCAAATCTCTCATTTTATTCTGATCTAAGTATGATCTTTATTAAATTTTAATATATTTCTAATTGTAAAATGTACTTATCCCAAAAATTTCCAATGTGGCAAATGGTCATTTTAGTTTTCTGTAGTGAGGAGGTATTTCTAAGTAACCATTGAAAAATTATCAACATTTTACTATTTATTTGTGTTTTTAATGATGTTTAAACACATTCAGTGAATATTTTTTGAGAAAAAGTGTATTTTTATAACTTATGTCAATCATGTTTTATCTCTTTTTAGTGTGTATAGCAACATCTCTCCAGAATCATTAGTAACATCATAATCTTTAGTGACTCGGAGAACATTTCTATTCAATTTTAAATTTCAAAATATATTTATTGTGTTTGAAAGTAACCAGTTCTCAGAAGCAGTAAATCGGTTTAATTAGGTTGAATAGTCAAATGGTAAAAATATTCAACAATGATTCCTTGATTACTTACTGTCATTTCTGGTTTTAAGAGGTGGCACTGAATTCTTACTGAAATATAGTTACAGTGTTTCATTAATTTTAGTCAAAATATTTTAATTTAATAGACTTTAATTATTTCTATTTTCTAGTTATCTCAAATTATTTAAAACCTCTAGCCATTAGGCTGTCAATTGTCAATGAAGTTTGGCCTATATGTTTTGTTGTGAAAAATGTTGTGTAGTGCAATGACATCGAATAGACTGATGTATTCCTAATCCATAATTGCTATTTTCAAATGCTTTTTTTGAGGAAAATCTTGATCCAGAGTTATGAAGATAGTTGATCCTTCCAGTATTTGAGGTTCCTATGTTTTGAGGCTGCTTTCTGTACAAAGCATTATCATCTTAATCACAATAGGTTCCTTGTGAACAAGCTATGTCAAGAGAGTGAAGACCGAAAAAAAGATAAAAATATAATTTCGGATTATCATGGCTATTTTTTGGGTAGTGCAATGTGGAGTACAGGTGTTAAAAAAGGAACTCTGGTAAATACTCTGAGATACTTGAAAGAATTTAATTCACATTTAAGGACTTCTTATTGAAATTAGCAAAAGAAAATGGACATCTATTGTTATTTAAATTTGAAATAAATGCTCAATTGCTGTCCTAAAACCTGCTGATATGAGAAATATATGTATGTTTTGGTTCCTTAGAATATAGCATTTCACTCTAACAGGATTAAATGTGGTTTTTTATTGGTACATACATTAGCATTATAGCGGTTCATTACATGTTTTCTATTAAATTCACAGTCTCCGGTAATGTCTTCAGTCCGTCTGAAATCTGCATAATAATCAACAACAATTTGTACTTTTTCCACAAATTTTTATTATAAACAATAAATGACAGTAAAACACACACGACTAGTTTCGGAGATTGATCTCCATCATCAAGTCATCCATCTTTTGATCTTGAATTTGAATCTTAAAAAATATGTCGTTTATTTAGGGAATCCTAGCATTTTTCTGCCTATATCTTGAAATATTAGATTTTTTTGAGCGATTAAAAAAGCACGTCGATAAACGTTCGGGAAACCAAATCACGGAAATAAAGCGAATAAATTAAAGTAAAGAAAAGCAAATTTAGAAAAGAATTGAAATAGAAATGCAGAACATGTTTTGTGGGAAAGATCGATCTCAGCGCCGCCAGTCAATCTGGTGGGATAAAAGGAAATTTGAAAAAAAAGACGAAGCGCTAATTCGAGAGGTCACGAGTGGAAGACAATCAAACGGAAACATTTCGAACCCACCTGTCGTCGAACACATAGTCATTTGGTAATATTTCTTCCATTGGTAGTATAGAAGACTACCTCACTTCAGCTTCCGAGATTTTGGTTCCTCTATCTTACCGATAAGTGCCTCAAAATAAGTTTCAAAAATCCGCACAATGCATTCTTATGGGAAAATTGTGATTTTTGGGACATTCTGGAGGCGAACTATTGACACATAGCGTCGATGTCTGAAATATTCTGGCATCTACAGGGTGGGGCCAGTACGTCGTAAAAATCTGACGTAGACAGCCCTTGTGGAACATGGTCATAATTCGTATCCCCTATAAATATATATAGGTATATCCGGAAAGTTAGCCATATATAATAGACGAGTAAAAGTAGCTTGCATACTGCAAGCTAATTGGTACAGATTTAACAATAAGTTCCCCTTACGGGTGTCATCTTCGAAGCTTATCCAGCAAAATTCTTAACAATTGCCGCAATACATTTCTTACGTGAGAAATTTTCATCCATGTGGCATCGAACTCACGGTCACATGCAACCTTTCTTCCACTGGTTCTATAGAAAACTACTTCAAACGCAAACGCTGTGATTTTAAATAGTCTCCTGCATAGAGAAAGGCCTCAAAACAATTTAAAAAAAAATAGTGTAAATGACCGCCTGGCGTCGAACACAGGACCCGTTCGTGAGAGACAATGGCATGGAAATGTTAGATAAGTGCAACTCTCACGTGTTTCAAGGTTTCAATTCAGTATCTTATCGGGAAGGTCCTAAAATGAGATTCCGTTCTTCCCGCTTGAAATGCATGGTAGAATCGGAATGACGCTCTAGCATCGAACCAAGCACCACTAGAGAAGCAGTGGACGTCATGAAAGAATCTTCTCAAACGCCTCTGTCACCATCATGTTCCACAAGCGCCATCGACGTCAGATTTTTTCGACGTACTGGCCCTACACTCTAAACGCCAGAATAATGCAGACATCGACGCTAGCTATCATGGGTTCGATACCAGAAATTCCCAAAAATCGCAATTTTCCCATAAGAATGCATTGCGCGGATTTTTGAAAATTATTTTGAGGCACTTATCGTTAAGATAGAGGAACCAAAATCTCGGAGGTTGAAGTTGAGGTAGTCTTCTATATTACGAATGGAAGAAATGTTATAAAATGACCGTGAGTTCGACGCCAGGTGGATACAAAATTCTTCCATAAGAAATGCATTGCTGAAATTTTTGAAGATTTTTTTAAATGCCTTCCCGATAAGCTGGAAAGATAAAACCTGAACTGGTGACAGAGGCGTTTGAGAACACTCTTTCATGATGTTCACTGTTTCTCCAGTGGTCCTTGGTTCGATGCAGTAGCGTCATTCCCATTCCACCATGCATTTTAAACGGGGAAAACGGAATCTTATTTTAGAACCTTCCCGAGAAGATATTGAAGTGAAACTTTGAAACACGTCATAGTAGCACTTATATAACATTCGTATGCCATTGTCTCTCTCGAACGGGTCCTGTGTTCGACGCCAGGCGGTCTTTCGCGCGAATTTTCGAAAATTGTTTTGAGTCCTTACTCGGAGCGATAGAACAGTGAAAATCACGGAGGTTGGATATGCTGTGGTTATCTATTGTACCAACTGAAGAAATGTTACCGAAGGACCGTGAGTTCGACGCCATGTGTGTGCAAAATTCTCCGTTATAAAATGTATGGCGGTCAATTTTGACAATTATTTTTAAAGCTTATCCGATAACCGGGAATGATATAATATGGGATGCACATAGAGGCATGCCATATGTTTCATATACGGTGTTCGCCGTTCCTCTGGCTGTTCTTGGATCGATGCCTGAGCGTCATTTATACTCTACCATGTATTTCAAAGAGGGATAGCGTAATCATATTCTAGGACCTTCCCGATAAGATATTGAATTGAAACTTTGGAACAGGTTAGAATGGCACTTATCTAATATTAATCTGCAATTGTTTCGCACGATTGGGTCCTTAGTTCGACGCCAGGCGATCTTTTGCGCGAAGTTTTGAACATTGTTTTGAGGCCATTCTTGGTACGATACTGCATTCAACTGATAGCTTGCAGTATGCAATCAACTTTTACTCGTATATATATACGAGTAAAAGTTGCTTGCATACTGCAAGCTAATTGGTACAAATTTAACAATAAGTTTCCCTTACGGGTATCATCTTCGAAGCTTATCCAGCAAAATTCTTAAAAATTACCGCAATACATTTCTTACATGAGAAATTTTCATCCATCTGGCATCGAACTCACGGTCATATGCAACCTTTCTTCCACTGGTTCTATAGAAAACTACTTCAAACGCAAACGCGGTGATTTTGAATAGTCTCCTGCATAGAGAAAGGCCTCAAAACAATTTTTAAAAATTAGCGTAAATGACCGCCTGGCGTCGAACACAGGACCCGTTCGTGAGAGACAATGGCATACGAATGTTAGAGAAGTGCCACTCTGACGTGTTTCAAAGTTTCAATTCAGTATCTTATCGGGAAGGTCCTGAATTAAGATTCCGTTCTTCCTGTTTGAAATGCATGGTAGAATCGGAATGAAGCTCTTGCATCGAACCAAGGACCACTAGAGAAACAGCGGACGTCATGAAAGAATGTTCTCAAACGCCTCTGTCACCATTCCGGATTTTATCTTTCCAGCTTATCGGGAAGGCATTTAAAAAAATCGTCCAAGATTTCAGCAATGCATTTCTTACGGTCGGATTTCGAACCCACCTGGCGTCGAACACACGGTCATTTGCTAACATTTCTTCCTTTGGTACGATGGAAGACCATCTCATCTACAAACACCGTAATTTTGATTGGTCTATCGCATCGAGAACGGCCTCAAAACAGATTGCAAAAATTCGCGCAAAAGACCGCCTAGCGTCGAACTCAGGACCCTTCTGTGAGAGAAAATAGTGAATTAATATTAGGTAAGTGCTATTATGACTTATTCCAAAGTTTCGATTCAATATCTTATCGGGAACGTCCTAAAATAAGATTCCGTTTTCCCCGTTTGAAATGCATGGTGGAATCGGAATGACCCTCTTACATCGAACCAAGGACCACTAGACGAATTGTGAAATTCATGAAAGAATGTTTTCAAACGCCTCCGTCGCCACACGGAGTTTGATCTTTCCAGGTTATCGGGAAGGCAATGAAAAAAAATGACAAAAATTGCAGTAATGCATTTCTTATGGAAGAATTTCGGACCCACCTGGAGTCGAAGTCATGGTCATTTGGCAACATTTCTACCATAAGAACCATAGAAGACTACCACAACTTCAACCTCCGAGATTTTGGTTCCTCTATCTTACCGATAAGTGCCTCAAAATAATTTTTTAAAATCCGCGCAATGCATTCTTATGGGAAAATTGCGATTTTTGGGAATTTCTGGCATCGAACTCATGATAGCTAGCGTCGATGTCTGAATTATTCTGGCGTCTAGAGTGTAGGGCCAGTACGTCGAAAAAATCTGACGTCGATGGCGCTTGTGGAACATGGTCAGAATTCGTATCCCCTATAAATATATATATATATAGGTATATCCGGAGAGTTAGCTATATATAATAGATATATATATATATATATATATATATATATATATTTATACACGAGTAAAAGTTGTTTGCAAGCTGCAAGCTATCAGTTGAATGCAGTATCGTACCAAGAATGGCCTCAAAACAATGTTCAAAACTTCGCGCAAAAGATCGCCTGGCGTCGAACTAAGGACCCGATCGTGCGAAACAATTGCATATTAATATTAGATAAGTGAAATTTTGACCTGTCCAAAGTTTCAATTTAATATCTTATCGGGAAGGTCCTAAAGTAAGATTACGCTATTCCCGTTTGAAATAAATGGTAGAATAGAAATGACGCTCAGGTATTGAACCAAGAACCGTCTAAGGAACGGCAAACACCGTGTATGAAACATATGAATTGCCTCTTTGTACATTCTATTTTATATCATTCCCGGTTATCGCATAAGCATTAAAAATAATTGTCAAAATTGACCGCCATGCATTTTATTCCGGAGAATTTTGCAGCCCCTTAGCGTCGAACTCACGGTAATATTTCTTCAGTTAGTACAATAGATAACCACTTGTTCTCCAACCTCCGTGATATTCACTGGCAAAATTCTAACTCGACGGCGCTTGTGGAACATGGTCCTTACCTGAACTTGATCCATGGTCTCCTATTCGCTGGGCTATTTTTGCTGATCGTCAGATTTGGATCAAGAGGAAGATCTTGGTTCGAGCTCCTGTAGCATCAGACTCTATTCTGTGATAATATAAAGCTGATAATGTTTACCAAATTTCTTAAGTTTTACTATTTTAAGACATCTTAAAGACTTAAAAAGTTCGAACCTCCTCCTTGAATTACCTTCGTCCATATTACGTACCTTTTCCTCAAATATGTTATCTATAATGCTTCCGATTTCGTACTTTTCCTATTAACTGGAAGTTAACCTAAGTGAATTGCTATTTAAATAATACCGCTTATATTGTGCAGCAAGTAATACGCATCCGCGGCAGTCGAACAATTGAAGGTACTAGCAGCGTGTATGCCAAGGATCTAAGTTACGTATAGATACATTCGTATTACAAAGCATACATTTCTCGAAAACTCAAATCTAACGGTATGTTCATTTGAACTTTTTTGTTGATAATACCAAAATGTAACTTTTAGGCTCATGTTGGAGAATATTCTTTTCTGGATATCATCGTAAACAATTAACGAAAATACTTCTTTTCATCGTTGTTTATTACGCTTATGGATTTATTCCTTTCCAGTGAAAATTGAAGGCATTGGTTATATCTAATTTACGTTGGTATCCATGCACTGAAATTTCAATAAGCTGTAATGGTGAATGTAATGAAAGGATTACTGGTCGAATGGTAAGATGTGTTGAAATGTTATGTTTACTTATGCATGAGTGTCGTTTGTGAAGAAGTATTTTCATTTTATTGCGTTCTTTGAACTCTAATGCATTTTGTTTTTGAAGAGACATAATGTTCGTCTTTCAGCGACCATGCAATGAAACAGTTCCTTCTTCACCTTGATGACACTCTGGCTTTGGGAAGAAAATTCATAATTCAAGATCTGGATGAAACTCATCTGTTTATTTCCATAGATATATTAGGAGTACTTCGTGCACGTATAGACGATCTTATGGATCAGATCAGTTTTCCACTAGCTGACAAAGGATTCTAAAATAAGATAATATACATCATGTCAGTTAAAATGGCAGCCACTAGAGAATCAGGAAGACTGAAGGATGGAGGTCAAAAAAGAATGCTGGATGAAGCAGCTCGAATGCGGAGAGCAAGAAAGGCTTTAGAATCTCTTGAACATGACAACTTCCACGAAGATCCCCATGCTGATCTCGGTATGATTGAATTAACTGATTTAGCATTGTCAGTGTTATTTCTAATTAGGGGCTTAAAATACAGAAATTTAAACCCAATTATTACCTAAATACTGAAGGTGTTAGACTTTTATCGTGATTCAAATTCTTTTATTTCAGTCATGAGCAAAAAGATACCAAAATTTCAAGAGACCTTAGATACCAGAGGTTGACGGAAAAAGAAAACCAGAAGTGTAGAATATTACAAACAAAGGTAGGTTTGGTCTGTTGGAATATTTGATAGTATTTAAATTCTGCTTGCAAGTTTTTAATTCTCATCTGTTATATGAATAAGTTTTAGGTTTACATGTTAAAACCGTGTAATTTCAATTTTTGTCTCAAGGATATTCTCATCTCCACTTTGTTAGGTTTGTGTAGTTTTATTTCCTAAAGATGAATTGGTACTTGATATCCCTGGCAATTTCAATTCCATAATCTAATTGTTTAGGCCATAATTATTTCCAAGATGTAGTTGTTAAGACAATTTTTTTCAAATGGTATGTCAATTTCAAAACTTTATTTCATTTAGTTATTTTTTAACCTATCTTAGCATTGTACATCCAGTTATCAGGTTAAAAAATGGGCATTTAGCATACTTAGGGAACAGGATATACTTCTTTTGTTGAATTCATTAAGTAAAAATGACTTCATATTAAATATAATTTATCTGCTGTTTCCTATTAGATCTCTTTTTGTGCTTGTTTCATTATATTTATTTTTTATTATCATTATATTTCAATTTAATTTCAAACTAATTATAAGTTATCAAGAATGAAAAAGAGAATCAAATACCTTGTAA
This sequence comes from Pachydiplax longipennis, assembly GCA_036926295.1. NCBI lineage: Eukaryota > Metazoa > Arthropoda > Insecta > Odonata > Libellulidae > Pachydiplax > Pachydiplax longipennis. The sequence continues at coordinate 8,618,632 of JAVFKF010000024.1, read as the reverse complement.
ATTTCTCTCGAGTACTTACTCTTTGACAACTTGCAGCCTCCCTGTGGTAATGCTTGGGAATGAAGATATTTCTTATATTTTCTATGCTATATTGTTTGTAGAAAAAATGAGGCTTTATAGCAATTCTATATGTCATATTTTGCATTCCTTTTCTAATCATTCAAAGTAGCATATGGTCATTTTACTTCTTTAAGAAGTTTTCTCCCAATTTAATTACAAACCTAAACCACCATTCCAATCTCCTTTACTTCAGAGATTCCAAGGGTGCTATAAGTATCATCTTAATTACACTAATTTGTTTTATGTACCAGAAAGTAATTTATCACAGCAATTTTTTAATACACTAACCATTTTAGATTACTTGAATTCTTTAGAAGTAGGCTTCATATGTTGCAAAAGTTTTGGTTTTGCACATTCAATTCTGAGTTAGAATAAATTATGCATATTATTTATTCTGATGTTTCTTAAACCAGGTTCAAGAAAAGTTTTGCTCAGCTCATCAAAGAAGAGAAGACTTATGTTCAAGAGCATAATTACATAAGTGCTCAAGCTCCACCATCACAGTTCCCAGATAGACATTTTTGCTCTGTGTGTTGCTTCTCTAGTAATTACACCTGCATTCCATGTCACTATTGCAGATGCTTGGGTACTCATCTTGACACCAGATGCTTGAAATGGACCTCCTAATTCAATCACTAGTGTTCTTTTGTTCCTATTTCTTTTGATTTGACTATGAGTTTATTTTGTCTTTCATGAGTTATATTTTTCAATACTCAGAAGTTAATTTATGTGAATTTGTCAATTTTCACTTTGGTAAATAAAAGTGTGATTTTGTGAGGCTATGATTTAGCTCTTTACTAGCATACAAAAGTGATATTTGAAATACTTGCAGTGTATACTCATGTATAACTTGACCAAAATTTTAATTGAAATAATGTTTAATCAACTTATGCTCTAGAGAGGTTAGGTAGGAGAAATGATGTTATTCTCTAAATAAAAGGTGCTACTTAATTTTGTCTGTCATAGATTATCTGTCTGTTTAGTGATGTCATTCAAGTAGATATGGACTGCAGATAGCTTGATAACTACTGTTATTTGTGAGAGACAGTAAATGAAACAATAAAGATTTGAAGTATGATCTTAGAGGTCTACCTGTGCACAATCTCAGGATGTATCTCAGGATACTTTATGAAATGTCCCCATAGTTATGAATAAGCAGTACACATTTAATGCTACTTGCATTATACTGAGCAACCTGTTTTTCATCATCATCTAGCATTAAGTTCAGTATGGATGGGAAGGGTACTCTTTTTATTACTTATAATTTGATTATGTCCCAGCCTATGAACATGTTTAATTCTTGGAGGCTGTTTGTTCTTCACTACTGGGATGAGTTTTCATCGTGAGGAAGGCAGTGTCAATACATGATAAATTGTCAGTGATGCATCATTAGTCACAAATTTCTGGTATGGTTGACTCTAGAACAGTGATTCCCAAACTTTTTCGAGCCACCGCCCCCTTGGATTCATAAAACAATACTCAACGCCCCCCAAGCGGTAACTTTATAATAATAATCAGAATCATAGGCTAAATAACCAGACGAGGAACATTGTAATGATTAAATTAAAAACAATGACTAATCAAATTTTTATTTATAATCCAATAAAGGTATAGTTTTCATAGCACATTTATGCAAAAGGAATAATACTTAGGTAATCTTTAGCTCTTTTCGCCCCCATAAACTAGAGCACCGCCCCCAGGGGGCGGTAGCGCCCACTTTGGGAACCACTGCTCTAGAACAATCTGATTTAGGCAATAAAAAGCTTGGGAGAACTTAAATCTCACAGTTTTAGTCGCATCATCAGCTCCAGTGACATATAAGAATTCAAAAAAGGCCTGAGGTAGAAATTCACAAATGGAATGAATCTCCTCTCCTGTTTTCCATATTTACAGGTATAGATATTGTATGATAAAAATCACCAGGTGATCAGCATGGTTTGTGATAGGAAATGAGTTGTGAGGTTGCTCCAGTATGAACCTTTTATATCCCCTCCAGTAAATTAGTGTGTTTCTGGCCTACCTGTTATTAATGTCATATTTCGTGTATTGCTTATTGCATGGGTCTGAACACTGGGCAAGTTACATACAAGGGTGGTCTGAAAAGTTTCCGACCCCAGAATTTTCAGAAATCTTCAGAAAACATGTTGAGAAATGTCAGAAACTTTTCAGACCACCTATGTACATGTATGTACAATCAGCTCTACTTTTGAGTGTACAAAAATAATCAATAGTTTTGTTGTTTTTAATGTGCAGTAACTCCTTCAAGTACATAAAATAATATTTATAGGAAATAATATTTTAGGGAATACTTCTGAGATTAAGGAAAACTTTTTGTGTACCAAATTTTGTAACCATAATTTTTGTAAATGGGGAACTTTCTGTTCTGAAACTCATGAATGGCTGTGAAAGTAATTGCTGAGAAGGGGATATAGATATTCCAAAAGAAAAAAATAAAACACTATCATTCTTGTTAAGAATTAGTAACAAAATGATATATGCCTAATCAGTCATTTATTTTTATTCAATTTCCTTCATTTTCTCTTGAATGATTTGATGATACCAAAAGGCCTTGATATTTGATAACCAACACTTGTTAGCCTAAGTAACAAAATAATTTAAGCCTAACCAACCATTTAATTTTATTCAGTTTCTTTCTTTTGTTTGCTCTCAACTGATATGATGATACCAGATGAGTTTGATACTTTGACAACAAGTATTTCCTCAGTGTAAGATCCATACTTACTCTATAGTTCTTCTGAATCCATTATGTTAACTGTTGAAACATTTCAAAAACAGCATTGTTTCTCTATCAATGATTCTTATTGGTTAAGACTATTTAAGTACTCTTCTTACCTATTTGAATGTTACTTTCAATTACTTCGGTTTAGCATGTTTGGAGGACTGACGGAAAACAAGATGGTCAAAACTACATTGATGAGAAAGTGACCTAAAGTAGAAAGAAGACCAAGAAATAAAACTATTTTAATAAGGAGGGTAAAATGCTGAAGGCAACAGACACATGAAATTTTATGCATGAAAAGATGCAAAAACCTTCTTTTGTTTTATAAACTCATGAAAGCAAAGAGAAATATTGTAAATAAGTGACGTTGCATGCTTATCCTGAAATGAAGAAGGGAGAAAGGTATGGAAACAGAAACCTTGGCAGAAAAATATGTTAAGAACTATTGTTAAAGGAAACGGAAGGTATTTGCTTAATGTTAAACTAGCAACATAACTTTCAAAGAGGGGTGCTTAGTTTTCTAACAAGGAGAGATCACCAGACTTGCTCTGGGGATTTGAACGAAATGTTATTCCTCAGCTAACTCAGTTGGATTGGCGCTGAGTCCGCCTTCTTGAATACCGACTAGCTATTCCTTCCCAACTAAGTGGTCTTTAGTCCTGGAATAGGCATTTCTGGATATGGCCGTTGTATTTCAACATGATTGTGGAAGTTATTGATAAGGTGAAATATCTTTATGTTGTCAGCATATAACAAATATTTTAAGGTTTGTAAATGTTCACCAATATCATTCTTGAATAGAAGAAACAGAAGGGGACCTTCTGACACCCCTAGGCAATGCCTGGGGTAGCAGAAAACAAAAGAATTGGAGTCAACCAATTTAACTAAATATTTTCTATTTACTTGGTAGCTTTTAATCAGGGTAACCAAATACGCCATAAGCTTCTAATTATGATAACAGTACTTGATGGTGGATATTGAAAGCTGTGCATGTTGACTTGGTTATGCTGTTCTAAGGCTTGAGATAATTTATGTAATAAAATGCCCTAAAGAATGTTGAATGAGAATAGTTTTATAGTTACTAAAATCACGTCTATCTACAATCTTAAAAATAAGAATAACGTTTGTGATCTTAAAAAGGTCTGGGAAGACAGTATGCTCCAGGGATTTGTTAAATAAAGTAAATAAGGTGTATAAGAAAAAGCTTAACAACTTTCCGTTTATTTGCATTATAGTCGAGTTCAGCAAAATCTTCAAGTGCCAGGAAGATTGGTTATTAACAACCACAAAACTATACATATTCCGCATATCTTATGTCCTATTTCTGGCAATTTCGAATCCAAAGGGAAATTACTTAACCAAAAGGAGAATCTTCCTTTCATTTCTTCGGAAACTGGTCTCGATTTCGTAATACTGAAATTTATAATTCAATCCTTCGAAAGAAGAAAGGTATTTAATCAATCGAAATAAACTTCACGTGCATTTCCTCTTAGAGCGCTTTCAAATCATCCAGAGTCGAAACAAGCACAACTTTCCTAGAAAGATATCAACAGGTCTTGTGTCATTGGACCTCAAACAAATTTATAAGTTTCAGCCTTCTATCTCCTCGGGAAATCAGTAATTATCATAAATACTTCCATAGTCGACACTTGGACTATCGACAGTCAGAGAGGGAAAAACAGAATATGAGCTAGTCACATAAAATATCATGATATATTATGTATTATTATAAGTAAGAGAGGTGAAAATTTCAGAAGAAATTAAAATTATCTTGCATAATATTCACCATTGTGTACACATTAATTATCTGATGTCAGTAACTCTCGCAAGTATCCAATAGATGGACCTTTAAAGTTAAAAAAAGGCGCGAAAAGCCATCGAAGCAGGTTTCATATTGCTTTCCTGCGCAGTCGTTGATCAACTTCAGGAGAGGAAACATCTTAGTAGTGAGGTAGCGTACGTGTACGCCGGGAGATTCTCCGGTAAGTAAGGATCGTGGATGAATTTGAAATAATTTACGTAAATGGATACCATTATTCATACTGGTTAAGCTCTTTTATTGATATTTTGTGAATTAAGTATGATTTATAATTTAAGTTACGAATTATTTTATAGAAACGTCGTGTGCAACTTGGAGCGTATCGTCGTAATGAAGAGGATGGCAGTGCATGTTCAAGTTTACAGAAAGTTTTAAGCAGAGGCAGAGGCCCACGGTGAATTAACCATCAACGTAAGTCTATTTTTATTCAGTCATCCTTTGAGTTTCATGACATCAAATCTTTTAAGTGAATGTATCAAATTTGGATTTTCAGCTCGAATTTCGTTTGGTGAGAACGATAACTTTATTTCACCGAGAATTGTTCGAGTGGGTCGAAAATTCTTACCATAATTATACGTGGTATAACGTAATTGAGACACTTAAGGCCGTTTTGCCCTTTGCGAGTGAAAGGCATATAATTTTATGAAAATGCGTGATACTTTAAATCCCTTTACGGCGACAAGAAATGACATTAGAAAAAGTTTATCATCACGTTAATTGCTTCTCATTAATACCTTCCTGCTTTTTCGTAATTTTTCATTCCTTTCTTAGGATTTTAACGTTCTGTCCACTTGCATTGTCCACATTTTCACGCAAGTTTTCACATAAGAAGTCTTCATAAAATTGTGCGACCATAGCAGTCAATTTAATGATATTTTTTAATGAAAATGATTGAAATCATACGGTAAGCAAATCTCTTTAATAGATTATCATTTCAAGCTTAAGTGGAATTCTTAATCCCTCTTGCAAAATATTTATTCCTAATATATTATTATGTGATATGGAATTCTGGGGTGCGCTGCGTTTTGGCGCAGCCGATTTGGCGCGAACACCTGTTTTGGTGTGGGCTTAGGTACTTACTTTAGACTGAATGAAGTGAAATATATTTATAATAATATTTATAATGCTTTTATTAAAATAGAGTAATATTTTTTGCTTCGAATGTAGCTGCAAATTTTACATACACATTAGGAGATTGAAAATCTGACTGATTATGAATTATCGATACTCGAGTTAGGAGTTACATGAAATTAAATAAGGCATTTCAAAAGATATAGGTTTTAAATCTTTCATACTGCATTTAATTTTAAAATGCAATTTTAGCTAGTTGATGTTTATGTACTGCTTGAATGGGAAGTGTCAGTTTTTCAAGCTTTGTTTAATGGAGAGCTTACTATGAAATGTGATTTCTCAAAAAGTACCTTCAAATCAAAACAGTGTTTTAGTAATATAATAATTATTCTTGATTGAAATAAAATAAATATTTTCGTGGCAGGATAAAAATTTATTATCGATTTCGCAAGACAGCTTCTTCAGAAATGTGTGGACATGAAGGAGTGAACTTGGTCTCTTCTCAATAGAAATATGTAGGGTCTGACTTAAATAAACTAGTAATTATTTATTGTATATGAATTATAATTATTAGGGAATTGGGAACAAGTAGGTAGAGAAGTAACTGCAAAATATGTTAGCAGAATGCATGCAGTGGTTGCCTTATTTAGGCACCTTGGCATTATTTTAGTAAGACTATTTACGAACATAGTAATGAAATAATTTCTAAAGAGTAGTAAATTTTTAAAGAAATATGGGTCCTATTTATCTCAAATGACAATTTAGCAACTTCTATAAAACAAATAGCTAAGGGCTACTTATTATTAAAAAATAAATATAAAGTGCAGAATGTAAGAATTTCTCTTGTTTCGTTTGACTCAATTAGCTTATTCCAGTTTTTATTTTATGTTGTAATATAGATATTTGTTCATAAAACGTTTCTTGTGTATATGCTTAATATATGGTCTTAAATATTAATGATATCGTAGATACTATTTGGTGTACCTTTCTTTGATATTTTTAAATTTAGATGTTAAGTGCTAGTGCAAAGTTTTTACTTTGCTATGGTGGTCTAGGTTCTGATTAGATATTCATCTTCCTATGGTAGAACCCATCGGTAACATTTAATGATTGGTGATCTTTGGTTTGGGAATGGAACATTCAGTGTTGCTCCCAGTTTCTTTCCTCAGATGTATGCAATTCTGTCATAGAACATGGAGTTCACCCAATAGTGCATGCGATATTATTCAACTAATTAGCGAATCGTATATCTTAAAATGGTTCATCCCTTTTGAGAATATAAACAAAAGTTGAAGCCAATTTCAATCATGTGTGATATTGGGCAAGCTATGCAAAAGTCAATGATGGAGTTGGCAACCGGTGATTAGACACTTTTATCCAAAATTTTTAACAGCAAAGTGATTAACATACTTAACATGCCATAAAGAATTAACTTTCGTATATGCTGAATCCCTTCCAAGTAAGTTCTTGTCGACTCTTTTTTCTGTGCAAATGTATCAACAGTGCACGCTGTTCTCCCATAAGAAATACATGGGCCCATATGATTTACGTGGTGTCTTCATGATGTTGGACAGAGTATACATGCATACTTGAAGAGAAGCCCAACTAGCACACATTAACATCGCTCTCTGACGTTTTATTTGCTCTTCTGACTATTTTCTTGAAGTCGAGTTTCTAATGACCCTCTCCTACTCGCCCAAATAATTTATGGACATGGGTACCACAATTTAGGTTATATGTGAGGGTTTTCCAAAAATATATTACCGAATATAGTAAACCTTTGCGATAACGAAATTGAGAGGATTGAAAAATTGTCAGTTCGTTATTGAAAATTTTGTTATTGCTTTTTCTATCAAAGGAGGTTCAGAGATAGGCAGATTACAACACTCCAAAAAGTAATTAAATAACTGTTCTTCTAATTCTGCTTGCTGTGGTTTTGAAATTTTTTCTTTAGATCCAAAATCTGCAGGAGCGTTTAATACTTTGGCTCTATCACGGATGATATTATTTAAAGTTGGAGCAGGTATGTTAAACTTTGCAGCAATACTCAGCTTGGATTCTCCACTTGTTTTACTCGTCTCGAGAGCATCAAGAATTTCTTTTTCCTTTCCCAAAGAAAGACGTTTTCTATTCTTTTTTCCAGAATCCATTTTACTTATTACAGTCTCAATTTCCTCCTGATTTTTAAGGATTTTTTATCTTTGGATTTGCACAAGAAATGAAACATGCACAAATGAAAATGGTTTTCACGTTATTCTCTGCGAGGCATAAACTCTTCGTGATTTTATTTTAATATGCTGTAACTTTGGTAAGCCCGTTTCAGATGGTCATATTTTTGGGAACACCCGAGGACGTCACATTTTACTAAAAGCTAGCGATCCTAGCTCAACATAGACAAAGGGGATAGACTCACTCTAAACTTCTTTGTTTTGAATAGACCATCAAGACGAACGGCATAAAATACCTAGCTCAAACCCTGCTTTTCTTCACGTGGTTGTACATTCGCTTTATAATGCAAGTACTTAGGTTCACTTGATATATTATGAATATCTCTTTCTGATAACGTAAGATAACATAATGATTCCGCAAAATTCATAAGCATAGCGCTGGTCTAAGCATAGCCTCTTCTCCCTTTGATTTTGTTGTGCTTCTTATAAATAAAAACATCTTAAATTCCTAACAAGTTCATAGTGAGCGGCAGATCATGCACCAACACACACGTTACTTTTAAGAAAATTTGTGACTGGTTGTAGAAAAACATCAGGGAAATTAGAAAATTTGACATCGAAGCATGTATGAAGAGGATAAAAATTACAATTCATCATTGAAAAATTTCGTTATTGACAAAAGTGGCAGGACCAAAATCTGTTTTGTTATTGAGTTAATTTCGTTATCTCTGAGTTAGCAATTGCAAAGTTCTATTGTAGACTGTTGATAATGTTTTCCTTATAACTTATACAAAATGTCATTGACGATAGAATTTCTTTCGAAAAAGAAAACTACTAAACACCATTCATGAGACTTGGTCTTCAATTATAAGTATGAGCGCTCCGACTATTATTAGATAAGCGACTGTGGTAGATTGATGATTCTCTGCCATATCCCCGGTTTGAAGGAAGCGTTTTGCATCCTTCTCTTTAAATGTTTACATGTTTTATGATAATTTAAAGTAAGGAACGTTTTCTTCCTATTTTCCAAACCAAGTGTCTATCTTCTGTCATCCTTACGTGCTTGTTATAAAGTTATATTGCTTAAGGTGATAGTTGGTGTTCAATCTTAGTATAAGTTTTAATTTGAAATATTGTATAAGTTTTTGTTAACTTTATTTTGTTATATATCATTGAATGAATACTTGTTGTGTATTTTATTTAGTATTCGAAAGATGATTGTTTTCTTTTCCATGATGTTGGGTTGCATTTAAAATGCAGGAGGAATGGGTCCTCTATACCTAATATCATATGGAATTTTTATTCCGCTTTTTGTCCTCTCGAGTATTTGAGGGTTTTAGGAAAAGCCGTAAACCCGGTCTTAAAACCCGAGGATGATACAGTCCTTACCCAACACCTCCCCGCGGTAGAGGACGGTATACGTATACAAGTGGTATACGGCTAAGATTGGGAAGGGGCCGAATGGGTACCGGCATACGTATCCAACCTCCATGTCTTCAAATGGAGGAAAAGGGCATTCTGTTGTCCTGGGGTTGCCAGATGGATCCCCAAGTCGCTAGGGCCATAGGCAGGTGGGGAGATTTAGGAAGGGCGTTAGAGCAGATTCCTTAGCAGTGAGTGGGGACCGCTTCTTTAGTGCTTCCAGTGTCTTTAGCTTGTCTTTTTGTTTCGTTTGTTTGTTTCGTTCCTCCTCTTCAGAGGGTGTTCCCGAGGTTCCTGTTCATCATGGGCACATACAATTCAGTGCCTTCACACACATCAGATCACGGCACCATACATGCGACACCTACCACACCACAAGAAACATCAATTCCTCAGTCATTTCTCACACCATTTTTCTACACACCGTTCACATTAATGTATTTCATGATGTATTTTTATTGTTATGTAGTGTGTTTTAGTTATTGTATATCTAGCGTGTAATGTAAGTTATTCATTCCTGTGTGTAAGTGTACTGTTTTTTCTAATTCCCATGAATGTTTTTTTTTCTGGCTTTATAATTTGAAACTTTTTTCCGCAGGTAAAGAAGCGCTGCTGTATGCATAGGATAGATTTAGCTTAGAACGCACGAAAAATATTTCAGCTGGTAGTTAATTAGTTAGCTCGTATTTTTCGAGTATGCATGAGCCGTCATGCTTGACGAAGGCGAATTTTGTTATATGCGGTAGGTAATTTCTCGAGAAGCGGTGTTTTCTCTTGCTCATATTCTCAGGGTTAAGCATAAATCGTGTCCGTTAGTGTGGAGTTTACCGTAAAATAGATGCGGTTTTAGGGATTCGTTAACTCAGATGATGGAAATTATTGGGATCCGATTTTTACCACTGGTGTGCCTAATGAGTGAATGATTGTGGCAAGTGCACTTGCATGTATGTCTGATAGTTGATGATTTTTAGATTGACACCTTTCCTGGTTGATGGTCCTTATGTGTAGTTAGGTCTTTTGGAACTAACACTGTGGTGGTGGGAGAGTGTGTGCAAGGTAAAAGCGGATTCCCAACCCAATTTCCATCCAAATAATTTTTTAAGCGTAATTAATAGCGCAGGGCAGGAGAATCACAATCTCTCAGTGATTTAAGACCAGACAGAGCTGATCTTTGCGAGTTCTCATTCTTAGAATCGCTATGCATCTTAGCTCGCGAAGGTCGTACATTAAGCTAGCATTCTATGGTAGTTACGATAGGTTAATTTGGAAACCTTTTGTTCTCTGTGATTTACCACCGTTTCTTTATTTAGTATTTATGTCGCCTAAGTTACAATATTTTCTTAAGTAAGAGCGCTCGGACTATTATTAGATAAGAGACTAGATTGACGATTCTCTTTCATATCCCGGGATTGAAGGATGCATTTTGCATCCTTCTCTTTAAATGTTCACGTATCTTATGATAATTTAAAGTAATGAATGTTTTCTCATCATTTTCCAAACCAAGTGTCTATCTTCTGTCATCCTTACGTGCTTGTTAGAAAGTTATATTGCTTAAGGTGATAGTTGGTGTTCAATCTTAGTATAAGTTTTAATTTGAAATATTGTATAAGTTTTTGTTAACTTTATTTTGTTATATATCATTGAATGAATACTTGTTGTGTATTTTATTTAGTATTCGAAAGATGATTGTTTTCTTTTCCATGATGTTGGGTTGCATTTAAAATGCAGGAGGAATGGGTCCTCTATACCTAATATCATATGGAATTTTTATTCCGCTTTTTGTCCGCTCGAGTATTTGAGGGTTTTAGGAAAAGCCGTAAACCCGGTCTTAAAACCCGAGGATGATACAGTCCTTACCCAACACCTCCCCGCGGTAGAGGACGGTATACGTATACAAGTGGTATACGGCTAAGATTGGGAAGGGGCCGAATGGGTACCGGCATACGTATCCAACCTCCATGTCTTCAAATGGAGGAAAAGGGCATTCTGTTGTCCTGGGGTTGCCAGATGGATCCCCAAGTCGCTAGGGCCATAGGCAGGTGGGGAGATTTAGGAAGGGCGTTAGAGCAGATTCCTTAGCAGTGAGTGGGGACCGCTTCTTTAGTGCTTCCAGTGTCTTTAGCTTGTCTTTTTGTTTCGTTTGTTTGTTTCGTTCCTCCTCTTCAGAGGGTGTTCCCGAGGTTCCTGTTCATCATGGGCACATACAATTCAGTGCCTTCACACACATCAGATCACGGCACCATACATGCGACACCTACCACACCACAAGAAACATCAATTCCTCAGTCATTTCTCACACCATTTTTCTACACACCGTTCACATTAATGTATTTCATGATGTATTTTTATTGTTATGTAGTGTGTTTTAGTTATTGTATATCTAGCGTGTAATGTAAGTTATTCATTCCTGTGTGTAAGTGTACTGTTTTTTCTAATTCCCATGAATGTTTTTTTTTCTGGCTTTATAATTTGAAACTTTTTTCCGCAGGTAAAGAAGCGCTGCTGTATGCATAGGATAGATTTAGCTTAGAACGCACGAAAAATATTTCAGCTGGTAGTTAATTAGTTAGCTCGTATTTTTCGAGTATGCATGAGCCGTCATGCTTGACGAAGGCGAATTTTGTTATATGCGGTAGGTAATTTCTCGAGAAGCGGTGTTTTCTCTTGCTCATATTCTCAGGGTTAAGCATAAATCGTGTCCGTTAGTGTGGAGTTTACCGTAAAATAGATGCGGTTTTAGGGATTCGTTAACTCAGATGATGGAAATTATTGGGATCCGATTTTTACCACTGGTGTGCCTAATGAGTGAATGATTGTGGCAAGTGCACTTGCATGTATGTCTGATAGTTGATGATTTTTAGATTGACACCTTTCCTGGTTGATGGTCCTTATGTGTAGTTAGGTCTTTTGGAACTAACACTGTGGTGGTGGGAGAGTGTGTGCAAGGTAAAAGCGGATTCCCAACCCAATTTCCATCCAAATAATTTTTTAAGCGTAATTAATAGCGCAGGGCAGGAGAATCACAATCTCTCAGTGATTTAAGACCAGACAGAGCTGATCTTTGCGAGTTCTCATTCTTAGAATCGCTATGCATCTTAGCTCGCGAAGGTCGTACATTAAGCTAGCATTCTATGGTAGTTACGATAGGTTAATTTGGAAACCTTTTGTTCTCTGTGATTTACCACCGTTTCTTTATTTAGTATTTATGTCGCCTAAGTTACAATATTTTCTTAAGTAAGAGCGCTCGGACTATTATTAGATAAGAGACTAGATTGACGATTCTCTTTCATATCCCGGGATTGAAGGATGCATTTTGCATCCTTCTCTTTAAATGTTCACGTATCTTATGATAATTTAAAGTAATGAATGTTTTCTCATCATTTTCCAAACCAAGTGTCTATCTTCTGTCATCCTTACGTGCTTGTTAGAAAGTTATATTGCTTAAGGTGATAGTAGGTGTTCAATCTTAGTATAAGTTTTAATTTGAAATATTGTATAAGTTTTTGTTAACTTTATTTTGTTATATATCATTGAATGAATACTTGTTGTGTATTTTATTTAGTATTCGAAAGATGATTGTTTTCTTTTCCATGATGTTGGGTTGCATTTAAAATGCAGGAGGAATGGGTCCTCTATACCTAATATCATAAGGAATTTTTATTCCGCTTTTTGTCCTCTCGAGTATTTGAGGGTTTTAGGAAAAGCCGTAAACCCGGTCTTAAAACCCGAGGATGATACAGTCCTTACCCAACACCTCCCCGCGGTAGAGGACGGTATACGTATACAAGTGGTATACGGCTAAGATTGGGAAGGGGCCGAATGGGTACCGGCATACGTATCCAACCTCCATGTCTTCAAATGGAGGAAAAGGGCATTCTGTTGTCCTGGGGTTGCCAGATGGATCCCCAAGTCGCTAGGGCCATAGGCAGGTGGGGAGATTTAGGAAGGGCGTTAGAGCAGATTCCTTAGCAGTGAGTGGGGACCGCTTCTTTAGTGCTTCCAGTGTCTTTAGCTTGTCTTTTTGTTTCGTTTGTTTGTTTCGTTCCTCCTCTTCAGAGGGTGTTCCCGAGGTTCCTGTTCATCATGGGCACATACAATTCAGTGCCTTCACACACATCAGATCACGGCACCATACATGCGACACCTACCACACCACAAGAAACATCAATTCCTCAGTCATTTCTCACACCATTTTTCTACACACCGTTCACATTAATGTATTTCATGATGTATTTTTATTGTTATGTAGTGTGTTTTAGTTATTGTATATCTAGCGTGTAATGTAAGTTATTCATTCCTGTGTGTAAGTGTACTGTTTTTTCTAATTCCCATGAATGTTTTTTTTTCTGGCTTTATAATTTGAAACTTTTTTCCGCAGGTAAAGAAGCGCTGCTGTATGCATAGGATAGATTTAGCTTAGAACGCACGAAAAATATTTCAGCTGGTAGTTAATTAGTTAGCTCGTATTTTTCGAGTATGCATGAGCCGTCATGCTTGACGAAGGCGAATTTTGTTATATGCGGTAGGTAATTTCTCGAGAAGCGGTGTTTTCTCTTGCTCATATTCTCAGGGTTAAGCATAAATCGTGTCCGTTAGTGTGGAGTTTACCGTAGAATAGATGCGATTTTAGGGATTCGTTAACTCAGATGATGGAAATTATTGGGATCCGATTTTTACCACTGGTGTGCCTAATGAGTGAATGATTGTGGCAAGTGCACTTGCATGTATGTCTGATAGTTGATGATTTTTAGATTGACACCTTTCCTGGTTGATGGTCCTTATGTGTAGTTAGGTCTTTTGGAACTAACACTGTGGTGGTGGGAGAGTGTGTGCAAGGTAAAAGCGGATTCCCAACCCAATTTCCATCCAAATAATTTTTTAAGCGTAATTAATAGCGCAGGGCAGGAGAATCACAATCTCTCAGTGATTTAAGACCAGACAGAGCTGATCTTTGCGAGTTCTCATTCTTAGAATCGCTATGCATCTTAGCTCACGAAGGTCGTACATTAAGCTAGCATTCTATGGTAGTTACGATAGGTTAATTTGGAAACCTTTTGTTCTCTGTGATTTACCACCGTTTCTTTATTTAGTATTTATGTCGCCTAAGTTACAATATTTTCTTAAGTAAGAGCGCTCGGACTATTATTAGATAAGAGACTAGATTGACGATTCTCTTTCATATCCCGGGATTGAAGGATGCATTTTGCATCCTTCTCTTTAAATGTTCACGTATCTTATGATAATTTAAAGTAATGAATGTTTTCTCATCATTTTCCAAACCAAGTGTCTATCTTCTGTCATCCTTACGTGCTTGTTAGAAAGTTATATTGCTTAAGGTGATAGTTGGTGTTCAATCTTAGTATAAGTTTTAATTTGAAATATTGTATAAGTTTTTGTTAACTTTATTTTGTTATATATCATTGAATGAATACTTGTTGTGTATTTTATTTAGTATACGAAAGATGATTGTTTTCTTTTCCATGATGTTGGGTTGCATTTAAAATGCAGGAGGAATGGGTCCTCTATACCTAATATCATATGGAATTTTTATTCCGCTTTTTGTCCTCTCGAGTATTTGAGGGTTTTAGGAAAAGCCGTAAACCCGGTCTTAAAACCCGAGGATGATACAGTCCTTACCCAACACCTCCCCGCGGTAGAGGACGGTATACGTATACAAGTGGTATACGGCTAAGATTGGGAAGGGGCCGAATGGGTACCGGCATACGTATCCAACCTCCATGTCTTCAAATGGAGGAAAAGGGCATTCTGTTGTCCTGGGGTTGCCAGATGGATCCCCAAGTCGCTAGGGCCATAGGCAGGTGGGGAGATTTAGGAAGGGCGTTAGAGCAGATTCCTTAGCAGTGAGTGGGGACCGCTTCTTTAGTGCTTCCAGTGTCTTTAGCTTGTCTTTTTGTTTCGTTTGTTTGTTTCGTTCCTCCTCTTCAGAGGGTGTTCCCGAGGTTCCTGTTCATCATGGGCACATACAATTCAGTGCCTTCACACACATCAGATCACGGCACCATACATGCGACACCTACCACACCACAAGAAACATCAATTCCTCAGTCATTTCTCACACCATTTTTCTACACACCGTTCACATTAATGTATTTCATGATGTATTTTTATTGTTATGTAGTGTGTTTTAGTTATTGTATATCTAGCGTGTAATGTAAGTTATTCATTCCTGTGTGTAAGTGTACTGTTTTTTCTAATTCCCATGAATGTTTTTTTTTCTGGCTTTATAATTTGAAACTTTTTTCCGCAGGTAAAGAAGCGCTGCTGTATGCATAGGATAGATTTAGCTTAGAACGCACGAAAAATATTTCAGCTGGTAGTTAATTAGTTAGCTCGTATTTTTCGAGTATGCATGAGCCGTCATGCTTGACGAAGGCGAATTTTGTTATATGCGGTAGGTAATTTCTCGAGAAGCGGTGTTTTCTCTTGCTCATATTCTCAGGGTTAAGCATAAATCGTGTCCGTTAGTGTGGAGTTTACCGTAGAATAGATGCGATTTTAGGGATTCGTTAACTCAGATGATGGAAATTATTGGGATCCGATTTTTACCACTGGTGTGCCTAATGAGTGAATGATTGTGGCAAGTGCACTTGCATGTATGTCTGATAGTTGATGATTTTTAGATTGACACCTTTCCTGGTTGATGGTCCTTATGTGTAGTTAGGTCTTTTGGAACTAACACTGTGGTGGTGGGAGAGTGTGTGCAAGGTAAAAGCGGATTCCCAACCCAATTTCCATCCAAATAATTTTTTAAGCGTAATTAATAGCGCAGGGCAGGAGAATCACAATCTCTCAGTGATTTAAGACCAGACAGAGCTGATCTTTGCGAGTTCTCATTCTTAGAATCGCTATGCATCTTAGCTCACGAAGGTCGTACATTAAGCTAGCATTCTATGGTAGTTACGATAGGTTAATTTGGAAACCTTTTGTTCTCTGTGATTTACCACCGTTTCTTTATTTAGTATTTATGTCGCCTAAGTTACAATATTTTCTTAAGTAAGAGCGCTCGGACTATTATTAGATAAGAGACTAGATTGACGATTCTCTTTCATATCCCGGGATTGAAGGATGCATTTTGCATCCTTCTCTTTAAATGTTCACGTATCTTATGATAATTTAAAGTAATGAATGTTTTCTCATCATTTTCCAAACCAAGTGTCTATCTTCTGTCATCCTTACGTGCTTGTTAGAAAGTTATATTGCTTAAGGTGATAGTTGGTGTTCAATCTTAGTATAAGTTTTAATTTGAAATATTGTATAAGTTTTTGTTAACTTTATTTTGTTATATATCATTGAATGAATACTTGTTGTGTATTTTATTTAGTATTCGAAAGATGATTGTTTTCTTTTCCATGATGTTGGGTTGCATTTAAAATGCAGGAGGAATGGGTCCTCTATACCTAATATCATATGGAATTTTTATTCCGCTTTTTGTCCTCTCGAGTATTTGAGGGTTTTAGGAAAAGCCGTAAACCCGGTCTTAAAACCCGAGGATGATACAGTCCTTACCCAACACCTCCCCGCGGTAGAGGACGGTATACGTATACAAGTGGTATACGGCTAAGATTGGGAAGGGGCCGAATGGGTACCGGCATACGTATCCAACCTCCATGTCTTCAAATGGAGGAAAAGGGCATTCTGTTGTCCTGGGGTTGCCAGATGGATCCCCAAGTCGCTAGGGCCATAGGCAGGTGGGGAGATTTAGGAAGGGCGTTAGAGCAGATTCCTTAGCAGTGAGTGGGGACCGCTTCTTTAGTGCTTCCAGTGTCTTTAGCTTGTCTTTTTGTTTCGTTTGTTTGTTTCGTTCCTCCTCTTCAGAGGGTGTTCCCGAGGTTCCTGTTCATCATGGGCACATACAATTCAGTGCCTTCACACACATCAGATCACGGCACCATACATGCGACACCTACCACACCACAAGAAACATCAATTCCTCAGTCATTTCTCACACCATTTTTCTACACACCGTTCACATTAATGTATTTCATGATGTATTTTTATTGTTATGTAGTGTGTTTTAGTTATTGTATATCTAGCGTGTAATGTAAGTTATTCATTCCTGTGTGTAAGTGTACTGTTTTTTCTAATTCCCATGAATGTTTTTTTTTCTGGCTTTATAATTTGAAACTTTTTTCCGCAGGTAAAGAAGCGCTGCTGTATGCATAGGATAGATTTAGCTTAGAACGCACGAAAAATATTTCAGCTGGTAGTTAATTAGTTAGCTCGTATTTTTCGAGTATGCATGAGCCGTCATGCTTGACGAAGGCGAATTTTGTTATATGCGGTAGGTAATTTCTCGAGAAGCGGTGTTTTCTCTTGCTCATATTCTCAGGGTTAAGCATAAATCGTGTCCGTTAGTGTGGAGTTTACCGTAGAATAGATGCGGTTTTAGGGATTCGTTAACTCAGATGATGGAAATTATTGGGATCCGATTTTTACCACTGGTGTGCCTAATGAGTGAATGATTGTGGCAAGTGCACTTGCATGTATGTCTGATAGTTGATGATTTTTAGATTGACACCTTTCCTGGTTGATGGTCCTTATGTGTAGTTAGGTCTTTTGGAACTAACACTGTGGTGGTGGGAGAGTGTGTGCAAGGTAAAAGCGGATTCCCAACCCAATTTCCATCCAAATAATTTTTTAAGCGTAATTAATAGCGCAGGGCAGGAGAATCACAATCTCTCAGTGATTTAAGACCAGACAGAGCTGATCTTTGCGAGTTCTCATTCTTAGAATCGCTATGCATCTTAGCTCACGAAGGTCGTACATTAAGCTAGCATTCTATGGTAGTTACGATAGGTTAATTTGGAAACCTTTTGTTCTCTGTGATTTACCACCGTTTCTTTATTTAGTATTTATGTCGCCTAAGTTACAATATTTTCTTAAGTAAGAGCGCTCGGACTATTATTAGATAAGAGACTAGATTGACGATTCTCTTTCATATCCCGGGATTGAAGGATGCATTTTGCATCCTTCTCTTTAAATGTTCACGTATCTTATGATAATTTAAAGTAATGAATGTTTTCTCATCATTTTCCAAACCAAGTGTCTATCTTCTGTCATCCTTACGTGCTTGTTAGAAAGTTATATTGCTTAAGGTGATAGTTGGTGTTCAATCTTAGTATAAGTTTTAATTTGAAATATTGTATAAGTTTTTGTTAACTTTATTTTGTTATATATCATTGAATGAATACTTGTTGTGTATTTTATTTAGTATTCGAAAGATGATTGTTTTCTTTTCCATGATGTTGGGTTGCATTTAAAATGCAGGAGGAATGGGTCCTCTATACCTAATATCATATGGAATTTTTATTCCGCTTTTTGTCCTCTCGAGTATTTGAGGGTTTTAGGAAAAGCCGTAAACCCGGTCTTAAAACCCGAGGATGATACAGTCCTTACCCAACACCTCCCCGCGGTAGAGGACGGTATACGTATACAAGTGGTATACGGCTAAGATTGGGAAGGGGCCGAATGGGTACCGGCATACGTATCCAACCTCCATGTCTTCAAATGGAGGAAAAGGGCATTCTGTTGTCCTGGGGTTGCCAGATGGATCCCCAAGTCGCTAGGGCCATAGGCAGGTGGGGAGATTTAGGAAGGGCGTTAGAGCAGATTCCTTAGCAGTGAGTGGGGACCGCTTCTTTAGTGCTTCCAGTGTCTTTAGCTTGTCTTTTTGTTTCGTTTGTTTGTTTCGTTCCTCCTCTTCAGAGGGTGTTCCCGAGGTTCCTGTTCATCATGGGCACATACAATTCAGTGCCTTCACACACATCAGATCACGGCACCATACATGCGACACCTACCACACCACAAGAAACATCAATTCCTCAGTCATTTCTCACACCATTTTTCTACACACCGTTCACATTAATGTATTTCATGATGTATTTTTATTGTTATGTAGTGTGTTTTAGTTATTGTATATCTAGCGTGTAATGTAAGTTATTCATTCCTGTGTGTAAGTGTACTGTTTTTTCTAATTCCCATGAATGTTTTTTTTTCTGGCTTTATAATTTGAAACTTTTTTCCGCAGGTAAAGAAGCGCTGCTGTATGCATAGGATAGATTTAGCTTAGAACGCACGAAAAATATTTCAGCTGGTAGTTAATTAGTTAGCTCGTATTTTTCGAGTATGCATGAGCCGTCATGCTTGACGAAGGCGAATTTTGTTATATGCGGTAGGTAATTTCTCGAGAAGCGGTGTTTTCTCTTGCTCATATTCTCAGGGTTAAGCATAAATCGTGTCCGTTAGTGTGGAGTTTACCGTAGAATAGATGCGATTTTAGGGATTCGTTAACTCAGATGATGGAAATTATTGGGATCCGATTTTTACCACTGGTGTGCCTAATGAGTGAATGATTGTGGCAAGTGCACTTGCATGTATGTCTGATAGTTGATGATTTTTAGATTGACACCTTTCCTGGTTGATGGTCCTTATGTGTAGTTAGGTCTTTTGGAACTAACACTGTGGTGGTGGGAGAGTGTGTGCAAGGTAAAATCGGATTCCCAACCCAATTTCCATCCAAATAATTTTTTAAGCGTAATTAATAGCGCAGGGCAGGAGAATCACAATCTCTCAGTGATTTAAGACCAGACAGAGCTGATCTTTGCGAGTTCTCATTCTTAGAATCGCTATGCATCTTAGCTCACGAAGGTCGTACATTAAGCTAGCATTCTATGGTAGTTACGATAGGTTAATTTGGAAACCTTTTGTTCTCTGTGATTTACCACCGTTTCTTTATTTAGTATTTATGTCGCCTAAGTTACAATATTTTCTTAAGTAAGAGCGCTCGGACTATTATTAGATAAGAGACTAGATTGACGATTCTCTTTCATATCCCGGGATTGAAGGATGCATTTTGCATCCTTCTCTTTAAATGTTCACGTATCTTATGATAATTTAAAGTAATGAATGTTTTCTCATCATTTTCCAAACCAAGTGTCTATCTTCTGTCATCCTTACGTGCTTGTTATAAAGTTATATTGCTTAAGGTGATAGTTGGTGTTCAATCTTAGTATAAGTTTTAATTTGAAATATTGTATAAGTTTTTGTTAACTTTATTTTGTTATATATCATTGAATGAATACTTGTTGTGTATTTTATTTAGTATTCGAAAGATGATTGTTTTCTTTTCCATGATGTTGGGTTGCATTTAAAATGCAGGAGGAATGGGTCCTCTATACCTAATATCATATGGAATTTTTATTCCGCTTTTTGTCCTCTCGAGTATTTGAGGGTTTTAGGAAAAGCCGTAAACCCGGTCTTAAAACCCGAGGATGATACAGTCCTTACCCAACACCTCCCCGCGGTAGAGGACGGTATACGTATACAAGTGGTATACGGCTAAGATTGGGAAGGGGCCGAATGGGTACCGGCATACGTATCCAACCTCCATGTCTTCAAATGGAGGAAAAGGGCATTCTGTTGTCCTGGGGTTGCCAGATGGATCCCCAAGTCGCTAGGGCCATAGGCAGGTGGGGAGATTTAGGAAGGGCGTTAGAGCAGATTCCTTAGCAGTGAGTGGGGACCGCTTCTTTAGTGCTTCCAGTGTCTTTAGCTTGTCTTTTTGTTTCGTTTGTTTGTTTCGTTCCTCCTCTTCAGAGGGTGTTCCCGAGGTTCCTGTTCATCATGGGCACATACAATTCAGTGCCTTCACACACATCAGATCACGGCACCATACATGCGACACCTACCACACCACAAGAAACATCAATTCCTCAGTCATTTCTCACACCATTTTTCTACACACCGTTCACATTAATGTATTTCATGATGTATTTTTAATGTTATGTAGTGTGTTTTAGTTATTGTATATCTAGCGTGTAATGTAAGTTATTCATTCCTGTGTGTAAGTGTACTGTTTTTTCTAATTCCCATGAATGTTTTTTTTTCTGGCTTTATAATTTGAAACTTTTTTCCGCAGGTAAAGAAGCGCTGCTGTATGCATAGGATAGATTTAGCTTAGAACGCACGAAAAATATTTCAGCTGGTAGTTAATTAGTTAGCTCGTATTTTTCGAGTATGCATGAGCCGTCATGCTTGACGAAGGCGAATTTTGTTATATGCGGTAGGTAATTTCTCGAGAAGCGGTGTTTTCTCTTGCTCATATTCTCAGGGTTAAGCATAAATCGTGTCCGTTAGTGTGGAGTTTACCGTAGAATAGATGCGATTTTAGGGATTCGTTAACTCAGATGATGGAAATTATTGGGATCCGATTTTTACCACTGGTGTGCCTAATGAGTGAATGATTGTGGCAAGTGCACTTGCATGTATGTCTGATAGTTGATGATTTTTAGATTGACACCTTTCCTGGTTGATGGTCCTTATGTGTAGTTAGGTCTTTTGGAACTAACACTGTGGTGGTGGGAGAGTGTGTGCAAGGTAAAAGCGGATTCCCAACCCAATTTCCATCCAAATAATTTTTTAAGCGTAATTAATAGCGCAGGGCAGGAGAATCACAATCTCTCAGTGATTTAAGACCAGACAGAGCTGATCTTTGCGAGTTCTCATTCTTAGAATCGCTATGCATCTTAGCTCACGAAGGTCGTACATTAAGCTAGCATTCTATGGTAGTTACGATAGGTTAATTTGGAAACCTTTTGTTCTCTGTGATTTACCACCGTTTCTTTATTTAGTATTTATGTCGCCTAAGTTACAATATTTTCTTAAGTAAGAGCGCTCGGACTATTATTAGATAAGAGACTAGATTGACGATTCTCTTTCATATCCCGGGATTGAAGGATGCATTTTGCATCCTTCTCTTTAAATGTTCACGTATCTTATGATAATTTAAAGTAATGAATGTTTTCTCATCATTTTCCAAACCAAGTGTCTATCTTCTGTCATCCTTACGTGCTTGTTAGAAAGTTATATTGCTTAAGGTGATAGTTGGTGTTCAATCTTAGTATAAGTTTTAATTTGAAATATTGTATAAGTTTTTGTTAACTTTATTTTGTTATATATCATTGAATGAATACTTGTTGTGTATTTTATTTAGTATTCGAAAGATGATTGTTTTCTTTTCCATGATGTTGGGTTGCATTTAAAATGCAGGAGGAATGGGTCCTCTATACCTAATATCATATGGAATTTTTATTCCGCTTTTTGTCCTCTCGAGTATTTGAGGGTTTTAGGAAAAGCCGTAAACCCGGTCTTAAAACCCGAGGATGATACAGTCCTTACCCAACACCTCCCCGCGGTAGAGGACGGTATACGTATACAAGTGGTATACGGCTAAGATTGGGAAGGGGCCGAATGGGTACCGGCATACGTATCCAACCTCCATGTCTTCAAATGGAGGAAAAGGGCATTCTGTTGTCCTGGGGTTGCCAGATGGATCCCCAAGTCGCTAGGGCCATAGGCAGGTGGGGAGATTTAGGAAGGGCGTTAGAGCAGATTCCTTAGCAGTGAGTGGGGACCGCTTCTTTAGTGCTTCCAGTGTCTTTAGCTTGTCTTTTTGTTTCGTTTGTTTGTTTCGTTCCTCCTCTTCAGAGGGTGTTCCCGAGGTTCCTGTTCATCATGGGCACATACAATTCAGTGCCTTCACACACATCAGATCACGGCACCATACATGCGACACCTACCACACCACAAGAAACATCAATTCCTCAGTCATTTCTCACACCATTTTTCTACACACCGTTCACATTAATGTATTTCATGATGTATTTTTATTGTTATGTAGTGTGTTTTAGTTATTGTATATCTAGCGTGTAATGTAAGTTATTCATTCCTGTGTGTAAGTGTACTGTTTTTTCTAATTCCCATGAATGTTTTTTTTTCTGGCTTTATAATTTGAAACTTTTTTCCGCAGGTAAAGAAGCGCTGCTGTATGCATAGGATAGATTTAGCTTAGAACGCACGAAAAATATTTCAGCTGGTAGTTAATTAGTTAGCTCGTATTTTTCGAGTATGCATGAGCCGTCATGCTTGACGAAGGCGAATTTTGTTATATGCGGTAGGTAATTTCTCGAGAAGCGGTGTTTTCTCTTGCTCATATTCTCAGGGTTAAGCATAAATCGTGTCCGTTAGTGTGGAGTTTACCGTAGAATAGATGCGATTTTAGGGATTCGTTAACTCAGATGATGGAAATTATTGGGATCCGATTTTTACCACTGGTGTGCCTAATGAGTGAATGATTGTGGCAAGTGCACTTGCATGTATGTCTGATAGTTGATGATTTTTAGATTGACACCTTTCCTGGTTGATGGTCCTTATGTGTAGTTAGGTCTTTTGGAACTAACACTGTGGTGGTGGGAGAGTGTGTGCAAGGTAAAAGCGGATTCCCAACCCAATTTCCATCCAAATAATTTTTTAAGCGTAATTAATAGCGCAGGGCAGGAGAATCACAATCTCTCAGTGATTTAAGACCAGACAGAGCTGATCTTTGCGAGTTCTCATTCTTAGAATCGCTATGCATCTTAGCTCACGAAGGTCGTACATTAAGCTAGCATTCTATGGTAGTTACGATAGGTTAATTTGGAAACCTTTTGTTCTCTGTGATTTACCACCGTTTCTTTATTTAGTATTTATGTCGCCTAAGTTACAATATTTTCTTAAGTAAGAGCGCTCGGACTATTATTAGATAAGAGACTAGATTGACGATTCTCTTTCATATCCCGGGATTGAAGGATGCATTTTGCATCCTTCTCTTTAAATGTTCACGTATCTTATGATAATTTAAAGTAATGAATGTTTTCTCATCATTTTCCAAACCAAGTGTCTATCTTCTGTCATCCTTACGTGCTTGTTAGAAAGTTATATTGCTTAAGGTGATAGTTGGTGTTCAATCTTAGTATAAGTTTTAATTTGAAATATTGTATAAGTTTTTGTTAACTTTATTTTGTTATATATCATTGAATGAATACTTGTTGTGTATTTTATTTAGTATTCGAAAGATGATTGTTTTCTTTTCCATGATGTTGGGTTGCATTTAAAATGCAGGAGGAATGGGTCCTCTATACCTAATATCATATGGAATTTTTATTCCGCTTTTTGTCCTCTCGAGTATTTGAGGGTTTTAGGAAAAGCCGTAAACCCGGTCTTAAAACCCGAGGATGATACAGTCCTTACCCAACACCTCCCCGCGGTAGAGGACGGTATACGTATACAAGTGGTATACGGCTAAGATTGGGAAGGGGCCGAATGGGTACCGGCATACGTATCCAACCTCCATGTCTTCAAATGGAGGAAAAGGGCATTCTGTTGTCCTGGGGTTGCCAGATGGATCCCCAAGTCGCTAGGGCCATAGGCAGGTGGGGAGATTTAGGAAGGGCGTTAGAGCAGATTCCTTAGCAGTGAGTGGGGACCGCTTCTTTAGTGCTTCCAGTGTCTTTAGCTTGTCTTTTTGTTTCGTTTGTTTGTTTCGTTCCTCCTCTTCAGAGGGTGTTCCCGAGGTTCCTGTTCATCATGGGCACATACAATTCAGTGCCTTCACACACATCAGATCACGGCACCATACATGCGACACCTACCACACCACAAGAAACATCAATTCCTCAGTCATTTCTCACACCATTTTTCTACACACCGTTCACATTAATGTATTTCATGATGTATTTTTATTGTTATGTAGTGTGTTTTAGTTATTGTATATCTAGCGTGTAATGTAAGTTATTCATTCCTGTGTGTAAGTGTACTGTTTTTTCTAATTCCCTTGAATGTTTTTTTTTCTGGCTTTATAATTTGAAACTTTTTTCCGCAGGTAAAGAAGCGCTGCTGTATGCATAGGATAGATTTAGCTTAGAACGCACGAAAAATATTTCAGCTGGTAGTTAATTAGTTAGCTCGTATTTTTCGAGTATGCATGAGCCGTCATGCTTGACGAAGGCGAATTTTGTTATATGCGGTAGGTAATTTCTCGAGAAGCGGTGTTTTCTCTTGCTCATATTCTCAGGGTTAAGCATAAATCGTGTCCGTTAGTGTGGAGTTTACCGTAGAATAGATGCGATTTTAGGGATTCGTTAACTCAGATGATGGAAATTATTGGGATCCGATTTTTACCACTGGTGTGCCTAATGAGTGAATGATTGTGGCAAGTGCACTTGCATGTATGTCTGATAGTTGATGATTTTTAGATTGACACCTTTCCTGGTTGATGGTCCTTATGTGTAGTTAGGTCTTTTGGAACTAACACTGTGGTGGTGGGAGAGTGTGTGCAAGGTAAAAGCGGATTCCCAACCCAATTTCCATCCAAATAATTTTTTAAGCGTAATTAATAGCGCAGGGCAGGAGAATCACAATCTCTCAGTGATTTAAGACCAGACAGAGCTGATCTTTGCGAGTTCTCATTCTTAGAATCGCTATGCATCTTAGCTCACGAAGGTCGTACATTAAGCTAGCATTCTATGGTAGTTACGATAGGTTAATTTGGAAACCTTTTGTTCTCTGTGATTTACCACCGTTTCTTTATTTAGTATTTATGTCGCCTAAGTTACAATATTTTCTTAAGTAAGAGCGCTCGGACTATTATTAGATAAGAGACTAGATTGACGATTCTCTTTCATATCCCGGGATTGAAGGATGCATTTTGCATCCTTCTCTTTAAATGTTCACGTATCTTATGATAATTTAAAGTAATGAATGTTTTCTCATCATTTTCCAAACCAAGTGTCTATCTTCTGTCATCCTTACGTGCTTGTTAGAAAGTTATATTGCTTAAGGTGATAGTTGGTGTTCAATCTTAGTATAAGTTTTAATTTGAAATATTGTATAAGTTTTTGTTAACTTTATTTTGTTATATATCATTGAATGAATACTTGTTGTGTATTTTATTTAGTATTCGAAAGATGATTGTTTTCTTTTCCATGATGTTGGGTTGCATTTAAAATGCAGGAGGAATGGGTCCTCTATACCTAATATCATATGGAATTTTTATTCCGCTTTTTGTCCTCTCGAGTATTTGAGGGTTTTAGGAAAAGCCGTAAACCCGGTCTTAAAACCCGAGGATGATACAGTCCTTACCCAACACCTCCCCGCGGTAGAGGACGGTATACGTATACAAGTGGTATACGGCTAAGATTGGGAAGGGGCCGAATGGGTACCGGCATACGTATCCAACCTCCATGTCTTCAAATGGAGGAAAAGGGCATTCTGTTGTCCTGGGGTTGCCAGATGGATCCCCAAGTCGCTAGGGCCATAGGCAGGTGGGGAGATTTAGGAAGGGCGTTAGAGCAGATTCCTTAGCAGTGAGTGGGGACCGCTTCTTTAGTGCTTCCAGTGTCTTTAGCTTGTCTTTTTGTTTCGTTTGTTTGTTTCGTTCCTCCTCTTCAGAGGGTGTTCCCGAGGTTCCTGTTCATCATGGGCACATACAATTCAGTGCCTTCACACACATCAGATCACGGCACCATACATGCGACACCTACCACACCACAAGAAACATCAATTCCTCAGTCATTTCTCACACCATTTTTCTACACACCGTTCACATTAATGTATTTCATGATGTATTTTTATTGTTATGTAGTGTGTTTTAGTTATTGTATATCTAGCGTGTAATGTAAGTTATTCATTCCTGTGTGTAAGTGTACTGTTTTTTCTAATTCCCTTGAATGTTTTTTTTTCTGGCTTTATAATTTGAAACTTTTTTCCGCAGGTAAAGAAGCGCTGCTGTATGCATAGGATAGATTTAGCTTAGAACGCACGAAAAATATTTCAGCTGGTAGTTAATTAGTTAGCTCGTATTTTTCGAGTATGCATGAGCCGTCATGCTTGACGAAGGCGAATTTTGTTATATGCGGTAGGTAATTTCTCGAGAAGCGGTGTTTTCTCTTGCTCATATTCTCAGGGTTAAGCATAAATCGTGTCCGTTAGTGTGGAGTTTACCGTAGAATAGATGCGATTTTAGGGATTCGTTAACTCAGATGATGGAAATTATTGGGATCCGATTTTTACCACTGGTGTGCCTAATGAGTGAATGATTGTGGCAAGTGCACTTGCATGTATGTCTGATAGTTGATGATTTTTAGATTGACACCTTTCCTGGTTGATGGTCCTTATGTGTAGTTAGGTCTTTTGGAACTAACACTGTGGTGGTGGGAGAGTGTGTGCAAGGTAAAATCGGATTCCCAACCCAATTTCCATCCAAATAATTTTTTAAGCGTAATTAATAGCGCAGGGCAGGAGAATCACAATCTCTCAGTGATTTAAGACCAGACAGAGCTGATCTTTGCGAGTTCTCATTCTTAGAATCGCTATGCATCTTAGCTCACGAAGGTCGTACATTAAGCTAGCATTCTATGGTAGTTACGATAGGTTAATTTGGAAACCTTTTGTTCTCTGTGATTTACCACCGTTTCTTTATTTAGTATTTATGTCGCCTAAGTTACAATATTTTCTTAAGTAAGAGCGCTCGGACTATTATTAGATAAGAGACTAGATTGACGATTCTCTTTCATATCCCGGGATTGAAGGATGCATTTTGCATCCTTCTCTTTAAATGTTCACGTATCTTATGATAATTTAAAGTAATGAATGTTTTCTCATCATTTTCCAAACCAAGTGTCTATCTTCTGTCATCCTTACGTGCTTGTTATAAAGTTATATTGCTTAAGGTGATAGTTGGTGTTCAATCTTAGTATAAGTTTTAATTTGAAATATTGTATAAGTTTTTGTTAACTTTATTTTGTTATATATCATTGAATGAATACTTGTTGTGTATTTTATTTAGTATTCGAAAGATGATTGTTTTCTTTTCCATGATGTTGGGTTGCATTTAAAATGCAGGAGGAATGGGTCCTCTATACCTAATATCATATGGAATTTTTATTCCGCTTTTTGTCCTCTCGAGTATTTGAGGGTTTTAGGAAAAGCCGTAAACCCGGTCTTAAAACCCGAGGATGATACAGTCCTTACCCAACACCTCCCCGCGGTAGAGGACGGTATACGTATACAAGTGGTATACGGCTAAGATTGGGAAGGGGCCGAATGGGTACCGGCATACGTATCCAACCTCCATGTCTTCAAATGGAGGAAAAGGGCATTCTGTTGTCCTGGGGTTGCCAGATGGATCCCCAAGTCGCTAGGGCCATAGGCAGGTGGGGAGATTTAGGAAGGGCGTTAGAGCAGATTCCTTAGCAGTGAGTGGGGACCGCTTCTTTAGTGCTTCCAGTGTCTTTAGCTTGTCTTTTTGTTTCGTTTGTTTGTTTCGTTCCTCCTCTTCAGAGGGTGTTCCCGAGGTTCCTGTTCATCATGGGCACATACAATTCAGTGCCTTCACACACATCAGATCACGGCACCATACATGCGACACCTACCACACCACAAGAAACATCAATTCCTCAGTCATTTCTCACACCATTTTTCTACACACCGTTCACATTAATGTATTTCATGATGTATTTTTAATGTTATGTAGTGTGTTTTAGTTATTGTATATCTAGCGTGTAATGTAAGTTATTCATTCCTGTGTGTAAGTGTACTGTTTTTTCTAATTCCCATGAATGTTTTTTTTTCTGGCTTTATAATTTGAAACTTTTTTCCGCAGGTAAAGAAGCGCTGCTGTATGCATAGGATAGATTTAGCTTAGAACGCACGAAAAATATTTCAGCTGGTAGTTAATTAGTTAGCTCGTATTTTTCGAGTATGCATGAGCCGTCATGCTTGACGAAGGCGAATTTTGTTATATGCGGTAGGTAATTTCTCGAGAAGCGGTGTTTTCTCTTGCTCATATTCTCAGGGTTAAGCATAAATCGTGTCCGTTAGTGTGGAGTTTACCGTAGAATAGATGCGATTTTAGGGATTCGTTAACTCAGATGATGGAAATTATTGGGATCCGATTTTTACCACTGGTGTGCCTAATGAGTGAATGATTGTGGCAAGTGCACTTGCATGTATGTCTGATAGTTGATGATTTTTAGATTGACACCTTTCCTGGTTGATGGTCCTTATGTGTAGTTAGGTCTTTTGGAACTAACACTGTGGTGGTGGGAGAGTGTGTGCAAGGTAAAAGCGGATTCCCAACCCAATTTCCATCCAAATACTTTTTTAAGCGTAATTAATAGCGCAGGGCAGGAGAATCACAATCTCTCAGTGATTTAAGACCAGACAGAGCTGATCTTTGCGAGTTCTCATTCTTAGAATCGCTATGCATCTTAGCTCACGAAGGTCGTACATTAAGCTAGCATTCTATGGTAGTTACGATAGGTTAATTTGGAAACCTTTTGTTCTCTGTGATTTACCACCGTTTCTTTATTTAGTATTTATGTCGCCTAAGTTACAATATTTTCTTAAGTAAGAGCGCTCGGACTATTATTAGATAAGAGACTAGATTGACGATTCTCTTTCATATCCCGGGATTGAAGGATGCATTTTGCATCCTTCTCTTTAAATGTTCACGTATCTTATGATAATTTAAAGTAATGAATGTTTTCTCATCATTTTCCAAACCAAGTGTCTATCTTCTGTCATCCTTACGTGCTTGTTAGAAAGTTATATTGCTTAAGGTGATAGTTGGTGTTCAATCTTAGTATAAGTTTTAATTTGAAATATTGTATAAGTTTTTGTTAACTTTATTTTGTTATATATCATTGAATGAATACTTGTTGTGTATTTTATTTAGTATTCGAAAGATGATTGTTTTCTTTTCCATGATGTTGGGTTGCATTTAAAATGCAGGAGGAATGGGTCCTCTATACCTAATATCATATGGAATTTTTATTCCGCTTTTTGTCCTCTCGAGTATTTGAGGGTTTTAGGAAAAGCCGTAAACCCGGTCTTAAAACCCGAGGATGATACAGTCCTTACCCAACACCTCCCCGCGGTAGAGGACGGTATACGTATACAAGTGGTATACGGCTAAGATTGGGAAGGGGCCGAATGGGTACCGGCATACGTATCCAACCTCCATGTCTTCAAATGGAGGAAAAGGGCATTCTGTTGTCCTGGGGTTGCCAGATGGATCCCCAAGTCGCTAGGGCCATAGGCAGGTGGGGAGATTTAGGAAGGGCGTTAGAGCAGATTCCTTAGCAGTGAGTGGGGACCGCTTCTTTAGTGCTTCCAGTGTCTTTAGCTTGTCTTTTTGTTTCGTTTGTTTGTTTCGTTCCTCCTCTTCAGAGGGTGTTCCCGAGGTTCCTGTTCATCATGGGCACATACAATTCAGTGCCTTCACACACATCAGATCACGGCACCATACATGCGACACCTACCACACCACAAGAAACATCAATTCCTCAGTCATTTCTCACACCATTTTTCTACACACCGTTCACATTAATGTATTTCATGATGTATTTTTATTGTTATGTAGTGTGTTTTAGTTATTGTATATCTAGCGTGTAATGTAAGTTATTCATTCCTGTGTGTAAGTGTACTGTTTTTTCTAATTCCCATGAATGTTTTTTTTTCTGGCTTTATAATTTGAAACTTTTTTCCGCAGGTAAAGAAGCGCTGCTGTATGCATAGGATAGATTTAGCTTAGAACGCACGAAAAATATTTCAGCTGGTAGTTAATTAGTTAGCTCGTATTTTTCGAGTATGCATGAGCCGTCATGCTTGACGAAGGCGAATTTTGTTATATGCGGTAGGTAATTTCTCGAGAAGCGGTGTTTTCTCTTGCTCATATTCTCAGGGTTAAGCATAAATCGTGTCCGTTAGTGTGGAGTTTACCGTAGAATAGATGCGATTTTAGGGATTCGTTAACTCAGATGATGGAAATTATTGGGATCCGATTTTTACCACTGGTGTGCCTAATGAGTGAATGATTGTGGCAAGTGCACTTGCATGTATGTCTGATAGTTGATGATTTTTAGATTGACACCTTTCCTGGTTGATGGTCCTTATGTGTAGTTAGGTCTTTTGGAACTAACACTGTGGTGGTGGGAGAGTGTGTGCAAGGTAAAAGCGGATTCCCAACCCAATTTCCATCCAAATAATTTTTTAAGCGTAATTAATAGCGCAGGGCAGGAGAATCACAATCTCTCAGTGATTTAAGACCAGACAGAGCTGATCTTTGCGAGTTCTCATTCTTAGAATCGCTATGCATCTTAGCTCACGAAGGTCGTACATTAAGCTA
Organism: Pachydiplax longipennis; assembly: GCA_036926295.1. Taxonomy (NCBI): domain Eukaryota; kingdom Metazoa; phylum Arthropoda; class Insecta; order Odonata; family Libellulidae; genus Pachydiplax; species Pachydiplax longipennis. The sequence goes on along the minus strand of JAVFKF010000024.1, from coordinate 8,587,328 downwards.
GCATTCTATGGTAGTTACGATAGGTTAATTTGGAAACCTTTTGTTCTCTGTGATTTACCACCGTTTCTTTATTTAGTATTTATGTCGCCTAAGTTACAATATTTTCTTAAGTAAGAGCGCTCGGACTATTATTAGATAAGAGACTAGATTGACGATTCTCTTTCATATCCCGGGATTGAAGGATGCATTTTGCATCCTTCTCTTTAAATGTTCACGTATCTTATGATAATTTAAAGTAATGAATGTTTTCTCATCATTTTCCAAACCAAGTGTCTATCTTCTGTCATCCTTACGTGCTTGTTAGAAAGTTATATTGCTTAAGGTGATAGTTGGTGTTCAATCTTAGTATAAGTTTTAATTTGAAATATTGTATAAGTTTTTGTTAACTTTATTTTGTTATATATCATTGAATGAATACTTGTTGTGTATTTTATTTAGTATTCGAAAGATGATTGTTTTCTTTTCCATGATGTTGGGTTGCATTTAAAATGCAGGAGGAATGGGTCCTCTATACCTAATATCATATGGAATTTTTATTCCGCTTTTTGTCCTCTCGAGTATTTGAGGGTTTTAGGAAAAGCCGTAAACCCGGTCTTAAAACCCGAGGATGATACAGTCCTTACCCAACACCTCCCCGCGGTAGAGGACGGTATACGTATACAAGTGGTATACGGCTAAGATTGGGAAGGGGCCGAATGGGTACCGGCATACGTATCCAACCTCCATGTCTTCAAATGGAGGAAAAGGGCATTCTGTTGTCCTGGGGTTGCCAGATGGATCCCCAAGTCGCTAGGGCCATAGGCAGGTGGGGAGATTTAGGAAGGGCGTTAGAGCAGATTCCTTAGCAGTGAGTGGGGACCGCTTCTTTAGTGCTTCCAGTGTCTTTAGCTTGTCTTTTTGTTTCGTTTGTTTGTTTCGTTCCTCCTCTTCAGAGGGTGTTCCCGAGGTTCCTGTTCATCATGGGCACATACAATTCAGTGCCTTCACACACATCAGATCACGGCACCATACATGCGACACCTACCACACCACAAGAAACATCAATTCCTCAGTCATTTCTCACACCATTTTTCTACACACCGTTCACATTAATGTATTTCATGATGTATTTTTATTGTTATGTAGTGTGTTTTAGTTATTGTATATCTAGCGTGTAATGTAAGTTATTCATTCCTGTGTGTAAGTGTACTGTTTTTTCTAATTCCCATGAATGTTTTTTTTTCTGGCTTTATAATTTGAAACTTTTTTCCGCAGGTAAAGAAGCGCTGCTGTATGCATAGGATAGATTTAGCTTAGAACGCACGAAAAATATTTCAGCTGGTAGTTAATTAGTTAGCTCGTATTTTTCGAGTATGCATGAGCCGTCATGCTTGACGAAGGCGAATTTTGTTATATGCGGTAGGTAATTTCTCGAGAAGCGGTGTTTTCTCTTGCTCATATTCTCAGGGTTAAGCATAAATCGTGTCCGTTAGTGTGGAGTTTACCGTAGAATAGATGCGATTTTAGGGATTCGTTAACTCAGATGATGGAAATTATTGGGATCCGATTTTTACCACTGGTGTGCCTAATGAGTGAATGATTGTGGCAAGTGCACTTGCATGTATGTCTGATAGTTGATGATTTTTAGATTGACACCTTTCCTGGTTGATGGTCCTTATGTGTAGTTAGGTCTTTTGGAACTAACACTGTGGTGGTGGGAGAGTGTGTGCAAGGTAAAAGCGGATTCCCAACCCAATTTCCATCCAAATAATTTTTTAAGCGTAATTAATAGCGCAGGGCAGGAGAATCACAATCTCTCAGTGATTTAAGACCAGACAGAGCTGATCTTTGCGAGTTCTCATTCTTAGAATCGCTATGCATCTTAGCTCACGAAGGTCGTACATTAAGCTAGCATTCTATGGTAGTTACGATAGGTTAATTTGGAAACCGTTTGTTCTCTGTGATTTACCACCGTTTCTTTATTTAGTATTTATGTCGCCTAAGTTACAATATTTTCTTAAGTAAGAGCGCTCGGACTATTATTAGATAAGAGACTAGATTGACGATTCTCTTTCATATCCCGGGATTGAAGGATGCATTTTGCATCCTTCTCTTTAAATGTTCACGTATCTTATGATAATTTAAAGTAATGAATGTTTTCTCATCATTTTCCAAACCAAGTGTCTATCTTCTGTCATCCTTACGTGCTTGTTAGAAAGTTATATTGCTTAAGGTGATAGTTGGTGTTCAATCTTAGTATAAGTTTTAATTTGAAATATTGTATAAGTTTTTGTTAACTTTATTTTGTTATATATCATTGAATGAATACTTGTTGTGTATTTTATTTAGTATTCGAAAGATGATTGTTTTCTTTTCCATGATGTTGGGTTGCATTTAAAATGCAGGAGGAATGGGTCCTCTATACCTAATATCATATGGAATTTTTATTCCGCTTTTTGTCCTCTCGAGTATTTGAGGGTTTTAGGAAAAGCCGTAAACCCGGTCTTAAAACCCGAGGATGATACAGTCCTTACCCAACACCTCCCCGCGGTAGAGGACGGTATACGTATACAAGTGGTATACGGCTAAGATTGGGAAGGGGCCGAATGGGTACCGGCATACGTATCCAACCTCCATGTCTTCAAATGGAGGAAAAGGGCATTCTGTTGTCCTGGGGTTGCCAGATGGATCCCCAAGTCGCTAGGGCCATAGGCAGGTGGGGAGATTTAGGAAGGGCGTTAGAGCAGATTCCTTAGCAGTGAGTGGGGACCGCTTCTTTAGTGCTTCCAGTGTCTTTAGCTTGTCTTTTTGTTTCGTTTGTTTGTTTCGTTCCTCCTCTTCAGAGGGTGTTCCCGAGGTTCCTGTTCATCATGGGCACATACAATTCAGTGCCTTCACACACATCAGATCACGGCACCATACATGCGACACCTACCACACCACAAGAAACATCAATTCCTCAGTCATTTCTCACACCATTTTTCTACACACCGTTCACATTAACGTATTTCATGATGTATTTTTATTGTTATGTAGTGTGTTTTAGTTATTGTATATCTAGCGTGTAATGTAAGTTATTCATTCCTGTGTGTAAGTGTACTGTTTTTTCTAATTCCCATGAATGTTTTTTTTTCTGGCTTTATAATTTGAAACTTTTTTCCGCAGGTAAAGAAGCGCTGCTGTATGCATAGGATAGATTTAGCTTAGAACGCACGAAAAATATTTCAGCTGGTAGTTAATTAGTTAGCTCGTATTTTTCGAGTATGCATGAGCCGTCATGCTTGACGAAGGCGAATTTTGTTATATGCGGTAGGTAATTTCTCGAGAAGCGGTGTTTTCTCTTGCTCATATTCTCAGGGTTAAGCATAAATCGTGTCCGTTAGTGTGGAGTTTACCGTAGAATAGATGCGATTTTAGGGATTCGTTAACTCAGATGATGGAAATTATTGGGATCCGATTTTTACCACTGGTGTGCCTAATGAGTGAATGATTGTGGCAAGTGCACTTGCATGTATGTCTGATAGTTGATGATTTTTAGATTGACACCTTTCCTGGTTGATGGTCCTTATGTGTAGTTAGGTCTTTTGGAACTAACACTGTGGTGGTGGGAGAGTGTGTGCAAGGTAAAAGCGGATTCCCAACCCAATTTCCATCCAAATAATTTTTTAAGCGTAATTAATAGCGCAGGGCAGGAGAATCACAATCTCTCAGTGATTTAAGACCAGACAGAGCTGATCTTTGCGAGTTCTCATTCTTAGAATCGCTATGCATCTTAGCTCACGAAGGTCGTACATTAAGCTAGCATTCTATGGTAGTTACGATAGGTTAATTTGGAAACCGTTTGTTCTCTGTGATTTACCACCGTTTCTTTATTTAGTATTTATGTCGCCTAAGTTACAATATTTTCTTAAGTAAGAGCGCTCGGACTATTATTAGATAAGAGACTAGATTGACGATTCTCTTTCATATCCCGGGATTGAAGGATGCATTTTGCATCCTTCTCTTTAAATGTTCACGTATCTTATGATAATTTAAAGTAATGAATGTTTTCTCATCATTTTCCAAACCAAGTGTCTATCTTCTGTCATCCTTACGTGCTTGTTAGAAAGTTATATTGCTTAAGGTGATAGTTGGTGTTCAATCTTAGTATAAGTTTTAATTTGAAATATTGTATAAGTTTTTGTTAACTTTATTTTGTTATATATCATTGAATGAATACTTGTTGTGTATTTTATTTAGTATTCGAAAGATGATTGTTTTCTTTTCCATGATGTTGGGTTGCATTTAAAATGCAGGAGGAATGGGTCCTCTATACCTAATATCATATGGAATTTTTATTCCGCTTTTTGTCCTCTCGAGTATTTGAGGGTTTTAGGAAAAGCCGTAAACCCGGTCTTAAAACCCGAGGATGATACAGTCCTTACCCAACACCTCCCCGCGGTAGAGGACGGTATACGTATACAAGTGGTATACGGCTAAGATTGGGAAGGGGCCGAATGGGTACCGGCATACGTATCCAACCTCCATGTCTTCAAATGGAGGAAAAGGGCATTCTGTTGTCCTGGGGTTGCCAGATGGATCCCCAAGTCGCTAGGGCCATAGGCAGGTGGGGAGATTTAGGAAGGGCGTTAGAGCAGATTCCTTAGCAGTGAGTGGGGACCGCTTCTTTAGTGCTTCCAGTGTCTTTAGCTTGTCTTTTTGTTTCGTTTGTTTGTTTCGTTCCTCCTCTTCAGAGGGTGTTCCCGAGGTTCCTGTTCATCATGGGCACATACAATTCAGTGCCTTCACACACATCAGATCACGGCACCATACATGCGACACCTACCACACCACAAGAAACATCAATTCCTCAGTCATTTCTCACACCATTTTTCTACACACCGTTCACATTAATGTATTTCATGATGTATTTTTATTGTTATGTAGTGTGTTTTAGTTATTGTATATCTAGCGTGTAATGTAAGTTATTCATTCCTGTGTGTAAGTGTACTGTTTTTTCTAATTCCCATGAATGTTTTTTTTTCTGGCTTTATAATTTGAAACTTTTTTCCGCAGGTAAAGAAGCGCTGCTGTATGCATAGGATAGATTTAGCTTAGAACGCACGAAAAATATTTCAGCTGGTAGTTAATTAGTTAGCTCGTATTTTTCGAGTATGCATGAGCCGTCATGCTTGACGAAGGCGAATTTTGTTATATGCGGTAGGTAATTTCTCGAGAAGCGGTGTTTTCTCTTGCTCATATTCTCAGGGTTAAGCATAAATCGTGTCCGTTAGTGTGGAGTTTACCGTAGAATAGATGCGATTTTAGGGATTCGTTAACTCAGATGATGGAAATTATTGGGATCCGATTTTTACCACTGGTGTGCCTAATGAGTGAATGATTGTGGCAAGTGCACTTGCATGTATGTCTGATAGTTGATGATTTTTAGATTGACACCTTTCCTGGTTGATGGTCCTTATGTGTAGTTAGGTCTTTTGGAACTAACACTGTGGTGGTGGGAGAGTGTGTGCAAGGTAAAAGCGGATTCCCAACCCAATTTCCATCCAAATAATTTTTTAAGCGTAATTAATAGCGCAGGGCAGGAGAATCACAATCTCTCAGTGATTTAAGACCAGACAGAGCTGATCTTTGCGAGTTCTCATTCTTAGAATCGCTATGCATCTTAGCTCACGAAGGTCGTACATTAAGCTAGCATTCTATGGTAGTTACGATAGGTTAATTTGGAAACCTTTTGTTCTCTGTGATTTACCACCGTTTCTTTATTTAGTATTTATGTCGCCTAAGTTACAATATTTTCTTAAGTAAGAGCGCTCGGACTATTATTAGATAAGAGACTAGATTGACGATTCTCTTTCATATCCCGGGATTGAAGGATGCATTTTGCATCCTTCTCTTTAAATGTTCACGTATCTTATGATAATTTAAAGTAATGAATGTTTTCTCATCATTTTCCAAACCAAGTGTCTATCTTCTGTCATCCTTACGTGCTTGTTAGAAAGTTATATTGCTTAAGGTGATAGTTGGTGTTCAATCTTAGTATAAGTTTTAATTTGAAATATTGTATAAGTTTTTGTTAACTTTATTTTGTTATATATCATTGAATGAATACTTGTTGTGTATTTTATTTAGTATTCGAAAGATGATTGTTTTCTTTTCCATGATGTTGGGTTGCATTTAAAATGCAGGAGGAATGGGTCCTCTATACCTAATATCATATGGAATTTTTATTCCGCTTTTTGTCCTCTCGAGTATTTGAGGGTTTTAGGAAAAGCCGTAAACCCGGTCTTAAAACCCGAGGATGATACAGTCCTTACCCAACACCTCCCCGCGGTAGAGGACGGTATACGTATACAAGTGGTATACGGCTAAGATTGGGAAGGGGCCGAATGGGTACCGGCATACGTATCCAACCTCCATGTCTTCAAATGGAGGAAAAGGGCATTCTGTTGTCCTGGGGTTGCCAGATGGATCCCCAAGTCGCTAGGGCCATAGGCAGGTGGGGAGATTTAGGAAGGGCGTTAGAGCAGATTCCTAGCAGTGAGTGGGGACCGCTTCTTTAGTGCTTCCAGTGTCTTTAGCTTGTCTTTTTGTTTCGTTTGTTTGTTTCGTTCCTCCTCTTCAGAGGGTGTTCCCGAGGTTCCTGTTCATCATGGGAACATACAATTCTGTGATTTACCACCGTTTCTTTATTTAGTATTTATGTCGCCTAAGTTACAATATTTTCTTAAGTAAGAGCGCTCGGACTATTATTAGATAAGAGACTAGATTGACGATTCTCTTTCATATCCCGGGATTGAAGGATGCATTTTGCATCCTTCTCTTTAAATGTTCACGTATCTTATGATAATTTAAAGTAATGAATGTTTTCTCATCATTTTCCAAACCAAGTGTCTATCTTCTGTCATCCTTACGTGCTTGTTATAAAGTTATATTGCTTAAGGTGATAGTTGGTGTTCAATCTTAGTATAAGTTTTAATTTGAAATATTGTATAAGTTTTTGTTAACTTTATTTTGTTATATATCATTGAATGAATACTTGTTGTGTATTTTATTTAGTATTCGAAAGATGATTGTTTTCTTTTCCATGATGTTGGGTTGCATTTAAAATGCAGGAGGAATGGGTCCTCTATACCTAATATCATATGGAATTTTTATTCCGCTTTTTGTCCTCTCGAGTATTTGAGGGTTTTAGGAAAAGCCGTAAACCCGGTCTTAAAACCCGAGGATGATACAGTCCTTACCCAACACCTCCCCGCGGTAGAGGACGGTATACGTATACAAGTGGTATACGGCTAAGATTGGGAAGGGGCCGAATGGGTACCGGCATACGTATCCAACCTCCATGTCTTCAAATGGAGGAAAAGGGCATTCTGTTGTCCTGGGGTTGCCAGATGGATCCCCAAGTCGCTAGGGCCATAGGCAGGTGGGGAGATTTAGGAAGGGCGTTAGAGCAGATTCCTTAGCAGTGAGTGGGGACCGCTTCTTTAGTGCTTCCAGTGTCTTTAGCTTGTCTTTTTGTTTCGTTTGTTTGTTTCGTTCCTCCTCTTCAGAGGGTGTTCCCGAGGTTCCTGTTCATCATGGGCACATACAATTCAGTGCCTTCACACACATCAGATCACGGCACCATACATGCGACACCTACCACACCACAAGAAACATCAATTCCTCAGTCATTTCTCACACCATTTTTCTACACACCGTTCACATTAATGTATTTCATGATGTATTTTTATTGTTATGTAGTGTGTTTTAGTTATTGTATATCTAGCGTGTAATGTAAGTTATTCATTCCTGTGTGTAAGTGTACTGTTTTTTCTAATTCCCATGAATGTTTTTTTTTCTGGCTTTATAATTTGAAACTTTTTTCCGCAGGTAAAGAAGCGCTGCTGTATGCATAGGATAGATTTAGCTTAGAACGCACGAAAAATATTTCAGCTGGTAGTTAATTAGTTAGCTCGTATTTTTCGAGTATGCATGAGCCGTCATGCTTGACGAAGGCGAATTTTGTTATATGCGGTAGGTAATTTCTCGAGAAGCGGTGTTTTCTCTTGCTCATATTCTCAGGGTTAAGCATAAATCGTGTCCGTTAGTGTGGAGTTTACCGTAGAATAGATGCGATTTTAGGGATTCGTTAACTCAGATGATGGAAATTATTGGGATCCGATTTTTACCACTGGTGTGCCTAATGAGTGAATGATTGTGGCAAGTGCACTTGCATGTATGTCTGATAGTTGATGATTTTTAGATTGACACCTTTCCTGGTTGATGGTCCTTATGTGTAGTTAGGTCTTTTGGAACTAACACTGTGGTGGTGGGAGAGTGTGTGCAAGGTAAAAGCGGATTCCCAACCCAATTTCCATCCAAATAATTTTTTAAGCGTAATTAATAGCGCAGGGCAGGAGAATCACAATCTCTCAGTGATTTAAGACCAGACAGAGCTGATCTTTGCGAGTTCTCATTCTTAGAATCGCTATGCATCTTAGCTCACGAAGGTCGTACATTAAGCTAGCATTCTATGGTAGTTACGATAGGTTAATTTGGAAACCGTTTGTTCTCTGTGATTTACCACCGTTTCTTTATTTAGTATTTATGTCGCCTAAGTTACAATATTTTCTTAAGTAAGAGCGTTCGGACTATTATTAGATAAGAGACTAGATTGACGATTCTCTTTCATATCCCGGGATTGAAGGATGCATTTTGCATCCTTCTCTTTAAATGTTCACGTATCTTATGATAATTTAAAGTAATGAATGTTTTCTCATCATTTTCCAAACCAAGTGTCTATCTTCTGTCATCCTTACGTGCTTGTTAGAAAGTTATATTGCTTAAGGTGATAGTTGGTGTTCAATCTTAGTATAAGTTTTAATTTGAAATATTGTATAAGTTTTTGTTAACTTTATTTTGTTATATATCATTGAATGAATACTTGTTGTGTATTTTATTTAGTATTCGAAAGATGATTGTTTTCTTTTCCATGATGTTGGGTTGCATTTAAAATGCAGGAGGAATGGGTCCTCTATACCTAATATCATATGGAATTTTTATTCCGCTTTTTGTCCTCTCGAGTATTTGAGGGTTTTAGGAAAAGCCGTAAACCCGGTCTTAAAACCCGAGGATGATACAGTCCTTACCCAACACCTCCCCGCGGTAGAGGACGGTATACGTATACAAGTGGTATACGGCTAAGATTGGGAAGGGGCCGAATGGGTACCGGCATACGTATCCAACCTCCATGTCTTCAAATGGAGGAAAAGGGCATTCTGTTGTCCTGGGGTTGCCAGATGGATCCCCAAGTCGCTAGGGCCATAGGCAGGTGGGGAGATTTAGGAAGGGCGTTAGAGCAGATTCCTTAGCAGTGAGTGGGGACCGCTTCTTTAGTGCTTCCAGTGTCTTTAGCTTGTCTTTTTGTTTCGTTTGTTTGTTTCGTTCCTCCTCTTCAGAGGGTGTTCCCGAGGTTCCTGTTCATCATGGGCACATACAATTCAGTGCCTTCACACACATCAGATCACGGCACCATACATGCGACACCTACCACACCACAAGAAACATCAATTCCTCAGTCATTTCTCACACCATTTTTCTACACACCGTTCACATTAATGTATTTCATGATGTATTTTTATTGTTATGTAGTGTGTTTTAGTTATTGTATATCTAGCGTGTAATGTAAGTTATTCATTCCTGTGTGTAAGTGTACTGTTTTTTCTAATTCCCTTGAATGTTTTTTTTTCTGGCTTTATAATTTGAAACTTTTTTCCGCAGGTAAAGAAGCGCTGCTGTATGCATAGGATAGATTTAGCTTAGAACGCACGAAAAATATTTCAGCTGGTAGTTAATTAGTTAGCTCGTATTTTTCGAGTATGCATGAGCCGTCATGCTTGACGAAGGCGAATTTTGTTATATGCGGTAGGTAATTTCTCGAGAAGCGGTGTTTTCTCTTGCTCATATTCTCAGGGTTAAGCATAAATCGTGTCCGTTAGTGTGGAGTTTACCGTAGAATAGATGCGATTTTAGGGATTCGTTAACTCAGATGATGGAAATTATTGGGATCCGATTTTTACCACTGGTGTGCCTAATGAGTGAATGATTGTGGCAAGTGCACTTGCATGTATGTCTGATAGTTGATGATTTTTAGATTGACACCTTTCCTGGTTGATGGTCCTTATGTGTAGTTAGGTCTTTTGGAACTAACACTGTGGTGGTGGGAGAGTGTGTGCAAGGTAAAAGCGGATTCCCAACCCAATTTCCATCCAAATAATTTTTTAAGCGTAATTAATAGCGCAGGGCAGGAGAATCACAATCTCTCAGTGATTTAAGACCAGACAGAGCTGATCTTTGCGAGTTCTCATTCTTAGAATCGCTATGCATCTTAGCTCACGAAGGTCGTACATTAAGCTAGCATTCTATGGTAGTTACGATAGGTTAATTTGGAAACCGTTTGTTCTCTGTGATTTACCACCGTTTCTTTATTTAGTATTTATGTCGCCTAAGTTACAATATTTTCTTAAGTAAGAGCGCTCGGACTATTATTAGATAAGAGACTAGATTGACGATTCTCTTTCATATCCCGGGATTGAAGGATGCATTTTGCATCCTTCTCTTTAAATGTTCACGTATCTTATGATAATTTAAAGTAATGAATGTTTTCTCATCATTTTCCAAACCAAGTGTCTATCTTCTGTCATCCTTACGTGCTTGTTATAAAGTTATATTGCTTAAGGTGATAGTTGGTGTTCAATCTTAGTATAAGTTTTAATTTGAAATATTGTATAAGTTTTTGTTAACTTTATTTTGTTATATATCATTGAATGAATACTTGTTGTGTATTTTATTTAGTATTCGAAAGATGATTGTTTTCTTTTCCATGATGTTGGGTTGCATTTAAAATGCAGGAGGAATGGGTCCTCTATACCTAATATCATATGGAATTTTTATTCCGCTTTTTGTCCTCTCGAGTATTTGAGGGTTTTAGGAAAAGCCGTAAACCCGGTCTTAAAACCCGAGGATGATACAGTCCTTACCCAACACCTCCCCGCGGTAGAGGACGGTATACGTATACAAGTGGTATACGGCTAAGATTGGGAAGGGGCCGAATGGGTACCGGCATACGTATCCAACCTCCATGTCTTCAAATGGAGGAAAAGGGCATTCTGTTGTCCTGGGGTTGCCAGATGGATCCCCAAGTCGCTAGGGCCATAGGCAGGTGGGGAGATTTAGGAAGGGCGTTAGAGCAGATTCCTTAGCAGTGAGTGGGGACCGCTTCTTTAGTGCTTCCAGTGTCTTTAGCTTGTCTTTTTGTTTCGTTTGTTTGTTTCGTTCCTCCTCTTCAGAGGGTGTTCCCGAGGTTCCTGTTCATCATGGGCACATACAATTCAGTGCCTTCACACACATCAGATCACGGCACCATACATGCGACACCTACCACACCACAAGAAACATCAATTCCTCAGTCATTTCTCACACCATTTTTCTACACACCGTTCACATTAATGTATTTCATGATGTATTTTTATTGTTATGTAGTGTGTTTTAGTTATTGTATATCTAGCGTGTAATGTAAGTTATTCATTCCTGTGTGTAAGTGTACTGTTTTTTCTAATTCCCTTGAATGTTTTTTTTTCTGGCTTTATAATTTGAAACTTTTTTCCGCAGGTAAAGAAGCGCTGCTGTATGCATAGGATAGATTTAGCTTAGAACGCACGAAAAATATTTCAGCTGGTAGTTAATTAGTTAGCTCGTATTTTTCGAGTATGCATGAGCCGTCATGCTTGACGAAGGCGAATTTTGTTATATGCGGTAGGTAATTTCTCGAGAAGCGGTGTTTTCTCTTGCTCATATTCTCAGGGTTAAGCATAAATCGTGTCCGTTAGTGTGGAGTTTACCGTAGAATAGATGCGATTTTAGGGATTCGTTAACTCAGATGATGGAAATTATTGGGATCCGATTTTTACCACTGGTGTGCCTAATGAGTGAATGATTGTGGCAAGTGCACTTGCATGTATGTCTGATTGTTGATGATTTTTAGATTGACACCTTTCCTGGTTGATGGTCCTTATGTGTAGTTAGGTCTTTTGGAACTAACACTGTGGTGGTGGGAGAGTGTGTGCAAGGTAAAAGCGGATTCCCAACCCAATTTCCATCCAAATAATTTTTTAAGCGTAATTAATAGCGCAGGGCAGGAGAATCACAATCTCTCAGTGATTTAAGACCAGACAGAGCTGATCTTTGCGAGTTCTCATTCTTAGAATCGCTATGCATCTTAGCTCACGAAGGTCGTACATTAAGCTAGCATTCTATGGTAGTTACGATAGGTTAATTTGGAAACCTTTTGTTCTCTGTGATTTACCACCGTTTCTTTATTTAGTATTTATGTCGCCTAAGTTACAATATTTTCTTAAGTAAGAGCGCTCGGACTATTATTAGATAAGAGACTAGATTGACGATTCTCTTTCATATCCCGGGATTGAAGGATGCATTTTGCATCCTTCTCTTTAAATGTTCACGTATCTTATGATAATTTAAAGTAATGAATGTTTTCTCATCATTTTCCAAACCAAGTGTCTATCTTCTGTCATCCTTACGTGCTTGTTAGAAAGTTATATTGCTTAAGGTGATAGTTGGTGTTCAATCTTAGTATAAGTTTTAATTTGAAATATTGTATAAGTTTTTGTTAACTTTATTTTGTTATATATCATTGAATGAATACTTGTTGTGTATTTTATTTAGTATTCGAAAGATGATTGTTTTCTTTTCCATGATGTTGGGTTGCATTTAAAATGCAGGAGGAATGGGTCCTCTATACCTAATATCATATGGAATTTTTATTCCGCTTTTTGTCCTCTCGAGTATTTGAGGGTTTTAGGAAAAGCCGTAAACCCGGTCTTAAAACCCGAGGATGATACAGTCCTTACCCAACACCTCCCCGCGGTAGAGGACGGTATACGTATACAAGTGGTATACGGCTAAGATTGGGAAGGGGCCGAATGGGTACCGGCATACGTATCCAACCTCCATGTCTTCAAATGGAGGAAAAGGGCATTCTGTTGTCCTGGGGTTGCCAGATGGATCCCCAAGTCGCTAGGGCCATAGGCAGGTGGGGAGATTTAGGAAGGGCGTTAGAGCAGATTCCTTAGCAGTGAGTGGGGACCGCTTCTTTAGTGCTTCCAGTGTCTTTAGCTTGTCTTTTTGTTTCGTTTGTTTGTTTCGTTCCTCCTCTTCAGAGGGTGTTCCCGAGGTTCCTGTTCATCATGGGCACATACAATTCAGTGCCTTCACACACATCAGATCACGGCACCATACATGCGACACCTACCACACCACAAGAAACATCAATTCCTCAGTCATTTCTCACACCATTTTTCTACACACCGTTCACATTAATGTATTTCATGATGTATTTTTATTGTTATGTAGTGTGTTTTAGTTATTGTATATCTAGCGTGTAATGTAAGTTATTCATTCCTGTGTGTAAGTGTACTGTTTTTTTCTAATTCCCTTGAATGTTTTTTTTTCTGGCTTTATAATTTGAAACTTTTTTCCGCAGGTAAAGAAGCGCTGCTGTATGCATAGGATAGATTTAGCTTAGAACGCACGAAAAATATTTCAGCTGGTAGTTAATTAGTTAGCTCGTATTTTTCGAGTATGCATGAGCCGTCATGCTTGACGAAGGCGAATTTTGTTATATGCGGTAGGTAATTTCTCGAGAAGCGGTGTTTTCTCTTGCTCATATTCTCAGGGTTAAGCATAAATCGTGTCCGTTAGTGTGGAGTTTACCGTAGAATAGATGCGATTTTAGGGATTCGTTAACTCAGATGATGGAAATTATTGGGATCCGATTTTTACCACTGGTGTGCCTAATGAGTGAATGATTGTGGCAAGTGCACTTGCATGTATGTCTGATAGTTGATGATTTTTAGATTGACACCTTTCCTGGTTGATGGTCCTTATGTGTAGTTAGGTCTTTTGGAACTAACACTGTGGTGGTGGGAGAGTGTGTGCAAGGTAAAAGCGGATTCCCAACCCAATTTCCATCCAAATAATTTTTTAAGCGTAATTAATAGCGCAGGGCAGGAGAATCACAATCTCTCAGTGATTTAAGACCAGACAGAGCTGATCTTTGCGAGTTCTCATTCTTAGAATCGCTATGCATCTTAGCTCACGAAGGTCGTACATTAAGCTAGCATTCTATGGTAGTTACGATAGGTTAATTTGGAAACCGTTTGTTCTCTGTGATTTACCACCGTTTCTTTATTTAGTATTTATGTCGCCTAAGTTACAATATTTTCTTAAGTAAGAGCGTTCGGACTATTATTAGATAAGAGACTAGATTGACGATTCTCTTTCATATCCCGGGATTGAAGGATGCATTTTGCATCCTTCTCTTTAAATGTTCACGTATCTTATGATAATTTAAAGTAATGAATGTTTTCTCATCATTTTCCAAACCAAGTGTCTATCTTCTGTCATCCTTACGTGCTTGTTAGAAAGTTATATTGCTTAAGGTGATAGTTGGTGTTCAATCTTAGTATAAGTTTTAATTTGAAATATTGTATAAGTTTTTGTTAACTTTATTTTGTTATATATCATTGAATGAATACTTGTTGTGTATTTTATTTAGTATTCGAAAGATGATTGTTTTCTTTTCCATGATGTTGGGTTGCATTTAAAATGCAGGAGGAATGGGTCCTCTATACCTAATATCATATGGAATTTTTATTCCGCTTTTTGTCCTCTCGAGTATTTGAGGGTTTTAGGAAAAGCCGTAAACCCGGTCTTAAAACCCGAGGATGATACAGTCCTTACCCAACACCTCCCCGCGGTAGAGGACGGTATACGTATACAAGTGGTATACGGCTAAGATTGGGAAGGGGCCGAATGGGTACCGGCATACGTATCCAACCTCCATGTCTTCAAATGGAGGAAAAGGGCATTCTATTGTCCTGGGGTTGCCAGATGGATCCCCAAGTCGCTAGGGCCATAGGCAGGTGGGGAGATTTAGGAAGGGCGTTAGAGCAGATTCCTTAGCAGTGAGTGGGGACCGCTTCTTTAGTGCTTCCAGTGTCTTTAGCTTGTCTTTTTGTTTCGTTTGTTTGTTTCGTTCCTCCTCTTCAGAGGGTGTTCCCGAGGTTCCTGTTCATCATGGGCACATACAATTCAGTGCCTTCACACACATCAGATCACGGCACCATACATGCGACACCTACCACACCACAAGAAACATCAATTCCTCAGTCATTTCTCACACCATTTTTCTACACACCGTTCACATTAATGTATTTCATGATGTATTTTTATTGTTATGTAGTGTGTTTTAGTTATTGTATATCTAGCGTGTAATGTAAGTTATTCATTCCTGTGTGTAAGTGTACTGTTTTTTCTAATTCCCTTGAATGTTTTTTTTTTCTGGCTTTATAATTTGAAACTTTTTTCCGCAGGTAAAGAAGCGCTGCTGTATGCATAGGATAGATTTAGCTTAGAACGCACGAAAAATATTTCAGCTGGTAGTTAATTAGTTAGCTCGTATTTTTCGAGTATGCATGAGCCGTCATGCTTGACGAAGGCGAATTTTGTTATATGCGGTAGGTAATTTCTCGAGAAGCGGTGTTTTCTCTTGCTCATATTCTCAGGGTTAAGCATAAATCGTGTCCGTTAGTGTGGAGTTTACCGTAGAATAGATGCGATTTTAGGGATTCGTTAACTCAGATGATGGAAATTATTGGGATCCGATTTTTACCACTGGTGTGCCTAATGAGTGAATGATTGTGGCAAGTGCACTTGCATGTATGTCTGATAGTTGATGATTTTTAGATTGACACCTTTCCTGGTTGATGGTCCTTATGTGTAGTTAGGTCTTTTGGAACTAACACTGTGGTGGTGGGAGAGTGTGTGCAAGGTAAAAGCGGATTCCCAACCCAATTTCCATCCAAATAATTTTTTAAGCGTAATTAATAGCGCAGGGCAGGAGAATCACAATCTCTCAGTGATTTAAGACCAGACAGAGCTGATCTTTGCGAGTTCTCATTCTTAGAATCGCTATGCATCTTAGCTCACGAAGGTCGTACATTAAGCTAGCATTCTATGGTAGTTACGATAGGTTAATTTGGAAACCGTTTGTTCTCTGTGATTTACCACCGTTTCTTTATTTAGTATTTATGTCGCCTAAGTTACAATATTTTCTTAAGTAAGAGCGCTCGGACTATTATTAGATAAGAGACTAGATTGACGATTCTCTTTCATATCCCGGGATTGAAGGATGCATTTTGCATCCTTCTCTTTAAATGTTCACGTATCTTATGATAATTTAAAGTAATGAATGTTTTCTCATCATTTTCCAAACCAAGTGTCTATCTTCTGTCATCCTTACGTGCTTGTTATAAAGTTATATTGCTTAAGGTGATAGTTGGTGTTCAATCTTAGTATAAGTTTTAATTTGAAATATTGTATAAGTTTTTGTTAACTTTATTTTGTTATATATCATTGAATGAATACTTGTTGTGTATTTTATTTAGTATTCGAAAGATGATTGTTTTCTTTTCCATGATGTTGGGTTGCATTTAAAATGCAGGAGGAATGGGTCCTCTATACCTAATATCATATGGAATTTTTATTCCGCTTTTTGTCCTCTCGAGTATTTGAGGGTTTTAGGAAAAGCCGTAAACCCGGTCTTAAAACCCGAGGATGATACAGTCCTTACCCAACACCTCCCCGCGGTAGAGGACGGTATACGTATACAAGTGGTATACGGCTAAGATTGGGAAGGGGCCGAATGGGTACCGGCATACGTATCCAACCTCCATGTCTTCAAATGGAGGAAAAGGGCATTCTGTTGTCCTGGGGTTGCCAGATGGATCCCCAAGTCGCTAGGGCCATAGGCAGGTGGGGAGATTTAGGAAGGGCGTTAGAGCAGATTCCTTAGCAGTGAGTGGGGACCGCTTCTTTAGTGCTTCCAGTGTCTTTAGCTTGTCTTTTTGTTTCGTTTGTTTGTTTCGTTCCTCCTCTTCAGAGGGTGTTCCCGAGGTTCCTGTTCATCATGGGCACATACAATTCAGTGCCTTCACACACATCAGATCACGGCACCATACATGCGACACCTACCACACCACAAGAAACATCAATTCCTCAGTCATTTCTCACACCATTTTTCTACACACCGTTCACATTAATGTATTTCATGATGTATTTTTATTGTTATGTAGTGTGTTTTAGTTATTGTATATCTAGCGTGTAATGTAAGTTATTCATTCCTGTGTGTAAGTGTACTGTTTTTTCTAATTCCCATGAATGTTTTTTTTTTCTGGCTTTATAATTTGAAACTTTTTTCCGCAGGTAAAGAAGCGCTGCTGTATGCATAGGATAGATTTAGCTTAGAACGCACGAAAAATATTTCAGCTGGTAGTTAATTAGTTAGCTCGTATTTTTCGAGTATGCATGAGCCGTCATGCTTGACGAAGGCGAATTTTGTTATATGCGGTAGGTAATTTCTCGAGAAGCGGTGTTTTCTCTTGCTCATATTCTCAGGGTTAAGCATAAATCGTGTCCGTTAGTGTGGAGTTTACCGTAGAATAGATGCGATTTTAGGGATTCGTTAACTCAGATGATGGAAATTATTGGGATCCGATTTTTACCACTGGTGTGCCTAATGAGTGAATGATTGTGGCAAGTGCACTTGCATGTATGTCTGATAGTTGATGATTTTTAGATTGACACCTTTCCTGGTTGATGGTCCTTATGTGTAGTTAGGTCTTTTGGAACTAACACTGTGGTGGTGGGAGAGTGTGTGCAAGGTAAAAGCGGATTCCCAACCCAATTTCCATCCAAATAATTTTTTAAGCGTAATTAATAGCGCAGGGCAGGAGAATCACAATCTCTCAGTGATTTAAGACCAGACAGAGCTGATCTTTGCGAGTTCTCATTCTTAGAATCGCTATGCATCTTAGCTCACGAAGGTCGTACATTAAGCTAGCATTCTATGGTAGTTACGATAGGTTAATTTGGAAACCGTTTGTTCTCTGTGATTTACCACCGTTTCTTTATTTAGTATTTATGTCGCCTAAGTTACAATATTTTCTTAAGTAAGAGCGTTCGGACTATTATTAGATAAGAGACTAGATTGACGATTCTCTTTCATATCCCGGGATTGAAGGATGCATTTTGCATCCTTCTCTTTAAATGTTCACGTATCTTATGATAATTTAAAGTAATGAATGTTTTCTCATCATTTTCCAAACCAAGTGTCTATCTTCTGTCATCCTTACGTGCTTGTTAGAAAGTTATATTGCTTAAGGTGATAGTTGGTGTTCAATCTTAGTATAAGTTTTAATTTGAAATATTGTATAAGTTTTTGTTAACTTTATTTTGTTATATATCATTGAATGAATACTTGTTGTGTATTTTATTTAGTATTCGAAAGATGATTGTTTTCTTTTCCATGATGTTGGGTTGCATTTAAAATGCAGGAGGAATGGGTCCTCTATACCTAATATCATATGGAATTTTTATTCCGCTTTTTGTCCTCTCGAGTATTTGAGGGTTTTAGGAAAAGCCGTAAACCCGGTCTTAAAACCCGAGGATGATACAGTCCTTACCCAACACCTCCCCGCGGTAGAGGACGGTATACGTATACAAGTGGTATACGGCTAAGATTGGGAAGGGGCCGAATGGGTACCGGCATACGTATCCAACCTCCATGTCTTCAAATGGAGGAAAAGGGCATTCTGTTGTCCTGGGGTTGCCAGATGGATCCCCAAGTCGCTAGGGCCATAGGCAGGTGGGGAGATTTAGGAAGGGCGTTAGAGCAGATTCCTTAGCAGTGAGTGGGGACCGCTTCTTTAGTGCTTCCAGTGTCTTTAGCTTGTCTTTTTGTTTCGTTTGTTTGTTTCGTTCCTCCTCTTCAGAGGGTGTTCCCGAGGTTCCTGTTCATCATGGGCACATACAATTCAGTGCCTTCACACACATCAGATCACGGCACCATACATGCGACACCTACCACACCACAAGAAACATCAATTCCTCAGTCATTTCTCACACCATTTTTCTACACACCGTTCACATTAATGTATTTCATGATGTATTTTTATTGTTATGTAGTGTGTTTTAGTTATTGTATATCTAGCGTGTAATGTAAGTTATTCATTCCTGTGTGTAAGTGTACTGTTTTTTCTAATTCCCATGAATGTTTTTTTTTCTGGCTTTATAATTTGAAACTTTTTTCCGCAGGTAAAGAAGCGCTGCTGTATGCATAGGATAGATTTAGCTTAGAACGCACGAAAAATATTTCAGCTGGTAGTTAATTAGTTAGCTCGTATTTTTCGAGTATGCATGAGCCGTCATGCTTGACGAAGGCGAATTTTGTTATATGCGGTAGGTAATTTCTCGAGAAGCGGTGTTTTCTCTTGCTCATATTCTCAGGGTTAAGCATAAATCGTGTCCGTTAGTGTGGAGTTTACCGTAGAATAGATGCGATTTTAGGGATTCGTTAACTCAGATGATGGAAATTATTGGGATCCGATTTTTACCACTGGTGTGCCTAATGAGTGAATGATTGTGGCAAGTGCACTTGCATGTATGTCTGATAGTTGATGATTTTTAGATTGACACCTTTCCTGGTTGATGGTCCTTATGTGTAGTTAGGTCTTTTGGAACTAACACTGTGGTGGTGGGAGAGTGTGTGCAAGGTAAAAGCGGATTCCCAACCCAATTTCCATCCAAATAATTTTTTAAGCGTAATTAATAGCGCAGGGCAGGAGAATCACAATCTCTCAGTGATTTAAGACCAGACAGAGCTGATCTTTGCGAGTTCTCATTCTTAGAATCGCTATGCCATACCAAAAAATCTTGTCCGCTCAATCAGTCCTTTGGTCATCTTCTTGGTCTCTTTACATCTCTTGATTCGAAGTTGAGAACTTTTTGTGTGTGTGTGTGTGGATGTGTGAATGTGTATTTTTAAAGGAAAATGTGTGTGTTTTTAAGGAACATGTATGAGTGTGTATTTTTGATTTTCATTCTTTATCTTGTTTTCGGTTTGGATGTCCTAATTGAGGGTCTCTGAATTGTTACAGAACTTTTAAGATATTAAATATGATGTTATATTTCTGTATTGTCCAATTTATGATTGATGTGCATTAAAAGATTACGAACTGCCTTTGGGAGGTTTTAGAGGGGTTTCCTTCTCAGCATAGGGCAAATGCCAGGCAGATTGGCCATGTGGCCCCCCTCTTAAAATTAAATAAAGATATTAACAATAATTCATATGTTTTTATTTAACCTTCATACCATACCTAGTATAGCTGAAGAAAAAGCTATGTTTGGTACCAAAGATTCCCATTTTGAACATCATGCTTGATCTTGTTAACAAGTATTGCTTTTGTCAGAGAATCATTAATTTTGCCAGAAAATTTTTTATTGAAATTGAAACAAACTTGAGAAAAATAAATATCAACATATATCTCTGTAAGTAGATTTTGGTTTGGATGATTTAGATACAACTTTTCAATTTTTTCATTTCTGAAGGTTCATAATTATGCTACTATTTTATGTTGCTACTATTTATCATATAATCAAATTAATTTAACTTGGGAGAGTTGAATACATATATTACTTACATATTTTCTTCCTCATTTCACCTTCCAGTATATAAGAATGAAGTATGAGGATAGATTTTAGAAAATATTCTAAAAATAAAGCAGATACATAATATAAACTTAATATTATTTATAGTGGTTTATATTTATTATTATTTAGTGGTACCCAGATAAAAGGCTTTTCAGGGGACCAAGTAATTGATTATTTACAAATTTTGGAATTGAAATATGAGATATTGCGCTACAGAGCAATTTATACCGAAGATATCAAGATTATTTATTTCCTTTACAAATTAAAACTAAAGGGGAAGGTGTTTCAGCTCTTACTATGAAATAAGTACTTACATCCTAATAATGAAGTACCTGTTTATTATGCTTTATATTCCATATCAGAAGATATATATGGAATCCTTGGGGACTCTGTAAACATTTTTGATCTATTGTTTGTATTATTCGTTACTTTTTTCTATTTTCATAAAAGGTTTTTCTCATATTATTTCAATAATTTTCATCTTTTTGCAGGAAGACTTGTTAATAACTAAATTTTCATCTTTTTTACTCTAAAATGAAGAAATTGGTACCAGATACTCTAACAAGAAAAATATTAATCTTATAGCAGTAGAAACAGGGTATCACAATCTGCACTATCTAGTTAATATGACGAAAATTCTTGGACAATGTAGTAACTTTATGCTTAGAAAGCATTAATTTTATGGGAAGTCTGCATTTAGTAAAGAACGAGTAATACCCTTTGTTGCATAATTATAGTAAAAGTTTACACTACAGTGAAACAATTTCTACTCCAGGCTATAGGAAAGAATAATGTAAACAAATTTTGGTCATCTAATTGAGGTGGAGCCTTACGTACAGCAGATTGTGGTCATCTGGGCTCAGGAAAACATTATACTTTAAATTTCAGAAGGCCCAAGCTCAGGAAAAATGCTATCCACTGAAGTAAAACGGAGTTGAAAATAATTCTAACAGCAGCAGGAATTGAACCCTCAATGTTTCTCTTATCGGCAAATTGCACCATCTGACTAGGGCATCAGGCTAGAGAAATTACGGTTATTTATAGAATCTTCACTAGGCCCGATTCCCAATGCAGTCTTATATCTTTCTATCCTGTTTTTCCTCTTGATCTATCCTCTGTAGAAGCACTTAGGCGGAAAATACCTTAATCCTTTCTCTAGTCGTTAGATTTTCACCAAACATGGTGACAAATCTTGTATTTGAATGGATGGATGCATAATGGAAAAATCGTTTGGTTTTCTCAATATTCAGCATAAAAATTCTAGGCTTGAAGTCAATCTGAGAAGGCTTAAAATATCGGAATGTTCCAGCTCAGAATAAATACCATCCAATTAAATAAAAGGAAGTTGAAGAAATTCTTACAGTATCAGGTATAGAACCTTCAATATTTCTCTTATCGGATGCTTGCTCTATCCAATTTTTTAAAAGTATGTTTTCCCTTTTCTTCTTTCTTTGCTTCCTTCTTTCCAAAAACAGGTTTAGCCTTTACAACAAGACTGCAATGTAGATAACAAAATACAATTTTATATATAAAAGCAAAAAATGATACTCTGAGATTAAGTTACTGTAGCTCAACTTACATTTGTAGTTCAATAGATAATTTAAACTTCATGTCCGATAGCATTTCTCAATCAGACTTTATACGTTACATTTTGCTTTTCTAACCTTTTTTGAACTTTTGGTCTAAAATCATTCCATACACCATTTGAAAAATATCTTCCTTAAAAGGCGTTTTATGAGCAAATTTCGGCTTCATTTGGAAGATTTTTCAAATATCTTCTTTAATAAGGAGTTTTTTAAATAAATTTCGGCTTCATTTGGAAGATTTTTCAAATATCTTCTTTAATAAAGCGTCTTTTGAGTAAATTATGGCTTCATTTGGAAGATTTTTCAAATATCTTCTTTAATAAGGCGTCTTTTGAGTAAATTATGGCTTCATTTGGAAGATTTTTCAAATATCTTCCTTAATAAGGCGTCTTCTGAGTAAATTATGGCTTCATTTGGAAGATTTTTCAAATATCTTCTTTAATAAGGCGTCTTTTGAGTAAATTATGGCTTCATTTGGAAGATTTTTCAAATATCTTCCTTAATAAGGCGTCTTCTGAGTAAATTATGGCTTCATTTGGAAGATTTTTCAAATATCTTCTTTAATAAGGCGCTTTGTGAATAAATTTCGGCTTCATTTAGAAGATTTTTCAAATATTTTCCTTAATAAGGCGTTTTTCAAGCAAATTTCGGCTTAATTTGGAAGATTTTTCAAATATCTTCCTTAATAAGGCGTCTTTTGAGTAAATTATGGCTTCATTTGGAAGATTTTTCAAATATCTTCCTTAATAAGGCGTCTTTTGAGTAAATTATGGCTTCATTTGGAAGATTTTTCAAATATCTTCCTTAATAAGGCGTCTTTTGAGTAAATTATGGCTTCATTTGGAAGATTTTTCAAATATCTTCTTTAATAAGGCGTCTTCTGAGTAAATTATGGCTTCATTTGGAAGATTTTTCAAATATCTTCTTTAATAAGGCGTTTTGTGAATAAATTTCGGCTTCATTTAGAAGATTTTTCAAATATTTTCCTTAATAAGGCGTTTTTCAAGCAAATTTCGGCTTCATTTGGAAGATTTTTCAAATATCTTCTTGAATAAGGCGTTTTTTGAGCAAATTTCGGCTTCATTTGGAAGATTTTTCAAATATCTTCTTGAATAAGGCGTTTTTTGAGCAAATTTCGGCTTCATTTGGAAGATTTTTCAAATGTCTTTCTTAATAAGGCGTTTTTTGAATAAATTTCTGCTTCATTTGGAAGATTTTTCACATATCATTCTTCATAAGGCGTTTTTTAAGCAAATTTCGGCTTCATTTGGAAGATTTTTTAAATATCTTCTTTAATAAGGCGTTTTTTGAATAAACTTCGGCTTCATTTGGAAGATTTTTCAAATATCTTCTTTAATAAGGCGTTTTTTGAGTAAATTATGGCTTCATTTGGAAGATTTTTCAAATATCTTCTTTAATAAGGCGTCTTTTGAGTAAATTATGGCTTCATTTGGAAGATTTTTCAAATATCTTCTTTAATAAGGCGTCTTTTGAGTAAATTATGGCTTCATTTGGAAGATTTTTCAAATATCTTCTTTAATAAGGCGTCTTTTGAGTAAATTATGGCTTCATTTGGAAGATTTTTCAAATATCTTCCTTAATAAGGCGTCTTCTGAGTAAATTATGGCTTCATTTGGAAGATTTTTCAAATATCTTCCTTAATAAGGCGTCTTCTGAGTAAATTATGGCTTCATTTGGAAGATTTTTCAAATATCTTCTTTAATAAGGCGCTTTGTGAATAAATTTCGGCTTCATTTAGAAGATTTTTCAAATATTTTCCTTAATAAGGCGTTTTTCAAGCAAATTTCGGCTTAATTTGGAAGATTTTTCAAATATCTTCCTTAATAAGGCGTCTTTTGAGTAAATTATGGCTTCATTTGGAAGATTTTTCAAATATCTTCCTTAATAAGGCGTCTTTTGAGTAAATTATGGCTTCATTTGGAAGATTTTTCAAATATCTTCCTTAATAAGGCGTCTTTTGAGTAAATTATGGCTTCATTTGGAAGATTTTTCAAATATCTTCTTTAATAAGGAGTCTTCTGAGTAAATTATGGCTTCATTTGGAAGATTTTTCAAATATCTTCTTTAATAAGGCGTTTTGTGAATAAATTTCGGCTTCATTTAGAAGATTTTTCAAATATTTTCCTTAATAAGGCGTTTTTCAAGCAAATTTCGGCTTCATTTGGAAGATTTTTCAAATATCTTCTTGAATAAGGCGTTTTTTGAGCAAATTTCGGCTTCATTTGGAAGATTTTTCAAATATCTTCTTGAATAAGGCGTTTTTTGAGCAAATTTCGGCTTCATTTGGAAGATTTTTCAAATGTCTTTCTTAATAAGGCGTTTTTTGAATAAATTTCTGCTTCATTTGGAAGATTTTTCAAATATCTTTCTTAATAAGGCGTTTTTTGAGTAAATTATGGCTTCATTTGGAAGATTTTTCAAATATCTTCCTTAATAAGGCGTCTTTTGAGTAAATTATGGCTTCATTTGGAAGATTTTTCAAATATCTTCCTTAATAAGGCGTCTTTTGAGTAAATTATGGCTTCATTTGGAAGATTTTTCAAATATCTTCCTTAATAAGGCGTCTTTTGAGTAAATTATGGCTTCATTTGGAAGATTTTTCAAATATCTTCCTTAATAAGGCGTCTTTTGAGTAAATTATGGCTTCATTTGGAAGATTTTTCAAATATCTTCCTTAATAAGGCGTCTTTTGAGTAAATTATGGCTTCATTTGGAAGATTTTTCAAATATCTTCCTTAATAAGGCGTCTTTTGAGTAAATTATGGCTTCATTTGGAAGATTTTTCAAATATCTTCCTTAATAAGGCGTCTTTTGAGTAAATTATGGCTTCATTTGGAAGATTTTTCAAATATCTTCGTTAATAAGGCGTCTTTTGAGTAAAGTATGGCTTCATTTGGAAGATTTTTCAAATATCTTCCTTAATAAGGCGTCTTTTGAGTAAACTATGGCTTCATTTGGAAGATTTTTCAAATATCTTCCTTAATAAGGCGTCTTTTGAGTAAACTATGGCTTCATTTGGAAGATTTTTCAAATATCTTCCTTAATAAGGCGTCTTTTGAGTAAACTATGGCTTCATTTGGAAGATTTTTCAAATATCTTCCTTAATAAGGCGTCTTTTGAGTAAACTATGGCTTCATTTGGAAGATTTCTCAAATATCTTCCTTATTAAGGCGTCTTTTGAGTAAATTATGGCTTCATTTGGAAGATTTTTCAAATATCTTCCTAAATAAGGCGTCTTTTGAGTAAATTATGGCTTCATTTGGAAGATTTTTCAAATATCTTCCTTAATAAGGCGTCTTTTGAGTAAAGTATGGCTTCATTAGGAAAATTTTTCAAATATCTTCCTTAATAAGGCGTCTTTTGAGTAAATCATTGCTTCATTTGGAAGATTTTTCAAATATCTTCCTTAATAAGTCGTCTTTTGAGTAAATCATTGCTTCATTTGGAAGATTTTTCAAATATCTTCCTTAATAAGGCGTCTTTTGAGTAAATTATGGCTTCATTTGGAAGATTTTTCAAATATCTTCCTTAATAAGGCGTCTTTTGAGTAACTTATGGCTTCATTTGGAAGATTTTTCAAATATCTTCCTTAATAAGGCGTCTTTTGAGTAAATCATGGCTTCATTTGGAAGATTTTCCAAATATCTTCCTTAATAAGGCGTCTTTTGAGTAAATCATGGCTTCATTTGGAAGAATTTTCAAATATCTTCCTTAATAAGGCGTCTTTTGAGTAAATTATGGCTTCATTTGGAAGATTTTTCAAATATCTTGTTTAATAAGGCGTCTTTTGAGTAAATTATGGCTTCATTTGGAAGATTTTTCAAATATCTTCCTTAATAAGGCGTCTTTGAGTAAATTATGGCTTCATTTGGAAGATTTTTCAAATATCATCCTTAATAAGGCGTCTTTTGAGTAAATTATGGCTTCATTTGGAAGATATTCAAATATCTTCCTTAATAAGGCGTCTTTTAAGTAAATTATGGCTTCATTTGGAAGATTTTTCAAATATCTTCCTTAATAAGGAGTTTTTTGAATAAATTCGGCTTCATTTGGAAGATTTTTCAAATATCTTCCTTAATAAGGCGTTTTTTGAATAAATTTCGGCTTCATTTGGAAGATTTTTCAAATATCTTTCTTCATAAGGCGTTTTTCAAGCAAATTTCGGCTTAATTTGGAAGATTTTTCAAATATCTTCTTTAATAAGGCGTCTTTTGAGTAAATTATGGCTTCATTTGGAAGATTTTTCAAATATCTTCCTTAATAAGGCGTCTTTTGAGTAAATTATGGCCTCATTTGGAAGATTTTTCAAATATCTTCCTTAATAAGGCGTCTTTTGAGTAAATTATGGCTTCATTTGGAAGATTTTTCAAATATCTTCCTTAATAAGGCGTCTTTTGAGTAAACTATGGCTTCATTTGGAAGATTTTTCAAATATCTTCCTTAATAAGGCGTCTTTTGAGTAAACTATGGCTTCATTTGGAAGATTTTTCAAATATCTTCCTTAATAAGGCGTCTTTTGAGTAACTAATGGCTTCATTTGGAAGATTTTTCAAATATCTTCCTTATTAAGGCGTCTTTTGAGTAAACTATGGCTTCATTTGGAAGATTTCTCAAATATCTTCTTCAATAAGGCGTTTTTTGAGT
This sequence comes from Pachydiplax longipennis, assembly GCA_036926295.1. Taxonomy (NCBI): domain Eukaryota; kingdom Metazoa; phylum Arthropoda; class Insecta; order Odonata; family Libellulidae; genus Pachydiplax; species Pachydiplax longipennis. Next base: position 8,560,488 of record JAVFKF010000024.1, on the reverse strand, counting down.
AAACTGTGGCTTCATTTGGAAGATTTCTCAAATATCTTCCTTATTAAGGCGTCTTTTGAGTAAACTGTGGCTTCATTTGGAAGATTTTTCAAATATCTTCCTTAATAAGGCGTCTTTTGAGTAAACTATGGCTTCATTTGGAAGATTTTTCAAATATCTTCCTTAATAAGGCGTCTTTTGAGTAAATTATGGCTTCATTTGGAAGATTTTTCAAATATCTTCCTTAATAAGGCGTCTTTTGAGTAAATCATGGCTTCATTTGGAAGATTTTTCAAATATCTTCCTTAATAAGGCGTCTTTTGAGTAAATTATGGCTTCATTTGGAAGATTTTTCAAATATCTTCCTTAATAAGGCGTCTTTTGAATAAATAATGGCTTCATTTGGAAGATTTTTCAAATATCTTCCTTAATAAGGCGTCTTTTGAGTAAATTATGGCTTCATTTGGAAGATTTTTCAAATATCTTCCTTAATAAGGCGTCTTTTGAGTAAATTATGGCTTCATTTGGAAGTTTTTTCAAATATTTTCCTTAATAAGGCGTTTTTCAAGCAAATTTCGGCTTCATTTGGAAGATTTTTCAAATATCTTCTTGAATAAGGTGTTCTTCGAGCAAATTTCGGCTTCATTTGGAAGATTTTTCAAATATCTTCTTGAATAAGGCGTTTTTCGAGCAAATTTCGGCTTCATTTGGAAGATTTTTCAAATATCTTCTTGAATAAGGTGTTCTTTGAGCAAATTTCGGCTTCATTTGGAAGATTTTTCAAATATCTTCCTTAATAAGGCGTTCTTTGAATAAATTTCTGCTTCATTTGGATGATCTTTCAAATATCTTCTTGAATAAGGCGTTTTTTGAGCAAATTTGGGCTTCAATTGGAAGATTTTTCAAATATCTTTCTTAATAAGGCGTTTTTTGAATAAATTTCTGCTTCATTTGGAAGATTTTTCAAATATCTTCCTTAATAAGGCGTCTTTTGAGTAAATTATGGCTTCATTTGGAAGATTTTTCAAATATCTTCCTTAATAAGGCGTCTTTTGAGTAAATTATGGCTTCATTTGGAAGATTTTTCAAATATCTTCCTTAATAAGGCGTTTTGTGAATAAATTTCGGCTTCATTTGGAAGATTTTTCAAATATCTTCCTTAATAAGGCGTTTTTCGAGCAAATTTCGGCTTCATTTGGAAGATTTTTCAAATATCTTCTTGAATAAGGTGTTCTTCGAGCAAATTTCGGCTTCGTTTGGAAGATTTTTCAAATATCTTCTTGAATAAGGCGTTTTTCGAGCAAATTTCGGCTATATTTGGAAGATTTTTCAAATATCTTATTGAATTAGGCGTTTTTCGAGCAAATTTCGGCTTCATTTGGAAGATTTTTCAAATATCTTCTTGAATAAGGCGTCTTTTGAGTAAATTAAAGGCTTCAATTGGAAGATTTTTCAAATATCTTCCTTAATAAGGCGTCTTTTGAGTAAATTATGGCTTCATTTGGAAGATTTTTCAAATACCTTCCTTAATAAGGCGTCTTTTGAGTAAATTATGGCTTCATTTGGAAGATTTTTCAAATATCTTCTTTAATAAGGCGTTTTGTGAATAAAATTCGGCTTCATTTAGAAGATTTTTCAAATATCTTCTTGAATAAGGCGTTTTTCAAGCAAATTTCGGCTTCATTTGGAAGATTTTTCAAATATCTTTCTTAATAAGGCGTTTTTTGAATAAATTTCTGCTTCATTTGGAAGATTTTTCAAATATCTTCCTTAATAAGGCGTTCTTTGAATAAATTTCTGCTTCATTTGGATGATCTTTCAAATATCTTCTTGAATAAGGCGTTTTTTGAGCAAATTTGGGCTTCAATTGGAAGATTTTTCAAATATCTTTCTTAATAAGGCGTTTTTTGAATAAATTTCTGCTTCATTTGGAAGATTTTTCAAATATCTTCCTTAATAAGGCGTCTTTTGAGTAAAATATGGCTTCATTTGGAAGATTTTTCAAATATCTTCCTTAATAAGGCGTCTTTTGAGTAAATTATGGCTTCATTTGGAAGATTTTTCAAATATCTTCCTTAATAAGGCGTCTTTTGAGTAAATTATGGCTTCATTTGGAAGATTTTTCAAATATCTTCTTTAATAAGGCATTTTTCAAATATCATTTTTCATAAGGCGTTTTTTAAGCAAATTTCGGCTTCATTTGGAAGATTTTTTAAATATCTTCTTTAATAAGGTTTTTTTTGAATAAATTTCGGATTCATTTGGAAGATATTTCAAATATCTTCCTTAATAAGGCGTTTTTTGAATAAATTTCTGCTTCATTTGGAAGATTTTTCACATATCATTCTTCATAAGGCGTTATTTAAGCAAATTTCGGCTTCATTTGGAAGATTTTTTAAATATCTTCTTTAATAAGGCGTTTTTTGAATAAACTTCGGCTTCATTTGGAAGATTTTTCAAATATCTTCTTTAATAAGGCGTTTTTTGAGCAAATTTCGGCTTCATTTGGAAGATTTTTCAAATATCTTCTTTAATAAGGCGTTTTTTGAATAAATTTCTTCTTCATTTGGAAGATTTTTCAAATATCTTCCTTAATAAGGCGTTTTTTGAGCAAATTTCGGCTTCATTTGGAAGATTTTTCAAATATCTTCCTTAATAAGGCGTTTTTTGAGCAAATTTCGGCTTCATTTGGAAGATTTTTCAAATATCTTCTTGAATAAGGCGTTTTTTGAATAAATTTCGGCTTCATTTGGAAGATTTTTCAAATATCTTCCTTAATAAGGCGTTTTTTGAATAAATTTCGTCTTCATTTGGAAGATTTTTCAAATATCTTCTTTAATAAGGCGTTTTTTGAATAAATTCCGTCTACATTTGGAAGATTTTTAAAATATCTTCTTTAATAAGGCGTTTTTTGAATAAATTTCGGCTTTATTTGGAAGATTTTTCAAATATCTTCTTTAATAAGGCGTTGTTTGAATAAATTTCGGCTTCATTTGGAAGATTTTTCAAATATCTTCTTTAATAAGGCGTTTTTTGAATAAATTTCGTCTTCATTTGGAAGATTTTTCAAATATCATTCTTCATAAGGCGTTTTTTGAGCAAATTTCGGCTTCATTTGGAAGATTTTTCAAATATCTTCCTTAATAACGCGTTTTTTGAGCAAATTTCGGCTTCATTTGGAAGATTTGTCAAATATCTTCCTTAATAAGGCGTTTTTTGAATAATTTTCGGCTTCATTTGGAAGAGTTTTCAAATATCTTCCTTAATAAGGCGTTTTTTGAGGAAATTTCGGCTTCATTTGGAAGATTTTTCAAATATCTTCCTTAATAAGTCGTTTTTTGAGCAAATTTCGGCTTCATTTGGAAGATTTTTTAAAATATCTTCCTTAATAAGGCGTTTTTTGAATAAATTTCGGCTTCATTTGGAAGATTTTTCAAATATCTTCCTTAATAAGGCGTTTTTTGAGCAAATTTCGGCTTCATTTGGAAGATTTTTCAAATATCTTCCTTTATAAGGCGTTTTTTGAGCAAATTTCGGCTTCATTTGGAAGATTTTTCAAATATCTTCCTTAATAAGGCGTCTTTTGAGTAAATTATGGCTTCATTTGGAAGATTTTTCAAATATCTTCTTTAATAAGGCGTTTTGTGAATAAAATTCGGCTTCATTTAGAAGATTTTTCAAATATCTTCTTGAATAAGGCGTTTTTCAAGCAAATTTCGGCTTCATTTGGAAGATTTTTCAAATATCTTTCTTAATAAGGCGTTTTTTGAATAAATTTCTGCTTCATTTGGAAGATTTTTCAAATATCTTCCTTAATAAGGCGTTCTTTGAATAAATTTCTGCTTCATTTGGATGATCTTTCAAATATCTTCTTGAATAAGGCGTTTTTTGAGCAAATTTGGGCTTCAATTGGAAGATTTTTCAAATATCTTTCTTAATAAGGCGTTTCTTGAATAAATTTCTGCTTCATTTGGAAGATTTTTCAAATATCTTCCTTAATAAGGCGTCTTTTGAGTAAAATATGGCTTCATTTGGAAGATTTTTCAAATATCTTCCTTAATAAGGCGTCTTTTGAGTAAATTATGGCTTCATTTGGAAGATTTTTCAAATATCTTCCTTAATAAGGCGTCTTTTGAGTAAATTATGGCTTCATTTGGAAGATTTTTCAAATATCTTCTTTAATAAGGCATTTTTCAAATATCATTCTTCATAAGGCGTTTTTTAAGCAAATTTCGGCTTCATTTGGAAGATTTTTTAAATATCTTCTTTAATAAGGTTTTTTTTGAATAAATTTCGGATTCATTTGGAAGATATTTCAAATATCTTCCTTAATAAGGCGTTTTTTGAATAAATTTCTGCTTCATTTGGAAGATTTTTCACATATCATTCTTCATAAGGCGTTTTTTAAGCAAATTTCGGCTTCATTTGGAAGATTTTTTAAATATCTTCTTTAATAAGGCGTTTTTTGAATAAACTTCGGCTTCATTTGGAAGATTTTTCAAATATCTTCTTTAATAAGGCGTTTTTTGAGCAAATTTCGGCTTCATTTGGAAGATTTTTCAAATATCTTCTTTAATAAGGCGTTTTTTGAATAAATTTCTTCTTCATTTGGAAGATTTTTCAAATATCTTCCTTAATAAGGCGTTTTTTGAGCAAATTTCGGCTTCATTTGGAAGATTTTTCAAATATCTTCCTTAATAAGGCGTTTTTTGAGCAAATTTCGGCTTCATTTGGAAGATTTTTCAAATATCTTCTTGAATAAGGCGTTTTTTGAATAAATTTCGGCTTCATTTGGAAGATTTTTCAAATATCTTCCTTAATAAGGCGTTTTTTGAATAAATTTCGTCTTCATTTGGAAGATTTTTCAAATATCTTCTTTAATAAGGCGTTTTTTGAATAAATTCCGTCTACATTTGGAAGATTTTTAAAATATCTTCTTTAATAAGGCGTTTTTTGAATAAATTTCGGCTTTATTTGGAAGATTTTTCAAATATCTTCTTTAATAAGGCGTTGTTTGAATAAATTTCGGCTTCATTTGGAAGATTTTTCAAATATCTTCTTTAATAAGGCGTTTTTTGAATAAATTTCGTCTTCATTTGGAAGATTTTTCAAATATCATTCTTCATAAGGCGTTTTTTGAGCAAATTTCGGCTTCATTTGGAAGATTTTTCAAATATCTTCCTTAATAACGCGTTTTTTGAGCAAATTTCGGCTTCATTTGGAAGATTTGTCAAATATCTTCCTTAATAAGGCGTTTTTTGAATAATTTTCGGCTTCATTTGGAAGAGTTTTCAAATATCTTCCTTAATAAGGCGTTTTTTGAGGAAATTTCGGCTTCATTTGGAAGATTTTTCAAATATCTTCCTTAATAAGTCGTTTTTTGAGCAAATTTCGGCTTCATTTGGAAGATTTTTTAAAATATCTTCCTTAATAAGGCGTTTTTTGAATAAATTTCGGCTTCATTTGGAAGATTTTTCAAATATCTTCCTTAATAAGGCGTTTTTTGAGCAAATTTCGGCTTCATTTGGAAGATTTTTCAAATATCTTCCTTTATAAGGCGTTTTTTGAGCAAATTTCGGCTTCATTTGGAAGATTTTTCAAATATCTTCCTTAATAAGGCGTCTTTTGAGTAAATTATGGCTTCATTTGGAAGATTTTTCAAATATCTTCCTTAATAAGGCGTCTTTTAAGTAAATTATGGCTTCATTTATAAGATTTTTCAAATATCTTCCTTAATAAGGCGTCTTTTGAGTAAATTATGGCCTCATTTGGAAGATTTTTCAAATATCTTCCTTAATAAGGCGTCTTTTGAGTAAATTATGGCTTCATTTGGAAGATTTTTCAAATATCTTCCTTAATAAGGCGTCTTTTGAGTAAATTATGGCTTCATTTGGAAGATTTTTCAAATATCTTCCTTAATAAGGCGTTTTTTGAGCAAATTTCGGCTTCATTTGGAAGATTTTTTAAAATATCTTCCTTAATAAGGCGTTTTTTGAATAAATTTCGCCTTCATTTGGAAGATTTTTCAAATATCTTCCTTAATAAGGCGTTTTTTGAGCAAATTTCGGCTTCATTTGGAAGATTTTTCAAATATCTTCCTTAATAAAGCGTTTCTTGAGCAAATTTCGGCTTCATTTGGAAGATTTTTCAAATATCTTCCTTAATAAGGCGTTTTTTGAGCAAATTTCGGCTTCATTTGGAAGATTTTTCAAATATCTTCCTTAATAAGGCGTTTTTTGAGCAAATTTCGGCTTCATTTGGAAGATTTGTCAAATATCTTCCTTAATAAGGCGTTTTTTGAGCAAATTTCGTCTTCATTTGGAAGATTTTTCAAATATCTTCTTGAATAAGGTGTTCTTCGATCAAATTTCGGCTTCGTTTGGAAGATTTTTCAAATATCTTCTTGAATTAGGCGTTTTTCGAGCAAATTTCGGCTTCATTTGGAAGATTTTTCAAATATCTTCTTGAATAAGGCGTCTTTTGAGTAAATTAAAGGCTTCAATTGGAAGATTTTTCAAATATCTTCCTTAATAAGGCGTCTTTTGAGTAAATTATGGCTTCATTTGGAAGATTTTTCAAATACCTTCCTTAATAAGGCGTCTTTTGAGTAAATTATGGCTTCATTTGGAAGATTTTTCAAATATCCTCCGTAATAAGGCGTTTTTTGAATAAATTTCGGCTTCATTTGGAAGATTTTTCAAATATCTTCCTTAATAAGGCGTTTTTTGAATAAATTTCGGCTTCATTTGGAAGATTTTTCAAATATCTTCTTTAATAAGGCGTTTTTCGAATATATTTTGGCTTCATTTGGAAAATTTTTCAAATATCTTCTTTAATAAGGCGTTTTTTGAGCAAATATCGGCTTCATTTGGATGATTTTTTAAATATCCTCCTTAATAAGGCGTTTTTTGAGCAAATTTCGGCTTTATTTGGAAGATTTGTCAAATATCTTCCTTAATAAGGCGTTTTTTGAGGAAATTTCGGCTTCATTTGGAAGATTTTTCAAATATCTTCCTTAATAAGGCGTTTTTTGAGCATATTTCGGCTTCATTTGGAAGATTTTTCAAATATCTTCTTTAATAAGGCGTTTTTTGAATAAATTTCGGCTTTATTTGGAAGATTTTTCAAATATCTTCCTTAATAAGGCGTTTTTTGAGGAAATTTCGGCTTCATTTGGAAGATTATTCAAATATCTTCTTTAATAAGGCGTTTTTTTGAATAAATTTCGTCTTCATTTGGAAGATTTTTCAAATATCATTCTTCATAAGGCGTTTTTTAATAAATTTCGGCTTCATTTGGAAGATTTTTCAAATATCTTCCTTAATAAGGCGTTTTTTGAATAAATTTCGGCTTTTTATGGAAGATTTTTCAAATATCTTCCTTAAGAAGGCGTTTTTTGAGCAAATTTCGTCTTCATTTGGAAGATTTTTCAAATATCATTCTTCATAAGGCGTTTTTTGAGCAAATTTCGGCTTCATTTGGAAGATTTTTCAAATATCTTCCTTAATAAGGCGTTTTTTGAATAAATTTCGTCTTCATTTGGAAGATTTTTCAAATATCATTCTTCATAAGGAGTTTTTTGAGCAAATTTCGGCTTCATTTGGAAGATTTATCAAATATCTTCCTTAATAAGGCGTTTTTTGAATAAATTTCGGCTTTATTTGGAAGATTTTTCAAATATCTTCCTTAATAAGGCGTTTTTTGTATAAATTTCGGCTTTATTTGGAAGATTTTTCAAATATCTTCCTTAATAAGGCGTTTTTTGAATAAATTTCGACTTCATTTGGAAGATTCTTCAAATATCCTCCGTAATAAGGCGTTTTTTGAATAAATTTCGGCTTCATTTGGAAGATTTTTCAAAAAACTTCTTCCTTAATAAGGCGTTTTTTGAATAAATTTCGGCTTCATTTGGAAGATTTTTCAAATATCTTCTTTAATAAGGCGTTTTTCGAATATATTTTGGCTTCATTTGGAAAATTTTTCAAATATCTTCTTTAATAAGGCGTTTTTTGAGCAAATATCGGCTTCATTTGGATGATTTTTTAAATATCCTCCTTAATAAGGCGTTTTTTGAGCAAATTTCGGCTTTATTTGGAAGATTTGTCAAATATCTTCCTTAATAAGGCGTTTTTTGAGGAAATTTCGGCTTCATTTGGAAGATTTTTCAAATATCTTCCTTAATAAGGCGTTTTTTGAGCATATTTCGGCTTCATTTGGAAGATTTTTTAAAATATCATCTTTAATAAGGCGTTTTTCGAATAAATTTCGGCTTCATTTGGAAGATTTTTCAAATATCTTCTTTAATAAGGCGTTTTTTGAATAAATTTCGGCTTTATTTGGAAGATTTTTCAAATATCTTCCTTAATAAGGCGTTTTTTGAGGAAATTTCGGCTTCATTTGGAAGATTATTCAAATATCTTCTTTAATAAGGCGTTTTTTTGAATAAATTTCGTCTTCATTTGGAAGATTTTTCAAATATCATTCTTCATAAGGCGTTTTTTAATAAATTTCGGCTTCATTTGGAAGATTTTTCAAATATCTTCCTTAATAAGGCGTTTTTTGAATAAATTTCGGCTTTTTTTGGAAGATTTTTCAAATATCTTCCTTAAGAAGGCGTTTTTTGAGCAAATTTCGTCTTCATTTGGAAGATTTTTCAAATATCATTCTTCATAAGGCGTTTTTTGAGCAAATTTCGGCTTCATTTGGAAGATTTTTCAAATATCTTCCTTAATAAGGCGTTTTTTGAATAAATTTCGTCTTCATTTGGAAGATTTTTCAAATATCATTCTTCATAAGGAGTTTTTTGAGCAAATTTCGGCTTCATTTGGAAGATTTATCAAATATCTTCCTTAATAAGGCGTTTTTTGAATAAATTTCGGCTTTATTTGGAAATTTTTCAAATATCATCCTTAATAAGGCGTTTTTTGAATAAATTTCGGCTTCATTTGGAAGATTTTTCAAATATCTTCCTTAATAAGGCGTTTTTTGAATAAATATTCGGCTTCATTTGGAAGATTTTTCAAATATCTTCTCGAATAAGGCGTTTTTTGGGCAAATTTCGGCTTCATTTTGAAGATTTTTCAATTATCTTCCTTAATAAGGCGTTTTTTTGAGCAAATTTCGGCTTCATTTGGAAGATTTTTCAAATATCTTTTTTAATAAGGCGTTTTTTGAATAAATTTCGGCTTCATATGGAAGATTTTTCAAATTTCCTCCTTTATAAGGCGTTTTTTGAGTAAATTTCGGCTTTATTTGGAAGATTTTTCAAATATCTTCTTTAATAAGGCGTTTTTCGAATAAATTTCGGCTTCATTTGGAAGATTTTTCAAATATCTTCTTTAATAAGGCGTTTTTTGTATAAATTTCGGCTTTATTTGGAAGATTTTTCAAATATCTTCCTTAATAAGGCGTTTTTTGAATAAATTTCGGCTTCATTTGGAAGATTTTTCAAATATCATCCGTAATAAGGCGTTTTTTGAATAAATTTCGGCATCATTTGGAGGATTTTTCAAATATCTTCCTTAATAAGGCGTTTTTTGAGTAAATTTCGGCTTCATTTGGAAGATTTTTCAAATATCTTCCGTAATAAGGCGTTTTTTGAATAAATTTCGGCTTCATTTGGAAGATTTTTCAAATATCTCCTTTAATAAGGCGTTTTTTGAACAAATTTCGGCTTTAATTTGAAGATTTTTCAAATATCTTCCTTAATAAGGCGTTTTTTGAATAAATTTCGGCTTCATTTGGAAGATTTTTCAAATATCTTCTTTAATAAGGCGTTTTTCGAATAAATTTTTGCTTCATTTGGAAAATTTTTCAAATATCTTCTTTAATAAGGCGTTTTTTGAGCAAATTTCGGCTTCATTTGGAAGATTTTTTAAATATCCTCCTTAATAAGGCGTTTTTGAGCAAATTTCGGCTTTATTTGGAAGATTTGTCAAATATCTTCCTTAATAAGGCGTTTTTTGAGGAAATTTCGGCTTCATTTGGAAGATTTTTCAAATATCTTCCTTAATAAGGCGTTTTTTGAGCATATTTCGGCTTCATTTGGAAGATTTTTCAAATATCTTCTTTAATAAGGCGTTTTTCGAATAAATTTCGGCTTCATTTGGAAGATTTTTCAAATATCTTCTTTAATAAGGCGTTTTTTGAATAAATTTCGGCTTTATTTGGAAGATTTTTCAAATATCTTCCTTAATAAGGCGTTTTTTGAGGAAATTTCGGCTTCATTTGGAAGATTATTCAAATATCTTCTTTAATAAGGCGTTTTTTTGAATAAATTTCGTCTTCATTTGGAAGATTTTTCAAATATCATTCTTCATAAGGCGTTTTTTAATAAATTTCGGCTTCATTTGGAAGATTTTTCAAATATCTTCTTAATAAGGCGTTTTTTGAATAAATTTCGGCTTTTTTTGGAAGATTTTTCAAATATCTTCCTTAAGAAGGCGTTTTTTGAGCAAATTTCGTCTTCATTTGGAAGATTTTTCAAATATCATTCTTCATAAGGCGTTTTTTGAGCAAATTTCGGCTTCATTTGGAAGATTTTTCAAATATCTTCCTTAATAAGGCGTTTTTTGAATAAATTTCGTCTTCATTTGGAAGATTTTTCAAATATCATTCTTCATAAGGAGTTTTTTGAGCAAATTTCGGCTTCATTTGGAAGATTTATCAAATATCTTCCTTAATAAGGCGTTTTTTGAATAAATTTCGGCTTTATTTGGAAATTTTTCAAATATCATCCTTAATAAGGCGTTTTTTGAATAAATTTCGGCTTCATTTGGAAGATTTTACAAATATCTTCCTTAATAAGGCGTTTTTTGAATAAATATTCGGCTTCATTTGGAAGATTTTTCAAATATCTTCTCGAATAAGGCGTTTTTTGGGCTAATTTCGGCTTCATTTTGAAGATTTTTCAATTATCTTCCTTAATAAGGCGTTTTTTTGAGCAAATTTCGGCTTCATTTGGAAGATTTTTCAAATATCTTTTTTAATAAGGCGTTTTTTGAATAAATTTCGGCTTCATTTGGAAGATTTTTCAAATTTCCTCCTTAATAAGGCGTTTTTTGAGTAAATTTCGGCTTTATTTGGAAGATTTTTCAAATATCTTCTTTAATAAGGCGTTTTTCGAATAAATTTCGGCTTCATTTGGAAGATTTTTCAAATATCTTCTTTAATAAGGCGTTTTTTGAATAAATTTCGGCTTTATTTGGAAGATTTTTCAAATATCTTCCTTAATAAGGCGTTTTTTGTATAAATTTCGGCTTTATTTGGAAGATTTTTCAAATATCTTCCTTAATAAGGCGTTTTTTGAATAAATTTCGGCTTCATTTGGAAGATTTTTCAAATATCTTCCGTAATAAGGCGTTTTTTGAATAAATTTCGGCTTCATTTGGAAGATTTTTCAAATATCTTCCTTAATAAGGCGTTTTTTGAGTAAATTTCGGCTTCATTTGGAAGATTTTTCAAATATCTTCCGTAATAAGGCGTTTTTTGAATAAATTTCGGCTTCATTTGGAAGATTTTTCAAATATCTCCTTAATAAGGCGTTTTTTGAGCAAATTTCGGCTTTATTTGGAAGATTTTTCAAATATCTTCTTTAATAAGGCGTTTTTCGAATAAATTTCGGCTTCATTTGGAAGATTTTTCAAATATCTCCTTTAATAAGGCGTTTTTTGAACAAATTTCGGCTTTATTTGGAAGATTTTTCAAATATCTTCCTTAATAAGGCGTTTTTTGAATAAATTTCGGCTTCATTTGGAAGATTTTTTAAATATCCTCCTTAATAAGGCGTTTTTGAGCAAATTTCGGCTTTATTTGGAAGATTTGTCAAATATCTTCCTTAATAAGGCGTTTTTTGAGGAAATTTCGGCTTCATTTGGAAGATTTTTCAAATATCTTCCTTAATAAGGCGTTTTTTGAGCATATTTCGGCTTCATTTGGAAGATTTTTCAAATATCTTCCTTAATAAGGCGTGTTTTGAATAAATTTCGGCTTCATTTGGAAGATTTTTCAAATATCTTCCTTAATAAGGCGTTTTTTGAGCAAATTACGGCTTTATTTGGAAGATTTTTCAAATATCTTTCTTAATAAGGCGTTTTTTGAATAAATTTCGGCTTCATTTGGAAGATTTTTCAAATATCCTCCTTAATAAGGCGTTTTTTGAGCAAATTTCGGCTTTATTTGGAAGATTTTTCAAATATCTTCTTTAATAAGGCGTTTTTCGAATAAATTTCGGCTTCATTTGGAAGATTTTTCAAATATCTTCTTTAATAAGGCGTTTTTTGAATAAATTTCGGCTTTATTTGGAAGATTTTTCAAATATCATCCTTAATAAGGCGTTTTTTGAATAAATTTCGGCTTCATTTGGAAGATTTTTCAAATATCTACTTTAATAAGGCGTTTTTTGAACAAATTTCGGCTTTATTTGGAAGATTTTTCAAATATCTTCTTTAATAAGGCGTTTTTTGAATAAATTTCGGCTTCATTTGGAAGATTTTTCAAATATCTTCTTTAATAAGGCGTTTTTTGAATAAATTTCGGCTTTATTTGGAAGATTATTCAAATATCTTCCTTAATAAGGCGTTTTTTGTATAAATTTCGGCTTTATTTGGAAGATTTTTCAAATATCTTCCTTAATAAGGCGTTTTTTGAATAAATTTCGACTTCATTTGGAAGATTTTTCAAATATCTTCCGTAATAAGGCGTTTTTTGAATAAATTTCGGCTTCATTTGGAAGATTTTTCAAATAACTTCCTTAATAAGGCGTTTTTTGAGTAAATTTCGGCTTCATTTGGAAGATTTTTTAAATATCATTCTTCATAAGGCGTTTTTTGAGCAAATTTCGGCTTCATTTGGAAGATTTTTCAAATATCTTCCTTAATAAGGCGTTTTTTGAATAAATTTCGTCTTCATTTGGAAGATTTTTCAAATATCTTTCTTAATAAGGCGTTTTTTGAATAAATTTCGGCTTCATTTGGAAGATTTTTCAAATATCCTCCTTAATAAGGCGTTTTTTGAGCAAATTTCGGCTTTATTTGGAAGATTTTTCAAATATCTTCTTTAATAAGGCGTTTTTCGAATAAATTTCGGCTTCATTTGGAAGATTTTTCAAATATCTTCTTTAATAAGGCGTTTTTTGAATAAATTTCGGCTTTATTTGGAAGATTTTTCAAATATCATCCTTAATAAGGCGTTTTTTGAATAAATTTCGGCTTCATTTGGAAGATTTTTCAAATATCTTCTTTAATAAGGCGTTTTTTGAATAAATTTCGGCTTTATTTGGAAGATTATTCAAATATCTTCCTTAATAAGGCGTTTTTTGTATAAATTTCGGCTTCATTTGGAAGATTTTTCAAATATCTTCCTTAATAAGGCGTTTTTTGAATAAATTTCGACTTCATTTGGAAGATTTTTCAAATATCTTCCGTAATAAGGCGTTTTTTGAATAAATTTCGGCTTCATTTGGAAGATTTTTCAAATAACTTCCTTAATAAGGCGTTTTTTGAGTAAATTTCGGCTTCATTTGGAAGATTTTTTAAATATCATTCTTCATAAGGCGTTTTTTGAGCAAATTTCGGCTTCATTTGGAAGATTTTTCAAATATCTTCCTTAATAAGGCGTTTTTTGAATAAATTTCGTCTTCATTTGGAAGATTTTTCAAATATCATTCTTCATAAGGCGTTTTTTGAGCAAATTTCGGCTTCATTTGGAAGATTTTTCAAATATCTTCCTTAATAAGGCGTTTTTTGAATAAATTTCGGCTTCATTTGGAAGATTTTTCAAATATTATTCTTCATAAGGCGTTTTTTGAGCAAATTTCGGCTTCATTTGGAAGATTTTTCAAATATCTTCCTTAATAAGGCGTTTTTTGAATAAATTTCGGCTTTATTTGGAAGATTTTTCAAATATCTTCTTTAATAAGGCGTTTTTTGAATAAATTTCGGCTTTATTTGGAAGATTTTTCAAATATCTTCCTTAATAAGGCGTTTTTTGTATAAATTTCGGCTTTATTTGGAAGATTTTTCAAATATCTTCCTTAATAAGGCGTTTTTTGAATAAATTTCGACTTCATTTGGAAGATTCTTCAAATATCCTCCGTAATAAGGCGTTTTTTGAATAAATTTCGGCTTCATTTGGAAGATTTTTCAAATATCTTCCTTAATAAGGCGTTTTTTGAATAAATTTCGGCTTCATTTGGAAGATTTTTCAAATATCTTCTTTAATAAGGCGTTTTTCGAATAAATTTTGGCTTCATTTGGAAAATTTTTCAAATATCTTCTTTAATAAGGCGTTTTTTGAGCAAATATCGGCTTCATTTGGATGATTTTTTAAATATCCTCCTTAATAAGGCGTTTTTTGAGCAAATTTCGGCTTTATTTGGAAGATTTGTCAAATATCTTCCTTAATAAGGCGTTTATTGAGGAAATTTCGGCTTCATTTGGAAGATTTTTCAAATATCTTCCTTAATAAGGCGTTTTTTGAGCATATTTCGGCTTCATTTGGAAGATTTTTCAAATATCTTCTTTAATAAGGCGTTTTTCGAATAAATTTCGGCTTCATTTGGAAGATTTTTCAAATATCTTCTTTAATAAGGCGTTTTTTTGAATAAATTTCGGCTTTATTTGGAAGATTTTTCAAATATCTTCCTTAATAAGGCGTTTTTTGAGGAAATTTCGGCTTCATTTGGAAGATTATTCAAATATCTTCTTTAATAAGGCGTTTTTTTGAATAAATTTCGTCTTCATTTGGAAGATTTTTCAAATATCATTCTTCATAAGGCGTTTTTTAATAAATTTCGGCTTCATTTGGAAGATTTTTCAAATATCTTCCTTAATAAGGCGTTTTTTTGAATAAATTTCGGCTTTTTTTGGAAGATTTTTCAAATATCTTCCTTAAGAAGGCGTTTTTTGAGCAAATTTCGTCTTCATTTGGAAGATTTTTCAAATATCATTCTTCATAAGGCGTTTTTTGAGCAAATTTCGGCTTCATTTGGAAGATTTTTCAAATATCTTCCTTAATAAGGCGTTTTTTGAATAAATTTCGTCTTCATTTGGAAGATTTTTCAAATATCATTCTTCATAAGGAGTTTTTTGAGCAAATTTCGGCTTCATTTGGAAGATTTATCAAATATCTTCCTTAATAAGGCGTTTTTTGAATAAATTTCGGCTTTATTTGGAAATTTTTCAAATATCATCCTTAATAAGGCGTTTTTTGAATAAATTTCGGCTTCATTTGGAAGATTTTTCAAATATCTTCCTTAATAAAGCGTTTTTTGAATAAATTTCGGCTTCATTTGGAAGATTTTTCAAATATCTTCTCGAATAAGGCGTTTTTTGGGCAAATTTCGGCTTCATTTTGAAGATTTTTCAATTATCTTCCTTAATAAGGCGTTTTTTTGAGCAAATTTCGGCTTCATTTGGAAGATTCTTCAAATATCTTATTTAATAAGGCGTTTTTTGAGCAAATTTCGGCTTCATTTGGAAGATTTTTCAAATATCTCCTTTAATAAGGCGTTTTTTGAACAAATTTCGGCTTTATTTGGAAGATTTTTCAAATATCTTCCTTAATAAGGCGTTTTTTGAATAAATTTCGGCTTCATTTGGAAGATTTTTCAAATATCTTCTTTAATAAGGCGTTTTTCGAATAAATTTTGGCTTCATTTGGAAAATTTTTCAAATATCTTCTTTAATAAGGCGTTTTTTGAGCAAATTTCGGCTTCATTTGGAAGATTTTTTAAATATCCTCCTTAATAAGGCGTTTTTTGAGCAAATTTCGGCTTTATTTGGAAGATTTGTCAAATATCTTCCTTAATAAGGCGTTTTTTGAGGAAATTTCGGCTTCATTTGGAAGATTTTTCAAATATCTTCCTTAATAAGGCGTTTTTTGAGCATATTTCGGCTTCATTTGGAAGATTTTTCAAATATCTTCTTTAATAAGGCGTTTTTCGAATAAATTTCGGCTTCATTTGGAAGATTTTTCAAATATCTTCTTTAATAAGGCGTTTTTTGAATAAATTTCGGCTTTATTTGGAAGATTTTTCAAATATCTTCCTTAATAAGGCGTTTTTTGAATAAATTTCGGCTTCATTTGGAAGATTTTTCAAATATCTTCCTTAATAAGGCGTTTTTTGAATAAATTTCGGCTTCATTTGGAAGATTTTTCAAATATCTTCTTTAATAAGGCGTTTTTCGAATAAATTTTGGCTTCATTTGGAAAATTTTTCAAATATCTTCTTTAATAAGGCGTTTTTTGAGCAAATATCGGCTTCATTTGGATGATTTTTTAAATATCCTCCTTAATAAGGCGTTTTTTGAGCAAATTTCGGCTTTATTTGGAAGATTTGTCAAATATCTTCCTTAATAAGGCGTTTTTTGAGGAAATTTCGGCTTCATTTGGAAGATTTTTCAAATATCTTCCTTAATAAGGCGTTTTTTGAGCATATTTCGGCTTCATTTGGAAGATTTTTCAAATATCTTCTTTAATAAGGCGTTTTTCGAATAAATTTCGGCTTCATTTGGAAGATTTTTCAAATATCTTCTTTAATAAGGCGTTTTTTTGAATAAATTTCGGCTTTATTTGGAAGATTTTTCAAATATCTTCCTTAATAAGGCGTTTTTTGAGGAAATTTCGGCTTCATTTGGAAGATTTTTCAAATATCCTCCTTAATAAGGCGTTTTTTGAATAAATTTCGTCTTCATTTGGAAGATTTTTCAAATATCATTCTTCATAAGGCGTTTTTTGAGCAAATTTCGGCTTCATTTGGAAGATTTATCAAATATCTTCCTTAATAAGGCGTTTTTTGAATAAATTTCGGCTTTATTTGGAAGATTTTTCAAATATCATCCTTAATAAGGCGTTTTTTGAATAAATTTCGGCTTCATTTGGAAGATTTTTCAAATATCTTCTTTAATAAGGCGTTTTTTGAATAAATATTCGGCTTCATTTGGAAGATTTTTCAAATATCTTCTCGAATAAGGCGTTTTTTGGGCAAATTTCGGCTTCATTTTGAAGATTTTTCAATTATCTTCCTTAATAAGGCGTTTTTTTGAGAAAATTTCGGCTTCATTTGGAAGATTTTTCAAATATCTTATTTAATAAGGCGTTTTTTGAGCAAATTTCGGCTTCATTTGGAAGATTTTTTAAATATCCTCCTTAATAAGGCGTTTTTTGAGCAAATTTCGGCTTCATTTGGAAGATTTGTCAAATATCTTCCTTAATAAGGCGTTTTTTGAGCAAATTTCGGCTTCATTTGGAAGATTTTTCAAATATCATCCTTAATAAGGCGTTTTTTGAATAAATTTCGGCTTCATTTGGAAGATTTTTCAAATATCTTCCTTAATAAGGCGTTTTTTGAGTAAATTTCGGCTTTATTTGGAAGATTTTTCATATATCTTCCTTAATAAGGCGTTTTTTGAATAAGTTTCGGCTTCATTTGGATGATTTTTCAAATATCTTCTTTAATAAGGCGTTTTTTGAATAAATTTCGGCTTTATTTGGAAGATTTTTCAAATATCTTCCTTAATAAGGCGTTTTTTGAATAAATTTCGGCTTCATTTGGAAGATTTTTCAAATATCTTCTTTAATAAGGCGTTTTTTGAATAAATTTCGGCTTTATTTGGAAGATTTTTCAAATATCTTCCTTAATAAGGCGTTTTTTGAATAAATTTCGGCTTTATTTGGAAGATTTTTCAAATATCTTCCTTAATAAGGCGTTTTTTGAATAAATTTCGTCTTCATTTGGAAGATTTTTCAAATATCTTCTTTAATAAGGCGTTTTTTGAATAAATTTCGTCTTCATTTAGAAGATTTTTCAAATATCATTCTTCATAAGGCGTTTTTTGAATAAATATCGGCTTTATTTGGAAGATCTTTTAAATATCTTCATTAACAAGGCGTTTTTTGAGCAGATCTCGGCTTCATTTGGAAGATTTTTCAAATATCATCCTTAATAAGGCGTTTTTTGAGCAAATTTCGGCTTCATTTGGAAGATTTGTCAAATATCTTCCTTAATAAGGCGTTTTTTGAGCAAATTTCGGCTTCATTTGGAAGATTTTTCAAATATCATCCTTAATAAGGCGTTTTTTGAATAAATTTCGGCTTCATTTGGAAGATTTTTCAAATATCTTCCTTAATAAGGCGTTTTTTGAGTAAATTTCGGCTTTATTTGGAAGATTTTTCATATATCTTCCTTAATAAGGCGTTTTTTGAATAAGTTTCGGCTTCATTTGGAAGATTTTTCAAATATCTTCTTTAATAAGGCGTTTTTTGAATAAATTTCGGCTTTATTTGGAAGATTTTTCAAATATCTTCCTTAATAAGGCGTTTTTTGAATAAATTTCGGCTTCATTTGGAAGATTTTTAAATATCTTCTTTAATAAGGCGTTTTTTGAATAAATTTCGGCTTTATTTGGAAGATTTTTCAAATATCTTCCTTAATAAGGCGTTTTTTGAATAAATTTCGGCTTCATTTGGAAGATTTTTCAAATATCTTCTTTAATAAGGCGTTTTTTGAATAAATTTCGTCTTCATTTGGAATATTTTTCAAATATCTTCTTTAATAAGGCGTTTTTTGAATAAATTTCGTCTTCATTTGGAAGATTTTTAAAATATCTTCTTTAATAAGGCGTTTTTTGAATAAATTTCGGCTTTATTTGGAAGATTTTTCAAATATCTTCTTTAATAAGGCGTTTTTTGAATAAATTTCGGCTTCATTTGGAAGATTTTTCAAATATCTTCTTTAATAAGGCGTTTTTTGAATAAATTTCGTCTTCATTTAGAAGATTTTTCAAATATCATTCTTCATAAGGCGTTTTTTGAATAAATATCGGCTTTATTTGGAAGATCTTTTAAATATCTTCATTAACAAGGCGTTTTTTGAGCAGATCTCGGCTTCATTTGGAAGATTTTTCAAATATCTCCCTTAATAAGGCGCTTTTTGAGGAAATTGCAGCTTCATTTGGAAGATTTTTCAAATATCTTCCTTAATACGGCGTTTTTTGAATAAATTTCGTCTTCATTTGGGAGATTTTTCAAATATCTTCTTTAAAAGGCGTTTTTTGAGCAAATTTCGGCTTCATTCGGAAGATTTTTCAGATATCTTCCTTAACAAGGCGTTTTTTGAATAAATTTCGGCTTCATTTGGAAGATTTTTCAAATATCTTCCATAATAAGGCGTTTTTTGAGCAAATTTCGGCTTCATTTGGAAGATTTGTCAAATATCTTCCTTAATAAGGCGTTTTTTGAGCAAATTTCGGCTTCATTTGGAAGATTTTTCAAATATCTTCCTTAATAAGGCGTTTTTTGAGCAAATTTCGGCTTCATTTGGAAGATTTTTCAAATATCTTCCTTAATAAGGCGTTTTTTGAATAAATTTTGGCTTCATTTGGAAGATTTTTCAAATATCTTCCTTAATAAGGCGTTTTTTGAATAAATTTCGGCTTCATTTGGAATATTTTTCAAATATCTTCTTTAATAAGGCGTTTTTTGAATAAATTTCGGCTTCATTTGGATGATTTTTCAAATATCTTCTTTAATAAGGCGTTTTTTGAATAAATTTCGGCTTCATTTGGAAGATTTTTTAAATATCATTCTTCATAAGGCGTTTTTTGAATAAATTTCGGCTTCATTTGGAAGATTTTTCAAATATCTTCCTTAATAAGGCGTTTTTTGAATAAATTTCGGCTTCATTTGGAAGATTTTTCAAATATCTTCTTTAATAAGGCGTTTTTTGAATAAATTTCGGCTTCATTTGGAAGATTTTTTAAATATCATTCTTCATAAGGCGTTTTTTGAATAAATTTCGGCTTCATTTGGAAGATTTTTCAAATATCTTCCTTAATAAGGCGTTTTTTGAATAAATTTCGTCTTTATTTGGAAGATTTTTCAAATACCTTCCTTAATAAGGCGTCTTTCGAGTAAATTATGGCATCATTTGGAAGATTTTTCAAATATCTTCTTTAATAAGGCGTTTTGTGAATAAATTTCGGCTTTATTTGGAAGATTTTTCAAATATCTTCCTTAATAAGGCGTTTTTTGAATGAATTGCGGCTTCATTTGGAAGATTTTTCTAAACTCATCTCAAATAAGGCGTTCTTTAAGCAAATTTCGGCTTCAATTAGAAGATTTTTCAAATATCTTCCTTAATAAGGCGTTTTTTGGGCAAAAATCGATTTCATTTGAAAGATTTTTCAAATATCTTCCTTAATAAGGCGTTTTTTGGGCAAATTTCGGCTTCATTTGGAAGATTTCTCAAATATCTTCCTTAATATGGAGTTTTTTGACTAAATTCCGGCTTCATTTGGAAGATTTTTCAAATATCTTCCTTAATAAGGCGTTTTTTGGGCAAATTTCGGCTTCATTTGGAAGATTCTTCAAATATCTTCCTTAATTAGGCGTTTTTTGAATAAATTTCGGCTTCATTTGGAAGATTTTTCAAATATCTTCCTTAATAAGGCGTTTTTTTAATAAATTTCGGCTTCATTTGGAAGATTATTCAAATATTCCTTAATAAGGCGTTTTTTGAATAAATTTCGGCTTCATTTGGAAGATTTTTCAAATATCTTCTTTAATAAGGCGTTTTTTGAATAAATTTCGGCTTCATTTGGAAGATTCTTCAAATATCTTCCTTAATAAGGCGTTTTTTGAATAAATTTCGTCTTTATTTGGAAGATTTTTCAAATATCTTCCTTAATAAGGCGTTTTTTGAATAAATATCGGCTTTATTTGGAAGATTTTTCAAATATCTTCCTTAATAAGGCGTTTTTTGCATAAATTTCGGCTTTTTTTGGAAGATTTTTCAAATATCTTCCTTAATAAGGCGTTTTTTGAGCAAATTTCGGCTTCATTTGGAAGATTTTTAAAATATCATCCTTAATAAGGCGTTTCTTGAGCAAATTTCGGCTTCATTTGGAAGATTTCTCAAATATCTTCCTTAATAAGGCGTTTTTTGAGCAAATTTCGGCTTCATTTGGAAGATTTTTCAAATATCGTCTTTAATAAGGCGTTTTTTGAGGAAATTTCGGCTTCATTTGGAAGATTTTTCAAATATCTTCCTTAATAAGGCGTTTTTTGAATAAATTTCGGCTTCATTTGGAAGATTTTTCAAATATCTTCCTTAATAAGGCGTTTTTTGAATAAATTTCGGCTTCATTTGGAAGATTTCTCAAATATCTCCTTTAATAAGGTGTTTTTTGAGCAAATTTCGGCTCCATTTGGAAGATTTTTCAAATATCTTCCTTAATAAGGCGTTTTTTGAATGAATTGCGGCTTCATTTGGAAGATTTTTCTAAACTCGTCTTAAATAAGGCGTTCTTTAAGCAAATTTCGGCTTCAATTAGAAGATTTTTCAAATATCTTCCTTAATAAGGCGTTTTTTGGGCAAATTGCGGTTTCATTTGGAAGATTTTTCAAATATCTTCCTTAATAAGGCGTTTTTTGGGCAAATTTCGGCTTCATTCGGAAGATTTCTCAAATATCTTCCTTAATATGTAGTTTTTTGAATAAATTTCGGCTTCATTTGGAAGATTTTTCAAATATCTTCCTTAATAAGGCGTTTTTTGGGCAAATTTCGGCTTCATTTGGAAGATTCTTCAAATATCTTCCTTAATTAGGCGTTTTTTGAATAAATTTCTTCTTCATTTGGAAGATTTTTCAAATATCTTCCTTAATAAGGCGGGTTTTGAATAAATTGCGGCTTCATTTGGAAGATTTTTCTAAACTCGTCTTAAATAAGGCGTTCTTTAAGCAAATTTCGGCTTCAATTAGAAGATTTTTCAAATATATTCCTTAATAAGGCGTTTTTTGAGCAAATTTCGGCTTTATCTGGAAGATTTAAGTGTAATTTGATATCTCTCCTCTTAATCACGATCATTTGCTCAAAAACAACGTTCTGAAAAGTGTTATACGACATTTATCGTTGTAATAAGCCAATAGTTACGAAAATACGATCTTCACAAATGTGTAATTTGATATCTCTCCTCGTAATAACGATCATTTACTCAAAAACAACGTTCTGAAAAGTGTAATTCGACATTTATCGTTGTAATAAGCCAATAATTACGAAAATACGATCTTCACAAAAGTGTAATTTGATATCTCTCCTCTTAATCACGATCATTTACACATAAACAACGTCCTGAAAAGTGTAGTTCGATATCTCACGTTGTAATACACCTATAATTACGGAAAAACGATCTTCACAAAAGTGTAATTTGATATCTCCCGTCGTAAAACGAACATTTACTCAAAAACTACGTTCTGAAAAGTGTAATTCGATATCTCTCGTTGTAATACACCAAAAATTACAGAAAAACTTTCTTCACAAAAGTGTAATTTGATATCCTCCGTCGTAATAACGAACATTTACACAAAAACAACGTTCTGAAAAGAGTAATTCGATATTTCTAGTTGTAATACACCAATAATTACGGAAAAACGTTCTTCACAAAAGTGTAATTCGATATCTCTCGTTGTAATAACGAATATTTACATATTACTGATGCATTTTGGTGAAGCATAGACGCGTGTCATTTAGAAGGTTGTACATGCCACAAACTTGATCACACCGAAATCAAACTCTTGTCGTCAAAGAATTTAATGAATGCTGGTTTTAAAAGCAAGTGAAACCAAAAATTCAAATGCGTCTTTTTGAATTGGGGGATATTGTGCTTCTGCACACGCCGAGAGCATCATGCTCAATTATTCCATTAATTTTTCCATTTGTATTCAAGACCATTTTGGATTACTCGGATGTCTGGATCAAATTCTTGTTATCTGACCGATGAGCAGAGTAAAGAACTGTGGTTTATAATTTCGCGAATATTAGACCGTATGTGCTCGCATCGGGTCTGCAACCATTGAAGTTAGAAAATAAAGAAACATTAGTGATCCAAGGTGACGATTTGGTGATCATGTGGTAAATAGCTACGCCGATTCGTTCCGGGAAATTAATACTATGCTGTTATTTAGAAGTAAATAAGGGGATTAAATATGTTTTTTGTATGTTTTTGTATAAGAGTTCAAATTTATTAAGTTCAGCTATTTCCATTTTGATCTATCTTTTGTATGTGAAACAAATGGGCTATCTATTTAAGGTGCCGGAATAGCATAAAGGCTATTGTTAATTTGAATTCTTTTATTTTTTATGTATGATTTTTAAAAATGAATTGTATTGTCTTGGGCATTTGTTTTTATTTTAATGAAGTTGCCTGTGGTCAAAGAGGACTAAAAGATGAACGAGGTGACCGTAAGAGGAATGAGGGCATTATTGAGGTGCAGCACAGAGGAAATAACCATGAAGAAGGTGGACGAGCACTTGGTGATCAAAGCACGAGGAGAAAACGGCTCCAAGAGTTAAAAAACGAGTGGGTTAAAAACGCAAGAGACATGAGACTCAATTCACATTAGTAACTAAAACAATATCACCATTTATTTACATTGTTACTTTATGAATGAACTTGATAAAAATTTTCCATAAATTTGAGAACGAAATAATTATTTGAACATTTATTCACAATGTGTGATTTAAAAACTTTCTACAATGTAGAAACTATTTTTAATATGATTGCTAAATTCTCACGTATTTCTACATGACTTTACTGACATTGGATGAATTAATACACACACATCAGTGGCCTATACTATATAATAATTCTGTAAAGGAAATCCTGTCTGCACATTGAAACCATTTTTAAAACAGTGGTATAAATGGTGATTATTATTCACCCTGAGTCTTAAACACCAATTTAAATCATTTTTGTTTATCTATGTGTATGTCACAGTATCACGCAAAAAGTACCCAATCAATACAATAGTTAGGAGGGATACTTAGGGATAGGATGCGAGGTATGTCGTGGAATGACATAAAAATTACCTCTTATCCTGATATAAGACCATTTGATCCATGACAAGGAAAAAACTTCCCATAAGAAATACATGCATAGTTCTGTTTACCAATTGCAAGCTCTACTTTTTCATGATTAAAATAGAAAGAATGATCAAACAATATGGAGACAAGCATAAAAAGAGAGAAAATTGAATGAAACATCTTATTTAGGTCGCTGATAATCATTATTGTGTAAAAAATTCCAGTATTTCAATGAGATAACCCAAAGTTTTGTTAAGCCTTGGGGCTGTAAACAACTTATCCCAAACAATAGAAATGAAATTTAACTTGGCTGGGGCTCGAACAGAGGTCTCCCACTTGCGGGGCTGGAATTCTAGCCATTAGAGTAACGAGCCACTCAATTTCACTTCTACTTATCCCGTTGATGACAAATTCAATTGTAGAAGCCAAGCTAACACATTTTCCCTTAAGAATTCATGGTGAAATTAGGCTTATTTAAATGTTTTTGTATAAATGAATCGTATGTGATGCTTTACAATTCAAAATTTTAATTTTACGTATGTATCCCATTTGCCACCTTTCGGATGGTGGCAGGGGGAGCATGAACCACAACTGTTTCACTTATTGGTTTATGGGATATATAACTGAAAATGAACAGCAATTATCATACCTATGTATCCCTACCATCCCATTAAATGAAGGGGAAACCTCTCACTATCACATGGAAGTGCACACGATTAGAATTAAAGTGCAAAATTTTCTGCTGCATTCCAATTTCCAACAGATTGATAGTATCGAGATAGAGATTTGAGACAAATTGCACTGCATTTCTATGCCTAGGAAACCCCTGGGAAAGCTATTCCCATCACAGTGAGGGCCCGGGTCAGTCACCAGAAGGCCCCGTGTCCTACTTTTTTCCTTAAGGATACAATACGATAATTCTAAAATAATATTTATGATGCCTCCCAGTAGGAGAGTGGATTCAAAATCACGAAAGTCAGAGATGTGGTCTTCTACGGTGTCAGCGGAAGAAATGTCACAAAATGAGCATGAGTT
The DNA here is from genome assembly GCA_036926295.1 of Pachydiplax longipennis. Classification (NCBI taxonomy): domain Eukaryota; kingdom Metazoa; phylum Arthropoda; class Insecta; order Odonata; family Libellulidae; genus Pachydiplax; species Pachydiplax longipennis. Next base: position 8,535,614 of record JAVFKF010000024.1, on the reverse strand, counting down.
AGACTCCAGATAAGTGCAAAATGCATTGCAGCAACTTTTAAGAATTCTTTGAATCACTTCCCATTAACATGCAAAGATAAAACCTGGCATGTAAACAGAGTTAAAATAGAAATTTCACATATGCAGTGCACCGTTTCTCCGATGATCCTTCATTTGATGCCACAGTGCCATTTTGCATTCTACCATGCATTTTAATGCTGAGACTTATCCGCCATATCTTTTTAACTACAATGCATCATGGATGTGTTTACAATCGTGAAGCATTACAATTAAACATCACTGTAAGATTTAAAAACAAGGACATTGTTGAACTATGTCAATCTAGACTGTGAATACCATGGTAGACCAGAATACGGATTACAATACATTTACCTTAAGAAAATAGGTTAGCTATGCCTATACCATACAATAAATCTTAAAGGGGGTCATTTATGCAAAGATTATGTGGAGTAAAGATTCTTATTTTGGTAATTATCTATTGTTAACAGGTCAATATCTTGAAAATTTTGATGTAATGAACGGAAGTTGTGAGAAATTTTCATAACCACAAATGTTATTCATGAAGCTCAAGGATTTTCCTGCAACATTACATGGGGACACGTCTATGTATTGGTATGAATGAATGATAGGATGTATGAATAGAAGGAATTATTCAGAAAATTAAGCATTGTGGTTTTGAAAAATTTGTAGCATCCATTCGCAGGGAACAACGTACAATAATTTAAGCAAAGTTCTTGATCTGCACTCAACTTTCCTAATTGGCTTATTCTGCATATCATAGCAGTATTTTGAGTGAATATATATGTAATTCAACATCTCACTCTTTCAGGCTATCTTTTCTTTTCGTGAGGATCAACTGTTTCGCAATTAGAAATGATAAGCATACAGGCAGTTCAGCTATTCCACATTAGGAATTGACTGTGGCTGTCTATGTCTACTTAAAACTCAAGAAGGATTAATTGAAAAACTTGCAGGTTATTGAAATCCTAGGACGCGCTTACTCTATGTGTATATTTAATCTCAGATTCACCCACTGATGAGGCAAAGCATTTCCTAGACATTAATATGAAGTGTATTTTTATCCCTTGCAAGTTCTATTTGTATTCCAAAATTGCAGGAAAAACACTTATTGGACAACTTGAGTAGAGTTATGAGTAGTGAGAAATTGATACAGTTAAATATTATTATTGTCGATGTTACTTCCATTCATAATCATGAGAAATTGAAATGATTAAAATCACTACATGCTGTCACATTGAATCAAGGGAATGTTGGATTCTGTTATTTAAAAATATTGTTAAATTATTAAAGCTTATTTCTAATTTCCCCTTTAGATACTCAATTATAATATACTTCAGCTATAATAATCTAAATAAATAAATACAGAACCACCTGATTAAGAGGTTTTACAGGGAACCTAAGGAACACCGAGTTATATGTGTAAATACCAGTGTGTGTAAAGGTGGTTGCCTTACAAGATATTTTATTGAATATTGGCATTCTTTTCATACAAACACTAGGATACCTAATTTCAACCATGGTCACTTCACAATCAAGCATTGTTTACCATATCAAATTTTTAGTAAGAATTTTTTTAACAGCAGTGGTTTGTGAGTATCATGATCTGAATTGGAGGAGGTGTCATTCTGAAATACACCAAGATATTGAATTCCATTGGTAAAAATATTGTTGGCAGTGGGTTCAGTGTTATTCGTCATCTTAATTTTTAGCTGTGTCGTATAAGTAACACTTTCTATCTTTCATTTAGTTGGAACCCTGTTAACAGCATATAATATGGTATTCAACACTGTTTTTTCCCTGTTGAGATTCAATGGGAAGTTCAGCTCCTTTTGATGAATTTTTCGCAAGGATCAGTGCTTTGATGAATACATATTTTATGGTAAATTCAATCCATACTAACAACTTAAACCACCTGATCTCTTGATTTGTTTAAAAATTCAAAATTAGTAACCCTTCAAATAATTCATGATTGCATTTTTCCCTGAGAATTATGAAAATTGGAAGATTAATCAGCAAAATATTGTGTCTGGGCTACAATATCACAAGAAAGAAAGTTTATTTGAAAATGTACAGCTTTTCGAAACCTGGATGGTATGGAAGAAAAGGCAAAAAGGAAATGGCGTGGTAAGAGGGGATGTAGATTAAGATGTCATAACGGATATAGGACCACTGCTTCGACATATATAGAATTTGAAAATTTCAGGTCAAAGAATCTTCTACATGTCTTAGAAAGCATTTGCATAAGGTAATATTAAACTATCGCTTTACTGGTACAGATAGTAAGGTATTTAGATATTTGTGTAAAACATGTGTCCACACTTTGCTCACAAGAGCATAATTAATTAATAAATTTTAAATACACAAACAGTAGGAAAAAAATTTTTTAAATTGCCATTCTATGCTAAAAGTGTAGGGAAATAGATTCGTATGAAAGCACTCCAAAAATAGGAATAAAGTTCACTGCTCAATTTACCTCTGGTGTTTTAATTTCAAACCTGCTCTTTGTATTTTGCAACATCGTTAGACAAATGTTTGGTTCCTATACTATATCATTCAGGACAGCAAATATCACTCCATTTCCGAATAAGAGCAGTTAGACTAAACCAGATGATTTCTGACCAAATATATACCTTCAATGTTCCTTAATATTCTAAAACATCTGAAGTTAGTATTGGTGGTGAGAAGATGAACAGACTGCAAAAATTTTAAGTCAACAAGACCATTTTAATTTATATTGTGTAAGCCCTAGAGATTATGTTTACTGTTCCAGTAACAAAAAAATACAAAAGACACATCAGATGAAGTGAGAAGATCAATTTTAACATAGACTGAATAAATGTGGACTGGTCAGTTGTTATGGTTGTCATTCATAAGAGAGTAGGAAAAAACAGGAAGATAACCGACCGATATAGATACCATCGATTTTCAGTAAATTCTTTTAAGAATTTGTAAATTTTAAGAATCCTCACATTGACCGTTACCAAGGACATTCTAGTTTGATCTGGTACTTATTTTGAAAATCAGCTAGAAAATTATGAAGGGGACCCTGTAATCACAATGCACTTAAATATATCTTCCGTTTAGCGGACAGGGACAATGTTATCAAGCTAGTTCTTGAGAAGACTATGATTATTTCAATGAAAACCAAATGAGACAGAAATGCTGTTGTTATATTGCGTTTTAAGATACCTTCCCACTTTAGAAGCCACCCATGTCATCATGAAGACAGAAAATTAGATTTTATAGACTGAGATTCAAAGTCTTGCGTGGCACTACACTGCTTTCCCTCATTCGTCAGTTTACAATTTGTCAATGCCCATATGACTTAAGATTAATCTTTCAGAGATAATTTCCTTTCCTATATCTTACATTTCTCGATGAAATACATCTCAGAATTCAAACAAGATAACGATAATCACTTTGGAAGTTTTTGGAATATTTATTCTCTCTTTACAAGTATGAAATTCTTATCCCATCTCTCCAATTATTCATAGACAATTCTTCAAACTAATAGCACATGAATTCAATTAGTATCAGATAATGATTAATTAGTATCAGATAATGATCAATTCTCATTAGCAAACATTTAACAAAAAGATCCCTGGACCGCTGTGCAACTACAATAATTACATTTAATTTATTCAAATCCTTTGGAATTAAATGCCAAATTATTGTTATCATTCCTCATTTTCTTAAAATTACTCAACCATCACTTTCTTATTTTCTTCACCAATGTTTGAACACTGGGGTTGGAAACGTATTTTGAGATTTCTTGTTAATAATATCTTTCCAACTGACTTATTTTTCTATCTTACATTCTTAATTGCATTTAAATAGCTGTAAAAAATCAAGGCCTTTTACAGGGATTGAGTAGGAATGACAATTTATAACAGCCGCTTCGTATTAGATTAACATGAAAACTATCATATGCATTCTGGATGAATTTTGGTTGTGCTTTTCAATTTTTAACATTTTATTACCATTTCTTTAAGGCAGTTTGATTATAAAACAAATGCACCTCCAACTGGTTGGAAGTATTCTTTACTAGCAAAAATAAACTACAGGTTATAGTGCTTTTAAAAGGGTTTTTACGAGAGAAATGTCAACTTCCTGAGAAAACACGACAAACTCAAGAACAAGTCATGGGATGTTAAAATTCCGCAGGCATTCCACTCCTAGACTTTCAAACTTTAAACTATAAAATAAGGACTCTACCTAGTAACGAGATGATGAATGAAAGATCATCCAAAAGTTTCTTGATCTGACCATAACTTTAGAAACATGAAATCTTGGGTTTCTTTATCTCCACCCATCGTCTGCGATGGTCGGAGTACACGTGTCCAAGTTGCTAGCAGCGGTAGCATTGGTGGATTCCATAGGTCATTTAAACTTTTCGAACATAATGCTTTGGCCTCCTATTGTTGTTAATACCAGTGAACCTTTCCACAAAATATTCATCACTGAAGACAACCAGGAAGGGAGGTATAGGCTGCAGTTTTTACATAGTTTTTCGCTGTTTCTAAAACCATTTTCCTTAAAAGATTTTTTTATTGATGATGTCATTGGGCAAGCCATGTTCTTCAAGCGATCACGCTATGTCTTCCAAGTGGAGTCTTTTTGAAAAAAACACAAACTTAGTCTCCTTTATTGTTTCCAGCCAGTACATTTAGAAATAATACTATCGAATAAGATATATTATCCATAATAAGAATTATTATAGTGGTCTTATAAGACCACTATAATAATTCTTCATACTGCATCACTTTACTATAATTGGTCTTTCTGCCAGATTGGAGACTGTTTTGGACCATTTAACCTCTTCTCTTATAACGGAAAACCCAATCATCATCTAAATAAACCACTGGATGTTTCCTCATGATTTCAACTGGACCTTATCAGGTTTGGATTTAGGAGTAACAGACGGTGTTGACGAGAAATTCCTGATGATCACCAGTGATAGGGGTTTCATAGGACCTGTCCTTTCCCTTCCAATGGCAACAACTGTCTGCCACTTATTCACTTCCACAGAGATCCATAGCCAGCCTCTCCCTTCCGGGTGGTTCCTGGCTCATTGATCTCACAATGGTGGCAGTCTCTGTCTCCGGCAAACTGGAGCTAATCTCACTTGGCTACGGGTGGATGCTTGGATGCAAATGACTCTGAATAACCAGACTTATCCTATTGGAGAGTTCCCGGTTTATAGTCAACATCTCCAAGGGCGATCCCTTCCCCCCCCCCCCTTATGGTCGAGGTCAGGAATCGCACCACAGACTCCACCTCGCGCTACTTGGGATAGCTTCTCTGTTGCCAACGGACGGAAGAGGTGCCGATGGCCTCCAACAGGCTCATTCATTCTTCTTTCTATTGTGGAAGGTATTTCAAGATAGGACCTACTTGCCTCCATCAAGAGGTGACCACGAGCAAATTTCTGGCGTTAATGCCGTCTTTGAAAAACCCCACTTGGGCTAAAAAAACCCGAGACAGGTCTAATTGGATCAGAGGAGGGCATATTGCCCCACTCAGCAATACTTGTATAATTTCCATCCGAGATTTAACTACTAATTAAAGGGACATCCATGGTACTGGCCGGATCGTTTGGGTTAAGAACTAGGTGTCAAGGAATTACATCATTTCCTTCTCAATGCGGGTTTATTTTTTCAAGGGCTCATACGATCCGTTGCTCTCGGCACCCGGAAATCTAAAAGACCATGATTTTTGACCCTTTCAACAGAAGTTAGGAAGACAACAGCGAGTCGCTCTCAGACATGAGCATCGCCACGAACGAAGTCTCGCATCTAAAACATACACGACACACCAAAGCCCAAAAAGAAAGACAACTTGAATTAGTCACGCTTTGCCCTCTGCTCGGAAGAGTTCAATAACTATGCAGAGAGCAGTGTTTAACGTTTAGATACGTTTGCGGATTTAAAATTGAAATAGCAAAATTTAAACGATCAATTGGGACTCCACAACGCCATCGCTGCTTTGTGCATACACTTAAGGCTAGTTAAATACTGACTCGCACAAAGAAATTTGAAGCATTTGTCAAATGAAAGCGAGAAACTAAACTCCAATGTATGTCAACTGTCCATCCAGGCACATCCAGCCGATCGTTGTTAAATTAAGTATTATATTTACGATTTACAATTACTTATAAGAAACAAATATATCGCATTTGGAAAGAAAAACAAGTTGGACACAGTTAACACACAAAGGCGTTCGAACGAGATAAATGATACTTCTCGCAAATCCAACCGCCACCTCTTACAGATAATGACGTAGTTCATTATAGCAAACGCGGCAAAGGCGACTACAGAAACATATAAATGCATTCAATTCGAAAAATAAACCTCAATGTCGCATGTGAGGCACAATCAAAATCAAAATAACCACTTGAATTGTTAAAGCTTACAAAAACTGCGCTCGCTCTACACGACATCATTTCTACGCATTTCTTTCCATATGTCCCTCACTGTCTTTAAAGTACTAGTATGGAATGCCAATGGAATATATCATGTGTTTCAGCACTTTCTATGCAAAAAGGGAATGAGCATAATTGATCTCGGACGAACTATACAAAAAATAAAAGTTTGAGATCCTGTTCAGCAATGACAACTGCTCACACAGAGCTATTATTAAAGACAGATGCTTTAACGTCCAGGAATTCAGAGATTGGAAAAAGGGCGAAATTATTTTAAGCGGTGCATTACCCTTGCTGGAAAAATATTACTATATTCTCTTCGGAAAATCATAAATACCCTGCCAGCCCTACGAGGAAAGCTTAAAAAAATAAATGGTAAGAAAACCTTTTCAAAATTACAGGTCAACAATATCCCCTCGTCATAGGCCACCGAACGAAAGCTATTATAACTATTCTTGTAACATTTACCGAGTAGACATTCAACGCACTCACCAATGATCACCTTCCAGTAATTCCCTACTCCGTTTTCTACATTTTCGAGCATTTCATTAACATTGATTTCGTTAAATTTGGAAGCCATCGAAAGCGATAATCTCTTCTCGCAGAGACATCAATAGAAGCTGAGGAATTGTATAGTTTATAAAATGCTCTACTCATTGCAACAGCCACGTCCAACCACCGTGCCCAATTCTCAATTTAATTGAGAAATGCAGACAGGAAATTACTCCCAAAGTTTGGCTAGTTTCAGTAGCAAGTTTCAGGTCAAAAATCTTAAAAACAGAGTATACGAGAAAAAAAAACCTTTCAGGGATCCTATTTTTTATGCCTTAACCACATTTACTAGTTTACTAAAGAATGCTGATCAAATTGTAGGCGCCGCTAAATACAAGCACTAAAAAACCAAAAAGTTTTCTTTGCACACGATTGATACAAAACCCAAAAAAATTTCAGAAAAGGTATCAATTTTACCATATTTCCTTAGGTTCTCGATACCTTCGGAGAAAAGCCTAACGAATATCAGGATAAATAATAATAATTCCCACCTTAGCCGTGATAAATGGCATATGTGATTTTCACCATGTAATTCGTCCTGGTAAATGCAAATGCTTATATCTAAGAAAATCCCCACCTGCAAACATTCTATCATTAATAATTACCATGACTTTTCAAATAGATTTGTTAAAATAAATATCAATAAGCAAAGCTATGATGGACGCTCGTACATTCCATTCCCTGGGGGAATTGTGTGAAATTAGTTTTGAAGAATTGGGTCAGCGCATTTCTTATGGTGCTAACATAGGGCCAATAAATATTTTTCGAAATTAACAACCCACAACAGTGATTATTCATTATAGAAGATCGCACAAATTGTGAATGATTACTTGCGTCATAGATTTATAAACGTATCATTTCGTATAAAACGAAATCAAACAATTTCTGACTTACAAAGTTAATACTTTACGGATTAGAAATTTAAAATGGAAATAAAATGCTGACTTGTTGATTTCAGAAAGACGCAAAATCACACAATCTTTCGACTGTCTGAAACTATACACCGAGCTAAGGAGACACTGGGGGGAATCGAGCTCACATTTCTGCCCATTGCGAACAAATGCCTTTCTGTGAAAAGGATAGAAAACACGAGTGATCTGCCATTGCGCAGCAGAGTTACATTTGACGTTTCTATAGTAGAGATAGTCTTTGGCCGAGAGTTGCTTTCAGAATGCCACGTGGTATTATAGAATAGGAGTTACTTTCCTCCGTACCGCAAGCTAGTTTGAAATAAATTCCACAAATACCCAAATAATAATTGAGATCTGCTTGCAAAAATACTCCCAGATTAATCTCACCGTGTAAAGTGGAAGTGGAATAAACTCTGACCTGGTGTCGAACACAGACCCACTCGGGGAGATTTCGCTATGGAAATTTGAAAGCAAAAAATCTACTGAATGCAAACATTCATGTCGATATGATATGAAAGTCAAAAAATTCCCCATTTAAAGTGCTTGGTAGAAGGCAAATACATCGAAAATTGGGATCGAAACCCACTAGGGTAAATGTCAAAAAGGTGTCCATGATTTCCGTTCACATGCCAGGTTCTCGAGAAATAGTTAAAAAAATATATCTGTAAAATAGAAACAATTTATATTAATGGAGAGAAAGAGGTCACTTCGGCAGGGAGTCACTCCGGTTAACCCTGAGTTAGGAGAGCGTTTGGTCATTAGAATCAGCAAATTCGAAACGAGCTTGCAGCAATTTGCAAAGGAAAAATTGCGAGGCATAACGTTGTCAGTAATCGGATTTATAATGGAATGACACATAAGCCTTGAAATTGATTATTAATTCAGAAGAATCTGTAGAAAATCCTATTTCTATAACCTGGGGCATAGAAGAGCCTGAAAAAGAAAGTAAGGATTTGTGATCCTCCAATTTCAGAAGACGAATTGACTTTCACACCGATTAGCCTATTTCCACCATTTGGATAGGATTTATGACAATCTATGAAGAGGTTAAAAGTAGGTTTGGTGAAAGGTTACTTTATTTTGATAACACGATGGAAAACGAATTGTTTCAAAGACAGGAGATTCCGGATTTTGCAACCAGGGTTCAAAGTAATAACGCGTCTCGAAATGGAAGCCACCAATTAACTCTGAATAGGTATTCCAAACCAACCACCTTTCCCACCGCCTTACCAAGATGTAACCCAAGACGACCGAAGAAATTCAGGTGTTGTCAGAGGAAGTATGAATAACCGGTGTTTGGAAGACTGGAGCAATGAAATTTGCTCACAAAATACAACTAGAAAGCAATCCCATTTATGATTTGCTATAGAAAAGAGAGGAAGCGAGGATTTTGACCAGAAGTTGAAATTATTAGTTCAGAAATAATAATTAATTGTTGTTTCGACACGGGCAGTGAGGCCTCTCTGGTGGACTTAAGTTTAAAGCCTAATCCGATTCCATTTATACTAAAATCAAAAGTTCAGCAACAAATAGAAAATATGACGACCAATGATATCTTTGAAAAGGTCCCAAGTGCTTACAATAATCCATTGGTTACCGCTGATAAGAAAAAATAATGACGTAAGATAGTGTATATATGCTAGCAAATCAATAAGTTTAACGGATCTTCCATGGAGAGAAACTTCTTTGTCAACATCATAGTAAGAAATATTTTACAGCCACTGACTTATGCTTACTTGCAGATATAGCTATTTCATTACATCATAGTTACATCCTAATGATCACACATATAATGCACGAGGTGAACTGCTTGTCGAATCTCAACGAGGAAAATTAGTGGTAAATACCATATTATATGCATTCAACTTTAACTCCGCACAAAACGAGATAGAAAATTTAACTTAAGAGACGAAGACAAAAATTAACTCCACAAAATCACCCTGAAACCAGTGACAACATTATGTTCGCCTGTGGAATCCAGTATTATTATGTGCATAATAATTACGAAAGGTGATGAATTGTCATAAGTTATATCTGTGATATAACTGTGATTACGACATCGTTCGAAGCAACAACATGTTCATGTATGAAATCCAGTCTCTTTACATTCATGATATGCTTAACTTGATAGATAGTCAGAGAAACTTATTATAATTATGCTACCATTAATTATTTGCAGTAATATTGTAAATAAAAACTAGTATATGTTAACTTTTTGAGTCGGAGAATGGGTGAACAACATTCACTGCTGCTTTAAATTGTCACATTTTAGGGGTTCATTATCATTCGCGAGAATTGAGAAACCTATTTGAAGCAACACAATGAAGTCCGCTTTTGTATTATATAATACATCGTTAACTCCTTAACACCTCGTTGTAATCCGCATTCAAGTCTCCCATTGTATTTACAATCTTGTATATGTAGTTCAACGAACGACTTGGCTTTAATTTTACAGTGATATTTAATTGTAATGCATCACGATTGTAAACGCATCCATGACGCATTGTAGTTAAAAAGATATGGGTGATAAGTCTCGGCATTAAAATACATGGTAGAATGCAAAATGGCACTCGGGCATCGAACGAAGGATCATCGGAGAAAAGGTGCACTGAGTATGTGAAATCAACTCTGTTAACACGCCATCTTTGCATGTTTCAACGGGAAGCGATTCAAAAGAATTCTTCAAAATCGCCGCAATGCATTTGGCACTTACCTGGCGTCGAACCCACGCTCATATTGTGACATTCCTTCCGCTGACACCATAGAAGACCACAATCTCTGTTGTCCGAGATATTGAATTCTCTCTCTTACCGGGAAGCGTCTAAAATAAGATTCGAGAATTAGGGCATTTTTTCCTTAATGGGAAAAATAGGATATCTATGGGAAAATTAGCCTTCTGGTGGACCCGAACCCTCACGGTAAAGGGAGTAGATTTCCTATGCGTTTCTAACGTCTAGGAATGCAATTCAATTTTCCTCAAGGCTCAAATCAAACCTTTTCCAAAATAAAAGGGGGGAAGGACGGAAAATCCGCTAATTATATAAAGGATTTTAAATATGAATCCTTGCCGTATGTATTTAATCGTATGGGCTGAGAACTTCTGGGGCAGCATTTATACCCTGTATCGACCATATATTCGGAAGTGAATGTAGAATTTATTACTAAGAATGAGGACGATGTATTAATTTCTTTTAAAAGATTCGCGCCGTATTTCATATATTTGGAGAGACTATTTAGTAGATTGGAGAACGTAAATATGATATTGAATCCAAAAATGTCTCAGTTTTGTTGATCAACCGTGCCGATTTTGGATCTTTAACGACGGAGTGCAGGCAGATCCGAAAAAGAGTTGAAATTATTCAGCAGGGGAATGTACCGCGTAATTTTACACATTTGAGGAGATTTTTAGGATTGCGTATTTATTAATAAAGATTCTGCCTGAACTATATAAGATACTTAAATTTGTACGTGGATTTATCACATGCGATGTTAATTCTAACGAAGAAGAATGTAAAATGGCATTGGACGCCGGAATTCCAGGTAGCATTGGAAAGGCTCGTGTTACATTACCCGACTTCATTGGCCTTTCCAAACTGCTTGCTCCGACGTGGGGTTGGGAGCCTTCGAAAGATGGCGAACACCTGGTCGTTGTTTTCATTATCAGGTCATTCCAGGATCCCGAAAAATATTGACAAATGGAAAAAGAAGCATTAGCCATTGTGTGCGCTGTGCAGAAGCTAGGGACGATTATATTAGATAACGAGATCTCTAAGATTAGAAAGCACTGTCATTTCTAACAACCTTCAAGTTAGAGCAGCATACCAGATTAGTTAAATGGGTATTACATCTGCAGGAATTTTCCTTTAAAATAGAGTATTGCTTAGGTAGTGAGAATCGAGTTGTAGATTGGATGAAACGACATCCTGCAGCAGATCAATCCGAAAACATTAATGCAATTTGCCACCACAATAATAGATTCGTAAACTAACAATCATCCGAATAAAATTTTAGAAGACCCATCTAATCTTCAGAAAACGGATCGGAAATTTTATATAAAAACATGAGGTGATTTGTCACATGCCGATCCAGATTTCCGTTCAAATAGAATTAAAATTCATGCGTTATTTTTCAATGCAAGCAAAATTGCGGAAATATTCAGAATTTTAATTCCAAGGGAAGTGCAAGAAGAACTTATTACCTATGCCCACACCAGTCACGGACATTGTGGGATTCTAAAAACTATTTGTTGGTTGAAGAATAAACATTACCGGCGTAATATGAATCGTACAGTTCGTAAGGAGGTACATTCTTTTGATCTATGCCAAATAAAGAAATATCCGAACAGGTATTTAGAATTCCGGAGGAACCAGGCGATTTGTATGTTCTGGATATTTATAGTACACTTCCAAAGGCGGGATATCGGAATCGACACATACTTGTGTTTCTGGATATATTTACATAATTCGTTCTAGTGAACACAAATAATAAGTCTACTACTATGAATTTCACACCAATCATAACTGATAAATTTATTAAGTTACGTGGGAAACCAAACAGAATTTTATCGAACCAGGGACACAATACACGTGTGCTTAGTGGAGCCACTTCGGATTGAATAGGATTCAGATTAGCTTTCTCGTCCATAACACGCCTTCAGACCAATCCCAGTGAAAGGATAATAACTCACCTTCTTCACAATTAAGGTAATCCTCATTCCTTTTCGTTCGAGAATCACTAATTTCCGAACAGTCGGTTTCCAAACGTATACGAAGCATTTTCAACTACGAACATTTCCAATCTGGGACAATCTTCAGCATTCGAAAATACGGTACGAATAGCGAATTCACCGATCGCTTTCCAAACGGAATAATTTCAGGGCAAGGTTGAATCGAATGATCTTCGCGAACGCTAAGAGAAAATTCTCGAAACTCCCGGATTTCGGTACCGAAAAGTATATGCGCGCTTAATCTCATAGGCCGTGACACGAAGCAATAAAATAAAAGATATAACTTGGCACAGACGCACAAATGAAACTATGATACTCATCAGTCTCTCCTGGCAGCCCCAATTGCGTCTTCACAAAACAGCGGCTGAGTTCTTCCGACGTGACATCCTACCCGAGCGGCGTCCGCGCCTATACTGATTCCCCCCTCCCAGAATGCATTGGGTTGCCGAAGGAGGGATAGATAAATTGGCGCGCATGTAAACGAACTCGTAATAACCACAGACCTTAATTGTTTTAAATGTTATCACATTTTCTTAAGGGGGAGGCCGCCCCGACGTTTTCAAAAAACTAAAAATATTTTTATACTTTAAAAATAAAGTTTAAACGTTTTCTACGCAATTCTCTTGGTCCGTCGTAAATATTCCTTTTGTTTAAGTAGTTATTGCTAATTTTAACTGACGGTGCACTCCAGCTGGAGGGGCGAATACGGAGAATATCGACTTGCGTCAACTTTGTTAACTTTACTTTTTTGTTACACTTATTTAATTTGACTCGAGGCATTGCTTTCAGGTTAAGTAAAATTTATCGCATACATAATTAAGGATCTTTTGATTATTGTATTTGTTCACCTTTGATGATCGAGCAACGCTGAGGGCATCTTTCGCTGTCAATTTAGAACGAGCTTGGGACTCTCTCTCAGCAGAGATAAAGTGAATGATACTCAAAACATCTGGGGGGCGAAAACAGAAGATATCACTTTTCAATAGAAAAGAGAAAAATCGCTCATCCCATGAAGAGAAAAAGATGATTGCAAGATATAAGCACGGTGCTATAATCATCAACGTTAGCCATGCGCAAGGCTGTTGAGAATTGTTTCTATTACATTGTACTGTTGAATTAGTACGAAATAAATTGAGATGTTCTTTGAAGACAATGCAGAAAAATACCACGAGACCTGCCTTCAGATCGAGAAATAGAAATAAATCTATAAAAAGACAAAACGTGGAAAATTACAAGATAAGTTTTAGGAATTCTGCGCAAAAAATAAAAGCAAGGTCAAGGACATTATTGTCGGTTTATTACACAGCTTTGGAATATTTAATGTATTGCTACATTCTCTGCAATGAGTGAATAAGTAGTCTGTAAATCTTGTGAAGAAGAGAGTCGAGCGTACGTGGTCTGGTATTTTAACTGATTATAGTTTGTGATGAATGTAAGATGATAGGATATAACTCTAGCCTTTTAATCAACGAAATAGCTTATTAAATCTACAAGAGATTTAAATCTCTAATGAGAGTGTAAATGGGGAATGCAAAATTATGTTGTACAGATAAAATTATGGATCTTCAAAGAGGACTCTTTCTTGAACTTTTCTCATCAAAGAAAATAGAGGCCTGGGAGGAGCTCAACAGCCAAATAGATAAGATATCGTATAATCGCTTACCCATCAAAAGCCGTGCGGACCGAGTTTCGCGTCACCATCGAAATATATATTCGTTTTTTGACGTTTTTATTAAACTTAAAGGATTTTGATTTGCACAAAAAAATAATTTCAGTATTTCCTCAGAAACTTTCCCCCTGGAATTTTTTTCTTACGAAAATTGGACGAAGAGAAGCAGGCGACTACATTTTTCCCTGCATTTTCCCGAAAACTCGCGTAATGTTATAGATTTTCCCAAGACACTCTTATCCTAAATTTTTAACAGCAAAGTGATAAACATACGTTAAAAGTAGATTCTACGAGGAGCATTTTGATACCAGAAAAGACATTGTTTCTTGAATGATAGACCCAAATTCATCGATTCAGAAAAATAATGATCAGCACCCAACTTTCTTGAAAATATCACTTTCTTATTTTTCCTTCGATTATGACAATATTTAACCTGGATTTAATTACAGTATGCCATAAATAATTGATATTTGTTTATGCACCATTCATATACCATCCTGAATATTATATATAACCTGAGAATTGTGGTCTATGGCCCTCAATTCCCAGGTTCATCCCCACCATACAAGATCAAAGAATGACATTCATTTAGAAAAAAGAACCGAGTTAAATAATGAAGGCCCATTTCACGCTGGTATAAAATTTTACAATAAATTGCAAAATTTTCTTAAATGTTTAGTTGAAATAAAAGATTTTAAAATTACATTAAAACAGTTTCTTATTGAAAATTCTTTCTATTCTGTCAATGAGTTTTTTGATTATGTAGAGGTGAACGTAAATTCATTTATAATATGGTATGTCTTGTGTTTTATTAGGATATCTTACTGTAGCGTTCTTCTTTGTAATATGTTTATTATTCTTTGTAATGTGAATATTGTATATTTTAATTGTAAATAATATATTTTAATAATATTATATCATATGGAAAAATGTACTATTTCTCTATGTATATATTGATTTTATCTGACAATTCCATGCATGACTGTAAATGCCTACGGAGAATGAAGTGACTATGACTATAACACAACCAATGACTCAGAAGCGAACGAAAGATTTCATGATGATCAATACCATAGGAATACACCATATTAAAGATAAAATTAGGGTTCGGTGATCCTATAGACTATATTGAAACGTTTATTCCCGCTTTTACCATTCCATTGTTACTTATGAGGTTTATTTCTGAGTGACAAAATTCCATACTATGTCATATAAATGCTAAATAGAATGCGCAATTCTTATATACAATCACTTAAGAAGGGTTCATGACTAAAGGTCTATGCCTTTACAGCGCTAGATCATTTCACAAGTTTAGGGGGGGATGGTCAAAACATTCTCTTTTCAACTAATGACGCTTTATGACACAACTCTTAAAAATGGTGCTTATTGATGCAATACCCATTGGTTGTACATCAGGGGGTGAATTACCTGTAACCAGAATTGTTTCAAGGATTTATTGGAGAAGTCAATATTCGAATGCCCAATGAAATTCATAAAGAAAAAGTTTGCTTTGGACATGACTGTTAATGTCTTCGATTCATAGTTAGTCACCTGAATTTTACTTTATTTTCAACGTTTTCTTAGTATTTCATTTCAATTAAATACTTTCGAGTAGTATTGCATTTTATTTTTCTAGTTTTAAAGTTTAAATAATTTTAATTTTATAATTTCGTGAAGTTCTGGTTTTTTAGTTTTTCAATTTTAAAATTTAAATAGTTTTTATTCATAATGAAACTGTACGAATATTTAAACAATGTGGTGGTCAACTCCCTTGATGTGTTTATTGTGGCAAGTGTACCGTGGGCTAGAATCGAAAAAAGCTAAAAATACGAAAACGCTTTTCATGAGTGCGGACCTCGAATTTTCCCATGATTGATAATGGATAAATCCTGCATACAAATATTGAGGTAATTTGCATTGGATCCTTCGCAACAGTATTATACAGGAGGTCAAGGTTGACCAATTTTTGCGAAAATTTCCCGTTTCCGATTTTTCGCGAAATTCTTCAACTTCGAGTCGATTGTGAACCCAAACTAGGAAAATCATCGGGTAAAATATGATGCCATATTATAAATATGTTCTTTGTCCTTCATAAGCCTTAATTTCAATGAGCTCTGTTGAATATTTATATACTTTACATCACAAAACGGCCGACACTTATTTGGAACAAATTTTTACATAAAGCGAGGAAAATAGTAGATTGAGACACCGTGTGACACGGGATTACTTACACCACGATAAGCTATAAACCTTCCCTAATGGGAATCTGAAATAAAATCTTGCCCCAATAATATATAAGGCGACTTTTTGACAACGCTACTATACAAGGCCCAAATCCGCGCGTCCTCCGTTACGCTCTCGTGTTTTGAGAGGAACAACGAACCAATGCTATTCTGGTTCGTTCTTTTTGTATATTTCAAGCATTATTATACTTCGTACATATCTTAGATATCAATATTCATTAGAAAGTCAACATTTCTTGTAGAGTGATAATTGAAAAAATAATGTGGGCTATGCTTTAAAGCATGGGACCACGTCAGCGATATTTATATCATATATTAGTTTACTTTCGCGTGATAATGCTAAATTTCTGACATATAAGCATATAGTGGTGGCATATAGTATCACGGATATAAGCCGAAACCTCTGCTGTAGCACAGCAATAATCTTTGAACGCTATTTCATTTAGTGGAAAACCACTTGAAATTACCTTCAAGATATTGGCGAATCTTTTCATGAGATCCTCGTCAATTATTTTTAAGAAATATTTAATTAAATTAGCATTGGGAAATGGTACTTTACGAAAAAATTTACAATATAAAACAAACTCTTATCTTTGTGAATGAAGATTTCATCCTTATCGATTTCAGTATCCTGATTTTTATATTTAATAAAAGATTACGCGTTAATAAAAATAACTTCAACCTCGCACCTGTTATTTCAGCTGATAGATACGGAATTTAATATTAATATTTAATTTTAATTTAATGTTCAAATCATAACGAACATTTACACATAAACAACGTCCTGAAAAGTGTAATTCGATATCTCACGTTGTAATACACCTATAATTACGGAAAAACATTCTTCACAAAAGTGTAATTTGATATCTCCCGTCGTAAAACGAACATTTACTCAAAAACTACGTCCTGAAAACTGTAATTCCATATCTCTCGTTGTAATACACCAATAATAACGGAAAAACATTCTTCACAAAAGTGTATTTTGATATCTCTCCTCGTAATAACGAACATTTACTCAAAAACTACGTTCTGAAAAGTGTAATTCGATATCTCTCGTTGTAATACACCAATAATTACGGAAAAACGTTCTTCACAAAAGTGTAATTCGATATCTCTCGTTGTAACAACGAATATTTACATATTACTGATGCATTTTGGTGAAGCATAGACGCGTGTCATTTAGAAGGTTGTACATGCCACAAACTTGATCACACCGAAATCAAACTCTTGTCGTCAAAGAATTTAATGAATGCTGGTTTTAAAAGCAAGTGAAACCAAAAATTCAAATGCGTCTTTTTGAATTGGGGGATATTGTGCTTCTGCACACGCCGAGAGCATCATGCTCAATTATTCCATTAATTTTTCCATTTGTATTCAAGACCATTTTGGATTACTCGGATGTCTGGATCAAATTCTTGTTATCTGACCGATGAGCAGAGTAAAGAACTGTGGTTTATAATTTCGCGAATATTAGACCGTATGTGCTCGCATCGGGTCTGCAACCATTGAAGTTAGAAAATAAAGAAACATTAGTGATCCAAGGTGACGATTTGGTGATCATGTGGTAAATAGCTACGCCGATTCGTTCCGGGAAATTAATACTATGCTGTTATTTAGAAGTAAATAAGGGGATTAAATATGTTTTTTGTATGTTTTTGTATAAGAGTTCAAATTTATTAAGTTCAGCTATTTCCATTTTGATCTATCTTTTGTATGTGAAACAAATGGGCTATCTATTTAAGGTGCCGGAATAGCATAAAGGCTATTGTTAATTTGAATTCTTTTATTTTTTATGTATGATTTTTAAAAATGAATTGTATTGTCTTGGGCATTTGTTTTTATTTTAATGAAGTTGCCTGTGGTCAAAGAGGACTAAAAGATGAACGAGGTGACCGTAAGAGGAATGAGGGCATTATTGAGGTGCAGCACAGAGGAAATAACCATGAAGAAGGTGGACGAGCACTTGGTGATCAAAGCACGAGGAGAAAACGGCTCCAAGAGTTAAAAAACGAGTGGGTTAAAAACGCAAGAGACATGAGACTCAATTCACATTAGTAACTAAAACAATATCACCATTTATTTACATTGTTACTTTATGAATGAACTTGATAAAAATTTTCCATAAATTTGAGAACGAAATAATTATTTGAACATTTATTCACAATGTGTGATTTAAAAACTTTCTACAATGTAGAAACTATTTTTAATATGATTGCTAAATTCTCACGTATTTCTACATGACTTTACTGACATTGGATGAATTAATACACACACATCAGTGGCCTATACTATATAATAATTCTGTAAAGGAAATCCTGTCTGCACATTGAAACCATTTTTAAAACAGTGGTATAAATGGTGATTATTATTCACCCTGAGTCTTAAACACCAATTTAAATCATTTTTGTTTATCTATGTGTATGTCACAGTATCACGCAAAAAGTACCCAATCAATACAATAGTTAGGAGGGATACTTAGGGATAGGATGCGAGGTATGTCGTGGAATGACATAAAAATTACCTCTTATCCTGATATAAGACCATTTGATCCATGACAAGGAAAAAACTTCCCATAAGAAATACATGCATAGTTCTGTTTACCAATTGCAAGCTCTACTTTTTCATGATTAAAATAGAAAGAATGATCAAACAATATGGAGACAAGCATAAAAAGAGAGAAAATTGAATGAAACATCTTATTTAGGTCGCTGATAATCATTATTGTGTAAAAAATTCCAGTATTTCAATGAGATAACCCAAAGTTTTGTTAAGCCTTGGGGCTGTAAACAACTTATCCCAAACAATAGAAATGAAATTTAACTTGGCTGGGGCTCGAACAGAGGTCTCCCACTTGCGGGGCTGGAATTCTAGCCATTAGAGTAACGAGCCACTCAATTTCACTTCTACTTATCCCGTTGATGACAAATTCAATTGTAGAAGCCAAGCTAACACATTTTCCCTTAAGAATTCATGGTGAAATTAGGCTTATTTAAATGTTTTTGTATAAATGAATCGTATGTGATGCTTTACAATTCAAAATTTTAATTTTACGTATGTATCCCATTTGCCACCTTTCGGATGGTGGCAGGGGGAGCATGAACCACAACTGTTTCACTTATTGGTTTATGGGATATATAACTGAAAATGAACAGCAATTATCATACCTATGTATCCCTACCATCCCATTAAATGAAGGGGAAACCTCTCACTATCACATGGAAGTGCACACGATTAGAATTAAAGTGCAAAATTTTCTGCTGCATTCCAATTTCCAACAGATTGATAGTATCGAGATAGAGATTTGAGACAAATTGCACTGCATTTCTATGCCTAGGAAACCCCTGGGAAAGCTATTCCCATCACAGTGAGGGCCCGGGTCAGTCACCAGAAGGCCCCGTGTCCTACTTTTTTCCTTAAGGATACAATACGATAATTCTAAAATAATATTTATGATGCCTCCCAGTAGGAGAGTGGATTCAAAATCACGAAAGTCAGAGATGTGGTCTTCTACGGTGTCAGCGGAAGAAATGTCACAAAATGAGCATGAGTTAGACTCCAGATAAGTGCAAAATCCATTGCAGCAACTTTTAAGAATTCTTTGAATCACTTCCCATTAACATGCAAAGATAAAACCTGGCATGTAAACAGAGTTAAAATAGAAATTTCACATATGCAGTGCACCGTTTCTCCGATGATCCTTCATTTGATGCCACAGTGCCATTTTGCATTCTACCATGCATTTTAATGCTGAGACTTATCCGCCATATCTTCTTAACTACAATGCATCATGGATGTGTTTACAATCGTGAAGCATTACAATTAAACATCACTGTAAGATTTAAAAACAAGGACATTGTTGAACTATGTCAATCTAGACTGTGAATACCATGGTAGACCAGAATACGGATTACAATACATTTACCTTAAGAAAATAGGTTAGCTATGCCTATACCATACAATAAATCTGTAAAGGGGGTCATTTATGTAAAGATTATGTGGAGTAAAGATTCTTATTTTGGTAATTATCTATTGTTAACAAGTCAATATCTTGAAAATTTTGATGAAATGAACGGAAGTTATGAGAAATTTTCATTTCAAATTCATATAAAGAACCAGCTCCCATAACCACAAATGTTATTCATGAAGCTCAAGGATTTTCCTGCAACATTACATGGGGACACGTCTATGTATTGGTATGAATGAATGATAGGATGTATGAATAGAAGGAATTATTCAGAAAATTAAGCATTGTGGTTTTGAAAAATTTGTAGCATCCATTCGCAGGGAACAACGTACAATAATTTAAGCAAAGTTCTTGATCTGCACTCAACTTTCCTAATTGGCTTATTCTGCATATCATAGCAGTATTTTGAGTGAATATATATGTAATTCAACATCTCACTCTTTCAGGCTATCTTTTCTTTTCGTGAGGATCAACTGTTTCGCAATTAGAAATGATAAGCATACAGGCAGTTCAGCTATTCCACATTAGGAATTGACTGTGGCTGTCTATGTCTACTTAAAACTCAAGAAGGATTAATTGAAAAACTTGCAGGTTATTGAAATCCTAGGACGCGCTTACTCTATGTGTATATTTAATCTCAGATTCACCCACTGATGAGGCAAAGCATTTCCTAGACATTAATATGAAGTGTATTTTTATCCCTTGCAAGTTCTATTTGTATTCCAAAATTGCAGGAAAAACACTTATTGGACAACTTGAGTAGAGTTATGAGTAGTGAGAAATTGATACAGTTAAATATTATTATTGTCGATGTTACTTCCATTCATAATCATGAGAAATTGAAATGATTAAAATCACTACATGCTGTCACATTGAATCAAGGGAATGTTGGATTCTGTTATTTAAAAATATTGTTAAATTATTAAAGCTTATTTCTAATTTCCCCTTTAGATACTCAATTATAATATACTTCAGCTATAATAATCTAAATAAATAAATACAGAACCACCTGATTAAGAGGTTTTACAGGGAACCTAAGGAACACCGAGTTATATGTGTAAATACCAGTGTGTGTAAAGGTGGTTGCCTTACAAGATATTTTATTGAATATTGGCATTCTTTTCATACAAACACTAGGATACCTAATTTCAACCATGGTCACTTCACAATCAAGCATTGTTTACCATATCAAATTTTTAGTAAGAATTTTTTTAACAGCAGTGGTTTGTGAGTATCATGATCTGAATTGGAGGAGGTGTCATTCTGAAATACACCAAGATATTGAATTCCATTGGTAAAAATATTGTTGGCAGTGGGTTCAGTGTTATTCGTCATCTTAATTTTTAGCTGTGTCGTATAAGTAACACTTTCTATCTTTCATTTAGTTGGAACCCTGTTAACAGCATATAATATGGTATTCAACACTGTTTTTTCCCTGTTGAGATTCAATGGGAAGTTCAGCTCCTTTTGATGAATTTTTCGCAAGGATCAGTGCTTTGATGAATACATATTTTATGGTAAATTCAATCCATACTAACAACTTAAACCACCTGATCTCTTGATTTGTTTAAAAATTCAAAATTAGTAACCCTTCAAATAATTCATGATTGCATTTTTCCCTGAGAATTATGAAAATTGGAAGATTAATCAGCAAAATATTGTGTCTGGGCTACAATATCACAAGAAAGAAAGTTTATTTGAAAATGTACAGCTTTTCGAAACCTGGATGGTATGGAAGAAAAGGCAAAAAGGAAATGGCGTGGTAAGAGGGGATGTAGATTAAGATGTCATAACGGATATAGGACCACTGCTTCGACATATATAGAATTTGAAAATTTCAGGTCAAAGAATCTTCTACATGTCTTAGAAAGCATTTGCATAAGGTAATATTAAACTATCGCTTTACTGGTACAGATAGTAAGGTATTTAGATATTTGTGTAAAACATGTGTCCACACTTTGCTCACAAGAGCATAATTAATTAATAAATTTTAAATACACAAACAGTAGGAAAAAAATTTTTTAAATTGCCATTCTATGCTAAAAGTGTAGGGAAATAGATTCGTATGAAAGCACTCCAAAAATAGGAATAAAGTTCACTGCTCAATTTACCTCTGGTGTTTTAATTTCAAACCTGCTCTTTGTATTTTGCAACATCGTTAGACAAATGTTTGGTTCCTATACTATATCATTCAGGACAGCAAATATCACTCCATTTCCGAATAAGAGCAGTTAGACTAAACCAGATGATTTCTGACCAAATATATACCTTCAATGTTCCTTAATATTCTAAAACATCTGAAGTTAGTATTGGTGGTGAGAAGATGAACAGACTGCAAAAATTTTAAGTCAACAAGACCATTTTAATTTATATTGTGTAAGCCCTAGAGATTATGTTTACTGTTCCAGTAACAAAAAAATACAAAAGACACATCAGATGAAGTGAGAAGATCAATTTTAACATAGACTGAATAAATGTGGACTGGTCAGTTGTTATGGTTGTCATTCATAAGAGAGTAGGAAAAAACAGGAAGATAACCGACCGATATAGATACCATCGATTTTCAGTAAATTCTTTTAAGAATTTGTAAATTTTAAGAATCCTCACATTGACCGTTACCAAGGACATTCTAGTTTGATCTGGTACTTATTTTGAAAATCAGCCAGAAAATTATGAAGGGGACCCTGTAATCACAATGCACTTAAATATATCTTCCGTTTAGCGGACAGGGACAATGTTATCAAGCTAGTTCTTGAGAAGACTATGATTATTTCAATGAAAACCAAATGAGACAGAAATGCTGTTGTTATATTGCGTTTTAAGATACCTTCCCACTTTAGAAGCCACCCATGTCATCATGAAGACAGAAAATTAGATTTTATAGACTGAGATTCAAAGTCTTGCGTGGCACTACACTGCTTTCCCTCATTCGTCAGTTTACAATTTGTCAATGCCCATATGACTTAAGATTAATCTTTCAGAGATAATTTCCTTTCCTATATCTTACATTTCTCGATGAAATACATCTCAGAATTCAAACAAGATAACGATAATCACTTTGGAAGTTTTTGGAATATTTATTCTCTCTTTACAAGTATGAAATTCTTATCCCATCTCTCCAATTATTCATAGACAATTCTTCAAACTAATAGCACATGAATTCAATTAGTATCAGATAATGATTAATTAGTATCAGATAATGATCAATTCTCATTAGCAAACATTTAACAGAAAGATCCCTGGACCGCTGTGCAACTACAATAATTACATTTAATTTATTCAAATCCTTTGGAATTAAATGCCAAATTATTGTTATCATTCCTCATTTTCTTAAAATTACTCAACCATCACTTTCTTATTTTCTTCACCAATGTTTGAACACTGGGGTTGGAAACGTATTTTGAGATTTCTTGTTAATAATATCTTTCCAACTGACTTATTTTTCTATCTTACATTCTTAATTGCATTTAAATAGCTGTAAAAAATCAAGGCCTTTTACAGGGATTGAGTAGGAATGACAATTTATAACAGCCGCTTCGTATTAGATTAACATGAAAACTATCATATGCATTCTGGATGAATTTTGGTTGTGCTTTTCAATTTTTAACATTTTATTACCATTTCTTTAAGGCAGTTTGATTATAAAACAAATGCACCTCCAACTGGTTGGAAGTATTCTTTACTAGCAAAAATAAACTACAGGTTATAGTGCTTTTAAAAGGGTTTTTACGAGAGAAATGTCAACTTCCTGAGAAAACACGACAAACTCAAGAACAAGTCATGGGATGTTAAAATTCCGCAGGCATTCCACTCCTAGACTTTCAAACTTTAAACTATAAAATAAGGACTCTTCCTAGTAACGAGATGATGAATGAAAGATCATCCAAAAGTTTCTTGATCTGACCATAACTTTAGAAACATGAAATCTTGGATTTCTTTATCTCCACCCATCGTCTGCGATGGTCGGAGTACACGTGTCCAAATTGCTAGCAGCGGTAGCATTGGTGGATTCCATAGGTCATTTAAACTTTTCGAACATAATGCTTTGGCCTCCTATTGTTGTTAATACCAGTGAACCTTTCCACAAAATATTCATCACTGAAGACAACCAGGAAGGGAGGTATAGGCTGCAGTTTTTACATAGTTTTTCGCTGTTTCTAAAACCATTTTCCTTAAAAGATTTTTTTATTGATGATGTCATTGGGCAAGCCATGTTCTTCAAGCGATCACGCTATGTCTTCCAAGCGGAGTCTTTTTGAAAAAAACACAAACTTAGTCTCCTTTATTGTTTCCAGCCAGTACATTTAGAAATAATACTATCGAATAAGATATATTATCCATAATAAGAATTATTATAGTGGTCTTATAAGACCACTATAATAATTCTTCATACTGCATCACTTTACTATAATTGGTCTTTCTGCCAGATTGGAGACTGTTTTGGACCATTTAACCTCTTCTCTTATAACGGAAAACCCAATCATCATCTAAATAAACCACTGGATGTTTCCTCATGATTTCAACTGGACCTCATCAGGTTTGGATTTAGGAGTAACAGACGGTGTTGACGAGAAATTCCTGATGATCACCAGTGATAGGGGTTTCATAGGACCTGTCCTTTCCCTTCCAATGGCAACAACTGTCTGCCACTTATTCACTTCCACAGAGATCCATAGCCAGCCTCTCCCTTCCGGGTGGTTCCTGGCTTATTGATCTCACAATGGTGGCAGTCTCTGTCTCCGGCAAACAGGAGCTAATCTCACTTGGCTACGGGTGGATGCTTGGATGCAAATGACTCTGAATAACCAGACTTATCCTATTGGAGAGTTCCCGGTTTATAGTCAACATCTCCAAGGGCGATCCCTTCCCCCCCCCCCCTTATGGTCGAGGTCAGGAATCGCACCACAGACTCCACCTCGCGCTACTTGGGATAGCTTCTCTGTTGCCAACGGACGGAAGAGGTGCCGATGGCCTCCAACAGGCTCATTCATTCTTCTTTCTATTGTGGAAGGTATTTCAAGATAGGACCTACTTGCCTCCATCAAGAGGTGACCACGAGCAAATTTCTGGCGTTAATGCCGTCTTTGAAAAACCCCACTTGGGCTAAAAAAACCCGAGACAGGTCTAATTGGATCAGAGGAGGGCACATTGCCCCACTCAGCAATACTTGTATAATTTCCATCCGAGATTTAACTACTAATTAAAGGGACATCCATGGTACTGGCCGGATCGTTTGGGTTAAGAACTAGGTGTCAAGGAATTACATCATTTCCTTCTCAATGCGGGTTTATTTTTTCAAGGGCTCATACGATCCGTTGCTCTCGGCACCCGGAAATCTAAAAGACCATGATTTTTGACCCTTTCAACAGAAGTTAGGAAGACAACAGCGAGTCGCTCTCAGACATGAGCATCGCCACGAACGAAGTCTCGCATCTAAAACATACACGACACACCAAAGCCCAAAAAGAAAGACAACTTGAATTAGTCACGCTTAGCCCTCTGCTCGGAAGAGTTCAATAACTATGCAGAGAGCAGTGTTTAACGTTTAGATACGTTTGCGGATTTAAAATTGAAATAGCAAAATTTAAACGATCAATTGGGACTCCACAACGCCATCGCTGCTTTGTGCATACACTTAAGGCTAGTTAAATACTGACTCGCACAAAGAAATTTGAAGCATTTGTCAAATGAAAGCGAGAAACTAAACTCCAATGTATGTCAACTGTCCATCCAGGCACATCCAGCCGATCGTTGTTAAATTAAGTATTATATTTACGATTTTCAATTACTTATAAGAAACAAATATATCGCATTTGGAAAGAAAAACAAGTTGGACACAGTTAACACACAAAGGCGTTCGAACGAGATAAATGATACCTCTCGCAAATCCAACCGCCACCTCTTACAGATAATGACGTAGTTCATTATAGCAAACGCGGCAAAGGCGACTTCAGAAACATATAAATGCATTCAATTCGAAAAATAAACCTCAATGTCGCATGTGAGGCACAATCAAAATCAAAATAACCACTTGAATTGTTAAGGCTTACAAAAACTGCGCTCGCTCTACACGACATCATTTCTACGCATTTCTTTCCATATGTCCCTCACTGTCTTTAAAGTACTAGTATGGAATGCCAATGGAATATATCATGTGTTTCAGCACTTTCTATGCAAAAAGGGAATGAGCATAATTGATCTCGGACGAACTATACAAAAAATAAAAGTTTGAGATCCTGTTCAGCAATGACAACTGCTCACACAGAGCTATTATTAAAGACAGATGCTTTAACGTCCAGGAATGCAGAGATTGGAAAAAGGGCGAAATTATTTTAAGCGGTGCATAACCCTTGCTGGAGAAATATTACTATATTCTCTTCGGAAAATCATAAATACCCTGCCAGCCCTACGAGGAAAGCTTAAAAAAATAAATGGTAAGAAAACCTTTTCAAAATTACAGGTCAACAATATCCCCTCGTCATAGGCCACCGAACGAAAGCTATTATAACTATTCTTGTAACATTTACCGAGTAGACATTCAACGCACTCACCAATGATCACCTTCCAGTAATTCCCTACTCCGTTTTCTACATTTTCGAGCATTTCATTAACATTGATTTCGTTAAATTTGGAAGCCATCGAAAGCGATAATCTCTTCTCGCAGAGACATCAATAGAAGCTGAGGAATTGTATAGTTTATAAAATGCTCTACTCATTGCAACAGCCACGTCCAACCACCGTGCCCAATTCTCAATTTAATTGAGAAATGCAGACAGGAAATTACTCCCATAGTTTGGCTAGTTTCAGTAGCAAGTTTCAGGTTAAAAATCTTAAAAACAGAGTATACGAGAAAAAAAAACCTTTCAGGGATCCTATTTTTTATGCCTTAACCACATTTACTAGTTTACTAAAGAATGCTGATCAAATTGTAGGCGCCGCTAAATACAAGCACTAAAAAACCAAAAAGTTTTCTTTGCACACGATTGATACAAAACCCAAAAAAATTTCAGAAAAGGTATCAATTTTACCATATTTCCTTAGGTTCTCGATACCTTCGGAGAAAAGCCTAACGAATATCAGGATAAATAATAATAATTCCCACCTTAGCCGTGATAAATGGCATATGTGATTTTCACCATGTAATTCGTCCTGGTAAATGCAAATGCTTATATCTAAGAAAATCCCCACCTGCAAACATTCTATCATTAATAATTACCATGACTTTTCAAATAGATTTGTTAAAATAAATATCAATAAGCAAAGCTATGATGGACGCTCGTACATTCCATTCCCTGGGGGAATTGTGTGAAATTCGTTTTGAAGAATTGGGTCAGCGCATTTCTTATGGTGCTAACATAGGGCCAATAAATATTTTTCGAAATTAACAACCCACAACAGTGATTATTCATTATAGAAGATCGCACAAATTGTGAATGATTACTTGCGTCATAGATTTATAAACGTATCATTTCGTATAAAACGAAATCAAACAATTTCTGACTTACAAAGTTAATACTTTACGGATTAGAAATTTAAAATGGAAATAAAATGCTGACTTGTTGATTTCAGAAAGACGCAAAATCACACAATCTTTCGACTGTCTGAAACTATACACCGAGCTAAGGAGACACTGGGGGGAATCGAGCTCACATTTCTGCCCATTGCGAACAAATGCCTTTCTGTGAAAAAGGATAGAAAACACGAGTGATCTGCCATTGCGCAGCAGAGTTACATTTGACGTTTCTATAGTAGAGATAGTCTTTGGCCGAGAGTTGCTTTCAGAATGCCACGTGGTATTATAGAATAGGAGTTACTTTCCTCCGTACCGCAAGCTAGTTTGAAATAAATTCCACAAATACCCAAATAATAATTGAGATCTGCTTGCAAAAATACTCCCAGATTAATCTCACCGTGTAAAGTGGAAGTGGAATAAACTCTGACCTGGTGTCGAACACAGACCCACTCGGGGAGATTTCGCTATGGAAATTTGAAAGCAAAAAATCTACTGAATGCAAACATTCATGTCGATATGATATGAAAGTCAAAAAATTCCCCATTTAAAGTGCTTGGTAGAAGGCAAATACATCGAAAATTGGGATCGAAACCCACTAGGGTAAATGTCAAAAAGGTGTCCATGATTTCCGTTCACATGCCAGGTTCTCGAGAAATAGTTAAAAAAATATATCTGTAAAATAGAAACAATTTATATTAATGGAGAGAAAGAGGTCACTTCGGCAGGGAGTCACTCCGGTTAACCCTGAGTTAGGAGAGCGTTTGGTCATTAGAATCAGCAAATTCGAAACGAGCTTGCAGCAATTTGCAAAGGAAAAATTGCGAGGCATAACGTTGTCAGTAATCGGATTTATAATGGAATGACACATAAGCCTTGAAATTGATTATTAATTCAGAAGAATCTGTAGAAAATCCTATTTCTATAACCTGGGGCATAGAAGAGCCTGAAAAAGAAAGTAAGGATTTGTGATCCTCCAATTTCAGAAGACGAATTGACTTTCACACCGATTAGCCTATTTCCACCATTTGGATAGGATTTATGACAATCTATGAAGAGGTTAAAAGTAGGTTTGGTGAAAGGTTACTTTATTTTGATAACACGATGGAAAACGAATTGTTTCAAAGACAGGAGATTCCGGATTTTGCAACCAGGGTTCAAAGTAATAACGCGTCTCGAAATGGAAGCCACCAATTAACTCTGAATAGGTATTCCAAACCAACCACCTTTCCCACCGCCTTACCAATATGTAACCCAAGACGACCGAAGAAATTCAGGTGTTGTCAGAGGAAGTATGAATAACCGGTGTTTGGAAGACTGGAGCAATGAAATTTGCTCACAAAATACAACTAGAAAGCAATCCCATTTATGATTTGCTATAGAAAAGAGAGGAAGCGAGGATTTTGACCAGAAGTTGAAATTATTAGTTCAGAAATAATAATTAATTGTTGTTTCGACACGGGCAGTGAGGCCTCTCTGGTGGACTTAAGTTTAAAGCCTAATCCGATTCCATTTATACTAAAATCAAAAGTTCAGCAACAAATAGAAAATATGACGACCAATGATATCTTTGAAAAGGTCCCAAGTGCTTACAATAATCCATTGGTTACCGCTGATAAGAAAAAATAATGACGTAAGATAGTGTATATATGCTAGCAAATCAATAAGTTTAACGGATCTTCCATGGAGAGAAACTTCTTTGTCAACATCATAGTAAGAAATATTTTACAGCCACTGACTTATGCTTACTTGCAGATATAGCTATTTCATTACATCATAGTTACATCCTAATGATCACACATATAATGCACGAGGTGAACTGCTTGTCGAATCTCAACGAGGAAAATTAGTGGTAAATACCATATTATATGCATTCAACTTTAACTCCGCACAAAACGAGATAGAAAATTTAACTTAAGAGACGAAGACAAAAATTAACTCCACAAAATCACCCTGAAACCAGTGACAACATTATGTTCGCCTGTGGAATCCAGTATTATTATGTGCATAATAATTACGAAAGGTGATGAATTGTCATAAGTTATATCTGTGATATAACTGTGATTACGACATCGTTCGAAGCAACAACATGTTCATGTATGAAATCCAGTCTCTTTACATTCATGATATGCTTAACTTGATAGATAGTCAGAGAAACTTATTATAATTATGCTACCATTAATTATTTGCAGTAATATTGTAAATAAAAACTAGTATATGTTAACTTTTTGAGTCGGAGAATGGGTGAACAACATTCACTGCTGCTTTAAATTGTCACATTTTAGGGGTTCATTATCATTCGCGAGAATTGAGAAACCTATTTGAAGCAACACAATGAAGTCCGCTTTTGTATTATATAATACATCGTTAACTCCTTAACACCTCGTTGTAATCCGCATTCAAGTCTCCCATTGTATTTACAATCTTGTATATGTAGTTCAACGAACGACTTGGCTTTAATTTTACAGTGATATTTAATTGTAATGCATCACGATTGTAAACGCATCCATGACGCATTGTAGTTAAAAAGATATGGGTGATAAGTCTCGGCATTAAAATACATGGTAGAATGCAAAGTGGCACTCGGGCATCGAACGAAGGATCATCGGAGAAAAGGTGCACTGAGTATGTGAAATCAACTCTGTTAACACGCCATCTTTGCATGTTTCAACGGGAAGCGATTCAAAAGAATTCTTCAAAATCGCCGCAATGCATTTGGCACTTACCTGGCGTCGAACCCACGCTCATATTGTGACATTCCTTCCGCTGACACCATAGAAGACCACAATCTCTGTTGTCCGAGATATTGAATTCTCTCTCTTACCGGGAAGCGTCTAAAATAAGATTCGAGAATTAGGGCATTTTTTCCTTAATGGGAAAAATAGGATATCTATGGGAAAATTAGCCTTCTGGTGGACCCGAACCCTCACGGTAAAGGGAGTAGATTTCCTATGCGTTTCTAACGTCTAGGAATGCAATTCAATTTTCCTCAAGGCTCAAATCAAACCTTTTCCAAAATAAAAGGGGGGAAGGACGGAAAATCCGCTAATTATATAAAGGATTTTAAATATGAATCCTTGCCGTATGTATTTAATCGTATGGGCTGAGAACTTCTGGGGCAGCATTTATACCCTGTATCGACCATATATTCGGAAGTGAATGTAGAATTTATTACTAAGAATGAGGACGATGTATTAATTTCTTTTAAAAGATTCGCGCCGTATTTCATATATTTGGAGACTCTATTTAGAAGATTGGTGAACGTAAATATGATATTGAATCCAAAAATGTCTCAGTTTTGTTGATCAACCGTGCCGATTTTGGATCTTTAACGACGGAGTGCAGGCAGATCCGAAAAAGAGTTGAAATTATTCAGCAGGGGAATGTACCGCGTAATTTTACACATTTGAGGAGATTTTTAGGATTGCGTATTTATTAATAAAGATTCTGCCTGAACTATATAAGATACTTAAATTTGTACGTGGATTTATCACATGCGATGTTAATTCTAACGAAGAAGAATGTAAAATGGCATTGGACGCCGGAATTCCAGGTAGCATTGGAAAGGCTCGTGTTACATTACCCGACTTCATTGGCCTTTCCAAACTGCTTGCTCCGACGTGGGGTTGGGAGCCTTCGAAAGATGGCGAACACCTGGTCGTTGTTTTCATTATCAGGTCATTCCAGGATCCCGAAAAATATTGACAAATGGAAAAAGAAGCATTAGCCATTGTGTGCGCTGTGCAGAAGCTAGGGACGATTATATTAGATAACGAGATCTCTAAGATTAGAAAGCACTGTCATTTCTAACAACCTTCAAGTTAGAGCAGCATACCAGATTAGTTAAATGGGTATTACATCTGCAGGAATTTTCCTTTAAAATAGAGTATTGCTTAGGTAGTGAGAATCGAGTTGTAGATTGGATGAAACGACATCCTGCAGCAGATCAATCCGAAAACATTAATGCAATTTGCCACCACAATAATAGATTCGTAAACTAACAATCATCCGAATAAAATTTTAGAAGACCCATCTAATCTTCAGAAAACGGATCGGAAATTTTATATAAAAACATGAGGTGATTTGTCACATGCCGATCCAGATTTCCGTTCAAATAGAATTAAAATTCATGCGTTATTTTTCAATGCAAGCAAAATTGCGGAAATATTCAGAATTTTAATTCCAAGGGAAGTGCAAGAAGAACTTATTACCTATGCCCACACCAGTCACGGACATTGTGGGATTCTAAAAACTATTTGTTGGTTGAAGAATAAACATTACCGGCGTAATATGAATCGTACAGTTCGTAAGGAGGTACATTCTTTTGATCTATGCCAAATAAAGAAATATCCGAACAGGTATTTAGAATTCCGGAGGAACCAGGCGATTTGTATGTTCTGGATATTTATAGTACACTTCCAAAGGCGGGATATCGGAATCGACACATACTTGTGTTTCTGGATATATTTACATAATTCGTTCTAGTGAACACAAATAATAAGTCTACTACTATGAATTTCACACCAATCATAACTGATAAATTTATTAAGTTACGTGGGAAACCAAACAGAATTTTATCGAACCAGGGACACAATACACGTGTGCTTAGTGGAGCCACTTCGGATTGAATAGGATTCAGATTAGCTTTCTCGTCCATAACACGCCTTCAGACCAATCCCAGTGAAAGGATAATAACTCACCTTCTTCACAATTAAGGTAATCCTCATTCCTTTTCGTTCGAGAATCACTAATTTCCGAACAGTCGGTTTCCAAACGTATACGAAGCATTTTCAACTACGAACATTTCCAATCTGGGACAATCTTCAGCATTCGAAAATACGGTACGAATAGCGAATTCACCGATCGCTTTCCAAACGGAATAATTTCAGGGCAAGGTTGAATCGAATGATCTTCGCGAACGCTAAGAGAAAATTCTCGAAACTCCCGGATTTCGGTACCGAAAAGTATATGCGCGCTTAATCTCATAGGCCGTGACACGAAGCAATAAAATAAAAGATATAACTTGGCACAGACGCACAAATGAAACTATGATACTCATCAGTCTCTCCTGGCAGCCCCAATTGCGTCTTCACAAAACAGCGGCTGAGTTCTTCCGACGTGACATCCTACCCGAGCGGCGTCCGCGCCTATACTGATTCCCCCCTCCCAGAATGCATTGGGTTGCCGAAGGAGGGATAGATAAATTGGCGCGCATGTAAACGAACTCGTAATAACCACAGACCTTAATTGTTTTAAATGTTATCACATTTTCTTAAGGGGGAGGCCGCCCCGACGTTTTCAAAAAACTAAAAATATTTTTATACTTTAAAAATAAAGTTTAAACGTTTTCTACGCAATTCTCTTGGTCCGTCGTAAATATTCCTTTTGTTTAAGTAGTTATTGCTAATTTTAACTGACGGTGCACTCCAGCTGGAGGGGCGAATACGGAGAATATCGACTTGCGTCAACTTTGTTAACTTTACTTTTTTGTTACACTTATTTAATTTGACTCGAGGCATTGCTTTCAGGTTAAGTAAAATTTATCGCATACATAATTAAGGATCTTTTGATTATTGTATTTGTTCACCTTTGATGATCGAGCAACGCTGAGGGCATCTTTCGCTGTCAATTTAGAACGAGCTTGGGACTCTCTCTCAGCAGAGATAAAGTGAATGATACTCAAAACATCTGGGGGGCGAAAACAGAAGATATCACTTTTCAATAGAAAAGAGAAAAATCGCTCATCCCATGAAGAGAAAAAGATGATTGCAAGATATAAGCACGGTGCTATAATCATCAACGTTAGCCATGCGCAAGGCTGTTGAGAATTGTTTCTATTACATTGTACTGTTGAATTAGTACGAAATAAATTGAGATGTTCTTTGAAGACAATGCAGAAAAATACCACGAGACCTGCCTTCAGATCGAGAAATAGAAATAAATCTATAAAAAGACAAAACGTGGAAAATTACAAGATAAGTTTTAGGAATTCTGCGCAAAAAATAAAAGCAAGGTCAAGGACATTATTGTCGGTTTATTACACAGCTTTGGAATATTTAATGTATTGCTACATTCTCTGCAATGAGTGAATAAGTAGTCTGTAAATCTTGTGAAGAAGAGAGTCGAGCGTACGTGGTCTGGTATTTTAACTGATTATAGTTTGTGATGAATGTAAGATGATAGGATATAACTCTAGCCTTTTAATCAACGAAATAGCTTATTAAATCTACAAGAGATTTAAATCTCTAATGAGAGTGTAAATGGGGAATGCAAAATTATGTTGTACAGATAAAATTATGGATCTTCAAAGAGGACTCTTTCTTGAACTTTTCTCATCAAAGAAAATAGAGGCCTGGGAGGAGCTCAACAGCCAAATAGATAAGATATCGTATAATCGCTTACCCATCAAAAGCCGTGCGGACCGAGTTTCGCGTCACCATCGAAATATATATTCGTTTTTTGACGTTTTTATTAAACTTAAAGGATTTTGATTTGCACAAAAAAATAATTTCAGTATTTCCTCAGAAACTTTCCCCCTGGAATTTTTTTCTTACGAAAATTGGACGAAGAGAAGCAGGCGACTACATTTTTCCCTGCATTTTCCCGAAAACTCGCGTAATGTTATAGATTTTCCCAAGACACTCTTATCCTAAATTTTTAACAGCAAAGTGATAAACATACGTTAAAAGTAGATTCTACGAGGAGCATTTTGATACCAGAAAAGACATTGTTTCTTGAATGATAGACCCAAATTCATCGATTCAGAAAAATAATGATCAGCACCCAACTTTCTTGAAAATATCACTTTCTTATTTTTCCTTCGATTATGACAATATTTAACCTGGATTTAATTACAGTATGCCATAAATAATTGATATTTGTTTATGCACCATTCATATACCATCCTGAATATTATATATAACCTGAGAATTGTGGTCTATGGCCCTCAATTCCCAGGTTCATCCCCACCATACAAGATCAAAGAATGACATTCATTTAGAAAAAAGAACCGAGTTAAATAATGAAGGCCCATTTCACGCTGGTATAAAATTTTACAATAAATTGCAAAATTTTCTTAAATGTTTAGTTGAAATAAAAGATTTTAAAATTACATTAAAACAGTTTCTTATTGAAAATTCTTTCTATTCTGTCAATGAGTTTTTTGATTATGTAGAGGTGAACGTAAATTCATTTATAATATGGTATGTCTTGTGTTTTATTAGGATATCTTACTGTAGCGTTCTTCTTTGTAATATGTTTATTATTCTTTGTAATGTGAATATTGTATATTTTAATTGTAAATAATATATTTTAATAATATTATATCATATGGAAAAATGTACTATTTCTCTATGTATATATTGATTTTATCTGACAATTCCATGCATGACTGTAAATGCCTACGGAGAATGAAGTGACTATGACTATAACACAACCAATGACTCAGAAGCGAACGAAAGATTTCATGATGATCAATACCATAGGAATACACCATATTAAAGATAAAATTAGGGTTCGGTGATCCTATAGACTATATTGAAACGTTTATTCCCGCTTTTACCATTCCATTGTTACTTATGAGGTTTATTTCTGAGTGACAAAATTCCATACTATGTCATATAAATGCTAAATAGAATGCGCAATTCTTATATACAATCACTTAAGAAGGGTTCATGACTAAAGGTCTATGCCTTTACAGCGCTAGATCATTTCACAAGTTTAGGGGGGGATGGTCAAAACATTCTCTTTTCAACTAATGACGCTTTATGACACAACTCTTAAAAATGGTGCTTATTGATGCAATACCCATTGGTTGTACATCAGGGGGTGAATTACCTGTAACCAGAATTGTTTCAAGGATTTATTGGAGAAGTCAATATTCGAATGCCCAATGAAATTCATAAAGAAAAAGTTTGCTTTGGACATGACTGTTAATGTCTTCGATTCATAGTTAGTCACCTGAATTTTACTTTATTTTCAACGTTTTCTTAGTATTTCATTTCAATTAAATACTTTCGAGTAGTATTGCATTTTATTTTTCTAGTTTTAAAGTTTAAATAATTTTAATTTTATAATTTCGTGAAGTTCTGGTTTTTTAGTTTTTCAATTTTAAAATTTAAATAGTTTTTATTCATAATGAAACTGTACGAATATTTAAACAATGTGGTGGTCAACTCCCTTGATGTGTTTATTGTGGCAAGTGTACCGTGGGCTAGAATCGAAAAAAGCTAAAAATACGAAAACGCTTTTCATGAGTGCGGACCTCGAATTTTCCCATGATTGATAATGGATAAATCCTGCATACAAATATTGAGGTAATTTGCATTGGATCCTTCGCAACAGTATTATACAGGAGGTCAAGGTTGACCAATTTTTGCGAAAATTTCCCGTTTCCGATTTTTCGCGAAATTCTTCAACTTCGAGTCGATTGTGAACCCAAACTAGGAAAATCATCGGGTAAAATATGATGCCATATTATAAATATGTTCTTTGTCCTTCATAAGCCTTAATTTCAATGAGCTCTGTTGAATATTTATATACTTTACATCACAAAACGGCCGACACTTATTTGGAACAAATTTTTACATAAAGCGAGGAAAATAGTAGATTGAGACACCGTGTGACACGGGATTACTTACACCACGATAAGCTATAAACCTTCCCTAATGGGAATCTGAAATAAAATCTTGCCCCAATAATATATAAGGCGACTTTTTGACAACGCTACTATACAAGGCCCAAATCCGCGCGTCCTCCGTTACGCTCTCGTGTTTTGAGAGGAACAACGAACCAATGCTATTCTGGTTCGTTCTTTTTGTATATTTCAAGCATTATTATACTTCGTACATATCTTAGATATCAATATTCATTAGAAAGTCAACATTTCTTGTAGAGTGATAATTGAAAAAATAATGTGGGCTATGCTTTAAAGCATGGGACCACGTCAGCGATATTTATATCATATATTAGTTTACTTTCGCGTGATAATGCTAAATTTCTGACATATAAGCATATAGTGGTGGCATATAGTATCACGGATATAAGCCGAAACCTCTGCTGTAGCACAGCAATAATCTTTGAACGCTATTTCATTTAGTGGAAAACCACTTGAAATTACCTTCAAGATATTGGCGAATCTTTTCATGAGATCCTCGTCAATTATTTTTAAGAAATATTTAATTAAATTAGCATTGGGAAATGGTACTTTACGAAAAAATTTACAATATAAAACAAACTCTTATCTTTGTGAATGAAGATTTCATCCTTATCGATTTCAGTATCCTGATTTTTATATTTAATAAAAGATTACGCGTTAATAAAAATAACTTCAACCTCGCACCTGTTATTTCAGCTGATAGATACGGAATTTAATATTAATATTTAATTTTAATTTAATGTTCAAATCATAACGAACATTTACACATAAACAACGTCCTGAAAAGTGTAATTCGATATCTCACGTTGTAATACACCTATAATTACGGAAAAACATTCTTCACAAAAGTGTAATTTGATATCTCCCGTCGTAAAACGAACATTTACTCAAAAACTACGTCCTGAAAACTGTAATTCCATATCTCTCGTTGTAATACACCAATAATAACGGAAAAACATTCTTCACAAAAGTGTATTTTGATATCTCTCCTCGTAATAACGAACATTTACTCAAAAACTACGTTCTGAAAAGTGTAATTCGATATCTCTCGTTGTAATACACCAATAATTACGGAAAAACGTTCTTCACAAAAGTGTAATTCGATATCTCTCGTTGTAACAACGAATATTTACATATTACTGATGCATTTTGGTGAAGCATAGACGCGTGTCATTTAGAAGGTTGTACATGCCACAAACTTGATCACACCGAAATCAAACTCTTGTCGTCAAAGAATTTAATGAATGCTGGTTTTAAAAGCAAGTGAAACCAAAAATTCAAATGCGTCTTTTTGAATTGGGGGATATTGTGCTTCTGCACACGCCGAGAGCATCATGCTCAATTATTCCATTAATTTTTCCATTTGTATTCAAGACCATTTTGGATTACTCGGATGTCTGGATCAAATTCTTGTTATCTGACCGATGAGCAGAGTAAAGAACTGTGGTTTATAATTTCGCGAATATTAGACCGTATGTGCTCGCATCGGGTCTGCAACCATTGAAGTTAGAAAATAAAGAAACATTAGTGATCCAAGGTGACGATTTGGTGATCATGTGGTAAATAGCTACGCCGATTCGTTCCGGGAAATTAATACTATGCTGTTATTTAGAAGTAAATAAGGGGATTAAATATGTTTTTTGTATGTTTTTGTATAAGAGTTCAAATTTATTAAGTTCAGCTATTTCCATTTTGATCTATCTTTTGTATGTGAAACAAATGGGCTATCTATTTAAGGTGCCGGAATAGCATAAAGGCTATTGTTAATTTGAATTCTTTTATTTTTTATGTATGATTTTTAAAAATGAATTGTATTGTCTTGGGCATTTGTTTTTATTTTAATGAAGTTGCCTGTGGTCAAAGAGGACTAAAAGATGAACGAGGTGACCGTAAGAGGAATGAGGGCATTATTGAGGTGCAGCACAGAGGAAATAACCATGAAGAAGGTGGACGAGCACTTGGTGATCAAAGCACGAGGAGAAAACGGCTCCAAGAGTTAAAAAACGAGTGGGTTAAAAACGCAAGAGACATGAGACTCAATTCACATTAGTAACTAAAACAATATCACCATTTATTTACATTGTTACTTTATGAATGAACTTGATAAAAATTTTCCATAAATTTGAGAACGAAATAATTATTTGAACATTTATTCACAATGTGTGATTTAAAAACTTTCTACAATGTAGAAACTATTTTTAATATGATTGCTAAATTCTCACGTATTTCTACATGACTTTACTGACATTGGATGAATTAATACACACACATCAGTGGCCTATACTATATAATAATTCTGTAAAGGAAATCCTGTCTGCACATTGAAACCATTTTTAAAACAGTGGTATAAATGGTGATTATTATTCACCCTGAGTCTTAAACACCAATTTAAATCATTTTTGTTTATCTATGTGTATGTCACAGTATCACGCAAAAAGTACCCAATCAATACAATAGTTAGGAGGGATACTTAGGGATAGGATGCGAGGTATGTCGTGGAATGACATAAAAATTACCTCTTATCCTGATATAAGACCATTTGATCCATGACAAGGAAAAAACTTCCCATAAGAAATACATGCATAGTTCTGTTTACCAATTGCAAGCTCTACTTTTTCATGATTAAAATAGAAAGAATGATCAAACAATATGGAGACAAGCATAAAAAGAGAGAAAATTGAATGAAACATCTTATTTAGGTCGCTGATAATCATTATTGTGTAAAAAATTCCAGTATTTCAATGAGATAACCCAAAGTTTTGTTAAGCCTTGGGGCTGTAAACAACTTATCCCAAACAATAGAAATGAAATTTAACTTGGCTGGGGCTCGAACAGAGGTCTCCCACTTGCGGGGCTGGAATTCTAGCCATTAGAGTAACGAGCCACTCAATTTCACTTCTACTTATCCCGTTGATGACAAATTCAATTGTAGAAGCCAAGCTAACACATTTTCCCTTAAGAATTCATGGTGAAATTAGGCTTATTTAAATGTTTTTGTATAAATGAATCGTATGTGATGCTTTACAATTCAAAATTTTAATTTTACGTATGTATCCCATTTGCCACCTTTCGGATGGTGGCAGGGGGAGCATGAACCACAACTGTTTCACTTATTGGTTTATGGGATATATAACTGAAAATGAACAGCAATTATCATACCTATGTATCCCTACCATCCCATTAAATGAAGGGGAAACCTCTCACTATCACATGGAAGTGCACACGATTAGAATTAAAGTGCAAAATTTTCTGCTGCATTCCAATTTCCAACAGATTGATAGTATCGAGATAGAGATTTGAGACAAATTGCACTGCATTTCTATGCCTAGGAAACCCCTGGGAAAGCTATTCCCATCACAGTGAGGGCCCGGGTCAGTCACCAGAAGGCCCCGTGTCCTACTTTTTTCCTTAAGGATACAATACGATAATTCTAAAATAATATTTATGATGCCTCCCAGTAGGAGAGTGGATTCAAAATCACGAAAGTCAGAGATGTGGTCTTCTACGGTGTCAGCGGAAGAAATGTCACAAAATGAGCATGAGTTAGACTCCAGATAAGTGCAAAATCCATTGCAGCAACTTTTAAGAATTCTTTGAATCACTTCCCATTAACATGCAAAGATAAAACCTGGCATGTAAACAGAGTTAAAATAGAAATTTCACATATGCAGTGCACCGTTTCTCCGATGATCCTTCATTTGATGCCACAGTGCCATTTTGCATTCTACCATGCATTTTAATGCTGAGACTTATCCGCCATATCTTCTTAACTACAATGCATCATGGATGTGTTTACAATCGTGAAGCATTACAATTAAACATCACTGTAAGATTTAAAAACAAGGACATTGTTGAACTATGTCAATCTAGACTGTGAATACCATGGTAGACCAGAATACGGATTACAATACATTTACCTTAAGAAAATAGGTTAGCTATGCCTATACCATACAATAAATCTGTAAAGGGGGTCATTTATGTAAAGATTATGTGGAGTAAAGATTCTTATTTTGGTAATTATCTATTGTTAACAAGTCAATATCTTGAAAATTTTGATGAAATGAACGGAAGTTATGAGAAATTTTCATTTCAAATTCATATAAAGAACCAGCTCCCATAACCACAAATGTTATTCATGAAGCTCAAGGATTTTCCTGCAACATTACATGGGGACACGTCTATGTATTGGTATGAATGAATGATAGGATGTATGAATAGAAGGAATTATTCAGAAAATTAAGCATTGTGGTTTTGAAAAATTTGTAGCATCCATTCGCAG
The DNA here is from genome assembly GCA_036926295.1 of Pachydiplax longipennis. Lineage (NCBI taxonomy): Eukaryota > Metazoa > Arthropoda > Insecta > Odonata > Libellulidae > Pachydiplax > Pachydiplax longipennis. The sequence goes on along the minus strand of JAVFKF010000024.1, from coordinate 8,494,662 downwards.
GGAACAACGTACAATAATTTAAGCAAAGTTCTTGATCTGCACTCAACTTTCCTAATTGGCTTATTCTGCATATCATAGCAGTATTTTGAGTGAATATATATGTAATTCAACATCTCACTCTTTCAGGCTATCTTTTCTTTTCGTGAGGATCAACTGTTTCGCAATTAGAAATGATAAGCATACAGGCAGTTCAGCTATTCCACATTAGGAATTGACTGTGGCTGTCTATGTCTACTTAAAACTCAAGAAGGATTAATTGAAAAACTTGCAGGTTATTGAAATCCTAGGACGCGCTTACTCTATGTGTATATTTAATCTCAGATTCACCCACTGATGAGGCAAAGCATTTCCTAGACATTAATATGAAGTGTATTTTTATCCCTTGCAAGTTCTATTTGTATTCCAAAATTGCAGGAAAAACACTTATTGGACAACTTGAGTAGAGTTATGAGTAGTGAGAAATTGATACAGTTAAATATTATTATTGTCGATGTTACTTCCATTCATAATCATGAGAAATTGAAATGATTAAAATCACTACATGCTGTCACATTGAATCAAGGGAATGTTGGATTCTGTTATTTAAAAATATTGTTAAATTATTAAAGCTTATTTCTAATTTCCCCTTTAGATACTCAATTATAATATACTTCAGCTATAATAATCTAAATAAATAAATACAGAACCACCTGATTAAGAGGTTTTACAGGGAACCTAAGGAACACCGAGTTATATGTGTAAATACCAGTGTGTGTAAAGGTGGTTGCCTTACAAGATATTTTATTGAATATTGGCATTCTTTTCATACAAACACTAGGATACCTAATTTCAACCATGGTCACTTCACAATCAAGCATTGTTTACCATATCAAATTTTTAGTAAGAATTTTTTTAACAGCAGTGGTTTGTGAGTATCATGATCTGAATTGGAGGAGGTGTCATTCTGAAATACACCAAGATATTGAATTCCATTGGTAAAAATATTGTTGGCAGTGGGTTCAGTGTTATTCGTCATCTTAATTTTTAGCTGTGTCGTATAAGTAACACTTTCTATCTTTCATTTAGTTGGAACCCTGTTAACAGCATATAATATGGTATTCAACACTGTTTTTTCCCTGTTGAGATTCAATGGGAAGTTCAGCTCCTTTTGATGAATTTTTCGCAAGGATCAGTGCTTTGATGAATACATATTTTATGGTAAATTCAATCCATACTAACAACTTAAACCACCTGATCTCTTGATTTGTTTAAAAATTCAAAATTAGTAACCCTTCAAATAATTCATGATTGCATTTTTCCCTGAGAATTATGAAAATTGGAAGATTAATCAGCAAAATATTGTGTCTGGGCTACAATATCACAAGAAAGAAAGTTTATTTGAAAATGTACAGCTTTTCGAAACCTGGATGGTATGGAAGAAAAGGCAAAAAGGAAATGGCGTGGTAAGAGGGGATGTAGATTAAGATGTCATAACGGATATAGGACCACTGCTTCGACATATATAGAATTTGAAAATTTCAGGTCAAAGAATCTTCTACATGTCTTAGAAAGCATTTGCATAAGGTAATATTAAACTATCGCTTTACTGGTACAGATAGTAAGGTATTTAGATATTTGTGTAAAACATGTGTCCACACTTTGCTCACAAGAGCATAATTAATTAATAAATTTTAAATACACAAACAGTAGGAAAAAAATTTTTTAAATTGCCATTCTATGCTAAAAGTGTAGGGAAATAGATTCGTATGAAAGCACTCCAAAAATAGGAATAAAGTTCACTGCTCAATTTACCTCTGGTGTTTTAATTTCAAACCTGCTCTTTGTATTTTGCAACATCGTTAGACAAATGTTTGGTTCCTATACTATATCATTCAGGACAGCAAATATCACTCCATTTCCGAATAAGAGCAGTTAGACTAAACCAGATGATTTCTGACCAAATATATACCTTCAATGTTCCTTAATATTCTAAAACATCTGAAGTTAGTATTGGTGGTGAGAAGATGAACAGACTGCAAAAATTTTAAGTCAACAAGACCATTTTAATTTATATTGTGTAAGCCCTAGAGATTATGTTTACTGTTCCAGTAACAAAAAAATACAAAAGACACATCAGATGAAGTGAGAAGATCAATTTTAACATAGACTGAATAAATGTGGACTGGTCAGTTGTTATGGTTGTCATTCATAAGAGAGTAGGAAAAAACAGGAAGATAACCGACCGATATAGATACCATCGATTTTCAGTAAATTCTTTTAAGAATTTGTAAATTTTAAGAATCCTCACATTGACCGTTACCAAGGACATTCTAGTTTGATCTGGTACTTATTTTGAAAATCAGCCAGAAAATTATGAAGGGGACCCTGTAATCACAATGCACTTAAATATATCTTCCGTTTAGCGGACAGGGACAATGTTATCAAGCTAGTTCTTGAGAAGACTATGATTATTTCAATGAAAACCAAATGAGACAGAAATGCTGTTGTTATATTGCGTTTTAAGATACCTTCCCACTTTAGAAGCCACCCATGTCATCATGAAGACAGAAAATTAGATTTTATAGACTGAGATTCAAAGTCTTGCGTGGCACTACACTGCTTTCCCTCATTCGTCAGTTTACAATTTGTCAATGCCCATATGACTTAAGATTAATCTTTCAGAGATAATTTCCTTTCCTATATCTTACATTTCTCGATGAAATACATCTCAGAATTCAAACAAGATAACGATAATCACTTTGGAAGTTTTTGGAATATTTATTCTCTCTTTACAAGTATGAAATTCTTATCCCATCTCTCCAATTATTCATAGACAATTCTTCAAACTAATAGCACATGAATTCAATTAGTATCAGATAATGATTAATTAGTATCAGATAATGATCAATTCTCATTAGCAAACATTTAACAGAAAGATCCCTGGACCGCTGTGCAACTACAATAATTACATTTAATTTATTCAAATCCTTTGGAATTAAATGCCAAATTATTGTTATCATTCCTCATTTTCTTAAAATTACTCAACCATCACTTTCTTATTTTCTTCACCAATGTTTGAACACTGGGGTTGGAAACGTATTTTGAGATTTCTTGTTAATAATATCTTTCCAACTGACTTATTTTTCTATCTTACATTCTTAATTGCATTTAAATAGCTGTAAAAAATCAAGGCCTTTTACAGGGATTGAGTAGGAATGACAATTTATAACAGCCGCTTCGTATTAGATTAACATGAAAACTATCATATGCATTCTGGATGAATTTTGGTTGTGCTTTTCAATTTTTAACATTTTATTACCATTTCTTTAAGGCAGTTTGATTATAAAACAAATGCACCTCCAACTGGTTGGAAGTATTCTTTACTAGCAAAAATAAACTACAGGTTATAGTGCTTTTAAAAGGGTTTTTACGAGAGAAATGTCAACTTCCTGAGAAAACACGACAAACTCAAGAACAAGTCATGGGATGTTAAAATTCCGCAGGCATTCCACTCCTAGACTTTCAAACTTTAAACTATAAAATAAGGACTCTTCCTAGTAACGAGATGATGAATGAAAGATCATCCAAAAGTTTCTTGATCTGACCATAACTTTAGAAACATGAAATCTTGGATTTCTTTATCTCCACCCATCGTCTGCGATGGTCGGAGTACACGTGTCCAAATTGCTAGCAGCGGTAGCATTGGTGGATTCCATAGGTCATTTAAACTTTTCGAACATAATGCTTTGGCCTCCTATTGTTGTTAATACCAGTGAACCTTTCCACAAAATATTCATCACTGAAGACAACCAGGAAGGGAGGTATAGGCTGCAGTTTTTACATAGTTTTTCGCTGTTTCTAAAACCATTTTCCTTAAAAGATTTTTTTATTGATGATGTCATTGGGCAAGCCATGTTCTTCAAGCGATCACGCTATGTCTTCCAAGCGGAGTCTTTTTGAAAAAAACACAAACTTAGTCTCCTTTATTGTTTCCAGCCAGTACATTTAGAAATAATACTATCGAATAAGATATATTATCCATAATAAGAATTATTATAGTGGTCTTATAAGACCACTATAATAATTCTTCATACTGCATCACTTTACTATAATTGGTCTTTCTGCCAGATTGGAGACTGTTTTGGACCATTTAACCTCTTCTCTTATAACGGAAAACCCAATCATCATCTAAATAAACCACTGGATGTTTCCTCATGATTTCAACTGGACCTCATCAGGTTTGGATTTAGGAGTAACAGACGGTGTTGACGAGAAATTCCTGATGATCACCAGTGATAGGGGTTTCATAGGACCTGTCCTTTCCCTTCCAATGGCAACAACTGTCTGCCACTTATTCACTTCCACAGAGATCCATAGCCAGCCTCTCCCTTCCGGGTGGTTCCTGGCTTATTGATCTCACAATGGTGGCAGTCTCTGTCTCCGGCAAACAGGAGCTAATCTCACTTGGCTACGGGTGGATGCTTGGATGCAAATGACTCTGAATAACCAGACTTATCCTATTGGAGAGTTCCCGGTTTATAGTCAACATCTCCAAGGGCGATCCCTTCCCCCCCCCCCCTTATGGTCGAGGTCAGGAATCGCACCACAGACTCCACCTCGCGCTACTTGGGATAGCTTCTCTGTTGCCAACGGACGGAAGAGGTGCCGATGGCCTCCAACAGGCTCATTCATTCTTCTTTCTATTGTGGAAGGTATTTCAAGATAGGACCTACTTGCCTCCATCAAGAGGTGACCACGAGCAAATTTCTGGCGTTAATGCCGTCTTTGAAAAACCCCACTTGGGCTAAAAAAACCCGAGACAGGTCTAATTGGATCAGAGGAGGGCATATTGCCCCACTCAGCAATACTTGTATAATTTCCATCCGAGATTTAACTACTAATTAAAGGGACATCCATGGTACTGGCCGGATCGTTTGGGTTAAGAACTAGGTGTCAAGGAATTACATCATTTCCTTCTCAATGCGGGTTTATTTTTTCAAGGGCTCATACGATCCGTTGCTCTCGGCACCCGGAAATCTAAAAGACCATGATTTTTGACCCTTTCAACAGAAGTTAGGAAGACAACAGCGAGTCGCTCTCAGACATGAGCATCGCCACGAACGAAGTCTCGCATCTAAAACATACACGACACACCAAAGCCCAAAAAGAAAGACAACTTGAATTAGTCACGCTTAGCCCTCTGCTCGGAAGAGTTCAATAACTATGCAGAGAGCAGTGTTTAACGTTTAGATACGTTTGCGGATTTAAAATTGAAATAGCAAAATTTAAACGATCAATTGGGACTCCACAACGCCATCGCTGCTTTGTGCATACACTTAAGGCTAGTTAAATACTGACTCGCACAAAGAAATTTGAAGCATTTGTCAAATGAAAGCGAGAAACTAAACTCCAATGTATGTCAACTGTCCATCCAGGCACATCCAGCCGATCGTTGTTAAATTAAGTATTATATTTACGATTTTCAATTACTTATAAGAAACAAATATATCGCATTTGGAAAGAAAAACAAGTTGGACACAGTTAACACACAAAGGCGTTCGAACGAGATAAATGATACCTCTCGCAAATCCAACCGCCACCTCTTACAGATAATGACGTAGTTCATTATAGCAAACGCGGCAAAGGCGACTACAGAAACATATAAATGCATTCAATTCGAAAAATAAACCTCAATGTCGCATGTGAGGCACAATCAAAATCAAAATAACCACTTGAATTGTTAAGGCTTACAAAAACTGCGCTCGCTCTACACGACATCATTTCTACGCATTTCTTTCCATATGTCCCTCACTGTCTTTAAAGTACTAGTATGGAATGCCAATGGAATATATCATGTGTTTCAGCACTTTCTATGCAAAAAGGGAATGAGCATAATTGATCTCGGACGAACTATACAAAAAATAAAAGTTTGAGATCCTGTTCAGCAATGACAACTGCTCACACAGAGCTATTATTAAAGACAGATGCTTTAACGTCCAGGAATGCAGAGATTGGAAAAAGGGCGAAATTATTTTAAGCGGTGCATAACCCTTGCTGGAGAAATATTACTATATTCTCTTCGGAAAATCATAAATACCCTGCCAGCCCTACGAGGAAAGCTTAAAAAAATAAATGGTAAGAAAACCTTTTCAAAATTACAGGTCAACAATATCCCCTCGTCATAGGCCACCGAACGAAAGCTATTATAACTATTCTTGTAACATTTACCGAGTAGACATTCAACGCACTCACCAATGATCACCTTCCAGTAATTCCCTACTCCGTTTTCTACATTTTCGAGCATTTCATTAACATTGATTTCGTTAAATTTGGAAGCCATCGAAAGCGATAATCTCTTCTCGCAGAGACATCAATAGAAGCTGAGGAATTGTATAGTTTATAAAATGCTCTACTCATTGCAACAGCCACGTCCAACCACCGTGCCCAATTCTCAATTTAATTGAGAAATGCAGACAGGAAATTACTCCCATAGTTTGGCTAGTTTCAGTAGCAAGTTTCAGGTTAAAAATCTTAAAAACAGAGTATACGAGAAAAAAAAACCTTTCAGGGATCCTATTTTTTATGCCTTAACCACATTTACTAGTTTAATAAAGAATGCTGATCAAATTGTAGGCGCCGCTAAATACAAGCACTAAAAAACCAAAAAGTTTTCTTTGCACACGATTGATACAAAACCCAAAAAAATTTCAGAAAAGGTATCAATTTTACCATATTTCCTTAGGTTCTCGATACCTTCGGAGAAAAGCCTAACGAATATCAGGATAAATAATAATAATTCCCACCTTAGCCGTGATAAATGGCATATGTGATTTTCACCATGTAATTCGTCCTGGTAAATGCAAATGCTTATATCTAAGAAAATCCCCACCTGCAAACATTCTATCATTAATAATTACCATGACTTTTCAAATAGATTTGTTAAAATAAATATCAATAAGCAAAGCTATGATGGACGCTCGTACATTCCATTCCCTGGGGGAATTGTGTGAAATTCGTTTTGAAGAATTGGGTCAGCGCATTTCTTATGGTGCTAACATAGGGCCAATAAATATTTTTCGAAATTAACAACCCACAACAGTGATTATTCATTATAGAAGATCGCACAAATTGTGAATGATTACTTGCGTCATAGATTTATAAACGTATCATTTCGTATAAAACGAAATCAAACAATTTCTGACTTACAAAGTTAATACTTTACGGATTAGAAATTTAAAATGGAAATAAAATGCTGACTTGTTGATTTCAGAAAGACGCAAAATCACACAATCTTTCGACTGTCTGAAACTATACACCGAGCTAAGGAGACACTGGGGGGAATCGAGCTCACATTTCTGCCCATTGCGAACAAATGCCTTTCTGTGAAAAAGGATAGAAAACACGAGTGATCTGCCATTGCGCAGCAGAGTTACATTTGACGTTTCTATAGTAGAGATAGTCTTTGGCCGAGAGTTGCTTTCAGAATGCCACGTGGTATTATAGAATAGGAGTTACTTTCCTCCGTACCGCAAGCTAGTTTGAAATAAATTCCACAAATACCCAAATAATAATTGAGATCTGCTTGCAAAAATACTCCCAGATTAATCTCACCGTGTAAAGTGGAAGTGGAATAAACTCTGACCTGGTGTCGAACACAGACCCACTCGGGGAGATTTCGCTATGGAAATTTGAAAGCAAAAAATCTACTGAATGCAAACATTCATGTCGATATGATATGAAAGTCAAAAAATTCCCCATTTAAAGTGCTTGGTAGAAGGCAAATACATCGAAAATTGGGATCGAAACCCACTAGGGTAAATGTCAAAAAGGTGTCCATGATTTCCGTTCACATGCCAGGTTCTCGAGAAATAGTTAAAAAAATATATCTGTAAAATAGAAACAATTTATATTAATGGAGAGAAAGAGGTCACTTCGGCAGGGAGTCACTCCGGTTAACCCTGAGTTAGGAGAGCGTTTGGTCATTAGAATCAGCAAATTCGAAACGAGCTTGCAGCAATTTGCAAAGGAAAAATTGCGAGGCATAACGTTGTCAGTAATCGGATTTATAATGGAATGACACATAAGCCTTGAAATTGATTATTAATTCAGAAGAATCTGTAGAAAATCCTATTTCTATAACCTGGGGCATAGAAGAGCCTGAAAAAGAAAGTAAGGATTTGTGATCCTCCAATTTCAGAAGACGAATTGACTTTCACACCGATTAGCCTATTTCCACCATTTGGATAGGATTTATGACAATCTATGAAGAGGTTAAAAGTAGGTTTGGTGAAAGGTTACTTTATTTTGATAACACGATGGAAAACGAATTGTTTCAAAGACAGGAGATTCCGGATTTTGCAACCAGGGTTCAAAGTAATAACGCGTCTCGAAATGGAAGCCACCAATTAACTCTGAATAGGTATTCCAAACCAACCACCTTTCCCACCGCCTTACCAATATGTAACCCAAGACGACCGAAGAAATTCAGGTGTTGTCAGAGGAAGTATGAATAACCGGTGTTTGGAAGACTGGAGCAATGAAATTTGCTCACAAAATACAACTAGAAAGCAATCCCATTTATGATTTGCTATAGAAAAGAGAGGAAGCGAGGATTTTGACCAGAAGTTGAAATTATTAGTTCAGAAATAATAATTAATTGTTGTTTCGACACGGGCAGTGAGGCCTCTCTGGTGGACTTAAGTTTAAAGCCTAATCCGATTCCATTTATACTAAAATCAAAAGTTCAGCAACAAATAGAAAATATGACGACCAATGATATCTTTGAAAAGGTCCCAAGTGCTTACAATAATCCATTGGTTACCGCTGATAAGAAAAAATAATGACGTAAGATAGTGTATATATGCTAGCAAATCAATAAGTTTAACGGATCTTCCATGGAGAGAAACTTCTTTGTCAACATCATAGTAAGAAATATTTTACAGCCACTGACTTATGCTTACTTGCAGATATAGCTATTTCATTACATCATAGTTACATCCTAATGATCACACATATAATGCACGAGGTGAACTGCTTGTCGAATCTCAACGAGGAAAATTAGTGGTAAATACCATATTATATGCATTCAACTTTAACTCCGCACAAAACGAGATAGAAAATTTAACTTAAGAGACGAAGACAAAAATTAACTCCACAAAATCACCCTGAAACCAGTGACAACATTATGTTCGCCTGTGGAATCCAGTATTATTATGTGCATAATAATTACGAAAGGTGATGAATTGTCATAAGTTATATCTGTGATATAACTGTGATTACGACATCGTTCGAAGCAACAACATGTTCATGTATGAAATCCAGTCTCTTTACATTCATGATATGCTTAACTTGATAGATAGTCAGAAAAACTTATTATAATTATGCTACCATTAATTATTTGCAGTAATATTGTAAATAAAAACTAGTATATGTTAACTTTTTGAGTCGGAGAATGGGTGAACAACATTCACTGCTGCTTTAAATTGTCACATTTTAGGGGTTCATTATCATTCGCGAGAATTGAGAAACCTATTTGAAGCAACACAATGAAGTCCGCTTTTGTATTATATAATACATCGTTAACTCCTTAACACCTCGTTGTAATCCGCATTCAAGTCTCCCATTGTATTTACAATCTTGTATATGTAGTTCAACGAACGACTTGGCTTTAATTTTACAGTGATATTTAATTGTAATGCATCACGATTGTAAACGCATCCATGACGCATTGTAGTTAAAAAGATATGGGTGATAAGTCTCGGCATTAAAATACATGGTAGAATGCAAAGTGGCACTCGGGCATCGAACGAAGGATCATCGGAGAAAAGGTGCACTGAGTATGTGAAATCAACTCTGTTAACACGCCATCTTTGCATGTTTCAACGGGAAGCGATTCAAAAGAATTCTTCAAAATCGCCGCAATGCATTTGGCACTTACCTGGCGTCGAACCCACGCTCATATTGTGACATTCCTTCCGCTGACACCATAGAAGACCACAATCTCTGTTGTCCGAGATATTGAATTCTCTCTCTTACCGGGAAGCGTCTAAAATAAGATTCGAGAATTAGGGCATTTTTTCCTTAATGGGAAAAATAGGATATCTATGGGAAAATTAGCCTTCTGGTGGACCCGAACCCTCACGGTAAAGGGAGTAGATTTCCTATGCGTTTCTAACGTCTAGGAATGCAATTCAATTTTCCTCAAGGCTCAAATCAAACCTTTTCCAAAATAAAAGGGGGGAAGGACGGAAAATCCGCTAATTATATAAAGGATTTTAAATATGAATCCTTGCCGTATGTATTTAATCGTATGGGCTGAGAACTTCTGGGGCAGCATTTATACCCTGTATCGACCATATATTCGGAAGTGAATGTAGAATTTATTACTAAGAATGAGGACGATGTATTAATTTCTTTTAAAAGATTCGCGCCGTATTTCATATATTTGGAGACTCTATTTAGAAGATTGGTGAACGTAAATATGATATTGAATCCAAAAATGTCTCAGTTTTGTTGATCAACCGTGCCGATTTTGGATCTTTAACGACGGAGTGCAGGCAGATCCGAAAAAGAGTTGAAATTATTCAGCAGGGGAATGTACCGCGTAATTTTACACATTTGAGGAGATTTTTAGGATTGCGTATTTATTAATAAAGATTCTGCCTGAACTATATAAGATACTTAAATTTGTACGTGGATTTATCACATGCGATGTTAATTCTAACGAAGAAGAATGTAAAATGGCATTGGACGCCGGAATTCCAGGTAGCATTGGAAAGGCTCGTGTTACATTACCCGACTTCATTGGCCTTTCCAAACTGCTTGCTCCGACGTGGGGTTGGGAGCCTTCGAAAGATGGCGAACACCTGGTCGTTGTTTTCATTATCAGGTCATTCCAGGATCCCGAAAAATATTGACAAATGGAAAAAGAAGCATTAGCCATTGTGTGCGCTGTGCAGAAGCTAGGGACGATTATATTAGATAACGAGATCTCTAAGATTAGAAAGCACTGTCATTTCTAACAACCTTCAAGTTAGAGCAGCATACCAGATTAGTTAAATGGGTATTACATCTGCAGGAATTTTCCTTTAAAATAGAGTATTGCTTAGGTAGTGAGAATCGAGTTGTAGATTGGATGAAACGACATCCTGCAGCAGATCAATCCGAAAACATTAATGCAATTTGCCACCACAATAATAGATTCGTAAACTAACAATCATCCGAATAAAATTTTAGAAGACCCATCTAATCTTCAGAAAACGGATCGGAAATTTTATATAAAAACATGAGGTGATTTGTCACATGCCGATCCAGATTTCCGTTCAAATAGAATTAAAATTCATGCGTTATTTTTCAATGCAAGCAAAATTGCGGAAATATTCAGAATTTTAATTCCAAGGGAAGTGCAAGAAGAACTTATTACCTATGCCCACACCAGTCACGGACATTGTGGGATTCTAAAAACTATTTGTTGGTTGAAGAATAAACATTACCGGCGTAATATGAATCGTACAGTTCGTAAGGAGGTACATTCTTTTGATCTATGCCAAATAAAGAAATATCCGAACAGGTATTTAGAATTCCGGAGGAACCAGGCGATTTGTATGTTCTGGATATTTATAGTACACTTCCAAAGGCGGGATATCGGAATCGACACATACTTGTGTTTCTGGATATATTTACATAATTCGTTCTAGTGAACACAAATAATAAGTCTACTACTATGAATTTCACACCAATCATAACTGATAAATTTATTAAGTTACGTGGGAAACCAAACAGAATTTTATCGAACCAGGGACACAATACACGTGTGCTTAGTGGAGCCACTTCGGATTGAATAGGATTCAGATTAGCTTTCTCGTCCATAACACGCCTTCAGACCAATCCCAGTGAAAGGATAATAACTCACCTTCTTCACAATTAAGGTAATCCTCATTCCTTTTCGTTCGAGAATCACTAATTTCCGAACAGTCGGTTTCCAAACGTATACGAAGCATTTTCAACTACGAACATTTCCAATCTGGGACAATCTTCAGCATTCGAAAATACGGTACGAATAGCGAATTCACCGATCGCTTTCCAAACGGAATAATTTCAGGGCAAGGTTGAATCGAATGATCTTCGCGAACGCTAAGAGAAAATTCTCGAAACTCCCGGATTTCGGTACCGAAAAGTATATGCGCGCTTAATCTCATAGGCCGTGACACGAAGCAATAAAATAAAAGATATAACTTGGCACAGACGCACAAATGAAACTATGATACTCATCAGTCTCTCCTGGCAGCCCCAATTGCGTCTTCACAAAACAGCGGCTGAGTTCTTCCGACGTGACATCCTACCCGAGCGGCGTCCGCGCCTATACTGATTCCCCCCTCCCAGAATGCATTGGGTTGCCGAAGGAGGGATAGATAAATTGGCGCGCATGTAAACGAACTCGTAATAACCACAGACCTTAATTGTTTTAAATGTTATCACATTTTCTTAAGGGGGAGGCCGCCCCGACGTTTTCAAAAAACTAAAAATATTTTTATACTTTAAAAATAAAGTTTAAACGTTTTCTACGCAATTCTCTTGGTCCGTCGTAAATATTCCTTTTGTTTAAGTAGTTATTGCTAATTTTAACTGACGGTGCACTCCAGCTGGAGGGGCGAATACGGAGAATATCGACTTGCGTCAACTTTGTTAACTTTACTTTTTTGTTACACTTATTTAATTTGACTCGAGGCATTGCTTTCAGGTTAAGTAAAATTTATCGCATACATAATTAAGGATCTTTTGATTATTGTATTTGTTCACCTTTGATGATCGAGCAACGCTGAGGGCATCTTTCGCTGTCAATTTAGAACGAGCTTGGGACTCTCTCTCAGCAGAGATAAAGTGAATGATACTCAAAACATCTGGGGGGCGAAAACAGAAGATATCACTTTTCAATAGAAAAGAGAAAAATCGCTCATCCCATGAAGAGAAAAAGATGATTGCAAGATATAAGCACGGTGCTATAATCATCAACGTTAGCCATGCGCAAGGCTGTTGAGAATTGTTTCTATTACATTGTACTGTTGAATTAGTACGAAATAAATTGAGATGTTCTTTGAAGACAATGCAGAAAAATACCACGAGACCTGCCTTCAGATCGAGAAATAGAAATAAATCTATAAAAAGACAAAACGTGGAAAATTACAAGATAAGTTTTAGGAATTCTGCGCAAAAAATAAAAGCAAGGTCAAGGACATTATTGTCGGTTTATTACACAGCTTTGGAATATTTAATGTATTGCTACATTCTCTGCAATGAGTGAATAAGTAGTCTGTAAATCTTGTGAAGAAGAGAGTCGAGCGTACGTGGTCTGGTATTTTAACTGATTATAGTTTGTGATGAATGTAAGATGATAGGATATAACTCTAGCCTTTTAATCAACGAAATAGCTTATTAAATCTACAAGAGATTTAAATCTCTAATGAGAGTGTAAATGGGGAATGCAAAATTATGTTGTACAGATAAAATTATGGATCTTCAAAGAGGACTCTTTCTTGAACTTTTCTCATCAAAGAAAATAGAGGCCTGGGAGGAGCTCAACAGCCAAATAGATAAGATATCGTATAATCGCTTACCCATCAAAAGCCGTGCGGACCGAGTTTCGCGTCACCATCGAAATATATATTCGTTTTTTGACGTTTTTATTAAACTTAAAGGATTTTGATTTGCACAAAAAAATAATTTCAGTATTTCCTCAGAAACTTTCCCCCTGGAATTTTTTTCTTACGAAAATTGGACGAAGAGAAGCAGGCGACTACATTTTTCCCTGCATTTTCCCGAAAACTCGCGTATTGTTATAGATTTTCCCAAGACACTCTTATCCTAAATTTTTAACAGCAAAGTGATAAACATACGTTAAAAGTAGATTCTACGAGGAGCATTTTGATACCAGAAAAGACATTGTTTCTTGAATGATAGACCCAAATTCATCGATTCAGAAAAATAATGATCAGCACCCAACTTTCTTGAAAATATCACTTTCTTATTTTTCCTTCGATTATGACAATATTTAACCTGGATTTAATTACAGTATGCCATAAATAATTGATATTTGTTTATGCACCATTCATATACCATCCTGAATATTATATATAACCTGAGAATTGTGGTCTATGGCCCTCAATTCCCAGGTTCATCCCCACCATACAAGATCAAAGAATGACATTCATTTAGAAAAAAGAACCGAGTTAAATAATGAAGGCCCATTTCACGCTGGTATAAAATTTTACAATAAATTGCAAAATTTTCTTAAATGTTTAGTTGAAATAAAAGATTTTAAAATTACATTAAAACAGTTTCTTATTGAAAATTCTTTCTATTCTGTCAATGAGTTTTTTGATTATGTAGAGGTGAACGTAAATTCATTTATAATATGGTATGTCTTGTGTTTTATTAGGATATCTTACTGTAGCGTTCTTCTTTGTAATATGTTTATTATTCTTTGTAATGTGAATATTGTATATTTTAATTGTAAATAATATATTTTAATAATATTATATCATATGGAAAAATGTACTATTTCTCTATGTATATATTGATTTTATCTGACAATTCCATGCATGACTGTAAATGCCTACGGAGAATGAAGTGACTATGACTATAACACAACCAATGACTCAGAAGCGAACGAAAGATTTCATGATGATCAATACCATAGGAATACACCATATTAAAGATAAAATTAGGGTTCGGTGATCCTATAGACTATATTGAAACGTTTATTCCCGCTTTTACCATTCCATTGTTACTTATGAGGTTTATTTCTGAGTGACAAAATTCCATACTATGTCATATAAATGCTAAATAGAATGCGCAATTCTTATATACAATCACTTAAGAAGGGTTCATGACTAAAGGTCTATGCCTTTACAGCGCTAGATCATTTCACAAGTTTAGGGGGGGATGGTCAAAACATTCTCTTTTCAACTAATGACGCTTTATGACACAACTCTTAAAAATGGTGCTTATTGATGCAATACCCATTGGTTGTACATCAGGGGGTGAATTACCTGTAACCAGAATTGTTTCAAGGATTTATTGGAGAAGTCAATATTCGAATGCCCAATGAAATTCATAAAGAAAAAGTTTGCTTTGGACATGACTGTTAATGTCTTCGATTCATAGTTAGTCACCTGAATTTTACTTTATTTTCAACGTTTTCTTAGTATTTCATTTCAATTAAATACTTTCGAGTAGTATTGCATTTTATTTTTCTAGTTTTAAAGTTTAAATAATTTTAATTTTATAATTTCGTGAAGTTCTGGTTTTTTAGTTTTTCAATTTTAAAATTTAAATAGTTTTTATTCATAATGAAACTGTACGAATATTTAAACAATGTGGTGGTCAACTCCCTTGATGTGTTTATTGTGGCAAGTGTACCGTGGGCTAGAATCGAAAAAAGCTAAAAATACGAAAACGCTTTTCATGAGTGCGGACCTCGAATTTTCCCATGATTGATAATGGATAAATCCTGCATACAAATATTGAGGTAATTTGCATTGGATCCTTCGCAACAGTATTATACAGGAGGTCAAGGTTGACCAATTTTTGCGAAAATTTCCCGTTTCCGATTTTTCGCGAAATTCTTCAACTTCGAGTCGATTGTGAACCCAAACTAGGAAAATCATCGGGTAAAATATGATGCCATATTATAAATATGTTCTTTGTCCTTCATAAGCCTTAATTTCAATGAGCTCTGTTGAATATTTATATACTTTACATCACAAAACGGCCGACACTTATTTGGAACAAATTTTTACATAAAGCGAGGAAAATAGTAGATTGAGACACCGTGTGACACGGGATTACTTACACCACGATAAGCTATAAACCTTCCCTAATGGGAATCTGAAATAAAATCTTGCCCCAATAATATATAAGGCGACTTTTTGACAACGCTACTATACAAGGCCCAAATCCGCGCGTCCTCCGTTACGCTCTCGTGTTTTGAGAGGAACAACGAACCAATGCTATTCTGGTTCGTTCTTTTTGTATATTTCAAGCATTATTATACTTCGTACATATCTTAGATATCAATATTCATTAGAAAGTCAACATTTCTTGTAGAGTGATAATTGAAAAAATAATGTGGGCTATGCTTTAAAGCATGGGACCACGTCAGCGATATTTATATCATATATTAGTTTACTTTCGCGTGATAATGCTAAATTTCTGACATATAAGCATATAGTGGTGGCATATAGTATCACGGATATAAGCCGAAACCTCTGCTGTAGCACAGCAATAATCTTTGAACGCTATTTCATTTAGTGGAAAACCACTTGAAATTACCTTCAAGATATTGGCGAATCTTTTCATGAGATCCTCGTCAATTATTTTTAAGAAATATTTAATTAAATTAGCATTGGGAAATGGTACTTTACGAAAAAATTTACAATATAAAACAAACTCTTATCTTTGTGAATGAAGATTTCATCCTTATCGATTTCAGTATCCTGATTTTTATATTTAATAAAAGATTACGCGTTAATAAAAATAACTTCAACCTCGCACCTGTTATTTCAGCTGATAGATACGGAATTTAATATTAATATTTAATTTTAATTTAATGTTCAAATCATAACGAACATTTACACATAAACAACGTCCTGAAAAGTGTAATTCGATATCTCACGTTGTAATACACCTATAATTACGGAAAAACATTCTTCACAAAAGTGTAATTTGATATCTCCCGTCGTAAAACGAACATTTACTCAAAAACTACGTCCTGAAAACTGTAATTCCATATCTCTCGTTGTAATACACCAATAATAACGGAAAAACATTCTTCACAAAAGTGTATTTTGATATCTCTCCTCGTAATAACGAACATTTACTCAAAAACTACGTTCTGAAAAGTGTAATTCGATATCTCTCGTTGTAATACACCAATAATTACGGAAAAACGTTCTTCACAAAAGTGTAATTCGATATCTCTCGTTGTAACAACGAATATTTACATATTACTGATGCATTTTGGTGAAGCATAGACGCGTGTCATTTAGAAGGTTGTACATGCCACAAACTTGATCACACCGAAATCAAACTCTTGTCGTCAAAGAATTTAATGAATGCTGGTTTTAAAAGCAAGTGAAACCAAAAATTCAAATGCGTCTTTTTGAATTGGGGGATATTGTGCTTCTGCACACGCCGAGAGCATCATGCTCAATTATTCCATTAATTTTTCCATTTGTATTCAAGACCATTTTGGATTACTCGGATGTCTGGATCAAATTCTTGTTATCTGACCGATGAGCAGAGTAAAGAACTGTGGTTTATAATTTCGCGAATATTAGACCGTATGTGCTCGCATCGGGTCTGCAACCATTGAAGTTAGAAAATAAAGAAACATTAGTGATCCAAGGTGACGATTTGGTGATCATGTGGTAAATAGCTACGCCGATTCGTTCCGGGAAATTAATACTATGCTGTTATTTAGAAGTAAATAAGGGGATTAAATATGTTTTTTGTATGTTTTTGTATAAGAGTTCAAATTTATTAAGTTCAGCTATTTCCATTTTGATCTATCTTTTGTATGTGAAACAAATGGGCTATCTATTTAAGGTGCCGGAATAGCATAAAGGCTATTGTTAATTTGAATTCTTTTATTTTTTATGTATGATTTTTAAAAATGAATTGTATTGTCTTGGGCATTTGTTTTTATTTTAATGAAGTTGCCTGTGGTCAAAGAGGACTAAAAGATGAACGAGGTGACCGTAAGAGGAATGAGGGCATTATTGAGGTGCAGCACAGAGGAAATAACCATGAAGAAGGTGGACGAGCACTTGGTGATCAAAGCACGAGGAGAAAACGGCTCCAAGAGTTAAAAAACGAGTGGGTTAAAAACGCAAGAGACATGAGACTCAATTCACATTAGTAACTAAAACAATATCACCATTTATTTACATTGTTACTTTATGAATGAACTTGATAAAAATTTTCCATAAATTTGAGAACGAAATAATTATTTGAACATTTATTCACAATGTGTGATTTAAAAACTTTCTACAATGTAGAAACTATTTTTAATATGATTGCTAAATTCTCACGTATTTCTACATGACTTTACTGACATTGGATGAATTAATACACACACATCAGTGGCCTATACTATATAATAATTCTGTAAAGGAAATCCTGTCTGCACATTGAAACCATTTTTAAAACAGTGGTATAAATGGTGATTATTATTCACCCTGAGTCTTAAACACCAATTTAAATCATTTTTGTTTATCTATGTGTATGTCACAGTATCACGCAAAAAGTACCCAATCAATACAATAGTTAGGAGGGATACTTAGGGATAGGATGCGAGGTATGTCGTGGAATGACATAAAAATTACCTCTTATCCTGATATAAGACCATTTGATCCATGACAAGGAAAAAACTTCCCATAAGAAATACATGCATAGTTCTGTTTACCAATTGCAAGCTCTACTTTTTCATGATTAAAATAGAAAGAATGATCAAACAATATGGAGACAAGCATAAAAAGAGAGAAAATTGAATGAAACATCTTATTTAGGTCGCTGATAATCATTATTGTGTAAAAAATTCCAGTATTTCAATGAGATAACCCAAAGTTTTGTTAAGCCTTGGGGCTGTAAACAACTTATCCCAAACAATAGAAATGAAATTTAACTTGGCTGGGGCTCGAACAGAGGTCTCCCACTTGCGGGGCTGGAATTCTAGCCATTAGAGTAACGAGCCACTCAATTTCACTTCTACTTATCCCGTTGATGACAAATTCAATTGTAGAAGCCAAGCTAACACATTTTCCCTTAAGAATTCATGGTGAAATTAGGCTTATTTAAATGTTTTTGTATAAATGAATCGTATGTGATGCTTTACAATTCAAAATTTTAATTTTACGTATGTATCCCATTTGCCACCTTTCGGATGGTGGCAGGGGGAGCATGAACCACAACTGTTTCACTTATTGGTTTATGGGATATATAACTGAAAATGAACAGCAATTATCATACCTATGTATCCCTACCATCCCATTAAATGAAGGGGAAACCTCTCACTATCACATGGAAGTGCACACGATTAGAATTAAAGTGCAAAATTTTCTGCTGCATTCCAATTTCCAACAGATTGATAGTATCGAGATAGAGATTTGAGACAAATTGCACTGCATTTCTATGCCTAGGAAACCCCTGGGAAAGCTATTCCCATCACAGTGAGGGCCTGGGTCAGTCACCAGAAGGCCCCGTGTCCTACTTTTTTCCTTAAGGATACAATACGATAATTCTAAAATAATATTTATGATGCCTCCCAGTAGGAGAGTGGATTCAAAATCACGAAAGTCAGAGATGTGGTCTTCTACGGTGTCAGCGGAAGAAATGTCACAAAATGAGCATGAGTTAGACTCCAGATAAGTGCAAAATCCATTGCAGCAACTTTTAAGAATTCTTTGAATCACTTCCCATTAACATGCAAAGATAAAACCTGGCATGTAAACAGAGTTAAAATAGAAATTTCACATATGCAGTGCACCGTTTCTCCGATGATCCTTCATTTGATGCCACAGTGCCATTTTGCATTCTACCATGCATTTTAATGCTGAGACTTATCCGCCATATCTTCTTAACTACAATGCATCATGGATGTGTTTACAATCGTGAAGCATTACAATTAAACATCACTGTAAGATTTAAAAACAAGGACATTGTTGAACTATGTCAATCTAGACTGTGAATACCATGGTAGACCAGAATACGGATTACAATACATTTACCTTAAGAAAATAGGTTAGCTATGCCTATACCATACAATAAATCTGTAAAGGGGGTCATTTATGTAAAGATTATGTGGAGTAAAGATTCTTATTTTGGTAATTATCTATTGTTAACAAGTCAATATCTTGAAAATTTTGATGAAATGAACGGAAGTTATGAGAAATTTTCATTTCAAATTCATATAAAGAACCAGCTCCCATAACCACAAATGTTATTCATGAAGCTCAAGGATTTTCCTGCAACATTACATGGGGACACGTCTATGTATTGGTATGAATGAATGATAGGATGTATGAATAGAAGGAATTATTCAGAAAATTAAGCATTGTGGTTTTGAAAAATTTGTAGCATCCATTCGCAGGGAACAACGTACAATAATTTAAGCAAAGTTCTTGATCTGCACTCAACTTTCCTAATTGGCTTATTCTGCATATCATAGCAGTATTTTGAGTGAATATATATGTAATTCAACATCTCACTCTTTCAGGCTATCTTTTCTTTTCGTGAGGATCAACTGTTTCGCAATTAGAAATGATAAGCATACAGGCAGTTCAGCTATTCCACATTAGGAATTGACTGTGGCTGTCTATGTCTACTTAAAACTCAAGAAGGATTAATTGAAAAACTTGCAGGTTATTGAAATCCTAGGACGCGCTTACTCTATGTGTATATTTAATCTCAGATTCACCCACTGATGAGGCAAAGCATTTCCTAGACATTAATATGAAGTGTATTTTTATCCCTTGCAAGTTCTATTTGTATTCCAAAATTGCAGGAAAAACACTTATTGGACAACTTGAGTAGAGTTATGAGTAGTGAGAAATTGATACAGTTAAATATTATTATTGTCGATGTTACTTCCATTCATAATCATGAGAAATTGAAATGATTAAAATCACTACATGCTGTCACATTGAATCAAGGGAATGTTGGATTCTGTTATTTAAAAATATTGTTAAATTATTAAAGCTTATTTCTAATTTCCCCTTTAGATACTCAATTATAATATACTTCAGCTATAATAATCTAAATAAATAAATACAGAACCACCTGATTAAGAGGTTTTACAGGGAACCTAAGGAACACCGAGTTATATGTGTAAATACCAGTGTGTGTAAAGGTGGTTGCCTTACAAGATATTTTATTGAATATTGGCATTCTTTTCATACAAACACTAGGATACCTAATTTCAACCATGGTCACTTCACAATCAAGCATTGTTTACCATATCAAATTTTTAGTAAGAATTTTTTTAACAGCAGTGGTTTGTGAGTATCATGATCTGAATTGGAGGAGGTGTCATTCTGAAATACACCAAGATATTGAATTCCATTGGTAAAAATATTGTTGGCAGTGGGTTCAGTGTTATTCGTCATCTTAATTTTTAGCTGTGTCGTATAAGTAACACTTTCTATCTTTCATTTAGTTGGAACCCTGTTAACAGCATATAATATGGTATTCAACACTGTTTTTTCCCTGTTGAGATTCAATGGGAAGTTCAGCTCCTTTTGATGAATTTTTCGCAAGGATCAGTGCTTTGATGAATACATATTTTATGGTAAATTCAATCCATACTAACAACTTAAACCACCTGATCTCTTGATTTGTTTAAAAATTCAAAATTAGTAACCCTTCAAATAATTCATGATTGCATTTTTCCCTGAGAATTATGAAAATTGGAAGATTAATCAGCAAAATATTGTGTCTGGGCTACAATATCACAAGAAAGAAAGTTTATTTGAAAATGTACAGCTTTTCGAAACCTGGATGGTATGGAAGAAAAGGCAAAAAGGAAATGGCGTGGTAAGAGGGGATGTAGATTAAGATGTCATAACGGATATAGGACCACTGCTTCGACATATAGAAAATTTCAGGTCAAAGAATCTTCTACATGTCTTAGAAAGCATTTGCATAAGGTAATATTAAACTATCGCTTTACTGGTACAGATAGTAAGGTATTTAGATATTTGTGTAAAACATGTGTCCACACTTTGCTCACAAGAGCATAATTAATTAATAAATTTTAAATACACAAACAGTAGGAAAAAAATTTTTTAAATTGCCATTCTATGCTAAAAGTGTAGGGAAATAGATTCGTATGAAAGCACTCCAAAAATAGGAATAAAGTTCACTGCTCAATTTACCTCTGGTGTTTTAATTTCAAACCTGCTCTTTGTATTTTGCAACATCGTTAGACAAATGTTTGGTTCCTATACTATATCATTCAGGACAGCAAATATCACTCCATTTCCGAATAAGAGCAGTTAGACTAAACCAGATGATTTCTGACCAAATATATACCTTCAATGTTCCTTAATATTCTAAAACATCTGAAGTTAGTATTGGTGGTGAGAAGATGAACAGACTGCAAAAATTTTAAGTCAACAAGACCATTTTAATTTATATTGTGTAAGCCCTAGAGATTATGTTTACTGTTCCAGTAACAAAAAAATACAAAAGACACATCAGATGAAGTGAGAAGATCAATTTTAACATAGACTGAATAAATGTGGACTGGTCAGTTGTTATGGTTGTCATTCATAAGAGAGTAGGAAAAAACAGGAAGATAACCGACCGATATAGATACCATCGATTTTCAGTAAATTCTTTTAAGAATTTGTAAATTTTAAGAATCCTCACATTGACCGTTACCAAGGACATTCTAGTTTGATCTGGTACTTATTTTGAAAATCAGCCAGAAAATTATGAAGGGGACCCTGTAATCACAATGCACTTAAATATATCTTCCGTTTAGCGGACAGGGACAATGTTATCAAGCTAGTTCTTGAGAAGACTATGATTATTTCAATGAAAACCAAATGAGACAGAAATGCTGTTGTTATATTGCGTTTTAAGATACCTTCCCACTTTAGAAGCCACCCATGTCATCATGAAGACAGAAAATTAGATTTTATAGACTGAGATTCAAAGTCTTGCGTGGCACTACACTGCTTTCCCTCATTCGTCAGTTTACAATTTGTCAATGCCCATATGACTTAAGATTAATCTTTCAGAGATAATTTCCTTTCCTATATCTTACATTTCTCGATGAAATACATCTCAGAATTCAAACAAGATAACGATAATCACTTTGGAAGTTTTTGGAATATTTATTCTCTCTTTACAAGTATGAAATTCTTATCCCATCTCTCCAATTATTCATAGACAATTCTTCAAACTAATAGCACATGAATTCAATTAGTATCAGATAATGATTAATTAGTATCAGATAATGATCAATTCTCATTAGCAAACATTTAACAGAAAGATCCCTGGACCGCTGTGCAACTACAATAATTACATTTAATTTATTCAAATCCTTTGGAATTAAATGCCAAATTATTGTTATCATTCCTCATTTTCTTAAAATTACTCAACCATCACTTTCTTATTTTCTTCACCAATGTTTGAACACTGGGGTTGGAAACGTATTTTGAGATTTCTTGTTAATAATATCTTTCCAACTGACTTATTTTTCTATCTTACATTCTTAATTGCATTTAAATAGCTGTAAAAAATCAAGGCCTTTTACAGGGATTGAGTAGGAATGACAATTTATAACAGCCGCTTCGTATTAGATTAACATGAAAACTATCATATGCATTCTGGATGAATTTTGGTTGTGCTTTTCAATTTTTAACATTTTATTACCATTTCTTTAAGGCAGTTTGATTATAAAACAAATGCACCTCCAACTGGTTGGAAGTATTCTTTACTAGCAAAAATAAACTACAGGTTATAGTGCTTTTAAAAGGGTTTTTACGAGAGAAATGTCAACTTCCTGAGAAAACACGACAAACTCAAGAACAAGTCATGGGATGTTAAAATTCCGCAGGCATTCCACTCCTAGACTTTCAAACTTTAAACTATAAAATAAGGACTCTTCCTAGTAACGAGATGATGAATGAAAGATCATCCAAAAGTTTCTTGATCTGACCATAACTTTAGAAACATGAAATCTTGGATTTCTTTATCTCCACCCATCGTCTGCGATGGTCGGAGTACACGTGTCCAAATTGCTAGCAGCGGTAGCATTGGTGGATTCCATAGGTCATTTAAACTTTTCGAACATAATGCTTTGGCCTCCTATTGTTGTTAATACCAGTGAACCTTTCCACAAAATATTCATCACTGAAGACAACCAGGAAGGGAGGTATAGGCTGCAGTTTTTACATAGTTTTTCGCTGTTTCTAAAACCATTTTCCTTAAAAGATTTTTTTATTGATGATGTCATTGGGCAAGCCATGTTCTTCAAGCGATCACGCTATGTCTTCCAAGCGGAGTCTTTTTGAAAAAAACACAAACTTAGTCTCCTTTATTGTTTCCAGCCAGTACATTTAGAAATAATACTATCGAATAAGATATATTATCCATAATAAGAATTATTATAGTGGTCTTATAAGACCACTATAATAATTCTTCATACTGCATCACTTTACTATAATTGGTCTTTCTGCCAGATTGGAGACTGTTTTGGACCATTTAACCTCTTCTCTTATAACGGAAAACCCAATCATCATCTAAATAAACCACTGGATGTTTCCTCATGATTTCAACTGGACCTCATCAGGTTTGGATTTAGGAGTAACAGACGGTGTTGACGAGAAATTCCTGATGATCACCAGTGATAGGGGTTTCATAGGACCTGTCCTTTCCCTTCCAATGGCAACAACTGTCTGCCACTTATTCACTTCCACAGAGATCCATAGCCAGCCTCTCCCTTCCGGGTGGTTCCTGGCTTATTGATCTCACAATGGTGGCAGTCTCTGTCTCCGGCAAACAGGAGCTAATCTCACTTGGCTA
Source organism: Pachydiplax longipennis (assembly GCA_036926295.1). Classification (NCBI taxonomy): domain Eukaryota; kingdom Metazoa; phylum Arthropoda; class Insecta; order Odonata; family Libellulidae; genus Pachydiplax; species Pachydiplax longipennis. The sequence goes on along the minus strand of JAVFKF010000024.1, from coordinate 8,470,095 downwards.
CGGGTGGATGCTTGGATGCAAATGACTCTGAATAACCAGACTTATCCTATTGGAGAGTTCCCGGTTTATAGTCAACATCTCCAAGGGCGATCCCTTCCCCCCCCCCCCTTATGGTCGAGGTCAGGAATCGCACCACAGACTCCACCTCGCGCTACTTGGGATAGCTTCTCTGTTGCCAACGGACGGAAGAGGTGCCGATGGCCTCCAACAGGCTCATTCATTCTTCTTTCTATTGTGGAAGGTATTTCAAGATAGGACCTACTTGCCTCCATCAAGAGGTGACCACGAGCAAATTTCTGGCGTTAATGCCGTCTTTGAAAAACCCCACTTGGGCTAAAAAAACCCGAGACAGGTCTAATTGGATCAGAGGAGGGCATATTGCCCCACTCAGCAATACTTGTATAATTTCCATCCGAGATTTAACTACTAATTAAAGGGACATCCATGGTACTGGCCGGATCGTTTGGGTTAAGAACTAGGTGTCAAGGAATTACATCATTTCCTTCTCAATGCGGGTTTATTTTTTCAAGGGCTCATACGATCCGTTGCTCTCGGCACCCGGAAATCTAAAAGACCATGATTTTTGACCCTTTCAACAGAAGTTAGGAAGACAACAGCGAGTCGCTCTCAGACATGAGCATCGCCACGAACGAAGTCTCGCATCTAAAACATACACGACACACCAAAGCCCAAAAAGAAAGACAACTTGAATTAGTCACGCTTAGCCCTCTGCTCGGAAGAGTTCAATAACTATGCAGAGAGCAGTGTTTAACGTTTAGATACGTTTGCGGATTTAAAATTGAAATAGCAAAATTTAAACGATCAATTGGGACTCCACAACGCCATCGCTGCTTTGTGCATACACTTAAGGCTAGTTAAATACTGACTCGCACAAAGAAATTTGAAGCATTTGTCAAATGAAAGCGAGAAACTAAACTCCAATGTATGTCAACTGTCCATCCAGGCACATCCAGCCGATCGTTGTTAAATTAAGTATTATATTTACGATTTTCAATTACTTATAAGAAACAAATATATCGCATTTGGAAAGAAAAACAAGTTGGACACAGTTAACACACAAAGGCGTTCGAACGAGATAAATGATACCTCTCGCAAATCCAACCGCCACCTCTTACAGATAATGACGTAGTTCATTATAGCAAACGCGGCAAAGGCGACTACAGAAACATATAAATGCATTCAATTCGAAAAATAAACCTCAATGTCGCATGTGAGGCACAATCAAAATCAAAATAACCACTTGAATTGTTAAGGCTTACAAAAACTGCGCTCGCTCTACACGACATCATTTCTACGCATTTCTTTCCATATGTCCCTCACTGTCTTTAAAGTACTAGTATGGAATGCCAATGGAATATATCATGTGTTTCAGCACTTTCTATGCAAAAAGGGAATGAGCATAATTGATCTCGGACGAACTATACAAAAAATAAAAGTTTGAGATCCTGTTCAGCAATGACAACTGCTCACACAGAGCTATTATTAAAGACAGATGCTTTAACGTCCAGGAATGCAGAGATTGGAAAAAGGGCGAAATTATTTTAAGCGGTGCATAACCCTTGCTGGAGAAATATTACTATATTCTCTTCGGAAAATCATAAATACCCTGCCAGCCCTACGAGGAAAGCTTAAAAAAATAAATGGTAAGAAAACCTTTTCAAAATTACAGGTCAACAATATCCCCTCGTCATAGGCCACCGAACGAAAGCTATTATAACTATTCTTGTAACATTTACCGAGTAGACATTCAACGCACTCACCAATGATCACCTTCCAGTAATTCCCTACTCCGTTTTCTACATTTTCGAGCATTTCATTAACATTGATTTCGTTAAATTTGGAAGCCATCGAAAGCGATAATCTCTTCTCGCAGAGACATCAATAGAAGCTGAGGAATTGTATAGTTTATAAAATGCTCTACTCATTGCAACAGCCACGTCCAACCACCGTGCCCAATTCTCAATTTAATTGAGAAATGCAGACAGGAAATTACTCCCATAGTTTGGCTAGTTTCAGTAGCAAGTTTCAGGTTAAAAATCTTAAAAACAGAGTATACGAGAAAAAAAAACCTTTCAGGGATCCTATTTTTTATGCCTTAACCACATTTACTAGTTTACTAAAGAATGCTGATCAAATTGTAGGCGCCGCTAAATACAAGCACTAAAAAACCAAAAAGTTTTCTTTGCACACGATTGATACAAAACCCAAAAAAATTTCAGAAAAGGTATCAATTTTACCATATTTCCTTAGGTTCTCGATACCTTCGGAGAAAAGCCTAACGAATATCAGGATAAATAATAATAATTCCCACCTTAGCCGTGATAAATGGCATATGTGATTTTCACCATGTAATTCGTCCTGGTAAATGCAAATGCTTATATCTAAGAAAATCCCCACCTGCAAACATTCTATCATTAATAATTACCATGACTTTTCAAATAGATTTGTTAAAATAAATATCAATAAGCAAAGCTATGATGGACGCTCGTACATTCCATTCCCTGGGGGAATTGTGTGAAATTCGTTTTGAAGAATTGGGTCAGCGCATTTCTTATGGTGCTAACATAGGGCCAATAAATATTTTTCGAAATTAACAACCCACAACAGTGATTATTCATTATAGAAGATCGCACAAATTGTGAATGATTACTTGCGTCATAGATTTATAAACGTATCATTTCGTATAAAACGAAATCAAACAATTTCTGACTTACAAAGTTAATACTTTACGGATTAGAAATTTAAAATGGAAATAAAATGCTGACTTGTTGATTTCAGAAAGACGCAAAATCACACAATCTTTCGACTGTCTGAAACTATACACCGAGCTAAGGAGACACTGGGGGGAATCGAGCTCACATTTCTGCCCATTGCGAACAAATGCCTTTCTGTGAAAAGGATAGAAAACACGAGTGATCTGCCATTGCGCAGCAGAGTTACATTTGACGTTTCTATAGTAGAGATAGTCTTTGGCCGAGAGTTGCTTTCAGAATGCCACGTGGTATTATAGAATAGGAGTTACTTTCCTCCGTACCGCAAGCTAGTTTGAAATAAATTCCACAAATACCCAAATAATAATTGAGATCTGCTTGCAAAAATACTCCCAGATTAATCTCACCGTGTAAAGTGGAAGTGGAATAAACTCTGACCTGGTGTCGAACACAGACCCACTCGGGGAGATTTCGCTATGGAAATTTGAAAGCAAAAAATCTACTGAATGCAAACATTCATGTCGATATGATATGAAAGTCAAAAAATTCCCCATTTAAAGTGCTTGGTAGAAGGCAAATACATCGAAAATTGGGATCGAAACCCACTAGGGTAAATGTCAAAAAGGTGTCCATGATTTCCGTTCACATGCCAGGTTCTCGAGAAATAGTTAAAAAAATATATCTGTAAAATAGAAACAATTTATATTAATGGAGAGAAAGAGGTCACTTCGGCAGGGAGTCACTCCGGTTAACCCTGAGTTAGGAGAGCGTTTGGTCATTAGAATCAGCAAATTCGAAACGAGCTTGCAGCAATTTGCAAAGGAAAAATTGCGAGGCATAACGTTGTCAGTAATCGGATTTATAATGGAATGACACATAAGCCTTGAAATTGATTATTAATTCAGAAGAATCTGTAGAAAATCCTATTTCTATAACCTGGGGCATAGAAGAGCCTGAAAAAGAAAGTAAGGATTTGTGATCCTCCAATTTCAGAAGACGAATTGACTTTCACACCGATTAGCCTATTTCCACCATTTGGATAGGATTTATGACAATCTATGAAGAGGTTAAAAGTAGGTTTGGTGAAAGGTTACTTTATTTTGATAACACGATGGAAAACGAATTGTTTCAAAGACAGGAGATTCCGGATTTTGCAACCAGGGTTCAAAGTAATAACGCGTCTCGAAATGGAAGCCACCAATTAACTCTGAATAGGTATTCCAAACCAACCACCTTTCCCACCGCCTTACCAATATGTAACCCAAGACGACCGAAGAAATTCAGGTGTTGTCAGAGGAAGTATGAATAACCGGTGTTTGGAAGACTGGAGCAATGAAATTTGCTCACAAAATACAACTAGAAAGCAATCCCATTTATGATTTGCTATAGAAAAGAGAGGAAGCGAGGATTTTGACCAGAAGTTGAAATTATTAGTTCAGAAATAATAATTAATTGTTGTTTCGACACGGGCAGTGAGGCCTCTCTGGTGGACTTAAGTTTAAAGCCTAATCCGATTCCATTTATACTAAAATCAAAAGTTCAGCAACAAATAGAAAATATGACGACCAATGATATCTTTGAAAAGGTCCCAAGTGCTTACAATAATCCATTGGTTACCGCTGATAAGAAAAAATAATGACGTAAGATAGTGTATATATGCTAGCAAATCAATAAGTTTAACGGATCTTCCATGGAGAGAAACTTCTTTGTCAACATCATAGTAAGAAATATTTTACAGCCACTGACTTATGCTTACTTGCAGATATAGCTATTTCATTACATCATAGTTACATCCTAATGATCACACATATAATGCACGAGGTGAACTGCTTGTCGAATCTCAACGAGGAAAATTAGTGGTAAATACCATATTATATGCATTCAACTTTAACTCCGCACAAAACGAGATAGAAAATTTAACTTAAGAGACGAAGACAAAAATTAACTCCACAAAATCACCCTGAAACCAGTGACAACATTATGTTCGCCTGTGGAATCCAGTATTATTATGTGCATAATAATTACGAAAGGTGATGAATTGTCATAAGTTATATCTGTGATATAACTGTGATTACGACATCGTTCGAAGCAACAACATGTTCATGTATGAAATCCAGACTCTTTACATTCATGATATGCTTAACTTGATAGATAGTCAGAAAAACTTATTATAATTATGCTACCATTAATTATTTGCAGTAATATTGTAAATAAAAACTAGTATATGTTAACTTTTTGAGTCGGAGAATGGGTGAACAACATTCACTGCTGCTTTAAATTGTCACATTTTAGGGGTTCATTATCATTCGCGAGAATTGAGAAACCTATTTGAAGCAACACAATGAAGTCCGCTTTTGTATTATATAATACATCGTTAACTCCTTAACACCTCGTTGTAATCCGCATTCAAGTCTCCCATTGTATTTACAATCTTGTATATGTAGTTCAACGAACGACTTGGCTTTAATTTTACAGTGATATTTAATTGTAATGCATCACGATTGTAAACGCATCCATGACGCATTGTAGTTAAAAAGATATGGGTGATAAGTCTCGGCATTAAAATACATGGTAGAATGCAAAGTGGCACTCGGGCATCGAACGAAGGATCATCGGAGAAAAGGTGCACTGAGTATGTGAAATCAACTCTGTTAACACGCCATCTTTGCATGTTTCAACGGGAAGCGATTCAAAAGAATTCTTCAAAATCGCCGCAATGCATTTGGCACTTACCTGGCGTCGAACCCACGCTCATATTGTGACATTCCTTCCGCTGACACCATAGAAGACCACAATCTCTGTTGTCCGAGATATTGAATTCTCTCTCTTACCGGGAAGCGTCTAAAATAAGATTCGAGAATTAGGGCATTTTTTCCTTAATGGGAAAAATAGGATATCTATGGGAAAATTAGCCTTCTGGTGGACCCGAACCCTCACGGTAAAGGGAGTAGATTTCCTATGCGTTTCTAACGTCTAGGAATGCAATTCAATTTTCCTCAAGGCTCAAATCAAACCTTTTCCAAAATAAAAGGGGGGAAGGACGGAAAATCCGCTAATTATATAAAGGATTTTAAATATGAATCCTTGCCGTATGTATTTAATCGTATGGGCTGAGAACTTCTGGGGCAGCATTTATACCCTGTATCGACCATATATTCGGAAGTGAATGTAGAATTTATTACTAAGAATGAGGACGATGTATTAATTTCTTTTAAAAGATTCGCGCCGTATTTCATATATTTGGAGACTCTATTTAGAAGATTGGTGAACGTAAATATGATATTGAATCCAAAAATGTCTCAGTTTTGTTGATCAACCGTGCCGATTTTGGATCTTTAACGACGGAGTGCAGGCAGATCCGAAAAAGAGTTGAAATTATTCAGCAGGGGAATGTACCGCGTAATTTTACACATTTGAGGAGATTTTTAGGATTGCGTATTTATTAATAAAGATTCTGCCTGAACTATATAAGATACTTAAATTTGTACGTGGATTTATCACATGCGATGTTAATTCTAACGAAGAAGAATGTAAAATGGCATTGGACGCCGGAATTCCAGGTAGCATTGGAAAGGCTCGTGTTACATTACCCGACTTCATTGGCCTTTCCAAACTGCTTGCTCCGACGTGGGGTTGGGAGCCTTCGAAAGATGGCGAACACCTGGTCGTTGTTTTCATTATCAGGTCATTCCAGGATCCCGAAAAATATTGACAAATGGAAAAAGAAGCATTAGCCATTGTGTGCGCTGTGCAGAAGCTAGGGACGATTATATTAGATAACGAGATCTCTAAGATTAGAAAGCACTGTCATTTCTAACAACCTTCAAGTTAGAGCAGCATACCAGATTAGTTAAATGGGTATTACATCTGCAGGAATTTTCCTTTAAAATAGAGTATTGCTTAGGTAGTGAGAATCGAGTTGTAGATTGGATGAAACGACATCCTGCAGCAGATCAATCCGAAAACATTAATGCAATTTGCCACCACAATAATAGATTCGTAAACTAACAATCATCCGAATAAAATTTTAGAAGACCCATCTAATCTTCAGAAAACGGATCGGAAATTTTATATAAAAACATGAGGTGATTTGTCACATGCCGATCCAGATTTCCGTTCAAATAGAATTAAAATTCATGCGTTATTTTTCAATGCAAGCAAAATTGCGGAAATATTCAGAATTTTAATTCCAAGGGAAGTGCAAGAAGAACTTATTACCTATGCCCACACCAGTCACGGACATTGTGGGATTCTAAAAACTATTTGTTGGTTGAAGAATAAACATTACCGGCGTAATATGAATCGTACAGTTCGTAAGGAGGTACATTCTTTTGATCTATGCCAAATAAAGAAATATCCGAACAGGTATTTAGAATTCCGGAGGAACCAGGCGATTTGTATGTTCTGGATATTTATAGTACACTTCCAAAGGCGGGATATCGGAATCGACACATACTTGTGTTTCTGGATATATTTACATAATTCGTTCTAGTGAACACAAATAATAAGTCTACTACTATGAATTTCACACCAATCATAACTGATAAATTTATTAAGTTACGTGGGAAACCAAACAGAATTTTATCGAACCAGGGACACAATACACGTGTGCTTAGTGGAGCCACTTCGGATTGAATAGGATTCAGATTAGCTTTCTCGTCCATAACACGCCTTCAGACCAATCCCAGTGAAAGGATAATAACTCACCTTCTTCACAATTAAGGTAATCCTCATTCCTTTTCGTTCGAGAATCACTAATTTCCGAACAGTCGGTTTCCAAACGTATACGAAGCATTTTCAACTACGAACATTTCCAATCTGGGACAATCTTCAGCATTCGAAAATACGGTACGAATAGCGAATTCACCGATCGCTTTCCAAACGGAATAATTTCAGGGCAAGGTTGAATCGAATGATCTTCGCGAACGCTAAGAGAAAATTCTCGAAACTCCCGGATTTCGGTACCGAAAAGTATATGCGCGCTTAATCTCATAGGCCGTGACACGAAGCAATAAAATAAAAGATATAACTTGGCACAGACGCACAAATGAAACTATGATACTCATCAGTCTCTCCTGGCAGCCCCAATTGCGTCTTCACAAAACAGCGGCTGAGTTCTTCCGACGTGACATCCTACCCGAGCGGCGTCCGCGCCTATACTGATTCCCCCCTCCCAGAATGCATTGGGTTGCCGAAGGAGGGATAGATAAATTGGCGCGCATGTAAACGAACTCGTAATAACCACAGACCTTAATTGTTTTAAATGTTATCACATTTTCTTAAGGGGGAGGCCGCCCCGACGTTTTCAAAAAACTAAAAATATTTTTATACTTTAAAAATAAAGTTTAAACGTTTTCTACGCAATTCTCTTGGTCCGTCGTAAATATTCCTTTTGTTTAAGTAGTTATTGCTAATTTTAACTGACGGTGCACTCCAGCTGGAGGGGCGAATACGGAGAATATCGACTTGCGTCAACTTTGTTAACTTTACTTTTTTGTTACACTTATTTAATTTGACTCGAGGCATTGCTTTCAGGTTAAGTAAAATTTATCGCATACATAATTAAGGATCTTTTGATTATTGTATTTGTTCACCTTTGATGATCGAGCAACGCTGAGGGCATCTTTCGCTGTCAATTTAGAACGAGCTTGGGACTCTCTCTCAGCAGAGATAAAGTGAATGATACTCAAAACATCTGGGGGGCGAAAACAGAAGATATCACTTTTCAATAGAAAAGAGAAAAATCGCTCATCCCATGAAGAGAAAAAGATGATTGCAAGATATAAGCACGGTGCTATAATCATCAACGTTAGCCATGCGCAAGGCTGTTGAGAATTGTTTCTATTACATTGTACTGTTGAATTAGTACGAAATAAATTGAGATGTTCTTTGAAGACAATGCAGAAAAATACCACGAGACCTGCCTTCAGATCGAGAAATAGAAATAAATCTATAAAAAGACAAAACGTGGAAAATTACAAGATAAGTTTTAGGAATTCTGCGCAAAAAATAAAAGCAAGGTCAAGGACATTATTGTCGGTTTATTACACAGCTTTGGAATATTTAATGTATTGCTACATTCTCTGCAATGAGTGAATAAGTAGTCTGTAAATCTTGTGAAGAAGAGAGTCGAGCGTACGTGGTCTGGTATTTTAACTGATTATAGTTTGTGATGAATGTAAGATGATAGGATATAACTCTAGCCTTTTAATCAACGAAATAGCTTATTAAATCTACAAGAGATTTAAATCTCTAATGAGAGTGTAAATGGGGAATGCAAAATTATGTTGTACAGATAAAATTATGGATCTTCAAAGAGGACTCTTTCTTGAACTTTTCTCATCAAAGAAAATAGAGGCCTGGGAGGAGCTCAACAGCCAAATAGATAAGATATCGTATAATCGCTTACCCATCAAAAGCCGTGCGGACCGAGTTTCGCGTCACCATCGAAATATATATTCGTTTTTTGACGTTTTTATTAAACTTAAAGGATTTTGATTTGCACAAAAAAATAATTTCAGTATTTCCTCAGAAACTTTCCCCCTGGAATTTTTTTCTTACGAAAATTGGACGAAGAGAAGCAGGCGACTACATTTTTCCCTGCATTTTCCCGAAAACTCGCGTATTGTTATAGATTTTCCCAAGACACTCTTATCCTAAATTTTTAACAGCAAAGTGATAAACATACGTTAAAAGTAGATTCTACGAGGAGCATTTTGATACCAGAAAAGACATTGTTTCTTGAATGATAGACCCAAATTCATCGATTCAGAAAAATAATGATCAGCACCCAACTTTCTTGAAAATATCACTTTCTTATTTTTCCTTCGATTATGACAATATTTAACCTGGATTTAATTACAGTATGCCATAAATAATTGATATTTGTTTATGCACCATTCATATACCATCCTGAATATTATATATAACCTGAGAATTGTGGTCTATGGCCCTCAATTCCCAGGTTCATCCCCACCATACAAGATCAAAGAATGACATTCATTTAGAAAAAAGAACCGAGTTAAATAATGAAGGCCCATTTCACGCTGGTATAAAATTTTACAATAAATTGCAAAATTTTCTTAAATGTTTAGTTGAAATAAAAGATTTTAAAATTACATTAAAACAGTTTCTTATTGAAAATTCTTTCTATTCTGTCAATGAGTTTTTTGATTATGTAGAGGTGAACGTAAATTCATTTATAATATGGTATGTCTTGTGTTTTATTAGGATATCTTACTGTAGCGTTCTTCTTTGTAATATGTTTATTATTCTTTGTAATGTGAATATTGTATATTTTAATTGTAAATAATATATTTTAATAATATTATATCATATGGAAAAATGTACTATTTCTCTATGTATATATTGATTTTATCTGACAATTCCATGCATGACTGTAAATGCCTACGGAGAATGAAGTGACTATGACTATAACACAACCAATGACTCAGAAGCGAACGAAAGATTTCATGATGATCAATACCATAGGAATACACCATATTAAAGATAAAATTAGGGTTCGGTGATCCTATAGACTATATTGAAACGTTTATTCCCGCTTTTACCATTCCATTGTTACTTATGAGGTTTATTTCTGAGTGACAAAATTCCATACTATGTCATATAAATGCTAAATAGAATGCGCAATTCTTATATACAATCACTTAAGAAGGGTTCATGACTAAAGGTCTATGCCTTTACAGCGCTAGATCATTTCACAAGTTTAGGGGGGGATGGTCAAAACATTCTCTTTTCAACTAATGACGCTTTATGACACAACTCTTAAAAATGGTGCTTATTGATGCAATACCCATTGGTTGTACATCAGGGGGTGAATTACCTGTAACCAGAATTGTTTCAAGGATTTATTGGAGAAGTCAATATTCGAATGCCCAATGAAATTCATAAAGAAAAAGTTTGCTTTGGACATGACTGTTAATGTCTTCGATTCATAGTTAGTCACCTGAATTTTACTTTATTTTCAACGTTTTCTTAGTATTTCATTTCAATTAAATACTTTCGAGTAGTATTGCATTTTATTTTTCTAGTTTTAAAGTTTAAATAATTTTAATTTTATAATTTCGTGAAGTTCTGGTTTTTTAGTTTTTCAATTTTAAAATTTAAATAGTTTTTATTCATAATGAAACTGTACGAATATTTAAACAATGTGGTGGTCAACTCCCTTGATGTGTTTATTGTGGCAAGTGTACCGTGGGCTAGAATCGAAAAAAGCTAAAAATACGAAAACGCTTTTCATGAGTGCGGACCTCGAATTTTCCCATGATTGATAATGGATAAATCCTGCATACAAATATTGAGGTAATTTGCATTGGATCCTTCGCAACAGTATTATACAGGAGGTCAAGGTTGACCAATTTTTGCGAAAATTTCCCGTTTCCGATTTTTCGCGAAATTCTTCAACTTCGAGTCGATTGTGAACCCAAACTAGGAAAATCATCGGGTAAAATATGATGCCATATTATAAATATGTTCTTTGTCCTTCATAAGCCTTAATTTCAATGAGCTCTGTTGAATATTTATATACTTTACATCACAAAACGGCCGACACTTATTTGGAACAAATTTTTACATAAAGCGAGGAAAATAGTAGATTGAGACACCGTGTGACACGGGATTACTTACACCACGATAAGCTATAAACCTTCCCTAATGGGAATCTGAAATAAAATCTTGCCCCAATAATATATAAGGCGACTTTTTGACAACGCTACTATACAAGGCCCAAATCCGCGCGTCCTCCGTTACGCTCTCGTGTTTTGAGAGGAACAACGAACCAATGCTATTCTGGTTCGTTCTTTTTGTATATTTCAAGCATTATTATACTTCGTACATATCTTAGATATCAATATTCATTAGAAAGTCAACATTTCTTGTAGAGTGATAATTGAAAAAATAATGTGGGCTATGCTTTAAAGCATGGGACCACGTCAGCGATATTTATATCATATATTAGTTTACTTTCGCGTGATAATGCTAAATTTCTGACATATAAGCATATAGTGGTGGCATATAGTATCACGGATATAAGCCGAAACCTCTGCTGTAGCACAGCAATAATCTTTGAACGCTATTTCATTTAGTGGAAAACCACTTGAAATTACCTTCAAGATATTGGCGAATCTTTTCATGAGATCCTCGTCAATTATTTTTAAGAAATATTTAATTAAATTAGCATTGGGAAATGGTACTTTACGAAAAAATTTACAATATAAAACAAACTCTTATCTTTGTGAATGAAGATTTCATCCTTATCGATTTCAGTATCCTGATTTTTATATTTAATAAAAGATTACGCGTTAATAAAAATAACTTCAACCTCGCACCTGTTATTTCAGCTGATAGATACGGAATTTAATATTAATATTTAATTTTAATTTAATGTTCAAATCATAACGAACATTTACACATAAACAACGTCCTGAAAAGTGTAATTCGATATCTCACGTTGTAATACACCTATAATTACGGAAAAACATTCTTCACAAAAGTGTAATTTGATATCTCCCGTCGTAAAACGAACATTTACTCAAAAACTACGTCCTGAAAACTGTAATTCCATATCTCTCGTTGTAATACACCAATAATAACGGAAAAACATTCTTCACAAAAGTGTATTTTGATATCTCTCCTCGTAATAACGAACATTTACTCAAAAACTACGTTCTGAAAAGTGTAATTCGATATCTCTCGTTGTAATACACCAATAATTACGGAAAAACGTTCTTCACAAAAGTGTAATTCGATATCTCTCGTTGTAACAACGAATATTTACATATTACTGATGCATTTTGGTGAAGCATAGACGCGTGTCATTTAGAAGGTTGTACATGCCACAAACTTGATCACACCGAAATCAAACTCTTGTCGTCAAAGAATTTAATGAATGCTGGTTTTAAAAGCAAGTGAAACCAAAAATTCAAATGCGTCTTTTTGAATTGGGGGATATTGTGCTTCTGCACACGCCGAGAGCATCATGCTCAATTATTCCATTAATTTTTCCATTTGTATTCAAGACCATTTTGGATTACTCGGATGTCTGGATCAAATTCTTGTTATCTGACCGATGAGCAGAGTAAAGAACTGTGGTTTATAATTTCGCGAATATTAGACCGTATGTGCTCGCATCGGGTCTGCAACCATTGAAGTTAGAAAATAAAGAAACATTAGTGATCCAAGGTGACGATTTGGTGATCATGTGGTAAATAGCTACGCCGATTCGTTCCGGGAAATTAATACTATGCTGTTATTTAGAAGTAAATAAGGGGATTAAATATGTTTTTTGTATGTTTTTGTATAAGAGTTCAAATTTATTAAGTTCAGCTATTTCCATTTTGATCTATCTTTTGTATGTGAAACAAATGGGCTATCTATTTAAGGTGCCGGAATAGCATAAAGGCTATTGTTAATTTGAATTCTTTTATTTTTTATGTATGATTTTTAAAAATGGATTGTATTGTCTTGGGCATTTGTTTTTATTTTAATGAAGTTGCCTGTGGTCAAAGAGGACTAAAAGATGAACGAGGTGACCGTAAGAGGAATGAGGGCATTATTGAGGTGCAGCACAGAGGAAATAACCATGAAGAAGGTGGACGAGCACTTGGTGATCAAAGCACGAGGAGAAAACGGCTCCAAGAGTTAAAAAACGAGTGGGTTAAAAACGCAAGAGACATGAGACTCAATTCACATTAGTAACTAAAACAATATCACCATTTATTTACATTGTTACTTTATGAATGAACTTGATAAAAATTTTCCATAAATTTGAGAACGAAATAATTATTTGAACATTTATTCACAATGTGTGATTTAAAAACTTTCTACAATGTAGAAACTATTTTTAATATGATTGCTAAATTCTCACGTATTTCTACATGACTTTACTGACATTGGATGAATTAATACACACACATCAGTGGCCTATACTATATAATAATTCTGTAAAGGAAATCCTGTCTGCACATTGAAACCATTTTTAAAACAGTGGTATAGATGGTGATTATTATTCACCCTGAGTCTTAAACACCAATTTAAATCATTTTTGTTTATCTATGTGTATGTCACAGTATCACGCAAAAAGTACCCAATCAATACAATAGTTAGGAGGGATACTTAGGGATAGGATGCGAGGTATGTCGTGGAATGACATAAAAATTACCTCTTATCCTGATATAAGACCATTTGATCCATGACAAGGAAAAAACTTCCCATAAGAAATACATGCATAGTTCTGTTTACCAATTGCAAGCTCTACTTTTTCATGATTAAAATAGAAAGAATGATCAAACAATATGGAGACAAGCATAAAAAGAGAGAAAATTGAATGAAACATCTTATTTAGGTCGCTGATAATCATTATTGTGTAAAAAATTCCAGTATTTCAATGAGATAACCCAAAGTTTTGTTAAGCCTTGGGGCTGTAAACAACTTATCCCAAACAATAGAAATGAAATTTAACTTGGCTGGGGCTCGAACAGAGGTCTCCCACTTGCGGGGCTGGAATTCTAGCCATTAGAGTAACGAGCCACTCAATTTCACTTCTACTTATCCCGTTGATGACAAATTCAATTGTAGAAGCCAAGCTAACACATTTTCCCTTAAGAATTCATGGTGAAATTAGGCTTATTTAAATGTTTTTGTATAAATGAATCGTATGTGATGCTTTACAATTCAAAATTTTAATTTTACGTATGTATCCCATTTGCCACCTTTCGGATGGTGGCAGGGGGAGCATGAACCACAACTGTTTCACTTATTGGTTTATGGGATATATAACTGAAAATGAACAGCAATTATCATACCTATGTATCCCTACCATCCCATTAAATGAAGGGGAAACCTCTCACTATCACATGGAAGTGCACACGATTAGAATTAAAGTGCAAAATTTTCTGCTGCATTCCAATTTCCAACAGATTGATAGTATCGAGATAGAGATTTGAGACAAATTGCACTGCATTTCTATGCCTAGGAAACCCCTGGGAAAGCTATTCCCATCACAGTGAGGGCCCGGGTCAGTCACCAGAAGGCCCCGTGTCCTACTTTTTTCCTTAAGGATACAATACGATAATTCTAAAATAATATTTATGATGCCTCCCAGTAGGAGAGTGGATTCAAAATCACGAAAGTCAGAGATGTGGTCTTCTACGGTGTCAGCGGAAGAAATGTCACAAAATGAGCATGAGTTAGACTCCAGATAAGTGCAAAATGCATTGCAGCAACTTTTAAGAATTCTTTGAATCACTTCCCATTAACATGCAAAGATAAAACCTGGCATGTAAACAGAGTTAAAATAGAAATTTCACATATGCAGTGCACCGTTTCTCCGATGATCCTTCATTTGATGCCACAGTGCCATTTTGCATTCTACCATGCATTTTAATGCTGAGACTTATCCGCCATATCTTCTTAACTACAATGCATCATGGATGTGTTTACAATCGTGAAGCATTACAATTAAACATCACTGTAAGATTTAAAAACAAGGACATTGTTGAACTATGTCAATCTAGACTGTGAATACCATGGTAGACCAGAATACGGATTACAATACATTTACCTTAAGAAAATAGGTTAGCTATGCCTATACCATACAATAAATCTGTAAAGGGGGTCATTTATGTAAAGATTATGTAGAGTAAAGATTCTTATTTTGGTAATTATCTATTGTTAACAAGTCAATATCTTGAAAATTTTGATGAAATGAACGGAAGTTATGAGAAATTTTCATTTCAAATTCATATAAAGAACCAGCTCCCATAACCACAAATGTTATTCATGAAGCTCAAGGATTTTCCTGCAACATTACATGGGGACACGTCTATGTATTGGTATGAATGAATGATAGGATGTATGAATAGAAGGAATTATTCAGAAAATTAAGCATTGTGGTTTTGAAAAATTTGTAGCATCCATTCGCAGGGAACAACGTACAATAATTTAAGCAAAGTTCTTGATCTGCACTCAACTTTCCTAATTGGCTTATTCTGCATATCATAGCAGTATTTTGAGTGAATATATATGTAATTCAACATCTCACTCTTTCAGGCTATCTTTTCTTTTCGTGAGGATCAACTGTTTCGCAATTAGAAATGATAAGCATACAGGCAGTTCAGCTATTCCACATTAGGAATTGACTGTGGCTGTCTATGTTTACTTAAAACTCAAGAAGGATTAATTGAAAAACTTGCAGGTTATTGAAATCCTAGGACGCGCTTACTCTATGTGTATATTTAATCTCAGATTCACCCACTGATGAGGCAAAGCATTTCCTAGACATTAATATGAAGTGTATTTTTATCCCTTGCAAGTTCTATTTGTATTCCAAAATTGCAGGAAAAACACTTATTGGACAACTTGAGTAGAGTTATGAGTAGTGAGAAATTGATACAGTTAAATATTATTATTGTCGATGTTACTTCCATTCATAATCATGAGAAATTGAAATGATTAAAATCACTACATGCTGTCACATTGAATCAAGGGAATGTTGGATTCTGTTATTTAAAAATATTGTTAAATTATTAAAGCTTATTTCTAATTTCCCCTTTAGATACTCAATTATAATATACTTCAGCTATAATAATCTAAATAAATAAATACAGAACCACCTGATTAAGAGGTTTTACAGGGAACCTAAGGAACACCGAGTTATATGTGTAAATACCAGTGTGTGTAAAGGTGGTTGCCTTACAAGATATTTTATTGAATATTGGCATTCTTTTCATACAAACACTAGGATACCTAATTTCAACCATGGTCACTTCACAATCAAGCATTGTTTACCATATCAAATTTTTAGTAAGAATTTTTTTAACAGCAGTGGTTTGTGAGTATCATGATCTGAATTGGAGGAGGTGTCATTCTGAAATACACCAAGATATTGAATTCCATTGGTAAAAATATTGTTGGCAGTGGGTTCAGTGTTATTCGTCATCTTAATTTTTAGCTGTGTCGTATAAGTAACACTTTCTATCTTTCATTTAGTTGGAACCCTGTTAACAGCATATAATATGGTATTCAACACTGTTTTTTCCCTGTTGAGATTCAATGGGAAGTTCAGCTCCTTTTGATGAATTTTTCGCAAGGATCAGTGCTTTGATGAATACATATTTTATGATGAAATGAAAGGATTCAAAAATTTACCGTACCACTGGATTTTATTTATCACAACCTAGGTTTCGGCCCCTTAGGCCATCTTCAGGTGAATAATTGTTTAAAAATTCAAAATTAGGAACCCTTCAAATAATTCATGATTGCATTTTTCCCTGAGAATTATGAAAATTGGAAGATTAATCAGCAAAATATTGTGTCTGGGCTACAATATCACAAGAAAGAAAGTTTATTTGAAAATGTACAGCTTTTCGAAACCTGGATGGTATGGAAGAAAAGGCAAAAAGGAAATGGCGTGGTAAGAGGGGATGTAGATTAAGATGTCATAACGGATATAGGACCACTGCTTCGACATATAGAAAATTTCAGGTCAAAGAATCTTCTACATGTCTTAGAAAGCATTTGCATAAGGTAATATTAAACTATCGCTTTACTGGTACAGATAGTAAGGTATTTAGATATTTGTGTAAAACATGTGTCCACACTTTGCTCACAAGAGCATAATTAATTAATAAATTTTAAATACACAAACAGTAGGAAAAAAATTTTTTAAATTGCCATTCTATGCTAAAAGTGTAGGGAAATAGATTCGTATGAAAGCACTCCAAAAATAGGAATAAAGTTCACTGCTCAATTTACCTCTGGTGTTTTAATTTCAAACCTGCTCTTTGTATTTTGCAACATCGTTAGACAAATGTTTGGTTCCTATACTATATCATTCAGGACAGCAAATATCACTCCATTTCCGAATAAGAGCAGTTAGACTAAACCAGATGATTTCTGACCAAATATATACCTTCAATGTTCCTTAATATTCTAAAACATCTGAAGTTAGTATTGGTGGTGAGAAGATGAACAGACTGCAAAAATTTTAAGTCAACAAGACCATTTTAATTTATATTGTGTAAGCCCTAGAGATTATGTTTACTGTTCCAGTAACAAAAAAATACAAAAGACACATCAGATGAAGTGAGAAGATCAATTTTAACATAGACTGAATAAATGTGGACTGGTCAGTTGTTATGGTGGTCATTCATAAGAGAGTAGGAAAAAACAGGAAGATAACCGACCGATATAGATACCATCGATTTTCAGTAAATTCTTTTAAGAATTTGTAAATTTTAAGAATCCTCACATTGACCGTTACCAAGGACATTCTAGTTTGATCTGGTACTTATTTTGAAAATCAGCCAGAAAATTATGAAGGGGACCCTGTAATCACAATGCACTTAAATATATCTTCCGTTTAGCGGACAGGGACAATGTTATCAAGCTAGTTCTTGAGAAGACTATGATTATTTCAATGAAAACCAAATGAGACAGAAATGCTGTTGTTATATTGCGTTTTAAGATACCTTCCCACTTTAGAAGCCACCCATGTCATCATGAAGACAGAAAATTAGATTTTATAGACTGAGATTCAAAGTCTTGCGTGGCACTACACTGCTTTCCCTCATTCGTCAGTTTACAATTTGTCAATGCCCATATGACTTAAGATTAATCTTTCAGAGATAATTTCCTTTCCTATATCTTACATTTCTCAATGAAATACATCTCAGAATTCAAACAAGATAACGATAATCACTTTGGAAGTTTTTGGAATATTTATTCTCTCTTTACAAGTATGAAATTCTTATCCCATCTCTCCAATTATTCATAGACAATTCTTCAAACTAATAGCACATGAATTCAATTAGTATCAGATAATGATTAATTAGTATCAGATAATGATCAATTCTCATTAGCAAACATTTAACAGAAAGATCCCTGGACCGCTGTGCAACTACAATAATTACATTTAATTTATTCAAATCCTTTGGAATTAAATGCCAAATTATTGTTATCATTCCTCATTTTCTTAAAATTACTCAACCATCACTTTCTTATTTTCTTCACCAATGTTTGAACACTGGGGTTGGAAACGTATTTTGAGATTTCTTGTTAATAATATCTTTCCAACTGACTTATTTTTCTATCTTACATTCTTAATTGCATTTAAATAGCTGTAAAAAATCAAGGCCTTTTACAGGGATTGAGTAGGAATGACAATTTATAACAGCCGCTTCGTATTAGATTAACATGAAAACTATCATATGCATTCTGGATGAATTTTGGTTGTGCTTTTCAATTTTTAACATTTTATTACCATTTCTTTAAGGCAGTTTGATTATAAAACAAATGCACCTCCAACTGGTTGGAAGTATTCTTTACTAGCAAAAATAAACTACAGGTTATAGTGCTTTTAAAAGGGTTTTTACGAGAGAAATGTCAACTTCCTGAGAAAACACGACAAACTCAAGAACAAGTCATGGGATGTTAAAATTCCGCAGGCATTCCACTCCTAGACTTTCAAACTTTAAACTATAAAATAAGGACTCTTCCTAGTAACGAGATGATGAATGAAAGATCATCCAAAAGTTTCTTGATCTGACCATAACTTTAGAAACATGAAATCTTGGATTTCTTTATCTCCACCCATCGTCTGCGATGGTCGGAGTACACGTGTCCAAATTGCTAGCAGCGGTAGCATTGGTGGATTCCATAGGTCATTTAAACTTTTCGAACATAATGCTTTGGCCTCCTATTGTTGTTAATACCAGTGAACCTTTCCACAAAATATTCATCACTGAAGACAACCAGGAAGGGAGGTATAGGCTGCAGTTTTTACATAGTTTTTCGCTGTTTCTAAAACCATTTTCCTTAAAAGATTTTTTTATTGATGATGTCATTGGGCAAGCCATGTTCTTCAAGCGATCACGCTATGTCTTCCAAGCGGAGTCTTTTTGAAAAAAACACAAACTTAGTCTCCTTTATTGTTTCCAGCCAGTACATTTAGAAATAATACTATCGAATAAGATATATTATCCATAATAAGAATTATTATAGTGGTCTTATAAGACCACTATAATAATTCTTCATACTGCATCACTTTACTATAATTGGTCTTTCTGCCAGATTGGAGACTGTTTTGGACCATTTAACCTCTTCTCTTATAACGGAAAACCCAATCATCATCTAAATAAACCACTGGATGTTTCCTCATGATTTCAACTGGACCTCATCAGGTTTGGATTTAGGAGTAACAGACGGTGTTGACGAGAAATTCCTGATGATCACCAGTGATAGGGGTTTCATAGGACCTGTCCTTTCCCTTCCAATGGCAACAACTGTCTGCCACTTATTCACTTCCACAGAGATCCATAGCCAGCCTCTCCCTTCCGGGTGGTTCCTGGCTTATTGATCTCACAATGATGGCAGTCTCTGTCTCCGGCAAACAGGAGCTAATCTCACTTGGCTACGGGTGGATGCTTGGATGCAAATGACTCTGAATAACCAGACTTATCCTATTGGAGAGTTCCCGGTTTATAGTCAACATCTCCAAGGGCGATCCCTTCCCCCCCCCCCCTTATGGTCGAGGTCAGGAATCGCACCACAGACTCCACCTCGCGCTACTTGGGATAGCTTCTCTGTTGCCAACGGACGGAAGAGGTGCCGATGGCCTCCAACAGGCTCATTCATTCTTCTTTCTATTGTGGAAGGTATTTCAAGATAGGACCTACTTGCCTCCATCAAGAGGTGACCACGAGCAAATTTCTGGCGTTAATGCCGTCTTTGAAAAACCCCACTTGGGCTAAAAAAACCCGAGACAGGTCTAATTGGATCAGAGGAGGGCATATTGCCCCACTCAGCAATACTTGTATAATTTCCATCCGAGATTTAACTACTAATTAAAGGGACATCCATGGTACTGGCCGGATCGTTTGGGTTAAGAACTAGGTGTCAAGGAATTACATCATTTCCTTCTCAATGCGGGTTTATTTTTTCAAGGGCTCATACGATCCGTTGCTCTCGGCACCCGGAAATCTAAAAGACCATGATTTTTGACCCTTTCAACAGAAGTTAGGAAGACAACAGCGAGTCGCTCTCAGACATGAGCATCGCCACGAACGAAGTCTCGCATCTAAAACATACACGACACACCAAAGCCCAAAAAGAAAGACAACTTGAATTAGTCACGCTTAGCCCTCTGCTCGGAAGAGTTCAATAACTATGCAGAGAGCAGTGTTTAACGTTTAGATACGTTTGCGGATTTAAAATTGAAATAGCAAAATTTAAACGATCAATTGGGACTCCACAACGCCATCGCTGCTTTGTGCATACACTTAAGGCTAGTTAAATACTGACTCGCACAAAGAAATTTGAAGCATTTGTCAAATGAAAGCGAGAAACTAAACTCCAATGTATGTCAACTGTCCATCCAGGCACATCCAGCCGATCGTTGTTAAATTAAGTATTATATTTACGATTTTCAATTACTTATAAGAAACAAATATATCGCATTTGGAAAGAAAAACA
The DNA here is from genome assembly GCA_036926295.1 of Pachydiplax longipennis. NCBI lineage: Eukaryota > Metazoa > Arthropoda > Insecta > Odonata > Libellulidae > Pachydiplax > Pachydiplax longipennis. Next base: position 8,448,874 of record JAVFKF010000024.1, on the reverse strand, counting down.
AGTTGGACACAGTTAACACACAAAGGCGTTCGAACGAGATAAATGATACCTCTCGCAAATCCAACCGCCACCTCTTACAGATAATGACGTAGTTCATTATAGCAAACGCGGCAAAGGCGACTACAGAAACATATAAATGCATTCAATTCGAAAAATAAACCTCAATGTCGCATGTGAGGCACAATCAAAATCAAAATAACCACTTGAATTGTTAAGGCTTACAAAAACTGCGCTCGCTCTACACGACATCATTTCTACGCATTTCTTTCCATATGTCCCTCACTGTCTTTAAAGTACTAGTATGGAATGCCAATGGAATATATCATGTGTTTCAGCACTTTCTATGCAAAAAGGGAATGAGCATAATTGATCTCGGACGAACTATACAAAAAATAAAAGTTTGAGATCCTGTTCAGCAATGACAACTGCTCACACAGAGCTATTATTAAAGACAGATGCTTTAACGTCCAGGAATGCAGAGATTGGAAAAAGGGCGAAATTATTTTAAGCGGTGCATAACCCTTGCTGGAGAAATATTACTATATTCTCTTCGGAAAATCATAAATACCCTGCCAGCCCTACGAGGAAAGCTTAAAAAAATAAATGGTAAGAAAACCTTTTCAAAATTACAGGTCAACAATATCCCCTCGTCATAGGCCACCGAACGAAAGCTATTATAACTATTCTTGTAACATTTACCGAGTAGACATTCAACGCACTCACCAATGATCACCTTCCAGTAATTCCCTACTCCGTTTTCTACATTTTCGAGCATTTCATTAACATTGATTTCGTTAAATTTGGAAGCCATCGAAAGCGATAATCTCTTCTCGCAGAGACATCAATAGAAGCTGAGGAATTGTATAGTTTATAAAATGCTCTACTCATTGCAACAGCCACGTCCAACCACCGTGCCCAATTCTCAATTTAATTGAGAAATGCAGACAGGAAATTACTCCCATAGTTTGGCTAGTTTCAGTAGCAAGTTTCAGGTTAAAAATCTTAAAAACAGAGTATACGAGAAAAAAAAACCTTTCAGGGATCCTATTTTTTATGCCTTAACCACATTTACTAGTTTACTAAAGAATGCTGATCAAATTGTAGGCGCCGCTAAATACAAGCACTAAAAAACCAAAAAGTTTTCTTTGCACACGATTGATACAAAACCCAAAAAAATTTCAGAAAAGGTATCAATTTTACCATATTTCCTTAGGTTCTCGATACCTTCGGAGAAAAGCCTAACGAATATCAGGATAAATAATAATAATTCCCACCTTAGCCGTGATAAATGGCATATGTGATTTTCACCATGTAATTCGTCCTGGTAAATGCAAATGCTTATATCTAAGAAAATCCCCACCTGCAAACATTCTATCATTAATAATTACCATGACTTTTCAAATAGATTTGTTAAAATAAATATCAATAAGCAAAGCTATGATGGACGCTCGTACATTCCATTCCCTGGGGGAATTGTGTGAAATTCGTTTTGAAGAATTGGGTCAGCGCATTTCTTATGGTGCTAACATAGGGCCAATAAATATTTTTCGAAATTAACAACCCACAACAGTGATTATTCATTATAGAAGATCGCACAAATTGTGAATGATTACTTGCGTCATAGATTTATAAACGTATCATTTCGTATAAAACGAAATCAAACAATTTCTGACTTACAAAGTTAATACTTTACGGATTAGAAATTTAAAATGGAAATAAAATGCTGACTTGTTGATTTCAGAAAGACGCAAAATCACACAATCTTTCGACTGTCTGAAACTATACACCGAGCTAAGGAGACACTGGGGGGAATCGAGCTCACATTTCTGCCCATTGCGAACAAATGCCTTTCTGTGAAAAGGATAGAAAACACGAGTGATCTGCCATTGCGCAGCAGAGTTACATTTGACGTTTCTATAGTAGAGATAGTCTTTGGCCGAGAGTTGCTTTCAGAATGCCACGTGGTATTATAGAATAGGAGTTACTTTCCTCCGTACCGCAAGCTAGTTTGAAATAAATTCCACAAATACCCAAATAATAATTGAGATCTGCTTGCAAAAATACTCCCAGATTAATCTCACCGTGTAAAGTGGAAGTGGAATAAACTCTGACCTGGTGTCGAACACAGACCCACTCGGGGAGATTTCGCTATGGAAATTTGAAAGCAAAAAATCTACTGAATGCAAACATTCATGTCGATATGATATGAAAGTCAAAAAATTCCCCATTTAAAGTGCTTGGTAGAAGGCAAATACATCGAAAATTGGGATCGAAACCCACTAGGGTAAATGTCAAAAAGGTGTCCATGATTTCCGTTCACATGCCAGGTTCTCGAGAAATAGTTAAAAAAATATATCTGTAAAATAGAAACAATTTATATTAATGGAGAGAAAGAGGTCACTTCGGCAGGGAGTCACTCCGGTTAACCCTGAGTTAGGAGAGCGTTTGGTCATTAGAATCAGCAAATTCGAAACGAGCTTGCAGCAATTTGCAAAGGAAAAATTGCGAGGCATAACGTTGTCAGTAATCGGATTTATAATGGAATGACACATAAGCCTTGAAATTGATTATTAATTCAGAAGAATCTGTAGAAAATCCTATTTCTATAACCTGGGGCATAGAAGAGCCTGAAAAAGAAAGTAAGGATTTGTGATCCTCCAATTTCAGAAGACGAATTGACTTTCACACCGATTAGCCTATTTCCACCATTTGGATAGGATTTATGACAATCTATGAAGAGGTTAAAAGTAGGTTTGGTGAAAGGTTACTTTATTTTGATAACACGATGGAAAACGAATTGTTTCAAAGACAGGAGATTCCGGATTTTGCAACCAGGGTTCAAAGTAATAACGCGTCTCGAAATGGAAGCCACCAATTAACTCTGAATAGGTATTCCAAACCAACCACCTTTCCCACCGCCTTACCAATATGTAACCCAAGACGACCGAAGAAATTCAGGTGTTGTCAGAGGAAGTATGAATAACCGGTGTTTGGAAGACTGGAGCAATGAAATTTGCTCACAAAATACAACTAGAAAGCAATCCCATTTATGATTTGCTATAGAAAAGAGAGGAAGCGAGGATTTTGACCAGAAGTTGAAATTATTAGTTCAGAAATAATAATTAATTGTTGTTTCGACACGGGCAGTGAGGCCTCTCTGGTGGACTTAAGTTTAAAGCCTAATCCGATTCCATTTATACTAAAATCAAAAGTTCAGCAACAAATAGAAAATATGACGACCAATGATATCTTTGAAAAGGTCCCAAGTGCTTACAATAATCCATTGGTTACCGCTGATAAGAAAAAATAATGACGTAAGATAGTGTATATATGCTAGCAAATCAATAAGTTTAACGGATCTTCCATGGAGAGAAACTTCTTTGTCAACATCATAGTAAGAAATATTTTACAGCCACTGACTTATGCTTACTTGCAGATATAGCTATTTCATTACATCATAGTTACATCCTAATGATCACACATATAATGCACGAGGTGAACTGCTTGTCGAATCTCAACGAGGAAAATTAGTGGTAAATACCATATTATATGCATTCAACTTTAACTCCGCACAAAACGAGATAGAAAATTTAACTTAAGAGACGAAGACAAAAATTAACTCCACAAAATCACCCTGAAACCAGTGACAACATTATGTTCGCCTGTGGAATCCAGTATTATTATGTGCATAATAATTACGAAAGGTGATGAATTGTCATAAGTTATATCTGTGATATAACTGTGATTACGACATCGTTCGAAGCAACAACATGTTCATGTATGAAATCCAGTCTCTTTACATTCATGATATGCTTAACTTGATAGATAGTCAGAAAAACTTATTATAATTATGCTACCATTAATTATTTGCAGTAATATTGTAAATAAAAACTAGTATATGTTAACTTTTTGAGTCGGAGAATGGGTGAACAACATTCACTGCTGCTTTAAATTGTCACATTTTAGGGGTTCATTATCATTCGCGAGAATTGAGAAACCTATTTGAAGCAACACAATGAAGTCCGCTTTTGTATTATATAATACATCGTTAACTCCTTAACACCTCGTTGTAATCCGCATTCAAGTCTCCCATTGTATTTACAATCTTGTATATGTAGTTCAACGAACGACTTGGCTTTAATTTTACAGTGATATTTAATTGTAATGCATCACGATTGTAAACGCATCCATGACGCATTGTAGTTAAAAAGATATGGGTGATAAGTCTCGGCATTAAAATACATGGTAGAATGCAAAGTGGCACTCGGGCATCGAACGAAGGATCATCGGAGAAAAGGTGCACTGAGTATGTGAAATCAACTCTGTTAACACGCCATCTTTGCATGTTTCAACGGGAAGCGATTCAAAAGAATTCTTCAAAATCGCCGCAATGCATTTGGCACTTACCTGGCGTCGAACCCACGCTCATATTGTGACATTCCTTCCGCTGACACCATAGAAGACCACAATCTCTGTTGTCCGAGATATTGAATTCTCTCTCTTACCGGGAAGCGTCTAAAATAAGATTCGAGAATTAGGGCATTTTTTCCTTAATGGGAAAAATAGGATATCTATGGGAAAATTAGCCTTCTGGTGGACCCGAACCCTCACGGTAAAGGGAGTAGATTTCCTATGCGTTTCTAACGTCTAGGAATGCAATTCAATTTTCCTCAAGGCTCAAATCAAACCTTTTCCAAAATAAAAGGGGGGAAGGACGGAAAATCCGCTAATTATATAAAGGATTTTAAATATGAATCCTTGCCGTATGTATTTAATCGTATGGGCTGAGAACTTCTGGGGCAGCATTTATACCCTGTATCGACCATATATTCGGAAGTGAATGTAGAATTTATTACTAAGAATGAGGACGATGTATTAATTTCTTTTAAAAGATTCGCGCCGTATTTCATATATTTGGAGACTCTATTTAGAAGATTGGTGAACGTAAATATGATATTGAATCCAAAAATGTCTCAGTTTTGTTGATCAACCGTGCCGATTTTGGATCTTTAACGACGGAGTGCAGGCAGATCCGAAAAAGAGTTGAAATTATTCAGCAGGGGAATGTACCGCGTAATTTTACACATTTGAGGAGATTTTTAGGATTGCGTATTTATTAATAAAGATTCTGCCTGAACTATATAAGATACTTAAATTTGTACGTGGATTTATCACATGCGATGTTAATTCTAACGAAGAAGAATGTAAAATGGCATTGGACGCCGGAATTCCAGGTAGCATTGGAAAGGCTCGTGTTACATTACCCGACTTCATTGGCCTTTCCAAACTGCTTGCTCCGACGTGGGGTTGGGAGCCTTCGAAAGATGGCGAACACCTGGTCGTTGTTTTCATTATCAGGTCATTCCAGGATCCCGAAAAATATTGACAAATGGAAAAAGAAGCATTAGCCATTGTGTGCGCTGTGCAGAAGCTAGGGACGATTATATTAGATAACGAGATCTCTAAGATTAGAAAGCACTGTCATTTCTAACAACCTTCAAGTTAGAGCAGCATACCAGATTAGTTAAATGGGTATTACATCTGCAGGAATTTTCCTTTAAAATAGAGTATTGCTTAGGTAGTGAGAATCGAGTTGTAGATTGGATGAAACGACATCCTGCAGCAGATCAATCCGAAAACATTAATGCAATTTGCCACCACAATAATAGATTCGTAAACTAACAATCATCCGAATAAAATTTTAGAAGACCCATCTAATCTTCAGAAAACGGATCGGAAATTTTATATAAAAACATGAGGTGATTTGTCACATGCCGATCCAGATTTCCGTTCAAATAGAATTAAAATTCATGCGTTATTTTTCAATGCAAGCAAAATTGCGGAAATATTCAGAATTTTAATTCCAAGGGAAGTGCAAGAAGAACTTATTACCTATGCCCACACCAGTCACGGACATTGTGGGATTCTAAAAACTATTTGTTGGTTGAAGAATAAACATTACCGGCGTAATATGAATCGTACAGTTCGTAAGGAGGTACATTCTTTTGATCTATGCCAAATAAAGAAATATCCGAACAGGTATTTAGAATTCCGGAGGAACCAGGCGATTTGTATGTTCTGGATATTTATAGTACACTTCCAAAGGCGGGATATCGGAATCGACACATACTTGTGTTTCTGGATATATTTACATAATTCGTTCTAGTGAACACAAATAATAAGTCTACTACTATGAATTTCACACCAATCATAACTGATAAATTTATTAAGTTACGTGGGAAACCAAACAGAATTTTATCGAACCAGGGACACAATACACGTGTGCTTAGTGGAGCCACTTCGGATTGAATAGGATTCAGATTAGCTTTCTCGTCCATAACACGCCTTCAGACCAATCCCAGTGAAAGGATAATAACTCACCTTCTTCACAATTAAGGTAATCCTCATTCCTTTTCGTTCGAGAATCACTAATTTCCGAACAGTCGGTTTCCAAACGTATACGAAGCATTTTCAACTACGAACATTTCCAATCTGGGACAATCTTCAGCATTCGAAAATACGGTACGAATAGCGAATTCACCGATCGCTTTCCAAACGGAATAATTTCAGGGCAAGGTTGAATCGAATGATCTTCGCGAACGCTAAGAGAAAATTCTCGAAACTCCCGGATTTCGGTACCGAAAAGTATATGCGCGCTTAATCTCATAGGCCGTGACACGAAGCAATAAAATAAAAGATATAACTTGGCACAGACGCACAAATGAAACTATGATACTCATCAGTCTCTCCTGGCAGCCCCAATTGCGTCTTCACAAAACAGCGGCTGAGTTCTTCCGACGTGACATCCTACCCGAGCGGCGTCCGCGCCTATACTGATTCCCCCCTCCCAGAATGCATTGGGTTGCCGAAGGAGGGATAGATAAATTGGCGCGCATGTAAACGAACTCGTAATAACCACAGACCTTAATTGTTTTAAATGTTATCACATTTTCTTAAGGGGGAGGCCGCCCCGACGTTTTCAAAAAACTAAAAATATTTTTATACTTTAAAAATAAAGTTTAAACGTTTTCTACGCAATTCTCTTGGTCCGTCGTAAATATTCCTTTTGTTTAAGTAGTTATTGCTAATTTTAACTGACGGTGCACTCCAGCTGGAGGGGCGAATACGGAGAATATCGACTTGCGTCAACTTTGTTAACTTTACTTTTTTGTTACACTTATTTAATTTGACTCGAGGCATTGCTTTCAGGTTAAGTAAAATTTATCGCATACATAATTAAGGATCTTTTGATTATTGTATTTGTTCACCTTTGATGATCGAGCAACGCTGAGGGCATCTTTCGCTGTCAATTTAGAACGAGCTTGGGACTCTCTCTCAGCAGAGATAAAGTGAATGATACTCAAAACATCTGGGGGGCGAAAACAGAAGATATCACTTTTCAATAGAAAAGAGAAAAATCGCTCATCCCATGAAGAGAAAAAGATGATTGCAAGATATAAGCACGGTGCTATAATCATCAACGTTAGCCATGCGCAAGGCTGTTGAGAATTGTTTCTATTACATTGTACTGTTGAATTAGTACGAAATAAATTGAGATGTTCTTTGAAGACAATGCAGAAAAATACCACGAGACCTGCCTTCAGATCGAGAAATAGAAATAAATCTATAAAAAGACAAAACGTGGAAAATTACAAGATAAGTTTTAGGAATTCTGCGCAAAAAATAAAAGCAAGGTCAAGGACATTATTGTCGGTTTATTACACAGCTTTGGAATATTTAATGTATTGCTACATTCTCTGCAATGAGTGAATAAGTAGTCTGTAAATCTTGTGAAGAAGAGAGTCGAGCGTACGTGGTCTGGTATTTTAACTGATTATAGTTTGTGATGAATGTAAGATGATAGGATATAACTCTAGCCTTTTAATCAACGAAATAGCTTATTAAATCTACAAGAGATTTAAATCTCTAATGAGAGTGTAAATGGGGAATGCAAAATTATGTTGTACAGATAAAATTATGGATCTTCAAAGAGGACTCTTTCTTGAACTTTTCTCATCAAAGAAAATAGAGGCCTGGGAGGAGCTCAACAGCCAAATAGATAAGATATCGTATAATCGCTTACCCATCAAAAGCCGTGCGGACCGAGTTTCGCGTCACCATCGAAATATATATTCGTTTTTTGACGTTTTTATTAAACTTAAAGGATTTTGATTTGCACAAAAAAATAATTTCAGTATTTCCTCAGAAACTTTCCCCCTGGAATTTTTTTCTTACGAAAATTGGACGAAGAGAAGCAGGCGACTACATTTTTCCCTGCATTTTCCCGAAAACTCGCGTAATGTTATAGATTTTCCCAAGACACTCTTATCCTAAATTTTTAACAGCAAAGTGATAAACATACGTTAAAAGTAGATTCTACGAGGAGCATTTTGATACCAGAAAAGACATTGTTTCTTGAATGATAGACCCAAATTCATCGATTCAGAAAAATAATGATCAGCACCCAACTTTCTTGAAAATATCACTTTCTTATTTTTCCTTCGATTATGACAATATTTAACCTGGATTTAATTACAGTATGCCATAAATAATTGATATTTGTTTATGCACCATTCATATACCATCCTGAATATTATATATAACCTGAGAATTGTGGTCTATGGCCCTCAATTCCCAGGTTCATCCCCACCATACAAGATCAAAGAATGACATTCATTTAGAAAAAAGAACCGAGTTAAATAATGAAGGCCCATTTCACGCTGGTATAAAATTTTACAATAAATTGCAAAATTTTCTTAAATGTTTAGTTGAAATAAAAGATTTTAAAATTACATTAAAACAGTTTCTTATTGAAAATTCTTTCTATTCTGTCAATGAGTTTTTTGATTATGTAGAGGTGAACGTAAATTCATTTATAATATGGTATGTCTTGTGTTTTATTAGGATATCTTACTGTAGCGTTCTTCTTTGTAATATGTTTATTATTCTTTGTAATGTGAATATTGTATATTTTAATTGTAAATAATATATTTTAATAATATTATATCATATGGAAAAATGTACTATTTCTCTATGTATATATTGATTTTATCTGACAATTCCATGCATGACTGTAAATGCCTACGGAGAATGAAGTGACTATGACTATAACACAACCAATGACTCAGAAGCGAACGAAAGATTTCATGATGATCAATACCATAGGAATACACCATATTAAAGATAAAATTAGGGTTCGGTGATCCTATAGACTATATTGAAACGTTTATTCCCGCTTTTACCATTCCATTGTTACTTATGAGGTTTATTTCTGAGTGACAAAATTCCATACTATGTCATATAAATGCTAAATAGAATGCGCAATTCTTATATACAATCACTTAAGAAGGGTTCATGACTAAAGGTCTATGCCTTTACAGCGCTAGATCATTTCACAAGTTTAGGGGGGGATGGTCAAAACATTCTCTTTTCAACTAATGACGCTTTATGACACAACTCTTAAAAATGGTGCTTATTGATGCAATACCCATTGGTTGTACATCAGGGGGTGAATTACCTGTAACCAGAATTGTTTCAAGGATTTATTGGAGAAGTCAATATTCGAATGCCCAATGAAATTCATAAAGAAAAAGTTTGCTTTGGACATGACTGTTAATGTCTTCGATTCATAGTTAGTCACCTGAATTTTACTTTATTTTCAACGTTTTCTTAGTATTTCATTTCAATTAAATACTTTCGAGTAGTATTGCATTTTATTTTTCTAGTTTTAAAGTTTAAATAATTTTAATTTTATAATTTCGTGAAGTTCTGGTTTTTTAGTTTTTCAATTTTAAAATTTAAATAGTTTTTATTCATAATGAAACTGTACGAATATTTAAACAATGTGGTGGTCAACTCCCTTGATGTGTTTATTGTGGCAAGTGTACCGTGGGCTAGAATCGAAAAAAGCTAAAAATACGAAAACGCTTTTCATGAGTGCGGACCTCGAATTTTCCCATGATTGATAATGGATAAATCCTGCATACAAATATTGAGGTAATTTGCATTGGATCCTTCGCAACAGTATTATACAGGAGGTCAAGGTTGACCAATTTTTGCGAAAATTTCCCGTTTCCGATTTTTCGCGAAATTCTTCAACTTCGAGTCGATTGTGAACCCAAACTAGGAAAATCATCGGGTAAAATATGATGCCATATTATAAATATGTTCTTTGTCCTTCATAAGCCTTAATTTCAATGAGCTCTGTTGAATATTTATATACTTTACATCACAAAACGGCCGACACTTATTTGGAACAAATTTTTACATAAAGCGAGGAAAATAGTAGATTGAGACACCGTGTGACACGGGATTACTTACACCACGATAAGCTATAAACCTTCCCTAATGGGAATCTGAAATAAAATCTTGCCCCAATAATATATAAGGCGACTTTTTGACAACGCTACTATACAAGGCCCAAATCCGCGCGTCCTCCGTTACGCTCTCGTGTTTTGAGAGGAACAACGAACCAATGCTATTCTGGTTCGTTCTTTTTGTATATTTCAAGCATTATTATACTTCGTACATATCTTAGATATCAATATTCATTAGAAAGTCAACATTTCTTGTAGAGTGATAATTGAAAAAATAATGTGGGCTATGCTTTAAAGCATGGGACCACGTCAGCGATATTTATATCATATATTAGTTTACTTTCGCGTGATAATGCTAAATTTCTGACATATAAGCATATAGTGGTGGCATATAGTATCACGGATATAAGCCGAAACCTCTGCTGTAGCACAGCAATAATCTTTGAACGCTATTTCATTTAGTGGAAAACCACTTGAAATTACCTTCAAGATATTGGCGAATCTTTTCATGAGATCCTCGTCAATTATTTTTAAGAAATATTTAATTAAATTAGCATTGGGAAATGGTACTTTACGAAAAAATTTACAATATAAAACAAACTCTTATCTTTGTGAATGAAGATTTCATCCTTATCGATTTCAGTATCCTGATTTTTATATTTAATAAAAGATTACGCGTTAATAAAAATAACTTCAACCTCGCACCTGTTATTTCAGCTGATAGATACGGAATTTAATATTAATATTTAATTTTAATTTAATGTTCAAATCATAACGAACATTTACACATAAACAACGTCCTGAAAAGTGTAATTCGATATCTCACGTTGTAATACACCTATAATTACGGAAAAACATTCTTCACAAAAGTGTAATTTGATATCTCCCGTCGTAAAACGAACATTTACTCAAAAACTACGTCCTGAAAACTGTAATTCCATATCTCTCGTTGTAATACACCAATAATAACGGAAAAACATTCTTCACAAAAGTGTATTTTGATATCTCTCCTCGTAATAACGAACATTTACTCAAAAACTACGTTCTGAAAAGTGTAATTCGATATCTCTCGTTGTAATACACCAATAATTACGGAAAAACGTTCTTCACAAAAGTGTAATTCGATATCTCTCGTTGTAACAACGAATATTTACATATTACTGATGCATTTTGGTGAAGCATAGACGCGTGTCATTTAGAAGGTTGTACATGCCACAAACTTGATCACACCGAAATCAAACTCTTGTCGTCAAAGAATTTAATGAATGCTGGTTTTAAAAGCAAGTGAAACCAAAAATTCAAATGCGTCTTTTTGAATTGGGGGATATTGTGCTTCTGCACACGCCGAGAGCATCATGCTCAATTATTCCATTAATTTTTCCATTTGTATTCAAGACCATTTTGGATTACTCGGATGTCTGGATCAAATTCTTGTTATCTGACCGATGAGCAGAGTAAAGAACTGTGGTTTATAATTTCGCGAATATTAGACCGTATGTGCTCGCATCGGGTCTGCAACCATTGAAGTTAGAAAATAAAGAAACATTAGTGATCCAAGGTGACGATTTGGTGATCATGTGGTAAATAGCTACGCCGATTCGTTCCGGGAAATTAATACTATGCTGTTATTTAGAAGTAAATAAGGGGATTAAATATGTTTTTTGTATGTTTTTGTATAAGAGTTCAAATTTATTAAGTTCAGCTATTTCCATTTTGATCTATCTTTTGTATGTGAAACAAATGGGCTATCTATTTAAGGTGCCGGAATAGCATAAAGGCTATTGTTAATTTGAATTCTTTTATTTTTTATGTATGATTTTTAAAAATGAATTGTATTGTCTTGGGCATTTGTTTTTATTTTAATGAAGTTGCCTGTGGTCAAAGAGGACTAAAAGATGAACGAGGTGACCGTAAGAGGAATGAGGGCATTATTGAGGTGCAGCACAGAGGAAATAACCATGAAGAAGGTGGACGAGCACTTGGTGATCAAAGCACGAGGAGAAAACGGCTCCAAGAGTTAAAAAACGAGTGGGTTAAAAACGCAAGAGACATGAGACTCAATTCACATTAGTAACTAAAACAATATCACCATTTATTTACATTGTTACTTTATGAATGAACTTGATAAAAATTTTCCATAAATTTGAGAACGAAATAATTATTTGAACATTTATTCACAATGTGTGATTTAAAAACTTTCTACAATGTAGAAACTATTTTTAATATGATTGCTAAATTCTCACGTATTTCTACATGACTTTACTGACATTGGATGAATTAATACACACACATCAGTGGCCTATACTATATAATAATTCTGTAAAGGAAATCCTGTCTGCACATTGAAACCATTTTTAAAACAGTGGTATAAATGGTGATTATTATTCACCCTGAGTCTTAAACACCAATTTAAATCATTTTTGTTTATCTATGTGTATGTCACAGTATCACGCAAAAAGTACCCAATCAATACAATAGTTAGGAGGGATACTTAGGGATAGGATGCGAGGTATGTCGTGGAATGACATAAAAATTACCTCTTATCCTGATATAAGACCATTTGATCCATGACAAGGAAAAAACTTCCCATAAGAAATACATGCATAGTTCTGTTTACCAATTGCAAGCTCTACTTTTTCATGATTAAAATAGAAAGAATGATCAAACAATATGGAGACAAGCATAAAAAGAGAGAAAATTGAATGAAACATCTTATTTAGGTCGCTGATAATCATTATTGTGTAAAAAATTCCAGTATTTCAATGAGATAACCCAAAGTTTTGTTAAGCCTTGGGGCTGTAAACAACTTATCCCAAACAATAGAAATGAAATTTAACTTGGCTGGGGCTCGAACAGAGGTCTCCCACTTGCGGGGCTGGAATTCTAGCCATTAGAGTAACGAGCCACTCAATTTCACTTCTACTTATCCCGTTGATGACAAATTCAATTGTAGAAGCCAAGCTAACACATTTTCCCTTAAGAATTCATGGTGAAATTAGGCTTATTTAAATGTTTTTGTATAAATGAATCGTATGTGATGCTTTACAATTCAAAATTTTAATTTTACGTATGTATCCCATTTGCCACCTTTCGGATGGTGGCAGGGGGAGCATGAACCACAACTGTTTCACTTATTGGTTTATGGGATATATAACTGAAAATGAACAGCAATTATCATACCTATGTATCCCTACCATCCCATTAAATGAAGGGGAAACCTCTCACTATCACATGGAAGTGCACACGATTAGAATTAAAGTGCAAAATTTTCTGCTGCATTCCAATTTCCAACAGATTGATAGTATCGAGATAGAGATTTGAGACAAATTGCACTGCATTTCTATGCCTAGGAAACCCCTGGGAAAGCTATTCCCATCACAGTGAGGGCCTGGGTCAGTCACCAGAAGGCCCCGTGTCCTACTTTTTTCCTTAAGGATACAATACGATAATTCTAAAATAATATTTATGATGCCTCCCAGTAGGAGAGTGGATTCAAAATCACGAAAGTCAGAGATGTGGTCTTCTACGGTGTCAGCGGAAGAAATGTCACAAAATGAGCATGAGTTAGACTCCAGATAAGTGCAAAATCCATTGCAGCAACTTTTAAGAATTCTTTGAATCACTTCCCATTAACATGCAAAGATAAAACCTGGCATGTAAACAGAGTTAAAATAGAAATTTCACATATGCAGTGCACCGTTTCTCCGATGATCCTTCATTTGATGCCACAGTGCCATTTTGCATTCTACCATGCATTTTAATGCTGAGACTTATCCGCCATATCTTCTTAACTACAATGCATCATGGATGTGTTTACAATCGTGAAGCATTACAATTAAACATCACTGTAAGATTTAAAAACAAGGACATTGTTGAACTATGTCAATCTAGACTGTGAATACCATGGTAGACCAGAATACGGATTACAATACATTTACCTTAAGAAAATAGGTTAGCTATGCCTATACCATACAATAAATCTGTAAAGGGGGTCATTTATGTAAAGATTATGTGGAGTAAAGATTCTTATTTTGGTAATTATCTATTGTTAACAAGTCAATATCTTGAAAATTTTGATGAAATGAACGGAAGTTATGAGAAATTTTCATTTCAAATTCATATAAAGAACCAGCTCCCATAACCACAAATGTTATTCATGAAGCTCAAGGATTTTCCTGCAACATTACATGGGGACACGTCTATGTATTGGTATGAATGAATGATAGGATGTATGAATAGAAGGAATTATTCAGAAAATTAAGCATTGTGGTTTTGAAAAATTTGTAGCATCCATTCGCAGGGAACAACGTACAATAATTTAAGCAAAGTTCTTGATCTGCACTCAACTTTCCTAATTGGCTTATTCTGCATATCATAGCAGTATTTTGAGTGAATATATATGTAATTCAACATCTCACTCTTTCAGGCTATCTTTTCTTTTCGTGAGGATCAACTGTTTCGCAATTAGAAATGATAAGCATACAGGCAGTTCAGCTATTCCACATTAGGAATTGACTGTGGCTGTCTATGTCTACTTAAAACTCAAGAAGGATTAATTGAAAAACTTGCAGGTTATTGAAATCCTAGGACGCGCTTACTCTATGTGTATATTTAATCTCAGATTCACCCACTGATGAGGCAAAGCATTTCCTAGACATTAATATGAAGTGTATTTTTATCCCTTGCAAGTTCTATTTGTATTCCAAAATTGCAGGAAAAACACTTATTGGACAACTTGAGTAGAGTTATGAGTAGTGAGAAATTGATACAGTTAAATATTATTATTGTCGATGTTACTTCCATTCATAATCATGAGAAATTGAAATGATTAAAATCACTACATGCTGTCACATTGAATCAAGGGAATGTTGGATTCTGTTATTTAAAAATATTGTTAAATTATTAAAGCTTATTTCTAATTTCCCCTTTAGATACTCAATTATAATATACTTCAGCTATAATAATCTAAATAAATAAATACAGAACCACCTGATTAAGAGGTTTTACAGGGAACCTAAGGAACACCGAGTTATATGTGTAAATACCAGTGTGTGTAAAGGTGGTTGCCTTACAAGATATTTTATTGAATATTGGCATTCTTTTCATACAAACACTAGGATACCTAATTTCAACCATGGTCACTTCACAATCAAGCATTGTTTACCATATCAAATTTTTAGTAAGAATTTTTTTAACAGCAGTGGTTTGTGAGTATCATGATCTGAATTGGAGGAGGTGTCATTCTGAAATACACCAAGATATTGAATTCCATTGGTAAAAATATTGTTGGCAGTGGGTTCAGTGTTATTCGTCATCTTAATTTTTAGCTGTGTCGTATAAGTAACACTTTCTATCTTTCATTTAGTTGGAACCCTGTTAACAGCATATAATATGGTATTCAACACTGTTTTTTCCCTGTTGAGATTCAATGGGAAGTTCAGCTCCTTTTGATGAATTTTTCGCAAGGATCAGTGCTTTGATGAATACATATTTTATGGTAAATTCAATCCATACTAACAACTTAAACCACCTGATCTCTTGATTTGTTTAAAAATTCAAAATTAGTAACCCTTCAAATAATTCATGATTGCATTTTTCCCTGAGAATTATGAAAATTGGAAGATTAATCAGCAAAATATTGTGTCTGGGCTACAATATCACAAGAAAGAAAGTTTATTTGAAAATGTACAGCTTTTCGAAACCTGGATGGTATGGAAGAAAAGGCAAAAAGGAAATGGCGTGGTAAGAGGGGATGTAGATTAAGATGTCATAACGGATATAGGACCACTGCTTCGACATATAGAAAATTTCAGGTCAAAGAATCTTCTACATGTCTTAGAAAGCATTTGCATAAGGTAATATTAAACTATCGCTTTACTGGTACAGATAGTAAGGTATTTAGATATTTGTGTAAAACATGTGTCCACACTTTGCTCACAAGAGCATAATTAATTAATAAATTTTAAATACACAAACAGTAGGAAAAAAATTTTTTAAATTGCCATTCTATGCTAAAAGTGTAGGGAAATAGATTCGTATGAAAGCACTCCAAAAATAGGAATAAAGTTCACTGCTCAATTTACCTCTGGTGTTTTAATTTCAAACCTGCTCTTTGTATTTTGCAACATCGTTAGACAAATGTTTGGTTCCTATACTATATCATTCAGGACAGCAAATATCACTCCATTTCCGAATAAGAGCAGTTAGACTAAACCAGATGATTTCTGACCAAATATATACCTTCAATGTTCCTTAATATTCTAAAACATCTGAAGTTAGTATTGGTGGTGAGAAGATGAACAGACTGCAAAAATTTTAAGTCAACAAGACCATTTTAATTTATATTGTGTAAGCCCTAGAGATTATGTTTACTGTTCCAGTAACAAAAAAATACAAAAGACACATCAGATGAAGTGAGAAGATCAATTTTAACATAGACTGAATAAATGTGGACTGGTCAGTTGTTATGGTTGTCATTCATAAGAGAGTAGGAAAAAACAGGAAGATAACCGACCGATATAGATACCATCAATTTTCAGTAAATTCTTTTAAGAATTTGTAAATTTTAAGAATCCTCACATTGACCGTTACCAAGGACATTCTAGTTTGATCTGGTACTTATTTTGAAAATCAGCCAGAAAATTATGAAGGGGACCCTGTAATCACAATGCACTTAAATATATCTTCCGTTTAGCGGACAGGGACAATGTTATCAAGCTAGTTCTTGAGAAGACTATGATTATTTCAATGAAAACCAAATGAGACAGAAATGCTGTTGTTATATTGCGTTTTAAGATACCTTCCCACTTTAGAAGCCACCCATGTCATCATGAAGACAGAAAATTAGATTTTATAGACTGAGATTCAAAGTCTTGCGTGGCACTACACTGCTTTCCCTCATTCGTCAGTTTACAATTTGTCAATGCCCATATGACTTAAGATTAATCTTTCAGAGATAATTTCCTTTCCTATATCTTACATTTCTCGATGAAATACATCTCAGAATTCAAACAAGATAACGATAATCACTTTGGAAGTTTTTGGAATATTTATTCTCTCTTTACAAGTATGAAATTCTTATCCCATCTCTCCAATTATTCATAGACAATTCTTCAAACTAATAGCACATGAATTCAATTA
Source organism: Pachydiplax longipennis (assembly GCA_036926295.1). Lineage (NCBI taxonomy): Eukaryota > Metazoa > Arthropoda > Insecta > Odonata > Libellulidae > Pachydiplax > Pachydiplax longipennis. Next base: position 8,431,418 of record JAVFKF010000024.1, on the reverse strand, counting down.
GTATCAGATAATGATTAATTAGTATCAGATAATGATCAATTCTCATTAGCAAACATTTAACAGAAAGATCCCTGGACCGCTGTGCAACTACAATAATTACATTTAATTTATTCAAATCCTTTGGAATTAAATGCCAAATTATTGTTATCATTCCTCATTTTCTTAAAATTACTCAACCATCACTTTCTTATTTTCTTCACCAATGTTTGAACACTGGGGTTGGAAACGTATTTTGAGATTTCTTGTTAATAATATCTTTCCAACTGACTTATTTTTCTATCTTACATTCTTAATTGCATTTAAATAGCTGTAAAAAATCAAGGCCTTTTACAGGGATTGAGTAGGAATGACAATTTATAACAGCCGCTTCGTATTAGATTAACATGAAAACTATCATATGCATTCTGGATGAATTTTGGTTGTGCTTTTCAATTTTTAACATTTTATTACCATTTCTTTAAGGCAGTTTGATTATAAAACAAATGCACCTCCAACTGGTTGGAAGTATTCTTTACTAGCAAAAATAAACTACAGGTTATAGTGCTTTTAAAAGGGTTTTTACGAGAGAAATGTCAACTTCCTGAGAAAACACGACAAACTCAAGAACAAGTCATGGGATGTTAAAATTCCGCAGGCATTCCACTCCTAGACTTTCAAACTTTAAACTATAAAATAAGGACTCTTCCTAGTAACGAGATGATGAATGAAAGATCATCCAAAAGTTTCTTGATCTGACCATAACTTTAGAAACATGAAATCTTGGATTTCTTTATCTCCACCCATCGTCTGCGATGGTCGGAGTACACGTGTCCAAATTGCTAGCAGCGGTAGCATTGGTGGATTCCATAGGTCATTTAAACTTTTCGAACATAATGCTTTGGCCTCCTATTGTTGTTAATACCAGTGAACCTTTCCACAAAATATTCATCACTGAAGACAACCAGGAAGGGAGGTATAGGCTGCAGTTTTTACATAGTTTTTCGCTGTTTCTAAAACCATTTTCCTTAAAAGATTTTTTTATTGATGATGTCATTGGGCAAGCCATGTTCTTCAAGCGATCACGCTATGTCTTCCAAGCGGAGTCTTTTTGAAAAAAACACAAACTTAGTCTCCTTTATTGTTTCCAGCCAGTACATTTAGAAATAATACTATCGAATAAGATATATTATCCATAATAAGAATTATTATAGTGGTCTTATAAGACCACTATAATAATTCTTCATACTGCATCACTTTACTATAATTGGTCTTTCTGCCAGATTGGAGACTGTTTTGGACCATTTAACCTCTTCTCTTATAACGGAAAACCCAATCATCATCTAAATAAACCACTGGATGTTTCCTCATGATTTCAACTGGACCTCATCAGGTTTGGATTTAGGAGTAACAGACGGTGTTGACGAGAAATTCCTGATGATCACCAGTGATAGGGGTTTCATAGGACCTGTCCTTTCCCTTCCAATGGCAACAACTGTCTGCCACTTATTCACTTCCACAGAGATCCATAGCCAGCCTCTCCCTTCCGGGTGGTTCCTGGCTTATTGATCTCACAATGGTGGCAGTCTCTGTCTCCGGCAAACAGGAGCTAATCTCACTTGGCTACGGGTGGATGCTTGGATGCAAATGACTCTGAATAACCAGACTTATCCTATTGGAGAGTTCCCGGTTTATAGTCAACATCTCCAAGGGCGATCCCTTCCCCCCCCCCCCTTATGGTCGAGGTCAGGAATCGCACCACAGACTCCACCTCGCGCTACTTGGGATAGCTTCTCTGTTGCCAACGGACGGAAGAGGTGCCGATGGCCTCCAACAGGCTCATTCATTCTTCTTTCTATTGTGGAAGGTATTTCAAGATAGGACCTACTTGCCTCCATCAAGAGGTGACCACGAGCAAATTTCTGGCGTTAATGCCGTCTTTGAAAAACCCCACTTGGGCTAAAAAAACCCGAGACAGGTCTAATTGGATCAGAGGAGGGCATATTGCCCCACTCAGCAATACTTGTATAATTTCCATCCGAGATTTAACTACTAATTAAAGGGACATCCATGGTACTGGCCGGATCGTTTGGGTTAAGAACTAGGTGTCAAGGAATTACATCATTTCCTTCTCAATGCGGGTTTATTTTTTCAAGGGCTCATACGATCCGTTGCTCTCGGCACCCGGAAATCTAAAAGACCATGATTTTTGACCCTTTCAACAGAAGTTAGGAAGACAACAGCGAGTCGCTCTCAGACATGAGCATCGCCACGAACGAAGTCTCGCATCTAAAACATACACGACACACCAAAGCCCAAAAAGAAAGACAACTTGAATTAGTCACGCTTAGCCCTCTGCTCGGAAGAGTTCAATAACTATGCAGAGAGCAGTGTTTAACGTTTAGATACGTTTGCGGATTTAAAATTGAAATAGCAAAATTTAAACGATCAATTGGGACTCCACAACGCCATCGCTGCTTTGTGCATACACTTAAGGCTAGTTAAATACTGACTCGCACAAAGAAATTTGAAGCATTTGTCAAATGAAAGCGAGAAACTAAACTCCAATGTATGTCAACTGTCCATCCAGGCACATCCAGCCGATCGTTGTTAAATTAAGTATTATATTTACGATTTTCAATTACTTATAAGAAACAAATATATCGCATTTGGAAAGAAAAACAAGTTGGACACAGTTAACACACAAAGGCGTTCGAACGAGATAAATGATACCTCTCGCAAATCCAACCGCCACCTCTTACAGATAATGACGTAGTTCATTATAGCAAACGCGGCAAAGGCGACTACAGAAACATATAAATGCATTCAATTCGAAAAATAAACCTCAATGTCGCATGTGAGGCACAATCAAAATCAAAATAACCACTTGAATTGTTAAGGCTTACAAAAACTGCGCTCGCTCTACACGACATCATTTCTACGCATTTCTTTCCATATGTCCCTCACTGTCTTTAAAGTACTAGTATGGAATGCCAATGGAATATATCATGTGTTTCAGCACTTTCTATGCAAAAAGGGAATGAGCATAATTGATCTCGGACGAACTATACAAAAAATAAAAGTTTGAGATCCTGTTCAGCAATGACAACTGCTCACACAGAGCTATTATTAAAGACAGATGCTTTAACGTCCAGGAATGCAGAGATTGGAAAAAGGGCGAAATTATTTTAAGCGGTGCATAACCCTTGCTGGAGAAATATTACTATATTCTCTTCGGAAAATCATAAATACCCTGCCAGCCCTACGAGGAAAGCTTAAAAAAATAAATGGTAAGAAAACCTTTTCAAAATTACAGGTCAACAATATCCCCTCGTCATAGGCCACCGAACGAAAGCTATTATAACTATTCTTGTAACATTTACCGAGTAGACATTCAACGCACTCACCAATGATCACCTTCCAGTAATTCCCTACTCCGTTTTCTACATTTTCGAGCATTTCATTAACATTGATTTCGTTAAATTTGGAAGCCATCGAAAGCGATAATCTCTTCTCGCAGAGACATCAATAGAAGCTGAGGAATTGTATAGTTTATAAAATGCTCTACTCATTGCAACAGCCACGTCCAACCACCGTGCCCAATTCTCAATTTAATTGAGAAATGCAGACAGGAAATTACTCCCATAGTTTGGCTAGTTTCAGTAGCAAGTTTCAGGTTAAAAATCTTAAAAACAGAGTATACGAGAAAAAAAAACCTTTCAGGGATCCTATTTTTTATGCCTTAACCACATTTACTAGTTTAATAAAGAATGCTGATCAAATTGTAGGCGCCGCTAAATACAAGCACTAAAAAACCAAAAAGTTTTCTTTGCACACGATTGATACAAAACCCAAAAAAATTTCAGAAAAGGTATCAATTTTACCATATTTCCTTAGGTTCTCGATACCTTCGGAGAAAAGCCTAACGAATATCAGGATAAATAATAATAATTCCCACCTTAGCCGTGATAAATGGCATATGTGATTTTCACCATGTAATTCGTCCTGGTAAATGCAAATGCTTATATCTAAGAAAATCCCCACCTGCAAACATTCTATCATTAATAATTACCATGACTTTTCAAATAGATTTGTTAAAATAAATATCAATAAGCAAAGCTATGATGGACGCTCGTACATTCCATTCCCTGGGGGAATTGTGTGAAATTCGTTTTGAAGAATTGGGTCAGCGCATTTCTTATGGTGCTAACATAGGGCCAATAAATATTTTTCGAAATTAACAACCCACAACAGTGATTATTCATTATAGAAGATCGCACAAATTGTGAATGATTACTTGCGTCATAGATTTATAAACGTATCATTTCGTATAAAACGAAATCAAACAATTTCTGACTTACAAAGTTAATACTTTACGGATTAGAAATTTAAAATGGAAATAAAATGCTGACTTGTTGATTTCAGAAAGACGCAAAATCACACAATCTTTCGACTGTCTGAAACTATACACCGAGCTAAGGAGACACTGGGGGGAATCGAGCTCACATTTCTGCCCATTGCGAACAAATGCCTTTCTGTGAAAAAGGATAGAAAACACGAGTGATCTGCCATTGCGCAGCAGAGTTACATTTGACGTTTCTATAGTAGAGATAGTCTTTGGCCGAGAGTTGCTTTCAGAATGCCACGTGGTATTATAGAATAGGAGTTACTTTCCTCCGTACCGCAAGCTAGTTTGAAATAAATTCCACAAATACCCAAATAATAATTGAGATCTGCTTGCAAAAATACTCCCAGATTAATCTCACCGTGTAAAGTGGAAGTGGAATAAACTCTGACCTGGTGTCGAACACAGACCCACTCGGGGAGATTTCGCTATGGAAATTTGAAAGCAAAAAATCTACTGAATGCAAACATTCATGTCGATATGATATGAAAGTCAAAAAATTCCCCATTTAAAGTGCTTGGTAGAAGGCAAATACATCGAAAATTGGGATCGAAACCCACTAGGGTAAATGTCAAAAAGGTGTCCATGATTTCCGTTCACATGCCAGGTTCTCGAGAAATAGTTAAAAAAATATATCTGTAAAATAGAAACAATTTATATTAATGGAGAGAAAGAGGTCACTTCGGCAGGGAGTCACTCCGGTTAACCCTGAGTTAGGAGAGCGTTTGGTCATTAGAATCAGCAAATTCGAAACGAGCTTGCAGCAATTTGCAAAGGAAAAATTGCGAGGCATAACGTTGTCAGTAATCGGATTTATAATGGAATGACACATAAGCCTTGAAATTGATTATTAATTCAGAAGAATCTGTAGAAAATCCTATTTCTATAACCTGGGGCATAGAAGAGCCTGAAAAAGAAAGTAAGGATTTGTGATCCTCCAATTTCAGAAGACGAATTGACTTTCACACCGATTAGCCTATTTCCACCATTTGGATAGGATTTATGACAATCTATGAAGAGGTTAAAAGTAGGTTTGGTGAAAGGTTACTTTATTTTGATAACACGATGGAAAACGAATTGTTTCAAAGACAGGAGATTCCGGATTTTGCAACCAGGGTTCAAAGTAATAACGCGTCTCGAAATGGAAGCCACCAATTAACTCTGAATAGGTATTCCAAACCAACCACCTTTCCCACCGCCTTACCAATATGTAACCCAAGACGACCGAAGAAATTCAGGTGTTGTCAGAGGAAGTATGAATAACCGGTGTTTGGAAGACTGGAGCAATGAAATTTGCTCACAAAATACAACTAGAAAGCAATCCCATTTATGATTTGCTATAGAAAAGAGAGGAAGCGAGGATTTTGACCAGAAGTTGAAATTATTAGTTCAGAAATAATAATTAATTGTTGTTTCGACACGGGCAGTGAGGCCTCTCTGGTGGACTTAAGTTTAAAGCCTAATCCGATTCCATTTATACTAAAATCAAAAGTTCAGCAACAAATAGAAAATATGACGACCAATGATATCTTTGAAAAGGTCCCAAGTGCTTACAATAATCCATTGGTTACCGCTGATAAGAAAAAATAATGACGTAAGATAGTGTATATATGCTAGCAAATCAATAAGTTTAACGGATCTTCCATGGAGAGAAACTTCTTTGTCAACATCATAGTAAGAAATATTTTACAGCCACTGACTTATGCTTACTTGCAGATATAGCTATTTCATTACATCATAGTTACATCCTAATGATCACACATATAATGCACGAGGTGAACTGCTTGTCGAATCTCAACGAGGAAAATTAGTGGTAAATACCATATTATATGCATTCAACTTTAACTCCGCACAAAACGAGATAGAAAATTTAACTTAAGAGACGAAGACAAAAATTAACTCCACAAAATCACCCTGAAACCAGTGACAACATTATGTTCGCCTGTGGAATCCAGTATTATTATGTGCATAATAATTACGAAAGGTGATGAATTGTCATAAGTTATATCTGTGATATAACTGTGATTACGACATCGTTCGAAGCAACAACATGTTCATGTATGAAATCCAGTCTCTTTACATTCATGATATGCTTAACTTGATAGATAGTCAGAAAAACTTATTATAATTATGCTACCATTAATTATTTGCAGTAATATTGTAAATAAAAACTAGTATATGTTAACTTTTTGAGTCGGAGAATGGGTGAACAACATTCACTGCTGCTTTAAATTGTCACATTTTAGGGGTTCATTATCATTCGCGAGAATTGAGAAACCTATTTGAAGCAACACAATGAAGTCCGCTTTTGTATTATATAATACATCGTTAACTCCTTAACACCTCGTTGTAATCCGCATTCAAGTCTCCCATTGTATTTACAATCTTGTATATGTAGTTCAACGAACGACTTGGCTTTAATTTTACAGTGATATTTAATTGTAATGCATCACGATTGTAAACGCATCCATGACGCATTGTAGTTAAAAAGATATGGGTGATAAGTCTCGGCATTAAAATACATGGTAGAATGCAAAGTGGCACTCGGGCATCGAACGAAGGATCATCGGAGAAAAGGTGCACTGAGTATGTGAAATCAACTCTGTTAACACGCCATCTTTGCATGTTTCAACGGGAAGCGATTCAAAAGAATTCTTCAAAATCGCCGCAATGCATTTGGCACTTACCTGGCGTCGAACCCACGCTCATATTGTGACATTCCTTCCGCTGACACCATAGAAGACCACAATCTCTGTTGTCCGAGATATTGAATTCTCTCTCTTACCGGGAAGCGTCTAAAATAAGATTCGAGAATTAGGGCATTTTTTCCTTAATGGGAAAAATAGGATATCTATGGGAAAATTAGCCTTCTGGTGGACCCGAACCCTCACGGTAAAGGGAGTAGATTTCCTATGCGTTTCTAACGTCTAGGAATGCAATTCAATTTTCCTCAAGGCTCAAATCAAACCTTTTCCAAAATAAAAGGGGGGAAGGACGGAAAATCCGCTAATTATATAAAGGATTTTAAATATGAATCCTTGCCGTATGTATTTAATCGTATGGGCTGAGAACTTCTGGGGCAGCATTTATACCCTGTATCGACCATATATTCGGAAGTGAATGTAGAATTTATTACTAAGAATGAGGACGATGTATTAATTTCTTTTAAAAGATTCGCGCCGTATTTCATATATTTGGAGACTCTATTTAGAAGATTGGTGAACGTAAATATGATATTGAATCCAAAAATGTCTCAGTTTTGTTGATCAACCGTGCCGATTTTGGATCTTTAACGACGGAGTGCAGGCAGATCCGAAAAAGAGTTGAAATTATTCAGCAGGGGAATGTACCGCGTAATTTTACACATTTGAGGAGATTTTTAGGATTGCGTATTTATTAATAAAGATTCTGCCTGAACTATATAAGATACTTAAATTTGTACGTGGATTTATCACATGCGATGTTAATTCTAACGAAGAAGAATGTAAAATGGCATTGGACGCCGGAATTCCAGGTAGCATTGGAAAGGCTCGTGTTACATTACCCGACTTCATTGGCCTTTCCAAACTGCTTGCTCCGACGTGGGGTTGGGAGCCTTCGAAAGATGGCGAACACCTGGTCGTTGTTTTCATTATCAGGTCATTCCAGGATCCCGAAAAATATTGACAAATGGAAAAAGAAGCATTAGCCATTGTGTGCGCTGTGCAGAAGCTAGGGACGATTATATTAGATAACGAGATCTCTAAGATTAGAAAGCACTGTCATTTCTAACAACCTTCAAGTTAGAGCAGCATACCAGATTAGTTAAATGGGTATTACATCTGCAGGAATTTTCCTTTAAAATAGAGTATTGCTTAGGTAGTGAGAATCGAGTTGTAGATTGGATGAAACGACATCCTGCAGCAGATCAATCCGAAAACATTAATGCAATTTGCCACCACAATAATAGATTCGTAAACTAACAATCATCCGAATAAAATTTTAGAAGACCCATCTAATCTTCAGAAAACGGATCGGAAATTTTATATAAAAACATGAGGTGATTTGTCACATGCCGATCCAGATTTCCGTTCAAATAGAATTAAAATTCATGCGTTATTTTTCAATGCAAGCAAAATTGCGGAAATATTCAGAATTTTAATTCCAAGGGAAGTGCAAGAAGAACTTATTACCTATGCCCACACCAGTCACGGACATTGTGGGATTCTAAAAACTATTTGTTGGTTGAAGAATAAACATTACCGGCGTAATATGAATCGTACAGTTCGTAAGGAGGTACATTCTTTTGATCTATGCCAAATAAAGAAATATCCGAACAGGTATTTAGAATTCCGGAGGAACCAGGCGATTTGTATGTTCTGGATATTTATAGTACACTTCCAAAGGCGGGATATCGGAATCGACACATACTTGTGTTTCTGGATATATTTACATAATTCGTTCTAGTGAACACAAATAATAAGTCTACTACTATGAATTTCACACCAATCATAACTGATAAATTTATTAAGTTACGTGGGAAACCAAACAGAATTTTATCGAACCAGGGACACAATACACGTGTGCTTAGTGGAGCCACTTCGGATTGAATAGGATTCAGATTAGCTTTCTCGTCCATAACACGCCTTCAGACCAATCCCAGTGAAAGGATAATAACTCACCTTCTTCACAATTAAGGTAATCCTCATTCCTTTTCGTTCGAGAATCACTAATTTCCGAACAGTCGGTTTCCAAACGTATACGAAGCATTTTCAACTACGAACATTTCCAATCTGGGACAATCTTCAGCATTCGAAAATACGGTACGAATAGCGAATTCACCGATCGCTTTCCAAACGGAATAATTTCAGGGCAAGGTTGAATCGAATGATCTTCGCGAACGCTAAGAGAAAATTCTCGAAACTCCCGGATTTCGGTACCGAAAAGTATATGCGCGCTTAATCTCATAGGCCGTGACACGAAGCAATAAAATAAAAGATATAACTTGGCACAGACGCACAAATGAAACTATGATACTCATCAGTCTCTCCTGGCAGCCCCAATTGCGTCTTCACAAAACAGCGGCTGAGTTCTTCCGACGTGACATCCTACCCGAGCGGCGTCCGCGCCTATACTGATTCCCCCCTCCCAGAATGCATTGGGTTGCCGAAGGAGGGATAGATAAATTGGCGCGCATGTAAACGAACTCGTAATAACCACAGACCTTAATTGTTTTAAATGTTATCACATTTTCTTAAGGGGGAGGCCGCCCCGACGTTTTCAAAAAACTAAAAATATTTTTATACTTTAAAAATAAAGTTTAAACGTTTTCTACGCAATTCTCTTGGTCCGTCGTAAATATTCCTTTTGTTTAAGTAGTTATTGCTAATTTTAACTGACGGTGCACTCCAGCTGGAGGGGCGAATACGGAGAATATCGACTTGCGTCAACTTTGTTAACTTTACTTTTTTGTTACACTTATTTAATTTGACTCGAGGCATTGCTTTCAGGTTAAGTAAAATTTATCGCATACATAATTAAGGATCTTTTGATTATTGTATTTGTTCACCTTTGATGATCGAGCAACGCTGAGGGCATCTTTCGCTGTCAATTTAGAACGAGCTTGGGACTCTCTCTCAGCAGAGATAAAGTGAATGATACTCAAAACATCTGGGGGGCGAAAACAGAAGATATCACTTTTCAATAGAAAAGAGAAAAATCGCTCATCCCATGAAGAGAAAAAGATGATTGCAAGATATAAGCACGGTGCTATAATCATCAACGTTAGCCATGCGCAAGGCTGTTGAGAATTGTTTCTATTACATTGTACTGTTGAATTAGTACGAAATAAATTGAGATGTTCTTTGAAGACAATGCAGAAAAATACCACGAGACCTGCCTTCAGATCGAGAAATAGAAATAAATCTATAAAAAGACAAAACGTGGAAAATTACAAGATAAGTTTTAGGAATTCTGCGCAAAAAATAAAAGCAAGGTCAAGGACATTATTGTCGGTTTATTACACAGCTTTGGAATATTTAATGTATTGCTACATTCTCTGCAATGAGTGAATAAGTAGTCTGTAAATCTTGTGAAGAAGAGAGTCGAGCGTACGTGGTCTGGTATTTTAACTGATTATAGTTTGTGATGAATGTAAGATGATAGGATATAACTCTAGCCTTTTAATCAACGAAATAGCTTATTAAATCTACAAGAGATTTAAATCTCTAATGAGAGTGTAAATGGGGAATGCAAAATTATGTTGTACAGATAAAATTATGGATCTTCAAAGAGGACTCTTTCTTGAACTTTTCTCATCAAAGAAAATAGAGGCCTGGGAGGAGCTCAACAGCCAAATAGATAAGATATCGTATAATCGCTTACCCATCAAAAGCCGTGCGGACCGAGTTTCGCGTCACCATCGAAATATATATTCGTTTTTTGACGTTTTTATTAAACTTAAAGGATTTTGATTTGCACAAAAAAATAATTTCAGTATTTCCTCAGAAACTTTCCCCCTGGAATTTTTTTCTTACGAAAATTGGACGAAGAGAAGCAGGCGACTACATTTTTCCCTGCATTTTCCCGAAAACTCGCGTATTGTTATAGATTTTCCCAAGACACTCTTATCCTAAATTTTTAACAGCAAAGTGATAAACATACGTTAAAAGTAGATTCTACGAGGAGCATTTTGATACCAGAAAAGACATTGTTTCTTGAATGATAGACCCAAATTCATCGATTCAGAAAAATAATGATCAGCACCCAACTTTCTTGAAAATATCACTTTCTTATTTTTCCTTCGATTATGACAATATTTAACCTGGATTTAATTACAGTATGCCATAAATAATTGATATTTGTTTATGCACCATTCATATACCATCCTGAATATTATATATAACCTGAGAATTGTGGTCTATGGCCCTCAATTCCCAGGTTCATCCCCACCATACAAGATCAAAGAATGACATTCATTTAGAAAAAAGAACCGAGTTAAATAATGAAGGCCCATTTCACGCTGGTATAAAATTTTACAATAAATTGCAAAATTTTCTTAAATGTTTAGTTGAAATAAAAGATTTTAAAATTACATTAAAACAGTTTCTTATTGAAAATTCTTTCTATTCTGTCAATGAGTTTTTTGATTATGTAGAGGTGAACGTAAATTCATTTATAATATGGTATGTCTTGTGTTTTATTAGGATATCTTACTGTAGCGTTCTTCTTTGTAATATGTTTATTATTCTTTGTAATGTGAATATTGTATATTTTAATTGTAAATAATATATTTTAATAATATTATATCATATGGAAAAATGTACTATTTCTCTATGTATATATTGATTTTATCTGACAATTCCATGCATGACTGTAAATGCCTACGGAGAATGAAGTGACTATGACTATAACACAACCAATGACTCAGAAGCGAACGAAAGATTTCATGATGATCAATACCATAGGAATACACCATATTAAAGATAAAATTAGGGTTCGGTGATCCTATAGACTATATTGAAACGTTTATTCCCGCTTTTACCATTCCATTGTTACTTATGAGGTTTATTTCTGAGTGACAAAATTCCATACTATGTCATATAAATGCTAAATAGAATGCGCAATTCTTATATACAATCACTTAAGAAGGGTTCATGACTAAAGGTCTATGCCTTTACAGCGCTAGATCATTTCACAAGTTTAGGGGGGGATGGTCAAAACATTCTCTTTTCAACTAATGACGCTTTATGACACAACTCTTAAAAATGGTGCTTATTGATGCAATACCCATTGGTTGTACATCAGGGGGTGAATTACCTGTAACCAGAATTGTTTCAAGGATTTATTGGAGAAGTCAATATTCGAATGCCCAATGAAATTCATAAAGAAAAAGTTTGCTTTGGACATGACTGTTAATGTCTTCGATTCATAGTTAGTCACCTGAATTTTACTTTATTTTCAACGTTTTCGTAGTATTTCATTTCAATTAAATACTTTCGAGTAGTATTGCATTTTATTTTTCTAGTTTTAAAGTTTAAATAATTTTAATTTTATAATTTCGTGAAGTTCTGGTTTTTTAGTTTTTCAATTTTAAAATTTAAATAGTTTTTATTCATAATGAAACTGTACGAATATTTAAACAATGTGGTGGTCAACTCCCTTGATGTGTTTATTGTGGCAAGTGTACCGTGGGCTAGAATCGAAAAAAGCTAAAAATACGAAAACGCTTTTCATGAGTGCGGACCTCGAATTTTCCCATGATTGATAATGGATAAATCCTGCATACAAATATTGAGGTAATTTGCATTGGATCCTTCGCAACAGTATTATACAGGAGGTCAAGGTTGACCAATTTTTGCGAAAATTTCCCGTTTCCGATTTTTCGCGAAATTCTTCAACTTCGAGTCGATTGTGAACCCAAACTAGGAAAATCATCGGGTAAAATATGATGCCATATTATAAATATGTTCTTTGTCCTTCATAAGCCTTAATTTCAATGAGCTCTGTTGAATATTTATATACTTTACATCACAAAACGGCCGACACTTATTTGGAACAAATTTTTACATAAAGCGAGGAAAATAGTAGATTGAGACACCGTGTGACACGGGATTACTTACACCACGATAAGCTATAAACCTTCCCTAATGGGAATCTGAAATAAAATCTTGCCCCAATAATATATAAGGCGACTTTTTGACAACGCTACTATACAAGGCCCAAATCCGCGCGTCCTCCGTTACGCTCTCGTGTTTTGAGAGGAACAACGAACCAATGCTATTCTGGTTCGTTCTTTTTGTATATTTCAAGCATTATTATACTTCGTACATATCTTAGATATCAATATTCATTAGAAAGTCAACATTTCTTGTAGAGTGATAATTGAAAAAATAATGTGGGCTATGCTTTAAAGCATGGGACCACGTCAGCGATATTTATATCATATATTAGTTTACTTTCGCGTGATAATGCTAAATTTCTGACATATAAGCATATAGTGGTGGCATATAGTATCACGGATATAAGCCGAAACCTCTGCTGTAGCACAGCAATAATCTTTGAACGCTATTTCATTTAGTGGAAAACCACTTGAAATTACCTTCAAGATATTGGCGAATCTTTTCATGAGATCCTCGTCAATTATTTTTAAGAAATATTTAATTAAATTAGCATTGGGAAATGGTACTTTACGAAAAAATTTACAATATAAAACAAACTCTTATCTTTGTGAATGAAGATTTCATCCTTATCGATTTCAGTATCCTGATTTTTATATTTAATAAAAGATTACGCGTTAATAAAAATAACTTCAACCTCGCACCTGTTATTTCAGCTGATAGATACGGAATTTAATATTAATATTTAATTTTAATTTAATGTTCAAATCATAACGAACATTTACACATAAACAACGTCCTGAAAAGTGTAATTCGATATCTCACGTTGTAATACACCTATAATTACGGAAAAACATTCTTCACAAAAGTGTAATTTGATATCTCCCGTCGTAAAACGAACATTTACTCAAAAACTACGTCCTGAAAACTGTAATTCCATATCTCTCGTTGTAATACACCAATAATAACGGAAAAACATTCTTCACAAAAGTCTATTTTGATATCTCTCCTCGTAATAACGAACATTTACTCAAAAACTACGTTCTGAAAAGTGTAATTCGATATCTCTCGTTGTAATACACCAATAATTACGGAAAAACGTTCTTCACAAAAGTGTAATTCGATATCTCTCGTTGTAACAACGAATATTTACATATTACTGATGCATTTTGGTGAAGCATAGACGCGTGTCATTTAGAAGGTTGTACATGCCACAAACTTGATCACACCGAAATCAAACTCTTGTCGTCAAAGAATTTAATGAATGCTGGTTTTAAAAGCAAGTGAAACCAAAAATTCAAATGCGTCTTTTTGAATTGGGGGATATTGTGCTTCTGCACACGCCGAGAGCATCATGCTCAATTATTCCATTAATTTTTCCATTTGTATTCAAGACCATTTTGGATTACTCGGATGTCTGGATCAAATTCTTGTTATCTGACCGATGAGCAGAGTAAAGAACTGTGGTTTATAATTTCGCGAATATTAGACCGTATGTGCTCGCATCGGGTCTGCAACCATTGAAGTTAGAAAATAAAGAAACATTAGTGATCCAAGGTGACGATTTGGTGATCATGTGGTAAATAGCTACGCCGATTCGTTCCGGGAAATTAATACTATGCTGTTATTTAGAAGTAAATAAGGGGATTAAATATGTTTTTTGTATGTTTTTGTATAAGAGTTCAAATTTATTAAGTTCAGCTATTTCCATTTTGATCTATCTTTTGTATGTGAAACAAATGGGCTATCTATTTAAGGTGCCGGAATAGCATAAAGGCTATTGTTAATTTGAATTCTTTTATTTTTTATGTATGATTTTTAAAAATGGATTGTATTGTCTTGGGCATTTGTTTTTATTTTAATGAAGTTGCCTGTGGTCAAAGAGGACTAAAAGATGAACGAGGTGACCGTAAGAGGAATGAGGGCATTATTGAGGTGCAGCACAGAGGAAATAACCATGAAGAAGGTGGACGAGCACTTGGTGATCAAAGCACGAGGAGAAAACGGCTCCAAGAGTTAAAAAACGAGTGGGTTAAAAACGCAAGAGACATGAGACTCAATTCACATTAGTAACTAAAACAATATCACCATTTATTTACATTGTTACTTTATGAATGAACTTGATAAAAATTTTCCATAAATTTGAGAACGAAATAATTATTTGAACATTTATTCACAATGTGTGATTTAAAAACTTTCTACAATGTAGAAACTATTTTTAATATGATTGCTAAATTCTCACGTATTTCTACATGACTTTACTGACATTGGATGAATTAATACACACACATCAGTGGCCTATACTATATAATAATTCTGTAAAGGAAATCCTGTCTGCACATTGAAACCATTTTTAAAACAGTGGTATAGATGGTGATTATTATTCACCCTGAGTCTTAAACACCAATTTAAATCATTTTTGTTTATCTATGTGTATGTCACAGTATCACGCAAAAAGTACCCAAACAATACAATAGTTAGGAGGGATACTTAGGGATAGGATGCGAGGTATGTCGTGGAATGACATAAAAATTACCTCTTATCCTGATATAAGACCATTTGATCCATGACAAGGAAAAAACTTCCCATAAGAAATACATGCATAGTTCTGTTTACCAATTGCAAGCTCTACTTTTTCATGATTAAAATAGAAAGAATGATCAAACAATATGGAGACAAGCATAAAAAGAGAGAAAATTGAATGAAACATCTTATTTAGGTCGCTGATAATCATTATTGTGTAAAAAATTCCAGTATTTCAATGAGATAACCCAAAGTTTTGTTAAGCCTTGGGGCTGTAAACAACTTATCCCAAACAATAGAAATGAAATTTAACTTGGCTGGGGCTCGAACAGAGGTCTCCCACTTGCGGGGCTGGAATTCTAGCCATTAGAGTAACGAGCCACTCAATTTCACTTCTACTTATCCCGTTGATGACAAATTCAATTGTAGAAGCCAAGCTAACACATTTTCCCTTAAGAATTCATGGTGAAATTAGGCTTATTTAAATGTTTTTGTATAAATGAATCGTATGTGATGCTTTACAATTCAAAATTTTAATTTTACGTATGTATCCCATTTGCCACCTTTCGGATGGTGGCAGGGGGAGCATGAACCACAACTGTTTCACTTATTGGTTTATGGGATATATAACTGAAAATGAACAGCAATTATCATACCTATGTATCCCTACCATCCCATTAAATGAAGGGGAAACCTCTCACTATCACATGGAAGTGCACACGATTAGAATTAAAGTGCAAAATTTTCTGCTGCATTCCAATTTCCAACAGATTGATAGTATCGAGATAGAGATTTGAGACAAATTGCACTGCATTTCTATGCCTAGGAAACCCCTGGGAAAGCTATTCCCATCACAGTGAGGGCCCGGGTCAGTCACCAGAAGGCCCCGTGTCCTACTTTTTTCCTTAAGGATACAATACGATAATTCTAAAATAATATTTATGATGCCTCCCAGTAGGAGAGTGGATTCAAAATCACGAAAGTCAGAGATGTGGTCTTCTACGGTGTCAGCGGAAGAAATGTCACAAAATGAGCATGAGTTAGACTCCAGATAAGTGCAAAATCCATTGCAGCAACTTTTAAGAATTCTTTGAATCACTTCCCATTAACATGCAAAGATAAAACCTGGCATGTAAACAGAGTTAAAATAGAAATTTCACATATGCAGTGCACCGTTTCTCCAATGATCCTTCATTTGATGCCACAGTGCCATTTTGCATTCTACCATGCATTTTAATGCTGAGACTTATCCGCCATATCTTCTTAACTACAATGCATCATGGATGTGTTTACAATCGTGAAGCATTACAATTAAACATCACTGTAAGATTTAAAAACAAGGACATTGTTGAACTATGTCAATCTAGACTGTGAATACCATGGTAGACCAGAATACGGATTACAATACATTTACCTTAAGAAAATAGGTTAGCTATGCCTATACCATACAATAAATCTGTAAAGGGGGTCATTTATGTAAAGATTATGTAGAGTAAAGATTCTTATTTTGGTAATTATCTATTGTTAACAAGTCAATATCTTGAAAATTTTGATGAAATGAACGGAAGTTATGAGAAATTTTCATTTCAAATTCATATAAAGAACCAGCTCCCATAACCACAAATGTTATTCATGAAGCTCAAGGATTTTCCTGCAACATTACATGGGGACACGTCTATGTATTGGTATGAATGAATGATAGGATGTATGAATAGAAGGAATTATTCAGAAAATTAAGCATTGTGGTTTTGAAAAATTTGTAGCATCCATTCGCAGGGAACAACGTACAATAATTTAAGCAAAGTTCTTGATCTGCACTCAACTTTCCTAATTGGCTTATTCTGCATATCATAGCAGTATTTTGAGTGAATATATATGTAATTCAACATCTCACTCTTTCAGGCTATCTTTTCTTTTCGTGAGGATCAACTGTTTCGCAATTAGAAATGATAAGCATACAGGCAGTTCAGCTATTCCACATTAGGAATTGACTGTGGCTGTCTATGTTTACTTAAAACTCAAGAAGGATTAATTGAAAAACTTGCAGGTTATTGAAATCCTAGGACGCGCTTACTCTATGTGTATATTTAATCTCAGATTCACCCACTGATGAGGCAAAGCATTTCCTAGACATTAATATGAAGTGTATTTTTATCCCTTGCAAGTTCTATTTGTATTCCAAAATTGCAGGAAAAACACTTATTGGACAACTTGAGTAGAGTTATGAGTAGTGAGAAATTGATACAGTTAAATATTATTATTGTCGATGTTACTTCCATTCATAATCATGAGAAATTGAAATGATTAAAATCACTACATGCTGTCACATTGAATCAAGGGAATGTTGGATTCTGTTATTTAAAAATATTGTTAAATTATTAAAGCTTATTTCTAATTTCCCCTTTAGATACTCAATTATAATATACTTCAGCTATAATAATCTAAATAAATAAATACAGAACCACCTGATTAAGAGGTTTTACAGGGAACCTAAGGAACACCGAGTTATATGTGTAAATACCAGTGTGTGTAAAGGTGGTTGCCTTACAAGATATTTTATTGAATATTGGCATTCTTTTCATACAAACACTAGGATACCTAATTTCAACCATGGTCACTTCACAATCAAGCATTGTTTACCATATCAAATTTTTAGTAAGAATTTTTTTAACAGCAGTGGTTTGTGAGTATCATGATCTGAATTGGAGGAGGTGTCATTCTGAAATACACCAAGATATTGAATTCCATTGGTAAAAATATTGTTGGCAGTGGGTTCAGTGTTATTCGTCATCTTAATTTTTAGCTGTGTCGTATAAGTAACACTTTCTATCTTTCATTTAGTTGGAACCCTGTTAACAGCATATAATATGGTATTCAACACTGTTTTTTCCCTGTTGAGATTCAATGGGAAGTTCAGCTCCTTTTGATGAATTTTTCGCAAGGATCAGTGCTTTGATGAATACATATTTTATGATGAAATGAAAGGATTCAAAAATTTACCGTACCACTGGATTTTATTTATCACAACCTAGGTTTCGGCCCCTTAGGCCATCTTCAGGTGAATAATTGTTTAAAAATTCAAAATTAGGAACCCTTCAAATAATTCATGATTGCATTTTTCCCTGAGAATTATGAAAATTGGAAGATTAATCAGCAAAATATTGTGTCTGGGCTACAATATCACAAGAAAGAAAGTTTATTTGAAAATGTACAGCTTTTCGAAACCTGGATGGTATGGAAGAAAAGGCAAAAAGGAAATGGCGTGGTAAGAGGGGATGTAGATTAAGATGTCATAACGGATATAGGACCACTGCTTCGACATATATAGAATTTGAAAATTTCAGGTCAAAGAATCTTCTACATGTCTTAGAAAGCATTTGCATAAGGTAATATTAAACTATCGCTTTACTGGTACAGATAGTAAGGTATTTAGATATTTGTGTAAAACATGTGTCCACACTTTGCTCACAAGAGCATAATTAATTAATAAATTTTAAATACACAAACAGTAGGAAAAAAATTTTTTAAATTGCCATTCTATGCTAAAAGTGTAGGGAAATAGATTCGTATGAAAGCACTCCAAAAATAGGAATAAAGTTCACTGCTCAATTTACCTCTGGTGTTTTAATTTCAAACCTGCTCTTTGTATTTTGCAACATCGTTAGACAAATGTTTGGTTCCTATACTATATCATTCAGGACAGCAAATATCACTCCATTTCCGAATAAGAGCAGTTAGACTAAACCAGATGATTTCTGACCAAATATATACCTTCAATGTTCCTTAATATTCTAAAACATCTGAAGTTAGTATTGGTGGTGAGAAGATGAACAGACTGCAAAAATTTTAAGTCAACAAGACCATTTTAATTTATATTGTGTAAGCCCTAGAGATTATGTTTACTGTTCCAGTAACAAAAAAATACAAAAGACACATCAGATGAAGTGAGAAGATCAATTTTAACATAGACTGAATAAATGTGGACTGGTCAGTTGTTATGGTGGTCATTCATAAGAGAGTAGGAAAAAACAGGAAGATAACCGACCGATATAGATACCATCGATTTTCAGTAAATTCTTTTAAGAATTTGTAAATTTTAAGAATCCTCACATTGACCGTTACCAAGGACATTCTAGTTTGATCTGGTACTTATTTTGAAAATCAGCCAGAAAATTATGAAGGGGACCCTGTAATCACAATGCACTTAAATATATCTTCCGTTTAGCGGACAGGGACAATGTTATCAAGCTAGTTCTTGAGAAGACTATGATTATTTCAATGAAAACCAAATGAGACAGAAATGCTGTTGTTATATTGCGTTTTAAGATACCTTCCCACTTTAGAAGCCACCCATGTCATCATGAAGACAGAAAATTAGATTTTATAGACTGAGATTCAAAGTCTTGCGTGGCACTACACTGCTTTCCCTCATTCGTCAGTTTACAATTTGTCAATGCCCATATGACTTAAGATTAATCTTTCAGAGATAATTTCCTTTCCTATATCTTACATTTCTCAATGAAATACATCTCAGAATTCAAACAAGATAACGATAATCACTTTGGAAGTTTTTGGAATATTTATTCTCTCTTTACAAGTATGAAATTCTTATCCCATCTCTCCAATTATTCATAGACAATTCTTCAAACTAATAGCACATGAATTCAATTAGTATCAGATAATGATTAATTAGTATCAGATAATGATCAATTCTCATTAGCAAACATTTAACAGAAAGATCCCTGGACCGCTGTGCAACTACAATAATTACATTTAATTTATTCAAATCCTTTGGAATTAAATGCCAAATTATTGTTATCATTCCTCATTTTCTTAAAATTACTCAACCATCACTTTCTTATTTTCTTCACCAATGTTTGAACACTGGGGTTGGAAACGTATTTTGAGATTTCTTGTTAATAATATCTTTCCAACTGACTTATTTTTCTATCTTACATTCTTAATTGCATTTAAATAGCTGTAAAAAATCAAGGCCTTTTACAGGGATTGAGTAGGAATGACAATTTATAACAGCCGCTTCGTATTAGATTAACATGAAAACTATCATATGCATTCTGGATGAATTTTGGTTGTGCTTTTCAATTTTTAACATTTTATTACCATTTCTTTAAGGCAGTTTGATTATAAAACAAATGCACCTCCAACTGGTTGGAAGTATTCTTTACTAGCAAAAATAAACTACAGGTTATAGTGCTTTTAAAAGGGTTTTTACGAGAGAAATGTCAACTTCCTGAGAAAACACGACAAACTCAAGAACAAGTCATGGGATGTTAAAATTCCGCAGGCATTCCACTCCTAGACTTTCAAACTTTAAACTATAAAATAAGGACTCTTCCTAGTAACGAGATGATGAATGAAAGATCATCCAAAAGTTTCTTGATCTGACCATAACTTTAGAAACATGAAATCTTGGATTTCTTTATCTCCACCCATCGTCTGCGATGGTCGGAGTACACGTGTCCAAATTGCTAGCAGCGGTAGCATTGGTGGATTCCATAGGTCATTTAAACTTTTCGAACATAATGCTTTGGCCTCCTATTGTTGTTAATACCAGTGAACCTTTCCACAAAATATTCATCACTGAAGACAACCAGGAAGGGAGGTATAGGCTGCAGTTTTTACATAGTTTTTCGCTGTTTCTAAAACCATTTTCCTTAAAAGATTTTTTTATTGATGATGTCATTGGGCAAGCCATGTTCTTCAAGCGATCACGCTATGTCTTCCAAGCGGAGTCTTTTTGAAAAAAACACAAACTTAGTCTCCTTTATTGTTTCCAGCCAGTACATTTAGAAATAATACTATCGAATAAGATATATTATCCATAATAAGAATTATTATAGTGGTCTTATAAGACCACTATAATAATTCTTCATACTGCATCACTTTACTATAATTGGTCTTTCTGCCAGATTGGAGACTGTTTTGGACCATTTAACCTCTTCTCTTATAACGGAAAACCCAATCATCATCTAAATAAACCACTGGATGTTTCCTCATGATTTCAACTGGACCTCATCAGGTTTGGATTTAGGAGTAACAGACGGTGTTGACGAGAAATTCCTGATGATCACCAGTGATAGGGGTTTCATAGGACCTGTCCTTTCCCTTCCAATGGCAACAACTGTCTGCCACTTATTCACTTCCACAGAGATCCATAGCCAGCCTCTCCCTTCCGGGTGGTTCCTGGCTTATTGATCTCACAATGGTGGCAGTCTCTGTCTCCGGCAAACAGGAGCTAATCTCACTTGGCTACGGGTGGATGCTTGGATGCAAATGACTCTGAATAACCAGACTTATCCTATTGGAGAGTTCCCGGTTTATAGTCAACATCTCCAAGGGCGATCCCTTCCCCCCCCCCCCTTATGGTCGAGGTCAGGAATCGCACCACAGACTCCACCTCGCGCTACTTGGGATAGCTTCTCTGTTGCCAACGGACGGAAGAGGTGCCGATGGCCTCCAACAGGCTCATTCATTCTTCTTTCTATTGTGGAAGGTATTTCAAGATAGGACCTACTTGCCTCCATCAAGAGGTGACCACGAGCAAATTTCTGGCGTTAATGCCGTCTTTGAAAAACCCCACTTGGGCTAAAAAAACCCGAGACAGGTCTAATTGGATCAGAGGAGGGCATATTGCCCCACTCAGCAATACTTGTATAATTTCCATCCGAGATTTAACTACTAATTAAAGGGACATCCATGGTACTGGCCGGATCGTTTGGGTTAAGAACTAGGTGTCAAGGAATTACATCATTTCCTTCTCAATGCGGGTTTATTTTTTCAAGGGCTCATACGATCCGTTGCTCTCGGCACCCGGAAATCTAAAAGACCATGATTTTTGACCCTTTCAACAGAAGTTAGGAAGACAACAGCGAGTCGCTCTCAGACATGAGCATCGCCACGAACGAAGTCTCGCATCTAAAACATACACGACACACCAAAGCCCAAAAAGAAAGACAACTTGAATTAGTCACGCTTAGCCCTCTGCTCGGAAGAGTTCAATAACTATGCAGAGAGCAGTGTTTAACGTTTAGATACGTTTGCGGATTTAAAATTGAAATAGCAAAATTTAAACGATCAATTGGGACTCCACAACGCCATCGCTGCTTTGTGCATACACTTAAGGCTAGTTAAATACTGACTCGCACAAAGAAATTTGAAGCATTTGTCAAATGAAAGCGAGAAACTAAACTCCAATGTATGTCAACTGTCCATCCAGGCACATCCAGCCGATCGTTGTTAAATTAAGTATTATATTTACGATTTTCAATTACTTATAAGAAACAAATATATCGCATTTGGAAAGAAAAACAAGTTGGACACAGTTAACACACAAAGGCGTTCGAACGAGATAAATGATACCTCTCGCAAATCCAACCGCCACCTCTTACAGATAATGACGTAGTTCATTATAGCAAACGCGGCAAAGGCGACTACAGAAACATATAAATGCATTCAATTCGAAAAATAAACCTCAATGTCGCATGTGAGGCACAATCAAAATCAAAATAACCACTTGAATTGTTAAGGCTTACAAAAACTGCGCTCGCTCTACACGACATCATTTCTACGCATTTCTTTCCATATGTCCCTCACTGTCTTTAAAGTACTAGTATGGAATGCCAATGGAATATATCATGTGTTTCAGCACTTTCTATGCAAAAAGGGAATGAGCATAATTGATCTCGGACGAACTATACAAAAAATAAAAGTTTGAGATCCTGTTCAGCAATGACAACTGCTCACACAGAGCTATTATTAAAGACAGATGCTTTAACGTCCAGGAATGCAGAGATTGGAAAAAGGGCGAAATTATTTTAAGCGGTGCATAACCCTTGCTGGAGAAATATTACTATATTCTCTTCGGAAAATCATAAATACCCTGCCAGCCCTACGAGGAAAGCTTAAAAAAATAAATGGTAAGAAAACCTTTTCAAAATTACAGGTCAACAATATCCCCTCGTCATAGGCCACCGAACGAAAGCTATTATAACTATTCTTGTAACATTTACCGAGTAGACATTCAACGCACTCACCAATGATCACCTTCCAGTAATTCCCTACTCCGTTTTCTACATTTTCGAGCATTTCATTAACATTGATTTCGTTAAATTTGGAAGCCATCGAAAGCGATAATCTCTTCTCGCAGAGACATCAATAGAAGCTGAGGAATTGTATAGTTTATAAAATGCTCTACTCATTGCAACAGCCACGTCCAACCACCGTGCCCAATTCTCAATTTAATTGAGAAATGCAGACAGGAAATTACTCCCATAGTTTGGCTAGTTTCAGTAGCAAGTTTCAGGTTAAAAATCTTAAAAACAGAGTATACGAGAAAAAAAAACCTTTCAGGGATCCTATTTTTTATGCCTTAACCACATTTACTAGTTTACTAAAGAATGCTGATCAAATTGTAGGCGCCGCTAAATACAAGCACTAAAAAACCAAAAAGTTTTCTTTGCACACGATTGATACAAAACCCAAAAAAATTTCAGAAAAGGTATCAATTTTACCATATTTCCTTAGGTTCTCGATACCTTCGGAGAAAAGCCTAACGAATATCAGGATAAATAATAATAATTCCCACCTTAGCCGTGATAAATGGCATATGTGATTTTCACCATGTAATTCGTCCTGGTAAATGCAAATGCTTATATCTAAGAAAATCCCCACCTGCAAACATTCTATCATTAATAATTACCATGACTTTTCAAATAGATTTGTTAAAATAAATATCAATAAGCAAAGCTATGATGGACGCTCGTACATTCCATTCCCTGGGGGAATTGTGTGAAATTCGTTTTGAAGAATTGGGTCAGCGCATTTCTTATGGTGCTAACATAGGGCCAATAAATATTTTTCGAAATTAACAACCCACAACAGTGATTATTCATTATAGAAGATCGCACAAATTGTGAATGATTACTTGCGTCATAGATTTATAAACGTATCATTTCGTATAAAACGAAATCAAACAATTTCTGACTTACAAAGTTAATACTTTACGGATTAGAAATTTAAAATGGAAATAAAATGCTGACTTGTTGATTTCAGAAAGACGCAAAATCACACAATCTTTCGACTGTCTGAAACTATACACCGAGCTAAGGAGACACTGGGGGGAATCGAGCTCACATTTCTGCCCATTGCGAACAAATGCCTTTCTGTGAAAAGGATAGAAAACACGAGTGATCTGCCATTGCGCAGCAGAGTTACATTTGACGTTTCTATAGTAGAGATAGTCTTTGGCCGAGAGTTGCTTTCAGAATGCCACGTGGTATTATAGAATAGGAGTTACTTTCCTCCGTACCGCAAGCTAGTTTGAAATAAATTCCACAAATACCCAAATAATAATTGAGATCTGCTTGCAAAAATACTCCCAGATTAATCTCACCGTGTAAAGTGGAAGTGGAATAAACTCTGACCTGGTGTCGAACACAGACCCACTCGGGGAGATTTCGCTATGGAAATTTGAAAGCAAAAAATCTACTGAATGCAAACATTCATGTCGATATGATATGAAAGTCAAAAAATTCCCCATTTAAAGTGCTTGGTAGAAGGCAAATACATCGAAAATTGGGATCGAAACCCACTAGGGTAAATGTCAAAAAGGTGTCCATGATTTCCGTTCACATGCCAGGTTCTCGAGAAATAGTTAAAAAAATATATCTGTAAAATAGAAACAATTTATATTAATGGAGAGAAAGAGGTCACTTCGGCAGGGAGTCACTCCGGTTAACCCTGAGTTAGGAGAGCGTTTGGTCATTAGAATCAGCAAATTCGAAACGAGCTTGCAGCAATTTGCAAAGGAAAAATTGCGAGGCATAACGTTGTCAGTAATCGGATTTATAATGGAATGACACATAAGCCTTGAAATTGATTATTAATTCAGAAGAATCTGTAGAAAATCCTATTTCTATAACCTGGGGCATAGAAGAGCCTGAAAAAGAAAGTAAGGATTTGTGATCCTCCAATTTCAGAAGACGAATTGACTTTCACACCGATTAGCCTATTTCCACCATTTGGATAGGATTTATGACAATCTATGAAGAGGTTAAAAGTAGGTTTGGTGAAAGGTTACTTTATTTTGATAACACGATGGAAAACGAATTGTTTCAAAGACAGGAGATTCCGGATTTTGCAACCAGGGTTCAAAGTAATAACGCGTCTCGAAATGGAAGCCACCAATTAACTCTGAATAGGTATTCCAAACCAACCACCTTTCCCACCGCCTTACCAATATGTAACCCAAGACGACCGAAGAAATTCAGGTGTTGTCAGAGGAAGTATGAATAACCGGTGTTTGGAAGACTGGAGCAATGAAATTTGCTCACAAAATACAACTAGAAAGCAATCCCATTTATGATTTGCTATAGAAAAGAGAGGAAGCGAGGATTTTGACCAGAAGTTGAAATTATTAGTTCAGAAATAATAATTAATTGTTGTTTCGACACGGGCAGTGAGGCCTCTCTGGTGGACTTAAGTTTAAAGCCTAATCCGATTCCATTTATACTAAAATCAAAAGTTCAGCAACAAATAGAAAATATGACGACCAATGATATCTTTGAAAAGGTCCCAAGTGCTTACAATAATCCATTGGTTACCGCTGATAAGAAAAAATAATGACGTAAGATAGTGTATATATGCTAGCAAATCAATAAGTTTAACGGATCTTCCATGGAGAGAAACTTCTTTGTCAACATCATAGTAAGAAATATTTTACAGCCACTGACTTATGCTTACTTGCAGATATAGCTATTTCATTACATCATAGTTACATCCTAATGATCACACATATAATGCACGAGGTGAACTGCTTGTCGAATCTCAACGAGGAAAATTAGTGGTAAATACCATATTATATGCATTCAACTTTAACTCCGCACAAAACGAGATAGAAAATTTAACTTAAGAGACGAAGACAAAAATTAACTCCACAAAATCACCCTGAAACCAGTGACAACATTATGTTCGCCTGTGGAATCCAGTATTATTATGTGCATAATAATTACGAAAGGTGATGAATTGTCATAAGTTATATCTGTGATATAACTGTGATTACGACATCGTTCGAAGCAACAACATGTTCATGTATGAAATCCAGTCTCTTTACATTCATGATATGCTTAACTTGATAGATAGTCAGAAAAACTTATTATAATTATGCTACCATTAATTATTTGCAGTAATATTGTAAATAAAAACTAGTATATGTTAACTTTTTGAGTCGGAGAATGGGTGAACAACATTCACTGCTGCTTTAAATTGTCACATTTTAGGGGTTCATTATCATTCGCGAGAATTGAGAAACCTATTTGAAGCAACACAATGAAGTCCGCTTTTGTATTATATAATACATCGTTAACTCCTTAACACCTCGTTGTAATCCGCATTCAAGTCTCCCATTGTATTTACAATCTTGTATATGTAGTTCAACGAACGACTTGGCTTTAATTTTACAGTGATATTTAATTGTAATGCATCACGATTGTAAACGCATCCATGACGCATTGTAGTTAAAAAGATATGGGTGATAAGTCTCGGCATTAAAATACATGGTAGAATGCAAAGTGGCACTCGGGCATCGAACGAAGGATCATCGGAGAAAAGGTGCACTGAGTATGTGAAATCAACTCTGTTAACACGCCATCTTTGCATGTTTCAACGGGAAGCGATTCAAAAGAATTCTTCAAAATCGCCGCAATGCATTTGGCACTTACCTGGCGTCGAACCCACGCTCATATTGTGACATTCCTTCCGCTGACACCATAGAAGACCACAATCTCTGTTGTCCGAGATATTGAATTCTCTCTCTTACCGGGAAGCGTCTAAAATAAGATTCGAGAATTAGGGCATTTTTTCCTTAATGGGAAAAATAGGATATCTATGGGAAAATTAGCCTTCTGGTGGACCCGAACCCTCACGGTAAAGGGAGTAGATTTCCTATGCGTTTCTAACGTCTAGGAATGCAATTCAATTTTCCTCAAGGCTCAAATCAAACCTTTTCCAAAATAAAAGGGGGGAAGGACGGAAAATCCGCTAATTATATAAAGGATTTTAAATATGAATCCTTGCCGTATGTATTTAATCGTATGGGCTGAGAACTTCTGGGGCAGCATTTATACCCTGTATCGACCATATATTCGGAAGTGAATGTAGAATTTATTACTAAGAATGAGGACGATGTATTAATTTCTTTTAAAAGATTCGCGCCGTATTTCATATATTTGGAGACTCTATTTAGAAGATTGGTGAACGTAAATATGATATTGAATCCAAAAATGTCTCAGTTTTGTTGATCAACCGTGCCGATTTTGGATCTTTAACGACGGAGTGCAGGCAGATCCGAAAAAGAGTTGAAATTATTCAGCAGGGGAATGTACCGCGTAATTTTACACATTTGAGGAGATTTTTAGGATTGCGTATTTATTAATAAAGATTCTGCCTGAACTATATAAGATACTTAAATTTGTACGTGGATTTATCACATGCGATGTTAATTCTAACGAAGAAGAATGTAAAATGGCATTGGACGCCGGAATTCCAGGTAGCATTGGAAAGGCTCGTGTTACATTACCCGACTTCATTGGCCTTTCCAAACTGCTTGCTCCGACGTGGGGTTGGGAGCCTTCGAAAGATGGCGAACACCTGGTCGTTGTTTTCATTATCAGGTCATTCCAGGATCCCGAAAAATATTGACAAATGGAAAAAGAAGCATTAGCCATTGTGTGCGCTGTGCAGAAGCTAGGGACGATTATATTAGATAACGAGATCTCTAAGATTAGAAAGCACTGTCATTTCTAACAACCTTCAAGTTAGAGCAGCATACCAGATTAGTTAAATGGGTATTACATCTGCAGGAATTTTCCTTTAAAATAGAGTATTGCTTAGGTAGTGAGAATCGAGTTGTAGATTGGATGAAACGACATCCTGCAGCAGATCAATCCGAAAACATTAATGCAATTTGCCACCACAATAATAGATTCGTAAACTAACAATCATCCGAATAAAATTTTAGAAGACCCATCTAATCTTCAGAAAACGGATCGGAAATTTTATATAAAAACATGAGGTGATTTGTCACATGCCGATCCAGATTTCCGTTCAAATAGAATTAAAATTCATGCGTTATTTTTCAATGCAAGCAAAATTGCGGAAATATTCAGAATTTTAATTCCAAGGGAAGTGCAAGAAGAACTTATTACCTATGCCCACACCAGTCACGGACATTGTGGGATTCTAAAAACTATTTGTTGGTTGAAGAATAAACATTACCGGCGTAATATGAATCGTACAGTTCGTAAGGAGGTACATTCTTTTGATCTATGCCAAATAAAGAAATATCCGAACAGGTATTTAGAATTCCGGAGGAACCAGGCGATTTGTATGTTCTGGATATTTATAGTACACTTCCAAAGGCGGGATATCGGAATCGACACATACTTGTGTTTCTGGATATATTTACATAATTCGTTCTAGTGAACACAAATAATAAGTCTACTACTATGAATTTCACACCAATCATAACTGATAAATTTATTAAGTTACGTGGGAAACCAAACAGAATTTTATCGAACCAGGGACACAATACACGTGTGCTTAGTGGAGCCACTTCGGATTGAATAGGATTCAGATTAGCTTTCTCGTCCATAACACGCCTTCAGACCAATCCCAGTGAAAGGATAATAACTCACCTTCTTCACAATTAAGGTAATCCTCATTCCTTTTCGTTCGAGAATCACTAATTTCCGAACAGTCGGTTTCCAAACGTATACGAAGCATTTTCAACTACGAACATTTCCAATCTGGGACAATCTTCAGCATTCGAAAATACGGTACGAATAGCGAATTCACCGATCGCTTTCCAAACGGAATAATTTCAGGGCAAGGTTGAATCGAATGATCTTCGCGAACGCTAAGAGAAAATTCTCGAAACTCCCGGATTTCGGTACCGAAAAGTATATGCGCGCTTAATCTCATAGGCCGTGACACGAAGCAATAAAATAAAAGATATAACTTGGCACAGACGCACAAATGAAACTATGATACTCATCAGTCTCTCCTGGCAGCCCCAATTGCGTCTTCACAAAACAGCGGCTGAGTTCTTCCGACGTGACATCCTACCCGAGCGGCGTCCGCGCCTATACTGATTCCCCCCTCCCAGAATGCATTGGGTTGCCGAAGGAGGGATAGATAAATTGGCGCGCATGTAAACGAACTCGTAATAACCACAGACCTTAATTGTTTTAAATGTTATCACATTTTCTTAAGGGGGAGGCCGCCCCGACGTTTTCAAAAAACTAAAAATATTTTTATACTTTAAAAATAAAGTTTAAACGTTTTCTACGCAATTCTCTTGGTCCGTCGTAAATATTCCTTTTGTTTAAGTAGTTATTGCTAATTTTAACTGACGGTGCACTCCAGCTGGAGGGGCGAATACGGAGAATATCGACTTGCGTCAACTTTGTTAACTTTACTTTTTTGTTACACTTATTTAATTTGACTCGAGGCATTGCTTTCAGGTTAAGTAAAATTTATCGCATACATAATTAAGGATCTTTTGATTATTGTATTTGTTCACCTTTGATGATCGAGCAACGCTGAGGGCATCTTTCGCTGTCAATTTAGAACGAGCTTGGGACTCTCTCTCAGCAGAGATAAAGTGAATGATACTCAAAACATCTGGGGGGCGAAAACAGAAGATATCACTTTTCAATAGAAAAGAGAAAAATCGCTCATCCCATGAAGAGAAAAAGATGATTGCAAGATATAAGCACGGTGCTATAATCATCAACGTTAGCCATGCGCAAGGCTGTTGAGAATTGTTTCTATTACATTGTACTGTTGAATTAGTACGAAATAAATTGAGATGTTCTTTGAAGACAATGCAGAAAAATACCACGAGACCTGCCTTCAGATCGAGAAATAGAAATAAATCTATAAAAAGACAAAACGTGGAAAATTACAAGATAAGTTTTAGGAATTCTGCGCAAAAAATAAAAGCAAGGTCAAGGACATTATTGTCGGTTTATTACACAGCTTGGGAATATTTAATGTATTGCTACATTCTCTGCAATGAGTGAATAAGTAGTCTGTAAATCTTGTGAAGAAGAGAGTCGAGCGTACGTGGTCTGGTATTTTAACTGATTATAGTTTGTGATGAATGTAAGATGATAGGATATAACTCTAGCCTTTTAATCAACGAAATAGCTTATTAAATCTACAAGAGATTTAAATCTCTAATGAGAGTGTAAATGGGGAATGCAAAATTATGTTGTACAGATAAAATTATGGATCTTCAAAGAGGACTCTTTCTTGAACTTTTCTCATCAAAGAAAATAGAGGCCTGGGAGGAGCTCAACAGCCAAATAGATAAGATATCGTATAATCGCTTACCCATCAAAAGCCGTGCGGACCGAGTTTCGCGTCACCATCGAAATATATATTCGTTTTTTGACGTTTTTATTAAACTTAAAGGATTTTGATTTGCACAAAAAAATAATTTCAGTATTTCCTCAGAAACTTTCCCCCTGGAATTTTTTTCTTACGAAAATTGGACGAAGAGAAGCAGGCGACTACATTTTTCCCTGCATTTTCCCGAAAACTCGCGTAATGTTATAGATTTTCCCAAGACACTCTTATCCTAAATTTTTAACAGCAAAGTGATAAACATACGTTAAAAGTAGATTCTACGAGGAGCATTTTGATACCAGAAAAGACATTGTTTCTTGAATGATAGACCCAAATTCATCGATTCAGAAAAATAATGATCAGCACCCAACTTTCTTGAAAATATCACTTTCTTATTTTTCCTTCGATTATGACAATATTTAACCTGGATTTAATTACAGTATGCCATAAATAATTGATATTTGTTTATGCACCATTCATATACCATCCTGAATATTATATATAACCTGAGAATTGTGGTCTATGGCCCTCAATTCCCAGGTTCATCCCCACCATACAAGATCAAAGAATGACATTCATTTAGAAAAAAGAACCGAGTTAAATAATGAAGGCCCATTTCACGCTGGTATAAAATTTTACAATAAATTGCAAAATTTTCTTAAATGTTTAGTTGAAATAAAAGATTTTAAAATTACATTAAAACAGTTTCTTATTGAAAATTCTTTCTATTCTGTCAATGAGTTTTTTGATTATGTAGAGGTGAACGTAAATTCATTTATAATATGGTATGTCTTGTGTTTTATTAGGATATCTTACTGTAGCGTTCTTCTTTGTAATATGTTTATTATTCTTTGTAATGTGAATATTGTATATTTTAATTGTAAATAATATATTTTAATAATATTATATCATATGGAAAAATGTACTATTTCTCTATGTATATATTGATTTTATCTGACAATTCCATGCATGACTGTAAATGCCTACGGAGAATGAAGTGACTATGACTATAACACAACCAATGACTCAGAAGCGAACGAAAGATTTCATGATGATCAATACCATAGGAATACACCATATTAAAGATAAAATTAGGGTTCGGTGATCCTATAGACTATATTGAAACGTTTATTCCCGCTTTTACCATTCCATTGTTACTTATGAGGTTTATTTCTGAGTGACAAAATTCCATACTATGTCATATAAATGCTAAATAGAATGCGCAATTCTTATATACAATCACTTAAGAAGGGTTCATGACTAAAGGTCTATGCCTTTACAGCGCTAGATCATTTCACAAGTTTAGGGGGGGATGGTCAAAACATTCTCTTTTCAACTAATGACGCTTTATGACACAACTCTTAAAAATGGTGCTTATTGATGCAATACCCATTGGTTGTACATCAGGGGGTGAATTACCTGTAACCAGAATTGTTTCAAGGATTTATTGGAGAAGTCAATATTCGAATGCCCAATGAAATTCATAAAGAAAAAGTTTGCTTTGGACATGACTGTTAATGTCTTCGATTCATAGTTAGTCACCTGAATTTTACTTTATTTTCAACGTTTTCTTAGTATTTCATTTCAATTAAATACTTTCGAGTAGTATTGCATTTTATTTTTCTAGTTTTAAAGTTTAAATAATTTTAATTTTATAATTTCGTGAAGTTCTGGTTTTTTAGTTTTTCAATTTTAAAATTTAAATAGTTTTTATTCATAATGAAACTGTACGAATATTTAAACAATGTGGTGGTCAACTCCCTTGATGTGTTTATTGTGGCAAGTGTACCGTGGGCTAGAATCGAAAAAAGCTAAAAATACGAAAACGCTTTTCATGAGTGCGGACCTCGAATTTTCCCATGATTGATAATGGATAAATCCTGCATACAAATATTGAGGTAATTTGCATTGGATCCTTCGCAACAGTATTATACAGGAGGTCAAGGTTGACCAATTTTTGCGAAAATTTCCCGTTTCCGATTTTTCGCGAAATTCTTCAACTTCGAGTCGATTGTGAA
The DNA here is from genome assembly GCA_036926295.1 of Pachydiplax longipennis. Lineage (NCBI taxonomy): Eukaryota > Metazoa > Arthropoda > Insecta > Odonata > Libellulidae > Pachydiplax > Pachydiplax longipennis. Next base: position 8,398,470 of record JAVFKF010000024.1, on the reverse strand, counting down.
CCCAAACTAGGAAAATCATCGGGTAAAATATGATGCCATATTATAAATATGTTCTTTGTCCTTCATAAGCCTTAATTTCAATGAGCTCTGTTGAATATTTATATACTTTACATCACAAAACGGCCGACACTTATTTGGAACAAATTTTTACATAAAGCGAGGAAAATAGTAGATTGAGACACCGTGTGACACGGGATTACTTACACCACGATAAGCTATAAACCTTCCCTAATGGGAATCTGAAATAAAATCTTGCCCCAATAATATATAAGGCGACTTTTTGACAACGCTACTATACAAGGCCCAAATCCGCGCGTCCTCCGTTACGCTCTCGTGTTTTGAGAGGAACAACGAACCAATGCTATTCTGGTTCGTTCTTTTTGTATATTTCAAGCATTATTATACTTCGTACATATCTTAGATATCAATATTCATTAGAAAGTCAACATTTCTTGTAGAGTGATAATTGAAAAAATAATGTGGGCTATGCTTTAAAGCATGGGACCACGTCAGCGATATTTATATCATATATTAGTTTACTTTCGCGTGATAATGCTAAATTTCTGACATATAAGCATATAGTGGTGGCATATAGTATCACGGATATAAGCCGAAACCTCTGCTGTAGCACAGCAATAATCTTTGAACGCTATTTCATTTAGTGGAAAACCACTTGAAATTACCTTCAAGATATTGGCGAATCTTTTCATGAGATCCTCGTCAATTATTTTTAAGAAATATTTAATAAATTAGCATTGGGAAATGGTACTTTACGAAAAAATTTACAATATAAAACAAACTCTTATCTTTGTGAATGAAGATTTCATCCTTATCGATTTCAGTATCCTGATTTTTATATTTAATAAAAGATTACGCGTTAATAAAAATAACTTCAACCTCGCACCTGTTATTTCAGCTGATAGATACGGAATTTAATATTAATATTTAATTTTAATTTAATGTTCAAATCATAACGAACATTTACACATAAACAACGTCCTGAAAAGTGTAATTCGATATCTCACGTTGTAATACACCTATAATTACGGAAAAACATTCTTCACAAAAGTGTAATTTGATATCTCCCGTCGTAAAACGAACATTTACTCAAAAACTACGTCCTGAAAACTGTTATTCCATCTCTCTCGTTGTAATACACCAAAAATTACAGAAAAACGTTCTTCACAAAAGTGTAATTTGATATCCTCCGTCGTAATAACGAACATTTACACAAAAACAACGTTCTGAAAAGAGTAATTCGATATTTCTAGTTGTAATACACCAATAATTACGGAAAAACGTTCTTCACAAAAGTGTAATTCGATATCTCTCGTTGTAACAACGAATATTTACATATTACTGATGCATTTTGGTGAAGCATAGACGCGTGTCATTTAGAAGGTTGTACATGCCACAAACTTGATCACACCGAAATCAAACTCTTGTCGTCAAAGAATTTAATGAATGCTGGTTTTAAAAGCAAGTGAAACCAAAAATTCAAATGCGTCTTTTTGAATTGGGGGATATTGTGCTTCTGCACACGCCGAGAGCATCATGCTCAATTATTCCATTAATTTTTCCATTTGTATTCAAGACCATTTTGGATTACTCGGATGTCTGGATCAAATTCTTGTTATCTGACCGATGAGCAGAGTAAAGAACTGTGGTTTATAATTTCGCGAATATTAGACCGTATGTGCTCGCATCGGGTCTGCAACCATTGAAGTTAGAAAATAAAGAAACATTAGTGATCCAAGGTGACGATTTGGTGATCATGTGGTAAATAGCTACGCCGATTCGTTCCGGGAAATTAATACTATGCTGTTATTTAGAAGTAAATAAGGGGATTAAATATGTTTTTTGTATGTTTTTGTATAAGAGTTCAAATTTATTAAGTTCAGCTATTTCCATTTTGATCTATCTTTTGTATGTGAAACAAATGGGCTATCTATTTAAGGTGCCGGAATAGCATAAAGGCTATTGTTAATTTGAATTCTTTTATTTTTTATGTATGATTTTTAAAAATGGATTGTATTGTCTTGGGCATTTGTTTTTATTTTAATGAAGTTGCCTGTGGTCAAAGAGGACTAAAAGATGAACGAGGTGACCGTAAGAGGAATGAGGGCATTATTGAGGTGCAGCACAGAGGAAATAACCATGAAGAAGGTGGATGAGCACTTGGTGATCAAAGCACGAGGAGAAAACGGCTCCAAGAGTTAAAAAACGAGTGGGTTAAAAACGCAAGAGACATGAGACTCAATTCACATTAGTAACTAAAACAATATCACCATTTATTTACATTGTTACTTTATGAATGAACTTGATAAAAATTTTCCATAAATTTGAGAACGAAATAATTATTTGAACATTTATTCACAATGTGTGATTTAAAAACTTTCTACAATGTAGAAACTATTTTTAATATGATTGCTAAATTCTCACGTATTTCTACATGACTTTACTGACATTGGATGAATAAATACACACACATCAGTGGCCTATACTATATAATAATTCTGTAAAGGAAATCCTGTCTGCACATTGAAACCATTTTTAAAACAGTGGTATAGATGGTGATTATTATTCACCCTGAGTCTTAAACACCAATTTAAATCATTTTTGTTTATCTATGTGTATGTCACAGTATCACGCAAAAAGTACCCAAACAATACAATAGTTAGGAGGGATACTTAGGGATAGGATGCGAGGTATGTCGTGGAATGACATAAAAATTACCTCTTATCCTGATATAAGACCATTTGATCCATGACAAGGAAAAAACTTCCCATAAGAAATACATGCATAGTTCTGTTTACCAATTGCAAGCTCTACTTTTTCATGATTAAAATAGAAAGAATGATCAAACAATATGGAGACAAGCATAAAAAGAGAGAAAATTGAATGAAACATCTTATTTAGGTCGCTGATAATCATTATTGTGTAAAAAATTCCAGTATTTCAATGAGATAACCCAAAGTTTTGTTAAGCCTTGGGGCTGTAAACAACTTATCCCAAACAATAGAAATGAAATTTAACTTGGCTGGGGCTCGAACAGAGGTCTCCCACTTGCGGGGCTGGAATTCTAGCCATTAGAGTAACGAGCCACTCAATTTCACTTCTACTTATCCCGTTGATGACAAATTCAATTGTAGAAGCCAAGCTAACACATTTTCCCTTAAGAATTCATGGTGAAATTAGGCTTATTTAAATGTTTTTGTATAAATGAATCGTATGTGATGCTTTACAATTCAAAATTTTAATTTTACGTATGTATCCCATTTGCCACCTTTCGGATGGTGGCAGGGGGAGCATGAACCACAACTGTTTCACTTATTGGTTTATGGGATATATAACTGAAAATGAACAGCAATTATCATACCTATGTATCCCTACCATCCCGTTAAATGAAGGGGAAACCTCTCACTATCACATGGAAGTGCACACGATTAGAATTAAAGTGCAAAATTTTCTGCTGCATTCCAATTTCCAACAGATTGATAGTATCGAGATAGAGATTTGAGACAAATTGCACTGCATTTCTATGCCTAGGAAACCCCTGGGAAAGCTATTCCCATCACAGTGAGGGCCTGGGTCAGTCACCAGAAGGCCCCGTGTCCTACTTTTTTCCTTAAGGATACAATACGATAATTCTAAAATAATATTTATGATGCCTCCCAGTAGGAGAGTGGATTCAAAATCACGAAAGTCAGAGATGTGGTCTTCTACGGTGTCAGCGGAAGAAATGTCACAAAATGAGCATGAGTTAGACTCCAGATAAGTGCAAAATCCATTGCAGCAACTTTTAAGAATTCTTTGAATCACTTCCCATTAACATGCAAAGATAAAACCTGGCATGTAAACAGAGTTAAAATAGAAATTTCACATATGCAGTGCACCGTTTCTCCGATGATCCTTCATTTGATGCCACAGTGCCATTTTGCATTCTACCATGCATTTTAATGCTGAGACTTATCCGCCATATCTTCTTAACTACAATGCATCATGGATGTGTTTACAATCGTGAAGCATTACAATTAAACATCACTGTAAGATTTAAAAACAAGGACATTGTTGAACTATGTCAATCTAGACTGTGAATACCATGGTAGACCAGAATACGGATTACAATACATTTACCTTAAGAAAATAGGTTAGCTATGCCTATACCATACAATAAATCTGTAAAGGGGGTCATTTATGTAAAGATTATGTAGAGTAAAGATTCTTATTTTGGTAATTATCTATTGTTAACAGGTCAATATCTTGAAAATTTTGATGAAATGAACGGAAGTTATGAGAAATTTTCATTTCAAATTCATATAAAGAACCAGCTCCCATAACCACAAATGTTATTCATGAAGCTCAAGGATTTTCCTGCAACATTACATGGGGACACGTCTATGTATTGGTATGAATGAATGATAGGATGTATGAATAGAAGGAATTATTCAGAAAATTAAGCATTGTGGTTTTGAAAAATTTGTAGCATCCATTCGCAGGGAACAACGTACAATAATTTAAGCAAAGTTCTTGATCTGCACTCAACTTTCCTAATTGGCTTATTCTGCATATCATAGCAGTATTTTGAGTGAATATATATGTAATTCAACATCTCACTCTTTCAGGCTATCTTTTCTTTTCGTGAGGATCAACTGTTTCGCAATTAGAAATGATAAGCATACAGGCAGTTCAGCTATTCCACATTAGGAATTGACTGTGGCTGTCTATGTTTACTTAAAACTCAAGAAGGATTAATTGAAAAACTTGCAGGTTATTGAAATCCTAGGACGCGCTTACTCTATGTGTATATTTAATCTCAGATTCACCCACTGATGAGGCAAAGCATTTCCTAGACATTAATATGAAGTGTATTTTTATCCCTTGCAAGTTCTATTTGTATTCCAAAATTGCAGGAAAAACACTTATTGGACAACTTGAGTAGAGTTATGAGTAGTGAGAAATTGATACAGTTAAATATTATTATTGTCGATGTTACTTCCATTCATAATCATGAGAAATTGAAATGATTAAAATCACTACATGCTGTCACATTGAATCAAGGGAATGTTGGATTCTGTTATTTAAAAATATTGTTAAATTATTAAAGCTTATTTCTAATTTCCCCTTTAGATACTCAATTATAATATACTTCAGCTATAATAATCTAAATAAATAAATACAGAACCACCTGATTAAGAGGTTTTACAGGGAACCTAAGGAACACCGAGTTATATGTGTAAATACCAGTGTGTGTAAAGGTGGTTGCCTTACAAGATATTTTATTGAATATTGGCATTCTTTTCATACAAACACTAGGATACCTAATTTCAACCATGGTCACTTCACAATCAAGCATTGTTTACCATATCAAATTTTTAGTAAGAATTTTTTTAACAGCAGTGGTTTGTGAGTATCATGATCTGAATTGGAGGAGGTGTCATTCTGAAATACACCAAGATATTGAATTCCATTGGTAAAAATATTGTTGGCAGTGGGTTCAGTGTTATTCGTCATCTTAATTTTTAGCTGTGTCGTATAAGTAACACTTTCTATCTTTCATTTAGTTGGAACCCTGTTAACAGCATATAATATGGTATTCAACACTGTTTTTTCCCTGTTGAGATTCAATGGGAAGTTCAGCTCCTTTTGATGAATTTTTTGCAAGGATCAGTGCTTTGATGAATACATATTTTATGGTAAATTCAATCCATACTAACAACTTAAACCACCTGATCTCTTGATTTGTTTAAAAATTCAAAATTAGTAACCCTTCAAATAATTCATGATTGCATTTTTCCCTGAGAATTATGAAAATTGGAAGATTAATCAGCAAAATATTGTGTCTGGGCTACAATATCACAAGAAAGAAAGTTTATTTTAAAATGTACAGCTTTTCGAAACCTGGATGGTATGGAAGAAAAGGCAAAAAGGAAATGGCGTGGTAAGAGGGGATGTAGATTAAGATGTCATAACGGATATAGGACCACTGCTTCGACATATATAGAATTTGAAAATTTCAGGTCAAAGAATCTTCTACATGTCTTAGAAAGCATTTGCATAAGGTAATATTAAACTATCGCTTTACTGGTACAGATAGTAAGGTATTTAGATATTTGTGTAAAACATGTGTCCACACTTTACTCACAAGAGCATAATTAATTAATAAATTTTAAATACACAAACAGTAGGAAAAAAATTTTTTAAATTGCCATTCTATGCTAAAAGTGTAGGGAAATAGATTCGTATGAAAGCACTCCAAAAATAGGAATAAAGTTCACTGCTCAATTTACCTCTGGTGTTTTAATTTCAAACCTGCTCTTTGTATTTTGCAACATCGTTAGACAAATGTTTGGTTCCTATACTATATCATTCAGGACAGCAAATATCACTCCATTTCCGAATAAGAGCAGTTAGACTAAACCAGATGATTTCTGACCAAATATATACCTTAAATGTTCCTTAATATTCTAAAACATCTGAAGTTAGTATTGGTGGTGAGAAGATGAACAGACTGCAAAAATTTTAAGTCAACAAGACCATTTTAATTTATATTGTGTAAGCCCTAGAGATTATGTTTACTGTTCCAGTAACAAAAAAATACAAAAGACACATCAGATGAAGTGAGAAGATCAATTTTAACATAGACTGAATAAATGTGGACTGGTCAGTTGTTATGGTTGTCATTCATAAGAGAGTAGGAAAAAACAGGAAGATAACCGACCGATATAGATACCATCGATTTTCAGTAAATTCTTTTAAGAATTTGTAAATTTTAAGAATCCTCACATTGACCGTTACCAAGGACATTCTAGTTTGATCTGGTACTTATTTTGAAAATCAGCCAGAAAATTATGAAGGGGACCCTGTAATCACAATGCACTTAAATATATCTTCCGTTTAGCGGACAGGGACAATGTTATCAAGCTAGTTCTTGAGAAGACTATTATTATTTCAATGAAAACCAAATGAGACAGAAATGCTGTTGTTATATTGCGTTTTAAGATACCTTCCCACTTTAGAAGCCACCCATGTCATCATGAAGACAGAAAATTAGATTTTATAGACTGAGATTCAAAGTCTTGCGTGGCACTACACTGCTTTCCCTCATTCGTCAGTTTACAATTTGTCAATGCCCATATGACTTAAGATTAATCTTTAAGAGATAATTTCCTTTCCTATATCTTACATTTCTCAATGAAATACATCTCAGAATTCAAACAAGATAACGATAATCACTTTGGAAGTTTTTGGAATATTTATTCTCTCTTTACAAGTATGAAATTCTTATCCCATCTCTCCAATTATTCATAGACAATTCTTCAAACTAATAGCACATGAATTCAATTAGTATCAGATAATGATTAATTAGTATCAGATAATGATCAATTCTCATTAGCAAACATTTAACAAAAAGATCCCTGGACCGCTGTGCAACTACAATAATTACATTTAATTTATTCAAATCCTTTGGAATTAAATGCCAAATTATTGTTATCATTCCTCATTTTCTTAAAATTACTCAACCATCACTTTCTTATTTTCTTCACCAATGTTTGAACACTGGGGTTGGAAACGTATTTTGAGATTTCTTGTTAATAATATCTTTCCAACTGACTTATTTTTCTATCTTACATTCTTAATTGCATTTAAATAGCTGTAAAAAATCAAGGCCTTTTACAGGGATTGAGTAGGAATGACAATTTATAACAGCCGCTTCGTATTAGATTAACATGAAAACTATCATATGCATTCTGGATGAATTTTGGTTGTGCTTTTCAATTTTTAACATTTTATTACCATTTCTTTAAGGCAGTTTGATTATAAAACAAATGCACCTCCAACTGGTTGGAAGTATTCTTTACTAGCAAAAATAAACTACAGGTTATAGTGCTTTTAAAAGGGTTTTTACGAGAGAAATGTCAACTTCCTGAGAAAACACGACAAACTCAAGAACAAGTCATGGGATGTTAAAATTCTGCAGGCATTCCACTCCTAGACTTTCAAACTTTAAACTATAAAATAAGGACTCTTCCTAGTAACGAGATGATGAATGAAAGATCATCCAAAAGTTTCTTGATCTGACCATAACTTTAGAAACATGAAATCTTGGATTTCTTTATCTCCACCCATCGTCTGCGATGGTCGGAGTACACGTGTCCAAATTGCTAGCAGCGGTAGCATTGGTGGATTCCATAGGTCATTTAAACTTTTCGAACATAATGCTTTGGCCTCCTATTGTTGTTAATACCAGTGAACCTTTCCACAAAATATTCATCACTGAAGACAACCAGGAAGGGAGGTATAGGCTGCAGTTTTTACATAGTTTTTCGCTGTTTCTAAAACCATTTTCCTTAAAAGATTTTTTTATTGATGATGTCATTGGGCAAGCCATGTTCTTCAAGCGATCACGCTATGTCTTCCAAGCGGAGTCTTTTTGAAAAAAACACAAACTTAGTCTCCTTTATTGTTTCCAGCCAGTACATTTAGAAATAATACTATCGAATAAGATATATTATCCATAATAAGAATTATTATAGTGGTCTTATAAGACCACTATAATAATTCTTCATACTGCATCACTTTACTATAATTGGTCTTTCTGCCAGATTGGAGACTGTTTTGGACCATTTAACCTCTTCTCTTATAACGGAAAACCCAATCATCATCTAAATAAACCACTGGATGTTTCCTCATGATTTCAACTGGACCTCATCAGGTTTGGATTTAGGAGTAACAGACGGTGTTGACGAGAAATTCCTGATGATCACCAGTGATAGGGGTTTCATAGGACCTGTCCTTTCCCTTCCAATGGCAACAACTGTCTGCCACTTATTCACTTCCACATAGATCCATAGCCAGCCTCTCCCTTCCGGGTGGTTCCTGGCTTATTGATCTCACAATGGTGGCAGTCTCTGTCTCCGGCAAACAGGAGCTAATCTCACTTGGCTACGGGTGGATGCTTGGATGCAAATGACTCTGAATAACCAGACTTATCCTATTGGAGAGTTCCCGGTTTATAGTCAACATCTCCAAGGGCGATCCCTTCCCCCCCCCCTTATGGTCGAGGTCAGGAATCGCACCACAGACTCCACCTCGCGCTACTTGGGATAGCTTCTCTGTTGCCAACGGACGGACGGGGTGCCGATGGCCTCCAACAGGCTCATTCATTCTTCTTTCTATTGTGGAAGGTATTTCAAGATAGGACCTACTTGCCTCCATCAAGAGGTGACCACGAGCAAATTTCTGGCGTTAATGCCGTCTTTGAAAAACCCCACTTGGGCTAAAAAAACCCGAGACAGGTCTAATTGGATCAGAGGAGGGCATATTGCCCCACTCAGCAATACTTGTATAATTTCCATCCGAGATTTAACTACTAATTAAAGGTACATCCATGGTACTGGCCGGATCGTTTGGGTTAAGAACTAGGTGTCAAGGAATTACATCATTTCCTTCTCAATGCGGGTTTATTTTTTCAAGGGCTCATACGATCCGTTGCTCTCGGCACCCGGAAATCTAAAAGACCATGATTTTTGACCCTTTCAACAGAAGTTAGGAAGACAACAGCGAGTCGCTCTCAGACATGAGCATCGCCACGAACGAAGTCTCGCATCTAAAACATACACGACACACCAAAGCCCAAAAAGAAAGACAACTTGAATTAGTCACGCTTAGCCCTCTGCTCGGAAGAGTTCAATAACTATGCAGAGAGCAGTGTTTAACGTTTAGATACGTTTGCGGATTTAAAATTGAAATAGCAAAATTTAAACGATCAATTGGGACTCCACAACGCCATCGCTGCTTTGTGCATACACTTAAGGCTAGTTAAATACTGACTCGCACAAAGAAATTTGAAGCATTTGTCAAATGAAAGCGAGAAACTAAACTCCAATGTATGTCAACTGTCCATCCAGGCACATCCAGCCGATCGTTGTTAAATTAAGTATTATATTTACGATTTACAATTACTTATAAGAAACAAATATATCGCATTTGGAAAGAAAAACAAGTTGGACACAGTTAACACACAAAGGCGTTCGAACGAGATAAATGATACCTCTCGCAAATCCAACCGCCACCTCTTACAGATAATGACGTAGTTCATTATAGCAAACGCGGCAAAGGCGACTACAGAAACATATAAATGCATTCAATTCGAAAAATAAACCTCAATGTCGCATGTGAGGCACAATCAAAATCAAAATAACCACTTGAATTGTTAAAGCTTACAAAAACTGCGCTCGCTCTACACGACATCATTTCTACGCATTTCTTTCCATATGTCCCTCACTGTCTTTAAAGTACTAGTATGGAATGCCAATGGAATATATCATGTGTTTCAGCACTTTCTATGCAAAAAGGGAATGAGCATAATTGATCTCGGACGAACTATACAAAAAATAAAAGTTTGAGATCCTGTTCAGCAATGACAACTGCTCACACAGAGCTATTATTAAAGACATCTACACATCTACATCTACATCTGTACCCTGCAAGCCGCCTTTCGGCGTGTGGCAGGGGGTGCAAGCACCAGGACTCTATTTGCCCAGTCGATTATTTTCGCGTATTGTTCTGGGAAAAAAAGAATTCTTAAATCGACTGGTTTTAGCATCTATTTCTCTGATCTTTCTCGCTGGATCAGAACGGCCTATATAGCAAGGAGGGCGCATAATCTCGGCTACATCTTCTATGAACGTGCTCTGTCTGAATTTATCAAGTAATTTAAATCTCTGATTGAGCCTTCTTTCTTCTAAAGATTCCCATCCTGCCTCCTGAAGCATCCGAGTAACACTTACCGATTTATCATAGCAATTTTTTACGAAGCGTATTGCCTTTCTTTGTACCTTTTCTATCTCGCGAATACAACACTTTTCAGCGGGGTCCCATACACTGCATGCGTACTCGAGGTGAGGCCTAACTAGCGCAAAGTAACATCGCTCGCGGACTTTTTCTTCGCTTTTACCGACTATTCTTTTGACGAAGCCTAGTTTCTTAAGAGCTCGCCCACATATGTTATGGATGTGGGTACCCCAAGTTAAGTTATTCGTGAGGGTTATTCCGAGATATTTTACCGAATCGACAGTTGATAATGTTTTCCCTCGAAGGCTATATGAATTATTATTGGCAAAGGATTTTCTTTCGAAAAAATTAACTACTGAACATTTATCTACGTTGAGCTCCAATTGCTAGTCGTCGCACCATTTTACTATTTTATCTAAGTCATTCGATAGGCTTAATCTATCGTCATTACTTTTTATTTCTCTGTAAATAACCGTGTCGTCCGCAAATATTCTAACGTTACTGTCGATGTGTTCATTAAGATCGTTAATGTATATTAAGAATAATAATGGCCCGATTACGCTTCCTTGTGGGACGCCTGAGGTCACCTTGACTAGGTTGGAACTAATACCATCTAATACTACTCGTTGTTCTCTATCGGACAGGAAATCTTTTATCCAACTTATTACTTGTTCGTTGATGCCCGCAAGTTTTAATTTGTACAACAATTTACGATGTGGGACTTTATCGAACGCTTTCCGAAAATCCAAAAATATTGCATCGACTTGTCTTTTACTTTCGGCCGATTTCAAGATATCGTGAATTAATAACGCTAACTGTGACTCGCAGGAACGTGTCTTACGAAAACCATGTTGATTCTTAACAATGAATTTAGAGGTTTCGAGAAAACCCATTAAGGAACTAGTAATTATATGTTCCATTATTTTACCAAGACAGATGCTTTAACGTCCAGGAATGCAGAGATTGGAAAAAGGGCGAAATTATTTTAAGCGGTGCATAACCCTTGCTGGAGAAATATTACTATATTCTCTTCGGAAAATCATAAATACCCTGCCAGCCCTACGAGGAAAGCTTAAAAAAATAAATGGTAAGAAAACCTTTTCAAAATTACAGGTCAACAATATCCCCTCGTCATAGGCCACCGAACGAAAGCTATTATAACTATTCTTGTAACATTTACCGAGTAGACATTCAACGCACTCACCAATGATCACCTTCCAGTAATTCCCTACTCCGTTTTCTACATTTTCGAGCATTTCATTAACATTGATTTCGTTAAATTTGGAAGCCATCGAAAGCGATAATCTCTTCTCGCAGAGACATCAATAGAAGCTGAGGAATTGTATAGTTTATAAAATGCTCTACTCATTGCAACAGCCACGTCCAACCACCGTGCCCAATTCTCAATTTAATTGAGAAATGCAGACAGGAAATTACTCCCATAGTTTGGCTAGTTTCAGTAGCAAGTTTCAGGTTAAAAATCTTAAAAACAGAGTATACGAGAAAAAAAAACCTTTCAGGGATCCTATTTTTTATGCCTTAACCACATTTACTAGTTTACTAAAGAATGCTGATCAAATTGTAGGCGCCGCTAAATACAAGCACTAAAAAACCAAAAAGTTTTCTTTGCACACGATTGATACAAAACCCAAAAAAATTTCAGAAAAGGTATCAATTTTACCATATTTCCTTAGGTTCTCGATACCTTCGGAGAAAAGCCTAACGAATATCAGGATAAATAATAATAATTCCCACCTTAGCCGTGATAAATGGCATATGTGATTTTCACCATGTAATTCGTCCTGGTAAATGCAAATGCTTATATCTAAGAAAATCCCCACCTGCAAACATTCTATCATTAATAATTACCATGACTTTTCAAATAGATTTGTTAAAATAAATATCAATAAGCAAAGCTATGATGGACGCTCGTACATTCCATTCCCTGGGGGAATTGTGTGAAATTAGTTTTGAAGAATTGGGTCAGCGCATTTCTTATGGTGCTAACATAGGGCCAATAAATATTTTTCGAAATTAACAACCCACAACAGTGATTATTCATTATAGAAGATCGCACAAATTGTGAATGATTACTTGCGTCATAGATTTATAAACGTATCATTTCGTATAAAACGAAATCAAACAATTTCTGACTTACAAAGTTAATACTTTACGGATTAGAAATTTAAAATGGAAATAAAATGCTGACTTGTTGATTTCAGAAAGACGCAAAATCACACAATCTTTCGACTGTCTGAAACTATACACCGAGCTAAGGAGACACTGGGGGGAATCGAGCTCACATTTCTGCCCATTGCGAACAAATGCCTTTCTGTGAAAAGGATAGAAAACACGAGTGATCTGCCATTGCGCAGCAGAGTTACATTTGACGTTTCTATAGTAGAGATAGTCTTTGGCCGAGAGTTGCTTTCAGAATGCCACGTGGTATTATAGAATAGGAGTTACTTTCCTCCGTACCGCAAGCTAGTTTGAAATAAATTCCACAAATACCCAAATAATAATTGAGATCTGCTTGCAAAAATACTCCCAGATTAATCTCACCGTGTAAAGTGGAAGTGGAATAAACTCTGACCTGGTGTCGAACACAGACCCACTCGGGGAGATTTCGCTATGGAAATTTGAAAGCAAAAAATCTACTGAATGCAAACATTCATGTCGATATGATATGAAAGTCAAAAAATTCCCCATTTAAAGTGCTTGGTAGAAGGCAAATACATCGAAAATTGGGATCGAAACCCACTAGGGTAAATGTCAAAAAGGTGTCCATGATTTCCGTTCACATGCCAGGTTCTCGAGAAATAGTTAAAAAAATATATCTGTAAAATAGAAACAATTTATATTAATGGAGAGAAAGAGGTCACTTCGGCAGGGAGTCACTCCGGTTAACCCTGAGTTAGGAGAGCGTTTGGTCATTAGAATCAGCAAATTCGAAACGAGCTTGCAGCAATTTGCAAAGGAAAAATTGCGAGGCATAACGTTGTCAGTAATCGGATTTATAATGGAATGACACATAAGCCTTGAAATTGATTATTAATTCAGAAGAATCTGTAGAAAATCCTATTTCTATAACCTGGGGCATAGAAGAGCCTGAAAAAGAAAGTAAGGATTTGTGATCCTCCAATTTCAGAAGACGAATTGACTTTCACACCGATTAGCCTATTTCCACCATTTGGATAGGATTTATGACAATCTATGAAGAGGTTAAAAGTAGGTTTGGTGAAAGGTTACTTTATTTTGATAACACGATGGAAAACGAATTGTTTCAAAGACAGGAGATTCCGGATTTTGCAACCAGGGTTCAAAGTAATAACGCGTCTCGAAATGGAAGCCACCAATTAACTCTGAATAGGTATTCCAAACCAACCACCTTTCCCACCGCCTTACCAAGATGTAACCCAAGACGACCGAAGAAATTCAGGTGTTGTCAGAGGAAGTATGAATAACCGGTGTTTGGAAGACTGGAGCAATGAAATTTGCTCACAAAATACAACTAGAAAGCAATCCCATTTATGATTTGCTATAGAAAAGAGAGGAAGCGAGGATTTTGACCAGAAGTTGAAATTATTAGTTCAGAAATAATAATTAATTGTTGTTTCGACACGGGCAGTGAGGCCTCTCTGGTGGACTTAAGTTTAAAGCCTAATCCGATTCCATTTATACTAAAATCAAAAGTTCAGCAACAAATAGAAAATATGACGACCAATGATATCTTTGAAAAGGTCCCAAGTGCTTACAATAATCCATTGGTTACCGCTGATAAGAAAAAATAATGACGTAAGATAGTGTATATATGCTAGCAAATCAATAAGTTTAACGGATCTTCCATGGAGAGAAACTTCTTTGTCAACATCATAGTAAGAAATATTTTACAGCCACTGACTTATGCTTACTTGCAGATATAGCTATTTCATTACATCATAGTTACATCCTAATGATCACACATATAATGCACGAGGTGAACTGCTTGTCGAATCTCAACGAGGAAAATTAGTGGTAAATACCATATTATATGCATTCAACTTTAACTCCGCACAAAACGAGATAGAAAATTTAACTTAAGAGACGAAGACAAAAATTAACTCCACAAAATCACCCTGAAACCAGTGACAACATTATGTTCGCCTGTGGAATCCAGTATTATTATGTGCATAATAATTACGAAAGGTGATGAATTGTCATAAGTTATATCTGTGATATAACTGTGATTACGACATCGTTCGAAGCAACAACATGTTCATGTATGAAATCCAGTCTCTTTACATTCATGATATGCTTAACTTGATAGATAGTCAGAAAAACTTATTATAATTATGCTACCATTAATTATTTGCAGTAATATTGTAAATAAAAACTAGTATATGTTAACTTTTTGAGTCGGAGAATGGGTGAACAACATTCACTGCTGCTTTAAATTGTCACATTTTAGGGGTTCATTATCATTCGCGAGAATTGAGAAACCTATTTGAAGCAACACAATGAAGTCCGCTTTTGTATTATATAAGTCGAGTCGAGATTGGGTCGTCAAGGAGTGAGGTTGTGGGAGCAGGTAGCAGCGCGACTTGAAGAATAGAATAATGGCAAGCATGGGGAAGTGCGCTGAATGTAAAAAGGTTTGTAAGAACGGGGTGAACTGTAGTGACTGTAACATAAGATATCATTTCAAGTGTACCAAGGAGAAATTAGAGGATTGCACGGCAGACAACTGGAGATGCAAAAAATGCAGAGGAGGGAGTGCTGAAAAACTACAGAAGCTTTTGGCGGAGAAGGACCAGGAAATAGAGAGGCTTAAGGAGGAGCTGAAGAAGAGGGACAAAAAGATTGAAGAGTTGGTGAAAGAAAAAGAAAGTACTGTATTG
Source organism: Pachydiplax longipennis (assembly GCA_036926295.1). Classification (NCBI taxonomy): domain Eukaryota; kingdom Metazoa; phylum Arthropoda; class Insecta; order Odonata; family Libellulidae; genus Pachydiplax; species Pachydiplax longipennis. The sequence continues at coordinate 8,382,796 of JAVFKF010000024.1, read as the reverse complement.
AAACAGAAAGAAGTGAGTGTGGAAGAGGTTAAAAAACAGAAATGTGAAGTGAGAATAATGGGGGATTCCATGATTAGGTATGGAGGAAGGTATTGTAAAAATAGTGTAACAGAAGTGGAATGTTTTCCAGGGATTAGGGTGGAACAGCTAGAGAAGAAGATTGAAGGGATGAAAGAAACAGGTGATGAAAAAGTGGTGATGTTGCATGTGGGGACCAACGATGTGAAGTCTGTGAGGTCGGCGGAGCACTTGATGGGTTATGTATGGGACTTATGCAGTACGGCGAAGAAGAAGTTTAAGAAGGCGAGGATTGTGATCAGTGGGATTATAAAAAGAAGAGATGTGAGTTATGGTTATATTAATAAAATTAATGAGTGTTTGGATTGGGTGTGCAGTAGGCAGAACGTAATGTTTTTGGATCCGAATGGATGGTTAAGTGAAGCTGATTGGGGGAGGGATGGGTTACATTTAAATAGAAAAGGTTCACTAACATTTGGGAAATTAATGAAGAGGGTAATTGACCTTAATCAGGGAAACTAAACTGTGGTGCGGCAGGTGAATTGGCTCACGAGAAGAATATAAAACATGCTACTACTAGTCAATTGGGAGGGGTTCTAAGGCTTCTGCAGGTTAACTGTCGTAGCGTTTATAATAAAATTCAAGAACTAAATACTTTGATAGATTCGTGTAAAGCTGATATAGTAATAGGGACAGAATCGTGGCTAAAAGAGGAAATTGGTTCAGGCGAGATTTTTCCAGAAGATTTCGAAGTGTATAGAAGAGACAGGGATGGCAAAGGAGGTGGTGTGTTTGTTTGCGTCTCTAAACGGTTTTCAAGTTCTCTTTTATCAAAAGACCATGAATACGAGATATTGAGCGTTGAAGTCGAGGACAGGGTAAGCAAGAGAAAGTTGCAAGTAGTGGGAGCGTACCGGCCCCCCGGGGAGGATTTAGCCATGGTTGAAAGGCTAGGAGTAATGACCTGCGGCGATAGGGATATTAGTAAATCGGTCATAATTGCAGGGGATTTGAATTTACCTCAGGTCAGTTGGACAGGAAAAGAAGGAACAGGAGGTAGGGTGCAGCAACTGATAAACACGCTAATTAGGGAGGGTGCCTTCACACAGGTTGTGAGCAATCCCACAAGAATGAGTAACGTTTTAGATGTATTTCTCCTAAAAGAACCGGAGCTCATTAAAACTTGCGAAGTTTTACCAGGAATTAGCGACCACGAAGCAGTATATCTAGAAATCTGTTGGAGTAAGGGTATCGATATTGAGACGGAAAATAAAGTAGTATACAGTTTTCATCGAGCTAATGTTGATGCCTTCCGCGACTATTTAAGAAAGGAATTTGAGGGATGGGCGAATAAAGGATCAAACATAGAAGAAATATGGGGGAACTTTAAGCAAATTCTGAACATAGGAATAGAGAAATATGTACCAATAAAGAAACTAAAACGGAACGCGGACCCTGAATATTATAACGCAGAGATTAGGAGACTGAAAAGGATATCAAGGGACTTACATAAAAAGAGAAAAATTAGCGAACTGTACGAGGTCAAATACAGGGAAGTAATTAAATTATTGAATAGTAAGAAAAAAGAGGCAGAGAATAAATTCTTAGAAAATTTAATTGTCAATAACGGTAGCAACAGTTTTTATAAATATGTTAAGCGACGAAGGAGGGGAGAACGCGAAATAAAAACGATAGAGAGATCTGATGGAAATATTCTCACAAGCAGTAGTGATATTGCAAACGAATTCAGAAATTTTTTCGCGAGTACGTATAAAGTATCTGATGAAATAAGCGAAGTTAATCTATCCCAATGTAAGGATAATTCCAAACTACCCTTTATTATCTGTTCTAAGGACATATTAAGAAGAATCAGTAAGTTAAAAAACAATAAGTCACAAGGTCCAGAAGGAATAAGAAATGAAGCGTTAAAGTTAGGGAGCTGGGAGATAGTACCGTATTTGAAAAGAATTTTTAACATAGCAATTAACAACGGTCAGGTACCAGGAGACTGGAAATCCGCTACAGTAGTTCCTATTCACAAGGGAGGAAGCAAAAGGACAGTAAGGAATTACAGACCAGTTAGTTTAACTAGTGTTGTATGTAAGGTATTCGAAAGAATAATAGCGGACTATTTAAAACAATTTTGGGAAATAGAGGGATGGCTCAACGGAAAACAGCATGGGTTCAGGAAAGGTTTTTCTTGCGAGACACAGATGTTAGGACTCTATCAAGATTTAATAGAAGCGCAGGACATTGGAGACCAGGTAGATGCTGTAGTGGTTGATTTAGCAAAGGCTTTTGATGTAGTTGATCATAATTTGTTACTGAAGAAAATGAGTACGATGAAGATAGATCCAAGGATAGTGAAATGGACGGAGGCCTTTATACGTAGTAGAACGCAAAGAATTAAAATAGGAAATAATCTTTCAGAACCTGTTAGAGTAACTTCAGGGGTAGCGCAGGGTAGTGTACTTGGGCCGTTATTCTTTTTAATATTTATCAACGATATGCCGAATGTAATAAGATCTCGGGTGCGATTATTTGCGGACGATTGTATAATTTACAGAGTTATAAAAGGTAATGAAGACTGCCGTGATTTACAAAGCGACATTGATGAATTGAATAATTGGGTCACGTTGAATAAATTAAATATTAACACAAGTAAATGTAAAGTAATTAGTTTTAATAGGAGTAAATTTCAGTACGATTATAATATCGGCGGTAATGTTTTAGAGAAGGAAAACAAGGTAAAATACTTGGGTGTTACCTTCAGTAGGGATTTAAAATGGAATGCACACATAGAGAAAATTATAGGAAAGGCCAATAAGACTTTAAATTTTGTAATGCGTTCACTTAAAAAATCAAAGAAGAAAATAAAGGAAGCTGCGTACAAATCATTGGTTAGACCCATATTAGAATATGGCGAATGTTTATGGGACCCATATCAATCGGGAGTTAAAAAAGAATTAGAAAAGGTACAGAGAAGGGCCGCTAGATTCGTGTTAGGGCGATACGAAAAACGTAGCAGCGTCACTCAAATGCTAAGAGAATTAGGTTGGGAAAGTCTAGAAGAAAGAAGGAAGAAAAAGAGATTATCGGTTTTCTATAAGATTTTCGTGGGGATACCGGCTTTTAAGGAATTAGGTGATAGAGTAAATGAAGCAGATTACTTGGGTAGGCGCGATCATAAATATAAAGTAAAATGTATAAAGCAAAGAACCGATAATAGGAAATACTGCTTTTTAAACAGAACTATCGAGGAATGGAACAGTCTACCTGCAGATGTCTTTGAGCCTTTCCCAAAAAATACCAAATGTTTTATTAGGGGTATTTGTAAAATAATTAACATGACGAGTGAGCCTGCCGATGACGAAATGTGAGACAAGTAGGGGATCGCCTGATAGGGTGAAGTACGGTGGGGACTTCGTGGGCCCCGTGGCCGCTACGGTAGCCGTGAAGGCCTATCAGGAACCCTGAAAAATCTCAAATGATGTTACTGTAACAGACAAGTGGTATTAACGCTAAAGAAGTATACTTTAAGTTATGTGATTCTATGTTTAATGTATTGTTATATATTTTCTTTGGTGCTGGTTTATTTGGTTGGTAAATTTAGAGTTTATACTAAATTATTTAAGCTTATTCGTACACGGTGATTATGTAAATTGTAGATTTATGATTAGTTATTAATGTACATAATTTTTACTTGAATGGTAAACTATATATAGTTACTGTGAGGTTGTGGATGTAAAATAACGTCGCCACCAGTCTTGAAGACTAATTGCGACAGGATGTAAATAAATAAATAAATAAATAAATACATCGTTAACTCCTTAACACCTCGTTGTAATCCGCATTCAAGTCTCCCATTGTATTTACAATCTTGTATATGTAGTTCAACGAACGACTTGGCTTTAATTTTACAGTGATATTTAATTGTAATGCATCACGATTGTAAACGCATCCATGACGCATTGTAGTTAAAAAGATATGGGTGATAAGTCTCGGCATTAAAATACATGGTAGAATGCAAAATGGCACTCGGGCATCGAACGAAGGATCATCGGAGAAAAGGTGCACTGAGTATGTGAAATCAACTCTGTTAACACGCCATCTTTGCATGTTTCAACGGGAAGCGATTCAAAAGAATTCTTCAAAATCGCCGCAATGCATTTGGCACTTACCTGGCGTCGAACCCACGCTCATATTGTGACATTCCTTCCGCTGACACCATAGAAGACCACAATCTCTGTTGTCCGAGATATTGAATTCTCTCTCTTACCGGGAAGCGTCTAAAATAAGATTCGAGAATTAGGGCATTTTTTCCTTAATGGGAAAAATAGGATATCTATGGGAAAATTAGCCTTCTGGTGGACCCGAACCCTCACGGTAAAGGGAGTAGATTTCCTATGCGTTTCTAACGTCTAGGAATGCAATTCAATTTTCCTCAAGGCTCAAATCAAACCTTTTCCAAAATAAAAGGGGGGAAGGACGGAAAATCCGCTAATTATATAAAGGATTTTAAATATGAATCCTTGCCGTATGTATTTAATCGTATGGGCTGAGAACTTCTGGGGCAGCATTTATACCCTGTATCGACCATATATTCGGAAGTGAATGTAGAATTTATTACTAAGAATGAGGACGATGTATTAATTTCTTTTAAAAGATTCGCGCCGTATTTCATATATTTGGAGAGACTATTTAGTAGATTGGAGAACGTAAATATGATATTGAATCCAAAAATGTCTCAGTTTTGTTGATCAACCGTGCCGATTTTGGATCTTTAACGACGGAGTGCAGGCAGATCCGAAAAAGAGTTGAAATTATTCAGCAGGGGAATGTACCGCGTAATTTTACACATTTGAGGAGATTTTTAGGATTGCGTATTTATTAATAAAGATTCTGCCTGAACTATATAAGATACTTAAATTTGTACGTGGATTTATCACATGCGATGTTAATTCTAACGAAGAAGAATGTAAAATGGCATTGGACGCCGGAATTCCAGGTAGCATTGGAAAGGCTCGTGTTACATTACCCGACTTCATTGGCCTTTCCAAACTGCTTGCTCCGACGTGGGGTTGGGAGCCTTCGAAAGATGGCGAACACCTGGTCGTTGTTTTCATTATCAGGTCATTCCAGGATCCCGAAAAATATTGACAAATGGAAAAAGAAGCATTAGCCATTGTGTGCGCTGTGCAGAAGCTAGGGACGATTATATTAGATAACGAGATCTCTAAGATTAGAAAGCACTGTCATTTCTAACAACCTTCAAGTTAGAGCAGCATACCAGATTAGTTAAATGGGTATTACATCTGCAGGAATTTTCCTTTAAAATAGAGTATTGCTTAGGTAGTGAGAATCGAGTTGTAGATTGGATGAAACGACATCCTGCAGCAGATCAATCCGAAAACATTAATGCAATTTGCCACCACAATAATAGATTCGTAAACTAACAATCATCCGAATAAAATTTTAGAAGACCCATCTAATCTTCAGAAAACGGATCGGAAATTTTATATAAAAACATGAGGTGATTTGTCACATGCCGATCCAGATTTCCGTTCAAATAGAATTAAAATTCATGCGTTATTTTTCAATGCAAGCAAAATTGCGGAAATATTCAGAATTTTAATTCCAAGGGAAGTGCAAGAAGAACTTATTACCTATGCCCACACCAGTCACGGACATTGTGGGATTCTAAAAACTATTTGTTGGTTGAAGAATAAACATTACCGGCGTAATATGAATCGTACAGTTCGTAAGGAGGTACATTCTTTTGATCTATGCCAAATAAAGAAATATCCGAACAGGTATTTAGAATTCCGGAGGAACCAGGCGATTTGTATGTTCTGGATATTTATAGTACACTTCCAAAGGCGGGATATCGGAATCGACACATACTTGTGTTTCTGGGTATATTTACATAATTCGTTCTAGTGAACACAAATAATAAGTCTACTACTATGAATTTCACACCAATCATAACTGATAAATTTATTAAGTTACGTGGGAAACCAAACAGAATTTTATCGAACCAGGGACACAATACACGTGTGCTTAGTGGAGCCACTTCGGATTGAATAGGATTCAGATTAGCTTTCTCGTCCATAACACGCCTTCAGACCAATCCCAGTGAAAGGATAATAACTCACCTTCTTCACAATTAAGGTAATCCTCATTCCTTTTCGTTCGAGAATCACTAATTTCCGAACAGTCGGTTTCCAAACGTATACGAAGCATTTTCAACTACGAACATTTCCAATCTGGGACAATCTTCAGCATTTGAAAATACGGTACGAATAGCGAATTCACCGATCGCTTTCCAAACGGAATAATTTCAGGGCAAGGTTGAATCGAATGATCTTCGCGAACGCTAAGAGAAAATTCTCGAAACTCCCGGATTTCGGTACCGAAAAGTATATGCGCGCTTAATCTCATAGGCCGTGACACGAAGCAATAAAATAAAAGATATAACTTGGCACAGACGCACAAATGAAACTATGATACTCATCAGTCTCTCCTGGCAGCCCCAATTGCGTCTTCACAAAACAGCGGCGGAGTTCTTCCGACGTGACATCCTACCCGAGCGGCGTCCGCGCCTATACTGATTCTCCCATCCAGAATGCATTGGGTTGCCGAAGGAGGGATAGATAAATTGGCGCGCATGTAAACGAACTCGTAATAACCACAGACCTTAATTGTTTTAAATGTTATCACATTTTCTTAAGGGGGAGGCCGCCCCGACGTTTTCAAAAAACTAAAAATATTTTTATACTTTAAAAATAAAGTTTAAACGTTTTCTACGCAATTCTCTTGGTCCGTCGTAAATATTCCTTTTGTTTAAGTAGTTATTGCTAATTTTAACTGACGGTGCACTCCAGCTGGAGGGGCGAATACGGAGAATATCGACTTGCGTCAACTTTGTTAACTTTACTTTTTTGTTACACTTATTTAATTTGACTCGAGGCATTGCTTTCAGGTTAAGTAAAATTTATCGCATACATAATTAAGGATCTTTTGATTATTGTATTTGTTCACCTTTGATGATCGAGCAACGCTGAGGGCATCTTTCGCTGTCAATTTAGAACGAGCTTGGGACTCTCTCTCAGCAGAGATAAAGTGAATGATACTCAAAACATCTGGGGGGCGAAAACAGAAGATATCACTTTTCAATAGAAAAGAGAAAAATCGCTCATCCCATGAAGAGAAAAAGATGATTGCAAGATATAAGCACGGTGCTATAATCATCAACGTTAGCCATGCGCAAGGCTGTTGAGAATTGTTTCTATTACATTGTACTGTTGAATTAGTACGAAATAAATTGAGATGTTCTTTGAAGACAATGCAGAAAAATACCACGAGACCTGCCTTCAGATCGAGAAATAGAAATAAATCTATAAAAAGACAAAACGTGGAAAATTACAAGATAAGTTTTAGGAATTCTGCGCAAAAAATAAAAGCAAGGTCAAGGACATTATTGTCGGTTTATTACACAGCTTTGGAATATTTAATGTATTGCTACATTCTCTGCAATGAGTGAATAAGTAGTCTGTAAATCTTGTGAAGAAGAGAGTCGAGCGTACGTGGTCTGGTATTTTAACTGATTATAGTTTGTGATGAATGTAAGATGATAGGATATAACTCTAGCCTTTTAATCAACGAAATAGCTTATTAAATCTACAAGAGATTTAAATCTCTAATGAGAGTGTAAATGGGGAATGCAAAATTATGTTGTACAGATAAAATTATGGATCTTCAAAGAGGACTCTTTCTTGAACTTTTCTCATCAAAGAAAATAGAGGCCTGGGAGGAGCTCAACAGCCAAATAGATAAGATATCGTATAATCGCTTACCCATCAAAAGCCGTGCGGACCGAGTTTCGCGTCACCATCGAAATATATATTCGTTTTTTGACGTTTTTATTAAACTTAAAGGATTTTGATTTGCACAAAAAAATAATTTCAGTATTTCCTCAGAAACTTTCCCCCTGGAATTTTTTTCTTACGAAAATTGGACGAAGAGAAGCAGGCGACTACATTTTTCCCTGCATTTTCCCGAAAACTCGCGTATTGTTATAGATTTTCCCAAGACACTCTTATCCTAAATTTTTAACAGCAAAGTGATAAACATACGTTAAAAGTAGATTCTACGAGGAGCATTTTGATACCAGAAAAGACATTGTTTCTTGAATGATAGACCCAAATTCATCGATTCAGAAAAATAATGATCAGCACCCAACTTTCTTGAAAATATCACTTTCTTATTTTTCCTTCGATTATGACAATATTTAACCTGGATTTAATTACAGTATGCCATAAATAATTGATATTTGTTTATGCACCATTCATATACCATCCTGAATATTATATATAACCTGAGAATTGTGGTCTATGGCCCTCAATTCCCAGGTTCATCCCCACCATACAAGATCAAAGAATGACATTCATTTAGAAAAAAGAACTGAGTTAAATAATGAAGGCCCATTTCACGCTGGTATAAAATTTTACAATAAATTGCAAAATTTTCTTAAATGTTTAGTTGAAATAAAAGATTTTAAAATTACATTAAAACAGTTTCTTATTGAAAATTCTTTCTATTCTGTCAATGAGTTTTTTGATTATGTAGAGGTGAACGTAAATTCATTTATAATATGGTATGTCTTGTGTTTTATTAGGATATCTTACTGTAGCGCTCTTCTTTGTAATATGTTTATTATTCTTTGTAATGTGAATATTGTATATTTTAATTGTAAATAATATATTTTAATAATATTATATCATATGGAAAAATGTACTATTTCTCTATGTATATATTGATTTTATCTGACAATTCCATGCATGACTGTAAATGCCTACGGAGAATGAAGTGACTATGACTATAACACAACCAATGACTCAGAAGCGAACGAAAGATTTCATGATGATCAATACCATAGGAATACACCATATTAAAGATAAAATTAGGGTTCGGTGATCCTATAGACTATATTGAAACGTTTATTCCCGCTTTTACCATTCCATTGTTACTTATGAGGTTTATTTCTGAGTGACAAAATTCCATACTATGTCATATAAATGCTAAATAGAATGCGCAATTCTTATATACAATCACTTAAGAAGGGTTCATGACTAAAGGTCTATGCCTTTACAGCGCTAGATCATTTCACAAGTTTAGGGGGGGATGGTCAAAACATTCTCTTTTCAACTAATGACGCTTTATGACACAACTCTTAAAAATGGTGCTTATTGATGCAATACCCATTGGTTGTACATCAGGGGGTGAATTACCTGTAACCAGAATTGTTTCAAGGATTTATTGGAGAAGTCAATATTCGAATGCCCAATGAAATTCATAAAGAAAAAGTTTGCTTTGGACATGACTGTTAATGTCTTCGATTCATAGTTAGTCACCTGAATTTTACTTTATTTTCAACGTTTTCTTAGTATTTCATTTCAATTAAATACTTTCGAGTAGTATTGCATTTTATTTTTCTAGTTTTAAAGTTTAAATAATTTTAATTTTATAATTTCGTGAAGTTCTGGTTTTTTAGTTTTTCAATTTTAAAATTTAAATAGTTTTTATTCATAATGAAACTGTACGAATATTTAAACAATGTGGTGGTCAACTCCCTTGATGTGTTTATTGTGGCAAGTGTACCGTGGGCTAGAATCGAAAAAAGCTAAAAATACGAAAACGCTTTTCATGAGTGCGGACCTCGAATTTTCCCATGATTGATAATGGATAAATCCTGCATACAAATATTGAGGTAATTTGCATTGGATCCTTCGCAACAGTATTATACAGGAGGTCAAGGTTGACCAATTTTTGCGAAAATTTCCCGTTTCCGATTTTTCGCGAAATTCTTCAACTTCGAGTCGATTGTGAACCCAAACTAGGAAAATCATCGGGTAAAATATGATGCCATATTATAAATATGTTCTTTGTCCTTCATAAGCCTTAATTTCAATGAGCTCTGTTGAATATTTATATACTTTACATCACAAAACGGCCGACACTTATTTGGAACAAATTTTTACATAAAGCGAGGAAAATAGTAGATTGAGACACCGTGTGACACGGGATTACTTACACCACGATAAGCTATAAACCTTCCCTAATGGGAATCTGAAATAAAATCTTGCCCCAATAATATATAAGGCGACTTTTTGACAACGCTACTATACAAGGCCCAAATCCGCGCGTCCTCCGTTACGCTCTCGTGTTTTGAGAGGAACAACGAACCAATGCTATTCTGGTTCGTTCTTTTTGTATATTTCAAGCATTATTATACTTCGTACATATCTTAGATATCAATATTCATTAGAAAGTCAACATTTCTTGTAGAGTGATAATTGAAAAAATAATGTGGGCTATGCTTTAAAGCATGGGACCACGTCAGCGATATTTATATCATATATTAGTTTACTTTCGCGTGATAATGCTAAATTTCTGACATATAAGCATATAGTGGTGGCATATAGTATCACGGATATAAGCCGAAACCTCTGCTGTAGCACAGCAATAATCTTTGAACGCTATTTCATTTAGTGGAAAACCACTTGAAATTACCTTCAAGATATTGGCGAATCTTTTCATGAGATCCTCGTCAATTATTTTTAAGAAATATTTAATAAATTAGCATTGGGAAATGGTACTTTACGAAAAAATTTACAATATAAAACAAACTCTTATCTTTGTGAATGAAGATTTCATCCTTATCGATTTCAGTATCCTGATTTTTATATTTAATAAAAGATTACGCGTTAATAAAAATAACTTTAACCTCGCACCTGTTATTTCAGCTGATAGATACGGAATTTAATATTAATATTTAATTTTAATTTAATGTTCAAATCATAACGAACATTTACACATAAACAACGTCCTGAAAAGTGTAATTCGATATCTCACGTTGTAATACACCTATAATTACGGAAAAAAATTCTTCACAAAAGTGTAATTTGATATCTCCCGTCGTAAAACGAACATTTACTCAAAAACTACGTCCTGAAAACTGTTATTCCATCTCTCTCGTTGTAATACACCAAAAATTACAGAAAAACGTTCTTCACAAAAGTGTAATTTGATATCCTCCGTCGTAATAACGAACATTTACACAAAAACAACGTTCTGAAAAGAGTAATTCGATATTTCTAGTTGTAATACACCAATAATTACGGAAAAACGTTCTTCACAAAAGTGTAATTCGATATCTCTCGTTGTAACAACGAATATTTACATATTACTGATGCATTTTGGTGAAGCATAGACGCGTGTCATTTAGAAGGTTGTACATGCCACAAACTTGATCACACCGAAATCAAACTCTTGTCGTCAAAGAATTTAATGAATGCTGGTTTTAAAAGCAAGTGAAACCAAAAATTCAAATGCGTCTTTTTGAATTGGGGGATATTGTGCTTCTGCACACGCCGAGAGCATCATGCTCAATTATTCCATTAAATTTTCCTTTTGTATTCAAGACCATTTTGGATTACTCGGAAAGAGTTAAAAGAGTTAAAGAACTGTGGTTTATAATTTCGCGAATATTAGACCGTATGTGCTCGCATCGGGTCTGCAACCATTGAAGTTAGAAAATAAAGAAACATTAGTGATCCAAGGTGACGATTTGGTGATCATGTGGTAAATAGCTACGCCGATTCGTTCCGGGAAATTAATACTATGCTGTTATTTAGAAGTAAATAAGGGGATTAAATATGTTTTTTTGTATGTTTTTGTATAAGAGTTCAAATTTATTAAGTTCAGCTATTTCCATTTTGATCTATCTTTTGTATGTGAAACAAATGGGCTATCTATTTAAGGTGCCGGAATAGCATAAAGGCTATTGTTAATTTGAATTCTTTTATTTTTTATGTATGATTTTTAAAAATGGATTGTATTGTCTTGGGCATTTGTTTTTATTTTAATGAAGTTGCCTGTGGTCAAAGAGGACTAAAAGATGAACGAGGTGACCGTAAGAGGAATGAGGGCATTATTGAGGTGCAGCACAGAGGAAATAACCATGAAGAAGGTGGATGAGCACTTGGTGATCAAAGCACGAGGAGAAAACGGCTCCAAGAGTTAAAAAACGAGTGGGTTAAAAACGCAAGAGACATGAGACTCAATTCACATTAGTAACTAAAACAATATCACCATTTATTTACATTGTTACTTTATGAATGAACTTGATAAAAATTTTCCATAAATTTGAGAACGAAATAATTATTTGAACATTTATTCACAATGTGTGATTTAAAAACTTTCTACAATGTAGAAACTATTTTTAATATGATTGCTAAATTCTCACGTATTTCTACATGACTTTACTGACATTGGATGAATAAATACACACACATCAGTGGCCTATACTATATAATAATTCTGTAAAGGAAATCCTGTCTGCACATTGAAACCATTTTTAAAACAGTGGTATAGATGGTGATTATTATTCACCCTGAGTCTTAAACACCAATTTAAATCATTTTTGTTTATCTATGTGTATGTCACAGTATCACGCAAAAAGTACCCAAACAATACAATAGTTAGGAGGGATACTTAGGGATAGGATGCGAGGTATGTCGTGGAATGACATAAAAATTACCTCTTATCCTGATATAAGACCATTTGATCCATGACAAGGAAAAAACTTCCCATAAGAAATACATGCATAGTTCTGTTTACCAATTGCAAGCTCTACTTTTTCATGATTAAAATAGAAAGAATGATCAAACAATATGGAGACAAGCATAAAAAGAGAGAAAATTGAATGAAACATCTTATTTAGGTCGCTGATAATCATTATTGTGTAAAAAATTCCAGTATTTCAATGAGATAACCCAAAGTTTTGTTAAGCCTTGGGGCTGTAAACAACTTATCCCAAACAATAGAAATGAAATTTAACTTGGCTGGGGCTCGAACAGAGGTCTCCCACTTGCGGGGCTGGAATTCTAGCCATTAGAGTAACGAGCCACTCAATTTCACTTCTACTTATCCCGTTGATGACAAATTCAATTGTAGAAGCCAAGCTAACACATTTTCCCTTAAGAATTCATGGTGAAATTAGGCTTATTTAAATGTTTTTGTATAAATGAATCGTATGTGATGCTTTACAATTCAAAATTTTAATTTTACGTATGTATCCCATTTGCCACCTTTCGGATGGTGGCAGGGGGAGCATGAACCACAACTGTTTCACTTATTGGTTTATGGGATATATAACTGAAAATGAACAGCAATTATCATACCTATGTATCCCTACCATCCCATTAAATGAAGGGGAAACCTCTCACTATCACATGGAAGTGCACACGATTAGAATTAAAGTGCAAAATTTTCTGCTGCATTCCAATTTCCAACAGATTGATAGTATCGAGATAGAGATTTGAGACAAATTGCACTGCATTTCTATGCCTAGGAAACCCCTGGGAAAGCTATTCCCATCACAGTGAGGGCCCGGGTCAGTCACCAGAAGGCCCCGTGTCCTACTTTTTTCCTTAAGGATACAATACGATAATTCTAAAATAATATTTATGATGCCTCCCAGTAGGAGAGTGGATTCAAAATCACGAAAGTCAGAGATGTGGTCTTCTACGGTGTCAGCGGAAGAAATGTCACAAAATGAGCATGAGTTAGACTCCAGATAAGTGCAAAATGCATTGCAGCAACTTTTAAGAATTCTTTGAATCACTTCCCATTAACATGCAAAGATAAAACCTGGCATGTAAACAGAGTTAAAATAGAAATTTCACATATGCAGTGCACCGTTTCTCCGATGATCCTTCATTTGATGCCACAGTGCCATTTTGCATTCTACCATGCATTTTAATGCTGAGACTTATCCGCCATATCTTTTTAACTACAATGCATCATGGATGTGTTTACAATCGTGAAGCATTACAATTAAACATCACTGTAAGATTTAAAAACAAGGACATTGTTGAACTATGTCAATCTAGACTGTGAATACCATGGTAGACCAGAATACGGATTACAATACATTTACCTTAAGAAAATAGGTTAGCTATGCCTATACCATACAATAAATCTGTAAAGGGGGTCATTTATGTAAAGATTATGTAGAGTAAAGATTCTTATTTTGGTAATTATCTATTGTTAACAGGTCAATATCTTGAAAATTTTGATGAAATGAACGGAAGTTATGAGAAATTTTCATTTCAAATTCATATAAAGAACCAGCTCCCATAACCACAAATGTTATTCATGAAGCTCAAGGATTTTCCTGCAACATTACATGGGGACACGTCTATGTATTGGTATGAATGAATGATAGGATGTATGAATAGAAGGAATTATTCAGAAAATTAAGCATTGTGGTTTTGAAAAATTTGTAGCATCCATTCGCAGGGAACAACGTACAATAATTTAAGCAAAGTTCTTGATCTGCACTCAACTTTCCTAATTGGCTTATTCTGCATATCATAGCAGTATTTTGAGTGAATATATATGTAATTCAACATCTCACTCTTTCAGGCTATCTTTTCTTTTCGTGAGGATCAACTGTTTCGCAATTAGAAATGATAAGCATACAGGCAGTTCAGCTATTCCACATTAGGAATTGACTGTGGCTGTCTATGTTTACTTAAAACTCAAGAAGGATTAATTGAAAAACTTGCAGGTTATTGAAATCCTAGGACGCGCTTACTCTATGTGTATATTTAATCTCAGATTCACCCACTGATGAGGCAAAGCATTTCCTAGACATTAATATGAAGTGTATTTTTATCCCTTGCAAGTTCTATTTGTATTCCAAAATTGCAGGAAAAACACTTATTGGACAACTTGAGTAGAGTTATGAGTAGTGAGAAATTGATACAGTTAAATATTATTATTGTCGATGTTACTTCCATTCATAATCATGAGAAATTGAAATGATTAAAATCACTACATGCTGTCACATTGAATCAAGGGAATGTTGGATTCTGTTATTTAAAAATATTGTTAAATTATTAAAGCTTATTTCTAATTTCCCCTTTAGATACTCAATTATAATATACTTCAGCTATAATAATCTAAATAAATAAATACAGAACCACCTGATTAAGAGGTTTTACAGGGAACCTAAGGAACACCGAGTTATATGTGTAAATACCAGTGTGTGTAAAGGTGGTTGCCTTACAAGATATTTTATTGAATATTGGCATTCTTTTCATACAAACACTAGGATACCTAATTTCAACCATGGTCACTTCACAATCAAGCATTGTTTACCATATCAAATTTTTAGTAAGAATTTTTTTAACAGCAGTGGTTTGTGAGTATCATGATCTGAATTGGAGGAGGTGTCATTCTGAAATACACCAAGATATTGAATTCCATTGGTAAAAATATTGTTGGCAGTGGGTTCAGTGTTATTCATCATCTTAATTTTTAGCTGTGTCGTATAAGTAACACTTTCTATCTTTCATTTAGTTGGAACCCTGTTAACAGCATATAATATGGTATTCAACACTGTTTTTTCCCTGTTGAGATTCAATTTCAGGGAAGTTCAGCTCCTTTTGATGAATTTTTTGCAAGGATCAGTGCTTTGATGAATACATATTTTATGGTAAATTCAATCCATACTAACAACTTAAACCACCTGATCTCTTGATTTGTTTAAAAATTCAAAATTAGTAACCCTTCAAATAATTCATGATTGCATTTTTCCCTGAGAATTATGAAAATTGGAAGATTAATCAGCAAAATATTGTGTCTGGGCTACAATATCACAAGAAAGAAAGTTTATTTGAAAATGTACAGCTTTTTGAAACCTGGATGGTATGGAAGAAAAGGCAAAAAGGAAATGGCGTGGTAAGAGGGGATGTAGATTAAGATGTCATAACGGATATAGGACCACTGCTTCGACATATATAGAATTTGAAAATTTCAGGTCAAAGAATCTTCTACATGTCTTAGAAAGCATTTGCATAAGGTAATATTAAACTATCGCTTTACTGGTACAGATAGTAAGGTATTTAGATATTTGTGTAAAACATGTGTCCACACTTTGCTCACAAGAGCATAATTAATTAATAAATTTTAAATACACAAACAGTAGGAAAAAAATTTTTTAAATTGCCATTCTATGCTAAAAGTGTAGGGAAATAGATTCGTATGAAAGCACTCCAAAAATAGGAATAAAGTTCACTGCTCAATTTACCTCTGGTGTTTTAATTTCAAACCTGCTCTTTGTATTTTGCAACATCGTTAGACAAATTTATGCTTCCTGTACTATATCATTCAGGACAGCAAATATCACTCCATTTCCGAATAAGAGCAGTTAGACTAAACCAGATGATTTCTGACCAAATATATACCTTCAATGTTCCTTAATATTCTAAAACATCTGAAGTTAGTATTGGTGGTGAGAAGATGAACAGACTGCAAAAATTTTAAGTCAACACGACCATTTTAATTTATATTGTGTAAGCCCTAGAGATTATGTTTACTGTTCCAGTAACAAAAAAATACAAAAGACACATCAGATGAAGTGAGAAGATCAATTTTAACATAGACTGAATAAATGTGGACTGGTCAGTTGTTATGGTTGTCATTCATAAGAGAGTAGGAAAAAACAGGAAGATAACCGACCGATATAGATACCATCGATTTTCAGTAAATTCTTTTAAGAATTTGTAAATTTTAAGAATCCTCACATTGACCGTTACCAAGGACATTCTAGTTTGATCTGGTACTTATTTTGAAAATCAGCCAGAAAATTATGAAGGGGACCCTGTAATCACAATGCACTTAAATATATCTTCCGTTTAGCGGACAGGGACAATGTTATCAAGCTAGTTCTTGAGAAGACTATGATTATTTCAATGAAAACCAAATGAGACAGAAATGCTGTTGTTATATTGCGTTTTAAGATACCTTCCCACTTTAGAAGCCACCCATGTCATCATGAAGACAGAAAATTAGATTTTATAGACTGAGATTCAAAGTCTTGCGTGGCACTACACTGCTTTCCCTCATTCGTCAGTTTACAATTTGTCAATGCCCATATGACTTAAGATTAATCTTTAAGAGATAATTTCCTTTCCTATATCTTACATTTCTCAATGAAATACATCTCAGAATTCAAACAAGATAACGATAATCACTTTGGAAGTTTTTGGAATATTTATTCTCTCTTTACAAGTATGAAATTCTTATCCCATCTCTCCAATTATTCATAGACAATACTTCAAACTAATAGCACATGAATTAAATTAGTATCAGATAATGATTAATTAGTATCAGATAATGATCAATTCTCATTAGCAAACATTTAACAAAAAGATCCCTGGACCGCTGTGCAACTACAATAATTACATTTAATTTATTCAAATCCTTTGGAATTAAATGCCAAATTATTGTTATCATTCCTCATTTTCTTAAAATTACTCAACCATCACTTTCTTATTTTCTTCACCAATGTTTGAACACTGGGGTTGGAAACGTATTTTGAGATTTCTTGTTAATAATATCTTTCCAACTGACTTATTTTTCTATCTTACATTCTTAATTGCATTTAAATAGCTGTAAAAAATCAAGGCCTTTTACAGGGATTGAGTAGGAATGACAATTTATAACAGCCGCTTCGTATTAGATTAACATGAAAACTATCATATGCATTCTGGATGAATTTTGGTTGTGCTTTTCAATTTTTAACATTTTATTACCATTTCTTTAAGGCAGTTTGATTATAAAACAAATGCACCTCCAACTGGTTGGAAGTATTCTTTACTAGCAAAAATAAACTACAGGTTATAGTGCTTTTAAAAGGGTTTTTACGAGAGAAATGTCAACTTCCTGAGAAAACACGACAAACTCAAGAACAAGTCATGGGATGTTAAAATTCCGCAGGCATTCCACTCCTAGACTTTCAAACTTTAAACTATAAAATAAGGACTCTTCCTAGTAACGAGATGATGAATGAAAGATCATCCAAAAGTTTCTTGATCTGACCATAACTTTAGAAACATGAAATCTTGGATTTCTTTATCTCCACCCATCGTCTGCGATGGTCGGAGTACACGTGTCCAAATTGCTAGCAGCGGTAGCATTGGTGGATTCCATAGGTCATTTAAACTTTTCGAACATAATGCTTTGGCCTCCTATTGTTGTTAATACCAGTGAACCTTTCCACAAAATATTCATCACTGAAGACAACCAGGAAGGGAGGTATAGGCTGCAGTTTTTACATAGTTTTTCGCTGTTTCTAAAACCATTTTCCTTAAAAGATTTTTTTATTGATGATGTCATTGGGCAAGCCATGTTCTTCAAGCGATCACGCTATGTCTTCCAAGCGGAGTCTTTTTGAAAAAAACACAAACTTAGTCTCCTTTATTGTTTCCAGCCAGTACATTTAGAAATAATACTATCGAATAAGATATATTATCCATAATAAGAATTATTATAGTGGTCTTATAAGACCACTATAATAATTCTTCATACTGCATCACTTTACTATAATTGGTCTTTCTGCCAGATTGGAGACTGTTTTGGACCATTTAACCTCTTCTCTTATAACGGAAAACCCAATCATCATCTAAATAAACCACTGGATGTTTCCTCATGATTTCAACTGGACCTCATCAGGTTTGGATTTAGGAGTAACAGACGGTGTTGACGAGAAATTCCTGATGATCACCAGTGATAGGGGTTTCATAGGACCTGTCCTTTCCCTTCCAATGGCAACAACTGTCTGCCACTTATTCACTTCCACAGAGATCCATAGCCAGCCTCTCCCTTCCGGGTGGTTCCTGGCTTATTGATCTCACAATGGTGGCAGTCTCTGTCTCCGGCAAACAGGAGCTAATCTCACTTGGCTACGGGTGGATGCTTGGATGCAAATGACTCTGAATAACCAGACTTATCCTATTGGAGAGTTCCCGGTTTATAGTCAACATCTCCAAGGGCGATCCCTTCCCCCCCCCCCCTTATGGTCGAGGTCAGGAATCGCACCACAGACTCCACCTCGCGCTACTTGGGATAGCTTCTCTGTTGCCAACGGACGGAAGAGGTGCCGATGGCCTCCAACAGGCTCATTCATTCTTCTTTCTATTGTGGAAGGTATTTCAAGATAGGACCTACTTGCCTCCATCAAGAGGTGACCACGAGCAAATTTCTGGCGTTAATGCCGTCTTTGAAAAACCCCACTTGGGCTAAAAAAACCCGAGACAGGTCTAATTGGATCAGAGGAGGGCATATTGCCCCACTCAGCAATACTTGTATAATTTCCATCCGAGATTTAACTACTAATTAAAGGGACATCCATGGTACTGGCCGGATCGTTTGGGTTAAGAACTAGGTGTCAAGGAATTACATCATTTCCTTCTCAATGCGGGTTTATTTTTTCAAGGGCTCATACGATCCGTTGCTCTCGGCACCCGGAAATCTAAAAGACCATGATTTTTGACCCTTTCAACAGAAGTTAGGAAGACAACAGCGAGTCGCTCTCAGACATGAGCATCGCCACGAACGAAGTCTCGCATCTAAAACATACACGACACACCAAAGCCCAAAAAGAAAGACAACTTGAATTAGTCACGCTTTGCCCTCTGCTCGGAAGAGTTCAATAACTATGCAGAGAGCAGTGTTTAACGTTTAGATACGTTTGCGGATTTAAAATTGAAATAGCAAAATTTAAACGATCAATTGGGACTCCACAACGCCATCGCTGCTTTGTGCATACACTTAAGGCTAGTTAAATACTGACTCGCACAAAGAAATTTGAAGCATTTGTCAAATGAAAGCGAGAAACTAAACTCCAATGTATGTCAACTGTCCATCCAGGCACATCCAGCCGATCGTTGTTAAATTAAGTATTATATTTACGATTTACAATTACTTATAAGAAACAAATATATCGCATTTGGAAAGAAAAACAAGTTGGACACAGTTAACACACAAAGGCGTTCGAACGAGATAAATGATACCTCTCGCAAATCCAACCGCCACCTCTTACAGATAATGACGTAGTTCATTATAGCAAACGCGGCAAAGGCGACTACAGAAACATATAAATGCATTCAATTCGAAAAATAAACCTCAATGTCGCATGTGAGGCACAATCAAAATCAAAATAACCACTTGAATTGTTAAAGCTTACAAAAACTGCGCTCGCTCTACACGACATCATTTCTACGCATTTCTTTCCATATGTCCCTCACTGTCTTTAAAGTACTAGTATGGAATGCCAATGGAATATATCATGTGTTTCAGCACTTTCTATGCAAAAAGGGAATGAGCATAATTGATCTCGGACGAACTATACAAAAAATAAAAGTTTGAGATCCTGTTCAGCAATGACAACTGCTCACACAGAGCTATTATTAAAGACAGATGCTTTAACGTCCAGGAATGCAGAGATTGGAAAAAGGGCGAAATTATTTTAAGCGGTGCATAACCCTTGCTGGAGAAATATTACTATATTCTCTTCGGAAAATCATAAATACCCTGCCAGCCCTACGAGGAAAGCTTAAAAAAATAAATGGTAAGAAAACCTTTTCAAAATTACAGGTCAACAATATCCCCTCGTCATAGGCCACCGAACGAAAGCTATTATAACTATTCTTGTAACATTTACCGAGTAGACATTCAACGCACTCACCAATGATCACCTTCCAGTAATTCCCTACTCCGTTTTCTACATTTTCGAGCATTTCATTAACATTGATTTCGTTAAATTTGGAAGCCATCGAAAGCGATAATCTCTTCTCGCAGAGACATCAATAGAAGCTGAGGAATTGTATAGTTTATAAAATGCTCTACTCATTGCAACAGCCACGTCCAACCACCGTGCCCAATTCTCAATTTAATTGAGAAATGCAGACAGGAAATTACTCCCAAAGTTTGGCTAGTTTCAGTAGCAAGTTTCAGGTCAAAAATCTTAAAAACAGAGTATACGAGAAAAAAAAAACCTTTCAGGGATCCTATTTTTTATGCCTTAACCACATTTACTAGTTTACTAAAGAATGCTGATCAAATTGTAGGCGCCGCTAAATACAAGCACTAAATAACCAAAAAGTTTTCTTTGCACACGATTGATACTAAACCCAAAAAAATTTCAGAAAAGGTATCAATTTTACCATATTTCCTTAGGTTCTCGATACCTTCGGAGAAAAGCCTAACGAATATCAGGATAAATAATAATAATTCCCACCTAAGCCGTGATAAATGGCATATGTGATTTTCACCATGTAATTCGTCCTGGTAAATGCAAATGCTTATATCTAAGAAAATCCCAACCTGCAAACATTCTATCATTAATAATTACCATGACTTTTCACATAGATTTGTTAAAATAAATATCAATAAGCAAAGCTATGATGGACGCTCATACATTAGAAATTTAAAATGGAAATAAAATGCTGACTTGTTGATTTCAGAAAGACGCAAAATCTCACAATCTTTCGACTGTCTGAAACTATACACCGAGCTAAGGAGACACTGGGGGGAATCGAGCTCACATTTCTGCCCATTGCGAACAAATGCCTTTCTGTGAAAAAGGATAGAAAACACGAGTG
Organism: Pachydiplax longipennis; assembly: GCA_036926295.1. Lineage (NCBI taxonomy): Eukaryota > Metazoa > Arthropoda > Insecta > Odonata > Libellulidae > Pachydiplax > Pachydiplax longipennis. The sequence goes on along the minus strand of JAVFKF010000024.1, from coordinate 8,361,263 downwards.
ATCTGCCATTGCGCAGCAGAGTTACATTTGACGTTTCTATAGTAGAGATAGTCTTTGGCCGAGAGTTGCTTTCAGAATGCCACGTGGTATTATAGGAGTTACTTTCCTCCGTACCGCAAGCTAGTTTGAAATAAATTCCACAAATACCCAAATAATAATTGAGATCTGCTTGCAAAAATACTCCCAGATTAATCTCACCGTGTAAAGTGGAAGTGGAATAAACTCTGACCTGGTGTCGAACACAGACCCACTCGGGGAGATTTCGCTATGGAAATTTGAAAGCAAAAAATCTACTGAATGCAAACATTCATGTCGATATGATATGAAAGTCAAAAAATTCCCCATTTAAAGTGCTTGGTAGAAGGCAAATACATCGAAAATTGGGATCGAAACCCACTAGGGTAAATGTCAAAAAGGTGTCCATGATTTCCGTTCACATGCCAGGTTCTCGAGAAATAGTTAAAAAAATATATCTGTAAAATAGAAACAATTTATATTAATGGAGAGAAAGAGGTCACTTCGGCAGGGAGTCACTCCGGTTAACCCTGAGTTAGGAGAGCGTTTGGTCATTAGAATCAGCAAATTCGAAACGAGCTTGCAGCAATTTGCAAAGGAAAAATTGCGAGGCATAACGTTGTCAGTAATCGGATTTATAATGGAATGACACATAAGCCTTGAAATTGATTATTAATTCAGAAGAATCTGTAGAAAATCCTATTTCTATAACCTGGGGCATAGAAGAGCCTGAAAAAGAAAGTAAGGATTTGTGATCCTCCAATTTCAGAAGACGAATTGACTTTCACACCGATTAGCCTATTTCCACCATTTGGATAGGATTTATGACAATCTATGAAGAGGTTAAAAGTAGGTTTGGTGAAAGGTTACTTTATTTTGATAACACGATGGAAAACGAATTGTTTCAAAGACAGGAGATTCCGGATTTTGCAACCAGGGTTCAAAGTAATAACGCGTCTCGAAATGGAAGCCACCAATTAACTCTGAATAGGTATTCCAAACCAACCACCTTTCCCACCGCCTTACCAAGATGTAACCCAAGACGACCGAAGAAATTCAGGTGTTGTCAGAGGAAGTATGAATAACCGGTGTTTGGAAGACTGGAGCAATGAAATTTGCTCACAAAATACAACTAGAAAGCAATCCCATTTATGATTTGCTATAGAAAAGAGAGGAAGCGAGGATTTTGACCAGAAGTTGAAATTATTAGTTCAGAAATAATAATTAATTGTTGTTTCGACACGGGCAGTGAGGCCTCTCTGGTGGACTTAAGTTTAAAGCCTAATCCGATTCCATTTATACTAAAATCAAAAGTTCAGCAACAAATAGAAAATATGACGACCAATGATATCTTTGAAAAGGTCCCAAGTGCTTACAATAATCCATTGGTTACCGCTGATAAGAAAAAATAATGACGTAAGATAGTGTATATATGCTAGCAAATCAATAAGTTTAACGGATCTTCCATGGAGAGAAACTTCTTTGTCAACATCATAGTAAGAAATATTTTACAGCCACTGACTTATGCTTACTTGCAGATATAGCTATTTCATTACATCATAGTTACATCCTAATGATCACACATATAATGCACGAGGTGAACTGCTTGTCGAATCTCAACGAGGAAAATTAGTGGTAAATACCATATTATATGCATTCAACTTTAACTCCGCACAAAACGAGATAGAAAATTTAACTTAAGAGACGAAGACAAAAATTAACTCCACAAAATCACCCTGAAACCAGTGACAACATTATGTTCGCCTGTGGAATCCAGTATTATTATGTGCATAATAATTACGAAAGGTGATGAATTGTCATAAGTTATATCTGTGATATAACTGTGATTACGACATCGTTCGAAGCAACAACATGTTCATGTATGAAATCCAGTCTCTTTACATTCATGATATGCTTAACTTGATAGATAGTCAGAAAAACTTATTATAATTATGCTACCATTAATTATTTGCAGTAATATTGTAAATAAAAACTAGTATATGTTAACTTTTTGAGTCGGAGAATGGGTGAACAACATTCACTGCTGCTTTAAATTGTCACATTTTAGGGGTTCATTATCATTCGCGAGAATTGAGAAACCTATTTGAAGCAACACAATGAAGTCCGCTTTTGTATTATATAATACATCGTTAACTCCTTAACACCTCGTTGTAATCCGCATTCAAGTCTCCCATTGTATTTACAATCTTGTATATGTAGTTCAACGAACGACTTGGCTTTAATTTTACAGTGATATTTAATTGTAATGCATCACGATTGTAAACGCATCCATGACGCATTGTAGTTAAAAAGATATGGGTGATAAGTCTCGGCATTAAAATACATGGTAGAATGCAAAATGGCACTCGGGCATCGAACGAAGGATCATCGGAGAAAAGGTGCACTGAGTATGTGAAATCAACTCTGTTAACACGCCATCTTTGCATGTTTCAACGGGAAGCGATTCAAAAGAATTCTTCAAAATCGCCGCAATGCATTTGGCACTTACCTGGCGTCGAACCCACGCTCATATTGTGACATTCCTTCCGCTGACACCATAGAAGACCACAATCTCTGTTGTCCGAGATATTGAATTCTCTCTCTTACCGGGAAGCGTCTAAAATAAGATTCGAGAATTAGGGCATTTTTTCCTTAATGGGAAAAATAGGATATCTATGGGAAAATTAGCCTTCTGGTGGACCCGAACCCTCACGGTAAAGGGAGTAGATTTCCTATGCGTTTCTAACGTCTAGGAATGCAATTCAATTTTCCTCAAGGCTCAAATCAAACCTTTTCCAAAATAAAAGGGGGGAAGGACGGAAAATCCGCTAATTATATAAAGGATTTTAAATATGAATCCTTGCCGTATGTATTTAATCGTATGGGCTGAGAACTTCTGGGGCAGCATTTATACCCTGTATCGACCATATATTCGGAAGTGAATGTAGAATTTATTACTAAGAATGAGGACGATGTATTAATTTCTTTTAAAAGATTCGCGCCGTATTTCATATATTTGGAGAGACTATTTAGTAGATTGGAGAACGTAAATATGATATTGAATCCAAAAATGTCTCAGTTTTGTTGATCAACCGTGCCGATTTTGGATCTTTAACGACGGAGTGCAGGCAGATCCGAAAAAGAGTTGAAATTATTCAGCAGGGGAATGTACCGCGTAATTTTACACATTTGAGGAGATTTTTAGGATTGCGTATTTATTAATAAAGATTCTGCCTGAACTATATAAGATACTTAAATTTGTACGTGGATTTATCACATGCGATGTTAATTCTAACGAAGAAGAATGTAAAATGGCATTGGACGCCGGAATTCCAGGTAGCATTGGAAAGGCTCGTGTAACATTACCCGACTTCATTGGCCTTTCCAAACTGCTTGCTCCGACGTGGGGTTGGGAGCCTTCGAAAGATGGCGAACACCTGGTCGTTGTTTTCATTATCAGGTCATTCCAGGATCCCGAAAAATATTGACAAATGGAAAAAGAAGCATTAGCCATTGTGTGCGCTGTGCAGAAGCTAGGGACGATTATATTAGATAACGAGATCTCTAAGATTAGAAAGCACTGTCATTTCTAACAACCTTCAAGTTAGAGCAGCATACCAGATTAGTTAAATGGGTATTACATCTGCAGGAATTTTCCTTTAAAATAGAGTATTGCTTAGGTAGTGAGAATCGAGTTGTAGATTGGATGAAACGACATCCTGCAGCAGATCAATCCGAAAACATTAATGCAATTTGCCACCACAATAATAGATTCGTAAACTAACAATCATCCGAATAAAATTTTAGAAGACCCATCTAATCTTCAGAAAACGGATCGGAAATTTTATATAAAAACATGAGGTGATTTGTCACATGCCGATCCAGATTTCCGTTCAAATAGAATTAAAATTCATGCGTTATTTTTCAATGCAAGCAAAATTGCGGAAATATTCAGAATTTTAATTCCAAGGGAAGTGCAAGAAGAACTTATTACCTATGCCCACACCAGTCACGGACATTGTGGGATTCTAAAAACTATTTGTTGGTTGAAGAATAAACATTACCGGCGTAATATGAATCGTACAGTTCGTAAGGAGGTACATTCTTTTGATCTATGCCAAATAAAGAAATATCCGAACAGGTATTTAGAATTCCGGAGGAACCAGGCGATTTGTATGTTCTGGATATTTATAGTACACTTCCAAAGGCGGGATATCGGAATCGACACATACTTGTGTTTCTGGATATATTTACATAATTCGTTCTAGTGAACACAAATAATAAGTCTACTACTATGAATTTCACACCAATCATAACTGATAAATTTATTAAGTTACGTGGGAAACCAAACAGAATTTTATCGAACCAGGGACACAATACACGTGTGCTTAGTGGAGCCACTTCGGATTGAATAGGATTCAGATTAGCTTTCTCGTCCATAACACGCCTTCAGACCAATCCCAGTGAAAGGATAATAACTCACCTTCTTCACAATTAAGGTAATCCTCATTCCTTTTCGTTCGAGAATCACTAATTTCCGAACAGTCGGTTTCCAAACGTATACGAAGCATTTTCAACTACGAACATTTCCAATCTGGGACAATCTTCAGCATTTGAAAATACGGTACGAATAGCGAATTCACCGATCGCTTTCCAAACGGAATAATTTCAGGGCAAGGTTGAATCGAATGATCTTCGCGAACGCTAAGAGAAAATTCTCGAAACTCCCGGATTTCGGTACCGAAAAGTATATGCGCGCTTAATCTCATAGGCCGTGACACGAAGCAATAAAATAAAAGATATAACTTGGCACAGACGCACAAATGAAACTATGATACTCATCAGTCTCTCCTGGCAGCCCCAATTGCGTCTTCACAAAACAGCGGCTGAGTTCTTCCGACGTGACATCCTACCCGAGCGGCGTCCGCGCCTATACTGATTCCCCCCTCCCAGAATGCATTGGGTTGCCGAAGGAGGGATAGATAAATTGGCGCGCATGTAAACGAACTCGTAATAACCACAGACCTTAATTGTTTTAAATGTTATCACATTTTCTTAAGGGGGAGGCCGCCCCGACGTTTTCAAAAAACTAAAAATATTTTTATACTTTAAAAATAAAGTTTAAACGTTTTCTACGCAATTCTCTTGGTCCGTCGTAAATATTCCTTTTGTTTAAGTAGTTATTGCTAATTTTAACTGACGGTGCACTCCAGCTGGAGGGGCGAATACGGAGAATATCGACTTGCGTCAACTTTGTTAACTTTACTTTTTTGTTACACTTATTTAATTTGACTCGAGGCATTGCTTTCAGGTTAAGTAAAATTTATCGCATACATAATTAAGGATCTTTTGATTATTGTATTTGTTCACCTTTGATGATCGAGCAACGCTGAGGGCATCTTTCGCTGTCAATTTAGAACGAGCTTGGGACTCTCTCTCAGCAGAGATAAAGTGAATGATACTCAAAACATCTGGGGGGCGAAAACAGAAGATATCACTTTTCAATAGAAAAGAGAAAAATCGCTCATCCCATGAAGAGAAAAAGATGATTGCAAGATATAAGCACGGTGCTATAATCATCAACGTTAGCCATGCGCAAGGCTGTTGAGAATTGTTTCTATTACATTGTACTGTTGAATTAGTACGAAATAAATTGAGATGTTCTTTGAAGACAATGCAGATAAATACCACGAGACCTGCCTTCAGATCGAGAAATAGAAATAAATCTATAAAAAGACAAAACGTGGAAAATTACAAGATAAGTTTTAGGAATTCTGCGCAAAAAATAAAAGCAAGGTCAAGGACATTATTGTCGGTTTATTACACAGCTTTGGAATATTTAATGTATTGCTACATTCTCTGCAATGAGTGAATAAGTAGTCTGTAAATCTTGTGAAGAAGAGAGTCGAGCGTACGTGGTCTGGTATTTTAACTGATTATAGTTTGTGATGAATGTAAGATGATAGGATATAACTCTAGCCTTTTAATCAACGAAATAGCTTATTAAATCTACAAGAGATTTAAATCTCTAATGAGAGTGTAAATGGGGAATGCAAAATTATGTTGTACAGATAAAATTATGGATCTTCAAAGAGGACTCTTTCTTGAGCTTTTCTCATCAAAGAAAATAGAGGCCTGGGAGGAGCTCAACAGCCAAATAAATAAGATATCGTATAATCGCTTACCCATCAAAAGCCGTGCGGACCGAGTTTCGCGTCACCATCGAAATATATATTCGTTTTTTGACGTTTTTATTAAACCTAAAGGATTTTGATTTGCACAAAAAAATAATTTCAGTATTTCCTCAGAAACTTTCCCCCTGGAATTTTTTTCTTACGAAAATTGGACGAAGAGAAGCAGGCGACTACATTTTTCCCTGCATTTTCCCGAAAACTCGCGTATTGTTATAGATTTTCCCAAGACACTCTTATCCTAAATTTTTAACAGCAAAGTGATAAACATACGTTAAAAGTAGATTCTACGAGGAGCATTTTGATACCAGAAAAGACATTGTTTCTTGAATGATAGACCCAAATTCATCGATTCAGAAAAATAATGATCAGCACCCAACTTTCTTGAAAATATCACTTTCTTATTTTTCCTTCGATTATGACAATATTTAACCTGGATTTAATTACAGTATGCCATAAATAATTGATATTTGTTTATGCACCATTCATATACCATCCTGAATATTATATATAACCTGAGAATTGTGGTCTATGGCCCTCAATTCCCAGGTTCATCCCCACCATACAAGATCAAAGAATGACATTCATTTAGAAAAAAGAACTGAGTTAAATAATGAAGGCCCATTTCACGCTGGTATAAAATTTTAAATAAATTGCAAAATTTTCTTAAATGTTTAGTTGAAATAAAAGATTTTAAAATTACATTAAAACAGTTTCTTATTGAAAATTCTTTCTATTCTGTCAATGAGTTTTTTGATTATGTAGAGGTGAACGTAAATTCATTTATAATATGGTATGTCTTGTGTTTTATTAGGATATCTTACTGTAGCGCTCTTCTTTGTAATATGTTTATTATTCTTTGATGTGTGATTTAAAAACTTTCTACAATGTAGAAACTATTTTTAATATGATTGCTAAATTCTCACGTATTTCTACATGACTTTACTGACATTGGATGAATAAATACACACACATCAGTGGCCTATACTATATAATAATTCTGTAAAGGAAATCCTGTCTGCACATTGAAACCATTTTTAAAACAGTGGTATAGATGGTGATTATTATTCACCCTGAGTCTTAAACACCAATTTAAATCATTTTTGTTTATCTATGTGTATGTCACAGTATCACGCAAAAAGTACCCAAACAATACAATAGTTAGGAGGGATACTTAAGGATAGGATGCGAGGTATGTCGTGGAATGACATAAAAATTACCTCTTATCCTGATATAAGACCATTTGATCCATGACAAGGAAAAAACTTCCCATAAGAAATACATGCATAGTTCTGTTTACCAATTGCAAGCTCTACTTTTTCATGATTAAAATAGAAAGAATGATCAAACAATATGGAGACAAGCATAAAAAGAGAGAAAATTGAATGAAACATCTTATTTAGGTCGCTGATAATCATTATTGTGTAAAAAATTCCAGTATTTCAATGAGATAACCCAAAGTTTTGTTAAGCCTTGGGGCTGTAAACAACTTATCCCAAACAATAGAAATGAAATTTAACTTGGCTGGGGCTCGAACAGAGGTCTCCCACTTGCGGGGCTGGAATTCTAGCCATTAGAGTAACGAGCCACTCAATTTCACTTCTACTTATCCCGTTGATGACAAATTCAATTGTAGAAGCCAAGCTAACACATTTTCCCTTAAGAATTCATGGTGAAATTAGGCTTATTTAAATGTTTTTGTATAAATGAATCGTATGTGATGCTTTACAATTCAAAATTTTAATTTTACGTATGTATCCCATTTGCCACCTTTCGGATGGTGGCAGGGGGAGCATGAACCACAACTGTTTCACTTATTGGTTTATGGGATATATAACTGAAAATGAACAGCAATTATCATACCTATGTATCCCTACCATCCCATTAAATGAAGGGGAAACCTCTCACTATCACATGGAAGTGCACACGATTAGAATTAAAGTGCAAAATTTTCTGCTGCATTCCAATTTCCAACAGATTGATAGTATCGAGATAGAGATTTGAGACAAATTGCACTGCATTTCTATGCCTAGGAAACCCCTGGGAAAGCTATTCCCATCACAGTGAGGGCCTGGGTCAGTCACCAGAAGGCCCCGTGTCCTACTTTTTTCCTTAAGGATACAATACGATAATTCTAAAATAATATTTATGATGCCTCCCAGTAGGAGAGTGGATTCAAAATCACGAAAGTCAGAGATGTGGTCTTCTACGGTGTCAGCGGAAGAAATGTCACAAAATGAGCATGAGTTAGACTCCAGATAAGTGCAAAATCCATTGCAGCAACTTTTAAGAATTCTTTGAATCACTTCCCATTAACATGCAAAGATAAAACCTGGCATGTAAACAGAGTTAAAATAGAAATTTCACATATGCAGTGCACCGTTTCTCCGATGATCCTTCATTTGATGCCACAGTGCCATTTTGCATTCTACCATGCATTTTAATGCTGAGACTTATCCGCCATATCTTTTTAACTACAATGCATCATGGATGTGTTTACAATCGTGAAGCATTACAATTAAACATCACTGTAAGATTTAAAAACAAGGACATTGTTGAACTATGTCAATCTAGACTGTGAATACCATGGTAGACCAGAATACGGATTACAATACATTTACCTTAAGAAAATAGGTTAGCTATGCCTATACCATACAATAAATCTGTAAAGGGGGTCATTTATGTAAAGATTATGTAGAGTAACGATTCTTATTTTGGTAATTATCTATTGTTAACAGGTCAATATCTTGAAAATTTTGATGAAATGAACGGAAGTTATGAGAAATTTTCATTTCAAATTCATATAAAGAACCAGCTCCCATAACCACAAATGTTATTCATGAAGCTCAAGGATTTTCCTGCAACATTACATGGGGACACGTCTATGTATTGGTATGAATGAATGATAGGATGTATGAATAGAAGGAATTATTCAGAAAATTAAGCATTGTGGTTTTGAAAAATTTGTAGCATCCATTCGCAGGGAACAACGTACAATAATTTAAGCAAAGTTCTTGATCTGCACTCAACTTTCCTAATTGGCTTATTCTGCATATCATAGTAGTATTTTGAGTGAATATATATGTAATTCAACATCTCACTCTTTCAGGCTATCTTTTCTTTTCGTGAGGATCAACTGTTTCGCAATTAGAAATGATAAGCATACAGGCAGTTCAGCTATTCCACATTAGGAATTGACTGTGGCTGTCTATGTTTACTTAAAACTCAAGAAGGATTAATTGAAAAACTTGCAGGTTATTGAAATCCTAGGACGCGCTTACTCTGTGTGTATATTTAATCTCAGATTCACCCACTGATGAGGCAAAGCATTTCCTAGACATTAATATGAAGTGTATGTTTATCCCTTGCAAGTTCTATTTGTATTCCAAAATTGCAGGAAAAACACTTATTGGACAACTTGAGTAGAGTTATGAGTAGTGAGAAATTGATACAGTTAAATATTATTATTGTCGATGTTACTTCCATTCATAATCATGAGAAATTGAAATGATTAAAATCACTACATGCTGTCACATTGAATCAAGGGAATGTTGGATTCTGTTATTTAAAATTATTGTTAAATTATTAAAGCTTATTTCTAATTTCCCCTTTCGATACTCAATTATAATATACTTCAGCTATAATAATCTAAATAAATAAATACAGAACCACCTGATTAAGAGGTTTTACAGGGAACCTAAGGAACACCGAGTTATATGTGTAAATACCAGTGTGTGTAAAGGTGGTTGCCTTACAAGATATTTTATTGAATATTGGCATTCTTTTCATACAAACACTAGGATACCTAATTTCAACCATGGTCACTTCACAATCAAGCATTGTTTACCATATCAAATTTTTAGTAAGAATTTTTTTAACAGCAGTGGTTTGTGAGTATCATGATCTGAATTGGAGGAGGTGTCATTCTGAAATACACCAAGATATTGAATTCCATTGGTAAAAATATTGTTGGCAGTGGGTTCAGTGTTATTCATCATCTTAATTTTTAGCTGTGTCGTATAAGTAACACTTTCTATCTTTCATTTAGTTGGAACCCTGTTAACAGCATATAATATGGTATTCAACACTGTTTTTTCCCTGTTGAGATTCAATTTCAGGGAAGTTCAGCTCCTTTTGATGAATTTTTTGCAAGGATCAGTGCTTTGATGAATACATATTTTATGGTAAATTCAATCCATACTAACAACTTAAACCACCTGATCTCTTGATTTGTTTAAAAATTCAAAATTAGTAACCCTTCAAATAATTCATGATTGCATTTTTCCCTGAGAATTATGAAAATTGGAAGATTAATCAGCAAAATATTGTGTCTGGGCTACAATATCACAAGAAAGAAAGTTTATTTGAAAATGTACAGCTTTTTGAAACCTGGATGGTATGGAAGAAAAGGCAAAAAGGAAATGGCGTGGTAAGAGGGGATGTAGATTAAGATGTCATAACGGATATAGGACCACTGCTTCGACATATATAGAATTTGAAAATTTCAGGTCAAAGAATCTTCTACATGTCTTAGAAAGCATTTGCATAAGGTAATATTAAACTATCGCTTTACTGGTACAGATAGTAAGGTATTTAGATATTTGTGTAAAACATGTGTCCACACTTTGCTCACAAGAGCATAATTAATTAATAAATTTTAAATACACAAACAGTAGGAAAAAAATTTTTTAAATTGCCATTCTATGCTGAAAGTGTAGGGAAATAGATTCGTATGAAAGCACTCCAAAAATAGGAATAAAGTTCACTGCTCAATTTACCTCTGGTGTTTTAATTTCAAACCTGCTCTTTGTATTTTGCAACATCGTTAGACAAATTTATGCTTCCTGTACTATATCATTCAGGACAGCAAATATCACTCCATTTCCGAATAAGAGCAGTTAGACTAAACCAGATGATTTCTGACCAAATATATACCTTCAATGTTCCTTAATATTCTAAAACATCTGAAGTTAGTATTGGTGGTGAGAAGATGAACAGACTGCAAAAATTTTAAGTCAACATGACCATTTTAATTTATATTGTGTAAGCCCTAGAGATGATGTTTACTGTTCCAGTAACAAAAAAATACAAAAGACACATCAGATGAAGTGAGAAGATCAATTTTAACATAGACTGAATAAATGTGGACTGGTCAGTTGTTATGGTTGTCATTCATAAGAGAGTAGGAAAAAACAGGAAGATAACCGACCGATATAGATACCATCGATTTTCAGTAAATTCTTTTAAGAATTTGTAAATTTTAAGAATCCTCACATTGACCGTTACCAAGGACATTCTAGTTTGATCTGGTACTTATTTTGAAAATCAGCCAGAAAATTATGAAGGGGACCCTGTAATCACAATGCACTTAAATATATCTTCCGTTTAGCGGACAGGGACAATGTTATCAAGCTAGTTCTTGAGAAGACTATGATTATTTCAATGAAAACCAAATGAGACAGAAATGCTGTTGTTAAATTGCGTTTTAAGATACCTTCCCACTTTAGAAGCCACCCATGTCATCATGAAGACAGAAAATTAGATTTTATAGACTGAGATTCAAAGTCTTGCGTGGCACTACACTGCTTTCCCTCATTCGTCAGTTTACAATTTGTCAATGCCCATATGACTTAAGATTAATCTTTAAGAGATAATTTCCTTTCCTATATCTTACATTTCTCAATGAAATACATCTCAGAATTCAAACAAGATAACGATAATCACTTTGGAAGTTTTTGGAATATTTATTCTCTCTTTACAAGTATGAAATTCTTATCCCATCTCTCCAATTATTCATAGACAATTCTTCAAACTAATAGCACATGAATTCAATTAGTATCAGATAATGATTAATTAGTATCAGATAATGATCAATTCTCATTAGCAAACATTTAACAAAAAGATCCCTGGACCGCTGTGCAACTACAATAATTACATTTAATTTATTCAAATCCTTTGGAATTAAATGCCAAATTATTGTTATCATTCCTCATTTTCTTAAAATTACTCAACCATCACTTTCTTATTTTCTTCACCAATGTTTGAACACTGGGGTTGGAAACGTATTTTGAGATTTCTTGTTAATAATATCTTTCCAACTGACTTATTTTTCTATCTTACATTCTTAATTGCATTTAAATAGCTGTAAAAAATCAAGGCCTTTTACAGGGATTGAGTAGGAATGACAATTTATAACAGCCGCTTCGTATTAGATTAACATGAAAACTATCATATGCATTCTGGATGAATTTTGGTTGTGCTTTTCAATTTTTAACATTTTATTACCATTTCTTTAAGGCAGTTTGATTATAAAACAAATGCACCTCCAACTGGTTGGAAGTATTCTTTACTAGCAAAAATAAACTACAGGTTATAGTGCTTTTAAAAGGGTTTTTACGAGAGAAATGTCAACTTCCTGAGAAAACACGACAAACTCAAGAACAAGTCATGGGATGTTAAAATTCCGCAGGCATTCCACTCCTAGACTTTCAAACTTTCAACTATAAAATAAGGACTCTTCCTAGTAACGAGATGATGAATGAAAGATCATCCAAAAGTTTCTTGATCTGACCATAACTTTAGAAACATGAAATCTTGGATTTCTTTATGTCCACCCATCGTCTGCGATGGTCGGAGTACACGTGTCCAAATTGCTAGCAGCGGTAGCATTGGTGGATTCCATAGGTCATTTAAACTTTTCGAACATAATGCTTTGGCTTCCTATTGTTGTTAATACCAGTGAACCTTTCCACAAAATATTCATCACTGAAGACAACCAGGAAGGGAGGTATAGGCTGCAGTTTTTACATAGTTTTTCGCTGTTTCTAAAACCATTTTCCTTAAAAGATTTTTTTATTGATGATGTCATTGGGCAAGCCATGTTCTTCAAGCGATCACGCTATGTCTTCCAAGCGGAGTCTTTTTGAAAAAAACACAAACTTAGTCTCCTTTATTGTTTCCAGCCAGTACATTTAGAAATAATACTATCGAATAAGATATATTATCCATAATAAGAATTATTATAGTGGTCTTATAAGACCACTATAATAATTCTTCATACTGCATCACTTTACTATAATTGGTCTTTCTGCCAGATTGGAGACTGTTTTGGACCATTTAACCTCTTCTCTTATAACGGAAAACCCAATCATCATCTAAATAAACCACTGGATGTTTCCTCATGATTTCAACTGGACCTCATCAGGTTTGGATTTAGGAGTAACAGACGGTGTTGACGAGAAATTCCTGATGATCACCAGTGATAGGGGTTTCATAGGACCTGTCCTTTCCCTTCCAATGGCAACAACTGTCTGCCACTTATTCACTTCCACAGAGATCCATAGCCAGCCTCTCCCTTCCGGGTGGTTCCTGGCTTATTGATCTCACAATGGTGGCAGTCTCTGTCTCCGGCAAACAGGAGCTAATCTCACTTGGCTACGGGTGGATGCTTGGATGCAAATGACTCTGAATAACCAGACTTATCCTATTGGAGAGTTCCCGGTTTATAGTCAACATCTCCAAGGGCGATCCCTTCCCCCCCCCCCCTTATGGTCGAGGTCAGGAATCGCACCACAGACTCCACCTCGCGCTACTTGGGATAGCTTCTCTGTTGCCAACGGACGGAAGAGGTGCCGATGGCCTCCAACAGGCTCATTCATTCTTCTTTCTATTGTGGAAGGTATTTCAAGATAGGACCTACTTGCCTCCATCAAGAGGTGACCACGAGCAAATTTCTGGCGTTAATGCCGTCTTTGAAAAACCCCACTTGGGCTAAAAAAACCCGAGACAGGTCTAATTGGATCAGAGGAGGGCATATTGCCCCACTCAGCAATACTTGTATAATTTCCATCCGAGATTTAACTACTAATTAAAGGGACATCCATGGTACTGGCCGGATCGTTTGGGTTAAGAACTAGGTGTCAAGGAATTACATCATTTCCTTCTCAATGCGGGTTTATTTTTTCAAGGGCTCATACGATCCGTTGCTCTCGGCACCCGGAAATCTAAAAGACCATGATTTTTGACCCTTTCAACAGAAGTTAGGAAGACAACAGCGAGTCGCTCTCAGACATGAGCATCGCCACGAACGAAGTCTCGCATCTAAAACATACACGACACACCAAAGCCCAAAAAGAAAGACAACTTGAATTAGTCACGCTTAGCCCTCTGCTCGGAAGAGTTCAATAACTATGCAGAGAGCAGTGTTTAACGTTTAGATACGTTTGCGGATTTAAAATTGAAATAGCAAAATTTAAACGATCAATTGGGACTCCACAACGCCATCGCTGCTTTGTGCATACACTTAAGGCTAGTTAAATACTGACTCGCACAAAGAAATTTGAAGCATTTGTCAAATGAAAGCGAGAAACTAAACTTCAATGTATGTCAACTGTCCATCCAGGCACATCCAGCCGATCGTTGTTAAATTAAGTATTATATTTACGATTTACAATTACTTATAAGAAACAAATATATCGCATTTGGAAAGAAAAACAAGTTGGACACAGTTAACACACAAAGGCGTTCGAACGAGATAAATGATACCTCTCGCAAATCCAACCGCCACCTCTTACAGATAATGACGTAGTTCATTATAGCAAACGCGGCAAAGGCGACTACAGAAACATATAAATGCATTCAATTCGAAAAATAAACCTCAATGTCGCATGTGAGGCAAAATCAAAATCAAAATAACCACTTGAATTGTTAAAGCTTACAAAAACTGCGCTCGCTCTACACGACATCATTTCTACGCATTTCTTTCCATATGTCCCTCACTGTCTTTAAAGTACTAGTATGGAATGCCAATGGAATATATCATGTGTTTCAGCACTTTCTATGCAAAAAGGGAATGAGCATAATTGATCTCGGACGAACTATACAAAAAATAAAAGTTTGAGATCCTGTTCAGCAATGACAACTGCTCACACAGAGCTATTATTAAAGACAGATGCTTTAACGTCCAGGAATGCAGAGATTGGAAAAAGGGCGAAATTATTTTAAGCGGTGCATAACCCTTGCTGGAGAAATATTACTATATTCTCTTCGGAAAATCATAAATACCCTGCCAGCCCTACGAGGAAAGCTTAAAAAAATAAATGGTAAGAAAACCTTTTCAAAATTACAGGTCAACAATATCCCCTCGTCATAGGCCACCGAACGAAAGCTATTATAACTATTCTTGTAACATTTACCGAGTAGACATTCAACGCACTCACCAATGATCACCTTCCAGTAATTCCCTACTCCGTTTTCTACATTTTCGAGCATTTCATTAACATTGATTTCGTTAAATTTGGAAGCCATCGAAAGCGATAATCTCTTCTCGCAGAGACATCAATAGAAGCTGAGGAATTGTATAGTTTATAAAATGCTCTACTCATTGCAACAGCCACGTCCAACCACCGTGCCCAATTCTCAATTTAATTGAGAAATGCAGACAGGAAATTACTCCCAAAGTTTGGCTAGTTTCAGTAGCAAGTTTCAGGTCAAAAATCTTAAAAACAGAGTATACGAGAAAAAAAAACCTTTCAGGGATCCTATTTTTTATGCCTTAACCACATTTACTAGTTTACTAAAGAATGCTGATCAAATTGTAGGCGCCGCTAAATACAAGCACTAAATAACCAAAAAGTTTTCTTTGCACACGATTGATACTAAACCCAAAAAAATTTCAGAAAAGGTATCAATTTTACCATATTTCCTTAGGTTCTCGATACCTTCGGAGAAAAGCCTAACGAATATCAGGATAAATAATAATAATTCCCACCTTAGCCGTGATAAATGGCATATGTGATTTTCACCATGTAATTCGTCCTGGTAAATGCAAATGCTTATATCTAAGAAAATCCCCACCTGCAAACATTCTATCATTAATAATTACCATGACTTTTCAAATAGATTTGTTAAAATAAATATCAATAAGCAAAGCTATGATGGACGCTCGTACATTCCATTCCCTGGGGGAATTGTGTGAAATTAGTTTTGAAGAATTGGGTCAGCGCATTTCTTATGGTGCTAACATAGGGCCAATAAATATTTTTCGAAATTAACAACCCACAACAGTGATTATTCATTATAGAAGATCGCACAAATTGTGAATGATTACTTGCGTCATAGATTTATAAACGTATCATTTCGTATAAAACGAAATCAAACAATTTCTGACTTACAAAGTTAATACTTTACGGATTAGAAATTTAAAATGGAAATAAAATGCTGACTTGTTGATTTCAGAAAGACGCAAAATCACACAATCTTTCGACTGTCTGAAACTATTCACCGAGCTAAGGAGAAACTGGGGGGAATCGAGCTCACATTTCTGCCCATTGCGAACAAATGCCTTTCTGTGAAAAAGGATAGAAAACACGAGTGATCTGCCATTGCGCAGCAGAGTTACATTTGACGTTTCTATAGTAGAGATAGTCTTTGGCCGAGAGTTGCTTTCAGAATGCCACGTGGTATTATAGAATAGGAGTTACTTTCCTCCGTACCGCAAGCTAGTTTGAAATAAATTCCACAAATACCCAAATAATAATTGAGATCTGCTTGCAAAAATACTCCCAGATTAATCTCACCGTGTAAAGTGGAAGTGGAATAAACTCTGACCTGGTGTCGAACACAGACCCACTCGGGGAGATTTCGCTATGGAAATTTGAAAGCAAAAAATCTACTGAATGCAAACATTCATGTCGATATGATATGAAAGTCAAAAAATTCCCCATTTAAAGTGCTTGGTAGAAGGCAAATACATCGAAAATTGGGATCGAAACCCACTAGGGTAAATGTCAAAAAGGTGTCCATGATTTCCGTTCACATGCCAGGTTCTCGAGAAATAGTTAAAAAAATATATCTGTAAAATAGAAACAATTTATATTAATGGAGAGAAAGAGGTCACTTCGGCAGGGAGTCACTCCGGTTAACCCTGAGTTAGGAGAGCGTTTGGTCATTAGAATCAGCAAATTCGAAACGAGCTTGCAGCAATTTGCAAAGGAAAAATTGCGAGGCATAACGTTGTCAGTAATCGGATTTATAATGGAATGACACATAAGCCTTGAAATTGATTATTAATTCAGAAGAATCTGTAGAAAATCCTATTTCTATAACCTGGGGCATAGAAGAGCCTGAAAAAGAAAGTAAGGATTTGTGATCCTCCAATTTCAGAAGACGAATTGACTTTCACACCGATTAGCCTATTTCCACCATTTGGATAGGATTTATGACAATCTATGAAGAGGTTAAAAGTAGGTTTGGTGAAAGGTTACTTTATTTTGATAACACGATGGAAAACGAATTGTTTCAAAGACAGGAGATTCCGGATTTTGCAACCAGGGTTCAAAGTAATAACGCGTCTCGAAATGGAAGCCACCAATTAACTCTGAATAGGTATTCCAAACCAACCACCTTTCCCACCGCCTTACCAAGATGTAACCCAAGACGACCGAAGAAATTCAGGTGTTGTCAGAGGAAGTATGAATAACCGGTGTTTGGAAGACTGGAGCAATGAAATTTGCTCACAAAATACAACTAGAAAGCAATCCCATTTATGATTTGCTATAGAAAAGAGAGGAAGCGAGGATTTTGACCAGAAGTTGAAATTATTAGTTCAGAAATAATAATTAATTGTTGTTTCGACACGGGCAGTGAGGCCTCTCTGGTGGACTTAAGTTTAAAGCCTAATCCGATTCCATTTATACTAAAATCAAAAGTTCAGCAACAAATAGAAAATATGACGACCAATGATATCTTTGAAAAGGTCCCAAGTGCTTACAATAATCCATTGGTTACCGCTGATAAGAAAAAATAATGACGTAAGATAGTGTATATATGCTAGCAAATCAATAAGTTTAACGGATCTTCCATGGAGAGAAACTTCTTTGTCAACATCATAGTAAGAAATATTTTACAGCCACTGACTTATGCTTACTTGCAGATATAGCTATTTCATTACATCATAGTTACATCCTAATGATCACACATATAATGCACGAGGTGAACTGCTTGTCGAATCTCAACGAGGAAAATTAGTGGTAAATACCATATTATATGCATTCAACTTTAACTCCGCACAAAACGAGATAGAAAATTTAACTTAAGAGACGAAGACAAAAATTAACTCCACAAAATCACCCTGAAACCAGTGACAACATTATGTTCGCCTGTGGAATCCAGTATTATTATGTGCATAATAATTACGAAAGGTGATGAATTGTCATAAGTTATATCTGTGATATAACTGTGATTACGACATCGTTCGAAGCAACAACATGTTCATGTATGAAATCCAGTCTCTTTACATTCATGATATGCTTAACTTGATAGTCAGAAAAACTTATTATAATTATGCTACCATTAATTATTTGCAGTAATATTGTAAATAAAAACTAGTATATGTTAACTTTTTGAGTCGGAGAATGGGTGAACAACATTCACTGCTGCTTTAAATTGTCACATTTTAGGGGTTCATTATCATTCGCGAGAATTGAGAAACCTATTTGAAGCAACACAATGAAGTCCGCTTTTGTATTATATAATACATCGTTAACTCCTTAACACCTCGTTGTAATCCGCATTCAAGTCTCCCATTGTATTTACAATCTTGTATATGTAGTTCAACGAACGACTTGGCTTTAATTTTACAGTGATATTTAATTGTAATGCATCACGATTGTAAACGCATCCATGACGCATTGTAGTTAAAAAGATATGGGTGATAAGTCTCGGCATTAAAATACATGGTAGAATGCAAAATGGCACTCGGGCATCGAACGAAGGATCATCGGAGAAAAGGTGCACTGAGTATGTGAAATCAACTCTGTTAACACGCCATCTTTGCATGTTTCAACGGGAAGCGATTCAAAAGAATTCTTCAAAATCGCCGCAATGCATTTGGCACTTACCTGGCGTCGAACCCACGCTCATATTGTGACATTCCTTCCGCTGACACCATAGAAGACCACAATCTCTGTTGTCCGAGATATTGAATTCTCTCTCTTACCGGGAAGCGTCTAAAATAAGATTCGAGAATTAGGGCATTTTTTCCTTAATGGGAAAAATAGGATATCTATGGGAAAATTAGCCTTCTGGTGGACCCGAACCCTCACGGTAAAGGGAGTAGATTTCCTATGCGTTTCTAACGTCTAGGAATGCAATTCAATTTTCCTCAAGGCTCAAATCAAACCTTTTCCAAAATAAAAGGGGGGAAGGACGGAAAATCCGCTAATTATATAAAGGATTTTAAATATGAATCCTTGCCGTATGTATTTAATCGTATGGGCTGAGAACTTCTGGGGCAGCATTTATACCCTGTATCGACCATATATTCGGAAGTGAATGTAGAATTTATTACTAAGAATGAGGACGATGTATTAATTTCTTTTAAAAGATTCGCGCCGTATTTCATATATTTGGAGAGACTATTTAGTAGATTGGAGAACGTAAATATGATATTGAATCCAAAAATGTCTCAGTTTTGTTGATCAACCGTGCCGATTTTGGATCTTTAACGACGGAGTGCAGGCAGATCCGAAAAAGAGTTGAAATTATTCAGCAGGGGAATGTACCGCGTAATTTTACACATTTGAGGAGATTTTTAGGATTGCGTATTTATTAATAAAGATTCTGCCTGAACTATATAAGATACTTAAATTTGTACGTGGATTTATCACATGCGATGTTAATTCTAACGAAGAAGAATGTAAAATGGCATTGGACGCCGGAATTCCAGGTAGCATTGGAAAGGCTCGTGTTACATTACCCGACTTCATTGGCCTTTCCAAACTGCTTGCTCCGACGTGGGGTTGGGAGCCTTCGAAAGATGGCGAACACCTGGTCGTTGTTTTCATTATCAGGTCATTCCAGGATCCCGAAAAATATTGACAAATGGAAAAAGAAGCATTAGCCATTGTGTGCGCTGTGCAGAAGCTAGGGACGATTATATTAGATAACGAGATCTCTAAGATTAGAAAGCACTGTCATTTCTAACAACCTTCAAGTTAGAGCAGCATACCAGATAGTTAAATGGGTATTACATCTGCAGGAATTTTCCTTTAAAATAGAGTATTGCTTAGGTAGTGAGAATCGAGTTGTAGATTGGATGAAACGACATCCTGCAGCAGATCAATCCGAAAACATTAATGCAATTTGCCACCACAATAATAGATTCGTAAACTAACAATCATCCGAATAAAATTTTAGAAGACCCATCTAATCTTCAGAAAACGGATCGGAAATTTTATATAAAAACATGAGGTGATTTGTCACATGCCGATCCAGATTTCCGTTCAAATAGAATTAAAATTCATGCGTTATTTTTCAATGCAAGCAAAATTGCGGAAATATTCAGAATTTTAATTCCAAGGGAAGTGCAAGAAGAACTTATTACCTATGCCCACACCAGTCACGGACATTGTGGGATTCTAAAAACTATTTGTTGGTTGAAGAATAAACATTACCGGCGTAATATGAATCGTACAGTTCGTAAGGAGGTACATTCTTTTGATCTATGCCAAATAAAGAAATATCCGAACAGGTATTTAGAATTCCGGAGGAACCAGGCGATTTGTATGTTCTGGATATTTATAGTACACTTCCAAAGGCGGGATATCGGAATCGACACATACTTGTGTTTCTGGATATATTTACATAATTCGTTCTAGTGAACACAAATAATAAGTCTACTACTATGAATTTCACACCAATCATAACTGATAAATTTATTAAGTTACGTGGGAAACCAAACAGAATTTTATCGAACCAGGGACACAATACACGTGTGCTTAGTGGAGCCACTTCGGATTGAATAGGATTCAGATTAGCTTTCTCGTCCATAACACGCCTTCAGACCAATCCCAGTGAAAGGATAATAACTCACCTTCTTCACAATTAAGGTAATCCTCATTCCTTTTCGTTCGAGAATCACTAATTTCCGAACAGTCGGTTTCCAAACGTATACGAAGCATTTTCAACTACGAACATTTCCAATCTGGGACAATCTTCAGCATTTGAAAATACGGTACGAATAGCGAATTCACCGATCGCTTTCCAAACGGAATAATTTCAGGGCAAGGTTGAATCGAATGATCTTCGCGAACGCTAAGAGAAAATTCTCGAAACTCCCGGATTTCGGTACCGAAAAGTATATGCGCGCTTAATCTCATAGGCCGTGACACGAAGCAATAAAATAAAAGATATAACTTGGCACAGACGCACAAATGAAACTATGATACTCATCAGTCTCTCCTGGCAGCCCCAATTGCGTCTTCACAAAACAGCGGCTGAGTTCTTCCGACGTGACATCCTACCCGAGCGGCGTCCGCGCCTATACTGATTCCCCCCTCCCAGAATGCATTGGGTTGCCGAAGGAGGGATAGATAAATTGGCGCGCATGTAAACGAACTCGTAATAACCACAGACCTTAATTGTTTTAAATGTTATCACATTTTCTTAAGGGGGAGGCCGCCCCGACGTTTTCAAAAAACTAAAAATATTTTTATACTTTAAAAATAAAGTTTAAACGTTTTCTACGCAATTCTCTTGGTCCGTCGTAAATATTCCTTTTGTTTAAGTAGTTATTGCTAATTTTAACTGACGGTGCACTCCAGCTGGAGGGGCGAATACGGAGAATATCGACTTGCGTCAACTTTGTTAACTTTACTTTTTTGTTACACTTATTTAATTTGACTCGAGGCATTGCTTTCAGGTTAAGTAAAATTTATCGCATACATAATTAAGGATCTTTTGATTATTGTATTTGTTCACCTTTGATGATCGAGCAACGCTGAGGGCATCTTTCGCTGTCAATTTAGAACGAGCTTGGGACTCTCTCTCAGCAGAGATAAAGTGAATGATACTCAAAACATCTGGGGGGCGAAAACAGAAGATATCACTTTTCAATAGAAAAGAGAAAAATCGCTCATCCCATGAAGAGAAAAAGATGATTGCAAGATATAAGCACGGTGCTATAATCATCAACGTTAGCCATGCGCAAGGCTGTTGAGAATTGTTTCTATTACATTGTACTGTTGAATTAGTACGAAATAAATTGAGATGTTCTTTGAAGACAATGCAGATAAATACCACGAGACCTGCCTTCAGATCGAGAAATAGAAATAAATCTATAAAAAGACAAAACGTGGAAAATTACAAGATAAGTTTTAGGAATTCTGCGCAAAAAATAAAAGCAAGGTCAAGGACATTATTGTCGGTTTATTACACAGCTTTGGAATATTTAATGTATTGCTACATTCTCTGCAATGAGTGAATAAGTAGTCTGTAAATCTTGTGAAGAAGAGAGTCGAGCGTACGTGGTCTGGTATTTTAACTGATTATAGTTTGTGATGAATGTAAGATGATAGGATATAACTCTAGCCTTTTAATCAACGAAATAGCTTATTAAATCTACAAGAGATTTAAATCTCTAATGAGAGTGTAAATGGGGAATGCAAAATTATGTTGTACAGATAAAATTATGGATCTTCAAAGAGGACTCTTTCTTGAACTTTTCTCATCAAAGAAAATAGAGGCCTGGGAGGAGCTCAACAGCCAAATAGATAAGATATCGTATAATCGCTTACCCATCAAAAGCCGTGCGGACCGAGTTTCGCGTCACCATCGAAATATATATTCGTTTTTTGACGTTTTTATTAAACTTAAAGGATTTTGATTTGCACAAAAAAATAATTTCAGTATTTCCTCAGAAACTTTCCCCCTGGAATTTTTTTCTTACGAAAATTGGACGAAGAGAAGCAGGCGACTACATTTTTCCCTGCATTTTCCCGAAAACTCGCGTATTGTTATAGATTTTCCCAAGACACTCTTATCCTAAATTTTTAACAGCAAAGTGATAAACATACGTTAAAAGTAGATTCTACGAGGAGCATTTTGATACCAGAAAAGACATTGTTTCTTGAATGATAGACCCAAATTCATCGATTCAGAAAAATAATGATCAGCACCCAACTTTCTTGAAAATATCACTTTCTTATTTTTCCTTCGATTATGACAATATTTAACCTGGATTTAATTACAGTATGCCATAAATAATTGATATTTGTTTATGCACCATTCATATACCATCCTGAATATTATATATAACCTGAGAATTGTGGTCTATGGCCCTCAATTCCCAGGTTCATCCCCACCATACAAGATCAAAGAATGACATTCATTTAGAAAAAAGAACTGAGTTAAATAATGAAGGCCCATTTCACGCTGGTATAAAATTTTACAATAAATTGCAAAATTTTCTTAAATGTTTAGTTGAAATAAAAGATTTTAAAATTACATTAAAACAGTTTCTTATTGAAAATTCTTTCTATTCTGTCAATGAGTTTTTTGATTATGTAGAGGTGAACGTAAATTCATTTATAATATGGTATGTCTTGTGTTTTATTAGGATATCTTACTGTAGCGCTCTTCTTTGTAATATGTTTATTATTCTTTGTAATGTGAATATTGTATATTTTAATTGTAAATAATATATTTTAATAATATTATATCATATGGAAAAATGTACTATTTCTCTATGTATATATTGATTTGATCTGACAATTCCATGCATGACTGTAAATGCCTACGAAGAATGAAGTGACTATGACTATAACACAACCAATGACTCAGAAGCGAACGAAAGATTTCATGATGATCAATACCATAGGAATACACCATATTAAAGATAAAATTAGGGTTCGGTGATCCTATAGACTATATTGAAACGTTTATTCCCGCTTTTACCATTCCATTGTTACTTATGAGGTTTATTTCTGAGTGACAAAATTCCATACTATGTCATATAAATGCTAAATAGAATGCGCAATTCTTATATACAATCACTTAAGAAGGGTTCATGACTAAAGGTCTATGCCTTTACAGCGCTAGATCATTTCACAAGTTTAGGGGGGGATGGTCAAAACATTCTCTTTTCAACTAATGACGCTTTATGACACAACTCTTAAAAATGGTGCTTATTGATGCAATACCCATTGGTTGTACATCAGGGGGTGAATTACCTGTAACCAGAATTGTTTCAAGGATTTATTGGAGAAGTCAATATTCGAATGCCCAATGAAATTCATAAAGAAAAAGTTTGCTTTGGACATGACTGTTAATGTCTTCGATTCATAGTTAGTCACCTGAATTTTACTTTATTTTCAACGTTTTCTTAGTATTTCATTTCAATTAAATACTTTCGAGTAGTATTGCATTTTATTTTTCTAGTTTTAAAGTTTAAATAATTTTAATTTTATAATTTCGTGAAGTTCTGGTTTTTTAGTTTTTCAATTTTAAAATTTAAATAGTTTTTATTCATAATGAAACTGTACGAATATTTAAACAATGTGGTGGTCAACTCCCTTGATGTGTTTATTGTGGCAAGTGTACCGTGGGCTAGAATCGAAAAAAGCTAAAAATACGAAAACGCTTTTCATGAGTGCGGACCTCGAATTTTCCCATGATTGATAATGGATAAATCCTGCATACAAATATTGAGGTAATTTGCATTGGATCCTTCGCAACAGTATTATACAGGAGGTCAAGGTTGACCAATTTTTGCGAAAATTTCCCGTTTCCGATTTTTCGCGAAATTCTTCAACTTCGAGTCGATTGTGAACCCAAACTAGGAAAATCATCGGGTAAAATATGATGCCATATTATAAATATGTTCTTTGTCCTTCATAAGCCTTAATTTCAATGAGCTCTGTTGAATATTTATATACTTTACATCACAAAACGGCCGACACTTATTTGGAACAAATTTTTACATAAAGCGAGGAAAATAGTAGATTGAGACACCGTGTGACACGGGATTACTTACACCACGATAAGCTATAAACCTTCCCTAATGGGAATCTGAAATAAAATCTTGCCCCAATAATATATAAGGCGACTTTTTGACAACGCTACTATACAAGGCCCAAATCCGCGCGTCCTCCGTTACGCTCTCGTGTTTTGAGAGGAACAACGAACCAATGCTATTCTGGTTCGTTCTTTTTGTATATTTCAAGCATTATTATACTTCGTACATATCTTAGATATCAATATTCATTAGAAAGTCAACATTTCTTGTAGAGTGATAATTGAAAAAATAATGTGGGCTATGCTTTAAAGCATGGGACCACGTCAGCGATATTTATATCATATATTAGTTTACTTTCGCGTGATAATGCTAAATTTCTGACATATAAGCATATAGTGGTGGCATATAGTATCACGGATATAAGCCGAAACCTCTGCTGTAGCACAGCAATAATCTTTGAACGCTATTTCATTTAGTGGAAAACCACTTGAAATTACCTTCAAGATATTGGCGAATCTTTTCATGAGATCCTCGTCAATTATTTTTAAGAAATATTTAATAAATTAGCATTGGGAAATGGTACTTTACGAAAAAATTTACAATATAAAACAAACTCTTATCTTTGTGAATGAAGATTTCATCCTTATCGATTTCAGTATCCTGATTTTTATATTTAATAAAAGATTACGCGTTAATAAAAATAACTTCAACCTCGCACCTGTTATTTCAGCTGATAGATACGGAATTTAATATTAATATTTAATTTTAATTTAATGTTCAAATCATAACGAACATTTACACATAAACAACGTCCTGAAAAGTGTAATTCGATATCTCACGTTGTAATACACCTATAATTACGGAAAAAAATTCTTCACAAAAGTGTAATTTGATATCTCCCGTCGTAAAACGAACATTTACTCAAAAACTACGTCCTGAAAACTGTTATTCCATCTCTCTCGTTGTAATACACCAAAAATTACAGAAAAACGTTCTTCACAAAAGTGTAATTTGATATCCTCCGTCGTAATAACGAACATTTACACAAAAACAACGTTCTGAAAAGAGTAATTCGATATTTCTAGTTGTAATACACCAATAATTACGGAAAAACGTTCTTCACAAAAGTGTAATTCGATATCTCTCGTTGTAATAACGAATATTTACATATTACTGATGCATTTTGGTGAAGCATAGACGCGTGTCATTTAGAAGGTTGTACATGCCACAAACTTGATCACACCGAAATCAAACTCTTGTCGTCAAAGAATTTAATGAATGCTGGTTTTAAAAGCAAGTGAAACCAAAAATTCAAATGCGTCTTTTTGAATTGGGGGATATTGTGCTTCTGCACACGCCGAGAGCATCATGCTCAATTATTCCATTAATTTTTCCATTTGTATTCAAGACCATTTTGGATTACTCGGATGTCTGGATCAAATTCTTGTTATCTGACCGATGAGCAGAGTAAAGAACTGTGGTTTATAATTTCGCGAATATTAGACCGTATGTGCTCGCATCGGGTCTGCAACCATTGAAGTTAGAAAATAAAGAAACATTAGTGATCCAAGGTGACGATTTGGTGATCATGTGGTAAATAGCTACGCCGATTCGTTCCGGGAAATTAATACTATGCTGTTATTTAGAAGTAAATAAGGGGATTAAATATGTTTTTTTGTATGTTTTTGTATAAGAGTTCAAATTTATTAAGTTCAGCTATTTCCATTTTGATCTATCTTTTGTATGTGAAACAAATGGGCTATCTATTTAAGGTGCCGGAATAGCATAAAGGCTATTGTTAATTTGAATTCTTTTATTTTTTATGTATGATTTTTAAAAATGGATTGTATTGTCTTGGGCATTTGTTTTTATTTTAATGAAGTTGCCTGTGGTCAAAGAGGACTAAAAGATGAACGAGGTGACCGTAAGAGGAATGAGGGCATTATTGAGGTGCAGCACAGAGGAAATAACCATGAAGAAGGTGGACGAGCACTTGGTGATCAAAGCACGAGGAGAAAACGGCTCCAAGAGTTAAAAAACGAGTGGGTTAAAAACGCAAGAGACATGAGACTCAATTCACATTAGTAACTAAAACAATATCACCATTTATTTACATTGTTACTTTATGAATGAACTTGATAAAAATTTTCCATAAATTTGAGAACGAAATAATTATTTGAACATTTATTCACAATGTGTGATTTAAAAACTTTCTACAATGTAGAAACTATTTTTAATATGATTGCTAAATTCTCACGTATTTCTACATGACTTTACTGACATTGGATGAATAAATACACACACATCAGTGGCCTATACTATATAATAATTCTGTAAAGGAAATCCTGTCTGCACATTGAAACCATTTTTAAAACAGTGGTATAGATGGTGATTATTATTCACCCTGAGTCTTAAACACCAATTTAAATCATTTTTGTTTATCTATGTGTATGTCACAGTATCACGCAAAAAGTACCCAAACAATACAATAGTTAGGAGGGATACTTAGGGATAGGATGCGAGGTATGTCGTGGAATGACATAAAAATTACCTCTTATCCTGATATAAGACCATTTGATCCATGACAAGGAAAAAACTTCCCATAAGAAATACATGCATAGTTCTGTTTACCAATTGCAAGCTCTACTTTTTCATGATTAAAATAGAAAGAATGATCAAACAATATGGAGACAAGCATAAAAAGAGAGAAAATTGAATGAAACATCTTATTTAGGTCGCTGATAATCATTATTGTGTAAAAAATTCCAGTATTTCAATGAGATAACCCAAAGTTTTGTTAAGCCTTGGGGCTGTAAACAACTTATCCCAAACAATAGAAATGAAATTTAACTTGGCTGGGGCTCGAACAGAGGTCTCCCACTTGCGGGGCTGGAATTCTAGCCATTAGAGTAACGAGCCACTCAATTTCACTTCTACTTATCCCGTTGATGACAAATTCAATTGTAGAAGCCAAGCTAACACATTTTCCCTTAAGAATTCATGGTGAAATTAGGCTTATTTAAATGTTTTTGTATAAATGAATCGTATGTGATGCTTTACAATTCAAAATTTTAATTTTACGTATGTATCCCATTTGCCACCTTTCGGATGGTGGCAGGGGGAGCATGAACCACAACTGTTTCACTTATTGGTTTATGGGATATATAACTGAAAATGAACAGCAATTATCATACCTATGTATCCCTACCATCCCATTAAATGAAGGGGAAACCTCTCACTATCACATGGAAGTGCACACGATTAGAATTAAAGTGCAAAATTTTCTGCTGCATTCCAATTTCCAACAGATTGATAGTATCGAGATAGAGATTTGAGACAAATTGCACTGCATTTCTATGCCTAGGAAACCCCTGGGAAAGCTATTCCCATCACAGTGAGGGCCCGGGTCAGTCACCAGAAGGCCCCGTGTCCTACTTTTTTCCTTAAGGATACAATACGATAATTCTAAAATAATATTTATGATGCCTCCCAGTAGGAGAGTGGATTCAAAATCACGAAAGTCAGAGATGTGGTCTTCTACTGTGTCAGCGGAAGAAATGTCACAAAATGAGCATGAGTTAGACTCCAGATAAGTGCAAAATGCATTGCAGCAACTTTTAAGAATTCTTTGAATCACTTCCCATTAACATGCAAAGATAAAACCTGGCATGTAAACAGAGTTAAAATAGAAATTTCACATATGCAGTGCACCGTTTCTCCGATGATCCTTCATTTGATGCCACAGTGCCATTTTGCATTCTACCATGCATTTTAATGCTGAGACTTATCCGCCATATCTTTTTAACTACAATGCATCATGGATGTGTTTACAATCGTGAAGCATTACAATTAAACATCACTGTAAGATTTAAAAACAAGGACATTGTTGAACTATGTCAATCTAGACTGTGAATACCATGGTAGACCAGAATACGGATTACAATACATTTACCTTAAGAAAATAGGTTAGCTATGCCTATACCATACAATAAATCTGTAAAGGGGGTCATTTATGTAAAGATTATGTAGAGTAAAGATTCTTATTTTGGTAATTATCTATTGTTAACAGGTCAATATCTTGAAAATTTTGATGAAATGAACGGAAGTTATGAGAAATTTTCATTTCAAATTCATATAAAGAACCAGCTCCAATAACCACAAATGTTATTCATGAAGCTCAAGGATTTTCCTGCAACATTACATGGGGACACGTCTATGTATTGGTATGAATGAATGATAGGATGTATGAATAGAAGGAATTATTCAGAAAATTAAGCATTGTGGTTTTGAAAAATTTGTAGCATCCATTCGCAGGGAACAACGTACAATAATTTAAGCAAAGTTCTTGATCTGCACTCAACTTTCCTAATTGGCTTATTCTGCATATCATAGCAGTATTTTGAGTGAATATATATGTAATTCAACATCTCACTCTTTCAGGCTATCTTTTCTTTTAGCATACAGGCAGTTCAGCCATTCCACATTAGGAATTGACTGTGGCTGTCTATGTTTACTTAAAACTCAAGAAGGATTAATTGAAAAACTTGCAGGTTATTGAAATCCTAGGACGCGCTTACTCTGTCTGTATATTTAATCTCAGATTCACCCACTGATGAGGCAAAGCATTTCCTAGACATTAATATGAAGTGTATTTTTATCCCTTGCAAGTTCTATTTGTATTCCAACATTGCAGGAAAAACACTTATTGGACAACTTGAGTAGAGTTATGAGTAGTGAGAAATTGATACAGTTAAATATTATTATTGTCGATGTTACTTCCATTCATAATCATGAGAAATTGAAATGATTAAAATCACTACATGCTGTCACATTGAATCAAGGGAATGTTGGATTCTGTTATTTAAAATTATTGTTAAATTATTAAAGCTTATTTCTAATTTCCCCTTTCGATACTCAATTATAATATACTTCAGCTATAATAATCTAAATGAATAAATACAGAACCACCTGATTAAGAGGTTTTACAGGGAACCTAAGGAACACCGAGTTATATGTGTAAATACCAGTGTGTGTAAAGGTGGTTGCCTTACAAGATATTTTATTGAATATTGGCATTCTTTTCATACAAACACTAGGATACCTAATTTCAACCATGGTCACTTCACAATCAAGCATTGTTTACCATATCAAATTTTTAGTAAGAATTTTTTTAACAGCAGTGGTTTGTGAGTATCATGATCTGAATTGGAGGAGGTGTCATTCTGAAATACACCAAGATATTGAATTCCATTGGTAAAAATATTGTTGGCAGTGGGTTCAGTGTTATTCATCATCTTAATTTTTAGCTGTGTCGTATAAGTAACAATTTCTATCTTTCATTTAGTTGGAACCCTGTTAACAGCATATAATATGGTATTCAACACTGTTTTTTCCCTGTTGAGATTCAATTTCAGGGAAGTTCAGCTCCTTTTGATGAATTTTTCGCAAGGATCAGTGCTTTGATGAATACATATTTTATGATGAAATGAAAGGATTCAAAAATTTACCGTACCACTGGATTTTATTTATCACAACCTAGGTTTCGGCCCCTTAGGCCATCTTCAGGTGAATAATTGTTTAAAAATTCAAAATTAGGAACCCTTCAAATAATTCATGATTGCATTTTTCCCTGAGAATTATGAAAATTGGAAGATTAATCAGCAAAATATTGTGTCTGGGCTACAATATCACAAGAAAGAAAGTTTATTTGAAAATGTACAGCTTTTCGAAACCTGGATGGTATGGAAGAAAAGGCAAAAAGGAAATGGCGTGGTAAGAGGGGATGTAGATTAAGATGTCATAACGGATATAGGACCACTGCTTCGACATATATAGAATTTGAAAATTTCAGGTCAAAGAATCTTCTACATGTCTTAGAAAGCATTTGCATAAGGTAATATTAAACTATCGCTTTACTGGTACAGATAGTAAGGTATTTAGATATTTGTGTAAAACATGTGTCCACACTTTGCTCACAAGAGCATAATTAATTAATAAATTTTAAATACACAAACAGTAGGAAAAAAATTTTTTAAATTGCCATTCTATGCTAAAAGTGTAGGGAAATAGATTCGTATGAAAGCACTCCAAAAATAGGAATAAATTTCACTGCTCAATTTACCTCTGGTGTTTTAATTTCAAACCTGCTCTTTGTATTTTGCAACATCGTTAGACAAATGTTTGGTTCCTATACTATATCATTCAGGACAGCAAATATCACTCCATTTCCGAATAAGAGCAGTTAGACTAAACCAGATGATTTCTGACCAAATATATACCTTCAATGTTCCTTAATATTCTAAAACATCTGAAGTTAGTATTGGTGGTGAGAAGATGAACAGACTGCAAAAATTTTAAGTCAACATGACCATTTTAATTTATATTGTGTAAGCCCTAGAGATGATGTTTACTGTTCCAGTAACAAAAAAATACAAAAGACACATCAGATGAAGTGAGAAGATCAATTTTAACATAGACTGAATAAATGTGGACTGGTCAGTTGTTATGGTTGTCATTCATAAGAGAGTAGGAAAAAACAGGAAGATAACCGACCGATATAGATACCATCGATTTTCAGTAAATTCTTTTAAGAATTTGTAAATTTTAAGAATCCTCACATTGACCGTTACCAAGGACATTCTAGTTTGATCTGGTACTTATTTTGAAAATCAGCCAGAAAATTATGAAGGGGACCCTGTAATCACAATGCACTTAAATATATCTTCCGTTTAGCGGACAGGGACAATGTTATCAAGCTAGTTCTTGAGAAGACTATTATTATTTCAATGAAAACCAAATGAGACAGAAATGCTGTTGTTATATTGCGTTTTAAGATACCTTCCCACTTTAGAAGCCACCCATGTCATCATGAAGACAGAAAATTAGATTTTATAGACTGAGATTCAAAGTCTTGCGTGGCACTACACTGCTTTCCCTCATTCGTCAGTTTACAATTTGTCAATGCCCATATGACTTAAGATTAATCTTTAAGAGATAATTTCCTTTCCTATATCTTACATTTCTCAATGAAATACATCTCAGAATTCAAACAAGATAACGATAATCACTTTGGAAGTTTTTGGAATATTTATTCTCTCTTTACAAGTATGAAATTCTTATCCCATCTCTCCAATTATTCATAGACAATTCTTCAAACTAATAGCACATGAATTCAATTAGTATCAGATAATGATTAATTAGTATCAGATAATGATCAATTCTCATTAGCAAACATTTAACAAAAAGATCCCTGGACCGCTGTGCAACTACAATAATTACATTTAATTTATTCAAATCCTTTGGAATTAAATGCCAAATTATTGTTATCATTCCTCATTTTCTTAAAATTACTCAACCATCACTTTCTTATTTTCTTCACCAATGTTTGAACACTGGGGTTGGAAACGTATTTTGAGATTTCTTGTTAATAATATCTTTCCAACTGACTTATTTTTCTATCTTACATTCTTAATTGCATTTAAATAGCTGTAAAAAATCAAGGCCTTTTACAGGGATTGAGTAGGAATGACAATTTATAACAGCCGCTTCGTATTAGATTAACATGAAAACTATCATATGCATTCTGGATGAATTTTGGTTGTGCTTTTCAATTTTTAACATTTTATTACCATTTCTTTAAGGCAGTTTGATTATAAAACAAATGCACCTCCAACTGGTTGGAAGTATTCTTTACTAGCAAAAATAAACTACAGGTTATAGTGCTTTTAAAAGGGTTTTTACGAGAGAAATGTCAACTTCCTGAGAAAACACGACAAACTCAAGAACAAGTCATGGGATGTTAAAATTCCGCAGGCATTCCACTCCTAGACTTTCAAACTTTAAACTATAAAATAAGGACTCTTCCTAGTAACGAGATGATGAATGAAAGATCATCCAAAAGTTTCTTGATCTGACCATAACTTTAGAAACATGAAATCTTGGATTTCTTTATCTCCACCCATCGTCTGCGATGGTCGGAGTACACGTGTCCAAATTGCTAGCAGCGGTAGCATTGGTGGATTCCATAGGTCATTTAAACTTTTCGAACATAATGCTTTGGCCTCCTATTGTTGTTAATACCAGTGAACCTTTCCACAAAATATTCATCACTGAAGACAACCAGGAAGGGAGGTATAGGCTGCAGTTTTTACATAGTTTTTCGCTGTTTCTAAAACCATTTTCCTTAAAAGATTTTTTTATTGATGATGTCATTGGGCAAGCCATGTTCTTCAAGCGATCACGCTATGTCTTCCAAGCGGAGTCTTTTTGAAAAAAACACAAACTTAGTCTCCTTTATTGTTTCCAGCCAGTACATTTAGAAATAATACTATCGAATAAGATATATTATCCATAATAAGAATTATTATAGTGGTCTTATAAGACCACTATAATAATTCTTCATACTGCATCACTTTACTATAATTGGTCTTTCTGCCAGATTGGAGACTGTTTTGGACCATTTAACCTCTTCTCTTATAACGGAAAACCCAATCATCATCTAAATAAACCACTGGATGTTTCCTCATGATTTCAACTGGACCTCATCAGGTTTGGATTTAGGAGTAACAGACGGTGTTGACGAGAAATTCCTGATGATCACCAGTGATAGGGGTTTCATAGGACCTGTCCTTTCCCTTCCAATGGCAACAACTGTCTGCCACTTATTCACTTCCACAGAGATCCATAGCCAGCCTCTCCCTTCCGGGTGGTTCCTGGCTTATTGATCTCACAATGGTGGCAGTCTCTGTCTCCGGCAAACAGGAGCTAATCTCACTTGGCTACGGGTGGATGCTTGGATGCAAATGACTCTGAATAACCAGACTTATCCTATTGGAGAGTTCCCGGTTTATAGTCAACATCTCCAAGGGCGATCCCTTCCCCCCCCCCTTATGGTCGAGGTCAGGAATCGCACCACAGACTCCACCTCGCGCTACTTGGGATAGCTTCTCTGTTGCCAACGGACGGAAGAGGTGCCGATGGCCTCCAACAGGCTCATTCATTCTTCTTTCTATTGTGGAAGGTATTTCAAGATAGGACCTACTTGCCTCCATCAAGAGGTGACCACGAGCAAATTTCTGGCGTTAATGCCGTCTTTGAAAAACCCCACTTGGGCTAGAAAAAACCCGAGACAGGTCTAATTGGATCAGAGGAGGGCATATTGCCCCACTCAGCAATACTTGTATAATTTCCATCCGAGATTTAACTACTAATTAAAGGGACATCCATGGTACTGGCCGGATCGTTTGGGTTAAGAACTAGGTGTCAAGGAATTACATCATTTCCTTCTCAATGCGGGTTTATTTTTTCAAGGGCTCATACGATCCGTTGCTCTCGGCACCCGGAAATCTAAAAGACCATGATTTTTGACCCTTTCAACAGAAGTTAGGAAGACAACAGCGAGTCGCTCTCAGACATGAGCATCGCCACGAACGAAGTCTCGCATCTAAAACATACACGACACACCAAAGCCCAAAAAGAAAGACAACTTGAATTAGTCACGCTTAGCCCTCTGCTCGGAAGAGTTCAATAACTATGCAGAGAGCAGTGTTTAACGTTTAGATACGTTTGCGGATTTAAAATTGAAATAGCAAAATTTAAACGATCAATTGGGACTCCACAACGCCATCGCTGCTTTGTGCATACACTTAAGGCTAGTTAAATACTGACTCGCACAAAGAAATTTGAAGCATTTGTCAAATGAAAGCGAGAAACTAAACTCCAATGTATGTCAACTGTCCATCCAGGCACATCCAGCCGATCGTTGTTAAATTAAGTATTATATTTACGATTTACAATTACTTATAAGAAACAAATATATCGCATTTGGAAAGAAAAACAAGTTGGACACAGTTAACACACAAAGGCGTTCGAACGAGATAAATGATACCTCTCGCAAATCCAACCGCCACCTCTTACAGATAATGACGTAGTTCATTATAGCAAACGCGGCAAAGGCGACTACAGAAACATATAAATGCATTCAATTCGAAAAATAAACCTCAATGTCGCATGTGAGGCACAATCAAAATCAAAATAACCACTTGAATTGTTAAAGCTTACAAAAACTGCGCTCGCTCTACACGACATCATTTCTACGCATTTCTTTCCATATGTCCCTCACTGTCTTTAAAGTACTAGTATGGAATGCCAATGGAATATATCATGTGTTTCAGCACTTTCTATGCAAAAAGGGAATGAGCATAATTGATCTCGGACGAACTATACAAAAAATAAAAGTTTGAGATCCTGTTCAGCAATGACAACTGCTCACACAGAGCTATTATTAAAGACAGATGCTTTAACGTCCAGGAATGCAGAGATTGGAAAAAGGGCGAAATTATTTTAAGCGGTGCATAACCCTTGCTGGAGAAATATTACTATATTCTCTTCGGAAAATCATAAATACCCTGCCAGCCCTACGAGGAAAGCTT
Organism: Pachydiplax longipennis; assembly: GCA_036926295.1. NCBI lineage: Eukaryota > Metazoa > Arthropoda > Insecta > Odonata > Libellulidae > Pachydiplax > Pachydiplax longipennis. The sequence continues at coordinate 8,325,834 of JAVFKF010000024.1, read as the reverse complement.
AAAAAAATAAATGGTAAGAAAACCTTTTCAAAATTACAGGTCAACAATATCCCCTCGTCATAGGCCACCGAACGAAAGCTATTATAACTATTCTTGTAACATTTACCGAGTAGACATTCAACGCACTCACCAATGATCACCTTCCAGTAATTCCCTACTCCGTTTTCTACATTTTCGAGCATTTCATTAACATTGATTTCGTTAAATTTGGAAGCCATCGAAAGCGATAATCTCTTCTCGCAGAGACATCAATAGAAGCTGAGGAATTGTATAGTTTATAAAATGCTCTACTCATTGCAACAGCCACGTCCAACCACCGTGCCCAATTCTCAATTTAATTGAGAAATGCAGACAGGAAATTACTCCCAAAGTTTGGCTAGTTTCAGTAGCAAGTTTCAGGTCAAAAATCTTAAAAACAGAGTATACGAGAAAAAAAAACCTTTCAGGGATCCTATTTTTTATGCCTTAACCACATTTACTAGTTTACTAAAGAATGCTGATCAAATTGTAGGCGCCGCTAAATACAAGCACTAAATAACCAAAAAGTTTTCTTTGCACACGATTGATACTAAACCCAAAAAAATTTCAGAAAAGGTATCAATTTTACCATATTTCCTTAGGTTCTCGATACCTTCGGAGAAAAGCCTAACGAATATCAGGATAAATAATAATAATTCCCACCTTAGCCGTGATAAATGGCATATGTGATTTTCACCATGTAATTCGTCCTGGTAAATGCAAATGCTTATATCTAAGAAAATCCCCACCTGCAAACATTCTATCATTAATAATTACCATGACTTTTCAAATAGATTTGTTAAAATAAATATCAATAAGCAAAGCTATGATGGACGCTCGTACATTCCATTCCCTGGGGGAATTGTGTGAAATTAGTTTTGAAGAATTGGGTCAGCGCATTTCTTATGGTGCTAACATAGGGCCAATAAATATTTTTCGAAATTAACAACCCACAACAGTGATTATTCATTATAGAAGATCGCACAAATTGTGAATGATTACTTGCGTCATAGATTTATAAACGTATCATTTCGTATAAAACGAAATCAAACAATTTCTGACTTACAAAGTTAATACTGTACGGATTAGAAATTTAAAATGGAAATAAAATGCTGACTTGTTGATTTCAGAAAGACGCAAAATCACACAATCTTTCGACTGTCTGAAACTATTCACCGAGCTAAGGAGAAACTGGGGGGAATCGAGCTCACATTTCTGCCCATTGCGAACAAATGCCTTTCTGTGAAAAAGGATAGAAAACACGAGTGATCTGCCATTGCGCAGCAGAGTTACATTTGACGTTTCTATAGTAGAGATAGTCTTTGGCCGAGAGTTGCTTTCAGAATGCCACGTGGTATTATAGAATAGGAGTTACTTTCCTCCGTACCGCAAGCTAGTTTGAAATAAATTCCACAAATACCCAAATAATAATTGAGATCTGCTTGCAAAAATACTCCCAGATTAATCTCACCGTGTAAAGTGGAAGTGGAATAAACTCTGACCTGGTGTCGAACACAGACCCACTCGGGGAGATTTCGCTATGGAAATTTGAAAGCAAAAAATCTACTGAATGCAAACATTCATGTCGATATGATATGAAAGTCAAAAAATTCCCCATTTAAAGTGCTTGGTAGAAGGCAAATACATCGAAAATTGGGATCGAAACCCACTAGGGTAAATGTCAAAAAGGTGTCCATGATTTCCGTTCACATGCCAGGTTCTCGAGAAATAGTTAAAAAAATATATCTGTAAAATAGAAACAATTTATATTAATGGAGAGAAAGAGGTCACTTCGGCAGGGAGTCACTCCGGTTAACCCTGAGTTAGGAGAGCGTTTGGTCATTAGAATCAGCAAATTCGAAACGAGCTTGCAGCAATTTGCAAAGGAAAAATTGCGAGGCATAACGTTGTCAGTAATCGGATTTATAATGGAATGACACATAAGCCTTGAAATTGATTATTAATTCAGAAGAATCTGTAGAAAATCCTATTTCTATAACCTGGGGCATAGAAGAGCCTGAAAAAGAAAGTAAGGATTTGTGATCTTCCAATTTCAGAAGACGAATTGACTTTCACACCGATTAGCCTATTTCCACCATTTGGATAGGATTTATGACAATCTATGAAGAGGTTAAAAGTAGGTTTGGTGAAAGGTTACTTTATTTTGATAACACGATGGAAAACGAATTGTTTCAAAGACAGGAGATTCCGGATTTTGCAACCAGGGTTCAAAGTAATAACGCGTCTCGAAATGGAAGCCACCAATTAACTCTGAATAGGTATTCCAAACCAACCACCTTTCCCACCGCCTTACCAAGATGTAACCCAAGACGACCGAAGAAATTCAGGTGTTGTCAGAGGAAGTATGAATAACCGGTGTTTGGAAGACTGGAGCAATGAAATTTGCTCACAAAATACAACTAGAAAGCAATCCCATTTATGATTTGCTATAGAAAAGAGAGGAAGCGAGGATTTTGACCAGAAGTTGAAATTATTAGTTCAGAAATAATAATTAATTGTTGTTTCGACACGGGCAGTGAGGCCTCTCTGGTGGACTTAAGTTTAAAGCCTAATCCGATTCCATTTATACTAAAATCAAAAGTTCAGCAACAAATAGAAAATATGACGACCAATGATATCTTTGAAAAGGTCCCAAGTGCTTACAATAATCCATTGGTTACCGCTGATAAGAAAAAATAATGACGTAAGATAGTGTATATATGCTAGCAAATCAATAAGTTTAACGGATCTTCCATGGAGAGAAACTTCTTTGTCAACATCATAGTAAGAAATATTTTACAGCCACTGACTTATGCTTACTTGCAGATATAGCTATTTCATTACATCATAGTTACATCCTAATGATCACACATATAATGCACGAGGTGAACTGCTTGTCGAATCTCAACGAGGAAAATTAGTGGTAAATACCATATTATATGCATTCAACTTTAACTCCGCACAAAACGAGATAGAAAATTTAACTTAAGAGACGAAGACAAAAATTAACTCCACAAAATCACCCTGAAACCAGTGACAACATTATGTTCGCCTGTGGAATCCAGTATTATTATGTGCATAATAATTACGAAAGGTGATGAATTGTCATAAGTTATATCTGTGATATAACTGTGATTACGACATCGTTCGAAGCAACAACATGTTCATGTATGAAATCCAGTCTCTTTACATTCATGATATGCTTAACTTGATAGATAGTCAGAAAAACTTATTATAATTATGCTACCATTAATTATTTGCAGTAATATTGTAAATAAAAACTAGTATATGTTAACTTTTTGAGTCGGAGAATGGGTGAACAACATTCACTGCTGCTTTAAATTGTCACATTTTAGGGGTTCATTATCATTCGCGAGAATTGAGAAACCTATTTGAAGCAACACAATGAAGTCCGCTTTTGTATTATATAATACATCGTTAACTCCTTAACACCTCGTTGTAATCCGCATTCAAGTCTCCCATTGTATTTACAATCTTGTATATGTAGTTCAACGAACGACTTGGCTTTAATTTTACAGTGATATTTAATTGTAATGCATCACGATTGTAAACGCATCCATGACGCATTGTAGTTAAAAAGATATGGGTGATAAGTCTCGGCATTAAAATACATGGTAGAATGCAAAGTGGCACTCGGGCATCGAACGAAGGATCATCGGAGAAAAGGTGCACTGAGTATGTGAAATCAACTCTGTTAACACGCCATCTTTGCATGTTTCAACGGGAAGCGATTCAAAAGAATTCTTCAAAATCGCCGCAATGCATTTGGCACTTACCTGGCGTCGAACCCACGCTCATATTGTGACATTCCTTCCGCTGACACCATAGAAGACCACAATCTCTGTTGTCCGAGATATTGAATTCTCTCTCTTACCGGGAAGCGTCTAAAATAAGATTCGAGAATTAGGGCATTTTTTCCTTAATGGGAAAAATAGGATATCTATGGGAAAATTAGCCTTCTGGTGGACCCGAACCCTCACGGTAAAGGGAGTAGATTTCCTATGCGTTTCTAACGTCTAGGAATGCAATTCAATTTTCCTCAAGGCTCAAATCAAACCTTTTCCAAAATAAAAGGGGGGAAGGACGGAAAATCCGCTAATTATATAAAGGATTTTAAATATGAATCCTTGCCGTATGTATTTAATCGTATGGGCTGAGAACTTCTGGGGCAGCATTTATACCCTGTATCGACCATATATTCGGAAGTGAATGTAGAATTTATTACTAAGAATGAGGACGATGTATTAATTTCTTTTAAAAGATTCGCGCCGTATTTCATATATTTGGAGAGACTATTTAGTAGATTGGAGAACGTAAATATGATATTGAATCCAAAAATGTCTCAGTTTTGTTGATCAACCGTGCCGATTTTGGATCTTTAACGACGGAGTGCAGGCAGATCCGAAAAAGAGTTGAAATTATTCAGCAGGGGAATGTACCGCGTAATTTTACACATTTGAGGAGATTTTTAGGATTGCGTATTTATTAATAAAGATTCTGCCTGAACTATATAAGATACTTAAATTTGTACGTGGATTTATCACATGCGATGTTAATTCTAACGAAGAAGAATGTAAAATGGCATTGGACGCCGGAATTCCAGGTAGCATTGGAAAGGCTCGTGTAACATTACCCGACTTCATTGGCCTTTCCAAACTGCTTGCTCCGACGTGGGGTTGGGAGCCTTCGAAAGATGGCGAACACCTGGTCGTTGTTTTCATTATCAGGTCATTCCAGGATCCCGAAAAATATTGACAAATGGAAAAAGAAGCATTAGCCATTGTGTGCGCTGTGCAGAAGCTAGGGACGATTATATTAGATAACGAGATCTCTAAGATTAGAAAGCACTGTCATTTCTAACAACCTTCAAGTTAGAGCAGCATACCAGATAGTTAAATGGGTATTACATCTGCAGGAATTTTCCTTTAAAATAGAGTATTGCTTAGGTAGTGAGAATCGAGTTGTAGATTGGATGAAACGACATCCTGCAGCAGATCAATCCGAAAACATTAATGCAATTTGCCACCACAATAATAGATTCGTAAACTAACAATCATCCGAATAAAATTTTAGAAGACCCATCTAATCTTCAGAAAACGGATCGGAAATTTTATATAAAAACATGAGGTGATTTGTCACATGCCGATCCAGATTTCCGTTCAAATAGAATTAAAATTCATGCGTTATTTTTCAATGCAAGCAAAATTGCGGAAATATTCAGAATTTTAATTCCAAGGGAAGTGCAAGAAGAACTTATTACCTATGCCCACACCAGTCACGGACATTGTGGGATTCTAAAAACTATTTGTTGGTTGAAGAATAAACATTACCGGCGTAATATGAATCGTACAGTTCGTAAGGAGGTACAGCTAGTTCCAAAAAAAACTTACCACCTAAGCCGCAACCCGCATAACAGACGTGAAGCTCGATGAGAGCGAGTCTAGAGTTTTCCACGCATTCTATTGGCTCTTGGAAGGAGGAGCATTCTGACGGCGCCTTTTTAAACCGTTGTGAAACGCGTTGAACGTATTTGTACCGTCTTTATTAGCACGAAATCTAGTTTAAATTTAGTGTTAATTTTTACTATGTCAGCAGCATAGTATTAAAAAATGAATGAGAATCGGATCTCCTTATTTCGGCCAGAAATTTCTGCGTAATTCACCTTTTTCTGGAGGCATCGGGTAAACTTACTTTAGCTGCTTCAATTATCCAATGAAAAATTATGTCATTGCAAGATTAAAAAGGATTATATTATTACGTTTTTTATGCTCTTGACGCCTACAGGAAGAACTTTTAAATTTATTTAGAGGAAATTCACGACTATGACTCAAATAGAAAGATGAACGAAAACTCAGCAAGGAGATAAAGAATAATTAGGAATAAGAACACAATCAACTGTATGTCAACTAATTTATGTTGCAGAAAAATGCTATCGAGAAGGGGAGTATGAAAAAACTTCGAAACCTACTGAGGAAAGCAAAGATGAAAAGAAACTTTATCTGGACGAATACACCGAGAAAGAATCATTTTAAGTCAACCTGGTAGAGAGCTCTGAAAATTAGACCCAAAACATATTACAATAAAGTAAACCAAATAAATTACGATCAACTACATCAGATAATTACATCAAATATTATAAAAATTTTAAATACCACCAAATCATACGATAGAAAGTAAAATATTTATTGGTGTGCTATCATCATTTTCTAAGGTAATTGTTTAAAATTCAAATTGCTAATTTAATATTTTAAAAAATAACATAGGTATTAGAATAGTAGCACAATTTAAATACTGAGGGCTACAAAATTTTTTCACGTATCGAATTAAAAATTAATTTACCACGAAATTAACGCCAGCATCTCGTAACATTTTTCCGAAAATATTGTTCATTGCCAGTCCCAGAAAAACTATCCCTTTAATTAAATCAAGTTCATGTTACTTGCAAAATTATGCTGTCCCATCTTTTATCTGATGCTAAATCTCTTTCTTGCCCCGTAGAGCAAATTTTGACTCGATTTCTTCACATTTGAATTATTCTGCAATACAGAGAGGTATAAAATTTGCTTGATACGACAATTAACAGAGCATTAGGAATTTCAGTATATACGCATCAACATGCCACTCTGTTCTTACTTCCACCAGGCATTCGTGGTGACGGTATCAGATGAAGCATTATGATTTTGAGATGAGATTTGGCTGTTTCTGACAAATTCGCGTCTGAGGTTTTACTAATTCTTCCATGGAGAAAGGAGAACTTTCCTTCCCTCCACCCTGGCCCTAGGAGTATCCCCTATTCATTCCTTTGTTGTTTCTTTTTCTTTTGTTGCGTCCATCGAAAGGTATTGTCTATTTTCTCAAAGGAACCATAAAACGGCCGATGGGTGAAGGTGAACACCGCTCTGAGAAGAAAAACCCCCTTTTCGGCAGATTGTGGATGGTCACATGTATCCGGGGTAGCGAATTTGAAAGCGCTAATGAGGATTCCTGACCGCACCCCTGCTGAGCAGGTATCAAAGGTTAGGGTATGGTGGCGGCGACCGATCACAAGTAAGGTGGGAAATGGTGGATCCGCGATTTGTAATCTTCGCCGCGGGTATTCCCTTAGGGAATGAAGATATTCAACTCTATTTTTGAGGTAGACGACCTTTCAGGACTTCTTGCAAGGAATACCGTTTAAGATGGTTAAGAAACAACAGTTAGTATGGCAAATCAGAACCTTAAGACTGATTTGCATATTGCATATAAACTCCAGGTTTCCTATACTTGCATATTGCAGGTTTACACGTTAACACCTGGTTTATTTACATTTACATTAATACCCCGCGAGCCGCCGTATGACTTATGTCAGGGGGTGTGAAAACAACCACAACAGGATTTCCAATGTTACTGAAATGATTTTCAGAACTATACGCTAGACTAATGTTTAATAAGACTAATGATTAATGATTGCCGCTTCGGTTTCTGAATGCCTCAAGTAAGCTACATAACTCGAATTGTTTGAATGGTGCATAATATGAATAATAATTAAAAGAAAAATCACTATCAATAATTATGAATGATGGGTAAAAGGAGTCATGGAAGAACACGTTAAAAATAGAAACCAACGGATGGTAACCGGACTTACATGAGAATATTCCTGTAATTCTCATGATTCATACGTTAGCTGTTAAAATATTCTTGGTTCTATATGTAATCCATTACTCCAACATTCACTCCAAGGACCTTCGTAACACCCTCATCCTAGGCACATCATAATTCTCTACGAACTTTGCGAAGATGTTTTTTAAATTTTTTTCATAGTATTTTTAAATAGTAATGCAAGGAAGATCATTCCAGTTAAAATAGGACCTTCGGAAAATCTGAATGATAACAAAGTTGACAATGTTTGGGTGCATCATATCGGAATTAGTATCTCTATATTCTGCTTTTAAAGTGAATGGTATAAACTGTATTAGCTTATACTAAATAAGTAATTTAACAAAAAAATGAAAAAATAAGTAATGCTGATATCGTCAATTTATATCAATCAAGCTCTTCGTCAATGATTGTTTACTTTTTTTATATAAATTGTTTTTTATGCTTTATTTCGTCCCTTCATTGAGCTAAAAATTTCGTAGTTTGGAATAACTTGAGAAATGAACAATGAACTAGAGAAATGCCATCTAATATTTATTCCTTACGCTTACGAGAACCAAATCTTCTCTTATAACATCTATGATACAAAATAGATAGAGCGTTGAAGATGATCTTACTACATCGACTAAAGTTTCTATTATCATGTCACTAAAATATGAATTGAAACGTAAATATGGAATTTTAGATACTCCGCATATTCAGTGTCGCAGAAACTTGAAGTTTATACGCCGATTACAGATAAATCACATCTCTAAAGTTAGGTAAGATTTAGAATAAACCATTGGCTTGCATAGATAGTAATACCAATGTTAGCAATTTTTATCGGTTTGAAAAAACCGAACTCTCTTTCCAAAATAAATTGCTGATAAGAAGATGGTTTAGGTTCTGGCTTAGTAAACTACTCGAACTTTCTTATAGAATTAAAAGATTGTTACGATACATTGAACATCGCTATTGTATACAATTTCGGAGATCCTGGGAATTACTGATGCATCAGAAGGAAATTTCTGAAAGTATGATAAGCCATGGGCGTTATATCCTGTATATTTGAATGTTAACCATTCTTGACTAATATATTACTTAAATTGGATAAATGAGTAGTTTCTCTGGAGGCTGTCATAAACGGAAAAAATATATGTTGGATGAGAAAATTGAGAAGGTGAGTGAGTGGGTTATACTTTTAAAAGAGGTCGTTGCTCCTACTCAAAGTAACCAATTGGTCAACGAGGAACGCAAGAAATGCCATTACCTATTGTGATTTATCCAAAAATCTGGAATTAACATACCTCTTACACTTTCGGTTGTTAAATTCATGTGAGTGTATGTATTACTGTTGCCGTCGTTTCTCACTTCCCTATCTCTATCAAAACAGTCCCCCTCTTGAAGTCCTGGTGAATTCATTGCTTTAACCACTTCTTCCAATCACTCCTCTATCTTGCTTTTCAAATTTGTCATGGAATGTGGAGAGATGAAAAGTTTCTCATAGCCATACATTTTAAATACGAAGGAATATTTTCAATATCACCGAGCGATAAATATGTAGATAGACTATTCATACCAAACCACCGCCCATTCATCTCATTCATTAAAATTCTGTCGAAAAAATATGAGAGTTACGTAGGGCCAGCCATCAACTGAGGGGAGAAAAATTTCAACATGAGCCTCATATGCGCTTCTTATCCCTGTGTGATACTTACAGGGTTGGAAGGTAAAAAGGCCCTAAAACTATTTCACTAAGTCCCTATTATTTCGCGTATTTTTAACGTTTTCTACATTATAATAATTGTAAACGTGATAATAAACAGTTGAAATATAAACAATGCAAGTAGTTTTGTATGCATTCAAAATTAATTGAAAATTTTACATTCATAGCTTACAGTAGCATTCAATGAGCATTATGACAAAACCTCATTCGCTCTATCTTTTTGTGTATTTTAGAACTTTTAAAGGTGATAAATACGAGAGAAGAACGTTTAAGAACGTAATGGTTTGTGACTGCAACCATTTCAAGAGGAATCCACAGAAGAAATCACGTTTATTCGATTCACACTTCAATGACACCAAAAAAATTCATTTTAGATTCAAAATTAACGTGAAAGATGGTTGTCTCGTATCCGTCATCTTTATTAATTCAGGAAAATCGATCCTAGCACATTTTCTATCAATTGATTTGGACGGTATATTAAAAATACCAACTGCATAGATGATAAAATTTACTGATTTTTTACCGATCGAGTTTAAATTTTGATGCTTATCAAATGAAACAAAATTTATCTAAAATACGTAGAGAATGCCTCAAGACTTCATACTACATATTTACTTATAGATTTTTATGTATTTAAAGTAATAGCCTAGATATGGCCATGAGTTCACCTTACTTTACTTTTGTAGATTGCATTCACACAGGCTGTGATAAAACAGGTGATCGATATGGACTCCTTAGGTATATAATTTTAAAGGCTAATAACTCTTCTCTTGAACGATGTATAATATTATCTACTATTATAATATATAATACGACCCATTATTACCGCAGAGTTTTACAAGCGAAGGCGTCGAATTCGAGGTCTATACATTTTGGGTCCGACACTGATTCAAACTGCGCGGAAATTTTCTTCCTCCCATCTCAATCCTAAACATAAGCTCAGAGCGGCTCAGAGGCAGATTTTGCAAAAATTTCCTTCGTCCTGCTTGTGCCTTTCGTCTCAGACTCAAATTTTATGAGGGGAAGGGGGTTTGCCTCGGTTTCCTAGGAATAACGGGACCTCGTGTGCGACGCTTCCCTCGGTGCGAGAAGCAAAGCTAGAATATATACTGATTTGTAATAACCATTTTATAATAACTGAATTCTTGCATTACAACATCCATATTGTTATAATACTATTCTGCTACGCCAATGCCACCAAACTAAGGATACTAATAAATCTTTGCAATATCAATAATGCAAATAAATCCATTTCAACTCTGCAGGCGGAGCCAGGACAGAAGCAGACTATCTCCTCCATGTTTTCCCTCTCTCTCTCTCTCTCTCACTTCTTAAGGCTCGCTTGCAGGAAACTCACTGCCTGTTATGCGGGTTGCGGCTTAGGTGGTAAGTTTTTTTTGGAACTAGCTGTACATTCTTTTGATCTATGCCAAATAAAGAAATATCCGAACAGGTATTTAGAATTCCGGAGGAACCAGGCGATTTGTATGTTCTGGATATTTATAGTACACTTCCAAAGGCGGGATATCGGAATCGACACATACTTGTGTTTCTGGATATATTTACATAATTCGTTCTAGTGAACACAAATAATAAGTCTACTACTATGAATTTCACACCAATCATAACTGATAAATTTATTAAGTTACGTGGGAAACCAAACAGAATTTTATCGAACCAGGGACACAATACACGTGTGCTTAGTGGAGCCACTTCGGATTGAATAGGATTCAGATTAGCTTTCTCGTCCATAACACGCCTTCAGACCAATCCCAGTGAAAGGATAATAACTCACCTTCTTCACAATTAAGGTAATCCTCATTCCTTTTCGTTCGAGAATCACTAATTTCCGAACAGTCGGTTTCCAAACGTATACGAAGCATTTTCAACTACGAACATTTCCAATCTGGGACAATCTTCAGCATTTGAAAATACGGTACGAATAGCGAATTCACCGATCGCTTTCCAAACGGAATAATTTCAGGGCAAGGTTGAATCGAATGATCTTCGCGAACGCTAAGAGAAAATTCTCGAAACTCCCGGATTTCGGTACCGAAAAGTATATGCGCGCTTAATCTCATAGGCCGTGACACGAAGCAATAAAATAAAAGATATAACTTGGCACAGACGCACAAATGAAACTATGATACTCATCAGTCTCTCCTGGCAGCCCCAATTGCGTCTTCACAAAACAGCGGCTGAGTTCTTCCGACGTGACATCCTACCCGAGCGGCGTCCGCGCCTATACTGATTCCCCCCTCCCAGAATGCATTGGGTTGCCGAAGGAGGGATAGATAAATTGGCGCGCATGTAAACGAACTCGTAATAACCACAGACCTTAATTGTTTTAAATGTTATCACATTTTCTTAAGGGGGAGGCCGCCCCGACGTTTTCAAAAAACTAAAAATATTTTTATACTTTAAAAATAAAGTTTAAACGTTTTCTACGCAATTCTCTTGGTCCGTCGTAAATATTCCTTTTGTTTAAGTAGTTATTGCTAATTTTAACTGACGGTGCACTCCAGCTGGAGGGGCGAATACGGAGAATATCGACTTGCGTCAACTTTGTTAACTTTACTTTTTTGTTACACTTATTTAATTTGACTCGAGGCATTGCTTTCAGGTTAAGTAAAATTTATCGCATACATAATTAAGGATCTTTTGATTATTGTATTTGTTCACCTTTGATGATCGAGCAACGCTGAGGGCATCTTTCGCTGTCAATTTAGAACGAGCTTGGGACTCTCTCTCAGCAGAGATAAAGTGAATGATACTCAAAACATCTGGGGGGCGAAAACAGAAGATATCACTTTTCAATAGAAAAGAGAAAAATCGCTCATCCCATGAAGAGAAAAAGATGATTGCAAGATATAAGCACGGTGCTATAATCATCAACGTTAGCCATGCGCAAGGCTGTTGAGAATTGTTTCTATTACATTGTACTGTTGAATTAGTACGAAATAAATTGAGATGTTCTTTGAAGACAATGCAGAAAATACCACGAGACCTGCCTTCAGATCGAGAAATAGAAATAAATCTATAAAAAGACAAAACGTGGAAAATTACAAGATAAGTTTTAGGAATTCTGCGCAAAAAATAAAAGCAAGGTCAAGGACATTATTGTCGGTTTATTACACAGCTTTGGAATATTTAATGTATTGCTACATTCTCTGCAATGAGTGAATAAGTAGTCTGTAAATCTTGTGAAGAAGAGAGTCGAGCGTACGTGGTCTGGTATTTTAACTGATTATAGTTTGTGATGAATGTAAGATGATAGGATATAACTCTAGCCTTTTAATCAACGAAATAGCTTATTAAATCTACAAGAGATTTAAATCTCTAATGAGAGTGTAAATGGGGAATGCAAAATTATGTTGTACAGATAAAATTATGGATCTTCAAAGAGGACTCTTTCTTGAACTTTTCTCATCAAAGAAAATAGAGGCCTGGGAGGAGCTCAACAGCCAAATAGATAAGATATCGTATAATCGCTTACCCATCAAAAGCCGTGCGGACCGAGTTTCGCGTCACCATCGAAATATATATTCGTTTTTTGACGTTTTTATTAAACTTAAAGGATTTTGATTTGCACAAAAAAATAATTTCAGTATTTCCTCAGAAACTTTCCCCCTGGAATTTTTTTCTTACGAAAATTGGACGAAGAGAAGCAGGCGACTACATTTTTCCCTGCATTTTCCCGAAAACTCGCGTATTGTTATAGATTTTCCCAAGACACTCTTATCCTAAATTTTTAACAGCAAAGTGATAAACATACGTTAAAAGTAGATTCTACGAGGAGCATTTTGATACCAGAAAAGACATTGTTTCTTGAATGATAGACCCAAATTCATCGATTCAGAAAAATAATGATCAGCACCCAACTTTCTTGAAAATATCACTTTCTTATTTTTCCTTCGATTATGACAATATTTAACCTGGATTTAATTACAGTATGCCATAAATAATTGATATTTGTTTATGCACCATTCATATACCATCCTGAATATTATATATAACCTGAGAATTGTGGTCTATGGCCCTCAATTCCCAGGTTCATCCCCACCATACAAGATCAAAGAATGACATTCATTTAGAAAAAAGAACCGAGTTAAATAATGAAGGCCCATTTCACGCTGGTATAAAATTTTACAATAAATTGCAAAATTTTCTTAAATGTTTAGTTGAAATAAAAGATTTTAAAATTACATTAAAACAGTTTCTTATTGAAAATTCTTTCTATTCTGTCAATGAGTTTTTTGATTATGTAGAGGTGAACGTAAATTCATTTATAATATGGTATGTCTTGTGTTTTATTAGGATATCTTACTGTAGCGCTCTTCTTTGTAATATGTTTATTATTCTTTGTAATGTGAATATTGTATATTTTAATTGTAAATAATATATTTTAATAATATTATATCATATGGAAAAATGTACTATTTCTCTATGTATATATTGATTTGATCTGACAATTCCATGCATGACTGTAAATGCCTACGAAGAATGAAGTGACTATGACTATAACACAACCAATGACTCAGAAGCGAACGAAAGATTTCATGATGATCAATACCATAGGAATACACCATATTAAAGATAAAATTAGGGTTCGGTGATCCTATAGACTATATTGAAACGTTTATTCCCGCTTTTACCATTCCATTGTTACTTATGAGGTTTATTTCTGAGTGACAAAATTCCATACTATGTCATATAAATGCTAAATAGAATGCGCAATTCTTATATACAATCACTTAAGAAGGGTTCATGACTAAAGGTCTATGCCTTTACAGCGCTAGATCATTTCACAAGTTTAGGGGGGGATGGTCAAAACATTCTCTTTTCAACTAATGACGCTTTATGACACAACTCTTAAAAATGGTGCTTATTGATGCAATACCCATTGGTTGTACATCAGGGGGTGAATTACCTGTAACCAGAATTGTTTCAAGGATTTATTGGAGAAGTCAATATTCGAATGCCCAATGAAATTCATAAAGAAAAAGTTTGCTTTGGACATGACTGTTAATGTCTTCGATTCATAGTTAGTCACCTGAATTTTACTTTATTTTCAACGTTTTCTTAGTATTTCATTTCAATTAAATACTTTCGAGTAGTATTGCATTTTATTTTTCTAGTTTTAAAGTTTAAATAATTTTAATTTTATAATTTCGTGAAGTTCTGGTTTTTTAGTTTTTCAATTTTAAAATTTAAATAGTTTTTATTCATAATGAAACTGTACGAATATTTAAACAATGTGGTGGTCAACTCCCTTGATGTGTTTATTGTGGCAAGTGTACCGTGGGCTAGAATCGAAAAAAGCTAAAAATACGAAAACGCTTTTCATGAGTGCGGACCTCGAATTTTCCCATGATTGATAATGGATAAATCCTGCATACAAATATTGAGGTAATTTGCATTGGATCCTTCGCAACAGTATTATACAGGAGGTCAAGGTTGACCAATTTTTGCGAAAATTTCCCGTTTCCGATTTTTCGCGAAATTCTTCAACTTCGAGTCGATTGTGAACCCAAACTAGGAAAATCATCGGGTAAAATATGATGCCATATTATAAATATGTTCTTTGTCCTTCATAAGCCTTAATTTCAATGAGCTCTGTTGAATATTTATATACTTTACATCACAAAACGGCCGACACTTATTTGGAACAAATTTTTACATAAAGCGAGGAAAATAGTAGATTGAGACACCGTGTGACACGGGATTACTTACACCACGATAAGCTATAAACCTTCCCTAATGGGAATCTGAAATAAAATCTTGCCCCAATAATATATAAGGCGACTTTTTGACAACGCTACTATACAAGGCCCAAATCCGCGCGTCCTCCGTTACGCTCTCGTGTTTTGAGAGGAACAACGAACCAATGCTATTCTGGTTCGTTCTTTTTGTATATTTCAAGCATTATTATACTTCGTACATATCTTAGATATCAATATTCATTAGAAAGTCAACATTTCTTGTAGAGTGATAATTGAAAAAATAATGTGGGCTATGCTTTAAAGCATGGGACCACGTCAGCGATATTTATATCATATATTAGTTTACTTTCGCGTGATAATGCTAAATTTCTGACATATAAGCATATAGTGGTGGCATATAGTATCACGGATATAAGCCGAAACCTCTGCTGTAGCACAGCAATAATCTTTGAACGCTATTTCATTTAGTGGAAAACCACTTGAAATTACCTTCAAGATATTGGCGAATCTTTTCATGAGATCCTCGTCAATTATTTTTAAGAAATATTTAATTAAATTAGCATTGGGAAATGGTACTTTACGAAAAAATTTACAATATAAAACAAACTCTTATCTTTGTGAATGAAGATTTCATCCTTATCGATTTCAGTATCCTGATTTTTATATTTAATAAAAGATTACGCGTTAATAAAAATAACTTCAACCTCGCACCTGTTATTTCAGCTGATAGATACGGAATTTAATATTAATATTTAATTTTAATTTAATGTTCAAATCATAACGAACATTTACACATAAACAACGTCCTGAAAAGTGTAATTCGATATCTCACGTTGTAATACACCTATAATTACGGAAAAAAATTCTTCACAAAAGTGTAATTTGATATCTCCCGTCGTAAAACGAACATTTACTCAAAAACTACGTCCTGAAAACTGTTATTCCATCTCTCTCGTTGTAATACACCAAAAATTACAGAAAAACGTTCTTCACAAAAGTGTAATTTGATATCCTCCGTCGTAATAACGAACATTTACACAAAAACAACGTTCTGAAAAGAGTAATTCGATATTTCTAGTTGTAATACACCAATAATTACGGAAAAACGTTCTTCACAAAAGTGTAATTCGATATCTCTCGTTGTAATAACGAATATTTACATATTACTGTTGCATTTTGGTGAAGCATAGACGCGTGTCATTTAGAAGGTTGTACATGCCACAAACTTGATCACACCGAAATCAAACTCTTGTCGTCAAAGAATTTAATGAATGCTGGTTTTAAAAGCAAGTGAAACCAAAAATTCAAATGCGTCTTTTTGAATTGGGGGATATTGTGCTTCTGCACACGCCGAGAGCATCATGCTCAATTATTCCATTAATTTTTCCATTTGTATTCAAGACCATTTTGGATTACTCGGATGTCTGGATCAAATTCTTGTTATCTGACCGATGAGCAGAGTAAAGAACTGTGGTTTATAATTTCGCGAATATTAGACCGTATGTGCTCGCATCGGGTCTGCAACCATTGAAGTTAGAAAATAAAGAAACATTAGTGATCCAAGGTGACGATTTGGTGATCATGTGGTAAATAGCTACGCCGATTCGTTCCGGGAAATTAATACTATGCTGTTATTTAGAAGTAAATAAGGGGATTAAATATGTTTTTTTGTATGTTTTTGTATAAGAGTTCAAATTTATTAAGTTCAGCTATTTCCATTTTGATCTATCTTTTGTATGTGAAACAAATGGGCTATCTATTTAAGGTGCCGGAATAGCATAAAGGCTATTGTTAATTTGAATTCTTTTATTTTTTATGTATGATTTTTAAAAATGGATTGTATTGTCTTGGGCATTTGTTTTTATTTTAATGAAGTTGCCTGTGGTCAAAGAGGACTAAAAGATGAACGAGGTGACCGTAAGAGGAATGAGGGCATTATTGAGGTGCAGCACAGAGGAAATAACCATGAAGAAGGTGGACGAGCACTTGGTGATCAAAGCACGAGGAGAAAACGGCTCCAAGAGTTAAAAAACGAGTGGGTTAAAAACGCAAGAGACATGAGACTCAATTCACATTAGTAACTAAAACAATATCACCATTTATTTACATTGTTACTTTATGAATGAACTTGATAAAAATTTTCCATAAATTTGAGAACGAAATAATTATTTGAACATTTATTCACAATGTGTGATTTAAAAACTTTCTACAATGTAGAAACTATTTTTAATATGATTGCTAAATTCTCACGTATTTCTACATGACTTTACTGACATTGGATGAATAAATACACACACATCAGTGGCCTATACTATATAATAATTCTGTAAAGGAAATCCTGTCTGCACATTGAAACCATTTTTAAAACAGTGGTATAGATGGTGATTATTATTCACCCTGAGTCTTAAACACCAATTTAAATCATTTTTGTTTATCTATGTGTATGTCACAGTATCACGCAAAAAGTACCCAAACAATACAATAGTTAGGAGGGATACTTAGGGATAGGATGCGAGGTATGTCGTGGAATGACATAAAAATTACCTCTTATCCTGATATAAGACCATTTGATCCATGACAAGGAAAAAACTTCCCATAAGAAATACATGCATAGTTCTGTTTACCAATTGCAAGCTCTACTTTTTCATGATTAAAATAGAAAGAATGATCAAACAATATGGAGACAAGCATAAAAAGAGAGAAAATTGAATGAAACATCTTATTTAGGTCGCTGATAATCATTATTGTGTAAAAAATTCCAGTATTTCAATGAGATAACCCAAAGTTTTGTTAAGCCTTGGGGCTGTAAACAACTTATCCCAAACAATAGAAATGAAATTTAACTTGGCTGGGGCTCGAACAGAGGTCTCCCACTTGCGGGGCTGGAATTCTAGCCATTAGAGTAACGAGCCACTCAATTTCACTTCTACTTATCCCGTTGATGACAAATTCAATTGTAGAAGCCAAGCTAACACATTTTCCCTTAAGAATTCATGGTGAAATTAGGCTTATTTAAATGTTTTTGTATAAATGAATCGTATGTGATGCTTTACAATTCAAAATTTTAATTTTACGTATGTATCCCATTTGCCACCTTTCGGATGGTGGCAGGGGGAGCATGAACCACAACTGTTTCACTTATTGGTTTATGGGATATATAACTGAAAATGAACAGCAATTATCATACCTATGTATCCCTACCATCCCATTAAATGAAGGGGAAACCTCTCACTATCACATGGAAGTGCACACGATTAGAATTAAAGTGCAAAATTTTCTGCTGCATTCCAATTTCCAACAGATTGATAGTATCGAGATAGAGATTTGAGACAAATTGCACTGCATTTCTATGCCTAGGAAACCCCTGGGAAAGCTATTCCCATCACAGTGAGGGCCCGGGTCAGTCACCAGAAGGCCCCGTGTCCTACTTTTTTCCTTAAGGATACAATACGATAATTCTAAAATAATATTTATGATGCCTCCCAGTAGGAGAGTGGATTCAAAATCACGAAAGTCAGAGATGTGGTCTTCTACTGTGTCAGCGGAAGAAATGTCACAAAATGAGCATGAGTTAGACTCCAGATAAGTGCAAAATGCATTGCAGCAACTTTTAAGAATTCTTTGAATCACTTCCCATTAACATGCAAAGATAAAACCTGGCATGTAAACAGAGTTAAAATAGAAATTTCACATATGCAGTGCACCGTTTCTCCGATGATCCTTCATTTGATGCCACAGTGCCATTTTGCATTCTACCATGCATTTTAATGCTGAGACTTATCCGCCATATCTTTTTAACTACAATGCATCATGGATGTGTTTACAATCGTGAAGCATTACAATTAAACATCACTGTAAGATTTAAAAACAAGGACATTGTTGAACTATGTCAATCTAGACTGTGAATACCATGGTAGACCAGAATACGGATTACAATACATTTACCTTAAGAAAATAGGTTAGCTATGCCTATACCATACAATAAATCTGTAAAGGGGGTCATTTATGTAAAGATTATGTAGAGTAAAGATTCTTATTTTGGTAATTATCTATTGTTAACAGGTCAATATCTTGAAAATTTTGATGAAATGAACGGAAGTTATGAGAAATTTTCATTTCAAATTCATATAAAGAACCAGCTCCAATAACCACAAATGTTATTCATGAAGCTCAAGGATTTTCCTGCAACATTACATGGGGACACGTCTATGTATTGGTATGAATGAATGATAGGATGTATGAATAGAAGGAATTATTCAGAAAATTAAGCATTGTGGTTTTGAAAAATTTGTAGCATCCATTCGCAGGGAACAACGTACAATAATTTAAGCAAAGTTCTGGATCTGCACTCAACTTTCCTAATTGGCTTATTCTGCATATCATAGCAGTATTTTGAGTGAATATATATGTAATTCAACATCTCACTCTTTCAGGCTATCTTTTCTTTTCCTGAGGATCAACTGTTTCGCAATTAGAAATGATAAGCATACAGGCAGTTCAGCTATTCCACATTAGGAATTGACTGTGGCTGTCTATGTTTACTTAAAACTCAAGAAGGATTAATTGAAAAACTTGCAGGTTATTGAAATCCTAGGACGCGCTTACTCTATGTGTATATTTAATCTCAGATTCACCCACTGATGAGGCAAAGCATTTCCTAGACATTAATATGAAGTGTATTTTTATCCCTTGCAAGTTCTATTTGTATTCCAAAATTGTAGGAAAAACACTTATTGGACAACTTGAGTAGAGTTATGAGTAGTGAGAAATTGATACAGTTAAATATTATTATTGTCGATGTTACTTCCATTCATAATCATGAGAAATTGAAATGATTAAAATCACTACATGCTGTCATATTGAATCAAGGGAATGTTGGATTCTGTTATTTAAAAATATTGTTAAATTATTAAAGCTTATTTCTAATTTCCCCTTTAGATACTCAATTATAATATACTTCAGCTATAATAATCTAAATAAATAGATACAGAACCACCTGATTAAGAGGTTTTACAGGGAACCTAAGGAACACCGAGTTATATGTGTAAATACCAGTGTGTGTAAAGGTGGTTGCCTTACAAGATATTTTATTGAATATTGGCATTCTTTTCATACAAACACTAGGATACCTAATTTCAACCATGGTCACTTCACAATCAAGCATTGTTTACCATATCAAATTTTTAGTAAGAATTTTTTTAACAGCAGTGGTTTGTGAGTATCATGATCTGAATTGGAGGAGGTGTCATTCTGAAATACACCAAGATATTGAATTCCATTGGTAAAAATATTGTTGGCAGTGGGTTCAGTGTTATTCATCATCTTAATTTTTAGCTGTGTCGTATAAGTAACAATTTCTATCTTTCATTTAGTTGGAACCCTGTTAACAGCATATAATATGGTATTCAACACTGTTTTTTCCCTGTTGAGATTCAATTTCAGGGAAGTTCAGCTCCTTTTGATGAATTTTTCGCAAGGATCAGTGCTTTGATGAATACATATTTTATGGTAAATTCAATCCATACTAACAACTTAAACCACCTGATCTCTTGATTTGTTTAAAAATTCAAAATTAGTAACCCTTCAAATAATTCATGATTGCATTTTTCCCTGAGAATTATGAAAATTGGAAGATTAATCAGCAAAATATTGTGTCTGGGCTACAATATCACAAGAAAGAAAGTTTATTTGAAAATGTACAGCTTTTCGAAACCTGGATGGTATGGAAGAAAAGGCAAAAAGGAAATGGCGTGGTAAGAGGGGATGTAGATTAAGATGTCATAACGGATATAGGACCACTGCTTCGACATATATAGAATTTGAAAATTTCAGGTCAAAGAATCTTCTACATGTCTTAGAAAGCATTTGCATAAGGTAATATTAAACTATCGCTTTACTGGTACAGATAGTAAGGTATTTAGATATTTGTGTAAAACATGTGTCCACACTTTGCTCACAAGAGCATAATTAATTAATAAATTTTAAATACACAAACAGTAGGAAAAAAATTTTTTAAATTGCCATTCTATGCTGAAAGTGTAGGGAAATAGATTCGTATGAAAGCACTCCAAAAATAGGAATAAAGTTCACTGCTCAATTTACCTCTGGTGTTTTAATTTCAAACCTGCTCTTTGTATTTTGCAACATCGTTAGACAAATTTATGCTTCCTGTACTATATCATTCAGGACAGCAAATATCACTCCATTTCCGAATAAGAGCAGTTAGACTAAACCAGATGATTTCTGACCAAATATATACCTTCAATGTTCCTTAATATTCTAAAACATCTGAAGTTAGTATTGGTGGTGAGAAGATGAACAGACTGCAAAAATTTTAAGTCAACACGACCATTTTAATTTATATTGTGTAAGCCCTAGAGATGATGTTTACTGTTCCAGTAACAAAAAAATACAAAAGACACATCAGATGAAGTGAGAAGATCAATTTTAACATAGACTGAATAAATGTGGACTGGTCAGTTGTTATGGTTGTCATTCATAAGAGAGTAGGAAAAAACAGGAAGATAACCGACCGATATAGATACCATCGATTTTCAGTAAATTCTTTTAAGAATTTGTAAATTTTAAGAATCCTCACATTGACCGTTACCAAGGACATTCTAGTTTGATCTGGTACTTATTTTGAAAATCAGCCAGAAAATTATGAAGGGGACCCTGTAATCACAATGCACTTAAATATATCTTCCGTTTAGCGGACAGGGACAATGTTATCAAGCTAGTTCTTGAGAAGACTATGATTATTTCAATGAAAACCAAATGAGACAGAAATGCTGTTGTTATATTGCGTTTTAAGATACCTTCCCACTTTAGAAGCCACCCATGTCATCATGAAGACAGAAAATTAGATTTTATAGACTGAGATTCAAAGTCTTGCGTGGCACTACACTGCTTTCCCTCATTCGTCAGTTTACAATTTGTCAATGCCCATATGACTTAAGATTAATCTTTAAGAGATAATTTCCTTTCCTATATCTTACATTTCTCAATGAAATACATCTCAGAATTCAAACAAGATAACGATAATCACTTTGGAAGTTTTTGGAATATTTATTCTCTCTTTACAAGTATGAAATTCTTATCCCATCTCTCCAATTATTCATAGACAATTCTTCAAACTAATAGCACATGAATTCAATTAGTATCAGATAATGATTAATTAGTATCAGATAATGATCAATTCTCATTAGCAAACATTTAACAAAAAGATCCCTGGACCGCTGTGCAACTACAATAATTACATTTAATTTATTCAAATCCTTTGGAATTAAATGCCAAATTATTGTTATCATTCCTCATTTTCTTAAAATTACTCAACCATCACTTTCTTATTTTCTTCACCAATGTTTGAACACTGGGGTTGGAAACGTATTTTGAGATTTCTTGTTAATAATATCTTTCCAACTGACTTATTTTTCTATCTTACATTCTTAATTGCATTTAAATAGCTGTAAAAAATCAAGGCCTTTTACAGGGATTGAGTAGGAATGACAATTTATAACAGCCGCTTCGTATTAGATTAACATGAAAACTATCATATGCATTCTGGATGAATTTTGGTTGTGCTTTTCAATTTTTAACATTTTATTACCATTTCTTTAAGGCAGTTTGATTATAAAACAAATGCACCTCCAACTGGTTGGAAGTATTCTTTACTAGCAAAAATAAACTACAGGTTATAGTGATTTTAAAAGGGTTTTTACGAGAGAAATGTCAACTTCCTGAGAAAACACGACAAACTCAAGAACAAGTCATGGGATGTTAAAATTCCGCAGGCATTCCACTCCTAGACTTTCAAACTTTAAACTATAAAATAAGGACTCTTCCTAGTAACGAGATGATGAATGAAAGATCATCCAAAAGTTTCTTGATCTGACCATAACTTTAGAAACATGAAATCTTGGATTTCTTTATCTCCACCCATCGTCTGCGATGGTCGGAGTACACGTGTCCAAATTGCTAGCAGCGGTAGCATTGGTGGATTCCATAGGTCATTTAAACTTTTCGAACATAATGCTTTGGCTTCCTATTGTTGTTAATACCAGTGAACCTTTCCACAAAATATTCATCACTGAAGACAACCAGGAAGGGAGGTATAGGCTGCAGTTTTTACATAGTTTTTCGCTGTTTCTAAAACCATTTTCCTTAAAAGATTTTTTTATTGATGATGTCATTGGGCAAGCCATGTTCTTCAAGCGATCACGCTATGTCTTCCAAGCGGAGTCTTTTTGAAAAAAACACAAACTTAGTCTCCTTTATTGTTTCCAGCCAGTACATTTAGAAATAATACTATCGAATAAGATATATTATCCATAATAAGAATTATTATAGTGGTCTTATAAGACCACTATAATAATTCTTCATACTGCATCACTTTACTATAATTGGTCTTTCTGCCAGATTGGAGACTGTTTTGGACCATTTAACCTCTTCTCTTATAACGGAAAACCCAATCATCATCTAAATAAACCACTGGATGTTTCCTCATGATTTCAACTGGACCTCATCAGGTTTGGATTTAGGAGTAACAGACGGTGTTGACGAGAAATTCCTGATGATCACCAGTGATAGGGGTTTCATAGGACCTGTCCTTTCCCTTCCAATGGCAACAACTGTCTGCCACTTATTCACTTCCACAGAGATCCATAGCCAGCCTCTCCCTTCCGGGTGGTTCCTGGCTTATTGATCTCACAATGGTGGCAGTCTCTGTCTCCGGCAAACAGGAGCTAATCTCACTTGGCTACGGGTGGATGCTTGGATGCAAATGACTCTGAATAACCAGACTTATCCTATTGGAGAGTTCCCGGTTTATAGTCAACATCTCCAAGGGCGATCCCTTCCCCCCCCCCTTATGGTCGAGGTCAGGAATCGCACCACAGACTCCACCTCGCGCTACTTGGGATAGCTTCTCTGTTGCCAACGGACGGAAGAGGTGCCAATGGCCTCCAACAGGCTCATTCATTCTTCTTTCTATTGTGGAAGGTATTTCAAGATAGGACCTACTTGCCTCCATCAAGAGGTGACCACGAGCAAATTTCTGGCGTTAATTCCGTCTTTGAAAAACCCCACTTGGGCTAAAAAAACCCGAGACAGGTCTAATTGGATCAGAGGAGGGCATATTGCCCCACTCAGCAATACTTGTATAATTTCCATCCGAGATTTAACTACTAATTAAAGGGACATCCATGGTACTGGCCGGATCGTTTGGGTTAAGAACTAGGTGTCAAGGAATTACATCATTTCCTTCTCAATGCGGGTTTATTTTTTCAAGGGCTCATACGATCCGTTGCTCTCGGCACCCGGAAATCTAAAAGACCATGATTTTTGACCCTTTCAACAGAAGTTAGGAAGACAACAGCGAGTCGCTCTCAGACATGAGCATCGCCACGAACGAAGTCTCGCATCTAAAACATACACGACACACCAAAGCCCAAAAAGAAAGACAACTTCAATTAGTCACGCTTAGCCCTCTGCTCGGAAGAGTTCAATAACTATGCAGAGAGCAGTGTTTAACGTTTAGATACGTTTGCAGATTTAAAATTGAAATAGCAAAATTTAAACGATCATTTGGGACTCCACAACGCCATCGCTGTTTTGTGCATACACTTAAGGCTAGTTAAATACTGACTCGCACAAAGAAATTTGAAGCATTTGTCAAATGAAAGCGAGAAACTAAACTCCAATGTATGTCAACTGTCCATCCAGGCACATCCAGCCGATTGTTGTTAAATTAAGTATTATATTTACGATTTACAATTACTTATAAGAAACAAATATATCGCATTTGGAAAGAAAAACAAGTTGGACACAGTTAACACACAAAGGCGTTCGAACGAGATAAATGATACCTCTCGCAAATCCAACCGCCACCTCTTACAGATAATGACGTAGTTCATTATAGCAAACGCGGCAAAGGCGACTACAGAAACATATAAATGCATTCAATTCGAAAAATAAACCTCAATGTCGCATGTGAGGCACAATCAAAATCAAAATAACCACTTGAATTGTTAAAGCTTACAAAAACTGCGCTCGCTCTACACGACATCATTTCTACGCATTTCTTTCCATATGTCCCTCACTGTCTTTAAAGTACTAGTATGGAATGCCAATGGAATATATCATGTGTTTCAGCACTTTCTATGCAAAAAGGGAATGAGCATAATTGATCTCGGACGAACTATACAAAAAATAAAAGTTTGAGATCCTGTTCAGCAATGACAACTGCTCACACAGAGCTATTATTAAAGACAGATGCTTTAACGTCCAGGAATGCAGAGATTGGAAAAAGGGCGAAATTATTTTAAGCGGTGCATAACCCTTGCTGGAGAAATATTACTATATTCTCTTCGGAAAATCATAAATACCCTGCCAGCCCTACGAGGAAAGCTTAAAAAAATAAATGGTAAGAAAACCTTTTCAAAATTACAGGTCAACAATATCCCCTCGTCATAGGCCACCGAACGAAAGCTATTATAACTATTCTTGTAACATTTACCGAGTAGACATTCAACGCACTCACCAATGATCACCTTCCAGTAATTCCCTACTCCGTTTTCTACATTTTCGAGCATTTCATTAACATTGATTTCGTTAAATTTGGAAGCCATCGAAAGCGATAATCTCTTCTCGCAGAGACATCAATAGAAGCTGAGGAATTGTATAGTTTATAAAATGCTCTACTCATTGCAACAGCCACGTCCAACCACCGTGCCCAATTCTCAATTTAATTGAGAAATGCAGACAGGAAATTACTCCCAAAGTTTGGCTAGTTTCAGTAGCAAGTTTCAGGTCAAAAATCTTAAAAACAGAGTATACGAGAAAAAAAACCTTTCAGGGATCCTATTTTTTATGCCTTAACCACATTTACTAGTTTACTAAAGAATGCTGATCAAATTGTAGGCGCCGCTAAATACAAGCACTAAATAACCAAAAAGTTTTCTTTGCACACGATTGATACTAAACCCAAAAAAATTTCAGAAAGGGTATCAATTTTACCATATTTCCTTAGGTTCTCGATACCTTCGGAGAAAAGCCTAACGAATATCAGGATAAATAATAATAATTCCCACCTTAGCCGTGATAAATGGCATATGTGATTTTCACCATGTAATTCGTCCTGGTAAATGCAAATGCTTATATCTAAGAAAATCCCCACCTGCAAACATTCTATCATTAATAATTACCATGACTTTTCAAATAGATTTGTTAAAATAAATATCAATAAGCAAAGCTATGATGGACGCTCGTACATTCCATTCCGTGGGGGAATTGTGTGAAATTAGTTTTGAAGAATTGGGTCAGCGCATTTCTTATGGTGCTAACATAGGGCCAATAAATATTTTTCCAAAATTAACAACCCACAACAGAGATTATTCATTATAGAAGATCCCACAAATTGTGAATGATTACTTGCGTCATAGATTTATAAACGTATCATTTCGTATAAAACGAAATCAAACAATTTCTGACTTACAAAGTTAATACTTTACGGATTAGAAATTTAAAATGGAAATAAAATGCTGACTTGTTGATTTCAGAAAGACGCAAAATCTCACAATCTTTCGACTGTCTGAAACTATACACCGAGCTAAGGAGACACTGGGGGGAATCGAGCTCACATTTCTGCCCATTGCGAACAAATGCCTTTCTGTGAAAAAGGATAGAAAACACGAGTGATCTGCCATTGCGCAGCAGAGTTACATTTGACGTTTCTATAGTAGAGATAGTCTTTGGCCGAGAGTTGCTTTCAGAATGCCACGTGGTATTATAGAATAGGAGTTACTTTCCTCCATACCGCAAGCTAGTTTGAAATAAATTCCACAAATACCCAAATAATAATTGAGATCTGCTTGCAAAAATACTCCCAGATTAATCTCACCGTGTAAAGTGGAAGTGGAATAAACTCTGTCCTGGTGTCGAACACAGACCCACTCGGGGAGATTTCGCTATGGAAATTTGAAAGCAAAAAATCTACTGAATGCAAACATTCATGTCGATATGATATGAAAGTCAAAAAATTCCCCATTTAAAGTGCTTGGTAGAAGGCAAATACATCGAAAATTGGGATCGAAACCCACTAGGGTAAATGTCAAAAAGGTGTCCATGATTTCCGTTCACATGCCAGGTTCTCGAGAAATAGTTAAAAAAATATATCTGTAAAATAGAAACAATTTATATTAATGGAGAGAAAGAGGTCACTTCGGCAGGGAGTCACTCCGGTTAACCCTGAGTTAGGAGAGCGTTTGGTCATTAGAATCAGCAAATTCGAAACGAGCTTGCAGCAATTTGCAAAGGAAAAATTGCGAGGCATAACGTTGTCAGTAATCGGATTTATAATGGAATGACACATAAGCCTTGAAATTGATTATTAATTCAGAAGAATCTGTAGAAAATCCTATTTCTATAACCTGGGGCATAGAAGAGCCTGAAAAAGAAAGTAAGGATTTGTGATCCTCCAATTTCAGAAGACGAATTGACTTTCACACCGATTAGCCTATTTCCACCATTTGGATAGGATTTATGACAATCTATGAAGAGGTTAAAAGTAGGTTTGGTGAAAGGTTACTTTATTTTGATAACACGATGGAAAACGAATTGTTTCAAAGACAGGAGATTCCGGATTTTGCAACCAGGGTTCAAAGTAATAACGCGTCTCGAAATGGAAGCCACCAATTAACTCTGAATAGGTATTCCAAACCAACCACCTTTCCCACCGCCTTACCAAGATGTAACCCAAGACGACCGAAGAAATTCAGGTGTTGTCAGAGGAAGTATGAATAACCGGTGTTTGGAAGACTGGAGCAATGAAATTTGCTCACAAAATACAACTAGAAAGCAATCCCATTTATGATTTGCTATAGAAAAGAGAGGAAGCGAGGATTTTGACCAGAAGTTGAAATTATTAGTTCAGAAATAATAATTAATTGTTGTTTCGACACGGGCAGTGAGGCCTCTCTGGTGGACTTAAGTTTAAAGCCTAATCCGATTCCATTTATACTAAAATCAAAAGTTCAGCAACAAATAGAAAATATGACGACCAATGATATCTTTGAAAAGGTCCCAAGTGCTTACAATAATCCATTGGTTACCGCTGATAAGAAAAAATAATGACGTAAGATAGTGTATATATGCTAGCAAATCAATAAGTTTAACGGATCTTCCATGGAGAGAAACTTCTTTGTCAACATCATAGTAAGAAATATTTTACAGCCACTGACTTATGCTTACTTGCAGATATAGCTATTTCATTACATCATAGTTACATCCTAATGATCACACATATAATGCACGAGGTGAACTGCTTGTCGAATCTCAACGAGGAAAATTAGTGGTAAATACCATATTATATGCATTCAACTTTAACTCCGCACAAAACGAGATAGAAAATTTAACTTAAGAGACGAAGACAAAAATTAACTCCACAAAATCACCCTGAAACCAGTGACAACATTATGTTCGCCTGTGGAATCCAGTATTATTATGTGCATAATAATTACGAAAGGTGATGAATTGTCATAAGTTATATCTGTGATATAACTGTGATTACGACATCGTTCGAAGCAACAACATGTTCATGTATGAAATCCAGTCTCTTTACATTCATGATATGCTTAACTTGATAGATAGTCAGAAAAACTTATTATAATTATGCTACCATTAATTATTTGCAGTAATATTGTAAATAAAAACTAGTATATGTTAACTTTTTGAGTCGGAGAATGGGTGAACAACATTCACTGCTGCTTTAAATTGTCACATTTTAGGGGTTCATTATCATTCGCGAGAATTGAGAAACCTATTTGAAGCAACACAATGAAGTCCGCTTTTGTATTATATAATACATCGTTAACTCCTTAACACCTCGTTGTAATCCGCATTCAAGTCTCCCATTGTATTTACAATCTTGTATATGTAGTTCAACGAACGACTTGGCTTTAATTTTACAGTGATATTTAATTGTAATGCATCACGATTGTAAACGCATCCATGACGCATTGTAGTTAAAAAGATATGGGTGATAAGTCTCGGCATTAAAATACATGGTAGAATGCAAAGTGGCACTCGGGCATCGAACGAAGGATCATCGGAGAAAAGGTGCACTGAGTATGTGAAATCAACTCTGTTAACACGCCATCTTTGCATGTTTCAACGGGAAGCGATTCAAAAGAATTCTTCAAAATCGCCGCAATGCATTTGGCACTTACCTGGCGTCGAACCCACGCTCATATTGTGACATTCCTTCCGCTGACACCATAGAAGACCACAATCTCTGTTGTCCGAGATATTGAATTCTCTCTCTTACCGGGAAGCGTCTAAAATAAGATTCGAGAATTAGGGCATTTTTTCCTTAATGGGAAAAATAGGATATCTATGGGAAAATTAGCCTTCTGGTGGACCCGAACCCTCACGGTAAAGGGAGTAGATTTCCTATGCGTTTCTAACGTCTAGGAATGCAATTCAATTTTCCTCAAGGCTCAAATCAAACCTTTTCCAAAATAAAAGGGGGGAAGGACGGAAAATCCGCTAATTATATAAAGGATTTTAAATATGAATCCTTGCCGTATGTATTTAATCGTATGGGCTGAGAACTTCTGGGGCAGCATTTATACCCTGTATCGACCATATATTCGGAAGTGAATGTAGAATTTATTACTAAGAATGAGGACGATGTATTAATTTCTTTTAAAAGATTCGCGCCGTATTTCATATATTTGGAGAGACTATTTAGTAGATTGGAGAACGTAAATATGATATTGAATCCAAAAATGTCTCAGTTTTGTTGATCAACCGTGCCGATTTTGGATCTTTAACGACGGAGTGCAGGCAGATCCGAAAAAGAGTTGAAATTATTCAGCAGGGGAATGTACCGCGTAATTTTACACATTTGAGGAGATTTTTAGGATTGCGTATTTATTAATAAAGATTCTGCCTGAACTATATAAGATACTTAAATTTGTACGTGGATTTATCACATGCGATGTTAATTCTAACGAAGAAGAATGTAAAATGGCATTGGACGCCGGAATTCCAGGTAGCATTGGAAAGGCTCGTGTTACATTACCCGACTTCATTGGCCTTTCCAAACTGCTTGCTCCGACGTGGGGTTGGGAGCCTTCGAAAGATGGCGAACACCTGGTCGTTGTTTTCATTATCAGGTCATTCCAGGATCCCGAAAAATATTGACAAATGGAAAAAGAAGCATTAGCCATTGTGTGCGCTGTGCAGAAGCTAGGGACGATTATATTAGATAACGAGATCTCTAAGATTAGAAAGCACTGTCATTTCTAACAACCTTCAAGTTAGAGCAGCATACCAGATTAGTTAAATGGGTATTACATCTGCAGGAATTTTCCTTTAAAATAGAGTATTGCTAAAGGTACTATTTCGCTGCGACTGCCAACCGTAACTTCCGACCGCGACTGCTAGTTTATTTCGCTGGGACTGCTCACCGCAGCAGCCAGCTTCTCTCGAGCCATTCAGTTTGCTATTAGCTAAGGTGAAGGGAGTACACACGCGAGTTCGTAATATGGATTCTGTTATCATTCTAGCTTTCTTGTTAGAAGAGGAAGAGGAAATAATGGATATTTTAACGAGAACCAGCCCTAATAGCATATTCCAAACTCGAACAAGTGAAGGATTTTATGCTAACTTAATATCTAGTCATTTGCGGAATGATGAAGAGAAATTTAGAAACTTTTTTAGACTCAACCCATCTCAGTTCGATTTCGTCTTAAGCTTGGTGAAAGAAGATATACTAAGATCAGTTACTAATGCAATGCAAACCCCGTTCCTATAATCTTGATCTTTATGGTCATACAAAAGACGATAAATGCCCACGTACTCTATAAATTGTTCGTCTTCATCATCCCTAAATATTTTTCTTGACATTGTACTCGAAAAAAGATCTAGAGGACGCAAAAATATATAGCGTGTACACTTCTCAGCAGTCGCTATCGACTGCCAGACTGCTTCTTGAGCGGTCGAGACGCAGCAGTAAGGAGAGAAAGTCGATGACGTCACGAACGTCGACTGCCGAGCAGTTGCAACGAAGTATGGTCCGTCGATTCACCTGCAAACAGTAGTCAACTGCCGGCAGTAACGTCCAGCCGCTGCGGCGGGCAGTCGCTAAGGTAGTGAGAATCGAGTTGTAGATTGGATGAAACGACATCCTGCAGCAGATCAATCCGAAAACATTAATGCAATTTGCCACCACAATAATAGATTCGTAAACTAACAATCATCCGAATAAAATTTTAGAAGACCCATCTAATCTTCAGAAAACGGATCGGAAATTTTATATAAAAACATGAGGTGATTTGTCACATGCCGATCCAGATTTCCGTTCAAATAGAATTAAAATTCATGCGTTATTTTTCAATGCAAGCAAAATTGCGGAAATATTCAGAATTTTAATTCCAAGGGAAGTGCAAGAAGAACTTATTACCTATGCCCACACCAGTCACGGACATTGTGGGATTCTAAAAACTATTTGTTGGTTGAAGAATAAACATTACCGGCGTAATATGAATCGTACAGTTCGTAAGGAGGTACATTCTTTTGATCTATGCCAAATAAAGAAATATCCGAACAGGTATTTAGAATTCCGGAGGAACCAGGCGATTTGTATGTTCTGGATATTTATAGTACACTTCCAAAGGCGGGATATCGGAATCGACACATACTTGTGTTTCTGGATATATTTACATAATTCGTTCTAGTGAACACAAATAATAAGTCTACTACTATGAATTTCACACCAATCATAACTGATAAATTTATTAAGTTACGTGGGAAACCAAACAGAATTTTATCGAACCAGGGACACAATACACGTGTGCTTAGTGGAGCCACTTCGGATTGAATAGGATTCAGATTAGCTTTCTCGTCCATAACACGCCTTCAGACCAATCCCAGTGGAAGGATAATAACTCACCTTCTTCACAATTGAGGTAATCCTCATCCATTTTCGTTCGAGAATCACTAAATTCTGAACAGTCGGTTTCCAAACGTACACGAAGCATTTTCAACTACGAACATTTCCAATCTGGGACAATCTTCAGCATTTGAAAATGCGGTACGAATAGCGAATTCACCGATCGCTTTCCAAACGGAATAATTTCAGGGCAAGGTTGAATCGAATGATCTTCGCGAACGCTAAGAGAAAATTCTCGAAACTCCCGGATTTCGGTACCGAAAAGTATATGCGCGCTTAATCTCATAGGCCGTGACACGAAGCAATAAAATAAAAGATATAACTTGGCACAGACGCAGAAATGAAACTATGATACTCATCAGTCTCTCCTGGCAGCCCCAATTGCGTCTTCACAAAACAGCGGCGGAGTTCTTCCGACGTGACATCCTTCCCGAGCGGCGTCCGCGCCTATACTGATTCCCCCCTCCCAGAATGCATTGGGTTGCCGAAGGAGGGGTTGTTCCACGAGGGATTGGCGCGCATGTAAACGAACTCGTAATAACCACAGACCTTAATTGTTTTAAATATTATCTCATTTTCTTAAGGGGGAGGCCGCCCCGACGTTTTCAAAAAACTAAAAATATTTTTATACTTTAAAAATAAAGTTTAAACTTTTTCTACGCAATCTCTTGGTCCGTCGTAAATATTCCTTTTGTTTAAGTAGTTATTGCTAATTTTAACTGACGGTGCACTCCAGCTGGAGGGGCGAATACGGAGAATATCGACTTGCGTCAACTTTGTTAACTTTACTTTTTTGTTACACTTATTTAATTTGACTCGAGGCATTGCATTCAGGTTTAGTAAAATTTATCGCATACATAATTAAGGATCTTTTGATTATTGTATTTGTTCACCTTTGATGATCGAGCAACGCTGAGGGCATCTTTCGCTGTCAATTTAGAACGAGCTTGGGACTCTCTCTCAGCAGAGATAAAGTGAATGATACTCAAAACATCTGGGGGGCGAAAACAGAAGATATCACTTTTCAATAGAAAAGAGAAAAATCGCTCATTCCATGAAGAGAAAAAGATGATTGCAAGATATAAGCACGGTGCTATAATCATCAACGTTAGCCATGCGCAAGGCTGTTGAGAATTGTTTCTATTACATTGTACTGTTGAATTAGTACGAAATAAATTGAGATGTTCTTTGAAGACAATGCAGAAAAATACCACGAGACCTGCCTTCAGACCGAGAAATAGAAATAAATCTATAAAAAGACAAAACGTGGAAAATTACAAGATAAGTTTTAGGAATTCTGCGCAAAAAATAAAAGCAAGGTCAAGGACATTATTGTCGATTTATTACACAGCTTTAGAATATTTAATGTATTGCTACATTCTCTGCAATGCGTGTATAAGTAGTCTGTAAATCTTGTGAAGAATAATATCTTATAATAATACCATCCTGAATAT
Source organism: Pachydiplax longipennis (assembly GCA_036926295.1). Classification (NCBI taxonomy): domain Eukaryota; kingdom Metazoa; phylum Arthropoda; class Insecta; order Odonata; family Libellulidae; genus Pachydiplax; species Pachydiplax longipennis. The sequence continues at coordinate 8,292,324 of JAVFKF010000024.1, read as the reverse complement.
TATATATAACCTGAGAATTGTGGTCTATGGCCCTCAATTCCCAGGTTCATCCCCACCATACAAGATCAAAGAATGACATTCATTTAGAAAAAAGAACTGAGTTAAATAATGAAGGCCCATTTCACGCTGGTATAAAATTTTACAATAAATTGCAAAATTTTCTTAAATGTTTAGTTGAAATAAAAGATTTTAAAATTACATTAAAACAGTTTCTTATTGAAAATTCTTTCTATTCTGTCAATGAGTTTTTTGATTATGTAGAGGTGAACGTAAATTCATTTATAATATGTTATATCTTGTGTTTTATTAGGATATCTTACCGTAGCATTCTTCTTTGTAATATGTTTATTATTCTTTGTAATGTGAATATTGTATATTTTAATTGTAAATAATATATTTTAATAATATTATATCATATGGAAAAATGTACTATTTCTCTATGTATATATTGATTTTATCTGACAATTCCATGCATGACTGTAAATGCCTACGAAGAATGAAGTGACTATGACTATAACACAACCAATGACTCAGAAGCGAACGAAAGATTTCATGATGATCAATACCATAGGAATACACCATATTAAAGATAAAATTAGGGTTCGGTGATCCTATAGACTATATTGAAACGTTTATTCCCGCTTTTACCATTCCATTGTTACTTATGAGGTTTATTTCTGAGTGACAAAATTCCATACTATGTCATATAAATGCTAAATAGAATGCGCAATTCTTATATACAATCACTTAAGAAGGGTTCATGACTAAAGGTCTATGCCTTTACAGCGCTAGATCATTTCACAAGTTTAGGGGGGGATGGTCAAAACATTCTCTTTTCAACTAATGACGCTTTATGACACAACTCTTAAAAATGGTGCTTATTGATGCAATACCCATTGGTTGTACATCAGGGGGTGAATTACCTGTAACCAGAATTGTTTCAAGGATTTATTGGAGAAGTCAATATTCGAATGCCCAATGAAATTCATAAAGAAAAAGTTTGCTTTGAACATGACTGTTAATGTCTTCGATTCATAGTTAGTCACCTGAATTTTACTTTATTTTCAACGTTTTCTTAGTATTTCATTTCAATTAAATACTTTCGAGTAGTATTGCTTTTTATTTTTCTAGTTTTAAAGTTTAAATAATTTTAATTTTATAATTTCGTGTAGTTCTGGTTTTTTAGTTTTTCAATTTTAAAATTTAAATAGTTTTTATTCAAAATGAAACTGTACGAATATTTAAACAATGTGGTGGTCAACTCCCTTGATGTGTTTATTGTGGCAAGTGTATTTCTTGTGGTAGTGTAAATTTATGGCATATGAGCATACAGTGGTGGCATATAGTATCACGGATATAAGCCGAAACCTCTGCTGTAGCACAGCAATAATCTTTGAACGCTATTTCATTTAGTGGAAAATCACTTGAAATTGCCTTCAAGATATTGGCGAATCTTTTCATGAGATCCTCGTCAATTGTTTTTAAGAAATATTTAATTAAATTAGCATGGGGAAATGGTAGTTTACGAAACAATTTATAATATGAAACAAACTCTTATCTTTGTGAACGAAGATTTCATCCTTATCGATTTCAGTATCCTGATTTTTATATTTATTAAAAGATTACGCGTTAATAAAAATAACTTCAACCTCGCACCTGTTATTTCAGCTGCTAGATACGGACTTTAATATTAATATTTAATTTTAATTTAATGTTACAAAAAAGTGTGTTGATTACCCTCTCTGCATTCCTCAAACATGAGGCATCGCTAATAGTATGAGTGAATGAAAAACACCACTTTTCAAATAGAAACTGATATTTATTGTGTGCCTTAATAAAATACTACAGAAAAGTAAGTATATCAGTGCTAAAAAAAACAGAAAACCTTTCTGTGGTATTCTGCTAAGATAACTCTGAATAAAATTACGACTGGTTTCTCTTTGAGAAGTGGTGTATTTCATTCTCTCATTTCGTAATGGAGTACTAGAAAGTGAATCGCCGTTACGTCGAGTTTATCTAATGTTAAATAACTACTATACCAAATAATGTCAGCGAAGGTTGTTTTCATTAATATCCCATCTTTGAGTACAATCTAATTCAACTTACTCTCTACATGAGTGAATTTTGTATGAAATGAACTGTTACTTGAATCCACGTCTGCGGCCCACTAATTTCCAACTCTTCCTCAATTTCTTATACTTGTAATATTGCCGCAAACAGATATCCCGCCCTCTTCGCTGTTTATGAGTTCCATGTACAGAGGAATCTGCCGTACATATCATAAATAAATCTCTACAATAAGCCTTATTAGTGATAATAATTGCCCGACGACGTTCAGCTCATTGCTATTGCTTCTGACAATGACGAAGCGAACGATCAATAGCCCTATTTGGTACATTGTGGGCAGAATATGAATGACAAATTTAGTTTCATAGTACTGTTTTTGAGAATGATTTATAATGGTGATATATTTGAGGGAATATTCCAGTAGATTTCTCAAATAAGCAGACTCCTTTACAAATGAAAATGCCCATAACAAATGTAAGGGAGCACCCAGTTATCTGATTACGAAGAATTTGTCAGTGGAAATATTTCTTTCGAAAACATTCAATTGAAGTAACAATTCCTTGGGCGTGCTAAAGTCTTCCTCTATCTGAACATCTCTACGTTTAATTAAATACAGATTCATTTATAAATTAAGATTTTTGTGTTAAACGAAACACAGAAGAGGCGCATCATGTTTTCAATTCAATCCTTCCTATTCGACAATAATCGTAAAAAAAACTGAGAATATTACTATTTATCCTATATACACACACACTCTATTTCTTACGCAACTTATTGTTATGTTCATTTAAAATCATGATCGCTATTGCTTTTAGTGTATTAGTGTTTGACACGGAGGAAACTGAAGCATATATTATTTAAAAAATTATAGTTATATAACCTTTTATAGTTATAGTAACCTTTCTGCGATACCTGCTTTAAATTTTAAAAAGCTCATCTCAGGGAGACAGCTTACATACAACTCAGGATGAAATTTCGTCGCTGTAAGTTACGTTTGAACGTCGATTGTTTGCAATAGAATTTTGTATGTCACGAAAATGCCGCGATTCACAAAAATTCGCTGTTTTTTGGTACCTTTGTTTAAACATTTCTTTGTGGTGAGCGCAGCTCTCTATCTGCGCCGACGAAAGTAATACTACTAAAGGAATATAGCATTACCTATAATTTGTGGAAAATTCAATCTTATGAGTTGCGAAAGCTAAGCTAAGAATAATAAGCTAGCAATATAGTCACAAAAGCCAGTAGCATATAATTAAAAATCCGATAGTAAACTGAAATTCGAACAGTCCCATAGTAGATTTTAGTTTTGCGACATGTTCCGCTAGCTAGCAGCATCAGGATGATGGTAACTCGCTTATACCTTACCTTATGAAACATAGGCAAAAATAAACTACGATAAACCTGATTTAATGCCCATTCTCAGTCTCTCGAAGCTCTTTTTCACCCTCAAGTACGTGGGATAGGATGATTTTGAGGCAGAGTAAATAGCAATAATTGGTAAGTTAAATACCAAGCAAGCATTATCCCCTATAAACAGCAGTCAAAAGCGCGGGTACAGCAGGATCATAACGACGCTCAAATGTTATTGTTTTCATGTTTTTTTGGTGTCTCGTATTGACTGATGCACTCAGTTCTTTAGTAAGAGGGTCTGGGTTTCATACAATCGGTCAGAATACTGCTAGTTGAAGTATTTGTTGTGTTTGATTCTTTAGTTGGTCTGAAAAGATGAAGGCTTACGTCGATCCTCTTGATATATTAGATGCCAGGGTTAAACTCTTGGAAAGTCGTGTCTTGGGAAAGAAAGAAAGAGTTGACGTGAAGTCATCTGTAAGATACTATTAAATAATGTCTTCATGCTAAAAAAATTGAAAGTCCTCTTTAATTTTGATTATATTTACAGGTTATGGATTCAATAATGGTAATCAATACCCAGATTGTAAATGCATTAGCAGGAAGGGAGCAAGTAACTGCTGTATTGAAAAGATGTAAGTTTTGTGTGGATGATATTTATCAGACTGCCTTTTGTAATTAATAATATGTTGGTTCTTGTTGTTACTGCAATTTAGTGGGACTTTTGTACCCGATTGACGTTAATAACTCTTTGAATGTGTAACAATGTGAACGAATAGCCTATTTATGAAACTGGCCTACGTATTATCTAAAAACCTGAAGGACAATGAGTCTAAAATATTTTGCATTTCATTATCTTAAGGTTACGTTCGGTTGATATGACATTTCTTCATGTTATACTTTGGAATTCATGGTAATTAATGTTAAGCTCTGAGCTAGTAGAGGCACAGATGTGGTCCTAAATGTAAATTACATAAATTCCTCGCCTTTAAATTTTAATTCCTCGAAAGCCTCAATTTCTTTATCGTGCAACTAAAAATGTATACTGATTATTGTAGTAGACGAGTTGGAGAAGTATATGGATCCTGCATTTGGTGAGAATACTCCATTGAGTCTTAAAGCCAAGCTGGAAGTGGTTCAAAGTATGGAGGGTGAACTGGAGCAAAATTTAAAGCATTACCAGCGTCTCCAACAGCTAAAGTCAGAGTTAGATAGTGAACATATCAAAAGTAAGCTGTTTATGTCTGTTTTCCTCTTCTTTCTCATCGAAGATAAGAAGTTAATATTATAGTTATATATATTTAGAATAATAATGTCATATATCAAATAGAAGATAGCTTAATGTTTATTTTAAGTTCTAGCTATGGAGAAAGTAGATAAATGATGGTTAAGGAGGTATTCTCTGTTATAAGATCAGCATGGTGAGATTTTGTCTTCACCATTGCACAGTCCTCTAATCAACCAAACTTTCTTCAAAGCAGTGTGAGAATGCACTATATGTTCTATTAGTAAAACATGTTTTGGAGTTCTTTATGTGCAATTCTATTGAATTAGTTATAGTAGATTTCTCCTTAAAAATTGAGTTATGAAATATGTTTTCATTGTCAAGGATTCCTTAAATATTTGTGACATTGAAATAATCTTTTGAGGAAAGGTAGTTGGTTCTTTATCAAATAAAATATCAAAATGTGCTGTAGCAGAAAGTTGGATGACCACAACATAAAAGTATTGTAAAGTATGAAAATAATCATTATTTTAAAAGAAGTCTTTCTATTGATAGAATTGTGATTAGGTGCAGGGAATAAATAAGGGTCTTGGTGAAACAAAATCCTGTTTTTTTTTTAGGACCATTTCATTCTAAAAAATTAACTTCATGAAGCCATTCACACTCCTATTATAAAAGGATTTTAGGTTCAACCATTTTCATAGTCAAATATCTGAAATTGGAAGTAATTATATTAATGTATCAACCATAGTATTATGATCACACTATCCATTAAAGTTGTTAATTACAAAATCAAATTTCCACTATTCTGCCATCAAAATTTCAATCCAGCCTCAAATGGCAATATGTCAATTGTTTGCATCTAGCAGCAGATGACTTTTAAAAACGTTAAACATAGGATACAGATCTTAGAAATGGAATTGTTTATAAGCTACTTAATTGTTAGTAGCCTACCATTGCTTAACTTATGACATCAAAGTCTCAACTAAGTAGTTAATTTTTAATAAGGTGTTTTATCTTACATTCCTTACTACTCTCAACTCTCTAATGGATGGATGTTTATGTGCACATTGGGTATAATGGAAAAGAAGTAACTTTATGTTAAGAAAATATTCTCTTAGTGTGAAAATTCATTTAAAAGAGTATGAAATGGTGCAACTCTTTCTTTATAAATACATTTTTATCATTCTTGCCAACTTTAGGTAAGATTCAATATTTTCTTTTCCAGATGTTCCTGCCTTGAAAAGTAAATTAGACCATTTAATAGTGATTGAACTTAAAAATAGGGAGAGATATGAACAAGTTACGAAGGAGATTCGAGATATGATACAGCAATACAATGAAATTGTATCCTTTTGATATTTTAGAGTTACAAGTTAGTTTGGGTTATTAGCAATATCTGATATTTTTAGGATGTGATAACTTTGTCTTACTATTTTTGGCTCATTATCTGATTTTCATTGCATTGGCATATTCAAAAGATATTTTTTTAAGTATTAGGAATTGAGCAGTATGCTATAAATAATGAACATTTTAGAAGCTAAGTAAGACTACTTACTAGTTTTTTATAGTAATTCTTATTGTTCTTTTGTGTTATTCAATCAAAAGCCCTTAAATTTCTTAAATAATATTTAAAATTCTAATGTTTTGCTCCCTAATGACAATTTATAACCATCTAATTGTAATTATATTGACTGATCAGAACAACTTAACTAATGCTAACTTTATGAAAACATTCATCTATTCTTAAGTATTATTATTAATTGTTGGAACAAAGAAGTTTAATTTCTCATTATCCTTAACCAGATATCAGGTCTCCTTGCTGTCAAAATCATTTGTTCAGTGGGATGCTGTGCTGACCAAATGTGAAATGGATGCCCAAGTTAAGAAACCAGTTGATTAGAGACACATTGATATTCAAAATAATATTATTTATGTTTTGCTATTATTATAAACTATTTTACTGCTTATGTAAGAAATATGCTATTTAATGAAAGAATTTTCCCTAAAAATCTTGCAGGCCTCTGATTTAAATTCATTTCTCTAATCTCTTTTGTTTCCTTAGTACAGTAAAACCCATATACAACACTTCAGCTTACAATACTATCCTTCTCAATACACAGTTTTACCTTGAACTTAAACACGTGGTATTGTGATGCTGTAAAAATACTGCGCCAACTGCTTTTAAAAAGAATTCTGTTGTCCCTAGATGTATTGCAACCTGCTATGGCCAATCCTCACAATTTGTCAATAGAATAAAAAATTGCTTACATTACACATGTTGCAGCTCTCCTTGTCTCTGAAACCAGAATGGTATTACTGCGTTTTTTGGGCTGCTAAGTGTAGATATACTATGTGATGGCCTCTGCAGTTAAAAAAAAGTTATTCCTTCCTACTTGTCTATGAGGTGAAATTGCTTCATTATAGATTTTTATTACAAAAAAGAAGTAACAACAGAAAGGCTCTCGCTGTCATGCTATTCCTCAAAACTTTGACAAGAAGATAACAGAATTTAAAAAAAAGTTAGCAGACATTAATTAGTAACATTAGGCAAGCATTTAAAATTTTACAGCAATGTAATATATTTGGATGAAAATTAGCCAACACCCTATAGCACTTTTTATGTTTTAAATAAGAAAAATATATCCAAAAAGTAAGTTTCCCTAATTTTCAGAGAGAGACCGGATTGAGGTAGGAGAGAACCATTTGTATAGGACTGGGATACTCAACCTGGTGCTCATTTAGGTGCCTGCCAAGCCTCATTAAAAAGATTTTTTTTATTTGCTACAACAGCATTTCTTGGGATTGCGCTAATGGGGATAGAGTGGAGGTTAACCTAAACAGTTAACTAGTGAAGTGATAATATTGCCAAGGGATGGCCTGAATATCACCCTAGACAAATTTTATGTGGTTTCAGCTTTGCTTTCTGAAATGCCCTTTGGTGACCTGGCACCAAAAAAAGTTGAGTACTCAGGGTTTGGGGTATTGGTACAGATTTTGTGATAGTACTGAGCAACATTCAAAATTGCTCAACTCATTGGATGTTAGTACAACACACATTTGCGCATTCCCACCAACCATCCAGATTGATTTTAGTTTTTTGACAGAAAAACCAACACAGCGTAAATTCATAGACAGATATCCTCAGTCGTCAATGGTGACACCATATGTATTGAAATGGTTCACTAATGGCGTACATAGTTAATAAAGGGACGTCAAACAGTTCATGTTGAGGAGCATAATGGCAAGAAAATGATGAGTTGTCAAGTTGTTTTGAACATCACTGTTTGTGAGACCATAGCACTTGATAAATGCTTCAGCTTATTGTTGGACAAAATTCTACCTAACCTTCCTCCAAAAGTCGAAATAAGCCTATTATGACTGCATAGCATTATCATTGCAGGACAGAAAAGTTTGTGCAAGGTGGCTGAAAGATCAAAAACAGCAAAGTATGGAGGTAGCTCGGTCTTCCTTACAGCTAGTCAAGAGTGAAGGAGACATACAGTTTTCCCGTACGGTCACTGGAGGTGAAACATGAATGCATCATTCAAACCCTCTGAATCAAAATGAGAGACCATAGTGTGGCAAAGTGGATGAGAATGCACTCCAAAGAAAGCGAAGGTTCCAGAGTCTACCAGAAAAGTCACTGCTTTTATCTTTTTGAACTTCAAATTTTGAATTGATTACCTGTCTCATATGACATGCATCAACACAGAGTTATTGCACTGAAGAAACTCGGATGAGCCAAAAAAAACTGATGTATTTGTCGCATATAGTTTTACTGATCCACAACCATGCATGGCCACATGCTGCCAATTAAACAGTGCTAGAAAACTAATTGGGATTTCTTTGGTCAACCAGTGCGATCACCGGACTAGTGATTGTCACCTATTCATTATGCAGAATAAACATTTGGAGACCAGTGATTCCAAATGATTATGAACTCAAAAATGGTGGGTGAATGGTATGACCTTGGCTATATAAAATGTTACCAATACATCAAAAATGCATAGGGAAGGTAGGGAATTATGATAAGAAATGGAGAAGATATGAAAATTAAGTTTTTTATGATGTTTGGATAGAATTTTATTTTTCTGTACCTCAAGGAAACTTACTTTTTGGATGCCCCTCATATAATCAGTAACAACCTAGCCTATCGCATAATTTCTTCCTGGGATTACAAACATGCTCCAGATGAATGCATAAGGCTAGCTGTTTTATAATAGCAATTTTTGACAATGTTTCGTTGCACCTTATTTGGCTATCATGTAATTTTATATTGGAAAATTCCTTGGGAAAACTTCATCACTTCAAGACAAAGCTTTACTGAAGTGGTTAAAACCAACCAGTTTTAAGTCGGAATTAGCAAAGCGAATTGATTGAAGGTCTTCTTGAAATAACTACTTCCAAAAGCTGTGCTGATTCTTAACAAGGGCACCCAAGAGATATAACAAATGAACAAACAATGATGTGCTCCATTACCATAAAAATAACTGAGTGACATCATCAAGAAAATACTGCATCAACCTATAAAAAATTTGTCTTCCTCAAAACCACGATTGGAGGTTGGATCAATCCATGACTGTAAATAATATTCATAGATTATTTCAATAAATAGTAGCATTAAAACAAAATCAAATGATATTATCTTAAATATATCAGATTTTTTGGGCCCAGTGCACTTCAGATGCTATCTGACAGCAAAAAGACAGACTATGAATTGTCTTTATAATGTTGGAGGGCAGTTGAGGCCAAGGCCTAATTTCAACTTTTTAAATTGTGTATGTTGGAAGGCGGTTGGAAGAATTCTCGGAAAAGCTCGGAAGCGTGGGTCAACCGTATAACGCATATTCAAAGAGTGAAGGGCTGCAAGGGTGCAACTGACCCACCCATGCGGAGGACACGTGTGGGTCACATGGTAACATGGTCAGCGGCACCCACCCCTTCCACCACCCTGCCACTCCCTAAAAATAGTGAGTATATAAGGCCGTGCATTTTCCGACTCTGGACCTTTTCCCCTCCCCCTTCCCTTTCCCTGCAGTCAACAGCCAGCTCCCCGTGGACGGTCGGGGACTGCATCCTTTCCCTCGCCATCGTAGGCTGCTCCCCGTTGGACGTCTCGTTGGCCGCATCCTTTCCCCCCGGTCTTCCGTTTGCTCCCCGTGGACGTACGGAAGTCCGGACTCTCCCTCATTTCCATCCCGGACGAAGGAAAGTGCACAGCCGGGTAGGATCCCCGTGCACCGCGACCCTACACGACGACCTCCGTGCACCGCAACTAGACCAGCGCTTCCGGGCAAAACCGTGAGTCCAACCGCCAACCCCATATTTAGTAAATTAAAACAAGGCTTAACCTGAAATGGCATTCGTCATTCTTCCCTCTTTCTTCCCCTTCCCTCTTTATGCCGTGTCGCCAAAGCGGGCGATACGACAATAAGGTAATTATTAGATTGGGAGAAGTACCAAAGTAGCAACTCAAAGAATATCAAATATAACTTACTGATAAGAAACGTACACACTAAGATGAAGCAAAGATACAGGAAGACCTGGCAAAAGATATGGTATCCAGCCTTGTATAATGTGAATGACTTTAGCATAAAATGATATATTAAAGACAACAAGAATGAAAAAACTACTATTTATATGGAAAAATCCATTTAATGAATTCTTCTGCATGTGTTATCTGATTTTCAACTACTCATAAATAATTAAAAATTTTCTTCTGAGTTTTGAACCCTCTGCTCACTTAATTTCTTGAATTTTTGTATTACTTCTGCAATAGAGTATTCTCCATGAACAATGTTATCTCTTGTACGGACATTGACAGTCTCAGAGGTCTTTTCTTTCTCACCAACAACTGAAAAGAGATCTTTGAATAAGAAAAATGGCATCTATGTGGTAACAAAGATGATTTCATGAATTATTTCTTACCCATAATAAAATTATACTGTGCCAGTTGTGCATTGCGAATCTTCTTGTTCATTGTATCTCCAGCATCAGTGTCCACATCACACATAAATCCAGCCTTAAATATTTCCTCCTTAACCTAGAGAAAGAAATGATAATAATTCTGTTGAATTCGTAATTCAAATTGTTACAACCAAAAATAGGGATAAACATAGAATCCAGGAAAGAAAATAATGTGTTACAAAAATTGTCATTTATTCAATCATTAATCAATCTCTGCATTGAAAAAAGAAAGAAATGATCTACAGAGCAAACATAGTAATTGATTATGTATTGACTGGGAAAGACAAAATATAGATAACCTGTTTAAAATCCTCTCTCCCCGCAAGAGGGGATCATAAGCAGAAATTAAATTGAGAAAACAAATAACTGATATCGCGAAGTATTCTTTTATAATTAAAGGGATCAAAGAAGGGAATATGTTGCCTGAAGAGGTCTTCAAACCCTTATCTAAAAATAGAAAAGAACTCAAAAGTAGATGTTGTAATCTAATTAAATAAGTGAATTAATATATATATATATATATATAATATTGTTATGTTATGTATTATTTGGACATATGTGAAACTGACGAAGTGAAAACGATAAAGTGACAATTGGACTGAAAAGTATCATTATAGACTGTGACAGTGAACTTTAGTTTTTGTAATTAGAGGATATATGTTGTGTAAATGTTTTGGTGGGAGTGACAAGGAGGTGTGTGAAAACTGAGTCTTGATGTAATGTTGTGGTGTTTCAATTCTGTACTGTGTGGGTAGTAACATTAATTGTGGAATATTTATCTGTGTAACATCTAGTGTAGGAATTTGGGGTTTGAATTATGTTGCTTATAGATAATGGTTGGGGCTGCCACCAGAAGTAATTCTACTCACAGCATATTTACTAATAAATAAATAAAATGCACTTATAAGATGCTTTTCTCTTTGACATGAAATACATGGTAGAGATGCAGCTAACCAACTCCAAGTTCCAACCAACCAAGTTGGATTTTTGCTGTCCCCATATGCAATGCAACATTATAGAGCTGATCCTCTGCCTCACTTGATAAAACAATAAGTGTTTACATCATCATTGCCATCTTACACTCGTCTCTCCTGTCTATGATGGGGTTTCTTTTAATTCTCGTTTTCTATGAATAATTTTGTGAGAAGAAAATGAAGATATTGCAAAACAGAACATCATTGTCTCATCTAATTTCAGTTAGATAAAAGAGATGCTTGTGATGTAAGCAAACACACTTTACAATGCAAATTCAGGCTATGATATACTGAATATACCAGAGAGGCAGTACAGTGTTTGATAGGTTGTTGAGCTTAGTCTTGGAGAGATCATTCTCAATGATAGCCTCTCAGCAATACAGTTTAAAAAATATGTTATTGATACTTAATTTTTTTCTGGTAAAAACCTGCATAGAAAAATTTAGACTAAAACACCTGTTTTTGTAAAACATAAAAGAAATAAAAAGTTGCCATATCCCAATTATGTTAATAGCATGGTTTTAATACAATCTTAATTTTTTTCTGGTAAAAACCTGTATAGAAAAATTTAGACTAAAACACCTGTTTTTGTAAAACATAAAAGAAATAAAAAGTTGCCATATCCCAATTATGTTAATAGCATGGTTGCATCCCTGATAAGCATCTTAAATACTGTGTTTCAATGATTGGTAATTTATGATGGGTACCCAATTTCAAAGAAAATAAGTCTATGCAACATCAATTCTTGTAACCATGTTTACATTAGAGTGGAAAATGACGATCAATCCCAAAATAAAGAATAAGATAATGAGAGAGATGCAAGCTTTTATACTATCAAAAGGTAATTCCATAATAAAAAAGTAAAATTGTACTTAAAAGTTTAGAGTGTAATTGATAAAACAGAATAACAAGCTACATTTTATTAATTATTACCTACCTGGCAGGCATATGCGTCAAACATGGGCCCAACAGGTATGACAATGCACTGACGGGGTGACAACCAAAATGGCCATTTTCCAGCATACGACTCCGTCAAAATGGCTATCATCCTCTCAACAGATCCAAGAATAGCTCGGTGGATGATAACCGGCCGTTTCTTTTCTCCAGTTTCACTAATTTTTATAAAAATGTTTCTTAGTAATAATTATATCCACATCACACAAAATAGATGAAAAATGGCATCGCTTTCCAACAATCTAATCCAATGGTTCTAAATCATTACTTTGCTACCATCCCTTATGCTTACTTCAAATTCTGTATTTGCACAAATCAAAGATGAACCACTGAGAATGCAAAACCACAGTAGAAAAATCATGAATGGTATCCAAACTGACACATAACTAATATTCATATCATTACAGAGTAAGAAATTATATGAAGATACAGAAAAAAGAACTGCATTTAAATAAAATATTCAGCAAACAATTCACTCAAATAAAAAAGGGTTAAATATAAAATGAATCATAAAGAAATTGCAACATTAGCTATTTTGAAACCCTAAGGGGGATGGGCACCCTCTTTCAGATTTCTTCCGTGATAGAGCAGCATTGTCAGATACAAAAAATAATAAAAATTTCAATAACACAATATACCAATTTGAAGCACAGAACAGATTTATCTGGGATACATGAAAAGCCAATCTGACCAATTTATTGGAAAAAGTACCATAACAGTTTCACAAAAACATTCTCCACTATTAAAAAATGATAATTTGATCTAATCAGAGGCGAGGAACTTCAAAACTTGGACTTACCTGATATATGACAGGTTAAATCTCTCAGGAAGTTGGAAATCAAGCTGAATAGTTGCACATTGGTGAGAGCGCTTCAAAGCATCTTTTATTGTTATATCTATTTTCGGCCCATAAAATGCTCCATCTTCAGGATTTTCCTTCCAAGGTTCTCCAAACTTGTCCAAACTATCAGCAAGTTGCTGAAGGGAAAATTCAAAACTTACTCTAATTTACTTGATGATGAAAAGTTTATGTCAGTAACACAACAGCAGCAGAAGATTATGACAGATTACAATACTGTATTCCAGTTTCTTAATCCATATCAGTGGCATAAGAGGGAATAAAATCCTTTGTACTTTTCCTTATGCTGTAAAAATAGTAATAGTTGCATTTGTGCATAGTTCCAAAATTAGATGTATAAAACTATGATTCTTAATGTTAGTTTACATCTGCAGTTTTCATTCACATTACTGAAAAGAATAACTGGAATTCAGTATAGTTTTGGATATTCTCCTGAATGACTTGCGTGACTTATGATAGAAATCAAGTACATACTAATTTTAGGTGAAAGTAAACTGTTGCATCTAAGTGATGCTTTAAGGTCCAACAATTCCATTAAGGAAACACTATGCATGAATTTGATAATCTCTAAAACGAACATTAAGCCTAAAAATGATAAAATTATACAATGCATCAATGTTGGCATGAAATCAAATACATTTTAGATGCTAAAAAAAGGCATGATTGCTGAGTGTTGATTTTCTTAACCAATTACTTTTTGAGTAGTTGAGTGTAAAATAAGATGTAAAAGAAACAACAAAATCTTCATCCTTTTTGGGAGATGAACAATCAAGCAATTGATTTCTGACAGAGCAACTAAAGATTATATCAATGTATAAAATGATTATATCAACATTTGCTTGCTTCCGAGTGATAAAAAATGAGTCTACTTCCATATATGAAATAAAACATCCAATAACTTTTTAAGACACAACAGGACTTCTACAAGAATTTCTTATAATCATCAACAAACTAATTTATAATATTTATGAATTTACTATAAAAAAGTTGATGTTGAGGAATTTCAGAGCAAATTATCATAAGCATTTTCAACAGCATAAACAGTGAGATTTAAGAGAGAAAATAATTCAAAAATAGATGTCACTACTATTAGTATCTCATAACTTTAAATCATTTCTAAGGTATATTGTAATGTGATACAGCAAAAAATGCGATGGCACTCGGCCTTGATTCCTCTTGTAAGATTAGAGGCTTAGTAGGTTGAAGTTTGAAGAATATAAGTAATTTGAAGTTTGAAGAAAAATAAGTCCTTAAAAGAATGGAATCATTCTTATAGGAAATCTATTCATAATCTTTTGTTTACGTGATGAACTGAGGAGAAAGAATAATTATCCAAAACTATGGAGTTTTAAGTGGAAGAGCACAAAAGAAGAAAGGAACAAATTAAAAGGATTATATACAAAATTACAAGAGAAAGAGAAGTAACCTATTACCCAGTATTAACTCTAAAAATGCCAACCAAAATAAAACAAATCCGAATAATTTGATGTGGCATCTTTTCTGGTAATTGAATGTTGAGAAAAATATTGTTTGAACAGATACAATCATTAGATACATAATAATTGATAAAATTAGAGTAACTGTATACTAAGCCATACCTTTTCAGCATAATTCCACTTTTCTATTTCTCCTAGGAACTTCTTTGGACGTGTGGAAAGAACCAGATCAAAAGTAAAGCCAAATACGGTATACACACTTTTAAGGAATTCTAGAGCACCCAGCATTTCATCCATAATCTGGAAATAATAACTTCAGTTTTAATATAGATAACCTTCTATACCATAAGAGAGAAAAAGGGAATACATGCTAAATTAACCACATTTTAGTAATTAAATTTCATTAGTGTATTAAATAAAGCAAAATATACTCAATAGTCTCGGCCGTGATGTGGTGGAAATTACTAATTGAAAGCTGATGTTTACTTTTCCACATTTGTTTTATCTGCAAACTACCGGTTTCAGTGTATAACCATCATCAGGTTCGCACAGATTGAATTCTCAAAAACGCTGAGGCTTACAAAGTAATTATTGACAGATACATTAATTATAGAGAGATACACAATATAGAAGAGGAAATTAGCGTACAACAATAACAATCAATTAGGAGGGGGAGTGGGGGGGAAATTCACTGGTGACTATGGGATGGGGGAGAGGGCGGATTCCAAGATGGGGGAGGGAGAAAGAAAAAGATACTAAAAAGATACTAAAAAGATACAAAAAGATACAAACACCGAAACCGGTAGTTTGCAAATAAAACAATATATGGAAAAGTAAACATCAGCTTTCAATAAAGCAAAATAGTTTACAATGTAACCCAAGCCCAGAGCAGCTTCAATTGTTGCCTAATTTCCACCTTACAAAGCTGTGAACATGTAATCAACAAAGGTTCTGGTGTAATGAACAATTCCATTAAATGGTATAACAAAAGGTAAATTCAAATGAATTTCTCCAGAAAAGGGTTATGCACTGACTCTAAATGACTAGGTGGCTCCAATATTTATTGCTTGAACAATTTATATCAGAATGTCTTCTCAGGATTTTTGAGTGACAGAGTATTTTGTTTCACATGATATGTCTGTCTGAACAACTTACTTCATGATGAATATTTTTTGATCACCAAGAAAAATGTTTGTAAGGAGTGTTGCATAGGAAGCAAGGACTTCATTTTTCTCATAAACCTCAATTGAGTTTAAATTTCAGATTAAAGTATCACCAAATATAAACCCTAGTTGAGATTAGCAGCCAGATGAATAGATGCCTCTTGAAACAAACTATAGACATATTAAAGTATAGATATGAATAATATTGCTGACATTAGAGCTTCAAATTTTTGTACTAGAATGTTTCTTTTTGCATGAAAATAAACACCTCTGAAAATAAGCTATAAGCTGTCTTTTAGATAAAATAAATTAATAAAAGTTTCAGCCTTATTTTATAATAGAAACCCTATTATCCCTACAGTTAAATTGAAATTGATGTCATAGCTGGAAGCATTAAAACAGGTACAACTCGTCTAACTAATAATAATCACATACAGTAGAAGTTCGTTATAACAAGAGCTGACAAAAATTGGAAAAGTATTCGTTATAAGGCATATCTGTTATATCTGATTTCTAATATGAAATGTCCTTCCTCCTGAATCCAAGGGCAGTAGCGAGTTTGGCAGAATGGAACTGTAGGGTTTGTAATTCTTATGCAAATACTTTAGAATACATAAAAAAGTACTTTCGCATCAAAATCTTACTTCATTGATTCATAAACCATAGCCAAATTGCGTATGTATGGAGGGACAAGTGAAACTAATGAGAAGTCTCTAATCTAAAGACCCCTGAAGCATTCTTACAGAGAAGGGATGAGGCAAGTTGTGGAAAACAAATGCAAGAATTAGGTGATGATAATTTTTGCATTTAATTCTTTAAGAAATATAAAAACGTGCCACTCATTACACTGATACTTCAGAAATAATCACTCATTATAATGGATGTAACTCCCTATCCTTTTTGCAGTGAGACAGACAATGGCCAAAAATCACTTACTATAACAGAACTTGTTATAACCGACTTCTGCTGTATTTATTTCTACAGTAGATACATGAATTATTACAGTTGATTTATTTCACAGCTAAACCAAAACACATAATTAGAAAACTGTTTCCTGAAGAGGATATTAATTTTGAAGCAACTTTAGATAGAAAATTGGATGGAATTTGGTGTGTTCAGTTGTGTATAGAGAATTTTTTGATGAAATGTGAAAGGCAGATTCCTAACTCTGATCAATCTCACCTGTTCCACTGCACAGAATATATGGGCATCATCCTGCTGGAAGCGACGGACCCTTGTTAATCCGGTCAATGCTCCAGATAATTCATTGCGATGAAGCACCCCAAAATCTGCAAGACGAAGAGGAAGCTCCCGCCAAGAGCGTGGACGATGATCAAAAATCAGGCTGCAAAAAAACATACTACTGTAGTGTTCTCACTGCAATCATCTCTCGGTTGTGTACGACAACATTATGTCTTTCCTCCTGGAAACTTTTTTGCATACATGACGAAAACTGAGGTCATAAGATTAAAGCAATCTAAAAGATCATAGCGATAAATTGCATCTCTAAATTTGATCATCCCAGATTTCCAAAGGTAGTCTATAAAAGTCACAAAGTCAAATGGACACAATTATCACCATAGTGTATATATTTATATCTATACATGTATATATTCACTTATCCAATGTTTAGTGAATCCTATACAAAATACTCACTAGAATTTTTTTATATAAATTTCACTCACTCCTGGTGAGACTAAAATAATAAATTTGAGAATTAATTGATTTAATGGAATGATATTGTGCTGCCAAAAGTGTCCTTGGTTTGACTTTTGACAAATTGAGAATGCTTTTATACAAAATGTACATAAAATTCATTTTGATGGATAGTAGACTTTATTTTCTTAGAATTAAAAACTAGTAATGATGGTCCAATGAAATTGAAACAAGTACCAAATGAAAGGAAACTGAATAAACATTGATTTTATTGTAGAATATTCTACTGGATTTGAGAATACAGTTACCCAGACAGAGATGACTAAAACTTTGTAAATTTCAAATTTCTTGTATATAAACAACTAGTCTCCCTGATAACTTAGGCTCAACTCTCATACAAATGAATGGGAAAGAAGGATGATGATATTGATGATTGATAAATGATATTTCATGGTAAGGAAAGAATTAGTAAACTTGGAAATCAAAATTTGGCATTATATATCTAGAAAAAATGTAACCTTCAATACTGCAAATCTTTAAGATTGGAATTTGTGAATAAAATTTCAAATTATGTTTTGTTTTCAGAAACAAGGAAATTTTGCCCTTGAAATGACACTAATGTAACAATGTGAATAAGGACAATATTGTTTTTTCAACCAAATAAACCAATACTACTATAATGTACATGACTGCTTAAGTTAAATTCATTTTTGATGATGGAATTCACTAGTATGAAAATAATTCATACGCACTTACCAGTGACCAGGACAGTTCATTGGTTTCAAGGCAAATGTTTCCTTCTCAGACTCAAAGGAGAACATATTTTCCTGAAAAAGAAAACAAAGTAATCAGTGACACTCTTAAGAAATTATGATGAAATAACTATTTACATTTCAACCTTACAGCATAGTGAGCCCAGTGGCCAGAAGTCTGCCAGAGCTTTGCATTATAAATATTGGGAGAAACAACTTCCTGGAAACCTCTCTTCCTATATTCACTTCGAATGAATTCAATCAAGGTGTTATAAATATGAGCACCCTTTGGTTGGAAGAAGCAGGAGCCTGGACTCAGTTCATGGAAGAAGTATAGTTCTTGCTCCTAAAAAAGACAAATGAAACAAACAGCAATTTACAGCTAATTAGCTTGTGGATGGATATGTAAAATTGAAAATATTAGATTGTTTCCACCAACAACATCTACCAATAATCTCAGAGCTTCAAGCTTAGAGATTCCCTACAAAAGACTGATAAAATGCCATTTTGTAGTAAACAATCCAGTGGATCTTAAGTACTCAGAGACATATAGCATCTGTATTTATTTATCACCTTGTCAATACACTAAGGAAATAGGTTGTTTTGCAAAATTATTGAATTTATAATAAATACAATAAATTCCAATGAATTACCACATGCATACCTTAACAAAAAAGGAGAGATTTGCAAATTAAAACAATGGCTCAAGAATACTGTGATAAAGCCATAGATCTCACCCAATAAAATAAGCATTCTTTGGTGCAAATAATGTATTATCCAACCTCTAAAAGTAAATCCTTCTATAAGGTATTCAGAAGCTTATTGCTCAAAGTTTTCTGATTTCCTTTGAATTCATTATTTCTTACCATTGCCACCAAAAGTAAGAATCCCTTTACCAGACCAAAATACTAACATTTTAGTTCCTAAAGGAAATTGAAATACATATGGAAGACAAAGTCATTTTTTTGAAAATACTAAGTAGATACAATGTAATGGTAATGACAAAAAAAGAAAGAAAGCATTACTATATTGGATAAGATCTTGGATACATGAAAATTTGAGACAAAAATTCCATTTCACTTCATATTTTGTTTAAATTATTTTTCGAATGGATTTCAGATCACCATAATGAAAGCTATTTCTAAAAACGTTCAATTAAAAGAAGATCATTAAAATAGGGAAAAATGACTAATTTGAGGGCCTTCAAAAAGGAATCAAAGGCATAAAATTTGTACAATATCTTATACAATAAAAATCATCAACCAAGCTTAACATTGCAAAGGATGAAAAATAATTTCTTAGAATGATGCTAACCCTTCCTAATTTTCGGTGATCTCTTTTAGCTGCTTCTTCTTGAAATTTCTCCCACTCCTTCATTTGCTTGTTATCAGGGAATGATATCCCATAAACCCTCTGCAATGATTCGGCATCTGCTTTACCTTCCCAATATGTAGCTGAGTTCTGCAATGAAAGATTGATTGATATAAAAGGTGGGTAACTTTGTAAAGGGAACTCTTGATGTTAATTACCCCTTCTAGTATATTTCCAAATCTATAGCAAAAATTTTGGGCTCCTATCTAGAGTTTTAATTCTTTTCCAGAAACTTAAGTTTTTCATTAGTGATATGTCTTCATATTTGAATTACAGAACTTCAAGTTTCATCTAGAATTAACATTCCAGCAAATAAGAATAAGAATTATAAAAACTTGAAAGGTTACGAAAGTGCACCATAACCTCTGTTAAGCCAAATCAATAAGGTGTGCTTCTTTTCCCCATGCCTCACTTAGTAACAATAAATTAACATTAAATGTTATTCTACTATTCTACCAAGTCAGTCTACCATTAAATATGCGGCACCTGGATTTCCCTTCAAAACCCATCAAATAAGCACTATTCAGAGAAAACATCCATGTTTATAATTA
Organism: Pachydiplax longipennis; assembly: GCA_036926295.1. Classification (NCBI taxonomy): domain Eukaryota; kingdom Metazoa; phylum Arthropoda; class Insecta; order Odonata; family Libellulidae; genus Pachydiplax; species Pachydiplax longipennis. The sequence continues at coordinate 8,271,996 of JAVFKF010000024.1, read as the reverse complement.
ATTTAAAGTCAATTTCCATTGATTAGCAAAAAATTAGGTCAAAAGATCAAAAACGTGAGAAGAGGGCACCACTTAGCTATAAAGTGATTTTTGTTGCCGCAACAAATTTTTAAAGAAACAAATCACTCCTCATACTTGTAGAATATTTAGAATCTTTTCTAACAGCTATATAAATGGTTTCTTCTACAAGAATATATAGAAATTCTATAAATGCAATCTTGAAGATCTACACCTAAATATACAGGGAATGTGGCACATTTCAATTCGGAACAGTCTATTATTTATGAATTCAAAATGATTGGCTGTTACTTTGAGGAAAGGCATAATAATAATGGAGAACTTTGTAATTTTTCCACACGATATTATTTATTTGTCGGCCATGGTGGCGGAGTGCTTAGCGTGCTAGCGAGTTAACGCTCCAACCACATGGTCCCGGGTTCGAATCCCGGCTAATCGGGTTTTTCCGGTTAGCGAATGGTTGTTTGTGATTGTTGTATTTACTAAGAAAGAGAGAAAAAAAAAATTAAAAATAGAAAAAGATAAAAAAATAAGGAGTTAATTGTAAGAGTGGCCAGCCTTGGCTAAAATTCGCCCTAGAGACGGAATTATTATTATTATTGGCAAATAGTTTAATATCTTCAGACTATCTACTCAGTGGCAAAACTTTTCTCCAATAAATATATCATGTGGAAAAATGACTAAGCTCTCTATTATTATCATTGGTATCATGTTTAGTTATAGTGGGTCTGGTTGAATGAAGGTGGTGGGTCAAAGGCACTCAGAATCCCCCATAAATTCTATTTGGGACTACATTCATCAATAACAATTGATAGATGCACCAAATTTGGTGGAGGTGGCAAAGTGGTAGTAGTGAACTGTCTAAGACCCCATAAGGCACAACTATTACACAATTGAAAAGCATCAGTCCAAATACTGTTAAGAGAAGTAATGAATAAAAGACCAATTCACCAAAGACTAATAAAATATATAACATATATTACCTTAGTGACTTTGAGGGACTTGATTTTGCCAGTGTGCCTTACATGTGGCCCTCTGCAAAGATCAATCAATGGCCCACACCGATATATAGTTGTTTTTGGTGTTTTCACTTTTTCATTAAGAATCCTCAACTTGAACTCATTGTACTGTAAGCATAAAAAAGCATATTTAGTTACTTATACCTAACACAAAACATTTAGGAAAAGAAGTTTTGAATTTTACCTTAAACATTTGTTTTAAATCTTCTATGTCTACCTCTAACCTCTCGAATGGCTGCTTGTCTTTCACAATGCCTTTCATCAAATTTTCAATGACTGGAAAATCAGAATTGGTAACCTACAACAAGTAAAAGAGTTATAAAATACTGACTTGCCTTAACTGTCAAGTGCACTAAACCTTACAGCTGGGACTTACTTGTTTATCTTCGAGAAACATGTCATAATAAAATCCATTTTCAATGGGTGGACCATAACAAAGGCAACCACCATATATTCTCTCCATTGCTTCTCCCAGAACATGAGCAGTGGAATGCCAGAATACTTGCTGAGCTAATGAATTATGTAAATACAATAAGAATTACAAGATAATCAACTAAAAATTATTACAATCATAATCATACATTATAAACATAAAGTATGCATATCGTATTTCCTCCTTAAGCCAGAGTGAAAAACGAGGGGTATATCACACAGAAAGATGCTTGGTTTACATAAGGATTTCAATTGGGATATTTATAGACAAGTTAATGGGACTGCCAAAAAATTCTCTAATTCTGTTACAAGTTGATCTTTTCATAAAAAATACATACAAATGTACATTTTTTTGAAAATGATTCTGACTCAAAGTTGGGAAAACTTTAATGAAATGTATGGAAGATTTTTGAAATTAACTAAACATATTTGGAAAAAGTTTATTTTTATAACAATATAATTTCGTCAGCTAAAAGAGATGCTGCTTTGTCTTCTCTATTCCAGAGTTGATATACTGTCTGTGAAGCACTGACAACATGGCCACTTAAGGAAGTACCAAGAAGAGAACGAAATATCCAACAAATCCTGAAGAAAATAAAGTGTTACAGGCACATTCTCTTGCAAACTACAAAAACATTACAAAAGACAGATAAATTTAACTATTGGCCTTGCACTTGGAAAAATTGCATATAATATTATGTTAATTTAGACTACTGGTTTCAAAGATACTAAATTCTTAAAAGCTGAGGAACACAACTAATTTAACTTCAGCCTTTGGAGAAAAAATTGCAGGAAAGACTTACATTAGAGGATGATTTGTGTTTTAAGTAAGAAGGTCCACTTCCTTTAACTGATAAGAATGAAAACAGTTTCCATCGTTTGATAATTCTCTGATATACATGTTCCGTAATATAAGTGACGGCTTTCACAGAAAAGATTAAAAGATTAAGCTCGAGAAGATGTAAAAAGACTATAAATACTGAGTTTTTATACATAACTTTCTTCTAACAAACACCTGCTTTCACATATAGATTTACATTACCTTCTGGATCATCAAATTTCAAAAGATGAAGAGCACAATCTTCTTCCAATGGTCTATCAAGATCCCAAAGTTCTCCATTCACTTTAGAGATCACCGTGTTGTCAGCGAGGCCTTGGCTGGAATTAGGAAAGGAACTATTTTAATTTCCAAATATAGTGAAATCAACTTTGAATGGTTTCAGTAGGAAGTCATCCTAAGTCTGGTTTGTGAAACAATGTATTAAAGAGTATGCAACTGCAGGAGTGAAGAGCTTTCCATAGTAATTATAATAATAGATTATAATTCATTGACTATTCATAGTAAAACAGTATTTATATATCAAAAGTTTCATATACAGCGGTACCACCAGTTTAACCCTTAAGATGCTGGAGTATATTTTTTTGCGACAACCGTGTGCGGAAGGAAAGTTAGAGAAACCGTCCCTTCTCCTGGTGCCTCAGACTAGTCGCGGCAGGTAGAAAACCCCCATAATCCGGGGACCTTTTTCCAATGCCTGCGGTCAGCGGTTATTGTTCATGACTTTTGGTTGCTTCTATAACGTAGAAGCAATTGCCAATGATTTCATCGTTTATTAATGATCTTTGATTAAAATAGGTGTCCTATTTCTTTTCGTTGCTGTTTGCTGATTAATTTGATACCAAACAGTTAGTAGATACATTGATATTTAACAATTTGGCTAATTTTTTTGAATTCCACCAATTATAAATGAAAGTAATAGTTCTCTGAAATAAAAGATAAGGTTAGTTAAGTTTTAAATTAAAAATACAAAATAATTCTTTAATTAAAAAGAAAGGATTCTTTTAAAAGATTTATTTTAGATTTAGAAATCCTTCAGACAATGAAAATCTTTAAAACAATTTTCAACGCTAAGTGCTGTTTTACATTCGCTACATCAAAAACGTGTTTTCTCTTTCTTTCCCTTCTCGAAGTGTTCTTGCACACAAAACAAGATTTTTGCTGATTTTTTAATCCAAAAGAATTAGGAATTTTCTCTATAAAATGCCTAGCAGTCAGTCTATCTGGTAAGTTTTCTTTTGCATCACAATCTTCCCTGAATTCGGCATTTCCCCTCACTTTGACACAATATTTTGCAAGAAGCTACTTCACAATGTGATGAACACACCCAAACACAGCCAGAACTCACAGAGAGGTGAGGATATATGAAAGTACGTATGCACTTTCAATTTCTGCAAATCTTGGAACTACCCGGAGGCCGGAAATCCCATAGAAAGGGTTTTCCACATTTAGGACAATGAAAAAGATTTTGCGAGGGTGCATCTCATTCACAGGCAGGGCCATAAAATTGGGGAAGGCCAAGTATGGGGAAGGAAGAGCAGGTCAAACGTTTAAAAACGTTTTTGCCGCAGTTATCTTAGGAAAACGTTTGTAAACGTTCCCCGCAGTTTAAGGGTTAAAGTGAATGCCAAAAAAACTAAAACTAAATATGCATAACAATATGAAATAAGAAAATCGACAAATAAAAATTATTGTCGGAAGGACAGATGGCAAGGGATGATTCAGAGTCAGTCGCAGATGAGTCTTAAGATTATCTATGATGTGTTGTCGTGCACTGACTCTGGCATCCCTCACCCTCCAATGTATTGGTGGTGCCCTCTAAGCCTTCTGAAAACAGTTATATGGATGGCACAACTGAGGGTCGGGGCCTTCAGCCCACCGACGCTCTTGTGACAGGACGTGCCTCAACGACCGACCGATCCTCAATTGGTCGGCCATGTTGGTCTGTAAACTTGTCTTTAACTTTTAGAATAAATCCGCTCAGCCAACCGAGTTAAGCGTTTCAATGTCTTTACGACATTATGACAAAATATATACACAAATACAAACTAAGGAAATTATTTGCAAGAATCTTTATACATGCATTCTTTCAAGAATGCATAAAGTGAAAGCCTGAGAGGGTCTCCTCTGAGAGGGAGGAAGGGAATTTAAAAGATTAGGAAGTCTGTATAATTGCACAATGAATAATCTAAATCTAGGGACATGTAGAAGAGTTAGTCTGGTTGCCCTAGGTGGAACATGATAACCAAATAATGAAGTTAATTCGGAGGAATCAATGTGAGCGTTTATTATATTATAAATGAGGGAAAGATCAGCTTTCATAAGCATATATTTCAGGGATCTTTTGGAGAGGTGTTTTAAAACATACTCTGCAGAGATATTGCGTAGATAGGGCACACGAGATTTTACAATATAGGTAAAAAAGTTGAATATTTGATTGAGGGAGGAAATATTACTATTGGTTGCCATGGACCAGAAAGGGGAGCAATAAGAAAAAACATTGTATTCACAATAAAATACATACATATATAGTTAAGAGATAAACTGTACAAAATTTGCAAGAATTTCCAATCGAAATTGGACTTATTTTTAGGATTGGTAGAATTTAAGTTGCAGTTGATTCATTTAAGCAGAAAGAGGAGAGAATTCATTTCATTTCAGTTTCATATTCTTATAGTTATTTTTCATAAGTTTATAAATGATACCGCTTACCATTTCACTAGTAAAAATGCCAAAACAGCTATAGAATCAAAAGAATTTGTTATTAATGTTTCTGAGAAAAATATAAGTGCCTACCCTTACATATTACCTTATGTTTTTAGCAATTTCATAGGGTGTGGTACGCCACGACTCTGCGCTGACCTGTTTTCCATCAGGAAGGGTTACAGTGATGGCTGATGGGCTTTTTGACAATAAGTCAGCTTCGTAAGAGCTCTTCAACTTCTCCCAAATTTGCAACCTATCCTATAAGGAAAAATGGAAGGACTGTATTCATAAACCTTACAAATTCACTATTAAAAGTTAATTAAAATACAATTATATCTACCAATTCCTAATTGTACCCTTGAATTTATTAATACTCACAAGTATTAAAACGAACTTAAAAATATTAACTCTGACTAAATAAATGAGCTCCTGTCAAATCCCATAATGACCCACCATGAAAAACTTTTTAAAAAATACTTACATCAATGTAACCAGGCCACGGCTTCAGTTCCATTACTCCACTTTTCTCACTAGGTTCTTTGCTTTTTCCTTTCATCTTCGCCGATTTATTCTTGGAAGCCTAAATATTTTCAAAGAAAAATTAATGCCATAAAGTAATTAAGTTAGGTGTAGACATCTTCCGCAGTTTTTAGGAATATCATGCATATTCATCACAACATACATCCCCATTTCTTCCTCAAGCAAAAAAAAAGACGAAAAAGACTTCAATGCTTAATTTGCTTACATCAGAGGGCGGCTTCATCTCACTCATCAATTTATTAATATGAAGATACCATCGATATACATGAGGTAATTCTGGCTTCGGAGCTTTACCAAGCTTTTCCAGTAAATTAACGTCAGACTGGCTTATACAGTAGCCATCGATATAACTATTATTCGCGAAATACTCGTTCAAACGGAGGATTTCTTCTGCAGTTACATGATCACCTTTGCAGAGTTCCATGACAGTATTCTATCTCTTACTACTATAGATGTAATTTATCCATTCAATAATAGCAATATTATATCTGTAAAAAATTATCTGAAATTACTTGCAAATGATAACTCTTTATGAGAAAATTTACAAAGTAAATCATTCAGATGTGAGAGGTTTGCCCACCATTCTTATGGTTCAAAGGGGTACTCCAGGAAATTTCACTAAAATGTACGCGATTATCTGACAATGTTCTGGAAGTAAAGAATTGCTTAAAATAAGAAGTCAGTGGCGCACTCAATTTTCTACATCGAATAACTCAGCTTCTTCATTTTTCAATTTAATGTTTACAAATACCACAGGAATACACGTAGATAATTAGAAGACCAATTAAGAAAGGGCGAATAAAATAAAGATAACTAGCAGAAAACAGAAGATTATGATAACCTCACATGCAAGTAACAGTCAGGCACTAAAATAATCTTTAAATAATATTAAGATTGTTCACTTTAAAGGTTATATTTTGATGAAGTAGAGAAGGAAATATAAAACTACACTGGATATAAACTATTTAATGGTAAGGACGGGCAAGTCGAAAAAAAACTTTACTATCTGAGAGGGGCTGCTTAAAATTTCACTGTAATGATACTATTTATATCTATGAAAACAATATTATGGAAATGATTTACGAACAAAATTTTCCTCATGAATATTAATTAGGAAAAAAATTGAGAGCACCACTGCAAACCGCTCATTTAAAGTGAAATGCGAAGAGAGCTGATGCAATAACATAATCCCATAACAGAAGCCCGATTTTCAACACGTAAGAGCTACGAACCGAAGCATAAATTCTGCAACCTTTTTTTACAATCCTGGGGATACCTCGAGAAAAGGTAGGCCCAAACATCTCACTAAAACAACAAATTATACTTTCATGCCTTTTCACTATCAATGGCAACGTTCTTCATTTCTTCGGCAAGTTGGTCAGGCATTTTTGACGTTTTCAGCGACACGTGGTGTGTAACATCCAAGATGTGATTCGTGAGGCTTCGGAGCAAAACTTTCTGTCAGTATTTCAATCTATGACGATTGACACGTGTTAAAAATGGCTTAAATGTTGGTGACAATACTCTGATTCATTCCTTAACCACCGAGAGTATGAAAATCTTCCCGTTGGTGCAACTTGCAGAATAACTTGGCCACCTTAACAGTATCGCAAAGTATTCGATTGTAGGTGATCGATTACGTCGATCTATAGTAACCCAACCTTCGGGTGTTGCAGGTTGAGCGATGCAGACGTTGCAAATAGCCGATTGATGGGCAGTTTATGAGGAACGTGAGGAGTTAACGTAATAATGTACGTCACCGAATTACTCTTAGGGATGCTGTTTATACCGTTTCAACAGCATTCACGGCATTTCCTGCTGTCCGACAGCACATTTTTCGTTTTTTAAATTTCGCTGGAACTTCCTATGTTTTACTCAATATTTTATTATCTAGTTTTTATTCCTTCAAGAAGGATGACATTCATAATAAGGGTTTAAGAAAAGCACGCTTTAATCTTTAACTCTCACTTATCGTCGTCCAAGAATCACGATTAAAGGCCGTTAATTAATGCTTAAGCATTTTTTGATTGAGTTTTGTAGTAGTTTCGTTTTTACAGGGATTTTCCAAGTCGGTATTTCATCTCGTCCCTATTAGAATGAATAACTCTGCTAGAGGGAAGGCGGGAGATTCAGAGAGAAGAAAAGAATAAGGATAGAAGACTTGGTAGCTTACGAAGTGTTGCTAGTTGCTCATAATGCTTTCAGGATTGCTTGATTGCAGGAAAGTTCAGAATGGTTCTGCGATGCTCTTCGGAATGCATCTATACATGGTGGTTTTTTTACAAAAGTAAATGTATGTTGCTCAAATTTCTTGGTTAGCTTTTACGTCTTAATCTACAATTCTAATGTAATTCTCGGTGGCAGCTTTGTAATGGATTCTTACTATCTTAAAAAATGACATCATTGGTCCACTTTATCAGAGTTTGAAATTAGACGTGTTTGTCAAATGAAATAATCCATACTGTTCCAGATTCTCTAGTCAGTAATGATGGAATATATGGATATAAGTACATTTTTCTCGATTTTGTAAGATTACCTCATTCCAGGTTGTCTCTATGAGTTCCTAGATCAGAATATTGAAATTTAGTTTACATTAGAAGATCTGGGCAATCAAACTGACAAAAACTGGAACACAGGGTTGATTGAATTTCCCAATTAATTGTGTATATTCGATTTCTTTTATTGGATACCTTTCCTTCATAACTAATCTGATAGCTCAATCACATTTGATGACTAGCGATTGCACAGGCTTACTCCACTTTTGTTAATTTAATACAATTTAAAATGGGATCACTTAAGGGGACAGGACTGTTGAATCTATTACAATGAAGAGGATTCCATGTATAATGTTACTTTCATAAAGTTGTACCTGAATGGGCTCCCTAATAACCAAGTGGGTAGTGTTTGGTGAAGGTGTTCTTGGGTTCAATTTCCAACACCTACAAAATGACCTTAGCTATGAAAGCTCTTTTAGCAATACTGTTATTTGTACCCACAATCCTAATAAACTAATACTTGGCTTTATTTGAAACTATCAGCAGTAACAAACCTCACATAATCATAAATCATACCGCATTTATAACTATGATTTATATTCAGAGGGACTTTTTCTAATCTTCATCTTTGAATACTCTCCACATCATTGATAATTCAGTTTTCTTCTGTTTGAATTAATGCACTGTATGGGTAGTAGTAGCTGAGCTCTTCTCATTGAAGCTTTTCAGATATTTAGCATATTTTTCCCAAATTTACATGAAATAATTCTTTTACTTCAGACAATTTATCTGTTTAATTACTTTTAAATGCAAAGTTCTTGTACGATATCTGCCAACTATTACATTATGAATGCATACAAATATAGAAAATTAGAAAAGTAGCGATTCATATTTAACACAGCATTTCACAGTTTTATTAAAGATATTCAACTTGTTGGGTTAGCAGCCTTGATAAAATGAATCTCACACAAATGAAAATTGAGTCAAGATCATAAATCACTGATGCACCATCACCAATCACTTAAGAAACTCTTCTCAAGGGAAGGGATAATAGTCAAATTACGGCCCATCCTAAAACAGAAAAAGAATTAAGTTAATCACCATGTTTTACATTCTGTGAACCAAACAATTAAATTACATAAGTGATAGTACACTAAAAGAGATCTTCACAAGGGTACATTCCAGTAGTTTTCGAATAATTGATGCTGAATAAAAATATCTCTATGATAAGATTTGGAGACACAGACAAAAATTTTTTATGATAAATGTTTATATACTAAAATCCTAATGAATTATTTCAGAATTTTCTTTATCAGTCAGCCAAGCAGGGTATCATACTATAACCTTTTTCCTTTCAAGTTAAACAATAAAACCACTACACTTAAGAGCCTGACTTTGCACCAGGATCTAGAAACTCTTCAAGGAAAAGTGCTTTAAGGGAATTTCTAACAAAATATCTTCCAATTAACTTTTTAAAATGCTATCACGATATGATATGCACAGTAGAAGTCATAGAAACTTCAAACTCAGATTATAATTCAAGTTACTCATAAAATTGATATTTTAAACCATTGTTGTGTAATTTCACAGCAACCACAATTTTAGAAAAAACAATTGGTAACTCCCAGAGCAGATTTTGGAAATGGCTGACTTTGTCAATGCTAAATCCTCATTACATTCTAAGCAAGTTGCTTTATGTCTTTAAGATTATCTTCAGGAGAAAGTGTAAGACAGAAAACTTCCTTTAGGATGCAAGGGGAAGACTGATCAGACAAGTAGATTTGAGCAATTTATTTTTTAACTTAGTGTTTCATGGGAAATTGCTTTTGACTCTGTGTTGGTACATATAATATACCTAATGTATTTAAATACATTAAATTGACCTCTAGAGGTCTTAATAATATTACTAGAGGATGACTTGATATTAGGATTCATTTCGAGGTTGATTGAAAAAAGGATATTAAAATTTATCAATGCAGTATCAAGAAAGATAAAAAAACCAATATGCTAGATGTGGCAATACAGAGATGAGAAATCACAGTATCCTAAAGAGATCATGAGTGTCTCCAAGTTTACATAAAATATTTTAATCCACCCATCTTTGACTGGTCTTCTCACACCCTAAAACATTTCATTACTTTGCTCCTTCTCCTCAGCTGTGTAATTAGCTGACTATTGTACAACAAGTAAGAGCTTTTGTAACTTTACTACTTCAGACTTTTGCATTTTAGATAACAGGCAACTTGCAGTTTTATTTTACTGTACATAAATCTAAATTTAGATCATGCAGTAATCTTTCAGTTTTAACTGTACATAACTCATGTATAATGCTATCCCAGAGATATTCGTTGACTATAAATTATTTCAAGGTACTGCAATAAACAGCTGATAAAATTTTTGCTGTTAATAGCTTATAATTGTATTAAGGTGTAACCTTGTTTTCAATTGGATGCTAAACTCAAATACTTACTCTTTGAATCCTATAGAAATTTCTTCTACTTTGGAAGAATGGCACACAATGGAAGCTACGGATAGCTTTGGATCAAACAATGGTGAAACAAATGTTCGACCAACTCGCTTTAAATCATCTACAGTCACTTTTGGAATCAGCCTCAAGATCTGCCTAAAAATATATAAAATCAATTTGAAATAAAGTAAAGGAGAATTCAAACACAACATTGCAACCTGTTAACAGAAAACATCAGTAGCAAATGATGATGTAAATATACCATATATCAACCTACTTTCATAAAATGATAGGATGCAAGTTAACTGCAAGGGCTCAACTGATGTTTGGAAATCAGTAAGATTAGAAGCATTCATTGTGTCAAAAGTTTGCAAAATGCAGGAATCAAAGAATAATTCACTTTAAAGCAGGGAAAACCAGCTCTGCTCATAATGATGATGAAAGGTACAGGAATTTCTCACTAAATAGCCTCTAATTTCATAAGACCTTGGGATTTATCAATCCATATTTTTAAAAAATCCAAATAAACAATTCAAAGAAAATTATTTATATTTTAAACTTAAAGTGCACTGATGAATACTGCACTGAGTAATCATCAAAATAAACTGGGAACAAGATATTAAGTCAATGGGTATGTTTTCATATGTCGAACAACACAGATGATTTTACCAGTAAAGCTTAAGGTTTAGGTTTCAATCATAGGTAGTCTTACCCAATATAATCTTGGCCTACACCTTTGAAATATGATTCTACAGAATTGGACACCACATCTCTTATGGTCTTTTCCTTCTCTATCACTTCAAAGATGAGAGAACTGCGTGCTGATTCTAAAAGAGCCTCTTCCCACGTAGCATCATCCATCAGCTGAGCATCCTTTAATGGAATTGTTTCATACTTATATATTATAGCAATAGTTTTGATATTCATGAGTTAGCTTATGTGGGTTAAAATGGTTGTCTTTTCTGCATTTATATTATTAGAGTAATTCATAAACACCCAAAGTGGAGGGGATGGAATATTTTAGGCAGAAGCATCCCCTTAATTTGACATAAATGTTACTTTTTGATACAAAACACAGTAAAACCCATCTCCTGCTTAAGATGCTGTCTTGTTTAATCATCTCCCAGTTCCTACTACACAAATCAAATGGTAAAAATTCTTTTTAAAACACTCCACTTCCTCCTTACAGCAAGGATTTTTCCAATCCCAACATGCACTGCAATCCACTTTAGCCTCATTTGATAAACCAAACACTTTTACATTATCTGCATCACCATCCCCTTCAGTTACTCCTCGTCTCTAAAAATGTTCCTTGTGACTCTCTAGTCAGGGATTTTGTAACTCTAAGCTATCATACAATAGTGACAAATAAGTTGTCACTGCCAAGCTTCTATCTTGACCGAATAGTTTTCATGAGATAACTACAATTTTGTAGCACTTTTTATTCTTGAGTGACTCATGAACAGTTAGTCGAGAATGACATTGCAAAATTTAACTTCCCGCCAGAGTTTGCGCACATGCAATTCCAATTTCAGAGGTAAACAAGGCAGTGACTCTCAGCAGTTTCAATATTTTTGTATTGTATTAGCTTGATATAGCATGGCAGCATATGTTTTAATAGAACACATCTCTTGATATGCTGTAATGGAAAAATAAAACTATTTTACATGTATTTCTATGTATTATAAATGATTTGTTATGCTTTTTATGTATGTGTAGATTTAGATTCTACAAATATAATGTTTTAATTGCTTTACTTGGGAGCATATGCAAATGCCAATAAGTGATAATGTTACTGTTATAGCTTTTGAATTCTAAGACAGTATTTTGTAATTTGAATATTCGTAGAACATTTTTGTTAGCTGGTAAAGATAGCCATGATAGACTTGCGAGTCTGTCATTAAATCAGTATTTCAAATACAATACTGGTGGAGATCTCTGAGATATGTATTCCATTTCTCTGTACCTTTTATTATAACTGACACAGTGAAAAATGAAACACTTTGTTGAGACTGAACAAAGCTATGGAAGGCAAAACAACAGGTTTCAGTCACTCTTAGAAGTTATCATAAGATTTCCTGATTTTGCATTTATAGAAGTTGAAACCGATGAGTATTATCAATGAATTCTTCAACTCTATTAGAATAAGTTGTAGATTTTTCTAAATATTTCTGCTACAAAGTTATTTTTGATAATATTTGAGTACCTTTTTTTATATTATATGAAATTGAAATATCGTAGAACAATGCATATGATGATTATATTATTTCAATAACGTCCATATTGCTAGTTGTTCATCACATTGTATTTGATAATAAATGCAGCTACAACCATTCACTTTACTATGCAATAGCTATCTTAATCAAAATGGAAATTTTCTTGTTTACACTTTCCTCATCTATGTGCACTTGCCAATTCTTGCCTACTAAATAAAAAGTGACAAATATGGTAGCAGTAGTTCTAGAGAGAATGTCATTTACAAAATCCCAAAACTTGATTTCAACCAAAAGATTTCCAAAGATTTCTTTGGAAGGCCGACTTCTCGACTGAAAACTATGGGTGACAAGTTACAAAATTGACCCCCTGAATTAACTAATTTTGTGAGAATAAAGGGAAGATGTATAAGAAAACTGTTATTTTTCTCACTTTCATAGACAATATGAACTCTGAGATAGAGTGAGACCTTTCCAATCAGTTTTGTCTCAGGACAGAACATAAGATTAAAAATTTGCTTGGTGGTCTTCCCTTTTGTCAAAATATCAAGTTGTAAAATTATTGAATGAACCAGCAAGGGAGTACAGTATTTTGTGGGCTGTTGAGTGTAGTCTTGAAGATACTGTGTTTTGTGGTGATCTATTACAATTGCTGTTAAAACCTTAATAATTTTCCCCTGATTTTCTATCCCATAATAAAAATTGCTTCAGTATAGGGTGAAAAAGGACCAAAATTAAGTAAAAAGGAAACTTTAAAAAATAACATCCCATGAGGTAAAGCCTAAGCTAATTGAGTTTAAAGTTATAAAAATTAAATTTTTTAAAATATACAGCCTAGCATCATGTATTAATATTAAATCATGACCTGGCATTCCATAAATATTTGACATTGATTTTTAAATATTGAGGAAATTGATGCATTGTAAAGAATTGTGCAAGAAGAAACAATTGTGAAGAAAAAGATACATTATCCATTAGGAGAGATTTGACAGAGTATTGATACTTCATTCAAAAACTCTTTTTACTAAGGAACCTACTAGATTACCAAAGCCACTCTGTATTGGATGCAGAGGTTATAGGAAAAACTTACCAAGAAAGATTCCTAATTTGGAATGAATCTACCAAGGATTTAACTTTGAGGATATGTAATTGGCCTCATTTCATCGATATGATATTTAACAGTAGCAATACTCTTATTCAAAGAAAATCTAACATACCACAATTGCCTTGGCTTCCCTATAGGCTGCAACCACATTTGTGGCTCTGTAAAGGGTGAGATAAAGAAGACCTTCATTTGGACGTGGTCCAATGCTATAGCTGTAGGCTAGACCCAAGCCACGGATTTGCCTCCACATTGGACCCTATAAGATAAAGAAAAGAACTTAAGCATTGTTTACCCATAATACAAAATCCAGTCAAGTTATTAAGCTGAAAATAAAACTCTGATATGACAAAAATGACTAAAATCAATAATTAGAATCAACCAACCTCCAACTGTGTTAAATACTGTATGAAGAGGAGTAGAGCAGGAAGATCTGGATGAGAGTAATCATTGATGGAATGAGTACACTGATTAAAGAACCCTGACTCCACACTCCCAAGTCCCAGAACATATCCTGGGCAAGCAACGTCAGGATTACCACCTCTCACCCATTCGTGCATCAATGTCCAGTCAGGAGTCACCTTCAACCTAAAAAATGGAAAATTATAAAATGACAGCCAGCTCAGAATTATGCAATGCTGACATGTAAACAAATAATAAATATTATCCTCCAATAAAATCTTGGAAGATAATATTTATCTATACTTCCACCACACCTGATAATTTCTGTTTTCAGGATACATATTTTTTAAGATCTTGTGTAGTAATCTATCAAGGTCATTTGATATCTTCATTGCGCTTCTTTCAATATTGCAAAAATGAGCAAATCTTTATCAACTGAAGACTGAGCATTTGTATATAAGATGCAGTGCTTTTTTTTACATAATAACAATAAGAGAACAGAATAACAAACTAATCCAGTATTTTAAATTTATTAATTTTTTTGATACTCTTGTCATTCACATCAAATCCTAAACACATAAGATAATAATAAGTGCTTGAATCATTCTGTACATAACCTGAAGATAAGGATTTAGACCAAATCAGTCATTTTTAAAAATTAATTTGTATGGAAACTACTTAATTTTTCATTACCTTCAAGATGCAAATGATAAGAAAGGAGGTTAAATGCTAAAAATTGACCAAGTTAAAGTTGAATTCTTAATTGGAGCTTTGCATAGTTTTTTTCACCATGCTCTGTTTCAAATATTATACAGTTGTAGTCCGTTGTAACAGAGCTGACAAAAGTGGAAAAGTACTCATATTAAAGTATATTCATTATAGCTGAATACTAAATGTCTGTCCTTTTGAAGGGCAGAGAGTGGTAGAATGGAACTGTAGGGTTTTTAATTCTTACATTAATGCTTCAGGATACATAAAAAAGACCGTTCATGTCAAAAATATTGTTTCATTTATTCATAAACCATAACCAAAGTGCATATGTACGTAGGGACAAGTGAAACTCATGAGAATTCTCTAATCAAGGCTCCCCAAAGCATTTTTGGCAAGGAGAGGTGAGGTAAGTTGTGGGAAACAAATGCCTGAATTAGGTGGTGATAAGGTTTGGATTTTATATTTTTCTGCTCTTTGAAGAGATAACGCTACTCAGATTAGGATTTGCTTATTTGACTTCATTTAATTTCAGTTGATGATTCTGAGATATGCCTCCTGCAAGGCATATATAGGGCACTCGTGATAGCGATACTTCAAAAATTACCACTCGTTATAATGGAGGTAACTCCTTTTTCTTTTTTGCTGTGTAATGGACAATGAAATGGACCAAAAAAGCACTTGCTATATGCAACTCTCCTTACATGTCATATTTACTATAATGGACTTTACTGTATTTACTCAAAATTAAACTCCTTTTCAGTCCTTTTTTGTCTAAATCATTGGGATGTGTATTAAAATCAATGGCATTCTGCATATATTCGGACATCTACTCATGTTCCATAGCGAATAACCTCTTGAGGGCCTCAGGTGTCACAGGGGTGACACCCAATGCCTTTAAAAGTGTATCAAAATGTAATTTTTTTGTCAATGTTATAAATGAAATGATGTTACATTTGATCACATGTTATTTTTGAGTAAATACAGTATTTATGCATCAAGATTTTTCTAAAACACTTTTTGAGGCAGCAGGTGTGATATAATCCAGGGCAGATTCTGAAAAACCAGGTTATGTAGACACCCTGCATTGGAAGAACATTAACTTACTTCTTTTCAATGCTTGGACTTTCAACATTCATAAATTTGGTCCATGGCTCAATGATATTGACTCCCATATCAGAAAGAGCAGTAACATTAGCTGCAAGATGAACTGCCAATCGTGATGGACAAATTAAAGCCTCTCTCACAGCTTCAAGCTCGGCCAACACTGCTTCTTCTGCCTCTTCTCGAGTCGCAAACTTTCCAAACAAATGATGCAATTATTAAAACAAAACAGAACATCATAAGTTATTAAAATGGCATTTTGTTATTTATTGATACTATATTAACATTATATTCATTGGTCTTATTCCAAAACAACTGAAAAAGTAAAAAGTTGAATTTGTTAAGAATTTTTTGTACCATTCACTCCAAGAATTTCTACATTATGAAAACAAACTGATGTAGCCATAATTTATGGCATGCTAGAGTGACTAAGATTAAACCAAAAGAAATGATTAATGAGAATAATATTCTTTTATGAATGGATACTTATGAGAAATACCAAATAGTAATTTGGAAGATAGAACAATTAGAGTATTTTACCCCTGCCAATGAATCATTACCATTTGGAGTAAAAGAAAATTGAAATTATACATCATAGAAGGTCTGTTTCTAGTATTTTGACAGGTGGAACAAATAGTGAAGAAAAAGACTAACCTTGAGTGGAGAAGTGGATGGGTCACTGGAATGATCATTGGAAGATGAGCGGTTCAAACGCGTCAGTAATTGGAGAAGGAATTTATGCTGACGCATCAACCCAGAAGCATGGAAATTACTATCTGTAACATACATATTAGGATCAGTGCTAAATATTCATAGAGGCTAACTATCTGAGTAGAATATAATATCTTAAGATATTATTTGATAAGCTTTTCCAATTTAAAAAAAATTAGCTACCAAATTCAGAATGTCTAAGGTTGAAATGCAACGTCTTAATTATATAATAATTGCTCTTTACAAAAAATAAATGAACATAATTTTTAGGCTTCAAAAGCCGTAATTTCTTATCCATAAATAATTATTTATTTTATTATTATAATTAAAGAAGTATTTGTAAGACTCATTTTATTTTTTGATTTAATTTTCTTTGGTTTGTAAAATCTTTCAATTTTAGCATTCATGATGTGAATGCAACAGTTCAGTAAAAATATCATTTGGAAGATATTCTCCATATTTTCTCAAACATCTTATAGTAGATCAGAAAACAAAAATTGAGATCCATTTCCACTAATATTAGTTTATAGAAGAGCATTTGAAAACTGCTCTGCCAAATCAATTTTATTCTGAAGTAATTGTGACATTCTAGAATTTCTTTTTATTATATTCTCGTTTTCAAAAGTTGGAGAATCAATGAGCACAAAAAGTAAAGAATATCACCTCTACTATAACATGATCCCCTTATAAGGGCTGAAGCCAATTTGTCGCCTTTACGTCTCGCCTGAGCCACATCATTCACCATTTTAGCCGCAATCGTGCGGAGGCGTTCTGCATTAAGTTTTGTGGCTAATAAAATATCTCTGGCCCATTCAACTCCTCTACTGTACTTGGATGGCTCCACCTTAAGGTAGGCAAATTGAACAATCATTTCCATTCTCTATCCCTGAAATATGTATTTCATCTTTACTTCTAGACTTCTCTTTTAAAAAAATTAAGTTGCAGGAGTAATTGAAGATGTTCTTTTTTATTAGAAAATAGAATTTTCTAAAAACATAAATGAAAAAAACAGAGCTACAATTTTTTAGCTTCACGATATAATAATAATTTACTCGACCCTCTTAATGCAGTATATATCACTTTAATCATAAAAATATATAAAAGATAGAAACAAAATCAGAAAAAAAAAACAAAAAAAGAAGGAATATAGACACCCCAGAGGAAAATACTCGTCTTGGGGTTACTTCATAATAATATAGGCATGTAGCCAAAAAATCTACAGTTAGAGAAAATTTACAAATAACCATGTTGGAACTTAAGTTAAAACAAAAACAGCAGGAATGAGTGTCTTTACAATAAATTTTCTGTTGAAAAGAGCCATTTTCTTAAATCTCTACCAAACTTAGTATAGAGCTTGGATTAACCAGATTGCCTGGAAGGAGAGAAAGTAATTTTGGTCCTAAATACATATGCGTATGTTTAAAAATTCTTACATAGGGAGGACATTTGCACATTTGTGTAGATGCCCTCCCTATTGTGAAATATTTTAAAGTTCTTATAAACAAATAAATGTCTTAAGGGCAAAATATCCATGATTAAAAATAACTGATATGAGAATTTTTTTTGCATAGAATGACTACTTTTTAACTGCTTAAAGAGGCTTTGTACTGGAAATATGAGAACCTCTCTAGAAAGTTCAGCCATATTGTAAACTAGAGTCAATCAGAGAATAACACACAAGACATGAAACAGGTATAGGGCACAAATATCTTAGAAAGTAAAATTTAACTGAATTTAACTTAACATTATTATTATATCCTCTCTTCGTTTCTTTATGTGTAACTTCCAATCAATGTTCTTGTCCATTACAATTTCATTCATTCATGTAATATGATTCTTTCGGTTTCAATATATCTACATCAAGTTGGATCTCATAATTTATCTGACATTTAAGTCTCAAATCTTTTTATATAAAAAGTTTCTTTTAGCAATTCTCTTACATAAATCATTCGTTATTTTTTTAAATTTAATTTTTAAAATTGTTTATAATTTGCTGACCCTTAAGTAGCTTATTCTATACCCCAATTCAATTTTTCTATGAATATATTATATGCTTATATTTGCATTATTTAGTTGATATACTTCATCCCATGGACATTAATATAAAAATTCATTCAAACAAGATAAGTCAACTTGAGTCTTTAAGTCCACATCTATATTTTTATATTCCAATTTCATCTGCTGAACTCTCTACATAATCTCTAGACCAGAGAAAAGCATGATCTATGCATGATTCACTTATGCTTTTTATCCTTGTTGAAGTATGTAATGCAGTATGCAAAACAATCAGTTATGCAGAGTAAAAATATTGTATATAATTTTGAAGTATAGAATCATTAAAACCAGAAGATAAAAAAGTTATTTAATTTTAAAAATTTTTAGGCAAAACTTAGGGTTACTCAGCATAACTCTCAATGTACAGCTAGTTCCAAAGAAAACTTACCACCTAAGCCGAAACCCGCATAACAGACGTGAAGCTCGATGAGAGCGAGTCTAGAGTTTTCCATGCATTCTATTGGCTCTTGGAAGGAGGAGCATTCAGACGGCATTTTTTAAACCATTGTGAAACGCGTTGAACGTATTTGTACCGTCTTTATTAGCTCGAAATCTAGTTTAAATTTAGTGTTACTTTTTACTATGTCAGCAGCATAGTATTAAAAAATGAATAAAAATCTGATCTCCTTGTTTCGGCCTGAAATTTCTGTGTAATTCACCTTTTTCTGGAGGCATCGGGTAAACTTACTTTAGCTGCTTCAATTATCCAATAAAAAATTATGTCATTGCAAGATTGAAAAGGATTATATTATTAAGTTTTTTATGCTCTTGACGCCTACAGGAGGAACTTTTATATTTATTTGGAGGAAATTCACGACTATGACTCAAATAGAAACATGAACGAAAACTCTGCAAGGAGATAAAGAATACTTAGGAATATGAACACAATCAACTGTATTTCAACTAATTTATGTTGCAGAAAAATGCTATCGAGAAAGGGAGCATGAAAAAACTGCGAAACCTACTAAGGAAAGCAAAGATGAAAAGAAACTTTATCTGGATGAATACACTGAGAAAGAATCATTTTAAGTCAACCTGGTAAAGAGCTCTGAAAATTAGACCCAAAACATTTTACAATAAAGAAAACCGTAAATTACGATCAACTACATCAGATAATTACATCAAATATTATAAAAATTTTAAATACCACCAAATCATATGATAGAAAGTAAAATATTAATTGCTGTGCTATCATCATTTTCTAAGGTAATCGCTTAAAATTCAAATTGCTAATTTAGTATTTTAGAAAATAACATAGATATTAGAATAGTAGCACTCGTAATTTAAATACTGAAGACTACATTTTTTTCACGTATCGAATAAAAAATTAATTTACGACGAAATTAACGCCAGCATCTCGTAACACTTTTCCAAAAATATTGTTCATTGCTATTCCCAGAAAAACTATCCCTTTAATTAAATCAAGTTCATGTTCCTTGCAAAATTATACTGTCCCAACTTTTATCTGATGCTAAATCTCTTTCTTGCCCCGTGGTGCAAATTTTGACTCTATTTCTTCGCAGTTGAATTATTCTGCAGTACAGAGAAGTATGAAATTTGCTTGATACGACAAATAACGGTGCATTAGGTATTTTAGAATATATGTGTCAACACGTCATTCTGTTCCCCTACCAGGCATTCGTGATGACGGTATCAGATGAAGCATTATGATTTTGAGATGAGATTTGGCTGTTTATGACAAATTCGCGTCTGAGGATTTACTAATTCTTTCAGAGAGAGGGGAGGCCCTCCACCCTAGCCCTAGGAGTATCCTTTATTCATTCCTTTGTGTTTCTTTTTCTTTTGTTTTATCCATTGAAAGGTATTGTCTATTTTCTCAAAGGAACCATAAAACGGCCAATGGGTGAAGGTGAACTCCGCTCTGAGAAGAAAAACCCCCTTTTCGTATGTATCCGGGGTAGCGAATTTAAAAGCGCTAATGAGGATTCCTGACCGCACCCCTGCTGAGCAGCTATCTAAGGTTAGGGTATGGTGGCGGCGACCGATCACAAGTAAGGTGGGAAATGGTGGATCCGCGATTTGTTATCTTCGCCACGGGTATTCCCTTAGGGAATGAAGATATTCAACTCTATTTTTGAGGTAGACAACCTTTCAGGACTTCTTGCAAGGAATCCAGTTTAAGATGGTTAAGAAGCAACAGTTAGTATGGCAAATCAGAGCCTTAAGACTGATTTGCACATTGCGGATAAATTCCAGGTTTTTGTATACTTGCATATTGTAGGTTTACACGTTAACATCTGGTTTATTTACATTTACATTAATACCCCGCGAGCCACCGTATGACGTATGTCAGGGGGTGTGAAAATACCCACAGCACGATTTCCATTGTTATACTGAAATGATTTTCAGAACTATGCGCTAAGTGAAAGTGAGACTAATGATTAATGATCGCTGCTTCGGTTTCTGAATGCCTCAAGTAAACTATATAACCCGAATTGTTTGAATGGTGCATAATATGTATAATAATTAAAAGAAAAATCACCGTCAATAATTATGAATGATGGGTAAAAGTTGTCATGGAAGAATACGTTAAAAATAGAAACTAACGGATGGTAACCAGACTTACATGAGAATATTCCTCTAATTCTCATGATTCATACCTTAGCTGTTACAATATTCTTGGTTCTAAACGTAATCCATTATTCCAACATTCACTCCAAGGACCTTCGTAGCATCAGCCTTCATCCTAGGCACATCATAATTCTCTACGAATTTTGCGAAGATGTTTCGAATTATTTTAATGGTAATGCAAGGAAGATCATTCCAGTTGAAATAGGACCTTTGGAAAATCTGAATGATAACATAAAGTTGAAAATGTTTGGGTGCATCATATCTGAATTAGTATCTTTATATTCTGCTTTTAAAGTGAATGGCATAAACTGTATTAGCTTATTCAAAATAACTAATTCAACAACAAAAACAAAAAATTAGTAATGCTGCCTATCGTCAATTTATATAAATCAAGCTCCTCGTCAATGATTGTTCTTTTATACATATTGTTTTTTATGCTTTATTTTGCGTCTATATTGAGCTAAAAATTTCGTAGTTTGAAATGACTTGAGAAATGAAAAATTGATTAGAGAAATACCATCTAATATTTATTCTTTACGCTTACGAGAACCAAATCATTTAACTTCTCTTACAACATCTATGATACAAAGGTGATAGAGCGTTGAAGATGATCTTACTAGATCAACTAAAGTTTCACTATGTCACTAAATGTCACTAAAATATGAATTGAAACGTAAATACGGAATTGTAGACACTCCGCATATTCAATGTCGCAGAAACTTGAAGTTTATATGCCGATTACCGATAAATTATATCTCTAAAGTTATTTAGAAGAAACCATTGGCTTGCATAGATAGTAATACTAATGTTAGCAATTTTATCGGTTTGAAAAGACCTCAAAATCTCTTTCCAAAATAAATTGCTGATAAGAAGATAGTTTAGGTACTAGCTTAGTGAACTACTCGAACTTTCTTATAGAATTAAGAGAAGGTTGCTATAAAACATAGAACATCGCTATAGTATAAAATTTCGGAGATCCTGGGAATAAACTGATGCATCAGAAGGAAATTTCAGAAAGTATGATATGTTATCGACGTTATATCCTGTATATTTGGATGTTAACCATGTTTGACTAAGATGTTACTTTAATTGGATAAATGAGTAGTTTCTCTGGAGACTGTCATAAACGGAAAAAATATATGTTGGATGAGAAAATTGAGGTGAGTGCGTTATACTTTTAAAAGAGGTCGTTGCTCCTACTCAAAGTAATCAATTGGTCGACGAGGAACGCAAGGAATGCCATTACCTATTGTAATGTATCCAAAAATCTGGAATTAACATACCTCTTACACTTTCGGTTGTTAAATTCATTTGAGTGTATGTATTACTGTTGCCGTCGCTTCTCACTTCCCTATCTCTTTCAAAACAGTCCCCCTCTTGAAGTCCTGGTGAATTCATTGCTTTATTCACTTCTTCCAATCACTCCTGTACCTTGCTTTTCAAATTTGTCATGGAATGTGGAGAGATTAAAAGTTTCTCATAGCCAATACATTTTAAATACGAAGGAATATTTTCAATATCACCGAGCGATAAATATGTAGATAGACTAGCCATACCAAACCACCACCCATTCATCTCAATCATCACAATTCTGTCAAAAAATATGAGAGTTACACAGGGCCAACTATCAACCGAGGTGAGCAAAATTTCAATATGAGCCTCATATGCGATTCTTATCCCCGTGTGATACTTACAGGGTTGGAATTACAGGTAAAAAGGCCCTGGGAAAAACTATTTCACTAAGTCCCTATTATTTAGCGTATTTTTAATGTTTTCTAAATTATATTAATTGTAAACGTTATATTAAACAATTGAAATATAAATAATGTAGGTAGTTTTGTATGCATTCAAAATTAATTGAAAATTTTACATTCATAGCTAACAGTAGCATTCAATGAGCATTATGACCAAACCTCATTCGCCCTATCTTTTTGTGTATTTTCAATTTTAAATCAAATCTTTCTTTTTCGTTTTTCTTCTTTCTATTTTTTATTCTCTTAGTATTATTTTACATCTTTATAACCATGTACCTTCATACAAGGTTAGGTGGAAGAGAGGCCCACTCGGGCCTAAGCTCGCCTAATAAAGGGTCTATTAAATAAATAAATAAATATTTTAGACCTTTTAAAGGTGATAAATATAGCGAGAAGAAGGCTTAAGAACGTAATGGTTTGTGACTGCAACCATTTCAAGAGGAATCCACAGAAGAAATCACGTTCATTCGATTCACATTTCAAAGACACCGAAAAAAATTGATTTTGGATTCAAAATTAACGCGAAAGATGGTTGTCTCGTAATCGTCATCTTTATTCATTCAGGGAAATCGATCCTAGCACATTTTCTCTCAATTGATTTGGACAGTATAGTAAAAATTCCAATTGCATAGATGATAAAATTTACTGATTTTTTACCGATCGATTTTAATTTCGATGCAATGAAACAAAATTTATTTAGAATACGCAGAGAATGCCTCGAGACTTTATACTATGTATTTACTTATAGTTTTTTGATGTATTTAAAGTAATAGCCTAGATATGGCCATGAGTTTACCTTACTTTACTTGTGTAGATTGCATTTACACAGGCTGTGATAAAACAGGTCATCTACATGGACTCCTTACGTATATAATTTTAAAGGCTAATAACTGCTCTCTTGAATGATGTATAATATTACCTACAATTATATTATATAATATAACCCATTATAACCGCAGAGTTTTGCAAGCGAAGGTGTCAAATTCGAGGTCTATATATTTTTGGTCCGACACTGATTCAAACTGCACGGAAATTTTCTTTCTCCCATCTCAGTCCAAAACATAAGCTTAGAGGCAGGGTTTGCTAAACTTTCCTTCATCCTGGTCGTGCCTTTTGTCTCAGAATCAAATTTTATGACAGGAAGGGAAGGGAAGGGGGTTTGCCTCGGTTTCCCTGGAATAACTGGACCTCGTGTGCAACGTTTCTCTCTGTGCGAGAAGCAAAGCTATAATATATGCTGATTCGTAATAACCATTTTATATAGTAACTGAATTCTTGCATTACAACATCCATATCATTATAATACCATTCTGCTACGCCAATGCCACCGAACTAAGAATACTAGTAAATCTTTACAATATCAATAACGCAAATAAATCCATTTCAACTCTGCAAGCGGAGCCAGGACAGAAGCAGACTATCTCCTCCATGTTTTCCCTCTCTCTCTCTCTCTCAGACTTCTTAAGGCTCGCTCGGAGGAAATTGACTGCCTGTTATGCGGGTTGCAGCTTAGGTGGTAAGTTTTCTTTGGAACTAGCTGTACATAAGATGGTAACTTAGGGAAAATATAGAGCATTTACAGGAAGAATTATGTGATGGCTTACAGAAGTGCTATTACAACATATGAGTATGCATGCTGAGATAAAATTTACAACAAAGTGACCTAGTACAACTACATACTTCCATCATAGAAAAATCTGACACACCATAGACCAAGAGTTTTACAAGAAGACTTTCCTAAATGTATTGCTTTTAATATTCCCTGTAGAATATACTCAAGAGTTGAGAGCTATTACAAGTGAAAAATCAATTTTAAACATCTGTGACAATGTCATAGAAAACTACATGTGAGCAAGATCCTTCTTAATAAATGCTTTTCTCCAACTGAACCTCAATAACATACGGAATTTTATCATTCTCATTCAAAATTATCAATTAATCATAAATGGCATAATCCATATGAATGAAAAGAAACATTTTGATCTGGTTTGGTTATTCTCTGATGAAGATAAATAAAAATTTGTCTATGGCTTATAAAACTTTCCACTAAAACCCAAACCACTTTAAGAATAAAAATAAGGTCGAGGAAAAACACTAAATAGCTAGAAAACATTCTTAAATTAACTGCATGTATGAATTAGTGAAATGTTGCAATTCCCTGATGAGCATGATCTCCATTCTTCAAAATAAACAGTAGCTTACCTGAAGGGAGAGACCAGCTGTGTGAGAGAATGGTCCACAAGAAAATCTAGCCATTTTCTCAATGCCAAGATGTGTAGCAACTGAAACAGTTTCTGCTTCCAGCCTTGAAACCACTTCTTCATGTCCAATCAATATTTTACCATCTCCACTATCAACAGCACCTTTGGCCCACTTGCCACCTTGGCCAGGAGTGAATTCCATAGGAGATTCTAGCAACATTTCCAACAAAAGAGGAAGGTAGAGGCGCATCTCTGGCTTCATACCAGAAGTATCCATTAAAACAAAAATCTGCAAAAGATTTCATTAATCAAGCAGGAATGGAAAGACTAATTGAAAATATGCAATTCATTCCTATTACTCTTAAGTTGATAAAAAACCTTAGAAAGAAATACACAATTTTCAATAAAAACTTCAAGAGATACATTAGGTAATAGCGAGAGTCAAACATTGGAGCATTGATTAGATGTTCCTTTTTCATTCATTTCCAATCTTAGTTAAAAAATGTTTATTTAATAAATAAATTTATTCATTGCTTAAAATTAATTAGAAATGGATTCTGAGCTTTTAATTCTTGTAGTTAAAAATTTAGCAAAATATATAATTTTTAGAAACTGAACTCAACGAGTAATTGAAGAATATTTCCCTCAATGTACAAGTATAATTCATATTTTTAAATCTAACTTCTTCTGCATTTCTTTCCATCAAAGTGATATAAATTTAAAAGAAAGAGAGTACTTCTACTGGCACTCCTTATTTGAAGATATCACTTACATAAACAAAATTTGTGTGCAGGTCATCCAGGTGGAAACGGAATGGTAGTTTAGAGAGGTCGGCTGCTGAGTGCTGTACTTCGGACTCTGAGGTATATCTTGAAACTGGGTGGAATTGAATGGATGACATGCTGGGAATGGGGATTCCTCGGAGGAGTGACTCTGGAGGTGGTTTCTAAAGTTAAAGAGTGAAAAGAGCAATTATGGAAAAGTCAAATTTACATTCAGAGAGATATTTACTTATGTAAGTTGAATATGCATAGACCCAGACTTATGTGGTGAATTATTACAGCTAGAATGTACACAGGAAACACTTAACTCAGAAAAAATGAAGTTCTATCAACACAACTTTAATAAGTATATTGCATAGTAAAATTTAAGATACTTATTGAACCTAGGAATGGTCAGCTTCTGCTAGTCCACTGACTATACATCTTACACAGGGCTTGTCATACCTGAAATGGTGTCTAGGTGCAAAGAGGACCTTCCTCTGCCATGTGAAGCATAATTTTTAAGTGTGTGTGTGATATTTGACAAAAAAATTCTTGCAGATATACTGTTTTCCCTCAACAAAATAATTAAGTTATAAAAATAATGCCAAGATACTAGGTTTCCAAGGACTCAGCCTGGTCTGATAGTATGCTAGTGAAGCAAATATAATTAACAGAGGCACATCAATGACTGAATATAAGAGGTAATTAAGCATGTTTTTAGCATTAAAGGCAGAAAAAATTAAATAATTCATTGCATTCCATGGAATCAGATACACTAAGCTAGATAATGAATAGATTATTTTGAACCTGAATTTTTAACATAGCAGAGAGAGAAACCAACAATTGAGTAATGAAATATCACTAAAATAAGATTCAACAAATACAACAGAGTAGCTATGTTACAGGGGGTGATTGTTGATGCTAAGGCCGATTGTCAAAGTCAGGTAAAATGCAGTAAAATTGTCTAAGGTGGAATCTCTTGAAGGGCGAAATCTGCAGAAGCAGGAAGCGTTAATAATATTAATCCATAAAAGGTTCTTTGCAGTAATTACTTGAATAAGATATTGGACAAATATCTTGGTACCACAAAATGATACAGAGGAATTCAATGCCCCTTACTAATTTTGTATATTCTTTTTCTTAAAAAAACTACAATCCAAATTACAATTACAATTCCTAATTATTAATAATTTCTTACTACTTATTTCATGAAAATCAATGAGAAAATTGCAAACAATAATTAAAAACCAACCAAAAATAATTTATAAAATATTCACTTGATTAAGAGAGGAGGCTACATCCAAATAATTCTTCATACATATTACCTTTTGGAGTTGCATACATTCCTCAACCTGTAAAATCAACTTTTAAGAATGGAGCTGACGTATAACTACGAGAGTGAGGGACATATGCTTACCTCATTTTCTTCTGTTGCAGCAATCAGCTGCTTTTCTTTCTCAGAGAGGCCATCAGGACCAAGGGCTTTCCTCTGCTCCTCAATACGCTTCTTCTCACCTTCCTCCAGCTCTTCTTTCTTCCTCTTTGATGGCACCCCACGTACTACAACAGATGGTGCTGACACCAAATATCTCTTCAGGAGTCCCAACCAAAACTCTTTGGGCTCAGACAACAACAGACGCATGTCAGACACTTGATTGAGCCGATGGTCAAGCTAAAAAATCAAATATAAGAAAAAATCTTATCCATCGTGGCTTTAAAAGAACTCAACAAATCTGTTTTGTGAAGGGCAAAAAATAACTACAAGTGCAAATAAAGGGGTTGACTTAGGGAAATGGAGATGAAAAAAGTCTGACAGGACCGGGATTCAAACCCAAATCTTCCATTTTACAGGATGATGCTTTAGTCAATCTATCTAACTAGCCAGAACATGCTGTTTTGGGAGACTTCAAGTTAAATTTTCTGGCCAGATTTTTTTCCAAGAAATGTGATTTAAAATCAATCTGCATCTCAGACAAGGCTAAGCACTACAAATATAAATTAAAGAGTGGCATTTCAAGATGAAAGAGGATTAAAAACACTTAAAAAATTAATTATCCTGTGGTAACCTGTGTTTTTATTCCTCTTGCATCATTAAGAGTGACCACAAAGTAGAGGCCCAAAAAGTGGATTTTGTGACATTTCAAGTTTCAAGATTAAAGACTCCTTTTATGGTATTGAAAGAGAGAAGATTATCTGAATACTACACATCTCAATTTTAAGATCTTAGACAACTTTTGATTCAGAGTGCTTGCAAGTGAATGAAAAATTCCTGGCAATGATTAACAAGTGATACTACGGTAACAATTTTATAAAAGCAAGGTAATAGTAAAGTGCCTTACTAAAAGAGAAGATGACATTTTGTATGAGGAAAGCGACGCTTGGACAGAATAAAACTTTAATGATTGGGCAACTCTATTATTAGTCCCAGCAATGAGTAACATTCAACGGCTAGAGAAATGATGCATAGAAAACCTGTCTTCTGATAAATCACAAAAACAAACTACATACAGTATAAGTCTGTTGTCACTAGTATGGTATAAAACAAGAGTTTTAGTGTTGTTATGATGTGAGTGATGTTTTAGCCATTTTCTGTCTCACAGCAAAAAGGATAGAGAGTTACCTCCATTACAACGAGTGGTAATTTTTTAAGTATCGCTATCATGCCCCTTCTACGGACTACACCTTGACGTGGTGAAGGGGCTTGCGTGTTCCTATGACCTAGAGAGCTATACTGGCTGGAACTTTGTTCCTGGTAGGGTCACTCATGCCAGAAAGGTCAATAGGTAGGGGCCAGACGAAAGGTAGTCCACGCAGCGTCTGTACCTCAGTGAGGCGGCTGCAAAGGCGTCTGTACCCCAGTGGGGCGGCCTATATGAGTGATGGTGTCACGTTAAAAACACTGTTGAGGAAGGCAAGGGGAGACCACCTCGATTATCCATCCCATGATTATGATGTGCCACAATAATTATATTGTCCCTGGCAAAAACGGGACTCAGCCCACTAGGGAGAGTGTCGTGCTCGGCAGGGATGGTGGTAAGGCCACCCCGGTCGTCATTCCACGAAATCCTTACCCAACGACACAAGAGAAGAAGAAGAAGATGACCAAGGAAACCAGAGTAGGGACCTGGAACGTTAGAACGATGCTTAGGAAAGGGAAGTTAGAAAACGTAAAGTTAGAAATGAAGAGGTCCAACATAAACATTCTGGGACTATGCGAAGTACGGTGGAAGGATGGGGGAGATTTTTGGAGCGATGGTGTGAGGGTCATATTCAGTGGAGGAAATGATAGTCAGAGAGGGGTTGCTATAGTGTTGGACAAGGGAGCGGGAAATGCTGTGATAGCCACCGAACTGATAAGCGACCGAGTAATGTCAGTAGAAATCAAGGCAGAGCCAGTAAACACTGTGATAGTGCAAGTGTACCTCCCTACTAGCGATTACACTGAGAATGAAGTAGATTTAGTTTATGAACAAATAGAAGAGGTTATTGGAAGGGTGAAAGGCAATAAAAACCTTATTGTAATGGGGGACTGGAATGCTGTGGTTGGGCAGGGCAAAGATGGGGACGAAGTGGGAGAGTTCGGACTAGGAAAAAGAAACGACAGAGGACAAAAACTGGTAGATTTTTGCATAAGGAATAACCTCTGTATCACCAACACTCTTTTTCAGCACCATAACAGAAGGAGGTACACATGGAAAAAGCCGGGGGACACGGATAGGTACCAAATCGACTATATTCTGGTAAGGAAGAGGTTTAGAAATAGTGTTAAAAACTCGCAAAGTTATCCTGGTGCTGATGTAGACTCGGATCATAATTTAGTAATGATGAAGACCGAGCTTAGATTCAAAAAGATTTATAGGGCAAAAACTGCACCCAAATGGAACGTAGAAGCCCTCAGGGGTAGGAAAGCTAGAGAGTTTCAAGAGTCAGTAAACAGGGCTCTAGAAGATAAGGAAAGGGAACTCACTATAGATGAAAGATGGGAAATGATCAAAACTAGCATTAAAGATAGTGCCCAAAGAACCATCGGGAGGGTCACACAAAGCAAAATTAGGAAACCATGGGTGACGGTTGAAATGATAAATAAAATGGAGGAAAGAAGGAAATGGAAAAGTGTTAACACAGAACACGGGCGCAGAATGTACAGGGCCTTAAACAACGAACTGAGGAGGGTAACAAATAAAGCAAGAGAATCGTGGTGGAAAGGCCAGTGTAACGAAATAGAGAAGATGGCTGAAAGTGGGAGGGTCGACCTATTATACAGAAAAGTAAAACAATTAACGGGGAATAAAATTAGTAATAAAATGGTCACTATTAGGGACAACAAGGGAAACATCTTAAGGGAACCAGCTAGCATAAGAAGACGATGGAAAGAGTATGTAGAAGAATTGTATTCGAAAGACATGAAGCCTACCCACATAAACATTGAGGGCATACATGAAGTAGAGGAAGATGATCTTGGGCCGTATATACTAGATAGTGAACTTGATAGGGCATTGCGGGACATGAAAGGGAAGAAAGCAACGGGTGTGGACGAGATTCCTGTAGAATTTCTGAAGAATCTTGGGGGAAATGGTAAAAAACAATTCTATAATTTATGTAGGAAAATTTACGACGAAGGAAAGTGGCCAGAGGATTTTACCAAGTCTATCCTGATTCCGTTACAGAAAAAGAATAATGCCTTAGAATGCCGGGACTACCGAACAATTAGCTTAATATCTCATGCGGCAAAAGTTATTCTTAGGGTCTTGAATAGAAGAATCGAGGGAAAAACAAAGGAATTCATAGGGAATGATCAGTTCGGTTTTCAAAGAGGGAAAGGGACGAGGGATGTAATTGGGGTTATGAGGGTTCTCGTAGAACGAAGCTTAGAATTTAAAAGGGACGTTTGTGTATGTTTCGTTGATTTTGAAAAGGCCTTCGATAGAGTTCAATGGCCAAAACTGATGGTGATACTAAAGAAAATTGGGTTGGATTGGAAAGATAGGCGTTTAGTGCAAAATTTGTATTTAAATCAAACCGCAAGAGTAAGAGTTGCTAATGGGGAATCGGAATGGGCAGAGTTAGGAAGGGGAGTAAGACAAGGTTGTCCTCTATCACCATCTCTTTTTAACTTATATGCAGAGGAAATGATCAAAGAAGCTTGGGATGAAATAGATAAGGGAATAAAGGTTGGTGGGGAACTTGTGAAGTCAGTAAGATATGCAGACGATAAAGCTATTGTGTGCGATTCGGAAAAGGGTTTGCAAAGCCTAGTAAATGCACTAAACGATAAAGCAAAGGAGTTTGGGATGAAAATCAATGTAAGAAAGACTAAGATTATGAGGTTCTCAAAGGGAAAGAATGCTAAGTTAACTATAAGGGTGGATGGGGAAAAACTAGAGCAAGTAGATCAATTTCCATACTTGGGTAGCCTTCTTTCGAAGGATGGAAGATGTTCGACAGAAATTAGAAAAAGGATAGCATTAGCAAAAGAAGCTTTCATGAAACGAAGGGAACTGATGACAAAGGGACTTGATAAAGGAATCAGGAAGAGATTGGTAAAATCCCTGGTGTGGAGTGTAATGTTGTACGGGTGTGAAACGTGGACGTTGAGAAAAGAGGATGTCAAAAGATTGGAGGCTTTTGAGATGTGGGTATGGCGTAGAATGGAGAAAGTTAGTTGGGTCGACAGAAAAACGAACGAGGAGGTTCTAGAGATGGTTGGGGAGAAAAGAGTAATGATTGATGTAATTAAAAATAGACAAAAGAAATGGGTGGGTCAAATATTGAGAGGGGAGGGATTGTTAAAGAAAGCGATCAAGGGAAGAATGCTAGGGAAAAGACAGAGGGGAAGACAAAGACAAAAATTATTAGACGAGTTAAGGGGTGGGATAAGTTACCGGGAATTGAAGGAGAGAGAATTAAATAGGGAATGTGGGGGCACATGAACCTACCAAAAGGTAGAACACTTTATATATCGCTATCATGAGTGCCTCATTTCTATATATGCCTTGCAGGAGGCATTCTCAGAATCATCAACTGAAATTAAATGAAGTAAAATAAGCAAATCCTAATCTGAGTAACGTTATCTCTTCAAAGAGCAGAAAAATATAAAATCCAAACCTTATCACCACCTAATTCAGGCATTTGTTTCCCACAACTCACCTCACCCCTCCTTGGCAAAAATGCTTTGGGGAGCCTTGATTAGAGACTTCTCATGAGTTTCACTTGTCCCTACGTACATATGCAGTTTGGTTATGGTTTATGAATAAATGAAACAATATTTTTGACATGAACGGTCTTTTTTACATATCCTGAAGCATTAGTAAGAATTAAAAACCCTGCAGTTCCATTCTACTGCACTCAATGCCCTTCAAGAGGACAGACATTTAGTATTCAGCTATAATGAATATGCTTTAAAATGAGTACTTTTCCAATTTTTCCCAGCTCTCATTATAACGGATGTCTACTGTAACTACTTTTATTAAGATTTCACATGAAAATACCAGTGAGCCATATAGGCAGAGACAGAATATCCAAAAGGTATTGGTAATAATTTTCTGGTTTGCATATTTCCTTAATAACACGGTTTACTAAATTGATTGTTTATAAGGAGGGTATACAACAAAAGAAATCAATACATAAGATCAAAAGATGACATATTTAATCAAACATATGATATAAAGAAATAAATTACTTACATCTTCCTTGGTAGATCCATAGAGGCAATCTCCTACAAGCATGAATGCAACTGATAGGTGTGGGTCGCGCTCCATGTGAGACATGGCCTCCAATATGTGACGCTGGATAACATTATGTAATCTCTCTAAATCTAATCCGTCTTCATTTTCAACCACATCTAGAAGCACTTGATTCAGCCTCAGCTTCACCTCTGACAGCTTTCCCAAAGGAACATTCTCAAAGGTTAGGTACAGTGCACACTCAGAATTTTCTATTAATGAGTACCCCACCTATAAAAGAGAACTGAATTAATCTCAACATTTGCAGACTAAACTTTCATTTTAAGTCAATCATTCATCTCAGCTATCATACAATCCTCTGGATGAATTTTAATTCATTAATTTAATCTAAATCTGGACAATCCAATCAGTCTACAGGTATTTACAATGTAAATATTTTGCAAAAATCATTAAATTCCAAACATACTTCACAAATTTCATTAAAAAAAGCTTAATCAATTGAAATTTTGCTACACAGGTTCATAAGATTTAATTATAGATATTTTGTGAATTTTTACTTAATTTAAAGGTAGAACAAAATTTAGAACACTTGAATAATACAGGTCTTACCAATTGCATTAAAATTAATAATAATTACTTCAAGCTTCAAATGGATATAATGCAGTAAAACCTCTTGTGGCATCTTTAAGATCTGACAAGAGTCAGATCACAGAGAGTGCTAATTAATACAACTTACTTTATGGCACAGCAAGTAATATATCCAAAATAACCAGTTAGTTTTTAACCAGTTGAGAAGAAAAGATAAGAGAATTAAAAACTTCTAAAAGTTTGAGCTAATACTTAATTAGAGCAGAAATCTATATTAGAAATAGGATTGTAAAGTTCATTCAGAGGAAATTACAAAATAAATGTTTCATCATGGACATGGCAAAATGCTGGAAGTCATCAAAACTTGTACGTGGGGACAAGAGTCCTCATATGAATACAATGTCACATAGAATAATTGAGGCAAACAAAAGCACATGTACCATTTAAATCAGGAGATACACAATTATACATAGAAGAAGTCTGATGCAGAAAAAAGGGCTATCAATGAAAATGAATGAACGAAAAACAACGAGTTCTACTAAAGAAAATTAAAGAACATAACGAACCCAACAAGTAAAAACATTGTATTTACAATAAGCCAAACAAAAAAGTTACTCAATTACTGGATGATTCACAAACAAATTTCAGCAGTCATTCATTATTTACATGTGAACATCACAATGATTTTGTATTTCCTTAATATTAGAACCATAACATTCATCAGAGAACCAGCAAGATGAAGATATTTTCTACAGCAAAAGTCAACAGAGTATTAGACTTACCTCACTGGCATATGGATCAGAGGTTTCTACAAAAGATTTCCGCAATGGACTCACAGATGTATCCGTTAAATACTTCAGAAGCAGAGAGCAAGCACACATCCTGGATTCAAAGCATTTTTGAAGATGGAAAAATAAAATTTTTCAAATTATATTTTTAAAACATGTTGAGATAAAGCATGTCAAGATAAAATCTCCCTCATCAGCCTTAATGTGTATATATAGAGGCAAAATGTACAAAAAATAATACTCCAAAGTTTTTAATAATTTGTGAAATTTTTGCAGAACTTATCCTAGTGTTTCTTGCTCACACTTTTTCTGTACAAATATTCTGAAAATTTTCTTATCACAATCCCATAACTGTTCTTTCAATTAGAAGTTTTTCATTGGGTACATGTTCTGCAAAATATAATGAGAATTAAACCTTAAAGTCTAAGGTTCTTAACATTGACATATATAAAGATTATATGCCATAAAACAGGGAGAAAGAAATCTTCAAAAAATAATGGGGACAGGTGAAGGTTTTAAATTAGTTGCTTTGGGCCACTTGATATTTAGAAGTAAGAAATAGAGAATTGTAAGTTAAAATACAGTAAACCCCGGATAAGATGCTTTTTATGTAACCAATTGAAAACAATGTTATAAGTGGGATATCATTGAAACCAAGATATTACAAATTTCTACTTCTTTTAAATGAAAAATCAAAAAAGAAGGACTCTGAAATATATAAATAATTTTCTTATACCTTAAAAAAAGAAAAGGAATCTATTTAGGTTGCTTTATTTGTGATCTATTTAGATATCTATAATCGTCTGCAAATTACTGTTGGTTGCCTTCTTGTCATATTTTTTAAGAACAGTCTGCTTTTCTGCCAAAGAGAGCATTTTGCTTTGTCACTCAATATTGTTCACTTTTCACTACACAGTATAACAATTTTTATCACGGGGATGGATAATTATGGATGATTTATCTAATGAATGGTCTACCTTATGAGATGGAGAATCAACTGTGACAAGTTGCATTACATCTGAGAAATGGAAAAATTTGCTTATTAAGCAGATAGCAGAGCATTTCAAGCAGTATTATTGCCATGTAATTTGCATGGTGACCAAGAGAAAACCTCATAGCATTTTAAATGGGTTTTATCGTTAAAGAGATCACATTACTAAGGCTTAAATGAAATAGCACTGCTATCTTGACTTACTTTCTCCCAAACATTTATTAAAACATCCGTAATTAGACTAAGATTTCTCAGATTTCCAAGGAGTCTGTTCCTTCAATTAATAAAGATGTTTCGACTACTGTCTCCAGAGTCTTCCTGTATATACAATGTAATATGAACATGAGTGAAATATGGAGTGGAATTCTTTGAATAGAAACTCAATGGGTTTTAAGTATCAATATTTATAGCAGAGACTGAAAACTTTTCAGGTAATGCCAAGCTGTACTTGCAGAAAAATTTGGAGCCATAATTCAGCTTTGGAGATAGCACAAAAGAACTTGAGATGCTGTGAAGAAGAGCCTTGATGAGGAATTTGAAATTGGTATCTCGGGGCTACTGCTTTAACATTTAGTTAAAATGTAAAGAATGATAATATTTATCAAATAGTTAAGTAAAAATGAGATAATAAAAGAATGCTACTTTCATTTTCACTAAGTACTGCATAACCTCAGATTTGTAAACACTTCATCCTGAAGATGACTTCAGATAATGTCTAATTGATAAAGAAACGTATTTGGAAAACTAATAAGTGATCTGTGAAATTTACTGGGAAAGCACAAGATCATTCTTAATTACCTTTCAAGAAAACATACGAATCCATTGACAAAATAGATGAAATATAGTAGCAGTTCACAGAAAAAACAAGTGTTCAGGGAAGTAGAAAGTTTATTATATGCGTTAGGCAAAGCAGAAAATATGGTTAATAGGAATGAGACAATATTTCCTTTTGATTGCTAATAATGCATAGAGATGCAGAGTGTTCAAACAAAACTTACAATATATAAAACACATATTATTAATGCACAAATGACAATATGATTTAAAACTATAAATAAAAGATTTCCTGTACATTAATTTTAATCCAAAAGGTAAGGATTCAATGAATCTTTTTATTATTGTTCTTGTCATTCCCCAGATTACAAAAATTATAATAATAATATTTTATTTGCCAAAAGATTAAATAACGCCAACTAT
Organism: Pachydiplax longipennis; assembly: GCA_036926295.1. Lineage (NCBI taxonomy): Eukaryota > Metazoa > Arthropoda > Insecta > Odonata > Libellulidae > Pachydiplax > Pachydiplax longipennis. The sequence goes on along the minus strand of JAVFKF010000024.1, from coordinate 8,235,628 downwards.
CAGAAAAATGTTATAAGCTAAATCTCAAAATTCATCATGTTGAATGAAGATACATAAAATTCCCATCTAATACACATTTCTCTTTGAAATTGTGTTGATAAGACTTTGGCTATGTATATCACAGAAGGGTTCCATGTTGACACTTTCTCTTGCACTTTGCCATTGGTACTCAACGCAATAATTTGTAACTATTTGACAAATTTAGTCATAGAAGAAGCAATCTTTATATTATGACCATAATTTTCATCTACTGAGTTAAGGGACATTAAGTAATTGCTTAGTTAAGAAAGTAAGTAAGCTTAGTAAGAATTGCTTAGTTCCTCAACAAATCATATCAAGAACAAGGCTAGTTTGAGGATTTCTAATACTATTATATTTCAAATACAGAAACAATAATACAAACTGAGAGAACAATATCTTATCAAGAACACAGCAAGCTTGACAGTTCTCACAATTCAACTGATTTCAACAAACTGAGGAGGGGAGAATAAATGAGCAGCCCATATTCCTTATGCAGTTGCAATGTTCTTTGAGAGTGATTGTGAACCCTTAGCTGAAGGATTGCTATATTTAAGTAATGTTACCAAATTAAAAAGTAAACAATCACCAGAAACAAAGTCAATGGTTTAACTGCATAGGAGTATATAAAAGAATAACTGGTTCACTTTTTTTAAAATAATTGTTAATACCCTTTGCCATATGCTAAAATAAGATGTTCACTCACTTGTACAATTCCTTAACAGCTGAAGGTCCCCTCCATGCCACGCATACCATTCCATTGTCTTCATCATCATTAGGGAATTCCACAAGAACATCACATGATTCTTTAAAGGGAGGCACAGGTGACTGCCATGGCCTCTTGAATGGACCTCGCTCACCCTACCACACAAAACAAACATCTTTCCAAAAATCTGTACCTCATTAGTTCTTTGTCATGTATGAGAGTCAACTAATAGGTTCAAAAGATGACAAATTGCTTTTCAAAGGGCAAAATTGTTCCTAATTTTGCAGTCTACTCAATAGGAAATTTGCTTCTACTACTCCAGACACTTCTTACAAATGGGCTAAATACAAAAGGGATCCATGCAGCTATTTATCATAATTAATGTATTTCCACAAATCTAAGAGGACTGTTTTCCACTTTCATACTTCCTAAGAAAAGTGGATTATCTTACAATCGGAACCAAAACACTTGACTTCAATTGCATGGCATAAACCAGATATGTTCACCAGGTATGTGCGTGGTAAAATTCTCTTTGAGGTTAAGTTTCATCAACATTATTTAAACACACAAAATTTTTATACTAGTGGTTATGATTTACCTAAATTGGATTGTAAAAAGCATCACTGCCATCATGCCATAAACTGTAACAATGCTGATACATTTGATTCCAAGTAATGTAACAAACTAGTCTTAGTTTTCTGCTGAATAGATCAATTTTAAAATATTCTATTAATTGTTAAAATTGTTAATATTTATTCAAAATTAAACTTTTTCCAATATAGAGTTCCAAAAAAGTGGGTCGTTTCTGAATTGGGTTTGTCTTAATTTGTGCAAATATGGTTGATAGCAGAGGCTGAAAACTTTTCTTACCAATGAAAAGCTTTATTGGCAGTTATAACTCAGGTCAAGAGATAACACAAAAGAATTAGAGATGCTAGAGAGAAGATAATTTTACATGTACAAGGAAATTGAAATTATCTCTCAATTGCTTTAGCAATTACTTAAAATGTACAGAATTATAATATTTCTTAAATAGTTCAGTAAAGAATTTAGAGCAATTAAATTCTCTGCTTATTTCAGCAATTCTCAAAATAACTGAAAATCTTGATACTAAGATTAAAATTAGTTAAACTATATCATACTTTCTTGTGAAATATGGCTCAACACTAACAATGTTTCACATTTTAAATTATACCAAATAAACATGGAACATGGGTAAATGACAAAATAAAAATTCTTTTAATAACTGAAAACATTATAAACCACAACTTGAGCGATATATATAATATGTGAAAAAAAATCAGTAAAAATACTTTTTTCCTATTTAAAAACATAAATCAAGAATTAATTAAATAACTTTATGGAGAAGAAAAAATATATCCTACCTTGGATAAAATTGTCTCTTCAACTGAGGAAAGGGCTTGGAACACAGCATCTGGTTTTACTTGTCCAGTTATAATGATTGTTAGATTTTCTGGTCTATAGAATTCTCTGTGATAGTCACGGATCTGTGTTGAAGAAAAGGTATTTATTATTATTCCTTCTATACAAAATTTAAATGCAACTCTCCTCAATGAATCTCTGGATTTTATATTCTATTATAGAACTCTGACTACAAGATGGACAAATATCACAAACAATTAGTAAAAAGTAATACTCAGGAAAGTAATAGTAATTACTGATAAAAGATACTCTTGTAATAACTTGTAACCTTATTGTTCTTAGTTTAAACTGAAGAATGAATACCAAAAATTATATTAAAATACTTTAATTAATTATTATTTTAGTTATGCAATGACAGAAAAGCACAATTACATTATGCGAGTTTATTAGATAATTTAAGTTGCTCCATAATTTTGTGCAAACAAAGTGTGCGAGTATTTGAAAAATACAATCAATAAATTACTGGAGAAATCATTAAATTAATGGAAAAAGATAAGAAAATAAATACAAGATCATTCATAAAGGAAATTTCCTACAATTTAATCGATTAAAATGTAATAATTAGTATTTCCATAGCACAGGATTGCTTGGATTAATAAGTAAATAGCTCTTTAAAATTTTCGCTTATTTCTTGTTATTCACTAAGTCACAAAAAAACCTACTGGAATCTTGCTAAGATGGTGAATGAAAATGTATACATATGATTTTGAAGAGAAGATTATTTTTTTTGGTATTGAAAACAATTTTGCCAGTAACATACATTACTTGAGCAGAGGAAGGATAAATGATGACAAGGGACAAAATAATTTTTATGATTATCACATATGATTTCAAGGAATTTTTCAGAAAAATTCTCAAAAAATCAATATCTTACCTTCTTATTGTTAGTGCTTTCCCTTAAATTTTTCAATATTCCTCCAGTCTGGGACTTGTATCCACAATGACCAGGATATAAGTGACGATTCATTTCCAGAATCACCAAAGATTCTAATGTATTTTCACGACCTTGCATCTCACAGTAGACAACTCCAGCATCCTCCCCTTCACCAGTTATATGATGTACTTCCGTTGCAAAACCTGAGTCCTGTGGGGAATTGTCATAAGCAGGATTATTACTAAAATTGTAAGAACGAAAAACCGGCAATCGAGTAAAAGAGAGATATACAACAGTTAAATAGAGCCACGTTTCAACCATTTAAAAATCTAGATCACTGTAACTTAAGATACATGCATTCTACTCAAATGTAACGTCTATAAATGTGATGCTTTGAATTTCAATGCCAATTCATATTAAAAGGAATACATGAACCAACATTTACCGTCAAGGTTGGGTAGAGTATATGGTCAAGGTATATCGGCATTAATGTCAAGAATCCATCACTTCCAGCAGTTATCATAGTGTAACATGTATGATCCGTATCTGCAATATAAATGTTTATAATAGCACGGAATTTAAATATGACAGTTAAAATGTGTACGAGTTGATAAGTCGGACAAATTTATCGTTACCTGTCCAAGCATTGGTTCCAGATCCCAAACATCTATTTGCAAGTAAATCCAATGTACCTTTATAAGGGTACTTCTCGCTTCCTAGAAAAATTAAGTGTTCCAGTGTGTGTGGAAGGCCATCGTCGTCGTGAGCCTCAGTGCCTCAAAGTACAACAAATGTCATATAAGTATATTAACTACAAAATAACATACGCCGAAAAATACCATTTCTGAAAATTTCTATGAATAAGTTATCATTCTAGAAACAGAAATTAAATCTAGTAACTTACATAAGCAAAAAAATCCATTCACTACAGGACCTTCAACTTCTGCAATGGCAACTGTTAATCCAGTAGTTCTTGATTTGTACTTGTGGACAGGAATTAAATCATTTGCTTTGAGGGTGCATATTAATTCAAAACTAGAGCCGCCAGCACGAGCCGGCGTACTGTCCACTGGAGCCATTATCCTCTATTCAGACACCACAGCTGCCACCGATCGAAATTGTAATAATTGAGCACTTTCTAGTAGATGTCACTTATTATCAAGGAGGTAAAAATGGACCAAGAGTACAAATTGGTTAAGTGTTCTTACCAGGCGATCGTTGACAATTAAGGATGATTGAGTGACGAAAACTCTAGAGGTCCTCCTATCGTTTCCTCTTCGATAAGAAATATCGAATTTAAAATGGGAAGCTGTGAAGTCCAATTATAAAACGAAAAGATTATTAACTACTCCAAATCAGCTATGAAATATTGTTGTGATCTAAAACTATGGAATCAATGTTTTCATTGCTGCCACACAGAATATATCCCATTACAAGGTATTACATTATGATCTAAGAGCCTAGGGCGGCCGCTTTTTCGAATTGGAAATTTGACATTCAAGGAAACTTTTTCTTTTCCAAATCTCTGTAATGAATGTATCGCAACTGATTCAACTTTTGCTTGCCCAAATTTAAATTACTTGAGCTCACTGCTGATGAGATTCTTAGGGAATTAACCATTTTATTTACACTAAGCCAATAAATTTTAACTACAATGTTATAAACAAATTTGTAAACGTATTACAATATTTCCTATTTTGGGCTCACAATAAGTGAATGATCCAGTATTCAATTACAGAAATTGCCTGGAGGATGAAGTTGCTTTATGGAGTGAATCAGAACATGTCAGGAACAATACCTTTCTGTGAAAATCGGTTCTTTAATAGAAGAAGAATGTGATATTTAAGTGATAGAACTTTTATATCGACCTGTCATCGAACGTTTGGTCATTTTTGAATATGCCAAAGGCGTATATGAAACTAAACCAAGTGCACTCTCGTTTTACACGGTATATAGGGTGAAAATCATTTATTTTTAAGTATTAACCTTTTCTTGGGGCAGTATTTAGGATATCACAAATCCTTAGCTATCGTTGGTTGCATACGGGTTTTGATGGTTTCCCTTTTTGGTCTTTTTCTGGCGGCTTCCCGATGCGGTATGATGTAAAAATTTAAGTCAAAAATGCTTATGGTTTGGGTGTGAATTCATATTCTGTTTTTATGTACAAGGAATAGTGTCTGTGTAATAGTTATTTAATTTTGAGACTATACGGCTAAGATAGTTGTAATCTTTTTAAAGATAAGTGACATTCATAATCAAAATCTGATGGGTTTTATTGATAAGGAAATTTCAAAAGAAAATCAGAAGATTGCAGTTAAATGAAGCTTTTTTTACATATACATACATACATTTTTACATATTTTACATAGACAGTACATATCGTCCTTACGGCGAACGCTGTTGCCAAACGTACTCTCAGTCTACTCGCCTCGCGATTCCCGCGCCAAAGTTGAATTGGCTACCGGATATGTTAAGAGAAAGCACATTAAAAAGTTCCTAAAGTAATATTTAAGAAAAGGACGGTATTTATACGCAATATTTTCGGCTTGCAAAAGATCAAAGTTATAAATACCATGTGAATTTCTCGAAAATGGGTATTTAAAAGTATGATAATGGATTACTGGAAGGTGTTTAGCATTTTACCTTTTTTTAAAAACCTCCTAAAAGGAAAATGAAAATAAAATGATGGGAACATTAGCCGGTAAAGTTTGAAAAATCAGAAATTATTGGAATTAAGAACTTCTTTACAAAAAGTATGAGATATCTTGAATGTTCTCATTTACAACGGCGACAAGAACAATTTATTAGTATTTCCTTACAGCGCATTCATACTGATCATATTTGCACAAAGTTGTGAATTTTTGGCTGGAAATAAATATCTCATTAAACTAAAAATCCTTTTTTTCAAGGCAAAAAGCCATGCTCATCACAAGTAAATCAAGTATATTGCATAATTATATGGCTGTGTAACCTTTTTAGTTTCTCGTCGAGCAATTGAATTAAGAATGTGCCTCAGTGTGCATCCTTCCTTCTCCATTGATTTTTTTGAATTCCATTTGCGGCCTCTTCGCAGAATTCGATTGCACCGAGAGACTTGCTGAAATAGGTAAAAACGTAAAATGTTTACTTCACAGCTTGCCTCTTTTAAACTTCTTTTCTCTTAGGTAACGATGATCGCACAAACTTAAAAATAAACCACTTGGGAAAAATCTCCACAACAATGTTCGATAAGTTACGACGCCACTCCACTTCTATACTCCGAGAATCCGAAGACAAACTAAATAAGAACTCTAATCCTGAATTCCCAAAATTGAAGAGCCACTAAGTTTGCTCAGATGTCTAATGGCTCAAGGGCCGTCCTATAACAGAGTTCTGTAGCCCTTCTCTCACAAACTATCCTATGAAGCTGCGATGAAGTGAGATGAAGTGTTACATCTTCCAAGCACGCGAAAATTTATGCTGTATTAAACAATTTTTGAGAATATTAAAGAATATTCGGAGCTTTAATGAATACATATGATATGATAAATTCGATCCATATCAATAACTGAAAGACCTAAATTTCTTACTATGATCATAAGTAATGACCCTTCAAAATAATCCATGTTTGCTGTATTTCGCGAAAATTACGAGAATTGGAGTATTAATAACTAAACAAAAATTGTTTCTGGGCTGCATAGTTGCCCGAAGGGTGGCTTGATGGAAGTGTTCACATTTAAACTTAAAAAGATAGGTTTTCTTTTCGATTCTCCATGATATGGCATATTCCTCCTTCACACCTATAACTGAAAGCGGACATCTACGGGCAGTATTGTCCAATTTTGGCGCGCGGAAAAAAACCACAAATTGAAAAATTCATAAATCCCTTTGTCATCAAGATAAAGTCCTCCTTACTTCACAAAAAAATATATTTACACTTTTCTTCAAATTTCTTACGCAGAATGTTGGTGGGTATCTCGTTCAAAACGAGAGTTAGCTAACGATGGATTTTTGACTTGCATAATTCGAAAATTTCGGTTCAAAGAATCTTAAAAATTTTATAACAGGCGTTTAAACCAAGTAATAAGTTTACCGGTACGGAAAGTAAGGTATGAAGATATTTATGTGTTAATTTTGTGTTGAATGAAAGAGCGCTTTGCTCACAACAGCGTGATAAAGATAAAGTAAGTCTTTCTGCGCGAAAATGTAAAGAAAAAAGTTGCATCAATTTTATTTTTAGATATTGAAAAATAAAATCCACCACTCGATGCATCCTTTACTCCTGCATTGGTAAAGAATTTTGAAATGAAAAAAGCAATTTTTCGCAACGTTGGACAACATCGCGCCTTGCTCCTTACGGGGAAATACACGGGAAACGATTCTCCATAAGAACGCTGTACATACTGTCAACTAAACGCGGAACGTGCTCATCATATCCGTCCAACTGACGTAATAGGAGGATGAACATTCGTAGGCTCCTCGTAGTACTTATACGTCGTTCTCAGACGGCGCTGCGTTTACTTTTTGGACGAAAGAGTGTACATCCTTGTCAATAGATGGCGTTAATGTCGCCACCGGCCAAAACGGCGCGTGGTTCAAACCCCCTTTTTTATTCTCATTTTTGTTGCTTATAGTCGCAATATTTTGATAGCATTTATCTTATGCTTGGGCGGATATCAAGTGAAGATACACTAGAAACTTATTTGCAGCTTGGAGTCTCCCTTACGCAGCAGTGAATATTTTCAAGAATGCAAACCCAGTCAGCATTCTTGAAGACACTCACTGCTACGTAAGGGAGACTCCAAGCTGCAAATAAGTTCCTAATGTATCTTCACTTGGTAGCCATCACAGCATTACATGAAACCTGCAAAAGTATAAAGTAATTCTTTATTACTCTGTAGATGGAGAAGAAATGGCTGGATGAGGTTAAAATTGCAAAGAAAAAATTACAAGCCCAATTTATCAATTTATTTAAGATGAATTTCATACATAGGGTGAAATGCACCTTACAATGTCACAAAATATCATTAAATGAAATGAATGTCTCATTATATTGGTGAATAAATATAATAATCATGAGTAAAATATCTAATATGTTTGTGAACTGCTTAAATGTCTTTTATGACTAAGATCTGATCTGAATGCTGTTGGCTTGAGTCATAGTTGGCAAAGTTAATTTGTTTATAGAAAATAAATAAACTGTTCCCTAAAGCTACTGTAAAATTTTAGAAATGGGCATGAGAATGCGTCTTCCTAAAATCTTTACCATGTCATGAATTATAAAGAAAATTGTAATCAAAAAACCTTTCTGCAGGTAAGTACAGTTAAGTTGCTAGAAGAATACTCAGCTAATCGTAATGCTTACTATTTTATATCTTTCTCTTTCTTTGGGTAAATTGATCCATAAGTAATCAATATGTCTGATAAGCAACTCCTGCTTCATGATTGAAAATATAACCAGAGTATACAGGTACAGGAGATTATTAATCCCTCTGAGTCAAAACAATTATTAAGGATGTTTTGGTTGGAGAGGCAACTAAGTGGTCCTAATAAATTATTGCCATTCATACTTATATTATGCAATGGAAGATTTTGGAAAAATTATGGAATATTATCTAATAACCATCTCAAGAAGGTTCCAGGAGGAAAAGTTTGGAGAAAAGCTAAATGAGCAATTAATTCACAAACGTCATTAATTAATTAATTAAAACATCATTAATTTGAATTCTGAGTCCTCTGAAAATAGAATGGGGAATGAGATAGAATATTTCCTTAAATAAATCTAGTAAATAATTACAAAAAAATTTCATGTCAAAGACTATGTAGCATATACTTATAGCCAAAACTTAATTTCTCAGAAAAACTTAAGGGCTGTGCCCTAATAACAAATACAATAAGATCCATTCTCTCTTCAAATATAGTATTTTTCTGTGGTAAATCTTCCTGTTTGAAGCTTTTTCTTCAGAAACAAGCAATCAAAGCTATTTCCAGGGTTTCTAACAGTACTTCTGGTAGATCTCTGTCTCCCTCATTTAATATCCTTATCCTTCCCCTTCTCTATATTCTTAATTATTGCTTACTTGTCAAAACTAATTGCCACCTATTCTCTTCTAACTCAGCTTACCATAATCTTCTCACCCACATTCAAAAAGAAATTTCCATTGGATAACATATTTATTAATGACTACCCACACACTGTCAGTTTGAAAGGAATCTATCATCCTACCTATATATTTTTTTATAAACTTCCTATAAATATGAAGATAATAGATCATAAAAATCTAAAATGAAAATCTTTAACTCAAAGATTAACAGATGCTAATCATTAAGTGCTGTTATTCTGTTGCTTACTTTGGGAATGATAAACTGGGAATATATATATATATATATATATATATATATATATATATATATATATATATATATATACATACACACACACATATACAAGGGTGGTCTGAAAAGTTTCTGAACTCAGATTTTTCAGAAATCTTCAGAAAATTTTCAGAAAACATGTCAAGAAATGGCAAAATGTCAGAAACATTTCAGACCACCCATGTGTATATATATATATATATATATATATATATATATATATATATATATATATATATATATATATATATATATATATATATATATATATATATATTATTATGATTGCTGAGATGCTGATCTAATTTAGTCTGCATGAACCATAAAATTTGAAAACAGGCTACAATTATACAAGAGAACTGGGAGAAAACTAGATATTTGCTTTTGTGACTTTATCTTAGGGTACTTCTAGGTTTGTTGAACATACATTAGGTACTTAAGATATTTATCTGTCTGTAGAGGAAAAACATTTAAATTAGCATTTCCTACATCAATACTTTGTGATTCTCATGATTCTTCTTAAATATAATGTCGTTTATTTTCATGATTGTCCTTATTGTATTGTATTTTATCTATAAAAGTGCTTCAGCTGAGGAGCTGATTTTATCAAATGTAAAAATGTGCACTGCCCACTTGGCTACCCAGGAGCCCTTCATGATTGATTCAATTTTCATAGTTTCAGAATTCATTCATATATTTTCTTAAACTTTCACCAATGCAAAGCAAAGCATGTATTATAAAAAGATATAATCCCATTCAATGATATTTATAGATCATAGTTATTAAAGTTAGGTAAAATAAAGACGGAAGTTAAGAAATTAGATTCTATCTTATTGAGGACTTAGGTCAAAAGGCTTCAACTGAACAAGTTGATTGAATGAAGTCCAGGTTCATTCCTTTCCTTGCCCAAGGGGGTATTTCCACAATCCTAAGCCTTGTTATTTTATTGTTTCTCAGCATGATGAATTAGAAAATGAAAATGGTTCCAAGTACTTGTTTCTAATATTAAAATGTACATATATAAATATACTGTTTTCATGTAACTTTAAATTCAAATTATCAAAATATTTTGTGTTAAAATCTTGGGGTAGGTAGACTGACTTGGGCTACTATGGCTCAGATATCTTTTTCATTGTTTTTCTGTTGCTAGCTTACTTTGGGAGAATTTGAGCTCCTACATTTGTGCAACAAGTAATATATTTCATACGGATCTATGTACTGCTGATGGTAACCTTAGGAGGAAAATCCACCTTGCTGTAACTACGCTGACAACAGCTTTTACATTTGTTGTTGTATAATGATGAGTAGAAAAGGAAGTTCTCCACAGGACAAATGAATTTATTCTGAAATACGTTCCTATTTTCACATTGCCATTAGGTATGAAATACTTCTTACATTTTGAATGTACAGACCTACCTAGGGAAATGGGGGAATATTCATGAGGTGAATCAAGGGTAGCAAATAGTTCTTAACTTGGTGGTACAACTTGGTGTACCTGCAGAACTTTATATTGAGGACAGGGCATCTAGAAAAAGCAGTCTGAATTTAGCAAATGTTGAAGAAATTAAATATTTTGGTATAAATTTTAAGGACTCTAATGAAAATACTGAAGATGACTGTCAGTTATTTTCTCGTTTTTTTTTGTTCTTTATGTCCGAGAAAAGATGACAGGATTTGTGTGTGTGACATGCAAGGAGCTTAGAGAGTTCATAGGGAAGATATAAAAATTGTTAAATATAATAATTGTTTGAAATATCAAATATTTATATCTTATCACAGAAAACTTTCTATGCCAATATTGCTCATTTCAAATTTTGAAGTTTTCTGGCATTAAAATCATTGTCAAATTTATTCAGAAACTTTTATCGAAATCATGTTTTTAGGTCACTGAATTATTATTATATTATTATCTTAAACCATACCTAAGAATCATATTTACAATAATAAAGCTGAAATATATGTAGAATTATTAAATACAAATAATGTCGTTATTATTTTTATCCCTAATGCATATCAGTTTAGAAAAACGAGTTGGGGTAGTTGAAATAACTCCTTCGGCTAAGGAAGGGGTGAAATATCTTGGGCAAGGAAGGGTAACAAACAGGGACTGTGAAAAAGCTAAAGGGTTTGGAGAGGAAATTTCCTCAGAGATAGATGACTGTAAGCAAAAGAGAAATATGGAAGCAGGCTAGCAAATGGCTACAAAGTACTTCAGATATGGGGGACATAATAATAATAATAATAAAAGACTTTATTTAGGGCGAGATTGAGACTATAAAGTCTCCTCTTACATCTAACCCTTAACATAGTGGGATGGCAAGGGAGATGAGAGCTACATTTTGATGATACATGGATAGAAATGAGCTGAAACTGAAACCAGATGATGCAGAAAATAAGATAAACGTAAATAATAAAATAAGGTCAAGTAGTAAAGAGGAGAAAATTCCCATTCTTAAAGAGGAATTTGACAAGCAACATAAAACCTGAAACAGAAAGAGTTTATGGAATCCTGAATGTAATGATGAAAATGCAAGTGTTATTCTTGATGAGGTAATTTATTAACATATTTTTATAAGTACGTATCACAGTAGATATAGGAAAAGTAAGATTGTCTCAATTTTGCAAACAGTCTTAATTTTCTGTCCCAGGATGGAATATTAGATTAAAAATTTCCTTTGTGTTGTTTCCTTTTAATGAGATCTCAAGTTGAAAACATATCCAATGAACCGGAAAGGGAGTGCTGACCTGAACAACGGGTCCATATTATGGGACCCATTGTTATAAGACAATTTAAAATTATTTAGAATACACTTTTGTCATTTCAAGAATAATTTGTACATTAATATTAAAACTTAACTGTTAACAGTCATGAAATTTGTCATCCTTGGATAGTTAAATGAATTTATATATATACTAAATACTAGGGGTGTTCAAATGAAAAGGTATGAAATGACAATGTGGGTAAAAGTGAAGTCTTATGAAAAAGTAATCACCATAGACCTGAGCACAACTATCCCACTGTTTAACGAGCCAAAGGACTCCCTGTTCCCAAAATTCCTGCAGCTGTGACAAGAGCTTTACTGTGTCCCTCAGTTCATCATCTGAGTTGAAGCACTTCCCTTTGAGATGTTTTTTAGTGGACCACACTGATGGAAATTTGCAAGGTGACATGTCTGGGCTGTAGGGTGGATTTTCAAACCACTTGTACTTGACCAGTAGACTTTGTGTGACCCTGGAGACATGTGGATGTGCATTATCATGGAGCAGAATCACTTGCTCCGTGAGCAGCTCTGGCTGTTTGCTTTTGATGGACTAGTGTAGACTACGGACACAGTCTCTCCCGAATACAGCCGCCATCCAGCGATGAATGTTGACTGGTTTAACACCTTCCACAGTCAGAAATCTAATGAAACCTTGCTGCTTCTCAACCATCGAATTTTGCAATGTGAACATCATGATGTCCTCATACACTCTGCTGTGTCAATTGGACGGAACTCATGATCAATCGGTGAAGGACTGACTCTTACCACAGCTACAGGAATTCTGGGAGCAGGGAATCTTTCAGTTCATTAAACAGTGGGATAGTTGTGCTCAAGCCTCTGGTCATAAAGACTTCAATTATACCCATAGTGTTGTTTTGTATTTGAGCACCCCTTATACATGGGAAATTCAGGCCCATATGAAAGTAATGGTAAGAATGAATGAAGGGATGTATTAATAGAATTCAATATTCCAAAATTCTAGTCTTTTTGGTTATGAATAAATTCCAATGTTGATTTGCAGGACATTGCAGGGAACAACCATTGAAGAATTTCTCTTACTATCAGGATGTACTTTGGTGTTATTATCATTAGCTTTTTGGCCATATGTATTTTAATAGAAAAGATTTCTTTCTTGAACAGCTTCTTTTACTCTCAAGTAAGACCTATTCTTGAATTGTCAGAAGTTCATTTTTTCATCTGAGGCCTAGAAATGAAATATTTACTATCAATTGGGAATGTTGGTTTTAAGTTCTGTGGAATTGGATTGGGAGGGATACATTTTAGTAAATGTATTATTATTATGTCAGTATTAAATTTGAAATCTTGTATTTACAGTAACTACAGGTTTTTATGTGGCATTTTATCCTTATTCATTTACATATAAATAAGTTTCTCAGCTTATGTTAGTTACTGTAATATTATCTTTAGAAATATGAGGGTGGTCTGAAAAGTTTCAGACCCCATATTTTTCAGAAATCTTCAGAAAATTTTCAGAAATTTTCTGAAAACATGTCGAGAAAATGGTAAAATGTTGGAAAATTTTCAGACCACCCATGTAAACAATAGACTCATCATCTATATATCTCAAACAGATATTTTGTCTGCTCAATTAAAATAATAAATGCTTGAAAACTTTGGCTGGTATTCAATATCTGAAAATGATCATATTTATTATGTTGTAGTAGTTGATGACATTATCAAATGTGATAATTCCAACTCTATATAGTGATTAAATTTTTAGATTTACAATGAAAATGTAATAATTTGTTAGATATTCCTTGGTGTTTCTGAGACTTGCTCGAAGTGAAATTTCTCAGAGGAAATCACTTTTGTTTTCACACTTTCTCTGAGAAAGTGTGAAGCAACTTTTTGTTTCACACTTTTTGATTTAAAAGGTTTTTCACATTCATGCAAATATTATGAGTAAATCATAATTATTGGTAATTGATGAAACTATGATAAAAATTCTCGCTTTGATTTTTAATGATTACACTCATTCAAATAACTGCTGAGAAAATAAAAATTAATGTCAAGCGTAACAGAGAATTAGAAAAATTTGGGGCAGAAATTTATAACTCATAACTAAAGGTTCTTTAGAATCCCGATATAAAACTCTGCTTTTATATGTTTTATTAAAAAATACTGACTTGTATATGAGCTAGTCTTTCTGAATGAATAGCTTTGATTAGTTGTTTCTGTTGCCCATTATTTCTTTGCCAACAAAAAGAAATAAAACATCTATTATATAATATATATATATATATATATATATATATATATATCATCATCAGCCATTTTCAATCCGATGTCAGATGTAGGCCTCCCAAGCGCTTTCCAATTCTCCCTATTCTGAGCTTCTCTTTGCCATGTCACCCCTAAGTACTTAATGATGTCTCTGTTCCATCGGTCCTTTGGTCTTCCTCTTGGTCTCTTCACATCTCTTGGTGTCCAGTTCAGAACTGCTCTTGTCCAACAGTTGTTGTTTCTTCTCACCACATGGCCTGCCCACATCCATTTCAGTGACCTTACTTTATCTATGATGTCTGTCACTCTTGTCTTCATCCTCACCCAGGTGTTGCGTTTCCTGTCTCTTCTTGTGATCCCAAGCATACACCTTTCTATACTTCTTTGCATTGTTTTTTGATGCTTATTTCATGTTTCTTGCATGAAATTAACTTCTTGCGTTCCATTTGGAGATTAATCTTCATTCTTTATCTTACGATCCTGTGGTCACTTCCAGTGCTAAAGTTATTCAAGACTTCACAGTCTGTTACTGTGTAGAGTTTATTAACAAATATGTAATCTATTTCATTTTTTCCTCCTTTGAGTCCTCTCCAAGTCCACTTCCTTTTAGGGTTCTTTTTGAAATATGTATTTGTTATGTACATATTGGTGCATTCAGCAAACTCTACCAGGCGGTGACCATGTTCGTTTCTCTGGCCCAGTCCGTATTGTCCTGCGACGGTGTCATTGGCTTCCTGTTGACCTACACAAGCGTTAAAATCGCCCATAATTATTTTATAATAGTTAGCTCCCTTATCATGCTCAGTGCCAAGAGTCTGGTAAAATTTTTCAATTTCTTCTTTGCTGCGTGCTGCTGTTGGTGCATACACTTGTATGATCTGAACAGAGTAACATTCATTTATCTTGAGTATGAGCTTGCAAATTCTGTCAGATATACTAGTACTTTCTATCTTCTGTACATTGTTTCTCCATCTCTTGTTGATCAGGAACCCAACACCAATTTTTACCAATTAGCTTGCATACTGCAAGCTAATTGGTGAAAATTTACAATAAGTTCCCCTTACGGGTGTCATCTTCGAAGCTCAACCAGCAAAATTCTAAAAAATTCCGCAGTGAATTTCTTACGTCAGATATTTTCATCCATCTGGCATCGAACTTACGGTCATACGCAACATTTCTTCCACTGGTTCTATAGAAAACTACTTCAAACGCAAACGCTGTGATTTTGAATAGTCTCCTGCATAGAGAAAGGCCTCAAAACAATTTTTAAAAAATTAGCGTACATGACTGCCTGGCGTCGAACACAGGACCCGTTCGTGAGAGACAATGGCATGGGAATGTTAGATAAGTGCCACTATGACGTGTTTCAAAGTTTCAATTCAGTATCTTATCGGGAAGGTCCTAAAATAAGATTCCGTTATTCATGTTTGAAATGCATGGCAGAATAGAATTGACACTCTTGCATCGAACCAAGGTCCACTAGAGAAGCAGTGGACGTCATGAAAGAATGTTCTCAAACGCCTCTGTCACCATTCCTGGTTTTATCTTTCCAGCTTATGGGGAAGGCATTTAAAAAAATCGTGAAAGATTTCAGCAATGCATTTCTTACGGGAATAAATGGATTGTGCATAGAGGCAATTCATATGTTTCATATACGCTGAGGCCGTTCCTCTGACGGTTCTTGGTTCGATGCCTGAGCGTCATTCTAGCGTGTACTTCAAAGGGGGATAACGTATTCTTATTTTAGGAACTTCCCGATCAGATATTGAATCGAAACTTTGGAACAGATCAGAATTGCACTTATCTAATATTAATATGCAATTGTTTTGCACGATCGTGTCCTTAGTTCGTCGCCAGGCGGTCATTTGCGCGAGGTTTTGAACATTGTTTTGAGGCCCTTCTTTGTACAGCTAGTTCCAAAAAAAACTTACCACCTAAGCCGCAACCCGCATAACAGACGTGAAGCTCGATGAGAGCGAGTCTAGAGTTTTCCACGCATTCTATTGGCTCTTGGAAGGAAGGCGCCTTTTTAAACCGTTGTGAAACGCGTTGAACGTATTTGTACCGTCTTTATTAGCATCTAGTTAAACTAGATTTAGTGTTACTTTTTACTATGTCAGCAGCATAGTATTAAAAAATGAATGAAAATCGGATTTCCTTATTTCGGCCAGAGATTTCTGCGTAATTCACCTTTCTCTGGAGGCGTCGGGTAAACTTACTTTAGCCGCTTCAATTATCCAATAAAAAATTATGTCATTGCAAGATTAAAAAGGATTATATTATTACGTTTTTTATGCTCTTGTCGCCTACAGGACGAACTTTTAAATTTATTTAGAGGAAATTCACGACTATGACTCAAATAGAAAGATGAACGAAAACTCTGCAAGGAGATAAAGAATAATTAGGAATAAGAACACAATCAACTGTATGTCAACTAATTTATGTTGCAGAAAAATGCTATCGAGAAGGGGAGTATGAAAAAACTTCGAAACCTACTGAGGAAAGCAAAGATGAAAAGAAACTTTATCTGGACGAATGCACCGAGAAAGAATCATTTTAAGTCAACCTGGTCAACCTCAAGAGAGCTCTGAAAATTAGACCCAAAACATATTACAATAAAGTAAACCAAGTAAATTACGATCAACTACATCAGATAATTACATCAAATGTTATAAAAATTTTAAATACCACCAAATCATATGATAGAAAGTAAAATATTTATTGGTGTGTTTTCATCATTTTCTAAGGTAATTGTTTAAAATTCAAATTGCTAATTTAATATTTTAGAAAATAACATAGATATTAGAATAGTAGCACAATTTAAATACTGAGGGCTAGAAAATTTTTTCACGTATCGAATAAAAAATTTATTTACTACGAAATTAACGCCAGCATCTCGTAACATTTTTCCGAAAATATTGTTCATTGCCAGTCCCAGAAAAACTATCCCTTTAATTAAATCAAGTTCATGTTACTTGCAAAATTATGCTGTCCCAACTTTTATCTGATGCTAAATGCAAATTTTGACCGTGGTGCAAATTTTGACTCGATTTTTTCGCAGTTGAATTATTCTGCAATACAGAGAAGTATAAAATTTGCTTGATACGACAACAGAGCATTAGGTATTTCAGAATATATGCATCAACATGTCATTCTGTTCTTACTTCCACCAGGCATTCGTGGTGACGGTATCAGATGAAGCATTATGATTTTGAGATGAGATTTTGCTGTTTCTGACGAATTCGCGTCTGAGGTTTCACTAATTCTTCCATAGAATAGGAGGTCTTTCCTTCCCTCCACCCTGGCCCTAGGAGTATCCCCTATTCATTCCTTTGTTGCTTCTTTTTCTTTTGTTGCGTCCATCGAAAGGTATTGTCTATTTTCTCAAAGGAACCATAAAACGGCTAATGGGTGAAGGTGAACACCGCTCTGAGAAGAAAAACCCCCTTTTCGGCAGATTGTGGATGGTCGTATGTATCCGGGGTAGCGAATTTGAAAGCGCTAATGAGGATTCCTGACCGCACCCCTGCTGAGCAGGTATCAAAGGTTAGGGTATGGTGGCGGCGACCGATCACAAGTAAGGTGGGAAATGGTGGATCCGCGATTTGTAATCTTCGCCACGGGTATTCCCTTAGGGAATGAAGATATTCAACTCTATTTTTGAGGTAGACGACCTTTCAGGACTTCTTGCAAGGAATACAATTTAGGATGGTTAAGAAACAACAGTTAGTATGGCAAATCAGAACCTTAAGACTGATTTGCATATTGCATATATACTCCAGGTTTCCTATACTTGCATATTGCAGGTTTACACGTTAACACCTGGTTTATTTACATTTACATCAATACCCCGCGAGCCGCCGTATGACGTATGTCAGGGGGTGTGAAAACAACCACAACACGATTTCCATTGTTATACTGAAATGATTTTCAGAACTAGGTGAAAGTGAGACTAATGATTAATGATCGCTGCTTCGGTTTCTGAATGCCTCAAGTGAACTATATAACCCAAATTGTTTGAATGGTGCATAATATGTATAATAATTAAAAGAAAAATCACCGTCAATAATTATGACTGATGGGTAAAAGGAGTCATGGAAGAACACATTAAAAATAGTTACATGACAATATTCCTCTAATTCTCATGATTCATACGCTAGCTGTTAAAATATTCTTGATTCTATATGTAATCTATTACTCCAACATTCACTCCAAGGACCAGTAGTAATGCAAGGAAGATCATTCCAGTTAAAATAGGACCTTCGGAAAATCTGAACGATAACATAAAGTTGACAATGTTTGGGTGCATCATATCAGAATTAGTATCTCTATATTCTGCTTTTAAAGTGAATGGTATAAACTGTATTAGCTTATACTAAATAACTAATTCAACAACAAAAATGAAAAAATAAGTAATGCTGCCTATCGTCAATGTATATCAATCAAGCTCCTCGTCAATGATTGTTTACTTTATTTATATAAATTGTTTCTATGCTTTATTTTGTCCCTACATTGAGCTAAAAATTTCGTAGTTTGAAATAACTTGAGAAATGAACAATGAACTAGAGAAATGCCATCTAATATTTATTCCTTACGCTTACGAGAACCAAATCGTTTCACTTCTCTTATAACATCTATGATACAAAATAGATAGAGCGTTGAAGATGATCTTACTACATCGACTAAAGTTTCTATTATCATGTCACTAAAATATGAATTGAAACGTAAATATGGAATTTTAGATACTCCGCATATTTAGTGTCGCAGAAACTTGAAGTTTATACGCCGATTACAGATAAATTACATCTCTAAAGTTAGGTAAGATTTAGAATAAACCATTGGCTTGCATAGATAGTAATATCAATGTTAGCAATTTTTATCGGTTTGAAAAAACCGAACTCTCTTTCCAAAATAAATTGCTGATAAGAAGATGGTTTAGGTTCTGGCTTAGTAAACTACTCGAACTTTCTTATAGAATTAAAAGGTTGGTACGATACATTGAACATCACTATTGTATACAATTTCGGAGATCCTGGGAATCACTGATGCATCAGAAGGAAATTTCTGAAAGTATGATAAGCCATGGGCGTTATATCCTGTATATTTGAATGTTAACCATGTTTGACTAAGATATTACTTAAATTGGATAAATGAGTAGTTTCTCTGGAGGCTGTCATAAACGGAAGAAATATATGTTGGGTGAGAAAATTGAGAAGGTGAGTGAGTGGGTTATACTTTTAAAAGAGGTCGTTGTTCCTACTCAAAGTAACCAATTGGTCAACGAGGAACGCAAGAAATGCCATTACCTATTGTGATTTATCCAAAAATCTGGAATTAACATACCTGTTACCCTTTCGGTTGTTAAATTCATGTGAGTGTATGTATTACTGTTGCCGTCGTTTCTCACTTCCCTATATCTATCAAAACAGTCCCCCTATTGAAGTCCTGGTGAATTCATTGCTTTAACCACTTCTTCCAATCACTCCTCTATCTTGCTTTTCAAATTTGTCATGGAATGTGGAGAGATGAAAAGTTTCTCATAGCCATACATTTTAAATACGAAGGAATATTTTCAATATCACCCAGCGATAAATATGTAGATAGACTATTCATACCACACCACCGCCCATTCATCTCAATCATTAAAATTCTGTCGAAAAATATGAGAGTTACGTAGGGCCAGCCATCAACCGAGGGGAGCAAAATTTCAACATGAGCCTCATATGCGCTTCTTATCCCCGTGTGATACTTACAGGGTTGGAATTACAGGTAAAAAGGCCCTAAAACTATTTCACTAAGTCCCTATTATTTCGCGTATTTTTAACGTTTTCTACATTATAATAATTGTAAACGTGATAATAAACAGTTGAAATATAAACAATGCAAGTAGTTTTGTATGCATTCAAAATTAATTGAAAATTTCACATTCATAGCTTACAGTAGCATTCAATGAGCATTATGACAAAACCTCATTCGCCATATCTTTTTGTGTATTTTAGAACTTGATAAATACGAGAGAAGAACGTTTAAGAACGTAATGGTTTGTGACTGCAACCATTTCAAGAGGAATCCACAGAAGAAATCACGTTTATTCGATTCACACTTCAATGACACCAAAAAAATTCATTTTGGATTCAAAATTAATGTGAAAGATGGTTGTCTCGTATCCGTCATCTTTATTAATTCAGGAAAATCGATCCGAGCACATTTTCTCTCAATTGATTTGGACGGTATATTAAAAATACCAACTGCATAGATGATAAAATTTACTGATTTTTTACCGATCGAGTTTTAATTTTGATGCTTATCAAATGAAACAAAATTTATCTAAAATACGCAGAGAATGCCTCAAGACTTCATACTACATATTTACTTATAGATTTTTTATATATTTAAAGTAATAGCGTAGATATGGCCATGAGTTCGCCTTACTTTAACTTTTGTAGATTGCATTCACACAGGTTGTGATAAAACAGGTGATCGATATGGACTCCTTAGGTATATAATTTAAAGGCTAATAACTCTTCTCTTGAACGATGTATAATATTATCTACTATTATAATATATAATACGACCCATTAAAACCGCAGAGTTTTGCAAACGAAGGCGTCGAATTCGAGGTCTATACATTTTGGGTCCGAGCCTGATTCAAACTGCGCGGAAATTTTCTTCCTCCCATCTCAGTCCTCAACATAAGCTCAGAGCGGCTCAGAGGCAGATTTTGCAAAAATTTCCTTCGTCCTGCTTGTGCCTTTCGTCTCAGACTCAAATTTTATGAGGGGACGGGGGTTTGCCTCGGTTTCCTAGGAATAACGGGACCTCGTGTGCGCCGGTTCCCTCGGTGCAAGAAGCAAAGCTAGAATATATACTGATTTGTAATAACCATTTTATAATAACTGAATTCTTGCATTACAACATCGATATTGTTATAATACTATTCTGCTACGCCAATGCCACCAAACTAAGGATACTAATAAATCTTTGCGATATCAATAATGCAAATAAATCCATTTCAACTCTGCAAGCGGAGCCAGGACAGAAGCAGACTATCTCCTCCATGTTTTCCCTCTCTCTCTCTCTCTCACTTCTTAAGGCTCGCTCGGAGGAAATTCACTGCCTGTTATGCGGGTTGCGGCTTAGGTGGTAAGTTTTTTTTGGAACTAGCTGTACGATACTGCATTCAACTGATAGCTTGCAGTATGCAAGCAACTTTTACTCGTATATAATAGATATAAGGATAGATATTGGTGATACGAACTCTGACCATGTTCCACAAGCGCCGTCGACGTAAGATTTTTACGACGTACTGGCCCCACCCTGTAGATGCCAGAATTATTCAGACGTCGACGCTAGGTGTCATGGGTTCGATACCAGAATATCCCAAAAATCGCAATTTTCCCATAAGAATGCATTGCGCGGATTTTTGAAAATTATTCTGAGGCAGTTATCGGTGAGATGGAGGAACCAAAATCTCGGAGGTTGAAGTTGACATAATCTTCTATATTACGAATGGAAAAAATGTTACAAAAATACCGTGAGTTCGACGCCAGGTGGATGCAAAATTCTTCGAAAATGGTTTTGAGTCCTTACTCGGAGCGATGGAACGGTGAAAATCACGAAGGTTGGAGATGCTGTGGTTAGCTATTGTACTAACTGAAGAAATGCTACCAAAAGAGCGAGAGTTCGACGCCAAGTGGGTGCATAGTCGGTCTTTTGCGCGAATTTTTGCAATTGTTTTGAGGCCGTTCTCGATGCGATAAAGCAATCAAAATCACTGTCTTTGCAGATGAGATGGTCTTCCATAGTTCGTTAGGAAGAAATGTTACCAAATGACCGTGAGTTCGATGCCAGGTGGGTGCGAAATTCTTCCATAATAAATGCATTGCTGGAATCTTTGAAAATTTTTTTCAAAGCCTTCTCGATAAGCTGGAAGGATAAAACTCGGAAAGGTGACAGAGGCGTTTGAAATCCTTCTTTCATCAGGTTTACCGTTTCTCTAGTGGTCCTTGGTTCGATGCAAGAGCGTAATTCCGATTTAACCATGCATTTCAAACGGGGAAAACGGAATCTTATTTTGGGACCTTCCCGATAAGATATTGAATCGAAACTTTGGAACAAGTAAGGATGGCACTTATCTAATATTATTTTGCTATCTTTTCTCACAGAAGAGTCATTAGTTCGACGCTAGGCGGTCTTTTGCGCGAATTTTTGCAATCTGTTTTGAGGCCGTTCTCGATGCGATAAAGCAATCAAAATCACTGTCTTTGCAGATGAGATGGTCTTCCATAGTACCAAAGGAAGAAATGTTACCAAATGACCGTGTGTTCGACGCCAGGTGGGTTCGAAATGCTTCCGTAAGAAATGCATTGCTGAAATCTTTCACGATTTTTTTAAATGCCTTCCCCATAAGCTGGAAAGATAAAACCAGGAATGGTGACAGAGGCGTTTGAGAACATTCTTTCATGACGTCCACTGCTTCTCTAGTGGACCTTGGTTCGATGCAAGAGTGTCAATTCTATTCTGCCATGCATTTCAAACATGAATAACGGAATCTTATTTTAGGACCTTCCCGATAAGATACTGAATTGAAACTTTGAAACACGTCATAGTGGCACTTATCTAACATTCCCATGCCATTGTCTCTCACGAACGGGTCCTGTGTTCGACGCCAGGCAGTCATGTACGCTAATTTTTTAAAAATTGTTTTGAGGCCTTTCTCTATGCAGGAGACTATTCAAAATCACAGCGTTTGCGTTTGAAGTAGTTTTCTATAGAACCAGTGGAAGAAATGTTGCGTATGACCGTAAGTTCGATGCCAGATGGATGAAAATTTCTCACGTAAGAAATGTATTGCGGCAATTTTAAAGAATTTTGCTGGATAAGCTTCGAAGATGATACCCGTAAGAGGAAGTTATTGTAAATTTTCACCAATTAGCTTGCAGTATGCAAGCAACTTTTAGTCGTATATCTATATAGGTATATCCGGAGAGTTAGCTATATATGATAGATATACATATATCTAAGTGTTCTACCTTTCGGTAGGTTCATGTGCCCCACATTCCCCATTTATCTCCCTCTCCTTCAATTCCCGGTTACTTATCCCACCCCTTATTTCGTCTAACATTCTGTCTTTGTTTTCCCTCTGTCTTTTCTCTAGCCTTCTTCCTTCGATCGCTTTCTTCAATAACCCCTCCCCTCTCGATATTTGACCCACCCATTTATTTTGTCTATTTTGAATTACTTCAATCATTACTCTTTTCTCCCCAACCATCTCTAGAACCTCCTCGTTCGTTTTTATATCGACCCAACTTACCTTCTCGATTCTACAGCATACCCACATCTTAAAAGCCTCCAATCTTTTGACATCCTCTTTTCTTAATGTCCACGTTTCACATCCATACAACATTACACTCCACACCAAGGATTTTACCAATCTTTTCCTGATTCCTTTATCAAGTCCCTTTGTCATCAGTTCCCTTCGCTTCGTGAATTCTTCTTTCGCTAATGCTATCCTTTTTCTAATTTCTGTTGAACATCTTCCATCCTTAGAAAGAAGGCTGCCCAAGTATGAAAACTGATCTACTTGTTCTAGTTTTTCCCCATCCACCCTTATCGTTAACTTAGCATTCTTTCCCTTTGAAAACCTCATAATTTTAGTCTTTCTTACATTGAGTTTCATCCCAAACTCCTTTGCTTTATCGTTTAGTGCATTTACTAGGATTTGCAAACCCCTTTCAGAATCGCACACAATAGCTTTATCGTCTGCATATCTTACTGACTTCACTACTTCCCCACCAACCTTTATTCCCTTATCTATTTCATCCCAAGCTTCTTTGATCATTTCTTCTGCATATATGTTAAAAAGAGATGGTGATAAAGGACAACCTTGTCTTACTCCCTGTATGTATTTACTATAGAATACAATTCTTCGACATACTCTTTCCGTCGTCCCCTTATGCTTGCTGGCTCCCTTAAGACGTTTCCCTTGTTATCCCTAATAGTGGCCATTTTATTACTAATTTTATTCCCCGTTAATTGTTTTACTTTTCTATATAATAGGTCGACCATCCCACTTTCAGCCATCTTCTCTATTTCATTACACTGTCCCTTCCACCACAATTCTCTAGCTCTGTTCGTTGTTCAGTGCCCTGCACATTTTACGCCCGTGTTCTTTGTTAACACTTTTCCATTTCCTTCTTTCCTTCATTTTATTTATCATTTCTACCGTCACCCATGGTTTCCTAATTTTGATTTGTTTGACCCTCCCGATGGTTCTTTGGGCACTATCCTTGATGCTGGTTTTATTCTTTTCCCATTCCTCGTTTACAGTGAGTTCCCTTTCTTTATCATTTAAAGCCCTGTTGACTGACTCTTGAAACTCTCTAGCTTTCCTACCCCTGAGGGCTTCTACGTTCCATTTGGGTGCGGTTTTTGCCCTATAAATCCTTTTGAATCTAAGCTCGGTTTTCATCATTACTAAATTATGATCCGAGTCTACATCAGCACCAGGATAACTTCGCGAGTTTTTAACACTATTTCTAAACATCTTCCTTACCAAAATATAGTCGATTTGGTACCTATCCGTGTCCCCCGGCTTCTTCCATATGTACCTCCATCTGTTATAGTGTTGAAAGAGGGTTTTGGTGATACAGAGGTTATTCCTCCTGCAAAAATCTACCAGTTTTTGTCCTCTGTCGTTTCTTTTTCCTAGTCCGAACTCTCCCACTTCGTCCCCATCTTTTCCCTGCCCTACCACAGCATTCCAATCCCCCATTACAATAAGGTTTTTATTGGCTTTCACCCTTCCAATAACCTCTTCTATTTGTTCATAAACTAAATCTACTTCATCCTCAGTGTAATCGCTAGTAGGGAGGTACACTTGCACTATCAGTGATTACTGGTTCAGCCTTAATTTCTACGGACATTACTTGGTCGCTTATTAGTTCGGTGGCTATCACGGCATTTCCCGGTCCCTTGTCGAACACTATAGCAACCCCTCTCTGGCTATCATTTCCCCCACTGAATATGACCCTCACATCATCGCTCTAGAAATCTCCTCCATCCTTCCACCGTACTTCGCATAGCCCCAGAATGTTAATGTTGGACCTCTTCATTTCTAACTTTACGTTTTCTAACTTCCCTTTCCTAAGCATCGTTCAAACGTTCCAGCTCCCTACCCTGGTTTCCTTGGTCATCTTCTTCTTCTCTTGTGTCGTTGGGTAAGGATTTCGTGGAATGACGACCGGGGTGGCCTTACCACCATCCCTGCCGGGCACGACACTCTCCCTAGAGGGCTGAGTCCCGTTTTTGCCAGTAACAATATTAGTATTTTGGCACATCATATTCATGGGAAGGATAGTCGAGGTGGTCTCCCCTTGCCGTCCTCAACAGTGTTTTTAACTTGACACCATCACTCATATAGGCCGCCCCACTGGGGTACAGACGCCTTTGCAGCCGCCTCACTGAGGTACAGACGCTGCGTGGACTACCTTTCGTCTGGCTCCTACCTATTGACCTTTCTGGCATGAGTGACCCAGGAACAAAGTTCCAGCCAGTATATCCCTCAGGGTCATAGCAAGCCCCTTCACCACGTCAAGGTTTAGTCCGTAGAAGGGGCGTTTCTTGAATGATATATCCAAATTCATCGGTCGAAAAATATTATAATCTGCACCCAATTTCGTTGAAAAATCAAAATCAAAAATTTTTCCTCCGAATATAACAATATTTAACCAACCTGGATTGTGTTGCACTATGCTATAAGTAATTGAAGTAATTGTCTATGTTTAGTAATTGTCTATGCTGAATATCATCCTGATAAGTTTTCGTCAACTTTCTTTATCCGTGCAATTATAGCAATAGCGCGGCGTTCTCCCGTTTAAAATACATTGGGCTCTATGCTTTATGTGGTATCTTCATGATGTTGGACGGAGTATAGCAAAGAATCGAGCAAAAGATGCTAAGTTCATTGTTTGGGCGGCAGAGGGAGAAGTGGTGGAAGTGGGTCATGGCGGTTGAGGTGATCGGGTGTGGAGGGAACATCCAATGCCTCCACATGATGACTACGACGAAGACCTTTCACAAGTTTTCACTGCGTGTTTTGAAAATCGAATCAAGGATTTTTTTTCCTCTTAGAAAAAGTCTCTCGGCCCGAAAAATAGAGGAGATGAGCCCGAGAGATTTTTAAGTTTTTCGAAACTAAATGCTGAAGATGAAAGTAACCTGAGTTGAGACAGGGAAGCTGTCACTTTCGCCTTAAAATGAGGATTGAATCTTCAAAAATAAACTTAAATGCACCCTCAAATTTAGGCAGTTATTCTTGTTTTATTTGGGATTATATTTCTCTCTATCTCCAATAATATGTAAATGCTATACTCAGAGTGCGAATCAAGGTACTTGTTGAGGGGGGAAATATATAGCCTATATATATAGCACCTACTTCATAATAAACAATTTTCCCTGGTAGGAATAAATATTGCTAGCAGCCAGGGAAAAAGTTTTACGAGCCGAGGAATTCCTCCCCTTTGATTCGCACACTGGCTGTACGGAGAATCCTTTGGAATATTGTCGTATTAATTTTTTTTTCTTCTATTTTAGAATCGTGCATAAATGCAAGAGCGATAATCACAGCTTATATCCCCTACGTAGAAGCTATTTACTAGTCCAAGCTAGTCCATCTTAAATAAATGCAGCTCCTAGAGGTGACAATGTATCAAACTTTATTTTCGAAACCTAGACATTCTGAGTCTTTGTTCGCAAATATTCCGCGCTGACAGGGGCTTTAAGCTATCAATTTCACTACATACAGTAGAGGCTTTTCAGGAGACCAAGCGGAAGCAGAAAAATAAGCAGGATAGTGTTATAACTTGGTTGAGTAATACTGGTTACCTTTTCATCATATTTTTGATGTATGGTCTTCTTTTCGCACAAGGAAACCGTCTTATTTGGTTACTTAATTTTGGTTATTTATCGCACAACTATGGAACTGTTTTTACCAGACAGACAATTAGGGAAGAATAACAAATTTTACAACAGCAGTAATGAGAGAGCGTCTCTTCGAGATTACGCCCACAAAGCTTTTCTGTTTCGATATGCTTAAGATTTTGACGTTGGGAAAGAATGACGTTTTGATCTACGCTCTGCCCTACGAAAAAAGAAGGAAAGAGAAGATCTTACTCTGTCTCGTATCGGCTAGGATATACATATTTCTCCTTCGCATCATTTCATTCTTACTAAATAAGAGAATCGCAAGGACCCTTGTTGGAGACAAGAAGAAGGCGACACAGATAGTTTTAAAAATGTTTTTGTCAATCAAATGAGGCGAGCGATTGGCTAAAGCGGTGCACCTGTGGACATATATCAATGGACAGCATTTCATGAGAAAATCGCGTATTGAGAGGTGTTTTACTGAAATATCTGATGGATAGCGATATAGCATTTATTTTTCGAAAATGTAAAATAACATGCAGACAATTCTCTGTGTTATTTGCTTACTATAGTTACATATACTGTTTACACGAATTAAATTGAACAAGCACGCGTTAAATTATATTTCATTGCTTACTTGATTCATTAATTTTTGCTATTTCGACAATATTTTATTCTCTTTCACTAGGCTTTTCAACTAGTATACAGTGATTTACAACCGTTGAGGATCTGCGATAATTGGAAAAATTGATGCAGCTCACCCCAAAACTCACAATTATGTGGTTCTTTCCCGGACAACCTCTTCTACAGCTTCCTTTAATAGGAGGAGATGAGTTTGAGCGATTTCTACAGAATATATGTATGCGAAAGAAAAAAACAGCTGTAAGCATTTTTTCTATTAGTTTTCTTCCGATTGACTTTCCTTAAGTCCACCGTTTCACTTTCACAATTTCCGCCGAATCTAGTTCCCTTAATGCGCTCATTTCCCACTTCTGATTTCTCCTTCATTCAGATCTTTCTCTCGTTTAGAATGACTTTTCCTTTCTGCGAGCGAAAGGCTCTCATAAGAGATCGAAGCAATTCGTTTTAAGACTCCCGACCATTCAGACAACTGAAGCATTCAATGCAAAGAATGGACTTTAGTCGAAAAGTTCGTTGAAAGAATCTGATAAAGTTTAGTAAATGCAGAGATAGCAAGATTAGAAACGACTGAGCCAAGGAGACAAATATGAAGAAATGCCATGACAAAAGACACCATCAAGGATAAACCGGAGAATCCAGTATTGCTGCATCTCGGAATGAAAGAATTCTCTTCAAAGATTCTTTTCGTGTATTCCGTTGCTTATTTCTAAATTCGTTCCAAAGGTTCTTTAGGGATTCGCATCGTCTACACAATTCAACTGTACTTGATAATAGCAGCTATAACCGCTTTGCCTTAATCCTTTTCAAATCTGCGCCCGGTTCAACTAAGAAATCAAATTTTGGTTCATTTCCAGTTTCGCTGCTTCTGCCAACAAGTTCGAAATTATTTTTGCTTCGAATATTGAAATATTATATCTTCTTGAAAGTTAATTTAATTATTCCAGCCTTTTCCATTCACATTATTTTACGCTGAAATTTAGAATAGTTGATTAGATAGCTGCAAGTAGTTTCACATGTTTAGTAAGTTTTCCACGAATCACACCTAAGGAAAATGTGTACCGTTGGGAGCTGAAAATCGAAACGGAATAAATAAAGGTTTTCAGTTTCTGTTCGGGTGTAATAATTTCTTTTTTTTTCAATTCGGCTTCGGTTTTCACTCCTGCAAAAATAACCTCATCCGGTTTCGGTTCTCCGGTTTGATGAACCGGCTTTAGATGTTGTTGCCGTTAATTTTTACGATATGTATAAATTACCGGATTTAAAAGAGGCTAAAATAGATAGATTAGTTATAATTCATTTTTAAATGTACAAGAACTTACTATTAATTACGCTTCCCTCCAATCAACTTTATTCGAATCTTTGAAATCCTACGGCGAAGTTAACAAAAATATAATATGGCTCAGAGGAAGAGATTGGAATTATTCATCTTACAGGAAGCTTTCTCGTAGAGATCGAACCGGATACAAATTCTTACCTGAAAGATTCTTAAATAGAAGTATTTACAAAGTGTAGACGAAATTTTCCAAAGTGATTCCAAAATACGACGACGTTTAAGATTCGCAACAAAATAGGCAAAATTTGAAAATGAAATCATATAATCGGGTATATACTTTTACATCACTTTTAACAACCGCACCGCTACGTTGAAAGGAAGGATATTTGAATTTCTCAGAAGAAACCTGTGAAAATTCTGAAACTGCATTGAATATCAATATAGCATATATGGATTTACTATATTCATGTATTGAGAGAGGAAATTACCATCTGAGTTTGCTTAGTAAAGACAGAAATGGCAAAAAATTGTTAGAGAGAAATTTGGGCTAATTCATGGAGACCTGTTTCTCACGTACGAAATGACCTTAGCTATCAAAGAACTTTTAAAATTGCGATATCGTTGTTTTGGTAACCGTACATAATATATGGCATAAATATAAACGTTGTTGAATCAGTTGAATATCTCAGGATAACTGTTACAAATAACTTAAACTGCAGCATACACATCCGAAAAGTCTGCAGCAAAAAATCTAACTTTATAAAGTTCATTGTCGGTAGTTGCGATGAAAAAGTTAGAAAGTGATGTATTTTTACCTTGGTTAAGCCCCATCTGGAATCTGCGGCAAGTATATGGGATCCAGTGGTTGAAACGAGCAGCCGTGAACTCGAGAAAGTGCAGCGCAAAGCGATGCGCTTTGTTAAAAGATAAATAGGCAAGCGTTACGAAGATGCGAAGGGTGGGAAAGGAGGCTACGTTGTGATTGCTTGATAAATTTATAGAAATAACGTTTGCAGAGGACGTAGTCGGCATTATGCGTTCGGTGTTTACACCCCCTCCCAAAACATAAAGGCGATTTGCACGGTATTAATGTAAATAACTGATAATAGCCATTTTTCTTACAATAAAAACATTTTAAAACTGTGATATTGATCAACATGCACCCTAAAGGTGAATTTTCAGGCGACATAAATATTCATCATCACTTTCACACAATTTCATTCCTCACGAAAGCAGAAACCTTTTCCTATTTATTCTTTGTGTACTGAAGTTCGAGTAGCTAAAGCATTTGTAACACAGTCTTCCTAATTGAAACTAAAGCAATAGGGTTGACCGGGACAATTTTGGTACATTCTTGGGCAGGTTTACATAATGTCCATAGTTAACATAGTAGTTCAACCAATTAGAAGTGAGTAAATGAGTGCAACAACTAAAAATAGAAAAATAATTTTAGAAAAATTGCGTGAACTTGCCGCAGGGTGACCTAATTGAGATTTTCATGAAGGTTACATAGCGACATATATTGGTTTTGAAAGTACTGTCCTTTCGCAAATAACGTGATTCAGGATCAATATGCTCAATGATTAAATTACTCGAATCTGTCAGACATTAGGAGAAAATCCTCTTGGCATCAGGAAAATCAGCTCCCTTCTCGGGAAACATGTTTCTCGATCACCATCTTCAGGATTATGTATAATACAACCGTGAAGATGGTATAAGGGGTTATATCTAATTCCCTAGATTTTATTTTCCAACTTGCATCTTCCTATTTCTCATGTGTCGTAACCATATTTATGTACTTATATTGTATGTACAGATTTATACACTTTTTTGTTAACTTGTAATGTAGCCCTTGTGTGGCCTTCCACGGGGCATAAATAAACATTATTATTATTATACTATTTCCTTGGTTACTTAATTTTTATCATTCCTCACTCTAAAATGAAGCAGTTTTTTCTAAATAGAAAATTAAGGAAGAATACCGATTATTTTAACAGCATTGGTGGGAAACAAGCACGAATTATTTAATACGTGACGAAAGGAAACACCGAAATGCGACATTTTAGTCCTTCCTGGGATAGAAAATTAAGACTGTCTGCAAAATATGGAGATAGTCTTACTTTCCCTAAATCTACTGCGATAAATACTTCTAAATACATGTAAATGAATTACATCATCAAAAGTTGTACTTGCATTTTCATCATTAATTGATCACTTATTTTAATATACGTTCTGCCCTGAGACAAAACTGATGAAGATGATCACGCCATATCAGAGTTACTCCAACAGTGGGTTAAGGTATGCTCTGCTTCGCAATATCACCATTTTCCTCTCACAAAATTAGTCATTCCGAAGAAGAGGAGCTATTTTAGGGACAAATTTAGGCGGCAAAGGATTGGCAATAGTAAGTTTCAGTTACATTGCATCTGGGAAATCCGCATTTGAAGCAGAGCGGTATCTTCACCACTCGTTTCGTATAAACAGGTCCGCGAGAGTACCATGTGTTAAGCGGGAAAATGACAATTCTGTCTAGCAATGGAGGACGTAGTAAAGTCACGCCGCACGAGTTAAATTCTATTTCATTACCTTTCCGTGAGATAGTTCCGAGATGATAAAATTAGTTCCTCATTACTTACATGACGAGAATTAGTTCCTTATTAGTCACATGGAAAATTTTAACTTTCCACTCCTTTAACAACTCCAGGATAAACACAAATGAACGTACATGGAGATATTCTATTCATGGAGAGATTGTAACTCAGGGCGACAAATTCGAGAGCTATGATCAAGCGATTTTACAATGGTGTTAAAATTCATTTTATTTCCTGTAGAATTTACTCGGATCTATCAGCACTTTACCCGTATTATTTATATGCTTCGATTAATATAAGAACAGTAATGAAATCATTATTATGAGAAAATTTAGATTTAGATAGGCTATAAATAGGTTAATCATATCCCGTCTAGTTGAAAACGGGACAAAATTATTTGTCCGCTCTTTCTCGTGGAATGTTTCCATAACTTCAATGCAGGTAATATTTGAAAGAGCTGGTGGAAAGTTTTCCTATAACCTGAGATAAAGAATTCTTATTTACTGTGCGCAAATGAACAATAAATCAGAGGAGATTAATATATCAGCTTGAAACGTGAAATAGCTTCATTTGTGAAAGCTGACCTTTTTCGCCGCAATTTTAACATTTTAAGCTTTTTCTATTTAACTATCCTCCCATGTATAACGAACTGTTTTATTATCTGTTGACTCTCAATTTGTTATACAGCTAAACTCTACTGAAATCGCAAATTTCTACTCTATATATTTAGCTAATGTTGGATAGATAGAAATTTTGGCGGGGGTTTCAAGAAAACAAAGAATTAGTGACGGGACCTCAACGGGAATCAAAGAGTCTTTCAAGTTATCTTCTCAGCTGAGGAGGAAAGAGAAAAGGCGGATATTATAAAAGATTAAAACGACTAATATGTAAACTCGGAGTTTCTTATTGTC
This sequence comes from Pachydiplax longipennis, assembly GCA_036926295.1. NCBI lineage: Eukaryota > Metazoa > Arthropoda > Insecta > Odonata > Libellulidae > Pachydiplax > Pachydiplax longipennis. The sequence goes on along the minus strand of JAVFKF010000024.1, from coordinate 8,202,886 downwards.
TCCTTGGAGTTCAAAGAGAAATTAACTTCTGTGTTGTTATTTGTAATGCATGCTTTTTTCTTACTCAAGTAAATTTGAATTTACACTATTAATCGTCCTACTATTACTATTGATTCCTGAGCTCGAATATTTGATATTAAAAATAGGAAAAGAATTCGACCTAATGCTTTTTAGGACGTTAAAAATCAACATTAATTTTAAAGACCACAACTAAAATGCAGAATGAATAAATTAACCTATAATTTACCGTATTCACGACTTTCTTTTTCTAAAATCCTACATTTCTATATTTCCAAGAAAAATGATGACTTCCGGCTAAATCATTGAATTTTACTACATTTATGTGTAAAGGTCAGATCTTTATTTCCTTATTCTCACGATGCACATATGCATTATGGTGACCTTTGAAGGATTTCTGCCTTCAATGCCTCGAACTTGAGCTTTATATAGAATTAGATGTTCATTCTTTCTAAACACGTAAGAAAAAACCTCAGGAAATGACCTTTTTGTATTCCAGAATCACAATTATCATTAAATAGATGTAATTACAGACATTTAGAGCAATTTTAATTTCAGCTCAATGACTGCGAGCTATTGTAAGGAATAAAGGAAGAATATTTCAAGGATATTCTCAAAATAATTGCTTCCGATATCAGAAAAAAGGCTCTGGTATAGGTAAATTATTTCATCTAATTCCCAACTTAGTTATTTTCCGATATACAGTAAAATATGGTTAAGACGGTTTTCAGGAGACCAAGCGAAAACCGCGCTGGATACGGCTTGTTTAATGGTAGTTGCATTTGCATCATTAAAAGTCATTCCAAAGTATAAATTCACAAGGAAACATTTTAAAGACAAGTAGAGAGAGAAAGGATACACAGATGTAAAAAAATTTGGTTTATCGAATGAGGCGAATGATTGGCTATAAAGAGTTGCACCTTAAAACAGGGAAAATCCGCACTATAAACGGATAACAGAGCATTTAAGCTGTATTTTTACCATTTATTTCGTGTAAAAGAGACCGGAAACGAGAGAAAATCGCGCATTAAGCGGGATAGCATCTTAAGCAGGTTTTACTGTAATAATCATTATATATATTAGGTTTTACTTGTTATTATGGTTAGTAATAATTAGTTGGTTGTTTATATTCATTAGTTGTTTAGTTAAATATATTATGAGTACCAGTCAAAAGCTATGAATCAATTAATTAATTTCCTAATGTACGTGGTTCCAACAAATTGAAGCATTAATAAAATAACTTCGATTTTGTATGAGCGCGCTTCTCCAAGTTACATGGTATAATTGTGGTAATTTCATTCGGAAAATTGTTGAATTCTGCTGAACGAGAATTAAATTTCACAATGAGGTATATCTCTGTCTTAAAACATAGAATTACAATTTAGCTGTCAAATATACTACATTTTTTTCCTTGTCTGGATAGATATCACATTTTATTTAAAATCTTCGACTCCTTTGAGTTAGCCTATGCCATCGAATGAAAAAGATTAAAGTTAATTAATAATATAAGTAAACCGAAAGAAATATTTTAATACTAAACAACTGTGTATTGAAGTGCTGCATCGGAAAGTTTATCTGCATCAAATAAATCCGAGTCTTCGTATAAGATGATCGAGATATGAAGTCAAAGGATGCCTCCACAATCACCTTCAATAGACGATGATTAATTCATAATAAAATACGCCGTGAAGAATGGGGGTGAATTCGAAATGTAGCCACAAAGCTATCTTTTGTTCTAAAGTCTTACGTAAAAAAATGTAAGAGTAGAATGCAGTTGAGCACCACAGAGAACTGACCTGAATATCGAACTTTCAGAAACAATTTAGGGCTAACGATTCATTTATAAATTCCTTTCTCTCAGCCCAATTCAGCCCGAACTGTTATGCTGATCGGGAACCAAGTTCTCTGAAAGGAAAGAAAACTACACGTTCATGATATTAAATCGTAGTCCTGATTTCACTGACATTTTCGCAATAGTTTCACGATGTATAGAAAGCGATAAACTATAACGAGGTACAATGCTAAACCGTGAATGAACAACTCTCAAGGTTGTTCTGCCGAGTACTGCAGCACAAATGCAAACAGTTTTTAGAAAGCCCATTCGTAATGTCGTTTTAAGACGTTTTATTGCCGCGATAAAAGATCTTGCTGGATTTTGATTTGAATGGACGATTGCTAGCAATGGTGGCATATCTTAGAGGTGAAGATACCGCATATATTAGCTAATTTATCATAGATACATTAATTGATTGACATTTGGTATATTATACATTGAAGGACTTAAGTTGTATTAAAACTATTATTTATTAAAATTTTGCCGTGGCTTTCCATGATGTCCGGTTATAACATATTGATTATACTTTACATTATTCATTGCTCTTTGACGACCGATATCTTTTTGAACGCCACGCAAAAAATTGATAACAAACGATATTGTTTTCATAGCAACGTTTGTGGAAATAAATAAACGCTCCAAGGTTACTAACGCCTTCAATGACGAAACGCGTTCTAGACGATCTTGTTATTTTGTAAATACCTCTGTCAGAATAAAAATCATGAACTCTTATGATATCTTCACTCCCACTATAGTGCGATTCCTAGAGTAATTTCCTAACGAGATGGGGAAATCTTATGTCAATGTAAAACGTTGAAAACAAAGTAAAAAATTCAAATCAAAAATTTCACATTTTCACAGATCATTATGGGACTATTATTTTCCGCCTAGGGGTTCTATTTTTCAAAACTAAATCATGCATATATATATATATATATATATATATATATATATATATATATATATATATATATATATTACGCTGTTCCCGCGCTTGTTATTCAAGATGACATCAATTATTCTGAATAATCCTTTATATTTTTAATTCTTACAGACTTCTTTCGCTTCGGGCAAATTCGAAAATTCTTTCGCACATTTATGAGGAGAATGAGGATGGCTATGTGAGGAAATCTCCATAGCCTGATGTCTAAAAGCGACTCGTAGGGTGTTTATGCTTATGAGGATCTTATTCATTACATTAAATTTCTCATTCTTACGAGCCAATGACACTCAACATCAATGCAATTCTCCTTCTATACAGTTTCTCCATAAATCCAAACCATCGTAAAATACGGGTCTTTTAGAGTAAATATGTATGTTTAAATATTCAGATTTAACCAACCACAATTCATTCCAATCAAACCTATTTACAAACAGCTTGTAATCGGAACAAAGGAACTATTTTGTAATACTATTCACAAAATGTTAAAATTGAATTTTTCCTAAGACAAAAATAGCAGCTTATTTAAATATGAATCATATAATAATAATAATAATATTAACGCAATTTTGCATTGCAACAGAAATTGCTATGATTCGATATAGCACAAAACAGCAATGAGGGCATAATAGAGCAACACCAAACTCACTAAGTAATTATACACTTAATGAAATAACACTAATTTAAATCATAAAATATATGATTATACATGCAATTTGGAATGTGATAGTAGAAGAACCATTCCTTATTTGCATTTACCATGGCGGCAAGTCCAAAGAAGAAAGGGAACTTTTTCATTCATTGACAGCTATCAAGATTCCTTTGTCATTGAAGGCCACCTCATTGCAGTGAGATAAAAAATCTTTCCGATCGGAAGAGACAATATTTCTTTGCCATTCCAATAACGTGCGATCCGAGAGCAAATGTCGTCTTATCTGAGTGAGCAAAAAGGCATATTTACGTCCTAATCGGATATACTTTCCGTTGACCTGATTACATGACCTCAAAGTGCCCCTCCGCACTTCATTTGTCTTACGCCACGTGTTAAGCATTCCAAGTTAATTTATCAACTGCTAGAAAATAAAGACTTCTAAATATAGCATTCGTGGCAAGTCTTTTCTTTGATCCCAGAAAAATTCTGGGAAGTGTAGGCATTGTATATTTTTCTGGTTTTCTTCTATTGTTAGGCAGATTTCACTTTTTTGGGAACAGCAATTTTACGATTTTATACAAGAGGAAGGAAAATAAAATTGATATTGGCAAAATATATGCTTCACAAAAGATAATTGTACAATATTAGTAAAAGTTGCTTGCATACTGAAAGCTAATTGATAAATAGTTCATAAGAACACACGATGACTTTCGGAAATGATTACAATAACTTTTCCAACTTCCTCCAATGTATAAAAAACGGGATAATGTAAGTGTCCTGGTTTCGAATCATTTCGGAAGACGTCGATGCATGTTAAGTATCGGAAAACCTGCTAAACCCAGGCCGATATTATATCGAAGAGGTCCTCAAACGTAATTTCGTATTTCCGATCCATTCCTATGCTAAAATGCAAATGGTGCCCTGGCGTCGAACCAAGGACCATTAGATAAACGATAAACTGCGTTTTTATGTTAAACATGTTCATGACTGCTGTTCACATACCGATTTTCAAATCAGTTGGATTAGAACATTTATCAAAGTTGCTATGTTATTGTTTATTAAACTTGCTTTACTGTTTGTGTATTGAGGTATAAAAATACATTAAACTCGCCCCGAGGGAAGGCCCTTTTAATTGTAATAGCTACAGTTTTTGATGAGGATACTTTGATTTTAAGCTAATAAAATGTGATTAGGCGGGGATCCCCAGAGGAAATGAGATCAGAGGCGGAACTTCGCCGAAATTCGACTGAAAATGAATATAAAGAATTTCAGTCTGCGGATTGAGGAAACCAGAATCAATTCTGGAAAATTCACAGGAAAACGATTTCTCCTCATGGTTTTCTTGCTTGGCATTACTAGTAGATGCCTCAGATGTGTCGTATCTTATAAAATAATTCTTTATGAAATATATGCCGTATTCTATAAAAGAAAGAGATACTGCATATATATATATATATATATATATATATATATATATATATATATATATATATATATATATATTGTTATTATTAACTTTTTACGTGTCGGTGAATTATTTGAGTACATTTTTAAACATTCAAATGTTCTCTGCGCGTTTTTTTACTAACAATTATCAGTAAGATTATGCAAGAAACCGATAGGAATACATATATGCAACGTATAAATAGGAATCAACAAGTATTCGTTAACAACTGAAAAAAGGACTAGGATATTCTTTATTCTCAATAGGAATTGTACATACGTACGAAATATCAATAGGGATTGTAGGGAAAACCAAAAGGTATTCACGAAACCAATGGCCAAAATTTTGAATGTTTCTACTAACTTCCAGTTGGATTCCCATTTTCGAGTTCCATTTGGTTCTATTGGAAAATTTTATTTGAAATCAATAGAGATATCCTTAGGTCTCGTAAGAGAATGAAACCACGGGACATACACGAGATATGTGAAGTAGGGATAGCAATCTCTGAAATTATTCGATCCCGAGATTGTGATTTCCTCAATCCCGAGATTCCTAGGTTATGTTAAAAAATGTCATCTATATAGACTTATATTGGAAATACAAAAGGAATTTTGATTACTAAGAAATAGCTTTAGCATCTTAAACTGAATACAATGTCTTGAATTCATGAAAATAAACAGCACCGCAAAATTAAAGAAACACATTACTTATTTTTGAAATGTTTGGTTATGTCACATAGCTCATATTCCTTCTATATTTATCATAACGATGGACAAGTACTTTCTTACAACAAACTTGAGGGAAATATGATAGCAGGACCTCCAAAAAAACTGTAGATTTTCCCTTCCCTGTCCACTCATCTAGAAATCATTAAATATGATCTTGTAATATTATTATCATCATTATGTATCATGCTATTGACAATTTTAGATCGTGATAACCAAGGTTTGTTTAAAATATCACTATTGGTAATTGGCCATCATAAAAATGACATTTAAATTGAATTTATCCATAGCTTAAATTTCGTCAAAGTTAAGTGGGTCTGAGATCGCATAAGTCAGAAATCCCAAAAATGCCGTAAAATCATTGGGAGTTCGCGTGACGTCTGAGAGAAGCGACGCATCATATTTTATTTGAACACAAGATACTTTAGTCGTAGGAACTTTAGAATTGATAATCCTGATTAATTTTGTATTATCTACCCGCAATGCGAATTTTTGAAAATATAATCCTTTATTGTTCAAATATAATCATTTTTACTTTCTGTAAATCTTACGGACGCCATGCTACCATTTGTATTTAACTTAAGCATGTTAAGGCTCAAAATACATTTATTAAAATACACGAGAATACGTGTATAATACCAAAGTTACGCGCTCATATGCCCATAAAAAGTTTTTGTTGTATAAAAGAGTTTAAAAACCATTTCACTGTCAAAAAAGTTCTCATTGTGATTAGGGAGAAAATAATATCGATTGAATCCGTTTGTTTTAATATTATTATTTTTAATATTATTATTTTTAATATTATTATTTTTAATATTATTATTTTTATTATTATTTCTATTAGACCTGCCGCGTTTTAAAAAGGACCTCCGGAGGCCCAGAAAGTCCTTCAGAAATATTCTTTTAAGTTAACGAAAAGAATTTTTTGCATTCAAATTTGTAAGTTAAGAAAGAGAGCGTATTAAATTTTGTATTTTTGTTAATGGAGATGAATGGAGAAATTTCTTCTGAAATCAAGATTTTCTTTGGTTTTTAAGAAAAATTTGGATCTCCAAATATGGAGTGATATCATACAATCTATACATATAATAATATTTCATAGTATAATACAAAACTAAAGTTTTGCTTAATTCCTGGTGTTGCTTTCAAATAGTTAATCCTGGGTGAATGAGTAAGGACAGGGAAGTTTGGAGGACCACACTCAATCTTTTCCTTGTATACAAGTAAAGGTGTATTTTCCTTTCATTCACGTATTCCAGACTAATCCTCGTGATGCGCAAGTTTTAATGTTTGACACTCATTTACTTGTATCACTTCTAAGAGTGGTCTCTAACGATTAATCAATCGCCAAATAAAGTCGTCATCCATTATTTCCATGAAAGGTTTGACGTGGGATTTCTCAATAACTCTCGATATGAATCTATAAAGAATTCTACCACTAAGATATCTTTTTGTTAATAAGGTTTTAAGATTTTGTAATTGTGGTGATCTTAATAAGTCTTTTTTTATACAATTTGTGAACTTCCTGTTTTGAAATACCAACCGAATGTGGGATCTTTTGACAGTTTTCTACGTATAGAGCTCCTATATTTTCTCCTTATTACCTAAACACATTTCTTTCACACTTAATGAAACAATTTGGTTGTCAATTGAAGGAATTCAATTTTTCTCTAAATTAGTATGGGAGTTTTTTTAAGTAAACATATAGCGTTTTCCATTTTATTTACAATATACTTGCTCTCACTTTTAATTTTTTATGTTTATTTTGTTTATCTGTGAGTTTTCCGTAATAATTTTCACGTATAAATATGTAACTTTAAAAACATGTATATAGTGCTTTCTAATTTATGGCAATCCATTCATTAGTATTCTTTCTCAAATGCCTACATTTAACTTATTGTAAAATGATTGATTTTCTTTATTTTGTTTTCTTATCTACGGAGTATTCTTTTCTATGGAGCGAAATAAATGCATCATTATTATTATAAATAAAAAACTTGATATGGCTGAGTTGCTTGAATTAATAAGATTAAAAATCACGCTTAAAATTTGATTCAACGTCGAAACATGATTCGTTTAACATTACACCGCATAAAACAAAAAAGAGAGAGAAAGTATAGAATCAAAAGCCCCTTCCTTCAATATCTGAAGATAAATCGAACATTGAAGAATAAAAATCGAATACATAAAATAAATGGGGTTGTTCCCAACTCGAAAAAAAGTATCCCATCATTAACTTCTAAGGAGTTGAAAATATAAATATGGGTAAAAAGATGAAATCTGATACAATATATATGATAGCTTCGTTCATATAATAAATGTTGATATCATGTAAAATACCTTCAATTGATATCCTTCGCGACGCTTATCTTATCACATTTTCGCACGAGGTTCCTTTAAAGTATTTCTGATCATTTTCCTTTACATGAGTGCATTACGATTAGTATTTCTGATATAAATAAATATGTTGGAACTGGAATCGAGGATGGAATTCCACCGTAAGTTTGCAGTGTTTAAATAGCACTAGTAGCTAACATTAATATGGACAGAAAAGTTATCACTGGCAGCTGAATCGTGAAACCTTGAAGCAGAATAACATTCAGCTGAAATCCGTCCAATGGTTGAAAAAGATGCCTTAGAAACAGTCACTGGGATGAATTCGTAGCTTTAATGCCGTCGTTTACTTCGATAACAGAAAAATGTCACTCAAATAAAAAAGGACTATCGCAGAATGAACTTCAGCATAATTATTGATCCAAGAGAATTGTAAATGATGAGTTCAGATTCACCAGCCTAGATATATGAAATCGTCTATTCTTTCTAAATAAACGAATATGGAAAACTTAGACAACATATTTTGATACTTTAGTATACTACGATGATTCACAGCTAGCAAATATTATCGAATTCAATAGTTGACGAAAGGCCATCCAAGGCCAGCCAAGCTGATGCAGACAAATGCTCCGTGGTACACCTTTCTGTAAGAATTATTTTTCTTTATGCCATTGCTTTGATGTAGAAAGGAACAAAAAACAAAATTGTCGAAATGACATAAATTTGTCTTCACAAAAAAGCACTTGACTATAAATAATTGTTTCTTATGACTGAAGATTCATTATGTATTAATGGTGTGTTCGGATGAGAGTCTCCCTATGTATATGGGTATACATGTATGTACGTACATACATTCATGTGCGTTTGCACAGATTTTGTTGAGTTGTATGGGTTGATTTGTAGATGGATTTATGTGTGTTGTAGCTGTGTTTTGATTACGACGCATAAATTGATACGGAGATACGATATACGATGAATGAGAATGTATTGATATAATGATGGTTTTAATAGCGTATTCCTTAATCCATTGTTATCATTATTGAATAAAACTTAGTATAAGTTATTTAAAAGTCGCTGTAGCATATTTTTAGTAAACCTTCCTATAATTCCACTGAAATAAAATGTGTATTATAGTTAATTAGAGATAGATTTGTACATTTGTAAATAATTATGACGTTCCAAAACATCACGGCCGCATCCATCGATCGTGAAATGTGTATTGTTGGAAATCGCAGATTGCAACGAAATAAATAACGGTTTTCGGTTCGGTTTCGGTTTTCACTTCGGCGAAAATAACGGTTTCCGGCTCGTTGCACTGCTATCTTCTCCCCGATAATGAACGACTCTGCTCCACGAATCTGTACTCACTTTTTCCAATAGCCATCAGCATTCCCTATGGATGAGGGCGCACTTTATTCTTCTCAGTACGTTAGCAAAGGATACTCGGGAGAAGAAGAGAAGGACCAAATAAACGAGAGGTAGATTGCGAAACATAGGAAAGGTCGATCACACGAGAGAAATCTGAAAAAGTTGGATTACGAAACGTCGGAGCAGAAGAAGGTAAACACAAAATAGCGATCACAAAACTCGGATTTAGAAGAAGATTGTCCGTCTGCAGGTGGAAGATCTTCAGCACAGAAAACTGCTAATCCCGAAGACGGCGTAAAAATTTCTTCCATTCACAGGAGAAAGTGTTTGTAACAAAAAATCAGTCTTGCTAAAGAAAACATAGATCACCATGGCAACGCAACGAGGACAAAATATTCCTGTTTTTGTTACCTCTGACCTGATCCACAGTGAACTCAATCAGACGAGTAAATGCTACGAAATCCGCACGTCGAATTTTCCAATGAGAATGGAAAAAACCCAGGAAAAGATCGAGGAAATCAAGAGCTTTAGAAAATATCTCACAAGGAAACGCAGGGGAGGTCAGCGGAGGAGGCGAAATTCAGTCGCGAACAAAAGAAGCCAAGTTTTATTTGGAGGAAGTGGATGTCACGAGAATAAACATTAGCCCTTCACAAGGGAGTCCGAGGGTCGCCCTTCCGGTTTCTACGAGGACACTGCGGCTCCATCGCTGAAGGCGGCCTTGCTGGAATGGCCTGGAAAATCCCACTCTATGGAGGCCTATTCAAATCCCAAAGAGGACTAGTACCAATTCAAAAGAGAACAAATGAATGTTAACCTTAGCTATTAAATGGCCAACTAACGAAGAACGATCTAAATTGGTAATTGACTGAGGTGTTATATGATAATAATTCATCTGACGAATTTAAGCCTTAAGGCATCACTTTTCCGAAGAACTTTTTAAGCCACGTTCACGAGCAACCAGGATTCGAACACGGGACTCTTGCGATGCTAGGCTAAGCTCTACGACACCGTAGTCAAATGATAAAGTTTTTGTTTATTTTCATTTTTTATATGAATATTGTGTATTTTTCACTTGTATTTTTTTCTTTTCGTTTTCATTTCTTTTCAGGGCTTTTCAGATCCTACAAGGAAACAATACAAATTGGATCTAGAGACATTATTTCTCCGGAATTTCTCTTACGTCTTTGAATTGAATTACACAACGTGTTTCGGTTCCTAAATTTGCTTAAATCAATACGTGGAACTATGATTTAAGACGCGTAATGATGAATTAAATAAAAAGGAAAATTAATGAGTTATGATCAATAAGTTAGATGAAACACTTGCTGCCTAGAGATAGGTGATAGAATTTAGTAATACAGTTAAGGTCAATGTAAAATAAATCTATAAATACTGGAACAAAGTATAAAGCAAAGCTTTACTCTCCACAGAATTTATTATTATACGACCATGGTGGATGAAGATAACGATATGACTCGAAACCATGGCCGTATATTATTAAAATCTGTGGAAATAAAAGTTTGCTGCTTACTTTGATATTGATGGCAAGCTTCCACGAATTCATCGCCCAAGCAGTTGATTTTATAAATACTACTAATTATGATATTATTTTAATACAAAATAACCATATTTTCACTATGTAATAAGAAAATTAAATGAAACTATTCTTATTAGTTATTGAGAGATTCGCATTGGATCAAATGGAGAAATATAATAAAGATGTTCGTATGGTACCTATAAGAATTAACCTTAGAAAACTTAGAAATAATGATGATTTAAAAATGCATTATAATTTCTGTTTTTCATTTATAATAAACATTATGAGTGATTTCTGCTGGCAAGAGTCTTTCTATTCATTCCCATTTTCGAATTTTACTTATAACAAGTACTTTATACGGGAACTGCAGTTATATCTTATATAAGTTTTATAAACTTGCTTTTATTTACTTCTCTCAAAGAATCGTTAATTGGCAATTCATTATGATAAATCATGAAAAGGAAGATAATTTAACTGAAAATAATAACAAAACGACTTTCTCATGGCGAGTTTGGCACTGTCGAGTCTTCTTACATCTTGACCAACTTACTCTTGAAGAAAGTGCTCAGAAGGAAACTACTTTGTTAGTTTAGAAACCCAAGTTTGTGCTTACGAAAATATTCACGGCAGTAGTAAACCTCCGCAAGAAGCGGTGTGTGAAAAAGCTGCGAAAGATATAGAGAGTTAATTAAAATTATAAGGGTAAGATAGGCCAAGAAAGACAACAAATAATACCGATATATTTCCACATGCATAAGATAAATAAGACTATTAAGGCATAAAATAAAAATAACATTATCACAAACAACATGATTATCAACAGAAAAAACAGTGAAATTGTATATTCGTATAAAAATACAGATAAGAACTGATGTGCAATTTAAACTACAAGAAATGAGCAGTAGAATAGCCTTAAACAAAAGATTTTAAACAACAAGGATGTTTAATAATGATATTGATAAAAGAATGTAATTGACGAATACATTTCCAACAACGAAATGAAAAATAAAAAAAATTCACTGGAATCTAAGCGTTTGATTTCAGGCGATTACAAAAAGAAATGTACCCATCATCAATTACTTAGAATTTTCCCCCATTAATTAATGATTATTTATCTGAATATTGAGCATAAAGGTTTAAGTTAATAATGAATATTAGTGAATTGACATAAAATATAGTACGAGTTTCCCCAAATATGGATAGTTTGATCCCGCAGTTGGACGGAGGAGTGATTATCGAAGACAATCTGCCCTTGGATAATTACGAAAGTCTGATTTAATTTCGAGTAGCGTTCATCCTTAATTGCCCGTGTTTGGGAATCCAGAAAATGCCGTCGATAAGAATCTTGATTAGCGATGAAACATCAACAGTTATGAATCAGAAGTGGATTTTCGAATGTGCTGAGTCAGCCGTCGAAAAAGAGGAATTTTCCGTGGCCAACGAAATCGGCAATTATCTCGAATAGGACAATTGTAAAATAGGAAAGGATTCTTCGACATAATTTCATCTTAGAAAACACTCCCGAATACTTCCTTATTTCATCGAGAATAATACTTAGCCGTGAAAATGGAAAATCAGCTCGTTTGAGGGAGGAGGAGGGAAGGTGATTGCCTTCTATTATCCAGGTCGCGGGTTCGATTCCCACCAAGGGCACGTTTTAACTCGATTTCACCGTTTATCCTTCATCACCATCAGCATCTCATAGATGACCTTGGCCGTCGGTGCAACTGCTCGAGTACACAACCGGCGGAAAAGACTTCCAGTTTGATAATAAGGAATGCAGATCTAAGAAAATCGAATAACATAAGGGTTAATACCCTGTAAAGGGATCTGAGTCAAAACAGTATTGTAAGCGGATTAGCCTTATAACTGAGATATCACCAGTTTTCATTTCTGTTGCAAAAGGGAGGGTTTTTGGCTCTTAATTTACAAAATGCTCGATAACTTAAAAACGTAAAGGAGTTTTCTTTTTTCACAGCTGTAGACATCTAGAGTGTCCGTGAATCCTTGTTGTGTAGTACTGATTTGCCTTATTGTTATACTTTTCAAGAATGTTCTCCTTAGCTATCCATATGTGGTCATATTTCACTCTAAAATGAATCCTTTTTCATCAGATAGACAATTAGATATGAATAATGTAAATAATTTTTGGTCTATTGACTGAGGAAGATTGGCTATAGCAGGTTGCAGTGGATCTGTGGACGGGAAAATCTGTCTTATAAACGGGTATTAGAGCGTTTTCAATGGTATTTTTACCATGTGTTTAATTTGAAAAGGACCGAAAGGAAACCACATCTTCAGCGGGAGCGTTTTAAACGGGTTTTAAACCTTTTCTATCAACTATTCAGAGGGGAGACGGTTTTCAATCGCGTTTGATGCTTCTTACAAATTGTATAATCAAGATAACGCATTGTTGCGCCCGTGGTCATATGTCTTAAACAAGATAATATGATAGAATTTATGTTACGTGTAGCAATCTATGCAAAGAATTGCATCCGTATAAGGCTTAGAAGCGTAAGGATGAAATGGAATTTTCATCAAAACATCGGAAGCTTTAGTTATGTTACTTAACGGTTTACAGAACTTTTATTCGCATTGTTATTTTGTTAAAATGGTAATGATGCAGATTTCCGAGTTTAAATTCGAATTCCCGCAACTGCGACTGGGCCTTCGATTCCTAGAATAGCAAACGCATTGTGGCTGAGAGAGAAGGGTGGAGCGCATGTGTGTGTGTGTGCATGTGTGCACAATTGGGACGAGGCCAAGATATCTTAAGGAGAGACACTCTGATTTTTCACCTCCGGATCCGCTCCTTCATCGTTTCGGTCGAGAAGCGTAAACTGGCACAAGGTAATTTAGGGGAGGAAGGACTCGAAGACCTTCTCTCAGTGGGCGGAAGGGAGACACCTTCATTAGAGATCGACTAACAGATGCAAATCTGCGCAGTTGATTGAGTCTATGTCATCCGCTTAAAGTAGAATGAGAATAAAGCGATTCAAAGATGAAACGTTGCCTAAAATGCTTTACTTTGCTCTAAGTTGGAATGTTCTACTTGGAACGATTTGGAACCTTCGAGTTCACACTTTCGGATATCGTACGATAAAAATCGCCAGACGATCGGAATGCAGCACGACAAGCAATATATCGCAGGCGATGAGTTGCATCAGTATGAACTTTTAATATTGCTTCCCAGTAAACACAATGCATCCGCCCGCTCCTTATCGCTGAGGAATACAGCTCACGATAAATCGCTTCAGAACGATGCCTTTAAGAAATACAGTGAAATTATTGAGAGAGTATTTAAGGCAGTTACATTCGCGATGATGATACATATACCTCTTATGAGAATTATGCAGATTATTAGAAAATTATTACTAGATATATTTAATTGTCAAGCTTTGAAAGATAATATTCCTAACGATTTGATATTTTTACATCATGTTATCAACAATAGTTTGCGAGATGAAGTTTTGAGTAAACTAAATGTAATTTTCACTACCAATTGTGGTATGCAAAATTTAATACAAGGAAAGTTATCAGCCACTACTGTAAAAATGCACCACTTACCAGAAATTGCGACTTTAATAATCTTTCAAGAGTTCTTCGACTATATAAAGATAACTATTAATATCGTATGGATATAATAGAATCTTTCTCTAAACTTCAACGTATTAATTATGCTGTGTAAGTATTTATTGTACTTATTTTCGCATTATTATTTAGTTTAATTTATATTATTTTATTAAGTTTTCCTTCAAATGTGATATTCACGTGGGGACACTGAAAAAATACTGAAAAAATAAAGAGAGAAAGAAATGCGAATGTCTTATCGCTGACGAACAGAAAAGGGAAAGTTTATAATTTTAGGTTGGGCACAGTAAAGAGAGTTATTTTGTTATGAGAGCGGTCGTTGAAGATAGTACTGATGGTAAACTGAGGCAATTGGGTGACTCAAAATAGTACTATACAACTGAGTCTTCTTACTTTTAAACTCTAATTCCGCAGCACACTAAAACCCGAAAACTTTATTAATTTCATTCAAAATTCGAGTTGAAAAATGAATAAATCGCGTCTTAATTTTGGGCGAATTCAAGACTATTAAGTCTTCTCTTTCAGTAAACCATAAAGTTTGAAAATTAAAAAACTCGCCAAGCGTGGAATAAAATATTTTAACGTTCTCACTAAAATTATTCAATTCACTCCTTTCCTACGCGGCTTATTCTAAATATACTTCTCTTAATACTTCCAAACAGTTTTACTTATTCCCTAAATTCTAGGTTTCACTACGTAAAACATCCTACAGATAATACGTTTTTTGCGAAGTATTTTCTTGATTCAAAACTAATTTTCTGATTTTCTAAAACTCAATAAACTAAAATTCTTAAATCTTTCAAAAGTGTAGTTCTTTGTCGTCCTCTTACGTCTGCTACGTTTGTGTTTCCAAGAAGACGCTTTATTTTACCAAAAAAATTAATCTGGGTTTAATTAAATTAATCTTAGTTCTTTAACAAACATCGCTATTCTTTCCTTGTAATTTATTTTATATTTTTCCATCTAGAAGAAGAAGGAAAGATTTGGAAAGTATTAAACAGATCTTATCCGATTCTATTAAGGAGGCAATATTATTCAGAACTACTACGATGTACGATTTCTTCCATTCACCTTTATTCAGTTTCTCCTCTACTTCATCCTCATTATAACTTCTTTAATACCTATGTTATTCAGCTCTAGTGAGATATGACAACCTTTATCATTCATTTAATAAATTCAAAATTGACTGTTTCTTCGGCAATTTCTGTATTCTGATAAGTTTTTCGAAAAGCTTCCGTTGATATTTAAGTGCCTTAACCAGGAGTGAATCTCATCCTAGCGACATCATAATGGTCGCGGCACTGCAGCAAAAAGTGAAATCTTCGCCAACAAACCAAATTACCGTCATCCCTATATCAGAAACTAATATAATTAAGTTAATAAAAAATTGAATTCCCGCCGGGATTGAACCATTCAACAAAGGCGGACGCACTACCATTAGGATGAAAGAAAGACGAATATTCTGGAAATATATTAAAGAAAGAAATAAAGACATAAAACCATGGAAAAGGAAGTTAGAAAAGATATTCCGGATATAAAATAAAAAGAGAATAAGAGAAATAAGAGATATTGCAATAGAAAAATACTAAAATATTAATAGAAAATTGAGATAATCGGATAAATAGAAACGATTTAAAAAAAATTCACGATAATTTGAGAATTATCGATTTAAGAGGTCAGTCCCCTAATCTTGCTTCCCTTCAATTATGAGATATTAGATTTCGATCATATAAATAAAATACGTGCTATTAAACGCAGGCTAGCGACAAAAAATAGTACACTAAATTTCACTGGACCTGTAAGCCTATTCAAGCTTCAAATATACTCGATCGATTTCAATGAAATAAAATCCAGAGGCAGAACATGCAGTTACATGCTCAATTCATATCAATTTGAAGGTTTTATCTGCCGTTTCTATAGTTTTAATAGGAGATATTGAACACCAAATAACTGTACGCAAATAACCATCAACTAGACAAGTGCTTGAAGTTTTATTTTATAACATACAGGAGCAAAAATTATTTATCAGTGTAAGTGCTTCACTTGTGGTTCATGAATGCATAATATATATACATAACAAGTATAGATGCCGTTTAATGCGAAGCTGGTTAAGACCAATAATAATAATAATCATCTCTATTGAGACTCATTAGTCTCTTCTAACCCTGGGTTGTTGTTGATCAAAGAGGGAAAGAAAAGCAGTGAAAGAGGAATGATAATATAGATTAATATTGTTGCCAAAAAGTGATTGTTGGCCGCAGGATGACCCTCACGAATGAGGAAACTGAGGAGAGAAAGGTCCTCACCGGAGGTCGAAATTTATCAGCTTCGATGGGACCTAAATGAGGTAAACAAGGGATACAAATAAACGACGCAACTCAAATATTGCATAAAATTGAATTCAACTATTGATTTGCGAAGAAGAGTAAATCTGCCAACGAAATATATATGCATTTGAAGCATATAATTTGAATCCTCTGACAAGAGGTGGAATCGTGTGTGAGGGGAGTGTTTCCTTGACCTCAAACGATCTTCCAGTCTCTCATTTGGTTGACCATGCAAGGAAACAAGTCTTACTTCCGTTTCCATGGAAATATTACCGCAGTAGCTGCTTCTTTTAAACAGATATTCTCACGTTACAGCAAGAGATATATTACGTAATTTTGAGTGACTGGATATGACTGTCATTCAGCGTTTTTATGTTCGATATCGCTAAATACACGTTTCTAGATATATTTTCACCATTGAGCCAATCTCCACATTTCAATTCCTTATCACCAACACTTAGCTATCTAAAAATTCACGGAGAAAACTGTCACTTTGTGGATTTCGGACGTGACGGCGCCGTTAAATAAAATAAAGTTCTGATACAACAAAAATTTAATAAGTGATACTAATCTAGAAAAAAATCAAAAAATCTCGTTATTTTACTAATCCAGCAAAAGTTATCAAACTTGTGTTGCATTAAAAGTTTGTTTTATTTAACATCTTCCTCTAGTAAACTATCAGTTTATCGCGGAGAAGCTGACAAGTGTCGGCGGATTAACAGAGAGATCAAACACAGAGTCCATTCTGTAGTCCCATTTTCTTTGAGGAAAGTAGAGGAATTAGACACATTTATTGCATACTAGCGACATGGAATTACGTATAAACAACAGGATTAATCTGAACAGTAACCGCTATACACTAACATAGCTATGCTATTGACTCCATGTTTCCAACACGTGACCTTCCATCAATTCAGTGCGACTCAAATCATTCTTTTGCCTTTCCGTTTGCGATTCCTTCGTTTAAAAGCGATCAACCTGTATCCACCTGAACGGACCCAAGTAGGAAAAGTTTATCATTGAACTGATACAAAACATTTTCACAAAATCACAAATAAATCAGCAATAATTCGTTGAAAATTAAAAAGTAGAAACCAAAACAGATTTTCGGCAGCCACTGACTTTCCAAATGTTAATCCTGCCCATAGCATTAACTAAAGATTCCCTGGGCTATAATAAGTAAGATTGATTGAGAAAAAGAGGATGAGAGAGCGTTTGAGAAGAACTTGATCTCGAATCGATCAAAAATAGATGTGGACTAGAAAAGAACCAATATTGTAAAGCGCAATTTCATTAAAACCTTAAGGAGTGAACGGGAAAGGCATAACATTTTAATTCAAATTTTTAATTCACTCACTCGTAAGCACTTAACCCATCGTGCACCCAATGCAAAATAGGTCGGTAAATAATAAAAAAAATAATTTAAATAAATGAAGATTACTCCAAGGAATTTGGTCATTTAGTTGTGAGTTTAAAATACCTAAGTGACACTAACGGAAAAGTATTCGCAGAAGTAAAATACTCGTTAAAGGGGAGATTGTAAAACCTACAGGAACATACTAACAGTAATGTTTAAAAGTTAATTAAACGCAACATTATCATCACCTAGAAACGAAAACATGGTGTGAATAACAAACGCTCAAATGGAATACGCGATAGATATTATAAATTGCCAACAAACACATAACATGAAACATAATTAAAGTACGTAGTGAGATTTTATGAGATGGATTTCAAATGAGAGAATGAAAAAACACTCAGATACAATTTCATAGCTGAAAGCAAATGAACCTATCTACATACAATTAAAATATAAAACCTTGTATGCATCTTCTATATTGCATAATATATAAACATCTCAATTCCCTCATTTTCCTATCCCTCAAAAAGACACCAACAATTCGCCCTACCAATGATTATGGGTTGAAAGCTCTCTTCCAATTCAAGTGCTCAACGGAAGTACACCTTTCGGAGCATCAAATATTCTTCAAGCGAACGCCATTATATGCGTTTAGACCTTGACAATTAGACCAATCGACAAAAGCTATTCTCTTGAATAACCTTCTGCCGGCGTAGAAAGGACTCGGTCACGTGATGATTCATTTTGCAGCGAAACAAGCGAACTCATTCCTGTGACTCACATTACGCGGATTTTGAACTTCGACTCCAAGAGAAAAGAGATTTCCGTAAGTTTACGTCATTACCACTTATCCATATCCATATCAGCTGAACCCAGCCGTATCTTACTCTGAAACCCATCGCAATGACGAAGTGATTCTATCTTACATTCGACTGAAAAATGTCTGCCAATTAGAAGAAAATTTTGGAATACAATATAATCCTTTTTTACCGACTATCTTGGGACAGCACGTCTGTCTGTTAAATACTTTAATAATACTAATACTATACCTGTACCTATGAATTTCCTCGTGGAAAAATATATCCCGAGGTATTATGAATAAAATAATGGAGAAAATTTTATTCTTTATTCGCTCATAATAATATGTAAAAATTAAGTCTAGCATTTCTCTAAACAATTTAACTTCGAACATTTAAGCTCGATGACAGACCGTTTACACAAAAACCATCAGATTGAGCTATATAATTAATGGTATTCAACAAAAATTATAGAAATTCATTTTTAATATCGAAAATCATCCCGAATATTGCCGAAATAAGGGCCGCGATTCTCCCATCCTTGCACACAATGCAGAGAAAGATCAGTTGCAATTTAGCAATCACTGCAGGAGTAATTTAGAAGTGAAGAATAAAATATCAATAAGGATAATTATAGAAATAAGAAAATGAACTTTTATTCTCATCTGAATTTAAAAGGGGATATAACGAGGAATGTCTGATAAAACCGAGAAAACATATCGTTAGGTAATCGACCTCTTGCCATTCTCTCTCATTATGATATAGGTAATTTAAAACTAGATTGCAATGCATTTTAACACTCTTTCTTAATAAACTTACTTTGTACAAATAATGGATTTTTGACATGGGAATAAAAGGCTCATGATGTAGAAAGAAAGTTACTTTGCCTCTCGTTTTTCTCTGATAGTGGGGATCTACGTTCATGTTCCTAATTGCTCACCGTCCGAAAACTCACGTGCAAAGATCAATCAAAGAAAGATTGATATTTTCAGAATAGGCGTCTCGGAACCACTTTCCGCAATGGCAAATCGGATTTTAATCTCTTATGGAGAGACATTTAAATTATGTTTTCTAGCATACAGTAACGTAATATTAAACCAACCCACCTCAGTTATAAATTTTTAAGGACAATGCATTACATGTTTGGAGACATATAAATTAGGTATATACGGTCCGCCTAGCTCTTTATATGAACTTACGCGGCCAACCTTTCAAAAAGTTAGGAGAGCTCTTTTCCTAAAGATGGAGTCTTCGATGATAATCTCAACTTTCTCTAATCGTTTCCTCTGCGGCAGATTTTCATTGATGACCGGAAATTGACTTAGCGATTCCCCGACATAAATGAGATTTCTCTTGGAATTCCTATCGAAGAAGATACCAATCGTAAACTTGGTGACCTCTGGAGTTTAGGGAAAGAACCTTCATCACTATAACATCCATATTATGTTATTCAGTTACGTTCTGCTACGTTTTGCAAAAAATCTTACAATAAAAGGTAAGCGTTACGAAGATGCTCTCAAAGGCAGTAAAGGAGTCCTTGAAAGATTAGAGGTTAAGTTGCGGTTCTTGATTCAGAATTCAGAGAAATAATTTTTGCAGAGGACGTAATTGGTATTATGCGACCCCTGCTGCCTCTTTGGCCGATCCGAGCGTGAAATAAGAGAAATTAGATAAACATACCGTTTCAAGGACTTATTTTTATTGTGAAAAGTAAGCGATAACAATTAACTAAAGAAGTAGCAAAACGTTCGGTGTAAACACCCCGTGCCACACTCCAAATGCGGCTTGAAAGGTAGTTATTTAGATGTAAATGTTTTAAGAGCGTACTTTCAATAAATCAATGCTATTTAGGATCCTCTCTCTTACCCCTTCAGCGAGTGGAGGAATTGCTCTATAAATTTGCTCAGAAATTCATGGACTCAGATGAGATTTTTCGTGAAAATTTCTTGAAAATTGGTAGCCCTGCTTCAGTTTTAGAAGATGCATTAAGGACATGGGAATCGTTTACATGATACACTTGCGTTGAAACCTATAGAAGGGTGGCAGAGGATCAACCAAGCCTTTCTTTTTCTTCATAGCAATCAGAAAAAGTCAATTGAAGAGCAATACAGGTATTTCAATAAGATAAACCTTCCAGTGCTTTTTAAACAGATTAGTTAATCCGATTGGTGATGGCAGCTCATTTTTCAAAACTATTTTTTTTCTCCTTACAATTGCATCGCCAAAAGTAGCTTCCCCCAGACTCTCTTTCCTTTCGTGTTTCATTTCAATAACTTCATTAAATTTCACGGATAAATATTTTATTTTCCTATTCTATCTTTGCTTTCCTAAATATTTGGGAGAGATCTGACGATAAAGATAACGACCAGCAATAAAAATGATCGGATTGACAAAATAAATAAAATAATCAACAAAATAGTTAAAACTGGGACGGCGTACGACACATTCGTGTAATTATCAGGCGAGTTCGTCAGGTCGTTTGAAAAGCGGGAAATAATGTTGAGAGGTAAGAAAAGATTGAGAATTCAATGAGGAATGGTAAGTAGAAATGGGTGGAACAAGTATGGAAGCGAAACTGAAAACAAAAACTTGTTGGTGAGGCTGGCAGAGAAGTTAACGTAATGGGAAATGTATGATTGCTCTTGCAGAGCAATGATGATCAAAGTATCAAATGCTCAGGTCGTATGCAACAGTTTCAATGCGTTCGGCTGATGTAACTGAAACAAAATATGAGCAGCAATAGACCAGACCAGCTTTTTTAACTGAGAGAACTGAATGAAAATCCTTCAGGTTTTCTTTGTGATTGGATAAATAATTACAAAATGGTTTCTATCCATAAATAAATTCTGAACGATGAATATGGACTAATTTTCAAACAATAAAACAGTAATAAAAGTATAATGACTATATAATATAATATGCATTAATATGTCATTGTAATATTAAATATAATTTTTAATTCTTGAGGGAATACTGTAATCGATCTGTCTTGTTTGATAGTGGGATAAGGTTGGCGACCACTGATTTACATAGATATACACCAAAATTCGAAAATCACACGAGTGAAACCAAGACATGAAAAAAATTAAGTATTCCTAACTCAAACAGTAACAAAAATCCGAGTTACTATTGGAAGTTTCACAATAAAATAAAATATCTGCAACATATTTGTATATTTTTTAAGAGAAGATTTCTACCACTTTAAATAGCTGATTAGGCAACTATCATCCTCATGTTTTCCCTTCGGGCATTCGAAAAAAGTCTTTTTATGGAAAGTGGAAGGTTTCTTCCGTTGCAAAACTGACTTCTTTGAAATATCACGGAACTAGCACGAAAAATCGCGGTTTTTCCCCTCGCTATCGATTTTTTCAAACCGATGAACAAGCGTCATTGAATCGTATCTTTCATTGACGTGGGAGATGTTTACATTTTACGATTAACGTCGCTCTTTATCAATTGAGGTAAATGTTCAATTTTCCGATTCGAATCTGAACTTGATTAAGTAGGGCATAACTGACGTATTACGATGGAAGAATTTAAACGAACGCAGCTTACTCTAAGAAAATCGTACCATAAATTATACCAGTGCAAACTTAGGTAAAAATTGCCTTAATATGAGCAGTATGGGCTAAGGTACGATATTTTAGTGCTCCAAGCAAACAGTGTGTCAATATTTAGTTTTTGAGACTGTGACCATCCGAATGAGTTCTAACGAAGTACTGTTTGACGGAAATAAATTAATTAAGTTTTCTGGTAACACAATATAGGTATAAATATAATTGATTTACAGTTAACAACGTTCGTGATATCCGAAAGAAAACGAGAAACGTTTAACAGGAAATAATTGCCATGACAGATAACTACTTCTGGTCATTTTTTTCGTTGATCATAGAGAAAATAGCTAGAGTAAGATATAGATATTGGTGTTCTTCCACCCCAGAACGCGCCTTTGGTACCTTGCAAGGCCTGTATGTAATATATATTGCAGATAGGTATTTCTGACGATTGTGTCAGGTTGACATTATATTTACATTATATATATATATATATATATATATATATATATATATATATATATATATATATATATATATATGATTACTCAAGGATTAATATAGACTTCTAAATGCGGTCTATGAATCGATGAAATTACCTCTAAGCTTTTCTTCACCGAACTCCAATTCGTGCACAACATTTTCTTCTCGAAATTTTCCACGAAACCAAAGCAACAAATTTACAATTTATCGCGAATATATCAAAGTGTCTTAAATCATGCAATGTAACAGAAACTGGAGAGGAAATTTATGACTTTGTACTGCTTTATTTCTCGATTAATTTCCGTAGGTGATATTCTAAAAATGAATCGATCATAAAGTTTTAAGATCTAATATAGTTTTGAAGCGAAAAAGATCGGGAAATTATGGAGATTAAATTCTTCAATAAAGGAATGAAATAAATCGGTGCTTTTAGTTGAACGAATTATCCCCACAAAATGTTAAGAGAAGTGAATGGCGTCTCATCGAAAAAACGTTATGATTTCCATAATAAAATAGTGTCATCATCTGAATCAGATTGGGAATGAGATTAAGGTCATTTAGCGTATGTGAAGCGAATTCCGATATCAGCTGTTACCTTGCTCAGGCTGATCACGAAGAGAGCATTAGAGGACGAATCAATTTCAGAACTCCTCCCGAACAATATGTGATAAGAAGGTCTAAATAGATGGATACATAAGACGTTCCTTCTCACATACTCAAAGGTGCTTAACGATGAGTTAGTTTCACTAAGTAGCCTTGATGTTTCTCATCGACACCATGACTTTTCCTGGGCTGTTAGATCTTTGATTTTTGAGTTTTTCAAAAATGAATGGTATGGGAGATCGAATCCCCAACACCTTTGATTATTATAAGTTTTCATCAAATTATCCAGACATAAAGCGATGTTAGAGCGAGAATAAAGATATTAATTTAAGTTCTCCTGAACGCTATATTTATTTCATCGTTCTTGTTTCGATAATATTTCATTGATTAATTGTAACAAAATAGAAAATGAATTTCTTCAATTTCTATAAATTTCTGAAATGGGATTTCACTACTTGAGCACTAAATCGTCCACAATAGCTGTAAGGCCTGAGGTTATCTTAGAATGAGAAATAAAATACAGTTTCCGAAATCCTCTCTTCTTGACATTTTTCGTAGTCATGCAAACGCCCCAGGGGTATATTTTTTTGAATGATTCAATTCTTAAAATGCGAAGATATTTAATAGCCTCCTTAAGCAGAGGGAATCTGTCTCAGTAATCGTGTGGTGACCATTTGAAAGAAATTCTGGTTAAACCACTGTCGAAGAAGAACTTTAGTATTAGTATTCGGTTCACCAATTACCAAGGATACCATAGAAACTATGACTGCAACTATGGCTGTAATACAACTATGACAAGAATACTCTCAGCGTAAGATTGGTAAAAGGTTTAAGTAAATTTAACTCACCCACACTTGTAAACCCACCTTTAAGATAATAAGCACAAAAATTACTATTTGACTGATAATTCGCTGACAGTATTTTAATTTTTTACCCAAATTCTATAGTTAAACAAATTCTACAAAAGGTTTCTTAATAATATGAAACAATGATTGGATATTCGGTGACCTATATGATGCAAGAACGACAGATTCAATAATTTTCCACAGCTGCAATCAAGGCTAACTTATCTTCGCAACTGATATGACCGTTCCTTTTTTCCTCCGTACCCAAAAGTATAAAAACCAAGAAAATATTTGTCAACAAAGCAAAAGATAATTTTTTCCAGAACCTCCAGAGAGAGAAACTCGGATTACTAAATCACATTATATCATAATTATTATCTCAAAAACTTTTTCATAAATTGGAGTTTACTTTTGTATTTCCACAGCAGGAAATGACTTTGCAAGGGAAAACCAAAACTTCGCTTTCAAGGTCTTAATATTATGTAAGAAAATACCAAGTAATAGGGAGGAATTCCTTTTTCAGAAGACACAACGCAGAATATTAAATTAGAAAACAGTATGAGAATATAAAACTCTCTATTTCTTTTGCTGAAAGAAGAAAGTATATTTTAAAAAAGACTGATTTCAGGTATCCAAAACGAAAAAAATGTAATATTTTTCGTACGATTGACACTATTTAAATTTCGTAAAATAAAAATTTGACAAGAAAAGTGTGGGGTCCGAAAAATAGGAGAAATTCCTTCGCAAATATCCACTTAGGCCCTCGTTTGCGGGAAATACTTAGGTATACTACTTTAGGTATTCATAATCTATAATACTATTGATAGCACTGTAGCCATTGAATATTTTAAAATATTTCATAGGCTAAAATAAAACCAGATGTAAATATTTCTAGTACTTACGCGTTCTTTTTTAGACCCTTCTTTCTTTTAATAACCGGTTATCAAATTACCACTATACTGCTACAATAATTAACTCACAGTTATAAACATGAAAACTATCCAATTTATAAAACGAGATGCAATTTCTATGAATTTAGAAATAGTTATCTTAACCCTATTCTGATTCCTGCAAATATTAAAATTATTTTTTTTCGTAGCCATAGTTTTGGGAAAAAACACCTAATGAACAAAGTATATTTTTAAATAAAAAATTTAGCAGGATGAATAATACCAAAGTTAATAAAATGAAAAGATTATATTATCCATTTTATTGAATTGCTCGAGTAAAAGTTTAAATAATGAACGAAGCAATTTCTTTACTTAATTCTTCTAGTATCATATTTGATAGAACAACGATTTGAGTGTATTTAAATAATAATTTTAGTAATAATTATTACGTTAATATTAAACGAGAGAATAAACATAGTTTAAAGAAATAGAAAATATCGAAATTCTTAGGAACCCAAACAAAGTAGAGCCATAGAGTAAGCACACATATATTTACTAAATGGTAGAACTAATGAGCTTAGAGAAATTCGAGGACAAACACAAGAATTCTAAATTCACACAAGGATAAGTAAAATAAATTAGTATAGAGTACATATTTGGACGTTTCATGGATCGATGGAATTAGCTTTATCTGGTATCAAAATCTGGCATATATTAATTTATAATTATAAGTAGAAATGGAAGACTGAGCTTCATAAAAGTAAAGAAATAATTTTTAGCATCGGAAATGAGTTTAAAAATTCTCCGAATCCGTACCAAAGTTAAGCGATGCGACCAATTGTATTACAACGCAATGCACTGTACTCAATCTCTTTTACGTTCATTTCTTATTTACCCAAACCCTTTTCTGCTGTGTTTATTTCCGATTTACGAGAGATTTCTTCAAAGACTCTTCTGAAGTTTTCTTAGAAATGAATATTATTGTATAAAGAAATTCTCGAATACGAAATAATTTAGGATGCTTTAAAAGAAGTTATTCTCATAACTTAAGGCCAATCATATGTTAAACGTAAGTGCAATAATACAATAGTGCAAGTGAATATAATATATATAGTGAAACCTATCGTTCGTGGAATCCATTGGTACCGTTATTGTTTTCCGAATAAGAAAGATTTCCGATTAACTATGGTTACACTTAAGATCATTGCACAATTAAAACATTTTCTTTCCCCATTATACGAGACTTCACTCGATAAAAATATTCTACATCAGCTTTAAACGAAAGATTCAATCCTGACTTTGAGTAAGCATACAGTGTCTGTTTAATCAGATGTTATTCAGGATCTTGTTAATCGGATGTTTTTTACTTCATATGCTGACGATGCGTCTGAGTTCCCTAATCTAAACACAAAACGTTACAAATGAAGCTTTCGCTGACGCTTACCGAGTATCTTATCTCTTATTCTTTATCATAGTCCCTTCCTAGAATACACTTTGCTTTCATAATTCAAGTTGCGAGATCGATTTCCACGGATACTCAATCAAACTCACGTTTTCCGTATCAACACTAAAACATCATTTTAACGTCATCGAGCTGAATCCAAATCTCTTGCTTGTCATCCTCTACCCGATTACCTCTGAATGTATTACCAATAAAATCTGTTTTTCATTAAAGTCATTCTGCTATCACGCAAACATTCAATTGAAGACGGTATAGTTACAGTGAGGGAAAGGAAAGTTTTAGGCCCGGAATTATAATAAACGGTTAGTTTGAAAGTTAACTTTAACCCTCAGGTTAACTCTAACACATAATATTACGACCGATATTTAAGCCTTAATTGATGGATAAAATGATGGATAACTCAAGTACCAAATTGAGAGAGGTTCAAATCATAGCCATGTGGTTTACGTCAATGTAAACAAACAATACTCACATGTCGGATTAGTGAAAAGGTCGTTATCGGTGTAAACTGTTTCATAACAGACTCCGTGCCGCCAATTAGAGGTTTAATTTAACTTTTAAGTTAGCTGACACGAAGATCTGACTAGACTTTACAATACCGGACCTCAAAACACACAAATTTTATTACTCCTATCCTTTTCCTACAAACACAGAATGTTATATTTTGCTTTAACTTAAGTGTACGATCGATTTCAAATTCACAACTAATTATCGAACATTCATATTTTCGAGTCACACAAAACTGTGAAGGACGAAAAAATAGGAATAGGAAAACAAAATAGTCAACCGTAAGTTGAGCTGTGTATGTATGTACGTACGTACTAAATGCGAAGTGTTTCTGACACTCGTCGGTATAAATTTTTGAGATTGCGAAGATCCTAATGAGCTCTAATGAAGTTATTTTGATGAAAATAAATTAATAACGTTTTCTGAGCACATAAT
This sequence comes from Pachydiplax longipennis, assembly GCA_036926295.1. Lineage (NCBI taxonomy): Eukaryota > Metazoa > Arthropoda > Insecta > Odonata > Libellulidae > Pachydiplax > Pachydiplax longipennis. Next base: position 8,175,177 of record JAVFKF010000024.1, on the reverse strand, counting down.
ATAAGTAGTTGATTTTGTAACTCCAGATAAAATCGTTCGCGAGAGAAAAGCGTTACAAGGAAATAATTGCCAGCACAGATCTGACATTTGGTCGTTCTTTTAGCAGAGCATTAGAGAGTATAACCCTTTCTCCACGTCTTTGGCGGCTTACAGGCTCTGTAAGGTAACGTAAATCCCTAGCAACTATACCCTACTATCTGATGTAAGGTATTATTTCCATCTTCATGTGTAGGCGTAGAGCATTTATGAGTAATATACACCCGAAAAATGTGGAATTTAAATGTCGTAGTATTGATGTCATTTCAATCATCACAATTCACGGAAAGTATATTTCCACTTTTTCAATATATAATTCGAGAATCCACGTTTAAATCTACACTATAACAGAAGACATCAAACATAGCAACGCTCGACCACCCCTTCCCTCCCCTATTGAAAAACAAAGGTGAAAGCAACATCCTCCAAAATCGCATTTTCTGAGAATTCGACTTCACTCCCATCCCATTTTCTCTATTTTATGACCTTCACTGCACCTGAGCCTTCACTGCCGTTATTTCCTCTTTAAGACTTTCTTCAGCTACATTTACTTCCACTCAGCGAACGCAGATTTTGCATCTCTTACTGTACATATACGCGACTCCTGGAGTCTCCTGGAATTCTATCGTATATATAAACAAAATCATTTCTTATAATAAGCTTACTATATATAATTTTGTCATACCGTATATAAGATAATAATAACATTATAGCGTATATATTATAATCTTATATGGTAAAATAAGAATGTGACAATCTTCCTAATGATAAATGACTTTAAAGTCAAAATTATGTCACAGTCAATTAGATATATCGTATGTTATATGACACAGGTAGATATATGCTTCCTGTGTAGAGACCCAGTAACCCAATTGATTAGTTAAAACCCTTTCTTTGGTCTCGTATATTCATTTCTAAAAACGAGTAAATCACAGCCTTGGAATAGATAACCCTGAAATCTGATTATTCTCTCCTAATAACAGTAGGCCACCAGTGCATATTCTATTCTTTATAATTCTCTTACTGATCTGTTACATAAAAATGATCGACCTTGCCCGATTTCCCTATGCTTATTCCAACATTAGACTTAAATTGAACCCATAAATTTATTTATAAGTCAGATTCCTTTTATTTCCAAAACCAAGAATAATCTGCACATGTAAGAGAATTATCATTCAAACTCCCCTTTATCCACTTCTTCCGATTTCACTATTTTGGGCTATCTTTACAGTCTGTTTCCGTATCATTGATATTCCCAATGAGAATGAGGTCGAATATTGTTCCGAACTATTAAAACAGATTGATAGTCAATCAAGAATATCTCCGCTGAAACTGGTTTTTCTCAACCATGAGATTGCCTATTCAGCAGACAACCTGATCTTTGCAAACCGATGCCGTAATTGAGTTACCTTTCCATTGAGAAGGCTTAGATTGAAAAAGGCTCCATATCGTGGAGCTGATATTTCTATAAAATGCACAAAGACACACTCCTTTAATTATTCTCATGGAGTTCATAAGGAAATCTAATTTCGCATACTTTTCTTACATTCTTAAAGTTGATTATTTTCGAGTAATTTTCCACCAATGGTTTCAATTCATCAAAAATTCTATCATTTCATTTTCATAATTTACTTCTTCATAAGATGTTCTCTAAGATATATTCATTCCTTTCCTTCTATGATTCGTAAATTTTCACATTTTCCATCGATGGCTTCAGTGAAGATCTTTCAAGATTTTCTAGAGAACTCAAGCAATTCAATATGGTGATAAACTTCACTCATTTGAAATTTTCATTTGTCATTCATTCTCGTCGTCAAGAGTTTCTTTCCACAAAATTGTAACGTAAATTAAAATTAAGTCGGAGTCAGTTCGAAAATCGGTCGGCACACTTTTTGACATATTCTCAGGTCTTCAATTATCTTTCACCGTTAATCTTAGCTTAAGGACTTTGCTAACATATTCGCTTTTATAAAATCATTTTAGGAACAGCTTTGTTTTAGAGACATTGAATGCGTCCCCTAAGCGACTCTGGTGAGAATTTTTTGGCAGTCTAAAAATTCTGACTGCTGCGTATTCTTCACTTTAAAAAATGAATCTCCACAGTAAATAAATGCGTATTCTATTCATTAGTCTAGAAAAGTAATGGTTATTTAAGTCAATTACCAAACGTAATATCAGCAATTTACTCTATGGCTTGGCACCACATAGGCACGCAAGTCCTTTATATTTCATAAATATGACATTCTTGCAGGGACACTATGTGACACTAGCTTGTGGGGTGCGAAAACACCGATATTCCTATCTAACTCTTGTTACAATTACATTTCTAATGCTCTGGGGTGAAAACGACGTGGAGTAGGTATTATTTCCTTGTAACACTTTTTCCTATTCTCTCAGAGTTATTAACTGGAGAAACAGAATCAACCGTCTTGTCGACAATGTATCAATAATTTTTTCGAATAATTTCTGTCGGTAATGAAGTCTGTTGACTTGAGCGTATCCCACTCGAGGGACTCTATCATTGCTGAAACACAGCTGTCGAATCTGAGCTCTCACAAACCTAGCTACTGTACGTTGAACCATCTGCAGATGGTAGATTAATACCACTTGGAGAGGATACCAATTCGTCCAACAATACTCCAGGTGATGTGGAAAATGCATTGTCTCTTTTACTCTCGATCCCCTCAGAATACTACTTGCTAATCTTTACATCCGGTTTGCATTACCTGTGACGTTACGAATATGCTCTCAGTTCGCCATCCTTGCTCTATATTTGAACTATCCATCGGCAAGAATTCCACTAAATTTATTTCCTTCTTTTTGTTTTGAATTCAAGCTTGTTCTGCACGATCTCCATCCCAAATTCATTTCAGCCCTATCGTGCACTCAATTGACTCTCTCAGCCTTGGCTTCTTCTGCAATCCATCCATCACTTGCTCGTTTCTTATTGCTTCTCCTCTTCCGACAGATGTTTACAATAGAGCATTCAACACTGAATCACTTCAAATATTCCGATCCTTCTTTCTATATCCATGCTGCTATTAAATGCATTACATTTTTATCCATATTCCCAACAAAGAAACTATATTTAGCCATTTCATCGATTAAAAGAAAGCATCGAGACACGAGTACCTCAAAGAAAACTATGCTTCCCACATTTTGGGATATTAAACATCCTTTTAAGAGACATTTGTTTGTAATTTTTTATAATTATTTTGTCAGACGAGGTCAAAGATAAAAACAGGAGTGATATATTTCTTAAAAGGTTTGAGACAAATACCAAAAACAAGGACTGAAAATGTTAGTATCGAATCAGGGACCAAATATATTTCCATCAGGAGTTCTAATATCCCTTGCTATCTGAATGATATGCATCAATATATGTATAAGGAATAAATTACTTTCACTTTCAATTTTATTTGTGTTTTAGCATCTCCCGCTACAGATAACGAAAATCAGGGTATCTAACTGTAATATTTTCGGTCCAACAAGAAAACCAGATTTCGGCCATTTCTGGTTTCGTTCTTTCTGCAAATTCCGAACCGATTTAAACAGTATTGTTTTTCGCTCCGAGAATATAATATATATATATATATATATATATATATATATATATATATATATATATATATATATATATATATATATATATAGTCTTTCTGAAAGTTTGTAGCTTTTTATCATCTACACTGCATTATATTAAATTTTAAACTTAGTGATTGTTGGTTGCAAGTTTCAAGAAGTTACACATGTTTACTATAAAAATTTTCACAATAAAATATAGTTTTAACACAAAAACAAATGGTAAATTTTACTATGGTTTAATATTCTTTAACTTTAAATGTTCTACGATGTCTAGGTTACATAAAGTTAGGGCCTCTTCTGTGAATTACACGTTAATAAACCATTCTCCAATTAACCAATTAATTTGTAACCAAAATATGGAACGGGATAAATAACTGTTTCCGGTTTCGGGTCTCATTCAAGAATTTCATTCTCTTCTGTTAAGATTCGGTTTTCACCCAAAAAAATAACGTCTTTTTCAGTTTTGGTTTGGTTTCAATTCGATGCCCTGACGGAAATCCAATTTCCCAGAGGGCTGTTTATCTGAAATATAATTGTAATAAAATATGAGCCGACAACATTTAGCAGTCCGTCTTGTAGATCAGATGGATTTATAGCTTTTCAATCTAAGAATCGCTACTTAGAACTTAGATCATTCTTCTTTCACAAAATGATATTCGAGCTTAATCCTGAAGAGAAGCAAAGTAGCTTTCAATGTGAATGATAGCCTCGCCACTTAAACTAGGAATTAATAAAAGGCAGTTCGGTGTATTGTCAAGATAAAAAAGCATTATTTCTAGAAAGAGATATGACGCATGAGAAAGTCAAAGGAACTTATTTCTTAGTAATGAAAATGGAGAATTACGAGACCTCTTTCAATGGGAAATAGAATGCATTGTAAACCGAAAAGAGAGATAAAGAAATTGTTAACGTAAGAGAAATTCTCAGTATCCATCTGAAGTATTTTTGTTTATTTATCTCCATTTAGTGATAAATTTACGCGACGTGAATTGATTCCATTCAATGATTCTGAAAACAATCACCAGAATCGTCCTTATCATTGATAGATAGTCATTCTTTCCTCTTAGTCCAAGAATAGTTTTTATTTTTCAAGACTTTCTTACGTCTGTTACTCTATAAAGAAATGTTTTGACCGCTATCGAGTGATTCATCAGTTGACAATGACGTTAATTCGATTTAATCTCAGTCTGTTGATTATCTGACTGGATTTTTCGTTATCTTGTCACACTGATACAACTTTTCAATTGTGTCAGGCAATTTTGTTTGCTAATATTGAAGATGAATCAGTTCAATACCAAGAAAAATCTATTCGAAATTTCTACTCAATATTTATCCAAGGAAGTAATTAGAAGGAAATTTTGAAATCATAAAAATTAATGAGTTGGTAATTCTTCTAAGAATTGGTTCTCCGAATTTTAAATTATCATTAATTGATTTTGAGAGCCAAAAACAACGGAGTGAAAAGTTTCACGTCAAAATTCAAATTTTTTTCAACCTTCATTTTTGAAGTTTTTCGTGTAAGTGAAAGGGTACCTCTCTGTTTCTTACAAGGTAGCATTGCAAACCTAGATGAACGTAAATAACTTCTACTAATAATTTGGAACCCTTGCTACATATGTGAAAAGTTTGAGGTTTAAAGACCCAAGCTATTAAGAATATTTTTATATTTTTAGAAAGATTACAAATCTGGGACACTCGAAAGCTTTACATTTTCTGTATAAAATTTTAAATATATAAAAAGCTAAAAAATCACACAAATGTATATCTAAATCTACCCTAGATTAGATCAAGTCAATTGAATTCGCATTTTAATTTTTATTGATTTAGCAAATTAACCAACAAATCGCATGATAGAACATAAAAATTATGAATATGAGTTTAAGAATGATAGAGAACTACTGAAATTTTTATGACAATTCTTCATTTTCAGACCGTACATACATTCATAATCGTTCTTCATGGAAACCTTATTGGAGGCATTTAGCTCACTATCTTTCGACAGCTGATAAACTGTGAAATTTAATTGCTCTGAAATGATTTATCGATAAAAATGAGAGTTTTAATTTATTCGCAACTACAATGACAAAGCGGAAACTCTAAATTTGCCCTTCTAAACTTTACCAAGGCCTTCTCAAACATAATCTAAAAACAGAAGGGAAAAACTTGCATTCTTTTTCATGTTTTTCTCACCATTTCACTTATTCGATTAGAATGATGGAAATCTCAATGTGCAACTTGATCTCGTTATAGAGATTACTATTATTGCTCAGAGGATTTCTTTCGATTCCTTACCATTTTCTAACGTCATAGTACTTATGCTCTCCTTAACTAGACCACTTTCCAAAATGGCTGCTTTAATAGTTTTCGGTTTCAAGCTTCCATCAAAAATATTCCCTAAACCAATGACGCATCACTTTCTGTGAGTCATTATATGAATGTTACATTGTATTCGAATGAAGGAAGGAGATCTTTCAACGTGAGACACAGGAAACTTCGTCGTAAGCTGCGCAAGAAAAGGATCTGTAAATATGTATGCGAGGTGATCTCATACCTTTCTATTTTCCGCGAAATTGGGCTAAAAAGCGGTCAATGACGAATGGGGAGCGAAAGGATGGCATCCATCGAAGAACTGTTTTTTTACGACAAACAGATTTAACAGAAACATTTTTTCTTGCGCGAATTTTGTTCAGAAGTACGGATTACCCCGAAATGTTGTTCAGAAACAGGGGATATGTATTGATATCTGATTAGAGAGCAATCTGAAATACTTATGACTTCTCTAACCTCAATTAATCACGCTAGAATACAGAATTAGTGCGCGTGACAACTACGAAGGGACAATGTTGATCCTCAGAAATGTCCCTAAGTTGTTCTTTGTATTTGTAATGGTGGAAGATCGTAGATTTAAATCTAGAATATTATGAAATCTACGCCTAAAGCATCGAAAATCTTTGGATGAAAGAAGAAGCAAAGGCAATAGCAGAGGGTTGTTTTTCTCGTGAAGGAAAACCCGGTTAAGAGGCTTTTTAAAGGACCGATTGAAAACTGCGCGAATAAATTTTTATTTTTCTTCCATTAGTAAATAAAAGTGACGGATTTTTAGGCCACTTTTAACTTTCAAATACTCCATACAGCTAAAAATAGCAAATAATTCTACTGACTGGATAGCTTAGAGGATGAATTAGCTTCCCGAATAAATAATTTACCCGGGTTCGACTCCCGGTCCCGTCAGATCTCTTTATAAGTCCTTTTTTCTTTGAGATTTATCCTGGGTGCATACGCCCTTATTTACGTACAATGTTACCTCTTCCCTTCTTATTCTGTTTGATTTCCTCTACAGCTGTAGATTTCTAGAGTCCACTTGTTGTGTATTACTAGTTGCCATCTCGTTATATATTTAAAGAATGGACTTATTTACGTATGTACAAAGAGATTCTTCCATTGTCATTTATTTACAGTCTTTTTTCTCTCTAAGGAAGAATATTTTGCCAGGTAAACAATTAGGGAATGACAACGAACATAATTTTCTGCGAATTGCGGCGAAGGATTGCTCTTAGCGGGTTGTATTGCACATGGGAATCCGCCTTATAAGCGGATAACAGAGCGTCTTAAGTGATATTTTACCATTTGCATAGGATGAATGGGACCGAACCCCCTAACTAAGCGGGGGAGTTTTAAAAGGGTTTTACTTTATTTAATGAAATTTATGTGAAGGTTTGTTAAAATAGAAAATAAATTCTCCAGCATTCTATCTTTAATATCCGATGATTATTTCTTTGATTGAGTAAAATGATCCTTTTCCATTATGATAAACGTATTCTGTTGACTAGGGTTAGTTAAATCTCTAGTTTAACGCAATCTTTCATTCTTAATTGGAAGATGAAATCCTAAATTCCAATGCTACTATTTATTGAATCTATTACGAATTTATTGAACTTTTTTGTTTTGTTGTAAAAAGCAGTTTAAAAAGTTAAAAAGATAGTAACAATAATTTAAAACTTTAAATGTTAACAATAAAAAACAGACTGGTTACCACAATAAGGCAAACTAAAATATCGCATCACCTAAATCTGATAGGCTCGCAATACTTTAACATAATACTTCTAACTTATTCTACAATCATAAATCGAAGATAGTCGAAATCAATAGAAAAAGAGTGGGAAACGCTTTCTTGTTGAAAAAGATCGCTTTTCTCAAAAAAATCAATCACGCAATACCAAATGGGCACACTGAAGAAACAAACGATCGCAAGGAAGAAGTTCACTTGAGCAGAGGGTTGTAACGGCAGAGCACCTTGAAGCATAACGAATTCGTAAGAAATGCTAAGGACTCACGTGAAAGAGGGACGTATATCAGATAAAGAAGATAGGAGAGCGAAGACCTGGAGGCTGCATTTTGACTTCCAATTGAAATACAAATGACGCGCGCACATGGTGCCCTTGGAGGTGACAAGGAACGTTCAAATTCACTTTTTCGTAGCGGACATCACACCTTACGCCTTACAACCGACAAGCACGTGAGCTCCAATATAACGTGTGAAAATGTCATGAATAGCCGCTAATTTTGCAATCAGTTAGCTTTCGTTATGCGGAGAAGGACTCGAACAACTGCATAAGCACTCAATTTCTTTCTAAGCTTTGTATTGGATGGTAACTAAGAAATGGAAGTTTGTTTACGATTGCTCGTTGATGGCTATTGAAAGGCTAAATTGGGTCGATAAATAAAGGAAAATGGCGGAATCGTTATAATGTTGAATCACACGTTAAACACAGAAACGGGCTAAAGAGAAAATTCTTCAAAGACGAATGAAAAGCAATATAATCAAGAAGTTGAATTACAAGCGTTATATTAAACGATTAAAGATTTAAATTCGTTGATTTTGACAAAAAATGAGAGAATATATATAATCATAAAAATGTAAATTTTCGAAATCAAATGTCTACTGAATTTAAAAATTTCCCTAAACAAGAAATGAGATGAAAAGAAAACATATTTTATTAATTTTCTCGTTATATTTTCGCCATTTATTCCAATTTTACTTTCGTTTTGAGCATAAATTTCATTCAAAATGTCAGTAATCCGTACAAGTAAATCGAGTCGAGTTAAGCAATAATGTAGAAAATAATTTCCATGAAAATAGAATTGTCAGAAAAGAAAACACGTTAGGCTATTTTGTATGTTTCTAATTATAAAATTCTGATATAATTTACTTAAATTGAGCATGAAATCATTGAATAAATAAAGGCACGCTTCATAAGTAAACTAGACGTTTAAGACGGTCCACTATGAATAAATAATCTTCTTTCTTAAAAAGAAGAGATAGTGGCTGTGAATTCTTACTATCCACAGCCTTATAATAAATATTATATTAGGTTCAGGGATTATTTTAAGTATCTTGTCCAAAGCAAATTTCATTTACTATTTATTTATAGCGATTTTATTCTAATTTTGAATAATATTTTAACCGTTTCCTTTGTTTGCATCAGCATCTATCCATAGTCCACTATAAGTAAAATCGGATCCGAGTCTCAGATGATATTTCATTGTATTAATGAAAGTAATGCGCCAATACTTTTTACTTAGCATTCATCGCCTTAAAATATTGTTTAAATACCTTTTCTCATACATCGCTCATGAAAGCTTACATTGTGATGCAACAAAATTCGACTTTTCAAACAGTGATTCACTTCACGAAATATAATCGACTCGGAATCACGTCATTAATTGACCAATCGCATTTTCCTTGATATTGAAAACTATTCTTGCGGAAGGAACGATCGGACTTTCAAATGGTGACATTTTGGTATACAATAAAATCAGGTCAGACACAATCATTTAGCGATATTTATTGGAGGTTTCAAGGATCACTTTGAATGTGAAATAATGAGGCCACATTAAAGCCTTAGTGTCAAGGTCAACCTCGGCTTACCTATATCGGATTTAAACTAATATTACACGATCACTCTCAATTCTTGTTTGTTTCCGCCTTGTCGGACAAAAAAATCCATCTATCTGATTGAAAATGAAGATAATCGTTGATTATAAGTAGAAAAATACCTAAAAAGCCTCGAATCCGGGTGATGATAAAGAAAATCGTCGATTTTAAAGGAGACAGAGAGTATGCAGATGTTGTAAGGGATGACATAATAAGGCATTATACGTGAGTCGATTAAAATTTATTCTAATGAAAATCCATCCGTCGTCATAACAGGTTATGATGAAGTCTCAAGTATATTCTTATCATGAAACCGCCGCGCTGTCAGGAATTGGGAATCCTTTCTCAATCTAAAGTCGGTATTCCAGGTTATCGAAGAGTAATATTCTTCTTTCCAGTTCAACGAAATACACAAATTTCGGTTCATTTCCGGTTTCACTGCGTCTAGCGGCTTCTTATCGATTTAAAGCTTTTATTTCGCTCCACGCTAGAACAACGTTCATCTATGCCTACAGTATACATACATGGGTGGTCTGAAAAGTTTCCGACATTTCGTCATTTCTCGACATGTTTTCTGAAAATTTTCTGAAGATTTCTGAAAAATCTGGAGTCGAAAACTTTTCAGACCACCCTCGTATATACCCTGCCGCCTCTCGGCGTGTGGTAAAAAGTGTATATGACCCTAACTTCCAAATCGTTTACTAACGCCTAAAATTCTCGGAAAAATGAATTCTTGAATGAACTGGTTCCAGCATATATTTTCCACGCAGTGTCAGAACGGCCTATGTAACAAAAAGGGCGCATTATACGTATACCATGAACATCTTTTTATTAATTACCGCTTTTATTGAGCCGACTTTCTTCTAAAGATTCCCATTCTGCCTCCGCTCACCGATTTGTCATATTTTCTCAAAATTTTAGAAAAGTAAAGCATATTGTGTAACCCGTACGTCATAAAATTTGCTGTATTCTATTTTCGGTCATTACTAAAATATAGATGTGATTGAATAATCTCGTTTTCGTTTCGAATTAATCTTTCTCTCAGCGGCTAATGAATCCCTTTTCCGAAGTCCTTTAAAATAAGCTTAACGAAATTGTAGCCGATCTGCTTATTCCAATTGCATTATGGGGGATTTTTATAGCAGTCATTGTGAGCAGCTCTTTCGGAGGACCTCGAATTCATTGGATTAAGGAGAGGAATAAAAGTGTCGCAACTCTGACGTAAATGAGAGGAGAAACCCGTCAGAAAGAAAATAGAATTGGATCGATCCGCTGCCTTATCCAGAAAACTGTTGCTTCCGAAATAAAAGGTCTTTAATCCCATAAGGGACGTTTAGTCGTTTCTTCCCAATTCAATTTGGAGCAATCATCACGGACTATCTCTCGTATTAAACTCCATATTGTGTCACTTTTTTCTCTGTATTTTAGAGGATGAAGAAGGTGGGTCCTCCTGTAGGAGGTGAATGGATCAACAAAATCCACGTCAATTGGCAGACCGACGCGTTACCCCGGGATGGAGATTTCAATCTGGATATTTAAACTATTTCCTTTATTTGGTGTTTATTCTTTCGAGAGCAAATTATTTTTGTAGTAGATAGAATAAATCTAAAATTTAATATTCTTGGAGTCTTACACATATTATAGATCAAATTACTTTCACGGTTATGTTAATTTCGTACGAAAATCGATCGTTTCAAGAATTATTATTCGTGTAGCCTTTGGGGAATTAGCAGTAGAATAGGTGAATTACCTTGGAGTAACCCTTACAAACTACTTAACATCCGCAGGATATATAGGACTAACATTTAAGGAACTCGGCTTCGTCAAGTGAGCGATGAAAAAGGCCGCGATCGATGCTACTTTCCGATGTAACTGTTCTCACTACAATAAAGACTCACCTTTGGTTTGTATGTAGTGTATGGGCTGAAAGTGTTGTATTCGAAAATTGGAAAAGGCACAACGAAAGTCAATACGTTTTGTAAAGAATTGCTACGACAAATTGTTGAGCGTTATTACGGATGCTGCAGAAAACGGGAATCCTTAGAGAAAAATATTTGATCAAAGACTTAATTAGAGATAGTACATTATAAGAGGACGCAGTCGATATTATGCGCCTTTTTGTTAAATAGGATGTTCTGACACTGCTAGAAACAACACGTAAATACGTGCTAGAACCAGTCCATCTAGGATTTTTCCTTATGTAAGACGTGAAAGTTATCGATTAGGAAAACAGAGTTATTGTGCCCGCCTTACATGTATGTACAGCGTACATTTGTAGATGAAGAATAGTGTGAATATGAATGTTTTAAATTTATTATGAATATCTATACATCTACGTAAGTGTGCGTTATTAAAATAAACAATTGCGCAACCAAGTAAAGAATTGCTGCATTAAAGTAAGCAAGCCATGGAAATTCCTTAGCTTCTTCCTACGAAGTTTCTGAGAATACCTGAAACTTTATTTTCCGGGAAAATAAGTCATCGAGAGGGATAAGTTATTTTAGTAAATGAAGAAGGACCAGAAAGAAATGTATATTTCATAAGTTAAATTTGGTCCCGTCATTTTTGACGGAGGAATTCACTCGTAAAGTAATGAATAAGATATGGTTATTACTTCTTAATTCACCGATTAGTAAAGGTCGTAAAGGAAACTCATTAAGGATAGAGACAAAAAAGGCTGAGAAGGAAAACGCGGCTAAACAATATTAGCAAAATATTTAGCTATTGTTATTTTAGTACACCAAAACTCCTCAACACATGAGGAAATTGAGTTTAAAATTTGCTTGATTAACCATGTACAGGTTAATATGGTATGCATAAGTGATTGGAGGTGGCATCCCCAAGTGCCTTTGTATCACTGTGAGAACTAAAGTCAGATTGTGAAGTTATTCGCTAAATATCTATTACGCTCAACACTACAAAATTGCATTTAAAAGTTAATTGGACATTTAATTGGACATGGGTTTATAAGGGAACTGTTTGTCGGACACAAGTTTATATGTATATACAGCATCGCTGAATAACGGCATTCATCCTGGTCATTCCTCATTAAATGTTTTTAAGTGTTATTTGCTGGAAAACCAATGGAGAGAAATTTTCTACTTAAAGTATTCTGGCTCAGAAGGAAGGAAGAGCAACATACTCATCATGTAAGATCCATTTATCCAGTATCTTATGACCAACTAGTCATCATACCTTATAAGGCCTCATTCCTCATCTTACTCGGTAAGCCTCATTCCCTCTGCAATGCTTTCGAAGAAGATGAGAATCCAACCAGACTTTGAAGAAGCTGAAGACTTAAAAGAAGACAATAATTCAGTTAATTAAATGATCACTTGGATACTAATATTACAGTAGAATTATGTCTCAAAAGCAGGTAAAAATATTACATGAATTGTAATTCCCCAACAGACAATATTTCTAAAATATCTTTTGTATTTTATATTTTAAGACAGCATTATGCGCATCCATTTTTCTCAGTGTTCAATAAATTTCAGTTCATTGTCAATGAAGATTATTATTCTTATAGGTATTTTCCGTACGATTACTTTCATAAGCACTCAATTTAAGTATTAGGAAGTATGTGGGCCGCAAGGAAATCTAAATGAGCAAAGGTAAGCAGTATGTAAAAAAGGTTGTGTTGGCGTTCAATAGTTTAAATGATAAGGAAACGAAAGTATGAATGAGGATTTGATTAATCAATACTTTCCGAGGAAATTCGAGGAAGAATATGACATAAGACCACGATAACCGCACTTTTGATGCTTCGTTTATTACGTACAATTCAATAGAAAGTCTTTACTGCCTGAAATTTCAAACAAAGTCAACTCGATTCATTATGAAATGAAATTATCCCTCAAAAAGCTAGCCTCTATCGAATCGTAAAATGCTTGTCGCCTCTCTAAATTTTCCAGTTTTTGACTATTTTTGTCTTGTTAATGATGATTTAGTTGGCGAACAAAAACTAAAACGGCTTCTTAACTTTTGCGTTAGATTCCTATTCAATATCCGCAAAGTTGATCATGCTTATAATTTTCGTCGCAAATGAATGGGTGAATAGAATGTGAATCTGGAGTAAATATGGTGTAAAAGGTGTCATGAAAATGTAGCATTGATCGACAATAAAAAATTATATTTTGTTAGGTGTGATATAGTGAATAGTAATTGTGACTGATGTATATATTTTGATCAGTTAATTGAAACATTTGAAGAGCTATCTTTGGGAGATTTAGGAGAGGTTATCTTCCAGGCTAGGGTGAATACCAAGCAATGCTTTTCTCTCTCACTCAAAGTAATTGTACATGGGTTGTATCTATCTGGGGCTCTAGTATTTTATGATGGACTGTACAAACAATTATTACTAATGAGCATTAAACGACGCAAAGTCACAGTGAATGCACCCCCTGCCACACGCCGAAAGGAGGCTTACAGGGTATATACTGTATGTAGATGTAGATAGACGTTTTTTATAGATGTGCAATTTTAAAATTCGTGCCAGTGATCTGTGGCATTCAAATTTGTGAGTTCATTGAGCCGTGAAACCGCTGCTTGAGAGGGCATTGATATTGGTAAGTCATTGTCCTCTGCTTTAGGGATGAGGAGCCTTTTTTTCGTCGTAAGACCGCATGTATCATTCGACCGCATAAGGAACCATTTGGCCGCATATTAAATCATCAAGCCGCATTGGAGTTCCGTTACGTATACCTTTAGACTCCTTTTACTAATTCCTTTTACGACTCCCTATACTAGACTTCTTCTAAGGAAAATGAAAATAGTTAATTTGTAAACTTGGAAAGTGTACTTACTATTTTATATTTATTAGAAGTAACAAACGAGATTCTAAAAGGTAACTCTTAAAAGAAAATTTGTTTCAAAGTGACGGAACGGCCGCGATAAAATCCCGAAAAAGCTCCTCGGCTTTAAATCATCTTAGAAAGATTTGTTTTTTGGTATTTTCCCGCCAAATGGGTTTTTAAATCCTTCGCAAATGTTTTAATATTTGAACAACATAATTCAATACGTTTTTCACGCTTGGAAGCACTTTAATATTATAAAACAATTAACATTGTGCGCTATCTAAAGAGCAAACATCTGTTGATATACACTGTTATTCACATACATTGGAAAGACTTACCATCTTGTTGACAAAAGGGTATTTCCCATCATGGGAACGGGAAAAAAATTTCGGTTGATTTTTCTCAAGGCATGAATTCATGGCTTTAATGTAATAATTATCTGAAAAATTTTCTCGACCATTTTTTCTTAACCAGTGAAAGAGTACTCCTAGTTCCTGGGTGTAGAAGAAATAAACTAAAGACGAAAGGATCAATGAACGTAATAGGCCAAATAGCGTCATTTTCGAAGCAAAAGCTCACCACAACCGAAACATAGTTTTAGTACAACTTAACAATCCTCATGATACTAAAATTTAAAATGTTTGATGATTTGTTTTCAATTTTAGTTGCACTCTTTCACTTTATCTATAGCCAAAAATCTTAATTATCTAAATTTTTCCTTTGATTAATGTACATTACATTTTTTGACAATTTAAGCAGGGCTGAAGGGCTGGAAACAGGACTTTCCCAACGAAAACGAGAGCCTACCCATTTACAAGGAATCAGCGATTATTAATCAATTACGATTGGATTGCACAACAGAAAAATATCTGTCAGCTACCATACAAATGTAAAATGAATGTTGAGCAAACTCGGTCACTATCGTAGAACTTTAAGCCACGGTTGTTATGTCTACTGCAGTTGAGATGATGCCGCCATTGCTATCCCTTCTGGACCATGCAAGGCCGTCTAATACACGGACGTTTTTTATATTTTTCTACTGTTCTTGTAAGAATCTCATCCTCTATCTGAAGCCAAACATCAATGTGAAGTTATCGAAAAAATGTTCATAAAAACTCGTAACACATTTCATTGAAGCATTGCAAATATTTCAATCGCCGAGAAAATTTTCTGTTAGAAAGGGAATTCCTCAACACAGAGATTGATGGTCCAAAGTAAAATTTACTTGTTACGAACTAAAGCAACTGCTGAAATTCACCTTGACCAAGCTCTATCTTTTACTAATAAAAATACAATAAACAGTACTTAAAATTTTCTGATTTTCGAATTTCATAAAATAGCGATTACTTCAGATCGAGGTCACTTTTAAGATAAATAAGTAATTCATTAGATAAAAAGGACATGAACAAAGATAAAATCAATTATTAATAACTGAAGTTAACCTAGACATATTTAGGGCCTCCTAATGCTGATTCCGGGAGTTGCACATTCCAAGAGTAACGAATTCTGAGACACTAATTAAATCTCAACTTTCGTTATCGTAGAATATATTTATATCAATGAATTAATGAACGGTACTAATTTGTAATTAGATCACAATTGGATTTGCTCTACTCAAAGACGTAATGTCGAATGATCAAAAGTGACATCAGCAACAGAATCATAATCAGCTCTAGAAACTTCAAAAATATTTCCAAATAGCCACCCGGATAGGGATAGAAAATATTTTAGATTACACGGCAGCACTTCTGAAAACAAGTCGCGAAAATTTGCGGACGTCGGTAAATATCGATATGAACTTAAAGATTAATCGAGTTTAGTGAAAGCAGGAGAAAACCGAAAGAAGGGAGATTTTGAAAATCATTGGCTAATTCCAGGAGTCTCCGGCAAATCCAGGATAGTTGACAGCACTGGGAATATTACATAAAGGAATGGATGAAGAAGAAGATGCAGATAAAGAATTATGAATAAGAGGTAGAGCCAAAAAGGTGTAGTTGATTCTCCATGGCTGGGTATAATTATGGGGAAGGAATGAACATTTTCATTGGTGTTGTAGGGTTGCTCTGTCGTTCGAGGGCCTCCTAGTTACGTGGGTGCGCTTGCAGAGCTTCCTCTGCTGGCGTAAGAGATCGATATGTTGAGTAATAGGATACATTTCTCTTTATTTCCTCAGAGTTGTTTTGTCTGTTAATCAGTCGTGATAATGGCACCGACCGAGATCATGGAAATCCCCACTCGAAATCATTCTTATAAAATGTCCCAAATTTACTATCGACGGTAAACTTAACTTTAATTTCTACGCCAATAAAGGAGATTTATTATATAAATGGCCTTTATCTTTTATGTAATTCGACTTATCCTCTAGGACTCATTCTTTGTATTATATAAATTATTTGATGCGCAATTCGGAGGATCAAAGTACTTAAATGAATTTGGTGTTCTCACACTAAAATCGTCCAACATAAAAAAGCTTGAATCTTTCGAGGACGCGGGTTTTTCCGTAATAAAATGATTTTTGAACGGTAAGCGTACTAGTTAGCGATCAACAGTCTCCATAAGAAGGGAATTCAGATGTACATTTCTCATCCAGTTTTCATCGGTCATCAGTTTGTGTTTCGATGAATAATCTAATTAAAAGTTAAAATATTCCAAACGAAAAAAGATAATAAAGTTTCATTTAACATCTTGTCACTGGATTGTCAAAATTATTTTCGATGTGAATTCAGGCAGTAATAGTGGTAGTACATTTATTAAAAATGCTTATTCAGCAGAGGTCATTTCGCAAGTGGACTCCTACTGGGAACAAAATCCGGAACTTCTTTCTCCAAAGTCAATTGCACTACCCACTTGGCTATCCGCAGCTCAAGCAGTCTTTTTATTCGTCGATGAAGATCACGCCACAGAGCGGAATTCATAAAAATCCAGAGAATTATCGTCAAAGAACAAGTACGATTAACACATACTCTATTGAATATTAAAAACCAATTTCTTCTTAGAAATCGGTTACTTAAAGGACAAAACAAATGTTTTCGAGGACCTTCTAATAAGTCGCCGACCTATGAGGGCCGAACATGGCTATCAAGGTCTTTGGAACGAGATGCGCATTCCCAATGAGAAGAAAACTAGGAAAGCGGTCGATGAAAGAAAAGACGCAAAATCTATGAATGGCCATGAGAAAATAGTGCTTCCAGGTTCAGAAGAGCATTTCAAGAAAAGTTGTAAGGAAATTAGAAACAGTATACTAGGGCTCAGAACAAAGAGCGATGCTACGGGAGGCAGAAATGGGAATCCTTAGAAGAAAAAAGGTCCAATATATACTTAATGTGCTAAATAAATTTATAGAGAGTACCTTATTAGAAGATGTAGCCATCATTATGAGTTCTCTTTTTCACATAGGCTGTTCTATTACTGCAATTATAACCAAAGAAATAGATGCTAGAGTTAGTCGATCCAAGAATTCATTTTTTTCCGAGAAAAGTGAGGGAAAGTAATCGATCAGGAAATTAGGTGCATGCACCCCTTGCCACACGCCACAAGACGGCTTGCAGGGTAAGTAGGTAGACGATGAAATTGGAAAACGAACAAAGTTATGAATTTGATGCATGAATACGCATAAAAATACAATTTTTCCGATGGAAGGAAAAAGAGGCATCCCACTGAAATGTTTTCAAAAATAGAAATATGATATTTATTAAAGAATTAAATACTTTTACATATGATAATTTGATGCTTTCAATTTATTTGTATCTAAACCAAATTGATAGGTTGATTTGATGTATAAACTCTTTATTGGCGAAGTTAGGGGTCTCTCGTCCACCGCACTTCGTATGCTGTCTGAAATTTGATACTGTCATGGATTAACAAAAGAAGAAAGAAGAGTCGAAAGAGAAAAATTCTTTCAATTCTAAGGTTGGCAAAGAAAGAGCTTACATTGTGGAAAAATATACTCAAAACGAGGGGAAAATATGAAGACACAGTAGAAAGTAAAAAGAAGGGCAAATGAAGAAGCAATATAGTTTCTATACAAAAAATATAGAAAAGTTGGATAAAATGGGAAAAAGAAAATTTAAGTACCAAAGGGGAAAATAATAGAAAAAGGAAAGTTAATAAATATAGAAAGGGAAAAATACAAAAAACATTTCACTAGACGCATTAGAAATAATATAGTACCACGAATGTGAACCAGATTACATAATCAGTTCATATAAATGAAGGATACATTGGGATAGCAATCTAATAATTCTCCATTAAACTGAAGCGCATGTTCTCACTGTTTCTTTACAGATATTAAATTCACATAAATTCATCTGAATGAATATTCATCTCCCTTACGCTAAATATTAGTATTTACAATAGATCCACTTTCTTACTAAACAACAATTTATGTACTTTTGCTTTAAATCCGAATCTCAGATTAATACCCTCCCGATTTAACGATCATTCAATACAAAATGGTGACAAGAATTGATTGATACATGAAGTTTTCATGCTTAAAAATAACGCGACACGTTTCCTCTAAATAAATGTCGGCTTTTAAACGACCTTTTGCACCGAACTGTGCCAATGTTTTACGGCCAATGCATGGGCCTCTTAACCACCTTGTTAATATAAATCCATATAAAATTAATCGCTAAGTTACAGCCAACGTAAGTTATAAATTGTAAAAACTCCTACCGAGAGCTTTATAACGAGATAAAGTTCGCATTCTTATGTCCATCCATTACTGGGAAAAATTATTTTACAAATTCAACAAAAAATTTTTACTGTATTAAGGAAATAATCTAAAACTGTTTATTTGAGATAAGAAACCATATTGCATTAAATTCTGTTTTATTGCATTTATACATTTTGAGAAATAATACTTCAAACTGAGCTCTCAGTTAAACAGTATATTTTCTCGTTCCACATCTGATAAGATGACAACAAAACCTTTTTGCACCATAGGGTAAAACGTAAGTTGGAACAAGTTACAATTTGGTGCAACTTGTTTTTCTATGAGATCAATACTTGGTTTTTTTTATCTCCAAACTCGAGTGTCAACATTAAATAATCCATCAGCAAATGTCCGTATCGATCAATATCAACAGCAACATGGATAAATCTAAGTCCTTCTGTAAATTATTATTATAACTAATTATATGTAAATACTCTTATTTAACCTAAGTATCCAGGAGTTTTATTTTTATGAAAATATTGCAGACATTTTATTTTAGACTTTTAAGTCACCGGAAAAAATTACTTTTATCCGATATTTCGTAAAAGAGAAATATTTCAGTGTTTATACTCAGTTGATAGGAATTAAAATCGCCCAGCGATCTACTGATTTCTAAAAAGCTAAGCTCTGACGTCACATATCGTCCTGATTCTCAAAGTGGACATTACCCTCAAAAGGGGCATTCCAAGGGGTGCCTTGACGTCAACGAATGCTTCAGGTAAATGTTCGGAGGATATCTTGTTGCCGACCTAATTTCCGTACAAGTTAGTAATACTGAGTTCTATTGATCGACCAAATATAGAAGAATCGTATATTTGAATTGGAGAGGTTTGAAAGATTGCAGCTTTTTATTCCGATCACAGCCCTGATTCAGCAGTAAAAGTATTAAAATTTCCTAAGACAATGAAAGGCACGATCAAAAGTAGAAAGCAACGCTCACAATTTGACAACATGGAGTAAGATAGTTTCTCTCCGTCCTGAAATTATATTTGATTCTCAAAATATTTCCTGATATCGCAATTTCAATCTGCTGAATAAGGAGGAATTAAAATTATTTTTAGGGGGAAGAGAAATTAAAGTTGTGTTCCCTCTTTTTGCGAGGAGAGATTAGATTCTGATATTTAAAAGAGTTAAATTTAATCCAACTATGACTGAGAATTTCCTTTTAAAAATCGACTTCTCTTCATTTCAGAGATGAGTGCATCTGCAGAAGACTATGACGACCGTTAGCACAATTACTGAGCGCATCATGTTCATGACCGTGCTCTTTAATTAAAGAAGCCTTTAATTTCAAGTACAATGGCAACTTTGCGAAGGTTAATGTTTTGTTGGGAGAAATTTGCTAACTTTTCAATTGCATTCTCTCTTTTTATCTTAGATTTCTCTTTCTATCCACTAATGGTCGCATATTCACATTATCAAGAATACCAAATGTCAAATATATAATTTTCATTTATTTACATTTACCCTGAAAAACTCGAATGGTGTGTGGCAGGGGGTGTAAAAAGGGACTAAGGCTATTCGCCGCAAATGTTTTTTAGGAATAAAAATATTTCTTGTAGAATACTTGGGAATTTTTCTTTTAGTTTAGAACAAGATTAATACTTGATGATATTATGAATTCTGAGTTTACTAGAAAATGGGATGGACCAATCTCTTCGTGACCAGTAATAAAGTAACATAAAAATAACAACGAGTAATTTTCGGTGGTCAACAAAAAGTCGTAGGAACAGTTTCTCAGAAAAAGTCACAATTTTGGTTAGAAAATGCCGTGAGCATATGTAAAATAAGAGCACACGTCGTCAACAAAATGTATCTTAAAATCATAAAATGTTATTGTTATTGCTGTATATAGAATGCACACAATTTAGTGAGTCAGCTCATTTTACGAGCTTCCGAAAAGCTGCATTGAAATATAAGAAGTCCCTTGTATATATATCCCCGCCCCTTGTGTAATACATTAATAAATCTGTTCCTTTTCATTACATATTATATATAATATACGATGATACTTGCGGCGAATCGGCCAAGGCGATCTCTTGTCTTTGCCTCGTCACCGATTATATACTTCGTAGAGGCAGCTATCATTCCTAGCGATTAGAACGAATTTTTGGTTTTCCCTCGCAGCTCGCAAAAGTTGTAAACATTTACATTTAAATTAACATTTACATAAAGTCCCTGCTAGTCATCAAATTCGTGTGGCAGGGGTGTAAGAAAACCGATTTCCCTATCTAACTATAGCTGCTAAGTTTTCTAATGCTAATCCACGCAAAAAACGACCATAAGTATCTGTTCTTATTTTGTTATTTCTTGGTTAAACTTTTGCGTATTCTTTCGGAGCGCCCGAGGATTGTTAACTGGATTTAATCAACTATCTCACCAAAGAGATTTATACTGATAGTCTTTTGAACTACCGTAGAGTATAAGTTGATTAATATATTCATACATTTGCATTCAATATCTTTTATGTAGGAAAAATCGATCTCTTTACTAATCTTTTCAAATTTCTTCGTGATACTTCTGTTCTCCTGTTTCTTACTGCACTCATCACAGGTTTCCGTGATTAATATCTAAAATATACGAAAATTCTATCAGAAATACGCTACATCGTGATTAATGTACTCATGAATTTTCGAGGATAGATGTCAAAGATATTTCGCGAGATTATAGCGAAAACGAAAAGCTTATCTTCGACTCTCTTCAAAGATATTATAAAGTACAAAATCAGAGAATTAATTAGAGATTTTGATGCTCTCACGCCCCATACCATACGCCACAAGCCACCAATTGCTTCAGGAAAGAAGATATGATTACCGAAGGAAGCTGTTCGAAAAATTCATCGATTCAGAACTTTCAGACGAAGTGAGTGAAATTTTAGTACCAATATAGAGCGAACGAAAACTTCAAGAAGCATCGACAGAACAAGGAAGAAATTTCAAAACTGATGATTTACTTTTGGTCGTTCTTTCTTCAGGCAATTAGAAAAGCTAATAGGGTAGATTAGGTACTGATCAGGGTGTCATTACACCCCCTGCCTCTGCCGGATCGTATAAATCTAAATTTATCTGGATATTGATGTAAATATAAATATCACAGAAGTCCTACGTTTACTTAATTGATTTAATCATTATCAATGTATCAAATTCATAAAATACCCTAATTGTGCCGTTATAATGCAGAGTAAATGAAGTTCTGTAAGAACTAAAGTTATAACGCGAAAAATCTGTTATTTGATGATATTTCTATACAACTAGTGAATTCCCTGTCAAAAATAACGAAAATTAATCTAATTTAAAGAATAATGTGCTACCTTTTTCGCATAAATCTGATGTATGTCAAAATACCCCGTCTGTATTTTTCTATGTATATATTTTCAGAATGCATAAGCTTGGATTCAACAATCGCGGGGACGGGTTGTGTCAAATCTCGTGAAATTTACGTCTATTTTATCAAAATTTTGGAATCCAAAGCAATAAATCGCTACAAAATAAAATCCATTAATATCGTTGGACCATTACTTGTGATTTAATTCTGCAAAATAAAATAATGTCTGCAATCGATCAAAATGAACTTTACGTGCATTTCTTATGAGAGCATTTTCGAGTCGTCCAGAGTCGAATCAAAGATACTTTTGGTAGAAAAATATGTGTTACGCTACGTGTTAGGTCATTAATGCATCTTTAAATTTGATATCTCTATTTCGTCCGGAATTACGCGAAATTATTGTTCCAATATTTCTCCCATGTATTTGTTAGGGCGGTCCGCGTAGTATTAATGTAAATGTAAAATGTCTGCTTGAAAGAAATTGGATAGTTATGTATCTGCGATTTACAACTAAGCAAAGGAACGCTTAAAAGTAATTGAAGTGATTTTTAACTTTCACTTCCTAATCTTCACATAATTTGATTGCGATTAATGACCTGCGAATTATCGAGTTTTAGGCGAACTCACACACACACTCTAAATTAGAAAATATATTTTTCATGGAAAGAAATTCTCAACTCAAAGTAGAGTATCGAAGCGTAATATTTTTCGTTCAAGGAAGAAAAATATCGGTTCAGTTCTACTTACGTCCTTACGTCGAATCAGTTAGAACTATTTTTTTCGCTCCGACCACTGCAGTATTCTTCTTTCATTTTTACTTCTTCATTTGCACCACAGCCATTTTTTTCGAAATAAATTAAGTGATAGTTATTTTCAGGCGGAATTCACGTATCTTACATTTTCCCCCTGCCATACGCCATTGGCGGCTTGCGGGGTACTCATCTAAATCTAAATCTAAAATCTACATAAATATCGGTTTTCGGTTTCGGTTCAAGAATTTCAATTTTCAGCTCAGATTCGGTTTTCGGGTCGAATAAAATGACATTTCTTCGGATTAGGTTGGATGCCCTGACTGAAAAGAGAAGATGGGAGTGCATTGTAAATTATTATTAAATTAAAAGAACTTAAGCCGCAATGAGAGTGCATTGTAAAGGAGGGAAGAGAAAGTGAAAGGATGACGAATTGGGAGGCGTGGGAAGCCATTGACGGTAATGACTAATACTGAGAAAATAAAAACTCGTTTCGCAGGTAAATGGAAATTTTGGAGGTGGACAAAGTACTTTGCAGATGTGAATTCTCTCTCTCTTCAACTCTAACCACGTGGTTTGAAATAAGAAGAGAAATGGGAGATCTGGGAATTTCACTCGTATTGGTTTCCAAAGTTTAACTTTCTGTTTTTTCCAAAAGATAATTTGATTGCCATCCTTTCATAGGAGCAATTAGTTATTGAAACATTAATAATTAAATGTCTTCCTCTGAGCGAGATTGAGGCTATACATTTAGTTATAGTAATTGTCGTTTATGGACATTTGGCCTTTACATATTTTTAGGTTGAAGTCTCATCAATTACAAAAGTATTGTTCAATTATACATTTTTCAATATATTACTGCCCTACTTACGTATTACATGTAAGGACCATATCACAATATTATATTATATACATAAATATCAAATATTAAAATTATCGTACTACATCATGAAAAAATACCCAAGGTTTTAATACGTTCTAAAATGAAAAAGAGACCTAGAATAACTATCATTTTTGCTATCATGCTATCGAAATCTCTTTGACGTCATGCCATAACTTTACATTGCATTTAAATTAAATCTCCGCCAGCCGCCGAATGGCATACTTCCATAGATAAAACAACTAGAAATATGTTTGCTTAGAAAAAATAAATAAGAAAGAACACTATGATAAGCAAACTAGATTAGCAATGCACATTTTTACAAAAACAATAATTAAGACATTCAATATGAACTACAAGAGATATGATAAGAAAAATCATCAGTTGTTTAATTTTTTGGTTGATAAACTATGACTCCATTTAGCACAGTGAGTGTAAATTTTTGCTTCGAAATATCTGAATCTAATCTAAATTTAATTGACGACTTCAACTGGCTGACCCGATGGATACTGAGAATGTCCATTTATTTAAGAACATTTTCCAATCTTTACTGCAAATAACATCAGCTGAAATTGCTTCATTAGTCAGATTTTAATTCCACGAATAAATTTTCGGTTAACGCTCATGAAAATCCTGCTCATAAGATGCATGCAAATGTGAGAAAATCAGAGACTTAGAAAATTAGTAGAAGCTGTTATGAGCAGATTACAGCCGCCCGGGCATATTTCAGCAATCAGAAGTCCAAAGGACCACTGTATGGTGCCTCTAATGAAAAAGAAATTATTCATCGTGGACATAACGGTATATTCGTTTGGCTTTGTGGAAAGATAACTTCCAATGAAGAGGTCAATGGCGTTGATATTCAAAATCACAAGTATTGTATTTCAAATATCAGAGCAGAATGTCTCAATTGCTAAATTAAAATATGGCATAATATCAATTTTCCAGCTTAAAAGCAAAATTTGCTTGTTCGGACTGCAATAAATATTTTATTTTGACTCGATATAATCTACATTTAATTCTCCGTGCATTTTACTTAAATATTTCATTTTAAATGGTATATATGTAAAAATACACCGTTTGAAAATTCGGATTATATTGGTTTACCCTACTAACAACGTTTCTTACAGTGTTGTATCGACAATATATATTAATTTAAAAAAATGATGCGGATTTTATTTCTAATTCTAATAAAGAATATTTTGGAACTTATAGTGACTTGAGTTCTCAATTTTTGCACTTTCTTATGGTCGCAGATATTAAATATCCCAAGATAATGAGCTCGGATGATACGAAATCTCTGTTAAGCAAATTATTCTTTAGTAATTAGTAAGAAAACTTTGTACTTTTTCCACAAATTAATTTTATTATAAACAAAAGACTGTAAAGTTTTGTTTATAATAAAATTAATTTGTGGAAAAAGTACAAAGTTTTCTTACTAATTATGGAATATTTCCACAAAACAACGCCTGAAACTGTGAATTTTATTCTTAAGTAATTTCGCTAGGAACCTTCTTTAGTACCTTTCAGTTGGAAAATGCTGTCTACTGGTTGTAAAGAAATCCCGTATATAACGAAATCAAAGGGCGGTGCCCTAAAATACATTTGAGGGAATTTTGCTGAATTTTCTTCTTTTCTACTAGTAAGGAGAGGGAGATGAGAAATTTCCAATTTTATTTTTCCCATCAGATATGAGTAAACGTAGAGAATCTGCTGTAGTCTCACTTAGTGAATAACGAAAATGACTTTTGTTGTTTTCCTTTTCAAAACTTACAAAGAATTGAACGACATAAATGATGGAAAAGTAGAAAAGACCAAGTTTGGAAATTTACTGGAAAACCAAGAATTTTTGTATTGAAAGAGGAAAAAATATTATGTCGCTAAAAAGTGACCAAAGTAAACAAAAATGGGAAAAGCAGCCAAGGAAATTATTTTAAAATTTGCGATCTATTCTTTGAAGACTAATTATATATGAATATGACGATTTAACGCTGCATGAGAAATGTTTGTCCTCCATAGAGAGAGACTAGTAAGAAGTATTAATAGATGGCCGTGACTGAGGACTGGTTTAACAAGCCAACTTACAAGAGAAGCTATTGATATCAATAATTTTGAGAATGTGTTTTAATTTGAAAACATCGCTGACCAATTCCATCCTTTTCGTCCTTGAAGTAGGCAAATGGCACCATTGATCAGAGAGTCAAGAAATTTCAACAAAATCACATTAAAATTTCGTATAATTCACACGAGTGATATGTTGCATGATGAAATCTTTCTTCTTGTTACGCCGGTGTTGTTTGGCTTGGAATCACTCCAGTAAGCAGAATAACAAAAGGAATTCTTCGTTTATTTTCCTCGTTCGAGCAAATATGTAGTCGAGAATTTATACCATACATGACGTCTTTCCTATTTGCCTTTGCTTCTCGATGGCATTTCCTTATGATATCTGTTATTATTACGGTAGCTATCCTTTTTAATCTTTTAGTCTAGTCTTTTAAATTTCATACGACGAAAGGTAACATTTAAGATTAACCTATTAGTTTCAAATCATCCCAAAAGTCCTTAATATTATATATATATATATATATATATATATATATATATATATATATATATTATATAATATTAATGAGAATCTTACTCACAAATTTCATTTGATCAAACCTATTTTCATTATATTTAGTGTTGGATTAAAAAAATGTATTAATATTTTAAGAACTACATAAACGCTCATAAATATTGTAACTTTTATAGATTATTATTATAACATATATAGAATGTTGGGTATTATTTTCACATGTTCATGATGAAAAGAAAATTGTGCTTTCTAGTTAGTTCTGTAATTACATACAGAGAAATACATTACCACGTGCAATTTATAGAAAAGAGTAGAAAAGTAGAAAAGTGAAAATATGATCGTTTAATGATGTTAACTAAAATTTCTGTTTTTGTATTCCGATTTTATTACTCCATTCTCCAGATTATATTTTAAGAGTTATTTTTCTTCTATAAGCAAGATCTGACGAGCCAGAATGGCAAAAGAAGACCAAATTACCGGAGCTTTAAATTATTGTATGCACCTTGTAATTGTATTCTATTGACCAGAGACAAAATTCTGTCTCTGGTACATCGAATCATAACGCTTCACAAGAGGCAAGATTTTATCATTTCTTATAACTGACATTCCATTTTTAAAGTGTAAATGTTAGCCTGAAATTGCAAACGCAGTAATTCTAAGAGGTTTTTAACTTTCAATAAAAAGCCTCTTTCAATTTCCAATAAAATACTATTTTTCAATTTTCAAAAATATAGTATTTTTATAACGATATCATGGGTTCGTTTAGTACCATATCACTAATATACATAATGATAATGAGCATGTTGTAAGAATTTAATGTTATTAATAAATGAGTATATATATATTTAAACAAATTAGGCGTGAATCATTCATAATGAACACATTTCAATGTCATCGAAAAATTCTTTCCCCACTATCCAAAACTTGGATTATCTCACCATCGTTATTGAATGAAAACCCCAAAAAATTATTTATATGAAAATCTCTCGCATTTTTGGAATTTTCTTGTAATTAAAAAGTATTCCGAGAGAAAATCCTCGCAAAGTTAGCTTTTTAAACTTATCTCGGAAAAAAATATGACGCGGGCTATTCTGAACAGAAAAGTCGTACTTACATTATAACATTTATCAAAAATATCATTTATGACAGCGTTAGAAGCTTATGATGAACTGAAAGATTATCAGTGATGTAATGAAGTGACCTCTTGTGACGTTTACAGTCAAGAATTCACCTTTCACTTCTCCTCGTTTCTAGCGTGTTCTCTTCACAAAACTTATACTGATAAAAAGATACATGTTATATACTCATTATTATCCTTCGAGTCGATATATGGCTTGTGGCAGGGGGTGCAATTGTCTAACTGATTTCTGTACCTAATACTGGAAAGAGAGACTAGAAATAACCATCCGTTCTCTTTATTTTATCGCGAAATCTCTCTGAAGTCTTGCTTCCAAATTCGCGTCGCTAAGTACGAGAATCACGATGTCGCATATTTCATTATACAAATAATTGCTCAAAAATTCATCGAATTGTATCATACTCATGCCCATACTCGTTCTTTTATTTCTACCTTTTCGTAGGGTATCGATCATCGTTGACAATAGTCTCCCTTGACGAAACGAACCCTTCCATACCGTATACTCAAATAATGAGTGAAAATAAGCCATTTCTTTGCCATCCGATTAAATACCACTGACAGTGCGGTTCAGTAGTCTATCAGCTAATTTTTCAATATCTTGAAGGTGCGTTTTTTAAAGACGATTCATAATTATATAATACAATTACTACAAATGAAATCTACATGATCAGGCGTAACTTTTTGGAAAGCCAATATGGTAAAAAAGAGAGACACTGGTATTTTTCCACATTGTTTATTGCTGTCGACCGGTTTCGCTACCCGGAGTAGCATCTTCT
Organism: Pachydiplax longipennis; assembly: GCA_036926295.1. Taxonomy (NCBI): domain Eukaryota; kingdom Metazoa; phylum Arthropoda; class Insecta; order Odonata; family Libellulidae; genus Pachydiplax; species Pachydiplax longipennis. Next base: position 8,146,666 of record JAVFKF010000024.1, on the reverse strand, counting down.
GGTGGTCCACAAGATCCTACTCCGGTTCCCAATTATTCATACTTTAAGTGAGTGTAATTGCAGGAAGGTTCGAACCGGTTGTACGTCGGAGGAAGGATCGAAACCGGAACCGAACTTTTATTTTTTCGTTGAACTGGAGCGAAAACCGGAGAGAAAGATATTACGCCTAGTGCCAATACAAAGGTCACTGAAATATGAGTGATGCTACATAATATCATAGTAAATGGTAAATAGTAATTTTTAACTTAAATTTCAAAGTAAATGCATAATGTCATTTTTTATTGAATATTGTAATGGATGTTATTAATAAGGTCATTGTGGTGCAGTAATGGGAAAGTTAGCGTTTAGCCCCTCTGATTCATAGAGTGAAACTGTCTCACTCCTCATATTGGCTATTACTTCATTCCCTATCCAAAACATTCCCTAACTAATGGAAGATGGGTTGAGAATCTAAGTAGCCTTGAGGTGGATGACTTTTGGACACCTACATTTAAAATTCCTATTCTCTAGGCCTTGTGGAAGTTTGTTGGGATGAGAAGTAACAAAATCGCAAATTAAGAGAGATTTGTGTCTTATTATACTTTCAAATGGGAGAAAATAAATCGGGAAGAAAGAGGATACGCCACAGTTACGAAAGCAAGGTGCGAAGTGTGGGGGGATGCGGAAGGCCACGGATTTTCGCTTCCTCTCCCGATGGAGGTTAAAGTATTATGGATCTTTCGACGGAATAACTGAATCACTATTCAATGCCGGAACTCACGAAAAATTTTACAGTGGAAGCCATACTGGGCTGGTGAGTCACGTAATTCATGAGTCACTATTCTCAAGCACACTTCAAAGATAACATAGTTTCTTGGTATGAGGCTGTCTTTTATAAGATATTCATAATCATCTCCACCGTCGACAATACGGAACTTTATTTAAATTATCCTAAACTGTGTATCTATTAAGGTATTTTCTACTACCAGTAATTATGAACACCTTAATATAAACTTTAGAACACCTTTTCATAATTAGTATAATTATACTTAGGCCTCCTAATGAATCCAATAATGTCAACCTTTCTTTTCTAAGTATAGTATATAAGGTGTTGAATTAGTTCCTCAATGCATTTCTTATGAGAGACTTACTTTGTTTTCCCTCGTAACTACATTTATAGATTCAGATATTTCTTTGTACAGCTGCCTTCTTATTTGGCTGAAAGATTGATATCATTATCAGCCATTTTCAGTCCGATGTCGGATGTAGGTCTCCCCAAGCGCTTTCCAATTCTCTCTATTCTGAGCTTCTCTTTGCCACGTCACCCCTAAATACTTAATGATCTCTCTGTTCCATCGGTCCTTTGGTCTACTTCTTGGTCTCTTCACATCACTTGGTGTAGAGTTCTGAACTGTTTTGTCCAACGGATGTCGTTTCTTCTCGCCACATGGCCTGCCCACATCCATTTCAGTGATCTTACTTTATCTATGATGCATGTCTCTCTTGTCTTCATCCTCACCCAGGTGTTGCGTTTTCTGTCTCTTCTTGTGATCCCAAGCATCCCAAGGATACATCTTTCCATACTTCTTTGCGTTGCCTGAAGTCGCTAGGTTATTGCTGCGTTTAACACCCAGGTTTCACTTCCATAGGTCAACACTGGTAGAACGTACTGATAAAAGACCTTCAAGACCATTGACATTTTTGCCTTCATAATATGTTCGTTTCTTCCGAAGGAATATATTTGTTTTTATGTTTCAGTCATACTATATATTGGCGAAGTTACTCTTGCGTAACTCTTCTAACTAATCTCACATGCCAACTCTACGCTATACTTCGGAGCGTTTGGGATTCACGAATGAATTTTCAAACGAAACATCACGAAAATCGAGCTCATCAATTCAGTCATTTCAAAATTTCACAAATCCAAGTAATACATGAGCAATAATGTTTTTAAGGATAGCTAATTTTGCAACCACATTAAAGGCTTAAAAAGGTTTACCGTTCTCTCGTTGCACTTAGATTTTGAATCTTGAGAAAAGAGACAACTGACTTAATAAAAAGAATAGCACACGTACTCCTGTTAGATGCCATAAAATTTCACCAGTGCATCTTATCTTTTAAGTCTGATATCCAAAGCTGAAGAGAGAAGGAAAACTTAAGAACTGATTCCAAATAGGACACTTTTAGGGAATTATCTTTTACGAAACAATAAGCAGTATAGTCGCGTTAATTTCGAAGTGAGCGATGATTTAAATTGTTTACTAAAAGTATTCTACACGAAGAGAAAAATAATCCGTTGATCGCTGTATAACCAGAGAAGCCTGAATGAACGGCGACGTCATCGCTGCCTCTAAGTAAGTGCGAAGAAGCTTCAGTAAGTATCTCATCTGCTAAGTTTAAGGTATGTTGAAACAACCTCATCTTGCGAACTAGTGAAGAGACGAAAACGGTTATTTTTTATATTTAATTCCGTATTACGCTAAACAGATCTCTTCTCAAAATTCCATCTGGGAACATCTCCATGTCAGATGAAAGGATTATAAAAGAGACCAATTCAAGAAGAAGACATTCAACTTGTGGTTGGAACTTTTATTTATTTCTATAAGCACTTAATTTGCTTTCGATTTGGGTTTCAAAAGGTTTAAGGACCTTTAATCCCCTTTTCTAGAGCATGGAAAGCCTAAATTTTCTTATTCATACACTTATTATTCATTTTTACTTTGCATTGGATTTAAATTGCACCTCCGATTACGAAAAGTTATTCTCAAAAGCTCAAACTTTGGTGCTCAAAAAGGATAGACTTGTAACATTAAAATTATGCTACAGACTGTCATGAGTCTATGTGGAACCGAAGCATTACTACAAATATACGTTTAGGTCAAAAATGAGCATACAAATATATATTCATATTGTTCGGCGGTCAACTCGCTCGCATGCAGACATACAGAGGGCTGGGGTTGAATCGTAGCTCATCTGCCGGATTTTCAATGGTTTCACTCGTCGTCTCAAAATCAGTACCCGAGGGAAAGCTCTTGTAAAGATAGGCTGTTGAAGCGAAGCGGTGGCCAGATTACCTAACGCCATAGACCCAGGTATTAGTAGCTGCAACCTGCTTATTCCCAATTATATGCCACGAATGGGAGATTACTATGAATAATGGATGATTGAAATTGTAGAAGGATTGGATAAGGGAGGAAGAAGTACGTATTAAAACTCTTTCAATATTTGAAATCGCTTTTGGGTGAGTGACGAAAAGAACCGATGCAAACGGCGCGCATTTTTTCCTGACCTCGGCAAAAAATGTCTCAAAATCCTCTGTTTTTATGCAGTAGAATGCACCTTTTAATGTATTTAATTTTAAATTTAAACGCGTAAACATAAGACCAGCTTAAAAACTCAATTATTTCATCGGATATAGACCTACATTATTACATTCATACGCTTTTTCTCACTCTGAACTGATCTTTTCTTCGTCATTTGTTTCGTTCAGAATAGTTCTGTTTTCCGCAACAGTTCACAAGAATAGAAGCAATACAAGTTGACATTTAGCCTTGAATTTTTGAGTTCCTCTAAAAAGACCTTTACATAATTGATTTCAGATACACTGACCTTTTATTGTGACTTATTTAGCTGAATCGTCTCAAATGGTTACTTGACTTTTCGATATATTCCTGGATATGTTTATATCTATGAAGATGAGTAAGTATTTCATGAATTCAACACTTATTGATTGAAAATACTTCCTTCGTGTAATCAATATGAGATAAACTTACTTCGTGGGAAGTTTTATTATAAATGAGAAGACCAAACTTCATATTTTCCTCATGATATTTTTTATTGATCGGCCGGTTTCAGCATATAAGCATCCTCAGGTAGGGATGATTGTATTCCAAAAACGGTCGATTAATAAAAAAATATTATGAGGAAAATATGAAGTTTGGTCTTCCATTTATTTCCTTCTGCAAATATTTCACGACCATCAGTTGTTTAATTGCATCTATGTGGCATTTCGAGGAATCTCTCTTTCAATAATTCCCTATAATACAATGAATAAATCCTCTATAAATAGTTTTATCATTTTGATTTCATTAAATAATACTGTATTTTCACCTATTAGGCGGGTTACAATCCCAAAGAGTCACAGCTGACATGGCCCATAATACTTTTGGCCGTTACAGACTGAGAATTCGATAATTCAATTCCATGGCCCCAACTTGAGGTCAATTATAAATACGCGTCAACTTTGAAGAGAACTTTGGGATCGAAATGACACATTCTGCGCTGTTTGTGTTACACTCCATTATACGTAACAGCATCGCAAATTCTACCGTCCTTAGCTTTGGCATTCCGCGGAAGATCACTTGTACGGCCTCCCTTGGCCTTCTCCTCACTTCAACCAAAGGCTATTGGAAAAATCCACTTCCATGCCTATTTCCCTTCTCATAACCATTCGAAAATGTTTTCTTCTCTTGAATTTTTCGCTCAATATGACATCGAAAGAAAGAGACGAGTCCGAAATAGAAAATTATTGCTTATGCCTAACCGTGAAAGAGAAAATGTAACTTAGAATACTTTAACACGTTTAGTTAGGATGGTTTGCGCAGAATTATTAGTCGTAATAATATATCATTATTGAAGGGCGATATTGCGACTTGTTAACCTATTCCAATCCTTTGTCTTTGAAGATTTAAGTAAAGAGATTTTGGGAGCTAAACATAGAAAACAGCAACAAAATAAAGGGTATAATATGTAGTTTAAAAAAACTAAGTCTGTGTTTAGGAAATAATTAAACCATGCAGAAAAACGCCCATGAGAAGAGAGGTGAAAAAAGCCTGAGAGATCTCTAACCAGTTGCAACAAAAATTTCAAAAGAAGAGAAAAAAGGAAAAAGAACTTGTGTCAGTAAAAAGCCTGAAAAGAATAGATAATCTAGATGCTAATTAATGCAAAGTTACAGATAAAAATAGTTGTTCGATTAAAATTACCGGAAATAAGTAGTGAAATAAAATATGATAACATAAAAGCAATAAAACAGCAAGGAAAAATTATAAGGCAATATTGAAAAACAAAGAAAATATTTCAATTCTTTATTGAGAACACTGAAAATGTACCTGCATGAAAATTGACTTACATAAGGGGCCATTCTAAAATGATGTCACTGCATTTTTGGGATTTCTGAACCTCCTTCTTCTGTTACAAAGCGTCCCGGCATACCCTATGTAATACGATGTCATATATTCCAAGACCCCCTCTAGAGCATGACATAATTTAAAGAAGTCTACTTAAAAAGTGATGATAATCACCTTTGAGGGCATACTTTACAAATCTAGAAGCCTGGCACTGACTTCTCTAGAGTAAATCTATTCCATCGTTTAGATTTACCAAATCGCTACGATAATAAAATTTCTACATATTTTAGGCAATATTTTTGCTCTTTCCTTCCGCACTTTATAATGTAGTTCAACTGCTAGAAAATGGAATAACCTTCCCTTCCCAATAATAAAAACTCGCAATTCCTTTCCTTTAAACACATCGCACTTAATTTACTTTCAATTGTGAATATTTAATGAACGTATCTGACTTTACATTTACTTTTCTTTATCAATCTTTATTTCTCAATTTTTTCTTCGTTAATCGTCTCAATAAATATTCCACGTATTTGTCTTTTTAGTAGTTTACGGATTGAGGGTTGGTCTACTTCGAGTATAATCGATCCTCTACTGCAATCCATTTCGATGGTTATCGATATATTTGGGAAACAAATACTGAGATTTCCAGAGATCGAAATGATTAACAGCCGTATTTCAGAGCATTATTCCGTATTTAGCTAAATATAAGAAACTCTACTTTAAATTTAAATATAATTAGATGCATGGTTTAGCTAAATAATTGAAGGGAAGGAACTGATGAACTTCGCTAACATAAAAGTATTCGGAAATTCTCTCGATGGCAAATCGCTGTTACCCTGTTTGACCACCCCTGACCCAATCATCCTCTTTGCACATTTATACGAGGGTAATCCTTAAGTAAAGCTGGAACTACAGGAATATTTCTTGCGTGACTGTTGGTTACACTGCCGTGATTGTTGCTTCCTCCACTATCAAATAAGTCATTGTATAGCCCGCGAAGAATGCTGGGCGGATACATGGGAGCATTTCTTCATTTTTCTTCGACTTCTTTAAGTAATTCTTAAATAAGATTAAATGGAGTAGTTCTTGTAAACAATAAAATAAAAAATGCAAATACAACAAATAGGACTGACAATTTATAAATAGGAATTTTACAGGTCTCATAATAAGAGTGTCTTGAGTCAAACATCGGAAGTATATAACTCTTTGACGGGCCGTAGTTTGGGAACCCCTGCGTTAGAGAATTCCCAATGAATGGAAGTGAGATGTAACGATCCATCGTATGTAACTTTTGAGGCCATTCAATGTTTATTCAGGAGTAAATATTGATCAACACTTGAGACTGAGGTCACTGCACTCGAGAATGAAACATTTTGTTAGCTTATGTTGGAACTTATTTACTCTTGTGAAGGTCTCATACGCAACACCATCAAGAAAAATGGAGAGGTAAAGTCAATAAAGAGTAAAAAAAAGGAACCTTGATTATTTTAGTCGTTTCATTCAGAATTGATAAATTTAATCTAAATGCTTTCAGAAGTTTTAAAATTATTTTATTCTCTTGCTTAACTTAACATCTCAGTCAATTGAAACCGTTTTCTAGTATACAAAAAATATTAATCAAGCATGTACATATAGCATGTTATTTATCCAAGCTTTGACGTTTTCTATATGGAAGTATTACTTCAGAGTTAACAACCAATAGAATAATTTAGAGACCCTTAAACAATTTGTAGATCTAACTACGATATGTCCAGAACCTTCTGCTTGAAAAGAACAATAAATATTACATAATAATCACCGTTTTGTATTTATCTACCCGATGCCAGTAACTCCCGTAAGAAATAAATTGGAGAAATATTGGAACCTTACTTTCACGCACTTTCCGACGAGATAGAAAAATGAAATTTAAAGATTCATTAGAGAATCAATGACCTAACGCACATCGATATTTTACTACCGAAATTATCCTTGGTTCGATTCTGTACAATTCGAAAATGCTCTCATGAGAAATGCAAGTTACTTTCATTTTATTCGATTGGAGACATTTTTTCTTTTGCAGAATTAAATTAGAAGTAATGATCCTATGATATCGATAGAAGTGCCAAAAGAAAGGAAATTTAATAAAGTCGAATGGTCTAGAATTATTGCTTTGGGTTCCAAATTTTTAGAATGTTAATAAAATAAATGAAAATTTCGCGAGATTTTGCGATTGTAATAACTAGTTCCCTTGACGACCAATGTGATTGTTGAATCCATGCTTACTAATTCTTAGAATATATACATAGAGAAATCTATGTTACATAGGCCGAAATGATACAGTGAGGAAATGGAATTGATACTAGAGCAATTCGGTTCTAGGTTTAATTTCTTTAAAGTCTATCAATGAAATAAAGTGCGTGCACCCTCTGCCATACGCCAGAAAGGCGCATATATACGGATAATTAAATAAGACAAAATTACCCCATTAATTCATTTAATAAGTAGGAGAAGGGGGATTGCTGAGACGAAATGAGAACTAAAGTAAACATTATATGCATTTAGAGTACGAAATACATGAAAATGATAAAGTTATTATAAATACCTATAAATCTATGTAATTGTGTGTCATTTATATAAACAAAAGAGTAACCAAGTAAAGAATTGCTTTATTAAAACAAGCAAGCTATATAACTTCTAAGCTTCGTGTATGAAGATTCTTAGAGATCCTGAAACTTAATTTTCCGGAAAAAGTTTCCCTAAACATGATTCGAAACGCTGAGGACAAAGTTTCGGATAATTCTTCAGAAATATTGGATAAGCTGGAAAATTAAAGCGGTCTCTCTAACCACTCGGCCATAATAAGAACGATAAAAATAAATTATAATTGAGGTTATAATTCAACAGAAAGGCTGGTTGAATGGACTATTGCATCCCAGATACATTTAAAATAACTCATGTCTTATATAATTATCAACGATATGTGTATATTTATTTTTCTGATGTCAGTAACTCCCATAAGGAACGCATGGGAGAATTTTTGAGTATTATTTTCATGCATTTCCTGACAAGATAGAATTATGAAATTTTGACATTTATTAAAGATTCGATGGTCTTTTATACGTTGATAGTTGTTTTCCGAAAGTATCTTGGGTTCGACTTTGGATGACAAAAATACTCTTCCAAAGAAATACACGTGAAGCTCATTTTGGTCGATTGCAGAATTTTTTTCTTTTGTAGGATTAAATAAGAAGTAATAGTTGAAGAAATCGAAACAAACAATTAAAGGAAGAAAGTTCAATGTGAATTGATTTTTAGAATAAGTTGACCTACGATGGGAAAAATAAATTGAAGCACATATTATAAGTGATAAGTGATGTTTTTTTATAAATAAGTGATGTTTTTAAAAATTTATTTCGCAAAATTAATCCCTCTCATTTGAAACCTGTGACGAAGAAATAAAATAATTAAATTACAATTCTAAGCGTCGCTGAAGTCGAAAGACTGCTATCTTTTCTTCTATCTTGTTTCTTCAACAAATGGTTCACTAAGCTATCGATTTTACGCCTAGGCTAGATTCCAGAAAGAAAAATAGCGAAATAACCGGAGAGAAAATAAAGGAATCACTCGTGAATCCTGGATTTATTATAGCAACGTACGGAATTTTCGAATACATGTTGTAATTAATATTTTATATTTAAAAATTATCGAAATGATGTTTTCTGCTCCTTTTTTATGTGCATTGCTTTACTTAATTATTGCATAAAATAGCATATATAACATATCAGATATGTTATATAAACATCGTCCTCGAACTTCTACGGGGGCCCCCAATAATATTGGGGCCCATGAGCTGGGGAACACCTTTTTGAAAGAGCGCTTTAAGATGCTGATATTTTGATCGGAAAATTTACATTTAAAAATTCTAATGGGATTCGCAGGACCATGGGTCTAATAACCTTTGTGATGAAAAAGGATACTCCCCCTAAATAAGACCTGAGTGGCTCGCGAGCCACATGCGGCCCGCGAGCCACTCGCCCGGAGTTCGCCCGGAGGTCTAAGATGAGTTTTGGAAATCATGCTTTCTTTCGGAAATTTATAATTATTTAAAATTAGCTAATTTAAAGCAGTAATAAAAAATTGACTGTTAAAGAGAAATCTTAAAATTACCTAACTCTTATCTAATTCCAAATTTCAGAAGGAAAAAATCAGGGTCCATCAGGTGATCTTGCAAGTGGTTCAGCCCTGTACTAAACCTAAACATCAGTATAATCTTCCTCCTCACCGAAATCTTCACTAAGATTGGTAATCAGCAGCAACACAATGTTGCTTAATCTAATAAGTATTATCTCATCCACGTCGGAGTTCCTCGTAACCCGTTATGGAACAATAGATTACCAAGAGAGATAAGCCTCATATCCAACCTCTTCCACGCAAAAGGGCTTCTCAGCAAAGAGATAACAACATTAGTCTACTTCGATGTAAACAAAATCACGGAATAAAGGATTGAATAATAACACATCCTGAATATAACTTGGTCGAAATGTCAAATACGAGGAAGGATGAAAAGATTGACCCATTGATTTGAATGAATTAGAATCGCATCCATTAGCTTACACCAAAATTAAATACGTGATTTCCTTGTCTAAGATGACGCATTAAGCGCGTCAGCCAATGAAAAGAGAGATCGGCGCAATTCGCAGTAATATGCCTTACATTCAACTGTTTTTCTTGAGCAAATGAAAGTATTCCGAGAATAGTGTGAGAAGGGGCTTTTGGTGGGAAGACCAACGACTTATGGGAAGGATAAGCAACTCGTGATGCTTTTACGTCACTTCCGCGAATGTTTTATCCGTTTAGAAAACAATCCTCGACCTCAGCTATAATATGCTTACGAATAAAGGTTCGCTATTTAAATAAACGCTCATCATTCGTCTGGAAGATAAATATTCATCTGTAAACAAAAGTATTTTTAGAGAATCCGTTCAAATCATTCTCGGGAATTGATTCAATTATTCTTTGTAAAAAATGAGGGTTAAACGAATTTAGGAAAAAATACCTAACTACCTAAACCCTAATGTGATTGCTTACAGAAGACAAAAGATAATTCGCAGTAGAATGAGAAATTGTCGTCTCTACTCAAAATGGACATGACACTTGAATCTATAGTGTTACTACAAAATTCTTTCTTCTTCTCTGAATGGAAATTTACATCCTAAGCGATGAAAATTATTTTAACTGTAGGATTCCATTTTCAAGGCAGCTTGAATGTAAAAATTTAAAAACTCGAGTTATTTCATTGATTACGTTTATCCTCTGTTATGTTCTCCATTACACTTGGATTCTTAGGGCCTCTGATATCGAAGTGTAAGCAACCAGTAACATTCACTTGAGAGTAGCACCGGATATAGGTCTGATGAGGCCCTTTTTATGTCAAATTGTTCATTACCGATAAAAAATTGTCCCTGTTTTGCTAAATATGTACTATATGGTAATTCATGGACCTAGTAAGTATCTAAAGCCGTTTGTACTTGATAAACATCCGATATTTTTTTAATTAATGTTTTCGAAGACCCGTATGATATTGGGGCTCTAAGCTACAGTTTGTTTAGCTTATACGTAAATCCAGAACTGCTCGAGAACATACGAAGACCTCTTAACTCGATACAAAATCTAAAATGCAACGCTCAATTTCCGATTCAGGAAGGTGCATATATTTAAAACGAATTCAACTTGCTCCTGTTCGTTTAAGAATAGGACCCGTGAGATCTTACGTTTTTTATGATTCCTTTATCTCTATTTGGAAGATACATTCTTTCGTGGGCAATTCCCAGAGGAGATTTTCAATGACTCCAGAAGCGCCCATAGTGACTGCTCCCAAGCTGTGTTTCCTAAGAAGGATACTGAACCTCAGTTTTGTTTGTTTTCTCGAAATCGCAGATTCGCAGAATTGAAAAATTGCAATTCGAACTTCAAGAGGTAAATTTTAAATAATTTGCAGAAATGCATTGAAATAATTAATTGAAATGTTAAAAAGATCTATCAAACCGAAATAGGAAAAATGGAGGGAAAGTCAAAATCAACATAATTGATTATATCGGCTACCAAAAGACTTCACAAGTAAAGTAATTAAACTAATAGAAAATGAAGATTACCACATACAGGTGCGGATCTAGAAATCTGCCAAGGGGACAGTACTTTTCATGGGCGGTGATAGAGAGAATTTTTTAAAGTACTCATCTCTGGTCAAATTTTAAAATGCCGATTCGTTCTTATAAGTGCAATAGATGCATCATTTTTGCAGAAAATCTTCAAAATATGATTTTTATCTAAGAACCTTTTCAGTTCCTTGGCAAATTATTACATACTACTAGAAAGTAGTGTGGTGCGTTCTAGTTTTCCTGTACAGTAAATATGGATTCCAAAGGAATAAAATCCTAGGTGTTATTCTCCATACTGTTAGGAAGGTCGTTTCTATGAGGTACTGCTCGATTTAGCAATAAAAATTATCATAAATAATCAAGATCAGAAGATATCGACTGCAGTTTTCAACTGCCGAACAGACTTGAAAAATTAGAACGCAATTTAAGAAGTCATGGAATAGTCCTTTGAATCCGTCATTGACTCACGAATGAATATAAATGAAAACACATTCATCCTTTGATCCTAAAAGCACCTTTTCACCCATAAACTCATCGGTGTGCTTAATTCTCCACCAAATGGAGGACTTTGATTACAAAATCGGCTCATGTTTTATAGCCCTTTTTTGAATTGCTGCCATTAAAGATGCAGATAATGAGGAAAACTGTATTTTGCTAACTAAAGTAACTAGATTAATTATGATCTACGCTTTTTATGAGCAGTGGAGGGATTGGGGTACAAACTTATCATAGCAGAGGTCTCGGGTTCGACCCTTGGAAGTAAATGGATGTTTACATTTATGTTGATCGGGGGTATTGAATAGTCTGGAAGGGCTGAATTCTTACAAAATAAGTACTTAATCTTTTCATAAATAAGTAGAGTGTATCATATATCTTCAAGTATAGCTGTGAGCAGAAACGCATAGGAATGCGAGGATGTGTATTATCTCCTTCAGCAACTATTAGTCAAAGACCTTTAATACTTCTCAGTCTATAAGGCTTCATAATTGTAGGGGAACGACGAAGTATTTCGTAAAAATTCATTACATAAAGCCTACGAATCCTCGTATGTATTCCCATTATTCATTCCAACTCAATCCTAACCCACTAATCTTTCGCTTTAATCCCCTTTATCCCTTAACAGAAGTGCTTCTGCAACTTTATCGAAGTTATGTCAGATCGATCATAAATCTATTCAGCGACAGTCGATCCTCCGGTTGAATATCTTGCCGAGGGCCCCGAAAAGACCGATCCTGAGCAGTAGATAAGGCATCGCACCGAAAACAGCTTTCGATTTCTCTCAATTCCGGTTCGATATTCCGGAATGTGCAGCCCTTCTTTAACGGCCTAATGGTTTCTTATAAGGGCTATACATAGGGTTCGGTGTCCGCCAGACACCAAAATGCGTCCATTAGCCCTGATTGTCCTCCGTTCCTCGTCTTTCCAAATTCAGGTCGCGAGAAACTTAATATATTCAGTAGTTACGCCACTCTAGTTATTAAGTACAGCACTAAGTGCATTAAACATACAGCTCTGTACATACATTCCTTGTAAACGTCATCCAATTACGACTCCTAGGAAATGAACGTACGTAACCGAAATTTAGCGAAAGCCTCCTGTGTAAGTCCCTTTTCTCTAGCGCAGGAAACTGTCTCGCGATCCACGTAACTCTCTTCGAAGGCTTCTTCCAGAAATTTCCAAATCCTCTTTTGCTTCCATTCGTCTCCTCCATTGAATGCGACGTAACTCGATTAGCGATGAGGAGATGTGAGTGAACGACGGCTGATGCAATGGCGAAAATCGGCGCCAATGGCTGCTCAATGGGAAGCAGACTGAGATCACGGATTAAATGGAGACAGTTGAGGGCGGACTTTTTAATCTCCATTCTTAGGATCTGCCTTTACACGATTCCTTAATTCGATTACGAACAGAAATACGGCCACTTTCTATTCTCTCACATCATTCGTCCGTCGGAAACAAGTGAGGGCTGATCCTCGGTCAATTTTTCTCTCTCATTCAGAAAAGATATAATGAGCTCTCCCGGATTTCGCGTAGTTTTCTATTTGCTTCAAGCTGTTATCGCTTATAACCATTTCATAAGTTTCTCATAATTACACCATAATTACAGAATAATTGATATTCTCATGAACTTCATTATAAGCTCAAATATATCTTATTTGTATTGTTACAACGATTGTTGAAGATGACACATAAAGATGATTGTTGTAGATCCCTAATTTCACTCCTGTCTCAGAGCCATAGTCGTAAAAACTTCTATCCGAATTATACTCATCTCTTTCTTCGGCTACTTTTCCCTTTCATTCCGCATACTTAATTGAAAACCATGTATACTCCACCATTATAGCACGGGAACGAAATGCCGGCAGTCGAGAATCATATATTAAGTGAATTCATTCACGTATATGTTTTCGCGGCTTTTTTTCGCTCCCCTTTTCGGGAGAGAGTTTTCCCACATCCTAGGTTTTTCTCCGAAGAAGCAATCGCAACTCAAAACTTCCTCTATGATAACGAAAATAGAAGGGAACTTTTACATTTCCGTCTCATTAAGCAGAAGCATTTAGGAAGCTTCACAGACGAATGCGTGTTATACTTCGTCTTAGTGATATTCGATTAGTTTATACATTTTTTGGCGTTTCCGACGGCGACGGAAGACGAAGATCGAATTTGTTCTCTGTTTGAATCCTAGACTATCGGCATTTAATTTCCATGACGTAGATTGCGAAGTAAGGTAAGCCCTAAATAGTCGATCGGTTTGCGGGACCTTCTTGTATACTTCCTCCAGTAAATGAGTTATCCGCTATGAATATTTTAGAGACAACTTCATTTTTTAAATATTTATATTATCTTATTGATCGCTATGAATGAGACTATCTATCGCTATCGCTTGAGAGAAAGTGAGTGACCCTCCCCTAAATTCATCAATTATGGGTGATGCTCATGGAAAGTAAAATAAATAGTTCATTCTCCATTGTGTGATCCCTCATAGAATCGCTGTGCGATTTGGGACCCTCACGAAGTCGAGATGGTTCAACGTAGAGAAGCTAGGTTTGTTTAAAAAGATACAGATTTGACAGCAGTGTTTCGGCTATGATAGAATCCATTCGGTGGCATTAACTGAAGTATAGAAGACTTGATTACCGTCGGAAGGTATTCGAAAAATTAATCAGAACAGATCTCGTCGACGAGATTGTTGATTTTGTTACTCCAGTTACGATCGCGAGCTCCGAGAGAAAACGAAAAAGTGAACCAGGAAATAATTTCCAGGAAGAAAAGATACTTTTGGCCGTTTTTCCGCAATAAAGAATTAAAGAATATAATAGTAGTTAGAGTTACATAGGGATATCGATGTTTTACCACACGCTGTAGTTGTCTTGCAGGGTCAGTAAATCGGTGAGGGAGGAGTCCTCAGAGAGATTGTTTGTCAGATGAAATTAAACCGAGGGCCACCAAATATATACCTCTATTATAGATAGATTACATTCCATTTTACCAGAATAATAGACCATTACTTTGGATTATATTTTATTTATATTTATAAATACGATTAGGATAGTTTCCGAATTGCCAGTACTTTGTTGATTTGTTTATTAGGTTATCCATTTGCGTTCAACAATATTATTTTCAAGCTTTCTTTTACCCCCCCCCCCCCCCATAGATCAAGAGGCAGTTACTATGGCGTAGGCAAATTTCAATATGATCATATCTTTAAATTGGCCTCAGAAGCTACTTATGAACTTTATTGTGAATTTCTACCACTTCCCTGCAATTTAGAAGTTATTTTTTAATTTCTACACTTAGGAGGATATTTTTGCGAATGCGTTACGAAATGTAGGAATAATCATGCAAAATGGTCGTCCAATATGTAAAAGGAGTCACGTAAGGATAAGGGCTTGTTTGTGTAAATATGTTTTCCTATTCTTACTGTCCATACAGCGTATTTCATCCTCCGATGGGGCTTCTCGTTATCCTCGCCTCTCCATAACCAACCACGATCGAGACCACTTGCCACTCCAAAACTCAATGCATTTACTACTCCTTAATATTACTACAACGCTCATCATAATTAATAGCGGGGAATCCATTTCCTCTTTAAGAAAATCTTCATCTATCTTTCAACGTATTCCATTATATTTACTTGATATATCTATTTTTCTAATAAATTAATTAATCATTAATTCATAAATTTATAAATGGAATTTATTTATCATCTTTTTCATTGGAAAGAAGAGAGAGAGACACGGTCGTTAGTATAAACTTTAAAAATAAATTACTCCTAAACCGTTTTTAGGAGTAATTTATTTTTAAAGTTTATCTTTTTCATTGCATCGAGAATGAACGCGCGCTGAATAGTAAATCTAAGCTGTTGAAATGTGAGCCAAATTTTCGATGTTAATAGGCAAGATATTATAAGAAAGAAAACTTTCCTTCGAAGGAATAATTTTATGAGAAGGTACGTAAACTTGTGTTTCTTAAATTGTTTTGTATAATACTTTGAAATTTTCATATTATAACTAAAGAGATTGGAGTTGGAGGAGAAACTATTTTTGCCAAACCAAACCGAAAGAGTGCAACAATAATCATTATATTATTTATCACACACATATTATTCCTCAGTTTTGTATTCCAGCAAGTGGAATACTTTTGTAAGATATCACCATGACAAAAACATCAGTCTTCAAACGAAATCAATGGGGCTTTCGGATAGCCAATTGCCTTTGATGAAAGCTGTCCCGGGTACGATTCCCGAATGGAGGCACACACAGGAGAAACGGCCTCAGCTATCGAAGCACTTTTAAAATACTACTACCATGAAATAAATGAAAAGTTATGAGAATAGGTTAGCCAACCTCATGAGCGCAAAATTGTTTCAAAGGTTTATCGATTCCTCATAATTTCTCGTCTAGTCTTCTTCGCCAAAAGGTTGGGTTTCGGTGACTTCAACGGCCGAAGCGTTCGATTTCCGACGGTATTCCGGTCTGGCGCCGCTTACTGATGATGTAGCTCTCAGATTTATCAAAGAATCTCTCGTTATTATCCTTCGTTACTCGCGGATGACCTCGAAATGGTCTTTTGGCAAGCATTCCTGCCGCGCGGATGGCTGCCCAGCAGATTTTTTATTTCGCTGTTTCCTGCGAAGAGTGAGAGCCAGACCTATCGCAAGCAAATCTAGTAACGAGGAAGCAACACACCTACTCCCATAAAGATGGAGAAGGTGAATGGAAGTCGTGCACGTCGAATTAGTCACTCACCTCGACTGTTCATGCGGAGCGCTTTCTTTCTGTGCTCCACTCGCAAGTGAGAGGAAAAATTCATCTTTGGGGTCATTGCTGACCATTAGAGATAGTGGCAGGTTTCTGTTTTAGTGGTTGTGTGTCCGATCACAATATTGGTTTATCCCACTAGATCACGATGGCGTCATTTCACCCCCTGCCATACGCCATTGGCAGCTTATGGGGTACAAATCTAAATATAAATCACGGCAGGCATTTCTAAGTCTATCACAAGTCTTATAAATAAGAGTTACACTCTTTCGTAGTTCTTTCTTAAAAGAGCATATTCGAAGCGTCGTAAATAATGCGAATCGGATTCATCTATTATCAAGTAGAATTCTGAGGAGATGCTCGTCAAGAGTTGAAGAAATACCGTATTCTTCCCTAATTCGACCTTTCCTTGCGATTTGGCATCCTCACGAAGTAGCATAAGTCTCCGATCTAGAGATGATTCGATGTATAGATGCTGGGTTTGTTAAAGGAGATTGCAGATTCGACAGCAGTGTTCCGGCTAAGATAGTCTCTCTCAAGTGGGATTTGCTGAAGAATAGAAGACTTGATTACTGACGAAAGTTATGAGATAAATTTATCAGTACAGATCTCGACGATAGGAGTATTTTGTTACTCCAGTTAGCAACGGTCGCGAGTTCCAAGAGAAAACGAAAAAGTATAAGGAAATGACGGCCAAGAAAGATAAATACTTGTGATCGCTTATTTTCCGCGAAGCGTTTGAGAATATTTTGGCAGCTAGAGATAGGGATATAGGTAATATTGCAGCCACTGCCGTACGCCTTGAGTGGTCAGTATGTTAATGTAAATGATCATGATAGGCTTACGGCAAATGTGATGTACAATGCAATTCACGTACACTGCAAAAATGTCTAAACCACTTCATATGATAATTACTATATTATTACTAATATACTAGTATATTAATTAGCATGTTGACGATTTAGAATGGCAATAAAGAAGGGTAGAAGATTAAGGTTAAATTTTAAGAATTACATCCAAAATGAAGCAAAACTTTTTAGTAACCCTACTTCACTGAAAGGTTTCAGCGATTTCGTAGTAGTAGATACTACTCGTTTTTCTTCGTACAAATGTCAGTCGCATAACTAATTATAATACCATGTTTACCCGAAATGAGCCCAAACTTGATCTTTCAGGATGTTCTGAATATAAGCCCAAGTTAAAATTGGCAGCCAGTTGGAGGGATTTCGTTCGTCCGTTGACGCACACGAGTGCGTCCCAAGACGTACGTATAAATTGAATAATAAGTAATGAATTTATCAATAAATAGAACTACTATTATAGACGTAATAGTTTATAATGATGAAAAGTAGCAAAATTATAATCGTGTACAGACAAGTAAATAAAGATCTTCATTTGTTTAATTTCCTTAGTAATCTCAGCGCCAGTGATAAAAGATATGACCTCTTGCAAATAAGACTTTAAGCGTCTTTAGAAGCAAAACTTCACCCAATCGGATGACTTTCCAGGAATCACATAAATAATAACTGAAATGGTATACCACAATTTTTACAACTTTATCTGCATAAATACACTGCAAGCCGTCTTTCGGCGAGTGGCGGGGGACAATAGTTCGTAGACTTTCAGTCACCTATATCCTACGTGTGCATGAATCCGAGTCAAGGCTATACTTTATGTAAGTGTTTATGTTTGCAGACGCTGGATGAAAATTGAATCCATATTCGCCATCCATAATTCAAAAACTGTAACAAATGTTAATCGAAAAGTTTGCTTCTTCTGCCAGCTACTGCGAGACAAACTACGCCTTCAATGAGAATGTTTTCTAGAATGATTTATATTTATACCCCGAGGGCCGCTAGTGGCGTATGGCAGGAGGCGTAGTGACACCATTATCAATACCTAATTTACCCTATTAGCTTTTCTAATAGCCAAGGAGAAGAATGACCAAAAATAACTATCCGTCGCCAATAACATAGATTACTTTGTTTTATTTAGG
This sequence comes from Pachydiplax longipennis, assembly GCA_036926295.1. Classification (NCBI taxonomy): domain Eukaryota; kingdom Metazoa; phylum Arthropoda; class Insecta; order Odonata; family Libellulidae; genus Pachydiplax; species Pachydiplax longipennis. Next base: position 8,128,164 of record JAVFKF010000024.1, on the reverse strand, counting down.
TCTTTATGTATTCATAACTGTAATAATATCAAAATAAATTATCAAAATATTGATATAAATCCATAAATCATAGTCTCCTCTCTTTTCCAATGAAAGTCGATGTTACAATAAGATATAATTGGAAAATCGAAGAGGGAGGGGCTAAAACTATATCTTACATCCGAGTGCTTTGGATGAAGCGTTAGGAATTGCTTCCGATATGGATGCAACGATTTAATTAACATTAGTTACATTTAGATGTGTAGCATACTAGAGCATGTATATAGGATTTACAAATTGGAATCATTAACATCAGCGAATAATTACCTAGACACTTAATGAATATAAGAAGAGGCTGCTCATATGTATGAGACATTTCGCCAAAATCAATGAACTGAATTGATGTTTAGATTGAACGAAGTATTTCCTGGGCCTTTTTGCTTCACTTCCTGAAATTTTTGGAAGATGGGACATTCTACGAGACAAAATTTCCACGCTTTATGGCATAATTTCATATCGTATTTTACAAGAATTAAATATTGGGGAAAAATTAATAGTCTCCTGAAAATGCCATGACTTTTATGTCACTTCTAGAAATAGATTCCCTATGATCCTAAGGGATAATAGTTTCAGTTGTTAGCAAATATCTCATCAAAAGGAATGTTTTCATCTCGAAATGTTTGAAGAGGAATGAAATCTATGAACCGAAAGATGCGAAATAAGAGGTGCGCAAGTACACATTTCAATTATAACTAAATTTTTATTCAAACAAAGGAGCGGAGTTGTGATCTTAATGTACCACTTAAAAATACCATTATAAATTTTTCATTTGTAAATTAGTACGTACGCGGGTGCGTTTTATCTGCGGATATATACGGTATTTTAAATTAAAACCATTCTAGATTCATAGGAAGAAAACAGGAGTAGTGGACTCTGAGATGATATAAACCGAGAAAAGATTATTTGAATTGGACGGAAAACAGCGGAATGTTTGTAAAAGTGATTGCGTCAGCAGTATCGCATTCTTCAGACGGTTTTAATGCAATAAAACCAGGGCTATGAATAATTTAAAAGAGTAGAAAAAGTGTCAGCCGGCTGAGTAAGATTGACACAGATTTTGTTTTCGTTTCTTGAGCAAATGATGCAATCACGATTCTCTTTACTCAGATCTCTTCAGCAGATCCTGTCTAAGTAGTCAAAGCTTCCTTTGACAGATATTGTTCAAAGTGACATTACAATAAATATTTATCAATTCTGGAATGACTGAATGTTATCCAGCGAGTAAGGAATTGCCTTTTCTAATACTAACTATTCAACAGGCTTTTTCCCAATGTTCAAAACGAAAATAATTAAAATAAACAAAAGGAAAGATAACCAATTCTAGAAGTAAAGTGAGCTACTAGCTCAAAGTTTCCATCGTATATATTTACATCACATGCCGATGGAAAGCAGAATGTGTTCATTTCTACGGTAAAATGAAGAAAAATCCTTCTAATAGCTCAGTCAATTGTTTATACCCTAAAATAATTTTTTTTCTCTCCTCTAAGTTCCTTTGGAATAATTGGTAAGCTGACTGATTAGCTATTGAGCGTACCTGACTTTTTCATTAATCTACAGATTCCATCTATTTAAAGTAATTTTTGGTCGTTCTTCCCGCAAGTTATTAGAGAAGCAAATAGGGTCGATTAGAAAACAGTGATGGTGTCATTACACCTCCTGCCATACGCCACTGGCGGCTTGTGGGGTACTCATCTAAATCTAAATCCTTTTTACAGTAAGTATCTCTTCTTTCAATCACATCGGCCTTTTCCTAGTTGAATTTCGTGTTAAAAAATAAGGTTGATAGCGCAAATTGTCTTTTTTATCCTTCTTGTTTTCAATAATAAATTAACTAAATAATAAAAATAAAAATATGCATAAAATACATTATGCTCAAATACTTCCATTCCGATCATTGTAATATCATATCTTTCTTAGAGATCGTTTATTATTTCCAGTTCCTTTTCATATACATCAACTTAAACCTAATTTTAGAAGAAAAATTAAGAATAATTAGCTGGAAGTAGTAATCGCCCAAGTTAAGTAATCTTTTCCTCAATTATATAAAAGCAAAATGTTCATTCCTGGGAATCAGAACGGAATACAAGAATTTCGTTTTCGGATCGGGTTTAGGAATTTCAATTTTTCCGCTTAGGTTCCTGATTTCATTCACATGTCATTTCTCCGTTTGTTTGCAGTGAAGAATTCAAATGTAGAGCCACTTCATTGGATATTAACCCTATCGTGTGCATATTGACTCTTTGACGTAGCAACAGTTATTTAATATCATTTTTCGGGTATCGCTGGTAGGGTTTCCATTTCTTAACTCAAATATGTGAATAAATTATGAATAGCAGGAGGACACCTGTCGAGTGAAATACAAAACGCTAAAAATCATTTGCTACTATACAAGGTTTAGGCGTACAGAAATTTTGCTGCAGATATGAATTTCGTAAAAATGAGTTTTATACAACTTTATGGCCTCATTCGATTGATACAACCTCTTTTGAGAACGCGGTTATATATTCCCACCAGCTGACGCCACTACGTCTTGAAACGATGAATTACTACCGATAATGATTTCATATTCGAAGTGGAATCTCACTAAGCAATGGTGTTTTATAATACACTCTATACCGTTGAATTGCACATTTACTTATACTTCACTTCTGCTGGATAGCAGATTGAAATACAATTTATAAATCCTTGCCTCATGGTATTATTGAACGAATGCGAGAACTTAAACGAAAGATGGCACAGAATATGAGAAGGTAAACAAGTGCGACCACGCGCTTGCCCCTTAAACTGAGGGAATAAAAACAGTAGAATCCGATAAAAGGATTAGGACTCCACTACAAGAGGAAAAGAGAGACTAAGAAAAGTTGACATTGAAGGACAAGGAAGTAAGAATGAATAAAAATAGCGCAGAACGACCAAATCGAATCGAATAATAAAATTACGGCGGTTTCCAAAATATGGACGAACGAAAATAACGCAAAATACTTATCTGGCAGAATATTCTCGTTTCTTGAAACCTCTTGCTTATCTATGGATTGTCATAATGATTACGCCAGATTATATTTGCAATTTTATTGCTAATAATTGGAATCGCCCTCTAGCTAAAATCAGCAACACCGATACAGTCACGGAGGCGCGATCGTGGAAATTAAATTTAATTCCAATGGAAGGATCCATCTTGAAATTAAATCATAAAGTAATTTCCACAGTATAATATTTTTAGTACGGCAAGTTTCGTCAACCGGTAAACATTTTCAAAATGAAGATATTAACCATTTGACGAAAGCAGAATTCTACCACGTAAATACTGAGCAAACTAATTCTATACTGATGGAAGGGAATTCCAAAAAATGTGCGCAAAATGACATTCTCCAATTTCAGAGACTAGTGCAAAAAAGTTCTACCTTTCACATGTATCTGTATATATGAATTAGTAATTCATATAAGGGTAACAATAAATTTAGTATAGTAATGATGAACAAAGATTTCAGGAGTGTCTTTAAAAATGTTTTGAAATTAGTTTTAGTATTCGGTTGATGAATTCTTAATAAGTAGTGATGATTTCTACTGGATATGATGATGCATCGTAATAAATTCTAGCGACATATATAAGTGGAATAACATAATAAAACAAAGTCAATCATAGTATATACATACTCTTGATTTGGACAAGTCACTAATTGTTATTATATTATGTCACTCTTACCTGAAGGCATTCGTACGGAATAAAATATTACATTACATTACTTTACATTGCATTGTATTACATTACTGTACTTTTCCACACAATCCTTATTTTGGATATTACCTGTTTCAGCGTTGAAACGCGATAACCTGGTCTCAAACACGTCCTCAAAACCACGAAGAGTAAAGAGGAAGGGGAGTTGGCTATAAGAGTCCGATGGGCAGTGGGGGGTAAAGTGATGGTAGCTTTCACAATACAATAGGCTAAAGAAAGGAAAAGGACGTTCGTTAGGAAAAATTTCGGGGAATCGAAATTACAAATAATTTCACAAAGCTCTGAAGCATTTCAACGGTCACCTTTTGTTTGAAAATGAAGGACTTCAAGATAAAAGCTACTGGAATGTCGTTTCTCTATAAGATGGTTAGCAAAGTGCAAGAAGGATTTTTCTCGGGATGTTCATAATATGTAAAGCTAAAATTTCTTTCAGTCCAGCATTCTTTCCATCTTTACCAATCTTTATCGATTTAGATTTTTAGATTTAGATAAGTACCCCGCAAGCCGCCAGTGGCGTATGGCAGGGGGTGTAATGACACCAAAAGAAAAAGATTTCAAAGAAAAGACACCAAAAGATTCGAAGAAAATTAAGGAGAACTTGAGTAATTAACAATAGCGATATTTGACAGAAATTATTCTTACATTTATCCAAAGGAATAAACAAAATGATAATTTCCACAAAAAGTGATAGAAATCAATCGGATTTGGAGATGGTTCAGCGTATAACAGATCGTTATTCTTATATAGATTATAGCTTCGTTAAAGATATCGCAAGATCTGTAGATTCGACAACGGTGATTCGCCTATAATAGAGTCCCTCTTGTGGGATTAGCTTAAGAATAGAAGACTTAATTACCAACGGAAGATTTTCGATAATAACACCAGTGTACGTATATCTCGTCGACGAGATTGTGGATTTTGTTAACAATAGAATGGATAGCTAATTCTGGTAGTTCATTCCCGCGGAGAATTGGAAAATCCAATAGCAGTTATAGTTAGTTATAGATATCGGCGGCTTGCAGTCTTTATGTAAATGTAATAATTAATAAGGTGAAAATGTAATTCCAATGTCCAATTTCTTAGAAATTACTTACAGTAAAATTATAAGGACTAACATAAATCATTTTTCGTAGAATTTCTTAGAAGAAAAACTCCGAAAGAAAGCATCAGTTCAATCAAGAGTTGCATATCTGAATGTTATTAATGTCGTAATCCGGGAATCTCCTGAGCGACTCCGGAGGTGTTTGAAGAACGCCGCATTACGTTACACAACGCATATCTCCGATGAAATTGCTATATATGCCGTATGAAAATCCCTAGGATAGGTACCCATTTTTTTCACAAAGCATTAGAGAATCAAATTTTTTTAATAGCAGTTAGATAGGGGTATGGGTGTATACGGCCCTAGAATACGGGAATGACGACCTGTAGGATCATAATGTAAATATTGTTGGGTATATATACACTATTAGTAATGTTTTTAACATAACTCCTTTAACTAGAAAGTATGAAGTATTTTATTCATTTCCTGGTAATCTTGGTTAGTGTTCTGGCGCTATCGCCCCTACCCCAAGGTCGCTGGTTCGAATCCCGCCTGATTGGATTTTTCTGATCAGAGAAATATTGTGTGTTCGTCAATTGTGATTAATCACCTCCTCTATTGCTCCGTAAATTAAGTACTCTCCCCTTATTTTCCTCGATGCCCAATGATAGAAGATGCTAAAAGGCGCCAATTTGCCTTTTAATCATATCTTTTTCCTTATTTATCACCTCTATATCTTAAGGTGGAAGTACTTCTTTATCATTTAAAATTGGAAAATGAGAAAGTAAATGCCTTAAAATTGCGTTTCTCAACTTCATGTGTTATTTTCTTGACGCCAAAACATGGAAAAAGTAGAGGAAACTATATTCTTATCCTTATGATTTTTCAAGTCTTCAACAACCTGTATCCTGTAACTGATCCCAATTAAGTCTTACATTGTCCCTCTATTCCATACAGTTTTTAGTAAACAACTTCCTCATGTCCGAAGAGTATCCTTCCTTTCTTTTTCAAGGACCTCCCACCCACCTTTGAAGGATTTCATTAGTCATTCCGTTTGCCCATTTATTCTCATCATTAATCTGCATCATTATATCTTAGAGCAGTTTAATCTAAGCTTAGTTTCCATTTTTCTTTTAAACCATCAACCTACCTACTACTAGTAGTCGTTCTCTGAAATAACTCCTCTCACACAAGCCTTTAATAAATATTTGTATAGTAACTGATCACCGGACGCTGCCAGGGTATTTGTTTACTCCAATCATCTTAAGCCTATCTTACGTTCAATATAATTGAAGCAATACAAGTAATGCAATATTATTGAAGTAATATTGCTAAATATTATATTCATCAGTATTATTGCTTCTATATATGTCTAAGCCAATCAGTATATTGAACAATTTCGATGTTGACACAATTACTGACCCTGTGGGGTAGGCTACTTAGAGGAAAAGGAATGAATTCCATCTCGGCTGTGAAATTTAAGTTATTTACAAGTATTTAAAGTATGATTCCAGTGTAGAAATTATGAATTATTAATTAAACTATTAGTCGTTGTCGAAATATCGATTTAAACCCGGTTCCAATCTCTCGCTAAATTTATTTCCCCTCCTTTTACTTATTTGAAGAAGAGGCGGAAGATGATTAGTTCATTTAATGGTTTTCTCTCCAGAATTATCAATGATGAAGCCCTCAATCATAATTCATAAACATACATTATCCTCCGTATTATGCGGTTTGACGGAAAATCTGGAGTGAACTTTCGACGGAATTCAGATTTATAAATTACATAAGAGAATATCGAACTGAACCGTTATCGAACGAGTTCATTACGTGAAATAATCTACTTATTTACTCAATGAATAGTTTCTATATGAGGGTTCTATAGTTTCTATGAGGTTTTTTCATTTATTGAGAATGCGAATAATTTTCGGATCAATTTCTCTCTCAATATATATTTTATAAATGCACACAAAAAATTAGACATTCAAGGAATGGAGAATTGAGACGATGATATTTCTCAGTTACATTAATATTACATATATATTAATACCCCGCGAGCCGCCGTATGGCAGGGGAGTTACATAGTAAGTCACTATGAACATAAAGTTATATGAAGGTAAATCTGACTAACATGAGTGTAAACTAAATAGAAGAAATAAATAAAATTAGAAGGCGCCTAGTTTTTATGAAACTGAGATTAATTAGCAAGTTAATATTTGTATGAAACCTATATATGAAATCCCAAATAACTGAGGAATAATAGAATTTAAAAATTACTATGTTATTATGAATCACATTTGAAGAAAGCAAGTTACTAGTTATTCTTATAGGATTGATCTTGTCCACTCTCAAATTATTAAATGATTCAATTTGTAATGATTCCTCTACGAGAAGGAATTTGGCATAAAAAATAGTACCATTACCAATAGCTGTCGCGAAGTGAAAACAGCGAAGCGACCGCCTCGGGCAGCACAAAAACTGGGGCAACATTTTTATTTACAGTAAGTGCAGACAATTATTTTATTTTATGGTTTTATTCAATTCCAATTTGAAGGATGTTAAGTTTTCGATTGAAAAAAAACGGAATACGCGATCGTCTTTCAAGCGCGTGATTTTTTCCCTCCGCGACCACTGAAAGGACAATACGGCGCCCTTGACCTGGTAATCTTTCTTACGAGATCTTAAATTTGCTATCAGATATACCATACGCAGCTGTAAATTAAAACACTCTCCTGAACACAGACTGCTAAAAAAACATACCTAAGGGAATTTAGCAAAGTATTTTAAGAAATTAAGGCGACTTACAGTTACGAGGGAATCTTGTTATTCTTTATGCAATGTAGTATCGAATCACTGAATCTCTCTCCATATATGTATATAAGCTCCGAAATTAAGGATAAAAAAAAACTCTTACAGAATTAGTTACCCTGAGCGGAATAATGCTTTTTCTAAAATTTGTTCTCAATTAATTATCCGACTTCGATAACAGAATGGATAATTAAACATCGTCCAGAAATCCCACGAAGGTAATCCTAAGAGGGAGTGTACTTAACATTTTGTTAGTTCCATTTCCTACATTCTGAATTATTATTAACTGAAAAAATTACCCCACTTGTGAAATACGAACTACTCCCAATGATTAATATGTTATAGACAAAAAAACTATAAAGAGATAATGAAAACTGAGAAAATGAAAAAAGTATAAATATATAAAATTTAAAGTATACATTTCAACATGTGTAAATACGTAAAGAGATAAAAAACAATAATTAAAAGCGGAATGATCATCGGAAACTCGTCAACAGGAATAATTTGAAAAAAAAACTTCGACATTTATCTGCATCGGATCTTACTCTCCTTTGCAAAAAAAGGAATATATACTCTTAAATTAATCAGTGTCACGACAAAACCTAATTCTCCGTTTAGAATCCTCCCAAATCCACTTCCAGAAACTCTGAAACAGAAATGAATGGCATTGAAATAACTAAAGAATAACAGAAATCAATAGAATCGCAAAATCTGCAAATCAGATGGATGCAAATGACTCGTTCACTCTGATAGTAAAACTGGAATTGAAGAAAAGAAGCGTGTGATAAATCGGAGATAAATGAAGTGATCCATCTCTTGCAACACACTCCAAGGATGGCATTGCAGATTTCAATGAGATCAGGAAGTTGTCTAGTGTTAGTTCACCGCTGCGCAATTCATCCTATTTCCTTGCGGAAGTGGCCTTCGGATGCAACGCAGGGACCTCAATTTTATCTCTCACTGCAAACGACTAGAGCCGACAACAACAACTAAGAAATCTATCATTGGAAAACGAGCAGAAGTCATCATTGCAAGACTGTGGGATAATATTAAGATCTTCGTTTCCTTCCCACAATCGAGGGGTTGCCGAGCTTACGGACGTAACTCTTCATTCGCGCAATTCGTTTATATTAAGAATGACATCCCTCCAAGAGATCTCCTTTAAATAGACACACAAGAAACTAGTGCAGCAAGAGTGATTCCAGGAGATTGCCTATTCCGGAATTAGATAACATTTCCGGTGAATGGAAGACGCAAATACCTCATACATAAATACAAAAAAAATATTTTGGGTGAAATTGGAACCCCATTGCTTACATTTAAAAAAGGAAATAATGAAAAAGGAATAAATCAAATCAAATTTAGTAACCTTTAAAGTTCGAACACTCAGTTTAGAGATAAAATGATATTAAGTAAAACTGACCGGTTATGTATGTCAGATAGAAGGAAAAGTACAAGATTGAATACTAAGATCATATTAGAATTAATTTCTCGAAGGAAAGAGAGGAAAAGATGATCTAAACAATGATATTACATAAGACAGTTAATTTTGTCAGTTTATTAAGGTATAGAGGTGAATCAACCATTAGCTAAATGCATATACATGCATTGTTTGAAAATATACGTAATTGTGTTTAAATATATTTATAAATAGTAGTTATAAATCTACCTAAAATATGAACCTACACAATTTGAGCGTCTAGGATATCATCTACGCATATTAACTAGAAAATGAATTACAGCCGATTTCATTCTCAATGCATCTCCCTTGTTATGTTTTAATTCTTCTATAATATCTACAATATTTTTCACATGAAAATCATTCAAAGGATAATGATTCTTCAGTAGTGCTTAAAACACCAAAGAATTCCAAATGATAATCAAGGTTCCCTCTAAACTGCGCGTCCGCACAGCATAATACTTTTTAAGTGACGGCCAACTAATTTCTCGAACGCCTATTATTAAATTAAAAATTCCTTGGTCTTTAGCTTTATTTTTCACAAATGGAGCAATTATTTTGCATATTATGAGTTGTATAGGATTACGTTCGTAATCTGAATGAAGAAAAACAGAAAAAAGAGCACACAGAAATTTTCTTTCTCGTTCAAAGATGGTAAAAAATTAGAAAAAAAACACAAGAAATTCTTAGGAGAGTTTTCAGTTTCACACACTATGGTAACGACTCTCTATGCCCATTATTACTATATCTAATTCTTTTAAATGAAAAATGAAGCAAATAAAAGATATAATTTCTACCTTTGCCGATATACACTACATCTACATTTGTATGTACCCTGCAAGCCCCCTTTAGGAGTGTAGCAGGGGGTTCAAGCAACATGTCTCCACTTTCCTAATTAATTACTTTGGCGTACCGGAAAAAATCACTACTTAAATCTACTGGTTATAGCATATATTTCTTTGATCATCTTCGCAATATCAGAGCGGCTAACCAGGAGGGCGCATAATATCGGCTACATCAATTACAAAGTTCAACGTACTGATGCTGATTTTATAATGTCATTCAAGGGCACTGGAATTTTTATATACACTCTTCACGAGAGAGAAATGCTTGTTTTCACCGCCAACAAAAAATATCACATAGTTACTGACATCAAAATTAATGAAGAGAGAATAATGAAACAGTGTATTATAGAGAATTAATGAAATTATATTATATAAACAGTGAAATATAGAGAAGGAACGTCAAAGAAGAGAAAACGAAAAAGACAATAAAATAAGTATAAGTATATAGCATTTTCCCACACGGGTGAATCTAAATGTTGAGAATCCTAAATATAAAATTTATAGGGCGCATATATGTCGGTGTTCACGTATGAGTGCAACAGCAGTGCAGAACTTTTTACTCGGCGGAACAGATAATACATTTTCCGGGGATCGGATGGAAAAATTGTGTAATTCAAAAATATACTATATTTTTCGATCATCCTTTTATTTTGACTTCTTTATCCCTTATCTTTAATCATTATCCCTTAAACTTTAGATTTTTTTAGATGAGTACCCCGCAAACCACCAGTGGCGTATGGCAGGGGTTTTTTTGAATTTGGAAAGTGTTAACGGAGCAATACGATGATTCCACAGATTCTGTTACCAACTGTTAGCCATCCAGTTAATTTATAAGTTCTGATAAAAAGTGAAGAGGATATAATCAATAATTTTATTGAAATTTCATTGTTACTATGAGGTCTTCCCTATAGCTCAAAACTGAACTTGTTTTGAGAGTTTTGCGACAATCAATTTATTACCCTGGTTAACTGTTACCCAAAGGTTTCTTCGAGTAACAAAGGCGATATAGGAAAAACTATTTTGTAAAACTAATAGAAAGCCGTAGTTGAGCTATTACCAACTAGAGCAAAATATTTAAATCAGTGCCAGGATTTCAAGTCTAGGTAGTCTTAGATAGATAACCTTAAAATACACATCTCCATGTAAGTTGGGGTCACGTAACTCTACGTTGCAGATAACTCCTATTACCAGTAACACACGGTTTCTTACTGTAATTTTGCCAAATAATGGAAATGAATCTGGATCTGCGTGGAGAAAAGTAAAGCTCTTATCAAATACACTCCATATGTAACTCATTGGCCGTCTATTCTTAGATCAGGGACGAACTGACTTCTCAAGCAGTAGTATACACATGGAATTACCTTGAAGAATTTCTTTTAACTACACTCCTTCCTCTGAAGAGAGGTCACTTGCTAAAATAAGATCTTATTGCAAGATCTTTAAATACAAAGTCAGGCATTCTTTTATTACCAATCTTTCTATAAAGAGGAAATCAAAAAAGAAACTTGACATTGTCTTCGAAAATAAGTTAATTCCATTCTTAAGGAAATATAATTAAATTCTCGAGTATTTACAACTCAAATGTCTTCGCAAAACAAGATTGAAAATAGAAAAGCCAGCCAATTAAAATTCACCAATTAATAATTTCTACCTGAAACTTCAAGGTAGTTATTTGAATTGTGGGTATCAAAAGAAAAACAGCGTCTTATTAATAGAAAGAAGTGAATAAGAATTGATTCGATTTGTTATATAATCTTTTTACAGTGCTCAGAAAGAATAATTCCGTATCCAAAGTGAGCTGCGATAGAACTGATTATGTTATCGTAAATGCCTTTTATTGCATGATATTGAACTCGGTTAAAATCAAATTGCTATATAAAACACACTTTCTTTGGCGAATTTATACAGAAGCCTGAGAAACGCAAAGAGAAGAAGACAAAGCCTTTAATTTTTCCCAAATACTCTTAAAGACCATATCAGCAGGATTTCTCGAAACGTAACCGGGTGGTAGTAAAGTAATAGAAAATGGAAAGATGTGCCTCAGTAGACAGAAAATTCAGATAAATCTAAGAAATTCAAGATGCACAAACTAAGGAACTTATATGTTAGACGTTTGGGTATCCAAGTAAATTACATCCCCAATATGTATAAATCATATACTTCACATCACAATGGAACTAGAATCTGTTTGACTTCAGAAGAATACTCAAGAGGACTAAGATTGAAGAAAACTTAAATATTTTTGTTGTGTTTCTACTCACAGCGACCTAATATTTCAGTCTTTTATAGTAGTTGTATTTTTAACAGTTATTCGACAGCCGAGGTCATTTTGCACATCTAGGTCCCCACCGGGAAGACTGCTTTTGCCGAATTTGATCGTGTTATCCAATTGACCACCCAGATTAGTCAAGTCTCCACCTACATATATACGCTGTGTTGCATGGTGCATGTACCCCCTGCCACACGCCAGAAGGCGGCTTGCAAGGCCACGTTTCGATAAGCGGCAGGAAGTGCGAATATCGTTCAATTTTTATTACATAATGGGGTATTGTCGCGCATATTTCGCGGACAAATTTTTGGGTTCATTCCTTGGATCTATTTCCCCGTTAATCCCAACAGAAAACTCGCGTAACCTCTGCAACGTCTTCCAGAAACCTCGGAATTCATCGATCAAATTAAGCATCGGTTCTTCCTTCCAAAGATTTCTCGAATGTTACCGCATTTTCACTTACACTGGTTTCTATATCTGAAATTCTGAATCACGGTCGAATAAATACATACAGCGACGAAGAGAATCTAAAATTTTAAATCTTTTTCTTGGGATCGCTTTCAAACACTAGCATTCAAGATGGAAGGGGAAGATAAATGTTATCGTGACATTTCGCCATTCTCGAATGCCATTAACATCGGTGACTTACGAATTTTTACTTTTTCTTCTCTCTCAACCTTGAGCGATCGTTTTTGAGAAGAAAAAATCGCCCATTCTAAAGCGGACAGTGCTGCATATGCCGTTCCATGACCTTCGCCTTCTCTCAATTACTATTACGGTATCATCTCCAGAGGCTAACGAGCACTTGGTGTGGAGGTCGCTGGTTCGAGACCCTCCACTTCCGATTGGGAGAAGCTCTCCTTCCCACATCAAACCTTTCTACTCGACTTCCGACTGTCCTTGGAGGACTTTAAGGACAACTTCCACTTCGTATGCACCGGAGATGTGACTCTTTTGTTTTATTCTCAAGGATTGGACGAAATGGGCCGCGCCTTCTCTTATTTTCCTCATATTAATTAGGAGTTCATTACATTAGACATTAGAGAAAGAGCGAGTGGTGCATTAGCGAAAGTAGAGCGGGGTGTGGCAGAGGGCCCATAAGAAGCCAATAGGGCGTTGTCTGCCAAAATATTTTATTTCTAGGCACACTAGGGATGGGAAGTTTCTTTTACGGTACGCCAAATTCAAATATATTTTATACAAATAAAAAGAAGACAACCGTCGAGCCGGCTCCGAATTTTCTTTTTACGCTCCGATTAAATAATTCTGGTGAATGTTTTATATTATACAAGAAGAATTCATTTTAATCAAATTTTAGAATAAACATTTTTATATTTAACATTAACATTTACATACAGAAAAGCCACCAAAGGCGTATGGCAGTGGCTGCTAAAACACCGATATCTCTAGCTTCTAAAATATTCTCAAATGCTTCGCGGAAAATAAGCGATCAAAAGTATTTATCGTTCCTGGCGGTTATTTGCTAATACTTCTTCGTTTTCTCTTGGAACCTTGTTAACTGGAGTAACAAAATCAACTCCCGTCGACGTGATCTGTACTTGATAAATTTATCTTATAACTTCCGACGGTAGTCAAATCTTCCCAATCGAAGGACTCTACCATAGGCGAAACACATCTGTAGAATCTGAAATTACCTTCACCGAGCCAAGCTATTCTACGTTGAACCATCTCCAGATCGGAGACTGATGCTACTTCATGAGAGCCCCCAATTGCACGGCAATATTCTAGAACTCACTCGGCAAAAATGTCGATAAAAAGAAACAATGAATGAATAAATTCTGTCATCAAGATTTCTATGTTAAATAGTGAGTTTAATTTCACTGTTACAAATGTGTACCAAATATGTTGTTATAGATTTGATTTAATAATTTTGCTACATTTTAATTTATTTAATTTGATCTTTTATATTTATTATTTTTATAACAATTGACGGGAATGCGATCCGATGATTGTAATTGAAAATAACGGTTTTCGGTTACGGTTCAGACTGAAGGAATTTAATTTTCCAGTTCGGTTTCACTCCACAAAAATAACGTTATTCCGGTTTCAGTTTTTGGTTCGGTTCGATGCCCTGTCCATATTTTGGACAGCCCTCTCTAAGCGATGGGTTTCATCATCTCCAGCACGTGACCTCCGATTCAAAAACAAAGCCACACTGCGCCGTACTGACATGAGTCGCATATCAAATCACTGAGATCCAAAACAAAGCATTCAATCCGCATAGGAAATGACATTCTCCGAGAGTAAGAGCATCCTATTCAAATTACGTTCCTTGGGTGCTCTGACAGCATTCACTCTTTCCATTGCCGACGACAAAGCCGTTGAATAACGACGACGTATCACGAAATTCAACTCCAAAGGTTTACAAATCATACTTGAAGAAACACTTCATTTCCTATTCCGAGCATTTAGCGAGAAAAGAAGGTTGAGGATATCCGGTTTTACCGGAGCAAGTAGTTAGGATGAAAACGTTCCTGGTTCTTGGAAATTCTTTCTAGTCTCTAGTCTAGTGACTCACGTAAAAATTTGCATACGAAGTTGACTTATTGTATAAATCCTCTCCTTCCTCTTTTTATTTAAGATAAATATCGGATTGAATTCGCGATAAGCATTCGTAACCTTCACGATTGACCTTAATGGTTATCTTAAATAAATTTTAGATGTATTAAGTTGCCATATTGTATTCGTACCTGAAATTATTATAAATTACATTATAGTATAATAAAATATAATAGTATAATATTTTACTCTTAAATTGTGTATATAGTAAAATTACAGTCAAATCTGGTAATATTACTTTAAAATATTATAATAAGAAAATCTGAGAGAGTACCTAATTAAGAAACCATCAAATCAAGTCCATTAGTCTAACTAACCTTATTTCACACCAGGAACTACTGAAATGGTATAATTCCATCAATTTTCCTTCACTTCTAAAATTGATTGCGGTTTAGTGTAGACGTAAGAAGGTCTGTGAGGGAGAAAACATTTTCCGATTCATTTAAGACGTCGCAGTTCATTGAGTAATAATCATTTACACCATTCGAAGAAACGCAAGAGGAGAAGGTCGCATTCCACTCTAATGCGAATCTTCATAATAAGTTACTTTCCTCCTTAGCTTGCTGTGGTTTCTTTTTATCGTTAACTAACTAACTGTACAATCGAAAATAAATATCTTCAATATCTTCCTCCATATTGATTAAAGAACATTTAAATCCATGAAAATACTGTTATAGCACATCTGCAATAGGTACAGGTACTACACTACGAGATAGTTAATTCCCAACAGACTCAGCGATTTGTCATGGAAATCGCAAAGACAAACATCTCCGAACAATTCTTCCTGCGGGCTATTAGAGAAGCTAATAGGGTCGAAAAGTAAACTATGATAATGTCATTACACCCCCTGCCATACGCCACTGGCGGCTTACGGGGTACTAATCTAAATCTAAAACATTGTGTCCTCTTCATATAATCTACCATTAATTTGAATCGGCCCACATTGTTAGCTAGTTTTTATGGCAGACTGCATTGACCGTCTCAACTATTGTCTTCGTCTTCAAGCGCTTTAAACACAAACATTTCTGTCGATTTTTTACGACTACTCTTTGTTATTTAAGTTCAAAATAAATAAACTCTGGAAACCATAATAATAAACCTCGCCTCCTCATATCCGCTGATTTTAATCTAGGGAACTTCAGGTGAATAAAAGTAGTCTATTACCTGCGCACGGAAGACATTTAAAAACGTTTGAAAGTTCTGCAACTTCGAGTTTCAAGCGGACATTCATTCGTAAAAAACTTTTAAATTTAATTTTAAGACTATAGTCAGGTTAGGCGCTTATAATTGATGATTTATTATCACGGAATTATTTGTGTTTTGTATACTTTATGATGTTCATTGACAATTTGGATTGAAGCAGCTCTGGATTTTCGAGAAAGACTTTTTCTTCCTATAAATTATTGATCGCCAGAAAAACTAATAATGTCATTCGCTCCCTTAAACCATTAATATATTAAAGAAAGCTAATTTTCAACATTTTCACGCTATAAAGAATTGATCATCAAGTTAATGCGCCTAAAATATTTCTATATGATTATAAATTATTATTATTATTTGTATTATAAACAGTTAAGGATCCTTTTGTAATAAAGTTAGAAGAATATAAGTGAATAAAATATTTGAAAGGCATGCAATCTGACTATCTATGTGCTGTTAATTATCAAAGCAACCCTGACAGTATATACGTCATACTGTAGGATTCCTTAACTCAGTCAAACATATCAACTATAAACTTTCCCAATTTCGCTGTGTTTTTAATCAATTTATGTTACCACAAAACATTCTCAAATACATTATTTTCCAATCGTGATTTCGCATTAATTAATTAAACAAATTGAAAATCCGTTAACATTGTTAATGTTAGTGTTTTTTTTTTTAGGAAACGAAGTTTTGCAAAATGCAATTTCGTAAAGATTGACTATATACTGATTTTCTGATTTCAAAAATTATTAACGTACGCAATTCCGTTAAAATGACATAATGAATTCAAACTTGGAACTCAAGATGGTTAGATATAGTTGATGACATAATATTTTTCTATTTATATTTTATAAAACTTCATTTATTCCAGTGTGAATGGGTATCTTTAGAAAGAAATGAACCTTTTGATGACCGATAAAACTTTCTCGTTGCCCTTTCTTACAATGAGGATGCACTGAACATTTATTTGGGCTCTATCTGCAGACCATTCTAATTGTTTTCAATTCCCATTCCTTGTCGTTTATCTCGTTCTTCGTCGTCATATTTTCTATCAATAATAAACTTCTCCTTTATAGAATTCCTTGTGAAGCGGTCCTTTCCTTAGTCAAGATATCACCGTACGCACAAATTATGCGGATTCAGAATTCGGTGCTTAAGAAACAAATAGCGATCGGCTATTTCTGAGTACGTTCGCTGCACATTTCCGCCGTGTGCAAGGAAAGTTCGTTCGCAGCGGTCGGCTGGACTCAGTCGGTCAAGGTCGACTCGACGAAGGTCAGCAAGAAGGGAGAGGCAAGGATTCGTCAAGGATCACCGAAATTTTTACCATCGCCATATTCGACTCATGTTCCTGAGTATGCATCCAAGGAGCAATCCTCACTTATAAATAGCCTTTTATTTGCTGCCAAGAACCGGAAGTTTTCTTATTCATCATCCTTCGCAGCGCATACTGATGGGAAGCAAGACACTTCCTCAAAGCCACATCTCTGATGACATTATTTCCAATTTTTTCTTCGAGTTGTCTTCTTGGTTCTATCTGAATCTGTGTCGGACCAGCTCACGCTTCAAACGAAGGGAGCATTTTAGAAATTAAAACGAGCTCTCCGGAGAATACGCTGACTCTAATTCATTCGCCACTAAGTGGGATCATTGATGAGCGATGAAGGGTCTAAAATATTCTAGATTTAAAAATACCCACGTTTATAATACTCGAGTGGGGGGAGTGATTTAGGGTGGCACGACTTATTGGTCCCCTAACCAATTCGCGAGAGGATATAACATGACGTAAAAAAATTAATTCCAATTAATTACCTCATATATACTCAAGGACACATGAAATAACTATTTTAATCAATTGGTTATATTAATTTGATAGATAAATACTCTTTAAATGTGTTGCTGATCTTAACATTAACAATAATGTGACTTACATAGGAGAAAAAGCGAGACCTGGAACTACAAAACTAAAGGAATAGAATGATACAGAGGAGCGTCTGATGATGAATCTCGACAGTAAAACATTAATGTAGTATTTGGACGGCATTCCCTCGAAGCACTCATATTACGTGGCTCATTATTAATCGAGAATAAGTGAATTTTTATTCAATTTGGTAGAATAGATATTCGGCGTGATATTCCTTTTGGAGTTTGAGTTTGAGCTGTTTTATTAATAGATCAATTACCAATACTCGAATCGATACTTCAATCATTCCTAATGCTCCTCATTCTTCATACCATTGGCTATTTTTAAATGTGCAAGTGCCTATTTAGCGACCTACATCCGGTGTGTAAACTAAAATATAGAAACGAATGTTCACAACGAATTTTTACAAAACGATGGAGTTTTCCTTTACAACCTTAATTTCTTTCTTTAATGACCGCTAACTTTCGTATCGCATTGCTAAACCCTACTTGACCACTCGAGCAGACTATGGATTCGCTCGAACTCTTTCATTTACTCTGTTTCAAGCATTTCTCCTGTTCCATCGATTATCTTCCTAACTTAATTGCAACCAAACCAACAAATATGCACTCCTGAATGCCCTTTACCTTCATATTTACAATTGTTTTAACTTTTAAATTGAAAATATATCTATAGAGTAGGTGTGTTCAATTTTTATGCTCAAGTAGCATTTCAGTAAAATTGATGTGCGTAGGCTGAGTTTCGTTGAACACAATTACAGAGATATTTAAAAGAAGAAAACTTCCACTTCGTAATGCAAAGTATTGTAGTGGAATTGTTAAAAGCGTTTCGACGGCTGACGTCATTTCGAACGTGGGCTCTCACCGGGAATCGAACCCAGTACCCCATTCATCCGAGTCGAACGCGTTGCTATCCGAACTTACAAAATTTTCTTCCTTTAACTTTCTCCATCTCCAACTCCAACTTGATGGTTTCATTTTTTTATTTTATCTCCGTTTCGCAAATAAGGGATCCTCTATCGAATCGGCCATTTCGTTTGGACATCAGAATTGGAATCTTTTTCGGAATTCAACATTTAATCGAACAAATATATAAATGGAACACTTAATTAATCATAATCAATGGAAATAAAAAACATCAAGATTACCTCGAATTTCGCACATTCAAATTTAGTCCATCCCAATATTATTAATTAGCCATTTCACTATGAAAATATGTTAGTAATAGGTGAAACATTTTCAGAAAAGCAAAATGAATTTCTAGCGTCTCAACGAGTTAATTGCTAAAAAAATCGATAATATTTATCTTATCGATTTTTTAGCAATTATATCTTCAACATACATGTTTTATTCCAAAATGTCAATAAAATACTCAAAATATGACTTCCATGATGGCAATATCGATATGAAGCAGCACGTATAATGAAGTTATTAATACATATGAAACACTCTTAAAATGATTGTCCCTGATTTTGAAATCATTTTTAACGACCAAGTTACAATAACATAATAAAGCATAAAGCAAGATAAAGCATATTACATTCCTGTAGCTATCTATTTAAACTTGCAATCGATAATTGGTACGACAAAAACAGCCACTCTTGAAAATGTAAGCACGCTTGTGAAACAGATCGCACATTATACCTTTTTAGGAAAAATATTCATTTTACAATACTCTGTTATGATGCCATTTTAGACAACAAAAAGAAACAAATGAAAAATTCATGCTTTATTTCTTTCCAATTTCCAACTTTGAAAGCAAAAGTAACTGATGTTTTTCAGATGGAATTAATAAATGCGCGGTCTTCATATTTTGGGCGATATTGTGACTAAAATCTCCTTTTCCATCTAACCCATCGTCAGTAAAATAGATCTAATTAGTAAACTAGCAAAATTCAATATAAAGTAATGGATAATACAGAATAATTGAGTAGGACGCTGAAGATTGTGTTATTATAAAGTCATATCTCCAAAAATAACCAAAGATCAGACTTACGGTAATTAGGCAATACGTTTTTCGCTCCCTAAGGTCTTCAGAGCGTGACAGAGAGAACAAGACTGTCTACCGTAAATATGAGTTTTGATGGTTTTTAATTCATCATAAGAGAGAATAGGAAAAATTCTCTTGTGGATTTAAAAATCCTAACTGGAGCATAGGAATAAGTATCCGCAGCAATAAATACGCCCTCAAACAATGGGGTTACGGGAAAACACTGAACGAATATACTCTGAGTAATAACTGAAAGATGATATAACAGATACCCTAATCTTCACCTATAAATAAAAACCAGGTACAAATAACTAACACTCAAATAACATAGATCGCCAATAAAATGAACAACAAATACATTACACCATAATGAACTATAAATGAAAAAAGCAATCAAATTCTATGAAATATCAAGTAAATTAAGATAAAAATTAAATACAGCAATATATAACATAAAATGCGATATGCGAAGTCAGATATATTGAGTCATTAGGCGCTATAGGATGATTATATGAAGTATGTAACATGAAGCATGCATTAAAAGAGTTTGCAGAATAAAATCGTCCATTCCATTGGTTGGAAGTGCGTCGCTTTCGAACCGACCTTAAAGTAATCCATTCTAAATCAGAGAGGAGTTTGCTTCATTCCCTCTCCATAGTTTTAAAAAAAGAATAAAATACTATAGATGGAGATTATACTGAAGAATAAAAAAGGTTTTCAGGTAAAAAATTGATTTTTTATTTGTTAGGCTCGGGACTTTTCAGGCCATGTAGTAGTTTATGATTATATCGAAATTCACTTTTTATAAATAAACCAAACAAGTTGTTGGAAACCATATTACCTTCATTGTGCATTCCCTAGAGGGATGAAATTGTCTTGAGCAAAACAACAACTCTCCCCTTCACTTTACGGCTTGCATGGTCCGTTTGTAATTGTACAAAACAGCGCCTTTTAGCAGATGTTGAAGAAGACCATCAATTATCTTCTGAAACATTTTTGCAACGCGCACATTAAGAGTCTTTGATAAATCCAAGTATTTTTTCCCATTACTTGCGTTTAAAATACATGTTTAGGATTACTTCAGTTATCGAGATAATCCTTCTGAATAGAGTCCATTACGTATCTCATAAAAGAAATATGATTTGGGATGATTACCTTAGGACTTCGGATAGTTACGAAGAAATAAATTTAAACTCTTTAAATGATATTGTGAGATGAGTGCCCTTGAGGAATCCATCGGGCAGGAACGCACCTTGAAACTTGCCAAGTGTAAGCGCGCTTTAGGGTAGCACTTTGTATATCAATCTTAAACTCCCACTCATCTCCAATTAACTTCTAAAATGTCACTTTGTCACGAAGAATCCTATAGATATAAAGTAATTACAGACATACTTTGCTGTCAATCTTCAGTTTGTGATCAAGCACAAATCGCAAGGTCATCAAAGGTGAGTGATGAGTGTTCATCCCTTCTTCTGGAACCGCGAATACGCGAAACTGGTTTTAACTCTCATTCACTCCGGGACTAATCTCATTTTAAGAATAAAAAGAGAAGACTCTTAATGATCGACTCTAAATGTTCAAATAAGTAGCGTTCATTGCAACAGTATGATTTTCAATCGGTATGGTCACTTTGCTAGACTTCATTCGCTAAGGTTCCCCCTAGCCCATTTTATCCCTGGTTAGGGAATGAATAGTGTTGATCCTTTGCTGTGAAAGGATATTTATGGAGCCCTTTCTCAAAATTAAAGCCAACAATGTGCGCCGAGATGTTGCTGAAATTAAATTACATTCAAAAGGAAGGAAAGATTTCTTTCTTTTCGACACACTTCTTTACTCTGTGGACTACAGGTCTCAGTAATATACTGACATCCCCATGTCTCTAGAAACCTTAATTCTACCTCCTTTATCAGGAGAGGTGATGATATCAATTAATCACTGAAATAGGTTGTCTTCCGATTTGAACATTGTATGGAAATTTATTTCTCTTTCCTTCCAGAAGGTTTTTCTTTTCAATGGATGAATAAAAAACCTAAATAAGAGGTTTTTATTAAGGTATCCTTTGAGTTTATAAAGACTGAATGCTATAAATGTTACAACGATTCATCCTATTCATTAAAATAATTTCAATATCGAAGGAGAATTTTTGGTTTGAAAATGCGACACATTTCTCCGTCTGCGACTCGTCTTTCCTATTTCTCACTCTGCTCAATAAAACTAAACATGATTCATTTAAACATAACTCGGTTATCTGTGGGACCTTCATATATATGTTTATACATGCCAACTTCCTATGAACATTCGTGTCCAATGAAATCAATATACAATGGCGTGATTTGGAGGAGAGCCATTGTCTCAAAGAAGAAACGTGGAAATTTTCCACAATCTTTATTATAACCGACCGATTCCACTTCCGCGGAATCTTCATCAGGTAACTATTTTACCAAGGCTTATATTATAGAAGAAGATATACATCAAGCATCAGTATGAACTTATATAAAATTATAAATTGAAGCTTAAATTAATAAATCCAGGTGATGGCTCGTACTTTTCACGCTTGGGAAAAAATTTTCGGTCTTTAGCATTTCGTTTTGAAACTAGTCTTAAAATACGCATTACCAGAACCATTATTAGAAGAACAGAGGTCACCTAACTCGCAGATGAAGAGAGATTCGCATGTATTTAAAATACCGTTACATTTTCACCTCATTCGGGTAAAGGACATTCCTTCGGATGCGAGACATTCCGGTTCCTTAATAGCTTTGAGTCGGTCACTCACAAATCTTATTCCATTCCACACTGACTGCTACATACAAGAAAACACAAAATGACCAATATCACAGAAGATATGTTAATTAGAATCCACCTTTTTTGTATTCACAAAACAACGCCAAAAAGTTGTGTATTCCACACAATTTTGCGCTCACTAAAGCTGTCCGAAGTCTGCGGAAAAATTTAAAATGACGTACAAAAATAACTGTATATACTCGAATCTAAGACGCACCCAAATTTTTGAAATATTGCGGGGGAAATTTATCTACTTGGCAATATTGCATTTGAGTTCGCGAATATAAGAGGCAGCCGATTTCTGGAATCTCCAAAAGCAGAAAAAAGGTGTTAGATCCGAGTATATACAGCAACTAGTTTTTTATTAAATGTATCTATCATTCGAAATTGCCAAACACGGGCAATGGGCGAAATATACTACCAATTCCGCGGATTTCCATTTTCGCAATAGTCGAATGGTTTCCGACTTAGCATTCTGGAATAACTTTGGAAGGGTTGAGCCAAGTACAGTTGGGAAGAGGAAAGGCGCTATATTCTGAATTTTATTTAAAACAAACCTACGAGGAAGTTAGAAAGACAAAAGACGACTTAAGGGGTGGGAATGGTTACCAAGAAGTGAAAGAAAAGGTCCTGTATAGAGAATATAAGTGCTTATGAATCTACCGAAAGGTAGAACTCAGGTATACTCATATATATACACAGAAAGTTAGGTTATTGTATATTATAGAGGTCGAACTCTCTATAGCAGCTGTGGTTTTAACGTTCATATTTTCAAGATATAGTATCTGATGAATTTATGAAATGAATTTGCAGAGGTTGAAAGAGTTTAAATTATAATTCATGGCTATATTTACAACTCAAATCGAATAAATATGATTTATCAACGAATCATACAATTAATTTGAAATATCGGCTCGTTTTATTGTTCCGGTATAAATAAACTGCTAATTTATATATAACAGGAATTTAATATAACTAACTAATTTATATATAACAGGAGGACAGATTACAGGAATGATATAAATATCATTCCTGTAATCATAAATAAGACAAGAATAAATTAATTGTTATAATTAATATTAATTATACGGGAAAATATCATTCCTGTAATCATAAATAAGACAAGAATAAATTAATTGTTTTGGCGAACACATATTTGTTTGGATAAAGTCAATGAAATTCATAAAAATAATTTAAATACGAGAAAAAGACTGGAGTGTATACTAAAAGATGCAAACAAAGATCAGTCGAATAATTGAAGAATTCTAATTAACATATCCTTATAATATTAGATACCCTTCCGTTGAAATTTTATATTCTCCACTATACACCAGTAACAAGTATCTTGTCACGTCAATGGCTGAGGTCATTTGGAGGCCCAGAGGGTCGGAATCGCTTTCTACAGAGACGAACCCACTGGGGTATCACCTCCGATAATGTGATCAATGATTTTTAATGAATAAAATATATATTGGACGAAAAATTTATTACAGATATATATTTTTCCCCTCTGCGAAATTGAAAAGCTCTTCCCATAAATTGGGCCCCCCTCAAACTCAGAGGCCTTAACAACCACTGAGCTTTTCTATCACTTAAATCGCTTGAGTTGAGACTTCAACCTGAGGATGTAGAGCAGCCAAAACGAGCGTTCTACCGCCAACCTCTAACTGTTCCTTCCGCGGCAGACTTTTGATTGTTGAATTAATAAAAATCTGCCATGGAATTTTAATTTCACAGTTTTTTTCAGAGGTAAATGTGAAATTCTACGAGGTCACGCTTGACCATATCAATTTCAACTCAATGACGTCCCAAAGGTTAACTTTCAAATCGTCAATAGTCAAAGTGTTGCAGCTGAATTTTGCTGAATAACACCTGTAGTATGCACAACAACCTCAACGCATCTATTATAAGTTTGTTTATCAATAATTACTCTTTCAAATTATAGCTTTTCGTTTGACTGGCCTATCAAAGAACAGTATATCTTTGTCATATTTGATTCGACACATAAACTTCTAAAACGGCCTTGCTTGTCGCTATAGATTATTCCTTTGTCTTTTCTTCCAATTTTCGTTCTATAATAAGTGAAATCGATCGTCTTTAAAAGAAAAAACATTTCCCACAAAACAACTCCCACACATAAGTGCTTTTCTTTTCAAAATGGTTGCTGCGGAATTCCATAAAGGCACGATTGATCTTATTAATTATATAAGTAACATCGATGAGTATAAAAACAAGAAAAAATTATAAACAGTCTTCTGTTTATTTGGGTATCCTACGAACCAAATACATTTGGAGGGCAAATCTATTTCGCTGGTTTCAATTTATTTTCTATGCGTCCGACTGCTTGGAGCAGTGTAAAAGACGTTCCTTGGATACCATTATTTTGAGCTATGAATAAATATTTCGTCTGCAGTCACAAATCCGTTTCTATTTTGAGTGTAAATTGTATTGAGTAAAATTTCCATTCTCTCGCTCGAGTGCGCTTGAGGTCATTAGCACACGCTTTCATACTCGCCTAATGTTTCCAAACTTCTTACAATTTTCATTTGCTCGTAACTTCAGATTTTTGTAGCCAAATGAATCGCAAGAATGCCACTGAGATACCTCGTTATAGGCATTAAAGAATCTTTCAGGTCCTCATGTATCCCCAATCCAGTTTATGAAGGTTTTTAGCCGAAAACAAGGCATTTCCCATGAGTAAAATGAGAAATAAATGGGACATGTTTTCGCGCAATTTTTTAAGAGTGTTTTGGCTACTTCAACAAAGATATTCTTTATTTTAAAAGGACTCATGAATAGTTCCTACAGTATGCTTATGATAACTGGACTTAAGTATAAGAATAAGGCCTCAAAGAAGACTAGGGGTCAAGAGTTTAAAGATTCGATACGTTATAAGTAACTTTCGATCATCTTTATCACTCCATTTCACCGTAAATTGTTTCTGTTGCCGAATGCATTAATTTCTTTGAGATAGTCCAATGATGAAAAATCTAGATAAGTGTCGAAGACTTTAAAACGAAACAAAATTTATTTTATTATCGATAGAGCGAGCGAGGACAGGATATTCAAAATACAGTAAATATCCATCATATATGTGACTGCTGTGTATTTTAGCTTATTTTTATTACTTTTTGAAATATTTCTCTTGTTATAAAGGAATATTAAATTTCATCTCAATTTCTGTGTTAAGTTGGACCTTATGACAATGTGTTTCTTATGCATCAGTAACGTATTTTTTGTACGTGTAACAACTTTATTTAAAGCGCTATGTGATTAATGAAAAAAATGTTTTGGAGGGAGATTTCAATACTGAGATTCAAAGATGCTTCATTAAAATAAAATTAGTTTATTTATTAGAATATGAACCAAAGTATTTAAATAAGAAATTAATTGGAATAATAATTATTGAAATATTGTAAATATGGTCAGACGGCTCTGAAACATGGACCATGAGGAAGAAAAAAGGAAGATAGATATATTGATATGTGGCTATGGAGGAAGATAGAAAAAGATAGATGGACAAGGTGAGAAATGAGCAAATATCGGAACAAATAGGATAGAAAAAAATGATTATCAATACAATACGAAGGAGGAAGGCAAATTGGATGGGACACTTCATGAGGTATTACAAATTAATGTGCAAGATAATTGACGGAAAAATGAAGAGAAATTGTAAAAGGGCTAGAAAAAGGATTAAAATGCTCTCAGATTTGAAAAGAAAACACAAGCAATTGAAGAAGCATGCGCGGGATGGAGAAGTACCCGATTATAATATAATTATGACGATTTTACCACTTCATTAAATAGGATAGAGAAAGTTGAAAAGTTCAGTTGGACAGATCCACTTTGATTATGATGATGATTGTAATGATAATTACAATATCAGCCGGGAAAAAAATTAATACAGAATTCGCCACTAAGATAAACGTTTTATTCTCGAATTCATTTTCGGCAAGAAGCGGAGTCTTTTTATGAATAAATCAGATAAATATGATCATCACTTAATCACGGAGGGCGATAGCATTAGCTGAAGTGATACTATTTTCGGCAATGAGGTGGAATTCTCTGTCATTCCATTTGCTATTCACAAAAACCGATTTCGTCGACCGGAAAAGTCAAGATTGGAGAAATTTCGAAAGCACGGAAGAATGCTGCGTAGCTAAAGGATCAAATAATTGGTTAATATTCAAGCGAAAGTACTGCATTACTCTTTTTAATTGTTAAATTGAAAAAGACACCCTCCAGGAGAGTCTCAAACACCCAAATCTACGTCCTAGCCGCAGTGCGGCGCATGGCAGGGGCAGGAAAACACCGAAATTCATAACAACTAAATTATTCCGCATGTGTGCGGAGAAATCGCGTAATTACCCAATTAAATATAAATTCCTGCAAAATATATCGCTAAGTATATTGCGGAAGACAACATAATTTACAAGGAAATAGAACGTAATGGCGATATATTAACCCTGCCGAATTATTGGGATAGAATTATGAAATAAGGGATGACTGAAAATAGGAGCTTGAAGGTAAATGTTCAATAGTTAACTTCCTCGATCTTTTGCCAATGGCTGTTCCTTCGAGGAAAAACTTATCAACAGTCGATTCGGTAAAGTATTCAGAAGTAACCCTGACGAATAAATTAACAAATAGCTGGCGGCTCGCGGAGTTTAAGTCTAAATCTACCAAAAGCTATAATATATGTGGCCGAAGTAACTCAGCTTCGTCAAGAGAATAGTCGGTATGAGCGAGAAAAAGTCCGCGAATGATGTCACTTAGAGCTACTATGGCCTGACCTTGTATCATAAAGTACAGATGAAGTGTATTGGACCCATCGGAAAATATTGTATTCGCGAATTAGAAAAGGTAATCCGTTAAGCGATAAAGAATTGCTTTGAGTCGGAAGCTTCATGAGGCAGGATGGAAAACTTAATAGAAAGAAGTTTCAATCAAAGACTTATTTAATAAATTCAGTGAGAAAACGTTCATAGACGATGTAGCCGATTTTATGTGCCCTCCTTGTTTCATAGGCCGTTCTGATACAGCGAGGAAGATCAGAGAAACAGATGCTGAAACTGATAGTGATTATATCTGTTATAAATATTTTTTCGACAATGAGACACGCCATTGCCTCTAATCCGTTTGTTTTCTATTTGTTTTTCATACTGAAAACGAAAAAAAAATTGCAAGCCGCCTTTCGACGTGTGGGAGGATGAATTACCTTTTATGTTATCCACTATATGACTGATAAATGAGCAAAAAACGAACCAAAGATACTGCTCTGATAATCACCTCCTTTGAGCAGATTTTGTCATCTTCCGTTGCATTCTTTCTCTCAAGAATGACTTAATTCGCTACAGGATTTGATCATCTAACGCATAAGATAATTTGACGTGAAGAATTGTATCAATCGTCTTCCCAATCACAGAAGCATTTGTCCTGACGCCCTTCCCTAGTGCTAAAATACTCCCAAATAAACATCCTTTACGAAAATAACATTTACTGTGCGTGACTGCTTCATTATCACTAAAGAAACGTATTAAATAAACATAAATCATACGCCATAAATGAGTCTAAATATTGAACTTGCCATACCGATTGGAAATCGTGTGGATTGGCGCTACCATATAATACAAACGACTTTATTGGGCGAATAGAAAGTTCCATCTTAAGCGTTGATTTACATTTATACTCCGCGAGCCGCCAGGGGCAGGAGTTGTGACATAATTATAAATACATAATCTATTTTTAAGTATAGTAAATTATCTATTTTTGAATAATAAATTTATTCTTTGTCAGAATGTAATATAAAAATATCAAATGGATTTACATTTAAAACAATACTGTAAAATAAAGTATATAAAATTCTTAAGAAGTACGATGAAAATAGAAAGGAAAAGGAATTAAAGACCGGTTTTGTGAAGGAAATTGATCACAGAAAAGAAAATTCTACTGCAACCCACATAGAGAAGAGGGGTGAGAAAAACCTAAAAACGGGGTATAAAATAGAGAAAGAAAGAGTGCGATAGATTACAAGGATTAGAGGATAATAAAAAATTATAAAAGTGATTATCAGATACAATGCACATCAGAAAACAAATAATCTCTGTTTACTAGAGTAATTGTAATATTGAGTTTTCGATAGCTAAAGTCGTTGCACCAGTTATTGTTTCTTAATAAAATAATTCTCTCATACATTAGACTGCTATTGTAAGTGATGCTTACCCCTGCGGGAGCCTCTTTACGCCTTCTTGAACAGGCCAGTGGTAGACCTTCATAATCTAGATAGACCATTTTCCTGAGAGTTCGGTTATTGTCGAGAAATTTAACTACTTGTGTATACAAAATGTCAATGCCGATTTTTTTACTTAATAATAATTTTTGATTCAATATTCAGTTCGGAGTCGTTTTCTAAGCAGTTTTTTGATTATTTTAATACCAAACAAACAATATGCATATATCTCGATTTTTAACAATCATAACTAATCACAAAGGAAATAAAACGTGCTCGAAGGCAGTCAAAACTCGGAGAGTGGGTAAAGATGGAACCTGTTTAACTTGTGTTTTCCCGGATAGAGGAAAAACCCTTTTGAGATATTCCCAACCCAGAACAATAGAGAGGAGCGAGCGATCGGGCGCTGCATTGAAAGGCAGAGTCATAAAATTGAAGGAGCAGGTCTAACGTTTAAAAACGTTTTTCCCGCAGTTTAAAGGCTAGACATAGATTATAATGGGCGACAGAGGGGAGCAAGGGCAGGTATATCATTCATCCACCCATCAACATCCGACTGCAAGATATCAAAAGTAAATGCTTCTAAATCGAACTGTTCACATTGGTAGGACAATAAGTAAAATTTTCTGATCTAATATTGACGGTTTTACCTTATAAGAAGGGAGATTCCAATTTTCCGCAATAACTTTAATCTATCCTCCCTGCGTTTCATCTTGGAAAAAGACTGGCTTTTGGCTGAGCAGTGATGAGAAGCAGATAAAGGCAGGAACGTATCTACACAGTTTGTAAAAGTAGATAATAAATTTACTGTACATGGCTTTAAAGGAATATTTAATTTTATTGTGATATGAATATGATAATAAAAAGGTGATCGAGACTGTAAAAACTGAGTCAGAGATATTATTTTGACCTTAAGATAAGGTTAAGAACTCTAAAAGTGAAATAATAGTAAATAAATAATTTATTTATTAATTTACATACTTACTATTACGTTATATTTGACCTTCTGAGCAGTGACAACGATGGAGGGAATTCTAAGATACAACTTTTATCATTGCATGGCATTCGCTCCAAGGCGGGAGGGAAACATATCCGAAAACTTAACGTAGAGGTTATTTTTTATGAATTATGGACATTTGAGTAATACGGTTCCACATCACAAGGCTTGAGGGTTTATGTCATAGATATATACGAAAGAGAGATTATTGAAAAATATATTTCGTACAAAATCCTCTTTTTTCATTTTAATAGCTGATCCGATTCCGTTTATGATTCGACACATAAAATTGCATTCATCTATGGCATCTTTTTACAATGAAAGAAATAAACCGTAATTTTCAATTAAACCACCATTTAAATTCAAACCACCGTAGAATCGCTAATTTGAAACCGCAATTCCGTTTGAAATATCCACGCCAAAACATAATTCTAACATAAGATATGGAATGTCAAATTCTTCTCCTCGATTTCAGGCTTAGATTTTAGCAACAAAGAATCTAAATAGTTTCTCTCATATATTTCGGGTTTTCAGTGGTAAATATAATGTTGAAATCCGTTTGTTTGGAATCCTTGGAAAATCAATGCATGCCAAATCAAAGGGAAAGTGTTAGTAATCGTAAATTATTGAGGCAAGGCTGGAAAGAGGAAATCGAACAACTTGTTTCTATCTCAAGGATTCCTACGACAGTTGAAGTATTTTCGGTGTGCATAATACAAACCAGAGAATGCACACTGGGCTTAACTTTCTCTTTTACGCTTGCAAAATGTAGCGGTTGCCGTTCAGGTAGTTGCAAAAGGAATCGACAGTGCAAATGGGAGACCCATTCATTCCCATGCTTTCGTGTTCATCTACTGAAGCGCAGTTGCCAAGTGTACTCATTGAGTATTTCCACTTGTCTTAAAATTTTAGATTTCAAACGACTCAAATATGAGGGAAGCTTTAAATGCAATCGGGATCCACATGCAAGTGGATCACATTCATGTTCTTGGCACTTTGCTTTCCTATCATCAACCACTGCACCCTTTTGACACGATAAATGAACAGTAGATCTGTAATTCCTTACATATCAGTTTTTAATCAGATAGACCAGGGTTACGAAACTACAGCACGCGGGCCTATAATGACACGCGGAACATATCACATTATTTATCATATAAATTTTAATAATAGTTTCTTCGTAAATAACAAAATCTTTTTATCTTACTTAGCAAAATAAGATGAAAATCATTTCCCCCTGGCATAAGCCATACGGCGGCTCATAGAATGTAAAAGATGTCAATGCAAATGTAAAGCCTCTCATTTCATCGTTTAATTTAAAAAAAATGAGGTGGTACTTTAACTGTGATTCGCCATCAATGTCAATCGGTTGCTTGCCTCCACTCTCCCAAAGGGACGTAGACAAATGAGAACCATCTCGGCGGCGAATTTTTCTTTCTTTCTCGGGAAAAACCGTTACACCACTCAAAATCTTTCGGAGAGCAACAAATAATACCTAGAACCGAAATTCGGAAGAGCGTCAGATAGATGAACAAATTCTCTTGGGCTCAAACAGAGACAGGCGATTTGGGAAGAGCATATCATTTGGCGTTTATGAAACTTGCTGCGAATACATTGATGGAAAATCTTGTCTAACTCTTGAGATAATTAAAACGCTAAGCTAAAAAGCTGATAAATCGTTCTTATTAAGAATAGTTTCTTATAAAGAAGATAGGTTCTTTGGCTACCATTGATAACACCTCCACTGCAGTATTTACCAACTTTAAGGCGTTTCTCAGAAAAATAGAGTTTTAAATTGCGTAAAAATTCGTCAATTTCCTTTAAAATCTAACTCATCACCCAAATCGCACGTCATACCTCACCAAAGCATAATGATTATTGCGTCAGGCGGCAAAGGATCTCGAATCAAAATGAGGATATTTTCATCAGTTCATTCTCCTGCCGCTTGATTTCATTTCTTTACATTAATATTCAATCGATTTAAATGCTATAGACGGAAGTAACTATTTATTGGTTTTATGCATCATTAATGATATTTTAATCTGAATAATACACAGCGTTGGCAACGTTTCCAACGCAGTTTTTCACGTACTGCTTGAATTCTGTGTTAAACCCATCAATTTGAGAATATTCATAACAATAAAAAGAACGACATCTTTTTATAATCATGAATATTTATTCATGATAAGTATATAATAATTATAATTTTAAAAAGTTACCACTCGATAGAACCAACCTAATTTAAATTTATATTCACAAAAATATCTCTACGCAAAATGACTGTTAAAATCTCAGAGAAAAAAATGTCACACTGAGAATTAGTGAAATTTAGAGGGCGGTAAAAATGCCACCGTAGAATTTTCTCGGGGGACAAAACCATTTTGGCGATGGCCTGGGATCCTGCTCAGCATTACCCTCAAGAAGGCTCAAAGAGCACTTTGAGAGACCGTCCTTTTTTGGGCCTCTTAACGGTGATTTTGCTAACGCCTTCAATTCGTCCCTTCACTTAGACCTGAGGAGAAGAACCTTTTCTTCATGGACGCATGTCATTCCTACACATACGAAATGTAAGGGAGCACAAGAATTCCCATTTTTCCATTCCAAAGAGCCGATTATTTCATCTATGCGATGCTTGCTTAACCGTTCTCGCAATTAATATATTTTTCACATGTCAATTTAATGTGATAGATCTGTCATCTCAATAAACAAGTTCTATTCGAAGAAAGAATTTTCATTCTAAATAAATTATGCCGACGCCATGTGTTCTTAAATCACACGTGGGTTTTGGTGATGCGAGTTAAGACACGGTCAAGGATTATCTGAGACTATGCTAATGTGAAGACGAATAATACACCTCTTTCATTACAAAAGACACTGTTGCAAGCGTTTCTTTGACGAACCCTTTTCCTCGCCAATCTTTTGTCTTGCCCTCAGGAGAAAGTCCCTTCCTTCCTGCGTCCCCTTCCCCTGCTCTACACATTTTGGAATTCTTGGAGGCTTTAAAAGCTTTTCTACGGCAGGAAGAGACGAGAGCACTGGATTTAAACTGCTTGCCCTATTCCTCGAAAGCTGTAGAGTTAGAACGGAGAACTTACATTTAAAAGGACCACAAGTGTATAAACGTGTGATAGCTCAGTCATTTTGTCATCCTATTTACTGATATTATGATTTATCGAGCACTCTAAATTTATCATATGACTTGATGAACACTAAAAAAATACGAGAAATGAGTAAAACGTCTTTTTTGGTTGCATCGAACCTTCCTTAAATGCCACTGAATCTAAATTTTCTTCCATTCTTTCCGCACATCTATATGACGGTCTTCCCTGAAGCAAAATTCATTTTTTATTACTTTACCCTAATACTCACCGTTCGAGTGCATCAAGAATTGCCCTGAAGAAAAAAGGAGTAAATGCAAGGGGTCTTGCGTAGAAAAATTTATATTGGTTTTCAATTTTATGACTTCCTTTCACAGTACTCATGAGATATTAATAACATTTAGGTATTATTTCTTTTAAAAAATACCGACTTATGTATTACCAACATCAACGATTAAATACAATTAATTTACGCGAGCAGAATTATGAGGACCATCCCTAGAACACATTGAAATAATCCGATACTTTGCATAGACATTAATTAGTTGGCAGAATGAACGAGTTCCATAATGCCACAAGATACACATTGAGATATTTCTATGAATTCCTTGCCTATCACAACGAAACACATTTCCCGAAGCCAACTAAATTTGGCTACTTAACATGTCATAACATACTTAGTTTAGTACTGCTTCCACATATACATGAGACATCGTTATGGAGTTACGTACCGCATCTTGCAAGCGTCGCAATAGTATGATAGAGATATAGTTTCGAAGGAATGTCGGTTACTTTTCCTATTTCTGTGAGAGAATAGCGAGTAAAAGTGCTCCTTCATTCTTGAAATGAAAATGAATAATTTCTATTCTGGAATTTACACAGCTTTTGCGATGTTTACAATTATGAAGAAATGCAGAATTACAGAGGCTACAAAATCTTCTACCAAAAAATCATGAGATCACCGAGACTTTACTTTAGCCGATCGATTAATACTACCAGCTTACAATATCAATTTTGCTTTAACTTTCATAATTTTTTACCCACAAGGAAAAAGGGTATTTAAAAAAAAGAAGACATACAGCGACGGAAAAAGATGACAAAGATTATAAATGATGGAAAGGCCCTTTTTCATGGAACGATGTCTTTTCTTTAAGAGAATGATTCGATCGTTCCATCGACCTCTTCTTGGTAATTGCATTTACTTTGAGAACAGTGAATGGAAAAGAAAGGATGGGGAGGGGTTGCATATTGTCCTTAAAGAAACAGGTCATCTCCAGCGGTGCATCCCACGGCCATTATCAAGGAATATGTTTGCATGCCACATACTGGTCGTAATATAAGCATTGCATGGCTTCCCAAGACTGGACTCGCTTCTACAGTGGTTTTGAGCTCTCATTGATCGTTTCGCTTATGCAAGTATTAGTTTAACATCACAGGCCTATAATACTGTTCCAGATACTGCGGCTCCGTGAATATAAAAGCCAAATATGGACCATTTATATAAGTAGTATTAGTGAAGGAAAGTTTTTTCTGAACATCTTTAATTTGCAATTTCCGTCTATTTGAAAAATAAACGCCCTAAAATCAATCATCACTATTAACCAAAGAGCTTTTATTCAATTACTATTTAGTAATAGTATTAGTTCAAGTAATATTTTAAACGATATTATTCAAATCAGTATTGTCTCAGTACTTTCAATTTTCAATTACTTCCATGTAAGTTACTCAGCCATAACTATATTTCAATAGGGAGTGTAAATTGTATTCTACGTGACACTGAAAATATTCTCGTGATAGCCAAAATATTTATAAAATCTTGTCCGGCTTTCCAAAATTACAATTTCATTAGCAATTTAAGGATGATAATAGACAATATGTGAATGATTAAATAAGTTATAAGAATTACTAGTAAAATGCATGAAATAGTAATTTAAAAGTCATTAAAGAATGAGTAAGAATAATTACATTCAAAGGATAATTTCGTGCGATGAGCACAAAACCTATCGCCTTTGAAAAGAACCTCTGTAGAAGTTAATTTTTAAAGATTAATATTTAATCCACATAATTATTATAAACGTGATTTTTTTCAAATAACCACTGATAAATATCGTAGCCATCGTTAATTTAATATATTCTGTAGCACTCAAACAATTTGCTTTCTTAGAAATATTACAACCTCATTAGAGGTTTAGACTGAAGTGACTTTCGCCTAACCTCCTAGGTTGTGATAATATTTACAAAGAGTATGTAAAAAAGAAAGAGTGGGAAGAAATCTATGCAACGATATTGACAAAAATACCACGTTCCTAAAAAAAACATCCACAAAGCATGGGGTGAAAAAACCGTTAAAATAAAGCAATATACAGTATAATGTAGCCAATAGAGCAAAATGAAGAAAAAAATCAAATGAATCGAAATAAATAAAATTCAAAATAAATAGATAGAAAAAAAGAAATTGGAATTAAGGACTGAAAATTACAGAAACCAAAATTAAAAACTTAAGCATAATAACAGTAACATAATTGCAGGTCAATAACATAATAACGTCATAAAATAAAATTATCACATAACTAATAATAATGATTCTAGTCAGAGACAGCTTTAATATTTTTTGTAGATCATCAACATGTAAATACCTTTATCATCTTTTACAGCAAAGGATGAAGCGATTTAACGGAGTAAAGTGCTATGAAAACATATTTAAAAAACGAGATTGTGTTACCTCTGTCTTAGCAAGGAAGTACGTAAATACATACATACTGGTATGCCATTACATACGGAGTATTTTCCTGCTCACTGAATATCATTATCACGACGACGAAGGTTTAAGATTAAAACCCGAAATCGTTCCTAATATTATTTTGAAGTAACTGTAGTTCGCCCTCACTCATTTCATGTGCATTTTATACTTCCGCGAATAAATGCAAAGTCAGGGATAAATCTGGGCGTTTCAAAGTCACTTCGGAAGCAGCAAATGCGGGTCACACCCGGAAGAATACGATTCGAAAATTAATGGAATGCTGCGGTAAGTATTCGGGGGAGAAAAGGGTTATTTATAATTTAATTACTTCCTTCGAGAGTATGACAGATGCGTCCAAAATGACTCTTTCCACGTACACACTTATATTTCTGATATGCTATTTTTTAAAATTTGGAATTCCTTATTTCGAAAGGACAACATCAGTGTACTCCAAACTGTGTGAAGCGACACATCAGTGTCTGTAATAAAAATTTCCATAATTACAAATTCAACTATTTATTTATTGAATATGCTGTTTGCGAACTATTATCTAAAATCAATAGCCTAAATTAGCTACCAATTCAAGTTTACTTCTTTCGTAATTTAGATACTGGTATCTAACTTCCTTAAGTTGAAATAAAACTGTAAAAAGTACTTTTTAACCTGATGAAGTGCTTTTATTTATATTTGATGAAGGCTTTTATTACTAACTCTGCCTTGGATTACATAAAAACGATGGATTAAGATCACATTTTGGATGTGTCTTTATTATTTATCCCGTGATTTATTATCGGAAGAAATATATTCTGCGTCACATCACTTAACAACACTTTTTCTTTATTCAACATTGCCTAGTAAAATTCTCCAAGATATTTTGCTACATACAACATTTTCTGATTGAAATATTTGATGTTTTTACAGCATGCTACCTTTGAAATATTTATTCTGTACTCTCTGAAGAAATTACGTACTTATCTATTTAACCGAAAAATACACAATTAATTTGACTTGAAACTAAGTAAACAAAAATGATTGTATAGCCCAGTCCCGAAAGCCAGAATAACACATTAAAGAGACATGTTTAATAAATCAATGTAGTTAATTAAAGGTTACTTGATAATTACAATGACATGCGATGTTTAACCGTTTACTCCATCCATGACGTCTTTTCCATATATTTCCATATTATACTCACATAAAACAGTACAAATACCAATTTGCATTTAAGTTTCCATCATTGCAATGGTTAACTAGTACGGGTTGATTAATAGCGCGATTAGATATGAAGAATTCTCGCAGGGGTATTTAAATGAGCCATTTCAATGAGATTTGAAAAGTATAAGAAAAATGTACCGAGAGATACACTTATTTTAGATGCTTGGATAAAAAGATAGGTTGGTACTGGTAATTGTCCAGTGGCACACATCAACTCAGAACTTATTTCAATATTACAAGATAACAAATTACGAATAGTTCCCGCAAAAGAATTACTAGTTCAAATGTATTAAATGTGGAATACCTGAATTATGATCGGTTATGCTTTGAAGTTTTCATTATCAATGGAATATAAAAATGGCCCTTTTACACTTCCAGTCTAAATTTGCTTCATCAATGAACACAGTGTGGAATTCTGCCGTTTTGGTTATCGATCGGTCCTTTTGAAGGAGAAATACGATGAATCACGTAATGAGAATTCTTAGAAACGTTTTAGGAAAGATTGCATACACTTTGGCAGGGAAAGAATCACAGAAAGTGCTGGACATGGTGTGATGTTATATACGGAGTTGCGAAATGTTCTTACGAAACGAATAATAAGAATGTATTAAATACCGTAATTTAATATTCAGAGGTCTTTCCATCGAATAGTTGTTTTGTGCAATTAGCCATTGACTTGCAATAATTCTAATTAGTTTCGCAAGTTCTTAATTTTGAGATTATGCAAGAAAATTGAAGATTCAAACTTATAAAATAATTATATTATTCTTTAACATCTAACATTCGAAAAATTATATGACTAATCGGAATAATCCTTCTTTATGTCATAATAATAAAATATTAATGTAACATACTATTAATATTATTATTAATTCCACGGAATTCAGGGATTCAAATGTTATAATTTCATGAATAATATCGTGATTATGATGATGATTGCATCTTTCACCCTACTGTACTTATTCTTCGTAAGAGATAGAGTTAGTGGCTGTTTTCCTATCTTTACCATATCCAAATATTGGATTAGATAAAAAAGAAGCAAAATCTTTAGATACTCTGTAATTCTCATGAAGAATTTGGAAACCTCTTCAAGAACACTCAGTTATTCGGATTTATAATGTAATGTGGCACTCGAAAATCGTAGAATGCGTAAGGAATTACTTTTCTTAAAAATGTTAAACAAGGAATAATGGAAAAATAAATGGAAAGCATATAAATTCTAATATGATCTATCATTTTTGGCCGTACTCCGAGGAGAGTCATAATGAAATAAGCAAATTTTGTAATTTCATGTGAATTCTTCCTTATATCACTGATCATTAGTAATCGGCCATTCGAGAGCCATATTTAGAAGAAAAATTTAGACTATAAACAAAGCAGAAGGAAGTGAAATCCTTGCCTCGGCAACGTATAAATAAATAACTTCTTTTTATGGAGAAGAATCTCCATTCCGTCTTACCCCATGTAAACAGAATACAGCACCTTATATCGGCTGAAAATATGAAATCGAGATTTGTTTTTAAGAGACTCATGAAATACCTGAGGGATGATTAAATAAAGGGCATCGGCGCGGAATAACGGCAGAATTGAAATGCAGAGCAACGCAGAGTAGATAAACGGAAACAGGCTTAGGAATCTAGGTACACTTCCTTCCCTCAATCGATCAGATAACCCAATGGACGCCTTTAAGGAAAAATTGGATGCACTGCGCTCCATATCAATCAATGAAAGATGAATCACAAGGTCTCGGTGATCTTTATCGGTGATTGAATTCCTTTCCGAGAAGCAGGCGCATCAAGGACTTTGACCCCGAATCGCACGTTTCAATATCATCGTCGTAGAGAATCTTTATAGAGCAAGGAATTGTGCAATTGGGGAAGATGAATTCGACGGCTTAAATTCGAAGCTCTCCTAAGACATCGTTCCATTGCTTCTTTATTTTAACTCCCCGTCAAAATGTCATGTAAATGAAAGCTATTAGCAGGTTTTATAAGACCGAGGAATTGTATTGAAAGAACAAATGAATGAGCTGAATGGTAAACGGGCCGAGGTTATCTCTTTTACGAGGCAAATCCGTCTCGGTTATTTCTAATATGCGTTTCCTAAAGTTCCTGTCATTCAACGCTTTCTGATGTCTCACGCGAATTAATTCAGGAAACCTGTGATTCATTCTCCATTTGCCACTTGAAAGGAAATATTCTATTAAATAATCTATAATGAAGCGCATAATGATCTATTGAATGTCAGTCATAATAGTCTACTACATATGAACTGGTGTTCTATTCACCCCGAGAAATGAGACTCTCTTTTAAGATTTATAATATTTCCTTTTGACAAACTTCATAAACTCTTTCTGGCTTTCTATAGCTGATACAGTTTTTAATAGAATAGTTGTAAGTCCTGAGTTATGACAACGTATTATCTCTGATATTTGAATCTATGAATAATATCCTGAATAATTGTTTATCGGGCAATATTAATTGTTTATATATATTTGGACATAATATCTTAATTTATTTAGTTTAAAATCTATATACTTAGACCAGTGATGTCCCCAAAATGGTACTTTGGCAAAGTGAAAATATTCGTTTCTATTCTAACAAACGATACAAATAACTAAGAAACATATTCGGAGTTAATATTTCAAAATAAACCTGATTTAAGACAAGTAATTAGACGCCATCGAGACAGCATGTCAAAATTCGCTTAATAGTCTGTTTGAAATATTTTATTGTATTTATTTATAAATAACAATTTCATTCAAGTCCTTTCGCATTCAAGTTCTCGTGAAAGAGTAGCAGTTTCTCGTCACTGATATTACAAAGAAAGCAGTAAACAGGATTTCAATTCATGCCATAGAGCCACAAAAATAATGGGCAAAAATATGAATATTTATATATGTGTATTATCTTTTTAAGCAGCTCAAAGTTAGTTCAGATGAAAAGAAGGAGATAGAAAATTTATTCACCCTAAAACTGCATCAGCGTATGCAATCTTTATTTGAAAAATCGAACTTCGAACAGCTCAGAAGCAATTCGCTGTAAATTTAGAGCCTGAAAAAGTTTACAAAGCTGAACTTTTCCAAACTTGATATTTTGTCTTAAAATTTTGATTTAAATTATTAAATATATAACATTTTGTTTTATAGAAATAATTTAAAACAATACATTATTTTACATTATTATAATATATTATTACAATTTTACGATTACAGTAATAAATTATTATTAAATATTCTTATAAAAATTTATCCTAATAATGATCTTATCATCAACGATCATCATAATATATTATTACAATTTTACGATTACAGTAATAAATTATTATTAAATATTCTTATAAAAATTTATCCTAATAATGATCTTATCATCAACGATCATCATAATTTAATATTTTATTAAAAGTTTGTTCGAATCAAATAAAAAACATTCACTATAAAATTATATTGTTGAAATTAAAATATTTTTAGTTTCTCATAAGTCTTTCCTCAATAAAAGTAAAGATGCGAACTGGACATGAGCAATCGATACCAATAGGACCCCCAAAAAAGATACCGAGTAAAAACTAAAGATCATAATGAGCGAATATTTTTACATAATTTGACTCAAGATGTGGGTCATTTTAATGATCGATATTCATTCTTTTCTCAAATTGACATTCACTGAAATTCCGGAAAATTAGCGAGGGAATCGCTAGAAGTAGTAAAAGAGATGTTTCTCTATCCGCTAATCTGTTGCCCTTCATAACATTTACGAAACGAGGAGCCGATGGAAAAACGAGACCAGATCTAGAAATCGATCGAAATAGGCAATGCGCGAGTGGATATCGCCATCCCTCTCCTCCGCTCGTATTCCCCTCTGCGCATGCGCGCGCGCCCCCAGCGCCGGCAGAGGATTTAAAAG
This sequence comes from Pachydiplax longipennis, assembly GCA_036926295.1. NCBI lineage: Eukaryota > Metazoa > Arthropoda > Insecta > Odonata > Libellulidae > Pachydiplax > Pachydiplax longipennis. The sequence continues at coordinate 8,087,305 of JAVFKF010000024.1, read as the reverse complement.
CGGGCGACGAAGGCCTCGGAGTATTCACTAGTGAAGGGAAGTGCATACGATACGGATATCCTCGACTGGACAGCCTAACGAGGAGCGATAGGGGAGTTGAGTTGAGAGTGAGAGGAGTTGTTAGCTCTCTCCCGCTGCGTGACCGCGACCGCTCCAAAATGCCCGTTCCGAGCGAGGAAGCGATTCCCAACATCGTAGTGGTGCCACAGTGCAACGGAGGAGAGGAGGACCTCTTCTGCCCTCCGCCCATGAAACATCGCGACACGAGGGACAGCATCTCATCCGTGGACAGCGACATCTCTCTGTCTTACGACTCCTCAGCGCACAGGGACTCCGTGACCAGCACGGAGGGAGGCCGTCCCGATGCCGGATCAGACTCCGGCTCTGAGTCCTCCACCGGAGGAAAGGACTCCGGCTGCGACCAGGACCCGGAGGAATGTCAGGACAAAAGCACGGCGACGGCGGCGGCCGACGAGGCCCCGTTCGAACCTCCGGACGATGACCTCGCTGCTCGTATCGTGGCTCAAGTAGAGTTCTACTTCTCAGACGTGAATATCACCAAGGATGCGTTCCTCCTGAAGCACGTGAAACGCAACAAGGAGGGATACGTCTCTCTGAAGCTCATCTCGAGTTTCAAGAGGGTGAAGCACCTCGCCAAAGACTGGAGAGCCGTGGCCTACGCACTCGAGAAGTCCGCCAAATTGCAGGTAAACGAGGCGCGTACCAAATTGCGCCGGATAGATCCCCTGCCGCAGTATGACGAGACGACCCCTTCGAGGACCGTAGCGGCCATTGACCTTCCACTGGAAAGACCGACCATCGAAAACGTGGCCGAGCTGTTCTCTCCGTGCGGAGAAATAGCCCTCGTGCGAATCCTACGGCCCGGAAACCCCGTTCCGGCCGACGCGCGGCCATTCGTGGCGAAGCACCCGGAGTTGGCGAACACCGTGTGTGCCTTAGTCGAATTCGAGAAGGCAGAATCCGCGAGGCGTGCGGTGAAGGAGGCGGCGGAGGGCAAACCCGGCATGAGAGTGCTGGAATTGACGAAAGCCACCGCAAAGAAGAACTCGAAAGGTGAGGCCGCAGCCAAGAAGGAGATTCAGATGCTCCAGCAGCAGATACGGCAGCTGCGTCAACCACAATCTCAGCTGCTCAGCGTACAGCCCAAGAAGAAGGCCAACGAGAGGGCAAACGCGAGACCTTCGTTTGTGGCGGACAGTGTGATGGGAGGAGGTGCAGAGGCGGAGGAACGGCCCGCAGATTCTAGCCGCAGGCGGTGGTCAGGGCCGCTGGAACGACTTCAGCACCGAAGGACCTCCAACCCATCCTGTAACAATTCTCCGAGACTCCAGAGACACAAACCCTTGTGTCAATCAGCGTCATCCCCGGCAGAAGGGGGTGCCAGCCCGTGGGTGCAGAGGAGGATGGCAGCCGCATCCGTGGACACCCGTCCCAGCGCAGATTCCCCGCAGCCGCGCCCCAGGAGCAACAGCGGAGCCCTGACGGGAACTTTGGTCCTTCCTACGAACGTGGTGCGTATGCCGCGTGGACCAGATGGCAGCAGAGGATTCAGGTTTGGGCGAAGGGGATCTGCAGACCAAAACGAAGCCGAAGTTGAATGCTGAAAGACTAGATAGACTGAAGCTCCGCGCCGAGCGTTCTTTATTCTTCGTTTTTGTGAACGAAAAATGTGACGAACTTTCGTCCATGTGTTGATATTTATGAACTATTGAATTGACGGACTCGACGTTTTTGAGTTCGAGTGAGAAAATCAAGTTGATTTCCTCTTGTTCCTTTTTTGTATTTTGTAAGTGCCTGCGAATGTTGTGAATGTTTTTTCGAGAAGTGATGATTGAATGCTTAAGTTATTTCGTAGTGTGTTGACGAAGCTGATTTGCGCGAACCAAAGACTTGAATGGATAGAATTTTGTTTTGTTGTACGAATTGTTACATTAAAACGAAAATTCAACTAAAATGATGTAATTGTTATTTCCCTGGTCACCCTTCGGAACGCTTAGTCATTTCAGGTAAATAGGTCTCGGCCGTCGACGGGAAAGCAGTCCAACTGGAGCGAGAAGGTGAGAAAGCTCGCAAGGCCGATGACCGCGGGGCATTTGGAAAAGCAAGAAAGGAAACCTTGGCCTTGGGGCTTCACCGGAGAAAGTTCACGCTCTAAATGCTTTCCGAAGAAAGGTTTTTTGAAATTCGCGAGAGCGGATAAATGCAGACAAAGTCCTTTCGCCTGATATTCTCTCAATTGACCGCAGATTGCTTTTCTTCCTTTCGTGATATAACTTAATTTCAGAGCAATTAACGGCTATCTTTCAGGCTTGAACGCAATTGAGGTTAATCACCGCGTCAATAAATTTAATAGAGCACGTGCGAATGTTCTTGTGGCGATCACGGCCGATGAGATCAATCTTGAAACAGGTCTTTCAATTGCGTAGATTTCGGGGTCATTTATCCAGTTTTCTTTATGGAGTTAAACCAGATACTCAAGGTGTAATGCGCTTGGGTACAAGATCCTCAATAAATTAATTTCATTGCCTCGGTATTGCGAAAGAGCATAAATTTCCCTTTCTTTATTATAAGTACTTAATTATAAGCGATAATTTCTGCTATACAAGTCAATTTAGTACCATCAGAAGCTACTTTGAACTGACTGACAAATAATCAAGCTTTTCTATGTCTTGAAGACAACCCTCTAACATTTTAAAATTCTTGTCACTATTAATCAGCCTCTTGATTAGGCGAGATTAAGTCTTGACTTAGACTTTGGTTGAGGAATTATTTCATTATATTCGAGAGAATGAACTGGAAATTCATTCTAATAGCTAGCTGAAGATTTTTAATCTCCTTATTCATAACTGAGATATAATTAAAATAATTATACATTTACTAATCGTTGCCAATTTGTATGGCATTTACAGCCTATTGAGAATTATCAGCCTCTAAATATGATAATATTTGAAATTTCAAGGAAATTATTAAACTAAATAAGATCGCCGTTACTCTGGTCGAGTGATAATTAAATTAACAGTTGAGCGAAATAATTTCAGCGGATAGAAGAGTTCCTAAGATTCTCAAGCTATTCACTCATATGAAGATAAGATACATTGGCTAAGATATAATAATTAAATACGAGAGAAATAATTGCAATTATTTTTATTGTTACTTAAAATCGAATAAAATAATCACCAATCATTCACCATTCTTATATTCGGGTCAAAGAGTTAAAGCTCACTATGTGTACAGTTTCGTATGAAAATTTCTATTGAAAAGCATAAATAAAAAATAAAATTTTGATTGCATTGCTAAAAGAAGTGTATTAATTTCAAGCTTATCGTCGTTAACAGAGAAATTTAAATTATTTTCAACATTGAGTTGGTGGATTGTTTAGTAAAATAAGAACCTAAACCATTAAGACACAATCAAATTGTTAAACGAGGAATTTGTAGGTTAACCTGATAGAACAACGCTTAAATTTACCATTCGAATTAAATACCATTTATTCGGCAATTCAATGTATACTACTAAAGCCCATTTCAGTAAGCAGAAAAGGCACTATCATGGTGATACATTCAATTTGCGAGCATTTAAACTGTGGTTCACTAACCTCTATTCGTGGACAAGAGCCTCTAGCCAACGCTATCCCTTTCCCAAGTGACCTGCGGCATTTTTAAAAGTGAAACTCCTCTTAGAGTGGACGCAAAGAAAGAAATGGAACATTTAGATTCCATACTAAAATTTACTCCAAGCATACGGATGAAATGCAACAATGTAGCTTTAAAAGTAATACGACCGTAAGTCAAGTAAGTAAGTAAGTAAGCTTAAGGAATGCAACATTGTAACCTAGCACAATATTGGAATTGAATGAAACTCCTAATTTAGTGCAGAATTGAGAGGAAAGCCTTCATCCATCTGGTTGCCTTTGAGTCCTTCGAAGAATAAATGCCAAGGACAGATTTTATATTGAAAATCCGTATCATCGAACTGCACTGAATCCACCTGTAATTGAACTATTCCTCTGACATATAAATTTCAATTTAAAGAATTACCTCTTTGCGTTCGAAGAAGTCTTTCAAATTGAAATGCATTCCGCAGATAATGACCGTGACAGGATTGCAAGAATGGTCAATGAAATATACATTAAATAATCTGCAGTAATCTGTCCTGAAGCTGCCTTTCGGCGTGTGGCAGGGGGTGTTTGTAACAGTTGTACAAAACGCATCGTTTTAAATATGTTGTAGAATATGTAAAATAAGTGAAGCGGCTTTAGGAGAAAAGAATACGAATACATTTAGTGAATGAGGAAGAAGGGAATTAAAGCGATACTTTGGAGGATTCAAATGTGGGTGAGGCAAAGGGGCAATCGCCTATTCCCCTTTGCATTTAAAGGGATATAAAGTATAACTTGTTGAAGTCGCTTGATACATTATCCCGTTTAAAACTCAATTTCTCTCGGCCCCTTTCGCACGAAACAAATGGTAAAAATAACGCTTAAGTCGCGGATTTTATCCTGTACTCAGATGCTCAGCTCAACCACATTTGACACATCAAAATTTACTTCTACATCATCAGTGTCGTTCACCTTATCTTAATAGTGATTCCTTGTGAATTTCTTCTTTAGAATGACTAATTTTGACTCAATAAAATTAAGATATCAAGAAGAAGAGAAATCTTTTTCCCCACCGTCGGAGTCGACAGGATCTCTGAGATGGAGTAAAATCTTCTCTATCAGATTTTCTCAGGAAAAAACGTTGATTAGAAAGACAGCTTATGGTGTTCCTTTGGTCACATTCTTAAGAATAAAACATAGAAAAACGGAATGAACAAAAGTAAGTGATCTCTATGCGCGGAAAGCAGATCATTTTCAAACATATGATGGTAGGCGACCAGCATTACAGAACCCGTTTAATACGCTATCCCGCTTAAGACGCTTTTCACTCGGTCTCCTGAAAAGCGACTTAACCGGGTTTTGCTATACTTGCTTTTTAAATATTTTTCCATAAACGACCTGGAATCGGAGAATTCCCTCTGAACTACGCGCAATGCTTTTTCATTTGCTGAGCGCCCACTATTTCTTGAAAATGCCTCCACTTTTAGTTTTCACAAATGCATTAGCGATTACATTATGTATTTATAGTGGTATTTCCTGATCATTCGACCCGGGTTCAAAACCCGACCAACCTGACTACTTTCGATTAGGAACAGATTATGTGATCGAGTATTGTTTGGTTCTTCAGTGTAATTGTCCATCCATTGACCTATTGTGGAGTTTATGACAGATAAAGAAATTAATCTAAATTCAGAGAACGAGAAAATTTTCATCATATAACTCTTCCTTAGCAATAGTGGTGCAGACCCGTGAAATAAGCGCTCGCAGTAATTTCTTAGCCAACCAAAGATGGAAAAAATAAGAGGAATTTTCGGATTGGGGTTTTTTCGTGGTGCAACATAACTGGAGACCGGATATGGACAATGAAAACCAGAGAAGGGGTAACCTAGCGACAGTAGCAACTAGTGAATAGTATCCTAATAAACTATGGGGCTTATGCCTTTATTGATGAGGTCCCTGATAAGATCAGAAGCTCGTCTCTTTTTATTTTAAGATCTATAGTTATGGTAGCAATAAATCACTTAAAATTTATTAAATTCAACCACCGCCTACCATTCTTTACTTTCTGACTTTCGCTTCGAACTTCTAACGCACGTCAGCATATAATATTACTTGTAAAATAGGATATAACTGACCTAATTAAATGAAATGTCGAAAAGAGGCCTTTCTGAGCGCTAATCATCGGCGTCGAAATTAATTATTCAATTTAATATAGTAAAAAATAACGGTCAAATAAAATGGCCATTAGTAAATTCTATTCCACCCTCCGTAAATAGAAAACCATTGACTCTCGGTCTGAATTCAGGCGGCCTTGATTTATATACTTCTAAGCGAAAACGATTCGCATACAGATAAATGAAATTCTCCATAGAGCATCTCGACTTGTTAGCGGAGATTTCAGGTTCGAAAAGCTGCAATGGCTATAGATGCCTGCTCTTTTTTAAGAAAGGGCGCTAGATATATCCTCAAATGTCGGTGAACTCGATAATTAAAATTATAAAGGCTCGAATTGGCTTTTATAAACAATATCTTTTTCGATATTTCAAGAATCATAAAAAGTGTTAACGTGCGAAACGCTAATTTATTCATAAATTAGACAGGTGAGTAAAAAGATCAAGCTGCTGCTGAAACAGATAAGTCTAATAGAAACAGCAATAATATCGTTATATTTGGATGTAAGGGTTCGGCTGCTGCAAAGCTCTTCAGATGGAATCAACGCGAGTAAAGCAGATCAGATACCCGTTGGAAGATTATCGAACAATTCATTTCTGATCGATTTAAAATGATGTGCCCCTGCATACAGTAGGCTTCTCATGAAACGTATTGTTTTTGTTCTTTCATCAAAAAAATATGATTTAACGTTTAACATCTTTCCCGCTCGTTAAGATACCATTCAATTATACTTTACAATTTGAATTTTGTAGAGTAGTAAAATTACGTTTTCGTGTGCTTTTTACAATGATTTGCGTAGATTTACTAAGTGGCATAATACCAATTTGTGTATCTCAACATCAACAAAAAAAATTCACTGAGTATTTAGGAGAGTTAAGTAGTAAGTCATAATAGGTTGTTTTTTTTAATCAAACAGAGAGGATTTTCCTGCACGTATCCCTCTAAGGGAGGCTTAATTGATGGTCATACGTGACACTTTATGATACAATTTATGATACGGGGAGGAGTGGTTAGATGACGGAGATGGTGAGAATTTCGTTATGAAAGAGGTAATAATTGGCCAAGGAACAGTTCGATATAGCGGTGATTTCGTATCATCTGCACTCGTTATATACGGGATAATTAACATCTGCGGCCATAGGAAAGTCCGAGAAGCCCGAGATTATTACTAGTTGTAAATTGTGCTAAAGAAGAGAAGTCCGCAGTTGATCAAAATTAACTTTCTGTGCATTTCTTATGAGAGCATTCTCAAGTCGTCCAGAGTCGATCCAAGGATACTTTCGATAGAAGAATATCGATATGTCTTACGTCAATGGACCTCTAATGAATCTCCAAATTTCATTTTTCTATATCGTAGGTAAGTTCGTGAAGTTTATGTTCACAAATTTCTTTCGGGTAGTTTTGCGGGAGTTACTGTCATTGGATAAATAAATGTATAAATATATGCACTATGGAGATAATTAGAATAGATATTATTGCACTACCGCTTTATTATTTATTTATATTTCACGCTGCGATTTGGCTATATTGCCTCCCCTGGCATTCACCCATGGCTGCGAGGGAAAACCCTTTTAACCCGCAGGCAGTATAAAATTTGCTTTAAAAAGTATTTGAACCACTAAGGATACACGTGAGAATCTTTGGAAACTGGATCAGAATCAAACCATTCTTATGCTCGAAAATTAATATTATATTGTAGTTATATAAGAGTTCCGATAGTACTACGTAATATCTCTCGACAGGGAGCAAACGGCATTTTGGGATGGTTAATGAATCATTCATTAAATTATCATCTGGATGAATCTATTCATGGAGCTTCATAAGAATGGAAAATGATGCTGCATATACATAGACATTCATGCAGACCGAGTTCCCGGGTTAAAATAGTCTGACAGCATGTAATTCAGCAATATGAATATGTAATGTTATTTAGATGTCTACCCTTACAGCAAGGTTAGAGCAGTAGGAAATAAGCACCAAGAAAAACGAAAACAGTCATTATTTCTTCTCTCACACCTATATAAAGAATCTCGTAATTTTTAGTGCTCCCCTTATCATTTGTTTAGCAAATACTATGAAGAATTAGACATATTTGCATTTTTTATTGAAGGAATCAAATTGATGTGCGTCACATGTCCCCTTGATGACGTGCTTTCTCACCCACGGATCTACGAAGAACATCCTATGCAATAAAGATTAAGTCTCGAGGACTAAGATAGGGCTCTCAAGATGTATTCGGAAGCTTTCGCTGAATATTTCCTCACATATATTCACAAAATCAGTCTTGAAACGAGAATCGGATGAAGTTCTTGTCGATCTTGAAAAGTGAATGTTAGGATAATAGATCAAAGACTTTCGTCCATGCATTCTACGGAAAGATTTTAACTTGGAGAAGAAATTAGGAAACGTCGATATTTGTTAATGTAAGTAATTTGAATGACCTTGGAATCCGAAGTCCAAAAGGCAGGTATCTTCGCCAATATTCTAGCGCAGCTTAAAAGGACGCTTATGTTATATTTCACATTATGCTCATTGTGAAAATGGAACAGCGGGGAATCGAATCGGAACCGAAAAACCGTTGTTCTTAATTTGAAAACAGAACCGAAAGTATTATTGAGCCCAAACCTAAAATCGATATTCATTTAGATCCAATTTTTAAGAACCAACATTCGCAATTTACTTAAATGTAATTGAAGGAAGATTTATTGAAGAGCCGTAAAATCGAATTGAAACTATTGTTAAGTTCTATTCTAAAATTTATTGTTATGTAATGTATATTAAATAATGTAAGAAATACTGCAACAAACTTTCAGAATTAAATAATATTACAACGGTCGTAATGAAAAAGCAGTTCGAACCGGTTCGACGTTCGCAGAGGTATCGAAACCGCAAACGAATTGGTATTTAAATATTTCGTTGAATGGGAGCGAAAACTTGAATGAAAAATAATACGATTCAATGCCCTGCGAAACACCGACATTATTCCAAAGCGTTGACAGATATCAATTGAAAATAATTGGGACAAGTGTTAACACAAGCTACTATTCAGGAATAGATTATCATTCTCAAACGTGTTTCAACTTGATCAAGAATTGGAAATAGAACAAAAATTATAAACTTTCGCGGAACGCATAGTCATTGCTCCGGTCAATAGGCAAATCATAATTCAAATGCCTGCATTTCATTGGCGACACTGAACTATCCTATCCAATTGTTGATAACGGAACATTTCCCACCAATAAAACAATCTTGACAGTTCGATTTTTTCGACAGATGTTTTCATTCCTTCGGATATTATTTGAAAGAATTCTCGGGCAATTTGTCGATCTTCCTCTTATCAGAGAAAAGTTCCTGCGCGTAACTGAACTCTAGAAAAAGAGGGATATAACAAATTTTAAAGATGAAATAGCATACATTTTGGAAGCTCACCGAGACCTCAACATATAATTTTTGTAAAGTTAATATTTCTTGCAATGATATAAATCAGTACGAAGATGTTTCATTATTTTTAGATATCAAATTGGTTATATACTTGAAGTCTTTCCGTTAATATGTCGCCGAAAATTTTTAATTTTTTTCTACTTTTCGACCGAATATCATCTTAAAAATATCACAATCCTTCGTGGATGCTTTAACTGAATAATATATATTTTTGACGATATGGCCGGAAATGGTCTAGAAAGTAGACTGTGGTTCCAACATCAATAGGTAAAATAATATTCATAAAAATAAATAATACACAACGTAAAATTCCTCTTAAGAAACAATTAATTTCACGATTGTTTTCGAACCTATTGTTAGTTCATCTTCAGGTAACATAGTTAAAACCGATAGTGTAATAAATTTGTTTCGTAAGAGGGATTTCATAGAATGAATTATATTTTATCCGTTACGAGGTTCCACAAAGTAAAGGCTTTAACTATAGATTTTATTATAAAATAGTGAATTCCCTAGTCAAAAACGATAGGAAGTAATTAAAGTTATAGAAAAAATTAAGTTAAAATTCAAAAGATTGATATAAATGTATTCGTCATATTATATGTCATTATATGCCATGCAGTGGTCCACTTAAGTGTTTGTTAAATTAAAACCGAGCATTTTACAAGTTCTTCAGAATGACCGAGTGATTAGAGTGCCTGAATCAATCTCCCAAAATTTCCAAACATATATCCAAAAGTTAATCCTCAAAGGCTCGAATCCTTTTTGAGAAAAGACTTTTTCCGGAAAATTAATTTTCTGGTCTGTTAGGAAATTTATAGAACCTATATAGAAGTTTCAATAGCGTACTTGTTTTAATAAAGCAATGCTTTACTTGCTTATGCTTTTGTTTATTTAAATACGCTAAATGTATTTATGACATATTTTATTATCGATATTAACCTTTTTCGTATTATAAAATTCATAACACTTTTACTTTCCTTATCATTTTGTCTGATATCTTCTTACATGCATTACCATGTACAATATGTATATATACAAAAACGTGATATTGTTAATTACTTTCTTTGTACTTTGTAGTATAAAATATGTATATATTATAAAATGTAAGAATCTTTATCCAATTTCCTTTCTTTTGGTACTAATCTCGATATCGTAGGATGATTACTTCTAATTTAATTCTGCAAAGAACAAATGTCTGCAATCGATTAAAATGAAATTTACGTGCCATTTTCAAGAGAGCATTTTCAAGTCGTCCAGAGTCGAACCAAGGATACTTTTGGCAGAAAAATATCGATATTTGTTAGGTCACTGATCCTCTAGTGAATCATTGAATTTCATAATTCTATCTAATCGGGAAATGCTTGAAATTAATGTCCTAATATTCTTCCCATGTATTTCTTACGGGAGTTACTGACATCGGATAAATAAATATATACACAACGGTGATTATTACGTAAGACGGAACGTTAAGTCAGCCTTGGCTAGGAGATTCCTTCCGTCAACGAACTCCCCAGAACAATATTAAGTCAAAAGTATTTATATATTATTCATGTAAATTAATTGTGTCAGCAATCAAAATCATATAAAAAAGCACATTCTCATTAAAATTATGAAAGAAAGGTTCACGCCTGGTTTCTATAGATGCGTTTACTGATAAGCAATTATAAACAGGGCTCCCGGCAAATCCTGGATTTGATCTCACGAAAACAAATTTCTGAAAGAGGAACCGCAATTCGAAAAAAAGAAAAAAGGTTATTCGCGAAGCGGAGGAAGAAGGAGAGGAAAACGTTATTTTTTATTTTTATAAGCGCAGATTTCCAACACGAGAATGCAATGACACCACTTGGTTTTAAAAAATGAACCATATAAATTTAAACGCAAATAATTCAACGACGAAATATATTACCAGTACGCTAGCAACTTCATGGCTAGGCTGATATGGGGTTAAGTACAATTGGAAATAGGTTGAATGTGAGAATAAGATAGGGAATCGATCGAGACCGTCAAAGACGGGAAGTGCGCGATCATTGGTCAAGTGAAGCAGAAATGGCCTTCAATAAGGGAATTACTTAATAAATGAAGCACGTGAAAGACTAGCGAAGAAGCTTATGAAATGTTACGTTCCGAGTATTATCTTATGTGGGGCAATTAAGTTGAGGAAGACCAATTTTATTTATCAACAGAGCAGAGTCTATGTAGAGAAGAATGTATAGTAGAAAGATGAAGACCAGAGAGACAAAGAATTATGAAAAAACACAAAATAAAAATCGCCTCTATGGTTCTGCGTAAGGAAAATTTCAACCGAGACAATGTTATAAGCTACATTTAATTAACCAAGTTATAAGAAATTTTCAGCTCAGAAATAAGCTGCTGATAGTAAGTAATTCTATTTATTGTGGTAATAGAGAAATAATAATTGAGTAAATATGCCTAAATAGAATACAAATTGTATACAAGTACATACAACACTTATAGCTGAATCAGAAGGGATAATAATTGAAAATGAATGATGATATTTTCCAGAATAAACAACTTGCGAAGAATCCGATCCAGTATCATAAATATTATATCACCCCAGGCAACATATACTTTGAGTACAATAACACCATATACCAGCAGTCGTTAACCTGATTCAACCTACCGCATTTTTTTGCTCTCTTATGTAATTCCTCGCCGCTCCCCGATAACTCAATTTAGCAATTTGAGAATGTATGTAGTTTTCTAACGATTACTTCGGCGTTTACGAAAACAATGACGCAGATGGGTCGTAATAAGTGCGATAATAATGTTTATCGACACAATATGTAATGCAGACATGGTTGAATAAATTGGCGTCTCCTTAGAATAAAAGATGAAATACAGACGAAACTTTCAGAACTTCTGTCTCTCAACAGATGAGACGCGTAGATAAGTATATACAATATAATAAGCATTATCCGATCGGGAATGTTTTACAATGTTAAATTGAGGTTAGGCAATGCGAGCAGCGAGTTCGACTTCGATGAAAGCGGTTCCGGGTTCGATTCCCTGTGGGAGTGCGAAATGATCTCAACTATGGATCTCAACTTAAACTCAACTCAACTTAAAAATATTACTGTATCAGTGCTACACTAATGTCTCTATCCGTGAAAAATCCTCAATCTCATAATGACACTTTTCTTTTATAATTTTTTTGTCTTCGTCCTTTCGAAGTGTATTCAAATTTCCCAAATGAAGAATTTCTACAGATCGTCAGTCTCGACTGTCCATATTATCAAAACTACCGCACAACTGAAAAGTTAAAATGTCCTCTAATGAACGGTAGGGACCAGAATGGAGACAAAGTATATATACGTATATATTAGCAATCATACAACATGAACAATATCATATACATTATGAGCAAATACCACCATAACAAAAGAATTTAACGATGATATTAGTATCCCATTTGTAGCATATCAACCCCCAGTGAGGGGAAAATAGAATCATAAATAAAATTATTTTAAAAATTAAAAAAAATCACCTAAAAGAAGTATGGTGAAAGTAAAAAATAAAATTCGCCTTTGGCCGTCAAATATTTTATCCCACGCTATTAGGTTGGGAATTTGTTCAGCGAAACACCAACAAGATTTAGTGTTTTCTGTAGGATAGAGCAATTTTTAGCTCGAATTTTAAATTTCGTAGTAATAACCGTAGCCAAATGCATATATTTTCAAAATTGAGATATTCGTTATTGGGTATCTTATAATGACCTGGAAGGTGATGGTGAACGATAAACCGGCAGATACCCGAAAATCTTCCACTCTATGTACGGGTAATTATAGAATGAAGAAATGACCTTGTGAGGGCGATGGAATTATTTCATTCACATCCATTACGGCAATTAATCAACCGAATATTTGATACTGATACAAAACTGTTTAAATTTGCAATCATCAAAATTATTTTTTTTAAATTGCGGAAACTTATAGCGCAGAAGGATTTATGGACAAAATCTCAAAGTTTGCATCGACGCCATCTTCAAATTTGCTTATATATTATGCAAAATAAGTAACATGGAAAATCCCTTGGAGGATTGCCTGCATGTAATATGAAAGAAAACGATTAATAACCTGTTCGATATTGGTAGAAAAGGTGAATACGGAACTGAACCGAGATTCGGTTTTGTCGTTGAACCGGAGCGAAAACAGAAATGAAAAATATTACGATTCAATGCTCTGAGCAGAGATAGGCCGAGCGATCTTGCATGTGGTGAACCGTCTCATAAGAAAATCCCAACGTATCCAAGTAAACAAGACGCTTCAGATCGCTCGTGTACGGTTCATATAGCGATGCAAAATTCTTATTAGCACTGGCTCATTTGGCAAGATGGGAGAAATACAAGCAGATTCGAGCGCTCGTCTCAGAAGTAATTGCTCGCTTATCGAGGAGTAAATAGTATAAAATCTGAGTTCGTTTATCGAATATCTCGTATTTAGAGGCTCCCGCATTTCGAGGGACATATGATAACTTTATGATGTTATGTAATTTGAGTATTTATCTTAATATAAGTATCTATAAGTAGTTTTTCACCGTACAGACTTCGTATAGACACAATGATCGATTGAATTATCGCCTATTCTCGATTTTAAGACGCACTCTTTGCGTTTTTAGAGCTTCTAAAGATCGGATATGACTTACATTCCATTGCATTTTGATTTGCGATATAAAATTCATTATCCTGGAAAGCAGAAACTTAAAAAAAAAATTATTTTAAGTATAAGGTATGGAGCAGCGATTCCGTTTTCCCCGTGCTAACTCACATCCTTTTCGTAAGTAACCATTAAGGCTCTCTTTCATCTATATCTCATTGTCCTTTATCGGCTTTCTAGTAGGTTATGATAAAAAAGAGCCTGCATCTTATGAAATCCTGCTCTATTTAAGGATTATTGAAGGTGATGTTAATACTATCAAGGAAAAAATTTTTCCATCGCAATCCTGATCCGACATGTTGGGAGAATAAAATCTTACAGTCGCGTTAGTATTTTTTCTTTACCTTCCAAAACTTTGTTTGGTTTGTCTCAAATTCGGGTACGTCTTAGATTCCAGAATATACAATACTTATTTTTATGCCTTTCTATTTACCCAAGTGAAAAGATACGTCAAGCTGATTCCCAAATAAAAAAATTTTCAGGAATTGTGAAATATTTACTTTTTATCATAAATAATTAATGTTTATATCGCAGTTCAAACTAACATTCTACAATATCGTTGCTATCAATTAGCAGGAGTTTCTTACTAAGGAGGAAAATTTCACTTGAGAAAAATTATACATATTCCTGACTTAAGTTTCATTTTATTAAAGTTCCTGTAATCTTGGTTTACCATCATTATCTAAAATTAACTAATCTGAAACCTCCAATAACAGGAGATTCTTATCTCCAACCCATTTTCATTTCTTGAGACAGAAGAATTACCAGGAAATCCTGGAAGTCGAGACTTTCGAGTGAAATTGAAATAAAAATACTACGAAGAGTAAATTAAGAATAATTAGCTCTTTTTTCTAGTATGTTTATTTTACAAATTCTGAGTACAACAGGTACTATCTACCAGTCTGTCGATAAATGTCTTTCAAATCTGACCGCCACACTGTGTTCGAATGAAAAAAAAACTTGTAATCGGCGAAGTCATATGCAACTGATGTACTTGGAATAAAGAGATCGATTTCAATTTAAAACTGAAATGCTAGCTAAAAAGACGCATTCAATATTTATGAAGTAACTGATATTCAGACCAAATTCGTCCTAAATTTATTTTTCTTTTAGAAAGGCTTTTCTTTTATAGAGTATTCATCGAAAAAAACGAGACTGTATCTGGGTTTGGTTATAAAATTTCTTGCTGTCCAAAAGACTCTTCTATTTTCAGTTGATGTCGGTTTTACCGTTACAAAACATTAATGAAACAATACTTTGTAAAGCCGATCCATGGTTTTTATCCGCCATCTTTTATGGGGCCGTCTTTGAAATGATGTAACAGGAATTTTGGGATTTCTAACTCCTCGACTAACAAGTTGTTAGTTGTTTTAATTTTTCATAGAATCTTAAAACCCCGGAGAGTGTGACATCAATTAACGACAACCCCTAGTTACAAATTCACTAATCCCCTTACGAATTAAAATGGTTTAAATTACTTTCCTAGCTGCCAATTGAACACAAGTGGACTCGGTCAATCCCTCCTCAATTGATAACTTTAAACTCTTAGAAAAATAAAAATTACACACCTGAAAAATCGCTATTAAATGAGATATTATTTTAAGGTTGATCCTAGAGACGGTTAACATTTTAGACAAAACATGAAATGAATCACTGAAATCTGATTCATTTTGCTCTCCTGAGATTGCGTCAGTTAACCCAGTTAACAATGGATTATGTCCTTAAAAAATGTCGCAGATACCATATTTTATGAAGACGAAAAAGACGTGGAAAAAAACGGCATCAAAATGTTTTCAAAGGAAGAGGAAATCTTATTACGGAAGATTGTCGCAGTTGATTGAAAGACATCAATGCATTGGTAATTTTGGAAATACAGTAAAATCCGGTAAAGACGCTTTTCGGGGAACCAAGAAACAAGCAGGATAGAGTTACTAAAGCCGGGCTTTGGGTCTTGCCTCATATTTTCGAAGAATGGTGTACTTTTCGCACAAAGAGAGGTGTTTAGTTACTTAATTTTGGTCATATTGCTCACTGAAATGAAGCAGACTTTTCGAGATATGCAATTAAGAAAAAATAAAGATTCTTTGAATTGCAGTGTTGAGATGGCAGTCTCTCATCGAGACTACGTTCAACAGCCCACAAAACACGCATTTTTTGTTTTTTTACGAGTTTTACTTCTTAAGATTGTGGCGAAAGGAAACACAGAAAAACGACTTTTAAAATCTATGCTCTGCCCCGAGAAAAACTGATAGAAAAAATCTCATAGTTCGAATCGTCTCCGACGGTGGCATAAATGCTTTGAGATATCTTCATTTTATTCTTACAAACAGACTCACAATGAGCCTCTTCAGAGACAAGGAGATGAGAGTGGAAGGGGGCTAAAATAATTTAAGCCTTTTTTGACCTATCAAATGAGGCGTACGATTTTCTATAGCAGGTTGAAGCGCATTTTGGGACGGGGAAAATCCGCTTCTAAAGTGGTTAGCATACCGTCTTTATCATGTGAAAAAAAAGGGCGAGAAAACCGCGTATTAAGCGGGGGCGTCTTAAATTGGAGCTTCTTGATATCTATCCCTCTCCTAACATGACTTCTCTCTTATTTTTGTTCCCATATGTAGCATGTACTGAAATAGGTTTGTTGTCTTTCCTCATAAAATTACGTCATTTAAATTTGAGATTTATTATAACTCTTAGCAGTTTTCGCCACACACCTATTCTTAACGAAAAGTTAGAATAAAATATTTAATGTATAGTGTTTCTTGTGTTCCTGTGGTTTAATATACATTAAATATTTTATTCTAACTTTTCGTTATGATATACCACCAAGTTAAGGCCGAGACTATCTCCGCTACACCTATTCTTGTTGGTGTTTTCCTGAGGTGGAGATTTTTCCTTAGTAACTGACTATAGGTTTATTTTCTTTTCTACTTTTTATTGATTTAATTTATATAAATTAAACTTCATAGAATCAAGCGATGTATGATGTCCAAAATGGAAAGAACCAAAAAGATGTACTTTTTCCACACTTTAAAAATTAGATCAATCCGCTTTTCTCCAGATGATCACGATTACTCGTCGAAACCGGTATTGTGTTATTTATTTTAATTAGACGAGGAAACGGTACAATTTTTTGAGTTTCTCTCCTTTATCTAAAATGTCATAAGTTTATATTAAAAAATTAATTTCTAATCTCAATCACGTCCTCAATTAAGTCGTGTTTTGTTCTAAACATTCGCTCCACCGCTTCTTTTGTTCGCCTGCTATTATTTCGTTTCTTGCACAAGATAATCATCCTGTTACCTTACCGAAGCATACATCCAGTATTGCATTTCTCAAAACCTATTTTGTAACAAGAGAGCTAAAAGTGAAGCTACATAGTCGCTAGCTCACCATTTCTCTCACCGTTGCGTGGATTCCACGCTAAACAAGTTAACGTAATATTCGAACAGGTTTCTTGTTTGGGACTGTCATCGCTAGTTTATTTTCCCTTATGTGTTGTTTCCTTCGTATTCCTCTATTTTGATCCCTTTCCGTCACCCTTTGGAATAGAAAATTCAATTTGATCCCCTTGCTATGCCCTTTCTCCCGTCCTTATCCAACCCACTGACGTCATCCGCACTGCCGATTACAGTAAGCAGCTATGATGTAAAACCAAATCCCTTCTCTACTATGGTTTCCCCTTATTTCGTTTAGAGTGACCCATATGCCATACACTCCTAAAAGAACCATTCGCCTTTAGTTCAGCGGAATGGGAGAGATTTCACGCAATGAATCTGCTTTTTTTTAAGTCTGCTAGAAATTTAAACTATTACTCTGAATCGGTGCATGCGAGAAATCGATATTCGCTTGCTATTCTGAGCACGGCCGACCCTGGCTGCATTGACGTCCTGCCTGAAATTGGACTCACACAGACTCCGAAATCTGAAGAAATAGAACAGCCGTAATTAGCTGCTATCATTGGTGTACTTCTGTGTTTGCATACACTTCTTTCCAACTTATTTCAATGGAAATACTCACTGGAAATTCTCAACCACTCTAAAAGTAACTAACCGGAGCGACTGCCCTCCCTTTAGTCGGATCCTGATGGTAGCATCACAATTAGAGAAGATTATGGATATTCATACCTATTCCTATACCATATTGGAATCAATTTTTCATAATTTATAGATAAATGAAAGGT
Organism: Pachydiplax longipennis; assembly: GCA_036926295.1. Lineage (NCBI taxonomy): Eukaryota > Metazoa > Arthropoda > Insecta > Odonata > Libellulidae > Pachydiplax > Pachydiplax longipennis. The sequence goes on along the minus strand of JAVFKF010000024.1, from coordinate 8,069,220 downwards.
GAACGAGCTAGAAAAAGATTGTCTTAGTATTTAGTAGCTTAATCGTCAATTATTAGAACTTAGATGCTGAGCTGAAATTAAATGAGAATTATCTCTTACAATTTTAATAATCTGATCTACTCAAGAAATATGAATGGCACGCATTCCCAAAGTAAAAATTACAATGAATAAATGAGTGAAATCATCGGAGGATTAAAATTCGCTTTAAGTTAAACAAAATCTCTTAGCTCTGAAAAAGAAAACTTTAGGTGTCTTCGCCAACTAACTAAAAATCTCACTGAGATTTTAACGCATGTGAGTTAAAGAGAAACTATTCTCTTTAAAATTTAGTACGCGAAAACTTGTAACGGAAATATATTCACTTCAAGCAGAATGGAGTTGTCATTGCTACATTTCTCTTTCCTACTTGTGGAGTAAATCCGTTGCAAGAGGGTTGTTCACGCAACGGTAGCGACTTGAAGGCATCCAGATTCAAATCTTTGGCTTTTTCTCACGAACCTAATTGCCTCTTTTCAGTCGAATATTAAGAAGGTTTGTTTCTCATAGGACATGATTTCTTTCCTTCGCCCTTAAACAATGCACTAAGTCAAACTCAAACGCTTTTTATTCCAAATCATTGCTTACTAAAAGTTCGCACTAATGTTCCCTCCTGCCATACGCCATAAGGCAGCCCTTGGGGTATTAATTTAAATGTTCTGTAATGTAAAACAATTTTCTAGCAATCGACAGGTCGAGTATATTCAATCCTTCTCTTCATATGCATTGCATATACATTATTGTTGTTCACTTGTAAAATAACGGATGCCTTGGGAAATCATAATCATAAAATCATAATCATATGCGTGGTGTTAACACGGAATGGTAAAACAGAAATACATATATCATTAAAAAGAAGTGTGTAGAAGAAGACGAATTCATGGATCAAACTTGTTAAAAATTTTCTATTTACGATAAAATAATTTATAGTTATTTCCATCAATCTGCGCCATAAATTTCTCTTTCATTTCCTAGGAAATTCTACCATATAGGGTGGGAGAATCGACATAACTTTTCAGGATGGCTTCTATTACACCTGTTTCTTCCAATAATTCACTTATTTAAATTCAAACAATCAAGTATTAAAATGTACATATCGGCGAAAAGTAAAGAGTTGTGAAGTATATTTCAATTCCTGGCATGGAATTTTAGAAATTTACTTCAACTCCTTCCTTAACACAGCTCAAATTTCTTTTCAAAATTTCCTTCTTGAGATTCCAGGGAACCTTTCTGTCTTCTCAAACAACGATCTTCTTCGAAGTCATTGAAAGAGGATTCCCTTTATCTTAACATAAATGCGGTTCATTGTTCCCAGATATTTCCACTCTCAATGGGAATTTATCTATGAGCCTACCTGTTCAAACACCCCGCTGAGGAGTAACCCTTCAACCGAACGATACTGCATGAAGAAGCCGTTTGGAATGCAACCGTTTGCCTTAATGGGAGTCGTGGCGAACACCAGGAAGCAAATATGAAACCCCGAGAATATCATTAAACTAGCAGCAAATAGGTTTTTACAATTATCATCCTGCAACCATGCGGTTAGTTAATGTTACCACCTTCTCCAAGAGATCGGCTAGTTTATCTTCTCTTTGGCCCTTTTTTTACGGAACACAGCTGGGGGTTTTCTCGTATCATTTTTACTTATTTTACTAACTTCATATTTCTCAATTTCCATTATTCCGTTCCCGTATATTAGCGATGTGACGCATGCAAGGAAGTCTTCTTCAAAGTTCATCGACAGCGATATGTGTTCTATTTTCAGTGGATTCCCAAAACTTTCCATAGGTTAATTTTAAAACGTTTGACTGATATTCACTGACGTTTTCAAATATCTTGCAAGGACCTCCGGGTTCCAAACATAAGATTGGATATTTGTGAGCAAAATGCGTCTTCGGGATGAGGCATCGTGTACGAGTGCTTTTCTCAAACTCATTATCATAAGCATTTTGTCCCTCGTAACTTCACTTTCAGTGCTCTTCCTTCTTGGATTATAACAGGTATTTCGCAGATATAAATCAAGTATAGTGGCTTCAAAATTGTTGCGTAATAATTGGATCCGCAAGAGTCAATGGCCATTTTAGAAGCAGACTAATTTAATTTTGATTTATGTTTCCATTACGTCGATAGCAAAATAAAGAATACTTCTTCAAAAATAGAAAATATATGATCATAAGTTTTGAGAAGAACTATGGTACGTAAATTTTAAATTTTGATTTATACCCCGACCACCGCCACTGGCGTATGGCAGGGGGACGTCTTTATTAAGGCGAGATTAAGACTGAAAAGTCTCTTCTTCCATCTAACCTTTCCTCAATAATATTGAGTACCAAATGGTTTTGATGAACTATTTACTTCTATGAAGGCTAAAATTCAAGCTCAAAATTCTTCAAAATAAAACGTATTTATCCGGCTGAGTATTTAAGAAAAGTCTTGATGTACCGCTTAACAAAGGTTCTTAATTTTCATTCGGATATATATTCCGTTTCCTCCTTACGCAGTTTCCGTTTAACGTGAGGTTGGAATACATTATTATCTTACCTTAATACAATGTATTAGTATTAATTATTATTAGCAGTTATTAGTATTAATACAATTATTTCCATTAATACAATGCACACCGGTACAAATTTTTTCCGGTTAGTTTTACACTTTAAAAAGTGTCCGCTTAAGAGAGGTTTCTTAGCATAAGATGGTCCTTGGATGGAGACTAATATTTTGAAAACCAACGTCTCAGAGAATAGCAAAGCATTCATTCAACTCAAAATCTCGCTTAAGACATCCTTATCCATCCCATCTTTCGTAAATAAAATCCTCACGTCATATGGATAAAGGGATGGCAACTTCCTCAATTTTACCCTCTACCACTCACCTTCATCTTCGTCCACTTGATTCTGCCATCGATTTCACATCCTTTCCCATGACTCTTCCCTCAGTTTACATCTGATTTGGACTGTCCGTCAGGAAAATCTTTTTGGTTTGCATCACACCTCTCAGCTGCCCAGAGGAAGGATGTTTCTTATCACACCTTGTCATTTTTATACTCCGTTATTTTAAATATCAGGTGAGCAATTTACCATTCAGACTAAGTAAGTCGAAAGCCGAATGAATGGAAATAAAAAATGTGTTCCTTTGAAGATCTTCTTAATAATATACTGAAGCTGTAATAATATTTCTAAATTTCAGTTAAAAAGTTAACTAATTAGCGACTGATCATGAATAAACAAATAGTAACTCTAGTTTGCAAGTGTAACCATTTCTTCCCTTAACTGATTTACTTTTACTTACACTTGCTCCGCTTTTATAAGAGGTAAAATTACTTTTTTCACCTTAACATTTTACCGCGAATAAAGTTTTTCACGTATAGAGACAGAATATAAGACGAGAAAGGTTGAAATTGATATTAGATTCCTATTAAGGCAGCATGACTTATTTCGGAATGTCAATCGCGAATAGGACTTCACAATACGACCATAATTTTTTCCAAATTACCCAGAGACACTGGGTCTTAAGATGCGGACACCGTTCAACGTTCACTAGATACCGTTTACCGCTGCAAATTTGAATCATATTATTAGTATGTAATACAATGTTAAAATGATGTCAAGGAACTGTTAGCCTAACTGCAATGAAAGTATTAATGACAAACAAGACCTTAGTAAGAGACAATCGACTGTTTGGCGCTTTTTACCTACTTCTATAAATTTACCTCCAAAATTGGTCGAAAAAAGGATTTTTCATTTCGCTGCGTAAACTGCTCGAAGTCTCAACTTTGATCTAAATAAATATGACTAATATAAAGTTAAGCAATCAAATTAGAAACCTGCATCGTTAATTGGTTGCCATTGGTTTCCCTCGGCAGCCTTTCAAACACGAAGAATTAGATTTTTTCTGTAAAAATTGGTCAAGTTTGTCACCCTTGGTGAAACGCATATTGAACGATATAAAAATCGAGTTGACCATACGAAGGCCCGCACTTTTGAAAACTTTCTTCGGTCTCTTTTCGATGATTGTGCGATGGGAAGAATGGACCCCGAATGCCTTTCAAACATCTTTATTTCACTTTCTCCAGGTTATAGTACTTCAACGTTTTGAAACAGTGCTTTTTGCTTAATACGAAGTTCTCTTTCTCAAATGAGTAAAATTTCCTTAAATATGCCGAGAAAAGACGTAGGACAGCAGAACATTAATGCTCTTGAGGATGGTTATCCAGACATAAAATCCATGTCATGTGACTATTCCAGTGATTTTCTAGCTTGGTTTTAAAATATTTATGTCCAACGTACATATAATTAGAAATGGTTAATCGCTGATTGAATTTTCTCTTTTCTTTTGCCAAGTGAATCGCACAGGAGATCATATAAGGTGCGATATAATAAAAGGTATCAGTGGGCAATGTATAATCATAATGTAATGTACGATATAATAAGAAAACGCAATTTGGTTCTGAGAAAATGCCACAACAGGATAATCGAATCTGAATATTATTGAATTGCGGTATATTAAAATTGTTGAGACTTTTATGAGTTCCAAAAACAGTTTCCGGATTACCGGGACATCAGAAAAAAATCCAGGACGACTCCTGGAAAACCAAGACGGCAAATTTACATTTACATAGAGGCCTCTCTTGAGGGGACAGGAGGTAAAACGATATCCCTATCACAGTGTCACTCTACTTTTAAGTGACTGATATTGCTGTATTATTTAAATTAGTGATATATTTAAATTATAACGGCAATAGGACGCCCAATAAAAGAGCAACCTTAAGGGACTTCATTTCTTACCGTCTCAATCTGGTTCGTATTATTTCCATTTGATTCGCATCCATTCATTCGCTATGCACAATGATAAGGTCACAGCTCAAAATTTCACGGATAATTTCGCTTTGCCGGAGTGGAAAATTCCTATTAGTTAAATTCCGGCAGTTGCTTATCGAATATTTCCAATAACAGGAGGAAATTAGAATTTAACGCCTAAGATTTAGTTTAGAGTATTATTATAGTATCAATGAAGAAATTACAGCAAACAATCAAGTGAATTGTGATATTTTCTATGACTCCCTTATATCCCTGAAGCGGAGATTATTTATTACTCTTACTTAAATAATTATTATATTACATATTTACCTTTTTATGTACTTGATTTATTATATTTGGTATAAAAGGTTTTATTATTATCTTTTTTATCACTAAGCTTGTGATCGGGGATTACCCAAATGATTCAAATAAATTACAATTAGCGAAATATGACGGACATAATTTGATGCATAGAACAAATAAATTAAAATTCCAAGGATTAATTTAAATGCGTCCGTCATATTATCTGGCATGCTGCGGCCTACTTTGGACTAGAACCTTTTATATGAATAAATTATTCATCATCAAAATGGCCAAGTGGTTATAGTTTCTGGTTCAATATCCAAAAAGTTTCCAAATTTTGATACAAAATTATTCCTCAGTTGTTCGAATCCTGTAGGGAAAATTTTCCCCGGAAAATTAAGTTTAAGGTTTGCTAAGAAGAAGCGAAGAAGTTTCAATAGCTTGCTTGTTTTAATAAAGCAATTCTCTACGTTGTCACCTTTTTGTTTATTATTAATTATATTACATTTATACTAATTATTTCTCAATATATTTCTAATATTTATCATTATTTCCTGCTATAAAATTGATAAAACCTTTAATTTCGTTCTCATTTGTCTCATTTCTTCATACATATATTACCATACATAATATAAATATAAACACACAACGTTATATTGTTAATTACCTCAATCTACAGTATGAAATACGCATACATACATTATATATGCATATTTATATACACGCAAATATAATATTATATTCATATGACAATTATTAATAATATTACTGTATAAATTTATAAGTAGTACTATAGATTTCGAATGATAATCTTTATTCCGCAGTCTAAAATGTATAAAACCCGAAATTACGCTCATATTTTGTTTAATTTTGTCATATATATTACGTGTTAGCATAGCTTGTGTTTTACTAGGGCCATTCTTTTCTTGGTTACGGAATTGCTATTTTAATCACGCACAGTTACCTAGACGTATAGGTATTCTACTCTAAAATGCACTTAACGTTTACTTTAGTTCTCATTTCTTCATTCATCACGCGTTGCCTCGGCTTATTTTGACAAAGCAATCCCATCTCTCTACTTAAAAAATGAATTAATGGGTACTTTTATCTTAATTAATTATCCGCATATATCCATGTAACTCTATTAGGCATATGGCAAAGGGTGCGCGCACTTTATTTCATTAATAGACTTTAAAAAATGAATCCTAGAACCGACTTGATTTAGCATCTATTCCCCTTTACTCACTATATCATTTCGGCCTATGTGACATGGATTTTTCTATGTATATATTCTAACAATGCGTAAAATTTCTCAAAATTCTCGCAATTCGGAATCCAAAGCAATAATTCACGACCAAAATAAGAATCTTTATGCCTTCCCTAATTTCCCTCCTCCTGATCTCGATATCGTAGGATGATTACTTCTAGTTTAATTCTGCAAAGAATAAATGTCTGCAATCGATCAAAATGAAAATGAAAGCTGTTAGTACTTCGTATTTTCCACAACATTTTGTCAAAATCAAAATGTTGTGGAAAATACGAAGTACTGACGGCTTTCATTTACAATGGCTTTCCACAAAGTTAGGCCTGAACACCTTGATTTTAGATCAAAATGAAGTTTACGCGCATTTCCTTAAGAGAGCATTTTCGAGTCGTCCAGGGTCGAAATAAGGATACTTTTGGAAGAAAAACATCGATGTGGTGACTGATCCTCTAACGAATCTTTAATTTTCATGATTCTATCTCGTCGGAAAGTACGTAAAATTAATGTTTTAATATTTCTCCCATGTATTTCTTACGGGAGTTACTGACATCGGATGGATAATATATACCAAACAATGATTATTATAGAAGATTTTAAATGAGAAACGAAATGTAAATAAAAATAAAGATAAGAATGCGAGTGAGCTTTATGGAGTGCGTACCAGTAAATTAGCTAGCAATAAGAATCATTGGCGAATATTGCTTAGTCACTCAAATGTAAGAAAGTTTAGATTTCAAGAAAAATCTACCCATTGACACATATCTTGGCAAACATGATACATAAGTATCATTCTAAAGTTATAACATAAATAATTACAGTGATAAATAGTATAAATATCGTTTGTCGTTTCTAACCAGGCGTTCGAGACAAAAATTAACAAATGTGTGGCATTTTGAGGTGATGTATTCAAATTAAATGCAATATTTTGGGAGAGGAATTTTTAAACCATAATTTCCAAAGAGGAACGATATTTTTGCGTCCAGATGATTGACGAACCTTATCCGACACATTAATATCCCTATATCCCTATATCCCTTTATGGGAGGGCATTTCCGTAATTTCAGAGGGCTGTTTGGATTCTTATACCCCTCCGATAGTTACAGAAAGGTTTGGAGAGGCAATGAAGCAACTAAGTAAGATGGAGTAGTTAGTGTTTGCTTTCCTTACTGACCATGAGTGTTACAAGAGGAAAGAGTCAACCTAATTACAGTGCAATCATTGTATGTGTAAACTTTTTCATTGCATTATATATGAATGCTATTGTTTATATGTGTCATATCTTAGTTTGGTTCATAAAATAACAAAGAAGACAAAGAGAAGTAAATGAAAGATACCCTTTCCTCCACTCTGTGTATATTCCATCCATCGATATGCGGACCCATAGAATGCGTATTAAAAGGAAGTCTGATGCAAAACATGAAATCACTATGTCTGAGATGCCTCCCCTTTGTAGACGTAATGGTGTAATAACTAGTAAAGCGGAAAATGATTCCATCAAACGATTATGGTTCAAAGAATGAGAAAGCCCTGATTTCTCCATACTAAGAAATAATTCGCCATAAAATTCAATGAAGCAATACGTAGACAACTACGAAATTCGCAAATTAGGAAGCTAACGGCACCTACAGTAGTACCGGACTATGATTCATATAAACAAAAGAATATAAAAATAAACACAAACATAAAAACATATAAAAATGTTTGAAATGGTGACTTAGCGTAATGGTATCGCAGACGTATTACCCACTGAATATATTTATTATAGTTAAAAACAAAAATTTTCCATCGCATTTCCAGTATTAAAGAAAACTGATTGTAAATAACGATGTGAATAATGATATAAAAGAAAACAATGAGAATGGATTAGATATAGACCATGTGGTCTAGCAATTTACATGCCCTTCACACGCCGCTGGACAATCTCTAAGCTATCAAAACGGCAAAAGTCATTGTCCTTACCAGATTATTCCACTCATCATACTATAGACTCACCTGATTCGGGTTTAATCTGGAATGGTTGAGGTCCTTTCACTCATTTTATATGTCTGACCTAATTCTTTTAGCTGATTGTAAAAGTGCGTGATTTGTACGTTTAAAAGCTGAGTTGAAATAGCAAGTCTTTAAAATCGTCTCTAATGAAATATAGTAAGTAATTTGACATTGATCGTGTTTCTATATCGTCACTTTACAAAGACTAAAAGATTTTCTCTGAGAATTCAAGGAACAGAACTAAAATCTTAACGATATCTCAAAGAATCGTAGACATACATAATATACAAACATTGACTTGATTTTCTTAGCTGACTGCTAATTGAAATAAATGTGTTTCTTGTGGACCGGGCCTCAGAATAGCCAAGTGGGTAGCGCATTCGTCTTTGATGGAAGTGGTCTCCGACTCGATTCCCGGTGGAAGCCTCAGCGGCAGATTTTAACGATACTGATGCTATTTCTTGTGAACCTCAGAATAATCCCGAATGAGCGAACAAACTTTCCCACATTTACATTAAAATTTTGCATTAATCTAAATGTGCGGCGGGTTCAAATCGGAAAATGACATTTAAAACAAATTATTCTGATGATATATTGATGATGATGTATTGCATTGTATGTACGAGGAACGGTTGCGAAGAAAGAGAACTAATATCAGCTAAAAAGGACTAAGTTTGAAAAATACCTAGAATAATCACGAAGTTAGGTTCGAAATGGAATTTTCGTGTTTATTTTAATGCCATATACGCCACCGGTACTGACAATGAGTGAGAAGCGGAAAGAGTAAAGAATGGCTATCGCGAAGACAATTATTTATTTAATTATATTTCTAATAATATTTATTTATTCTTATAATAATCGATTATCATTTTTAGTGCATTAGATGAGCGAACTCGGTGAGCTACTCATTCAGCATTTCAGGGCCAACTACTATTCGTAATATGACACTTGCAGTTATATCTAGACAGAATAATCTGCAAATATTCAAGATGTCATAATAAAGTGAATTAAGAGAACTTGGTTTTTACAAAGTTTAAGGATTATGAAAATGTAGATAAACTAACGGGAAAAGGAGCAAAAGCAGATATAAATCATATAAATGATTATCAAATTCATATGAATGATCCCAGGCGTAAAAGAGATATTTTCGAAATGTCGAGGAACCCAAATTATTTATATGAGGCTAAAATGATTTTTCTCCACCAGGAAAATAAGCACTGCATCTACATCTACAAATACCCTACAAGCCGCCATTCGGTGGGTGGCAGGGTACCGAACGATTGAGCTACTTTTTTAGCCTGTTATCATCGCGTATTGTTCACGGAAAGAATGAGTCCTTAAAACGACTCGTCCTAGCGTCTATTTCTGTTATTTTGTTCTCATTATTGGATCGGCCGAAGTAACAGGGGTCCATTATATCGATTACGTCCTCAGTAAACGTGCTTTCTCTAAATTTGTTAAGTAGGCGCGACCTAGCTCCTAACCGCCTTTCTTTCAATGATGCCCAACCTGTATCTGAGAGCATCTTCGTAACGCTTACCTTTTACTAGTAGCATTTTTTAACGAAACGTATCGCTGTGCGCTGAACTTTCTCTAGTTCACGGGTACCCATTTCATCCGCTGGGTCCCATATACTTGCCGCGTATTCAAGACGGGGCCTGACCAAGGAGAAATAACATCGCTCTCTAACTTTCTCATCGCATCTACCGACAATACGCTTTATAAAGCCGAGCTCTTTAATTGCTTTACCGTAAACTTTACGGATGTGAGTGCTCCAGTTTTAGTTATTAGTAAGAGCTATCCCAAGATATTCAACTGTTTCGACTACATTTATGATTTATCCATTTATTGAGTATGGGTAATTATGATGCAATTCTTCCTTTACGGCAATTGGCGGCAAACCCTGTGATCAGATTCTTAACAGCATGTCAACAGCAAAACTTTGATCTCAAATTACTAAATGAGAAAAATAATTGGCAGTATTAGCATTCACTGTTAACATTTCTAATGATATCAAAAATAAAGTCATAGTTACAATATCTTACAGCAACTAACTCACTCATAGTGTTTCCGAAATTCAAAGAGAACTTCCGGTCCACGTTTTATCACCGAAACAAAACTAAATCAAGCAAGGCCGATCAACAAATTTGATTTCGTTAAAATTCTATTTTAGGACTTCCTTTCCGTAAAAAGTCCGAAAGTCTAGGATTTGAAATTATCAAATTAATGGAATTGTGCATTTTTTGGCCTGGAAATTCCTGTAGCTATTACGTTTCCTCCGCCCTGATTTGGAGCACGACTTACGATGTAAACTCATTCGCAAAGCAGAAATACGACCCATATTTAGGGCTTTGATTTACTCTAAAGAGTTTTAGCGCGCAAAACGAATAAACCGAGTAAGAATCCCGCGTTAGAGGATTAGAGTGAATTGTGGCGCAGAAAAATACACGAGTCGCCCTTTAAAAAATGGGATTATCCAGCGAAGAGGTGAGCTTCTCAGTTGGAAGGATGGTTGTCAAGAATGCGGCAATGATGTTTTTTAAGAAAAATAATAAAAAAAAGGCTGATAAAATAATACAGCGATAGATGCAACCTCCTTAAATGAGACATTGCCACTCATTTGGTGATGGAACAATTCAATTTTGACGAAAAAGTAAAAGAGACGAGTAAAGAAAAAATCTCAGGCCTGATGACGAAAACAAGAAAAGGCGATCGAGTGACACAATATAACAACAGAAAGAAGAGACTGAAGAAAAATAAGAGTAAGTTTTACAATGAAATTGAGTAAGAATAAAATATGTATAAGTGAAAACGGAAACATACACGTCAAATGTTAAAATAATGGAGATCATCCATTTTTTAAAAGGATAAAACAAGAGTACAGCAAAAATATCTACAAAAAAATGTATTAGCATCGTAAATGATAAAATTATTTTTGTGAAGAAAAAATTCTTAGTTCAAAACATAAAAAATCAGTCGATGTCAAAACATAAAAACGAAGATTCAAAGGAAATTCGGTGCCAAGAAATAATAAAAGGAAGTTCATGAAAAGTGAAAAATGCAAACTTGTCAAAGAAATACACGATGAAAAAACGGATTAGTGTGTTCAGAAATTGATGAATATGCCAACGAGAAAAAATGACGTTCACACCACTTCTGAATATATAGTTCACCTTTATGTAAAGTCACAAGATTTCCCACCATTTATTCTCATATAGACAAAATCCATTACATAAAAGCATTATTAGTTTAAACCTAAATTCAAATAGAATAAGCCAAAAATTGTGAACTCCTGACTAGCTTACTGCTATGAGCAGAAAAAAATTATCTCCTTATAGTGACAACAAAGTATATATCATATCAACACATTTGAATGTATGAAAGAAATTTTACTTTCCCAACTATTAAACATTACAGCATTATTGCAACAAAGTTGAACACTAAACTAAAAACTGCTTCTTAGCAGCAGCTTTAAATGAGAAATAATTGTAAGAAATTATGTAGATGGATCACTGAGTATGCTGAATACAGATGATGAAGAATAACTTATTGAGATGGAGAAGAAGAAGAATTGAGATTGAGAAGAAGAGGCTATAAATTCAAGAATTTTTTAAAAAATCTGACTTTAAACTCTTAGATTATCAAATCGAAAAGGTATTCAGAATTCACAATACACAGAAAATTTTTGAGGATGATATTGATAGGTAATAAATGAAAACAAGACTGATTTCCATTGTTAACATCTCAAGCGGAGATTAAAACTTTTCTGAATGAAGGTATGGGTGGTATATAAATTTCATTCATATCCTCTTTCTTTATTACATGAGTTTTATTTCCTGATATTTATATTGATATTACTTCACTTCTTTGCAGAGGGAATGGATCCATTAGTATGTATTTCTACCTTCCAAAGGGAGTTACAAAGAGGTCCATATACGAATGTACATAAAACCGACAGGAAAGGTTAAAAGATTACCTTTGTGCTGCTTTACCTTTTTCTGCAGCACACTAACCAACGCCTTCTATTATCTTTATAATGATAAAGAAGATAACATTACATGGTAAATGGTAAAATATTTAGGAAAGTTAAGTGAATATATCATATGAAATCATAAATATAAGCTATTCTACATTTTGCAGCATATGAAGAGTTTGCTTACATTGATTACTTTAATAGTACATTTATGAATCACCCCAATAATATTCTAAATTTAAAAAGCAGAAAGTAGATGAATAATCATTGAAAATCAAAATAATAGCATGCTTTGAATAACTGTTTGAGACAAAAAAGAATTAACATCAAAATTGATATTACTCAAGAGCAGAGCAATTATGTTCAATAGTAATGAAAAGATGGTTGGATAGCTTTCAAAATACAAATTAATCAAAACAAAATGAGAATACTCAAGATAGAAATCAAATAGGAATATGGACCATGTCACAAAAAATAATTTCTTATTCAAATTTTGATATGGTATGGTGTGCATATAAATATATTTTGCTTTGAAATTCCTTTTAATGATATTATAGGGACCTCCAATCTGCTATTAATAGAAGTTATGAATGAATGTAATCTTACCGTAATTCTGATGTCAAACTTAACAGCCAAATACAGTTCATTCAAGCCAAATCCTAAGTGACATTTACAGTACGTGATGTGCATTGACAGAGTATTGACCCACACACCTCTTATTGGCTCTGCTGAAATTTTTATCTTTAATATTACACAGTTTTTGAAAAATATATAATGTGATACTTTACCATTCAGAGGAGGCCAAAATCCAAAGAATTCTTCTGTAAAACTTTCACTCGGAATCAAACCCTGAAGAGAAAAATGCATTCACAAGAATAAGGAATTTTTCCAAATGTATATCTAAGTGAATTGTTGTATAGTTACATAAAAATTATCTAATAATTATTTACTTATTTAGTAGTATATTTCACAGTAAGGCCGTGGCTCCACGAGCAGCGAATTGCTGCGCCTAGGCACGTGTGTTTCGCTGCCGAAAATCTGCTGCTCGGGGGTGACTCCATGGGACAGTACATTACTGTCCCTAGGAGCAGCAGATTGCTGGTGGTCGCTGTATAGCACTGTGAAAAATAGACCTTAATCCATGCTGCGCGGCATGACCTTGAAGCCGTCATACAAACGCGTCCTATCGACAGCAAAATGCGACGTATGGAGCCACCCTCATTTAATCCTATGGTTCTTACTTTCGGTCAGTAATTTGCTGCCTCTAGCAACGGCAAAACGCTGCCCGTGGAGCCATGGCCTAATGAATTATGTTTTATGATTAAAAGTATAACTCTGATATTATAAAATTTGGCATGCCAAAGATAAATTTTCATAAAATTAGAGATAAAAAGCATGTATATCCAGAGAAACACTTTGGTATGAAAGAAATACAAAATGAATAGCTGCATGATGAATAAAAAAGCACATTTAATGCTAAAAGCAGAAACTGATAAAACCGTAAGAGAAGACCACGGAGGCAAGACTTTAATAAGACCTTCATTAATTTTCTAAAAATATTCTCAATTTGTATACTTGACAGTTGTTACTGTGATCAGTAAAATTAGAAGAAAAATTTTCATTATTCCAGAATAATACTAATGGGCCATAAAGAGCAAGGAATGTTAAGAGATAAGAATATTCTAGGACCAATAATCTTACAGGATATACAGTATATGCAGAACAGGTTTCAAAGCTTTATTTGATTCACGACATTTATATTGGGAGCAGGCTGTTCTTTGGAAAGGTGAAGGAATGTGAGAAGCCCAAATATCTCACAAGAAGAGAATGCAGTAAGACCTGTATATAAATGCTGTATGACAGTAACAGAAACAGAGTGAGGAGAGTACTCTGCAAGCTGCAAGAAGAAGAGCAATGTACAGTAATTAAATTCTGCTGCACTTGTGCAGATGTAAGGGTTATGATGGGAATGAGCTTTTCCCATCAGTAAGGTAATGGTCCAAAATTGAGTTTGTTCTCTTCCAGGTCCAGCCAAAAGGGGGGTTCAGTGGATGCCAAGTGTCCAGGCTCACAGTTTGAGGATACCCCAAGTAACTTTGTTATTTTTACAGGGTATTTTGTATATCCACAAGAATTGTTCTATTAATCAACTATTTCTCATCACATGGACAATAGAAATATAAAAAGATACCTCAAATAATTTGCACTTGGAAGATGGCTGGTCTTTTCACAGTTGGCAAGTCTCTTCCATTTCACTGTCCTTCTAAATATCATTCCTACGAAGTATCAGTGTATAGAAACAGTTACTTTCCTCATAACGTTTTCACTAACTATACACCTCTACCTATAGAACAAGTTTTTTATATCAGCTCTTCTCCTCCCATCTGCGACAGGAACCCATTGAACTTGATTCTTCAGTCTTCTGATACTGAGGAGATTACTTATATATTATATGTTTTACATAAAAGTTTAATCTACCTCTTTCTGTATATCATTAAAGAGGAAAGACCTAACCTTTCCTATGCCATTTTTAAGAATCATAGTTATAGTAGTTTTGCTGACTATATTTTATTCCTGAATCGTTATATATTAACAGAAAGCAATTAATGCAATAAATGATTAATTTAAATCACCAATTCATATTAATACTTATACAATTTGACCTGCACTGATGACTTCACGATTTAGGCCAATGATTTTGGGGTTGTAAGTAGACTTTTGATCTAAAAGCAGGGATTGATTGTGCATGAAGGCTTATGGGTCTAAATCTTGAAATATTTCTTTTAATTACTAGGCAACACAGCCAAGTGTGTAGGAAAAGTAGTGTTCATAGAAAATAAATCTTGAATAAATTTAGGATCATCCAAATCAAATATTTAAGATGTTGTATGATTTTGACTCATGGTTGCTTCATGTTTATCAAAAAGTTAATAACTAAGGTATTTTTGCCCAGCATCTTGACTTCCATTCCATCTTAACCATAAAGTTGTGTCCTACATCAAATCCAATTCCATGTTATAAATTACATCCTTCATAAAAAATTTATAAATTCTACTCTTTAAGGGTAGATAAACATAAATAACAACAATTGAGAAGGCTGCAAGCAATGCAAATATGATGCTGTAATATAAAAGGAGTAAGGTGAAGTAGGATGGCAAAACCTGCAATACAATTCTAACTGTTCAACCATCATTTTATTTACACTCATATAGAATCATCAAACTATCACTTAAATTTCTGCATTTCAACCAGGAAGGATATAACTATTAAAGGAGATTAAGAAAAAAAGACTCCTTACTTTTAATGTAAGAAAATTCAATGAGAAATAATTGAATTTGATGAAAAAAGGATAGGAAATCTTACTTTAAAAATTTAAGAATGGTTAATATACTTTAACACTATTGTAAAAGGATGGCTGTAAAGAATATCATATTAACACAAGAAGAATGCTTTAGAAAAATAAGTTAAAATGTTACAGTATGAACTTATATACAGCAAGTAGCAGAGAAGAGGAAAGAGATACAGAAAACCAATCTAAATAGTATTGATCAGTGCTCTTTCTGAGCTAGAAGCTAGTGTTAACACTTTTATATGCTGCCCAACCACTTTTCATATGACCAATATTTGTCGATGAATAAATGTAAATTTATTAATAATAATATATGGAATCTATAGATATTTGCATATAATGGAATATTTTCTTTCACAGCACAACTGCATCATTTACATGTGTAAAGCAGTTTAAAGAGAATTCTTTCTCCAAAATATGATACAAATATGAGGATATACCGTTGATAAAAAATTAATCCTCTTTTCATTCACAGAAACTTTCTTGAACATTTCGGATTGAGCTGTGAAGGATGACAATGATATTCTACTTTATGATTTTTCCGAATATTATGATAAAAGTTATTAGATGTAATCTTTAAAATTAAACAAACATTGAAATTTGATTCTAATAAATAATTACCGAATACTAAAAGTATTAATGGACTATGTGAATCAAATAAGGTTAAATATTTTTGTTTACTGGAAGAGAGTATAAAATAGATACTCAGCTTCAATAAACACACTGGAAATAAAACAGGAGTTTGCAACTTGAAGAAAATTTGATGATTGAAAAATATAAAAGGAATGAATATTCAAAGTTTACAGGTAAAAGGGCTGTAAGAATTCTTTTATAAAGTGATCAAGAATCTAAGAATAGTATATGCAAAATTAACTTAAATCAATAAGATGTCATTATTCAGCATTTAATTTACTATCTATCCTATGAATAGTATTATAAATAAACAAACGTGATATTTTGGGGTTACAAGCCTTATATTATACCATAGACATTAGAAAAAAGGTCTGAATCTTTTCACTCCTTTTCCGATGCTTCAATGAGTATAAATTACGCAATTAACCTCTTTTCTCTTTCAATCCTTATTCGAAGTCTAAAATTTACATATTACCAAATAGATGGTGATTTGAAATATATTTCACCTAAAATCATAGTAATTAATGCAATTGTATGATAATGTCATCGAACGCTGCTTAAAAAGAAATACAACATTTCACCTTCAAATTCCGTGCCCATTCGCCAATATTCCTGTTCTAATTTTTGTAATTTTCCCGCCTTATCAATAGATGACACTGCGTTTGCTAAGCCGAAGTCAGGTGGTCATGCTAGGTTATGTGGGTTACCTAATTTAATTAATGTTTTCTCCCTGCCTTATCCTAACTGTAACACTTGTAGTTTACTACGTCAAAACTTTTTCTATACTTGAATCATTTTGAAATTGTAAGTAAAATTTGAATCGTTTGGAGGAATCAAGAGATTTTCCTTCATAAAGATGTGGTTCGAAGCCGACGAATTGGCCGAAATATTTAAAGGCTATTTTCCGTATTACCTCATCATTGCTCTGCCGTTATTTATTATTATATCACCGGTTAATCCTGTTGGAGCTGCACATGAATTCCCGGCTTATAGAATGCAGCATTTTGACCTACATGGGGTACCGCACGGTAATTCTCTTGTAATTCCAAATAAAGTATCCATCTTTGAAATTAAGTGGTAAGAAATAATCATTCATGATCGTAATTCATCTCTATGCATTTTATTTTCCAAGGCTGCAGAAGTGCCCCGGTTAGTCTAGAAGCTCGACCACTGCAAAGCTGGGGGTCATCTTCATCCACCTCTCAACGTCATTGTTTAGTTGCACCCTTATCATCTGTGACCCCACAATTACTCAGAGAAGCTCTTGGAGCAAGTGGCAATGGAGGAATCACTAGAGCTGGTGCATTACTTTTCATTCTTCCCCCAAAAGGTAGTCTCACAGCTGAAGAGAAACAAGTAAGTAATTTGGACAGAGGAACTGCTTTTTCGAAGTACAACTATTCGATAGAATCTATAATTTAATTTTTTTGTCTCTTTGTGGCAATTGAAAGATGTTTAAGAACAATTAAGATCCCTCATTTCTTATCTAGAAAGCTTTTTTGGTTATTGTTACAGCTCAATAAAATTGGCTCAATACTCTGAAAGAATGGAAGTTCCTGATTGTGTTATTCTTAATTTGTATTTTGCTGATTATATTTATCTTACAAAGGCTGGATTTTCAGTTAATTCATCTATTGAATTTCATTTTTTTTTAGAAAATATTGGAGACAGAAGAGACGCTTTTATGGGGCCAGGGTGCTATTCCCATCCCAATTTATTTTGCTCACTATAGTCCTCAACTGGTTGCAATTCTTGAAGATATCTCCTCCAGTTTTCTTGTGGATAGCAGGCCAAGGTCTGCCTTGCAAGGTTCGTGAAAGTAGTTACAAATTCTTTTTTGTAAAAGGCAACAAGGAATACCAAGAGTTATCTTTACATAGTGCATGAAATAGTTCATCCATAGACTTCTTCAATAGCAGTTTTTTCCAAAAGTCAAACCATTATCTTAAGAATAATTTATATATATTAATGAATCAAAAGATGTAGAAGATTATAAGGTAATGCAAATAATTGTTGTAGAAATTTAGACTGATTTAAAGTATTTCATCAAAACATTTATCTCAATTTTGTAATTAGCTTAGCAGTTTTCCAGAAGAAAACAATTTAAAGACAGTATGTTATTCTAGCACTAATTCAAGTATACAGTAAATTTGATAAAAATTTATAACATTTGTAGTATTCATAAAAAAAATTATGAATTGCTCTAAAATTTTATCATGTAGTACTTGACATGAGCATTAATGAAATTTGTTGTTGGTGTATATAGTTTAAAAATAGTGATTATCTACAGAAATAATTCTTTAAAATAGATTTCAGAGCAGATAAATATTATTAATAAAATAATCATGCGAATTGTTTGAAATACTAGGAATCACAGGATCAAATAACATTATTGTTAGCAAAATTGTGTTTATTCAAGCCTAAGTATTAAGGAATCAACTTGTAAATGTCAGTTTCTCAAATCTCAACGAAATCCTTGCATTATTTGATAATGAAGAAAATTTCACTTTCTTGTATGGAATTTGAAAATGAGAAATAATTGCTATCATTTAGTGCTAGCCAAGCTAGTCCATTGGTTAGGTTAAACTCGATGAAAAACAACTATTAGTATATATAATATTTATTAAGATGTCATTAATTAAAATGCCCTATTTCCAATTTTGAAGCATTTATTTTCTTTTCAGCTCTAATGAATGCAGTTTCAGCCAATGGATATCAGGTTTCTGTGAATTCTGGCCAAGCATCTCCAATGGCAAATGTATTTGTGGCTAATATACAGGTATATCATAAAAAAGTTATGCATGGCTGAAAAAGTTATGTGTAATTACTGTTTTGAACAAGGAATTTTTTCTTATTTAGTAATTTTTATTCCCACTTAATTATTCTCTTTAGAGCTTTTTGCAATATTGAAAGAAAATGTATAATTAGTACCTATTAAATATTTATAGGATTTTATTGGATATTTTTTTGATTAATTTGATGTATGCTTTTCTTTGGTAGTTAAATAGTAAAATTTATCATTCTTAGTTAAAATTGAGGTGTAATTTAGTGATATCAATTGACAATATGAATATGCATTTAATACTTTTTATATGTTACTCATAACCCATGATATTCCGATATCATTGGAATTTCCTTCTTTTGTCTTTCATGTTGAAATATCAATTTAAGTGATCCTTTGGATTTGAAACATCAGGAGTTTATCATCTATATTAGTGGCGTTCATGTTAAAACTTCAGCTCTTGCTCTTATTTTATATTATTTATTTTCTTGACTCAATCTCTAAGAATGTATCTCCTTGAAGCCAGTTAATAATGGTTAGGTTTAAATTGGCACCTTTTAATTTAAAAATATGCAACAAGTCAGTTGATAGTATTTATCATTAAATTTCAATGAGGGTTGCTCAGTTCTACTTTATTGTATGTAATTAAAGAATAGGAATCTTGCATTCATTTATTAGTTGTATTTCATGAGTTAGAATAGAGATTATAATAAATTATGACATAACAATCACCCCTCATTGGTGGCAATTGTATATGTAGACATAATATTTTGTGGTGTAATCTTATTTATATATCTTCAAATGGTTTGATATTAATGTTTGTTTTTTTTTATTCACATTAGGGCAAGCTGCCAGGACATGGTCTTGAAGATAAACTGCCAACTATTGCCATTGTAGCACATTATGACAGCTTTGGAGTTGCTCCAGTAAGTAAACACATATTGTTACATAAACACTTCTTTACATTTACATTCTATTTACAACATTTAAATTGTTTTTAAGGCGATTTTTGATTCTTTTGCCGCTTTTGAGCCTCAGTCAAAATGTAATAGCAACATTCTAAATTAGTTTATATGATTCTTATTGTAATTTCCTTCTATAATGTCTTTTGAAGCTAGAAAGGTATTTTTAACTGTAATATTTATCAGAAATTAAGTTATAATGACCTTTTAGGCTAGAAGTCTTTCAAATATATGTAAATGTTTAAGTGAATAAGGATAGATAAAGTTACAACATTTTAATTCAAATTCCATAAATAAAATGTACAAATGAATCATTTCAGGAGCTTGCACTTGGTTCAGATTCGAATGCATCTGGAGTAGCACTTCTTCTGGAATTGGCTCGCTTGTTTTCTCATCTTTATTCTCAACCTCGCTCACACCCACATACCAATCTGCTCTTCCTGCTCTCCAGTGCTGGCAAATTCAACTTCCAGGGCAGTAAGCGCTGGCTTGAGGATCATTTAGATGCCTCTGATTCCACTTTACTTCAGGTTTGAGCTGCCATTTTATTTTAACTGTAATTTGTAAGTTCTGAATCCAATACATTACACCAAAAGTAAAATCAGTGCCCAAAATATTTCTGTGGTTTTCAGATAATTTTAATTGGAGATTGTTTGGAGAGATTTGAACAATTTCCTTTGCATTTTTCCCATCCTATCAAAGGCACAACTTCATTTTTGTTGATTATTCTTACCTTTAAGAAGTGATTATCAAACAAGGATTATATAATATAGAATTCTTCTGTATTGATGGGCAAAAGTTTTCATTGTGCAAATGTTTTGTCCTGTAGAATCTGCACGTTTTCTTCAAAATTCAGTTCTTTTATAAATATAATTACATGAGAAGTAAATGAATATGATAATTTATTCATAATTTTTATGGAAAATATTTTTTATAATACACTTTTAAACTTCTAGGAAATTCCTGAATTGATACAACTGTAATCATGGTGGTTTACTATGTATGGTTTTGCATTATTGTTTTTCAGGATTCACTCTTTGTACTTTGCTTAGACTCTTTGAGTTCATCTACAAACAACAATCACACTCTCTACATGCATGTATCAAAACCCCCAAAAGAAGGCACTCCTGCAGCCCAGTTTTTACAGGTAAGTAGGAAATTATTTTCCTTGAATCATTACTTTTTTCGTATGCGTAAGTCATTGTCCAGAACTTTTTGTACTTAGTTGTCTTGTGTTTGACTGCAGTGGTTCTCAGTTTAATTTCAATACGTTGAATCTTATCAAGCAATATCAGGTGGAAGTACAATTTAAAAACAGTTGAACCATTTCTAGTTTCTCTCTATACTATTGCAGTGGTTTGATAGTTCTTTCTTATCTATTGTTGTATTTTGATAGTGAATGAAATCTGTATTACCAATGTTCTGGTTTGGTTTTGAAATGGAATGATTAAAATTACCCGTTAGAATTTGCTTGTATTTATTGTCAATTAAGGAAACAACGAGATATGAAGTGCTGTTTTATCTTAAAATATACTTTAATTCAATCACAGTCTAAATTGCTATATTTATAATTAAAATGAGCAGTCATATTACGTCTTGCTTATTTCAGTCTCATATTGGCACCCAAGAAGTTTCCCCATTTGTAATTTCAGAAAAATAAAGGTTATTTCATTTTTATGATAAGTTAGAGAAGGAAATGGAGAATCTGGGTTGTTGATTTTTATGTCAGGTTTTGCTATTTACATGATTCACAATACATTATTCATTTTTTGGTAAAATTTTCTGAATTCTAGAATAAAATTGAGAAACAACTTCATTGATAGTTTGACTTTAAAATGTATATATAATGTATGTCTGTTATATTGGAAATGATTTACCATTTTTTAGATACTTAAAGGAGTTGCTAAAAATATGTATGGTGGTTCCATGAGTGTGGAGCTGATTCATAAGAAAATAAATTTGGCTGAAGAATCACTTGCTTGGGAGCATGAGCGCCATTCCATACGGAGGCTTCCTGCTTTTACTCTCTCTGATCTCCAGGTAAAGCTCTTCATTTCTTTTGTTTCCAAGAATAAGGATTATGAGGAAGATTTGGAATCTACATGTATGAAATAAAGCATAAGGAATTTGTATATTGTTAGAAATGGCTTTTGCGAGTTTTCAAACATGCATTATCAAGAGCACAGATAGAACTCAGTTAATCATTCTGAGCTGACAGGTTACACATATTGAAAAAATATTTGGAATTACAAAGTTTGGTTTCTAAGAAAGCTTTGATTTTTAAATTTTGCTGTTTTGGAAAGTTTTTCTCATAATCATTGATTATAGTCATTTTTCTGTAACCTTTAAATATATCCTTGAATTATCACCATTTTGTATTACGATTATAGTAAGTGTCAATTTGATTCTCCTTGAGGTATCTTTTGCTTTTATAAATCATTATTTATGTTTAGACTACCATTTGTATGAGTGTAAGATTTTAATTGGTAAAGCAATACTGGTATTGTTCTAATATTTGGTAGATAAATTTTTCTATCTTTTGACAGTAGAATAAGTGCCTTACTTTCTTATTGTTTGAAAATTTCAGACTCACAAAGACCCTAGAAGATCTACAATTCTGGACTCGAAGGATTGGAATGGAAATAACAAGAATGGGGAAGTTTTGATTAAGAATGCACGAGTGATTGCAGAATCATTAGCCTTAGTCATGTATAACCTTTCCACTGAACATCAGATTTTCTCCAATTCTTTGGTTAGTGTGGTGATTTTCTGGTCTTTATTTTAAATTTATTTTCCATATCAGTTTAGACAATTCTTTGTGAGAAAAAAGTCTTTGGACCCATTTGAAGAAAAGGTTGATTAAACCATGAGAGGAAAAGAGCTTTTTTGTTTTCTTTTGCTTTTTGAAGGAATTACTTTAACCCATTGAGAGTATTTATATCAGTTGTTGCTTTCATTGTTTATTTGACTATTTAGTATATTTCTAGCCTCTTTTGGTATGTGTACTGATGTTAACTCCATGAGTTTAGTTGCTTTCTTTCATAATATTATAACTGTAGCTATTTTGCTGTAAAAATTTTATATTGGTTACCATGAAAATGATTCTTGTATACTAATGAAGATATCTAGACTCCGATATAAAACAGGAAAGAATGTTTCTTTAAATGATACATTGAGTAAAGAAATTCATTCTGAGACCATTTTCTAGGGAGTCGATCCTTCCTCTCTTGATGCATGGGTGGATTATTTATCATCACAACCACGCTCTGCCCAACTGCTAGCCAGTAAGCAAAACCCCTTGGTGCTTACTTTACAGGATGCTATGTCTAGGTTGGTACCCTTGGGAAAATTTTCTTCCTATACTTTGAAATAACTGAATATCTAATACTGAGCTTTTAATTCATTATAGATTAGGAAATGCTATAAAATTCAGCTGTTTTCATTTAATTTTTCAGATACACAAAAGAGGTCAAAGTTAGTTACTTATCTCCAGACAAAAGAGATCCTGAATTTGTATTTTATGATATCACCAAAGTGATAGTTAATGTTTACAGGTATGTGCTCTATCAAATTATTTAATTAGTACTTGGCTTACTTCAAACGATATTTTTGAGAGACTGCTGTTATATCCCTCGCTATTTTCCTATGTGTTATTGTTTCAAATCCATGATAAGATATCATAGAGCTGTAAATATTATGTGTAAGAGATTCATTCATAACCTTTTTCACATAGGCACACAATTCCTTTAGAAATTGTCATAAAAGATTCGTAGAATGACTAAAGTTTCATTTCTGAACAATTGAGTAAGATCAATTATCAAATTACTTTTGTGTTATCAATTTTGAATTTTAATAAAAATTATGATAGCTCTATTATTCATCTACTAACCAAAATAGATATTACTTTTTTCAAATAGAATGAGAATGTTTTAGTACACCTCAATCCTACAAACATTCTATTTTATATTGTTAGTTGTTTATTGAATGTGTGATATATTTAGAGGCCATCTCAATTCTCTACCTGTGTTTATAGTAAGTAATTCCCTCTAATTCAAGAACATTCAATTTAAGGTATCAGTTTCTTCTTAACTAAGTTGATTGACAATGTATAATGAAACGTTTAAGGAGTTAGCTTTAAAAAAAGTGAAGTAAGATGATGAGGAAGATAGAAAATCGCTTTACACTCATTGAACATTGTAAAACTTAATGCTCTTTAAGGAAAATCATTCCTGAATTGGTTCCAAGTAAATCTTCCATGTGGCAGCACCAAATTAAGCCAAAGTTATTTTTCTTTTCATTCATGAATGATCAGTTCAATTTTTAATCAAAAAGTGGATTTTAACTGTAAATAACCATAGGAATTGAGTGTTTCTGAGAAAAAAACTTATTCTTTTGAAATTTGTTTTTATTAAACATTTTTGTCTTGTAAAAACTTTTTTCAAAAATTTGCTGTAGTCAAAATGTAGAACATCTTTTAAAAACACATTGCACTTTTTATATTTATAAATTAATATACCGTTTGTTCAGGAGTGTTTTAAAGAATAGAAAACAATTCTATGTTGCAACGGTGCCTCTGGAAGTGCATTTGACGGGAGTGTGCGCTAAACTCCTGTCCTCCGAATTGTTCCTCCCAAGAGGATAATATGAACTTTTATGTGAAAACAAATCAGGTTCGTCTGGTTTTTGAAAGCATATGATTATCACTTTTTCGACCACCTAACCTAGTCTTTGAAGAATTTTGAGTAATGAGCTCGAGATATTCTACCAAAGGCTCCAAAATTCTCTGTCTGTCAGTGAAAAGAAAGCAACATGGAGGAATAATTACGAAATTGAAAAAGCAAAGTAACTTGTTAATTTAAATAAAAAGTTTAGAGCAGTCATATAATATACAGTTCTGAATTTTCATCAAGTGATAATTACAGTTTTCATTATTTTGACATTTAGGTGCCGCAAAAGAGAATTTAATTTATATCTCAATTTGTATTCATTCTTTCAAGACTGTGTTCTGGAACCATTACTTCTAATTTAATTCTGCAAAAGAAATTTTATCTTTAATTATCTTTAATCGATCAAAATGAACTTATGCACATTTCATTTGAAAGAATTTGTAGTAATTGAAGTTGTTACAGATTCAAACCAAGGATACTTTTGGTAGGAAAATTGATTTGTGTTAGGTCATTCATCCTCTAATGAATCCTTTAATGTCATATTTCTATCTCATTGGGAAGTGCATGAAATTAATTTCATTGTTTTCTCCCATGTATTTCTTATGGGAGTTACTGACATCGGGTTGATAAATATACACATGTTGGTGATGATTATTATTTAAAATAAATATATACACATTGGTAATTATTATGTAAGATAATGAGAGACATTCGGGTGTTTCAAACTTCCAGCGTAAAGTTTCAATTTCTGTAATACAAAAAATATTCCCCCCTCAATACGCAGCACATTTTAGGGTGTCAGAGAAAAACATCCATGCACATTTAACCAAGGCTTCCGAGGGCAGGAAGACCCCGGCAGCGAAGGACATTTATCATTAAACATGAGATTATGCATGGCATTTAACTATGCTTAACCCTCGCAGCCAGAGTCTGCATTTTTAGGCGGCGCAACATTGGAGTTTTACAATTTTCTTTAATTCATGCTAATGCAGGGACTTAACAGTCAATTTCAGAAATAAAAGTTGCTACGTGTTTTGAAAAATTAGCTCCTCAAACTGACTACACCAAAAATATTATTATGTCTTTAGAAGAACCTTTCTTGTCAAAAAATGGTTAAAAAAGAAATGTAAATATTTTTTCCAGTTTGCGAATATTTTATTATTATTCAGTTTACTGAACCGTTGA
This sequence comes from Pachydiplax longipennis, assembly GCA_036926295.1. NCBI lineage: Eukaryota > Metazoa > Arthropoda > Insecta > Odonata > Libellulidae > Pachydiplax > Pachydiplax longipennis. Next base: position 8,043,281 of record JAVFKF010000024.1, on the reverse strand, counting down.
CCAAACGAAAATCGAGTCAACCATTATGAAATGAGAGGGAATACAAATTTGATGCTAGTGGTTCTGCCATCTCTTGAAATTGAATGGTAAATTTTTCTAGGATGATTCGCCTTAAATATACTTCCTTATGTTGTTAGTGGCCATCAGTAATTCTTTGTGAATTATTTTAAATCATGGCATTGAATGTGATAGAAGAAATATATCCACGTATTTTTGTGTGCTTTCTTTGCTTATGAATGATATTAATTTTATTTGTGGTTGAATATTATCAAATCATATTATCTTTATTTATTCTTTAAAGATTTCCTTTTACAATTTTAGTGTCAAGCCTGCAGTTTTTGATCTGTTTCTCACCATTGCAATCCTTGGCTACTTAGCTGCAATATATGCATTCATTCAGGTGAGTTCTATGAAATAAATAATTTTAATAATATGATAACTTCTTTTTAGTAAATAAATCTCTAGTGAGATATCAATGTTCTAATTCTTTTTATCAGCTATTAAAACATTTACTATAGCATTAGAAATTAAACTGAAATATAATTTAGTGAATGTAACATGTATGTAGATACAAACCAAAATTTTTATTTTCATATTTGAAATTTTAAAACGTTTTTATTGATTGTAAAATCTTTATTCAATTTGCTAATATATTTGTGCTATTTGATTACATATATTAAATTTATTTTTCAGAAATTCCCACTCATCTATGAGGGAATATCCAAGTTGTCCTTTGGATCCAAAGTTAAAGCACACTGATGTTGTTTGTTATGTTTTGCTGAAAGAAAAGAGCATTTTGATGAAGAAATTCAATCTTCATTCTTGTTATACTTGACTTGTCAAGTGTGTCACTAAGCAAGGATTGTGCTAGTTTTATTTTGGTGATTTCTATCAAGATTTGTGTTTTTTATAGCTGGATTTACCTTAGATCGTTGTTGATTGGCTCTTTTATTTGCTATTGATTGCATCAATCCCATTAATAACTATTATATAACCATCTCTCATTGCCCTCTGTTGATGATCATTTCATAATCTAATGTTGTTTTTGAAGCCATGAAAAATCAGATTCGGAGAGTTGTAATAAATGTCTAAAATGAGTATGTCTGTATTATTCTACCAGTGTGAGTTTTTAAATCTGCATGTGAAAAAAGACGAAGTCATCCAGATAAGAGTGTGAATGTCATCAAATACTTTCGTTCATGCTTCTTAAATATGTATAAAATAACTGTCAAAGCTTTAGAAAAGCTTTTTGCTGTGCAAAAAGATTTATGTAATCTGGAAGTTGCAGAAAGGAAAAATATTTTGAAATAATGGAAATTTTATAAAAGAAATGGCATATAAAATTCTGATGCATAAAATTTTGAAAGGAGACTTCCTGAAATTGTATATTCTTAATTGATATCAAATGCTCAATGAAATAATTGTTTAGAACATGATCCATCTTTTGCTCTGGCTTTATGGCTTCTTTTCTATCTGGTTAAAGATATTCTTCAAGTGGTGTGTGATTCTTCTTTACAGAGTGTTGGGAATGAAATTTATTATATTTTATAAATTTACTATAAAAATTTTATGGCTTTGACCAAAGCTTCCCAACTTACATCTTGTTTTGTTTTCCATTGTATCTCCTCCATTATTTTTATTAAAACTTCATTCAATAAATTACAGACTATGATTTCTTTCTGCTATATTCTACTGATCCTTTAATTTCAATCATTTCTTTCTATTCTATATAATCCTTTTATTTTACAGCTGATTATTTTGCTTATTTCTAATTTTTGAGAATAATTTAGGCACTATCCCTTTTATTCTTTTGGGGATGGAGATCAACTAACCTTTCATAAATTCTCAAAAACTGAATTAACATTAGAGATCAATTAGGAAGAAATGTAGTATAATTTACTGAAAAATGCCTTGAATGTCCTCAAATTGTCCAATTCCTCAATTGGGAGACATCAGCCAATAGAATGCTCTATTATATATTATTAAGATTTCTGTAGTTCCTGTGAAAAATAAGGCTAATTACAATCATGCATCTTGATAATTGAACTAGCTTTGACTTGATCCAGTTATTCTTTACTCTTTCAATCAATTAAACTTATTAAATGCAACTTGTCATGTAATAGACAAATGAACTGCAGTATCAAAATAAATGCAAGAGAACGTAAGACTTGTCTAATAATCGCAAAAGTATTTCCCATTTTGTCAAACACCTCCTAGTTCAAGACCTCTAAGCTAAACCTCTTTCCCCAATAGTTGTATACTGTGATAGAAAAAAATCGGAGAATCAACTCCTGAGAGAAGTATGGAATCAACAAAGAGAAGAGGCTGAGCCCTTCCTTGATCATTAACTGTTCACATTCTACTCTCCACTTACTCATGATATCTTTACTACAAAACCCTGGACTAAAGTAACTCAACAACCCATGGTGTTTTGAATCACTTGGTCTGAGAAAATGGTAGAGGTCTGTGACAATACTGGCAGAGAAGGGATGGATGAAGTCTAGCTTTCCATTGTACACAGCAAATACAAAATTCAATCGGTATATCTAAGATCTAAGTAGTCTGCACATCTAAGAACATGGGGAAATCAGGCATGATGTACTTAGCGTTGATAATTCTCTGAAGGTCCACCTAAATATAATGGTTTAGTGATGAGATTTATTTAATACTGCAACCTGATTTCGAATACTTTACCTTTAATATTAACAGAGTAATTCAAATAGCAAATGATGACAAACACTTTAGTTGTTCTGCAATTTCATAAAAGACTTCAAATAACAATACCTAATTCAACAACATGGTTCTTGTAAATAATTATAGAATTTTTGTCATACCAAACTTAGGATTTGGAGAACAACATGGTGACTTACATCACATCAAATACGTAAATTATGATTTTTCAGAGTATAAGATAATTTCTTTCCTGTTCTTTGCCAGCCCAACTTCCTTGATGGTTTTTTTTAATCGTTGAAAATATAAAGACTACAAATTAATGAGTGAATCATTTACAAAATGCATACTTTAATGAAGGAATTAAAGACTCCACAACTGCAAAAAATGATAGTATTGCTTCCATCCAAGAAGTGAAATTTATAAAAATATTACATTTTGACTTCATAACCATACAAAACTTGACTCAGCTCCTTATCAAATTTCATTATATGGTTTCAACAGTCTTGCAGAATTTATCCAAACTATGCAATGAGAGAAAGATTCCACCCCTTTTGTGGGTCCATAGTAGCACCTACTATACTGAAAATGTTTGCAAATAGTTTAGTCACATTCTTAAAATGGCTCACAAACAAACCATAGCCTGAAAATTATTCCAAGCAGTTACACTAGATCTAGATTCCTATTCTGCTTAAGTGAAAAGAAGCATTACCTTTAAAATGGCATCAAACAATGTGATACCTGGGATTAGATTTGAGGCTTGATTGAACTCATTCCTTAGAGAAGAAATGTCTTCCTCTTGTGATATTTAATTTATAATTGGATAACATACTATAATTTGATTTTGTGAGGTGAACTTGTTTAAAAAGATATATTTATCTTCATTCAATATACAACAAATGCAGAAAATGGTTTATACCACTTTCCATCCAATATATAATATACAGTGCAGGCGCAAGATTTTTAAAATAAAAATATTTGGAATAAAGGCTGCAGTTGAATTTCTTTCTAGAGTTTATCTATAATGAGCCACTTCTCAGTTACTTTTTCCACCTGTCGTCCAAGAATCGGATTGCGGACACGTAGTTTAACTTCAAGTTTGCCCCCAACTGCCTTTCGACCATCCATGAGCTGTGGAAAAGAAATTACATTCCTCAATACAGCCAACTCCCTTGCTTACTTAGCTTACAGACATGACTTCTTACATTTATAAGCACATAATGCATATTCATCCACTTGAAAAACAAAATAGCTTCAAAATTCATATCTGAGAGTAGAGAATTTAATATCAAGCAATTATAGAAAAAGGTTATAAGAATATCTGAATGATGATTTTCAAAAACTTTTACTGAACACAATTTACTTATATGCATTAATGTATAGAAGTTGATGCTTCTAAGTGCTATTTCTATGATTTTTCATGAATAAGTCCTAATGATAAAGAAGATGTATAAATCAAAACAATAATGATATGTACATGAGATTTTATCGCTATCTTGAGTCTTTATCTTATAAAAGCAAAAATGACAGGAAAAGTGAAATATTTACTTACAGGAAAAGAATCATGCAAAGTACAATGAGTTTCCAGTGTCTGCAGCTTGACAGTGGCTGTTCCAACTAAGGAATCACCTCGAAAGAAGCCCCTGGCAGAGAAAACGGTAGCAATGTAGAGGTCAAATTTACTGAAACTTGCTGATTTACACTGATCTAGTTATTTAAGCTATTAATTGACATTGAAAGGCAATATTATGCTGTTTATCTAAAAAAAATATGTGAGCATAGAATCACATTTCTCTTCAAGACTCTCATCAAGCTAAACCAAATTACTTTAGAATCATTCTGCCCAACATAGTTTCTATGTTGTCTTGATTCTTCTAGAACCAAGGGTCAATTTCAACAACTCTCTTCAAACACTTTCAACTAAAGAGAAAAAGGCAAAAAGCAATTAAGAAGTGCAGTGCAGATAAAAGCATGACAAAGAATATCAAAATTATAAAGAACTGAGACACAGCAGCCCATAAAGGGCCAAGCAGTATTCACAAAGCAAGACACATGGTGAGCTTCATGACTCACAATCCTCCTTTTTGGTTTCTCTACACCACACCTGGTGGACCTGTTACAAGGTAATTCACTTTTTCCCCTAATTTTTCATGATGCTGGGTCAAAATTATGGCCACCAACAGGAATTAAACCCTGAACCATTTTCACGAATGGTAAATGGGGTACTTAGGTGGTATTACCCACTTAACTACTTGATGAATGCAGCAAGAAACACATAATATCATTATAATTAAATAATTCATATGCACAAGCACTTAATGTTATAAGTTATTCAAATTAAAAAGAATTATGAATAAAAAGGAATACAAAATAATCTATGTTGATCATTGAATATTTAAATAAAACAATTTGTAACAATAGAAAAAGATAACACTCAATCATTTTTTTCAGTCCACTCATTACTACAGACCATCTACTCCTATAATGTGCCATAATGGCTGCTAGTATTATTAGTAGTAATTTTAAAAAGTTTTTTCTAATTAAAAGGTTTCCTTCTAAGGTTTGAACCATGTTAACAAAAAATTCCAAATAATATTAAGAACTTTTCCTGGAGAGTGTAAAAATAAAATTTATTTATTGATCCTTTTAATCTCCTCACACCTTTTATGAAATGAGGCTTAATCCCATCTGCAGATTTCTAATAAATAAGCATGTGAATATTAATGTTGTTTCAGGAAATTTAAGAGGATAAGGTTACCCAAATTCATGAAAGTCTTTAATTTAAGTATCTAGAAAACTAAGATATTCTTTCTATAATCCATTTTTCTAGACTGAATCCTAGATTCTAAAAGTAAAAATTTTCACTGTAAAAAATTATAAAAAATACATACTTGATGTTTTCATTTCAAATTTAAAGTTATTTTTGAAGTAGTTTAATTTTATGGAATAATAAAAAAAAACATTGAAAAGTGTCCCTTCACTACATATATATGACAAATATAATTGCAGATAAAAGAACTGATCCAAGGATGGCTAATAGAGAAGGAAATGGAATCAGTCAATTACAATTAAACTTGACTATAAATGAAAACTAAACCTAAAAATTAAAAGGGTTAAAAACCAATACAGGTTGAGAATCCTCAATCCTGATCAAAATTTGAATTTTTCCAGATTTTAGATCACATGATTCAGTAGAGAATAGGAAAACTGAGAGAAAGTCAGACTTTTAGGATCTAGGGACGAAAAAAAGACAACCCTAAGAATAGACTTTTTATATATTTCCTGAAGTGTCATTTCCTCACTCCCTAAAGTTTTTGTCTTTAAGTCTTTCTTCTATGTTATTATATATTCCAATTATTTATAATTCTATAATTTAAGTATATAAGTAATATAAGTTAAGACTGCTCCAATCCTCCAATAAATTCATCACATTTTTATACCATCTTGTTTATATGGTATACAACATTACCAAAAAATGAGTGAGAATACTCAATATTATACCCTTAAATTTGATGCCATTAATTTAAATATTGTATATTTGAGACCATCTGAAACATTAGACACAATCACAGATTAAGGTAATGAGATCTAAAACTAAATAATAAATTAATGATCATTCCAAATCAAAATATTTTGCAATTTAGTGATTACATTCTTATTGACTACATTTTTGATGATTTTGTGCATAATTTGATTTGTGGAACACATTATTATATAGATAACTTCAATAATCTCAAAAATCATAGAGGATTTTAACAATAATAACATAAATCCTTCAAAACCACAATTGGTTTACCAAAAAATATTTCCTTGTATAAAATCAAAAAGTATAGTAGATTACAAAGAAAAACTTATTAAAAATGAAAGGAAGGGAAATCCTTAGAAAGGTTGATCCATGTTATATTGTTGAATATTGAAATGAAATGCTTTACACATGCCTTTACTCTTTAAAATGTTTAAATCAATCAATCAACTTAAAATTAAAACTAAACAATGACTGCAGAATTTGAAAATTTGATAATGATATTTTGATAAATAATTGGTAAAATGATATTATGGTTTCTAGATTTTGCAACTGATTGAATGTAATGCCATTTTACCTAATAAATTACGGCACATTAACATGGTACAGTGAATTTATGATAGCAATGGAAAATCAGGAAAACAGGACTTTTAGTGACATTTTCAAAGTACAAACACATGATACTATAAGTTCTCAAGAAAACATAAATAATTCAACACTGATGACAGGATTGCATGACAGTGAAGGATACAAACATAAGGAAGATATTAGAGGAAATAAGAAAGTGGTTTACTGCTTCATATTGAGGTATTGCATTATAATAAAACTTCTTGAGGTTGGAATATTTAAATTTTAAAAAATTGCCTAAAAATACCTTCTCTGGGCTTTTGTGTACCTTATCAGTTGAATATTTTGCATGATGTGAAAATATGAGGATTATCCAAGGAAGAATTACTTTATTACACTTAAACTTTCTCATTTTCCTAAGAGGTGGCACATAGTATAGGAGACCTGAAGCAAATATTACTCTCAAAAATATCATTATGCATATAAAAATTAACTTGTGATTACATTTCTTTGAGGTAGTGGCACCTAGGTCAATTTGCAAGGAGCACTTAGCCCAAACTTGTGCAAAATGCAATGCTGCAAAATAAAGCAAGCAATAGCAAATCATTCAAAAAAGAAGTAAAAACTATAATGAAGTATATTGTCAGTATAAATGATTAACAAAAATATTAATTAAAAAAAGGAAATTTTCAAAAGATACACTATCATTTATCAAATTTTAATAAGCACAGTCATTTGAGACAGTGGATGATTCCTAATTCACAACATTATGCACAATCTCTTTAGGGTCAATTATTAGTTGGATACTTCTAGATTGAAATGGTTACCTCGAAAAATTTATACGATAACATAGAGAGATATTTAGCTTTAAAATCCTTTTAACTTAAAAAAGATTTCCTCAAACACTTCATCTTCAAGATACTAACATTCAACTAAATAATTCTTCTGAGTGAATATTATCTTCAACATAAATGACTCTCCAACTGAAACTGAATTATTTGAAATATTAAATTGTTTTTCCTATTCACTAATGGTTGTATTTGTTTGAAATGCATCACTGATATCAACTGCAAAACGGCTACATGATAAAATACTTTTACTCAAATATAAAACAAAAATAAAATCTTAGGAGTAACAGTTGTATGTGGGCCAACGCAAAGTCGGAAGACCTATAGCATGAATGTCAATTTGTTAGTATGCTTTGACAATGCCTTATATTTGCTTTGTAGACTATAATGGATCTACCACTTATTAAGACAAACAGTCTTCCATTTATATGATGCTTGGTTAACTCCTTTAGAAAGTGTCCCTGAAATTTCTTTCATCAAAGGTGAAGCATTACCCACTTGGCTCCCTGGATATCCTCTAATACTATTAAAATCCCTACAAAACCAAAGAATCAATAAATTATTCCTTATAAACCAATTTTTATATGAAGAAGAATTTGAAGCCATGTACAGCAAGATTTACAACATCCCCAAAATTAAACTATTTAGATGAGAAATGATGCATACTATTCCCAATTGAATAATGATTTATACTGGAGTTCTGTATCTTTCAGGATTCACCATAATGTTGCATCTACGTTCTTCGACCTGAAGACACCTGCAAGATGGCCAGCAAAACTGTCATGATAGAGAACAATATTGTGGTGAATCCCAAAAAATGTAGAGCTCAAGTAACCTATACAGTAATAATGATGTAAACAATTTCAAAATTGTATTACAGTCTTTAGATTTTACATTGGGCAAACTCCTAGAAATTTTAGTATTAGCAATTATGAAAAGCCTTCCTCCACAAATCTCGCTCCTTCCACATCACAGGAAATTTTACACAAAGAAAACTTAAACCCATATATTAATGCGCTTGAATAAGTTTGTGTCAAAAATTAAGCATTGTTTATTAATTTACATTTTCTTGTTAAAGATTACCTATTCCCATCTTCTCTGAATCTCAGACCAATCCAGTTGTTCTATTTCCATCTCTTCCCCCTCTCACTCACCCTATGCTTTGGGATTTTTCTGTTTCTTAAGTTGTTCATGTTACATGTTGTTTACTGTCATTATGTTTTCTGTTTATGCATGTCTTAAATTTAAACTTATTAGTAGTAATGATGGCTGAATAAAAGTCACTGAAACCAGACATCAAAAATTAAATTTACATGGAAACAATTTATGTCATTCTTCATCTAAATGGTATACTATGCATTTCTACAAAATTTCAGCTTCCTCTGTAGATTTTTTTCCCAATATTGTTCTTTGATTAAAGCACATGCTGCCCTTCACTCAAGATTGTGAAAATATTAAATAATATTGACTAAAAGTTGATCATATCTAAGTTTACATTACTCCTAGCTTCATCATATGAATCTATTTATAAATTCATGAAAGATAAAAGAAGAGTAAATTACATAGAATGAATATTTTGCTTGATACACACATTTAACACAATTATATCCTTCCATATCATCTAGATATGAGTTTCAAATAATATGGTACACATGGATTTTGGATCAAGGTAAACAGTACACAAGTTTGAAAATGTCATGATGGCCTTCCCATACCACATCATCTTCCAATGTACATTCATAAGACAAAATAACTTTTTGTTGATTTCATTATTTACCTGATATACTCAAGACAACCACTTTTCCCACAACAGTAGCAACAAAAGTGACAAGGACAGGACCTGGAAAGAGTTATTCTCTTGAAGATAAAGACAACTCTTTACATCAAATGATCCATTCCTCCAATTTTGAAGCAGCTCAAACTAGTGTGCTTCACTGCAGAGAAAAAATATGCTCATAATTTTATAGGGACACTTAAAATTAGAGACAAGAGGGTAACTAATTAATATGAAATAAATTAAGATAAGAGCACATATAAACAGAGATTTTTGGCTCCATTAAATATGCTCTCAATCCTAAGAATTTTCTTGACGTTTCTCAGAAAATCCAATTCCCTAATATCTCAGGAAGTGAACGATAATATGATTCATTGAATAAATATGAACATATTCACTAAATTTATAAGCATTTAATCTCTTAATGTGCATAATTAGGTTTCCTATTTTGAAACTTAAACTGTTAAGAATGTGTCTTAAAGCCCGTTCTGGAGTTTGAATTGAGAGTTGAGAGGAGAATAATGATTCAGGAGTTTGAATAATTAACTGTAACTGAAGTGAGACCAGCCTAAACCTTGCAATATTTAAGCAACATTATTAATTAAGACTTTTATTCAAGGTTTTCCTGCATTAATTGGTGGATTAAAACATCCTATTTTCTGTGCCAGCAACCCCAATTTAAATAAGCATAACATAAGAGTAATATCTCATAAATAAAAGAAAGATATCAAGACAAAATATCATCAAATAAATTGTGGAGGGATTCAAGACTTAACCAAATGTAGTAAGTCAAAGTCTAAATTGCTTGTGATGATAATTGCATCATCCATACTCATGATAATGAATTTCAGAGAACTAAAAAATTCAAAAGTGATTCCTATAAGAGATAAAAGTTATTAATTTTGGATTTTGAGCATTTTGGATCTAGATCCATAATATGTATTCTTAAATGTGTAAAGTAAGAGAAGGAAAAGAGTGGTAACTCATATAACCATTACATACAAAAGAATAAAATTTAGATAAAAGAAAAGCTTCTACAAAATATTGATAGTATTTCAATTACTTCTAATACAAATACATCAACATAGAGTATAATTTTAAAATGAGAAAGAAGTGCTATTTTTTCAGACAGACAGAATTCCAGTATAAGAACTGGGTAGTGGATTCTTTTTTGAATATTTATCATACATCAAATAAGTTTAGAAATTAAAGCCCTTAATAAAATAAAAAGGATAATTTTGCCCAAAAAGTCTGCATATCATACATAAATTTTCAATTTAGAGTTAACAATCTCAATCATCCTCTTATTTTAACTGGAATACTGTGTGATAAATTCATCATTCGATCTGATACAGTGAACTCTCAGTCCAGCACCATTGCTTCTGAAGATTTTTTTATTTCTTAAGTGAAAATCTTTGGTTCCCAGTCAGAATTGAATAATTTTCTCTTCCAAATGTTTTATTTGAAACATTTCAATATATCTTTTAGTATAAATTTTCAAGTCCCCTTCCAGAATTATGTCAGCATATAAAATTTCAGCAAATTAAAATTGTGAAAACCATAAATCAAAGAATCTCTATTATGTTACCTCACATAAAAAGGATGATAAAGTACTTCTTTCCATTCCACCATGCCATTCTTTAGTTACAATATATGTTCAGAAAGATACTCTGAGAGGATTTCATATATTCAAATCAAAACTTGCACATACATTGCAGCAACTCTGAGATATCAGAAAAGCTCTATTCTGCGTGAATATAAATACACATCTCCATTTCCTATCTGAAATCAATTTACCTTGCACTCACATAAAATATTAGAGCAATAGCTGACAGAATGCGATAAATCTACACTCATTCATAACTCTACCAAAGGTTAGAGAACTAATTACTGGAAACTATCTTAAGAAATATGGCCTTTGGTACTAAATACCATCCACGACATATTATAATATTTCTAACATGGAATGATTAGTCTTAAATTAATTTTCATAACAAACAATTTTGTAAATTAATCCTATATGAATCTCTTTCTGTGGTAAAAAGCAGCAAAAATAGAGCATTTTGTAGTCAATCAGAAAGGTGTACCTCAGAGCTGTACTTTTCCGGAGGATTTACTGAAAGAATTCACAGGAAAGGTGCTTTTAAATTAATTCCCATTGGATGGCCAGTATACCTAAAGCAAGGCTTTCTTCTTCTTTGAAACTCTGTATACTTAATTCCTTGGCCCAGAAAACCTTTCACTCTCTTATGTGCCACTTTGGGCAAGGTTCACCAACTTCTTTAAATTCTGTATATTGTACAAACCTTCCAATTTCTAATCTTGTCCTTAATTCTCTTCTCCAAAGCAACATACCTCCACCAACACTATTTGCTTTTACAACTAAATAAATAAAATAACTCTATTCCCAATAAGTTCCCATGACTGGTAACTAAAATAAGCTAAATACTTCAGAGTTCTCTTTCTGGAAATTGTGAAAAATTAACAGGCTACATTCTCCAAACAATTCAGTTTTCCTGATGGATACATTTTCAAGTATAGTGAGATCCACGTGAGATTTACCAGCAAAATAATATTTAAGTAAGGTAGTTATCTTAAATCAATCACATAGAGATAAAGAAAAAAGTTATGATTACATACAGGTAGTTATGATGAAACAGATGTACATAAGTTTGAGTGATGAAAGTCTTCTCATGTAAGAGTAACTTTTTACTAACTGTTCTACATCACCACAACTCAAATCTTATTATATCATGCTATTTCAAAGACAATGGTAAATAATGACAAGAAAGAAACTACCTAAGGTCCTATGCATCCCTTACACTAACTCTGCCTAACTTACAATCATGAAAAAAGAATTTTCAAAGCAATTCAATTTGCTTTTACTCAAACAATAAATAAATGCAAAGGGAAGAGGCACAGCCTCATGGAAAATTACTACATGAATAAAAAATCTGACCTGAGATAAAGATAAATGTAACATAACAGATGAAGCAGCAACTTTGCAAAGAAAATTCCTCAAACTCAAATCAAGTATCTGCAGCTTACAAAATGTTTGCAATTGCTGACGTAGCCAAAAAGTTTGGTGACCCCTTATTAAACAAATATACCTTGGATTCAGCAACTACTAATTAGACATGACAGTCAAATTCATTTAAAAATCTCCTGAGATCAAACAAAGTTTCTAATTTACAAAAAACAGAAGCTGAAATAATGTTGAATTTTTTTCACCCCAACCTCTGATTAAATTGCCATACGGTATATTGAATGACTGATATAATTACATTTGATGGCAAATAAAAATAATATTCTAAATTACCAAAATTATCTAAGTTTTCACTATTATACATAATTTAAATGCAAGACAGCTGTAAAAATAAGATGCAGGATAAAGAAACCATAAAGTTTCAATGAATTAATTAACTAAACCAACCAGCTAACCCAAAATGGTCCACCCTTATACATTGTATATAAAGGGAACCTAAAAAATGAGGAACAAAAATTTACTAAGCTGCTTTACTATTTATTGTGCTGCAAGTTTAACTTAGATTATTTTAAAATTGAATAAAATCACTGGAGCTAAAAAGAATGAACAGTTATTTATGATATTTCCCCAAAAACTTTTGGGATCAAATATCTGCTATGATAATACCAGGATGTCATTAGTATTTTTAAAGAGCATGCAGACTGAAAATTTTTATATAGATTAAATAACATAATATAAAACCTGAGAGGAATATGGATCAATCAAAGGGAAGCATAATTCATAAAGAGCTACACAGGGTACATCATATTATTCTATACACTGAATCTCACAGTTAAAGAGTTTCTGACAACTCATTAATAAAGGCACTTGATAACTTTTATCCACCAATTAGATACATACCCCTTGGACCAAACCTCCAGCTTTACTGCTTGTCGTTTGAACACTCGCTGACAGGCTCTGGACGTTCGCTGCATTGATAACAATGCAATGTGCTCATAGGATGGATTGTTGTCTTTGGCTGAAATGGTTCTATCCTTTTGGGGATTATCCTGAATTAAAAAATGTATAAAAATAAAAAACACCTTTTATAAGCAAATCTAAGAAATCTCAAGTACAGTGGTACATAAACTTACAAACCATTTAATATATGGACTTTTCAATACACAAACTTTATTTGTACTCTATCATGACTATGTACTTTATTTGACATACAAACCATGGTGCTTTCATCATCTCAAAGAGTAAAAATTTGTGATTAAGAGAGCATGAGGTTGATCTTACCACTGAAGGGCTACAGAAATTAAAAAGAGATTGAAATGATAAGGATAAAAAGCAGATATCATCAGAGGCGTAAGAAGATAGCAATTGAAAAGAAGTCATGATATAAAAACAATCTTGCAACACTGGGATAAATTAAGAAAGCTGGTAGGAAAGCATCATCTAAACCAAGTTCTCGTTTGTAGAGTTACTAATGTTTTAAAGACAATGTCATTAATCACTTCAGGAGATTGAAGACAAAGCAACTCTGGACAGTTACTTCAAACCTTCTCTGCCAAAGAGCCAAAAGGAATCATCATACAATTTTATAAATAAATATTTTTTAAATACCCTTTAATCCAGGTAAAACTAAAAATCTGATGAATAAAAATAATTGTATTATTGTATAAAAATATTACTTTTTAAAATCTATTAGATCATTTGATTTATCAAATGGAACAATGTAAAACTGGTTTAGGAGATACAAACTTTTTGAGATACGAACTCTAGTCTGAAATAAACTAAGTCGAGGTACCACGTCATGACCTTTATGATAATATACATGCTTACCGTTGGAAATGGAAATTCATATCTCACATAAGTCTCTGCGCCATTGTTAAGGTTGTAATTGATTCCTCTTATAACAGTTAATTCCACATCATTGTCCGAGAGATCCGTGTTACACCTGTAAAGAATAAAACTTTCTTGAAACCATAACATTTTACAGCTGTGAAAAATAACATGCTCGTCTGCCAATTGGACAATAATGTAAATTGGTTTGGTTGAATGAAGCTGAGAAAAAGTCTTCTGTAACTGAAAAATATGAGGAAATGAGAATTACTTTTGAAGGTTATTGGTGTAAGAGAGGTTCCAAAACATGAATTTCCAGTACCACTGAAAATGAAAATTCTTCAACAAAATTAAAAATTTTTCCATATTGTATTTTTTGACATAATTTCCTTTTTTATTAAGAAATTTCTGATATCTTGACAATGGCTTTTTTATTTCAATGTTAACCTATTTTCCCATAAAATTCTTCTTTTGTTTTATAGGCCATATAAATGAAACAGCTAGGGAAATTCATAGATAGATGTTCTTAACAAATGTTGAAGATGCAATATCTATCCAAATGGATTATAAAAGAAAGCAACTTTCATTGAAGGAAGTATTTGTGAAAATCAGTGAATGGGCAGACCAATAATAATTCATAGAGCAGATATGATTGCTGCTATTTGTATGACCATGGCCAGTGGTCAAGGCCTCAGCAAAATCTCAGCTAATCATCTTCCTAAGCTGGGGATTGGACAATCATCAGCATCGCACTGGACTTATATATAGTGCATAGGCATTACAGTAGAGTTAACAGCATTACAGTGAGGTATGCCAATATTTATGCAACATCCTAGAAATTAGATGACCTCAAAAATCATACATGAAGATTGCATGATCTTTTTAGAAGTTAGATGAACATGAGGAAGGGACTGAGTGTATCACAGCTTAATTTAATTAAAATTACAGAAATAAATTACTTAATCCTGAAAAATTACAAATTCACTTTTCCTTGGCTTCTATAAGACACCTAGATTAAAAAGGTAAGAACAAAAATCTTTTAAACACTTTAAAATTTAATTACCAAATATTAATAAACAAATAATAAATACCCAAACATTGACTTTTAAACAAATTTGAGTAAAAGTAGTAAAAAGTAACTATAAATTGATGAGAAAAATTATACCACACTTTCTCATGAAGAAATACCTCCATATTAAAACTATAACATTAACTTCCGTCATTCAAGAGTAATAATTCACACATGTTCACAAATATTGAAAATTTCACTTCCCATTAATTTTTAAGAAAATGCAGAATTAGATAAGGTTGAATATCTATTAAATAGTAAATCTTCTTCTCATAAGATTTGACCATTCATAAGGGGGGATAAACATAAGGCATAAAAATTTCAGAGGACTTTGTAGCCATTAAAAAACAGTTGTGGAAAAATTAAAGTATTAAATTAATTTGAAATGGAAATAAGATGTCCAATCATCCGTTAAATGAACTTACTTCACAATTGAGAAGGACCTGGTCTCATAATGAAATCTGGGTGGAGCAGCTTCGTAGGGTATTCCAGATGCTTCAACTTTTGCAAGTTCCAGTTTGTGAGACATTGCTGCTGCACGAACTGCATCTAAATCCTTCTTGGAGTCAAGTGCAAGCTGGTCAAAGCGATTTCCACTGCCCACATCTCCAATAGCTCGAAAATGATCACGTGTACTAATACACATCTGAAAAGAATAGACATTAATATATTTATGATCATGCAAATATGAAAAAAAATAATGCAATGATCTGTTTTCACAAAAACAGTTATCTGATAAAGGAGATGCAAGCAGGAATAAAAATGGTTTCTCAGTTATTAGGATAACATGATAGATTTATATATGAAAAATGAACGATGCCTCATTATGAAACTGCTTGTTATTTGATTATTAATTGTTCTGTGACAGCCTTTTCATACTAAAAAACATATGATCAATTTTTTATAAAATATCAATGCAGATCAAAAGAAAAAGAAACTATTTGTTTCCATTTCTATGATCACTGCTTTCATTAAAAATTATCTGACGAAGGAAATAATTCTCTAGAGATGATTAATTAGAGCCAAAGAGCATTTCTATAAAATGAGAACCTTAAGTGAGGCTTAAGGAGGCATTTTTTTTGCATAATTACTTACTGTTATTTGCTTAAGTAGATTTTCTTCTAATTTCTCATACACTTCAGAAACACTTCCAGGAATACAATCTTCAGAAGTTACAAAATCAAAATCAGTCTCTAAAAGTGCATTCTTTTCTTCAGGAGGCAGCGGAAGCTTGATAAATAAAGGAAAAATAAATATTTTAAAAACTTTTTGAATTGTGAACTATAAATATGAATTTATAAATAAATGTGATTTGCCAAGAAAAATGAATATTTGCATTGAACTAATCATTCTTTTTCATTCAAGTTTTTATTCCTGTTGAGGCTAAAACAAAGCAATAACAAATTTGATAATCTTACAAACATATATTTTGACAATAGATTGGAAGAGAAATGTTTAAGCAGAAATAATTATCGGGGAGATAAGATTAACATGTAAGGACTAAGAACAACAGCCATATGATTCTGTCTAGAAGCCAAAAGAAGGATAAGCTCTCTTCCACTATTTTTACAATCTCACATATATAATGTAAAATATCATTTCACCAGGAAGAAAGAACCTTAAGGTCAAAAAATCTAAATTAACAAGATTTATACTCATATCTGTTAGCTATTTACAAGTACTGATGGAGTATACTGTTATGGTTAGTACACCATTGCTAATGAGCTAAGATTTGAAAAAAAATGAACACCAATGAAGTTCAATTCATCTATTCTCTTGTGGTAACCTTTCCAATAGCGCAACATTCAATTATCATGACTGATATATCAATCAGACTATAAAATGTTATGAGAATGATCACAGCCTTTATCAAGCATGGAACAATGAAGAATGATAAAGCTATTAGATAACTAAAGTAAGCTATGAAAGAAGTTTTGAGACTATCCTATGGCATTAAATTTAACACTCTCCATGTCAAACTGACACTTGGAAGTCTTATTCATAGCTGTAGATACATAGTTTCCCATTTATATTTCAAGCACTTTACACTTAGTGGGATTCATAATCAAGTTTCCACCAAATAGCTTTGCTAACAGTCTAAAATTAGTGCATTTGGTTACAAAATTAGTAAATTCTCACATTTATTATTTCATTGATCCTTAGGGAGGTCATGTAAAGAGGAATAATATAAGTAAATACCGTGCTCATGTCGACAGGTAATCCAGAGCGAGATGCTTCAATCAAAGGGTCAATACCCTTTGCAATTCGCAAGTGCTCTCTTGCTTGAGCCAAATCACCTTTCTTTTTTGCTTCCAAAGCAGCTTTCTTGAATACTGCTTGCCGCTTCAATAATTCATCCAGCTGCCGTCCCTGACGTGTTGAAAGCTGATTTACATGACCCTCATTTGAGCCTGCAGCAACCCCTTAATTAAGGATGTTGTATTACAGAAAAACCTCATTGACACAAACCAGAAATATATAATGGAGAGTTTGCATTTAAAAATATGTTAATGAAGCAGAGGCAAAAAATACTACTAATCTTATCTATTCCACATGTAAATATGTATGCATATACACATAACATCATACACTTTAAAGAAAATTTTAAGCTTGTTGGCCAAATAATGTCCAATTCACATCATGGAAGCTTGCAAGTTGGTTTGAAATAATGTATCACTGCATCCAAGGCCAGCCTGAAGTTTATTTGCACCACTTGGGATTTACTGGAAGAATACTGGGCAGAATAAATTATTTCATATATGATTCCAATAAAATCCATACAATGTGTAATGTTGCCAACCTTGGCATTAAACTGTGACATAACCATTTATCATATGTATATAAAATATAAATTAATATGAATAGTGTAAATGTAATGCAAGAAAACAACCATATATGACCCAGTTCAGAATCAAATTGCAACTACCGATTCAATTATAGACTTCATTTGAAGGAAGATTGGTCAAAGTTAGTTCCCTACAATATGCATATGAATGCAATTGTACATCATTAAAACTCACCTTTGGGTGTTGGGATAGCTGGTGCAGCTGGAACAACTTTTCCTGCTGCCTTCTTCTCAGGCACATCTTCTGGAGCCTCTTCCTCAGGCTCATTCTCTGTTAGATCAACATTTGGTATAGTAAGGGGAGGAGGAGGAGGCTGTCCTGGGATTGGAGCAAACCCTAAAAGAGAAACAGATGGTTTATTCACAAATTAAAAGTATAATACATAGATTACAATATGTTTTTCTAGACATCCATAGCCACTCTTGCCATTGCTAAAATTTGAATCCTAAAATCTTTTATGATTCTCAAAATTACAACGAGAGAAATCAAACTGCTTCAGATACAATTAATTATAACAATAATCTTTTGTGAAAAGAAAATGTCTTGGAAGACCTACTAACGATATACTTGGATTTTACAAAACGGCTGAAGGGGTCAAACATTCAGAAATTGAACTGTTCATGAGGTGCTACAGCAGTCAAGCACATACCATTCAATTAAATGTTGGTCAAGTGAGGATTCAGATTTGTTTTTAAAAGATAAAGCTATATTTTAAAAACATTTAAAAGCTCCAGATCAGGGCTGGCCAACTTATTGCCTTGCATATTTTGAAAATGATTAACGGCCATATTTTCAAGCCTTCTTTCATATTTTGTTAAACCTACAGAACTCTGTAGTCAACATAGTTAATTAAAATTAATTGGAAATGAAGACCGTTCTCAATGATAATACGCGATCAACCCGTCAATTTGGCCTCACCTCTGGATTATAGGAACAACTTATCAGCAGTAAATAAAGTCCAACACTCAAGATAATTTCAAATGCAAGAGTTCATAAGTATTTAGCCCATTCTTCTATGAAGATTTCACATCCATCAATTACCACAATTTCTACCATCTATACCTGATTTTTAGGGAACAAGAAATATTACCAGGTGGAGTCGGCAGTTCATCAAATGCAACAGTCTTTCCATTTTTATGAGCAGTAATGGCGGATTGATATTGCTTCACAATACGTCCCATCCTACGAGCCTTGGAACTGTTGCCTTCATCTTTGGCAGATTTTTCAGCCTCCTGATAACGCTGTAGGCGTTGCTCCAGTGCTTCCAGAACAGAAGATGGAGGTGGGGGTGGAGCAGGAACTGCTACTGAAGCTGGGGGATCTGTTAAGCACAACAGTATATCAGTTACATTAACCCTCTGCACTAAAATAAAGCCATAAATTCCATCCTTAACCCCTTACTTTCTTCTTTCTCTGTGATTTTGATAAAATACTTCACTACATTATAACCAGACTAAATTAACATTCACCAAGTATGAATTTCTGGCAGTTATATGAAATTTTTATACTTTTAAACAAGATTTTGTATCCAATTCCAAAATGCAGGTTACATTAAATAAGCAAGTGTTCATTGCATTAACAAGGAAATAATATGATAACACATACTTCATGGCAATCATTAACAGTTCTTAGGCAGAACAAAACAGAAACTGAAGTTTATACTTTTCCTGTAAAGTTTTACTTTCCTCCTTACAAACTGAGAAACGATTTCAGAAATCAATGGCAATTCAATGTTAGCCATAAAGTGAATGAAACTGCCGCAACTGGACCATTCTTCTAATTTCATTCCCAATAAACTTCGTAATACAAATAAAGGGCACAAGCTCTAAATCTTCGAGCATTACCAGATCCTTGCTCACAAAATATTTGAACAATTCTACACATTAGTAAACAAGCATAATTCCCTCCCCACTGCTCACTGCTCCATTTCCCCAAAAATTCTATTCCCACCTTAACTCCAGTTTCATCCATTCCTTGAATCCCATTCCCACTTGTCCATTTTTCCCCCTAGTTGACCTGTCCTTTCTACACAACCCACAGATGTTGCTATTTAAGGCTTTTTAGTAATGTGTTAGTACCAAAAGATGGTAAACATGTGCCAAAATCAGTTGGTTTCTGTTTGTATGGCAAGAAATAAAATATGAAATTCAATTTCTTTTTCATCCCATGATGGATACAACAAATCCCCTGATACTCTAAAGTTTAGTTCTTAAGCAGTTTATAAATAATACAAATAACTTAAATGACAATCACCTTTTGGAGGTTCTGGAGCCATTTGGTTTTTATCATTAGCATTGTCTGATTCACTGCTCTTGACAAGGGTATTCTCTTGCTTTGGTCTCCGTGGAGGGGGAAGGGGAGCAGGTCTGTGAGGAACATTTACAACTCCTGGCATTGGAGGCATGTCTGAGAGGTCTACTGGTTGACCACTTTTCACTGCAGCTATCACAGAATCAAATTGCTATCCAAAGAAACAGAAGTTGTACCTTAACTTTTGAGTTTTAAAGACGGCAATGATAACCTCTATCTATTACCAATTTAGAGATTAATAGAAATTAAAGGTGTAAGTCATAATTTTGGAAACTGTAGGAAATAACAGGAAGATTAGATATTTGCTGAGCCTGGTGATGCAATACGAGATGGCCCAGGAAACAACAATTTGCTAAGATTAAAATAGAACTTTAATGAGTAGAATGGTATTAGAAATTATTCATGTTTTCTACTTGACTTTGAAAGTAAACTTCACAATAATAAATTATGATCCAATGCTTAAAATCATGAATGCTCTGACACTTGATGGATTGACAGTTGGAAAGAATGCTGAATGGTAAGAGAGCACTAATACACAAAACCTGGTTATTGCATTAACCATCAAAAATTCAACCATACATTTACAAAAATATCCTATAATTCAAGAAAATAATATTTGATTTTGCAAGAATTATCACATGACACTTTCAAACCAAATAATGGAACTCTTTATCAAGAATAACATTTACAATTAGTTGAAAAGAATATATCTCAGGCACAAATATTATGTTCTTAAGGGCAGATTAAGTTCTCATAAATTCATAATAGAGAAGAAGAAAAGCTGCATTTACTGTGACAGATTAATATGGATAAAATGGAAGAAAGTAAAGTAAAAATTTCATCAAGAAAATGAAAAGTTCAATTAGCTTATTCCATATTCCAAATGTGGATAAGTGGTGGAACTTATCCACATTTAAATAAAATAAAGAAACAAAACTTGATTATTTCCACTTAGTATTTATTTCAGTGCTAGTGGTTTTGAGATATTACCTCATCTTCAGGCAACCAGAACATTAGTTCTAATCCTAAAGTAGAACTTCAGGCAGATAGAAGATTAGACTTAATGTTCTGGTCGCATGAAGATGAGGCAATATCTCAAAACCACTAGCTCTGAAATAAAAACTCTGGGGAACTAATCAAGTTTTGTTTATTTAATTTAAAATGATAAGTTCCATTCAGACATTTATGAATCTAAAGTATAGTTATGTTGGGTAAAATATCTTAAAACATGCAATCCTGATAATTCTTCAAAGTAATCACTAAACAAATCAAGAAATGCCCTTCTTTCATATACTTCTTCATCAGGTTACAAGGAATTCAATGGTTCTACATATGGAAGATGGAGACAAAATTACCTTCACTATTCTAACACATTTCATCGCTGTTTCCTTGTCATCAATTTTCTTAGCATTCAACGCTTCTTGTTTGTATGCATTCCTTCTTTCCACAAGCGTGTTCAAGACTTTGTCTTCAGGTGTAGGTTCACTCACTGCTTCCTTATTTCTCTCATTTACAGGTGGCATTGGTGCAGGACGCAAATTCATCGGCTCACTCACATCTTTAAAAATCCAAGCAATTTCATCTTTTCATTATGTTCAGATACTGAATACAAGCAAAGAAATTCACCCTCCTGACTGGAGAGATATCTTAATTGGTATTTCTTCCAATTTACCTGATGGTGCAGCCCCTCCATCACTGCTTGGAGCTTTCCTTTCACCTGATGCAACAGGTGGTGGAATATCTTCTTCATTGATTACTCCACCTGCTTTAACTTGCTTTAATTGATCTTTAATTGTCTTTATGCCCCGTCCAAACCTGGAAGAATAGTGTTTTGTTTAAAATGAAACATAACTATCATCAGTTGATGTACTCATTTATTTTCGTTCCTCCATTCAGGAACAACAGGGTAAAAAGTAGGGTAACCAACTACCAAATGGTTGATTCAGGGAGTTGTCCATTAAGAAATTAATTCCAGGTGACTATTTAAACCACTACTTCAATTATCTCAGAATATTCATTCTTTGTTATGAACAGCATAGATGTACAGTCTGATCACAATTGGACTAACAATACAAGCCTAGTGATTTTGGATGGTTTAACTTAATTTACAAGAAATTTTTGAGAGGGAGTTCTGTTTTTTGAATGACTCAATCCAGAATATAGGAGATTTTGAAAATAATTATTCAATACCAGGATTCTTCTGAAAAATCCAGAAGAGTTGACAACTCTTGTAACAATCATCTAGATGTCATGAATGTCAAAGACTCGGTTTTTAAGATAAATAACATCTCATCAATTTCTATCATTATTCAGTCAACTTCACAACAACATAACCACATTCAAGATAATGTGATGGGAGAGTTAAAGAAGATCTGAAAAAAGGACTCTTAGGACAGTTTCACATGGTTATCTAAAAGCTCTGTTCCTTGCACATGTTGTGGAGGGAGACTTCATTGAACACCTGAACAAATAAAATCTTCAGTATTTTCTATTATCATTAATAAACCCATTCAGGGAACTCTTTGGACTTATGGTGCAAATCTCAGGAACTGTAGCTTATGTAATACTGCTTAATAAACTAACAGGTTACAGTGAAATTGTAAGCTTATGGCTCCTGCTCATTTTTCAGTCTTCCACTTTTCAGTACTTCAGTCACCTTCCACAAATTGCACTCTGCAGGGTTTAGAATGAAAGAGAGTTACCATCTTCTAGAGACATGTTTGCTCACTGCCTACCTTATTGCTTTTTCAAACTTCTTTAGATGCTTCCACTTTTTCTTGAGTAATATGCTTACATAGGTATGGATGAATAGGAAAGGATTTGTTAGAGGTTAAAAAAACGGAAGTCATTATGTAGAAAACCAAAATGTCAACAGATAATAATAAAAATGAATTTGGAGTCAGCATAAAATTCAGACTTAAGTGATGAGGAATATGATGTTTATCAATTCATCAAATAAATTAAAATTCGTTGAATGTTTTTCTATTCTTTTAATGATTTACTTTACCTATACTGTGAGAAATTTTCAAAAATGTTACCTTTACATGGTTATTTAGAAGAGCTTAGAAAACATACTCTCAGGAAGTTTTGGAGCACTTTTTTAAGTTAAAAACTGTTAAAATGAGTGCAATTGCCTACACCTGTCAAAATTTGTTTCTACTAGAGATGGTAAAGAGATAGATTCAAAGCATATGGAGACCCTTCTTTTTCACCCACTCAAATAACTTTCCCCTCCACTACTTGAAATTCTATGCATCCAGGGGCCTTAATCTTTCCATTTCACTCTAAATAGAGAAGTACTAAGTAATACCTGCGAGCTCTAGTTGCTTCTCCTGCTGCTTTTGCATTTTGTTCAGCTTTTTCATACATCTGGAGTCTGTCATTTAGTAATGACTGAAGATTTGATTCAACTCTTTTGGGCACCTCAGGAGCTTTTTCCACAACATTTTCCTCAACAGGTTCTTCCACTATGTCCCCTAGTTCAGCCTTAGAAGGAAATAAAACTATCAATTTATATTATATAGATATAATTGTTATTGTAAGCAATATTATTATATTATTATTATATTATATATATAATTTTTATTGTAAACAATTGTATAAACTCTAAAAAGAATGTGACAACTCAACAATGATGGGAACCATACAGAAATGAACATGAGCATTTTTTTGTAAAAATTCGAAATTTCTTTTCAACCCTCAATGACATACAGTTGGACATCTATAATTCTAATAACACCAACTGTTGACAAAAAAAAACATAATATTAACACACATAAACTCCTTCTCCTATTACCCATATAAGAAGATAATTTGCTCTATCTTGGAAAAAGAACAAGGGCAATCATAATATGGGTGTGCTAATGTATCATAAGTGCCAAAAATTCTTTTCAAGCATAGTTAATAATCATCAGGTGCCATTCTTTGTTACCAAGCTCTTTTCTATACTAATATTTATTGTACATGGATGTCATTGTATATATTCTATATTTATGTCCATCTGAATACAAACAATTGGGCTAAAGGACCTCAATCTCCTCCTTGACACTATCAGTTTTCAAAAGCCTGGAGAGATAATAAGGCTTACTAACCTAGATGTAGAGTGAGTTCAGTTGTTTTTAGTTGCTATCTTTACTGATCTTAGTAAAGAATTTAAAATTTTAAGAGTGGAAAAGCCCATCAAAACAACCCTATGAATTACACTTTTTATAGCATCAAATATGGAGTGACCATATTGTCCTTAATCATCATTTATTATGATTGTGGTTTTCATATTTCCATATTAGGAATGGGACAAAAGTATATAAATAAAAGGTAAACTGACTGAAAACTTTTCCACAGAAAACTAATTCCTATTTTTATTGATTTTGAACATACCACACATGGAAGGAACCAAAGATTAGGTTCCCATGCATTGAATACCACAAAAAGTAAAATTGCCAGAGAATGATAGAATTTAGGTATATAGGAGATTTTACTTTTGTAAATCGTTATTATTGCCAATTCAAACATATAAAATTGACAGATAAATATGAATTCTGAAGGAAATAAAATTCTCATTTACGGCTAGAAATATTTCCAAGTAAATCAGAATGTCATAGATTAAGTTAGTGACTAAATTTTTTAAAAAATATGTAGCACAACCATAATACAAGGAGAAAAAAGTGTAAGGATAATGAATGCCTTCTATCAGTGTAGAAAAGGTTCGAAAATATTAATTTACGATGTCAAAAGTATAAATAAGGTCATAATTATACATTTTCAGCCAAAGGTACGGGAATATTACAACGATCAATTTAGAAAGTTTCTCAAGGACATTACTGTAATAAAAATTACTTGGGCATTTTAAAGCTTATCTCCAATTCAATATTAACAATACAAAACAAATTAAATATATTTTAGGTTTGGTCAAAATTAAAAGTAGCTACTAAAGACTTCTGCAAATCTTCCAGGTAGAGTATCTGAGCAAATGTTTCTATGTAAATGAGTGGGGGGATGAAGATTTATCACACTGTCAACAATAAGATTACAGAGAAAATTCGTACAAAATTGAATTCTTTTAACGGTAATCTTTACCAATAGCTCCGGATCGCTTTCATTCACGGATTCCTCATCGTCAGATGGTTCATCTTTCAAGCTAGCAGCGATCATGGAATCTAAGTTTACTTGCGGAATTTTTGTTGGAGCTGAAAGATGAAAACTCAATAATTATTTTGTAGACATTATGAGTTCAATTCCTCTAAAGATTTCGATTCCAAACTTACTTTTTCTCTTTGGTTTTGATCCACCTCCCGAGGTGAGTGCTAAGAGTTCTGCTTCAAGATCATCGTCATCAACGTCATCTTCCGCAGGTTCAAAATCATCTATTTCATCTGGTACATCAAATATGCCTAACTAAAATTTAAACCACAGTAGGTCAGCATAGGGGAACAGATTATGTCAACAGATTATAAGGTAATGTTATACTTACTTGTGATGCACCCGACCTCCTAGCTTTTGGTTTATCTGCTTTTGAGCGACCAAACATTGTTACTGCACAAATCGATGAAATTCACCAAAGAGTTTTAAAAACAGACAATTCGATGGGATGAACACTTTTATATGTCAAAGCTTAGTATATTATGAAATATTAACCAAACCTAGAGCACTACTGTCAATAAGAAAATCTCCCATAACCGAACTAAGCGATAGATCGAAGTACGTAGATCGCCAACCTTGTAATGTGTCATCGGGTTATTAGTATTTCTAATGAATCATTAAGTCAAACGCACATAATATTCTGCAAACCTTGTATTTTACTCGAAAAGTATCGTCGTCGTCTTTCGAGGGGTGAAGGGAAAATTCTCTTCAACTGGAGACTATATCAATCCTAAATTTTTATCTTGCATAAGCGGTTTTATGGTTACTCCGATTTAAATTACAGTTCAAGGAGACATATCTCCTTCGAAAATCTTTAAATATAACGGCGGAGTTGGATAATCATGTACATCCAATCCAACGAAATATATATTCAAAATGTAAAAAGCAGCAGTTTAAACATAAAAAAGATCAAGGATTCCGTGGCGCTTCGAGGGTGAGGAAACGTGAAAACTTCCAAGATTTAACTAGAATCAAAATCCCAAGCACTGTATCATTTGTACTTTTCCGAGAGTAACAACGGACAATCGTCTGTTTTGAGCATTTTTAAGGATTGTTGCGGGTAGATTTGTCAGTCCTTGTTGGTTTATTTCGGTCCATCTTCTATGTATATATTGTTATCCACTGAGCGAAGCTATGCCTACTATATCCTAGGAGATATCAAGCATAACAGTGTTCCGGTAATGGTAGTAGGGTTTTTAAAGTGACGAAATAATCATTCGTCAAAGAAGCTAGCACTCAAACCTGTCGTAGTTTGCCAGAAAGTTTCTTTTCTTTAATATTTCTCGTTGCCATGGACGGTAAAATGAAAATATCATTTGGAATTAAGACTTCTAAGCAGAAGACTTTGGGGAAACCAGTTCCAACAACTCATACAGATGTGGAGTACATAAGTAGCTTTGATGCTACTTGTAAACCTTTGGGGTAAGTTCAAAACAACACTAAAAAAATCCACAATACGTTTAATTGAAAAGTGCCCAAGAGAAGTAATCATATCGTTGTGTCTAAAAAGAACTTATACTTTTCAAAATTGTCGTATTTACTTATCCATATTTGCATGTCATCACAATTACTTTTCAATCTTGGTTTCTAGGAAACTTATCAGAGAGTATTAATTAATGGAAAACGGTTATTTCTGATAGATTTGATGAGTGCATAAAACTAGTGATCATTTCCTTCATGAAGACGGGCGCATTCTCTCTCTCTAACCACAGAAAATACAACATATTGTGGAATATATTTTGTATATATTCATTTAATATGTAATTCATACATCGTGCTATCTGTTGTATGCATCTATTTTTTATTTAATGCCTCAAGAATGAGATGAATATGACATGCTTTGGACAACACTTTCGTACACAGTCATTGATGTCAGTGTTGTTTTATTTTAAGTAATATGGTAAATGTTTCAGTAATCATCTTCGATTTATTTTTGTAATGTAACTTATTATTTTTATTTTGTTAATTTCTCTTGTACACTTCAAGCAGACCCATGAAGCTTGCTTGATCTCTGAAATGGGCAATTTCATGTGCATTGAAAGGCTATTATGTTATGATTATTTCCATGGTTTATAAATTATTTCTATTCCTCTTTTAGAACAGAGAAACCCAAAGAAGAGCTGGTTATACCTATAAAAGGAAGCAAAACTGTGCAGGATTTAGTGGAAGATTCTAAAAGAGAAAAGCAGAGCAAAAGTGAGGATAAAGGTGTAGCCATCCCCGGGAAGATAACCGACTCATTGGAGCAGTTGGCAGTGAAAGAAATCATTGAAGGTCTTGAAGAATTCCATTCTAAAGTGTTTTTCTCATTTATGCCAAAGCTGTGGAAATGAACAGTGCAAGGTACTTTGCACTAACTTTCTTTTGCACATTCTTATATAAGAAAGGGTAATTTTTGTTATTTTTCTTAAAAAGTAATTCCACATTAAGAGATTTCATTTTTATTTTTTTCCTTTTATTATTCATATATACACAGATATTTTTCATTTAACTTGTGATAGGTATTGCATAAGATTTCAAACATTTCACAGCTGCATCTTTTGGCAACTGATTGCTTTTTATGTTTCCATGACAAACTTTAGATGGCAATTTCATACATTTAAAAGTGTAATGTATAATAATATTATGATGTACTCTTTATCTTTTGGAGACATTACTGAAGGGAGTTTGCCATTCATTCCCATTGATCAAAGAAAATATCATGAACACATCATATATCTGTTTTTCTATGGGAGAAACAATAGTTGGTATTTTGAAATACCTCTCTGCCATCCTCAGCCCTGGTAGTTTTCTTTTATTAGATGGAGTCTAACAGTAGGATTAAAGAATTCTTTGACATTTCTTTTTTGCATTGAATAAGTATTCTAGAGCAAGATGTTATTGACATTCAGCAAGCATTTTAACCGTTCTTCAAGCACAGAAGATATCCTGCATATTGTTAAGGTTATTTCATGAATTTATTTATGTCAAATACTCAGTATTTAATTGAGAAAGTATTATTCTTATATTTTGTTTTATTTTTTAACCATATGTATATTAGTGATGGGATGTTTCAACAGGAATGGAAAATATCAGAACTTCTTTGGTTATTTAAGTTGGAGAATTTTAAACCTAATCTCTGATTTCATATAATATTCTTTGAGATTTAATGCTTGAAACTCAATCTTTCATATCTAGTATTAATGAAAATGAGATAAATAATTATTAGATCTTAAATGTTTAAATTTGGTATTGAATATGAATAATTTTTGCTTATCTTGTAAAAAATTGAATCTTTTAGTTCATGCCAAATTATCAAAGCCTGCATAAATTCCATTACTTCTTGTTTTTTTAACTCAATACAATTTCTATTCTTAAACCCTCTTTAACATTTTTAAGGAAAATATTTTTATAGCCATTTTACATCAAAATCAAAAAATAATTCAACAGAAAGGCAAAACTGGACATATCATAATGTTTTTACGTTATAATTTAAAAAGTTTTCAGACATCAATATGAATAGCTAAGTACTTCGGTGATTTAAATGAAGAAATTTTTCACATAATTGTTTAAACTTTTATGCTAAGATTTAAATAAAAAATGTAACCTATTTTATAACCTTGTGTAATAATATCATTCTAAAAATTTTATTAATAAATCTATTACTTTAAATTAGTATTTGTTTTCCAAACCAAGAGCGACTAAAAATAGTGAATTTCCATCATTGCACAAATCAAGAATTGTTTTGGAATCAGTAAAAATTTTACTATCATTCCATTACTAATGCATATGAACATATTCTAAAGTACAGGGTGTTTTGATGAAAGATATCCAAAATAAAATATTTATTGTACCCACTTTTGGTTTTATGGAATCATATCGTTTTCCTCTGAAGGTAATCTTTGAATTATTATGGATACTGAGCCTCCCTAGAATATTTCCCATGAATATCATTAAAATATTCTTGTAGAATTCTCTGTGTATTTCTTTTATGGAGATCAAAATTTACCTTATTAATGGAAAATAATGTATTATTACAGACTTAGAAAGTCAAAGATAATTTCTGTCTCTTTTTAGGAGTGAAAAATGCTGCAAAAAGCAACCCTGAAGTTGTTGCACTGCCTTTATCTGAAGCATCAGATGCCAAAGAGGTGAGTAAGTTAAGATTGATTAGAATTTATTGTTTTCTTCTGTAAAACTTTGTTTGAAATATCCCAAGATAGCAATGAAGAGGTTCCATATATATATTTGCTGATAAGTAAATGACGCATGTCACCTGAATACATTTCAAAAAACACTTTAATCTCTACAAATGAATACACAAACACTAAAACATTAGTAAAAACACACCTTCATATTCATTATCAGTGTCTGTTCCGATATACCTCATTTGTGTTGATAAATTTTGATATCTTGACAGACTGTTACAAAACTCCATGGGCAATTTTACAGTTTTTTTAAGAAAATGGTGCATTTTCATTATCCATCTAGTTTTAGCAGAAATTTATCTGAAAATCAGTTCCCATCTGCAGAAGTTAACTGTTTTAAATGAGTCACTTTTCTGTGTGGCTGTTGATACTTACTTACTTCCCTCCAAACAGGGGGACTATGATCTCAAGCACTATTATAAACTCACTCTTAATTGATTTCAACCAAACTTTGGCTTTACTGCTACTATTCCCCAAGATTTTCTTTTCACAGAACGTGAGTGCAATTCCCTTGTAAACCTATTCTTATCATATAATTTTTACCCTGAGTAAGCAAATCAGGAAAAACAACGCATGATTCATCCGAGTATGATAAATCAACTCTTTCATATGGCAACAATGAGAGCATTGAGAATCACCAACATAATTCTATAAGAGTGTATTTGAAAAATAACAATGATTTTGTTGAAACTATTTTGAGATACTTTTGAGTTTGTCAGTTTATAATGTCCCATTCAGAGGATATGAGTTGTGAGCTGGTGTGGTTATTAATTGCCATCAACTCAAGAACTATTTTTCAATCTAAATCATTGATAACTTATGATGTATAGTGTACTTTTGAAAGTCACTTAAAGGTAAATTAAAGCTTATGTACGAATCTTTTGATTTTTTACACATTTTCGATGTTTCCATAAGGATCATTTGTCAGTAGAATCCTGTTTGAAAGAGGAATCCAAAAGTTGATTGCAGTGATGATTTTAATAAATACCACAAGTCTTTGCACCAATATAACTAATGATATACTCAACCTTTTTCATAAGATTAAAAATCTATAGAACTTGTCTTAAAGCTCATTTAGCAACATTTTTGGATCATGGAAAACATTTTGGCCTTGAGAAAATAATGTGTAGTGATTTTTACCTAAGAAAGTATCATTAAAAATAAATACTGCTGTAATACGAAATTATATTTTTTTCATTACAGTCTACTTTGGAAGATTATGAAGACATTCCCGTCGAGCAATTTGGCAAAGCTATGCTTAGAGGAATGGGTTGGACTCCCGGAGGTGGCATAGGGAAAAATACTAAGTAAATTAATTTTATCAATTAATTTAAATTTTATCAATTAATTTACTTTATTGTAAAATTTATTTTAGCAGCCGACTTCCTATTGTTAAGTGACATATTTCAGTACTTTCTTGGTGTTGGAATATTGAGTAGTAATTTCTAAATGAAGAAGCATGCTGTAAACTGTACAATTGTCCAATTAATATTTTTCTCATCCTGAAGAAAATGAATTCCATTGCTTTTCTAATTTCTCTCTCTACTCAATTTCTAAAACTCTTCAATGATACATGAAAATATACTATAATTTTCTCATAAAATTAAAATTTGAATTTCCAATCTATTTTAAGACCGGAGATTTCAGGCTTTAAACACAGCTTTCTCATGTTTGGTGATATTTTTAGGATAGTAGCACCTGTTGAACCACAGCTGCGTCCCAAAGGACTTGGTCTTGGAGCAGATAAGATGGCCGTGACTAATCCAGTTACCTACTGTTCGTCTTCTTCTGCAGAAAAAGAAGGACTAAGTCTTGCAAATGGCGCTCCAGCTCAAATAGCAGCTGGGGCTCACAAAGGAATGTATGGAAAGGTCAGTGGAAACCATTGAATGACTGAGCTAATTTTCATCCCATCCAAGATGAAGGACTGTTTGTCCAGCCCTCTTGGTTTTCTGTCAAATTGAAGCAAAAATATTAGAATCTTATTCTTGTTTAATGTATACATTTTAATAGTTTATAATTTGATGTACAATTTTGTTAACATATGATATAAAAATTTAAATATTTGGCATGACTTAACCATTTATTCATGCATCTGTTTGATGTAATGTTCATTATATCCCATCTCCTCTTTTGAAAACTTGTCAAGATCAAAATTTCTGTTTTTGAGGTGCTCTCAGTGTGATTCTTGAAATCCAAGCCAAGAGGTGGGCTCCTTGAATCTGTCAAAAACATTGTTTTCCAAAATTTTTGATAAATATTCAAAAATAACAAAAAAACTTGATATTCCCAGTGCCAGCAAAGAGATATCTTGCTGGATATCATTAATATTAATTAATTATGATAATCATTATTTCATCTAATATGCTAGGTGTAAAACAGATGTAGCTTTTCTCACTCTTGATTTTCTAGAAGTAAGCAAGGTTTATTATCTCAATTTATTCATCATAACCTATATTAACATGCATAATTGTTTTAGCTTTAGAAGTAAACTGCCAAACTATTTTTATCAGAAAAGTAAAAAGAAAATCCTTTGGCATATAGAATCAAAAATGTTATTCTAGGTTTCACTAGTCAGGTTAAATTTTGCAAAAATATTGAATATCATGTAAAATACTTTTGTTGGGATTTGAATTTGTAATAAAAGAATAAGTATTGGTTTAAGGAGCTATCTGTTTATTTTCCTAAGGTTAATTTTGGTTGTTGATTTAAGTTAATAACCTATTGGCATGAAAGAGATTAGTCAACATTGCTACTAAACACAGGTTGATGAATTTATATCATCCTGAAAGCATTGGAATATATTTGACTTGCAGTGGTAAAGTCTCCAAATCTTTGTTCACCACATTTGCTTACATATACGTAGATACGAATATTAGGGCTTAGTTGCCAAATCTAGACTTTTTTCTTCTTTTGTAAACTTTTCTATTCAATCAACATGTCATGTTATCTCCATGTTTTGTTACAAATACATTGCTCTGCATTCTCCTTATATAAATTGTTTTACTTATACTTGTATATAAATCAAAATAGCATTCTTTTACTTAATAATAGTTCATATTATATTTTTCATTCAATCAATTTATAATTTATTAAATTTTTGAACTGATATAATATTCGCAAATGCAAATTTAAACAAATATAGTTTTGAACTAAAATTTTTATGAATTTAGTAACATCTCATATAGTGTTAAGGGAGTAGCTAATAATTTTATCAAAAATAGACTGAAAATTTTTATCACATTCCAGTGCAGATGAATTTTGAGAATTCTATTTATTTCTCTAGGCATTGTTTTGCCTTAGAATTCAGAATTTTTCATTGTTATTGTTTTCAATCATTGCTACATTCTAAGGACTTGTCACCCTCATTTCAACTTCTGGACGTATTAGTATCCATTTTACAGTATTATTCTTTTTAATGGTATCCTTTTCCTTTAATTGCTAATAGAGAATTATGAAAAACAAATAAAATAATGCTTCAGACAATTGTTAAGTTTATCCCACTGTATTAAAGTGCAACTTTATATTCATAATCATATTTAAGATAATTAATGTAGATTAAAGATGACTTTGTTAAGTATAAACATTGCTTCCATCAGATTGTCAGCCACAATGAAGACACAGGCAGATGTATAATTCGGTTAGAGATTGGTGGATCCACAGTTTCAGTAAATGAGAATTTCCTAAAGCCAGTCACTAAGGAGGAATACAGCCGTAACGCTAGGGTTTTGAGTAAGTATTTTACAGTTCTTCTATACAGTATTATCTCATCTTTTCTTTAATTAGTGTATTTTTCTAATGTTAACTTTCCTTCATAAGAACATTGACCCTAGGGAATGGATATTTTAACTTTCAGTATTCATATTTATATACATAATACTCATCTTCTCAAGAAGATTTTAAATATACATATGGTTAAGGACTTGCATTGTATTGAATTTCTACCTATTAAGCTATAAATATCATTTTGAAGTATAATTATCATTCTATTATATTTATAATTTTTGAAGTATCACACTTAATGGGAATATTACTGCATTTTGAATTTTACCATTTTTTTTCCATAAGCATGCTGATACTTAAAGATATTTTCCATGTTTTTGTAAAACTTTTTGGAAACTAAAACAATAAAGTTAAAAGAAAACTTTCAAACACTTCTGAGTGTATACTGTTTTATATAAGACTGAATGTTAATATTTGTAATTGGTTTGCTGTCTATGTTTAACCTGGATTCCTTCACTAGCAATAAGTAAATAATAATGTGTTAGCTGTATAAATTATTCCCAAGAAAGTTCTACAACTTGTTCCTTCTTTCAGATGCTGCAAAGTTTAACAAATACAAGGAATCAGAAGGCAGTGTGAAGAAGGAAAAGGAGTATTCAAGGAGTGGTCACAGAAGTTCTCCAGAGAGGAGAAGTCATTCAGATTCTCGAAGGAGGCGATCACGTTCACCCATAAAATAAACTTCTTTGTAAACAGTTTCTTAACTCCAGTTGGATGTGCACTATTTAATTGATTTTTAAAATTGAATTTCATACTTCACCTGATGATGAGGTAAATAAATTTTTACTTTATGCAGTCAATCTCATTTTCTAAACATATTGATTCACATTACTTGAAAATATAAACATTCCAGGAAAACCTTGTGGAAATTTCCCACATAAGTCCTAATACTATTGTTGTCTCTAACTGCCGATTACTTATTGGGAGAGAAATCTTGATTAAACTTTTATTCCTATGATGTAGTGCAATTGACTCGCATGATGTAACTTCACAACTTGTCTCCAAGTACCACCCCTAGAAAGCCTGCCAAATGGATAATTCTGGATTATTTTCATTAATTGACAAAATCCTTCGATTGCTGGGAGAATGACATCAGGAAAAAGAGAGATTTTAAGAACTGGAAAATCACCACTTGGTACAAATTCAATTATTTTAACATCTAACTTCTTAAAATACCTTAGTCTATGCTATGAGAATTCATCATAAAATATCATGACATCTGTAAACAAAGAACTTAGAGAAAATGTTTGCTAATCGTCCAATTTATTGCCTGCAATTAACTTTAAGTACAAAATTCAGTAAATTGGCCCCCTGCCAAGTGACGTATATAGATACAAATCATGGGCTTTATTCAGGGGCCTTGTAAGGGAACTACATCTCAGGTATCTTCCTGAATCAAATGGCAAATAAAATTGTTAACACCTCTCCGAAATATTATTGTAGGATTTAACTGTTAAGCAAATTGATAGGAGAGGATAAGTATATGCTACAGCTTTTATTGGACAAAACGAAACTTGCTCATGGATTTGCTGCTCAAAAAATGAAAAAGATCCCTTTACATACCAACTGTAGCAAGATATACCGCTTTTCACAGTCAAGATGCTAACTTATTTTCTGTGAAAGATCCATTAGATAACTATGGTAAAATCTTTGCATGATTTTGGAAAACAAATCCTAAAAAAACCTAAAAGGGGCTTACGAATTGTGATTCTCCACTCTCGAATGTTTAACTTGGCGTACAGGTGGCGAAAGGTTATTTTCACAGCATAGAGTAGATTACATGAGATGTTAATTCCCCAA
This sequence comes from Pachydiplax longipennis, assembly GCA_036926295.1. Classification (NCBI taxonomy): domain Eukaryota; kingdom Metazoa; phylum Arthropoda; class Insecta; order Odonata; family Libellulidae; genus Pachydiplax; species Pachydiplax longipennis. The sequence goes on along the minus strand of JAVFKF010000024.1, from coordinate 8,007,952 downwards.
AAGCGAACACATTGCCTAGCGGGGTTGAAATGCACTATTTTAATTAAAGAATAATTAAGGAAATTTTTAACGACAATCTCGTTAAGATAAATAATTGAGAATTTTTATATTAAGAATGTAAAAGACGTTTTATTTAAAATGTTTTCATAAATAGTTTTATCACAGCCACAAATATAAAGGCCAAGTTCACTGGACATAACACTGATGGTCGTAATCATCTTAAGTCAAAGAATAACAGGTATATGGAAACCACAGCATGCGCAGTCAACCTAGGAAGAGAATCATCTGTGGAATCATTTCATTAAAAAACGCGAGAGAGCAATTTACCGATATTTTGCCTACCACTCCGGAAATTTCCATCATATTGCCGGCCTGTCGGTGATACACTGAGCGGTTCTCCAAGTACATCTTAGGATCTTTCGGAGGTAAAACAGTGGGCTGAAACACCCACGTTGCTGAAGTGATATTACCATAAAGATCCAATATATCCCTTCCATGACAGGACTCCTGTTGATGATAGCATATTTATATTAGTGACATTTTCGATATGTCGATACATATAGTCGAGTCTTCCTTCACGTGAAGACTGTTCTCTCTCTTAATCTAAAATCTCGTTATAAAATATTCGTTCGATTAAAAATTAAGATGAACATATATAAAAAAATTTGACTTTGAACATTTGTTAGCGAACTATCGTAGCCAAAATACTCCAAAAGCGAAATTCACGTCCTTCTGATAGGATCGAAACGAAAGACAGTCAGCCCAATGCGAGATTTTCGTAGTGTTTTTCAGCATATGAATGATCAATGATTACTAATCATTATAGATTTAAAATGAAATAGGAATGGAAATATTAACTAGTTATGGCACCACGGCTAAATCACTTCACCTAGACTTACCTTAGGTTTTTCATTATTGACGGGTGTGTCTAAATCAGTATTGGAAATGTCACTATTGCTTGTGCAGAGAGACCAGCAACCGCTTGATGTGTCCGTTGGGGAAGACAGTGGTGGGTCCTTCCGCGGCGATCCTAACAATGAGGCGATATCGCCGACGACATCGAGGAACTCCACGAGGGATGAATTGTAACTGTCCCCCATTGCTGTTTGATACTTGTGTTTCTACGCTGGGTTCACATTAGTTTCAGTTGGACTCCCCCGAATGTTACTTAACGACTATGCTCAGCAAGATCCGCATTATATATGAAAACAGGGTAAAACCCTAATCACCCAATGGTAGGAAACGCCTTTCACTTTTGGGTGGGCGCCCCGCAGTGATTGGGCCAAGTCCGCCTCCTCCTCACAAAAGCCAATGGATGAAAGAGCAATGACTAATGAATACTTTACATTTATGTAAACAACTGTGGCTGTTTATCTCGGCAAAAATATCACTGATATTTCAACGGTTGTTTAAGGCAATTGACTGTAATTCTCATCAAGTTAGTAAAAGGGAATCTTAGTCATAATGTGAATTGTTTGTAATTATTACTGAATTTGACTAAAATTTTTAATGAAATTACCGTTGGATTGTAACGACAGCTTTTGCACGTCGGCTCTCATCGGGTATTGAACCCGGGACCGTTTCTATCGAAGTCGAACACGCTGCCCACATGGCTATCCGGTAGTCTTTAATGATTCATGAGTTTAAGCCATGCACATGAGTAAGCGCACATGTATTTGGAGTTCCCTTCCGAAATTGGATGTTTCGGAATGAGTGGCTCTATTATAATGCAGTTTTAATTTAGGAGAAATAAAACGGAAAACTACTTTTCCAGGGGAAGTTAGTTCCTTATTTTAATAAGTAAATAACTCGGAAAAATATCACAGAAAGACTAAAAACGCGGCATATTTCCACGTTTAAGCGTCATAAATAAGATCGTCATTTTGATGACGACTCTAACACTTAATAAATAAAGAGCTAGTTTCCCTGGGAAAAGTAGTTTTCTTTCTCAGTTTTTCCTTTAGATTTTCTCATTACACTTTAAATTTATTATCATTTTTATTATATATTATTATTGATTTAATATTATATTCTAACATCCAGTAATTGTAAACAAGGAAAATACTTCCTCTTGCGCTTATAGTCAGCCGCATGAATAATATTGGGGGATTTAAAAGTTTCATTCTTTGGGTACGTTTCCTCAACATTACTTAACATCTTTCTTTGGCTATATTGAGAGGAATCAGCCTTTTTATCCCAGGAGGATAGAGTACCCAATTTCATCTTGGTCTCTTTCAAGCGTGTACCAATATCGATACTTACCTTACTTTGTTGCATCTCGTCGATTTATCTTACATAATAATTACCGTCAATTATATATTTATTCATCCGATGTCAATTTCTCTCGTAAGAAAGACATTCAGAGTAATTTAAGAATTTACTCACTTTACGACGTCTAGTATATATTTTAGAGATTCGTAATAGGACGTATGGGCTGTTCCAAATAGAACTTCTCAGCCAAAGTATGGTGGGTTCGACTCCGGATGGCTCGAAAGTATTCTCATAAGAAATGCATGTAAATTTCATTTGGATCGATAGCAGACTTTTTCCTTTGCAGAATTGAATTCAGAACGTACCAAATATAATAATTTTGAATTAAATTTTTTATTTTTACCTCAGCAAATCGTTTTCGATTCGTAACTGCGGGAATTAGTACAAAAATGTCGAAAGAATCGTATGATTATGTAGTTATAAACACTTAGTCCTCCGGACGACTAAGGTCGGCTCTCATACGATTAAATAGGAAAGATGTAAAAATGTAAGGATTTATAAAGATAGGATGTATTGGGAAGGAGAGCTGACATTTCATACAAAAGAAATTAATTTGGATAGTAATATTTGGAAATCAAGATCAATATATATCATACCAAATAAACAAATAGCATCGACATCAATATTTTCTGTAGAAGCTTTTAACTACCCTTCCAAGGGATTTAACAGTAGAAGAGAGTGATTTTGATCATTTTACATCCACGATATTTTTTTATAAATATTTTATAACTGATTATAGAATGAAAAGAGAAAACTTTAGGAAGTTTTTTTAGCAAAAATGGGCCGCTTAAAGGTTCAAAGAAGATGCTGTGGCGTGAGGTTATTTGATTTCTATGTATTGCAGTTAATTTAATAAAATTTATTTTGTTAATCTTAGGCAATCCGTGAATATTAATAGCTTCAATTTCCTACCAATTTGAATATTTCAAATTAGCGAACGGTTTACATTATTTTGATTATTCAGAAGGTTCAGAATTATATAATATTATTTGTAAATTTATTTTAAGTTCCATTTACTTCCGTCAGTTCGAAGAAAGAATGCACTAGTTTAGTAATAACAATTGAATACAGTCCCAAGGGATTTTTCCTGGATGCACGCCCTTACGTGCAAAACCACCCATTACCCATTCCTTGTAATTGAATATAGCCAATTTAATGAATTAATATTCAAGAATATAGTTTCAGAATTGCAAGAATTACAAATGCAAAGACAAATTATTTACAGCGGGCGTTAAAAGATAAAATAGAGAAAATATGACCGATGGTAGTCCGTTAGTATGTCACTATTAAATTAGTTAAAAATTTCGGCTAATCGAATCGAGTGTTCCTCCCCTTATTTGGTTCCTCCCTTGGGTTATTTGGAATATTACTGTGGAATTTGGAATCCTCGCGATGGTTTTGAATCGGAAACGGTTCAACGCGGAGCAACTTGTTAGCTTAGCAGAGATTTTAACGGCCGTGCTTCATACAGTTACTATTCCTCGTCTTCTTTGTTGGAACGCTTTCGAGGGAATGTCGTCATCCAATATTTGTTGTATTTCATTTTTTTCTTTCTCAGCAGTTAATAATAAAAATAATTAATAATAATAATAAAACAATAAATAGATTGAGTGTTTGAACTGAGCGAGTTTTTACTGTCCATCTTGATTCATTTGGCCCAAGAATAATTTTCGCCGTTATACTTTATGAATACCTTAAAAATAATGTGAAGCAACTCTTTCCAATTGATATTCATCATTGTTTACTATTTTCCCCAAAGGCTAATATTTCCGCTGCATTCATAGGTCGGGATTTTTTGCGGTACTTTTCATTTGATGATGAATGTATATGCAACTTAATTCGTTCATAATCGCTAGGGTACACACGTGGTTTGGATCATTGCTTTTAGAATTAGCTATGGATTTGGCTCTGATATACCATAGGGCAAGTTTACAAATGTGTATTATAATTTTAAATTATAGCGTCTTCTTTCGACCTCATAGTCACTCTTACTCTTATTTCTTTCAGTCCAATGGTTTTCTTTATCTCCATATTAGTTTCTGATGGCTTAAAACAGATGAAACTAGATATTGAATGCTCAATTCCTATAATATACTATCATCGGCATGTATAATTGACCAACTATCTCTACGCTGAGTAATAAACTCCATAGCTAGGCTTGTAAAGGGAGATTTCATGGCCGACAGCTGTTTGCTAATGTCCAAGGCGGTTGTTGAAGAAGCTCATCCTTTTTGCCTAAAGAATGCATTGGGAATATTTTGCCAATTCAAAGCAATGGTAAGCGACTTTGATAGAGGCTAGGGTTAATTATATCATACAAGAAAATCGTTGCCATGGCGGATTTCTGGTCGCTTTCCGACATCGCATTTGAGAAACTAATAGCAATTAAAGTAAGACTGAGATATTGCTACTTATACCCTTCCAGTCATACGTCTCTGGCAGCTTATAGGGTGTGTGTGCAAGCTCGTCTTACGAAAAAATAATGAATATCATTTTATTGGCAATTTTGAAGGAAGATGTTATTCCTATTGTTGCACCCTGTACATAATCAACTGTCGCATTTATTGGGTTGCTTCTGTAATGATATATTTAGCTAGATCAAGTCAACGTGAAACTATAGTCATTACATAAAAAGAATGGCTGAGGAATAGCAGTATAGTAGGAATATTCTTCATAACGATAAAGGCAGCGTACTGCGAAATTGTTTCTTTAAATTATTTCACGGTATATATCCAAATACATAAATGCTTTTCGTACGCGTAACAGCTGATTATCTATTAAACTGCATTAAAGACTATGATTTGTCTAAGGTGAAGCATCAAGAAATGAATTTTTTAAACATAATTGATAAATATTTACATAGAATTTGAGTTTCATTTCCTTGAAACTCATACATTTACATAGAATTTGAGTTTCAAGGAAATGAAACTCCAATTCTTTGTAAATGGTTGATGCCGGTAAAGATGTAAGATACCTCCAAGTCTTGGTATTGGAATTGAAATCTCTTAGGATATATTTAACCTCCAATTATGCTGGCTACATCACAAATTATTGAACTTCAGTCTCGTAATACTCTCATTTTCTTCTTCCCATATTCTAAATCTTCATCTGTATATAAATTATGAATATTTAGGGACTAAGACTTCAAATATATTTTCATTATCTAGGTACAGATAACGAAAATGTGATTCTCTCTTGTTCGGTTATATTTACTTAAAGTTACTTCTGATGATGCTGAATGAATACTCAACCAAGTGAACTGAATTGAATTGATATTTCGCTTAAGCAACGTTTGAATTACGTATATCTTTTCGGGTAAATATTATTACAATTATTAAATAATTGTTTTTAAGTGAATCGAAAATTTCTCATCATTTTTATCAAACTTTTTCTTCATGTATGCATTACCTTATGTTTTTTAATATATCGTTACTCTAGGGCAGAGGTTCTCACCACCCTCCGTTTGGTTAAGTTCTTCTTTAGGTTGAATAGCAACAACTATTCTACAAATTTAACACTACGAACATATTTTTAATCTACTAAATGGTTTAAAATTTATAATTAAGGTAACATTTTCAAGTTCAAATACTATAGCGTCCTCAGTATTTGTAATAGTGTAATAGGTTTTATGTATAGGAAGGTACTGAATCTATTCTTAATATTAAATTTCAACATGCTTGATATTTATAACTATTAATAGTAAGAATAAGTTAAAGACTTCATAAACATACGCTCGTGAAGCAAATTAATTTGAGCTCCGCCAATGTTGACGAGTAAGTTTGTTACTTTCAGATAATCTTCTCTGAAAATCTCTGAACCATTTAGCATTCTGCAGAACACATAGTAAAAGTTTCATCACTTAGGAAAAAGCGTTAAATATAATATATACGGATTGCAGACTCGACAATTTTTTTAATCTAGCTACTTTTTTAACCTTTAAATAGCGAAATTCGGACTTAGTCGAACGAGAAATACTATTCATAACTTGCTTGGTTTCGCGAGAGGAAAAATATCCTAAGTACTCGTATGTATTACATTGGTATTTCAAGTGGACTAAGGAATCGATTATGGTTTCGTTTTTTATTAACTTAAATTCATCAAACTGCTGTGGCATGGTACCTCAATTAAAATTCGAAGTGTAAGAAATACTCTATTTATTCCAAATTGTGCATCTCAAAATGGCCCTCTGAAAATTTTATACATACGAGCTTGTGATGGCGTGTTTCTAAATGCACTCGATGATAACTACACATTTCGTCCTCTTAACCATTTAGAGAGGACCACTCCAATATTTCTGTTTTGCTGCACGTTTGATATTCTCTAACGTGCTTTTTTTTGCCACACAAAAAGAAAGAATCCATTGTGTTGTTGTTTTGAGTAATCAACCGGTGGTCTCGCACAATACCTGCCGAGCTTAATGGTATGTTTACTCGGGTGGCCATTCAACGAACGGCCCTCCCGGAGCGACACTCATCTCTAACTAACATCAACAACACTTTCTATTGTTCTCATCGGAAGGTGTTCATCACTTACATTAAAATATTATATTCTTCTATTTTCTTCTTGTTAAAACTCAATTCCAAAACAGAATTTGTAATACTGGAAAATCCAATTCAAGTGGCTCTAAAGGATGTAAAATGACATAGTAGGAAAGACAACCATAGTCATGCCATTCTGGTCTTTCATTTCAAGTACGAATTTTAACACCATTAAAATTTATGGTGCGAATGAGTTAGGAAGTTAATTATCATAGCTCTAATTATAATCTATATAACATTCCGAGATGGAAGTAATGGTTGTTCGCTATCTCAATGGTACTTACACTAGTAGTTAAAACTTGTAGCTAAAATGTGTTCTGTAGAATATTAAATGCCTCAGTGAAGATTATTTAAAATATTTGCTCTCACAGCGCTAAGTGAAACATTTATAAATAGTTGGCTCGTAATGCTTAAGCAGTCAAATTAATTTACGAAACTTTAAAACCTCTCAAAAAGTATTGAGAGCAATTTAGTATAGATTTGGAACTATAATTATCTTAATAATTAAAATAGCCTTCTACTAGCAAACTCATCACTCAATCATGGCGGAACTCAATTTAATATACTTAACAAGCCTAAGTTAATCAAATTTATAACTTATTCCTACTCCAAATAGTTACAAATATCAATTATTATAAAATTAAAACCTAAAATCACAATGAAATTCCTGAATAATAGTTTGATTACATTTCATTGAATATTCTGAAACTCGTGAGTGTTAAAAAACTTACTTTAATACACATAATATTTGAAAAAATACATTCTTCTCAAAAACTTCTTCCTCTTTCCTCTTCTTGCAGTTATTAATATTTGGGTATTTGATCGCCTTCTTGATCGTAGCAAGATATCAATGCCCGCGAATGAAAACAGTTTAATTAAGAAAACTCGTACATAATTAATTATTAAGTTAATTTTTCAAATCGCAGGGAATCTTCTCCTTTTCAAAAATACAGATATCTTATGATTACCTTAAATTAGTCTAAATCTCAAAGTATCAACAACTGCCGCCAAGAACAATCGACATTCCGCGACCAAAATAAGAATCTCTATTCTATTTTTATTCTTTTATAATTTACCCGATTTCTTTGGGCCATTATTTATACTTAAATTTTCGAAATAAATGAAGCCTGAAAGCAATAAAGAAGCAACGTTCCATATCTACTTATGATAGTATCTCTTCCATCTTAAAATTAAAACACTAAGTAATATCCACAGTAGAAAATTTGAATGCGACAAGTTTCATCAACCTATTCATCAAATATTGAGCACGTTAATTTTATTACATATCTCCTAATTGTCTATATTTGATCCCAGCATACCTTTATATGAGTATATTATAAGTAACATTTAATTTTAGTTATCAATCTGGCTCCTCTATGAATCCTTATGATATCTAACCTAACGGAAAGTGCAGTAAGTAGTTATTTAAAAGTTCCTTTATGTTTATAATAATATAATTTTAATAATAATAATTTATGACATTTTATAATGACCTCTATGGAATCTTATTCCGGCTTTAGCCCTTTGTTTGATACTATCAATTTTGGTTCTATGTGATATGATTCATCACTTGAAGCAATGCTCGAATCAATCCCTCATCTAAGATTTAATATAGATCCATTAACTTCATGTCATTCATCATATCTTGCGTAAAAGCAATGAGGTGAAGGAAAGAAGTTTTTAAAACATTTTCCCTCAGCAACTTCTCACTATGAGCCATAGAATGGGGTCTTTAAAGGGTTTACGGCGATATGAAAGGTTCTCTGGTTGATGTTTGCTTCTCAGAATGAAGAGCGTTAAAATCTCTCGGTTTTAATTTGAGATTGTATTGTAGTGACTGTTCGAACACACCCTTACATCCGCTACTTACTTATAGAATCTATAAACATCAACATTTCTAACTCTTGAGTAGCTTAGGATTTATAACACAGTAGAATTACTAACCGCCTTTGCAATTATTTTCTTGTGACGCTTTCCTGTTTAATGCGGAATAACGAAAACATTTTGTGCTCGAGATCTGATGACTCCCTGTCATTTTCTGCCATTCATGTGTGCCATGAGTGCGCAACGTATAAGTATAAAACGAACTATGAAAGAAAAGTTACACAGCCATTCTTATTTTATCGCATCCCATCCTAAGTGCTCCTTCAACATTTTTGCAACATTTATATACTAAAACAAAAGCGGGGAGCTTAATATTTATTAATGCATCATAGCTCCAATATCCAGTTTCCTATGTGAGAGATAAAATTGACATGTTAACCAATAATTTATTTTTATGCAAATTTATAGTACCCAAAATGATTTAATATGTGGTACATATAAAAATGTGTATATACTGGTAGGATTAATAAGATAGTAATAGTAAACTGCAAAATAAATTAATTTGTATAGCATACAGAGGCTCTCTTTCGCCATCAGACTTAAAATATTTTATAGATTTTCTGCAAGGTCCACAACGTTATGGGACATTTTAATGATAACGCCATCCGATACCACAATCGAAAAATTTGATATTTAAGTAATGTTTCCCTAAGGAAATCCAATGAAGCGACATTCAACATCTGAGGTTAAACAGGCTACTTCAATGAATTGTTTTTCCAATTATTTATATCAATATAGAACGGAATTCCCTCTTGTTTTCCCAAATATCATAATCTTTACTGGCAAAAAAGATCAGATACATTTCTCACAGATCATAAAGAATCGGAAATAAAGAAGGGGAGACATCGGAAAAAAAACGTAGTTACAAATTACATGGTCTTAGAATTTAATAAAGCATACATTTTAATCCTCTTTGACATCTATATCTTGTTGTTTTTAGCCAATCATACATTAACGCATAATATATGAGTATTGAATAAAAATTCATTTGCTAAGTTTTTATGTTATTTCAAGGAACCTTTATTTCTATTTCATTGGAATATCTCATCAGGAATCTAATAAACGCTATATTATGGGCAAATTTGAAACTATAAGATCTCGTCAGTTATTCAAACCATTCTCAATGTAGAAGATTTTTTTAATTTACTACTAATGCAAGGCAATTCAAGGTTAAAAGAATAAAATAGATAAACTTGCTTGGGATTTAGAAAACGGAATTGAAGATTAGGAAAATTAATCCACAGTTGGAAAATTGCCACAAAGTGTGTGAAACCTGTGCAAAACTACTGAGAATGTCAATTAAAAGTTAGTGTCAAAATAAAATCACCGAAATCATTTAAATTGTTAAGAGTGGTCGATAGTGAACAGAGCCTTTGCAGAATCTTTATTAGCATTAGAGTTAAACTGCTCGCCAATAATATCCCATTTTGCCAAGAGAAATAGGTGAAGATGCAACAAAAAAGTCTCATCGGAGTCAAGCATATTCATAAGAAGGTAAACCAAGGTAAGGAGAATATATTCAATGATTAAGGTAGGAAATATCGAAATTCAATTCAATTGCTCATCTGTACAAATTTTATGATAGTCTAATAGCCACATGGATAGAACGGTTCCTATTAGTTTTAAAGTGAAACAGTTAATGTATATATTCCTTTTCAAAATTCAGCGTCTGAGAGGTTACCACAGAACATTTTCCTCCACTCTTTCCGATTTCTAATACTTTTTCTTTTCTGTTTTAGATTTAGATAAGTACCCTGCGAGCCGCCAGTGGAGTATGGCAGGGGGTTTAATGACACCATCATCGCTTGCCAATCGAGGCTATTAGCTTCTCTAATAGCCCGCGGGAAGAACGACCAGAAATAACTATCTGTCCTTACGATATCCTCCTTATAACGCTTTGCTGATGCCTCTCGGAGATCGCGCTCATTATTTACTGGAATCAAAATTTCATTCACCTCGTCCCTAAGTTCGGAACCGAGGAACTTTTCGAAAAGTTTCCTTCGGTAATCATTTCTTCTCTCCTGAAGCGAATTCCCACCGAGGGATTCTATCATGGACGTAACGCTACTGTCGAACCTGCAATCTCCTGTAACAAAACGAACTGCTCTACTTTGGGCCATATCTAAATCTGAGACCAAACCTACCTCGTGTGGTATATAATTACAGAGTAAGTATGCAAATAATACTTTACTTAGACGTTTCATTCTTTTACAGGCGACTTCAAATATGTTAATGGCGAGTGAAACAGTGGTACGTTACTTGGAGGGAATACATTAAAGATACGACTCACGGAAAATCTTTATCTTAGAGTAACAAAGAAAGCTCCCTAAAACTTAAGATATTTTTCCGTAAATGGAAACAAAAATTATTATAAAAAATATACATATGTAATATTAATACATGTGTACTATGATTGGAAAATTTCTTGAGGACACACAGACGTAAATAATCGACGCCTAGCACTACCCAAAAAGAAGTTGAGAATATGAAAACATATATTTTCAATGAGAAACTAATGTCTTCGAAAGAGCTCAGATTAAAATTCCATAGATGAACAGTCTATACGTTGGGAGATGTCCTAGAGGAGGGCGTGGTGAAAGTACTCTTGACAACCGCATCCTCCCATTGGCCGCAGTTGAGTGTAAGGAAGATGAAAAAGTGAAAGGAGCGCGACTTGATTGGATCCTGGACAACTTTGGGAGCATATATATTTGGAGGGAGCTTCACTTGTGTCATCACAATTTCGACTGACAGTCAATCTGCATTAGTCGCTTCGTGAACACAACTGATCATGGACATGGAACATCCTATCGCTGCATCCATTCTTCGATTCATCGGGATCCATGTCGAACCTGAGTGCAGACTTCCAGTTCCTGTGGAAAATCCCCCATCACCTACTGGAAGCGACGAATCAAGCGGCTTTTGGTCTCTTGATTCCCTCGAAAGAAGCGTCGCAGACTTACTGGACGATGACGAGGAACCTTTGGTAAGTAAATCACCGTTCACGTATAGCATGTCTCATGATAATTTCCCAACGGATTACCAAAATCATATCGGTCCATGAATACTGTATATCAGCACTTTCTCAGTTAACAGTAAATATTAATTTTAATTCCTTTCGTCTTAGGAAAGTGTTCATGGGAGGGATATTCTTGACTTGTACAATAACTTGACGAGCGGGAACTGGTCGTTCCAGCCATCCACTCTTCCACCGAGGAACCCCAAAATGTATTTAGAAAACAGATCTGTGTATCATCGTCACGAAGGACACTTTACAGCAGTGTCGGGAGTGGTGAGTACGCCTTCTCTGATTTATTGCTGTAAACAATTCTCTACGCTACCGTATTTAATACTCCATGCTCCTTTCAGATTAATTGTGAATGCTGTGGGTTTCCTGTTCCAGTGGTGCTATAAGACTGCTAAGCTTTTCCATTTTCTCCAGTGATTTTAACGTGTTTTGTATGTTTGGGATGTATAATTTATTGTTTTAATAAAAGTTATTCTTAAGTAAACTGTTTTTCCTGATGTTTATTTACCAAATGGTTGCTTAGTCTCACATACTATTTTGTTTCCTACTTCTTTAAAACTCTTGATTCTAAACCCCGATCATAGGATTTTAAATCACCTGCTAAGAATCCCCCCTTTCCCCCCTTTTCAATCGTAGAATTCATAGAGTTACATCTCTGGACACCAACCGGCAAATTCTCAACTCATTGCCTCGCTTTATGATATATGTATACGCATTGCCATATAAATGAACAACCTTCCGTACTTATTAAATTCCGTAAGGTTAACTTAATTAGAATAACTCCTTGCTAATTAATTTTATGCTAACGAAATAACCTAAAGTTTGTAAAAATTTTCTTGAATGCTTCTTCAAGGGCTCATCAAATGCAAGGAAACATGCTACCTTCTTTCTGATGTGGGTTTACACCCACAATACAATACTCACAGTACAGTAATGCAATTTGGGTATTCGCCAGATACTCGAGGACCTGTTAGACGACCGTATTGTATTCCCTCCGCAGAAGATAGGCTGCGATTCATTCTCCTTAACCCTTCCTTGCCCAAGGGGGTGTTCCCAATTCGTTTTTTAAACTTATATGCTAGGGACAAAGAATAATACCGGAATTATTTGCATTTAGTAATTCTACGCATATTTCAGATTTATTATTGTAAATATTATTCATAGGGATGGTTTTAAATAGTATTATAATTATAATTCGGTGACAAAAAAACACTTTCGATAAAAGTTACTGAATAAATATGACAATGGTTTTAAAGCCAGAAGTTTTTCAAAATGAGCTATATGAGCATAGAAAGTTTTCTGTAATGAGATATAAATATTTACTATTTCAAACAGTTATTACATTTAACGATTTTTATATCTTCCCTATGAACACTGTAAACTCTTTTCTTGCCACAAACGCAAATTCCACTTTCCTTTCATCTTTTCTACGATATAAAAGAGAATAACTTACTAACAACTTTAGTATTTTATCATCAGAGCCATTAAAATTTATACCAAAATATTTCTTTTTTTCCATCATTTGCTAAATGCAGGCTGCTTTTTCTATATGCCTTATCCTCAATAAGAAAGCTCTGCAGGAGCCCTTCTCTTGTAAGAAAAATTTTCATCTACTCTTACAGGTGACTTTTTATTCCGGAGGTTTATTAGTCCCTATAATGTAAGCATCCAATACTGTCATATCATTTAAATGAAAATGTAGCCTAAGTGGCCATCTTTTAGTTGCCTTTACTCAACAGTACTCTCTTTTTATTTTCCTCCCGTTGCCTACTGCACCCTTTGTGCTGTTATATTCCGTTATCACATTCGGGTTTCGGTCGATAGCTATATCACTGGTATGCACTAATCAATGCTTCATGATCCTGAGTGCTTAGTAAAATAACTTTTACATACTTTTTACTTTACAAGGGAAACTATATTACAGTAAGGCCGGTGAATTGGCTCACAAATCAGTTAATGATAAAAGGGAAGGTATTACTAACTGTCAATGGAGAGGAGCTCTAAGGCTTTTGCAGGTTAACTGTCGCAGTATTTTCCATAAAATAAATCAACTAAATACTTTGATAGATACATGCAATGCGGATATATCAATAGGAACAGAGTCTTGGTTAAATGATGATATTGATTCAGCCGAAATTTTTTCCAAAGAGTACGAGGTGTATAGGAGAGATAGGGTTGGTAAGGGAGGAGGAGTGTTCATTTGCGTTTCTAAACAGTTTCAAGTTCTCTTATTTCGAAGGACAATAACTTTGAGATATTGTGCGTGGAAGTCGAGGACAGGGTGAATAGAAGAATGCAGATAATAGGAGCGTACCGACCCCCCGGGGAGGATCTCGCTATGGTTGAGAGGTTAGAAGAAATGACCTGCCGGGAAAGGGACGTTAGCAAATCTGTCTTAATTGCAGGGGATTTAAACTTACCTCAGGTTAACTGGTCAGGGGAAGAATCGACGGGTGGTAGGGTATAATATCTGATTAATACTCTCGTGAGGGAGGGAGGTTTCACTCAGGTTGTAAACAATCCCACAAGAATGAATAACATATCAGATATATTCCTCGTGAAAACTCCGGAACTCGTTGAGGCTTGTGAGATTTTACCGGGTATCAGTGACCATGAAGCTGGAGCTGGAGTATCTGGAGCTCTTTTGGAACAAGAATATCAGTATTCAAACAGAAAATAAAATAGTTTACAGTTTTCATCGTGCTAATGTTGACGCTATCCGAGAATACTTAAGAAGCGAGTTTGAGGGTTGGGCTTGTAAGGGGTCAAACATAGAGGAAATATGGGGAGACTGTAAGCGGATTTTGAATACAGGCATTGAGAAGTCTGTACCAACAAAGAAATTGAAACGGAATACGGACCCTGAGTATTACAATGAGAAATAAGGAGGCTGAAAAAGAAATCAAGAAAATTGCACAAGATGAGAAAGAACAGTGAACAGCATAGGGTAAAATGTAGGGAGGTTATTAAATTGCTAAACAGCAAGAAGAAAGAGGCAGAGGATAAATTTCTGGCAAATTTAATGGGAAATAGCAGTTTTAGTAGCAATAGTTTTTATAGGTATGTAAAGCGCCGACGAGTGGGAGAACGCGAAATGGAAGCGATAGAGGGAACTCAAGGAAATGTTCTAACAACTAGTAGGGAGATAGCAGAGCAATTCAGAAACTACTTCGCCAGTATTTACGAAGAAGGAGATGAAGCTTGTAACTGAATTTCATTAACATGCCCAACTAATTCGTACATACCTTTTACTATATGTTCCAAAGACATTTTAAAGAAAGTCAGCAAGTTAAGTCAGTCCAGACGATATACGAACCGAAGCTCTAAAGTTAGGAGGCCGCGATATAGTTCCTTATTTAAAAAGAATATTCAACGTAGTCATTAACAACGGTCAGCTGCCAGAATATTGGAGATCAGCCACTGTAGTTCCGATACACAAAGGAGGGAGCAAAAAGTCGCTAAAAAATTATAGACCTACCAGCTTAACTAGAGTGGTGTGTAAGGTATTCGAAAAAATTATAGCGGATTACTTAAAACGGGTTTGGGAATCAGAGAGGTGTCTTAACGAAAACCAGCATGGATTTAGAAAAGGTTACTCGTGTGAAACACAGATTCTGGGATTATATCAGGATTTAATAGAAGCACAGGACCGGGCAGAACAGATAGATGCTATTGTAGTTGATTTAGCGAAGGCTTTTGATAAGGTAGATCACCGCTTGCTGCTGCAGAAAATGAGGATGATGGCGGTAGACCCTAGGATAGTAAAATGGACGGAGGCGTTTATTCGAAATAGAACGCAGAGAGTAAAAGTTGGAAATACAATGTCAGACGAAGTTAAGGTAACTTCAGGGGTAGCTCAGGGTAGTGTACTAGGGCCCTTATTTTTCCTAATATTTATTAACGATATGCCGAATGCAATAAAATCTCGTGTACGATTATTCGCGGATGACTTTATATCGATACATGTAAGCTTTAACAAGACCAACTTTCAATATTCTTATAATTTAGGAGGAGTTGTTTTGGCAAAGGAAAGTAAGATAAAATACTTAGGTGTAACTTTTAGTAGCGATTTGAAATGGAACGCTCACATACAAAATATTTTAGGTAAAGCCAATAAAAAAATTAAATTTTGTAGCACTTTCTCTTAAAAGATCATGCAAGAAAGTTATAGAAAATGCGTATAAGTCGTTGGCTAGGCCTCTATTAGAATACGGAGAATGCTTGTGGGATCCTTGAAACCTTGGGAATGAGACCACCTGATCACAAGTAGTCTATGTGTATTAAGCAGACATTCTCTTTGTTTGTCTTAGATTGGAGTCCAAACCGTTACCAAGATTTGTGCCCAACTTTTTTACGTGTCCTCAGAGAAAAGGATGGAATTAATCTTGCATTTTTATTCTATGATTTTGCTTGAGTCGAACCCAAATCGCTCAGATAGATTTTTAAAAAGAAAGCATGTAAACTTTAATGTTATCGGTTTCATTAATAGTTTATTTTGCGAAATTAAATTAGAAAGAACAGTCCTGCGTAATCGGGACGAGTTCCAGAAGATGGGAAGATGAACAAAGAATCTTCTTTCTCGTGTAAACTGTAATCGTGTAAAATCGTCGTATTCTGTCACAAAAAGATATTTTTCTCGAAATTTTTGAGGTTGAAAACAACAGGTCACCTTGACGATGTATGGAATTCTTGAGGCCGAGTACATAAATTTACCCATAAGAACACACGGAGAGGCGCATTAAAAACTAATGAATGAAGAGTATGAATAATTGACAGACTTTATGAACAAGAGTCATGTTTCTGAAATTTTAGCATTTGTAGTGCCAATTCACAGGGAACAACATACAACCATGTAAGAAAAGTATCTAAATCATCCCTTTGTCATTGCTATTTAAATATAATAAAACTACAAAGTGTGATTTCTGTTGTTAAAATTTATATAAGCATTCTGCACACCGCCTCACGGCTAGTGGAAGGAGGTGCATGACTCTATATCCCTAATTGGGTATCTTAGGAGCATTTCTGGTAAAAAAATATTAATTCAGTGTCTCTTTTTTACTCTGACTATATTTTGTTCTCGTAAGAATTGAGGTTGCCGCAGGTAGTACTGTATACTTGGACTAGGACTGGCTCTTCTCACAGGAATTCTGGAAGCAGGGCATTCTTTGACTCGTTAATGTTTGATCTTTCCAAAAAAACTGCAAGAAAGATCATTTTAGTCGTTTTCAGATTCTATGCCTCTCGCTAAATAAGGAATCATCGGACGAACTTGAGACAAGTGTCGGAGGAGCGAAATGCCATAAAATTTCATATTCTTATCGCCAGTCTTAGATTCCGGTCTCAAATAATGACGTTTGATTTGATTCGAATTTTAGTTTTGGATAGCATGTCACCTCGACATAAGTTAATGTGACAGGTGATAGATTCTGTGATTTAAAAATATTACAAACTGCACTAATACTGCATACTTTATAGTACTATAGCCACCTGCAGTCCACAGACAACATCTAAAGTATATCCGCAATTATAAATTATATATGTATATAATTATGTTTAAAGATCGCGCAAGTAAAATGTGTAACGATATGTCGGGCTGGATCGTGAACTTTCATAAATATTGTGAAAAATCACTTCCTACAACGGAATTTAGACACAATCGCTTATAAGGGAGTCATCATTTAACAAATATAATGCTATTATGCATCACATTTGGATCTAAACATATAGTGATAAGTGGGCATAAAATGCCATCGTGCTTCAGCTATCATTTGCAAATAATTCGGTTATGAGGAAAATAGATGGAATATTCAGGGGAAAATATCTGCATCGTAGTAACCACGTAACTTACGCATAATGGGCCTGAAGGAGGCGTGGTTGTAAAGTAAAAGTGAAATATAAAACATGTATTTATAATGAGAAACTAATGTCTTCGAAAGAGCTCAGATTAAAATTCCATAGATGAACAGTCTATACGTTGGGAGATGTCCTAGAGGAGGGCGTGGTGAAAGTACTCTTGACAACCGCATCCTCCCATTGGCCGCAGTTGAGTGTAAGGAAGATGAAAAAGTGAAAGGAGCGCGACTTGATTGGATCCTGGACAACTTTGGGAGCATATATATTTGGAGGGAGCTTCACTTGTGTCATCACAATTTCGACTGACAGTCAATCTGCATTAGTCGCTTCGTGAACACAACTGATCATGGACATGGAACATCCTATCGCTGCATCCATTCTTCGATTCATCGGGATCCATGTCGAACCTGAGTGCAGACTTCCAGTTCCTGTGGAAAATCCCCCATCACCTACTGGAAGCGACGAATCAAGCGGCTTTTGGTCTCTTGATTCCCTCGAAAGAAGCGTCGCAGACTTACTGGACGATGACGAGGAACCTTTGGTAAGTAAATCACCGTTCACGTATAGCATGTCTCATGATAATTTCCCAACGGATTACCAAAATCATATCGGTCCATGAATACTGTATATCAGCACTTTCTCAGTTAACAGTAAATATTAATTTTAATTCCTTTCGTCTTAGGAAAGTGTTCATGGGAGGGATATTCTTGACTTGTACAATAACTTGACGAGCGGGAACTGGTCGTTCCAGCCATCCACTCTTCCACCGAGGAACCCCAAAATGTATTTAGAAAACAGATCTGTGTATCATCGTCACGAAGGACACTTTACAGCAGTGTCGGGAGTGGTGAGTACGCCTTCTCTGATTTATTGCTGTAAACAATTCTCTACGCTACCGTATTTAATACTCCATGCTCCTTTCAGATTAATTGTGAATGCTGTGGGTTTCCTGTTCCAGTGGTGCTATAAGACTGCTAAGCTTTTCCATTTTCTCCAGTGATTTTAACGTGTTTTGTATGTTTGGGATGTATAATTTATTGTTTTAATAAAAGTTATTCTTAAGTAACCTGTACTTCTTGTCCTTATTACGCCATTATATCTTAATCTCAGTTACTTTAAATATATTAGCCCTAGCAACTAAACAAAGACCATAAAATCTTGTTATATAAGTGTAGCTTTACCAGCTAACTTGCTAATAGTCCACCTTAAGTATTTCTACATTTGTTCATTGGATTACTTGCCTAATTTACGTGCAACGCTCTTGAAACGGTCAATCTTCTCAATCCCTCGCCACCCTTTAAAGAGTAATACGTGAAAACACTATTACTTCTTTATAATTACTAATGGTGGTTTGTGTTCTGTGAGTATATTATTACTATACTTTAAATAAAATGGGATTATTAATAATTCCGTTATCACAACGCTTAGATATTATTTTTTCCCATCATTTCCATACATCTTTGAATGATACGACCCGTTATGACTGTTTGCCCCCAAATCTTATGCACCCGGATATACCTTACCGATGCGCTGGTTACCCGACATCTTCCACGCCCATGGAGCACCCGCAGTTTCAACAGGTTTTCGAAAACTATTCTCGATAGAATATTTATTCATACATTCTAGCGGAAGACATAGGCTAATTGTTGAGGATTAATTAAGAAATGCAGTTACATAATGCATTAATACTATGTGAGAATCTAATGAGTTTTATAGATGTTTCAACTTGTCGCAGCATCCGCGATACTGGGGTCTCACGGAAATTTCTAATTCTCTTAATACTATATCATGCTGAATTTGCCGTGACTTTTTGCTACAAATCAGAGGGTAATTTCTATTTTATTTACTTTTTCTTGGCACTGCCCTTGGCTGCTTATAAGAAAACAAGTAATCATGCAGCATTAATATATCCAAAAATCATGCAATTTGTGTCAAAACGGTGAAAGGGGTTAATGGAAAGGTTTCCATAATGATAAAAACTAGGACACTAAAATTTATTTTTGAAAAAACATGATCCGTAAAGAAGTGGGATGTTAGTATTTAAGAAAATGAAAAAAACTATGTATAGTAAGGTGCCCTTTTATTACTAAATTTAATTTAGTAGGAAAAATAAAATATTAATTATATTTTTAAAACGAAAATTTTTCCCATTTTCAGTTTTGTGTCATCCGCAGAGCTAAAGCTGCAGTCAGTCACTTCTGTGTGATATGCAAGGTTGCTGCTAGTAACAGTTCTTCTCTATTATTTTTGGTTTACATAGTCAAGAAATTGATTAGATTGCTGTTAGGTTTCATTTTAACAGTAGCTCTTTTGTTATCCCATGGTTCATTATGTCCTTCAAGTGAAATGCAAAACTTACAGCTACAGTTTCACCTGTTCCTTTAATAGAAGGAAAATATCTTTTAATATTATCATTAATATTACAATTTTTCTGTTAGATAGCAATAAAGACTACAATATTTAAAGTACTGATCATGCTACAGATAATGCTAGCATAAAAAGAACAGCAGCATACTTACTATCAATTAGTTATATAATATTTATGTCAGTGGCTATTATTATCAACATTGCAAGGGAAATTGATATTGAAATGGAAAATATCCATTTATTTATATTTTCATGAAGGATACTTAAAATAAATGAGACTTAAAAAAAGTTATATATGAAATTTTTAAAGAATGATATTCCAGAATAAATGGGCACCCTAATTTAAAGAAAAGATTTAACCTATTGTATTGGAGTATTGGTAATAGCGATGCTTATTCATCTTTTTTCTTCTCTGAATGTACCACCTGACAGTAATCATATTGACTATGGAAGCATGAGTCATTTTAGCAGGGATTATGACATTGGAGTTATATTTTTCTCTGCTCCATATAAAAGGTCTTGAATAAGATCTAAATTTATTATAATGCCAAAATACATCTGTTCTTTGCTTGAAATTTTATAAAAAGAAAAGGTCATTCAATGTTCAATGAGCAAGAAATGAATACCAAAGGGAAACATATTATTTATCTGAGTGTTAAAATTCATACACACATAAAAGACAATAAAGTAATGTGTATCACACAGTGTGGAAAACAATGAGAAAGGATACAGATAACGTTTTTTAGTGGAGATTTATTGTCATGAGATTTTCACCCATCTAAATGCATTCATGGGAAGTGGTAATATGAAAAATAATGGAAAGTCATGGTGAGCTTGTACCATTTTATTAAACTTTCATAAATATAACAGAAACAGTAACAAGTTTTTGACCTTCAAACAGACAGTAAAAGCACTGAATAATAGCAGGCAAAAAGAAATTGACTCACTTTATTGCTGCATAAAAAATTTGGTTGCAAATGTATAAGGCTGCAAAATAATCATCACAAAGTAAATAAAACTCTTCAAATCAAGAATTTCTTAATCAAATTCACAAAATAAACTCAAAATAAAATGCCATTACAAAACAGGAGCAATGCCTAGGTGATGCAAACATATCTCAAGGACAAACTTGTCTGTCAAATTAATTTTTGAGGTAATAACTTACCTCAATGAATTGGGTAAGTGAATTGAAACAATTTCCTAGATCTGTATCTTTAAATATATAATCTACCATAAGTTCAAAAGGATCAATGAATAAATGTTCAAAAAATATAATGAACATTATCTTTAACAAATAATATTTGCACAGTCTATAGTTTAATAGGATTTCTCTGGTTACCAATAAATAAAATAGATGCTACAAGGCACATTGCGAAATGCAAGTGGTCTTTAGCAACATTAATCACACACATTCAATAAAACAATTTGGTACAAGATAATCAAAACAAATCATACTCCTTTCAGAAAAGGAAATTATTCCTAATTTGTCCCAACTACATTCCAACTAACAAAATTAATAATCACCATAATATGATTGACTTAACCATCAATTTATCATGAGTATAATTTAATATGATGATGAATTCTCCAAGATCTTCTAGGAGGATTTCTTTGAGGAATATGATAGTGAATCTAAAACTCCAAATAAATTACACAAGGAATAGTAATAGAATTCAATATTCGCTCTATTACAATGGGAAAGATACATATCATAATTTACTAATTAAGCTTCACAAACATAATTCAGCAGCAGTATATACACACTAAAAATTACAATCATAGAATTTTCAAAAATACATCTCCCTGTCCAGTAATATAAACTGAACTATGTCATCTCAACAAACTGAAACTTACATAAACTGGTCAATCAGATCTCAGTATGTGAATGGCCAGATATCAAAGGATGGAATAGTTTGTTGCAAATGGGTAAAATAATTATGAAACAATCATGCTCTAGGTAGACCACAATTTTCAACAATTAAAAATAATGGAATGGATGATAAATAAAAGGGAGAGCCACATGGCCAATCCCAGTATCACAGCAATACACCACTTAGAAAAATGGTGCCGGTAAACTGCATTCGTTTGACTAATTCCATTTTTTGATCAGCAGAAAACTAATCAAGTTGCACTTTCCCATAAAGAATTGTAGGGACTTGTTAAAGATTGATAAAAGGTAGAAATATAATTAAACTATTTACAATATCATCTCTGCTTCTGCAAAACTCAAATACAAGAAATAATTTCGATTATCTGACAAAGTGGAGTAATCATATCCACAATCATATTTTAGAAGTACAAGGTGTTGTGAAGTTAGGGTGTGATGAAATTTTTAAACTCAAAAATTTTAGGCACCACATAAATCTTCACCTTAAAATTCCTTACTGAATTACAGGCATACACTTACACAGGCTTCAAAGGTTGGTAACAATATGATGGTTAAATGGCAAGTCATAATCAGGAAAGTGCATTTAATGCCTTTTAACAATTTGTAGTATAAATATACATACATATATTTATATTTTTACTTTCTCACTCTTGAAAGAAGTTTAATTTATCAATGATGGTATTAAGACTAAATTCTTCTCTCTCACAATCCAAGATAGCTGCACAGGCAGAATACTAAGAACATAGTTACAGTTACCAACACGATGGCCACCCAGAAAGAAACAGTGGCTGAAATAGGAGGAAAAATAAGAGGTAAAGAGATTCCATAGAAATTTTTCTTTAGTGAACTAATTGGCAATGTTTTCTACAATAATATAAGAATAAGAATAGAAATAAAGTAACCAAAATAGCTGCTTCAATATCTTTCCAATGAAATGGCTTATTTCTTTCATGTGCACAAATAAAATTGTTCTTGCCATTACATATAATGTTACAAGATATGTCCTTAACTCATCTTTTATTCTATAAAATATTTTGAATAGTTGAATCATGAAATAGGCAGAATTTTCAACCACTGACAATACAAATGGATTTGTAGTTGCATATGCCAAAAACTTTCTTCAAGAGGAAGCTGATATTGCCACTGATTTGTAATAACACTCTTTTATGCCACTGAAAAGTAGTATCAATAATTTATAAACCAAATTTAATTTAAAGCTGATTCTTCAAAAACTTAATGCCATTGCAGAATGGCAGTGAAAAGGCATGATTATGACAAAATGAATTGGTTCATTTCTCCACTAAACTATGTCTTCCTCTGTTTATTATTCATTCCAATTTAAGGATAGAATAAGTTGATAGCATATTGGAATAGAAAGGAATAAAAAGATATATCCAGTACTTACAGCGTGTTGCAATGCTGTGGATGCAAACATGGTTGTCAACTGAGATACTTATCACTGCAGTCTCAGTATCAGTACTGATGGCAGGGCCATATTCCTCACGTGTGGGCACAAACTCAAGTCCTGTGATAAACATACTATGGGCTCCTTTTACATGTAGTACTCTCTGGAAGTCAGACAATTTAAAACTTCAATCACTGGGGGAGAATGTAATCTTTTCTAAGCAGCTAAGATAATATTTTAACTTATTTTTTCAAAAGAACCATCAACTATTCGTAATTTAAAAGGACTGAATGCTGGAAAAGAATTACATATCCTAAAAATGAATAAATAACAATTTTATATTCAGAAAAATAGTTAAATACCAATACCTTGGATTATAATTAACCAGGGTTTTGATCAGTTATTTCTTTTGTTATGATTTTCACTTAGGTTCAATGAAACTGAATTTCAGTTTGGCTTCAATTACTGCAGCAGTAATTGCTGCACAGATTCAATTAAAACTATTGATTTGAAGGAAATAATCAAGTTCAGTTATTAAGATTGAAATTTTAATCAATGAGTAAGAAGTCATCACTATATATGCCTATTAAATGTAACTTCTGTAATATTTAAGAAAATTTAAACCAAGTATAAAGAGGATAAAATTACAGCTATTACAATTAAAATTTTTTAATTTGAGTTCTCCCTCCAAAAATAATGTTATTCTTTTAGGTTTTCAGCTTCAGTTGATGCCATGTGATTGACACTACTAACAAAGGTTTTCAGTTCTATAGATTTTTCTCTATTTTTTACTTTCAGCTAAAAAATACAGAGTTGTCTGAGGAATCTTTTTCAGGATGCATATTCTCTGCATATCATCTCTTGATTACATTTAAAATGTATGAACTCATCATTAGTCTGAAGTTATATAATTAATATACATGAAACTTTGAACTTTGAGAAAAAGGTCAAATAATAACAGGGAATGAATGCGACTGATACATGATGAAAGTAGTATTGTGAAAAGTGCTTTGACAGCTGAGGTCATTTCGCATGTGGGCTCCCACTGGAAATCGAACCCGAGACCGCTTTCATTGAAGTCATGCATGCTGCACACATGGCTATCCTGGAGCCTCAATATATTTTCCTAATGTCTAAGAATATGTAATAATAAAATTCACCTGTAGACTAAATGCAATAAAGATGTCCACGCTGCCACTGAACATAGTTCCAGTTGAGACAAATCGACCGTCATCACTCACAGCCAAAGCAGAGAGGCTCTCTCCACAAGTGATTCCTTTTAACGGTTCTCCACCATCTGGTGAAGGATCCCAGAGATGTAAGTATGCTCCAACTCCTCCTTTGCATAAACCATGAGCTCCCTGCCATCCCACTCGGTTTGAGATAGTGAACAGCTGACAGGGTCCCTTCTCACCTTCAGGTCTCCCTGCAAACCTATAGCAGAGAATTCAACATTCATTTTATTATGGCAAGGATTTAGGTTTCTTAGCAAAGATTAAGAGAATCCAAGTCTTTTCTTCCAGTGGACTGCAATAGCTTTAATAATTTTGTTGTGGCCAGAGATGTGTACTTTGCTATAATTTCATCCGTTAACCCTTGTACTCCCAGAAGGCTGATATTTTGACATTTAGGGTACTTGAGAATACAGTAGAAGTCTGTTATAATGAGAGCTAACAAAAATTGGAAAAGAACTCCTTATAACCCTTATCTAATACTAAATGTATGTCATCTTGAATCCAAGGGCAGCTATTGCGGCAGAATGGAACTGTGGGGTATTTGATTCTTATGTGTATGCTTCAGAATGCATAAAAAGTACATTTGCATAAAAAATATTATTTTATTGACTCATGAACCATAAGCAATGTATGTATGGAGGAATAAAGGGGAGAGTGAAACTCCTGAAAAGTCTCTAACAAAAGCACCCTGAAGCAGTTTTATCAAAGGTTTTACCTCGTTATAACAATTCTCATTAATGCTATACTCGTCATAATGAACATCTACTGTACCACCATTGACCAATACATTAATCTCCTATTTTCCCTAAAACACTCTTATCTTGGTGAATCGATTGGATTTCCCCACTTATCCCTTATCTCTGTTGTTAATTCATAATTACTGAAGAAAGTCTCACAATTTTCACATTGAATTTAGAAGTTTGTAGAAAAAAGAAACATATTTAACAGCATATAAGAAGCTCCCATTCTCTTCTATGTTACCTATCTCGTATTTTATCTCTACCCCGCAACAGAAGTTCGACGTGCCTTCTTATGAAGAGATGATAAATTGGGATAAAGTCACTGTCACTTACTGTCAGCCTTTTCCCTGAGGATCTTCAAAACATTAAAGATAATGCCAAGGAACCTATAAAGCAGCTTGCTACATTATTTGCCCTTCCAAATAATTCTCAAGCAGTCGAAAGAACCATAAAAGAAGTCACAGAGGCATCACAGTTAGTCTACGGTCACGATTCAAAAGACTGGTTCATAGGAGAGAGGATCCTCTCGCGAGTACCAGAAACCGTAACAAAAGTAGCCTTCAAAGGCATCAGCTAGTTATCCGGTATGAGTAGTGGGTAGGCGGGCGGGACTCAATTAGCAGGTACTACCTCATGATGAGTCCTAGGTACCTCACTGCAGCTGAACCAGCGAGGAGCTGCCACTTTCCATGGTGTTTCCAAAAATTTTAAAAGTATGATACTTTGTCATATTCAGTTTTAATTGTTTAATATAATTGTTCCTCAATCAAAACAAATTAAAACAGCCATTTAATCGAATGCGAGTATGCTCCATCAAAAAATTAATCTACCTAAAAAAACAATGTAACTAATGTAATGCATGCAAGTAAATATTGGTTATTCATCAATTGGTTAATATGCGTACTTAAGTGAGCATTTATCTATTTCCATAAAGTACCCATATAAGACAGAAGTTTCAGCCTGGATGACAACAGGTGTTTTGTATACACATATATGGTACTATTAATAACGTGATTGCATGTCTTGAAGTAGGCTTTAGATTCAAAGGGAAATGATTTCCAGAAATAGTGCACATTTAATTCAATGGCATTATATTTTCAAGTAAATATGGTACTTCTAGCATTGAACTTAGGAATAAGGAGGTAATCACATAAACCAATATAGATTTTAAGGAAAAAAATAAAAGACCTGGTGTATATCCTTCTCAAATATCCTTATGATAATGGAAAGATTAACTGGAATTAATAACATTGGATTTTTTTGAGCTTCAGAATCAGAGAATTTTTAACCTAATATTTAAATACTGGATATTCTTTGATTTCTTTTGTATTAAACTAAATCTTCCATTTCTGTACTAATAATTTCTAGATAAATGCTAACTTATTTTAGCTATCAGTAAAAAATATATACATCTTAATATCAACTACATATATCCTTAAATGTGATTTTCTATTGTTGCGTAAGATACAGAATATTAGTTTCTACCCAATCCTTGAGCCTTCCCAGTTTATTAGTCCTGGTTAGTTTCAATTGCAAATAAAATGTTAATTTTTAATATCTTTTTAAAAGCTTTACTTCACCCATTTAATAATTTAACTGGCAATTTATCAATTATTATTAATGTTGTGTTATATTAAAAAAAATGAACTCAAATTTATTTTTTGCAGGGTCTCACTCTTTATAATAATGAATTCTAATCATTAAATTAATCAAAATCAGTAATCATACAGTAATTCGAAGTTTAGAGAAGTACTGAATATAGCATCACTAATAATAACTCAAAATGTCTCAACATACCTGCAGCGTTTGAACAGATACTTAGTTCCCTCAGGAATTGCCCAATTTAATTTTCTCAGTTTTTTTCCTGTTTTAGTGTCCCATATAATGGCCAACCCATCCTTGGAGATGCTAGCCAGCTGAAGAAAATTAATTAAACAAGCCAAATTACTTCTTTTTACTGTATATCCTAAATTCTGTGAAAGTGATTTTCCAACATTAGATGAAATTTTTTTCCATAAAAGCAGTGGATATTCAAACCAATTTCTATATTAATTGGTAAAATGAATTTCTTTGACTTTTACATAGTGGAAAAGAGGGAAATGTTCAATGAAACAGTTTTGATTTACAGGCTAGTATGATACATTCTTTTTTTTATTTCACTAACTCATATCAAGGGAAGCAAAGCATCTCAATGATCTTTCCTAATTATGACACACTATTAGCTTCAGGTATTTTAGTAATGCATCAAATTTTGCATAAGACCTTGAGGAAATGTTTTCCAACAGACATGATGAAATTATTATAGTAATATTCCTGGAGATAACAAATGTAAACATCTGAAGTAAATAATGCACATTATTTTTTACCTAAATAATATTCAAGAAGGCATAGTATTTCAGGGATTAATGCAGTCTTTAAGAAATGATATCCTCTTTACAAATATATTGCTTAAGATCTGAAGATATTCTGAATTAATATAAATTTATCTATTAAATAAAAGAACTAAGACACATGATGATGATTAGGGAAAGAAACTGACTATGCATGCACACAGTGCACCTCAAGCATCTTCCTGAAAAGTGCAAGACCTGAATTAATCGATTCATGTTGATATTTTTCACTTCTGATTAAACATGATGTTTTATTGCTCTTTAAAGGCTCACATTCATATATCTGATGATGCACTCATTACCTTACATAATTATTGAAGCTCTAACATTGGACGAACTTGTTATACTTTTTTATATTTTATTTGCTTGCCCTCCTTTTGGAGATTTTAGTTCTGAAGGTTTGAAATTTTGTCACATTTATGTTTAAGAACATTCTTTTATGACAATTGACAATGATTGTATGTTCTTCCATGATTTCTAAACCTTTTCCTTAATGGCAAATTGGAAAACAAAAGTTATCACTACTATTAAAAAGATGATAACTGACATAATCATACATTCATTTCTTTCTTTTCAAATGCGTGGTCATTCAATAATAAACTCTAAATCATGAGTTATGAAGGACTTACCCAATTATCATCAGGGCTTAGAGCTAGGTCATCAACTTCTTTAGAATGAGCAGCTAGATCAACATGTAGAGTAGGCTTATGTATGAGTTCACTGTCTGGAGTATTTTCTTGAGATGGGAACTTCCAGAGACGTACATGACCATCAGTACCACCAGTAGCCATCAACTGCTGACAATGGCCCAGTCGAACGACCCTCTGTAAGGGCTCCACCTTGCTTCATTTCAGATTAAAATAATTTTTCATTTAACGATCGACTTCTTCTACAGATAAACCATAAATTATTCCCAAAAGGGTGAATATTAATTCAAAGCTTCCAAACCTCATTGGATAAAAATTTAGGAATTAAGTTTATTTTACACCATTCTGATTTATCTAAAAAATTTTCTTACAATTATATTGTATAAATGCTTAAAATTTTGAAGGGGAAAAAATTCCCATACATTTTCTTCAAAGAAATTTTGAAACCCCCGAGTATCAAAACAAGAGAGATATTGAAAAAGTCTGAACCATTATTATTATTACATTAAATCCTTTTATGAAATCATGGTCTGGCCATGGTCAAATCATGATTTCAGATATTTATAAAAGATTTGATTTTATGATGAAAATATAATTTTCTAAGCTACAGAATATTATTTCATAAAATGGTTATGATTTTAAAAATAACATCCAGAGATATTTATAGCTGCCTTTGAAATATGAAATTGTTTTATCAGAATTCTGTATCTAAATTATCAGGAAAGGGGTTAATATCACTTTAATGCAATGTTTACATAAGGATGGAAATAAAACCTATGATGATACAAAATATAAAAATTTGTCATTTACAAGCAAGAAATGTTATATGAGATAAGAGTAAAATATCCTGTCAGACAATATTTTGCAACGTGTACAACTTCTGTACTAATGATAATTAAATGAGATTAGATACAAATATTGTTGATGCTCCACTATTGATACATCATAGTAATTATAAATATCTAAGTCATGTAGTCTCAAAAACCAAATCCTATACCTGAAATCCGTCTGAATGCAGACTTCTGGATTAATATCAAAACTGACTCGACCACATGAACTCCCATTGCTCTGCACTTCCTCAACTTTGGAACCTTCATTTTTGCTGCCTGCTGATTTAGGTCCATGACCATTGACATCTTCATGCCTCTCACTTGTTCTCCGCTTACGCAAACCTTCTTTCTTTGGCTGAATTTCTAGCAGGGAAAGAATTATGAAGGGAATATCAGATGGACACTACTACAAACATACAACATCACTAGGGGTAAATGTTTGTTTCCCTACTTAAGAAGACAACATCCATTAAATTAAAAACTTGTATCAAAGATTACAGGAGAGTGTAACAAGATGTCTTCTTCTGCATGCCATAAAAATTATCTTATATCAGTTTGACTTTTACTACATATATAGTTTTGAGGAATTTATTTGTACAGTCACAAAATGCAATAAAGTATAATAACACCAATAATGCTGAGTTTTCATAATTTTAAACTGACATTTTTCATACAATGCTGAGAGAATGCAATGACATATGCTGAGTATTAAATGGACATGGGTGCTGATAGAAAAGATCTAAAGCAAAAATCAGGATGTACATAAAATTTATGGAGGTAAATAGATTTAATTTTTAATCATCTTAATTAAATTTTAACTATTTTAGGTTCACTCATATCAAAGTCATGCAATATTAATGGAAGTCATGCAATAACTGTGTAGAAGATTTTCCTGAGCTTTTCCTAACAATTAATGTACATTAAGTTGACACAATTGAAGGAGGATTAAATATATTATAATTAAAATCTAATTTAGATTAAATAATAATAACCAGACCTTTTTACATGGAAAAATTAGATAGAATTGTACAATTCAAACTCTGGGTGTTGCACATAACATGGAATGTTCCCTAGTACTTAATGCATAAAGGATATTTATTTAGTTTAGTATGCAACCGCTTTAAAGATCTTGCTCCTCCATTCCTTTATCATCAATAGATTTGGTTTTTATTTTATTTTCCATGCAGGTAGCAAGATGATTATCAACAAAAAGGATTGAATAGTTATGAAAATCTGAATGATTTCAAGTAAAATTACAGGTTTTGTTAAGAAGAAAGAAAGAATATTTCAGAATAAATGAGAGCACTAGTAAAAATGTAAATAATTCAAAAATAGATAATAATAAATACTATAAATAATGAAAAAATGAGTAAAATAAAAATTGGAACAAAGCAACTTTTCATGATAAAATCAAAGAGCCAGTGATTGTAAAGAGTTAATGGTCATGTAAGTAAATCAAAGAAACCATAATCTGCCCTTATCCCTTATGCGGCAAGCAATACAAAATTATCTAACTAAATGAATAGTTTATTATGTGATCAAAAGATGGTACCAGAAAAAATTAACTGACTGGGATATTAAATGTGCTAAGCATTTTGAGCTCCATTGACATAGAGAAAAGTGACACGGTTTTGTACATAAGAATGACTTCAAACTCCAATCGAATTACAATTCTATTGCAACAACTCAATTGCAATCTGATTTGTAAAAAATTATAGATCACTTTGCGGAAACAAAATAACCCTTTACGTAAAGTAGAACAATCGAACATTAATATAATCAAAATAGCTCCAAATATGGGGCACAGATTTCATTACCTCCATTATTTATCACTTCGCCAGAAGTCTCCATATCAACTGAGACAGAATACAACTGACAATTTCCTTCTTGCCCCGCAGCAAGTAAAATTTTTTGGCCTCTTGACGATGTAATATAACCAACTGCAGTGGCACAGTTCATTACAGCATTAAGCCCAGTTTCATGGCGAATTACCTCCTCGACCACGTATCGTTTGCCATCATGTGAAAGTTCAAATATCTCCTGCTCAAAGGAATGAGAATTACAATTGTAAGAGAAAAAATGAAGTAAAGTTTAGAGAATTATTTTAAAAAGAATTCACTGAGATTACTGACAATGCAAAGAGTAATTAACGAAACAAAATGGTACTTTGATGGGCAAGTCTAAAAAACTAATTACTAAAATGAATAAAGAAATTTAAAATTAAACGGAAACAATGTATAACCACTTACAAATCCGTTCGCAACTCCAGTTTTAGAAGACCCACCGCCACCGGCCACTAATATATGACGGTTAGTCAGCATTTGTAAAGTATACAAAGGAAAATTAACACGAGCAAGTAGCTCCCTTTCTCGACGAGATGACGGCATATTTGGAAGGAATGTAATCACAAGATATGTTTCACTGAAGGATCTCCGTACAGTTGTTTACTTCTTCCACGTAGAACAAATTTCATTCATCATTTCGCTTCTCAACTATTTAAAATGATTCGCGAAACCCACGAAATGACACCAGACGCACCAAATGCGATGAAAAGGATACAAGTATGAGAATTTTAAAGGGTATGGGACCGGCCTATTAACTATCGACTTCTTATCTGTCAGTGCGATACCGGTTGTATCTTGGGAAAAACAGCAAACTTATTGCTAGTTTTGACGATTTTGTAGGGAATTTCATCAATATTGCTTCTAAGAATGTAAGTTATAGACCAAAAAGCAGGATTGCTCTTTCACAGTTTGCACTTGAATAGGAAACTTTACGTGAAATGTGATAATTAAGTGTGGCTTATACTTGTACAAATAGAGAATATTCACGATTATCATACTTCCTGATTAGAGCTTTAAGTGACCTATTGTAGAGCTATTAATGTATTGCCATTTGCTATTCATTCGTTCTTTATTAAAGCAATGGCAGGTGTAATTTTGATCGACTGTCCTTTTACTTACTTGTTGACGAATAAACACGTTAGGGTCTCGCGCAAGACTTAATTATTTCGATATTGTTCATTTAATCGAAGATTATTCCATTCTATATTTTCATCGCAAGATCAACTCAACTCATACTGCGACTCGTCAGTTGTACTGATGGCCTCTTTTGAGGCGCCGGTCTTCTATTCAACACCCGAAATGAGCTTTGGGAACCCTCATATGACATATCTATGGCAAATGCAGACGCTAGTATTTTTCCCCGAGAGCAAATTTGATTGTCAGAAGAAGCAATTCGGCCTAACCAAGAAGCAATATGCATAATTAATGCATATTAAATTTCATGCATTCTTGTTATGATTTTAGGATTTGCTGATAGAATAAGCATTTCTTAGGGACTCAATCAAGGAAGCTTACCAGAACCCCACCAACTCCGAGATAGCCTCTATCATAATAGATAGATCAATTACAGAGACATGTCTGCTTCACTTATATTTTGAACCAAGATTTCTATTTATTTTTAGGTAATCTTCAGAATTATTTAAAAATATCTATGTAGAGATAGTGAGTGGATGATGTTTCATTCATTATTTTTTCCTTGTCTATATTAACCTACGTTTCCTTGTCATAGCGTACGGACGTGGAAATTAAATTCAAAAATTTTATCCCAGGTAACTTCGAATTATGCAACGCTAAAGAAACGCCTGCCATCACCTGCCTTTATTGGCTTAAGTATAAAAGAGCGATTTATATACACAGGTAAATTTTTTCACAGATATTATTGCTGTCCCAAAGGAATTATAATTCCTATTTTGCAAATCCTAGTAAATGCACTAAACGATAAAGCAAAGGAGTTTGGGATGAAAATTAGTGTAAGAAAGACTAAGATTATGAGGTTTTCAAAGGGAAAGAAAGCTAAGTTAACGATAAGGGTGGATGGGGAAAAACTAGAGCAAGTAGATCAATTTCCATACTTGGACAGCCTTCTTTATAAGAGTGGAAGATGTTCGACAGAAATTAGAAAAAGGATAGCATTAGAGAAAGAAGCATTCATAAATCGAAGGGAACAGATGACAAAGGGACTTGATAAAGGAATCGGGAAGAGATTGGTAAAATCCTTGGTGTGGAGTGTAATGTTGTTCGGGTGTGAAACTTGGACGTTAAGAAGAGGCTTTTGAGATGTAGTTATGGCGTAGAATGGAGAAAGTAAGTTGGGTCGATAGAAAAACGAACGAGGAGGTTCTAGAGATGGTTGGGGAGAAAAGAGAAATGATTGAAGTAATTAAAAATAGACGAAAGAAATGGGTGGGTCAAATATTGAGAGGAGAGGGATTATTGAAGAAAGCGATCGAGGGAATAATGCTAGGGAAAAGGCAGAGGGGAAGACAAAGACAGAAGTTATTAGACGAATTAAGGGGTGGGATAAGTTACAGGGAATTGAAGGAGAAGGAATTAAATAGGGAATGTGCGGGCTCGTGAACCAACCGAAAGGTAGAACACTTTATATATATTTACCGAAACATAACGTGGTCTCACTAAAACTCCAACTAGTATGCAATATTACTCAGTGTAAATACTATATTTTATTATTTCAAGGTAATATAGCTGATCATATTTACATAGTAAACAATATAACAAATTCATGGTAAAAGACATGAAGTACAGAGGTACCAAAGATTGGTCGAGGATGCCAGATTTATTTCATTTTGTCTTTCCGGCCACCCATTCCTCTGCCCATGGATCCAGGACGGCCTCTTCCACCAAATCCACCTAGAGAGGGAATTCATACATACATTTAAAATAAAGAATACTTGAAACAGTTATAATTAATCCTATGTAGCTGTCACAGGACATATTTATTACCTCGACCTCCACCACCTCCTCTGCCTCTTTGTCCTCCGGGGCGGCCTCCACCACCTCTACCATCTCCACGACCACCACTTCTTGCCTTTGAAGCAACTTCTTCCTTTACCATATCTATAACCTCATCAGGTATTCGCAGGTATTTGATAGTACTCCCTCTCACATAACATTCTGGCATGCGCCAGAACTTGTCCCCTTCCTGGAAAAGAAGTTAGTAGAGTATACAAAAAATGATAAGAAAATGAGAGTAAATGATAAAAAAATTACAAGTAGGTTAAAAGACATACCCTGGATGTACAAATTACTTCTCTCAGCATAATGTTCATCCAATTGTCACAAGTCACCAAATGGCCGTTGTAAGTTTCTCCACTTTTCAATTCCACCAGCTTAAACAAGTATAAGAAAAACAATAATGATCTTCACACTATAACACGCTATTTTTAGTAATAGCAGGAAAATACATCCTTAGGGAAACAAAAATATTTACTAACCATAGGATGGTTTTGCGCCGTTTTCAAAAGAGTCAACGGTAACTAAAATACATAAAAGAGCAACACAGTATTAAAATAGAATAGTAATAATGGAATAATTGATGTAATTCTCAAGTTAATTACCATGTTAATAATTGTCAATGACGAAATTTCTGTTCTCAAACAAACACCGAAACACGTCACTATCGATTATGCGATAGTCCGATGAAAATGTTGAAAATGCACTTCATTCGGTAAGATTATCGATCGTCGTTTGTTTATCGAAGTAAATCTTGAGCAGACTGGGCTTGGTCATAAAATGAGTTTAAATGTAGCTTCCGTATCAGTATGAGTGCAGTTGAGGTAAAATAACCTAAACATATAAGTTATTAACTGTAGCATTTTGAATGAAAAATAAATGCGACTCTTACATTTGTAGCCACTACAGAAACCGTTGCCGTTGGAGCCCTTACCAGAGAAAGCCCTAGAGGAAAGACGTCTATGGATAGGGAATCTTGATTCAAGAATTACTGAGTAAGTTTATTAAAATCTTTATTGGATAATAAATATTATTTTTGAATCTTTAATTTGTAGTATTAAGCAGTTACAGCAATTAATGTTTTTGCTTTCCTTCCTAACGGTATCAACTCCTCAAACTTCTGCAAAAATATGGCCCTATCGAAAAGTTCGACCTCCTCTTTCATCGTTCGGGACCTCTTGTTGGATTGCCGAGAGGTTATGCATTTGTTACTTTCGAAAGTAATGAAAATGCCACCAGAGCCAAAGTGGCCCTGGATGGAAAGTTGGTTGGTTGCAAGAGGATTGTCTTGAGGTGGGCGCATAGTATCAGCAGGGTAAGCATCGTGTATAGATTTCATGATTGTTGAGATTCTATTCTATGTTTATAGGTAATTATGAACAGAATGAAAAAATATAGAGTAATAATCTTGTTATCCATTCTTTCAGAGTGTTGTGTTTGTATAGCCTTAAGGTACAAGTATCTTAACGTTAATTTGTCGTCTAATAGAATTTATGTTATTCTTCCAAAAGATATCAGTGATCATTTATTAATCTCCCAAATTTGCCGCTGTTAGCATGAGGCACTGTGATTCAATTCTTCTGCAAGAAATTATACGTTTCGTCCATAATACTTTTTATGCTCAAAGTGAAACCTTACCGAATCATTTTATGTATCCGTAATCCTTTCTCATTGTTCAATAGATTGTTTTTTCTTTTGTTAACTCACGTCTATGTTATTTTTTCCTTCGTGTATTGTTTTATTTTCGTTTCTCTCGCGGATTGGATGATCAGGGATCGTTTTTATTTTCTCTTCTGTTCCTAATATCGTTTCTTATTTCTTCTTTAATATAAACTAATATTTTTCTTCTCCGTGCTTATTAACTTCTGTTTGGTAGCTTCTTTGGCTTTGTAAATCAGTAGTATATAAGTATTCGATATTCTTTCAACATAAACATAACGTTTAAACTATTTTTTCCTCTCTAGAAGCCAGTCTTTAGATGCAATTAGGGTGTCATTTAATCGATCGAAAGGAGAAATAATGGGAAACAACATAGGCGCAGAAAAAGGGAATTCATAAAAAATGTTTTCCTATGCTGAATGTTTCTCCAATGATTGAAATGTAAAAATTATCCTCTCCAGAAAAATGTTATCAGCAACACATTGAGGGTCAACCTATTGATACTTACACTAACTTGTGTACTCTGGGTGAGCACAATTATTTAGTTCTTGAATGTATTACCACAGGTAAGGCTTCTATAAAATTTTAGGACTGAGATTGTTTTCAAACAGTTGCAATCCATCATGGAATGGGCCCAATTGAGCTATCTTTCCGCAACATACAGATATGCCATTTTGGGAGCCTTTAATGACTTTGGGATTTAGAGTTTCCAAGTTAAACTAGAGGTGTTATGTATGGTGGATGATTCAGGTCTTGGTAATTAAATCAAATATAAACACTTAGAGAAAATAGTCCATGACTTTAATATTACAACTTTATTCCACAGATTTTTACAAGACTCACTACTGGATTTGATATATTAATGTTGTTATCAGGTGTGGGGAGACTCAAACCTTTGCATTCTCAATGAGATAAATACATCTTAGCATTAGTGTTTTGTAAAACAAGTTAAACTTTTGAAGTTTGAACTATTTAATATGATGTTCTGCCAAGTTAAACCCAAGCCTATTATTTTGGGAGAATAGTATAGTAATTTATAGTAATAATAATACATTTATTACGGATATAAAACCCAATTACATAATGCAAAAATCATGTTTCCATAAGTAGTAGTTTATATAGTATATAATTTGACATTTTTTACTCACAAATCCACAACTAAATTCATTCTTTTCTCTATTATTCTGTATTTTCATTTAAGTAATACTTATAGAATTGACTTAGACAGGTCTGTGGGGTCTGGACACCCCTGCCTCTTTTTCCATCAGGGAACAAGATGCATGAAATGACAAGGGAAATGTATCCACTCTAGTGTTCTCTGCTCAGCTCCCATCTCTCTCATTCTAGAAATTGGTAAACATTTATGCATGCCAATGATAACTTACAAGATATATGGAAATGTATATCCATTTTCTATACATTTAAGGCAAAAGCTTTCCTGTCCCTGGATCATAGGCAGTGACATGTTTATTACATATTTCTGCTCCCCCCCTTTAATTGAACTATGCCCCTGACTTAAAGATGTGATTTTTATGAGTTAAATGGAAGAGGAGACTTATTAGTCCCAATTTTGCTTTCAATAAATGTGACTTATTTAATTCTTCCAATGAAGCTCCTTAGCCTGACTAAAACTTCTTCTCTAAGCTCCTTGAAATTAAATTTTAATATCTTATCCTGTTCATATCCTACTCTGCTAGGAATTTAGTAAAAGTAGCTTTATCAGGGATCTCTGCAATTTGAATAATTTTGATAAATGCTGCAAAAATTCATATATTCTTGAGAATGTGATAAAAGTATAATTCTTTGTGCTTTTAATTATGTGCTCTAATTATTTTACAAAAATGATTGGAAGAAATCCCAATTTATCATCATAAAGTAAGTGAAAGAAAAGAAATTGAAACTCTTCTGTTAGTAAATAAGAGGTTGGAAAACTCAGTAAACTGAATATGTCAATTGAGTGTCAGCCCTCTTTCCTAAAAGCTAGCAGATTAATTACCTTCTAAGAATTATACTATATTAATTGGTGTGTAAAATACTCTTATTGTTAAAATTTAGGTTCAAATGATACCTGAATGTTGTATGCATCATCATATGGTACTCTGCCATGTAACAGGTCATCTCTGTTCCTTGCTTTCTTTACAATATTGCCCTTTCTATATCATCTTCAGCCTTCTTCTTTCTCTTACCTTTGGTCCTTTTAAAGCTGTTGTATGTTGCTGTAGTTATCTCTTTGCCTCTCTCTAACCATAAGCCTTACCTATTTTTCTTTTCTCTTCTCAATGCTGTTTTATAGTACTGTCTACTCTCTAACCTTTTCATCCTTCACTTTGTTTGTCCCAGGTTTCTTTTTAAGAATATTTCCATCCTCTAAAAGCACATTACTAAACCACAACAAATATTACAACATAACTACCATGTGTTCATAGCAGAGTTGCATCATTAGGTGACAAGCTGAAAGTTAATAATATGAAAAGACAAAGAGAATATGATGATATTCTTTTTGCCATCTAATGATATGGCCCTGCTAAAATACCATGGTGGTTGTGTTGTAATATTTTCTTGGATTTAGCAAAGTAATTTGTAATAATGGAATTTTTTTTCTTTAAGTCTGCTGAATAAAATGTGATGAAATTTCAAGTAAACCTCTGATAATTAATTAATTAGTTGAATTTCCAATGATGGCCATGAAAACTTAGTCTTAACTATGACTTGATGTCAATTTATTTGCTTGGTTTTTCTTGTGAACTTCATTTTAGAATTGAAAACACCCACTTTTTATCATTCTCAAGTTTGTCAGCATGAAACACTTGTTCATATCCATTTTTATTTATACACGGTAGAACCTGTTTGTGAATTTAATGTGTTCCTGTGTTCATCAGAAATGTTTGTAATTGGCATAGGAATCAATGTAAGATGATATAATTCACTCCTGAAAAATATATCATTCAAAATTTTGCAAATTTCATACCACATCAATACCCTATTTATTCTCACTGCACATTATGTATAAAGCTTTTCTATTTCTTTATTAGATGACCCTGTGCTTCAAAACATAGGTACATATTGTGTAATAAACCTTTAATTGGATATACTAATTTTATAACTTGATTTCAATCAATTAGGTTAGCAATTAGGCAATTATTAATGAACATGCTGCACAGTCTGTTTTAAGCGCACCAAACTGCTTTGTTTCCTCAACATTTTCCAGATCACTGTGTCAGTACTAGAGAACTCAACCTTAGTAACTTTGTGATTTCAAATTGAACAATTGTTAATAAAAAACTTAGGGATGGTTTTCTTTGAAACTGAAGTAATGATTTAACTAGCATATCTCAATTTTCCCCACATTAACTTTGGAGATTAATTGTAATATTTATGGGGCAAGTCTGTATATAACTGCGATCCCTAAGAAAAAGTGCTTAACCATCAGTTTGTGAATTAATTTAAGTGAAACTTTTTGTATTTGAATGCTGATGATGTTGAAATTCCATAAGTTCAAACTTTATACAAAGTGGAAATAATACAATTACAAAAATCATTTATTGAATTGGCTTTGTATCTGTAAAGGAACGTATGTGGGATATTTTAAAAATACATTGCCTATTCAAAAGTTTGATCCCCTATTCAGAAATAATCGGCTGATTATAAAAAATGCAGTACTTAGGGCATCATTAAGAGGCTTGACCATAACTTTAATTGTCGTGGTCTACTGTGATCCAACATACTTGTGCACTATTATATTCAGTGAATTGTTCGTAACTTACATGGATGTGACACACTATGCTTGAAATTCACTATCTTTCAAAATTCTTATCTTCATTAATTTTATCTGGAATTTGTGTCCTTTCAGGAGGATTTAGAGAGACCGAAACCACAATTGGAGATTCCAGCACTTGCTGGCACAAAGAATGAGAAAAAAGTCAGGTAACTATAATTTTTCTAGTACAAGATATTTTATTGTAAATTGGATGATTAATTGTTACTTTTTTAGTCGTTTAAGCGTCATACAAGCAATTGAGGCGAAGTTAAAAATGATGGAAAAGGGATCATCGGAGGATTTCGAATTGAATGCCGGACCGTCGAGAGGGCTGCCGCTGAATCCAGCTCTTAGTACTGCCAGCAAGATTCGAGGTAACGCTTCGAAGCATCATCATGATACAAGACCTTACAACAGATCCTATAACAGAAGATGATTTTTAACCCTATGTATGTAAACATATCTTAACTACATGTCTAAGGTGAAACTTTGACATTACTGTGTACAAATAATTTATTGAGTTAATTGATGTTTTTACCATCAAGATGTATGTCACTTCCTTAGTGACGCCGCAAGTCGTTGACTTATCCTCAAGAATTTTCTGATTCCTTGTAACTGTAATGAAGAAGTCAAGTGAATGAAATTAACATGTAAATGTAAATGGGTATGCACTTAACTATGATGTCGTACATACTTGCATTTGGTGCACGTATAGAATACTGTTTGTCCCTCATCAGCAGATCGTAGTTGTACAGTTGCATATGCCATTTTGTCGTTACTGCATATAGGGCATTGTCTTTCCACAAGTGGCCCCTCAGCACTTGACTTACTTTTCCTGTAATCTTTTTTCGCTATGGTGTTAAAGTATATTGTGTACTCTTTTACCATTGCTGAATAAACTGAAATGATAACAAATCATTTTATGTTATTTCATTTCACATTTTAGCTGGCAATTATTGTTAGATTCCATACCTTCATCAGCTTTGTAATCTTGTTTACATATATAACACACAATATCGCCGGTTTCTTTCATTGAAGGGAGTATTGTTCCACATTTCGGACAGAAGCCAGGAGCACTCACAAACGGTTTTCTAAACATTCTGAGGTAATGATGCACTTGACCACGGGCGTGTTGTTAATGATTTAGAAACCAAGGGTTCCTTTTACAAGCTTTTAAAATACCACTCTTTAAATCCCATCCAAGGTGACAGATACTAATAAGCCTTCAATCATAACGTGTTACATGGCTAAACACAATAGACTGCCTTCAGGTCTGCAGGTTGGCTTGATCAGGAAAAACAACAGAAGGTGTCTACGCGACGTAAGCCACCTGGACTGAGTATAGCCTAACAGCTGTTTCTTTTGCGGTTGGTGGTCATACGCAAATAGCTGTTACATTTTAGCTATATATATGTCACCATACTAGGCAGAGCAGTGTGACGGAAGATTTAAGATTTTTCTGTAAGAGTAAGTTGTATTTTTTTCAAATCTGTTCATAGAAATCGGAATGCTCATGGATAAAGTATTCCATATTAGCTGTTAAACGTAACAGGGATTTCTTCGTGCTTCGAGATTTGTAATAATATCTTCGTATAACAAGATGACCCATTGTGTAAGAATCAGTGGCTCCATGGTTAGTGAAGGTTTCGTGTGGAATAAAATGTATCCCTTTTCCCAGATAATTTTATTAACAATACAAATTAGATATTCCTATGTATTTTAAGTGTCTTCTTGATCTTTTCACAGGCGACAGCCGTAAGATCGGCTTTAAGACCAGTCCGTCCGCCACCAATCATGATAATGAAACATTTTTCTACCCAACCAAATCTTCCTCAGCTTCCTGTACCTCCTTTGCAAAAGACCCTAGAAAAATATCTGAGGTATGAAGATTATAATTGACACTATAGTAATGCTATACAACCTGTACAAAGACGATCTATAGGTTTCATATGGGATTACCATCTAGGAAATTAAATTTCGGAGTTGGATGATATTGAAAATTGTTCCCATATGGACATTGTATGAGAATGACGTGGGACGTTTATGCTTGAAAACTAAGCGTTATAAGTTACGACTGTGTGGAATGGTCTACGGATGTGGCTTATATCGTTCATTAGCCATATTAAATGAAGGAGTTGAATGGTATAATGAAACTCTTATAGCTGAAGTTATTACTCTGGTATCCTAGGCCAGCGGTACTTTGCCATATCTGCTGCTGGCACCTTTTCAACTCTCAAAATATATTCTCACTCCCATTTGCAAATATGTCTGATTTTTACTTACGATGGGGAACGAAAGTTTTCCGCTCTTTCTACCCATCTTAAACACCACTTCAATTCACTGTATAAATAGTTCTAAAAATATGTTTACAGTTTCACCTTTGTATTAATAATAAAGTTTACTTGCTTTTCCCTCTCCTGTCTAAGAATTAAATTTACTGTGAAAATATGCTTACTGGCAACGTAAAAGTGATTTTCTTTAGAGTTAACAGTCAAGTATTTTCAGAATAGAATTATAGAAGGATATCAGCTAACAGCGTTTGCTTCTATTAATCGAATGGCACTGTTCCCTATGCACAATGTTGTCCATATAGTGGAACCAAAATATATTTTAACAAACTTTTTGTGATAATTATTTTCTTTGTTTCAAGGAAAATTT
This sequence comes from Pachydiplax longipennis, assembly GCA_036926295.1. Classification (NCBI taxonomy): domain Eukaryota; kingdom Metazoa; phylum Arthropoda; class Insecta; order Odonata; family Libellulidae; genus Pachydiplax; species Pachydiplax longipennis. The sequence goes on along the minus strand of JAVFKF010000024.1, from coordinate 7,965,988 downwards.
TGGTAAAGGAATAACTGATGTTGAGCATCTGATTTAAGGGAAAACAGCTGTGACTGAAGTAATGGCATAACATACTGTGAATTTCAATAGCAAATTAATGATATATCCATTGTTATTTGCTTGGATTTTATTGCCAATTATGAGATCCTTGAGAGAATTAAATACGAATTGTATGTGTATAAAATAGGTCTGTTATTTTCTCAACCATATCTCCATTTCACAAAGTTATGCTATTCTCTTTTGATTTTAAGGTTTACATTTGAGGTACATTCATATCCTCAATTTTGAAGAGTCAAGTTTTACCTTTCATGGGAACATATACTTTGTCAAATATGAGATTTTACACATGGTAGCACTCAAACATTTCAGTAGTTGAGAAATTAGAGATAAGTTCTTCCTTTGTTCTCTGATTACATATTAATACCTTGTGTCACTCCTTTGATCCTGACAATTTCTGCATTCTGTAGTTTAGTTTGTTATTATATAAAGTTATTACTTTATGGTAATGCAAATCTGTTTCAGGACAGTGCGGCCCCTCGTAACAAATGAAGAATTCAATATCACTAAATCACTGGTATTAAAGTTTGGAGCTCCTGGAGGGGTTGGTGAGAAGTTGCAGTCTTTATTGCTGAAGAAAGCAAAAGAAACTGACAACTGGGTAAATGAAGCTTATGAAAAACATTTTATTCTTTAAGTCTTTTTAAGAAAATGATCAATGCTTGATAATATACTGAGAAAGAGAGGTCTCTGAGCTGACTCATGCCAACAAGTTTGGTCAAGTAAATCGCCTCCAAGGAAATACTTAAAGAACTCTCAAAGTATTAATTATTTTAATGTTAGCTGTTTAGATAAGCAAATTGATGAATCTTACTAAGGGATTAAAACCATTCCCCATTGAGTCTTTCCATTCAAATTGATTCAAATTACGTGGAAGAAAAATCTATGATATTATTACTATCATAATGCATAGTCTCTGGTTATGAGTATTTATTAATGAAAGATGTCTTGGTATATATGTAATTTATCAATCATTCACTTACTAGTTATTGATACTTGTCAGAAAGTACCATAGATGTTTGAAGGATGAAAATCTTCACCATATTCAATTCATTAAATTGAATTGAAGTGGAAGTAACATAAAGCACAACCTCCTGGTAGCTGAAAGGGGTAGTGAAAAATGCAATTTTATTAATTGCATTTTTTAGAATTGAAGTATAAACAACTTCTGATATTAGTATTGATGTGATTTTTTATTGAAAGAAAACCCCACTGTTTCACCTATGATAAAACCAGGACAGGAACTTAACTTGAATTTTACGTTGGAGATCAAGGCAAAACCAAGATGTATGGATAATGGACCAAAATCAAATACTTATCTATAAATATTAGATGATGTGGGCAAATTTAAAAGAATTCAAAGAGGTATTTCCGTAAAAGTAAAATGCTATAAAAATATCTTAAAAAGATAGAGATTAAAGAATTGAATTTTTTTTAGTGACATTGTTTTTCTATTCCAGCAATGTCTTATTGATATTTCACTTATATGTTAATCAAAATGTAATTGAATTTATTTAAAAAAATACAAGGCTCATATTATGTCTTTAATTTATTTTATATCTGAACTGATACAATATTCAAAACTGTATATTAAAGCCATTATAATTTTTTAAACTACCTATGTTCAACCATTATAAAATGAGTTTTGTGACTTATTCAGCTACTTATAGGCTATTTCTATCTGTATTATTAAATATAAATTAGCTTCTCTGCCCTCATATTTGTATGGGAGAAAATTTGTGTGCATCTCTTAACACCCAATATTGAAAAATAGCTGCAGCAAATGTTTTGACAACTCAGCCTCCATTTATTGTAGATACTACTTCTTGTTCTGTAGATATTACCACTCAATTGGTGACTGAAGTTTAGCATGTCCAGGCACCTATCTAGGTTTCCTTGTTGTAAAAATTGCAGTCATGTAATCTCAGCAGAAGTTGATACAATGAAAAATTCTACGTTTTTTCATGTTATTTTTTAGATAGTGAATTTATGTTCCTGTGAAGTAAGGCATCAATGATTTTTTGCTTATATTTTTTACTTGATTATTCAAACAGTTGGCAGAATGGTGGCTCAATATTGCATATTTGGATTACCGTTTGCCTGTAACTGTTTATTCAAGTCCTGGATTGGTATTTCCTCTACAAAAATTCTCTTCAATGGAGGATAAACTTAACTATGCTGCAAAAATGATTGCTGGTGCTTTGGATTACAAACAACTTTTGGATAGGTAAATGGAAAGTTGAATGCTCTTTTTACTTTATTCTTTCACTTTTTACCAATTATTATTGTTGTTAATGACTCTTAAAATATGAAACTTCACTTCACTTATGACACTTCAAATAAATATATCTTTTGTATTATTCAAGTGGATTAAATTGAGAAGGGTTGTGAAATTTCCATTAACTAAATTGCTATAGAATTGGAGAATATGGAGATTTTCAAATTTGTAGCAAACAAAAATTTCTTTTTGCTTGTGCCTAAGAATTGCCAAGAACATAACATTCTGGAACAGATAGAAGTACAGAAAATCATTTATTCTAATGCATTTACAACACTTATGAAGATTGCATATTTGCAAAACCACCATTATAAGTTGTTATAGGGAAGTTTTTTTTAATTACTGATGATTTTAAATTTGATGGCTGATCTATTTTAATTCAAATTAAATTTATCATATAATGAGAAATTGAATTAAAATTAAATTAAATGTTACCTTTTAATAATAACATTCTCTTTTGACTCTTAACCCTTTCACTGCCAGCAGATATTATGAAAAATGTGTAATTTTGAAAATGATGGAAGAGCCCTCTGAAAAATGTAACATGAGAATGTAGAGAAGGAGAGAGCTGGTGCTGATCACTAACCGATGTATTCTAAATTATTGGAGCCCATTGCTAATGGTGGTATTTGTATTTCAAAATGTGAATGCAATTGCCTCCATTTGGTTGTGGCCAGCATTTGCCAAGCATAATCAAATCTTGTGTATGACTATTTGCGGACGACTACTGAATCGACAGGGTTATGAAAGGGACTGCAAAATGATATGGTTCAATTGACGAATTGGGTAAACTCAAACAAATTATATATCAACAAAGATAAATGCAAAGTAACTAGCTTTAATAAGAACAGATATCAGTATTCCTACAATATCGACGGTAAAGTTTTAGCAAAGGAAAATAAGGTTAAATACTTGGGAGTTACTTTCAGTGACGATTTAAAATGGCATGTGTACATTGAGAATATTATAGGCAAAGCCAACAAAACTTTTAATTTTGTAATACACTTTCTTAAAAAATCAGAAGAGGAAATAAAAGAAACCGAGTATAAATTGTTAGTTGATACTAGAGTACAGTGAATTTTTATGGGATCCTTATCAAATAGGAGTTGAAAATTAATTAGAAAAGGTACGAAGAAAGGTGGATAGGCTCATGTTTAGGGAGGTAAAAATGTAGCAATGTTTCTCAGATGTTAAAAGAATTAGGTTGGGATAGTTTAGAAGCCAGGAGGAAGAAAAAAAGATCATCAGTCTTCTATAAGTCATTCAAGGGAATTCCTGTGAATATGGAAATGCACGATAGAATAAAGAGGCAAATTATCTGGGTAGGCATGATCATAAATACAAAGTGAGATGTATAAAGCAAAGAACCGATAACATTCCTTTTTAAATAGAAGAATTGAGGAATGGAGTCTGCCTACAGAAGTCTTTGAGCCCTTCCCAAAATAATTAAGGAGCTTTATGAATGGGATAAGTAAATTAAATAGAATGATGAGTGAGCATACCGATGACGAAATGTGAGACAAGTAGGGGATTGCCTGGTAGGGTGATGTACAGTGGGGACTTCATGGGCCCTGTGGCTAATACGGTAGCCTTGAAGGCATATATGGAACCGTGAAAAATTTCGCTAGATAAATTTTAATGACCAGTGTAGCAAAATGTAAATTGTGCATTTTAATATAATTAATATCTTGACCATAGTATTTATATTATGTATTTGTATTATGCTAAACGCTGCCACCTGATTTTTTATTCTACCTGTAGTGTTTAATGTATAATAATATTATCATCTTATGCAGTTTTTGGTATAGGTTTTAGCACAAACAATATTTTGAGTTATCAGTGGCTAGTAAATTAAATTTACCTTTATTTATATTCCTTTTCAGGCATGCTATTCCAGAAGAGAAGCTTGGCAAAGATCCTGTGGATATGTCTCAATATTACAAAATATTTGGAACTTGCAGAATTCCAGGAAAAAACAGAGATGAATTGCATTATGCCGATCCAAAAAATCCCCCCAAGCATATAATTGTCTCCCACAATAATCATGTGAGCAGAATACTCTTAAATGCCAAAATATTTGTCAGTCATTCTCTTAATCTTCCACATAAGGAATCAATGCAGTCAATATTTGTTTTGCTAAAAGTAGTCATGCAGTCATTGTTTCTCTTATTGGAGAAAACTCTTAAGATTGCTTTTTCATCTAGTAAAGTATTTTTATGCCAGTAATTATTCTATAAATTAATATACTATTAATTTTGAGAATTAATTAAATTTCATTCATTCTTTCTCGCATACTGATGATGTAAGTATACTTAGAACATCTTACTGATCCAGTGTATATGATTTTATGTCTTAGATCACATATTTGATTATATTTTCTTCCTTAGTTCTTCAAAATAACTGTACTAAAAGATAATGGAGAGCCTTTACCATGGAAAACTATCTTCCAACAACTAAGAGAGGTACTTGAACAGTCAGTACATCCCGGACCTCCGATTGGAATACTCACTTCTGAAAACAGAGGCACTTGGGCCAAAGCTTATGCAAAGCTTTCAAAAGGTTAGGTTAAAGTAGAAAGAATCTATTGTATTCATTTATTTCAGCTAGCTTATCTAATTATCTTATTGCCAGTATTTAAAGTAAATTAATTGATTGGATAAACCCACTTATTTGATGAAAAGAAAGAATGTAAGTTTGGCATCATATTCAAAAATATATTTTCTTTTCAAATGTTTTCTTTCTTAAAATTCCTATACACTATAACAATATTCTATCATTCTAAGATATTTTTCATCTATGAAAATTTTTTTTCAAAGTTATGAGCCAGCATTGCTGTAATCTCTTGTCTCTAGTATCATTTGAAAATTTTGATGTATTAAACCATTGTTGTGAAGAAGGAAATGATACATATCTTAAGATTTTGATGTTTAATGAGATGAAATACCAATGGCAAAGAATTTGAATGAGAGATATTACCTAAACATGCTAAATACAGTATTTTGCTGAGTTCTTTCAAGTAGAATTAGCTTCTAATTTATATTTTTTGTTTAAGATGGTGACTTCAATAAAGATATATTTCTATAGTTATAATAGCATTAAATAATAATATATTCATTGCCTATTCCTCCTTCACTATGTGAAAAGGCAAGGTTTTCTGTTTAATTTTTAACTGAATTTCTAATCATAGGATGTGTATATATTTTTTTTAAATGTAATCAAATTACCTATAAAAGGAAACTTAGCTTTCTATGCACTTTGAACCATTTCTGAGGATTTATAATGAAATTATTCTTGTATCATCACTACATTGGTTGGTTAGGTTTACGGTAAAGAATTTTCTTAGGTAGTGTTTTAACTCTTTGTTTTGTCCATCTTCTTTCTATTCAGTTGTTAATACTTCTGCAAGATAAGCTGCAAAATTCATTAGTGCAGACTGTTATCACAGATGATGTGGTACTAAGGGTACTTAAAATCCTGGTATTAGTGCCTGGATTGAGAGAAATGAATAAATCTTGTGCTATCTTGACTATTATACTCAGTTATCACTCCCCTTTCATCATTAGATGTTAAATTCGCCATAGTGAATTCAATCTTCTTTTTGAGTCATCTCTGGAAGCGTAATGTCATTTTATGTATTTACTTTTCCTTCTTTGTTACCTAACTGATTACATTTCATTTACTTTTCCTTTTACCTTGATATAAAATATAGTTTAGCCTTGTATCATGTGATTGTCAAAAACAATTGCGTAAATATTGTCTTGGTATTTTTCTTTTAGTAAGATATTTCAGAAAAAGGTTTATTGTATTTACCCTGTAGTAAAATGCATATTTTTCCAAATTTCATGATAGCTTACTTTAATAACCTCCGCTTTTCTAAATTTTGTTTGAATGTATTATATTTGTACTGTAAGTTTATGTACCTTTGTTCTGTGTTTGGCTAACAATTTTATGAATGCTAGTCGTGAAAATAATTTTATGATGTCATGATTGTTTTTATCATTGGAATTTTTTACTTTCTATGCCGTCTAGATGCTCAAAACAGAGAGTCATTGAAAATCATCGAGCAATCTCTATTTTTAATCTGCATTGATGGTCCTAACCCAGATCTTGGAAATGTAAATTTTCAAACTGAAGCAGCACTAACAACTGTGCATGGTAATGGTAGTCAAGGAAATACTGGAAATCGGTGGTTTGATAAAACTGTACAGGTAAAGGATACAAAATTATTTTTAATTTTCATTTAGGAGTGTATCCATGATTCAATAACTTAAAGTTAACTTAAACTGTTATGTAGCCTCTTTATCATAATTATATTTAAAGTCATCCATTCATTTCTATTGTAGTATAGATAAGAAATCTTAGTTGTTCTCCAGGAGGTTGTTTATCTAATCAATAAGAATCAAGGCAGCCATCAGGCTGATGACTTAAATACACATGAATAGATGAAACATGGCTGTAATCTATTAAGATAAAGTCCATGTTAATATTTTGTTACTCTGCAAAATTGTGGCTCTTTATTATCTTTGATACTTCTTTCTTTATGGTTTATTGGTTTGGTTTATTTACGGGCAGAGAGCTCTTTTTAAAAAGGTACATTCTAAGTATACAGAATACAAACTAAGTTATGATACAAAGTATATTATGATACAAAAAATATAACAAGTATCTATATTTACAAGACAGGGTACAATAAACAATGGGTAATTTAAAGTTTGGATTTAATACTATTTTTAAATCTATTAATTGAAAGATGAAAGATATCAACGTCATGATAAGTTTTATTAATCAAGCGCATTATCCTGAAAATTGGGAGATAATATAGATAGTTTTTTTGCAAAACAGGGACTTCAAATACATTACAGCGTCTAGTAAGTAGAGGTGGTACTTTAAAGGTAATGTAGGATAGAATATCGGGACTGGATACCATATTATTAATTATTTTGTACATAAAAAGGATATCAGTATAATCTCTTCGGGCTTGTAGGGTGGGAAGTTGGAGTAAGTCTAGAATTGACTCATAATGGCCAGGTTCTCTTTCTAAATTAAATCTAAAGGATATCATCCTGAGAAATTTATTTTGAATTCTTTCTTGGGTATGGTTATACTTTGCATAATATGGATTCCATATAATTGAGCAGTATTCCAGTTGCGATCTCACTAGGGAAATGTACAGGATTTTATAGCAAGTGATACTCTTGAAGTCCCTACATACTCTACCTATAAATCCTAACATTTTGTAGGCTTTAGTGGTAATACTATTGATATGTAAATCAAAACTAAGCTTATCATTAAACACCTAGGTCAGAGATGTGCTTGACTCTTTTCACACGGTACTCTAAGATAAAGTAGTCCACACAGATAGTTTGTTTTGATTTATGATAACTTACAATAAAGATGGGTTCAATTATAGGGCGCATGGAGTCTACAATGAGGCTTTCAAAGATTTTTGCAAGAGAAGATTGAGCTACAATGGGCCTATAGTTAGCCACATCTTGTTTATTGCCACTTTTGTATATTGGGATAGCATAGGAAGATTTAAGGACTTCAGGGAAAACTCCACTAGAGAGAGATTTGTTAAAAATTATATATAAGGGTAGACTAATGAGTTGGCACATTTTTTAAGAAAATGAGGAGAGAGATTATCTGGACCTGGAGATTTAGTTTCATCCACTGAGTTCAATTTACTGAGAATGTTTCAGATTGAGAGTGAAATTGAAGAAAGATTTATTATTGTCTTTGGTATAACAGTAAATTAGGGTTCCTCCCTGTAACAGTTAACAGGATTAAAAGATGGGGCTACCACTCTCTGTACATAGCAAGGGTCTATCAGTATGTCTGGTCTTTTTTAATTTATCCATCAAAAATATATTATGGAGTTCCAAATTAGTATTTAATACCTGTTCTGTTTGTTACTTTTAGATCTTAAAAACTAAAATGAATCACTTAAAATTTTTTTTAATGTTACTTCAGATGAATGATGTGCTCAATTGAAGCTCAGTAATAAACATTCCATTCACTCTGTTCTCAGTTCATCGTGGGAGAAAAAGGTGAAGTTGGGTTGACATATGAGCATAGCCCAGCTGAAGGACCACCCATTGCAAACCTCATGGACCATATTGTGGATTACATGTAAGTCATTAACTTTTTGCCAGAATTATTTACTTATTATAATGTTCACACTGAAGTAAGATGCTGATTCAGGTGGTAGCATTAACTTATATAGCATTCCAAATCTTAAAATAATAATAAGAAGTTCAACATATACAAAAATTAAACATAAACAAGTAAAGGAAGAGAATAGATAAAGTTATTTAGCTACCTAAATGAGTTCTATTCATTGTTAATTCTCTTCATACCTAAGGACTTAATTTTTTACTTTTTGTTCATGCTAGTTGAATGGATGAATTTGTAGCATCTTAAATCTACCTCCTAAATTTCAAAGTTAAAAGTGTGGTTTTAATATAGATTATTTATAATATTATGGCACAGTATTATGGGAATACCTTACAATTGCAGGGAAAAAGCACCATCTCAGAATCCGGAATCTAATCATCCCAAACCCAAAAGACTTCAATTTAATATTTCTGAAGCAGTTAATGAAGCTTTGGAAACAGCCAAGGAAAATCTTGACACGTATGTATAGATTTTTACCTTAAATTATTTAAATTTATTAATGTGTTGTATTCTTTATTATTTTATTTGGTTTCTGTTGCTTTTATTATACAATTGTTCAGTATTATAGTTGGATATCAGTTGGGAAAAAAACAATATCATATGGGAATAGATTTCCTCAGTTACCACCCTAATGAATGAACGTTTGTCTAGGCTGCTGCCTATGGACTTTAGTTAGCAGTAGATAACCACTGCTAGAGGGTTTCTGTTTCTTTATTATGATCTAATGGCATTGAGGCTCTTTTTGCTATAGTATTTTCTCAAAATCTCTCTCTGAAATGGGCCTCCATTAATCATTCTCCTAAGGCGGCAGTAAATAATTCCATTTCAATAACCCTCCATTGTCCTTATGTGCTCTTTAGGTGAAACTAAAAAGCACTCTCTTACCAACTGATGTAAATAAATATGTTTCAGCAGATAAATATTAGGTAAACTTAGTGTGAATTTCATAGAGGGGTTTATGGAACTCATTTAAATGGCATTGTACAATCGAAAATGCATTGCTGTACTCTTTATCCAAACTTTGACATTTACCGTATAAGATGCAGGGTGGTGTTCTGTGTACTTCTTTGAGAAACAACTCATAAGTTGTACTTGCCAGCCTCAGGGGGGAGTGGTTAGTGTGCAAATCTTACAATACTGAGATCCTGGATTTAAATCCTGCCTAGGGAGTGGTTGCTTGTGTTCATCTTTGAAGCATAATTGTAAGAGTGGTCTAATTAAACTAATTTTTGGCTAATAGAGATATGATAATTATTATGTACTCATGTATGATTCAAACTTTAAGTACAACATTTAAATGAAAGAATCCAGGGCTAACCATTACATGAATGGTAACATAGCATTCACTATGACAGTTGGTTTATAGCATTTCTTGTGCTTCTTTGTAAAACAGGTCATTGGGACAAAGTTTCCTAATTATCTGAGCATGTAACATTGAATTTGACATACTTTCTAGTATATTAGGATTTCCGAATTACTTTCATGATTTAATTTATTTATTAAGTTGACTTTTAACAAAGTACTTTGACAATTCAAAGATGTAAACTAAATAATATCCTTTTAATGCCTTAAATGAAGCCCTCGACTTTTGATTAAAATAAATCCATTGTAATTAGACCGACAGCATTTAATTATTAACAGAAAAACCTAGTATTGACAGATATTCGCGATAAACTAAAATATATTAATGTCATATCAAATTTTGCGGATCATCAGAATACTCAAGACTTTTCTCATTTTTAACATTAAAAATCAATATTTGTTTAGTGGTTTATTTTTCCAATTAGTATTTAATGATGATAACTCAGTTTTTAACTTTTAATTCTTCTTCTTAGCATACGTTTGTTAAAGCAAGCTGTTTTCTGATCAAATCATTGAAATTAACCTGTAGAGTGGTTTCGCTCTAAGGATGTGCATGGCTGTGTTCATCCTCAATAAGTCTATCTTACTGAAATATTTCCACCTGCAATATCGCTTAGGTAGATTCCACTCACTCACCTCTTCCCTCTTACCTTAACTTCTGCACTTTTGGGCACATCCTATAGTAAACCCACAATCATTCTAATTTAAATTTTTTGGTTCATTAATTGAAAAGACATTTTTAAATAACCATTCCTAGTGATAATTGTATTGCTAACTGAAGAACTTTCTGTGAGATTTATAGATTGCTAAATCAGAAAATTTGAAAAGAAATTTGCTACCTCTTGCTTTAGTAAATATAGAACTGCAATTGAGCTGTGTGTCCATGGATGAGATAGCATTTTGAAGAAGTATGTGTTCAACACTTCTACCAGTAGAAGTCAAATTTTTGGATCAAATGGTAAAATAGAAAATGGAGAGATCCATGGATTTATAGATAAATTAGATATCTCACTTTTGAAAAGTTGTGGATGCAAAGGATAGGGTTTTCTATTTAAAGAAGATACATATGAACTTTTTAGAGTCATTTTAAAGAAACCTATCCGTTATCTTTGTAAAAAGTTTAAGTTTTGGACATAAATATAGTGTGCAATATTCCTGTTTGTACAGATAAACTTACTGATGTTATCATTCTTACTTGAAGGCTTGTAGAAGACTTGGAAATGTCTTGCTTTACCTTCAAGGGGTATGGAAAAGATTTTATCAAATCCCAGAAATTGAGTCCAGACAGTTTTATACAAATGGCCATCCAGTTGGCATTTTATAGGTAAGTTCTCATTTCCTTCTCTGTCTTTAATACATCTTTTATCATTAAATTTCAAGGTTGAAAAATTGTTCCCAATTTTTGAATCTAATAAAGTAATCATGATGCATAATTATAAAAAAAATATTGGCTGTGATGAATTCAATATCAATTTCATTGTTATTTTTTAATTTATCATATAAATTTTAAACATTGTTTCCTATTCCATGCTTGTAAGATTATTTGTATCAGAACCACTACTACTAGTATAATGGATTTGGCTTTGTGTTTATTTAGCATACTAATGAATAGAAGCAGTTTGAATGTTATTTTATCCTTCATAGCCAGTATTCCCCTTTCATACGACCTTATATTGTTTTTATTTCATATACTAAATCTTGTTTTATTTAAAATTAATATTTTCACAATAATTTATACAATCTTTTCATCTTTTTTCTGTGGAGGATTCATAAAGAACCTGGTGCTCATTATGAAACAGCGTCCACACGCAAGTATTTGGATGGCCGTACTGAGACAATTCGATCCTGCTCAATAGAATCTGTAGTGTTTGCTCAAGCAATGCTTGAAGAGTTTGGACGTAAGACTAATGAGGAGAAGGTGAAGGCTTTGAGGGATGCTGTAGAGAGTCACAAAAAGTACACTGTTGAGGTCAGATTACAGTTCTTACGTTTGAAAAAAACGTTCTTCTAAGATGCTAACCTTGTTTCTCCCCTTAGAATAGTGGCTAGTTATATATATTTGGCAATGGACTGAAAAGGAGCAGAATAGTACAATTTAGGGTTTAAAGGCTCCTTAATTATTCTTCTTCAGATATCATGTATTTATTTATATAGACCTTTGATAACAAATTTAACCAATGAAGCCTCTTTTTCACAAGAAGTTATGGTATTATGTATGTTTTTTGTAAGCTTATGAATAGGTGTTTTCATTCAGAAGGTCCAATTGAGATACTTTTATGTTAAATTTCGTGACTTAGTTAAAAAGTAAAATGAACTCAGTAACTTTTAATTTTTGGCAGTTAATTTATTCTTTTTAGAACATACTCTGCTGATGTATCAGTGTTTAATACTGATACTTAAATCTAGATAAAGTTGAACTCCTATCATTGAGCTTTAGAAAGGCCCTTTAGATTGGTTTGAGTTACTCTTTTCTCTCTCTGAAATTCCTTCAAAATGATCAAACATTAACTACTTAGTAGTCTCATAAGAAAACTAGAAATAAAAATGTATAGTCAATCTTATTTACTGAAGGATTTACAAATAGATTTTAATTTTTACTTGAAGGCTTGCAGAGGACTTGGAAATGTCTACTAGAGATTTAGATAGTATATAAAAATTAATTTACTTCTGATTTTTATCTCATATTATAGTGAAGGAGTTCAGTTGAGTCATGTCTGTGACAGTCTTTTCAAGGGAAAAGAATTTAATATCCCATCCATTTTAGGGTTTTAATTAAATAGGAGAGAAATATATAAATCTAAAACAATATGTTAAGTATTATAGAAGAGCTAAAAATAGTATTTTCCATTGTTAATAAGTAATTGTATTACTTGCAATAGCCTCATTGCATTTCTGTGTTTTCTCAGGGAAGGGAATTTTTCTCTCTTCTCATAGGTCTATAGTAATTACCGACATCAAAGGACTTACATAAGCCTCACACACATTTTTCACTAATATAGATATTTATATCTGATAATGTAATATGAAGTTTTTGCTTATGCCTTTATCCTTTGCAGGCAGTGAATGGTTTTGGTGTTGACAGACACTTATTGGGATTAAAGTTACAAGCCATTGAGAATGGTATGGATGTACCCAAACTCTTTCTTGATACTGGCTACATCAGAAGTTCACACATGAGGATATCCTCCAGTCAGGTAACTGAAATTCATATGCACCTCAATTTCTTAGCACATTCATTTAAAAATCAGAAGATTTAGGTGAATTTTTGAAGGTGTGAAGACAGGAAGTCACAATCAATAATGAAATAATTTTGAAAGGATGGTCTCTTTCACCAGCATGCTCGCATGTTCGAATAACAAATTGTGTATGTATGCAGTAAGTACTATGAGAGTATCAAAAAAGTAAGTTTCAATTACCAAACAATCCCATGTAAACTTTTCAAGGCTGGGTATTGTTTTAGATGAGCAAATCTGGGCTATTTTGCCTTCATTTTGTACTGCTCTCTGGAGATTCCTCATCACTGCAAAATATTGAGAGGATTTAATTGATGTCTCATGAGACAGGAACTTGAGTTGTAATCCCCAAAATTGTAGCAGTAACTTTTCATGTTTCTTCAACTATCTTTGTTTAAAAATGGCATAGATTCCATTTATTTGCCTTACTGTTGTGATTGATTGGTTGAGGCTAACCCTCGTTTCATCCTGTGATGATCAATGCAGCTGACCAGTGTGTGGTGCAAAATTGAAGTAGCTAATGCAAAAAAAATACGAAGAGAGAACTCCGAATGATAAAATAATGAAAACCTTTTTTAGTATTTTGAAACATTTTGATTTTCTTTAGTTCTAGGAAGCTTACTCTTTGGATAACCCTTAGATGTGCAGATAGAAAAAAATTGATAAAATTAATTTTTGTCAATGGTTTGGAAATTATTTTCTTTTTAAAGGTTGCTGCAAAATGTGATGCTTTCATGTGCTATGGACCTCTTGTACCAGATGGCTATGGTTGCTGCTACAATCCTCGGGCTAAAGAGATTAACTTTGGCACATCAGCATTCAGGTCCAGCCCAGGCACAAGCTCAGACAAGTTTGCCCAAGCATTGCAGACCTCTTTCATAGATATGCATGATGTTCTCTTGAGCATGCAGAAATCAAAACTTTAAGTATTTTTACTGCATCCAAGGGTATCTCTTACTTATCAAGACTGATGGTTCATCACTTATCCTAAAACTTAATTTTTAAATCTGAAAATTATTTGGTGATTATTTGTTACAAAAGACACTAGTGTATATTTACCAATCAATTTGCATCACAGAGTGATAGGCTCTAGTTATTAAGTTTTAAAAAATATAAATATTCTTGCCATCACATTGCTTTCAATAAGTTTTTATGTACAGTTTAGGGTAATATAGATTGTTAAAATACATATTTTTCTACAAATATTCATTTTTAAAAGATAGTTCCCAATATATTTGAAAGAATTCTATAAAAACATTTTTGTTGTTAACATTGAAAATTATATTTACAATTCATGCTTTTGAATAAAAATCTGAGAGAAATGTCAGCAGTTTTATTAGAAAACATACACAACCTTAGCTCTTAAACTTTTATCACAATATGCTTTCAAACAATTAAAAAGCAATTAATGTATAACTTGTATACTGTATACTGGCAGTACTGAAAAATGCACTTTCTTTATTGATCAAATTAAACCATAAAATTAACCAGCATTGGAAAAAGCAAATAATGATCAGCAAATAAAGGAATTTTGGATATGATCTAAGAGTTATGAAATAAAATAACTTATGACGAAAATCATATTTATAATACAAATAGTTCCACATAAAATAACTCAATAACAATAATGAATCTATTAATTATGATCTAGGACCTAGTTCATCCAATAATATACAGGACTTACTCTGGACAACAAACTAGCAATCGACCTTAGAATTTGGGTCAATCATAAATTTTAACATAACTTTAAATCTTTTTTACCCAATGAAACGACATATAATTAACATACAAGCATTGAGTTCATAACCTTCAGAGAAATGGAAACTAGAGGCGAGTCTCCTGTGATATAAGATGATTCACTTTCCCATCTATTCACAATTTGACTTGAATGACTACTCACTTTGTTTTCATGTTTGTATTGACTACATCAAAAAGGCAAAAGATATTGCTCTTTGGATGAAGCTGTACTGTACAACCATGAGCTGGATCTTTCGACGAATAAATTATTTTTTCATAAAGGATTCATCCACATTCAGCAAAGGCAACAAACCAGAGTTCACACTCGTTTGCTGTCACTTAAAACTCTCACAATGCTACCCAAGCCTCCAACGGCGTATGCCTTCTCATGCCACAGGAGAAGATGGCCACTACTTCCTTCGGAAGGAAATTCAAATCCTCTGTAGACATACTTCATCAGAACATCGACCATGTCTCTATCTAAAGCATTTACGGCTTCTTCTATTTGTGACGATTTGATAGAGAGCAAAACTTTCAAAGTGAGATTTAAAGCAGCATCCTGAAAGGAAAGATTTTGATTTGTAATTATATTATAAAGACACGAAATCTTTTTCTTTCATCTGCTGCTGATTTTACACCATTATCAACAAATCGAAACCGAAAGATTGACCAGGGAATTCATAATAAATTTAGATGTTATCGACCAAAGAAAAGAGCCAATAAGAACATTTCAATTTATGAGTGAAATTCACTAAGCCCTCTTAAAAAATTCGTGCTTAAACAGAAAAGAATGTAAGAATTAAAAAAAAACGTCCAAATCTTAGCATCTTCGAATATTTAAGCAAATTCTGCACACCAACGAGGTAAAACTACATGAAGTATTCTTATCATCCTTGCCTCAAGACTACTAGTAGTGGTTCTCTTGGATGTATTCCCTGGTCATATTATTAAGGGAGGCATCTTTTTCCGGCACCAGGGATTCGAAAACGCGTTTCTAAATATCAATACATCAACAGGTTCATTCTTGATAATTGGTATAATTGAAAACGCGACTTGATTTCACTATGTGTGCATAATGCTTTTTTCACCGAAATAGGTGCAGCTGAAATTTATCACCATCATGCTATAGAAGAGAGCACAATTAACCGCGATACAACCACAGTACACAATATCATGACACATACATATTACCACATATAAAAGTGCCAAAAAATTACATACGCTTCACGCTAAACAACGCATATAACATGAATGTATTCATTTTAGTTTTTTTGTGCATTCAAGATGCTCCAACGTTTGACACTTAAGATAACAGACCTTAACTGTCTGCTGTTTGGATCCCAACGGTGCATTCCTCAGCACAGTCTTCAAAGCTTCGATATTCCGGCCCATGTCCACCATTAAGGAAATATATTACCGTAAGAGATTTTTAATTGATAAAAAGTA
The DNA here is from genome assembly GCA_036926295.1 of Pachydiplax longipennis. Lineage (NCBI taxonomy): Eukaryota > Metazoa > Arthropoda > Insecta > Odonata > Libellulidae > Pachydiplax > Pachydiplax longipennis. The sequence goes on along the minus strand of JAVFKF010000024.1, from coordinate 7,949,701 downwards.
ATAGAATAATGAAAAAGGATATTGATTTAGCATTGCTGTCACTTCGGCTTCGTCAGGACCAAGGGATGGAGATTGCAGCTCTCCTTGCTCATCTTCACGATAGTTATCTTCGTTATATTGGTCAACGTCAATTTTCCTGAATGCAGAGCTCGACGTATTTTTCGCCATGTCTATCAATTAAAGTTTATTTTCACTAGAAATAGACAAGTAGTAGTAGGCGGGGTTGCGGATAAAGGATATTACAGAAAGTGAATCAACTTCCGGTATTGCTATTTAACATATTAAGATTTTTAAAAAAGTTCAATGGACTTACAAATAAAATTAAATATAATATTTAAAAGTGTTTATTTTCATGAATTTTTAAATTCATTTTTTGTATTAATCTCAAGTAAATAAAACTCTAGTAGTGTAATTGAGCACTTCCGGCACTTCCTAGTGCACGTCTCTCACTGTTCCACGAGTCGTCCAACATGGTATGTAAATCTCAATCTCAATATATCTGACAGTAATTATTAGCATCGTCTATTTATACTTTCATCTATTCTTCTGCTATATATTTCCCTGTGTTTTCCATCTGTTTTGAATGGATAAATTTGATTTAAACGTTTATCATTGAAAACATTTTGGGACTTGATTTCGCACAGGGTAAAGTAAAATGCTCGGAACTACGAACGAAGGACAAGAAGGAGCTCACCAAGCAGCTCGAAGACCTTAAAACAGAGCTTACCACTTTAAGGGTAGCGAAAGTGACCGGAGGAGCGGCTTCTAAACTCTCAAAGATGTAAGTTTCTATGACGAAGTGGAGCCGAGTTGAATTGTTAGGACCTATACTAATCACGTTTTCGTTCATTTATTTTTCAGCCGTGTGGTTAGGAAAGCTATTGCTCGAGTTTACATTGTTATGCACCAGAAGCAAAAGGAGAATTTGAGGAAGCTTTTCAAGGTACGTATGCCTTTGTTTTGGTGAAATCTTTGAACTTTGAACTCAACGTTCTATCGGACAAGTAATATTGTTATTATGGTAGGGGTGCACTGTTTAATTCTGAGTAACCTCCTGATGAAATGATTGTGAGGATAAATGTCATTTAGATAGATTCGTTGCTATAAGATTGGAAAGAAGGTATCTTTTGTAGGGAGAGGGTGAGTGAATAATAAGGTATCATCTAGCCCATCTAAGTCAATCTTTGTTATAAATCATAAGGGATGGAGTGTAAGTTAAGTACAGCATGTATAACACAACTACCATGTTCAGTCATTCTAATAACTGTCTACAATCTGTAACTAATTTAAAGAATTGCAAGGCGCCTCACATCGGCAATTCCTATGGCTAGTACCGTGGACGATTATTTTCTTGGAGCAATTTTGAGTCTTGCGTGTTATGGTGTTTTTTTGTTACTGTGGAGGTAGATCCGTTGCACGATTTACTGTAGTAAAATTTTCGGTGCCGTTGGCTCTCACTCGCCCATTTTCCTGCTGCTCTGTATATCTTTGTCTACATTAAACCTAATTAACTAGAAATTTGTGAATTACTTAGCCATCTTTCAAATCTTTGATGATAAAATTTGCTTGACTTCTTAAGATATTTTAATAGTAAGTAAATAGTAAGTAAAAATTACATTGAGCTTCCGGTTAGACATGTATCCCGCAAATCGAAGGAGTGCAAATCAGAATCGAAGAGTCTACTTGAGTGAGGTTACTTTTGCCTGCCATGTTGATGACATTAATGATGTGAAATTTCTCAATATAATTCGCCGTTGTTTTTCCTTACCTAAATGTTATGGAAAATTTCATGCACGAGGTCTTATCATTCCTCTTAGATATACTAACAGTTTATATAATGCTAGCGCACTCTTGATAATGGAAAAGGATTGATTTTTTGGAGATGATGATTTTACTGTCATGTTGCATCTCCAAGTTTAGCCATGACGATTTGTTCCTTCTACTAGTATAGTATTTTGAGAAAACAGTGTTCCATTCACTGAACCTTGAATTGATATTTGAGATGATGTTATGAAGAGCCATGGGTAAGCTTTTCTAAAATAACTTTAGTGAGCTTCATTTATTGTAAACGCCTATCTTATAAAGTATTTTGAGTAGAGAGTTCTGTATGGAGTTAACAATTCATCTCAGCCCATTTCTGTGGGATCACTTTAGACAGGAATTTATCAATCTTGAAAGATATTATAGCTGCTGTATACTAAATTAATATTTTATTTCAACAGGGCAAGAAGTACAAACCTCTGGACCTTAGGAGTAAGAAGACTCGAGCCATGAGACGGGCTTTGTCCAGAAGTGAATCAAAGATCAAGACGAGGAAAGAAATTAGGAAGAAGATGTTGTATCCCGCAAGAGTGTTTGCTGTTAAGGCTTAACTTTCATTTTAATATAAATAAATAAGAAGGCAAATATATTGTTTTTCTCATCTTCTCCTTCCTCATTACTCTTAAAATAATATAGTCCATGGACTATTTGACTTCTGAAGTTTATAAAATTTATATAGGATAAAAGACATGTCTCCACAAGAAGTTTTTGAGAAATGGTTAAAATTGCCTTGATATTTTACAATGAAGAAAATTAAAAAGTTAGTTAGCTTTAAAAAGGATGCATCTAGAAGAGATTTTTTGTATTCAAGCCGCTCTCAACATGGTCAGAATTAGTTAAATTGTAGTTCATAGCATGAAAAATTCTTGGCGCCCAAGTTATGCAAACCATCTGCTAGTTGATTATCGTATGTGCGTTAAAATAATGCTCAATCGTTACATGACCTACGATCAATATATAAGTATATTTCTTTATGCAAAGTAAGTTTTGAAGAGCCTTTGTGCATCATCACTCAGATTTTAAGAGAACTGTGAAACTAGAAAATTTGTGATAAATTTCTGTAACTTACCTACATTAATGTAATGTTGGATGATCCATAACTTAGGCCTGAGGTTTTTTGTTATAATTTGTAATTATCAATTAATTTATAAATAAGCTGTAGAAGTGTTATTCTAATGAAAAGATGAGAAATCTAGCTGACCCAGCTTGTAATAACAGGTCACACTTAAGTATTGTACACACACAGGTAAGTATTGTATAGCATCATAACAATTGGCTTTTTGTGGAGTGGTAAAGGTATAAATAAAGAAGCAAGGAAGATCTTTGTCTGAAAAACTGATAATTCCTCAAAAAATGTGAACGGAAGACAGACAGTAGTACACAGCATTACTTTGATACCTGGGATTTTAAGGTGTAAAACACTTACTTAAAATCTAAAGAGCCATGAAGTTCTTTTCCACCATAAATATCACAGCCTTATTGTTATAAATTTATCCCATATATGGCATTGTTTTCACTTGGTCCTCTGAAGAGCATCTTAACTGGGCTTTGTTGCATTTTGTGAGGAAAATTGTGTATGTAGTTGTTTTCAAAGCTGGTGGAAGAGGTCAAAGTCTAACATTATAATACATGGGTGGTCTGAGAAGTTTCCATCATTTCTCGATTCATCATGTTTTCTGGAAAATCTGGGGTTGGAAACTTTTCAGACCATCCTCGTATGTTTTGCAGCAATATATTATAAATAAAAAATAATCACTGCTTTGAATTTATATCCTCAAAAATTTTGACTATTTATTCTTTACCACTCCAATGAAAATCCAACAAGTTTTGAAGCTTGTCTGGATAACTTCTTCCAAAATGTAGACAAATGTTTTTATACAGTCTTCAACCCTTTAGTCTCAGATCATTCTGCTTTGGTTACCAGCATCTCCTGTAACACTTCTGATACTAAGTCTGATCAAGTGCATCCTTCCTACAGGCTCTTCTCTACTTTTGAATATAATACTTTCAGGTATCTTCTGAAAAAGATTTTTTCTGCTGATGGAATCAGTGACAAACATTTCATTTATTTTGATGAATTTTGCCAATGTCTGAGAGAAGCTGTCCTTCACAGCTTCATAATCAAATATGTCAAAGTAATATCTACAAAAAGAAACTCAATTACCAACAATTGGTTCTCACCTGAGCTTTACTATTTGATGGGTAAATTAGTATAGCATCCATAAAATAAATAGGGATTCTTCCAGCAAGGTAAAGTAACTCAAATTTAAACAAAGAGAACTACAGGAACCAAAAGAACTTTACATCTACAATGCTTACAATAAATGTAAAGCTGCTTGTGCTATTATAAAGGAGGACACGTGCCAATTTAGAATTTTCTGACATAACCAGTGAGGAATTTCATGGCAGTTTTTTAGATTCTGTCAATTCTTTAATTAGTAATATTTCTCTGTCCTACTGTCTGAATATTTATCCTCCAACAGTGGAGTACTAAGTAACTTTTCTTGGAAGCCTGTTTGTCCTGACATCATCAATATACTTTCCAAAATGTCTAATTCCAAATCCAAAGATATATTTGAAATGACTCTCAGTCTTCTAAAATCGGTTCTGGACTTGATTGCTGACCCAATTATTTATATTATCAATGATGGTCTTAGAGTTGGCCATTTTCCTGACTGCCTTAAGGTTGCTAGAGTTATACCTATTCATAAGAAGGGTCCAAGAGATAACACACTCAACTACAGACTAATGTCTATTCTGCCTGTTATATTATTGAAACCCTTATCTCCACTCAACTTCATGATTACTTTGAATGTAATAACCTATTCGCTCCTCTGGTATATGTTGGGGAAAATCAACCTTGCAGGCTATCGAATCTTTAGTCAATGTAATCCACCAAGCCTTTGAGAAAAAAAGAGTACACTTGAGCAATACTGTGTGATTTCAGTATGGCTTTTGACTTTATCTCTCACAAGATTATATTTTCTAAGCAAGAATTTTATGGGATAAGTGGTGATCCTTTGGAATTAATCAATTCTTACCTGGACGACAAGCATCAAATTGTCTCTTAAAATGGTAGTAATTCAATGAAGAGAGAAGTAAAATTTGGAGTGCCTCAAGGCTCAGTTCTTGGGCCTTTACTTTTACTCATAGCCATCAATGATTTTGAATTCTCCATGTCCTGTAAATCTATTCTTTATACAGATGATACAACCTTTGTCCATGGTGATAAAATTGTCAGCAATGCACATTCTAAAAGTGAGTCTCTTTTATGTGCAGCTCAAGATTGGTTTAGTGCTAATAGCCTGGTTGTAAATGGAAGTAAGACTCAAATCATTACACTCTCAATGAAACATGCTCTGGCCAACACTGACAGTGTGACTCCACAGTTTAACCCTCAATCCCAAACTGACTTGGTATGCACACATTAATAATGTGTCTTGTAAATTATCCAGAGTTATTTTCCTCATATGCAGGCTCAAATATTATCTCTCATGTTTATTTTGCTTCTTTTATCACCATATTAATTATGGCATTAGGATCTGGGGGCAATCACCTCATTAGCAGTCTACTTTTATTATAGAAGAAGGCTATCTGGCATTTAATTGGTGTCCCTAATAGAGAGCACTGCAAACCACTTGACATCCAGCAAAGAATTATGACTGTGTACTCCTGCTACAATTATGACTCTCTTGTCTATGCTAAAAATAACATTAATAGGTATACAGCTCATTCTACTTCACACTCCCATAATACACGCCATGCTGAATGCATTGATATACCCAGTTACTGACTGGCAATAACATCAAACAGCCTCAATTACTTGGCAATTAAATTTTTCAACAAATTACCTTCGAGAGCAAGAAATGCAACCACTCCTAAATTTGGAAAATTTATTCAAGAGTGGCTCTAGGACAAACCTCTGTACTCTGTAAAAGAATTCTTAAATAGGGATATCAACTTTGTAACTTGATTTTTATCTCTTCTTTTTGATCTGTGTTCTTCTGCACTATGATCTTTTGGGTAACCTTGCTCTCTGTTTCTATTCATTACTCCTTTGTCTATTTCTTTTATACTTTGCTGTATTTGTGTTTTTTTTGACAATGCCTATTCCTGTATTCTTGGTCTTCGGCTAATAAAATTATTATTATTATATCATGTCTTATTTCAAGTTTATATCCCTCCTCATGGAATACCAACAAGACAGAATATGTGTATCGAATGAATAGTAGACAAACTTTTGACCCCCTGGGCCAGCAAGTAGGGCATTCAGTGGATGCCTAGCAAGCAGGCTCTCAGTTTAAAGGTGTCCCCTTTTGTAAGGGAAAGCTTTTATTCTATAGATGGTTAGTAATTTATCTGTAAAAAGGGGTTCATATAGAATAAAAAAACAAGTTTTATTTTATGGTAAAATCCAAACAAGATGTATTTTCAATGGAAAGAGCCAAAATGAATAACAATGATAACGACTGAACGAACCTCTCATTTTTTCCTAAGAACATAAAGCATAACAATTTGTTATGAAATTCATATGATAAAATTTATAATAGAAATATTTTCCAGTTGGTTAAGTAAGATATCACAACACATAGATATCACCTCCAATTTCATCAATATATATAGTTCTTATGAGACTTGGAACTTACAAGTTTGTAGTATTATTCATCGACAAATATTTGATGGCAATAGATAGAATTTTTAATATAATGAAATGTAAACACAATCAATGCATTATTGTTACTGAATTATCCAGAGATGAGACCTCGGAAAACACTGTTCATAACTGAAACTGAGATCAATAATTTTAAGACACATTAGATGGTTTCTCCTTCCCTCAGCCAGATTCCACCAAATTTTCCTGAGCATTCAATTCATCTCCACCAGCCATTGAGCATGTTGCAGGTCTCAAGGCAAGCATTCTAACTTCCAACAAACCGGAGGGAAACTTACGTTGACGATGATTCAGCAGTATTTTCAGCCCTGCTTGATGGAGCAACACCTTCAGATCCTACAATAGAGATGAAATTACAAAATATGCAAAATTATACATTACCTACACCAATTATTTTGAGTAACAAATATAAATCTTTAACTATGCAAATAAGAATGAGGATCAAATATTAACATTAACTTAAATAATAAATTACATTCTTAAGAAATGAATGAATTTTGGATAGAAAATATGCAATAATAATATGCCTCTTTATACCTGATTAACAGCTTAAATGGGGTAACTGCCATAAGATATAATCCTGAGACATCCACACAGAGGGACAAGTGGGAAAAGACATACTTAAACTACTAAAACATTGCCTTAAGCTTGGGAATCAACCACAACACAATTAGTACAGAAAAATTCAGACCCCTATTAAGGGACAAATATAGTACATTCAGCACAGGTCACTGACTTTTCAGAAATTTTGTGTTATCTCATTTAAACGTGAATAGGTTCCACTACACATTGCTGGAATAATTCATCATCATTATTATTTCTTTTTTAAAATTATCTGAGCTGAAAAGATTTTAGTTTTGCAATCATACTATTGTTGGTAAACAAAGTTGAGAAAACACAATGAAAATTTTACCAGTGTGATTATATTAAATTAAAAAAATAGGGATTCCATAAAATTATGGATTCCCTATTTTTTTTAACACAAAACAAATATTGAATTCTGTTCACCAAAGTATCTCTCACAAAATATAAAGTATCTTCTGAAAGCAAAATTATCGAGTAATAATAAAAAAATAACATGTACTTATCGTGTTACCTTGTAAATCTTGTCAAAGGTAAATACAGAAAAATTCTAAAGTTGAAGTAGATAGTTCATCTAAGAAACATAACCATATTATGTTTAATTCAAGACATATTCTTAAATCGATGTAAGGAATAAAAAACGATCAAATGTGAATAGGAGTGTGTTAAAATTATAGAATGGAACAATTACATAAAATTGATAGTTACTTTCAAAGGTCGTGTTACTGAAGAATCCAAATCATCTCTCACTACTTCATCTGCTGAAATATTTTCTTTGATGACTATAACGCCATCATTGCTTAGTCCTTCCCTGCAAAACAGTTAGATAAATTTAAAATCATTCACATAAATCAATATAGTACAGCAATGAAATATCATGAAGAAACCAATGAAATCCCATAAACATATCAGAAGATGTAGAATGAACTCTCAATTATTTCTATGCTACTTTTATGATTCAACGATATGGTTTTAGAAGCGATTGTGTGATACCAGATTGGTGCCAGAGATCAATTACTTTCACAGTACTTTATCAATAGGAAAACAAACTCTGTTTAATACAAACCAACATATCTACAAATCTAGATCAGAATGTGCTAATTAAACCTTCAAATTCTGAATTAAAGCAAAGAAAGGACCCCTTACCTACATCGCTGGAAGAATTTCACAAAATCCTCATCGGTTAGATGGCCTAAAACCCACTGGCACCAAATCACATCATATTTTCCAACTTCAGGAATAAAATTTTGTAAACCTGGAAACGATATCCGATTTTTGGCGTTAAAGATTCTTACATGGAATGCTAAGTATATCATATAAAACTATAAATACTACTACTACTACAACAAAATATATTCTTATTCTAAAAAAAATAAATAAATAGCAATGAAGAAGAAAAACTAACCTATTGGAAAGTAAGATCCAATTTTTTTACAGTGGCTTAAACTTTTCTTGGCCTCTTCTAGAAAATTCGGATTTTGCTCCACCAGATCAATTGTTTCAAAATGATTCTGCAAAAGGCATTTAGTTATTCGGCCTATGCCGGCCCCACAATCTACAGCGATTCTTTTTCCTGGTGGATTGGGCCACTGCGATAAAAAGATCACACGAGCACGTTTGAATCTTCAGTGGAAATAACATCGATTAAAAGCTCAGGGATAGCAACTTACTTTATAAATTAACTTCAGAAATTTTTCTGAACCCGATATATCTGTGTGGGATATAACCCCAAATCCTCCTAGCATTCCATCAACAGTTGGGGGAATTTTAGACCAATAATTTGCAGCATTCGAATAAAATGAACCGTCGGAGTCAGAATTTTCACTGTCGCCTAGCTCGACGATTTCCTTCGGTGTACTACCCATATTAGATGAATCGTTAGGACTTGAGGCTCATTAAAATATTTTGATATCAGTTTTAGAATTTTAAAGCTAATTCAGACCAGCATCCACTGTAAGAACACCCATCCTGCGACCTGGTCTACACAACAAATACCGCGATATTTTCACTAATAACGCATGTCAGTTATTTGATACTCTGTACCAAATCTTAAGAATGAATCAACTTTACCTGTGCTATATCCTGGGATAAGTTTAAGTGATGATGCCCTATACCTTAAATTTATTTCTATTTGCTACTGGAAGTAAGCACAGAAACCTCTTAAATATAGCAATTAATTTCATATATGACTGATATTTTGCTTGCACCTCTCCAGGAAATTTTTAAGCTACAATGACAACCATTCAAGACTTCAGTACCTCGTAAATATACGTTTGGCAAGCCTGCGGTAAAATTTCCGAATAACCAACTTCAATACTTCCAACATGGCAGAAAGGAGTAATGCAGAAAAGATTGCAGCAGGGAGGCGAAAAGTAATTACTGTAGATTGTAAATCCACTGTCATGGATATTTTGTTACAAGAAATCGAATTTCTATTAATGACTATAGTGCTATGACAAAATTTTTGTTGACAAATTTATTTTATTGTGGTTTTATGACAATTTTAACGCTCTATGTTTTTAGCTTAAAGAATTTCAGCAGAAGTGTAAGGCAAACTCTCCGGTATTAAATAAAAAGAGCAGGGAAGTATTGAAGGAAGAGAGTAGCGATGATACTCTTAGATCAGCGACTCTTAACTGTCAACCACAAGCATCGCACCCGATTGAAGTGAAAGAAGAGAAAGAGGATCCTTTAAGTAGAAGTTCCCAACAACTGGAAGAGAGCAGAAATGGTGATACTGATATATTCGTTGATAAGAAACCCGATGTTCCAAGTTCTGACTCGGTTTCTACTCCACAAAGCTCAGTAAGAATCTGTTTACAGCAATGTTCATGCTTGTTGACATCGAATCTAATCAGCAATACGTATTTAATTGAAAAAGTTACTTGGCAGTGTTTTATCAATGCCTGTTTCTTAATTAGATATGATTTAAACAATTTTTCCTTGATTATTTTACTTCAATATTTAAATTGCAGGTGTCTGATGCTGATCCTGTAATAGAAGATAATAAAAACGCTCGTTCGCCTCAGCACTCTACGTCTCCAGAAAGATCCAGCACCGAAGCTTTGAGACAACTAGCTCTACAAATGGATGATTTGATTTCTGATCCCTTGCTCTGCGGAGCTAACACCGGCTCTATTTCTCAAGAAAACGATCCGAGAAATGGATTGGAAATCGAATTACAGAACAGGAATCAAGAATTGGCTGGAATGATCGAGGAGGAAAAGAGGCAGGCAGATACTCTACGAGTGCAGATTAAGGAATGTGTACGTTTGATTGTTGCAAATTAAAAAAAAAATAATTGCCAGGTCGCTCGCGACTTTTCGTATGTATTTTGATTTTTGTGCATCAGTGTTTGTACCATCTCATTTACTTGCCCTCATTTATTTACCTTTAAAGCAACATCATAGCTGTGATTGTTTTATTTGCTGGTAATACTTCAATAATAGTTATAGCGGTGCTGTCTAGTGGTGTACCTATGACACTCAATAACAGTGATACTAGGTACTGTATTTGTTACAACATAACATGTAACTCTATTTTGAGATGTTCATGCAGCTTCAACTGCTAAGGCAATTTTAAACAGAGAAATGGACTTATTAAAAGATCTCATTTAAGTGTAGATACCTATTTGAGAAATAGTGGATATAGTTCAGATAGTTTGGGTCTAAAAAGCTGTGAATTTTTTCATTAGTTTCCTGGTGTTTTTAAATTATTTAATGCTTGATTTACAAATTTCTGAATTCTGATATTGAGTACTTTCCTATGCTATATCTTTATCATCTATTCCTCTCTTCCAGATATTGCTTAGCTTAAAATTTTTTCCTCCATGAGCTCATCCCCCCACTCATTTTTCTTATTCAGATTACTCTAAACTCCTGAATTAGTCCTATGCATCACTAATTTTAATATTTGTGAAATTATATTTAGAGATCACGCATACTTCAACTGGAATCTGAACGGGAGTCATTGCTAGCTGAAAGCAGTGTACGTCTGGAACGGGAACTCCGTCCTCTTAGGGAGCAACTGCAGGTTCATGTACAGACAGTTGGAGTGCTGGTTGGAGAGAAAACTGAGCTATCAGCAGCTTTATGTCGATCACAAGTAGTTGCCAAGCAGAAATCAGGTAACAAAAATACAAATTTTTATTGTATTCCTTTGATTCTACTAACAATGAAATTTTGAGTTGCTAGGCTATTTGGAACTTGAATTGTAGCTCTTTATTACTGCAGAGATTTGCCCAATCCAGCTAATTGGTATAGTCCATGGCACAACATCCTTTCAATAGATAAGGCTTACTTAGCTAATTACCAGCTCATAATAATATTACCTCATATGCACATTTTCTTTTATGTTTAAGGAATACCTCACTTCTAATGAATTACTAAATTCTACTAATTTCAAACTAATTAATTATGTCTAACAACATATCAGCTATCAACATAAGCTGCAAATAGATGATAGTTCAAGTGACTACTAGTAATAGTGCAGGGTAGTCATGGGGATGTAAAGATATACGTAGTACTGCTGTTTGCCATTTAAGTCCAGAAGTATCCAAAGAGATAGAAGATACCATAATTTCCAAAAACCACTCATTTGATGAAACCTTCAGATAATTTGGTTTGGTATCAACTGTTTTGATTGAAGAATGACTGATGGCAGCCCTAAGAATCTTATGAAATAATAGTTGGTGATATTTGAATATTAGTATTTACAGAGAACAATTTATACATGTGCAATGCTTTTTGTACATTCTAATTAGAAAGTAAGATATTCTAATTATGAAAGGGTGTGAAATCTTGAGACAAGTTTCTATTTGTCCAAAATTCAATAAAATTGAAACCGAAATTGTTAGATCTATTTGAAGTTTGATTGCGAAAGATTTCTCCATCACAGATTTTATATTATGCTCATAATCTTCCTGTCTTACTTCTGGTTATTGATAGATCAGTGTAAATCTAAAAGTTGGTCTCTCAAGAAAGTTTGTTAAACACTTGTTTAAAGTTTCAAGACTATTGTTGAAATTATATATTGGATTTGTATTCATTCTACCTAATTTTTTAAGTGATAAAGTAAACTTTGAGTGGACTTTTATTTTTGCCAATTTCACATTAAATCCATTTTTTGATTTGATAACTTCAGCAGATATCTTTATTGTGACTTTCAGAGCAAGTTGAAGAGTTGCAAGCCAAGTTAAGGGATTCACAGTTGCGAATAACTGAATTGGTCCGTGAATTATCAGTTGCCAATGGAGAAAGAGATGCTATGAAAGAGCATGCTGCTAAGGCAGAGGCCAATATTTCCAATTATTCAGAAAGACTGAATCAAATGGGGTAAGAAAATATTTGAGGATCTTTCTTATTAAAACTCCCAGGTGTTGATTGACTTTTAAATTTGACATCAAATCTTGCCTTTGCTTTTTTTGCTTTCTGTTTGAAATTTAATTCTTTCTTTAAATTATTGCATTCCATGTCTGTTATGCATTATATCTATATCAACATGATGTATGTTTCTTTCTGTAATCATTAATATGTGTTTTGTTTGTCAGCTTTTAACATGAGCTTTTTTGCTAAAATTTAGGACTGACCTACCTGTTATACATGTAGAGGGTGTGAATTATATGCCATAGAAAAAGAGGATATCAAAATATTAGAGGCTTTCAAGATGTGTACTAAATGGGTCAGAATAGAGAAAGTAAGCTGTGTTGATAGAAAAACAAAAGTGATGGTGCTAGAGATGGTTGGGGAGAAGAGGGTTGTAATCATAGTAATTAAACATCAATGGGTGGGTCAGATATTGAGAGGAGTGGGGTTGCTAAAGAAAGAGAGGGTGAAGATGGAGGGGAAGAAAAAGACAAAAAATACTAGATGACTTAAAGCATGGGATTAGTTACCAAGAAGTGAAGGAGAGGGTATAAGGAATGCTAGAGCACATCAACCTACCATAAGGTAGAGCACTCAAATATTTATACTTCTATGCTACTTTATTTGTTAAATTTAATTGTATAGATAGGAGCATTTTTAAGTAGAAAAGATGAGGAAGGCATATGGGAAATGGTACATACATATTACTGATAGGACAGTTGTAATTACTCATGCTCTAGAGGATCTCCAATTTTGCAAGGTAATTGAGAGCATTGCCTTTCTGCTCCAAATGCAGGAATTTCATTTAAAAGGAGCTATTTTGGTAGCACAAGATGAGGTGAGCAGCAACAGACGTTCTTTCTAAGATTATAGCCAAGTCTTTTGTCTCCTGCTGGGAAGATCTCTAATTGATTAGGAAGTTATGACCTGATGTTTTTGCACCTCTGATGATATAAGAAAAAGAAGAGAATGATTGAGTTAGCTCTCATGCTTTACAAAGATAATTATATGGAGAAAAGTATTAACATTGTTCAGACTCAAATAGACTATTTGTTTACAAGGGCAGTAGGTGAGAGTTACAATAGGTGCTGGTTGCTAGACTGTGGTTATTAGACAGATGATGAAGAAAAACTGTGCAAATGCACTTGAGAATTTTTCTATGAAATTCGATTTTCAGCAAATATGTATGCATTATGAAGCATTAAAATGTAATGAATTAAAAATTTTGTGGTGTCCATGAGTAATATCATTTAAATGTACCTGACACTCAAGGAGGGTGTTTATTAATATCTATATAACTTTTAGATTATTATGCTTAAAAGTTTCTCTTTCTCCCTCTGAAACTTGTTTTGATACTATATTTTCATCATAGATATATAAATTAGAGGGCATGAGGTATGATGTAATAACATAAAAATTACATCAATATCAAGCAAAGTCTCAATGTATAATGAGTTCAGAGTAATGTTTTCAGGACCTTCCTCTTTTCAAAGAAAGCTAAAGACTATGTTTTGATGTACAAACTTATGTCATACTTACATTCAAGGATTTAATACTCATTGGGGTTTAGGGACATGTTTTCATAGAATGAAAGAAGCAATATCAGTCAACATGGTTTTTTCCCTTGTTCTTAAACTAACATTTCCTATCTGTAAAATACATTTCAAATATTAAACCTATTTGATTTGTAATGTTTTGAAAGCCTTATGCTCAACTATACATCTTTAATGAAAGACCATCAGATTTAGTTATAAAATCTCTTAAAGTAAACCAACATGAAGATATATGATCAACATAAGGGCTCTAGAGTTAGAACAAAGTTGAATAGGGCTAGAGTAAGAACTAAGTTGAATAAAATAGCTAAATATTCAAACATTAATAAGAAGCTTCCAGTTTTTCAACTAACTATTGAAGTAAACCTCCGTACATGAATGGTTATACATACCTCACAACAGATATTTGAGTAATGAACATTTCAGATGAATGACGTGATGCTCAGAATCAGTGTGTTTGTAAGTTGGGAAGCATCTGCATTTCTAACATTTCTTCTAATTTCCTAGGCTACAGCTGGAAGAGCGATCTCAAGAAGTATCTGAGGTTCGTCAAAAGTTAACCCTGCGAACTAATGAGGTTGCAACCTTACAGAAGGAGTTAGAAGGAGTCAAATCTAAATTATCTCTTACAAGACTTAGGCTTCGTCAGGTTTGTGAAAATTAATTTTCTTTTCTCTACCTTATGTAACTGCACTAATTTTTCTTAATTAATACTTCAGAAAAATATAATCTTTTTATTAGGATCAAAATTTAAGTGTTAATGTTCAAGAAGTCAATTTTTGATTAATTTTGAATTTGAATTATTTAAACTGCATTTTTGTAAATGTGGTGCCTTTTTAATTTATTGGCCAGAAATTTTATTCTCATTTTTATTTTTCTCTAAATTACTGTTTGTAATTGCACACAATAATACAGTAAAAGTTGGTTATAATGCAGGTTAGGGAGACAATGTTCATACCCAAGTAATTAGCAACGCATGCATTCATGGGAATCAATGAAAAACATTAAAACTAAATGTTATTGCCAACTAATTTGTAGAACTCGATAGAAAAAGATATTTTCTGATTTAAATGCATGCCCTATGTTAACGGGAGTTACTAAAGACACTTCAATATTTTATCATTGTGCAATATTTGATACCATTTCTTGGTCATATGAGTCTTAATGTTTTTCACTAGTAAAAGTTACATTCATGTGGTTGCCTTCCTGTTATATCCAACCTCTTTTATAACAAGATTGATCCAACTGTCATAAATAACAGGACTAAATTTAACTTATGAAATATGCATAAATATCTGGTCTTTCTTGATTTTCTAAAATAAAAATAATCCCACTCAAATTTTAAATAACCATTGTGATAAGAACTGAAGCTCTAAATATGAATGTAGCACCAAAAAATAACATCATAAAATTTTATTAACCCTTTGAAGACTTGTCTTCTATAGACAATGGAGATTTTCCTACTCTCAATAACTGTTGTCGTGTACACGGGACGGCGTTTTTACTACGCAAACAAACGACTGTTGTCTATAGACAACACTGGTATAAATCGTGGGTGGATACAGTTTCAGAGGATTGGGGTATTATAATCTTACCATTCTGACCCTTTTCTGGGGGATTTCTGACCTTTCCTTCGGCATCGCATAAAGGAAACTCAGCCCCTGGGGTCATTCATCCCTTTATTCGTTATATCATTTTGGGCTAGGTATCATGGATTTTTCTATGTAACCTAAAAATTCCCCCATTGAAAATTATGGAAATAAATTACTTTATAGAAAAATATACTACTCGTATCACCTACATCTGATCCTTCTGAATAATAAACAATGCTCTTCACTAATGCAGTGGTTTATATTGTAAATCAAAAAGGATTGGAATTGTTTTCTTCTGAAATGTTTCATTTTATCCTCCATGAGCTTAATGTATACCATCCACACAAAATATTGATGTGGAGAGTATTTTTATATTGAGTAAGTAAAACAATATCACTTATTATTTACATTGTTACCTTCGCAATCATTTTGACAAAAGTTATCCATAATTTTGAGCACGAAATAATTTATCATTTGAACTTTTATTCACAACATGGAATTATAAACCACGTACAGTTTGGAAGGTAATATCATTTGTAAATTTATGTTGCTGAATTTATATTTCCAAAGTTTAGTAATGCTTTCCTTAACAGGAAATGTCGGCTCTCCTACCCCATAATTTTCATATGGGCACATCAGTGATTATTATATAAGATTATGAATTGCAATTGCATATAGTAACACTGTTGTGACATGTAGTTAGGCTTGTCAAGATAAAATACACAAATAAGCTACCTATTACTAATCAAGGAAATAGTCAATGTAATCATTTTGGGGGACATAAATATATATGATATTACCTATGGTACATCCAAAACTACTTAAAGTAAGACACATTATAAATGAATTTTACTTCATTTCTCAACTACTGTGATGGTCTCAGTGCTTTCTTAGGCCCTCCTTAGATTTCAGCTTAATAGTTAAGGTTTTCATTCACATTTACTGGTCAGATGTTCAGCTTTTTCCATTGTTATCATAATTTGCTTTTATTCTTGTCCTTCACGGCTACAGCTTACTGGTGAAGGTGGTGATGATGACAGTCTTGGAGTGAATAGTGGTGATGAGGCAGCTGAGTCATGGCATCAGCATCGTCTTCGCTTGGAGCGTCAGAATGAAGAGCTTCATAAGACAGTGAAGGAGGTAGTGGAGGAGAGGGAGGAAGCTACCAGACGCTTCCAGACATACATAACCACCCTCAACTCTCAAATGGCTGCTCTGGCTCGAAAGGTAGGCAGGAAATGCTATTGCACTTTAGTAAACCAGAGTAGATGAAGGACTCTACCACCATGGCTGGAAGAAAAGTGGTCAATTTCAACTTAGCAAAATGTCTTGTTAACCCCTTAACTAGGGACTATAATTTTTTATTAATTCATCAGGTAGGTATGGAGGGTTTTTCCTAGACTTAAGGCAATTTGTTATCATTGTGTCCATATGCATGCTCCCTCCGTTGTGTGAATGGCTCATGGGTCTCATTACACTTTTCCCACTTTAAGGGATTTGAAAGATAACAAAGTCTCTTATCTATGCAACTATTTTCTAATGTATATTACATTCTTTCTTCAGGTGGAATCTTTAACTTCTGAAAATAAAACATTATCAGAAAGGGAGCAACAGTTTGTGAGGCATATATCAGAACTTGAAAAACAGATGCAGAAAAATAACAGTAAAGCTAATTCCAATGAATTGGAGGAAACTTCTGCCAAGTTGGCTGCAGTGGAGGAAAAACTTGCCTCTCAAGAAGTGCAACTGAATCAAAAGGTTAGCATCATTGCTTTTTTAATTTTCCCTCATGTTTAGTGCTAAAAAGGTACTGTGAATTCTTGTTGTTGTTTTGAAGTAAAATTTATTTTTTATCTTTGTTGTGATGATATTTTGTCTTCTTTTGTTGAAAGAAGTCACTAATCTATTGAATAAACATATTCATCAATTACAACAATTGTTTCTAATAGGTAACTATACCAATGGTTTTGGAGTTTCACTGTATATCCCAAAAATTGTCACCATCTTGCTGTTTTAGATAAAATGTAGCTGTGTTTTTTTGTCAGATGTATTTTTCTCTGCTCTGCTGCTGTTGCCACTGATTTTGGTTTAAGCTCTACAGAGCTCATCAGGAGGAGGCAACTTCAGTTATTTAAAAACTGTTATTTGTTAAAATTAATTATTTTTTAATATTCTTATAATGTAGAATGACTTATCATAATCATAAGAAAAGTGTATCATCTTAGGCAATCATTCTTTAATCCCACACGTTAAAGGTTAGATGTGGGAAGACTCATTAGTCTCAATCTGGCCCCAGTAAAAGTTGTTAATATTATTTAATTCCAACTTCCTCCATTTTACATGGTCGAGTATAGGTTCTAATATTTTTCTCCCTGTTTTTCAAGACTGAGGAGTTGGAAATGTTGAGTTCAAAATTGAAAGATGCGGGATTGAAAATGCAGGAGCTGGAGGTGGCGTTGGATTCAGAAAGGAAACGGAGAGAAGAATTAGCATTGGCAGAAGATGAAGGATCTCGGAGGGAGAGAGAGCGACTACTTCTGGAAGCCATGGAAAGTGACAAAGTTGCAGCCTCTCGAGCTGTAGATCAGAACTTGAAGTTAAAGGCACAGGTTGCTGAACTTCAGGATGCATTTGTCAAATTGGTTAGTATACCCTCAGAATTTATGTTTCCTTTCTTTTTTCTTTAACAAAAACTGGTTTTCCCCAATATATCCGTTTTAATATCTTAACGTACATGCACAGATCACAAACACCCATGCCCTATCCTGAAAAAATCCTGTTATCCAGGACTCGGAAGCCAGGACCTCTGTTAGAAAATTAGCACACTACCCATTCCTCCACCGTGGTCGGCATGGTAGTTTTGCTTCGTATAAATTAAATGTTTTGAAAAGTTTTTAGTGGTAGAATAACTTTTTAATCTTGTGCATTTGAGCACCAACCCACTCTTGATCGCTTTGTTATCTTCAGTAGCTCATATGTTGTGTACTTCCTTGATGAGGCTACAGTTGTTTTCAAGGGAAAGATATTTCATTTTGTACAACTCTGAATAATCGAACAAATGGAATAATCCTTTTAATCTTCTCACAGACTAAATATATTTATGCACTCACTCCTATTAGGGAGAATGTCTGAATCACTGCTAAATCCTGAGCACCAATTTACTTCCAGATCCCTTTTGGGTCTTTATGTGAGGTTGCAAAACCCAGGCTCTCAACTTAAGTTTAGGTACTCAAAACTAAAGCAATTGGAAATTATTTATCTACAAAAGTGCTAATAAATAAGCTTAAACATAAATAAAGTGAAGATTTTCTAATTTGAGACATTAGTCAGAAAAAGAAACCAGCAGATTGTTACAAGTTCTGAATGAATCATTGAAGAAACCAAGCATAGTATTTATGGAAACAAAATCCATGGTTGGACAAGATCATAGAAGATACAGAAAAAAATATCAAAATAAATGACCAGGTGATTTAAAAAGTAAAGCAATTTTGCTATCTAGGATGCCTTAGTATGATAATTGAGTTTTGTTTGAAGTAAAAAGAAGGATTGCATTGGCTAAACTAGCTTCTCATGATTAGAACAACTTAATCAGTCCACTGATAGATTTGATAATTAGGAAAAGATTTGCAAAAGCTTTCCCCTGAAGGAACTTGCTTTATGGCTGTGGATGTTGGAATTTAAGAAAGAATTAGAGAGTCTGTCTAAAAGCAGCAGAATTAAGAATATTGATACTAATAATTGGTTGAATAGAGAGAAAAACTAATCTCTAAATTTTAAAGCAAAGGAACACAGAGAGATAACTGATAATGTGAAGGAGCAAAGAGAGTTAGATTCTTGTACTGAGGAATGACAGGCTAATTTACACTAGAAATGCAGATAGGACATTTTTGTCCCATTTGAAAATATAGTGTTCCTTTTCGTTTTTTATTTGGTTGGTGGGATTTTTTGACTTTTAATATAACATAGAGTAGTACATTTTGGAAAATAATCCAGGAATTTACACCTATACTTTTTAAATATATATAAGAAATACCTAAACCCTCTGTTGGGTCATTTTTGTCCCATATAAGCTCATGGCACATATTTCATTGTAGATTGATGGTTATCGGCAGTATTGCTGATCACTCAGCCAGCAGATATTACTTCTGTACTGTATGTCAACTTCTTAGCCTTGATCTTTATTATTTTGGTGACTTTTCGGTATGCCAAATTGTCAAAGAAGACACATTTCCCTTGGTAAGGAATTTTTGAGGTTTGAAATCTTCTGGAAGATGAATCAAAATGTACTCTATATTTGAGGATGTGATTCTGTTTATGATGGAAGGGAAAGAGTCTTCAAAAGAATCAGAGAAGGGTGATTACAAGAATAAATATATGTAAATCTGTCGATCAGATGTGCTTATTTTTCTGATTTTTTTTCACCATAAAAGCATTGTTCCATCACAAACTTCTCTTTGATTTCTATAAGGATAATAGCTCTATGGTTGTATAGTATCTCTAGAGGATGTTGGTCTTTCTCCCAATGTAAAGAGGAATGTCATTATTAGAATTATCTCAAATGCCTGACATTTATTCCTTGATGAATTCATTCTTCAACATATTAAGAAATGCACTGAAATAGAGCAATGTTGGTTGTTGGGAGAGGATGACTGGTTCTTACATTCAAATGAATTTGATGCATTTCTGTACGTTAAATATACAAAGGATGCTACTGAGTCCAAAGGAATCAAGGTAAACTTACTCTAGTCAGAGAAATGAGTGTACCATTCTGCAAATCAGTAATGTTTCTTGATCGCTTTAGGGATTTCTGAAATTTGATTGTTGCTCTAAGCACTTGAAATATGACTAGTTTGCTCTTATATCAGAGATATGGAATAGATTTATATAGAACTGTCAAAGTATGTAAATTCACTGTCCATACATTTCTGTAGCTGAGCAGCCATTTCCTTTGTAGTGTATGTTTTGATTGACTCAATTCATGGCTTCCAAACAAGACAAATATGGGCTGAAATACTGGGTGACCATATATAAAGATTAGAAACATATTGCGTGTTACATTATAACAGAATTTCCTTCCATTACTTAAGGAAAGGTAAAATTTGCCCAATTTCGGGTAACCATAAAAAGAATGTTACTAGTAATACCACCTGAGAGTAATTTACTCACCTATTGCATGCAACATAAAACTGAGGGTAGGAATGCTGGGCTAAAATGTGGCATGGCATATCAGTAATGAATATGTGTATGTAGATTTGAATCATTATTTATGATGTTTTACTAACCTGTGTTGACTTATTTTGTGATAAAATTTTCTTAAATTGAGTCAAATTGTAAAGGTTAATTGCTAAAGAAACATTTTCTTACATAACAACCTAGTTAATTGATGATATGAATAATATAAAACACTTTATTTTGTTGCTTGTTTTAAGAAAATTCTTTAAATATTTAGTTTCTGCTCAATAACATAATATTTAAAAAATATGATTTATATATATTATATATGCGATAATTTTTTATTTCAGAGTAATGATAAATTGCAACTAACTGAAAGCCTGAATAAAGCACAACATTTGTCTAAGGAGCAAAATGAAAAGATACTGGATTTAGAAGAACAGATTGAGCACTTAAGGTATGTATTAAAACTCAAGTCAAAATATTTAATGTTAGATTAATGTTATGGATTCAGTAAAACAAATTTAAATTGCCCCCAATTAAGGTGCAATCCAACTTAGCACTCTGTTTTTCGTCATTCAGGTGAAACACATGGTAAACATATCACTTAATACTCTGCTAACTGATCAAAGATTTCTCTGTTGTTCCTATGTGCAACCCCTTTTAGCCTCGTTTAATAAAACAAAAATCATTTACTTTATCTTTCTTGCAATCTTTCCCTATCCTCTCTTGTCTTTAATTTTGTAAGAAGAAACTAAAGATGCAGCAAAACAGAACAATATCTGACTGTGGAAGGCTTTACAGATGAAAATTCATTACAGGGAAAAGTAGAACTAATATAAATGTCAATTTATTTTCCTCAGATACATACAAATACAGTACCTGCTTTGGAATTAGTTGGCCATCATCAAAAAAATTTGAAAAATATGTAAAGATTTGTGTGTTGTATTTCTACTTTTCTATGGAATTCATTCCATTGTCAGAGCTGATTCTAGCACTTTAGATAGAGTGAGATCTCCCCCATCAGTCTCATCTCAGGAAACAGCATTAGATTAAAAAGTTGCTTGGCTGTGTTTCTTTTTGTCACAATCTCTAGTTGTAGACATATTGAATAAATATGAGTGACAGTTGACTCTTTTTGGTAGGCTATTTAACATAATCTTGGGAAACCTTTTCTGTGTTGGCACACTAATACTGTTAAAAGATAGGATTTTTAAAGTCAATCTATAATCCAAATTTTTAAGTTACCTCTCTGTTAAATTTTAACCAGGATAAAGCTAGAGAAGGATATGATGCAAGAAGAGCAATTAGAGCAAAAGAATAAAGAAAGAGTATCTGCTCTAGAAGCAAGAGTAAATATGTTACAGCTCGAAAGAGAGCAAATGAAAGAAGATCTGCGAAGATCAAAGGAAAAGGAAGTCTCCACTGATGTTGAGCATTCAAGGGAATCAGGTATGTCAGCTTTCTTTGATCTCCTCATACTCTCTGCCACAGACTGTAGTAGCATTCAGCTGTTTAGACTTATGAAAAAGTAGGAAATTATAATTCCTTCATTTAATTTTACAGTACATACAATTCAGGACTAAGTGATTATGTTAAATATCTCAGCAGCTAAGAATTAAAGAAAAAATTGATCTTTGAAGTTTCTTCTCTCTTTTTATTCTGGATGCAAGCTCATTATCTCAAGAAAGATGATAAGATGCATTTGGGGCAGACTAGGGGTCCACTGTGAAAATAGTTTTACTTTGCCTCTTTTAATGTTAGTGCTAAAGATTGTTTTTGAGTCAACAAATGATGCAAAATATATTTTTGATTGTGTATATTTGTATCTGAAAGGACTCCATCCTTATTTAGCTCTAGCTTGTATCATTATTATCTTAACCTTAATATTTTGGTAGTAGAAAAAATCATGATAGTGTTTGTAGATAATCACCCTCATTTTTATCAAAGAAAATTTTTTCTATTGATGGAAACGTTGAGAAGGTCATTATGAGATTTCTCTTCTTCACACTGCTTATGGATGCATCTATGTAAATACAAACAGTTGATAGAAATTTTTATCTAGTAGTTAACTCTCTGAATGAGAGATTACTGTTTCAGCTCATATTATTTATAAATATCTATTTTTGGTTAACAGCACTTTTCTCCCTTCACTCCCCCTCAAAATATATAAATGACACACCATTTTAAAGAGAAAGGAAAGATTTTAAAGAAAAAATTCTCTCTTCCTACTTAAATCAGAGCAGTAAATGAAAAATGCACTGTTTAGTCAACAATTGAATTAGTGGCTATACAAGAAGTGAAAAATTGTGACTTGGCTTGGACTCGAACCCAGGTCTCCCACTTTCCGGGCAGGGTTTCATATAGAATACCTGCCCGGAAAGTGGGAGACCTGGGTTTGAGTCCCAGCCAAGTCACAATTTTTCACTTCTTGTATAGCCTTGGGTTAGTCGCACAACTTAATGTGCAAAGTAAAAAATTCCATTTCCATCATTTGAATTGAATTAGTATTTGCCCATAGAGTTTCATTATGGCTTTGTAGGTATCACAATATCTATCGATAAAAATGAGCTATATTGAAATGGACACTGATACAGAAAATGAATGTGTGTTTTTGAGTGAGCTTTAGTGTTTGCATATTCCTTTGCAGTGATTATAGTGTTTGTTAAAATTAATTAGGGTGGGAAAGTAGAGTATCAGTGTCTGTCTGCAAAATTTCTGCATAGGGCAACTAGTGTATTATATTGAAATTATTCTATAAGCATCTAAAAATTTGGAATTATAGATGCATCATTGTTTTGAATATCCTTGACTGCATTTATAAAACTGTGAGACTATCACCAGTCATTTAGTTCACTAGCCCCTCTTTCAATGATTTAAAGTTAGGATTTTAGTTTAAGTAATCTTTGTAATAATCTCCTTTTATATAAAGAAACAGCTATCAATGGTGAGCTACCAAAGAGTAATGGAGATGGTGATAAGGAAGTAGTGCTTTCAGAGACTGAGGCCGTGCATAAATTAGAGGAACGATTTCGATGTGCAATGGAAGAGCTAGCTGCTGTTACTGAAGAGAAGCAACGGCTGGAGCATTTAGTGCTTCAACTGCAAGGGGAAACGGAAACCATAGGTGAGTTCAAGAATAGTTGCTTGTTTAATTTGTTTGTTATCTCCTAGAAATCTCTCATCAAAACATTCTCTACTAAAGGATGAAAGGAAGGTTTGCAAATCTTGACTGTAGAGATGCGCACCTTACAATGTAATGATAAATATAAGTGAAAAATATAACTATGACTTGAACACAAATCTACATTTTGAGCAGGTATTCCAAACGCTAAAGCAACATGCGGAGTTATTTGCACTGTATCCCATTAACAGGATAGAATTGATGTTGCATCATAGTTTAGTGGAATTCCTGCCTGGAATGTGGGAGATCTGGTTTCAAGTTCCAATGTTTTTGATATTTTTTTTCTTCTGTCTAGTGATTTCCAGCTCAATTTTACCTCTTGTTTCTGATTTTTTTGCTAGACTGTTGCTGCCAAAACAATCGCTATTGATCTAAATGATATGTTTATAAATTATTTCCAGGTTTGCTATTATTTTCATGCGAATGCTAGAAGTATAGGGTGTGAGCAAATGCATGCTAAAATATTATAGAATCAGAAAATTGACATTGAAAATTTTCTTGAATTTTTTGGTTTGGTTTGTTTTAGCCAAACTATGGAACCCTGCAGCACATTGGGGGTTGGTACTTTGTTTTGCAGCATATAAAAGTAATTTAATTTTAAATTACCTGTTAAATATAAAGTTATTGGTAGCATGAATATTAAATTTTGTATTCATAATTGTGGTAAAAAGCATATTCTTTCAATTTCAACTTTCTAGGCTGACAGAGAAGATGTCCTTTACTAAGGTTAAGGTGATCATGTATTCACTCCAAAATCCAAGTTAATGAAAAACAAATATTACTTAAATATTCTCTTCTCCATTTATAATCCAATAACTATTCTTTACTTTATAACTGCTCACCAACTGAATAATTGATGATGGTACAAAACTCTCTCATTAGTTACTCTTTCTCACTTTTGTTTCTTCATTACGTTATTATTGTATGATCTTGTGAAATCCGGAGTCAGTTCATTCGTGAATACTGTTTTGTTTTTGGATAATCTAATTAATCATGATGCATAGTACCAAAACTTTCAACATCATTGATAATTAAAAATATTGATATTGGATTATGATGATGACCCTGTGTTAATCTAAACTGCTAAATAATCTGTATGACTTGACTGATCCATTTGCCTTTTTGTTTGTTGCCTGTAATTCTCAAGTGTTCCTATTCAGAATTGAACAACAACAACAGTAATTGAAACATTCATAGTGCCTTGAGAGCTGAGGTCATTTCACATGTGTGCCCCACTGAAAATTTAACCTAAGCAAACATGCTACCCTGGTTAGAGTGTTAGTGCTACGCTGGTTATTCGGAAACCCTTTAAACTAAATATTCACAAGACATTTGGTGATCCAGTAGTAATATTATGTATTATATTAATCTTGGCTGTGATCTGGGAATTTCCTAATATGCTAGAATATTTCATAATAAAATGAGGAATTGTGAGATATTTCATACATTAGAGCCATAAGTAAAATAAGTAAAGATTTATCAGTGTTTAATTATATGGTTGCTGGGAAACTAACATGTCTTGCTAATATTTAATTGTGGTTATCATTTTCTATAGGAGAGTATGTAGCACTCTACCAAACTCAGCGTGGGCTGCTTCGAAAACGAGCCCGTGAGAAGGATGAGCAACTTAGAAATCTTGCTAAGGATAGAGAAGAGCTTCGCAGCAAGTTAGGAACATTGGAGTCTCTTGTCCGAAGACTCATACATGAAAAAGAAGGAAAGGATCAACAAAATACAGGTAAATCTGATCAAGTTACAATTTTTAGAGTTATTGGGTATGCTATTGCATAAATCTGCGTTTGAAGGCTAAAAATATCTCCTCTAAACCAAGGGTTCATCTATTCATTGAATGTGTAATGAGAGCCTTTACAACAACTGACTTCTTTCCTAACTCTTAGTCATACACCACTTACCATAAATCTAGCCTCTTGGCAAAAGTATATTTTAATGAAACTCATGGATAAAGTCTTGTTAACATAAAGATAATAATTATATCAGTTACTTTAAAATAACTCATAAGTTAGGTTAGCATAACTTATGGGATGGTTTGGCACTTAAACTCTTAAACTATTTAGTTGTGGCATAATCATGTTTCCCAGGGTGCACCACCAAGAGGCTAGTCTACTTTATGTCCAATTCAAATCAGTTGCCTTAACACTAACTGTACACTGCTTCTGGTAATTGCTACTGAATATATGTATTCCTTACTCAAAATTGCATTTTTTTATCCATTGTTATTTATCACTAGTTGTCCCGTGCAAACATTTTGCACAAATGGTCACTGGGGTGCGTATTATTCAATTAAAAGATAGCAGGAGATAGAATGAAATTACAGTGTAAGCTGTCTTAAAGTGTGACACAAACCTTCACATTTGACAATGCTCATGTTTCTGTGGCTGTCTTTCTGCTCCCAAAAGATGCCTGGTGGCCAGTTTATTATAATATTGCATACAACATTGAGGTTTTTGAAGACTAATATTACTTGTGGAAACTATTTTGATTGTTTAAAGACCGAGAATAAATATGATTGTCTGATGAGAAAAACCATTTTATTTACCTCAACATAAATGACCATGTAAACAATGGACTCCAAACTTGACAATACCAATATCTAAACATCCAGTAACGAAGCTGAAAAATTATAATATTAACTCGATTTTTTGACCAAATGGTACATTTTCATTGGTCAGACCATTATTTTCAGGGACTTGTTCTTTCAAAGGTCAATCATTTATATGTTTTGATGGAGTGCAAAGAGAGAAATGCACCTGTCAACGAAAATAGATGTTTAGAAATAATATTAAAGATAGGGATTACCATGTACCACATGGGATACATTCCTGAAAAGTGCTAAGCCTGGTAAAAACATGGCTGGGAAGTGCAAAGAAGGAGAGGCTAGGGGAATAAAAATTTAAAAGATCATAAGAAAGGCAAAATTTATTTTATTATTATATCTAGAAAGAGTTGATAACAGATGATGTTTGGAGAGAATGAAAAATTTAAAAATGATGAATGACATGTTAAAGAACCATATTTATCTTCACAAAGCTGTCTCAGCTTGCATTTTACTTGTGGTGCTAATCATTGATTTCTGTAGAATTTTATTTTGTGAAAAATTTTGAATAGATGGATTGTTCACTTTAAACCTCAATTTTTTTCCGTCCTGTATAATGCCTCATCAATCATTCCATCTCTTATTTAAAGTTTTAGCTGTGTTGCATCTCAGGATCAACTGTGTATACTCAAAATATAACACTGTTTACCCAAATATAACACTGTGATACCCAAAATCATTGTTAGTGAAACCATATTTGATAAGGGATTACTGTATTTATGAGACCTTATAGTTTTTTATATATACTGTTGGGCTAAAGCTATTTCTTCTCAGTTCTTATTTTGGCATCATAACCAAAAATATTGGCCTAAACCTGAGTGATAAAAAAAATAATTAGGATTTGATCTATTCCCTGGATTCTTTAGCATTCTGGCATATCCAGAGAATTGCAATGTGAAAACAATATTACTAAAATTTTCTCTTCCTCTAAGATTAAAAAAAAAAATATTCTTCTTATGGAAGTGGTGGAATTTGATGTTTGTTTGTTAAAATGTGTTCTTGTTTTGCAGTGGTAGAGCATGCAGAAGAGCCAAAGGAGTGCTTGGAAGTGCCTGAAGTCCATCCAGAAGTTCACTCAACGCGTACAGACCCTGGAATTAATAAAACGGCTGGACAAATAATGGCACTTTTTGCTGAAATAGGATCCAATAATAGTCTATCAAATTCTATTCCATCCAGTTTTCATCCCTGTCCTTGGTGCTCTGGCCAATTACTAACAATTTAAATGGTTTCCATTTTTGTGATAAGGTACATTCAGATGTGTCACACAATAATTTATTCTTTATCATGCCCCTTGTTTACTTTTTGTTGTATTGTTAAAAAAGTATTATCAAGCATTTCAATGCATGAGGGTTTTTAATTCAACATTGATATTCAAAGTTTTACAAGTTAATATCGCCTGATGTTTGGAAATTACTATTGAATGGGAGATAAATTTATGTACAAAATTTTTATTTGCTTAATTATAATTTTTGTAAATATTTAATTATTTTAATTTTGAATTATTTGTAAAAAATTGATCTATTAGAACTCAGAAAATGAGTATTTATTATTTATTCCTGTAAATAATAGTTCCTTACTTATGGGAAGGTCTCAGATTATACTGTCAATTGGCATCATCGTTCTTTCTATCATCACATCATGAGAAGCTGTTAAAATTTCAAACCTTATTTTTTTAAGTAAGAGTTACTGAATAATTTTATGACTAAAAAAATTTCTGTAATCATTTTCATTTAAAAAAGTAAATTTGACTCGAGGTCAAGATTACTAGGATGTTATTTCTTGGGTTGGAATTAATATATTCTCAAAAGTTGGTCTGCTACATTTTAATCAACTCTGCTTCTTCAGCTGTACTTAATAGGCATCTCAAATTAAGTTTTTATCGCTAAATTGAGCCTGGAATATACTGATAGGAAATACCCTATTTCACTGTAGATTGGAATATGGTCAATCTTGTTCCAAATGTATTCAATTTGAGTTCCACTTATAAATCTAACTTTCATCTTACAAATCCCACTTTGCTGTGAGCACTTAGGTCAAATGCAAATGGAACTGAACCAAAAACTGTGTTCTGTTTAAAATATGTGCCTTTTGCATTATATACTATGGATTTCCTCACAAAATCTAATTCATATTGTTTAGTACGATTGGATTCTAGATTGAAATACTTATATGGCTTAAAGAAAGAAAAAGGAACTCGGCGTTCAATGATTAAGAGACAAAGGTTTGTCTCTTAATCATTGAACTTAATCTTGAATATATAATTTTGGGAAATTTGGCAGTAGAAAATAAAAGAATAAGATAATGTTGGTCAGAGATATTAATCATTATCCTCAACATCACTTCATTAAGTTAGGAATGATAATGTTAGTTACTCTGAAACTCGTTAAAAGTGTGAGAAATAACTCTTGAAAATTAATCTATGAATAATTTTCAGGAGAAAGTGAAAGTGTATTTCATTGCGAAAAGAATGGTTTTCATACCAATGGCTCATTTTCATTAAATATAATAATTTTCAGCCTGGAATTAATAATAGATGTGTATGTTAACCAAGAGAAGAATTCAGCAATTAACATTATCAAAATGGATAAAAAAATACCGAACAGTTTTTTTTGTGGTAAATATCCTTCAACAGTTAATTAGGGAAACTGAAGACATTTAACAGAGTTGTTCTAATGCCATTCTATGCTGAATGGCATTACAGGTAGTTGTTTACTTATGATGCATGTTCCAACTGACTGGTCCTAAGTCAATATAGACAGTTCTGGTATAACTTTTGTTAGTTTTCAATAAAAATAATACCTGCATGCATAAATATTGATTTATGTATCATATGGAAAGAGAGAAACTGGTTGTTGGTGAGAATGGTCATAAGTTGCATGTAAGTGGACGACTACCTGTACGTTGCTATGTTATGTGCGAATACAATAAAGGGAAGAGTTGCTCATGTTCAAATCACACTCATGTCTAACACACACCAATTATCTTCATTAAAAATTGGCTATAACCAGTTGTTGGGTTCAAAAATTTTAGTAACAGGTTCTTATATCTACTGAGTATGCATCCATGCACTTAAGTCTTGAGATCTGTGTTTTCCCTTATTCTTTAACTTTAAAATTTTGTTTACAAAGCATCAAGATGAAATAAGATTGAGGTGTTTCATGATCCAACATTGCAACTATCTTCTTATTGTTGGGAGTAGATAGTGGTACCTCTATTAATGTATTTCTACTACTATCGCATCAGATAGGTTTAGAAACCAATTTAGTGAACTTCAAAGAACAGGTTTGCACAAACTGACTTAATCCCACTACTGGGCGTAACCCATGTTAGCTGATAAATTATAAAAGTCTAACCCTATGAGGTTAGTTCATTACAGTAAAAATCATCTTAGGAATCTGTATAAATCATTTGCTGTGACAGGTATGCTGTACTGGTACTATCCATTTAGTTGTTTCTATCGCCAATAAGGATGGCTCTCACTCTCACATGTGAGTCCTTAATGAATAGGTTTGCATTGAAACTCACACAAGCCAGAAACAAATTATATTTAAAGTTTTCTGAAGATTTTTCAAAAGAAATAATACTCCAGTCAGAACCTGTATAGAAAAGATTGAAACCTCTACTTCTTCAACCTCATGTATTATAATGTAGGACTAGAACTTTCAAAAAGCAGAAGAAAATTTCCAGAAAAATATTTAACCTTTTCCTAGTTTTTTCTCCAATTTTTATTATGACAACCAGTTTTGCTATGCCACAGCCAACATCAGATCACAGAATAAATTCATTCATCTGCATTAATTCTAATTCAGATGATGAAGTAATGGGGAAAATTGAGGCAAACTGGAAAATAAGTGCTTTGATTCAAATATTACATTTATGCTATCAAATTGTATACAGAAATGAAGGGGCGAAATAATCTTCATGAAGAGAGTAATGAAGTTAGCATTATTTTTAGATTTTCATAAACAACAAATAGTGAATACTTTTACAAATTAATTTCACCAACATGTTGTAATTTAATATCAATTTCAGACTTATTAAAATGTTTTATTTCCTTTGTTGTATTCAAATGATATGTACAATTTACAGGCTTATCTTGTTTCCATTTATTTCATAATAGGTATCTTATCAATTGTAAGACTTCTCTTGCATCTTAATGACATGCATAGTGTTACTCATTACATTCACTTATAGGTTTTCATTACCTAAAAACAAAGAAAATAATCATAGTGCACCGCCCAGTGCATATTTGTGAATAAGTTTCATTTATAAACGTATGCACTTTCAGTTAACCTGCCGAAGCAGGAATGCATGGTTAAGTCGGCTGGTATAACCGAGTTGTTGATGGTAAGGCACATGTTGCCTGAAAAGTAAGTATATATACTAGAGAATGATTGTGAATGGAGATATTCTATTCATTCCACGACGTAATGCTTGTGAAAGAGAAGTGTAGTCTCAGAAAAGGTTTCGTCCATCGACCTATGATAGATATTTTGATCTGTATGAAAGAAATTACAACTCTAGTACAGAAGCTATCAAAGAATCTAAAATAGATAGAAAATTTAACTAATCTCTGTAAACCATTTCATTTCAATCTTGCTAGTATATCTGTATCCGATAAGGATACTTTTTTCGCAGGCTATTAAGATTCTATTCAAATGGTTTCTCGCAAAGATTGCAAGTAACCTCTGTATGGTAGAAAAAACGGCAGCATGCACCTACGAAAGGCAAGAGGAAATTTTTATTCCTATTAATTACCAACTGTATTTTGACCAATATTAACTTCTTCAACTTGCATCAAATCTCATTCTAGCAAGTCGTAACATAACAGTTGATGGAAGACAGGCGTATTCCACAACCTTTCATTTTTTGTTCTGAAGTATGTAACATTTGATGAATAAATTTATTATTTGAGATATTCTGTTAGATTTTATCGCAATTAAGGCTATAAAGCGCAAAGTGAAAGGGTCTCTAAAGTATATGGAACTGGAGTCTCGTTAGCCTGAGGCCTGAGGTCATTTACATTTGGCAACGGGAGCGGGAAGACACGTAGATTCGGAATGAATAACTGTACCTTTAAAATACGCTGAAAGAGACACAAAAATGGATACAGAAGTACGTAACAGGAAAAATGCGAAAGAAATTAAAACAAAGAAAAACAAAGCAAGTAAGCAGACAAGTGAAGTACCTGACTATAAAAACGATGATGTTTGTGAAAAAGAATTAGATGAATCGAAGGAATCAAAACCAGTTGAAGAGAAGGTATTCAACGTTTTCTAATTTGCGATGATATTGGAATTCTTATTTCTTCTAATGTATTTTTTGTTTCTACTTCAAAGGACATAAAAAATGATGAAGATAAATCTGTTCATACGTCAAAGAGGTTTAGTATTAACGTAGAAGTGGATTTTTTGTCTATGGCATTGTTTGTGGCAGCTTTAATTACTCGCATGTACCGACTCGAGGAACCTAAAAGTATAGTGTAAGTTTGATACCATCTGCATTATGGTAATTGAAGGCACTATTGTGAAATCATTGGTAATTATGACCATTGCTGATTCATGAAGTGCACAATATGACTTTGATTTGGTAAATGTTACATTCTGTAAGTTTAGAATGTTAGAAAATAGAAACAAGACATCATTGGGAGTAATGTTTTGCAGTAGAAACTTATGTTGTCCCCCATTATTCTTCCAGATTTGACGAACTTCACTACGGGAAGTACATAAGCTTGTACATGAGGAGAACTTTCTTCTTTGATGCACATCCTCCACTCGGAAAACAGTTAATTGCTTTGATAGCATATTTAGCAGGTTTTGATGGTAAGTTTAGTCCAATGTCAGATAACATGGCCATGAAAGTAATCGGTATCAGTCTGGTTTCCATAGCATTATTTTGGTTTAATATTATTCAATAGGATATATAGTGAGTGAATGAAAATAATTCTGAATCAGTCTAAATTAAATGAGCATTTTTATGGATACTATTCTGCTTATTGTATAAATACTGTTTCAGTTCACTCCTATCATCAAAGTTAGATATAGTACTAAGAAGTATTACCTGATATGTGATCATTTGCTCATCTAGCTTAATACCCATATTATACTTTGTTTTTTAAGTTTTGAAACTTGTCCCTTGAGTTTGATTTAATGTACCAAGAAACACCATTATATTAGGAAATAATATACAGAAAAGTGCTTTCTGTTTGCTGATAATGTTACTCTCCCCATAAATGTCTCTACTTAGTATACAGTGTGATCCTTTAATTTCTACCTTTCCAAAGAATTGATTTAAATTCATCATAGCATTCTTTATTTTTCCATTTACTTTGATAGTCATTCTGAAGCAATTGATTCATGAAAAAAGACAAAAAGAAAACAAAATTTAGATCAGTAATCTTAGTCATTCTAGTTTCTATGGCATGCATTTACCTCTTCTGAGGAACACTGTGATGCTCAAACAAAGATATTTATGGTTGAAAACCCAGAAAAGTACTCTATTAACATTTGTGGATTAAGTCTGGCCATGTATATCAAGAGAGTGCTTACTTGAAAGTACAAAATGAGAAAAAAGATATTAGGTAGTCAACTTCTGCTTGAATTGATATTAATTAAAGGTTTCAGTGTGGACATATAAATATAACTAGTACTAAAGGTATTGTTAGAGGTATTTAGGACAGCACTAAGAAGGTTAGTTTAGTTGAGGGAACTTCATAACTTTTTATGGAGGTACGTAATTATTATTCAATAAATCATTCATTTTAGCATTTTCCCTTAATTTCTGTGTTTCTGTAAGTTTACTCAAAACTCAGAAAATTTTGCCAAAGTTAGAATTTTCATCAGTATTTTATGTAATTTGGTTTTCAAATCCATGTCAGATTTTCTCTATTGAGTATTTCAATAGTTTGTTGCTAATTTTGTAGTTACTTTCCAAAGGTTCAGGGATTGTGAGATCATGAATGGCTCATTACAATTCAGTCAATTCATTCTTTGCATTAATCCATGGTAACTATTTGTTTTCACAGGTCAGTTTAATTTTGATCGCATTGGCAGTACCTATACAAGCTCAGTTCCTGTGTTTGCTCTCAGGTTTGTGCCTGCCTTTTGTGGAAGTCTTATAATTCCAACTGCTTATCATTTAATATTGGAACTAGGCTTTTCACAAAGTTGTGCCGTCCTTGCTGGAATTTTATTTCTCTTTGGTGAGTTTTGACTTCTCAGAGTTGTTGATGCGTTTATTATGAATAGCTCCATAATTGAGTGAATACATTTATAAAGTGATCAGTTATACATAAGAAGATTGTCTCATTTTCACTTTAACAATCCCATTTTGGCCCTTACATCCCATCCATATTATCATAAATGTTCTTTGTCCCAATGACCCCCCTTTGCCAAAAATGTTCATGTCTTTATTATACTCAATAGCTAAATATAGGAAAAGATTTTGGCTTCAGATTTAATGAAGAGTTCAACTAAGATGGAAAATAAATTACCAAACATTTTACATTTTATCATCATAAAGATTGTTAACTTTCACAAAACCACTGTTAAGGTTGCAGCCATCCAAAATGGCCTAAAATTCTTTTAGATAATATCTGTGTGGAAATAAAGAAACATTCTTCTATAAAAAATGAATGAAAAAGTTTGTCCCATTTTATTCTATATTGAACTTTTAATCTCTTATGACGTGTATCGACTATTGTATCTGTATGTATTGATTTAACCTATATCCTTGGATCTATGGGGGAATAAAATTATTATTATTATTTTGTGGGAAATCTCCCATTATTAACTAGATGGAGTATCCCCAGTAATAATAATAATAATAATTTATTTACCAAAGACCATTATACAGGTATAGGTATAGTCAATAGAAAAGTCGTAAAAAATCAAATTGTATAAGTTTTACATCAATGTTTAAATATTCTTCTACAGAGTACAAAGGGTTGGCTAAGAGCCATTCCTTGAGGATTTTCTCAAATGTTGGAGTGGTTGTATTACGTACGTTTGCTGGTAATTTATTGAAGAATTTGACACCAGAGTAGTTTAGGCTACTTGATGTTTTTGCTAGCCGGTGACGGGGCATATCCATGCATTCGGCATGACGAGTATTATATGTGTGAATTGTGGAACGAGTTTGAAACTTACTTATGTTTTTTTTCATGTAGATGAGGGTGTCAAATACATAACAAGAAAAGACAGTCATAATTTTTAGTTGTCTGAATATTGGTTTACAGTGTTCTCTATTGGGAACACCAGTTATTAGTCTAATAGCCTTTTTCTGTAGTAGAAGTAGTTTACAGGCATGAGAAGATTGCCCCCATATTCTAATGCCATAAGTAATATGAGGGTGAAAGAAAGCAAAGTATACTGTACGTAAATAAGCAGGAGAGACAGAGTACTTGAGCCTGCGTATCAGGAATAAAACTCTAGATAATTTGCAACACACATTATTAATGTGTTCATTCCAGGTTAGTTTGGGATCAAGGGTAAAACCAAGGAGTTTCACAGTGTCATTATTGGTTATTACCTGGCTTGTAGAGAAGGTAATGATTTGAGTCTTATTGTCATTGATAACCAGGCCATTAGCACTAAACCAATCTTTAGCTACACCTAAGAAAGACTCTGAGTTGGACTGTGCATTGCTAAGAATCCTGTCACAATGGACAAGGGTAGTATCATCAGCATAAAGAATGGATTTGCATGGCATAGAAAATTCAAAATCATTGATTACAATGAGAAAAAGTAAAGGTCCGAGAACCGATCCCTGGGGTACCCCAAATTTTACTTCTCTTTTCTTAGAAGTACTACCATTTAATGAGACAATTTGATACCTCTTGTCCAAGTAGGACTTGATTAGTTTCAAAGAATCACCACTTATTCCGTAGAATTCTAACTTAGACAAGATAATCTTGTGAGAGACACAGTCAAACGCCTTACTGAGGTCACATAGTATTGCAGAAGTGTACTCTTTTTTCTCAAAGGCTTGGTGGATAATATCAACTAAGGATTCAATTGCTAGTGATGTGGATTTACCCCTGCGGAAGCCAAACTGAGAAGGAGCAAACAGGCTATTACATTCAAAATAGTCATAAAGTTGAGTAGACATCACAGTTTCAATGACTTTAGAAATAACAGGTAGAATAGATATTGGTCTATAGTTAAGTGGGTCATCTTTTGGGCCCTTCTTGTGGATAGGTAATACTTTGGCAACTTTGAGGGAGTCAGGGAAATGACCGGTCCTCAGAGCATCATTGATAAGACAACTCAGTGGGACAGCCATTAAATCCAAGACCGATTTAAGAAGATTGGGTGTCATTTCAAAGATATCTTTACATTTGGAATTAGACATTTTGGAAACAATATTAATAATATCGGAGGGAAGGATAGGCTTCCAAGAAAAGTTACTTGGTATTCCATTATTGGAGGGTAAATATCCTTTAAAATCATGATTGGACAAAGGAATATTATTTATAATAGAGTTAATTGAATCTAAGTAACTGTTATTAAAGACATCAGGGGTGATGTCAGGAAACTCAAGAGGTTTAAGTTGACAGGTCTCATCCTTTATAACAGCCCAAGCAGCCCTACATTTATTGTCAGAATTGTTGATGTAAAGCTCAAATGCTCTCATTTTGGCCTCCTGTATTTCTTTTTTATAATGTTTTTTGAATTGGAGATAGAGATCCTTGCTGGAAGAATCCCTATTTGTTTTATGGATGTTGTACAATTTTAATAATTCATTCTTCAAATAGTAAAGCTCAGGTGTGAACCAATTGTTGGTGGTTAAGTTTCTTTTAGTTGGTACAACTTTGACATATTTGGTTTTGTAGCAGTGTATGCTTAATCCAAATATTATCCTATATCCAAATATCAAGTTTCCATAAGATACAAAAAATCAAAAATTTCCAAATCAGGAAACTTCATAAATTTTTTAAAATAAAAACTCCTTGTTTTCAAGAGATTTTTGGTATCTTAGCAACTCTTCACCCCTAATTCTTCCAGCAACAGCATCTTCCCTTTTCAGTTTGTCATCAGCAGTAAATTCTTGACCTCCAATATGAGAAATGGTTATCCTAGGATACAGTACTTTCTCTCTGATCCAATTAACTGTTAAATAGATCAAGAAGCATGCATGCACTGCTGTTTGTATACTGCATCTCATGAATCATAGTACTGAGATATAGCAATAGGCTAATCGCAAACTTTACTGGTGAATTATCAAGTACCAATTTATGGCAGAGATCTCACAAAAAGCATTGATCATGTTTTATCATAAACATTTCATCTTTCATCAGTTAATATCTTTTGGCACTGATAATCCAATCAGATAGGCATAAATTCTACACTACATATATCAGTCAATGACTTTGCATTACTGTTATCTTTATTAATGTCAGAAAAGAAAACAGCACTTGGGAGTGTGAATGGAGTGACAGAGAAATAAAAGCGCCATTTCCTAGGTACCAAAATTGCTTTGGAAAACAAGGAGATAATATAGAAACAAATTATTCAATAAATATATGTTTTAATTTAGCCTTATTACTTAGTTTAGTCTTCTTTATCTAAAAAATATGGTTAACCTAAAAGTGCACACTTTCATTGTTGGCATTTAATTTTAGAGCATCTCATTGAATGCAAGCCAAAATATATACTTTGAATTCCTATTTTATTTCCTGTGATTAGATAATGCTCTGCTCACCCAGTCAAGGTTTATTCTTATGGAATCAATGCTGCTCTTCTTGGCTCTCTTTGGAATGTTATGCCTTCTAAAATTTAGAAAGTTGAAGTCCCAATCATTTTCTCTCGAATGGTGGCTGTGGTTGACTCTAGCAACTGTATCCCTCACTGGAGCATTGTGGTAAGTGTTGGAAAAATTTATCTGAGATTCAGACATATTATATTTCCACAAACCTAAGATGAAGCCAATTATTAGATGATTCCCCTTTTTTGGAACTCTACAAGAGAAAAAATTCAATTTTGAATGAAAATAAATGTCAGAAGTGAATAATAAGATACTTAGGAATATTATGTATCAATGTTCTCCAATAAAAATAAAAATAGTACTTCATTCAGTTGATAGGAGACTTAATATTCATATTATATGTTTAATTTGTGTAATTTCTGAACAGGCATTCTATCTTTATGAGCAAATTTAATTATAAGATATTTTCTTTTAAAATTACTTTTTAATAATATTCTTCTTCATGTGACTTTTTAGCTACTTTTCTGGGTGCATCTAGCAAAAATTTTCAAAATTAAATTGTTATCTTTGGTGATGTGATTTAAATGGGTGAGGAAAATGCACTAGGGTGTAGAACCAAAATGGCCTGTGAACGAATAGGGAACAAAGTAGAAGGGAAGGTTAGATTAGGGAAAAATTATTTGTTGGTAAGGAGTTTCTTTTTGTTGTTTGAAATTCTGTGATTTTAAGAGCATAAAATTCCCACAAAGTAATTTTAACAATGGAACTACTATACAGCAAAAGCCCCATGAACTGATTACTTATTATTGAAAGTAATTGGATATTATATGTGAAGAGTTACAGTAATTCATTCAATCATTTCTTTTTCAGTATTAAGTATGCTGGCCTCTTCACTTGCATTCTTGGCTCGGCTCTAATTTTTAAGGA
This sequence comes from Pachydiplax longipennis, assembly GCA_036926295.1. Classification (NCBI taxonomy): domain Eukaryota; kingdom Metazoa; phylum Arthropoda; class Insecta; order Odonata; family Libellulidae; genus Pachydiplax; species Pachydiplax longipennis. The sequence continues at coordinate 7,911,514 of JAVFKF010000024.1, read as the reverse complement.
TTTTTGGAAGCTGTTGGGTAATAAACAGCTCTCAGATGGAGAAGCTCTGAAGCATTTCATGACTCGTTCTGTGATTGCTGTGTTGCTTCCTGTCTTCTTATACGTGGCTGTGTTCAGAATACATCTTTCAATTCTCTCCCGTGCTGGTCCCCACGACAGTGTGATGACAAGTGCATTCCAGGCTTCTCTTGAGGTATGGACAGGGAGTCTAGAGACTCTCACCTTCAAATAACGTTGAATTATAATTTGAAGACTCAGTTGACAGAGTGGATAATTTATTGTGAAATATGTACCAGAGCAGTGTATTTCCACTTACTGTATACACCATCAGTTGCTGTTTTGTATAGATAATTTGTACAGGTACCTGATGTATGTATTTTGCATGAAAAATATATTTCCAAATAATTATGAATAGAAAGCATAGAAATGCTCCTTTTTAACATGTATTTATTTCACTTTAATACGTTAAGTATGTAAAAATTAAGTCTAATATTTTTTCAAACAAGTTTAGAGTAATTTTTCACAATGGTTTATAGGAAACATTCTTCTTTTGACAGACTCTGGTATCTAGTTTGTTTTTGTGTAGGGTCTTTAAAAACTATGGTAATAGCTGAAGTATGTTCCTATAATTCAATAATCTTGAATGTGAAAAATTTTAGTTGGTGTTTGTAACAGTATGAAAGTCCTTTTTGCACTGAAGAATGCAGTAGTGGAAGTTAAATACAGTAGTGTTTCTCTTCAGTTACTCTTCAGCCATTGATGTCATATATCAAGAAATTTAGTCTCAAAGTTTCTTCAGACCTTTTTGAATAATTTCTTAGCTCTAGAATTTTTATTTTTAATATTACCAAAGGTGACTCAAGAAAAATTGTAACGACAAGTTGGCATTAATTTTAACAACAAGTGAGAAAAAAGGCAAACATATATAAGTAATTAGTTGAAGTTATATATTCTTTGAGCTATCAATTAATAATTTACTAACATTAATGTAATATTTCTTCAGGACTCTAAATGTATAAAATTGAAAAGCAGAGCTGTGATATACTTTATATGTTGAACAGGGTGGCCTAGCCTCAATCACCAAGGGACAACCATTGGAAGTGGCCCATGGATCTCAAGTCACTTTGCGCCACACTCATGGACGAACTTGTTGGCTCCATTCTCATGCTCATGTGTACCCTCTTCGCTATCCAGATGATAGAGGATCTTCTCATCAGCAACAGGCAACTTTCTCTTCCATCCTTCTTCCTGCCTCTTTCCTTAGAACATTTTTTAGAAGATTGGCAAAGCCATACAGTTAGTTGTAGTTAAATACAATGGAGCTGATTAATTCTGCGTTTTTATTTTATTATTAGTTTAAGGAGATGATAAATTGTTGTAGAGAGTTGAAAATCCATGATATTATGAGAGGCTATTGAAATCCTCTATCATGTAAAGATATATACTGTGCAAGATGATCTTAAAATTATAAGATATTTTAATAGAAATGTGCTTGAAAGCAACTTTTATAAAAATAGAGATTTCTTCCAGTTTTCCATCACTCTACCTTTTGTCTCATTTCCCTTGTAATGCTCAATATCCATAAACTAATCAAATTTTTATTATAATGATAGATATTGTAATCAGTTATCTGTCTTATAATTAAAATTCATTTCTGGATAATAAACTGGTAAATAATAAATGTAATTCAAAATCAGATTAAACTATTCATTTTTTATTGTAGTTTTCAAACTAGAAAAATATGCTATTTCTGTCAGATATTTTAGCATTTTCATTGCCATCATGCAAAAATATGGTTGTATTCTGATTCATTGTGATGCTTTAACTTTTCATACTTATATTTCGATTTATTGTGTTTACTTTCTTCTTTTGTATAACCTTCGATCAATGATTGTTTTTTTTCAATTCAAGGTTACCTGTTACTCATTTAAAGATGTCAATAACTGGTGGATTGTAAAGAGGCCAGAAAAATCTGACTTGGTGGTTTCCACAGCGGCATCTTCACAAGATTCTCTGAGGGTTGATGGGATACGTCATGGTGATGTAATTCAGTTGATCCATGGGATCACAGGAAGGGCATTGAATACACATGATGTGGCTGCACCCATGTCTCCACAGAATCAGGTATTTATGTTGATTTTTCTCTTTCTCTAAAATCAATCGTAGAAGCCTTAACTTTGTGGAACTCCATTGCAGGAAGCATGTTGAATAACTTAACAAAATTCCCAATGAAATTCTTTATTGCAACATGTTTTGAACTACTCGGTACATCATCAGTACATCAGATGCCATTCTCTTTTTATCTATGTTTAACAAGTTAATTCCTTATAAAAATATTTAACTAAATTTAACTTAAAAAAATATACTTCAGATAAGCGATAATAGAAAGAAAGATGTCTGCCTAAATTTCCCCTTTTTTCGCATAAGGCTAGGGCCAGATGATTGCACTAAGTGCGTCCGTTGCAACGAACGAACTATTTGACGGACGTAGCTGAGGGCACCATATGGGCATTGAATGTTGTGCGTCTCTTCGCAATGGAACCGGATGAAGCAATAACCTTTGCGTCCTTTGTTTACTTATATTTAACGTGCATTGTAGCATTAATATGCAGGTCAGAAATGTACATCTGTCACAACGTTCATTTCAAAGTACGCATGTGCCTCGTGTGTTGTCACTTATGCATGCCTATGGATTTCTACAATGGGTGTCATAAAATATGTTGCAACAGACATATGCTCGTGTGGCCCTAGCCTAAGTGTTGAGTTCAACAATTGCCTTCGTTGTCAAGGGACTGGTTGTTTATAACCATAATATTGTACACATTTTTTATCTTTTTTTCCCTAATTTTTTAAATTTTGAATTCTCTGTGATATTCTATGACTTCAGTAAAATTCTTATACAATTTTCTTTCTTTTGGTACTAGTCTCAACTCAACTAGTAGAGCTATTATTTCTAATTTAATTCTGCGAAAGAAAATAATCGAAATGAACTTAATGTGAATTTCTTATGGGAGTGTTTTGTAGTCTTCCAGAGTTGAACTCATAATACGTTGGGAAAAAATATATATAATAGTCCTTTTGGCCTCTAAAAAATTGCTGAATTTCATAATACTATCTCATTGGAAAGTGCATGATGTTAATTTTTAAATATTGCTTCCATATAATTCTTTCGGGAGTTGCTGAAATTGTATAAATAAATTTTTAAAGGTATAATTTTTTGTTTACAATAGTTATTATGATATGAAATGGCCACACTAAACTTCCCAAGAGCTTTACTTCATTAAATATCTTTTTGTGGCCTAGGAGGGTAGAAAAATGCTGTATTTTAGAGTGTGAGGTGGGAATCCAATCAAAAGCAAGTAGATTGAAATGAATCATCTGTACAGTTTCATTATCTCCCAGGTGTTTCAGTATGAATGTATCTCTTTGAACTCTATCCAAGTCCGTTTTGCCATATGTTATTTTCTGCTTTTCTGACAACATTGATATTGACCTCGAGGAATCTGAATGATATTCTTAGGGGTTGACTTGGTCTAGGGAGTTGGTTAGAGGTCGATGGTTAAATTTAACATTCACTGATAAGAAAGAAAGAAAAGCAATACTATATTTGGAAACAGAATAGCAAGAAATTGGTTTCTTATGGAACTTTAGGGAGAAAATGAGTGTCTCCCAGTTTACAGATAGGTGACTTTAACCTATTCATATGTGATTAGCCTTCTCGTAAGCATACTGGAGGTATAACCATGCAAGAGAATTTTGAGCTCTGATTTTTCCATTCCTTCCCTTCATAGAATGTATTTTTTTCTGAGATTCATGAAAAGGAAGTAAATTTATAGCACTTTAATCATCTTAACTTTGCATTCAATTTGCATTTATTTTCTTAGTGGAGATATTTGATGGCGAGGATTTTTTAAAATTAATATTACTTTCTTCCTTATAATATTGTTTTCTTATGGTCATTTTGTACTCCTGCTGTGAATCATGTTGAAATGGAAATACTTTTTACCTAGGTCATCTGGCAATGGCTTTATTCAGTATATTTAATGATCTCTGGAGAGTTTTGGTAATAACTATCTTTAGTAAAGCTAAAGATTAAGACATTGTGGAAGTGCTATGAAGAATTCATACATTTACTAGTTTTTTAACTTCATTCCTTCTCTAAGTCATTTGATGAAATATTTACCACTGTAATAGGTAATTTAGTGCAAAGATATAATTCAAGAAACTCTGGAATAGTTGCTGAATTCTTTGTGAATTTTCAGGTATCACAGATAAGATTAAAGAAGATTTAGATTAAGTATTTCAAATGTTAACCTCAAATACTATAGTTCATTTCTACCTTAATATACAAGTCCTTTGGAAATTATTAATGGAAATCTTAAGCCCTCACAGCATAGATAAACAATATCAAGCTGGATTTTCAAGCAACAAATGTCTGAATCTTTTACCAACACCTACCTAACTCAAATGTGCTTATTTCCAAGTTTGCTTGCTAAAATTCGGACTACATGCTAAAGGAAGGTTTGAAGTTTGATTTTATTGAGTCGATATAAAAATGTATCAACTGAAGGGAGTGATTGGGATATTTAGTAGTCATGGGAGTTGGGGTTAATAATGCACTTTGGAGCCAACTTGACCAGATGTTTAAACCTTTGCCTTTTTAAATATCTGTTATACATGATGCAGTGGAAACATATACTCACATTTTGTTTTTCTTTTTATGACAATTAATGAAATGCCTCTCAATTTTCAGGAAGTTTCTTGCTACATTGACTATAATGTGTCAATGCCAGCTCAGAATCTATGGAAGGTAGTAATCCTCAACCGGGACCAAGTTGGCCCTGTTTGGCACACTATTGAGTCATTGGTAAATAAAGACTTGATCTCAATTCAGTAATCAAATTTAATTTCTGTGATTGAATGGAAATCTGTAATAATTGGACCCATCTATATTAGTAAAACTTGAGCTTTTTAAGAATAATTGAAATTTATGTAACAGAATACAAGATGACCTTTGTGAATTTTATTTTTGCTGAAAGGTGAATGGTGGTGACCCCTAAAAAGTGGACTGGATTCCTTTTTGAATTGGTGATAGGGTTTGGGGATTGATTTGGGCTGAGGATGATTGAAAAATTATTGGCAATAACTATTAGTTACGAGAAGCTTCCTTCAAATTTATTTCCTTTCCTTATCCCATGAATTCCTTGTTCATTTAAAATTGTTGTCAAATTCTTGTCATTACCAAAAACAATGAAAATACATAGTATGCATTGCATTACTGTAGCCCAAACAATAATTATCATTCTAAACCTTTCTACTGCCTGATCATATTTTGGGTCTTTTACTAGATATTGTATCTTTTGGAGGGGGTGTCTCACTTACACCCTCTGCATGTTACAATAAGTAGTATTTTTCTCAGGAATGGGTCATTTAAATGATTTTAGTCTGAACTACTGAATACTGAATTTTCTGAATTACTCATAGGGGATGCTGAATTCAATGAGTTAAAATGTGTAGGATTGTATGCTATGAAATCTAAACTAAAAATCTCAGTTAGAGGAATTGAAAAGATATGTAAATTTCCATAGTAATAAATATAGATACCAAAAATTTTATCCTTTTGAAATGTGGTGTGAAGATGCGTTTGTTAAAAATTATATATCAGTAGGAGAGTCTAAATTCTTTTGGTAATTATTATAAATGGGAAATTTTTTGGTACTCAAATAACTTAATGATATTCTGTCATTTAAATGTTTATCAGAAATTAAATAAAGAATGTCTGAACAAGCATCAAATATAGCAGGCTGATTGAGTACAATTTAGTGACTCGGGATCTCTAATCATTGTGATCTGTTCTGAGTAGTGCTCTAAATGATTAAACCTAAATGGTTCTTTTTTAAGTCTAATATACATACGAGTATTGTTCCTAAGCAGAAGGTCTTATATCAGATGTCTTATATTTAATAGTGTAGAGATATGGTAATAGAAATTAAGAAAATTCAATTTTACCTCAAAATTTATTCATATTTTTTGTTTGAGTGTTTTGTTTGCTATAATTTTCACTTTTTTATATTATTACTGGAAAAACGTAATATTGTTTTTATTTATAACTTAAATTAATGTAATGCAACGTTACTTTCAGGTTCAATTTGTTCATGTGAACACTTCTCATGCTGTACGTTTTAGTGGTAAGCAACTTCCTGAGTGGGGTTTCAACCAACATGAAGTAGTGGCTGATCGCAATCTTCAGAATGATGACACCATTTGGAATGTAGAGGAGCATAGATACACCCAAAGTAGGTTTATTTTTCTAATCCATCTGCATTGCTTCTTTATTTCATGGGCAGATATAGAAACTGCCCAATGGGGAGGCAGTTTAATATAATTTCTCTGATCTCAGATAGCCATGCGGGTTGCATTTTTGCATTTGGTGACAGAGATCACAGTTTTGATTCCTGATGGAAGCCCACATGTGCAAACATTCTTCAGCTTGAACTACTTAAAAAAATATTGCTACAATAACTCTTGTCATTAATAAAAAAAATGTCACCTTGATAACTCTTAATAGTTGTTCTGTGCAAAAATTTCATGCAAATGGATGCTGGGATGAATGCAATTTAATTATTAATTAAATAATTATTATTAAATTAAAAGAAAATGGTAGTTTGAATGGAATGACAGTTTAAAGTGTGACAATAACCTTCATATTCAGCAATGCTCATGTTTCTGTGGTTGTAGTTCTGCTCCCGCTTTATTAAAATGTCATTATGGTTGAGTACGAGGTCAAGATCTTTGTTAATGGAGACTATAATATTACTTGTGGAAACTCAATTGTTAAAAGACCAAGTACAAATATCACTGTCCAATGAGAAAAATTATTTTTTTATATTTAAATTATTTATTTAAATATATTCATGAAAGATTGGTGGAAAATTACACTGACAAGTATTCTATAATCATGCATATGAAATACTTTGAAAATGTAACCTTCTTTGTCAACATGGAGATGTTTCAGAAAATGGCACAGTGAAGCTTCCATAAGCTTTAAAGAATCACCTGATTTTTTATGCTAGAAGCTTCTTTTTAAATTGAGAATAATGAAGAACTGAGAATATTTATTAATTTAGTGTGGTCCCTGACACAAATTAAACTGCTCCTTAGTTTAATCTTGAATCATATGTCATGCCATTGCATGTAGTAGTTCATAAGTACACATCATTTAGTATCTCTGTATAAAAAAGGATTCCTAAATGTTATTTAATGTTTTCTTTCTTCTGTTTCTTCATCATGGGTATATTAACATAAAGTTATCTCAGAATAAGTTTTGATGCTGAGTCCCAGTTTCACCCTGGTTTTACCTGCTTCAGAATTTCATAAGTCCTAGTTTTATGCCATTTGAAAATGATAACCCTTTTTTTACTAGTGCTATGAACAATATATTTTCCAATCTACTCTAGAATTTCTCAAGAATTTCAATTCTATTTGGTTCAGTCTTTACTCCAGCGTAAACAATGGTTTTTGGCTCAGGTTTGGTTCAATGCTCTGCTTGATGGTAAAAATTAAAAATAGCTTCCTTTATTTGACAATAGCAATTTAGGCAATGGTGAACATGTGAATAAAATCAAGAAGAAATAAAGAAGTTTTCTTTCACCTCCCATCACATGTGGTTTTGCTAATTCTGGGATGACACATTAGATTACATTTATTATATTGTTGGTAACTTTTGCTATTTTCATGAATTTATTCCACTTAAAAAGATTTTTATATTTTGACATAGGTGAGGATAAGAAAGACAGGGAGAAAGAACTGGTAAATGCAGAGATGATACCTTTACGCCCAACTCGTCTCTCATTCTGGGAAAAGTTTTCTGAACTGCAATGGAAGATGGTATTCTCTTCTGCAAGTGGAGGGAGTGGGTCAGACACAGTGCAGAACCATATGTACAGCAGTAACCCTCTGGAATGGCCTTTAATGTCCACTGGCATTGCCTATTGGGTTAGCCCTGACAGCAATGTAAGTCCATCACTTGAGAAATATTTTTCAAAATTTTTCCAAATTTATAAAACATTTATTTTTCTTTGCAGGCACAGGTTCATCTTCTTGGAAATATCATTGTTTGGTACTCTGGAACAATAAGTGTTGCAGTCTACTGCTTGATCCTAGTTTTCTATCTTCTCCGAAGAAGAAGAGAATGCTATGATATTTCAAATGGTAATCTTAAAATTCTGTTAATTTATAATGATTCTTAGAAATGGAAACAGTTATGTGCTTGAGAAAAATCTATTTGGGTAAAATTAAATCTAAGTCCCGAGGGTTTCTTTTTTCTTGATTTCCCATCATCTTTCCATAATTTTCAAACTCACTGCTATTTCACAGTTTCAGTGGTAATCGTTGTTATAATCCCACCCACCAAAACTTTTTAAGCAGAATGCAACAATATGATTCCAATTCTTTACTTAAGTAGATGGTATCAGAATTTACTCTGGAGTTTTTGATAATTCTGATTGTGTTTAAATCTATTTTCAGAGGCTTGGAACAAGTTTGTGATAATGGGAGAAGTTCTTCTTGGTGGTTACCTAATCCACTACTTGCCTTACTTCTTTACTGAGAAGACACTTTTCCTCCACAATTACTTTCCTGCTCTTGTTTTCAAGATTCTCCTCACTGCAGCGCTCATGGAGCACATTCACTACTTGGCATCGTACGTAATGATTCCTATTATTGCATGCACATATCTTCTTATTTGATGTTGAGTATAATATATTTTCTGATCTTTCTTATATTTTGGGTTGAAAAGATCATCATTTCTCTTTATACCAAAAAAGCAAAATTCCTGTAAATTATTTCAGAAATTTGACATACCTTTCAATAGAGTTTGACATTGATGTCCAAAATGCTGTTTATAATTGTATATAGATCAATCACTATATTTTTATCAAAAATTTCACGCAGATTATTTTTACTTTCTCTGATACAGATTATAGTAATAGTCTGTCATCAGCTGTGCGTCATTTAAAAAAATTATCCTAAATATTTAAATATATTACCCAATCTATTTATGTAAAAGACTATTCAGATCTCAAATTCCATGTTTTTTCTTCTAACTTTTAATAGCCCTCTCGTGCTTGGTAGACTTAGCATTTTCATCCAATATTGAGTTTAAAAGTTGACTTATGCACAAGTATACATACCAGTCTCTTTGGAGATTAAGCTAATTATATCAGTTTGATGTCAAGATTTAATAACATAATAAAAAAGTAAGTGTGCCATTAAATTGGAAACTATAATTATTGTAATGTTTTACTAGTGTAAAATGTAGTTCTTAAGATTGGGATTAATTAGGGTATATCTTACCCTGATGGTACCTTGAACATATTGAGGGTATCAGTTCGTATATCTTAAAGGAAATTTCAAAACCTCTGGAAGTTAGAAATAGGTTTTTGTTATGCTTGATCATATCAGTTATTCGTTATTTGATTATGATAAAAATGAAGATGAAATAAATTATGTGTACTAAGCACAACTTGAATAAAACAACTCAAAGATGGGAATTCACGTTTTCTTAATATCTATAATTAGGATTTATAAATTTGTATGACATGATCTTACGTGTTCGAACTGTTGCCAATCATATTCATAATATTAGAGTGGGCTGATGAGCCCATCAGAGATTTTTGGCAAAAGATGATTTGTTGGCCTTATCCTTGCCACATTCTTCAATTAAAAAAATTAAACTCCTTAGCAAGTTAATTGCTGTATATCCTTGAATCTAAGACACTCTGAGCTTGTGTTTTTGAACTACCACAAATTAGGTGCATCTTGTATTCATGATCTAAAATTCATTATTGCAAAGAAGTTATGACACAGAAAATTTACTTCCAACACTGAGATGCCTCTAAGATGTGAGAATGTACAGTTACAACATGTAAAGATTGTTATTGATATGATGTCAGCATTTCACTCTACTGTTTGGCTCAACTCTTGCATGCTAGTCTTTTATTTTGAAATACATGTAAACCTTCTGACAATATGTTGGCCATCTATGTATTAGAGAAACATAAACCTATTTGAAAAATGTTTTTTTCTTTTTTATTATAGAAAAGTGTGTCCTTGGAGAGTATTAGGACAGCTGTTATTCTGGTCTGCAATCTCTGTTTGGCTCATCTCAATTGTACTGGTTTTTCGGAAATTCTCTGTTTTTTGTTATGGCACTACACCACTCACAGCAAGTGATATTTTACAGCTGAGATGGAAGGAATCTTGGGATTTCATTGTACATCGGCAGTGACTTCAATTTTGATGTCACTTCTAATATATATATAGAGTAATGATGTAACTGTTTATTGTAAAAGTTGATTTTCATGTTTTCCTCACCCTCAGGTCCTATTTAACTGCTCAAGGTATCTCATTATGTTTTGGATGGATACCATTTTTTTCTGATCAAGCAGTTGTTTATCTCATTCCATCATGTATTTTATCATTGCTATTGATATGTACAAAAGTTCTTTATTTAAAGAAGCTTGATTCCTTTGTTAGTAGCCTTTCTGTATTTATTAAGTCATGTATAGTTATCATTTTTAAGATAACCTAGGAATTTATTTTTATACAGTTATGTACTCTTTTCTTCTAATGCTCATAAACATTTTCAAGGATGATTTTATGTTTATTTAACCTTTAAATGAAAGCTATTCAGTATTCAATAGTCATTCTTATAATGAAATTTTCATGTTAACACTGAACTAAAATTTTCCAATATCAATGTAATTTCTATCTTAAGGATCAATTTTTGTTTGAATGACTTCTGAATTATATTTTCTCATCAGTTTTAATCTAATATTAGGTAAAAAGTATTTTTGGTAGATAAAAGATCCTCATTATGTTGTACATCACTCTTATGTAACTTAGAGGACTTGCTTTTAGATATTGTATATTTTTACTAATATATTAAGGATACTAAATATTTCATCAACTTTCATTGTTACAGATATTATCTTTATTTTCAATTTATAAACAATAGACTTTTTATATAACATTCTGTGTGATTGTTGCTATGTTCTTTCATTTGAAATGGTGCTTCTGACTGATTTTATTGAAAAGTTTTTGATATAATAGTTTATATTTATTTTAAGTTAGATTAATGTTGTCTGTTGTTGATTTTTTTCTGACATATTTTTTGGGGTTTATATGTAAAATTTATCCACAAGATGTGTTAGAAATAAACTAAAATTGTATTAACTTTGGTATGCTGAAGCTGATTTTTATGTTAATGTCATCCAAGAAATTATTAAATCATATTTTTTCTATTATCATGCAAGGACTCATTCTGCCCACAAACACTTTTAATCATCCATAAATGCTGGTAAACATTTCTCCAAATATTAAAGCTTTCAACAGAGAAGCAAAATATTTTTGGTAGATTTCCTCGTATTTTTGATGAACTTTCCATCGAATTATTTTCTTTTCATGAATTTTCATGAGACATGAAGATAAGTTTCATTTTGAAAATCATCTTTGATATAATCAAAGAGTTCTTTAGTATTCAGGGCTGACTAGGCAGAAAATAAAGTAAACCAAGTACTTAACTATTTTTATGGAAAGTTGGGAAGGCCTTTAAAGAGATGGTGGGATTTGCTCTAGTTGGTATGAATCTGCTTTTAGAATTTCTCAAATTTGCTGAACCAACTCTTAAATCTATATGATACAATAGTAGTAGAACAATATACTGTATTCCATAAGATGTGGATTTTTTGCAAAGATAACCCTGCATCTTATATGGTCTAAATGTCAGAATTTGCTGAAAGACTATTGGTGATATGTCTTATAGGCAAGAAAATTCGGCAAATGGAGGCAGAGCAGGTCTTGGATATATTGGTGATCTAGGCTGAGATTATACATACATATATTTATTCAGCACACAAAGGCATTAAAATTTTACTGTCATACTTTAAAATATCAATTTTTTAAAACACTTATTTTTTCAGGAGATTATTTTTGTTGCTCGTTAGAGATTGTTAAGTATTGAGAAAATAATTTGATTAACAATTGAGAATTCATTATCATACAATTGAAGCCAATGTAATCAGTGATTATTATTGGCTGTGAAGTAAATTCTAAATTATTTCTTGAGAAAATATTCACCCAAAAATTTTCTACTGTGAGTCATTTTCCTCCCTGGCAAGTAGCAATAGCTGGCTTGCTGTACATTTATCTGGATGAAGATTTTTATAATTGCTTGAATAGCATTGTTCAAAAACAAGATCAATTCTTAAGACTTTGAACTAAGAGTAATGTATGACTCAGGAGTTTTTGTTCTGTGTACTAGTACTAGCTATGGTTTTTCACTGTGTGAATGGTTCCTAGGACAGGCCTGTCTATTCTTGTATTACTACTGTGTGTGGGTATTGGCCAGTGAGTTATAATGGTTTTTCAGCAGATTCCTTTGAAAAACCAGCAAAAGGTTTCTTGGCATACTTCTAGTTAAATAGTGTGATACCGGTACGTATAGCTGGTGTGTAAGATCACACAATTGCAATTTAGTTGCATTAATGGAGTGGCTATTATCATATTATTATATCTTTGCTATTCGCATGATTGTCATTCCATGATATGCTCTTTGTTATCTATTTATTCAACTTGTATCATGGGGCATAATATCTCTTATGTATGAAAACAATTGCTAAATTCATAGTTTTCTATTTAATCCATCTAAATATGGAGCAATATTATCCATACTTACTATGCCATGATTACTTTCCTGAACATTATCTAATTGAACTATACTTTGAGCCACATTATATCTTACTTCATGACTGATTACTACTTTGGTATTGTGGCAAATTTTCTGAAGCTTCCCATTTTTTGAAGTTGCCCTTTCTAAAGTTGCTGCAAGATTTCTCAGCAACATATCATTGGGCAGATCCAGCAGGCCCTCACCAGAAACTGCAATGATCACATACTGTTCTGTGTACGAACATCCTGCCATCATGAACTTACTGTGCTGACAGAACAAATGGAAACAATTGTGAACTATCATAGTGTGGAAATTAAGTTCAAACTCCCTGCATCGTCAGGTGATCCAGGATCATGTGACCAGACAAGCACATAGAGGCAATGGGGGGATACCAATGGGTGCAGACTCTGAGAATCCTCTTTGTGCTCTGAGAAAAATAAAAGTCTACAACCCACTAGGCCTATTCAAGGCATTTCTGTGGCTTTGATGGACTTTGTGATTAATGGGGTGTCTTCACTTTATTTTGTTAATGTCCTTTAAATGTACTTAATACATAAGAACTGTTCTTTATTGTTATTGTGTGTTTCATCTTAATGTAACTTGTTAATGGTTTTGCATATCAGTGGTAAGGTTAATTTGGGATGAGTGAGTTTCAAGTCAATTTGTGCTGTCCAAAGTGCTCTCTTCTGAATTCAACTCAGGTGTTCTTAAAAACGCCTTCCCAAGAGAATGTTTGCAAGGGTGACTTTGGTAGTTGTTCATTCAGTGATTCTTTGTTCGTAGAAAACTTAGGTGATTCATCATCAGCGAATTTCTATCCGACGTCCGATATATGCCTCTAAGAGTGCTTTTCAATTCTCTCCAGCTGGAGCTTCTCTTTGCCAAGTGTTGGTCTGTGTTCTATCAGTTTTTTGGTCTTCTTCTTGGTTTCTTCAAATCTCTAGTTTGAACATTTAAGTGTGTGTGTGTGCATGTTTATGAAGTAAATGTATGCATGAGTGTGTGTGTATTTTAAGGAAAATGTACGAGTGTGCATTTTTTCATATTGTCATTGCATAATCGTTTTGTTGAGTGTGCTTGTCTGAACCCAGTATCTCAAAATTGTAATGGAATATCTGAGATATTGTATGTGATGTAATATTTTTGAATTGTCAAATTTGATGGATATGTGGATTTTTTATGAAAAGATTGGCAACTGCCTTTGGGAGGTTTTGGAGGGGTTTCCCTCCCAACTTTGGGTGAATGCCAGGCAGAGTGGCCATGTGGCCCCCCTCAATGAAATAAATATCACAATTGAAGAATGGTGTCTTATTATTTCTATTTCACCTTCTAACACCTAGCATGCATGTACAGGTACATGAAAAGCTCTACTTGGTATCTCATGGATCTTCTTAAATGTTTTCTGTCTTAGAATGGTGAATTTTAGAAAGATGAGTTTACATTAAGATACATTGAATGGATGTTACAATCTTCATAATTTTTTTGCATTATAAAAAAGTTTTGATGTATGTGACTGCAAATACATAAACATAGTCACTGCTTTGAAAAATATATTCAAAGTAATGTAGCATCTTTGAGTTTAAGACTTAAATATTTGTATTACTTATGTTATTTCCTTACTCATTTTACCTTTGAGTAAATAGAAAAATGTTCATCAGCTAATTTGAGGGAAAGATGCGTTTTCTCCAAAACACCTTGAGACAATAACTCAATGCGTAAAATAAATAATAAAAGCCTTCCGATATTTAATGCGACCTTAATGACTTTCTTTACGCGTGCGTTTAAAAGGCTTTTGGAGTTAGGTGAAATTACATTGTAATTAAAATCCCTTTCGAATATTCTACTTTGCATTTTGCTTCATCTCGTTTGAAATAATTTTCTCTCGGAGCGTTTTCCTTGGTTTGATTTTGTATCTCGAAACGAATACTTGAATAAGAGTGAGAAGGTTTTCACAATCATGTTTTTAGTCATAAGTTAGCTTATGATCATACTTCGCAGTTGTCGATTTCTGTAATCGTTCATAATAATTTCATGATTAGAGAAAGTGAAGACCTTGGGAAATAGCTTCTTAATTATCGCTTCCTGCTCCTGAATGTTGGTGTTATTCCATCCTTTTCATAAGTTTTAACGTTCAGTAAGTTTCTTTTTTCATGATTTAGCGATGTGAAATCTTCAAAGATACTTCATAACGTATGAAATCCTAAATGCTTATAGGGAGACAGAATTGTGATGACTGACCAAAGTAATTCACATAATTGTAATTGCTCTAATGCCTTAAGAATCGGTCTTGATAAGGCAAAAAATCTTAAAGTATTCTTAACTAAGTAGATGAAAAAATGACTCGTTCATGTCGCTGCTACTTGATGATACTCATTGATAATAACATATTCCCTTTACTCGTAAATGCATATTATCATCTTCACATAATTCATTCATGAGAGATGACATATTCCAAATTGGTAATAAGTATGTTTAAAGCGATTAATATTCAACCTGCACCTACGGATATGGGATGATAATTTGTTCCCATTTGGATCAGTTTGTTTTTGATATAAGTAATATTATTATCTGCAAATGGAAAGACAGAGATGAGAGAGTTAATTCAACAGATGATTTCTGTGCCATCTTAACCTGAGTAGATGGAATAAAATCACCCATTGACCAATCAGGCTTGTTCTTCTTAAGGGAATGAAGGAATGGATTGGATCTCCAGTTTTACCTTGTGTGTGCTTGCTGAGCGATTGTTTTTATTGAGTGCACTCAAGTTGTATGAGTAGTTTATTATTGCTTAGAGTACAGAATGACTAACTTAGGTGAAGGGTTCTTCGTTTGGGTAACACTTTTCTTTTAGTTAATTCTCTGATGCCTATGTTTTGTTAGCAATAGGAAACTAGGAAAATAGGCTATTACGAACTAACACGTTTGGTGGTGGGTGAATCTGTGGAAGGTAGAAGGGGAGATCCAATCCATATTCCATTAATATGAACATATTTTCTGAAAATCCTTCAGCCCAGTGTGCTTTTTGATCTCTAAAAAAGTTGTCCGAGCTGATTTTTATAAGCTCTCCAAATATTCAAATCACAAGACTCCTTTAGACATAGATTGAGTATTTTTTAGGAGTTTTTTTCAGTTGAAATTTCGAGTAGGTCCTTTTTTATTTGCCATCTCAGAGTCATTGCAAGTAATGTCTTCAATCTTATACCTTGGTATCATCAAGCTGAGCAATTTGTAATAGTAATGCAAATGGAAACCATGCAAGATTTACTCCTGTACCCTGTGGAAGGCAGCCTTTAGCATCCTTCCATTCAATTCCATTGATGAATTGAATGAAACAAAGGATATAAATTCTACTCAATTTATACTGGCAGTTTATATTGCAGTAATGATAAAAAATTTAAGTATTCTTTTGAAATTCAGTGAATCTAGCCTACGTTTTTTGCATTGGTGACATATAAGTTTAGAGCAAGGATGAAAATAGGATTTGAATAATTAATACAATGGTAGTGGTACAAATGCCTTATTAATCCACTTAAATTTGAGAAGAAAATTATTAAAATATATGTTGCCACACAGAAAAATAAAGAAAAAGGGATGCTGTTTTCATTTTCATGATTAATTCTTATTAATGTGGCTGAAAGGAGGAGCAGGAAGAAATCTCTTATTGACATTCACTTCTAGTACTGCTACTACTACTGAGTGGCATAATTCATCAATTCTAATTTAATTGTTCCCTATTGGTTTTTGAGAGTTTTGTGTTCAAACATCTCTGATATTATTCTCGATCTTTTGCGTTGAAGCAAATACTCGTATCTTAAGTAAGATGTTAGAGATGAGTGCCTGAAGTAAAAATTGGATTAGAACATACACCATTTGAAGGAGAAAACACATCTTTCTCTTTGTTATTATTTGTAAATGCAATTTGCCAAATACGACAATGATTATTTTTGCTGGTTTAACAAAACTACTATGATTTTCATCAGCCTGTAAAAATGTGTTGGAGGTCCAGACAAAATATGGTTTATTAACATTTTTTTCCACAGGATAATATGTTTTATAATCCATAAACTAATGAAATATGTGTAATCTTTTCTGAGTCTATTAGGCTAGCCATCCCTTGCAATATGGAGGCCATGGATGCTTATGCAGAGTGTAAAGTGGAGAAGGCTCTGAAGGAAGAGAAGGGAAAAGGTACAGAAGGACTACATTGGAGATGCTTTTCTTTGGCAGCCATGTCAGAAGCTGACAAGGAAGTGTTGGGAGAGAGTATGGTATAGTTTGTTTCTTATGGTTCTTCTTTTTGTTTGTTTTTCCATGTAAGATTTCTAGAATAAGAAATTTAATTTATATTTATTTTGTACACTGCAATTCCACACCATTGTCTCGTACAGGAATTTTATGCATTTCTATAACTAATTGATTACCATCAGATAAATCTCAACATTGTTCTGTATACCTGTATTTTTAATGTGAATGCAAACAAATGTTCTCTAATGCACTGCTCTATAAATAGTCTTAAATGTCTATTTAGTAATCTTCATTGTACATATTATGAACATTCTACATTACCATTGAATATTATGTACTATTTTAATGGTAGAAATATTTCCTAGATTATGTTACTTATATTTTTATATTGGTCCAGTCGAAATATGGTTTATTAACATTTTTTTCCACAGGATAATACGTGTTTTATAATTCATAAACTAATGAAATATGTGTAATCTTTTTTGAGTCTATTAGGCTAGCCATCCCTTGCAATATGGAGGCCATGGATGCTTATGCAGAGTGTAAAGTGGAGACGGCTCTGAAGGAAGAGAGGGGAAAAGGTACAGAAGGACTACATTGGAGATGCTTTTCTTTGGCAGCCATGTCAGAAGCTGACAAGGAAGTGTTGGGAGAGAATAAGGTATAGTTTGTTTCTTATGGTTCTTCCTTTTGTTTATGTTCTTCCATATAAGATCCAGATTTTCAGAGTCTCTTAACAATTGTTGCATATTAATGTTTGCCTTCTTGCAGTTTTTTCAAGAACAGTCTTCATTTTGAACAAAAAGAGCATATTAGTTGCTTACTGTATCACATCTTATGGATGTTTTGTTTAAGATACCCTTTATCTCTGTATCTTCTGGAATTTTATAGGTTTTTGAAGTATATTGATTCATATAATGTTTGTTGCAGATAATATTTGATGAATTAAATGTGTTGATTGCAATTTGCTAAATTTATAGTTTGGATGCTTAAAATTAAATTAATTGAAAAGTGCTATTTGATTTTCTTATACTGGCTGGGGGTCAAGTCAAGGTCTTTCTTCCTAGGATGCCAAAATGCCTCTGGCTTGTCCCCTTTACATGGATAAGAATGAGCAAAGACAGAATCCCTAAAATAACTGCCCTAAGAATTTACATTATTAGCAGATAAGATCAAATTATTTATTATAACAAGCATAAATCTTTTATTAATTCTACAAATAGTTTTTATTTGATCAAAACTTAAGTTACTTGGTGAAGAATGAAGCCTATAAAAGTTAGGCTATGATTTTTTGTCTCTACAGCCAAGAATATTAGAGTATATAAGCTACTAATACAGTTACAGATCAGTAATTTTGGGACGACCCTATTGTAAAATTAAATTTTTGTTTCTAGGGAATAGGCTATGATAAGGTTCATCAAAAACTTATGCAGATTGGTCAAAATATATATGTTTAGGTATCTTAATTCAGTAAATATGAATGGGAATATATTTTCTGTTTCCATGGTAATTGTGGCCAATTTTAGCAGTTTTTCTAATAGTGGAATGCTATAGAATTATTGGTGTGGAATTCTGATGATACTGTACTTATTTTACATTCTTTACTTTAAAATTTTAACTCCTGTAAATATTGTAAGCAAACAGTATCTTTTAAATAACATTCAATGGTCTAATTTGAAATAACATCATTAATAGTATCAGCACCTTACCAAGTTGACAGAAGTCTTTCATTGCATCAAATATGGTATATTTTTTTGAAAAAAGGTTTTCCATCTCTAATCTATGGTTATTTTGATTGCAATATTTGTTCCTTATATTCCCCCAAGCTTACAGACATAGAATACTCATCAGAAAAGTATGCACATGATTTTTATTAATATTATTTAAAGGATATAAAAATTTTATAAAAGATCAAATGGCCGTTTTTTGCTTTTTGGACTTGATAAAGTGATAAGTTTTACTCTTCGAGGAGTTTTCTTCAGCTCTTGAACTGGAGCAGTGTTCCCCTTTGTGTCTGGGGATTGGAACTCCTTGGAAGTGGAACTCTTTGTTGGAGAAGCATTATTCATCTCTTCTTGATTACCTTCTGCAGTTGAGTTGCCAGAATTTGTTAATGCATGTCCTTCACTATCTTTGTCACTCGACACAGTAGCATTTGCCTGTTTCTCAGAACTTTTCTCCTCCCTAGTTTCTTTCTTCTTTGAAGGAGAGTTCTTCTTGGCTACCGAAGCAGCTGGGCTATCTGCTCCACCTTTCCTATATAATTGAACAAAAATTATCAGCATGAGATTGATTTTCATGATTTATGGTTATGATTATGGAAGAATGAATGAGTGAATTGATTAATTTGTTTCCTATACTAACTCGCTGATGATACTACAAAACCAGCAATATATTTACTGTAACTTGAACTATAACCTCATAATGGAGGTAAGTGAATTTTTATTTTAAATTTTTAGAGTAAAATTTTAGTAATATCTAAATAGGGATTAGAATTGCCTAAATAACTGATCATGAATCTCATATTTCCTGATCACTAAGAAACATCAATTTCTTACTCTGATAAGAACATCTATACTATTCAAGAAATTCTATACTATTCTGATAAATTTTGCTATAACTGCAGTCTCTTGAGATTTAAATACAACGAAAGTGAATTTAATTGCAAATGAAAATTTGCATCACAACTACAATTTTACACCAGGGGTTTAGCTTGAGTACAAGTTTACCTTTCAGTTTTTTTGCTTTCTGGAGATCTTCTATTTTTCGGTGACTTCAAGGGATCTTTAATTGTGCCATTTGGACTCATATTTGTTTCCTTGTTGTCATCTTTTGTCTTCCCACTATCCACATCTTTCTTCTTGTCTTCTGGTTTGTATGGCACTCCTAACTCATCTTCATTGAAAGTTATGACTGAACAATAACCATCTGTTGATGATACCACAAGTATTCTGCCATCTGAAGACCTAAAATCAGAAACAAAGACAGCAATTATATCAATTAGCTAAAAAAATCTGTTATAATTTTTATTGGAATACAAATATTACAATACTCGAAAATAATATGCACCCTATTGTGTCCTTTTTTGGCTGAAAAATGGGGTGGGTATTAGAATTGATGGTGCACTAGATTCTGGCACAAATCTACTGGTGCACATGTCCAGTTGGATTCACTGCTCACCCTGTTTCCTTATAACTCGTCAAACATTTTACCTAAGCGCTATATATTTTGCTCGCAAGAGCCCCCACAGACTAAACAGTCAGTTGATAATTTTTAATTGTAAGGGAATCTGTAAGCTCAACAAATTCTTCAATAGGCTGATTATAAATTCGTGAATGTGCACATGTTGGTTAGTTGGTAATTCGTTAATGTGTGCATTTATCAAATACACTTATATAAATTTCCCATACAGGATAGAAGGTTTGGCATGGATGACTTCCGATGTTTCATTTACGTGTATAAGGTACTGTGGAGGTGATGCTCATTTGATTTGAGGTGTGCATTGAATTCTTGGGCAAAAGATTTTTCAATTTCTAATGCTCAAATTTTGGGGTGAGCATTACATACGATGGTGCATTATTTTGGAGTAAATACAGGATGTACATATGTATACATATATTAATTATGTGATATATAGGTAAACCTATTTATCGCATAATTAATAAATTTTGCAAAGAATGCAGAGTATATGCACAGAGAAGCAAAAATTGAACTTGGTGTAGCTAACTGACCACTTATAATAGCAGTAGTATTGTTTAAAGTGCTTTAGCAGAGATCAATTCAGTTCTCTCAGCAGGAATTGAACCCAGGACTGACCTATAGCTACTTTAAGAAAGCCTTCATTTATATTTAAAGCCAATAAATAAGCTTTTCAGGTTGTCTCCTCATCCTCGTTGATTAATATCAAAGGCTTTAAAGCCGCTGTTACTAAAATATAAAAATACTAAATCTTCCCCCTCCTTGTAAGCTACTAGATACTCCTGATTCTTTTCAAATGTGATTGGCTTCTAAACTTACAGAAAGTAAAAATATCATAGTAAAAACTTATTGTTTTATATGTAATTTTATGTGAATTATGTATCTATGCCATACAATTATGAATATAGCTTCACAAGTTTTCTCTACAACTACTTCCTGCAACCAAGTAAAATAGAATATCAAGAAACTTACCATGTAATGTCAGTTAATCTTGTGTAGTGAATATTTGAGATTTTAGCAAAAGGCACAGGCTGTTGCGTGTCGTACAAAAACACAGCAGTTTGAGTAGCAACAGCAAACACTATTCTGTATGGAAGAGCAAATAAAGAGAAGTTCTTTTCCCATGGCTTCTCTTCTTCTTTAGAAGAACTGTCTGCAGCTTCAGTGCCCGATTCATCACATTTTGCATTTTCAGTATCAATTTCCATCTTTTCTTCCCCATTTTCAGTGGTTGAGGAACCTTTTTCCTTCATATCCTCTTCCTTACTCTTCTTCCCACTGCGTAACTCAAACAGTACTGGACAACACCGTACTGCAATTGTGTATTTATCTCCAGTAGGTAGGTAAACTACAGGTCTGTAAATTAGATATCAGGATATAATGTAATGAGTAATAAATAATAACAAGACATTACAATCATGTTTCCCTTTAAAATAATCAACTATTTATCCTATTCTGGCAGGCTAGGCAAGGCTGAGAGACCCATGCAGATTTCTACACCATTTCATAAGGAACCTAATTGAATGAGTTGTACGTATGTTATCTCCTTAGCCTTCATATAGCTAATAAAATATAGAATTTGTTCTATTACTAACAATATCCAACAAAATCTGTTATTTTCACTTCCCTTCAAAAATACTTCCAACTCATCAAATTCAAAAATTATAAATAATGGAAATTTGATTTATCATAAAAATGAAATTATTTAATACGTTGAAAATACAGAATCTATTAAAAATAATCAGAAATAAACACATTGATACCAACCTGTTGAGCATATGTCTTGAATATATGTAGGTAACATTAATGTTTTTCTGATCACCTTCCTGTTCAATGACTCCTGCAGGTGTAATGAGCAGTTCACCATCTGGAGTGAATGATAATCTTCGAAAGAAGGATTTTAAGGTGTCATCATGATAGAGCCTGTACAATTTTTCCTCTGGGTTTTCCGAATTTCCAAGACCAGGTAACCATGACTTATAAATCCTATGAACAACGCGTTTTGTGTTCACACTAAAGATGCGACACAACCTAAATAAAAATATCAGTAAGATTATATGTCATGAACAAATAGGCTAAAACTAATGCAAAGCAATAACTTATTGAAAATTATTACCTATCACTGCTCATAGTAGCTACATACTGATTCAGGGGATCCCATGCTACACCTTGTACGAAGCCCTTATGGTCTTTCAGTATACATGTATTACGTCCTGAGAATAGCACAAATTTCTTATAATCACCATTCATATCTATCATCTAGGATCATTATTTGAGTCATTGTGTCCACTAATAACTTAAGTTTACAATAGTTGCTATGGAGCAGGAATTTAGGGGCAGCCATTTTAAGTAATTTTATTCTGCTCAGCAGCTACTGTATTATCAGCTGATAACATACCCAATTATTCTAAGAAGGAAATTTTAGTTAAAATCATTAAATTTAAAATAAAATAATCAGAATTCAAAACTTCTTATAGAGAACCATATACAAGACAGAATGAAAGAAGATCAATTTTAAGAGTAGTGTGTAGGGAATTAGTATGGAATGCGAAAGATAAGGAGATTCAGGTTAGTATTAAATAAGCAACTTGTTTGATTAAGAGCCCAAAATTTGGGCTGACATAAAGCTTTCCGTGTATTAAATTATTTCTAATAGAATTAAAAGTAGGTAATGTTACTTTTAACACAGAAAATGGCAAATTGATTTCCAGCTAGAATCGCAACAAGATATTAAAATTTACAAAACGTTACATCCCTTTCACAATATGATTGAAATTGGTGATAACAACGTATAAGGGCGATTAACTATAAATACCTTTCTGCACATCCCATAATATTGCTGAGTTGTCCACAGAGCCTGATACAATGTAATTACTGTCTGGGGACCAGCATAGATCATACACGTCTTCAACATGTCCTCTAAGTACTTTCAACGAAATCCACTGTTCCTTTGCGTTCCCTTCCTCGTCATTTAACGGGAATTCCGGAAGATCCTGATCTGTTTTCTGTTTCCAGATTAGGATAACGGATTCTGCAAATCAAAATAAAAGGACCAGTGCAAACTATTTCACGTAGTGGAATATTCTACCTGAGGTAGGTGGCATAACAAAATATGAAGATATTGATACAGAAGTGGGAATATTTACCATCATCACCAGAAGCAAGGAATTCTCCTGAAGGGGAAAACCTAACAACATTGACCGCTTTTTGGTGTCTTGCGAGGTCAGCGGCAAATTCTAAATTTGCGACTCCGGTTTCTTGGATTGTTATGTACCAAATCTAAAATATAAATCAAATATTCAGAACCGCACGATGATGAAAACTATAACACATATGATAGCTCTATGATTCTATTATGATAATAATAGCTTCATTCTGACCAGAACGTGTGCATCTGTTCCTCCAGATGCCAGTCTCCAAAATTCCTCTGTTCCTCGACGAGGCTGGATATCAACACTTAATACAGGATCTCTGTTGTGCCACGAAATTTCCGGAATAATACACTTCATGTTTTCAGGAACACAAGTTTTATCTATTTAAATATTCAATAACTAGAATAATTCGTTCTATGAGAAAATATGAGCAATGTATCTCAAAACATTTCATAATCCGGAGATTTTACCCCGAATTCACAACATAGACATCACAGACATTGTTCCCGCCAATTTGCAGGGACTAATTGATGAAAACCGGGAAATTTTACCGAACAAAAGAGTCAAGATATTTGATAGCGCCACCCGAACGATTTCGTATTTGCTCTTAGAAGAACCCTTATCTAAATTATCATTTATTTGTGTATATATGCTTTAATTTTACGTTACGAAACTGCTGAAGCATAAATTTTCATATAATTAATAATATTATCTAAAATTGTTTCTTTTCAACGTAATTAAACCTTTCCAGATATTATTTTCTTCAATAGCTAATGTCATAGGATCAGGATTAGAAAAATATTTCAGTAAGTCATCGATTATATTTCCCCTTACGTTATTTCCTGAACTTTAACAATTGCTTGCATTCTTCAATCGTGCCCTCCCCATTTTTTATTTATAATCGGGTGAATTTGTTTAAAGCGGTGTGAGACTTCGACTTTCCAATGAATGTGGAGTTAGTTATTCCTACTTCTAGAGTTTCGGAAATTGGAGTTTGTCAATTGGTGTATAACTGTGTGATATTATGGTGATAACACACAGTAATATCAGCGCGACTGTATCTGGTAAACAGTGAATATACTAAATAGTTTTATCACCTTTTACATCGCATGCTACAATGTTAACTATCGTTTCAAGTCCTCCGTAAGAGTAATTTCAACAACATGTTTGCATGGAATTGAAATTTAAGTTTGAGAAGTAGGTATTTGGTTAGTTAACTAGATTGTGTTAAAATTTTAATTTCACTGTTGGCTTTAATAAGCTTAACATATCCATTATATGAAATTTTCTATCAAAATTTTGCAGGTAAATATCTTTATCTTCTTACTACGAAACTATTGGAAATCATTAATATGCGTTTATTGAATACTATGAGGCCTAGTTCTATGCTGCTAATAAGATGAAATAAGGGAAGAGAACGTTTCTGGTTGTTTCCTGTTGTATGTTGTCTGTTTGATTTATTTCTTCGTTTAGAGCAGTTCTTATTTGCTGTTAGCCTCTATAGTTTTGAGATTAGAATATTTAATCAAGATATTTCAAAGTTTTCTGTATTTATTTTGCGGTTCTATTCTTGTATGTGTTTAGCGATGCTTGCACATTCAGGATTGTATCTGAAAGACATTGAATAGTTGAGAGTAATAAGTTTTCTCTTGTCATGGGTGTAGCTTTTAACTCCTATTGGCTTGTCTTTCTTGAAATCTATATGTGGTGGTGTTTCTGTTGGGCAGAGGTGTTCTTGAAGTGAGTTTAAATTTCACATAAAACCTTTTCATTTTCTGGGCAGGAAATTTCACGTTTGCTTTATTTATATATTAAGGAGGTTGTATTTTCAGATTTTAGAGGTTTGAAAGTTTATGATTGCTGTTGAAGTCTGTTTAAATTTGAAAAAGTTTTAATTTGTATCTAGCTTTTGGAACATATGTCAGCTTGCATATGAAAGACCTTAGCTGTCAAAGCACTTTTAAAATTACTACTACTACTTAAATTGTTCCTGTTTGTGTGATTATATAATTTTCTTTACCAAAGATATATTGTAGTAATTTTTGATTTGTGTTACTTTGAACTATTTGTAAGTATTTGTTTAAAAGTTTTCTATAGTGATAATAGTAATTCTACTCATTCTGCATTGGTGTGGATTTTTGAGGTTTGAGATGGTTGGATTTAAGTAATATTTGAAATGATTGAGATTCGGTATTGTATTTTGCAAATGTTAAATTTTGGTTGGTTGAGCATGTTACCAGGTATTGCTTCAGACTTGCCTACCAAGAAGCAATAAATAGTATGTATTGTTTTCTTCATTCTGTATATTGATAAAATGACCATTAATTGAGTTTTTGAATTTTAATTGATTATCCAGACAAGTCAGATTAAAGTCAACCCCAAAAATGTAATTGCTCTTATGAAGTTAATTCAGTCATAAATTTTATATTGTGACCTTTGAAATGTTGAAAATTCCAACATTTTCAGTGAGATGAATGATATTGCCAAAATTGTTAATTTGGCCTAGTGAACCAAGAAGGGTTTTTACAATTTACAGTTATCAGGATCCCCACCTTTTAAAGGCAATGTGAAATTGTTAGATGTGAAATATTCTATGAATCTAGTAAATCCATCAAGGATGGTTTGATAGATACACATAATGAGTGATACATGTGAAGATAGATGCATTGGCAGTTTAATCTTGCTCTCCAATATTTAATAAAGCAAGAGTTATTTATTTTATATTTACTTTTTCAGTATCTTTATGTATTAGGCAATAAAAAGAATTGAAGAAAGATTTTGTTTGGCTGCCCTTAAGGTGTGGTCCTAGAAGCAGTTTTCATTTGTTTGAAATTTCTTTTACCTTGAATGGATAGTAATAAAGTAGAGTTAGGTTTGTAAACTCTGTGATAGTCCCTTTTTGGCTTATGGTAAATGGTGTAAATTTCATGTACACATCTCTTTTAAACTTTGTGCTAATGTTGTTTAACATGATCAATTGACAATATAATCCTCATATCACATGAGTGGGAGAACTTATCTTAAGTGAACCACTAATGTGGTGAAATTTGCTTTAACATCTTATATCTGAGGAGTTTGTGGCCTTGATAGTTTAGAATTCTATTATTACAAAAAGGTATTGTACTACTTCTAGAAGAAGTACAATATCTTAACCATTTCAGAAGAGCAAAAATTTCCATTTTAAGTAAATTTATATGAACATTGACACATTAATCATTCGTTTACTATTAATACTTGCATGGAACATGAAACACTTTCAATATAAAAATGTAAGAACTCAGAATTTGACTATTCAAGTCACTTTCATTCATTCACAGTCCGTTTGTGTTATCCCGAGTTTTCAAGAAAATTTTAATTTTAATTGCAAGTACTAACAGTTAGAAAACTGATAAGATGCACTTGTGAAATAATTCTCCTTGTGTAGCAATTGGCTGGGAGTTTGCCCATTCCTGCTCTGCAGAATTCATTTTAAAAAATATTGTAAACCAATGTCTCTAGATACATGCCTTTCCTTCATTTTTTGTCAACAGTTGTTTTATGAGCTACTGTATAGTTTCCATTCTATTATTGCTGATTTGTTCTTTTATTCTTGGAAAATTATCTCTATTGCCATTCTATAAATGTTTCCATTCCTTCCTGAATACAAAATTTTTACTTTACATTGTGGCATTTATTTTTATCTCTTCCACCTCTCACTGCTTATGATTGGAAGTTTATCCTCTTTAAAATGGAAATGTTGGCTACCATTAGCTGCAGTTACTGGGCTAAATATTGGTTAACAAAGAATCTATGAATGGTGTGCATAAATATATGTAATAGAATGGTCAATGTTAAAACTAAAACTACACAAACAGAATAATAATTTTCTGTTTATCTCTAAGGTCTTGCAACCATCCTATTGAACATTGGATAAATATTCTTAGATATTATTATTTCTTATTGCTTCATCATTTAAAGTATTTTCCATTTTCTTCGTAGTAATCCAACATTCTCTTTTCTAAAAACTATGACACGTTTGTAAAATTATTCTCAAATTTGAATTTTCATTCTTTCTTTGGTTTAGACTTCCAAAAAAATCTTAATAAGATGTTAATTATGAAAGAAATATATCTGATTAAGGGCTTATCATACAAATTGATACAAAATCTAAAGAGTCATTACTAGATTCACTTACCTTACCTAGATGTGTATGTACAGTCAGCCAAAATGATCTGCATCTTTTTCATAAAATAAGGGATAATTTTCTGTAAATATGGTCATGGTTTTATGATTTGTTTTCAGTAGTATTTTACATTGCAAAATCTCATGTTGGTGACCTGTAGTGAATTTCCTCTCATAAACTCCTGACAATTTCTGAATGTTACTTTCACACTTTAATATCTAAGGGTAACAATCTACTATCTGATCAATAACCTGTAAATGAATTTTTTTTAACTATTATACCTCAAAAGATATCCTCCAAGATGTATAGAAATTGGTTTATCTCTTGATCATTATATTATTATGGAAAAATTAAAAATATTATTTTTTTCTTGACTTTGTTTCCAAGATATTGTTTTAAAATTACCATCTATTTAGATATGGTAACTCATATCATCCTTGCTGTTTTATTTTCAGTGAAATTACAAGCAGTGAATCTGTAGGTTTATTCCAGTTTAATAAGAAAATCACAACTTAGATACAATTTTCAATTGAATTTTTGTCGAAGAATATTAATTTGGGTATTTTCCAAGCCAGGTATCACAGATTGGGCAGTAGTGCTCAGCTGTTTTAAACCACTTCAAAAGGTATGGACAGCAGCACATACTGAAAGAAATATGAAGATTTATATGATTCTTCTTTATAATGGGAAGTTATTCTCTTGGAGTTTACAGTTTAGTTATTGTTCTTACCAGATTAGTGAGCAGAAAGCTGCATTCTTGTGTGTTCTTCCATCAATTGTGTACTTAACATTAGTTTGGACATAGCTTGAGCAGTTGGGACAAGTTTTCTTAACACTTTTCCTGCGTAACTTTTCAACATACTCTTCTATCATGTTGGAAAATATATAGACATAATATACTGATACTTGAAAGTCATGATAGTGCTTTTCAAAATATACTTGATTTTTTCATTAGAATTATGTGAAATGCATGCAGATTTGTTATAAAACTTTTATTTAAATGAAAAAATGAAAAGAATGAAGTAGAAGAAAGTTTAAGTAGGAACTAAGCTAAATAATCTTACAATAACATCATGGCACATGTTAAATTATTCTGATATATCTGATACTGTCAAATGACTAAGGTTAATGTCCTATATGGTACGAGTATTCTCTGGAAATAAATTATCTTAAATTCTTGAATTTCATTTTAAGATCTACTGTAAGAAAACCTCAGTTCCTTTATTGATAATACCATTACAGGTGGATCTTGGCTTATGATGTCTGAGCATTGTATGAGCATTCTTCCTAATGACCAATTTAGTCTTTCAAGTTTGTGTATGTTTGTCTCAGACTCAAACTAGTAGCACAACAGCTTTTGTTGTGAAATGAATTTATGTGATTTCATCACTTTCTTTCATACCCCTATGAGCTGTACAACATGTATGGACAACTATGTATTTGCATTATAGTTAATTAATATTTGACTGATGTACAGATTGATTTATAACTAATCATGAACAGAATAACACAACAGAAAAGAACCATTTGTAATATACACAAAAGCAAGAAATTGTAATCAGTGCCTTATTGAATCCTATACCTAGTGCCTTTGTGTTTAGCCTCCCTTGCTAGATAACCCTCTGTTGATTCTCTGTTTATTTAGATCATGTTCTCTATAATGTAAATATGAACATTTTTCTTTTGGGAGCTCTCTTGCATCTTCTGACCACTAACAGTATTTCTTTATCTTACTATGGTAGACTTGCAGAGCTTTCATTATAGGGAGAATATTATTATTAAAGTCATATTCCTAAAAGTGTAGAAATTGACTAATTTATACTTATTTTAATATAATTTCCAAAATTCTAGTTAATGACCTGGTAAGATCATAAATATCCTTTCAACATAGAAGTTTCCTAATGTAAGATAAATTCTACCAATAATTTCTATTAATGATAAATACTTCAGTTTCCATATAGATACCCCATTATTCCATATGTTCTTCCATTGTGGGATACTATTTTTTTTAGGACAGATTGGTTTGATAACTCGAATTATATAGTTATCTACGCATGTTATAGAGATGATTGTGATATTTTAGTCTTGAGAATAGAGTACATAGCGTTGATTAGGCAATCGCCGTGTGTTTGAATAGTTATGGTGATTATTGAGGTCGCCAAAAGTCTATTAAAAAGAAATCTTGAAATGATATTTACTTTATTTTTCTGTATCGGGAAATTATTTTCAGTACCCTATATTCGCGGAGCTATTCTTTTTCAGTTATAGTTCGATCGCAGTACTAAAATAAATTTGGAATAAAATATTTACATTTATGAAGGTTATGTTGGTATTTGTATATACTTACCTGAATTGCTTTCCATATTCACAACGAAATTTATTTACGTGTAATTTACTCCCTTAGTAACCAAATCGTTGGATGACATTGTGATGATCTTGTAAACCTTATTTAAAGCAAATTTATCGTAAAACTTGTTTTAAGTTTGCTCTTGTCATAATGTTAATCCACGTTAGGTTGCCAGACGTCTGACTTAAAGAGTTATCCACCATTTTCTTTTATCTTATCTATCAGACTTCCGTCTTGCTTGAAAAATATTCCGTAAATGCAGTGATGATTTTCCTGGATGTATGTTTATGATTTACTTATTTAGTTTTCCTTTTAATATATTATTTAATATTGATATTTTTATTATTGATTTTAATTACGTTATATTCAATAGAAAAGACTCCAAAACCGCCTAAAAATAATGTTACAGCCTAAAAGAATGTGTTAAAGTCTAAAAGAAGACCGTAACACATTAGTTTATTCTTATTTAGTTCATTAGTGTCTTTTGGATGTTTTTTGCAGTTTTTCCTACTGATTAGAACTTGACCATCTGTAGCTGCACTACGTTCAGATTTTTTTTAGCATTTTTCTTTTATTGCTAAATTTTTAAAAGCTTAGAAGTTATTTCGTGAGTTGAAACTACGCTATTTCAGAGTTCTGCAAACTTGTGCGATTCGATTTGTTTGAGAGTTTTCAGTTAAAAAAATAAATGAGACTATCTCACGAAATTTGAATCAGTTCTATCCTTTTATTTAGATATGTATTCGGCAATTTTAAATCTAGTTATAATGAACTCGACGGAACGGCGACTCACTTTGTAGTAATCCATGAGAGGAGTTGAATAAACGAAACCACTTTTCAAAAAGAAATAACCTGCAAGCTGCTGCTTTTGGTTCCGTACATTGTATTGCAGAGTTGCTTCGATTTTTATACGCGGTTATTCCTATAATACCTCTGGTAAGAATCGCTACATATTTAGAAAATGTTTAGAGGTACCGATAAAATTTAGTCGCTCGTGGCTTTGTTTACGGAATATTTTTAAATTTCCATTAATAAAATTATTCTGAATTTATGACTATTCGTCAACGAAAAAGTCATTAGGAACGTGAGAAATACGATAGCTGCATTTTTCTTTATTTTGTCAACGAGATGAACCAGATGCAGCCGAACGGGTCGCCGTGGGTGGACTATGATAGACGGTGACGCGGAAAAATTCAGCCAAGAGACGAATGTAGGAATTGTTTTGCTTTGATATGCTTCCTTCAGATAGATAATGTCCGTTAACGGAAAGGGCTAAGCAGTCATAAAGCAGAGCGTTATTGGAAGGTTTTTTTTTTTTATCCGGAAAACAATTTTCATTGAATCGATCGAGCACGATTGATATTAATATTCAGTTTTTACCGTGTATAAGCTTCATGATCAGCTCTCAATTTTGTTGTTTTGAGGTTTAGCAAGTTTAATGGAGTAAAAATGAAATTAGCTAGCGAAATACTATTTTTATGTTATTATTAGATGATAGTATCCGTGAAAGGAAATGAATAGAAATGAAATATGGATTAGAAAATTATCTATGCAAGAGGCGCCGATATGTGTCAGATCGCGGTGATGGCGATCGTTCCATCGTTGGCCTTCATGTTTACTTTATTGCCATGTTTTATCACAAGGATTTAGGGCTATCTCGTGATTCTCATAAAACACTTTGTGGGATAGGCAACGAAAGAATGAACGGTGATAGAAAGTAGGCTTTTCGTAATAGAATTTATACTTTTAGGAGTACGTTTCCCCATCACAATACGGAAATATTAAAATGTCTCACAATATCTTGTATCTTCTCCAGACGAAAAGAATATTTTGTGTGTTTCATAGCTATAAATACAATAGCATTGAACTAGATTTTGCTTAGTTAAAATATCAAACAAACAGCCTAATGCTGAGTAACATTCAGGCGATTGGAATGATTATTTTCTTTCATGTTTCCTCTGAGTGTAAAAGCAAATTCTGTGCTAATATTTGGGACGTTACCTTTCCTTCTACGTAAATAAACCGACGTATCTTTCATTGTATCCATTTTCATTGTTGCTGATCAATGGAGTTCGATAGATTATTATGTGTCATCGAAGCACTTTTAAAAGATACAAATACCTTTACTATGTGTATGGTTTTCATAGCGGATAGTCTGTCTTGATAGACGGCGAAACTTATTGACTTTCGGCCATCTTTCAGTGATATTGTGGGTGGATGAGGGTGTTCCGCCCAAGGAAGACCCTCAGTGCATTTCCCGGATATAATGGGAAATTAAGCAGCTGAAGGTGTATTCAATACGTAGCGGCAGCTAAATTTATTTTCGCAAGCTTAGTTCGCTGAAGGCTACAGAAAATCGACGGGATATCCTTCGGAAATCTGGTAAATAAATTAATTAAATTCAGTCCGAGAGGTCATTACCGATGGTTTAAGGTTTATCCTCGTATTCAGTGAGATAGAATTAATTTTTAATTTGTTAAATGAATTGCATAGGAACGAAAATGATTTCATGAATATGATTTCATTTTTGCATGTAAATAATTATTTCCTGCGTAAGCAATAAAAAGTATTTCCGCGCATAAAACATTCCCTATTTGTCGAATTGAGATGTACTAAAAAACATTCATTTATCGACTCTCGCTTTGAAAGGTCATTTGTGTACAAAAGTTCTTTCATATTTTTTCTATTGCCCCATTCTGTTTATATTGATTACTTGTCTTGATTACTGATGTGAAGTTCAATCGGAATCTGAGATATTACAAAATTTTAGGTTTCAAAATCGGAGAATTTTTAACCTAATTTCCGATGCCAAAAAAGAAATTTTGGAAATTTCTGTTTAAATCACAATCTTTTCATTCTTGTTTATTAGTGATTAAAAGGTAAATACTTATTAATAGAGCGATCAGTAACCCTAAAATCTATAGATAGTAATAACGCCTTAATAGAAGATTTATGGTGAATATATTTTATTTATTATTGTTTAAATTATAGAATTTTCTTAGATGCTATCCAGTTCTTAAAATTTTCATAAATGCCGTTAGTTTCAATTTGTTTCAGCTGCAATTAAGATGATTAGCTTTTATCTCTTTAAACGTTGTTTATTCAGTTATTTAATATCAATTCGATAATTATAATTAATATCATGTAATATAAAAATTAAATTAAATTGTTGCTCTGAATATTAGGACTTCAGTATGATAGCTGGGTGATTGGATTAAAAAATTCCTTTTATAGTTAAATTCTCACCCAAATTTTTCATTGAAAGGATATCATACTTCGATTCATTCTCTTGCAGCTCCTGCATTAATTACTCTATTAATTTTTTATAAATAAACATACATTGTGCGTTAAGAATTTTTTGACAAAACTTTTACTAAATATGATGAATTTTAACCATTGTAGGAATCGAAATTGGAAAGGAATCGTAATTTTATTATAGTATCAAGAATCCTATTGGAATCAATGCATAGAGAATAGTACAGAGCAAGCATACGTTTGGTATTCCTTTTGAGTCTTACTTTTATTTAAATGTTTGTGACATAAAACCCCAACCTCACTGACAAGAACAGACTCGCATTCAATTACTTTATCCATTTTTTGAAAATCCCTTTCATCGATTCCTATTGCTTTGGAAACTTTTCTTCTTGAAATGATGTGAAGATGAAGCGAGCCTCGCGTTTTTTCCTCCGGTAAATTTGTAAGAAAATTACTTTTTAATTTTTCGTTTTCTGTATCCTGTACTATGAATTTACTTTTCAAAATGAAAAAAAAAAATATGTTGAGTTTTCCAAATAAATGATCGAGATTCCATTCTTTGTCGTAACATTGTTTATGGATTCTGAGTACTAAAATTTGCATTACTCAAGAAATAAGGACAAAGAAAGAGCTCCTAATATCCAGTAATTCATACGAGTGTTTGATTAACTCCAAAATTGGAATCAATCGTTAAATATGCACCTCATAATTAGATTTGTTAAATGTTACCTTTGATTTGAAAGCAAAAATAACCAAGACTAGAATTTATTTAAACGAAATCTGTCTCGCTCAAGACACTATCCTGCTTCATTCGCTGTTTTCTTTTCGTCCCGTTACCTTTTGCGCATGATCAAGATACTCTTCGCTCCCGGTTTAAAAGGTGGATTTTTATTGTCCCCAAATGCAGTGGAGCCCGCTATAGCCATATTAGTAGACCAGAAGTCATTTTCATTATGTTAATCATCATCCTCTTCTCTCTCTCTATGTTTCTTCTGGTCTCTGAAGGAGGACGGAGGGTTGCCTTTGGTGACAGCTTTGATTCTATGTGGAAGCCCACATTGTCAACGTTAACTCGAAGTACTTTATGATATACTACTACTAAAATTTCCTCCATAGCAAAAACAGTTACCTTGATGATTCTTAATCTTATTAAAAAATGTATTCATTAAATCTTTTAAATGTTGACAGAAAATTACACCGTTGGGTTTCCAATAATGTAAGAATGATTTATGTGATTTACTTTGAAAACGTGACGCCCCTTGTCATTGGGAATATTTCAGGAAATGGCATAGTTAAGCTTCAACGCCCTTGCTCAGACAGGGGGATCGCCAATACTCCAAAGAGGATCCTTTTGACTCATTTTTACTTCATTTTTGCAATCATTTGGAAAAGAAATGAAGATATCGCAAAGCAGAAGAATTTCCATCTCACTGTGCAATCTGCTCTGACAATGAGATAGAGTGAGATCTTGCCTATCAGTTTTTTCACAGGGAAGTCAGGAAGGAACAAAAGAAGTCGCCCTCTTCACCCGAAAACTTGACGATTCTTTAAAATAATTTAGGAGTAGGCAACCCGTAGTACACAATAGTTCGCGGACACTCTAGATATCCAAATACAGCAAATAAAGCAAAATCTCTATATGTTTTAAAGTGTCTTATTTAAAAATTAAAATTTTGTTTTGCAGCGTGAAAGAGAGATACATTTATCATGCTCCGCTTATAACATTATCCTGCTTGTAAATCTGTTTTTCACTCTGTTTCTTAAAAGAGTTATTGCAATTCTTAAGGTAAGGCAACGTTGATGTATTTTTCGCCTCTATGCTTTTATCTCGGAAAGGAAAGGAAATGTGACAACCGGATATCGTTTGTGGTTTCCTGTAATAGCGGTTGGAATATTCTAATGAGCCCGTCTCAGATTCGTAATGTGAAATTAATTCGAGCAGCAAATGACGGTCGAAATAATTGGTTTCCACCTAAATAAACGAAATGATCAATCACGACTTGGGTCAAAATTAGATCGAAGTGAATGTGTGACTCTTATTTCCGGTTTAAAAGTAATCCTCGGCTTAGGAATGAAACAGAGATCTTCGTAATCTTCCTTCGCAATTTCATCTTATCATCGTAAAGTTGACGTAAGCGATATCTCAGCGGCTCCATAATCGGATGCAATTTCTCTTGCGTCCGGTATTTATAGAGCTCTCACCTTGTCCTTGTCCGTTGGAGCACCACACCCACTCTCTCCATTTGCATCTTTGTGTGCGAGAATTGGATCGACTTCAATTGGGACTTTCTCAGCGGAACATTACTGGAACTAAGAGCAGGGCCGGCCATCTGCCAATGGCCAGATACAGTTAAACCCGTTTAAGATGCTCCCGCTTAAGATATTATTCCGCTTAAGACGCGTATTTACCAGATTAACTGCAACCCCCTCAATCCAATCTCATTCGATTTATAATCCATGTCTTCCCGTAGTCTTATCTCTCCAATCGTTTCTTTTTCCTTTCCTTCGGCGTTTCCTATTTTTAGAGGTAAAAAGATCTAAATAAAAGACAGAAAAGGAATGTTTCCAGCGTAGTCTTGGAGGGATCTGTGATGCCCTCTCTCCTCTGCTTTCAAGATATTCGTTCACTAATTATCTGTTGTGATAAAAATTGCAGAGTGAAAAATGAGCAATATTAAGAGACACTTAATGAGTGCGAAATGCAGACAATTCTTAAAATATATGATGTGATACACTATACCTCCCAGTTATGACGCTATCCTATATCTATCGCTATCTACCTGGGACAATTCTTCTAAATGCAGTAAAAAAACTTTTAAGACGCTCCTGCGACTCTATCGCGCATAGTATTCGCTTTTCTCTCGATCGCGTGAAATATATGGTAAAAATACCACTAAAGATGCTCTGATACCCGCTTAAAGCGTGGATTTTTTCCTTCCGCATTGGTCAACCACCTCATTCGATGGACACGAAGTTTTTTACAATATCTGTGTCACCATCCTCTCCCCCCTCACCTTTTCTCTAAATGAATTCTTTGTTAATCTCTTCTTTATGATGACTAACCTTATGAGAATAGAATACCGCTGTCGGAGATAATACGAAATCTAAGATATAGTGACAGTGAGATCTTCTTTATCAATTTTGTCTCAGGGTAGAATGTCAGGTTAAAAATTCTCTTGAGGTGTTCTCAATCTTCCCAATCAAAAGTTGTTTCACATATCAAATAAACCAGAAAGGAAGTTCAGTGTTTTGTGGGCTACCTGTGAGTTGGATGGTCAGGTTTACTGTATGTATGTACAACGAAAGGCGGCTTTCAGGGTGCACAGGTAGATGCAGAGGAAAGTATTTCATTCGAAATAAATTTACTCATATTGGTCAGTATTTATATCAATAGTTAATTCCTCGTCAGAAATGCGAAGCTAATTTTAACTTGTAAAAAATGTCCTGCTATTATTGCATACATCTGATTCCCCTGATAAATCAGTAATAAAATGATCGCTCTCCAATAACAGAGGCTTTATATAATGTGAATGAAATAAGATCAGAATAGTTTTCTTCTGAACATTTCTACTGTTAAATCCCTTGCAAAGTGGATATATAGCTTTCACACAAAACATCGATGTGCATAGTATTTATCTATTTGGTTGCCAAAACAATATTGCGGTTTTTTAAGACTATGTATGTATATGGTTGCCTTGGTTATCATTTCGAAGTTTAGAATCGAAAACGGTATTCCACAACCAAAATAAAAAACTATAAAATTTCCTTTCTTTTTGTTCTTGTCTGGATTTCGTAAGATAAATATTTTTATATAAATCTGCGAAAGAAAAAAATCTGCAGTAGACCAAAATGAACTTTACATGTATTTCTTAAGAGAGCATTATCGAGTCTTCTATAGGCGGACCAAGGATATAATTGGTATTTTTACTATCAGTTACTGTTATTATAAATTTTCTGCTAATTTGGAAACAATATTAACAGTCTCCCTCAGATATTTGTAACGATTTTCTTTAAAGCATAGCTTTCATTACTCTAGCCGAAGTCTTTCGAATGAAAGTGATTGTTGCGCGACCTAACGGTTTCCGTCGCGACGGTACCACAGTAAGAACGGAGCAAGGGGTGGAATTTTAGCTCCTATTGGCAGGGGATGATCGAGTCCAGTGTAGTGGTCGAAGATATTCAAATATCAAAGTCGTAGGAATGGAATAAAGTTATAAAAGTAACTAGTATTACATACATATTACATGCATGTTATAATACTTGGTTATAAAAGCATAGAGTCAGAGCTTGGGAACTTTTTCGGCATTTATTATTTGAACGGCCATACGTGAAACTATCAGACGGCTATGGAATAATAAAAAGAGAAACAAATTTTCAACGGAAAAATAGTTACTTATTTATTATAAATAATAATATATGAAATTAAAAAGGGCAACCAAGAGCACGACATGTTTCAATGCTTAAGCGCCATTATCAAAATTATAATAATTCTCTTAGTTGTTCTATGGTATTTCCCATGATGCTATTTATAATAAATGAGAAACCAGTTTCCTCTGGAAAAGTAGTTTCCCTTTTTTACTTTTCAATTGTAATGGAATTAACTACCAAGTCACTCGTCACAGTTTATTATCAGACGGCTCTTATTGCCAACATTCAAATAGTGTACCTGCGAAATTGTGTTTGAGAAAACGATTGAAATTAAACGACATTTTCTTTTCCTTGAAGTCATTCGAGAGCTTGAAAAATAATTTTTTTTTAAATACGAACGGTTTCAGGAAAAGGTTACCTCTCTAGTCGAGCCATCGCTGATATCTTTTGTATGAGTTAAGCTTAAGTTAGGCTACTCCATCAATAAGATAAAGAAATATTTCTTTTTTGAGTCTGATTGAAAGCAATCGAAAAGTTCCCAAATATTTTATATAATTTACAGCAGTTACGAGCATTTTTATGAAATAAAATATCTTTCGAGTCTCGACTATTTCAAATCTCTGGTGAGAGAATGCGTCCATTCGCATGTTTCCGTGTGATTCAAAAAGAGAGATAAATGTAAATATCATTCACATTATTTTTCATTTGCGCAATTTTTATCATTCTTTTCCTTAAATACACGGAATTTTAAGATTGGAACATTTTTATACTCCTGGAGTTTCTTATGGAATCTTTGTGGAACGCTTCTGGAAGAAAAATGGAGTGAAACGCCGCTGAAGAACATAATTTCGTTTCTATTTCCGCAGACAAAAGCTTTAATCTCAACATTCTGTCGAAAGGAAGGCTAAGAGAAAAGCCTTAAGTAGTAAATATGAATTTTTGTGATAAGAGAAAACGTTGTTAGAGATACAATTCTGGTAATGTCAATTTTAACTTTAATTTTTTTAGGCCAATGCTGTGGATGAGTTGTGTAAGATTTCAAGTCTCCGATTACAGATATAACTATTCATTCTTTATAACCGTAAGT
This sequence comes from Pachydiplax longipennis, assembly GCA_036926295.1. Lineage (NCBI taxonomy): Eukaryota > Metazoa > Arthropoda > Insecta > Odonata > Libellulidae > Pachydiplax > Pachydiplax longipennis. The sequence goes on along the minus strand of JAVFKF010000024.1, from coordinate 7,872,970 downwards.
AAATTTATGTACAATGTATCGAAAGCTAATAAGAATTAAACAGTTCGATGGAGATGCTCGTTCTCAAGGATGGAATAAGTAGCGAACAGTTCTTATATTGAAATTGTTGTTAATTAATTTATTTCTTTGCCAAAGGGGTTAACTCATCACCATTGGAAGGCCACATTGAGCATTCGACATTATAAGAAAGCAAGTGAAGCCATCAGAACGCTCTTGTGTTGACTACAATTTATTTATTATTTAATGGAAGTATTTGTTTGTGTGAGGAAGTGACTGAAAGACCGCAATGAGCGCCCAAAAAGGCCAAGTTTGAAGGCCGCAGACCTCCGTTTTTATACGAATTAGAAACACATTTTTGTATATAAGAATATACCCTATATATTCATGTGTACACATATATAGAATTAACTTAAATTTAATTTCACAATATTTATGAAAATTCCAAATTCTATTTCAGTAATTAAAGGTCGTGGGATAGAGTAATAGTAATCTTCTTTATCAATTTTCACACTGGTCGGTGTTAAAGAGATTAAAAATTCGTTTTTCTTAGATTTATTTCGTTTTTAAATCTCTAATTAGGTTTAGTCTATTGTGCATCTTCTTTTATCTCCATTATCTCTTTTGGTGATTCTGAAACATACCGTTTTTCACAGCCAATTTTCATTGTTCGCAAAACTCTGTGTAAAGTTCTTTCAGTCAAGGTCAAATATTTTCACTATTTTCCATTCCTCACCTGCTTCAACATTAATCTCCAATATTCCAAAAAGAATAAATAAATGCCTTCCATGTATTTTATTACTTTTGTGCCTTCTCTTTTTGAGAAGCAACAAAATTCGATTTCGTAGACTTATAGAAAGAGAGCTAAATTATTCTCTAAGTAGTTTCAGAATGATATTAAGAGTAATGATTCGATTATCATTTGAACGTGTTATTTCTGCGGTACAATCATATCTTCTTAATACTCTCACCCTGCTACATTTGCGTAAACGCGGTGACAAGCAATTTTGTTTTTTTAGTGAATCTATGTTCTCGATTCCCGACTTTAAAAAAATTTAATCAAGTGACTTATGGATAGTTGTTCTGAAATCAATCGTACTCCAATTTTAACCAAATCTCTATAAATTACCTCTAAGATGTACTTCGCATATATAAAAGAAAACGTCTTTTATGCTAGAAAACTATGTATAATAGATTGGCAATGTATGCTAGAAGACGTCTTCATTAGAAATTGATATTACTTGAAATAAATTTTATCTTTTTCCGTAAAATATCTTTCTCCATTCAATTAGCATAAAAATGATGGTTTTTATGTTCGACATATGAATATCGTGTGATGATTTCTTATGATGATTGCTAAAGTGCAAATACTATTCGGTAATCTTTGATCTGTATTCACTTTAAATTTAAGTTTCTCAAACATTCTTATCCCCGATACTCTTAGAATTAAACCCCTTCTTCGGTGATTTGTATTTTGAACAAATATTTTGAAAAATATCGTATTTTTCGGAATATCCTGAACCCGATTTTTGGAAAGGCGATGTTATTTGAACAAAATTGTGGTTTTTACGAAGTCACATAAAAATATCTAATACGAATAATTCTTCTCAGTTTTGTAGTTTATCCGAATTCTTACAAATTCACGGATTATGTTTTAAGAAACTTAATTGTTCGCAAAACTCCCTATAATATGAATAATTTTCTAGTGAAGATCCGTATTTTTTCCAAATTACGGATATTGTTCATCTTTAAAAAATCCTTAAATGTTTTGCAAACAATGTTTTAAAGATCACCAATAATTAAATAATAAAAACGTAAAATTTGAACACCTAGGTTTAAACGAAACAATATTTATTATCATTACGAGGAAGAGCTAAATTGATTTTTCCGAATTCATGACTATCATGAATCCTATCCTAAATACTATTCTTAAGAATTTATCAGAATAGATAGGACTTGTGTTCCTGAGAATTTTCAGCCCATTTTCCAAAAAGGATTCGTGGGAATATTTTATATGGGACTAAATCTTCCATTTCTAATGATTCTATGAATTTCTGATGACTATTGATAAATAGATCAATGCTTGACAATTGAACTTTCAGCAACACTGAAATCCATCGATCTTAATAACGCCTGATTATGGAATTAATACGATCTATTTCACTTATTCTAGTAAAATATGGAATTCGATTTTTCCGAATCTCGAACTTTCTATGAAGTCCGTTAGTTTTAGTCCCGAATAAATAGTTAATTCTTAATCTCTTTTTAAGCATAGTTCAGTCACACAGTTTCGCTCATTAATTGTAATTAAAATAACGTAATATGAAAATAAAATGAACTTAAACTTCAGAAATTAAGATTTACAGGTGATAGCTATGATATGATGTAATAAATAAATAGTTTAAAGTTTTACCCAAGTTTTTCAATACAAAAATTATTCGACTCTGATTTATAAGCTCTTGCATAAATTATTCTTCTAAATGTTTCATTAATGAATATACTTTGTCAATTAAGTATTCATTTCTCAATGTAACTGAATGTAATGAATTTTACTTACTGCGGGAATCGAAAATGGTGAGTTTGAAATTTTATCATTATAAATAGTATTACATCGAAATTGTTAAAAATGTTGGTATCGGTCCATCCATATTGGGAGTAATTGCTTCCAATATTCATTTACCGCGAAAAGTATGCCAAAGTAATGGATTGTGGACGTACTTAGGGTAGTAATGTCATGGTTATACTCTGAAAGGGTATTGTAGGGTGCACATATTTGTAGATGTAGGTTAGTTAATTATCAATCTCTGATTATTCCTGAAAATAAGATGCGATTTTGAGGTATTTTACATAATTAAAATCTTAAATAATTCATCGGAATAATCTTTTTATCTCGATCATGATTAAAAGAGGGTTTAATATCGTTGGTACTCAGTGTCATTTATTATCATTTACATTAGAAATAAGCAAACATTGAAATAATTTATTAAAGGAAGATCCTGAAATTTTTTACATATTTTTAACAATCATATCACAATACATCTGTCGTAGAGTATATGAGAATTGCGTTTGCATAAAATAATATTCACTGTAAACAAATGAATCACTTTAGATAACAATTGCCCGCTAATGTATAATCTCGTCGATGACATTATTTATACAATGCGTGCTTCATTACCAAAAGTTCATACTTATAATGGTAATGATTAAGTTATCCTAATGGGAAAATAGGCAATTTTCATGTATTTGGTTTAAGTTTTTTCTAGCGAAGTACCAATCCTCGGAACTGGATATTGAATCGATTTCATTAGTTTTCCACATTTCCAAATTTTCGTCTATTAGCTGATACCATTGGAAGAATTTGCAAATAGCTATATATAATAGATATTGTTTGCCTTAATAATAGGAGAAATTGTACTAGTTTGACAGGTGCAGCGCAGGATTCTGATGAGAACATTTCGTCCCGCGAAGTACGAGCACATTTGGCTATATCTATACAGTTAGGTAAATTAAACTAAATCGAAGTTTTCTGTCAAGTTATTACATATGAAAATACATCAAGACTAATCTTAAAAGGTTACTAATTACTAATGTCTTCCATATGAGACAATTTACACATTTTCGTAAGCTTAATAACATTTTAATCTCTAGAAAAGAGCAATATTGCAGGATAATTAGGTTTTCATTAACATTATGGTTTTGAACCTTTCGAAGTACCCCCGTAGCAATAATTTGATTGTAATTTATTAAAAATTGGCCAGAATAAAGAATTGAAATTTTAAGGATAAAATTAAGCGATTAAAAATTCATTGAAGTAAGTAGTTGAATGACATATTATTGGACCCAGCTTGAAAGGATCCTGTCGGTAATCAAGGAGGAAATTTAAATATTTCTTTAAAAGCGAAGGTATTCCCTTGAGTAGGTTGACCAGATGTCCGGGTAAAGGAGAACTAATTCTCTTTTTTGACATTCTGCCCTCCAGAAATTTAAAAATTCCAGCTTCTGCCTGGCTTTTCCCGCTTGTAATCAGTCAACCTCATTTTAAGGAAAATAACTTTAAAGAATGCATATGATTTACAGATTACTGAATTAATAATTTTTTGTAATTTGTATTTTAAACGGGTGTTTAAAATTCTATTTTCCATTGAAATAGATTTCCAAAAAATATAATATTTACAGAAGATTAAATTTGCCGTTTACAGGGGATATTCAATTTTGAACAAAAGTAGCATAACCAGCAAATGCATTTTAAATAATTATCTACGATATTATCACTTTGGCTGTCGTATTACATTTTATTGGAAATCGTGTGTTAATCCAAAGGGAAAATTAAGTAATATTACGTACTCGGGAGATCAAGCTGAGTTTTCAAAGTAGGCTTAAAGAGTTTTAGTCTTAAATAACCAATTTACGAACAAAAGATATCCGAATTGACAACACATGCATTTAAACAATAATTTTTCATTTCTTAGATGAAATTGTAGCAGAGCGCCTTCAAGTATGAGACCAGCCAAATACGTCCAGCATTTTACAACTTCTCATTTCTTATGCATTTGGTCACCCTACTTATGGGAGCCAAAGAAAAGTCGGAGTTCCTCACTAAAACGAGCAATCACAGAAGCCCGCCAAATGTGAATATGTACCCGAATCTTACTCGGTATCCACATATTATCCTATGGAATTCCCTTGGTCTTCTCTTTCGACGGCTGTCGCAGCGAGGCCGAGGAACTCCTCAACCGTTGGCCTTCCAGATTTAGTTGCCAAGCCAACGGTGGTGGAGTTACCACTCCTCGCCGCGACCAGGCACTGGCGCTAGCGTCGCACGGATCATCAGCTTGGACGACGCCAGGGTCCGTGTTGAATCTAGCATTGGCTTCTGCAAATAGTCGGTAGGAGGGAAAGGAGAGGACGGTTGCCAGGCCGCGCCCACACCACTAACAGGTGCTGGCCGTTCTTCCCCTAAAACAAGAAAAATTCAGGTGAAAATCTGCTCACTTAAGTCGTCACATGGATAAGTTATTCGCCTTTGAAGTGTGAGCCCTCTGGCGTAACAACCCGGCGTCATTGAACTTGTCTTACATCAGCGGACAACCAATTCGTTTACAATTAAATTTAGATTTGGAAGGCATCGAATTATATGTTTGAAACACTTTCAACTGATTGACGCAATCTGACAAAATTACCCTTTCGATATTTATTTTCGGATTGATTCCAAGTGAATTTGATCTAGAAATTATTCCTAACGTCTATATAATGGACGTTACGTAGGCTCAGAATATTCCCATCGTCTTGGATGTATTCCTTTGATGAGAGCTAACGGTCACTATGTCTTTCGAAATCCACGAGCTCGAATGAACCGTCATTTATATCCTTATTACGTAATTATAGTTGCCTCATTATGAAATGGCTTCATAATGACGCAAAGATAATTAAACGCAAGCTGGAATTCCACCGCATGAAGCCGATCGCATCGTTTATTCTCATCAAACTTTCCCTCGTTTAATTTAACATGAATCATTAAAGCTGAATATTTACCTTGAATTCTTCTAGTTATGAAATCGAGATGAAGCTAAACTTTAAACTTGTGCTATTGGAAAATAATGAATAGTTAATAATTAAGCGGAGGACACAACTGTATAAAATTTCATAGCATCCAAAAGCTTGGACCATTGAAAATAATTGTGAATTGGATTTGTTATTTGCTTCGTAAATGTCTTAGAAACTTTTTAGTGGTAAGGTATTCCCGTGTCATTAACTGACAGTTATTTACTACCACTTGAATACTTTAGTATATTTGAGATTTCTTCCTAAGGACTCGTGCTCTTATTATGAATAATACAATTTATAATGGGAGTACCCAAAACATTACACGTTTTGCAAACATGAATATCCCGTGGTATCATTTGTCATAATTATAGGAAAGCTCTCTTAAATTAACCCCTGTTCACAAAAATATCAGTATCACCTTCTACTGCAGTTCTATAATGGGAATTTAGACAATACTTTTGAGAATAACTAGAAACTAAAATAAATTGAAGTAATTCCAGGGAATCTCTACGTGAAATGAATTTTTTAATACATCTGCACTCCTTAGCAAACCATTCCATCTCGCAAAAATTACTCAAAAGCTTCCATCTCAAATATCAAATCTGTCTTCTTTCTAAAATCTATAAAACTGAAACCAGTTATTGTTACCAAATTTACTTTAAAATAGTAGTGGCTCTTTGAAGAAAATCAAATGTCGCGCAGTTATTGTGTTTTCAACCAAAATCCACTCAAAGATTCCAAAAGAGCCAATCAAACTCCAAGGTAATATAGGATTTCTTTATTTAAAACTTTCTGCACCTATATTGTAAATATGGAACATAAGTTCATACAATATCACATTTTTAAATGAATTGTTATGAAACAGAACCCAAATCATCGACCGATTTCATTGAAAACGAGCATCTGTTAAGAGACGAATTTTGAAATCTCATGAAAGTGACATTGAAATTAAAACAATAAATTCTGGAAAAATTGCAATGGCACAAATGAAATTCTAATTTATCAGTCAAATTTAATTTTATGGATTAAACAGACCAAATGGAATTATTTCCTCTAAGTTGGTTTCCTGCTCAGTTAAAGTGAAAAGAAACGGTAAATATGAGCGAGATTAATATTAACTGCAGAAAGAAGAATTAATTCCATTGAAATTGGGATTTGGTTTCATCAATATTTGTAATGTTCATTTCCGGCTGGAAGACTCATTTGATCATTTCGACGTTTCCATTGTTATTTAATTCAAGGTTATCTCTCATTGTTTTCCACAATTTCTATATAATAGCAAGAAATACCGCTTTTTATTCTGACGACAATTGTTCATTATTTCAATATTATCTTTGATATTTTAAATACGTATATTTTCATTAAGTTCTTCCGTCAATATTTTAGATTCTGTAGCACAACTTTGCTTTACTGGAATAAGTCTGAAGTACCAGCATTAACAACACTAAAAGAATCAATTGTTTCATAACTCAGTAGTGGTAAATAATGATCTTGTCGTAATCGATCTAATTTTTAGAGCCTTAATTCATAGCGTCACTGGTGCGATTACAAAACTGAAGCTCCTACGTCAGAATGTTACTTTCAAGACTGCAAAACAAAACACATTCGCGCTTCATTTGTCGCACTGATCATACTTTTAAGTCTCTCTTACCAAAATGAAGCACTCCGATTTCGTGATTACGTTTATTCTCGAAAGAAAATTACTAAATTATGGAATTCTTCGTAGTAAGTTTCGGTTTAAGCTTAAGGAAATTGCTACGGAGTGGGAGAAACTCTTTTCTCCGTTATTCAGGTAAAAACTATTGGTTTCAGTTTCAACTTAAATCTAACAAATTAAATATAAAATAATATATATTACAAAATTTTCCGCAAATTCTGAGTTGGATAAAATTTTAACAGTGGCAGAAGGAAATTGAAAAAGCAACATTCATCAATACAAATATTGCCGTTTCGATAGCTAACATCACAACGTAAATTACCTTCTAGTTTTCCTTCAGAAAATTCTACCACAAGCGACTTTTTAAACTCTTTCGAATGCGATCACGACTTCTCGATTAGGTTTCGTCGAAGATCAACTTAAATCACTGTGATTCCCTTTCATTAAAATCTGTATGATTCAGACGAAAAGTCTTTCAATCCCAAACCGATCGATGGAGTTCCAGCGATCGTGGAAGACATTTCGTTTTGTAAAAAATGCCATTCCCAACGGTTTCGAGCCTCCATGAGAAAGTGAGGGGGAGGAGAGTCCAGTCTCAAGGACAATTTCTCTGCGATGCACGTTGCATACTTTTCAGGAACTTTCGCCGCACGCATTCCTAACTCACCTGTAATTTCATTCGGGCGTTAAGCCCTCTCTTCTAGAGAAAAGGACGATAATCAGCGTTTAAAACGCTGTGACGTTTAAACACGCGTTACTCAGCTGAGATTTGGATTGTTTACTGTCATTACGAGCAATTCAAAGGGTGACTTCAATGCACGGAAAACGTTACCCGGAGCCATTTTGATTCGAAAATGACAGATCGCCGACTCGTTTAGCGGTGATTTATTTTCATTTACATAGTTTCTATCACTTTTAACTTAAATTAATCTTCATTTATCCCACCGTTGGATCATTAGGACGCACATTGCGTGTCTAATTAAAATTTGATCCACAAGTAGAACGTCGCTTGGCGACAGTCACGGAAAGTAAAAGTGCTGCACTTGGGAGTTTTTCGGGAGACAGGTGCGCGCAAGGCCATCCGAATATAATCGCTGCAAACCGAGATTAAGCCCGCTCTACCCACATATCGATACATTATCGCTCTACAACTAATGAATATCTGTCTATAAAGAATCGAAATTGCACTTGCAATAGAAAAAAACACTAAGACGGATGATATTGGAGTTCGGAAATCCGTCATCATTTACTTTCCGAGATTTTTGGGAAACGCGAATCATAACTTTTCTCATTCGGTTCTTTGCTCCGACAATTATCACGTACGCAGAGAATCGTTTTACGAGTACTTACTGTGCTCTAATCTGCTAAATTATCGCCGCCACGTCTCAGCAAAACTCACCTGAGCATCCTCCCAATGAACGTCCTGTTGCAAGCACTAACGGTCTCCATGCAGTCACAGCGAGAGCCGTTTCTCCGTCCACAGTTTTGAAAAAAAGAACCGATTTCAGCTCCAATCTCGATTCGGCACTTTCCACTGACGAAATATTTCACGAGGAATAATCCCCTCGGACACCAACTTGGTCCCTCCATCCGATCCAGGTGCCACTCGCCTCACCCAAAACACTACGGCTGCCATATTAAAGCGAGCCCCCGACGGAGACAACCACCGCTCATGCAAGTTTCCCGAGTTCTACAAAGCAAAGCTTCGTCTCCCCACCTCCGCTTCCTCTCCTTCGCGCCTTAGTGTGTGTGTGCGAAGAAATAAGACAAAAGGAATCTCTCGAAATTTTTAGCTTTTCCCCCACTCCAGAGACCGCAGACGCTTTGACCGAAGTGCTCAGACGGGCATAACTGACGAAGGGCGAAGTCAAGTTGATGGAGCAGCGTGGGCAGCGGAGAGGGGAGGGAAACCGGTTATCAGGGCCAAAGGCGGGCTAAGAAGCGATGTGGTTGGGTGCGAGGATAGTTGCTGCCATTGGAGATCTCCTGCCTATTCCTTTCTCTATTCCTCTTATTTTTCATTATGTTTCGTCAATTCGCGCTGACATTTGCCTTCTTCTCTCTGTTCGCGTCTTCGGAGCTTCCGTTACATGCCTAATTCCCTTCTTTCCTGCGAGAGATGGCAACGACGGAACGCCCGTTCAAGTCTCCGCTCGCACTTGCATTGCATCGCATGTTTTCTTCACGAGACGAATTTATTTTACGAATTAATATTTAATTTTTATCGTAAGGGAAGGAGAATATCTTGATTGTCAGCATAACCTATACAGTTTTCGTCCATTGTTGATGGCTGAGCTATAAAACTGGATTTATTTAAGTGACGTATACTCCCCTGCTTTAGATTATCTGGAAAAATTGGAAGCAGACTTTCATTAATTCTGGAATGACTTAAGAAAACTACGAAAAGTAGGGTGCGAGCATTCTTAAAATATCAAGAGAAGCGGTGCAAGGGTAATAAAGAAACAATGAACTATCACTAATTGTTCTTTTATTTAGTCAACTAATTAGAAATTTCATTTCCAGCCTCCCATGTTTATCTTTAAGACTATTCCTCATAGCATCCTACTCTAAATGCTTTGGTATATCATTGCTGTTAGAGTAGCAGCAATATTCCAACATTTTCCGTGATTGAGAATCCGTGAGAAAAATTTGACTTATCGCACTCACTTCAAGGCCATCGCGATTCTTTTAACGCTTTACAGATATGTTTTGAGAGTATTTTTCCAATATAGTGAGGAATCTGTATTATTCATTCCGATTTTCAAAGATCTGGTTTCGAACTCGATTACGTTTAATTTAATACATTCAAATAATCAAAGCCTATTTCTCCTCATTTCAAATTTTATTTGTCATTCCAAAATATGGTAAAGACTTAATGGGCAGTTAAGAGCATTTATACTATGCGACACGCATGTGAATATCGCAAAGAAGCTCTTTTATGGCGCTGAGGCGTGCTCTAATATTTCCTGAAGAAGTGAACTTTTGAAATTTTTGTCAACATTATCAGCATTATTTTTTACGAGTTCAAATAATGGTATAAATATGCGAAATACTTCATTTAACACGGAAATGGGTCACAATTCTTAAAATTAACTAAGGATTTCAAGATTTAATTTGAAGATTAATGAGTTTATTACAGTTTTCTATCGTGTGCATTATGTCACTTAAGCCTAAGACAAAAATTACCTATCCCAATTTGGATGGTTAAATTGATTTAGTTTATTAGTTAATTTGGATCTTTCATTAATTGGAAGAGATATTTTACCAATTAATATATAGATATGAGACAGTTTCTTTCTATTTGACTAATATTTGTGTGTTTGGAGAAAAAAAATGTAAATCGAGTGCTTACTGGAAAGTAGTCATTCAAATACTTCTTAATAAATGATTTCATGGTACGTACAAAATATTTCGTTAATAAAAATTCACAGAGTAAAGTTATAAATAAACAATAGTTCTTTCTGATCATTACTGTCCATGATTATATATTATTCATGGTGTCTCTAGCAATTTTCTTATAAATATTTTAATGTAATGGGAATAAAATGAAGACTGAAATCTTTCGCTTCATAAAATATTTTGAAGAATCTTCTAGAATTAGTTCCGAACTTAATGCTACAATTTGCTTGGATTAAACTGAAATTAATGGTTTTCTTCTTATAGTAAAAGTGAAATTTAATCTCTTCTTTCCTAATCTGAAAAATAATCGTGAATATTATGACAATAGTTCAGTTAGAATAAATGATCTCAAACTCAGAAAGAATAATCGTGGTAAGTGTTTTGAAGTAACTTTATGTTTAGAAGTTAGGGATGAATTCTGAAACCAGGGCATCTTTAATGCAGACTTACAATCGTAAGAAGATGAAAGCAACAATATTATTTTCTTTGTTTTATTTTACTTATTTTTCACTTTTAGCCAGTTTTAAGTTTCAATCATAAATAAGAATAAAGAGATTTAAAGCTGAAAATCACTTCTTTATCATATATAACATCTTCCAAATTGTTTAAGGTTTTTCTATTTTATTATGGATTTCCTAAAAGATGCATCACATCAATTAGTAGATTATAATCTTTAATTTTCAGTAGAATTCGTTTCCGTGTACCTTATTTAGGCTATCATAATTCCCTACATTTGAATTTATCCCAAGATCGGAGATAGACCTAGGAAATAGTTAGAGAAACCAAAAAGTCGAGTGAATGTGCCATTTTGAGAAGTAATTTAGCACAGTGATCCTGGTTCTTAAAGAAGTGAGTCAGCGGATTTTAGGTGATTGATTGTTTTTAATGGAAAGTGTTTTCGCTGCTGTGAAAATCAAAACTTTGACACAACTGGGTAAGGAAAACAGGTTCCTCCAATCATTCTGAACCAATAATTGGGATATGCGGTGTAGTGTCGTTTGGCCAAAAATAACTCAGTATCAGCCATATTTCAAAGGACACATGCAATTGAACAGTAGGAAGAAGGACATTTTTGGTTTCTTTTCGTCGACTCATCATTCGCATGATTGGCCTCGAAAACGTTTGCCGAGAGTTGAAATCTCCGCTGGAAGTACACACTCATCCTCTCGGGAGAGAAAAAAAACGAAAGAAGAGTCACAATGAAACTTGCGAAACGAAAAGAAATATTACGTTGAAGAAGATTATAATTCACTCATACTTAACATATACACCTTTGATTTTAAAATTCAGACGATAAATGCTATTCCCGTGTATTTTATCTTCTGTTTACGTCGCTAAACAAGTCATATAGATATTTCTGACGAAATGTGATTTAAGCCCGACTTTATTATTGTTTAATTAGTATCTGAAAACGTATTTCTTGATGTGTAACGATGTGTCCCCAGATAGCCTAATTTGTTGCGCCTTTGGTGATAGTGTTTATTTCCGGTGGAGTCCAACATTTAGCACGGATTGTAGAAGTGTTCTTTTTAGTTTAAAATCCGTTCAAAATGTTATCTTGTCTTAATATAGACATCATCCCTTATAAATGGTATCAAGTTTTTTTACCAAAAGAAAGATCTAATTTAGAGCTTTGAAGTGAATCTATACTGTGCCATTTGTGTTTAAAACACTTAAAAGAAGCTTAACACTAAAAGAGGCTTTTGAATCAGAGCCAAATTCCGCAATTTTTTGCAAACTTTGTCAGCCCGCCATTTTGTTAATATTCGGATTATTGTTCAAGAAATTCGCAAATGTGTATCTGTTGACATTATAAATGTTTACACCGAGTTTGAGGAGTATCCGAATATTTCATGTTTGGTTTGGCCCATCTTAGTCGCATCGTTTGCCATAAAAAAGAGGCATTGGAAAGTCTGCAAGGGGTTGTGCGCAATGCCCTCTCGCAAAGTCAGAAGCATATTCCCATGGCACTCATCTGGGATCGAGGCTATCTATTATGCGTATCGATAACAATATTGATATGTAATCAACGGGATGGAAGGGATGAATCTCATAGTTATCTTGAGAAACAATGATATTGTTACCTATTCAGATTTATTCAATAGAAAACTGATTTTCAAATAGAAGTTTTAAGTAATGCATTTTGTCACCTACCTCTTCTAGGAATTAAAATTGGAATATTCTCTTTCTTCAGGAAAGGTTAATTCCAAGGATAAAATAGATATCTCATTTAATTTGGTTATGACATTAATTTCTATGATCCATTCCCACCAAAATTTTTTGGAGGTAAGTCATGATGATTTAAATTTTCAATTTATCATCATTTATTTATTGATTATACTTATGCGATATGGAATAGATGATTTAAAATAGGCGATACCTATTTGGTTAATAAGAGTTTCTTGAAAAATTTTCACTTGCCAAAGTACTTCTTGACACTATTTTTACTCAGTTGTATAAACTAAAAGTTAATTCTAAGGAAGAATCGGAATGTAACATTTCTATAAATTCGTTATTTTTATCGCAGCATTTCTAGAAACATTTGGACACCGATTTCAACTTATAGCAACAGATCCCTCGAAAGGTAAGCGTGGGATACTTATTATTATACGATACATTTCAAAACTGTGTTTCTTTATACAGTAAAAGCCGGTTGAGACGTTTTTCAGGGGAACGAGTAAAAACATTACTATGAGTGGTATAGCGTTATAACAGGTATATTACGAATTTTAATTATTTTACACTAGAAAGAGAAAGGGAAGTTATTTTATTGTTAAAAATGTTTTATACCCTAAAAACGAAAATGATTCCTCTTTAGTGTCCTTTACTTGCCACAGTACTTGGACATTTAGAGAGTCTGCTGTGTAATATTGATCGTCTTCTCGTCCTAGTTTTTTAAACAATGGTCTACTTTTCGCAAAAAGAGAGTGTTTTCCCTTGTTATTTAATTTTGACAATTTTTCCCTCAAGCATGAAGAATTTTTTACCTTTTTATGGACTATTAGGGAAGAATAATGTAAACAATTTTCAATTATACTACAATTATATTACACATTTTAAGTCAATTTATACTACAAACACACAAAAACATTATTCTATGTATACAATTACAGAACATTAATTTTTAAAAACCCCATCCATTAACTACAATATTAAACAAGTTACACTATTTTACAATTTAAACTGCTATTATGTACAAAAATAAATAAATAATAAAACATACATATGCCAAACCCGCAAACACCGTGTAACAATAAACTAAATCAATTTCTCAGAAACTTAACATGTATGGACAAACACAGAATATGCATAAATTACATCACATTAGAAAGAGCGTGTTAAATAATTATAAATTCATTTAAATGTGCTATGGCATTATATGCTTTACTGTGGTAGCATGAAAAACCATAAGATGGAGGTTGAGAGTGTGCGCTAAACGGAAGAGCACCACTTGCTCATCCCCCGTCCACTTCAATCCATGGCAAAGGATGGGCGTGGCCCGGAAAAGACATTCCAAGGCCCTGCAAATGATGATCAAAAAAATTTATTGAATTTACGGCACCAAGGTAGGAAATCACAATTGATCTCATGGCATAGAAAAGGCAAGTGCGTGACTATTTCTTTCCGCAACCAGAATAAACTATACTTAGGGTAAGTCGGGGGAAGATTCCAAATGGGGGAAGACGCTCAAATTGTTTTCAGTCGCATCTGCGACTTTTGAGGATAATAGCGATCAGTCATCCATCATTGTGAGGACAATATCTGTCCGACTGAAAAGTGTGCTCTCAGGGCTAAATACTTATTTAGAAGAGATCCGCGAGTGCCTCGATTTTCGCAGCATGATTTTTTCAGTTGGTTTACCATATACTCTAGTTTTAGTGGACCAGCAATTGTAACATGAGTTTCAGATGTTTATTCGGTAATTGCCTATCTGTCTTGGCAAGATATTTATATTGTCATGAGCTGGAGAAGGGTGCTTTGGAATCTTTTCACATGCATTGCGGGAAGATGACAAACATATCAGTTGAACATTTAGTTCTCTTGTGAATAGGTTCATTACTTATAAATCCAGTTAATCATCATTAATGGCAATATATTATGCAATCACATACACGGAATGAATAAGGAAGGAATCGTCTAAAAGTAGAAGAAAGGACACAAAACGACAATGTAGTGAAACAAAAAATTGCAGCAAATAGAAATGATAAAAGTAACGAAGCTGAAGCAAATTTTTATGATATAAGTGATTCGGACATTTGTGTTGACTCCGATGAAATTGAATTGTTTTTTGTGGCTAATTTTATGACAAAAAGGATCTTAAGTCGACTGGATATGTTGAATTGTTGAATAGACTGTTGTAAAAAGTGGATGAATGAGACTTGTACGACATCGTAGGATGTCCAAAGTGTTCTTAATTTGCATAAATATTGCATTCATTGTAAGAAACAAGTTAATTTTTTATTTAAAAACACTACTAAACAACTTTGATTTTAAAAAGGGGCAGATAAATCTTTGTATTCATTCATTATTTTGCGCTCCTCTCATTCAAAAATAAAATATATTTTACTTACATAATATTTTTAAAGATTTAATTATCTTCTGTAAGCCTTGGTATCTTACCTCTATGTTATGGGCGAAGATGCCAAAATGTAAGCTTTATTTTGAAAAATTTTTTTGGAAAATATGACAACCTAAATTATATCAATTATACAAAATGCGTCTTATATCAGTCGTTAAGCCCTTCTCTCTTTCTGCCATTATTGACGTTGCCGTCACTATTTTTCATTCCGGAGTTTTAGTGCCTTTACCAGAAGTTGGACAGTTTCTTCCGACTTACCCTACACCCAAGCATCTTTATTGTCAGGAGTAATTCAGACTAGATTATTCCATTTAACCCTCGTCTAAAAAAAACGTGCATATATGAATTCAGATATAATAAAAAATATAAAATCTAGTATGTAGAGAAAAGTAAAGAGAGATTGGCTAAGTCTTCCATTTCATGAAAATATATCCATTTTGAATTACCATTTGGAATTATTTCATAACTTCATGCCACAATTAGCTTGGAGCGAGCTGAAATTAATAGTTTTCTATTCACAGAGTAAAAGGGAACTTTAGTTACTTATTTCCTGTTCTGAAAACTATAACGGTAGTTGAGTTATAATAAAATTTAATTTCAAGCATTATTATGAAATGTATAGAGGACAAGGAAAGAAACATTGTTTTTTCCTAAGAGACAAAGGTTCTCCAAGCACCGACAGCGGCGACCATCTAAGGGCGATTCCCGGGAAACGGATAATTGTTTAGCGGTCACCAATTATTCAGAATCCCGATGCGCATTTCGGAAACAATGCTTCCATCTTCATGGGGGGTCCAATGCTGAATGAAGTGTGCTTCTATTGTTTTTTGTGGAGAGAAAAAACTGATATTTCTTATCACAGAAAGAAATAAATCCATTGCAGGAAGACACCTTCAAAGAGAAGAAGGGATGTGTGAAAAACCTGCGAAATGTTTAGGGAAGAATGAGAGAAAAATATAATAATAATGAATAATAAAAATAAATTATAAATATATATAACGCTACTTGGAAAATAAAGAAACGTTCCTAATGATATATTGTTATTATTTTTAATATATAATAATACACGATACAATTCTAGTAGGCAGACTTTCTAATAATCCTCACAGCGAAAAATGAAGATAAGTTGTAATTTTACTACAACTCATTTACTGCTCGTACTAAAAGTTTTAACCAAAAGAGAATTAAATTCCTTTATGATCCATCCACGCAAATAAATAACTGTGCTTGCGTAATAAAAACATCAGAATCAGCTTCGAAAGATTTTGGTGAATATCGCCCGTGAATGTTCAAAGTGGTGCTTCCCAACTGGAGTGCCGCTCTTTGTGAACCGCACGTTCTCCGACGGCTTTTAAAAACTTTCATTACGTGTTCGATTGGTTTCGCTGTTATTAATTTAATTTAATGAGGGGAATTGAAAAATTTATGTCAAACTCAGCCTTTCATTCCTTCTCAATCTAAAATCGAAATGAAACGGTACTATAAGAAGGAGTGGTGGCGCGAAATCAGCAAATTACAAACAAATTTCAATAACCGTTTCTGCCTTAATGATTTCGCTACAAATAGTATTGCACTTCTTGATGATGGCAATCAATATCAGAAATCAGTCGTGTTTGAATAAAAATTTCTTATAGCACTATATCATAATCATTTGCAGTTCCAAGCATGAGTTCGCTATGGAAGGTGCTTGAGGGCGCTGAAAATGCAGAATCTTAGAGGAGCTGAAGCATCCCTTGTGTGCGTGCCTGTTTCCATGTCTTTCACACGTTATCTTGTATTTTATAGCATTCCAGTTTCTTTTATCAGCTGCCAATGTAGCAGCGTAAAAATATTGTGTTCCGAATCGAGATGTTTGCCCCGAAGATTTCTATTTCCTGGTCGGCCCTGCTCGAGCGAGAATTTTCTGGCAATCTCAGCAGAAATATATGTTGAGATAGATGTTCAAGGGAAACCTAAAGTCCCACTGCCTACGCCATTACCTTAAACGACAAACATATTTTGTCCTTTAAAATTTAGATTCAAATGTTATATCCGCTATCTACTGTAGAGCGGCATTTGAGTCTTCGCGATTGAAAGTCAAATTTTTTCTTATCCGCGCGGTTAAGCGAAGGTCATCAATAAATGCATGCCGGAGGAGTCCATCATAGCTTAAAATGTAGAGCAGGATAAAAACCTGAGTTACGAATTCTTTCTTCGAAGTTTCGTTTTACATTTTCAATCTTCATATCCGAAGTGGGGAATGGAAATTTGGTCAGAATCTAACGTAAAAGTGAACAAACACACTCAATTACGAAAGTTAACTTAACTAGTGCTTTGATGTGCTGATGAATTTATTTATGTATTTATTCATTCATTATGGATAAATCCCAGTTACAAGAATTAACAACAATAAGTAGTTAAGGAGGATTGAAATGAAAATAATATTTCATACTTAGGTCGTTACTTTCTGAATACAATATACATATTTGTGTGCATAATATGTATCATAAATCCATTCATATGCTTATCAATTACAAATAATATATTTATAAACAATTAATACCAAAAAGATATGTAAGTTATGTTGATAAGATAAATGCGTAATGTATAAATTCAACGAAAATGAAATTATAGAAAAAACTTCTTAAAATGGATAAATAAATTAAATTCAAATAAATTTGCTGAAACTCACTCAACGGGCCAATAAATGAATACGGAGAAATATTTCACAGAAAAATGCGAGTTAAATTGACATTTAAAACAGCCACAGAATAACTAAGAAATTAAGCTAACGATAATATGGTTTTGAAAGTGAAGAAAACAATTATTTATATTTATAATACAGTTAAGTGCTTCAACTGCTGTCCGTTTAAAGGAGTCTATGTGATGCGGTCCATCGAACGTAAATGTATATCATCTTCGCTTTATAGCAAAATATTGGGAATCTGCGGCCTTTTCTTCACTTGCACAACAAAGAGAAACATGATTAGATTAACTGAATTACCAGTTGGGTGGGGATTGGATAAAATAGCCATGATAGCGGAGGTGGGTGGCTGCCATCCTGATTATCGAAGTCATAGGACCTGATACTTAACTTTTCGGAAAAGATTTCTTTAGACAGGAATTTTCTCTGCTATGCTAAACAGAACTCGTCTCAAAATTGCGATTCTACCTGAGAACCTCTCCTTATGAGGAGAAAGATGGTATAAATGCAATGCCAGTTGCAAAAAATTGAATTTACAAAATATATACAAAACAGAAATTATAAATATGAAAATAAAAAATAATCGTTATTGAGAGACAAGTAATTGAATAATATAAATAAATTTAACGATCGTGTCGACATTGAGTTTTCAATATGAACTAGTAATTAATACCAAAAATGTGAGGTAGTTACTGACAAAGATCTGTGATGGGTGTGCAAAATGGGACTAGTTAGTCCTAGTTATTCATCTCATATGACACTTTATCTTCAAAATATAAATGAGCATAAAATTAAGAAATGATAAAAGGTTTGCAAATTTTGAGGGGAATTAGATCGATGTTTTTTGATTGGAAGACGATAATAAGTATTGTAAATATTTAAATACCGTGACCTTGCCGATTCTCATTTCACAGTGACTTTTGCATCTTTTGAGATATCACTCTCACTTTTATGGCGGCCAAAAAATAAAGGCCAAACGAACCTCAGGAGGTCAAACCTTGAATGTCTCAGCTGAGGAAAGATATCACGGATATTTATGTAATTACTTTTGATAAATTTATTGTCAAATTTTGATGTAAATATCATAGATTTTTTAGAACATAGATTTTTCTATAAATGTTTAATAGATTTTTTTATGGGTAGAGTGGTGATTAAGTGTGAAATCAGAAATTTTTCCTTCTCCGGAAACGTTCGTATCACATAGCCATGAATCTGCGGAAGTATTAGGAAAGAAAACAACGAGAATCTCTTCGGTCATCTTTTTTACACGTATATTTTGCCGAGCATACACCACCATAGGGTTATTATAACAGATGAGAGAACTTTCGCATTAACTGAGGTGATTCCGTTTGTTTTTCATCATACTACAAATTAAATGAGTCACGCATGAGTGCAAACGACGAACAATTTCCAAAACCTCGATGAACGTAATTATCTCTCACATTATAACGTGAAAATCATTATTGCTAATAATTAATTAATTGCAGTTGAACTATCCAACGGCAACTTCTACCATAGTCTTACAAACTAATAACATTGCACTATACTATACAGATACTACAATATAATACAATATTATTGATAATTGCAGGACTTATATCAAGTACCTAAAAGATTAAAATATTATGAAACAAATTCCCCTTTGCCACAATATTACAAAATGTACAGCAATATAACAAAACAGCTAACACCTACTTACAATCATACGGTACTTCAATCCTAATACAAGTCATACATATTTAAATAACTCTAACTTACTTAACACATTTACATTCATCAACTTATCTAAATGATAAAGTAAGTATTGAATTCGATTCGATTCAATTGTCCATTGAGATGATTGAGAGATGGTTATTCATAGAATCTGTTAGAAAGTTCGCTCATTTAAATATAGCGTTTATCTAAATTATAACAGATAACGTTCCATGTTATTTCTGTATAGTTTCATATATGGTTGACTAACGCTTACAATTGATGTTGGAAGCACAAAATTGACTTCTCAAGGATTTATTGATAAATTTGCATTGTGTACAAAGGAGTTATAAAAAAGCGAGAAAGGCAAAGCCAGAATGAAGGAGACAGGAAGAATTGTTTTGATGAATTCATAGAAGGCCTTTGAAGGACGTTTTGGCGTTAATGAAGATACATGGACGTTGTAAGCTGTAAGATTTGCTCGGTCGTAAATAATAAGAAATAAATAAAGTACAAGATTAATTTCGGAAATTTTCTGAATAGTACATACATCGAGAGAAAACATGGATAGTGGACAATTAAGCAGTGGAAAATGTCTCTCTTTTCTCGTTGTGATGAATCTCACAATACGACGCCTTTCTCCGTGAAATTTGTGAGCTATACAAGATGGAAAAGAATTTTTGGTGTGATCGGAGCAGTTTTTAGTAATGTCTGGTCGGCAAAAAGAATTTTAGCCAGAAATTCGCGGTTAACTCTGATAAAAACTCCTGTTTATCTTACTCACAAACACGCAAAATTGAGACTGATATCATACGTAAAACCTTCTGATATAAAGCCTCTTTTGTTGGCTTTAACATTCGCTTCCTTTCGCCTACTTCAGGAAGAAAGAGTATTATTAAATTAATTCGTGCTTATTTGATTGTACGAATTCAAACGAATTGAAGGGGTAGCCACAACTTTCCTAAATTGCCATTCTCAAAATGACAGAATGAGATCTTGGTACGCTATACCGCATAGATCTTAAGATGTATCAAAATTAATGTACGTATGTTGCAGCATTACTCTGGAACGCTTGCAGCAATTTCAATCAAAGTTGGTACACGCATGACTTACAATCTGGAAAATGATATCGTAGAGAAAGTCATATTTAACAACCCTAGGGATGGGAGTGAGAAAGTGTGAAAGGTAAAATGCCCAAACTTACCGATGTTTGAGTCGAATCTGTAGTTTTAGTCAGTCCAGTTATAACTTTTAATCGGTTCTTATTGGTTTCTATTCGTTTTGAGTTTACCAATAAAGTCTAATACTTTTCTGAAATAATATATCGATGGGATAGCGTCATCTACAATTTCACCATAAGCATCATGTTGTTATCTATTGGTAATGGCGACAAATGTTACTTTTGTTTCAATTGAGAGATTTCATCGGATACCAATAGAGGGTTATCTACTATAGGTAAATCTCATCTCTGGTCTGTAGCGGATGAATATTGCATCTTCTCCATCGAGAGATATCTTCTCTTTTTGTCTGCTCTTCCCCTCCCCTCTCTTTCGATCGAACCAAGGCTACCTGTATTCAGAGAAATCGGACTCTCCGTAGAGTAAAAAAAAGTAGCCTCGACATGAGTTATAGCTCCCATGGAACACCAAAAAATACACGATTCCCTCCATATCCTTTCGAGAGAACTAGTTTCCGACTTCTTTTTGTTTCGCTCGGTTCTTCACTTACACCGCCGCCCATCGCGGTGGGAAAATAGTCTCTCTCTTCTAACTGCTTCAACTAAGTGCACTGAGGAATTTGCTGCCTTTAACAAGAAGCTCCGGCTGAAGACGTTTCTTCTACGGCTAATGTATTAAAAATAGAATCAACAACGACGGAAATTTAATAAAAACTATACACTATTTAATTTTGTTTACTATATCAACATTTATAGAGCTTCATTTTTCTCGAAGAATTAAAACAAACATTGAAATTAGAAGAATTTTATTTTAATATCTTCTTTTATTGACATTTCTAAAAATTTATATATATTCTCATCTTTACCATAAAAATTCTATTATATTTTCCTCGTCTTTGTTCATGGTCGATTTTTCTATAAAAATTTACGATTACGAATGATAAAAACATTCTATTTAAATTAACAGAACTACAGTAAAATTTCAATTATTGCGTTATGATTTTAAAACATTATATGCTCATGATATCATTTGAGAAATAACCAATTATTTCTGATATTTTATTGCACATATGCTTGATCTATCTATTCATAAATAAAATTTATCGAAAAAGAATAAGATAGCTTCGAAAATTATTTTTGACTTTAAATATTTTACTAAGAATATCCCTTCTATCTTCCATGCCGAAAACTTTAATTGTTGTTTTTTATCCTTAACGGTTGGATATTTTTATAAAAAATCGTAAAATACAAATAAACATATGTCACTAGAGCACTACTAAATTTTAGTAATTCATTATCTTCTACTCAAACTCTACTACTCAAATAAATAATATTTTCCTACAGTTACATAATATTCCTTTTTTTAATTATTTATCATGGTAGCGAGCCATTTCCGTTACTTACACTCTTTATTATATGAATTGATATAATTTTGAAAGAATTGAAAAGATTCGATTGAAATGATGAAATTTCGATTTCTTTCCACTTGCATTGCATTCAGAATTCTGTAATCCTGAGTATACAAGAAATATAATCGTTTTATAACGCATCGCTTTGAGAAGTTCAGTTTAATCTAGGGAATAAATATATCTCATCACACAGAAATATCTTGGCTGAAGAGTAAACTATAAATTTAAAATAATGAGAATTTTCGACTAACGATTATAATCTTTCGATCCGGAATTCGGGTTTGGAAAATGAACGCTTTGAAAGATACTCGAGTATGTACGCTTGCACCAAAAATGGCGCAAATTGTTCAGAATCCTGCCTATTCTTGTTGGCTAGTAAAAGAGAGTGGCACCTTTTTGTTTAAATTTCTGTCTAATTTACGGCTTTCGATTTTATGAAAACTCCAATGTCTTCTCAAGAAAATGGTTGTGGGACAAATTCTCTTCCTTCGACTGCAGTCGAGCACATGTTAATCTCTTCAATCGATCAATTTTATTGCTAATATATTTTATTAAAAGGAGTCCACCAAATCTGATTGCGTGTGCAATAATTGACGGATGAAACGGACAAAGTCTATGTTTAGAATCAAGTACAATGTCTAACTAACGATTGGAATTTGTTTAGCGGCACATCACCGACATTGAAATTTAGGTTTGCTTTCAAATAAAACTTTCAATTGGTACGTCGAACATTAAACATTGGGATTACGAATTATTGCAGTAAAATGCTTATTCTTAAAATTTAGACATTCGCAAGGTTGCTAGTAATCTGCCCTATAAAAAGGAGCTCAGCGAACGAAAATCAAAATTCTAAAACTAATATTCAATAACGGTTGATATTTGCTAGCACCAACAGTCCTGCGGTGAAATTTTTTCATTTGCGCAAACTTATAGTACAGAGGAATTTAAAAACACTAAACGTTTCGTATCAACATAATATCGCGTTGCACATTTGGAAGCACTGATGACCTTCAGATCGAAAGCATTGTACCTCAGCTTATGGGTTATCCTAAGTGTTGCTTCTTCTTCATTCACGTTTACCTAGAATTTGAAGCTGCATTCTTACGTCAAAGTCGACGCTTGTAGGAGGTATGTTACAGCCTGATTTCTCTCTGGATCAGCGGTTTTCTTCGGAGAAAAAGAGTTGACTTCATGAGGAAAATGAAATTTCTTACCCATATTTTATTATTCGATTATTTATGAAATATTTTACATTCATGGCCATTTTCATAACTGAGATATTCGGAAGTAGATCCTATGCGATAACATCAAAGCAACGGATCAAAGCGGATATCGCAACCCATCCTAAGTTCCATCAACGATGAGAATGCATCGCCGTATTCCTCGGAAAATAATCAAAACTCATTTCTACCAAACCTTTTAATAGTCACTTTTTAATTTTTATTATTCTTATTCTTAATTCGTAGTTGATCAAACTGCTTTGGTTTTTATATAAATAAATTTTATATTTTAATTGCTTTAGTTTTTTATATATCTTACTTCTATGGTATTCACTTCCTTTTCCTATTCTTTTACCCGAACTATTCAGACATTGTATGTTACTAATTCAAATTCTGTTGTACACGTTTGTTTTCCTGTCTCTTTCTTTTGAAAATTGTCGTCTTTCTTCTTCCTTGTCATCTATTATCTTTGAATCACTATTATTTGATTTTTTAGCTTATGTTTTATAAAATGGGCATGTCCCGCAAATTGAAATAAAAATCATAATATATATTATTGTTCGTACACACATTTAGAATTAGGGAATGATGGAGTCATCACTCAAATGAACAGCGACCGATACAGTAATCAGAAATCATGCTGTATAAGAGGCCTTTCGACCGAACGAGACGTACGGCTCTTTTGATTTTCAGACGGAGGAAAAAAAAGTGACTCGGGTCATTGAAGGGCGTTCCGTAGAAAGAGAGGCAGGTGCTCAGAAGAGAGAGAAAGCGAAAGCAAAACTGGAAGAGGCAAAGGAAATTCATTCAAAAATCTCTCTTTTATTTACTATGAAAGATGACCTTAGAGCCATCAGGGACTCCTTCGATTACATTACATTAGAAGTTGATCATGCGCGTTAAGTTTAACGATTTAGATAATGTTGATTGGTTATAATCTACGATTAAATTAGAAATACCTTCCCTGTTAATGAAAGATGTTTGTTTTGGCATTAGGAACTACTTTAGAAAATATTGAAGCAATCCGCTAAATTAATTACAATAAAACCTTGGAAACTCTAATCTCTAAGGGCAGCCAAAAACCCTCGAATTGTTTAAGTTTTTACTCAAGAAATACGACATATCGAAGTTTCTGAATACTATGGAGCTGTATTGCAATGGTCGATATTAAAAACGAGACAAAACATAACGCACAGTGAATAAACTGTAATAGGGGCATAATAAAGATGCGAGTAGTCGTGGTATTCATATAATTTCATAATATTTTTATTTTTTAGTGACATTTCCTCTATTGCAGCGACATCTTGTACTTACAGAACATATGCTGCTAGTTATACGTTATTTTCTCGTAGAGTAACAGCTGCGATTATTATAAAATGAAACGTTTATTTGATAAAATTAAATTTCGTATTAAATGTTCAATTTAATTTAATATTTAACTGGTATAATAATTGGAAAAGCAAGTTCATATAATCACGGTTTTAAAATACTTGTAAATTTAAAGCTATGAACATGTCTTGATTTAGAAGAACTGTGCTCCCGTTGGTATCAGTCAGAATTAATGTTTGTTAACACTAATTTCAGTATTAACTAGTTTATTAAAACTAGGTAATGCTGCAAATCACTAATTAATATCATACATTAAAATAGGAATTCCAAAACACCTAAAAAGATCAAATGATACCTTTGTCAATGATAAATATACTAAAAATGCCTTATGTGAATCACCTATAATCAGTATGCAGCGACTAAGCAATGAGTAATAGGTAAGTAAGAGGTTACAGTACAGATTTATTTCACACCAATATAAGTGAGTAAATTGTGAAGTAATTTTAAAATTTATTTTCAACTTGTGTAATTTATTACTTTTGTTAATGACGTATGGTTATTTGTATCATTGAGTATGCTATTTCATATTATGCTATTGCTGAGTTATTAACTTATTTAGTCATGTTTCGATGAAATATATAGTTATTCAGTTATTGCATAATCTACACGCGTTTCAACATATTTAATTTTCAATATTTTGTACCAATGAATCGCAATCATGTATGTTTTGCAGTCGAGATTAACCTTGTTATTTTTTTCCACTATAGTATTCGATTTTTCCATGTGCAATAGAAACTGGGCGTTTTTATGCCATGTTAATAATTTTATTCTAACTTAAACAACTCTTTGCACATTACTGATTAGTTTAGTGACTTTCTAGCTCCTTTTTAAGTCGCATCTAGCGACATTACCAAAACTAAATACCTGTCTCTGTCGTTGGGATGGCTTCCCTCAAAATGGTAACTTTCCCGCCATAACTCCCCTCCTGTCCTTACCTCGTCATACCACTTCCATCTTCGCTTTCTCCTTTCACTGGCGGCCTTGGAAGACGCCACTGCCCTCTAGAGGTGACCGCAGGAAGCGCGGTCTTTCCATCCAGACGAGCGGCATTCCATCCCAGGAAGAAATTGCTGCAAATCCAAGCTTCAGAAGGGCAATAAAGTTGATTGGATCCTAAAATCTAAAGCTTAAGTTTTCTTTCAAAGTTTCAGAATCTGAAGATTTTCCTTAAGCCCATATTTTTTTCGTGGCTTCACGAATAAGATGTTAATTTAGAATTTTTCTTTAAATCTTGCTTTTCCATTTAAAATATAATTGACTAAATATTCGATACGATACGCGATGCTTTTTCCGTTCGTTTATCGTTTAATTTCCAAATTGAAGATCGAATTTTTTCCGTCTCTTGCTTATCCTCGTTTGCCGCTGAAATAGAATTGCAACTTTACAATAAGCAGTTTTTTGATTTGATGTATTTCGAAATTGGTTATTGTAACGGTATTCCTCGATTCCATTTGTATTTACGAATCTCTATTCTTTCGAATATTTTCTCCAAAGAAACAATACTTTGATTTGGAATTTGAGAAATTCGCATACTTCTATTTACTTTCCTCTTCGTCATTTGTTTAATTTGACCACGTTTAGGGACACTGCAGTCTACATAGTAAATATTTAATAACCATTAAAGATGTTTAGTAGAATAGCCGACTTTAATGAAAATTTCTCCTCACGACATGATGATAATTTAAGTTTATAATTGTCATGATCCTGTTATAGGTTCGTAATTTTATTGATTCAAAATTCCTTTCTTGTAAATTTCTGTTAATCCTTGCTGTTATTGAAAATCTTTCATATCACTCCTTCCAATGTCTGTTTCTCCCGGTCTTTCTTAGAATTTATTAAGTATTAATAGATGTCATCCTTGTTTTTAGGTAGACTTTATTTCAAAAAATAAATAAATAATAATAATTTTCTTGAATTATTCCGTCCCCTTTTATTGACTTTATTTGAATCTCATAAATATTTTATAAGATGAAAGCTACCCTCCAGTACCTATTGATGATTGTTTTCATTAAGATGCCCATCTGAATCTCTTATCACACAAAGCATTGTTATAATTGACAAAAGAATTGTATTTCCCCGTCGACATTTATATTTAGTTCGGTTTCGGCTGAAAAATCATCTTCTGGTATATCTTTCAAAGAAATTAACATATTTACAGATCATTCCGTTGTATGGAGTGCAGGAAAAGTGGTTTCAAAAAGGTGATTTGATTGATACGCTCTGAGACGGATTTGATTTTTCCTCTGTTGTTATACATTACATGATATTCCTGAAAATTCAGTTTTATGTTGATTTTTATGTATTTTCCACATGAAGATGACTTTTTCAGGACAAATCGTTCGGGAGAATGGATTTATGTTGGGAAATATCAAGTTTTGTGCGACTTTTTATTCTGATCTACGAAGTTGAGATACCGCATGGAGTATTTATTCGTAATATATATTCGTATTTCCTTTCGTGACAACTTTCTATCGAAAATTACCTCTAAGTCTTAAGACGAATCTATAGTGATAGTAGATATTCACAACAATATAATCACTATGATTACTTTGCTATAAATATTTCAACACATAATTGCCACATTATATATACACCAATTCAAGTTATTATACCATACATTTTAATACCTGATGTTACTATTTTCTTGGAGTGAAATATTCATATTAAATTAATTACTTTTAGTCTAACATAAATACGTAAAATAGAAACATTCTTAATGCACAAAATATAGCCTTATAGATAAAAGTACAGATTACTTTAACAACACAATACTTGATAATCTAAAATAATTATCTCTACTCTCTAAGTTGAGATAGGTTAACTCTTTCATCGAATAATATAATTTTTCAATACTTGTGAATGTCCTTGAAAATTCACATTGAATTTTTCTTTAAGTTCAATAGATAAATTCTCAAAAATTTTCTTTCACACGCACGCAGAGCAGTAAGATTCTTATAATGTAAAGATATATATAGAATAATTTATTGCATTTCTTCTATAATGATGGTGTTGCATGCATATGGATAAACTTTTGTACACATTTTTCATCATTTCGAATAGTGATAGATGATAAATTAGCATAATTTTATTTTCATATCATCATAATTTAGCAGCATTAATCATCATACGTACAACTCTTTTGAGGAATTTTAAAATCTCTTCCCCGCTAGAATATTTAAAAATGAATATCCATTACAAAGTCTTGATTTCGTGATCTCAAATGACCAACACAGTTTGACGTAAAGCGTTATATAGTTATACCGGTTGAAGACGCTTAAGATACTTTTTCCCATTCACACGCAAGTATAGATACCGCTTAAGACGCTCTGCTATCCGCTAAAGGAATAATTTTTTCTCATTTTCAGATGTAGTGCATCACGCTACAGACAATCGTTCGGCTCACTCGATAGAATGAAAAAATATTTATATTAATTGAGTTGCTGTCCATTCACCTCTCCTTGTCACTCAACGCGTTCATTGTTAGTCACTTCTTTTTAATTTTGGAATAAAATTGATATATCGCGAGGCAGAGTTTCCCACTGTCAGAACCGAAACGAACTAGAAGATAGAGTGATCTTTTCACTTTTGTTTCAGGAAAGAACGTTAGATTAAAATGTCGCTTTTCGGTATTTCCTTTCAGGAAACATAAAAAACTAGAAAAGGAGTGTTTCGTGGACTGTTGAGCGTAAATTGGGAGTAATGCTGCTAGAAATGTCGTGTTTTCTCTGATTGTCTATCTGGTAAAATCTGTTTCAGTATAGAGTAGAGAGAAAATGACCAAAATTAAGCAACTAAGACGCTCTTCGTGTGCGGAAAGCAAAAAAACGTTATGTAATGCAACCAGCATAATATAACCCGGATATAACGCGGGTGTGGTTTTCTCTCGGTTCCAAAGCGCCTTAACCGGGTTTCACTGTATTTAGGATGGATAATTGGGACAAATTTGGGAACGGGATTAGCGAGCGCCGCTTACCTGAGTCGGTGAAATTGGGGGGCATTCCGATTAAAAAAAAAGAGTAAGCGTGTTGTGTAAGCGAGCTTACCTAATTCATCCCATTGCCGAAACCTGTTCTCCACAAAACGAGAATGTATGTTTTACCGTGCATGGCTGAGAAAATACATTCCGGGATGATATCGCGTGATGCTGGAACATTTCAATCATCTTGAAGATCCAATCACTTCTTACATATTTAAATTTACAGTTCACGGAAAGGTTTGGGAAGATAATTGCGGTTATTCATAAATTAGCATACTCTTCCAAAATTTTGTAATTTCTCATTAATGAGTAAAATCTTGCTCAACGCTTATTTCATCGTCACAGCAACTCTTAGAACTGTTTGAATACCATGATTTACCAGATTTTCCAAAAGATTTATGATTTATGGGATGACCAGTTGCATAAGATAAGAAACAAGGACATCGATTGCTTAGACGTCGGACTAGTTTTGAGGGTCTCATACTTGGAGGAGCTCTTCTCAAATTTCTTCTAAGACAAAATTGAAAAAAATGAATGTTTTGTGTCAATTTGGTTTTTTGATAGGAAAGTTGTCACTGAAGGCTAATTTTTAACCCCCTTCCATTTAAATACGTACGAATGCTTTATCTTCCATTTGGAATTTTGCTTGAATATAATATGACAGTTAAAACAAGAATAAGGCAAATAATTATTATATATATACTTGCATATATATAGTGCTGCTTTTATCCTGTAGCGAATTTCTCCATAAACTGCAAATTTAACATTTCGTTATTATTATATTTTTGTGAGAAATCGATCAAAATGGAAACCCGAATTTGTAGGTATAGCTTTTATTATTTGAAATACGAATTACAAATAATAATTTTCGTATTCTGTACATCAATTTTAAAAGCAATATTTATACTTTAGAATTATTTTCCTTAATGTAAGATTTGAGGGACCAAAAGAGGGAAAAAGGCCGGACCAAAATTTTCAAATATCTGGAGGACGGAGGAGACAAGTAAAAATGGAGGACATGTCCTCCATTTGCCGGATAACTGGTCCCTCTATTTATAATGAAATCGAATTATGAGTTTGAGTACAATCGTATCAATGAATTAAAAAGTAATAATCAATTACAATCAAAAAGTGTCAATACAATTATAAAGATTCTGATTCCGTCCAGAAGTCGACTACACGATGGCCACA
The DNA here is from genome assembly GCA_036926295.1 of Pachydiplax longipennis. Lineage (NCBI taxonomy): Eukaryota > Metazoa > Arthropoda > Insecta > Odonata > Libellulidae > Pachydiplax > Pachydiplax longipennis. Next base: position 7,843,057 of record JAVFKF010000024.1, on the reverse strand, counting down.
AGTACACGATGAAGACGAATACATACCTCCTATCTTATATCAACTTTAATGATTTTCTGCCACATTTCATGAAGGTTGCAGCAGTAGCGGGGAAAGTTGAATCACCGCGTTGAAACTTTCTCTTCCCAATAACCTCGAGTAGCCTTGGAGGATGAACTCGGAAAGCGAGCCTAATTCGGATATTAATAAAAAAATTGACTGTCTTTTTTACTAATTTCCAACGTCTCTGCCTTCGAATCTCTCATCACTTCCCTGCGTCCGGCCAATTGACTTCACAGCCTCAGGGAGATTTTCAAGGACAGCAGCCTCCTCTCTCTCTCTTGAGACGCTCTGCTCTTACAGCCATCGAAATAATTACCCGTATGCGAATCTCATGGAGCACCCTTTCGTACTATTCATTAACGGAAAGGACTCTATATTCGAGATTATATAATAAACGAATTCGCCTTTCACTTCCGAGGGTTCCTCCGCTTCAGCTAAGACTCTCGAGGGGGCAAATTACAGTGAATTCTGGTTGAAACGATATTCAGGAGAGCAAGGGAAAACCTAATGGGGATAGCGTTGTAACTGGGCTGTGTGATGCTGGTTGCCTTTTAGTATTATTTTTAAAGAATGGTTTGCTCTTCTAACAAAAAGAGCGTCTTCCTTAGTTACTTGATTTTGGTCATTTTTTCCCTGCAAAGAAACGGTTCTTACCAAATACACAATTAGGTAAGGTAATTTTTGATATAAATTTCTGTCTCCATTCAAAACTTATAGAGAAGATCTCACTCTATCACGGAGTTCGTATCAATTCCGACAGATGGTTTGAGGTTGTTCTATTTCACGACGTCTTCATTCGATTCCCACAACATGAGTGATTCCAAAGAAGAAATCCATAAGGAACCATTTACCCACCAAGGCTACGGAGGAGAGAGGACGGTGATGTGATCATACAGATATCGAATTTTTGGTATATAGAATGAGACAAACGGTTGATTGTAGCGGGTTGCAGTGCGTCTGGGAAAAATCCGCGCTTTAAGCGGGTAACAGAGCGTTTCAAGAGGTAATTTTTCATGGGGAAATATGAAATAATTCATGGGGTAGAGATGGGGAGAAAGCCGCGTATTTAGCGTGATGGCGTGCTTATCTTAATCGATCTTTTCGACCAATGAATTTAACGTTTCCAAACGCTCACTCTGAATTTTTATCTTTAGTTTTTATTATTTGAAGCGTTTGTTATTTATACCATGTCGTTTGCTTCTGGGTCATGCTAAGCGTATCTGCTTGACTTCTTTTAGTCCTCACTGTTGTAGTAGATTCGTATAGGTATTTCATTCCTCCTTCTTTGTGAGTGTTTCCTGCGATTGATTCCTTCTCCTTAATTTCTCTTAGGTCTGTTATTATTATACCTTTTGCTGAGGTTAGACCAAAAAGGTCCACTTCCATCCATACTCTGAAATTATTATATAGTAATTGGAAACTATTCCATCGAAACCATTGACCACAATCAACTTACATAATGGAAAAAGAAGTCAATGCACATCAATAACAAACAAAAATTAGATAAAGGATAAACGATAAATGATTAAAGAGTAATTATAACTAATTTTAAATAAAAAATTAAATTAAAGACTGATTAAAATAGAAATTTATTAATTAGTCGATAATTTTAAATCTAAATCTAAATTATTCTTATAACTTAAATTACTTTTAATTATAATTTACTATTTATATTTATTGTAAATTTATTAAGACTTGGTGGAAGGGAAGACTTTGAATTCTCTATCTCACTCTAATAAATTAAGATGTTACTTTAGGAGGTACAGTTTCATATTCAGTTTTAGGTGAATTCCACCATTTAAGAGCTTTGTCATTCAATTTTTTTTGTATCACATCGCTGAAGTCGTACCGTGAGTTTCCGTTCGAGATTTGCGAGAGACTAAAACAAATGTATTCACATAATTAAAAGTGGTATGAGTATGAGATGGACAGTTGAAGTTCGGATGTCTCGGATCGAACGAGGGAAGCTATTGTAGATATATAAAATCAGTTTAAAAAGCTCCCTTTTAAGAGGGTATCTCGCTTAAGGCGCGATTTTCTCACATTCTCTGTTCCTTTTATACGAAACAAATAGTAATTTTAATGCATCGAGGTTATTTCTAACAGTTTCGTCTCAGAGAAGAACGTCAGGTTCATAACTGCTCTTCGATGTTTCCTTTCGTCACAATCTTAAGAATTAAACATCGAAAAACAAGATAAGGAGCGTTTCGTGGGCTGTTCAGGGTAGTCTGGGAGAGATCGTAATACCACCGCTGTTAAAAATCGTTATTCTTCCCATATTCTCTATTTAGTAAAATCTGCTTCATTTGGAGTGAAAAATAAGGGAAATTAATGGAGGTGCTTTCTTTGTGCAAAAAGTACATCCATTCTTCAAAAATATGATGTAATGCAATCAGCATTAAATAACCTGGTAATGACGCTATACTGTTTAACTCGCGGTTTTCGCTTAGCCCCAATCTTAGCTGCATCTTAACTGCAATATGCAATCAATCGTTTTACATGCATCGCTGTCGAGAAATCAGCAACTTCTCAATATTTTGCAAGCTTAAAAAATAAAGAAATGGTTGAGGCAATGAAAGCTAAACAAACATACTAACGCTAAAATAAACCAAACCTAAAGCCAAATTTACATAAGCTTACCAATGAAATACCAGACGAACTGTAACAAAAAATACTTCTTTTTTCGAGAAAAAGAATACTGGTGAAAAAATATTTAAAGGGAAAAATGCTTTTTCTCTAATTCACACTAATGTTTTCCTTAAGATGCGTATTGAGTGCAAACGCAATCATCGACCTGTGTGAACAAATCCCACTGCCGAAATCGATGTGTCGGTTGTATAACTTACGGGGGAAGATGGCCAAATTATTTTGACGTGAATTGCCTTACGTAGGATCCGCAGACCAGAGTTCTTAATGTTTCATGAAATAGTCTACTTCAGAAACTTCTATCCACAGATAATGTAGAGGTGACTTGTGCAATCGCCAGTTGAAAATCCTTCGGTAAAAATTTATTTAGATGATGTACTTAATATCTTTTTATTCTCTCTGCAGCAATGCTTTCTAAGATATATTTAGGCATTCGTTTCTATAATTGTGTGCTTTTTATGGGCGTGGATAGTAACACGACAAAAGGGTTGTTTAATTGAGAAGGGATGATCTTCCTACGATCCCCATAAAGTAGTGTGATTCTGAGTTATTATTAGATTGTAATTTGACTGGAGGAAAAGGAGCAGGTGGCCTAGAGAGCAGCAACAAACCAATGCTTTCACTAATAATCGTTAATGACGAATGACCATTGAAAAGAATCTAATATTACATTATGTATGATCGAAGATAAGACTTGGAGGAGGTGAGAGAAATAAAAGTTGTTGGTGTTGAGGAGTGCTTTCTGGAGATGAAGTGACGGCTGCTGCGATGGACCACCCCATGAATACGGAGGGTAATTTAGAAATCTTTTTGGAGTTTTACAAGACAGTTTTCGAAATCGCATTTTCTTTATATTTTTCAAGAAATGCAGAGAGAGATTGTTTATAAATTTGGAGATAACAGACACTGAAAATAAAAGCCTTCAGTTTTAACAATCAATTTTCATACGTCCTTAAGGATATACTTGTCTTAAATACTATCTTGTATAAGTATTCAAAATTCACTTGCAATACCTTTTAAATTTCGGTTTTATGCTTCTAGCTTCAATTGGTAAAGTGCATAAATGATTTTACATATTGCGAATAGTATAGAGAGGATGTATCGTTCATTTTCTCATTTACGTAATAAATATCAGACGAATCGCAACTCTCCCTCGGTTAAGTTGGCGCCGCCATCTAAACTAAGCGCCCTCGACGCAAGGGCTCAATTTGCATTCTAACATACATTCAAATAGGGTATACGATTAAGGACCTTCCCAATATCACATTGATTTGAATACTGCATACTTTTAGAGGGATAATTTCCGCAACTTAATACGCAGCGACATATTCCGTAGCCATTCTCGGCTCAACAACAGGACAACAGGTTTGATACACGTTGAGATGAACTTAGAAATAATTTTTAAGTGAATTTTCATCAAACGCGCTGCTTTGATTGTGCGACAAAAGTGATAAAGAAGATCTCACTCTATCTTAGAGTTCGTATCAGCTCCAACAGTGCGATAACGATTGTTCTACTTTCCGATATCTTAATTTTATTCTTGCAAAATTAATCGTTCGAAAGAAGAAATTCACAAGGAACCATTCTAAATAAAAGACGAAGCATAAGAGGAATACACAGGTGATGTAAGAAAAAATTGTTTTATCGAATCAGGCAAACTATTGGCTAAAGCGGAATGCAGTGCATCCGATAGTCATATTGTTACCATGCATTTCGTGTGAAAGACACCGGGACCGGGTAAAAATCACCTATTAAGCGTGATAACGTCTTAAGGGGTAGTTTCTTAGACGGGTTTTATTGAATACATAAGCTTCCGGAGTAAATAGATCGATCGAATTTGGTGTGTCGCAATTAGTAGACTAGTAGACAATTTACGGGGATTAGGAAGAAACAGTGAGGATATAAATCTCCCTTGAAGTTGATGGCGTGGGTATATAGAGCATAAGAGACTCTCATTTGATTTCAGAGCACGGAATGGAGAGGCATAGGGTTGAAGACTTGATTACATTCTCATTTTTCCGTGGGAAATGAGAAACAATAAGTGATATGGAACCGCGCGTTGGAGTACATTACATCTGCCTGCCGCTTCGCTTTGTGCTGCTTATAACAATTCTTCGACTCTACGGTCTATTGTGGACATTTTTGGTGCACAATTTGCGATTCACATTCACAGTGGCGCACGGTGCTTACATCTCCTGCCGATAGGTGGATTTCAGGGTATAATGTAGATGTGTAATATTTGTGTTGAGTCTCCATTTTCAATAGCGAAATTGAAATAAAATTATGAAAACCGTATACGAATCTAATTTCGGAAGGAGGTGTAGTTATATTAAAATAAAAACACTAAGTAACTTTCGCGATGTATTTTTAATTTGACATGTTTTTTCAACGAGTTGAATTCTTCAGGGAAGGTGTCGCATTAAAAATCTACTGCGGAAGTTACTTAGAGTTTTCGTTTCAGAATGAGTGTTACAGAATTCAAAAAGTGAAGAGACCATATTAGTTGTAGCTTAAAACTCTCGTATGGTGAATATATTTTTAATTTTCTCGCACATTATTCAGAATTAAACTTTGATTTGCTTTATAAATAACACCAGACATGTATCCTTGTCTACGAAGTTCCTCTTTGATGCACCAATTATTGCGTCTATAGTTGTGTTTTAATTTCTTTACTTTATTTTAATCTTAACTCGATCTATTGATGTCAAACCATAAAATCTCCTCCAATCTGACATTTCTGCAGAGAGTAATTTTTCTAACCTGTATTCGTGGATAACTCATATGTCATTACTGCTTCAATTAAAGTTTTAAGTATATATTTTTTTTATGAATTCCATGTTCTATAGGATTGCATGTGGTGATTTTCTCTTTTCTCTTTCACCACCTTTCTTCATTACATCATCTTCCCCATTTTCACTTATTCTACAATTTCTAGTTCTAATTGTTTAGGGAGCTTTTGTCGATTACGCTGAGGCTGCAATTACTCTCCCCATTTCAATTTAATACATACATGACATTTGTTTCATTTAACGCCTCACATATTATAGAATTTTAAAGTTAATCTAAATCGCTATACGGTAACATTGCAATGATAATTAGATCGAAGTAATATAAGAAGCTCGAAACCATTGACTACACTAACATTTTTTAATTTGAAAAATATCTACGGAAATGCGTAGTAAGAGAAATTACAATTGAGGAACAATTATGCTCGCAATTTCTTATACATATATTAATAACTATCTAAGGAATACTTTTTTCTGCATAGCTTCTAATCTGTTTACTCGACACTACATTTCATAATATTACGATACAAAACAAAAATTTTCGGCTATTTTTAATTAGAGAGAATTTTATCATCAAGATGTTAAATTTTATTTGCCAAGGGATGAAAAGCTGGTCTTTTCCAACTTCCCCAAGACAACTTTTTGATCATTTAACCGCTCGTCCGTTTTTCTAGCAGAAATAATTGAATTCGCATTCCACACGGATTTCCGATGTTCATTTCCGCCGATCCCTTCCACCCCTCTTAAGCGGTCGAAGGAAGTGGTCGGAATGCGTCGCTCTCCTCAGAGGCTCGAGGTTCGATGCCAGGTGGATGGGTGCCATGGGGATGCCTCCGCACTACTGCAGTGTTGCCACTATTTTGATAACAGCATCTCCTTGACTCATGTACGGCGGAATTTTCACTTTCCATTGGTCAGTCGTAAGGATTAAGACTTAACTTTTTGGAATGATAAAGAAAGTCTTGAAATAAACAAGTAAATCAATGAATAATGGTAATAATTAACATTTAATTCCGTGCGGTACGAAATTTTGAACTGCTTTCTATGTAAAATATAAGATAAATTAATACATTGCAAACCTGTTTCTCTTTTTGTTCTCCTGCGTCCTCATTTATCGGACAAACACTGTATTTATTAATGGACTGTGAAAAGTAGAGTCAAAAACGAAGTGGAACCCAAAAAGGGATTATGGATAGAAGTTCAGGGTTAAATTGATATTGACAGAATATATTTTTTGTACTAAAAATTTGGATTTTTTACAACATACCTGCCTTTTCAAGGTTTGATATTCCAAATATTCGTATTTCTTTCAATTATTTACTTATTATATTATAATATCAAGGATATAATTCAGGAGACGAGCGTTTTTTGTTGAAAATTCGACAGGATATTAGTTAGTCTAAAATTTTCCTGCATAATCTATAAATGTGGTGAAACTTAGCCTTGCGAGATCAATGCGAAGGAAGTGTTTCTGCCCGGGTTCGAACCGAGGATCCCGCCGTGAAGCAGACATGATGACCATCACATTAAGAAGAAAACTCCATTGCAATTTAATCGTAAAATTCGGCGATAGATTAGCATAGTGTTGGAATTCTCATAAAGACTCCAGAATTCACTAGGAAATTTTCTTACTAGCAATTGGAGACAAAATTCTTTATAATTATATTATTATTATAATATTTAAAAGAAACTGATTTATTTTGGATTTATTTCCTTAATCAATTTCATCTTTAAGTATTCTCCCGAATAAGTATTTCACTCATAAACATTTATAAGAAAGAAATTAACAGAAGAATGCCTTTCATCGCTCAGTCTTCCAACAAAATCTTCCAAGGAAAAAAAAACCTCTTCTGTAAAACTGCAGTTTTTCATCTAAAAATTGGGAATTGAAATTCTCATTCTGTAGCAATTCATAGCTCATATTTATCATTAATAAACAACATTTGATACAATATACTAACAATTGATACAATCATTTTACAATCATCAAAAAGGATGAGCATTCTCTGGTTTTAAAAGATGTCTTTGATTAATTGAAATTAAGGACATTAAAAGTAGTATTAAAAATGACTGCAGGTTACTACACTACAGAGTAAAACAAAAACTCGTATTAGCTGATATGATTGTTTGTTTGAGTTTTGATCTTAATTTTTGTCATGAATTATTGGTTTATATTATATGAGCCAGTGGAAGTAATTAGATACATTGGTATATATATTCGGTGAACCATCCTCGATACAGAAGTTAGTGATGCATGGAATAAAAGTTGGGGAAATTTCAAAGAAATCGCTGCTGAGGACTGCCGGTCAGGGGTTGGATGTAAGAAGAAGACTTTTAGTATCAACCTTGCGCAAATAAAGTATTATTAATATTATTAGATTCTTTTTGGTATAAAAGTTCTAATTCAGCCCTGCTGTAGTCCCGGCTGATTAGTATTTTTCTGATTAGAGAATGAATGTCTGTCCATGTAAAATACTTCCCTGCAAATTGGCAGTAATTGCTGTATGCGAAATATGATGAAATAAATAAATAATGATTTTAATGGTCTTATTGCACCTTTCAGAAGCTTCTCAATCGTTGAAAATGATTCTGATTTTTGCAACTTAGAGTAGATTTAATATCTGAGTTTAGTTCAGGAAAGGTATCACTAGAAGTACTCTAACTTTGTTCATTTGATACCTCGAGAATTTTAACGATATTGATTTTAGCGCTTTTTGCTCCTATTCTAGTATTCATTTGCTTCTCATACGTGTAGACCTAATAATTTGAATAATATTAAATGTAATTTGAAGCTCTTCATCACACCATCACCACATTTTTTCCTCCATTTTTCTGGGATACATTTATGCAATCATTTCAAATCTATGTTGTCATATTATGTTCCTCAACTTTGTCTAAAAGTTACGCATACCAGGAAGAAATAGCTTAAAGACACTACTTAAATACTTTGCAACTTTTTCACTTACAAATATATATGTTATATCTCTTTAAGTACAAATCACCAAAACATTTCATATCCTCATCACTGTCTGCAGGACCAAATTTTGTCTTCCTCATCTTTGGCTGTTTCTTGAGGCGTCCTTGAACTTTAAGTTCCTGAGCGAATCCGCCCAGTAACCGGCGCCCGACCTTTCAAACTACGTGCCTTCATAATCCAGTTTCTCACTTTTTGGCGCCACCCTAACCCACTGCACTCTTCTCGATAGACCTTTAGATAATTCTTTGATAAAACGAAATGACCGATAAAGTTCCGCTAAATAGATAAAATGGGCCTAATATCAATCTTCTGTTTCTATTATCTGATTTCTAGACCCTTCCCGAAGTCGCCTTCACAAAGAAGACGAGCTGTATCTCTCGATTACTTTTCCTTTTAGTCATTAAAAATCCATTTTCTTGCAATAGAAAGTCGGCTGTAGAAGGCTATGATATTCCTTAGGAAGCTGCATGTCTATGAACTATGATATTGAAATGCTTAACATTAACAATAATCCAACGCAGTGATTTTATTTCTTGGTCTATATGTAGTCATCAATATACGTTCACTTGGAATCTGTTTAGCGATGCAAATCAAATCGGTCGAAACAATTTCTTGTAATATAATTAAAAAATAGAAATTGAGTAGCACGTGTTTACTTAAAACTTAAGATATAGAACACTGACTCAGCAGTGAAAAAACATCCAGTATACCCTTAATGTCTACGAAATGTCATTCTTTTTGAATCCCGTTTTCAACCATTGCACTTCATTTGAATTTCCTTTCATTGTGCATCAGTTTTTGCTGAATGGCATTGGAATCGTAAACCATAAGCGTTTAACATTCGGATGCCCAATCAATATAAATTGATATAAAAATTGGTTTTTATATCGATAATTGTATCATTCAGGAACGAAGAACTTTAACATAAATCAAAGACATTTCCTGTCTGTTTTAAAATACTTCCAATTTTGCCTCCATGAGCTCTGAATAGGATCACGTCGACGTACAAAAATCATTCGATCTAATAGTTCGTTCTGAAGATGATTTGTTATTTTTCCTGAATCCTATGAACGATCCATATTGGTGAATCTCATGTTTCAGGAGCTTTATCATCAATTTTGTATTTCATATTTTAAACCTTCAATTTTTATTATTTCTTTCATTATTTTCAATGCTCAATATGCTCCGATGTGGAAACTTTCTAACTTCTTCACATACTTTAGTTTTTTTTTAATTGTTAGTGTTTTCTTTTTAGGTTTCAGGTAATGATTTCCTTTGATATCAAAATTGAGATATTACTCTCAGTAGTCGTCGGAGATGTTTTACACCCCTCTTTTTTGACTGTTTTATTGCAGTAGATTTTTTCCTTATTACTTGATATTTTTTAAAAATCTGTTCTGTAGTGTTTTCCTTCTCACACATTTTTGCTTTATTTTCCTCTATTTTCACCTTCGTGTAAATGACAAATGGTTAAATGAAAGGAAAGAATTTATAGCCTAAAACTCACCCTCAATAAATACGTATTAAATTTTTCCTATTGAATCTATCTCACGATATTTTAAATATGCTTCTCTATGCGAAAACTTTATCATGTGGTAGATATTTCAGTTCGCGGAGCGATATTTTACAATCCTTAAAAATATTGGTTAAAAATTTAAATACTTTAAAGTCCTTTGTACTTTCACTTAGACTATTAAAGCATGAGTATAAATTCAGAAGTTTGCGTCCAATAATTGTGCAATTTTAAAGTTTGACATCCTTTTAATACTTAAAAAAATTCTAATGTTTTCTAATGTTGATTTTCTGAAGGATAACAAAATATCTGTTATTTAATAAGTTTTCTGTGAAAGTCTTTCTAATATTATGGTTAATCATGTAACCGTACATCAAATTTACTTCACATCTGATCCCAAAGTCAAGGCTTATATTTTTCGCTTTACTTAAGAGATAATCGAGGATAAGAGACTGAATTATTGTATGTAAATTAAGAATGATTTTTAAAGGAATTTTGTTCTAATTTTGTCAGGAGTGCGACAGTAATAAGGAAAATTACACAGTAAACATTTTTAAACGAAATTGCTGGCGTAATATCCCGGAAATGAAGATTATGGTATCAAAATAAAGATTATTTACTCATGCTGCGTTTCTGGCATTCTAATGTTTTATACGGCTTTATATGTTAAAAACAAATATTACAGTAATATTAAGGAAAGAAGAGGAAATATTTACCTTCATAATAGGGAGAAGAAGGAAAATATAGTCATTCATTAATGCCTTGATTAATTACGTTTATCCATTCCTGGATTACTGGATAGATAAAATGAAGGCAAATTAATAATTACATCTGGAAACTTTTGAACCAAGAGATCTGAAAAAAATATTGATATGTAATGATGTTATTCCTTAGTTGAATGCGAATTATTCTTCATTTTACTCAGTGATTTACAATTTCGCCAGAACAATTTGGTGGGGATATACGCACTGGTTACTTGAAAGAGATAAAGTCCCCTCGAATTACAGGGAAAGGACATCGCACAAATGCGATTTCTTTTAATTTATTCTGCCGAAGTGCAACTGGGTCGTTCATCTATACTATTATTGAGAAGTTTTTGTGAAATAATAGAAATATTAGTCCTCTTCATTAATATTCATTTTTGTCCAAATAGGAATTTTCTGTCTGAATGAATAGGATTTTTCCTTCCAAGCGAAAAGCGAAAGTAGATTCTTCACTCACTCACTTCACTAGACTTTCAACATTTACATTAAAAGCCACCATTCTGTGTGTGGCAGGGGGTTAGAGTTACTTCCTTAGCTTTTATTTCGGGTATCGTTAATTGAAAGATTGAGTCCTTCAAACAACTTCTCCTAGCTCCTATATGTCTTATCTTACGCTCATTGTCGGAAATTGCAGGGAGGTCGTATAATACCGATTACGTCCTCGGTAAACGATCGTTCTTTGAATTTATCAAGCAATCACAACTTAGTTTCTAATCTACTTTATTTCAAATGTTCCCAACTTGCATTTTCGTAACGCTTTCCTTATTCTTTAACAAAACGTATCGCTATGCGCTGCACTTTTTCGAGTTAACGGGTACTCGTTTCATCCGCTGAATCCCATATACTTGCCGTATCTTCCAGATGGGGCTTGACCAAGGTGAAATACCATCTCTCCGTAATAATTATAAGTTTTTTAAATAGATAAAATAATTCTGTAATTTTTGGCATAATATAATTCTATATATTTAAAGTATCATCCCAATCTTGTACCATAAACAAGTGTCACTAAGTATATTGTGTACATGAACTAGTGATATAATTATAAGCATTTGTACGAATTGATAGTTGGTTATGCATCTGAATTTGAGAGAGTTTTATTTGTCATGACAACGGTATCGTTTATTTTATCATAGGAGTCGTTAAATTTCATCAATGAGAGGTGAAGCAAGGAATGAATCTCGAGGACATCCTTAGCTTCTCCGTCCATGTGCAACCCCACTGCCATCCATCTCTGCGAGCACTTCTTGGTCCAGCCCTCTCCTCCATCTTGGCCCGCGCACTCAAGGTCGAATCCGTACACGACCCAAAACCAGAGTGAAATATAACAGAAATGAAATAAAAACACTCTCAAGGAAATGAGTGGAGAGAGACATGTTTTTTATGCACATGGTTCGGCATACACTGGGGATTCGCCTTAATTTCTCCGAATGAGAAAAGGGGCGACTTATTCTCTAATGGAGAAGATGTACGGTCACTCGTCAACTCAGCGCTGCGCGTTCTTCGAGAAATTCCCCAAGTGAATTTTTCTTCTCGGACGTCCTTGCTGTCACATTTTCAAAACTGATAAATAGAGTAAAACCCAAGCGAAAACCACGTTATTATGATATTATTATATATACAAAGTTTACAAGTAGGTATACATCAGATGGTAACTTAATTTCTAGCCTAACATATAAATTACTACGTTAAATTTTAATCGTACCTTAACATCAACCCTTCGTGAAAATCTCATTATCGACGACGCTACTATATATTAAACTACAATTACAAATAATTTTTACAACAACGAAACCTGATTTGCTTATAAACATTAAGATATTAATTTAGTAAATTTATTTTAAAAATTTGTTTCGCTAGAAGGGGCTGAAATGCTTTCCTGGGTTTCCATTTTAAGTGAATGTCGTTCTGTGTATAAACGAGAATTTACCTAAATCTCTTCTGTGACCTGTTGCTCTAAAAATAAGCAGGATAGTGTATGTATTGTAATCCTTCTTTCCTTTTCGTCATATATTTGAAGACTTGTCTGCTTTTCATCCATTCTTCGTCGTCTTTCTTAGTTACTTAGTTTTGGTCAGTGAATATCTATCCATCATGAAACAATTTTTGCGAAGAAGAAAATTAGATAAAGGGTAGAATAACCCGCGTTTTAAGCGGGTAGTAGAGCGTCTTAAGTGTTATCTTCATGTGAAAGGGACCAGAAGATACAAGGTGTCTTAAAAGGTTTTTCTGCATTTTTTTACTGTTCGCATCGAAGATGTAGAAGGGTTCGTGTCTTGGGATCCTCCGTCTCTTGAACAGGGATCTTCGTAGAGGCAGCAGTGCACGTGGCAAGACTTTTCGCGGGTTAAATTACCCACAATCCCTTCGAAGCGATAGCCTCGGGAATGCTATTCCAGCCTCATCTCTCTCCTCGGTGCTACTCCTTTATTTCTTTGCTTCCTTCCGACCTCCCTTTTATTTCTTTTATTTTCTCTCTTTCACTCTCTCTTTCTTGCAACAGCTTCTCCCTTTTCGTTTATTCTCTTGAGACGCCGCCATTGCATTCCAAAGAAATCGTTATTACGTCGACGGAAGCGGACTTTATAACGGCGTTTTCACTACGTGACACATTGAACGTTATCATAATATTTGCCAATCGAAATTTTGAACGTCAATTCCATAATGAATTTGAATTATGCACTTGAGTTTCCCTCGGCCACCATGTCTATATTACAAATCGCATTCGGGGATAAATGTATTCTATTCGGATGTATTTCGGAGTGCAGAGGTAATCCACGGATTCGTATTCAACGGTAAAGTATTATTCGAATTTAAATACTAATAAAAATAATACTCGAATAAAGTATTATTCGAATTCAATGGTAAAATTTAAATTAGGTATTGGAACCACTTCGAACTGCAGTTAGATCTGAAGGGATTAACAACTTGTCTCCAAACGCATGCACTATCTTAATATCGCAACGAATATTATATTGAACACGACTTTAATTTTTAGTAAACATCAGGTGCCCTTTGCTACTGATAGAACTTGGAGTATGATATTTTAATGGTTGGGAAACATTAGAATAATGGCGTAGGGTAAATTGACTTGTGAGAATCTTTCAGATAAGAACCGGAGGAGAGACAAAAATGGAGTTAAAAAGTAGAACTGAGGAACCTTGATATATAGTCCGAGGGGATCATAAGCAAGAAACAGATGTAACTTAGTATTCATTTTTAAACAGAGGGGTTAAAGAAAGAAGTATTTTCCCGAAGAGGTCTTCCTACATTTACCTTAAGAATAAATTAAAGATTAGAAAAAGAAGTTGTTGTTTATTGTAAAGTAATGCAGTTAAGTAAATGGTGTAAATAAAAGTAAATCTATAAGAATAATGATGAGAAGTTGGTAAATTGATAGGTAAACCAGCAAATGGCATTTCTTTAAATGTATATATAATGATATCTATAAAATCAATATAATAATAAATTGAAAAATAATAATAATAATAAAGAACTGAAACTTAGGGATAACAGTAAAGGTATTAATGAAAGAGGTTAAATTGAAATGTACACGTATGTAAAACGTTTCGAGTGCAAAGAATGTTAGAGTTTAGCGAGCATTATCAGGCTATTGGCTGAGGTTGTCATCTGACGCCACTCAAAATGCGATCAATAAATAGAAATATTTCTCCCACCGCGTCATCCAAGAATCTCGAAATTTCCCCTCCAGTCCTTTTATGAACAATACAGAAAAATAAAAGTACGAACTCAGTGATAATCTCACTTTATGAGAGAAATTGTACATAATAATTGCTATATGTTGTGTGAAACTTATTTAATAGTTTTTCTATGGAACTAATGAGTCCTACCATCAGTTTCTCTGGGGAAAATGTTTCTGAAAAGACCGGAAATTTTCGTTTTTCTCTGTTTTCAACGTTCAGTGATTGCAAGCTTAGCTATAAAATTCCTGGTAATGGAATCGCCTTAGGATTGGAATGCAACTCCATTGCAATGGCCATTAAATATTAGTGCATTCGATCGGTGTGTTAAACATCAAGACAAGATATCGTGGCTTCAGACTCATTTTGGAATTTGAAATCTTCATAAGCTAGCGTCGTAGGAAGAGAAACGCGCTAACTATTAGACTCGCAGTTCTTTCCGTTTGTAAATCGTAAATTGTCGACTTTATCGTCGAGGAATCCTCATATTCATCCGATATGTAAGAATTTCAAAATCAGAATCGTCGAGTGAACCGAAGTTTGAGGATAGCCGTTCGCTTTTGGGGAAAAAAGCCTGAGTTCGACTCCCATTCAGGGCCACGGAGTCCGTAGGTTTCAGCCAAAGCGTTTCTCACAAGAGAAGTTTCTTCCAAAGATGTTACATATAAAAGTTGGTCTACCCAGATACTGCTCACTCAGAGGAACTTCCGTTAATCTAAATTATACTTAAGTCTTTTCTGGTATGCTAGTTTTGTTGAAAGGCTCACTTTGACAGCTGAGATCATTTAAAGATTTTTTACCAGAAGGATATTTCTCCCAAGGGATATTTCACTACATTTAGTATTTCGGAACGCAATGAGGAATGAATTTCAACTCTTGTATCAAGTGATTTAACATTATTATTATATATACCAGAATTCTATATAAAATCACTAACTTACAAACCATTTCTTGCGCTCCAAGATTTGTGCAACTCGCTTGGGATAGAGATTGAGAGCTTTTAGTAAATTTAGTAAAGGCTGATGAGTTTATCATTTTTATTCCTACGGAGATATTTACAAATGAATAAGACAATCTTGAACGCATATTGTCCGGGAAACCTTCGATTCTCTTAAAGCGTTTATTTATCTCAAGAAAAGTTGTTCAGTAAGCAGTCGCATTAGCAACCAAACTTTTGCTCGGCGTTCAACACGGTTTCGTTCGCAATAAGTATTTACAATTGGTGCCATAATTATTCTAGAGATAAATATTTCTTTGGAATTATCAATCACGAAACAAGAGAATAACGATGGTCTTAGTGATAAGGGCGTCACTATCTGATTCAATGGAAACAAGCATGCATTGTGACACTTGATTTATTATGCCTGGATGCCGTAACTCTCCGGTCACATGCTCGCTTCATCCTGTAAGTGAAGTCGTCGTCATTGATTCGGGTACAGATTCTTTTGTCTGCAAACCAGTGGCGAACTTGTACTAAAATTATGCCAAAGTAACGAGAGCATCAGCTAAGATTTGGTCCGTTTAAATTGAAAATGCAAAAATTCGGAATATTCCTATTTCGTTTGAGGCCTTAGTTTTTCACTAGCAATTTAGTGTTTGTGGAATTCATCCGTGAAGGTTAATTTCTAACAGAAGAAAAAATATATACTTTCCCACTGATATTGCAACCTTATCGTCATATTTTTTAAGCATGGTCTGCTTTTCGTGCGAAAGAGTTTTGCTTAGAAATTTTATTTTGAAATTATTCCTTCATTGATGAAGCAGTTTTACCAGATAGAGATTTATGAAAGAATAATGTAAACAATTTTTGGGCAGAGGATTGGCAATAGCAGGTTGCAGTGCACATGAGGAAGGGAAAATCCGATTTATAAGCGTATTAAGCGGTTAATCTACCATAGAGAGAATACCAAGAGAAAGCAGCGTATAAAATAGCATTTTAAACGGGGTTTAAATGTACATAAATCTTCACCATGAATGGTATTCCACAAAGTGAAGACCGAGGCAGTCGATTTTCATATTCATTCGACTCGTATCTTTTTTGCATAAACTTCAATTCACACCAGTTCGGACAGTTTTTCCAATTTTCAGTCGCGAAGTGGAATTTCTAACGAACGGAACGTCCGTCAAATTTAAGTGGCACGTGTTTTTTATTGCCGATTTCTCCTGTCGCTTTCATGAGCGGTCCTCATTGGGCACACGTTGACCCTTCGATTGCAACACAATGATTTATCCTCGAGGGAATTGGCAAAGAAGTTAATTTAGGGTGGAGTGCGCACGTCTTAAAGATAAGATCCTGAGTTTATGACGAGCATTAAGATAGCTTTAAATCCAATTTGTCTTGCTGCAGATAGACGTATCTTTTGGGTTTTCTTGAGTTACGCTGTGCGTGATACTCGTTTGTTTTTCGTAATTTTTCGGAAAAACCGATGTTTCTAAAGAAAAGTACCGTAATTGAAGGCACAAAAAATCATTGCTAAACAATTTACTCTGTGTCTTATATGCGAAGGTTTGGTTTCATTTACCATTTCTCGTATTTTCAATATCAAAGGAGATTCAGTCATGATATCAAAAGACCTTAGAGAGAAACAGCAAACGGAGATTCAAACGGTTAAAAATTTAACAGAATTATAACTTAATTTTCAAAAGTGCCGATCAAAATCTTTTCTTGAGTTTCCCCTTCTGACATTAGGGTTCATCATCAATCTGTATAAAATGTAACTGCAGTTAATTTTAATGACCTATCATAGAATTAATGATTATTTCGGAAAATCTTAGATTATCTCATATATTTCCCAGCATAAGTAATTTTCGATCAAGTGTCGGGTGCCTCATAAACAAGTTAACAATGCAGCTGCGTTGCTATGAACAATTAGAGTTTTGGCTGAGTGATGCGCCGTCACAGATCTTACGGTTTATTATATTAAGAGTCGATTCAAGGATTCGAACTCGAGTCGGTGCGAAGGAAAGAAAATTCGTGGATTTCAAATGATTTCAGTTCCTACAGCATATGTATATTCTGTGGCATCGTACTCGTATTTCGATACCAAAGGTAAAATAAATGAATAAATTCACGTTGGACACGTAACTAAAAGCATGCGTATTCGTAATCACGTACGTAAGAGATCATAAAAATGCTTTATGGTACTTCATCGTATCCCATTCGATGGTCAAAAGCGATTAAACACTAAGTTAGCGGGTTCCTTACACCTCTCCGAGTGTACCAGCTGCAAAGATGTAAGGTCGATTGCCTTGCCCTTCAAAACTGGTCATAGAAGTCTCTCCGACGGCAATCAAACCCGCGAAACTGGTCACGTGGTCTGTAGCGGCTGCATCGCCTCCAGGCATAGAATTTCTCGACTGCACTCATCTCCGATAGAAAAGGCTCGATTCTTACAAGACTTTCATCGCTTACTCCTAAGCATCACTCAAAATGTGCGATACGTTGTGATGAAAATAAACCGCATAGTTACAGTGACAATCAATTTTTATACAAATAATAATTCTTTAATGTTCTATGGCAAACCACCTTATAACAAATTAATAGATAATCAATATGAAGTACAAAATTGAAGTGAGCAGTAAAATACAATAATACATATGCATACATATATAAACAAGTCATTACAACAAAGAAATACAAAACCATTATTTGATAATTACATTCCTTAAATACAAACCAAATTATACGTAATAATATCATACATAATAATGATTGCTATTTACATAACAATAAATAATTGTCATTAATAATAATTGATAAGTTAATTACCATTTCTCATCTTGAAATGAAAACACTAAGAAACTTCCACAGTAGATTTTTTATGCGATATATTCCGTCAACAAGTTGACATCTTCATCATCTCTGCTGTACCTCGTGAAGATTGAGTATTTAAATTAGGTATATCATTTTATGATTGTTTCAAAGCGTATATTTTAGTAGTCCCATTTTCGTGTATGATTCAATTTATAGAACTTCATATAATTTACATAGTTTATAAAAATTGGATATTTTTGCAAGGTAATACCATAACGCATTGATAGAATGGTGCCAACAACTGAAACATTTGAGATCCACTACTTAAACTACAGTAAATATCGCTTATTATCCAACCTTTGACCGGTTATAGGTGTCGCTGGCCTCTTATCTGGTCGTCAAGTAGATTTCATTACATATGAACTACTGCATTCTTGCT
Source organism: Pachydiplax longipennis (assembly GCA_036926295.1). Taxonomy (NCBI): domain Eukaryota; kingdom Metazoa; phylum Arthropoda; class Insecta; order Odonata; family Libellulidae; genus Pachydiplax; species Pachydiplax longipennis. Next base: position 7,824,438 of record JAVFKF010000024.1, on the reverse strand, counting down.
GTGTACATCGTAGAATTGCATGCTTTTTGTCGTTCATCGTCTGTATTTACTTAATAGATCCTTAAAAATGTGCCATCTTTCCACAACATAACCTTTCGTTTTTTATTTCAATCATCCTTACACATTCTTATTATGAATACCAGTTCATCTAGCAATTTTGCCTACATGTACGTAATTATTAATACCAGTTCACCATTCGTAAAATATTGCACTACTCGGTATTCTGAATTACGAATCTTAGTAAATAGAAACTGACAAATCCTCAACGTCTTCTATTGTAAGAGCTTCTTGCTAAGATTCCTTTAGTAATTGATAATTACAAAAAGAAAACTTTACAAACAAAATCTGTTGACTCATACTATCCCTATAGTGTTAAGCTATTAGCATTTCACGCAAGTGAACTATAGCAATGAAAATCCACATGTGACTCCGCTTAACTTCAAAAGATTAATAATAAGGAGAGGATTATGCCGTATCACATCAGATCAGAATTTTATACGCAAAATGTAAGAAATAAATGTCCTTATGATATTTTAGGTGACAGGGCATGGTTAGGTTAGGTGACGGATACAAGGGAGTTTCGTAACTACAAAGGTCATAATTGAATGAAAGATTAGTTCGCTATATCGGAGATTTCGTACTATCCGTGCTTGTTATATGCGGCATAATTGACGTCTGCGAACATAGGAGAGCCCACCTCGTTGTAGATGGGATTTCGTCTCATACCCGTTCGTAATGAACGAGTTTATTCTCAAATGAAGTATTTTCGTCTCTATGAATGTGGAAAAACGTGATTTTATATAACATTTAATCAATGGCTGATTTTTTTTCTGTAGAATGGTTGGAACCTTGTCTCCTCTTAGCATTAGCCACCAAGATTTAAAAAAGGGTAATGAGACTAATTAGACGAGATGAGGTAGTTTGCCTTTTCCTCGCCGAGCCAGAATGATAGAAGCATAACAGGTGAGTGAAGCACAATAACTCTATAGCAATTCATTCCAACTGTGTGCCGCGAGAGCTTGTGTAGAAGTCGCGAGATGTTTGCCGCGGAAAATTTCCCACAGGGTCGGTGCGAAACTTTTTTTTAGGATCTTCTACTAACCGCTTATAAGGCGGGTTTTTCCCCTTTCCCAGTTCCACTGTTGCCAATCCCCCACCTCAGACGACAGACCGGAAATTGTTTGCATTATTTCTTTTTCAATGCTCACCTGCTAAAAATTGCTTCATTTTAGAGTAAAAATAACTAAAATTAAGCAACAAAGTAAGAAGCTCTCTTTGAACGCAAAGCAGACAATTCTTAAAATAATATGACGAGTATTTCACCGAAGAAGTTGGCAGACTCCCTGAATAACTAATCTTCAACTGTGGTAAATAAAGCCAACGAAAGAAGAATTATTATTTAAAAATTAAGGACCCGAAAAACCCTCCACTTTTGTTTTCCTATGTAAAAGAAATGAAAACGCTATCCCGTTTGTAACGCGGTTTTCACTCGGTCCGATGAAAAAGTGTATTTCTTTCCTCAAGATGTAAGGGCCAAAGTACATATATAATGTCGGGAAGATAGATCTTATATTATCAATATAACGGATGTAAGAGAGTACGAAATTTCAACTTCTAGAATTGGTAATCATTATTCGAGATGTAACGACCCAACTCTCCACGAAAGTAACGAGGGAAATAAGAATAAAAAGATCCCCTTTCAATGGCATCTTTGGAAGGAAGTGTCGTAATGTTATGTCTCTTTCGGCCGTAAAAAGCGACTTTAAAACTTCCGTTTTGTCACCCTTAGTGTTTTCCGAGGCCATGAAGCGATTGACCGATTAATCTGAAAAAAAGAATAAAAATAATGAGTTTTACAAGCGCTCGTGAAACATCAAATTGAATTACAGGCCTTATATTCAGCGATATTTTAATTTTATTTATTTGCTTATTTAGGCGCTCGTTTCGAGAAGATCAAAAAGATAAATATATCGTAGCCTAAATACGTGTGTTTTTGATGATAAGATAGATAGATTAGTTTGATGCGCTCATTGTCTGCTTTCTGCTACAATTTTTATGGTTACTGTAAAGTAATACTGTAAAGAATGTTCAATGCATTCCTCGCTATATTATATATGCGAAATGAAAAGGTAATTCTTAATAACAAGCGAATTCCTCCGTCAAAAATGACGGAATTAATTCAATTTATAGTTAAATGTACTAGTTGTATCGCATACATCTGAAACATACCAAAATACCCCGTGAAAATGCCATGAATTAACTTAAATGTATTTTTCATGCCATTATCCGGCGCGAAGTAGTCTACCTTTTTCTTGAATAATAACACTGGTCATTCATCCTCCTCCAAATGGCCCAGTGGTTAGTATCTGATTCTAATTTCAGAAAGTTCCAACAGTTCCTAATTTTCAAAAATTAATTCCAAATGTTCATCGTCAGTGGTTCGATTCATATGGAATTTTTCTGGAAAATTAAGTTTCATGTTTGCTAAGAAGCTAAGAGGTTTCCAATGCTTCCATGTTTTAATATGGTAATTCTTTGCTTGGTTTCGCAATTGTTTAATTTATGACGCACAATGAAATAGATGTATAGGTATTCATAATAAATTTTTAATTTTCATATGTTTCCTACTCTAAAATGCATATTACGTTTACTTTAGTTCTCATTTCGTCTCATTTCTTCATACATCACGCGTTGCCTCGGCTTGTTTATTTCACAAAGCAATCGCCCCTTCCCCTACTTAATAAATGGATTGATGGAGTTTATACTTTTATCTTATTTACTTATCCGTATATCTACATACACAACCCTTTTGGGCGTATGGCAGAAGGTGCGCATTCTATTTTATTAATAGATTTCTAAAAATTCATCCAAGGACCAACTCGCTTTGGCATCTATTTCCCTTTACTCACTAAGTCATTTCGGCCTATGTAACATGTATTTTTCTATGTATATATTCTAAGAATGCATAAGCTCTGGTTCAACAATGCATTGTTTGTCAATGGGACTGGTTATGTACAACCGCACAATCTCGCAAAATTTTCGTTTATTTGATCAAAATTCTCTCTATTTGGAATCCAAAGCATTAATTCATGACAAAAATAAGAGTACACACATTTCAGATGGACCTATTTTTCTCATATATTCTTCTTCATTAAGTCAAGTTCAACATTCACCCTATTCGTCAGGGTGGCTAGTTGTTTAAAAACAAAAGATTGCACAAAAGTTTTGTCTATTTTCCCCTAGTTCTCGGTATTTCGAATCCAAAGCGGAATTATCCGACCAAAATAGTATCTCTATTCAATTTTCTTTATTTTGGGACTTAAATCGATATCGGTAACTCATGGCTTCCTTTCTAAATTCGAGGAATTGTCCGACATTCACCGGCATTTTCCGGCGGTTGGAGAGTTTTTCGAACCCATTATCATTTATTATACTTATTACGATTGACTTCATGTCAGCTGTAATGCGCTTTGAGTTAAATAATGAAAAAATGGATAATTAAATAAGTGGGAAATCGCTGTTATTTTTAAGGAGAAGAGATTCTTAAGAATCGCACAGACGACATACCCCGTAAAGCACCAGATGTCTAACTCTCCCCAATGAGCAGTTCATTTTCTGCGACAAGTGATTCAACGGTAAAACAGGTTCGAAAGCATCTCCTTTAAACGGCTTTGCACAAAATCCTGCGTTGCTCATCAGATATAACTTTTAATCGTTATCAGATCATCTTCACGCAGGGGAACCTTTTATCCAGGCCTTGGCAAACGCAAACAAGGACGTGGTCTCTGTCCATGGCTCACCGCGAACGCTCACTCCCGTCCGAATTGTCCTTTTGATCACTTTTAGTCATTAATGCCGAAAATAAACACTCTGTAAACTGTGTAGTATTAGAGTCGTCAACCATGGAACTGTTCTATGAAAACCCACAGTCTGTGGTTGCGTGAGTTAACTTGTTATTGTTTTTTCAGCTTTCATTGTTTGTGAAATCTAATAATATATAGGGTCCTAATAAGAGTGCACCATTTCATTTTTGAATAGATTACATTAGTAACTTGAAAAGTTAAACATTTTTATTTTAAACTCATCCGTATACAATCCGGTTACATGTGGAATATATTATTGTTATTCCCATCTTTATTTGGGGAGGTTAGGTCAGAATGATCCTCTCCTCTAACTAATCTAGTCTACGGATTCAAGAGGATAAAAGAGGGAAAAATACAAAAAGAGATAGTGAAAGATCAATGTCTCAGATAAAGTGTCCGCCAATAGTTGTTTTATTTAAAAACTTTGTCGACAAACTTTCTGTTTTTTTCATTTTTTTAATTGTACATTCTTACTTGGGCACAATTTATATCATATACCAAAATGAACACGGATTTGGGATAATTTGCAGAGAAACCAAGCATTTCTTTATTTGTACACTGGCCTATATTTCAGTTGATACTCAAATGCTAGTCAAAATAAGAAAACATTGCTTCCATTGCTATAATAACACTACTATGCCTGATGGTGTACAACTCATTGAAAAATCTTGACAGTAAATCGTTCTGATAATTTTATGGATCCGATGATTGGTTAACACACCCAATACGTCAATGGCAAAGTGCAAAGAAGAACAAGATTCATTATGGAAAAGATTGTTTCTTCTGAGATGCGCATACTATCAGTTTCTGTTACGATAACATTTGAAAAGGAAATATCTAATCGATCGGACGATAAAAGATCTTTTTATATTTCAATAAAATATTGAATACTGAAGTTCATTATTTTTTATGTTGTATAGAATCATATAGTGTATAGTTTTTGTACAAAATTGTTTCATAATGGATTTTATTTACATTCTTAGAGACATTTAAGGAAAACAATAGTTCTAATACACTAATGGATTCGATTAATGTGATAATTTTAATGTTATTGTTGAAATGCTTAACTTGTTTTCATTCAAATTAGCAGTTAAAGTTAAAAATGGACATGTATAACACAAAAGTGACAAAATCATTAACTCGCGATAAACCTAGCCTATGACAGAATATCAGGATTTACATTTGGTGCAACTGGCAAGCTGGTTTAATATCAGGATTGAGATTTGGTACAACTGGCAAGATCAACCTTTACATAAAAATCTTGAGTAGCTTTGAATAAAGACGAGCGCGTCTCCGAGTATAAACATAATCTTTTCTATATGAAAAATATCAATATAACACTATCTCAGGAGAACCGTATCTCCATCACTAACATTTTAAATCGTTTCACACCTACGTTGCGGAGTTAATCTTCCCCCGATGGTAAGCCAAACCTCCAGGAAGGTGGTTTCCGGTGATGAATTTCCATCAAGATCCTCATTTCCCGTAGTCACAAATGGAGTGGTGTGAGTGCGATAGAAATCGATTGGACTTTTATGAACGGAAATGTTACCTTTTAGACAAGAAACATTTCGTGAGATGAAAAATACTCGGACATAAAATGAAAGACGGAAGACGATGTGAAAGGAAAGCAAAGGATACAATTGGGTCCATCAGTTTTCCTGTCACCACATTTGTGGTAAATAAAGGAATTCGTATATGAAACAAACTGTTATTCGAAAGGAGCAGGTAATTTTTCGAGCCGTCAAGAATTTATTGAAAAGAAAAAAATTAGCGTATAGATAGGGCCAATATGGCGATAGGGCGAATCATTTACTTCAACGTGTTTTTAAACAATATTTCGTCGAAATACGTTTGCTAATTTGAGTTATTCCGATTATATTAAAATGAAAAAAGCTGAAAATTGTCATAATTGCTAACCAAAATTATTTTTCCTTCTTCAGTTACAGATTAAAAGAAAGGCATATCATAGTGATGTACGAATCTTTTCTATTTCATGCTTTTTCACAACGAATTGAATTCGCTAAATATTACATTTGATCCGATGCTTTCTCCTTGCTTCTCGTGAAATTTCCAAATTAAAAATTGCATTTCCTTTGTCTCATGCTTACTGTCATTACCCGCAAACTTATCATTACAAATTTATAACGAGGAGAAATTTAAACTAGATATAATTTCTTACATACTATGATCATTTTGTTTAGTAAATTAGTTTTTGTTAGAAGATTACTTATTTTAAATGTGCGATACAGATTTCATCAAGAATACTGAGAATCGAAACATAAAAAAGAGTAATGAAAATGTAATTTTCCGTCACTTTAATTTGACTTAAATTTGATTTGGTTCTAGTTTTGCCGGTGTCGATTCATTTCGAAATTTGGGCAAAACAGAAAACTTTATTTGTTTCGATTCGAAATCTCGAATCTCTGGTTTATAGTTAATTGGCTTCTTTTAGATTAGATGTCCTCTTTGGGATAGATAATTAAGGTAACTTTCTGAAACGAAGTTAGCTGAACAGAATTGAGCAATTGGGCACATTTAGAACATAGTAATATCGAAGAAAAGCCGCTGATAATTGGCAGATTCACAGGGAGTTTCCCCCATTGAAGAACGTGTTGTACAATCAATGTGATATGATGAGAGGAACTAAGCGGCCGTGAAGTCTTTCGGTGATCACTACAAATTGACTGCCATTTTTATTTTATAACAATACGGCATTTTAATAGTTAATTGCAGATGATACCAAGACATTCTTCAAATTGAGAGACTCGTGGAAACTAATTTTTAAAAGACACAAAATTCTGCCATTATCCTCTATTTTTATATCTCTACCTCTATAAATTGACAATTCATATACACAAAAATAAGAAAAACATTTCAAAGTAGCAAATTACAGCTCAACTAAAAAAGCAGAAAAAAGTTAAATTACAATCCCGAAATCCAGCGACCATGCTATTTTGAAAGAACTTTCTACGGAAATGAAATTGTATAATAAAATCCATAAAATGTACAGTATCAATGAAATAAGATTTCAGGAGTGTCTTAATATCTAAGTATTATTATTCACTTGATGAAGTATTATTGGATATTGATATAAACTGCTGGATATAGTGATGGATGATACATATTGCAGGGATATAATTATGAACTGTTAAAATTTTATATATGCTTTTGATTTGGAGATAACTTTGCACATCAAGAAAATTCCCAACGTGGCAATGGACGATGCCGCACAATCGGACGAAACCACATATGCCCTTGCCTCCAAAAAGGGATTGGGCAATTCTTTTGATCATATAGCTTAGTTGGTCAAAGCAGCCTGCTGGAAGATCCCGAGTTCGATTCCCGGTCCCGTCAGACTTTTTTCTCATTTTCCCTGGTTGCACGACTTTATGTGCAAAGTAACATTTATCCATTCCTAGAGATATATTTTTATTACTATTTACTGGTAGAACTGTAAGGCCTTTCTAAAAAATGAATTCCCAGTAGATATCGCGTGGATGTTGATGTGCGTTTAGGAGCGCACATCGGTGTGACTGCGGGAGACTCAAACGACCGCACTCGAAGAAGACAGAATATTACACTCATCGCTCCTTTAGAGAGGGTCCTTCGACTCTCCATCGCCGAAATGTTTTGCTCCAGACGCTCAAAATTACTCGAGTCAAGGGCAAAACGGTCTCCTTTGAAGGTGTTTTACAAATGGGTGATCGATTCCATGGAGGTGTACGATATGTCGTGAAAGAGAAGTAATGAATCGAATTCAGTCTATTAGTTTTTACGTCTTACTTTGGTCTTCAGAAAAATTTTCTGAACATTCGATTATATTCGAAATTTCGAATATTTGCACACATAGGATTTATAATATACTAGATAAATTTATTTATTACTACTATATATACTATCTACACTATTATCGAAGCACTTTTAATAATACAACTATGATATATCTTTCCCATTACAGCTATATGGCCGTGAATTCTCAATGTAACCTTATGAGAAAATTGATTTAAAGATTTGACGGACGATTGACCTTTTGACCGTTCACATTATTTATAGCAACATAGTCTTATTGTTGGATTGTTTATGGAAATATAAAGACATTGCTGTTTTGGAGACATGTAGTGAACGGAAATGAGCCTCTCTAAAATGCTTATGTATCGGAATGAATCTCTACAAATTCAACGATGATATCGACCGCATTCCAAAAAGAGTAACTGCTCAATTCTCGAGGGGGAGTTCAAATGAAAGAGAAACTTGCTTTCGATAGCGACCATTGACTACTTCTGGTTTTGTATTGTATGCGGTCTACAGTTTTCTTTCAGTCTATTATGGTATATCATTGTGAATTATTAGAATGGAGGGGTTTTAACCTCAACAAGATCACAAATTGGGTTACTACTAGAAAAATAATTAAAATGGCTCATTTTATTCTTTATAGATGATAAATTCTAAATGGGAAGGCTTTACCCCGTAATATATAATAATAATTGGAATAAAATGAATTACAATTCGTGATATCGCTAGCTTGCTAACGAAACATGTCGCAGCATTAAATTTACTATGGAAAAGTGCGAAGAGTCTAATTCACATTCGATAATATTTGAATTAGATAGTAATAGAGCAACAAATAGTGCAAGAAATAAAATGAAAAATATTGTAATGTTTGCTTGAATTGTAATTGAAAAAGGAATGTCCGTTGAATATTACTAAAAATTGTCACTTGCAATATTCAAACAGCACAAATATATTTACACTAATGGCACTGATTGTTCGGAAGTTAAAGATTTCTGATGCCAAGCATTAGTAATGCTTTCAAATTATATTGATAAAAGCGCTTCGACAGCTGAGGTCATTTCGCAAGTGATCTTCAATCAGGAATCGAACCCGGGACTGCTTTCGCTAGTTCACCAGCCAAGTCGAACGCGCTGCTCATATGGCTATTCGGGAGTCTTATTGCTCTTAACTGATACAGAACATGTTATCGTAAAATATCCGTTTACTTTATACTTTATTGAAAATCAATTCCAGATTTCTACGTGTTCAAATATAGAAATCCAAGGGGTCAATTATTAAGTAAATGTTACTCTGCAGTATTGAGACCACAGATTTCCAAAATTTAGATTTGCAGCTTTTCTCGGGTATAATCGATCTTCTTTTGTTTTTGGTGTCGCCACCTAGGCTGAGGATTTCTTTCATAACCGATTGACAAAGCCGAAGGTTGAAAGCATAACTACCTTTATCTTCTCCGTCAAGAATTGGTCGAAGGAATAGAGAAAAATTAAATAGGGAATCTTCAAGTTTCCACTTGGTCAGTTTTAGAAAATGCAGCGCACTTCTTAATTGCACTTCCCGCACTTTTCAGGAGAAATCATTCGTATTCCAGGTTGTGTGGTATGTACTCAGAGTTAATAATGCTATTAGTTTTTAAGAACACGTCATAATTTGATTTTATTAGCGTTCATTAAAATCGAAATCTAGTGGATGCGATTGAGAGAGTTCCGTTGCCTTTTATTAATATTCGTCAAGTGAATGTTTGTTAAATAGAACGATGTTTCCGAGTGTCGAAGTCGATTTTGAGACCCAACGAGGATATTCTATATTTCATAAAATAGCTTAATGGAGTTTTAGTCTTGCGCTCACCTATTAAGGAAATATTGCTTTTATGAGCTGAAAATTCTGATACTTAAAAGGGTCGTCGCGTCGGAGAAATATTGCCTTAATATTCTCTCAGTGCTGTAAGTTTGCGTCTACATGAGATCCACAGTAAGTTTTATTATATCTAAAATCAGTAAAAAAATTTGTTATATTTTTCTGTATTTAATTTCCATATAGCCTGCATTTATTGATTAGATTTGGTAATCTTTACATTTGATAAATACGTTTTATTTCTTAAGTTTGCATTTGATGGTCGTGAATGAATGTGATAGATTTCAATTTTAAAGCATATGAATATTCTTTAGAAAACTTGTATATCTAAAAAAGCAGAAACAAGCCAAAGACTTAGATTTTAATAAAACTCTTTTCAAAATATCGGACGCTTAATTCCGCCTTTCACTTGTTCTTCGTTTAATCTTTCGCTTAACTCTTTTCCTATTGTTTCCCTTTTTCGCTTTGCATTTCTTTGCCGACCTTCAGACCTTGAAGATGCTCCTTTTGGGGGAGAAATATGCATATCGCCAGTAAGTTTCCTTTGAAAGTTTTTCATGGATTTTCCTTTCTTATATTTCGGCAATCAGCGTCCTTTTCATTTTATAGATTCAAATTCAATTAATTGATGTAATATTACAATTTCTCATTACTTTTAGCAGATATGTAACAGTATAGGCATATCGGAATTCCCTATTTGAAAAATTACTCATAATATCTTCCGTACTTAGGCTTTATAGTGATATGCTCACAATAAAGCCCATACAAGCTTGAAATTATTAATATATATATTTCATTCAAGAAATAATTTTATGATCAAGTTCTATTATGTTAACTGTAATCGTTACATGATATTAGTGCATGACATACAGTCACTACATAAATAAGGAGCATGCTGATTTCATTGTGTATACGATTTAAATTGAGATTGTAGTTCTTTTACGTAACTTATTCAATTTTGTAATACTTACTACTGGTATTTTGTCTTATACTCGAAAATGATTACCGGAAACGACAAAAATAGAATTAATTTTCATTGTTTATCTTTATCACCGAAATAACAACTATCCTCATTCCGCGTGGAATTTACTTGGCATCTTAAACCGAAGGGGTAAAAGAAACGCTGCTATGAATGAAATAGAAATCCTTTTTTGAAAATTACTGGTGCATATTAGTCCAGAAATGGCTTAAACCTGTAAAATACCAACCTGATTGTAACCATGTGATGTTTTCTTAATTTGGCATTTCTTGCTTTTTTTTAAGGTTTCGAGAACAAGAATTACCTCCGTTTTAGTTACAACTTTGACACACCCGAAATGCAAATGCGTTCGAAGAAAATTGGAAGATATTGTTACCGAGGAGGACTACGGCCGACCAGAGCTTCAACATAGGTAAGGAGAATATACTTTCAGTAAAACCCGGTTCAGACGAAAAATTCTCTTGCTTTTCCCACAAAGAGAGCATCTTAGTTACTTAACTATAGTCGTTTTTCAATCTACACTGAAAATTTTTTAACAGTTTTTATGGAATTAAGTAATCATAGCTCACTTATAGTTTTTGCAAAATATTGGAACTTCTCGTGATTATAGACGAAGTTTCTCATGATTGGAAATTGCATAATTACTTATTCTTCACTGTCGACACGATAATGTAGCGTCATACAAATCTATTTGCTTTTCCTCAGGGTGCGTGTTTTCGACTCTCATATCTTATAAACCTAAATTGAACGTGTCATTAAAATAGCATTTTTCCCATCACATGTATGTGTTTAGAGATCTGCTTATGATTCATCATCAACTCCCTCCATTAGTTTTCACTGATTTTATTTTTCCTATCATTACTATCATCAAGAGTTCTGCATAATTATGGGATTATCTCAAGGTCTCCGTTTTTATGTGATGAATGTATGTTTGAAGCTATAAACCCGAATACAATCTGAATTATGGTTATTGGTGTTTCTTTAAAATCCTATGCGTCTCTCTCGATTCAAGTGAACTTTCACCACTCTCTTGTCAGATATCTATTTCCTTTTTGGGATGTTTACCCAACTTTTTTGCCCTTGAACATTGGGAAAGTACATTTGCTCAATATTAGTTCCAATAGCGTTCACAAACCGAAATGTGGAACAAAACTTTCCATACTACATCATCTCGTATCTCTCACACTATTATTTAAAAATAATTGCCAAAACTTAATTATATTAGGGGATATAATAATTATAGGAGGAGAATTTAAGACATAACTTATCGATTCGAGTATGAGTAACCCGGTCGGTATCTGTTTGAAAGATATGAGCGTCTAAATTTGCGGGAGAGCTTCTAATTATAAGAATAAAGAGAGCTGCATCTAATATATGCTAGGATATTCATCATGTCCCTTTCTTTTTAAAGAAAGAGTGACATTTTACACGAAAGAGGAACCTTACCTTAGGTAAACCGTTCCATTTGAACGGCCAAAGAGGTGATGGCCTTCTGCTACTTTTTCCGAAGTTCGATATGCGATTGCGTTTCCCTAGTAACACAAACGTTTCATTCTTCTGTACATTGACCATGCCCAGTTGAGATGATATTGAAAACCTATCTTTACTTAGGGATAAAAAGAAATCTTATCACAATGTCAAAGACTCACTCGTAATATAGAGTAATCTCGTGCATCCAGAGGCCTTCACATAGTTTTCACATTTCCGAATTGAAAATGTTTCCCAGTTTACGCAGTCTGAATAATATCAGAGCATTGGCATTTTCTACTCATATTTTCAACATTTTTTGGCGATTAGTTAAATTCCTACACTTATTTCTTTGACTTCACTTCGCTCATTTTATATTCATTTGGTAATACACCCTCTTCCTCTACGTCTCTCTTATCTTATCCGTCTTATCTATCTGTGGATTCTCCTTTAAATGTATTAAGCATGGACGCTATGGAAATTTGCAATACAATGCAAAGGCCGTAATCATAGGAAAAAGAGCGCTTGTTTTTCATTTTACTCGTGTAATAGATAATAAAAGCACTTTGTGTAGAGAAGCATTGATTGATAAAACTTTCAGGATAATCTCCATTAGGATTCCATTTCGCATTTAAATTTTCGTAACGATTGTTTAAGAATTTAATCGTAAAATATCTTAGTTAAAATTATTAACAAAAGCTCTAGGACTTGACAATCCTGAGCCGTGTATTAAGGCACTTTTCCTTTTGTTCAATTTCACTACATCGTCTGTCACAAATGCAGTAAAAGCTGTTTACACACTTTTAGGCTCTATCCAGCGTAATATGCGCTTTTCTAAGAGTCCCCTTCACTGGAAACACATGTTATGGATACCACTTAAGACGCTCTGCTAGTCACTGCGTTTCCATTGGTCGCAATCACAAGTTGTAAACATACCGAATAAACCAGAAGAGAAGTTTAGTGTTTTGTGGGCTGTTGAGCGTAGTCTCGGAGAGATTCCTTCTTACCACAGCTTTCAAAAATATCGCTATTCTTTCCAAAGTGTCTATCTGGGAAAATTTGTTTTGTTTTAGAGTGAAAAATCTCTAAAATTAACTAATTGGCTCTCATTCTGCGAAAAGCAGATCATTCTAAAAAAATATTACGTAATTTAAGCAGCATAACCCGTTTTTGACGCGGTTTTCGCTTGTTCTCCCGAATAGCGTCTGAACCGGTTTTACTGTATATAATTTTTGTACTTTTTATACGTTTCTGTAAATTTAAGCAGAAACATATTCCCATGTCCTCAATAAAATTTTTCCGATTTCAATTGATATTTTTCTTTCCTCTTCCGTTGCTTTCATTTTAAAGTAATTCTGAAAAGGCCAGCTTTGCTTACGGAAACAATTTCCTCAGACCCGTCTCCAGCGACCTTCAATTCTTTTGCCTCTGTTTTAGAAGTTCAAGGCAGACTTTCTCTTACCTCTTAAACAAAATAAAACAGTTTTGTTATTTTCTTCTTTATCATTTTCTGTAGGGTACTCGAGTAAGATTATCCATTGGTTTAATATCGGTTTGTAGGATTTCCCAATTCAAAATAGAGCATTCGGGTCCTATAATGAAGCCGTTTGCAGCTCAAACGTAACCCAAGGTTCCGCATACATTTTACATGTTTCTCCAATCTCTTTTGCGAATGGAGAATTTGTATTTGATGAATTTGATTGTTTTACCAATCTTACCTTCGCTCACTGACTTTTCAAATCTTACTTTGGGAGAAACGATTTCCTCGACCTCCTTGATTATCCTTAAGTCGAGGCAGAATTTCTTCAGTAGCAGGAGCATTATAAGGTTAAATCTGTCGCAAAAGATTTTGAGATACCATCTTTTCTGTTGGTGATTTTATATCCTCAGGTCGAACAACTTTCAATAGTGTACCTGATGTGCTGATGGACATAAATACGTCATGGAAAAATCATTAAAGATACTTATTTTTCCAGAGCATCGTTAATTACATTGCAGCTGTTGTCTTTATGAGAAACAACCGTTTGCACTTTGCCTTGAATCACACGTATCTAAGATAACGTCAGAGGGTTTTAGGCATCATCATCTGAGTAATCCCAAAAAATGATCTTTTTAAATCGCAGGGCATCTTGCTTGGTTCGTTTCGTTTCTGATATCGCTTATTTATTTTCACTCTTTAGCTGATCCGTGCTCAAATCTTTGGAACATTTTAGAGACCTTAAATTTTGAATGCAATGAAATTATACTTTTAATTTTATATTTTTGGTGCCAAATCTACTTGATGATGATATTAAATTGCATTCAAGGCAACTTCATTTATACCTACTTCACTGTCAGTGGAAGGCATTCTCATCATTAATAGAAGCCCCACTGATGTTGATAAAGTTGATTAACAGCATAGGAAGTTCAAATTTATCTGTACCCGGGATTTCCATTATTCATATAAGAAGGAAAATGTTAATATTCTAAGAAAGTTCCTGCGTATACCAATAGAGGCAATACTTTTATGTATTCTTAAAGTTGAATTTTCCATATTAATTATTGTTTCTCTTTATCCTGCAGGTGAGTGCATCATCTAAAATCCCTACTTGTAACTGCCCTTTGTGAGTACTCCAAGTCTTCTCTATTCACATTTGTAAATGTATTTATGTCTCTTAATCATCAAATGAATTTAATTGACTTTAGATAATGAGGCAAAGTTTTCATTTGAAAATTTACTTTCTTAAATCTTAAGCTTCATGACAAGAAATTCTTAGTTGAAGAATAGCTAATCAAATTTCTCAATTAAATCTCACCTGACTTTTTCTTTTGTGAGTAATAAATAATTATAAATTTAATCAAAGTTATCACAATATTTTTCCGGTGAATATTTTCTTCGTATCCCATTGTAAATTATAGCTCATTGCTGCCAGTTCATATGTCAATTCTGTTAGCGTAGTTTTTGATGGTTGCAGTTTAGAAAGAAGCGCATCTATATGTATTAACCACCTGCTCTGTAGGGGATGAGGGGAAGGCATTCCTCTTAACCCTAGTCTAGTTTTAGGCCTACTGACGCAGGCATCTATTTCAGGGGCCTTTGTTTCACCTTCTTCTGCAGGGGTGAGGTAACTAAGCACTCACTTCTCACCTGCTCGTTCTTTCTGTCTATGAGGTCGTTTCCCTGCTTTTAGAACCTGTGGCAGAGTGGCTCCCTAGGCATAGGGATGAACCTCAATGCACGTCACATGGGTCTAAACAGGTCCCCTCGCCAGGCTCTAGAGCAATTCCCTCCCACGCCCTCCCTTCTCTCCATCATCATACAGCAAGGAAAGATACCAACGACGGGGATGCACCTTATCCAAGAGAAGGTATTGGTACAGGTAAACGCAATCGATAGCAGTGTAAATATGGATAGATTAGAAACTATAAAGGAAATTTCTGGAAATATATTCAATACATTAAGAATACCAATACGTTTTGTAATGCCAACCACTTTAAAATTTCTTGTAGTTCTTGCCCGTAGGTTTATTGAAATGATAATTGCGAAAATAATCGATATTAACGCCGAAAGGTATGTGAAGAACCTTTATTTTGAAGAGATCAATTAAATTCGTTCGTAGTATACGTATACGAGTATATCTGGGAATAATGAATCATTTGCAATTGCGTTTAAGTAATGGTACATTAAAACATTTCTACTAGCTTCAAGTCTTAAGAGAGATTCTAATAATAGAGAAGGATATAGCTCAATCATTTGGAAAACGATCTTGTGTTTTAGCAAATCTGTTACATTCTTTCATTAAACTGTCATGAATGACAGAAGTGAATAAGTTGCCGTTTGAACCTACATGCCCCACATCGATAAAAATCCTTTTTAAAATGGAAATTGAATGATAAGTATGCATTAGTTTTATTTAAAGTCGTGAGGTACCCATTTAGCCACATGGGAGCCTTTAATCATATTTTACGATTTCGGTGAGGCGTGTTTACAATCGTGAGGTGGCGTTTGAGATTTCTTCCAATATAATAATCTAAAGGTTCTTCTTTGTTCGACTTATGAAGTATGTATACATCTTCTTTTTTGACTTGCTTCATTACCATGTGTTTGAGATTTGAGTCTAACGCCTACTTGAATGCTTTTAATTTTTGAAAATCATAATGATGCCTTCTTTTATAAAGAAGTTGCAGCTTATTGTGCTTGAAATCTGCCCATTTCTTTGGCTCGCTTGGATCTGATATTTATAATCGAGCTATCGATACGTAAGGTCAGGTAAATGATTTTCATAAGTCGCCAATACTTTTATGATAGTCAGAGTAATGAATGCTTTTAATATAGTTTCAGTGTTCATATTTATTTTGACAATAGAATTTCTCCCTTGCGGCAAAATGAAAGACATTTAAAAATATTTTGTATACCCGAAAATTAAAAAAAAATAGATTAATTATCACTCGCGATCACTCACTAAGTTCTTAACTGTTATTCCGAGTCAGAATGATAGCCTTTGGCCGATGAGTCGTAAAGTATATTCCTACTTTCTTTCAGTAAGAAAAGTATAACTTTTCCACTCTTTTGTACATTCATGTTGATATTAAAACCTTTTATATGATGAAAGGTTATATAAAATCAGAGAAACCTGATGTAATATTTTTCGATCATTTATACATGGTTCATTGCAATCGTCTTTACATCTATATAAACGCAAGAAAACATTTCATATAGTTTGTTATCAAGAAAGGAAACATAGGAAATCAAATAAAGGAATGCTTATTCCTGTTTTTTTTTTTTTATCTTTTTAATTAACTTATCTCGGCATTTGCACTTCCTCACACTTGCCTAACCAAATCCTGAGCACAACTACATTTTCCGTTGGGCCATTTCAGGGCTTGATAACGTATAGTATATAGTGCCAAAAGCATGTTGATTAAGGATTATAATTATGCAAATACAAATGTTATAATAGTTTAATTGTAGGAATATATATATATGAAATGATAAAAATATCCAAGGTACTATTGAAGAAATAAGATTCCAACTCAGACGTAACGGAGGTAAACGTGGTGAGAAATCCTTGATTAGCGAATTTCATTATATGAAATATATTTTATGAAATGAGCAATAATTCGCATTTTAATGGTGAACGTCATTCCCGCTTTTAGCTATCGTGATTTTTTCATCTTTAAGTCTCAGCCATAGATAATAGTTTAAATGGTGGTTTATTATTCTTGGTATTATCATCTTCACAAACTTTAAAAGGAATTGGGAAATCTTTGTAACTAAAATCACAGGAGGAATACAAATGATGTTTTGAAAAAGACAATTGTCAGATAAGTGTGTAAGAACGACCCTATCCAGAAAAATAATGTATATTTTCAGGGCTTTACATATAGATATTGTAAAATTATTTCATAAACAGTTGAGAGAAAATAGAATAATACAAAATGGTTTAATTATGACCCAGTAATGTTATAATTATCGCCATGATTACTTACAGAATTATCTTGTTTATAGTTTACTCTCTTTTGAAACCACAATTACATGAAATATCTCTTGGGTGAAAAGACCCTCGGGCTATCTTTTGTGCGAAATGTACCTCCTACATCTACATCAACATATGTACACTGCGATCTGCCTTTCGGCCTATGGCAAGGGGTGCATGCATCATGATTCTACTTCCCTAATCTATTTCTTTCACGTATCGTCCTCGGAAAATATGGTTTTTTGAATCGACTGGTTCTAGCATTTGATCTTTCTCGCAATATTATTATGTAACAAGGTGGAAGCATAATATCGGCTACATCATCTACGGACGTAGTCTCTTTGAATTTGAATAAATTAAGTCTTTGACCGAACCATCTTTTTTCTAGAGATACCCATCATGCCTCCTGAAGCATATGTCATAGAAATTCTTTAAAAAAAGTATTGCTTTTCGTTGTATGTACATTTTCTAAATTGCGAATCCTACACTTTTCAGCAGGGTCCCATACTTTTCATACCCTGCCATGCACCAGTGGCAGTTAACAGGGTTTAAATGTAAAAAAAATACATAATACTCAAGGTGAGGCCTAAGTAGCGCAAAGTAACATCGCTCGCGGACTTTGTCTTCGTTCCTACTGACCATTCGAAGCCGTTCCTTAAGAGGTGACCCACATGGGTTAAATTATTCGTGGAGTTTATTCTAAGATATTTTATCTAATCGATCATTGATCATTTTTCCCTCGGAGGTTATCTCTCGAAGAAGTTAACATATGTCTACATTGAGCTTCAATTTTCAGTCTTCATAATTCTATCTAAATCGTAAAAACGGTTATGAGACGAATGAATGGGCTTCCTTTTCGGATAGATACTTGAGCAGATAGGTCTCACACGTACTTGTTCGGTGGAAAAGCAGGGAATTTCACTCTTTATGAAAAATTTCGGCAGACTCGAGAAATTTGACAGGTTTTGCATAACGTGCGACTTTTTAGAACGTTTTGTGAATAACTCTCTCTTTCCATCTCATGTCTTTTACTTCGTATCAGATGCCAAAGTTGCATATCCACATTCAGTACATTATATATCAGTAAGTGCAAAGATATTCTATGATAGTAATTTTTCATAAGTTATGACAAATCTGAAATATAATAATTGTAAATCTGATTAAATATCGCAGTTATTAGAACAACACATTGAAATGTTTGAAGATTTATGATATTTACTACATACTGCAGTTGTATAGTTTTCTGTCAGGAGGGAGTACGTTTTCAATTTAGCCTTATCTCTCTGCAATGGAATTCATACCTTTATGGATAATGTTCCTTTAGTGGTCGTGCAGCGATAAATCTTTGTTTCAAAAGTTCTTCTTTTAGAATGATAGCGATTGGAAAAAATAAGGAAACAGCAGTGATGCTTGATTTAGCCCATTCATACAAATCGTTCTTGGTAAGAATGTGATTTTCGCGTAAATGTTGCAAGATTGACCTGACCGCAAGACGTTTTAGTGTTCCCCAATCTCAGGGTCCCTTTGTGTGTTTTTAATAAGGCCATTCAGCATGAAATCTTTCTCGTGGTGACCAACATTAGTGAATTTAAGAAAATTGTAAAATGGTGCATCGTCACGAAGATAAAGAATTTTCCTAATGAAATCCCTAAAATTAATAGGATAATCAATCGAAGTGTTTTGAAATAAAAGCCTATCATGCTTAGAACATTCAGAGATGCAAACGAAGGATTTACAGGAGACTTTACCGTCTCCAGTGCTATAAATTACAAAAGGATGTAATTTCAATGAAAACCAGGAGATTCATCTTGGACAACGAAATCATAATTTTCATTTGAACCTATTCGTAATAGGTTCCTAGGATGCATCCAAATTACCCTAACTCCGTACGGCGGTGGAAAGGGCGTCGATCCCCAAAAATAAAACAAACGAAAAAGATCTCCTTTTTCTAGAGATGTATTTTTCGGAGGCCTTGAATTCGGTCCAAATACGTGTCCAATCCAATCCCCCATCTTGTATCCACGCAGCTCCTCATTGGCCACCTCACGAAGGCTACACTAAGACCGCTTTCCGTTGCCCCCCGCCCTTATGCAACCTCTTAGAAAACTTTCTACTCAATAGAGGGGCCCTTTTTGGGGATCATAAGGTGGCCTTCACTCTTCCATTAAGACGATTTCGATCAAGCGGCCAACACGGGAATGCATATCTGGCCGTTCTAGCCGCTGAATCCGAATTCATGTATACACATGTAGACTAGCTGTCTATTATTGTACAACTTGAGTAATACAATCACATCAAAAGTTTATCACTGTATACTTAAGTAATACAAATTTGTAAAGTAGTGCAGTGTATAATTCTTCTTAACCTCGGGTATGTGAATCTTGCTCCAGTTGGGCCAGTTAATCCGGTCTGTGTCTAGATACTTTACGTATCTACATAAGTATTTCCAGGAGGAAAAATATTTCCAACATATGATGAAGAAAGAGTCGGATAAACGTTCCTTTTAAAGCATATTTGTTCTTCATAATACATAAGAAGATTTGAAAATTAAGACTAGCATTTTTCCGAAGAAGTTTAGAGTTATTTCTGAAAAAGTAATCTTCTTCTGTGTTTTCACCTTCAGCGAAATTTTGAATGGGTTATCTCTCCATTTTCTCTTCAAGAGCGTTGGATAATACTTGAAAATAGAATATGTATCTGCGGAAACAGGCCGTTGCACACATGCCAAGTAAGCAGGCCGATTAATCCGTTAGCTGGTTGATGCGACAATGGTAATAAGAATTATACTGTCCGTCGCCATATTACTCATTACATTGTCCCACTTGCTCAAAAGACGCTGTGTCAGTTTCGTGAAAGTCGCTCGAGGAAAAATGATGGACTGTCGCAAATTTAAGCATTTGACGGTTTTATTAATCGAAAATATTGCCCAATCGCTTGAAATTTGCACAACGAGCGGAAAATGGTCCATTTCCGTGGGAAAAATGTTTTCTATAACTCCGTTAGAAATGCACTTGGGTAATTAATTCTAAACATTAATGTATTGCACTTTCCCATAAGATAGAAGTATGAAATTTATATACATGTAAGAGGACTTAGTGGATAATTGAAGGGTGTCGTTACTCAGACGAAAGTATCCTGTGTTCAATGCTAGACTATTTGAAATATTTCCGTAATAAATGCATGTAAAGTTATTTTTTATCGCTTGCAGTTTTCATTCAATCGACCAAGTTAAATAAAGGGCCGAAGGCATCAAAAAAAGCAGAAAGAAAATAAATTGAGAGTAGATTTTATTTTGGTCGTGGATTATAGTTTTTGATTCCAAACTCCGAACTTTTTGGTAAAATAGACGAATATTATGTAGCATGTTGTCGTTATAAACAACCATTTCCCGTGACGACCAATGAGATTGCTTAAGCCGTTTTTTTGTTGTTATGACTTCTCATAAGAATTTAGAATTCAGGCCCAGTGTTTCAAGCCACCTAATTTTTCAATCACTTTAAAAGTTAGGCGTCCTGTTTTATGTAAAACTTATATGATCACCATATGAAATCCGAATCTCGACTCAAATATCCCATCTTCATCGACATTTCAATTCTGCAGAACTATAGTATAAACTACTATAGTATAGTAGTAAAGGATGAAAATTAATGCTTCTGAAAATCCACCGAAATCTTCCCAAAAATGTCAGAAATCGGGTATTTACTCTCGATGAGGTACTCTACCTCTTTCAACTCAATGAAAAAGCAAAGAAAAGCTTGCGTTCAAATTAAATTCTTATTCGGATAGGAATACAAGTTGCAAGCTCGGAAAGGAGGACACTGAGTGCGAAAATACCGGGCAAAGCCGGACGTTCACATATTTGAAGTCACTCCACTAGAATTTCATCTAGGAAAGGAATAAAAAAGAGAGAGGTTAATTGCTAACTGTCAATTCGTTTTTAGTAGGAACATCGTAACTGAAGGGTGAATCTTGCAACGAATAACTGCTTAATCTTCTTAACTCGTAAAAATGCCTAATTTTATATTTCGATTACAATATGAGTATGTGTTGAATCAAATAGAATATTTAATGTGAGAATGAAGCAAATCCTTAATTACAATGCACTTGCTCATCATGATGCTTTTATTATTTATTGAATGTCTTCTATAAAATGTAAATTTAATATTTTTGCTAGCGTTATATATTTTTCGTAAATCAAAATGTAGAATTGATTCTGCAAGTATAGCTCTTGCTGCTTGAAATAGGAATTATTATAATGATCATTATCTTAGTCATCAATTATAAGAGAAATATTGATTTAAAAAAATATATGTTAGTACTTAATATGAGGGATAGCATACCACGGGGGGGTCCATCAAAACTTTTCAAATGTGTGGAGGAGAGGACAGCAGGTGAAAAAGAACGTCCTTCTTTTCCCGGACATTTAGTCACCCCAAATTTAGAGAAAGGATGGCATTTGTATGTTAACTTCTCTTTGACCTTGAAGGATTAGCGCCCGAGTCTAGGGGTCGCCGGTTCGCATTCTTCTCCTTGCTCTTGTCTAAATGTACATCAGTCGTTTCTTTATGATGAAAGGTTTAAGTGTAAATATGATGAACATGTGAAAATGAAACATTAATTCTTTATATTGCTACAAAATGAATAATTAACTTAGCACATGCACTTTTGATAGCATATTTTGCTATCTTTCGGTATTTTACCGTTTTAAGAAATCCTAATACACGAATTTTACTTTAACTAGCTAATGAAACGTTTTTAGGCATCACTTTGAGGAATCCAATACGAAATTAGAAATGTATTTTGTGCGATTCCAATTCTAAAAAACTCATTGTTGCTTAGGTATCGCTACGAGCGTAACATCTTGATATCAGATACTCGAAAATAACATGCAAAAAGTAAATTTTACAGGGCGCCATTCAAAAAGTGAAAGCCTTTTATAACAGAGCAAGTTTTGTCTACTTATAACATATTGTAGTTTCTGTTTTAAATATAGTATTATTCTGGTTTCGCTTCATCTTCAGCATTAGTAACTTCAACTTTGGAATAAAACCAATATTATTCTAGAATATTAACATTATCATTAGCTAGATAGATATTGTGATGAGATAATTAATTGCAATCATTTAAGGCCTGGTATTATGAACCACAGTTATCCATGTGGTTAACTTGAAGCTTCATTTTAACTTTAACAAACCGTATTATAATCGATAGCTTAAATTGGTAATGGAAATGATGATTAACTGAACCATCAAATCGAGAGATGTTCACCTTTTGCTATGCATCACGCAGGTAAACAAGCAATAGGGGGAATATGCGATGGGAAATTTTTCAAATAAATTTCACGTCCACGGGTATGAAAATTATTTTCGGTAAGGGAATTAAACACCCAAAGGAAAAAATAGCCTAAGAAAATAACTAACTAATTGCGTCAATGGTTAACTTTATCCTCCGAAAATTAGGAATTAAGGTTGACCTTGACAAGCAGCTTTGGATAGACATATCAGAACTAAATCGCTAGTTTTTCGAGGGCAGTTCGCTTCCATTCTTATCGTGTCGCTGTTGGTAAATAATAAAGGAAATAGAAAGTGAAAACGAATCACGTCGATGTTCGTGAAGTTAATCGTGAACAGTTTTATCGCTGCATTAATCGAATATCGAAGTTATTTATCTTTAACGCTTACTTTAATCTTTCATCAGTCCAAATTAATAAGATTTAATATAATTGTATGTAAACTTGGCGATTATATGCTCTTAGTTGAAACTAGCTGATGCATTCGAAAGATAGACTTTAGTATTTAATATGCTTTCACGGAATATCTTTGATCCATTTTAGTCACGATTTCATGTCGCCCATATAGTTGGCATAAATCAAAGCATTAGGACAGCCATCGGATGTAAGCACTTAATTCACGTCGTATTATTTCTATCCAATGATTATTAAGGTGAAAACAAGACTCGTGTTCATGCTTTTCTTTAGGTTCCATTTTCTCGGTCTCCAGGTGAAGCTCTAAATATCCTAATATTTTAGGAATAGTGAATTTCTCCGTCAAAAATTCCGGAACTTAATTTAAGTTACTTAAAAATGCATATTTATTAAGATATAAATCTTTCTAAGCCAGAATGCGTGTATCCTATAAATATGTCAATATATTTCTGATATGGGCCTGAATCAACGGTGAATTCGCAGGTAAAAATGCATTACATCAGAACGACCAACATGGTCGTCAGGGGTCGGGTTGTTTACAATCACAAAATTTCAAAGTATTTTCGTCTATTTCATTATAACTCTCGCAAATCTGAATCTAAAACGACATTCCTGGACCGAAATAAATTCCTTTCTTAAATATCTATCTCATTTTTGTAGGGGAAATATTCCTAATTTAGTTTGCTATAAGAACCGAAATCTGTAAGAGATAAAAAAGAACTTGACGAGAATCTCTTATTTCCTGTGTCGCACTCATTTTCATCGCCAGTTAGTTCTTCTCAAGAATCCTGTAATTTCATACTTCTTTCTTAAGCGTAATTGTAGTAAATTGTATTTATATTTGTTTCTCAATGCATTTCTTATGGGAGATTTACTTATCTGACTGTCTTAATGATATGTATTGATTCCGATATTCCAAGTATACATTTACCAGGCCAAAGAGGGAGGAACTTAAGCTTAGAGAAAGATAGAACGAAGAAAGTTCTTGCTATGTAGCATTTTCTTTCTTTGCGCTACTTTACGTACACCAATTTGCACCTTCCAATTTATACATCTAATGTAAAAAATTCTCCCTATTTATACATGTGTTGTGTAAATTGGGAGAAGTTTTTTATAGGAGATGTTAATCAGGACATACGATAAGATCATATTGGTGGTTGGCGAGTCATTAGGATATCTGTTATAAAAAAGTCAGTAGTAGTAAAAGTCAGTAGTCAGGAGCTCGAGAATGCAAACGTAAGCGCACAGGTTTTTCAAGGATAGAGAGAGAGTTGGTTGCGTGAAAAACCGTCAGCTATCTAAATATTGACGGATGCAGTATATTGCACCCGAATGAATCACTGAGAGTGCTCACTCAGATGCACGCTTTCTGTGCTCATGAGAATTGGTGTGTCAACATTAGCAGATATTCCGTGAGGCGCACGGAAAAAATCATCCGGCTTTTATGCGAATACTCAGAATTGCAAATTGTGGATGAATAATCTCGAGAAGTATTCGGTTGTGGATATGAAGGTTTTTATTCTTAGCGGTAATTTCGGTTTCTTCGTTTTCATGCTTTTCTCGTTTTCATTTTGCTAATAATTGCTGTAAACTATTTGTTGTTATCTTGAGATGATTAAGCTGTACTCTTACAATAGAAAACTCGTCGATAGTGAGACAGGTTACTTTAAATATGATAATTATACATACTTGCCAATTTAACGATTTAGTCGCTGGCTTTAGCGATTATTGTAAAATTAAAAATTAACTGCTTAATCAGAGATAAATAACTCAATTGTACTAAACATTTTACAATAAAAATAGAGAACTTCTCTGTAGAGAATCTATAGTATGGTATGTGACACGTTCCTTACGTATATTATAAACTGATTACGATAAATTATATTGAATTTTTTAAATGTTTTGTCAACATCTCTATGGATTACGTCGACAGTACATGCTCTTATGAAGTGCTTCACTTATTCAAATTTAAGATGGTATCGTTTTCAGCTGATAAAAGACTTAATATGTATATTAAAAATTAAATTTATGCAATATCTGAGCCGATATTCTTTTTAAGAATACGAATTTAAGCTTTTTTATTTCTAAAATACTTTTTAGCAATATTTTATTCTGCACTAAGCAAATTTTGTACATCTTTTTCAGGGTGCATCTAGCGACATTTTCGAAGATAAATTAGCGTCTCTATCTTCACGTCTACAGAGCGAGCCTCAAGAACTGCCTTCGACAGGTCGGAATGCACAACGGTTTAATATTCAAAAGGAAATTCAAAATATTTGCTCACTCGCGCTCCTCTCGAAAAGGTTTTTGGCAACTTGAATCGGTGTTGGTTTTGATTTCGAAATGTCAATGGCTCGCCCAAGATGCGTTGGCGACCACCGGTGTGTTCAACATATTTATTTCCTTTCTGACCTTGCGTAGGTCGCCTCCATCAGCACCTCCAACGGAGACTCTTCGAACTATGTGAGCAACGACGATGCCTGCAGCTCGCGTCCTCTCTCGAGGTTTTGACGAACTATTACATGAATTCGGCGCCATACTTCCTCACTCCATTCAAATTCAAACTTCTCTCAATTTTTTTTTCAAATAAAGATCGATTATTTAATAAAGAGAGAGTGTCTAAGTCACGAATTTCAATTAAAAATCGGCCTTGTTTGGGTGTTATTCACTATTGCCTCTCAAGGAAGACATTTTCGCGTTATTTTAATTATAATTAATCTCTTTGTGATATTTTTACAATCATTATTTATAATACTTTATTATGTTTAAAGAGCTATCGATATATAATTCATTTATATTGGGAATAATAATTGTATATTGCACTATTCCAATATAAATTACTAGGAAATCTTTTCCATCGCAAAATTAGACTCCTCTGAATATATTTACTATTACCTAATGTTTCATTGCCATCAAATTGACAAGATTGCGTGATAACAGGAATTCAAGGAAAGACACGGGAATGTTAATTGGGCCAATAGTATTTCGTTAGAAGTGGGAATAAATGGATAGGAAGTTCCCTAGTGTTAAGGAATTAATTAACTTCAGCTTTAAAGAGAAAGCGGCTTTTAAATGAAAGGCCTTTGTCTCACTTCAAATTCAATTAACCTAATCACGTTTCTCAGTGGGCCTTTTACGTGCATTCACTATTCTCCAGAAACAGGGTAAACTCTTTTGACTTGAGTTGTTTTGTCAACTCGTGATTGCGTTTGAGAAGGATTTTCTAAAGAGCTGCCTTCACCAAAGCACTAACTCGAATAAGAAGCTAAAACTATTTAAGCGAAAGCTTCAAAATTTTATACGTGATTATCTTTGGTCTGCTTTATTCAACTGTTTCAAGTAATAGTATGATTCACAAATGAATTCGTCAAATTCCTCCGATCAATAGTTATGAAAAGTGAATCTAAAAGACTTATTTTTTCTTCTATTATTTCGTGAAATAAGACCCATTAAAACATCTATCATCTTACCGTAATTACGAGTAATTTGAATTAATTTTCAATTAAATAAAAAAAGGATATGAAACGAGATTCTCTTTGGGTTAATAATTCAAATTCATCTGAATCCAATTTAACTTCGTGTTGTATGATGCCTAAGAGGCACTAATTAAGAGAATAAAAAAATAACGCTATGAAGAGAAAGAAAACGTAGTAAGGCTCGAATTTTAGCTTTTACTGCCTTATTATACGTTTTCATATTTTTTTATATTTTTATACGAGTTCATTTTAGCAAATTCACCCAATCATTTAATCTGAGATGTTTACTTTCGTCACCATAGCAACGAAAGATTACCTCATATTAACCTTAAATTAATTGCAGGAGCTTAAATTTATAAATAAGAATGTTTTTCGTTGATATTTCGAGAAAATCGATCAACGGGTTCATTTTGCTTCCAATATGAACGCTAGACTGCTAATATTTAACATGGATAGGGACAAACAGAAGGTAATTGAAGAAGCTCATAAAATCTTTTTGTCAAGTGTACACATCCTGTGTTATTCAGCTTGAGTGGTTGGCTAAAAGGGGTATCAGAGAGGCTTCATTTGAAATTTCCATGTGAGTGGACCAAGGGTTATCTCATTAAATTGCTAATCCATTTATGAGCGACTAAAGGAGAGGAGAAGAGTAGTGATACATCTTAATCACTATGCTTAATTGATGGAGCGGACGAAAAAATATTACAAAACTGTTGAGGAAGTTATAATTCGAAATATCACACAGTTTTGGAATATCAGAATTGAGCCGGAAGAGTGAAGACTAAAAATGGTGGTGGTAGACTGAAATTTATTTTTTCTCTTAACTTAATTGTTGATTGAAAGTATGTGCTGGCAACCAGGGATGTCTCTCGCTAAAATGGTATTCTTTTAGGTTTTAGATTAAAAATTCCTTGTGTCAACCATTAGTACAGATCGTGTTTATTTTCAAGCTCCTTATACAAAATATCATGAAGAAGGCATAGCTCGAAATTAAGTATACAAGCTACACTTGGAGAATAATACACTCGAGTGTGTGTAGTAAAATATTCGAAATCCACAGTTTGTTGGCGAAATTAATTTCGTACTTATTTTGTAGGTCGTGCAAATAAATGAATTTTCACGAATTGGATTTTTTGTGTGAATTTTTCTTCATTGACAAGGTTCCATAAAAACACGACAACTATTCTTATATACTCAAATACCTCCCCAATGAAGCAAAGATAAAATCCTTGCTAAGAAACGTGATGTGTTATAAGAAATGGCGAATCTTAAAATCCCATTGCTTGAAAAAACTGTGAATCAATGTTTAACGCTTCCGGGTGCTTAACGCGTAAATAAAAGAAGGCTACAAATTTGAGAAGCATAGTTGTATAACTACTCATTATTTAAATTTTAGGCATAATAATTCATTAACGTAATATATTTGGTTCGTTAGTTTAGATGTTTCCCACACATTATATAATAAATTGAAGGATTACTCGTCATGAAGATTAGAGTTGAAATACTGCTTACTTCAGTGATTATAATGAAATAATAGCAAGTTGTGATCCATGCATATGTGCAAGGTCACATCTCACAACGGTTTTATAAAATTATGACATCCTCTCCTAAAACGTTATCATAAATTTTGAATAATAATATTTGAAATTATGATATAAACTCTACTAGGAATTGTCATTCATATCAAAGGTTATATCTGTATATGTTCATTTCATAGTAAGTTCATTCTTTTATACAATTGGTAGTTTCGGGGATTTATTTACAAAATTCGACACGATTAATAAATTTTGAAATAGTTACCACCATGTTTATTTATAAGTGAATATACTCTGCCTTTCTGCGTATGGCAGGGAGTGAATGCATGAGTCTCAAATCGATTCTTTTCGCTTTCACGGGCAAATGAAGTCTTGAATCGACTGGTTCTACCATCTATTTTCCTGATCTTCCTCGCAGTATCAGAATGGCCTATGCAACGGATACTTTCAGATAAGACTGTAACCTTTTAAGAATGTACTCTCTCTGAATTTATTAAATAAATTAATTCTAGAATCAATTTCTCGGGCCGTGACTTCGTGGAAGGTTTCCATCAGGAACGATGCAAACAGCAAACTTTTACTCTCTACAAGATATATAATTAAAGAAATATTTATTAAATATAATAATCATGAAGAGAAAAGATTGCTGATTACTTTGTTCCTTAATTGAACTGTAATTACCTCTTCATTTTCGCATCTATTCGTTTACCTTCATGCTTCTTCTATACTTAAAGAGGTATGTCTCTGCCAGAAAGACATCATGGACTTAATTTTTGATTAAATCATCATAGAAATCTGGCGATCGTGATGAATATGTTTTTATATGTCTCAATTTACAAAACGATCTCATTATTTTACTTGAGAATGGAAACTTAATGATTCATATATTTAAAGATTCAAAAATGAAATATGCGAGGCATAAAATTCGACAAAAAATAGCGCATAAAATATCTTGAAAATAGAAAATTCTGCTGTTTTTTTTTAAGAATTTCTATATTTTATCCTCTTACCATCTCATCTGAGTGAGGCTTTCGTAATTACTTCGATGTTAATCTTAAAATTTTCTCCGAAACAGTTTCAGTAAAATTTCCGCCTCAGGCACTTTACATAATAATAAAAGTTCTTCTATAAAAAGTAGTGGCATACATTATTTTTCATCCTTTGGCGAATATGGCAGCTTTAATTTGGTGACGCTCTTCCCAGAAGACAGATGGTGACTTCAGAGATCATCAATTCATTTAAAAGGCGTCTTTTGAGATCTTCAAAGCCAATAAACCTAAAAACCTAAGCGCTGCAAATTTCTGTATTTTGATTCGCAATAAAGAGACGCTCTTAATTGCTAATTTAACGATTTGCAATGGAAAAGAGATATTCGCGGTGTTGAATTTCGCCGTTTCCTCTAATTATGTCGCTTTTTAGCTTCGAATGTAATCCGTTCTAATTCTACTTCTATGAGGATTTCTCAGAAGCCACTTGACATAACTATTTAAGTGCTTTTATAGAATCTATTCCGATTAGTTACATCAATAACTCATTAAATGTGGTTTCGTCGGCCTCTGTTTTAATTAAGTATACGCCTGTGTACCATGCTGATGATGATATTTCGAGTGATAAGGCGTAGCTTAAACTTTAAACAAACTGCTGAAAGATTTGATGAGGCCTTATATAGAAGAGCAGAAAATATTGAGAATCAGCCAACCATCAATCAAGTTTTTCGAAAACAGAAAACTATAGCCGATTTTAAAATAATCACAATTAAGATACGAGATACGAGGAAGCTTAGTGAAGATAAGTAAGTTTCTCTTACGAAAACACTCTGCTTTTATTGTATTTCAATCTCTCTTTTAACTTCGTCTGAAATTATATTTTTTTGTTCATAGCAGTAAAATGAATTTAGCTTTATTTACGATCTTAATACATTTCATTTTATAATATTTTGAAATGAGTATAATTTAATAATAACGTATACATCAATATCATTTATATATTATTTAATTAGTTTAGAAATGAATATTTAAACACATCAAGGCTCCCTTATATCAAAGTGGGTAGCGCGTTCGCTTTTAATGAAAGTGGTTCTATTGCTGATGAGGGCAAAAAAATACCCGTCGAAGCAACTTTAAAAAATTTATCACCACTACTGCAATACCATTCCTTGATTTTGAATTTTCTTTGTGATATCTATTCGTGACATAGTTTGGTTTTCCCAATCTGTAACTCAACTCTTTCCTTAGTCTTTCCTCGAAAAATTCGTCAAATAAACTTTTCACTCTTCGATAACTTTATAATGTTTGCAATGGAGATGAGCCTCTTTGTAAAGGAATGAGTGAGGCATAGAAAGACGACAAGTGGAGCGCGATTTAGTCATTCAGTTCTCCTTTAACTCCGACCAAACATTAAGAGAGGAGACAATTCACGCAATATTTCTTTTTCGACGCGAGAAAAATAAAACTCCGCATCTCTTCTGATAAAATTCTCTCCGCTGAATTATTTTTTCGATTCCATTATCGTCGTGTTTGCCGAAGAGAGAACTCTCCTTGGCAATCGCAGCGACAGCACGCATTTAGAACTTAATAAAGTCAGATGTCTACAAGAAAAGCCATCGCTTCATTTTTCCCTCTACGCGTTGAACATTTTCATTGGTTCTCATAGGAAAGTATCATAAATGTGTCTGATTTTAATATTGTGCACTAAATTCAGAATCCTCTTTAATTTTCAAATATGAAAATTAAAGAATACTAATATTCTAATATACTGTTAAACCCGGTTAAGAAGATTCTCAGAGAACCGAATGAAAGTCGTGCAGTAAGCGGAATAGCTTTATAACCGGGGTATTAAAATTTTTTAATTCTTTTACATCAGGAAGCAAAAGAGGTTTTTTGTTGGCTCCTTGATTTTAAAATCGGTGATTTAAGTTCGAAAAGGAATCTTCGTTAGTTTGCTCAACTTGCGACAGATGTCCGCGAACTATTGTTGTGTAATACTGTTTTCCATATCCTTTAACAAAGGTCTGTTTTCGTACGAAGAGAGATTCATTCATCATTTTGGTCAATTTTCAGTCTGAAGCAATTTTTATCAGATAATAATGCGTTGCAGTGCATCTTGGGAAGAGAAAATTTGCCTTGTAAGCTGAGCGTCTTAAGATGTATTTTTGTCATGTGGTTAGTGTGAAAAGGGCCGAAAGAAGTGGGATAGTACCTTAAGAGGGAAGGCGTCTCAAAAGGTTTTATTGCATATTGAATAGGTTAATTAATTTTTATCACACACAATGCTGTCATAAATCTATCGCTTTCTCACTCTTTCCTGCATCTTTTACACGCTCCTGCATTTTCACCTTCTCATTGAGGGTTTTTTCCCACATTAGATATTTCCTATATTTAAGTGTCAAAGATATTTCCTCCACGTAACCGTTCTTTCCATCTGCATTTTTCTCTCTGTTACCACCTTACTTGTTAAAACACCTGTACATATATGGTTTATATTTTAGTGTTTAACTTGAATTCATTTTAATTATATTCTATTCTTTTCTGAGGAGGGTTAAGTAGAAGGTATGTCTTTCTAGTCCCAATTTAGCCCAATAAAGATATTTGTATATATATATATATATATATATATATATATATATATATATATATATATATATTGGTTTCTTTGGTCCCTTAACTAGGCTATTCTTATTGAAAGCTTTTATTGGTTCACAGGGTTTTCATTTTTCCTGCTGGTTCTTTGTTTATCAATTTATTGGTAGAAGCGCTTCACTCTAATTTTAACCTGACTACATAAACCGATGGGATCATGACTACTCTCTAATTTCCCAACGTTGACACATACATTAATACCCTACGAGCCGCCGTATGGCAGGGAATGTGAAAACACCGAACTCCCTAATCAGCTGTCTGATTTGTGTTCCAAATACTGTCAGGAAAGAGAGACCAGAAATAGTTATCCCTATTCGCAATAATCTCGCGAAATCTCTTTGGCATCGAAAATTGCGTTCACTGAGTATGGGAAACACGATGTCGCGTACTTCATCGTGTAAAAGACTACTTAAAAATTCATCGATTAGCTTATGACTGTGTAAATTTCTTCTATCTTCTAGAGATTCTCAGCTGAGCATTTTGATTATCTGCAGTCGAACCTAGTTGCTGGTATGAAACCAATAGGAATTCATAAAACCAATGGCATGAAATTTAATGGTTGCCATTGGTTTCAAATAGGATTCCTATCGGTTAATTTACATTGGTTTCTATAGAAAATTTCATTGGTAAGCAACGAAGATTTTCAATAGGCTCCTCCAGAACCCAACTTATCTTTCCCGACAAAAGAAGACTTCGTGCGAATATTGAATCCAAAGTAGGAAGAATAGCAAAGTTCCTTTTTTCTTGGAAATCTCACTTTTCGGAGTCACGGGGCCTCTTCCCACGCAATCTTGTCATCGGATTCAAATGAATGAAATCGCGGAAATCTCCAATTTGCCATCGAC
The DNA here is from genome assembly GCA_036926295.1 of Pachydiplax longipennis. Lineage (NCBI taxonomy): Eukaryota > Metazoa > Arthropoda > Insecta > Odonata > Libellulidae > Pachydiplax > Pachydiplax longipennis. The sequence continues at coordinate 7,791,829 of JAVFKF010000024.1, read as the reverse complement.
GGAACCCTTGGACCGAAAAAGTTTGATGGACGCTGAAGGAAGAGAAGGATGATAAGGAAGAGAAGGATGATAAGGAAGAGAAGGATGATAAGGAAGAGAAGGATGATAAGGAAGAGAAGGATGATAAGGAAGAGAAGGATGATGAAGAAGAGAAGGATGATAAGGAAGAGAAGGATGATAAGGAAGAGAAGGATGATAAGGAAGAGAAGGATGATAAGGAAGAGAAGGATGATAAGGAAGAGAAGGATGATAAGGAAGAGAAGGATGATGAAGAAGAGAAGGATGATAAGGAAGAGAAGGATGATAAGGAAGAGAAGGATGATAAGGAAGAGAAGGATAAGGAAGGAGAGGGATTAGAGAAGGTAAACGAGGCGTATAATGCGAAGGAGGCGATTGGAAAACGCTCTCATTCGATTTTCCCTCTCCTTTGTTTGCTTCCCTTATAATCAACACTTCGCCGATGGAAATATATTCGCTCATCTCCATTATTATTCCGCGTGGTGTTGTTTCTGCCCACCGTTTCTCCTTTTTCTCTTCTTCAATTGCCCTACCCAAGACTGAATTCATGATTGGCTACCTCAAAAAGATTTTATCCTTACTATCAATAGTTCTATTATACTAATATCGTCTACACAGATGGGCCATGTGGCAGTGCGTATAAAATCGCATTGATGTATTAAATTGCGGAAATTGTGATACTACACCATACAAGGGTATAATAGCTACATCTAGGCTTGTTCCGAACATTGTCTTGAATTCTGCGCGACTAAATTCTATTTTTTAGAAAAATATACCAATCAATTATTTTGGTCATTCAACAATGCAACCCAATTATTTTGTCGATCATTCACTATTTATTGAAAAATTTGAAAGGCTTTACCTTTAGAAGAATCTTTAGTAGCGACACTGTTACGAAATCCACAAGAAAAATGAACTTGTTACGGCGCAAATAACGCCATTATCAGAACTGAAGAAAAACGCAAAATAGAAAAAAGAGCTGTATACATAAACATAGGTTAAAGAGGAAGACAAGAGAGGGAAGGGTGACACAAAGTGAAAAGTTATAAACAAGGGAACAGATTGGGGGTTTGATCGGGTAACGGTAAATCTGTGTTTTGTGATGAGGAAATAGATGAGGTGCCTTTTTAAAGTTATTAGAGAAGAGAATCTCATCCCTGTTAAATAACTGTTAAGGGAAAGTGGTCGGCAATTCTTTAGTGAGATTCATAAAATAACCAAAATGGAAATGAAATGAGATGGAATGAGTTATAAAGCTTTTTCACAATTAGTTAACAATTTGACTTTTAGATAATTTGGCCAAGAATAATTTTTACACCCGTTGCCGCGATGCAGAATATCGCATCGCAATTTCGCCTTATTGTTTGTTTACATTTATGGTGTTTTGCAGTTAATTCTAAGGGAATGATTAGAATCTTTCTCAATCCGGTATTTAAATTCAACCAGTTTAAGCTTATCTATCAGTTATGTTAATAATAATAATGATGAATTTATTAGGGCGAATTACACCCTTTTAAGGTCAGTCTTACAAGTAACTTTTAATTTACCACACAAACATCCATGCCCTAATAGGGATTTGAACCCGGGACCTCCGTGTCGGTACTCTATTAAATATCATTATTATATGATTTGTATGAGGTAGGGTGAAGTTTCAAGTTAACATCAGTAACTTATAATACCGGATCTTATTTTACGAGAGTCTTGTATTTTACGAGAGTCTTGTCGCCTAGAAAGAAACAAGAAACACTTTAATTTATCGACAAGCGCAGGAAGGCCGTCCTAAATGAGAAATTTGAATGCGCCTCCCGATCTGATGTCAAACTGAATTCTCCTCAAAAGTCTGTTTAAAGTTCAAGGACAGATCTTCGCAATTAAGTTTACATATCGCGTTCGCTGAAAAAATGAAAAAAAAGACCTTTCAAGCGAATGATTAAAGAAGCGCACTTTTTATTTCAATTACTCAGAAGTGGGCGAAAGAGAGTTCGAAATAGAAACGCTCTTATTTTAAGAACCCATGATGATAAGGAGGAATTGCAGTCTCGAGATGAAATGATGTGACGTCAACACAAACCGGGATTTTCTTTTTTCCGATACCTTCTTTTTCTCCAATCCTCAGCTTTTTAGGATTCCGATGAAGAGAGACTAGCATTACATGAGTGCTTCGTTTATAATTATTTACAGTCATTACGTTTATGTGTGCACTGTTGTCTTGGAGATTTTATAAACGTTACTGTCCCTTCTTTCTGATGCTTGCTTAGAATATTTTTTCGCAGTTTTTCTTTCATCATTTTATATTTTTTCAGAATTTAAGGGAGGTGGTGTTTCATAGCTTCCATTTCTTCTCTTTGGAGTAATTTCTTCTTCTCCTCGTGCTATTTCTATTAGAGATAAGAATTCATCATGGCTAGTTCATCTTTTTCCATCTCTCTCATAAAAAGTTAAGTCGAGCTGCACTTTGTCTACTTTCGTATATTTTCCATTTAGGAAATTATTCTTCCTTCTTCTCCGCTTCCCCTCTTTTTTTCCAGAAGGATGTTACTCGATACAACCTGTTTAAGACGCTCCCGCTTAAGACGTTATTCCGCTTATTCCGCACGCGATTTTCTCCTGGTCCCTTTAACAAGAAACACATGATAAAAGTACCACTTAAGAAGCGGACTGCACAAGACGCCTTGTGCCTTGTAACCCGTTGTAGCCAGTCATTCGATAGACTAAATTTTTTTACATCATCTGAGTCGTACTCTCACGCTTTTCAGTGGAAGTTTCCTTGTGAATTTCTTCTCACTAATTAGAATAACTAATTTTTTAAAGATAAAATTAAGATAACGCGAAGTCTGTATGTCACTATCGCAGCTGATACGAACTCTGGGATAGAGTGAGACGTACGTAGTACTCACTACTGGAAGTAATTTTTCTTCTTATGGCAGCATATTATGTTAATGATTCGCTTGGCTTCTCTCGTCACAATCTCAAGTTGAAAACTTATCGAATAAACCAGAAAGTGAGTGCAGTGTTTTGTTATTGAGCGTAGTTTTGGAGAGGGAATACTCTGCGATGTCCTCTCTGTACAGCTGTTCAAAAAGTCCTTCCCTAATTGCCTATCTAGTAAAAATCATTTCAGTTTAGAGAGAAAAATGACCGAAATTAAGTAACCAAGACGCTATCTTTCTGGGAAAAGTAGATCATTCTTCAAAAATATGACGCCAGATAATTACACAACCCGATTATAATATAGTATGACATCCGAATCATAATGCGGTCCTCTTAAACCATTTTAATGAATATATTAGGATTTTTACACTTCTCCTGATATGAGCAAAATAAGTGCGTTTGCTTATATGGATCGTTCCTTATATTTCACGTTCTTTATTTAGTATTTGTAGTCTTCTTTTCATCATTTTTCCACCTCTTATATTTTTAGTGTCCTCTTGTAACATCACATAGTATTTATCTGTCTAGCAATTGGCTTTTGTTGGAGATTTCAAGGAAATAATAAAAACTGTTAAAAGTTTTACTTAGTCGTTACTAAACAAAACACTTGATGTCTTTCTCTGTAAATTATTAACTATCATTAATCAAAGTTAACCTTAGCGTGAACAGACTTATAGAATAAGATGTATCTTTTTGGCTAATACTATGAAGTAATTCCTGTAAATAAATTGCTCTGAATTACCATTTCGGTACATTACTGTTTAGAAGACGTCGATTTTCCACATTTACACATATTACCTTCGGTTTTATGTTAATCGCAAAGAATTTGCTATTACTTTTGCTAACCTCAATTAATCTGAATGAATATTCATCACTGAGATCAAAGAGTTATAGAGGCAGATTAATTTCTGCGGCATTTATCTCCGATTATAAGGCACAGGTGTACAAATATAACCTTAGGATTCAAAATAGATGTTTTTGGGCATTTTCTCGCAGAAATGAGTTTATCTAACTTTCAATGCTATTAGTTTCAACATTTTATATTTTAAATATGCGGTATATATCTAAGCCGTGTAAAAATAACCACAGACGCGAAAATAATAGAATATTTTGCTGAGGTGTTCTGTAAATTTTTTACTCAAAGATTCAGATGGTCGACGATTCACAGGCCGTATATATGAATTGCGTTTCTAAAGTATAATATGCTAGTCGAAAATTACTTTATTATTTGGCCTCATCATGCCATCTATCTAGGAATTATCACTTTAAATTAAATTAAGCTAATATTAGTTAATTAAGGGCAATAGCTGATAAATAGCACATACGACTTACTACTGAAATGATTACTTACGATTTAAGCCACAGCAACTAAATTTAAACATCAAATTCCTAAAAAAATTGGGGTTTCTGTTTAATTTATAAAACATTAAATCAACATATTCTATGAAACCTTCCTATCCTTTAGTGCTCGCTATATTTTGGTAAACGCAATCTAGCCGGATGATTTTAGCATTTCTGAAACGCTCTCTATTTTCCTAAATCTACCCATATTATTTTTAGTTTGTTCATACAACTATTAAATGGAAAGAAACTCCACTCGTTCCATTGTAGAGTCGCAGAATAAATGAATTGGGAAATATATCGCTACATTATTTTATTCAACCGCAGTTGTATTTCAAATCTCTGTCTTGAAAATTCCGTATTTTAAGTTATTTACCTGTTCTTTTTCGTCAAACATCAAATGCAACTTCCACTGTTTTCCGCAACCATCTCCTGGATTTCACCATGTCATCTTAGCCATTGAAATGGCGTGTCCCTCGGATGATTGAGGAGGATTTGATGGAAAAAGGGATGGACGATGCCTTCGAGGGTATTACGTCGACTTTCTGCTTAATCAGATTACGGAGGATTGATATTCGCGCCATTTCGAGTATTCTTCGTAGGCAAACGCTCTCTGGTGGCACATTTCCGTTAATTCCACCATTCGTCGCCGATGGCGCTGGCGTGGAATTTCGAGAACCTTCAGTTTCGTTCGAGTCCTTTCTCTCCGTTGACTTTGAATTTCAAGAAACCGAAGGAAATCAAATCGACGGGAAAAGTTTTTAAGAATTCCTTAAAGTAAGAAGCACCGTAATTGGGCCGGAGACGAAGTATCTAATCAAAAGGAGAGCAAATATTTGTGAGGCTGCATGATACAAGGCAAAGCTTAGGAAGGTTTCGCTCGAATTTTGCAAGAAAATTGTTGAGAACGTGTGTGGAATAATTTTAGGCGAGATATAGTGATTTTCGGTTATTATTAAAAATATAAAGATTGCTTGTTATTATTTGTTACGAAATAAAATGATAGTTGGATATAATTAAGAATATAATGATTGCTGGTTATTATTTCACATAACGTATAATAATTATTAGTTATCGTTTTTAACGAAATTTAATGACGAAATTAAATAATGAGAAATTGAACCAAACTGACCGTAGATATCGTGATATAGCGAGTTTCTATTCTCTGTGATAACTTTTTAATTCACTATCGTAAGTGTCATTGAGAAACTTAAGTTTCGATTTCATAGGTGACTTACCGATTGAATAGTTTTGAATAGATTGAATTTATTTCTGCCGATTGGACAATCAGCGTTAAAAATGGTACGCAAAAAGTGCTTTGAATCCGCAAATAGTCGCGTGACAAGTAGTTACGTGACCAGCTCCTTCGGGTCATACTGACCCAAAAATGAAAAACTGTTTTTAGACTTTGTTATTCTGATGAACATCATGGAAACGTTACGCCCAACTTCAATTATGTATGAAATATGAAAAATAAGAAGCAATATTAAAGCAAATCTGCTAAACAACTAAAGTAACAACAAAGTAGCTAACATTATACAGAATGATTGCAATACGATGCTATATAATGCATTTGCTCTTAGAGTGATTTGATAGACGTCCCGAGAAGGATGGGTAAAAACCAAGTGATACAGCAAGTGAAATCGGCTGATACATTCACCCGATGCAGCTTCTTAAGGATTATCTGGAAATGTTAGATAACTATTACTTCAAGTCTTAAGGAAATACGGACTTAAAGAAAGTTTGACGAGACCGGGAATCGATCCCGGGATTTTCCTTTATCCAGGATTTCTGTAAATAAGTTCCTTCTGAAATCATATTTTGTCTGTTACTTTTTGTTGAATCGATTTTATTTTTATTTCATGCTCCTATGTTGACTGATTGTAAATTTAAATATTTCTTTTGTTTTGGTATTCATTACAAAATGAACCATTGAAGTAAGTAAATCAGTAAATGATATGCTTTTCATAGCTCACATTTCGGTTCAATCGTTTGCGAAAAGCGCTTTCTGTTTCCTTAGCAATTAAGAATGAGAGTAACGAGGGATCTTTCCATCTCCACTCCTCAATTTTCAAGAATTGTTTTCCGACGCAAGTTCACCGAGTTTTCGAAGCATCCATAAATGGGCGAGGTCACGGACGCGCCCGTGTTTCCCATGAATTCGCGTAGTTTATTTCGGTTTAATTATCGTGGCTTCCACGGGGAGAAATGCTCCAGACGACGCGTGATGGAGTTCCACAACATGTGGATTTCCACTGGGGAATATAATGACGGAAAATGTGGCTTTGTTACGGCACTTAAATATTTTATTCGGAAAATCGAGAGAGATGGAGAAGAGTGCTCCAATTCAGTGTCTTTATTCTGTCCGTGATATTCTCCCTGAAGAGTAAACAGAGATGTGCAGAGACAAATGCTGCATTTATTCTGTTGCAGAACGATGTTTTTTTAAGGATTCGAAAGTTATTGAAATGCTATGAAAGCAGTTTATAAAAAGCACGAATATCTATGTGTATCTTCCTTTTTTTCTTCGTTTTTGTTATTGTTTCAATACTTTGTTCTTCAATTTTTATTTATTTCTCTATTCCATGTTCTCTTTTGTTTCTTTTTATTCTATTTTATTCAAGTGCTTATTCCTCGTACTTAAAATTCAACATCTCATCTCACATTTTAGTTCAAGTTGTCGCATATTTTTAGGTCCCCCTTCTATTTCGTGTTTTCCTTAAGGGTTTTCATTCTTTGCCGATCGCAGACTTTGTTATTTGTAGTATGCGTAATATTTCCTTCTTTTAATTGTTTTTTTTCTGTTAAATCCCAAAAGATATATTTTTGATCTAATATCGAAAGTTTTGGAAATATTTCGAAGTAAGTTAATGATTTTCATGAGGAACATAATTATTTTAAATATCTATACGAATAGTCTATTTTTTCACTCATTATTTTTTCACTTCGTTGTTCTTCGATATTTCCTTATTTCTTTTTCCTTTCTTTTCTTTTTATTCTGTTTCATTTTATTTTACTCCTATTTCTTATACTATAAATTCAACGCCTGTCCCTATCTGTATTTTTGTATGAATGTGCATTTGTCTATATTTTTCAGTCTTGTTGCTTTCTTTATTTATTTTCCCTTTTATCTCTTATTTTTAAATTTTAGTTAAAACTGTCAACAGCTGGTTTTTCACGCTCCCTTTACTTGAGTGTTTTAATGCAGGATTTATATATTTTCCCTTAGGGCATATCTAGTTCTTTTTTAACTTACATAATATTTCGTAATTATCATGTATACTTCATAATTTTTTAAACGAAATTAGTCTTGTTAACTGCAAAAATAGCTTTGCTTGCATTCCTAATTGGAGTTTTTTCGATAGTATTCTAGAGCCGAACTCATGATAATTTGTCCAAAGAAATATTGATATGTAATAGTACGATGGCCCGCTCTTTAACTTTAACCTCATCGGGATGTGCGGGACTATAATCCTCAAAAATTACTTCAGTTCAATTCTTACGGAGAGCTGCTGACATCGATTAAATAAATTCTAGATGATTCCACCGTAAAAATGACGGAGCTAAATTCAACTTATAATAAATGTACAACATTATCGCATGCATCTGTCTTAATTTGCTCCATCTTAAATATTTTACGCTTCCGATCTTTAATTTTTAAATTTCCGAACTTCATTTTTTATAATCCCCGATTTTTTATTTTCATTTCTCAATCTTCTTTTTTTTCTAATTATACATATTTTAACACAATTATATTACATAAGTTATTACATAAATCAAAATGATCTTCACGTGCCTTTCTCATCGGAGGATTTGCGAGTCGCCTGCAGTCGAACCAAATATATTTTTTTTAGAAAAATATCGATATGTGTTTGGTCACTAATGACTCCCCAAATTTCGATTTTTTATCTTTTCAAAAACTGCGTGAAATTTACATTGAATGATTTTTCAATGAATTTCTCACGGGAGTTACTGAATTCGGATAAATAAATATATAAACATGTACACCATCATACATAAGATATACATGAAGGGAATTATGACAGTTTCCTTTTTATCTTTGCTCTCCCTTTTCCATTTGATCTCCAAAGGACATCGGCCCACTTTGGACAGCGGCGGCGGAAATCATTTTCTGAAAGAATGAGCTTTTGCTCCAGAATCTAAATTAACGATCGCTAGCATATCGGATGGGAAATGTTCGCCAAAGTGATATTAAAGCATCTCCTTCTTCCTTACCCGAATCTTCTTTCCACCCAAAGTGCCTATAATTTAACCAAGACGCTATCGGTTTTCTTATATTTTGCCCTCAAACGTAAACTGTTATCGAGTATCTCTCGCCCTATAGAAAATGAGAAAATCCTTTGAGAAAATGTCGAATGGCTTCAGTTCTGAGCGCCGCATGACGCAACGCATAAATTTATCTGTATAATATAAATTCTCTTAACCGGCCTCGCATAAACCGGCGGACTGGCCTGTCTACTGTACGTGTGTGAAACGGCCTGTTAACGTAGAAACAACGTATTTTCAGACTACTTTTTTGTAACGGTCTATTTTTCAAGTTGTTAGAAATTTATGGAGAGATTTCGCATTTAACAATACACAAAGGTGATAAAACAGAATATTTCAGATGTTTTTCTGTCAGACTCCAAACTTGTTTGGAAAAATATTAGATTTCCTTTTGCACAATTTTACATATATTTTACGCATGAACGAACACAGAATGAATACATGCTAATGACCAACATTTCTTTATTTCTATATTCATAATGCGTTGGAAATACCTTATTCATTTTGAAATGCATATATGGCGCGCGCTGTTCATAATGTTTTGTAAATCAATTCCACTCTTTGCTGAATGTCTCCAAAATCAATTATCGCCAACTTTCTTTTTTTCGATTTAAACGTCGGAGAAGCTCGCGGTGTTCTTTCGTAAGTAATGCAAAGCGTCATTTAAATGATCTCTTCATTACAAAATGTAGATTCAGCGGCAAAATAAGTGAAACGGCATCCATGGATGGATCTAATTTGTTTTCAGAAAAATGATTTCCAATGCAGAAATAACACCGTTACCTAGCACATGATTAAATAATCGGAGCAGATTTGAGGGTGGACATGGAGGACACTTTCCGAGATCAGGCTAATTGAGGGCCGAAATTGTGGCAGCCGAATGACTCGGCGATGAGTGGGAGAAAGGAAATTAAAGGGAAGCACACCGCGATGCGTGCGCCGCTCTGATGGCAGACGCTGGAAATATATATTGGCGGTTGCTATCTTCGTGGCTGTGCTATACCTCTTTAAATCTACGGCTGAGGAGAAGGGGTAAATAGAAAACTTTCTCTCAGGGCACGGAGAAGCGGCAAATATAATGTTACCAGAAGAGGCCTTCAAGCCCTTACCGAAAACAAGTTAAGAATGTAGAGATTTATAAAGTTATTAGAACAATGTAATGTATCTTAACACAATATTGTATTAAATGAATGTAATTGCATAGGAATGTGTGTATACCGGGAGGATGTATTATAATGTACCGGTGAGATGTTCTGTAAATTAAGTCTTGTGGTAGTTTCGTAGTCTTCTAGTATTTTTTGTGCATAGAGTAATGTTATTTATATTATCTGTGTAAGACTTTTCGCGTAAGGAATTGTTTATGTAATTTGCTAAGTTTTCTTAGACAATGATTGGAGCTGCCAACTGAAGATATTCAATCTTCAGCGTATATAAAATAAATAAGTAAATAATCTATCATTATCTTCCAAGTGTTGTCCACGAGAATCGATCTCTCTCAATTTTGAGTGAATACTACGTGTAATATACCTACTGCCTTTTTATTACATGGAAGTGAAAGGGATTTTAATTTTATGCTAAGGTTCAATTACAGATTGAGAGTGAATTGAAGGTCGATGGAAAATTCTGAATTACAATGAACTAATTAATTATTAATGAAAAAAGCAATATATTACGCATAGCAACACGGAGTGAGAGAGATTGATTTTTCACTAAATTTAAAGAAGATAATCAGATTCTACATCTATGTGAATACCCTTTAGGCGTGTGGCAGGGGGTGGAAACGCGGAAAGTTAGTTATCATCGCGTACCGTTCGCGGAAAGATATAATAATTAAGCCCTTGAAACACATAATATCGAATACTTCCTCTGCAAGCTTCTTTCGCTGAATCTACTAAGCAATCGCAGTGTAGCTAATCTTTAAGGATCTCCAAGTTAATATAAGTCACTTAAATCTCCTAATCTTTGATCGATCCCTCCATCTTTGATTGGTTTGAAAGACGTCATTTCTGTTGATCCTCCACCGTAAAAATATCTTAAAAGAGGTCCCGATTCCTAATTCACCGTCCTGACTAACTGTACGTGTTTTCAATTATCGATAAATTATTTTTTGATATTATTTTACTGCTCCAAAATAAGCGCTCCTGTGCCGTATTGGTGAGGGGTTTGAGGATAAGAAAGTCAATAAATTGATTGTCCATTGGTTGATAGAAAGACTGCGTGTATAACAAGAGAAAGTGTGTAGTTCAAGTGTCTGTCTCCAGATTGGTGCACCCATCCCGGTGAGTCGAGATAAAAAGTACGGGAGCATTTCCATTTAGCGGAAAATAAGAGATGTGGAAATGCTTAGGTTAGATTGCTGGAGGAAAGGAATGCAGAAAAAGCTCACCGAGTTTGAAAGAAGTGGAATTTTGAAAAGGAACGTAATGAGAGGGTTGAAATAGAAGTGAAGAGGTGAAAAGTTAAACAAAGAAAAAGGTAATGGCAGACAAAATGGAAAAGCAGAAATGCGTCTATTTTTGCGAAGAAAAGATAAATTAATTCGACGCTTTCTACGTTGGAAAGAGACGTTCAAGCGATTATTTTGTCGCAAAACCATTTCGTAGGATATTAAAATGATTCTTGTTCTGGTTTCGTGTATCATTTGTTTCGAAGCTCACGACGAAAATATCGACATTAGTCCAAAACGAAGCTGGAGACATTACATGGTATTTAATTCGAGAAATCATACAAATGTCTTTTGAAATTAACTCGTAAAACAAAATCGAAATCTATTGTACTCTTTACTCCACGAAAAAATATATATCGTTTGTGGTGAAATCAAATATATTTATTCCATGCGACTTCCTTTGGCTTCTTACCGCGTCAGGAAAGTAAATTAAATTTCATTCTTCTTCAGTTCTTAGTTCGGGAAACGAATATGTAATGTGAATCCTCTTAATGCTAATGAATGCTCTTCCGAAGGTATAAAACGGCTTCATTTTATAAAAATCTAACGGTTTGGATGTAGTTTTCAACTCACGGAGTCACAGTCATTTTTCTAGATTCAGAGATAAGTGAATTAAATTGATACTGGTTATCAAGATTAAGATGAGGTTGATAAACGAATCGTATTGTAATTTCGCATAGAATATGAAATATCTCACTGCAGTCTTTTACATAGTAATCTAGAATTCACCATAATTCAGCTGTTTCTTGATTGTCTCCTCGGCTACAGAATGTTTTCATTCGGAATATTTTCAAATCATTTTACGAGAAATTTCAATTAAAACTTCAGATTCTCGTTATCGCATATGCATATACACCACAGAAGATACAAACGATCCATGTCCAGTGAAAGCTCCTACAACACCGTATATATTGTACAAATGACTTACCATCATATTAAAATGAACGCCTCATCAGCCTTAAAGCAAAATTAAAACAATATCTGTTAGAAAAACACATTACTTATTAACAATGTCTATGTAGCTAAAATAGACACTAGCCATTCTAAGAAAATGCATCACACAAATTATTATATATAATGAATGAGTGTTTGCTCTTTTATATATTTGATTTCTCTTTTTCGTTTCAAATTAAGTCCTGAAAATTGTATGTTAAATTTTGAGTCCCCAAAATCTTTAATTTATTATGCCAATTATCTTTCTTTAATTGTAAAATTTTAATTGTAAGATAAATTCATATTGTAATTAAACTATAAGCTCTATAATAGTAAATTTTTAATTATAAAATCGTAATTGTAAATCTAATAGAAATTGCACTCATTACAATCTGAATGCTATTGGTTGTATATATATTTATTTAAATTGTCACATGTCTTTTAAAGACCTATACGATCAATAGAAGTTATTATTGTCATTTACCGTGTAGAGTTAATCAGTTAATATATGTAATCATGAAAACTGACTTTTTAAAAAGAGAACAAGAAATATTTATCACATGTCTCTAGTCATAATAATAATTTCAGTCATGATTTAGGCCAGGCGATTCGCAAATGGCAATGACACCTATGTCACCAGTGGGACTGCTGGCTGAAGCGGATTCAGTCCGACCTTTCAATGTACTCTCGGCTCGAGATTTTCAAGGAATAATCATCGACCTTTTTGGCGAAATCTATTGCAATTATTTGATAATAGGATACAATAGATAATAGGTAACAATAGCAGAAACATTTAAGGAATAATTATCAAATCGCGTGACACTATCGTATATTTTGATTACATCTTGTTAAATTATGATCGTAACAGTGGCTTCTGCGCGTTGTGTTTAAAACTGCAAATTTGTTAGTAACTTCTTACAACTTTGTCAGTCACTTCCTAAAATATTATTTCTTATTACTAGAAATATAAATTAAAATCAATAACCCCTGAAAATTTATTGAAAAGCTCTGGTAACTAGCTTATTTGAATTTTATTTGAGAAAAAGTTCGTAAGCTCGAGATTTTAAAAACAGCTGAGCTTCAGATTATTATTACATCAACTTATAGAACTGCGAATGAGTAACAAGAAGGCTTAATGAAAGAACAAATAAGAGATATCAATGTGATAGGGAATGTTTCTACCGATCATAGATAGACTGAAATTTTACAAAGCAATAAATATTGTTCAGAAAGATTCGTTGATATTCACATGTGGAAAATATAGATAACGGTGATGCGGATATTAAAGAAGTTTGTAATTTATTTTGTCAAAATTCCGCGTTTAGCATCGAGATATCAAAGCAGTTGGTCTTGTTATTCGATTGATAGTTCATCCCATTAATATCGCCCATGCGGTCTTTCTTTGGTATTGGGAAAAGTGATCATTTATGTGGGCGAATAGCTGCAGCTAAATCTGGGCGAGTCGTTCACCTCTTAACAGAAACTGGGTTATCTAGGTGTCCAAATTTGGCTGCAGAAGACTTCTGCGCCGACAAAGTTAACCGATTCAGCGATCTGAGGGAAGTGCAACCGATGCATTCTGGAACACCGATTTCAGATAATAACGAAATTAAGAATGTAAGACATTCAGATATACATATTTTCTTCAATTATTCAAAATTCAGAGTGGATAACGTTTTTATGCGACTTCTTTTTAAAACCAGTACGGAACGATCCATGATCTTATACGGAACTATTTATTTCAGACATCGAAATCCCATTAACGTAGGGTTGAATGGGAGACTTTAAAACCAGAATTTCGTCCAAATCATTGATGACATTTATTCATAATGACCCTGTCACTGAGTATTTTGTCTATCATCAAAATATATACCCTTTAACACAACTTTCGGCATGTGAGTGCACTCTTCTTTCCTAATCGATTACTTCCGCGGATCGGAAAATATGAATTCTTGAATCGAGTGCATCTGATCTTTCTCGCAATATCAGAACATTCTATGTGACAAGGAGGGCGAACGCACTTTCTCATTAATAATATTAAATGGTACATTGAATAATAAATAATGAAATAAATTAATTGAATCTTTTTTCTTCTAAAGAATTTTATCCTGCGTCCTGAAGCATCACTCACCGCTCACCATCAATCGCTCATGCGTGAACCTACCGAAAGGTAAAACATATATATTTCTATTAAACCTTTGGTTTTAGAGGTCGCGCACATACATGTGCTAGATTAACACGTTCTTCATGCAAAATTAAATAAAAAACACAACATAAAGCGAATGAAGGACTGGGGTGAGTCTATAAATGGGAAATTTCGAAATAAGACGAATAAATGGTGACCTTTTCCCTCGCTATTCAGATCCCCGCCGACGCGTTCCCTTTTTCGACAATCGATAGGAAATTTAAAAAGGAATTTCCGTACGCGAAAACGGTTCACTCTGCTTTTAAGAACCCAATTAGCGAGGAAGTTGTCCCGAGGAGTCACTTCACCACCTTCCGACGCGAAAATAAAGCGGAAAAAACCGACGAAGAGGAATTCCAGAAGGACGTAGAAAATTGTCGTAGAGATGAAAAGACATCCGAGCCGATGGTGCTGCCTCCATCGGGAGAGAGACTGTTAAACACGACTCTCCTTATTACAAATGGTTCTCCACTTTCCCTCCCAGAACATGTTCTCCCTTCATTTTGTTTCTCCGCTTTTTCCTTCAGCGCCCCCCATTTTTATCTTTCGTCATTTCCCTAACCTTTGTTTATTTTCACCTTTCAGCGGCATTTTATTTTCTTTTGTCTCTCCGGAGCACTTTGTTCCAACTTGAGATTTTCAAGAATCCGTTTTTCTAAACTTTAAATTTGGACTTGAATTATTCTGGAGATAATGTTTCCGATGATAATGAAGCATCTTCAAAGGTCTTGCAAAACGTCGCCATTTCATCTCTAGAATTAGGTTATCTTTTAAAAATTTCCATCGTAATATTCAGTGAAGCTTTAGTTCTTAAGGGAAAACGAATGACATAAGATTCAACGATCACCTTGGTCGTCAGGGGGATCTCACAAACCGTGTATTTTATCATAATTTTCTAAAATCGAATCGGAAACGATATCACAAGACCGAAATAAGAATATTTCTTTAATTTACCATCTTTTGATACCAATCTCTATTTCGAAGTTCCAGTACTTCTAATTTAACGGATTTTAATTTAATGAAGTCAGCAAGAGATGAAAACGAACTTTTCGTACCTTGATTTTGTAGTATTTTCAAGTCGAACGCAGCGAACTGTTGTAAAATTAACTGTATAATTCATTACCAAGCAGGCCTCCTTTTGAATTCTTCAATTTCATACTTATATCTCACAGAGAACTGCAGTTAATTATTTTTGAACTATTTTCTCATTCGCGCGTAATTATGAATAGAAGCTTAATTTTATTCATAATTGATGTTACATTTTTAATTTATATGAACATGTGATCAGTATATCCAAATATAAAGGAAAATAATTTTAAAGAATGAATATTGCCTTTAAAATTGATGTAAAGGCCACGCATTAATTTTTAATTGTAATTCGTATTTTAAATAGTGAAATATATATCTGAGGAATGAAGTTTCTCCTGTCATTTATTTCCGTAAAAATATAATTAAAAAAAGTATTATATTTAAATATTATGTATACATTCCACGTAAGATGAAAGTAGAAAATCAGCAAGCAGATTTTAATATGTATTTGATAATTTTTCATTTAAACTGTTATATTACATTCAATATGTAATCATTACACAATCGGAATAAAAAATGGTCCAATTTGAAAATGAAGCATTTGTAGGTACTAAGAAGATAAAGTGGAGTTATCAGTTACCAAATTTTTCTGTTAAAAAAGAAGGTTCGAATTGACAAAACAAGCATTTAATCTAGCATTGATCTGTTTCTTTTCATTCCATTCAAAGGAGAAATTCCAGCAGAGCGAATTCAATTATATGACCCTCAACACTGTTCCGACTTTGTCCGGCATATTAACACTTTTTGTCATCCTTTTTTTACCTAATGCATCTTATCTTATTATTGCATTGAAATTCCTTTCGATGAAACATACTTTGATTGCTATACAACTTGGATGAAACAACTGAAGGGTGATAAAACTTGGGGTGTAATGTCTCGGGTACACGTCTCTTGGTGATCATTCTCGTGAATGAACGGTTCTTAGGCGAACCTATTCTTTGTTGAATTGTTTTTGGGTGTTCTTTGACCATTCGCATATGTTCAGTGTAGACAGATGGCGAGATTGGCAACGCAAGTTCACAAATCGATGAGTGGATTTGTCGGTGGGGAACTGTTAGCAAAATTTTTATCGTGCTTCGGAAATTGAGTGTGTGCCCGGCAATTCTCCTTGTTTTCCCAAGAAAATCCTCCGCCAACACCAGCCAATCCTATCATAAACAAGGGAAATTCATTTGAATGTCTAAATTCGGAATCTGTTATACGTCCACGCGCAGAGAGCTGCCACATCTGTATGCATATCGCATTGCATATTTATAATTCACAGTGAAACCCGATCAAGGGGTTTTTTCGGGGGTTCAAGAGAAAATCACGTCTTCAGCAGAATGTTAACGGGTTGTGTAATACTGGTTGCCTTGCATTATATTTTTGAGGAATATTCTACTTATCGCGGAATGAAAGCGTCTTAGGTGATTAATTTTGGTCAATTTTCACCCTAGAATGAAACATTTATTATGAAATGGACAATTGAAGAGGAACAACGAGTTTTTTCAACTGCAATGGTGAGAGGACATCACAGAGTCTCTCTAAGACTCAAAACTCTGCATTTTGCTTCGTTCTGTTTTGACTATAAGGAGATCTCCCTCTATCTCTAGATTAGTGTCAGCTCCAATAGAGGGATGGGTGTACTTCGCGATATCTCAATTTTAAAGAAGTAATTCACAAGGAGCCATTCTAATGATGAATCGAAGCACACAAAGACGATACTGATGACATAAAAATGTGGTCAATGGAATGAGACGAACGATTGGCTGAAGCGGGTTGCAGTGCATCCGGAGAAGGAAGAAACTCGCCTTCGAGGAGGTTATAAGAGCGTCTTAAGCGGAGTTTTTACCATGTTATTTGTGCGAAAGGGACCAGAACCGAGAGAAAACCACGTCATTAGCGGATAGTGTCTCAAGCGGCAGAGTCTTAAACGGCTTTCACTGCATATAAATTGTTTGCGGTTTGAGAAAAACTACAGAATCTATTCCATGCAATATAAAGATCGTTATATAAAAAAGATCTAAGTAAATATCGATTACATAGAGGTTAATTATCACTTTAATACCTAAAAAGGATAAAATTATTACAAGTTGACTAAAGATTGTTTTGTAAGATTTGTTAGGTGAATCGTAGGGTATTTGAGCATGAAAGATTCACAAGTGGCGAAACTACGTGAATCTGACCTTTCTATAGTAGTAGGTAATCATCAGAATAATTACCATAAAACGTCTCTTTCTTGGACGTGGCAGAGACACAAAGCCTCCTCTGCCATCTAACTCATCGTCATATTTTGTGCAGTTATTAATTTTGATGTGATAGTTTGAGAAGAAACGAGAGGAAATATGGACACACAAACATCAGAGATTCTTATGCATGAGTGCGGTAGTTTTCACCCTTGTTGTTGAGGTCTTGGGAAATTTCATTTCGGAAGTGAATTACAGTTAAAGAGGTTTGCTATTCAGGAATTCGATTCGAGGGCGGATTCCGTTCCCTAGCAGAGGAATCTCGGTGTGACCTTTAAAAGACATGCTGCTGCCTTCCTTTCTTATATATAAATATACACACACACACATTTATATCTAAGTATCCGATGTAAGTAACTACCATAAGAAACACACAAGGGAAATGTTTGTACTTTAATTTCATGCACTTTCAGATGAGAAGGAAGCATGAAATTTTGGGAATTTATTATAGATCCAATGAGCTAACATATACCGATATTTTTGTATTAATAGCATCCTTTGGTTCGACTCTGTACGAAAATTCTCTTATAATAAATTCTCATAAAGCTCATTTTGATGGATCGCAGACTTATTTTCTTTAGAACAGTAAAATCAAAAGTAATGGTCCTACGAAGTCAAGACAAGAACCAAAAGAAATGAAATTGAATAAATAATCTTATTTTGGTCGTATAATTTCGTTTTGGATTTGAAATTCCGAGAACAATAGGGCAAAATAGGTGAAAATTTTGTACAATTTTTGTTTTTAAATAAGTAGCCACCCTGACGACTAAGGTTGTTGAACTTGACTTAATGAAGAAGAACATATGGAAAAAATAGGCCCAAATGAAATGGGAAGGAGAGTCGACATTTAAATGTTAAGGAAAACACTTTGGCTTGGGAATTCACTAATTTTCTTATAATTGTCTATCTCCTCTACCAACTTAACTCTCATTACATCATCCATATGTGATCACGTGAGGGAGTGAGAAAGGTCCTCTGTCAATGCAGAAGGACGTTTAAATGAAAGTGTGGGAGAAAAGAAAGGCGAAAAACACGTTTTCCATTTTCACACGAATTCCTCAAATAAGAATATTTCGCGTCGTGTGTGAGAGCCTTTGTAGTCGTTTTTATTTATTTGGGGAATTTGGTTTTATGTTTATTTTCAGAGGTGAAAGTCTGATTTGAGTCCCTTACGTTGAGATTGCGCTGAGGTGTGTCGGGAAACGTAAAAATTGAAAGAATTAAATTAAAGACGACTTATTTGTATGCACAGTGGCGATGAATAGGAGTTAATTACGAATTGGATTGCCTAATGATTATGGTCCCTTATATCTGAATATACGAGTATACATGTATACCAAGTATCTCGTGAGTCTAAGTTAAGTGGTGTGGAATATTAGCATTACTATAGTTATCAACTAAATGCTTATTAATTAACGAAACAATACTTATTAATCAAGTATAATACTTACTATGCAGATACTCTGTTTCATAATTAGCAAATAATTTCAGATGGTGTATATCAGTTATATTTTGCGTCTACCATTACAATTCGAGAAAAGAACAGAAATATAGCTAGTTTGTTTTATATTTATTCTATATTTATAGTTGTCTATATATATTAATCAGTCAAATTAACATTTTTAATCATCTTCCGTCTTATATATATTTACGACATCTTATTAATGATGTAGCGTTTTAACATTGCCCGTTTAGGGTTAGATGTAAGAAGAGACTTTTCAGTCTCAATCTCGCCCGAATAAAGACGATTTATTATTATTATTTAGCGAGATGTCGTTCGGTCGAGCTGTCGGCGAAGTGAGCGTCGGTCAAATAAGATTCATTCATAATCAATGGATGAAGCCTTTACTTGGTGGAACTCCATACTAGGTGATGATAGAACTTTTGTGTAGTCATTTCTATACTCACCTAAGATGCATTCAAGTGAGATTCGTTCAAGTGGGCGACGGTGAAACGAGGGGATCCTTCATTGAACTACTTCTAGGATGAGTTTTAAAATGGTGCAGATGTTGTGAACAGTTTGCAGATATGGAAAGGGTGACAGCTAAGGACTACCACCTCTCAGAGATCCATAAACAGAAATTTTTAAGCCGATCACACTAATATAGGAGACCTTTTCAGGATTGTGCAAGATGGGCTGGGGAATTCAATATCGCATCAAATCATCGTCAAAACATTGGCTTTAGACGATTTAAAGACGAATATGATTTTTAGATTTATGCTTTTTAAAGGAAGGGTTATATTTATGTTTCCTCCTGTGAGGCCCTTTTCTCCATCACATCATGCCGTTGTGAAAAGTAGCAGTCTCTAAATTAGCTAGATAAACGGCCTTCTTATAATTCTTATAGATACAATAAAACCCATTTAAGACGATCCCGCTTAAGACGTTATCTAACTTAATACACGGTTTTTTTCTTCCCTTTCACACGAATCACATGTGAAAATGCCACTTAAGACGCCCAGCTTAAAACGCGGATTTTTCTCGTCCCCAGATGCAATATATCCTGCTTTAGCCAATCGTTTGCATCATTCGATCGACCAAATTTATTTTACATAATCTGTAACTCCTCCCACAATTTTCCTTTTCTCTAGAATGGTTCCTTATGAATTTCTTCTTTCAAATAACTAACTTAGTGAGAGTAAAATTTCACTCTCGAAGCAGATGCGAATTTTAATTAGTGAGATCATCTTCACAAATTTCTCTCGGGGAGAACGTTAGATTAAAATTATCAGTGTTTCCTTCCGTCTCCCTCAAGTTGTAAAAATTTCGAATAAACAAGAAAGGGAGTGCAGTGTTTTTGAGCTTGTCTTGGAAATATCTTGGTCTGTGATGACCTCTCACCACTGCTGTTAAATAATTCTTTATTTCTCCCAAATTGTCTACCTCATAAAAAAATTTTACAGGTAGAGTGAAAAATGACCAAACTTAGATAACTGTGACGCTCTATTTCCATAAAAAGCAGACGAGTCTTCAAATATATCACGTAAGGCAACCATCATGACACATTTCGTACCACTATCCCGCTCAAGACGCGGGTTTCCTATGATCCCCTCAAAATACCTTAACCAGGTTTCACTATGTATCTTTTTTATCTCTGCCAAATATCACAGTTATCTTTCTAAAAAGGGTTCACATGTGATAGGTATCCGCGGAACTTCCCTCTTGACCAGCCCTGGATACATGCAATTTCATAGAATATGTACATATTATAATGCAACACAATATGTACGTAGTATTTGTATTTAGAATAGACAGAATAGGAAGCAGTTCACGGTAGAGTAGATCTTCCTGTTGTTTGGAGATCGTTTGCACTGCAAAGTTGGTGATTAATCCAATTTGGGTGACTATTATAATTCATTAAGAGGATTCATCAATAATGATACCCAACCGTCAATGTAAAAAGTACGTTAATTAACGTGAATAAGATTTAACGAAAAAATCTCTCTTGTGTGAGTAAACATCCATAAATCCTCCTGAAGCACACACGCTAAGATGGTCACATCACCTTTAAAATCTCCCAGCTTCAAGTTTCCTTTTCATCGATATCATTGTAAATGAATTTCCTCTTGTTAAACTCCCAACAGAAAATTCTCTCATACATTTAATAAAAGTTTTGCTTTCTCTATTTCCTTTGATCACTCTTTGATTTCTGAAAGGGACGATTTGTTTATAATATGTGATTTAAATTGTTACTGTAGAAAGAGTGAGCGATGATTTCCCCTTTGTGGAATAGAGAAAAATCCATTTCAGGAAATTCACCGCTTTCTGTCAGCCTAATAGGATTTTAGGTTTTTTTCTTTACAGTGAACTCTCGATTATCCGGGGTAATGATGAGGAAAGGATGCATGAATAATCAAAAGACACGCTCAACTTTCAATTTTATATCTAATTTATTCTTAAATATATTAAAAATTAACTTAAAATTTCTTATTTTTTTCGTACATAGTCTGATATATTCGACTGTTTACGGACTTTAAGAACTTGTTCAACCGATTGGATCCTTATAACAGCGATTATTTCATTGTAGTCGTATTCCCAGTGTACTACAGAAATGGTCTTACTTGAGTCTTGCTTGTATTGGAACGCGGAAACACTTATAAGTTCTCTCTGGTGTTTGAATGTACTCAAAATACCGTGGAAAATACCAACGAAAATTTACAATCACACAGTTATAATGCATATGAATATCAATATTTTGATTATAAAGGAATATGATTATGAATATGATCTAAATTTATCGGATATATCTTTTCGTTGATGTCCATAGCCCTGGGTTCGATTGCTACTTGATGATGAATCAAAAGTTACAGCTGATACGTTATGTAGAGGGTCTTTAAGTTAGTTGAAATGTAAGGAGTAAAAGTGTGATAGTTTGAGGAAGGTAAATGTAAGACTTGTAAGGAATTATATATATATGTTGATTATATAGATCTGTAAGATTCCGTCGATAAGTATTTTGTATGTCAAAATACGTATTTTATATTTCTTCAAAGGAATAAGACGAACACTTCGAAAATTATATACAGAAATACACGTTTAAATCACAATCCCTTAAGATGCTATCTTGCTTAATACGCTGTTTATCCTCAGATCCGGTCTCTTTCACGTTAACCACATGATTGAAATGCCATTTATTTCGCTTTGTTATCCGCTTAAGAGGAGACTTTTTCCCGAAAGCATTGCATCCGACTATAGCCAACCCTCCCTACACCTCTGTCCATTGACCGAAAATTGTTCACATTACTCTTTCTCAATTTTCCTTCTGGTAAATATTGCTTAAAAAGATATAAAAAATCAACAAAATTAATTAAAAGAGGAAGATTTTCTCTTTGTACGAAAAGCAGACCATTCTTAAAAACTATGACAAGAAGGCAAACAGCATAACACAACAGTAGTTTGCGGACTCTGTAGCTATCCTCAACTGCGACAAGTAAATCAAGCTAAAGAAAGTTCCCTTTTCTTTTCAAATATAAAATATTGATTTAAAAATTGAAGTGCAGGAGGATTTATGAATAATAAATATCGGAATGAAAAGGAATGTGCCTTCTTTTCCAAAACACTATCACTTTCCATTCCATGTGGCCATTAATTTCCCACGTATCATACAGACAAATGCGTTGGATCGGATTTAATAATCGCGTAATTGTCATCAGGGGAACGGGTTGTTCATACCCGCGGAATTTTACATTCTATTCATCATTATTACCCTTATATTGAAATATATTTATTGAAATTCGGCATGAATTGAATAATTAAGATGACGATTAAGGTATGAAAATGAGACGGCCTGCAAAACCACAGATGGTAATCAGAAGATGTGAAATGAATGTGAGAGGGTATTAGAAAAGGGAGATTTGGGAATGCGAAGAGAGAGCATTCGATATGAGGCCATCTGAGATGAAAAGGAAATGGATCTGTTGGAAGAGAGTTCACCGAATGGAGGGCTGCCCTTATAAACATACTGATACATGGAGAAGAGTAAATATGCCACCTATAATATAGATGGAGAAATGCATCAACATGCGAATCAAGGAAAAGGGTGAAGTATATGCTGTCTGTTGTGCCATCCTGTCAGACACAATGAATCTTATGCAGGCGCCTAATCAATTGATGCGGTGCAAAGATAGAGTGGATACAAGTATTTTGGAGATTTCACCCATTAAAGATCAATCATATCTGCATAAACTAACTTATTGTACATAAGTGTCCTTCGGCAAGTAAAATGAAATTTATACCGTTTTTAGGAGATATTTGCCTTTATAAAGTGTAATTTACCGTATTATTTCATGGAAATAATCATTAAAGCTTTAGATAGGTTCTTCGGTTATTCTATGATTAGACCACTATTATACAGAAATATGTATGTTTAGACTTTTATTATACAGATAAATGTACAGCTAGTTCCAAAAAAAACTTACCACCTAAGCCGCAACCCGCATAACAGACCTGAAGCTCGATGAGAGCGAGTCTAGAGTTTTCCATGCATTCTATTGGCTCTTGGAAGGAGGAGCATTCAGACGGCGCTTTTTTAAACATTGTGAAACGCGTTGAACGTATTTGTATCGTCTTTACTAGCACGAAATCTTGTTTAAATTTAGTGTTACTTTTTACTATGTCAGCAGCATAGTATTAAAAAATGAATAAACATCGGATCTCCTTATTTCGGCCTGAAACTTCTGCGTAATTCACCTTTTTCTGGAGACATCGGGTAAACTTACTTTAGCTGCTTCAATTATCCAATAAAAAATTATGTCATTGCAAGATTGAAAAGGATTATATTATTACGTTTTTTATGCTCTTGACGCCTACAGGAGGAACTTTTAAATTTATTTAGAGGAACTTCACGACTATGACGCAAATAGAAACATGAACGAAAACTCTGCAAGGAGATAAAGAATACTTAGGTATATGAACACAATCAACTGTATTTCAACTAATTTATGTTGCAGAAGAAATGCTATCGAGAAGGGGAGCATGAAAAAACTGCGAAACCTACTAATGAAAGCAAAGATGAAAGGAAACTTAATCTGGACGAATACACTGAGAAAGAATCATTTTAAGTCAACCTGGTAAAGAGCTCTGAAAATTAGACCCAAAACATATTACAATAAAGTAAACCAAGTAAATTACGATCAACTACATCAGATAATTACATCAAATATTATAAAAATTTTAAATACCACCAAATCATATGATAGAAAGTAAAATATTAATTGCTGTGATATCATCATTTTCTAAGGTAATCGCTTAAAATTCAAATTGCTAATTTAGTATTTTAGAAAATAACATAGATATTAGAATAGTAGCACTCTTAATTTAAATACTGAGGACTACAATTTTTTTTCACGTATCGAATAAAAAATTAATTTACGACGAAATTAACGCCAGCATTTCGTAACACTTTTCCGAACATATTGTTCATTGCCAGTCCCAGAAAAACCATCCCTTTAATTAAATCAAGTTCATGTTCCTTGGAAAATTATGCTGTCCCAACTTTTATCTGATGCTAAATCTCTTTCTTGCCCCGTGGTGCAAATTTTGACTCGATTTCTTCGCAGTTGAATTATTCTGCAATACAGAAAGGTATAAAATTTGCTTGATACTACAATTAACAGAGCATTAGGTAATTCAGAATATATGCATCAACATGCCATTCTGTTCTTACTTCCATCAGGCATTCGTGATGACAGTGTCAGATGAAGCATTATGATTTTGAGATGAGATTTGGCTGTTTCTGACAAATTCGCGTCTGAAGTTTTACCGAGTCTTTCAGAGAGAGCGGAGGACCTCCACCCTGGCCCTAGGAGTATCCCCTATTCATTCCTTTGTTGTTTCTTTTTCTTTTGTTTCGTCCATCGAAAGGTATTATCTATTTTCTCAAAGGAACCATAAAACGGCCGATGGGTGAAGGTGAACTCCGCTCTGAAAAAGAAAACCCCCTTTTCGGCATATTGTGGATGGTCGTATGTATCCGGGGTAGCGAATTTGAAAGCGCTAATGAGGATTACCGACCGCACCCCTGCTGAGCAGGTATCTAAGGTTAGGGTATGGTGGCGGCGACCGATCACAAGTAAGGTGGGAAATGGTAGATCCGCGATTTGTTATCTTCGCCGCGGGTATTCCCTTAGGGAATGAAGATATTCAACTCTATTTTTGAGGTAGACGACCTTTCAGGACTTCTTGCAAGGAATCCAGATGGTTAAGAAACAACAGTTAGTATGGCAAATCAGAACCTTAAGACTGATTTGCATATTGCAGATAAATACCAGGTTTTTGTATACTTGCATATTGCAGGTTTACACGTTAACATCTGGTTTATTTACATTTACATTAATACCCCGCGAGCCGCCGTATGACGTATGTCAGGGGGTGTGAAAACTCCCACAGCACGATTTCTATTGTTATACTGAAATGATTTTCAGAACTATGCACTAGGTGAAAGTGAGACTAATGATTAATGATCCCTGCTTCGGTTTCTGAATGCCTCAAGTAAACTATATAACCCGAATTGTTTGAATGGTGTATAATGATTAAAAGAAAAATCAGCGTCAATAATTATGAATGATGGGTAATATGAGTCATGGAAGAATACGCTAAAAATATAAACCAACGGATGGTAACCAGACTTACATGAGAATATTCCTCTAATTCTCATGATTCATACCTTAGCTGTTAAAATATTCTTGGTTCTATATGTAATCCATTATTCCAACATTCACTCCAAGGACCTTCGTAGCATCATCCTAGGCACATCATAATTCTCTACGAATTTTGCGAAGATGTTTTGAATTTTTTTAATGGTAATGCAAGGAAGATCATTCTAGTTGAAATAGGACCTTCGGAAAATCTGAATGATAACATAAAGTTGAAAATGTTTGGGTGCATCATATCTGAATTAGTATCTCTATATTCTGCTTTTAAAGTGAATGGCATAAACTGTATTAGCTTATTCTAAATAACTAATTCAACGACAAAAACGAAAAAATAAGTAATGTGCCTATCGTCCATTTATATAAATCAAGCTCCTCGTCAATGATTGTTTATTTATAAATATTGTTTTTTATGCTTTATTTTGTCTCTATATTGAGCTCAAAATTTCGTAGTTTGAAATTACTTGAAAAATTAATTAGAGAAATACCACCTAATATGTATTCTTTACGCTTACGAGAACCAAATCGTTTAACTTCTCTTACAACATCTATGATACAAAGTAGATAGAGCGTTGAAGATGATCTTACTAGATCGACTAAAGTTTCTATTATAATGTCACTAAAATATGAATTGAAACGTAAATACGGAATTGTAGACACTCCGCATATTCAATGTCGCAGAAACTTGAAGTTTATACGCCGAATACCGATAAATAATATCTCTAAAGTTATTTAGAAGAAAACATTGGCTTGCATAGGTAGTAATACTAATGTTAGCGATTTCTATTGGGTTGAAAAACCTCGAAATCTCTTTCCAAAATAAATTGCTGATAAGAAGATGGTTTAGTTACTGGCTTAGTGAACTACTCGAACTTTCTTATAGAATTAAGAGAAGGTTGCTATAAAACATTGAACATCGATATAGTATACAATTTCGGAGATCCTGGGAATAAACTGATGCATGAGAAGGAAATTTCTGAAAGTATGATGAGCCATCGACGTTATATCTTGTATATTTGAATGTTAATAATTTTTGACTAAGATATTACTTAAATTGGATAAATGAGTAGTTTCTCTGGAGGCAGTCATAAACGGAAAAAATATATGTTGGATGAGAAAATTGAGAAGGTGAGCGAGTGGGTTATACTTTTAAAAGAAGTCGTTCCTCCTACTCAAAGTAAACAATTGGTCGACTAGGAAAGCAAAAAATGCGCCTACCTATTGTGATTCATCCAAAAATCTGGAATTAACATACCTCTTACACTTTTGGTTGTTAAATTCATGTGAGTGTATATATTACTGTTGCCGTAGCTTCTCACTTCCCTATCTCTATCAAAACAGTCCCCCTCTTGAAGTCCTGGTGAATTCATTGCTTTATTCACTTCTTCCCATCACTCCTGTATCTTGCTTTTCAAATTTGTCACGGAATGTGGAGAGATGAAAAGTTTCTCATAGTCAATACATTTTAAATACGAAGGAATATTTTCAATATCACCAATCGATAAATATGTAGATAGACTAGCCATACCAAACCACCACCCATTCATCTCAATCATTAAAATTCTGTCGAAAAATATGAGAGTTACGCAGGGCCAGCCATCAACCGAGGGGAGCAGAATTTCAACATGAGCCTCATATGCGCTTCCCCATGTGATATTACAGGGTTGGAATTACAGGTAAAAAGGCCCTGGGAAAAACTATTTCACCAAGTCCCTATTATTTTGCGTATTTTTAACGTTTTCTACATTATAATAATTGTAAACGTTATAATAAACAATTGAAATATAAATAATGTAGGTAGTTTTGTATACATTCAAAATTAATTGAAAATTTTACATTCATAGCTAACAGTAGCATTCAATGAGCATTATGACCAAACCTCATTCGCACTATCTTTTTGTGTATTTTAGAACTTTTAAAGGTGATAAATATAGCGAGAAGAATGTTTAAGAACGTAATGGTTTGTGACTGCAACCATTTCAAGAGGAATCCACAGAAGAAATCAAGTTTATTCGATTCACACTTCAATGACACCGGAAAAAATTAATTAATTAATTCAAAATTAATGTGAAAGATGGTAGTCTCGTGTCCGTCATCTTTATTCATTGAGGAAAATCGATTCTAGCACATTTTCTCTCAGTTGATTTGGACGGTATAGTAAAAATTCCAACTGCATAGATGATAAAATTTACTGATTTTTTACCGATCGAATTTTAATTTCGATGCTTATCAAATGAAACAAAATGTATCTAAAATACGCAGAGAATGCCTCAAGACTTCATACTATATATTTACTTATTGTTTTTTAATGTAGCATATTAATGTAATAGCCTAGATATGGCCATGAGTGTGCCTTACTTTACTTGTGTAGATTGCATTCACACAGGCTGTGATAAAACTGGTGATCGATATAGACTCCTTTGGTATATAATTTTAAAGGCTAATAACTGCTCTCTTGAACGATGCATAATATTAGCTAGTATTATATTATATAATACCACCCATTATAACCGCAGAGTTTTGCAAGCGAAGGCGTCGAATTCGAGGTCTATACATTTTTGGTCCGACACCGATTCAAACTGCGCGGAAATTTTCTTTCTCCCATCTCAGTGCTAAACATAAGCTCAGAGCGGCTCAGAGGGAGATTTTGCGAAAATTTCCTTCGACTTGCTCGTGCCTTTCGCCCTCAGACTCAAATTTTATTAGGGGAAGGGGGTTTGCCTCGGTTTCCTAGGAATAACGGGACCTTGTGTGCGACGTTTCCCTCTGTGCGAGAAGCAATGCTAGAATATATACTGATTCGTTATAATCATTTTATAATAACTGAATTCTTGCATTACGACATCCGTATTGTTATAATACTATTCTGCTAGGCCAATGCCACCAAACTCAGGATACTAATAAATCTTTGCAATATTAACAAAGCAAATAAATCCATTTCAACTCTGCAGGCGGAGTTATGACTCAAGGAGACCATCTCCGCCATGTTTTTCCTCTCTCTCTCTCTCACTTCTTAAGGCTCGCTCGGAGGAAATTCACTGCCTGTTATGCGGGTTGCGGCTTAGGTGGTAAGTTTTTTTTGGAACTAGCTGTACATTGAAAAAATAAGCAACTACGGAGGCTCTCCAACTCCAAACTGTGTCCGGAGAGAGGTGTTAAGTGTTCGATGCGTAAAATTGTACGGCAATGTCGATGTAAAATTTGGAGAGTTTGCGAAGCGAATGTACATTTTTCTGCAGCATAAGTTGCTAATGTCCAAAAGTTGTTCGAAAATTGGGTGGTTTTTCCCTACAACCTCGCGAATGTCGAAATTTTAAGAAATGAGCATTTTTATATGACCATGAGTAAATATGTTAAAATTGCTTTATGTTCAACAGCAAATGTAAAAATATATTTTATTGATAAGCTACGAATCAAATCCCAACCTCCATTGAGCCACAGATTAAAATAATTTGACAGACGAAACCAGAGAACATTTTGGTTCCACACCTCGATGGCCTTTTTGGGCCTTCATTGTCGTCTTTTAGCCGCTTTCTGAATTTTATACTCCGAATTAAATCATTTTCTTTGCTGAACTTACTATTGGTATTGAGAGAAAACTGTGTTAAGTTCTCTTTTTTAATTTACTCAGCGAATGAATTTGTTTTATCGTGTAAACTTTCGATGTTGAACCATCTGAATGTAGGCATCATGAGTAGCCATTTGGTTTAACATTCGGCCATTCTTATGAGACCACACGCTTAATGTGGTCCCGGAAAAAGGTTCCTCTGCTCGCTTGGGGCGCCCGATATTGGTGCGAACAGATGTAATGACGCGAATATGAAAGCGCTGAAGTCGCCCTTGTTTTCGGCGAGAATCGTTCTCCGACGGCTTAATTGACTTTTTCTCGAACATCGACTGGACAGCGGCGCCCAATCAATTGCGAGAGTCGCATTATTGGCGCGAAACTTAGCCTCGATGGGTCGGCTCGTAGTAGTACATACATGCATGCATTAATGCCATCACGAAGCTCCTTGGATGGCGCTCACGAAAATTCGATAAGCAATTTGCATAGGCAGCCATGGCCTAGCTAAAAGGGACCTCGACCTTAATGGATCCTCGAATGCCGACCGAAAAAAGGACTCCTTTAATGTATCCTCTCCTTAAAGCTTTCACGTCGCGGCCTTTTTAAAACGTGCGTCCATCGGACTAAAACGAGCCAGAAAATACGAAATAAAAGCAGAACCGAAAATATCCTCGAGCCGAATCCTAAATCGAAAACCAAAAACAGAACCCGTTATTTATTCCACTCCGATTTGCAGTTTCCAACAATTTAGTATATAAATATTTCTAAAGTGTAATTGGAGGAGGGTTTCCTTTAAATTATTAAATTCGACTTTCAACTAGTTATCCCTAAGTTTTATTCTAAAAGAACAAACATAGTGCTTCGTATTTTCCGATGACCACCACGGTCTAAACCGGTCGTGTTGAATTAAGAAATGTGGAAGTACTCTTTTTAAGTTGTTTTAGATGATCTTTCACAAAGTTAGGCCGAAACATCTCGAATTTATTTTGCATCAAAATTTAATATTATGAAAATGAAGAAAGACTTAAATAATTAAACTTTTAGGAGTACTATTATAATAATCGGAGCAAAAAAACCGGTTCGACGTTGAAGGAAGGAGTGAAACTGAACCTAAATTTCCTTTTATTTTCGTTGAAACCGATCGAAAACCGGAACGTAAAATATAACGGATCGATGCATCTGTTTCATCGCAGACACGAGAATGGCACGCTATAAATTAAAACTGCCGTTTTCTGCACCCGAGCGATAAATAAAGCACGCCATCCACTCTAAAATTCGATTAAAGCCCATTTCCGATCGCTTCTTTCCGGCCGCGCGGAATTGTGGGAATCTTAAAAGAGCCTTTCCTCCTTTATATCGATCGATTTTACACGCGAAACTATAATTAACCGAGCTATAGTTGATGCATATAGGATTCATATGATATCCACGGAGTTCATATGTATCAAATTAAATTTATTTCTTTTAATACTGTATGGCAAGAATCAGCCTTAACCGCTTAACATCTACTCTAATAAATTACGTTTGCGTTCTTCATATACCATTTGACTTACATGTAGTCATCATATGCACAGTTTATACTAATTCCAGTTTTACATTACTTACCGTACCCTCTTGTGAAGAATAACAATTCACTCCATTGTTAAACCTTTACGGATAGTTTAGAGTCAACTTGTGATCTTAGCACTTCAAATCAGTTAAGATTCCTTAACAGTTACTACAATACAATTACATGCATTATTTTAAAATTATGATTACATTATTATTACATCATTATTACATTTTTACTACATTATTAGTTTATTATTATTAGAGTATAATTAAATTATTATTGCATACATTCTAAAGTGCTGTAATGGTGGAGTTAGACCGAAATGGCCTTTCTTCCATCCAACCTATACAGATTTTACATTAAGACATACTAAATTAATTCTAAACAATATTTAAAATTAACTTACATCGAGATGGAAAAAGACAATTACAAAAAAAGTTCATAAAAACATAAAAACACAATTTCAAAAATCTAATGTATACACACTAATAGACAAATAAAATCTAACATGTAGTTTCAAACTAAAACTAACTTTTCTCATGAAATTCAGAAATTTTTTCCATCTGATTTAGTTGTCATTATCGAGAACGTTCAATAAAATATCTCGAAGTTTACTCTCTTATTTCTTTAACAAATTAGTTTAATTTCCTAATAAAACAACCGCGTGATCATTCAATGATAAATGATTTGGGGCATTTTAAGTGATCCGTTAATCGTTGTCTCACTTATAAAATCGCTTTAAGCCTGTGAACGCACCTGATCTTCAAATTGAGTCTTGAAAATTGATTTACGGCAGTCATTTACTGACGATGGTTCAATAGAAAGAGCGAAGGAAATTTTCTTTCCTTTTAAAATGTGTGTCTAATTAAGAAATTCCAGTTCTCATGCGACTTAAGTCATCCACTCAGTAATATATGACGTTGCATAGAAAGACCAATCTGGTGTTCATGAAATTAACTAAATAACTATTAAAGTCCTTGTTTGGGCGTTATTATGAGTTTCCTTTTACGTTCAACCCATCGTCATATTTTGTACAGTTAGTATTGATTTTAGGGTAATCAATGTGAGTTCGTGGAGCGCCATTTCATAAATGAAAACTTTTCTTTGTATTTTTCACAATTGTTTCTAATGAACTACCGGTTTCGGCCATTCCGTCGTTCTCAGGTGTCCTGGAAAATACGAAATACAGCTTTCATTTATTTAAGGTGATAGTTTGAGAATAGCCGAAAGAAACTTTTTTATGAAAACCAAAGAGATCCTTAGAGAGTAATGAACTACACTATTATACAATGGATAAACTCCCTTTAAGAAGTGGGTGTGAAAAAACTGCACAAAACTATCGATATTAACGACTAAGAAATGGGAAAGAAATGACAAAAATATAAATACACTGTAGATAAGTATTTCTATTTATTTAGTACATCAACAATTATGTTTGTAGTACATCAGCAATTATAGTAAAATATATTCACCAAAAAGAATTAAAAATTATTTCAAAATATAATTGGGATGATGTAGATAAGAAAGAAACGTAATGTACAACTCAATATTACTAATTCTGGATGTAAAAATTCATATGAAAATATCAAACAATTTTAATATAGATACTACTTAGACTATTGGTATTCACGAAAAAACTATCCAATGCATAAAGTAAATGGATATCAAAGATAAATGAAACATAGGCAATAAGATGCTTGAATAAATAAGAATTAAGACGTACGACTCATGTAAATAAAATACCTAGTATCTAATTATATGGATGAAAATTCCCTGTCACTGATATAGAAATAGCAAGAGAAAAAAGTTGAAAATTTAGCCTCAAATGTCATCTCTTTTGCAGAAGATGTGACCATCGAAGATCTCTTTTCGTATTTTTAACTTATTTCTTTAATAATGAAGACTGTCTTAAAATATAGAATTATCCTTAAATCTTAACTAGCCTTCACTTAACGTAAAGCCAAAGGAGTAATTTAAGGATAAATTATGGTTATTGAAGTTGCTTGACGAAATGCATACTATGCTGTTATTGTCTCTTGAACGTTGTTGCTCATTTGGTATCAAAAACAGTATGTCGTGGACTCCTTAATAAGCTATTGCCTATGAGTTCAATATTTGTGAGTAGGAGAAAGAGTAATTACCATAATTTAGATGAAGTGTTTGTTTTAATACAAAAGTATAATTCATAATCATCAGTATATAATTATGAAGTTACTATGTCGTTTACAGATGTGTTTAATCGAAGAGATGTTGGATTAATCTGCATTCTTTTTACCAAATTTGTGTCTTGCAGTAAATGCGAAAAGGAGGGAAGTGTATTCTTATTATTGATTTTTGTATCGATTGTATTCATCAATTGAAATAAGAGAATTTATTTTGAGTTAGATTGCTGAAGATTGTATGAGATGATATTTCAGATTTTTAAGAATCGTATGACCAGCTTCCTTTAGCTTATTAGCAAACTGCCATCTTCCGAGTTGTGAAGTAAACCGATCTTTCGGATAATATCATAACTACTCCTCATCCCTAGAAACGCACTTTGGATCTGAGGAAATCTCGGATTAATATCGGACATGTATCACCCAAAATCTTCTCTTCGAAAAGCAAACAGTAGGACGCCATCTGGACGCGGTCCCTCTAACAAGAAACGCAAACAATTCTCGCGTCACAGCCAACGATGCACTCAGCAACGTGATCTTCGTGATCGCTTCATATATATTTTTGCATTTTTTGTGCAATAAAGTTGTTATTCTTCAGCTTACCTTTGAATCCAAAAGATTAGACTAATTGTATTCAATTAAATGAAAACCGACCGCTTGGCGAAGGGATACTGAACATTTTAAGATGAATAAATATAATCGGAAATTTCGGAGAGAATGAATGTATGGACTAGGAGATGGAGCTCAGATAATGCACCGACAAGAGGAGAGAGACCAATAGATCCCGTATACTATTCATTGAAAAACCGTATATACTATTCATTGAAAAACGCTATATATTGTAAACTAATAAGAGTTTGAAATTTTCAACTCACTCGAAATTTCGCTTATAACTACAGCAAAACTCGCCTAAGAAACTTTTCAGGGGACCGATTAAAAAGAGCGTTATGAATGGGATAGCGTTATAAACGGTTTTTGGTAATTTAATATATATTTCACGTTGGAAAAAAGGTAAGGGTAAGGTTTTTCAGCACCTTAATTTTTAAGCAAGTGATTTACACCATAATATAAAAATAAAGTATTAAATTTGATTTATTTTATAAACCACAGACAGATAGCGTATCGATAGGAGTGCAAAGTATTGTAGATTCATAATGATTGCCTTCTCGTCATATTTTTAGAATGGTCTGCTTTTCGGCCGAAGAGTTTCCTTTTTATTTTATTTTGAAAAGTTTTATCTCTCTTCGATGAAGCAATTTTTTCTAGATAGAAAATTAAGGAAGAATGTGGAATTTTTTAACGTCATGGCGAGAGAGCATCACAGATCTCTCCAAGATTACACTCAATGGCCCTCAAACTACTTCGCTCCTTTTCTCGTTTATTCAATATGTTTATAACTTGAGATTGCGATCGCCGCTAAGCGACCTTTTAATGCTATGTTCTACTCGGAGAGAAAGAAGATCTCAGAGTTCATATCGGATCTGATAGTGGAATGAAGATCGTTCTCCTTTTGAGATATCTTCATTTTATTCTTACACAAAATGGTCATTCTAAAGAAAAAAGAACTCATATAAGCTCCGTTTTAGAAACAAAGCGAAGCGAAAGAGGAGAGATTAGACAAAAGAGGCAAAACAGACAATGTAAAATATTTTAGAGGGTATTTAGTGTAGTTTAGAGTGTATCTATGGACAGGAGAATATAATTTAAGCGGTTAACAGAGCGTCTTAAGCGGTATTTTTACCAAGTTTTTTATGCGGTAGGGACTGGAAGTAAACCTCGTATTAAGCGGGGTTGGCTCTTAAGCATCATAAGCGGTCTTTACCGTAGCATGATTTTCTTTATTTATTAAAACAAGAATCAACAGCATAACAACATACAGCACGAGGCTTACAACTGGCGATAAACAAAAGTGAATAATTATAATCAACAACTACTCTTTAAATATGTAAAATATAAAAAAATAACAAACGAAAATTACAAAATTAATTACATGGGTAAAGCAGACATTTGAGACAGACAGACGAATTACATGGATTAATATCTTGCAACCATTCTTAGGATTGATTTAAGAAGGAGATAAAATAGACCAAAGTTTTATTGGATGACAATTGAAGGTACTATGGATAATAGGGACCATTTTATTACTGAAAGACTTGTCGTATTCAAAGATAGACTTGGATGGAGTGTTCAAAGTGAAGGCGAGTTGTTGGTATGAATTTCGGAACTAAAGGAACGTTTGATGCCTTACATTTGATTAATATTGCTATTAAATTTACTATAACTGGATCCTGGGATATTTTGTTAACGGAATCCCGTGATTGTAGGAGACCCGTGTTAATCACCAGAGAGACTTCCGCTTTGGATCCTCTTCAAGATGAGTGAGGAATGGCAACCGTGTGCCTTGACGTCACCGTGCATGCACCATTCGATCCGCGCCCACAAGATGATAACCACGCCAAGGGCGATTCTTTTCGATTCCGAAGATCCATCCAAGGGGCGATCGATGTTCGATTGTCAAGAGATGCTTTCAACTTCCACTTAAAGAAGTTGGAATGGCGCTCAGATGTAGTGGGAGGATTAGTGTTATCATTGCACAATGGACAATTTCTATTCATTTACGGTCTCCACTTATTACATCCAATCATTCCGCGCTCATAAAAATACATCGATGAATGCATGACCAAAACCCCTTTTATCTTTAAACTATTTTAATGCAGAAATGGATGCACTAGTACATACAATTCGACGGAATGTACAGTATAACCCATTTAAGACACTCCACTGAACATACGCTTTTTTCTCACGTGTCCATTTCACAAGAAACGCACGGGAAATTACCGCTTAAGACTGCTATTACCGTCCATTGCATGATGCAAGAATGATGCAGTGAGAATTGCAAGATGCAATTCACCCTGCTTTAGCCAATCGCTCTCCTCATTCGATAGACGAAATATCATTTACATCATCAGTGTCGTCCTCTCACGCTTCACAATTCCTCTGGAATGGTTCCTTATGACTTCCTTCTGTGAAGTGATTATTTTTTTGATAGTAAAATTAAGATAATCAGAACATTCTCCATCCCCCTGTTGGAGCTGATACGATTTCTGAGATAGACTAAAATCTTCTCTGTCACTTTCTCTCAAAGGAGCCCTGCGTTTCGTTTTGTCGCAATCTCAAATTATAAACATATCGAATAAACCAGAAAAGGAGTGTGCTTTTTAGCGTTATCTTGGAAAGATCGTGATGCCCCCTCATTACTGCTGCAAAAGAATTCGTTATTTTTCCCAAATTGTCTACCAAGTAAAAATTTTTTACCTGTGGAGTGAAAATGACCATAATTAAGTAACTTAGACGCTCCCTTTGTGCGAAAAGCGGATTATTCTTCGAGAAGATTACGTAATATTACCAGCAATACTCAACCCGCTTAGAATGCTATCTCGCTTAAGATGAGGTTTTCGATTGGTCCCCTATAAAAGGGTCTTAACATAGTTTTACTGTTCTTGAGAAGCGACATAGGTTTGGTTCGTCTTCGGTAGAGCAAAGCAAGCAATATCGCTCCTTGAGGATGTTAAAAAAATTCGTAACCTATGTCTCGTACCAAATGAGTTCTGTGAAATTGGACATGTGATTCTGTTTATTGTTGCATCGGAAATATGGATCCGTATTTAAATAAAGGTATCGATTTGCACTTTCTCGAGTTCACAGGTACCCGTGCTATCCGCTGGATCACATATACTTGCCGCGTATTCGTTATGGGGTTTAATCAAAGTGAAATAGCATTGCTCTCTAACCTTTTCATCGTGTTTGCTTACAATACGCTGTGTAAGGCCGATCCTTTTTCCTTCAGTAATTTGAATTTTTATCTGCTATTTACCGAGAGGAAGATTTTCTAATAGATGATGTGTCTTCCTGTTTGAGATTGGAATCAATATGGTTCGCTATGAATGCATTCATAAATTTCTGCTTGTCAGTAAACGTATCGGGCGTCCCCATTGTAAACGCGATGTACACCTGTGATGCCTATAGAGATATTCAGCTCCGATCAATAAGAGCTTGATCGCTCCGAAGTTGGAATTCATAATAATGAGATGGAAATGCCAAGCAAAGTTGGCAAACATTACGACGAATTTCAACTGAGAGGAATAACTGGAAAAGTCTTACCGTTCCAATGAGCATTCAATTGAACGGAAGATTTGTTGTGATTATTAAGCGAATAAATGTATAAGTGAATGCGCCAAGATAAATGGCTGACTTTTAACTCGGTGTGCTGGAGAGCGACGAGGAAAAATACCATGATGAAGGTTTGATTTATTAAATGAATTTGTAAAGGAAATATCAAATACATACAATAAAATGAATATATTTCAATATTGAACTCAGTTATGAAATTTTCGTTATTACCATACGCTCTCAAAGGTAATGCAAATTGAAGATAATTTAATAAGTAGTCTTTAACATAAATGGCAGAAAAATAGAAATAAATAAGTTAATACCTCGGCAGCAGAATCGTTTCATTATAAAATAACTAAATGTTTTAAAAAATAAAAATGTTAAATTAATTTATGTAATTAAAAATTTTAATGAAGTACAAATTTTGAAGGTAATTTTTTAAAACACTTCACGATTAACTAAATGAGAGTAGTAAACAATGACACAACTTTTAGTTTTTGAAGGCAGCCTAGGCATATATTGGTATTGAATAAATATATAGAATTAGCACTTGCTCTTACATTGCTTAGTCGTTCCATCCTGGTTATAGTTGAGTTAAGCAATGATTTGTTTCACATTTAACATTGACAAAGGTATCGGCTGATTTTGTTGTATCTTTTGGAACTTTTATTTGAATATTATATATATATATATATATATATATATATAAATATATATATATATATAAATATATATATATATATAATAAAATTATTTGAGTTACAATAATTCTATTCAGTCGATTTTGGGGTTAACCAGTTCATACAGGAATTAAATCAGAAAGTTTCTTACGAAAAACAGAGGGGATTTCAGCCACGAGATAAAAATTGTGTAACACTTCAAGTGATGAATCTACAGAAAATTCTCAGAAAATATACGATATCAAGAGTAAATAAAATATAGTAAAGTATATAAATCTGACTCTTGAATGAGATTAACATATTCTTGTTCGATTAAAAACAATAGTTAGCGTGATAAGAAACGTTACATCTTTGTATCAGTGAATTTTCATTCTTGCTTCTTCATATTCAGTAACATGTCGACCTTTCTTAAGAACCGGTGCTACCACGAAATGTCTCTCCATTTGTCACGTCATGGTGAAATCTTAATGGTAAAATATGGCGTAACAGCAGCCCATCAAGGCCAGACCCCAATTTTTACACATGCTAAGCACATTTAATGAATTGATAAAATCGAAAAAAATATATTATAATTGGGTACTTCTCTATCCCGCGCCTGCTCCTTCAATTGCTTGTGTTTTCTTTTCAAGTCTGAGAGCATTTTAATCCTTTTTCTACATTTTCCCTTTATTTTTCCTTCAATTTTCTCGCACATTAAATTTCAAAGTTCTTGAGATATCTTTCTTCCTCATAGTCCAAAATTCAGATCCATATAGCCCCATACTCCATAGATAACATATGTCAAATCTCTTCCTTAAAAATATATTGGTATTTTCTTTGTATATCGTATTTGATCGGAGCTCTGGCCCTTTCAAATGCTCTCTTTCCCATTGCAATTCTTCTCCTAATCTCTTGCGTGTAGTTCCTGACTTTAATTACTATGATACCCAGATATTTGAAGGAGTTTACCTGCTCTATTGGTTGATCTTCTAATAAGATATTAATATTAACGTCTTCTTTTCTAATCCTCATACCCTTTGTTTTGTTGATGTTTATTTTTTATTCCAAAGCTCTCTGGGTTTCTGAGTACATTCGATTGTTTTCTACAGCTCATTTTCTGTCTCTACCTGTCTGGTTGATCAGCAGCATATTTTGTCTTTATTTTTACTCCCCATAGATTTACCCCACTTGCTATCTTCAGTGCATTTTCCATTGGAAAACGGTCAGTTTTAGATTATTGCGATTGATTTAGGTTTCGGGAAACTATTCGGAAACGTCATTAGCAGTGTGTCAATTGTTATTTTTGTGTCTCATAGCTCTAACGCATTTATGGAAAGTAAAATTTATAAAAGCTATAAAAGTAAAATATAAAAAGCTCTGAAGTATTGACGGCTATAAACAAATGACGTAAAATTGATTGACGTCTAAAGCTTCGCTATGAGCCCATTTTGGCGCTCTTGAGTGTTTCCTGCGCTCTCCTCGATATTGAGGTTGCAGCCGTCCTATTAAGCGATTCAGAAGTATTGTTTAATGCCATCAAAATAATTAAAACTTCCAGTGACACTAGTTGTAGAGGATTTATTACTACGCTCTAAGGAATCGAAGAAAAAGTAATTCTTATTATGGCTGCAATGTGACAAGTGACCGCCGTGCAAGCCCATTCGCCTAGTTTTACAGATTTGTCTTGTAATTGTTAAAAGTGTTTCGACAGCTGTTTCGCACGTGGGCTCCCACCGCCAGCTGAACAGGGGACCTGCTTTATCATGGTCGAACGTGCTACTCACTTGGCTATCTGGGAGCCCGAGATTGGTCTTTTAAATAAATACCTTTAGGTATTATTAATATTTAGGGGCTGCCCTGGTCTCCTGGCGACAATGCTAGAGGATAATCGACTAAATCAATCGAGTCTGAAACGAGGAAAGAGCTGATGAGTTGAAATTAGTGGAAGGTCATCGGATTGCGAATGAAATGTCAACGAAGTTATCATAACCAATCAGACGCCGTCATTGATTATATTGGTTTTTATGCACTATCATGCGATTGATCCTTGCAATTCAATTCGTATTCAAGTGATAATCATCCGTTAATTATCCTCTGCATCCATGACTGCTTTATTTCCGCCTCTTCCATTGATTTCCATTGCCGCCCTTGGTGTTAAATATTGGGGAATTGCGCTCTCTGATTTCGTACGTCGACTGTTTTGAAAAGGAAGCGGAGTATCAGTAGAGGCACTCTAATGGGGTCGCCTCGTTCATACATGGACTTTGGATGGTTGCCAGCTGAGGGACAATTGAATATTCTCCACGCGTCGCATACCAATCGATCCAACCAAGACTGTGTAATCCGAACAATATTCCTCTGGTCAGTTATGATGATCACCTTTCTCCACTTTCATTGAGGGATCCAAAGTATCGTCATTGGACGTACTCAAAAGAAACTATCTTTAAATGACGCAGAATCAGGGTTAACATTGTGGTGAAGCATGGTAAAATTACTTAGCTAAGTTGAACCAGAAATTCTTTAATGCGACTGGTTTCGGACTTCATGTTCATCTTCAGGCAGTAAAAAGACACAAATCCTTAATCCCGATTGGTATTTTCGAAACCTAAAGACATGAAAGAATTTCTGGTGGGACTTAGCTAATTTATTATACCATGCTTCCTGTAATGAAATAGTACAAAGTTAAGGTTTCTAAAATTTGAATTTATTGTGTTAAGTTTAATAATGCTTAAAGGTTGTATGATATAAATACTTTATTAAAACACAAAAAATGGGAAGATGAGTAGGTAAGCAAATTAATTGACAATATTCAAAGAAGGCAGATGTGATAGATGAATGGACAGCCAAGTAAAGCAACGCGTTGGACTCCTGGGTTCGATTTCCGTGCGAAATAACCCTCTGATTTTGAGGCATTTTTGAAATAAGTAATTACGATGGACGATATTAAGAGAGGAATTAACTTCTCTTAGAGGATAAAACTCTGCTCACAAGGATAACTTGTGGTTGACATCTTAAAATCAGCTGTGGCAGTTTCGTGGGGTTCTTCTTGACAGTTTCAGTTATGACGATAAGCAATTTATAAAGCGTAATTCATGAATAAATAATTCGACTGAAAGCAGTTTTCATTTTGTTATTCTCTGAATATAGCTATTCCTGTTTCAGTTTTCTATACAACGTTCATTAGTCTTTTCAAGATCTGTTGGTTACTTCGGAATGTTGAAAACTGTTGAACTTTGCGTATGCCAGGGGTATACGGCCTTCATGCCACGTGCGGCTTTTTTTACCGTTTGCCGTTTTTCTGGATTTTTAGTCATTTCCTAAAACAAATACCTCTATTAATCATTTTGTTTTCTAATCATGATTATGAAACCAAGTCAGAAATAAAGTGGAATTGTTCTCTTTCAGTTTACTCTGAGAGTGAATTGTGTTTTATAAAATTTCGGTGTTTAAGTATTCCTGAGTGAGCAACGTACAACATAAGAGTGGCCTGATGCTTTTTCTTTTTTATGAGACCGAAAAGGTGTGGTAAAAGTCTCTCCTTTTTATCAAACGTCTCACCGAAGTATTAGTCTTTTAAATCACTTTTGTTGACTTGGAAACGCCAAGAAAAAAAGTTTTGATTCCTTAGAGAGTATTTATTTAAGAGGAAGTGTATTCGCTAGACCAGTTTTCCTTCATTCCTAAGCCTCACGAACTTTATTCTTTACTAATAGAAACCAAATCTCTGAAATATTCATCTCGTTTCTCTTGCTTGGATTATAAGTAATGGTGCTCTTGTTAGTCCTCCTTGTAATATCGAAGTTTTCTTGAGAAGTATTTCCAACACTTCTATCATCATCTTCTCGCAAAAACTTTGTCAGAAGTTTATAAAGGTCACGTTCACATTCCAGGAAAGAAGATTTTCGTTTTAGTGTGGGTTTTGCAGGAAGGAGCAGTCAAAAGATCCAAATTAATTGTAGAAACGAATCTGCGGATGATTCAGCACGGAATTAGTACTTTTTCTTGCAGTCTTATTTTTCTCTTTGACTTCTTCGTTGTTCTCTTCATTCAAAGACTGCTGTTCGACAAATTTGAATCATCTTATTATATGTCATTCTGATATCCTAAAGAATTACCATATATAAAATGGTTGCTACATCTTCATATTTTATTAATCTTAGTTTAGGAAGTCTTTCACGTATCTTCTTTAGGTATCAGGAAGATCTTATTAATTAGACATCACATGACTTTAAGTTTATAAGTAGAGTATGAAGTTCTAGTAGAGTAGATTCCGATGAAACTTGGTACTAGGATACTTTCCGAGATCAGAATAACGAATTTCCACTTGTGCAGATATTTTATAAGCATATTTTCCTCAGAGAATGTTTTAAATCATTATAATAACCTCATCATTGTAAATGTGGAGTAGCCAATGTGGATCCACTGCCTTAAATACTGGTATGAATGACTTAATTATTTTTCAGCATGTAGAACACGTCAATAAGACACCAGAAAAACTATACATCGACTGAGAAAATGATAAAGTAATTTCACTGATCGTTAAGTACTTTGCAATAATTTTCAATAAAACTGAAAGCCATTTACAAAACTTTGGATGTATCACTTCAATCTATGGATTGAAGACATTATAGGAAGATAGTGTTCTAGTGAAAAAGTGATGAAGAGCTCTTTAACAAGAGAGCGATATTTCTTAGGGTAATAAATTCCAAATGAGGAGTCCGTTAATTTCAGCTTCTACGCGTACATTTTAGCAGAAAAATCTTTTATATTTAAATTTATTTCCAATTTCAACTAATCTTAATTATGTAATTAGGCAAGATTAAGCCGTACTCGTCCTTGAAATGGCAAATTATCCGCTGAGTATTTACTTTAAATGTCTGAAACTCGATCTCATTCCACCGCATGTTCAAATAGAGAGGCAATCATCGGCTCCTTTGCTTCGGGAATTTCCATTAGCGCAGCGCACAGTTTCCTATTAGCTGCTACTGCACTATCCCTTGGTGAACATTGATTGACGATGGATTGCAAGTGACGGCTCCCTCAGCGACCAAGTAAAACTTCATTGAAGTCGAGAAA
This sequence comes from Pachydiplax longipennis, assembly GCA_036926295.1. Taxonomy (NCBI): domain Eukaryota; kingdom Metazoa; phylum Arthropoda; class Insecta; order Odonata; family Libellulidae; genus Pachydiplax; species Pachydiplax longipennis. The sequence continues at coordinate 7,749,042 of JAVFKF010000024.1, read as the reverse complement.
AGTCATTACAGAACTGTTTGCTCCATACCATTATATACGCCTGCCTCTTTTTACTTCATATTTATTTATTTAATAGATCCAAATAGGGTGTGGACACCATTTTAGAGTGAATTCCAAACAATAAAATGTAACAAATTTACAGCATATGTGCATGAAGGCATGAACTAGAAGCAAATCAGCAAAAACTAAATCAAGGTAATGCATACAAAATATGATTAATGACTCTAGATGAAACCTTTTTTTAAGAATACGTCACACAGATAAAAAACGGTCAGATGTTAAGAAGTTTTGGAAGTATAAATAGTTAGGATAATTTAAATATAGGAATACTGAGGAGTCGGCCTGGTTGCCCTGACTAGAGTACTACTCGTATATTTAAATAACTAATTCAAGAAAATGACAGTCCTATCCAAAGCATACATGTACATACTAATTTCTACGGAAAATCTTATTTGTAAAAGATACAACGTATGCAGCAAAAAGAATGTTAATTTAGGACAAAGCAGAAAGAAAGATTGTCTTAGTAGCACATCATTGCTAAGTATCAAAATTACCTTAAATCAGAATGAAAGAGAGAGGGATGCAACGTGGTTTCAATTTTCCTTTGAAATCCGCAGTAGTAGCATAGGCGAATTAAAGAAATATATTATATACAATTTGCGAATACTCAGTATGACTCATATTTCCATGTTTCCATTTCACATTTCCATGATAAAGATCAATCGTTGACACCTGGTCGTATATTTATTTAAAAAAAGGAATCGTTGTGAAAATACCGTCATTTCTCCATTATACATGTATAATAACTGAATAATATTTTTACTTAAGTACGACCATAATTAACTGATTCTTTCCAATCAACGTTTCATTCACTTTATCATTACCCGATTAATTTTATCATCATTGCGATGGGGATATTGAAATGAATTTATCTTGGCATTTCGACTGTTGTTTCACAAGCAGTGAACATACCTTTTCAAGTCAGCTAAATCTGTTTTCATTCCTAAATGCTTTAGTGATATCACTTTATTGTTCCTTCAACTTCTTTCATCTTTTCCGGCGTATCCTTTGGTTCCCACGCACGCAACTTAATTGAATATCTAAAACACGTCTCTTGATTGGTATTTCCGACGCCCTTGAATTCCCTAAAATTTAATCAGCGCCGTTCATTCAAATGTGAGTAGCTGAGAAAGGTAGGAGAAATTTAATGCGGAAAAAATAATTGGCTATTTAAGCGCTTTAGATCGTTTGTTAACGGCGCTAGCCTTGGCTAGATGCGTTCAGCGCAACCGTTTACTATCACAAAGGTGTTCCTGGTCTTTCTCTGCTCATCAGTTGCTAAACTGCTAAACGCCTGAATACTCTGAATATCTAGGAAAATATTGATAAATTATTTGTAGAAAAGCAATACAGTACTGAAATGTACGACGAGAAGGAGACCAGTATCACACAATAATCACTTTCAGACTCTCCATATATTTAGGAACGTGGCGAATAAAGCAAACTAAAGAAGATTCCTTTTTGCATATTTTTAAAGAGCTAAAGAACCTTTCTCCATTTCCTAAAGTAAAAGAAATTAAAATTTGTAATATCCCGGTTATAATTCGATTCCGCCAATAACGCGGTTTTAACTCGGTTCGCTTAAAAGCGCCTTAAGTGGCTTTTACACCATTTATATTTCTGAAATCGGACACTGAAAAAATTACATGTCTATTAATATTATTATCACGTATAACTGTGCGACAAATGGTAAGATGATCTTCTTCGCGAAGGGAAATTATCCAGTAATTAAGCATGATAAGGCTTTATTATTGGTGTTGAACGCAAGAATGTTGTATTGAGTATGTTGAGTTTCGAAATGTTATCAATTGTTTGTTCAGTTTGGAACAAATCTCGATCAGTAATTTCGCGGTCTATGCTTGATGTTCCTCTTATTATCCCGTCATACAAGGAACCCGTTCTTCTCCATTTATTCACAAGTTTACAATTCGGTTTATCTGAAGATCCGGATTTACTAAATCATTCCTCCTTCTCAAAAAATTTTACTCCTCTGACACGCTATTACAATATAGATCTCTTCTTTTATTTTCATCATTTGAATTCTGAAAAAAATCTGTACTTATGATTTTTTAACTTTTAGCGCTTTTTAATCAAGATATATATCAATAGGAACGAGTATTTTTTAAGTATCCTGATTTTACAAAAATAGATACTTTTGGGACATCTCTGTATATATATTTCATTATTTTTATCTTACCTAAACTTTGTTAGATGAAGCTTAAGTTTTTTTGTTTTTAATAAATAAAATAATATTGATTTTTATACTTTCCCCAGTCTAAATCAGATAATTTAGTGGCAAAGATATCGTATTGCATGGAAAAGAATAAAAACCGATGGACTTCGACGTGATTAGTGACACGGAAGCAAAGTATTCACTTTTTTCAATGGAATTATGAAGAGATTTCCGTGACTCAAAGGGAGAGCCGACGGAGTAAAATTCCTCCAATCTCAGCCACAATCTCAAAATTAAGCATCGTTCGAGCGAGGACTAGTTTACATAGACGAATAAACACAGAAGATGAAGGTGAGGAAACTGTTACGGATGATGGAGACGGATTAGAGTGGTGCTTCGAGTGAAAGGAGATTCCGCTCACTGTGAAATGCATGCAATAGATACCACACTGTTTATTAATCTCCATGAATTATTTTGATATTCATTCGATATAGTATTTGTTTAAAAAGAAAGTGGTGCAAGTAATTCAAAAGAATTCTTATACAACAAAGAAATAAATTGATAATTAGAATCGAAAAATATTATAATTCTAAAAAATGAACGAATAATTATTGAAAATTCGATGAAAATATTGCAACGTGACTGGAGAAAATTGCCCTTTCCAAATTGGAGATTAATATTTCTGAAAGTTTTAAAGCTTAAGTAACGCTTTAATACGGATTTAATATTGGGAAATGTTATGAATTATAATTTGTAATGTTAACTGGATAAATGTGTGATGCTTGTTTAAAAATATTTAGTTCATTTTGTCTTATAATATGAGTATTTCAATCTGTTTTTATAATAATATTTATTCATCCCACCCTTTTCGCATTGTTAGTAAAACATACATTTTAGCATAAAAAGAGAGAAGATGTCAGAAATGACATAAAATGAAATAAAGGAAGCCCAGGGGATAACATGCCTCGGGGTTACCTCTAGTTATATTTGCATTCAGCCAAGAAATTATAATTACAAATGAGTTAAAAATAATAACAATAATGTTGAAACATTTAATGGAAAGAGAAAACAAGGATGTGTGTATTAATATAATATTTTCTATATTTTCATTTAAAAGAGCAATTTTTTAAGCTGTCAATCATTTCTTAAGTAAGATTTAATTATGAGGTAATTTTTAATCTTCCGGATTTCCTAATACATGGTTCCTTTACATGACCCATCCTTTAGATGAGTTTACATGACTCGAGTCAAATTCAGACTTACGTAAGAAACTTTTTAATTGGCAGTAAGAGAATAATAAAAATCCATAAAAAAATCCAGACGCATATTTATTTATGAAATGTGATTGATGGATTCTTCTTGGAATGAAGAAGAGACACCGTTTTGGGGGGTGTTACCTTTAGTTTCATTCTCCTATATCCCGAACGTTATTCAGTTCAGTCTTTCTTTTATCTTACATATTAATACTAATAATGTTATGATCGTAGTTTACTGTATCCAAAAGTATTAAAAAACAGTTGTGAATAGTTTGTTAATGTCATGTGACGGATTTCGGAATATTTCGTATTTGGGATTGGGGAACGTGTGTCATGAGCATTGGGATGAAATAATTCGCCTTCGATGGGTGAGTGAATGGCTTTTAATAGGATTTATCCTTCCTTCACATAAACAGCATCGGCTGCAGGATTAACCAATTTCCTCACAATAGAAATGTTTCTGAGCAGATATTACGTTCTGAGGAATTACATTAATAGGGAAAGGTTCCAACGGTTGGGAATCTCTGTTTAATATAAATCGTTAGACAGTTCAATATAATTGTTAGTAAAAATGAAGGTATAAGAGCTTCTTTAAGATAGCTTCTGTTTCAAATTTCTACAAATTAATTTCATATTATAATAATTTATGATTAAAATCTCCCAGGAGACTAATAAAAACATTATAAACGCCAATTAAAACTAAACGAACGTTGAATTTGAGTTTTTTAATTTTCATAAAGAACAATATATATGAATATTTTTATACGTAAAATGAGTTTCAATCTAGTCATCACTTTTCATTACATACGATGAATATATTGTATTCTTTATAAAAAACAAGCATCATCATGTACTATATAAAGAATTATTATAAAATAAGGAAATTTTAGTTTTAATCAGATAAATTCATCCATGATCACAAATATGAATATTAAATCCATGAGTTATGCTGAGTAATGTGTTGTGAAAGAAATCTTAATTTCCATTTAAAATCATAGAGGAGATACCTTTTTACTTTCCGTTGTTAATATCCTTCGGGAAAAATATTTTTAACATTAAATTAACTGAAATGTCTTTTCCAAGGTAATTTTAATTTTCAGACATTTTTATCTTAAATTTTTTGAAGACGTTGAGTTTAAAAGGTTAATTGTTTCTAATCACTCGATATTCTCTGTCTATAAAAGCAAGTAAGATGTTTTCTTTGATGTATAAATATTAAATTTGTAAGAGGATTATGTAAAGGACAAAAATCGTCACTATCAATTCTTTTTAAATGTCGCCTGACTTTCGTAAGTGACATTTGGAAAGTGAAAGAAAATTAAATCTCTTTTACGTCAAGTGATTCTTTTGAAAGATATTTTTATCATCATCAACTTCATTATTATCGTTAATAAATTCAGCCGTTCCATAATATTACTTTCGAACTGTTACGCCCAAAGACCTCACTCAAAAGAAGGTTCGTCCAAACCGCGTAGGAATTGTTAGGGGCCTCGCGACTTACAGGATCGGAAAATGAATGATAGAACATTTATCTAAAACTCCTTCTGCGAATTACAAATCCAATATCCAAATTCAGCATCTCCACGGGCGGAATAATGGCTGGATCTCAGATCAATTACGTGGGTTTTGAAATACTTTTAAGGTAGCCCGAGATGGATGCAATATAGCTAGTACACGCTATTCATGGGAATAAATAAACCGTGAAATGATGGCGACACATATTGTAAGGCGGCAACATGTCTGAGAGTGGTCGACTTGATGACCTTGAGGCGAGGAGAAAAGGTGAAACGTCCTCTTTTGTTTCATGGAAAAGCCTCGAGGGCGTAAGGATGTTTGGACGATTGGAAAAAGCGGTCGGAAGGAAGGGAGAGAAAGGAAGAAGAGTAGAAAAGAAAATGAAAGAATGTGGGGAATAGAGAGAGAGAGCGTAGAAAAGAGCTTTTGCCGTTCTCCCTATTTTAATATCATTCGGAAACTCTCTCAGTTACAAGAATCCTTGTTATTTGCGGTCTCCACGTCGAAATTTATTTTTGCGGATATTCCTTTCATAAAACATACACATAGAAAGAAAACCTGGGTAATATTTAAGCATTACCTTTATTATTTTCATGCGGATATTCGGTTAAGTGAACTGTTTACTTTGCGGCCCTTTATGATTAATGGTTCCTCTACTTATATAACTTATATTCACATAGCCTATCATTAGCCCTCTTCCTTGAGCTATATTCTGGAATTATTTAATTTAAACACATCAATCGTGAAACTCGTTTATTTGCATAACCTGAGATGAAGATGATGGGCTGAATATTAAGAAGAATATGGAGAACGATATGCATTATATGCTTGACAGTTATTTTTTTCAATTTCTTTCAGTATATGATTAAAATGAATCAGGTTTTATTTACGAAACAACCGCGAGGCTCAGCACTCTCAAATTTACGCTCATTTTACTGAAGAATCTTATTATAATTGACGAATTTTTCTTCCGAGGTTATTATATATCATATGTTTTTATATATTATAATTTCTTAGCCGTATAACTTCAAAATGTTCGCCATATCGATACAACTTAATAATTGAATGCAATATTCCAGTGTCCGTTCAATGAAAATTGAGTAAATACACAGATATAAAGATTTTGTGAGATAGGATTCATATTGAGTGAATGTTAATTTGAAAATTAAAATTATGTTTTCTGGATAATGATATCGAAAGGTTTAAGGTAAGATAAAGTTGCCATGGGAACGTTTCTAGAATATCACGACACTTCTATGTATTCTGCGTACTTTATATTGAGTCTTATCTGAGAAAATAAATGATCGGTTTAACAGATTCGATGCCTCAACGTGAACATCTCGCAGCAGCATGCTATATTAGATGGCTCAAGATGTCAGTTTGATATTTAACTCCAGCTATTAAAAATGCATGGTTATGGGTATGATTTTAACATTGAAACTTTGATGTTGATTCGATTGAGGAGTTTCTTTCCGTCCAATCTCCAGGCCTAATTCATGTAAGTCTTTAGCACTATTAAATGATTAAGGAAAGATTGGAATAACAGCAATTTTATAAGTGAGAATCTTTCAAAAAGAGATTTTATTGCCTCAGATCAGAAGAGTTCAGAAGGAAGGTTTGACCTTCAGTACTAACCAACACCTGTGTAAAATAAGCAGAACGCAAATACTGCTTCTTATTCCTGAATATTATTGTGAAAATAAGGCAGATTTTATTTCCAAGACCAAGAAAGAAAGTAATTGTCCAAAGTTTGTCTCAAATATAGATTATTATAATGTTACCCATCAAACCATTGAATTAGCCCAACACGAATTTAGTGTTCTTTGGTCATATCTTCAGGGACTGCTATTTCCACCAGAGGTCGGTCATAGCTATACTCAAATACAGAGGTTCAAGGAATATCACTGCTTTTTCTAAGTATCATTTTATGTTTTTCCGTTGATTATAATAACCTTGATTAAATAGCACTATAGTCTTAAGTTTCACTCTATAATGAATGTTTTTAAATAAATTTCCCCCTAACTTATTGTTTTATTTGCAACAGCGCGCGCCATTTCCCCAAAGCATGGGATTTAGTAAGTGTTCTCTTCACGAAATTGGACGAAATATTGGGACACTAACGAAAAGGAGCTAATTGGCGCAAATATATGCAAGCAAACCAAATGAATGTGAGTCTGATTGGATCGTTTTCTTAAGATTAAAGCGGATACGCAGGAGGAGAGTGAGCACACGCCCACGAAGCATTCTGATGATGAGAAGCGATCACCTAGAGATCTCATAATCCACTTGAGGCGACCACACCCTCGTATGACCTTGAGCTCCAAGGCCAAGGGCATCCACCACACCCCAAAATCTCTTCCGATTCATTTAGGCATATCCGCCTCTTTCTTGTTTTGCCCTTTCATTCTTCACCTTCACTTTAACTCGGTCATTTGGTTGGCGGCTCACTCAAACTGGAGGTGAATTGTCGATGATTATCTCACATATCCATTTATCAGCCGACGTATCGAGGTTATTATATTCCTAGCTTTTTGTTTATATTTGGTGTCTTTTGTATGAAACGTTCTTTTATAATATTTTCTCGTATGCTTTACCTTTGTGATTACGCTTTTGCATATTTCATTCCAGTTCTGATAGAAGCGCATCTAGACACCGTCGGAAGGGAAAATAACGAAGGTTGTTATTGAATAATTATCCTAAACTTAGGTAGAATTTTTCGCTGATAAAAAAGTTTTGATGGTATTATTTAGTCACGCTCGTATGCCTAGCGCCATCTCATGACAGAAACATTTGATCGTCATTGCCATTGTTTTCTTAACAACGATTGCAGAGATAAATAAACCAATTAACTAGACACGCGTCACCTACGAATGAACTAAAACAACGCTTCATTGATGAAAACGCGATCAAGATTGTCTTGTATACATTGGTGTTATTAGTTTTGTTAAAGAAGCTTCGACAGCTTAGATCATTTCGCTCCCACCGGAAATCGAACTCTGGACCACTTTAAACCAAACGCACTCTTCTATTCAAGGAGCCTTGTGAACTTTCTCTTTTGCGGTTGAATTTCTGTTGCAACATAGACAAATAAGGAAATGGTGTGAATATCGATTTTTTAGTGTTTTTTTTTACAACAGGAGTTGAAGCAAACAATTTTTTTTAAAAGAAAAACACTGTAATGTTGATGTTGATATTAAAGTTGGGCGCATGCTCCTTTTCCCTGCAATAAGCTATTGCTTTTCAGAACTCTATATTTATTTCTTTAGGCTTACTGTACTCTATTTTCTTCTTTTATCAGTTGTAGTTGAACTATCGATAGACCAAGTAGGTTTTCCTGTATTGTGGCTATTCTCTGGCAGACAGGAGGAGCAGGTTTTTCTTTTTCATTTCGAGCACTCTCATGTCTTCCTATCAACCGATTTCCTTCTTTCACTCTCAGTAGCCAGAGTCAAATCCTTGGTTAGATGTGAAAATTGTCTCATTTTTTGGGATAAAAGGACATCTTTTTCAGTATCAACTTACACTTTTCTTCGCGGAATCCGTGAGAATTCCAATGAGTCTATAGACCACGATCGAACATAATGTTAGAATCGCCTAAAGTTCAGAATTTCTTAGCAGAGATTCTCGGCATAGTTTAAACATTCATTTGATTCATTCGTTTTATATTGATTTATTTATTAATATGATATCGGTCAGCTGATCATTAAATGTGAATTTCCACGAAAGTTCCTCGTCCTTTAAAAATATGAGCCGAAGAATAAACTGGATGATCTGATTTTATAGAGTTGTATGAATAATCTCCGCGCGAATCTGATAAAGTAATGCTTGTAATGGTGAATAAAATCAAGAAGAATACAATGTATTAAATGTGGTTGAAAATGCGATAAGGGATTGAGGAGTAAGTATGAGTTTCAGGTGTAATAGGAAAATCTGGTGAAATTTTGTAGAATTGAATAGGATTATTGATTAGATGAGCTATTTATGTGACCAAACGGTGATATTTCGTTCTTGGGTATTTTTGCTTTTGTTAGAATGTATGAATTGATGAAGGTACGAAAAGGCATGTAAATTTTGGTAAAAAAGATTGGGATAAAAATGATTGTTACGTTTCTCGTGATTTGTATTCGTTATAAATCCTCTTAACCGGTTTTTAATTAACCTGCAGTCGGATTGGCCTTTACTGGGTGTATACACAAAGGCCTCCTTCCGTAAAAATAGGATTTTAATTAACGTATTGTATTTCTTAGGAATTAGTAGGCACTTAAGATTAGAAAATGGAGAGATTACATATTCAGAAAGTCACTGAAGGTGAATAAACTGAAGAAGATTGCAGACGTTTACAAAAACTGACTCAAAACTTGTTTGGAATAATGTAAGATTTTATTGTTACATACGATCGTATAGAAATGTGGAATAAATACATAGAATCTATCAATTCGGCCTCGAATTTGTAGATCTTCAGTATAAAGAGAAATAACGATAAATAACTTATATATTCGCTACACTATTTTTATTATAAGTCCATGGTTTCAACCCTTTAGGTCATCACGGAATGGTCCTGTAATAGAGATATTGTGGTACAGGTGTAAGTGAGTAAGTTTTTCTTTTTGTTTATAAATAATAAATGTTATAAAGAAATACTCCCAAACTTTTCATTCATAATATCTTGGAATACTTTTTCCAAGAAACGGAAATAAATCATTTTTGGTACCTGTCGGCTTAGCCACCCTAAATCGAGGTGAAGGGACTGTATAAATGCGAGTACGTGAGGAATTGCCGGAAGAGGCAAAATTGAGTACTCAGTCACCCTAATGGAGGAAAAAGTGAAGACAAACATTAGAGTGAGGTGAATGGAATGGATTAAATAAATAAAAACAGAAAGGTGTGAGACATTAATAGTTGGACGGAAGACTAAGGAAGCGGTCGCCGACCAGTAGGTCGGTTGACCACTGATGGTTCTCGAGATGATATTGGTTAAGGAATTCGGGAATTATTTAAAATGACTTTTTTCTTGAAAAGACATTTGTATCTTTGTTACTGCAATTAAAAATAATTTGTCGGAAATTCATATTTCTATATCCGTACAATTTTCTAAATGGCGACAGTATCACCGTGGGAATAGCACAGAACCTCCACGGAAGCTTTCGACGTATTACGTTTCCTTTTTTTAGCTCCGTCTCGTCGAATTTCTTCCCAACATTGTTCTGTTTTTATTGCGAATTCCATTTCTTCCCATACAATTGCCCTCTTCTTATATTTCATTCCACTGATTGATTAATCGTTCAGAGTGAATGTCTCTCAATTTTTCTTCAAAGTCTTTCTTTCATTCAATCGAATCGACCTTCTCTTTCATATGTCATTCCGCTTTTTCGTTTCTCCTCATCTGCGATCCCTTTCTTTTCCCTCACTCATTCCCATGTCGTTTGATCTTTTTCGACTCCCTTTCTTTTCTCTTATTATCGGGAAAATATTTCACCTGTTCCAAGACTGTATTGTGCTGAATTTTTTCGAATATCTTTCTGAAAAAGACAGGCATTGCGGCTGAAAATGAGAATGTTGGAAAACGATGAGAAATTAAATCGAAGGATATTTCCGAGCAGTTGCACAGTTTAATAGAAACAAAGAATTGGAGTCTTTTCAAGAATTCCATTAAAATCTCCCTTTCTCCTCATGAATACACAAAACTCTCTAATGGTCTCTATTTCGGCTTATTATTATGATATATTACTTCGAACCTTGATCTTGTTTTTCTGCCTCGTCGAAATTTGAATTTATTTGGATGATACGTACTCTTCTACCACAACCGCCTTCGTGGTCATATCGCACACTGGGCTACAATTGAAATAACTTTCGCAAAAATATGAAAATTTTTTGACATCGGACTTTAGAAATTGAGGAAATGAACATCGATAATATTTCCTCGATATAGGTAGATATTTTCTCTAAAATAAGGGCCTATTTGTTTGTTATAATATGTATCACAAAAAGATAACTTAGTAATATTTTCCTCTACGATTTCGTTTTCCATACAAATCATGTGGAAAGGCATATATATATATATATATATACGAGTAAAAGTTGCTTGCATACTGCAAGCTAATTGGTGAAAATTTACAATAAGTTTCCCTTACGGGTATCATTTTCGAAGCTTATCCACCAAAAATCTTAAAAATTGCCGCAATGCATTTCGAACGTGAGAATTTTTCATCCATCTGGCATCGAACTCACGGTCATATGTAACCTTTCTTCCACTGGTTCTGTAGGAAACTACTTCAAACGCAAAGGCTGTGATTTTGAATAGTCTCCTGCATTGAGAAAGGCCTCGAAACAATTTTTAAAAATTTGCGTAAATGACCGCCTGGCGTCGAACACAGGACCCATTTCTAAGAGACAATGGCATACGAATAATAGATAAGCGCCACTCTGACGTGTTTCAAAGTTTCAATTCAGTATCTTATCGGGAAGGTCATAAAATAAGATTCCGTTATTCCCGTTTGAAATGCATGGTAGAATCGGAATGACACTCTTGCATCGAACCAAGGACCACTGCAGAAACGGCAAATAACATGAAAGAATGTTCTCAAACGCCTCTGTCACCATTCTGGGTTTTATCTTTCCAGCTTATCGGGAAGGATTTTAAAAAAATCATCCAAGATTTCACCAATGCATTTCTTACGGAAGCATTTCGAACCCACCTGGCGTCGAACACACGGTCATTTGCTAACATTTCTTCCTTTGATACTATGGAAGACCATCTCATCTGCAAACGCCGTAATTTTGATTGCTCTATCGCATCGAGAACGGTCTCAAAACAGATTGCAAATATTCGCGCTAATGACCGCCTAGCGTCGAACACAGGACACGATTGTGAGAGACAATGGCATACGAATCTTAGATAAGTGCCATTATGACTTATTCCAAAGTTTCGATTCAATATCTTATCGGGAAGGTCCTAAAATAAGATTCCGTTTTCCCCGTTTGAAATGCATGGTGGAATCGGAATGACCCTCTTGCATCGAACCAAGGACCACTAGACGAACTGTGAAATTCATGAAAGAATTTGTTCAAACGCCTCCGTCGCCACACGGAGTTTGATCTTTCCAGCGTATCAGGAAGGCATTGAAAAAAATGACAAAAATTGCAGCAATGCATTTCTTATGGAAGAATTTCGGACCCACCTGGAGTCGAAATCACGGTCATTTGGCAACATTTCTACCATAAGAACCATAGAAGACTACCTCAGCTTCAACCTCCGAGGTTTTGGTTCCTCTATCTTACCGATAAGTGCCTCAAAATAATTTTTTAAAATCCACGCAATGCATTCGTATGGGAAAATTGCGATTTTTGGGACATTCTAGTATCGAACCCATGACACCTAGCGTCGAAGTCTGCATTATTCTGGCATCTAGAGTGTGGGGCCAGTACGTCGAAAAAATCTGACGTCGACAGCGCTCGTGGAACATGGTCAGAATTCGTATCCCCTATAAATATATATATATATATATATATATATATACGAGTAAAAGTTGCTTGCATACTGCAAGCTATCAGTTGAATGCAGTATCGTACCAAGAAAGTCCTTAAAACAATCTTCAAAACGTCGCGCAAATGACCGCCTGGCGTCGAAATAAGGACCAGATCGGGCGTCACAATTGCACATTAATATTAGATATGTGACATTCTGATCTGTTCCAAAGTTTTGATTCAATATCTTATCGGGAAGGCCATAAAATAAGATTATGCTATCCCCCTTTAAAATACATTGTAGAATAGAAGTGTCGCTCAGGCATCGAACCAAGAACCGTAAGAGGAACGGCGAACTGCGTATATGAATCACATGAATTACACCTATGTATATTACATTTTGTATCATTCCCAGTTTTCGGATAAGCATTAAAAGTAAATGTCATAATTGCGCGCCATGCATTTTATACCGGAGAATTTTGCACCCACTTGGCGTCGAACTCACGGTCATTTGGTAAAGTTTCTTCAGTTGGTACAATAGATAACCATCTCATCTGCATACACCGTGATTTTGATTGCTCTATCGCACTTAGAACGGCCCCATAACAGTTTGAAAAGAATGCGCAAAAGACCGCCTAGCGTCAAACTCAGGACCCTTTCGTGAAGGAAAATAGCAAGTTAATATTAGATAAGTGCCATTCTGTATTATTCCAAAGTTTCAATTCAATAGCTTATCGGGAAGGTCCTAAAATATGATTCCGTTTTCCCCGTTTGAAATGCATGGTAGAATCGGAATGACGCTCTTGCATCGAACCAAGGACCACTAGAGAAACAGTGGACTTTATGAAAGAATGCTTTCAAACAACACTGTCACCATTCTGGGTTTTATCTTTCCAGCTTATCGGGAAGGATTTTAAAAAAATCATCCAATATTTCACCAATGCATTTCTTACGGAGGCATTTCGGACCCACCTGGCGTCGAACACACGGATATTTGGTATCATTTCTTCGTTTGGTACGATGGAAGACCATCTCATCTGTAAACAGCGAGATTTTGATTGCTCTATCTCATCGAGAACGACCTCAAAACAGATTGAAAAAATTCGCGCAAAAGACCGCCTAGTGTCGAACTCAGGACCCTTCCGTGAGAGAAGATAGCAAAATAATATTAGATAAGTGCCATCCTTACTTGTTCCAAAGTTTCGATTCAATATCTTAATAGGAAGGTCCCAAAATAAGATTCCGCTTTCCCCATTTGAAATACATGGAGGAATCGGAATGACCGTCTTGCATCGAACCAAGGACCACTAGAGAAACGGCAAACCTGTTGATAGAATGTTTTCAAACGCCTCTGTCGCCATTCCGGGTTTTATCTTTCCAGCTTATCGGGAAGGCATTTAAAAAAATCGTCCATGGTATCAGCAATGCATTTCTTACGGAGGCATTTCGGACCCACCTGGCGTCGAACATACGGACATTTGGTATCATTTCTTCGTTTGGTACGATGGAAGACCATCTCATCTGTAAACACCGAGATTTTGATTGCTCTATCGCATCGAGAACTGCCTCAAAACAGATTGAAAAAATTCGCGCAAAAGACCGCCTAGCGTCGAACTCAGGACCCTTCCGTGAGAGAAGATAGCAAAATAATATTAGATAAGTGTCATCCTTACTTGTTCCAAAGTTTCGATTCAATATCTTATCGGGAAGGTCCCAAAATAAGATTCCGCTTTCCCCATTTGAAATACATGGAGGTATCAGAATGACCGTCTTGCATCGAACCAAGGACCACTAGACGAACGTTGATATTCATGGAAGAAAGGTTTCAAACGCTTCTGTCACCATTCAGGGATTTATCTTTCCAGCTTATCGGGAAGGCGTTTAAAAAAATCTTCAAAAATTGCAGCAATGCATTTCTTATGGAAGAATTTTGCATCCACCTGGCGTCGAACTCACGGTCATTTTGTAACATTTCTTCCATTCGTATTATAGAAGGCGACCTCAACTTCAACCTCCGAGATTTTGGTTCCTCTATCTTACCGATAAGTGCCTCAAAATAATTTTCAAAAATCCGCGCAATGCATTCTTATGGGAAAATTGCGATTTTTGGGACATTCTAGTATCGAACCCATGATAGCTAGCGTCGATGTCTGCATTATTCTGGCGTCTAGAGTGTAGGGACAGTACGTCGAAAAAATCTGACGTCGATGGCGCTTGTGGAACATGGTCAGAATTCGTATCCCCTATATCTATATATATATATATATATAGGTATATCCGGAGAGTTAGCTATATATCTATTATATATATATATATACGAGTAAAAGTTGCTTGCATACTGCAAGCTAATTGGTAAGAATTTACAATAAGTTCCCCTCACGGGTGTCCCCTTCGAAGCTTATCCAGCAAAATTTTTAAACTTGCCGCAATATATTTCTTAAGTTAGAAATTTTCATCCATCTGGCATCGAACTCACGGTCATATGCAACCTTTCTTCCACTGGTTCTATAGAAAACTACTTCAAACGCAAACGCTGTGATTTTGAATAGTCTCCTGAATAAATAAAGGCCTCAAAACAATTTTTAAAAAATTGCGTAAATGACCGCCTGGCGTCGAACACAGGACCCGTTCGTGAGAGACAATGGCATATGAATGTTAGAGAAGTGCTACTCTGACGTGTTTCAAAGTTTCAATTCAGTATCTTATCGGGAAGGTCCTAAAATAAGATCCGTTATTCCCGTTTGAAATGCATGGTAGAATCGGAATGACGCTCTAGCATCGAACCAAGGACCTCTAGAGAAGCAGTGGACGTCATGAAGGAATCTTCTCAAACGCCTCTGTCACCTTTCCGGGTTTTATCTTTCCAGTTTATCGCGAAGGCATTTTAAAAAATCGTCCCTGATATCAGCAATGCATTTCTTACGGAGGCATTTCGGACCCACCTGGCGTCGAACACACGGACATTTGGTAACATTTTTTCGTTTGTTACGATGGAAGACCATCTCATCTGTAAACACCGAGATTTTGATTGCTCTATCGCATCGAGAACGGCCTCAAAACAGATTGAAAAAAACCGCGCAAAAGACCGCCTAGCGTCGAACTCAGGACTCTTCCGTGAGAGAAGATAGCAAAATAATATTAGATAAGTACCATTCTTACTTGTTCCAAAGTTTCGATTCAATATCTTATCGGGAATGTCCCAAAATGAGATTCCGCTTTCCCCATTTGAAATACATGGAGGAATGGGAATGACCCTCTTGCATCGAACCAAGGACCACTAGACGAACTGTGAAATTCATGGAAGAATATGTTCAAACTCCTCCGTCGCCACACCGGGTTTTATCTTTCCAGCTTATCGGGAAGGCATTGAAAAAAAATTTCAGAAATTGCAGCAATGCTTTTCTTATGGAAGAATTTCGGACCCACCTGGAGTCGATCTCACGGTCATTTTGTAACATTTCTTCCATTCGTAATATAGAAGACTACCTCAACTTCAACCTCCGAGATTTTGGTTCCTCTATCTTAACGATAAGCGCCTCAAAATAATTTTCAAATATCCGCGCAATGCATTCTTATGGGAAAATTGCGATTTTTGGGAATTTCTGGTATCGAACCCATGATACCTAGCGTCGATGTCTGCATTATTCTGGCGTCTAGAGTGTAGGGCCAGTACGTCGAAAAAATCTGACGTCGATGGCGCTTGTGGAACATGGTCAGAATTCGTATCCCCTATGTCTATATATATATATATATATATATCTATATATCTATACGAGTAAAATTTGCTTGCATACTGCAAGCTAATTGGTAAAAATTTACAATAAGTTCCCCTTACGGGTGTCATCTTCGAAGCTTATCCAGCAAAATTTTTAAAATTGCCGCAATACATTTCTTACGTTAGAAATTTTCATCCATCTGGCATCGAACTCACGGTCATATGCAACCTTTCTTCCACTGGTTCTATAGAAAACTACTTCAAACGCAAACGCTGTGATTTTGAATAGTCTCCTGCATAAAGAAAGGCCTCAAAACAATTTTTAAAAAATTGCGTAAATGACCGCCTGGCGTCGAACACAGGACCCGTTCGTGAGAGACAATGGCATATGAATGTTAGAGATGTGCTACTCTGACGTGTTTCAAAGTTTCAATTCAGTATCTTATCGGGAAGGTCCTAAAATAAGATCCGTTATTCCCGTTTGAAATGCATGGTAGAATCGGAATGACGCTCTAGCATCGAACCAAGGACCTCTAGAGAAGCAGTGGACGTCATGAAGGAATCTTCTCAAACGCCTCTGTCACCATTCCGGGTTTTATCTTTCCAGTTTATCGGGAAGGCATTTTAAAAAATCGTCCCTGATATCAGCAATGCATTTCTTACGGAGGCATTTCGGACCCACCTGGCGTCGAACACACGGACATTTGGTAACATTTCTTCGTTTGGTACGATGGAAGACCATCTCATCTGTAAACACCGAGATTTTGATTGCTCTATCGCATCGAGAACGGCCTCAAAACAGATTGAAAAAATTCGCGCAAAAGACCGCCTAGCGTCGAACTCAGGACTCTTCCGTGAGAGAAGATAGCAAAATAATATTAGATAAGTGCCATCCTTACTTGTTCCAAAGTTTCGATTCAATATCTTATCGGGAAGGTCCCAAAATGAGATTCCGCTTTCCCCATTTGAAATACATGGTGGAATCGGAATGACCCTCTTGCATCGAACCAAGGACCACTAGACGAACGATGATATTCATGGAAGAAAGTTTTCAAACGCTTCTGTCACCATTCAGGGTTTTATCTTTCCAGCTGATCGGGAAGGCATTTAAAAAAAATCTTCAAAGATTTCAGCAATGCATTTCTTATGGAAGAATTTTGCATCCAACTGGCGTCGAACTCACGGTCATTTTATAACATTTCTTCCATTCGTAATATAGAAGACTACCTCAACTTCAACCTCCGAGATTTTGGTTCCTCTATCTTAACGATAAGTGCCTCAAAATAATTTTCAAAAATCCACGCAATGCATTCTTATGGGAAAATTGCGATTTTTGGGAATTTCTGGTATCGAACCCATGATAGCTAGCGTCGATGTCTGCATTATTCTGGCGTCTAGAGTGTAGGGCCAGTACGTCGAAAAAATCTGACGTCGATGGCGCTTGTGGAACATGGTCAGAATTCGTATCCCCTATATCTATATATATATATATATATCTATATATCTATATAGGTATATCCGGTGAGTTAGCTATATATAATAGATAGGTATATCCGGAGAGTTAGCTATATATAATACGAGTAAAAGTTGCTTGCATACTGCAAGCTATCCGTTGAATACAGTATCATACCAAGTACTGCCTCAGTTCAAATTTAAAACTTCGCGCCAAAGACCGCCTGGCGACGAACTAAGAACCCGATCGTGAGAGAAGACAGCAAAATAATATTAGATAAGTGCCATCCTTACTTGTTCCAAAGTTTCGATTCAATATCTTATCGGGAAGGTCCCACGCCTCTGTCACCATTCCGGGTTTTATCTTTCCAGCTTATCGGGAGGGCATTTAAAAAGATTTCCGCAATGCATTTCTTATGGAAGAATTTTGCATCCACCTGGCGTCGAACTCACTGTCATTTGGCTACATTTTTTCCATGAGAAGCATAGAAGACTACCTCAACTTCAACCTCCGAAATTTTGGTTACTCTATCTTAACGATAAGTGCCTCAAAATAATTTTCAAAAATCAGCGCAATGCATTCTTATGGGAAAATTGCGATTTTTGGGAATTTCTGGCATCGAACCCATGATAGCTAGCGTCGAAGTCTGCATTATTCTGGCATCTAGAGTGTAGGGCCAGTACGTCGAAAAAATCTGAAGTCGATGGCGCTTGTGGAACATGGTCAGAATTCGTATCCCCTATATATATATATCTATATATATATATATATATATATATAGGTATATCCGGAGAGTTAGCTATATACAATAGATATATATATATATATATATATGTATATATATGTATATATATATATATATATATATATATATATATATATATATATATATATATATAGGGAGTTTTCTTTCTCCTCTGTAATACGATGACTTTCCAAGAAGTAAAGCCGAAGCATGTTGATTTTATTTGTTATAACAATTATACTAACATTCAAATCCTGAATTTTTAAGGATAAAGAACAGCTCGTAGTAAAGCATTATATTTTAACCGTTGATCCTCACGTAGGTTGAATTGCATTGAATTAAGTGAAGAATTTCGCAAAAAGATCGAGAACCAATATTGTTTGAGAAATTTGATTAATTTTAACTTTATGTATAATTATGTTACGCAGGAATCAACGTGATAACGACTTACATAGTTGTATGAATTCAAGATTCCCCCTTTTGCTTTCCCCTATACCCCTGCATAGTATGCAGGGGTATATGCAGGGGTATCTGCAGTGCATACTCAGCAAATCTAATGATACACAGTAAAAGACGCCCGAAAGAAATAAACTGAAAAGAGTACGCGAAATAAACAATAAAATGTGAGGTATGGGGAGAGGATCTTTATTTGGCTCAGTCCGTGATCTTGAAGCGATTCTAATTAAAATATAAGAAAGAGTGGGTTTTGTGGGTGCAATATTTTTGGGTGCAATAGCGGATGTTAAGCTATGTAACGAGGAGGACATGAGATGGAAAACTCAAGTCGAATGTTTCTTGAGAAAATTCCCCATTAAAAGATATAAAATAAAAGTGTAATAAGTGATTTTGCAAGTAACGGTAAGCAATAAAAAATCCCAAGGAACAATAGACGTGAAAAGAGTCTTCTCCCAAAATATCTTTCTCTGAACGCTCCGGCAAAATAATTCCTTGGGTAGATTACTCAGAGCATTCTCAACAAAAGATGATTACCCCGGTTCGAGTTCCGGTGCTATCAGAATTTTTAATGTCCATTTTCCTTATCAAGAAGTATGAACATTATTTAGATCTACTTTTACGATGAAACTCATTGATATAGTCGAGGAAAGTTACATAAGTTTCTAATGAAGTTCTCATAATGTTTTATTTGAAAGAGGCAAATATTGTTAATTTTAAACTATTTGTTTCCTGTGATCATATCATCCAATATAATCTTTGCTTTCTCTCGTATTTTTAAGTTTTCGTAGTTCATTTCTGGAAATGTCTGGTAGAGACGCTAACTGAAAACTGATTCCACTCTCTTCTTCTTCCTCTGATTAAAAATTAAAATTTACGCTTGTCTCGGACACTATTGGCTACTTCTGTGTTTACAGCGTGTGCTCTAATTGAGTTTGTTTAATCCAACTCTCGTAATGAAAGTATGCATTATAAACTCATCTCAGAGTGCGGATTTGCCTTCTCTCGTAATTTTCAGGTTGCCAAGTCGTGACGCTTCGTTCCTTTGAAAATTATTCATAACAAGTGTTACTGATGCTCACAATGAATCTATTTTCTCTTTGTATTTTAATCGCTCTCTCCAATTTCAGTCGGACGATGTCCTTTTTAACATGCGTAGTTATTTATTTATTTACCAAAAGCTTATTTTATACTAGCTTATTTGCCTTTTCTAAATATGGAAGACCGTTTAAGATTTGAGGGAAATAAAATAATTGCCAATAAATTAATTATTGTATTTATTAACAATCATCACTGGTTTGTAATTTCTATATCTTTAGAATGTTATCGTCTTCAGGTAAAGGAAGGTGAGTGGGTGCAATAATTGGAGTAAATACCCTTTAAGAGATTCGAACAGGATTTCGATCTCAAAATTTACTTTCGACTTTCCTCACACTCCCACACTGCATCACATCGAAAGAAACGATCCCTCCCTAACTTCATACGGTTAAAAACCACTCACGAAAGAGAAGTTGTGGTAGTTATGTTATTTATATAGGCGAAAATTAAAGCTTAAAGGGATCATGTCACGGCTCTGCGACAGAGGTTCAATAATCACAAAATGCCGTGACATCCGCAAAATATTTTCCGCAGAGTTTTTTAAACGATTTAAACACAAATAAAACATACATCTTTTTACTAAACTACATAGATCGTTTACTGCAGTATATGAAGCAGTGGGAATACGACCACTTTGACAGTATAACTGCTAAGAAGATCTGCGATCGGCTGAAGAAAACTCAGAATGAGTCTGCGAAAAAGATCGAAAATTAATAATAAACTGTGTATATCTGTAAGTTATAAACATTACAAGAAATAAGAGAGAGATTGGATTATTGGTATTTTCTGTTATATATATATATAAAACCGATGATATACAAATATAATTAATATTTAAATAATAAATCACGGGTAAATAAATATAAATAATAAATCGCAAATAACTATTCGTGCATTTTCTCCCCATTATTAGCCCGGATAATGGAATATTCACAGTAATTTTCTCTTTTTTTACCAAATTTCAATTTTTATCATTCGGACTTTCTCGAAGTAGAAAAAATATTTTCCCCTCCCGTCTTAGATGTCAAACTTATGGTTTTATTTTCCTAATTATTTTCCCTTTCCGTCCATCTCAATTAAGCTCACGGTTTTACTCTCCTTGGAATGAAATACACTGGCTGAACGCTCTTTCAATTCCGAGCATGACATTCTCATTTGCCTTCCACACACTTTCCCAATTCACTTTTCGAACGACTAAATTTCTATCACGAGGAACAAGGGAAGGAATGAATACAGTTTAAAAAATATTTTCCTTCGTGTATTGGGATTAATAAAACAAGGAAAATTGGAAATTCAACCATATCGATGATAATCACTCTTCGTAGAATTACAGGTATCCTTTTTATTGGAGAAAAGTTCTTTGCTTTTCCTTTCAAATTCATCTCAAACCTTGACCTAGTGTACTAAAGAACGTAATAATATTTCTCTACTAATTAAATATAAAATGTCCATTTGCGAATTAAGATTCCCCTAATCACAGCCAGTGGCAATAAATGGGAAAAACAACGAAATTTTGCGAGATAAAGTGAATTTATGTAATCGAAAAATTTAAACAGCAAAGTTTTAAGGTACCTTTGGAATTCTTTAAGAATGAGCTGAAGAGATTTTGTTCTGTAAACTAAGTAAAGTTCTAGAGAGAAAACTTTCTGCCTATATTTTTACCATTAATTAAAAGAGAACACGTCTCATTGGTGAAAATCTTGTCGCCTTAAAAGCAATTTTCTGCTGTAAAAAAGACCAAAGTAATTAAAAAAGAAGGATATCAGTTTTGCAGAAAACTAAAGAATATTTTATCCCTTATTTCAAATAAAAACCTTTTTAACTTTCATCCTTCGATAGTTAAGAAAGAAGGTACTTAAGCATTGATTTATTACATCCTTAATTCTTTCTAAAACTTGTAATTTAAAAAATTGGAGGCCAGATGTCTTGAATGAATTAATTTCTGTTCTGAGGATATTATTTTTACTGAGTACCTATTTTTTAATAGTTTAAAATAGTTCACTGAATTCGCGTAGATCCGATAGCGCTGTCATGTTTAATAATGAGTCCTTTCATTTATTTTTTATCTGTTCCGTTATGAAAGCAATTAATTATCGACTTTGGTCTCGATTTAGATTTCTCTTTAACCATTTCGAGACTTTTTTCGAGTTTACACGACGGAGATTTTCCTACCCAAAATACCATGCGTCATCTACTTCTTATTTATTACCTCTAACAAGGAGAGACCCTCACTTTTGTCCGGGGATTTTGATGAAACTTTTTGTGGTGGTGCATAGAGTAGAGTAATGAAATAGTGTAACGGCGTTTCTCTGAATGGGCCTTAGTTTCGCTGCAATAATTAATTGAAAATTGAAAAATCTGAGTATAGGCAACCCCGCATTACACGCCCGTACTAGCCGAATCTGCAGGAAATAACACGTTTTTTACTAATATTTTTAACTTAATTTTCATTTTCGTTTTTAATTATTTTCCTTGTTACTTACTTGTGGACTAAATAATAATAATAATAATAATAAATAGATTTAATCAATAGTCCCATTAAATAACCTTCGCCAGCGCTATTTCTTCATTTACGGTACTTAACGACGGCTATCCTAGGAGCACAAAAAGGACTTGCATTCGAACGATTTCGGATTTCCTATTCAATAGAAAGCGACTGCCTTCTAATGTTTAATAATAATCACTAGGTGCCTCATAGTTGTTTGTTGAATAATAATCGTCTCCGACCACATACATGCAGATAAATCCCTAGCTAACGGGAAACTTTCCATAATTAATGTCTTACTCGACGTCACCTCTATTTCGTCACCTCACCTCTACAAAACTCAAGCCAACATATATCGAAGCAACTAGAATTTTGTGAAGGTAAACGTCTCTCTATTGGAAACGAATACTGATAGATATTTGGAAAGAAACTTACTTCCCCATGAGTGGTGCCGCAATGCTTATGACTGGAGAGTGACTTCTCCTGCTATCATTTACTTCTATACAAATATACAAATAATTTTTATCCATCTTCAATTATCAGGAGAGGAAATGTTGATTGTGTTCTTAAATTTTATCAGTTTCAATAATGAATAAGTTTTTGGGTATAAATTACAACAAAAGGAGCATGAAAATTGAGACATTTAAGGAGATTTTAATTTCATATTAGATTTACAATTTCCAACTTCGGCGGAAGAAATGACAGAATTATGTATCTTTCAATTCAAAATCACAAAAATTTCAAATTCTATGCAATAGTAATACACGACATAGAACTCCTGGTATATAAACGTCAAAATATTAAGTCCTGGAAAATATCTAGCCCGTAAAACACATAAAAGTGTGAGATAAATCTATGAGGTAAATGCTAAAATATATTTCGTATATTTCCAGTAGTATTCTCCTTTTGAGCATGTAAATGGCTATTAAGAAGGAATGAACTATTTCAAGAATTCAATATAAAAGGTAAAAATACAATAAAAATTTAAAGTACCTCGGATAACTGTAAAATGATAATTGAAATGATGCCATATACGTAGTATTTACAAGATCATACACGATATAGCGCATGAAGCAATATATTTATTATTGCTTTCCTTTCAATATACGAAACGATCCGATGGTGACGAGTAATTTTAGAAACCTCCTAGAATTTAAATTTACTTTTTATTTTATTTTATTCTAATGAGCGGTAAAATAATAATGGTATATGGATGTTAAATTTTTAATCTTTGCTTGTAAATGGGAAAATTTAAGTCTTTTTACAATTATTTGGATGAAAGTTGTTATAAAAACAACAGAAACATATATAGGTTCTACACCATGAGCATCTTACAAAGCATTGCCTTCCACAATCACAATTCATTCTTTGCACTTCATCTGGGAAGCATACCTGACGCACATTCTGGAAAAAACTTCTTTCCTCCGCTAGTTTTGATGCGTACCATGCATATTGTAACATGTCTCTGAATTTCGGCGATGAAAGTTGAAAATGCACAAGTGAGTGTATACGAATGCTGTCTTCCCGGGCACTAATCTCGCGGTTCTCTTGAATTAGATAATTACAGTTTTGTAACCTGGAAATGGAAATCTTCATTTGCCTGTAAAAATACACATCACAAGGCTGTCATATTGGTGTGCATTTCGTATGGTATGGTGGTATGATTTTTACTGTGCACGTCGGAATATTTTCGTCATCAATAAATATTTCTTCATAAATTGCAGAGTTTGTCTGCCCTCCCCATGAATCAACTATCAAAAGAAAACGATTAGTCGCCACGTATGGTTTTACTACACTTCTTAGGAAGCCCTGATATATCTCTGTAGACAATTTCCCCCATTTTGATGATACCACCACAATATTTTAAAATTTTTTCCCGTTAGCTAGGGATTTGTCTGCATGTATGTGGTCGGAGACGATTATTATTCAACAAACAACTATGAGGCACCTAGTGATTATTATTAAACATTAGAAGGCAGTCGCTTTCTATTGAATAGGAAATCCGAAATCGTTCGAATGCAAGTCCTTTTTGTGCTCCTAGGATAGCCGTCGTTAAGTACCGTAAATGAAGAAATAGCGCTGGCGAAGGTTATTTAATGGGACTATTGATTAAATCTATTTATTATTATTATTATTATTTAGTCCACAAGTAAGTAACAAGGAAAATAATTAAAAACGAAAATGAAAATTAAGTTAAAAATATTAGTAAAAAACGTGTTATTTCCTGCAGATTCGGCTAGTACGGGCGTGTAATGCGGGGTTGCCTATACTCAGATTTTTCAATTTTCACATAATTATTGCAGTGAAACTAAGGCCCATTCAGAGAAACGCCGTTACACTATTTCATTACTCTACTTTATGCACCACCACAAAAAGTTTCATCAAAATCCCCGGACAAAAGTGAGGGTCTCTCCTTGTTAGAATTCGGATCTAAATTGTGAGAAACTTTAGAGGATTCAAAATTTTTGTACGGGATAACCTGTTCTATTTATTTAAGCTAATATGAGTAACGTTAAATTATCTTAATAAAGAAGAATGTTAACTGCAATATAATACGACCTCATTCTATTTTTACGTTGAGAATCAATGGACACCTCAGCTAGTAACGTAAATCAGTATGATAAGGCGTGCCCTTGTGGAAAGCCATGAAGGAGAAGAGAGTAAACAACTTCGCAGTTTCCACAAGTTTATTTGTAAGCACCTTTTCTGATGTGCATTTAATATCTCGTTTGATGTTTTCAGCATGCACGCGAAACTATTCCTCGAAAATAAACATCTAGAAAATATAGTGTTGCGAACTTTCTTCTCCGTAAAATTACATGATTGGCTTGATTAGAATTCAAAGAGTATATCGCTTATTTTATAAGAAATTTGATTATATTTGCTGACTTCCCCTTATACATATAATCCATAAGATGTCGAAAAGCTATCGGCAAGCCGACTACGTCAATGAACGGTCTCTTTCTCGAATACAAAAATAACCGCATATTACTCAAAGGCCCAAAGGTCATTCCAATGAGCAAGAAAAAGTTGCCAAATCCCAGTTAAATCGCTATCCTGCTTATAACACGTTTTCACTCAATCCCCTGAAAAGTGTCTTATTGGTTTTTACTGCCTATGAACATGAAGGAATGATTGCAATTGTTACTGGACAATGATTGGAACGCCCTAAAACTGATGGTTTACCATAAAGAGTGGCTAATGGCAGATTCATGTACCCAAAAATTCCCAAATCAACACCCTTCCCTTAATTTCTTGTTGCTTTATCCCGCCACTTTAATCGTCCAACACCTAATGCTTTTTTCCTCTCCTCTGCTTTTTCCCTTCTTCCTTCAATTACTTTCTTTAGAAATCCTTCCCATCTCAATATTTCATGAAAGCATTCTTGGGTATACTTTATATATGTGCACCTTGCATTCTAACAAATGACACTAAACAAGAGGGGGAATTGATTCAACTGATCACATTTTCCACCATCAATCGCTTTTGTTAACTTCTTTCTTTTTGGCAAAATTCATAGTTTTTGTATTTTGTCGTTTATATTCATACCAAACTAGCTGAATTTATGACAAATGAGACGATTTCCACATTGGCTCCCCCATGGAACCGTTTCACCAATGGTGAACGCGTTACCTTATCGGCTCTCCGAGATTAACCTAATTTTTTATTTAATGTATAATTTTTAAAGGAATATTTACTTTTCCGATTATTGAAAGTCAATTGGAAGCAATCTTTAACAAACGATACTCCGGACAGAGTACGTTCAGATAAAAAGGATATTATATAATGGATAAAAGGGATATTATTTAAGGGATATATACTTGTGATCAAAACAATTTCACATCATAAGGTGAGGACTACCCTGAACGACTGTACTGGATTAATCGATTTTTGGAGGAGCTGTGAAATTATCCATCCCCGATATGCATTATTTCCTTTTCATAAGGTGATCCTTTATTTTAGGACCTGAATTTAGAACTAGTAACTAATGTAAATAACTATCTAAGCGTAGTTTAATAAGTTCGAGAGGATAACACCAAATAAAAAAATCGCTAAAAACAAATAACGCAAAAATTATTATCAACGACGTCCAACCACGCGGTGGTCTGCCTAGAATACCGTAGCAGTTTTTAACGTAAATCTACGACAATTTTATAAGACGAACCCTGATTTTAGACCCCAAATCATTCGAAACTTATTTATGCATGAAGAAATATGGTACTTCAGAATCACATTTGAAGGTGATTTTTATTATGATTTCAGCCATCGATGGCATTAGATATATTAGAATGCGTGAAAACATGGATCCTTTTCTCAATAAAAGTTTAAAAGTCATTATAAATTATTCAAAAGGTGTATTTTTGGTTGTGACAGTTTGATAGAAGACTTTTTCCGGAAAATGTTCGAATGTAACTTGATAAACATTAAGAGGATCATTAAAAGTAAATATAGTTAACTAACTAAGTTAGGAATAAGGAATTTTCTATGATACTTATAATTGCCATCGTGTGTGTATATATATATATATATATATATATATATATATATATATATATATATATATATATATATACATATTCATAAATGCTATTATAGTTACCTCATTAAGAAATCTGTTACAGCTGAGATTCCATATATCTTTTGTCTTCCGTAAAATTTTACCAAAATTAGTGGTCGCTGGAAACCGATGATCATGATATAGATTCTCATTTAATTTTCATTTCAAAATATAATCTTCATCTTTCTAAATTTAATATTTTGTTTCTCGGAATATTAATTTCTCGTGAAATTTAGAATAGAAATCGAATAGAGTTTAGAGTGTTATATTAATAATAATAATAATAACACGTCTTTATTGCGGGGCGAGATTGAGACAATGTTGTCTCTTCTTCCATCTAACACTTAATTTGGAAGGAAGCAATCTTTCAAAAACAAAAATTTAGATTAAGTACTCTGATGGCTATGGTGTAGTTTTAATCCGTAAATACATCTCAATATAGCCAGAAACTTATAGAACTATCTGTCCATGATGAGTGACTTGTTTTCCTTCAGTTTTGGGAAAAATTCAGAATTTAAAAACACCGACTAATTTATTTCTAGGTAGTATTAAGGTTCATCCAACTAGATAACTCAAGTAAAGGAAAAAAACGATTATAATCTTGTGATGTTAAACTTGAAATATCCCACAATTATTGGAATATAGACTATGTAAACTGAAATATTGCTGTATTGCGTCTCGTCTTTCTATGTAAACATGCCGTTAAATCTCTCGGTCAGTTAAGATGAGTTATATCCCTTATTAATAATGTTAAGGTATACATCGTCATTTTTAATAACCACCGTCATTTTTAATAATTACCGTCATTTTTAATAATTAATTACAGTCATTAAATAATACTTATTTGTCCTTTACTGTTCCGATGTGAAGGAAAGTAATGAATAAAATTAAATGCTATAATAGAATGGTGGTTAGCTAATCATTAGAGTCGGATCCTCAAGAACGTGTCATTTTCTTAATCAATAAACTAGTGTACCATAGAACCGTAATTCCATTAATTCACAGTGAAGATGAACTGCATTCGTTTAATTGGGCAAGTTGGGTTTCTAGTTTGCTGTCATGTAGTGCGTACAACGGAGATAAAATTCAATTTCCAAATGCAACTCTTACTTTATAAGTCTCATAAATACTTCGAAATAAAGTCGAATTTTAAAAAAAGACTGAAGTCCAAATGAATTGCGCGTAAAGTATGTGAATGGAATCCCTGTTTTCTCTTAACAGAAATTGATAATTTTCTTAAGATTGGTTAGTAAAATCTGAGTAAGATTTAAATGCGGTGTATTCAGATATCGAGCAAAATGCTAGCAATTTTCTCAATCTCCATATTTGTTCAAGTGCTCCGCTTGAAAATATTATCTTAAATTACTGATAGTTTGAATTCTCCCATGTGTTTGTATCTTAAAAGATTCGTGAACGCGAAACCCAGAAGAAAATTAAAATCTGTGAAATGATAACAGCATTCCTAACTGGCTGCTTGACCTTTCCTTAATCGTTATAACATTTACAAATTCCTCCTGGTTCTTCTCACACACTCTTTACCTTAACCAACACCATAACTTACTCCTGGGCGCGACACACCGTCGCTAACGGTGGTTCTCCGATGACTCCGCCGATGAGGGAGGGAAGGGGGGGATTGGGGGGGAAACCCTAAAAACCCTAAGAAGTGGACCCTCCAGGCCGTTATGACGTGCTATAGGGTTCACCTCTATGCCTAGAGGGCCCCCTGCCACAACTTCAAGGACAAGCTCCGACCTCATAGACAGTAAGAACGAGCAGGTGAGAAGTGAGTGCTTAGTTACCTCACCCCTGCAGAAGAAGGTGAAAGAAAGGCCCCTGAAATAGATGCCTGCGACTGTAGGCCTAAGAGTAGGCTAGGTTTGTAGGGAATGCCTTCCCCACGCCCCCTACAGAGCAGGTGGTTAGTACATCTATGGTGCACTTTTAAGAAAACTACTGCAAACTGTTGTCAAATTCATTGCTACATTGGCTGTGATATGGCTGCAATAGTCTATTGTTAACGTTTAGAGTTAAAAAAAGTTATTGAATGTAAATTAAATGTTAACTTGATGGTTAAATTCTCATCTTTACATAAAATGCAGAGGATATTTAAATCAAAGATCGCAACTGTCGCTTAGGCTTAATGTAACAATAACTGCTGTTGTAGGCACAAAACCTGTATTAATATCCTCTATGTAAGTTCATCTGAACAGAAAAGAAACTGAGTACTCACGTGTAGTTCTGAAGTTAATGATGACGGATCTACCTGTGGAAAAAGAGAACGAATTCTTTAATAGGTGGAGTTCCCTTCATATCCTCCGAAATCTTTTAAACATTTACCGACAATTGTTACAATGTTATACATTTTTACTTTCTCATCAGTAAGTAATAATCAGAATCTACACGAAAGCCTTCAGAACTTCTCCTCAGGGACACAATTCATGAAATAATCTACTGTAGTGCGCGATCCTTTGAGTTACCCAATTCTCTTCTGTATGAATTCTTCAGGCCGATAAATATCTAGTGAATGGGAGTATTACATCATAAAATGCGAGGAGTTAGTGAAGTTAGATTACTACGAAGAAAACATTGTACTCCGAATTTCGTTAACCATCAATAATTATTGCTAACCATCTGTCAAACAAGCGTGAAAATACAATAGAATCTTAACAAAAGTATTAAGTCAATATAATTTAAGGTCGTAATGAAATTTGCATGGCACATATAATGTAAGAATACTATTATTTGAAAGAGAATAAATTGGAATCCGCTGTTAATTGATAAGAGTTTCGGAGGGATTTTCCCAGAAGGTGTTAACTGTCCTTTCTAGGAATTGGTGCCAGACGGCCATCAGTATGTCGACGATTGAAATGTTTTCCGAACCATCTACTTCACCAAAACTTGTTAACTCACGAAAATGACTACAATCGCAAAAGAATATTTGATCTAAAAGTTTCTGATTATAAATTTCTGAATGTTTGTACTAGCTGACGATAATAAGCTAGAGACGAAATAATCAACTTCCTGTTTACGAATTCAACGAATAGCAAACGGACACACCATATCACAATACGAATCCGACATTAGTCAATAAGATTCGAACTCTAGTTGAAATGAAAAATCTCGCAAAACATCCAGTATAAACACGGCACATTCACACTCTTAAATATGAATTTTCAGACTCCCTGCAGTATATTTAAGCATGGTTGCAAGTGATACAAATGAGCGATATTAAGTTAAAACACAATAAATATTTATGGACACATTAGAGGAGAAAATAGGATAATAATACATGTAGTATTTACGGTAATTTAGGAGAAAGCCGACTTGGATGTACACTCGAAGGTCAGTGAAAACACGGCTATTTAAGAGGGACTAATGTCTTTACAGTGAAAGAAAGGAAGAGCCAACTGTCCTTGGATGATAACAAAGTCAATAAAAATATCAGTGTACACTTCATTGCCTCTCATTTTCATTGATTGTAAATAAAGGCAAAAAGGAAAGTGTCTTATGACGAATAGGGAGTGAATAAGAGGAAAAGTGACTTACGAGGGGTCCAAAATAAACAAGACAAAAGAAAATCCTAAGGACACCAAAACATTTCTCCTGCTAAAAATTTGATGGAACAATCTAAAAAGATCGTAACGAATTAATTATTCATGGAAACATTTGATGTCACGATTTGAGTTTCTTAAATAGGAATATATAAGGAAATTCATCATCGACAGTAACGAGAGTTGATATTCACTTGATGCATCAGAAAACTGAACTCATAAATTGTCATTACGCTACTTATTATAATATTGACATCATAAATTGATTGTCATTACACTGCTTATTATAAAATAATCGAGAGCTAATGACCAAAAATTAAACGTTATCTAAATTACTTTTAGATTAATATCTCAACAAAAATGACGTTTCTTGTTCTTGACAGAAATTAGAAAATATTAATTAACTTCATTCGAAAGATAATTTAGGATTATTTTCTTTTGCCAGAAAACTATTTGCTGGTTAACCGTTCTCTCCTTTTAATTGCTTCGTCTCCTACGAATTGATATAAATAGAATGTTGTGGGGGACAGAAGAGACCAATGCAACCCTTCGTTTTCACTGATAACCTACTCAGATTTTCTAAATTTAATATTAATACATTTTATACAGAATGTATACTAGATATATTTAATGTAAAAACAGAATAGAGATTATTAATCGGTAAATAAAATATTTTATATTGCTTTTGAATTACTCACCAATTTTGGTTCTCCGGTAGTCCTCAACTTCTTCCGTATCAAGCGGAAGAAACTTAGAAGTAAAACAATTGCCGAGGAGGAAAGCATGCTACTATCTGGATCTGGAATAGAAACAGAAGATTAATTTATTAATGAATAGTGAATTTAATTTTAGGTGATACCGTATTGTACATTTGTTAAATGAAGTATTGGCCAATGATGATAATTCAAATAAGCAGGATTTTGGTTAAGACCAAATTAAAAAATATCCAATTCCAGGTAGACATCCTTACGGTAGATTTATTCGTAATTTATAAAGTTGATTAACAAGCATGAAAGGCAAAAAGAAAAAGAGGAATACTTAGAGTACGTACTATAGTTATCGTTTTTTCTGAACTGAGATGAGTATGGAAACTCGATCCAAACAAATATGAATAATAAAGATGTGTTAGTAAATCAATAAAAGATTTGTTTGAAAAACAGTAAATATTAAGTTAACTATTGAAATTCAGTACCCAATTTCTGGTAAGAGAATCGTTAAGTATTGTATTACACCTTGAACATCACCCAGAAATCATTATCTCGAAGAAAACTTCATAATAGATTTCCTCAAAATATCAGATATAAGAATCTTCTTAGTGACTTCCTTGTAACTGTCTAAGCCATCCGTTGAAAATAAACTCACGCTATTGTGAATTTAAATAAGTGAGAACTTCAAAGTTAAAAAATCAGATTCGTCTTACATATAATATTATGAATGAAAAATAATTGAAAACTAAAGAAATATGCTAAGAGTTGTTCCGAATTTTAATGTTCAAATTAAAATGCAAAATTTGTTACATATTTGGTTCAAAACACAACTCATAATCTCTAAATGTCGCAGAAATATGACTTGCGCTATAAGTTCTACTGGAAATTAGAATGATATTTACCACTTCATGGCGCAACTGAATTTTTAATTGTAATTTGCGAAACTCTTCTTGATCATTATGTGTAATTTATAGCAATCTTAACTACGATTAAAAGAACAAGTTCCATGAAAATGATTTCTCAATTGAAATTAAACATTAAGTACAGGTTTGGCTGGAATTGGAATCACATTTTAGAAACAGAAATAATGACATCGATCTAATTAACAACTAATCGCAAAGTTAAACTTCAAAATTCAAACATAAAATTCCATCGAAATATCGGTTGACAGAAAAAGCTAAAAATAGAAAAATAAAAGTTAAATCTATTCTGGATCTAAACAGCCAATAAATAAAGGTTTAAACCGGTCACGGAAAGCTATAGAAGCATTAATTTAAACTTTCTTCGGATATTGTCCTTAGAACTTGAGACTAGTGACTTCAAGTTTAAAATATCGTCAGTATATAATATATTGGATAAAATATAATTGGATAAAATTAGACATAACTGGAATTAATTCCTCAGTAATAAAAGTATTCATGATCATAAAAGATGAGCAATGTAGTAGTAGAAATCGCAGATCCTTATAAGAGTTTCACTCGTCACGAATAACTATATTCCCTAAGAATACACCTAACAATGGTTACGTGAATAATAATCAACAGCTCACTAATTAACTATAAAGTCGAAACGAAGGATGACTAAAAGTAAGATACATAAGATTAATTAATGTTACTTACCATAACTGAAGAAATCCCTAGGAAGTCCCACGGTATGTAATAGCTCCGGGTTCAAGACCATCCATTTCCCTCCATTTCTTTCACAACTGCAAAAACCGAACACAATACTATATTCATCAGTGATAAAAATGAAAAAAAGAAATTCTAAAACAGCCATCTTTTCATGTTAACTTCCGTTTAAATTACGTATTTAATAAAAAAATGTTCCAAATTGAAATTAAATACAGAATACTTATACAGGCCGGATTCGAATCGTTAATCAAAGTAGAGTAATATTGGAATTGCTTTAAGTAGCTAAGGAATGTTGAGTAAATTTGAAATTCAAATGTAACGGAAATGGCGGTGGACGTTACGTTAAGATGGCGGTGGACTACATTTTCGACCCACTCTAGTAAAAATTTCTCCGAAAATTATTCTGAACCTAAATATAGCGAATATCCGAAGAGTAAAAGTTATATCGGAAAAAATCGAAGGATTACCTGGGGATTTAGTCAAAAAAGTCTCTAGAAGTTGAGAATCGTAAATTCATTTCATTAATATAAATTGTCGGAGATGGGATAAAAAATAAACATACATAACTGGATCATGGGACGATGAATGATAGTAAGAAAAACATGAAGACGAATAATCGGGATAGTAAATCATCTATAGTCAATCGTGAGAGTCTTACATAACGATAAAAATATGTACACTAACGATTGTCTCTAAAATAACAACTTAAAAACTATAGCATCAATGATTGTCTTTACACTCATAATTAATTCAATCAAGATTAATTTATGTTACTTACCAAAACTGAAGAAATCTCCGAGAAGTCACACGGCCATCTTGACGTCTGAAGGAGTCTTTCCAACCCTTAATTTAACTATAAATAATTTAAGAGGTTCTAATTTGATAACTTACTATGTAAAACTTAACTTATGCTACACAATTACTAGATATAGAATCTACTTACCTCCAAGAAATTTGAATTCTAACGGTTTTTTTTCGTAAAAATTCTTCATCATGTCAACACCAGGCGAAGTTTCTAGATCAACTAAAGTTTAAACCTAAAAAATCAACGGATCAACGAAACCGTGAGATCTGATTGGTTGTCATTTCTCGCAGTTACATTTACTGTCACCCCTCCCACTTTTCCCCCTGCCGGAGAAAGTTGTAACTTATAAATAATAATAAATTGTTATTAAATTAGAAATATATTTATTTAAACATATTATAAGTTTAATTTAAAAAATATTGGAATAAATTTCGATCCTCTAAAACCTAGTACTTAAAATCGGCGTAAAATAGTTGATAGCTCCTTGTGACGTAATTATGACTTACGTTCAACCTATGGTATGAGCAACGGTACGAAAAACATAATGAATTCCAATCATTCAAATTATGAAACTATGCAATGTGATCTAAAAAGAATTAATGCAATGACTACGCAATTAATAAATAAACATATGGTTAGTTGCTGTATTGTAATATTTTCCATCTCCTATGTGATTCATAGCAGGTATTGAAATATTTAAAATGTCTACGAAATTTTAATCGATATTATTTTACAATAGAAATATTAGTTACGATAAAATTGATTTAAATATTGTTAAATCCTAATCACTCCACGAAAGATTGCAAAGATACAGCATTTGAAATCAATTATTACCGTTTTATCGTTTTTACTGCAATCTCTCGATATTTCTCTCTCTTTTACACACGTTTTCACTACTGATTCATCAGGTATTTTGAAGCTAGTGATAAAAAAATTTCTACCGACTTCTACCGCCAAAATATAAATTTACAGTCCGAAAGGAAAAGGACTGAAGATGAATTAATAAAAAAAGAAATGATGGGGCAGCACAGGAAAACGTATACGAGATGTTTCAATTCGAGATGATCCAGAGAAATCATTTTGGGCATTAACACTGTATTGTTATTCTCAGCGTATTCATTATTAAAACTATGAAACTAATTCTAAGTTTTCAAATAAAGTGAATCATTAGTCCCTTTTTGGATTCCCTAATCAGAACGGCCAACGCTATTCGTCTTGTCTCTATAAGCACGTCGTTGGATATTCTTCCAACTAATCTTCCCAATAATATTGCAATAAATAACTTACCATTGAGAATTCTTCTGGTTCCTTTCAATTTTAATTCAGATTATTGCGTCCGAATACATGAAAATTTAAAAGCACACTTCCAAAGCCCGTACATCTTACGTTATTTGTCCAGCTGCGAAGAAATCCGATTTTAAAGCTTCTTCACTTCTCTACGAGGCCTTCTTCAGACTTATTATCTTCTCTCGCACAAACGATTTTAATATTCGCGAAGGACATGTTCAAGTTACCGACGCCATTACATGTGCACCATACTCGGATTAAGTAATGCACCACAGCCACCATGATCCTTTTATTTCCACTCACACTTTTTCCAATTATATCACTGAATGTAAAGCTGAATCCAGTCTACACTAACTCCTTTTCACCTTTGTTAAATTTGAAACCCACAGAAAAATGTAAACGGTGCCATTTTGAACACAGTCCACTTAGCGAGACAAAGTACTGAGAAGTTCGAAGGCCACATGACGTGACTAGCAGGTTTCGTTTGTCAAAATTTTGTAGACCATAATCCTCTTTAAAAGCGCGGAAACACGCCAAGACCTGCTGCCTCAAGAAGAGATTGATCATACACCTAGGAACTTAAAACCTTAAGTATTTCCATCGGTATGTGTCTTAGAAGCCTTAAAGGAGATTCTTTGCGTTCTTTTCTCAATGAGCTGGAAATCATCCATGTCAGGTACATAAAGGTGTGTTTCAGCTCCATGATCGGTGATTTTTCGAAAAGCATGGCGAAGTGTAGCAGTGAGCATAGTCATCGATTGAATAATTATTACTTAAATTGGAGTTCTTATGAAGGCAGGTGTTCACATGGATCTGGACTAAATCTGGGGAATTCTGCGTAAGTCTTTAACTCGGTAGTGTTAAGATGCCATTGCAACTGAATGGATGAACTTCCGGTGTGAGATTAATGAATACTGGGTTCTTCGTGCATTATCAAGCCGAATTATTATACTTATATCATTAATACTTATCAAGCCGGAATTATATAGGATTGGAAGGTAAGAATGATTATTCTAACAAGGAAATACACGGATATTGTGGTCTATTTCACATACAATCTAAGTTGGGTAATGTAAGGCAATAGACAGAGTATGTCCATAGAAATTGTGAACCATATGATCTCTTCTTTCTAACTTCAGCTTGGTATTCATTATTTACATAATTATAAGCTAATTTAGCTAATTTTAAAGGTTCCGAAGAATGAGTGGTACTCTGGGAATCTTTTAGTTCCACATTTATTTCACCTTAATGCTAAATTAATAGCATTGAGTACCTCTGTAACTTAATTTGTTTAAAGACTGAGTTAAACGTCCACCGAGCCAGAATGCTAAGAGTGGGAGGTTCACGAAATTTTGCTGTAATTTCGGTTGATATTATTATAATGATCAAGCATCACTAATACCTCAATACTTTTCATATTGTCGCCACCATGAACAAAACTGGGGGGATATAATAAGAACATTACTAAGTACTAAAAGATAACTGAAGTATTCTTTATTCCACCGTGTATATTGTCATGAATTTTACAAAGTTACATTTAGCATTATATTAATTATTCTTAATAAAGCATACAATTTTCACGATGAGTCAGCTTGCATTATCACCTTCATGATTCTCAGTTTCTCACTGGTTTGACTCAAAGGTATTTATTTCATAGAAATCAATGCTAATCCATCTTCATAACAAATGTAAATATCTTATGGAATTTCATAGGAAAAATGTATCCCCTACTATTACCTTATTCCCGTATCCCCTATTATACCTAACTATTGAATAATATTTGTCTTAATCAGGCAGTGATAAAGTTAATTTTTGACATATGAGTAATTTTTAATCTATTACCTCTTCGAATTATATGAACAATTTTTTTCATGGTTTCATTGTTCTACTTTATCTTGGCACTCCCAAAATCCTACCTCAATAAGAAATATAAAGTCAAAGTATCTTATTCTTCTTCTGCCGTGGTAAACCTCATTCGTTCCTACAACTCATAAAATTCAATATATAGTTATAAATATTATGGCCAATGTATGTTACAATTAGTATTACTTCTGTGAGATAGTTATTATAATACTTTAGCGTTATTTTATTTACTGTTATTTGCCTTTGACAGTAATGTCGGTACATTTTATATTTCTCTCTTTGCGTTCTTTCTACATTCCTATTTTCAATTATGTATTTCTCCTTCTCATCTAAATGGATTATACTGATGAATAAAACTGATAAAAAGAAATGTACAATAAGTACATTCCCTACCAAACGTCGAAAGGCTGTTTTC
The DNA here is from genome assembly GCA_036926295.1 of Pachydiplax longipennis. Taxonomy (NCBI): domain Eukaryota; kingdom Metazoa; phylum Arthropoda; class Insecta; order Odonata; family Libellulidae; genus Pachydiplax; species Pachydiplax longipennis. The sequence goes on along the minus strand of JAVFKF010000024.1, from coordinate 7,711,808 downwards.
AGTGCATATTTGTAGAGGTATTTCATAAGATGATGACATGGATGATTTCCAGCTCATTGAGAAAAGAACGCAAAGAATCTCCTTTAAGGCTTCTAAGACACATACCGATGGAAATACTTAAGGTTTTAAGTTCCTAGGTGTATGATCAATCTCTTCTTGAGGCAGCAGGTCTTGGCGTGTTTCTGCGCTTTTAAAGAGGATTATGGTCTACAAAATTTTGACAAACGAAACCTGCTAGTCACGTCATGTGGCCTTCGAACTTCTCAGTACTTTGTCTCGCTAAGTGGACTGTGTTCAAAATGGCACCGTTTACATTTTTCTGTGGGTTTCAAATTTAACAAAGGTGAAAAGGAGTTAGTGTAGACTGGATTCAGCTTTACATTCAGTGATATAATTGGAAAAAGTGTGAGTGGAAATAAAAGGATCATGGTGGCTGTGGTGCATTACTTAATCCGAGTATGGTGCACATGTAATGGCGTCGGTAACTTGAACATGTCCTTCGCGAATATTAAAATCGTTTGTGCGAGAGAAGATAATAAGTCTGAAGAAGGCCTCGTAGAGAAGTGAAGAAGCTTTAAAATCGGATTTCTTCGCAGCTGGACAAATAACGTAAGATGTACGGGCTTTGGAAGTGTGCTTTTAAATTTTCATGTATTCGGACGCAATAATCTGAATTAAAATTGAAAGGAACCAGAAGAATTCTCAATGGTAAGTTATTTATTGCAATATTATTGGGAAGATTAGTTGGAAGAATATCCAACGACGTGCTTATAGAGACAAGACGAATAGCGTTGGCCGTTCTGATTAGGGAATCCAAAAAGGGACTAATGATTCACTTTATTTGAAAACTTAGAATTAGTTTCATAGTTTTAATAATGAATACGCTGAGAATAACAATACAGTGTTAATGCCCAAAATGATTTCTCTGGATCATCTCGAATTGAAACATCTCGTATACGTTTTCCTGTGCTGCCCCATCATTTCTTTTTTTATTAATTCATCTTCAGTCCTTTTCCTTTCGGACTGTAAATTTATATTTTGGCGGTAGAAGTCGGTAGAAATTTTTTTATCACTAGCTTCAAAATACCTGATGAATCAGTAGTGAAAACGTGTGTAAAAGAGAGAGAAATATCGAGAGATTGCAGTAAAAACGATAAAACGGTAATAATTGATTTCAAATGCTGTATCTTTGCAATCTTTCGTGGAGTGATTAGGATTTAACAATATTTAAATCAATTTTATCGTAACTAATATTTCTATTGTAAAATAATATCGATTAAAATTTCGTAGACATTTTAAATATTTCAATACCTGCTATGAATCACATAGGAGATGGAAGATATTAAAATACAGCAACTAACCATATGTTTATTTATTAATTGCGTAGTCATTGCATTAATTCTTTTTAGATCACATTGCATAGTTTCATAATTTGAATGATTGGAATTCATTATGTTTTTCGTACCGTTGCTCATACCATAGGTTGAACGTAAGTCATAATTACGTCACAAGGAGCTATCAACTATTTTACGCCGATTTTAAGTACTAGGTTTTAGAGGATCGAAATTTATTCCAATATTTTTTAAATTAAACTTATAATATGTTTAAATAAATATATTTCTAATTTAATAACAATTTATTATTACTTATAAGTTACAACTTTCTCCGGCAGGGGGAAAAGTGGGAGGGGTGACAGTAAATGTAACTGCGAGAAATGACAACCAATCAGATCTCACGGTTTCGTTGATCCGTTGATTTTTTAGGTTTAAACTTTAGTTGATCTAGAAACTTCGCCTGGTGTTGACATGATGAAGAATTTTTACGAAAAAAAACCGTTAGAATTCAAATTTCTTGGAGGTAAGTAGATTCTATATCTAGTAATTGTGTAGCATAAGTTAAGTTTTACATAGTAAGTTATCAAATTAGAACCTCTTAAATTATTTATAGTTAAATTAAGGGTTGGAAAGACATCTTCCGACGTCAAGATGGCCGCAGGACTTCTCGGGGATTTTTCCAGTTACGGTAAGTAACATAAATGAATCTTGCTTGAATTAATTCTTAGTTTAAAGACAGTAATTGATGTTACAGTTTTTAAGTTGTTATTTTTCTGACAATCATTAGTGTACATGTTTTTTTTTTCGTTACGTAATACTCTCAAGATTGACTATGGACGATATACTATCCAGATGACTCGTCTTCATGATTTTCTTACCATTATTAATCGTCGGATGATTTAGCTATGTACGTTTATTTTTTATCTTGTCTCGCAAATTATATTAAAGAAATGAATTTACGATTCTCAACTTCTAGAGACGTTATTTGACGAAAGCCCAAGGTAATCCTTCGAATTTTTCCGATACCACTTTTACTCCTCGAATATTTGCTGTATTAAGGTGGAAAACAATTTTCGGGGGTTTTTTTACTAGAATGAGTCGAAAATATTTCCGACCGACATCGTAACGGAAATCTACATTTGAATTTCAAGCTGACTTTGGATTCCTTAGCTAATTAAACCAGTTCCAATATTTCTGTGGCTTGATTTACGGATCGAAACCGGCCTCTATCAGTATTCTATATTTAATTTCAATTTGGAATTTTTTTATTAAGTACGTAATTTAAACGGAAGTTTTCATCAAAAGATGGCCGTCTTAGAATTTTCTTTTTGTTCTTTTTATCTCTGATGAATAATGCATTGTGTACGGTTTTTCGTAGTTGTGGAAGAAATGGAGTGAATTTAGTATTCGAAACTGGCCTATATCAGTATTCTATATTTAATTGCCTTTGGGGACATTTTTTATTAAATACTTAATTTAAACGGAAGTAAAGATCAAAGGATAGTTTCCTTAGAATTTTCGTTTTTTATCTCTGATAAGTAATGCATTGTAGAAGATTTTCGTAGATGTGTAAGAAATGGAAGGGAAAGGAAGGTCTTGAATCTGGGACTCCTAGTTGCCGGGCGGTTCCTCTGATGAATATCTCCATCGATCTCGGTACCTGCGCGCAAGTGAGAGATGCATGTTTTTCTTTTTGAGTTCTTTCTGTTTTTACACTGAACTGAATTAGCGCATTTGAACGCCGGAAATCATTTAATAATTATACTTCACATTGATTTCAGTGCATACAGATTTCGTTTAGTGTACCCTCAATTTGAAATATAGCCATTATTTCTTTATGTATGTCGTGCTTATTAATAAATTGAATAAAATATAAAAATAATTTTACTGTAATAGTTATGATGTAGAACAGGTTACTGTTAAATATGATCTTAACAATAATCCTAAATGAATCATTATCTTTGCCAATTGCTCGCATTTATATATGCACAACACAATAATACCCTAGATTATAATACCACACAATATTACCCCATTGCTATTCGCAAATGAATTAATTTAGCGTTTCTATTTTTCCAGATTCTGACATCCTTCCCTTTCGGCACTTCTATTGCTTGGGAGTTTCTTCTATGTGATCGTGGAAAGGCACTTATGAGGAGTAAGCAGGAACAAGAATACCCGGAGAACCACAAATGGTGAGCAGTTAAGAGTTTTTCTCTTTTGCATTTCTTCTTCTGATGGATCATTATTATTTCTAAAGTGTAGAATTTGAGTGGTTGTATTTTCGGTTGTTAATTAACGGATCTAAACCAGTTGAAACTGATTGGTTTATTAAAAGGGATAACATGGTATATCGGCTGGCACGAAATGAATTATTGGTCCGTTATTTATCGTGTAACAGCCAATGTATATTAACATGTTTCAGAGGGAAAGTTTTGCATGAAAGAACGCTTTTTGGGGAAACTTATTTTCAGCAGGAAATATAACATTATTAAATTCTTCCGCTAAAAAGAAATGGTATATATAGTGCGATTTGAAGCCACATTTGAAATTGATTATTTCGAATTGCATATGGAGTTTAAAATTTTCTTTGAGCAGCTTAGTCGTGACCAATAATTAATTCTTTTCTTAAACTTTTTTCCATTACAAACATATGAACTGCTAATCTCTTCACTATATTAGATGAAAAGTACTCCTTTCTGTGCGGAAAAACCGAGTGGTACCGTTATCATGGTATTAAATAAATATATAAAGTGGCGTATTTATTCGTTTTAGGAAAAATTCTTAGCACAAAGCAACTGTTTAGATGGAAATGTTTTTTGGCTCTCAGAAAAATATCACTGCGAAACCATACCAAATTGTACAAGACGCTATTCCCATTCTAAATATATTTAAAATAATCAGCTAGTATTTTGAGTTGCTTTTGTAATTAAATTTAACGACCAATTTACAAGAAGAAGATGTATGGCTATTCATCACTTCTAAGGTTAAAATATTAATTATTAAATGTTTGAAATAATTTAATCCTTTACCATATGAAAGACGATGAATACTCCTAGTAATTAATTAGCTGCTTAAAGAGATTGGTTGAATAAAGGAACATAATGTAATATTTTTTTCTTAACTGCTCGAGAACCAGGAACTGTATTGTTGGAGGGATTTTAATCAACAATTATTTTAAATATCGTTTAATTTTTTCATCATCTCCAGAATGTTTTATAATCAGCAGTGAAATGAAATTTTATGCGTTTAGGAGCATCTGCTATATTAATCAAAATTCGAAAGCAATTTAAAGATTCACCACCTTTTGGTCTTTGGTTTCATATATTATTGGTAAATTTTATCAATATTTTAAAGTTATTCTTTTGATCTACATAAAGCTCAACGATTTAAAACAGGACTTGCGTAGATTTTAACGCTCTAACTGATGATCCTCTCCTGGTCTCTCACTTACATCGATAGAGACGCTTGTTTCAAACGATACAAACAATTTGATCTTTTGAGTCAACTATCTCCTCAAATGTAAATGCATGAAGTGGATAAATCCAGCAATTTTTAAATATATAAATATGTTTGAGAAAGACATTCTTAGAAAAGATAACTTCGTATTTTTCGGGTATTCGCAACTATGTTTTTTTTATCATGACGAGTGTTTCGGTATCATTAGGACTTTCCGTTTCTCTTGTACGCTTCTTGCTTCACCTGCCAGTCAGTACTTCTTGAAACGAGGGAGGCACTTTCCTTTTCACCTTTGTTTGTATTCAATGAAAATCAAAGGACAGTGAAGTGCACATTGATATTTTAGGAAAACGACTTCGTTATCATCTCCAAGGACAGCTGGCTCTTTTTTCCTTCACCGTTAAGACATTAGCCCCTCTAAAATGGCCTGTTTTCACTGACCTTCGGGTCTTTTCTCAAGTACAAGTTCTTTCTAAGTTAGGTAAACAAACACAGTAAATATTACATTTATTATTATCTTAGTTTCACCTCCGGTCTGTACATAAACAATTTCTTTAGTTATAACTTAATATTGCTCATTTATCATTTGCAGCCCCCAAAAACGTTCTGTAGGGAACGCAAAAAATTTTAAATATGAATCCAAAGCACGACTTGCTCTAGCATCTAATTCTCTTATTTTTTTGCTCGTAATTGAATCGGCCGAAATAGCACACGATGTCTCAAAATTTGTCAAGCTCAATCTAGCTTCTGGTATTCTTTCTTTCAAAGATTCCTAACCTGCGTATGAGATCATCTTCGTTACCTTTGCCTTTTTTAGTAGCATTTTACAAATAAATTTATCCCTAGCGCTGCACTTTCTGGAGTTCACGGGTACCAACTTAATCCGCTGGATACTCTAATATTTTCATTCACAAGATTTTTTTTCAGAGACATATGCTAAGCAAGAAATCGTGTTGTAATTATTAAACGGACATTACTTTTGCTCTTCATTTACAAGAAAGCGATATTTTAGTATAAGTTTATAATGGTCGCACATAAAACATTGAATAACAAAACGAACAATAGTTATATTAAAGGAGAATATCCGACACTTCAGTTGGCATTCTATTTGAAGATTTGCAGTTTTTATTAAGAATTAATTGGGATTTTAGGCAACATTCCTATGTGATAATTTCAGAAAGGAAGGAATTGCGTAAGTCATAGAATCACGCACAAAAGCATACTTTCCCATAAACTGTGTCTCTAAGAAGAAGATCAACTTTTTGTATGAATTCCGTGATTTCTTAAAAAAAGTATAACAATGTGACAAATGTGGGTGATTATTGAATTACTGTTTACATTAAGGGAATTCCATCAGTCAAACAATTTGTTCTCTTTTCCTACAGGAAATTCCATCATCATTAACTCCAGAATTACTCGTAAGTACTCAGTTTCTTTTCTCTTCAGATGAACTAAAGTTCCTCTACTTCATCAAACAAGTCTAATTAACTCAAGATTTGTGCTTACAACAGCAGTTACTCTTGCTTTAAGCCTAAGCGACAATTTCGATCTTTGATTTAAATATCCTCTGCATTTTATGTAAAGATGAGAATTTAACCATCAAGTTAACATTTAATTTACATTCAATAACTTTTTTTAACTCTAAACGTTAACAATAGACTATTGCAGCCATATCACAGCCAATGTAGCAATGAATTTGACAACAGTTTGCAGTAGTTTTCTTAAAAGTGCACCATAGATGTACTAACCACCTGCTCTGTAGGGGGCGTGGGGAAGGCATTCCCTACAAACCTAGCCTACTCTTAGGCCTACAGTCGCAGGCATCTATTTCAGGGGCCTTTCTTTCACCTTCTTCTGCAGGGGTGAGGTAACTAAGCACTCACTTCTCACCTGCTCGTTCTTTCTGTCTATGAGGTCGGAGCTTGTCCTTGAAGTTGTGGCAGGGGGCCCTCTAGGCATAGAGGTGAACCCTATAGCACGTCACAACGGCCTGGAGGGTCCACTTCTTAGGGTTTTTAGGGTTTCCCCCCCAATCCCCCCCTTCCCTCCCTCATCGGCGGAGTCATCGGAGAACCACCGTTAGCGACGGTGTGTCGCGCCCAGGAGTAAGTTATGGTGTTGGTTAAGGTAAAGAGTGTGTGAGAAGAACCAGGAGGAATTTGTAAATGTTATAACGATTAAGGAAAGGTCAAGCAGCCAGTTAGGAATGCTGTTAACATTTCAGGGATTTTAATTTTCTTCTGAGATTTGAATGTATTAATTTTTAAGTACGATCACCGGAAAGAGAATTCATCATATATTATTAATTATGCATAAAATTTTTAAGTCGAAACACTTTCCGAATTCGGATATCGTAATCATTTTGAGAACTTTTCGGTTTACATATACTTCCGTTAAATTCGTTTTCGTCACATGCAACCAAGTACTTCCTCAGAAATAAACTCTTAGAAATTGTTAATGTTCCACAAGATAAATTTTTACATCAATTTACACAATTTTTATCTTAATATTTAACTTTTATGGCGATGGATGAATAAGTTATTGTTTTAGTAATAATTGTAATTGGAGAGTTTGTTTTTCTCTCATGAACACCACACACGATCACAAACCCATTCACTAACGCATACGTGTATAGCACATTCTCACCGTGAAGATAATATTATCGTGATTTACTCGGACACTAGTGATTGGGTTTAAAAAATGTCAATGTGTTGGAGGATCCTTTTTTTAATTATTAGTAACCGCCTTCTTATTATGGCTTTCACTTCAAACGATTAGCTTTCTAAAAATTGGAACAGTAAAGGACAATTACATTAAACGTTTAGTTAATAACACAGTATATTGAATAATAATGAAGAATAAAACCATTTTATCATTATAAATATAAAATATAATTACTCTTAGCTCTCGGGCAGATTAACCGGTATCTTTGCATAAAAGGATGAGACACAATACGGTTTCAGCTGACATACTCTGTTCCTGCATACATTTAACTTAACTAGCCAGGTGTCTTTTTAATCCAACTAACTTTAATCGGTATTTGTAATTATTGAACCTTCCGGAAAGAGATAAGATAAAGAATTCACTCATCTTTGGCAGGCATTAGAATTGTTTGCTTTCCGTATGGTAGTAGTATTTTTTTAAAATTACTAGTGCACGAATATACGTTTTACGCTATTGGTCTACAGTAAAGTTAATTAAAGCTTCCTTCCAATCGATTCTTCAAGATCGCGACAGTATAAGGTACATTTAAAAATAGCCAATTCAATCCAAATCTTGGTGAAGGCTATGTGTATGCCATGTTCACTGTAAGACGAAATTTGCAATGAAACGTTCTATTCTACATTAAGTTGAATCGATACTACTAAAGTCTCTTGGTGGAATTTCCTCAATACAATTACGTTGTATTTGCTACATAAAAGTGCAGCACTATAATGAGCAATAATTTCAATTTTTTTTATTGCCAATATTTTTCAATTTGCCTGATCCATATGAACTCTCCGCCTTCTTTCAAATTACTAATCTCGTCTTTTCTTAAAATCACCTTAAACTTTAAAAGGAAATTAATAGAAGTTAGATTATACATAGAATGAAATCATCACAGTCTAATTCCTCTGAACTGTCTTCGTATTTACCGGCCAACAGATTAACCTTCCTGTTCCATAGATACGTGATTAACTGCCTGTTTGTATCTTATAATTTTTTTGTACATTTATATGAATAAAACTGCTACGATATTCTAGGCAGACTACCGCGTGGATCGATGTCTTTGATAATACTCTTTGCGTTATTTTTTTCGCGTTTGTTTTATTCAAGCTCATTCTCTCGCACTTATTAACTTAGGCTTACTTAGCTATTTACATTGGTCACGAGGTCCAAATTCCTGCCGCAAAATCAAGAATCAGCTTGTTTATGGGGAAATAATGTACTACGCAGATGGATATTGTCCGCTTCACTAACCAAACTACTACTTGCTTAAGTTCTCTTGCACATATGAAAACATTGCAACCACGCGCAGTCAGCATGGTTTCCTTCAAGGTCGCTTCTGTGATAGCCATTTAGTCATGATATGATGCAAGCACCCGACAAAGGCTTTAGGCCAGATGACATTTTGCTAGTTTTTAGGACGGCATTCGATACAGTGCCATACGCGAAGCTACTTCTCATACAATCGGCGATCATATCAGTGTAGATCATTTAGTGTATTTAGCCGTTCCTAACGAGTAGTATTCTAACAAGGAGAGACTCTCACTTTTGTCCGGGGATTTTGATGAAACTTTTTGCAGTGGTGCAGGAAGTAGAGTAATGAAAAAGTGTAACGGCGTTTCTCTGAATGGGCCTTAGTTTCGCTGCAATAAGTAATTGAAAATTGATAATCGGAGTATAGGCAACCCCGCAATACACGTCCATGCTAGCCGAGTATGCATGAAAGAATGTGATGTTTTATGGTATATTTGACATTACATTTTTCTTTTCATTCGTAAAATTCTTTCCTTGATACTTACTATTGGACTTATTATTAATAATAAATAGTATGCTCAATTTGTAATCTCGTTAAGGTATTTAAGGTAGTTAACGACTATCCTAAGAACGTAAAAGGAGCTTTCATTCAAGTAATTTTAGGATTGCACTATCATAAATAGCGATTGCTTTCTAAAATTTTATTTAATAAACACCATTGTCTATATATTAATTGATTTATTTATCCAATTTAATCGGAGTACAGGCAAATCTGCAATACACATCCGAGCTAGTCGAGTTTGCAGGAAATAACGCATTGTTCTCTGGTATATCTTGCACCTTTTTTCAATTTCATTCGTTAATAATTTCCTTGTTGTCTACTAATTGAATTATTAATAATAATAAATAGTAGACTAAATTATTAATCTCGTAAAGGAATTATATTACTTTCCAGGCCGGATTTACAGTGATTAGCGGTATTTTTTTAAATTTTTGAGAGAAATACTCTTCTAGTAAGAGAAAACGGTTTTTCTGATATTTTTAGTGATATTATTTTTCTGATATTTATATGATTATTAAGCATTGTATGGAAATATAAATACCTTTTGAAACATTAAGCTGAAAGTAAATATAATGGATGAAAAATTATCCTCACAAGAAAATACACACCTCGTTGGTTGACACGAATTTAACCATACACTATGTTAAACTATAAAAATTTCTTAAACTATAAATTTATTAATTACTTATTAATTCTCGTATTACAACAACGATTTTTGAAATTCAAATATTTGATATTCTGAGAATTGTTTATACTAAATAAATGAAGTTATTTGAAAAATCGGTGTAATTTTCGATATTTTTCTTAATTTTAATTATATCGAAAATCGCTCTTGTTGGACGATAGTTAGTTTAATTTTATATATTTCGACAAGTTTCATTGCGATGATTAAAGTGAGTGAATAAAATGCTGTGTAAAGATAGAAAATCTTAAAGTTTCAGTAAAATATACAGGTAAAGTATATCAGTATTGAATTATTTTTCACTAACTCCATTTATAGATTCAGTCGTTTCTACGGAACATCTGTCTATAAGGGATAAGTCTCCTGTTTGATGGTGTCATGCAATCTTCCGTGGGCTATGTTGCTCGCTCCTAGTCTTGTCTTTGTCAGTAGTCGATGTTTTCAGTCACTTTGACCTTAATTTACTTCATAACACTTATTAAAACGATGTGGCTGTCATTGGACTAGCATAAAACCAATCATAGCACATCAACTAAAATATGTTCTATGTTATACCCAATGAATAGCACCAACGTATCCATTCTCCATATTACTGAAATTATTATTGAAATTTTCAATACCATGTGTTCACGATAAATACAGTGCGAAAACAAGAATAGAACTGTTCGCTGATCCTATGGTAAAATGGAAATGCTGCATTCTTCCATAGATAACGTTAGAGTTATCTATTAAAAAATTAAGCCATCGAGAGGCAGATGAATATAATCAAAAGATAAAAAAGCTCAGGTACCTCATCTTCTTTTATAATTTATTTTTAGAGTTTCTTTAACTACCTTGCACAACTTTTCTTTATTTGTCAAAAATAATGGAAAGTTGTGCAGGAAGAATAACATAATAACATGGATTTATTCATTAAGTTTATAATTTTCATAAAACGAGAGAACCATTATTTCAACATGAATATAGGTACATGTACCACGATGTTACTTTGAGGAAAGAAGACTTTAGGAGAAGGTAATAACACCCATGTTCGACTCCTTAAGCTTACGAGTGTCACTGGCGGCTCATCGAGTGCTCTGCTTTGCCAAAGAAAATCTGCTGTAGCTCAGCTAATTTTTATAATATGAAAATACCACTTTGCCTGAATATTTTTAAGGTTGATTCTTTACATTCATGCAAAGAAACGAATATTTGAATTTTTTGAAGTTGAGAAAGGTCTGTTAACTCCTTAAATAACTTTAAATATTACTAAATTTTAAGTATTTCACTACAATCCTATGAATGAAAAAGGAATTTGCGTTCGAATTACTTAGGATTTTGCGTTGCCTTTCATATTCTTATTTAATAATCACTACGATTTATATATTTATTTATTTATCTGATTTCAGGATATCTGGTAAAAAAATACATGACAAGCAACAAAAAATAACTATCTATATTCAATTTCCTTTCTTTTGGTACTAGTATCGATTTCGCAGGACCATTATTCCTGATTTCATTGTATGTACTAAAGATAAATTCTGTAATCGATGAACGATGATGAAAATGAACTTTTTTCTTTTCTTTCTTAACATTTATTACAAGAGTATTTTCGAGTCATCTGAAATCGAACGAAGGATACACTGCGCAAAAAACTATCGATATTTAATACACAATTATGCATCTAATGCAGTATTTCTTGAATTTCTATCTCGTCAGGAAGTAGTGATATTGATTACCGAAAAATGGCTTACAAGCATTTCTGTCGAGAAATGCTGAAATCGGATAAATAAATTAATTAATATATAGACAATGGTTTTTATTATAAATTCTAGAAAGCAATCGATATTTATGATCATGAAATCCTAAAATACTTGAATGCAAGCTCCTTTTTCGTTCTTAGCATAGACGTTAACTACCTTAAATGGAAAAATATCGCTCACGAAGGTTATTTAACGGGATAACTAATTGAGCATACTATTTATTATTATTAATAAGCCCAATAGTAAGTATCAAGGAAAGAATTTTACGAATAAAAAGAAAAATGTAAAGTCAAATATACCATAAAACATCGCATTCTTTCATGCATACTCGGCTAGCATGGACGTGTATTGCGGGGTTGCCTATACTCCGATTATCAATTTTCAATTACTTATTGCAGCGAAACTAAGGCCCATTCAGAGAAACGCCGTTAAATTTTTTCATTACTCTAATTCCTGCACCACTGCAAAAAGTTTCATCAAAATCCCCGGACAAAAGTGAGAGTCTCTCCTTGTAAGTGGAGGCTAGAACCACAAACCTAGCATTTAACTATTATACCCTTTGTGCTGATAGGGGACCTAAATCTCCCTCATTAAAGGGCTAATTCGCAGATTGTGATCGCGGAAAAATAATTGTTATTGCATTGGCTTTGATAATGGAATATTGCGTAAATTTTCAATATTACCTCGGAAACGAAAACGTTGCGTTTTATTGATGATGTAAAGCTTATAAACGAAACTTTATCATTAATATGATTACTATACTATTATCAACAGTGGAGTTTCCTTTAAAAGCTGCATATCATTAGCAAACGCAAAATTTTCAGTTCAACAGTGCGATTTTTGTGTTTAAAACAGCTCTTGTGCACAAAAATCCATCGCAAAATATCGGCAGTGTGAGACCTCGTAAAATATCATGTCCAACGGTAGTGATATGATGGTATGAGTTTGGCCAATTACACTTGAGCGATACAAATATAAGCAAGAAAGGCCGACAATGAGGCGAAGAAAAGATTCTCAGCAATCATATTATACATACATAAGTGACAATAGGGGTTGAGCATATCCATTGGCACACAAAAATCGCACTGTTCCGCGAATTTCAACGTTGCACTAAGTTTTCAGGTGTTTTCATACTACGCAAAAATGCTTTATTCTAAATCAATGAAAATGCCGTCATGAGAAGATAAGCTTCTCAAAAATGTTTTTCACCGGTTCCGATTTTGCTGCGAAAAGATACCATCTTTCGAGAGAAAAGAGTAACTTACTTCTTGAATTTGCATTCTACTAACGAATATCTTACGTAAGACGACGACCCGTCTAATAGATGGAATGCCCAAGACACGTATGAACACAACGTACGTAGAATGTGTTTTGTTTTCTCCAGAGTAATCAACAGGGCTTAATGCATATTTATGCATGAACAAGGAAAATATGAACTTTTTCCAACCACAAGATTAATATCGATTCACGAAATATCAATTTGATTTGGTAAACGTCCGTCATTTCCTTGTTCCTCCATGAGGTCCTATCAGGAAGTTACGACCTATACACTGAATTACATTGTATTTATGTCGCCCATTTTTCCTCATTAGCATTTGATCGTTGATACAGAGTGAATTGGGTATGTTAATTGTGTTAGTACTATCATTACATATTGCAGTTAGACTTTTCTTCGGTGGAAGCTCAGAACAATGTCAAGTAACACTTACATAGTACGCAAAAATATCACAATCCATTAAACAGGAAATCCAATTAGTACAAAGGCTCCAAAACAATGCTGTTTTGGAGCGTTTGTACTTATTGGATTTCTACTCACAAACAGTACCAGGACAAACACAGAAACAACAAGAAGACTTAATCCATATGTAATCCTCGTAATATCACTTCCAGCACATTCACACCACAATGGCAGTTATCACTACGCAGTACATCTTTCATTGGGACGTATCGTTATCACAAGGTCATGATCAAAACATAGCTACAACAACATATATGAACAATTCACCCAATACAAAACCCAACAATATTTGTGAAAACAAATCACATATACATGAATACAAAGAACATTCATAGTAAAACCCTCTTCCTTAAAGTCCATCATAGCACAAGAATATACACAAACACCAAAATAAACTTTTGACAATAGGCAACCATTACACATTGTCATAAAATAGTTAATCATTTACAGTATATCATATATACAGTCATAAATTATTTAAAGTCAACGTCAGGAAATGAAAACTCAACCGACATTAATTTTCAGTAGGTTTATGTCATATCAAATCTCCATGTTAGTCATCTTTCTCGCAGCTTACTTCGCACTTCTTTCTCTCAATTTATGCCCATTTTTTACTTTTCCACATCACCAGTTTTTCTCCAAGTTTTTCCCACTCTCATCAATGTTTTGGTGGAGTCTTTTGAGCTCCTCCCAAACAAGCGATTTATCTAACAATATATCAATCCACAGACCCTCCGCTATCCATAAATCTACGTCCGAATGTCTCAGACCATTTTTTTAAAGTCTCACTTTTATTAATATTTGTTCTCCTTCTTTCATCCTGTCTCGCCATTTACGAATCCTGTAAATCTCTCCAATTACTCTTCTTCTTTTTTAATCCAATTGCTTTCTCTCTCTCTTCCTTTTTATTTATCTGGAATTCTATCCTCCATTTCTGTCTCCATCAATCCATCTTTTCTGAATCCCATGCTATCTCCATTTTCTTATTTTATTTTTAATTTATTTATTCACTCTTATGAGATGAAATCACTTGCATGGAAGTAAGAAATCGTGATCAAGTCCTACAAATATAGTATAGTAGTAAAACTCGTTTAAGACGCTCTTTTGAAATGACTAATTTCGTGAGAATAAAATTAAGATATCGCATATCAGAACAATTTCTATCTCCTGTCGGAGATGATACCAATTCTGAAATACAATGAGATCTTTATCAGTATTGTCTCAAGGTAGAACGTTAGATTAAACATCCGTTTGCCGGTGTTTCCTTTCTTTTCGGGAAATTCCAGTTAAGAACATTTAATTACTCCATCGGTTTGAACGAAGTTAACTTTTCAGCTGAAGATATAATAACTAATCGGTCGTAGGGTGTAGCGTTTCATAAGAGAATTTCCATAGTGAATCTTAGTTTATCCTCTACGGAGTTTCAAAGACGAAAGGCGATATCTATAGAACTTAAATTAATAGTATAATAAAATAATCATAATTTATAAGTAAAAGGATTTAGAGGTACTTTAGAAGAAGCTGGATTTAAGGAGTAAGGTTTCATTAAGCTGTTATCAGACGGAAGTACTTAAACCTTAACCCTTAAAAAAGTGCGTTGAATGCGGCGTTTTTTCGGTAGAATATATAAATTTTGGGAAATATTCCGATTTCTATGAGAGAATCTGAAGATTGGAAGCAGAAAATTAATCGATTTGCAAACTTCGATTCCTCGACACCATTGGGGAAAAATGAAGAAAAGTCCGTGATCAACTTTGTCGACGAATATATATCTCTGATAATGAAATAACGATTGAGGCTACGCGTTTGAATCACAGGAAATTTTCTCCATTTTTCTACCTCGTTCACTATTGATTGTGCTTTCTTTTTTCTTGGAAAGTTATACAAAGCACTGAAATAAATGGAGAGTTACCAATTACGTTGTGGAAGTATGAATAGTGAGCAGTAGATCTTACATCGGGAAAAAGACGGTGGCTCTCACGCTGTCACAATACAAAGAAAAATTCAAACTCACAGCAAAACTCTCCTAAAAATGCAAAATCCTCTCTGGAGTAATTGTGCTTCCGTAATGTAATTCAAAGGAGTTTATATTTGCTGAATATATGTGGTTAATTTCAAAAATGAAGTAAGGAAGGAGGGGATCCGCCTGGTGGAGGCCTATCTATAGGTACCCCTATGTAGAGGAACCCTGAAAAATATCGTATGATTTACCATGTCTTTATAATAATATAAATGATGATAATGAGGTTTTTCATAATTATTGATTACTGTATTGATGAACCCATTATATTTTATAGTATTAAATCAATTCTTCTCTAATTAATCTTGTCTATTGGACATTTCAATATTTTCTTATTATTATTTTAATACTATTTGTACAGTATGCATTATCGCTGCCACCAGAGGTATGTCTAACTGTAGCGGATAATAAGTTGTGCCGATTTCTTGATAATCTCGTGGCGATCGTGACGTGAGTGACTTTGGTGGCTTGGGTGGCGGAGGGTGGCTCCGCCTATTTATACTGTGAGGTGCATGAATACAAAAATTCTACGTGCACTTTTTGAATTCGCGGAAATACAGCCGGTATCGGAGAGAATTGGCCCGACCGCCAGCCGGGAAGCTCAGCTCTCTTCTCAGCGCCCCGACGGCGAGTTGGAGTGCGAGTCTTAGATAGTCACGTGATTGTGTGTGCCGACCGCGAGAAGACAATGAGACAGACAGCTGTTCGTATTATGATGATGACGAGAATTTGAGTATTGCCGAATAGACGTGCTGTAATCAGTGTTAATTGTGCCAACTTTTCTATGAGCAGTTAAATTTTCCTTTGGTGATGTATTTGTATTTCATTTTGTGTTTAATGAATAATATTAGTTATTATGCCTATTTTTAGAGTTATTTTGTAATTGTGCTTTATTAACGATATCCTTACCTATTTGCTGTTCAGAGGGTTGTTTTTTTTTAAGTCGGAAAATGGTTTCCGACACCTGTTTAATTTTTGGAGCCTAGTTCGGCTCAAAGTAAATAAATAATCCCTTATCTTTCGATCCGTATTCGTAGGAAAGACAGGTCGAGTCCTCACACCTAAGAATTTGAAAGAAGAGTGATATGATAAAGGCCATTTTCAAAAAGTGCTTTCTTTGTCTGGATCCATTCCATGGAGAATTCCCTCTCCTCGTCACTTGAGACACTTTCTTGGAAAAAGGATCCCAAGTAAAGGATGACTTCATAAACTCCAACACATAATTACATCAAATATTTAAGTACGTATTTTATTTAAGAAGATTTTCAAGCGCTATTTATGAATTTATGGGATAATAGAGACATTTGTTTTTCATAAGTTTTGATCAAATTATGTAAATTGAAATTCTTAAATAGGAAAGTGATTTTCCGACTTTTCAAAACTACTCTTCAAAGAATGGTTATGAGCTCGGAAGTGATACATGATAAGCAAGCATCACTTTATAAGAAAAACATTCCTATTGTATTCTTATATTGCCTTAAACCATTCGCTTTTTCCTTTGCAGTTGATTATCAAGATTCTTTTTCTAAATTTTCAACATGATAGAATCTTAAAAAATAGCGATCACTGATAGAAGAGTGTTCAAAAACAACCCGTTGTGAACTGTGAAACGTGTTCACGTAATTGAAAATTAGTTTCAATATCAAGTAAGTAATGGGGCACTGATCAGAATGACCTAAATTGAAACTTAAAGTTCATTCTAGATAACAGATTTAAACTCGACGGCATTCCATGAAAAAGAAGGAAGAGCAAAAAGATTGTTTGGTAAAAACACATACTATAATTAGCTGTAAATATCGGAAATTTCTAGAATGCAGTAATTCTAAAAGCCATAGTGATGGAAACAGTTACTCCCCCTTACTTAGTCACTCCTATCTCTTGGAAATGTATGCTTTCACTCTTATATAATTTAATTTCTATAATTCTATCAATTTAATTAAACAAGTCAATAAAAAAGTTAAGCAAAACCGGTACCATCCATAAAATAAAAAAGTTAAAATACGACGTTTCCTTATAGTCATGCCATCATCAGGCCTATATTTATCTACATAGCGACCTGATGATGGCAGAACTGTGTTGAAACCGGTCGCAGTTTCTACCATTTTTTCACGTACCAATTTTCTTTACATTATTAAATCACACGGATTTCCACCAGATATAGCCGAATCAATTTCTTCATAATCACCTTTTCATTTTCTTAAATAGCTTTTTTGCAATATTTGAACATTAAAATTTTATTGAACGGAAATGAGAAAGAGTGAGGAAATGAACTTGAAGTCTTTCTTAGGTCATCTTTTAAGTTGATTAGAAGGATTATATCTCCTTTATGAAGGTAGTTTAATTACTTATTAGTAGCACATGGATGGTCTGAAAAGTTTCCGATATTTCGCCATTTCTCGATATGTTTTCTGAACATTTTCAGACCACCCTTGTATAGTATTGGCAGCATGAATTATATTAAATTTTCATATTCTACCATACATATAATAATTACGTTTTATACATTCTCAAAGTATTCATATTACAATACGCTATTCTTGTAACATAAAGGTATATCTTTGCAAATACATCTATTTTTCACCTTTTTACATTAATAACAATTCCGAAAAAATCGAATCGTTAAACCTGCCATTCAGAGAGTTAGAAATGTAGACATTGAGAAGTGCGATTGGTCGTTGAGAGTGAGAGTGGCAACGGAGTGAAACTGGGAATTGGATTTTCTGCGATTGGAAAATCCAATATTTTGCAGGAAAGCCAATTTGGAGCACTTGTAAAGGACAATAGATCCATGAAGTAGTTGGAGGAGAACTTCAGTATTTAAACGCTATTCTTCGATGCAGTAGTCTTTAAAACCACATATTTTATATCAAACTGTAATCTGAAATTGTCGATTATTCAAACGGTGGCAGATTAATTAAAATAGTAGTGGGAGTTTTAATTACAAATTAATGTTCACGTCTTAAATTAGATGTTAAAGTATCTGAACTCGATTTTAAGTCTTATTTACTGAATTGTTTCAACCCAAGGAAGTTATTTCTAATCTGATTCGAAATTAATACAATAGTCAATAACAGATAATAATAATAAGAGTATATATCAAGGATTAATCTTAGTTAATTGCATTCCGTTATTGCGCATATCTTGTTAAGTTTCCTGCATTTAACACTAAGCAAAACGGTATTGTTGGAAACCGGAAGTTGAAACGGAGTAAATGACTGTTTCCGGTTTCGGTTCGGATTCAAGAATTTCATTTTTCTGTTTTCACTATGGCAGATGTAGTGTTTTTTATGGTTTCGGTTTTCGATTTGATTCCAATTCGATGACACGAATCCCATTGAAGAGACCGGCACGTGAATCTTATGAAATTTTATAAAAGTAATTGGAGAATTATATACTAAAAAGATCAAAATCAACAAAGGCACCTATAGGCTCGCCATCGGTGAAGGCGATCCCGAGATCGATTCCCAGTTGGGGTATAATTTATCGGTATCTACATAGCATCATGATGAATGTGGGTAGCTATGCTTTACATTATCAAGAGATGCCGTTTAAATTAATGTATTTTGAGATACGAGATCTCTTACTCGATACCAGAAACGTACAGAATTTATTTACAAGTATTTACTTATTTACCTCCCATTCTCTACTATACCACTCTTTTACTTGCCTTCGGTCAATAAAAATTACTCTAAGGGAGGAAAGGAGTCATTGACTTATGGAAATCGGTCGTATCTCATGGATCAATACATCTTTTTCTTTGGAAGAAGAATGAGACGGCGTGCCTGAAATGTAAACGACACGAAAGAATGAGAGGACATCGATATTCTTTCCTTTATGCAGTGTCTTTATCTCTGTCCTCTTTTTATCCCTCTCCTCTTTGCCCAGTGCCTCTGTCCAAATCGAATTTAACTCGATTTCATTTTCTTCTGCGATTTCTTCGGCTCGTTTGCTGCGAAACTCATCTCAGTCTCTTACCCGAAACAAAATTTCAGTTTGACATCGCAAACCTCAAAAATTAACGAGTGAGAAACCAGTTTAGATTAGACAATTCCTATATTATTAAATATTCCTAAGGAAAAACGGACTTGAATAAAGTCTGAAGCGACCGGGAATCGAACCCGACGTCCGGGAGAAAATGATGTGGCCGCTCCGTAAAGCCCCGTCGTTACGATAACTTCTAATTATTCCCTTCTTCGCAATTTTTGATGCATTCGCCAATATTGTGAAAGTCGTTTTAGAGTAAATTTATTCTTATATCTTCAGTTTTTACAACAAAATTCAGTATTGAGTGTGTATAGCTAAGAATATATCATATAAATGTTTAATTTATGAATCCCTCAAAAAGTACGAAAGATTGAGAATTTCGCTAATTAATCTCCCAAAAAATCCAAAATGGCCGCTCAAATTTTACCTAATTTTGCCCTCGACTTTATTCCTTTATCTTTGTGGTTTTGGGTCCTTGTTAATTAGTAATCAGAATTAATTATTAATTCAAATATATTTTTAGGTCTATTTCGGCTAAAATAACGGGGTGTTACTGAAAATATATCACTCGTAAACATGCATATAAAAGCTACTTTTACTGGAATTATAGAATAATTCTACTAATGACTTGGAAAATGGCATAAATCCAGATTAAAAACTGGGTAATTTTCTCAACCTACTTATTTAATTACATTCATAACAAACTATAAAAGCAACGTTATGTTCACAGCAAGAGTAAACTGATGCTTTTTAAGAAATGCTCCATTTCCAGTGACACGAATTATATTTACGATCTCAGATATGGGGATGTATATGTATATATACATATCATGACACTTTTATAGCCCTTCAATCTATTCGTCGTTATTTTTTTATGGTGTGCGTAAAACCTCAGCGTAGGATTCAGAATATAGTTTGTTCTTTAGAGATCCTTGAGAGTTCGCGTCAGAAATTAAAAATTAAGGATGGGCCATTAATGTTATTTTTAGAATATCCCTCTTCCGACTTATATGAACGTATTCCTTTTTATGAACAGAAGGAATTTTACCCCTATGATCATCGATATGATTACAGCCGATAAGGATACAGTTCTTAGTCATCTACTAAGATTACAAAATTAAGTTCTGACGAAGTCGTCTATCTCGGCCATTTTTTTCGATGAATTTTTGTGATTAAATTGTAAGTGTCCAATTTTTCATGGGATCTACAGCGTTCTATATACATTTTCTATGAAATTTAAATAATATCGGCGAGTATAGAATAATTCCAGTACTCGTGTTCATTGCTTCACATTAAATTTATAACTTACCCTTTGTTTATACCTTAAAATTATTTAAAATTGGTATCTTTGCGAGTACAAACAACCACCCTGATGACCAAAGCAATTGTTCGAGAACACACGAATCTATGGGAAAGATAGGCGAATATGAAATTAATAGGGAAGCAGAGCCGACATTTCATAGTAATGAAAAGATAATTAATTTTGGAAATCGAAATTGAGCAATACACGTTTAAAGATAATATCATCTTCTATAATGTAGATTGTTTAAAATTGGGTTTTGTGAATAAAATATCAAATGATACATTTTTCATTCTCAAAAAATGGAATATTTTGTTGTCGAAATGATTTATATGGTAACTACATAAACAACCGCGACATTGATTTCGTAAAACAAAAAGTAACGGCATTTACGTTTTGTGTGGAAGCAACATATCAATTTAAAGATGGATATAACAGCAGAAATTTTCAGAAGAAAACAGTTCGGATCTTCTTTAAACCAAATCAAGATATTCATCAAAGCCAAAGAGAAAAGGGATAACTTTTGGATGATTTTTAGCCGAAGTGAGCCACTTAGATCCGCAAAGGGGATGTTTGTTCAGGTGATTCCTTGCATTAGGTTCAGTAATCGAGCTAATTTTAGGCGTTCCGTTTATACTAATTGCTTCATTTCTATCATAATGGATATTTATAGTAAACTTGGAAAGCGATTAATCTTACTCTTTATTAATAAGTATCTGATGAATCAAATAATAGTTGTACATTTATTATAAGATAAATGTTGTAGTGTCATTTTTGACGGGAGAATTCTCTAGTTCACACTAAACAAACGAATTATTAATAGACATTTTCACACTATTTTGGAGAAAATGTGTGTTTCCAAAATAAAGTGATTTCATAAAACGCTACCGTTGATGATATTTGCAGTAGGTCGAAGACCTTTTTAAATTTTTTATTTTTTCCTCTTCTATTCTCTTCATCGCCTCTCTTTTGGCATTCTTTCCTTCTATTCCCCTTTCTGGACCTTTCTTTCAATTCTTTGATAAGTGTCCTTTCTCCATCCATTCCCATCTTCTCACGCCCTCCAATTTTCCTTCGTTTGAATCTCATCACATCGATATTTCAATTACTTTCCCAAAGATACTTATGTAGAAATTTAAGTATTAATTTGAAATATATGTATTTATTTTTGCTACAAATGGACAAATGTTCGGTGGTAATATCACAGAAGTAAAATAATTAATATTAATTCATTTATTGATACATTAGTTGCTAAAATAATTTATACAATGATTAATGCAGTTATCAATATATCATTAATAATTAAAAATAGAAATAATTATAAATCTCAGACTGACTATAGACAGTTAATACATTGTGATTCATGCAGCATTTTTCAGGGTTCCTGATAGCCTTACGCAGAGGTCCTGAGTAACACGTAATCTACTCCGTACATCACCCCATTTAATACTTCTCACACATTTCATCCTTGAAATTGAAATTCGTTCGTAACTATTTCAGAAATTAATCTTTTTATTGAACTTCATCGTAAACCGGAACAAAAAATATTATAGTCGTGTTTTTAAACCGTACCGGCAGTTCAGCCATAGGAGTCACGCTCAGTTTTGACTCCATAACTTACTTAGATGAATTATTGCATGAAATGTATATTTTAAGGTTTTCAATAACCATAGGTCTTCACTTTTATCGGAACTTTGTTTAAATTTGACATCGTATATATATATACCTGCCATTTTCAGCTTTAAGTCTGCCTCAATTTCAAAAGACTCCTTTTCTTTAAAAGACAACTCTCATCCTTGGAAGCGATGTTTCGATTCTATATCATGCGTCAACTGCCGTCTTTATTGATCTATTTTTCATCTTATTTTCTCCTTCATAACATAAGCACATTTCTTTCCCTCAATCGACAATCTGAATTGTTTCATAAACCTCTTCTTTTTCCCGCTGATTCGTTGAATCTTTCCTCTAATTCCCTAATCCAATCAGCATCTCGTTCGATACCCTCCCCATTAAAAACCCAATCTCTCGCTTCACATAATATCTGCCTCTCCTTTTTCGCAGAATATCTCCAGTTATATTCCCTTACTGACGTTGGAAACCCTCGGCTGAGGATTTTTTCGACTATTTCCCTCGGCGAAGATACAACATCAATGAAAGTAGAATCGTGAAACAAAATTATCGCTGTCTGTTCGTTCATCCACCTCTGTGGTACACTGTTATTACATTCACTCAAACGAATCGGGAGAACTTGGGAGTTCTTTCTTAATATTTCCAGTGTATTGAAGTGATATTCCACTGACCTCGGTGGTAAACCGACCGCTATTTAACAGAAGCACATGTAGGGAAATAATTTTTACTCCCGTGGGTGTAAGAATTTAATTATTTACATAAATAGTTTTAATTAGGGTAAATGTAATTAATTTGTTACGGTACTAAAATTACACCAAAATTTTATTTATTTTTGTACTCAAAAAAGAAACATTTATACCACTGTGATGTAACCGATAATCACCGATGGAACAATGACATCATCGAATACTTAATTAAGGTTACAATTGCAAAGAGAATCCCAGAGTAAAGCAAATTGGAAAGCGCTTAGGGAGGCCTAAACCTGACGTGAGATTAAATGACTGACTATGATAATTATTTTAAAATTAGCAATCATTTGGCTCTTGACGATGCGTGTATGAACAACATAAATAAGAAAAACATTTAGTTTCTTCTGTAGTGTATCTTTGGTTGTAGTGTATATTGTGGTTAAACCGTAAAAGTCAGTCTGGGGTTATATTTACCCCAACAATGTCGTCATCCTGTTTTCCAATTTAAATAACTTTGATTCTGTGTCGACTGTTACTTTAAAAACCACATTTAATATTAAGATAATTATATTTCTAATTATAGTTTGCTACCAAAGAGTTTTTCTTATCTGCTACTTACCTCAATATTTAGGAAAAATTAGTTTATAAACGTATTGACTGTGAATCTGATGTTCAAACTATATTCTCATTTCAGAACCTTCTTTTCTGTTCTGTTTTCATGACTAAGAATACTTAGGTTCTGATATACATTGCCCATGTTAATTACTTTTGTAATTTTTATTGTTCGACATACTACAGTCCCGCTCTTTCATTATTTCTATCTTCCCTAAAAATGTCATTGGTTTTTCACACATCTCTTCTTTTTGTGGGCGTTTTTCAGCAGTGGATGTATTTTTTTAGTGATAAGAAATATCAGTCTTTTCTTTCCCTTTCCTCTATATACTATATTTTATAATATTGTTGAAAATCTGAGTTAATTAATGTGTGTACTTTGAGACAAGTGTTAAATGGAAGATGGAAATATGCAGTCCCAATTTCGCCTGATAATTAAGACGTTTGTATGTATGAATGTAAAATTAGATTGGATTTCATCACAGATTACCAATTCCTTTCATCGTTTAGGGATAAACTCCGTACGGATAGCCGTGTCGCTGTTAAGAGAGAAGACTTGATAATTTAGCGGTTAGAATTCCTGCTCGGAAAGTGAGAGACCTGGATTCGGATCCCAGTTATGTCGATATTTTTCTTTTCTGCTTCTCCGTGGGCTTTCCTTTCGCATGCAAGCATCCGCGGGAATTAAATCGTTTAAAGAATTATCAAAGGAAGTGAAAAAAACAACAGAAACCATTTGCATGAAGTTAAATTGATTAGGCAACGAACCAATATAAGTAAATTCTCGTTCTTAAATCAAATTCTTTTGGAATGGAATAATTTGCCAGCAGGAGTTTGAGCCCTTCCCTAAAAATCATAATCATTTTCGACAGGTTATAGAGAATGTGATATGCTATTAGGTTGTTAGAATACCTAGTTTTAGAATTTAAAGGTTACTTAAAAGTATATAAGACAACTCTGGAGTTGCAATCGGACTTACACTCCAACTGCAATTGATGTAGTAATAAGATATGTGTTATGAAAAGAAAGTTTCATATTGTAGTTACTTGATACATGTATTTAGTCGTTGAAATTATATTAGTATTTTACTTTTTGATTTTTATACTTGCCTTGTTTATAATATGCCTACTCTATAAATGTGCTTTACACTGGATTACTTGTAAACAACTTAATGAGATCATTTATTGTAATAGCAAAGTCTGCCATCTGGTCTATACCTATCTGCAGAGTTAAAGTAATGATAATAATGATCATAAAAGTGTATTCTCTGCAGAAAAACACCCACAAAGAGAAGCGGAAAGTGAAAAATACGTAGGAAAGAATGCATGAATGAGAGATGTATATTACGACATTGAGGACACTAAAAATTACTACTGACATCATGGATGACGAAATTATTGGTGACGCAGTACATCCTGAATGTTTGTTAACGTATTCACCGCAATGTAATCCAAGATAAAGTGATGAGGCCTAAAAGCCTTTCCATTCTCCACTTGTTCCGCTCATCATCTCTGCTTACACTTCAGTAACCGTGATTCAGATACTCTCATCAATCTAACTTCGGCTTCCATTATCTCACTAATTAGCCTTATTGGTTTTAGGGTAATGCGTGTGCCTTCTCCATTGAATTTTTCCCAGAGTTACCTTAATGGCATCCGCGGTTCTCATTCCTTCGTTTTCGTCGGCGTCTTCGTGAGGAAATTTATTCTCGACCCATTAGCGTGAAGCTGCTAATTTTGATCACAGCGTGAGTGCATTGTCACTCTTTTGGCTCTCATTTGCCCAAAATACATGTTCGAATACACGGCGAAGATTCCGCATCTCTCGACTAATCTATCTCCTTTTATTGACCTTATTTAGTTAGCTTTATGTAAATACGAGTAAAAGTTGCTTGCATACTGCAAGCTATCCGTTGAATACAGTATCATACCAAGTACTGCCTCAGTTCAAATTTAAAACTTCGCGCCAAAGACCGCCTGGCGACGAACTAAGAACCCGATCGTGAGAGAAGACAGCAAAATAATATTAGATAAGTGCCATCCTTACTTGTTCCAAAGTTTCGATTCAATATCTAATCGGGAAGGTCCCACGCCTCTGTCACCAATCCGGGATTTATCTTTCCAGCTTATCGGGAGGCATTTAAAAAGATTTCCGCAATGCATTTCTTATGGAAGAATTTTGCATCCACCTGGCGTCGAACTCACTGTCATTTGGCTACATTTTTTCCATGAGAAGCATAGAAGACTACGTCAGCTTCAACCTCCGAAATTTTGGTTACTCTATCTTACCGATAAGTGCCTCAAAATAATTTTCAAAAATCCGCGCAATGCATTCTAATGGGAAAATTGCGATTTTTGGGAATTTCTGGCATCGAACCCATGATAGCTAGCGTCGAAGTCTGCATTATTCTGGCATCTAGAGTGTAGGGCCAGTACGTCGAAAAAATCTGACGTCGATGGCGCTTGTGGAACATGGTCAGAATTCGTATCCCCTATAAATATATATATATATAGGTATATCCGGAGAGTTAGCTATATATAATAGATGTATGACCTGCAACTATATTAGGATTGAAATAGTTGTATCTAAGAGTCAGTTGCGTTATAATATCGCTTCAGATTTCGTATTATTATTGGATTATGTGTTACAATATTGTAGAAAGGAAGTAATTGTTTCATAAAAGTTCATTGTTATAGGTAGTCGATATATCTTCTGTACTTGTAAATAATGTTTTATTATATATTATACCGTAGTACTTTATGTAGTGTTACTATTTTATTAGTTTAAAACCCTATTATAAAAGTTGTCCTTATTTAGTATTAAAGGGAAACGGCGATCTCTCCTATGGAGTTATATTTGGAAATTACGATTAATTTATTCAACATGTTAAAACGATACTCATTTTGAGTTGATTTATTTGATGAGATGCTTTTATATATGTTTGAGATATTCTAAATTTGTTATGCATGACCTTTTTCTTTCCAGCTACAGTTCCTAAACAGCTTCTTGAATTATTTGTGAGAGTAGGAATCTCCGATTCAAAATATCACTTTGAGTTTTTCAAAAAATAAACAATTATATTTTTCTCTTTTCGAATTGCTTCGCTGTTCAAGCCTCCATGAGAGCCAAAATCAATCAGATCTCCGGAGCAAATTCGCGCAAATGTGTATGAAACGGCCTAATGAACTGATTTGCATTTTTATTCGTGCTGATCAATATTTAACGAGTAGAATGGCAGGCGATTATTGCTTCGGATCAATTACTTTCTGATGAAAAACGGCTGTTGTGCTGATACATAAAACACACTTCGTTTTGTGACTAATTACTCATCCTGATCCTGTGAATAATAACCATACTTTAGTCACAGTAATTAGTCTTCCTTTGCGCGAACGTCATACACGATCGATTCTCATACATTCATGAAAAGCTTTATGGATTAATCTGTTGTACAATATATGAATAGACTATGATTAAGTAATTACGATTACTTTGTGGATTCTACGGATTGAAATCAAGAGATGAAATCCCCGTCTCCTCAGTAAATATGGAGGGAAGAATTTCAATGATAACCAGCTTTGCCGTTCGATAACAAAACGGTAGACAGGGAATTAATAATCTTTTTGAATTGGCCTTCATGGACGGTTATTGGAATTTTTAATATGGTTATTATAATGTGTATATCATAACACGAACGAAATTTTATTCGACTTCATTTTGTAAACGTTTGAAACGACTCCAAATTTTATTATTTTCGTTATAATGAAAATACAGATGAAAATTATATGTTGTTCATGAAATTCTAAAAAAATCACATCACGTTTTTAATGAAATCTATATATTTACGTAACAGTTGTAAACAAAATTATTTATTATTTTGAAAAATAAAACATTGATTTTGAAAATACATACACCCCACCATCCGTCAGATAGAGGAGAAATTTTATGACTTATTTTACTTCCTGAGATTATGATAAAAAGCGACCAAGAGACGTTTTAATATGACGTTCTGCCCAAATAAGACAAATTGATACAGAAGATCTCACTCTACCTCAGATCGGCTCGTACTATGGAGTAAATATTACTATTCTAATATTATCTAAATTATTCCAAAGATAAATTTATCTATTTAATGATAATTTAACTTAATAATTCCAAAGAAGAGTCTTACGGAAAGCCTTTTAGAGATGAGACGAATTAGTGGAGGAGAGAGGACGGCGACACAGGAAGTGAAAGAAATGAATAATCAAAAATTAGTGGTCTATTGAATGAGAAGGTCGATTGACTGAAGCGGACTGCGTTGCAATTAAAGATTGGGAAAATCCGCCTTTTAAGCGGGAAACTAAGCGTCTTAAACGGTATTTTTATCATGAGTTTAATGTCTAAGGGACCGAGAAAAAACCGCGGTTTAAGCGGGAGCGTCTTAAAGGGCTTTTACTGTACTTGGATGAGAAATTAATTTCTCTTTATGAATCCCCGATAAATAAAAAAATTATCATCTTAAATAATTCTTCCTTTCCTCATTATTATTCTCTTCTTCTTTATTTTTCTTTTTATTTATTCTCTCCTCTTCAATAGTTTCGCTTCATTGTGTTTAAATGGGCTTTTCTTCTGCGATTTCTCCGATTTTCCGCTCATTTCTCACTCTCAATTTAATCACCTTCTTCTTTATGAGACAAAGAAAATAATTTTAGGATGTTATCTCAGTCTACCGCATCGAGCGCTGCCTTCAACAATAACTCAACCGAAGTTGGAAAGTTTCATCCAGAATTCAGTTGCGATGCACTTTTTTCTCGAAGAATGAATAGAACGCTTTGTAATGACGCCATCGCTGTCCTAACCTACTTTTTAGGGAATTAAGTAAACTTGAGTAATAATTAAACAATGCTCCCGGAATTGAAATTCTTCAAGTTCAAGGATGCTTTTCAGAAAATAAAGACTTGATGAGGTTTATACTTTGGTAACTCATAAATTGATTATTCTTAAAGGAATATCTCATAAGAAATGCAATTTAGATTCATTTCGATCTATTGCGGACGTTTTATCTTGCGTGGAATCCAATTAGAAATAATGGTTCGGCGAGACAAGTACCAAAAGAAAGGAAATCGAGTAAGGATTTTTTTTGTGGTCGTAGAATATCTGCTTTGATCCAAAAATGCGAAATACGCAAAAAGTGACAAAAAATTGTATATTTTCGCTGGCGTTAAGAACCCGTCCCCTGACTACAACGGCAATTGTTGAATTCGATGCATATTCCCTTAAGAATACAGTTTATGCGCATATACAATGGTAAGAAAATAATAGCCATTTGACACTCTTTATAATTTTAATAAATATGTTCGTATGAATAGTTTAGTGCTAGCTAATTTGTTGGAAATTTAATGAGTCACAACCAAACCCTCTGGCAAATGATATCTTATTTATTATGGATTGAGAAATGTATTAAAATAGAATTTGCTTACAATGCACGCATTCTGACTTAGTTGAATCAGATGTATGCAAACATATAAGACGATGAGGTACATGTATAGGTTCAGTGTTATTTTCTTTTTCTTGACGGAAGAATTCACTAGTCCATATAATAATGGTGAATATCTTTTGTGTTACACGCAACCTGTATAAATAAGAAGAGTATTTCATATGTCTTAAGTATAAATAATGTTTTATATTGCTTTTTATGCGCTTTATTTACTTGTTTAACGAATAAGTAAATGAATAAATCCCCATCTACCGCAGTGCTTCTCAACTGATGTGCCGCGTATAAAATCTTTGGTGTGCTGCATAATATTCGAGAGTGTTATTATTTTTAGTGAATCATTTTGTATGTGTTTTGTTATGCGATGCTGTTTAAGCATTTCATAGTAAATCCTAAAAATAATTTTAATTTTTTTTACTCCATTCGGAGTTATTATCCACAGTCGGAGTTATTATCGGAGTTGCTGAATTAGAACGCGAACAAAAAAAGTTTGATTTAGAGTAGCACTAAATTTGAGTCAATACATTAGTTTTCCGCGAATGATTTTAAGCTGGGAAGGACTGATGTACTGATATTAATTATTAGCTCAGGTAAAGCCATTGTTAAAATTGAACGCCTCATAGCATTCGTTGTGAAATGTTCTTTTTTACGTTCAAATGAAAATCATATTCTCCAAAAATGTATGAAAATTCATTCGTGTTTACTTTCGACTAACAGTATCACTAAGGAAAGATTTACTGTTAAGCGCCAGCTGAAGACCTCTCCATTAAGGGAGCTTTCGAGTCGTTTTCTTATGGTGTCTCTTTTATCTCTCGGTGAGAAAATGTTCCTTTCTCCTTTGGACCTCTGATTTCTTCGCCCCTGAGTAACACCAACCGAAAGAATCAGATCAAGGTATTATTTAAAGCACGTATTTTACTTATTGTAAATATATTTAGAGGAATTTACTAGTTGGAAATTCGTAGTTTATTGAGTTACAAAGTGTTTTATCTAAAACTCATCTGATTATTAATTATTTAATGATTATTTGATTTGTGAATCGAGAGAATTTTGTTAAAGCATTAATATTATATCCATGTAATCAGAAAGAGTAAATGGGAATTGAAATTAAATTGGAATTCTCTATAGTAACCTTATAATATTTATTGGTATAATTTGATTAAAAGGTTTGCTGTAGCACTATATATGATAAACTCAACAGATCGTCGAGTAGTGGACGATAGAAGAAACGAAAAGACACCACATTTCATAAAGGAAACTTGTTCCTAATTTATTAATAATAAATCTCTGCAAAATCAATGTACTGCGGTATTTTGCTAAGTTTAGATATTTTAACTAAATTAGGAACTAGTTTCCTTTATGTTTCCTCTTTTATTTCTTCCATACTAATGCGTATATTTTAGCGAGTTTAAAAGTTATATAACACAAATACCAACTTAAATTATCTTACAGTAAGTATTCCTATTACTAGCTTAAAAGAAATATGTGATCTCAGGAGAAGACTGCGTCATCCATTTCAAGAAAAACAGCAACGGCCTTCAGAAAAATAGAAAGAAAGAAAGAAAGGGGAAATACTTGTAAAGGGTCATGTTTAAATCACCCGTGTCGTCACAGCTCTCATGCATTAAATAGAGTTTTTGTCTTTGGTGTATTTTTTACGTTGAGTTTCATCATTTTATTCCATTTTATGTGGACCCTTACCTTTCCTCAATGAATAATTCACCCACATTGTCCTCCTCTCGTCTCTCTTGTGAGGATTCCGCAAACAGTGAGAATTCCGCATTCAATCTTCAATTAGGTCACTTTGGACGGATTTAATCGTCAATTTGACTGCCTCATTAAGCCTTTTCCACCGAACATGCATTTGTCTGCAGTTTTAACGAAGACGGGATTCGTGTTTTGTTAACTCCTTGCGCATGAAGAACGACGTACGCTGATTAATGCCTTCATTCATTTTTCAACTTTGCCTAATTTTGAGTCTATTGGATACGGAGTTATCTCAGTAATGGCCCCTTATGTTCGCCTTTTTCTTTATTTCAAATATTCTTGCCTTTTTAAGTAATCTCATGCTTTGTATTGAAAATTTCGACTTAGACGATGTGGTGAGTAAGTAGAAATGAATTAATGTCAATTAATTGAGCGAAGTAAAAAACTGTTTCATTTTATTTAATACTTCTTTAGAATATCATGACCTACTTACGATGATGCTGATTTTACAATGGATCATGTTCTGCGACATCTCGTTCTACGATACATTTTAATAATTTCTTAGACATGTTGAACTCTCAAACCTTCAACAAAGACTACACATACGGTTAACATGTTTTATAGCGATGAACCGAACATATTAAATTTAGAGAAAAGTTTAACTAAAAAGAACCGGTACGTTGCATTTGTTTAGATAAAAAACAATTATTCTGACCGAATTGCATTATTCTTTAGATTATTATTCCTTTTGAATTAGAAATATTATGACGCCTCAGACATCGAAGAGAGTTCGTTTTGGAGTTATTTACTGAAAAGAAGTTTCTTACCAGTTTCCAAATTATCTATCACCAACGAAGTGCTGAAAATTTTACGCAACTATCGAGAAAGCAAAATCAGATACTTAGTATCAGAGAGGTAGTATCAGATACTTAGTATATAGAGGGTAGTTCCTCCTAATTTTTTCCATCTTTGGACGGCAAAAGAAATAATGTAAGTGCTTAGTTTCCGAAGCTGCGCCACTATTACCATTAAAATGCTATAGTTTACAATTTTTCTGAATTTATCATTTTTAAATAATGAGGTAAATCATATAATCTCGCTAGTTAATTCATAAATATTGAAAATCATTAATGACTTTGTGAAAATTAAAGTTTACGGTTTCAAATCATTCAAAAAAATTAATTTAGGACAGAAAGATTAATGCGGGTCTCAGGAATACATACGTATATTTATTTATTTAGCAGCCTTCTAAATGGATGGGTCCCTGTACATTCCATTATCGTAAAAACTTTCGTTGGTCGAATCCTTGTTTGTTAGTCGAGTCGAAGGATAGCGAAACAAAGTTCTACAGCCGAAAAATTCATTATTAATCTCTTTTTTGGTTGATTGTCACTGTAAATTGAGGTCTCTGAAAGCATTAAATTATTATTAATTAGATATCTAACAATATGCTTCCTTACCCTTTTAGTGTTTGTAAGTATTTGAGGAATAAAACTCTTTTCCCGTATAAGGAAAGGAGTTGTATTGTTCTGATTGCAAGATTGCTTTCACGATTCTGTAGTCGTTTCTCATCTTTTGCTCGGGGAGAATCCAAAATAGCTCTGTGTAACGGTGCACCGTCTACGAGATTAATTACCTCTCATTTTCATGGAAGAAACGTCTTCTCAACAAATACTAGATATGCATGAAAGTTAACGGAGATGATTGCGGGCGAATCATTAACTATTTTGGCAATCGAATGAACACTGGAATGTAAAATAAATATATTAGCGATTTCTGTGGAAAGATATCGACTGTTATTCTCCGGTTAATGACGTCAATTCTTCGCAAGCACCTTCGAAGTAGGAAATTGTTCTCGATATATAGCGATCAAGGTCATTTTATTCTAACTTCTCCTGAAATGATTCACGGATTAAACGAACTGTTTATTCTCATGTATACTTTCTAAGGCATTTGGTAATAATGTTAAAAATATCTACTGGAAAACACATTATGGCGTGAATGACTTAGTCAATTAAGTAAAACTTTTACTAAAACAGATTGAAATGTAAAATATCATATGAAAATACAGTACAGAATTAACATATAATGTCATGTACTGTAAATGTGTTCGAATTCTATGTATTTTAGTTGTAGCGTACATTTTCAATTCATAACTAAATTATAGTTGTTATAAAAGTAAAATTGTATGATTACCTTTTCAATAACCAGTTATAGTGCAATTGTATTATTGTGATAAAGATTACATTTTTAATGAAAAAGTTCTCTTTGTTCCAATTTCTATTTTCGTTAAAATTACAAACACTATGCATTAAACATTTAACTCAGGTATTTATCTACTGTTGGTCATTGACCTCATTTTATATCTTGAATACGACTCAGGAAATTTTGAAATTAAAGTTACAACAATTTCAGCCTAATGGAAATGATAAAAACTCAGGCGTTAAAGGTAAACCATTTTTCATAGAGTTTTCATAGTCAAGTCTTTTTACTAAGTGAAATTCCACACTATGCTTAAAACTCAATCACTGTAAAATTCCGCTGAGGTTATCGTAAACTTTTGGTCAGTATTGTGGAATTTTAAGCATAGATTTTATTTTATAATTGAGTGATACGTATTCGTCGGCTAATATGGAACCGTAGAACTATTGTATGGCCTCCAGATATCTGAGTGAGCATTCGACTTCGGTGGGGTACCTAAGCGAACGAAGCTGTTTTATAATTATTATTTACGACTACCAAAATTTTTATTGTAACATAATATATTTATTAACTTATAGAAAGATAATTTCGTAATTAAGATCATTTTATTTTTATCGAATACAAATTCACGTTTTGGAAAGCGTAATTTTCCGACAGGTAAATATGCAGTCGATTTGAAATTGTGCAGATGTCGATTCGGTACGTAATTGCTGGAGCTAAAAATAATTCGACTCGATTCGCAATTTCGAATGTTCGCACACCTCCAGTAAGCATTAAGACCATCTTTATATCGTATATATTTTACGTACTAACATACCTAAATGTGCGTCATTATGAGACGAAAGTATCGCGAGATAGGAACTCATTGTACTCCGGTAATTAGGGCGGAGTAATGTTTCATGTAGGAGAGCAGCGCCTCTCTCAGGAGGACTCCTGATCATCCTCACAACAAAGGGAAACAAAATAAGGAGGACTCGTTAAGGAAAGAAAAGCCCTCCGTTCGCTGGATTTTGACACTAAGAGTTAGCACGAGCATTAGTACTTTCTATGGGAGCCAAAAGACATGGATTGCGAGACATTATTCATCGTCCAATTTTCCAAGATTTCTCTGCGACAAATTGACGCATCAGTGACCTTTAGGATTGAGTTAAAGATACACTTAAAATTTGAAAATCGTGTCTTTAAAATATAAAAATATCTTAAAATTTCATCGAGTAAAATCCCTGACTAATCTATGTTTTCACTGCCGTAAAACAAGATAACACCTTCAAAAATTACGCTTCCATTATAATTTGTTTTAACATACTGTTAATATCTAAGTACAGTGCACTGGTTAATACTGCTATTCCTTGCAAAGAGGGTTAGCGAGAGTACTGAGAGTGTATGGAAGACATTAGCGTGATGACCGAGTTTTCGGATATAACATGAACGGTAACATTTAAGCAGAAATATATGCATAATATATTTATTATATATAAAATATGATTTCGCTACTCAGGCATAGAAAGAGGAAGTCGTTTACTGAAAAATATTCGTTCATATCCTTAAACATCCATTTATTTTGTTTTAACAACTCTTTTACTCAATGATGTACCTATCTTCGTCATCAAAAGATACGATAAGAGTAAAAAATCATAAGACATTCATTGCTGTAGTTTATAAGCAATGTATAAGGTTTTCTTAAATTACCTAGTTGATGTGATTCTGTCTTTCGTTCATTGTATTTTGACTTTGTAAATCTTCAGACAATCCGTCGTGTAGAAAGAAAAGGAATTAGAGCTCATCTGTTCGATTCTTAGAAGCTCAGTAATCCGCCGGTTCTTCCTATTCGATGAATGGGACCAACGCTTCATTGGCGTAGTCGGCGTATGGAGAGATTTTCGACCTCTTAATCAATCTTGCAGCTCAGAAAGTAGAATATGAAGGATAACACGAGGTATAAAAGCGGACTGCGTCGTATTTTGGAGAGACCCAAAACCCAGGAAGGGATTTAAAAACTCTTTTGCCAATTATTCTGAATTCGGGTTTTTTAGCTAGAACAAACGAGTTTGCAGCCACAAAGTCATGTGATTCTAGTCTTTTATTTTTTCTATTATGCCTTGAAACATCCGGTGCTCAGTATATCGTAATTCAGTTTCAAATCTGGAGAAAGTTGAGAATAGATCATCACCATATCTCCTCAGCTGCGATCCAATGGTATGATAAATATAAGGATATGATATTAATTCGTAACGATTTACAATGGTGAATTTAAAAGCAAATCTTTCCGAGGTAAAATTTGCCAGCATGGTTCAGAAATTTAATTTCGCCATAAGGAGGGTTTGGGCAATTTTCAGTACCTTAAAAACCTACTGTTTAATGAAAATTAATTTAAAATAGCAACTTCATCGTCAAACCGGATCCAATTTCAAGAATGCTGTCCGCTCACAAACTGAGTTCTCTCGAGAGGAATGGAAGCAAATTAACCGCAGGAAAGTGGATCGCGCTCACTTCTTTTCGTTTTCGAGGGATTTAATTTACCCAAAAACACTCGATCAGTTTCGTCTCATTTGAAAATGAAGCAAATTTCATATCTAATTTCAATTTTTATTCTTTAGAAACATAGACGCATAATAAGTAACGTTCTAGGAAAGGTGAAATTTGAATTTCCGAGCACATGTGGTTTCATGGGCGGATTTAGAGAACGCAAAACGAGACTGGCACGCGGTTTGCGTTTCGCTTTTGGCGACAGCGAATTCAGCTTCGATTCTCACATTCAGAGGAATCCCGTGTGTGCGAAAGTACCTAAACTCTCAAATATATTATTACTCAAATTTTTCTCGATAACAAAAGATATTACCTTGATAATTCTTAATATTCCTCATTAATATATTCACTAAATCTTTTAAATATTAACAGAAAACTATACCAATGTTTTCCTTTATTAAAAGATTAAATACCTTAAAAAATAAAAGATTAATTCATGTGAAATATTTTGAAAACGTAACGTTCCTGGTCTTAGGTAACATTCCAGAAAAAGGCACCGTTCAATTCCCCCAAGATTCAACCTCCAAGATTACATGTGTCTGAAGGAGGGTATGAAATCATTTTTCATTTATATAATGGATTTGCTTCTTGAAGATGGCGGAATAGCTACATAAATGTGCATTGGATGATTCTTAAAATGTCAGTCATCCGATTCGAGGACCGACGCTTCGTTGATTTAGTCGGCTTACGGAGAGTTTTCTTCTTCATTAAGTTCCAATGTCTCACCCTTGATGGAATAAGCAATATAATAAAATTGAATTAAACAAAATTAATAAAATAACTAGTAAATGAGGAAAAATTGTATAATAAAGAAATATTGTAATAATAAGAGTCACGAACAAAGTGTTCGTGAGCATTTAAAAGAAACAGTCCTTGTGAGCCAGCGTGGATGATGGAATGAGTACTCCAATATGTCTGGACTCACCTGTGTTACAATGGCTGCGAATACATGTACAAATGCTCGGAAATGAGAGACGAAATTAGAATGTTTGGCTAATTCGCGAAAAAGGTAAATGTTTACGGAGCCTTATTTTTTCAATTACTGAAAAGCTATTCGTGAGAATTTAGCGCTAATTCGGAAAGTTTTAATGAGAGCAGTATCCAGCGTGAGGACTCTCATTTCCCTTGAGATGGTCACATTTCGTCCTCTTGATGTCGCGGCCGCTTAACCACGCCTCGAAAATATAAATAAATTAGAGTGGAACATAAAATTCAAAGCGTCGCAGACACCGTCATTTTACGACCACAGCTTCGGTTGAATTTGAATGATTCTACTCTCACATCGACCCCCTTTTTTTCGTCATAATTTGGAGAATTTCAGAATTGCTGACGCTAAACTTCCTTTGTGCCGCTAATGAAACGGAGCTTGTTTGATTAACAGTGAAAGAGAATCTTTCAGACAGTCGCATTGATTCTGCCGAATTAATTTAACTATTTGAATATCATGTTCCGCCCAATCCTTCTCCGTGTCTCATTCACTTTCACTCTGATCATTCCTATGAATTCCTATTTCCTATTATATTGACTTCCTAGCCCTCTGAACTGCCTCTAGAAACCTTTTCAGAATGTTATATGACTCGTTATTAAAAGACTGTTCGTATAAATATTTAATTAAATAATTTTTAGCTTAAATAATATTATGTATACACAAGGCACGTTCGGAAAGTAGTGCCCGTTTAAGAATTATGGAAAAACTAGTAAATTTTTTAAAATCTGAACGTGTTCTGTGAATAGTTATGTAAAATTTGTAGCCAAAACTAATATCAAAATAACTCCTCTTGGTTTTAGATATGTATACTTATTGTGGGACTATTCGTAAATTTTATATGTCCCTTATATTACATTCATACTATCTATTCTTATCACGTCTCCAATTCAATGCACATGCCTCTTAATTAACTTTACTTGCGATTAAATAAATAATTGTAATTTAAAATATAACTTGAATAATTTCTTATGCGCCCGAAGTGATATCGTTTACCCACATTGATTGAGAAAAACTACGATTGGAGATCAATAAATAATCGATGGGGTTGTATAGTTTAGACATAGTTTGACATATCTAAAGTGTGTTGGATAGAATAGGACATCCACTTTGCCAACTCTCATAAAACAAGAAACATGAAGTTGAAGAATTTATACAGATGATATATTGGTAATGTTTTGAACTTAGGACCTCAGAAAGGGTAGATGTGGGTAGAAAGACATTCATTTTGTTTCTGAATGCTCGAGATAACGTCATTATTGTGACGTTAGGTGTATTCCTCAGTTACATCCATAAATACTTGGATGGAGACGTTTTATATCAAAATAAACGTAATAAACATGCTATTTTTCTTTACAGTACTCCTGAGGTCCACATCAGGAGGAGCCAGGATAAGTAAATTAGTGCAAGATTTTAATAAACTACATAAGCCTTGCTTAGAAAACAAATATTTTAAATAATTACAGCATCTACATTTATCATAATCTGCCGAAAGACTAAATCTTACAAAATTTAACAATATCCATGTAAAGCTTTTTACAGCCATACATATTTTGTTATTGCACTTAAATCAAAATCTTAAAATATAAAATAAGGAATAACATGTAGTGGTATATTGAATATAAAAATTACAAGAATCAATTAATCATATGAAACATTAAATAAACTCAAAAGCACAATTCTTAAATATATTCTAAATTCAATAATATTTATTCTGAATTTAATAACCAACCTTTAACCTTAATAATAATAATTTTGCGAATAATAGAAATGTCTCGAAAAAATAATTCGTAATATACTAAGCTCATAGTAATCAATCAAATGAATAAATATAATACAGGACAAACTATTTAATTAATGAAAGAAAAAGTATATTGGCACGGAAAAGCGCACGAGTGAAAATGAAAAGGGAAAAATACAGAAAGAAATCATGATGATCTTTGTTAGCAGGTGAATAGAATGAGGCATCATCAAAACATATCAAGTAAAAAATATCGAAAGTCTACATTAAAGATTTCACATTCCGCGCCAAGCAGCATTTTCATGTTTCCCTTTTCAATTTCTTTGCAGTTGTATTCTTACTTTCTTCCAAAAACGCTTTCCCCATTGTACTTTTCGTATTCACCCAAGATAGAGGCAGGAGACATTATCCGTGGGAATCACCGCAAAGCAGGGCATTACTCTTCTTCGATTTTAGCGAACAATGACGTCACATCCCTTTTCCTTTCAGGTCGTCGACCTGCTTTGCCACTGAGAAAAAAATCAAACCTTCATTCAAGCGACACAAATTGCTTGATGCGGATCAAGGTCCCGGAATATTACCCGCCTTAGCTCCATAAAGATATATATAACAGAACAGACGGTCGTTTATAAATTTATGTGCGATATTATTTCATAGATTTCATATATTCAATATCCCGTTTGTTTCTCGTCAAATTCCCAAAGTGGAGCTCGCGTTTTCTTCGTCTTCTGCTTATCCTATAAGAAATACTCAAAACTTATACAAGAGAGCAAAAAAAGAAAAGATTTGGTTTGTAGGGAAAACTTTCGATCAACTTCTAGCTGTGCAGATTTTCATAAAAACCATATATTTCCTTTTTTCTCCTCTTCTCTTTTTATAGGTTTCATATTTTTGTATTTTCGTTTCTCTTTTATTTTAATGTAAGAACATTATACCAGATTAGATGGGAGACCTCACCTAATCAAATAATGATAATATCGCCGTCATTCGCTTTGAGTTTGATAATATGTATATATTTCCGTTTATTAGTAGATTACTGTTTTGTTATGAGCGTTTTCACATAAAAGTGCCATCCAAATGCCATTTAGAAGATGAAAGAAAGGAAACAAAACAAAATAGTTACAAAACGATGTTCCAGTACTTAAATATGTATTCTTTTTTATTTAATTCAAGCTTTAAAGATTTTAACGCGGCTCGAAAAAAGAATGATTAAATTCGATTCAAAATTTATAATGTTCGCGCACATCTAGTATATGCTTGTATGTGTATATATGTGAAAGTGTATGTATATACACAATTACCTACGTATATATAGAGACGCAGATACGTATATCAGGAGGAAATTATCCTTTATCGGTTAGGAGATGAGATGGTTCCATTCAGACGCCTTTCAAGGATAAATCATCAGCGATCACAATGGAGCAACCTTTTCCATTTTCCCTTAGAATCATCCCTTTATCACTCCTCTCAAATCTTTTCACTGCCTTCTGCTAAAAATTCTCCCTCTATTCTCCGAGGATTAATCTGTACCTCGTCATGCGGCCACATTCCCCGCTGTTGCTTCCTCAGACAATCAAGAAGAGTATTAAGCTCAGAATCATACTACATATACTGTAAACCCCGTGCAATCCAGAATCTCAAGTTCAAATCAGTGATGAATGGAGGCCCTTTTACAATTCGATATAATATACTTCTCAACCTTATCAACGATATTTACTTGTATTACTATTACTTGCAATACCCCTCTTCTTGCCCTACTGTCAAAACTCCTTCTCCACTTGTAAATTCTCTGATTTCTGTACATTGTCATACGAATTGCATGGATAAAATACCGCTTAAGACGCCCTGCTACCCGTTTATAGCGCGGATTATCCCCTTCCATTGCTATCCTCTGTAGCAAATCATTGGAAGCGGCGGGAATCTTTTAGTGGAGAGAGTGATACCAAACGGTCCTGAAATCTAAATACTAAATAAGTGGTTATATTTGTAATTTTTACCCTGGTTTAGATAGTTTAGTTATCCTGGCATGCTATATAATGGCTTATAGACTGTAAAAGTATGTGATACGAA
The DNA here is from genome assembly GCA_036926295.1 of Pachydiplax longipennis. NCBI lineage: Eukaryota > Metazoa > Arthropoda > Insecta > Odonata > Libellulidae > Pachydiplax > Pachydiplax longipennis. Next base: position 7,671,393 of record JAVFKF010000024.1, on the reverse strand, counting down.
GACATTGGGAAAATATAAAACATGCGGCTTACTTTTATCTTAATATAGAATATATTATTGTATATATTAGTAAATGAATAAGATGTAGAATTCGCTTTCTATTTTAATTATCGATAATTATATATATTTGTTGTACAATATTTAAATATATATTAAATTCTTCGCTGTGTTCTTGCATTTTTAAACTCCATGCTGAGTGTTTTTTCCGCAACGTGGGTTTTTCCTATGTCTACCTGAAATTTTAAATGTTTTTTTTTCTAGACGGTAAATTGCTCTTTTAATACTTTTAATTAGCCTTTGTAAATAACATGTATACATAATAATAGCATATCCATAATAACAGCATACGAGGCTAGATAGGAGAGACCTAACCTCGCTAATTAAAGGTAACCCATCTTTTATATTAATACAGATTGATTGAACATACGAAGGTGGCTATACGAACTACCCCTGTATATTGGGGAGGCCTCTCTTTCACCTTACGTCACCATAATATGTACACACAAATGTAAACTAAAGTAAAAAGAAAGTGTGGGAAAATGTATTTGCAACGGAAGGTTGACAAAGAAACAATACCCTTGCGGGAAAACACCCAAATTGAAGGAGGTGGAAGTAAAATGCGAGGACAGTAAAACATTGTAAGGGAATTATAAAGAAATAAATAAAATAAAAACGGAAATTCCAAGACAGGTACAGGAATCATAAAATACAGAAAAAACGTGCAAAAGATACAAATTACTAAAATTAGAATAAAATTACTGATTTCCATAGAACAATAGTAAGATAAATTAATATAATGAGCATGATTGAATTCCATAAATTAATACAAACTAATAGCTGGTAATCATGATAATAGCCGTAGACATTCCTTGTACATGTTCACATACAAGTTGAATAACTACATCAGAAATTTTCGTTTCACAACATTATTCTTTATCCATCATGCCTCAGTGTCACTGGGAAAGGCTTATTAAGGTTGACTCTAAGTTGGTATTAATGAAAGGTACCCTGAAATCGCCTTCATCCTATATTGCCTCTTTTACTTATTTTTTGTTCATTTAAAGCGATCTTCCACACATACATTTCTTATAACATTTTCACATCTGTTCTGGATCGCTCTATCATCTCCATTTCCCCCTCTTCTTCTAATCTTCTCTCCCAATCACTCATTTCAATCTCCTCTTCCATACATTCATCTTCTTCTCTTCCTAATTGTTTCGTCCTGACCTGTGTAATGACTCCGATTTTCTAAGCCGAAATCCACGCCGATCTAATTATGACAAATGACTGTTCCTTTCGCGACGCTCACTTTCGATGAAAATGAGTGCGATATTGTTCTTCGAAGACTATTTATCTGCGAGTCTTTTGTTCGTCTCTTCGATTGTTATCCGTTGGAATTACAATTATAGGTTCTCTTCTGAATAAATGAGCGAATTTTACGCGATTACCCTCGCAGAAGTCAAGGTTGAGAGTCAATGGATTTAATTCGATCTTTATGCCCAAATCTCTCCTTTCGACGCTATTTTTAACTATTTTAAGCCTACTTCAGAAAACATATTGTTATAGAATATCATTGTACATACTTACTGAGACTTGCTATAAGGAAGAGGTTAGAGTTGAACCTTTATACGAGGCTACCAGTAAGCTCATTACTAACTTAAGCGTACCGTACAAAGCGTAGGGCTTACACGTGTACTACTCAATACTCTTTGATTTTACATTACTTTCTTTTTGCTGTTTCACATTAAAAATGTTTCTTCTACAATAAAAGACTGCTAAAACATGATGCTTTATTTAAAATGTATTTAAGAATCCGATAGTAGTTATATGTTGCATTAAATGATTTGTTGCATATTTAAACAATTTTATGGACAATACACGAAACTTTCATCGATAAAAGTTTAAAGACACTTTTAATCTCTACTTCAAACTGAAAAACAATTTCTACAATACGTTTCAAGTATTTATTCTTCGAAATGACCATGTTCGCCGATTTTACTAAATATATCGAAATTTTAAAAACTGTTAACTTTCCTAAAAGTTTCTGTGCCGAAACTTGTGCACAAAGATTTTTATCGTTGAAGTACGCAAGTATAAAAATTTTCATTCTCATTTCAGAGGTCAATTTCTGTCAGATTTCTCATGGAATGATCCATATACGGTGACATATTCCTTTCTTTAAAAATTCTTCTACACCATATAAATGACTTGCAATTTAAGTATTTTTCCATTTATTTAGAGAAAATATCACCCTTAACATTTCTTATTTCATCTGGAATATGTTTAAAGCCATAATCTCGATGCTCCTACAACTGTTACACTAAATGACCATCTTTTTAATCCTTATATATTTAAGTCATAATATTATTTCTAAATGATAATTTAAATCGATAGCATCGTTAATTTTCGGATTCTAGTTAAAGAATGAGTCTTGATTTTACATTCTCAGAAAAATTTATTGCATACATTTCGCTCATATTACGACTATGTTCATTTACATTTGTTGGAAAATCAATGAAATAATATTAACTCCAAAGTACCCATAAAAACGCATTCATTGCCTCAATTTAATTACTTTAAATCTTTTCCTAATTATATCAATGAAATAGATGTAGTAGGTTCTATTATTAAAGCAATGTGGCATAATTCATATTTACGGAAATGAAATAAACGAATAAAACTACTGAGTATCCAGTAATGGAGTAGCTGTTTCAGTTTATCTGACTCGACAACTCAATCATCCATCCAATTAGCAGCCTCCTCCTTTGAATGGGTATTCGTGAATCGACCAGCGGATATACTCTAACATCGGTTTTGCTTCTTGGATTGCAAAATAAAAAACTGAAACATTGAAAATGTCTCGAGTAATGAGAAATGAACCATGGATAGCGAGAACAGTTTCGATCGATATCATGGAAAAAATTCTTACTTTTCCGCAGTATTCATTAAATAAATTATGAACAAAAACCAACTAGTAACTGTGGAAATGGATCGAGCTGAATGTGCACTGAAATGTATGAATGCTAAGATAAATATCGTGGAAAATTACAAGTTTTGTTTTCCTTGCAACGGCATTTCACCAATTCGCGCCAAAATACAAATTTCGTCTCACTTTATCATGAGCGTATATAAGCGAATCATTATAATTTCTTCGCCGTTAATCATTTGTTTAGTTCAAAATACCAACATAAATATTATCGTAATGCCTCTGGATTTGTTTTTGTAAAGCTTTATCCACGCAGAGTAAATATGAGATGAAAAATATTACAATATTATGAGAAACTTTAATCAATAGTTAATCTATAAAATCTTCGGATATGCGCTTAGAGGAAAAACCTAACAAAATTATTCCAATCCACTACTTTAGTTGCTTATTTCACCTATTGATTGATCAATTAACATAGAACTCATGTTTTTAGGATGCTAAAGCCGATGTGTGAGCCTAAAAATTTAAATCTAATCTAATGAAAAATTTCATATATAATATGTAGATGACGATTCGGTGAGAGATTCATTCAATATCATACGATGAAAATGCTTGTTATTCAATAACATTAAAATATATCTTGGCTTTTCTTGCAGAAAAACACAGATATCATATATAAAAGAGTTAAAAGTACAAAAACAAGAACTATTTTACCAGACAAACACGTGCCGGCAGAAGAAAATTGAAACTAGAGGCCCTACGCAATAGCTTGAGTTCTAAATCACGTGACGTTACTTCATGCTTCCGTGACAGTACGTTCGTGTCTCTTAGTTGCACAATGTTACGAATAAAATTTCAAATAGAGCGTTATTCATGATAGCCTTTGATTCGAAAAATCATCCAACCGAAAATTTTTTCTCGTGCACGTTCATTGCAAAACCAGCATGCTGGAAAACACTTTTTCGCGCTATTCATTTCGTAAATTTGCCATCTTATTAGTTTTAGTTTTCCGCGCAAAATTCATGTTAGCCGTTATACAGTATGAATAATCAGTGGTGACATTAATAAAAATTTCTACGTCCTGAAATGTTTCCCAAGAACTGATTAAATTTCCTCAGTTTGTTTTTCCTGCCCCGGGAACCGAACCCGGATCGTCCAGAGTCGAACGTGCTGCTTTCTTGGCTACCCACTCCAATATAATATAATAATAAAAGATAATAATATCTAACCGAAAGAAAAAAGTTATAGTGAAATATAAGTGGCAGAAAAGTCGACTTTAATATTCGAAGGGAGATTAGACATTTCCTTACCATTCTAAAAATAAAAAGGGAAACTAATTTCCTATTTTTGACTAATAGTAATATGCAGAATACCCTAACTTTTTTCATTTAAAAAAAACCAGTTTCCCCTGGAAAAGAAGTGCTCCTTTATGTTTTTCAATCGTAATGGTATACCACCAAGTTACTCGGTCAGTCAGTCGGTTGAGTTTGTTTCCTTAACTCGTTGATATTAGTGGCACAGTGAAGTTATCGAAATGTCGCTTTTAGTAAAACTCAGAATTTTTTTAAATAACAGTCAGTCTTTCGACTGTTATGTAATCTTAGTATAATTATTTTAAGAGGTCCAAATGAAAATAAATCCCAATTACCCGTTGTTTGTGAATAATATTTGTAAGATATACGGGGCACGAGATTTGCAAATGTAGCTCATACGTGCTCAGTTTTCTCAGCTCACTTGCACTAGGAAACTGCTGTCAATAAATTGATGAAGATATGTTAGATTTTATTCTGATAAGTGAGTGACGGACTGGCACTCAGCCCACCCAAGTGACTGGCACAGCGTTTCTCAGACTCAAACTATTTACTCAACGACGTCTTGTGTGTAGTGTTTTAAAAGCAGTTATCTATTACGAATAATTTTCTAATAGTAATAATAATATTGAAATTGTACTTTGAATATTGAAAAACTTATTACCATTATTTTAATTACAATTTACAATTCAAACTACAAAAATAGTTACACATTGAAAAGCTGAAGAGGTTTGTTATAAGAAAAGATATACGTAATGATGCTCCGCGTGAAGCGGGAAGATCTGAGGAGAATTTTGTCTCTGAGGAATAGAATACGATTACAATACGATAAGATGTAATATGATAAGATATAATATAATATAATATAATATAATATAATATAATATAATATAATATAATATAATATAATATAATATAATATAATATAATATAATATAATATAATATAATATAATATAATATAATATAATATAATATAATATAATATAGGGAGATCAAAGTTTCAATGTAGTGGATAAAGACAATGTAATGGAAATTGAAATAGGTTGATTTCCTAACCGATATCGTCTCATGTTAAATTCGTATCAAAAAACGCCTTTCGAATGTGAGTCCAATCAGGTTATCAAAATTTTGGACATTATTTTGTAATTTCTTTCTTTCTTTATTGTGCTTAACTCAACATGTTACATAAACACTGAGTGAACTTCCAATCGAATAAAGAAAACAATTACACATTCAGCAAATGAAAATACAAAATTAATACAATATTTTTTTGCATAAAATAAATAATATGATGACTCTGGCATTTAATGGTTGACTTTATTAGTGAACCTTACCTTTATATAACTGAAGATCTTTAGAAATATTAATATAGGTTGCACATACTCTATGAAGGGAATTCCATTATAACTTATATAATCTTCTAAGTTCCTTTTTATAGAAGAATATTTCATTTAACAATATATTATACAATTTACTATATAACTCTATTAATACATTCTGTAAATTATGCATATTTCTGTATTCTGATTTTATCCATTTATTCTAATTATATATTTATTATAATCTTTCAACGATTTTGTAAAAGTCATAAGTCACATTTATAAAAGTCACAGAGTTTATTTTCATAAGTATTAGTGAAGGTATTTAGAAAGATTGCGTATGGTGCAAATATTCTATTAAGGGATACCCTTTTGCAGTAATTACTGTTTTCTTTTCTGGCATAAGAAGTCCTCTTTATACTCCCCCACTTTAATAGGATAGTTAAATTTATTTTACTTAATAGTTCGTCACACATTTCCTCATAAGGAGTGTAAAAATATCAATGAGAAATTAATGGAATCAAGCTATTTGTTTATAGTTGTTCATTGTACGAAAAATTCAGCTAAGATGAAATTTTTGGTCTTAACTTAATAATGAGATAGTATTATAAGTATAAACCGTAATCGATAAATATTTTTAAATATATGAGGATCGATTAGCGCACGAGAGTAAAGTGCTTTATGACCGTTAGGATGATTATCGTCTTCCGGTTCATCATTTATTGCAATTGTGAAGGCTAAAATGGAATGCAACTGTTCCTTTTATCCATTTATATATTCTTTCGAATCAGATTACTGCACGTACAACATAGTTGGCGGTAAATCAACTTTTCAAGGCGTTTCCGAGCATCGTATCGATTTATATATGTCACGCTTAATTAATGTAATCGCGTTCCTCCCTCCCGATGTTTCTCAATCCATTCGAAAAATCTCGAGATTTCCCCGGGATTTGAAAGGGCAAAGAAGATGAATGCCGCTTATTTTATTCGCAGCGGCAAACGTGGGATTATTTACTTCCTTCCTCGTTTGCCGTTGCCATGGTGATTATGTTATCCAGCTCATCTCGGAGCCCATTTCATCGCGGCTAATAAAATGCTGCTCGTGGGCGATCTTTCAATAGAGAGCGCTTTTTCACGCTAATTCCACCTCAACGAGGAAAACTTGGCAGCGGACACGTCTTTCAAATCTCCGCATTTCTTTTCGAAATTTTGAATCCGTTTTTTTAAATGCCACTGAGAAAAAATCCTTGTTTTCATCCATCGCGTACCATATTTATAATTCCAATTGCAGAACAAATCGGTTCAGACGCTTTCCATGGGGTCAGGCAAAATTATTCAGTCCGAAGAAGAGACTCAAGAAGTGCGTTTTTAGAGACAAGAAGAAGTTGGAGAGGAGGATAATAACATAGATAATTTAAATAATTTTTGATTTCCAAATAAGGCGGAGGATTGGCCATAAGGGTGAGTCTGGGAGAGGGAAAAATCCGCGCTATGAGCGGGTTGCAAGGCGTCTTAAGCGGTATTTTTTACTGCTTAACGCGCCGATATTCGTGTGTTAAGCACCGAAAGAAATCCGTATATTAAGTGTTGTTTTTCAGGAGATCAAGCAACAACTGCGTCTCAAGGTTATCGTTATAATAGGATTGTGTAATGCTCGTTGCTTTACATAATACTTTTGAAAAAATCTGCTTTTCGCATGAAAATTTACATCTTATTTATTGATTTTGGTCATTTTCCCTCTACGATGAAATGATATTTATGATTACAATATACGATTCGGAAATAATATCGAATTTTATTGCAGCGGTAATGAGAGGGCATCTCATATCACGCTTTCTCCATGACGATACGAATCACTACTCTCCCTTTTCTGGTTTATTCGCTATGAAAGGAAGCACTGCCAAGCGAAAGAAGGTCTGTCTCAGAGTTCATATCGCCTCTGGCTGTCGGATGAAGATACTTCTACTTCGCGATGTCTTAAATTTATTCTTGAAATATTAATCAATCCAAAAAAGAAGGGTAATATAAGGAACCATTTTAGAGGCGAAGAGGAGAGGACACAGATGATTTAAAATGAATTTTGTTCTATAGAATGAAGCGAACGATTAGCGAGTTAAAGTGCATCTGTGGACGGGACATCCACGTCTTAAGCGGGAAGCAGATCGTCTTAAGCGATATTTTTACCAATGTGTTTCGTATGACTGGGATAGCGGGAAGGTAGAGTAGTAAGCGGGATAGCCTTTTAAACGGGTTTCACTGTATGCCATGTTAGCGGCGCAAAGTGTGTTCAAACTGCAGCACGAAATGCCTCGGCTTCTCAGGAAATGAGCTCTCATGAGTTGTGAGGGTCACCTCATAATTAGAAAAATTCGTTTTTAGATGTTCTTTCCGCCATTTTGAAGTTCTGCTCTCCTTCTATTTCCCTTTATCAAACCCTCTTCACGCAAAACAAGCTCTCTGTCCTTCCTTTTTTTCTCTCAAATATAATTAATCTCACTTCCTTTCCTTCGCCCTCTTATCTAGTCCTCTCTTTAATAAATCCTCCGCAGAAAAAAGTTTCCACTCAAAGTCCGGAAATTTTTCTTTCGTTCCGTTTCGAGGGTTTCATTCGTCATTTCCCCGAATCTTAATGTTCGGACTACATTGCACTGGGTGAATAATGTAATTATTAGCAAAAAAATTACACAAAATAATAATAATAATAACGATGATGATGATAATGATAATAAAAACAATGGTAATAGTAATAACAATGATTTAAACCATCTACCTTTTCGTCATTGCATCATTTGAAAGAGAGAGCTTGAGATTAGAGAAAAGAAGGAAACTAATTTGCGTGCTTAAAAACCTATTTTGGTGCTTAGGAAAAATATCCAACAGCAGGAAAACTCCCATAAAAAGGGTAATGAGAAAAACCTACAGATAGTTAAAGACTAAATTTTACGGAAAAGGCAGGTTAAGACTTGTGAGAGCACAAAAAAGTGACATACGGTACTGTCTATGTGAGAGTAAATGAATAATAGATTTGCACTAACACATTTGACTTATTCCTCTGTAAATGATTGGGATTTGTTAATATTGAATAATTATGTAATCTTGTAATCCTCATTTATATCTTCGAAGTCATCAGTCCGAAGGCTGGTTGGACCCACACAATTAGCTTAAGACAGGGAATCTGTTTCACTAGAAAAGATGAGGAACTTAAATTTTGATTACCGCGCTACATCTACACTGAACAAGTCGCCTTTCGGCGTGTGGCAGGGGGTGCTACTTTCGATTACTTTGGTGTTCTCGCTAAAAATGAATTCTTGAATCGACTGGTTAAAGTATCTATTTCCCTTATTTATATCGCAGTATCAGAACGACTTATGTTATAGGGAAGACGCTAAATCGTCTAAAAATGAACTCTTTCTGAATTTAATTGGTAAATTATGCTTTTGTTAAATATATCTTCGAAAGATTCTCCATCCTTCGTACTAAATAATCTGATTAGCGCTCACTGATTTTCGTATTCATTCTTCATAAAATGTATTCGCAACAAGTCTTTTTTTGCGAGTCCAACGCTTTTCAGCGGGGTCAAATACATTTCACGAATATTCAAGGCGATGTCTTAGAAGCATCTCTCGCAAACTTTTCTTCGCCTCTACCGACTACAACTACTACTATACCGAAGGAATCATTAGTCTCACCCCATTCAAAGTAGCATCATTATTATTACTATTGACGAAATACCCGTTCACGCATGTAAGTATTACGGTTGTGAGTACCCCATGATGAGTTATTCGTGAGGGTTACTTCAAGATATTTCAGCGATTCTATGCTTAATAAGTTTTTCTCTCGGAAACTGTACGAATAATCATTAGCAATATTATAATCCATGAGTAAAAAGCACTCGTAAGAGTACTACGATTACTCTAAGTATTTCATAATATAAGGAATGACTGGGAGCCCTCACATATACCTCATGATCTTTCGCACTATCACAACTTCGACCAAAACTTTAATAAAAGTAAATAAAATATACTTTTTTCCATCCTGTACGAAAAGTTAATAAAAATGCATTAATTAAAAATTTAAAGAAATGTTTGCAGGAAAGTTTTGTCTGAAATATCGAAAAATTATGATTTTTGGTAGTGTGTAAAGGGAAGTCATGCTACAAAGGAAAGCAACCAATAAACACTTGAGGCTGCTGAGGGACACAATATATAATAGACAAAATGAAAAATACAAAATTTTCTCAAAGAACGTTGCTATTATGAATGAAATAAGTAATTGCTATCGTATCGAATGTATTTTCTAGGGATATTTAATAGAGCTAACAAGGAGTAGATAAATAGCACTCCTAACTACTTCATGGCAATCTTAAGTGCTCTGTTAAATGTTAATTACGGAGATAAACCACAATATGTTTGTATACCAAAAATGTTTCAAAACAGGTGACGTTGTGACGAGTATTCTTTACTATCAGTTTGTTATCTTCAATGTATGTTTCACTTTCGTAGTTTCACGCAGCAGGCACTGGAGAAATGTTAGGGAGGCGACTAAATAAAGTATGGACGTCCATTTGGTCTCTCAGGGAACCCTGGTTAAATTCTAAAGAAGACTCAGTGGTCTCAATTTCTTCCTAGGGAAATGGTCGTTTCTTCCTCTCTTTTCCCTCTTCCTAATCCTCTTTCTTTTTCTCCATTTCCAACCATCAATTCCCTCTCTTCTGATGCCCTCCGCATCCTCCCCCACCGCATTGTCTCCCTTGGCACGCCATCCTCCCTATTTGGCTGCCATCACCATTGGTTTTTCCGCCCCCCCGTCAGTTACACCTTTTCCCCTGCGACGCAATTCTCACTGCTAATGGTCTATGCCCTTCAACGCTTGCCTATAAAAGTGCTGCCCTCCGCTCATCTCTACTCGAGTCTTCTGCAGAAAGGCTGTTGGAGAAGAGCTTTACCGCCATCATGTTCAAGTCGGTGAGTAGGACGGAAGCAGGTGTCGGATGGATGACCCTTCTTTTGTTTCACATCTTTGGCGGACTTTATTACTTATAACTATAGTGGTGTTATATATGCATTCCCATATACAACAAGTCATAACATTCTTTAAGTTTTAACGTGCTTTCAAATACTCGTAATAAACACTTTTCTTACTGATAAACCATCGAAACCTACGGGGATAAACTCCGAGTCTGTAACTTGACTCCTTTTTACGGTATGTCCGTTCGTCCGTAAAATACTTTTCGTTAATTCTAAGCCCGCCACCGTTTTTTCTTCTGGGATCTTCTGCAAGAAATAAAAAAGAAACCACTTTTCACAAAGGAAACTAGTTTCTGATTAATTAAAAATAAAACTGCAAATCACTATGCAGAGTTGTAATTTGAATAAATTAGGAAGTATTTTCCTTTTTGAAAATTGGTTTCTTTCGTCTTTTTGCATATTAGTGATTTGTATCCCGATCCAAACATAACTAAACATATCAATAGTATTATAAACGTACTTAGACAGTTTTCACATATGGATTCCCACCAGGGATAGAACCCTCTTTCACCGAATGCGAACGCACTACCCACTTGGCTGTCCGGGAACACCACAGCCTCTCATTCTTCAAACTTTCGATATTATTTTTTGCGTACTCGCTACGTGCATTTCGTTCCCTCTAAACAAGTCACAGTTTCCATTTGGGTCTTCTATAAACTCTTTCTGAAGCCCAAAACACCGCGTAGTACTCCTTTTCATGGTCCGCAGTTCGCATTCCATCACCACTCCCACACTTCCCGTACTCCAACATAGAGTTGGAACGAGCCTTGGAATATCAATTTTCTCCTTTTAAAATTCATCTCCATTAATACCCTGCAAGCCGCCTTTCGGCAACGTGATCATCTTGAAGAAGAGGCGTCTCCCGTGTTCTTCTAAGAAATGCATTCTAACGAATTCTTTCATGTTAAATACTGTTTCTGTATGATGTCAGCTGCCAGCTTTAACCCTTTAAAATAAACTCTTAAATATTTTTCATGCATATTATTTAATCATCGTATAGTTAATTTCTAAGCCAAAATATTAACAATATATTCCAAATGATAGTTTACGATACTTGTTCCCCCTAGTTCTATCAAGCATAACCCCATATTAATATTTTATAATTTTAAAAAATTTCATATACATTTTTATATAATTTCATTAAATTTTTATGCGCATGCTTTCACACACCATGTAGCTTTTATCCAGCCAACATATTTAAATATTATACATAAACACATACACACATATATACATATGTAGATGTTGACTAAATGTAGATTTGCAATAATTCTAACCCCGCGTCAAGCGTTAACATTACTTCCCAAGCACACAATTTGTGATCTTATCCCTTAAAATCAGCCATAATTACTCAACACAAGCTACAATGCGGTTACATGCATTGCTGCACCAATGCAACTAAGAACAATATTACCAATTAAACAACTTCACATTGAAATGAAAAAGTTTTATATCTTTAACTGTATTCCTTATTTTTATTCGGTTTGAGGGCTTTAAGACCTCTTCAGGAAACATGTTCCATTCCTCATACCCCTCTATTTAGAAATGAGTATTTTCCATAACAGTACTACACCTTAACTTTAATTTTCCTTTGTTCGATACATTGTACATAATTTTGTTTATTGTACTACGTACTACATAATTATTTATTATATACAGTCTACAGAATTTCAACATCTCTACATTATCATAATTTGTAACTTGACTCCTTTTGTGTTTCGCCACTAGCTTTACTTGAAAATTTTCTACTAGCCTATTGATCTTCTTCCCTTGAATGAACCGTACTTGTACAGATGAATCCGCTCGTCTTTCATTTCAAATTTTCATTTCAAATTCAAATCTTGACTTTAAAAATAGCATTCGTTTGCAGTTAAACCAGCCAATAAAGTATTGCCTCTTGAAAATGCAATTCAGTGAGGGGAGGTTCAGCGGGAAAACCCTCTCTCATTATTTCATACCACTCTTTAATTGAAGATGAATATATATGGCTATCGTATCTGAAAGGCAGAATTAGAAATTCAGGAAGCTTTTCTGAGAATTTCTCACACAAGGAGTAGAGCCAGTCAACTTCCTCGAGGCTTCCAAATCCTCTTTAATCCTTCCGTTTTCTCGCTTTAACTTTTCTTCTTCGTCATGAATTACATTTTTTGATTGCCAATCTACATCTCCACATTTTCATCATTTGTACTTTCCGATAGTTCATTTCTTATTTATGAGTTCTTTTCAAAGACGTTCTCCTTCCATCTGTTTCCTTTTCTCTGGTACATCCATTCATCACCCTTTGAATCTGATCCATCTTTTATTTTTTCCAACCTCTCATAATATTCTCTGCGGAGCTTCTATATTTTCCCACACCTCTTTCTTTTTCATCCAGACCTCAGACGAGGAACACTTTGATGAGCTTCGAATGATTTACCCTGCGTGTCATATCCCTTCTCTATTCTTATGCGCATAAAAATTGTACGTTTACCTCATCGAAGAGTCATCCTGCTCATATTTGTCATCTCGCATACCGATGACAAGTAAGGGAAATGTGTATTGAGCCAAAGGAAAGACTGATTCTTGTTCGAAGGTTTTCGCTGCCTTTCTATCCTAGAAGAAATGCAAGTAAAGTTAATTTTTTTATCGTTATCGTTATCGACTCTGTTTCTTTTTTAATATTAAATTAGAAAAAAATAGTCGCATAAAGTCGAGAAAAGTATCAAAAGAAGGGAATTTAAATAAAAATGTTTATTTTGGTCATGAAATGTCGTTCTCTATTCTAGATTGCTTAAATTTTGATAAAATACACGAAAATTTTCTGAAACTATGAAGTTATAAACAATCTGTCTCCCTGAAAACCAGTGTGGTAGTTGATGCTGAGTTGATGAATTTCCCTTAAGAATAAATGAGGAATTCAGGCTTAGGAAGGAATGGTGCTCTACGAACAGGAGTCTAACTTCTAAAATTTTCACGCTAACTAAGAGCACCAATGTACATTGTACATATATTTTCCCCGTTGAGAATCAACGGTCACTAAAGCTAGTTCTAAATATTTTAAAGAAGATGAAATTCTTTCTTGAGTTCCAGAGTTTTAAGTGAACATACACACATACACACAAAAACCTTCTAATTCATTTATAAGATTTGAAATTAGATCAACTTCGTCGGCTGGAAATTTAACTTCAATGTGCGTAAATGCTCCCTAGTTAATTTCTTCGAAAAGAAAGAATTGCGTCATAATTACTCATACGTAATAAATGGATTAGTCATAAATGTAGCAGAATCAGTTGAGTATCTTGGGGTTACTCTTACCAATAATTTAAATTGGAGCACTCACATTCGTAAAATCTGCGGTAAAGCTAGTAAAAAGCTCGGCTTCATAAAGCGTATTGTCGGTAGATGCGATGAGAAAGTTAGAGAGCGATGTTATTTCTCCTTGGTCAGGCCCCATCTTGAATACGCGGCAAGTATATGGGACCCAGCGGATGAAACGGGTACCCGCGAACTTGAGAAAATTCAACGCAAAGCGATACGTTTCGTTAAAAAATGCTACGAGAAAAAGGTAAGCGTCACGAAGATGCTCTCAGATACAGGTTGGGCATCATTGAAAGAAAGGCGGTTAGAAGCTAGGTTGCGACTCCTTAATAAATTTAGAGAAAGCACGTTTTCCCATGACGTAGTTGATATTATGCGACCCCCCTGTTACTTCAGCCGATCCGACAATGAGAGCAAAATAAGAGAAATAGACGCTAGAACTAGTCGATTTAAGAACTCATTCTTTCCGCGAACAATACGCGATAGTAATAGGCTAAAAAAGTAGCTCAATCGATTGGTGTTTACACCCCCTGCCACACGCCGAAAGGCGGCTTGCAGGGTATTCATGTAGATGTAGATGTAGATGTAGATGTTAACACTTTGTGCATTATTTACTCAGGAGATTTACTTGGAGGATTTTAAAATTAACGATTCAAGTTGTTCACTAATATAGTTCTTAGGATGCATTTGCTGTTATTTTATCTCGTACGCTCGATAACAGTCACTGCCAGGAGAATTACAAATCAAAAGAGAATCGACTTGCGCAACGAGACCTTCATCCACCGCGCTTTCATTTCCCGTTCATTTGGACGATGTGTTTAACACGTGCCGATATTTTCCTTTGTCTCTCTCTCTCTTTAATTAAGTAATCTGTCCTTCTTATCGACATTAAAACGATCCTTTACTTGAATTGTCACGGCTGTTGTGAATGCCACTTGCATTTTTATCGTTCACTACTTTAAATTAAAGTGAATTCCGAAATACGTGCTTTAATTGTCTTTCTTTTGAATAGTAGAGTGGAATTCCTATCTTTCATCAAATATTATTTGATAACACTAAGAAACTTATTCCTTCCTTACCTATGTTTCGAATTTTTATTCTTATATATACACTTGAAAATGCTTCATAGCTAATTCATATTATTAGAGACAGTTGTGGAAAACTGCTTATTTTTTGATAAACTTTGCATAAGGAATTAAGTAACTGTTTATGCTTATTCATCATAACATTTTTCTCGATTCTTAATTTACTTATTTTTTACTGTCCATCTGAAGTCATTACTGTTTTTATATGAATTAATTTAGTGACCTTTAGGAATGAAAGAATTTAATAATTTTCTCCATGGCTAGTTTAATATATATATGTAGACATAATTAGGTTTGATTATACCTGCATGTCCTAAATCCCAAAGTATTGTATTGTCCTAAATCCCAAAGTAACCAAACGCTAATATGCTCGCTTCACTTTGTGGAGCCTTACATAATGAACGAACCTTTCTTTTAACCTTTCCTTAGATTATGTTTATAGAATCTCAACGAAACCATATATGTAATTGAAATAAAGTTCTAAATGTTCTACAAGTATATATTCTACTTTTAATTATTTCTACATATAAGTTTATATTCTACTTTGCTAACTTTTTCAAGAGCTTCAAAGAGATTCCGAAGAAAACCTTCATATACTTCGGTATCGAAGTTATTACCGTCAACTTAGTCAGTTACTTTCAAGGAAGACCAATTATATTTAAGGGAAAATACTTCGTTAATGAAACGGGAAGTCGATCCCTTTTTAATGATTAATTGTAGATTAATATGCAGGTCTCCTGAGAGAGGGGTAACATACTGACCATTTGGTTCGAATTCCATTCATTGTGGACGAATAATGTACTGAAATGAATCTCTTTGATGTCTATTTCGAAGATGAAATGACCTAAAGTTGAATTTTTAATGTTGTGCATTAATATTTCATAACCCTTTTCATTCCTAAAAAGTAAAACTTACAAATTCCATTGAAAACTGTACCTTTAAGAGTTGGAGATTCTCAGGTAGTTTAATCAGTCCTTTATGAATTATTCAGTATTTTTGATGATAGAACTTATTTCATTTAAATCAATCCCTTAAAAAAATGTTACATAAACTTTGAGCTCAATTTCTCAAAGTATAATCCGTCATAGGTGAGGTTCTTTTAGCCCTTGCATAATACTTTGTGTCCCTCTATTTTATGATTAGAAATTACTTTTATTTTAGTCATGGTAAATCTGTATTTTAGAGTGTCAAGTTATCCTATTAGTTTGTGTAAAATATGATGTAAAGATAGAAGCAATTGCGTCTTGTGATATTTAATATAACGAAAACCGCCTTCCCCAGACCAACCCCTTTTTATCAACTATAGTTTGTTAATAACTTATGGTACTGACTTGGATTGGGTCGTTTGGGGTCTTCGGTCTTCATTGAATAACACATGTTCTACCATTTCATAATTTTTGGGACCAATAATTCAACATGCTCAGATACAAAATTACCACAGTAATTTATCAGTATTTTTAAACCAATATATAATAGGTATTTTTTCACCAATTCTTCCGCAGGCACTCGTACTCCTGTTGGCCGTGGCAGCCGTGATGGCAGCGCCAAATTACATCCCAACGACATACTACGGAAACTATTACTACCCACTGCAATACAGCGCCTATGCCACACCGTACTTACATACCCCATATGCGTACGCCTACACGTACAACCCATACGTATTAGGATGATCACGTCAATTTTCAAGGTAAAGCAAGCGTTTGAAATAATGGACACACAAAAAGAAAGCGCTGTGCTTGTGACAAAACTTTGATGAGTTTCGGCCAGACGAGTTGCGTAGCATGAGATTATAAACAGCTATGAATGGGGCACTTGTGTTGTCCGATGGCATAAATAGCCTCCAATTAAGGTCCTCATTGATGCATTTTTATGCACATCGGCCGAACATTAGGACTGTGAGCTTTATAGCTTCCGTTCTAGAACCTTGAACAAGAACTGCGAGCCTCCAATAAGCGTTTTCCTTTGGCTATTGTAACTCACGTAAAATAAGAAGTAGGAATAGGATTTTAGGGGGGGGGGACAATCTTAGAAAAGTTACGGAAACTTAGCGCAAGTTATGCGAGAAAGCTTATAAATCATTAACGTAAAAAATAAAGGAAATATATATACGTAATATTCATGATTAATTATATGTACATCTATATAAAGAGCCCCAGTGGTGGCTTTAGCTGCCTAGGAAAAACAAAATTTTTGCTTCCCAAGATGGAGTCTTTGTTCTGAAGATGTTTTTATAAAATTGTGGCGATCGATCCCGTGTTGAACGCCGCGCAAACTTTTGGTTGCCGACGATATTGTTTACATAACGAAGTTTGTTGACATGAATAAACAGTTTGATTACGAGAATCGACGCTTCTCTCGAGCGTAACGCGCTCAAGACTATTTTGTGTAAATATCTCTTCGGCAGTAAAAATGATCATTTTGTCTGATATCTTCACTCCTCCGTACTGAATCACTCAAGTGGAGATTCGAACGGGATATGATAAACTCTCCGATATTTACTTCTTTAGTGTTTGATTTGTTATTAATGTTATTTGCGGGGAATTTGTTTGTTTCGTCATTGTAATATACGGTTTTTGCATTGTCACGTTCAATACATTTTATGGCATAGTTTCCTATGCCTCATAGGTCATCATCCCAAGATGTAAATAAAATATCTATTGCGTTCAATGATACCTAAAATCTTGCGTGGAATTTTAATTCAGATCTTTTATTTTGTGATTTTTGTTTGCCGGTGAAGATTTGATAGAAAGAAATTACGTTTTATAAGATTGGAGTAGTTCAAATGGTTCCATGAAAAGAAGCATATTTTGACAACAAAGTAACATGCCAAAAACCCACCAAATTTTCGTTAGTTCGAGAAATTGGTGTTTTCTTTTTTAATAAAAATATTTAATTTTAATAATAAGCAGAACACTTTTAAGAGCAAGGATCGATCTCGATATACAATGGCATCGATTTGGCGCCCCCATATGAGCGTGCTCCCTGGGCACATACCCTGGTTGTACGGCCCTCACTACTACTCATTTATTTAATTTGAAAAGGAATTCTATACGTTCGTATTTAACAAATGAAACTTAGGCTTGAGTTTTGAATTCAGAAATATTTCTCCGTTTTTCCCCGTTGGAAATAATTCCATAGTTTTTATGAATTCAACATCCATACATTTTCAACGTGTTGCTCAAACTCAGTGAGTGAATTGAAAAAGATCATAATAAAAACTTCATATCATCTTAAAATACCATTCACAATCGTATCCATTGACATAGTCATCTGTGGTCGACACTGTATTTCTCAGTTATATCGTCTGCCTTATCGGAAATGTCCATCCGATCCAACGTAAACCTTCGATGGTTTTGACCGATAGACACTGAAAAATTTTTCCGGCTTCAATCGGAATGAAAACGTCTTTCTTTCTGCAATAGAGATCCGCTCTAGATGTTTCTGCTTAGAGTCAGCCGAGTGTGTTGTGACATTTCCGACTGAGAATATTCTGGTAAAAGGTATTTGCTCCGACATATATATACCGTCACTTTTTGTGGCGTAGAAAATAGGTCACCGATTTGATGGGAACCTCGAGACTTTTAGCGTGATCATGAAAGAGTGTGTCTGTGGCATATTTTGCTCACCGCCGTGCTGCTATTGACAATATTGCGGATGTGCTTCGGATGTCGATTTCCCCATAATATTCTATAGAATGCATAGAGAATAGACTTTACAGATGAAATTGCGAATTACGGGGAAATCATTCGCCTTGCAATTATTTTTCTGAAGAACACAATTTTTATCGTGAGATGAGTTACACAAAGTATTTCAATTTTCTCACTTGTTATTTTATTAAATTTCTATTTATATAATTATTTATTAAATCAAATTAGTTAATTCATTATTTATTAAATTTCAATTTATTCGATTTTTATAGTTTTTACATTATGGTTCGTGCTGTTATGTCCTCTAAGATGAAAAGGGATATTTAAGCCTTAACGAGAAAAAGTCACATAAATGCTATGTAAAATTAATTCTTCATTTAGAAGATGGGAAATTTCTCTTTCGACAAATTTAGTCTAATGAAAAGTCATTCCGATAGCAGTTTATAAAATGTGAAACAAATATTAATAAATAGAAAATTGATTGATTTGAATTGATGAAAAGTATTCAAAGCTGTCAAAGTTGTTTCTGCGTGCGCCGAATACTATGAGAATATTGTCTCAGAGTCAAAAGTGTAGTTGACAGTTGCATGAAATATGAAAAATTTACGATGCAAATCTGTAACAAGAATATTTACTACTGAGAAGTATCAGATAGATGTCGACGATCTTTTACAGTTTATCTACCATTTGGAATTCAGTGTGTACAGGATGCAGCTAAAAAATAGCTAAAAGCATTAAAAAATTTTTGATAAAAAGTAATAAATATTGAATTGACTTGAATTTGCTTTCATGAATATTTCATTAGTGTATATAATGAATGACATGGACTTAAAGGCTTGATATTAAAATATCTATTGAATGGAGACTTCGACTGTAACCTTCACTTTAACTCGAACAAGCCGTATTATAATTTTTATTTGAGCCTATTGATTGGGCTATAATCTTATATTTAAGTTAAATATCACTTTTAATGCTACTTGATGCCTGAATATCGATTCTAATATTGTTTTTTCGAGTAAAAGTGAGCTTACAGCCAAAGTCCATTCTAAATGGAGATTATGACACTGGATGTAAGACTTTTTATAACTTACAAACAATTCTATTCTGATTTATATATAAGTTATGTTAGGAGAGGTTAGAGGAGTTGGAATGTGACAAAACACTCAGGCTGGAAAGCAAGACATCGTTCAAAATTAAAAACCGTTCAAAATAGGCAAAAGTCGCCGAATTGACTTCTATTTAACGGGAATAAAGTCAGTCATGAGTCGCGTCGGGAGAATACCTTCAATTTATGATTCATTAGTACTGAGAAGAAGCATGTTAATAAGCGAATTCACCGTGAAAAGGCATTCACAAACACAGCGACTCTCCTTTCATCAACTGCCAGAAGCTAATTCGAAATAACAGAGGCAATTCGATGGAAATGCTCTCTGGAATCGATTCTCCAAAGTCACACCGATTCCTGGAAGGAATTGGGGCAGCCGAGAATGCAGTGGCGTTATTTAGATGGCACTTTGTTAAGCGATCGATATGCTCTAAAGTTTTCGGAGAGATTTCCCGTTTGATGCGAAAAAATCTAATTTAAAAAATGTGAATACGTAGGAGCGCCGGCAAAAAAAGCTGACTGTTGATGATTTCGGATCCCAGGGTAAATAAAAAAACTGAGGTTACCATGGTTTCGTTTCGCCCTTCAGTTTTTTCTCTCGGCTCGAGAGACATTCACCGAGCGAGCTTTTGAACTGGAATTCCATATGTCCTGAAAAACTCCATTCAAAAGCTGGATTTGCTTACATTTAAAGGTGGGACTCACTTTCGGGAGAGCGTAACCATGGCTCGCCCCGTAGGGTACCATTAGGACGTTGAGAAAGATTTGGGTTTTCAAATAACTTTTATTTTCCGAAGGAAAAACGAAATTTGGAAGGTTTGACAGGTCCGGAACTCTAAGCCGAATCTTCCTCTTGCAGGGTGAATATAAACAGCATGTTGAATGTTCTGAGTAGATATCTTAATTGGTTAAAGCGTCTGCCTGGAAAGTGGTAGACCCGAGATCGAGTTCTGGCCCTGTCATGCTTTTTCCAGCTCCGTTTCTCCATGGGATATTTCCTTAGTGCACACCTCTATGTGCTAAGTAACCCATTCACTTCCCCCTTTTTTGTTTGATTGTAGATTGATCTTAATAGGTTTATTTTAATTTATTGATTAATCAGATTACTGAGTAATAGTAACTTACATACATTACTATGAGTAATAGTAACTTTATAAACTTACGGAGCTAGCACTAGTTCCAGTGTTAGCTGAGTTTATGAGCAGTTTTTTAAGATAATAATCAACCTTTATCGATACTGTTATAATATTTTACTGTAACTTTTTTCATTGACACTCTACGTTGAGTACATTCTCAGGTATAAAAATATCTATTCATTACGGTTAGATTTATTTCGATGATTGAGAGATGTCTTTCTGTGGGATAATAATTGCTGTTATAATGAAAATGAAGGGCGATGCTCATTCTACTTTGGTGTTTTTGAAGTTTCTGAAAATTACCAAGACAATTGTCCTCAGTAATCCTTCCTAGGACCATGTGAAATTCTTCCTAATCTTACTCAACTTAAAGTTTCCATAATCTCGCGTAATTTCCACAAGAGAGAGGATTGATGAGCAACGATCTCTGAAGGGCTCTCCATCGAAAGTGTCAATCGGATGACAAATCCATAGCGCTGACCCTAAAGCTCTTCGTCAGAGGAACCATTGGCTCAAAATGAGTAATACTCGAGCAAAACGAAGTTTAAAACTAATTATTTTCCGTGTCGATGGGGTCCGAATAATTTAGCGACGGTGATGGATCACCGATATCAATCTCTCGATTGATCAAAGTGATGGGCGTTGTGCAGATGGATTCGGACAAGAGATACCCGAGGGACGGAATTAGAACCACCTCGCAAAAAGCCGAATTTTCGAGATTTCGTTATTCAATTAAATCCGCCTTTTTTGAGGGAAGAGATCGGACAGAAGTCGACCATTTGAAACGCTGAGAATTAAATTCTGCACGTGCGGCTCTTTCCTCTGCAAAGGGATTTACGTATTGATCTATTTTTTATAAATGAGCACCTTTTATTTAATTGCCTGAGCGCTCGTGCGGATATTTTGCTGGCTGTCAAATCCACGTGGATTTGTGTTAGAAATATTTAAAAAATACAGGAGTCAATCTTAATCGGGGAAAAGACAGATTGAAGTCCGATTTATAAGGCAGCAAAATCAGTGCAGCACAAGAAATGGTATCGAAGCGTCATTTTCAAGTGAAGAATCATCTAAAAAGGCACGCATTTAATAAAAATATAAGGAAAAGAGGAAGGGACCAAAAGATGGAGGTGAAAGATAGGAATTGCGGAAAACCATTAAAAGAAAGCAAACCCAAGGAAGAGGGACAAGGGAAAGGCTTTGTGGATAAATAGTAAGAGGAAAGAGAAACGTATTCATTTGAAAAGTTAGACTTTGGGTTTTTATTTACTTGAGTAGTTTGTAAAATATTGTGCCGGCTACATGTAAAATATTTGGCTCAAAGTAAGAGGATTAGCTGGGAATCAATAAATTCTTCGCAAAGTGCGACTGATAGGAAAAAATTTGGAGGCGTTTATCGTGTCCTTTAGCAATTAACTTAAAACTTATACCAGTTTGTCTATCATTAATTTCACAACCATCGTGAAAAATCAATAGATTAATTTCTGGCTTCAGCATAGGATTAATGGGATCCTCACTATTACAAAGGAGATTCTTTTCCTAAAATGTATCAGAAATGGCCGGCCGTCATTTTGGTGAAAGTTTCGAAAGTTTGTGAGATGATTATTTTCAAATAAAATTAATATACTCAATCTTAACTTGGTGGAATTCAACATATGATTATTTCCTCTTAAAGTATGAGATTGATGACAGCAAAAAGAGAACGTAAGCGTTGTATCTGTTGGAATCTTAGAGATAAGATTTTCCTATCTTTTCAAGTTATAGGAGATTATTCAGGAAATTACTTGCTGATTAGCTCGATATAGTTCATAATTTAAGAATATCCTTTGCAAAAATTTGAGGTAAATATTAATTTTCTGTTGTCCTGGTTGTATGAAGTTTAGTTTCGACACAGAAAAAATTTTCTTATACACTAATCCTCTATTTCCATTTTTCAGGATGCCAATAGTGCCTCAGCGGACTTATGAAGACAATACGTTAAGATATGTGAATTAAATTTGAAGAAATTGTAACATTTTATATTTTTTTACTCAATCATTTACTAAGAAAAAGATTTCCTTTCAATCTCTGTAAATGACAAAATATTGAAATTTTCTCTCCTCTTTATCTTTTGTTTACTTTGTACTTTCAAATAAACATTTTTAAAACTATAATATAATAATTATATTTTATTTTTAAAAAGAAATTATGAGCCAAAAAACCATTCCTATAACTTACTTTTTAGACGAATTGCTCTAATTCAATGTATTCAATCATAGTTTTGTTTTACATAAATGTAGGCTCCTTTGTACTTCAACAATCCTAGTTATCGTCAACATTTTAATGTTTATTTTTAATTTTTATATATACTCATAAGTAAATAAAGAATATTTCAATGGTGCATTCTTGAAAGCCCTAATACTGCATTCAATTGTATGGTTAGCATAATTTTATTTTCTCCTTAGAAATATTTTTATCGGACTAATTCTTAGGATCTTCCTTTTTAGAAATTCAGTCGTTGAAATACTGATTCTCTCATATTACCACAGAAAATACTTATATTTCACCTCTTTTTACTCTCAATTCATCCAAAAGTGAATCGATTATGCCTATAAATCATTATTTTCGTCCTCTTCATAAATATGATGACATTAACTGAGAGAGGAAGAGCAATTGACTTAATTACCACGTCAAATAAAACAAAGTAATTAAAAGAGTTATGAGAAATCGTCTCAGTTGTTCTGGAATTTGTTTACTATTAATGGTGGAGACTCCGATCTACGCCATCTCTATGAAATTCCAGCAATTGATTTATAAAAATAGTACAAAGTAGTAGAAAACATTTGTGGAATATGGCAAATAGAAATATTGGTGAAAAAATAGGATAACGCTAGATCTGATGATTTGTTCCATTCATTATTCACGTTGACTAGACACTAATAATTTTACAAATTTGCCTGCATTCACTGGTTTTAACTTAAAATAACTTTGTTTTGAACTATTTTTTAATCTTAAATCTATTTTTTTTTTTAAATTTTCATCAGTACGAGGATATCTGTTTGTGTATCCTTTTGCCTTCAACCTAGTGATGAATAAAATCTTCGATATTTATAATGAGAAAATATTCCAAATAATAGGAATCTTCTTTGGCTTGATTGACTTGCCACAGCTGTAGATATCTGGAGAGTTCTCAAAATATTGAGGTGTAATACTGGTTTTCTTCCTGTTATACTTTTTAAGAATGGCCTATTTTTCGTAGAAAAAGAGCTTTGTCGTTTGTTACTTATCTTCCGGGAATTTTCACTTCACAATGAAGCAAGTTTTACCAGATAGACATTTAGGGAAGAATAATGTGAACAATTTTCTATGCATAGATTGAATTGGAGGATTGGCAGGTTGCAGTTTATCTGGGGACAAGGAAAATACGCCCAATCGACGGATAGTAGAGCGTCTTTCAGAAAGCGGTAATTCTACCATATGTTTCATGTGAAAGGGACCGATAGAGATCCGCGTATTAAGCGAGGTAGCCTCTTAAAATACTTAAACTTAAAACATAGCTTTTGAATGGTTTGTAAAACGTCAGAACTTAGTTGGATGAGTTAACTAGCACATTAGGTTACTCATTTAGCATGTCATTTCTTCGAAGAATTAAAATAATACGAATCAAATAAATTTCTACAATCGGGCATGTTCTTTCAATATCTACTCAATATGGAGAAGCTCAAAAATTATGGGCATAATATTTTACAATTATTACCCGTTCAAAGAAAATATATCACAAAAATGCTGAATTTTAAGCAAAAGGCGTTTAATTATTTACTAAGTTACTTTTTTACTCCGTCCAGGAGTATATAGATATATAATTTTGAGAGTGCCTTTCCTATACGTACCTGTATGTCTTGAGACCAATAAAATTATTATTATCATAAACATTATCATTATTACTTTAAGTAAGCATTATTTCAACAAGATGGCACGCATTATAACAAAAAGGAGCTTGAAATCGATTGTTTTGTTCAAAAGGTAAAAATCGAGCTGATGTTATAAAGTGGAGGAAATGAAGCGTCGATTTGGGAAGAGATAAAAGGCGGTGACCCCTTTTGAGATGCATCGCTCGATAAGCAGGAAGTGGGTCAGACGAAATGGGTGTGCCATTTCCAGGAGCGCATCCTTTACGCCACCCCTTTTCCTACGCGCCACCAGACGAGTTGACCCGGTCAACGTCTTCCCGACCAAGTGCCTTCATTCTTCTCTTATACTACCGGCAGTGCACTTGAGTAATGCGGGTCGCATTACTTCCAGGATAAAAGACTCATTTTTCCTGGGAAATCAGATCACCGCGCTTGGAAAATTGTGCAGAAATTTACTTTATCAACAGTTCGTTTATTTTCAAGCATGTACTCTATTCTGAATTATTTGCTGAGCAGTGCTTTATTTTAAATCAGGAATATCCAATCGCATTTGCTGGGTATTCACAATATGAAAACCATAATGATAATCATCGATTTAAGATAGAATGACAGTCTGGTAACAACTTTGCAGCAATACTATTATAAACCAATAAAATGACACAATACAATATACAATACTAATTAAATAATGTAACATTATTGACAATTACAGATATGTCATCTACAACAATACACTATTACGATTACCTCCTTGCTAGAACAGACAATATTTCAAATACAAATTGTACATATTTACATATTTACATAAAAGCTGCAACAACCTACAAACTATTTAATCTCACTTTTACACATCCCTTATTAGTCACACAAGTGTTTTTTTCAGGTCCTCACCGCACATGACCTCACCTAAGGCAATCCACCGGCAATTAGGCTTACTATACATAGCTTTTTCATTGTCCCGATTTGTTGTCCGGTCACTTTTTATTTTTCCCCGATTTGAATGCAAAACTACAGAAGAAGAAAAGACGGAAGATTTATAAGAAAAAGGATTAAGATGACTGAAATTACTTGCCTTTATTCATGCACTAAGAACGGCTAAAAGAATTATAAGGTTAACAAAGATTTAAAAAGACTTTTTGTCCCGGTTTAACTATTTTCAAAATTTAGTATGCCTCGGATTATTGCAATCAAAATATGGTGATCCAAAATATAATCAATATGCTTGGCCCGTATATCGTGGAAAGTCATGAAAAAGTCTTAAAAAGGAAAGGAAAGACTTTTGGTTATATTTTTAAACTTTGTCACCAATCTATCAATGACAGGAACCTTAAATTAGAATTAGAAAATCCTCCTCCCGAATAAGTATTTCATATTTTCATCATACTATTTGTATGCAGATTGCCTACACTAAGAAAAGGATAAATGTAAACGAATATCTGAATATATCGCCAAAGATTTGCAAACTGATTAAAAAGTTAGTGAGTACACGGTGTGTTAATTAAACACTAGTTAGTATGTATAAAAGTTTGACCAGAAGTTTTTCTGGTCCATCTGATCTATCCAAAGTACCTCCTGTTCTTTAGCATAATAATCCTTAGAATTAACTTGAATCGCATTTTTTCGACGTTAAACTTATTTTACGTAGGGGTCTATGCAAAAAAAGAATTCATTCACTAAGTAAAATGAAAATGCATCTTTTCATTTTTTCACTTTCCACCACCAGTAAAATTGGGAAGTATGATAATTTTAAATAGAAATAACTCATACCGGATAGAATGCATTGTAAGCCTCCAGACCGCGGATTTTTCTTCTCTAGTACGGAGCGTTTGCTAATATAAGCATATATATCTATATCTATTTGATAATTTTTTCAAGTGAGAAATATTCTAATATTCGCCGTATGATTATGTCTTGTTAATTCTAAGGACAAACAAGATAATTGAATTGATTTGCAAGACTTTTTCACAATAGTTACGAAAGTTCGTTTAAAAGTATTATGTGAGATTTCGCTATCGTTCGCATGCGGCTCGCAAATTATTTAACTTCTTTAGATCATTTTTAAAAGAAAAAAATCCAAGTTGTTTTAAATATTCATAATTTTAACGGTAATTTAAGTGTGCCTAACTCTTACTTCGTTGATTTTTATACTTATTGTATATCAAATCAAAATGTTCTGGTAAGGGCTAATATATATTCGCAGTTTTTTATCCTATGCATTCATATTTTCTATGTTAAACTTATCTAATGTTTAAAAAAATCTTTGAATGAAATCGCTATGGATAAAAGTACTTGCTGAACATAATTTTTTTATTTTGAAATGTTTAAAATATTCGTAAACAGCCACAGATCAACTTTGCTGGCTTGACCTTTCTTTCGTTGCCTCTAGTGGTGTATATATTAAACTGAAGGAAGTCCGGAATCGATCTGCAACTATCATAGGCATCTTAACTCGAAGGAGCGGAAGTCTCTTTGATGCAGTGTGAAGCAGAGCAAATTTTCGTGAACTGCCGCCCTCATTCGCAGGTTCAACGAACTCTCACAGTTACCCCGTGACCCTTTGAGCCAATTCTAATCGATTTTCGGCTCTCTTTCAAGTACGTTACCTTAGCAACGGCTCATGACGTAGTAAAGAGCTTCACCGCCCCATATGCAGGAATAATTTTCTCTCTTATGCTCCTAGCAATTACTTTAAAAACTCTGCAAAAGTTTTTGAATAATCTCGGAAGTCTCTCTTCGGGCAAATGCGTTTCTTGATGTGGAATTCCTATTTCAGTTTTCGCTATGCAAATTTTCTTAAAAATTGTTTTAGCATTCCTTTAATTGAATTCGAGAATATTACTATTACTACTAATCTCTTTCGGCGAGGTTAGCCCAAAATGACCTCTCTTTCCACTAACTAAAACTAATTAATTCGTAATAATAACATATTTCATCAAACCTATTGACTACATCTATAAAAATAAGTCAATATACAAACAAATAAATCTTAGGTGATAGATAAAAGACATACTGATAAACATAAATTAAATAAATAAATACATTTTAATACATGTAAAAAAAGATACAAGAAAGACAAAATCGATTTGGCTAAATTTGACGGAGAAATAATTTTTTCAACTGGTGAATTAACGGCAAAAAACTGTCGCAAAATCATACTCGGGCTGCAAAAGTTTTTGAAAATAAAAATATATGTTTAATTTTCCATGAATCCCTGGACCAATGTATCTATCAAAAAAGATAAATTAGCGTTCTCCAATCTCTGAAATGATTCACTTTTGTGGACATTTCACTATTTCAAAACTTAATTCAAAACTTTGGGCATTTTCGGCTGCAAAAGGTAATCTTTGAGATTCTTATCTCGATCAATAACTTTGATCGTAAAGATCATGATAAACATATTTTCAGTTTACCCCGCTTAACCAATGCTCACCTGATCGACAGTTCACTCGATCGACAGTTCACTCGATCGACAGTTCACTCGATCGACAGTTCACTCGATCGACGACACCTCGTTAAACCGGAATTAATATTGCTATTTATACGCCGTCTCAAATACGTATGAGATAGAATATAATTAAGATTAGTAATTTGAAGGCAGTCAGCAACTCTTCCGTGAAATCATTTATCGATAGATAATATTTTAGAATTAAGTATTAACGAAATGTTAACTAATCAGCGAAAGATGAGTTATTAATGGAACATACTTTATATAAAGTAAATATTTTCAAATGTAATATTTCATTCATTTTTCCGTATACGCCTATATTTGAAAGAAAAAAAACTTTTACAAACCTGTAAAATTATCTCGATATTCATTATTTAAAAATTAAGTTTTAGAACGAAAAGTTGAATAAAAATATTGTTAATAACTTGTTTCAATATTTGGTTTAATATAATGGCAGTTGTTTAATGAACTATTTGAGTTAATGAATTCATACTAATTTCTTTTGAAATACTGTCAAAAATGGATTATACAAGTATTATGTCGTTATTTCTTTATTTGCTTTCGCAATTTGCAAGAACGGTTAGTCTTCCAACTGTTTGGGTTCAATTCCAAAACATTCCACAAGAAAAATCTTAAAAAATTATTCGGATAAAAATCAAAAGGAAAGTAGGTGAAGATAAGCTCCTCTTATTTCATTTTTCCTAAAACAATTATGGATTAAGGAGAATTAATTCCGAATATGAACCAAACCCAAGAAAGATATAAATTGGCTGTGACTTTTAAAGCATTTGTGACTGAGAATACACGTTTTCACTCAATCATCATTATCAATTAACGCTTTCTGTGGTTATGCTGCCATATTCTGATGACTGGAGTGTTACTGGAGTGATATGAGTGATACTGAGTAATGATATTAAGAGGAGTTCCTCTTTTTTGAATTTTACGAAAAGGTTTTTCGTAAAGTCGTAAGTTTTTCGTATAAGCAAGTTTTCGAATCGTTTTCATCAAACTTAAAGTGATAATTATTTAACAATTATTATTTATGATGATCCTTTCTCCTATGGTTAATTTATTGCATTTTTAAAGTTGAGTACTTACAGTTAATTTCTAATTTCTGGAGTAAAAATTGTGACCTCCTTTTTCTTTGAATCCGTTCTTACGAAAAAGTTTCGTCCCATCATCCGACTTATGGCAACATCAAGGCTTCCTTGTCAACCTTTTTTTAGGAAATGAGTTGCTTCCTATTGCATTCCATTAATCTTCATCATGTCATAAAAGAAGTAACGAAATAACTTAGACCAGCTTTTCCGAATTTAATTTTCACGCAGATCCTTTGCTACTAGAAAGAGAAGTTGTGGAACCCAAAGCAATTACTCTCTCCTCAAATCTAATATAATTGGTTCCGTGACGTTGTTCAATTAGACCAGAAAAGACCTTTCTTTAGAAAAGAGTCCGCATCACAGTTTCCTGATTTCAAGATCATCTCGAGTTGCGTTTTGGTATTCCTTTACGTGTCGTTTCACGCTTTGGAAAAAGGCTACAATTGTCTGTCAATTACTCTTAAATTTTTAGAGGATTATTTTATTCACTATCAGTAGATTACAGTAGACTTACTACTTGATTTATAAAACTGTTTTAAAGTTACTTTTTATGACAACAATCATAACCAGAGAATCGAACATGTTATTCTTCGCTCTGATTTCCTGTTCGTTACAACCAAAATAAAAATATCAATTTTAGTGTAGATTTTACTCAATCCTCCAACGTCGAACCGTCTTAAATTTCTCTTCAATTACACAAAATGTCAGAATAAAAGTTAGTAACAGATAATTTCCAGCTGTAGTTTGACAGGTCTTCCCCCAATCACACGTAAGTAAAACATGCTTTTTAACGGATTTCAGTTTCAGTTCAAGAATTTTAATTTTTAGATTCATTTTCTCTCAGACAGAAATAATACATTTTACTGTTTCTGTTTTCAGTTCGGTTCCGATTCAACGCCCTGATCGTAAAAAAAGACGACAAGATTAAAAATTTGAATGTGGGTAATCGCATTTTGATTTTAGACTGTTCTTAAGAAGAATT
Source organism: Pachydiplax longipennis (assembly GCA_036926295.1). Classification (NCBI taxonomy): domain Eukaryota; kingdom Metazoa; phylum Arthropoda; class Insecta; order Odonata; family Libellulidae; genus Pachydiplax; species Pachydiplax longipennis. Next base: position 7,641,123 of record JAVFKF010000024.1, on the reverse strand, counting down.
TGGGTCTGCAGTATTGGATTTCATCGCGCCAACTTCGTATGGAGATTAATCACTGTAATTAGTATGGATAGATATTTTTCGAATCGTTCAGAATGTTCTTCGAAAAAATATGTATATTTGGCCTTTCTTTCCTACTCCTAAAACACAAAAACATAATTTAAAATGACGTTATATGATATTGATCGTTAACATTTTGCTAGCTCAATGGCTTTCGTTGTAATGTTCCTATACAGCAGTTTATCCCAAACTTTATTACCGATTTATGTGCCGCGAAGGGTGATAAATGAGCCGCAAAAAGATTTGACGATAGTCTCGATGAGAAAATTTGATAGTTAGCAAAGGGTTCGTAAAATGTTTTGTGCATATGTGTAAAAGTTCCCCGCCGAACAATTTCTTCGCCCTAATTTGAGTGAACAGTATTTCTAACAGGCCATTATAAGGGAAATCCTTCAGTAACTGATCTCTACTTTTTGATATTATTGAAAATTTCTATTCTAGATCTTTTCCATGAGAAGCCATATTTTTGTTCAGTTCGGTTTCGTAAAGCTATTTATTATTAAAGTTTCCAAATTTTTGCAAAATCTGCTAACATGTGTAATTTTGAAGAGGTATAACTTTCGACGTAACATTTTATAGATATTTTTCTTTCCTTTTTTATGTAGTTATTTAATATATCTTTGAATTTTTATCAGTTTAAGTTTCACATATTGTTTACAATATTGTTTTAACTTACGAAAAATTGTTTAAAGCAAAATTTGATCGCAATGTAACCCATCATCGAACCTTAAAATACGTCATCAGATTTATCCGTCTTTTATTTAACATTATTTTAAAAGTGGGTCAGCTAGAAAAGCACCTTTTAAAATTAAAGAGTAGCAGTACACGTCGCGCGCGAGCCTCTGCCTCACGATTTCTACTTGCTCAAGTTTGTAATAAGCCAAATTGTAGCTTCGTAGATAGGTTTCACTCTAAAGTCTAGCTTAATAACAAGTTTCGGTGAGGCATAACGATAAATTTGTACGAATAATGACAAATCTGAATGGTAAACATAGGAAATCCGATTAAATATGAAAAAGTATTACTTTTCGTATTTTCGGATAGCGAGGTTAAAGGGTTAAAAGAAAGAGCGTTAAAATTCTAGTGGTCAATATTAAGTTGAATACGATTGCTCTATATGTGACGAGGATCCTATATTTGAGTCGAAATCTTAGTTTGGCGGATCTAGAGCGAGTTGTCCACGAAATTTTCCCTAATGCGAAACCGGCCTTCTAAAGCTAAAACTCTATCGCCCACTACTCTAACTTCAATTCCAGATCAATAGAATTTTCCCCATTCCGAATCTACAAACACGTGAAAGTCTTTGAAATTCCCGAATCGAAGTTAGTCTTCAAGACGCAGTGAAGGGCACGCACTTGGCTGATCTTTGAGCAGATTTTGCAAATGGATTAGACCCCATATACCAAAATGAAGCCAATGCAAATCTACAGTGTGCTCCCGATTATCCGTGCGTGATTTTATACTTTTCGTCGATATTTACCGAGGTCTTGAAAGTAAGGAAACAGAAAACTCAAGTATTATTTTCCACGACGAAGATTGTTTGTATATGGAGCAGTGGGAATGCGGCTATAATGATATTATCGCTGCTAAAAAGATGAGCAGTCGGGCGAAGAAATCTCTTATGATTCCATTAAAAAAATGTAACGAACTATCCGCGAAAATATTAATTATGTTTTATTAAATACAACCATGATATTCGTCTATATATAAAAGAAGGTGTATTTCTGTGTGTTCCAGCATAACTCGATAAACAGAAATTGCACAACTTTAGGTGCAATTAAAGTCTTCCTTGCATAGAACAATAATAGACTACTTTTTACTTACTTTAAAGCCCCCGGTTCGACCCTATAAGAGTCAAAGTGCTCTAAAAAGAAATTCACGTAAACTTCACTTCTATCGGTTTTACGTTGCAGGTTATTTTATTTATTTGCAAAATTAAATGAGAAAGAATTGTCGTACAGAGTCTAGCCCAAGTAGTTATATTGAAAAAATATTGTTATTTTGATCAGGTTCGATTTCATTTGCAAAATATAGTAATCATCACACCACCAACCTAATCCTTTTCCTCGAGGAAACGATACGGGCTTTTCATCCAGTAAAAGATAAAAGTGAAAGTTTGCATTATCCGTGTTTTCTGATTATCCTCTTCCCGAATAATTGAGAGTTATGCAGTACTTAATATACTTTGTAACGTGCCGACGCATGGGTGAATGAAGAAGATAACCAAGGTAGATTATTTTCCAAAAATATCTATCTCTTAGTAAAGAGTAATTTTAAACGAAAGAATATTCTTTCAGTATCTCGCAGTCTGCCCTCCGGACACTCTGTCAATAGTTCGCCTCCACCGCAAATAAGAAAACATTTCCTTATCGGTGGCCACACTTACAATACTCGTTACAGTCTACAGTCAGAATATGTTTCCAGAATAATATAAACTCGGTATCCTTCGATGGAAATACTCTCTCGGAAGTTGAAAATTTAAATGTAGCAGATAGAAAGGTCCAGATCTCGAAATAAATATGATTCATAGGCACAGTTTCAGGATGGAAACATTCCAAATTCGAAATTTTTTATCGATAAACACAACACCACAATTATGGTGGGCTTAAAGGATTTTTTAACTTGAAAAATTAGTTCTCTTTTGAAGAATTGATAAAACATAATATCACGTTCCAGAGGGATTACTTAATGAAACCCAGTCTATTCGGTATGATTACTTTTAACAACTTTCGTTATAATGATATGCATTGTTGAAATCAAAGTCATTAACTTTAGATTATGTTTTTATTTACCAAATATACATTGACAGAAAAACTAATTTTGAACTAGGAGTTGAAGAGCGGATTCCACCTGGAAAAAATCGAGTAGAAAAAAAGATTAATTCACACATTAACTCAATTGAAGGTAATGCAATGTTACAGATAACAGATACTAGCCAAAATGTGATACACCAGTTTATAAAGAAATTTTTATGTTCATTATTCAATGATAACCTTAAGAATCATAAATTTTTAATGGAATAAAACTGAATAAATTCAGTAGAACTTTACAAAGTGATTGTATTATTTCTTGAAATGGAGTTCTACCAAGTAACGACTAAATCAATGGGTCAAATTTTTAATGCTTTTTAATGCCATAAACACGATTAATACATATTTCATCGAAAAAAAAGAAAGGAACGTTGAGACAAATTTTTGAATTTTACATCTGAAATCCAATTATTCACCTTTTCTTCTGCTAAGTGTTTATTTCTCCAAAATTGTATTACCGTTAAGCATTTTAGAACCTTATATACCTACTATCTAAATAATCTAAAATCCTTTTTATAGCTTCCGCTTAGTACACGGTTTTCTCTTTCTCGCTTTAGCCAATCCTATTACTCAGTCGGCAGACCAGAATAAGTTTACGTTATTTTTCACTTTTGTATATCTGGTAAACTTTGCTTCATTGAAGAGTAAAAAATTAGAAAAATTAAGTAGAAAAGGAAGGCGCTCTCTTTGTACGAAAAGTGTTTGTGTGAGACCATTCATAAAAAGCATAGCATGAAAGCAATCAATATTACATAGCAATAGTTCGCTCTATATATCTACAAATGTGGCAAGTAAATCAAAATTAAGAAGATTCAAATTCGTTTTCAGGTGAATTTATTTAAAAGTTAAAAAGCCGAAAATGCCTCCTCTTTTGTATTCTAAAAAAGAAACGAAATTTTTTTTATATTCCGGTTATAATGCTATCCTGCTTCTAACATGGCTTTCACTCGATTCCAAGAAAAGTGTATTAACTGGGTTTTACTTCATTTTAAAACTATGAAACATGGAGGTTCAAGCTAATTCTCACCTTATCTCCATTTTATAAGCATTCCGTTGACCCAAATAGTTCGTCAGTTTCAGGCGTAGACAAGTCGACCGGGATAGTTGTAGGCGCCGACAGCTGGGTATGTGTTGTAGGCGAGGGGAACGGAGTTTCCGTGGTAAGTGCTGGTGCGATAGAGGCCGGTGGAAACATAGGGTGAGGCCAAATACTGTGCTGAGGCCACGGCCAGGACAGCGAAGATAAGGAAGATTGTCTGCGAAGAAAAGGCGAAGGTGAACCGGTGAGCAATAAACAAACTTTAGTGGGAGGTCGTTTGGCAAGTTTTCACACTGAAACTGATTCTGCATGCCAATCTTGAGGAGTCTTATTACCCAAATAAAAAATCAATTGCACTGCTGGACCACAAGTTGATTTTTTTTACCGTTTTCCAGAGCTAAATCCAGTATGTTATGGTGACAGTCTCGGGCGTAACTTGGTGGAATTTCTTCCTTGTAGTATGAAATAAAAATCTGTGATATCTCCCAAGTTAACTTTTAACCGGTTTCATCCCTGTGCGACATCATCAGGTGAGCAAATGATGTCGCGCTGAAACCGGCCGAGGAATAATATGTGGGATTCGCTCAAGATTTTTATTCCAATGTGTTATGTCTGACTGCTAAATTCTATCCTCTCCGATTGCACCACAAAAGAACTGCGTTAACCATATAGTTGGGCCGATGAAGGCAAGTTCATGAAATAATTTACAATTCGGTCCAACTCAGAATAATGACAAAGTGTCACCTATTCTCATCAGGAGGCCGCATTCGGCTGACGGTGATGTGGAATTTTTGAATTTCCCTTTTTCGATGTGGATAATTATTCAGGTGGTGAATTTGGAGGCAAAAAATCAAACAGGCTTTCGATATAGAGGGGTTAAACCATATTCAGCTCGTAACTCTAACTAGTGCCAAAGCTATAGCGAAAAGATGATTAGTGATAATCTTTGAAGGACTCGTGATGCGTGAGAAGGAAGCAGATGAAACAATTGACAATCGTCTGCCAAAACGTCAATCGGCCTGTCGATCTCCGAGAGACATTCGGTAGATCGCCACTGCTCTTTGGGATGTTTTGAAACAACCCTTTCGTTTACATAACTTGAATATTTAGTCTTGTATGTCGTTATGCTTTAATATATCAGTTTCTTAAAAAATCAAGTTTATTTCCTTGCTTTTAGCTCAACTCTTATGGGTGCGTAAAACACTCAAAAATGGGATTCTAAATAATTTAGGCGATAGAAAACCGTATAATTCGATGCTAGTTTAAGTTTAGAGTTCAAAGAATCGCAGAAAAATTTGATTCATTTATGTTAGAAGGTAGACGTGATTTTCGGTGAAAATAATTTCCAAATATTGTACACTAAATTATTTCCCGTTTAAGTTTTCATTTATTTAACCTTTATCGATATATTAACTCTAAAATAGATGAATTTGTTTATAATAGCTTTTGAGCGCTTAAGAATGCTTCTTATCCAAAATAGAGCTACTTTTAAGAATAATATAAAGGAATTATTTTTACTTTCACGACGTACAAAGACAAGTAAAACTAGTATACTTCGCACATTAATTTGTGAGAGTGTATAAGTTTTGTTTATAATTTTCTTTATTTGTGAAAATAAATGAAATCTTCATACTAAGTTGAAATTCAACTTAGTTGAGGCAGAACTCACTGAGCTTACTTCTAACAATACTTTGAAAATATCGCTATTGAACGCTGAAAATTCTACTAAGATATTAAAACGCAGCTATCTTTCTATCCATTTCTTATTCCCTACATAACTGAATGAAAGGGGATTTAAGCGGATTAAATGAAAAAAGTTAAAGATTGCTAACTCCAGTTAATTTAACCTAAGACGCCGAAAAGTATTTTCCGCAGTTGACTCGTATTCGAACGCCGGATATAAATTAACAGTGGATTCTAAAGAATAAGCAAAAACCTCCCATAAGAGGGAGGATCAAAGGGGAGAGACCTCGCTTGGAGGCATCTCTCCTTTAAAACAATGGAGACGAGAGGAACAACTTGTTCGTCTGGTAGAAAAACGGCGGAGGGAGAGAGAGTACTCACCAGCTTGTACATGGTTGGAGAGTTGCTTGCTGTACTTGAGGGTACTGATGCTTCCCTCGGAGGGCACGTCGCTTTTTTATACTGAGATGGGCGTATGCGAGGATGGGGAAATCATGAAGGTGAATCGGGGATTGGTTACGTCGCGAGTGGGCGGATTAATGTCTCCAAACGCACTGTCCTTCTCCTGTCCGTCTCAAACCACGACCTTCTTTTGTGTCTTTTTTCCAGATCTGCGAATCGACATGAATACGGAATCTATTATCTCCGCGGATATACGTCCGGCTTTAGGAGGACACACCCTCACAGATTTTATAAAATCTGTCCTCCGTTGTTCTAGTTTATCCATTCTACATTTCTGTATATGTATACATTATATGTATATATATATAATATTGTATTAGTTTATGCATCATATATAAGAGTTTTAAAGATTAAGTGGGTTGAGAAATTCTCCGTTAGCAGTATATGCCACTAAAACGTCGGCCCACATGTGTTGTCATCTCTTTTTTAAGACAATAATTCCCTTTAAGCTAAAAATTTAGCTATGCCAATCAGTAGGTTTTGTAGGTTTTTCACACCTCCCTTCTTTTATGCATTTTCCTGCAGTGAAAATATTTTCCTAAGAACTTAACTCCGGTATTTTTTTAATACATGCTCTTTTTTCCCCGTCTTTACTCTTTTTATAGCTTATTTTTCTCTTCCCTCTATCCTTTCTCCTAAAATGACGGACGGTTAGATGTAACAAGAAACACAACAGTCTAAATCTTGCCCTTAATACAGTTATTCCATTCCATTCTACGTCAATGGAGAGCGTTATCTAACAGATAGAGCAGCAGTCACGATGGATGTGACAGAAAAGAACCACAGTACGCACCATCTCCACAAAAGCATCGATAATATTGAAGTATTTTTTAAAATTTTAATGCTTGCCTCCTTGGTTAATAGTTACGTCGATATTTCAAAAATTATTTTTATCATCTATTATAATTTTCATAATTGATTCTTACATATCAATTTAATCAATTTAATTGAAAGTTCAAGTCTTCTATTTTTGTCATCTTACAAAAATAAAGAATGTTTCTCTAAACAGCATATGATCACCCTAAACTCCAAAGAATGGTTTTGGGGAATGAGTAGGCGGATTAAAAATGCACGGAATCGAGACAAATGGAGAAGTAACGGAAACACAAGGTCTCAATCATTTTTCAGCATCCGGGTTCGATCGGTGAGGAAAAATGTATTTCAACCAGGGCCGGCACGACATTAAAGGCGAACCAAAGGGCGGCAAAGCATTGGATTCTTTCCTCATTGCATTTGCAGCTGACAAAAATTAAGGATTATATCAAATATAAAAAGTGCGCAAAAGACTTGAGAAAATATTTTTAAGGTAACTCGTAAGATATCGTAAAACGCTGAGATTTGAATGATAAAATCCTTGCAATTCTGGCTAACATTTCGCGTTGGTCGATTGTCATAGTAAATCTATACAATAAGAGAAGAATTTTCCATATCTTTAATGCTGAAAAATGTAGAAATAAATAGGAGGAATAAAATACGCTCGAGATATCTCGCGGCGTTAGAAATATCTTAGATGCCTTGAACATTTATTTAAAAATTTCTAATTACTAAGAGAATAAAATAAATACTAAATAAGCCGCTGTCTTTAGTAGCATACGTTATTTATTGTTAAGAAGTATTTTTTAAAAAATGTTCGTTTTAAAACTTTGTCAGTAGAAAAAGCCAATGGCAACGTTTTCGATAACAATCATGAGACATAATAAAACACACAATACTCATATTGAACACAATAATACAAAATTATTGACCATTACAATAAAGATATCTCCTAGCTTCAAAATTACTACATTTTAGGATAGATCATAACTTTTTCTCGGCTGATTTTCTCCAAAAGCTAAGTTATTCAACAAAAATTTACGTGTATTGTCCTAAATCTAAACATTTAGTGATTGTTTCTTTGTTTATATCCCTTATTTAACTTACGAAATTTTTAGCATCCCAGGGAGGCATTCACTGCTTCCGAAATTATATAAATTTAGTGTATTATATGGGGATATAAAATTAGATGATTATATTCTTGGTTGAAAAAAAAATTACATCACGATTCATAAAATGAGAAATTTATTTTTTTTCTTTAATTCCATGTGATCTTCCCGTAAAAAACTTGAACCTTATTTAGGTATATTTAATGAGTCTAGTTCTGCTTAGGCAAAATGTGAAGCACCTAAAGTTAGACATTATCAATGAATATTTAAGTTCTTTACTTTGTTGAATCTCTCCTAACCTCGCTGTAAATTATCTTCCGAATCTGAGAGCATTGAGATATGGGATCTTTAAGCGTGGGGATCTTTTGTATTCTTAGAGTGCACAGCTCAAAAGAGAATAAAAGTGCAATTCAAATTTGTTTTCGACGTACACGAATGCTGGCTCTCTTCCCACGTCCGAGCGATTGCCAGAAAATCCATGGCCTATATTGAATGAATCGAATTCGAGGAAATATCTCGTACGGCCACGGTTAAACGGGGAAATCCATAGCAAATGATCGAAACAGTGAATATAGAGCTTTTTGAAGACTTGATATTCGTAGCGGATTTCCAAAATCCGAGCCAATAAATCAAAGAGAGAATTATTTTCGGATTCCGAGTAATATTTCTGCATTATCTCGTTTAACTCCTCTTCCTCCGATTCCTACCCTTAAATTGCGGTCTATTCCGTGGCATCGTTCCAAAATGGCTATCTTATGATTAACTTCATCGAATTGCTGTGATTTTCATCCCTTCCATGTCGAAAGATGAAGTTTCACCCGAATTAAACTTGACATTTATAGATATTCCACCAGAGTATTTCACCTTATTTATTACTTCTCGGTCATTTAGAGGAAGAAGGGTGTTTGTGGTTTTCAATTTCTCAGTTCTCTTTTATCAACTCACGATCACCTGCTGTTAATATCTCTGTTTTTAATGACAGCCGTGTGCAATTTTTCTCTCCTACAACACGATTAACCAGGTTATGCACGATCATCAAATCGAAGAATAGCAAATCTCATCTAGTGGATCGATTAAAAAAACACCGATACTTGAATAGCGGATAGACAAGATGGAGAAATATTTATTTATTATTTACTGCAGTTAGACTGTCGTCAGGTGGCACAGTTGTCTAGCAACATTAAAAACAAAAACACAATCCCTCACACTAGGAGACTTATGAAGATTTTGTAGTAACATCACTCATTTGGCAAACAGTAGTATAATACAAACAAAAACAATAACAAGACTTAATTTATAGACCATCCTCCTGGTACATCTCTAATTTCTTTCGACTATATATGGTGTTTTATATATGAGTATATTTTTAAAATTAAATAAAATTAATATAATGAAGCGCAACTTTGTGAAACTCAACACACATGTTGAAAGAAGGAATACTAGTTATGCTTCCTTTGGAAATTACTATGTATTCTTTCTTTCAATATGAGTATATTTCTTCCAAGAATATATTTTTTGTGATAAAAATATCACTATTTTTCTCTCAATCTCTCAAAACCTATCTTTCTTCCCTTTTTCTTGTATATACTATATTTTAAACTATTGCTCAAAAACTGACTTCTTGAGTATCTTAGAATAGAGCTTCCACTGCAAATTTATAATTTGGCCAGTTCCTTCAACGTATGATTAGCGAAACTGATCAAAATCAGAAGATGTCAATACATGGACGAAATTAAAAGTCTGATGTGGAAGTTGGCAAGCGTTTTTTTATGATGGTTACGTATCCGGTTGTTCTCAGAATGGAGGTGAGTCCTTGTTGGATTCTCTGAACTGACCCAGCGTAAGCTCTTCTCCTGCTTAACGGCTTAAGCAGTGTTTTCAATCTATTTTGATAACACCGCGTACGACTTACAGCTTTAGGAATCGAGATTTTTTTCTTTCTTTACATCCGGAATGACCCGGAATCCTATCAGAGGAAAACACCCACGTGCGATTTCGAAATAAAGATCCTCCATTTTAATCATATTTTAATGAATATTATAAACGAAAGGACGTGTAATAAATAGCTGAATGTAATCGACAAAGTTTTGTGGTATACACATTGATAACATCTACGTAAGTGATGTATAATTTGTACTTTGATGTGTTAGTTTAATTTCGAATGAGTGACTTGATGAGTAGTGTGGGAGTGATTTAAAATTGTTATTAAAAATTATCCTACCAGTTATTTATTTTTACAAACTAATTTCCACTTGTGCATCCGATTGAGTTGTACATTTTTTGTTTTATGTCTAACTCTGCCACTATTTTTAAAACTTATCTGAGGTGTGAAATACATATTTATAATAATAATTACTAAATACACTCCATTAGTAATGAAAAGAGCTCTGAGAAGAAGAACAAAGAAGAGTGGTACCAATAGTCATCTTAGTTACAGAAAATGCTACGAGTAATTTTTATAAGTGTTTAGCAAAATTAAATATCTTCTTAAGTTAAATTTCGTTCATGTTTTCCATTGCCATTTTATCTGTACCGAGAGGTCACTATATTTTCTAACTTATTATCATTATTGAATTTCTTACTTCTTAGCGCTGAGGCTGCGAAACCTATTCCCGATTCAAAATAAAAAGAGATTAAGAACTGCTCATGTACTCTTTTATTTTTGTTTTAACATTCACTCATAAATCTTCTAACTATACAGCATGTAACAATCATTGCTGTTTTCTGCAGGAGAAATAGCAATTTTCTGCTGAAATAGCAGTTGATACAATTTTAACTGATCTATGATTCCAAATTTCATTTATTTTCTCTGCTAATGGTATGTAGTTTTGTATCTTTCCTTATGATTGGCTTTCAAGTTTCCAGTGTTTGGTACGGATATATCTATTAGATATGTTATTATTTCTTATTTCATGTTAAGGTCTATTGTTTGGTTTAGTCTCAATCTCGCCCTAAATAAAGTCCACTATTATTATCATCGATGCTTAATATAAGTATATTTAAATTAAACAATTTAGTAGAAGTCCGAAAATGAAGAAAATAGCGTTTCAAATGAACTTGTTGTGCATCTTTGTTGAAGCTAGTTTTAGATCCCTGGGAACTTTAAAAATGCAAAGGGTGGGCGTTCCGCTCGAGAGGATCTCTTCCAAGGATGGTCAATGATATTCATGGAAGCAAGGTCTAGAAGGAGAGAAGGTGAGGAATACGAAGGAGGACTTTTCTTTTTACTTCACGTTGCGGTTGAGTCTGCCGTGACTTAGAGAACCAATTTTCGGCGAAGGATTTGCAGATAGGCTTTGGAGGTCACTGGAGGAGAGGAAAGTGGTTAGACGAGGAGAATAGAGTTTGTCCTAGCCAAAAGGAGATTCGATTTCCTCTCTTTTATCTCTCATCCGTTGAACTGATTTCCATCGTTCTAAGCTGCCTTTCAAATTTACAAGGTCAATGAAAGTTCAAATTTATTTAAACGAGTTTCCAAGACAATTGCATCCATGACTGTGAGAAATGTGTTATGTTTGTGCTGGTTTTCACACCTCCTGTAGGGGTACACTTTTATAGGATGAGATCTTAATGCACCGATTTTATTTAGTCATCATCGATTGTGAATATTATTGATCTGAGATCACATTCCAGCGTAATCTGATGAATTGGTAAATTTAGAAAAGGCACATGTATTTATTAATTATAATACGTTGATTGGCTGCGATCGCTGCCACTGATTTGCCGCGAAGAAGCAGACATCTAATCCGCTACTTAGGAAAGTATTTTCAAACGACTATATCTAGCAGACCAGCAGAGGGTAACACTTAGCGCAAAACGGTTATTTTTTATGTTCAATTCTTTGTTACGCTAAACAGATATCGTCACAAAATCCCCCTGAGAACCTCTCCTTGTCAAATTTAGAGATGGCGCAACGGAGCTCGTTTCGTTAGATTTATTTTTCGAAAGTAGAGTTACGGCAACGACAGAACCCCTAGGTTGAAATTCACTTCAACAGAAGATACGACTACCGACGGAATCTTTTCGAAAAATTCATCGGTTCAGAACTTTTAGACGAGTGAAATTTTACTTTCAGTAAAGAACGAACGAGATCTTAGAGAAGCATCGGCACTAGGAACTAGGAAAAAATTCCAAACGGATAATTTACTTTTGGTCGTTCTTTCTTCAGGCTATTAGAGAAGCTAATAGGGTATATAATGTATTGATGAGAGTGTAACTACATCCCCTACCATACGTCACTGGTGGCTCACGGGGTATAAATCCAAGTCCAAAATCTAAACATGTGAAACACAAATATTAACAAACAGCTCGTAAACACTAATTGTTTAACCTCGATAGTTGTGTCATCTTTTTCGGCACTCTTAACTCATATTGCGGCATATTATTGTCCCGCGGCGCATATTTCGTAAAGAACCATTCTATAGCTTCGTCTTTTACATGAAGATAATCATCGACTTCATGATTGCGTATCTCAAAGTGATATTCCCAATAAACAAGAAACAAATGAATTGGTGGATGGGCATCGATGATTTTTCATTCGATCACTTTCCCTTCTTATATTGCCTTCAGATGACTCTTTTTCGCCATTTTTGTGTTCAATATTATTATCACTATCACCAATCCAATAATGCTATCCTCTAATACTATTAACAATATTCCTTTTTTGTGATGTTGTGTGAAAATTCTGAGATGGTAGCTTAATTACCGACAAAAGTATTGGGAATGATATCCTTTGAAAGATCAGATCCCCAAACCCCACTGGTTGGGATTGGATTGCTTGCTTCAAAATAACGAATTTTTGAGGCTTTTAAAACTCTACCAAGAGAAAAACCCACTCTTTATCATTCAATTTGTAACTCACTTCTCCATCAATTATCTTGTTAATATACTGTCATTATATAGTCAATAAGGTAAGATTTTTATAAATAGAAGCCTACAATTTTGTACAGTTAAGTGAGAAAAACTATGTATTTTAATATGTATTTTTTAATCAAAAATTTATGTAAAGTAAAATTCATTTATATTTATATGTATTTTTAATATAGAGTATATAATATGAAAAAATAATGAGATTGATGGAAATATGTATTACTGTGTATAATTTATCATCATATTGAGTCTGGCGAGATATTTGTTCACCTTCCTAAATACTCGGCTAGCGGGAATGTGTATTGAAGGGTTGTTCTGTACTCTGCTTATCAATTTTCAATTAATTATTGCAGCGAAACTAAGGCCCATTCAGACGAACGTCGTTAAACTTTTCATTTACTCTACTTCCTGCAACTCAACAAAAAGATTCACTAAAATCCCCAGACAAAACTGAGTCCCTCCTTGTGAGTATAATTGTGAATTTTTCACGTCCCTAAACTACCATTACCAAACATGCAGTGATTTTCAAACGGTCGGTAAAAATCTATGGAGTCGTAACGACCGAATACGGAGGATTAACATGTAAACGTTTTCCTCAAATAGAGGACCCTTTCACTTTCATTTTGCCCAATTAACTCGCAGGTCCTGGGCGGTCGGGAACCGGTTTCCATCGGATGATCAAACCAATTTCCCTCGATTACAAAAACGAAACCACGTTTCCGAAGGTAGTCATTTTCGTTTTGTTATGTAAGAGGAGAGATCATTTTCACACCGAAGAGGGAGTGGCGGTAATTAAGGGGGAGCAGAAGGGAGAAGATAATAATGGGAGAGAGATTGTCCATCCCGAGGGGAAGGAAAAAAAGAATAAGTTGCTGAAGCGGACTTCTGGCATTAGATGCGGAATTCGGGAACTCTGGGATTAGGATTTCCGTAAAGTGCTCCAGGGCCCCAGGGTATTTTATTTTAGGGATACGGAGAAGCTGCGTGTCTCGTGTTTAAGGGTCTCTGTTGCCCCGGGAGACGGTCTTGTGTTCCCGTGCACGATTTTATTTTTCTTATTTTTACTTTGAGAGTCCTTTCACTCGAGTGCTCTTTCGAGAAATTGACATTCTTTTGGGCGAAACATTCAGAAGTTGTGCGTCGCAGTCCGACCTTTCCTATTTTCCAAGTATTTATTCTTCGAAAGCCGCTTCTCGACGATTCCTCCAATATAACTGCTCTTCTCTAGAATTAATTCGTCTTTTAATTAATAGGGGATCGGGTGTAAGAAGGAACTCTCCAATGCCAAATCTGGGAATTCAGTATTTTGAGAAAAACCATCGGGACTTAGCAGTAACAAACGTATAATCAGACTTCATCGATTCAAATGATAATTAAAATATTTAATGAGTTCCTGATTTCTTTCTTCTGGCGAAACAAAATGGGATTGCATTTTAGATAAACTTAAAAACGTTGTTTATATTATCGGTACACAATTATATAAAAGCACAATAACATAAATAATTCTACATTTAATTATATCGCACACTTTGAGCAAGGAGATATAAAAATAACAAATAGACATATATTGAGATTTCAAATCTTAAGTCTGAGACTGAGTGAGTTATCTTCCTCCCTTGAAGATGGTAACTTAGTTACCGAAAAGGTATTGGGAATAATAAACATTGCAAAGTGTTACCACGGACAACCCTAACCACCTTTAAATTGGTTTCCTTCAATCAATCTACGGCTTTTTGGACCTTTCAAATTCTTTTATATTAATCCAGCCGTTCTGTTCCGTTCTCTCTTTATAGTCCTCGAAATGGCTTTAATAATCGAAAACAACATACTTGCGTTACAAAATGCTTCCAACGAACTAACCCACAGTATCTCCTCAGAAGATAAACCGTAGAAAAATATATCTGTGAGTTGCTCACCTTATTATCGCATCATTGAATATCCTTTAATGAATTAGATCACTTTGGATAAATTCTGATGCATCCTACAAATTTTTGGTAACAGTTTTTATCACTTACTATTATTCTTACTATCATACCAAGCTAGATTATTAATATTTTGAAATTTTACAGTATATATCTCGAGATCAGAATTATAGAAGAACTGAACCATCCAGACAAATCGAGATGAGAGAAAAGGAATTCACAAAAGGCACCTTTTTAATGTCTTCCACTATATTGGTGTCTTCCATTAGATCCGTGTTAAGTTGGCTCTCTTTAAAATGTTACATTTTTAAAAAATAAGCAGAAAATTCTACCATATTTCATGCCGCCTAAGGTAGTTCATTTTTATGAATCTAAAATCTACACTCAAATTAATATAAGCGTACTGCTCTCTGGTCTTGTAAAACCAAACTTCATTTTTACCTTTTAATTAACTAAAATGCTAACAATCAGGCAGTATAAATGTTTTAATATTAATTTTATAATTATAATTGGTAAGACATACCTTTTCTTGCTTTGCTTCTTAGGAAAAATTCCTAGAAAAAAAGGATGTAAAAAAGTTTGACGGGACCGTTAGAGAAAGATCCCGGGTTCGATTCCCGGTTCCTTCAGACTTTTTTGAAGTCCGTTTTTCCTTGGCAATGATTTAAAAGTTAAAGATGAAACCCTTTTCTTTCGATTTATAATGTGAAATGCGTATTAATTTGTAATGCTCCGATTAGATCGATACCTCGAATGTAACACGGTCCCTCGTCTTAACCAGCTTTAACTGTTTATATAACTTTTCTCATGAACAAGAAATTTAACAGCGCTTGTCTGTACCTTCTTTTCTAAGATAAACTGTAAGTAATCAATCCAAAAGGGTAATAGAACTTTCTCTTCGGATGATGTAAAAGATATTTTTTTAAAAAGGTAAGGCCTGAGGTAGATTTCCGCGCTTTTTAGTTAAAAAAAATGCTGCGCATATCTACCGTTAAAATTGTAATTTTAGGGTAATATTATACACATTTCTTCATACTGATAAATTCTTTGTGGTATATAAGCAATATCTTATTTACCTCGTGTATCTTATTTTATCGTAATATTTTGCGACGTTTAGTTCTCTGTGCGCTCACGGTTGGTTCTTGGAAACTTTCAAATGTTAAACAAGATCCTTTTATCAAAACATGACATTTTGCCAATCTCTTTTGAGGCTAATGATTTCCTCTTAAAGGAACTTTTTATTTTATCTCCTTAAGCAAATGTTTTCGTTATGGAATCTGTATTCTAAGGCGGGACTTGGGGATGAAAGAGGATTCACGACTTTGTATTTCCTCAACTTTATTAGCGGAAAATTAGAGGAATCTATCCACATAATCAAGAGTGTAAACAAAGTAAACCAATCATAAAAATGCATCGAATAGATTATTCAAAAAATGATAAACTGCATATCCCTGTGAAATAGAGGTGTGAAATTGCAGGATTCACAAGGCTTAAGGCTTAATTTGCCATGAAAATTCGTCGTTACTTTTAAAAGAGTATCCTGGGTTCGAATCTTGACGACTTAAATATACTCTCATAAGAAATGCACGTAGATTTCATTCATATCATTGCAAACTTCAGTTCTTTTCAACTTTAAATTAAAGATATTACGAATTCGAGATAAGCATTAAGAGGACGGAAATTAAATACTAATACTTATTTTATACGTGTAATAATATCTTTCGCGATTCGAATTAGCAAGAATTATGGTGATTTGGAAGAGAAGTTTGTGGAATTGGTGGTTATAATCTACCCGTTTTCATGATTTTTCCGTAGGAATTCATGGGGAATTTATGTCCATATTAAAATTACATTAAAGTATCACAGACATACAATTCACACTCTTCTGCTTAGAAGGATCATATGTATATCATAATAGAAATACAATAGTTAACTTCATTTTTACGTGGTAGTTCACTAATTATTTATAATATCGTGGAAAATTCATAGAAGTTCTTTTAGTGTTGTGTGCTCATTAATATTGTATTTTATTTCAAAGTTGAACATATGATTCATGGTGTGGCATTTTCTTCCATTGGAAATAATCAAGAGAATTTGTTTGTGTACCTTTTAGTGTATTAATTTTATCTGCATTATAATAACTCTTTTGGAATAGACAAAAGACAGCAAATTACTTTGGTTGGTTCTCAATTTTTTCAAGTGTTTGATTATAAAATTTTTACTTCACATGTATTTCCATGCGAAACTCGTTTAATTTATCTCGATTCGGTCAGCATTTATTTGAATCTATCTTACAAAGCATTAAAATTTAATACTTCGCGATATTGAAAAAATAAGCACTTTAAAATTGACTGTTTTCTTTCCTTAGCAGCAAGTAAATAGCATTATTTGTTAATTTTAATTTTAACAAAGATTTACGTTTTATAGTAATATATAATATAACCTCTAATAGTTTGAACACTCGTTTTAAAGATAACGATCCTTATTCCCTTCAAGCCTTTTTATCTACTGTTCTCTCTTTATCAGTAATTTTCTCGCATTTTCATAAAAATATATACAATTATATTCCGCTGAATTGCAATTGCGAGGCCACGCCGAAATTGGCTAAAGCTAACAACTTTAATGATGCTAATCTCCTGTGATCCAAATATTCATTCTAAATTTCGAAGTTGTTCTCCATCCAATATCGCATTAATTTAAGTTCTAATTATTTTCTTTCTGCTCTGATATACCTGAATAAATCTAATTCTGTCGTGTTCTTGTTAATTCCAAATCACACTCCTGAATCCGTATTCATCAAAGTATGCCACCTAACGGTAGCTCTCGTTAATATTCATTTCCATTAAGAACACAATATGCGTGGTACTGGAAATCCACTTGACTCGGTGCAGAATTTTTATTTAAAAGCATTTTTAGTTCAACTCAGTCAAATATTATGCGTCAATATCTTCAAACAGCTCGTGTAAAATACTTGAAACCTTCGGAATGTGGAATTTTCCTATATGAATTAGAATAAAATACTAGTATCAAAGTAAAACTACAATTCTCGAATATATAGATTTTACAATATTTATAGTTAATGATTCTTGAGTCTTGAATTTTTAAAAAACAAAATGAGATAGTACACGACTCATTTATCACGATTAATTAATAAACTTCCGCGATTAAAAGCATTTCATCAAGCCTATCCTCTTATAGATGATCATTATTGAAGCTTTAATTACGAGTAGCTTTGACCTGGATTAAATAAAGGACTTGTATTTCTTTCCTCTCCATTTTCATTATATTATTTCACAGCAGTAGCGTAAAAAAAGAATTTTGTGTCATCTCGTTGTATATGACAGTTTTACCACACAATTAAAATGGTCTGTTAAAGGAAAATTGAACTCTCGCCGTGATTCTGACAGCTATAAATTGTCTCCTTCCGTTGCATTAACTAGTTTAGTAGAATTCATTTCTCTAAAGTAATTGAATATGATTGCTTTTAATTGCAAACCAGGCATTGATTTTCTCATATGTTAATACGAGTTTTCTATAATTTTTTAGTTTCAATATTATTTTGTAATTCTCTTTTCTCGTTATCCTACTTCTCATATCCCCAAGATTAATAAATTATTCATTATTTAAATTATCGAATGATGCTCATGTCTACCTTTCCTAGATAAATTGTGTATTTAGAAATGATTTTATATTTAGAGTAGATTTCATTTAGCATTTTATTCGTATAGGTCTCAGATATTTTAGATTTGAACTATCGACTTATTGAGAACTTTGAATGAATCCTTGCGACTATGAAAAGTGACTTACTTGATAGAATTTGACTTCGTACTTAAATATGGTCTTTTTTATTTTTGTATTTTCTTCATAGTGTATAGTATTTTTAGTCTTTTATTTGAGTGTTTGTTATTTGTACCTTGTTTTATTTCTAAGTCATTATAAGGGTATCTGTTTTATGTTCTTTTAATCATTGCTCTCATTATGACTGTGCAGGATTGTTACACCTGATTCTAGTCTTACTAGTTCTTACACCTAGTTCTAGTCGTGCAGTTAAGAAATGGTTACCGATATGTGATAAATGGAACTTGAAAGTCGCACTCTCGCCGAAAACAAAGACGTCACGTATTTACTTAATATAGATCAGAATTATTTGACGACAGGAATCATAGAATTTCCTCTGAGAATTTTCTAATTCCCATCGCTGATCGAATTAGCCGAAGGAAAGTATGCAAGACGTTAAAATATGGAAAAAGGATAACTCTAATCACCCTTTGGAATAACTTCGTTAACATCCAAGCGAAGGTATTGAAAAATACGCGATGTTTTCGAAGGGCTCTTCAATTTCCAAAATGGAATGTTCGGAAATGATTCCATTTTATCGCTGATTTGATGAGGAAAAGAGGCGTACATTAATTTGCAATCATGAGCCGCTAAGCGATCTCTAAGGGATTTTCGTGCTGTTTTAGGATACTTATCGAAAGCGGTCGTCGAAAGGAGAGAAATTTCATTTTGATTTCCTCGTTTATTAGGGGTGATCTCCCACACGACTCCTACACAGAATCCCTTCTTACCGCTTTATTTGACCTTCTGCTTCTCATTCCGCCTCTCCATCAACCTTTATCTCCATTTCCTCTATTTCATCCATCTATTTCCTCCACTCTCAACGCCACTTCCTCACTCTTACTTTTGCCTTTCTATTCACCGCATTTTACCTTCTCATTTCGATTTGCCGTTATGTTTTCCTCTCTCTTTTCTTTCCATCTTCTCTTATATTTGAGATTATATTCCTTTTCTATACCATACTAGATTATACTTCTTTTTACTATCAAATTCTCTTCAGCAACCACTATGAAAGGGGGTTTGAAAAACCTGCGCAAACCTACTCATAGTAGAAGCTAAAGGGTGAGTACTGTGCCTAACATGGGAATAATAATACAGCAATACCATGATAAAAATTATAGAAAATGAAATCAAAAACTGGGCATAATACGGTCCTTCGCTAATAAAAAGTACTACTAAGTACACTAAGTACTAAGTAAACTAATAAATACTAATAAAGGGAAATCGCAAAGAAAATTATCTCTCCAAAAAAGACCTTAAATTATGTGTACAGATAATGTGATAATTTCCGCGCTATGAGCATGAAGATTTTCGAACTTATCAAGTAGAACTGATGCTTTCCAATCTAACTGCAGATCTCCACACCTTCATTATCCATCATTTTAATTATCTCTCTCCGCCATCTGCAGTTCACTGATGCACGTGCACTGCACTCGGGGGCAATGAGATGACAGCCCCGGGGGACCCAATAACAAAAGAGGGCCCCGAGAGACGAGTGCAGTGACGCGGATTTCGCCTCCGGTCACCTCCTTTTGTCCGGACCCGGAAGAATAAGACGCCATCTCGGCGAAAGGGGAATCAAGTGCATCGTATGCGGATGTACTTGTAAACTTCCTTCGCGACGGTGGCGCCGACAACGGGTCGATGTCGAATTATTATTTTAATGCCTCGCACGCCGAGAGAGCGGCCGGCTTTCTTCATTTTTTTAATGGCGTCGTTTGCAGGATCCGTCCCTTTTCAGCCCACGAGGAAAATTATTCCCCGAAAGAGGAGAGGGTAAAGACCCGGTAATTCCGGCACAATGAGTTTAAATTGAAAATCTCTCTCTCGCTGCCGAATTACAAAAAGCTGTTCCGACGCGCATCTCTCGATTTGCGGTCACATGAATTGGCTCCATCGCATTGATCCCTCGATCAACAAACGAATCTCTCACACAAACATGAAAACATAAGTGGGTATCGATGTGGAATGCATTAAAGGATTGCATTTATAACATTCCCTTTTTCTCATCAATCTCTTTTGGGAAATATTTTGATTGAACTCTTTCAAAACTTTATAATAAGAACCTCTTAAAAATGCATCTACAAGGAAGTGATTCATTATAACTTCAAATTTGTTTATTTGTATTGTTTGCTGTGAATTATTACGTCCATCAATCCTCACTTTGATCGAGTCATCGTTAATTGGGGAATCTCCTTGCTTTTATGAAACGCATCGAAAGCGTATTTGTTTAACTTTGATTTGTGAAATGATGAATCTCTGTGATGTGAAGAACATCTTTGTCATGGGCAGAGTCGATTGAATTATTCAACCTTATCTGCAGCAAAACACTTCGTACTAAGTGAACTTTATTAGAAAACTAAAGATCCATTTGATATAGAAGGTATGTATTAAAAGCAAACATATAAAAGTAAGCATATATGTGACGTAGTATGTGAGGCATTAGTGATGGAAAACCACAATATAAGTTTCCATTATTTTCACAGCAAACGTATTAGCTTTAGACAGCTGGTGTATATGATACATTCTTGATATTTTCTTTATTGCGTAATCTCTTTAGTCCCTTTTACATCCATTCTTCTCCCAGCGGTTAAGAAAATACAGCGAAATCGTCCTCTACTGCTGATATATTTTCCTTTCCTCTTAAAGGGGATCCATCGACGTGGGCGAATTTATAAATGACATCTAAAGATACGGAAATCATCAACAGGAAAGCCAGAATAATGTGAGGAATGGTGCCTTAAATGCAGGAGGGGTGAAAAGAGAGAGATACAATAAAAGAACTTAAGGGTCTTCCCACAATGCATTGCCTCTTCTGATATTCTCGGTCGAGGGAGATTTCTCTCGGGTCGATACGACATTCGAATGCTCTCTCAGGGCATCGAACCGATAACCGAAAGCGAAAAAGACCGTTATTTTCGCCGGAGTAAAAACCGAACCGAAAAATTAAAATTCTAGGGGCGAAATTTATTCCGTCCTGATTTTCTGTTTTCTACCTTGAACAATTTACTTAAGCGTAATTGGAGAAAGTTTGCTTGTGTAACTTGCAACTAACTATTATTAAATTTTATTCTAAATTAAGTTTAATTTATCGTGAGCTAAAAAAAGCTGAAAGGAAAAGGCTCCCAAGAGTGGGTATCGAGTTGTCCCTTGGTGGAAGTGTTCCCGGGTTTAATTACCTGTGGGAACCCATGTGTCCGATTAAATGTCAAAGCAGTTTTGGCAGTAATACAGTGAAACTCCTCAACAAGGAACATTCTCGGTGTCTGTCCATAGCTGAGGGGTGTCCGCTGAAGATGGGCGTCTTTTAAACTCTCACGCGATAATTCTGATCGGAGCATAATCAATCTGTCCGAGGGGTATCCTTTGTAATAGTGTGTCCATTAAGACGGGGTTTTACTGTACTTTAATGATAAAATAAACTTTCAGGAGGATATAATATTATAATTAACAGAGTCAAAAAACCGGCTCGGTTTCATTCGGGGGAGAAACCAGAAATGAGGAAGGATTTGTTAATTTCGTTTAAACGGAGCGAAAACCGGAACGAAAAATATTACTGTGCAATGCCTTATTCTTGATCACTTATTCCCTCTCTATTTCGCCACTTTACTGCTTCGTATGGATAAATTGAAAATTTGTACTGGGAATCATAACGGGAAGATTTTTAAATTGCCTCTTTTAAAATCTTTCCGAAAGTTACCTTCGAATTCTCTGATTTAGATTTATTCCATGAGAGCTGTATTAGGCGTAAGGCAGTGAGTGCACTAATACTAACATCTCTACCTACTCTATCAATTTTTCTAATTTTCAGTGGAAGGAATGACTAGAAGTAATCTGTTTTAGAGATAAATTCCTTGTAACGCTTTGTCGATGCCTCTCAGAGATCGCCCACGTTGTTTACTGAAATCACAACTTCATCTACTCCGTCAAATGCTCTGAACCGATGAATTTTTCGAAAAGCTTTCGTCGGTAATCTAATCTCCTCACCTGGAGCGAATTCCACCCGAGGGATAGCCTAAACTGGAAAGCCTGAAATCTCAGCTAACGAAAGGAACTGCTCTTCGTCTCCTTTATCAAAAAGGTTAACCTAGCTTTCCAGTAACACTACAATATCATCTAGTAATTGGATCATATCTATTTCTCTCGATATCTTTTCTCATCTTGTCTACTGTGTCTTATAATTTAAGCATTGAAATTTATTGGGGAGAGCCAACCAGCCTTGTCTTACTCCTTTTCTCATTGATCTGATTTTTGTTATTTATTTCCCATTCCTTTTTCCTCATTCACTCAATATCAATCCTATTTACTCTTTTGACTCTACCACGCAACGAGAGGGAATTTTTTCTAATCGTTTTTCTTTTATATAGTGTTTAAACTTGCTAACATCTGTCCAAAATAAATCTTAATGTAGTATAATATTCGATGTTACAAGACGATGATTTAAGAAATACATGTGAAGTTCATTTCGGTAGATTGCAGACTTTTTTCTTTTTCAGAATTAATTAAAAATAATGATGACAGGTGATTAAACTACCGAAACGAAGTAAATTCTTATTTTTTTCATGGCTTATAATATCGTTTTCGATTCGAAATAGCTTAAGTCCCGACAAAAGTGACGAAAAGATTTAACACTTACAATCAACCCGTCCCTCGACGGATATCGTTGATTCTCATTCGAATGGGAAACATAAGCCTACATGAACTGGGAAAGTAGAGATGACATTCAATGGTAAGATAGGCATTATTATTATGCTTTGGAAATCGAAATTCAGCAATATGAGTTAACAAATAGTATTGCTAGATGGTTTAAAATTGGACGTTGTGAATTCATAATAAAGTAATAATAATAAAACATAATAAATTTTCATGGAAAATTTTGCTGTCGAAATTATTTCTACGGCAATAATTTAAACAAAAACGGAACTATTTTAACAACCAAATCAACAAATACTATCTACAACATGGAAGTGGAAGCTATCCATCAACTATATATGGGAGAATATAGTAGAAATTTACAGAAGAAAACGACTCAGATCGTCTTTCATTTACTATATTTATAATCACATGATATTGGAGAATTATTTTCATCGCTGATTATTTTGAGGGATCATATTTATACGGTAATAGTTGCACATTTTTATATATTAAATTTGCTTCTGTCATTGTTGACGGAGTCATTCTTTAGTATAAAATAACTTATTATAAAAATTCCTCTCGAACTCAGATCTTTCCCTAGTTTTAAAGCGAAATCTAAGTCGAGATTCGATCAAAGCATGGAACCGTCATAACACGCTGAATGCCATTCCTTCGTTTTCATTACTTGCATCTAGAAAACAAATTTGCTAGGATAGTAAGCACGGAGCGCAATGGATTCCCTTTCATCGCACGAGGAAGCCGCGTTTCATCGAAAGATCTGCCTCTCGCTCTCACCTGTAAAATAAAGGCAAAAGTTTGCCACTGGCCTTTGAGAGACTTTTGAATCGGATGCCTTTTCTATTGAGAGAGAATCCATTTACTTGGAGAGCAAATCACTATTCCTCATCCAAATTCTCGAGCAGGCCATTATTTTTTCGCTTAGGAACACTTGTACGACGACACCTGAGAACATTTGAAAACAAAATCAAGTCCTAGAGTCATTAATCATTCACAAGTTAAGGACGCTTCTGCCGGGGATAAATTCCCTTTCGGAAGAACACATTTTCATCACAAAATATAAATCTTTTCTCCAGAGGCTCTCATTCTATGTTCATATTTACCTCTCTCTCCATGAAGAGAACATCGAACCGAAACTTAAGAATGCCGTTGTTTTTCGTTGCGATCGAAAACCGAACCCAAAGCGAAAAATTGAAATCCTTTGACCTGTTCGAAAACCGGAAACCGTTATTTCTTAGTTCCGATTATTGGCTCTTATTCTCTACTGTATCAAAACCTATAATTTTTACAAACCTTTGCCACGTTGACTTCTCCTATTTGTAACTTCCTCATTGACATTAAAATTTTAATTAATGGACTTAATATTTGACTATTTCCTTTATACTAATAGATTTATTCTAAAAGAGAAATCATGTATTGAAAAGGTCAAGTGGGGTATTTTCGTATTTTTCAGTTAGCCTTCGTTCACAAATCGTAAAGAATAACAAAATTAAAGAACATTTGCTTTTCGTTCACTTTTCTCAGTTTTTTACTGCCTAGCCATTCGTCATTTCCAAACCAGTCCCTTGTTGCTATATAAACAATCCAACAACACACCCCCGTTTCTGTAAACGATGAATATTTAGTACGAGCGAAGCGGCGCCACAAAACAGACCTCACAAAAGGATTATTTTATGGAAAGAAAACTAAACTGGTTCAAATCGGTTCGAGTATTGGAGCGAAAACCGGAAGAGGAATAATTAAGGTTCGAATCCCCGCCGTTGGCAGCGCCAAAACAGATGAGTTACGCTCGATAATATCGCTTGAGGTCGTTTGAATGTTGCGTAATTTAAGATCGCCACCTGACGCAGCGTCTTACGCGGCGGAGATGCAAAAGAAATAATAACGGAGTGGACAATATGTGGGAGCACGACTTGGTCCTTGGCCACGCCCTGCCTCAAGGTCAATCCGAGAGAAAAAAATATCCTTATGTAAGTCGGAGAGACTTTGAAACGGTGTCAAACCCCTTATTACCGTAGCGAAGTGACCATTGCAGTGCTTAAAGGGAGATGTAACCATGAAAGGGATTGCCCGTGAGAAGAGAGGATATTGCCAAGGTCATCCGAAAAAGAGAATGGCACGAGAAATTCCGGAACTGGTTTTGTCTTCAGCGATAGTGGAGCCAATAAAAAAATATGCGACCGCAAAGTATTCCTGACCAGATGGAAGAGAAGGAAAAAAGAAACAAGAGATTCCAAAAGCGATTCTTCGTAACTCTCCCACTTCAGTATTCACCACATTCTGTAGTTCAATTCTGACATATTCAATTTTAATTCTTCATGCGCATATAAATACACATAATGAATGTACGATTGTGAAACTGATGAAGTGATATGTAGATTTCCAAAGGAACGATTTAAACTGACTATGGAGTAACTGTGATTGTAGGATATATGTGGTGTAAATGTATTGGAAAGGATACCAGTGGGGTGCCTAAAAATGAAGTATTTTTGTTTTTGTGAGTGTTCTAATACTCTTCGTGTTTAGTGATGTTCATACAAAATTTAAATCTGTATGAGACAATAGTTTAAGGGATTGTGGAGTGTATTTGTTAGGAAATAGTTGGTGCGGTCTCTTGATGACAATAAAACTGCAGCAAATAATAAATATTCGTCTATAAAATGACTCATGGATATTGGCACAAGTTCTGTATATTAATGGATATATCTATTTTTTGTAAATATGTATGGATGAGTAAATATAATAAACATATATATATATGAGTAAATATAATAAACATATATAAATGTAGACAAATTCAAACAGTAGCGGATTTATAGTAATGATATTCTTTGCTATTGCCTTGAGTGAAGGAAGGTTTTCATGTGTTACTCAAAGTTGATGCCTGAAAGGGATTACTCCGCATTATGATATACACGAACATTTGGTCTTAAAAGTTGTATTTGCGTAAATAGTTCGCATTAATTACTGAGGAAGTATATTTGTTGGTTTGAATAAGTATAATCACGTGAAGTTATGACGGGAGTTGTAGATTATTGTGCATAGACTGCATGTTTACAGAGGTTGTTTTTTTATTATTATGACCTTCCCACGGAACATTGTCCTGTTGTGACGTATTTTTGTCGAAATAATCGTAATGAACAAGATATATGCGAACGAAGGAGAAGAAAATCCGATTATTTTATTTCAAATAAAAACTTCTTTAAGCAAGTATTGGAGATTCTCTTACAGCTTAGATTTCCATATCTCAGCTTTCAAGTCTAAACTCGATCATGGATGATATCGTCCCAATTACATGATTACTTACCGATTCGTATGGATATGGAATGTATGGAAGTTCAATGGCTTTGCGTTGAACGCCCTGCTAGAACGGGATAACTTCCATTCCAAGGAGAATGACTGCATATTCCGATATCTGTTAAGTTAATAAATGCTTATTTACAATGAAATAACGAAAAATTACAAAGGGATTCACTGTAGACAATCTTACGATTCACATATAAATCAAAATCATTGTCGTTTCCAATAAACAAAGCAATGAACTTTATGATGATTGATTAACAGCGTATGTCACGCAATAAAACACCGGGAAATTGTGAAGTTTTTATGAAACAATAATTATCTCTCAAATTTTCAATAACTTTCCATCATTCTTCCATAAGATTTACAATAAAAAAGTTGTCAATGAAAAACAATTTGATTCTCAGAAAAAATACTCGCATAAAAATTTAAAAATCGGTATTTTGAGAAACTGCATCATTCGTCGGAAAATGTTAAATAACAGAAAGGTATGTGTCCCGAATAGTGCATTAAAACAGTAGTTTGAGCATTGGTGAAAATTCCTGGAGTATTCATAAAAAGACGGAGAAGAGGAAAATTCATAATAAATACTTTTAATACTCTTATTGACACTTCTCTCCCTTTGACACGTAAGGGTCTTCGACATTTTCATCACTTTTTTCTTCTGTTCCTCCTCCTCCACCTATAAGGTTTTGGAACGCTCTATTACTTCATATTGAATTATCCATTTCCACTCGTTCCTTTAACAAAATATGCCTCATCTCAAAGATAATCAGTCACTCAATTAATATGACGTCTAATCTATGTTTTTATACATACGAGGGCTGTTCAAAAAGTTCCCGAACTTTATTTATTACAGCACAAATATTTCACTTACAAATTATTGCACCGAGTCTCCTTAAAAGCACTCCCCACCCCAACGTATACACTTATCCAAATGGTATTTCCACTATTTAAAACAGTCTTGGGACGCTTCTTTCGGACTGTTCATAAGCTCCTCCGTCGAATTTTTCTTTATTTCTCGAATGGTGGCAAATTTTTTTCCTTTGAGCGGGTTTTTTAGCTTAGGAAATAGGAAAATGTCACATGGAGCCAGGCTTGGTGAATAGGGTGGTTAGAGAAGCACAGTGGTCTTGTTTTTGGCTAAAAAGTCACGAGTTGCTCGTGTTGCTCCTGGTCTGCTGTCATCAGGCGAGGCATGAATTTGTCCTCGACTCGATGCATCCTCAATTTTTTTAGTTAGGATTTCGTAGCAGAACCAATCGGGATGCCACGCTCTTCTGCAAGCTCCCTGACAGTCAAACGTCAATTTGCACGAACGAGATCGTTCACTTTTTCGATGTGGGGGTCATCTGTGGACGTTGATGGTCTTCCGGAACGCTCGTCGTCTTCCACTGATTGCCGCCAGTCTTTGAACGGTATAAACCACTCATAACACGCGTTACGTTTCATAGCATGCTCACCAATAGCCTTGGTAATCAACTCAAAAGTTTCCGTGAAAGATGTGCCCAGTTTCACGCAGAATTTTACAGAAGAACGCTGCTCCTTCAAAGAGCTCATTTCCGCGGACCCGATTTTTCGCCGCACTCTACGATCATCTGTTCACATAAACATCCGTAACTAATGAACAAATCAAGATATCGACAAAGTGATTGAAGCTGGTTATTTGGGAAGCTTTTGCGGATATAACGCTTACAAGCAGATTAAAAAATAACCAACTGGAGGCACACTATAAAAAAAGTTCGGGAAGTTTTTGAATAGACCTCGTATACTTATGTATCACATAGCACTCACTAACATTCTTAGTACTGGTCCAGAAATATTTCCAGATTTTTTGATCCAAAATATTCCAAAAGTATTAATTTGCCCTTATTTCAATTTCAATTTTTAAATTATTTTTATGATACTGATTTTAATATGAATAATCTTATATTTCCATTCATTCTTATATGTTTATCGTTTATCTCTTATTTTTAAAATTTATTTTTTACATTTTTCTTAATTTTTTAGACTTTCTTAAAGACTGTATTATTTTATCGTATTTCTGAATATTTTTTAATTTTATATTATCCATTTTTCTGTTTCATTAATATTTCGTAGGTGCTTGGTCTATTTAATACTCATGATTTTAATTCTTTTTTATTTTAATATTTGAATATTTAGTAGTGCTCATTTCTTCGTCATTTCTTTCGTTTTCTCTTTCTAAGCGATTCATTGCAATTCATCCATTTATTAATTTCAATTTATATAATTTTTGTCATGTTGATTGCTTTTGTAATTTCAACGTTTTACATTCTATTCGATTACATCTGTTAGATTGTATGTACTTTAAGAAGGTTTTTGTTCTTTAAATTTGCGCAGGATTTTTCACGCCTCCCCTCTTTTTAGGAGTTAACATGCTCTATTTCCTAAGATAAACTATCTTATGATTTTTTCATATTCACTCCTTCTGAAGTTTTTCCTTTCTATTTTTATTTACACCTACATTGCTTATGATTTGATCAATATCGTTGACGATAGGTTAGATAAAAGAAGAGACTATATAGCCTCGATCTCGTCTAAATAAAGATCTTTTAGAACCTTCCAACTCTCTCATTCTTCCATCCTTCTCTATGTCCAATTTTTATCTTTCGCCAAGATTCGAGTCTCTCTGAGGAATCGTCCATCTTTCCCTCACTTTCATTTCCATTTACTTTATTTTCTTCTCGTCTTCAATCCATTCACTCTCTTTCTTCATAATCACTTTCTCCTCTTCAAATCCATTTCCCTTCCAAAACGCTTCCTCTTCTCTCTTTTTCCAGGCAATGCCTCAATAACAATCACGTGAGATGGACAAGATGAAACGCAATTACGAATATTTCTTATTTGTTTTTTAACGAATGTCTCTTGCTGATACTCTGATCACTTGTTTTTATATTATATTAATTTTCTTTGTGTTAATATATATTACTATTGTTAAGTTAGAGTTAGTTATGCCATTCAGATTGTAGTAAACCGTAACTCTTAAACTTAACTTTATTTGTGCTTTATCCATCTGTATTAGTGTTGCCTTTTTCATTCATTTTCCTTTTATATTGCTTTATTATTTTTCGCAGTGTTTTCACGGTTTTTTTCACCCCATCTCTGTGGATGTTCTCCAGTAACGTAGCTATTTTTTCTTTCTCAGTCTTCAGTTGCAAAGATATTTCACTACGCAGCCCTCTTTCTATATATTTTGCTTATATTTGTACATGTAAATAATGGAATAAAAGGTTATGTGGAAGAGAACCTCACCAATAAAGATTCAATGTATCTTCCCTCTTCATCGCTCATTTCTCTTCCATTTTAGTTCATCCTTCCGCATTTCCTTTTCTTTTAAAGGGTCTTCGCCGAAATATACTCCTCGAAATATCCGCCGGACAAACTTCTCTGAGACACGATCGATCTTTTCTGAAATTTAAATTTAAGAGAGAGTCTGTTGCTATCCTTCATTCCCTCGGCTTTATCTCTCTTGTTTCCTTCTCTCTCCTCTAAAGATAAAATAAAAATATGCGAAAGGGCGTTAAAAGGTGGCAGGAAATTTTGAGCCCCAAAGCGGATGTTATGTCCTCTGCAATATGTCCGACAGACATTTCTCTCCACCAAAACACAGACCATATCGCCTTCAAGGGTGATCCATAAGAAGGACATTGAGGGCTTACAGTCCGAACAAAGCCAGTCAAATCTGGACAAAACTGACAAGAGTCGCACTATATCGGAATTTCATCCAAGAGATGAATGAAAAAAGAGAAATGTCGATTTGGACCTTTTTTCGTAGGGAAGTTGTTACTGAAGTCATTTTATCAATAGCTCAACTTGATTTTCTAAATTTCAAAATTAAGCAATAAAAGAAAACGATTTCTTCGTAGGTTAATAGACCATTTAAGAACTTAAACGAGAAGGCAATCGGTATTAAATAACAATATCTCCACTGTTTAGACACATACAGCTGTGGAAAATGAAGTGAAGAAAATTCATGTTCGTTTTTAAGGTGTTAAATCAAAGAGCCTTCTTTTTGGTTTCTAATATATAAGAAATAAAACATCGATAATCGTGTAATAACGCTAATATTTATAACGCGGTTTTCAATCGGTCACCTGAAAAGCGTTTTAACCAGGTTTTAGAGTAATTTCATGTAGAATGAAATAAGACCGTAAAAGCAAGAATATAGCAAATATCTATTTAAAAATGTACTTGCTGATCATGCCGTTTTTACCTAATTTTGAATATTTCCTATAGAATATGAACTAAAATTCTGTAATTATTATATATTATTAGTTACAGTGTAAGCTCTATTGTGCTGGTATATCTTATGCTATTTGAAATACAAATTATAAATGGTAATCGTTTCTGTTCATTGTACCTGTTCATTCATCAAAAACATGAATTATAAAAAAATATTTTGCCCTAGTATTATGGTTTAAATCTAACAAGAGTTTAAATGTCTGAAATTTTCAAAAGAATGGAGGACAGAGACCGGCAGATAAATGAGGACAACGGAGGACACATCCTTTAAATTTCCGGCGAAAGGCTTTGTCGGACATCTGTTCATCCTGATCAAAAAAAATCGCTGTTCCATACTTCAATGCAAAAGGCGCTGCTATCGCCATAATATGAAAGTCGTTTGGAGACCTTGAGCCCTCGACTAGGAAGGACCACGAGGAAGTGAAGGGGAACGCCCCTAAGAGCAGCGTCTCGACGCTCCCGACGCTGCTAAGTGACGTCATCTCGGAGTTTTGCCTCTTCCGGGATCACACTTTTTCGCCCAAATTTCGGACCGATCTTGTGCCGGCTTTCATCGCGTCAGCACTATTCTTGCAGACTTCCGTGACTTCAAGGATCTTCAACTCACGCCTTCATTGTAGGATTTTACGAGCTCTGGCAATTAGTGAATATCGACCCCTGGATTTTTTTCAATCCTGGAACTCATTTTATCATTGCCTGAGAAACTCCCGGGATTAAAGTATTGCAAATATGATAGCAGTATGACGAATGAGAATTAAATGACAGATTCATAAGCATTTATAGTAATTACTGATTGATCGGACATAACGGCATGACGTACCTGCAGACTTATCAGAAAGAGAAGTACGGTGATGCCTCGAATAACGAGTGTCCCAGTTAGCGAAGATTCGTTCGTTGTTTTTCGGAATCATATAACAAATACGGAATCGGCTGACAAATTTGGCTTCGGCTAACGAATGTCTTAGTGGAAGCGCTTACAGATGGAAAATGATAGAATAATTTGATTGTTTGCTTAATCGAAGAATTCCAATAAAACGTTTTTTTCACTCTATCCTTGCGCACTGAACGATTCGGATTTTCACTCTCTCCCCACAGATGAATGAACCATTCGACATTCCCTTTCGTTTACTCTACATCTTTAAATGTCATCTAATTAAACGACTCTCCATGGAAACCTATGGAAGATTACGTCCCGGCTAACGAAGATTTCGGCTTCTGGATCTGATTCCGGAAGGAAAAATCTTTATCGGCTGAAATATCATTGTAATATGAATTAATCAAAAAATTTATAAAATTATAAAAATAACGTGATTATCGTAAAATTTTCAGCGTATTTAACAATATCTTAGACGAATAATTTACTATTCATTGTGAAAAATTATATTTCAAAGAAACAAATTATATACACCACGGTCACTTAAATTTGCACGCAATTTAATATGTGACACTTGATGAAAGAGCGAAACTTATAAAACAAAATGGTTTCTTTAGTAAGAAAAAACGTTTTACATCAACTTGATCCCAATGATTAACTTAAATGGAGGAATGTTCTCAAAATCTGTAAGAAGGTGAGCTCATCCAGTAAATGTTTGCGACTGTCGTGGGATAGTAATGTGTCTCCGCTCGTGTGAATAGTATTATAATATTGTCTTTAAGTATATTTTCGATCCGAGGAACGCGCTGAATGGCACTCGTCTCTCCGATGAGAATCATTTCTATTGCAATTTTCAATACAATTGGATTACATAGTAAGACTTAACTTTTCTTAGCTACTCTCTTTCCAGGCAGAGATGAATTTTCTTATTTAAGTTCTCTAATTAAAATAAACTTTTATCATACAGTTAATAACAATCTCTCATTAATATAAATTACTATAACTCAGTCTATATATATATATACAATCGTCTTTGTAGTGTAGGATTGCATTTTTACAACCGAAACATATCTTCCGTTTCTTTTTTTATTTTAATTTCTACATAAAAATTTGCCTGCGTTAATTATAAAGTTTTTTTGATTCCTTAGTGTGAAACAAAGTTGAGCTTGGCCATATCAGATTCAAATTGTGTGGTATAAATAGATTTTAACTACTTAATTTCATAAAAAAGTGGTAACTGATGAGAAATAGCATTTTGTAATAGCTTTCATTCAAATTATTCGTTTCCGAAGGATATTCAATACTCATTCACTTTAATTGGCTCCTATACGTTATTCCAATGCTTCATCCTTGATAGTCATCTTTTCCGCATGGCTTTGGCTAATTGCTTGTTGCGTCTTCTGCTCGCTCATTTTAAGTTCTTTCCACGAATTGTTATCTACTCAAATTTACCCTTAGTTAGTCGCCTCAATATACGTTCCCTAAGTAGTCATCAATTTGGGGTCAATATGACCCCAAATTTCTTCGAATTTTTCTAAACTTCTAAAATGCTGAAGGAGCTAATGAAACCCATTTTAAATCAGTAGTCAACATTTAGATAAACACTCGTTAATTTTCTTACTTTATAGTCCGCGGCGCGACATCCCTTTGTGGGATTGGCGGCATTCATCTTAGGTGAATCGACTCCCACACCTCCGTACTCGGCTTTCTCTATCTCTTAATTCCCTCTTTATCACGATAATTGGTGGGCACCGAAAAATATTGACCTCCACCGGGAATCGAACTCAGGACCGCTACCACCGAGTTAGAATTCGCTGCCAATTATGCAATCCGGGGACCCATTATATCTTATAATATGCTTAAATTTTTAATGATAGTAAAATATCTAACAAACATCCGAAATTTTCAGCCTGTCGTGTAATTAAATATTTTCTTTGAAATTTCTATCCAACCTTAAGCAACCTTACTTTTTACTGTTGGTATCATTGTCATGCTGTTCATGGTGCGTCTGTGTATTAGAATGAATAATTTTAAAAATCTGCTTTGCTCAAGGGCGCGTATTGCTGTTAAAAATGCTCATATCTTACAAAATTAGAGCTTCTTTCCCCTACCAATGGTTTAAATTGCGATGAATGTTTTCTCATATCATCTGCTGTTCATGTCGTTAGAATCAAAATCCCCTTTCCTTACTCTCAGCCAATACTTTTTTCCCAACATCCTGTTGAGATACTTTCAGGGTACCGAGTTAGATCCGCGTTATAAGTGGAATAGCGTTGTAACCTAAAATCTTGTAATTATTTCAAGTTGGAAAACGAAAAAAATAGATGGTATTTTAGCTCTTTAATACTTATATAATAAATGCTTTGCACTTTAAAACGAGATGGTTCTTTTCTTGTTTGCTTCATTCGCTTCTGTTGAAGATGGAATGTATTGCTGTGAAAATTTGGTTGCCTTCTCGAAATATTATTGAAGAATGATCAGTCTTTCGGGAAATACAGGAAGAAAACCGCATAGTAAGTAGGATAGCATCTTAAACTGTAAACTGGGTTTTACTGTATAATTATTTATAATGGTGTAATTCAGGTTATCTGATAATGGTTAACTTTTTCCATAAATATGTTACAATATTAAAGTTTCCTCCTCTCGAACTTTCTTTTCCTCGCAAGGTCACTTCACTTCCGTTTTGGACATCGATTCTCGAAGGGCAACTTTAGCATATAATTAATTAGATCGTAGGATTGTTTCATATTTCTCCAACACGGAAATAGATCAAATCCCTTTCGGAGAGATATTCTATTCAGTGACCTTCGTGATTGTGAGGGGGAGGGGGCGGTGGGCGACCTCGCTTCATTTCAAGTGCAAGGTGAAAAGAAACTGAGATTCGACGGTCCGAGTGTCGGAGAAGAATTCTCGGGAGTAAAAACTCCAATTAAAATCCGCGCAATTCAAGGACTCTTTAATTGCTCGTCCTTCTCAAGAGATTGCGACGACACTGTCCGTTTAAGTTTCCCTTCTTGTCCGCAGAAGCCTTCAATTGTGCGCGACGTAGTCATTGTCTTTTCTTTATCGAATTATCTTCGAGATAGGCGTGCTCTATTCGCCGCGAGATTATCTTCGCCTTTCTTTCCGCCGCCAGGGACACTTCTCCAGAGACAGCAGGTGGTTTTTACGACTCGGCAGTAACACAGCGGGTTTAAGTGAGATTTAATACGACCGTATTCGAGTTTGCTAAACTGAATTTAGCATTAAATCAATTTAAGTGAGTCACAGACCTCCAAATATTGATTTGGAAAACGTCTCAAGGAAGAAGAAGACTGACATGAAGAGAGAATGAAACTCGAACCCGGATCTCCCAATTGCCGGTCGACTGGTCTAACTATTAACTATCGCATATTATATAAAGCATATTATGCTATCTTAACAAACATTCTAACATGCCGCTTGGGAGACATTATGGGCAAAACGCAGTATTGTCAAAAGTGCTTCGACAGCTAAGACCATTTTGCACATGTGGGCTCCCACCGGGAAGCGAACCCAATGCCAATGGAAAATGCATTAGATAGATACGAGGGAGTCCGAGGAAACTGTTCTGGTAAGATAGCTCAATGATTAGAGCAGCATACCGGCAACTGGTTCGAATCTCAAATCGTCAGATTCTTTTATCTCCGCGTTTCCTTGAGAGTTTTCCTAGTTGAAGTAAACTGTCTGAACTAACAATTAAATGTATAGAATGCATATCGTCGTCAAGAGATCGTCAAATCGTGGTATTACAAAAATTTAAGCATTCTCTCAGTCAGTTTACTTTATCTTGTTATGGCGTACCACCAGGTGAAGAAGAACATTATTGAAGTTGTTTTCCTAGTTACACGCCTTTACTTTCATACTTATCTTTGACCCTATCCTTACGTTAATTCGTATGCCTACAGATTTAATCCTGCACAATATTAGTCAAAACTTCCATTTTCATTCGCTTACATATCAAAATATACCTTAGTCTCACTCAATGTTCGTGGCCACTTTTCCATATGCCGCAGCTGCTTCAAGATGTGCTTTATATTCGAGGAATCTTTTGATTCGATTGACGATAAAGCTGTGTTTTTTCACCGAAGAATATTCGTTTTTGGTGTCTGGGTGAGGTAAATTGAGCCGCATAAAAGAGTCTGAAGGCTATTTATACGGATTACTCAATGTTGGCGTTGAATTTGGTATGACGCACTTGTGAGCTCACGGTTGGTCGAACATATTTAAGTCCCATCGAATCGAGACATGGTGCCAAAGGGAATTCGTTTTATTTTGATGTCATATAGCATGTCACGGACTCGAACGGCATTTTATCACACGTGTAAATTATAATAAAATGATTTGTGATGAGAAGAAAAGTGAGGCCTTCCGTAATAAGTGAGCATCTGTACCTCTTCCAGAAATTAGTACATTAACAAAGAAGTATAGATCACTAAATAAATGCTTCGTTTTTAAAGAGATTCTACGGTGAAGCGATTCACTCCATGTGATATCTCATTATTAAATGCATCTCGCGTCTATTTTGCTATAAAATCCATTTGGGTTTCATATGAATAACAATTGATTTAAGCAATATGCAAATCTGAATCACATATTTGTCTTTGTCTTGATATAAACGATAAGACAGATAAATACAGCGCAAATGGATTTTCCTCCCATAATTAGTACGATCTTCATTGCCTGAAGAACAGGAACGGATTTCCGGTCAATAGTTGGGACGTTTATCTGTCAGTTTCAGGCATCAAATGATGATGTTTACAGGGTGTCCCAAAAGCACCTATTTTTGTGGAATTGGATATTCCTAACAAATCTAATGCCTTTTAATGTTATCATGTTGAAAATATGCTTAAAATGTAGTAAATTTCATTTTCGTACGCTCAGTTTTTACAATTTTTTTATTTCTCATTCCTTATCAGACATCTTAAATAATGAATATGGAAGAACGGATCTTTGCTTTGGTAGCATAGCATTTACAATTGTATAAGAGAAGTAAAATTGAATGAAGGAAGAGAAAATTTTCATATATGTATGAGTATGTTATATTTTTTTGTTCTTATTCCAATTTAATATTTTTATGCTTTAACACTCCTGTTTTTAGCCAAGTTTTTTTTCATGAAAAAATGATAGGAAATTTTTCAGAAAAACTCCCGCTAGAATCTAGCACGTCCACCGAGATAGCCTCTGTATCTAGCGAAATCAATTTAGCAATTTTCGCGAACTTCTGTAAGGATTGGAGAGGTACGTGAAGTTCGATCCGAATGCACATCTTTGACGACTTATCGGAAGAAATTTTTATTTTGCCATTCGTCATCCGAAATCCCCACAATTTCCGGGAAACCCATTCTGCGAGACGAAATGAAAAAAAAAATCAGAAAGCCCTTTTAACTTTCTCGGAGCTCGCTAAAGCTTTTCTTTCCAATTTCCCCAGCCATTTTTTCTCATCGTCCTCCCATTCTCACGCAGTGTTTCTCTCTTTCCATCCATATCTATCTCACGTATTCCTCTCATCCCATAGCACTTAAACACGCCCACAATTCCACTCGATGACCACTCTCGCTATCCGCATACCGACGAACACCTAAGCGAAATACCATCACGGAAGACCTAGGCGGAATCGCTGAACATCCCTTTTTATCTTCTCAGGGTTTTCCTTCCTCTTGTCTCATCCTGACGTGACGAAAAACCCCATCTGAAGATCTTTATTTATTTATTTATTATCAGATCCAATAAGAGCCATGACTGGCAACTTACATTGGATACATTATCATTGGATATTAATAAAGCATTTGAAATAACGATACAAGGGAGGGCAGTTTAAAAAACCGAGCTATGGATGTTATCTGTAATAGAAATGAAAGTAGACTTATGCGAAATAGATCAATGAGATGTGAAGAAGCGGAAGAAAATCATCGAA
The DNA here is from genome assembly GCA_036926295.1 of Pachydiplax longipennis. Lineage (NCBI taxonomy): Eukaryota > Metazoa > Arthropoda > Insecta > Odonata > Libellulidae > Pachydiplax > Pachydiplax longipennis. Next base: position 7,603,497 of record JAVFKF010000024.1, on the reverse strand, counting down.
ATCTTTAAGCAAGATTGGAACGAAAAAGTCTCTTCTTCTGTCTAACCTGTCGTTGATAGTATTTATAAAAGTAAAAGATAATGTATGTATATAGAAATAGAATAGAAATACTTCAGAGGTAGTGGATGTAAAAAAAACCAAGGTATTATCTTAGGAAAAAAGATGCACCGCTGGAAAATATCTCGCGGTGTATTTTTATCTATCATATTATCTGTCTCGTTCTCGCGAACGCATGCAGTAAACTACTTAACCACCTTTTTGTTGATGTACTTCAAATGTCCGAAGGGTGTCTTGTTCAGTTTCCCATATGTCCAAAGCTTATCCTCAGTTGTTCAAATCACCGAAGTATCCAAAGTGATCCAAATCCTATTTTGAGGAAATTCTTTCCGGAGAATCAATTTTTAAGGTCCTGTGACGTCGAGCAGCAGCTATCCAATATGCTACTTGTAAGGTATATTTAAACGAAATATCTTGCGAAACAGAGGAGAAAAACACCTAAGACAATAAATGGTTAATTCCCATATTCATGTCTCTATTATGTTAAACAGATCTTGTTTCATAATCGCGATTCTACCAGCCCTACCTTTCCTTGTTAGTTGACTGTTTCGTAACAAAATGGAAAATTTAATTGAATCTTAAGAGAATAAGTTATTTCATTGAGAGAATCATTAAGTAGAAGCATTCATTAAGATGTAATAGAAAACTGTGAATGAAATGGAAATTGCACAAGCAATACCGAATAAAAAACCGAATTCTTGATGAAAAATTGAGCAAAAAACTAAAAAACATGGAATAGATCATATTAAAATATTCAATACACAGTGAAACACTGCTGAAGAGGGGTGTATTTTAAACTCTCATGCAATGCTTCTGATCGGGACATCTTGAAACTATTCCTTTAGGAGTGTTTCTTGTAATGGGGTGTCCGTTAGGTGGGATTTCACTGTAATGAAAATGATATAAAAGATTGGGAAATTAAGAAAGAATCAAAAAATAAATTTTAAATGCAAAAATTGGAAAATTATAAAAAATGAAGAGAGATTAAGAAACATGTCTGGAAAATTTTGTGCCGTCAAAAAGTTCATCTTTACTTCTTCTTGAGATGTTTTTCTCCATTCTTCCGAACGACTCTTATCTCGGCATTTTTACTTCTTACATTATTCCCACCCTTCTTATCTGCTCTCATTCTTCATCCCACAACTTCTCTCACTTTATCTTCTCTCCTCTACCTGCGCTTTAAGTTCTTTTCCTAAATTTTAGATATCAGTAGTATGCATGCCATAGAAGCATCTGGGTTCGAATACAGCGAACTGCGGAAAAATCTTCTTTTTAGACCGAATAATAAACAGGAGAGAAATGTAGTGACATGACTGGAATTTAAATTGTGATAAAATATATTGTATTGTAGTGCAATCAATGATGATGACTTGTCCTATAGATGCATTTGCTGTTCGTTGGATTAACAAATGTATCATTATTATTGTTGTCATCATAATTTTCTTTATTATTGCGGGTCATCCAGCCAAACCAGGACTCGAATATCATTGCGCAAGTATTTCGCGATCTTTGAGACAGAAGTACTCGAAATCCCATTCCGTTATACGGGAAAGACCAGATTTCAGCGAGGTATTTCTCTTCAATATCTGTTTTCTCTTCCATTCACATTCAGTTGTCGCTCTGAAGCGTATCACTCGGCGGGAATCCCTCCCAATACGTCCAGATTAACTGCAATCTCAAGTGCTGAGCGTTTGATGCGTCCGCGCCAAAGTAAATAAAAGACGAGCACGTTGCGGATGTGACGCCATACGTGACACCTTTCATATTACGTGGGATACGTTCACTGTATAATTATGTGCTGGAATTCCCGGAATACTCTCTTTTGCAACTGACACAAGTACTGCCATTACTCCTTCGTATATATTTATCCAACGAGTAGACTTTGCTATCTATACAACGAGTAAATGCCGGTACCACTAGTATATTCTTTAATTTCCATTTTTCTAGTATTCTCAGTTTTGTCGTTGGTTTTTCCGTTATTTCTATATTTCTTTGCTTTTCAACATTTTGTTATCTCCTTTTTCCTTGCTGTTTTATTCCATTTTATTATTCTGCTATTATCTTGTAATTTAAATTTAACACCTTGTCTTATCTATATTTTTTGTATGAATGTGCATTTATATTTTTCTGTTACTAATAATTTTTCTTGTCATAACACTCTTTTTCTGTTTATTTTTTGCAAAAAATTGTTTAATCCATGGAAAAAAGTCTTGAAGCACTTGGAGATGCATAGCGTGAAGGAAGGATACAAATAAAATTTCGTTACCTCTTGGATGTGGATTTAAATCTCAATTATTTTTTAGGTCCTTATTTGACAAATTTTGAGCCAAAGTTTTCTACTCTCATTTGAATACTTCATTTACTATTTTCTTTATCTAGAATCGGAATTGAATTGTTTACGTGATCTCAAAATAATGAAGCAACTATATGTGCTTTTGTTTGATTAATTAGCTATTTATAGTTAGTTATTTATCGGTATCTGTATGATTTGTTTGCCTTTCAGATCTGTTTCAATCTGCTTTTCCTTAAAATTAACTCACCTATGTGTAAGTTATGCAGGTATTCTACATCCCCCTTCCTGTGAGTGTTTTCTCGTTTTTATTATCGAGTGCTAACTTAGGTTTTCAAAAATACACAAAGTAGTAATCTTCTGTGTACTTTTTCAAACTAACTCTTTCTCTTTTAAATGTTATGTTACGGAGATCAGTTTACGCTAATTTTTTCATGCTTTTGTCCTCCATACAACGAATACGTCCGCCCCCAACCGTTGATTCATGAACATTATTAACTATAAGACCCAACCCGGAGAATAATTAGAGGCAACATAACACTAGCTATGAAAACATAAACTTAATGGTAATCATATTGATGTATTTAACTCGATGAAATTATTAAGAGAAAGATTATAGGTAAGGGAATATAATTGGTTTGTATCAGAAGCCCTCTTAGATGTGTCCCTAGGAAGGCAGTAGTACCGAGTTTGGGAATCACTGGATTAGATTTTCATTCATTAGTCTCAACCTCGCTCTTACAAATTCGAGTAATTATTATAATGCTGTATTTACTGTACGTTTGGGCGGAGTAAAAGACCGTTTTTTGGTAGACTTCTTCCAAAAATAAGAATTAAATCCAATGTCAATCTCTGGAACACATTTTTACTCAAAGACAATTAACGAAAGTGTTCGAATTAAATTTAGCTCTGCCTGAAACGCGTAGAGGATAAACTACATTCTTAAATCGAATACAAGGATAAGGAACTGAGGCTAAAAAGAAGTACTCCCAAATCATGATTAATACAAAAGTCTTGCCGCTAACAAAAGTTGGAAAATTAACGAAAAGTTTTAGGCTGTCGCGCTCATGGCATTCGAGAAATGAAAAACTCATTAATCTTTTGGAGGTTATAAAAAGTATGCTAAGAAGGGAAGTGAAGCAATATACCTCTGAAAAAAATTAAGAGAGCAAAGCACGACTTTCTCAATTTTCAAGGTATCTCAAGGTGCTTTTCTTTATGTTAATGCCGTAAGTTTATTCCTGGCACTCATTTCTATTCAAGGTCATCTACGTAAGGATACAGAGTATTAATGTAATTTCTATTTAATGTTCAAGATCGAGCTGTAATTATACCTAAGGATTTCTAAACTAGTTAATGGGAGACCATTTTGTCATGTACGTTTTCTACTGCCAATACAGATATCAAAATCTTAAATTTAGTGCATTTGGCGACTTTTCTTAAAAAGTGAACTTTTTCGCAAATCATGTTTTACAATCACTTTGGGGAATGATGTTGATGATATTTTGTACACTTGATGTCACGGAGATGTGTGACAAAAACGTTTGGCCACTGTAGTCGATTCGTTTGCCGGAATTATTTCCTACAAATATTTTGAAATATCTGCTATTAATATCTTAAATTGTTAGTCAGGGGCATTGATAAGATGCGCTTGTCTGAAATTATTTGAGGAAATAACTAACTTGCGTACCAGTTAATGTCAAAGTACAGTGAGAGATGATGACTTGTACGACGACATGTTACTTCTATCTTATGACGACTAAGATTGGTTGAGGAATTTAACTGTCTAATTAACGATTATTTATGTTTTTTATTTGTTTTGAATTATGTATCTATAATCTTAAATTCATTAAATGAGGAATGCATAGTAAGTATGGCACACTCAGAGTTTTGCGGTCAAAACGATTCTCTCACTCGCCTCAGTTTTACCTGAGAACTTAATGTATGCCTTATATTGTTAATAAATCTGCATAATTCCATAAATCGTGATCGTAGCCAAAAAGCATCGCAAACTGTCATCGATATATTTGAAATGGTTATCAACTTCTTACGTACTTAATTCTATCTCTTGCCCCGATTCAATATTTCCTAAAAAGATCGTTTTTGAAAATTGTAATATTTTTCTACGAGTAAATTGTTTCCAATTCTTTGACTCACCACGAAATTTATAATCTTAGTTTTTATTCATCACTTTTATACAATATACATTCACAATATTAGAACCGACCTACGTTTTACTATATTCACTATATTTTCTAAAACGGTAAGATAAGTCGAGTTTCAGTTTAAAATAAATTCTTATCGATTTTTACACATCAGTCTATAATAATCATTCTAAAGATTGTACTGAAAAGAATTTAATATAAGTTGATACAAAGGATTCCTATCATTCATAATTGGCTCCCATGAAATAAAATTCCAAGTTATTCGCACTATTACTACTTAGTTCTATATTTTGTATTTTTTATAATTAATATAAGTATTATCTCTTTTAGTTATACTTTCGCTATATATATTGTCTACTCTACTTTATGTTACACTTGGATAAATAAATGCGGATTTACCTTAATTCGTGGAACTCCTAATAATGCATTGAAGGAATTTCCAGATAAGTTTCAATCATATAAGTTCTATTCCAAGCAACCTGTTTACAGGTCATCATCGGGTGATAGCTATATAATAATAATATTTTTAATACAACTACATACAATAGCACGTATATTTCAAGTGATTCACTGCATTGCATATAATTATCATTAATGCATATCAACTAATCGCTAAATGCATTACGAATTATACATGTGATTATAATAACCACATTTATATTTTAAAACTATTATTTATCAATCTCATAAAGATGCTACACTACCATACATTTTATTTCAATCACTGTGAAATAGATTTCTTATAGTTTTTATTTAAATATTCATATTGTACCCAAAATAACAAGTCACCGAACGTATAGGGCGAAACCGGTCGCTTGATGGAAAATAGGTGTAGTAAAACAGGTGTGGTGAACATAAAGTCCTTTTTCGATTCATTTATCTCCATTATCGTTACATCTGCAGTAGAAAACAATATTCCGATTCATTTTGCGAATTTTTCTGCGTTATTCAAGAATCGAGTAACAAAATCTTTCAAAAAAGGTTCGATTACATATATCGATGAACCAGCGTGCTTTTTACGGATCCACAGAAGACAATGGGCGCACAGAAGAAAAGAAGATGACCGGAAGTTATTGTTCGGTGCGACAAGACAAGGGAGTGCCGAAAGAGAATTCGCAAGTATATGGTGGAGAGATCGGAAAACAGTGCCCTGCATCACGACCGTAGAAAGGTGGCATTGAGTCGAAGGACAAGGTCACGGAGGCCTCCTCACGCATCCCTATGGCACGCCCAACCAGAAGGAGTGGGGAGGGATTCCCTACCACGCCTCTGCACCGCCCTCCGTGGTCCTCCCGAATTCGATGGTATATAAACCGCCGAAACACACCACTGGACATCACTGTTTACCAGCAGAGTATCCAGAAATCATCCAACATGTACAAGTTCGTGAGTATCCAACCTCTCCGCCGGTCGATCTCTCGCCTCGAATTTTCTCCTTTAAACTTGAAGAGAAGCTACCGGAAGCGCTCTTCCTGCCTCCGCAGAGCGATAAATTTATCCGTCGGTGACTCCTCCTTATTTATAATATCTCTTGAATTTGTTTGCCGAAGGAGGAGTCTGGAGATATGTCACTTCGACGTATAAAATCAAAAAGATCGCCGAATTCATTTACATTTCCCGATTTTGCTGCTCTCGAAGAATATCCTTCTACTCGAGTTCTTTTCCGAAATATCGCCACCGTTTCCCAACTCCATACTTCCGAAATTTAAGTGTTTTCAGTGCTTACAATGCAGATGTTCTACTTCAATCAATTCGCGTTTAAATACCTAACGTTCGATATCTAGTTTTAGCGTCATATTTCCGATGAGTGGGTTAATATTACTTCTCTAATAATGACGACTTTACTTGGGCGAAATGTAGTCTTTCGGAGTTACTCTTAAAACGCTTATCTTAAACACTAGTATTCATGTCCGAATAGTAATTCGAACCAAGGACTTCCATATTGCTTAATCCTTATGCCACCGAAATTGACTTACTTGGTAGCTTACGTTTATTTTCCGTTTCCCACTGTTTAAATGATTCCTTCAGATGATTTGATTTGCAGTTGATGAAAGAAAGTCGCGTTGAATGCGAATCACTCAAAATGTTTTAAATCCCAGATATGGCCTATAGTCGATCTGTTATTCGTTTCCATGGATTCATCTAAGAATCAAGAGATTCTGTCTCCTTTAGAAATTACTGGTTTTGGAGATGCGACTCCGCTGAATTTCCGTGTGAAATGTGATTCACGAATTCTTGGCTGCGTTCCACAAAGTTTCAGAGGAGTTACTTCACACCAAGAGTAATACTAAAGGAAAATTATTCAAATATTCCTCCTCCGTTCCGCTCTACATCTCTTAAAACGCGACTCCCTTCGTATGGCCATCTCAAGTGCTCTAATGTTAGCACACCCAAGAATAAAACCATTCTCTCGGCCGAAATATCGGGCCGTAAACTTCGTTTTATCATTTGAAGAAATCCTGCTCTCTATAATTATCTCTCGGGGATTTTCTCTCGTGTTATTTGGAACGGAAGCAAAACCCTTCGGTCAATCTCAATTGCAGGCTCTTATCCTCCTGTTCGCCGTCTTGGCCGTGGCTACCGCCCAGTACATCAGCCCATACTACGGCAACTACTACCGCACCGCCCACCTTGGAGGACTCTACAGAGGAAACTACATTGGAACCCCTCTTGCCGTCAACGCCTACAGCGCTTACCCCGGATATGCCGGATACGGATATCGCTACTACTAAACCTCTGATGAGGTAATTCTACATATTCTTTTTCTAAATCAGCAAGGCTATCTTTACATCTACACATTGACCCTGTAAGCCACCTTTCGACGTGTGGCAGTGGGTTCATTCAACATGTTTCTACTTTCCTTATCGATTTATTTCGCTTTTCATTCTTGGAAACACTGAATTTGTGAATCGATTGATTCTAACATCTATTTGTTCGGTTATTATTGCTGTATCAGAACGGTCTATGTAACGCGGAGGGCTAATAATTTCTGCTGAGAACTTACTCTCTCTGAATCTATTAAGTAAATGAAGTTTTTGATCGAATCATCTTTCCTCGAAAGATTCAAACCTGCCTCTTCAAGCATCAGAGTACCGATTTGTCATTGTAAAGAATCTATTATTTCTAGATTTACTAAGCGGAATTTTCACTCATATCCGAATAATGTTTGCAAATTTCTACAGCAAAACTTGCAGTTTGTATATTTACATAAGATTTTCAGTCCAGTTCAAACCGTTTTCTATGTCTTACAAATTCATATTTATGGTATTACATACCAATGAGATATTCCAAAAAATTTGCAAAAAGTGTCAATCCATGGGATTTGAATATTAGAGTAGAAGTTTGAATATTAATAATAGATATAAGAATTTCGACTTACCATTAAATTCGTTTTCTTCCATTGCAGAAACGGTGACTCCATCTCCTGCAGCAGCATCATGCTCTGTAATCGCATCATCTTTCGGCGCAAAATAAACTAAATTACCGTTCATCATTCAATTGGTGTCTTTATTCCTTCCCTTCCCTCCATCGCCCATGAATAATTCCTCGAGAAAAGTAAGAAATATCCTATGAACCGGCATCATGAATATTTCCAAGAAATGCTCTTTCTGGAAATCTTATTCATACGTACGGATGCCACACAGTTGGATGTCATCACAGATGTACGTGTTTGCGCTCTAAAAACATTCAAATATGGTCTGAATTTTACGTCATCACAAGACTGAAGATTTTAGATTCCTTAAACGTATTGAAAAACTCGTCGGTGCTGTTCCGTTTTGAACCCTCAGTTTGTTAAAATCAGTCGGTTTGCGTGAGTTATTTATTCACTTATTATTTGCTATAGCTTGCCACCAGTCTGTTGTCAGGTATATCCCGTAATCCCATAACTTAAGTTACCACATGTTCACAAGTTACATCGTTCCTTTGGCAAGCCAAATATCACTTCATCAGTTTCTCAAATCATCACTCTCACAATACACAAATAATTACAAAACTTTACAAATTCACTCCACCATCTACTTGTAAATTACTTTTTATTTTTAATAAGATTTTAATCACCTAATCAAGTAACAAACTCCACTCTTTAAAACCCACTATTTATTAAGGAATACTTAGAGATATAATTCCTTGTATGTATGTATATATATATATATATATATATATATATATATATATATATATATATATATATATATATATATATATAATTATATTTATGCCAATATTATATTATATTTAGTATTATAACGACTAAATTCGTTTTCGCGGAAGCATTTTCAAGTGTAAGCGAACATTTTTACCTTGGAATACTCACAGAGAGACGGGATGGAGAGGAGAGAGTTTGCATCTTTATAGTTTAGTTTTTCTTAGTAGCCAACTATACCTACGTTAAAATTTACTGTACAAAACAGTACTGTTGATAATGCTTCTGCATAACCGGTCGTTATAATGTACCTTTTGTGGAAAATTACTTCGTTTCTAATTTGTTACTATGCCACCAAGGCACGTTGATTTTTACCAATCAGTTTAAATTCTCTTCTGAGACGGAAATCCTTCAAAGCAAACACTTAATTTCAGATTAATTCTCTCGCCATCTGTATTCTTAGCCATCAAAGGAATGGTAAAAATACCACTTCCGATAAATAAGAACCACTTTTTGGTCACACACTACGCATTAGCAGAATAAGATGTCTTTTAAAGCGTGGTTTATTTTCAAAAGGTTACTCCTATAAACCGAGGAAAGATTTATCCGAAAAGATAATGCTCTCTTTTCCTAAATTTCAAAGTAGAAAAGAATCGAGTCGATTCTCCTATAAAAAGTAAGTGGAATCCTCCGATAACAGTCCTGCAGAATGGTAAACAAGTTATTTTCAAACTCGGTGAAACATTATTGAGTTTCACTGCTGTCCGTGCATACTCAGATTGATCGGGTTTGTTAGCACAACAGCGGTTACGAGCTGAATGACGTCTTCCGGAACAGTAAAACTGGAATCGCATTTCCCAAAAATGTTATTTCTCTGTTCATTAAAAGCTCTCCCACGCCGATCGCTACAATATTACGTTCACTTTGATGCTGTAAATATATAGAATTCATCGGATGATGTTGTCAGAAGTGTTGTTTAAATAAACAAAGTAATTTTAACGTTGCATCGCGCCACGAATAAAGTAAGCTTTAGTTTTTTTTGCAAAATAACGTTAAATTATGATTAATCAGGTTATTACACATCCTTTACACATAAACACATCCTTTTGAAGTTTTCCACTATTTTCATTTTCACATACATAATTTATGTTATTGTCAATGATATTAACAACAGCTTAGGTTGGAGAAGAGATTTTTCAGTCTCAATCTCGCCGAAAAATACTTTTAGGGCTCTTTTATATTTAATAAATGATCTTCTTAATGAACTATCGTATTCTTTACAGAATCGATTTAAGTTTCCATTTTGTTACGAAACAATCAACTACCAAGGAGAGGTTCGCAGGTGATTTTGAGACGACATTTGTTTAGCATAATAGATATTTGAACATAACCGTCTATTGTCTTAGGAGTTTCTCTTTACTATTCCGCAAGATATGATTGTTTAAGTATACCTAACAGATTTAATGCCTGCTGCTAAGCTTCTTCGCATATTATCAGTGGTATTGATGAGATAAACTTACTAATCACAAGAGCGGTGGCAGCCATGTTGATCGACTTCACAAGATCTGTAAACTTAATTTACAGGAAAAATTTCTATATGAATAGAAATTGAACCACTGAGGATAAGATTTGGATAATTTTTGGATATTTTGGAAGCTGAACCAGACTCTTACCACTCGGAAAATTTCATGTCGAGGATTGATTCAAAGAATTAGCTCATAATTGAACAAAGAGTTTGGTTAAGTAGGTACTATATATTCCTTTGTGATTCGTTAGATTAATGAAATTATTACATCTTATGTTAGAGCTATACAAATCTAAATCATCGTTGTCTTTATCCATATCCCATATATTAATGAAACATATACCCTAGTGGACAATATACATGTAAGAATTAAAGAACTAATTAAATTTTAATTATAAAGTTTCGATATTTTTGCCCAAATATCCTGGAGAGGAACGGAAGTGCTCAAATGTAGGAACAAAGAAGGAGCGGACCTTCAGCTGCGTTAATGCGACCCATTTTCAGTTAATTTCGAACTGATAATTAATTTCAAGGGCGTCCAATGGACGTATATTCGTAGACTCATTCCTCTAAAAATAATTGACCGAGATAGAAAATCACCGATTCGTAGTTCCCCATTTAATTGCGAGGAATATTACGCAGCTATTCCAACGGTTCAGCCAAGAAGTACGTAATACCGCAAAGTCAACTGATTACGTTTGCACTACGGAGTTTGCACTATCTGGCAGAGTCTATGATAGCTAAGTAAATGGCGTTAGAATGGTCATCCTCACTTGCACCCACAACCACTATCCCCGGTTAAAAATATTCCATGGATCTCCTTTGGATTTTTAGGCTATGTGCCAAATGATAGCCGATTTGGAAAAGCAGTAGGTTTTATCATCTTTCTAATGATGCTTTGAAAGATCCATCGCCATTCCGTAGCATACATTTCTTCGATTCTTTAACCTAAGTATTTAGTATTATTACCGTATTTGTCCGAGTATAACTTAACTTCGAATAAAGCGTGGCCTCATGTAATGTGGTTGGAAATTCATAAAGAGAAAAAAAAACAACTTAAATTTCTCCTTATGAATAATAATACTTTCTAAAGTCCTGAATAAAATTATATACAGAAACATGGGTGTAAGATATACTGAGACCATAAACACAGACGTAAAAGCTATTAAGACCGCAAGACAATATGTGTGCTACATGTATAAAAGAAAATTCCAGCGAGACGACACATAAGTGAAGCAGCAACACTTTAGCCTATAATTACTATCAATTTTCTCCGCAATACGCTTTTCTGGTACATTTGTACAATGCAGTATCGTAACGTGAATTCCCAATTCCTTCAAATGTAGCGATTTTAAATACATGCGCTAACTCACGTGTGGAGGCGTGCAATCCATAGTTAATGTTTTAAAGCTAGAAGTACTTGAATATAGTGCTAACGCAACTCTCTAAAGTATGTATATGGTGGAGAAAAAAAGCATTGCTCTATATTCGGACTGACGCTGATCTGTACCCTTACCTCGAGGTTTGGCCATGATTATCTCTTACTTTTAACTTACTTTAACTTAAAGTTGCTATAGGAATTAAATAATAGTAATAATGTGACTATGTTTAGGGAGACATTGAGACTAACAACTCTTTTCTTACATCTAACCTTTCGCCACGTGAACTTTAAAAGAATTATATAGCTTGAAAAAGTGCACGATAGAAAATTACTTTGTGGATTTGAAAACCTAAATCATACGTTTATGACACCGGCAAGAAGTGATGCGAGTAAAACCTGCGAAACCTACAGACTGTTTACTAAATTTCAAGGAGGAAGCAGATTGAAACATCTGAAAGGTGAAAATACAATACAGAAACACTTTCACATGTATGAAAGAAATAAAAATGTCCTTGTGTAAAAAATAAATGGAAGGAGAACATTTTGACTGGCAAAATGTTAAGCAATAGAAAAATAAAACAATATAAATGCACATTCATATAATACATTCAGATTCGAAAATATGCCAAATTAAATCAGAAGAAACACGCAGTATAATTTAAGTAGAATCAACGAAAGAAATAAGAGGTGGAAACTATGTTCGTCATAGATAGAAAAATACACTTTTTACATAGCATCCAAAGAATTGACTATAATTAACGTATAACTAGAAATATGTCAATAAATACTTGCAACAAATAAATATTAGATGCTAGATAAAAGAAAAATTATTCGAAAAACAAGGAAATGAAATAGAGAAACTACTACACAGAAATTATGTCGCAGAATCAAACAAGGTAATAGATGAAAATACGCAGAAAGGGTTGTGAAGCTCCAAGTGAAGGTCTCTGAAGAAAAACCAGTGATGAGGGGAAACACAAGAAAGGGGCGAAAAAGTACGGCGTAAATACAGAAGTAATAAAGGTATCTAATAAAGTATAAAGGTACTAATAACTGCTTCACTGAATAATTTCACGGAAATTAAGAGCGTTTGTATTCTTTCATTTATGTATGATAATTTGAATTCATCAAACGTCTCTTAAACATACGGTCGCGGAAAAATTGCTTAAATTGAATTAAAATCGGTTGAAAAAGGGAAGCGTTGTTTGACAAATCTAAATCTTGCCTCTTATTGATAATTAATACTGATAGAAAAGCAGTAGCAAAATTAAAAGCCGAGAAATGACAATTTTCATGCAATGGAAACTCAATGGTAAGGAAGGACCTCATTACCATCATATTACTTTAAACTTCATTCCATTCCTGTTTATGCTCCGGTAAGATTATGAATTTTAGACGAATTCAAAGAAAGAATTATTCATATTTATCCGTTTAATTTAAAAGGAAATTCTCATCACAACTCGCCGTTTCAGTCAGCCAAGTTCTTTTCTTGCGAATTCAGAAAGAATATTTGTTTGGTCTAGATTTCTGACGTGCGCCTGTTTCTGGCCACGCTCACAAAGGAAGAGAAATAATCTAACTGCAGACTACAATATGACGCTGAGATCCACAAAGCTTTATGCAATAAAATATAATAAACTACTGCAAAATTTTTTTACATAAATACTGTTCGTTAATAAGGTCAAAATTACTTTCTGATACTATTCATTGAACAAACCCCCTAAAAACAAGAGGAACACAAGCTCAAACAAGCAACTCAATCAAGAGGAAAAATATTTTTGTGTTAATTCAGGATGTTGCAGCAAATATTTAGCCCTCTTAGAGGTAAATATTTCCCTTCATAATTTGGTTCATTTGATTTTGATACATAGAGAGTAGTTATTGAATTGGATTTCAGATATTGCTTTCCTAGATTAAGATTTTATAGGATTTTTACTAATACTCATATTTCATGTTCTTGCATTTATTTACCATCCTTTCTGCGTTTCAATATCTCTTAAAATGTAAATCTGCGTAAGTTATAGAAGTCTGAAATAAATGCTTGCATATTTAGGAGAAATGCGGTACTTATGTTTTTCATACAAATTCATGCAAACGGTCTTTGCCCGGGTTATTTAAAAGCCAATTATTTTTTTATATTAGTTCATCTTTCCTTTGTCGATTAGTTTAGATTCATAAATTTAGGAAAAGGCTTAAAAATTATCTCCAATTTCAATAGTATGGAAATCCTATAGGAGGAGGAAAACGTAGTCTTAAATTCGACATTTGCCTTCGTCTTCCAGCCTTAACATGTCTTTCTTTACATTATTTAGTCTTCAAGGCTTGATGAACGTTAAGTTGTTTGAAATTAGACTTCTTTATGCTATATTTTGGATAAAAACAAAATGAATATTTTCATAACAGTTTTAGAAACTAATAAATGTAAGTTATCAGTGAAATATTAGAATTTAATGCGTGAATTATATCCAAAAATCTAGCATGATTACGACTAATTTCCTTGACAAATTCAGTGTCAAGGAAATTACAATTTCATGTGTAAATTATATCTATTTAACGACACTGGTTATAAATTATAGTAGTTGATTGGCAATAATGTTTATTTAAAATACAATACAAAAACCTTTATTGGGCGAAATCGGAACTAGAATCTTTCCATCTTCCTTTATCCCTGTTTAGCCCTTGTCATAATTTAACACTATATATATAGTACATATATATATATATATATATATATATATATATATATATATATATATATATATATATATATATATATATATATATATATGAGTGACAGTTAAGTCAAAAGAAAATTATCAAGTATATTATGAACATTAGATTCGCAGCCTAATGCGTTTATGATATATTATTTTTACTGATATTCCGTATTTTTATGTAATGTTTTCATGGAATCGTTAGTGATTTTAAATGCATATATATTGCATGCAGTGTTTATGGATTAATTAATTATTTTGCTAACCATGTATGTACCTTACATATTTTTATATATTATTTAAGCAATTTTTGTCGCAAACTCCTTGGTGTTTACCTTTTCGAATGGAATTGGAACTGAGCACCTTCCCCATAAAACCGCGCATTTTTGGGAACTTGGTTTTATAAAAGTCTTGGCAAGTCCAATTCATGCGTCAAACGGAAGAAGAATCAGGATGAAGAGGAATCCGTTTAATTCTGGATGTGTTTGAAGGACTCCATAGACGCTAGAAATAGTGCGTTCACTTAGATGTTGACGTTTCGAAACCGACTCTCGAAGCCACACTACAAGATGCCGGAAACTCTAACGTGAATTATTTAGAGGATTCAAGAGGGATTGGTAGTGCATTACGGTTCAAAAGCAACCCTACATATTTCTTGCGATGCCTCCTTAAATTAGTTGGCTTTGGCATCCTGAAACGTGCCTCTCGATGATTAAAAATTATAAATTTAGAACTTATAGAGTCGAACAAGGGTATAAGGCTCGAAGCGAAAGAAAATCAGGAAATACCTGAACTTGCGATTCTCTTTGACATTACTAATTAAATTAAGTGTTTGTTGGAACGATGGAAAGGAATACACTTGATGACATTTAACCAGCTTCGTATTTGGAAAATTGTATAATAAATATAATCAACAAAAATGCAAAGAACATCAAAATATGAAATTATTAAAAGTTTGAGTTTTATTACTTTACTATATTATAATTTAGCCTGATAACATAAAAGAATTATGTTTGAAATGTCACAATTAACAATGAGTTTTCCGAAGAAACGTCAATTTAAAACTCATCTTTCAGTTGTATAATTGAGGTTTTATATCTGGATTTAAAATCAGTTTTGAAGAGAAAGCAATCCCTTATGATTCCATAATCTGTGCTCCCGTCATTGCATGGCGTTTGATCAAATTTTATAAAGTTATTAATTAGGTATTAATCAATTTCTAGCTTAAGAAAAATCAGGTGATTAAAATAACACTTTAACATTTTTAAATAATTAAAATTTAGCTTAATCATTTTTATGGGGGAGTTTACTATTCAAAGTAAAACAGAATTTATGTAACTATTCTTCATTTTAATTTAATATATGTTACGGGAACATTACCGAGTATGTCATAATTATATTCCACACACGCTAAATGACCGGAGAACAGGAGAACTGTTTTCTTAGTGAACTTTTGACTCTTTTAACAACTATTGTTCTAATTTTCCCTCTGCCGTTTACCAGTACCGGCCTATGTTTCGCCAATGTTTTACCTCGAAATTTGAGTAGGAAAAGTTTTCCTGGCTATCTATTTCCAATCTGCTGACAAAGCCTATCTCTATTTAATAACATTATCTCATTCTTCAATATTTTTAATCACCCCAATCACAGTCTTTTCGACTTAAATAACACGAATTTGCATATTTCCTCCAATAATGTTTCTTTCTCGATTCTAGTCCCTTCTCTACAAACTACCATATTCTTTAATTACTTATTTTCTTTTTTTATCCTCCTCAACCGTTTGCAGGGGAAAATAAATTTTCTTAAATGTTTCCGTTCCGATTGCTTTTCTTTACTTCTGTCGAAATAGAGCATTTTTCAATGAAGAAGAAATTTCGCTGTTTCCTAATTCCGTATTCTTTGCAATGCGTGGCCAGTTGCATCCATCTTGCTCATGCGTTTCATTTAGTCGTATTAGTGTGCAGAAAGGTATTGTAATTCTGTTAACCTATGATAACCTTCTCCTGAAGGTGCCTTTTGAAGTATGAAAGGTGTAGCTGCGGACTCAAATATATATTGAAAGCTAAGATGAAACGGAATAGCAGACAATGAGCGCACCTGTTAGACTTCAAATTCAGTTGTAACTCTCCCTTTCTTCTATCACCTTTGCTTTAAAGCTCTGCTCTCCAAGCGGATTATTTTCTTCAAAATAACCATCTGGTGAGGGCTAATTTTTGTCAGAGTTTTAGAGGAGCTCTCATAAGAAATATCTCGGGTGGAATAGCGCTTGTGAGACTAGATCTGTTTAGCGTAGAAGAGAATTAAATATATAAAATAACCGTTTATTGTCTTAGGGGTTTCTCTCCACTAATAAGGACCAGTCAGGACCTAAAAACTTATTTTTCCGGAAAAATTTCTCTGTACAAGATTCACTGAGGATAAACTTTGGAAATTTTGGAAACTGGGCCAGACACTGTAAGCTCTGGGCCATTTTGAAGTTGAAGACAACCAAAAATAAATGGGCTATAAGTCAAAAAGAAACTGGTTTACTAGGCTCTTGCATGCACCCGCCAGATAATGACAGATACAGGTCATGTGAAAATCACGATTCCACCTGATCTCCTTGTCAGATACTGCTTTTTTATCCGTGTTGAATATTATACTCCAGTATTGGCATCCTTATAAACTTAATAATCCTCCTGAATTTCCCCTGAATTAATATCCAAATCTTTGTATCTTTCTTTTTTTTAATGAATGTGCTGCCGGTCACTATACTCATTAAGGGAGTCGTTTGAGAGACTGACTAAAGGAAATAATATAAGAAAAGCGTGGTTTTTATTGGTCAGCTACCCATGAGGAGAATTATAAAGTAATTAGGAATTTAAACGCAAGAAGGGATGAAAACGTGGAGCTGCTTTGTGCCATACGGAAATATTTCGCTTAACGTTTTAGCCTCAACAAATTTCAACAAGGTACTAGTGAATGTTCAATTTGTATTAATGTGGTGGACACTTAATTTAAATTCTATTAACTCACGGCACAAAGATTTGATTATAATTATGCATAATTTTATTCGACAGAAAATTGAATTTTATTACAGAAATATATAAAATTAATTATGTGTAGAATTAATAAATCTCATTAAGTACCATTGTAAACAATTGTCTATTCTTATGGAGATATGTACCTTTTGTAATGTATACATAATTTTGGCATTTAATTCAGTCAGACCAGGCTGTGGCAGATCGTATAACTCATATCATACCAATGGAGCATACCGACAAATTTACTCATCAGCAAAGAAGTAGGCCTATCTAATAATTCTTATCTTGAATAATAACATATTTCTGTCAACACTTTGGAATTCTTTCAAAATATCCTGAAAGTTTGCACTGTAATATTCACAAGTTAAGTAAATTTGTAATTTAATAAAATATTCCATTATATAATATAAATATATACTTTTCTTAGTATTATATTCCCATCATGATGCGTTTTGAGGATTTTCTATGTTGGAATGGGAACAAACATCACATAGTCCTCTGAAGCTGTATAAAGGTCGTCCAATAGCGTTTATAGACGGGTTACGTACGAATGGGGTCAACAGGGATTTTCAAATGGATGAAGTATAGACTCCCTCTATAGAAAGAATAGCTCAAAGAAAACTATGTCTATCAAGATCATATTCAATCTCCTTCTTTAAGGCATTTCGCTACATGAAAAACCTAAATCTTTTACTACAGTCTTATGTAGTAATCACCGATATGTGTAAATTTATCCATCCGATGTTAGTAACTCCCGTAAGAAATATATGGGAGAAAATTAACCCACTTCCCAATGAGATAAAATATGAAATTTAAAGATATGTCAGAGGATCAGTGACCTAACATTTATCGCTATTTTTCTTCCTTGTAATCTATCCTTGGTTAGGTAGCTATCCTTGGTTTGACTCTGGACGACTCGAAAAAGCTCTGATAAGAAATGCACGTAAATTTCATTTTGATCCATTGCAGACATTTTTTTGCAATAGAAGTAATGGACCTACGAAATCGAGATAAGTGGCAAAAGAAAGGAAATTGAATAAAGATCCTTATTTTAGTCTTGAAATATTGTCCAAGTTGTCAGAATTTTTTCCGAAAATTTCGCGAGATTTTGCTGTTACACATACATAATCAGTTCCCTTATGACCAATGCGATAGTTGAATCAAAGCTTATGCTTTCTTAGAATATATAAATAGAAAATTCGATGTTACATAGACCAAAATGATGCAGTGAGTAAAAGGAAATAGATGCTAAAGCAAGTTGGTTCTAGAATTAATTTTTTAAAGTCGATTAATGAAATAGAGTGCGCACACCTCCTGCCATACGCCCAATAGGGTTACGTATGTAGATATCCGTTTAGTACCCCATTCATTCATTTAATATATTTGGTTGAAATTATCAAGCCGTGGCAACGCATCACATACGAGACTTATGAAGAAATGAGAGTTAAAGTAAACGTTATCTGCATTTTAGAGTACGAATTATGCGAAATTTATAAATTTATTATGAATATCTATGCATATATGTAGTTGTGTTTCATTAAAATAAACTATTGCGAAAATAATTGAAGAATTGCCTTATTAAAACAAGCTAGCTATGGAAACTTCTTACCTTCTTCTTGTAATGCTTCTTAGAAAGCCGTAAACTTAATTTTCCGAAATTAACAGGATTCTAACCACTGAGGATAAACGTTTGGATTTATCTCTGAAAAGATTGGAATTTAGGGAAGTTTGAACCAGACATTCCAACCACTCGGCCATTGGGTTGGTGTTGAAGGGAATGGTTATAATTCAACAAAAAGGTTTGTTAAGTTGCATGCCAGATAATGACAGACAATATGACAGTTACATTTAAATTATTCCTTGGCATTTTTGACGGGGTATTTGATGTCATTGTTATTGATAGTAGTAGTACATTTTTCTATAAATTAAATAAATTCCCGTAATTTTTGAAAGGAATTGATTTAACTTATAGTTTAATTATAAAAGAGGAAAGAATATCCATCCAAGTCAAAATCAGACATTACAACAGTCATAAAGCCGAAAGCTACATATGTATCGGAATGCCTAAAGATGAAGAAAAATAGGATCTGCGAGAAGTGGAGAAAAAAGAACGAATAACTTTTAGGAAAATTTTCGAGCAATCGAAAATATTTGAATGGAGAGAAGAAATGAGGATCATTATAGACCCTCCGAGAAAATAATATACACTTTAGAAAAGAGGAGGACACCTTAAGCGATTAGATGAAAATCGCTCTGCTAAAAAGGTATTCAAATTTATTTCAAAATTAAAACACATAATAGAATGGTTGGAAGAGACCAAAGAGGACACAAAAACTATTGGATTAAGAGATGAAATAATCAACAAAAGGAATAAATTGGAAAACTGGTAGATAACGTAAGAAGACCAACCAAATGAAAGAAATGTGTGTGTGGAAGACGTAGAGAAGAAGAAGAAGTATTGGGAAGAAAGTTAGAGGAAGAACCTGAAGTCCATAGTTGGTCAAATTTAAATTTGAAAAACAATTACTACAAGTAAACTGCGGACAGGCGTCATGCCTGATACCGATATAGTACGCTTACATTCATGATTCTTAGTCAATAAATACATTATATATATACGTACATGATATATACACAATACTCGCTTAATAATGACATACATATATACGTAAATAATGTGCATAACACATAAGTAATCCATACATAATAATTCCTAGCATTTAATCTTCTTTTGTTCATGATAGGCCTTCTCGGCTAACGTCATATCCATTCGATGAATTCACTTGTGTTTTAAACATGCTGATCCAATAGTTCATCCACCTTGAATATAAAACCAATAATTCCCATAGGAGAATGTACTCTACTGCATTTCAGAGGTAGAAATTTACATAATGAGCCACAAAACCTACTTCAAAATTCATGCTCTGAATCAATTAAGTAGATTTTGTAATGTAATGTGGAAAACACGAATTTCATCTTTGTTATTATATAAAATTACGAATTTAATTCATTATGTATATCATTATAATTTATAATATGTCTGTGTGATGTTTCATAGCTGTCAAATCTTTAAAATCTCTGAAAGTCGTATTAATTATCTAAGAGATATCATTTAGGGAGATTTAAATTTTTAAATGATTTTAAGCCTATATCAGATAATTATTAATTCTGATTGATCACTTTTCAATGTAATATGGTTAATCTGAAGTTAACTGCTTAATTTATGAATAATGTGGTTCCAAATCTATATTTCCCCATATTTTTAGTTTTAAATTTAAGATTTTCTCTCTGCTCCGATATTGTTTTCAGCAAAAAAGGAAAAGGCAATTATACGTGTTGACTATTTGGAATAATTCGGAAAATTAATTAATTTAAATTAATTAACCCTCTATATATTAATTCTAATCCTCTATTTTCGATGACCTCCCCTGACGCACCATCAATCATATAAATGACTGACCATTTGAGGGAGAAAATTTTCCATTTCCTGCTAAAGATAGTCCGACAGATGAAAAATGCACCATTTGTCAAAAACTAGAATTAATATTTTAATTTTCGTCACTGAATATGCAGATATCGGCGTTGCAACGCGTTGTCTTCTTTGGAATTCAACGTGTTCTTTAACGAGAAAGACTAAATAGCAGGGTTGCAAATTTCATTTTAGCGTAGGAAAATATCTATAGAAACATGATAACAGTCATATAGGAAGGCATATATTATACCTCGTATTAGTTTCCACCGTTATTTCCTGCAAACTACCGTTATAATTTCAACAAATTAGTAAGCCTCCCAGAGCAATCAATAGTGCGAATTTTCACAAGGAAGACTAGTTGTTAACTATTTAAGAAGTATCTTCCTTCTACATTTCAATTATTTAATAGTGCGAAAGGATTTTTTTATCAAACTATCATCAGGTGATATGCATCAATTAGTAATGAATGTAATACTTGTGCTTGCATTCTCAGAACTTTCGTAATTAGAGAGTTTCTTAGTTTAACCAAAATTATGTGACAAAATGAAAAAATAAGAGCCTAAATAGGATAGTAATAGAATAGCAAAGGATAGTAATATTCTGAATATAATCGATATGAGATGTATAAACGGAGAGATAAATTCCGCGGCAGATAAAAGTAAACATTCACTGACGGAAGAGCTGTGTTTTTTTTTAATTAAATATGTCGCAAAATTGCAAATTCAATCAACGAAAACGAGTTTGAAATTAATTTCCAATTATGTAATTGGAATTGAAAATCGGGAGGAAAGCTTACATTAAATTGTAAGTCATCGAAAATATCTTCATTTTTATTTCCGCGCATGAGAATAATGATATAACGAAGTAAAGTACCTAAAAAGAATCATTGTTTATTTTGAAATTCACCTCGCGCATTAGAAGATAAACTACAGGAAAAAGAGACTTGATTTCAACAACCAGACGCATAAAATTCCTTAAAACATTTCGTTGGGTTCGGTCCAAATCTAGAACCGCAAAAAATTAAAATTACATGCCTGTATAACATTAAGGGTAGTTTTCCGAAATTTTACACGGTGAGAAAATGTTATTGGATAATCTTCGGTCTAATCAAAAAATTTATCTCCGTCGTAACATATGCTAGGCATCGTTCCAACTTAGAAATGTGTGCAAACGAAGTGGTTGCCCCGGACGTCCATGTGGTCGAGTTTGTAAACAAATTCTAAAAATCTCTATGTTATAGCTCCGGCAAATTGTGAGGTCGGGTCTAAATAAAAAGGAGCTAAAAGTAAAATATGATAGGAGATGATTGGAATTCAGTTCTATGATTGGAACATCTTTCCTTTGCACCACATCCGTCTCCTAAATTTACATCAAAACGACCTGGATAATAAAACAAATAACCACATTTTAAGGATTCAGTGGAATCGACTCCAAAAAGAGTTCATCTTAGTCTGATTCCACTGAAAACCAAACATTTTATTCGCGGGAATTTAAACACTTATCCTGCTAACGTTTAAGATGTGTCTTTCCACTTAACCAAGATTAAGATTTTCTTTAGTTTGCTTTCCCCAATATGATATGAAATATTAAAATTATTAGCAGTGTTGCTTCTGTTTTTGTTTTGCCAGTACTTCCTGATGAATGGAATATTTTTCTTATATTTGATAGACAATAGTGGAAAATGAATCTTTCATCTGTAGCTTCTGTCTTTTCCAAGTGATAATATCAAAGCTGATGCTATGTTCATGATGCAAAAAATTGCATTCATTTTTGCTGGTCCCCGTTGAATCCTATGAAAAAATTTATTGAAACGGTCGTTGTACTGCTTTTAAATGTCCCACTCAAAGCCTTCTGACTCCGTAGGGAAAGCAAGAGAAAACTACATCTTTCCTTGCAGAGTTATTCTCCTTTCCCATATTTAGCTAATGGCGAAGGCATTCGGGCTGAATACTTTTTGTACAGACTCAGCAAGTTTTCGCCATATATCATACACCTTTCCATCTTCGTTATATGACGACTGGGTAGTGAGAAGATACTTCTGATGTCTGATGGAGGATAATAGGTTTGCTATCGAAACGCGTATACCAGTGTACTCAAAACAGTGAATATAATTGGATAGTTCTTTGATGCATAAGACTTACAATACGAACAGAACATTGGAAGAGTCTGTTTGCAAGTTGCTATTTCATCTTTTATGGCTTGCTTAAAACTTACGAATACATTACAACACAATCTTAAAGTTACAAATTTATGTAAACTCTATATGCCACGTCATAATATGTAAGTGTTCCGTGGAGTTAGTGTCCATGTGAAGGTGTTTGAGAGCTCTTTATAAAGTTTCCTGCGCCATATTTTTTCGCAAATGTGAAAAAGTTCACCACAAAACACCTAAAATTAGATTCTTGATGTGCTGTGAACCAAATTCCCATCCCCCGGTGTGCCGTGGGATAAAATCTATCGGCAGTCACTGGTGTTGATCGAACACAATGAGTGGTTCTCCTTTCCTTTCTGTCACTCAGCGTTCTTCGGTGGTTGAATCTTTGCTCATTCTCATCACATTATCTCTCACAGCGTCTCACTCTTACGGTCATCCACACCCCTCTCAAATACTTTTTAAGAGGCCTCTGATTAAAGGTTTTGCTGTGAGATCGCGCAGTTGTAGCGTTTTATGTTTTTCATTGTTCTATTAACATTGTTGGTAGCATTAAAAGCAATCGACATTTATTGAAAAATGGATGTAATGAAAAGAAAAATTGCCATAATGAGTACATTATTTATTCGATGAAAATATTATTTATTTACAACAGACAACTCTTACTTGGCTGCTTGTTCTTTCTGATATTATTTCTTTGCAGCCGAAAATTTTGAGTCTCTTTCACACAATTTATATTTCAAGAAGAGGAGTAAAGGAACAGTTTTACTTGGAGTGATGAGAAGTTCTTCTCGGGCTATTTATTGCTGATGTCGAAAAGTATTAAAATGACCTTTCATTCATCATTACTGCGGAGGAAAAGAAAAGTTCCAAGGAGTCTTCAAAACAACTCGAAATTCTTTCACTTTAAATACGGTCACCATTCATATGAAATGAGGAACGAATTGTAAAAAAAGATGGAAAGATCTAGAAAAGTAATTCTAGAAATTATAATGATAATAAAACGGCTTTATTTGGAGGAGATCGTTGACAATAAGTCTCTTCTTATATCCATCATCATCAAATACCTTATCTCTCTATTCATTGCTACTTCCTTCAAACTAGATATGATATCCATCTCATGCTCTTGAAGAAGGACGTCCTCTTAGTTACTTTCCTACAACTTTTCCTTCCATTTTATTTAAATATTGATTATGCGTCAGAGCATGTTCAATCAGTTTTCACCTTTTTGTCATATTGTCCTCAAAAGAGATATATTTTCTTTCACTTCTTCTAATACTTACAATTACTTTCTACCCACCTTGTTTTCGCGATTTTCCTCCAAATTTGCATCTCCATCGCCTCAAGCATGTTTCTTTCCGCTTTCCTGATTGTCTCATATCTAATCCTTAAATGTAAACGTATATCATAAGCTCTGTCATCGATCAGGGAGAAAAGATAGGGAAGTTGATTGTTATTTTATTTATATCATCAAAGCAATTTTTATTCAACTAAAGCATCGAACAGTGCTACTTGCAGCCCCTTTGGCTTGGAGACCCAAGGCATCAAACTTGCTGGGATATCCCTAAGGCCCTGATCGAGAAATGGTCAAAAAACAACATTCTTCGGCTAAGACGTTATATCCCATACGCAAGTGAATTCAATGTGTACGGGGTGCTTTCTTTTAGTCATCGCTCTTCCCCGATAGATGTCTCGCGTCGGGTTTTATTGGCGAGGGAAAAAAGCAACAAAGTATGAGCGAGAGAAGATTCCTCGGGCGTCGGTCCAAAGGATCTTCAGACGCACGCTCTGGAAATAGAGAGGGATGCAGCGCAAGCACGTGGGCACTCGTAAAAACGAAAGCGTCAATGGGGAGGGAAAAAAATAGCCATGGCCGAGATTGGCTTGAAAGATGGCAATATTGGGTCTTCATCGGGAAAGATGAATTCATTCCCAGATCGGCCTTCGTAATTTCTGACTCCAGGAGCGATGTTGTCCACCGTACTCCTATTCAAGAATATTAAAAACGTGTGGAGACTGTCATAAATTAAGATATTTTAAAGTATACCATTTACGACAATTCAGGGTGACTATACGTCCAGGATTACGAGGAAATATCCTCTCTTTTGAGGGATCCTCAAAGTATTTTTCTCGATTTGTCCTAATTTTTACTATTTACAACTTCAGATTTATATGAAAAGTGTTTATCTTTGGATTCAGACTTCGCACCTGGGAAAGGGGTCACATTACGATTTACACTAAAACATAACATCTGGCCTCATCGACTCTTCGGTAATATCTAATACGTTCAAGCAAGAATGGAGCTATGGATTCTTTGTGGAATGGAACAATAATTAAGGAATGAAATTATTTGGTGATTTCCACGGAAATATATTAAAACAAACTAGTTTCATCTATATGTAGATACCATCAGGCCTGAATATGTGTACATGTTGGTCGACATGTTTTATTGCATGACCATGGTGTCGATCCTTTGGATTGCCATCAGTTGAAATAACATTTCAAGACAATATATTAAAGGGAAGATGGGAGAGAGGTAAAGACTGTGGTTTGACCATTGGAGTGATGGAGTGATAATAGAACTTCAACTGTCACGGAGAAGGAGAGAAGAAAATGAGATCATTAATGGTGAGGATATTATGGTAGAAGAGCGATCTTAAAACTTGTAATTGTTCAAAGGATTTCAAGGAATTAACTTTATTTTGGAAATGCAGGTACTGCATTACCCAATTGCATTAATAGTCGTTCTCCAGTAGGTGTTTCGCCATTCGGGAGACTTATGGACGGTTGTTTCAGAAACCCGCAAGGTGTTCTTTCCTCCCTCTCTTCCGGTATGGCCCACGTAGTCCCCTGGGTCCCTGGGTCACATCTGAATCAGTTAACTCAGCTCCTTTCGGTAGAGTCCACTATGTCTCTCCCATTCTTCACCGAGTTTCCGAAATCTGTACCTTATCTTTCCTTGGGGAAGTAAGAAGTTCTACCTGCGTAAACCTGAGGTAGGAAATGGAGGAGCCTTGATGAAACACTGGCGGTTTGTGGGGTACTAATCAAAGTCTAAATCTAAACAGGCTACCTCGGAATTGAATTCGGGCTTTAAAATGCGATTAGTCTCATCCTTTTCGAGGAAATCTCGGCCAATGCAGACTTCTAAGGCATACTCCAGTTTCAAGGACGGATTTACCATTTAGCGAACTCAGCGCCAACTAAGGGCCCCACCGGTAAAGAGGCCCAAAAAAGTTCGTTTTGTTGCTTTTTAAGGTTAATAATTTGTTTATGGGGCCTCAAACTGGTTCAGGGCCCCTGATTGATAAAATTCGCCCCTACCAAGTTTCAAGGTTGGATGAATCGATTATCTATCCATAAATTCTTATGATGCTCTGATAACAATTAATTCTACCACTCTCAACTATTAAATTTTTCTAACATATTGCACAAAGATGTTAAGGCATAAGCTCTCAGAAAATAATTGCTGGAATTCCGTTTCTTTCGGATCATCTGAATTTGTGTTCGATAGATCATTAAATCAAGAGTTTAATAAGAGGCATTACGAAGGAGAGATAGAAAGTATGTATGAGTAAGGAATTTAAAACATTATGCAAACTTTTTATAGGTTCACGTCGTTACATACGTCAAGAAGAATCTTTCAGACGTTTATGAGATATTTCTCCCTCGTAAAAAGTTATTAATTAATTAAAATTATTGAGATAAACCGTTATGCATCCTCCTGTTATCCCTCCTGCCATTTGCCACTGGCGGCTCACGGGGTATTAATCTACCCTCATACGCTCCGCACCAAGGATTCTTATTTCTTTATCAGTACCCTTAGATGTCAATGCTATCCTTTTCCTAACCTCATGTGTGCATCTTCTATCCCTAGCAATGGATTTTACACCTGAGGAAAGAAAGGTTAAAATGAAAGTGCTTCGTTTCGAAGGATGACAAATATTCGTACGAAAGCGTTAGCCGCAACCCGATATCATTCCGACCGCTTTAAACCATTTTTCGTGTGTCCGCCTAAAAAGAGGTAAATAGGACGGAAGGAGAGGGAGCGAGGGTCGGATATAGCGAAAAAGGGAAAGGGAGAGTTTTTTTTGGCGGTCCGAAATAAGTGCAGCGGATGAGCACGCGAGACCAGTTTAGAGGCTGCATTTGAGTAGAAGCGGTCGCTCAGGAGGAAGCTCAAGGATTAAAAGGGACTTCTGCACAAGGTGAGCACTGAATGAACAAGTGGTGACGCATTGAGGTGTCCACAGAAGAAGTGACGGTCACATGTTGGTACACATTCACTCAATCTTGACGCCTGTTGAGGATATCCTTGTTTAACTTCTTCTCTAATAGGGGTTGATTTCAGGGGGATCTTCGAATGGCAAGTAAATTTGTGTGTGTTTGCTAGATTCACTTTTTGCTCTAACCTCCATTGCAAGAGAGATTTGATTGTATTTCCTAAATGTAATAATTATGGTTAATTAACTGAGATTCGATGTTATGCTGTGATGAAAATAAGGACTGAAGTAGTTAATTTCCTCAAGTTTTTTTTTATTTTAACATATATTGTGAGTAAGATTTGACTGTACCCTATATATGAACTAAATTGGGTTAATTATCTGAAATTCGGGGTTATGATATTAAAATATAGGGACTGAAATTATTTCCTCTCGATTGAAATTCCACTTGTTTATTCGAACCAATTATTCTATCAGAATTTACACCTTTAAATATATAATTTCCGTTTCCTTCAAAATGTCTTCACTACACTTGAGTTCTTTATAAATTCTACGACGGATACGTTCAAAATTCATTGAATGAATATATATGAAATATATATTAAGACCCTCATTTTAATCGTCAATGTTTTCTTGGAATAATATCGTCACTATTGACTATTTTAAGACGAATTTGTGAATTGAATGAAAGAAATCGGCTTTGGGCAGGGCTTACTTTTACAAAGTCGCTCCTGAGTTGTATTTAATGCCTCCCACAGATTTCTTTTGTGAATATCTTATATCTGCTACTATATCAAGTTTATGTTTACATAGTTTAAATTCAAGATGGAATTCCTATTCAGATGCCATCCTTTTAGCATTTCTAATTTAGGATTCGCTGTAGTAATGCTCTTCATCACAGCGTTGGAATCGCAAGGTCAAGAGTACACGCAAATAGCATCTCACTGATTGAATGAACGTTTGCTAAACTTCTTCAGTTAATCTATTGCAACATTAAGTAAGCGATTGAGATTTCGTGTCCTGTATGGAATACTGAAATCGATTTATTTAATGGATATATTTAAGCTACGAGATACATACTATAGTTTGAAATTTGAAATAAAGAGAGCGCCAAATTAATTTGTATAATTTTTTTATCTCGTGAACTTGAAATCCAAAAGATATTTCAATTACACGAATTTCAAGTTTGTTCATCAGCAGGTGTTTTGCAAGTGAAATTCGATAAAAATGGACGAATAACTTTGCATATCATCCGAACGAACTTTAAGACGAGAATTATCTGCGTACGAATTTTTCCTCTTCACCGCGAACTATCAAATTTTTTCCTTGAGTTTTTCGGGAATTAAGACTTGATGAAATCATTCATCTCCTTTCGACTATTTTCAAACTGAAAGTATGTCGAATGCTATATCATTCAACTGAATATTAGAAATTTCCTCTCGTTAAAAATTTCAAGTCTGGATAAAAAAATCTCTAAAAATTTCTGAAATACTAGCTCTCGACACTCTGAAAGTATTTTATTTTGTTTCAGATCACTTAAACCAGTCTCTATCCTTGACATATGATAGGTTCCGTCCTTAATATATTACAAAACAAATATTTCGGCGATAATTAAAGTATAATACATTAAAATACTATGATAAAGTTGTTAAGTATTTCGAACATATTACAGGATATTTGGAATACATAAGGTTAATTCAACACTTTACTCGCTACAACTTCACTGGCATCTTCTTCCAGTTAATCTCAAAGTAAAACTTCCTCTGGCATTCCCGATCATTGACTACTGCTGCACTATTACAAGTGACCTCATTGACTGGGCAGACATCAAATTACAAAGACTTATCAATTTATGTGTATTATGATATATTTGTGGTGTTATGAGACATGAAAAATTAGTCCGTACCTTAGAAAATTACGTTAGCTGAGGACACCGCTTCAAAGAATATACTTTCTGGGATTTGAAATGTGTAATATTTCAAAATTCATTAAAATGGCCTATTTGTTCAAAACTTTGCAACACTCTACATTGCATGCCAATCGACCAGGTCTAAGACGAAACAGCGGAAATGTCCTCTCCCAGAGAAGTACTACTTTTCAAAATTCAGTTATTGTAACTTTCATAAATTTTTGAATTCCTTCCCACCGTAATGAGGGAAGTACCCACTGCCGAGAAGTTTAAATGTATAACGTATATGTTAAGCCATTAGCTGTGCATTATATAAATTAAGAAGGTTCGTTTTATTTCCTTTTTCCCTGTGTGTCTCTGTATACATGTATTTCCTTATGCTCCTTTTGTATTCGACTGCGGTATTTGAATGTATATTATTTTGTCAATTTGAAATGTTGGTCTTAGATGGACTGCCATAGGATATTAATAAACATTATAATTGTTTTTATTGATATATTGGAGTTAAAAAATATTAATTCGATACATCTGTGTCATCTATTATCAACTATATCTAATACGTAAATATATTAATTTCTATTTCTCGTCGAGAAAACCATTTAATAGTGAGAATCAACCAAAAGTGTGATACACTCTGTCCATCAGTCATCATGCATTCCAACCCTTAAATTACTGGATACGACAATGATTTTGATAAATATTATAATCATCGGATTTTCTACAATAAATTATTTTCAAACTTTTCATTATTTGTTAATTACAAAGCATTTATTAATTAAACTTTTGTTGGAATATATAGATTCTCTCCTGGGAAAGGAAGGTTTCCTATCTTAGCAGGGCGTTTCAATGAAAAACCATTGAACGTAAGCAATTTTGTCAATTGTTATGTAATTATATATGTTAGACGCTATTGTTCATGAACGAGTTTAAACTTAAAGGTGAGAATTGGAAATTTAAGCAAGATGATACTTTAAAATACTTTCCTAAAAATCAGGTATGTATTTAAAGTAAAACATCCCAGAATTTTGTTCTTCGTTCACAAATACCTTTTTTTTATTTTGATTGTTACTACAAAAAACGTCAAACGTGGGAAACCGTTCGATAGTTATTAATAGTTAAACCGTTATTTAGGTAAGAACAAACATTCTTGTAAATCCAGTCTAAACACAAACATCAACAAATCCCATTATGTTTGATAAAACTACACGGGATAATACTTATTCATACCAAAGAGCATTTTTCCTTCATGATAAATGGGAGACATTTAGACACATACAATTTTAAGACCAAACATTCAAGTATATTACAATGTGGAGTAAAACATTTCAATCGTCACTCTCTAAACTTCCTTCGCGCATGACACAAATAAAGAATGTTATTACTGTAAACCTTCCGCTTTTTGACTTTGCCTACATTTATCATTATCAACATAATTATTATATTTATACTTCCTAGCATAATTACAAAACAATAAGTGGTAGTAGTAATTTTAAAAGCATTTCGACAGCTGAGGTCGTACAAGACAATAACATCCATCAATATCATATATCATAATACGAATCACAACGAAACAAAATTTGCATAATTATACATGAATGTATACACCTTAGTGTATACATTCATGTATAATTCGCTTTTCCCAAGGTTCCCTGTTCGCAAGGTGTATACACATGAGTGTATACACCTTGCGAACATTTCCCTTCTTTGTTGGCGTTTACCCATTGTGGATCATTTTCCCTAAGTTAATACCATAGATATTCTTCATCTAAAGTATCATCTTCTAAAGTTTTCCACTCTATTTACACATAAATTATTATTTTTTAAACTTAATTCGGTATAATTGGCGATGGAAGAGGAGACTTTTCATTCTCGATCTCGCCTCTAAGACCTTTAAGACTTGCTACTGAATACATTGGAATTTACTATGTTGGCCTTGACTTTGTGGTAGGCCTCCATTATGATGAAATGAAAGAATGCAAAACCATTTACCGTACCACTTAATTTTATTGATCACTACCAAGGTTTCGGCCCCTTAGGCCATCTTCAGGTGAAAAAAAGGTTCTATCACCTGAAGATGGCCTAAGGGGCCGAAACCTTGGCAGTGATCAATAAAATTAAGTGGTACGGTAAATGGTTTTGCATTCTTTCATTTCATCATACTGAATACATTATTGCATTCGATTCATAGGTCCAAGCGAATGCACGTCAGTCAATGTGAATTTTAGCGAGAATAATGCGTCAAATCCATTTTTTGTTTTCATCAGACAGGCCTAGATTTGGGGCATCTATTTTAAGACGGCACCTGTTAACAGTGTCAATGGTATTAATCTCTACGAATACACGTTGTGCAGATTGGCATTTACTTACAACTGGGATGAGGAGAGCGTCTCTTGTTCCTGGGAGTCCCGTAGGACCCGCTCCGCCTCCTCCCGGATTCCCTTGGGAATTGGCCGAAAGATGTATCATCCCAGTGATGTTCGCCCACGCCGCCGCTGCCATCCTCTCCGTCTTCATCTCCATCTTTGGTCTGCCCTTCTCAACACTCCGAGTCTTCCTTTGGATTGTGCCCGCAGTCATCGCTGGACTTTTCTTCTTCCACAACCTCAAGGTAATTCACTCGACCGAAATCATTCTTCTTTCCAAATATACATTTTCAATGTAAATCATCTGCTGGAAGGAAAGAAATTGGAACTCGGATGTTAAAGAATAACAGGTTCGAAAAATCCGCCGGTGAACGTCTGGCCAAATCCAATCATACATTTACCCTGTGAAGATGACGGCCGAAATGCGCATTGGGTGTTTTCCAGAAGGTCGATATTCCTCTTGTCTTCATTCGAGGAATTGGTCCGATGTTCACCGGCATATTCTGCGATCGGAGAACCTCTTATAAGTAATTTTTCTGCATTGAATCCTCGTTTCAGCGAATATTTCCCCAAGTCAAGTCGTTCGACTTTGGTGAAGGCGGTCCCGGGTTCGATTTCCGGTGGAAGCTCACGTGCGAAATGACCTCAGCTTTAGAAGCACTTTAAAAATAATTACTATCCAATAAGAATTATCTGAAAGTGGGTGATAGAGGGTGCCCCAAAAGCAAGTTCAGTAAAACCCGCATAAAACAATGTCAGGGAAAACTGCGCTATTAATGAGATGACCGGGATATGAAAGCAGAAAGAGTTAGATTCTTTCTGCTGTTAGTTGATATTTAAAGTCAGTTACCAACTGCAATTTTCCAGATGATGACAATTAATCGTCTAAACCGGTCGCGTTTTATTTGTTAAATTAAAAATTAAACTTGGAAAAAGTACAATTTTTCCTGTTTATTTCCATAACTAAGAAACATGGAATCGCTTTAATACTTTGAATCGTCTATTTATTTTAAGATATAAAACTACGTCAGAGTGAGAAATCGATAAAAGCTCCGTCTGCATCGCGGTGAATGTGAGCAAGTCAACTCCTCTTAATTAAGAACGAATCTCAAGGTAATTTCCGAGAAAAGTTCTGTCGCTAAACGGCTTATTTTGCTTATGCAAAGCATTGACTTTATGTTTCACTTGTTACATTTCGATTGAATTAGCTGAGGAAATCCATAGTTTAGAATAGTGTATGCTAAATTATTTTATCCCATCGCAAAATGGGGGTTTAGCAGCACAATAACGATCTGTTGAACATGGTGTGATATTTTGGTAACGTTACATTTTAGAGTTATAACCATCGTGAAATTCCACATTCGTGACGGGAATTGGGAACGTAGTCCACGCTGTATTCGCTCAACAAACGGAAAACCAGAAGATACCCGAAAAATTTCTATTCAAACTACAACTATTAAATAATAACTATTCCATATATCTACTTCAAAGGCTCAACAAATAAATAATGGTACAAAACTGTTGAAACTCGTAAGTATCAGCTGTTGTGAACTTTTTCACGTTTGCGCAAATTTACGGTTCAGATAAATACTTCGCAAATACTCACAGTTTCACATCTACATTATCATAAAGTTTTTTGCTACTCATAGTTTGGAATATTCCGATTTAGAGGAACGAAAGGAGCGCGCGCCTGGAAATTCTGCAACCGTCAGAACATTCTCCTTATTGGCTTTAAAACTCAAGAGCTGTCAAACATTCTCTAAAACTTCTGATTAAATCCTGAGACCACGGTAAAAGGTCTGATTTTAATGCTATTTTCCATATCATATGAGAGTCTTCTTTATTGCATTAATTACATTGGTGAGCAAACAAAGAAAAATACGCAAACTATTAGCAGAAAAGACAGTTTTGTGTATATGTAAATTTAATTTCCTCTTTTATTTCGAACGCCTATTTAATTTTCAAGGAAACCCTTCAAAGAGAAACCGCTCTTTATGAGAAGTAGGTACCGACCTCAGGAATACTTCAGAGCACACCACTTTGAGAAGTTGAGTTATAAGGTCAGAGGAACGCGCAAAAGCAAGCTTTGATATTTTTAAGTTGAATTCAGGCGATTTACGTTTTACATATTTCTAGCCTCTGTGGAATGCCAGAATCAAGGGCTTGTCTGGGAAAGATTAATATATTTTTGAATCCAGTAAAGGATTTTATAGAACTTTCGTTTTAAAAATATTTAAGATAAAAATATAAAAATCTACAACATATAATTTCTTAAAAATTAAATCACTTTTACCTGTCATGTAACATTCTAATTAAAATCCATTTTTTTGTATTCTACTAATATCCTGTAGAGAATTTAAAGAAACTAAAAACTTTTATAAAAGTCACTAGAGTCACAATCTAAATATCCCATTCAAATAGCGACGTTTTCCATTCTGCAGAATATAACAGCATCGATTTCTTTAGTTCTCATTGTAGCAGCTCCTTTAGTTATAATGTGATAGAAAGTCTCAAATTTGCTATATTTCTTCTCTTATTATATGAAAAGTCGATATTCTTATCACTGTTGCATTTAAAAAGAAATTAATGTAGTAATTAGTGAAAATTCTCGAATACTTTCAGTGTTACAAACTTTATACTCACATTTCCAACACGACCTTCACGAAGACGACATGAGATGTCGATACCATGCGAGAATAAAGTATTTGGTTTCTAGGAAAAGTTGTATTCCCTCATTGTGGAGAGCTACCACTAAATAGTGGATTTTGTTCAAACTGACTCAAAGTCGAGTTTTAAAGAAATAAAAAGAAATTAAAAGTAAGGTTTGTCTTGTAAATATAAAGTGAGATAAAATAGAAAATGCATGAAACGTATAAATTATAGAGAAATATTTTATCAGAAAAATAAAGAAAATCGAATTTTCGGGCCACGTTTGACCCTACTTGTCCGTTTAGCAGTTGAAGGAATATTCACATGAAAAGAGAAATCCGCCATGAAATACCACGCTATCGACTGGTTTGGTAAACCAGGTTTAAAGACCATGCAAGGGATATGGAGATCATACGAAATCACTGAATTCACCAGATCGAATTCTGCGGCGCACCTGAATTTTCGCAGACTATTTACAAAGGATTCAAGGGAAAGTGCGATTTGTGATTCCGATTTCCTCCGCAAAATAAAGACCTCACGAAAAGACATGAATTAATTCTGGCAGAAAAGGCAGGAAGGAAAATAAATGGACGACCAATGAAATGAGCGCTCATGGATTGAAAAAGATGGGAAAAAAACTTTCGTCTGAGAGTGGAATTAGTTAGCAAGAAAGAACCACTCTCGTAAACTTAAAAATATTTCTCCCTTTGATCACGTGACCACGTGCGTGCCATTACTCCCCTTTTCTGAAAACATTACGCTCTCTATTCACGGTGCACCGAATTTCTCTTCAGGTGAAAATACCGCCTCGAATAGGATTTGTGCATTTTTTAATTTCTGCGCAAAATCCACGGAAATCCACGTATCCGTCGGGCATGTTATCCAGACTGAAAAGGCGAACATTTCTCGTCCTCTTTATTCGACGTGAGCGATCGAGAGTAGTCGATGAGACTCTTCCTTCATCCTATTGAAGAATATCTGGGCCGTCATCGTGCTTTGTCCATTACAAGAGATTCGCCCAAATTCAGGAAGTTTACCTCGAAATGCCCGTTAAATGGGTCAACTCTCTATTCGTTTGATTTGTAAGATAAATAGGTCCAAAGAAGGGATTCTGAATCAACCCAATTAGTCTACGAATGAAACAGCATAGATAGGCAGGGCTTAATTTGATTTGATGCTTGATATTCCTTCTTTATCCATCTCTGCTCAAATTGACTGCGTGAGTAACTCTTGGCGAGAAACAACTCGTTGAACTGAATGTGTATTCAAAAGGTTAATCCCATCGCAAACAGTTATTTAATCCTGAAACATAGGTCGATGTTTCATGAAATGGCGGATTAAACTTATAGTCGAAATTTGTCTGAATCGATTATAACGCGTGTTCATCATTTTGCTCACAAAAGTAATTAAAATTTTGATTTTCAACGGTTTCGAATAAGTTATCGTCATTAAATTATTTAAATTAATTAAATACGCTGATTTTAAATCTGCACCCGTTTACGGTAACCAATCATCTAGGACATAAAAATGATGGAGGCCAGGGATGCGAACCATTTGTGGTTAAAGTAGAGTTATATTTAATAAGTAAAAAGGACTTGTATGCCAATGTGGTGCTAAGACATTGATTGAGAAGCTGACATTTTCTACTTTATTATGTCAATTGTGGGATTAAGATATTGTAATCTTGAACATGGTTATTCACAGTAATGATTTACCAATGAATCCATATTTATTTACTCTAGGGTTTCTTTTTTAAGTAAAGAATACATAATTTGGACAAAGATAACGAGGTTTGAGTTTTTTCAAAATATCTCTCTATGTTAACCATCCCTGGCGTAGGATATTCAGCAACGCTATTTAAAAGACAGATGTCCTAGTCTATTGGAATAAATTACTTTATTAAGTAATTTCATTAATAGTAGGAAGAGAACAATTAAAAGTCCAATTACAAAAATAAAATGAAATTAGTCTTCTTTTCGAAAGGTCAGAAGTGGAGCCAAGACTTTCCGTATTTTTAGAAAAGAGTTTCGTTCGATCTGATAAAACCATCGCATTGATGAATGTACGACACGTGGCACAGACATGCAATCACGATTACAGGAAGTAAAAACCGCCGGCGCTCAATTAAGGGAAAACACGGTGTACGCCGTAAATCCGCCCTTCGGCCAAATTTAAAAATATTTTCAGCTCAATTACGTTACCCGCCGACTATTAAACGTTTTTGCGAAGGTAGCGTCTGTTTCAATGCACTATTATTTGAATGAGTAACCCCATTCACTTGTTTACATTCGCGCACTGAAAAAAGTGTGATAATTATACATCGAGTGCCTTCGGCGAAAACAGCAGGATAAATAGGATGCCTCTGACATGAGAAACTCTTTGTGTTGAATTTAAAGCTTTCGTCCGGTCTTTTTTTAGAAACTATTTGATAAGTCTGGTAAGAGAGACTATAATATTGGCGAAACAGCCAAAAAGTAATGAATATCCCTTTGACATAATAAAGCAGATAATATCAGCAATTTACTCTATCCTTTGTCACCACAGTGGCACGTAAGTACCTTGTATTTATCGAATATGGCACACTTGCCGCCAAATATCTGATATACGTCATTTTTATGATCTAGATATTTCGTCACAAAAATGGGTGTAAATTTAAAATCATTTCTAAATTCATATTTACCATTTACTGTGTATGAATTTGTTTTCAATTTTCGAGCGTAAATTCAAGTTCAATTTTCGTCTCCATTATCAAAGTAAAATCGATTTTCGAATCGAGGACATTCGATGAATATAATAAATAACCTGAACATTTCGATAATAATTTTACAGGTTATTGAAACGGCTTGCGGAAATGGGGTAGAAAAACTAAAAATGAATGTATGCCACCATATATTTAGGACTTCCCTGTAGTTTTCGAGATCCTATTTTTACCTAGATTTAATTTTTGCAGGGAACTGAGTAAAAACCGCGTTATAAGAAGGATATCGTTATAACCGGGATTTTTTTCTTCCTTTTACATCAGAAAACGAAAGGGAGGAATTTTGACTCTTACCTTTTAAATAATAATTTATAACTTAGGAAGAAAAGGAATCTTCTTTACTTTGGCGTAGCTGAATATCTCTAGAGAGTCCGTACACTATTGTTGTGAGGTACTGATTGCATTCTCATCATAGTTTTGAAGAATTACCTACTTTTTGCGCTAAGAGAGTGTCTTTGTTGCGTAATTTTGATCATTTTTCACTCTACACAGCAACTTTAACCAGATAGACAATTAGGGAACAGTAATGAAAAATTGGACAATCGAATGAAGCGTTCGATTGGCTGAAGTGGGTTGCATTACATCTTGGGACTGGAAAATTCCCCGTCTTAAGAGGGAAGCAGAGCGTCTTAAGGAGTATTTTTGCCATGTATTTAGTGTGATAGACCAGGACAAAGAGAAATCTGTGTATTCAGTAGGGTTGCGTCTAGAGTAGGAGCGTATTAAACGGGTTTTACTGTAATTTCCTTCCACGTATTTTGGGTTGCAGATTACCCTAAATTTTTATAGTAAATTTTTTCTCTAATTGGCGAAAAGAAACACTGAAATACATCTTTTGTGGCCGCCGATGTCAAGTAAAACTATTTTCAGCCGTCCGTTTTCTATGGACAGAAAAGTTTTGAAACAGCGTGTATCATCAGAAGTAGAAGACAACGTCAGCCAGTTAAGCTTATTCATTCGGATATATTTTTTTCACTGATGCGGCACATAAACCGAAAATAATTTCGTTAATTCGCGATAATCGTCGAGATTAAAAGGATCCTCTCTTACAAGTGTGTTTGACGTCCTTCCATACCCTCAATACCCAAAGAAACAAATCCGAGGCCAAATTTTATCGACTCTAAATATATAAAGCGTAATCCGTCCCTTTTTTACAATTTAACGGAAGAGTACATGCTGCCAATTCGCGTTATGATCGTCGCTTTTTAATTTTATTAGAGATCAGCAGAAGAAGGAACTCACTCGAGACCCCTTGGACATCTTCCAGTGTCAACACAGGCCTCCGATGAACAATTCATTACGCAGGAAACCATGCTGACCATCGATGCAACGGCGGAGGATATTAATATTCATTACACAAAGCAGGATGTGTATTCTAGTGGACCCTGTCTATACGTATCTTGGACTGAGGACGCCTTTATGAGCTATATTTATGAGAATATTATGAGTTAAATGCTCTGTGAATCTCTCTCTATTATATAATTCTTTTTATAGAGAGTTTCAGCATGGTGAACATCCTATTATACTAAGTTTTATGACAATCAATACTTATGGTAGACATAACACTATTGTTACTACACTAACATTATAATTTTAATGTGTAATATCTACCTTAATGGAGTTCCACACAGTTACTACTAATTCCATTAATATTAAGAATACTTATTTTCTGATGTGGTTATGAAATATTTCAATTACTTTAGTAATTTTTATTCTTCGCTAGTCTTTCTCTCCTTTTCTTTCACTCTTTCCTACAAATTTCTCTGGCCCACCTTTCCCTCGAGGGGGTTTTCCTGCAGTGGATATATATTTTCACTCATCTAAACTATTACAGTATTTTTCTCTCCACAAAACTATTCTTTTTCCTTTTTCTGTATTGTAGAATATTGGAAGAGAAGGAAGGAGTCACGATTGTTGGTATAATGTTTGGAATATAGTATACTCCTAAACCGTATAATATTATTAACCGTGTTTATACGGTTTAGGAGTATACTATATTCCAAACATTGTAGAATATTGCCTAAAATCTGAATTCACGGATAAGGTATTTCCGTCCTGCAGAACTGATTAGTAGTTTGAATCAAAGTTAATTATGTTTGAAGCAGAAGAGACTTGACAAAGTAAAAGTATACATGAATTAATGAAATCGATGTGCGCAGGCTTGACTTTGTGGAACTCCGTAGTGTTAAATAAGATTCTCTGTCATTTTCCCCAAAAAGTTTATTTTGACAACTGGTTTCACTTCCACGGAAGAATATTCAAAAGAAATTTTCACTTGAAAATACTTCAGCGGGAGCGAAACCGTTTGTCATAATAAATATTTTTTGGAAATAACGATTAATTAAATTAAAAGTTTCTCAGTTGATTCATGAATGCATACTACCAATCTCATACAATGATAAAAATTCCAGGGTATATTTCATGAATTATTTTTAAAATTATCGTATGCATACATTTGAGAAAAATTATATATTTTTTAACTTATCGGAAAAATCGCTGGAAATATACGTTGAAAAAACTTTTTTTAAATCTCGCTGCAGTGACTGGGGTCCTGAGTAACTTTTGCACAAAAATTTTCATCGCAGTTTATTTAAAATTCATTAGCTGTACATAATCGGGAAATTAAATGTTAAATTTAAACAGTCCACATCTGCGAAGCATTAAAACTATAAATTTAACACAATCATATGAGCTATGGAACCAGTTTGCTATTTTATTCACTATGTAATAAACGATTTTTATACTAGTTTTACTTAAGAGATTTAATTATTTTTTGGATGGTTGCTAATGTTTCCTTCAGTTTAGTATCATTTTGTATCCATATACATGTATCTTTACATAGTAGAGTATCTGATAGATTTTTAGTATTTAAACCGAGGGTTTATCTGAAAATCGCGGCCAAACTTCACTTTTTTGATCAACCCTTTGGTCTTTTGCCAGAATGTTAAGAATAAAGTGCTGTTTATTTATGGACCGGCAATCCAACTCAGAGTTTTGACCTATAGCTCAAGAAGTGCTTAAAAAAAGAAGAACAGGAAATTTATAAAATCCTTGAAGTATAATCGTCCATTATCTTATTGTATTTGGGCTCATGAGATTATTTTAGCATAAATACGAGGATGGAGGAGTGCCAAAATTGTTAAATTTACTTCGAGGATTCTCGATAAGATTTTATTTCCGGTTGCAAGTGAAGTTTTGACTGCTCACTAATAACATGATTAACACAGATGAGTTAATTTTAGAATCTTAGAGCCTTAAAAAGAATCACAAGCGGCTGCTGTTTCCTTTCTTCCGCTTCAGACTCCGATAGAACAGTCAATTTTGTCTTCCTTATTATTTTCTGAAAACCTAATTTTCTGTGATTTTGGAAGCAATGATTAGCCTTTATAATGTATTTTTCATGATAATTTAAAATGCACTGGAAAAATAGGAAATAATTTGGCGTGAATCGCTTTTGTTTCCTTCTTATATATCATGAGGAATTTTCAGCAAATGTCTCCTTGAACAGTAATGCATTCAAGGTATCAATTCATCAATTAAATGGTTATAATAGAGTATATAAAAATGTATGCGAACAAATTATATATATATACATAGGAATTGGTCTCCTTTGGAAAGTTCTTCCTGTTTTTTTTGTTATTTAAAGTATATAAAGATATTTAAGTATGAAAATCATAATAATCAATTAATAATGAAGATAATTTTTCCTAATGATAAGGTGAAATGATATTGATAATAATACAATAGAATATCAAGCGTCTTCATTGTTGGGCGAAATTGGGACTAGACCACTCATCTTCCATTTGTCAAAATCTAACAATATAGAGATAACCTCTTTGCTTACCTTCCTGAAATAACTTCCAAAATGATATGAATCTTCTGACTTTATTCCTCCAAAGGTCATTCGAAAGCAATTCCGTAGAACAGAAATTATCATGGAATCGGATATATTTTGAGGTCTAAGAAAAGAATCTTTTGGCTTCCCCAAGAAGTCCTGACGAGCCCAGAAAACTTCAGATTAACTATTAGTTTTATGTGTATCGCTTAAAAATAGGCCGTTTAGTAATCGTCCTACATCCGATTTATAGTACGATAAAATTGACTTAAAAATCGGAACGAATTTTCTTTTTCTTAGAATATTTTTCGAGATTCGTCCTGAAATTCCAAAAAATGATTGCCGTTTCTACATCAGGTGATATTAGTTGACAAATGATGCTGAGTTGATATTTCGTCATAAATTACTTCATAGATGTCCTCAATATTGTGTACAGGTCAAATAAAACAAGATGCCATAAGCACAAGAAAAACTTGGTTGCACTTGAATTTTAGTGAACTCAATCTCAAAATAACGATATGAAAAAATATTTCTTCTTTTACTACATTCATCATGCTGACATGCCGTTTGATTATACTAACAATGAAGTTTAAATAGTAAAGTTTTAAAGTGCTTTTTACTTTAATTAACATATTTTAATTCCAAAAGAGTGAGTTATGGACGCTCACTTTGTTATTCAACGTGGACCGACCATTTATGAATACAGATGTTTCACAGCAAATAGCTGATAATAATAATAACTTCAAAAAATAGTTAACTTTATTGCTTGTAATATTACTAGAAATTTTCTGTAAATACAGTAATATTAACCGCAGAATAAATGCAGCCAAGAACACAACCATATGCCAACGCCTAATCCTTTTGGTATGGCAATTCCCAAGGAAAAGGACATATTCCAGTCCTGAGTTAAACAAATAAGAAAATAATAATTCATTTCGTCTCGATTGGATTCATATGCACAAAACCAAGTCTGTACTGAATTGATGACATGTCAATATCAGAAACGGATAAATATTCTTACAAATGAAGCTAAACGACAGAAGAGTGAAGTGAACCCTATCATTAAATTTGCTCTGCATTTGAGTATTAATTGCTTAGTATATTAAATTACATAAAGATCACATATCAAAGTAAAATAGCTATTTACGTAGGCGACTACTGCATTAAATTGCTTTTGGAATTGACGCTGATATTCATATTTATATGACTGACGGATTCGAATATGCTAAGAAAATAAACTTTACTTTCAAACTCCAAAACTCTAAACGAGTTTCCAAAGATTTTCCGTTTTCTCAATTTCTTATTTAGGAAATTCTTATATTAGACTGCTTGCAGAATCGGCGCTGAAATACACATTGTGTCTTGCGGATGAGTATATCTTAAGAAAATAAATTTTATTTTCATTCACAAATATGCTCTACCAATGTAGTTCCAAAATTTTCCCTATTTTAAATTCTCCGTCGGAATCTAGTTATTTACTCGATATTAATAGTTTATCATTAATTTAAATTCCTTTTTAGTTTGGCGGAAACGGACCGAATCTTGAATTGCGAATGTCTTCAGAATTCTCGCTCCACGTCAGCGAGTCTTCCATCAAAATGGAGATCACGTCTCTTCACGAATAAATAAGACCATTTCCAGGAAAATATCCTTCCTCTTTGTTACGCCTTCCGTTTCTCAATTGGTCCAGCGACTGCCACTCCTAAAGCGCAATTTACTCTGAAAATATTCGAATGCGTACTTATCCTCGGTAAATATCGCAGAATTCATGAGCACCTCTCTACAAATCTGAATTTCAATTGAAAGAATTGCACCAATTGTAATTTAATTTCAACCGGCCAGATTCATTCCCGGCCCACCAAATGTTTGGATGCTGTTTATTTTTTTATTTCTTACTATTTATTTATTTCTTATAATTTATTTAATTTTATTGTTTATTTATTTCTTATAGCTTGTTTATATTTATTATTTATTCATTTCTTGTTATTATTTATAATAACACAAGTATTTATTTATAGAACATCCCCATGGTACCCCTTTTACAATTAAATAAAAAGTATTCAGCGGAATCGAGCTCATAGCCACCGGAATTTTCATTGAATTTTGCCAAATTTAATACTCACATTTTTTATTAAAACTGCTTCGAAAATATTTCGTTCTAACTTGAAATGTCAACTGTTATATTTAGGAAAGTTTAAATGCATCAGTTTTTTTTAATTAAAGGATCTGAATAAAAGGTCCTTATCTTTAGAAATTTAGGCATTAATTTAAAGGTAAAAATTATTGAAATAACGTAAATTAAATGCTCCCGCTCCGAGTAGGACTATAAAAAGACATGGATTTATCAAAGACGCTACGTTATCTCTGTTTAATCCTGTAGAAATGCAGCTAATGAATTGTATTATCAAGAGAGAGAAAGCAGTCAGAGACAGCACTCGCGATGCCGCAAGTTCTCACATCATATTGATATTTTTAACAAAATTAGTAATGTGAGAAATAAGACATGCAAGTTTGTAAATAAGTAAATTTTTTTCATATATAATGCCCTAATTTATATTAAATTTGTTTCATTCCATAATACATAAATATACCACCATGTAATTGTACCACCATACCCTGTGTGCTAATTTAAACGACATGGGTGAGGTGAAATTAGATTCGGATATGAACAATAATGGGCCATTTATTATTAAAGTGTATGTAATGGAGGAATATC
The DNA here is from genome assembly GCA_036926295.1 of Pachydiplax longipennis. Lineage (NCBI taxonomy): Eukaryota > Metazoa > Arthropoda > Insecta > Odonata > Libellulidae > Pachydiplax > Pachydiplax longipennis. Next base: position 7,560,121 of record JAVFKF010000024.1, on the reverse strand, counting down.
TAGTAGCGCAACGGACCTGCTAGTTTCGATGCAACACGTCAAAGACACAATATTCTAACCCAAAGATATTAATTAATTGAGGCAATCGTTATCTTTAAACAAATTAATCTAATTCTCGCCGCCAATAGACAAAAACAACTTAATGTTAATGCCTCTGTCATCAACGAAGGAATGTATAAACGCCTACAGTCATCGTAATTCCTTTGTCGTTTGTATTCTCCCGTTAGTTCGAATCTAACACAATAATCAACGTCGTGTACATACATATTTATTTATGTTTCGGGCTCTCGGACAGGTAAGTAAGAGTTCGCCTTCTGTGAAAGTGGTCTAGGGTTCGATTCCTGAAGTGGGCTTACATGTGCCACAGCTGTCGAAGCACTTTTAAAATTGCTATGCCAAAGGATTCTCAGGAGGGTCTTATCCACCTTCGAGATCGATGTTAATTTTACGAAAGCATACTGGATTAGACTCTAAACGACTCGAAAATACTCTCATAAGAAATGCACGGAAGTTATCTTTTACCTTTTATGGGCTTAATTCCTTTTATGGAATATAAATTTGAAATAATTGTCCCTAAAAATCGAGACAGGTACCAAAAGAACAAAGACTGAATAAAGATTCTTATTTTGATCGAAGAATGTCGCTTAGGATTCGATATAGAGAGACAAAGTATACGACATTCTTTTGGAATGCTGAGGTTATAAACGGCCCCTTGACGACAAAGGCGATTTTATAACCGAGCTAATACGATTTCCAATAAGATAACAATGCGAATTTAGACCCTTATGATATGACGGTAAGGATATATCTTCCTCTTTTAGAAAAGTCAATGACTCCAGAATCTGCTGTTATAATAAACAACTCGCAGAAACAAACGACCAAGTAGAAGTGTTTCTCACTCACTCTTTTTTCGCAAATGTACAGTTATACTTTACATTACAGTCACATTTATACGTTACGATCAAGGATGTGATAAAATGTCAATATAATTAGCAGTATTTGGATTGTAATGGGTAAGATTTTTGGATATGAATTGATTTCCAGCAAATATTATGAGAAAAAAGAAGTTTTACTTCATTGATTCTAATGTGTTTGATATTTATAAAACTTACTAGAGCAAAGAAGTTATGAATGTTATTCTTGTAGGCTTTATTATAAATCTAAATTATACTTCGTCATTTTTACAGGATAGTTTATTTACATATATTACCTTCCATTGAATCATTTAGTCTTTCGGCATGATATATTTATTCATAATAATATATAGATTTATTTATTTTATTTATTTACATATACTGCTACTGTATTTCAGCTGTTAGGTTGCAGCATTAACCTTTAACATCAGCTCTTCAATATTTATATGCACATTTTTCATATACTTATATCTAGAGAACATATTTACAATGCATATTAAATGCAAACTTACAATTCTGATTGCTTTTACTGACAAGCAAAACCGTTTACGGCATAACATAAACCTTTACGTGTAGTTCCGGAGTCTAAAGTTAACTTACTTTCCAAACAAAAGTTGTTATCCACTTAACTCGTACGCTCAGTCATAATTACTTTAACATAATCTAAGATGTTATTATTTACGATATTATTATTACAATAATATTAATTATTTATACAAATATTCTAAAAGCAACTATTTAAACCATTCTCTTAACACTTTATTGAGATTTTGATAAGCTAGTTTCTTTCTCTTAATAACACACATGGTGAATTTTACAGCAGTCATACAAAATTAAATCATAAGTGACAATACTATATGGGTATTAAATACGAATCAAATGATGAGTATCAAGGATAAATTTATCCTCGATGTAATATGCTATTTCCATTAACACATTTTCGCATTTGATCATTGTTCATTCAGATACTTTTCACTGAAAGAGAATATCACCAGTATCTAAATTGTCTAGATTCAGTCGAAACGATAATAAAGGATAAAAATCACCGCTCTTCTGCATATAACACACTGCTTTGACATTAATTTCAGCTTTAATTTACGGCGGTAGCGAAGGGAGCGTTGATGAGCTATATCTCGCACATCAATCTTCGAATCCGCCCAAATGAAATATTACCACGAAACTGATTTTACCTCTAACTTCCACATCTCATTTTTCACCCCTCTCCCACACACACTACGTAGATTCTAGACGAAGACAGACTAGACTCTAGGCGCTATTACAGTGAGGCCTCAAGGATCGTTCATAAATTTCAATTCCCAACCATAAACTCGCTCGGCATCTTCCCTTGAATTTATCACGACACGTTTCATGAAAATTTCCATCTCGCGTTTGGGAGTTACAATGTTGTTTCCCTCCCACAGCGTATTTTGCATTCATAAGTAAATTTTAGTTTACCTCTTCAACGTTCGCCACGGTATGCTTCTATTTTTACTTTTATCTTTACCTTGGTTATCCTTATGAACTATATTTTAATGTTACAACTTTATTGTTTATAGGTTTCGCAGGTTTTTCGCCATCCTCTTATTTTTAGATAGATTTTACTTCGAATACACACACCATAGAAGTTTACTTCTATGGTGTATGTATTCGAAGTAAAATCTTAGGTTTTTGAATCCACTAAGTAGTGTTCTTCCGTGCACATTTTCAAGCTTTTCATTCAAGTTTTATCCGACGAAGTATTATTAAATATTATTATTATATTTAAGTTTAGAGTATGCTTTATGCCAGGTGGTACTCGTATACCTACATGATAAATGCACAATATATACATGTTACATGCAGTCACTCCTCGACTTACAAACTGGTTACATTTTGAGCAGTTCGTTTTCGTTTGTTCTGTTCGTATCTCGATTTGGTCGTTACCCGAATACATGTTGTTTTGCATAACGGATGGAGATTGATTTTGGACATTACCTGGAATAACTAGAAGCGTCACTATTTATCAATGACTTTGTTTCCTGTTACATTTTAAGATTACATATACTTTCATAAAAGTCCGGTATCCCCGAATGGCTGTTTTGTTGACCGTGACTTAATCTGACGGCCGCTGTGGTTATCGTGCTAGCGCAAGGCCGTGAATATAACAGTAAAACAAACACACTTATCATATCTCTAATTAAACATATGAGACAACAAGTATAAAAAAATTAACATGATTAGGTTAACTGATTCACCCGTGGTTTGGGGTTGGTTAAGAAAAACTGATAAACCATAAGAGCGGAGGTAGGTGGTATCTTTATCATCGACGTAACAGGACCTGAAAACATAATTTTCCGGACAGAATTCTAACCACTGAAGATATTGGAACATTTGGAAACTTAGTGATAAATGCTTTCATCAGGTTAGATGTAAGGAGAGACTAAGTAGTCACCCCGATGAAAGTCGTTCTATTATTATTTTACCCGGACGAAGTCTCAAAATCTCCGGAAATGAAGTCGTTTATCCATCCATCTATTTGCTCTCCGCGTCGTCCGAGAGACGCTTTATGAAGTAACGATTTTTCTCCTCCTCTTCAGAGGGCAATGAATGGCCTCCTGTTTACACACGCGCCACCGTTTAACAAGGTTATCCCACGCAAAATAAGATCTTCCACGACGACCCTTGTTCCTCCGGAGGTGCGAAGCGCGCTGTGTCAGGGGCAGCATAAAGAAGGACAGACATGAAACGCTAATTTTAGAAGGAATGAGACTTGAAATGGACCGATATGCTCTCCCACGCGCCCCTCTGGAATTCGCAGCGAGTGATTTCATTCCCCTCTTTGCTTATTTCCGTTTCCCTTTCCTCTTCACCGGTAAATGTCAGGCGGGTACGTCGACTCGCGAAGGGCCCTTCCCTCGGGGCCACGCTTCGATGGAAGGTCAAAAATAGAGACATGACTCGAACCCAGGTCTCTCGATTTACGGGTAGCCTCTGAATTACCATCACTTCTGTTGGGTCTCCTGCTGCATAGCCCTTCCTCCTCCTGCCTTCGACTCCCGGGTTTGGATCCCGGTAGGAGCCCACGTGCGAAATGATCTAAAGTATAGGAATATTGTAGTAATTTTAACAGTCTTTACAGCCGTTTCGCACGTGATCCTCCACCGGGAATCGAACCCGGGACCACTCTCACCAAATCGAACGCGATGCCCACTTGACTGTCAGACCAATTTCACTTCAGATCTTAGGATTTCATAAGTCGCGAATTTTATAAATCATCCCTGATGCGCGATAGAGAATATATTTAAAAATATGAAGATGTCGATTTTTAGAGCATTGAATCATGCAAAGGCTAAATCGTGCACTCCGTTTACTTGAACAAAAATTTATTGCGGAGGTTTATTTTTTAGGCTATATTCTTAAAGTTAATTGGTATACTGAAACAAATTTATAGACGTTGAATATAAACAATATCTTTACATAATTAAAAAATGCAAACGCTCAGCTCAAATAGATTCACTGACTTTAATTTATGAAAAAGTGTTTTATTCGTATCGATCATGGAGGCCTTAACGTGCGAGCAAGTATAAGTACAATAAATCAAATATACGAATAAAATATCATGTGCATCAAGTAGTGGCGCCAGTGGTTCTTGTTGACGCAACTAACAAGTCCTTAACCCCCAAAGGAAACAGGCCTTTAAAACCGGAGGATTAACAGAGGTAAGAATAATAGCGACATAACCCAATGCCCCTGCATGTGCTAAGATTACCATCTTTTCCCATTCTGACGGAAAACCCAGAGCGGCGAATAGACATTTTGGCGAGGCAGATTCCCGATGAGCGGTTATCGGAGAATGCGAAAGCCGATTCTGGAGAGAAATTTGCTCGAGGACGGATATCGAGTCGGGTTAATTATGGTGCTATTTATCGGAAGGATGAACATCTTGATGGGCGAATTGTCTCTTGAAGTGGTCATCACGTGCAGATGGCAATGAATTGGTGCTCCGTTGAACTATGGGTAATTGGGCTTCGAAAACAGGTGAGTGGGGTGGTTGCGAGTCATTCGAGAGTGACGTATGGAGATTCGAGAGGAATCCATAGACTATATTTTGGTACTTGAGAGAGCCGAGTCTTCTTATTGATTCATATTTTTATGAAATTATCACTTTCATAGAATTGCAACAAATGCAGTAGTAAAAATAGGAAACGGAAAATCTCAGGGGGTAGGAAAATGGAAGTTATGATTTATAGAGAGTAAAGCCCCGTAATTCATTCGCCTTGTCGTATTCTCGCAATTATTATTTATTGAAAGTGTTAAATTTTTAAATTTTGCTATATTTAATATGAAATAGGTATGAATTCATGATTCCACTGTAAAATTTACTTTCGTCTATGATAATAATAAAACATCTTTTATTGGTGCGAGATTGAGACTAATCAGTCTCTTCTTGCATAAAACTTCGTCATATTAAATTTAAAACAAATTGCTCGAAAATCAGAGATCAGGATAAAAGTATTTTGTGGATTAATTAAGCTTAAGTTAACAAGAAAAACCAACAAGATGGTATGTATAAAAACAAACGAATAAAATGTGTTTGAACATGGAGTCAGTCTAAGTAATCCGAAGATCGAAATACCTACTGCACGCCTTTTATTGGCTGAGGAAATATCTTAAATCGAATTGTGGGGCTCAGGAAATCGCCAAGAACAAGATCATTCCACAGTTCTTGTTGTCTTTTCCTATATTTTTTGCTACGTTTTACAAATTGCCTAGCAGGCAATGTAACGATCTTTCACTCTTTTATCTTCGAAGTATCTTTCCAATTTTCTCTTTTAATGCATATAAATATTGAATTAGTGAAAGTCGTTAAAATAAATAAAAATCGAAAGGAATCCGGACAGGTGGATTTACGTATGTTATAAAATATCGAAACTTGAGTTAAAGTTTAATTTATTCCGAAATCTCTGGAATATATTCCTGTCTTCTGGAACATTATCCATTTAATCGTATTACTCATCCTGAGATATTTTAAATCCGAATTTAGCAACTTTTATTTCACCTTTCCGAAATTAAATCTGTTCGTAAATCAACAGTACAGAAATTGCAAATATGAGAATTGGCTTTAAGAGACCTCAGTAAACTTTCCCACCTTTGGTTTAATAAACTGGATCACAGAATACGAGAGACCAGTCCTGGGAATACTTTATTTTGTGCTGCGACGAGTTTATCTTCCCCAGAATTCTCATCAAGTTGCGCTATTGACTATGGCTCACTTCTATTCCATCGGCGCTTCTTTCAATTAAATCCATTCACATGAGAATTCAACATGGTTGTTTCAAGATGACGCATATACGTTGTTATCGCCGTATAATTTCGGCGTGAATTAGTGGAATGACGTTATACAGGGAGGTAATAAAACTTTCGACATGTTTGATGTACGGCTGGTTTCGCTTGCGTGCATTTTCAGGAGGCACTATCACATTAAACAGCATTTCAAAAACTACTACTATACCATGTAACACGATAGTGTCAGTGTGGCGCTGAAATAATAGAGATGTGTCCAATTGTTACAACGCCCGGCTTTTGTTCCTGCAAAATTTGCATATGAACGATGAAATTTTAGATTTAGTGATTGCAATCACGCTATAAATGTGCATTATCAGGCAGATCGTGGAAGTGTCCACTTAGAAAGATATTTTAGTAAAATTACTAAAGCAGAAAATGATTCGATTTCAATTTTACTATACATGGACCCTGTTATAAATCAGGATGATCAAACTGGGTTTATTTCCTTTCCTTCCGAATTGTAGATTTCAACTTTTCCTACGAACCAATCTTCATCCTCATTTATGTATTTTTTTATTTCATTCTTACTATTTTATAATTTTTTTTAATTGAAAGAAAGTGGTATCAGACGAATTTTATGTTTTGTCGCATGTTAATATAAATATTTACTGTATGTTTTGTTGCAAAGTGTTGGAAAATCTCCGATTGATTCCGAAGTTGTGAGTTAATTTCTCTTTGGTGAAACTTATTCTAGTACCAGGTGTAATTTATTACTTCAGTTTTTGAGCAGAGCACAGGCAGGATTTCCTTCTCAAATCTTTTGTTTTCTTGTATCTATTTACACTTTCTACTTAATTTTCGTAAATAAATTATATACAAAAAGCACTATTATTAGAATTAAATATATATTGTTTTATTAATGATTTAATTCTGTTTTCAGGTGAACGCGGCGGGCAAAGCAGTCCTGGTCACCGGATGCGAATCACGCTTGGGGTTTGGGGTGGCACGGCAGCTTGATGAGCTTGTGAGTGTTCATTCCAAATATATTCTCCTCATATCATTTTCTGTGCGGTGTTACACAGCCTTTTTCGCTACCCAAAGCATACGCTCTGAATAATACGCTTGTTGGTTCCAAACTAAATTATAATATATGAGAAAACACCGAATCCAGAGAAGGTTTTTTAATGCTAAAGGCGAACTCCCTTTTAAGTAGTTAATAACATCTATTCTCGAATCTAAGACAATATTTTTGTTTTATATTATAATATATTACGCGAATGCCTTTTCGACTTATATACATATAAGTCGAAAAGGCATTCGCGGTCCTCAATTACGCTGACCAACAAATATCCTTTGAGTCATTCAACCCTTAAATCCTTAATTTAACGCGTTATTTATTGATTTATTTACTCTTCTTCCATAGAAACTCTTATGAAGATCATTTATGCCTAAAAAGCTCATTAGGTAAACGAATGCTTAAATATATTGTTAAAACCACACACGCAGATTAACTAGCTATTTGTTACAACACAAAGCTGTTTAATAGGAAGCAAGAATATTTTAAAGACTCATTTTATTTGCCGTACAACGTAAGTTACAGTATTTTGTTTACGATCGCAGGATTATGAGATCAAAATTTATTTGGAGGATTAGAGAGTTGGTTACAATACCTCTACGGATCCAACTCAAGCCAGCAGAAGGATTTAAACCTGATATTCCAGTTGGATTTATTTTACACCTTTGATGGTTTTCCCTTACCTCTTTTATTGAATTTTTAAACCTTCAATAGCTCCGAGTCCTGTTTTAAGATAAAAATAAGGTTAACTCAGAAAAGAATATCGTTAGTTTTTCCATTAAGCAGCTTATGGAGTAATATTTTGGACATCAATCTTCGTCATGTTTATCAACGTTTGAGATGTTTTAAATTCCAGAGAGTCGAACCGTGAGTTGAAAGTTAAGTGAAAACCAAACCCAAACCGAAGAATAAAAATCCTTGAATCTGAACCTAACCCCGTAATTGTTATATTTCTATTTCTATTATCGCTTTGTCTTCTCAGCAAACGTATCAGTGAATATATTTAGTAAACATTTTACGGTGACTAGAAACTCGGTAATTTAATTTTAATTAATTTAAAACATTTAAAAATTTTAAATTTTTTAAAATTAAACTGAACTTGTCCTTAGATTATTTACTTGATACCAATTTTATCCTAAAATTGAACTAAAAATATCATCGATTTAAGGGTCACATAACACGCAAACCTAATACAAAGATTATATTTTCGGAAAAACCGGTTCGTCGTTTTCTTCCGGAACGAAACCGGAACTGAACTGAAAATAGGCGTTTTCATGTTTCAAAAAATTATTCCGATTCGAAACACTTGTTTATTTCCATGAAGCTACCGCATCAATGCCAAATGCTGACCATTGATTGTACGAATTATTTCAAGAATGTTGGAATTAAATGCAAATTAAATTTTTATTTACAAATCCATTCAGATGCTTATATTTCTATGATCCATCAAATGGAAAAATGATTGAAATTTCAACAGAATATATCTATTTGACCTAGTAAAATATAAAATTTAATTATTTTAGGTTTTTACAAAATTTCTTGAAATCCATAATATTCTGGCGAATGTTTTACGATTTCAATTTGAATTTTACCTTAAAAAAATAAATATTTTCCATTGTGATGGATTTTCGCTAACTTAAGCCTTCGATTATTGATTATTTGATTTAAATAACGTTTTCTTAAGTTGTTTTAAGAATTTCATTAGAATTCGCTTTATTATCTAGCATGGGTATCTAAACCTATTCTATTTTATTAAACTCTCTTCGCTGAGCAAATCCTCTTTCGAACACACACATAATTCTCAAAACTTTGTCACCGTTTCAAATTTTAATTTTAAATAGAATGCTTACAAGTTATCCGAGTTTCCCCCAGAAATTCCATTTACTGCCATCCGACGACGTTCTTTCAAGAGAAGATTTATTTTCCCAGCCTCTTTTCTTCTCTACCAATGTACATACATTTTGGCAAGTTTACAAGCTTGATTGGATAATCCAACGCTCTCTCTCTCTCTCTCCTTGCTCTTTCAGAAGCCTCGTTAAAATTTAATCGACCCCGCCCTTGGCAGACGGTTTATTTTTAGAAAATCGGAGAGACACTCAATTTGCGAAGAGGTGTCTGTTCAATCCAACCAACCTCGACTTACCTTGCGGCAGTCTTCTCTTAACATGTACTTTACTTCCTTTATGCGAGCACACGACTTCCATCGGTATCTTAAGGATATCTTATGTCTCTCGGCGTTTCTGTTTGTGAACGCAATGGTACACGTATATGACATGACTCCTTTATACAGGCGCGAGAGGGAACCTCTTTTCTCTTATTTCCCTTCCGTTATTGTGACTGCTCCCGGACGACATCCATCCCTCCAATCTCAGCAAAAGTTCGCCAATTCATCGCTGCAATTTCACATTCACTATCCTCGAACCGAGTTACGTTTCAGATGGGCCTACATACCAGTTCAAGATTTCAATTTATTATATTAGTAGTAAGATTATCCGTTACAATACTAATTTTTAATGAATTAATCTTTTCTTTGAACCAGGATAGAATCATACCGAAAAATATTCACCGTTTCAAAGCCAATAGTAATAATAGTAATTTTAGTAGGAATCCAATAACAAATAATTTTCACATTCTGATATCTTTCAAGATCCTTGCATAAAATTTGAGTGAAATTGACAAATGAGTCTAAATACTTACCCCGCAAGATGGGGGTGTAAAAATCTGTGAAACCTACGGCTAGTTGACTAAATGTCAACGAGAAATCGGTTAATATAGATCCGAAGGCCCAAAAAAAATACAGCTACACTTCCTCTTACAATAAGATGAAACATATAGAAATATGTTTGTATAAAAATTAATGAGAAAAATAATACGAAATAAGATTATAAGATAGGACATTATAAAAATAGCAATTAATAACTGAAATACCATAATGGAAATTGAAGAATTTACCTGTGGTGAATGTAAAGAGTGTTAACTGATACATTTACTTTTTTATGCTAGGGTATGCTAGGTGTTTTTTTTATGCTAGGGTAAAATAGTCAAATATATTTGGAAATACGTGTATATTAACATAGTTTCACCTATCATGATAAGGACTCGTCAATCAAAATCACAATCTAAAAGTTGATTATGTCGTCCACGATTGAAGTTAAAATTTATATTATCAAGAATATACGTACTAAATACGTATTATCAGCTAAAAAATGTGAATCTTCTAAAGATTCTATTCTTCTACGATCAACAGATATAAGCATTTTAATTAATTCATAAGTTTTCATTTGATAGTATAATAAAATAATTGAATTCAACTTTGGATCTCAACTCCTCTTCCTCCTTTCCATATTTTCAGTTGCTTTGATCAAAGGAAGTAATTAAACTGATGACAGAGAATTGTCATTTACAAAAGAACGTCCTCTTTTTCGAGTCGCATTTGTGGAACTTATCAAGGGAAATTATAAATCCTGAATTTTTAAATCTCATATGGAAAAATTATCTCACCACGTCACGTTTCCTTTCCGTCCCAGTTGTTGACGCTATTTTGGTTTAATTAATGGAATTTTCAGTTTCGGAAAGAAGAAGAACACTTTATTAAATTCCACAAAGAAATACTTTCCATCTCTCAGGTTCATCTTTATAATAATTTACTCGCCTCACTTGAGAGGACTCGCATTCTTCAAGATACGGGCATTGATGTGTTTATTTCTGGTTTTCGCTCCAATTCGACATAAAAAAAACCAAAATCCGTTTCGGTTTCACTGTGGCTGCTAATTTCGAGCCGGTTTGAAGTTTTTTTATTTCCTCCGAACATTTAAATGTGATATCTATCAGGGTTTTTCTGTTATAATTCTTCGCTTTGTTCCTTAAACATAACTTTACACTAAAACTTAGAAATATCTAGTCGCAACGCTGCTCACAGTGGACACTTTATAGTTTAATAAATCTTACGTTACCCCCCAATTACCTTTAATTAAATTCTGTATTGATGAAAACCAAAAATAATAAACGGAATAAATAATGGAATTCGGTTTTGGTTCTTTTTTCCTTCCGGATAAAAAACAAATCATTTTGGTTTCAGTTTGATGTCGTGGCGTCAACCCAGAGGTTAAACTACCTCTTTTCAGAATTGTATTCGAAGCAAAGAACCTAAAAGCAAGTTTAATCAATTCTTTTGATTTATAAGCTATCTAATTATGGATTATCAGTTTCATTTCTTGAAAACAATGTATGCAGCGTTGTCAAATGAGGTATTTTGATCCGGAAACTCCGGGTGAAACAAAATTTCTCGGGGAACAGTATTTCGCATCAATTACTTAGGGTCAGTCAGGGCAAACAACAAAACGTAAATATTTCTATCTCGCAGATCATCCATTGGTCGTAATAAAAATTTTCTTCGCAATGCGTTTTTATTGAAAGAATGAACAGCTTTTTGTCATGTCTAAAAAAAAAATTCTCTATTCAAGGTATTACTGAAGTTTTAAAGAACGTAATGAATCATGCATGTTCGTTTCCCCTGATTCTTATAGATAAGTAAAGTAATAAATATATAACACTCATTAATAACTGACGAATGACGATATTTAAAGACAGATTAGAGGAATAACAACCGTAATTAGTAAATAAGGGAGATAAGAATGCTATCTAGTATTCTAGTCCGAGTTGCGGATCCAAATCTTTGGATTTAGAAGCTCATATAGCTGGTAAACCTAAATTTATGGCGTAATTTTTTTTTTTGTTTTTTCCTTGGTGGACAGAATTACGGAAAAACAACCATATTTTCTCTAAAATACTATAAAGATAAGAGAAATAACATCGAGACAAACGAATTCTGATTCGACCCCATAGCGCGACACAATTTAGGCAGCAAAAAGAAACCTTCGAGGAAAAAATCAATCGGCTTGGCTCTAATGGTCGACACTCCAATGGGAGAACAGCCCCACTGTTGATGGGACAATGATGGTCAAACGACACTAAATAAACTGATTTACACTCAGAAAATGACATCTTTATTGGTTGGAGTAAAGTGAAAGATTTATATATCCATTATCTAAGATAAGTATTATGCAGTCTGTTATCTGACGAAGACATAGAGGTCGATTTCACTTCATATTTGTCTTCGATATTTCTTGAACCAACCCATGGTTACACACTACTCTTTTTCCCGAATCGCTAATAATCTCTGAAATAAAACATCGTCAATATCGAGAGTTTCCTAGGATATAAAAATTTTCAATTTGACTTTTTTCATTTTTAATTTATAAGTTGAATTGACACTAAAATTATACAAATTCTTTTATATATGAGAGGAATTGCATTGTGTGGGATGGCAATCTGTATGAAAAATTCAAAATAAAATAGCATGTACAAATGTGCAGCTAAAATAAAGTATAGTGAACAAAAGTTTTAGGAGTGACTTAAAAATGTTAAAGTGTCGTTACTCGGTAGATGAAATCCTATTGGATGTTGATATATCCGTCTGAATGTAGTGATGTATGCTAAATTGCAGGGATATATATGAATGAGATAAATGACAACGGCAGACTTTGTATATGCTCCTGATATGTGGCCAATGCAATACAGGTTCTGAGCACGTTAATGCATTTGTGACGAAATACAGTAATATTATCATTGAAAGAGTATAGAGACAGATCCTTCTTCCCAAAAGGGCTTCACCGTGTTCGCTGGATTCGAAGAAGTGGAGACGGAGAAGTCTTCGGAGTGTACAGCCACGTCTTCGTCTGCACTCAAGGAGCAGTCTTCAGGTCGCGTTCATATCATTCAACTGGACGTCACCTCCGAAGAACAAATACAAAAAGTTAAAGAGTACATTCAGGACAACCTTCCAAGCGGCGCTACCGGTGAGGCTATTTTTCCTTCTTTATCAACTGTATATCTACAAAAATGTCTAAATACTGCTTTGTCGGCTTCTATCATATTTTAATTTATTTGAAATAACATACTTAATAATTCGTTTCCAAGTATCATTCTGTCCTAATTATTTTTTTATCTACTTTTATCTTGGTCGTCGTGACTTTGCTTTACTTTGTGGTTTCGCGTATGCCTTTAATACTTTCTTTCCATTTTATAGTGTTTCATTCAAGGGTTAGATGTAAGAAGAGACTATCCAGTCTCAATCTCGCCCGAATAAAGACGTTTTATTATTATTTTAATTATTATTATTATTGATTTGGCTGCTTGATCCCATTGGGTATTTTACTTGTATTATCCATTATATCTTTCTTTTGAAAACTTGTAAATGCTATTAGGCTACGCTCACACTTTCATATGCCAAAAACAAATTAGGTTTTGATTTCACTAACGCTTATACTTAACTTAATCTATCTCTATTTATACTTAACTTAATCTTACTCTTACTCTATCGATATATATATATATATATATATATATATATATATATATATATATATATATATATATATATATCTAGCAATTAAAATTTACGACAGTGTTAATGGAAGAAGAGACTTCCGATTCTCAGTCACATCAATAATCAAATTAATTATTTATTTACTTCAGCTCTGTCCTCAATATATTCCCATAGAAATGTAATACAATCTTAATTATCCTCTTCCCCTAATATTCTTCAATTCCGATCTGTTCCTACTTCCAGCCTCCCTGTTCTTAGCAAAATGGATAATAAAAAGATAACACGAAACTTATCTTTCCTATAATCATTAGAAAATTCGCTTGCGATGGCAAGATAAACTCATTTGCAGATATGTCTTGCCATGAGAGAATTAAGACGGGAATTCAACCCCAAAAAGATCCCCAATAGGTAAAGGGCACATGTAAGATTAGGTTTATGATAGAAATACGTTTACGTAATACACCAAACATGGATGAGAAAATAGTCACTTTCGTCACATTTACAATAAAATACAAATAAATTTTCAGAATTATCACGTCCAAAAAAATTACAATGGAGAGAAGAGCGCAATGCAATAAAAATTTAAAATCGAGATATTTGTGCTTACCTGGTTACACGAATATAATTACCCCTTTAGTTAAAATCCTTGACCTTACGATAACATTTCTTTACCTGAAATAGTTTTCGCCATTGGAGTGCATTTAAATTTCTTCAATTTTGAAGTTCCAAACTTATTCGAACCTGATATTTATCGTCTGGCAAATCCTCGCCCCCTTACCTGTAAAAGGTAAACGTCGCACCTCACCTCCATTTCGTTCTTCAACTTTCCCGCAATATTCAAACTTTGGCGGAAAAATTAAAGCGAAAATCGGGTTGCTCAGGTGAGCGCAAGATGTCTCTCCTTCGCCCTCAACATCAGCCGTTCGATTTTGACGTAAGTTTCTGAAGGAGCTTCGGGGAAAAACATCAATTTGTGAAATGATTAGGCTAATGTCATCGATCTGCAGGAATGAATAGGAATGGCAGCGGAAAAGACCGGTGTAAGCAAAGTATGCTAGTTTGTTAAGGGGTTCGGTAGTAAGTCACCTAAAAACGAACGCAATGTCTTTATTTAAGATAATCTAAAGCTAACGAACACCCCGAATCGTGGAACACTTATGGGTGCAATCCATGAGCTTAGCGAATGCTTCAGACTTCTTGTCATAAAATATTCGAGCATCTTATATCTTAGCATTATGCTTCACTTGTTTGTGCGTGTTTTGATAATTTTTAATATATAGAACAACGAGCTTTTTTGCTTGCTGTAATAATTGCTAATAAATGTTGAGATAATGTTTGTATGGCACGTTTTGGCACTCAATTTTATTACGTAGCATCTTTAAGGTCGTTTTTATATGCTGCTGGATTATCTTTGTTGCATTTTTATGCATTCCTATCAAGATTTTTCAATAAGCTATAAAAAAAGGTGCTACAAGTTTCGACGAATTGATCTCCCAGTTTGAAAAAACGCATACACTATATCATCAAGTATTACCTGCTCTTGACTGATATTTTTCTTTCTTTAAACAGGAAGTAATACTATTCTACAAGTATTAATTTCTGTAATATCGTCTTGCTCCCCTTTACTTTAGTCGCCATCGTTGCACATCGTCTCGATCTACTGTATGAGCATAATCAATGCATTGTATAAAGCATAGGGACGCTATCTTCCTAAAAGTCCTAGGGAGGCAATTTTCCTAAAACTCTTTCGTTCTTACGTGTAATTATTCCCGTATTGTTTTTAGACAAATCTTTTTCATTTTATAAATTGAAATTATCTCCAGTGATGAAGCCTAGATACTACCATATGCCCCTCAGAAAGTCCATTTTACTACGAAAGATATATAAATACATAGACTTCGGTCCGGAATGAGCTTCCGTCAAATAAACATATGCTTAATTAAGAGCTTAATATCTATAGAATATCTTAGCTTTTGCTTTAGCTTTTGATAAATAAATAATAAGAAATAGCTTTTGATACGGGAACGACTTTTCTTCAATTCTCTTCCGAATTCAATATTATTCTGTTAGCGTAAAATAATTGCTGAAATTCATATCAAAGCATCAACGGTATTACATACGACTCACTCTTGAAAAAAGAAAGAATTTAAACTAAGGAATTCTACGTCATAAATAACATGCCAACCTTTCGGTATTATCTGAATTTAACACGCGGCCTTGGCCTTTTTAATATTTTATGTTCGTGCGACTTGAAGTCTTCCGAACGTATTTTAGATCCTGGAATACCAGACGATACTTTTTTCAATAAAGTAGTAAATTTCGTCTTCTTCTTAATCTTATCCTCTTAATAGTAGCTATGGGATATTTTACGAAAGTCAGCTACGTAAATGATTTCATTTTACTTCGTGGTTCGGTCTTCAAACCTAGAATTCTATTCTATTCTACATTTTATTCCGGATATGTACTATATACTGTGTGTTATGTATTCTGTACATGTACTGTATACTGTGTTTATTTATACTGTCTGCGGGAGGTTTTTGGAGGGTTTTTCCTCCCGTATAAGGGCGAATGCCGGACAGTTATGTCACTGTAATTCCTTGCTTCCCCTCCACCGTTGCCACCTGGTCCAAAGACCGAACTGCAGTGTTTTCAAAAATAATATATATATATATATATATATATATATATATATATATATATATATATAGATTTAGTTGTTACATGATATATTAATTGTTTTGATAGGAATATGGGCGGTGGTGAACTTGGGAGTATGGGCTTGTTTTGGAGAGGCAGAGTGGCTTCCCTTCGCAGCAATTCGTCGCTCCACTGAAGTGAACCTTTTGGGAGCGGTTCGTCTTACTCAGATATTTCTTCCTCAGTTACGTCGTACCAAAGGTAATAGTGGTATTCTCTACTTTGTTATAGTTTCTAATCGAACATCGCTTAAGGGTAATCAGGATAATGGTTTATTTGTACTATCTTTGTAAACAAGGAATTATAATTTAAAATAAGTAGGAAATTTAAACTTCAACGATTAATATCCTGATATTCTTCCTTTTTCTCATTTTGGCTAATTACTTCGTTCAAAATTCAAGGTTCAATTTTAAAGGTTCCCTTTTACGAATAGCCGTGAACTAACTTAAATGAAATAATAGTGCATGTGATGGTTATTTTATAGAACTACTGTCAAATTTAAGAGGACAGCTAGTGTAATTAGCGCTAATGGATACCGAAAGATTACCAAAAGCTATGCTTTTGAGCGAGCTTCACATAATTTTGGCAAATTCATGCTCCTAACTATACCTATCTATTCACAAAACTCTTTTCCATTCTTCTAGTTCGTACATCCCTGTTCACCTTCCAATTGTTGATCAACATTCTAACGTACTCCGCCCGCTATACCAGTGGAATATCCTTAATTCGTGTTCTTTTTCTTAAAATTTCGGTTATTTTTGTCCTCAGATTTTAATTTCAGCAATTTCTAACGTAATTTCTACAGTTACGCTACCTGTTCTTATATCAGCAATCTATACACATCTTTTGGTCCAAATGAAACAAAAACTGACTTCGTCAACAGAAATTATATAAAATGAAAACGCGCAATGGATGTTTTCATCATAGAAAATATATACTGACAAAGGAAGAAGCTCTTTTTTGTCCAAGAATTTCGCTGATACCTTTTGTGGTGATAGAGGAAAAGGAACAATAATTCACTGTCACGGGGTTTGTGTAAATGGTTCCTAGTTTTGCTGTAATAAGTGATCAGAGTATAGGCTCCCCCAAGATACTACTTACATGACTTAATTTATTTATTTCGACCGAATAAATCTCAACGGAGGGAGTCTCTAATAATCTATCGACGCTCTTAAACATAGCTTTGGGTAATCGTTTGTTATCCATTAACACTAATTACTCAAGCTTTCCTCTTAAATTTGACAGCAGTCCTATAAAATAACCATCGCATGCACTATTATTTCATTTAAGTTAGTACACGACTATCCTAAAAAGAGAACCTGCATTCGACTGATTTAGGATTCCACAATCACAAATAGCGATTGCGTACAAAATTTTAATATTAACACCAATCAATAGGTGCTTTATAGTTGTTGGTTGGAAAAGAAACATTCAGCTTTAATTATTTGCTTGCAAGTAACTTCCTGGTTAGTAGCAAGCTTTCCATTTTGTTAGTAAAATACTCAAAAACAATCTTCTTTTAAATCAATACAATGTTATAAGCGGGATTGCGTTATGACCAGGAAGTTGAAATTTTTATTTTTTGCATCAGAAAACAAATTGCAAGGTTTTTTGGCTCTTTTAATTTAAATGAATTCTTGACACCATAAAAACGAAAATGAATCACCTTTAGTTAGCATTACTTGCCACAGCTTTAGACATGTTATCTACTGTTTTATAATTTTGGTGTCTTTCTTGATGTACTATATTTGAAGAGTGGTCTGCTTTTCATTCAAAGATAGCATCTTCCTTTGTTGTTTGATTTTTGGTAATTTTTCACTCTACAATGAAGCAGTTTTTTACCAGATAGACATTTAGGCAAAATAATGTAAGGAATTTCGGTCGAATGGCCTTGTCTGCCTTCCATGCAAAGAAAGCGCTTTCCGTAGTTACTTAATTTTGGTTATTTTTCACTCCAAAGAGAACCAATTTTTACCAATTTAAAATTAGGGAAAAATGTTTTAAATAGTTTCCGGTCTATCGACTAAGGCGGAGGATTGGCAATAGCAAGTTGCAGTGCGTCTTGGGAAATCCGCCTTATAAGCGGGTAGTAGAGAGTCTGAAGCTGTATTTTTATCATGTGTTTAGTGTGAAAAGGACTCGGGAACGAGAGAAAACCGCGTATTAAGCGGGATGACGTCTTAAACAGGATAGCCTCTTAAGCGGGTACCGTTGAAACGGGTATTAGCATCATTTAGAGATATTCTTTCCCGTGCTGCAAAGATTCTAATGAGACGTTTATGGATGATGTTATGAGGGAGGGGAGAATCCAGGGTGAGGCCGCCGATAAAGGTCACAGGGTTAATTCGTGCATTTTGGGAGTGAAAATAGGATATGCACTGAGAATGAGGGTAATTATGAGGCGATTGGAGAATTGCGAAATTCAGAAAGGGGAAATCCACGATATTTAAATTCATCTCTCGACGAGGTATTGAAAGGAGGGTTTCCGCCCCTAATTTCCTTTCCTAAGCATTTTACAAAGTGGAAAAAGAATAAATGAATTTGATGCCAGCTTTCGTTTCCTTTTCAAAGTTTCTTGAACTCACCGATGCGTGCCGATTGCTAACTTTTAAGTTTGAGAGGCAGTTTTCTTGGAATACTACTAAAGCTCCTTCTGTAACGGCGAAGCCAAATTCCTATAATGGAATCATCCCATGAACACCCGAAATCGAGAACGAATTGTCTCTACCTTCATTTTTATCATAAATAACATCCTCATCTCAGTTCCTTTAATTCCCTTCCTAACTCTTTCGATTGTAGAAGCATTTGTCTTCTTTTTATATTGTAACTTTTTTATTATCCTCTTTGCTATGGTAGTCAAGTACGTTGCCAGCCACGACTGTTGTTGAATCAGATAATAAATAAATAAATCTTACTTTATTAAATTCTTTATAAAATTAATGTTTGTCATTCCAGCTGGATCGGATTTATAGGTGAATATTGAATTCCTGTATTTCACGTCAACGAGATCAATAACATTTGTGTATTTGCCTCTGAAAGATAAAGGGTTTAAGAGAAATTTATGCGAGAGAAGCAAACAAACGTGGAGCGATTAAGGAAAGTTCCCGAAATGAATCAGCTACAATTTAAGATCCGTGAAATTCCATTTTTTGAGCGAAATTACACAAAATATATTTTAATATGGAAGCAGTTATATATGAGGAGAATTATTGGAACTTTAGAACTGCTCGAAATGATTAATAAAGAAATTAAATCATGGGATTTTTAAAAAGGAAAATTCATTAGATTGATCAAGTCACAGATCTATGTTATTTATAACTTATAATTAACGATTCCTATATATTTGACGAAAATTAAATGTTGGCACTATTTGTTGTCCAATTTTTCTCGTAGGTCGAGTGATTAATGTGGTGAGTGCATTAGGGAGCATACCTACACCACTGAGGTCTCCTTACTGCGCATGCGCAGCTGCTGTCCGTGCATTTTCCGACTGCCTGCGTCTCGAGATGCGCCGCTGGGGTGTGGATGTGGTGGTGGTCACCCCTGGAGAGGCGCTTTCAGGTCAGTAGGCAACAGGACTATCCTCAATCGATAATGTCAACAAGCACCCCAATCAGAACTCATTTTAATCCATTATTTCCATACATGTTTTCCATCTGACGTGCTGTTACGATCATTTTGATTTGCATTTTCACGCAATAAAGCAAATTCTAAGTGAGATATCTTTATATCTATGGAAAGTCGAAGATATATAACTACCTTCATCGTGATGGAATCTGCAATTATTTAATTAAATTCTTTGCTCAATTAGTGTGTGTTTGACTAATTTGATGAGGCATAAATCAAATAGGGTGCTTTCCTTTATGAAAAGAAGCCCTCGATGTTTTCTGGGCATATTTATTGTAAATTGAACTTTGTTTGGGCCCATAGGCTGTTTCCTAACAGAAGAGCGTCTTGTTGATCAAGCTCGCTCCATGTGGGCGTGGCTGGGCGATGCGGCAAAAGCAGAGATTGGACAAGATTATTTTGAAATGAAAGTCAGATCTTTGCGACCTTACGTAGAGAGTCAGGTGAGTAGGAAATGTAGGTTATTGTTTCATAACTTCGAAGTAATCTTTCAAATAAAAGAAGGAAAAGCTTCCATTTACATTCATAACTCTTTTCGTTCATCTTCTAATTCCGGAAGCATAAGAAAGTTCATTTTTATCTTTAATTGGGGAAAAAGTTCTTTTTTGTTCAAAATAAAAAAGCACTATAATGAAATGTATTGTAAAAAATTGTCATTTCTTTTTATATCGCCAATAAATTGATAAACTTAAAAATTCTTGGAATGATTTTCACAATGTCTTTTTCCATTGGCAGCAACCGGAAGCAGATCTGTTTGTCGTGTTGAGGGCTCTCACAGATGCAGTTAGCCGCACCTTCCCATTGCCTCGCTATCAGCCCGTTTCTCCTGCAGAAAGACTGAAAACATTCGTCGCAGAACATTTGCCACGCTCAATTTATGATATTGTGTACAATTAATTGATAATTCACATTTGTGTGAGCCACTTGGAAGCATTGAAGAGCAAAGTTATAAACATTTATAAGCTGGGAACATTTTATAGATTGTGATACGAGCTGACTGTATGCTGAAAAATATTATAAAATACTTAAATAAAGCATTTGGGAAGGGTCGTAATAAAATAAAGCGAATTATTAACTTCAGAAGTTCTAGAGTACCTAACGCTTTTAAAGAAACCGTACTCTTTAAAGAGGCGGCGGCTCCAAAAAAAGATAAAAGTACTAGTTTGACGTCATCGGACTACGATTGCGCGTCGCGCGCTTCTTTTGTTTGTTTGAACGGCTGTGTCACAGTCGGTCACAGTGGAAGCAGAGCTCTCGTACAGAGAAGGTTGTCGTTCCTGCTCGAGGTATTTGCTCCCAGTCAGCTGTTGGAGGTTGTAGAAGAGTCCACAGCTTAGGTATATTGCACCCTGTTATTTCGTGCAAATGTCAGTCTGCTAATCAGTTAGTCTTACAATAGCTGCCAAATCCAGGTGGGTGATAGGTGTTGTAACTTCGCAGTAACTTGGACTTGTTTATATTTACCATCGCAAGATCTGAAACTACTTCCTATGCAGTTACACAACTTAAGTGTTAAATCGTGTAGAGATGTTAGTGCATATAGGTTAATGTATTCATTCGCTTACAGATACTCTATTGATTTTACACGGCATGCGCCTACAGGTAGGTAATAATTAATTGACCCAGTTACCTTGTTTGTTCCACTTAAGTTTTAGTACACATCTTTCATAATTTATAACATTTCTTCTTTGTGATAGTTTGTAAGAATTTAGTATTAACTCCTTACCGCCCCACCCCATTAATTTTGTGTCTCTATTTCTATTGTTCCTAAATCGCATATAAGTTTGTTCTGCTGTTGATATTTCATTATGTGATAGCTGCATTTTATTCTAGATAAAAGATAATTAGTAAAAAGAAATATTTGTAGGTAAAAAATGGATGAAGAGAGCAACAACCTGGATGACACCACCCCTGAATGTTTACCTTATAAGGTTGTTGACTACCGGCGTGAGAAGAAAAAGGGAATAGTAGCATCGTCATTGCAGGAGCTGAAATTTCGAGGTACAAATATCATGTTTCCATATGCTGTCAGAATTCTGTAATCTAAATGCTGATGACATAGATCCATTCTTAGTTGCCTAATTTTAAACTGTACTCATGGCATTCCTTTTTCTCGTTCTTAAGGATTTTTCCTGGATAAGGACCGAAGTAAAGTGTTCATTTTGTAACACTATAGTTATTTAGCTAAATCATTTCTTCTTTCATTGCCTAAATAAAATGAAAAGTTTTAAAGTGAAATTATGTCACATGTATATTCAGGTGTATATTGGTTTTTTCTTAAGGCCGAGAGAAGCTTGGACTAGACAACGATGCAACTGTCACAGTTGTTCTTGAACAAGACGGAACGGAGGTAGACGATGAAGATTACTTCGCAACGCTTGAAAGGAATACTAGTCTTATGTTGCTGTCAGGTCAGCAGAGGTGGCTACCCCCAGGAAAAATGCCTAGGTATGCTCATATTCTCTAGCTATCTTTACTAAGATCATCATTTACATCGTGTAATCCTTTTTCCAACTATTCTAGGCTGTTTATTGTTACCATGAAAAGCACATGCGAGTTTGATACTTCCTATCCTTGTTTCCTATCCTTTTGACAGGCGTCACCTAATAGGCTCCTAAGTTAGAATTCGATACAATCTCTCCAATAATTAAGTCATTGAACTATTTATATGTAATGTATTTGATTGTGGCTCAGTGAATTAAATAAAAAATAAGTAGGCTAAGGAAATATAGTGCAGTAAAGCAAAAAATAAATGGATGCATGACACCAATGTTAATATTTTAAGAATACTTAATGTTGTTATGCTGAAGTATTGTCATGTGCTCAAATGTGTTAGCTTATTAACTTTTATTAAGTAATTGAAAACAGAATTTCACAAATTTTAGGATTGTATTAGGTGGTTATCACAAGCTTAGCAGATTTCAATGCAGGTGTTTTTCAATTGTAATTTTCTGTGGTATCCAAATATTATAATCTTAGTAGATATTTATCTCAGTTTTTTGAAAAATGGTGCAAAAGACTAATTTGCTTAGTATCTATTACAGCCTCAATGTTGAGGCTTTTGAGTTATTCTAGTTTCTGAGTACCAACATTTTCTCTCAGGGTCTGGCACTGTACTTTGGTCCTGAAAATACCAAGTAAAGAGCTAAACTCAATTCTCTAGGAATGAAATCTCAGTCATTTTCAATTTCATTCTCTGGTTTTGTTTGAATAAATTCACTGTTAGCATGTTTTTTAAAGGTTATAAAGTAATGTTAAAATAATTAACTTTGCATACTAGAAATTATTGCTTTTATCAAGCCTATGTTTCTGCATTTTTGACTATTTAAGCTCTTGCAATAAAATTTAAGCAAACCCTATTTGAGTTAAAGGAAAAATTAGTGATACCTTAATCTCGTATAGTCTTTTTGTTTAAGAGTAACTGCAAATATTTTATTAGTGTTGTATACATTATTAGGTTGTGAAATGTTTCCTTATATTATTTTAATTGTCTTTGCTTTGTGTATTTATTTCTTCAGTTAATTTAATGGCTAATCTAATTTAGTCTTTTCACATTCTTGTAATTTGTATGTGTCTGTTATGATTCTTATAACAAAGGTCAAATTCTTTGTCAGGTTGACCTCTGATCAGCTGGATGGAATCGGAGATGGAACAGGCTGTGACATTGGTGAAGGAGAACTGTTAGAACTAGTAGAAAGACTGCATCGTGATATAGGATTGATCTCATTGCTGGGTTCCCGAGAGCTTGAATTGCTCAGCGAGATGGAACCTGAAGAGGTATGCATGTTAATTATCCTAGATAAATTGACCTGTTTGTCTAGAGTAAGAAATTTAAGTGATGGCAATGAAATTTCACCAAGAGCAGTACATTCATAGCCTTTATTAATTCTTTAATATCTGTATTAGTTTTTTTGTGGAATTGTGTCCTAATTACTTTTTTAACTAACAGTGATGATTAATCCTTATACTTGACTAATATTCAATGTTCTTGGTGGTGATTGGTGTCATTTCAAAATCACTTTGCTCTGCAGTTCTACCATTTAAAGGAACCTTTAACTTTTAAATGTAGAACTTTGTAAAATTTGCTCACAGATTTTGTATTGCAGATTTTTCTAATACATATCAGTATTTTGGACTGATGATAAGTGTCAACTATCAGTAAATTCTTCCTAAGTTTTGATGAATGCATGCCATGAATGGTGTCCTCCTTTCCCTTTTCCTTTCTGGCGTGCTCTGAGAGTGTTTACCATTTCTCTTTTACAGTTCTCCATGTGGCACTCATTTCATCTTATGGTCAGTTGCTATTTTGCTATATCATTGGTTATTATTTCTTGTAATTATTTGTTATTTTGTAGCCAGACAACACTAACAGTGTTCCACCATCATAATATTATAAAGGAGGCAGTGTAGGTATTTCATAACTTGTCAAAACTTTGCCATCTTGAGTAGATCCCTTTCTTAGATAAAAAAAGACACTATAAGGAAATTGGTATCTTTTATCCCAAATTTCAGGACTTAAATAGTGATAATTTTTGTAGGAAAGGGTGTTGAGGGGAGTTGGGCAATTAGTAAAATAGGGTCTTCTATGAGTGAGGTGCCACTTGAAGTCTTTCAACTCCTCAAGATGGTTAAACTTGATTGAAGACCTTGGTGAGTGGTGCCCTTTATATGAAGCTCACTCCTCCCATTTCTATTTCTGTGTTTTCATTGAACTTTGCTCGCTAGTGCACATGCATGTCACTAACTCCCTTAAATTTTGTGTTTTAGAGAAAAGTGTTCTCTTTCATTATGTAACCATGTCCAAAACAGTGTTTTGTTTATATTCAGTGGATTTCTATGATTTTCTAAAAGCCTCAAAATATTTCCATTGATGTGGTATTCATTTACTGGATGTATTTTACTTTTTTACCATGGTGAAAAGTCATGAGAGATTACATCAAATATTTGGAAAGTGTGGAGAGGTTTGGAAAATGTATATCATATGTGAATTGTAAGTGGAGCAAAGGAAGTCATGAAAAGTGTTCAAACTCTCCTTCCAAACCTCTTGTAGCAGTTAAATTTTTCATGTTTTTTGAATTCAGTCTTGTTCTTATAACGTTCTGCTTGTGTTTTTGAGGTTGAGATTTGAATGCTATTCAGTCACAAAACTCAAATGAAAGCTGTTCAGTTACTTGCTAATTCTGGGACATTGGCACTGGTGATTGTCAATATATGTCATTTAAAATAATAATTATGCAGTGAAAATTGTATAAATAGTAAGGATTTGTTTAAATTTTAAGTTCAGTTTTTGTCTTAATATTTGTGTAGTGAAATTAAGTTTGCATAAAATTATGGCTTAGTTTATGGGAACTATTTCCTGTAAATGTTGAGCTCGTTTTATTTTTAAAGGTTTGTTAAAATCTTCACAGTAGCAGTAATCATTCCTGATTTAGGTCAAAATTGAAGATTTGGGTCAGTGTGGACTTATAGACTTCTTCTCTATTCTTCTTGACTTGAGGCAGTGCTTTAATTCACCCTTGTGAAACATTTTGTGATTGGCCTTGTTTAGAGAGTATTCTTTGCTAGGTTATGGTACCCAACATGGTGAGGTTGTTTTAGTTATTTAATTCTTTTATTGTATTTTAAATTTTTTTAAACAGGGATTTAAATGCTACATTTTCTAAATGTTCATTTGGGGGTACCTTTGAATAGTAAAATATACAGATTTCAGTCATAAACTTATTTGTTTCACTTTTTTCCAATTCTGCAAATTTTTAAATTTCAACTCCTCCCTCAATTCAGTAGAATAATAAAATTTTGAAGAACTTGTCACAATATTTGTGCCAAAGCAGCAAAGGATTTCATCCTCTAGTCAGTGTATTTTCCAACGGAGGAAACCCTATTAATTTATTTCTAGCAATAAGATGTCTTTCATAAAAGGAAAATTTGTATAAACAATTGTAAAGGAAAGCTTTTTGTGGCTGACTTGAGCTGTAATTTCATAGAATATTCTGTTTTATTGTTTGTAAATACTTTGTGATCTATCCCTGAAAACTAAAAGTGGTTTTCAAAGATTGAGAAAATTTCCTCTTATTTAAACATGGGCATACTCTTCATTTTCCCGTGGCTTCTTTTAAAGGATTTAAACCAAAGTTTACATTATTTTTAATTGATGGAAATGCTTCTTAGTTGCAATGTGTGGTAATAAGGTTGTCTCTATAGATCTTTTTATGAAATTCACTCTGCCTTGAGTGTATATAGAGGAAATAATTTCTATATACTGGTATTAGTTTAGTTCTGAAAAATCCTTTCATCCTGAAAGACTTCTAGCATGTAGAAGTTCAGTATGGCTAGAGAGACTTGTGCAAACGCTTCAGTAATAAAATTACTGATCTTGCTTTTTCTGCAATTGGCAACTTTTCTCTATGACTGCTTTGCTCAGAGAAATGCATTAAGTGGTGATTTTGCAATGATGAAATGGTTGAAGCAAATCTAATTTGCGATTTCACAGGTGGTGCTGCTTGGGCTTGGCCTTGGATCTGGTATAAGTACTGGAGGGGCTCAGTGCCCTGATATCGCTTTCCTGGAACAATTAAAAGAAGCAAGTGGTCGATTCCTTGCTGAAAAGAGACAAGCCTCAGAAGCAATGCATCTTCTGCGACTCTACCACCGTGCCAGTGTAGCAGGCACTCAAGTTATCATGGATGAACTAGAGGAGAAAGATGGTTGCAGAGACAGTGGTGATACAGGTGATGGTCTCGGCCGATCCCTACATCAAACCTCAATGCAGCCTGCTAACAAAAAAGAGAGGGTCAATTGAGATCTTTGCTAATGGTAAACCTTTTTCCATTCAGTTCTAGGATATTGAATGTATCTCGGCCAGTGTTTACTCATTCGTACTTTCTTTTCACTGTTCTCACACTTCAGAAGAAGCATTTTTAAACTTCACTCAGAATTGCTGTTTTATTCATGAAATTTTCTGTCCTCCAAATGAATCATGAGTGATTTTTAATTTGCGTTACTTTTATTAATATCTTTGTCATTGCTATTCCAAGTGAAAGTATTGATGTGTCTCCCACTTTGTGTGGAGAAATTGTCGTCGCCGTAATTTTAAAACTTTTCCCATTAGAAGGTTCTGACATCATGACGAGATATTCTAATACTCAGGAAGAAACTGTGCTGTGGTATTTAAAAGTGTTTGGCCAGATGATAATCTGTGTAAATTGACAGGTAATGTCGGGTGGGATTGTGATAAGTTACCAAAGATTTGATTTTTTTTCAAAATGGCTCATTTCAAGAGACCTACTTACCTTATCGAACTGTAAACTTAGTGAGTTTACCTCAAATAATTTTCTATCTCATTATCAATATTGAGGTTTTAAAGTGATTTGGAAGAATGGCGAATTAATTCATGCAGTGACAATCCATTGATGGCATAAAGCCTACCTTTGGGAAAAGAATGCTACTATAAGAAAACTATGGCAGTCAGTTTAGCCTGTGCATTTTCTAAATTTAAGGTAATAGTGTCATTCAGCAGACTTGACTAAGGGCTGCATGCATTTATCATGTTTGAGTATATACAAATTACTTGTATAGTCTTTGAAAGTGGCTTAAATGTAATGAAAGACTTGAGATATTGAACGATTTGTAGTATCATGAGAAATGATAATATAAATATGCAGTTTGATATTAGGAGATTTGTATATGAGTATCCAGAGAGTATCTTTATTCACCTAATAGTCTGAAGTGATGTGCTCATATAATCACAATAATTTATGTCAATACGGAGGCAATGTCATTCAGTGCTCTAACATGCAGAAACCTATTGTACATAATCAACTATAAAAGTTTGTATATATTTTTTGGATATACAAGTAAATTGGTCAATTAATATAAGCATATGTAGGATTGGTTATAAAAATATACAATGAATTTGTGTAATATTTTAAAGCAATCCGTAGTTGCATATAGTTTTTTCGTATGGCCTATTGAATACTATAGGTAGTGATGAGGCTAGGAACGGAATGTGGTATGTATTAACCATTTGCTCATTTTCACAGATTCATTTTTAATTTTCCTCTAGCATTACTGATTTCAATGCAATAATGTCAGTCTTTTACAACTTGTATTTTAAAATTGCCAGGCTAAAAAGGATGCCTTGAGGTTTTCTTCATTTGACCGATGAAACTGGTCTACCTGCACTCTTCCATGTGCCACCATATCGTATGGTAAAATAACTTAATAATTGACAATTGCTCAACTATATACCTGAATCCCTCTGCCATACAGTGGCAGCACAAATTTATAGGAGGCTACTCTAGGAAAATTTTGCACTTTAACGGTAGTTTTGCCAATGTAGGATTTTGATTACAACGGATATGATAGGTTGTGAACTTGCAAATATTAACAAGTTTGAAACATCAACACAGTGGATATTTGAAGTGATTGAAATGTGTGTCTTTGTTTGTTGATAAATGAATCACATACCATATTACATGTTCCTTGACTGTTATCAAAATATATATATTCGTAAATGTTCATACATTGTTAAAAAGATGTTTTTAACCAGTACTGGATTAAGAAAAAGGTTGTAAAAAGTTTTAAATTTGATATGGAAAGAATTTTTATGAAATATTTTATCTTAGTGGCAATGATTATGTTTTATTGTATTAAGGTTTAAAGTTCTGCATTAATTCAACTGTAACTTGAGTTAATGTTCTTCATAGTTTTCCCATATTAGCAGATTTTTGTACCTCATAAAGTTACATTTCAGCAGTGTGCTCAGTATTAGTTTTCAATTCATAAAAATTATTCATTTTGTAGCTAAAATTTTTCCACGATTATATTTTTCAGTCTTCATTTTCATAGACAACTATGAATGTTATGGTTATTGTTTAAAGTCTACAGTCAAAATAGCTTGTGACTCACATACGACTTAAGTATTCTAAAATTCATAATTCCGGAGATATAATAATAATCCTTAGTATTTTACAAGTTGGATTCTCATAATGAATAATAAATTTGGTAATAATTATTCCATTTGATCTTAATTTAGTATTTTATGATGGTTTGTCATTTTGGCATTTTATTTATGTGGAGTAATTGATTGAATGGCTAGAACTGAATCATGATAGTTATTCCTTCAAATTTTCTTCTATAGATGTAAATTGTAAATGATAATTGTATGAATTGCTTTTGCGTAATAAATTTATATTATCAATTTTTCATAAATATTAAAGAATTTTGCAAATGGAAGCCTCCAGTTGGAACTGGGAGTAGACTTGGCTTCTTAGTCATGACTCTTAGTATAACAACTAAATATCTCAGAAGTGTCCTAAATCTCATAACTGTTAGTATATAAATGCTCATAAATCTCAGAGGAATTAGGCTGCAAGAAGCTGTAAGTGCTCAATATTGTAAGGGTTTAAACCAATTCTTTTTTATGTTCTATTATAATTTAGGAGAATCTCACAAAAGTAAATAAACTTAAATAATAGCTTTATCTTTCTATTGTCCACTCTACATATATGAATGGATAGATTGCAATGAATATATTCTGTTTTATATTAAAAACGCTTCTCTTGGCTGCTGCAGCGTACACCTTAACATGTACCTATACTATGATACTTGACACCGTCCTGATCAACCCTTCTTTTGCCTTCCTCACTACACAGGAGAATTTTAACTTGCATTCTCATATTATCTTTCAAAAATATATTTATCTTTTGTTTTAAGATTGAAATTCATTTTGGAACAGTGCTAATTTGCCATCATATGTTTATCCTGTGATGATATCAATTAATAAGCTTGATAAATCTTGCAATGAAAGATTGTAAATTTGCAGAAATATATTTCCATGTAACATGGTGTGAAAATATGCCCTTTATGCTTTTTTAATTCTTGCTGAACTGAACTTTTATGCATTTGTTTTGTCTGACTCTCAGGTGCTTTTAAATCAAGAAAGCTACTGGGTTCAATGTGTGATTTCTAAGTCTATTAGTGTATTGAGTATTCCTGGTTTAAGTCAGCTTCCAATTTTACATAATATCAAAATTATTTATTATTTTTAATCATGCTTTGTAAGAGCATAATCATAGCCACTTTAGTCAGGGTATAACTTGTACATTTGTAAATAAACTGTCCCAGTCATCACTGTTGTAACTAGTATAGCACTCTTTTTAGCTTTTAAACATTTGTCAGGTAACTATGGGTTGCTTTTTTTAAAGGAGTGTAGCATTTCTTGAGGTCTTTATTGCTTGAATAGTTCATGCCTTTACTAAAGTTGAGTTTGTTGTATCAATCATTTATTAATTATGTTAGTTTGTGGATGGATCATTTACAAATATCATCACCACTACTCAATTTAAATAATGAAACAATGATGAGCTGAACTCTGAACAAATTAGTATAATGATGTGCACTACTGTGAAATAACTGCATAACCCTTGTACTAGATGTCAAGAACTTTGCACTTTACTTTCAATCATTTTCATGCAATGTGATTGTGACTCAAGTATGAAATGGTTTGTGTGAATGAGAATTGAAAAAGGATTGTTGAATCTAGCAACAAAGTGTTGATCCTTTTATGTGATAGCCTGAATCGGAATGGCACTTTCATGGCCCCGGTCTTCTAAAGGCATCAGGTGTTGACACGGCTTCTTACACTGCCAAAAATCTTGCATCTGCAAGGAAATGCCTGTAAAATGTCGATTTGTAACTGTTAAATTTGTACAAAATAGAAACGTCAAAAAAAAAAAACATTCACCATAGAAAGAATCATTAAAAAGTGCCTAATCTGACCGGTTGCTAGTGTGAACGTCATTATACTGTCTTGCCATATGAAATGGCTGAATGATAATTGTGTACAAGCTTCATTCAGAAGTGGTAAAAGATTGTGAGTGGGCTGAATTTATGTAGGATCATTTGCTTGCCAGTCTCGATTGGTTGAGGGGGTGATGAATTTTTTTACTATTAGGGTGTGAAGAAGAATTTGCTGATATTGCTGTAAAATAAAATTTTCTGCATCATAATGGATTCATAGACCTTTTGTATGTAGTTAATTGCATGCAAAATTATCTGTATAATTCTTAATTGCTGGATTAAGACTCTTGTTTCTGTGTATTGAACAGTAGTATTTGGGGTGTGATGGTTGCTATTTAGAAATTCCACTCTTCTTGTGCATTTATATCTATAATAGCTGTGAATAAAATGGGCAGACTTACTCACCTATGGATCAAAATCCATCTGAAATGGTTCCTTTTTTGCTTGTTCCTAAGTTAAGTGCAAATCGGTATGGCGGGTTGCAACTTTTTTTAGCTAATTACAAATGGAGAAAGGAAGGAATGAATTTTGTCTGTTCATTGCTTCTCTCAGAAAGAAAATGTCCATAATATTTCCTCTGATATTGTATTTGTGCTTTATAACGTGTTGTATAATAGAGGTAGCGCTTATGTCATCTGCTGAAGATTGTCAGATTTTGTCACCATTTTATAATTTCTTTTAATGCAGAGTACGTTTTGATGACATTCTGTTTTATGGCTATTTATGCTCAACAAATTTTTGTACTCTGTGTGGCTCACAGTTCAATAAAATGTTTGTTGCACTTTCCTTTTTCTCTGAGTCCCATTTATTTGCCATTTTTATGAAAAACTTCAAAACTGACTGTCCATGGAGAAATCCATAACAGGTCAACAGGAAATTATTTTTAGAATTTGGCCTTGCATTCAAAAGGCCTTTAAAAATCCATGAGAGCAAGATGGGTTTTTACCAACTTACCGACTCAGAATGATATTTAAATGAGTTTTGGGAGGAATAAAATTTTTAATGAATGTTTTGATGAGTCATTCTCAAACCCTTCTGCAATCTTATATCTCTTTTGATAAATATTTTCCTTGTAAAATCAAACATCCAAAAGGACAAGTTAATAGATTTGTTTAGCATGTTTTAGATTCCTCAAATTCTCATCAACAAACATGTAGTAATTATAATGCCCCTGTGAGTTTCCATATAAGTAAGCATCTATTAAGCTAATAATCCATTAAAAAGAAATTTTCATTATTTTATCATAAGTTGGAGGCTTTTTAAGATGATATAAAGCAGTTGATAGTGAGTCAAAGGAAACTTAAAGTAGTCTCCTAGAGTCAAAAATCTGAGCCTCCAACTTACTGAGTTTTCTTGATGATTTCTGAAGACATAAATAATCTAAGACATGAAACTTGTACATTTTCTCTTGTATGTGTTTCTTTCACTAGCTTTACTGCTGGAGCTGCTACACTTGTATATAGTTCACAAATCTATCCATCTCTACAGTCCTCACCTTCACCAGCATTGGGCACTATGATTTCAGTGGATCTACATTAACACCCTGCAAGCTGCCTTTCTGCATATACTGTAAAAAATGAGCATTCAAGTTACTTCTTTAGCTTGTAATTACCATGAATCGCTTGTGGAAAGAATGCCCTTAAAATAATTTGTCTAAGCATCTGTTTCTCTTATTTTATCCTCATAGATTAGCTGAAGTCGCTGAGATAATTAAATTAAACAATAAAGCTAATGGAATACTTACCCAGTTGGGCAAGGCATCTTTGCACTATATCATTCTTACATCTCCAAAGAATTGAAAGAAAATAAAATTCAAGAAATATGAGTAAACTGCAGTTATACTCTAAGAAAATAAAGACTAAATGGTTTAATTTTATTTATTTTAGATAATAGTATTAACAAGTTTCAAACAATTATCCTGGTGAGACATAAGAGCTAATTCTCATTAATTCTCTCTCTTTTAATTCTCATAAAATGAATTTCTACCAAATATGAGGTAATACTTTTGATTTTAGAGAGCTAAATAAAATACCTATTGGCATTAGCATATTAAAAAATCCCTGATACTATAGTAAAAGGTTCTCCAGAAAGGATTTTTCATTATAAGTATAGCAGCAAGATGACATCCTCTGTTTTGTTACTCCATGGTGAAATTGCTTTTTATAGCTGCTATTAATGTGAAGTGCTTCCTTCTTCGTTTTGTTACTATTTGTCTTAAAGAAAGCACTGTAGCTGTACAATTAAATCTATAATTGCTATATAATGTAATTGGTGCATTAATTTGTCAAGTGTTCACAAACACTAGGATTTAAGTGATCCTGTTGGTGAAAAATCTGAAAATTATTATTTCTACCATAGCATTCACTTACATTGAATCACCTTGAAGAGGCTTTTTGAAAGTTACATTTTACCAGAGTAATAATTTGGTTGATCCTTCAAGAAATAAAAATTTAGTGAATGTTATCAAAAATTTTGTTTCATATTTTACTCCTACAGATTGTCAGTATTTCATGATGAATGTACAAATGAAATTTCTATAAATGGGGAGGTCATTAAATAGGTGAATGAATTCATAAAATGAAATATACAGTAATATTTTATTTAATATACAGAATGAAATAAATGACCAATTTTAACAAGTTAAGTAAGATTTCAATTATAAATACAAAGCATAAGTATCAAATTTGAGAAACTTGATTTCTAAATTATTTAATTTGAAAAATTGTGAATTTATTTTATTAAAGGGTGAATTTGATTTGCAAACTGTAAAATTTGGACTATCAAAACCGTAAAAGTTAGATAATTTCATCTTCTTTTCTGTAAAAGTAGCAGAGCCCCAAAGATAGAATGATAGAAATTTGTTATGTCAGCTAATTTTTTTGTGATAGAAACTTGGGGTAGTTGGTTCATTCTAGGCTTATTATTTTATTAACTAGTTTCAGTTTTAACCTGAACTCTACAATGTTGAACCGCTCGAGTGTAAAACTTTCTTTAATGTTAACCATTCTGGAATTAAAAACTTTAGAACTCTTTTAGCCATTCTTTTAGTTCAGTAGCCTATGAAATACTTCTTGGGTAAATACATAAATTAGTTATGCAGTGATATCTTGGTATTTGTAATTCAAATATTCATTTCTACTGTGTATTTCTATAAGTAAAAGCTGCAGCTATCTATATTTTGTATGCCAATATTTTTCGAGCAGGGTGCCACCCTAATAGCAGTAGAAAATTAATATAACAAATTAAGTATTAACAATAATTTATGTTTAGATTTAAAGGAAATCATTCTATTCCAAGTTGGTTTTATTTATTTTTTGTATGGATTGAGTCTATACGCAAAAGAACAAGATTAACTGTAAAATTAAGGAATGATACATATACAACTCAGAAAATCTTTAAGTATTAACCACTATAAATACTGACTAACAAGTCTCTTCTTGCATCTAACCCTTTGTCAATTAACACTTCAAAGAAAGTGATAGCACAAAAAATGCACAGAAGAAAACTAATTATTTGGTTTAAAAAGTAAGCTAGTAAAGCTAAACTAGTAAGTTAAGCTAGCTTAGGAAAAACAACAGGAAAACACCCACACTAAGGGGTGTGTGAAAAATCTGTAAAACCTTTAGATAGAAAGAAACTAAAATACAGTAAAGGTAGGCATCTAAATGCAAGAAAATACAAATTGCAAATAAAAAAGGAAATATAAAAATCACATAAAAAATACAATAAACAACAGTTGAACAATGTTAAGTAAGAGATATAACTACAAAATACATAAGAAATGAAAAATGGCTGTAAAATCAAAAAAAGGATACAAAACAAAAATTAAAAACTCACTTGCAGTTACCAACTGATAAAAGTGATCGCTGATAAAATGATTAACAAAATTACATAAACGTCTAATTATTCGGGAATGTGACATTAAATTTATTCATGAAAGAAATTATCCCGAATCCTTACTGTGTATGACCCTGTCATGCATGAGGCCCCTCCGTATTGCTTCTGATTAACTAAAAAACAATATCTGCTCCCCTATTACACTACGAAAGTTAAATTCTCAGCCGAAATCACATGAACTATTTGCAGCGGATATGTAACCAAGCATATTTAAGTATCGGGTACCTTTTAGAGTTTTACCTCTAACCTTAACATTTTAATTTCTCCGAACGTTTACGAGTCTTCGGAAATCTGAGAAATTATTTTCATCATTCTGATTTTTTATTTCCGGAATGAAATGACCTCAACGCTTCCGTTGCTGCTTTAAAAATTTTGCAGAATAAGACCTGTAATTATTGCCTCTTTCCGGAAATTCTCAAGTTATAAAAATGTTATGGCTTACGTAACTCTGAAGGTTGACTCTACGCAACTTGAAATTGTACATTAACTTTCCAAAGCAAGTAAGCTTAGAATTCCTCCTCCATGAAGGTAAATGGCGACCTCGTTTTTTTATTTTATATCTTTCTTGTTTGCCGGCAGTCATGGCAACGGTGCAGCCGTTTAAGGCTTGTTAAAAGTGTTTGACTTCAATGTCATAAATGCCGCTTTCATTAACGCTTATCTGAGGGGCTCTCGCTAAGGAAATATCTGAAATCTAATTGCTTTCTCCTTTTCATTCCGAAAGTGATTGAGACATCTGGTGCTATGACACTGGAAAAGTTTCCATGGAACTTAATCTTTCGAAAGGTCCAATCATTATGGGAACATTTTAAAATTTGTGGGGTGTAGATTGAAAGGTAGACTAATTTTTCCCCTAATAAAGGAGGAGCTCATGAAGAAAAGACTTCGTAGGTCATTATCTACGAATTAACCCGTCCGAGACATTCTACACGTCTCATTACACAGATAGTGCGAGCAAGGTCTCCAAAGCGCTATTGTCTGAAATGAAACTTTGAGTGCTCCGAGTTTTCCTCTTTTTTTCAGAGGCATATGTCATATTCTAAGCGAGTCATTGTCGTCACTGCTTGCGGTGTTATGATGTTAACTGGAATAATTTTACATTAAAATACAGATGCAGAAAAGGAAATTACAGGAATTTAGATATCTTTGAAAACATCTTGAAAACCACAGATCCATCCATGCTCTTGGAACGAATCTAGTCAGTCCCTTTATGATATGATTTCCTTAAAAAGACACACATCAGCACGAAGGTGAAAACATGCCCACAGTTCACACATTTATGTTTCATTCAATTCATTGATGCTTGCAATATTCAATAATTCGATTATTGATCATTCGGTGAGTGAGCTATTGTATTAGTTTCAGTTAGTAAATAGTAAATAGTTTCTGGGGATTAAAACGGAAAATTTTGGGTTATCTGCCGGTTTTTCGTTTGCTTGTATTTTCGAGCAATTACACCATTACTCTAATCTGAAGTAAGGAGCACTATCTCAATAACCTCACCAATATCGAAACTTGGAAAATAAGCATTTCCCTGTGATGATGATTTCAAAATTTATCATTTGACGACCCATTGCTTTATGAAGGAAAAGAAATTGGAACTCGGCTATTAATGAATAAAAGGTAGAAAATCTCTCTAAGACTTCTTCTAAGAAGATCGGTAATCTGCCGGTTCCTTTCTCTATTCGAGGAAGAGGCCCGACGCTTCATTCATGAAATCGGTTTACTGAGAGATTTTCGACCTCACATTGCTTTACTATATGTTTCTCAGCAAACTTGAAATTAAATTTCGTTGGCGTTCCGTGAGAAAAATTCACAACCCTAGTGTGCCGCAGATTAAAATACTTTGGCAGACACTACATTTTAGCATCAAAAATCGCTTTTTAAGACGTATGTAAACTTGGAAATTATACTGTACCTCCAAGTATTACATATACATTATCAGGCATTGAGTAGAATGATAAATGTGTGGGCCTGAAGCACGTGCTTAGTGGTTACGGCGCTTTTCATGGAATTGAGAGAAAATCGCACTGCAAGCGGGGTAGCGTAGATATATAGAATACAATCTTATTTCTTTAGGGTTTCCTTATATATCTAAAGAGTTTGCGAACAATTGTTGTGGTCTCGTTTTATAGTAATAATCTGTATTTCCCTCAAAGAGAGCGTTTTCGTTTGTTCCTTGATTTCGACCATTTTTCACTCCACAATGAAGCAATTTTTACCAGAAAGACAATTAAGGAAGAATATCGCAAACACTTTTCTACTGGGAAAGAACAATGTAACAATATCTCTCGATATGGATTTTCCATAGCGGGTTGCAGTGCATCTGGGGTCGGGATCCTCTTGTTAAGCGGGTGGCAAAACTAAGAGAGGGTGTTTTAACGCCTTTCATTGTAAAGTCTTTAAGAAAAGCAACAACGTATATCTTAACACCATATAAAAGATTGACTGATTTCTGTTTGAAAAGCAAGGTATCTAACGCCACTATCTCGAAATAATTGCATCTAACCCAAGACTTGTCCATGTCGCGCCGGAAATACCGCAAAAGATGCACTCTGATAATGGCTGAGTGATTTTGAGATTACACGTTGATCTCTGAAATAAGAAAATAAAATTTTAAAATTAATTTATCATATTACGCTTCATACTTTTCAAAGTTCGTTTTCTTGATTGAGTGAAAGGATATTGATGTAATATTGTTACTGAAATACATTATTTCGGCCAAATTTACATAATACTTCTCTCATAATATATTAAAAGTTATATTCGAAGACTTATCTTAGTTTTTGAATCCTTAGAACGATAAGGAAGTATGCATACATTTTTAGATATAAAACTATGGGAATACTTAAGGATTAAATTGCAAGGTTAATAAAAGTAATTCATGGGGTTAACTGCTCTTAAATACCAAGGCCTAGTCTCCTCTTTTAAGGATGAACGTGGACTTAAAATAGACTCAAACGTAGCTTCCTTGTCCTAATCGCGTAGATATACTATTACCTACTGATAAAACGAATCTCCAAAATTTCAGATGATGGGTAAACTTCGTTAAAGAAATCTATCGCATTGAAAAATGAACCAAGTAATAATATTAAAAGCTGCAACTCCCGAAACATGTATTTCATCGTATTTTTAAACATGTTTACAATTATTATTTATTAACCTCTGGCTTTATTTCTTAATCGGCATAATTAGTTCTGCTTTCTGCCCTTTTCGTTTCAGCCATTAATGGGCTAAAATTATATATCAATTATCTTTTATAATGGATGAAAACTTAGTTTGTATATTAAATAAATATATAGCAGGTTTTTATAATTATCTATCAATTTTAGAAACTTATGGGAAAAGGCCGCAGAATTTTAGTCGTTTTAAAGTCAGCTAATGACATGGTGAACTGAAAAGAGCTGAACGCTCCCGTCGAGATAATTAATGCGTCGATTCCCTTGAAAGTATTTACCTTTTAAGAAAGACCTTTTACTGCTCTTAACTTTTGAGTAGCGCTTCTCGTAAGCTGTTGGGGTACCGCGAAATATTCGAGAATAACATATTCTTGAAATAATGAATTTCCTATGTGCTTTATTTCCCGAAAATCTTTTCCTTTCATGATTTTTGTTATGAAAGCAATGGAATGCTTCCAATCTCGTTTTTGTCTTTTCTTGCAATTGAAATTTGAAAATTAAAGATCCGAGTGATGAAACACGATAAGATTGCGACTCACAAACAACAGAGTTCATGCGTTATCATCTCTCTGGTTTTATTTCTTAGCCATCATAAATCGCATTTTAGAAATTAAATGTTAAAGTCATCGGACTACATATTTCAGTCGGCAATTTACCGCACGTCTAAATGAGGACTTAATTTGAGTTAATTTGGTTAATGGGTTAAATGGAAGGGAAGAGTTAATAGACTCAATATTTCCATTAATAAAGAAAAATTTATTTATTTTATTTATGCCTCGAAGCTTGAATCAAAACTATAGTGTACTGTGGTAAGATAGGTTGGCACTGCACTTAAAGACTCACTCTCGAAGTATTGCAGGTAAGTGACCATGAACAAAAACAAGCAAGTCATGCAAGCCATGATTACTGTTAATGATGTTTACTGTAATTTTACATTAAATTACTGGTTCATAAAAATAAATGGTATCTTGACAGGAGTTTAAATATATTTGAAAACATCATCGTTTACATACAAGAGAGAAGAGTAATATTGTATTTTAGAAGCCACAAAGGTAAACAAATGGTTTCAAAATCGAAAAAGATACAAATAAAATAAAAATATTATATTGCTGATAGTAAGCGGTATATGTACGGCCAAAAACATTGGGAGGGGTCAAGCTATAGCAGTGAATTCAAAAATTTGTGCCGCGGAAAAGTAGTGCGCCGCTAGAGATAGTGTGCCGCGAGGTGTAATAAATATTCCGCGCAAAGCAGAGTCGATGCAAAACTTTGAATGTTCGCCAAATATCTTGAATTTTTTCAGAGGCATATGTCATATTCTAAGCAAGTCATTGCCGTCACTGTCTACGATTTTATGATATTAACCGGAATAATTTTACATTAAAATTCAGATGCAGAAAAAGAAATGTAAGGAGTTTAGATATCTTTGAAAACATACTGAAAAATCATAGGTCCATGCTCTAGGGCAGAATCTAGTCAGTCCTTTTATGATATGATATCCTTGTCTTATAAGAAACACATTAACTGAAGCTAAATATCGATGAAAAGGATATCGCTATTTAAGTCCAATAGCCGTAACTTCATATTTAGCGATTTCGAAAACTTTCCAACTTTCGTCTTTTCGTTTGTATTCATTCTTTCATTTGCATGTTCCATGATTTCTTTTTTAAATAGCTCTCTGATTTTAGAGAAGGGAGGATGGATACTCGACATACTCAATTGCCGCTGAAAGCTGATTTGAGAGATAACATTTTATGGTCCCTAAGCACAGATGAGATAAAACACAAGCGCAATGTTGCATAGTCGTGCCAGCATTCTCTTCGGGCCCGTTACACGAAAAATAATTGTAGCAGTTGTCCGCTTCTTAGGTCCCCGTCGTCGGGTGAATTTGAAAGTTGCTATTTCCAATAGATTAAAGTTCACAACTTTCATGGGCACGGGTTACAACATCAAAGTTATAAACTCTTTGCTTAGTAAGGGATAGAAATTTTCCTAGGTGTTGGGCCATCGCGTGGCTCCTCCCACGTTCGTGATGCGGAAATGACTCCGACTTTGCTTATGTTCGCGGTAAAATCTTGCCATGTCAACTCGGATTAAGGTTTTTTACGATTGATGCGAAACCACACCTCAGCGATTCCAACCGAGTGAAGAGGTACGATAAGATTACGATGTATACACAATGGAGTTGTGTTTCACGAGTTATTTTCCCTCTATATTTATTTATTAACCGTCATAATTCTCATTTTAGAGATTAAATGTTGAAGTTATTGGAGCGCACATATCTATCGGCAACTGCCCACGTGACCTCATGAGAAGGACTTAGTCGTGGTGGTTCGTTAAGTCCCACCTGCTCAACCCTTCTGATTCCATCCTTTCCTTCTCACAATCTCCTTTGATTGCGTTGTTTGCTTCACCTCGTTATGTAAACTACCATCTTTCCTCGACTTAACGGGCGAACGACTCCGTTGGGTGATTGGTGCCCTCACGAGGTATGTCGAGGCCCCCTGAGTCAACCGGTGAGGACGACGTTTGGCAACACGGCGGTCACCTTTGTGCTCGGCACGCCCCGACAGTAGTGGTATGAGATAGGCGCAGTGGTGGAAGAAGTTAGCGTGAGCGAGGACCGGTTGAAGGAGCACTCATCAGGTGAGGCAGTATGAGACGTATTCTGCTTTGACGTCTCCCTAGCGTCTCGATATCGCCCATGTGAACCTAATGATGAGTGTATGTGTGCTTACAAACAACCATCCAGGAATGAAACTTCTCGAAACGACAGTTGCCGAAGGAATAACTTGGTGTAAATTAATTGTAAAAGTGCATTAATTAACAGCGTGAGACATAATCACGGCAGAGGTGGTGGATACCTGACGGTGATCGAGCAAAAAGTGAGTTTTTTCATTTAAATGTTCCAGAAACTTGTCATACTTAGTTTGCGTGGGCGCCTCTCCTGTGTTTGCATACCTTAGGTGGAGATAAATAATGACGTCATGTACTAAATACAGAGAAAGTACGCCCCTGTGGAGTCGGTACCGTGACATTTGGTTCTCATTGTCGGATTTTCCATGCATGGACTTAAATACTGGTGATTTTTGATTGCTCGTCCATGAAAAGTTTCTTGAAAATTATCTTATGTTTCGTTTCCATTGTGCTACTATTTTATGATGCATTCAATGTTTGTTTCTTTTCGTTAATTATAAAACTTTCAAACCCTGTAACTGCGACTTTGATCTTCTGCAAAAAAAAATTAAAACAGG
Organism: Pachydiplax longipennis; assembly: GCA_036926295.1. Lineage (NCBI taxonomy): Eukaryota > Metazoa > Arthropoda > Insecta > Odonata > Libellulidae > Pachydiplax > Pachydiplax longipennis. The sequence continues at coordinate 7,519,025 of JAVFKF010000024.1, read as the reverse complement.
CCAGCTCATTGGAGACAATTTTGAGATCCAATAAACTGGTTGAAGCATCTACTAAAAGAAAGAGATGAAAATAAGACGCAATGACAGAGCCGCATTTCGTAGCTGTATTATATTAGAAGATTACTTTGGAATCGGTATAGTTTGAAAGAACTTTCTAAGCGATGACTCATGTTATATTCGATTTACATAAGATTCACGTTCTTCTGCAGTTACTCACATTCGTCATCGAGAACAACTCATTGCGGCATCGGTTGTTATGTGGGAGTGCTAGTATCCCGCCTTTACTACATCTGCCACCGATTCTTCCTAAATAAGTTCCACGTTTGCAGCTGACCCCCCTTTAAATCTAAGGGCTACATCCGCCGGAAATAATTATGGACCTAAAATTCAACATGTATGACCATCTGCTTGAGATGGTTCGATTCTCCTGTCGTAAAAGAGTCACAAATTACTAGCACTAACTAAAAATGGAGTCATACGGCTACATCTTCGTTTTGTTTTGGGATGTATGTTTAAATCATTTAATGATCCAGTTAATGTCAAAGTTCAGCCAGTTTTTGCTAATAGGCAAATGAGAAGTATTACATATTTTAAGTGCTTACAAGTGCGCGGGTCTTCAGTTGAGGCGAAATCAATCTAGGGGGAAAGCTTAAAAGGTAGAAAGTCAACAGGTGAAGATGAGAGAGGTTGACTGCTGGTCAGACTAATCCTATGTTGAAAATATGAAGTCGATATAATGCGTATACCAACTTTTTCTGATAAACATTTCCTCTTAAAATATTGGAGGAGATTGCTTCAGTTTGTACAGTTGTGCTCAAGCATCCGATCATTATGTTCAAATTTGACAATTTCTCATAGCAACCTGATTATTGTTTACATGATACATACTATTAAATCAAAGTAAAAAGGCCTTGCCAGCCTTAACCAGCTTCGCGCTATTTATGTACGGATTGGAATTGATAGCCGCTTCCATCATTTCTTATCTCGATATTTCATTTAAATGTTAACAACATTTTCAAACAGACAACCATAGTCGTAAAAAGTTCCTTTTTCCAATCAAAATACGTGTTAATTCCATTGGTTAAGTAAAACTTCAGTTTTACTTCCGTACAATTAGAAATAAAACTTCAGAAGGTAAGTCTTAGTTTCCCATGTCTTGTTCATTGTGTGCTCTGATCTTTACAGAACAGCATGAGTCCACTGTTGCGTCTTATTCCATTTCTTGCGGCTGTATCTTTTGCGCTTGTACACTTCGCCTGCGGTAAAGAGGATCACTCGAGAGCGTCTTCCTCGCACAGGGGAGAATGCCCTCCGGCATTCAAAGGCCTTTGCACCTGTGGCGAAACCATCTTCCAAGAAAGAAAGCAGTTCGTGGTTAACTGCACGGATGCAATGTTCACCGATACTCAGCCCCTGACGCATTTGCCGAAAGAAACTCAAGTGAGTTTTTGGATGAAGTCGATTTCACCTATTAAAGTCTCCAGAATAAGAAATAACCCGTACCTAGAAGAATTCCTATTTTCTATCTGTGACGATGACGATATTTGGTCTGGTAAATTTTGTGGGTTCATTTATGGATAAAGAGTTGGTATATTGTTTTCCTATATTTTCCAACAAATAAATAGATTAGGAGATTAGACTCTAACCCAAGTATAATATTTTCAGTCAACACCAAAGAGAAACATATCTGAAGTCTGTGTGTAGGGGCAGTTTTCAGGCTATGAACTAAAGGAGAATAGAAATGGATTGGAAACTATTAGATATTTTTTAAGCTATCTTTTTCTGCATACATTTCATTTTGCTAGGTGAAAAGACAAACCTTTGATGTAGTCTCTTTACCTGATATATTTGCATACCCATTGAAATTTAAGTTATTTTTGAAAAAAATAGTGATATCTGTTATGTAAACTTCCAATATCTAACATTTTGAATTGGATTCAATCAATATGCCAAAATGAATTATTATGGAACAATTCATTATTAATTCCAGCGTTAAAGGTCATTTTTGAAATATTTTTACTTTAGTGAGGTGATTGCAAAGGTATTCTTGCTTCATGTGGCAGTTATGAAGTGAGTGTTCAAATTACTGTTATAGGAGATTTGTCACTCACAGAACTGGGCAAGAAGAGGGTAGTCTAGCATCCTGGTCCTGAGTTTGAATGTACACCATTTCTTAATTTTCCAGATAGTGAATATGATATGATATATATTTGTAAGAAGGGGCCCAGATGGAAATTTGCATCTGGGCCCTCTTGTAGATGGTAGGCCCTACATCACTTATCATTTATCTTCCTTGTTTCCAAGCTAAAAGTTCTTCAAAGGTGTTTAAAAACCAATTAATCCATAATTTGATGTGATTGATTAAACTACCCTTGTTTATGTACATGCAATTTATTTGGAGATATAATGTTAGACTATTTAATCCTCAACTGTCTATTACTTACTCAATTCAACACTGGGTAAATGATGGAAACAACTCAACTTTGGTAAATTAAAGAAAGGAATCTCTACTTCAAGATTTTGTCCAAAAGATGGAGATATTATGGTTTTTAAGGCCAATGATCTTTTGATGGGGGTTCAGAATGATCCTTGTGCAAACATTTTCCCCTGACTGTTTAGCTAATGCTTTGAGCACAGGAGAAAATTAATATGTTTAACAGGGATTCTACTTCAAGAATCCTCATAGATATTGAAATGAGTGAATAAATAGCAATTGATGGAGTTTGTCATTTAACATAAGATGATTCTTTCAGGTTCTACTGTACACTGGGAATAACATCCCGGAGCTTAAAGGAAACATTTTTGGTGAGATAGATGATGAAACTAATGAAGGAGTGCCATACCTACGTGTTGTTGATCTGTCTAACAATGGAATAACTACCATTCGAGGGAAAGCATTTCATCGAGTATCATCAGTCGAGCGACTGATTCTCAATCATAATCGTATAGTTCTTCACCGACACAAGAATCATGTGAGGATGTTCAGTAACTTTGTCAACTTGAGAGAGTTGCACCTGACAAATGCATTTGCTAATCCAACTGATTCTGATGAAGATGATGATGATGACGATGATGATGACGACGATGATGATGATGAAGATGACGATGATCTGGATGAGGAATCACTGAGATCACGTGGTGGTGAGTAGAATCAATTACACTTCTTTTAGAAGACATTTTCATTCTTGTTTTTCTGCTTTAATTGTCCACCCTATTCTTCTCTCAGCTAATTGCTTCATTTTCACATATTTTACAGCTACTTCCATATTTTATCTTTCTTATCTTCACATTCTTTCATTTCGTTCTCTGCTTTCCCTCCACCATTCCTTTCATTGGCAGGCAATCTCTTCATTGTCTTATCCAGTTCCTCTTTTTTAATTGTTTTTATCATACTTGCATATTCCCCTCCTCATTTCTTACTTTATCTTTCCAACTCACTTTTTCTGTCTTCCTCCATATCCACATCTCTAGGGCTTCCAATCTTTGTTCATCTTCCTTATTAATTGTCCAAGTCTCTGATCCTTACAATTCCACACACACACACACTTTACTAGCCTCTTTCTCAATTCTTTGCCCCACTGATTAGCTTCCTTCTCCTGTGAAATCCTTCTTTTGCCATTGCTATTTTTTATAAGACAAAAGGGTATTTTCTATTAGACATATAAGTATGCTGGTGGGTGCTTGAACTATAATATCTTCCATTGCCTCTATCAATTTTCTGGCAGCCAAAAGTAGGGTTTCACGCTAACAGCAGTTTTATGACTAACTTAACCCAACCTAAATAGGATTTTGCCAGACTAGAAGGTGACTCTCCTGCCAAAAGTAAGGTATTCATGCAAACCCAAATAATATGCATTATATAGTGGAATAAATCATGCATTATATAATGGAATAAAATATTCATCAGCAGATGGCATGCCTGAACCTAACCTGACAAAATCAATAAATTAATACAGTGTCACATCACCTGATCATATCAGAGGTAATGGTTTTACAGTCTAAGAATCTCTATTTCTCCATTTTATCCTAGTATTTTGGTGTATTGAACTTTTGAGGACCTTCTAAAATATATATTGTCTTTCTGAAAAAGATCAAAAGAAATTTTGGCCAATAGGAGAAAGGAAAATAACTTTCCTCTATGTGATCTATAGTAATATTTCCACTTTCACATGGATAAGAGGGAGTTAAGAAGAAAAATAACATGTAGTGAGAAGTCCTGTAAAGTTCATTCCTCAGTCAAATTGGGTCAGAATGACTTGAAGAAATATATTATCATTAGAAATAATAATAATTGAGCAAATATCATCCTATTCATAAGTAACTCTGAAGTTTAAAATTGTTATAGTACAAACAATATCTCTGTTTACTCAGTAACCACAGGATAAATGTGTTTCAGAGTAATGTGATTTAGAGATTTGTGCAGAAAAGAAAAAGATTTTGAGGGCTTTCATCCTCTATGAATAGAGTAGATCTGCAAAATACATACATAGCAAACTAAATTAATAGTCAGCTCAAACTGGAAAGAAATTTTCCTGGTAAATTTAGGAATGGACCAAGTTGAAGAATTATGACGAATTATGTTATTTATTCAGCAAAATGTCCAGTAATGTATTTTGAGAAAAATACTTTGTAGGATATCCAAGGTAAAGAGAGCATTCCACCAAAATATACTTGCTGGGGCAATCTGTACAAGTTTGGATATTAATAGGTAGTTTTAAGCATGATGATGAAGTGTATTTGACCTAGTTCTAATGAATTAAGAATTTAGTTAGTATTTCAACCTTAAATTTCTGCTTGAAACCAATGAAAATGTATTTTGTAGGACCTTATCACAAAAAATTCTTGAAGTTCAACTGAGTTCTTGAACAATTTAAGAACCTATGACACTGCTTGGTCTAAATCTGTACATTGCCTTCTAAGTTTATTTCAGAATTTTTTTATTTCTATCAGAGAGCCTGAACGACAAAAGAGTTTCTGAAGACTAAATTAATCAAGTTCTTCCTCTTATAAGCTATGATTGCTTCAATTTATGATCTGATTCCAAAAAAATGTAAACAAAACTTAGTCGCATTCAAGTGTGAATGATATTCTAGCAATCTAATGACAGAATCATGTTTATTCATGTATATGAAAGATGATTAATATCTGCTCCAAAGAGTTCTTGCTAATCTGGTGAGGTATCAGACTGATATAGTCTTATACAATATTTGTATAGGTGTACTAATTTTAAACACCATGAAGTTTTAAGAAGCTTTTAGCTTTAGAATGAATCCCTTTTATTTTCAGTATATTTATTTTTGATCAAGTTTAATTAATCTTAAATAAAATTTTATAGACTTTGTTAAAATATTTCAACTATCATTTGCCATCTCATTTGAAAATTTTACCATGCAGTTTGTCTGGGATAGCATTTAATTTTAAACTACATAAATATACTCCTGGATGCTGTTAAAGGTATAAATAAGTGAACATTTAAAATTTTGGTTTCTCAAAGTGAAAGAAAATTTCTTTAGAGTTGATTTTATCTACCAGTCAAACTATTTGTATCAATGTATTGGATACCAAATGCATTGGAAATGACTTTCTTAAAAAATGTTTTTTCAAATTGTTTATTATGATTTTCAGGTCCATCTCCAAGTTATCTTATCCAACTTCAAGAAATATTTAGAGCTAGTAACCTCAGCAGACTTGAAAAATTACATCTTGAGCAAAATGAAATTGAATCATTTGCACATGTTCCAGATTTATTCTGCTCATTACCATCTCTAGCTGACTTGCATTTAGGAAACAATAAAATTAGTGGACTGAATGATCTGGACCTCTCCTGCCTTCTTCACCTTAGATTCCTGGATCTGGAGAAAAACAATATTGAGTATCTTCCTCCAGAAACACTTCATAGTTGGGATTTGATTGCAGAAAATCGACAAAGACTAAGTATGACTATTTCATTATTTTCTTTAAGATTTCAATCCAAAGTATATGCATTTATATAGACTGAATTTCAGTGTTCATCAGCAAAAAAATGGTAATTTTGAAGTAAAATTTTGATTGATCGAAATCACAATTATTGGAAAATTTCAAAAACTATAATTCCTTTTCCATTCAATCTGTAAAGCCATATATTTTCATGTAGTGTATTCCTATTTGTAGCAGGAACTCAATATCTCAGCAAAATTGGAAGACCACTGTTGTATTTAATTGGGTGTTGTGTTAATAATTAAAAAAACATGCTAGTAGTACATTGACTTTATTTTTCATAATATAATACTGTATAATTGAATTTCCGAGTCATTCATAATGGGCATATATTCAATTCAATGAACAACAATGCCTGAGTGGTTGTCAAAGTGACAATCTTTCAAAACTGAAATATTTTACCAAAAATTTTTATTTCAACAAATTTCTGCAATTGAGAGCTGAAAACCATTTTATTTCAAGATGTAATAAATTAATAATAATGAAAATTTAAATAGTAAATTATTAAATTATAAAGAAAGAGGTATAATAATTTTATTCTCTGGTAGCAAATAATATTGCATGGGAAAATGCTTATGTCCATGTGTGTCATCATGGAGAAAGATATTGATTTGCAATTAAATGTAGTGCTTCAATATGTAATTTTGGATTTTCCTGTGATACTAGAAGCACCATTTTTCTATATGTCAAATTTCAGCTTGCTACCATGTTTGGAAGTTGATTAGAATTTTCTATAGATACCTTTTCTAGGCTTTGTTTGTACATAAATACATGTTTACATACATGTACAAAAACATATTTCATCAGTTTTATATTGTACGAGTAAAAGTTGCTTGCATACTGCAAGCTAATTGGTAAAAATTTACAATGAGCTCCCCTTACGGGTGTCATCTTCGAAGCTTATCCAGCAAAATTCTTAAAATTTGCCGCAATACATTTGTTATGTTAGAAATTTTCATCAATCTGGCATCGAACTCACGGTCATATGCAACCTTTCTTCCACTGGTTCTATAGAAAACTACTTCAAACGCAAAGGCTGTGATTTTGAATAGTCTCCTGCATAGAGAAAGGCCTCAAAACAATTTTTAAAAATTTGCATAAATGACCGCCTGGCGTCGAACACAGTACCCGTTCGTGAGAGGCTATGGCATATGAATGTTAGAGAAGTGCCACTCTGACGTGTTTCAAAGCTTCAATTCAGTATCTTATCGGGAAGGTCCTAAAATAAGATCCGTTATTCCCGTTTGATATGCATGGTAGAATTGGAATGACACTCTTGCATCGAACCAAGGACCACTAGAGAAACAGCGGACGTCATGAAAGAATGTTCTCAAACGCCTCTGTCACCATTCCCGGTTTTATCTTTCCAGCTTATCGGGAAGGCATTTAAAAAAATCGTCCAATATTTCACCAATACATTTCTTACGGAAGCATTTCGAACCCACCTGGCGTCGAACACACGGTCATTTGCTAACATTTCTTCCTTTGGTACTATGGAAGACCATCTCATCTGCAAACACCGTAATTTTGATTGCTCTATCGCATCGAGAACGGTCTCAAAACAGATTGCAAAAATTCGCGCAAATGACCGCCTAGCGTCGAACTCAGGACCCTTCTGTGAGAGAAGATAGCGAATTAGTATTAGATAAGTGCCATTATGACTTGTTCCAGAGTTTCGATCCAATATCTTATCGGGAAGGTCCTAAAATAAGATTCCGTTTTCCCCGTTTGAAATGCATGGTGGAATCGGAATGACCCTCTTGCATCGAACCAAGGACCACTAGACGAACTGTTAAATTCATGAAAGAATGTTTTCAAACGCCTCCGTCGCCACACGTGGTTTGATCTTTCCAGCTTATACGTAAGGCATTGAAAAAAATTTTCAAATATTGCAGCAATGCATTTCTTATGGAAGAATTTTGCATCCACCTGGCGTCGAACTCACTGTCATTTGGCTACATTTTTTCCATGAGAAGCATAGAAGACTACCTCAACTTCAACCTCCGAAATTTTGGTTACTCTATCTTAACGATAAGTGCCTCAAAATAATTTTCAAAAATCCGCGCAATGCATTCTTATGGGAAAATTGCGATTTTTGGGAATTTCTGGCATCGAACCCATGATAGCTAGCGTCGAAGTCTGCATTATTCTGGCATCTAGAGTGTAGTGCCAGTACGTCGAAAAAATCTGACGTCGATGGCGCTTGTGGAACATGGTCAGAATTCGTATCCCCTATATATATATATATATATATATATATATATATATATATATATATATATATATATATATATATATATATATATATCGTGTATATATATATATCGTGTATATATATATATATATATATATATATATATATATATATATATATACACGAGTAAAAGTTGCTTGCATACTGCAAGCTATCCGTTGAATACAGTATCATACCAAGTACTGCCTCAGTTCAAATTTAAAACTTCGCGCCAAAGACCGCCTGGCGACGAACTAAGAACCCGATCGTGAGAGAAGAGAGCAAAATAATATTAGATAAGTGCCATCCTTACTTGTTCCAAAGTTTCGATTCAATATCTTATCGGTCCCACGCCTCTGTCACCATTCCGGGTTTTATCTTTCCAGCTTATCGGGAGGCATTTAAAAAGATTTCCGCAATGCATTTCTTATGGAAGAATTTTGCATCCACCTGGCGTCGAACTCACTGTCATTTGGCTACATTTCTTCCATTCGAAATATAGAAGACTACCTCAACTTCAACCTCCGAAATTTTGGTTACTCTATCTTAACGATAACTGCCTCAAAATAATTTTCAAAAATCCGTGCAATGCATTCTTATGGGAAAATTGCGATTTTTGGGAATTTCTGGCATCGAACCCATGATAGCTAGCGTCGAAGTCTGCATTATTCTGGCATCTAGAGTGTAGGGCCAGTACGTCGAAAAAATCTGACGTCGATGGCGCTTGTGGAACATGGTCAGAATTCGTATCCCCTATATCTATATATATATATATATATATATATATATATAGGTATATCCGGAGAGTTAGCTATATATAATAGATATATATATATATATATATATATATATATATATATATATATATATATATATATAGGTATATCCGGAGAGTTAGCTATATATAATAGATATTGGATGCATGCCTTCCAAGAAATTCCAGTTCACAGTATTTTAAGTTTCTTGTTGACAAGTTATCCCTAGATACATATGTGATGTTGTATCTTTTCCATCAGTTCTTTGGCCTTCTTTATATCCTCTCCACATCTCTTTGTGCCCTTTTGAGCACTGCTGATGTTCAATAAGTGCCACTCTTCTTACCACTTGGCCTGCCTGTATCCATGTTGATTATCTTATTGTAACTATGAAGTCAAACATCTGTCATCATTCAATACCATATCTTGTATTTTATCCTTCTGATTAATTAAATTACCAGGTAGTTCTCCTGATAGCTTGAAGAAGAAAAAACAATTTGAAAATCCCGGAAAATATATATGCCAGGTACATGGGCATTGATAAAAAATATAATGTGCCTCAAAAATTTCTGTTAATTATTCTCATGAATCATAAAAAGTGTACTGTGATTAATATTCACAGTCATCACTGCTAGATCTGTCAGGAACATATGCATTAGATAAATGAACTCCAAAGAGACCTGATTTGAAAAAGGTAGCATCATTGGCATCAGAAGTAGTTATATGGACCAGTAACAGTTTCTATAAGAGTGTTGCTTTAAGATTTTCCCGCATGAAATTTAATCATCTGCCTCTGCTAAAAACCAATCCTCACCATTAGGTAAGTATCCTTGGGTGATGATGACTCATGATATGAATTGAAACCATAAATACAATGAATTATTTGGGTTGATCAATTCATTCTATTTTCGCTGAAATTCACACCTGTTATTTCTTCTATTGAGGAAGCAAGAATCTCAAAGAAATAATGGAAGTTATTCAAAGTACTAATAACCAGTAGATACAACTGTCATTTCTTACAACTGACTCCAGTGTAGTATTCACCCTCTTGGACTGGTAATTATTTCAGAGGGATTAGGAAGAAGTTGAAATTTTTTTCTTATCCATGGGTATTTATTGATTGGTATTGCCATTTATCCTGATTATTACCATTTGTTGTAGCTTCAAAAGATTACAATCAAATGATTATCGCTCCGTCATGAAGCTACCCTTAGAAAGTATTTTATCAATAATATGATGGACTTTATCTTCGGTAAAATTTTGAAATTTAAACATTTTTTATGAAATTAGAGCGTAAATCAAACAATTTTCCATTTATCTTAATTTGCATTGAGTTCTTAAAATATTTAATCTATTTGCTTTTAGGTGATGCAGGAGTTTCACAGTTCTTCATGGTGGATCTTCATGGAAATAACTTTTCCTGCAATGATTGTGAAAAGATGATGATTTTAAAGGACTGGCTTGTTAAAACACGAGTTGATGTGAGAAACCAAGGTTTCCTAGCTTGTCATGCTCTCAGAGATGTAAATTGCCCAAAAATCCCTAATGTAAGTGAAGATTGGAACAAATGTTCACATGATTATACCAGTGTTAATATTTTAGTTTAATATTATTGTCCATTTTTAACTTTACCTGCTTATCATGTTATGTATTCTTCTCTTAGCAGTTAAATTTTTCTCAAGAATTTTCTATTATTTATAGCTTCTATGCAATTAAATATAACCCCTATTTTTCTTATAAATTTCTCAGTAACTGTTTCTTTTCTATAAATTAATTCAGTCTGTGTGAGGCATAGAAGCCTATATCCTTTAACATAAAAAAATTAAACAAATGTCTACAAAAATGCTGGAAAAGAATTAGGTTATGAATATGTGAGGAAAGATAATTTTTATAAAGGTCTATGAAAAAAGTAAAAATATTTTGGCTGATATTGTAAATTTCTGTGAGGAAGATTGAGTAATTACTGTATTTATCAGTTTATACTAGTCGTAATTTATAAGGAGGATATTTTGAAATTTTATATCAAAGGATTGCAGCTCTAAATTTTACAGCATAACTTAAGACACAAAAATATTAATTCTTATTATTGTTTTTAAAGATCTTTTAAAGAGTAGATTTGATATAAAATAATGAAACAAAATATGAAAGAGCTCCTATTTATTCAATTACGTTTAAGTAATAAAGTTATATTTTTTAAGTGCGGGTTAATTGCTGATAAATACATATCATCAAATCATTAGATATTTGTGCCAAATTTTGTATACTATATTTGAATGAGTACCAAAACAATAGAATTGAGTGCAGTTTCTCAAAATCATTCTGGATAATATATTCAGTGGCCTCCCCTTGGATGTTGGTGGATGAATTTGAAATATTTTCTTCAATCTTTGGTATTATTGTTTCTATTCATCAAATCATCCCTACTTATTCCTTTTATATTCCTATTAGGATTTTAATTTTTCTATACATTATCATAGCCCTGATCTCTCTATCCATTTTATTATAAAACATCATCTTCATCATTCTATTCTTTACAATCTAGCATAGACCTTTGCTTCCTCTATAATATCTTTCCATTCTATTCTTCTTTTTGCTTTCTTCCTCCATATTACTCTCAATGTCTTATGATTTACTCCCACATCCTGTGGCAATCTTTTATGTTGTCTTCCCCTCCACTTGGTCCCTTGATAATTCTGTCCTCTTCCATTCTTTCTATATGACCTAAACATGCCAGCTACTGTGATAAAGAGAATCTAACTATGTCCTACCCTTTCCTATCATTTCATTTATTTCCCACTTCATTCTAACTCTGTGCATCTTTCCTTCTTTAACTGGTCTACAGATTCTTCTTGTAATTTTTCATTCTTATATTTTAAATGTTTCCTCATTCTGATTGGATAGCACCCATGTCTCCACTCCATAGGTTACAACTAGCATTAACAGTTTCTTATAATTTTTTAATCTAGTTGGACAAAATAGTTGTTAGGAGAGTTAGATTTGCAAAATAGGCCTCATTACTTCCCATTACCTATTGGCTGGTATAGTTTATAATATACCCAGTAAAAACCTGTGTAAAATGCTCCCACTTAACATGCTATCCTACTTAATATCCAGTTTTCTCCCAGTTCCTTAGACATGAAATGTGGTAAAAGTACTGCTTAAGATGCAGATTTTTCCTGTTCCCAGATGCACTGCAACCAACTTTAACCAATCGTTTGCCTCTTTAAATATACCAATTTTTTTACATTACATTATTATCCTCTCATACTTATCTCTTAAATGGATCCATGTGACTTTCTTCTTTAGAATGACTACTTTTATAAATATAAAATTAAGATATAATGGAGCAGAACAATCTCCATCTCCCTGTAGGAGCTGCTAATAATTCTGAGATTTAGTAGGATCTTCTTAATTACATTTCTCAGAGGAGCATGTTTGATTAAAAATTCACTTGGTATTGTTTCCTTTTGTCGCTACCTCAAGTTATTATCAAATCAAATAAACAAGAGAGGTAGTGAAGTGTTTTGTTAATGCAGTCTGAGATTGTGCTCTATGATTTTCCTCTCACCACTGTTGTGAAATTTTCATCATTCTTTCGTAAGTGTCTGCCTGGTAAAACTCTGTTTCATGGTAGAGTGAAAATGACCAAAAATAAGTAACTCACTCTTTATGTGAAAATCAGAACATTTTTCAAAAATATTATGTAAGGCAACCAGAATTACACAACCCATTTATATTGCTGTCTCTGTTTAGGCGTAGTTTACCTTGAAGGACATCTTAGCCAGATTTTACTCTATTTTGAAATTTGACATCTCTTACCTGAGAATATTGGTGTACCATTATGATGTAATGATGTCATTCCCGAAGCAGAAATATTTCCTCCTTTCTTTGAATCCATGAGAGATTTGTAAAATGAATATCCATATGAAATATAGCAACCTCATTGCCAAAGTAAATATGTTACTAAAACCAGAATTGTCAGTCTACCTGCTCAGATGAAGGTACCAAAATGTAGGGTAAATAACAATTTCAGAAATTCTGAATCAGTGATAATTACAAGAGAATTTCTATAATACAGCCAATGCCTATTGTTTTCTAATGTAAGAGGATCTATGAAGTAGGAGATTAATATCAATTCATGAAATTTTGAGGCTGAAGCAGGTGAGAATATACTGTGCTGTTGTTGGAGTATGATAATTTTTATCTCTAATTTTAATCTCTAAATTCATTTTCCCTTGCCATCAGAGCATATCTGTAAATTATATTTTATAAATAAAAATATTTTTAAATCTTCCAATCAAGAAATTTGAAGAATTTCTTATCAATTGAAACTTTGTATGTGCTCTTTTGAGGGCCAACTCCCTAATATCTGCTATATTTTCTAATTTTTATTTTCTTAGTTTTCCATTTCTTTGAAATTACAGCTATTATTTTGCTGTTAAATTTTTTTTGATTCTTCAATAACTCAACTATTACAATCTGTAAAAACACATCTCTCTTGTGTATAGGTCAACTTCACATTTTCCATAAAAATTTTCATTTAAAGGTCAGCCTAGTCACAAATGTATATAATTTACTAGTGATACTGAAAATACATGAGAAATTTACTTCTAATTGTAAGCCAATAAATTTTATGAGTCTTGTAATCGGGGTAGTAATAAATAGATAGATTAGTGATGAGAGTAGCTATAGATAGTAGTAATCCAATAGTTCTTTACTTCTGAAAAATTTTGATGGTAAGAAAAATTTCAAAATTTAATGAAATGGTTACTTTCTTCATAATTCATACATGTCTAACTAAGAAATTCCATTGGCTGGATGCCAGAAACCATCGAGTAAACATACATTTATTCAAATGTTTTTCTTTCATTTAGATTCAGTTACCTTCTAACAAGAAACTAAATGAAGAAACACATGGAAGTGCTGCAGTAGCTGTGACAATATTCCTATGCCTGTCAATTGTGGCACTTGCAATAGGAGCTGCTTACATGAACCGCACCTGGATCACATCAAAAATGTCTCCAGTTATCCAAACTGTGACAAGGAAAGTTCAGTACACCACTATTGGGAGACAAGAAGACGAAGTTAGAGAAGTGAATGTGTGAAGTATCACCTTAACTGACTTAATTAACAAAGATACATTGTGCTTTTTTTTCAAATTAATGTGCAATTTTTAAAAGTTTTAACATTGTAAAAATTGTCTACCATATGAAATATGGTGAAAATTTTTGTTGAGAATAGAATTAGTTTTTCTTTAATTTATCATAACTCAGTAAATGAGTAAAACTGCCATAATTTAAGTTGATGGTTTTGTGATATTGGTGTATAGGTAATTCTGCCCAGCCTGTGATGTTATTTACTACTTCCAGTGTATGAAAGACTTAAAGAATTACGTATAAGGAAGAGATGTTAGCAATTGATCTGTTAATTGGTTGAAAGCCTTAAGAGTTTAAACATTCCTCCTGTCTTCAATTGATGAAATTTGGTGATTTTGAAACAGAATTGCCAATGTAAAAATAATTTATAAATAATTTTGTGGTCGAGATAATTTATTTTAAAGCTGTTTTTACAATACTTAACTCTAGTTTATATCTGTTTTAATTTTTTATATTTAGAAATTTTTGTGCTTATAAGTTGTCTTTTGATGTTTTGAAATGATTTTAGCATATTGTAAAAAATCACTGTACTGTTGCTTCATACTTGATGAATTTTAAGCTATTTTGATATAAAACAATGAAGTGAAAAAATACAGTATAATATAATAAATTTACTAAGTGGAGATCAAGCTTAATGTCTAGAATTCCAGTTCATTTAGTATCGTGGTAGAATTTCATAATTGTCTTTATTTCCACAACAGCTTGTATGATGCTTATGATGCTAATTCATATCTTAACTTCATACAGTGAAACCTGATGAAAGGCCTGTCTGCTTTATATGTAGTTTTCTCTGGTCCTGGGTCCTACCATGTGAATCAAATGGCAAAATTGCCATTAAAAGACACCATGACATGCTTACAGTGTAGATTTTTTCCTTTCCTCAGATGCCCTACAACTTGCTATAGCCAATTTTCCACCTCATTCAATAGACTGAAATATTTTTACATTGTCTATGTCACCAACCTCTTCTCTCCCTTAACCTAAAAAGGCTCCTTATGGCTATTGTTTGGAATGATAAATTTTGAGAAGAAAATGAAAATATCACAAAAATGAGCAATCTTTATCCCACCATCACAACCATAGTTACTCTGAAGCAGAGTAAGATGGTATAATCTTTCCAATCAATTTTCAGGCAGGAAAGATAGATTAAGAAGATGCTTGGCAGTGTTTGCTTTCATTGCAATCTCAAGTTGTTCACATATCCAATAAACTAAATAGAGAGTGCAGTTTTTAATGGGCTGTTGATAGCCTTGGAGATACTGTGAATGATGAATGACGTACTCAGTTCTGAAGATCTCTCATCTTTTTCTTCAAAAATATTACCAGAAGGCAAACAGTATTAATCAACAATAGTTCTATAAATATTTACAACTGTTGTAAAAATGACAAATTACAGAGGTACTATATTAGTTTCTTGGAGTAAACACACTTTGTGTTTTTAAATTGGTCCCCAGAAAAGTGGCTTAACTAGGTTTCTCTATTTTTTTGTATTCCCATTTTAGCATTATTTTCCACAATAAGTAACAAAGTCTTTCTCCTAGTAAAGAAAAATATTAGGTCTCATTTTAATCATATTTGTTATACTTCATTGTCTACTGTGAGTTGGAAATTTATTTGGGAAATTAATGGTTTGTCTGCCCCAACCAACCTTCGATATGGCCTAAACCTTTAATACCAAATTTTCCTGCTATGAACTGGTGGCCAGAAGGAGATAAAAGTTGTTGCCAAAACCTCCCTCCCCTTAATTCATCAACTGACTCCATTAATTACAGAAATAGTAAGGCTAATAAAAGGAAGGAATATATAAGCTTTTGTAATAGTATAAATGTTTGTATTTTCTGAAGATTTATTGATGGCTGTCAAGGTACATACATATATATACTGTACTATTTGACTGATTTTTCATACATCAATCTATTTCACTTTTTTCCTTCCCTACTGGAGCTGGAATGACAATATTTGTTGCCCTGGGCAGACAGGATATTTTCATCATAAGCAGAGAAATTTCTGAAACATCAGAATAATAAAATGCTACATACATTTATGATTTTGAAATTATATTTATTCTCCCATATACAGCTGCCAAATCTCTTCACCATTCGCAGTTCGTGTACTTTTGTATCCATTCAAACATATCAGACAAATTTATAACGGCTTCTTCAGCAGCGTGATGGTCGATCTCAGCGACCACGTTTCGCCTGCGATACTGCTGGCTTCTTCAGGTCGGAAGTAATTATATCCTCATTTCTACTATCACGCTGTAGACCGAAAGAAGACGCCGTTATTAATTCCAGAGACAGCGAAAGCCTCCATACTAAATGTCAGACTTAAAACCTTCATCTAGCATCCAGTCCAAAGTTGAGCATTAGAAACTGGAATATGCATGATAGCCCAAATTTGAGTTATTGGTTCTGAGAGTTTAAAAGATATTGAAAATAAATTAGGTAAATGATATTGTAAATTAAGTTCCTAAATACGCATTGTTTATTTACTCTTTGCAACGGTATAAGAATCATGGCCGTTGTATTGTTAGATTAGACGATATGAACGAGCTGGTGTTACGTTTCGAGATATTGAGACTACCAGGGAAAATGTTTTATGACATGGGAAATTACCAATGAAGCCTACTGCATTTAGTATGAGTATCATTTAGCATAATACATAGCATGATCTCTACGAGATCCGGTTACGACCCGAACCCGAGGGTTAACACTCATTTACATCACATT
The DNA here is from genome assembly GCA_036926295.1 of Pachydiplax longipennis. NCBI lineage: Eukaryota > Metazoa > Arthropoda > Insecta > Odonata > Libellulidae > Pachydiplax > Pachydiplax longipennis. The sequence continues at coordinate 7,502,176 of JAVFKF010000024.1, read as the reverse complement.
TGGTTGGGCCCGAACCCAAGACTACCTTACAAAACCACGGTTTAAAAATTATTTCAGTTCACTTTGGTTGCATCAGTTATTGTTTGCCTCAAGAAAAAAGGCAAAAACAGATATCGTCAGATGAACAGTACTACAAGTTAGTTAATTCACTTTGAAAGGAATGTAGCTTGCGTTCGGAAGATTCTTTTAGCTGTAAAACACAATCGACATGAATGCCTCAACTTCTCTTTACTGTTTACAAACGTAGCCTTGGAGATAAACTGATCGATACTTAAATATTTGCAAATTACCGAGCGATGTAGTATGAGCCTTAAAGTAATCTGCGACCAATGGAGAATTTTAAATCTATAAGAGACAGTCTTGAAGAGAGTTTGAAAGCTGCCAATAGAGTGAGTAACGATAGGGTAATTTAAACTTACGATCAGCGCGATCAGCGAATGCCATCGATACTTATTGTTTTTTCTTTGGGCAGACAACATTCCTATACCGTGTTATTTACATCGGACAGCACGACTTTGAAAGTACTGCAGATTTAAAAGAATATTTTCAGAGAAATATAGATCATTGTAACAAAGGCTACTGCTACGAGAAATTGACTGGATTTTTGCTTTGTTATCCGAATCTACTAATTCACTTGATTGAGGTAAGGGCACTTCTAATATTAACATTCGTAAACAATTCAATAATTTAGCACTAACAAGATTTCAAAGGAACATGCACGTTCTGGAAAATGATGGATTAAGGTGAGGTTACCTTATTTATTTTACAAAAGCCAGGAAACTTGAGGCACAAACTAGAATTTTCTCGATTGAAAAAAAGAGGACAATACGAGGAAATCTAATACTTAATATTAACAAAAAGATTATTAACGTTAAATAAATCATTAATAAAATATAAATTTATTCTTTTAAAATAAATAGTCTTTTGAAAATAAATATTCGATACTTTTAAAAAATCAATATTTGTATTGCTTACATGAACTCAGAGGAAGTAAAAATATACGGTGGATATAAATCTGAAGGCTTAAATATTAGAAATAGGGAAAGAAGGATAATTTTCTGAATTGATAAATCCTTGAAGGATGTCCAGAAAAGAGGACTTCCTCAGAAACCTGGATGTATGGTCATCTTAGATCATGTTACACACTCTCTGCTAATCAAAAGGCTACTTAAAAAATATTTTTTAGGCTGCAGTTAGAAAAGATTTAACAAATAAATTAATTAACATTGACAGATTAATAAAGTAACTGAGAAATAGAAATCAATAATTGGTTAATGTTACGAAAATTATGCTCTTATTATTTATCTCCAAAAAAGTTCAACATTATCAGAAAATTAAATTCACACATTTTTCTCCATTTTTTCTCATATGATATAAGGTATTAGTTGTCATAAAATCAGCATAGCTTGAAATAATTTCTCAGTACAAATATTTGAAGATGAAATGATCCCTAATATATTTATACATCCATCCCTCTGTGAGTTCCTCTATAAGTTGTAGAGGATCCATGGACTGCACAGAAGACAGTTGAGGACACATGCAGTCTCACAGTTGTACACCTCTGCTCTGAATTAAAGAATGATTTTGATCACTTATCATAAAAACTTCCTTTCTGGAGAGCAGAGTTTCCCTTAAAATAAGTACAGCTCTCTAAGTCCTGTCTTTGTTACATCCAGTATTTGGTGGTGTTTTGTCTTTTAAATATGAATATTGATACATTTATCATTGTATGTATATTGATTTATTTGTTATTGTCGTAGCTGAGAGTAATAATGTAATTTACAGGTGAATGATGGTCATACTTACATACACTCAGGAATTTTTTCCATTGATACAACTAAAGTAATATGTAATTGAATTATACTGCCACACTTTAATTTTTGTGCAATTATTTATCCTCTAACAGAAAATAATAGATTGCAGATATTACAAAATATGGCCATGCAAACAATATTAAAATGTGATGGACAAAATTTAATACAATTCTTCATAAAATAGGTTAGTTAAATGTTGCCTGAGATATCAAGTGCCAACTTTTATTCATAAAATAAAAATGGAGCTACTGCCTGATTATTCATATAATATTTTAAAGGCAAACAGTACATTGGCATAAACCAAGAGGAATAAGTGATTTCTATATTCCTTTTGCCTCAAAATCATCTACACAAATCTCTTTATTTTTTAAGGAATAATACTGTACAATTCTCTTCCACCTAAGGTAAAACATTTGTAAGGTTTGATGATTTTTCAAACAAAACTAAAATAAATATCTTTTTGAAAATATGATTTAAGTTGTGCTTTAACTGTGCTTGTGATTATGTTAGTGTTTTTTTTATATCTCCAGTAAGACTCGTTTAAGATGCTTGGGATGTTATCCCACTTAAAACTCAATTGTTGCAGAAATCCAAAAGGAAACAAATAAATAAACTATGAGGATAATGTACACATACTGTTCTTTTCATTTTTCCGCAATGAAATATGCAATTATTAATTGCAGTTGTAATTAAGTAAGCAACTTAGATTTTCTTTGTGTGAAAAGCAGGTCATTCTTCGAAAATATGATGTTAGGCAGCCAGCACTACACAACCTGATTGTAACATTATCCAGCTTAAGATTTCACTTGATCTCTCGCAAATATCTTAACCAGATATCAATGCAATTTTTCTTTCTTTTGACTTTTTATAGTTGTAACTTTTGATTTTCATTTTATTGTGAGTTACTATGACTTTTGTCCTTTTTTAAAATTTTTTAATACTTTTTGTTGTTTGTATTTTAGTATTTTCTTCGTATTCTGAAATTGTTTACTTGTATTCATTGAATAGATTTGCACTAAAAATAAGCTTATATATATACTGATATGAATTAAATGACCATAGGTATATATTTCATCTTAAATAAAGTTGAATAGCAACAGTTCTACTTATTAATGCATTGTGACATGTTTTGTGTTTTACATTTCTCTTCGTGGTAAAATAATTGCTTGCATTCTTTTAATAGGGATCTGAAGATGTCATACACTCCCACTTTGAATTGCTGTGCACAAAGCAAAAAATAGATGAACTTCATGATCTAAGAATTGTTATAATATGGCCTCATTTGATTGCTGTATGTATGACATTATTCATTAAAGTGTTAAATGAAAAGCTCTAAAATTAGTGCTTTAAAGTCATTGTTCTATTAAAAAATGTCTCCACTTTGCTGTAATTGCTCAGAAATTCAGTGACCATCATTACTTGGTAGCTTGCTCAAATGTTTATCTCATTACATATAAAAATTTCCAAGATGAAATCAGATTTGATTACTTTTGCACTGTCATTTGTTGTGATAACCATTTTGTTTAAAACATTCTTAACATAATGCATGAATTTATACTGGACATGATTCTGAATTCACAAAGCAGTAATTGTCTGCAGTCTCATACTCATGCATGTATACTCTAAATGTGATTCAGCTTGCATAAAGTTACAATGTATACAGCCTTGCACATTGGTCTTGCAAATAATTCTCTTAATAAAACCCCATTTCTTGAGGATCTACATATGTTATGGATGCAGGTACCCCACATTAAATTATTTATAATGGTTATTTATATATAGCGCTGAATCTTTAATTGTTAAGATTCTCCATAGGAGGCTATATTAAAATTTAATAGCAGTAAAGTTTCTTTAGAAAGAGATTAATTACAAAGTTAAGCTCTATTTGCCAATCATCACCTTGCTTCATAACTCTATGTAATTCCTTGGAGGGGCTCTATCCTCTCTATTTTCTGTTTCCTACATTGTGGAAAATTAAAGATAATTTGAATCGTAAATACAAGTCTGGTCTCTTTAATTTTTCATGTTTTAAAAGAATCAATTAGTGAAGGCATATCAGTAACTTTGTATTTTGGTTGTCTTAAATCTTTTAAACATTATAGTTATATGAATCTCCTTGTTAGGGCATCTTTCAGTAGCTAGAGGTTTTAGACCCAGTATTCTCAACCTGGTGCCGGAAGCAATCTTGCGCAGTGCCTATCAAGCCTGTCAAAATATATTTTTTTTATTTGCAACAACAGTGCTTCTTGGGATTGCATTAGTGGGGATTGTTGTAGGTTAACCACTTTGGTTGCTGAAACGCCCTTGGGGGCTCAGGCACCAAAAAAGGTTGAGTACCCCAGTTTTAGACCATACCTACATTATTATTTTTCAAAGGCAAGAAAAATATCATCTTCCATTCAATCAGTTCTATGACCATGACAGAAGAGAATCCTTAAACGCACAAGTTGCACATATGGTATCTATAAAAGGGCAAAAATATGAGGGAATTATGATCTACTAGACAGTACGCTCCCCTTCTTTTGTGAGCGTTTTCCCGCACAGTGGGTTTTTCTCTGAAAGCCTTCAGCCGAGGAGTTTTTTCCCACATCACAAATCTTTATTTTTTCCTCTTTTTTATCTTCTTTTTATAGATATATTTGTATTTCATTTTTTTTCTTTTTTTTTTCTTTCTAACCTCGCTTGTAATTTACATATGTACCCATAATGGTTAGGTGTAAGAGAGGTCCTAATGGGCCTAACCTCGCCGAATAAAGAGATATTATTAAAGAGTTATTATTAAGTTAAAGTCATTATTAATTCATAGAAATTAATACCTTCAAGATATACTCTTCGGTTGAATACACATACGGTTTATATAATTCTTACTCTTCTTATTATGAATATTTACTAACATTATTGTCCATCTGTTCTTCTGTTTCAATTCTGAAATATAGCGGGCAACTAACAACTGGTTTGCAAAATCAGGGCAGCCAAAAAAGTCTGATATAGAAGTCTACTCTACATGCCAGGCCTCACCATTTGTTCGGTTGTGTATAAATTCCATGTGTATCTTGGCAGAAACACTCTCAGGAGAACAAACTTCAAAAACTTTGGTTTGTATTCATCTTATTCAAGTAAGCAAGTCTAGAAGTAGGGTACCTATTAGGAGTGTATGAAAATCATATCTCTCCATTATAGTTATGTGGTGATTATAAATTTGAGTGGTTAGATATTATTGAAAATGAAGTAAAACTTCAAGGTTATTGTAAATATTTTTTCCTTTTCCTTCCTTTCCTGACAACATCATATGTAACTATCTCAAGGTAGAATTGAATTTCTGTCTAGGTTATTAAATCTGAGCCAAGTGTATTGTGAATAAAAGTGATGCTCAAAAGAACTTGAGGTAAAATTAATATATTGAGTTGAAGTTATTTTTCTTTCAAAGATAATAATGATAACTTTTCTAATAAATGAAAACTTGTTGAGAAATCTTGCTATTAACTGTGTTTCTTGATTTTACAGTTTCAAGAGGGATGTGATATTGGTTCCAAAAGCATAGATCCCATCCCTGTGGAACTAATTCCAAAATTACCAGTATCAGATCAGATCGAGTTTTTAACAAAGTGTACTGTCCTGGTAAGCCTGCAAGAGGCATATGAATATATGTATAGGATATCAAAGAGCCCATATGAAGGTAAGACTGGTTATTATGATAATATTACCTCCTTGATTGTTGGATACAAATTTTCATCAAAGTTTTAATTATATCTATAAATAATGGCTAAAATGGGAGAATATTTTTATAGGTAGACAAGTTTATTTCTACCAGGGAAAAAATCGATTTCAAGTTACCGGTGAATCAATATTCACCGGTATTCCCTTCTGTTATTCACAAGAACATTTACAAGCTCATATCAAAGTAAATGTTCGAAGTAGTAGTACTTTTTAAAGTGCTTTTATAGCAGAGTTCTTTGCGCATATGGGCTCTGACCCGTGTTCGAACCGGAACTGCATTCACCAAATACGATTTCCACATTGCTATTCGATACCCACAAACTAGTTCTGTTAGCGACGCATAGTAACTAAACAGATCAAATAAACTGAATCTAAGACTAGGCTAATAAAAGTTGTTGTGCGAACTAATAATAAATGAAACCGATGAAAGATGAATTATTTGGAGACATTTTAATCAAACTACGGCTATATTCAAAGATAGGAGTGATCGGAAATGTAGGATAGGCTCCCAATACTTGTCTCGAAGAATTTCAAGAAAATATTCTTATCGGGAATAGACGACGATACTCTTGTTTGTGCTTCCCTTCCGCTAAGTCGATGACTGTGCCATGAAAAATTATGAAAATAGGAAAGTCTCGAATGGTTTTTAAATTCAAACTCAACGAACCCTCTCTTTACAAGTTGTTTTGTCTTCTCCGGTGGCTCATACTTACCTGCTTCAATTGATTGCAACTTAATTCTATCAACACGACAAAGTATGCATGATAACCTACGAATTCCATTGAAATTTAAATATTGATTAGGTGATCCGCCAGGCAATTTTGGAAAACAATGGGTTGAAAAATTCAGATAATTCAGATTTAACAACTCATACGAACGTACGAACTTTTTACGAATACACTGCATTAAGTTTAAAGTACTCTTGCCCTTCAAATAAAAATTTATAAAATGATCCCGAAGCTCAAAAAATAATTTCATAATTGTGATCAAAATATAAACATATTTTATAAATAGTTTTAGGAGTTAGTTAGCAATTAATACTTTATTTTAGTTAAAGAAATGTTACATCAACAAAAAAATTTCATTTCAGAGGTTGTTTGGCCAGCACCGTCCGTTTACATTCCGTATGATATAATAAAATCAAGAACAGAACTCGAATGAAAGTTTTTTCTGAGAAATACTTCTCCATAGATTATTGAGTTGACTATAGAAGTAGTCAGTGGTTCGCAAAAATTTGCAGAGCTCGGTAATCAAGTTTCTCATCGCTTCTACACTTTTGAATAATTTATTCTTGCCGCGTCTTAAATTCCAAGAAGTTGCGCTTTACGGTATACGTGTGTTCTCATGTGTCCTTGTTGACATATGGTGATGAAGATAGTGGTGAATGGTGAATTGTTTTTAATATGGAGTTGATAATTCGTCTTAATAATCAATCCTCCGGCCGAGATAAAATAGCCAGGTAAGTGTTTTATATTAATATATCGGTGAACATTACTGATAGCTCATTTTTCATAAATTTAACGAATGTAATTGCCTTGAAGGTTGCTGCAATATGGGAGCAAAGCTACCTGTCACTACCTGCAGGATAGACCGTTGGACCGGCCTACAATAGAAAAACTGCAGAATTTGGAGTATTCATTCAGCGCATTCCGAAGATGTAAATTTTCCTTCAATTGCAGCATCTTAAAAAATTTGGAGGCTTTCTAGAACTAGAAGGATGCCCAAGGTCTATTGATATTTTTACCGTATGGATGTTTTTAATTTAATTTCCGTTTACTTTACAGTGCTGCGACTCGGCCGTTTTCTGGATACGTTGTACGGTGCTTTATCAACTATTCACCATTCGGACATCATCGTCAGAATCACAGTAACTCTTTCGAGGATATCAAGTGCCTTATCTTTGTTAGCTGATCACATATTGTGGGTCGGTCGGACTGGTTTTATGACCGTCGATAACAATCGTTGGAATACAGTTTCATCCAAATATTGGCTTTATTCCGTCGTGATGAGTCTAATCAGAGATGTTTATGAGATATGGCGTGTCTTTAGTACCGGAGAGAATAGATCTAGATTGCCTACCTCTTCTAAATCATCACAGGATGGTGTGAATTCAATCCATTCCTTGTTCCCACTTAATACTATTAAGACGGTACGGATGTTTTGCGCGGAGCATCAAAACGTTGCCTTGGACACATTTAAAAACGCGTGTGATATTTTCATTCCTTTAGCAGCCCTTGATTATGTTCGAATCAGCCCGGGTGCTATCGGTTTACTTGGAGTGGCATCAACTTTTGCTGCCATACTTCAGTTACTTGACCCTATGAAAAGACTCACTCCATCCTAAAATTCTTTCTATTTGGATCCTGAAATGGTTGCTCATGGTTAGTGACGGTGAAGAATATTTTTTAGTTGGAATGTTTTTTCTTTATTCTGGGTTCGAGACAACATTTTTTTTGCATAAGTGGGAGTGGGCCATTTTAAAAATAAAATTATATAGTTTTACTTAATTCCTTTTACCACCGGTAAATTTAAATATATTATTATATTTAATATTATAGTATATTGTTAGGTATCCATTTATATTTTTACAACATAACATTTCACTCATGGTTTAACTTTAAATTCCGTTATTGTACTGGTTATAGGTTTTATATTTTATTTTGTTAAGCATTCCATTGTATTATACAAATTCAATAAATGATTTATAATGTGTTTTTACTAAGCATGATTCACATTTTCATTTGCCAGACCATCAGTTAATTAAAAGGATTGTTGATGCATAATGTATCACATGTCATTCCGGATCATACTTAAGTGATAACAAGTTTATATATGAATAATAATTTTTAATTTTCCACCCATAAGAAGATGTTGAATTGCCAGCAAAAAATATTGATGTAAACATCTTTATCCTTAAAATAGCAAAGATAAATAACAGAAAAGGGAAATTAGTTCTAGAGAATGCCTGATAACCAGTAAATATTTACTAAAGGGAATGGTGAATAGAGTAAATTAAATCTAATGAATAGCATTGCCAAACAAATTATTCCATGAATCCTACTGGAGCAATGAGAATATTTTGGATTTCTTCTTTGTTAAGGATGAATGAATTTTCTAATTTAATCAAAGATGCATGGCCGCAGATCATGTGATGGTGTCTTGTAATAAGAAAGTCAGAGATTTCCCTTCAATGATATAAAAACTTTGAAATTTTATTTCAATCATACCATTACAGAAATAGTTATAGTTGAATTGTCTTCTACAGTACCTTCAAGTTTTTCTAGTCAGTAATGATACAGAAATGAAATTCATTTGTATTTTTCTGTGAATTGTAGGATAGCCTTATTCCAGGCCATCCGTATGTGGTGTTCCTCAATCTGATGGTTCTTAGCTTACAGTAAGAGGATTTCATCTGATATTTTCAGCTGTAAAAAGACAAGAAAAACAGGAACACAGTATAACAACATATATGAGTTGCATCACAAAGGTTTTCTCAATATATTGAATCCAGAGGTATCAGTGTGTAACAGAATGAGGTGATGCTTATCGATAGAGGCAAAGAGTTGACTGTGAGAGATAAAGAGTTGATTTTCAACTAGCAATGAATGTTATTTATAACTTTCCAAGATTGACATCCAGGCTGACCTTTTTTTATTGGTATTATTATATTGGAAAATAAAAATATTAACATCAGTAGATTTCAAAAGTTTATAATGCTCCCTTCTTAGTGTTTTCCTGCAGAGAAAATTTTTAAAAGCATTTGTCTTAGATTTCTTTTTAGTGTACAGAAAAGTTTATTCCTCATTTCTTGTTGCATCTGTAGTTGTAGAGGCAAATAAAATTTCACAAATCCTAGAAAATGGTTGCATGCTCCTAGATATATTACAGTTTTATGGTGTATATATTCATGCAGAGTTTGTAATTATATATCTGGCACACTTTCGGGTTGTGCCGAGAGAAATTATTATTTGTATATCTCAATTTTTATTATAAATTTAGAAATTTAGTGAAACCCGTATAAAACACCTTCGCTTACGATGTTTTCCTTCTTCGTTTTCCAACGAGAAAGAAAATTTTTCACATTCCGGTTATAGCGTGATTTTCATTCGGATCTCTGAGAAGTGCCTTCACATGGTTTTACTGTGTGCCTGGGTCAAATTTATGAATTAAAAACCATTCTATTACGCAGTGCATCGAAACCGGACTTTTACTATCCTTGCATGACGGATTTTTCAAATGGAATTCAACCAGTCAAAGAACCGTTTCCGATTATAAGGTGGATTTATACTGTCCGTTCAGGGGTAGTATTCTGTAACTCATCGGAATCACTTTTAGGCTTTCCGACTCCGTATCAATCCGTACTCACTTTCCGACTTTACTGTCCGATCAGGGGGGTATTCTATAACTCGATTCCGATAGGAATGTCGGACATGTTGTCGGAAAGTAAAAGATTCCGACTTGAGGGAATTCCCATGCTATTCTATAAACTCAAAGTCGGAAAGTGGGCTAACTTCAGGGGGGGTATTCTATAACTCGATTCCGATAGGAATGTCGGACATGTTGTCGGAAAGTAAAAGATTCCGACTTGAGGGAATTCCCATGCTATTCTATAAACTCAAAGTCGGAAAGTGGGCTAACTTCAGACGTCGGAAACAGTCGGAATCTTCTCGACACCGAAAAGGTGTCGGAAAGCTAGGGACGGATTCCGTGCGCATACGCTCTAAGATAAATAGCTTATTGCAGCGCGCATCTTTCAAGGTATGTTCAGTAAAATAAAGCTATCTTTTAATAATAAATGATAATAACCGTCAATAATTCATATGGGTAAAATGATGGGGACGCTTGTAACCCATTACATATTTTGTGTGCATGGGTTTACCAAAAATATGAAGATCCTCCGCCGAACTAGGCCTTAGACTATCTTCGTTTAGTTTCTTGCTTCTATCTCGTGAATACCGTTCTCAAGTGTAGACGTTATATATGATACTTGAAGAGTGCCATTAATCCAGGCAAAACTTTGTACAGGTATGAATTATGTGCGAGTCCTTTACGCCGTTCAACATACAGACGTGGGAGGATTTTTCTTTTACACCCGATACAAATGTGCACACGTAAATTTATCTTGGCAGCAGCACATTACTAAACTCTCACAACATGCCTGTCCATTCATGGTTAGGAAGCGCTCTAAGTTCGTGCTTCAACATCTCATCTAGAAGTAATTAGTTTTAATTTGTTGAAAATGCGCAAAGATGAGACCTACGTAAAGGCTATCCCTCATAAATTTTTTAATCCTCTGGTAAGAGAATGATTAGTCCTGCTACGATGTTTCGATGAATGGAATATTTGTCATTTCCTTGTTTTGAATTTGAAAAAATGAATCTTCATTCAATAATAATTCAGGTTCATTAGTATCTATTAATAAGAAGTATAACCAGATGGTTACACTTTTCATGTAGATATTATTCGACTATATCGTTATGTAGATATTATAAGACTTCAACAGGAATTTTAGTAATTATTGTTCCCGTTTCGAAATCAATGTTAAAGATATATACCAATCATTAAATGTCATATCATCCATCAACTAAAATAGAGGTGTTTGGCGAGTAATGTTACGGAAAGTATTAGTCGAAATTAAATTGTAATGTTTATATATAAAAAGGAAGCAAATCAACACATGAAGAATGAAACTCGGCGTGAAACATACCCGCCAGCAGAAGGCTCATGGTAGTATTTTGTCGTTTCCTTAATGAAGTTGCGGTGATAAAGGCATTGTGGAGTGAAATTACTGCAATTGAATTCGTTTATGCTTTTACTTTTTTATGTTAATTATGTTGTACGTAAATATTACGAACGAAAGGATGGTATTACATCTGAAACTTATGGAGTGGAAATATATTCCGCGTTATAAACATTACAATTTAATTAATAAAGATGCTTCATGAAACGGAAAGAATTTAGTTCGAGGTAAATATCGCGGATTATTGTAAACGTGCAGTTGAACGAGTTGTATTGCTGTATTTCATCGGAACTTGTCAATTATCTATCAAATTACTTTTATCGATTGTAATGTATTTACATTCAAAACTTTTGTTTGAAAAATGGTGAAAAACCATATATACTATCTAAAACTACGTACTACTGTTCATCACAGCCATCGTTCTTTCAAGTAATAGTAATACATTTGATCGTGATTCTGTAAATTGAATGAAATTCACGTCTTTTGGAGAAATTCCACATATTAGATTCTCCTCTCTTTTTGTAACTTCGAAATGTTTTTATTTGTTATTATTGTTGATTTTTTTCATCCATTGTTTTTGGAATATATTTTCTCTTAAATGTTACAGTTACATACATTTTGGAACAATGCTATGATTTTGTTTAAACCTACTAAAGTATCTTGGTGGCTGGATAGTAGTAAGCGAAAGCTTCGTTACTTATGTCTTACATACCAATAATTTAATTCTTTAAGTCATGGCATAATTTTACAAATTTTAGTATTATGTCTTCTATTCCTTAAGTAGATGTTAAAGTATATTTATGCTCATTTATGGGTTGAATGGAAACAATTAAGGATAGATCTTAATGTTTAACATTGTTAGTTGCAGCTGTCATATGAATTTAAGAGGTGGTTTTTATCTTATTTCTTGGTAATTCCTATCTGGGTTTGAGATGAAGGTAGTATAACTTAGCCTCCTGTAACACACAAAATAGTTTTACCACTGTAATAAGTTTCTTAATAGTTTCACGTAGTATTGGGGTAGAATTATGAATGATCATGGAAGACTTGGGTGCTTTTACTTGCTGGAGGTCTGTTCAGTTTATGTTCTGATAAATATTTGGTGAAACCAATGCAAAGCCGTTTTCCCCTGTTGTATCCATAAAATTAGATTGTTCATGCATAGATTAAACATTTACCATGTTTTCAGAACTTCTTTTAAAGTAAATTCATGATGGTTCTATTTTAAATATTAATCAAAACTTAAAGAAGATATATCTCTTAATTTTTTTTCCTTTGTTGAAGTCGATTAGCAAAATGAAAATTTTGTTGCTCAGCTTAGTAATCCTAATAAAATACTTGTATGTCTTAGTGAAATTTCTATTTAAATTATTGTCGAGTATAGTTCCAACTCCCATATTTCATAAATATCAGATTGAAACTAATTATAAAATAATTTTGTTTGTTTTTCAATGATGTAATTTTTCACAAACCCCTTTTATTTTTCTTGCCTAGGAATTACATAAAATCCCTCCTGGAAGTGAAAAGCTAGCAAATATATCTCTAGATGAAGAGAAAGTATTTATTTGATTGTGCTGTATCCTTCAGTGGATGGAAATTTTTTTGCGCCCTCACATTCTTCTGAAGCTGAACTTGGAAAGAAACTCATTCTTAATTTAGGTAAATAGGGTAATTAAAAATTCCAAAAGCAGGCAGGTGGGGGTCAGGCAACGAGAGAAGCTGGTGGGATGTAGTAATAATGACAATGTTTAATACATAATGACAACTGGGTTTGATTCCTGGTGGGAGCCCATGTGTGGAATGACCTCAGCTGGTGAAGCACTTTTCACAATACTACTACTATATCATAATGACAATATGTAATATTATGTTATGTTATCTGTTATATATTTTCAAAAATCTGTGTAATGCATTCTTATGGGAAAATTCTGATTTTTTGGGACCTCCTTGTATCAAACCAAAAATGATAGCTAGTGTCTGAGGGATACAGTGGATAGGGGATACAAATATATAGAGGATACAAACCCTAACCATGTTCCAACAAGTGCCATTGACTTGAAATTCTTACAATGCACTCAATACTGGAAGGCCCCAAAAATCCTAAATTTCCCATAAGAATGCATTGAGTATAATTTTGAAAATTATTTTGAGGTCTTTCTCGGTAAGACAATTAAAAATCATGGAGATGATGTGGTCTCCTATAGTACCAGCAGATGATGTCACCAAATGAGCATGGGTTTGATGGGTGCAAAATTCTCCTATTTGAAATATATTACAGTAATTTTTTTAATGCTTTCACGATAAGCTGGAAAGATAAAACCCAGAATATTATCAGAGGTGATTGTTAAATTTCATATACCCAGTTTGCCATTTCTCGGATGATCCTTGGTTTGATGTGAGAGCATCATTTATACTCTACCATACATTTCAAATGGGGATAACAGAATCTTATTTTAGGGCCTTTCCAATGTGATATTGAACTGAAAATTTCAAAATGGTCAGAGTTGTTCTCATATAATATTAACATACATTTAGCTCTTCATAAAAGTTTCTAGGTTCCACACCAGGTGGTATTAATTCTTCCACTTGATATGGCGGGGAATATAAATATTTTGTAGAAGCATTTCCCAAGAAGATAGAATGATTGATTTCGGCATATGATCAACAGTATTGATTATGTTTTGAAAATTTAGTTTATCGTTTCCCTAATGGACCTTGGTTTGATGCCAGGGCCACAATTGTTTTCTACCATGATATCAAATGGGGAATACAGGATTATGCTTGATGACCTCCTCCATATGATATAGACTTGAAATTCTGTACATGGGTTGAGAGGACCTTTCCAAAACTTAATGAGCTAAAGTATCCTCCAGAATGGCTCCAGTTCAACAGCAGGTGGTCTTAATGCTCCTATAAGAAATGTATGGTAGGAAATTCTATTTTTTTAATGAGGCTTTTCTGGGAAGATGGAAGTCTGTAACCTTGCATGTAAACAGCAGTCATAAATATGTTTTAAAAATGCAATTTGCTGTTCCCCTGATGGTCTTTGGTTCAAGGAAAGAGGACCATTTCCAATCTACAATACATTTAAATTCGAAATACAGAATTTGGTTTGGGGACCTTCCTGATATGATATTGACCAGAAACTATATGGTTAAGATGGTTTAAGAAGCTCTTACCAATTATACCAATTGTGGTTCTGGGTTTGACTCCAGATAATCTTTATGCTCCCATTTCAAATGTGTGGTGAAGATTGCAAATATTTTTATGAGGCACTCCCCGAAAACATAGAAATCAATATTTTGGCCTGTGAACAGTTATCATGAATATATTTTTTAATGCAGTGTATAGTTTCTCAAATTGTCTTTGATTCGACTCCAGGGCATCATTTATAGACTTGAAATTTTGCATATGGTTAGAGGACTCATTTCCTTAACTTGATATCTAATGAGTTCTTCTGCAATGGTTCAACCCAGGACAATTACATGATACACTTTGTTATACACAATGGTAAACTGTGGGATGTTATTGTAAGGATGTAAAAATTAGTCGTGTATTCTTTAAAATATTTATTTTATAAATATTTGCAGTATGCAATCAACTGTTACTTATACACACATATATATAAACACACATTTATGTAGAATACTTTACTGTAGAAAAATACTTTCTACTTATACAGTCACTCTCAACTTAGAATCAGATTATGTGATGAGCACCAATTAAATAACCACCATATCCTGAGTGGGTTGTAAGTTGGATTTATGTTGTGAGTTGTTGCATAACCCATCCATAGATGGGGGCTGAATTTGTGCAGTACCAGAAAGAATCTCTATTCTTTAATGAACCTTTTCACTATAATATCCTCAGATTATAACATATAGATTGTAATACAACATCACTGTAATTATTTTAGTGATTTTATTGAAATTTTTGACTCTCTCTCTATTAAAAATACAGTCGAATGCAAGGATTTCAAAATTAAGTGAATGGGAATGTTTAAGTGGCTTCTAACTACTATTAGTCATCAATAAATTAGGCAATTTAGTAATTTGGAATTTGTGTTGTAGTATATTTTTAGAAATATACTAGTTAGGTTAGGACTCAGTATATTTTTCAATTTATGTAGAAATTTTTCTTCCATCTAATCAGATAGTTCAATCATTATTTTGCTATGGTTTCATTACATTTATGCCCATGCTGTATGTTGTTTAGTAGTAAAATAGGTAGTATTTTCTTTAGATACATATTTATTTACCATAATCTTGTTTTAAATCAACATTTTCTTTGCTCTCATCTCAAACTGGATTATTGTATTTAAGGCTAATCTTTATTGTTTCCTATCCCCTTTCACCAACTGTTCTTACATTCAACAAATGAAGTTTTTTGTATTTAACTATTTTAACAAATATGGTATGATTTAGAGATTTTCTTTCACTCTGAACTGTTTATTTCAATTGAAGAACTTAGAATTACCTCTGTGATATTCATTGGTCACCCAATCACAATTTCTCTTGAAACCTTGGTGTTATAGTTTTCTTTGACAAGCGAATTTTGAGATATGTCCACTATAATGGTTTTCTAAATTTACTCACTTAGCACATAAATATCTGTAGCTAGTTGCTTCATTTCAGCACCATCTCATTCTCTTTAGATCCATCTATCAAGTTATATTGTTCTTTAGATAAGAAGCAGGTATGCTGATGTCTATTTTGCTGAAAAACATTAGAGGCTGACTAATTATAGCTTATTTAATGGTGTGTATACTGATTATTATATATTAGAATATGAAATTGTGAGGAGGTTCTGTTGGGTATCATAATGTAAGAATGTAAGAGTATATCGATGTGAGAATGCCTTCTTAATGCTTTACTCTTCCCAGGAATAAATGGCTCATCATTACTTTCTCATCAAATCCAAGGAAGGATGAGATTGAATTTACTCAAGATAACATTAAATTTACTAAGAGACAACGGTTCTCCAAGCGCCGACAGTGGCAACCGTCGAGGGCAATTCCTGGGAAAAGGATAATCGCTTGGCGGTCACCAGTTATTCAGAATCCTGATGCGCATTTCAGAAAAAAAGCTTCCATCTTTGTAGGGGGTCCAATGCTAAAAAATGGAAGCTTTGTTTCCGAAATGTGCATCAGGATTCTGAATAACTGGTGACCGCCAAGCGATTATCCTTTTCCCAGGAATTGCCCTCGACGTTTGCTGTGTCGGCACTTGGAGAACCTTCGTCTCTTAGTTCATTGAATGCAGAGTTCCTTTTTCTTTCTTTTAACATTAAATTTACTTGATATAAGTGTGAAGATCATATTATTTCATTAATGCATTTTTATATCTTAACTGATATTATACTTGTGAAAATGATTTCAAATTATTATAATTTTTAATTAATATTTTGTGACTTCTATGATGTAAGTTACTTCTTTGGGTGCAGTTTGCTATATTCGGAAAATTACTTGGCCTCCCTGACAGACTTGTCAGTCAGAAAAATAATTCCCCCAGGGAAATTTTCCAATTGGTATAAAAAAACTCTGGTAGATCTGGTGAATAAGGTGGGTGTAGCTGCAATTAGAATTTTAGTTTGGGCAATCTTGTCATTGCAGAATTGCAGGTAAGCACCTAATCATTATGTTATTAGAACAGCCCATTTTTCTTGGTAAAAAATCAAATTAAATAAATTATATTAATGTTATACATGAATGATTTTTACTTTCGCAAGGTAATCAAATTATCCCAGAAAAGTGTTTCCGTCATTTTACTTTCACAGAGAACGACTCGCTTTATTCGGAGTAAATTCATTGCAATCCAGTGCACTGACTGCTATTTATCTCTGGTACATGGTAATGGATTCAGGTTTCATCCACAGGGATTAATTTTCGCAAAACTTAGGTTCGATTTTTTGCACGTTCGCATTTTAGCGCATTCGCTTTTGATAGATTGCCACATTGCCAGAGTGTGGATTGTTTTCTCATCTACAAATCATGGTGCAAAATGTTGTGCTGCCCTTGACATGATTTCCCACGATCTTCCATCACCGTTCGACGCTGTAAATCAAGTTTCTTCAATTGAATCAATTTAGATGTGTATCTGAAGTTTTAATTTCAACAGACTCCTTGATTTACGACAATTTGTTGACAAGTTGTTGACAATTTTGCCAAACATTTAAGAGAGACTGCAATTGCAATTTAACAATAAAACAATATACTGAGGACTTGAAACAATTTCACTGTTTTTATAAAAAGTAATGATCACGAAATTCTCACTGCCGTTGGTAATTTCCTTTTATTCTTCCGTGAAAGTCTCGAGATTTATAACCGGAAATTATATGGAAAACATGGATTATGGTATCGAAGATACTAAGTAACGAAACGAGTTATTTTCGTCATGTGACTGGGCCCTTTCCGTTCTTCTTTAGTCCTCTCACTTAATGGCACTGTTAACGACGTCTGTTCGAGCTGTGAAGGCAGCTTTTATATTCTTCTGTGGGTGTGAAAGTGTACTACAAATTGAATGAAGTTATCTGCAGTAGATACAGTGATTGTAAAGAATGACATTTTTAAAATAGTGGTGTGTTAGTGAAACAACGTGTAGAAGGAGTGTGTCGTACAAAAGTGTTTCTTACACGTTACTACTACCGAGTTTGCTGTACTTTGGGTAGTAGTAAATGTAATCCTTCTCGCCATCACCATCCAAACCATCAGAGTAGCAGAGTCCGATTGTGTAAGATTCTCCTGTTCCCGAGAATATTCACACCTGCAGTGGAAGAAAATTCTTCTGTGTAAGGGTAAAACGAGATTTACAAGATTGTGAAGGTGAGTAAATAATATTTCTGTAAACAAAGTATTTCGAATTTACTTAAAAAATCAAAAGAGAGGAAGAAGGATTTAATTGCACGCAATTCTATTCCGAAGAAAGATGGCTTCCTGGCAAAGTGCCTAAACCTAAGTTACTTCAGGTATGTGAATTACTAATCCAGTAGCACGTGTTACCTTGGTCTATTCGATCACATTCTTAGAATGAATTATGTACAAATCCATTTTCTTTTAATATTTCACACATTGCTATCATCCTCCATTCTGGTTTATATTATCAATGAAAATCTCTCTTCTCCCATCATCTCTGGTAATTACTCCCATTTGTATCAAAGGTTTCACTTCGAAAAAACGGGATTATTACTACATTCATGAAATAAATGAAACATAAATCATTGTCTTCAGGTGAATCGAATACCATAAGAGTTCAAATTTGAGGGAGCCATTACTGTCAGAAAATAACTCAAATATTTATGTGCCAAAGCGTAATTGAAATATCTTCAATACCTCCATATATATAATGTCAAGAACATCACATAGTTACATGTTACATTGACACTCTTGGGATACCAAGGAGATCACAATCACGATGGCGTACAAGTACGATATTCGATGTTTTAAGTTCACCGAAGGTTTAGCGATCTTTCCTCCATGATGCCACGAATTATTCACTAGTTTTTCGCGCTTCTTGAAGAGAATTGTGGTCTTGAAAATCGTGAATAACGAAAAAATGAAGTCAGCGTATCCTTCGTACATGTTTGTCACGCTTACGTCTTGCTCAAGGCGGTGTCATTTCATTTTATGCGAATTTCTAATACAACCAGGAACGTAGTAGAGTTTCTATGGTTATTTCTTTATCAAAATCGTGTGTGGGAACGCTATATACACTTTGTATTAAGTGCATAACTTAAATGTAATTTCTATACTTAAATACTTAAATGTAATTTCATTCTGTGGTGATTTCTTTATCATAATTGTGTGTGGTAATGCTCCATAACCTGTGTATGAAGTGAATTACTTAAACGAATTTTCTACAGTGGTTTTCGTGGTTATTTCTTTCACAAAAGCGTGTGCAGTAACGCTGTATGTTCGGTGAATTAAGTGCATTACTTTTATCGAGTTCGGATCATCGTCATTGCTACGAAAATTCGTTCTTTTCCATCTATAAAATATAATTGACGTGAGCATAAGTGTATTGAATCCTTTAAAATTGTGATTTCTTCGCATTTGGATAGTAAAATTCATCTTCAGGTCCATTCGAAGGTAAACCAGCGATTATTAGGGTAAGTGGACGTATTACAACGAGTTATGAGTGCAAAATGAGTGAAGTGACCACTATAAAATACAATTGTTCGTATTTTGATTTCTAGACTTGGGAATTTTCGTAGAATGTTTCGTAGTTGCACAGTTTAATTTGAAGTCATTTTATTGCTAAATTTTCCGTGAATTGAGAACGGAAGCATTTATATACTGAATATACGAGTATATTACATATTGGTTACAAGTCAACATTACATCAATTATATGGAAATTACATGGCATCTTTTTTATAGAATAATTATAATGCATTTTTCTCGTTAACCATTCATTAAAAGTACTGATGATTACGACACGTGAATTTTCGTAAAAATTCACGTTGAATTTAAACTACGTAATCGAAAGTGAAGCTAATATTTTTAACAACTTCAGAATTAAAATTTAAGAAAAATTTGTACGAATAAAAGTTTATTTAAATAATTATTAACAATTATGAAAATAGTTTTTACTTTGAACTACAGGGGGAAAAGGGGGGGTCGCTCGCAAATTGTAACAGCCTCAGCGGCAGCCAATGAGATGCATCCGTTTTAATTAACAGTTTTTTTTGGAGGGAAAACCTTCAGTTGATTCGTAGATATCTGATGGTGAAGAACTGCCGAAGGATTCTCGAGAGAACAGTTTCGAAATTCAAATTTCTTCGAATTTCAGTCGATTCGGAATTCATTTATCGTATTTTACGTTTTTGCGTTGGTGTTTAATCTTTTTAATATTCTGATACTAGCCGCGTGCATGCACCCTCTGGGTGCAGTTGTTTGGTCTGGAACAGACATCTGGACTATGAACATGTACTATAATTCATTTTTAATCATTACTTTCATATGGACATATCAATCATAGTGTATTCTTATGGGAAAACGCAATACCTTGGTTTCAACAATCGCATCCGTCGTCAAGGGGACTCGTTGTTTATAGCCTCAAAATTTCACGAAATTTCCGTTTATTTTAACCGAATTCTCGCCATTTCGACCCGATAACGATATTTGGTGACCAAAATAAGAATCTTTATTCATTTCTCTTTCTTTTGGTGCTTATCTCGAGTTCGTAAGACTATGGTTTCTAATTTAATTTTGCAAAAGAAACGTAGCCTGCAACCGATAAAAGTGAGGTTTGCGTGCATTTCTTATGAGAACGGTTTTTCTTATGGGAAAACGCAATACCTCGGTTTCAACAATCGCATCCGTCGTCAAGGGGACTCGTTGTTTACAGCCTCAAAATTTAACGAAATTTCCGTTTATTTTAACCGAATTCTCGCCATTTCGACCCGATAACGATATTTCACGACCAAAATAAGAATCTTTATTCATTTCTCTTTCTTTTGGTGTTTATCTCGAGTTCGTAAGACTATGGTTTCTAATTTAATTTTGCAAAAGAAATGTAGCCTGCAACCGATAAAAGTGAGGTTTACGTGCATTTCTTATGGGAACGGTTTTTCTTCTCTGGGTTCGAACTGGGGCCGTTCAGGTAAAAGAAAATTTTGCCACATTGTAGGGTGCAGCATTCTACATCGAATGCATGTTTCAGCATCGCTCTAGCTCTTGGCGTTAATAATAGGATGCCGCTCCCCGATCTTGAAGGAATATTAATTTTAAGTAAATTTCGCGTAAGGAAAGGTCTGTAAGGTATCGAAATGTCAGTTTATACATTTCCAATGAAGGAAAATGGCATTGGACGAATAAAAGTATATAATTCAGTGATTTCTACCATATATTATGGGTAAAAATATGACATTTATATTTAAATCCGTACATCCATAGTAGCATTCTTTTGTTCATGGATAACCACACTTCGTTGAGGTCACGAAAACAACTCGAAATATAGACATACTATTTTATGAAAATTGTAATATCCCGAAATTGTTCCATTAAAATTTAAATTCTATTTTAATAAATTAAATTTCGATTCCATGTATAGGAAAGTTTTTTATGAAATATTAAAATTATGCGACTGACCAATAGGAAAACAATTTACTGTTTAACCGTCGCTTCGACCAATCGGGAGCCAGTTGATTTTGACGTAACATTATTTTGGCGGTTAAAATTCAGTTCCTGGAGAAACTTCGATGGATGCAGACGTCCTGCAGCCGATTCTTTTCGAAAAAGTCGTTAAAATTTGAATTTTTTGATCTGCCGAGGATGCAAAATTCTATATCCAGCAAAGTATTTCGTGAGTTTACCGTAACTTCTATTTAAATATTTATCACTCGTGAATTTAAGAATCGACAAATGTTGGTAGAGAAGATTGTTCCCGCCGTCGAGATATCGGCGACCTTCATGGAGGAATTTCCAATTTTGGTAAGTAGATGGAAATGAATTAACTTAACTAGTTAAAACGATGCAAATTGTGTATTCTAATGTTGTATTAATGCAGTTTTTTGTAGTTTCGATGTACGAGGTTACGAAGCTTCATTATTTCATAAAGATTTAATTTTAACAATATCCACGATCAGATCCGTTGTGTGTTATATTAGGTACCCGTTATCTTGCGTTTTTATTAGAAATTCCCATTATGTGACCGTTAATTTATTTCCGGTCCCTATTCCGGTGGTTGTTCATCGTGTTTGAATTTCAAGAACTCCGGTCTTACTTTAGCGACTGCTTGCGAAGATACATTAAGAGAGAGCAAGTTCGAACTTTCTGGAAGGGATTTCGAACCCACTTACTTTTCAATATTGGACTTTTGGACAAATTTGTGTTCGCTTTCATGCATGAATTCTGAAAGTTTCATATTATTAAATATAGAATTAAGGCATCTGAATTAAACCTTACATCGATATATTGTTAATTTATGAAAGTTTTAGTTGATAGTCGGAATTTACTCCTGCACCTTCTGCATGCAAATAATGATACCTGTTGATCGTGATTGAAGTATTCAATTTTAATAATATTTTAAAGATTAGGTATGTTTGAGAGTTCGAATTGATAAAGTATCAATTTAAAAATGAAATCGCTTAATCAATTCACGGTTATAATTTCGAATTCGGATGAAAATGTCGTCCAGCCATGTTATAACGGAAATCATAATTCGATTTTCAGATTCCGAATTCCATTACATATTAAATTGAAGGAATCTTAACCATACTAGCAACTGCTATAAAACGTTACATTCCAATGTATTAGGAATCGATTTTTTAAGGACTTTGTATTTCATGGTAATCACGAAATGGAAAATAGTTGTTTCCATCATCGGAAATCGTAAGAGATCAAAAGCGAATTTACTCTCTCTTTAACCTGAATTTTTGGATGTTCCTCTTAGCTGTATTATTCGTGACTTAATAAGTTTTTCCGTCTTTCAGTTTTCGAGAACGTGTGTTATGTCTCCTTCCTCTATTTCTTTGTCTGGACTTGTGAAAGTGAATGGGTTTGAGGGCCGTCAACACTGGTAGAAGGATTTCGGAGGCCCACACTCGGTAAGTCGTTTTTATTTTCATTTTTGTTTTTTACTTTAGCCTTCGTTTTATTGGTAATCTTTGTGTCTTTAAATATCACTCGTATCCTTTTTCCTCTTTTTTATTTCAAGTATTACCTATTTCCTTGTAGCTATTCCACATACTCTTTTTCGAATCCTTTATATAAATGTATTCTACATAATACGGAGTAAGGTTAAGACTATATGTTAATAAAGAACATTAATTTCATTAACAACCGCATCCGTAATGTTACCTTCAGTTACTAATCAATAATGGGAGGGGAAAATGGAGCTAGCAAAAATCAATCTTTTTAATGAATAGCGACGTTAATGACAATAAAATACCTTTTGCTTGTGCTGTTCTCTACCTCTGAATCTATTTTTATTATCTTTAATTATATTTTCATTTATGCTCAGATTTATCTTGCATTGATTAGTCTTATAGCTAAGAAGTTTATTATTCACGTTTACCTGGACCTCATACATTGAGAATATACATTAAATTGTAATTTAATCTAATATTCATTAAATTGTAATTGTCGTTGCCATGCAAAGAGCTACTGAATTGAGTTCTTATGAGAAGAGTAAAAATTTACGCGACCTAAAATTAAATTAGTTCCAAATAAATTCAATCGATACGGCCTTAGAATTTTTGACAATCGAAATTTGCCCTTCCTGTCATGTTATTTTCGATTTCCGTAGTTCTTAGGTCTCTCTTTTGTCTCCCTTTAAGTAGCTCCAGATTCGAGGTGTTCATGTTATGAAAGGGCTTTCGGTGATTTCTAATCTGTGGATATGACAATATGCTTCAAGTGGCTTAAAGGTGTTAGACAGTACATGGGTAGTCTGAAAAGTTTCCGGCAATTTGACATAGCTTGACTTTTTTTCTGAATATTTCTGAAAAATCTGGGGTCGGAAGCTTTTCAGACCACCCTCGTATATATAGGTACTGTGATTTTTAAATAGTTAGAAAGATGTATCAGTGAGAAAAATGTGATACTGTCTGTCAATAGCAAGTCCCAATGCTGGAGGCCGTAATGTATTTGCCTTGGCTAAGTGGAATTCCTCTCTCTCAGCTACCATTAAACCTACGAGAAAAGCATGGTAGTGAAGCAATAGTTCGAGGTAACAAACTTTGTTTAAAAAACCAAACGTTTACTGTTCGCAATGAAAACAATTACTACATTTCTTTCGTATATTCTCTGAAACTCAATCTTATCTTGAAATGGGCGGTGGCGCATTTATAGCAGTTAAAAGATTCCCTCGGAGCAGTTTACATACTTTTTCAAACAGCAGCATTGAAAGCGTTTGGTGCACAATCGGTGAAAATAATATGCAAAATCTAAATGTGTGTGCTTTTTATCAACCACCCAACTCTCAAGTTTTAAATGGCCCTAAGAGGAAATCAAGCTTTATTTTCGTAAAATTAACTTAAACATTACCATTGTTGGAGGGAATATTAATCTCCCAGATATCTATTGGATAAATCGCGTAATTAGAAAACGAGCTCAGGATAGCGACTGTTGTAGAACTGTTAAGTATAATGCAAAAAATACAAGAACATTTTTCCTGCAGTTGCTTTAACAAGACATACAAATACACTTTCCCCAGTTTAAGGGTTAAAAATCTCATGAACTATGAAGCTTCCCTAATTAATTATTCCTTCCTTATTCCTAATTAAAAAATGAAAATTCAATCTAACCATTATTGGAGACTATGTTGTTTTATAAATTGTTATTATTACAAAATAAAAAATATGTTAAAGGTATGGCACTATAATCCACGGGGGATTTTCTAGAGAAATTACTCTCATGCATACTTAATAACTGTAGTTACGTATCTAGATTTTTTTGCTTTACAAGTAATTTAATGTAAGAGAAATATCTACTAGAATTACATCTTAAGAGAATGTTTAATTGTTCCAAAAGTACAGAACTAGATGAAACCTGATGGAAAAAATCAAATCAAATTTTAAAAAACCTACTTGTTTCACTTCTTATTCTAAGTTGCAACTGATTTATTTTATCATAGCTTACACATCTATATAAATAATATGCTCTATATGAAATTTACAAATATGAAAGGTTCCTCATGTTTTTCTAATGATATTAGACCACTCTAAGTCAAACATTTAGCCAGATCTCTTTTCAGTTACAAGTTCAAATCAACTCAGAGTTAAGAGGAACCATTTTAATTGCTTTGGAGCAAGAGAAATCAAACTGGAAAAGCTTATCAGATGTAATTATATGTTAAGTCAGACAATGGAATAATGTCACTTATTATATCTTTAACTATGATCATTGTGCTGCAAACATCTTAAGAAGATGTTATAAAACACAGCTCAGCACATTTCTTTATACAGAAATCGCGAAAAATTTCACCTAGGTTACTTTCTTATAACTTGCAGCTTCCCATGCTCCTGTCTTCATTACCCAATTCATCAAAAACATCTGTACTATTTTGAATCTCGATAGCTGAAAACGGCTGGTTCTCAAGGAATTTACAAAGTTTCGGATTCACCTCCTCAGACCTTTGTCAGAAATATAGAATGGACGAAAATCTCTTATAAAATTTTGAAAAAAATATTAAGCTACAAATAATGAGACAGTACCAGTGCACTCCCGCTCATATTTATCCATGGAATTTACTGGGGCTTCGTAAGGTCTTCGACGAAATTTCCAGAAATTACCAGAAATCGTATCCCGCCTTTTTCAATCCTAAAATCGCTGGTTAGGAGGGAAATTTTGGCGCTAAATTTCTCTAATTGATTCATTTCTGTTTGTGCTTCGGAGCCGTGAGGACACAATATTCCAATATTATTTACAATATCTCTCTTTCATTATCTTATATTAGACACTTCATAATTACAAATAATTCATGAATTTTATGTTACTATTGGAGTTTAAAATGCCTTATTTTCTTTACAGCGTCCTGGTTAACTTATCAGTTAACTAATCCGTAATCGGCAGGAAACATTTTTGGCAGTGTTGGCTCACAGTTTGAGATAATTTTCTATTACGCTGAAGGAGATATTAAATCGCGGGACCGACGAATTTCAGGATGTCAGCAGTGTCTTTCTCGGAGACGGGGTACGTACTTTACAGTTCAGTCTTTTGTAGTAACATGTTTTCCTAATTGATGGTAAACATCACTTAATATCTTCGTTTTGAATGGTTTCGTAAGTTCCGCGTTTCATTTAAGTATCATTAGCCTATTTCTTTTCGCGGGAAGAATGATAATGAACGCATACCAAGTCGACTTTTGTCTAGGTGTACTTGAGATTCTTATCTATGTATCAGTTGAGCTTTTTCCTCCGCTTGAGAGAATGCTTTTGCCCCTTTTAATTCTCCTTCTTGCTATAAAAATTGATTTCTCCAAATGTAGTTCAATGTCATTACAAATAATGTAATTTTAGATCAAAGGCAGTTGTTACATCTTCATGTACTTAGTTGCATCTTCTTCTATTAATGATCGATTCAGTTTATTATTTTCGCTTATCTATAGAAAGTTTAAGTATATCTTTAATTTAAGGATTTTAATGGGAGCAATCCATTCGATATTCCCCTACTTGAGGATACTCATATCATGGATTCATTGTATTCCTGTATTAGATCCAATTAGAAATAGAGGCAACTATAAAAACATCACAATATGAAATAGATGCGAGATTTCGCTGAAACCATAACATATCCGTTGGTGACCGCGTTCGAATTTTCTGTTCCTATCCATTAAAAAGGAGATCTACTAAGCTGTTATATACACTTTTAGCATCTATATTCACTTTCAAAGTAAATGTAAATAAAATATAGTTATGATAAGTATCAATTTACATAATTGATGGATGACTTTGTCGCTGCCGAGAAACCTTAACTCAAATTCGTTGGCCTAAATTCACGGGGAAAAGACTTCAGGGATAACTCATGGCAATTGGAATTTCATTTCACTTTGAATATTCTCATTTAATCAATGTTAGAGTTTTCAAGAGTTTACTCATTTAGTATAATGAGATGATTGATATTGACGCGGCTAGAATATTTTCCATAACATCCTTAGATTTTTCTGGATGCACATCCTTATGCGCAAAATATCCTGTTAGCCTTTCCCTTGAATTTTCATTTAGTTAGGCGGTCCAAGAACTGAAATGATAGTTTTCTTTACTATGAAGAGACAGTAATTAGTACCTCAAAAGAGGCATGTTTTTCATTATTTAGCAATAGAAGACACAATAAAGTTTAGAATGCATCTGATTACGAAAAATGTTATGTTATGAGTAATTAACATAACCAATCCATATGTGGTTCAAGAAGATCTTTTTATCGATTAAAAACTTGAAAATTCAAATCGATCTAATATTCTAGAATTTTTATCTAGTTCTGATTTCAATGATCTAGTTATAACTTAAGTTTTTCATACATTTCTCAATCATTTTATGGTCAATCATGCTCATATCTTAAAGGATATATCTTAACCAGGGTAGAATAGAAGAAGATAAAGATTTGAATTACAGTTCATTTGTGTGATTTCTGAGTTCCAATCATTTTCAGTTCCATCATACAAATCCGACATAATATCTCCCTATGTAATGCTGGCCAATCGGAATATCTTCGTATTACATGTTTATGTGGGGGCGATTAGAGTGTGGTGGGAAATTCACCGTGTAACTAATCTTAAACTAAGCTGGTTCCAAAATACGATTCGCGAAGACAGGCTAATCCTGGTGAGATAAAGAACATGCCTAGATTTCAAAATAACGTTTGTTTACCGCAATAAAACCGACCGGAGTAGAGTTTGCATAACAAAGAGAAAGGAATGCAGAAAGAGAAGTACAGGAGGGGAAGTGGAGAGGGAGGGAAAGATTGCGACCGTGAGAATGGGGCGGTCACCTTAATATATAGTCAAGAGAACACACAAAATATGCTAGAATTGGTTGAAAAATGTACTTGCATATAACTCTGAAATTAATTTTACTTTTTATCGCTTAAAAGCTTACGGTTCTACCGCTTAGTGGTAATTGCCCTCCCCACAAAAGACCTGTTTGATTCCGTTCCATTTTACGAATGGAAAATTATCCTGTCACCAAAATCTACATGTACACAAATAGCGAGAATACTTCGCGTTCTTGCGAAAGTCGATTCACGTAGTTTGAGGATTTGTTATGTTCTCCAGCGACCGTAAATGCTCACATTTCAACGGAACACCGAGTTTATTTAGGGGTAGGCAGGGTAGGGTGAGGTAAGTAAAACACACATTAACATTTAAACGTTATATTTCGAACAATATTATTTTTAACAATTTTTGATAATTGTACATCTTCCTTTGTCTGCTGACATTTTATCGTAGTTTTGCTAAACATTCTTACTTATGTACACTGACCTTACCATGTTGCAGAGGCACATCTAGCTTGAGTTTCGTAAATGACCGTATTCAATTCTGATGTGATTGATTACATAAAGTAGAAGTGATTTTGTCAAACTTTAGCCATTGCAATTACGTTGACAAGTCGCTAGGTCCCATTTATAAATATTTGATTTCATTTTTCATTCCGATGTCAACAATGTGTAAGAAAATAACCAGTTTACGGAAGGAAAAACTTTCACGGGACTTTGAGAGATAATTAACAAAAACTGATAAATGCACAAATTTCGCGTTTAGAGGTTGGTTTACCGTGTGGATTCACACCTTCAGTATCATTTAGGTCTTCGTTTGATCAAAAACCGAATCTCTTTTATAAAATGATATCTCTCAGTTTGAATCATTTGCTTACATTTTCCATACACATAATTGAAAGAGAATCGTAAATGTGATTTTATATAATAATCACTGTTGTGTTCATATTTGTATACATTAAAATACATTTAACTCGCGCTTAAGTTGTTATTCCGCTGAATACGCTATGTCCTCCCTGTACCTTTCACATGAGGCACATGGTAATAAACAGTTCGAGACACCCTGCTTCCCGTATAAGACGCTGATTTTTCCCATCCCCAGTTGCACCGCTACCCGCTGATCAATCTGATAATCATTCGCCTCATTTGATACACCAAGTGTTCTTGCATCATCTCTGTCGTCTCCACACGCTTCGCCTTATCTCTAGAATGGTTCCTTCTGAATTTCTTTGGAATTTGTAGTTTTGTGATATTATAATACAAGTTATCGTATTTTCCATCCAACTGTTGAAACTGGTACGAATTCTGAGAAAAAATGTGATATTCTTTATCATTTTTACCTTATGATCAAAGCAGAAATTTAGACTAAAAGTGCCGTTGGAGGTGGCTCCTTTCGTCGAACTGTAATAAATAACTGTAACTGTGTCAAATAAACCAAAATATTGTACAATATATTGTGAGCGTAATCTTGGAGAGATCGTATTCTGTGATGCTCTCTCGCCGCTGCCGTCAGGAAATTCGTAATTCTTCCCTGATTGTCTATCTGGTGAAAACTGCTTCATTGTAGAGAGAAAAATGACCAAAATTAAGTAACTAAGACGCTCTCTTTGTACGAAAAGCAGATCATTCTTCAAAAACATGACATCAGGCAACCAGCATTATGCAAACCAGTTATAATGATATCCCGCCTAAGACGCGGTTTTCGCTTGGTACCCTGACAATGTCATAACAGGCTCTGCATGTATTTATTCATCCGATGTCAGTAACTTTCGTAAGAAATACATAGGAGGGATTTTCGAAAATTTCACGCACTTGTGGCAGAATCATGAAACTTATAATTTCGTTAGAGGTCTAAAGGGATCATATATATCGACATTTTTTGCCCAATGTATCATGAGTTTCACTCTGGACGACTTGAAAACATTCTCATAAGAAATGCACGAGAGGTTCGATTTGTTCGATTCCAAACTTCTTTTCTGTAGTACAATAACATTTTTTTAAATATTCGCCCCACGTAATCGAGACAAGTATCAAAATGAAGGAAGTTGAATGATGTTTCTTATTTTGGTCGTGGAATATCACATTGGATTCGAAATTGCAGGAATTAAGTCAAAAATATGATTTTATCATCAGAAGACGACATTTACTTTGATCTAATTAAGGAAGCATGTTACCCATCCGCTCATCACGTTGAGCCTTAAGGAATCAGCTATTCATACCTGAATTAAAATGGTTAGCCATCAAATTTGTATTTGAGAAAATCAATTAATTTTTCGAGTAAACTAAAATAGAAAATTTTCCATTTTCACTTTGACAATTAGAAAGAATGTGAAAAAATATTTAAACACGGGTATCAATTTCGGAAAGTGAACTAAGGCCTCAGGTTACTCTGGTTTTTCACTCTGTTTTTCAATTATTTTGGTTGTCTGCAGGTCTGGTGAAATGGGAATTCTATTGGACATTTATAGATAATCGTTTGGAAGTTTCGTTGTTGTACTCATTGTGTAGAAGTTTAGGTATTCTTTCCCTGAAATGTGCGTGAAAGTATCGTTCAATATAAAGAGCGCAGTCTGTTTATTAATCTCTCTTCTAATTTTCTCTATCTATCCTTAATGAAACCCGTTACATGTGCTACTATTGTTTGCAAATATTCCTACCTATTTCTATCATAGAAGGGACTCTATTTATTTTCCCTTCAGTATTGAATCAATCATGGGGATAAGAGAATCTGAAAGATATCACACTTTCAAAACTTATAAGAAGCAAAAGGAAAGCAAACCTTGTATTATAAATATGAGTTATAAACATAAATATTACTTCATAAATACATTCATGTTTTCCAAAATAACCATATTTTCATTTATTTTCACAATTTTCATTTGTTGAGCAAATCTTATAGTTGATGGCTTCTTCATTTATTTGATGATTTTATGATTGGATTAATGATAAAGAAAATAGATTTTCCAACAAATTTGAAGAACAAACCGATATTCTTCAAACTTTGGAAGAAGTAATATATGCATATGAGTATTTACATGATTTCTATCATATGGATAAATTTTCATATGAGAAATTTATTTTTGCTGATTAAATCAAAGCAAGAATTATGATATATCAAGTGTTTTTACAATAACTGGCTGTTAATTTTACTTGACTGGATTTTCATTTTTGTCAGTGCATGCATAGTAATTCCTTGGAAAATTTTTCTTATTTTATTTGCATGTTTGTTGTTTGTTTGCATGCTTTTGTTGTGTGTCATGTGTGTGTAATGTTAGCTATGCATGATTATAGTATACATTATAGCATGAGTAGAAAAGTAGATGCATGGTAGAGTAGTTTGTACATTAATTTGGAAGTAGTAATATAGATTTAAGTAGTTCTTGTAGCACTGTACCTTTGTCTTGGTCTTAAACAAAAATGAAAATCCAGTTATTTCTAGCCATACCTTGCTAAGGAGTTTGATTTGAAATAATATCCTTGAATGCAAAATAAAACATATATTTCCTTGCTTTGGTTTTTATTCAGTTATGTATAGATGGAAAAATGCCAGGTTTTTGTCTGAGGATGGGATTATAAATTTTGTTATTCAGATTTAAAATTAATAACAAGAAAATATTTTTTTAGAGGAAAATTCTTACCTTTTGCTCTTGATCAACATTTTCTAAACAAAGTAAGTTATCTCCTAAAGTGCAAAAAGGTTTACTGGGATTATAATTCAGTCATTAATTGAAAAAACTCCAGTCTCATTGAACATTCCCTTAATTCCTTGAACTGTCTAAAATTTTACATCGCCTCATAAAAATTATAAGCCAACAGGAGCATATGTATTTGAAAATAATGTGCATCCCTTTGGGTCTTTCTTCAACTGTAAAATAGGGGTGAGAATCACCTTGTGCACATCCTATAGTGCATGGCTGGATCTTCTGGTTACATGTAACTCATCAAACATTTCATTTCTGCGCTCTTTATAATTTACCATACTTTAAAACTTGATTTTCAGGGACAATCACTTATAGTTTAATTATGAAAAAGAAATAAAGCCTGCAAGAAACATTTTACTTATTTAAATATTTAATTCATCAGACAATTAATATTTATATTCAATTGATCCTCTAATTATTCATATATTATTATAATATATAATTTCTTACCACAATCTTCTATGGAAATGCAGTAAAAATCTTTTCTGACTTATTTTAATACATCTCTATTCTTCTATTCTATTCTTATTTTAATACATCTCTATTCAATAAGAGAACTTCTGGAAATGGATAATGTATACACAGCAGTTATCATTATAGTAGATGACAGGTAGTGGTGGGATTGCTCTAAGGATGCATGCCAGTACATAAGAAAGGCTCATCCTTAGGCTGCTGGACCAATACATAGATTTTCCATCATTAATTTAATTTAAGAATTTCTATATAAAGGAAATGAACTGTAAAATGAAGTAGGAATGAAATATTCCATGATCCAAGATTGAAACTATTCTCTCATTTTAAGGGGAGGAATGCAGGAGCAGAATTTTAGTATAATGTTAGATAGATTTAGGAATGGATTCAGTAAGCTCAGTAAAAATCTGAGAATCGGTCCATTCAAATGAGTGAACTGGCTGAATCCTGCTATAACTGATAAAGATCACACTAGCTTGCATTGAAACTGTCATGAAGATGAGGATTATTTTGATAGATTAACAATATATTTTGATTCATTTTTACAATTTTAAGTACCTAACATGCATTTACAACTTCCTCTGCTAACCATTTTTTGTTATATGGCATGACATGTCTGTAAATCATTAAATAGTTTAACTACCTTATCTTTCAAGGAATTTTATTTTTAATGACTCTCTTCCACTTTCTTCTCAATTAAACTAGTATCTTCAAGCAGTGATAGAATTTTAATATATAGTAAAATCTGGTTAGAATGTTTTTCAGGGGACTAAACAAAATCTGTGTCTTAAACAGGATAGAATCATAACAAGGTTATGTAATGTTGGTTGCCTTACATAATATTTATGAAGAATGATCTGCTTTTCGCACAAAGAGATAGTCTTACCTACTTGAGTTTGGTCATTTTTAACTTTACAATGAAGCAGATATTATCAGATGGACAATTTCAGAAGAATAAATTTCTTTAACAGCAGCAGTGAGGGTGCTCAGATCTCTGGAGACCATGCTCAACAGCCCACAAAACACTCCTTTTCTGTTTTTTTTAAATATGTTTACATGAGTTTGTGACAAAATACACCACCAGGAAAAAGTTTTAATGAAACATCCTGCCTTGAGGAAAAGTGATAACAATATTTCAGTGTATCTCAGAACTCATATCTCTGACAAACTCATAACTCATGACAAGGGGTGAATATTGTTCAGCTTCACAAAATTCTCAGAAAATCAGTCATTTAGAAGAAAAATTCACAATAAACTAATCTAGAGATTGGTAGAGCATGAGAGTACAACACTGATGATTTAAAAAAATCAGTCTATTGAATAACACAAACAATTGGCTTAAGCAGGTTACAGTGCATTTTGGGATATGAAGAATCTGTGTCTGAACAGGAAGTCTTAAATACTATCTACATCATGTGATTTATATGAAAGAGACTGGGAGTAAATTGCATATGAAGCAGGATAGTCCTTAAGAGGGAGTATCTTCAATGGGTTATATTATAACTCTATATTCTCTTCATTTTCCCCCTTATAATTTCAGTTAATGTGATATTCTTCTTATAAGTAATATCAGAGATTAACCTTTGAAGGGATTGCTCCCATTTTCAATTTCCACTGCGTTTTACAATAGTGTTTAGAAATTCAATCCTTAAACTGTCTCAATTATATATAGAGAATATTAAATCAGGTATCTTATTCAGTGACAAGGTACTCTAAACTGTTTGCTAATGTAATTGCATTAACCATGAACTACAAACTTTTAGAATAGCTTCCTTATAATTTTATAATAATAATTTTTCATTTGATGTTTTAATGAATAGCAAAAAGATCCTTTGACCTTGACACCTTGGTTTTATATGTTCTAAAATAGTTTGATGAAAAGGGAAACTAAATCATAACTTAATTTAAATATTCATATTGGATCTCATTGTTGAAAAATACTTTTCTAATTAAATTCCATTCTTATTCCATGTTATGAGAGACTAGCATTCAAAAAGTCTGATCAACTATCAAGAATACATTGACAGAAAGTGAAGGATATGATGGAAGATGTAAACCAGCTTTACAAAGGTATGTTATTATGTTATATTCCCTGGTTTAAATTAAACATTTTTTAAGACAAATGAAAAGTTTTTAATAAGATATTTTCTCATTTGAGTAATAATTATCATTTTACTGTTATGTTCACCACCAACTCCACTCATTAAATTTACTTCATTATAATAGAAACCTAATGAGATATTTGGTCATCAAAACTTTTCCAGATGTTTCCAAATAAAGATTTTCTAAGAAATTATAACTTCAATTCAGATTGAATTGAAAGATTAAGTTGAATTTAAAATTTACTCTACGTTATCAAAATGTAAGTCTGATTCTAGTGAATGAAGTGTGCTGCTAATGAAATGCATTTTTACTTCACAGGAGCAACATTCTATAAGGAAAATGACAGCATATATCATTTACTAAGAGAATGACTGAGAAAATCTGGAAAACAAATTTGAAACTACGTTGCTTATAAATTAAGGTAAAGTATTATAGTGCTCAAAAAGGATATTTTTAAAAACTAACATAAATAAATGTTCAAACATCTCCTTATCAAATAAATTCTTTTTTCTTTCCAGGAGCTGATTGAGAGAGTCATTCCAAGAGAGACCAAGCATATTCACTCTATATAATAAAATCTATAAATTTATTCCAAGGTCTTTACATAAAAAATACATCTTACAAATTTTCCTTAATTTCAAAAATTCTTCTTGAGCCAAAAGTAACATTGGATCAGTTTTTTGAACATAGGAATAACAAAGACACTTTTGAGCAATACTTCCGCAGTAATAGATTTCAATTACAGTTATTCCAAGTTTTCATCTTATGATAGAATTATCGATTAATTTTTTCTTAAAATGCCATAAATATTTCTTTCAGGAATGCTAACATTGATCTATCATGTCATTCCTTGTTTTGCTCTTATTTTGCTTAATGTGATTTTGGCCCTTTGGGACCAAGTAATCCTTTGCATGCCATGTATTTTTGTGACTATATGTCTATTTTATTTTCTCACTATATTTTGTTACATGTAAATTCTGTTACTATATATTTACCTGCATTGAAATTGTGTTTATTGCCTGTGTTCATCTATTTATGTTTAGTGTATGTATGTATATGTGTATATGTTTAGCAAGTATGTCAAGGTGAATGGGTATTATACAAGGGAAGAGAGAGATTAGGAAATATAGGGATAGATCATGGGGAATAGAATGAGCCAAGGGTTATTTTTAGGTTAGGGTTTAGATAGGCTATTATATCTCTAGTGATAAATTGAATTGAATTTTGTTTGATTTTTACATGACAAAACAGTGTATAATGTGCTTGGATGTTTATGTTTCTTACTGAAATGTAATATCCATAAAATTTATTAAAAATTTCTTTGATTCTATCTTAATGTAGATGAAAGAATGAAGCATTAGAGCCTCTTCCAAGTAGTGAAAGATGGCAAGGAGATATGGAATCAATTCTTCCAAAGGTTAGCTTCATCTTATTTAGTATATCTGTTATAGCAGATATCTACCTTAAAAAGACCATAAATTTCAAATCTCATCAAAAGAAAAAGATAAAATAAATGCTTTACCTCTATAATGTTTCAATAATTTATTTATACATCTATCATAGTTATCTATAATATTTCTATTCTACATCTATTATTGATCATATATAGAGAGTGAAGTCTTCTAAAATGAATAAGTTTTCTTAACATTTCACATCAAGATAATAGATGATAATATTTTTTACTATTATAGAATTGCAGTTGCTAACATTTTCAATATTATCTTTATCACCCCCGACTTTTTTTAATTGGTGCTTGAAGAATAAAGAGTTCATATTGGTTCTATGTTTATTGATCATAATGATAATATATATTGAATATATCTTCATTCCCAAAATGACAAATCATATTGTTAAACTTCTCTGAGATATCCATGACGAACAAGAGTTCTATATTTTATCTAATTATATTAATGATATTAGAATATTACAATATATTTCAAGCTAATATAACATATTTCAAATGAAGTAAATGTAATATGATTTAAAATATCTTCTTCCATATTAGTGGCAATTAAAATAAGATTAAATCCATATTTTAGATATTAAAGAAGACTTTGATGGATTTACTATTGAGTGAGAGGAAACATTTTTATGATTTCCATGCATTTTTTTAGAACTGGAGGATTGATGAGGACCTAAGGTTTGGCATGCAGAAAGGAGCAAAAGTTACACAGCTCTCTCATTCCAAAGGATAGGAATAATCCAACAAGGATATCTAGAGTGGATATGGATATACAAGGTATGTAGACATACAGAGACATAAAGGATAAAAACTCATGAAAAAAATTCTGATATTGACACTAATAAAATAAAGAGAGGAAGATATAGGTTTAAATATCGTTAACTAAGCATCATTATAT
This sequence comes from Pachydiplax longipennis, assembly GCA_036926295.1. Lineage (NCBI taxonomy): Eukaryota > Metazoa > Arthropoda > Insecta > Odonata > Libellulidae > Pachydiplax > Pachydiplax longipennis. The sequence continues at coordinate 7,465,842 of JAVFKF010000024.1, read as the reverse complement.
ATTTACTTAAGGTTTCAATACAAAGAATAAAAAAGGTTAATCGGTAAGAAATATTCACAAAGAAATCATTCAAATAATTACATACCCTTCTACGTATCACTATATATGCGGCTCATGTGGCCTAATTACTTAATTGTTACAGTATATTATTCATAAAACAGTCATTCAGTATCTAACTCTAATAGTAATAGCTAAACTCCTTACATCAAAATATCCTCATAAACAAGAAATATTCCTTGTATTTTAGTACATCAAGGTAAGCCCTAGGAGCCCTCTTCATTGGAGGAAGCGGGTTGCGTTGCCCTCCGACGGGATGAGAAGAGGACAGGATCCGGGACCAGGATGGCGCTGAAGACAAGAGAACAGCCTCTTCCATCCCCGCTCAAGGTAAATACCGTAGTTAATGTTGTTGTTGTTATAATAAAGAAGCAATCACTCGTCTGCACAAGCAGATAATTCAGAATTTCACAAACTGATGTTTGGCATGTCATTTTCAGGGGCCACGCTGGGATGCGCCGCGGGTCTTCGTTGGAGGAAGCGGGTTGCGTCGCCCTCCGACGGGATGAGAAGAGGACAGGATCCGGGACCAGGATGGCGCCGAAGACAAGAGAACAGCATCTTCCATCCCCGCTCAAGGTAAATATCGTAGTTAATGCTGTTGTCGCTATAATAAAGAACGAATCACTCCTCTGCACAAGCAGATAATACTCTATTATATCTTTTATTATATATAGCTAACTCTCCGGATATACCTATATATATATATATATATATGTTGAAGTTGAGGTAGTCTTCTATGGTTCTTATGGAAAAAATGTTGCCAAATTACCGTGAGTTCTACCCCAGGTGGGTGCAAAATTCTTCCATAAGAAATGAATTGCTGAATTCTTTGAAATTTTTTTTAATGCTTTCGTGATAATTTGGAAAGATTAGACCCGAAATAGTGATAGAGGAGTTTGCAAACATTCTTTCATGAATTTCACCGTTCGTCTAGTGGTCCTTGGTTCGATGCACGAGGGTCATTCCGATTCCACCATACATTTCAAAAGGGGTAAACAGAATCTTATTTTGGGACCTTCCCGATAAGATGTTGAATCGAAACTTTAGAACGAGTCAGAATGACACTCCTCTAATATTATTTTGCTATTTTATCTCACGGAAGGGTTCTGAGTTAGAAGCTAGGCGGTCTTTTGCGCGATTTTTTGCAATCTGTTTTGAGGCCGTTCTCGATGCGATAGAGCAATCAAAATCTTGGTGTTTGCAGATGAGTGGGTATTCCATCGTACCAAAGGAAGAAATGTTACCAAATGTCCGTGTGTTCGACGCCAGGTGGTCCGAAATGCTTCCGTAAGAAATGCATTGCTGATATCATGGACGATTTTTTTTCAATGCCTTCCCGATAAGCTGCATAGATAAAACCCGGAATGGTGACAGAGGCGTTTCAGAAGATTCTTTCATGTTATTCGCCGTTTCTGCAGTGATCCTTGGTTCGATGCAGGAGTGTCATTCCGATTCTACCGTGCATCTCAAACGGGAATAACGGAATCTTATTTTAGGACCTTCCTGATAAGATACTGAATTGAAAATTTGAAACACGTCAGAGTGGCATCTTAATTCACTATTTCAATCACAGAAGGGTCCTGAGTTCGACTCTAGGCGGTCTTTTGCGAGAAATTTCCGAAAATTGTTTTGAGACCTTCCTCCGACGCATAGAACAGTGAAATTCACGGAGGCTGGAGATAATATGGTCTTCCATAGTACGAAAGGAAGAAATGCTACCAAATGACCGTGAGTTCGACGCCAAGTGGGTGCAAAATTCTCCAGTATAAAATGCATGGCGGTCAATTTTTACAATTATTTTGAGAGATTATCCGATTACCGGGAACGATATAAAATGGAATGAACATAGAGGCTATTCATATGTTTCAGATACGCTGACTGCCCTTAATCTGACGTTTCTTGGTTCGATGCAAGAGCGTTATTTCTATTCTACCGTGTATTTCAAAGGGGGATGGCGTATTCTTATTATAGGACCTTCTTTATAAGATATTGAATTGAAACTTTGGAAAAGGATCAGAATGGCACTTATCTAATATTAATATGCAATTGTATCGCACGATCGGGTCCTTAGTTCGTTGCCAGGCGGTCTTTGCGCGAAGTTTTCAAATTGATTTGAGGCATTCCTTGGTATGATACTGCATTCAACTGATATCTTGCTTTATGCAAGCAACTTTTACTCGTATAGAATATCACAAACTGATGTTTGGCATGTCCTTTTCAGGGGCCACGCTGGGATGCGCCGCGGGTCTTCGTTGGAGGATGCGGGTTGCGTCGCCCTCCGACGGTATGAGAAGAGGACTGGATCCTGGACCAGGATGGCGCCGAAGACAAGAGAACAGCATCTTCCATCCCCGCTCAAGGTAAATATCGTAGTTGTTGCTGTAGTCGTTATAATAAAGAACGAATCACTCATCTGCACAAAAAGATAATTCAGAATATCACAAACTGATGTTTGGCATGTCATTTTCAGGGACCACGCTGGGATGCGACGCGGGTCTTCGTTGGAGGAAGCGGGTTGCGTCGCCCTCCGACGGGATGAGAAGAGGACTGGATCCGGGACCAGGATGGCGCCGAAGACAAGAGAACAGCATCTTCCATACCCGCTCAAGGTAAATATCGTAGTTGATGCTGTTGTCGTTATAATAAAGAAGGAATCACTCGTCTGCACAAGCAGATAATTCAGAATATCACAAACTGATGTTTGGCATGTCATTTTCAGGGGCCACGCTGGGATGCGCCGCGGGTCTTCGTTGGAGGAAGCGGGTTGCGTCACCCTCCGACGGGATGAGAAGAGGACTGGATCCGGGACCAGGATGGCGCCGAAGACAAGAGAACAGCATCTTCCATCCCCGCTCAAGGTAAATATCGTAGTTGATGCTGTTGTCGTTATAATAAAGAAGGAATCACTCGTCTGCACAAGCAGATAATTCAGAATATCACAAACTGATGTCTGGCATGTCATTTTCAGGGGCCACGCTGGGATGCGCCGCGGGTCTTCGTTGGAGGAAGCGGGTTGCGTCGCCCTCCGACGGGATGAGAAGAGGACTGGATCCGGGACCAGGATGGCGCCGAAGACAAGAGAACAGCATCTTCCATCCCCGCTCAAGGTAAATATCGTAGTTTTTGCTGTTGTCGTTATAATAAAGAACGAATCACTCGTCTGCACAAGCATTTAATTCAGAATACCACAAACTGATGTTTGGCATGTCATTTTCAGGGGCCACGCTGGGATGCGCCGCGGGTCTTCGTTGGAGGAAGCGGGTTGCGTCGCCCTCCGACGGGATGAGAAGAGGACTGGATCCGGGACCAGGATGGCGCCGAAGACAAGAGAACAGCATCTTCCATCCCCGCTCAAGGTAAATATCGTAGTTGATGCTGTAGTCGTTATAATAAAGAACGAATCACTCGTCTGCACAAGCAGATAATTCAGAATCCCAGAAGCTGATGTTTGGCATGTCATTTTCAGGGGCCACGCTGGGATGCGCCGCGGGTCTTCGTTGGAGGAAGCGGGTTGCGTCGCCCTCCGACGGGATGAGAAGAGGACTGGATCCGGGACCAGGATGGCGCCGAAGACAAGGGAAGAGCATCTTCCATCCCCGCTCAAGGTAAATATCGTAGTTGATGCTGTAGTCGTTATAATAAAGAACGAATCACTCGTCTGCTCAAACAGATAATTCAGAATACCACAAACTGATGTTTGGCATGTCATTTTCAGGGGCCACGCTGGGATGCGCCGCGGGTCTTCGTTGGAGGAAGCGGGTTGCGTCGCCCTCCGACGGGATGAGAAGAGGACTGGATCCGGTTCCAGGATGGCGCCGAAGACAAGAGAACATCATTCCATCCCTGCTCAAGGTAAATATCGTAGTTGATGCTGTAGTCGTTATAATAAAGAACGAATCACTCGTCTGCACAAACAGATAATTCAGAATACCACAAACTGATGTTTGGCATGTCATTTTCAGGGGCCACGCTGGGATGCGCCGCGGGTCTTCGTTGGAGGAAGCGGGTTGCGTCGCCCTCCGACGGGATGAGAAGAGGACTGGATCCGGGTCCAGGATGGCGCCGAAGACAAGAGAACAGCATCTTCCATACCCGCTCAAGGTAAATATCGTAGTTGATGCTGTAGTCGTTATAATAAAGAACGAATCACTCGTCTGCACAAACAGATAATTCAGAATACCACTAACTGATGTTTGGCATGTCATTTTCAGGGGCCACGCTGGGATGCGCCGCGGGTCTTCGTTGGAGGAAGCGGGTTGCGTCGCCCTCCGACGGGATGAGAAGAGGACTGGATCCGGGACCAGGATGGCGCCGAAGACAAGGGAAGAGCATCTTCCAACCCCGCTCAAGGTAAATATCATGTAGTTTTTGCTGTAGTCGATATAATAAAGAATGAATCACTCGTCTGCACAAGCAGATAATTCTCTTATATCCATAGAATATCACAAACTGATGTTTGACATTTGGGGTGTTTTGTGGGCTTTTGAGCCTCATCTTGGAAGATAGTGATGCCATTTTATCTGTTAAGAATATCATTGTTTTACTTTAATTGTTTACCTTCTTTAATCTGCTTCATTATATATTTTAATGTTTTTTAGGACTATTATTTCAGATTTAAATTCATTATCAAAGTGAATGTTGCAGGAATTGTGAATAAACAATGCATACATTTGTGTGAAGGCTAATATTTTAGAATGATCTGAACTTGAAGCTATTGCTATTACAAATTTAAAAGATCCTTACTTTTCTCGGCCTTAAGACAGAATATAATAAATTTTGTTACAATAGAATAGCTTGCATTTTCATGCTACTTATTAGTTCCCACATTATCATTCTCAGTGTAATGTTCTTTATTACACTTCAATTTTACACATTTAAACATTTTTGGCTGTCGTTATTTTATGATAAATGATTCCCATTTTAAATGCTCCCAAATCTAAAGTACCTACTATAAAAAGTTTTGAATTTGGCTGTATCATGAGATTGTTATTCATTTATTTAACTCAAGGTTATTTTTGGATGCGCATTGCAGACAGGATTAATTTATTCAGAATATGTCTTTCTTGATTTCCTTCTTCTTTTTCCTGACTCTTTATACAAATGGAGGCAACTTCTAAATTTACTTTTTTTCTTGTACAGTTCACTTCCTTTTTATACCCTAGGAAGACTTAAGCAGGATTCATCAGCTCATATTGCCCTCAAATCATATGATGTAGATACTGTTAAACTGTGACTCTCCTTCCTTAAAATGCTGACTTATCCAATCCACAGATGCATTGCATCCCAATTTAGCCAATGGTTTGCCTCATTCGATAGACCAAAAATGTTTTTCATGATTAATATTGCCATCCTCATCTCCTCATAGTCCCTTGTGAATTTCTTCTCTAGAATGACTAATTTTCTGAGAAAAAATTAAGTATTTCAGAGCAGAACAATCTCTTTGCCACAATCAGTAGTGGTAGACTGAGTCCTATTTATTTGTTTTGTCTCAAGGCTGAACATTTGGTTCATAGTTTGTTTAGCTTTCATCTCATAGCAATATAGAGTTGTAAACATATCAATAATACCAGAAAGAGAGTGCAGTGCTTTATAGGATGATGATATTAGTGTTGGAGGGATTGTGATTCCCTATCACCATTGATGCTTAAAATATTGCTATTCATCGTTGTCTATTTAGTAAAATCTGATTCATTGTAAACTGAAAATGACCAAAATTAATCAACTCAGATGCTCTATGGGAAACAGACTATTCTTCGAACATATCATGTGCAACCATCATTGTATAACCCAGATTTAACGTTATGTGGCTTGAGATGCAGTTTTCATTTTATCCCCTGAAAGCATCTTGACCATGTTTTACTGTATGTGATCTATGTTCTTGTATATCAATTTTCAGCTGTCAGGGAGTTTTTCAAACATCTTATATTAGGCCTCATTGAGCAGATTACATCCCAATGTCATTCCTTAACGACTAGCATTGCACTAATGAAAAATGAGAAGGCAATTCCAGTGCTTTGATGAAAATAGTTTAAGCTTCCTGGTATTTGATACAGATCATATATTTTAATTAACGAGCAAATACATACTGTTTCTGTGAAATGCAGAATATTCTTCAAAAATATCATGTAAGGGAACTAGCATTACATATTCCAGTTACAACACTATCCCACTTATGACATGGTTTTCTCTTGGTCCCCTGAAAGGCATCTTAACAAGGTTGTTCTGTCTATGCTAGAACATACCTATTCCAATTTTATCTTTTTACTGTTAATTGTACAAATTGAGGAAAAAAGTAATATAGATAAAATGTTGCAAATACCCTTTGCCACCCAACATTAGGCAATTTTGATATTTTTGAGACATAACTTCAGATTTTAGATGAAATAGCAATCAAGTGCAAGCTGCTAGTAGATAGTAAATTATGTCTATTACCTTGAATCATACAGATCATAATTCCCAGATCTCCCCCATAAGTCTGATATAATTTAAAGTTAATCCTTTTGAGCTAAGTTAGTGTTTTCATTTTTGATAAATTTCACTTCATGCCAAAAGCTGATTTTGATACAATATATGTCCAAAGAGTATAGAAAAAAATTACTGACTTTTATAAGATACTTGCTGAAGTGCCCATTGATTCTCAAAGGGAAAAACTGAAGAAGGCAGTAAGAGAGTAGTTAATAATTTCTCTAAAGAAAGGAATCTTGGCTCTCACGTATCAGCTTAATTAAATAAGACATGTTATCCAAAAGAAAAGTTTTAAACTTTCTATAGTTTTCATAATTTGTAATTAAAATTTAAGGCCAACAATAAGAAACATTACAAACTTTGATTCTTCTAACACTTGTATCAAGTTCATATGATAATTTTTTAAACTTAATTTTGCTATAGAAACAGAGTTAGTAAATTGTTAAATGAACTTTAAATGCAATTTTTGGGAGAGCTTTGCATTGCCTAGCATGGAACCGACAAAAAAGTGGAGCGTTAACTTTAAATATACTACAAGTTTTTAAGTTATAACTTCTGGTTCTTGGGCATAAGACAAACATAACAATCTAAACTTTACATTGTTGTAGCTTAACTGCCTAATAGGAAGCAAAGCTTGAGAAACATTATATTAATTGTAGCTTTCTCAACTCTTAGGAAAACAATGAATTGCCATGATAACAAGTAAGATTTGGAAGAACAATAAACTCAGCATACAGCTATGTTATGCAGCAGTAACAGATTAGGTAGAGGTAGATTAAGAATAGTAGTATCTACATGCTGCAACCCCTGCCACACACTGAAAGGTGTCTCATTGGGTGCTTATGTAGATTTACTCAATGAAATTGTTTGATGAAATGAAAGTATTTTCATTGTTTTGAAGTAGCATTGACAAAGTTAGATTTATACTCCTATAATCCTGAATGGTTTTATGTTTCCCTTTGTGATTCCTCTCTGCAATTAGTATCTAACTGCAAATACTAAGTCCAATATTTATTTCATTCATTTTTTCTCATCAAGTTGTCTGTTATTACTTCCTGCTATCCATTAATATATGAGTTGAGCATTCTTCCTTCTACTCAGAAGCTAAAGTATATCAATAGTCAATGTAACTGTTGTAACAAATGAGATGTTAAATTACTTTATTACTCAAAATACAATACACCACAGGGATAACAAAGATTAGAGAAGTAGAGTGAGTCTCAATGGATGTACTTGCTGCTATATACCAATAGGCAGCTTGCAGGATACACATTACCAAATTTTATAAGATTTATTTAAAGAAAATCACATGTATGGCTTCTTTATATTGAATTGGCATTGGAAACGTCAAGCTAATTAAGAAAAACTCTCAAACATCCTATTATTCCTTCCAAACACTTGTTATTCCAAATGCTAAAATTTTAGAGCATTACCTCCTATTTATATTGAAAATCATTAATTTGTAGCACTACTTTCATATGGCTGTAAACTCCACATCTATTATCATTAGCATGTGCTTGCTTTCAACAATCACAACAGCTATCAATGTGAATAAGATCTAAATTTCACAAAATATCATTTATTTCATCAAGATTCTCACAGCATTGAATAGATAGAAGTACTTTATAGCACAAGTAAGAATTTTAGTTTAATTTCCCTTTGTTTGACATTTTTCTTGAGATTATACCACATTTTTTCTAATTTAATTTTTCAAAAGAGAACTTGCAACAGATAAGTCCGATGTTTCTGTGTATCTCTTATGATAATTCTATGCCTTGCTTTCATTCAGAAGATAAATAATAAGTAGTCAGTTGTCTGGACAGGGAGGTTATTTCTTCTTCTTCTTCCTCTGGCGCTACAGTCCTCCGTGGACCTTGGCCTCCTTCACCACTCTTCTCCAGGCATTTCTATCAGTAGCAAGAGTCAGTTCCTGACTCCCATTTTCCTCAGATCTTCTATCACTCCATCTTTCCATCTTTTACAAGGCCTGCCTCTTTGTCTTCCCTCTGTGGGTCTCCAGTCATCGATTTTCTTAACGGATCTTAAGGGTTCCATGCGGTGTAGATGACCAAGCCACCTGATCCTCTGAGCTTTAATGAATCGAACAATATTCTCTCCTTTAATAAGATCATTTATTTCTTCATTTGTCCGAATCCTCCTCAGTTTGTTTTCATTTTGTACTGGGCCATAGATTCTTCTCATCACTTTCCTTTCAAACACATTGAGCATATCTTCTTGCTTGTTCGTAGTGGACCATGCTTCACATCCGTAGGTCACAATGGGTCTTATGACTGATCGATATATTTTCATATTGCTATGTCTATACAGCAGTTTTGACGCCATAAGCTGTTTACAGGCAAAATAAGCCCGATTTCCTGCAGCAACTCTACTCCTAATTTCTTCAGTTAAATCATTATTCTGATTGACAACTGAACCAAGGTATTTAAATGCCCCTACTCCCTCAAAAGTTAAACTATCAATATTTATCTCGTCAGTTATATTATCTGGACCTCTCTTCATTTTTAGATATTTACTCTTTTCTTCATTTATAACAAGTCCTAGTTCCTTTGCTTTTGGCTCAATATTTTGCAATATCTCTCTCAAAGCTCTTTCACTCCTGGCAATCAAAACTATGTCATCTGCATATGCCGCTATTTGTTTTGTTCTGGTACTTATTGGGCCCTGTTCTATATCTTTCATTGCTGCTTCAAGTGCGAGGTTGAATAATAATGCAGATAGCACATCCCCTTGTCTTACACCAGCATTAATGCAAAAATCATCAGTCAAATCCCCATTTATGACCACTCTTACTTTGGATCCCCATAAAGTTACCCTCACTAATTTAATTAACTTTCTGGGTATTCCTAGTTCAATTAAGGCTTTTAACAATTTGTTTCTGTTGACTTTGTCAAATGCTTGCTTGAAATCAATGAAGAGGTTATGAAGAGTTATGTTACATTCATAGCATTTCTCGAAGGATTGTCGCAACATATGCAAATGGTCAACGGTCGAACGGCCCTTCCTAAACCCACATTGGTACTCCCCTATAATCTTTTCACCATATTCGTCAAGTCTGTTATATATTATGCAGGAGAGTACTTTGTAGGCCACACTGAGCAAAGTTATTCCTCTGTAATTCATACAATTTCTTTTATCGCCTTTCTTATGAATGGGTACAATCAGACCTTCTCTCCATTCTTCAGGCATATACTCTTCATTCCATATTGTTTTGATTAACTCATGTAGGAGGTCATTTAATATGGAGGGAGATCATGCAGGGAGGTCATTTAATATTCTATAAAGATTGAAATTCATGCAACCTTTGATTGTTAAGGTTTAGATCAACATATACATATTCACATACACACTCTTCTTAATTATGTTGATGTGTAGCTTATATTCTGTTTATAAAGTAGAACAAATAAAATCAAACGTTAACATTCTTGGTAAAAGACTGAATAAGTTGTTACTGATTAACAACATTTTCCATATCTTCAACTTTTAGCCTTGTTAATGACAAGGGACTAACAGTTAGTGATTCCGTAGGTAAAGCAAACTTACTTAATCGACATTACTAGGAAAGCTTTACTTTAGACAATGGACACATGAGCAATTTTTCTATGAGGGTTGATTCAAAGATGGGGCAAATCGAGTTGTTAGTGGCTGGAATAGGAAAGCTGTTATGACAGGTTCACAAGAAGAAAGCGGCCAGACTAGAAGGCATACTCGTTATTACAACCCTGGCAGATGAGCTTTCTCCCTTTCTTTTCGTATTTTATAGGAAAACTTTGGATGAAGGCATTGTACCAATGTCATGGAGAATAGTACCTATCACCTTAATTCCTAAGAGAGAAAAATTCCTAAGAAGTTACTTGAAACCTTGAAGACTATGATCTGATATCCTTAAAGTCAATTTTCTGTAAGATAATTGAACATATTATTGCCAGTTCAATTATTCCTTTTCTAGGTGATAAGGGGGCAATTAGTGAATGTCAACACGGTAGGGTAGGTCATGTGATACCTAGTTAGCCCTTTTTGTGAATGACTTAGTTAAGGCAGCTGATAAGCGTATTAGCATGGATGCCGTATTTTTAGATTTTAGAAAAGCTTTTGAAAGAGTGTCGCATGTAAAAATAATCCATAAATTGATGTCTTATGGGATTAATCAGCAAGTTATTGAATGGATAAAATGTTTTTCAGGAAACAGATATTATCGAGTTGCGTTGGATCAAATTTTATCTGATGAGCTTTGGGTCAAATCCAGTGTTATGCAGGGTAGTGTATTAGGTCATATTCTGTTCCTAATTTATGTAATTGATATAGTGGTTAATGTTCGATGCAAGGTTATGCTATTTGCAGATGATACTATTATTTATAGAGAGATTGCAAGTGCAGATGACATTGTTTGCTTACAAAACAATCTGAAAGTTATTTCAGAAAGAGAACTTAAAAAAGTGCATGTCTATGAATTTGACATGTTCCACTGATGTTACCTGCATACCCTATAATAATTTAGGATATCCGTTGCAGTTCATGAAGCATCATAAATATCTAGGTATCATGCTCAGTGGTAGTTTTTCCTTCAAAGAGCATATTCAAAACATAATAGTTAAAGTGAATAGGATGCAAAGTTTAGCTAGTACAATCCTAAGGGGTTGCTCATGGAGAGTAAAAGAAATAGTGTACTTCTCTCTGATTCGACCTCTCCTTGAGTACTGCTGTACAATTTGAGATCTGCACAAAGTGGGATTAACTTCCAGCCTTGAGATGGTTCAACGTAGGGCAGCTAGATTTCTTTAGGGAAATTTCAGATTTAACAGCAGTGTTTCAGCTATGATAGAATCCCTCAGTTGGGATTCGCTTCTTGATAGAAGACTTGATTACCGTGGGAAGCTTTTTAATAAATTTGTCAGTACAGATCTTGGGGAGGAGGTACTTGATATTGTCATAACAGTTAGTAGCACATGTGACCTTTGAGACAAAATGATGAAGCCTCACAGTGAAAATAGTTATTTTTAGGTATTTTTTTTCACGAAGTATTAGAGAAGCCAACAGCAGTCAAGGAACTCAGCGTTCAATGACTAAGAGACAAAGGTTTCTCCAAGCACCAGTAGTAGCAACTGTCGAGGGCAATTCCTTGGAAAAAGATTATCACTCAGGCGGCCACCAGTTTTCAGGATTTCAGGAGTATTTTGGAAGCAATGGTCCCATGTTCATGGGGGGTCCAATGCGTAGCTACCGAAATATGCATGAGGAAATTATAAAAACTGGTGGCTGCCCGGGGTCATAATCTTTTTCCAAGGAATTGCCATCTACGGTTGCCACTTTTGGCGCTTGGAGAAACCTTTGTCTCTTACCCCTACCATGCACCAGTGGCGGTTTGCAGGGTTTAAATGTAAATGTAAACTACTCAAATTGCAAGATTTTACTAATCATGTTGCATTGTGACTATTAATTGTAACTGATGATGGAATCTGTTTTCAGGGACTACACTGGAGGTCTTCAGGGGATCTTCGCGGTTGCGTCACCCTCCACGGGATTGAGAAGAGGACCAGGACCAGGATGGCACTGAAGAAAGAATATTAGCATCAATCCATATCCACAACAGGTAGGTCATGCTTTATTCGAATATCCATCTAGGTTGAAAGCCTTCTTTTCTTGAAAAATGTTGCTATTGCTGCAGGATTAAGAGAGAAAAGTATTGCACTAAAGGTAGTTGATTTATTGTTCTAAAAGTAAGCTTTTTAGGGCTGGGAGAGGTTGATAAATCCATATCGTCTTGATATTAATATAAAAAAACTCTGAATATGGCTCTGAAAGAATATGAATTCAATAGAATGAGTTATAAGTTATTGAAAATGTAGTAAATATACCATACAGAATACATTCCTGCAGTATTGCAAAATGAAGGATATCTTCTCTTGAGTTAAGATTAGAAATTCAGGATTTAATGTAGTGATTACTATCTTAACTATATATCACTAGAAAATTAATAAGCTACTCAGGCATGGATTCTTTTTGTAACTAAAAAAATTTAAAATGATTTTGTAAAACTATCAATACGTAGGCATTTTTAGTACAGTACAAGTCCTTATCAGTTTCTTATACTGAAGTTCTCAAATCCAACTTTCTGAGTAGGATATTTATTCTTTTGATGTCCTTCTTTCGTGTGACATATATAATAGTGAGTTAATGGCTAAGTTTGCTCTTTCTTAAGATTTTACAACTAAATTCAAAAAGGATAAGTTTGTTATGATTTCTGCAATAATTTGGGGGAAAACTATTATATTATAGTAGTTTCGAGGTTTGAATGACCATTCAAATAATGGCTTCTTTTACTGGGGTTGTGCAAACAAGTATGAATTCAATGTATGAATTACTAACAATTGTAAGCAGCTTTAAAAGATTTACTGAAGCAAGTGAATATATTGATAAGTATATAAATGGAAAGAAAAATATACTCTCATAGCAATAAATTTCAATTAAATTCAGATAGCAAGGAATTTCTTTAGGATTTAAGTGTACGGGAGCTTGCTCACATATAAGAAATTAGTTACCATACAAATGTAAAAACAAATCTGATTAAGCTGCTGAAGCATTAGGAGAAGAATGTAATGGGAATAGTGACAACTGAAGGATTGAGAGCCCAGAAATATCTCCAGTAAATTCTTTAGCTGAAGCATTTAGTAAAATTGCTGAATATTTTAAGAGTATTTGAATTGATTATTGAAGACCTTAGAGCATTGAAGCATGATTTAGTTGACTGTTACTTGCCATGAAAAATTTAAAGGAAAATGAATGACATGCCATACATTCCCAGAGACATATTTTATGTAAGCCGTAAAGCACCATGATTGAGTAATTTAAATGAGATTTCGTAGCAATTATATTAGATTTTACAACATTTATATCAGATTTTCCCTCTTAGGTCTATACCAGAAACAGTCTCAATGTCTCATAACAGAGTTTCAATAAATAACTTGATGATTAGAAACCTACTTGTAAGTCAAGAAGTAGCTGTAATTATCTTCGATTCTACAAACAGGCGTTTCCCTTCAAATCGAGAGTCATTAATTTTTTCAGTCAATGGAACTAATCTTTAGGAAATTTATTTATCTTGAGGACTTGAGAAAATAAAGAAAATAAAAATAACAATAGCTGTTGCCATAACAGCCATGGATTCAGTTAAAATCATGTTTCCTGGAGTTTGTATTGGTTCATCAAATGCAGTGTTCATTCATGTAGAATTTGAACTAAATGTATGTAAGTGAATGTATTCAATATGCATAAAAATACTTATAGGGTAGAGGGTGGGGGAAGTTAGATAAAGATAGATATAAAGGTAGATTTTCCCTTAGAATCTTGCAAATTTAGAAACAATATAGTGCAATACTTTTGGCTACCTTTAGAGTTTACAGTGGCTCATCAGTTCTAAGAATGATATAGAAGGCTATGATTTTCATTAACTTAATTATAACATTAAGTTCTAAATGTTTCATGGTTTCATCAACCATTGATAGAAATTATCACTGTTCCCCTTCATAAAGATTTGCTCAATTTATGTTTTTTTCTAATTCTTTTTAGAATCGATGTTGGAAGAGCATGCCAAACAGTAGAGGTCAAGAATGGTCCAGCAACACCAAAGAAGATGGAATGAAGCCAGCCAAACAGCGTGACTGCAACCAATTCATCATGCAGATAACTGGTGGCTGCAATGTACTGGACCAGGAAGGAAAACCAAGAGAATCTCAATATAAGCTAAATATATTGAGAGCTAGGATATCACTACTTCAATACAAGGTGAGTGCTTCAGAAAATAGGTATAGTATTAGGATTAAGGTATTAGACAGGCTTAGATAGGTTTTCTATAAAACGATAGGAAAATAACCCTTGGCTCATTTAGGGGGGGTTAGATATAGGTGACAAAGAAAATATTTTAAAAATATTAAATATATGGTGGTTAAAAATGAAAATTGATAAAACAAAGATCAGTGGAATAGAAAAAAAGAATAAAAAATGACAGGGAGGGGGGAGAGATTATTCAAGATGGAGGAGAGGGGAAGTGGCTATTTCGGGAAGTAAGGTAAGTGGAAGTAGGGGAGGTAAATGATGGGAGGGGAAGTAGGGGAGGTAAAAAGAGGGGAGGGGAGGTAGGGGAGGTAAACTGAGAGGAGGGGAAGTAGGGGAGGTAAACTGAGAGGAGGGGAAGTAGGGGAGGTAAACTGAGAGGAGGGGAAGTAGGGGAGGTAAGCTGAGAAGAGGGGAAGTAGGGGAGGTAAACGGAGGGGAGGGGAAGTAGGGGAGGTAAACTGAGAGGAGGGGAAGTAGGGGAGGTAAAACTGAGAGGAGGGGAAGTAGGGGAGGTAAACTGAGAGGAGGGGAAGTAGGGGAGGTAAACGGAGGGGAGGGGAAGTAGGGGAGGTAAACTGAAATGAGGGGAAGTATGGGAGGGGAAGTAGTGGAGGGGAAGTAGGGGAGGTACACAGAGGGGATGGGAAGGAGGGGAAGTACACGGAGGGGAGGGGAAGTAGGGGAGGTAAACTGAGGGGAGGGGAGGGAGGGTATCTTTAATTATTAAATAATAAAATTTTCTTATTCTATATTGAAAACTTCAGTATTAATAAAATTTATTTCAATTATTAACAGCTATATAATACTTAACTTGATTTTATTATTTTTATGAGAAAATTCAGCATTTCTTAAGCTTTAGTAAGGTAATCGTTTGGTTATGCAAAAACCCTATTGGAGATTTCTTATATCAGAGTCACTCAAAATATTATCCCTTTACCTACATTTTGAGCATTTATTTTGATTTCAAGTAAGTTGATGGTTTGTTAGTACTATCAAGAAAATTTATTTAAATTTATCATTGAAATTATTTAATGAATTATCATTAAGAAACAAAGATAATAAACAGAGAGATTAGAGATTGATATATAGATATATTGTTTTAAACAAATAACTTTTTGTTGTAATAAATAAAGTTTAATTGTATTGTATTTATTGCAACAAATAAATGATTTTCCAACAAATACAGTAAAACCCATTTAAGATGCTCCTGCTTAAGATGCTGTCACTCCAAATGCATGATTTTCTTACAGCCCATATCCCTTTCACGTGGAAGACAAGGTAAATTTCTACTTGAGATTCTCTGCTTCCCATTTAATACTCATTAACCAAATTTTTGCCTCATTTGATGGACCATAATATTTTTTACATCATTAGTGTTATCCTCTTATGCTTAACTTAATTTTAGGATGTTTTATTGTGAATTTCTTACTTTGAATGATTGTGGCTCAAAATTGTGAGAAAAAATGTATGATAAAGAGAAGCAAATCAATCTCCTCTGTTAGTTAGATTTCATGTAAATCCTGAGGTAGACTGAGATTATCACTTTTGTCTCATGGTCTAATCAGAACTTAGGGTTAATAATTTCCTTGGTGATGTCTCCTTCCATCTCAATCTCATGTTGAAAAACATACCAAATAAATCAGAGAGTAAATGCAGTGTTTCATGGGCTACTGAGCAATGTTTATGAGAAATTGAGGATTAAACCCTCTTACCATTTCTGTTAAATACAATTGTTATACTTCTCTAGTTTTCTATTCAGTAAAAATAATTCAGAGTGAAAAAAGACCTAAAGTAATTATTAAGATACTCAAATTATGTAAAAAGCAGACCTTTACTAAAAAATGTGATATAAGGCAACAGATCAACATCAACATCACTTGGTTAAATTTCAATCTCATTTCAGATGAAGTTTTTTTTCTCAGTCCCCTGAAAAGCGTCTTAAACATCTTTTACTGTATATCATACTCCTGGATTAGGAATCCCTGACCTAATGATAGAAATGAAGAGAAGGCTCATGAATCCTCCAGCAGGCAGTAAATCCCATAATAACTATGCTGCCATAACTATGTTGCACTCGTGGTCAAGAAGGAATGAGATATTCACAATTGTTTGAGAAGAGGGAATGGTAGTAGTAGTATTGTGAAAACTGCTTCCACAGTTGAGACGATTTTGCACGTGAGCTACCACTAGGAATCAAACCTGGGACCACTTTCATTAAAGTCAAACATGCTGCCCACAGCTATCCAGGAGCCCTAAAAGGGAACACATCTTCTAATTGAAACATAGTATGAATTTCCTCTCCGATTTTTGTATTTTTAAATTTATGCTATTGATGAAATTGATCTAAGGTCTGAATCTCAATATTTTCACCCTAGTAAATGAATTACAATAAACACTGAGCTTCATTATTTTTAATGATTACATTTTAGTAGTTTTCCCTCCATCATAGAACTTAACAGGTTATTAGCTTTGTCTATTCCATTGGGGGAGTATTCCCATTTAAAACAATACTTTGTCATGTATATTTTAAAGAAGTATCAATAAAGGTAATTTTGGCCACATTTGCTATACTTCAAGAGATGTTTAGCATTGCCACTTCTATTCTTCTTAAATATTCAAATTTCATTAATTATTTTCTCAGAGAACATGTGGAACAGCATCACTGACTCATAACTGTCAGACCAAAATTTTTACTAATCAAAGACATGTTTTAAAATTTAGGTAAATATTAATTTTAATTAGGGTGATAAAACACACATAAAAGAAATACAATATGATTGGGTCAATGTTAAAAAACTTTTAAAGGCACAGTGATTAAATTATCTTATTTCATTAATAAATTCAAATAAATAAGTTAATGGCAATTTAATGTACATATGTTGGAATTCTTTCTTCCCTTTTATGCCTTTAGCTGTAGGAGTCATTGCATATCATCCCTATTCTGTAACCATTTATTCTCAGAACCAGTTCTACTGATGTGATATAATTAGTTAAAAATTTAATACTCCAGCACTTGAAGGAGAAAAAAGGAACTCGATGGTCAATGAACTAAGAGATAAAGGTTCTCCAAGCGCCGAAATAGCGGCGACCGTCTAAGGGCGATTACCGGGAAACGGATAATCGTTTATCGGTCCCAGTTCTTCAGAATCCCGATGTACATTTCAGAAACAATGCTTCCATCTTCATAGGGGGTCCAATGCTGACAGCACTTGATAAAACGACTTCTTCTTTGATGGCACTATATCCCAAATTAGGCCTTGGCCTCCTCAAATTTCTTCCTCATTTATTTGGAGTCATCTGCCAATCTTGACCAATTCCTCACCAAAGCAGTTCTTGTGCATGACATTGTCTTCCCATGGAGGTCCAGGTTTGCCCACTGGTCTCTTCCATTCTCATAACCAAGTGAATTCTCTCTTAGTTGCCCTCTCACCTAGTATCCTTAGGATATGCCCTAGTATAATATAAATATGCTTGGTACTATGTTTACATATTATGTTGTTGTATCAGATTCCCTATGCTCCTACTTTGCTTATAGTCCATTACGAAAAGTATGTTTTATTATTTCTCTGCAAGAAATAATAAAACAAACTTTCTGTAATGTGATTTTATGGAGAATTGCTTTCAAAATGATTTAATATGAGGTCCACATGTGCCAAATAACAACATTCAACAAAGAAAGTTTAAAAATACTGATACCCAAGAGGTCTGGCGGTGGTTTTACTTGTACATATGTTAAAAAATATTCACTGACCTTATAATGTAAAGAATTTCAGGCACATAATTGGAATATTGGAAAAACACCAAAAGAAAATGGACTCATTAGTGCGGGAAAAATGCTTCAGAGGAAATTTTCTTTTTAATATTTAAGGTTATGTGGTGTAATTGATGGTTAATTTTGTATATAAGAAGAGCTTTAGGTCACCATTGACGTAATAATGGGAAGAAATAATAGAGGACTGGGGTCAGTATTTCACACTGTACTTTATGGCAGATTATTTTATATTATTATATTAAATTCCTGTTGCTATATAGATCCAATGTGTTTAAATACATGAAAAATTGAAAAATATTAAAAATCTTTTGCCAATGGAGTACATGGATTGGAAGAATTTATGCCAACTTTTCATGTAAGCAAATGTAAAAATCAGTAGTAATAGCAAAAATTGCATTCCTGTAACCTCTTCTTTCATGCAAGTGGTGGTTCATGGATGTATACATTCTTCAGAAATCGGATAGTAAATAAACTTTAATCTAGTGGAGAAAAAGCAAACTCATGAGTAACCAAGAAACCTCATTAAGTCACCTCTTATATACAAAGTTGTTAATAATTATTCTTGGCTAACCTAAAGAAATTTTCATGTGGTATTTTACATTGCACTACTATTTATTTTTTAAGTTTTTCTTTTTTCTCCCTTTAGAAATCATTTTACTCCTAAATTATCCATAATGCAAAGTAAAAGTTTTGATTTTATATCTGACAAAAGGTGGACAGAAAGAAAATATCTGTCAACTAACAGTGTAATTGATTAAGCAGCATAACTACTTAATGGGGTTAGGGTAAATCTTAAATCAGTATTGGATTGAAAGCAAGGAAAATCAAGAAAGTGCCAGGAACAGGAAAATCTGAAGGCTATGAGCAACAGCAAGAAACTAACTCCACGTTGAATATTTTTCAGTTAAAAAGAAATTAAATTTGAAAATTATTTTATTTAATTCATAATAAACAAATTTGATTGTTAAAAATATTTTAACCAAAACCAAAAACATTTGCTAGACCTATAGATGTGTGTTACCTACTTAGGAAAGGTCATTGACATGCATCAGCTGATTGCCCCTGTATCACCTGCAAGCCAGCATAGCCTCTGTGAATATTCTGGTTGCCTAATCTAAGGGATGATAATAATAATCTGAAACTACAGCACATTCAGGCAATGAATAAAGTAATAGATAGGAAGAATGAAGGCCAGTGAGTAGCTGAGACTAACATAAATATAAGTTGATTTCAGAAGAAAGGAAAAAAATGAATTAAGTAACATCTTTAATGGTACACATAGCATATAGTCAAGTCACAATTTTTCACTTCTCGTATAACTTTGGGTCAGTTTCACAACTTCATGTGCAAAGTTTCTTTCAATTCCATCAATTGTGTCTTTCTAATGGCTAAGATTTGCGGCATCAAGTTAACTTATAATTTAGAAAAACTGATTATAAACTTAAATTGTATCAGTTATACTGGGAAAAGATGAATTTAAATCTAAGATTAATTTCCCAATGCTGATTTAAGTATATAGACCAGACACAAGCTGAGTCATTTATTCTAAACAGATATGATAATTTTACTAGCTTTTTAGAGAATATTTTATGAAATGAATGGTGTGAAAGGAAAAATCTTCCTGAAATGAGCATATTTTGATGTTGTGATTGTTATTGGCTCTTATTTTAACAAGTAACTATTACATTATAGGAGTTCTTCTACAAATGCAATTTATTTCACATGTAACAGAGGCTTATCTTGTGAGGAAATTTCTGGAATGATATTTTTGTTGAATTCATTTCAACCCAGCACATAATAATTTGAGGCTATATTTCTTTCAAAAATTTTCCTAGTTTTTAAGAAATGCTTTTGGTCAATCAAATGAATATATTTTCTCCCACGAAAGATGACCCAGGCATCAAAATACTTGCGGCAGAATGACAAACCCTTGGAATTATGTAGGCGTCAGTAATTGCAGAAGATATTGTTTAGATAGTAGACATATTTTGAAAAGGCATGAGAATACTAGCCCAAAGCTAATTTATCTAAAAATGCAAAATTTGGTTCTTAAAATACTCTCTATCAATGTATGATGATAAAATTTACCATGTATTTTTAACGTTTTATTTCCAGTTTTCAAGAAGTTTTCAACATAATATATGTCTAGCATAATTATTATATATGAATATAATATTATAATAATTAAATAAAATTATAAAATATCAATAAAATGATGGAGGCTATCATGCAAAACATAGTTCAATAATTATAGAAATAGGTTGATGCATATCTAAGTAAACAATATATATAAAGTGTTCTAACTTTTGGTAGGTTCATGTGCCCCCACACTCCCTATTTAATTCCCTCTCCTTCAATTCCCGGTATCTTATCCCACCCCTTAATTCGTCTAATAACTTTTGTCTTTGTCTTCCGCTCTGTCTTTTCCCTAGCATTCTTCCCTCGATCGCTTTCTTCAAAAATCCCTCCCCTCTCAATATTTGACCCACCCATTTCTTTTGTCTATTTTAATTACATCAATCATTACTCTTTTCTCCCCAACCATCTCTAGAACCTCCTCGTTCATTTTTCTGTCAACCCAACTAACTTTCTCCATTCTACGCCATACCCACATCTCAAAAGCCTCCAATCTTTTGACATCCTCTTTTCTCAACGTCCACGTTTCACACCCATACAACATTACACTCAACACCAAGGATTTTACCAATCTCTTCCTGATTCCTTTATCAAGTCCCTTTGTCATCAGTTCCCTTCGTTTCATGAAAGCTTCCTTTGCCAATGCTATCCTTTTTCTAATTTCTGTCGAACATCTTCCATCCTTCGAAGGAAGGCTGCCCAAGTATGGAAATTGATCTACTTGCTCTAGTTTTTCCCCATCCACCCTTATTGTTAACTTAGCTTTCCTTCCCTATCAACGGAAATCGTAAGAGATCAGAAGCGAATTTATTCTAACTTTAACTTGAATTTTTGGATGCTGCCCTTGGCTGTATTATTCGTGACTTAATACGTTTTTCCGTCTTTTAGATTTCGAGAAGATGTGTTCTGTCTCCTTCCTCTATTTCTTTGTCTGGACTTGTGAAAGTGAATGGGTTTGAGGGCCGTCAACACTGGTAGAAGGATTTCGGAGGCCCACACTCGGTAAGTCGTTTTTATTTTCATTTTTGCTTTTTCCTTTAGCCTTCGTTTTATTGGTAATATTTGTGCCTTTAAATATCACTGGTACCCTTTTTTCCCTTTTTTATTTCATGTATTATATATTTCCTTGTAGCAAATCCACATACACTTTTTCGAATCGTTTAAATAAATGTATTCTATGAAATACGGAGTTAAGTTAAGACGATATGTTAATAAAGAACATTAATGTCATTAACAACCGCATCCGTAATGTTACCTTCAATTACTAATCATTAATGGGAGGGGAAAATGGAGCTAGCAAAAATCAATCTTTTTAATGAATAGCGACGTTAATGACAATAAAATACCTTTTGCTTGTGCTGTTCCCTACCTCTGAATCTAATTTTATTATATTTAATTATATTTTCATTTATGCTCAGATTTATCTTCCATTAATTAGTCTTATAGCTAAGAAGTTTATCATTCACGTTTACCTGGACATCATACATTGAGAATATACATTAAAATTGTAATTTAACTAATATCCATGAAATCATAATTGTCGTTACCATGCAAAGAGCTACCTAATTGAGTTCTTATGGGAAGAGTGTACGTTTGCGTGACCTAAAATTTACTTAGTTCCAAATAAATTCAACCGATACGGCCTTGATCATGTAGACGTCTATCGTGACTTCATATAATTAGTATACTTTTTGCGCAAGAACATTTCTTTCGAGTTGGTTTTTGGCGAATAAAGCTTTCCTGTGAATAAAATATGATATTTTTATTAAGTCTTGTGGTTCCAGATATTTATCATAGTATTTGATTAATTTTTCAAAGTGAATGAGAAGTGATTTCTAATGAACTGCTTATATTAAATATGTAGATTGGATACCGGTACGTAAGAAAAGGAAAAAAAAAGTAATTTTGACTTTAGGAATACCATCCTCATTCCAAAGGTCACTGCTGACATCCGAAATAAAGGATGAATTAAGTTAAGGTAATATTTTAAACAGTGAAAGACTTCGGTACACTCCAATAAATACTTAACTTTAATTATTGAAGCACTAAATTAAAAGTGATAGACTAAATGATAGAGTATAAGCGATATTAATTATACAATTTCTTAATATGACTTCAGATCGTTCTTCATACGTATATTATCATTAAATTTGGAAATTGAATCCAAATCTCTTCTATGTTAAAGTCATTTTTACTTATAAATTTTTACCATGTTTCTTTGTGAAATGGATTAAGCGATTGGGGTATCAAGAGGCTGCAGTACTAATGTTACTCTGAAAAAAGTGTCGTGATGATTCACAGAAACCTGAGAATGCAGACTTGAAAAAGATGGTTATATCGTATTCCAAAGTACACATACTTCAACTAATCTATCTTTAATCTTTCTCGAAATCACAGTGTTTTTTAATACGTGGGGGGACCCAAAAGTAACGAGAACCGGGCTGTGGAGGGGAGGAACGTCAGGGGACCGAGTTCTGGTTGGTAGGGTATTTTGGCGGGAACTCTCATGAGTCAGTATGCAACGTTTCGTCGCCGTGAGAGCAACTGTTTGTGCGCAGCATTTCTTTTATCAAAGTAACTTTTTCCCATGTGGCGAAAACGTGAGATGGCTGACGCTCGAGAGCAACGTGCGGCGGTAAAATTTTGTTTTCTGTTGGGGAAAACGGCTGCGGAAACTCTTGTAATGCTTCAAACAGCTTACAAGGTTGATGCTTTGAGTCAAGCTCGGATCTACGACTGGTTTTGGCGGTTTAAAAGGGGCGAAATGACGATTGAAGACCAACCTCGTTCCGGGCGCCCCTCAACTTCAAGAACTGACGACAACGTTGAAAAAATCAACACCCTAGTCTGTGAAGATCGTCGCCGAACAATTGATGAGCTCTCTAATATTTCTGGCATGTCATGGAGTTCAATTCAGAGGATTTTATCTGAGGATTTGCACATGAGAAGAGTTGCAGCCAAATTTGGCTCACACTGCGTTGTCTGTGAGGCAGTTTTCGAGTAAAAACGGAATGACACCGATTACTCACCCGCCGTACTCACCTGACCTGGCCCCCTGTGACTTCTTTTTGTTCCCTAGGCTCAAAAAGAACATGAAAGGAAAACGTTTTGGGACTGTGGAAGAAGTGAAACAAAAATCGTTTCTTCTTAGAAGAAGTAGCCAAAGTTTTATGCTGTATAGACATTTAATTTTTTCTGAAGTTCAAGGCTACCATTGTTTTTTTCCTAATCAAACTCTGAAATCTAAATAATGTTTAATATTAATAATTTCCGTGTTTACTATATTTGAGTATATGGGAGAAATATTTCATTCTCTAATGTAAGTGGATAATTACTTTTTCTCTGCTCAGTACGATGCCCAGCTCTTAAAAGACTCACGAAGAGCATTTATATCCCACATAAGACCTTTCGGAGGAGAAATTTCCTTTCTTAATTGTCCTGGTTTTCTAGTTAATAGGGGATTTGAGAAATTGCAGACCTTATTTAAATATCAGCTTATCATAAGTCATACCTCTGCACATAATTTACAGTCCACACATTGGTTTCGGTTACTCGTGAACAAGTTTTCGTTCATTCGCGTATTACCTATCTTGAAAACTAATCGCAATTTATACATATACTTATCTTCCTGATGTAAGTAACTCTCCGGAAGGAATGTCTAAAAGCTGTGATTAAAAATTTAACCACTTGAAGAAATAGAGATATCATATTGTTTTTGTTCCAGATTCTCAAAAATTAATGTAAGAGATAGGAAAATTTTTCATATCTTCTAATTGTAAACAACATTCCCCCATTAGGACTAAGAAGATACTTGAATTCGAGCACCTTCATCCATAGTAGCAGGAATGCAGAGGTCCATCTTCTAATATATTAAAGTAAGTCACTTGTGTTTGTGTATTTGTGTGTGGTTAATTCATCTAAAACATTTGAACTAAAAGACGTATACCTTCCAAACTTTGGTGAAAGTTGAAAGTTTCTCGTGCACAGAAAATAGTAAACATTTTTTATTTGCCTTGAGGTTTTTGATTGTACCCCAAAACGGTCAAGGCTGTCATAAAAAATGCATCCAAAATTCACTTTTGTCACTCATATGCTTATTGCTTTTGCAAATTTAAAATGGAAGGAATAGTCGTGCAAATAGAAGCAAGCTTTAAATAACGATAAATTTCATAAAGATTCTAATTTTGGTCATAGAATATTATATTTGATTTGAAAATGCTAGACTGCTGATATAAGGAAGAAAGAATTGTGCAAATTATTGAGTTTTAGAAAGACTAATCTCCTTGAGAACCAAAGTGATTGCATTTCCTTCAAAATGCGTGTGATTTAGGTTATTAGCTTTAGATGATTAAAATTTAATAGCAATAGATGATTAAAATTGAATAATTCTTACCTCAATTTTAATTATTTCACAGTGGGTCCACTGCATTCCCTATATAATACCTACAAAAGATTTCCATGGCATGGGAAATTATTTTATGTTGTTTTCCTTACTTACATTTTGAGTTTTAGAAGTATTTAAATGTAATGTTCACTAAATCAATGAGATAAAGTACAGAAACACAGATTATTTATCCCAATGGTGGAATATTTTAATTATTGAATGAAATCAATGTTAGGGGATTGTTATAAGCTGTGTTAAATGTAGAACTACTGGTGGCTTTTCTAATTCAAGAGTAAATTAGTAATGGGAATTTTAATTGTGCTAAACTCTTTATTTGTTAGGATATTTCCTATACATCATATTTTTAAAAGAGTGATCTACTTAGAAAAAGCAATGTCAAGTAAAGTTGAATTTAAGCTGCTGAAAAGAGAAGGCAGCCAATATAGGTGTTTTAGAGGGTGAAATTCACTCCTCATTTGTGGTTCATTAAGGCAAGATTGATCACCTATATTTGCTTGTGATAACATGATTTTTATCAGGCTTCCTATTTTTTACTTAAATTTTTACTTTTACACTTATACTTTTTGATAATTCCATTACAAATTAGTAATATATTTTGAACTATTAGTTCCTTCTTATTGGTTGCATTTGCTGATTAGTTATTATTCTTCACTTACAGATTCATTTATCTACTTGAGCTGTAGCAACCAAAGAGGAGTACTGATGGACATACTTCAGGAAATTATAGGTGATATAAATATAAATTGAATGGTATTATCTTATAACAATGGTTTGGATATATTCCAGTACTTATTTTTAAGTACTAAGCTTAAAATAGGATATTCTCAAAACTTCAGGTCTACTAAGGTATCTAGAGGAAAACATGCTCAATAAATGAAAATCAATGAGATTCTATTTCTATATAATATCATAATTAAGTAATGTTTCATTTAAAATAGACAGCAGCAAATTCTGTCTTACTACAGGGAAAGTTTGCTAAATATGAAATAAATGTTGCCTGGAGGATTATATATAAACCCATCCATTTCTAAAAAGTTTGTTGCAAATTGTACAGGTGCTATAAATGATTATCCTACTTTCCAACTTTTATTAATTATCATATGTATATATTTTATATTTCTGGAAGTCTTTCTCTTAAAACTTGACTACTAATAGTGATCCATTATGATAACATACTGCACATTTCCCAGAAAATATGTAACAGGAATTTATCCTGTCTACATTCTTAGAAGCCTGTTTCTAAATTAGGCAATATGTATGGAACTGTTGATTTTTTATTTCCCTTTCTAATATCATAAATGTTTTTAATAGAAGGTCTAATACTCATTTCACATCACAATATTTTCAAGATCATTTGTAAAATCTTAAATAAAATCCAGTATTCTCTTTTGATATACATTATGCAAACAAATTCAAAGACAGAGAGAAATATCCTACAATTTTATTTTATTAAAATTTTTTTATAGAGCCGAAAGTGAAAATCAATGGCAACAGAATGTCAACAGAAGGAAGATACATAAGAGAGGAAGCAAATGGTGTGCCTGTACCTCATATCTCATGCCTTCCAATACAGTGGAATGCAAGCACAAGGATATGGAATAGAAGAAGAGTAAGGGTTTGAGGATGGACCAATAACGTAAGCAGAAGAAGAACTACATGGTGCCCCAATGGAAAGGCAGACCTAACTGAAAAAAACATTGAATGTGATAAAATATTTAAAACATTCCTGTAGATTTCTCTTGAATCCAACACATTATGTTTTCATATATATATATATATTCATTATTGTCAGTTATGGAAAATATATAATTAATTATTATTATTATTTGTAAATACATATAAAATATATTAACTCATTGTACAGCCAATATGAGTATTATTATAAGTATATAAGTATTATTTTTGACATTCATGTAAAAAGCAATAAAAATATAACCCTTCTACCCTAACCTATATCATCATCAATCCAAATTAATATTTATATTTTGCTTAATGTATAATCATAAATAAGATTTTATAATATTTTATGTAATAAAGAATATAATAACAACATTCATATTATATAAAATTGCATCCTAGGCAATAAAACAAAATTGAATTGATTGTATAGACACAAAGATTTGTAAGCCTAGGAATATGTATTACTATTGATCACTGTATCATAATTTTCCATTGAATTCCCTAATAAACTTCAACGTATGGGGATAAAGAGGATATAATGGGGAAGGGTAACTATGTAGTACATGAGGGAAAGGGAGGAGAAAGAAAGGGGCAGAGCAAATAATAGGGATGTAACATGATGGGAAATGATTTTCTAGTGGGAACAGAAGGTGGGGAGGTGCATAAATGGGAATGGGTAGTGGGGGGAAAATGTGGCAAGGCACACATCAGATACAGAGGGAGAGAATGTCAAAATAGAAGATAGGGGGAGAAGTAAAAGAGGGGCATAGTTTTCGGAATGTGACGACAGGAGTGAGGGCCATAGATAGATTGGTGCAGAGGGTCAATATAGGACAGGTTAGGGAAGGGGAAGACGGGAGGGAGGGACAGGGGTAGGTTGAGGCAGTAGGGGGGCAGGTTTGGGGAGAGGGAAGGGTGGGACAGGGGTAGGTTGGGGCATAGGGGGCAGGTTAGGAAAGGGAGAGACAGGAGTGGGTTGAGTTAGGACAGTAGGGGGCAGGGTAGGAAATGGGGAGATGGGAGGGAGAGACAGGGGTAGGTTGGGGCAGTAGGGGGCAGTGTAGGAAAGGGAGAGACAGGGGTGGGTTGTGGCAGAGGGGCAGTAGGTGCAGGTAAGGAAGGGGAAGACGGGTGGTTGGGGCAGGTAAGGGAAGGGGCAGACGGGAGGGAGGGAAGGAAGAGACAGGGGTGGGTTGGGGCAGGTTAGGCAAGGGGCAGACAGGAGGTAGGGACAGTTGTAGGTTGGGGCAGAGGGGCAGTAGGTGCAGGATAATAAGGGGCAGACAGGTGGTAGGGACAGGGGTAGGTTGGGGCAGAGGGGCAGGTAAGGGAATGGGCAGACGGAAGGGAGGGAAAGGGGTAAGTAGGGGGCAGGGTAGGAAAGGGATAGACAGGGGTGGGTTGAGGCAGAGGGGCAGGTTAAGGAAGGGACATACAGGTTAATGTTTTTTCTGTATGTACTTTTTAAGGGAATTTCTAATAATTATATATAGTTTCCTTTGAATATTTATTTCAGGTGTTTATACCCCGAGTCTATTTGGTAATTATGAATTGAAATGAGATTCCTATGAGCTTCGATTATTTTTAGGTTGCCTATGACCCTGCAAATTATTTATAAGATGCTTCATAATTGCCAAAACTGGTAATTAGAAGTAGTTATATAAGAAATGTGTTGTCTGTTAGCCAAGAAATTTGATGACTAACTAATTATCTATGGATAATTATTAATTTAAGATAAAGTGAAAATCCCTGTTACCTTAACCCTTTCGAGACTGTTGTCGGCTATAGACGACGGTAGATTTCCTTCGCTTAACTACTGTTGTCGGCTATAGACGACGGCATTTTTCCTACGCAGAAAGACGGCTGTCGTGTATAGACGACGCAGGTATAAATCTCGCGTGGGTGCAGTTTCAGAGGATTAGGATATTATAAACTTACCCTTCTGACCCTTTTCTGGGGGATTTCTGACCTTTCCTTCTGCACCACAAAGAGGAAACTCAGCCCCCGGGGTCGTTTATAACCCTTTTTACTGCATGGTGCCGCGGCAAATTAAATCTCATTGCAATAATTTTGCGAAACAATTGTTTTAGCAGTAATTGTCAAAATCACATTAGATATTAAAATCTCGCTCTTTGCTGACTATGTACAACTTTTAAACGAAATTCTACCGTTAATATTAAGGTTTTTAGTATACTACCATGTAAAAATATAGCAGTATACTGAATTCCTTAATAATAATGCTGGAATTCCGTTTAAAAGTTGCATATAGTCGGCAAAGTGCAAGATTTTAAGTTCCAAATTCATATTGACAACTAATGCAAAAAAGTACTCTTTGGCAAAGCGACAGCAATAACATTTAGTTAGCCGCGGCCCCGTGCTGTGAGAGGGAAGGTTAATTACCCGGCGACGGTTTCCCCCGATTGCGGTTGCCGAGGATTAGGACTAAGAAGGGTTCAATTCTATACCTGACACCATCTGAGTCGAAAAATGCTTCCGTGTCCAGGAGAAGTTTTTCCTTCGAATGTATTCGGTGCCAGAGAGCGATTTTAAGAATATAAGGCCGTCTCGAAAGGGTTAAGAAATGTTGAAATTTATACCAAGCAAGGTAAAGAACTTGGTACAAACTTATCAAAAAGAAATTTTGCAGATGAATGTGAGGGTAAGAACTACTGCTAATGAAGATACGACCCCAGTACACACTGCTAATTTTCAATAAGACTTCTGGTCCAACCTTCTAAACAGATAAGTCTAAAACCAATAGCCCAGTTATCTATTATTAATACAGAATATGATTTGTTTTGCTGTTTTTACCTCCTTTCTAAATTCATTTTCTTTTTTCTATCTATTAAAATGAAGTTTGAGTGCTATCAGAATTAGTGTTAACTGCAGAATAAAATGAATCTTTCTTGGCAGTAAAATTTAGATTTCCAGAAGAGAAAATGATATGGATGTTAATTAAACGTTTGGATACCAAAAAAGACTGAAACACAGCATACATAAAATGACTGACTGTAAGGACTGCATGTATGTACCATTAAAAGGACAACTTAAGTTGTGTCTGCAGAGAGTAACCCAGAAGAAACAAAAACCTAACGATATACAGAAATCACCACGGTTGGAATATCTGCAGGGGCATTACAGTTTGCCCACACAAAGAATACTTCTTAAGTGCCTTGTATAGCTCTTAATTTAATAATTCAATGTTTGAAAGCCTATGGCTCTTTTTGTTGGATCCATTCCTGCTGTTGCTGTATCAGCATTGATTGCAACAGCTTCCAAAAGCGATAAAAAATTGAAAGAAGCCTGTTTGGTGAATTGAGGACATTAAGAAACGATAACCAAGTGAAAGAATGATTCTTTAACACTGTCACTTCAGCAGGAAGATTTTATTGAACTGATCCATAAAATTGTATCAGCACTGATATTTTCCTCATAATTCTTATTAAAAAATACTTATTTTATTTTTGAATAGTTAGGATCAAATTACTTTTGATTTAATGTACGCTAAGTGCTCAATATAAGTTTGACTCTTGTAACCTCGATTCGACTCTACATAGAATTCTTATGAGAGAAGTTTAAAGATCATTTTGATCGATTGCAGATTTTCTTCCCTTTGCGGAATTAAATTAGAAATGTTGGTCCTACGAAGTGGAGGCAAGTATCAAAAGAAATAAATTTGAATAAAGATTCTTATTTTGGTCGTGCAAAATCGCATATATTCTAAATTACGAGAATTAGGATGAAAACAACGCTAACTTTTCCATTATAAACAAATAGTCTCCCCGATGACTGATACTATAGTGAAACTCGACTCTCACACGAATATATGGGAAAGAGTGTTCCATATTATTTTTAATTACTGGTATTAGCACTTAGTATTGTTTTTTGGGTCCATATTAAACTTATGTGCTACCAGAGCTGTTTTCATGGTGAGGAAAGCAGTAGTAAACTTCGAAAATCAATAGTCGGCAATATATTTTTACAATAAATGTTAACTACTGTACTTAAAGGTATAGCTCATGTTGATTCAATCAAGGAGGAATACCATGGATGATCAGTACGGAACCCTTTTCTTTCAATATTTTACTAAACTTCGCGTCTATCGGAAATGGTTGCAGAGAATCGACTTCAAGTTCCCTGGCGAAAACGCAGTTTTCGTTGCTCCACTGTCTCACTCGAGGCAGGCAACACAAATTTTCGATAGTATGTAAATGACAAATAATGCGAGAATTGTTATGTTTGATCGCATGATAATGTGCCTTGTTTAGCTTGTAAGAAAATTTAGTAATTCTATCGATAGTTACCGGAAAATTTTACACATTACTCTCCGCAGTTTCCGTCCGTTTTGTTATTTTGTTAGAGAGGGTACTTTTCGTTTGTTAGAAAGATACGACAATCACTTGGTAAGTATATTTCTAAGTTATTTTGGTTAATTGAAAGATACGCTGTGGCTAAAGCTGGCCACTGAGTGATTTTATTGTGTATTCTCCGTGCAGGTCATGCGATGGTGTTAACACTAATATTTTGCTTTCCAGGAAATTTTTTATTTAAGCTATAGCAGA
This sequence comes from Pachydiplax longipennis, assembly GCA_036926295.1. Taxonomy (NCBI): domain Eukaryota; kingdom Metazoa; phylum Arthropoda; class Insecta; order Odonata; family Libellulidae; genus Pachydiplax; species Pachydiplax longipennis. The sequence goes on along the minus strand of JAVFKF010000024.1, from coordinate 7,434,911 downwards.
GGAATATTGTTTACATTGCTTTCAATTATATCGTTGGGCATATATCAGAGTTATTAACCTGTTAACTCTCAGAGGCATTGATGTGTTATGAATGGGATTAGGTTGTTAATAACTTACTATTGGTCACCATAAACACTGTCCAAGTTAATCAGCGTTCAAACGGTAATTGTTAAGGTAAGCACAAGATGCTTCTGGCAGATGCTAAGAAGCTAAAGTAGTTGATAAAATTAGTAATGATTGCCAGTGTTCTAAAAATAATAAGTAGAAATATTCTGGAAACTATCTTCCAAATCTATGTCAATCTGCTGTTGAACAAGTAAATGTACTCCTCATTTAGAAATATATTGCGACTCTCTTCTTCTTAGACATTTTGCAGATTTATCTACATATACTCAATTCATATTTTATTTTTAGTAAATTTTATATCAGGTTTATAATTGTAACAATTATATATCATATAACATCCAAACAATACCAAAATTTTAAAGGCAAATTGATCATTGAAATTGTTTACTAGTAGAACTTTCTAATTCCCCATGGTGTATGATGGAGATTCTTGGTATCAGTAACTGTTTGAATTTATGTTAATTGATTCCTATTGATGGAAACAATTAAATATTGATGGTAGTGTCTAAGCAAATAGTCAGCTTAAGAGTAAAAAATTTGAGAAAGTAGCCTTTCTCTTAGGATAAAATATGATGTTAGTAAGCAAGAAGTAGGATTGATAACAAAATGCTATCTACTGGTGGTACTATGAATATTTATTTAAACTGCTTGGATTAAATATGTGTAGATCATGCAATTATAAGTACCTATTATATTGATCAGTGTTATTTATGTATTTATTAATTCCAGATTGACCTACCTTTTCTTACATGTTTAATTGTTGTGAATATTTCATAGTACACCCTGGTATAAAAAAATGTTCAGTTTTAAGTAGGAGGCATTCCCATATTTTACACAGACCTAGCAATGAATCGAGCAGTGACTCATTCTTGATGTGTTTGAAAAAACATTCTGTTGGATCCAGATATATTTTTGATTTTTTGGCATTTATCTATTTTTGCACTTTTTGTGTTCTTAATCTAATATGGTACAGGATACTGTCCTTTTCAGTTTTTCTACTGCTGGTGCATTCAATCTTTTCTGAAATGATACAAATGAAAACAATGATTAAAGTTTAGGATTTCATCATCAAGAAAAGATAACTGCATTCTAAATTGATCAGAGGTAATACACTTGACTGATCTTAATTTATTTTCCCTTTATGAATTGATTAATATCTCATTTTATATAGAGTTATTCTGCATTCACAGTGAATATACTGGGGTATTTCTGTGTTAGTTTAGATGGTGAAGTCCAGAATTTTCCCTCATGAGTGGCAAGAGGTCATATGAATTCTTGGTAAGTGAGGATTCACATTTAAAGAAGAAACTATTTAGTCATCGATGGCTCTGCAATCAATTGGCCTTATCTTTGGCCTTATCTTATACAATGTCATCTCCAGTCTGATAGAGCCATGTAAGGAGCACATAAACTGCTATAGTGAATCTAAAGGAATACTTAGAGTTACTTTTAATTTCATATGCATACTTTTCTTTTTGTTTTTTTTTGTTGTAAGAAAGGGAAGAGGAATGGTGACTAATATTTCTGCTAATATATAATAAATTCTGATTAATTAAATTTTAACTAATCATCAAGTAGTCATTTTTTTGTGGAATGATTGGAATAATTGTAGACTTATTATTAGCTGCCTAGAACTAGAACAGAAAATATTTAAAGTAACAAAATCTCAGAATAATATTCTGAGATGTGGTTACATCTAAATATATTGTGCCTCTCACAGGACTATCTTTTGCAGTCTTTGTACTTCTGGTGTTCATTATCTTCCCTGGAAATTATATAATATTTTTTCCAGACAGGGTGAATTTCGTGTGTTAGAGAGATGCGGCAAGTACTTATTAAGTAGGTGTTCAATCATAATATATACTACGGAGAGATTTTACACTACTGAGTGAATTTTATGGTATTTAGAAAGTGAATTCAGTGTTTACTGAATTTAATTTAAGAAATTCTTAATACATCGCTAAATGCTTACATTAACGTACATTCTAGTTGATGTATTTCATAATCTATGCATCTGTGAGCGTTCCTAATGAAGTATTTCGTTGTATAAATCCCAGTTGATACATCCCTTCCTCTATGAAACTAAATTGGACCAACAGCTTTGCTGGAGTCATTCATGATTCACTACTCTATGGCTCCTTCATTTATATTTGAATTTATGTCATTAAGCATTTAAATTGTTCTTAATTTCTTCTAATTTTTAAAAAATCATCAATATTTTGTGCCTGATAATGAGCTCTGAAATTTCCTTTTATTTGGCTTTCTATAAATGAGGCACACGTCCACCACATAAGATACTAAATGATGAAAGAACTACTGCTGATACTTCCTAAGAATACTTCACTTCACTCCTTGAGTGAATGGAGCAGCTGAGTGAAGTGAATACTAGTAGGTGCAGGTTCAGTTACTTAATATGCCTAAATACTATAGATGCTTATCATTCCTGATGGATACTATTTTTTCCTTATTAGATTATCAATCACTAACTGCAATCTTTTGGCTACGGAGGGAAGATGTAGAGGTCTTTTACGCATTATACAAGGAGAGGAATCCATTTGAGTTGACCAGTAAAAGGAGGAATTTGTGAGCGATTTGTTGGATTTTTATGATGTGAGGTCCTGTTAATATTTTTTTTATAATTATTCCTAAAACTTATATGATTTTACTTTTGGGATGCATTTTTTCCATAGCAGGGTAGGAATATTAGTACTTTTTGATTAAAACTTACTACAATACACATCTTGCAGGGGTGACTGATTTTCTTCAATCTTGACAGCATTTGAAATATTGGAAGAGGTGGGTATTATGTCTAATGATATCAATTTCTGAATAGTATGATTGGATAAAGAATGCAGTATTCTATGTGAAGAGAATTTTATGAATGCTTTGAGTTTGGAGAATATTTTTAATTTAGCAGTTAAAAGGAATGGGCCTTAGTATTGAACCTTGAGGAAGAGCAGCAATGGTTAAGTATTTGGGTACAAAGGTGTTGGATATTTTAACCCAGATGAGTCTATCACAGGTGTTTCTGGATAGCCAAGTGTGCAGCATGTCTTCTTTGATGAAAGCAGTTCCAGGTGCTGATATGATTGAAATGACCTCATGTTTCAAAGTGTTTTTAATCTCCTACAAATCCTTCTTTTACAAAATTGTAGATAGATAATTGTAACTCTTGGTTAGTGATGCAGGGTTGATTTTTATCCTGATTTTAAGGTTGTTGCTCCCCTTTTTTGTTTTTTTTTCCTTTTGACCCCATGATTTTCAGTAGCTCTACGGACTCATGTTACGAAGAAGTGTGGTAATGTTTTAGTTTTATGCCAATCAATTTCTGATAAACACAATTTTTCTAGGGTGGATCCTAACTGAAAGAACACCAAGAGTCTTGTATTCTTCTTTTGGACATTCTGATTTAGACTGAATTATTTCTACACAATATTATGGAATATCCCTGTCTAATTAAAAACTGTTTTTTGGAGCATTTGCTGAGTTTCTCAGGACTGGATCAGTTATGAGATTCAATTCCAGCTTCCAGCTACATTTCTTGAGGTGAGTATATACATATATGAATGGATAAATACAAACTTCTACTCTTCTTCATTGGCATTCCTTTCTATGGGGCATCATTCAATGCGTTAGATAAAAATTAAATGTTTTTTTATATATGCTAACATTTATTTTCTTACTTAATGCCCAGTGTGAATAGAGGGAAGGATTCAAAGGATTTCCTCTCCTTTTGGATGAGTTGCAAGATGAAGATTGCTTAGAAAAGGATTCAGAATCTTGGAGTGATACCTATGATGAATACAGAAATGGAAAAATTAATTCCAAGCACAGGTGTAGAAGACCATCAAGATTTTATGGAAAATTTTTGACGAAGGAAAGGTTCCACTTACAGATTTGGGTAAGTCAAACTTGCATAACCACCTAAAGGATAATTATGTAGGTGGGACAGGAAGAGAGATCTAGATTAGATGTTATACCATTATGCCAGAGTATTAAATGCTTTAATTGCTTGATAATGACTATTATTATTATTTATGTATGCTGCGGTTTGAATATTGTCAGGTGGCATCTGTTATACATTTTCCAGTGAAATTACATTACATACATTAACGCACTACAATCTCCAACACCAGAAATCCCACAAGTACCAAATTTTCCAAAACCACATCCTTATAACCACAAACGGTCCCAGAATATACTCAAAAAAGTAAGACTCAACACATAGATCATCACCCCTGGTATCCCCTTATCACCAACACATTTATGCCATATTACTTCCACAATAACAGTTACCATTAGTTTACATCTGTTCCTTGGATATGTCAATTACACAAAATATTAATCAAGACATAACTAAACCAACATCAACAACATTGCATCCAATATAAAACACAACAATATTTGTGAAAAACCCCATGAAAGTCACATGCACATTAATACCCAGACAAAACAGAAAACTCTCACCTCTCCATACTAACTAGGCATATGATTACTCGCAACACAGAGAACAATAAACATTTAACCATAGATAACTACCACGTACACTCATAAACTAATATTATTATATTACTAACTTACTATTTACATCAGCAGAATTTTAAAACATTATTTACATTTATCTATCTCATTATTTAATGTACTTCATCTATTATATATAGCTAACTCTCCGGATATCTTCTATTATATATAGCTAACTCTCCGGATATACCTATATATATATATATACGAGTAAAAGTTGCTTGCATACTGCAAGCTAATTGGTACAAATTTAACAATAAGTTCCCCTTACGGGTATCATCTTCGAAGCTTATCCAGCAAAATTCTTAAAAATTGCCGCAATGAATTTCTTACGTGAGAACTTTACATTCATCTGGCATCGAACTCATGGTCAAAGGTAACCTTTCTTCCACTGGTTCTGTATAAAACTACTTCAAACGCAAACGCTGTGATTTTGAATAGTCTCCTGCATAGAGAAAGGCCTCAAAACAATTTTTAAAAAAATTAGTGTAAATGACCGCCTGGCGTCGATCACAGGACCCGTTCGTGAGAGACAATGGCATGGAAATGTTAGATAACTGCCACTCTCACGTGTTTCAAAGTTTCAATTCAGTATCTCATGCGGAAGGTCCTAAAATGAGATTCCGTTCTTCCCGCTTGAAATGCATGGTAGAATCGGAATGACGCTCCAGCATCGAACCAAGGACCACTAGAGAAGCAGTGGACGTCATGAAAGAATCTTCTCAAACGCCTCTGTCACCATTCCGGGTTTTATCTTTCAAGCTTATCGGGAAGGCATTTAAAAAAATCGTCAAATATTTCAGCACTGCATTCCTTATGGAAGAATTTTGCATCCACCTGGCGTCGAACTCACGGTCTTTTGTAACATTTCTTCAATTCGTATTATAGAAGACTACCTCAACTTCAACCTCCGAGATTTTGGTTCCTCTATCTTACCGATAAGTGCCTCAAAATTTTTTTCAAAAATCCGCGCAATGCATTCTTATGGGAAAATTGCGATTTTTGGGACTTTCTGGTATCGAACCCATGATAGCTAGCGTCGATGTCTGAATTATTCTGGCATCTAGAGTATGTTCGGCGTATGTTCGACGCCAGGTGGGTCCGAAATGATTCCGTAAGAAATGCATTGGTGAAATTTTGGACGATTTTTTTTAAATGCCTTCCCGATAAGCTTGAAAGATAAAACCCGGAATGGTGACAGAGGCGTTTAAGAACATTCTTTTATGACGTTCACCATTTCTCTAGTGGTCCTTGGTTCGATGCAAGAGCGTCATTCCGATTCTACCATGAATTTCAAGCGGGAATAACGGAATCTTATTTTAGGACCTTCCCGATAAGATATTAGACCGAAACTTTGAAACAAATCATAATGGAACTTATCTAATATTAATTCGCTATTTTCTATCACAGAAGGTCCTGAGTTCGACGCCAGGCGATTTTTTGCGCGAATTTTCGAAAATTGTTTTCAATCCTTCCTCCGAGCCGTAGAACAGTGAAATTCACGGAGGTTGGAGATGAGATGGTCTTCCATAGTACGAAAGGAAGAAATGCTACCAAATGACCGTGAGTTCGACGCCAAGTGGGTGCAAAATTCTCCAGTATAAAATGCATGGCGGTCAATTTTTACAATTGTTTTGAATGCATATCCGATTACCGGGAACGATATAAAATGGAATGAACATAGAGGCTATTCATATGTTTCTGATACGCTGTCCGTCATTACTCTGACGTTTCTTGGTTCGATGCAAGAGCGTTATTTCTATTCTACCGTGTATTTCAAAGGGGGATGGCGTATTCTTATTATAGGACCTTCTTTATAAGATATTCAATTGAAACTTTGGAACAGGTCAGAATGGCACTTATCTTACATTAATATGCAATTTTGTCGCACCATCGGGTCCTTAGTTCGTTGCCAGGCGGTCTTATGCGCTAAGTTTTCAAATTCATTTGAGGCATTACTTGGTATGATACTGAATTCAACTGATAGCTTGCAGTATGCAAGCAACTTTTACTCGTATTAATATATAGTCATACCATTTTAGTTTGATGCAAATTAACACTTGAGACTCGCACGAATATCCCTTCCTAAAACCGTGCTATTCTTCATTAATTGAATCTTTCATCTCACAGAAATATTTTAACTAATCAGCTCTCATTGTTTCAAACAATTTACAAAGGACTCTCCTTAAACTTATGGGTCTGCAATTCATAACTAATCTTTTATATCAACTCTTGAGTATGGGTACTATTTTTGCAGTTTTCCAATCCTTAGGAATTAAGTTATTATTGATACATATGTGGAATATTCTTCTAAGGCAGGGCACGATTCCCAGTCTTCCAATATGATCAATTCATTTCTTATTCCATCCGGTCCCTGACTTACATTAATTTTTAACTTTCTCACTCTCCTGGGGATTTTAGCTTAAGGTGAGAAAAGTAAAAATGGAAGGATTCACTGTAGGTGACCAATTGTTATTTCACTGACTCCTCACTGACACCTCCATATTTGGCTTTTCACCTGCTACCTCATTATTCAGATAACTACCTACGATTATTCATTACGATGCTCTGTGGGCACCAATCATGTTGGCCCTCACTGCGAATCAAACGTAGGGCCCCTTCCACTAAAGACGAATGCATTGTCAACATGTTTACCTAGTGGCTTAAAATATCCTTAGAATTGAATTGAACTTATCATTGAAACAAAGATGTGATATACTATCACATTTAATATATTGTACTATGAAAATTTAAGTGAGCAAATAATCAAATGTAAGAAACCATACATAAAACAAAGATAATTTGGATAGTAGACTGGTAAAACGTCATACACAGTGACATGAGATTAGGATTTTGATTGACTTCTGAAATGGTTTTATAAAGCCTTCGTATGGGCCCAAATATATATTTCGAAGTACTTTATGGCAATAGTATTCTGAGAATTTGTACTTCCAAATATTGTTTGGCTCTCACAGGATTATCTTTTGCAGTCTTTGTAGCACTGGTGTTCGTTCACCCTGGAAACATGCATACAATACAATGATTACAATACAATGCAATACAATGTTACAATGATTAAAGTTAAAAAGGTAACAATAGAGAAGAAAGGCTGATATTCTAAATTAATCAGAGATAGATTGCAGGATAATCTCCGTGGTCATTTGAATTGTTTGCCGAAAGTTGTATCAAGAATTGCGTCAATGCACTGCTTAGAATTAGCTAGCTGAGTTTTATCAACGTAAAGGGCTACTTAACATATCCCTTTCATATGTTCTTACATATAGACCCTACTTTAATAGACTGCAAATTTTCGGAGGTATTCATCGGTTTTCATGTGAATAAATCGAGAGATATCTATTATATATAGCTAACTCTCCGGATATATATACCTATATAGATATATATATATAGATATAGGGGATATGAATTCTGACCATGTTCCACAAGTGCCATCGACGTCAGATTTTTACGACGTACTGGCCCCACACTTTAGATGCCAGAATAATGCAGACATCGACGCTAGGTGTCATGGGTTCGATGCCAGAAGGTCCCAAAAATCGCAATTTTCCCATAAGAATGCATTGTGCGGATTTTTGAAAAATTTTTTGAGGCACTTATCGGTAAGATGGAGAAACCAAAATCTCGGAGGTTGAAGTTGATGTAGTCTTCTATAACACGAATGGAAGAAATTTTACAAAATGACCGTGAGTTCGACTCCTGGTGGGTGCGAAATTCTTCCAAAAGAAATGCATTGCTGCAATTTTTGAAAATTTTTTTTATTGTCTTCCCGATAAGCTGGTAGGATAAAACCCGGAATGGTGAGAGAGGCGTTTGAAAACTTTCTTTCATGAATTTCACAGTTCGTCTAGTGGTCCTTGGTTTGATGCAAGTGGGTAATTCCGATTCCACAATGCATTTCAAACGGGGAAAACGGAATCTTATTTTAGGACCTTCCCGATAAGATATTGAATCGAAACTTTGGAAAAATTCATAATGGCACTTACCTAATATTAATTCGCTATTTTCTCTCACAGAAAGGTCCTGAGTTCGACGCTAGGCGGTCATTAGCGCGAATATTTGCAATCTGTTTTGAGACCGTTCTCGATGCGATAGAGCAATCAAAATTACGGTGTTTGCAGATGAGATAGTCTTCCATAGTATCATAGGAAGAAATGTTAGCAAATGACCGTGTGTTCTACGCCAGGTGGGTTCGAAATGCTTCCGTAAGAAATGCATTGGTGAAATCTTGGATGATTCTTTTTAAATCCTTCCCGATAAGCTGGAAAGATAAAACCCGGAATGGTGACCGAGGCGTGTGAGAACATTCTTCCATGTTATTCGCCGTTTCTGCAGTGGTCCTTGGTTCGATGCAAGAGTGTCATTCCGATTCTACCATGCATTTCAAACGGGAATAACGGAATCTTATTTTATGACCTTCCCGATAAGATACTGAATTGAAACTTTGAAACAAGTCAGAGTGGCGCTTATCTATTATTCGTATGCCATTGTCTCTTACAAATGGGTCCTGTGTTCGACGCCAGGCGGTCATTTACGCAAATTTTTAAAGATTGTTTTGAGGCCTTTCTCAATGCAGGAGACTATTCAAAATCACAGCCTTTGCGTTTGAAGTAGTTTCCTATAGATCCAGTGGAAGAAAGGTTACATATGACCCTGAGTTCGATGCCAGATGGATGAAAAATTCTCACGTTCGAAATGCATTGCGGCAATTTTTACGATTTTTGCTGGATAAGCTTCGAAAATGATACCCGTAAGGGAAACTTATTGTAAATTTTCACCAATTAGCTTGCAGTATGCAAGCAACTTTTACTCGTTATTAAATAAGGTAAAGTCATTGTTATTAATCTGATAATAATCATTACAGTACAGTGACAGAAAAGAAATCTCTCCGTCCCGTCCCACCATTCCCGTCCCGATCCCGCGCAGTCCCACCCTTCCCGCCCAGTCCCACCCTTCCCGCCAGTCCCACCCTTTCCGCCCAGTCCCACCCTTCCCGCCCAGTCCCACCCTCTCGTCCCGACCCACCCTTTCCGCCCCTTCTTACCTTTCCGCCTTCCAGTAGTATCCCCCTTCCGGTCCTCTTCCAACTGCAAGGGTCTCCTGAAAAGCAACAAAGAATAAGAACCTTTAATTTTACACAATTATCTTTCTCAATTAGGGTTTAAAACCTAAGCTTTAATTTAGTTAAAAATAATTAATTAACTTAAGATTTATACTTACATGATTCATTAATTTGTTTTTGGAAGCATTACTGCAAGTTGCAAATACGTCCTTCTGAGGATTATTTAGCCGAGGTATATTCAACCCCTCCTGAACATGCTCATGTCATAGATTTCTTGCTAAATTATTTAATAATAATAATAATTTAATAATAATATAATTTAATAATAATAATAATAATAATAATAATAATAATAATAATAATAATAATAATAATAATAATAATAATAATAATAATAATAATAATAATTTAATAATAATAATTTAATTCTTATTATTGGTCTAATTTAATGCACTATACTTAAGATATATTTATTGAAAGAAAGCAACTGCAGCCTATCAATTAGTAATATCATCGGTTGAAATCAGTGAATTTTGAAACTTTTTGATTTAAATATTTTTGCGAGAACCACCCAGAAAATTTAAAAATATCCATTATTTTAATAATCGTCTGCTTAATTCGATTTAAAAATCAATTACCAATTCCTAAGTAACTCTATTGATCTGTACATGTTATCTCCTAACACTGGCTAGAGATGAAGCACATACTTCCCTCACTATCCTTGCTAACTTTTATATCACATCCACAATCTGATCTAGCTTTGCTAAGTTCAATACTTCAATAAAAATCAATGTTCCAACTCTGGCTAGTTCTAATCTTTTACCTCACTATGAGGCTAATAATAATTAGCTGTCATTGCACTCGTTTTTCTAAGGGATCTTATATTGCACTTATTCTTAATATTACCTATAACATGAAAGTCTTATATTTATCTGTTAATATCAAAACTTTTCAACGAGCCTTTACTGGAAAAATCTTGCAAACTATTGGAGAAAATCCCAGAAAATTCATCAACAATATGGTAGTAATATAAAATGTTGAGTTTGACAGTATATTTTCGACTAAAAGTTGTATTTTATCGGCATATCAGAAGTTTATTGTTCCCATGGTCATATTGAAAATGAGCGCTACAAATGATTATTTAGCAAAGCGACTGTAATAATATAATGGTTTGCGTAAAAGCGTAAGAAACTTTTCTCAACTAGAAGCGCAAGAAAGGGTCAGTAACCTCGCGGTTATAAGCCTAAGAGTTAAATAATTTACTTGGCTCCATCTTTCAACCATCATAATACCGCATAATGTATGCATGGAATTATTTCTTTTACGTAAGGTAAACTTCGGCGTCTTTACTCGAAATATTTTCGTTTTTGTAGGATATTCTCCGTCGGGGAAAAACGACTGCAGGCGCGAAAGGTTGAAAATGTAGATGGTTGGTAAACAGATTCCCAGATAATAATACTAGTTCGTCTTTATTTATTGGTATTATAATCAAAGAATGCATTGCAACAAAAATCCCACGTGACTATTACGGAAAGTATTTTATTGACGACGGACTTTATAACATATACTAGCCGAGAAAATGCTGGTCTATTGACATTAATTAGTAATAAAGACCCGTTAAGATCGAGTTCACAGTTTGTTGGGAATGTCGTAAATGGGACTAAATACCAATTAGTGAAATGGACGAATGTAATGCATAATTGCCACATATACTTATATATCCCTATGAAGAATATATAGATTTACCTCAGTGATGAAATTCGAAATGATAAAAATCAATAGACTTGAAGGATTCGGATCTGATTCCCGCAATCGTCGGTGAATAATGTTTTTACCATGCCACAGCTGCCAAACCTATTCTCCCGAGGATTCAAAGCCCAGACGTTCATTGCTACGTATTTATCTATATGAATACGCATTGTCTGTACAAATGCTTTCCAAGTTTCTTCGGTATTTAAACACTTCGCGCGCGTTTCGTACATCGGAAAATCGGATATGAGTTTATTACGAAATTCTTCAAATAAGCTTTAGAGTAAATATAGATTTTGCGCTTAGGCTTTTGGTGCCTCACTATGTGAATATCGATATCTGTAATCACTGCTCTGTGACCGGATAATCCATCGCAAACTGATGCGTTTCGAAATCGCTTGGGGTGTTAGTTGGAAAAAGAAATGATATGCTCATTTCTTGGTTGACTTCTTAAAATTTCTGAAGTAACTGTTTTTTGCAATGTACTAAAAAGAGTTATACAACAGTCGCTATCTCGAGCTTGTTTCTTAACTACGTGATTTGGCAAATTGATATCGGGGAGATTAATATTTCCCACCGACAATGGTAATGTATTAGTTAATTTTACGAAAATAAAGCTTGATTTCCTCTTAGGGCCATTTAAAACTTGAGAGTTGGGTGGTTGATGAAAAGCACACACATTTAGATTTTGCATATTGTTTTCACCGATTGTGCACCAAACGCTTTCAATGCTGCTGTTTGAAAAAGTTTGTAAACTGCTCCGAGGGAATCTCTTAACTGATGTAAATACCCCAACGCCCATTCTATCTTGACGATCTTCACCAATATCATCTGTGGGCCAGCCTTTTGTGCATGTAATTTTATCTGAATTGTTACTTGGAATGAAATACTTTAGATCCGTTTCTCTATTTTGACGCTCCTACTTTTTATAACCGAAATTCTTAAGTGATTTGCGCTGGGAGAAGTCGAAGTGTGAATCATGTTTCCATATCTTTGAATATTTAAGTGGTAATTGAAATTACAATTCCACGACTTTTTGGTTTCTCACGTTCGGCCGGTAGCCAAGAAAGTCTTGCTTCTGTCGCAACACAGATAAGGTGGGAGTAATGAAATAGAAATTCCGTCTAAAATGATGACTAAATAGCTAAGTCACTCGGAGCTCTAACTACAGACCTATATGCTTGATTTACTTGATTTTCCCATACATGAAGAAATCAGTTTTATATGCATGAAAACATCACGAAGTATAGTACGATCGTTGATGTTTCAAGCTAGAACCGCGTATTCACTTACGTAATATCCGAAAGATAGAAGTCCTAGTTGGATTAATAGTACGAATGTAATACTATAAATGTTGAATAATAATACATTGGGTATACGGGTTAAGCAGTGAATTAAAATTGCAGTTGGAATGTTTCCATCGGTAATTTCTTTATTTAGAGTATGTATACAGTGAATAGAATTCTGTACGTAAGCGCTACATTTGTAAATAAAGTCACTTAATTTTTAAGGAATAATTAGAATATATCCCTATATAAGATGGGATTCTTTGGGAGAAAATTGTAAATTCTAGGTTATAGTAACTCAGTAAAGAGATAATACGGACGATTTAGAAGGCATAGAAGATATTATGTGTCCACTTTATTACAGTTACCGATGATATTTTGCGAGTAAATAGGTAAATTTAAGCTTGGACAAGTCGCTTCAAAAACTCATATCATTTCGCGGACAATTAGAGGCGCTAAACTATTAGAGAAGTTTTAGATGGTGCATAAACCCTCTAACAAACTCAGCTCGGTGATAAATAGATATGTATGTGTAGATGAAATGTTTTCTGTGTGCTGTTTTCTCGATATCTACAAAGATTATTTTGTACTTCAAAGTCCAGTATATCAACTACCAATTAGACGATATTTGGTATCAAATAATCTCGAACAACGATGGTATTTAGGCATGGAGAACTGAGTGAGTCGCTAACGTTCACAGAAAGAGCTATGTCGGATGTAAAAGATCATCACTACTTAGGTTTTGCTGCAATATTTTAGGTAATTAGTCTTCCAGTGTGTAATGTTACGTACTGAAAAAGTAAGAACTGTGATAGGTTTTAAATGCAAGAACACGTATAATTCAAAATATCAAAAACTTTAAAATAACTAATTATTAGTATAATGCGCTTCACTGTTATGGTGTTCTGAGTATAACATCCGATTTACAAGGAGATTAATGAGACCTTTTCCGTGGTCCAGTCCAGTTCCCCAGCCACAGGCTGAAATACGGTTTGCAGGGTATAAATGAAGATGCTTCGAATATATTTAATTAGTAAAATTCACAGTTTCAGGCGTTGTCTTGTGGAAATATTCCATGATGAGTAAGAACAATTTGTACTTTTTCCACAATAATTTGTGAAAAAAGTACAAATTGTTCTTGCTCATTAATATTTAATTAGCTTAAAATTATATCGCTTAGTAATGGAAGAATTTATATCTGTCCCATTAATCAGTATAGTATAATAAATCTATGCCTTTTTGATGCCAGAGTGCGGCCTGATTTTCCGACTTTAGCACGACTTTGTAGCAAACAGCAACAGGGTAACTCTTTTACCGTAATATATGCATCGTATAGTTTCAGAACCGGATAGAAAGAAACTGTAACAGAAGTGCTAATATAGAATTTAATATACCTGTAATATCATGCTCAAAATTATATCTATTAATGAAAATCGAACAGTTTTGGTAGCCCTAATTCCGAATCGCCGAAAATATTGCTGCAAAACTCTTAATTAGTCCCAACACACCATTTGCCATATTTCTCATGTATGAGTATTCAGCTATGTGGTTTTTTCCTATGTGACGTCAAGAGGTATTAAAATAAAATCGTAGATACCTCAAATTTTTATTTCACCGCTGCATTCTAATGTGGAATAAATAAGTTTCCATAGAAAAGACATTGATAAGCATGACCTAATGTTTGAATCGAGTTTATTAAGCATAGTGACATACGCGTTGAGAATAAATATTACGATATACTTGAAAGGCAAAAGTCAAGCGCAAGAGACTAGCGAACAGCCCAGGAAGTATTTATTAGTGCAATAAATTTCGTATTCGGATGATCTGGCAATTCGATCAGTTTACAGATAAATCACCGGGTGCAAAAAGCGGTAACGACAGCTTAATACAAGCTAGAATTAAGAAAAGCTTGAGCTTGCTTTGAAATTATGAGCAACGCGGGTCATGAAATACTGCAAGAATAATTAAGAAAATGGGCTTAAGTACACTTGATTCAAAATATAAGTAGACATTTATGATTGCAAATGTTGTAAAATTATTTTAAACTCTTTAAAATGATTTTAAGTCCATTATAATATTTTACCTCATTAATCAAGATCAGTTCTATTTTCAATCTATTCAAAACTTCACTCAAAAAATTCTATTTTTAATCTTGTCATTCTTGGGTCTGATTTAATGCCTTTGGAATATATCTTATGTAATATTTTCTATAATAAAAGTACTTTTTGCTCGTCACCGAATGAAGTTTTGCGTTGTTTCCTATACAGTACTCGGCTTTGTCAGTACGCGTTTCGAGAAGGGTATCTTTAGTAGTTTATAAATGATTATCGATTGGTAAAACGCTATTAAATTCAATATTCCCATAATTGATCATGTAGTGCATCATTATTTCTATAAGATATTAAGTAATAAACACAATTAACCACCCCCATCGAGACCGTTAGGGGCTCGAGAAGGCCTTACTATAAAGAACGGGTTCGAATCTGAATTATCTCTTTCATACAAGTTACGATGGTCAGAAAAAAACTTAACTTGATATACAAGCATGTGTTTCTAGTCTCGCCCTTCCTTCGGAATGTGGAAATTATATTTTAAAACTATCTCTGACGCTTGCTTGAAGACATTCCACAAAATATATCCATGCTGAGAAAATTCATCTTAAAGTAATTTCAACTTCAAGCTAGAAAACATTATTAAGTCACCGCATTAAGTTTTGCGTTGTATCCTATACATTACTCGGTTTCGCAAGTAGCTGCTTCCATTCCGCAACCCCTAAAGTTACTCCTGGGCGGATGCTCTTACCGTTCCTTTATGAGTCAGCCGACGAGGGAGGGAAGGGAGGATTTGGAGGGATAATGTATCAACCTAGCGAGGGGACCCCTCAATGTCATTGTGACGTGCTATGAGGTTCACCTCTATGCCTAGAGGGCCCTCTGCCACAAGTTCAAGGAGGAGCTCCGACCTATAGACAGAAAGAACGAGCAGGTGAGAAGTGAGAACTAAGTTAGCTCACCCCTGCAGAAGAAGGTGAAAGAAAGGCCCCTGAAATAGATGCCTGCGTCTGTAGGCCTACAAGTAGGCTAGGTTTGTAGGGAATGCCTTCCCCACGCCCCCTACAGGGCAGGTAGTTAATACATATATGGTGTAATTCTTAAGAAAACTAAAGTCACATCAAGCAGTTCAGAAAGTCACTGTATCTGCTACTTATAAAATTTTATTTGACATCAATTGACTTAAATAATTTGCAGAATTACATATTTGGTGAATGATTGTGGTATTAGTCACTAAATTGCTCCTTGCATTAAGAGAAATCAGTATCTAGTATATAGAGAAAATTTAGAATGCTGATCTAGCTTCTAGAAATGTTCCCATTATGAACCATATCTGAATGTACGACTGCTTTAAAAAGAGTTTATTTATTGTACAAGGAACTTGACGAAATCCTGAATAGCGAATATTATACATTCGCTAAGTGAGGCAGAGTATTATCCATATACTCATTTATATAGCAAGGACACAATGTAAAAGGTTGGCACAAATAGTTGTGTGACAATGAAGAATGATGAATTTGTGTAACAAATCACCATTAAAAATTAATACATCCTACCTCCCTTGATTGGCGTAGGCTGATTTCCGTAAAATATAAATGTCCGAAATGTAGAAATCATTTTTGATTAAGCAATTAAAATATTTACAACAATACAATACTTAAAAAAACTCAAAAAAAAATTTCCATTCTATAAAAACAACCTAAAAATAAGTAAAAAGTGATTCATTTCGCACTTCTTAAAACATCATCTTATAACTAAGGAATATGTTGACGGGACTCATACGTACTTATTCAATTCAACCAAAATCTTCGGATTTCGTTCAAATACATCCATTCTAGTCGATTCTATCTAATATCATATGAATAGAATTAAAGGTAAATCGTTTCAAAGAAAAATAGCGGTTAAAATTAAAATTTTTATTTATTTTTATTTTATTTATTTATCAAATATTCTCATACAGCGGTGCCACCAGTTTAAAGTGAATGCCAAAAAAAAAACAAACTAAAACTAAAAATACATAACAATTAGAAATAAGAAAATCAACAAATACAAATAAGACAAATATATATACACAAATGCGAACTAAGGAAATTATTTACAAGGATCTTTATACAAGCATTCTTTCAAGAATGCATCAAGTGAAAGTCTGAAAGGGTCTATGGAGTAAGGAAGGGAATTTAAAGGATTAGGAAGTCTGTATAATAGGGAACGTTGCACGGTGGATAGTCTAAATCTTGGGACAACTAGAAAAGGAGTTAGTCTGGTTTCCCTAGGTGGAAACATGATAACTAAATAATGAAGTTATTTCAGAAGAATCGATGTGGGCATTTATAATAAGTCAGGGAAAGATCAGCTTTTGTTAACATATCTTATGGATAGATGTTTTAAAACAGACTCTGCAGAGCTATTGCGTAGAAAAGGCATAGGTGATTTTACAATATAGGCAAAAAAGTTGAGGATTTGATTGAGGGAGGAAATATTACTATTGGTTGCAATGGACCAGATAGGGGAGCAATCAGAAAATTTCGATATCCGTTAAATTTTAATTAATAGCATCGTCAATAGCCGTAGCAAGCGACGAAGTCGATCGCTAACAAAATTTGAACATGGTAATATAAATATATATTATACTTAACATATGTCAAAACTAAACATTCTCTTACTTTAGATATCTTCTGCAATCTTTAGCTAATATATGACTTGATTTATTAACATTGAAACCTGATGAACATCAACCGGAATCGGGATCGGAAATAAATTAGCGGTCACGTAAGACCAAAATAAATCTGAACTCTAATGAAAATGTAAATATTCGAACGTATTCAGGGATAGGGATATAATAATACAAGCTAAAGATATAACTACTGTCATTAACGTCGCTATTCAATACAGGGTTTAATTTTACTAGCTACATTTTCAGCTCTCATAGCTGATGTGTAATTCAAGGTAATATTACGATTGCGGTTGTTAATAACATCAATGTAACTTGAGTAACAAATCTTCTTCACTTCACTGCGTATTTGGTAGAATACATTTATTTAAACCACTCGATTGAAAGTGTACGTGGAATAACTACAAAGAAGTATATGATAATCAATATACTTGATGGAAAAAAATTTAAAAAGAATACGAGGGATATCTAAAGGCAGAAAACATATCAATAAAACGAAGGAAAACGTTGAAAGAAAACGAAAATCAAACGACTTACAGAGTTTGGGCCTCCGAAATCCTTCTACCAGTGATGACGGCCCTCAAATTTCTTCACTTTTCTAAGTCAAGACAAGGAAATAGAAGGAGGAGACATAACACACGTTCTCGAAATCTGAAAGACAAAAAACTTATTAAGTCACGAATAATACAGCCAAGGGCAGCATCCAAAAATTCAGGTTAAAGAGAGAGTAAATTCGCTTTTGATCTCTTACGATTTCCGTTGATAGTATCAACTGTTAAAACTTTCGTGTTATTGACTGAAGACTGAATTTGAACTCAATGCCACGACTTAATTCTATATCACACAAATATGTACTTAATGCATGAACACAACTAATACGCACATATTCCATTTCGCGAATACCACGAAATACAAAGTAGTAAAAAATCGATTCCGAATATATTGAAATCTAACGTTGTATAATAAGTAGTAACATGATTAAGATGCCATTAACTTAAGTTGAAATAGGATTTGGAATCTGAAAATCGAATTTTGATTGCCGTTATATTATTGTTTGACGAAATTTTCAACAGACATCCAAAATATAACCAAAAATTAATTTTTATTTTATTTACATAACGGAATTTATTGTAGCAATTTAAGTTAAATTCTTACTAAAAGTCTTGTAAATTAACAATATACAAATATTAGATTTAATACTGATGCCTTCATTCTGTATTTAATAATATAAAACATTCAGAATTTATGCTTAAAAGCGACTGCTCAAATCCTTTTAAG
Source organism: Pachydiplax longipennis (assembly GCA_036926295.1). Lineage (NCBI taxonomy): Eukaryota > Metazoa > Arthropoda > Insecta > Odonata > Libellulidae > Pachydiplax > Pachydiplax longipennis. Next base: position 7,416,149 of record JAVFKF010000024.1, on the reverse strand, counting down.
TCAAAATCAAAACCATGTCGTTCAGAAAAACGGTAAAAATGTGGATCGAATATTAAAAAGTAACTGGTTTCGGATTCGAAATCCCTTCCAGAAAGTTCGAACTTGCTCTCTCTTAATATATCAAGCAGTCGCTAAAGTAAGACCGGAGTTCTTGAAATTAAAACACGATGAACAACCACAGGAATAGGGACCGGAAATAAATTAACGGTCTCATAATGGGAATTTCTAACAAAAACGCAAGATTACGAGTTACTAATATTAAACGCAACCAATCCGATCGTGGATATTATAAAATTGAACCTCAATGAAATAACGAAGCGACGTAAAATATGTACATCGAAATTTTAAAAAATCTGCATTAATACAACATTAAAATCCTCAATTTGCATCGTTTTAACTAGTTCAGTTAATACATTTCAATCTCCTTACCAAAATTGGAAATTCCTCCATGAAGGTCGCCGATATCTCGACGGCGGGAACAATCTTCTCTACCAACATTTGTCGATTCTTAAATTCACGAGTGATAAATATTTAAATAGAAGTTACGGTAAACTCACGAAATACTTTGCTGGATATAGAATTTTGCATCTTCGGCAGATCAAAAAATTCAAATTTTAACGACTTTTTCGAAAAGAATCGGCTGCAGGACGTCTGCATCCATCGAAGTTTCTCCAGGAACTGAATTTTAACCGCCAAAATAATGTTACGTCAAAATCAACTGGCTCCCGATTGGTCGAAGCGACGGTTAAACAGTAAATTGTTTTCCTATTGGTCAGTCGCATAATTTTAATATTTCATAAAAAACTTTCCTATACATGGAATCGAAATTTAATTTATTAAAATAGAATTTAAATTTTAATGGAACAATTTCGGGATATTACAATTTTCATAAAATGGTATGTCTATATTTCGAGTTGTTTTCGTGACCTCAACGAAGTGTGGTTATCCATGAACAAAAGAATGCTACTATGGATGTACGGATTTAAATATAAATGTCATATTTTTACCCATAATATATGATAGAAATCACTGAATTATATACTTTTATTCTTCCTATGCCATTTACCTTCATTGGAAATGTATAAACTGACATTTCGATACCTTACAGACCTTTCCTTACGCGAAATTTACTTAAAATTAATTTTCCTTCAAGATCGGGGAGCGGCATCCAGAATGAGATTTTTATATATTTTATGTTTATTATTGTATGTAATCCCGTATGCGAAATTGTAAAGATTATAAATTTAAAAAAATTGCGTTCAGACACTACACGGAGGAAATTTAGCGATTATTTTCGTTGCCGACAATTAAAATTTGGTTTCTTACAACGTAGCTCTGACCTATTTTAGCTAAATCTCTTTATTGAAAATTCTAACTTCTCTTCAAAGTTTTTTTAGAATTGTCCCTTTTCTTGAAATTAAAATATTCAATGAATTATAACACAAAGTCTGTCATTCGTTTCATAAAAATCGTTCTTAAATATTAAATTAAATTTTAATTAAAATAAGTTTTATGTTAAATTAAAGCTTAATACAGTAAAGTTTAGGTAGTGAAGTTTAGCAGTTTAAGTTTAATTTAATTTTGATATTCCAAAAATTTATGGAAAGTTAATTTTGCTTTGGAATACTTTATTGTATGCCCTGTTCAAAATTCATAATTCACTGAGACTCTTATGTAAAGAAATGTTGTGCTGTATCGAAAGTTCTATTTTCTTTTATTTATACAAGCAAATTGATAGGAAACAACGATTTAAATCATATCACACATGAATATTAAATATAATTTCTATAGCAGGAAGTCTTCCCTCATACATAAGAATAGAATTACAGATAAGCAGATCAAAACTGTATAATTTCATAATTTTACCAATATAATTAAATAAAAGACTTAACCACCATACAATTAAACCATTCCATTGATTAGTGCAAGTTATGTATGTTTGTGATTCATACTTCCTCTTCAAAAGTTATTTTTACATTTTTAACTATATTTATTCCCTACCTAAAGATATAATGATTAAAGGTTCATTTGATGTTATGGATATAGCATTAAGGTATCCCTCTCAAGCAAATCATGTATGCTTGTAATGCTGTATTTTGTCAATCTTGTGAATAATAACCTCATGGCTATCAGAAATGCATACAATTTTTATTTTATAATGAATTTCTTATCATAGCCTTAAGGTTAACATTTAGAAGATCCTCTCCAAATAAATTACATTATTTACATTGCATTTTATTTATACTTCAATTATATATATATATATATATATATATATATATATATATATATATATATATATATATATATAATGAAATATTCTATCATGAAAGTGATTTGATTGAAAATTTATTTCTATTGAAAATTCCTAATTATTGATATAATGTATCCTTTAAATATTATTTCTGATCCCTCATTTGAAACTTAACTCTTTTGACATCATCTTACCTAGGAAGTTTAAGAGTGAGGTCATCTACCATTGCTTTTCTTACTGAGCCAGAATGAAACCATAGGAAAACCTGTATAATGCTTTATAATAACTTAATAACTTGTTTAAATAAAAAATTACAGTTTCATAGAATTAAAAAATACTAAAGACCACCATGATAATGGCCATCATCTAGCAACATTCACACATTAATAGTCTTTATTTTACCATGCGATAAACAAGATCAAGATAAGTGAGGAAGAAATATGTATTATACTCTTTTCTGTTCTAAAAGACAAATCCTTCTTTTATAGGTGACACAATAATATAGTCAATTTGGTTCTTCAAACAGTATTATTTGCAAAAAACTAGAAGACATTCAATGCCATGTATTGGTAATAAGCTTGTTCTATGGAGAAAATATATTTTGCAGCCAAGTCAGCATTATTTCTAGGCACCAATTCCTGAAAAATTAAATATTTGTGGTTTATGTTAAACAGCATAAATAAATATTTATCTTTCATCCTCCATCCTTTATCTGAACTATTTTTATGTTTTACTTTAGTATGAAAAACAAGTTTTATGAGCCAGAATTTCTTTATTGAATACCATGAAAATAATTTCTTTGGATGTATGTTTCTTCTCCACTCTTTGCATTCTGGTTTAGCAAGGAAATAAGGGTGTATTACCTCACTTTGACTTGTCAGCATCATCCCCATTCAAAGCTTTTTGTTGGTAATTACAAGGAGTGGGCATAATAAGCTACCATTAGAATTCATGTTGTAGAAATTAGAAACATATGTAGAAGCCTTTAGACTGATGATTTTATTGATGTACCAAAAAATTAAAAGTATAAGAATTCATGTTGTAGAAAGAAGATATGTTTGTGAAAATGTTGGTTAGGAATATTGAGAGATTTGTATTCAATTTTCTCTTCTATTAAATCTCACTTGAATAAAAATTGGCATAGCCAAAGCTTTCAAACTAACTAAATGCTTTGCCAGGGCATTACTACCTGCATACAGAGCCAAATAAAGTACATATTTTGCAAATAATACGAAAGAAGTGTGGTCTCATTAGTCATATTTATAATAAATCTATGTAAAAATCTTTTACCCGTACATATCCTTGTCAATCAATGATGAACATCCTGGAATATCCCATCCCGTAATACTGCTATCTTACATATTCAAGGAACACCGACGTTCAGTGGTAATATGTGCGAAGAAATCCCATTTCATTATTCTCCAAAACGAAGTTGATCCATTGTACATCGTTGCTTCGAGATTTGGCGATTCTTGAGATGCTTATTTTGAATTTGGCAGACGGGGTACCAATTCCTATCACCTTTGCCTCTAAAAATACGCCGACACTCAGAACATTGTAGGTGATTCGTAGCACTATCCTAACTCATAGTCTTCGCACTTTCGAAAGTTATAACTGGCAGAAATACTGTGTTTCTTGTTTGCTGGTAAACTATTTTTCACCAGTATTCATCCAAAATTACACTCGCTCAAAATACCATCTGCCAATGCAGCTACACTAGAAAACACTATCCTGAGTTATAATAAAGAACTTCTTCAGCACATACATCAAAACCATCATTTGAATTTCAAAACAACACCGGATTCTTCTTAACAAGCATAGAAGATCCATTTACTATCATTGTAAACTGCGCTCTTAAAGAGAGCGGATTATGGTATAGAATTTCTGACAATCGAAACTTGCCCTTCCTGTCATGTTATTTCTCGATTTCCGTAGTTCTTAGGTCGCTCTATTGTCTCCCTTAATGGTTCTCCAAATCGACGTGTTCATGCTATGAAAGGATTTCGGTGGTATCTAATCTGTGGATATGACGATGTGCTACAAGTGGCTTGAAAGTGGTTGACTGCATATTTACGTACAGTGAGTTTTAAATCGTTTGAAAAGGGTATCAGTGAAAAAAATGTGAGACAGTGTCTATCAGTTGCATGTCCCAAGGCTGGAGACTGTAATGCAATGGCCTTGGCAAAGTGGAATTCTCTCTCCGCTACCATAATACCTACGAGAATAGCAGGGGAGTGAAGGAATAGTTCGAGGTAACAATCTTTGTGCTTAAGAAACCAAAAGTTTACCGATCGAAAAGAAAACAATTACTACATTTCTTCCGTATATTCTCTGAAACTTAATCTTTCAAAGCTTTTGTAATTTCAAATACGGAACTACATCTAATGATGACATAACATTTATTAATTTTTAACTAAGTGTCTTTCCGATTTTGATGGAAAATTAATTTATACTAAATCTCGCGTAAGAAAAAGGTCTTTAATGTATCGTAATGTCAGTTTAGGTATTTCCAATGAAGGTAAATGGCATAGGACGAATAAAAGTATACAATTCAGTAATTATTATCATATATTATGGGTAAAAATATAACATTTATATTTAAATCCGTACATTCATAGTAGCATTCTTTTGTTCATGGATAACCACACTTCGTTGAGGACACGAAAACAACTCGAAATATAGACATACTATTTTATGAAAATTGTAATATCCCGAAATTGTTCCATTAAAATTTAAATTCTATTTTAATAAATTAAATTTCGATTCCATGTATAGGAAAGTTTTTTATGAAATATTAAAATTATGCGACTGACCAATAGGAAAACAATTTACTGTTTAACCGTCGCTTCGACCAATCGGGAGCCAGTTGATTTTGACGTAACATTATTTTGGCGGTTAAAATTCAGTTCCTGGAGAAACTTCGATGGATGCAGACGTCCTGCAGCCGATTCTTTTCGAAAAAGTCGTTAAAATTTGAATTTTTTGATCTGCCGAAGATGCAAAATTCTATATCCAGCAAAGTATTTCGTGAGTTTACCGTAACTTCTATTTAAATATTTATCACTCGTGAATTTAAGAATCGACAAATGTTGGTAGAGAAGATTGTTCCCGCCGTCGAGATATCGGCGACCTTCATGGAGGAATTTCCAATTTTGGTAAGTAGATGGAAATGAATTAACTTAACTAGTTAAAACGATGCAAATTGTGGATTCTAATGTTGTATTAATGCAGTTTTTTGTAGTTTCGATGTACGAGGTTACGACGCTTCATTATTTCATAAAGATTTAATTTTAACAATATCCACGATCAGATCCGTTGTGTGTTATATTAGGTACCCGTTATCTTGCGTTTTTATTAGAAATTCCCATTATGTGACCGTTAATTTATTTCCGGTCCCTATTCCGGTGGTTGTTCATCGTGTTTGAATTTCAAGAACTCCGGTCTTACTTTAGCGACTGCTTGCGAAGATACATTAAGAGAGAGCAAGTTCGAACTTTCTGGAAGGGATTTCGAACCCACTTACTTTTCAATATTGGACTTTTGGACAAATTTGTGTTCGCTTTTATGCATGAATTCTGAAAGTTCCATATTATTAAATATAGAATTAAGGCATCTGAATTAAACCTTACATCGATATATTGTTAATTTATGAAAGTTTTAGTTGATAGTCGGAATTTACTCCTGCACCTTCTGCATGCAAATAATGATACCTGTTGATCGTGATTGAAGTATTCAATTTTAATAATATTTTAAAGATTAGGTATGTTTGAGAGTTCGAATTGATAAAGTATCAATTTAAAAATGAAATCGCTTAATCAATTCACGGTTATAATTTCGAATTCGGATGAAAATGTCGTCCAGCCATGTTATAACGGAAATCATAATTCGATTTTCAGATTCCGAATTCCATTACATATTAAATTGAAGGAATCTTAACCATACTAGCAACTGCTATAAAACGTTACATTCCAATGTATTAGGAATCGATTTTTTAAGGACTTTGTATTTCATGGTAATCACGAAATGGAAAATAGTTGTTTCCATCATCGGAAATCATAAGAGATCAAAAGCGAATTTACTCTCTCTTTAACCTGAATTTTTGGATGTTCCTCTTAGCTGTATTATTCGTGACTTAATAAGTTTTTCCGTCTTTCAGATTTCGAGAACGTGTGTTATGTCTCCTTCCTCTATTTCTTTGTCTGGACTTGTGAAAGTGAATGGGTTTGAGGGCCGTCAACACTGGTAGAAGGATTTCGGAGGCCCACACTCGGTAAGTCGTTTTTATTTTCATTTTTGTTTTTTACTTTAGCCTTCGTTTTATTGGTAATCTTTGTGCCTTTAAATATCACTCGTATCCTTTTTCCTCTTTTTTATTTCAAGTATTACCTATTTCCTTGTAGCTATTCCACATATTCTTTTTCGAATCCTTTATATAAATGTATTCTACATAATACGGAGTAAGGTTAAGACTATATGTTAATAAAGAACATTAATTTCATTAACAACCGCATCCGTAATGTTACCTTCAGTTACTAATCAATAATGGGAGGGGAAAATGGAGCTAGCAAAAATCAATCTTTTTAATGAATAGCGACGTTAATGACAATAAAATACCTTTTGCTTGTGCTGTTCTCTACCTCTGAATCTATTTTTATTATCTTTAATTATATTTTCATTTATGCTCAGATTTATCTTGCATTGATTAGTCTTATAGCTAAGAAGTTTATTATTCACGTTTACCTGGACCTCATACATTGAGAATATATATTAAATTGTAATTTAATCTAATATTCATTAAATTGTAATTGTCGTTACCATGCAAAGAGCTACTGAATTGAGTTCTTATGGGAAGAGTAAAAATTTACGCGACCTAAAATTGAATTAGTTCCAAATAAATTCAATCGATACGGCCTTAGAATTTTTGACAATCGAAATTTGCCCTTCCTGTCATGTTATTTTCGATTTCCGTAGTTCTTAGGTCTCTCTTTTGTCTCCCTTTAAGTAGCTCCAGATTCGAGGTGTTCATGTTATGAAAGGGCTTTCGGTGATTTCTAATCTGTGGATATGACAATATGCTTCAAGTGGCTTAAAGGTGTTAGACAGTACATGGGTAGTCTAAAAAGTTTCCGGCAATTTGACATAGCTTGACTTTTTTTCTGAATATTTCTGAAAAATCTGGGGTCGGAAGCTTTTCAGACCACCCTCGTATATATAGGTACTGTGATTTTTAAATAGTTAGAAAGATGTATCAGTGAGAAAAATGTGATACTGTCTGTCAATAGCAAGTCCCAATGCTGGAGGCCGTAATGTATTTGCCTTGGCTAAGTGGAATTCCTCTCTCTCAGCTACCATTAAACCTACGAGAAAAGCATGGTAGTGAAGCAATAGTTCGAGGTAACAAACTTTGTTTAAAAAACCAAACGTTTACTGTTCGCAATGAAAACAATTACTACATTTCTTTCGTATATTCTCTGAAACTCAATCTTATCTTGAAATGGGCGGTGGCGCATTTATAGCAGTTAAAAGATTCCCTCGGAGCAGTTTACATACTTTTTCAAACAGCAGCATTGAAAGCGTTTGGTGCACAATCGGTGAAAATAATATGCAAAATCTAAATGTGTGTGCTTTTTATCAACCACCCAACTCTCAAGTTTTAAATGGCCCTAAGAGGAAATCAAGCTTTATTTTCGTAAAATTAACTTAAACATTACCATTGTTGGAGGGAATATTAATCTCCCAGATATCTATTGGATAAATCGCGTAATTAGAAAACGAGCTCAGGATAGCGACTGTTGTAGAACTGTTAAGTATAATGCAAAAAATACAAGAACATTTTTCCTGCAGTTGCTTTAACAAGACATACAAATACACTTTCCCCAGTTTAAGGGTTAAAAATCTCATGAACTATGAAGCTTCCCTAATTAATTATTCCTTCCTTATTCCTAATTAAAAAATGAAAATTCAATCTAACCATTATTGGAGACTATGTTGTTTTATAAATTGTTATTATTACAAAATAAAAAATATGTTAAAGGTATGGCACTATAATCCACGGGGGATTTTCTAGAGAAATTACTCTCATGCATACTTAATAACTGTAGTTACGTATCTAGATTCTTTTGCTTTACAAGTAATTTAATGTAAGAGAAATATCTACTAGAATTACATCTTAAGAGAATGTTTAATTGTTCCAAAAGTACAGAACTAGATGAAACCTGATGGAAAAAATCAAATCAAATTTTAAAAAACCTACTTGTTTCACTTCTTATTCTAAGTTGCAACTGATTTATTTTATCATAGCTTACACATCTATATAAATAATATGCTCTATATGAAATTTACAAATATGAAAGGTTCCTCATGTTTTTCTAATGATATTAGACCACTCTAAGTCAAACATTTAGCCAGATCTCTTTTCAGTTACAAGTTCAAATCAACTCAGAGTTAAGAGGAACCATTTTAATTGCTTTGGAGCAAGAGAAATCAAACTGGAAAAGCTTATCAGATGTAATTATATGTTAAGTCAGACAATGGAATAATGTCACTTATTATATCTTTAACTATGATCATTGTGCTGCAAACATCTTAAGAAGATGTTATAAAACACAGCTCAGCACATTTCTTTATACAGAAATCGCGAAAAATTTCACCTAGGTTACTTTCTTATAACTTGCAGCTTCCCATGCTCCTGTCTTCATTACCCAATTCATCAAAAACATCTGTACTATTTTGAATCTCGATAGCTGAAAACGGCTGGTTCTCAAGGAATTTACAAAGTTTCGGATTCACCTCCTCAGACCTTTGTCAGAAATATAGAATGGACGAAAATCTCTTATAAAATTTTGAAAAAAATATTAAGCTACAAATAATGAGACAGTACCAGTGCACTCCCGCTCATATTTATCCATGGAATTTACTGGGGCTTCGTAAGGTCTTCGACGAAATTTCCAGAAATTACCAGAAATCGTATCCCGCCTTTTTCAATCCTAAAATCGCTGGTTAGGAGGGAAATTTTGGCGCTAAATTTCTCTAATTGATTCATTTCTGTTTGTGCTTCGGAGCCGTGAGGACACAATATTCCAATATTATTTACAATATCTCCCTTTCATTATCTTATATTAGAAACTTCATAATTACAAATAATTCATGAATTTTATGTTACTATTGGAGTTTAAAATGCCTTATTTTCTTTACAGCGTCCTGGTTAACTTATCAGTTAACTAATCCGTAATCGGCAGGAAACATTTTTGGCAGTGTTGGCTCACAGTTTGAGATAATTTTCTATTACGCTGAAGGAGATATTAAATCGCGGGACCGACGAATTTCAGGATGTCAGCAGTGTCTTTCTCGGAGACGGGGTACGTACTTTACAGTTCAGTCTTTTGTAGTAACATGTTTTCCTAATTGATGGTAAACATCACTTAATATCTTCGTTTTGAATGGTTTCGTAAGTTCCGCGTTTCATTTAAGTATCATTAGCCTATTTCTTTTCGCGGGAAGAATGATAATGAACGCATACCAAGTCGACTTTTGTCTAGGTGTACTTGAGATTCTTATCTATGTATCAGTTGAGCTTTTTCCTCCGCTTGAGAGAATGCTTTTGCCCCTTTTAATTCTCCTTCTTGCTATAAAAATTGATTTCTCCAAATGTAGTTCAATGTCATTACAAATAATGTAATTTTAGATCAAAGGCAGTTGTTACATCTTCATGTACTTAGTTGCATCTTCTTCTATTAATGATCGATTCAGTTTATTATTTTCGCTTATCTATAGAAAGTTTAAGTATATCTTTAATTTAAGGATTTTAATGGGAGCAATCCATTCGATATTCCCCTACTTGAGGATACTCATATCATGGATTCATTGTATTCCTGTATTAGATCCAATTAGAAATAGAGGCAACTATAAAAACATCACAATATGAAATAGATGCGAGATTTCGCTGAAACCATAACATATCCGTTGGTGACCGCGTTCGAATTTTCTGTTCCTATCCATTAAAAAGGAGATCTACTAAGCTGTTATATACACTTTTAGCATCTATATTCACTTTCAAAGTAAATGTAAATAAAATATAGTTATGATAAGTATCAATTTACATAATTGATGGATGACTTTGTCGCTGCCGAGAAACCTTAACTCAAATTCGTTGGCCTAAATTCACGGGGAAAAGACTTCAGGGATAACTCATGGCAATTGGAATTTCATTTCACTTTGAATATTCTCATTTAATCAATGTTAGAGTTTTCAAGAGTTTACTCATTTAGTATAATGAGATGATTGATATTGACGCGGCTAGAATATTTTCCATAACATCCTTAGATTTTTCTGGATGCACATCCTTATGCGCAAAATATCCTGTTAGCCTTTCCCTTGAATTTTCATTTAGTTAGGCGGTCCAAGAACTGAAATGATAGTTTTCTTTACTATGAAGAGACAGTAATTAGTACCTCAAAAGAGGCATGTTTTTCATTATTTAGCAATAGAAGACACAATAAAGTTTAGAATGCATCTGATTACGAAAAATGTTATGTTATGAGTAATTAACATAACCAATCCATATGTGGTTCAAGAAGATCTTTTTATCGATTAAAAACTTGAAAATTCAAATCGATCTAATATTCTAGAATTTTTATCTAGTTCTGATTTCAATGATCTAGTTATAACTTAAGTTTTTCATACATTTCTCAATCATTTTATGGTCAATCATGCTCATATCTTAAAGGATATATCTTAACCAGGGTAGAATAGAAGAAGATAAAGATTTGAATTACAGTTCATTTGTGTGATTTCTGAGTTCCAATCATTTTCAGTTCCATCATACAAATCCGACATAATATCTCCCTATGTAATGCTGGCCAATCGGAATATCTTCGTATTACATGTTTATGTGGGGGCGATTAGAGTGTGGTGGGAAATTCACCGTGTAACTAATCTTAAACTAAGCTGGTTCCAAAATACGATTCGCGAAGACAGGCTAATCCTGGTGAGATAAAGAACATGCCTAGATTTCAAAATAACGTTTGTTTACCGCAATAAAACCGACCGGAGTAGAGTTTGCATAACAAAGAGAAAGGAATGCAGAAAGAGAAGTACAGGAGGGGAAGTGGAGAGGGAGGGAAAGATTGCGACCGTGAGAATGGGGCGGTCACCTTAATATATAGTCAAGAGAACACACAAAATATGCTAGAATTGGTTGAAAAATGTACTTGCATATAACTCTGAAATTAATTTTACTTTTTATCGCTTAAAAGCTTACGGTTCTACCGCTTAGTGGTAATTGCCCTCCCCACAAAAGACCTGTTTGATTCCGTTCCATTTTACGAATGGAAAATTATCCTGTCACCAAAATCTACATGTACACAAATAGCGAGAATACTTCGCGTTCTTGCGAAAGTCGATTCACGTAGTTTGAGGATTTGTTATGTTCTCCAGCGACCGTAAATGCTCACATTTCAACGGAACACCGAGTTTATTTAGGGGTAGGCAGGGTAGGGTGAGGTAAGTAAAACACACATTAACATTTAAACGTTATATTTCGAACAATATTATTTTTAACAATTTTTGATAATTGTACATCTTCCTTTGTCTGCTGACATTTTATCGTAGTTTTGCTAAACATTCTTACTTATGTACACTGACCTTACCATGTTGCAGAGGCACATCTAGCTTGAGTTTCGTAAATGACCGTATTCAATTCTGATGTGATTGATTACATAAAGTAGAAGTGATTTTGTCAAACTTTAGCCATTGCAATTACGTTGACAAGTCGCTAGGTCCCATTTATAAATATTTGATTTCATTTTTCATTCCGATGTCAACAATGTGTAAGAAAATAACCAGTTTACGGAAGGAAAAACTTTCACGGGACTTTGAGAGATAATTAACAAAAACTGATAAATGCACAAATTTCGCGTTTAGAGGTTGGTTTACCGTGTGGATTCACACCTTCAGTATCATTTAGGTCTTCGTTTGATCAAAAACCGAATCTCTTTTATAAAATGATATCTCTCAGTTTGAATCATTTGCTTACATTTTCCATACACATAATTGAAAGAGAATCGTAAATGTGATTTTATATAATAATCACTGTTGTGTTCATATTTGTATACATTAAAATACATTTAACTCGCGCTTAAGTTGTTATTCCGCTGAATACGCTATGTCCTCCCTGTACCTTTCACACGAGGCACATGGTAATAAACAGTTCGAGACACCCTGCTTCCCGTATAAGACGCTGATTTTTCCCATCCCCAGTTGCACCGCTACCCGCTGATCAATCTGATAATCATTCGCCTCATTTGATACACCAAGTGTTCTTGCATCATCTCTGTCGTCTCCACACGCTTCGCCTTATCTCTAGAATGGTTCCTTCTGAATTTCTTTGGAATTTGTAGTTTTGTGATATTATAATACAAGTTATCGTATTTTCCATCCAACTGTTGAAACTGGTACGAATTCTGAGAAAAAATGTGATATTCTTTATCATTTTTACCTTATGATCAAAGCAGAAATTTAGACTAAAAGTGCCGTTGGAGGTGGCTCCTTTCGTCGAACTGTAATAAATAACTGTAACTGTGTCAAATAAACCAAAATATTGTACAATATATTGTGAGCGTAATCTTGGAGAGATCGTATTCTGTGATGCTCTCTCGCCGCTGCCGTCAGGAAATTCGTAATTCTTCCCTGATTGTCTATCTGGTGAAAACTGCTTCATTGTAGAGAGAAAAATGACCAAAATTAAGTAACTAAGACGCCCTCTTTGTACGAAAAGCAGATCATTCTTCAAAAACATGACATCTGGCAACCAGCATTATGCAAACCAGTTATAACGATATCCCGCCTAAGACGCGGTTTTCGCTTGGTACCCTGACAATGTCATAACAGGCTCTGCATGTATTTATTCATCCGATGTCAGTAACTTTCGTAAGAAATACATAGGAGGGATTTTCGAAAATTTCACGCACTTGTGGCAGAATCATGAAACTTATAATTTCGTTAGAGGTCTAAAGGGATCATATATATCGACATTTTTTGCCCAATGTATCACGAGTTTCACTTTGGACGACTTGAAAACATTCTAATAAGAAATGCACGAGAGGTTCGATTTGTTCGATTCCAAACTTCTTTTCTGTAGTACAATAACATTTTTTTAAATATTCGCCCCACGTAATCGAGACAAGTATCAAAATGAAGGAAGTTGAATGATGTTTCTTATTTTGGTCGTGGAATATCACATTGGATTCGAAATTGCAGGAATTAAGTCAAAAATATGATTTTATCATCAGAAGACGACATTTACTTTGATCTAATTAAGGAAGCATGTTACCCATCCGCTCATCACGTTGAGCCTTAAGGAATCAGCTATTCATACCTGAATTAAAATGGTTAGCCATCAAATTTGTATTTGAGAAAATCAATTAATTTTTCGAGTAAACTAAAATAGAAAATTTTCCATTTTCACTTTGACAATTAGAAAGAATGTGAAAAAATATTTAAACACGGGTATCAATTTCGGAAAGTGAACTAAGGCCTCAGGTTACTCTGGTTTTTCACTCTGTTTTTCAATTATTTTGGTTGTCTGCAGGTCTGGTGAAATGGGAATTCTATTGGACATTTATAGATAATCGTTTGGAAGTTTCGTTGTTGTACTCATTGTGTAGAAGTTTAGGTATTCTTTCCCAGAAATGTGCGTGAAAGTATCGTTCAATATAAAGAGCGCAGTCTGTTTATTAATCTCTCTTCTAATTTTCTCTATCTATCCTTAATGAAACCCGTTACATGTGCTACTATTGTTTGCAAATATTCCTACCTATTTCTATCATAGAAGGGACTCTATTTATTTTCCCTTCAGTATTGAATCAATCATGGGGATAAGAGAATCTGAAAGATATCACACTTTCAAAACTTATAAGAAGCAAAAGGAAAGCAAACCTTGTATTATAAATATGAGTTATAAACATAAATATTACTTCATAAATACATTCATGTTTTCCAAAATAACCATATTTTCATTTATTTTCACAATTTTCATTTGTTGAGCAAATCTTATAGTTGATGGCTTCTTCATTTATTTGATGATTTTATGATTGGATTAATGATAAAGAAAATAGATTTTCCAACAAATTTGAAGAACAAACCGATATTCTTCAAACTTTGGAAGAAGTAATATATGCATACGAGTATTTACATGATTTCTATCATATGGATAAATTTTCATATGAGAAATTTATTTTTGCTGATTAAATCAAAGCAAGAATTATGATATATCAAGTGTTTTTACAATAACTGGCTGTTAATTTTACTTGACTGGATTTTCATTTTTGTCAGTGCATGCATAGTAATTCCTTGGAAAATTTTTCTTATTTTATTTGCATGTTTGTTGTTTGTTTGCATGCTTTTGTTGTGTGTCATGTGTGTGTAATGTTAGCTATGCATGATTATAGTATACATTATAGCATGAGTAGAAAAGTAGATGCATGGTAGAGTAGTTTGTACATTAATTTGGAAGTAGTAATATAGATTTAAGTAGTTCTTGTAGCACTGTACCTTTGTCTTGGTCTTAAACAAAAATGAAAATCCAGTTATTTCTAGCCATACCTTGCTAAGGAGTTTGATTTGAAATAATATCCTTGAATGCAAAATAAAACATATATTTCCTTGCTTTGGTTTTTATTCAGTTATGTATAGATGGAAAAATGCCAGGTTTTTGTCTGAGGATGGGATTATAAATTTTGTTATTCAGATTTAAAATTAATAACAAGAAAATATTTTTTTAGAGGAAAATTCTTACCTTTTGCTCTTGATCAACATTTTCTAAACAAAGTAAGTTATCTCCTAAAGTGCAAAAAGGTTTACTGGGATTATAATTCAGTCATTAATTGAAAAAACTCCAGTCTCATTGAACATTCCCTTAATTCCTTGAACTGTCTAAAATTTTACATCGCCTCATAAAAATTATAAGCCAACAGGAGCATATGTATTTGAAAATAATGTGCATCCCTTTGGGTCTTTCTTCAACTGTAAAATAGGGGTGAGAATCACCTTGTGCACATCCTATAGTGCATGGCTGGATCTTCTGGTTACATGTAACTCATCAAACATTTCATTTCTGCGCTCTTTATAATTTACCATACTTTAAAACTTGATTTTCAGGGACAATCACTTATAGTTTAATTATGAAAAAGAAATAAAGCCTGCAAGAAACATTTTACTTATTTAAATATTTAATTCATCAGACAATTAATATTTATATTCAATTGATCCTCTAATTATTCATATATTATTATAATATATAATTTCTTACCACAATCTTCTATGGAAATGCAGTAAAAATCTTTTCTGACTTATTTTAATACATCTCTATTCTTCTATTCTATTCTTATTTTAATACATCTCTATTCAATAAGAGAACTTCTGGAAATGGATAATGTATACACAGCAGTTATCATTATAGTAGATGACAGGTAGTGGTGGGATTGCTCTAAGGATGCATGCCAGTACATAAGAAAGGCTCATCCTTAGGCTGCTGGACCAATACATAGATTTTCCATCATTAATTTAATTTAAGAATTTCTATATAAAGGAGATGAACTGTAAAATGAAGTAGGAATGAAATATTCCATGATCCAAGATTGAAACTATACTCTCGTTTTAAGGGGAGGAATGCAGGAGCAGAATTTTAGTATAATGTTAGATAGATTTAGGAATGGATTCAGTAAGCTCAGTAAAAATCTGAGAATCGGTCCATTCAAATGAGTGAACTGGCTGAATCCTGCTATAACTGATAAAGATCACACTAGCTTGCATTGAAACTGTCATGAAGATGAGGATTATTTTGATAGATTAACAATATATTTTGATTCATTTTTACAATTTTAAGTACCTAACATGCATTTACAACTTCCTCTGCTAACCATTTTTTGTTATATGGCATGACATGTCTGTAAATCATTAAATAGTTTAACTACCTTATCTTTCAAGGAATTTTATTTTTAATGACTCTCTTCCACTTTCTTCTCAATTAAACTAGTATCTTCAAGCAGTGATAGAATTTTAATATATAGTAAAATCTGGTTAGAATGTTTTTCAGGGGACTAAACAAAATCTGTGTCTTAAACAGGATAGAATCATAACAAGGTTATGTAATGTTGGTTGCCTTACATAATATTTATGAAGAATGATCTGCTTTTCGCACAAAGAGATAGTCTTACCTACTTGATTTTGGTCATTTTTAACTTTACAATGAAGCAGATATTATCATATGGACAATTTCAGAAGAATAAATTTCTTTAACAGCAGCAGTGAGGGTGCTCAGATCTCTGGAGACCATGCTCAACAGCCCACAAAACACTCCTTTTCTGTTTTTTTTTTTAAATATGTTTACATGAGTTTGTGACAAAATACACCACCAGGAAAAAGTTTTAATGAAACATCCTGCCTTGAGGAAAAGTGATAACAATATTTCAGTGTATCTCAGAACTCATATCAGCTCTGACAAGGGGTGAATATTGTTCAGCTTCACAAAATTCTCAGAAAATCAGTCATTTAGAAGAAAAATTCACAATAAACTAATCTAGAGATTGGTAGAGCACGAGAGTACAACACTGATGATTTAAAAAAATCAGTCTATTGAATAACACAAACAATTGGCTTAAGCAGGTTACAGTGCATTTTGGGATATGAAGAATCTGTGTCTGAACAGGAAGTCTTAAATACTATCTACATCATGTGATTTATATGAAAGAGACTGGGAGTAAATTGCATATGAAGCAGGATAGTCCTTAAGAGGGAGTATCTTCAATGGGTTATATTATAACTCTATATTCTCTTCATTTTCCCCCTTATAATTTCAGTTAATGTGATATTCTTCTTATAAGTAATATCAGAGATTAACCTTTGAAGGGATTGCTCCCATTTTCAATTTCCACTGCGTTTTACAATAGTGTTTAGAAATTCAATCCTTAAACTGTCTCAATTATATATAGAGAATATTAAATCAGGTATCTTATTCAGTGACAAGGTACTCTAAACTGTTTGCTAATGTAATTGCATTAACCATGAACTACAAACTTTTAGAATAGCTTCCTTATAATTTTATAATAATAATTTTTCATTTGATGTTTTAATGAATAGCAAAAAGATCCTTTGACCTTGACACCTTGGTTTTATATGTTCTAAAATAGTTTGATGAAAAGGGAAACTAAATCATAACTTAATTTAAATATTCATATTGGATCTCATTGTTGAAAAATACTTTTCTAATTAAATTCCATTCTTATTCCATGTTATGAGAGACTAGCATTCAAAAAGTCTGATCAACTATCAAGAATACATTGACAGAAAGTGAAGGATATGATGGAAGATGTAAACCAGCTTTACAAAGGTATGTTATTATGTTATATTCCCTGGTTTAAATTAAACATTTTTTAAGACAAATGAAAAGTTTTTAATAAGATATTTTCTCATTTGAGTAATAATTATCATTTTACTGTTATGTTCACCACCAACTCCACTCATTAAATTTACTTCATTATAATAGAAACCTAATGAGATATTTGGTCATCAAAACTTTTCCAGATGTTTCCAAATAAAGATTTTCTAAGAAATTATAACTTCAATTCAGATTGAATTGAAAGATTAAGTTGAATTTAAAATTTACTCTACGTTATCAAAATGTAAGTCTGATTCTAGTGAATGAAGTGTGCTGCTAATGAAATGCATTTTTACTTCACAGGAGCAACATTCTATAAGGAAAATGACAGCATATATCATTTACTAAGAGAATGACTGAGAAAATCTGGAAAACAAATTTGAAACTACGTTGCTTATAAATTAAGGTAAAGTATTATAGTGCTCAAAAAGGATATTTTTAAAAACTAACATAAATAAATGTTCAAACATCTCCTTATCAAATAAATTCTTTTTTCTTTCCAGGAGCTGATTGAGAGAGTCATTCCAAGAGAGACCAAGCATATTCACTCTATATAATAAAATCTATAAATTTATTCCAAGGTCTTTACATAAAAAATACATCTTACAAATTTTCCTTAATTTCAAAAATTCTTCTTGAGCCAAAAGTAACATTGGATCAGTTTTTTGAACATAGGAATAACAAAGACACTTTTGAGCAATACTTCCGCAGTAATAGATTTCAATTACAGTTATTCCAAGTTTTCATCTTATGATAGAATTATCGATTAATTTTTTCTTAAAATGCTAAAATATTTCTTTCAGGAATGCTAACATTGATCTATCATGTCATTCCTTGTTTTGCTCTTATTTTGCTTAATGTGATTTTGGCCCTTTGGGACCAAGTAATCCTTTGCATGCCATGTATTTTTGTGACTATATGTCTATTTTATTTTCTCACTATATTTTGTTACATGTAAATTCTGTTACTATATATTTACCTGCATTGAAATTGTGTTTATTGCCTGTGTTCATCTATTTATGTTTAGTGTATGTATGTATATGTGTATATGTTTAGCAAGTATGTCAAGGTGAATGGGTATTATACAAGGGAAGAGAGAGATTAGGAAATATAGGGATAGATCATGGGGAATAGAATGAGCCAAGGGTTATTTTTAGGTTAGGGTTTAGATAGGCTATTATATCTCTAGTGATAAATTGAATTGAATTTTGTTTGATTTTTACATGACAAAACAGTGTATAATGTGCTTGGATGTTTATGTTTCTTACTGAAATGTAATATCCATAAAATTTATTAAAAATTTCTTTGATTCTATCTTAATGTAGATGAAAGAATGAAGCATTAGAGCCTCTTCCAAGTAGTGAAAGATGGCAAGGAGATATGGAATCAATTCTTCCAAAGGTTAGCTTCATCTTATTTAGTATATCTGTTATAGCAGATATCTACCTTAAAAAGACCATAAATTTCAAATCTCATCAAAAGAAAAAGATAAAATAAATGCTTTACCTCTATAATGTTTCAATAATTTATTTATACATCTATCATAGTTATCTATAATATTTCTATTCTACATCTATTATTGATCATATATAGAGAGTGAAGTCTTCTAAAATGAATAAGTTTTCTTAACATTTCACATCAAGATAATAGATGATAATATTTTTTACTATTATAGAATTGCAGTTGCTAACATTTTCAATATTATCTTTATCACCCCCGACTTTTTTTAATTGGTGCTTGAAGAATAAAGAGTTCATATTGGTTCTATGTTTATTGATCATAATGATAATATATATTGAATATATCTTCATTCCCAAAATGACAAATCATATTGTTAAACTTCTCTGAGATATCCATGACGAACAAGAGTTCTATATTTTATCTAATTATATTAATGATATTAGAATATTACAATATATTTCAAGCTAATATAACATATTTCAAATGAAGTAAATGTAATATGATTTAAAATATCTTCTTCCATATTAGTGGCAATTAAAATAAGATTAAATCCATATTTTAGATATTAAAGAAGACTTTGATGGATTTACTATTGAGTGAGAGGAAACATTTTTATGATTTCCATGCATTTTTTTAGAACTGGAGGATTGATGAGGACCTAAGGTTTGGCATGCAGAAAGGAGCAAAAGTTACACAGCTCTCTCATTCCAAAGGATAGGAATAATCCAACAAGGATATCTAGAGTGGATATGGATATACAAGGTATGTAGACATACAGAGACATAAAGGATAAAAACTCATGAAAAAAATTCTGATATTGACACTAATAAAATAAAGAGAGGAAGATATAGGTTTAAATATCGTTAACTAAGCATCATTATATATTTACTTAAGGTTTCAATACAAAGAATAAAAAAGGTTAATCGGTAAGAAATATTCACAAAGAAATCATTCAAATAATTACATACCCTTCTACGTATCACTATATATGCGGCTCATGTGGCCTAATTACTTAATTGTTACAGTATATTATTCATAAAACAGTCATTCAGTATCTAACTCTAATAGTAATAGCTAAACTCCTTACATCAAAATATCCTCATAAACAAGAAATATTCCTTGTATTTTAGTACATCAAGGTAAGCCCTAGGAGCCCTCTTCATTGGAGGAAGCGGGTTGCGTCGCCCTCCGACGGGATGAGAAGAGGACAGGATCCGGGACCAGGATGGCGCTGAAGACAAGAGAACAGCCTCTTCCATCCCCGCTCAAGGTAAATACCGTAGTTAATGTTGTTGTTGTTATAATAAAGAAGCAATCACTCGTCTGCACAAGCAGATAATTCAGAATTTCACAAACTGATGTTTGGCATGTCATTTTCAGGGGCCACGCTGGGATGCGCCGCGGGTCTTCGTTGGAGGAAGCGGGTTGCGTCGCCCTCCGACGGGATGAGAAGAGGACAGGATCCGGGACCAGGATGGCGCCGAAGACAAGAGAACAGCATCTTCCATCCCCGCTCAAGGTAAATATCGTAGTTAATGCTGTTGTCGCTATAATAAAGAACGAATCACTCCTCTGCACAAGCAGATAATACTCTATTATATCTTTTATTATATATAGCTAACTCTCCGGATACACCTATATATATATATATATATATATATATGTTGAAGTTGAGGTAGTCTTCTATGGTTCTTATGGAAAAAATGTTGCCAAATTACCGTGAGTTCTACCCCAGGTGGGTGAAAAATTCTTCCATAAGAAATGAATTGCTGAATTCTTTGAAATTTTTTTTAATGCTTTCCTGATAATTTGGAAAGATTAGACCCGAAATAGTGATAGAGGAGTTTGCAAACATTCTTTCATGAATTTCACCGTTCGTCTAGTGGTCCTTGGTTCGATGCACGAGGGTCATTCCGATTCCACCATACATTTCAAAAGGGGTAAACAGAATCTTATTTTGGGACCTTCCCGATAAGATGTTGAATCGAAACTTTAGAACGAGTCAGAATGACACTCCTCTAATATTATTTTGCTATTTTATCTCACGGAAGGGTTCTGAGTTAGAAGCTAGGCGGTCTTTTGCGCGATTTTTTGCAATCTGTTTTGAGGCCGTTTTCGATGCGATAGAGCAATCAAAATCTTGGTGTTTGCAGATGAGTTGGTATTCCATCGTACCAAAGGAAGAAATGTTACCAAATGTCCGTGTGTTCGACGCCAGGTGGTCCGAAATGCTTCCGTAAGAAATGCATTGCTGATATCATGGACGATTTTTTTTCAATGCCTTCCCGATAAGCTGCACAGATAAAACCCGGAATGGTGACAGAGGCGTTTCAGAAGATTCTTTCATGTTATTCGCCGTTTCTGCAATGATCCTTGGTTCGATGCAGGAGTGTCATTCCGATTCTACCGTGCATCTCAAACGGGAATAACGGAATCTTATTTTAGGACCTTCCTGATAAGATACTGAATTGAAAATTTGAAACACGTCAGAGTGGCATCTTAATTCACTATTTTCAATCACAGAAGGATCCTGAGTTCGACGCTAGGCGGTCTTTTGCGAGAAATTTCCGAAAAATTTTTTGAGTCCTTCCTCCGACGCATAGAACAGTGAAATTCACGGAGGCTGGAAATAATATGGTCTTCCATAGTACGAAAGGAAGAAATGCTACCAAATGACCGTGATTTCGACGCCAAGTGGGTGCAAAATTCTCCAGTATAAAATGCATGGCGGTCAATTTTTACAATTGTTTTGAATGCATATCCGATTACCGGGAACGATATAAAATGGAATGAACATAGAGGCTATTCATATGTTTCTGATACGCTGTCCGTCATTACTCTGACGTTTCTTGGTTCGATGCAAGAGCGTTATTTCTATTCTACCGTGTATTTCAAAGGGGGATGGCGTATTCTTATTATAGGACCTTCTTTATAAGATATTGAATTGAAACTTTGGAAAAGGATCAGAATGGCACTTATCTAATATTAATATGCAATTGTATCGCACGATCGGGTCCTTAGTTCGTTGCCAGGCGGTCTTTGCGCGAAGTTTTCAAATTGATTTGAGGCATTCCTTGGTATGATACTGCATTCAACTGATACCTTGCTTTATGCAAGCAACTTTTACTCGTATAGAATATCACAAACTGATGTTTGGCATGTCATTTTCAGGGGCCACGCTGGGATGCGCCGCGGGTCTTCGTTGGAGGAAGCGGGTTGCGTCGCCCTCCGACGGTATGAGAAGAGGACTGGATCCTGGACCAGGATGGCGCCGAAGACAAGAGAACAGCATCTTCCATCCCCGCTCAAGGTAAATATCGTAGTTTTTGCTGTTGTCGTTATAATAAAGAACGAATCACTCGTCTGCACAAGCAGATAATTCAGAATCCCACAAACTGAAGTTTGGCATGTCATTTTCAGGGGCCACGCTGGGATGCGCCGCGGGTCTTCGTTGGAGGAAGCGGGTTGCGTCGCCCTCCGACGGGATGAGAAGAGGACTGGATCAGAGACCAGGATGCCGCCGAAGACAAGAGAACAGCATCTTCCATCCCCGCTCAAGGTAAATATCGTAGTTGATGCTGTAGTCGTTATAATAAAGAACGAATCACTCGTCTGCACAAGCAGATAATTCAGAATACCACAAACTGATGTTTGGCATGTCATTTTCAGGGGCCACGCTGGGATGCGCCGCGGGTCTTCGTTGGAGGAAGCGGGTTGCGTCGCCCTCCGACGGGATGAGAAGAGGACTGGATCCGGGACCAGGATGGCGCCGAAGACAAGAGAACAGCATCTTCCATCCCCGCTCAAGGTAAATATCGTAGTTGATGCTGTAGTCGTTATAATAAAGAACGAATCACTCGTCTGCACAAACAGATAATTCAGAATACCACAAACTGATGTTTGGCATGTCATTTTCAGGGGCCACGCTGGGATGCGCCGCGGGTCTTCGTTGGAGGAAGCGGGTTGCGTCGCCCTCCGACGGGATGAGAAGAGGACTGGATCCGGGACCAGGATGGCGCCGAAGACAAGAGAACAGCATCTTCCATCCCCGCTCAAGGTAAATATCGTAGTTGATGCTGTAGTCGTTATAATAAAGAACGAATCACTCGTCTGCACAAACAGATAATTCAGAATACCACAAACTGATGTTTGGCATGTCATTTTCAGGGGCCACGCTGGGATGCGCCGCGGGTCTTCGTTGGAGGAAGCGGGTTGCGTCGCCCTCCGACGGGATGAGAAGAGGACTGGATCCGGTTCCAGGATGGCGCCGATGACAAGAGAACAGCATCTTCCATCCCCGCGCATGGTAAATATCGTAGTTGATGCTGTAGTCGTTATAATAAAGAACGAATCACTCGTCTGCACAAACAGATAATTCAGAATACCACAAACTGATGTTTGGCATGTCATTTTCAGGGGCCACGCTGGGATGCGCCGCGGGTCTTCGTTGGAGGAAGCGGGTTGCGTCGCCCTCCGACGGGATGAGAAGAGGACTGGATCCGGGACCAGGATGGCGCCGAAGACAAGGGAAGAGCATCTTCCAACCCCGCTCAAGGTAAATATCATGTAGTTTTTGCTGTAGTCGATATAATAAAGAATGAATCACTCGTCTGCACAAGCAGATAATTCTCTTATATCCATAGAATATCACAAACTGATGTTTGACATTTGGGGTGTTTTGTGGGCTTTTGAGCCTCATCTTGGAAGATAGTGATGCCATTTTATCTGTTAAGAATATCATTGTTTTACTTTAATTGTTTACCTTCTTTAATCTGCTTCATTATATATTTTAATGTTTTTTAGGACTATTATTTCAGATTTAAATTCATTATCAAAGTGAATGTTGCAGGAATTGTGAATAAACAATGCATACATTTGTGTGAAGGCTAATATTTTAGAATGATCTGAACTTGAAGCTATTGCTATTACAAATTTAAAAGATCCTTACTTTTCTCGGCCTTAAGACAGAATATAATAAATTTTGTTACAATAGAATAGCTTGCATTTTCATGCTACTTATTAGTTCCCACATTATCATTCTCAGTGTAATGTTCTTTATTACACTTCAATTTTACACATTTAAACATTTTTGGCTGTCGTTATTTTATGATAAATGATTCCCATTTTAAATGCTCCCAAATCTAAAGTACCTACTATAAAAAGTTTTGAATTTGGCTGTATCATGAGATTGTTATTCATTTATTTAACTCAAGGTTATTTTTGGATGCGCATTGCAGACAGGATTAATTTATTCAGAATATGTCTTTCTTGATTTCCTTCTTCTTTTTCCTGACTCTTTATACAAATGGAGGCAACTTCTAAATTTACTTTTTTTCTTGTACAGTTCACTTCCTTTTTATACCCTAGAAAGACTTAAGCAGGATTCATCAGCTCATATTGCCCTCAAATCATATGATGTAGATACTGTTAAACTGTGACTCTCCTTCCTTAAAATGCTGACTTATCCAATCCACAGATGCATTGCATCCCAATTTAGCCAATGGTTTGCCTCATTCGATAGACCAAAAATGTTTTTCATGATTAATATTGCCATCCTCATCTCCTCATAGTCCCTTGTGAATTTCTTCTCTAGAATGACTAATTTTCTGAGAAAAAATTAAGTATTTCAGAGCAGAACAATCTCTTTGCCACAATCAGTAGTGGTAGACTGAGTCCTATTTATTTGTTTTGTCTCAAGGCTGAACATTTGGTTCATAGTTTGTTTAGCTTTCATCTCATAGCAATATAGAGTTGTAAACATATCAATAATACCAGAAAGAGAGTGCAGTGCTTTATAGGATGATGATATTAGTGTTGGAGGGATTGTGATTCCCTATCACCATTGATGCTTAAAATATTGCTATTCATCGTTGTCTATTTAGTAAAATCTGATTCATTGTAAACTGAAAATGACCAAAATTAATCAACTCAGATGCTCTATGGGAAACAGACTATTCTTCGAACATATCATGTGCAACCATCATTGTATAACCCAGATTTAACGTTATGTGGCTTGAGATGCAGTTTTCATTTTATCCCCTGAAAGCATCTTGACCATGTTTTACTGTATGTGATCTATGTTCTTGTATATCAATTTTCAGCTGTCAGGGAGTTTTTCAAACATCTTATATTAGGCCTCATTGAGCAGATTACATCCCAATGTCATTCCTTAACGACTAGCATTGCACTAATGAAAAATGAGAAGGCAATTCCAGTGCTTTGATGAAAATAGTTTAAGCTTCCTGGTATTTGATACAGATCATATATTTTAATTAACGAGCAAATACATACTGTTTCTGTGAAATGCAGAATATTCTTCAAAAATATCATGTAAGGGAACTAGCATTACATATTCCAGTTACAACACTATCCCACTTATGACATGGTTTTCTCTTGGTCCCCTGAAAGGCATCTTAACAAGGTTGTTCTGTCTATGCTAGAACATACCTATTCAAATTTTATTTTTTTACTGTTAATTGTACAAATTGAGGAAAAAAGTAATATAGATAAAATGTTGCAAATACCCTTTGCCACCCAACATTAGGCAATTTTGATATTTTTGAGACATAACTTCAGATTTTAGATGAAATAGCAATCAAGTGCAAGCTGCTAGTAGATAGTAAATTATGTCTATTACCTTGAATCATACAGATCATAATTCCCAGATCTCCCCCATAAGTCTGATATAATTTAAAGTTAATCCTTTTGAGCTAAGTTAGTGTTTTCATTTTTGATAAATTTCACTTCATGCCAAAAGCTGATTTTGATACAATATGTGTCCAAAGAGTATAGAAAAAAATTACTGACTTTTATAAGATACTTGCTGAAGTGAATTGATTCTCAAAGGGAAAAACTGAAGAAGGCAGTAAGAGAGTAGTTAATAATTTCTCTAAAGAAAGGAATCTTGGCTCTCACGTATCAGCTTAATTAAATAAGACATGTTATCCAAAAGAAAAGTTTTAAACTTTCTATAGTTTTCATAATTTGTAATTAAAATTTAAGGCCAACAATAAGAAACATTACAAACTTTGATTCTTCTAACACTTGTATCAAGTTCATATGATAATTTTTTAAACTTAATTTTGCTATAGAAACAGAGTTAGTAAATTGTTAAATGAACTTTAAATGCAATTTTTGGGAGAGCTTTGCATTGCCTAGCATGGAACCGACAAAAAAGTGGAGCGTTAACTTTAAATATACTACAAGTTTTTAAGTTATAACTTCTGGTTCTTGGGCATAAGACAAACATAACAATCTAAACTTTACATTGTTGTAGCTTAACTGCCTAATAGGAAGCAAAGCTTGAGAAACATTATATTAATTGTAGCTTTCTCAACTCTTAGGAAAACAATGAATTGCCATGATAACAAGTAAGATGTGGAAGAACAATTAACTCAGCATACAGCTATGTTATGCAGCAGTAACAGATTAGGTAGAGGTAGATTAAGAATAGTAGTATCTACATGCTGCAACCCCTGCCACACACTGAAAGGTGT
Source organism: Pachydiplax longipennis (assembly GCA_036926295.1). Lineage (NCBI taxonomy): Eukaryota > Metazoa > Arthropoda > Insecta > Odonata > Libellulidae > Pachydiplax > Pachydiplax longipennis. The sequence continues at coordinate 7,389,505 of JAVFKF010000024.1, read as the reverse complement.
CTCATTGGGTGCTTATGTAGATTTACTCAATGAAATTGTTTGATGAAATGAAAGTATTTTCATTGTTTTGAAGTAGCATTGACAAAGTTAGATTTATACTCCTATAATCCTGAATGGTTTTATGTTTCCCTTTGTGATTCCTCTCTGCAATTAGTATCTAACTGCAAATACTGAGTCCAATATTTATTTCATTCATTTTTTCTCATCAAGTTGTCTGTTATTACTTCCTGCTATCCATTAATATATGAGTTGAGCATTCTTCCTTCTACTCAGAAGCTAAAGTATATCAATAGTCAATGTAACTGTTGTAACAAATGAGATGTTAAATTACTTTATTACTCAAAATACAATACACCACAGGGATAACAAAGATTAGAGAAGTAGAGTGAGTCTCAATGGATGTACTTGCTGCTATATACCAATAGGCAGCTTGCAGGATACACATTACCAAATTTTATAAGATTTATTTAAAGAAAATCACATGTATGGCTTCTTTATATTGAATTGGCATTGGAAACGTCAAGCTAATTAAGAAAAACTCTCAAACATCCTATTATTCCTTCCAAACACTTGTTATTCCAAATGCTAAAATTTTAGAGCATTACCTCCTATTTATATTGAAAATCATTAATTTGTAGCACTACTTTCATATGGCTGTAAATTCCACATCTATTATCATTAGCATGTGCTTGCTTTCAACAATCACAACAGCTATCAATGTGAATAAGATCTAAATTTCACAAAATATCATTTATTTCATCAAGATTCTCACAGCATTGAATAGATAGAAGTACTTTATAGCACAAGTAAGAATTTTAGTTTAATTTCCCTTTGTTTGACATTTTTCTTGAGATTATACCACATTTTTTCTAATTTAATTTTTCAAAAGAGAACTTGCAACAGATAAGTCCGATGTTTCTGTGTATCTCTTATGATAATTCTATGCCTTGCTTTCATTCAGAAGATAAATAATAAGTAGTCAGTTGTCTGGACAGGGAGGTTATTTCTTCTTCTTCTTCCTCTGGCGCTACAGTCCTCCGTGGACCTTGGCCTCCTTCACGACTCTTCTCCAGGCATTTCTATCAGTAGCAAGAGTCAGTTCCTGACTCCCATTTTCCTCAGATCTTCTATCACTCCATCTTTCCATCTTTTACAAGGCCTGCCTGTCTATACAGCAGTTTTGACGCCATAAGCTGTTTACAGGCAAAATAAGCCCGATTTCCTGCGGCAACTCTACTCCTAATTTCTTCAGTTAAATCATTATTCTGATTGACAACTGAACCAAGGTATTTAAATGCCCCTACTCCCTCAAAAGTTAAACTATCAATATTTATCTCGTCAGTTATATTATCTGGACCTCTCTTCATTTTTAGATATTTACTCTTTTCTTCATTTATAACAAGTCCTAGTTCCTTTGCTTTTGGCTCAATATTTTGCAATATCTCTCTCAAAGCTCTTTCACTCCTGGCAATCAAAACTATGTCATCTGCATATGCCGCTATTTGTTTTGTTCTGGTACTTATTGGGCCCTGTTCTATATCTTTCATTGCTGCTTCAAGTGCGAGGTTGAATAATAATGCAGATAGCACATCCCCTTGTCTTACACCAGCATTAATGCAAAAATCATCAGTCAAATCCCCATTTATGACCACTCTTACTTTGGATCCCCATAAAGTTACCCTCACTAATTTAATTAACTTTCTGGGTATTCCTAGTTCAATTAAGGCTTTTAACAATTTGTTTCTGTTGACTTTGTCAAATGCTTGCTTGAAATCAATGAAGAGGTTATGAAGAGTTATGTTACATTCATAGCATTTCTCGAAGGATTGTCGCAACATATGCAAATGGTCAACGGTCGAACGGCCCTTCCTAAACCCACATTGGTACTCCCCTATAATCTTTTCACCATATTCGTCAAGTCTGTTATATATTATGCAGGAGAGTACTTTGTAGGCCACACTGAGCAAAGTTATTCCTCTGTAATTCATACAATTTCTTTTATCGCCTTTCTTATGAATGGGTACAATCAGACCTTCTCTCCATTCTTCAGGCATATACTCTTCATTCCATATTGTTTTGATTAACTCATGTAGGAGGTCATTTAATATGGAGGGAGATCATGCAGGGAGGTCATTTAATATTCTATAAAGATTGAAATTCATGCAACCTTTGATTGTTAAGGTTTAGATCAACATATACATATTCACATACACACTCTTCTTAATTATGTTGATGTGTAGCTTATATTCTGTTTATAAAGTAGAACAAATAAAATCAAACGTTAACATTCTTGGTAAAAGACTGAATAAGTTGTTACTGACTAACAACATTTTCCATATCTTCAACTTTTAGCCTTGTTAATGACAAGGGACTAACAGTTAGTGATTCCGTAGGTAAAGCAAACTTACTTAATCGACATTACTAGGAAAGCTTTACTTTAGACAATGGACGCATGAGCAATTTTTCTATGAGGGTTGATTCAAAGATGGGGCAAATCGAGTTGTTAGTGGCTGGAATAGGAAAGCTGTTATGACAGGTTCACAAGAAGAAAGCGGCCAGACTAGAAGGCATACTCGTTATTACAACCCTGGCAGATGAGCTTTCTCCCTTTCTTTTCGTATTTTATAGGAAAACTTTGGATGAAGGCGTTGTACCAATGTCATGGAGAATAGTACCTATCACCTTAATTCCTAAGAGAGAAAAATTCCTAAGAAGTTACTTGAAACCTTGAAGACTATGATCTGATATCCTTAAAGTCAATTTTCTGTAAGATAATTGAACATATTATTGCCAGTTCAATTATTCCTTTTCTAGGTAATAAGGGGGCAATTAGTGAATGTCAACACGGTAGGGTAGGTCATGTGATACCTAGTTAGCCCTTTTTGTGAATGACTTAGTTAAGGCAGCTGATAAGCGTATTAGCATGGATGCCGTATTTTTAGATTTTAGAAAAGCTTTTGAAAGAGTGTCGCATGTAAAAATAATCCATAAATTGATGTCTTATGGGATTAATCAGCAAGTTATTGAATGGATAAAATGTTTTTCAGGAAACAGATATTATCGAGTTGCGTTGGATCAAATTTTATCTGATGAGCTTTGGGTCAAATCCAGTGTTATGCAGGGTAGTGTATTAGGTCATATTCTGTTCCTAATTTATGTAATTGATATAGTGGTTAATGTTCGATGCAAGGTTATGCTATTTGCAGATGATACTATTATTTATAGAGAGATTGCAAGTGCAGATGACATTGTTTGCTTACAAAACAATCTGAAAGTTATTTCAGAAAGAGAACTTAAAAAAGTGCATGTCTATGAATTTGACACGTTCCACTGATGTTACCTGCATACCCTATAATAATTTAGGATATCCATTGCAGTTCATGAAGCATCATAAATATCTAGGTATCATGCTCAGTGGTAGTTTTTCCTTCAAAGAGCATATTCAAAACATAATAGTTAAAGTGAATAGGATGCAAAGTTTAGCTAGTACAATCCTAAGGGGTTGCTCATGGAGAGTAAAAGAAATAGTGTACTTCTCTCTGATTCGACCTCTCCTTGAGTACTGCTGTACAATTTGAGATCTGCACAAAGTGGGATTAACTTCCAGCCTTGAGATGGTTCAACGTAGGGCAGCTAGATTTCTTTAGGGAAATTTCAGATTTAACAGCAGTGTTTCAGCTATGATAGAATCCCTCAGTTGGGATTCGCTTCTTGATAGAAGACTTGATTACCGTGGGAAGCTTTTTAATAAATTTGTCAGTACAGATCTTGGGGAGGAGGTACTTGATATTGTCATAACAGTTAGTAGCACATGTGACCTTTGAGACAAAATGATGAAGCCTCACAGTGAAAATAGTTATTTTTAGGTATTTTTTTTCACGAAGTATTAGAGAAGCCAACAGCAGTCAAGGAACTCAGCGTTCAATGACTAAGAGACAAAGGTTTCTCCAAGCACCAGTAGTAGCAACTGTCGAGGGCAATTCCTTGGAAAAAGATTATCACTCAGGCGGCCACCAGTTTTCAGGATTTCAGGAGTATTTTGGAAGCAATGGTCCCATGTTCATGGGGGGTCCAATGCGTAGCTACCGAAATATGCATGAGGAAATTATAAAAACTGGTGGCTGCCCGGGGTCATAATCTTTTTCCAAGGAATTGCCATCTACGGTTGCCACTTTTGGCGCTTGGAGAAACCTTTGTCTCTTACCCCTACCATGCACCAGTGGCGGTTTGCAGGGTTTAAATGTAAATGTAAACTACTCAAATTGCAAGATTTTACTAATCATGTTGCATTGTGACTATTAATTGTAACTGATGATGGAATCTGTTTTCAGGGACTACACTGGAGGTCTTCAGGGGATCTTCGCGGTTGCGTCACCCTCCACGGGATTGAGAAGAGGACCAGGACCAGGATGGCACTGAAGAAAGAATATTAGCATCAATCCATATCCACAACAGGTAGGTCATGCTTTATTCGAATATCCATCTAGGTTGAAAGCCTTCTTTTCTTGAAAAATGTTGCTATTGCTGCAGGATTAAGAGAGAAAAGTATTGCACTAAAGGTAGTTGATTTATTGTTCTAAAAGTAAGCTTTTTAGGGCTGGGAGAGGTTGATAAATCCATATCGTCTTGATATTAATATAAAAAAACTCTGAATATGGCTCTGAAAGAATATGAATTCAATAGAATGAGTTATAAGTTATTGAAAATGTAGTAAATATACCATACAGAATACATTCCTGCAGTATTGCAAAATGAAGGATATCTTCTCTTGAGTTAAGATTAGAAATTCAGGATTTAATGTAGTGATTACTATCTTAACTATATATCACTAGAAAATTAATAAGCTACTCAGCCATGGATTCTTTTTGTAACTAAAAAAATTTAAAATGTTTTTGTAAAACTATCAATACGTAGGCATTTTTAGTACAGTACAAGTCCTTATCAGTTTCTTATACTGAAGTTCTCAAATCCAACTTTCTGAGTAGGATATTTATTCTTTTGATGTCCTTCTTTCGTGTGACATATATAATAGTGAGTTAATGGCTAAGTTTGCTCTTTCTTAAGATTTTACAACTAAATTCAAAAAGGATAAGTTTGTTATGATTTCTGCAATAATTTGGGGGAAAACTATTATATTATAGTAGTTTCGAGGTTTGAATGACCATTCAAATAATGGCTTCTTTTACTGGGGTTGTGCAAACAAGTATGAATTCAATGTATGAATTACTAACAATTGTAAGCAGCTTTAAAAGATTTACTGAAGCAAGTGAATATATTGATAAGTATATAAATGGAAAGATAAATATACTCTCATAGCAATAAATTTCAATTAAATTCAGATAGCAAGGAATTTCTTTAGGATTTAAGTGTACGGGAGCTTGCTCACATATAAGAAATTAGTTACCATACAAATGTAAAAACAAATCTGATTAAGCTGCTGAAGCATTAGGAGAAGAATGTAATGGGAATAGTGACAACTGAAGGATTGAGAGCCCAGAAATATCTCCAGTAAATTCTTTAGCTGAAGCATTTAGTAAAATTGCTGAATATTTTAAGAGTATTTGAATTGATTATTGAAGACCTTAGAGCATTGAAGCATGATTTAGTTGACTGTTACTTGCCATGAAAAATTTAAAGGAAAATGAATGACATGCCATACATTCCCAGAGACATATTTTATGTAAGCCGTAAAGCACCATGATTGAGTAATTTAAATGAGATTTCGTAGCAATTATATTAGATTTTACAACATTTATATCAGATTTTCCCTCTTAGGTCTATACCAGAAACAGTCTCAATGTCTCATAACAGAGTTTCAATAAATAACTTGATGATTAGAAACCTACTTGTAAGTCAAGAAGTAGCTGTAATTATCTTCGATTCTACAAACAGGCGTTTCCCTTCAAATCGAGAGTCATTAATTTTTTCAGTCAATGGAACTAATCTTTAGGAAATTTATTTATCTTGAGGACTTGAGATAATAAAGAAAATAAAAATAATAATAGCTGTTGCCATAACAGCCATGGATTCAGTTAAAATCATGTTTCCCGGAGTTTGTATTGGTTCATCAAATGCAGTGTTCATTCATGTAGAATTTGAACTAAATGTATGTAAGTGAATGTATTCAATATGCATAAAAATACTTATAGGGTAGAGGGTGGGGGAAGTTAGATAAAGATAGATATAAAGGTAGATTTTCCCTTAGAATCTTGCAAATTTAGAAACAATATAGTGCAATACTTTTGGCTACCTTTAGAGTTTACAGTGGCTCATCAGTTCTAAGAATGATATAGAAGGCTATGATTTTCATTAACTTAATTATAACATTAAGTTCTAAATGTTTCATGGTTTCATCAACCATTGATAGAAATTATCACTGTTCCCCTTCATAAAGATTTGCTCAATTTATGTTTTTTCTAATTCTTTTTAGAATCGATGTTGGAAGAGCATGCCAAACAGTAGAGGTCAAGAATGGTCCAGCAACACCAAAGAAGATGGAATGAAGCCAGCCAAACAGCATGACTGCAACCAATTCATCATGCAGATAACTGGTGGCTGCAATGTACTGGACCAGGAAGGAAAACCAAGAGAATCTCAATATAAGCAAAATATATTGAGAGCTAGGATATCACTGCTTCAATACAAGGTGAGTGCTTCAGAAAATAGGTATAGTATTAGGATTAAGGTATTAGACAGGCTTAGATAGGTTTTTTATATAACGATAGGAAAATAACCCTTGGCTCATTTAGGGGGAGTTAGATATAGGTGACAAAGAAAATATTTAAAAAATATTAAATATATGGTGGTTAAAAATGAAAATTGATAAAACAAAGATCAGTGGAATAGAAAAAAGAATAAAAAATGACAGGGAGGGGGGAGAGATTATTCAAGATGGAGGAGAGGGGAAGTGGCTATTTCGGGAAGTAAGGTAAGTGGAATAGGGGAGGTAAATGATGGGAGGGGAAGTAGGGGAGGTAAATGATGGGAGGGGAAGTAGGGGAGGTAAATGATGGGAGGGGAAGTAGGGGAGGTAAAAAGAGGGGAGGGGAGGTAGGGGAGGTAAACTGAGAGGAGGGGAAGTAGGGGAGGTAAAAAGAGGGGAGGGGAGGCAGGGGAGGTTAACTGTGAGGAGGGGAAGTAGGGGAGGTAAACTGAGAGGAGGGGAAGTAGGGGAGGTAAACGTAGGGGAGGGGAAGTAGGGGAGTGGAGGTAAACTGAAATGAGGGGAAGTATGGGAGGGGAAGTAGTGGAGGGGAAGTAGGGGAGGTACACAGAGGGGATGGGAAGGAGGGGAAGTACACGGAGGGGAGGGGAAGTAGGGGAGGTAAACTGAGGGGAGGGGAGGGAGGGTATCTTTAATTATTAAATAATAAAATTTTCTCATTCTATATTGAAAACTTCAGTATTAATAAAATTTATTTCAATTATTAACAGCTATATAATACTTAACTTGATTTTATTATTTTTATGAGAAAATTCAGCATTTCTTAAGCTTTGGTAAGGTAATCGTTTGGTTATGCAAAAACCCTATTGGAGATTTCTTATATCAGAGTCACTCAAAATATTATCCCTTTACCTACATTTTGAGCATTTATTTTGATTTCAAGTAAGTTGATGGTTTATTAGTACTGTAAAGAAAATTTATTTAAATTTATCATTGAAATTATGTAATGAATTATCATTAAGAAACAAAGATAATAAACAGCGAGATTAGAGATTGTTTTATATATATATATATATATATATATATATATATATATATATTGTTTTAAACAAATAACTTTTTGTTGTAATAAATAAAGTTTAATTGTATTGTATTTATTGCAACAAATAAATGATTTTCCAACAAATACAGTAAAACCCATTTAAGATGCTCCTGCTTAAGATGCTCCTGCTTAAGATGCTGTCACTCCAAATGCATGATTTTCTTACAGCCCATATCCCTTTCACGTGGAAGACAAGGTAAATTTCTACTTGAGATTCTCTGCTTCCCATTTAATACTCATTAACCAAATTTTTGCCTCATTTGATGGACCATAATATTTTTTACATCATTAGTGTTATCCTCTTATGCTTAACTTAATTTTAGGATGTTTTATTGTGAATTTCTTACTTTGAATGATTGTGGCTCAAAATTGTGAGAAAAAATGTATGATAAAGAGAAGCAAATCAATCTCCTCTGTTAGTTAGATTTCATGTAAATCCTGAGGTAGACTGAGATTATCACTTTGTCTCATGTCTAATCAGAACTTAGGGTTAATAATTTCCTTGGTGATGTCTCCTTCCATCTCAATCTCATGTTGAAAAACATACCAAATAAATCAGAGAGTAAATGCAGTGTTTCATGGGCTACTGAGCAAGGTTTATGAGAAATTGAGGATTAAACCCTCTTACCATTTCTGTTAAATACAATTGTTATACTTCTCTAATTTTCTATTCAGTAAAAATAATTCAGAGTGAAAAAAGACCTAAAGTAATTATTAAGATACTCAAATTATGTAAAAAGCAGACCTTTACTAAAAAATATGATATAAGGCAACAGAATTACACCACTTGGTTAAATTTCAATCTCATTTAAGATGAAGTTTTTTTCTCAGTCCCCTGAAAAGCGTCTTAAACATCTTTTACTGTATATCATACTCCTGGATTAGGAATCCCTGACCTAATGATAGAAATTAAGAGAAGGCTCATGAATCCTCCAGCAGGCAGTAAATCCCATAATAACTATGCTGCCATAACTATGTTGCACTCGTGGTCAAGAAGGAATGAGATATTCACAATTGTTTGAGAAGAGGGAATGGTAGTAGTAGTATTGTGAAAACTGCTTCCACAGTTGAGACGATTTTGCACATGAGCTACCACTAGGAATCAAACCTGGGACCACTTTCATTAAAGTCAAACATGCTGCCCACAGCTATCCAGGAGCCCTAAAAGGGAACACATCTTCTAATTGAAACATAGTATGAATTCCCTCTCCGATTTTTGTATTTTTAAATTTATGCTATTGATGAAATTGATCTAAGGTCTGAATCTCAATATTTTCACCCTAGTAAATGAATTACAATAAACACTGAGCTTCATTATTTTTTATGATTCCATTTTAGTAGTTTTCCCTCCATCATAGAAGTTAACAGGTTATTAGCTTTGTCTATTCCATTGGGGGAGTATTCCCATTTAAAACAATACTTTGTCATGTATATTTTAAAGAAGTATCAATAAAGGTAATTTTGGCCACATTTGCTATACTTCAAGAGATGTTTAGCATTGCCACTTCTATTCTTCTTAAATATTCAAATTTCATTAATTATTTTCTCAGAGAACATGTGGAACAGCATCACTGACTCATAACTGTCAGACCAAAATTTTTACTAATCAAAGACATGTTTTAAAATTTAGGTAAATATTAATTTTAATTAGGGTGATAAAACACACATAAAAGAAATACAATATGATTGGGTCAATGTTAAAAAACTTTTAAAGGCACAGTGATTAAATTATCTTATTTCATTAATAAATTCAAATAAATAAGTTAATGGCAATTTAATGTACATATGTTGGAATTCTTTCTTCCCTTTTATGCCTTTAGCTGTAGGAGTCATTGCATATCATCCCTATTCTGTAACCATTTATTCTCAGAACCAGTTCTACTGATGTGATATAATTAGTTAAAAATTTAATACTCCAGCACTTGAAGGAGAAAAAAGGAACTCGATGGTCAATGAACTAAGAGATAAAGGTTCTCCAAGCGCCGAAATAGCGGCGACCGTCTAAGGGCGATTACCGGGAAACGGATAATCGTTTATCGGTCCCAGTTCTTCAGAATCCCGATGTACATTTCAGAAACAATGCTTCCATCTTCATAGGGGGTCCAATGCTGACAGCACTTGATAAAACGACTTCTTCTTTGATGGCACTATATCCCAAATTAGGCCTTGGCCTCCTCAAATTTCTTCCTCATTTATTTGGAGTCATCTGCCAATCTTGACCAATTCCTCACCAAAGCAGTTCTTGTGCATGACATTGTCTTCCCATGGAGGTCCAGGTTTGCCCACTGGTCTCTTCCATTCTCATAACCAAGTGAATTCTCTCTTAGCTGCCCTCTCACCTAGTATCCTTAGGATATGCCCTAGTATAATATAAATATGCTTGGTACTATGTTTACATATTATGTTGTTGTATCAGATTCCCTATGCTCCTACTTTGCTTATAGTCCATTGCGAAAAGTATGTTTTATTATTTCTCTGCAAGAAATAATAAAACAAACTTTCTGTAATGTGATTTTATGGAGAATTGCTTTCAAAATGATTTAATATGAGGTCCACATGTGCCAAATAACAACATTCAACAAAGAAAGTTTAAAAATACTGATACCCAAGAGGTCTGGCGGTGGTTTTACTTGTACATATGTTAAAAAATATTCACTGACCATATAATGTAAAGAATTTCAGGCACATAATTGGAATATTGGAAAAACACCAAAAGAAAATGGACTCATTAGTGCAGGAAAAATGCTTCAGAGGAAATTTTCTTTTTAATATTTAAGGTTATGTGGTGTAATTGATGGTTAATTTTGTATATAAGAAGAGCTTTAGGTCACCATTGACGTAATAATGGGAAGAAATAATAGAGGACTGGGGTCAGTATTTCACACTGTACTTTATGGCAGATTATTTTATATTATTATATTAAATTCCTGTTGCTATATAGATCCAATGTGTTTAAATACATGAAAAATTGAAAAATATTAAAAATCTTTTGCCAATGGAGTACATGGATTGGAAGAATTTATGCCAACTTTTCATGTAAGCAAATGTAAAAATCAGTAGTAATAGCAAAAATTGCATTCCTGTAACCTCTTCTTTCATGCAAGTGGTGGTTCATGGATGTATACATTCTTCAGAAATCGGATAGTAAATAAACTTTAATCTAGTGGAGAAAAAGCAAACTCATGAGTAACCAAGAAACCTCATTAAGTCACCTCTTATATACAAAGTTGTTAATAATTATTCTTGGCTAACCTAAAGAAATTTTCATGTGGTATTTTACATTGCACTACTATTTATTTTTTAAGTTTTTCTTTTTTCTCCCTTTAGAAATCATTTTACTCCTAAATTATCCATAATGCAAAGTAAAAGTTTTGATTTTATATCTGACAAAAGGTGGACAGAAAGAAAATATCTGTCAACTAACAGTGTAATTGATTAAGCAGCATAACTACTTAATGGGGTTAGGGTAAATCTTAAATCAGTATTGGATTGAAAGCAAGGAAAATCAAGAAAGTGCCAGGAACAGGAAAATCTGAAGGCTACGAGCAACAGCAAGAAACTAACTCCATGTTGAATATTTTTCAGTTAAAAAGAAATTAAATTTGAAAATTATTTTATTTAATTCATAATAAACAAATTTGATTGTTAAAAATATTTTAACCAAAACCAAAAACATTTGCTAGACCTATAGATGTGTGTTACCTACTTAGGAAAGGTCATTGACATGCATCAGCTGATTGCCCCTGTATCACCTGCAAGCCAGCATAGCCTCTGTGAATATTCTGGTTGCCTAATCTAAGGGATGATAATAATAATCTGAAACTACAGCACATTCAGGCAATGAATAAAGTAATAGATAGGAAGAATGAAGGCCAGTGAGTAGCTGAGACTAACATAAATATAAGTTGATTTCAGAAGAAAGGAAAAAAATGAATTAAGTAACATCTTTGATGGTATACATAGCATATAGTCAAGTCACAATTTTTCACTTCTCGTATAACTTTGGGTCAGTTTCACAACTTCATGTGCAAAGTTTCTTTCAATTCCATCAATTGTGTCTTTCTAATGGCTAAGATTTGCGGCATCAAGTTAACTTATAATTTAGAGAAACTGATTATAAACTTAAATTGTATCAGTTATACTGGGAAAAGATGAATTTAAATCTAAGATTAATTTCCCAATGCTGATTTAAGTATATAGACCAGACACAAGCTGAGTCATTTATTCTAAACAGATATGATAATTTTACTAGCTTTTTAGAGAATATTTTATGAAATGAATGGTGTGAAAGGAAAAATCTTCCTGAAATGAGCATATTTTGATGTTGTGATTGTTATTGGCTCTTATTTTAACAAGTAACTATTACATTATAGGAGTTCTTCTACAAATGCAATTTATTTCACATGTAACAGAGGCTTATCTTGTGAGGAAATTTCTGGAATGATATTTTTGTTGAATTTATTTCAACCCAGCACATAATAATTTGAGGCTATATTTCTTTCAAAAATTTTCCTAGTTTTTAAGAAATGCTTTTGGTCAATCAAATGAATATATTTTCTCCCACGAAAGATGACCCAGGCATCAAAATACTTGCGGCAGAATGACAAACCCTTCGAATTATGTAGGCGTCAGTAATTGCAGAAGATATTGTTTAGATAGTAGACATATTTTGAAAAGGCATGAGAATACTAGCCCAAAGCTAATTTATCTAAAAATGCAAAATTTGGTTCTTAAAATACTCTCTATCAATGTATGATGATAAAATTTACCATGTATTTTTAACGTTTTATTTCCAGTTTTCAAGAAGTTTTCAACATAATATATGTCTAGCATAATTATTATATATGAATATAATATTATAATAATTAAATAAAATTATAAAATATCAATAAAATGATGGAGGCTATCATGCAAAACATAGTTCAATAATTATAGAAATAGGTTGATGCATATCTAAGTAAACAATATATATAAAGTGTTCTAACTTTTGGTAGGTTCATGTGCCCCCACATTCCCTATTTAATTCCCTCTCCTTCAATTCCCGGTATCTTATCCCACCCCTTAATTCGTCTAATAACTTTTGTCTTTGTCTTCCGCTCTGTCTTTTCCCTAGCATTCTTCCCTCGATCGCTTTCTTCAAAAATCCCTCCCCTCTCAATATTTGACCCACCCATTTCTTTTGTCTATTTTAATTACATCAATCATCACTCTTTTCTCCCCAACCATCTCTAGAACCTCCTCGTTCATTTTTCTGTCAACCCAACTAACTTTCTCCATTCTACGCCATACCCACATCTCAAAAGCCTCCAATCTTTTGACATCCTCTTTTCTCAACGTCCACGTTTCACACCCATACAACATTACACTCAACACCAAGGATTTTACCAATCTCTTCCTGATTCCTTTATCAAGTCCCTTTGTCATCAGTTCCCTTCGTTTCATGAAAGCTTCCTTTGCCAATGCTATCCTTTTTCTAATTTCTGTCGAACATCTTCCATCCTTCGAAGGAAGGCTGCCCAAGTATGGAAATTGATCTACTTGCTCTAGTTTTTCCCCATCCACCCTTATTGTTAACTTAGCTTTCCTTCCCTATCAACGGAAATCGTAAGAGATCAGAAGCGAATTTATTCTAACTTTAACTTGAATTTTTGGATGCTGCCCTTGGCTGTATTATTCGTGACTTAATACGTTTTTCCGTCTTTTAGATTTCGAGAAGATGTGTTCTGTCTCCTTCCTCTATTTCTTTGTCTGGACTTGTGAAAGTGAATGGGTTTGAGGGCCGTCAACACTGGTAGAAGGATTTCGGAGGCCCACACTCGGTAAGTCGTTTTTATTTTCATTTTTGCTTTTTCCTTTAGCCTTCGTTTTATTGGTAATATTTGTGCCTTTAAATATCACTGGTACCCTTTTTTCCCTTTTTTATTTCATGTATTATATATTTCCTTGTAGCAAATCCACATACACTTTTTCGAATCGTTTAAATAAATGTATTCTATGAAATACGGAGTTAAGTTAAGACGATATGTTAATAAAGAACATTAATGTCATTAACAACCGCATCCGTAATGTTACCTTCAATTACTAATCATTAATGGGAGGGGAAAATGGAGCTAGCAAAAATCAATCTTTTTAATGAATAGCGACGTTAATGACAATAAAATACCTTTTGCTTGTGCTGTTCCCTACCTCTGAATCTAATTTTATTATATTTAATTATATTTTCATTTATGCTCAGATTTATCTTCCATTAATTAGTCTTATAGCTAAGAAGTTTATCATTCACGTTTACCTGGACATCATACATTGAGAATATACATTAAAATTGTAATTTAACTAATATCCATGAAATCATAATTGTCGTTACCATGCAAAGAGCTACCTAATTGAGTTCTTATGGGAAGAGTGTACGTTTGCGCGACCTAAAATTTACTTAGTTCCAAATAAATTCAACCGATACGGCCTTGATCATGTAGACGTCTATCGTGACTTCATATAATTAGTATACTTTTTGCGCAAGAACATTTCTTTCGAGTTGGTTTTTGGCGAATAAAGCTTTCCTGTGAATAAAATATGATATTTTTATTAAGTCTTGTGGTTCCAGATATTTATCATAGTATTTGATTAATTTTTCAAAGTGAATGAGAAGTGATTTCTAATGAACTGCTTATATTAAATATGTAGATTGGATACCGGTACGTAAGAAAAGGAAAAAAAAAGTAATTTTGACTTTAGGAATACCATCCTCATTCCAAAGGTCACTGCTGACATCCGAAATAAAGGATGAATTAAGTTAAGGTAATATTTTAAACAGTGAAAGACTTCGGTACACTCCAATAAATACTTAACTTTAATTATTGAAGCACTAAATTAAAAGTGATAGACTAAATGATAGAGTATAAGCGATATTAATTATACAATTTCTTAATATGACTTCAGATCGTTCTTCATACGTATATTATCATTAAATTTGGAAATTGAATCCAAATCTCTTCTATGTTAAAGTCATTTTTACTTATAAATTTTTACCATGTTTCTTTGTGAAATGGATTAAGCGATTGGGGTATCAAGAGGCTGCAGTACTAATGTTACTCTGAAAAAAGTGTCGTGATGATTCACAGAAACCTGAGAATGCAGACTTGAAAAAGATGGTTGTATCGTATTCCAAAGTACACATACTTCAACTAATCTATCTTTAATCTTTCTCGAAATCACAGTGTTTTTTAATACGTGGGGGGACCCAAAAGTAACGAGAACCGGGCTGTGGAGGGGAGGAACGTCAGGGGACCGAGTTCTGGTTGGTAGGGTATTTTGGCGGGAACTCTCATGAGTCAGTATGCAACGTTTCGTCGCCGTGAGAGCAACTGTTTGTGCGCAGCATTTCTTTTATCAAAGTAACTTTTTCCCATGTGGCGAAAACGTGAGATGGCTGACGCTCGAGAGCAACGCGCGGCGGTAAAATTTTGTTTTCTGTTGGGGAAAACGGCTGCGGAAACTCTTGTAATGCTTCAAACAGCTTACAAGGTTGATGCTTTGAGTCAAGCTCGGATCTACGACTGGTTTTCGCGGTTTAAAAGGGGCGAAATGACGATTGAAGACCAACCTCGTTCCGGGCGCCCCTCAACTTCAAGAACTGACGACAACGTTGAAAAAATCAACACCCTAGTCCGTGAAGATCGTCGCCGAACAATTGATGAGCTCTCTAATATTTCTGGCATGTCATGGAGTTCAATTCAGAGGATTTTATCTGAGGATTTGCGCATGAGAAGAGTTGCAGCCAAATTTGGCTCACACTGCGTTGTCTGTGAGGCAGTTTTCGAGTAAAAACGGAATGACACCGATTACTCACCCGCCGTACTCACCTGACCTGGCCCCCTGTGACTTCTTTTTGTTCCCTAGGCTCAAAAAGAACATGAAAGGAAAACGTTTTGGGACTGTGGGAGGAGTGAAACAAAAATCGTTTCTTCTTAGAAGAAGTAGCCAAAGTTTTATGCTGTATAGACATTTAATTTTTTCTGAAGTTCAAGGCTACCATTGTTTTTTTCCTAATCAAACTCTGAAATCTAAATAATGTTTAATATTAATAATTTCCGTGTTTACTATATTTGAGTATATGGGAGAAATATTTCATTCTCTAATGTAAGTGGATAATTACTTTTTCTCTGCTCAGTACGATGCCCAGCTCTTAAAAGACTCACGAAGAGCATTTATATCCCACATAAGACCTTTCGGAGGAGAAATTTCCTTTCTTAATTGTCCTGGTTTTCTAGTTAATAAGGGATTTGAGAAATTGCAGACCTTATTTAAATATCAACTTATCATAAGTCATACCTCTGCACATAATTTACAGTCCACGCATTGGTTTCGGTTACTCGTGAACAAGTTTTCCGTTCATTCGCGTATTACCTATCTTGAAAACTAATCGCAATTTATACATATACTTATCTTCCTGATGTAAGTAACTCTCCGGAAGGAATGTCTAAAAGCTGTGATTAAAAATTTAACCACTTGAAGAAATAGAGATATCATATTGTTTTTGTTCCAGATTCTCAAAAATTAATGTAAAAGATAGGAAAATTTTTCATATCTTCTAATTGTAAACAACATTCCCCCATTAGGACTAAGAAGATACTTGAATTCGAGCACCTTCATCCATAGTAGCAGGAATGCAGAGGTCCATCTTCTAATATATTAAAGTAAGTCACTTGTGTTTGTGTATTTGTGTGTGGTTAATTCATCTAAAACATTTGAACTAAAAGACGTATACCTTCCAAACTTTGGTGAAAGTTGAAAGTTTCTCGTGCACAGAAAATAGTAAACATTTTTTATTTGCCTTGAGGTTTTTGATTGTACCCCAAAACGGTCAAGGCTGTCATAAAAAATGCATCCAAAATTCACTTTTGTCACTCATATGCTTATTGCTTTTGCAAATTTAAAATGGAAGGAATAGTCGTGCAAATAGAAGCAAGCTTTAAATAACGATAAATTTCATAAAGATTCTAATTTTGGTCATAGAATATTATATTTGATTTGAAAATGCTAGACTGCTGATATAAGGAAGAAAGAATTGTGCAAATTATTGAGTTTTAGAAAGACTAATCTCCTTGAGAACCAAAGTGATTGCATTTCCTTCAAAATGCGTGTGATTTAGGTTATTAGCTTTAGATGATTAAAATTTAATAGCAATAGATGATTAAAATTGAATAATTCTTACCTCAATTTTAATTATTTCACAGTGGGTCCACTGCATTCCCTATATAATACCTACAAAAGATTTCCATGGCATGGGAAATTATTTTATGTTGTTTTCCTTACTTACATTTTGAGTTTTAGAAGTATTTAAATGTAATGTTCACTAAATCAATGAGATAAAGTACAGAAACACAGATTATTTATCCCAATGGTGGAATATTTTAATTATTGAATGAAATCAATGTTAGGGGATTGTTATAAGCTGTGTTAAATGTAGAACTACTGGTGGCTTTTCTAATTCAAGAGTAAATTAGTAACGGGAATTTTAATTGTGCTAAACTCTTTATTTGTTAGGATATTTCCTATACATCATATTTTTAAAAGAGTGATCTACTTAGAAAAAGCAATGTCAAGTAAAGTTGAATTTAAGCTGCTGAAAAGAGAAGGCAGCCAATATAGGTGTTTTAGAGGGTGAAATTCACTCCTCATTTGTGGTTCATTAAGGCAAGATTGATCACCTATATTTGCTTGTGATAACATGATTTTTATCAGGCTTCCTATTTTTTACTTAAATTTTTACTTTTACACTTATACTTTTTGATAATTCCATTACAAATTAGTAATATATTTTGAACTATTAGTTCCTTCTTATTGGTTGCATTTGCTGATTAGTTATTATTCTTCACTTACAGATTCATTTATCTACTTGAGCTGTAGCAACCAAAGAGGAGTACTGATGGACATACTTCAGGAAATTATAGGTGATATAAATATAAATTGAATGGTATTATCTTATAACAATGGTTTGGATATATTCCAGTACTTATTTTTAAGTACTAAGCTTAAAATAGGATATTCTCAAAACTTCAGGTCTACTAAGGTATCTAGAGGAAAACATGCTCAATAAATGAAAATCAATGAGATTCTATTTCTATATAATATCATAATTAAGTAATGTTTCATTTAAAATAGACAGCAGCAAATTCTGTCTTACTACAGGGAAAGTTTGCTAAATATGAAATAAATGTTGCCTGGAGGATTATATATAAACCCATCCATTTCTAAAAAGTTTGTTGCAAATTGTACAGGTGCTATAAATGATTATCCTACTTTCCAACTTTTATTAATTATCATATGTATATATTTTATATTTCTGGAAGTCTTTCTCTTAAAACTTGACTACTAATAGTGATCCATTATGATAACATACTGCATATTTCCCAGAAAATATGTAACAGGAATTTATCCTGTCTACATTCTTAGAAGCCTGTTTCTAAATTAGGCAATATGTATGGAACTGTTGATTTTTTATTTCCCTTTCTAATATCATAAATGTTTTTAATAGAAGGTCTAATACTCATTTCACATCACAATATTTTCAAGATCATTTGTAAAATCTTAAATAAAATCCAGTATTCTCTTTTGATATACATTATGCAAACAAATTCAAAGACAGAGAGAAATATCCTACAATTTTATTTTATTAAAATTTTTTTATAGAGCTGAAAGTGAAAATCAATGGCAACAGAATGTCAACAGAAGGAAGATACATAAGAGAGGAAGCAAATGGTGTGCCTGTACCTCATATCTCATGCCTTCCAATACAGTGGAATGCAAGCACAAGGATATGGAATAGAAGAAGAGTAAGGGTTTGAGGATGGACCAATAACGTAAGCAGAAGAAGAACTACATGGTGCCCCAATGGAAAGGCAGACCTAACTGAAAAAAACATTGAATGTGATAAAATATTTAAAACATTCCTGTAGATTTCTCTTGAATCCAACACATTATGTTTTCATATATATATATTCATTATTGTCAGTTATGGAAAATATATAATTAATTATTATTATTATTTGTAAATACATATAAAATATATTAACTCATTGTACAGCCAATATGAGTATTATTATAAGTATATAAGTATTATTTTTGACATTCATGTAAAAAGCAATAAAAATATAACCCTTCTACCCTAACCTATATCATCATCAATCCAAATTAATATTTATATTTTGCTTAATGTATAATCATAAATAAGATTTTATAATATTTTATGTAATAAAGAATATAATAACAACATTCATATTATATAAAATTGCATCCTAGGCAATAAAACAAAATTGAATTGATTGTATAGACACAAAGATTTGTAAGCCTAGGAATATGTATTACTATTGATCACTGTATCATAATTTTCCATTGAATTCCCTAATAAACTTCAACCTATGGGGATAAAGAGGATATAATGGGGAAGGGTAACTATGTAGTACATGAGGGAAAGGGAGGAAAAAGAAAGGGGCAGAGCAAATAATAGGGATGTAACATGATGGGAAATGATTTTCTAGTGGGAACAGAAGGTGGGGAGGTGCATAAATGGGAATGGGTAGTGGGGGAAAATGTGGCAAGGCACACATCAGATACAGAGGGAGAGAATGTCAAAATAGAAGATAGGGGGAGAAGTAAAAGAGGGGCATAGTTTTCGGAATGTGACGACAGGAGTGAGGGCCATAGATAGATTGGTGCAGAGGGTCAATATAGGACAGGTTAGGGAAGGGGAAGACGGGAGGGAGGGACAGGGGTAGGTTGAGGCAGTAGGGGGGCAGGTTTGGGGAGAGGGAAGGGTGGGACAGGGGTAGGTTGGGGCATAGGGGGCAGGTTAGGAAAGGGAGAGACAGGAGTGGGTTGAGTTAGGACAGTAGGGGGCAGGGTAGGAAATGGGGAGATGGGAGGGAGAGACAGAGGTAGGTTGGGGCAGTAGGGGGCAGTGTAGGAAAGGGAGAGACAGGGGTGGGTTGTGGCAGAGGGGCAGTAGGTGCAGGTAAGGAAGGGGAAGACGGGTGGTTGGGGCAGGTAAGGGAAGGGGCAGACGGGAGGGAGGGAAGGGAGAGACAGGGGTGGGTTGGGGCAGGTTAGGCAAGGGGCAGACAGGAGGTAGGGACAGTTGTAGGTTGGGGCAGAGGGGCAGTAGGTGCAGGATAATAAGGGGCAGACAGGTGGTAGGGACAGGGGTAGGTTGGGGCAGAGGGGCAGGTAAGGGAATGGGCAGATGGAAGGGAGGGAAAGGGGTAAGTAGGGGGCAGGGTAGGAAAGGGATAGACAGGGGTGGGTTGAGGCAGAGGGGCAGGTTAAGGAAGGGACATACAGGTTAATGTTTTTTCTGTATGTACTTTTTAAGGGAATTTCTAATAATTATATATAGTTTCCTTTGAATATTTATTTCAGGTGTTTATACCCCGAGTCTAATTGGTAATTATGAATTGAAATGGGATTCCTATGAGCTTCGATTATTTTTAGGTTGCCTATGACCCTGCAAATTATTTATAAGATGCTTCATAATTGCCAAAACTGGTAATTAGAAGTAGTTATATAAGAAATGTGTTGTCTGTTAGCCAAGAAATTTGATGACTAACTAATTATCTATGGATAATTATTAATTTAAGATAAAGTGAAAATCCCTGTTACCTTAAGAAATTTTGAAATTTATACCAAGCAAGGTAAAGAACTTGGTACAAACTTATCAAAAAGAAATTTTGCAGATGAATGTGAGGGTAAGAACTACTGCTAATGAAGATACGACCCCAGTACACACTGCTAATTTTCAATAAGACTTCTGGTCCAACCTTCTAAACAGATAAGTCTAAAACCAATAGCCCAGTTATCTATTATTAATACAGAATATGATTTGTTTTGCTGTTTTTACCTCCTTTCTAAATTCATTTTCTTTTTTCTATCTATTAAAATGAAGTTTGAGTGCTATCAGAATTAGTGTTAACTGCAGAATAAAATGAATCTTTCTTGGCAGTAAAATTTAGATTTCCAGAAGAGAAAATGATATGGATGTTAATTAAACGTTTGGATACCAAAAAAGACTGAAACACAGCATACATAAAATGACTGACTGTAAGGACTGCATGTATGTACCATTAAAAGGACAACTTAAGTTGTGTCTGCAGAGAGTAACCCAGAAGAAACAAAAACCTAACGATATACAGAAATCACCACGGTTGGAATATCTGCAGGGGCATTACAGTTTGCCCACACAAAGAATACTTCTTAAGTGCCTTGTATAGCTCTTAATTTAATAATTCAATGTTTGAAAGCCTATGGCTCTTTTTGTTGGATCCATTCCTGCTGTTGCTGTATCAGCATTGATTGCAACAGCTTCCAAAAGCGATAAAAAATTGAAAGAAGCCTGTTTGGTGAATTGAGGACATTAAGAAACGATAACCAAGTGAAAGAATGATTCTTTAACACTGTCACTTCAGCAGGAAGATTTTATTGAACTGATCCATAAAATTGTATCAGCACTGATATTTTCCTCATAATTCTTATTAAAAAATACTTATTTTATTTTTGAATAGTTAGGATCAAATTACTTTTGATTTAATGTACGCTAAGTGCTCAATATAAGTTTGACTCTTGTAACCTCGATTCGACTCTACATAGAATTCTTATGAGAGAAGTTTAAAGATCATTTTGATCGATTGCAGATTTTCTTCCCTTTGCGGAATTAAATTAGAAATGTTGGTCCTACGAAGTGGAGGCAAGTATCAAAAGAAATAAATTTGAATAAAGATTCTTATTTTGGTCGTGCAAAATCGCATATATTCTAAATTACGAGAATTAGGATGAAAACAACGCTAACTTTTCCATTATAAACAAATAGTCTCCCCGATGACTGATACTATAGTGAAACTCGACTCTCACACGAATATATGGGAAAGAGTGTTCCATATTATTTTTAATTACTGGTATTAGCACTTAGTATTGTTTTTTGGGTCCATATTAAACTTATGTGCTACCAGAGCTGTTTTCATGGTGAGGAAAGCAGTAGTAAACTTCGAAAATCAATAGTCGGCAATATATTTTTACAATAAATGTTAACTACTGTACTTAAAGGTATAGCTCATGTTGATTCAATCAAGGAGGAATACCATGGATGATCAGTACGGAACCCTTTTCTTTCAATATTTTACTAAACTTCGCGTCTATCGGAAATGGTTGCAGAGAATCGACTTCAAGTTCCCTGGCGAAAACGCAGTTTTCGTTGCTCCACTGTCTCACTCGAGGCAGGCAACACAAATTTTCGATAGTATGTAAATGACAAATAATGCGAGAATTGTTATGTTTGATCGCATGATGATGTGCCTTGTTTAGCTTGTAAGAAAATTTAGTAATTCTATCGATAGTTACCGGAAAATTTTACACATTACTCTCCGCAGTTTCCGTCCGTTTTGTTATTTTGTTAGAGAGGGTACTTTTCGTTTGTTAGAAAGATACGACAATCACTTGGTAAGTATATTTCTAAGTTATTTTGGTTAATTGAAAGATACGCTGTGGCTAAAGCTGGCCACTGAGTGATTTTATTGTGTATTCTCCGTGCAGGTCATGCGATGGTGTTAACACTAATATTTTGCTTTCCAGGAAATTTTTTATTTAAGCTATAGCAGAGGAATATTGTTTACATTGCTTTCAATTATATCGTTGGGCATATATCAGAGTTATTAACCTGTTAACTCTCAGAGGCATTGATGTGTTATGAATGGGATTAGGTTGTTAATAACTTACTATTGGTCACCATAAACACTGTCCAAGTTAATCAGCGTTCAAACGGTAATTGTTAAGGTAAGCACAAGATGCTTCTGGCAGATGCTAAGAAGCTAAAGTAGTTGATAAAATTAGTAATGATTGCCAGTGTTCTAAAAATAATAAGTAGAAATATTCTGGAAACTATCTTCCAAATCTATGTCAATCTGCTGTTGAACAAGTAAATGTACTCCTCATTTAGAAATATATTGCGACTCTCTTCTTCTTAGACATTTTGCAGATTTATCTACATATACTCAATTCATATTTTATTTTTAGTAAATTTTATATCAGGTTTATAATTGTAACAATTATATATCATATAACATCCAAACAATACCAAAATTTTAAAGGCAAATTGATCATTGAAATTGTTTACTAGTAGAACTTTCTAATTCCCCATGGTGTATGATGGAGATTCTTGGTATCAGTAACTGTTTGAATTTATGTTAATTGATTCCTATTGATGGAAACAATTAAATATTGATGGTAGTGTCTAAGCAAATAGTCAGCTTAAGAGTAAAAAATTTGAGAAAGTAGCCTTTCTCTTAGGATAAAATATGATGTTAGTAAGCAAGAAGTAGGATTGATAACAAAATGCTATCTACTGGTGGTACTATGAATATTTATTTAAACTGCTTGGATTAAATATGTGTAGATCATGCAATTATAAGTACCTATTATATTGATCAGTGTTATTTATGTATTTATTAATTCCAGATTGACCTACCTTTTCTTACATGTTTAATTGTTGTGAATATTTCATAGTACACCCTGGTATAAAAAATGTTCAGTTTCAAGTAGGAGGCATTCCCATATTTTACACAGACCTAGCAATGAATCGAGCAGTGACTCATTCTTGATATGTTTGAAAAAACATTCTGTTGGATCCAGATATATTTTTGATTTTTTGGCATTTATCTATTTTTGCACTTTTTGTGTTCTTAATCTAATATGGTACAGGATACTGTCCTTTTCAGTTTTTCTACTGCTGGTGCATTCAATCTTTTCTGAAATGATACAAATGAAAACAATGATTAAAGTTTAGGATTTCATCATCAAGAAAAGATAACTGCATTCTAAATTGATCAGAGGTAATACACTTGACTGATCTTAATTTATTTTCCCTTTATGAATTGATTAATATCTCATTTTATATAGAGTTATTCTGCATTCACAGTGAATATACTGGGGTATTTCTGTGTTAGTTTAGATGGTGAAGTCCAGAATTTTCCCTCATGAGTGGCAAGAGGTCATATGAATTCTTGGTAAGTGAGGATTCACATTTAAAGAAGAAACTATTTAGTCATCGATGGCTCTGCAATCAATTGGCCTTATCTTTGGCCTTATCTTATACAATGTCATCTCCAGTCTGATAGAGCCATGTAAGGAGCACATAAACTGCTATAGTGAATCTAAAGGAATACTTAGGGTTACTTTTAATTTCATATGCATACTTTTCTTTTTGTTTTTTTTTGTTGTAAGAAAGGGAAGAGGAATGGTGACTAATATTTCTGCTAATATATAATAAATTCTGATTAATTAAATTTTAACTAATCATCAAGTAGTCATTTTTTTGTGGAATGATTGGAATAATTGTAGACTTATTATTAGCTGCCTAGAACTAGAACAGAAAATATTTAAAGTAACAAAATCTCAGAATAATATTCTGAGATGTGGTTACATCTAAATATATTGTGCCTCTCACAGGATTATCTTTTGCAGTCTTTGTACTTCTGGTGTTCATTATCTTCCCTGGAAATTATATAATATTTTCTCCAGACAGGGTGAATTTCGTGTGTTAGAGAGATGCGGCAAGTACTTATTAAGTAGATGTTCAATCATAATATATACTACGGAGAGATTTTACACTACTGAGTGAATTTTATGGTATTTAGAAAGTGAATTCAGTGTTTACTGAATTTAATTTAAGAAATTCTTAATACATCGCTAAATGCTTACATTAACGTACATTCTAGTTGATGTATTTCATAATCTATGCATCTGTGAGCGTTCCTAATGAAGTATTTCGTTGTATAAATCCCAGTTGATACATCCCTTCCTCTATGAAACTAAATTGGACCAACAGCTTTGCTGGAGTCATTCATGATTCACTACTCTATGGCTCCTTCATTTATATTTGAATTTATGTCATTAAGCATTTAAATTGTTCTTAATTTCTTCTAATTTTTAAAATATCATCAATATTTTGTGCCTGATAATGAGCTCTGAAATTTCCTTTTATTTGGCTTTCTATAAATGAGGCACACGTCCACCACATAAGATACTAAATGATGAAAGAACTACTGCTGATACTTCCTAAGAATACTTCACTTCACTCCTTGAGTGAATGGAGCAGCTGAGTGAAGTGAATACTAGTAGGTGCAGGTTCAGTTACTTAATATGCTTAAACACTATAGATGCTTATCATTCCTGATGGATACTATTTTTTCCTTATTAGATTATCAATCACTAACTGCAATCTTTTGGCTATGGAGGGAAGATGTAGAGGTCTTTTACGCATTATACAAGGAGAGGAATCCATTTGAGTTGACAAGTAAAAGGAGGAATTTGTGAGCGATTTGTTGGATTTTTATGATGTGAGGTCCTGTTAATATTTTTTTTATAATTATTCCTAAAACTTATATGATTTTACTTTTGGGATGCATTTTTTCCATAGCAGGGTAGGAATATTAGTACTTTTTGATTAAAACTTACTACAATACACATCTTGCAGGGGTGACTGATTTTCTTCAATCTTGACAGCATTTGAAATATTGGAAGAGGTGGGTATTATGTCTAATGATATCAATTTCTGAATAGTATGATTGGATAAAGAATGCAGTATTCTATGTGAAGAGAATTTTATGAATGCTTTGAGTTTGGAGAATATTTTTAATTTAGCAGTTAAAAGGAATGGGCCTTAGTATTGAACCTTGAGGAAGAGCAGCAATGGTTAAGTATTTGGGTACAAAGGTGTTGGATATTTTAACCCAGATGAGTCTATCACAGGTGTTTCTGGATAGCCAAGTGTGCAGCATGTCTTCTTTGATGAAAGCAGTTCCAGGTGCTGATATGATTGAAATGACCTCATGTTTCAAAGTGTTTTTAATCTCCTACAAATCCTTCTTTTACAAAATTGTAGATAGATAATTGTAACTCTTGGTTAGTGATGCAGGGTTGATTTTTATCCTAATTTTAAGGTTGTTGCTCCCCTTTTTTTGTTTTTTTTTCCTTTTGACCCCATGATTTTCAGTAGCTCTACGGACTCATGTTACGAAGAAGTGTGGTAATGTTTTAGTTTTATGCCAATCAATTTCTGATAAACACAATTTTTCTAGGGTGGATCCTAACTGAAAGAACACCAAGAGTCTTGTATTCTTCTTTTGGACATTCTGATTTAGACTGAATTATTTCTTCACAACATTATGGAATATCCCTGTCTAATTAAAAACTGTTTTTTGGAGCATTTGCTGAGTTTCTCAGGACTGGATCAGTTATGAGATTCATTTCCAGCTTCCAGCTACATTTCTTGAGGTGAGTATATACATATATGAATGGATAAATACAAACTTCTACTCTTCTTCATTGGCATTCCTTTCTATGGGGCATCATTCAATGCGTTAGATAAAAATTAAATGTTTTTTTATATATGCTAACATTTATTTTCTTACTTAATGCCCAGTGTGAATAGAGGGAAGGATTCAAAGGATTTCCTCTCCTTTTGGATGAGTTGCAAGATGAAGATTGCTTAGAAAAGGATTCAGAATCTTGGAGTGATACCTATGATGAATACAGAAATGGAAAAATTAATTCCAAGCACAGGTGTAGAAGACCATCAAGATTTTATGGAAAATTTTTGACGAAGGAAAGGTTCCACTTACAGATTTGGGTAAGTCAAACTTGCATAACCACCTAAAGGATAATTATGTAGGTGGGACAGGAAGAGAGATCTAGATTAGATGTTATACCATTATGCCAGAGTATTAAATGCTTTAATTGCTTGATAATGACTATTATTATTATTTATGTATGCTGCGGTTTGAATATTGTCAGGTGGCATCTGTTATACATTTTCCAGTGAAATTACATTACATACATTAACGCACTACAATCTCCAACACCAGAAATCCCACAAGTACCAAATTTTCCAAAACCACATCCTTATAACCACAAACGGTCCCAGAATATACTCAAAAAAGTAAGACTCAACACATAGATCATCACCCCTGGTATCCCCTTATCACCAACACATTTATGCCATATTACTTCCACAATAACAGTTACCATTAGTTTACATCTGTTCCTTGGATATGTCAATTACACAAAATATTAATCAAGACATAACTAAACCAACATCAACAACATTGCATCCAATATAAAACACAACAATATTTGTGAAAAACCCCATGAAAGTCACATGCACATTAATACCCAGACAAAACAGAAAACTCTCACCTCTCCATACTAACTAGGCATATGATTACTCGCAACACAGAGAACAATAAACATTTAACCATAGATAACTACCACGTACACTCATAAACTAATATTATTATATTACTAACTTACTATTTACATCAGCAGAATTTTAAAACATTATTTACATTTATCTATCTCATTATTTAATGTACTTCATCTATTATATATAGCTAACTCTCCGGATATCTTCTATTATATATAGCTAACTCTCCGGATATACCTATATATATATACGAGTAAAAGTTGCTTGCATACTGCAAGCTAATTGGTACAAATTTAACAATAAGTTCCCCTTACGGGTATCATCTTCGAAGCTTATCCAGCAAAATTCTTAAAAATTGCCGCAATGAATTTCTTACGTGAGAACTTTACATTCATCTGGCATCGAACTCATGGTCAAAGGTAACCTTTCTTCCACTGGTTCTGTATAAAACTACTTCAAACGCAAACGCTGTGATTTTGAATAGTCTCCTGCATAGAGAAAGGCCTCAAAACAATTTTTAAAAAAATTAGTGTAAATGACCGCCTGGCGTCGATCACAGGACCCGTTCGTGAGAGACAATGGCATGGAAATGTTAGATAACTGCCACTCTCACGTGTTTCAAAGTTTCAATTCAGTATCTCATGCGGAAGGTCCTAAAATGAGATTCCGTTCTTCCCGCTTGAAATGCATGGTAGAATCGGAATGACGCTCCAGCATCGAACCAAGGACCACTAGAGAAGCAGTGGACGTCATGAAAGAATCTTCTCAAACGCCTCTGTCACCATTCCGGGTTTTATCTTTCAAGCTTATCGGGAAGGCATTTAAAAAAATCGTCAAATATTTCAGCACTGCATTCCTTATGGAAGAATTTTGCATCCACCTGGCGTCGAACTCACGGTCTTTTGTAACATTTCTTCAATTCGTATTATAGAAGACTACCTCAACTTCAACCTCCGAGATTTTGGTTCCTCTATCTTACCGATAAGTGCCTCAAAATTTTTTTCAAAAATCCGCGCAATGCATTCTTATGGGAAAATTGCGATTTTTGGGACTTTCTGGTATCGAACCCATGATAGCTAGCGTCGATGTCTGAATTATTCTGGCATCTAGAGTATGTTCGGCGTATGTTCGACGCCAGGTGGGTCCGAAATGATTCCGTAAGAAATGCATTGGTGAAATTTTGGACGATTTTTTTTAAATGCCTTCCCGATAAGCTTGAAAGATAAAACCCGGAATGGTGACAGAGGCGTTTAAGAACATTCTTTCATGACGTTCACCATTTCTCTAGTGGTCCTTGGTTCGATGCAAGAGCGTCATTCCGATTCTACCATGAATTTCAAGCGGGAATAACGGAATCTTATTTTAGGACCTTCCCGATAAGATATTAGACCGAAACTTTGAAACAAATCATAATGGAACTTATCTAATATTAATTCGCTATTTTCTATCACAGAAGGTCCTGAGTTCGACGCCAGGCGATTTTTTGCGCGAATTTTCGAAAATTGTTTTCAATCCTTCCTCCGAGCCGTAGAACAGTGAAATTCACGGAGGTTGGAGATGAGATGGTCTTCCATAGTACGAAAGGAAGAAATGCTACCAAATGACCGTGAGTTCGACGCCAAGTGGGTGCAAAATTCTCCAGTATAAAATGCATGGCGGTCAATTTTTACAATTGTTTTGAATGCATATCCGATTACCGGGAACGATATAAAATGGAATGAACATAGAGGCTATTCATATGTTTCTGATACGCTGTCCGTCATTACTCTGACGTTTCTTGGTTCGATGCAAGAGCGTTATTTCTATTCTACCGTGTATTTCAAAGGGGGATGGCGTATTCTTATTATAGGACCTTCTTTATAAGATATTCAATTGAAACTTTGGAACAGGTCAGAATGGCACTTATCTTACATTAATATGCAATTTTGTCGCACCATCGGGTCCTTAGTTCGTTGCCAGGCGGTCTTATGCGCTAAGTTTTCAAATTCATTTGAGGCATTACTTGGTATGATACTGAATTCAACTGATAGCTTGCAGTATGCAAGCAACTTTTACTCGTATTAATATATAGTCATACCATTTTAGTTTGATGCAAATTAACACTTGAGACTCGCACGAATATCCCTTCCTAAAACCGTGCTATTCTTCATTAATTGAATCTTTCATCTCACAGAAATATTTTAACTAATCAGCTCTCATTGTTTCAAACAATTTACAAAGGACTCTCCTTAAACTTATGGGTCTGCAATTCATAACTAATCTTTTATATCAACTCTTGAGTATGGGTACTATTTTTGCAGTTTTCCAATCCTTAGGAATTAAGTTATTATTGATACATATGTGGAATATTCTTCTAAGGCAGGGCACGATTCCCAGTCTTCCAATATGATCAATTCATTTCTTATTCCATCCGGTCCCTGACTTACATTAATTTTTAACTTTCTCACTCTCCTGGGGATTTTAGCTTAAGGTGAGAAAAGTAAAAATGGAAGGATTCACTGTAGGTGACCAATTGTTATTTCACTGACTCCTCACTGACACCTCCATATTTGGCTTTTCACCTGCTACCTCATTATTCAGATAACTACCTACGATTATTCATTACGATGCTCTGTGGGCACCAATCATGTTGGCCCTCACTGCGAATCAAACGTAGGGCCCCTTCCACTAAAGACGAATGCATTGTCAACATGTTTACCTAGTGGCTTAAAATATCCTTAGAATTGAATTGAACTTATCATTGAAACAAAGATGTGATATACTATCACATTTAATATATTGTACTATGAAAATTTAAGTGAGCAAATAATCAAATGTAAGAAACCATACATAAAACAAAGATAATTTGGATAGTAGACTGGTAAAACGTCATACACAGTGACATGAGATTAGGATTTTGATTGACTCCTGAAATGGTTTTATAAAGCCTTCGTATGGGCCCAAATATATATTTCGAAGTACTTTATGGCA
This sequence comes from Pachydiplax longipennis, assembly GCA_036926295.1. NCBI lineage: Eukaryota > Metazoa > Arthropoda > Insecta > Odonata > Libellulidae > Pachydiplax > Pachydiplax longipennis. The sequence goes on along the minus strand of JAVFKF010000024.1, from coordinate 7,359,526 downwards.
ATAGTATTCTGAGAATTTGTACTTCCAAATATTGTTTGGCTCTCACAGGATTATCTTTTGCAGTCTTTGTAGCACTGGTGTTCGTTCACCCTGGAAACATGCATACAATACAATGATTACAATACAATGCAATACAATGTTACAATGATTAAAGTTAAAAAGGTAACAATAGAGAAGAAAGGCTGATATTCTAAATTAATCAGAGATAGATTGCAGGATAATCTCCGTAGTCATTTGAATTGTTTGCCGAAAGTTGTATCAAGAATTGCGTCAATGCACTGCTTAGAATTAGCTAGCTGAGTTTTATCAACGTAAAGGGCTACTTAACATATCCCTTTCATATGTTCTTACATATAGACCCTACTTTAATAGACTGCAAATTTTCGGAGGTATTCATCGGTTTTCATGTGAATAAATCGAGAGATATCTATTATATATAGCTAACTCTCCGGATATATATACCTATATAGATATATATATATAGATATAGGGGATATGAATTCTGACCATGTTCCACAAGTGCCATCGACGTCAGATTTTTACGACGTACTGGCCCCACACTTTAGATGCCAGAATAATGCAGACATCGACGCTAGGTGTCATGGGTTCGATGCCAGAAGGTCCCAAAAATCGCAATTTTCCCATAAGAATGCATTGTGCGGATTTTTGAAAAATTTTTTGAGGCACTTATCGGTAAGATGGAGAAACCAAAATCTCGGAGGTTGAAGTTGATGTAGTCTTCTATAACACGAATGGAAGAAATTTTACAAAATGACCGTGAGTTCGACTCCTGGTGGGTGCGAAATTCTTCCAAAAGAAATGCATTGCTGCAATTTTTGAAAATTTTTTTTATTGTCTTCCCGATAAGCTGGTAGGATAAAACCCGGAATGGTGAGAGAGGCGTTTGAAAACTTTCTTTCATGAATTTCACAGTTCGTCTAGTGGTCCTTGGTTTGATGCAAGTGGGTAATTCCGATTCCACAATGCATTTCAAACGGGGAAAACGGAATCTTATTTTAGGACCTTCCCGATAAGATATTGAATCGAAACTTTGGAAAAATTCATAATGGCACTTACCTAATATTAATTCGCTATTTTCTCTCACAGAAAGGTCCTGAGTTCGACGCTAGGCGGTCATTAGCGCGAATATTTGCAATCTGTTTTGAGACCGTTCTCGATGCGATAGAGCAATCAAAATTACGGTGTTTGCAGATGAGATAGTCTTCCATAGTATCATAGGAAGAAATGTTAGCAAATGACCGTGTGTTCTACGCCAGGTGGGTTCGAAATGCTTCCGTAAGAAATGCATTGGTGAAATCTTGGATGATTCTTTTTAAATCCTTCCCGATAAGCTGGAAAGATAAAACCCGGAATGGTGACCGAGGCGTGTGAGAACATTCTTCCATGTTATTCGCCGTTTCTGCAGTGGTCCTTGGTTCGATGCAAGAGTGTCATTCCGATTCTACCATGCATTTCAAACGGGAATAACGGAATCTTATTTTATGACCTTCCCGATAAGATACTGAATTGAAACTTTGAAACAAGTCAGAGTGGCGCTTATCTATTATTCGTATGCCATTGTCTCTTACAAATGGGTCCTGTGTTCGACGCCAGGCGGTCATTTACGCAAATTTTTAAAGATTGTTTTGAGGCCTTTCTCAATGCAGGAGACTATTCAAAATCACAGCCTTTGCGTTTGAAGTAGTTTCCTATAGATCCAGTGGAAGAAAGGTTACATATGACCCTGAGTTCGATGCCAGATGGATGAAAAATTCTCACGTTCGAAATGCATTGCGGCAATTTTTACGATTTTTGCTGGATAAGCTTCGAAAATGATACCCGTAAGGGAAACTTATTGTAAATTTTCACCAATTAGCTTGCAGTATGCAAGCAACTTTTACTCGTTATTAAATAAGGTAAAGTCATTGTTATTAATCTGATAATAATCATTACAGTACAGTGACAGAAAAGAAATCTCTCCGTCCCGTCCCACCATTCCCGTCCCGATCCCGCGCAGTCCCACCCTTCCCGCCCAGTCCCACCCTTCCCGCCAGTCCCACCCTTCCCGCCCAGCCCCACCCTTCCCGCCCAGCCCCACCCTTCCCGCCAGTCCCACCCTGCCCGCCCAGTCCCACCCTTCCCGCCCAGTCCCACCCTTTCCGCCCAGTCCCACCCTTCCCGCCCAGTCCCACCCTCTCGTCCCGACCCACCCTTTCCGCCCCTTCTTACCTTTCCGCCTTCCAGTAGTATCCCCCTTCCGGTCCTCTTCCAACTGCAAGGGTCTCCTGAAAAGCAACAAAGAATAAGAACTTTTAATTTTACACAATTATCTTTCTCAATTAGGGTTTAAAACCTAAGCTTTAATTTAGTTAAAAATAATTAATTAACTTAAGATTTATACTTACATGATTCTTTAATTTGTTTTTGGTAGCATTACTGCAAATTGCAAATACGTCCTTCTGAGGATTATTTAGCCGAGGTATATTCAACCCCTCCTGAACATGCACCTGTCATAGATTTCTTGATAAATTATTTAATAATAATAATAATAATAATTTAATTCTTATTATTGGTCTAATTTAATGCACTATACTTAAGATATATTTATTGAAAGAAAGCAACTGCAGCCTATCAATTAGTAATATCATCGGTTGAAATCAGTGAATTTTGAAACTTTTTGATTTAAATATTTTTGCGAGAACCACCTAGAAAATTTAAAAATATCCATTATTTTAATAATCGTCTGCTTAATTCGATTTAAAAATCAATTACCAATTCCTAAGTAACTCTATTGATCTGTACATGTTATCTCCTAACACTGGCTAGAGATGAAGCACATACTTCCCTCACTATCCTCGCTAACTTTTATATCACATCCACAATCTGATATAGCTTTGCTAAGTTCAATACTTCAATAAAAATCAATGTTCCAACTCTGGCTAGTTCTAATCTTTTACCTCACTATGAGGCTAATAATAATTAGCTGTCATTGCACTCGTTTTTCTAAGGGATCTTATATTACACTTATTCTTAATATTACCTATAACATGAAAGTCTTATATTTATCTGTTAATATCAAAACTTTTCAACGAGCCTTTACTGGAAAAATCTTGCAAACTATTGGAGAAAATCTCAGAAAATTCATCAACAATATGGTAGTAATATAAAATGTTGAGTTTGACAGTATATTTTCGACTAAAAGTTGTATTTTATCGGCATATCAGAAGTTTATTGTTCCCATGGTCATATTGAAAATGAGCGCTACAAATGATTATTTAGCAAAGCGACTGTAATAATATAATGGTTTGCGTAAAAGCGTAAGAAACTTTTCTCAACTAGAAGCGCAATAAAGGGTCAGTAACCTCGCGGTTATAAGCCTAAGAGTTAAATAATTTACTTGGGTCCATCTTTCAACCATCATAATACCGCATAATGTATGCATGGAATTATTTCTTTTACGTAAGGTAAACTTCGGCGTCTATACTCGAAATATTTTCGTTTTTGTAGGATATTCTCCGTCGGGGAAAAACGACTGCAGGCGCGAAAGGTTGAAAATGTAGATGGTTGGTAAACAGATTCCCAGATAATAATACTAGTTCGTCTTTATTTATTGGTATTATAATCAAAGAATGCATTGCAACAAAAATCCCACGTGACTATTACGGAAAGTATTTTATTGACGACGGACTTTATAACATATACTAGCCGAGAAAATGCTGGTCTATTAACATTAATTAGTAATGAAGACCCGTTAAGATCGAGTTCACAGTTTGTTGGGAATGTCGTAAATGGGACTAAATACCAATTAGTGAAATGGACGAATGTAATGCATAATTGCCACATATACTTATATATCCCTATGAAGAATATATAGATTTACCTCAGTGATGAAATTCGAAATGATAAAAATCAATAGACTTGAAGGATTCGGATCTGATTCCCGCAATCGTCGGTGAATAATGTTTTTACCATGCCACAGCTGCCAAACCTATTCTCCCGAGGATTCAAAGCCCAGACGTTCATTGCTACGTATTTATCTATATGAATACGCATTGTCTGTACAAATGCTTTCCAAGTTTCTTCGGTATTTAAACACTTCGCGCGCGTTTCGTACATCGGAAAATCGGATATGAGTTTATTACGAAATTCTTCAAATAAGCTTTAGAGTAAATATAGATTTTGCGCTTAGGCTTTTGGTGCCTCACTATGTGAATATCGATATCTGTAATCACTGCTCTGTGACCGGATAATCCATCGCAAACTGATGCGTTTCGAAATCGCTTGGGGGTGTTAGTTGGAAAAAGAAATGATATGCTCATTTCTTGGTTGACTTCTTAAAATTTCTGAAGTAACTGTTTTTTGCAATGTACTAAAAAGAGTTATACAACAGTCGCTATCTCGAGCTTGTTTCTTAACTACGTGATTTGGCAAATTGATATCGGGGAGATTAATATTTCCCACCGACAATGGTAATGTATTAGTTAATTTTACGAAAATAAAGCTTGATTTCCTCTTAGGGCCATTTAAAACTTGAGAGTTGGGTGGTTGATGAAAAGCACACACATTTAGATTTTGCATATTGTTTTCACCGATTGTGCACCAAACGCTTTCAATGCTGCTGTTTGAAAAAGTTTGTAAACTGCTCCGAGGGAATCTCTTAACTGATGTAAATACCCCAACGCCCATTCTATCTTGACGATCTTCACCAATATCATCTGTGGGCCAGCCTTTTGTGCATGTAATTTTATCTGAATTGTTACTTGGAATGAAATACTTTAGATCCGTTTCTCTATTTTGACGCTCCTACTTTTTATAACCGAAATTCTTAAGTGATTTGCGCTGGGAGAAGTCGCAGTGTGAATCATGTTTCCATATCTTTGAATATTTAAGTGGTAATTGAAATTACAATTCCACGACTTTTTGGTTTCTCACGTTCGGCCGGTAGCCAAGGAAGTCTTGCTTCTGTCGCAACACAGATAAGGTGGGAGTAATGAAATAGAAATTCCGTCTAAAATGATGACTAAATAGCTAAGTCACTCGGAGCTCTAACTACAGACCTATATGCTTGATTTACTTGATTTTCCCATACATGAAGAAATCAGTTTTATATGCATGAAAACATCACGAAGTATAGTACGATCGTTGATGTTTCAAGCTAGAACCGCGTATTCACTTACGTAATATCCGAAAGATAGAAGTCCTAGTTGGATTAATAGTACGAATGTAATACTATAAATGTTGAATAATAATACATTGGGTATACGGGTTAAGCAGTGAATTAAAATTGCAGTTGGAATGTTTCCATCGGTAATTTCTTTATTTAGAGTATGTATACAGTGAATAGAATTCTGTACGTAAGCGCTACATTTGTAAATAAAGTCACTTAATTTTTAAGGAATAATTAGAATATATCCCTATATAAGATGGGATTCTTTGGGAGAAAATTGTAAATTCTAGGTTATAGTAACTCAGTAAAGAGATAATACGGACGATTTAGAAGGCATAGAAGATATTATGTGTCCACTTTATTACAGTTACCGATGATATTTTGCGAGTAAATAGGTAAATTTAAGCTTGGACAAGTCGCTTCAAAAACTCATATCATTTCGCGGACAATTAGAGGCGCTAAACTATTAGAGAAGTTTTAGATGGTGCATAAACCCTCTAACAAACTCAGCTCGGTGATAAATAGATATGTATGTGTAGATGAAATGTTTTCTGTGTGCTGTTTTCTCGATATCTACAAAGATTATTTTGTACTTCAAAGTCCAGTATATCAACTACCAATTAGACGATATTTGGTATCAAATAATCTCGAACAACGATGGTATTTAGGCATGGAGAACTGAGTGAGTCGCTAACGTTCACAGAAAGAGCTATGTCGGATGTAAAAGATCATCACTACTTAGGTTTTGCTGCAATATTTTAGGTAATTAGTCTTCCAGTGTGTAATGTTACGTACTGAAAAAGTAAGAACTGTGATAGGTTTTAAATGCAAGAACACGTATAATTCAAAATATCAGAAACTTTAAAATAACTAATTATTAGTATAATGCGCTTCACTGTTATGGTGTTCTGAGTATAACATCCGATTTATAAGCAGATTAATGAGACCTTTTCCGTGGTCCAGTCCAGTTCCCCAGCCACAGGCTGAAATACGGTTTGCAGGGTATAAATGAAGATGCTTCGAATATATTTAATTAGTAAAATTCACAGTTTCAGGCGTTGTCTTGTGGAAATATTCCATGATGAGTAAGAACAATTTGTACTTTTTCCACAATAATTTGTGAAAAAAGTACAAATTGTTCTTGCTCATTAATATTTAATTAGCTTAAAATTATATCGCTTAGTAATGGAAGAATTTATATCTGTCCCATTAATCAGTATAGTATAATAAATCTATGCCTTTTTGATGCCAGAGTGCGGCCTGATTTTCCGACTTTAGCACGACTTTGTAGCAAACAGCAACAGGGTAACTCTTTTACCGTAATATATGCATCGTATAGTTTCAGAACCGGATAGAAAGAAACTGTAACAGAAGTGCTAATATAGAATTTAATATACCTGTAATATCATGCTCAAAATTATATCTATTAATGAAAATCGAACAGTTTTGGTAGTCCTAATTCCGAATCGCCGAAAATATTGCTGCAAAACTCTTAATTAGTCCCAACACACCATTTGCCATATTTCTCATGTATGAGTATTCAGCTATGTGGTTTTTTCCTATGTGACGTCAAGAGGTATTAAAATAAAATCGTAGATACCTCAAATTTTTATTTCACCGCTGCATTCTAATGTGGAATAAATAAGTTTCCATAGAAAAGACATTGATAAGCATGACCTAGTGTTTGAATCGAGTTTATTAAGCATAGTGACATACGCGTTGAGAATAAATATTACGATATACTTGAAAGGCAAAAGTCAAGCGCAAGAGACTAGCGAACAGCCCAGGAAGTATTTATTAGTGCAATAAATTTCGTATTCGGATGATCTGGCAATTCGATCAGTTTACAGATAAATCACCGGGTGCAAAAAGCGGTAACGACAGCTTAATACAAGCTAGAATTAAGAAAAGCTTGAGCTTGCTTTGAAATTATGAGCAACGCGGGTCATGAAATACTGCAAGAATAATTAAGAAAATGGGCTTAAGTCCACTTGATTCAAAATATAAGTAGACATTTATGATTGCAAATGTTGTAAAATTATTTTAAACTCTTTAAAATGATTTTAAGTCCATTATAATATTTTACCTCATTAATCAAGATCAGTTCTATTTTCAATCTATTCAAAACTTCACTCAAAAAATTCTATTTTTAATCTTGTCATTCTTGGGTCTGATTTAATGCCTTTGGAATATATCTTATGTAATATTTTCTATAATAAAAGTACTTTTTGCTCGTCACCGAATGAAGTTTTGCGTTGTTTCCTATACAGTACTCGGCTTTGTCAGTACGCGTTTCGAGAAGGGTATCTTTAGTAGTTTATAAATGATTATCGATTGGTAAAACGCTATTAAATTCAATATTCCCATAATTGATCATGTAGTGCATCATTATTTCTATAAGATATTAAGTAATAAACACAATTAACCACCCCCATCGAGACCGTTAGGGGCTCGAGAAGGCCTTACTATAAAGAACGGGTTCGAATCTGAATTATCTCTTTCATACAAGTTACGATGGTCAGAAAAAAACTTAACTTGATATACAAGCATGTGTTTCTAGTCTCGCCCTTCCTTCGGAATGTGGAAATTATATTTTAAAACTATCTCTGACGCTTGCTTGAAGACATTCCACAAAATATATCCATGCTGAGAAAATTCATCTTAAAGTAATTTCAACTTCAAGCTAGAAAACATTATTAAGTCACCGCATTAAGTTTTGCGTTGTATCCTATACATTACTCGGTTTCGCAAGTAGCTGCTTCCATTCCGCAACCCCTAAAGTTACTCCTGGGCGGATGCTCTTACCGTTCCTTTATGAGTCAGCCGACGAGGGAGGGAAGGGAGGATTTGGAGGGATAATGTATCAACCTAGCGAGGGGACCCCTCAATGTCATTGTGACGTGCTATGAGGTTCACCTCTATGCCTAGAGGGCCCTCTGCCACAAGTTCAAGGAGGAGCTCCGACCTATAGACAGAAAGAACGAGCAGGTGAGAAGTGAGAACTAAGTTAGCTCACCCCTGCAGAAGAAGGTGAAAGAAAGGCCCCTGAAATAGATGCCTGCGTCTGTAGGCCTACAAGTAGGCTAGGTTTGTAGGGAATGCCTTCCCCACGCCCCCTACAGGGCAGGTAGTTAATACATATATGGTGTAATTCTTAAGAAAACTAAAGTCACATCAAGCAGTTCAGAAAGTCACTGTATCTGCTACTTATAAAATTTTATTTGACATCAATTGACTTAAATAATTTGCAGAATTACATATTTGGTGAATGATTGTGGTATTAGTCACTAAATTGCTCCTTGCATTAAGAGAAATCAGTATCTAGTATATAGAGAAAATTTAGAATGCTGATCTAGCTTCTAGAAATGTTCCCATTATGAACCATATCTGAATGTACGACTGCTTTAAAAAGAGTTTATTTATTGTACAAGGAACTTGACGAAATCCTGAATAGCGAATATTATACATTCGCTAAGTGAGGCAGAGTATTATCCATATACTCATTTATATAGCAAGGACACAATGTAAAAGGTTGGCACAAATAGTTGTGTGACAATGAAGAATGATGAATTTGTGTAACAAATCACCATTAAAAATTAATACATCCTACCTCCCTTGATTGGCGTAGGCTGATTTCCGTAAAATATAAATGTCCGAAATGTAGAAATCATTTTTGATTAAGCAATTAAAATATTTACAACAATACAATACTTAAAAAAAACTCAAAAAAATATTTCCATTCTATAAAAACAACCTAAAAATAAGTAAAAAGTGATTCATTTCGCACTTCTTAAAACATCATCTTATAACTAAGGAATATGTTGACGGGACTCATACGTACTTATTCAATTCAACCAAAATCTTCGGATTTCGTTCAAATACATCCATTCTAGTCGATTCTATCTAATATCATATGAATAGAATAAAAGGTAAATCGTTTCAAAGAAAAATAGCGGTTAAAATTAAAATTTTTATTTATTTTTATTTTATTTATTTATCAAAGATTCTCATACAGCGGTGCCACCAGTTTAAAGTGAATGCCAAAAAAAAACAAACTAAAACTAAAAATACATAACAATTAGAAATAAGAAAATCAACAAATACAAATAAGACAAATATATATACACAAATGCAAACTAAGGAAATTATTTACAAGGATCTTTATACAAGCATTCTTTCAAGAATGCATCAAGTGAAAGTCTGAAAGGGTCTTTGGAGTAAGGAAGGGAATTTAAAGGATTAGGAAGTCTGTATAATAGGGAACGTTGCACGGTGGATAGTCTAAATCTTGGGACAACTAGAAAAGGAGTTAGTCTGGTTGCCCTAGGTGGAAACATGATAACTAAATAATGAAGTTATTTCAGAAGAATCGATGTGGGCATTTATAATAAGTCAGGGAAAGATCAGCTTTTGTTAACATATCTTATGGATAGATGTTTTAAAACAGACTCTGCAGAGCTATTGCGTAGAAAAGGCATAGGTGATTTTACAATATAGGCAAAAAAGTTGAGGATTTGATTGAGGGAGGAAATATTACTATTGGTTGCAATGGACCAGATAGGGGAGCAATCAGAAAATTTCGATATCCGTTAAATTTTAATTAATAGCATCGTCAATAGCCGTAGCAAGCGACGAAGTCGATCGCTAACAAAATTTGAACATGGTAATATAAATATATATTATACTTAACATATGTCAAAACTAAACATTCTCTTACTTTAGATATCTTCTGCAATCTTTAGCTAATATATGACTTGATTTATTAACATTGAAACCTGATGAACATCAACCGGAATCGGGATCGGAAATAAATTAGCGGTCACGTAAGACCAAAATAAATCTGAACTCTAATGAAAATGTAAATATTCGAACGTATTCAGGGATAGGGATATAATAATACAAGCTAAAGATATAACTACTGTCATTAACGTCGCTATTCAATACAGGGTTTAATTTTACTAGCTACATTTTCAGCTCTCATAGCTGATGTGTAATTCAAGGTAATATTACGATTGCGGTTGTTAATAACATCAATGTAACTTGTGTAACAAATCTTCTTCACTTCACTGCGTATTTGGTAGAATACATTTATTTGAACCACTCGATTGAAAGTGTACGTGGAATAACTACAAAGAAGTATATGATAATCAATATACTTGATGGAAAAAAATTTAAAAAGAATACGAGGGATATCTAAAGGCAGAAAACATATCAATAAAACGAAGGAAAACGTTGAAAGAAAACGAAAATCAAACGACTTACAGAGTTTGGGCCTCCGAAATCCTTCTACCAGTGATGACGGCCCTCAAATTTCTTCACTTTTCTAAGTCAAGACAAGGAAATAGAAGGAGGAGACATAACACACGTTCTCGAAATCTGAAAGACAGAAAAACTTATTAAGTCACGAATAATACAGCCAAGGGCAGCATCCAAAAATTCAGGTTAAAGAGAGAGTAAATTCGCTTTTGATCTCTTACGATTTCCGTTGATAGTATCAACTGTTAAAACTTTCGTGTTATTGACTGAAGACTGAATTTGAACTCAATGCCACGACTTAATTCTATATCACACAAATATGTACTTAATGCATGAACACAACTAATACGCACATATTCCATTTCGCGAATACCACGAAATACAAAGTAGTAAAAAATCGATTCCGAATATATTGAAATCTAACGTTGTATAATAAGTAGTAACATGATTAAGATGCCATTAACTTAAGTTGAAATAGGATTTGGAATCTGAAAATCGAATTTTGATTGCCGTTATATTATTGTTTGACTATATTTTCAACAGACATCCAAAATATAACCAAAAATTAATTTTTATTTTATTTACATAACGGAATTTATTGTAGCTATTTAAGTTAAATTCTTACTAAAAATCTTGTAAATTAACAATATACAAATATTAGATTTAATACTGATGCCTTCATTCTGTATTTAATAATATAAAACTTTCAGAATTTATGCTTAAAAGCGACTGCTCAAATCCTTTTAAGTCAAAATCAAAACCATGTCGTTCAGAAAAACGGTAAAAATGTGGATCGAATATTAAAAAGTAACTGGTTTCGGATTCGAAATCCCTTCCAGAAAGTTCGAACTTGCTCTCTCTTAATATATCAAGCAGTCGCTAAAGTAAGACCGGAGTTCTTGAAATTAAAACACGATGAACAACCACAGGAATAGGGACCGGAAATAAATTAACGGTCTCATAATGGGAATTTCTAACAAAAACGCAAGATTACGAGTTACTAATATTAAACGCAACCAATCCGATCGTGGATATTATAAAATTGAACCTCAATGAAATAACGAAGCGACGTAAAATTTGTACATCGAAATTTTAAAAAATCTGCATTAATACAACATTAAAATCCTCAATTTGCATCGTTTTAACTAGTTAAGTTAATACATTTCAATCTCCTTACCAAAATTGGAAATTCCTCCATGAAGGTCGCCGATATCTCGACGGCGGGAACAATCTTCTCTACCAACATTTGTCGATTCTTAAATTCACGAGTGATAAATATTTAAATAGAAGTTACGGTAAACTCACGAAATACTTTGCTGGATATAGAATTTTGCATCTTCGGCAGATCAAAAAATTCAAATTTTAACGACTTTTTCGAAAAGAATCGGCTGCAGGACGTCTGCATCCATCGAAGTTTCTCCAGGAACTGAATTTTAAGCGCCAAAATAATGTTACGTCAAAATCAACTGGCTCCCGATTGGTCGAAGCGACGGTTAAACAGTAAATTGTTTTCCTATTGGTCAGTCGCATAATTTTAATATTTCATAAAAAACTTTCCTATACATGGAATCGAAATTTAATTTATTAAAATAGAATTTAAATTTTAATGGAACAATTTCGGGATATTACAATTTTCATAAAATAGTATGTCTATATTTCGAGTTGTTTTCGTGACCTCAACGAAGTATGGTTATCCATGAACAAAAGAATGCTACTATGGATGTACGGATTTAAATATAAATGTCATATTTTTACCCATAATATATGATAGAAATCACTGAATTATATACTTTTATTCGTCCTATGCCATTTACCTTCATTGGAAATGTATAAACTGACATTTCGATACCTTACAGACCTTTCCTTACGCGAAATTTACTTAAAATTAATATTCCTTCAAGATCGGGGAGCGGCATCCAGAATGAGATTTTTATATATTTTATGTTTATTATTGTATGTAATCCCGTATGCGAAATTGTAAAGATTATAAATTTTAAAAAATTGCGTTCAGACACTACACGGAGGAAATTTAGCGATTATTTTCGTTGCCGACAATTAAAATTTGGTTTCTTACAACGTAGCTCTGACCTATTTTAGCTAAATCTCTTTATTGAAAATTCTAACTTCTCTTCAAAGTTTTTTTAGAATTGTCCCTTTTCTTGAAATTAAAATATTCAATGAATTATAACACAAAGTCTGTCATTCGTTTCATAAAAATCGTTCTTAAATATTAAATTAAATTTTAATTAAAATAAGTTTTATGTTAAATTAAAGCTTAATACAGTAAAGTTTAGGTAGTGAAGTTTAGTAGTTTAAGTTTAATTTAATTTTGATATTCCAAAAATTTATGGAAAGTTAATTTTGCTTTGGAATACTTTATTGTATGCCCTGCTCAAAATTCATAATTCACTGAGACTCTTATGTAAAGAAATGTTGTGCTGTATCGAAAGTTCTATTTTCTTTTATTTATACAAGCAAATTGATAGGAAACAACGATTTAAATCATATCACACATGAATATTAAATATAATTTCTATAGCAGGAAGTCTTCCCTCATACATAAGAATAGAATTACAGATAAGCAGATCAAAACTGTATAATTTCATAATTTTACCAATATAATTAAATAAAAGACTTAACCACCATACAATTAAACCATTCCATTGATTAGTGCAAGTTATGTATGTTTGTGATTCATACTTCCTCTTCAAAAGTTATTTTTACATTTTTAACTATATTTATTCCCTACCTAAAGATATAATGATTAAAGGTTCATTTGATGTTATGGATATAGCATTAAGGTATCCCTCTCAAGCAAATCATGTATGCTTGTAATGCTGTATTTTGTCAATCTTGTGAAAAATAACCTCATGGCTATCAGAAATGCATACAATTTTTATTTTATAATGAATTTCTTATCATAGCCTTAAGGTTAACATTTAGAAGATCCTCTCCAAATAAATTACATTATTTACATTGCATTTTATTTATACTTCAATTATATATATATATATATAATGAAATATTCTATCATGAAAGTGATTTGATTGAAAATTTATTTCTATTGAAAATTCCTAATTATTGATATAATGTATCCTTTAAATATTATTTCTGATCCCTCATTTGAAACTGAACTCTTTTGACATCATCTTACCTAGGAAGTTTAAGAGTGAGGTCATCTACCATTGCTTTTCTTACTGAGCCAGAATGAAACCATAGGAAAACCTGTATAATGCTTTATAATAACTTAATAACTTGTTTAAATAAAAAATTACAGTTTCATAGAATTAAAAAATACTAAAGACCACCATGATAATGGCCATCATCTAGCAACATTCACACATTAATAGTCTTTATTTTACCATGCGATAAACAAGATCAAGATAAGTGAGGAAGAAATATGTATTATACTCTTTTCTGTTCTAAAAGACAAATCCTTCTTTTATAGGTGACACAATAATATAGTCAATTTGGTTCTTCAAACAGTATTATTTGCAAAAAACTAGAAGACATTCAATGCCATGTATTGGTAATAAGCTTGTTCTATGGAGAAAATATATTTTGCAGCCAAGTCAGCATTATTTCTAGGCACCAATTCCTGAAAAATTAAATATTTGTGGTTTATGTTAAACAGCATAAATAAATATTTATCTTTCATCCTCCATCCTTTATCTGAACTATTTTTATGTTTTACTTTAGTATGAAAAACAAGTTTTATGAGCCAGAATTTCTTTATTGAATACCATGAAAATAATTTCTTTGGATGTATGTTTCTTCTCCACTCTTTGCATTCTGGTTTAGCAAGGAAATAAGGGTGTATTACCTCACTTTGACTTGTCAGCATCATCCCCATTCAAAGCTTTTTGTTGGTAATTACAAGGAGTGGGCATAATAAGCTACCATTAGAATTCATGTTGTAGAAATTAGAAACATATGTAGAAGCCTTTAGACTGATGATTTTATTGATGTACCAAAAAATTAAAAGTATAAGAATTCATGTTGTAGAAAGAAGATATGTTTGTGAAAATGTTGGTTAGGAATATTGAGAGATTTGTATTCAATTTTCTCTTCTATTAAATCTCACTTGAATAAAAATTGGCATAGCCAAAGCTTTCAAACTAACTAAATGCTTTGCCAGGGCATTACTACCTGCATACAGAGCCAAATAAAGTACATATTTTGCAAATAATACGAAAGAAGTGTGGTCTCATTAGTCATATTTATAATAAATCTATGTAAAAATCTTTTACCCGTACATATCCTTGTCAATCAATGATGAACATCCTGGAATATCCCATCCCGTAATACTGCTATCTTACATATTCAAGGAACACCGACGTTCAGTGGTAATATGTGCGAAGAAATCCCATTTCATTATTCTCCAAAACGAAGTTGATCCATTGTACATCGTTGCTTCGAGATTTGGCGATTCTTGAGATGCTTATTTTGAATTTGGCAGACGGGGTACCAATTCCTATCACCTTTGCCTCTAAAAATACGCCGACACTCAGAACATTGTAGGTGATTCGTAGCACTATCCTAACTCATAGTCTTCGCACTTTCGAAAGTTATAACTGGCAGAAATACTGTGTTTCTTGTTTGCTGGTAAACTATTTTTCACCAGTATTCATCCAAAATTACACTCGCTCAAAATACCATCTGCCAATGCAGCTACACTAGAAAACACTATCCTGAGTTATAATAAAGAACTTCTTCAGCACATACATCAAAACCATCATTTGAATTTCAAAACAACACCGGATTCTTCTTAACAAGCATAGAAGATCCATTTACTATCATTGTAAACTGCGCTCTTAAAGAGAGCGGATTATGGTATAGAATTTCTGACAATCGAAACTTGCCCTTCCTGTCATGTTATTTCTCGATTTCAGTAGTTCTTAGGTCGCTCTATTGTCTCCCTTAATGGTTCTCCAAATCGACGTGTTCATGCTATGAAAGGATTTCGGTGGTATCTAATCTGTGGATATGACGATGTGCTACAAGTGGCTTGAAAGTGGTTGACTGCATATTTACGTACAGTGAGTTTTAAATCGTTTGAAAAGGGTATCAGTGAAAAAAATGTGAGACAGTGTCTATCAGTTGCATGTCCCAAGGCTGGAGACTGTAATGCAATGGCCTTGGCAAAGTGGAATTCTCTCTCCGCTACCATAATACCTACGAGAATAGCAGGGGAGTGAAGGAATAGTTCGAGGTAACAATCTTTGTGCTTAAGAAACCAAAAGTTTACCGATCGAAAAGAAAACAATTACTACATTTCTTCCGTATATTCTCTGAAACTTAATCTTTCAAAGCTTTTGTAATTTCAAATACGGAACTACATCTAATGATGACATAACATTTATTAATTTTTAACTAAGTGTCTTTCCGATTTTGATGGAAAATTAATTTATACTAAATCTCGCGTAAGAAAAAGGTCTTTAATGTATCGTAATGTCAGTTTAGGTATTTCCAATGAAGGTAAATGGCATAGGACGAATAAAAGTATACAATTCAGTAATTATTATCATATATTATGGGTAAAAATATAACATTTATATTTAAATCCGTACATTCATAGTAGCATTCTTTTGTTCATGGATAACCACACTTCGTTGAGGACACGAAAACAACTCGAAATATAGACATACTATTTTATGAAAATTGTAATATCCCGAAATTGTTCCATTAAAATTTAAATTCTATTTTAATAAATTAAATTTCGATTCCATGTATAGGAAAGTTTTTTATGAAATATTAAAATTATGCGACTGACCAATAGGAAAACAATTTACTGTTTAACCGTCGCTTCGACCAATCGGGAGCCAGTTGATTTTGACGTAACATTATTTTGGCGCTTAAAATTCAGTTCCTGGAGAAACTTCGATGGATGCAGACGTCCTGCAGCCGATTCTTTTCGAAAAAGTCGTTAAAATTTGAATTTTTTGATCTGCCGAAGATGCAAAATTCTATATCCAGCAAAGTATTTCGTGAGTTTACCGTAACTTCTATTTAAATATTTATCACTCGTGAATTTAAGAATCGACAAATGTTGGTAGAGAAGATTGTTCCCGCCGTCGAGATATCGGCGACCTTCATGGAGGAATTTCCAATTTTGGTAAGTAGATGGAAATGAATTAACTTAACTAGTTAAAACGATGCAAATTGTGGATTCTAATGTTGTATTAATGCAGTTTTTTGTAGTTTCGATGTACGAGGTTACGACGCTTCATTATTTCATAAAGATTTAATTTTAACAATATCCACGATCAGATCCGTTGTGCGTTATATTAGGTACCCGTTATCTTGCGTTTTTATTAGAAATTCCCATTATGTGACCGTTAATTTATTTCCGGTCCCTATTCCGGTGGTTGTTCATCGTGTTTGAATTTCAAGAACTCCGGTCTTACTTTAGCGACTGCTTGCGAAGATACATTAAGAGAGAGCAAGTTCGAACTTTCTGGAAGGGATTTCGAACCCACTTACTTTTCAATATTGGACTTTTGGACAAATTTGTGTTCGCTTTTATGCATGAATTCTGAAAGTTCCATATTATTAAATATAGAATTAAGGCATCTGAATTAAACCTTACATCGATATATTGTTAATTTATGAAAGTTTTAGTTGATAGTCGGAATTTACTCCTGCACTTTCTGCATGCAAATAATGATACCTGTTGATCGTGATTGAAGTATTCAATTTTAATAATATTTTAAAGATTAGGTATGTTTGAGAGTTCGAATTGATAAAGTATCAATTTAAAAATGAAATCGCTTAATCAATTCACGGTTATAATTTCGAATTCGGATGAAAATGTCGTCCAGCCATGTTATAACGGAAATCATAATTCGATTTTCAGATTCCGAATTCCATTACATATTAAATTGAAGGAATCTTAACCATACTAGCAACTGCTATAAAACGTTACATTCCAATGTATTAGGAATCGATTTTTTAAGGACTTTGTATTTCATGGTAATCACGAAATGGAAAATGTTCGTCATAATGTTCATGCATGAAGTATATATATATATCTGATATGAAATTAAGTCATGGGATTGAGTTTATATTTAGTCTCCTGTCAATAATACGAAAGTTTTAATAGTTGTTTCCATCATCGGAAATCGTAAGAGATCAAAAGCGAATTTACTCTCTCTTTAACCTGAATTTTTGGATGTTCCTCTTAGCTGTATTATTCGTGACTTAATAAGTTTTTCCGTCTTTCAGATTTCGAGAACGTGTGTTATGTCTCCTTCCTCTATTTATTTGTCTGGACTTGTGAAAGTGAATGGGTTTGAGGGCCGTCAACACTGGTAGAAGGATTTCGGAGGCCCACACTCGGTAAGTCGTTTTTATTTTCATTTCTGTTTTTTACTTTAGCCTTCGTTTTATTGGTAATCTTTGTGCCTTTAAATATCACTCGTATCCTTTTTCCTCTTTTTTATTTCAAGTATTACCTATTTCCTTGTAGCTATTCCACATACTCTTTTTCGAATCCTTTATATAAATGTATTCTACATAATACGGAGTAAGGTTAAGACTATATGTTAATAAAGAACATTAATTTCATTAACAACCGCATCCGTAATGTTACCTTCAGTTACTAATCAATAATGGGAGGGGAAAATGGAGCTAGCAAAAATCAATCTTTTTAATGAATAGCGACGTTAATGACAATAAAATACCTTTTGCTTGTGCTGTTCTCTACCTCTGAATCTATTTTTATTATCTTTAATTATATTTTCATTTATGCTCAGATTTATCTTGCATTGATTAGTCTTATAGCTAAGAAGTTTATTATTCACGTTTACCTGGACCTCATACATTGAGAATATACATTAAATTGTAATTTAATCTAATATTCATTAAATTGTAATTGTCGTTGCCATGCAAAGAGCTACTGAATTGAGTTCTTATGGGAAGAGTAAAAATTTACGCGACCTAAAATTGAATTAGTTCCAAATAAATTCAATCGATACGGCCTTAGAATTTTTGACAATCGAAATTTGCCCTTCCTGTCATGTTATTTTCGATTTCCGTAGTTCTTAGGTCTCTCTTTTGTCTCCCTTTAAGTAGCTCCAGATTCGAGGTGTTCATGTTATGAAAGGGCTTTCGGTGATTTCTAATCTGTGGATATGACAATATGCTTCAAGTGGCTTAAAGGTGTTAGACAGTACATGGGTAGTCTGAAAAGTTTCAGGCAATTTGACATAGCTTGACTTTTTTTCTGAATATTTCTGAAAAATCTGGGGTCGGAAGCTTTTCAGACCACCCTCGTATATATAGGTACTGTGATTTTTAAATAGTTAGAAAGATGTATCAGTGAGAAAAATGTGATACTGTCTGTCAATAGCAAGTCCCAATGCTGGAGGCCGTAATGTATTTGCCTTGGCTAAGTGGAATTCCTCTCTCTCAGCTACCATTAAACCTACGAGAAAAGCATGGTAGTGAAGCAATAGTTCGAGGTAACAAACTTTGTTTAAAAAACCAAACGTTTACTGTTCGCAATGAAAACAATTACTACATTTCTTTCGTATATTCTCTGAAACTCAATCTTATCTTGAAATGGGCGGTGGCGCATTTATAGCAGTTAAAAGATTCCCTCGGAGCAGTTTACATACTTTTTCAAACAGCAGCATTGAAAGCGTTTGGTGCACAATCGGTGAAAATAATATGCAAAATCTAAATGTGTGTGCTTTTTATCAACCACCCAACTCTCAAGTTTTAAATGGCCCTAAGAGGAAATCAAGCTTTATTTTCGTAAAATTAACTTAAACATTACCATCCTTGGAGGGAATATTAATCTCCCAGATATCTATTGGATAAATCGCGTAATTAGAAAACGAGCTCAGGATAGCGACTGTTGTAGAACTGTTAAGTATAATGCAAAAAATACAAGAACATTTTTCCTGCAGTTGCTTTAACAAGACATACAAATACACTTTCCCCAGTTTAAGGGTTAAAAATCTCATGAACTATGAAGCTTCCCTAATTAATTATTCCTTCCTTATTCCTAATTAAAAAATGAAAATTCAATCTAACCATTATTGGAGACTATGTTGTTTTATAAATTGTTATTATTACAAAATAAAAAATATGTTAAAGGTATGGCACTATAATCCACGGGGGATTTTCTAGAGAAATTACTCTCATGCATACTTAATAACTGTAGTTACGTATCTAGATTTTTTTGCTTTACAAGTAATTTAATGTAAGAGAAATATCTACTAGAATTACATCTTAAGAGAATGTTTAATTGTTCCAAAAGTACAGAACTAGATGAAACCTGATGGAAAAAATCAAATCAAATTTTAAAAAACCTACTTGTTTCACTTCTTATTCTAAGTTGCAACTGATTTATTTTATCATAGCTTACACATCTATAATAATAATATGCTCTATATGAAATTTACAAATATGAAAGGTTCCTCATGTTTTTCTAATGATATTAGACCACTCTAAGTCAAACATTTAGCCAGATCTCTTTTCAGTTACAAGTTCAAATCAACTCAGAGTTAAGAGGAACCATTTTAATTGCTTTGGAGCAAGAGAAATCAAACTGGAAAAGCTTATCAGATGTTATTATATGTTAAGTCAGACAATGGAATAATGTCACTTATTATATCTTTAACTATGATCATTGTGCTGTAAACATCTTAAGAAGATGTTATAAAACACAGCTCAGCACATTTCTTTATACAGAAATCGCGAAAAATTTCACCTAGGTTACTTTCTTATAACTTGCAGCTTCCCATGCTCCTGTCTTCATTACCCAATTCATCAAAAACATCTGTACTATTTTGAATCTCGATAGCTGAAAACGGCTGGTTCTCAAGGAATTTACAAAGTTTCGGATTCACCTCCTCAGACCTTTGTCAGAAATATAGAATGGACGAAAATCTCTTATAAAATTTTGAAAAAAGTATTAAGCTACAAATAATGAGACAGTACCAGTGCACTCCCGCTCATATTTATCCATGGAATTTACTGGGGCTTCGTAAGGTCTTCGATGAAATTTCCAGAAATTACCAGAAATCATATCCCGCCTTTTTCAATCCTAAAATCGCTGGTTAGGAGGGAAATTTTGGCGCTAAATTTCTCTAATTGATTCATTTCTGTTTGTGCTTCGGAGCCGTGAGGACACAATATTCCAATATTATTTACAATATCTCCCTTTCATTATCTTATATTAGAAACTTCATAATTACAAATAATTCATGAATTTTATGTTACTATTGGAGTTTAAAATGCCTTATTTTCTTTACAGCGTCCTGGTTAACTTATCAGTTAACTAATCCGTAATCGGCAGGAAACATTTTTGGCAGTGTTGGCTCACAGTTTGAGATAATTTTCTATTACGCTGAAGGAGATATTAAATCGCGGGACCGACGAATTTCAGGATGTCAGCAGTGTCTTTCTCGGAGACGGGGTACGTACTTTACAGTTCAGTCTTTTGTAGTAACATGTTTTCCTAATTGATGGTAAACATCACTTAATATCTTCGTTTTGAATGGTTTCGTAAGTTCCGCGTTTCATTTAAGTATCATTAGCCTATTTCTTTTCGCGGGAAGAATGATAATGAACGCATACCAAGTCGACTTTTGTCTAGGTGTACTTGAGATTCTTATCTATGTATCAGTTGAGCTTTTTCCTCCGCTTGAGAGAATGCTTTTGCCCCTTTTAATTCTCCTTCTTGCTATAAAAATTGATTTCTCCAAATGTAGTTCAATGTCATTACAAATAATGTAATTTTAGATCAAAGGCAGTTGTTACATCTTCATGTACTTAGTTGCATCTTCTTCTATTAATGATCGATTCAGTTTATTATTTTCGCTTATCTATAGAAAGTTTAAGTATATCTTTAATTTAAGGATTTTAATGGGAGCAATCCATTCGATATTCCCCTACTTGAGGATACTCATATCATGGATTCATTGTATTCCTGTATTAGATCCAATTAGAAATAGAGGCAACTATAAAAACATCACAATATGAAATAGATGCGAGATTTCGCTGAAACCATAACATATCCGTTGGTGACCGCGTTCGAATTTTCTGTTCCTATCCATTAAAAAGGAGATCTACTAAGCTGTTATATACACTTTTAGCATCTATATTCACTTTCAAAGTAAATGTAAATAAAATATAGTTATGATAAGTATCAATTTACATAATTGATGGATGACTTTGTCGCTGCCGAGAAACCTTAACTCAAATTCGTTGGCCTAAATTCACGGGGAAAAGACTTCAGGGATAACTCATGGCAATTGGAATTTCATTTCACTTTGAATATTCTCATTTAATCAATGTTAGAGTTTTCAAGAGTTTACTCATTTAGTATAATGAGATGATTGATATTGACGCGGCTAGAATATTTTCCATAACATCCTTAGATTTTTCTGGATGCACATCCTTATGCGCAAAATATCCTGTTAGCCTTTCCCTTGAATTTTCATTTAGTTAGGCGGTCCAAGAACTGAAATGATAGTTTTCTTTACTATGAAGAGACAGTAATTAGTACCTCAAAAGAGGCATGTTTTTCATTATTTAGCAATAGAAGACACAATAAAGTTTAGAATGCATCTGATTACGAAAAATGTTATGTTATGAGTAATTAACATAACCAATCCATATGTGGTTCAAGAAGATCTTTTTATCGATTAAAAACTTGAAAATTCAAATCGATCTAATATTCTAGAATTTTTATCTAGTTCTGATTTCAATGATCTAGTTATAACTTAAGTTTTTCATACATTTCTCAATCATTTTATGGTCAATCATGCTCATATCTTAAAGGATATATCTTAACCAGGGTAGAATAGAAGAAGATAAAGATTTGAATTACAGTTCATTTGTGTGATTTCTGAGTTCCAATCATTTTCAGTTCCATCATACAAATCCGACATAATATCTCCCTATGTAATGCTGGCCAATCGGAATATCTTCGTATTACATGTTTATGTGGGGGCGATTAGAGTGTGGTGGGAAATTCACCGTGTAACTAATCTTAAACTAAGCTGGTTCCAAAATACGATTCGCGAAGACAGGCTAATCCTGGTGAGATAAAGAACATGCACTAGATTTCAAAATAACGTTTGTTTACCGCAATAAAACCGACCGGAGTAGAGTTTGCATAACAAAGAGAAAGGAATGCAGAAAGAGAAGTACAGGAGGGGAAGTGGAGAGGGAGGGAAAGATTGCGACCGTGAGAATGGGGCGGTCACCTTAATATATAGTCAAGAGAACACACAAAATATGCTGAAATTGGTTGAAAAATGTACTTGCATATAACTCTGAAATTAATTTTACTTTTTATCGCTTAAAAGCTTACGGTTCTACCGCTTAGTGGTAATTGCCCTCCCCACAAAAGACCTGTTTGATTCCGTTCCATTTTACGAATGGAAAATTATCCTGTCACCAAAATCTGCATGTACACAAATAGCGAGAATACTTCGCGTTCTTGCGAAAGTCGATTCACGTAGTTTGAGGATTTGTTATGTTCTCCAGCGACCGTAAATGCTCACATTTCAACGGAACACCGAGTTTATTTAGGGGTAGGCAGGGTAGGGTGAGGTAAGTAAAACACACATTAACATTTAAACGTTATATTTCGAACAATATTATTTTTAACAATTTTTGATAATTGTACATCTTCCTTTGTCTGCTGACATTTTATCGTAGTTTTGCTAAACATTCTTACTTATGTACACTGACCTTACCATGTTGCAGAGGCACATCTAGCTTGAGTTTCGTAAATGACCGTATTCAATTCTGATGTGATTGATTACATAAAGTAGAAGTGATTTTGTCAAACTTTAGCCATTGCAATTACGTTGACAAGTCGCTAGGTCCCATTTATAAATATTTGATTTCATTTTTCATTCCGATGTCAACAATGTGTAAGAAAATAACCAGTTTACGGAAGGAAAAACTTTCACGGGACTTTGAGAGATAATTAACAAAAACTGATAAATGCACAAATTTCGCGTTTAGAGGTTGGTTTACCGTGTGGATTCACACCTTCAGTATCATTTAGGTCTTCGTTTGATCAAAAACCGAATCTCTTTTATAAAATGATATCTCTCAGTTTGAATCATTTGCTTACATTTTCCATACACATAATTGAAAGAGAATCGTAAACGTGATTTTATATAATAATCACTGTTGTGTTCATATTTGTATACATTAAAATACATTTAACTCGCGCTTAAGTTGTTATTCCGCTGAATACGCTATGTCCTCCCTGTACCTTTCACACGAGGCACATGGTAATAAACAGTTCGAGACACCCTGCTTCCCGTATAAGACGCTGATTTTTCCCATCCCCAGTTGCACCGCTACCCGCTGATCAATCTGATAATCATTCGCCTCATTTGATACACCAAGTGTTCTTGCATCATCTCTGTCGTCTCCACACGCTTCGCCTTATCTCTAGAATGGTTCCTTCTGAATTTCTTTGGAATTTGTAGTTTTGTGATATTATAATACAAGTTATCGTATTTTCCATCCAACTGTTGAAACTGGTACGAATTCTGAGAAAAAATGTGATATTCTTTATCATTTTTACCTTATGATCAAAGCAGAAATTTAGACTAAAAGTGCCGTTGGAGGTGGCTCCTTTCGTCGAACTGTAATAAATAACTGTAACTGTGTCAAATAAACCAAAATATTGTACAATATATTGTGAGCGTAATCTTGGAGAGATCGTATTCTGTGATGCTCTCTCGCCGCTGCCGTCAGGAAATTCGTAATTCTTCCCTGATTGTCTATCTGGTGAAAACTGCTTCATTGTAGAGAGAAAAATGACCAAAATTAAGTAACTAAGACGCCCTCTTTGTACGAAAAGCAGATCATTCTTCAAAAACATGACATCTGGCAACCAGCATTATGCAAACCAGTTATAACGATATCCCGCCTAAGACGCGGTTTTCGCTTGGTACCCTGACAATGTCATAACAGGCTCTGCATGTATTTATTCATCCGATGTCAGTAACTTTCGTAAGAAATACATAGGAGGGATTTTCGAAAATTTCACGCACTTGTGGCAGAATCATGAAACTTATAATTTCGTTAGAGGTCTAAAGGGATCATATATATCGACATTTTTTGCCCAATGTATCACGAGTTTCACTTTGGACGACTTGAAAACATTCTAATAAGAAATGCACGAGAGGTTCGATTTGTTCGATTCCAAACTTCTTTTCTGTAGTACAATAACATTTTTTTAAATATTCGCCCCACGTAATCGAGACAAGTATCAAAATGAAGGAAGTTGAATGATGTTTCTTATTTTGGTCGTGGAATATCACATTGGATTCGAAATTGCAGGAATTAAGTCAAAAATATGATTTTATCATCAGAAGACGACATTTACTTTGATCTAATTAAGGAAGCATGTTACCCATCCGCTCATCACGTTGAGCCTTAAGGAATCAGCTATTCATACCTGAATTAAAATGGTTAGCCATCAAATTTGTATTTGAGAAAATCAATTAATTTTTCGAGTAAACTAAAATAGAAAATTTTCCATTTTCACTTTGACAATTAGAAAGAATGTGAAAAAATATTTAAACACGGGTATCAATTTCGGAAAGTGAACTAAGGCCTCAGGTTACTCTGGTTTTTCACTCTGTTTTTCAATTATTTTGGTTGTCTGCAGGTCTGGTGAAATGGGAATTCTATTGGACATTTATAGATAATCGTTTGGAAGTTTCGTTGTTGTACTCATTGTGTAGAAGTTTAGGTATTCTTTCCCTGAAATGTGCGTGAAAGTATCGTTCAATATAAAGAGCGCAGTCTGTTTATTAATCTCTCTTCTAATTTTCTCTATCTATCCTTAATGAAACCCGTTACATGTGCTACTATTGTTTGCAAATATTCCTACCTATTTCTATCATAGAAGGGACTCTATTTATTTTCCCTTCAGTATTGAATCAATCATGGGGATAAGAGAATCTGAAAGATATCACACTTTCAAAACTTATAAGAAGCAAAAGGAAAGCAAACCTTGTATTATAAATATGAGTTATAAACATAAATATTACTTCATAAATACATTCATGTTTTCCAAAATAACCATATTTTCATTTATTTTCACAATTTTCATTTGTTGAGCAAATCTTATAGTTGATGGCTTCTTCATTTATTTGATGATTTTATGATTGGATTAATGATAAAGAAAATAGATTTTCCAACAAATTTGAAGAACAAACCGATATTCTTCAAACTTTGGAAGAAGTAATATATGCATACGAGTATTTACATGATTTCTATCATATGGATAAATTTTCATATGAGAAATTTATTTTTGCTGATTAAATCAAAGCAAGAATTATGATATATCAAGTGTTTTTACAATAACTGGCTGTTAATTTTACTTGACTGGATTTTCATTTTTGTCAGTGCATGCATAGTAATTCCTTGGAAAATTTTTCTTATTTTATTTGCATGTTTGTTGTTTGTTTGCATGCTTTTGTTGTGTGTCATGTGTGTGTAATGTTAGCTATGCATGATTATAGTATACATTATAGCATGAGTAGAAAAGTAGATGCATGGTAGAGTAGTTTGTACATTAATTTGGAAGTAGTAATATAGATTTAAGTAGTTCTTGTAGCACTGTACCTTTGTCTTGGTCTTAAACAAAAATGAAAATCCAGTTATTTCTAGCCATACCTTGCTAAGGAGTTTGATTTGAAATAATATCCTTGAATGCAAAATAAAACATATATTTCCTTGCTTTGGTTTTTATTCAGTTATGTATAGATGGAAAAATGCCAGGTTTTTGTCTGAGGATGGGATTATAAATTTTGTTATTCAGATTTAAAATTAATAACAAGAAAATATTTTTTTAGAGGAAAATTCTTACCTTTTGCTCTTGATCAACATTTTCTAAACAAAGTAAGTTATCTCCTAAAGTGCAAAAAGGTTTACTGGGATTATAATTCAGTCATTAATTGAAAAAACTCCAGTCTCATTGAACATTCCCTTAATTCCTTGAACTGTCTAAAATTTTACATCGCCTCATAAAAATTATAAGCCAACAGGAGCATATGTATTTGAAAATAATGTGCATCCCTTTGGGTCTTTCTTCAACTGTAAAATAGGGGTGAGAATCACCTTGTGCACATCCTATAGTGCATGGCTGGATCTTCTGGTTACATGTAACTCATCAAACATTTCATTTCTGCGCTCTTTATAATTTACCATACTTTAAAACTTGATTTTCAGGGACAATCACTTATAGTTTAATTATGAAAAAGAAATAAAGCCTGCAAGAAACATTTTACTTATTTAAATATTTAATTCATCAGACAATTAATATTTATATTCAATTGATCCTCTAATTATTCATATATTATTATAATATATAATTTCTTACCACAATCTTCTATGGAAATGCAGTAAAAATCTTTTCTGACTTATTTTAATACATCTCTATTCTTCTATTCTATTCTTATTTTAATACATCTCTATTCAATAAGAGAACTTCTGGAAATGGATAATGTATACACAGCAGTTATCATTATAGTAGATGACAGGTAGTGGTGGGATTGCTCTAACGATGCATGCCAGTACATAAGAAAGGCTCATCCTTAGGCTGCTGGACCAATACATAGATTTTCCATCATTAATTTAATTTAAGAATTTCTATATAAAGGAGATGAACTGTAAAATGAAGTAGGAATGAAATATTCCATGATCCAAGATTGAAACTATACTCTCGTTTTAAGGGGAGGAATGCAGGAGCAGAATTTTAGTATAATGTTAGATAGATTTAGGAATGGATTCAGTAAGCTCAGTAAAAATCTGAGAATCGGTCCATTCAAATGAGTGAACTGGCTGAATCCTGCTATAACTGATAAAGATCACACTAGCTTGCATTGAAACTGTCATGAAGATGAGGATTATTTTGATAGATTAACAATATATTTTGATTCATTTTTACAATTTTAAGTACCTAACATGCATTTACAACTTCCTCTGCTAACCATTTTTTGTTATATGGCATGACATGTCTGTAAATCATTAAATAGTTTAACTACCTTATCTTTCAAGGAATTTTATTTTTAATGACTCTCTTCCACTTTCTTCTCAATTAAACTAGTATCTTCAAGCAGTGATAGAATTTTAATATATAGTAAAATCTGGTTAGAATGTTTTTCAGGGGACTAAACAAAATCTGTGTCTTAAACAGGATAGAATCATAACAAGGTTATGTAATGTTGGTTGCCTTACATAATATTTATGAAGAATGATCTGCTTTTCGCACAAAGAGATAGTCTTACCTACTTGATTTTGGTCATTTTTAACTTTACAATGAAGCAGATATTATAGGATGGACAATTTCAGAAGAATAAATTTCTTTAACAGCAGCAGTGAGGGTGCTCAGATCTCTGGAGACCATGCTCAACAGCCCACAAAACACTCCTTTTCTGTTTTTTTTTTTAAATATGTTTACATGAGTTTGTGACAAAATACACCACCAGGAAAAAGTTTTAATGAAACATCCTGCCTTGAGGAAAAGTGATAACAATATTTCAGTGTATCTCAGAACTCATATCAGCTCTGACAAGGGGTGAATATTGTTCAGCTTCACAAAATTCTCAGAAAATCAGTCATTTAGAAGAAAAATTCACAATAAACTAATCTAGAGATTGGTAGAGCACGAGAGTACAACACTGATGATTTAAAAAAATCAGTCTATTGAATAACACAAACAATTGGCTTAAGCAGGTTACAGTGCATTTTGGGATATGAAGAATCTGTGTCTGAACAGGAAGTCTTAAATACTATCTACATCATGTGATTTATATGAAAGAGACTGGGAGTAAATTACATATGAAGCAGGATAGTCCTTAAGAGGGAGTATCTTCAATGGGTTATATTATAACTCTATATTCTCTTCATTTCCCCCTTATAATTTCAGTTAATGTGATATTCTTCTTATAAGTAATATCAGAGATTAACCTTTGAAGGGATTGCTCCCATTTTCAATTTCCACTGCGTTTTACAATAGTGTTTAGAAATTCAATCCTTAAACTGTCTCAATTATATATAGAGAATATTAAATCAGGTATCTTATTCAGTGACAAGGTACTCTAAACTGTTTGCTAATGTAATTGCATTAACCATGAACTACAAACTTTTAGAATAGCTTCCTTATAATTTTATAATAATAATTTTTCATTTGATGTTTTAATGAATAGCAAAAAGATCCTTTGACCTTGACACCTTGGTTTTATATGTTCTAAAATAGTTTGATGAAAAGGGAAACTAAATCATAACTTAATTTAAATATTCATATTGGATCTCATTGTTGAAAAATACTTTTCTAATTAAATTCCATTCTTATTCCATGTTATGAGAGACTAGCATTCAAAAAGTCTGATCAACTATCAAGAATACATTGACAGAAAGTGAAGGATATGATGGAAGATGTAAACCAGCTTTACAAAGGTATGTTATTATGTTATATTCCCTGGTTTAAATTAAACATTTTTTAAGACAAATGAAAAGTTTTTAATAAGATATTTTCTCATTTGAGTAATAATTATCATTTTACTGTTATGTTCACCACCAACTCCACTCATTAAATTTACTTCATTATAATAGAAACCTAATGAGATATTTGGTCATCAAAACTTTTCCAGATGTTTCCAAATAAAGATTTTCTAAGAAATTATAACTTCAATTCAGATTGAATTGAAAGATTAAGTTGAATTTAAAATTTACTCTACGTTATCAAAATGTAAGTCTGATTCTAGTGAATGAAGTGTGCTGCTAATGAAATGCATTTTTACTTCACAGGAGCAACATTCTATAAGGAAAATGACAGCATATATCATTTACTAAGAGAATGACTGAGAAAATCTGGAAAACAAATTTGAAACTACGTTGCTTATAAATTAAGGTAAAGTATTATAGTGCTCAAAAAGGATATTTTTAAAAACTAACATAAATAAATGTTCAAACATCTCCTTATCAAATAAATTCTTTTTTCTTTCCAGGAGCTGATTGAGAGAGTCATTCCAAGAGAGACCAAGCATATTCACTCTATATAATAAAATCTATAAATTTATTCCAAGGTCTTTACATAAAAAATACATCTTACAAATTTTCCTTAATTTCAAAAATTCTTCTTGAGCCAAAAGTAACATTGGATCAGTTTTTTGAACATAGGAATAACAAAGACACTTTTGAGCAATACTTCCGCAGTAATAGATTTCAATTACAGTTATTCCAAGTTTTCATCTTATGATAGAATTATCGATTAATTTTTTCTTAAAATGCTAAAATATTTCTTTCAGGAATGCTAACATTGATCTATCATGTCATTCCTTGTTTTGCTCTTATTTTGCTTAATGTGATTTTGGCCCTTTGGGACCAAGTAATCCTTTGCATGCCATGTATTTTTGTGACTATATGTCTATTTTATTTTCTCACTATATTTTGTTACATGTAAATTCTGTTACTATATATTTACCTGCATTGAAATTGTGTTTATTGCCTGTGTTCATCTATTTATGTTTAGTGTATGTATGTATATGTGTATATGTTTAGCAAGTATGTCAAGGTGAATGGGTATTATACAAGGGAAGAGAGAGATTAGGAAATATAGGGATAGATCATGGGGAATAGAATGAGCCAAGGGTTATTTTTAGGTTAGGGTTTAGATAGGCTATTATATCTCTAGTGATAAATTGAATTGAATTTTGTTTGATTTTTACATGACAAAACAGTGTATAATGTGCTTGGATGTTTATGTTTCTTACTGAAATGTAATATCCATAAAATTTATTAAAAATTTCTTTGATTCTATCTTAATGTAGATGAAAGAATGAAGCATTAGAGCCTCTTCCAAGTAGTGAAAGATGGCAAGGAGATATGGAATCAATTCTTCCAAAGGTTAGCTTCATCTTATTTAGTATATCTGTTATAGCAGATATCTACCTTAAAAAGACCATAAATTTCAAATCTCATCAAAAGAAAAAGATAAAATAAATGCTTTACCTCTATAATGTTTCAATAATTTATTTATACATCTATCATAGTTATCTATAATATTTCTATTCTACATCTATTATTGATCATATATAGAGAGTGAAGTCTTCTAAAATGAATAAGTTTTCTTAACATTTCACATCAAGATAATAGATGATAATATTTTTTACTATTATAGAATTGCAGTTGCTAACATTTTCAATATTATCTTTATCACCCCCGACTTTTTTTAATTGGTGCTTGAAGAATAAAGAGTTCATATTGGTTCTATGTTTATTGATCATAATGATAATATATATTGAATATATCTTCATTCCCAAAATGACAAATCATATTGTTAAACTTCTCTGGGATATCCATGACGAACAAGAGTTCTATATTTTATCTAATTATATTAATGATATTAGAATATTACAATATATTTCAAGCTAATATAACATATTTCAAATGAAGTAAATGTAATATGATTTAAAATATCTTCTTCCATATTAGTGGCAATTAAAATAAGATTAAATCCATATTTTAGATATTAAAGAAGACTTTGATGGATTTACTATTGAGTGAGAGGAAACATTTTTATGATTTCCATGCATTTTTTTAGAACTGGAGGATTGATGAGGACCTAAGGTTTGGCATGCAGAAAGGAGCAAAAGTTACACAGCTCTCTCATTCCAAAGGATAGGAATAATCCAACAAGGATATCTAGAGTGGATATGGATATACAAGGTATGTAGACATACAGAGACATAAAGGATAAAAACTCATGAAAAAAATTCTGATATTGACACTAATAAAATAAAGAGAGGAAGATATAGGTTTAAATATCGTTAACTAAGCATCATTATATATTTACTTAAGGTTTCAATACAAAGAATAAAAAAGGTTAATCGGTAAGAAATATTCACAAAGAAATCATTCAAATAATTACATACCCTTCTACGTATCACTATATATGCGGCTCATGTGGCCTAATTACTTAATTGTTACAGTATATTATTCATAAAACAGTCATTCAGTATCTAACTCTAATAGTAATAGCTAAACTCCTTACATCAAAATATCCTCATAAACAAGAAATATTCCTTGTATTTTAGTACATCAAGGTAAGCCCTAGGAGCCCTCTTCATTGGAGGAAGCGGGTTGCGTCGCCCTCCGACGGGATGAGAAGAGGACAGGATCCGGGACCAGGATGGCGCCGAAGACAAGAGAACAGCCTCTTCCATCCCCGCTCAAGGTAAATACCGTAGTTAATGTTGTTGTTGTTATAATAAAGAAGCAATCACTCGTCTGCACAAGCAGATAATTCAGAATTTCACAAACTGATGTTTAGCATGTCATTTTCAGGGGCCACGCTGGGATGCGCCGCGGGTCTTCGTTGGAGGAAGCGGGTTGCGTCGCCCTCCGACGGGATGAGAAGAGGACAGGATCCGGGACCAGGATGGCGCCGAAGACAAGAGAACAGCATCTTCCATCCCCGCTCAAGGTAAATATCGTAGTTAATGCTGTTGTCGCTATAATAAAGAACGAATCACTCCTCTGCACAAGCAGATAATACTCTATTATATCTTTTATTATATATAGCTAACTCTCCGGATACACCTATATATATATATATATATGTTGAAGTTGAGGTAGTCTTCTATGGTTCTTATGGAAAAAATGTTGCCAAATTACCGTGAGTTCTACCCCAGGTGGGTGCAAAATTCTTCCATAAGAAATGAATTGCTGAATCCTTTGAAATTTTTTTTAATGCTTTCGTGATAATTTGGAAAGATTAGACCCGAAATAGTGATAGAGGAGTTTGCAAACATTCTTTCATGAATTTCACCGTTCGTCTAGTGGTCCTTGGTTCGATGCACGAGGGTCATTCCGATTCCACCATACATTTCAAAAGGGGTAAACAGAATCTTATTTTGGGACCTTCCCGATAAGATGTTGAATCGAAACTTTAGAACGAGTCAGAATGACACTCCTCTAATATTATTTTGCTATTTTATCTCACGGAAGGGTTCTGAGTTAGAAGCTAGGCGGTCTTTTGCGCGATTTTTTGCAATCTGTTTTGAGGCCGTTCTCGATGCGATAGAGCAATCAAAATCTTGGTGTTTGCAGATGAGTGGGTATTCCATCGTACCAAAGGAAGAAATGTTACCAAATGTCCGTGTGTTCGACGCCAGGTGGTCCGAAATGCTTCCGTAAGAAATGCATTGCTGATATCATGGACGATTTTTTTTCAATGCCTTCCCGATAAGCTGCACAGATAAAACCCGGAATGGTGACAGAGGGGTTTCAGAAGATTCTTTCATGTTATTCACCGTTTCTGCAATGATCCTTGGTTCGATGCAGGAGTGTCATTCCGATTCTACCGTGCATCTCAAACGGGAATAACGGAATCTTATTTTAGGACCTTCCTGATAAGATACTGAATTGAAAATTTGAAACACGTCAGAGTGGCATCTTAATTCACTATTTTCAATCACAGAAGGGTCCTGAGTTCGACGCTAGGCGGTCTTTTGCGGGAAATTTCCGAAAATTGTTTTGAGTCCCTCCTCCGACGCATAGAACAGTGAAATTCACGGAGGCTGGAGATAATATGGTCTTCCATAGTACGAAAGGAAGAAATGCTACCAAATGACCGTGATTTCGACGCCAAGTGGGTGCAAAATTCTCCAGTATAAAATGCATGGCGGTCAATTTTTACAATTGTTCTGAATGCATATCCGATTACCGGGAACGATATAAAATGGAATGAACATAGAGGCTATTCATATGTTACTGATACGCTGTCCGTCATTACTCTGACGTTTCTTGGTTCGATGTAAGAGCGTTATTTCTATTCTACCGTGTATTTCAAAGGGGGATGGCGTATTCTTATTATAGGACCTTCTTTATAAGATATTTAATTGAAACTTTGGAAAAGGATCAGAATGGCACTTATCTAATATTAATATGCAATTGTATCGCACGATCGGGTCCTTAGTTCGTTGCCAGGCGGTCTTTGCGCGAAGTTTTCAAATTGATTTGAGGCATTCCTTGGTATGATACTGCATTCAACTGATACCTTGCTTTATGCAAGCAACTTTTACTCGTATAGAATATCACAAACTGATGTTTGGCATGTCATTTTCAGGGGCCACGCTGGGATGCGCCGCGGGTCTTCGTTGGAGGATGCGGGTTGCGTCGCCCTCCGACGGTATGAGAAGAGGACTGGATCCTGGACCAGGATGGCGCCGAAGACAAGAGAACAGCATCTTCCATCCCCGCTCAAGGTAAATATCGTAGTTGATGCTGTAGTCGTTATAATAAAGAACGAATCACTCATCTGCACAAAAAGATAATTCAGAATATCACAAACTGATGTTTGGCATGTCATTTTCAGGGACCACGCTGGGATGCGCCGCGGGTCTTCGTTGGAGGAAGCGGGTTGCGTCGCCCTCCGACGGGATGAGAAGAGGACTGGATCCGGGACCAGGATGGCGCCGAAGACAAGAGAACAGCATCTTCCATCCCCGCTCAAGGTAAATATCGTAGTTGATGCTGTAGTCGTTATAATAAAAAACGAATCACTCGTCTGCACAAGCAGATAATTCAGAATATCACAAACTGATGTCTGGCATGTCATTTTCAGGGGCCACGCTGGGATGCGCCGCGGGTCTTCGTTGGAAGAAGCGGGTTGCGTCGCCCTCCGACGGGATGAGAAGAGGACTGGATCCGGGACCAGGATGGCGCCGAAGACAAGAGAAAAGCATCTTCCATCCCCGCTCAAGGTAAATATCGTAGTTGATGCTGTAGTCGTTATAATAAAGAACGAATCACTCGTCTGCACAAGCAGATAATTCAGAATCCCACAAACTGAAGTTTGGCATGTCATTTTCAGGGGCCACGCTGGGATGCGCCGCGGGTCTTCGTTGGAGGAAGCGGGTTGCGTCGCCCTCCGACGGGATGAGAAGAGGACTGGATCAGAGACCAGGATGGCGCCGAAGACAAGAGAACAGCATCTTCCATCCCCGCTCAAGGTAAATATCGTAGTTGATGCTGTAGTCGTTATAATAAAGAACGAATCACTCGTCTGCACAAGCAGATAATTCAGAATCCCACAAACTGAAGTTTGGCATGTCATTTTCAGGGGCCACGCTGGGATGCGCCGCGGGTCTTCGTTGGAGGAAGCGGGTTGCGTCGCCCTCCGACGGGATGAGAAGAGGACTGGATCCGGGACCAGGATGGCGCCGAAGACAAGAGAACAGCGTCTTCCATCCCCGCTCAAGGTAAATATCGTAGTTGATGCTGTAGTCGTTATAATAAAGAACGAATCACTCGTCTGCACAAACAGATAATTCAGAATACCACAAACTGATGTTTGGCATGTCATTTTCAGGGGCCACGCTGGGATGCGCCGCGGGTCTTCGTTGGAGGAAGCGGGTTGCGTCGCCCTCCGACGGGATGAGAAGAGGACTGGATCCGGGACCAGGATGGCGCCGAAGACAAGAGAACAGCATCTTCCATCCCCGCTCAAGGTATATATCGTAGTTGATGCTGTAGTCGTTATAATAAAGAACGAATCACTCGTCTGCACAAACAGATAATTCAGAATACCACAAACTGATGTTTGGCATGTCATTTTCAGGGGCCACGCTGGGATGCGCCGCGGGTCTTCGTTGGAGGAAGCGGGTTGCGTCGCCCTCCGACGGGATGAGAAGAGGACTGGATCAGAGACCAGGATGGCGCCGAAGACAAGAGAACAGCATCTTCCATCCCCGCTCAAGGTAAATATCGTAGTTGATGCTGTAGTCGTTATAATAAAGAACGAATCACTCGTCTGCACAAACAGATAATTCAGAATACCACAAACTGATGTTTGGCATGTCATTTTCAGGGGCCACGCTGGGATGCGCCGCGGGTCTTCGTTGGAGGAAGCGTGTTGCGTCGCCCTCCGACGGGATGAGAAGAGGACTGGATCCGGGTCCAGGATGGCGCCGAAGACAAGAGAACAGCATCTTCCATCCCCGCTCAAGGTAAATATCGTAGTTGATCCTTTAGTCGTTATAATAAAGAACGAATCACTCGTCTGC
Source organism: Pachydiplax longipennis (assembly GCA_036926295.1). NCBI lineage: Eukaryota > Metazoa > Arthropoda > Insecta > Odonata > Libellulidae > Pachydiplax > Pachydiplax longipennis. Next base: position 7,324,039 of record JAVFKF010000024.1, on the reverse strand, counting down.
ACAAACAGATAATTCAGAATACCACAAACTGATGTTTGGCATGTCATTTTCAGGGGCCACGCTGGGATGCGCCGCGGGTCTTCGTTGGAGGAAGCGGGTTGCGTCGCCCTCCGACGGGATTAGAAGAGGACTTGATCCGGGACCAGGATGGCGCCGAAGACAAGAGAACAGCATCTTCCATCCCCGCTCAAGGTTAATATCGTAGTTTTTGCTGTAGTCGATATAATAAAGAATGAATCACTCGTCTGCACAAGCAGATAATTCTCTTATATCCATAGAATATCACAAACTGATGTTTGACATTTGGGGTGTTTTGTGGGCTTTTGAGCCTCATCTTGGAAGATAGTGATGCCATTTTATCTGTTAAGAATATCATTGTTTTACTTTAATTGTTTACCTTCTTTAATCTGCTTCATTATATATTTTAATGTTTTTTAGGACTATTATTTCAGATTTAAATTCATTATCAAAGTGAATGTTGCAGGAATTGTGAATAAACAATGCATACATTTGTGTGAAGGCTAATATTTTAGAATGATCTGAACTTGAAGCTATTGCTATTACAAATTTAAAAGATCCTTACTTTTCTCGGCCTTAAGACAGAATATAATAAATTTTGTTACAATAGAATAGCTTCCATTTTCATGCTACTTATTAGTTCCCACATTATCATTCTCAGTGTAATGTTCTTTATTACACTTCAATTTTACACATTTAAACATTTTTGGCTGTCGTTATTTTATTATAAATGATTCCCATTTTAAATGCTCCCAAATCTAAAGTACCTACTATAAAAAGTTTTGAATTTGGCTGTATCATGAGATTGTTATTCATTTATTTAACTCAAGGTTATTTTTGGATGCGCATTGCAGACAGGATTAATTTATTCAGAATATGTCTTTCTTGATTTCCTTCTTCTTTTTCCTGACTCTTTATACAAATGGAGGCAACTTCTAAATTTACTTTTTTTCTTGTACTGGTCACTTCCTTTTTATACCCTAGAAAGACTTAAGCAGGATTCATCAGCTCATATTGCCCTCAAATCATATGATGTAGATACTGTTAAACTGTGACTCTCCTTCCTTAAAATGCTGACTTATCCAATCCACAGATGCATTGCATCCCAATTTAGCCAATGGTTTGCCTCATTCGATAGACCAAAAATGTTTTTCATGATTAATATTGCCATCCTCATCTCCTCATAGTCCCTTGTGAATTTCTTCTCTAGAATGACTAATTTTCTGAGAAAAAATTAAGTATTTCAGAGCAGAACAATCTCTTTGCCACAATCAGTAGTGGTAGACTGAGTCCTATTTATTTGTTTTGTCTCAAGGCTGAACATTTGGTTCATAGTTTGTTTAGCTTTCATCTCATAGCAATATAGAGTTGTAAACATATCAATAATACCAGAAAGAGAGTGCAGTGCTTTATAGGATGATGATATTAGTGTTGGAGGGATTGTGATTCCCTATCACCATTGATGCTTAAAATATTGCTATTCATCGTTGTCTATTTAGTAAAATCTGATTCATTGTAAACTGAAAATGACCAAAATTAATCAACTCAGATGCTCTATGGGAAACAGACTATTCTTCGAACATATCATGTGCAACCATCATTGTATAACCCAGATTTAACGTTATGTGGCTTGAGATGCAGTTTTCATTTTATCCCCTGAAAGCATCTTGACCATGTTTTACTGTATGTGATCTATGTTCTTGTATATCAATTTTCAGCTGTCAGGGAGTTTTTCAAACATCTTATATTAGGCCTCATTGAGCAGATTACATCCCAATGTCATTCCTTAACGACTAGCATTGCACTAATGAAAAATGAGAAGGCAATTCCAGTGCTTTGATGAAAATAGTTTAAGCTTCCTGGTATTTGATACAGATCATATATTTTAATTAACGAGCAAATACATACTGTTTCTGTGAAATGCAGAATATTCTTCAAAAATATCATGTAAGGGAACTAGCATTACATATTCCAGTTACAACACTATCCCACTTATGACATGGTTTTCTCTTGGTCCCCTGAAAGGCATCTTAACAAGGTTGTTCTGTCTATGCTAGAACATACCTATTCAAATTTTATTTTTTTACTGTTAATTGTACAAATTGAGGAAAAAAGTAATATAGATAAAATGTTGCAAATACCCTTTGCCACCCAACATTAGGCAATTTTGATATTTTTGAGACATAACTTCAGATTTTAGATGAAATAGCAATCAAGTGCAAGCTGCTAGTAGATAGTAAATTATGTCTATTACCTTGAATCATACAGATCATAATTCCCAGATCTCCCCCGTAAGTCTGATATAATTTAAAGTTAATCCTTTTGAGCTAAGTTAGTGTTTTCATTTTTGATAAATTTCACTTCATGCCAAAAGCTGATTTTGATACAATATGTGTCCAAAGAGTATAGAAAAAAATTACTGACTTTTATAAGATACTTGCTGAAGTGCCCATTGATTCTCAAAGGGAAAAACTGAAGAAGGCAGTAAGAGAGTAGTTAATAATTTCTCTAAAGAAAGGAATCTTGGCTCTCACGTATCAGCTTAATTAAATAAGACATGTTATCCAAAAGAAAAGTTTTAAACTTTCTATAGTTTTCATAATTTGTAATTAAAATTTAAGGCCAACAATAAGAAACATTACAAACTTTGATTCTTCTAACACTTGTATCAAGTTCATATGATAATTTTTTAAACTTAATTTTGCTATAGAAACAGAGTTAGTAAATTGTTAAATGAACTTTAAATGCAATTTTTGGGAGAGCTTTGCATTGCCTAGCATGGAACCGACAAAAAAGTGGAGCGTTAACTTTAAATATACTACAAGTTTTTAAGTTATAACTTCTGGTTCTTGGGCATAAGACAAACATAACAATCTAAACTTTACATTGTTGTAGCTTAACTGCCTAATAGGAAGCAAAGCTTGAGAAACATTATATTAATTGTAGCTTTCTCAACTCTTAGGAAAACAATGAATTGCCATGATAACAAGTAAGATTTGGAAGAACAATTAACTCAGCATACAGCTATGTTATGCAGCAGTAACAGATTAGGTAGAGGTAGATTAAGAATAGTAGTATCTACATGCTGCAACCCCTGCCACACACTGAAAGGTGTCTCATTGGGTGCTTATGTAGATTTACTCAATGAAATTGTTTGATGAAATGAAAGTATTTTCATTGTTTTGAAGTAGCATTGACAAAGTTAGATTTATACTCCTATAATCCTGAATGGTTTTATGTTTCCCTTTGTGATTCCTCTCTGCAATTAGTATCTAACTGCAAATACTGAGTCCAATATTTATTTCATTCATTTTTTCTCATCAAGTTGTCTGTTATTACTTCCTGCTATCCATTCATATATGAGTTGAGCATTCTTCCTTCTACTCAGAAGCTAAAGTATATCAATAGTCAATGTAACTGTTGTAACAAATGAGATGTTAAATTACTTTATTACTCAAAATACAATACACCACAGGGATAACAAAGATTAGAGAAGTAGAGTGAGTCTCAATGGATGTACTTGCTGCTATATACCAATAGGCAGCTTGCAGGATACACATTACCAAATTTTATAAGATTTATTTAAAGAAAATCACATGTATGGCTTCTTTATATTGAATTGGCATTGGAAACGTCAAGCTAATTAAGAAAAACTCTCAAACATCCTATTATTCCTTCCAAACACTTGTTATTCCAAATGCTAAAATTTTAGAGCATTACCTCCTATTTATATTGAAAATCATTAATTTGTAGCACTACTTTCATATGGCTGTAAATTCCACATCTATTATCATTAGCATGTGCTTGCTTTCAACAATCACAACAGCTATCAATGTGAATAAGATCTAAAGTTCACAAAATATCATTTATTTCATCAAGATTCTCACAGCATTGAATAGATAGAAGTACTTTATAGCACAAGTAAGAATTTTAGTTTAATTTCCCTTTGTTTGACATTTTTCTTGAGATTATACCACATTTTTTCTAATTTAATTTTTCAAAAGAGAACTTGCAACAGATAAGTCCGATGTTTCTGTGTATCTCTTATGATAATTCTATGCCTTGCTTTCATTCAGAAGATAAATAATAAGTAGTCAGTTGTCTGGACAGGGAGGTTATTTCTTCTTCTTCTTCCTCTGGCGCTACAGTCCTCCGTGGACCTTGGCCTCCTTCACCACTCTTCTCCAGGCATTTCTATCAGTAGCAAGAGTCAGTTCCTGACTCCCATTTTCCTCAGATCTTCTATCACTCCATCTTTCCATCTTTTACAAGGCCTGCCTCTTTGTCTTCCCTCTGTGGGTCTCCAGTCATCGATTTTCTTAACGGATCTTAAGGGTTCCATGCGGTGTAGATGACCAAGCCACCTGATCCTCTGAGCTTTAATGAATCGAACAATATTCTCTCCTTTAATAAGATCATTTATTTCTTCATTTGTCCGAATCCTCCACAGTTTGTTTTCATTTTGTACTGGGCCATAGATTCTTCTCATCACTTTCCTTTCAAACACATTGAGCATATCTTCTTGCTTGTTCGTAGTGGACCATGCTTCACATCCGTAGGTCACAATGGGTCTTATGACTGATCGATATATTTTCATATTGCTATGTCTATACAGCAGTTTTGACGCCATAAGCTGTTTACAGGCAAAATAAGCCTGATTTCCTGCGGCAACTCTACTCCTAATTTCTTCAGTTAAATCATTATTCTGATTGACAACTGAACCAAGGTATTTAATGTCCCAATGCCCCTACTCCCTCAAAAGTTAAACTATCAATATTTATCTCGTCAGTTATATTATCTGGACCTCTCTTCATTTTTAGATATTTACTCTTTTCTTCATTTATAACAAGTCCTAGTTCCTTTGCTTTTGGCTCAATATTTTGCAATATCTCTCTCAAAGCTCTTTCACTCCTGGCAATCAAAACTATGTCATCTGCATATGCCGCTATTTGTTTTGTTCTGGTACTTATTGGGCCCTGTTCTATATCTTTCATTGCTGCTTCAAGTGCGAGGTTGAATAATAATGCAGATAGCACATCCCCTTGTCTTACACCAGCATTAATGCAAAAATCATCAGTCAAATCCCCATTTATGACCACTCTTACTTTGGATCCCCATAAAGTTACCCTCACTAATTTAATTAACTTTCTGGGTATTCCTAGTTCAATTAAGGCTTTTAACAATTTGTTTCTGTTGACTTTGTCAAATGCTTGCTTGAAATCAATGAAGAGGTTATGAAGAGTTATGATACATTCATAGCATTTCTCGAAGGATTGTCACAACATATGCAAATGGTCAACGGTCGAACAGCCCTTCCTAAACCCACATTGGTACTCCCCTATAATCTTTTCACCATATTCGTCAAGTCTGTTATATATTATGCAGGAGAGTACTTTGTAGGCCACACTGAGCAAAGTTATTCCTCTGTAATTCATACAATTTCTTTTATCGCCTTTCTTATGAATGGGTACAATCAGACCTTCTCTCCATTCTTCAGGCATATACTCTTCATTCCATATTGTTTTGATTAACTCATGTAGGAGGTCATTTAATATGGAGGGAGATCATGCAGGGAGGTCATTTAATATTCTATAAAGATTGAAATTCATGCAACCTTTGATTGTTAAGGTTTAGATCAACATATACATATTCACATACACACTCTTCTTAATTATGTTGATGTGTAGCTTACATTCTGTTTATAAAGTATAACAAATAAAATCAAACGTTAACATTCTTGGTAAAAGACTGAATAAGTTGTTACTGACTAACAACATTTTCCATATCTTCAACTTTTAGCCTTGTTAATGACAAGGGACTAACAGTTAGTGATTCCGTAGGTAAAGCAAACTTACTTAATCGACATTACTAGGAAAGCTTTACTTTAGACAATGGACGCATGAGCAATTTTTCTATGAGGGTTGATTCAAAGATGGGGCAAATCGAGTTGTTAGTGGCTGGAATAGGAAAGCTGTTATGACAGGTTCACAAGAAGAAAGCGGCCAGACTAGAAGGCATACTCGTTATTACAACCCTGGCAGATGAGCTTTCTCCCTTTCGTTTCGTATTTTATAGGAAAACTTTGGATGAAGGCGTTGTACCAATGTCATGGAGAATAGTACCTATCACCTTAATTCCTAAGAGAGAAAAATTCCTAAGAAGTTACTTGAAACCTTGAAGACTATGATCTGATATCCTTAAAGTCAATTTTCTGTAAGATAATTGAACATATTATTGCCAGTTCAATTATTCCTTTTCTAGGTGATAAGGGGGCAATTAGTGAATGTCAACACGGTAGGGTAGGTCATGTGATACCTAGTTAGCCCTTTTTGTGAATGACTTAGTTAAGGCAGCTGATAAGCGTATTAGCATGGATGCCGTATTTTTAGATTTTAGAAAAGCTTTTGAAAGAGTGTCGCATGTAAAAATAATCCATAAATTGATGTCTTATGGGATTAATCAGCAAGTTATTGAATGGATAAAATGTTTTTCAGGAATCAGATATTATCGAGTTGCGTTGGATCAAATTTTATCTGATGAGCTTTGGGTCAAATTCAGTGTTATGCAGGGTAGTGTATTAGGTCATATTCTGTTCCTAATTTATGTAATTGATATAGTGGTTAATGTTCGATGCAAGGTTATGCTATTTGCAGATGATACTATTATTTATAGAGAGATTGCAAGTGCAGATGACATTGTTTGCTTACAAAACAATCTGAAAGTTATTTCAGAAAGAGAACTTAAAAAAGTGCATGTCTATGAATTTGACACGTTCCACTGATGTTACCTGCATACCCTATAATAATTTAGGATATCCATTGCAGTTCATGAAGCATCAGAAATATCTAGGTATCATGCTCAGTGGTAGTTTTTCCTTCAAAGAGCATATTCAAAACATAATAGTTAAAGTGAATAGGATGCAAAGTTTAGCTAGTACAATCCTAAGGGGTTGCTCATGGAGAGTAAAAGAAATAGTGTACTTCTCTCTGATTCGACCTCTCCTTGAGTACTGCTGTACAATTTGAGATCTGCACAAAGTGGGATTAACTTCCAGCCTTGAGATGGTTCAACGTAGGGCAGCTAGATTTCTTTAGGGAAATTTCAGATTTAACAGCAGTGTTTCAGCTATGATAGAATCCCTCAGTTGGGATTCGCTTCTTGATAGAAGACTTGATTACCGTGGGAAGCTTTTTAATAAATTTGTCAGTACAGATCTTGGGGAGGAGGTACTTGATATTGTCATAACAGTTAGTAGCACATGTGACCTTTGAGACAAAATGATGAAGCCTCACAGTGAAAATAGTTATTTTTAGGTATTTTTTTCACGAAGTATTAGAGAAGCCAACAGCAGTCAAGGAACTCAGCGTTCAATGACTAAGAGACAAAGGTTTCTCCAAGCACCAGTAGTAGCAACTGTCGAGGGCAATTCCTTGGAAAAAGATTATCACTCAGGCGGCCACCAGTTTTCAGGATTTCAGGAGTATTTTGGAAGCAATGGTCCCATGTTCATGGGGGGTCCAATGCGTAGCTACCGAAATATGCATGAGGAAATTATAAAAACTGGTGGCTGCCCGGGGTCATAATCTTTTTCCAAGGAATTGCCATCTACGGTTGCCACTTTTGGCGCTTGGAGAAACCTTTGTCTCTTACCCCTACCATGCACCAGTGGCGGTTTGCAGGGTTTAAATGTAAATGTAAACTACACAAATTGCAAGATTTTACTAATCATGTTGCATTGTGACTATTAATTGTAACTGATGATGGAATCTGTTTTCAGGGACTACACTGGAGGTCTTCAGGGGATCTTCGCGGTTGCGTCACCCTCCACGGGATTGAGAAGAGGACCAGGACCAGGATGGCACTGAAGAAAGAATATTAGCATCAATCCATATCCACAACAGGTAGGTCATGCTTTATTCGAATATCCATCTAGGTTGAAAGCCTTCTTTTCTTGAAAAATGTTGCTATTGCTGCAGGATTAAGAGAGAAAAGTATTGCACTAAAGGTAGTTGATTTATTGTTCTAAAAGTAAGCTTTTTAGGGCTGGGAGAGGTTGATAAATCCATATCGTCTTGATATTAATATAAAAAAACTCTGAATATGGCTCTGAAAGAATATGAATTCAATAGAATGAGTTATAAGTTATTGAAAATGTAGTAAATATACCATACAGAATACATTCCTGCAGTATTGCAAAATGAAGGATATCTTCTCTTGAGTTAAGATTAGAAATTCAGGATTTAATGTAGTGATTACTATCTTAACTATATATCACTAGAAAATTAATAAGCTACTCAGCCATGGATTCTTTTTGTAACTAAAAAAATTTAAAATGTTTTTGTAAAACTATCAATACGTAGGCATTTTTAGTACAGTACAAGTCCTTATCAGTTTCTTATACTGAAGTTCTCAAATCCAACTTTCTGAGTAGGATATTTATTCTTTTGATGTCCTTCTTTCGTGTGACATATATAATAGTGAGTTAATGGCTAAGTTTGCTCTTTCTTAAGATTTTACAACTAAATTCAAAAAGGATAAGTTTGTTATGATTTCTGCAATAATTTGGGGGAAAACTATTATATTATAGTAGTTTCGAGGTTTGAATGACCATTCAAATAATGGCTTCTTTTACTGGGGTTGTGCAAACAAGTATGAATTCAATGTATGAATTACTAACAATTGTAAGCAGCTTTAAAAGATTTACTGAAGCAAGTGAATATATTGATAAGTATATAAATGGAAAGATAAATATACTCTCATAGCAATAAATTTCAATTAAATTCAGATAGCAAGGAATTTCTTTAGGATTTAAGTGTACGGGAGCTTGCTCACATATAAGAAATTAGTTACCATACAAATGTAAAAACAAATCTGATTAAGCTGCTGAAGCATTAGGAGAAGAATGTAATGGGAATAGTGACAACTGAAGGATTGAGAGCCCAGAAATATCTCCAGTAAATTCTTTAGCTGAAGCATTTAGTAAAATTGCTGAATGTTTTAAGAGTATTTGAATTGATTATTGAAGACCTTAGAGCATTGAAGCATGATTTAGTTGACTGTTACTTGCCATGAAAAATTTAAAGGAAAATGAATGACATGCCATACATTCCCAGAGACATATTTTATGTAAGCCGTAAAGCACCATGATTGAGTAATTTAAATGAGATTTCGTAGCAATTATATTAGATTTTACAACATTTATATCAGATTTTACCTCTTAGATCTATACCAGAAACAGTCTCAATGTCTCATAACAGAGTTTCAATAAATAACTTGATGATTAGAAACCTACTTGTAAGTCAAGAAGTAGCTGTAATTATCTTCGATTCTACAAACAGGCGTTTCCCTTCAAATCGAGAGTCATTAATTTTTTCAGTCAATGGAACTAATCTTTAGGAAATTTATTTATCTTGAGGACTTGAGATAATAAAGAAAATAAAAATAATAATAGCTGTTGCCATAACAGCCATGGATTCAGTTAAAATCATGTTTCCCGGAGTTTGTATTGGTTCATCAAATGCAGTGTTCATTCATGTAGAATTTGAACTAAATGTATGTAAGTGAATGTATTCAATATGCATAAAAATACTTATAGGGTAGAGGGTGGGGGAAGTTAGATAAAGATAGATATAAAGGTAGATTTTCCCTTAGAATCTTGCAAATTTAGAAACAATATAGTGCAATACTTTTGGCTACCTTTAGAGTTTACAGTGGCTCATCAGTTCTAAGAATGATATAGAAGGCTATGATTTTCATTAACTTAATTATAACATTAAGTTCTAAATGTTTCATGGTTTCATCAACCATTGATAGAAATTATCACTGTTCCCCTTTATAAAGATTTGCTCAATTTATGTTTTTTCTAATTCTTTTTAGAATCGATGTTGGAAGAGCATGCCAAACAGTAGAGGTCAAGAATGGTCCAGCAACACCAAAGAAGATGGAATGAAGCCAGCCAAACAGCGTGACTGCAACCAATTCATCATGCAGATAACTGGTGGCTGCAATGTACTGGACCAGGAAGGAAAACCAAGAGAATCTCAATATAAGCAAAATATATTGAGAGCTAGGATATCACTGCTTCAATACAAGGTGAGTGCTTCAGAAAATAGGGTATAGTATTAGGATTAAGGTATTAGACAGGCTTAGATAGGTTTTCTATAAAACGATAGGAAAATAACCCTTGGCTCATTTAGGGGGAGTTAGATATAGGTGACAAAGAAAATATTTAAAAAATATTAAATATATGGTGGTTAAAAATGAAAATTGATAAAACAAAGATCAGTGGAATAGAAAAAAGAATAAAAAATGACAGGGAGGGGGGAGAGATTATTCAAGATGGAGGAGAGGGGAAGTGGCTATTTCGGGAAGTAAGGTAAGTGGAATAGGGGAGGTAAATGATGGGAGGGGAAGTAGGGGAGGTAAATGATGGGAGGGGAAGTAGGGGAGGTAAAAAAGAGGGGAGGGGAGGTAGGGGAGGTAAACTGAGAGGAGGGGAAGTAGGGGAGGTGAACTGAGAGGAGGGGAGGCAGGGGAGGTTAACTGTGAGGAGGGGAAGTAGGGGAGGTGAACTGAGAGGAGGGGAAGTAGGGGAGGTAAACGTAGGGGAGGGGAAGTAGGGGAGGGGAGGTAAACTGAAATGAGGGGAAGTATGGGAGGGGAAGTAGTGGAGGGGAAGTAGGGGAGGTACACAGAGGGGATGGGAAGGAGGGGAAGTACACGGAGGGGAGGGGAAGTAGGGGAGGTAAACTGAAGGGAGGGGAGGGAGGGTATCTTTAATTATTAAATAATAAAATTTTCTCATTCTATATTGAAAACTTCAGTATTAATAAAATTTATTTCAATTATTAACAGCTATATAATACTTAACTTGATTTTATTATTTTTATGAGAAAATTCAGCATTTCTTAAGCTTTGGTAAGGTAATCGTTTGGTTATGCAAAAACCCTATTGGAGATTTCTTATATCAGAGTCACTCAAAATATTATCCCTTTACCTACATTTTGAGCATTTATTTTGATTTCAAGTAAGTTGATGGTTTATTAGTACTGTAAAGAAAATTTATTTAAATTTATCATTGAAATTATGTAATGAATTATCATTAAGAAACAAAGATAATAAACAGCGAGATTAGAGATTGTTATATATATATATATATATATATATATATATATATATATATATATATATATATATATATATATATATATATATATATATATATATATATAGTTTTAAACAAATAACTTTTGTTGTAATAAATAAAGTTTAATTGTATTGTATTTATTGCAACAAATAAATGATTTTCCAACAAATACAGTAAAACCCATTTAAGATGCTCCTGCTTAAGATGCTGTCACTCCAAATGCATGATTTTCTTACAGCCCATATCCCTTTCACGTGGAAGACAAGGTAAATTTCTACTTGAGATTCTCTGCTTCCCATTTAATACTCATTAACCAAATTTTTGCCTCATTTGATGGACCATAATATTTTTTACATCATTAGTGTTATCCTCTTATGCTTAACTTAATTTTAGGATGTTTTATTGTGAATTTCTTACTTTGAATGATTGTGGCTCAAAATTGTGAGAAAAAATGTATGATAAAGAGAAGCAAATCAATCTCCTCTGTTAGTTAGATTTCATGTAAATCCTGAGGTAGACTGAGATTATCACTTTTGTCTCATGGTCTAATCAGAACTTAGGGTTAATAATTTCCTTGGTGATGTCTCCTTCCATCTCAATCTCATGTTGAAAAACATACCAAATAAATCAGAGAGTAAATGCAGTGTTTCATGGGCTACTGAGCAAGGTTTATGAGAAATTGAGGATTAAACCCTCTTACCATTTCTGTTAAATACAATTGTTATACTTCTCTAATTTTCTATTCAGTAAAAATAATTCAGAGTGAAAAAAGACCTAAAGTAATTATTAAGATACTCAAATTATGTAAAAAGCAGACCTTTACTAAAAAATATGATATAAGGCAACAGAATTACACCACTTGGTTAAATTTCAATCTCATTTAAGATGAAGTTTTTTTCTCAGTCCCCTGAAAAGCGTCTTAAACATCTTTTACTGTATATCATACTCCTGGATTAGGAATCCCTGACCTAATGATAGAAATGAAGAGAAGGCTCATGAATCCTCCAGCAGGCAGTAAATCCCATAATAACTATGCTGCCATAACTATGTTGCACTCGTGGTCAAGAAGGAATGAGATATTCACAATTGTTTGAGAAGAGGGAATGGTAGTAGTAGTATTGTGAAAACTGCTTCCACAGTTGAGACGATTTTGCACGTGAGCTACCACTAGGAATCAAACCTGGGACCACTTTCATTAAAGTCAAACATGCTGCCCACAGCTATCCAGGAGCCCTAAAAGGGAACACATCTTCTAATTGAAACATAGTATGAATTCCCTCTCCGATTTTTGTATTTTTAAATTTATGCTATTGATGAAATTGATCTAAGGTCTGAATCTCAATATTTTCACCCTAGTAAATGAATTACAATAAACACTGAGCTTCATTATTTTTAATGATTACATTTTAGTAGTTTTCCCTCCATCATAGAAGTTAACAGGTTATTAGCTTTGTCTATTCCATTGGGGGAGTATTCCCATTCAAAACAATACTTTGTCATGTATATTTTAAAGAAGTATCAATAAAGGTAATTTTGGCCACATTTGCTATACTTCAAGAGATGTTTAGCATTGCCACTTCTATTCTTCTTAAATATTCAAATTTCATTAATTATTTTCTCAGAGAACATGTGGAACAGCATCACTGACTCATAACTGTCAGACCAAAATTTTTACTAATCAAAGACATGTTTTAAAATTTAGGTAAATATTAATTTTAATTAGGGTGATAAAACACACATAAAAGAAATACAATATGATTGGGTCAATGTTAAAAAACTTTTAAAGGCACAGTGATTAAATTATCTTATTTCATTAATAAATTCAAATAAATAAGTTTATGGCAATTTAATGTACATATGTTGGAATTCTTTCTTCCCTTTTATGCCTTTAGCTGTAGGAGTCATTGCATATCATCCCTATTCTGTAACCATTTATTCTCAGAACCAGTTCTACTGATGTGATATAATTAGTTAAAAATTTAATACTCCAGCACTTGAAGGAGAAAAAAGGAACTCGATGGTCAATGAACTAAGAGATAAAGGTTCTCCAAGCGCCGAAATAGCGGCGACCGTCTAAGGGCGATTACCGGGAAACGGATAATCGTTTATCGGTCCCAGTTCTTCAGAATCCCGATGTACATTTCAGAAACAATGCTTCCATCTACATAGGAGGTCCAATGCTGACAGCACTTGATAAAACGACTTCTTCTTTGATGGCACTATATCCCAAATTAGGCCTTGGCCTCCTCAAATTTCTTCCTCATTTATTTGGAGTCATCTGCCAATCTTGACCAATTCCTCACCAAAGCAGTTCTTGTGCATGACATTGTCTTCCCATGGAGGTCCAGGTTTGCCCACTGGTCTCTTCCATTCTCATAACCAAGTGAATTCTCTCTTAGCTGCCCTCTCACCTAGTATCCTTAGGATATGCCCTAGTATAATATAAATATGCTTGGTACTATGTTTACATATTATGTTGTTGTATCAGATTCCCTATGCTCCTACTTTGCTTATAGTCCATTGCGAAAAGTATGTTTTATTATTTCTCTGCAAGAAATAATAAAACAAACTTTCTGTAATGTGATTTTATGGAGAATTGCTTTCAAAATGATTTAATATGAGGTCCACATGTGCCAAATAACAACATTCAACAAAGAAAGTTTAAAAATACTGATACCCAAGAGGTCTGGCGGTGGTTTTACTTGTACATATGTTAAAAAATATTCACTGACCATATAATGTAAAGAATTTCAGGCACATAATTGGAATATTGGAAAAACACCAAAAGAAAATGGACTCATTAGTGCAGGAAAAATGCTTCAGAGGAAATTTTCTTTTTAATATTTAAGGTTATGTGGTGTAATTGATGGTTAATTTTGTATATAAGAAGAGCTTTAGGTCACCATTGACGTAATAATGGGAAGAAATAATAGAGGACTGGGGTCAGTATTTCACACTGTACTTTATGGCAGATTATTTTATATTATTATATTAAATTCCTGTTGCTATATAGATCCAATGTGTTTAAATACATGAAAAATTGAAAAATATTAAAAATCTTTTGCCAATGGAGTACATGGATTGGAAGAATTTATGCCAACTTTTCATGTAAGCAAATGTAAAAATCAGTAGTAATAGCAAAAATTGCATTCCTGTAACCTCTTCTTTCATGCAAGTGGTGGTTCATGGATGTATACATTCTTCAGAAATCGGATAGTAAATAAACTTTAATCTAGTGGAGAAAAAGCAAACTCATGAGTAACCAAGAAACCTCATTAAGTCACCTCTTATATACAAAGTTGTTAATAATTATTCTTGGCTAACCTAAAGAAATTTTCATGTGGTATTTTACATTGCACTACTATTTATTTTTTAAGTTTTTCTTTTTTCTCCCTTTAGAAATCATTTTACTCCTAAATTATCCATAATGCAAAGTAAAAGTTTTGATTTTATATCTGACAAAAGGTGGACAGAAAGAAAATATCTGTCAACTAACAGTGTAATTGATTAAGCAGCATAACTACTTAATGGGGTTAGGGTAAATCTTAAATCAGTATTGGATTGAAAGCAAGGAAAATCAAGAAAGTGCCAGGAACAGGAAAATCTGAAGGCTACGAGCAACAGCAAGAAACTAACTCCATGTTGAATATTTTTCAGTTAAAAAGAAATTAAATTTGAAAATTATTTTATTTAATTCATAATAAACAAATTTGATTGTTAAAAATATTTTAACCAAAACCAAAAACATTTGCTAGACCTATAGATGTGTGTTACCTACTTAGGAAAGGTCATTGACATGCATCAGCTGATTGCCCCTGTATCACCTGCAAGCTAGCATAGCCTCTGTGAATATTCTGGTTGCCTAATCTAAGGGATGATAATAATAATCTGAAACTACAGCACATTCAGGCAATGAATAAAGTAATAGATAGGAAGAATGAAGGCCAGTGAGTAGCTGAGACTAACATAAATATAAGTTGATTTCAGAAGAAAGGAAAAAATGAATTAAGTAACATCTTTAATGGTACACATAGCATATAGTCAAGTCACAATTTTTCACTTCTCGTATAACTTTGGGTCAGTTTCACAACTTCATGTGCAAAGTTTCTTTCAATTCCATCAATTGTGTCTTTCTAATGGCTAAGATTTGCGGCATCAAGTTAACTTATAATTTAGAGAAACTGATTATAAACTTAAATTGTATCAGTTATACTGGGAAAAGATGAATTTAAATCTAAGATTAATTTCCCAATGCTGATTTAAGTATATAGACCAGACACAAGCTGAGTCATTTATTCTAAACAGATATGATAATTTTACTAGCTTTTTAGAGAATATTTTATGAAATGAATGGTGTGAAAGGAAAAATCTTCCTGAAATGAGCATATTTTGATGTTGTGATTGTTATTGGCTCTTATTTTAACAAGTAACTATTACATTATAGGAGTTCTTCTACAAATGCAATTTATTTCACATGTAACAGAGGCTTATCTTGTGAGGAAATTTCTGGAATGATATTTTTGTTGAATTTATTTCAACCCAGCACATAATAATTTGAGGCTATATTTCTTTCAAAAATTTTCCTAGTTTTTAAGAAATGCTTTTGGTCAATCAAATGAATATATTTTCTCCCACGAAAGATGACCCAGGCATCAAATTACTTGCGGCAGAATGACAAACCCTTGGAATTATGTAGGTGTCAGTAATTGCAGAAGATATTGTTTAGATAGTAGACATATTTTGAAAAGGCATGAGAATACTAGCCCAAAGCTAATTTATCTAAAAATGCAAAATTTGGTTCTTAAAATACTCTCTATCAATGTATGATGATAAAATTTACCATGTATTTTTAACGTTTTATTTCCAGTTTTCAAGAAGTTTTCAACATAACATATGTCTAGCATTATTATTATATATGAATATAATATTATAATAATTAAATAAAATTATAAAATATCAATAAAATGATGGAGGCTATCATGCAAAACATAGTTCAATAATTATAGAAATAGGTTGATGCATATCTAAGTAAACAATATATATAAAGTGTTCTAACTTTTGGTAGGTTCATGTGCCCCCACATTCCCTATTTAATTCCCTCTCCTTCAATTCCCGGTATCTTATCCCACCCCTTAATTCGTCTAATAACTTTTGTCTTTGTCTTCCGCTCTGTCTTTTCCCTAGCATTCTTCCCTCGATCGCTTTCTTCAAAAATCCCTCCCCTCTCAATATTTGACCCACCCATTTCTTTTGTCTATTTTAATTACATCAATCATTACTCTTTTCTCCCCAACCATCTCTAGAACCTCCTCGTTCATTTTTCTGTCAACCCAACTAACTTTCTCCATTCTACGCCATACCCACATCTCAAAAGCCTCCAATCTTTTGACATCCTCTTTTCTCAACGTCCACGTTTCACACCCATACAACATTACACTCAACACCAAGGATTTTACCAATCTCTTCCTGATTCCTTTATCAAGTCCCTTTGTCATCAGTTCCCTTCGTTTCATGAAAGCTTCCTTTGCCAATGCTATCCTTTTTCTAATTTCTGTCGAACATCTTCCATCCTTCGAAGGAAGGCTGCCCAAGTATGGAAATTGATCTACTTGCTCTAGTTTTTCCCCATCCACCCTTATTGTTAACTTAGCTTTCCTTCCCTATCAACGGAAATCGTAAGAGATCAGAAGCGAATTTATTCTAACTTTAACTTGAATTTTTGGATGCTGCCCTTGGCTGTATTATTCGTGACTTAATACGTTTTTCCGTCTTTTAGATTTCGAGAAGATGTGTTCTGTCTCCTTCCTCTATTTCTTTGTCTGGACTTGTGAAAGTGAATGGGTTTGAGGGCCGTCAACACTGGTGGAAGGATTTCGGAGGCCCACACTCGGTAAGTCGTTTTTATTTTCATTTTTGCTTTTTCCTTTAGCCTTCGTTTTATTGGTAATCTTTGTGCCTTTAAATATCACTGGTACCCTTTTTTCCCTTTTTTATTTCATGTATTATATATTTCCTTGTAGCAAATCCACATACACTTTTTCGAATCGTTTAAATAAATGTATTCTATGAAATATGGAGTTAAGTTAAGACGATATGTTAATAAAGAACATTAATGTCATTAACAACCGCATCCGTAATGTTACCTTCAATTACTAATCATTAATGGGAGGGGAAAATGGAGCTAGCAAAAATCAATCTTTTTAATGAATAGCGACGTTAATGACAATAAAATACCTTTTGCTTGTGCTGTTCCCTACCTCTGAATCTATTTTTATTATATTTAATTATATTTTCATTTATCCTCAGATTTATCTTCCATTAATTAGTCTTATAGCTAAGAAGTTTATCATTCACGTTTACCTGGACATCATACATTGAGAATATACATTAAAATTGTAATTTAACTAATATCCATGAAATCATAATTGTCATTACCATGCAAAGAGCTACCTAATTGAGTTCTTATGGGAAGAGTATACGTTTGCGCGACCTAAAATTTACTTAGTTCCAAATAAATTCAACCGATACGGCCTTGATCATGTAGACGTCTATCGTGACTTCATATAATTAGTATACTTTTTGCGCAAGAACATTTCTTTCGAGTTGGTTTTTGGCGAATAAAGCTTTCCTGTGAATAAAATATGATATTTTTATTAAGTCTTGTGGTTCCAGATATTTATCATAGTATTTGATTAATTTTTCAAAGTGAATGAGAAGTGATTTCTAATGAACTGCTTATATTAAATATGTAGATTGGATACCGGTACGTAAGAAAAGGGAAAAAAAGTAATTTTGACTTTAAGAATACCATCCTCATTCCAAAGGTCACTGCTGACATCCGAAATAAAGGATGAATTAAGTTAAGGTAATATTTTAAACAGTGAAAGACTTCGGTACACTCCAATAAATACTTAACTTTAATTATTGAAGCACTAAATTAAAAGTGATAGACTAAATGATAGAGTATAAGCGATATTAATTATACAATTTCTTAATATGACTTCAGATCGTTCTTCATACGTATATTATCATTAAATTTGGAAATTGAATCCAAATCTCTTCTATGTTAAAGTCATTTTTACTTATAAATTTTTACCATGTTTCTTTGTGAAATGGATTAAGCGATTGGAGTATCAAGAGGCTGCAGTACTAATGTTACTCTGAAAAAAGTGTCGTGATGATTCACAGAAACCTGAGAATGCAGACTTGAAAAAGATGGTTGTATCGTATTCCAAAGTACACATACTTCAACTAATCTATCTTTAATCTTTCTCGAAATCACAGTGTTTTTTAATACGTGGGGGGACCCAAAAGTAACGAGAACCGGGCTGTGGAGGGGAGGAACGTCAGGGGACCGAGTTCTGGTTGGTAGGGTATTTTGGCGGGAACTCTCATGAGTCAGTATGCAACGTTTCGTCGCCGTGAGAGCAACTGTTTGTGCGCAGCATTTCTTTTATCAAAGTAACTTTTTCCCATGTGGCGAAAACGTGAGATGGCTGACGCTCGAGAGCAACGCGCGGCGGTAAAATTTTGTTTTCTGTTGGGGAAAACGGCTGCGGAAACTCTTGTAATGCTTCAAACAGCTTACAAGGTTGATGCTTTGAGTCAAGCTCGGATCTACGACTGGTTTTCGCGGTTTAAAAGGGGCGAAATGACGATTGAAGACCAACCTCGTTCCGGGCGCCCCTCAACTTCAAGAACTGACGACAACGTTGAAAAAATCAACACCCTAGTCCGTGAAGATCGTCGCCGAACAATTGATGAGCTCTCTAATATTTCTGGCATGTCATGGAGTTCAATTCAGAGGATTTTATCTGAGGATTTGCGCATGAGAAGAGTTGCAGCCAAATTTGGCTCACACTGCGTTGTCTGTGAGGCAGTTTTCGAGTAAAAACGGAATGACACCGATTACTCACCCGCCGTACTCACCTGACCTGGCCCCCTGTGACTTCTTTTTGTTCCCTAGGCTCAAAAAGAACATGAAAGGAAAACGTTTTGGGACTGTGGGAGGAGTGAAACAAAAATCGTTTCTTCTTAGAAGAAGTAGCCAAAGTTTTATGCTGTATAGACATTTAATTTTTTCTGAAGTTCAAGGCTACCATTGTTTTTTTCCTAATCAAACTCTGAAATCTAAATAATGTTTAATATTAATAATTTCCGTGTTTACTATATTTGAGTATATGGGAGAAATATTTCATTCTCTAATGTAAGTGGATAATTACTTTTTCTCTGCTCAGTACGATGCCCAGCTCTTAAAAGACTCACGAAGAGCATTTATATCCCACATAAGACCTTTCGGAGGAGAAATTTCCTTTCTTAATTGTCCTGGTTTTCTAGTTAATAAGGGATTTGAGAAATTGCAGACCTTATTTAAATATCAGCTTATCATAAGTCATACCTCTGCACATAATTTACAGTCCACGCATTGGTTTCGGTTACTCGTGAACAAGTTTTCCGTTCATTCGCGTATTACCTATCTTGAAAACTAATCGCAATTTATACATATACTTATCTTCCTGATGTAAGTAACTCTCCGGAAGGAATGTCTAAAAGCTGTGATTAAAAATTTAACCACTTGAAGAAATAGAGATATCATATTGTTTTTGTTCCAGATTCTCAAAAATTAATGTAAAAGATAGGAAAATTTTTCATATCTTCTAATTGTAAACAACATTCCCCCATTAGGACTAAGAAGATACTTGAATTCGAGCACCTTCATCCATAGTAGCAGGAATGCAGAGGTCCATCTTCTAATATATTAAAGTAAGTCACTTGTGTTTGTGTATTTGTGTGTGGTTAATTCATCTAAAACATTTGAACTAAAAGACGTATACCTTCCAAACTTTGGTGAAAGTTGAAAGTTTCTCGTGCACAGAAAATAGTAAACATTTTTTATTTGCCTTGAGGTTTTTGATTGTACCCCAAAACGGTCAAGGCTGTCATAAAAAATGCATCCAAAATTCACTTTTGTCACTCATATGCTTATTGCTTTTGCAAATTTAAAATGGAAGGAATAGTCGTGCAAATAGAAGCAAGCTTTAAATAACGATAAATTTCATAAAGATTCTAATTTTGGTCATAGAATATTATATTTGATTTGAAAATGCTAGACTGCTGATATAAGGAAGAAAGAATTGTGCAAATTATTGAGTTTTAGAAAGACTAATCTCCTTGAGAACCAAAGTGATTGCATTTCCTTCAAAATGCGTGTGATTTAGGTTATTAGCTTTAGATGATTAAAATTTAATAGCAATAGATGATTAAAATTGAATAATTCTTACCTCAATTTTAATTATTTCACAGTGGGTCCACTGCATTCCCTATATAATACCTACAAAAGATTTCCATGGCATGGGAAATTATTTTATGTTGTTTTCCTTACTTACATTTTGAGTTTTAGAAGTATTTAAATGTAATGTTCACTAAATCAATGAGATAAAGTACAGAAACACAGATTATTTATCCCAATGGTGGAATATTTTAATTATTGAATGAAATCAATGTTAGGGGATTGTTATAAGCTGTGTTAAATGTAGAACTACTGGTGGCTTTTCTAATTCAAGAGTAAATTAGTAACGGGAATTTTAATTGTGCTAAACTCTTTATTTGTTAGGATATTTCCTATACATCATATTTTTAAAAGAGTGATCTACTTAGAAAAAGCAATGTCAAGTAAAGTTGAATTTAAGCTGCTGAAAAGAGAAGGCAGCCAATATAGGTGTTTTAGAGGGTGAAATTCACTCCTCATTTGTGGTTCATTAAGGCAAGATTGATCACCTATATTTGCTTGTGATAACATGATTTTTATCAGGCTTCCTATTTTTTACTTAAATTTTTACTTTTACACTTATACTTTTTGATAATTCCATTACAAATTAGTAATATATTTTGAACTATTAGTTCCTTCTTATTGGTTGCATTTGCTGATTAGTTATTATTCTTCACTTACAGATTCATTTATCTACTTGAGCTGTAGCAACCAAAGAGGAGTACTGATGGACATACTTCAGGAAATTATAGGTGATATAAATATAAATTGAATGGTATTATCTTATAACAATGGTTTGGATATATTCCAGTACTTATTTTTAAGTACTAAGCTTAAAATAGGATATTCTCAAAACTTCAGGTCTACTAAGGTATCTAGAGGAAAACATGCTCAATAAATGAAAATCAATGAGATTCTATTTCTATATAATATCATAATTAAGTAATGTTTCATTTAAAATAGACAGCAGCAAATTCTGTCTTACTACAGGGAAAGTTTGCTAAATATGAAATAAATGTTGCCTGGAGGATTATATATAAACCCATCCATTTCTAAAAAGTTTGTTGCAAATTGTACAGGTGCTATAAATGATTATCCTACTTTCCAACTTTTATTAATTATCATATGTATATATTTTATATTTCTGGAAGTCTTTCTCTTAAAACTTGACTACTAATAGTGATCCATTATGATAACATACTGCATATTTCCCAGAAAATATGTAACAGGAATTTATCCTGTCTACATTCTTAGAAGCCTGTTTCTAAATTAGGCAATATGTATGGAACTGTTGATTTTTTATTTCCCTTTCTAATATCATAAATGTTTTTAATAGAAGGTCTAATACTCATTTCACATCACAATATTTTCAAGATCATTTGTAAAATCTTAAATAAAATCCAGTATTCTCTTTTGATATACATTATGCAAACAAATTCAAAGACAGAGAGAAATATCCTACAATTTTATTTTATTAAAATTTTTTTATAGAGCTGAAAGTGAAAATCAATGGCAACAGAATGTCAACAGAAGGAAGATACATAAGAGAGGAAGCAAATGGTGTGCCTGTACCTCATATCTCATGCCTTCCAATACAGTGGAATGCAAGCACAAGGATATGGAATAGAAGAAGAGTAAGGGTTTGAGGATGGACCAATAACGTAAGCAGAAGAAGAACTACATGGTGCCCCAATGGAAAGGCAGACCTAACTGAAAAAAACATTGAATGTGATAAAATATTTAAAACATTCCTGTAGATTTCTCTTGAATCCAACACATTATGTTTTCATATATATATATATATTCATTATTGTCAGTTATGGAAAATATATAATTAATTATTATTATTATTTGTAAATACATATAAAATATATTAACTCATTGTACAGCCAATATGAGTATTATTATAAGTATATAAGTATTATTTTTGACATTCATGTAAAAAGCAATAAAAATATAACCCTTCTACCCTAACCTCATCATCAATCCAAATTAATATTTATATTTTGCTTAATGTATAATCATAAATAAGATTTTATAATATTTTATGTAATAAAGAATATAATAACAACATTCATATTATATAAAATTGCATCCTAGGCAATAAAACAAAATTGAATTGATTGTATAGACACAAAGATTTGTAAGCCTAGGAATATGTATTACTATTGATCACTGTATCATAATTTTCCATTGAATTCCCTAATAAACTTCAACCTATGGGGATAAAGAGGATATAATGGGGAAGGGTAACTATGTAGTACATGAGGGAAAGGGAGGAAAAAGAAAGGGGCAGAGCAAATAATAGGGATGTAACATGATGGGAAATGATTTTCTAGTGGGAACAGAAGGTGGGGAGGTGCATAAATGGGAATGGGTAGTGGGGGAAAATGTGGCAAGGCACACATCAGATACAGAGGGAGAGAATGTCAAAATAGAAGATAGGGGGAGAAGTAAAAGAGGGGCATAGTTTTCGGAATGTGACGACAGGAGTGAGGGCCATAGATAGATTGGTGCAGAGGGTCAATATAGGACAGGTTAGGGAAGGGGAAGACGGGAGGGAGGGACAGGGGTAGGTTGAGGCAGTAGGGGGGCAGGTTTGGGGAGAGGGAAGGGTGGGACAGGGGTAGGTTGGGGCATAGGGGGCAGGTTAGGAAAGGGAGAGACAGGAGTGGGTTGAGTTAGGACAGTAGGGGGCAGGGTAGGAAATGGGGAGATGGGAGGGAGAGACAGAGGTAGGTTGGGGCAGTAGGGGGCAGTGTAGGAAAGGGAGAGACAGGGGTGGGTTGTGGCAGAGGGGCAGTAGGTGCAGGTAAGGAAGGGGAAGACGGGTGGTTGGGGCAGGTAAGGGAAGGGGCAGACGGGAGGGAGGGAAGGGAGAGACAGGGGTGGGTTGGGGCAGGTTAGGCAAGGGGCAGACAGGAGGTAGGGACAGTTGTAGGTTGGGGCAGAGGGGCAGTAGGTGCAGGATAATAAGGGGCAGACAGGTGGTAGGGACAGGGGTAGGTTGGGGCAGAGGGGCAGGTAAGGGAATGGGCAGATGGAAGGGAGGGAAAGGGGTAAGTAGGGGGCAGGGTAGGAAAGGGATAGACAGGGGTGGGTTGAGGCAGAGGGGCAGGTTAAGGAAGGGACATACAGGTTAATGTTTTTTCTGTATGTACTTTTTAAGGGAATTTCTAATAATTATATATAGTTTCCTTTGAATATTTATTTCAGGTGTTTATACCCCGAGTCTAATTGGTAATTATGAATTGAAATGGGATTCCTATGAGCTTCGATTATTTTTAGGTTGCCTATGACCCTGCAAATTATTTATAAGATGCTTCATAATTGCCAAAACTGGTAATTAGAAGTAGTTATATAAGAAATGTGTTGTCTGTTAGCCAAGAAATTTGATGACTAACTAATTATCTATGGATAATTATTAATTTAAGATAAAGTGAAAATCCCTGTTACCTTAAGAAATTTTGAAATTTATACCAAGCAAGGTAAAGAACTTGGTACAAACTTATCAAAAAGAAATTTTGCAGATGAATGTGAGGGTAAGAACTACTGCTAATGAAGATACGACCCCAGTACACACTGCTAATTTTCAATAAGACTTCTGGTCCAACCTTCTAAACAGATAAGTCTAAAACCAATAGCCCAGTTATCTATTATTAATACAGAATATGATTTGTTTTGCTGTTTTTACCTCCTTTCTAAATTCATTTTCTTTTTTCTATCTATTAAAATGAAGTTTGAGTGCTATCAGAATTAGTGTTAACTGCAGAATAAAATGAATCTTTCTTGGCAGTAAAATTTAGATTTCCAGAAGAGAAAATGATATGGATGTTAATTAAAAGTTTGGATACCAAAAAAGACTGAAACACAGCATACATAAAATGACTGACTGTAAGGACTGCATGTATGTACCATTAAAAGGACAACTTAAGTTGTGTCTGCAGAGAGTAACCCAGAAGAAACAAAAACCTAACGATATACAGAAATCACCACGGTTGGAATATCTGCAGGGGCATTACAGTTTGCCCACACAAAGAATACTTCTTAAGTGCCTTGTATAGCTCTTAATTTAATAATTCAATGTTTGAAAGCCTATGGCTCTTTTTGTTGGATCCATTCCTGCTGTTGCTGTATCAGCATTGATTGCAACAGCTTCCAAAAGCGATAAAAAATTGAAAGAAGCCTGTTTGGTGAATTGAGGACATTAAGAAACGATAACCAAGTGAAAGAATGATTCTTTAACACTGTCACTTCAGCAGGAAGATTTTATTGAACTGATCCATAAAATTGTATCAGCACTGATATTTTCCTCATAATTCTTATTAAAAAATACTTATTTTATTTTTGAATAGTTAGGATCAAATTACTTTTGATTTAATGTACGCTAAGTGCTCAATATAAGTTTGACTCTTGTAACCTCGATTCGACTCTACATAGAATTCTTATGAGAGAAGTTTAAAGATCATTTTGATCGATTGCAGATTTTCTTCCCTTTGCGGAATTAAATTAGAAATGTTGGTCCTACGAAGTGGAGGCAAGTATCAAAAGAAATAAATTTGAATAAAGATTCTTATTTTGGTCGTGCAAAATCGCATATATTCTAAATTACGAGAATTAGGATGAAAACAACGCTAACTTTTCCATTATAAACAAATAGTCTCCCCGATGACTGATACTATAGTGAAACTCGACTCTCACACGAATATATGGGAAAGAGTGTTCCATATTATTTTTAATTACTGGTATTAGCACTTAGTATTGTTTTTTGGGTCCATATTAAACTTATGTGCTACCAGAGCTGTTTTCATGGTGAGGAAAGCAGTAGTAAACTTCGAAAATCAATAGTCGGCAATATATTTTTACAATAAATGTTAACTACTGTACTTAAAGGTATAGCTCATGTTGATTCAATCAAGGAGGAATACCATGGATGATCAGTACGGAACCCTTTTCTTTCAATATTTTACTAAACTTCGCGTCTATCGGAAATGGTTGCAGAGAATCGACTTCAAGTTCCCTGGCGAAAACGCAGTTTTCGTTGCTCCACTGTCTCACTCGAGGCAGGCAACACAAATTTTCGATAGTATGTAAATGACAAATAATGCGAGAATTGTTATGTTTGATCGCATGATGATGTGCCTTGTTTAGCTTGTAAGAAAATTTAGTAATTCTATCGATAGTTACCGGAAAATTTTACACATTACTCTCCGCAGTTTCCGTCCGTTTTGTTATTTTGTTAGAGAGGGTACTTTTCGTTTGTTAGAAAGATACGACAATCACTTGGTAAGTATATTTCTAAGTTATTTTGGTTAATTGAAAGATACGCTGTGGCTAAAGCTGGCCACTGAGTGATTTTATTGTGTATTCTCCGTGCAGGTCATGCGATGGTGTTAACACTAATATTTTGCTTTCCAGGAAATTTTTTATTTAAGCTATAGCAGAGGAATATTGTTTACATTGCTTTCAATTATATCGTTGGGCATATATCAGAGTTATTAACCTGTTAACTCTCAGAGGCATTGATGTGTTATGAATGGGATTAGGTTGTTAATAACTTACTATTGGTCACCATAAACACTGTCCAAGTTAATCAGCGTTCAAACGGTAATTGTTAAGGTAAGCACAAGATGCTTCTGGCAGATGCTAAGAAGCTAAAGTAGTTGATAAAATTAGTAATGATTGCCAGTGTTCTAAAAATAATAAGTAGAAATATTCTGGAAACTATCTTCCAAATCTATGTCAATCTGCTGTTGAACAAGTAAATGTACTCCTCATTTAGAAATATATTGCGACTCTCTTCTTCTTAGACATTTTGCAGATTTATCTACATATACTCAATTCATATTTTATTTTTAGTAAATTTTATATCAGGTTTATAATTGTAACAATTATATATCATATAACATCCAAACAATACCAAAATTTTAAAGGCAAATTGATCATTGAAATTGTTTACTAGTAGAACTTTCTAATTCCCCATGGTGTATGATGGAGATTCTTGGTATCAGTAACTGTTTGAATTTATGTTAATTGATTCCTATTGATGGAAACAATTAAATATTGATGGTAGTGTCTAAGCAAATAGTCAGCTTAAGAGTAAAAAATTTGAGAAAGTAGCCTTTCTCTTAGGATAAAATATGATGTTAGTAAGCAAGAAGTAGGATTGATAACAAAATGCTATCTACTGGTGGTACTATGAATATTTATTTAAACTGCTTGGATTAAATATGTGTAGATCATGCAATTATAAGTACCTATTATATTGATCAGTGTTATTTATGTATTTATTAATTCCAGATTGACCTACCTTTTCTTACATGTTTAATTGTTGTGAATATTTCATAGTACACCCTGGTATAAAAAATGTTCAGTTTCAAGTAGGAGGCATTCCCATATTTTACACAGACCTAGCAATGAATCGAGTAGTGACTCATTCTTGATATGTTTGAAAAAACATTCTGTTGGATCCAGATATATTTTTGATTTTTTGGCATTTATCTATTTTTGCACTTTTTGTGTTCTTAATCTAATATGGTACAGGATACTGTCCTTTTCAGTTTTTCTACTGCTGGTGCATTCAATCTTTTCTGAAATGATACAAATGAAAACAATGATTAAAGTTTAGGATTTCATCATCAAGAAAAGATAACTGCATTCTAAATTGATCAGAGGTAATACACTTGACTGATCTTAATTTATTTTCCCTTTATGAATTGATTAATATCTCATTTTATATAGAGTTATTCTGCATTCACAGTGAATATACTGGGGTATTTCTGTGTTAGTTTAGATGGTGAAGTCCAGAATTTTCCCTCATGAGTGGCAAGAGGTCATATGAATTCTTGGTAAGTGAGGATTCACATTTAAAGAAGAAACTATTTAGTCATCGATGGCTCTGCAATCAATTGGCCTTATCTTATACAATGTCATCTCCAGTCTGATAGAGCCATGTAAGGAGCACATAAACTGCTATAGTGAATCTAAAGGAATACTTAGGGTTACTTTTAATTTCATATACATACTTTTCTTTTTGTTTTTTTTTGTTGTAAGAAAGGGAAGAGGAATGGTGACTAATATTTCTGCTAATATATAATAAATTCTGATTAATTAAATTTTAACTAATCATCAAGTAGTCATTTTTTTGTGGAATGATTGGAATAATTGTAGACTTATTATTAGCTGCCTAGAACTAGAACAGAAAATATTTAAAGTAACAAAATCTCAGAATAATATTCTGAGATGTGGTTACATCTAAATATATTGTGCCTCTCACAGGATTATCTTTTGCAGTCTTTGTACTTCTGGTGTTCATTATCTTCCCTGGAAATTATATAATATTTTCTCCAGACAGGGTGAATTTCGTGTGTTAGAGAGATGCGGCAAGTACTTATTAAGTAGATGTTCAATCATAATATATACTACGGAGAGATTTTACACTACTGAGTGAATTTTATGGTATTTAGAAAGTGAATTCAGTGTTTACTGAATTTAATTTAAGAAATTCTTAATACATCGCTAAATGCTTACATTAACGTACATTCTAGTTGATGTATTTCATAATCTATGCATCTGTGAGCGTTCCTAATGAAGTATTTCGTTGTATAAATCCCAGTTGATACATCCCTTCCTCTATGAAACTAAATTGGACCAACAGCTTTGCTGGAGTCATTCATGATTCACTACTCTATGGCTCCTTCATTTATATTTGAATTTATGTCATTAAGCATTTAAATTGTTCTTAATTTCTTCTAATTTTTAAAATATCATCAATATTTTGTGCCTGATAATGAGCTCTGAAATTTCCTTTTATTTGGCTTTCTATAAATGAGGCACACGTCCACCACATAAGATACTAAATGATGAAAGAACTACTGCTGATACTTCCTAAGAATACTTCACTTCACTCCTTGAGTGAATGGGGCAGCTGAGTGAAGTGAATACTAGTGGGTGCAGGTTCAGTTACTTAATATGCCTAAACACTATAGATGCTTATCATTCCTGATGGATACTATTTTTTCCTTATTAGATTATCAATCACTAACTGCAATCTTTTGGCTACGGAGGGAAGATGTAGAGGTCTTTTACGCATTATATAAGGAGAGGAATCCATTTGAGTTGACAAGTAAAAGGAGGAATTTGTGAGCGATTTGTTGGATTTTTATGATGTGAGGTCCTGTTAATATTTTTTTTATAATTATTCCTAAAACTTATATGATTTTACTTTTGGGATGCATTTTTTCCATAGCAGGGTAGGAATATTAGTACTTTTTGATTAAAACTTACTACAATACACATCTTGCAGGGGTGACTGATTTTCTTCAATCTTGACAGCATTTGAAATATTGGAAGGGGTGGGTATTATGTCTAATGATATCAATTTCTGAATAGTATGATTGGATAAAGAATGCAGTATTCTATGTGAAGAGAATTTTATG
This sequence comes from Pachydiplax longipennis, assembly GCA_036926295.1. Lineage (NCBI taxonomy): Eukaryota > Metazoa > Arthropoda > Insecta > Odonata > Libellulidae > Pachydiplax > Pachydiplax longipennis. The sequence continues at coordinate 7,295,169 of JAVFKF010000024.1, read as the reverse complement.
AAAGCTTTGAGTTTGGAGAATATTTTTAATTTAGCAGTTAAAAGGAATGGGCCTTAGTATTGAACCTTGAGGAAGAGCAGCAATGGTTAAGTATTTGGGTACAAAGGTGTTGGATATTTTAACCCAGATGAGTCTATCACAGGTGTTTCTGGATAGCCAAGTGTGCAGCATGTCTTCTTTGATGAAAGCAGTTCCAGGTGCTGATATGATTGAAATGACCTCATGTTTCAAAGTGTTTTTAAGCTCCTACAAATCCTTCTTTTACAAAATTGTAGATAGATAATTGTAACTCTTGGTTAGTGATGCAGGGTTGATTTTTATCCTAATTTTAAGGTTGTTGCTCCCCTTTTTTTTCCTTTTGACCCCATGATTTTCAGTAGCTCTACGGACTCATGTTAGGAAGAAATGTGGTAATGTTTTAGTTTTATGCCAATCAATTTCTGATAAACACAATTTTTCTAGGGTGGATCCTAACTGAAAGAACACCAAGAGTCTTGTATTCTTCTTTTGGACATTCTGATTTAGACTGAACTATTTCTGCACAATATTATGGAATATCCCTGTCTCATTAAAAACTGTTTTTTAGAGCATTTGCTGAGTTTCTCAGGACTGGATCAGTTATGAGATTCAATTCCAGCTTCCAGCTACATTTCTTGAGGTGAGTATATACATATATGAATGGATAAATACAAACTTCTACTCTTCTTCATTGGCATTCCTTTCTATGGGGCATCATTCAATGCATTAGATAAAAATTAAATGTTTTTTTATATATTCTAACATTTATTTTCTTACTTAATGCCCAGTGTGAATAGAGGGAAGGATTCAAAGGATTTCCTCTCCTTTTGGATGAGTTGCAAGATGAAGATTGCTTAGAAAAGGATTCAGAATCTTGGAGTGATACCTATGATGAATACAGAAATGGAAAAATTAATTCCAAGCACAGGTGTAGAAGACCATCAAGATTTTATGGAAAATTTTTGACGAAGGAAAGGTTCCACTTACAGATTTGGGTAAGTCAAACTTGCATAACCACCTAAAGGATAATTATGTAGGTGGGACAGGAAGAGAGATCTAGATTAGATGTTATACCATTATGCCAGAGTATTAAATGCTTTAATTGCTTGATAATGACTATTATTATTATTTATGTATGCTGCGGTTTGAATATTGTCAGGTGGCATCTGTTATACATTTTCCAGTGAAATTACATTACATACATTAACGCACTACAATCTCCAACACCAGAAATCCCACAAGTACCAAATTTTCCAAAACCACATCCTTATAACTACAAACGGTCCCAGAATATACTCAAAAAAGTAAGACTCAACACATAGATCATCACCCCTGGTATCCCCTTATCACCAACACATTTATGCCATATTACTTCCACAATAACAGTTACCATTAGTTTACATCTGTTCCTTGGATATGTCAATTACACAAAATATTAATCAAGACATAACTAAACCAACCTCAAAAACATTGCATCCAATATAAAACACAACAATATTTGTGAAAAACCCCATGAAAGTCACATGCACATTAATACCCAGACAAAACAGAAAACTCTCACCTCTCCATACTAACTAGGCATATGAATACTCGCAACACAGAGAACAATAAACATTTAACCATAGATAAATACCACGTACACTCATAAACTAATATTATTATATTAGTAACTTACTATTTACATCAGCAGAATTTTAAAACATTATTTACATTTATCTATCTCATTATTTAATGTACTTCATCTATTATATATAGCTAACTCTCCGGATATCTTCTATTATATATAGCTAACTCTCTGGATATACCTATATATATATACGAGTAAAAGTTGCTTGCATACTGCAAGCTAATTGGTACAAATTTAACAATAATTTCCCCTTACGGGTATCATCTTCGAAGCTTATCCAGCAAAATTCTTAAAAATTGCCGCAATGAATTTCTTACGTGAGAACTTTACATTCATCTGGCATCGAACTCATGGTCAAAGGTAACCTTTCTTCCACTGGTTCTGTATAAAACTACTTCAAACGCAAACGCTGTGATATTAAATAGTCTCCTGCATAGAGAAAGGCCTCAAAACAATTTTTAAAAAATTAGTGTAAATGACCGCCTGGCGTCGATCACAGGACCCGTTCGTGAGAGACAATGGCATGGAAATGTTAGATAACTGCCACTCTCACGTGTTTCAAAGTTTCAATTCATTATCTCATGCGGAAGGTCCTAAAATGAGATTCCGTTCTTCCCGCTTGAAATGCATGGTAGAATCGGAATGACGCTCTAGCATCGAACCAAGGACCACTAGAGAAGCAGTGGACGTCATGAAAGCATCTTCTCAAACGCCTCTGTCACCATTCCGGGTTTTATGTTTCAAGCTTATCGGGAAGGCATTTAAAAAAATCGTCCAAAATTTCACCAATGCATTTCTTACGGAATCATTTCGGACCCACCTGGCGTCGAACATACGGCCATTGGTAACATTTCTTCCTAAAGTACTATGGAAGACCATGTCATCTGCAAAGACTGTAATTTTGATTGCTCTATCTCATCGAGAACGGCCTCAAAACAGATTGCAAAAATACGCGCAAAAGACCGCCCAGCGTCGAACTCAGGACCCTTCCGAGAGAGAAGATAGCAAAATAATATTAGATAAGTGCCATCATTACTTGTTCCAAAGTTTCGATTCAATATCATATCGGGAAGGTCCCACGCCTCTGTCACCATTCCGGGTTTTATCTTTCCAGCTTATTGGGAAGGCATTCAAAAAAATCGTCAAAGATTTCAGCAATGCATTTCTTATGGAAGAATTTTACATCCACCTGGTGTCGAACTCACGGTCTTTTTGTAACATTTCTTCCATTCGTAATATAGAAGACTACCTCAACTTCAACCTCCGAGATTTTGGTTCCTCTGTCTTACCGATAAGTGCCTCAAAAATTTTTTCAAAAATCCGCGCAATGCATTCTAATCCAAAAATTGCGATTTTTGGGACTTTCTGGTATCGAACCCATGATAGCTAGCGTCGATGTCTGAATTATTCTGGCATCTAGAGTATGTTCGGCGTATGTTCGACGCCAGGTGGGTCCGAAATGATTCCGTAAGAAATGCATTGATGAAATTTTGGACGATTTTTTTAAATGCCTTCCCGATAAGCTTGAAAGATAAAACCCGGAATGGTGACAGATGCGTTTCAGAAGATTCTTTCATGTAATTCGCCGTTTCTGCAGTGGTCCTTGGTTCGATGCAAGAGCGTCATTCCGATTCTACCATGAATTTCAAGCGGGAATAACGGAATCTTATTTTAGGACCTTCCCGATAAGATATTAGATCGAAACTTTGAAACAAATCATAATGGAACTTATCTAATATTAATTCGCTATTTTCTATCACAGAAGGTCCTGAGTTCGACGCCAGGCGGTTTTTTGCGCGAATTTTCGAAAATTGTTTTCAATCCTTCCTCCGACGCATAGAACAGTGAAATTCACGGAGGCTGGAGATAATATGGTCTTCCATAGTACGAAAGGAAGAAATGCTACCAAATGACCGTGAGTTCGACGCCAAGTGGGTGCAAAATTCTCCAGTATAAAATGCATGGCGGTCAATTTTTACAATTGTTCTGAATGCATATCCGATTACCGGGAACGATATAAAATGGAATGAACATACAGGCTATTCACATGTTTCTGATACGCTGTCCGTCATTACTCTGACGGTTCTTGGTTCGATGCAAGAGCGTCATTTCTATTCTACCGTGTATTTCAAAGGGGGATAACGTAATCTTATTTTAGTACCTTCCCAGTAAGATATTCAATTGAAACTTTGTAACAGGTCAGAATGGCACTTATCTTACATTAATATGCAATTGTGTCGCACCATCGGGTCCTTAGTTCGTTGCCAGGCGGTCTTATGCGCGAAGTTTTCAAATTGATTTGAGGCATTACTTGGTATGATACTGCATTCAACTGATAGCTTGCAGTATGCAAGCAACTTTTACTCGTATATAGTCATACCATTTTAGTTTGATGCAAATTAACACTTGAGACTCGCACGAATATCCCTTCCTAAAACCGTGCTATTCTTCATTAATTGAATCTTTCATCTCACAGAAATATTTTAACTAATCAGCTCTCATTGTTTCAAACAATTTACAAACGACTCTCCTTAAACTTATGGGTCTGCAATTCATAACTAATCTTTTATATCAACTTTTGAGTATGGATACTATTTTAGCAGTTTTCCAATCCTTAGGAATCAAGTTATTATTGATACATATGTGGAATATTCTTCTAAGGCAGGGCACGAATCCCAGTCTTCCAATATGATCATTTCATTTCTTATTCCATCCGGTCCCTGACTTACATTAATTTTTAACTTTCTCACTCTCCTGGGGATTTTATTTTAAGGTGAGAAAAGTAAAAATGGAAGGATTCACTGTAGGTGACCAATTTTTATTTCACTGACTCCTCACTGACACCTCCATATTTGCCTTTTCCCTGCTACCTCATTATTCAGATAACTACCTACGATTATTCATTACGATACTCTGTGGGAACCAATCATGTCCCACCCTTCCCGCCCATTCCCACTCTTCCCGCCCAGTCCAACCCTTCCCGCCAGTCCCACCCTTCCCGCCCAGTCCCACCCTTCCCGCCCAGTCCCACCCTGCCCGCCCAGTCCCTCCCTTCCCGCCCAGTCCCACCCTTCCCGCCCAGTCCCACCCTTTCTGCCATTTCTTACCTTTCCGCCCAGTCCCACAGTCAGGGTCTCCTGAAAAGCAACAAAGAATAAGAACTTTTAATTTTACACAATTATCTTTCTCAATTAGGGTTTAAAACCTAAGCTTTAATTTAGTTAAAAATAATTAATTAACTTAAGATTTATACTTACATGATTCTTTAATTTGTTTTTGGAAGCATTACTGCAAGTTGCAAATACGTCCTTCTGAGGATTATTTAGCCGAGGTATATTCAACCCCTCCTGAACATGCACCTGTCATAGATTTCTTGATAAATTATTTAATAATAATAATAATAATAATTTAATTCTTATTATTGGTCTAATTTAATGCACTATACTTAAGATATATTTATTGAAAGAAAGCAACTGCAGCCTATCAATTAGTAATATCATCGGTTGAAATCAGTGAATTTTGAAACTTTTTGATTTAAATATTTTTGCGAGAACCACCTAGAAAATTTAAAAATATCCATTATTTTAATAATCGTCTGCTTAATTCGATTTAAAAATCAATTACCAATTCCTAAGTAACTCTATTGATCTGTACATGTTATCTCCTAACACTGGCTAGAGATGAAGCACATACTTCCCTCACTATCCTCGCTAACTTTTATATCACATCCACAATCTGATATAGCTTTGCTAAGTTCAATACTTCAATAAAAATCAATGTTCCAACTCTGGCTAGTTCTAATCTTTTACCTCACTATGAGGCTAATAATAATTAGCTGTCATTGCACTCGTTTTTCTAAGGGATCTTATATTACACTTATTCTTAATATTACCTATAACATGAAAGTCTTATATTTATCTGTTAATATCAAAACTTTTCAACGAGCCTTTACTGGAAAAATCTTGCAAACTATTGGAGAAAATCCCAGAAAATTCATCAACAATATGGTAGTAATATAAAATGTTGAGTTTGACAGTATATTTTCGACTAAAAGTTGTATTTTATCGGCATATCAGAAGTTTATTGTTCCCATGGTCATATTGAAAATGAGCGCTACAAATGATTATTTAGCAAAGCGACTGTAATAATATAATGGTTTGCGTAAAAGCGTAAGAAACTTTTCTCAACTAGAAGCGCAATAAAGGGTCAGTAACCTCGCGGTTATAAGCCTAAGAGTTAAATAATTTACTTGGGTCCATCTTTCAACCATCATAATACCGCATAATGTATGCATGGAATTATTTCTTTTACGTAAGGTAAACTTCGGCGTCTATACTCGAAATATTTTCGTTTTTGTAGGATATTCTCCGTCGGGGAAAAACGACTGCAGGCGCGAAAGGTTGAAAATGTAGATGGTTGGTAAACAGATTCCCAGATAATAATACTAGTTCGTCTTTATTTATTGGTATTATAATCAAAGAATGCATTGCAACAAAAATCCCACGTGACTATTACGGAAAGTATTTTATTGACGACGGACTTTATAACATATACTAGCCGAGAAAATGCTGGTCTATTAACATTAATTAGTAATGAAGACCCGTTAAGATCGAGTTCACAGTTTGTTGGGAATGTCGTAAATGGGACTAAATACCAATTAGTGAAATGGACGAATGTAATGCATAATTGCCACATATACTTATATATCCCTATGAAGAATATATAGATTTACCTCAGTGATGAAATTCGAAATGATAAAAATCAATAGACTTGAAGGATTCGGATCTGATTCCCGCAATCGTCGGTGAATAATGTTTTTACCATGCCACAGCTGCCAAACCTATTCTCCCGAGGATTCAAAGCCCAGACGTTCATTGCTACGTATTTATCTATATGAATACGCATTGTCTGTACAAATGCTTTCCAAGTTTCTTCGGTATTTAAACACTTCGCGCGCGTTTCGTACATCGGAAAATCGGATATGAGTTTATTACGAAATTCTTCAAATAAGCTTTAGAGTAAATATAGATTTTGCGCTTAGGCTTTTGGTGCCTCACTATGTGAATATCGATATCTGTAATCACTGCTCTGTGACCGGATAATCCATCGCAAACTGATGCGTTTCGAAATCGCTTGGGGGTGTTAGTTGGAAAAAGAAATGATATGCTCATTTCTTGGTTGACTTCTTAAAATTTCTGAAGTAACTGTTTTTTGCAATGTACTAAAAAGAGTTATACAACAGTCGCTATCTCGAGCTTGTTTCTTAACTACGTGATTTGGCAAATTGATATCGGGGAGATTAATATTTCCCACCGACAATGGTAATGCATTAGTTAATTTTACGAAAATAAAGCTTGATTTCCTCTTAGGGCCATTTAAAACTTGAGAGTTGGGTGGTTGATAAAAAGCACACACATTTAGATTTTGCCTATTGTTTTCACCGATTGTGCACCAAACGCTTTCAATGCTGCTGTTTGAAGAAGTTTGTAAACTGCTCCGAGGGAATCTCTTAACTGATGTAAATACCCCAACGCCCATTCTATCTTGACGATCTTCACCAATATCATCTGTGGGCCAGCCTTTTGTGCATGTAATTTTATCTGAATTGTTACTTGGAATGAAATACTTTAGATCCGTTTCTCTATTTTGACGCTCCTACTTTTTATAACCGAAATTCTTAAGTGATTTGCGCTGGGAGAAGTCGCAGTGTGAATCATGTTTCCATATCTTTGAATATTTAAGTGGTAATTGAAATTACAATTCCACGACTTTTTGGTTTCTCACGTTCGGCCGGTAGCCAAGGAAGTCTTGCTTCTGTCGCAACACAGATAAGGTGGGAGTAATGAAATAGAAATTCCGTCTAAAATGATGACTAAATAGCTAAGTCACTCGGAGCTCTAACTACAGACCTATATGCTTGATTTACTTGATTTTCCCATACATGAAGAAATCAGTTTTATATGCATGAAAACATCACGAAGTATAGTACGATCGTTGATGTTTCAAGCTAGAACCGCGTATTCACTTACGTAATATCCGAAAGATAGAAGTCCTAGTTGGATTAATAGTACGAATGTAATACTATAAATGTTGAATAATAATACATTGGGTATACGGGTTAAGCAGTGAATTAAAATTGCAGATGGAATGTTTCCATCGGTAATTTCTTTATTTAGAGTATGTATACAGCGAATAGAATTCTGTACGTAAGCGCTACATTTGTAAATAAAGTCACTTAATTTTTAAGGAATAATTAGAATATATCCCTATATAAGATGGGACTCTTTGAGAGAAAATTGTAAATTCTAGGTTATAGTAACTCACAAATGTTTTTTGAGGTGAAAACTTTTTGATATCTATGATTATTCGTATTTCCATTGAATTGAAAACGCATCGCAAAAAAATCGCACGTAATTTCGGAATGTAACGAAGAAATTGTGGTTTCGGCAGCTAGCTTTTCTATAATTTATGATATATTTGGAAAAAAAAGACGTTTCCTGAGCGGATTTTTTCTCAGCATATAAGGTATACCATAAATCTATTAAATTTTGAACGTTTTGCAACAAAAGCGGTTAATGATTTCGAAAAATTACGAAAAATATGTGATTTTTAGTGTAACCGTTTCCGAAAATTTTCAAGTATCTCGAAAAATTTCATGTTTTTGGACGTGGAAACTTTTTGATATCTATGATTATTCGTATTTCCATTGAATTGAGAACGCTTCGCAAAAAAATCGCACGTAATTTCGAAATGTAACGAAGAAACTGTGGTTTCGGCTGCTAGCTTTTCCACGATTTATGATATATTTGGAAAAAAAAACGTTTTTTGAGCGGATTTTTTGTCAGCATTTAAGATATACCATAAATCTATTAAATTATGAACGTTATGCAACAAAAGCGGTTAATAATTTCGAAAAATTTCTAAAAATATATGATATTTAGTGTAACCATTTCCGTAAGGTTTCATTATCTCGAAAAATTTCACTTTTTTTGACGTGAAAACTGCTTGATATCTAGTATTATTCGCATTTCCATTGAATTCAGAATGCTTCGCAAAAAAATCGCACGTAATTTCGAAATGTAACGAAGAAATTGTGGTTTCGGCAGCTAGCTTTTCTATAATTTATGATATATTTGGAAAAAAAAGACGTTCTTTGAGCGGATTTTTTCTCAGCATTTAAGATATACCATAAATCTATCAAATTATGAACGTTTTGCAACAAAAGTGGTTAATGATTTCGAAAAATTACGAAAAATATGTGATTTTTAGTGTAACCGTTTCCGATTATTTTCAATTATCTCGAAAAATTTCACGTTTTTTGACCTAAAAACTTTTTGATATCTATGATTATTCGTATTTCCATTGAATTGAAAACGCTTCGAAAAAAAATCGCACGTAATTTCGAAATGTAACGAAGAAACTGTGGTTTCGGCAGCTAGCTTATCCACGATTTATGATATTTTTGGAAAAAAAGACGTTTTTTGAGCGGATTTTTTCTCAGCATTTAAGATTTACCTTAAAACAATTAAAATATGAACGTTTTGCAACAAAAGCGGTTAATAATTTCGAAAAATTACGAAAAATATGTGATTTTTAGTGTAACCGTTTCCGAAAAGTTTCAATTATCTCCAAAAATTTCACTTTTTTTGACGTCAAAACTTTATGATGTCTTTGATTATTTGTATTTTCATTGAATTCAGAATGACTCGCAAAAAAATCCCACGTAATTTCGAAATGTAACGAAGAAATTGTGGTTTTGGCAGCTAGCTTTTCTACAATTTATGATATATTTGGAAAAAAAGACGTTTTTTGAGCGGATATTTTCTCAGCATTTAAGATATACCATAAATCTATTAAATTATGAACGTTTTGCAACAAAAGCGGTTAATAATTTCGAAAAATTACGAAAAATATATGATTTTTAGTGTAACCATTTCCGTAAGGTTTCAATTATCTCGAAAAATTTCATGTTTTTTGACGTGAAAACTTTTTGATATCTATGATTATTCGTATTTCCATTGAATTGAAAACGCTTCGCAAAAAAATCGCACGTAATTTCGAAATGTAACGAAGAAACTGTGGTTTCGGCGGCTAGCGTTTCCACATTTTATGATATATTTGGAAAAGAAAGACGTTTTTCTAGCGGATTTTTTGTCAGCATTTAAGATATACCATAAATCCATTAAATTATGAACGTTATGCAACAAAAGCGGTTAATAATTTCGAAACATTTCTAAAAATATGTGATCTTTAGTGTAACCATTTCCGTAAGGTTTCATTATCTCGAAAAATTTCACTTTTTTTGACGTGAAAACTGCTTGATATCTAGTATTATTCGCATTTCCATTGAATTCAGAATGCTTCGCAAAAAAATCGCACGTAATTTCGAAATGTAACGAAGAAACTGTGGTTTCGGCAGCTAGCTTTTCCACGATTTATGATATATTTGGAAAAAAAAAACTTTTTTTGAGCGGATTTTTTCTCAGAATTTAAGATATGCCATAAATCTATTAAATTATGAACGTTATGCAACAAAAGCGGTTAATAATTTCGAAAAATTTCTAAAAATATATGATATTTAGTGTAACCATTTCCGTAAGGTTTCATTATCTCGAAAAATTTCACTTTTTTTGACGTGAAAACTGCTTGATATCTAGTATTATTCGCATTTCCATTGAATTCAGAATGCTTCGCAAAAAAATCGCACGTAATTTCGAAATGTAACGAAGAAATTGTGGTTTCGGCAGCTAGCTTTTCTATAATTTATGATATATTTGGAAAAAAAAGACGTTCTTTGAGCGGATTTTTTCTCAGCATTTAAGATATACCATAAATCTATCAAATTATGAACGTTTTGCAACAAAAGCGGTTAATGATTTCGAAAAATTACGAAAAATATGTGATTTTTAGTGTAACCGTTTCCGATTATTTTCAATTATCTCGAAAAATTTCACTTTTTTTGACGTGAAAACTTTTTGATATCTATGATTATTCGTATTTCCATTGAATTGAAAACGCTTCGAAAAAAAATCGCACGTAATTTCGAAATGTAACGAAGAAACTGTGGTTTCGGCAGCTAGCTTTTCCACGATTTATGATATATTTGGAAAAAAAGACGTTTATGAGCGGATTTTTTCTCAGCATTAAGATTTACCTTAAAACAATTAAATTATGAACGTTTTGCAACAAAAGCGGTTAATAATTTCGAAAAATTACGAAAAATATGTGATTTTTAGTGTAACCGTTTCCGAAAAGTTTCAATTATCTCCAAAAATTTCACTTTTTTTGACGTGAAAGCTTTATGATATCTTTGATTATTTGTATTTTCATTGAATTCAGAATGACTCGCAAAAAAATCCCACGTAATTTTGAAATGTAACGAAGAAATTGTGGTTTTGGCAGCTAGCTTTTCTACAATTTATGATATATTTGGAAAAAAAGACGTTTTTTGAGCGGATATTTTCTCAGCATTTAAGATATACCATAAATCTATTAAATTATGAACGTTTTGCAACAAAAGCGGTTAATAATTTCGAAACATTTCAAAAAATATGTGATCTTTAGTGTAACCATTTCCGTAAGGTTTCATTACCTCGAAAAATTTCACTTTTTTTGACGTGAAAACTGCTTGAAATCTAGTATTATTCGTATTTCCATTGAATTGAAAACGCTTCGCAAAAAAATCGCACGTAATTTCGAAATGTAACGAAGAAACTGTGGTTTCGGCGGCTAGCGTTTCCACATTTTATGATATATTTGAAAAAAAAGACGTTTTTTGAGCGGATATTTTCTCAGCATTTAAGATATACCATAAATCTATTTAATTATGAACGTTTTGCAACAAAAGCGGTTAATAATTTCGAAAAATTACGATAAATATGTGATTTTTAGAGAAACCGTTTCCGAAAAGTTTCAATTTTCTCGAAAAATTTCACTTTTTTTGACGTGAAAACTTTTTGATATCTATGATTATTCGTATTTCCATTGAATTGAGAACGCATCGCAAAAAAATCGCACGTAATTTCGAAATGTAACGAAGAAACTGTGGTTTCGGTGGCTAGCGTTTCCACATTTTATGATATTTTTGAAAAAAAAGACGTTTTTTGAGCGGATATTTTCTCAGAATTTAAGATATACCATAAATCTATTAAATTATGAAAGTTTTGCAACAAAAGCGGTTAATAATTTCGAAAAATTACGAAAAATATGTGATTTTTAGTGTAACCGTTTCCGAAAATTTTCAAGTATCTCGAAAAATTTCACTTTTTTGACGTGAAAACTTTTTGATATCTATGATTATTCGTATTTCCATTGAATTGAGAACGCATCGCAAAAAAATCGCACGTATTTTCGAAATGTAACGAAGAAATTGTAGTTTCCGCAGCTAGCTTTTCCACAATTTATGATATATTTGAAAAAAAAAGACGTTTTTCTAGCGGATTTTTTGTCAGCATTTAAGATATACCATAAATCTATTAAATTATGAAAGTTTTGCAACAAAAGCGGTTAATAATTTCGAAAAATTTCTAAAAATATGTGATCTTTAGTGTAACCATTTCCGTAAGGTTTCATTATCTCGAAAAATTTCACTTTTTTTGACGTGAAAACTGCTTGATATCTAGTATTATTCGCATTTCCATTGAATTCAGAATGCTTCGCAAAAAAATCGCACGTAATTTCGAAATGTAACGATGAAATTGTGGTTTCGGCAGCTAGCTTTTCCATAATTTATGATATATTTGGAAAAAAAAGACGTTTTTCTAGCGGATTTTTTGTCAGCATTTAAGATATACCATAAATCTATTAAATTATGAACGTTATGCAACAAAAGCGGTTAATAATTTCGAAAAATTTCTAAAAATATGTGATTTTTAGTGTAACAGTTTCCGATTATTTTCAATTATCTCGAAAAATTTCACGTTTTTTGACCTAAAAACTTTTTGATATCTATGATTATTCGTATTTCCATTGAATTGAAAACGCTTCGCAAAATAATCGCACATAATTTCGAAATGTAACGAATAAATTGTAGTTTCGGCAGCTAGCTTTTCCATAATTTATGATATATTTGGAAAAAAAAACGTTTTTTGAGCGGATTTTTTCTCAGCATTTAAGATATACCATAAATCTATTAAATTTTGAACGTTTTGCAACAAAAGCGGTTAATAATTTCGAAAAATTACGAAAAATATGTGATTTTTAGTGTAACCCTTTCCGAAAAGTTTCAATTTTCTCCAAAAATTTCACTCTTTTTGACGTGAAAACTTTATGATATCTTTGATTATTCGTATTTTCATTGAATTCAGATTGACTCGCAAAAAAATCCCACGTAATTTCGAAATGTAACGAAGAAATTGTGGTTTTGGCAGCTAGCTTTTCTACAATTTATGATATATTTGGAAAAAAAAGACGTTTCCTGAGCGGATTTTTTCTCAGCATTTAAGATATACCATAAATATATTAAATTATGAACGTTTTGCAACAAAAGCGGTTAATAATCTCGAAAAAGTACGAAAAATATGTGATTTTTAGTGTAACCGTTTCCAAAAATTTTCAAATATCTCGAAAAATTTCATTTTTTTGACGTGAAAACTTTTTGATATCTATGATAATTCGTATTTCCATTGAATTGAGAACGCTTTTCAAAAAAATCGCACGTAATTTCGAAATATAACGAAGAAATTGTGGTTTCGGCAGCTTGCTTTTCCACAATTTATGATAAATCTGGAAAAAAAGGACGTTTTTTGAGCGGATATTTTCTCAGCGTTTAAGATATACCATAAATCTATTTAATTATGAACGTTTTGCAACAAAAGCGGTTAATAATTTCGAGAAATTACGAAAAATATGTGATTTTTAGAGTAACCGTTTCCGAAAATTTTCAAGTATCTCGAAAAATTTCATGTTTTTTAACGTCAAAACTTTTTGATATCTATGATTATTCGTATTTCCATTGAATTGAGAACGCTTCGCAAAAAAATCGCACGCAATTTCGAAATGTAACGAAAAAATTTTGGTTTCAGCAGCTAGCTTTTCCACGATTTATGATATATTTGGAAAAAAAGACGTTTTTTGAGCGGGTTTTTTCTCAGCATTTAAGATTTACCATAAATCTATTAAATTATGAACGTTTTGCAACAAAAGCGGTTAATAATTTCGAAAAATTACGAAAAATATCTGATTTTTAGTGTAACCGTTTCCGAAAAGTTTCAATTATCTCCAAAAATTTCACTTTTTTGGACGTGAAAACTTTTTGATATCTTTGATTATTCGTATTTCCATTGAATTCAGAATGACTCGCAAAAAAATTCCACGTAATTTCGAAATGTAACGAAGAAATTGTGGTTTTGGCAGCTTGCTTTTCCACAATTTATGATATATTTGGAAAAAAAGGACGTTTTTTGAGCGGATTTTTTCTCAGCATCTAAGATATACGATAAATCTATTAAATTTTGAACGTTTTGTAACAAAAGCGGTTAATAATTTCGAAAAATTACGAAAAATGTGTCATTTTTAGTGTAACCGTTTCCGAAAATTTTCAAGTATCTCGAAAAATTTCATGTTTTTTGACGTGAAAACTTTTTGATATCTATGATAACTCGTATTTCCATTGAATTGAGAACGCTTCGCAAAAATATCGCACGTAATTTCGAAATCTAACGAAGAAACTGTGGTTTCGGCGGCTAGCGTTTCCACATTTTATGATATATTTGAAAAAAAAGACGTTTTTGAGCGGATATTTTCTCAGCATTTAAGATATACCATAAATCCGTTTAATTATGAACGTTTTGCAACAAAAGCGGTTAATAATTTCGAAAAATTACGAAAAATATGTGATTTTTAGTGTAACCGTTTCCGAAAATTTTGAAGTATCTCGAAAAATTTCACTTTTTTTGACGTGAAAACTTTTTGATATCTATGATAATTCCTATTTCCATTGAATTCAGAATGCTTCGCAAAAAAATCGCACGTAATTTCGAAATGTAACGAAGAAATTGTGGTTTTGGCAGCTAGCTTTTCCACAATTTATGATATATGTGGAAAAAAAAGACGTTTCCCGAGCGGATGTTTTCTCAGCATTTAAGGTATACCATAGATCTATTTAATTATGAACGTTTTGCAACAAAAGCGGTTAATAATTTCGAAAAATTACGAAAAATATGTGATTTTTAGAGTAACCGTTTCCGAAAAGTTTCAATTTTCTCGAAAAATTTCACTTTTTTTGGACGTGAAAACTTTTTGATATCCATGATTATTCGTATTTCCATTGAATTGAAAACGCTTCGCAAAAAAATCGCACGTAATTTCGAAATGTAACGAAGAAACTGTGGTTTCGGCAGCTAGCGTTTCCACATTTTATGATATATTTGGAAAAAAAGACGTTTTTTGAGCGGATTTTTTCTCAACATTTAACATATACCATAAATCTATTAAATTATGAACGCTTTGCAACAACAGCGGTTAATAATTTCGAAAAATTACGAAAAATATGTGATTTTTAGTGTAACCGTTTCCAAAAATTTTCAAATATCTCGAAAAATTTCATGTTTTTTGACGTGAAAACTTTTTGATATCTATGATTATTCGTATTTCCATTGAATTGAGAACGCTTTTCAAAAAAATCGCACGTAATTTCGAAATATAACGAAGAAATTGTGGTTTCGGCAGCTTGCTTTTCCACAATTTATGATAAATCTGGAAAAAAAGGACGTTTTTTGAGCGGATATTTTCTCAGCATTTAAGATATACCATAAATCTATTTAATTATGAACGTTTTGCAACAAAAGCGGTTAATAATTTATAGAAATTACGAAAAATATGTGATTTTTAGAGTAACCGTTTCCGAAAATTTTCAAGTATCTCGAAAAATTTCATGTTTTTTAACGTCAAAACTTTTTGATATCTATGATTATTCGTATTTCCATTGAATTGAGAACGCTTCGCAAAAAAATCGCACGTAATTTCGAAATGTAACGAAGAAACTGTGGTTTCGGCAGCTAGCTTTTCCAAGATTATGATATATTTGGAAAATAAGACGTTTTTTGAGCGGGTTTTTTCTCAGCATATAAGATTTACCATAAATCTATTAAATTATGAACGTTTTGCAACAAAAGCGGTTCATAATTTCGAAAAATTACGAAAAATATCTGATTTTTAGTGTAACCGTTTCCGAAAAGTTTCATCTATCTCCAAAAATTTCACTTTTTAGGACGTGAAAACTTTTTGATATCTTTGATTATTCGTATAATCATTGAATTCAGAATGACTCGCAAAAAAATTCCACGTAATTTCGAAATGTAACGAAGAAATTGTGGTTTTGGTAGCTTGCTTTTCCACAATTTATGATATATTTGGAAAAAAAGGACGTTTTTTGAGCGGATTTTTTCGCAGCATCTAAGATATACGATAAATCTATTAAATTTTGAACGTTTTTTAACAAAAGCGGTTAATAATATCGAAAAATTACGAAAAATATGTCATTTTTAGTGTAACCGTTTCCGAAAATTTTCAAGTATCTCGAAAAATTTCATGTTTTTTGACGTTAAAACTTTTTGATATCTATGATAATTCGTATTTCCATTGAATTCAGAATGCTTCGCAAAAAAATCGCTCGTAATTTCGAAATGTAACATAGAAATTTTGGTTTCGATAGCTAGCTTTTTCACAATTTATGATATTTTTGAAAAAAAGGACGTTTTTTAAGCGGATTTTTTATCAGCATTTAAGACATACCATAAATCTATTTAATTATGAACGTTTTGCCACAAAAGCGGTTAATAATTTCGAAAAATTACGAAAAATATGTGATTTTTAGAGTAACCGTTTCCGAAAAGTTTCAATTTTCTCGAAAAATTTCATGTTTTTTGGCTTGGAAATTTTTTGATATCTATGATTATTCGTATTTCCATTAAATTAAGATCGCTTCGCAAAAAAATCGCACGTAATTTCGAAATGCAACGAAGAAACTGTGGTTTCGGCAGCTAGCGTTTCCACATCTTATGATATATTTGGAAAAAAAAGACGTTTTTTAAGCGGATTTTTTCTCAGCATTTAAGATATAACATAAATCTATTAAATTATGAAAGTTTTGCAACAAAAGCGGTTAATAATCTCGAAAAAGTACGAAAAATATGTGATTTTTAGTGTAACCGTTTCCAAAAATTTTCAATTATCTCGAAAAATTTCATTTTTTTGAAGTGAAAACTTTTTGATATCTATGATAATTCGTATTTCCATTGAATTGAGAACGCTTTTCAAAAAAATCGCACGTAATATCGAAATATAACGAAGAAATTGTGGTTTCGGCAGCTTGCTTTTCCACAATTTATGATAAATCTGGAAAAAAAAGGACGTTTTTTGAGCGGATATTTTCTCAGCATTTAAGATATACCATAAATCTATTAAATTATGAACGCTTTGCAACAAAAGCGGTTAATAATTTCGAAAAATTACGAAAAATATGTGATTTTTAGAGTAACTGTTTCCGAAAATTTTCAAGTATCTCGAAAAATTTCATGTTTTTTGACGTGAAAACTTTTTGATATCTATAATTATTCGTATTTCCATTGAATTGAGAACGCATCGCAAAAAAATCGCACGTAATTTCGAAATGCAACGAAGAAACTGTGGTTTCGGCAGCTAGCGATTCCACGATTTATGATATATTTGGAAAAAAAGGACGTTTTTTGAGCGGATTTTTTCTCAGCATTTAAGATATACCATAAATCTATCAAATAATGAACGTTTTGCAACAAAAGCGGTTAATAATTTGGAAAAATTACGAAAAATATGTGATTTTTAGTGTAACCGTATCCGAAAATTTTCAAGTATCTCGAAAAATTTCATGTTTTTTGACGTGAAAACTTTTTGATATCTATGATAATTCGTATTTCCATTGAATGTAGAACGCTTCGCAAAAAATTCGCACGTAATTTCGTAATGTAACGAAGAATCTGTGGTTTCGGCGGCTAGCGTTTCCACATTTTATGATATATTTGAAAAAAAAAGACGTTTTTTGAGCGGATATTTTCTCAGCATTTAAGATATACCATAAATCTATTTAATTATGAACGTTTTGCCACAAAAGCGGTTAATAATTTCGAAAAATTACGAAAAATATGTGATTTTTAGTGTAACCGTTTCCAAAAATTTTCAAATATCTCGAAAAATTTCATGTTTTTTGACGTGAAAACTTTTTGATATCTATGATAATTCGTATTTCCATTGAATTGAGAACGCTTTGCAAAAAATCGCACGTAATTTCGAAATATAACGAAGAAATTGTGGTTTCGGCAGCTAGCTTTTTCACAATTTATGATATTTTTGGAAAAAAAGGACGTTTTTTGAGCGGATTTTTTATCAGCATTTAAGATATACCATAAATCCATTAAATTATGAACGTTTTGCAACAAAAGCGGTTAATAATTTCGAAAAATTACGAAAAATATGTGATTTTTAGTGTAACCGTTTCCGAAAAGTTTCAATTATCTCGAAAAATTTCACATTTTTTGACGTGAAAACTTTTTGATATCTATGATTATTCGTATTTCCATTGAATTGAGAACGCTTCGCAAAAAAATCGCACGTATTTTCGAAATGTAACGAAGAAATTGTAGTTTACTCAGCTAGCTTTTCCACAATTTATGATATATTTGGAAAAAAAGACGTTTTTCTAGCGGATTTTTTGTCAGCATTTAAGATATACCATAGATCTATCAAATTATTAACGTTTTGCAACAAAAGCGGTAAATGATTTCGAAAAATTACGAAAAATATCTGATTTTTAGTGTAACCGTTTCCGATTATTTTCAATTATCTCGAAAAATTTCACTTTTTTTGACGTGAAAACTTTTTGATATCTATGATTATTCGTATTTCCATTCAATTGAGAACGCTTCTCAAAAAAATCGCACGTAATTTCAAAATGCAACGAAGAAACTGTGGTTTTGGCAGCTAGTGTTTCCACATTTTATGAAATATTTGGAAAAAAAGACGTTTTTCGAGCGGATTTTTTCTCAGCATTTAAGATATACCATAAATCTATTAAATTATGAACGCTTTGCAACAAAAGCGGTTAATAATTTCGAAAAATTACGAAAAATATGTGATTTTTAGTGTAACCGTTTCCGAAAATTTTCAAGTATCTCGGAAAATTTCATGTTTTTTGACGTGGAAACTATTTGATATCTATGATTATTCGTATTTACATTGAATTAAGAACGCTTCGCAAAAAAATCGCACGTAATTTCGAAATGCAACGAAGAAACTGTGGTTTCGGCAGCTAGCGTTTCCACATCTTATGATATATTTGGAAAAAAAAGACGTTTCCTGAGCGGATTTTTTCTCAGCATTTAAGATATACCATAAATCCATTAAATTATGAACGTTTTGCAACAAAAGCGGTTAATAATTTCGAAAAATTACGAAAAATATGTGATTTTTAGTGTAACCGTTTCCGAAAAGTTTCAATTTTATCGAAAAATTTCACTTTTTTTGACGTGAAAACTTTTTGATATCTATGATTATTCGTATTTCCATTGAATTGAAAACGCTTTGCAAAAAAATCGCACGTATTTTCGAAATGTAACGAAGAAATTGTGGTTTCGGCAGCTAGCTTTTCCACAATTTATGATATATTTGGAAAAAAAAGACGTTTTTCTAGCGGATTTTTTGTCAGCATTTAAGGTATACCATGAATCTATTAAATTATGAACGCTTTGCAACAAAAGCGGTTAAAAATTTCGAAAAATTACGAAATATATGTGATTTTTAGTGTAACCGTTTCCGAAAAGTTTCAATTATCTCGAAAAATTTCACTTTTTTTGACGTGAAAACTTTTTGATATCTATGATTATTCGTATTTCCATTGAATTCAGAATGCTTCGCAAAAAAATCGCACGTAATTTCGAAATATAACGAAGAAACTGTGGTTTCGGCAGCTAGCTTTTCCACGACTTATGATGTCTTTGGAAAAAAAAGACGTTTTTCTAGCGGATTTTTTGTCAGCATTTAAGATATACCATAAATCTATTAAATTATGAACGTTTTGCAACGAAAGCGGTTAATAATTTCGAAAAATTACGAAAAATATGTGATTTTTAGTGTAACCGTTTCCGAAAAATTTCTAGTATCTCGAAAAATTTCATGTTTTTTGACGTGGAAACTTTTTGATATCTATGACTATTCGTATTTCCATTGAATTAAGATCGCTTCGCAAAAAAATCGCACGTAATTTCGAAATGCAACGAAGAAATTGTAGTTTTGGCAGCTAGCTTTTCCACAATTTATGATATATTTGGAAAAAAAGACGTTTTTTTAGCGGAGTTTTTCTCAGCATTTAAGATATACCATAAATCTATTAAATTATGAACGTTTTGCAACATAAGCGGTTAATAATTTCGAAAAATTACGAAAAATATATGATTTTCATAGTAACCGTTTCCGAAAAGTTTCAATTATCTCGAAAAATGTCATTTTTTTTGACGTGAAAACTTTTTGATATATATGATTATTCGTATTCCCATTGAATTCAGAATGCTTCAAAAAAAAATCGCACGTAATTTCGAAATGTAACGAAGAATTCGTGGTTTCGGCAGCTAGCTTTTCCACAATTTATAATATATATGGAAAAAAAAGACGTTTTTTGAGCGGATTTTTTCTCAGCATTTAAGGTATACCATAAATCTATTTAATTATGAATGTTTTGCAACAATGGCGGTTAATAATTTCGAAAAATTACGAAAAATATGTGATTTTTAGAGTAACCGTTTCCAAAAAGTTTCAATTTTCTCGAAAAATTTCACTTTTTTGACGTGAAAACTTTTTGTTATCTATGATTTTTCGTATTTCCATTGAATTCAGAATGCTTCGCAAAAAAATCGCACGTAATTTCGAAATTTAACGAAGAAATTGTGGTTTCGGCAGCTAGCTTTTCCACAATTTATGATATATTTGGAAAAAAAAACGTTTTTTGAGCGGATTTTTTCTCAGCATTTAAGTTATACCATAAATCTATTAAATTATGATCGTTTTGGAACAAAAGCGGTTAAAAATTTCGAAAAATTACGAAAAATATTTGATTTTTAGTGTAACCGTTTCCAAAAATTTTCAATTATCTCGAAAAATTTCAAGTTTTTTGACGTGAAAACTTTTTGATATCTATGATTATTCGTATTTCCTTTGAATTGAGAATGCTTCGCAAAAAAATCGCACGTAATTTCGAAATGAAACGAAGAAATTTTGGTTTCGGCAGCTAGCTTTTCCACAATTTATGATATATTTGGAAAAAAAAGACGTTTTTTGAGCGGATTTTTTCTCAGCATTTAAGGTATACCATAGATCTATTTAATTATGAACGTTTTGCAACAAAAGCGGTTAACAATTTCGAAAAATTACGAAAAATATGTGACTTTTAGTGTAACCGTTTCCAAAAATTTTCAATTATCTCGAAAAATTTCATGTTTTTTGACGTGAAAA
This sequence comes from Pachydiplax longipennis, assembly GCA_036926295.1. NCBI lineage: Eukaryota > Metazoa > Arthropoda > Insecta > Odonata > Libellulidae > Pachydiplax > Pachydiplax longipennis. Next base: position 7,274,048 of record JAVFKF010000024.1, on the reverse strand, counting down.
CTTTTTGATATCTATGATTATTCGTATTTCCATTGAATTCAGAACGCTTCGCAAAATAATCGCACGTAATATCGAAATGTAACGAAGAAATTGTGGTTTCGGCAGCGAGCTTTTCCACAATTTATGATATATTTGGAAAAAAAACATTTTTTGAGCGGATTTCTTTTCAGCATTTAAGATATACCATAAATCTTTTAAATTTTGAACGTTTTGCAACAAAAGCGGTTAATAATTTCGAAAAATTTCTAAAAATATATGATATTTAGTGTAACCATTTCCGTAAGGTTTCATTATCTCGAAAAATTTCACTTTTTTTGACGTGAAAACTGCTTGATATCTAGTATTATTCGCATTTCCATTGAATTCAGAATGCTTCGCAAAAAAATCGCACGTAATTTCGAAATGTAACGAAGAAATTGTGGTTTCGGCAGCTAGCTTTTCTATAATTTATGATATATTTGGAAAAAAAAGACGTTCTTTGAGCGGATTTTTTCTCAGCATTTAAGATATACCATAAATCTATCAAATTATGAACGTTTTGCAACAAAAGCGGTTAATGATTTCGAAAAATTACGAAAAATATGTGATTTTTAGTGTAACCGTTTCCGATTATTTTCAATTATCTCGAAAAATTTCACTTTTTTTGACGTGAAAACTTTTTGATATCTATGATTATTCGTATTTCCATTGAATTGAAAACGCTTCGAAAAAAAATCGCACGTAATTTCGAAATGTAACGAAGAAACTGTGGTTTCGGCAGCTAGCTTTTCCACGATTTATGATATATTTGGAAAAAAAGACGTTGTTTGAGCGGATTTTTTCTCAGCATTTAAGATTTACCTTAAAACAATTAAATCATGAACGTTTTGCAACAAAAGCGGTTAATAATTTCGAAAAATTACGAAAAATATGTGATTTTTAGTGTAACCGTTTCCGAAAAGTTTCAATTATCTCCAAAAATTTCACTTTTTTTGACGTGAAAGCTTTATGATATCTTTGATTATTTGTATTTTCATTGAATTCAGAATGACTCGCAAAAAAATCCCACGTAATTTTGAAATGTAACGAAGAAATTGTGGTTTTGGCAGCTAGCTTTTCTACAATTTATGATATATTTGGAAAAAAAGACGTTTTTTGAGCGGATATTTTCTCAGCATTTAAGATATACCATAAATCTATTAAATTATGAACGTTTTGCAACAAAAGCGGTTAATAATTTTGAAACATTTCAAAAAATATGTGATCTTTAGTGTAACCATTTCCGTAAGGTTTCATTACCTCGAAAAATTTCACTTTTTTTGACGTGAAAACTGCTTGAAATCTAGTATTATTCGTATTTCCATTGAATTGAAAACGCTTCGCAAAAAAATCGCACGTAATTTCGAAATGTAACGAAGAAACTGTGGTTTCGGCGGCTAGCGTTTCCACATTTTATGATATATTTGAAAAAAAAGACGTTTTTTGAGCGGATATTTTCTCAGCATTTAAGATATACCATAAATCTATTTAATTATGAACGTTTTGCAACAAAAGCGGTTAATAATTTCGAAAAATTACGATAAATATGTGATTTTTAGAGAAACCGTTTCCGAAAAGTTTCAATTTTCTCGAAAAATTTCACTTTTTTTGACGTGAAAACTTTTTGATATCTATGATTATTCGTATTTCCATTGAATTGAGAACGCATCGCAAAAAAATCGCACGTAATTTCGAAATGTAACGAAGAAACTGTGGTTTCGGCGGCTAGCGTTTCCACATTTTATGATATATTTGAAAAAAAAGACGTTTTTTGAGCGGATATTTTCTCAGAATTTAAGATATACCATAAATCTATTAAATTATGAAAGTTTTGCAACAAAAGCGGTTAATAATTTCGAAAAATTACGAAAAATATGTGATTTTTAGTGTAACCGTTTCCGAAAATTTTCAAGTATCTCGAAAAATTTCACTTTTTTGACGTGAAAACTTTTTGATATCTATGATTATTCGTATTTCCATTGAATTGAGAACGCATCGCAAAAAAATCGCACGTATTTTCGAAATGTAACGAAGAAATTGTAGTTTCCGCAGCTAGCTTTTCCACAATTTATGATATATTTGAAAAAAAAAGACGTTTTTCTAGCGGATTTTTTGTCAGTATTTAAGATATACCATAAATCTATTAAATTATGAAAGTTTTGCAACAAAAGCGGTTAATAATTTCGAAAAATTTCTAAAAATATGTGATCTTTAGTGTAACCATTTCCGTAAGGTTTCATTATCTCGAAAAATTTCACTTTTTTTGACGTGAAAACTGCTTGATATCTAGTATTATTCGCATTTCCATTGAATTCAGAATGCTTCGCAAAAAAATCGCACGTAATTTCGAAATGTAACGATGAAATTGTGGTTTCGGCAGCTAGCTTTTCCATAATTTATGATATATTTGGAAAAAAAAGACGTTTTTCTAGCGGATTTTTTCTCAGCATTTAAGATATACCATAAATCTATCAAATTATGAACGTTTTGCAACAAAGGCGGTTAATGATTTCGAAAAATTACGAAAAATATGTGATTTTTAGTGTAACAGTTTCCGATTATTTTCAATTATCTCGAAAAATTTCACGTTTTTTGACCTAAAAACTTTTTGATATCTATGATTATTCGTATTTCCATTGAATTGAAAACGCTTCGCAAAATAATCGCACATAATTTCGAAATGTAACGAATAAATTGTAGTTTCGGCAGCTAGCTTTTCCATAATTTATGATAAATTTGGAAAAAAAAACGTTTTTTGAGCGGATTTTTACTCAGCATTTAAGATATACCATAAATCTATTAAATTTCGAACGTTTTGCAACAAAAGCGGTTAATAATTTCGAAAAATTACGAAAAATATGTGATTTTTAGTGTAACCCTTTCCGAAAAGTTTCAATTTTCTCCAAAAATTTCACTCTTTTTGACGTGAAAACTTTATGATATCTTTGATTATTCGTATTTTCATTGAATTCAGATTGACTCGCAAAAAAATCCCACGTAATTTCGAAATGTAACGAAGAAATTGTGGTTTTGGCAGCTAGCTTTTCTACAATTTATGATATATTTGGAAAAAAAGACGTTTTTTGAGCGGATATTTTCTCAGCATTTAAAATATACCATAAATCTATTAAATTATGAACGTTTTGCAACAAAAGCGGTTAATAATTTCGAAAAATTACGAAAAATATGTGATTTTTAGTGTTACCATTTCCGTAAGGTTTCAATTATCTCGAAAAATTTCATGTTTTTTGACGTGAAAACTTTTTGATATCTATGATTATTCGTATTTCCATTGAATTGAAAACGCTTCGCAAAAAAATCGCACGTAATTTCGAAATGTAACGAAGAAATTGTGGTTTCGGCAGCCAGCTTTTCCACAATTTTTGATATATTTGGAAAAAAAAGACGTTTCCTGAGCGGATTTTTTCTCAGCGTATAAGGTATACCATAAATCTATTTAATTATGAACGTTTTGCAACAAAAGCGGTTAATAATTTCTAAAAATTACGAAAAATATGTGATTTTTAGTGTAACCGTTTCCGAAAATTTTCAAGTATCTCGGAAAATTTCATGTTTTTTGACGTGGAAACTATTTGATATCTATGATTATTCGTATTTACATTGAATTAAGAACGCTTCGCAAAAAAATCGCACGTAATTTCGAAATGCAACGAAGAAACTGTGGTTTCGGCAGCTAGCGTTTCCACATCTTATGATATATTTGGAAAAAAAAGACGTTTCCTGAGCGGATTTTTTCTCAGCATTTAAGATATACCATAAATATATTAAATTATGAACGTTTTGCAACAAAAGCGGTTAATAATCTCGAAAAAGTACGAAAAATATGTGATTTTTAGTGTAACCGTTTCCAAAAATTTTCAAATATCTCGAAAAATTTCATTTTTTTGACGTGAAAACTTTTTGATATCTATGATAATTCGTATTTCCATTGAATTGAGAACGCTTTTCAAAAAAATCGCACGTAATTTCGAAATATAACGAAGAAATTGTGGTTTCGGCAGCTTGCTTTTCCACAATTTATGATAAATCTGGAAAAAAAGGACGTTTTTTGAGCGGATATTTTCTCAGCGTTTAAGATATACCATAAATCAATTTAATTATGAACGTTTTGCAACAAAAGCGGTTAATAATTTCGAGAAATTACGAAAAATATGTGATTTTTAGAGTAACCGTTTCCGAAAATTTTCAAGTATCTCGAAAAATTTCATGTTTTTTAACGTCAAAACTTTTTGATATCTATGATTATTCGTATTTCCATTGAATTGAGAACGCTTCGCAAAAAAATCGCACGCAATTTCGAAATGTAACGAAAAAATTTTGGTTTCAGCAGCTAGCTTTTCCACGATTTATGATATATTTGGAAAAAAAGACGTTTTTTGAGCGGGTTTTTTCTCAGCATTTAAGATTTACCATAAATCTATTAAATTATGAACGTTTTGCAACAAAAGCGGTTAATAATTTCGAAAAATTACGAAAAATATCTGATTTTTAGTGTAACCGTTTCCGAAAAGTTTCAATTATCTCCAAAAATTTCACTTTTTTGGACGTGAAAACTTTTTGATATCTTTGATTATTCGTATTTCCATTGAATTCAGAATGACTCGCAAAAAAATTCCACGTAATTTCGAAATGTAACGAAGAAATTGTGGTTTTGGCAGCTTGCTTTTCCACAATTTATGATATATTTGGAAAAAAAGGACGTTTTTTGAGCGGATTTTTTCTCAGCATCTAAGATATACGATAAATCTATTAAATTTTGAACGTTTTGTAACAAAAGCGGTTAATAATTTCGAAAAATTACGAAAAATGTGTCATTTTTAGTGTAACCGTTTCCGAAAATTTTCAAGTATCTCGAAAAATTTCATGTTTTTTGACGTGAAAACTTTTTGATATCTATGATAACTCGTATTTCCATTGAATTGAGAACGCTTCGCAAAAATATCGCACGTAATTTCGAAATCTAACGAAGAAACTGTGGTTTCGGCGGCTAGCGTTTCCACATTTTATGATATATTTGAAAAAAAAAGACGTTTTTGAGCGGATATTTTCTCAGCATTTAAGATATACCATAAATCCGTTTAATTATGAACGTTTTGCAACAAAAGCGGTTAATAATTTCGAAAAATTACGAAAAATATGTGATTTTTAGTGTAACAGTTTCCGATTATTTTCAAATATCTCGAAAAATTTCATTTTTTTGACGTGAAAACTTTTTGATATCTATGATAATTCGTATTTCCATTGAATTGAGAACGCTTTTCAAAAAAATCGCACGTAATTTCGAAATATAACGAAGAAATTGTGGTTTCGGCAGCTTGCTTTTCCACAATTTATGATAAATCTGGAAAAAAAGGACGTTTTTTGAGCGGATATTTTCTCAGCGTTTAAGATATACCATAAATCAATTTAATTATGAACGTTTTGCAACAAAAGCGGTTAATAATTTCGAGAAATTACGAAAAATATGTGATTTTTAGAGTAACCGTTTCCGAAAATTTTCAAGTATCTCGAAAAATTTCATGTTTTTTAACGTCAAAACTTTTTGATATCTATGATTATTCGTATTTCCATTGAATTGAGAACGCTTCGCAAAAAAATCGCACGCAATTTCGAAATGTAACGAAAAAATTTTGGTTTCAGCAGCTAGCTTTTCCACGATTTATGATATATTTGGAAAAAAAGACGTTTTTTGAGCGGGTTTTTTCTCAGCATTTAAGATTTACCATAAATCTATTAAATTATGAACGTTTTGCAACAAAAGCGGTTAATAATTTCGAAAAATTACGAAAAATATCTGATTTTTAGTGTAACCGTTTCCGAAAAGTTTCAATTATCTCCAAAAATTTCACTTTTTTGGACGTGAAAACTTTTTGATATCTTTGATTATTCGTATTTCCATTGAATTCAGAATGACTCGCAAAAAAATTCCACGTAATTTCGAAATGTAACGAAGAAATTGTGGTTTTGGCAGCTTGCTTTTCCACAATTTATGATATATTTGGAAAAAAAGGACGTTTTTTGAGCGGATTTTTTCTCAGCATCTAAGATATACGATAAATCTATTAAATTTTGAACGTTTTGTAACAAAAGCGGTTAATAATTTCGAAAAATTACGAAAAATGTGTCATTTTTAGTGTAACCGTTTCCGAAAATTTTCAAGTATCTCGAAAAATTTCATGTTTTTTGACGTGAAAACTTTTTGATATCTATGATAACTCGTATTTCCATTGAATTGAGAACGCTTCGCAAAAATATCGCACGTAATTTCGAAATCTAACGAAGAAACTGTGGTTTCGGCGGCTAGCGTTTCCACATTTTATGATATATTTGAAAAAAAAAAGACGTTTTTGAGCGGATATTTTCTCAGCATTTAAGATATACCATAAATCCGTTTAATTATGAACGTTTTGCAACAAAGGCGGTTAATGATTTCGAAAAATTACGAAAAATATGTGATTTTTAGTGTAACAGTTTCCGATTATTTTCAATTATCTCGAAAAATTTCACGTTTTTTGACCAAAAAACTTTTTGATATCTATGATTATTCGTATTTCCATTGAATTGAAAACGCTTCGCAAAATAATCGCACATAATTTCGAAATGTAACGAATAAATTGTAGTTTCGGCAGCTAGCTTTTCCATAATTTATGATAAATTTGGAAAAAAAAACGTTTTTTGAGCGGATTTTTACTCAGCATTTAAGATATACCATAAATCTATTAAATTTCGAACGTTTTGCAACAAAAGCGGTTAATAATTTCGAAAAATTACGAAAAATATGTGATTTTTAGTGTAACCCTTTCCGAAAAGTTTCAATTTTCTCCAAAAATTTCACTCTTTTTGACGTGAAAACTTTATGATATCTTTGATTATTCGTATTTTCATTGAATTCAGATTGACTCGCAAAAAAATCCCACGTAATTTCGAAATGTAACGAAGAAATTGTGGTTTTGGCAGCTAGCTTTTCTACAATTTATGATATATTTGAAAAAAAAAGACGTTTTTGAGCGGATATTTTCTCAGCATTTAAGATATACCATAAATCCGTTTAATTATGAACGTTTTGCAACAAAAGCGGTTAATAATTTCGAAAAATTACGAAAAATATGTGATTTTTAGAGTAACCGTTTCCGAAAAGATTCAATTTTCTCGAAAAATTTCACTTTTTTTGGACGTGAAAACTTTTTGATATCCATGATTATTCGTATTTCCATTGAATTGAAAACGCTTCGCAAAAAAATCGCACGTAATTTCGAAATGTAACGAAGAAACTGTGGTTTCGGCAGCTAGCGTTTCCACATTTTATGATATATTTGGAAAAAAAGACGTTTTTTGAGCGGATTTTTTCTCAACATTTAACATATACCATAAATCTATTAAATTATGAACGCTTTGCAACAACAGCGGTTAATAATTTCGAAAAATTACGAAAAATATGTGATTTTTAGTGTAACCGTTTCCAAAAATTTTCAAATATCTCGAAAAATTTCATGTTTTTTGACGTGAAAACTTTTTGATATCTATGATTATTCGTATTTCCATTGAATTGAGAACGCTTTTCAAAAAAATCGCACGTAATTTCGAAATATAACGAAGAAATTGTGGTTTCGGCAGCTTGCTTTTCCACAATTTATGATAAATCTGGAAAAAAAGGACGTTTTTTGAGCGGATATTTTCTCAGCATTTAAGATATACCATAAATCTATTTAATTATGAACGTTTTGCAACAAAAGCGGTTAATAATTTCGAGAAATTACGAAAAATATGTGATTTTTAGAGTAACCGTTTCCGAAAATTTTCAAGTATCTCGAAAAATTTCATGTTTTTTAACGTCAAAACTTTTTGATATCTATGATTATTCGTATTTCCATTGAATTGAGAACGCTTCGCAAAAAAATCGCACGTAATTTCGAAATGTAACGAAGAAACTGTGGTTTCGGCAGCTAGCTTTTCCAAGATTATGATATATTTGGAAAATAAGACGTTTTTTGAGCGGGTTTTTTCTCAGCATATAAGATTTACCATAAATCTATTAAATTATGAACGTTTTGCAACAAAAGCGGTTCATAATTTCGAAAAATTACGAAAAATATCTGATTTTTAGTGTAACCGTTTCCGAAAAGTTTCATCTATCTCCAAAAATTTCACTTTTTAGGACGTGAAAACTTTTTGATATCTTTGATTATTCGTATAATCATTGAATTCAGAATGACTCGCAAAAAAATTCCACGTAATTTCGAAATGTAACGAAGAAATTGTGGTTTTGGTAGCTTGCTTTTCCACAATTTATGATATATTTGGAAAAAAAGGACGTTTTTTGAGCGGATTTTTTCGCAGCATCTAAGATATACGATAAATCTATTAAATTTTGAACGTTTTTTAACAAAAGCGGTTAATAATTTCGAAAAATTACGAAAAATGTGTCATTTTTAGTGTAACCGTTTCCGAAAATTTTCAAGTATCTCGAAAAATTTCATGTTTTTTGACGTTAAAACTTTTTGATATCTATGATAATTCGTATTTCCATTGAATTCAGAATGCTTCGCAAAAAAATCGCTCGTAATTTCGAAATGTAACGTAGAAATTTTGGTTTCGATAGCTAGCTTTTTCACAATTTATGATATTTTTGGAAAAAAAGGACGTTTTTTAAGCGGATTTTTTATCAGCATTTAAGACATACCATAAATCTATTTAATTATGAACGTTTTGCCACAAAAGCGGTTAATAATTTCGAAAAATTACGAAAAATATGTGATTTTTAGAGTAACCGTTTCCGAAAAGTTTCAATTTTCTCGAAAAATTTCATGTTTTTTGGCTTGGAAATTTTTTGATATCCATGATTATTCGTATTTCCATTAAATTAAGATCGCTTCGCAAAAAAATCGCACGTAATTTCGAAATGCAACGAAGAAACTGTGGTTTCGCCAGCTAGCGTTTCCACATCTTATGATATATTTGGAAAAAAAAGACGTTTTTTAAGCGGATTTTTTCTCAGCATTTAAGATATACCATAAATCTATTAAATTATGAAAGTTTTGCAACAAAAGCGGTTAATAATCTCGAAAAAGTACGAACAATATGTGATTTTTAGTGTAACCGTTTCCAAAAATTTTCAATTATCTCGAAAAATTTCATTTTTTTGAAGTGAAAACTTTTTGATATCTATGATAATTCGTATTTCCATTGAATTGAGAACGCTTTTCAAAAAAATCGCACGTAATATCGAAATATAACGAAGAAATTGTGGTTTCGGCAGCTTGCTTTTCCACAATTTATGATAAATCTGGAAAAAAAAGGACGTTTTTTGAGCGGATATTTTCTCAGCATTTAAGATATACCATAAATCTATTAAATTATGAACGCTTTGCAACAAAAGCGGTTAATAATTTCGAAAAATTACGAAAAATATGTGATTTTTAGAGTAACTGTTTCCGAAAATTTTCAAGTATCTCGAAAAATTTCATGTTTTTTGACGTGAAAACTTTTTGATATCTATAATTATTCGTATTTCCATTGAATTGAGAACGCATCGCAAAAAAATCGCACGTAATTTCGAAATGCAACGAAGAAACTGTGGTTTCGGCAGCTAGCGATTCCACGATTTATGATATATTTGGAAAAAAAGGACGTTTTTTGAGCGGATTTTTTCTCAGCATTTAAGATATACCATAAATCTATCAAATAATGAACGTTTTGCAACAAAAGCGGTTAATAATTATGAAAAATTACGAAAAATATGTGATTTTTAGTGTAACCGTATCCGAAAATTTTCAAGTATCTCGAAAAATTTCATGTTTTTTGACGTGAAAACTTTTTGATATGTATGATAATTCGTATTTCCATTGAATTGAGAACGCTTCGCAAAAAATTCGCACGTAATTTCGTAATGTAACGAAGAATCTGTGGTTTCGGCGGCTAGCGTTTCCACATTTTATGATATATTTGAAAAAAAAAGACGTTTTTTGAGCGGATATTTTCTCAGCATTTAAGATATACCATAAATCTATTTAATTATGAACGTTTTGCCACAAAAGCGGTTAATAATTTCGAAAAATTACGAAAAATATGTGATTTTTAGAGTAACCGTTTCCGAAAAGTTTCAATTTTCTCGAAAAATTTCATGTTTTTTGACTTGGAACTATTTTGATATCTATGATAATTCGTATTTTCATTGAATTAAGATCGCTTCGCAAAAAAATCGCACGTAATTTCGAAATGCTACGAAGAAACTGTGGTTTCGGCAGCTAGCGTTTCCGCATCTTATGATATATTTGGAAAAAAAAGACGTTTTTTAAGCGGATTTTTTCTCAGCATTTAAGATTTACCATAAATCTATTAAATTATGAACGTTTTGCAACAAAAGCGGTTAATAATTTCGAAAAATTACGAAAAATATCTGATTTTTAGTGTAACCGTTTCCGAAAAGTTTCAATTATCTCCAAAAATTTCACTTTTTTTGACGTGAAAACTTTTTGATATCTATGATTATTCGTATTTCCATTCAATTGAGAACGCTTCTCAAAAAAATCGCACGTAATTTCAAAATGCAACGAAGAAACTGTGGTTTTGGCAGCTAGTGTTTCCACATTTTATGAAATATTTGGAAAAAAAGACGTTTTTCGAGCGGATTTTTTCTCAGCATTTAAGATATACCATAAATCTATTAAATTATGAACGCTTTGCAACAAAAGCGGTTAATAATTTCGAAAAATTACGAAAAATATGTGATTTTTAGTGTAACCGTTTCCGAAAATTTTCAAGTATCTCGGAAAATTTCATGTTTTTTGACGTGGAAACTATTTGATATCTATGATTATTCGTATTTACATTGAATTAAGAACGCTTCGCAAAAAAATCGCACGTAATTTCGAAATGCAACGAAGAAACTGTGGTTTCGGCAGCTAGCGTTTCCACATCTTATGATATATTTGGAAAAAAAAGACGTTTCCTGAGCGGATTTTTTCTCAGCATTTAAGATATACCATAAATCCATTAAATTATGAACGTTTTGCAACAAAAGCGATTAATAATTTCGAAAAATTACGAAAAATATGTGATTTTTAGTGTAACCGTTTCCGAAAAGTTTCAATTTTATCGAAAAATTTCACTTTTTTTGACGTGAAAACTTTTTGATATCTATGATTATTCGTATTTCCATTGAATTGAGAACGCTTCGCAAAAAAATCGCACGTATTTTCGAAATGTAACGAAGAAATTGTGGTTTCGGCAGCTAGCTTTTCCACAATTTATGATATATTTGGAAAAAAAAGACGTTTTTCTAGCGGATTTTTTGTCAGCATTTAAGGTATACCATGAATCTATTAAATTATGAACGCTTTGCAACAAAAGCGGTTAAAAATTTCGAAAAATTACGAAATATATGTGATTTTTAGTGTAACCGTTTCCGAAAAGTTTCAATTATCTCGAAAAATTTCACTTTTTTTGACGTGAAAACTTTTTGATATCTATGATTATTCGTATTTCCATTGAATTCAGAATGCTTCGCAAAAAAATCGCACGCAATTTCGAAATATAACGAAGAAACTGTGGTTTCGGCAGCTAGCTTTTCCACGATTTATGATGTATTTGGAAAAAAAAGACGTTTTTCTAGCGGATTTTTTGTCAGCATTTAAGATATACCATAAATCTATTAAATTATGAACGTTTTGCAACGAAAGCGGTTAATAATTTCGAAAAATTACGAAAAATATGTGATTTTTAGTGTAACCGTTTCCGAAAAATTTCAAGTATCTCGAAAAATTTCATGTTTTTTGACGTGGAAACTTTTGATATCTATGACTATTCGTATTTCCATTGAATTAAGATCGCTTCGCAAAAAAATCGCACGTAATTTCGAAATGCAACGAAGAAACTGTGGTTTCGGCAGCTAGCGTTTCCACATTTTATGAAATATTTGGAAAAAAAGACGTTTTTCGAGCGGATTTTTCTCAGCATTTAAGATATACCATAAATCTATTAAATTATGAACGTTTTGCAACAAAAGCGGTTAATAATTTCGAAAAATTACGAAAAATATGTGATTTTTAGTGTAACCGTATCCGAAAATTTTCAAGTATCTCGAAAAACTTCATGTTTTTTGACGTGGAAACTTTTTGATATCTATGACTATTCGTATTTCCATTGAATTAAGATCGCTTCGCAAAAAATCTCACGTAATTTCGTAATGCAACGAAGAAACTGTGGTTTCGGCAGCTAGCGTTTCCACATCTTATGATATATTTGGAAAAAAAAGACGTTTTTTAAGCGGATTCTTTCTCAGCATTTAAGATATACCATAAATCTATCAAATTATGAACGTTTGCAACAAAAGCGGTAAATGATTTCGAAAAATTACGAAAAATATGTGATTTTTAGTGTAACCGTTTCCGATTATTTTCAATTATCTCGAAAAATTTCACTTTTTTTGACGTGAAAACTTTTTGATATCTTTGATTATTCGTATTTCCATTGAATTCAGAATGACTCGCAAAAACATTCCACGTAATTTCGAAATGAAACGAAGAAATTGTAGTTTTGGCAGCTAGCTTTTCCACAATTTATGATATATTTGGAAAAAAAGACGTTTTTTTAGCGGAGTTTTTCTCAGCATTTAAGATATACCATAAATCTATTAAATTATGAACGTTTTGCAACATAAGCGGTTAATAATTTCGAAAAATTACGAAAAATATATGATTTTCATTGTAACCGTTTCCGAAAAGTTTCAATTATCTCGAAAAATGTCATTTTTTTTGACGTGAAAACTTTTTGATATCTATGATTATTCGTATTCCCATTGAATTCAGAATGCTTCAAAAAAAAATCGCACGTAATTTCGAAATGTAACGAAGAATTCGTGGTTTCGGCAGCTAGCTTTTCCACAATTTATGATATATTTGGAAAAAAAAGACGTTTTTTGAGCGGATTTTTTCTCAGCATTTAAGGTATACCATAAATCTATTTAATTATGAAAGTTTTGCAACAATGGCGGTTAATAATTTCGAAAAATTACGAAAAATATGTGATTATTAGAGTAACCGTTTCCAAAAAGTTTCAATTTTCTCGAAAAATTTCACTTTTTTGACGTGAAAACTTTTTGTTATCTATGATTTTTCGTATTTCCATTGAATTCAGAATGCTTCGCAAAAAAATCGCACGTAATTTCGAAATTTAACGAAGAAATTGTGGTTTCGGCAGCTAGCTTTTCCACAATTTATGATATATTTGGAAAAAAAAACGTTTTTTGAGCGGATTTTTTCTCAGCATTTAAGGTATACCATAGATCTATTTAATTATGAACGTTTTGCAACAAAAGCGGTTAACAATTTCGAAAAATTACGAAAAATATGTGACTTTTAGTGTAACCGTTTCCAAAAATTTTCAATTATCTCGAAAAATTTCATGTTTTTTGACGTGAAAACTTTTTGATATCTATGATTATTCGTATTTCCATTGAATTCAGAACGCTTCGCAAAATAATCGCACGTAATATCGAAATGTAACGAAGAAATTGTGGTTTCGGCAGCGAGCTTTTCCACAATTTATGATATATTTGGAAAAAAAACATTTTTTGAGCGGATTTCTTTTCAGCATTTAAGATATACCATAAATCTTTTAAATTTTGAACGTTTTGCAACAAAAGCGGTTAATAATTTCGAAAAATTTCGAAAAATATGTGTCTTTTAAGTGCAACCATTTCCGAAAATTTTTAATTATCTCGAAAAATTTCATGTTTTTTGACGTGAAAACTTTTTGATATCTATGATTATTCGTATTTCCATTGAATTGAAAACGCTTCGCAAAAAAATCGCACGTAATTTCGAAATGTAACGAAGAAACTGTGGTTTCGGCAGCTAGCTTTTCCACGATTTATGATATATTTGGAAAATAAGACGTTTTTTGAGCGGGTTTTTTCTCAGCAATTAAGTGTTCCATAAATCTATTAAATTATGAACGTTTTGCAACAAAAGCGGTTAATAATTTCGAAAAATTACGAAAAATATCTGATTTTTAGTGTAACCGTTTCCGAAAAGTTTCAATTATCTCCAAAAATTTCACTTTTTTGGACGTGAAAACTTTTTGATATCTTTGATTATTCGTATTTCCATTGAATTCAGAATGCTTCGCAAAAAAATCGCACGTAATTTCGAAATATAACGAAGAAACTGTGGTTTCGGCAGCTAGCTTTTCCACGATTTATGATGTATTTGGAAAAAAAAGACGTTTTTCTAGCGGATTTTTTGTCAGCATTTAAGATATACCATAAATCTATTAAATTATGAACGTTTTGCAACGAAAGCGGTTAATAATTTCGAAAAATTACGAAAAATATGTGATTTTTAGTGTAACCGTTTCCGAAAAATTTCAAGTATCTCGAAAAATTTCATGTTTTTTGACGTGAAAACTTTTTGATATGTATGATAATTCGTATTTCCATTGAATTGAGAACGCTTCGCAAAAATATCGCACGTAATTTCGAAATGTAACGAAGAAACTGTGGTTTCGGCGGCTAGCGTTTCCACATTTTATGATATATTTGAAAAAAAAGACGTTTTTTGAGCGGATATTTTCTCAGCATTTAAGATATACCATAAATCTATAAAATTATTAACGTTTTGCAACAAAAGCGGTAAATGATTTCGAAAAATTACGAAAATATCTGATTTTTAGTGTAACCGTTTCCGATTATTTTCAATTATCTCGAAAAATTTCACTTTTTTTGACGTGAAAACTTTTTGATATCTATGATTATTCGTATTTCCATTCAATTGAGAACGCTTTGCAAAAAAATCGCACGTATTTTCGAAATGTAACGAAGAAACTGTGGTTTTGGCAGCTAGTGTTTCCACATTTTATGAAATATTTGGAAAAAAAGACGTTTTTTGAGCGGATTTTTTCTCAGCATTTAAGATATACCATTAATCTATTAAATTATGAACGCTTTGCAACTAAAGCGGTTAATAATTTCGAAAAATTACGAAAAATATGTTATTTTTAGTGTAACCGTTTCCGAAAATTTTCAAGTATCTCGAAAAATTTCATGTTTTTTGACGTGGAAACTTTTTTATATCTATGATTATTCGTATTTCCATTGAATTAAGAACGCTTCGCAAAAAAATCGCACGTAATTTCGAAATGCAACGAAGAAACTGTGGTTTCGGCAGCAAGCGTTTACACATCTTATGATATATTTGGAAAAAAAGACGTTTCCTGAGCGGATTTTTTCTCAGCATTTAAGGTATACCATAGATCTATTTAATTATGAAAGTTTTGCAACAATAGCGGTTAATAATTTCGAAAAATTACGAAAAATATTTGATTTTTAGAGTAACCGTTTCAGAAAAGTTTCAATTTTCTCGAAAAATTTCACTTTTTTTGACGTGAAAACTTTTTGATATCTATGATTATTCGTATTTCCATTGAATTGAGAACGCTTCGCAAAAAAATCGCACGTATTTTCGAAATGTAACGAAGAAACTGTGGTTTCGGCAGCTAGCTTTTCCACAATTTATGATATATTTGGAAAAAAAAGACGTTTGTCTAGCGGATTTTTTGCCAGCATTTAAGATATACCATAAATCTATTTAAGTATGAACGTTTTGCAACAATAGCGGTTAATAATTTCGAAAAATTACGAAAAATATGTGTCTTTTAAGTGCAACCATTTCCGAAAATTTTTAATTATCTCGAAAAATTTCATGTTTTTTGACGTGAAAACTTTTTGATATCTATGATTATTCGTATTTCCATTGAATTGAAAACGCTTCGCAAAAAAATCGCACGTAATTTCGAAATGTAACGAAGAAACTGTGGTTTCGGCAGCTAGCTTTTCCACGATTTATGATATATTTGGAAAATAAGACGTTTTTTGAGCGGGTTTTTTCTCAGCAATTAAGTGTTCCATAAATCTATTAAATTATGAACGTTTTGCAACAAAAGCGGTTAATAATTTCGAAAAATTACGAAAAATATCTGATTTTTAGTGTAACCGTTTCCGAAAAGTTTCAATTATCTCCAAAAATTTCACTTTTTTGGACGTGAAAACTTTTTGATATCTTTGATTATTCGTATTTCCATTGAATTCAGAATGCTTCGCAAAAAAATCGCACGTAATTTCGAAATATAACGAAGAAACTGTGGTTTCGGCAGCTAGCTTTTCCACGATTTATGATGTATTTGGAAAAAAAAGACGTTTTTCTAGCGGATTTTTTGTCAGCATTTAAGATATACCATAAATCTATTAAATTATGAACGTTTTGCAACGAAAGCGGTTAATAATTTCGAAAAATTACGAAAAATATGTGATTTTTAGTGTAACCGTTTCCGAAAAATTTCAAGTATCTCGAAAAATTTCATGTTTTTTGACGTGAAAACTTTTTGATATGTATGATAATTCGTATTTCCATTGAATTGAGAACGCTTCGCAAAAATATCGCACGTAATTTCGAAATGTAACGAAGAAACTGTGGTTTCGGCGGCTAGCGTTTCCACATTTTATGATATATTTGAAAAAAAAGACGTTTTTTGAGCGGATATTTTCTCAGCATTTAAGATATACCATAAATCTATAAAATTATTAACGTTTTGCAACAAAAGCGGTAAATGATTTCGAAAAATTACGAAAATATCTGATTTTTAGTGTAACCGTTTCCGATTATTTTCAATTATCTCGAAAAATTTCACTTTTTTTGACGTGAAAACTTTTTGATATCTATGATTATTCGTATTTCCATTCAATTGAGAACGCTTTGCAAAAAAATCGCACGTATTTTCGAAATGTAACGAAGAAA
Source organism: Pachydiplax longipennis (assembly GCA_036926295.1). Classification (NCBI taxonomy): domain Eukaryota; kingdom Metazoa; phylum Arthropoda; class Insecta; order Odonata; family Libellulidae; genus Pachydiplax; species Pachydiplax longipennis. The sequence continues at coordinate 7,257,219 of JAVFKF010000024.1, read as the reverse complement.
CTGTGGTTTTGGCAGCTAGTGTTTCCACATTTTATGAAATATTTGGAAAAAAAGACGTTTTTTGAGCGGATTTTTTCTCAGCATTTAAGATATACCATTAATCTATTAAATTATGAACGCTTTGCAACTAAAGCGGTTAATAATTTCGAAAAATTACGAAAAATATGTTATTTTTAGTGTAACCGTTTCCGAAAATTTTCAAGTATCTCGAAAAATTTCATGTTTTTTGACGTGGAAACTTTTTTATATCTATGATTATTCGTATTTCCATTGAATTAAGAACGCTTCGCAAAAAAATCGCACGTAATTTCGAAATGCAACGAAGAAACTGTGGTTTCGGCAGCAAGCGTTTACACATCTTATGATATATTTGGAAAAAAAGACGTTTCCTGAGCGGATTTTTTCTCAGCATTTAAGGTATACCATAGATCTATTTAATTATGAAAGTTTTGCAACAATAGCGGTTAATAATTTCGAAAAATTACGAAAAATATTTGATTTTTAGAGTAACCGTTTCAGAAAAGTTTCAATTTTCTCGAAAAATTTCACTTTTTTTGACGTGAAAACTTTTTGATATCTATGATTATTCGTATTTCCATTGAATTGAGAACGCTTCGCAAAAAAATCGCACGTATTTTCGAAATGTAACGAAGAAACTGTGGTTTCGGCAGCTAGCTTTTCCACAATTTATGATATATTTGGAAAAAAAAGACGTTTGTCTAGCGGATTTTTTGCCAGCATTTAAGATATACCATAAATCTATTTAAGTATGAACGTTTTGCAACAAAAGCGGTTAATAATTTCGAATAATTATGAAAAATATGTGATTTTTAGTGTAACCGTTTCCAAAAAGTTTCAATTATCTCAAAGAATTTCACTTTTTTTCACGTGAAAACTTTTTGATATCTATGATTATTCGTATTTCAATTGAATTGAGAACGCTTCGCAAAAAAATCGCACGTATTTTCGAAATGTTACGAAGAAACTGTGGTTTCGGCAGCTAGCTTTTCCACGATTTATGATATATTTGGAAAATAAGACGTTTTTTGAGAGCGTTTTTTCTCAGCATTTAAGATTTACCATAAATCTATTAAATTATGAACGTTTTGCAACAAAAGCGGTTAATAATTTCGAAAAATTACGAAAAATATCTGATTTTTAGTGTAACCGTTTCCAAAAAGTTTCAATTATCTCCAAAAATTTCACTTTTTTGGACGTGAAAACTTTTTGATATCTTTGATTATTCGTATTTCCATTGAATCCAGAATGACTCGCAAAAAAATTCCACGTAATTTCGAAATGTAACGAAGAAATTTTAGTTTTGGCAGCTAGCTTTTCCACAATTTATGATATATTTGGAAAAAAAGACGTTTTTTGAGCGGATTTTTTCTCAGCATTTAAGATATACCATAAATCTATTAAATTATGAACGTTTTGCAACAAAAGCGGTTAATAATTTCGAAAAATTACGAAAAATATATGATTTTCATTGTAACCGTTTCCGAAAAGTTTCAATTATCTCGAAAAATTTCATTTTTTTTGACGTGAAAACTTTTTGATATCTATGATTATTCGTATTCCCATTGAATTCAGAATGCTTCGCAAAAAAATCGCACGTAATTTCGAAATGTAACGAAGAAATTGTGGTTTCGGCAGCGAGCTTTTCCACAATTTATGATATATTTGGAAAAAAAACGTTTTTTGAGCGGATTTTTTCTCAGCATTTAAGATATACCATAAATCTTTTAAATTTTGAACGTTTTGCAACAAAAGCGGATAATAATTTCGAAAAATTTCGAAAAATATGTGACTTTTAAGTGTAACCATTTCCGAAAATTTTTAATTATCTCGAAAAATTTCATGTTTTTTGACGTGAAAACTTTTTGATATCTATGATTATTCGTATTTCCATTGAATTGAAAACGCTTCGCAAAAAAATCGCACGTAATTTCGAAATGTAACGAAGAAACTGTGGTTTCGGCAGCTAGCTTTTCCACGATTTATGATATATTTGGAAAATAAGACGTTTTTTGAGCGGGTTTTTTCTCAGCAATTAAGATTTACCATAAATCTATTAAATTATGAACGTTTTACAACAAAAGCGGTTAATAATTTCGAAAAATTACGAAAAATATCTGATTTTTAGTGTAACCGTTTCCGAAAAGTTTCAATTATCTCCAAAAATTTCACTTTTTTGGACGTGAAAACTTTTTGATATCTTTGATTATTCGTATTTCCATTGAATTCAGAATGACTCGCAAAAAATCCCACGTAATTTCGAAATGTAACGAAGAAATTGTGGTTTACACAGCTTGCTTTTCCACAATTTATGATATATTTGGAAAAAAAGGACGTTTTTTGAGCGGCTTTTTTCTCAGCATCTAAGATATACGATAATTCTATTAAATTTTGAACGTTTTGTAACAAAAGCGGTTAATAATTTCGAAAAATTACGAAAAATGTGTGATTTTTAGTGTAACCGTTTCCGAAAATTTTCAAGTATCTCGAAAAATTTCATGTTTTTTGACGTGAAAACTTTTTGATATGTATGATAATTCGTATTTCCATTGAATTGAGAACGCTTCGCAAAAATATCGCACGTAATTTCGAAATGTAACGAAGAAACTGTGGTTTCGGCGGCTAGCGTTTCCACATTTTATGATATATTTGAAAAAAAAGACGTTTTTGAGCGGATATTTTCTCAGCATTTAAGATTTACCATAAATCCATTTAATTATGAACGTTTTGCAACAAAGGCGGTTAATAATTTCGAAAAATTACGAAAAATATGTGATTTTTAGAGTAACCGTTTCCGAAAAGTTTCAATATTCTCGAAAAATTTGACTTTTTTTGACGTGAAAACTTTTTTATATCTATGATTATTCGTATTTCCATTGAATTGAGAACGCATTGCAAAAAAATCGCACGTAATTTCGAAATGTTACGAAGAAACTCTGGTTTCGGCAGCTAGCGTTTCCACATTTTATGATATATTTGGAAAAAAAGACGTTCTTTGAGCGGTTTTTTCTCAGCATTTAACATATACCATAAATCTATTAAATTTTGAACGTTTTGCAACAAAAGCGGTTAATAATTTCGAAAAATTACGAATAATATGTGATTTTTAGTGTAATCGTTTCCAAAAATTGTCAAATATCTCGAAAAATTTCATGTTTTTTGACGTGAAAACTTTTTGATATCTATGATAATTCGTATTTCCATTGAATTAAGAACGCTTTGCAAAAAATCGCACGTAATTTCGAAATGTAACAAAGAAATTTTGGTTTCGGCAGCTAGCTTTTCCACAATTTATGATATATGTGGAAAAAAAAGACGTTTCCCGAGCGGATTTTTTCTCACCGTTTAAGGTATACCATGAATCTATTAAATTATGAACGTTTTGCAACAATAGCGGTTAATAATCTCGAAAAAGTACGAAAAATATGTGATTTTTAGTGTAACCGTTTCCAAAAATTTTCAATTATCTCGAAAAATTTCATGTTTTTAGACGTGAAAACTTTTTGATATCTATGATAATTCGTATTTCCATTGAATTGAGAACGCTTTTCAAAAAAATCGCACGTAATTTCGAAATATAACGAAGAAATTGTGGTTTCGGCAGCTTGCTTTTCCACAATTTATGATAAATCTGGAAAAAAAAGGACGTTTTTTGAGCGGATTTTTTCTCAGCATCTAAGATATACCATAAATCTATTAAATTATGAACGTTTTGGAACAAAAGCGGTTAATAATTTCGAGAAATTACGAAAAATATCTGATTTTTAGAGTAACCGTTTCCGAAAATTTTCAAGTATCTCGAAAAATTTCATGTTTTTTAACGTCAAAACTTTTTGATATCTATGATTATTCGTATTTCCATTGAATTGAGAACGCTTCGAAAAATAATCGCACGTAATTTCGAAATGTAACGAAGAAACTGTGCTTTCGGCAGCTAGCTTTTCCACGATTTATGATATATTTGGAAAAAAAAGACGTTTTTTGAGCGGATTTTTTCTCAGAATTTAAGATATACCATAAATCTATTAAATTATGAACGTTATGCAACAAAAGCGGGTAATAATTTCGAAAAATTTCTAAAAATATGTGATATTTAGTGTAACCGTTTTCAAAAAGTTTCATTATCTCGAAAAATTTCACTTTTTTTGACGTGAAAACTGCTTGATATCTAGTATTATTCGTATTTCCATTGAATTCAGAATGCTTCGCAAAAAAATCGCACGTAATTTCGAAATGTAACGAAGAAATTTTGGTTTCGGCAGCTAGCTTTTCCATAATTTATGATATATTTGGAAAAAAAGACGTTTTTTCAGCGGATTTTTTCTCAGCATTTAAGATATACCATAAATGTATTTACGTATGAACGTTTTGCAACAAAAGCGGTTAATGATTTCGAAAAATTACCAAAAATATGTGATTTTTAGTGTAACCGTTTCCGATTATTTTCAATTATCTCGAAAAATTTCAAGTTTTTTGACCTGAAAACTTTTTGATATCTATGATTATTCGTATTTTCATTGAATTCAGAACGCTTCGCAAAATAATCGTACGTAATTTCGAAATGTAACGAAGAAATTTTGGTTTCGGCAGCTAGCTTTTCCACGATTTATGATATATTTGGATAAAAAGACGTTTTTTGAGCGGATTTTTTCGCAGCATTTAAGATATACCATAAATCTTTTAAATTTTGAACGTTTTGCAACAAAAGCGGTTAATAATTTCGAAAAATTTCGAAAAATATGTGACTTTTAAGTGTAACCATTTCCGAAAATTTTTAATTATCTCGAAAAATTTCATGTTTTTTGACGTGAAAACTTTTTGATATCTATGATTATTCGTATTTCCATTGAATTGAGAACGCTTCGCAAAAATATCGCACGTAATTTCGAAATGTAACGAAGAAATTGTGGTTTCGGCAGCTAGCTTTTCCACAATTTGGGTATAATGGGTCTCTGGAAATCAGATTGCGATGTAAACAAAATATTCTTGCACATAGAATACATAGACTCCCCAGTGGACCGGTAGCATTTCAAAGCAGAAAGAGAAATATATCAAGAAAATGCTTCATTAGCAGCCAATACCCTACTTTGCAAAGCAGAACTTCTCGGATAACGCAATAACATCGTTCACGAAGATGCTCTCAGATGCAGGTTGGGAATCATTAAGAAAAAGGCGGATTGAAGCTTGGTTGCGACTTCTTAATAAGTATAGAGAATGCACGTTTTCCAAAGATATAGTTGATATTATGGGACCCCCTGTTACCTCTGCCAATCCGATAATGAGAGCAAAATAAGAGAGTTTAGATGCTAGAACAAGTCGTTTTTAGGAATCATTCTTTCCGCGAACCATACGGGATAATTATGGGCAAAAAAGTAGCTCAATCGTTCAGTGCTTACACCCCCTGCCACAGGCCGAGACGTGGATAGCAGAATATTTATGTAGATGAAGGTCCCTACGAGGGGATAGCTGTATTCTCACCTTTCAGGACACTTTCACCAAATATCCTGAATCTTTGGCGTTACCGGACCAGAAAACTGAAACAATAGCGAGGGTATACGTGGAGAATATAGGTTACGCCACGGAGCACCGCGACAGTTATTGACTGACAGGGGAACTAATTTTACTTGAAACCTGATGAAGTAAGTGTGCCGAAACTTAGGGAGTATAAAGACAAACGCATGTCATCCCGCGGGTCTAGTGGAAAGAAGTCATCGCACACTCATGAATTTTCACTCCCACTTCGCCGACACAAAGCAGCGAGATTGGCTTCCATTGGCACTATCAGCAGCATCCCTCACACCGCCACTGGAGAAACCACTCTTTTTTAAATGCAGATCGAGATGCTCTTCTACGATATTGTGCAGCCCTTAGAAATCAATTACTACATCGAACGTAATTATGCCACGGAGTTGCGCACTAGACTAAACATAGCCAATGGGGAAGTGAGAGAACGTCTTAAAAAGGCGCAACAGGCGAGAATGTATGACCGCCAGGTGAAGAAAACCAACTTCCATCTCGCGGATCGCGCATTCTTACATTTTCCTTCCGTAGGGTACCGAAGAGGCCCACAGCCGCGTCCCCCACTTCTCCTCCCAACGAAATATTCGAAGATGACCTTTTACTGCCCCTCCACCGCCACCTCCCCCTCATTCCTACATAGCCGATAATCTCCCTCGACCAGTTATGAAATGGGAACCGCAACAATGGCTGCTTTAGGATTTGAAGGCAAGACAGGATGAAGATATTACGATGGAAAAGATGGGCTGCTTCCCCTTCCTTGCGTTTTATCTATTTATTACTACATCATATTATCGACTTATTACATTTAATATTCTATCTCATGTTTCATACCCCAATATTTTTAAAAATTTATCTCCTTCTAACCTACTTGTATCTTGCAATGGATGATCCAAATAAAAATCCCGACATCCATGAATTTAATGAAGCGAGAGACACGGTGTAGTTTAACCGCGATCCCCGCACTGCCCGGCCATGCGCTTTGAGCCCTGGCCATATGCCACAAAATTAGGCTTACCGGTTCCTATCTAAAATGTTTGACAACAGAAATGAAAAGTCGGGAGGCGTCCTCAAAACCGTCGGGCGGTATTCCCCATCAAAGCAAACATCCGGCGTGGACCGTGGGTCTTGTGCCTGCGATACTGAGGCCGTAGAACGTGAAAACATAATTACTATTAATGAAGAAGTCGCCGACAACCGAGAGGACTCCGTTCTTAATCCCGTTCAGGAAATTTATTACAATCCTCCCTATCCGTCTTTTAAGCCTTTTATCATTTCTGTTTTTAAAATTTAAAAAAACCTGACGATCAGTCCGAGAAAGTTTTACCCGAGAGATCCCCAGTTATTCCGAATCAATCGGCTCCACCCACTAGTGATGTCCCATTAGAAACCTCGGATGGTCTCGCCTCCGAAACGCGGACCTTCGTGGAGCCGGCGGACGTCGAAGAAAATAATCAGAACACGGTCATGAGCGAAAACGATAAGAACTCGGAGGATAACACACTCCGATACATACATATATATGTGCATGCATATATATATATATATATATATGCACATATTAGTATATATGTATGTATATATATAACATATAATATATTATATGTTATATGCATACTTATACATATATACATAAGCACACACATATATATATATACACATAATATATGTATATATACACACATAATATATATATATATACACAAATATATATATATATATATATATATATATATATATATATATATATATACACATAATATATATATATATATACACACAGCTGAAAACTGCTTCGAAAAGGTCGCCGTCACTCCCCGAACGGATTCTATAAGGCGTGGCTGACGGTCCTGATGACTGTGTCCACGGGGACCAACGGCTTGTGAAAACTAAAGTTTTAGAACCGCGGGTCTAATTGTTTAAAGGCTAAAACTATGAAGTTTTTATTAAGGGATTAAAAATAAATATAAATATATAAATATTGCAGTAAAAATACATAAATTAAATAAAGGGAAGGGGGTAAAAAGGAAGGGGTGCGGAAAGAGGGAGTTTAAAAATTCAGCGAAGGACCGTGCATAAAATATAAATTAATCAAATCGGAAAATTAATTACGTAGCCTTTGGACTCCTGTACAGTTTTTTAGAATTTCCATTCTTTTGTTTATATTATTTACATTTTTATCCTTAAATTACTTTTCTTGTTTATAATCGTTAAAAGGCGCTGCACTTCCTAACACGAAAAAAAAAAGATCGAAAACGTTTTTTACTTATATTTATTTATTTATTCATTTATCGATTTTAATCATCAATATCAATTCGGTCGTCCACCCTAATTTAAAATCTCACCTTTTTAGAACCGGGAATTTTCAAAATAAAAACTTACAAAAAAGAGGAAATACGTGGAGGTTTAAAGCGGATATTGAATATAGCCATAGAGTAGTAAGTACGTATTAACAAATACATTGAATCGGAATGCGAACCCTGAGTATTACAATGAGAAATAAGGAGGCTGAAGAAGAAATCCTGAAAATAGCACAAGATGAGAAATAAAGTGAACAGCATAGGGTAAAATATAGGGAGGTTATCAAATTTCTAAACAGCAAGAAAAAAGAGGCAGAGGATAGATTTCTGAAAAATGTAATGGGAAATAACGTTAGTAATAGGCCTTATAGTTATGTAAAGCGGCGAAGAGGGGGAGAATGTGAAATAGAAGCGATAGAGGGACTTCAAAGGAATGTACTAACAACTAGTAAGGAGATAGAAGAGGAATTCAGAAACTTAATCTCCAGTATTTACGAAGCAGAAGATTAATATTGTAACTTAATTTCATTAGCATACCACACTAATTCGTACGTATCTTTTATCACATGTTCTAAAGACATTTAAACAGTGTCAGTCGATTAGAAAACAGTAAATCTCAAGATCCAAACGACATATGAACCGACGCTCTAAAGTAAGGAAGCCATGAATAGTTCCTTATTTAAAAAGAATATTCAACTTAGTCGTTAACAACGGTCAGCTGCCTGAAGATTGGTGATCAGCCACCATACTTCCAATACACAAAAGAGGGAGCATAAAGTCGCTAAATAATTAAAGACCTATCAGCTTAACTTTCTTATAACATGAAATGTTTTATCATGTTTATGTGTATGTATTTGTAAATTGACTTCTTTTAGTGTATAAACTAACTAGTATAAAAGTTTATGCAGTGTGTTCATGCTGTAGATGTGTTGTTATTTATTGATGTTTTCATTTACGGGCTCTATATTGTACATGAATTCGTATTTTCACTGTTTATGTGAACTGAATTAGTTGTTAGAATCCATTCCCTCTCTACATGAATTCGCATAATGGGTACAGTTTGTTAATAATTGATTAACGCAACACGAGATTATTTGTAAAACTTGTATAAAGCCAATGATACCATTCTTCACTGTCTTGAAAATATATTTGATATTAACATAGCAATGCTGCAATTCATCTATCCTTTACCAAATCAAAATGTAATTATAAAAATTATAACAAATGACCAAACATACCGTGCAAAAAAACTGATTCAATCGATCTCCAGTCTTTGGTGAAGTGGTTCCCTCGGCAACGCTAAAGCTGAATAAGAACCAATATCGAAAACTTCAGAATTACTAATGAGATTAATAAAATATGGAGTTAATTGACAAAATAATTAAAAAGATATTATCATCGTGAACATTGAAAGAAACCAACTCATAAAGTTAGTTTATGCTTGAGAAAACTTAAGACTGAGTCAAACAAATATAGGGTCGAAATTTCAACAAACAATAAAGAATGATGAATATGAAGACACAGCAGCTGATAAGGGAAGGAATCATAAAGCTCCTTAAGAAGTTTTCCAGAAGTTGGCAATTAGTGAACTATAAATTGTCCTTCAAAGTGAAGGTTCGAAGTGCTAGAACCCTTTTCAGTCAAATTGATTAAAATGTATAAAACCACAGGTGATTGAGTAATAAATCTTCGTTGCAGAGATATACAAGGGGAGAAAATATCTGAATTCAACAAGATTAATTTAGTAAAATTTCACATTTAAAAGCTAATCATTGTGTAAAAAGGATTAAAAAAAACTACTGTAGTAATAAAACAAATTCCATTTAAATTCCATTTCATTTTAAATCCCATTAAATCACTTCAAAATAGATATCAAGCACGTAAACAGAGCTTTAAAAACCATTTTTCTAAACGTTGAGGTTCTCCTCAGAGACACAACTATCAGTTGAGCTAATCACCACTTTAACAGCTGATGTTACTTTCTCTCTTCCTCTTACTTTTATTGAGGGACTTCTTTTATGTGATGCAAACAGCTCGCATAACCTGAAATATTGCATCGAATAATCAACTGAATAGATATCTTCCATTCACTGGTTGTTTGCACACTAATCTTTTTCCCTACAACATTCTAAATATTGTATCCCTTGAATAATTGGAGGATAAGCATTAAGAGCAAATGAATTTTTCATCAAATATTTTTGACAAAAAATTTGGATTTTGCCTAAAATAAGTAATATTTAAAATAATAATTTAATATGAATGTTAATAATGAATGAATGATTATTGCATAACATTCAAATGATGAGGATTTGAATTGAATTACCAAGTCATCCAAGAGAACAGTACTTATTTTCTTTCATCCATCAGCTCATCAACTTTCATACTATTAAATTAGCTTTCTGAAGAAAAATGCTGTTGATACTATACATAATAAATAAGGTTGTACACAAATATTTTCAGATTCAGCTTTAAAATTATTATCCCCTAAAGGAATCAAAAACTTCATGTTTTTACAACAACGAAAACTTTACCCAATTTTTTGTAAGGAAGCCATTAATTCTATACGCATTTGATATGTTTAATGTATAAATTCTCTTAAGTAGCCAAAAGCCTTGAAAATATTCTTCAACTTTCCCTTTCTTAAATTAACTTGTTCATTTATGGTGTTTTTTATGGCTTTTGTAAAATATATAACTATAAAAAGTGTGTAAGATTAAAAAGCATTAGAAACATGCCATATGAATTAATTAAAATGCCTTGAGTGCCAATATTTTTATCACAGAATTCCCAAGTAAACTATTTATTTAAGTGTTACTCAGATGCTTCAGGAGGCAGGATGGGAATCTTTAGAAGAAAGAATGCTCAATCAGAGAATTAAATACTAGACAAATTCAGACAGAGCACGTTCATAGAAGATGTAGCTGATTATGCACCCTCCTTGCTATATGAGCCATTCTAATATAGCGAGAAAGATCGGAGAAATAGATGCTAAAACCAGTCAATTCAAAAATTCATTTTTTCTGAGAACAGTAAGCGAAAATAATTTACTAGGCAAATAGAGTCATTGTGCTTTCACCCCCTGCCGCATGCCTAAAGGCGGCTTGCAGGGTACGTATGTAGATGTATTTGCCACAGAGTTACAAGGAACTGTCTTCCCAAAAATTGATTTCTAAATGAGTTTAGAGCAGAGATATTTAATATTTCATGGAAAACGTGAGATACTATAAGTACATAGGACATGCATAACAATCTGGTACCAAACTATAGATTGAGATGCATCTTTTCTACAATATTTTGTATAAGTTTCCTTTCCCTCACTTTCTTTTTAAGTGTCATTCTTTTTGTATCACTTTCATTTCATTCTTCAGTTATTGTTTATAAAATAACTCTTGTGATGTCCTGTGATGTGTAATATTTAAAAGGAATACTTTAATTAATATTCATAGGAATGGAACTAAATTAGATGATACATAATAATGCTTTAAAATCCATTGTAAAATTTCTCTAGTGTTCATTACTACAATAAGTATTTCAAAAACTTAAACTAGTTATGTGCATATCAGGTAGGTGTGGTCTTTATTTGGAGGCAATTGAAATTAATGACTTTTCCACATCTAGGAAATAATTATAATAGGGAATAATGGTAAAAATTAAACTTTATTCACAATGTAACATGTTAGGATTGTAAATTAACCAACCACTTGAATGACACCTGTTTCTTTATCAACAACTCAATTAACTTCAGTGGTAATCTATTTCATTGTTTAGTTAACCATAAGATTGCTACTTCTCCAATATCCATAGCAATGGTTTCAGATAATCCTCTATATATTATATTAAAACATGCTTTTTTGGTGACTTGGGCTTTTCTCCCTTATTACTAAACTGATACGTTTAACTGAATGACCATTACAAAGGAAAAGTTTTCAGGATCCTGCAATAAATATTTTAATTATCGTGTTGCATCCTGGACAAAAAGATACCTGAGATTCTATATATAGATTAAATTTGTTTACTTAGTGATGTTTGTAAACAATTTTTAAAATCTGATAGATATGACTATTTGTGGTCTAAAAATGATTGAAACACATTTTGCATGTTATATCATAGTCTTCATGAAGGAAGTCCTCGACTATTTTGAATATAAGACTCCTTGAATAAGCATAATTTTCATAGGCGTCTTCCATTGCCCATCTTTCGTTAATTGAATAACTCTGATTCATTGAATGCATAAGATGTAATTACATTGCAGACATGTAGTAGTTATTTTTATATTTTTCTTGAAAAGAAAAATCTTGGAAATAAATAAGTAACGTGGATGCAGATGGTATGTTTTGTTGTTTCATCTTTGTTATACAGGTTTAACCTTAAGCTGTAAGTGACATACCATAACGGGTGTACAAAAAGTATCCGTAAAGCTGTTAGTGATGTTTTGATATTTTTTTGAATTCGTTATGTGATATATCCATCGAGTGAATTTAACTACTTGCTATAAAATAAATTGCATATATCGTTATAGTGATGGCGTGTACTAATCATTATTACATTAATAAAAGAAAGTTTTTAAAAATTTATCACAGTTAATGTGACATAAAAACCTGTTTATAAGTTCGGGATTCATTTAGGTTCAAATGGTTGGGCATTAGAAAACTCCCATAGAGTTTTATTACTGGATGTGTAGATAACGATATCTAAGGCGAAAATAGAGATATATCAATACAGAATATAAAGGAGTGTATTTTAGGTATGTTTTAGTGTGTTTTAGTGCTTGTATATTTGTTTGTAGCGATTAGAGTGTTTGTTGAAACGTATTTGCTTGGGAGATTGAGTATTTGTCTGCAAAAGTTTTGCACAGGGCAATTAGTTATATTATTAATTATATAATTAATTAATTATAATTACTACAAGTCACCCTAAAATGGAGTGAAAATCCTGCCATAGAAGTTGACTATTTCTGAAGAATTATATTTCAATTTGAAACAAAATGATTGCTCTTAAAAGAACAAAATTTTTGCAATTTTGATAAAACTGCTCCATTACATCACACATTTTGAATTGTGAATACTAAATAATATTTTGAATATGTCTTACATAAGACTTAGTTGTTGAATTAAAATTTTAATTTTAAGACACATCTAAGAGATTATCAGAGATATGTAGAGACTGTAATACTTTATGCTCTGTGGTGTTACTTACTACAATAAGTATTTCAAAAACTTAAATTAGTTACGTGAATATCAGGTAGGTATACTCATTATTTGGTGGCAATAGAAATTAATGACTCTTCTACACCCAGAAAAAAATAAGAAAAGAGAGTAATGGTAAATTTTAAATTTTATTGACAATGTTACATGTAATGAATGTAAATTAATCAACCACTTGATTGACTCTTGTTTATTTCTCAACAAATCAATTGCCTTGTTAACTTCAGTGGTAATCTATTATTTAGTTTACTTAAGCATAAGATTGCAGCTACTCCAATATTCATATAAATGGTTTCAGATAATTTCTTGATTTATAATTACTACAATGAGTACATATCAGGAAATATTGCATATTTTTCTCAAACAAAAACCAATCCAACTAATGAATTTTCTTTTAAATAAAATGACTTTATTTCTTGGGAATATTCACATTGGTCACTCTTGACATAAAGGGGATTAATAAAATATTTCAAAGATTAAAATACCTTTAATGGGAAATCACGAAAATATTATGTTTATAGAGCATGATAATAAGCATCAGATTTTTTAAGTTGTACTGTGTCCTTTAGCACATCCTGTGTCCTATTCTCACCATGATCAAGTGTGATACAGAGCAAATTGTGCACAATTGTCTGAGGGGAAATTCATTTTGTCAAAAGACAATCTCAAAATAAAAAGGAGAAATCACAATCCATGGCCAATGGCATCACCACCCTCAATTCTTTTCTTAAGCACTCAATGGAAAAATTAAAATATTTAAGAATCAAGTAATACTCTAAACAACTTTCAGAGGATTACTAGATCAGTTTAGTGGAATGTGAGGTATTTTTGAAAAAAGAGGCCTTTTTTGCTGTCTACACTATCTACTATCCTCCCTCCCCTCTAGACTGATGCAGCACCCATGAGCAAGAAAAAGTTCCATTCCAAAATGTGCACCAACTAGAATGCAAAAATGAAGAGATTAGATCTATTGCATGAGAATATCTGTTGCTTCAAGTTCACTCAACAGTGAAACATATTCAACACTTTATTTCAATATAGAAGAGCAATAGGTAATGACTTTTTCATAAAAGAACTGCCACAGGCAACCTACACAGCAAGATTGTGTACCATCCATCATTTTCTTACAAAATCACATATTATAAAGATGATTGAAATTCAAAATAAAGTTATGTCTAGGTTATTTTTTTATTAATTTTTCAAATTCCTCTAACCCCTTTTTTATTTGACTATTCTTAAAATACCCATTCAGTCAATGCATTGCAGATTTTTTAATTATAAGCATCCAGTGTAAATGAACTACTTTTTTCCTGCATAAAAATATTTATGAGACAGTGAATTTTTATAAGATGCTTCCTTGGGTTTTACATAATTCAAAGTGATTATTATTTAGACTATCGCTGCACACTGGGTTTCAAATCACTAACTATATTTGTGAATAAAAAAAATTAAGGAAAGAATATGCCAGCTGAAATTGGAGACATTAAGCTCAAGGGATGGTTAAACATATACGCATAATAAGAAATATATAATAATAATCTAAGTATTTTCTCTAATATTAAACCTTTTTTCTTTTTAAAGAAGAAACTGATGAACAAAGTGAATTTGGTAACCAGAATAATTAGGCCTAATCAATAATTAAGATATGATCACTGTCTAAGTTACCAATGCAGTGTTGACTGAGCCATATCACCAGTAGCTATGGCAACTTTAAAATTGTAGCTTAAGCTGAAGAGATTTTGGGAGTAAAAATACAGCAACATCTTATTGGTATCCATGTCATGAGCATTTAATCTGCTTCTTGTCAATACTATTCAGCAAGAATTTTTTGTCAATTAATAAGGTACAAATAACTTATAGATGACTACAATTAGGAAGAGACATTTTTGGCTATTGCTTTCATTCCTTCACTACTCTTGTTAATTACTTTTTGTTACAATTCTCCTACTGCTACACATACGATACTAATACATTTTCTATCTTTGAGGTCATGATCAGCAGTAACTATTGGTGTCTGTTAAGCACAAGAAAATTAATCGAGGAAAATTAGAAAGAGATTATAACTACTGATTCTGAAAAACCAACTCCAAATTTTTTAAATTAATGATAGGAATTTCATGAAATAATTTATTTCTTGAATATATTAAATGAAAGAATAATTGTATGAATTAGAAACAAACATCAAGTGACTGTAAATTTGACAGAAATTCGTCCTTTAGTCATGGAAAATATTGTATAAGATTCAAATTCAAAAAAAATATTGTATCATAGAAAAAAATGAGTGAAAATTTTGGACTTTTAGATAACCACCAACATGACAACCAATGCATTTCTATCAAAGAATTGTGATAATTAGGTTAAACGATATCAGTTTTATAATTTACATAGAGATATTATGTTCTCAATTTTAAGACACATACAGTTTGTATACTGTTTATATTATGTATTGCTTACAAAAGTTCTCTATGAATCTGAAATTATTTTACCATCATTTTCTTGCCTTTATCGATTTTCGAATCATTAGACTTGAATATGCTATAAATCTATATTCTAAACTTTATACAAGGATTGATTAGATCGAGCACAAAGGTGCTTTGACTTTTCAATGCATAACCATTTCAAGCTATTTCAATTGATTTAAATGTCTTTCTCTACAATTAAAAGGAAGAGCTGAAACTGAAGAGCTGGGAAACTGGGTGTATCACATGGAAGATGAAAAGAAATGACTTATAATAAGATTCAATTCATTACTCTACAACCAATTGCTGAAATTTTTTTTATGAATAACTGCAACTGTACTCGCTAGAAATATTTTTAAAATGTGATCATTGGCATTGATGCATCTAAAAAAACTTACTAATATCTTAAATTAAACCATCATACCGAAACTGAAATTTATATTTGAAATATGTACATGCATATAAAAGATTATGTGATACTTGTGTATTAAAAAACTTCATAAACGATTTTAAGGATTTCGTCCTAGGCCAAAAAGCACTGCATTGATGTATAGACAATAAGATCTGCAAGGCCAGGATAATTCGAAAGTACTGATGCCTGTGAATAATTTTCATATGTTTCTCCTAATAAATATATAACTTAGGAATAAATAAAACAGAAAAGGGCAGGGAAATGAAGTGGAAACGGTCAACATAGGGTGGGTGGTGTCTTTTTGTATTCCTAAGAGCAAAATATAAGTTATAAGTGGGGGTAATATGAGAGAATCTCATAACACAATTGGCTTTGCAGATGTTTTATCAGACCCTGCATAATACTCCCGACAAACGTACGCGCGAAAGCGAAATCCGCTTCGGAAACTGCCTAATTGTTTTGATAATTGAAAAATAGCGTAGTTTTGCTAGAAAAAGACATATCTTATACTGATTATTCAAAAGTAACGCGGAGTTTCTCCCCTTAAACGGCCTATTATGCAAGACGCTCCTAAAATCTAACAACCGAAGGCGAAATTCCCTCTGACAATAGCTTATTTTTTCAGATATTGGAAATCAAACTGTAGTTTCGGTTCAGAAAAGCTCAGTAATGCCTAATATGTAATAAGGAAAGATGGAATCAGTTAAGGAAATGGTTTATATTTCCAGATACATGAAAAATAAACTGTACTTTTATATCAAACGACATTCATATAGCGATATATTTCATGAATAACGTGTAGTTTCGTTCCTAAAACATGTTTTTTGAAATACGTTCGTAATATTTAACAATTGAAAGCTAAATTCGCCCCTAAAACGGCTTCTTTTTCTAGCAATTTGAAAAATAAAAATAGTTTCGCTCCGATAACGACATTTTCGGAGAAATTTCATAAATGTGGTGCAGTTTCGCTCCAAAACGGGTTGTTTTTCAAGACGTTGCTAATATCTAACTAATTAATACGAAATACGTTCTGAAAACGACATTATATTTACATATATTTCAGAAATATGATGCAGCTGTAAAAACGACATATTTTTCGAGAGATTTCATGGATAACGAGAAAGTTTCTCCAATAACTAGTATTTTTTGCAAAACATGCCTAGTATCCAGAAAATAAAGGCGAAGTCTGCTCCGAAAACGGCTTATTTTTCCTGATATTTTTAAATGTAGCTGAATTTCCTTTCCTAAAATCTTCCCTTATTTTCCATATATTCCTCAATTCTAACAAATGATGGTGAAATGCGCTCCGAAGACAGGTTCTTATTTGAAATATAAATGGAACATTGGCTCCAAGAACGACATATTTTACCAGAAATATGAAAATTAGAGGGCATATTCGTTCCAAAAACGTCTCATTTTTCAGAAATTAGTAATTAATATTGAACGAGGGCAAAATGCTCTCCAAGGAAGGCTTATTTATCGAGATATTTGAAGAATAAAGGTATAATTCCCTCCAAACACGAGGTTTTTTTGAACCAATTCTTTTTCTCGATGATAGCAAGTTCTCTCATTTTCACGGAATATCGCTTGAATAACGTTTTTGGTATATTTCCCGGTGAAAAGTTAAGAAGGTTACTTACTCTCGAGCCGCTAAAACGTTATTCGTATCTCGATTTCAACAGCAATCATAAAAATCAACCATAATCCCCAAAAAATGTTTTTTTAACTACCATTTCGTAAACGTCAACGTAACTGCCGCGATCCCTCTGGAATAAGCAGTATTTTGCACGTTTTATATATATTGTCGATATGAATACAAGATCTAAAATCGCCCCAAAAAGTTTTTTCCTCTATTTTAACGGAAACTTCCGTATTTACGCTAAATCGTTCAAAAGGTTGTGTCTCATCTACATTTTAGAAGGAAATCGTCTAAATTGAGGTGACTGCCCAAAAAACAAATCATTTTTGACCGAATTTAGTAAAATTTCGTCCAAACTCACGCAATTTCGCCCGAAATCTTCAATTACTTAATTCCATTTGGGAAAAAATTCTTTAAATTTCCGCGAAACATCCCAAAAGTATGTCGAAAACTGCTGGATATTGGAAAGAATCATTGAGGTGAAAGGTCAACAAATAATTCCTATTTTATTAGTTTCAGGAGAAAATCATCCAAATTACATCCGAATCTGCCGAAAAATTCGTTGTTTAGATACATTATGGTTTAGATCCGAATAAATGGGTTCGATATTCAAAGTAATCTTCTAAATTTACTCAAAATCGCTCGAAAAAGTCGTTTTCGAGTACCGTTGTTGAAAAAATCGTCCAGATAGACGTGAAACGTCCAAAAAAGTCATTTTTATATCTAAAGTGACTCCAAAAAAGGAATAAATAATTTATAATAAATAATTAACTCCAAATTGATACTAATATGCCCGCAATAGTCGTTTTTTGGCGTTTTATTTAACAGAAATGTTTAATGCAACGTCATACGAAAATGTGATAATTTCTCAAATTTGCAAAAGCTTTCTAGTTCACGTAAGCGTACATCAGAAAGGGAAAAGTAACGTGTCTGGGATCGATGCAATATCTGGTATCCAAACAGTTTGTATTTATAAATCTTGCCACCCATTTACATTCGATTAAAACCACGACCTTGAAAATGATCGAAAACAGGTAATTATAGAATTCGCAAGGAATATTATTGGCCAAGGCGTAGCTCCACTCATCGAAATGAACGGGGGAATGTATTTTGTTCGCTGAAATCCTACGAGCAGCTTGGAACCTCTTTAAAGAAAGAGAAAGTCCCCTCCAGAGCAAAACAGTATACCAAACAAGCGGGATTGCGGGAAAGTATTTTATGCCCGAAGGTCACCCAACCGCTGCCGGTCAACTCTAATAAAAGGGAAACAAGTGCGAATAACGGTGAGGCGTTCGAAGGAATGGTAAACAAACAAACAATCGCCCCTAATTCCACCTTATTCTCAAGCCGGTGGCAGTCGAAAGTAGCGAAACGCAATAGAAGCCAGGGGCGATAAATAAACATATTTTTGACTACAAAGCAGGGTTCCTGTCACTCCATGATTCATCAAACAGAAAGATAATGGAGGACATCACGGGGGGATTTAATTGAAAACAAACCACGGTCGCCTGGTTCCTTACAGACCGCCCTTTACAGAGTATGATTACTTTTTATATTGATCATGTTATACATCTGACATCCCCTTCGACATGGCAAGGATACAGACAGTTAGAATCTTAGAACACAAATTGACATAGAGAGACCATATAGACAACGTTATTACTCAAGCAAACGTCGTCATCCATGGGCAGAATATTTTATTCTTTAACAAAAAAGAAAGACGAAAGGTCAAATTCTATTGTACCAGGCAATGGTCAGACGATTAATTTCCCAAGCGTGCCTTGCTTGGATTTATTCATCCAAATCTGATTTTGAAATAATCAACCGATTTGACAAGAGATCCATTGAAAGAATTCACAGCGTTCCTCCGTTAACAATCTCATAGGAAGTTATTAGATTAATAAAAGTTGATTCTCTTAGTGTGTCTTGCAGAAGAATTACTAAGAAATTCCAGACCAAGCTTGCCGGATGGACCAGAGGTTTCGATACGTAATGAATGCAGATCCAACCATAAAAAACATAAACGACGATTATGTTATTGGAGATGAATCAATTTAAAGGATAGTGCCACAGCCAGACGGCAAACAATCAAAAAATGACTATGCTATTTCGAAAAACCCGACTATCCAAAATTCTTAGCAGCTAAGTGATCTCAAAGAGCATTAGGCATTTTCCGAATCAACTTAAAAATTACAAAGGTTATTTTACGTAATTTTCTTATGAAAAAGAGCCACATCAAGTGGATAAGGGTGGGTACAACGCCTAGGTATCCAACAAAGGTTTGAACAACGACTGAAGTGCGAATAGAATCATAATTACACTAAAAGTCACTCAGCTAATAATTACTAGCATGTTTAAGTTATCCAAATTAACAGAAATAAAATTCGCGAAAATGTACCATTAATTTACTTAAACGAAAATAGTAATAAATGCCAACTTAAATTATATTTCACTGAGTTGTTGTTTTTGAAATGTAAAATTATATAACTTTTATGCTTTCTGATGATATAAAAAGTAATCGAAGAAAAAACAGACCTCTTATATTACATTATACTACAAGGAGTAATGGCAGTTTTTAAAATGTTAACTTGTGAAAAATAAGCACTTTCGTTCCTTTTCTTGTTTTAACGATCTTTTTATCGCCAAAAGTGCAGTGTTGATAAAGTTATCTCCGTCTACATACATACTCTGCAAAGCCACCTTATATCGATTCAATTTTGTTAAAGATCCTTGAAAATTCTTTAAGAAAGAAATGCTTTAATTTCTTAATTTAATTTAATAAATTAAATAGAGAGAGATTTCTTTCTATCTCCTTCTAAATCATCAAAATGAGGAACGCAATAAATAACGAGATTCATATCCTAACGGATCATAGACCAAGATATATCAATGAAATTTTCAAGAAGTAATATTAGATAAGCGAGTTATCCATCGAGAGTGCACGATGAAATTTGAATGTTTCAAATTAAGTCACAACAAAATCAGAGAAGAACGGAATATTTTAAGTGGAATCTTTTATTTCCCCGTTGAGAATAGGCGGCATTATCTACATAATGAGCTGGATCATCATATTCTCCGTAGTTGAATGTTTACTTTTTTTAAATATGTTTTTTAAACCACCACTGGGAAGAAAGAAGTTTCTTAAAAACTTTCGAATTCGAAATAAAATAAATTCCTATCATTTAACATTAAATTGGTCAGCAATAGGAAGTCAAGAAAAAACTTGCTATATTTTATAATAATTTCAATGGCAAATTTACAATATTAACTACCTCATTTTAATGTAAGTCGCTTTTCCAATACAATACTTTCGATTTAACCATTTGAATCTATAATTATGAGAAAACAATGTTAATGAAAACCGTTAAGTACTTCGTATTTTCCACAAATTTCATTTGCAATGGCTTTCCACAATGTCAGGCCTGAACAACTTGATTTGATAGAATGTACACTTTAGTAGTACTTGGATGTTAAAATAAGAACTTAATTCATAATCATTTACAATATTTTTGATATTCCAATGGACTATCCTAATAATCTAATTTCGATATATATTCTCTTAAGAACACAATCGTTTCGATAAACCAATACGAATAAAAAATATGAAAGTAGTTTTTGGCAGTAGTTATATGTCAAAATCTCTAAGAATTACGTTATATACCATAATAAAATGAGATGTATGTGTGCAGGATCCCCTATTTTCGATTAAAAAAGGTGGCACCAATTTCAGACTACCTTAGTGATTCTAGATTCACCCCAAACAAGAGTAAACATTCTCAATAGAAATGCGTTTGGACTTCACTTTATTCGGTTGCGGAAGACGTCTCTTATGTAAAATTAAATTCTAATTATCAGTCATGCAAAATCGATACGATTACCAAAATAAAGAAGAAGAATAAAAGGGAAACAAAAATCATTTATAAAATGTGTGGGGGAGAGAGCAAAACTGACCGTGTGTAGTCCGATTCCAAAATTATAAGCAATTCGAATTAGTAACACATTGTTTATTTCGTCCAATCACTCGACTAAATAGAAGTACTAGAGTCTATTGATCGACTATGGATGATGTCAATTAAGCTTTTGTAAGTTTTCTTTAGAAATTAGCTCGTAAATGGAAGAAAAAATCTAGGATTTGTGCACGTTCAGCGCAATGCGATACGTTTCGTTAAAAAACTGCAACGAGAAAAATGATACCGATACGAAATTACTCTCAGATGCAGGTTGGAAATCGTTGAAAGAAAGGAGATTAGAAGCTAGGTTGCGATTGCTTTACAAATATAGTGAAATTACGTTTAAAGAGGACATAATTTTCATTATGCTGCTACTACGGCCGATCCGATAATAAGAAAAAAATAAGAGAAATAGATGCTAACAAGTCGCCTTAAGGAGTATTTCTGTCCGCAATAATAACAGGTTAAAATAGTAACTCAATCGTCGGTGTTTATACCCCCTGCCACACGTCAAAAGACGGATCACAGGGTATTTATGTAGAAGAAGGAGGAAATATTTGGATGAAGGAAATTCACCACAGACATGAAGGAAGAGAGATGTCGGGCAGTAACATTCCAGAAAAAAAGATATCGACCTTACGTAACCTGCGTAAGGGAAGGGACTAGTTTATTAAAATCAGTGTATTGAACATCATTGTTTTGCAAGAGAGCACGTGAAGGAGGAAAATAAAGTTCATTTTCAGTATCTGCAACCTCAAAAAAGAATAAAAACTTAGTCAACCATCACTTACTGCAGACATGGGATTTTGAATTATTTCCGTATGGATAGAGGACGAATTACGTAGGGATATTTTAACTTTACTTATGTAACTGTCGCTTTCGGAGTCAGGCATGGGGTGCATTACTCATGAGTCCACTTCAGTAATTAGCTTATACAGAAATTAGCATTTCGGGTAAATAATTACGTTAATAATCTACATCTCATATCTTACACAGGCGATCTTTGAGAGTGAGGATATTTTGAGTTGAATAAAAGTGAGAATCAAAGAGTAGATCAACTCTTCTAAATTATAAATTCAGCGTGGGTGTGATTTTACTTCACTACGCTCTAAGAAGCACAAATTATACCCCACGGCTTTTCTAATGTTAATTCCCATTCAAATCTCATCCGATCAGCTGTATAGGCTACCAACGTGTAACTTTGTGTAAGGATCTTGTCCAAATTCACGTAAAACAGAGAGTAAAATTGGATTCTAGGAAACTCTCTACTTTCTATGCAAAATTCTCAATAACTGGCATTTTCACATAACAGTTACGTGGTCATCTCATAAGGAAGAATAGTGGTGGTCGTAATGAGAACCTATAACTGCTAACACCAGATAAAATGAATGAGTAAAGAAAGGAGAATATGAACATACCTGGAAAAGAGCGTTCCAAGCTGAATTGTCTACAGATATCTGCACTAACAATCACACACACTACTCATTTTGCTTTGAATATTACACTCACTTTGCAATACTATCACAACACTAAATACACTGAATCTTCCGTCTTCCCATCACGACGTCTTCATGAGAGCCTTCCGCACTTGCAGTTGAACTGCAATTCAATGTTTCGTCGTTCCACTGTAATTCTTCTGAGGAGGACCTTCCGTATCTGGGAGTCCACTGTTACACCTGTAAAAAGAAATTTAAAAGGGAATTAGTGACATATTAGATTGAGATACCGCTTATCCAAACGTGCTAATCGCATCTAAAGAAAAGTCGATGCTTATCATTTGATGAGCATTCGTAATATATTTTACGAGGAAATGTTGCTTGCATACTGCAAGCTAATCTGTTGGACCACTATCACACTCAAGAAGGCCCCTAAAAGATTTTCAAAAAGTCGCGCCAAAGACCACCTGGCGACAAACTCAGGACCCGTTAGTGAGAGAGGATTGCATATTAATATTGGTTAAGTGCCATTCTGACCTATTCCAAAGTTTCTATTCAATATCTTATCGGGATGGTCTTAAAATAAGATTTCGTTATCCCTCTTTGAAATGCATGGTCGATTAGAAATGACGACTATACACCCACGCTATGGCATCGAACCAAGTATTATTAGAAAAACGGTGAACTGCGTGATGAAATGTTTTCAAAGGCCTCGAATAAAAAATCTGCTGAAAACGTTTCAAAGTGTTGATCCTTAAAAGATGGAATGGGAAATATGAAGTGAAGGGTAAATCCTAATTAGTTTAATTCACGATGAATAACATCGAATGTATGAATAACTTTTAATGGGAAGTGTAAAATTTATACATAAAATAATTACATATAGTCGTAAAAAGATAAAGATTTGCATAATTTAGTTCAGCTATACAAAATTGAATTTACTTTGGGAAATTTAATATAATATGAAGGCATAAGATGAGCCAAACGTATCATCAGTTGTAAAATTTATGCTTAGGATTCTTAAACGTTGAGAAAAATGTACAAAAATAATCATTGCATACATTTTATATAATCAGATAATAATGCATAAAATGACAAAATTTTAAGAGAGTAATAAAATATAACAAATACATTACTAAGAAGAATGTCATTTATTCATAAATGAGTACTTCATATTTGAAAACAAGATTCATTTACCCAACTTTCGATACTTATTAGTTCGATTTCTGGACTTCTCATGAATCTGCATTATTTCCTCTGGCCATAGATTATCTTCATCCTCCACACATTAATGTTTCCGTAAAGAATGAACCTGTTGTTGAGGCGTTTTCTATGAGGCTGAATTTCTCAACCGTCGGAAAATAGACTAAAATGAAAGAAAATATTACTTTTGAAAAGCTAAGAGTGATAAAAATCATACAATTTTCGTTTAAAAGCAAAGTTTAATACGAATAACTAAACTGAATGCAACAAATTTCAATGGTTATATTTGTGTATTCCGTGATAAAGTCATTTTTTATTTATCTTCTACAAACCAAATCTTTTATTACAAACATACATATGTATATAGTACAAGGTTTAGCAAATGTTTTCAGGACTATCAAGACAAAGTATATCTATAATAACATAATAATAAAGATATGGAGTCTAGTATATAAAGTAGAAACACATAAAAATACTTTAAGAAAGGAGAATGCCAACACCAATACTTTGTTAAAAGTAATTATAATATATAGTGTAGCAACAAAAAATATTAAGGCTGAGAAATTGTTCCTTCCTTGAAAAGTTTCTCAAAAAAAGTTGAATTTTGCTCATTATTGACCTATAAACTTAGGGTGTAAAATATCTTTAAGAAATACATATCATTTGGTAATTAGGGTTTTACTTCAGAGACCAGAGTGTACTGAAATCAATGCAGATTATTTGAAAGTCCTAGGGTAACCAATTGATGAATAATTGAAGAATTTGTAGATACCTGCAAACGCGAAAAGCCACGTGATGCCAAGTACAACACTTGCCACCATCTCCAAACAGTAAACATTAAAACTATTTTAAAATTAATTTTAAGCTCTCTAAACTTCAAGGTATCTACACACCAATATCAATTTTTTCTCAGTTGGTCATTTGACTAACTCAGAAAAACCACTTGGTATGTATTCACCCATATGTATATTAAAAAAACTAACAATTAAATAGTATAAGTCATAGAAGAGACAAAAAAGAATCCGGCGGTCAATGAACTAAGAGACAAAGGTTCTCCAAGGAGAACCATTGTCTCTTAGTAACAGTCATGAAGAAATGGATTTGAAGTAAATTTTCTATTTAAAAGAAAAAAAAAGATAACTACAATTTGCAAAATTAGCTACAATATATTAATAAAACTGATTATAAAATAACTATTATAAGATAAGGATTGAATTTTTACAATTAAATCTTACAATCTCAGCCTTCATTTTCGTCAGAATTTTTCCCTCAAACGATAGAAAATATTTCATTAAGTAAGGAAAGATTTCTGGAAAATGAGAAGGCATTCTAAATTGAAAGATGTATGCGTATAATGAAAGCTATGAATGAAAATGAAGGTACATTTTCGTTGAAATTATAGGCAAGTAAGGAAATTAAAAAGTTAGGATATACTATACGGATGTATCACAGAACAAAACTCCAGAAATTGTTGCTTCACAACGAAGATCCGCTGTTAGGGAGATGGACACCATTCCGCCATGCACATACATAGAGAAGCACTTTCAAGTAGGTAGTTTTGTAACGGAAACCTTCTGCTTCAGAGAAAGAAAGAATTGAAATATAAATACTTCAATACGGCTTTCATTCGTGTGAAAAAAGAGCTCCACATCAAGCCATTTCTTCCATGCGTCCACTGCTAGCAAAAGGAATATCTTACTACCATAAGGACTGAAGGAAAAGAACTTTAGGAAAGGAGCTTGACTATCCAAGAATATTCATTTGAATTCTTTCCGGCCTTAAGAGAAGTTTTTTTTCCTATTTATCATAGGAAACGCCGCTTAGATAACATCAGAATTTTGAACTGAAAAGGATCGAATGTAGCCGAGGAATATTTCGCGTGATGTAGTGGTTATGCAATTCAACTAAAACGGAAATCATTTCGATAAACTCAAACATGTATTTGCGTATAATGGGTCTCTGGAAATCAGATAACGTAATTATCTCCCTCTCAAATTCGCAATATAAATTCCAGTTGAGCAGATTGCAGCATTCCATCTTCGATAACTTTATAACTTCTGCACCAAATGATGAAAACTTAATCCTAAAAACATTAAAACAATGTACATTTTTAATCAGAATAAAAATTCAACTACTAGGGGACTTCAAAAAGTGAGCAAAGTAGTACGGATTATACAGTACTCGAAGGTAAAGTCGGATTAACCCGCCTTTAACGGTTTATGAAGGAATAAAACAGCATTTCCTTTTATATTGCTCTTATATCGTAGAATATCTTCATACTTTATCGATAATAAACATTATTTCTAGATTTTTTACATATGCTTGTGATTTTTGCAAACCGACGAGCAAATCACCAAAAGAAAGACTTCCAACACTCATTTGGTGACATTTCATTCTTTGATTCTATAGAGAACCTTCTCAACTCAAAGCAAAAGACCGTGATTTCGTGATTGTTCTCTCACATGGAGAACGGGGAGAATTTTCAAAAAATCGCGCAAAGGACCACTCGGTGACCCACTCAGGATCCGTTTATGAGAGAGAATTGTATATTGATATTAGATAAGTGCCATTCTTAATTGTTCCGAAGTTTTAACCCCATATCTTATCGGGAAGGTTTCAAATAAGATTCCTTTATGCCAGTTTAAAATGCAAGGTTAAATCGAGATGACGCTCTTGCATCGAGCCAATGGCCATTACAGACACGGTGAACTGCTTGAAAGAATGTTTTCAAACGCCTCTGTTGCTATTCCGGGTTTTATCTTCCAAACTTTTCGGGAAGGCATTAAAAAGAATCGTTTTTAGTTGTGAGGTCACGGTCAAGAATGTGGAACGTTATCTCTCACATAAAGGCAAGCGAATGCTAATGGAGCAAAGATATTGATTGCTATGATATGTGATCAATTTTTTCAGGTAGTTTTCGTTCCGGCTGTAAGCAATAAATCTCATTTACAAGAAAATGAAATGTAATGATTCTAAAAACTGACTGAACTGCTTCATTAGGTCGGGGTTGACGACCCTATGGCATCGGTGCCCAGCGAGAGAGATTGATTCGGCACGGCACTAGATAAGGATCTATTTTAGTCTGCGGATACCCTTCGGTTTCGCTTTGATAGAACTCCACCTCTACATTGTGGTTTCAAATTACCAAAAACGATCTTGAAAGATCGCCAGAGTTTCGCGATGCATGAATATTTATGAGGGTAGGCCACCTTGAAATTTTAAAAACTTAAACATTTTATAACTTTAAAACATAGTATAAAGTTTAACTAAGTAATGCTCTTGGCTTCATGTAAATATTCAACATATTCACGAAGTTTCAGCTTATTTTGTCTGACGGAGAACTCCAGCTGGAGGAGCGATTACGGACGATCTCGATTTACGTCAACATATCAACTTACTCGGACTTTTAAATGCCTCTTTGTGTGCTTCACTCCTTGATTCATGGAGACTTACTTTGAACAACAAGAGAATTGCTGAGACTTAGGTGTCATTTTAACTTAATTACTTAACAAGTGAAGTATCTGACAAAAGAAGAGTTTTGCTATCCAACTTCAGGGAATCCATTTATGTTTACGATGAGGAATCGCCAAAGTGATGTTAAGCTTCATGATGAAAGTTATTGTATGTGAAAGTAGATGAATGGGAGGTAAACTTTGAATGGGGCTTTAGCTCCATAGGCCGGGGTTCGAAATATGAAAGAACCAATTCCTTATAGTCAAAATTTTATCTTAAAGTAATGTATGAAAGTTGATGGGTGAAACTTCAGTAGCTATGGTCTCAGGTTCGATTGTCGTAGGTGGAATTTTTTCCTTCACTGTCAACCAATATCTTTTAGAAATTAATGGTGTTGTGATGGTAACGACTACTTGAATTCATTACCTCCTGTGTTTATATTGTCTTAGCTGAGCGAGGATTCGTGAAGGCGACAAGAATCCTACTCATTTGAGCTAAAATTGAAGATTACTTGCATCCACGAGCGTGGTCGCATCGCCGAAGTGCTTTTAATGAGATCTAGTGCAACGGTGGCTCTTTGGAAGGATTGAAGACATGACTTAATGTGTCTTCCGCAATGGAGGAATACACAAAGAAATTGCCCGTCGAAAGGCCTCCAAAACCTAGTCCCTTCCCAAAATTCTACGCCTCCTATATGGCACAAACCTATTCAAAAATCCAAGCATTGGATACTTTTGTATTTAGAATTATTTATTTTAATTTTCATAGTTTCAAATTTAAATAATTTGCGGTTTTCGTGATTATTCAACCTCTGTTGGTGTTTTCCCGCGCCATTGGCTTCTTCCCATTTTCAGGAGAGAAGATTTTTCCCAACAATCCCTATCTCTATAGTATTGCTCTTTAAATATTTTCATAAATATATTCCAACTAGCTTAATTCCCAGAGAGGCCAACTTGGGTAAAGTACCTAACGGTAACAAAGACTTCATTCATTCATTTAACGGGTAACATTTCCGTAATGTATAGTTCCCAAATATTCTTTATTATCATTGTGAATATATGGCTATACGTAAAAAAATTCATATATTATAAACTAACAATTATACGGTCATCACCATTACACTACTGCAAAGAGTAATTAATCCGCATTTCTTAATTTTATTAAAAATAACCTAGAAAAGCGTACTCATAGAGAAACTAGCTTCCGAACATTACAATCTTTATGTCTTATCATTGGACATTTTTGAAGGTTTTCCGCGCTGCCGCTAGGGCGATACTAAATTACTTCTTGTCTAACATATATCATTAATGCTTGATCGAAGAAAAACAAGGATGAGAGGGAACGTTATATTGTACCATTACCATCATTTAATGCTGCATTTATTCTTGTAGATGGTAAAAAATTAATTAACTGATTTATGAAGGCCGAAAACGCACTATCCGATTAGAAAAAACGGGCTATAATTACCACGATATAGCGAATAAGTACAACTCATCGATCGGAACACCATCTGCAGACGAACCTCATCAAACTACTTCCACATTCTCTCAGTAACTAAGAATTTCAAAAAGAGTATGAATGCAAAATGCTTGTGCAATTTATATCTCGAATATTCACCAAAATCCCTCCATTTCAAGTGGAGAAAGGATCTTTTAATAAAACTTTTTCCATAAGGGTCTTCAATTAGATAAAATGAGTAAATGACACACAATTTTGAAATATAATAATATATTTTTATGTGAAATATGAGGTGACGTTTCTGTAAAATTATAAACTAATTATCCAAGAAAAATACTGACGGAAATCGTAATCACAACGTACGCACATGGATAAGCATAAACACACTACATAATGTAAATATCGTTCTTTTCACCACTTGAAAAACTGATACGTAAACAAAATATGACATTCGATAATACTCTAGGGAAGAGTATTGCCTTGAAATGCCGGGATTATTGCACAATAAGTTTAAATCATGCAGCAAAAATAATTCAAAGTGTCTTGAATAGAAGAATTGAGGTAAATACTAATAAACATAAGCAAAAAACAGTTCTGTTATTAGTGAGGAAAAGATACGAGGGATGCCATCGGGTTAATGAGGGTACTCGTAGAGAGATGTTTCGAATTTAAAACGGACGTTTGTGTATGTTTATTTGATACAAAAAACCCTTGCTTTGAGAAAGTAGAAAAGATCAAGCCAAGTTGATTATAAAATGGGAAAAAGAACAAAGAATAATTGTAGCTCTCCCTTTAGTCCACAAATAGATCTATTGTCCCATTCCTTAGCATAGCTCAAAGAGAAACGTTTCAAAACCAAACATATTAATCTTCTCAGTATCGAATTAATCCTCTCCTTGCGAAAAAACAAAACAGCTTATGTAACAAAAAATTAGACTTAGAAACAAAAAGATAATTTCTCGGTAAGTTGGATTTAACCGACTGCTACTGCACTGAAGTGACTCTCAGAGTATTACGTAAAAACTTAACCAAATAAAAGGGCACATGGTAGTTGAATTTTATTAACTCAGCGTTGGAAAATTAGAAGTGATGAATAGAGACCTTCCGAAGGAATTATCAAGTCATTTCGAAATAAACTGTTGAAAATTAATAAGAATGCCACCAATATATGTAAATTCACGTGCACTTTTATGAGGACGATGTATCTTATTTGGCATCGAACTGGAGACTTTTAGGTAGATGGAAAGATCATCTGTCCAGGGAGAGGATTAGAAAATCATGAAAGCTTAGGAGTCGTGTAAATTATGGCTATTGGGGCGGCAATACACAAAACCCTTGCTTTGAGAAATTAGAAAAGATCAAGCCCAAGTTGTTTATGAACGGGAAAAAAGAACAAAGAATAATTTTACATCTCTTTTTGGTCCACCATTAGATCTATTGTCCCATAGCTTAGCATAGATCAACGAGAATCGTTTCAAAACGAAACATTTTCATAAAATACCACAGCGTTACATGATGTACTCCTTAATTGAAGTTTATCAAACACAAAGATATGAATCCAAATGTACTTTCATTCTCATGAGACGTCTATGAAGAGATTGCAATTTTCTTTTACTTTATTGCCTTTTTTTGGCTACAAGAAAATGAATACATCGATTTGACATTTTGTCTTTGATACTAAGATGATCAATTATTAATCTTTTTTACGGGATGTCTGTCGATATTGAAGAATTGGGCCCTTCACGGATTTGCATTAAAACTAACAAAAGTACCAGTAAATTCTCTATGGAAATACAGGGAGTAGTTCTCACTAATTTCAATTTGGATAACGTAACATTTATGTATGAATTTCTTACCTCTGACTAACTGTATGTCAAAGTTTTTCGGATAGCAAACTTCATGTAATGAAATAAGTAAATAGTCTGATGTTTGCCAAGAGTATTGAAAATTTGATGAATACATTTATATCATGACTTATTTGACTATAACAACAACATAATATTGCCAATTTAATCTTTTATATCTTTATTTACGATATTAGTCACTCAAAAAGACTCGAAGATAGCGCGTCAATACGCCACGGAGTTAGAGTTTAGCAAGGGCAAGGTTTATACATGATTCATATACAATGCATTCATAATGACGAAAAGGAATTTAGAAGTTTTCTATTTCTTTTCATCTAAGATTCTATAATATCTCATGGTTGAGTTCACAGTAGAACATGTAAACCTCTATTCTTGGTATCGGTGAAGCAATTTTAGTTTCAGTAAGGAAATCGGAAAGAATCTACAGCTAAATGCATTGCCGTAAGCTTTCTAAGGTCGATCCTACAAAAAATATTAATTCTTATCGCATTGTTTTACAGTAATAATTTAACATGATGGAGAAATAGACGCTATCCCCTTAATATTTTTGAAACCAACCCATCCAACCTGTTTACCAGGTGGTAAGCAAAGAAAAGAGAATATAAAGGAGCACACGACCTCAGGGCAACCAAGCATTTCTAATATGGCACAAAAAACGGATTCATTTGGCATAAAACGTCAACATCTTCCAAGTGATGGCTGAAACCTCCATAAACTTTCGTGTTTCCCCATTTATTTTAGAACTCTTTCGAAAAAATATTGAAATCAAACTTAAAACGGTTTATTTAGCTGAACATTTAAAGCAACTTCAAAATTAAAGCTGATATTTACATTTATACCCTGCAAACCGCCACTGGCGCATGGCAGGGGGAAAACGAATCACTTCGCACATTAAATGATTAATATTACGAGAATAGGCTGATATAAACAGAAAAAAGGATGATATCGCTCCATATATGTATAATCCTTCAAAGCAAGGTGAAGATCGGCAGATATACGTCGTATTTAGCACTTTATTTAAAATGATTCCAATATAATATTGAAATTGACCAAAGTATTCCCTTATTACCTAATTCTTATTCAATTCATCATTTGAAAAAAACATTTTTACATCTCGTTTTAAAGAATTATGAAATTGGAAAAATAACAATTAACAATCAAATGTCATGCATCGTTGATCCGATGCTTATAGAATAAATTAGTGACAGAAAAACACGAGCACATATTCCCTATCTTAAATGAGAAATTCACCAAAGTGTCGATTAATATATGCACTTTTAATTTCTAATAAAACCACAATGTTCCAAAACGAATCCCTTATGAAATTTCATGTCTTTCGGTATTATTATTGTTTTCGTTCTGCTGTCAGTTCTAATTTAATTTCTCAATGTAAAGGTTATCTGCATGTGATAAAAGCAAAGTGTACGTGTTATTCTTGTGAAAACGGAAGTTTTCGTCTCCGTAGGATCTGAAGACGATAATGTGAATAATATATGAAGTTCTCCCTGTGATGGGAGCTTATTTAAAGTCATCTTAAGTTTGAAATTCGATCAGCATTTGGTACTCGAATAAACGCAACCATGCACGTATTCACTCACATGATGCCATTTCATATTTTATAATTTAATTATGTTGAATTCAGTGATACGGCGCGAACGGTGTATTGAGTTTTCTGTTCGGAATATTAAATTCTATTTATTGAATCGAAAACATTGTATTAATAGATAGTTATTATACAAGATATGATTAATGAAACTGTTTATTTTGTGATGTAAAATTATAAAAAAGATAAAGATATAAGTTTTTATTTTGACCTCAAAGGACTGACGGAGTCAAAGTATGGTTGATATCCATTTTCATAGTTATCTATTTAAATTTTAAGATCGAAAGTATTATGCGAGAATATCAAGTTATTTTAAAATAGAATCACTGTAAAAGTCCATTGGCTTATCAAAATAGGTATAAAATATAACAAATATTTCTTATGACTTCAGACCGCTGACCAAGACGATCAACTGAAATCTATTAACTATATTCCCAATATAAAAGTTATTATTGGAACCTCTCTCTACGCTAAGATATTGTTTAAGAATAAAAAATATTAAAAAATAAGATTTTCCATTCGGTGGAATGCGGGAGCCAAGCTAAAATTCTCTACGCAGGATTGATTTCCGATTTTTCAATACCGTGTGCATGTCTGATGCTCTCATTACACATTTTTGAACTTTTAAGTATAATATGCCCACTCTACATAAGATCGCTTCTTCAACATCTCATCAATGCGATTTTGCCTTTTACAAGTAAGGGGAAAACTCTGATTCATACTGCGGACCTCAAATTGATGCTTTGCAAGGAGTTTGAAACTGAAGCGCTCTGTATGCATTCTTTTATGAAATATGTAATTATAGCATAAATTTATGAAAACAATTTTCAAGCATCGCCAAGAAAAACCTTCCAATAACTAATCGAACTTTATTTGCATTTTTCAGAACATACTAAATATACTTCAAAACCATTAATTAAAGTTGTTAAGACATTTCTATTTCACAAACTCAAACATAAGAATACTATGCTATAAACTAGATTGGTTGAATGTCTCATTTTCAATCGAAGATCGTATTTAATTTCAATCTACCGTGGGAAAGAAGCTTGAAATCTACTTGAATTAACTCTAGTTGAATTTATAATGTTAAATTACAGCTTCACTCACCACGGACCGAACCGGGAACCATTGTCGACCATTCCCTGCCCAAGCGTGTATTTCAACTACCCCAAGCCTTGTTATTTCACAGAAAAATGCATGATATATCCCGTCTGCACTTTAAAAGATTTCGAATCCAACCCTTGACCAGATGGTGAATAGAGATAGGAAAAAATGGAGGAGATCCCGATCTCGGGGCACCCTGACTATTTCATAAGATTGGTGCTTAATAATGTGTATGGAATACCACTGTATGGATGTCTCGGTGCCTACTAATGCTACTAGAAAGACCTCTAATGCCCATCACCAAATCACATACAGAAATAAAGAAAGAATTTTAACTTACCTTCTTATATGTGTTCCAACATTCATATATACGCACTGCCACTCAAACATTAATCACTGAATAGAGCACTCTTTAAACACAGAAAGCTGCACATATTACAAATCACACTACACTCACTTTCCCACTAACATAGCACTACACACAGTTATTCTTTTCTTATTCTGGCCCTTCTCAGTCGTCTCAAAGTAAAGAGGCCGGAACCGTGCCTGGTTGTCCTTCTAGCCATGGAGACATACTCACCTTTGCAGCGCCTCTGGTCGATTTGTGACCACGAAATTAAAGGCCCCAGGTGACGAAGACGTCCTTCAGCCAAGTATTTGTGAAACACATAGGCGTCTGAGATAAATTGAGAAAGGAATGCATTGAAATTTAACTTTTTATGTATGATCTTATCAAAATCTGCAACTTCACTGCATTTACATATTCATAACCATTCTCAACACTAAATGTAAGGCCCTATGGTTCGCAAGTCAAATTTATAGAGCCATCACCAATACCAAATTGAGTATAAAATGTTTTTTATTATTCTGGAGTTATATGTAATTATGATAACATAAATATTGCCACAGCTTTTAAAATAGACCTTGGATATAAGCATTACTGAAAATGAGACTAAAGTAGTTATTAGAATCCTTTCCTTCAGGAAATGAATAGACATAATGTATACAGTTTGATAAGAATTGATTTATACCAGAAAATGCCTCGTTTTTTCAGTGAAATTATATTTTCTCTATTATTAGATTGATATATCGTACAATATTTCGTCATGTATTGTAAAATGCTATGCATGTAAAGCTTATTACGAACTATTATGAAAATGTAATAAACATCATAAAAAATATAAATGAAAATAAGAATAACAAAATGAACTTAATCATTAAAATTACTTACAATTAAATTACCTAGATATTTTATACAATCTACATATAATATTATGCATAATATTTCTCTAGGTAGACTTTGATTATCTATATATCATAAAGAATCCTTCTAATATGATCTTTCCTTATGGGAAGTAAGAGTTATATTATAATCGGGAAAAACGAGCAGAGATGTCTATGTAATAAAAAACACTAAATATATGAACACACATAATCATGTCTATTTTCTAAGTGAATCAAGAGCATCTCATGAAGCTACTACATATTAAATGGCAACAATTCTATCATTTTACTACTTTTCGAAGTTGACATACTAATTGGAAAGAAAAGGAAATGGAAAACCACATTAATGGATTTTATCAATTATTCATTAATCTAAAGCAGCTCTGAGGGTGGTGTAATGGTTTAGAAAGGTGCACTGATTAGTAAGATTTCCCCAGAAGTCCTATCTATCATTTCCAATTCGTCCAGATCCTCCCTTTTGGTTCCCGGTGGAGAATTTTAGCCGAAAAGAAATTCAGGTGTCCGCTATCCAAAGGGTGGGCGCCACAGCCATGTTTTATGAACCTGTTTCAGAATGAACAATACAGATGATTTTGAATTATATTTGTTATTTCTCTTAATCTATACAGTAACCATATTGATTTTAATCGCTATAACTTATCTCTTCATACTTCGTAACTCTAAATTACGAATATGGAGGGCTAAGAGTTTGAAGTATAAGGGAGAAAGAGAATGAGAATTGCTTTCTTTGCAAACGCAATTTATTCTCGCAATTATTCTGACCAATCTTCCACATTGGCTGAATCACATAAGTAAGAAATGAGCTCGGGATAGCAATTCTTGTAGAACTTATGGAAAAAAAATTGTTACATCAAATCATGAAGGAGCCAACTAGGGAAATAAGGATATTAGGCATTTTTCTAACCAACATCCCCGAGCGTGTAAGTAGCTCATCAGTATGCGATGGGTTATTCGAGCATAGATCAGTGATTATAGATATCGATATTAACTTGGCAACGCAAAAAAGATCCATGTTCTCTATTTATCTCTAATCTTAAGCCGATTTTGAAGGATTTCGTACTAAACTCAATTCCAATTTTCTGTATTTTGTACAGTTTATGCGTAATCATATGGATAAATATATTCCCTCCAAATACACTAAAAACAGAATAATGAACCTAGATGGTATAACTAATAGACTAGGAAAGCATTAAAGAAACAAAAACGATTTAATTTGAAATTTAAAACTGCTAAGAGTCTTCCAAACAACATAATCACGGATCAAATAATCGGCGTATATAAACGAGCAATAACACAAACGATACGAATTACCTATAACTCCATACACCAGAGAAAATGAATGAGCAAAGAAAGAAGGATATGAACATACCTGAAATATCTTGATTTAACAAATATATGGAAATTATAAGTCTCCAAAAAAACCTTCGGTAGATTTCTTTTCTCCTGTAGTATCTCGATTGCTTCTTCTGGCCATAGATTATCTTAATGCTCCACAAAAAGTACTTTCCATGAGAAAGGGACCTCTTGGTGAGACGATTTCTTTGACGATGAATTTCTCAACAACCTGAAAACATACCAAAAGGAAAGAATGTATTACTTTTTATAAACAAAGAGTGATACAAAAACAAAACTGAATGCAACAGATTTCAAAGATTATGATTGCGTATGCATTGCCGAAGTGAGGTATGAAATGAATAGGAGGATGTATAGTTGGGACGATTATATGAGAATAGAGCAGCTGAGTTATAAAATCAGTGGTCTACCCAAGGATTATAAACACATCTCGAACCTAAAAAGAACTGTTTATCGAACCATTTATTTACATTAATTTAATGTGAAATGTATTATTAAAAGGTTAATTGCACTTGTATTTCTGTAAAATGAAAATATAAAATAAATTAATATGCTAGGCGATCTTAATCCGTGTATCCATGGCCAAAATCAATCATCTCGTCTTCCGACAATCATTAAAGAGAAACAATTTACATTTATTCATCAAAATTCATGGAAACTCCAAAACGCAACACGAGATTCTTTGTAAAACTTGTATAAAGCCAATGATACTTCCTACTCCATTCTTCACAGTCTTGAAAATATATTTGATATTAACATCACTTTAAAATATTGGAAAATACTAAGAGAATTTCACATCTATCTTTCTTTTGGATTTCTAAAAAATTTTATAGATAAGGTAAGATTAAGAAAAACAATAGTATGAAAACTGAATTCGATTCTACTTAAGATGAATTGGCAAATTTCCTATCAAATCATATGCAAGGAAATATAAAATAAATAATGTGAGAAAATATGGCTTACCATAACCGTTGTATTACAGAACACCGCGAACGGAGAGATGGACACCATTCTGCCGTGTACATTCAGACTCCCAGAAGAACATATCACTATGAAGTAGGTGATTAAAACGTTGTCACGAAAACCTAATTTTTAACAGAGATAATTAAAGTATCAATACATGATTACTATGCCTTGTGGAGAGAGAGACATTTAAAAATTCTTCGAAATGCCAACTACTAGCAATAGGAAAATCTCACCACCACATGTGGAATATGAACTGGAGGAAAGGAATTTCAGGAATGGAGCTAGACTATTCTAGAATATTCATTAAAATTCTTTCCGAGCTTAATAGAAGTTGTTTTTCGTATTTATCTTTGAAAACGCCGCTTTGATAACATCAGCATTTGGAACGGAGAAGGTTGAATGAAGGCGAAGAATATTGTTTGATGTAGTTAAAAAAGCTGACAATCAGTCCGAGAAAATTTTACCCAAATGATCCCCAGTTATTCTGAATGAATCGGCTCAACCCACTAGTGAAGTCCCATTAGACTTCTCGGATGGTCTCTCCACTAACTAAAGATAAAAATGCATTAGCTCGACCTCCCCTCTTCCTATAGGGAACGGCATTCCTCGACCGACAAATTCGGAGGTCCTCCCCCAACACGCGTCGGCCGTATTCCACCCATTATGATAGAAGACCCGAAAAACGGTCATCTTCCTTCTCTCTCGTCGCTCGGCTGGCTGGCCAAAGGAAGTCGCTCAAATTTCAATCTGTATCGAACGTCGCCGACGTCAGGGACTCTCTGTAGGAACAGGGGTTGGAGAACGTCCAGGTCTATCAATTAAAAACAACTAGACCGACAGCGGCGCAGCTAAAAGCCGAAATCAAGAGCGTAACTCTCCGTGCACTCCCATTTCTTGTTGTGGCGGCGCATCCCTCGGTTGTCGTGAGCGACTTCTCGAGATACGATACGTTTGCTGTTTGAAAATTAGAATCGTACCTCTTCAAACCCCCGGCCTCAGTGCCGCAGATGTCAGGCCTATGGCCACACTGAGAAGGCGTGCCACATGCCGCATCGATGTGTGAAATATGATCGGTGATCGTGATAACAATAATTTCGTTTCCATATACAACCCCACTTGACAGGATATACGTGCTGATGACATAGAACGCCTCATGGCACCACAGCTGTCCTGGGAGGAGATGTTAACGCCATGTGCACCTCGTGGGGCTGTCGCCGTAGGTGCAATCTTCAAAAAAGCCCTACATAAACATCGATTTAACGCTCATAACAGTGACAGTCTCACCAATATAATCACCGGGAACTCCTATTTGATTGATATTCATAACAACCTTCTATCCAGGGCAATCTTTTGTTGAAGCCCTAGAAGAAAGAAGATGAATTTAAGAATTGCAAGTTAAAGTAAAATATTAATGAATTTGACGAGGTCGGACGTATGGGGCTGGAGATATGGCGCAAAATCAATCGCCTTGTTGGTAAGAAAAAGGACAACAGAGGGTCTTTTATTATTCATGAGAACGAAGGCATTCCAAAAGACGATAAGAAAAATTCTCTGATTTCCTCTCGGCACAATATCGGCCGTCCGAGGACACATGGTTAAGGAGCGTGGTGGAGGGAGAGGTCGCTCTAATAAAATCGTTATCATCCCAAAGCTGGGGATATATCTTACAAGTAGAAAAAATTACAGACCGATTAATCTTCTCCCCATATTGGGCAAGGTTTTGGAGGGGTTGTATATCTATATATGTATAAATATATACATGCATATATATATATATATATACATATACATATACATAATGTACATATATATATATATATATGTATATATATATATATATATATATATATACATATACATAATGTATATATATATATATGTATATATATATATGTATAGATATATATATAGGTATATATATATATATATCTATACATATATATATATATACATACATATATATATATATATATATATGTATATATATATATATATATGTATATATATATATATATATATATATATATATATATATATATATATATATATATATATATATATATATATATATATATATGTGTGTATATATATACATATATATATATATATACATATATATATATATATTTACTCACACGCTGGTAAAAAAAATTTCCCTAAGCCCTTCATCACATCCACAACAGATGCTGTAATGCGTGGTTGACGGTCCTGATGACTGTATCCACGGGGACTAACGAGTTGTGTAAACTAAAGTTTAAGAACAGCGGGTCTAACTGTTTAAAGTATAAAACTATGTAGTTTTTAGTCAGGGATTAAAAATATATATAAATATATAAATACTGCACTAAAAATATGTAAATAAAATAAAGGGAAGGGGTTGGAAAGGTAGAGGTGGGGAAGGAGGGTGTTTAAAAATTCCGCGGTGGAAAATTAAAACATAAATATATTGAATTTAAAATATAAATAAATCAAATCGGACAATTAGTTAAATCATTTGGATTCCTGTCAAGTTTTTTTTATTTCCTTTCTTCTGTTTATACAATTTACATTTTTGTCCTTAAATTCCTTTTCTTATTTATAATCGTTAAAAGGCGCTGCACACCCAAAAACGGAAACAAATGATCGGAAAAGTCTTTTAGTTATATTTATTTATTTATTCAATTATCGATTTTACTTCTCATTATCAATTTGGCCGTCAACCCTGTTTTAAAATCTCACCTTTTTAAAACCGCGATTTACAAAACAAAAACTTAGGGAGACTTACGCGCATGAAGTCCCTCGGACCAGTCGCCGCGTTTATCAATATCCCTTAGGGAAACCAGGAAAGGAAATGGCTCAACTCGCCGCCGCCAACTCGCCGCGGGGACAACTCGCCGCGGGCATTTTTAAATACGTTCTGAACTATGAAATTACTCGTTCTTCGCAAGGGTTTTAATTATCTAATATGATAGAATGAAGAAACTAAGAGATCTCCTAAATTTTACGGTAAGACCATAGCACCACTTCATAGAACCAATTAATCCTTGTTAACCCTTGATTGGTTTACTGGGGTCGATATAACACCAGGCGATATACTTCCTTTGATAAAACATAAGCTATTTAAGATATTTATACGCCAATTTTTTACTTATATAAATAATTTTGTACTACATTTATGATCTGATAATTTCGTTAATTTTGAGAAACGAGTTGTC
Organism: Pachydiplax longipennis; assembly: GCA_036926295.1. Lineage (NCBI taxonomy): Eukaryota > Metazoa > Arthropoda > Insecta > Odonata > Libellulidae > Pachydiplax > Pachydiplax longipennis. The sequence continues at coordinate 7,216,840 of JAVFKF010000024.1, read as the reverse complement.
CTAGACCCACCAGGAAGACCTGCACTAAGGTTGTAAACAATCCCACAATGAATGAAAAGAATGAATAACGTATTAGATATATTCCTCTTGGAAATTCGTTAAGGCTTGTGATATTTTATCAGTGACCATGAACCTGTGTATCTCGAGCTCTTTTCATCGTTCTTATGTCGCCGCTAACCGTGAATACTTAAAAAGCGACTTTGAGAGTTGGGCTTTTAAGGGGTCAAACAAAGAAATATGTGGAACTTTTATGCAGTGTATCAATACATGCTTAGAGAGTTAAGTACGACCAAGGAAATTGAAACGGATTCGGACCCTGAGTATTACAATGAGAAATGAGGAGACTGAGAAAGAAATCAAGAAAATTGCACAAGATGAGAAATAACAGGGAACAACATAGGGTAAAATATAGGGAGGTTATCAAATTGCTTAACAGCGAGAAAAAGGAGGCAGAGGATAGATTTCTGGAAAACTTATCGGGAAATTACGTAAGCATTAATTTTTATAGGCATATAAAGCACCGAAGAGGGGGAGAACGCTAAATATAAGCGATAAAGGGACTTCAAAGGAATGTGCTAACAACTACTAAGGAGATAGAAGAGTAATTCAGAAACTTATTCTCCAGTATTTACGAGGAAGCATATAAAGCTTGTAACTTAATTCCATTAGCATACCAGTCTAATTCGTACATATCTTTTATTACATGTTCTAATGACAGTTAAAGAAAATCAGCGAGTTAAAAAACAGTAAATCTCAAGGTCAAAACGACAAACGAACTGAGGTTCTTAAGTTAGGAAGCCGCGATATAGTTATTTATTATAAAAAATATTTAATGTAGACATTAACAACGATCAGCTGCCATAGGTTTGGAGATCAGCCACTGTACTTCCGATACACAAAGAGGGAGGAAAAAGTCACTAAAAAATTATAGACCTATCACCTTAACTGTCTAAATTAGTCTCATTTGAAGTGGTGAATCTTTTCACCAGTGTACCCATCAGTGAAACATTGCAAATTTTGGAAACATTGTTATCTAAGACGGGACCAAGTCTTGAAATTTGACATTTTATCCCTAGTTAAGCTGTGCACAGACCAAAATTTCTTCTTCTTCGACGGCGATTTCTACGAACAAACCGATGGCCTTTTATGGGACACCCTTTCTGGGTGACATCTTTATGCACAATTTGGAATATATACTATTTAACTGTTCTTCTGATCTTTTCAAATTTGTCAAATATTGGTTCAGATATGCGGATGATGTCTTTTTTGTATGGTGTGGTATTCAACCACTCTTCTGACTTTGAAATTCTTCACTATACGGATGGAAACCAAAGGCTTAGTTTGAGATAATTTTCCATACAAATTCCGAACAATGTAACGTGGGTGCACCTCCCATTGATTCGATGGATTCTATCACCCACTGACAATGTTGCTCTACCTCCAGTTCCGTCCTCTCTCTGTTCTTTCCCCCACGCCCCTCTAAGTATTCATAGGTATCGCTAATTAATTAATCGCGTTCTTTATTAATCGCTGGCAAACTGACGGAAGACTATACGAATATTCATAGTTTCGTATGGAAGGAAATTTGATTGGTATGTGGAATATTAATCGCAGGATAGACCATAGAGCTAATATAACATTACTCATGCCTTCCGACAATGATTTTCAAAACTCAAATACAAAACGCACTCAAATTGTACGCGCACGCTATTTCTGTAAGACTTAAAACCTGCAATGTGTCCGTCTTGGATTTTATTCTACGATATATTCATATAAATATAATTCGCCTTACGAAAAATGTTCATATTACCAATATATTGTCGAAGATAATGAACCAATAACAGATGACATAGATAACGACAGGGTATTTCTGTTAAGAATTATTAAGGATAATCATGAATATAAGAAACCGCAACTTGCATTTGAATTGTGTAGTGACTATTTGTCTGAGACAATTCATTGCCTACGAATTGGATCAGATTGCAATGCTGAATTCATCTATCCTCTACCAAATAAAATTTTAATTATAAAATTACAACAAATTACCATACATACCATGCGAAGAAACTGATTGATGTAATTCCAAAGAAATCATTTCGTTATCCAGTATGTCAAAAAGCACTTTGTTCGTGAATAAGACACACTGTAAGATTGTGGTCGATGCTTTAAAAGAGCACTTCACTGCATTGAGAAAACGAAAACACACCATTTAAACATTGGGTAAGATCTCATTCAGTCGATTAGGACACCGGCTGCATTTTCTAGCTCACTAACTTTCAGCGATGGCTGTCAACTCTCCCTTGACCCTAAAGAGCAGTCAGCTTTCCTCGTCGTCATACTTCAATAGAATTCCATCTTCAGTGTTTGGTGAAGTGGTTCCCTCGGCAATGCTAAGGAAGCAAAAGAACCAATATCGGAAAATTAAGAATTCTGTATGGGAGCGCATGGTATGGTTAAAGCATGTTTTTTAGCTTTATTTGCATATACTCAGAAAGATTAATAAAGTATGGAGTTATTTGACTCAATAATTGGAAAGATGATATCATCGTGAACGTTGAAAGAAACCAACTCTGTAAGTTACCTTATGCTTGAGCTCTGAGTCAACGAACATAGGGTCGAAATTTCAACAAACAATAGAGAATGATGAACATGAAGACACGGCAGCTGATAAGGGAAGGAATCATAAAGTTCCTAAAGTGGTATTACAGAAGTTGGCAATTTGTGAGCTATAATTTACCCTTCAAAGTCAAGGTTCGAAGTGCCAGAACTATTTTCAGTCAAATTGAATAAAATGTATGAAACCACTTCAGGTGATTGAGTAATAAATCTTCGTTGCAGAGATCTACAAGGGGAGCAAACATCTTAATTGAACAAGACAAATTTACTGAAATTTCTGATGTAAAAGCGTATCATAAAATAAAGAAGATACAAATGAGATACACCAGTAATAAAGCAAGACCAAAGCAAATAAATCTACATTTTAGATAGTGTAATCAACTTATCAAATGAAACATTTTCAGAGGAAGAAATAACTCTTCTCGAAAAGGCACCAAACTCACCATAAAAGAAAGCACCGTTGCAGACGTAGAATCTTAAAAAATCATGATAAAATTCTTCCAGAAATCTTCCCTTATGAATTTAGAATCCTGTCCCTGCAACAAATGTAAGAAATGTTCAGATATTCAAATCATTACTAAAACAGCAACCAAAATAGTTACCGGATGATGAAGTTATTCTACAGTTAGGGTTGTTTCTATGGAAAAGCAAATAAATGGAGTATTATTCTTATAATAGTTAAATATCAGTATTAACACGCTAAAGCAATGCATAATCTATTTAGTAAACCCCAACTATAACATCAATTTTTAATCATTATCTCACCGAAACTATATTCCTCATCCAATTTACAGATGAATATCATACCAATAACACCGATTATATCTTCAATTAATTCCCGTCCTAATAATGTCCCTCAATGTTTGAATGAGCTTTTAAAGAATTGCCGCTTCTACAAAATTGAGAGCGATTAACACTGAATACCGACACAAACATTTCATGCCGTTTACACGCGAAATTAAGATATACCTGGACAATGTAAGGGAAGAAGACATCGAAACTCCAATGAATAATATAAGGATCACTTCGGAAGTTAATTGCAATACCGTAATATAAAGATTGAAAGATATTGTAAAACTACACCTTTAAGACTTTTGCAGGTTCCTTCTTTGCCTACTTATCCATCGTTAAGGGTCAAAAACAGGTCCGCGCGGTTCATTAGCTACGACTGCAATGAATCATTTCTTGAAAGGTTACGGATTTGCGCCAAAAGTGACTTTCTAACCCATCATTCCATCGCGACGAAGGATAAAGGCGGGATATGTTTTTTGTGACGATCTAGATTTTCGAACGAAGACTGTACTGAATAAGTTCGAGGATAATATCTGAGAGAGGGATACTGCGGTTTTACAAAACACGAATGAATCGGACATTGTGTTTTCATACGAAATTAAATATCGTTATACGTTACAGTATCTTTAACAATTATAGGCTCCCTTCCTGGAATGAGAGTCCGTTCTCCCTTCAAATGCCTTTCTTCTTGCTGCAGAACGCGCTTGGGCGGATAATTGACAAGAGGCGTAAACCGAACTATTCAGAAAATGTATGTCAATATCAACGCAGTAAATCTCTAATCATCTTCTTGAAACTCTTCAATCACCGCGAAGATTCACAACATTCAGGACGATTTTTGATAGTGCGTTGCGATTATTCAAATAATGGAATATCTGACAACATTTTTAAAGTCCATAATAAGGAAGCAATGAGGTCTTCATATTATGAAGATGATTGAAATTCAAAATAAAGTTAAGTCTAGGTTATTTTTTTATTAATTTTTCAAATTCCTCTAACCCCTTTTTTATTTGACTATTCTTAAAATACCCATTCAGCCAATGCATTGCAGATTTTTAAATAACAAGCATGCAGTGTAAATGAACTTCTTTTTTCCTGCATAATAATATTTATGAGGCAGTAAATTTTTATAATATTCTTCCTTGGATTTTAGATAATTCAAAGTGATTGTTATTTACACCTTCACTGCACACTGGGTTTTAAATCACTAACAATATTTGTGAATAAAAAAATTAAGGAAAGAATATGCCAGCTGAAATTGGAAACATTAAGCTCAAGGGATGGTGAAACATATATGCATAATGAGAAATATATAATAATAATATAAGTATTTTCTCTAATAATAATCCTTTTTTCTTTTTAAATAAGAATCTGATAAACAAAGGAAATTTGCTATCCAGAATAGTTAGTCCTAATCAATAATTAAGATATGATCACTGTCTAAGTTACCAATGCAGTGTTGACTGAGCCATATCACCAGTAGCTATGGCAACTTTAAAATTGTAGCTTAAGCTGAAGAGATTTTGGGGGTAAAAATACAGCAACATCTAATTGGTATCCATGTCATGAGCATTTAGTCCACTTCCTGTCATTACTATTTAGCAAGAACTTTTTGGTCAATTAATAAGGTACTACTAACTTATAGATGACTATGATTAGGAAGAGACATTTTTGGCTGTTGCTTTCATTCCCTCACAACTCTTGTTAATTACATTTTTTTGTTACAATCCTCATACTGCTACACATACAATACTAATAATTTTTCTATTTTTGAGGTCATGATCAGCAGTAACTAATGGTGTCTGTTAAGCACAAGAATATTAATTGAGGAAAATTAGAAATAGATTATAACTACTGATTCCGAAGAACCAACTCCAAAATTTTTTATATAATGATAGGAATTTCATGAAATAATTTATTTCTTGAATGTATTAAATGAAACACTTGTTGTATGAATTAGAAACAAACATCAAATGACTGTAAATTTGAGAGCAATTCTTCCTTTAGTCATGGGAAATATCCTATAAGATTCGAATTTCAAAGAATATTGTATCATAGAAAAAAATGAGTGTTAATTTTTGACTTTAGATAACCACCAACGAGACGACCAATGCATTTCTATCAAAGAATTGTGATAATTAGGTTAAACGATATCAGTTTTATAATTTACATAGAAATATTATGTTCTCAATTTTAAAACACATACAGTGTATATACTGTTTATCTTACGTATTGTTTACAAAAGTTTCCTATGAATCCAAGATTATTTCACCATCATTTCCTTGACTTTATCGATTTTCAAATCATTAGACTTGAATATGCTATAAATCTATATTCTAAACTTTATACAAGGATTGATTAGATTGAGCACAAAGAAGGTTTGACATTTCGAAGCATAAACATTTCACGCTATTTCAATTGATTTAAATGTCTTTCTCTACAATTGAAAGGAAGAGCTGATCCAGAGCAAGTGTTAACAGAAGACTTAATCATGAAGGATCAAACAACTGGTTTAGGAATTTCACGCAATGGAAAGGAATCTCAGAGATAAGGAAAAGCAGAAAATTCAGTGTATAAGCATAGATAAAACAACAAAGGAGATGAAGAATTGGATGGTGACCAAACAGAGGGAAACTGTGTGTATCACATGGAAGATGAAAAGAAATGACTTATAATAAGATTCAATTCATTACTCTACAACGAATTGCTGAAATTTTTTTTACCAATAACTGCAAATGTAGTTGCTAGAAATATTTTTAAAATGTGATCATTGGCATTGATGCATCTAAAAAACTTATTATTATCTTAAATTACACCATCATACCGAAACTGAAATTTATATTTGAACTATGTACATGCATATAAATGATTATGTGATACTTGTGTATTAAAAAAACTTCATAAACGATTTTAAGGATTTCGTCCTAGGCCAAAAAGCACTGCATTGATGTATAGACAATAAAATCTGCAAGGCCAGGATAATTCGAAATTACTGATGCCTGTGAATTATTTTCTTATGTTTCCCCTAATAAATATATAACTTAGGAATAAATAAAACAAAAAAGGGCAGGGAAATGAAGTTGAAACGGTCAAAATAGGGTGGGTGGTGTCTTTTTGTATTCCTTAGAGCAAAATATAAGTTATAAGTGGGGGTAATATGAGAGAATCTCATAACACAACTGGCATTGCAGATGTTTTTTTAGACCCTGCATAATACTCCCAAGCAAACGTACGCGCTTATGCGAAATCCGCTTCGGAAACGGCCTAATTGTTTTGATAATTGAAGAATAGCGTAGTTTTGCTCCGAAAAGACATATATTATATTGATTATTAAAAAATAACGCGGAGTTTCTCCCCTTAAACGGCCTATTATGCAAGACGCTCCTAAAATCTAACAACCAAAGCCGAAATTTCCTCCGACAATAGCTTATTTTTGCAGATATCGGAAAATCAAACTGTAGTTTCGGTTCAGAAAAGTTCAGCAATGCCTAATATCTAACAAAGAAAAACGACATCAGTTATGGAAATGGCTCATATTTCCAGATATATGAAAAATAAACTGTACTTTTATCTCAAACGACATTAATATAGCGATGTATTTCATGAATAGCGTGTAGTTTCGTTCCTGAAACATGTTTTTTGAAATACGTTCGTAATATTTAAGCTATATTCGCCCCTAAAACGGCTTCTTTTTAAAGCAATTTGAAAAATAAAAATATTTTCACTCCGATAACGACATTTTCGGAGAAATTTCATAAATATGGTGCAGTTTGGCTCCGAAACGGGTTTTTTTTCAAGACGTTGCTAGTATCTAACTAATTAATACGAAATACGTTCTGAAAACGACTTTATATTTACATATATTTCAGAAATATAATGCAGCTGTAAAAACGACATATTTTTCGAGAGATTTCAGGGATAACGAGAAAGATTCTCCAATAACTAGTATTTTTGCAAAACATGCCTAGTATCCAGAAAATAAAGGCGAAGTCTGCTCCGAAAACGGCTTATTCTTACTGATATTTTTAAATGTATGTGAATTTTCTTTCCAAAAATCTTCCCTTAATTTCCATATATTCCTCAATTCTAACAAATGATGGTGAAATGCGCTCCGAAGACTGGTTCTTATTTGAAATATAAATGGAAAACTGGCTCCGTAAACGACATATTTTCCCAGAGATATGAAAATTAGAGGGCATATTCGTTCCAAAAACGTCTAATTTTTCAGAAATTAGTAATTAATATTAAACGAGGGCAAAATGCTCTCCAAGGAAGGCTTATTTATCGACATATTTGAAGGATAAAGGTATAATTCCCTCCAAACAAGAGGTTTTTTAAACCAATGCTTTTTCTCGATGATAGCAAGTTCTATCATTTTCACGGAATATCGCTTGAATAACGTTTTTGGTATATTTCCCGGTGAAAAGTTAAGAAGATAATCCTCTCGAGCTGCTAACAACGTTATTCGTATCTCAATTTTTAAAGCAATCTTAAAAATCAACCATAATCCCCCAAAAATGTTTTTTTAACTACCATTTCGTAAACGTCAACGTCACTGTCGCGAACCCTCTGGAAAGAGCAGTATTTAGCACGTATTATAAATATTGTCGATATGGATAACAGAACTAAAATCGCCCCAAAAAGTTTTTTTGGTCTATTTTAACGGAAACTTCAGTATTTACGCTAAATCGTTCAAAAAGTTGTGTCTGATCTACATTTTGAAAGGACATCGTCTAAATAGAGGTGACTGCCCAAAAAACAAATCATTTTTGACCGAATTTAGTAAAATTTCGTCCAAACTCACGCAATTTCGCCCGAAATCTTCAATTTCTTATTTCCATTTTGGGAAAAATTCTTTAAATTTCCGCGAAACATCCCAAAAGTATGTCGAAAACTGCTGGATTTTGGAAGGAATCATTGAGGTGAAAGGTCAACAAATAATTCCTATTTTATAAGTTTCAGGAGAAATTCGTCCAAATTACATCCGAATCTGCCGAAAAATTCGTTGTTTAGATACATTATGGTTTAGATCCGAATAAATGGGTTCGATATTCAAAGTAATCTTCGAAATTTACTCAAAATCGCTCGAAAAATTCGTTTTCGAGTACCTTTGTTGAAAAAATCGTCGAGATAGACGTGAAACGTCCAAAAAAGTCATTTTTATATCTAAAGTGACTCCAAAAAAGGAATAAATAATTTATAATTAATAATGAACTCCAAATTGATACGAATATGCCCGCATTACAGAAATGTTTAATGCAACGTCATACGAAAATGTGATCATTTCTCAAATTTGCAAGAGCATTCCAGTTCACTTAAGCGTACATCAGAAAGGGAAAAGTAACGGGTCTGCGATCGAAGCAATATCTGATATCCAAACAGTTTGTATCCGTAAATCTTGCCACCCATTTACTTTCGATTAAAACCACGACCTTGAAAATGATCGAAAACAGGTAATTATAGAATTCACAAGGAATATTAGTGGCCGCAAGCCGAGGCACGTGGCCGAGCAGCTTACAACCTCTTTAAAGAAAGAGAAAGTCCCCTCCAGAGCAAAACAGTATACCAAACAAGCGGGATTGCGGGAAAGTATTTTATGCCCGAAGGTCACCCAACCGCTGCCGGTCAACTCTAATAAAAGGGAAACAAGTGCGAATAACGGTGAGGCGTTCGAAGGAATGGTAAACAAACAAACAATCGCCCCTAATTCCACCTTATTCTCAAGCCGGTGGCAGTCGAAAGTAGCGAAACGCAATAGAAGCCAGGGGCGATAAATAAACATATTTTTGACTACAAAGCAGGGTTCCTGTCACTCCATGATTCATCAAATAGAAAGATAATGGAGGACATCACGGGGGGATTTAATTGAAAACAAACCACGGTCGCCTGGTTCCTTACAGACCGCCCTTTACAGAGTATGATTACTTTTTATATTGATCATGTTATACCTCTGACATCCCCTTGGACATGGCAAGGATACAGACAGTTAGAATCTTAGAACACAAATTGACATAGAGAGACCATATAGACAACGTTATTACTCAAGCAAACGTCGTCATCCATGGGCAGAATATTTTATTCTTTAACAAAAAAGAAAGACGAAAGGTCAAATTCTATTGTACCAGGCAATGGTCAGACGATTAATTTCCCATGCGTGCCTTGCTTGGATTTATTCATCCAAATCTGATTTTGAAATAATCAACCGATTTGACAAGAGATCCATTGAAAGAATTCACAGCGTTCCTCCGTTAACAATCTCATAGGAAGTTATTAGATTAATAAAAGTTGATTCTCTTAGTGAGTCATGCAGAAGAATTACTAAGAAATTCCAGACCAAGCTTGCCGGATGGACCAGAGGTTTTCGAAACGTAATGAATGCAGATCCACCATAAAAATCATAAACGACGATTATGTTATTGGAGATGAATCAATTTAAAAGATAGCGCCACAGCCAGACGGCAAACAATCAAAAAATGACTATGCTATTTCGAAAAACCCGACTATCCAAAATTCATAGAAGCTAAGTGATCTCAAAGAGCACTAGGGATTTTCCCAATCAACTTAAAAATTACAAAGGTTATTTTACGTAATTTTTTTATGAAAAGGAGCCACATCAAGTGGATAAGGATGGGTACAACGCCTAGGTATCCAACAAGGGAGTGAACAACGACTGAAGTGCGAACAGAAAATAAGTTTTTCCTTAGTTTACTGTATTTAAAGCTAGATTAATAAAATCCTTATCTCCAGCAAAATTATAAGAGTTCTCTTCGTGAGAATCTGTAAGTTTTTACTCGAACTTTCCTGCGAACGCTATTATCAAGACTTTAGGATGAGATTTATTAAATTTACCGCATTTCATCGATTAAAATGTCTCGAGTTTTCATTGAAATTACGGCTTGATCATTGTTTTCATTCCACGCCATTATTTGGCAGCAATTTCCCAGGAATATCTTTAAAATAGGTTCTCTATCGATAAATGATCCACCATCCATGTCCAAAACCGTCAGTAATTTGTGCGAAATCTCATAATTAGACTAAAAGTCACTCAGCTAATAATTACTAGCATGTTTAAGTTATCCAAATTATCAGAAATAAAACTGAGTACATAAAATTCGCGAAAATGTACAGCTAGTTCCAAAAAAAACTTACCACCTAAGCCGCAACCCGCATAACAGACGTGAAGCTCGATGAGAGCGAGTCTAGAGTTTTCCACGCATTCTATTGGCTCTTGGAAGGAGGAGCATTCTGACGGCGCCTTTTTAAACCGTTGTGAAACGCATTGAAAGTATTTGTACCGTCATTATTAGCACGAAATCTAGTTTAAATTTAGTGTCACTTTTTACTATGTCAGCAACAGTATTAAAAAATGAATGAAAATCGGACCTCCTTTTTTCGGCCTGAAATTTCTGCGTAATTCACCTTTTTCTGGAGGCATCGGGCAAACTTACTTTAGCTGCTTCAATTATCCAATAAAAAATTATGTCATTGCAAGATTAAAAAGGATTATATTATTACGTTTTTTATTCTCTTGACGCCTACAGGAAGAACTTTTAAATTTATTTAGAGGAAATTCACGACTATGACTCAAATAGAAAGATGAACGAAAACTCTGCAAGGAGATAAAGAATAATTAGGAATAAGAACACAATCAACTGTATGTCAACTAATTTATGTTGCAGAAAAATGCTATCGAGAAGGGGAGCATGAAAAACCTGCGAAACCTACTGAGGAAAGCAAAGATGAAAAGAAACTTTATCTGGACGAATACACCGAGAAAGAATCATTTTAAGTCAACCTGGTAAAGAGCTCTGAAAATTAGACCCAAAAATATTACAATAAAGTAAACCAAGTAAATTACGATCAACTACATCAGATAATTACATCAAATGTTATAAAAATTTTAAATACCACCAAATCATATGATAGAAAGTAAAATATTTATTGGTGTGCTATCATCATTTTCTAAGGTAATCGCTTAAAATTCAAATTGCTAATTTAGTATCTTAGAAAATAACATAGATATTAGAATAGTAGCACTCCTAATATTAATACTGAGGACTACAAAGTTTTTTCACTTATCGAATTAAAAATTAGTTTACGACGAAATTAACGCCAGCATCTCGTAACACTTATCCGAAAATATTGTTCATTGCCTGTCCCAGAAAAACTATCCCTTTAATTAAATCAAGTTCATGTTACTTGCAAAATTATGCTGTCCCAACTTTTATCTGATGCTAAATCTCTTTCTTGCCCCGTGGTGCAAATTTTGACTCGATTTCTTCGCAGTTGAATTATTCTGCAATACAGAGAAGTATAAAATTTGCTTGATACGACAATTAACAGAGCATTAGGTATTTCAGAACATATGCATCAACATGTCATTCTGTTCTTACTTCCACCAGGCATTCGTGGTGACGGTATCAGATGTAGCATTATGATTTTGAGATGAGATTTTGCTGTTTCTGACGAATTCGCGTCTGAGGTTTCACTAATTCTTCCATAGAGAAAGGAGGTCTTTCCTTCCCTCCACCCTGGCCCTAGGAGTATCCCCTATTCATTTCTTTTTCTTTTGTTGCGTCCATCGAAAGGTATTGTCTATTTTCTCAAAGGAACCATAAACGGCCGATGGGTGAAGGTGAACTCTGCTCTGAGAAGAAAAACCCCCTTTTCGGCAGATTGTGGATGGTCGTATGTATCCGGGGTAGCGAATTTGAAAGCGCTAATGAGGATTCCTGACCGCACCCCTGCTGAGCAGGTATCAAAGGTTAGGGTATGGTGGCGGCGACCGATCACAAGTAAGGTGGGAAATGGTGGATCGGCGATTTGTAATCTTCGCCACGGGTATTCCCTTAGGGAATGAAGATATTCAACTCTATTTTTGAGGTAGACGACCTTTCAGGACTTCTTGCAAGGAATACAGTTTAAGATGGTTAAGAAACAACAGTTAGTATGGCAAATCAGAACCTTAAGACTGATTTGCATATTGCATATAAACTCCAGGTTTCCTATACTTGCATATTGCAGGTTTACACGTTAACACCTGGTTTATTTACATTTACATTAATACCCCGCGAGCCGCCGTGTGACGTATGTCAGGGGGTGTGAAAACAACCACAACAGGATTTCCAATGTTACTGAAATGATTTTAAGAACTATGCGCTAGACTAATGTTTAATAAGACTAATGATTAATGATTGCTGCTTCAGTTTCTGAATGCCTCAAGTAAGCTATATAACCCGAATCGTTTGAATGGTGCATAATATGTATAATAATTAAAAGAAAATTCACTATCAATAATTATGAATGATGGGTAAAAGGAGTCATGGAAGAACACGTTAAAAATAGAAACCAACGGATGGTAACCGGAGTTACATGAGAATATTCTCATGATTCATACGCTAGCTGTTAAAATATTCTTGGTTCTATATGTAATCCATTACTCCAACATTCACTCCAAGGACCTTCGTAACACCCTCCATCCTAGGCACATCATAATTCTCTACGAACTTTGCGAAGATGTTTTTTAAATTTTTTATAATATTTTTAAATAGTAATGCAAGGAAGATCATTCCAGTTACAATAGGACCTTCGGAAAATCTGAACGATAACATAAAGTTGACAATGTTTGGGTGCATCATATCAGAATTAGTATCTCTATATTCTGCTTTTAAAGTGAATGGAAAAAACTGTATTAGCTTATACTAAATAACTAATTCAACAACAAAAATGAAAAAATAAGTAATGCTGCCTATCGTCAATTTATATCAATCAAGCTCTTCGTCAATGATTGTTTACTTTATTTATATAAATTGTTTTTTATGCTTTATTTTGTCCCTACATTGAGCTAAAAATTTCGTAGTTTGAAATAACTTGAGAAATGAACAATGAACTAGAGAAATGCCATCTAATATTTATTCCTTACGCTTACGAGAACCAAATCGTTTCACTTCTCTTATAACATCTATGATACGAAATAGATAGAGCGTTGAAGATGATCTTACTACATCGACTAAAGTTTCTATTATCATGTCATTAAATATGAATTGAAACGTAAATATGGAATTTTAGATACTCCGCATATTCAGTGTCGCAGAAACTTGAAGTTTATACGCCGATTACAGATAAATTACATCTCTAAAGTTAGGTAAGATTTAGAATAAACCATTGGCTTGCATAGATAGTAATACCAATGTTAGCAATTTTTATCGGTTTGAAAAAACCGAACTCTCTTTCCAAAATAAATTGCTGATAAGAAGATGGTTTAGGTTCTGGCTTAGTAAACTACTCGAACTTTCTTATAGAATTAAAAGATTGGTACGATACATTGAACATCGCTATTCTATACAATTTCGGAGATCCTGGGAATTACTGATGCATCAGAAGGAAATTTCTGAAAGTATGATAAGCCATGGGCGTTATATCCTGTATATTTGAATGTTAACCATTTTTGACTAAGATATTACTTAAATTGGATAAATGAGTAGTTTCTCTGGAGGCTGTCATAAACGGAAGAAATATATGTTGGATGAGAAAATTGAGAAGGTGAGTCAGTGGGTTATACTTTTAAAAGAGGTCGTTGCTCCTACTCAAAGTAACCAATTGGTCAACGAGGAACGCAAGAAATGCCATTACCTATTGTGATTTATCCAAAAATCTGGAATTAACATACCTCTTACACTTTCAGTTGTTAAATTCATGTGAGTGTATGTATTACTGTTGCCGTCGTTTCTCACTTCCCTATCTCTATCAAAACAGTCCCCCTCTTGAAGTCCTGGTGAATTCATTGCTTTAACCACTTCTTCCAATCACTCCTCTATCTTGCTTTTCAAATTTGTCATGGAATGTGGAGGGATGAAAAGTTTCTCATAGCCAATACATTTTAAATACGAAGAAATATTTTCAATATCACCGAGCGATAAATATGTAGATTCATACCAAACCACCGCCCATTCATCTCAATCATTAAAATTCTGTCGAAAAATATGCGAGTTACGTAGGGCCAGCCATCAACCGAGGAGAGCAAAATTTCAACATGATCCTCATATGCGCTTCTTATCCCCGTGTGATACTTACAGGGTTGGAATTACAGGTAAAAAGACCCTAAAACTATTTCACTAAGTCCCTATTATTTCGCGTATTTTTAACGTTTTCTACATTATAATAATTGTAAACGTGATAATAAACAGTTGAAATATAAACAATGCAAGTAGTTTTGTATGAATTCAAAATTAATTGAAAATTTTATATTCATAGTTTACAGTAGCATTCAATGAGCATTATGACAAAACCTCATTCGCCCTATCTTTTTGTGTATTTTAGAACTTGATAAATACGAGAGAAGAACGTTTAAGAACGTAATGGTTTGTGACTGCAACCATTTCAAGAGGAATCCACAGGAGAAATCACGTTTATTCGATTCACACTTCAATGACACCAAAAAAATTCATTTTGGATTCAAAATTAATGTGAAAGATGGTTGTCTCGTATCCGTCATCTTTATTAATTCAGGAAAATCGATCCTAGCACATTTTCTCTCAATTGATTTGGACGGTATATTAAAAATACCAACTGCATAGATGATAAAATTTACTGATTTTTTACCGATCGAGTTTTAATTTTGATGCTTATCAAATGAAACAAAATTTATCTAAAATACGCAGAGAATGCCTCAAGGCTTCATACTACATATTTACTTATAGATTTTTTATGTATTTAAAGTAATAGCGTAGATATGGCCATGAGTTCGCCTTAATTTACTTTTGTAGATTGCATTCACACAGGCTGTGATAAAACAGGTGATCGATATGGACTCCTTAGGTATATAATTTAAAGGCTAATAACTCTTCTCTTGAACGATGTATAATATTATCTACTATTATAATATATAATACGACCCATTATAACCGCAGAGTTTTGCAAGCGAAGGCGTCGAATTCGAGGTCTATACATTTTGGGTGCGACACTGATTCAAACTGCGCGGAAATTTTCTTCCATCTCAGTCCTAAACATAAGCTCAGAGCGGCTCAGAGGCAGATTTTGCAAAAATTTCCTTCGTCCTGCTTGTGCCTTTCGTCTCAGACTCAAATTTTATGAGGGGAAGGGGGTTTGCCTCGGTTTCCTAGGAATAACGGGACCTCGTGTGCGCCGGTTCCCTCGGTGCGAGAAGCAAAGCTAGAATATATACTGATTTGTAATAACCATTTTATAATAACTGAATACTTGCATTACAACATCCATATTGTTATAATACTATTCTGCTAAGCCAATGCCACCAAACTAAGGATACTAATAAATCTTTGCAATATCAATAATGCAAATAAATCCATTTCAACTCTGCAAGCGGAGCCAGGACAGAAGCAGACTATCTCCTCCATGTTTTCCCTCTCTCTCTCTCTCACTTCTTAAGGCTCGCTCGGAGGTAATTCACTGCCTGTTATGCGGGTTGCGGCTTAGGTGGTAAGTTTTTTTTGGAACTAGCTGTACCATTAATTTACTTAAACGAAAATAGTTATAAATACCAACTTAAATTATATTTCACTGAGTTGTTGTTTCTGAAATGTAAAATTATATAACTTTTATGCTTCCTGATGATATAAAAAGTAATCGAAGAAAAAACTGACCTCTTATATTACATTATACTACAAGGAGTAATGGCAGTTTTTAAAATGTTAACTTGTGAAAAATAAGCACTTTCGTTCCTTTTCTTGTTTTAACGATCTTTTTATCGCCAAAAGAGCAGTGTTGATAAAGTCATCTCCGTCTACATACATACTCTGCAAAGCCACCTTATATCGATTCAATTTTGTTAAAGATCCTTGAAAATTCTTTAAGAAAGAAATGCTTTAATTTCTTAATTTAATTTAATAAATTAAATAGAGAGAGATTTGTTTCTATCTCCTTCTAAATCATCAAAATGAGGAACGCAATAAATATCGAGATTCATATTCTAACGGATCATAGACCAAGATATATCAATGAAATTTTCAAGGAGTAATATTAGATAAGCGAGTTATCCATCGAGAGTGCACGATGAAATTTGAATGTTTCAAATTAAGTCACAACAAAATCAGAGAAGAACGGAATATTTTAAGTGGAATCATTTATTTCCCCGTTGAGAATAAGCGGCATTTCCTACATAATGAGCTGGATTATCATATTCTCCGTAATTGAAAGTTTCCTTTTTTAAATTTGTTTTTAAAACCACCACTGGGAAGAAAGAGGTTTCTTAAAAACTTTCGAATTCGAAATAAAATAAATTCCTATCATTTTACATTAAATTCGTCAGCAATAGGAAGTCAAGAAAAAACTTGCTATATTTTATACTAATTTGAATGGCAAATTTACAATATTAACTACCTCAATTTAATGTAAGTCGCTTTTTCAATACAATAGTTTCGATTTAACCATTTGAATCTATAATTATGAAAAAAGCAATAGATAGAATGTTTATGAAAACCGTTAAGTACTTCGTATTTTCCACAAATTTCATTTACAATGGCTTTCCACAATGTCAGGCCTGAACAACTTGATTTGATAGAATGTACACTTTAGTAGTACTTGGATGTTAAATTAAGAACTTATTTCATAATCGTTTACAATATTTTTGATATTCCAATGGACTATCTTAATAATCTAATTTCGATATATATTCTCTTTAGAACACAATCGTTTCGATACAACAATACGAATAAAAAATATGAAAGTAGTTTTTGGCAGTAGTTATATGTCAAAATCTCAAAGAATTACGTTATATACTATAATAAAATGAGATGTATGTGTGCAGGATCCCCTATTTTCGATTAAAAAAGGTGGCACCAATTTCAGACTACCTTAGTGATTCTAAATTCACCCCAAAGATGAGTAAACATTCTCAATAGAAATGCGTATGGACTTCACTTTATTCGGTTGCGGAAGACGTCTCTTATGTAAAATTAAATTCTAAGTATCAGTCATGCAAAATCGATACGATTACCAAAATAAAGATGAAGAATAAAAGGGAAACAAAAATCATTTCTAAAATGTGTGGGGGAGAGAGCAAAACTGACCGTGTGTAGTCCTATTCCAAAATCATAAGCAATTCTAATTAGTAACACATTGTTTATTTCGCCCAATCACTCGACTAAATAGAAGTACTAGAGTCTATTGATCGACTATGGATGATGAAAATTAAGCTTTTGTAAGTTTTCATTAGAAATTAGCACGTGAATGGAACAACAAATCTAGGATTTGTAAACGTTCAGCGCAATGCGATACGTTTCGTTAAAAAACTGCTACGAGAAAAATGTTACCGATACGAAATTACTCTCAGATGCAGGTTGGAAATCGTTGAAAGAAAGGAGATTAGAAGCTAGGTTGCGATTGCTTCACAAATTTAGAGAAATTACGTTGAAAGAGGACTTAATTTTCATTATGCTACTACTACGGCCGATCAGATTATGAGAAATAAATAAGAGAAATAGATGTCGTCTTGCGGGATACAACAGCGTCGTCAGATTAAAACAACACAACGTTTCGCCAACACTACCGTTGGCTTCTTCAGGTGAAGTGAAATGTACTTCCCAGCACCTACTATTTGTATATTTCCCCCCCCCCTTTTTCACTACTGTCCTTTCACCAGGCGCCGTGAGGTCTATGATGCGCTCAGCAGCATGCGTTCTGTTACTTGCAGGATAAAAGAACACCGCAGAGCGGTGAAGAACAAAGACCGAAAACTATCAGCGATAGCAGATCACGCGTGGTCGGAGCCAGGCCATGATATCGACTTGGAAAATACCAAGGTCATCTACAAAGAAACCAAGTATTTTCCCAGGATTATACGGGAGTCGATTGAAATAGCAAAAACGCCCAACAATTTCAATCGCGAGGACGGTTATCCATTGTCTGCAACATGGAAGCGACTGCTGAGCGAATCATAGACCTCACGGCGCCTGGTGAAAGGACAGTAGTGAAAAAGGGGGGGGAAATATACAAATAGTAGGTGCTGGGAAGTACATTTCACTTCACCTGAAGAAGCCCACGGTAGTGTTGGCGAAACGTTGTGTTGTTTTAATCTGACGACGCTGTTGTATCCCGCAAGACGACATTTTCCAATGGAAACTCACAGCGAAAGCCTTAGAGCCAAGAGAAATAGATGCTTACAAGTCGCCTTAAGTAGTATTTTAGTCCGCAATAATAACAGGTTAAACAATACCTCAATCGTCGGTGTTTATACCCCCTGCCACACGCCAAAAGACGGATTGCAGGGTATTTATGTAGAAGAAGGAGGAATTATTTGGATGAAGGAAATTCACCACAGACATGAAGGAAGAGAGATTTCGGTCAATAAAATTCCAGAAAAAAAGATATCGACCTTACGCAACCAGCATAAGGGAAGGGACTAGTTTATTAAAATCAGAGTATTGAACATCATTGTTTTGCAGGAGAGCTGTACGTGAAGGAGAGAAATAAAGGTCATTTTCAGTCTCTGCACCCTCAAAAAAGAAGTTAAAATCTGTCAAAAATCACTTACTGCAGACTGGGATTTAGAATCATTCCTTAAGGATAGAGGACGAATTACGTAGGGATATTTTAACTTTACTTGTGGAACTGTCGCCTTTCGGAGTCTGGCATGGGGTGCATTACTCATGAGTCCACTTCTGTAATTAGCTGATACAGAAATTAGCATTTCGGGTAAATAATCACGTTAATTATCTACATCTCATATCTTACACAGGCGATCTTTGAGAGTGAGGATAAGTTGAGTTGACTAAAACTGAGAATCAAAGAGTAGATCAACTCCTCTAAATTATAAATTCAGCGTGGGTGTGATTTTACTTCACTACACTCTAATAAGCACAAACTATACCCCACGGCATTTCTAATGTTAATTCCCATTCAAATCTCATCCGATCAGCTGTATAGGCTACCAACGTGTCGCTTTGTGTAAGGATCTTGTCCAAATACACGAAGACACCACGTAAACCATAATGCAATGCTCTTTCATGTCATACTGCTCTATCAGAATCCTATTTTACTCTCTGCTGAATAACTACTCAATCAATTATCGCCAAACTTATTTTCTATGCAAAATTTTCAATAGCTGGCATTTTCCCATAAGATTTACGTGGTCATCTCATCAGGAAGAATAGTGGTAGTCGTAATGAGAACCTATAATGCATCCACCAGATGAAATGAATGAGTAAACAAAGGAGAATATGAACATACCTAGAAAAGAGCGTTCCAAGCTGAATTCTCTTGAGATATCTGCACTAACATTCACACACACTACTCATTTTGCTTTGAATATTACACTCACTTTGCAACACTATCACAACACTAAATACACTGAATCTTCCGTCTTCCCATCACGACGTCTTCACGAGAGCCTTCCGCACTTCCAGTTGAACTGCAATTCAATGTTTCTTCGTCCCACTGTAAGTCTTCTGAGGAGGACCTTCCGTATCTGGGAGTCCACTGTTACATCTGTAAACAGAAATTTAAAAGGGATTCAGTGACATATTACATAGAGATACCACATATCCAAACGTGCTAATCGTTTCTTAAGAAAAGTCGATACTTATCATTTGATGAGCACTCGTAATATATTTTAGGAGGAAAAGTAGTTTGCGTACTGCAAGCTAACCTGTTGGACCACTATCACAAGGCCTGAAATAGATTTTCAAAAAGTCGCGCCAAAGACCACCTGGCGACAAACGCAGGACCCGTTAGTGAGAGAGGATTGCATATTAATATTGGTTAAGTGCCATTCTGACCTATTCCAAAGTTTCTATTCAATATCTTATCGGGATGGTCTTAAAATAAGATTTCGTTATCCCTCTTTGAAATGCATGGTCGATTAGAAATGACGACTATACACCCACGCTATGGCATCGAACCAAGTATTATTAGAAAAACGGTGAACTGCGTGATGAAATGTTTTCAAAGGCCTCGAATTGAAAATCTGCTGAAAACGTTTCAAAGTATTTATCCTTAAAAGGTGGAATGGGAAATATGAAGTGAAGGGTAAATCCTAATTAGTTTAATTCACGATGAATAACATCGAATGTATGAATTACTTTTAATGGGAAGTGTAAAATTTATACATAAAATAATTACATATAGTCGTAAAAAGATAAAGATTTGCATAATTTAGTTCAGTTACACAAAATTAAATTTACTTTCGGAAATTTAAGATAATAGGAGTCACTGGATGAGTCAAACGTATCACCAGTTGTAAAATTTATGCTTAGGATTCTTAAACGTTGAGAAAAATGTACAAAAATTATCATTGCATAAGTTTTAAATAATCAGATAATAATGTATAAAATGACTAAATTCTACGAGAGTAATAAAATATAACAAATACATTACTAAGAAGTATGTCATTCCTTCATAAATGAGTACTTCATATTTGAAAACAAGATTCATTTACCCAACTTTCGATACCTTTAGTTGGATTTCTGGTTTCCTCATGAATCTGCGTTATTTCCTCTGGCCATAGATTATCTTCATCCTCCACACATTAATGTTTCCGTAAGGAATGAACCTGTTGTTGAGGCGTTTTCTATGAGGATGAATTCCTCCACTGTCGGAAAATAGACTAAAATGAAAGAAAATATTACTTGTGAATAGCTAAGAGTGATAAAAATACAAATTTCGTTTACAAGAAAAGTTTAATATGAATAACTGAACTGATTGCAACAAATTTCAGTGGTCATATTTGTGTATTTGGTGATAAAGTCATTTTTTATTTATCCTCTACGGGAAGGTCCTTTTACATAAATGCATATGTATACAGTACAAGGTTTGGTAAATGTTTTCAATACTATCAAGACCAAGTATATCTATGATAACATAAAAATAAAGATATGGAGTCTGGTATATAAAGTAGAAACAATTAAAAAATACTTAAAGAAAGGAGAATGCCATCACCAATACTTTGTTAAGAGTAATTATAATATATAGTGTATCAACAAAAAGTATTGAGGCTGAGAAATTGTTCCTTCCTTGAAAAGTTTCTCATCAAAAGTTGATTTTTGCTCATTATTGACCTATAAACTTAGGGTGTAAAATATGTGTAAGAAATACATATAGTTTGGTAATTATGGTTTTACTTTATAAGCCAGAGTGTACTGAAATCAATGCTGATTATTTGAGTATTTAGACCTAGGGTAACATATTGCTGAATAATTGAAGAATCTGCAAACGCAAAAAACCACGTGATGCCAAGTACAAAACTTGCCACCATCTCCAAACGGTAAACATTAAAAGTATTTTAAAATTAATTTTGAGCTCTCTAAACTTCAAGGTATCTACACACAAATATCAATATTTTCTCAGTTGGTCATGTGACTAACTCAGAAAAACCACTTGGTAAGTATTCACCCATATGTATATTAACAAATTTAACAATTAAATAGTATAAGTCATAGAAGAGACAAAAATGGAATCCGGCGGTCAATGAACTAAAGAACTCTCCTTGGAGAACCTTTGTCTCTTAGTATCAGTCATAAAGAAATGGATTTGAAGAAAATTTTCTATTTAAGAGAAAAAACGATAACTACAATTTACAAAATTATCTACAATACATTAATAAAATTGATCATAAAATAACTATTATAAGATAAGCATTGAACTTTTACAAATAAATCTTACAATCTCAGTCTTCATTTTTCTCAGAATTTTTCCCTTTCTCAGAAATTTCCCAGAAGGAAATATTTCTGGAAAATGAGAAGACTTTGGAAATTGAAAGATGTATGCGTATAATGCAAGCTATGAGTGAAAATGAAGGCAAATTTTCTTTGAAATGATAGGCAAGTAGGGATATTGAATATTAAGGAAATATGGCTTACCATATATGGATGTATCACAGAACAAAACTCCAGAAATTGTTGCTTCACAACGAAGATCCGCTGTTAGGGAGATGGACACCATTCCGCCATGCACATACATAGAGAAGCACTTTCAAGTAGGTAGTTTTGTAACGGAAACCTTCTGCTTCAGAGAAAGAAAGAATTGAAATATAAATACTTCAATACGGCTTTCATTCGTGTGAAAAAGAGCTCCACATCAAGCCATTTCTTCCATACGTCCACTGCTAGCAAAAGGAATATCTTACTACCATAAGGACTGAAGGAAAAGAACTTTAGGAAAGGAGCTAGACTATTCTAGAATATTCATTTAAATTCTTTCCGGGCTTAAGAGAAGTTTTTTTTCCCATTTATCATAGGAAACGCCGCTTAGATAACGTCAGCATTTTGAACTGAAAAGGATCGAATGTAGCCGAGGAATATTTCGCGTGATGTAGTGGTTATGCAATTCAACTAAAACGGAAATGATTTCGGTAAAATCAAACATGTATTATCAAACGAAATTATCTCCATCTCAAATTCGCAATACAAATTCAAATTGAGCAAAATGGAGTATTCCATCTCCAATAACTTTATAACTTTCGCACCAAATGATAAAAATCTAATCGAAGGGACGTTGAAACAACGTAATTCTTTTAGTTAGAATAAAAATTCAACTACTAAGGGAGTTCAAAAAGTAAGCAAAGTAGTACGGATTATACAGTATTCTAAAGATTAAGCCGCCTTTAACGGTTTGTGAACGACTAAAATAGCATTGCCTCTTATTTTCTTCTTATATCATGCAATATCTTAATACTTTAGCGATACTCAACATTATTTCTAATATTTGTACAGATATATGATTGTCATTTTTGCGATCCGAGTAAGAAATCAACAAAAGAAAGACTTATAACACTCAAGTGGCGAAAATTCTTTTTTGATTCTCTAGAAAACCACCTCAACAAAACACCGTGATTTCGATTGCTCTCTCACATGGAGAACGGGCATATTTTTTTAAAAATCGCGCAAAAGACCACTCGGTGACGAACTTAGGATCCGTTTGTGAGAGAGAATTGCATAATAATATTAGATAAGTGCAGTCTGAACTGATCCGAAGTTTCAATCCTATATCTTGTTGGGAAGGTCCCAAAATAAGATTCCGTTATCCCTGTTTGAAATGCATGGTAGAATCGGAATGACGCTCTTGCATCGAGCCAAGGGCCATTAGAGACACGGTGAACAGCTTGAATGAATATTTTTAAACTCCTTTGTTACCATTCCGGGTTTTATCTTTCCAGGTTATCGGAAAGGATTGAAAAAGGATCGTTGTCGGTTGTGAGGTCACGGTCAAGAAGGTGGAACGTTATCTCTCACATAAAGGCAAGCCAATAGTAATGGAGAAAAGATATTGATTGCTATAATATGTGATCAATTTTCTCTGGTAGTTTTCGTTCCGGCTGTATGCAATAAATCGCATTTACAAAAAATGAAATGTAAGGATTCTAAAAACGGAGCCTACAGAACTCCAGAATTTGGAAAATATTGAATTTGCGTGTTGGAAAGCAATAATTTATGATTTATTCTATATGAATACTAAAATAAATGAACTATACAATGAATACTAAAAATCCACTCATTCGTATGGACTTCCTTCATAACTTGAGAAATCGAGCACTGTGGAAGCACTCAGTCTTCCGATACACCAGCAGAAGGTTCATATGCGAAGCCGAGAAAAAATAATTCGAACGATTTTCAGTCCCAAAAGAAGAGAATTCAAATCCAATCTCCTAATACGACCAATATATTACATAGTATAGATATATCTTGATTTGGTACATAAAGATAAAATCTTTGTAAACTCGTGTAAATACATGTAATTCTATGAACAACATAGAGGAAACCATACAAAAGAGAATATAATTGATGTAGTGCTGCATGTCGATGAAATGAAAAATACTGCCGCAATGAGAGCACTCTGCAAAGTGAAATCGCTGCATTGAAATCTATAGTTGACTCTATCAGCCCTTCTAGACCTCCGTTCGAATATCATGTGTTTTATGTATACTTTTCTCATTACTTCTTAAATTTCTGATTTACTTTGTACATGAAATCTTATGTCACTTAACAGTATGATAAAAATAGCCGTATTGAGGCCCATAAACTTCCATTAATTACGTATTATGTTTAAAAGACGCCAAGATGATGCATCTCCAATAAAAAAATTAACTCATCTACAATCATTGAATTGCTACGCAGAGTGGTAATTCTAAATGTGAGTAAATGATCCTTAGCTAATTTCTTCGAAAAAAGAGAATTGCGTCACAATAACACATACTTAATAAATGGAATGAAAGACAGAAATAAATTGAAGAAAGCTGAAAAGTACTTACTATGATTTGAAACGTGATTATGGAGAAAAATGCTCAAGGTGAATTGGACAGATAGAATTAAAAAAGAGGAAGTACTATTGAGAATATGAGAGAAAACTGCTAAGGGAAATCAAAAAGAGGAAGACAGCAAGGTTGGGGCATATTCTATGCCGAAATTAAAAGAATAATTTAAGGAAAAATGGGGAAAAAGAAGAATGGGATGGCATAAGAAACGGCCAATGAAAGACAACGCCCAGGACCGAGTATGATGGAGTTGAAACCTGTCGGAAGACATCCAATATTATCGAATTACTTATTATAGTTATTAAATTATTATAGTTATTTATCCAATTACTTTGTCTTATGGATTGTCTCGTCATTGTGTAAATTGTCGCGCAGTAATTACTTGCGTTCGTCTTTACGGTACTTAAGAAGCTACGTATTTCCTACGTAATGATTGATTTTGTTTGCTTTTAACAGTGATTTGCGTCTATAATTTCGACTTCAAGGTAATTAATTTTTATTCCTGTCATTCGTTGTCTTAGGGAAGGTTTAGAACGTATTTTTTCTAGCAATTCAGAATAAGCAAGATTTCAATTTAGTTGGTAACAAGTTTAACTTTTAGAATAACTTAAACATCGTGTAATTGGGCATACTTTAGTTAGTTAAATCGCTTAAATAAAAACGTTGAACCGATCTTAATCCCTCCGTAGAACGCACAATGGTTTATAATCGAAACAAACTTGATACATGTGTTTTAGGAATGCGGAGGGTACCATAAGGTAGGTGAGTTATCATAATGGACGTTATTTCAATTTTGTTTCAGAAGAGAACTGTCGAAATCGATGAAGGAGCATCAGCACAACTTTCGCTAACACGGCTGAGTGCTCAAAATCAAGGAAGAAGTACTTTTTGTCTGAAGAAGTTAATTTTCTTCTACCAAAAGTTGGAAATAGGAAGTAACAAGAACGATTGCTTAGCACAGGAGACGGCTGTTACTGCAGAGAAACCAAGAGGAAATAATGGATAGAAATATATATAATAATGTATAATATTGTGCATTGCTCCATCATCATGCAAATTTTCACGTTGTAATTACATGCGTTCGACTTAACGACACTTAAGAAGCTACGTAAGGACTACGTAAGATTGATTTGACATGAAATCACGTCACCTTTATCGGTTGCAAACTTTGTTTCATTTGTAAATATAAATCAGAAATAATGGTCGTACGAAATGAAAACAAGCACAAAAAGAATGGATGTTGAATAGAGATTCTTATTTTGATTTTGAAACGTTAAATCGTTATCTAGTCAAAATGGTTTTAAATTCGATTGAAAATTTTGTGAAATTTGGAATCCATAATAATATTATGATCAACAAGAAATGTTATGAAATTTTAGCATTTGCAGATACAAAAAATTTACAGTGTACATCTGCGGAGAATAGTAGGGAACGATAATTTATGGAAGGTTTCTTAATCACTTCGTCTTTGCCAAAGCTATTTTATTATAATACAACTACTAGGTGTGCTTTTCGTTGGATAACCCTAGAATTTAGAATGTACATTGCGAGTTGTCTTTCGGCACAGGGATGTACAACCAATCTGCACCTCTCAAATTACTTTATGTCACATATCGTAGTAGTACATCGAGTACATAACTACGTAACTGTACGTCTTTTTTGCTACTTGGGAATTTATTGTCAACGTAGGGGTAGAGTAACTCGAAATATTTGCGGTAATAATCAACGTTTACTCCACATTGAGATTCAACAGGCTGTTCAGCTACTCTAACTAGCATCAGTAAAACGTTGAAACGTGCCAATTTTGAGAGTTCATTCCTTCCAGATAAATAGCATTTTGCATCCGTAATATTGGTTGGATCGCGTGTGAGTCAAAGCGAAATAAATTAATAAAGCAAATTAATGAATAAAGCTGATTAATTAATAAATACATTTTTTACGGGATGTCAGTCGATATTGAAGAATTGGGCCCTTCACGGATTTGCATTAAAACTAACAAAGGAACCTGTAAATTCTCTAAGGAAATACAGAGAGTTGTTCTCACTAATTTCAATTTGGATAATGTAACATTTATGTATAAATTTCTTACCTCTGACTAACTGTATGTCAACGTTTTTTGGATAGCAAACTTCATGTAATGAAATAAGTAAATAGTCTGATGTTTGCCAAGAGTATGGAAAATTTGATGAATACATTTAAATCGTGACTTATTTGACTATAATAACAACATAATATTGCCAATTTAAACTTTTATATCTTTATTTACGATATAAGTCACTCAAAACGACAAAACGAAAGATAGCGCGTCAATACGCCACGGAGTTAGAGTTTAGCAAAGGCAAGGTTTATACACGATTCATATACAATGCATTCATAATGACGAAAAGGAATTTAGAAGTTTTCTATTTCTTTTCATCTATGATTCTATAATATCTCATGGTTGAGTTCACAGTAGAACATGTAAACCTCTATCCTTGGTATCGGTGAAGCAATTTTAGTTTCAGTAAGGAAATCGGAAAGAATCTACAGCTAAATGCATTGCCCTAAGCTTTCTAAGGTCGATCCTACAAACACTATTCACTCTTATCGCATTGTTTTACAGTAATAATTTAACATGATGGAGAAATAGACGCTATCCCCTTAATATTTTTTAAACCAACCCATCCAACCTGTTTACCAGGTGGTAAGCAAAGAAATGAGAATATAAAGGAGCACAAGACCTCAGGGGAACCAAGCATTTATAATATGGGACAATAAACGGATTTATTTGGCATAAACGTCAACATCTTCCAAGTGAAGGCTGAAATATCCATAAACATTAGTGTTTCACCATTTATTTCAGAAGTCTTTCGAAAAAATATTGAAATGAACCTTAAAACGGTTTATTTAGCTGAACATTTCAAACAACTTCAAAATTAAAGCTGATATTTACATTTATACCCTGCAAACCGCCACTGGCGCATGACAGGGGGGAAAACGAATCACTTCGCACATTATATGATTAATATTACGAGAATAGGCTGAAATAAACATAAAAAAGGATGATATCGCTCGATATATGTGTAATCCCTCAAAGCAAGGCGAAGACCGGCAGATATACGTCGTATTTAGCACTTTATTTAAAAGGATCCCAATATAATATTACCAATTCAAACTTTAATATCTTTATTTACGATATTAGTCACTCAAAACGACTCGAAGATAGCGCGTCAATACGCCACGGAGTTAGAGTTTAGCAGAGACAAGGCTTATACACGATTCATATACAATGCATTCCTTATGACGGAGTTCACGGTAGGACATGTAAACATTTCTGAACATGGCTGAAACCTCCATAAACTTTCGTGTTTCCCCATTTATTTTAGAACTCTTTCGAAAAAATATTGAAATCAACCTTAAAACGGTTTATCTAGCTGAACATTTAAAACAACTTCAAAATTAAAGCTTATAACGCCACCAAAACGCCGTATTTACCTCTATATCTAAATATGTTGGATGTCCAGGAATAAATCTGACGGAAAATATTTACATTTACATTTATACCCTGCAAACCGCCACTGGCGCATGGCAGGGGGAAAACGAATCACTTCGCTCATTATATGATTAATATTCCGAGAATAGGCTGAAATCGACAGAAAAAAGGATGATATCGCTCGATATATGTGTAATCCCTCAAAGCAAAGCGAAGACCGGCAGATATACGTCGTATTTAGCACTTGATTTAAAAGGATTCCAATATAATATTGAAATTAACCACAGTATTCCCTTATTACCTCGGCGTATTCAATTCAACATTTGAAAAAAACATTTTTACATCTCAGCTCTAAGGCTTTCGCTGTGAGTTTCACCTGAAGAAGCCAACGGTAGTGTTAGCGAAAAATGTATTTTTTAATTATCCGACGACGCTGTTGTATCCCGCAAGACGACATTTTCCAATTTTTACTTCTCGTTTTATAGAATTATGAAGTTGTAAAAAACAATTAACAATCAAATGTCATGCATCGTTGATCCGATGCTTATAGAATAAATTAGTGACAGAAAAACACGAGCACATATTTCCTATCTTAATTGAGGAATTCACCAAAGTGTCGATTAATATATGCACTTTTCATTTCTAATAAAACCACAATGTTCCAAAACGAATCCCTTATGAAATTTCATGTCTTTCGGTATTATTATTGTTTTCGTTCTGCTGTCAGTTCTAATTTAATTTCTCAATGTAAAGGTTATCTGCATGTGATAAAAGCAAAGTGTACGTGTTATTCTTGTGAAAACGGAAGTTTTCGTCTCCGTAGGATCTGAAGACGATAATGTGAATAATATATGAAGTTCTCCCTGTGATGGGAGCTTATTTAAAGTCATCTTAAGTTTGAAATTCGATCAGCATTTGGTACTCGAATAAACGCAACCATGCACGTATTCACACACATGATGCTATTTCATATTTTATAATTTAATTATTTTGAATTCAGTGATACGGCGCGAACGGTGTATTGAGGTTTCTGTTCGGAATATTAAATTCTATTTATTGAATCGAAAACATTGTATTAATAGATAGTTATTATACAAGATATGATTAATGAAACTGTTTATTTTGTGATGTAAAATTATAAAAAAGATAAAGATATAAGTTTTTATTTTGACCTCAAAGGACTGACGGAGTCAAAGTATGGTTGATATCCATTTTCATAGTTATCTATTTAAATTTTAAGATCGAAAGTATTATGCGAGAATATCAAGTTATTTTAAAATAGAATCACTGTAAAAGTCCATTGGCTTATCAAAATAGGTATAAAATATAACAAATATTTCTTATGACTTCAGACCGCTGACCAAGACGATCTACTGAAAACTATTAACTATATTCCCAATATAAAAGTTATTATGGG
Organism: Pachydiplax longipennis; assembly: GCA_036926295.1. Taxonomy (NCBI): domain Eukaryota; kingdom Metazoa; phylum Arthropoda; class Insecta; order Odonata; family Libellulidae; genus Pachydiplax; species Pachydiplax longipennis. The sequence continues at coordinate 7,187,323 of JAVFKF010000024.1, read as the reverse complement.
AACCTCTCTCCACGATAAGATGTTGTTTAAGAATAAGAAATATTAAAGGATAAGATTTTCAATTCGGTGGAATGCGGGAGCTAAGCTAATTCCTCCTCTACGCAGGATTGATTTCCGAATTTTCAATACTCTGTGCATGTCTGATGCTCTCATTACACATTTTTGAACTCTAAAGTATAATATGCCCAATCTACATATGATCGCTTCCTCAACATATTATCAATGCGATTTTGCCTTTTACACGTAATTGGAAAATTCTGATTCTTACTGCGGACCTCAAATTGATGCTTTGCAAGGAGTTTGAAACTGAAGCGCTCTGTATGCATTCTTTTATGAAATATGTAATTATAGCATAAATTTATGAAAACAATTTTCAAGCATCGCCAAGAAAAACCTTCCAATAACTAATCGAACTTTATTTGCATTTTTCAGAACATACTAAATATACTTCAAAACCATTAATTAAAGTTGTTAAGACATTTCTATTTCACAAACTCAAACATAAGAATACTATGCTATAAACTAGATTGTTCAATGTCTCATTTTCAACGAAGATCGTATTTAATTTCAATCTACCGTGGGAAAGAAGCTTGAAATCTACTTGAATTAACTCTAGTTGAATTTATAATGTTAAATTACAGCTTCACTCACCACGGACCGAACCGGGAACCATTGTCGACCATTCCCTGCCCAAGCGTGTATTTCAACTACCCCAAGCCTTGTTATTTCACAGAAAAATGCATGATATATCCCGTCTGCACTTTCAAAAATTTCGAATCCAACCCTTAACCAGGTGGTGAACAGGAAGAGGAAAAAATGGAGGAGATACCGACCTCGGGGCACCCTGACTATTTCATAAGATTGGTGCTTAATAATGTGTATGGAATACCACTGTATGGATGTCTCGGTGCCTACTAATGCTCCTAGAAAGACATCTAATGCCCATCACCAAATCACATATAGAAATAAAGAAATAATTTTAACTTACCTTCTTATATGTGTTCCAACATTCATATATACGCAGTGCCACTCAAACATTAATCACTGAATAGAGCACTCTTTAAACACAGAAAGCTGCACACATTACAAATCACACTTCACTCACTTGCCCACTATCATAGCACTACACACAGTTATCCTTTTCTTATTCTGGCCATTCTCAGTCGTCTCAAAGGAAAGAGGCCGGAACCGTGCTTGGTCGTCCTTCTAGCCATGGAGACATACTCACCTTTGCAACGCCTCTGGTCTAATTGTGACCACGAAATTAAAGGCCCCAGGTGACGAAGACGTCCTTCAGCCAAGTATTTGTGAAACACATAGGCGTCTGAGATAAATTGAGAAAGGAATGCATTGAAATTTAACTCGTTATGTATGATCTTATCAATAGTGCTCAAAATGTGCAACTTCCCTAAATTTACATATTCTTAACCATTCTCAACAATAAATGTAAGGCCCTATGGTTCGCAAGTCAAATTTATCGAGCCATCACCAATAGCAAATTGAGTATAAAATGTTTTTTATTATTCTGGAGTTATATGTAAATATTATACCATAAAAATCGCCACAGCTTTTAAAATAGGCCTTGGATATAAGCATTACTGAAAATGAGACTATAGTAGTTATTAGAATCCTTTCCTTCAGGAAATGAATACCTATAATGTGTACAGTTTGATAAGAATTGATTTATACCAGAACATCCCTCGTTTTTTCAGTGAAATTATATTTTCTCTATTTTTAGATTGATATATCGTACAATATTTCGTCATGTATTGTAAAATGTTATGCATGCAAAGCTTATTACGAACTATTATGAAAATGTAATGAACATCATAAAAAATATAAATGAAAATAAGAATAACAAAATGAAGTTAATCATTAAAATTACTGACAACTGAATTATCTAGATATTTTATACAATCTACATATAATATTATGCATAATATTTCTCTAGGTAGACTTTGATTATCTATATTTCATAAAGAATCCTTTTAATATGATCATTCCTTATGGGAAAAAAAATTATATTATAATCCGGAAAAACGAGCAGAGATGTCTATGCAATAAAAAACACTATATATATGAACATACATAATCATGTCTATTTTATAAGTGAATCAAGAGCATCTCATGAAGCTACTACATATTAAAAGGCAACAATTCTATCATTTTACTACTTTTCAAAGATGACATACTAATTGGAAAGAAAAGGAAATGGAAAACCACATTAATGGATTTTATCAATTATTAATTAATCTAAAGCAGCTCTGAGGGTAGTGTAATGGTTTAGAAAGGTGCACTGATTAGTAAGATTTCCCCAGAAGTCTTATCTATCATTTCCAATTCGTCCAGATCCTCCCTTTTGGTTCCCGGTGGAGAATTTTTGCCGAAAAGTAATTCAGGTGTCTGCTATCCAAAGGGTGGGCGCCACAGTCTGGTTTTATAAACCTGTTTTAGAAGGAAGAATAAAGATGATTTTGAATCATATTTGTTATTTCTCTTAATCTATACAGTAACCAAATTTAATTTTAATCGCTATAACGTATCTCTTCATACTTCATAGCTCTAAATTACGAATATGGAGGGCTAAGAGTTTGAAGTATAAGGGAGAAACAGAATGAGAATTGCTTTCTTTGCAAACGCAATTTATTCTCGCAATTATGCAGACCAATCTTCCACATTCGCCGAATCAGATAATTAAGAAACGAGCTCGGGATAACTATTCTTGTAGAACTTTTGCAAAAAGATTCGGCAGATCAGTAGGCGATGGGTTCTGCGACTATGGTCGGAGAACCCATCGCATGCGACCAGTGATTACAGATATCGATATTAACTTGGCAACGCAAAAAAGATCCATGTTCTCTATTTATCTCTAATCTTAAGCCGATTTTGAAGGATTTCGTACTAAACTCAATTCCAATTTTCTGTATTTTGTACAGTTTATGCGTAATCATATGGATAAATATATTCCCTCCAAATACACTAAAAACAGAATAATGAACCTAGATGGTATAACTAATAGACTAGGAAAGCATTAAAGAAACAAAAACGATTTAATTTGAAATTTAAAACTGCTAAGAGTCTTCCAAACAACATAATCACGGATCAAATAATCGGCGTATATAAACGAGCAATAACACAAACGATACGAATTACCTATAACTCCATACACCAGAGAAAATGAATGAGCAAAGAAAGAAGGATATGAACATACCTGAAATATCTTGATGTTACAAATATATGGAAATTATAAGTCTCCAAAAAAACCTTCGGTAGATTTCTTTTCTCCTGTAGTATCTCGATTGATTCTTCTGGCCATAGATTATCTTAATGCTCCACAAAATGTACTTTCCATGAGAAAGGGACCTCTTGGTACGATTTCTTTGACGATGAATTTCTCAACAACCTGAAAATATACCAAAAGGAAAGAATGTATTACTTTTTATAAACAAAGAGTGATACAAAAACAAAACTGAATGCAACAGATTTCAAAGATTATGATTGCGTATGCATTGCCGAAGTGAGGTATGAAATGAATAGGAGGATGTATAGTTGGGACGATTATATGAGAATAGAGCAGCTGAGTTATAAAATCAGTGGTCTACCCAAGGATTATAAACACATCTCGAACCTAAAATGAAGTGTTTGTCGAACCATTTATTTACATTAATTTAATGTAGAATGTATTATTAAAAGGTTAATTACCTTGTATTTCTGTAAAATGAAAATATAAAATAAATTAATGTGCTAGGCAATCTTAATCCGTGTATCCATGGCCAAAATCAATCATCTCGTCTTCCGACAATCATTAAAGAGAAACAATTCATAAAAATTCATGGAAACTTTAAAACACAACAGGAGATTCTTTGTAAAACTTGTATAAAGCCAATGATACTTCCTACTCCATTCTTCACTGTCTTGAAAATATATTTGATATTAACATTACTTTAAAATATTGGAAAATACTAAGAGAATTTCACATCTATCTTTCTTTTGGATTCCTTAAAAATTTTATAGATAAGGTAAGATTAAGAAAAACAATAGTATGAAAACTGAATTTGATTCTACTTAAGATAAATTGGCAAATTTCCTATCAAATCATATGCAAGGAAATATAAAAATAAATAATGTGAGAAAATATGGCTTACCATAACCGTTGTATTACAGAACACCGCGAACGGAGAGATGGACACCATTCTGCCGTGTACATTCAGACTCCCAGAAGAAAATATCACTATGAAGTAGGTGATTAAATCGTTGTCACGGAAACCTAATCTTTAACAGAGATGATTAAAGTATCAATACATGATTACTATGCCTTGTGGAGAGAGAGACATTTAAAAATTCTTCGAAATGCCAACTACTAGCAATAGGAAAATCTCACCACCACATGTGGAATATGAACTGGAGGAAAGGAATTTCAGGAATGGAGCTAGACTATTCTAGAATATTCATTAAAATTCTTTCCGAGCTTAATAGAAGTTGTTTTTCGTATTTATCTTTGAAAACGCCGCTTTGATAACATCAGCATTTGGAACGGAGAAGGTTGAATGAAAGCGAAGAATATTGTTTGATGTAGTTAAAAAAGCTGACAATCAGTCCGAGAAAATTTTACCCAAATGATCCCTAGTTATTCTGAATGAATCGGCTCAACCCACTAGTGATGTCCCATTAGACTTCTCGGATGGTCTCTCCACTAACTAAAGATAAAAAAGCATTAGCCCGACCTTCCCTCTTCCTATAGGGAACGGCATTCCTCGACCGACAAATTCGGAGGTCCTCCCCCAACACGCGTCGGCCGTATTCCACCCATTATGATAGAAGACCCGAAAAACGGTCATCTTCCTTCTCTCTCGTCGCTCGGCTGGCTGGCCAAAGGAAGTCGCTCAAATTTCAATCTGTATCGAACGTCGCCGACGTCAGGGACTCTCTGTAGGAACAGGGGTTGGAGAACGTCCAGGTCTATCAATTAAAAACAACTAGACCGACAGCGGCGCAGCTAAAAGCCGAAATCAAGAGCGTAACTCTCCGTGCACTCCCATTTCTTGTTGTGGCGGCGCATCCCTCGGTTGTCGTGAGCGACTTCTCGAGATACGATACGTTTGCTGTTTGAAAATTAGAATCGTACCTCTTCAAACCCCCGGCCTCAGTGCCGCAGATGTCAGGCCTATGGCCACACTGAGAAGGCGTGCCACATGCCGCATCGATGTGTGAAATATGATCGGTGATCGTGATAACAATAATTTCGTTTCCATATACAACCCCACTTGACAGGATATACGTGCTGATGACATAGAACGCCTCATGGCACCACAGCTGTCCTGGGAGGAGATGTTAAGGCCTAGTGCACCTCGTGGGGCTGTCGCCGTAGGTGGAATCTTCAAAAAAGCCCTACATAAACATCGATTTAACGCTCATAACAGTGACAGTCTCACCAATATAATCACCGGGAACCCCTATTTGATTGATATTCATAACAACCTTCTATCCGGAGCAATCTTTTGTTGAAGCCCTAGAAGAAGGAAGATGAATTTAAGAATTGCAAGTTATAGTAAAATATTAATGAATTTGACGAGGTCGGACGTATGGGGAAGGAGATATGGCGCAAAATCAATCGCCTTGTTGGTAAGAAAAAGGACAACAGAGGGTCTTTTATAATTCATGAGAACGAAGGCATTCCAAAAGACGATAAGAAAAATTCTCTGATTTCCTCTCGGCGCAATATCGGCCGTCCGAGGATACATGTTTAAGGAGCGTGGTGGAGGGAGAGGTCGCCCTAATAAAATCGTTATCATCCCAAAGCTGGGGATATATCTTACAATTAGAAAAAATTACTGACCGATTAATCTTCTCCCCATATAGGGCAAGGTTTTGGAGGGGTTGTATATCTATATATGTATAAATGTATAAATATATACATGTATATATATAAATATGTATGTATATATATATATATGTATATATATATATATATGTATATTATATATATATACATATGTATATATATGTATATTTTATATATATATATATATATATATATATATATATATATATACATATATATATATGTATATTATATATATATATATATATATATATATATATATATATATATATATATATATATATATATATATATATATATATATATATATATATATATATATATATATATATATATATATATATACTCACACACTGGTAAAAAAATTTCCCTAAGCCCTTCATCACATCCACAACAGATGCTGTAATGCGTGGTTGACGGTCCTGATGACTGTATCCACGGGGACTAACGAGTTGTGTAAACTAAAGTTTAAGAACAGCGGGTCTAACTGTTTAAAGTATAAAACTATGTAGTTTTTAGTCAGGGATGAAAAATATATATAAATATATAAATACTGCACTAAAAATATGTAAATAAAATAAAGGGAAGGGGTTGGAAAGGTAGAGGTGGGGAAGGAGGGTGTTTAAAAATTCCGCGGTGGAAAATTAAAACATAAATATATTGAATTTAAAATATAAATAAATCAAATCGGAAAATTAGTTAAATCATTTGGATTCCTGTCAAGTTTTTTTTATTTCATTTCTTCTGTTTATACAATTTACATTTTTATCCTTAAATTCCTTTTCTTATTTATAATCGTTAAAAGGCGCTGCATTTCCAAATACGGAAACAAATGATCAGAAAAGTCTTTTAGTTATATTTATTTATTTATTCAATTATCGATTTTACTTCTCAATATCAATTTGGCCGTCAACCCTGTTTTAAAATTTCACCTTTTTAAAACCGCGAATTACAAAACAAAAACTTAGGGAGACTTACGCGCATGAAATCCCTCGGACCAGTCGCCGCGTTTATCAATATCCCTTAGGGAAACCAGGAAAGGAAATGGCTCAACTCGCCGCGCGCCCAACTCGCCGCGGGAATTTTTAAATACGTTCTGAACTATGAAATTACTCGTTCTTCGCAAGGGTTTTAACTATCTAATATCATAGAATGAAGAAACTAAGAGATCTCCTTAATTTTACGGTAAGACCATAGCACCACTTCATAGAACCAATTAATCCTTGTTAACCCTTGATTGGTTTAGTGGGGTCGATATAACCCCAGGCGATATACTTCCTTTGATAATACGTAAGGTATTTAAGATATTCATACAACAGTTTTTTACTTATGTAAATAATTTTGCACTACATTTATGATCTGATAATTTCGTTAATTTTGAGAAACGTGTTGTCCTAGACCCACCAGGAAGACCTGCACTAAGGTTGTAAACAATCCCACAATGAATGAAAAGAATGAATAACGTATTAGATATATTCCTCTTGGAAATTCGTTAAGGCTTGTGATATTTTATCAGTGACCATGAACCTGTGTATCTGGAGCTGTTTTCATCGTGCTTACGTCGCCGCTAACCGTGAATACTTAAAAAGCGACTTTGAGAGTTGGGCTTCTAAGGGGTCAAACAAAGAAGTATGTGGAAATTTTACGCGGTGTTTCAATACAGGCTTAGAGAGGTAAGTACGACCAAGGATATTGAAACGGAATGCGGACCCTGAGTATTACAATGAGAAATAAGGAGACTGAGAAAGAAATCAAGAAAATTGTACAAGATGAGAAATAACAGGGAACAACATAGGGTAAAATATAGGGAGGTTATCAAATTGCTTAACAGCGAGAAAAAGGAGGCAGAGGATAGATTTCTGGAAAACTTATCGGGAAATTACGTAAGCATTAATTTTTATAGGCATATAAAGCACCGAAGAGGGGGAGAACGCTAAATATAAGCGATAAAGGGACTTCAAAGGAATGTGCTAACAACTACTAAGGAGATAGAAGAGGAGTTCAGAAACTTATTCTCCAGTATTTACGAGGAAGCATATAAAGCTTGTAACTTAATTGCATTAGCATACCAGACTAATTCGTACATATCTTTTATTACATGTTCTAAAGACAGTTAAAGAAAATCAGTGAGTTAAAAAACAGTAAATCTCAAGGTCAAAACGACAAACGAACTGAGGTTCTTAAGTTAGGAAGCCGCGATATAGTTATTTATTATAAAAAATATTTAATGTAGACATTAACAACGATCAGCTGCCATAGGTTTGGAGATCAGCCACTGTACTTCCGATACACATAGAGGGAGGAAAAAGTCACTAAAAAATTATAGACCTATCACCTTAACTGTCTAAATTAGTCTCATTTGAAGTGGTGAATCTTTTCACCAGTGTACCCATCAGTGAAACATTGCAAATTTTGGAAACATTGTTATCTAAGACGGGACGAAGTGTTCAAAGTTGACATTTTATCCCTACTTAAGCTGTGCACAGACCAAAATTTCTTCTTCTTCGACGGCGATTTCTATAAACAAACCGATGGCCTTTTATGGGACACACTTTCTGGGAGACATCTTTATGCACAATTTGGAATGTAAACTATTTAACTGTTCTTCTGTTCTTTTGAAATTTGTCAAATGTTGGTTCAGATATGTGGATGATGTCTTTTGTGTATGGTGTGGTATTCAACCATTCTTCTGACTTTGAAATTCTTCACTATACGGATGGAAACCAAAGGCTTAATTTGAGATAATTTTCCATACAAATTCCAAACAATGTAACGTGGTTAATGAGCACCTCCCATTGATTCCATGCATTCTATCACCAACTGACAATGTTGCTCTACCTCCAGTTCCGTCCCCTCTCTGTCCTTTCCCCCACGCCCCTCTTTCTTTATTTACATTTTTCACGTCAGTCTTAATTGTTAATATTATGCTTAACGTTATTGCTAGGTCACTTGATGATAAATATCAATCTCCGAAACTAGCCTTTTTACTGTCTTTTACTGTTTATAATAAAAATGTGAGGAAAAGAAAACAAATTCTTCTTCTTCATTTTGGCATATTTCTACAAGACATCGCCGGAGACTGTGAATTTTACTTTTTAAATTTAGGAGGTGTTGCTCTGGCGAAGAAACGTAAGATAAAATAGGTGTAGCTTTTAGTAGCCATTTGAAATGGAACGCTGATATACAAAATACTTTAGGTAAAGTTGATAGAAGATAATATTTTGTAGCACGCACTCCTCAAAGATCATGCAAGAATGTTAGAGAAAATGCGTTCGTTGGTTAGGCCTCTATTACGGAGAATACTTGTGGGATCCTTATCGTATAGGAACTATAAAAGAAATGGAAAAGTTGCAAAGAAGGGCGGCGACATTTGTCCTAAGGAATGATAAGCGGAGATGTTAATGGAATTAGGTTGGGAAAGTCTGGAAACTAGGAGGAAGAAAAAGAGGTTATTATGTATGAATTTATATTTGCACTGTATTCGTATCGGTCACTGCGCATAAAGTTCTATTGTATAAACGTCGCCACATGACATGAGGAATATCTGCGACGGCATCGTTTACTTATAATAATAATTATTGATACTTTAAAGATGATGATAATTTGAAAAAGGCTTGAGGATATATTGGCTAACATTAATTAGTTTTATCTTGGAACTGGTTGAATACTCTTACTGTCGCTGGAAAATTCTTTTCAGAGAGATATGCTTTAATTTATTAATGTTATCAAGTAATGAATAGATAGCTTTTCTCCTTCTAACTCCTTGTAAAGCATCATATTCAGGACCGCAAGTGGAAGTGAGACTTTCAGTAGCAAATTTTTCAATTCGAAATTAAAGAAATAGCTAACAAGAAAATCTTTACTTCATCGTAGCTGAATGTCAAATTGAAAATCTAATTCTTTATATTTTAGATTATTTCTGATGAGCCAAAGAACAATTCTAATAATAAAATTTTAAAAATTATCGCTTTCCATATACAATCAATTAAATTAAAAGTATTCGATTAAACTATTTGAATAAATTTACATGAAAATAGCTATCAATAGAACCTTCTCCTAATCACTAATAGCAGTTCAATCTGAAACTCAATTTCTTATCTCTTATATTATTTTCGATACCGCAATGGATTACACATCTGATTTTAATGTATGTAGCTCTCATAACGGAAGACATTTTACTAATCCATTTAAATATTAAAGTGTAAGAAACCTATCCGTAGCTATCAATTGAATAACAATTACTCGTTACGTACATATAAATCGTATACAGGCTATATTTCTGTTCCGAAATTTAAATAATAAGTTAATGAAATTCAGAATACCTCACACTAGCATCACAGGGAAAATAATCAATCATGATTTATATTCTTATAGTCGTTTGTATAAATTTTCTCGTGGAGAATGCACAGGCATCTCAGCTATTCCATTCAAAAACCAGGTGTCATTAGAAATGTGTTATTCATTAGGCGAGAAAAACCACAATATGATCATGTCCACCATCCATCTCTTGTTTGATTTTAAAAGAGTGATCGGTTTCAAAGAAGCTTCTTGAATCTCAAGCCTCCACCCCCAAAATAAAATATTGTGGACATAATCAGATGGCGATTTTTAGTATCTATTCATAAGTCTTCATAGGTATCGCTAATTAATTAATCGCGTTCTTTATTAATCGCTGGCAAACTGATGGAAGACTATGCGAACATTCATAGTTTCGTATGGAAGGAAATTTGACTGGTATGTGGAATATTAATCGCAGGATAGACCATAGAGCTAATATAACATTACTCATGCCTTCCAACAATGATTTTCAAAACTCAAATACAAAACGCACACAAATTTTACGCGCAAGCTATTTCTGTAAGACTTAAAACCTGCAATGTGTCCGTCTTGGATTCGATTCCTCGATATACTCATATAAATATAATTCGCCTTGCGAAAAATGTTCATCTTACCAATTTATGGTCGAAGATAATGAACCAATAACAGATGACATAGATAACGACAGGGTATTTCTGTTAAGAATTATTAAGGATAATCATGGATATAAGAAACCGCAACTTGCGTTTGAATTGTGTAGTTACTATTTGTCTGCGACAATTTCATTTCCTACGAATCGGATCAGATTGCAACGCTGAATTCATCTATCCTCTACCAAAAAAAATTTTAATTATAAAAATTACAACAAATTACCATACATACCATGCGAAGAAACTGATTGATGTAATTCCAAAGAAATCATTTCGTTAACCAGTTTGTCAAAAAGCACTTTGCTCGTGAATAAGACACACTGTAAGATTGTGGTCGATAATTTAAAAGAGCACTTCACTACACTGAGATTACGGAAACACACCATTTAAACATTGGGTAACACCTCATTCAGTCGGTTAGGACACCGGCTGCATTTTCTAGCTCACTAACTCACAGCGATGGCTGTCAGCTCTCCCTTGATCCTAAAGAGCAGTCAGATTTCCTCGTCGTCATACTTCAATAGAATTCCATCTTCAGTGTTTGGTGAAGTGGTTCCCTCGGCAATGCTAAGGAAGTAAAAGAACCAATATCGGAAAATTAAGAATTCTGTATGGGAGCGCATGGTATGGTTAAAGCATGTTTTTTAGTTTCATTTGCATATACTCAGAAAGATTAATAATGTATGGAGTTATTTGACTCAATAATTGGAAAGATGATATCATCGTGAACGTTGAAAGAAACCAACTCTGTAAGTTGCCTTATGCTTGAGCTCTGAGTCAACGAACATATGGTCGAAATTTCAACAAACAATAAAGAATGATGAACATGAAGACACGGCAGCTGATAAGGGAAGGAATCATAAAGTTCCTAAAATGGTATTACAGAAGTTGGCAATTTTTGAACTATAATTTACCCTTCAAAGTCAAGGTTCGAAGTGCCAGAACTATTTTCAGTCAAATTGAATAAAATGTATGAAACCACTTCAGGTGATCGAGTAATAAATCTTCGTTGCAGATATCTACAAGGGGAGGAAACATCTGAATTTAACAAGATTAATTTACTAAAATTTCTGATTTAAAAGCGTATCATAGAATAAAGAAGATACAAATGAGCTACACCAGGAATAATGCAAGACCAAAACAAATAAATCTAAATTTTAGATAGTGTAATCAAGTTATCAAATGAAACATTTTCAGAGGAAGAAATAACTCTTCTCGAAAAGGCACCAAACTCACCATAATAGAAAGCACCGTTGCAGACGTAGAATCTTAAAAAATCTTGATAAAATTCTTCCGGAAACCTTCCCTTATGAATTTAGAATCCTGTCCCTGCAACAAATGTAAGAAATGTTCAGATATTCAAATCATTACTAAAACAGCAACCAAAATAGTTACCGGATGATGAAGTTATTCTACAGTTAGGGTTGTTTCTATGGAAAAGCAAATAAATGGAGTATTATTCTTATTATAGTTGAATATCAGTATTAACACGCTAAAGCAATGCATAATCTATTTAGTAAACCCCTACTATAACATCAATTTTTAATCATTATCTCACCGAAACTATATTGCTCACCCAATTTACAGATGAATATCATACCAATAACACCGATTATATCTTCAATTAATTCCCGTCCTAATAATGTCCCTCAATGTTTGAATGAGCTTTTAAAGAATTGCCGCTTCTACAAAATTGAGAGCGATTAACACTGAATACCGACACAAACATTTCATGCCGTTTACACGCGAAATTAAGATATACCTGGACAATGTAAGGGAAGAAGACATTGAAACTCCAATGAATAATATAAGGATCACTTCGGAAGTTAATTGCAATACCGTAATATAAAGATTGAAAGATATTGTAAAACCACACCTGTAATTCATTTTGCAGATTCCTTCCTTGCCTACTTATCCATCGTTAAAGGTCAAAAACAGGTCAGCGCGGTACATTAGCTACGACTGCAATGAATCATTTCTTGAAAGGTTACTGATTTGCGCCAAAACTGACTTTCTAACCCATTCCATTACGACGACGGATAAAGGCGGGATATGTTTTCTGTGACGATCTAGATTTTCGAACGAAGACTGTACTGAATAAGTTCGAGGATAATATCTGAGAGAGGGATACTGCTGTTTTACAAAACACGAATGAATCGGACATTGTGTTTTCATACGAAATTAAATATCGTTATACGTTACAGTATCTTTAACAATTATAGGCTCCCTTCCTGGAATGAGAGTCCGTTCTCCCTTCAAATGCCTTTCTTCTTGCTGCAGAACGCGCTTGGGCGGATAATTGACAAGAGGCGTAAACCGAACTATTCAGAAAATGTATGTCAATATCAACGCAGTAAATCTCTAATCATCTTCTTGAAACTCTTCAATCACCGCGAAGATTCACAACATTTTAAACTCCTTTATAAGGAAGCAATGAGGTCTTGGGTGATAAGAGTGCTATTTTCTGATAGTATTTTCGTTCATTTAAATTCCATTTCGTTTTAAATCCCGTTACATCACTTCAAAATAGATATCAAGCACGTAAACAGAGCTTTAAAAACTATTTTTCTAAACGTTGAGGTTCTCCTCGGAGAGACAACTATCAATTGAGCTAATCGCCACTTTAACAGCTGATGTTACTTTCTCTCTTACTCTTACTTTTATTGAGGGACTTATTTTATGTGATGCAAAAAGCTGGCATAACCCGAAATATTGCATCGTATAATCAACTGAATAGATATCTTCTATCCCCTAGTTGTTTGCACACTAATCTTTTTCCCTATAACTTTCTAAATATTGTATCTCTTCAAACATTGGAGGATAAGCATTAAGAGCAAATGAATTTTTCATTAAATATTTTTGACAAAAATTATGGATTTTGTTAATGAATAAGTAATATTTAGAATGATAATTAGATAATAATGTTAATAATGAATGAATGATTATTTCATAAAATTGAAATGATAAGGATATGAATTACGAAGTCATCCACGAGAACAGTACTAAATTTCTTTCATCCATCAGCTCATCAACTTTCATACTATTAAATTAGCTTTCTGAAGAAAAATACTGTTGATACTATACATAATAAATAAGGTTGTACCAAATATTTTCAGATTCAGCTTTAAAATTATTATCCCCTAAAGGAATCAAAAACTTTATGTTTTTACAAGAACGAAAACTTTACCCACTTGGTTTTGAGGAAGCCATTAATTCTATAAGCATTTGATATGTTTACTGTATAAATTCTGTTAAGTAGCCAAAAGTCTTGAAAACATTCTTCTGCTTTCCCTTTCTTAAATTAATTTGTCCATTTATGGTGTTTTTTATGGCTTTTGTAAAAAATATAACTATAAAAAGTGTGTAAGATTAAAAAGCATTAGAAACATGCCATATGAATTAATTAAAATGCCTTGAGTGCCAATATTTTTATTCCCAAGTAAACTATTTATTTAAGTGTTACTCAGATGCTTCAGGAGGCAGGATGGGAATCTTTAGAAGAAAGAAGGCTCAATCAGAGAATTAAATACTAGACAAATTCAGACAGAGCACATTCATAGATGATGTAGCTGATTATGCTCCCTCCTTGCTATATGGGCAATTCTGATAGAGCGAGAAAGATCAGAGAAATAGATGCTAAAACCAGTCAATTCAAAAATTCATTTTTTCTGAGAACAGTAAGCGAAAATAATTTACTAGGCAAATAGACTCATTGTGCTTTCACCCCCTGCCGCATGCCTAAAGGTGGCTTGCAGGGTACATATGTAGATGTAGATGTATTTGCCACAGAGTTACAAAGAACTGTCTTCCCAAAAATTGATTTCTAAATGAGTTTAGAGCAGAGATATTTAATATTTCATGGAAAACGTGAGATACTATAAGTACATAGGACATGCATAACAATCTGGTACCAAACTATAGATTGAGATTCATCTTTTCTACAATTTTTTGTATAAGTTTGCTTTCCCCTCACTTTCTTTTTAAGTGTCGTTCTTTTTGTATCACTTTCATTTCATTCTTCAGTTATTGTTTATAAAATAACTCTTGTGATGTCCTGTGATGTAAAATATTTAAAAGGAGTACTTCAATTATAATTCATAGGAATGCAACTAAATTAGATGATACATGATAATGCTTTAAAATTCATTGTAAAATTTCTCTGGTGTTCATTACTACAATAAGTATTTCAAAAACTTAAACTAGTTATGTGCATATCAGGTAGGTGTGGTCTTTATTTGGAGGCAATTGAAATTAATGACTTTTCCACATCTAGGAAATAATTATAATAGGGAATAATGGTAAAAATTAAACTTTATTGACAATGTAACATGTTAGGATTGTAAATTAATCAACCACTTGAATGACTCCTGTTTCTTTATCAACAACTCAATTAACTTGTTAACTTCAGTGGTAATCTATTTCATTGTTTAGTTAACCATAAGATTGCTACTTCTCCAATATCCAGAGCAATGGTTTCAGATAATCCTGTATATATTATATTAAACCATGCTTTTTTGGTGACTGGGGCTTTTCTCCCTTATTACTAAACCGATACGTTTAACTGAATGGCCATTAGAAAGGAAAAGTTTTCAGGATCCTGCAATAAATATTTTAATTATCGTGTTGCATCCTGGACAAAAAGATACCTGAGTTTCTATATATAGATTAAATTTGTTTATTTAGTGACGTTTGTATACAATTTTTAAAATCTGATAGATATGACTATTTGTGGTCTAAAAATGTTTGAAACACATTTTGCATGTTATATCTTAGTCTCCATGAAGGAAGACCTCAACTATTTTGAATAGAAAACTCCTTGAATAAGCATAATTTTCATAGGTGTCTTCCATTGCCCATCTTTCGTTAATTGAATAACTCTGATTCATTGAATGCATAAGATGTAATTACATTGCAGACATGTAGTAGTTATTTTTATATTTTTCTGGAAAAGAAAAATCTTGGAAATAAATAAGTAACGTGGATGCAGATGGTATATTTTGTTGTTTCATCTTTGTTATACAGGTTTAACCTTAAGCTGTAAGTGACATACCATAACGGGTATACAAAAAGTATGAGTAAAGCTTTTAGTGATGTTTTGATATTTGTTTGAATGTGATATATCCATCAAGTGAATTTAAATATTTGCTATAAAATAAAATGCATATATCGTTATAGTGATGACATGTTCTATTCATTATTATATTAGTAAAAGAAAGTTTTTAAAATGTTTAACACAGTTAATATGACATAAAAACCCATTTATAAATTTGGGATTTGTTTAGGTTCAAATGGTTGGGCATTAGAAAACTCCCATAGAGTTTTATTACTGGATGTGTAGATAACGATATCTAAGGCGAAAATAGAGGTATATCAAAATAGAAACAGAATATAAAGGAGTGTATTTTAGGTATGTTTTAGTGTGTTTTAGTGTTTGTAGCGATTAGAGTCTTTGTTGAAACGTATTTGCTTGGGGAGATTGAGTATTTGTCTGCAAAAGGTTTGCACAGGGCAATTAGTTATATTATTAATTATATAATTAATTAATTATAATTACTACAAGTCACCCTAAAATGGAGTGAAAATCCTGCCATAGAAGTTCACTATTTCTGAAGAATCAAATTTCAATTTGAAACAAAATGATTGCTCCTAAAAGAGCAAAATTTTTGCAATTTTGATAAAACTGCTCCATTGCATCACATGTTTTGAATTGTGATTAGTAAATAATATTTAGAATATGTCTTACATAAGACTTACTTGTTGAATTAAAATTTTAATTTTAAGACACATCTAAGAGATTATCAGAGATATGTAGAGACTGTAACACTTTATGCTCTGTGGTGTTACTTACTATGATAAGTATTTCAAAAACTTAAATTAGTTATGTGCATATCAGGTAGGTATGCTCATTATTTGGTGGCAATAGAAATTAATGACTCTTCTACACCCAGAAAAAAATAAGAAAAGAGAGTAATGGTAAATTTTAAATTTTATTGACAATGTTACATGTAAGGAATGTAAATTAATCAACCACTTGAATGACTCCTGTTTATTTCTCAACAAATCAATTGCCTTGTTAACTTCAGTGGTAATCTATTATATAGTTTACTTAAGCATAAGATTGCAGCTTCTCCAATATTCATACAAATGGTTTCAGATAATTTCTTGATTTATAATTACTACAATGAGTACATAACAGGAAATATTGCATATTTATATAATATTGCATAAAAACCAATCCAACAAATGAAGTTTCTTTTAAATAAAATGGCTTTATTTCTTGGGAATATCCACATTGGTCACTATTGACATAAAGGGGATTAATAAAAGATTTCAAAGATTAAAATACATTTAATGGGAAATCACGAAAATATTATGTTTATAGAGCATGATAATAAGCATCAGATTTTTTAAGTTGTACTGCATCCTTTAGCACATCCTGTGTCCTATTCTCACTATGATCAAGTGTGATACAGAGCAAAATGTGTACAATTGTCTGAGGGGAAATTCATTTTGTCAAAAGACAATCTCAAAATGAAAAGGAGAAATCATAATCCATGGCCAAGGGCATCACCACCCTCAATTCTTTTCTCAAGCACTCAATGGAAAAATTAAAATATTTAAGAATCAAGTAATACTCTAAACAACTTTCAGAGGATTACTAGATCTGTTTAGTGGAATGTAAGGTATCTTTGAAAAAAGAGGCATTTTTTTGCTGTCTACACTATCTACTATCCTCTCTCCCCTCTAGACTGACACAGCACCCATGAGCAAGAAAAAGTTCCCTTCCAAAATGTGCACCTACGAGAATGCAAAAATGGAAAGATTAGATCTCTTGCATGAGAATATCTATTGATTCAAGTTCACTCAACAGTGAAACATATTCAACACTTTATTTCAACATAGAAGAGCAATAGGTAATGATTTTTTTTATAAAAACTGCCACAGGCAACTTACACAGCGTAGATTGTGTACTATCCATCATTTTCTTACAAAATCAAATATTATGAAGATGATTGAAATTCAGAATGAAGGTACGTCTAGGTTATTTTTTTATTCATTTTCAAACACCTATAACCCCTTTTTTATTTGACTATTCTTAAAATACCCATTCAGTCAATGCATTGCAGATTTTTAAATAACAAGCATGCAGTGTAAATGAACTTCTTTTTTCCTGCATAAAAATATTTATGAGACAGTGAATTTTTATAAGATGCTTCCTTGGGTTTTACATAATTCAAAGTGATTGTTATTTACACCTTCACTGCACACTGGGTTTTAAATCACTAACAGTATTTGTGAATAAAAAAATTAAGGAAAGAATATGCCAGCTGAAATTGGAAACATTAAGCTCAAGGGATGGTGAAACATATATGCATAATGAGAAATATATAATAATAAGTATTTTCTCTAATAATAATCCTTTTTTCTTTTTAAATAAGAATCTGATGAACAAAGGAAATTTGCTATTTAGAAGAGTTAGTCCTAATCAATAATTAAGATATGATCACTGTCTAAGTTACCAATGCAGTGTTGACTGAGCCATATCACCAGTAGCTATGGCAACTTTAAAATTGTAGCTTAAGCTGAAGAGATTTTGGGGGTAAAAATACAGCAACATCTAATTGGTATCCATGTCATGAGCATTTAGTCCACTTCCTGTCATTACTATTTAGCAAGAACTTTTTGGTCAATTAATAAGGTACTACTAACTTATAGATGACTATGATTAGGAAGAGACATTTTTGGCTGTTGCTTTCATTCCCTCACAACTCTTGTTAATTACATTTTTTGTTACAATCCTCATACTGCTACACATACAATACTAATAATTTTTCTATTTTTGAGGTCATGATCAGCAGTAACTAATGGTGTCTGTTAAGCACAAGAATATTAATTGAGGAAAATTAGAAATAGATTATAACTACTGATTCCGAAGAACCAACTCCAAAATTTTTTATATAATGATAGGAATTTCATGAAATAATTTATTTCTTGAATGTATTAAATGAAAGACTTGTTGTATGAATTAGAAACAAACATCAAATGACTGTAAATTTGAGGGCAATTCTTCCTTTAGTCATGGGAAATATCCTATAAGATTCGAATTCCAAAGAATATTGTATCATAGAAAAAAATGAGTGTTAATTTTTGACTTTAGATAACCACCAACGAGACGACCAATGCATTTCTATCAAAGAATTGTGATAATTAGGTTAAACGATATCAGTTTTATAATTTACATAGAAATATTATGTTCTCAATTTTAAAACACATACAGTGTATATACTGTTTATCTTACGTATTGTTTACAAAAGTTTCCTATGAATCCAAGATTATTTCACCATCATTTCCTTGACTTTATCGATTTTCAAATCATTAGACTTGAATATGCTATAAATCTATATTCTAAACTTTATACAAGGATTGATTAGATTGAGCACAAAGAAGGTTTGACATTTTGAAGCATAACCATTTCACGCTATTTCAATTGATTTAAATGTCTTTCTCTACAATTGAAAGGAAGAGCTGATTCAGAGCAAGTGTTAACAGAAGACTTAATCATGAAGGATCAAACAACTGGTTTAGGAATTTCACGCAATGGAAAGGAATCTCAGAGATAAGGAAAAGCAGAAAATTCAGTGTATAAGCATAGATAAAACAACAAAGGAGATGAAGAATTGGATGGTGACCAAACAGAGGGAAACTGTGTGTATCACATGGAAGATGAAAAGAAATGACTTATAATAAGATTCAATTCATTACTCTACAACGAATTGCTGAAATTTTTTTTACCAATAACTGCAAATGTAGTTGCTAGAAATATTTTTAAAATGTGATCATTGGCATTGATGCATCTAAAAAACTTATTAATATCTTAACCCTTAAGATGCGGGAGTATATTTTTTCGCGACAACTGTGTGCGGGAGGAAAGTTAGAGAAACCGTCCCTTCTCCTGGTGCGTCCGACTAGTCACAGCAGGTAGAAAACCCCCATAATCCGGGTGGACCTTTTTCCGATGACTGCGGTCAACGGTTATTGTTTTGGTTGCTTCTCTAACGTAGAAGCAACTGCCAATGATTTAATTGTTTACTAACGATTTTTGATTAAAATTGGTGTCCTATTTCTTTTCGTTGCTGATTGCTGATTAATTTGATACCAAACAGTTAGTAGATACATTGATATTTGGAAATATGAAAGTACGTATGCACTTTCAATTTCTGCAAATCTTGGAATTACCCGGAGGCCGCAAATCCCATAGATAGGGTTTTCCACATTTAGGACAATGAAAAAGATTTTGCGAGGGTGCGTCCTGTTCACAGGCAGAGCCATAAAATTGGGGAAGGCCAAGTATGGGGAAGGAAGAGCAGGTCAAATGTTTAAAAACGTTTTCCCGCAGTTCGCTTAGGAAAACGTTTTTAAACGTTCCCCGCAGTTTAAGGGTTAAATTACACCATCATACCGAAACTGAAATTTATATTTGAACTATGTACATGCATATAAATGATTATGTGATACTTGTGTATTAAAAAAACTTCATAAACGATTTTAAGGATTTCGTCCTAGGCCAAAAAGCACTGCACTGATGTATAGACAATAAAATCTGCAAGGCCAGGATAATTCGAAATTACTGATGCCTGTGAATTATTTTCTTATGTTTCCCCTAATAAATATATAACTTAGGAATAAATAAAACAAAAAAGGGCAGGGAAATGAAGTTGAAACGGTCAAAATAGGGTGGGTGGTGTCTTTTTGTATTCCTTAGAGCAAAATATAAGTTATAAGTGGGGGTAATATGAGAGAATCTCATAACACAATTGGCTTTGCAGATGTTTTATCAGACCCTGCATAATACTCCCAAACAAACGTACGCGCTTATGCGAAATCCGCTTCGGAAACGGCCTAATTGTTTTGATAATTGAAGAATAGCATAGTTTTGCTCCGAAAAGACATATATTATACTGATTATTAAAAAATAACGCGGAGTTTCTCCCCTTAAACGGCCTATTATGCAAGACGCTCCTAAAATCTAACAACCGAAGACGAAATTCCCTCCGACAATAGCTTATTTCTGCAGATATCGGAAAATCAAACTGTAGTTTCGGTTGAGAAAAGTTCAGTAATGCCTAATATGTAACAAAGAAAGACGAAATCAGTTATGGAGATGGCTTATATTTCCAGATATATGAAAAATAAACTGTACTTTTATCTCAAACGACATATATATATTTCATGAATAGCGTGTAGTTTCGTTCCTGAAACATGTTTTTTGAAAAACGTTCGTAATATTTAAGCTATATTCGCCCCTAAAACGGCTTCTTTTTAAAGCAATTTGAAAAATAAAAATATTTTCGCTCCGATAACGACATTTTCGGAGAAATTTCATAAATATGGTGCAGTTTCGCTCCGAAACGGGTTGTTTTTCAAGGCGTTGCTAGTATCTAACTAATTAATACAAAATACGTTCTGAAAACGACTTTATATTTACATATATTTCAGAAATATAATGTAGCTGTAAAAACGACATATTTTTCGAGAGATTTCAGGGATAACGAGAAAGTATCTCCAATAACTAGTATTTTTGCAAAACATGCCTAGTATCCAGAAAATAAAGGCGAAGTCTGCTCCGAAAACGGCTTATTCTTACTGATATTTTTAAATGTATGTGAATTTACTTTCCAAAAATCTTCCCTTATTTTCCATATATTCCTCAATTCTAATAAATGATGGTGAAATGCGCTCCGAAGACGGGTTCTTATTTGAAATATAAATGGAAAACTGGCTCCGAAAACTACATATTTTCCGAGGGATATGAAAATTAGAGGGCATATTCGTTCCAAAAACGTCTCATTTTTCAGACATTAGTAATTAATATTGAACGAGGGCAAAATGCTCTCCAAAGAAGGCTTATTTATCGAGATATTTGAAGAATAAAGGTATAATTCCCTCCAAACACGAGGTTTTTTAAACCAATGCTTTTTCTCGATGATAGCAAGTTCTCTCATTTTCACGGAATATCGCTTGAATAACGTTTTTTGTATATTTCCCGGTGAAAAGTTAAGAAGGTATTCCTCTCGAGCTGCTAACAACGTTATTCGTATCTCGATTTCAACGGCAATCATAAAAATCAACCATAATCCCCCAAAAATGTTTTTTTACCTACAATTTCGTAAACGTCAACGTCACTGCCGCGAACCCTCTGGAAAGAGCAGTATTTAGCACGTTTTATAAATATTGTCGATATGGATAACAGATGTAAAATCGCCCGAAAAAGGTTTTTTGCTCTATCTTAACAAAAACTTCCGTATTTACGCTAAATCGTTCAAAAAGTTGTGTGTGATCTACATTTTAGAAGGAAATCGTCTAAATTGAGGTGACTGCCCAAAAAACAAATCATTTTTGACCGAATTTAGTAAAATTTCGTCCAAACTCACGCAATTTCGCCCGAAATCTTCAATTACTTAATTCCATTTTGGGAAAAATTCTTTAAATTGCCGCGAAACATCCCAAAAGTATGTCGAAAACTGCTGGATTTTGGAAAGAATCATTGAGGTGAAAGGTCAACAAATAATTCCTATTTTATTAGTTTCAGGAGAAAATCGTCCAAATTACATCCGAATCTGCCGAAAAATTCGTTGTTTAGATACATTATGGTTTAGATCCGAATAAATGGGTTCGATATTCAAAGTAATCTTCGAAATTTACTCAAAATCGCTCGAAAAATTCGTTTTCGAGTACCTTTGTTGAAAAAATCGTCGAGATAGACGTGAAACGTCCAAAAAAGTCATTTTTATATCTAAAGTGACTCCAAAAAAGGAATAAATAATTTATAATAAATAATTAACTCCAAATTGATACGAATATGCCCGAAATAGTCGTTTTTTGGCGTTTTATTTAACAGAAATGTTTAATGCAACGTCATACGAAAATGTGATCATTTCTCAAATTTGCAAGAGCATTCTAGTTCACGTAAGCGTAAATCAGAAAGGGAAAAGTAACGTGTCTGGGATCGAAGCAATATCTGGTATCCAAACACTTTGTATCCGTAAATCTTGCCACCCATTTACTTTCGATTAAAACCACGGCCTTGAAAATGATTGAAAACAGGTAATTATAGAATTCACAAGGAATATTAGTGGCCGCAAGCCGAGGCAAGTGGCCGAGCAGCTTGCTACCTCTTTAAAGAAAGAGAAAGTCCCCTCCAGAGCAAAACAGTATACCAAACAAGCGAGATTGCGGGAAAGTATTTTACGCCCGAAGGTCACCCAACAACTGCCGGTCAACTCTAATGAAAGGGAAACAAGTGCGAATAACGGTGAGGCGTTCAAAGGAATGGTAAACAAACAAACAATCGCCTTTAATTCCACCTTATTCTCAAGCCGGTGGCAGTCGAAAGTAGCGAAACGCAGTAGAAGCCAGGGGCGATAAATATACATATTTTTGACTACAAAGCAGGGTTCCTGTCACTCCATGATTCCTCAAATAGAAAGATAATGGAGGACATCACGGGGGGATTTAATTGAAAACAAACCACGGTCGCCTGGTTCCTTACAGACCGCCCTTTACAGAGTATGATTACTTTTTATATTGATCATGTTATACCTCTGACATCCCCTTCGACATGGCAAGGATACAAACAGTTATCTTAGAACACAAATTGACATAGAGAGACCATATAGACAACGTTATTACTCAAGCAAACGTCGTCATCCATGGGCAGAATATTTTATTCTTTAACAAAAAAGAAAGACGAAAGATCAAATTCTATTGTACCAGGCAATGGTCAGACGATTAATTTCCCATGCGTGCCTTGCTTGGATTTATTCGTCCAAATCTGATTATTAAATAATCAACCGATTTGACAAGAGATCCATTGAAAGAATTCACAGCGTTCCTCCGTTAACAATCTCATAGGAAGTTATTAGATTAATAAAAGTTGATTCTCTTAGTGTGTCTTGCAGAAGAATTACTAAGAAATTCCAGACCAAGCTTGCCGGATGGACCAGAGGTTTTCGAAACGTGTTGAATGCAGATCCAACCATAAAAAACAAAAACGACGATTATGTTATTGGAGATGAATCAATTTAAAAGATAGCGCCACAGCCAGACGGCAAACAATCAAAAAATGACTATGCTATTTCGAACAAACCCGACTATACAAAATTCTAAGAAGCTAAGTGATCTCAAAGAGCATTAGGGATTTTCCCAATCAACTTAAAAATTACAAAGGCTATTTTACGTAATTTTTTTATGAAAAGGAGCCACATCAAGTGGATAAGGATGGGTACAACGCCTAATTATCCAACAAGGGAGTGAAAAAACGACTGAAGTGCGAACAGAAAATGAGTTTTTCCTTAGTTTACTGTATTTCAAGCTAGAGTAATAAAATCTTTACCTCCAGCAAAATTATGAGAGTTCTCTTCGTGAGAATCTGCAAGTTTTTAGTTGAAATTTCCTGCGAAGGCTATAACCAAGACTTGAGGATGAAATTTATTAAATTTACCGCATTTCATCGATTAAAATGTCTCGAGTTTTCATTGAAATTATGGCATGATCATTGTTTTCATTCCACGCCATTATTTGGCAGCAATTTCCCAGGAATGTCTTTAAAATAGGTTCTCTATCGATAAATGATCCACCATCCATGTCCAAAACCGTCAGTAATTTGTGCGAATTCTCATAATTAGACTAAAAGTCACTCAGCTAATAATTACTAGCATCTTTAAGTTTAACAAATTAGCAGAAATAAAACTGAGTAAAATTCGCGAAAATGTACCATTAATTTCCTTAAACAAAAATAGTAATAAATACCAACTTAAATAATATTTCACTGAGTTGTTGTTTCTGAAATGTAAAATTATATAACATTTATGCTTTCTGATGATATAAAAAGTAATCGAAGAAAAAACGAACCTCATATATTACATTATACTACAAGGAGTAATGGCAGTTTTTAAAATGTTAACTTATGAAAACTAAGCACTTTCGTTCCTTTTCTTGTTCTAACGATCTTTTTATCGCCAAAAGAGCAGTGTTGATAAAGTCATCTACGTCTACATACATACTCTGCAAAGCCACCTTATATCAATTGAATTTCCTTAAAGATCCTTGAGAGATTTGTTTCTATCTCCTTCTAAATTAACAAAATGAGGAACGCAATAAATATCGAGATTCATATCCTAACGGTTCATAGACCAAGGTATATCAATGAAATTTTCAAGGAGTAATATTAGATTAGCGAGTTATCCATCGGGAGTGCACGATGAAATTTGAATGTTTTAAATTAAGTCACAACAAAATCAGAGAAGAACGGAATATTTTAAGTGGAATCTTTTATTTCCCCGTTGAGAATAAGCGGCATTTCCTACAGCTGGAGCTGGATTATCATATTCTCCGTAATTGAAAGTTTACTTTTTAAAATTTTTTTTTAAAACCACCACTGGGAAGTAAGAGGTTTCTTAATAAATTTCGAATTCGAAATTAAATAAATTCCTATCATTTAACATTAAATTGGTCAGCAATAGGAAGTCAAGAAAAAACTTGCTATATTTTATACTAATTTGAATGGCAAATTTACAATATTAACTACCTCAATTTAATGTAAGTCGCTTTTTCAATACAATAGTTTCGATTTAACCATTTGAATCTATAATTATGAAAAAAGCAATAGATAAAATGTTTATGAAAACCGTTAAGTACTTCGTATTTTCCACAAATTTCATTTACAATGGCTTTCCACAATGTCAGGCCTGAACAACTTGATTTGATAGAATGTACACTTTAGTAGTACTTGGATGTTAAATTAAGAACTTATTTCATAATCATCTACAATATTTTTGATATTCCAATGGACTGTCTTAATAATCTAATTTCGATATATATTCTCCTAAGAACACAATCGTTTCGATACAACAATACGAATAAAAATATGAAAGTAGTTTTTGGCTGTAGTTATATGTCAAAATCTTAAAGAATCACTTTATATACTATAATAAAATGAGATGTATGTGTGCAGGATCCCCTATTATCGATTAAAAAAGGTGGCACCAATTTCAGACTACCATTAGTGATTCTAAAATCACCCCAAAGATGAGTAAACATTCTCAATAGAAATGCGTGTGGACTTCACTTTATTCGGTTGCGGAAGACGTCTCTTATGTAAAATTAAATTCTAAGTATCAGTCATGCAAAATCGATACGATTACTAAAATAAAGAAGAAGAATAAAAGGGAGACAAAAATAATTTCTAAAATGTGTGGGGGAGAGAGCAAAACTGACCGTGAGAGGTCCGATTCCAAAATTATAAGCAATTCTAATTAGTAACACATTGTTTATTTCGCCCAATCACTCGACTAAATAGAAGTACTCGAGTCTATTGATCGACTATGGATGATGAAAATTAAGCTTTTGTAAGTTTTCTTTAGAAATTAGCTCGTAAATGGAAGAAAAAATCTAGGATTTGCGATTTCAGCGCAATGCGATACGTTTCGTTAAAAAACTGCTACGAGAAAAATGTTACCGATACGAAATTACTCTCAGATGCAGGTTGGAAATCGTTGAAAGAAAGGAGATAATAAGCTAGGTTGCGATTGCTTCACAAATTTAGGGAACTCACGTTAATGAGGACGTAATTTATATTATGCTGCTACTACGGCCGATCCGATAATAAGAAATACAT
This sequence comes from Pachydiplax longipennis, assembly GCA_036926295.1. Taxonomy (NCBI): domain Eukaryota; kingdom Metazoa; phylum Arthropoda; class Insecta; order Odonata; family Libellulidae; genus Pachydiplax; species Pachydiplax longipennis. The sequence continues at coordinate 7,160,838 of JAVFKF010000024.1, read as the reverse complement.
AAGAGAAATAGATGCTAAAAAGTCGCCTTAAGGAGAATTTCTGTCCGCAATAATAACAGGCTAAAATAGTAACTCAATCGTCGCTGTTTATACCCCCTGCCACACGTCAAAAGACGGATTGCAGGGTATTTATGTAGAAGAAGGAGGAAATATTTGGATGAAGGAAATTCACCACAGACATGAAGGAAGAGAGATGTCGGTCAGTAACATTCCAAAAAAAATGATATCGACCTTACGTAACCAGCATAAGGGAAGGGACTAGTTTATTAAAATGAGTGTATTGAACATCATTGTTTTGCTGGAGAGCTGTACGTGAAGGAGAGAAATAAAGGTCATTTTCAGCCTCTGCACCCTCAAAAAAGAAATTAAAATCTGTCAAAAATCACTTACTACAGTCATGGGATTTTGAATCTTTCATTAAGGATAGAGGACGAATTACGTAGGGATATTTTAACTTTACTTGTGGAACTGTCGCCTTTCGGAGTCTGGCATGGGGTGCTTTACTCATGAGTCCACTTCTGTAATTAGCTTATACAGAAATTAGCATTTCGGGTAAATAATCACGTTAATAATCTACATCTCATATCTTACACACGCGATCTTTGAGAGTGAGGATAAGTTGAGTTGACTAAAACTGAGAATCAAAGAGTAGATCAACTCCTCTAAATTATAAATTCAGCGTGGGTGTGATTTTACTTCACTACACTCTAATAAGCAGAAATTATACCCCACGGCATTTCTAATGTTAATTCCCATTCAAATCTCATCCGATCAGCTGTATAGGCTACCAACGTGTCACTTTGTGTAAGGATCTTGTCCAAATTCACGAAGACACCATGTAAACCATAATGCAATGCTCTTTCATGTCATACTGCTCTATCAGAATCCTATTCTAATCTCTGCTGAATAACTACTCAATCAATTATCGCCAAACTTATTTTCTATGCAAAATTCTCAATAACTGGCATTTTCCCATAAGACTTACGTGGTCATCCCATCAGTAAGAATAGTGGTGGTCGTAATGAGAACCTATAATGCATACACCAGATGAAATGAATGAGTATAGAAAGGAGAATATGAACATACCTAGAAAAGAGCGTTCCAAGCTGATTTCTCTTGAGATATCTGCACTAACATTCACACACACTACTCATTTTACTTTGAATATTACACTCATTTTGCAACACTATCACAACACTAAATACACTGAATCTTCCGTCTTCCCATCACGACGTCTTCACGAGAGTCTTCCGCACTTCCAGTTGAACTGCAATTCAATGTTTCGTCGTTCCACTGTAATTCTTCTGAGGAGGACCTTCCGTATCTGGGAATCCACTGTTACATCTCTAACAGAAATTTAAAAGGGAATCAGTGACATATTACATAGAGATACCACATATTTAAACGTGCTAATCGTTTCTTAAGAAAAGTCGATGCTTATCATTTGATGAGCACCCGTAATATATTTTAGGAGGAAAAGTAGTTTGCGTACTGCAAGCTAATCTGTTGGACCATTATCACACTCAAGAAAGCCCCTAAAATATTTTCAAAAAGTCGCGCCAAAGACCACCTGGCGACAAACTCAGGACCCGTTAGTGAGAGAGGATTGCATATTAATATTGGATGAATGCCATTCTGACCTATTCCAAAGTTTCTATTCAATATCTTATCGGGATGGTCCTAAAATAAGATTTCCTTATCCCCGTTTGAAATGCATGGTCCACTCGAAATGACGACCATACACCCACGCTATGGCATCGAACCAAGGATTATTAGAAATACGGTGAACTGCGTGATGAAATGTTTTCGAAGGCCTCGAATTGAAAATCTGCTGAAGTCGTTTCAAAGTTATACAAGAAGTGAAAAATTGCGACTTGGCCGGGACTCGAACCCGGGTCTCCCGCTTGCCGGGCAGGTATTCTATCCATTAAACTACCGAGCCGCGCAGATTCACTTCTGTAAATGGGAGCTTATATGGGCAAGGTAATGGTGCTCCACTTAGTGGCACCAACCACCACCAGAGGTCCTCGTCGAGGCAGCCACCCAACAAAGCGATATTTGAGAAACCCTCTCGCGGAATTAACACAACGATGGAAATGTAATTTTTTACTTAACACATGAAGTTGTGCGACTAACCCAAGGTTATACAAGAAGTGAAAAATTGCGACTTGGCCGGGTCCCGGCCAAGTCGCAATTTTTCACTTCTTGTATAACCTTGGGTTAGTCGCACAACTTCATGTGCTAAGTAAAAAATTACATTTCCATCGTCGTTTCAAAGTGTTTATCCTTAAAAGGTGGAATGGGAAATATGAAGTGAAGCGTAAATCCTAATTAGTTTAATTCATGATGAATAACATCGAATACATGAATAACTTTCAATGGGAAGTGTAAAATTTATACATAAAATAATTACATATAGTCGTAAAATCTAAATATATGCATAATTTAGTTCAGCTGTACAAAATTAAATTTACTTTCGGAAATTGAAGATAACAGGAGACATAAGATGAGCCAAACGTATCATCAGTTGTAAAATTTATGCTTAGGATTCTTAAACGTTGAGAAAAATGTACAAAAATTATCATTGCATAAGTTTTAAATAATCAGATAATAATGTATAAAATGACTAAATTCTATGAGAGTAATAAAATATAACAAATACATTACTAAGAAGTATGTCATTCATTCATAAATGAGTACTTCATATTTGAAAACAAGATTCATTTACCCAACTTTCGATACCTTTAGTTGGATTTCTGGTTTCCTCATGAATCTGCGTTATTTCCTCTGGCCATAGATTATCTTCATCCTCCACACATTAATGTTTCCGTAAGGAATGAACCTGTTGTTGAGGCGTTTTCTATGAGGATGAATTCCTCCACTGTCGGAAAATAGACTAAAATGAAAGAAAATATTACTTGTGAATAGCTAAGAGTGATAAAAATACAAATTTCGTTTACAAGAAAAGTTTAATATGAATAACTGAACTGATTGCAACAAATTTCAGTGGTCATATTTGTGTATTTGGTGATATAGTCATTTTTTATTTATCCTCTACGGGAAGGTCCTTTTACATAAATGCATATGTATACAGTACAAGGTTTGGTAAATGTTTTCAATACTATCAAGACCAAGTATATCTATGATAACATAAAAATAAAGATATGGAGTCTGGTATATAAAGTAGAAACACATAAAAAATACTTATAGAAAGGAGAATGCCATCACCAATACTTTGTTAAAAGTAATTATAATATATAGTGTATCAACAAAATGTATTGAGGCTGAGAAATTGTTCCTTCCTTGAAAAGTTTCTCAACAAAAGTTGAATTTTGCTCATTATTGACCAATAAATTTAAGGTGTAAATATGTTTTAGAAATACATATAATTTGATAATGATGGTTATACTTCAGAGAACAGAGTGTACTGAAATCAATGTAGATTATTTGAAAGTCCTAGGGTAACCCATTGCTGAATAATTGAAGAAATTGTAGATACCTGCAAATGGGAAGAACCACGTGATGCTAAGTACAAAACTTGCCAGCATCTCCAAAAGGTAAACATTAAAAATATTTAAAATTAATTTTGAGCTCTCCAAACTTCTCTACACACCAAATATCAATCAAAAAAACTTGTTATGTATTCACCCGTAATTCGCATGTAACAAATTTAACAATTAAATAGTATAAGTCATATATAAAAGGATTTGAAGAAAATTTCCAATTTAAAAGAAAAACAAAGATAACTACAATTTGCAAAATTAGCTACATTACATTAATAAACTGATTATAAATTAACAATATAAGATAAGGATTGAATTTTTACAATTACAATCTCAGTCTTCATTTTCGTCAGAATTTTACCCTCAAACGATAGAAAATATTTCATTAAGTAAGGAAATATTTCTGGAAAATGAGAAGACTTTGGAAATTGAAAGATGTATGCGTATTATGAAAGCTATAAATGAAAATGAAGATAGATTTTCATTGAAATTATAGGCAAGTAAGGAAATTAAAAAGTAAGGATATATGGCTTACCATATACGGATGTATCAAAGAACAAAACTCCAGAAATTGTTTCTTCACAACGAAGATCCGCTGTTAGGGAGATGGACACCATTCCGCCATGCACATACATACAGAAGCACTTTCAAGTAGGTAGTTTTGTAACGGAAACCTTCTGCTTCAGAGAAAGAAAGAATTGAAATATAAATACTTCAATACGACTTTCATTCGTGTGAAAAAAGAGCTCCACATCAAGCCATTTCTTCCATGCGTCCACTGCTAGCAAAAGGAATATCTCACTACCATAAGGACTGAAGGAAAAGAACTTTAGGAAAGGAGCTAGACTATTCTAGAATATTCATTTAAATTCTTTCCGGCCTTAAGAGAAGTTGTTTTTCCCATTTATCATAGGAAACGCCGCTTAGATAACATCAGCATTTTGAACTGAAAAGGATCGAATGTAGCCGAGGAATATTTCGCGTGGTGTAGTGGTTATGCAATTCAACTTAAACGGAAATCATTTCGATCAACTCAAACATGTATTTGCGTATAATGGGTCTCTGGAAATCAGATTACGTAATTATCTCCCTCTCAAATTCGCAATATAAATTCAAGTTGAGCAGAATGCAGCATTCTACCTTCGATAACTTCTGCACCAAATGATGAAAACTTAATCCTAGGGACGTTAACCCTTTCGAGACTGTTGTCGGCTATAGACGACGGTAGATTTCCTTCGCTTAACTACTGTTGTCGGCTATAGACGACGGCATTTTTCCTACGCAGAAAGACGGCTGTCGTGTATAGACGACGCAGGTATAAATCGCGCGTGGGTGCAGTTTCAGAGGATTAGGATATTATAAACTTACCCTTCTGACCCTTTTCTGGGGGATTTCTGACCTTTCCTTCTGCACCACAAAGAGGAAACTCAGCCCCCGGGGTCGTTTATAACCCTTTTTACTGCATGGTGCCGCGGCAAATTAAATCTCATTGCAATAATTTTGCGAAACAATTGTTTTAGCAGTAATTGTCAAAATCACATTAGATATTAAAATCTCGCTCTTTGCTGACTATGTACAACTTTTAAACGAAATTCTACTGTTAATATTAAGGTTTTTAGTATACTACCATGTAAAAATATAGCAGTATACTGAATTCCTTAATAATAACGCTAGAATTCCGTTTAAAAGTTGCATATAGTCGGCAAAGTGCAAGATTTTAAGTTCCAAATTCATATTGACAACTAATGCTAAAAAGTACTCTTTGGCAATGCGACAGCAATAACATTTAGTTAGCCGCGGCCCCGTGCTGTGAGAGGGAAGGTTAATTACCCGGCGACGGTTTCCCCCGATTGCGGTTGCCGAGGATTAGGACTAAGAAGGGTTCAATTCTATACCTGACACCATCTGAGTCGAAAAATGCTTCCGTGTCCAGGAGAAGTTTTTCCTTCGAATGTATTCGGTGCCAGAGAGCGATTTTAAGAATATAAGTCCGTCTCGAAAGGGTTAAAACCAAGTAGAATTTTTTAATGAGAATAAAAATTCAACTACTAAGGGACTTCAAAAAGTGAGCTAAGTAGTACGGATTATACAGTACTCGAAGGTAAATTCGAATTAAGCCGCCTTTAACGGTTTATGAACGACTAAAATAGCATTTCCTTTTACATTGCTCTTATATCGTAGAACATCTTCATACTTTAGCGATAATCAACATTATTTCTAATATTTTTACAGATATGCTTGTGATTTTTGCAAACCGACGAGCAAATCACCAAAACAAAAGACTTCCAACACTCATTTGGTGACATTTCTTTCTTTGATTCTATACAGAACCTTCTCAACTCAAAGCAAAAGACCGTGATTTCGTGATTGTTATCTCATATGGAGAACGGGGAGAATTTTCAAAAAATCGCGCAAAAAACCACTCGGTGACGAACTCAGGATCCGTATATGAGAGAGAATTGTATATTGATATTAGATAAGTGCCATTCTTAACTCTTCCGAAGTTTTAATCCCATATCTTATTGGAAGGTTTCAAATAAGATTCCTTTATGCCCGTTTAAAATGCAAGGCTGAATCGAGATGACGCTCTTGCATCGATCCATGGGCCATTAGAGACACGGTGAAATGCTTGAAAGAATGTTTTTAAACTCCTCTGTTACCATTCCGGGTTTTATCTTTCCAGCTTATCGGAAAGGCATGAAAAAGAATCGTTGTCAATTGTGAGGTCACGGTCAAGAAGGTGGAACGTTATCTCTCACATAAAGGCAAGCTAATGCTAATGGAGCAAAGATATTGATTGCTATGATATGTGATCAATTTTTTCTGGTAGTTTTCGTTCCGGCTGTAAGTAATATATCGCATTTACAAGAAAATGAAATGTAATGATTCTAAAAACGGACTGAACTGCTTCATTAGATCGGGGTTGACGACCCTATGGCATCGGTGCGCAGCGAGAGAGATTGATTCGGCACGGCCCTAGATAAAGATCTATTTTAGTCTGCAGATTCCCTTCGGTTTCGCTTTGAAAGAACTCCACTTCTGCATTAGAGTTTCAAATTACCAAAAACGATCTAGAAAGAACGCCAGAGTTTCGCGATGCATGAATATTTACGAGGGTAGGCCACCTTGAAATTATTAAAAACTTAAACATTTTATTCCTTTAAAACATAGTATAAACTTTTGGCCATGTAATGCTCTTGGCTTCATCTAAATATTCAATTTATGAAGTTACGGTTTATTTTGTCTGACGTTGAACTCCAGCTGGAGGGGCAATTACGGACGATCTCGATTTACGTCAGCATATCAACTTACTCGGACTTTTAAATGCCTCTTTGTTAGCTTCACTCCTCTTATAGCCATTTAACTTCAATCGATGCATTTTGCAGTAACATCAGAAAAATACTGAAAAATCTATTGTTTGATTTATTTATTCGCCATCGATGCTCGAATAACACTTGTCAGTTTTCGTCATCAATTAAGCACGCTTGGCACTCTTTCATAGAGATAAGGTGAATGATACTCAAATCTGGAGCGAAAACAGAAAATATCACTTTTCTATGGGAAAGAGATGAATCGATAACCCCATGAGAAAAAAGAAACGATCGCGAGCTAAAATCAAGAGGTTATAATTGAACATAGCAATACGGAAGGCAGTTCAGAAGTATTCCTATTACATCGTACAGTTACATTAATAAAAGATAAATTGGGATACTCTTTGAAGACAATGCAGAAGAAATACCACAAGACGTGCCTTCAGTAAGAGAAATAATTCTATAAGAAGACAGAAGAGGGAAAATTAAATAACAAGTTGTAGGACTTCAGCGCCAAAGTTAAAAGTATCGACATTATTGTTGATTTATCTCACAGCTTTAGAATATTAGAACGGATGCTGTACAGAGCATCCCTCCATCCATCCCTCCAGTACAGAGCATCCCAACTCAACCCAACCACCTGCATACGTCACAGCAGCTTCCCAAGGCACTCATAGAGACTAAGTCCGGAAAGAGCTCCCCCCACTCCTTCCACGTCACAAGCATTTAAACATTATTTTATATTCCGGAAAATATTTTCTCCAAGCAGGATTAGAATCGACTCTCGTTACGACTCAGCCAAATGTGCCATGTGCCAAAATCACTCGGCCATCACAGCGTTGAGTGATACGCGGTGAAATAAGGTATAAGATATGTACTGATGAGGCTGTGGTCATCAAATACTGATATACTGCGATATCGTAGGGCAGAAACTCATCGGTGATACTTAGGATTGCGAGCATAGACACTTTATTTAAGGAATGTTCAAGTTGCTCAATCCTTACCATAATAATCCTCGCTTAAATGGAAGTTTTCTCGATCATTAAGTTGCCTTGCGCGTTTAGCTTGGGCGGTAAGGTACTGGATTTCCGAGTCGAAACTTTGGGGTTCGAATCCTGCGGGCTGCAGACCGCTGATTTTTTCTCCTTGTTAACGCAGTGGATTTCCAGGATTCTACAAGCAGCGGCTGCGGTCGCACCGGTTCCATGAGCTAAATCAGCCTTGGGTAATTCCGAAGAGGCGCCTGAAAAAACCTGTCCTAACCGAGGGTCCGACTCACAGCGTACGTCAGGCACGTAGGCGACGTGCAAGAAATCCCATGGGAAAAAGCTGGAGTGGATTCAAGACGGGTTTCTCCTAAGGGAGTTTTTGCAATTTTTTTTGATTTTGGAAGAAATAGAAAGGCAGATACTCTCGAATTAGATCGGCTTCAAGGATAGGGTAAAGCAACAGTAAAGAATACTAGAGGCAATCAGTGGAGAATTTTCTACTTTAATTACAATTTCTTTACATGTTCACACAAGTTCATTCGACAGGTGTTCTTCTCTGAGAACAATAACAAATGCAAATACAATTCAACAACTCAACAGAACTCCGCTATTTTAATTTAAGAGAAACGAAATCAACCAAATAAATGCGGTACTCAAATTTCCATAATAATGAATGTAATGAACGTAATGAATGTAATGAACCTTTAGAGCACTTTGTAATAGCTCAGATCTTGGGAAACCTCACTGAAAAGGTGTTCCTCTTCAGTGCCAGTACCTTCAGTTTTTATAATTTTTGCGACTAGATGAATTAATGTGTGCCGGAGATCGATGTATTCATCCCTCGCACCGGTGAAAACAAACTCCAAAGGTGAATCGTCATTTATCGAGGAAAGAGGTTATTAATGAACCCATTGGGAATTGCGAATGCTAGTTTGAGTGGGAGGGATCGCGAATAGATCCAATTCCGACTTTGCACATTCGCACGAATGGGAATGCAAGAACGACATTTTAATCAAATATATCTAACTCGCGTTTCTCAAAGCATTCCTTAAATCCTCGCCGAATCCCTTAATCTCACTACTTAAACACGTCATAACAATGTGACACAACAATAACCGAAGAAACACTGAAAATCAGCCTAAAACGCTACAAAACGACGAAAAATCCGCTAAAACCACCTAAAACGTCGACGTACACTAATTATTGGCTCGAAACGTAAATATTTTCGATTGTTTATGTGCTAAACAGGTCGTCATAGCAACAATGGTCGAAAAACACTAAAAATTCAATAAATACGACCAAAAATCCACTAAAACAAACAAAAATTCACCAAAAACCTACGCAAAACGGCATAAGTTTCGATTCTTAACGTACTACGCACATCTTCATATCAACAGTAGCTTTTAAAACACCAAAAGTTTCGACTCGGAAATCCAGTACCTTACCGCCCAAGCTAAACGCGCAAGGCAACTTAATGATCGAGAAAACTTCCATTTAAGCGACGATTATTAAGGTAAGGATTGAGCTACTTGAGCATACATTTAGGGTGTTTAGGGATGAGGGTTAGGGAAAGTTATAGTCGTAAATTGCAGGATTATACGGAATAAGAAGGCCGAATTCCTTAATCTCACTAGAATTACCTGCGCGGATATTGTGATAGGAACGGAGAGTAGCTAAAGCGAAGATGTTGAATCGAGTGAGATATTTCCTGCGGATTATATTGTATATCGTAATGATAGACTCAGTAGGATAGGTGGAGGGGTATTTATCGCTGTGAATAAACCTACCGAAAGGTAGAACACTATATATATACAGTTATGAAAGGAATAAGTGTCCAATTCAATCCATATGATGAAATCGGTTTCTCTTTGAAAAGGTTTCATAGGTACATAGATAACTTTGATCTCAATGTTCAGTTTAATGGTGCACGGTATAGATTTTAGACAGCAATGGTAATATAATAAAATAAGTTCGATTCAGGTTTATGGTTGGTTTATATCTGACGCCAATTTGTAGCTGGAGATCCTTTACAACTAGGAAGTGAAAGGCACGGAAATACGTAGATAAATGTATAATAAGAGACATAAGTAATGATAATACTTTCCGTAATGAAAGATAGCCAGATAGCCAGATAGCCAGATAGTTAATTTGACTTTCTGAAGAACTGACACAAAATAATACAGAAAGAAAGTAAAATTTAGTAGTAAATATCTCTTTGCTCTTGAGTGATACGAAGGAAATTATATTATTCTTGGAATCTATATCTATAGGAATAGTAAAGATAAAGTGTATAAAAGCTCTCTCGTCACTAAAATTAACGGATGGAACCCGAATAGAGGTGAGCGTATTCGCTTTCGATGGAGGCGATTCCATTCACACGGAATTAACTCAGCAATCGAAATACGCTTAGCAATACTCTTACCAAGGCCCTAATTTTTGAGAACCTTTGAGATAAATGCAGGAGAAAAAGAGTTACACTTAGCAAACCTAAGTGGTACTTACTGGTAGGATCTAAGAGGGTTGGCGTTTTCATTTTATTAATTACGGTTTATTTCAAAGCTGAACGCATATTAATCATAATCTCTATGAAATCAGATGGTTACTTATCTGAATATATGTATGTGCATGATACGGATATGCTATAGTTTTTAACTTCAATTTTGTAGGTATGTTCAGTAACAGTAAGGTTGCTGAAAACAATTGTTACAAATAAATAACGGGAACATGACTATCCTACATTTCGCTATTTTTTAGATTCTTATTATTTTCTCTTGACTTCATTCTCGTCATCATGCATTTTCTTCTTCTAATCGTTTATCTATAAGCATTACCTCTGTCCTATACGCATGTTTTAATTGCAGGCAAAAGTTTCTTCACCTGGCCAGATAAGAACGTCAAAACTATAAATACACTTTAGGCATACATTCTCACAGCTTACTTATAATAAACAGGTTCTATTTCAGCGATTCGTTCAACAAATTAATTTATCCTTGATAAGATGAGAGGACATCAATTTTATCTCTCTTTGGAGCTCTGGAAAGAGAATTACAAATATAGGAATGTCTCGCTCATCGATTACTTATCATTAACGCTTTCTATCCTCGATTTGTTTCACATTTCACATCAAAAGCACCTTCATTCCCTTAAGATCACCTATTAAAAGATTTGAAAGATGAGTATTTACAATTCTACAGTACTTAAACCGATTCTTGGTTATAAGTCAATAATTATGGATAAAAGTAACACTTTGACTACTGAAATATGCGGAGTGTTTAGTTTAGAAGAGTTTTGTGTATAAAAATTAACGAAAACGCTTCGGTTTTACTTTCCTTCGTTAAGATATTACCATTAATATTTGTGGAAAGAAATCGAAGGGAAAACATCCACTGCAGCCGGGATTCGAACCCGTATCCCCCTGATTCCTGGCGGTTGATTTCTTCAGTTAAGTTACAGAGGAATCTATCCTTTAATTTCTGTTGCTATGATGCCACACAGTGCTTTTCTCTTTTTCTTCTTCTTTTTTAATACGTGTTTCATGCAGTCTTCAACTCTTACGCATTACTACTTTTGTCATTTGTTGCTATATACGGTCCTTGGAAAAATTACGCCAAATTTATTTCCTATTAGTTAGCAACCAACTGAAACGTTAGAACACTGCCGGGTGGGAAGCGAGAGAAGGCTTTAAAATATTTCAAAGTCCGCCAACTCAAAGAGAAGGGGAGGAATAAATTAAGGTCGCACTCCGAATCACGAGAGGATGATCAAGTGAAGAATTCTACATGGACTTTATGCGAGCGAAAACTCCTCCCGATATAAGATCCTCAATGAAAGTGAAACCAGTTCGTAGAGATCGGATATTTGTTGACAGGAAAAGCAACCATTTCATTTTGCCCAGAGGGCGTTGATTTTTCTTCCTCTCGTCAAATTCTACATCTACAGGGAAGGAGAAGCAAAATATCTCCGTAATTGCCTTATTGACGTACTCATATTTCCACGAAACCGGTCAATCAGGTATAAAAGGCTGCATAACCCAATCGTACTCACCTGGAACGAAAAAGAAAGATAAACCTGAGCATCGTTTTCGGAGCTAATCGAAACCTAATCAAAAAGAGGGGGAAAACCCCTCGGCGTAGGGAATAAAAATAGGAGAACGAGATAGTAATGGGCAAGTCCAGCCGGGCTGTTTATTCAGCTGCATTTCGTCCCCAGTGGGACGGAGAGTGAGGGCGATAACGCCGATTCGATTAATTAATCGAAGCAGAGAGTCGGATCGGCCGATAGGAAGGGCACGTGGGGCCGATGCTGCATACGGCGGATGACGGCGTGGGGAAGGAGCGTCGCGATCCATCTTTCTGCATCCGATTGGGATCCAAACATTGAGAGGATTCACAGCGCGGCGTAATCTCAAGTGCCGCTCGATTGGAAAGGACACTAACTAATGGACAAAAGAAAAGGGTCAAATATTGAGAGGAGAGGGATTATTGAAGAAAACGATTGAGGGAAGAATGCTAGATAAAAGACAGAGGGGAAGACAAAGAAGTTGTTAAACGAATGAAGGGGTGGAAATAATGAGGATATACAAGTCAGAAAGACCCTTAAATATATGGATAAAAGATAGAAAGCTAAGTGACAGCACCAGACAAATGATGAAACGACGTAAGGAACGGAAGTATTCCGATACACAAAAGGATAAAATCGAATATATCGAACTTTCTAAAGCTATCAGAAGAGCAATTAAGGAAGACGTGAGAAAATTCAATGAGAGAATTGTGCAAGAGGCTACAGAAAACAGTAAAAGTATGAGGAAGAACAGACAAAGCCTAGCAATTGGAAGAAACCAGATTTTAGCCATACAGAAGGAAGATGGTACAAGAACATCCAACAGACAAGCAATACTAAGGAAGGTTTTAGAATACTTTGGCAACCTATAGAAGAAGGAAGAAAATGCTGAAGATGAAACCAAGAAGCAAGCCAAAACCAGCATGATCCCCTCTCTATTCTCCCAAAAGTAGTAATTGCAGCAATTAAGAACACGAAGAATGGAAAAGTTGGAGGCATAGATGGAGTGTTAGCAGAGTATTTAAAACTTGGTAGAACAGAAGTTGCACACGTTTTTGCGCAGTTATTCACTAATTGCCTGAAACAAGGAAGAATCCCCCAGGACTGGAATCATGCAAGAATAGTCCTTTTGCACAAGAAAGGAAGCAAGGAAAAGCTGAAGAATTACCGACACATTAGTCTCATTCTTGTTGTTTACAAAACATTCATGAGGATAATAAATGAACGAATAAAGATTACTCTATCATCTGCCCATCCTAGAGAACAAGCAGGATTCCGGAAGGGCTTCATTACTATGCACCACATCCACACACTACAAGAAATAATCAGCAGAACGAATGAATATGAGATGCCACTAGGACACTGCTTTGTGGACTATGCTCAGGGCTTCGACTCGGTAAGTACCTCCTCTACACTAGAAACTCTGGAAAAACAAGGAGTAGATGCAGATTACATCCGTCTCCTACGCAGCATTTATGAAAGCCCCCATTCTCAATAATACTACACGTAGTTACTGAAGAATTCAAGATTGAGAAGGGAGTTAGACAAGGAGATTGCCTTTTCCCAATTCTTTTCACAGCTGTTCTGGAGGAAGTTTAAAAAACCTTGGACTGGGTACAGAAAGGTCTGCGGATGAATGGGGAACCCATCAGTCATCTGTACTTTGCAGATGATATAGTACTCTTAGCAACCAACGGAGAAGATCTAGCTTCATGATTTCACGAACTGAACACAGCAGGACAGAAGATAGAACTCAGGATAAACTTAACAAAAACAAAGATAATGTATAACTCTTTTCCAGCACAAGAAACAATCAAATTTGAAGGGATGCCTCTGGGGCCCTGCTCAGAATATACATACCTAGGACAACTAGTGAGAACAGGAGGGAACAACAGGATTAACGAAGTGAACAGAAGAATTAAGCTCGGCTGGAGTGCCTTCGGAAGAAATGCATAGATTCTAAAATCACAAATGCCTATGGTCTTGAAGAGGAAAGTCTTCAACCAATGTATTCCACCTGTGTTGACATATGGAAGTGAGACCTAGGTGTTAAACACAGCAATAACCTAGCGACATCAGACAACTCAAAGAAGATCCGGTCAACGCTATAGAAAAAGTAATTAATACAGTCAGCAGGATAATCTCAAAGTAATAAACACTAAATAACATCCAACACACGTTTCTTCTAAAGATTAAGAGAGATTTTGGCACCATCCTCAGATTTTTTTAAACTTCTACAAAAGTGAATCACTGATAGTCGTGAAGATATTATTAATTCCCTTCTGCCACTAAGCATGCTGTACCGATAGAAGATGATCATAATACTCGCTTGGCTTTTCTAATAGGATTCTGTTCATGACCCTTTCTACGGACTACACCTTGACATGGTGAAGGGGCTTGTGTGTTCCTATGATCTAGAGAGCAATACTGGCTAGAACTTTATTCCAGGGTCACTGTTCCAGGGTTCTGGTAGGGTCACTCATGCCAGAAAGCTCAATAGGTAGGAACCAGACGAAAAGTAGTCCACGCAGCATCTGTACCTCAATGAGGCGGCTGGAAAGGCGTCTATACCCCAGTGTGGCGGCCTGTATGAGTGATGGTGTCACGTTAAAAACACTGTTAAGGAAGACAAGGGGAGACCACCTCGACTATCTATCCCATGAATATGATGTGCCACAATAATTGTATTTTCCCTGTCAAAAACAGGACTCAGACCACTAGGGAGTGTGTCGTGCCCGGCGGGGATGATAGTAAGTCCACCCCGGTCGTCATTCTACGAAATCCTTACCCAACGACAAAAAAGAAGAAGAAGAAGATGACCAAGGAAACTAGGGTAGGGAACTGGAAAGTCAGAACGATGCCTAGGAAAGGGAAGTTAGAAAACATAAAGTTAGAAATGAAGAGGTCCAACATAAACATTCTGGGGCAATATGAAGTACGGTGGAAGGATGGGGGAGATTCCTGGAGCAATGATGTGAGGGTCATATTCAGAGGAGGAAATGATAGTCAGAGAGGGGTTGCTATAGTGTTGGAAAAGGAAGTGGGAAATGCCGAACAAATAAGTGACTGAGTTATGTCTGTAATAATTAAGGCTGAACCAGTAAACACTGTGAAAGTGCAAGTGTACCTCCCTACTTGCGATTACTGTGAGAAAGAATTAGATTAAATTTATGAACTAATAGAAGATGTTATTGGTTATTCGAGGATGAAAGAAAATAAAAACCTAATTTTTATGGGGGACTGGAATGCTGTGGTTCGGAAGTGAAAAGATGAGGAAGTGAGAGAGTCCGGACAAGGAAATAGAAACGACAGAGGGAAAAACTGGTAGGTTTTTGCATAAGGAATAACCTATGTATCACCAACTCTCTCTTTCAAAACCATAACAGGATGAAGCAAAAATGGAAAATGCCGGGGGAAGCAGATAGTTACCAAATCGACTATATTTCCGTAGGGAAGAGGTTTAGAAATAGTTATACCGCATACATGTTCCCGCCTCCTCCCTTGCCCCTGTCCCCCCAACTACCTCCTACACTACATATCCCTCTGTCCCTCTTCTCAACTCATGCCATTTCTATACCTGGACCGCCCATACCAATTAAAGTATCCCTCCCACTCTGCTGTTCTTAAATTTTTCCCCACTCCCTACTTGCTTTGCTCATCCCTATGCCCATCTCAGAACCAGTTCCAACACCTACTTTCTGCCACCCCCTCTCTCCTCCCTGCCTATCCTCCTAACCCCTCTCCCTTATCCCACACCCTCCCTGCCTAACGACCTAACTCCCCCTCCTTCTCCCTCCCCCTACCCCACCCACCTCCCCCTCCATCTCCCTCCATCCACCTCCCACCCCTCCCTGCCTATCCCCCTAACTGCCCCCTCCTTCGCCCTCGCCACTATCCCACCCCCCACCTAACGACCTAACTCCCCCTCCTTCTCCCTCTCCCCTGTCCCACACCTCTCCTCTCCCTGCCTATCCTCATAACCCCTCTCCCTTATCCCACCCTCTCCCTGCCTATCCTCCTACACGCCCCGTCCTCCTCCCTCCCCCTGTCCCACCCACCTTCCCCTCCATCTCCCTCCCCCTATCCCACCCTCCCTGCCTATCCCCCTAACTGCCCCCTCCTTCGCCCTTTCCACTATCCCACCCCCCTCCCTGCCTAACGACCTAACCCCCACGCCTTCTCCCTCTCCCCTGTCCCACCCCTCCCCCCCTGCCTATCCTCCTGACTGCACCTCCTTCTCCCTCCCCCCTGTCCCACCTACCTCCCGCTAACTGTCCCCACCCCTAACTGCCCCCTCCCCCTAACTACCCCCTCCATCGCTTCCCCTGACCCACCCCTCCTCCTCCCTGTCTACCCTCCCAACAGCCCCCTCATTCTCCCTCCACCTCCCTCTGCCCCTCTTCTCAACCCATGCCCTTTCCATACCTGGACCACTCTTACCAATTTAAGTATCCCTCCTACTGTGCTGTTCGTACATCTTTCCCCACTCCATACTTGCTTTAATCCTCCCTATGCCCATCCCACAACCAGTGCCCACACCAACACATCCGCTATCCCCATGTATTTATACTTCTACTCTTTTTTTTTCTTTCCCACATGATAGACATGTTTCTCCCTGCCCGATTTCTCTCATCTCCCCTCTCTCCCTTAAGGGTTATAAGTAGTAAGAGATTATCCTATCTGAATCTCCAATGCATGAAAACGTTTTATAATTATAATAATAATAATTATTATTATTATTAATATTATTAATATTATTATTATATTCTCTCTCCCTTATTTTTTACATTCTATTTCCCACTTCCCATAGACCTTTGTTATTTTGGGTAATTGAAGGGAAAATAATTGAACAACATCCAGTAGTTATGCATAGTCCTGGCCTTACAGTATTTTTTCTATACAAATGCCAAAAAAAATGTTTTATGGCCAAGAATGCAAATATTTTTCATAGTCAGAAATGCTGTAATTATTTTTTAAATTCTTAAGTACTGGTTCCAATATACACTGGGTTACATTTCTCATTCTTATACAATTATTTATCATTGATATATCTTTTATAGCAGAACAATAATTAGATAAATATTCAGATTAATTACAAAAACAATAAAGTATACAATATTGGCTTGAAAATTGTTTGCATTAAATACATCATTGATACTTCCATAATATTTTTCACAGTTTAGAACACATATTTAAACTAAGTAATTTCAAAAGTTGCACTATTTTTAACAATAATTGAGAACAATTATTTATACATTTTCCATAGCTGACATTGATACATATTAAAAGTCAGTCCTTGGATTCAACATAATTGTTCATTAATGGGTTTCATCATTTACAATTGTTTTATTCAATGTGGTTTTCCTAGTATCATTTCACTTGGTATCCATCTAGTTCTTATTCAGCCTTGGATTATTGCACCTTTCTCACACCATGACTATTCCTCTCTTTCACATTTCTGTGTTATGGATTCCACTGGATTTATGTATCCTCTTTTTTCACATTCCACTGCATCATCCATTCTAGAAAAAGACAAGTCAACTGTGAAGCGCAATTTTTGAAATAAAATATTTGTATGAGTTATAATAATCTACCATAACATGTCTGCAATTCTGAGGACTTATACAAAGGAATAAAATATCCTTAGTGTAATGTATCACAGAACATGTCATTTTACCCAAGGCTCTCTCAGGATATTATTAATTAAGGGAATAATCACGTAACTACCATTAGCAATTGCAGAAATATTCAATAATTATATTTAATAATATGAAATGGACCAAATGAACCAAATTAAATGAAAAGAATATGTAGTGCATAAATAAAAGAATAACAGATACTCCATTTATTTGATTTTTACCTTTCTGATTCAAAGAAAAAATTATTTTTTTAAGAGCGTCTCTGCTATCAAAGTACAACTCTTTGGAAAACAAATGTTATTATATATCCCAGGATAAATCTGGGAATGTGTTGCTAAGCATCTCCAATGCAACATTTGCTACATCCATTTAAAAAAAAGATTGCTGAATTTCGACAACTCAAGAAAATTCAATTTACTATTATAATCTACTATAATTTTAAGATTTTTTTCAAAAAGATTACGAAGTTGGTGCAATAAGATATCAAACTAACCGAATACTTAAATTTTGGTGTAAGATAAAGTTTGACCAATAAATCCTTTCCTTTATGGAATGATGTAGGAAGTGGATTAAAAGCTATTAAGATGAAATTGAAACCATGAAATTAAATTGGCCCCATTATAATTGAACTAAATTAAGATTAAACTCAGGTCAAATTATAAGATTCACCACTGTGACTGATTCCAACATGAAAACCATATTGATTTGCACTGCACTGTCTCTTAATATTGCACACTATATTTCTTAAATTAAAATTAAATATGATAGTTTTAGATACCGGTACCACCTTAAATGTGCAAAGAGTAAAGAATTAAATTTGAAGAAGGAATTAGAATTTGGTAGGTTTCAATTAATGTCTTCAAATTATGCCATCAGTGATTTTAATACACAAAGTACCAGAAATGCCAATCACTATGCAATAATTTATTGTAAAGTGAGACTTCTTTGACATCAAGTAGAGGTTCACATAATCAATCTCACTAGACCAAATGATAAACGTTTATACTTAAACATTTATACTTAACTTCTGACTTTCCTATATGAAAACTTCCAGTTAAATCTTACAACAACCATTCCCTGAGGATTTTCAGTAAGGTCCTCTGGTGAGTCTGTAGGAAATTCCAACTCTATCTGTACCTAAAGAAACATATTGCTATTAAAAATTTATCAGTTATAGGAAGCATTCCTGATATTGCTATATTAGAAAACATGGCATAAATTTTTTGTCAAAAATTCCAGATTATTTTTATAGTATATCTATTGCAATCATTTTAAGAATTAGACCTGTGAGAAGGGAATGAGGATCGCCACAGTGGTAGAGTAGTATGGTAATTGAAATGGTTATTCATCAGCAATTTGAGGAACAAACTAAATTAAGGTAACCTTGATTTAAATACCTCAGAATATTGTTGATCAATCACATTCTAGCACTTTGCTAGTCAAATAAATGTATAAACGATCTAAACATCCATGCAGTACCCAAGATATTACGGAAATTAAAGCTCATAATCTAGGAAAGTAGTAATCTTCTTTCCTTTACTATGAACATCTAATTTCCTCTCATGCAAATTAAATATCTTCTATGTATCTATACAATATCTACTAGGTCTAATGTAAATAGTTAAAATTTAGGTCACAGTTTTTCATTTATAAGCATCCTCTCTTATCCTCAAACACAACTCAAATATCTTAAGGAGTTTTAAAAAAGTGTTCAATGGCATTATTTGTCAAGGCGATAGGATACTTCTAAATCAAAGTTTAATTTAAATCAACACGAAAATTTTCGAATCAAAGACAATTTACATTGCCATATGAGAATCTTCCTTAAAATTAGCCTCATTAGAAGCTTGTTTCGACTTTTTAAGACATATCTTTCTAATTCAAAGTAAAGGTAAATTAGCCATTAACCGATAAAAGTGTATTTGTATGCATAATTGTTAGTGCATTACTTATGAGACCTTTGACCCCTCAGGAACTGAGAACCTATAGATTAATATATGTTATATGGGAAATGAAGATTGTTAAATTCCCCAAAAATATTGAAAGCATTGCAAATTTTGATCTTTCTTCATCAGATCATACATACATGGACGCATCACTTCATCAATAAAAAAGCAAAAGCAAAGTGTGTTGTAAAATGCATGAGTTCGAATTCAACAGTCAATCTAAACGACATAGGCACTGGCTAAATATAATAAAAAAAATCCAACATCATTATCGGGTTATTTTATAGGAGTTCTTGCGAATTTGGATCGAAAAATATATTCCTCGGTGAAAATAAGGATATTTAATCGACATCCTTTCATACGGTTCTTTATTAAATTTCGTTAGTCTTTCACTTCTATAATTAACCAACAACTAAATATATTTCTACCAGCAGCATATTTGCGTGTGGCAGGGGATGTTTTGCACCATGCATATACCTTCTTAGTTGATTACTTTCGCCTTTCTTTATCGGAAATAGGAATTCTTGTACCGATACTTTCTAGCATCCACTTCTCTTAGTATCAGAGCGGCCTATGTAACAAACAGAACGCATGAATGTAATATTTTCCACTAACGCTCAAACGTAGAAGAAATGAACGTGATTATTATGAAAAGTTATTTAAATACTCGAGTTTGTTTTCAGAAGACAGAAAGGGAGTCTTGAATCTTGAATGTTTAAGTAGTCTGAAACGTTTGCCACCTCATCTATAAAACGCTTAAAAGAGAAAGTTACAGAAGGTCAAGTAAAATATCAATAGGCTTTGAGGAGATTCCATAACTTTATTTACTTTCGTTTACTCATGACGATTTCCTATTCAACAACGACCTAGAAAGCCAAGGAACGATTTGAATAAAAAGGAAAGTATTTTAAACACTGCATCGAAGATAATACGTAAGAAAAGAATAGGGTTCATCAGCTTCGATTCGTATATACTCTATTTTCCACGAACAGTACAAAAATAAAAATAAAGTGAAAAGAATACTTCCTTTCATTGTTGATTCCTTGTTGAAGGCAAATTTGCAGTTCCTGTGGTTCATCCTCTTCATTCCAAATGTCTTAAATTCACCTCAGCTTCTTCAGAAGATATTTATTTGAATGATTCCAACACACTGTATGTGGAACAGCCAAGAAGAAATGAATGATCATAAGTATACTTGACACAGGAAATGCGAAATACGAGACATATTTAAAAGCAGAAAGCAAAGGAAAACGTTCAAACAAAAATGTAAATCAACATACCTAACAAATAAGAGGCACCGAAAGCCTGCGCCCAGCGATGATGGTCCTCTTCACACCCAAGACAAGTTATGCAATTACCAGAAAGAGAGATTATGTGACACTTACTGGACATCTGGAAAAGGGGGAACATATAAAAAAAGATACGAAAAATGTAACCACGGACAGCATTCAAATATAAAGGTGGCTGAGAGAGAGTTATTTCACTGTCAATCTCTTATTATTTCCATCGAAAAACGAACAAATGAAACTCTCGTGGGATTGAAAATAAATAAAATTAGTATTCAATACCGATATCTTAATTACATATGGGATAGCAAAAGACTTCAAGTCTTCAAGAATGAACGCGCTAGATTTAAAAATTCAATTCAATGATAACCAACTAGCAATTGTCAATAAGAATCAGTGATCATGAAATTGAATGCAATTTTGAATTATTTGTGAGTTGGAATTCCCTTCATTAATATTCGGGTATATTTCTCATAGGAGTTGAAGAGGATACATCTGAAGTAGGAACGAAAATCTTAGCTTAAATTACAACTCCAAAATCTGTTACTTTAGTTGTTGTAGCCTTCAGCCCTATAGAAAAATTTACCACAATTAATTTTGGAAGATCAATCTCGCGAGAATTTCTCTAATATCTTCTTCCTTCAGATCGTATGACAATCATTTATTAACGTAAACGTATGATATTTCCAAACTTGAACGTTAGAAAAATAAACTAGAAGAGTAATTAAAGTGTATTTATGGTATCGTAATTGCAATTATATGTATAAGAAATACATTAAAGTTCAAGAATTAGGTAGTAATTTTAAACACAACCTATCGAATCGTTGACATCGTAGAATTTCAGTCGAAATAAAAAATGACAGATGATATGCACATCGGAACTTAATATATTCTGAATTCATTATTTCATTAAAATTAACAATCGAAAAATTTAACTAAGATAATAAATAATTCATCACATTGCATTACATGACTTACCAACATTGTGAAGTCCTCCATTATGTGTGCGAATATCTTGACGGCAGGAATTTTTTTTCTTTTTTCCTAAAAAATAATTCATACAACAAATTAAAATACTTGATAGAACTTAGCTTAACATTGAATCTCATTTCCTGGATATGGATTTCGCACCTTCACTATGTAAAAAATTTAAATCTTAACGGTTTTTTCGAAAAGAATCATTAGCACGTCAGCATCGATCGATGTTTCTTCAGCAACTGAATTTTATGGCGCCAAAATGACTTGACAATAAAAATACTGATTTCCTATTGGACCACGTTACAGTTGAACTTCAAAGTGGATTCTTATTGGTCAGTTTTAATTAGTCGTACAAATAATTCAACATTTAATTAAAATTTAAATAATTAAATTCTAAACTAAAAAAACATATCAAAATTTTTGGAAGTTAAATTTGAATTAAAATTATATATTAACTCCATGTAATTTCTTATTGCACCGAGATAAGCTATGACTCAGTCGTAACAATATTTAGCAATTATAAATTAAGATTAACTTAATAGAAAAATTTTAAATTAATTTTTAAAACTTTTAGAAATATCAAATATATTTGCTTTTACATTTCGAGGAATTAACGCGATTCTACCGTTATGGCTATGTTTATCCAGAAACAAAAGAATACGACTATGGATTGGCGCAATATAATTTTAATATTAAATATTATATTATCTAAAATGTATGACATTAAATACTATTGTGTGTATTTTTTCGTAAGTTGTCATTCACATCCATTGGAATTATGTTAAGTTGTTAACTGGTGTCGTTACAGAACTTTTCCTTCCGAATATTAAGTTAAAATTGATATTCATACAAATCAGAGGGACACCCAAAGAAGATAATAATATACACTCTTTCTAACGTTAAATGTTTTTTCCGATTCGAAGTTTGGAAAACATAATGGAAAATCATTTTCAGAGTACATATGAAAATAATTTAGGCAATATTTCCGTTGCTCTCAATTCACTCCTGGTAACTTACTATGCAGCTCCAAAGACATAAGGCTAATTCACGTTAGTGATGTTAGTAATTTTCAATTAAAAGAAATACAAAGCTTACCTCCTCGAAGCCTTTTCTGAATCCTTTCCTTCCCTTGTATATTTATACGGTGGCAAAGAAAGAGTGATTACTTTTGGCCATGGCCATTTCAACTACTGTAACCGCGAGAATTTCAACTTACAGACACTGCCAAACATTTTGCTCACTCACACTTCTTTTAAACTTCTGAAGTTTTCACCATACGCATACATAAATATCTATTGTAGATCACTTCCATTCAACATGTAGCACAATTTCATATCCACACATAAGAAACCACAGAAAGAGTTTCATAACACGAACACATAGAAAACCATTACGTAAGACAAAAGTGCGGTTTCAGAACAGCGGAATTGGCTAAGAGTCTTGACAGGAAGTAGTAGTTTCGACTGTCAGAAATTCTATACCATGATCCACTCTCTGAATGAACGCGGTGTACTGCCATATATGTCTCGTCGCTTTTCTACTCAAGTAAGAAGAAAATTTCCGTTTTGCTGCGAACCTAAAATCATAGTTTTGAGACATAAACGCAGAAAAAGTTCTTCGTAAGTGCTCGTTGTTGTGTTTTATAATCAAGCTTCAATCGCAGTTTCTACTTTGAGTGAGTATTTTTGTTTGCTAAATATCTATGACAAGGAATCCATTACCATTAAAAACACTGCATTTCTACCAGTGATTACTTATTAAAAGTGTGAATAATTCATCTTTGAGATTTATATTTCGAATCACTCACAGTTTTCCGAGTCTTGGAGTACTTTTACAGGCAAAGGTGATAATAATATGTGCCCTCTCTGCCAAATTCCAAATATATCACTCGCCGCTGTGGTCAAGAAACCGCCCTATGATAGTTGGATATTGTGTTGCAGATCAATGGAAAGAGAATTCTTCACATCCATCACCACTGAACATCGGTGTTGTTAGTGATAAATGTGATACAATAATATCCTTCCTGGACGGATGTCTTTTTTGCAGGGAGATATAAGGGTAAATTCTTTTTGTAAGGTTATATAATCATCACTCCGAGGTCCTACTTTGTCCACTCCCCTGTAATTATCAATTTTTAATGTGAATTATGCTAACAAATCCAATTGAGGATTAAGGCAATCTGCTCATTTTTCTCACTTAACTGGTATGATAAGACTAGTGACAGATATATAAGAAAATACAATCGATTTTCATAGAAAGTAAGGAAAACGGACTTCAACTAATGTCTAGCTACTTTCATACTTTTGCATCTTTCATGTTAAAGGAAACATAAAATAACTCAGATGAGCATTATATGAGGCAGACAAATGCATCAACACTGTATCATGCAAATTATAAATAATTCATTTGTCAAGAAATTTTGTTTGTGAATAACATTGACTTTTTTAAAGATATCTTTTCCATTATCTAAGCTTAAATCGTGGCACTGAATGCCATATAATCCATTAGCAATTCCATTAAGTAAGAAACCATATAGCACATATATTTTCTCCATAGAGATTTTTATTACATCATTCGTAGATAAAAGAGTTATCCTTTGGAATGGTCAGTAGAATTCTGTACATATTATTTTAATTGCTCTTATTCTTGTACAAGGAACGCTAAGATAAAAGCTATCTTTATGAGTAAGTTATAAGCTATCATTTATGAGTAATTCTAAAGGATTTTGGCCTTGGTTTTAATTGCATTGATGTTTTTCAGGTTATGTTGCAGCAATTATGTGGACTTTTCAATCTTTGTATCGTGGCTGAGTGAGGAAAACAAGGGATGATGACCTCAGCTTGCTTGCTAAGCCTCATTCTCTCTCTAGGGCTATCTTTATCTGATGTCAAATGAGTTACGATTCATTTAATAGTCGTGTGCAATACTTAAAAGAAACGTGGGACATATTCATTATAAGGAATTTTCAATTGGTGTCAATAATCACAATATAGTTAGTGAACGTTCATTCTTCATAAATCACTTCCATTTTAATATGGTAAATTTCATTGTCTATACTTTTTATGTAAATATACATTGTGAAAAATAAAGAGAACATTATAAATACTAAGCATAGAGGCATTAAATGAGATAGTTGTTACAATATATATGATAGTTGTTACCATATTTATATGTATTATGTATCATTTTATATAAAAAGGTATCAAACTGTTTAGACATTTGTTTCATTTTATAAATATTTGAGAAAAACCGATGCAAATCTTATATTTGGACTCCCAGATTTCTATGATATCTTACGGCAGTTTAACTGACTCTGAAATATCTGTAATGAGATGATATATTAATTTTTTAAGTCCCATATCTATCAATTTCAGCATTTATTTTCTGAAAATAATTTTAAAACCTCGTAATTGTGTGGTAGTCGATGTACGAGGGCTGTTCAAAAAGTTCCCGAACTTTATTTATTGCAGCATAAATATTTCACTTACAAATTATTGCTCCGAGTCTCCTTAAAAGTACTCCCCACCCCAACGTATACACTTATCCAAATGGTATTTCCACTATTTAAAACAGTCTTGGGACGCTTCTTTCGGACTGTTCATAAGCTCCTCCGTCGAATTTTTCTTTATTTCTCGAATGGTGGCAAATCTTTTTCCTTTGAGCGGGGTTTTTAGCTTAGGAAATAGGAAAATGTCACATGGAGCCAGGCTTGGAGAATAGGGTGGTTGAAGAAGCACAGTGGTCTTGTTTTTGGCTAAAAAGTCACGAGTTACTCGTGTTGCTCCTGGTCTGCTGTCATCAGGCGAGGCATGAATTTGTCCTCGACTCGATGCATCCTCAATTTTTTTACTTAGGATTTCGTAGCAGAACCAATCGGGATGCCACGCTCTTCTGCAAGCTCCCTGACAGTCAAACGTCAATTTGCACGAACGAGATCGTTCACTTTTTCGATGTGGGGATCATCTGTGGACGTTGATGGTCTCCCGGAACGCTCGTCGTCTTCCACTGATTGCCGCCCGTCTTTGTTCCGTATAAACCACTCATAACACGTGGTACGTTTCATAGCATGCTCACCAATAGCATTGGTAATCAATTCAAAAGTTTCCGTGAAAGATTTGCCCAGTTTCACGCAGAATTTTACAAAAGAACGCTGCTCCTTTAAAGAGCTCATTTCCGCGGACCCGATTTTTCGCCGCACTCTACGATCATCTGTTCACATAAACATCCGTAACTAATGAACAAATCAAGATATCGACAAAGTGACTGAAGGTGGTTATTTGGGAAGCTTTTGCGAATACAACGCCTACAAGCAGATTAAAAAATAACCAACTGGAGGCACACTATAAAAAAAGTTCGGGAACTTTTTGAACAGACCTCGTATCTCTATTACGAGTTTCGAACTGAATAAGCTATAAGATTAAGACGGCATTTCCGTATGATTCTACCTCAGCTGAAAATAGCAGGGGAGGGTAAACATTCGATTAAAATAACAGAGCGTCAGCAGAGTAAAAGCATGAGTCAAATTATGACAGGAATTAGATTGCTATCGAAATTAACTGTTGGTAGCATACCGGGGAAAAACAGTGGAGAGAGATTAAGATTTCATAAAGGGTGGGGTAAATTATTTAAAAAGAAAGAATCATTTCTCGCCGATGAGTAAACTATTACAAAGGCTCACAATCTCGATTCGGCTATCATTTAATTTTTTAGTCATTTCCTAAGAGCATCTAACCCTTAGTAAAGAAACCTTCTCAACTTCACTCATGAGTGACAAGAGAAAGTTTTCTGAACCTGAACTGAAGTTGTGAGAGAAATAAAACATTATAAAGATGGACATATTGCTCTAGAATGATTTTGAAATATTTTCTGCAAGAGTGGTTATTGTTTTAAAGGAAGTGAAAAACCGCTAAAACATATTTTGATCAATCATCCTCACTCGTAACATCGTTCAGAGCACAATATCTCTATGAATACAACTCTAAAGATAAGAAACAGGTAGGTACTTAGAGAAAGGTTGAGGAGGCATGAGAGATTCCACGACCATCCTTTGGGTTACCCCTAAAGAGGCCATGCACACCGAATCGGAAATTTCCATTGCCCTCATAATATACGAGGGCTGTTCAAAAAGTTCCCGAACTTTATTTATTGCAGCATAAATATTTCACTTACAAATTATTGCTCCGAGTCTCCTTAAAAGTACTCCCCACCCCAACGTATACACTTATCCAAATGGTATTTCCACTATTTAAAACAGTCTTGGGACGCTTCTTTCGGACTGTTCATAAGCTCCTCCGTCGAATTTTTCTTTATTTCTCGAATGGTGGCAAATCTTTTTCCTTTGAGCGGGGTTTTTAGCTTAGGAAATAGGAAAATGTCACATGGAGCCAGGCTTGGAGAATAGGGTGGTTGAAGAAGCACAGTGGTCTTGTTTTTGGCTAAAAAGTCACGAGTTACTCGTGTTGCTCCTGGTCTGCTGTCATCAGGCGAGGCATGAATTTGTCCTCGACTCGATGCATCCTCAATTTTTTTACTTAGGATTTCGTAGCAGAACCAATCGGGATGCCACGCTCTTCTGCAAGCTCCCTGACAGTCAAACGTCAATTTGCACGAACGAGATCGTTCACTTTTTCGATGTGGGGATCATCTGTGGACGTTGATGGTCTCCCGGAACGCTCGTCGTCTTCCACTGATTGCCGCCCGTCTTTGTTCCGTATAAACCACTCATAACACGTGGTACGTTTCATAGCATGCTCACCAATAGCATTGGTAATCAATTCAAAAGTTTCCGTGAAAGATTTGCCCAGTTTCACGCAGAATTTTACAAAAGAACGCTGCTCCTTTAAAGAGCTCATTTCCGCGGACCCGATTTTTCGCCGCACTCTACGATCATCTGTTCACATAAACATCCGTAACTAATGAACAAATCAAGATATCGACAAAGTGACTGAAGGTGGTTATTTGGGAAGCTTTTGCGAATACAACGCCTACAAGCAGATTAAAAAATAACCAACTGGAGGCACACTATAAAAAAAGTTCGGGAACTTTTTGAACAGACCTCGTACATTAAATTTTAACCGAGAATGGCACATTAGGACTTCTGGGATTGTACTTTGTGCGGGCCGATGAATTCTCGAGAAGATAAGGAACAACTGCTGAGAAGAGCTTCTATTTTTCCGCTATCACATACTCCCGAATGAAAAAGACTAACATGAAGTCTTTCTGGAGCCTCCCATTTCAATTAATCGTTCCAAATAGCTTCGATTGAAACAATACCGGAATGTCTTGCAATTCCAATAAACCTCCATGAGACAAAGTTTCTCGTAATTTCTCATTAAACGTTTTCGTAAGACGATTTGTAAATCCTCCCAAAGAAACGTTTTCAAAATAGCTTGTGGAAATAACAAGAGCGTAACATTTTCCTTATCAAACCACTGGCTGATAACGAAACTGTCGTTATTGACACCAAATTAAAATTCCTTATAATGAAAATGTCCCAGGTTTCTTTTAAGTCCTGTGCGCGACTATCAAATGAATCTTTTGACTTCAGATAAAAGTAGCCCTGGAGAAGGAATGAGGCTTAGCAAGCAAGCTGAGGTCATCATCCCTTGTTTTTTTCACTCAGCCATGGTACAAAGATTAGAAAGTTCACATAATTGCTGCAAAATAACCTGGAAAACAACAATTCAATTAAGACCAAGGCCAAAATCCTTTAGATTTACTCATAAATGAGTAGCTTTTATCTTAGCGTTCCTTGAAGAAGACTGAGTGAAATTAATATAATATGTACAGAATTCTCCTCACCAATCCAAAGGATAACTCTTTTATCTACAAATGATGTTATAAATATTTCAGTGGTGAAAATATATGGTTTCTTACTTCTAGGAGCTGGCATTGCTAAAGGATTATATGGCTTTAAATGCCATGATTTAAGCTTAGTAAATGGAAAAGATGCGTTTAAAAAAGTCAATGTTATTCACAAAAATAATTTCTTCACGAATGAATTGTTCATAATTTGCATGATACAGTGTTGATGAATACCACAGCCAAATATAATGCTTATTTGAGCTGTTTTTGTTTTCTTTAGCATTAAAGATATTGAAGTATGAAAGTAGGTAGACATTAGTTTAAGTCCTTTATCCTGCCTTTTAATGAAAATCGATTGTATATTCTTATATATCTGTCTCTAAAAGAAAAAGAAGAAGAAAAATGAGCAGATTACCTTAATCTGCATTTAGATTTGTTCCCATTAAATTAATTCCCATTAAAAATTAATAATTAAAGGTGAGTGGATAAAGTAGGACTTCGGAATGATAATTTTATAACCTTGCAAAAGGAACTTACCCATATATCTCCCTGCAAAAAAGACATCCGTCCAGGAAGGATATTATTATATCACATTCTAACAGCACCGATATTCAGTGGTGATGCATGCGAAGAATTCTCTTTACATTTATCTCCAACACAATATCCAACTATCATAGGGCGCTTTCTTGGCTGCTGCGGCGAGTGATATATTTGGAATTAGGCAGAGAGGGCCATAATGTTATTACCTTTCCCTGTGAAAGTACTCCGAGACTCGGAAGATTGTGGGTGATTCGTAACACTATTCCCACACATAAATTTTCACACTTTTAATAAGTAATCACTGATAGAAATGCAGTGTTTCTAATGCTAATGGATTCTTTGTCATAGATATTCAACAAACAAACATACTCACTCAAAGTAGGAACTGCGATTGAAGCTTGATACTAAAACACAACAATGTGCACTTATGAAGAACTTTTTCTGCGTTTATTTCTCAAAACTATGATTTTAGGTTCGCAGAAAAATGGCATTTTTCTTCTTACTTGAGTAGAAAGCGACGAAACATATATGGCAGTACATCGCGTTCATTCAGAGAGTGAATCATGGTATAGAATTTCTGACAGTCGAAACTACTACTTCCTGTCAAGACTCTTAGCCAATTCCGCTGTTCTGAAACCGCACTTTTATCTTACGTAATGGTTTTCTATGTGTTCGTGTTATGAAACTCTTTCTGTGGTTTCTTATGTGTGGATATGAAATTGTGCTACATGTTGAATGGAAGTGATCTACAATAGATATTTATGTATGCGTATGGTGAAAACTTCAGAAGTTTAAAAGAAGTGTGAGTGAGCAAAATGTTTGGCAGTGTCTGTAAGTTGAAATTCTCGCGGTTACAGTAGTTGAAATGGCCATGGCCAAAAGTAATCACTCTTTCTTTGCCACCGTATAAATATACAAGGGAAGGAAAGGATTCAGAAAAGGCTTCGAGGAGGTAAGCTTTGTATTTCTTTTAATTGAAAATTACTAACATCACTAACGTGAATTAGCCTTATGTCTTTGGAGCTACATAGTAAGTTACCAGGTGTGAACTGAGAGTAACGGATATGTTGACTAAATTACTTTCGTATGTTCTCTGAAAATGATTTTCCATTATATTTTCCAAACATCGTTCGGAAACAACATTTAACGTTAGAAAGAGCGTATATTAATATCTTCTCTGGGTGTCCCTCTGATTTGTATGAATATCAATTTTAACTTAATATTCGGAAGGAAAAGTTCTGTAACGACACCAGTTAACAACTTAACATAATTCCAACGGATGTGAATGACAACTTACGAAAAAATACACACAATAGTATTTAATGTCATACATTTTAGATAATATAATATTTAATATTAAAATTATATTGCGCCAATCCATAGTCGTATTCTTTTGTTTCTGGATAAACATAGCCATAACGGTAGAATCGCGTTAATTCCTCGAAATGTAAAAGCAAATATATTTGATATTTCTAAAAGTTTTAAAAATTAATTTAAAATTTTTCTATTAAGTTAATCTTAATTTATAATTGCTAAATATTGTTACGACTGAGTCATAGCTTATCTCGGTGCAATAAGAAATTACATGGAGTTAATATATAATTTTAATTCAAATTTAACTTCCAAAAATTTTGATATGTTTTTTTAGTTTAGAATTTAATTATTTAAATTTTAATTAAATGTTGAATTATTTGTACGACTAATTAAAACTGACCAATAAGAATCCACTTTGAAGTTCAACTGTAACGTGGTCCAATAGGAAATCAGTATTTTTATTGTCAAGTCATTTTGGCGCCATAAAATTCAGTTGCTGAAGAAACATCGATCGATGCTGACGTGCTAATGATTCTTTTCGAAAAAACCGTTAAGATTTAAATTTTTTACATAGTGAAGGTGCGAAATCCATATCCAGGAAATGAGATTCAATGTTAAGCTAAGTTCTATCAAGTATTTTAATTTGTTGTATGAATTATTTTTTAGGAAAAAAGAAAAAAAATTCCTGCCGTCAAGATATTCGCACACATAATGGAGGACTTCACAATGTTGGTAAGTCATGTAATGCAATGTGATGAATTATTTATTATCTTAGTTAAATTTTTCGATTGTTAATTTTAATGAAATAATGAATTCAGAATATATTAAGTTCCGATGTGCATATCATCTGTCATTTTTTATTTCGACTGAAATTCTACGATGTCAACGATTCGATAGGTTGTGTTTAAAATTACTACCTAATTCTTGAACTTTAATGTATTTCTTATACATATAATTGCAATTACGATACCATAAATACACTTTAATTACTCTTCTAGTTTATTTTTCTAACGTTCAAGTTTGGAAATATCATACGTTTACGTTAATAAATGATTGTCATACGATCTGAAGGAAGAAGATATTAGAGAAATTCTCGCGAGATTGATCTTCCAAAATTAATTGTGGTAAATTTTTCTATAGGGCTGAAGGCTACAACAACTAAAGTAACAGATTTTGGAGTTGTAATTTAAGCTAAGATTTTCGTTCCTACTTCAGATGTATCCTCTTCAACTCCTATGAGAAATATACCCGAATATTAATGAAGGGAATTCCAACTCACAAATAATTCAAAATTGCATTCAATTTCATGATCACTGATTCTTATTGACAATTGCTAGTTGGTTATCATTGAATTGAATTTTTAAATCTAGCGCGTTCATTCTTGAAGACTTGAAGTCTTTTGCTATCCCATATGTAATTAAGATATCGGTATTGAATACTAATTTTATTTATTTTCAATCCCACGAGAGTTTCATTTGTTCGTTTTTCGATGGAAATAATAAGAGATTGACAGTGAAATAACTCTCTCTCAGCCACCTTTATATTTGAATGCTGTCCGTGGTTACATTTTTCGTATCTTTTTTTATATGTTCCCCCTTTTCCAGATGTCCAGTAAGTGTCACATAATCTCTCTTTCTGGTAATTGCATAACTTGTCTTGGGTGTGAAGAGGACCATCATCGCTGGGCGCAGGCTTTCGGTGCCTCTTATTTGTTAGGTATGTTGATTTACATTTTTGTTTGAACGTTTTCCTTTGCTTTCTGCTTTTAAATATGTCTCGTATTTCGCATTTCCTGTGTCAAGTATACTTATGATCATTCATTTCTTCTTGGCTGTTCCACATACAGTGTGTTGGAATCATTCAAATAAATATCTTCTGAAGAAGCTGAGGTGAATTTAAGACATTTGGAATGAAGAGGATGAACCACAGGAACTGCAAATTTGCCTTCAACAAGGAATCAACAATGAAAGGAAGTATTCTTTTCACTTTATTTTTATTTTTGTACTGTTCGTGGAAAATAGAGTATATACGAATCGAAGCTGATGAACCCTATTCTTTTCTTACGTATTATCTTCGATGCAGTGTTTAAAATACTTTCCTTTTTATTCAAATCGTTCCTTGGCTTTCTAGGTCGTTGTTGAATAGGAAATCGTCATGAGTAAACGAAAGTAAATAAAGTTATGGAATCTCCTCAAAGCCTATTGATATTTTACTTGACCTTCTGTAACTTTCTCTTTTAAGCGTTTTATAGATGAGGTGGCAAACGTTTCAGACTACTTAAACATTCAAGGTTCAAGACTCCCTTTCTGTCTTCTGAAAACAAACTCGAGTATTTAAATAACTTTTCATAATAATCACGTTCATTTCTTCTACGTTTGAGCGTTAGTGGAAAATATTACATTCATGCGTTCTGTTTGTTACATAGGCCGCTCTGATACTAAGAGAAGTGGATGCTAGAAAGTATCGGTACAAGAATTCCTATTTCCGATAAAGAAAGGCGAAAGTAATCAACTAAGAAGGTATATGCATGGTGCAAAACATCCCCTGCCACACGCAAATATGCTGCTGGTAGAAATATATTTAGTTGTTGGTTAATTATAGAAGTGAAAGACTAACGAAATTTAATAAAGAACCGTATGAAAGGATGTCGATTAAATATCCTTATTTTCACCGAGGAATATATTTTTCGATCCAAATTCGCAAGAACTCCTATAAAATAACCCGATAATGATGTTGGATTTTTTTTATTATATTTAGCCAGTGCCTATGTCGTTTAGATTGACTGTTGAATTCGAACTCATGCATTTTACAACACACTTTGCTTTTGCTTTTTTATTGATGAAGTGATGCGTCCATGTATGTATGATCTGATGAAGAAAGATCAAAATTTGCAATGCTTTCAATATTTTTGGGGAATTTAACAATCTTCATTTCCCATATAACATATATTAATCTATAGGTTCTCAGTTCCTGAGGGGTCAAAGGTCTCATAAGTAATGCACTAACAATTATGCATACAAATACACTTTTATCGGTTAATGGCTAATTTACCTTTACTTTGAATTAGAAAGATATGTCTTAAAAAGTCGAAACAAGCTTCTAATGAGGCTAATTTTAAGGAAGATTCTCATATGGCAATGTAAATTGTCTTTGATTCGAAAATTTTCGTGTTGATTTAAATTAAACTTTGATTTAGAAGTATCCTATCGCCTTGACAAATAATGCCATTGAACACTTTTTTAAAACTCCTTAAGATATTTGAGTTGTGTTTGAGGATAAGAGAGGATGCTTATAAATGAAAAACTGTGACCTAAATTTTAACTATTTACATTAGACCTAGTAGATATTGTATAGATACATAGAAGATATTTAATTTGCATGAGAGGAAATTAGATGTTCATAGTAAAGGAAAGAAGATTACTACTTTCCTAGATTATGAGCTTTAATTTCCGTAATATCTTGGGTACTGCATGGATGTTTAGATCGTTTATACATTTATTTGACTAGCAAAGTGCTAGAATGTGATTGATCAACAATATTCTGAGGTATTTAAATCAAGGTTACCTTAATTTAGTTTGTTCCTCAAATTGCTGATGAATAACCATTTCAATTACCATACTACTCTACCACTGTGGCGATCCTCATTCCCTTCTCACAGGTCTAATTCTTAAAATGATTGCAATAGATATACTATAAAAATAATCTGGAATTTTTGACAAAAAATTTATGCCATGTTTTCTAATATAGCAATATCAGGAATGCTTCCTATAACTGATAAATTTTTAATAGCAATATGTTTCTTTAGGTACAGATAGAGTTGGAATTTCCTACAGACTCACCAGAGGACCTTACTGAAAATCCTCAGGGAATGGTTGTTGTAAGATTTAACTGGAAGTTTTCATATAGGAAAGTCAGAAGTTAAGTATAAATGTTTAAGTATAAACGTTTATCATTTGGTCTAGTGAGATTGATTATGTGAACCTCTACTTGATGTCAAAGAAGTCTCACTTTACAATAAATTATTGCATAGTGATTGGCATTTCTGGTACTTTGTGTATTAAAATCACTGATGGCATAATTTGAAGACATTAATTGAAACCTACCAAATTCTAATTCCTTCTTCAAATTTAATTCTTTACTCTTTGCACATTTAAGGTGGTACCGGTATCTAAAACTATCATATTTAATTTTAATTTAAGAAATATAGTGTGCAATATTAAGAGACAGTGCAGTGCAAATCAATATGGTTTTCATGTTGGAATCAGTCACAGTGGTGAATCTTATAATTTGACCTGAGTTTAATCTTAATTTAGTTCAATTATAATGGGGCCAATTTAATTTCATGGTTTCAATTTCATCTTAATAGCTTTTAATCCACTTCCTACATCATTCCATAAAGGAAAGGATTTATTGGTCAAACTTTATCTTACACCAAAATTTAAGTATTCGGTTAGTTTGATATCTTATTGCACCAACTTCGTAATCTTTTTGAAAAAAATCTTAAAATTATAGTAGATTATAATAGTAAATTGAATTTTCTTGAGTTGTCGAAATTCAGCAATCTTTTTTTTAAATGGATGTAGCAAATGTTGCATTGGAGATGCTTAGCAACACATTCCCAGATTTATCCTGGGATATATAATAACATTTGTTTTCCAAAGAGTTGTACTTTGATAGCAGAGACGCTCTTAAAAAAATAATTTTTTCTTTGAATCAGAAAGGTAAAAATCAAATAAATGGAGTATCTGTTATTCTTTTATTTATGCACTACATATTCTTTTCATTTAATTTGGTTCATTTGGTCCATTTCATATTATTAAATATAATTATTGAATATTTCTGCAATTGCTAATGGTAGTTACGTGATTATTCCCTTAATTAATAATATCCTGAGAGAGCCTTGGGTAAAATGACATGTTCTGTGATACATTACACTAAGGATATTTTATTCCTTTGTATAAGTCCTCAGAATTGCAGACATGTTATGGTAGATTATTATAACTCATACAAATATTTTATTTCAAAAATTGCGCTTCACAGTTGACTTGTCTTTTTCTAGAATGGATGATGCAGTGGAATGTGAAAAAAGAGGATACATAAATCCAGTGGAATCCATAACACAGAAATGTGAAAGAGAGGAATAGTCATGGTGTGAGAAAGGTGCAATAATCCAAGGCTGAATAAGAACTAGATGGATACCAAGTGAAATGATACTAGGAAAACCACATTGAATAAAACAATTGTAAATGATGAAACCCATTAATGAACAATTATGTTGAATCCAAGGACTGACTTTTAATATGTATCAATGTCAGCTATGGAAAATGTATAAATAATTGTTCTCAATTATTGTTAAAAATAGTGCAACTTTTGAAATTACTTAGTTTAAATATGTGTTCTAAACTGTGAAAAATATTATGGAAGTATCAATGCTGTATTTAATGCAAACAATTTTCAAGCCAATATTGTATACTTTATTGTTTTTGTAATTAATCTGAATATTTATCTAATTATTGTTCTGCTATAAAAGATATATCAATGATAAATAATTGTATAAGAATGAGAAATGTAACCCAGTGTATATTGGAACCAGTACTTAAGAATTTAAAAAATAATTACAGCATTTCTGACTATGAAAAATATTTGCATTCTTGGCCATAAAACATTTTTTTTGGCATTTGTATAGAAAAAATACTGTAAGGCCAGGACTATGCATAACTACTGGATGTTGTTCAATTATTTTCCCTTCAATTACCCAAAATAACAAAGGTCTATGGGAAGTGGGAAATAGAATGTAAAAAATAAGGGAGAGAGAATATAATAATAATATTAATAATATTAATAATAATAATAATTATTATTATTATAATTATAAAACGTTTTCATGCATTGGAGATTCAGATAGGATAATCTCTTACTACTTATAACCCTTAAGGGAGAGAGGGGAGATGAGAGAAATCGGGCAGGGAGAAACATGTCTATCATGTGGGAAAGAAAAAAAAAGAGTAGAAGTATAAATACATGGGGATAGCGGATGTGTTGGTGTGGGCACTGGTTGTGGGATGGGCATAGGGAGGATTAAAGCAAGTATGGAGTGGGGAAAGATGTACGAACAGCACAGTAGGAGGGATACTTAAATTGGTAAGAGTGGTCCAGGTATGGAAAGGGCATGGGTTGAGAAGAGGGGCAGAGGGAGGTGGAGGGAGAATGAGGGGGCTGTTGGGAGGGTAGACAGGGAGGAGGAGGGGTGGGTCAGGGGAAGCGATGGAGGGGGTAGTTAGGGGGAGGGGGCAGTTAGGGGTGGGGAAAGTTAGGGATGGAGAAAGTTTGCGGGAGGTAGGTGGGACAGGGGGGAGGGAGAAGGAGGGGCAGTCAGGAGGATAGGTAGGGAGGGGGAAGGGGTGGGACAGGGGAGAGGGAGAAGGAGTGGGGGTTAGGTCGTTAGGCAGGGTGGGGGGTGGGATAGTGGAGAGGGCGAAGGAGGGGGCAGTTAGGGGGATAGGCAGGGAGGGGTGAGATAAGTGGAGGGAGATGGAGGGGGAGGTGGGTGGGGTAGGGGGAGGGAGAAGGAGGGGGAGTTAGGTCGTTAGGCAGGGAGGGTGTGGGATAAGGGAGAGGGGTTAGGAGGATAGGCAGGGTGGGGAGAGGGGGTGGCAGAAAGTAGGTGGTGGAACTGGTTGTGAGATGGGCATAGGGATCAGCAAAGCAAGGATGGAGTGGGGAATGATGTAGGAACAGTACAGTGGGAGGGATACTTAAATTGGTAAGAATGGTCCAGGTATAGAAATGGCATGGGTTGAGAAGAGGGACAGAGGGATATGTAGGGTAGGAGGTAGTTGGGGGGACAGGAGCAAGGGAGGAGGCGGGAACATGTATGCGGTATAACTATTTCTAAACCTCTTCCCTACGGAAATATAGTCGATTTGGTAACTATCTGCTTCCCCCAGCATTTTCCATGTGCTTCATCCTGTTATGGTTTTCAAAGAGTGTGTTGGTGATACGTAGGTTATTCCTTATGCAAAAATCTACTAGTTTTTTCCTCTGTCGTTTCTATTT
The DNA here is from genome assembly GCA_036926295.1 of Pachydiplax longipennis. Taxonomy (NCBI): domain Eukaryota; kingdom Metazoa; phylum Arthropoda; class Insecta; order Odonata; family Libellulidae; genus Pachydiplax; species Pachydiplax longipennis. The sequence continues at coordinate 7,123,413 of JAVFKF010000024.1, read as the reverse complement.
CCTTTTCCGGACTCTCTCACTTCCTCACCTTTTCCCTGCCGAACCACAGCATTCCAGTCCCCCATAAAAATTAGGTTTTTATTTTCTTTCATCCTCGAATAACCAATAACATCTTCTATTAGTTCATAAATTTAATCTAATTCTTTCTCACAGTAATCGCAAGTAGGGAGGTACACTTGCACTTTCACAGTGTTTACTGGTTCAGCCTTAATTATTACATACATTACTCGCTCACTTATTTGTTCGGCATTTCCCGCTTCCTTTTCCAACACTATAGCAACCCCTCTCTGACTATCATTTCCTCCTCTGAATATGACCCTCACATCATCGCTCCAGAAATCTCTCCAATCCTTCCACCGTACTTCACATTGCCCCAGAATGTTTATGTTGGACCTCTTAATTTCTAACTTCCCTTTCTTAGGCATCGTTCTGACGTTCCAGCTCCCTACCCTAGTTTCCTTGGTCATCTTCTTCTTCTTCTTCTTTTTTGTCGTTGGGTAACGATTTCGTAGATTGACGACCGGGGTGGCCGTACTATGATCCCCGCCAGGCACGACACTCTCCCTAGTGGTCCGAGTCCTGTTTTTCACCGGGACAATACAATTATTGTGGCACATCATGTTCATGGGATAGATAGTCGAGGTGGTCTCCCCTTGCCTTCCTTAACAGTGTTTTTAACGTGACACCATCACTCGTACAGGCCGCCACACTGGTGTACAGACACCTTTGCAGCCGCCTCATTGAGGTACAGACGCTGCATGGACTACCTTTCGTCTTGTCCGTACCTATTGAGCTTTCTGGCATCCCTTCAAATTTGATTGTTTCTTGTGCTGGAAAAGGGTTATACATTAGCTTTGTTTTTGTTAAGTTTATCCCGAGTTCTATCTTCTGTCCTGCTGTGTTCAGTTCATGAAATCTTGAAGCTAGATTTCCTCCGTTGGTTGCGAAGAGTAATATATTATCTGCTAAGCGCAGATGACTGATGGGTTCCCCATTCATCCGCAGACCTTTCTGTACCCAGTCCAAGGTTTTTAAAACTTCCTCCAGAACAGCTGTGAAAAGAATTGGGAAAAGGCAATCTCCTTGTCTAACTCCCTTCTCAATCTTGAATTCTTCAGTAACTACGTGTAGCATTATTGAGAATGGGGCCTTTTATAAATGCTGCGTAGGAGACGGATGTAATCTGCATCTACTCCTTGTTTTTCCAGAGCTTCTAGTGTAGAGGAAGTACTTACCGAGTCGAAGGCCTGAGCATAGTCCACAAAGCAGTGTCCTAGTGGCATCTCATATTCATTCGTTCTGCTGATTATTTCTTGTAGTGTGTGGATTTGGTCCATAGTACTGAAGCCCTTCCGGAATCCTGCTTGTTCTCTAGGATGGGCAGATGATAGAGTAATCTTTATTCGTTCATTTATTATCCTTATGAATGTTTTGTAAACAACAAGAAGGAGACTAATGTGTCGGTAATTCTTCAGCTCTTCCTTGCTTCCTTTCTTGTGCAAAAAGACTATTCTTGCATGATTCCAGTCCTGCGGGATTCTTCCTTGTTTCAGGCAATTAGTGAATAACTGCGCAAAAACGTGTGAAACTTCTGTTCTACCAAGTTTTATATACTCTGCTAACACTCCATCTATGCCTCCAACTGTTCCATTCTTCGTGTTTATTATTGCTGCAATTACTTCTTTTGGGAGAATAGAGAGGGGATCATGTAGGTTTTGGCTTGCTTCTTTGTTTTCCTCTTCAGCATTTTCTTCCTTCTTCTATAGGTTGCCAAAGTATTCTGATACCGTCCTTAGTATTGCTTGTCTGTTGGATGTTCTTGTTCCATCTTCCTTCTGTATGGCTAAAATCTATTTTCTTCAAATTGCTAGGCTTTGTCTGTCCTTCCTCATACTTTTACTGTTTTCTGTAGCCTCTTTCACAATTCTCTCATTGAATTTTATCACGTCTTCCTTAATTGCTCTTCTGATAGCTTTAGAAAGTTCGATATATTCGATGGTATCCTTTTGTGTATCGGAATACTTCAGTTCCTTACGTCGTTTCATCATTCTTCGGGTGCTGTCACTTAGCTTTCTATCTTTTATCCATATATTTAAGGGCCATTCTGACTTGTATATCCTCATTATTTCCACCCCTTCATTCGTCTAACAACTTCTTTGTCTTCCCCTCTGTGTTTTATCTAGCATTCTTTCCTCGATCGTTTTCTTCAATAATCCCTCTCATCTCAATATTTGACCCTTTTCTTTTGTCCATTAGTTAGTGCCGTTCCCAATCGAGCGGCACTTGAGATTACGCCGCGCTAAGAATCCTCTCAATGTTTGGAGCCCAATCGGATGCAGAAAGATGGATCGCGACGCTCCTTTCCCACGCCGTCATCCGCCGTATGCAGCATTTAAGATATACCATAAATCTATGAAATTATGAACGTTTTGCAACAAAAGCGTTTAATGATTTCGAAAAATTACGAAAAATATGTGATTTTTAGTGTAACAGTTTCCGAAAAGTTTCAATTATCTCGAAAAAGTTCACTTTTTTTGACGTGAAAACTTTTTGATATCTATGATTATTCGTATTTCCATTCAATTGAAAACGCTTCGCAAAAAAATCGCACGTATTTTCGAAATGTAACGTAGAAACTGTGGTTTCGGCAGCTAGTGTTTCCATATTTTATGAAATATTTGGAAAAAAGACGTTTTTCGAGCGGGTTGTTTCTTAGCATTTAAGATATACCATAAATCTATTAAATTATGAACGTTTTGCAACAAAAGCGGTTAATAATTTCGAAAAATTACGAAAAATATGTGATTTTTAGTGTAACCGTTTCCGAAAAGTTTCAATTATCTCGAAAAAGTTCACTTTTTTTGACGTGAAAACTTTTTGATATCTATGATTATTCGTATTTCCATTGAATTGAGAACGCTTCGCAAAAAAATCGCACGTAGTTTCGAAATGTAACGAAGAAACTGTGGTTTCGGCAGCTAGCTTTTCCACAATTTATGATATATTTGGAAAAAAAGGACGTTTTTCGAGCGGGTTGTTTCTTAGCATTTAAGATATACCATAAATCTATTAAATTATGAACGTTTTGCAACAAAAGCGGTTAATAATTTCGAAAAATTACGAAAAATATGTGAGTTTAGTGTAACCGTATCCGAAAATTTTCAATTATCTCGAAAAATTTCATGTTTTTTGACCTGAAAACTTTTTGATGTCTATGATTATTCGTATTTTCATTGAATTGAGAACGCTTCGCAAAAAAATCGCACGTATTTTCGAAATGTAACGAAGAAACTGTGGTTTCGGCAGCAAGCTTTTCCACGATTTATGATATATTTGGAAAAAAGACGTTTTTTGAGCGGATTTTTTCTCAGCATTTAGATATACCATAAATCTATTAAATTATGAACGTTTTGCAACAAAAGCGGTTAATGATTTCAAAAAATTACGAAAAATATGTGATTTTTAGTGTAACCGTTTCCGAAAATTTTCAATTATCGCGAAAAATTTCACGTTTTTTTGACCTGAAAACTTTTTGATGTCTATGATTATTCGTATTTTCATTGAATTCAGAACACTTCGCAAAAAAATCGCACGTATTTTCGAAATGTAACGAAGAAACTGTGGTTTCGGCAGCTAGCTTTTCCACCATTTATGATATATTGGAAAAAAGACGTTTTTTGAGCGGATTTTTTCTCAGCATTTAGATATACCATAAATCTATTAAATTATGAACGTTTTGCAATCAAAACGGTTAATAATTTCGAAGAATTACGAAAAATATGTGATTTTTAGTGTAACCGTACCCGAAAAGTTTCAATTATCTCGAAAAATTTCACGTTTTATCACCTGAAAACTTTTTGATATCTATGATTATTCGTATTTCCATTGAATTGAGAACGCTTCGCAAAAAAATCGCACGTAATTTCGAAATGTAACGAAGAAATTGTGGTTTCGGCAGCTGGCTTTTCCACAATTTATGATATATTTGGAAAAAAAAGACGTTTTTTGAGCGGATTTTTGCTCAGCATTTAAGATATACCATAAATCTATCAAATTATGAACGTTTTGCAACAAAAGCGGTTAATGATTTCGAAAAATTACGAAAAATATGTGATTTTTAGTGTAACCGTTTCCGAAAATTTTCAATTATCGCGAAAAATTTCACGTTTTTTGACCTGAAAACTTTTTGATGTCTATGATTATTCGTATTTTCATTGAATTCAGAACGCTTCGCAAAAAAATCGCACGTAATTTCGAAATGTAACGAAGAAACTGTGGTTTCGGCAGCTAGCTTTTCCACAATTTATCTTATATTTGGAAAAAAAGCCGTTTTTTGGGCGGATTTTTTCACAGCATATAAGATATACCATAAATCTATTAAATTTTGAACGTTTTGCAACAAAAGCGGTTAATAATTTCGAAAAATTTCGAAAAATATGTGATTTTTAGTGTAACCCTTTCCGAAAATTTTCAATTATCTCGAAAAATTTCATGTTTTTAGACGTAAAAACTTTTTGATATCTATGATTATTCGTATTTCCATTGAATTGAGAACGCTTCGCAAAAAAATCGCACGTAATTTCGAAATGTAACGAAGAAACTGTGGTTTCGGCAGCTAGCGTTTCGACATTTTATGAAATATTTGGAAAAAAAAGACGTTTTTTGAGCCGATTTTTTCTCAGCATTTAAGATATACCATAAATCTATTAAATTATGAACTATTTTCAACAAAAGCGGTTAATGATTTCGAAAAATTACGAAAAATATGTGATTTTTAGTGTAACCGTTTCCGAAAAGTTTCAATTATCTCGAAAAATTTCACTTTTTTTGACGTGAAAACTTTTTGATATCTATGATTATTCGTATTTTCATTGAATTCACAATGCTTCGCAAAAAATCGTACGTAATTTCGAAATGTAACGAAGAAATTGTGGTTTCGGCAGCTAGCTATTCCACAACTTATGATATATTTGGAAAAATAAGACGTTTTTTGAGCGGATTCTTTCTCAGCAATTAACATATACCATAAATCTATCAAATTATGAACGTTTTTCAACAAAAGCGGTTAATGATTTCGAAAAATTACGAAAAATATGTGATTTTTAGTGCAACCGTTTCCGAAAATTTTCAATTATCGCGAAAAATTTCACGTTTTTTGACCTGAAAACTTTTTGATGTCTATGATTATTCGTATTTTCATTGAATTCAGAACACTTCGCAAAAAAATCGCACGTATTTTCGAAATGTAACGAAGAAACTGTGGTTTTCGGCAGCTAGCTTTTCCACGATTTATGATATATTTGGAAAAAAGACGTTTTTTGAGCGGATTTTTTCTCAGCATTTAGATATACCATAAATCTATTAAATTATGAACGTTTTGCAATCAAAACGGTTAATAATTTCGAAGAATTACGAAAAATATGTGATTTTTAGTGTAACCGTTTCCGAAAAGTTTCAATTATCTCGAAAAATTTCACGTTTTTTCACCTGAAAACTTTTTGATATCTATGATTATTCGTATTTCCATGGAATTGAGAACGCTTCGCAAAAAAATCGCACGTAATTTCGAAATGTAAGGAAGAAATTGTGGTTTCGGCAGCTGGCTTTTCCACAATTTATGATATATTTGGAAAAAAAGACGTTTTTTCAGCGGATTTTTGCTCAGCCTTTAAGATATACCATAAATCTATCAAATTATGAACGTTTTGCAACAAAAGCGGCTAATGATTTCGAAAAATTACGAAAAATATGTGATTTTTAGTGTAACCGTTTCCGAAAATATTCAATTATCGCGAAAAATTTCACGTTTTTTGACGTGAAAACTTTTTGATATCTATGATTATTCGTATTTTCATTGAATTCACAATGCTTCGCAAAAAATCGTACGTAATTTCGAAATGTAACGAAGAAATTGTGGTTTCGGCAGCTAGCTTTTCCACAACTTATGATATATTTGGAAAAATAAGACGTTTTTTGAGCGGATTTCTTCTCAGCAATTAAGATATACCATAAATCTATCAAATTATGAACGTTTTGCAACAAAAGCGGTTAATGATTTCGAAAAATTACGAAAAATATGTGATTTTTAGTGCAACCGTTTCCGAAAATTTTCAATTATCGCGAAAAATTTCACGTTTTTTGACCTGAAAACTTTTTGATGTCTATGATTATTCGTATTTTCATTGAATTCAGAACACTTCGCAAAAAAATCGCACGTATTTTCGAAATGTAACGAGGAAACTGTGGTTTTCGGCAGCTAGCTTTTCCACGATTTATGATATATTTGGAAAAAAGACGTTTTTTGAGCGGATTTTTTCTCAGCATTTAGATATACCATAAATCTATTAAATTATGAACGTTTTGCAATCAAAACGGTTAATAATTTCGATGAATTTCGAAAAATATGTGATTTTTAGTGTAACCCTTTCCGAAAAGTTTCAATTATCTCGAAAAATTTCACGTTTTTTCACCTGAAAACTTTTTGATATCTATGATTATTCGTATTTCCATGGAATTGAGAACGCTTCGCAAAAAAATCGCACGTAATTTCGAAATGTAAGGAAGAAATTGTGGTTTCGGCAGCTGGCTTTTCCACAATTTATAATATATTTGGAAAAAAAGACGTTTTTTCAGCGGATTTTTGCTCAGCCTTTAAGATATACCATAAATCTATCAAATTATGAACGTTTTGCAACAAAAGCGGCTAATGATTTCGAAAAATTACGAAAAATATGTGATTTTTAGTGTAACCGTTTCCGAAAATTTTCAATTATCGCGAAAAATTTCACGTTTTTTGACCTGAAAACTTTTTGATGTCTATAATTATTCGTATTTTCATTGAATTCAGAACGCTTCGCAAAAAAATCGCACGTAATTTCGAAATGTAACGAGGAAACTGTGGTTTCGGCAGCTAGCTTTTCCACAATGTATCATATATTTGGAAAAAAAAGCCGTTTTTTGGGCGGATTTTTTAACAGCATTTAAGATATACCATAAATCTATTAAATTTTGAACGTTTTGCAACAAAAGCGGTTAATAATTTCGAAAAATTTCGAAAAATATGTGATTTTTAGTGTAACCCTTTCCGAAAATTTTCAATTATCTCGATAAATTTCATGTTTTTAGACGTGAAAACTTTTTGATATCTATGATTATTCGTATTTCCATTGAATTGAGAACACTTCGCAAAAAAATCGCACGTATTTTCGAAATGTAACGAAGAAACTGTGGTTTTCGGCAGCTAGCTTTTCCACGATTTATGATATATTTGGAAAAAAGACGTTTTTTGAGCGGATTTTTTCTCAGCATTTAGATATACCATAAATCTATTAAATTATGAACGTTTTGCAATCAAAATGGTTAATAATTTCGAAGAATTACGAAAAATATGTGATTTTTAGTGTAACCGTTTCCGAAAAGTTTCAATTATCTCGAAAAATTTCACGTTTTTTCACCTGAAAACTTTTTGATATCTTTGATTATTCGTATTTCCATGGAATTGAGAACGCTTTGCAAAAAATCGCACGTAATTTCGAAATGTAAGGAAGAAATTGTGGTTTCAGCAGCTAGCTTTTCCACGATTTATGATATATTTGGAAAAAAAAGACGTTTTTTTAGCGGATTTTTTCTCAGAATTTAAGATAAACCATAAATCTATTAAATTATGAACGTTTTGCAACAAAAGCGGTTAATAATTTCGAAAAATTACGAAAAATATGTGACATTTAGTGTAGCCGTTTCCGAAAAGTTTCAATTATCTCGAAAAATTTCACTTTTTTTTACGTGAAAACTGCTTGATATCTAGTATTATTCGTATTTCCATTGAATTCAGAATGCTTCGCAAAAAAATCGCACGTAATTTCGAAATGTAACGAAGAAATTGTGGTTTCGGCAGCTAGCTTTTCCATAATTTATGACATATTTGGAAAAAAAAGACGTTTCTTGAGCTGATTTTTTCTCAGAATTTAAGATATACCATAAATCTATCAAATTATGAACGTTTTGCAACAAAAGCGGTTAATGATTTCGAAAAATTACGAAAAATATGTGATTTTTAGTGTAACCGTTTCCGAAAATTTTCAATTATCGCGAAAAATTTCACGTTTTTTGACCTGAAAACTTTTTGATGTCTATGATTATTGGTATTTTCATTGAATTCAGAACGCTTCGCAAAAAAATCGCACGTAATTTCGAAATGTAACGAAGAAACTGTGGTTTCGGCAGCTAGCGTTTCGACATTTTATGAAATATTTGGAAAAATAAGACGTTTTATGAGCGGATTTTTGCTCAGCATTTAAGATATACCATAAATCTATTAAACTATGAAGGTTTTGCAACAAAACGGTTTAATAATTTCGAAAAATTACGAAAAATATGTGATTTTTAGTGTAACCGTTTCCGAAAATTTTCCTTTATCTCGAAGAATTTCACGTTTTTTGACGTGAAAACTTCTTGATATCTATGATTATTCGTACGTCCTTTGAATTGAGAACGCTTCGCAAAAAAAATAGCACGTAACTTCGAAATGTAACGAAGAAATTTTGGTTTCGACAGCTAGCTTTACCACAACTTATGATATATTTGGAAAAATAAGACGTGTTATGAGCGGATTTTTGCTCATCATTTAAGATATACCATAAATCTATTTAATTATGAACGTTTTGCAACTAAAGCGGTTAATAATTTCGAAAAATTACGAAAAATATGTGATTTATAGTGTAACCGTTTCCGAAAATTTTCCTTTATCTCGAAAAATTTCACGTTTTTTGACGTGAAAACTTCTTGATATCTATGATTATTCGTACGTCCTTTAAATTGATAATGCTTCGCAAAAAAATCGCACGTAATTTCGAAATGTAACGAAGAAATTGTGGTTTCGGCAGCTAGCTTTTCCATAATTTATGATATATTTGGAAAAATAAGACGTTTTATGAGCGGATTTTTGCTCAGCATTTAAGATATGCCATAAATCTATTAAATTATGAACGTTTTGCAACAAAAACGGTTAATAATTACGAAAAATTACCAAAAATATGTGATTTTTAGTGTAACCGTTTCCGAAAATTTTCCTTTATCTCGTAAAATTTCACGATTTTTGACGTGAAAACTTCTTGATATCTATGATTATTCGTACGTCCTTTGAATTGAGAACGCTTCGCAAAAAAATCGCACGTAATTTCGAAATGTAACGAAGAAATTGTGGTTTCGGCAGCTAGCTTTTCCAAAACTTATGATATATTTGGAAAAAAAAGACGTTTTATGAGCGGATTTTTGCTCAGCATTTAAATGTATATTAGAATAATATTCCAAATTCAGACGATATTTTGAAGTAAAACCGCTTACTTATCAAAATATTTAACAAAATCTTCCAAATTAAGACGAAATTTGCTCCAAGAACGGCGTTTTTAGCAAGATATTAGGAAAATCTTCATTTTTGAGCCGATATTTGCTGCAAAGACGGCTTATTTTATAAAATATTAAGCAAAATCTGCGAAAATCGGCAGAAATTTTCTCCGAAAACGGCATTTATAACAAGATATTTGAAAAATCGTCCAAATTGAGCCGAAATTTGCTCCAAAAACGGCTTTCTTTTAGCAAGATGTTAGAGATATCTTCTAAATTGAGACTAAATTTCCTTCTAAAACGGCTTATTTATCAAAATATTTTACGAAATCTTCCAAAATATGCCGAAATTTGCTCCGGAAACTTCTTTTTTAGCAAGATATTTGAAATTTCTTCCAAAGTAAGCCGAAATTTCCTCAGAAAACGGCTTTACTAGCAAGATATTTGAAAAATCTTCCAAATTCAGCGGAAATGTGCTGCAAAAACGACTTATTTATCAAAATATTTAACGAAATCTTCGAAAATAAGCCGAAATTTGCTCTATGAACGGCCTATTTAGCAAGATATTTGAAAAATTTTGCAAATTAAGCCTTAATTTGCTCGAAAAAGGGCTTATTAATCAAGATATTTGCAAAGTCTTCTATTTTAAGCCGAAATTCTCACCGAAAACTTTTAATTAGCAAAATATTTGTGAAATCTTCCAAATTAAGCCGAAATTTGCTCCGAAAACGGCTTTTATTGCAAAATATATTAAAAATCTTCCAAATTAAGCGGAAAGATGCTGAAAAAAACAGAAAATTTTGCATATTATCTGAAAGATCTTCGTTATTTAGCCGAAATTCACACAAAAAACGTCCTTTTTAGAAAGATAATTGGAAAATCTTAAAACTATAGACAAAATTTTATCCAAAAACGACTTATTAAGCAAGATAATTGCAAAATTCATCAAAATTAAGCATAAATTCGCCGAAGAAACGACTTATTGAAGAAGATTTTTGTACAAAAATAGCAAACTAAGTCGAAGTTTGACCCAAAAACTGGTTACATAACAGGACATTTGTAATATATTCCAATTAAGCCAAAATTTTCTCTGAAAATAGCTTTTTTAGCAAAATATTTTAAAAAACTTTCAAATTCAGCGGAAAATTGCTCAAAATACTGCTAATTTAGCAAGATATATGCAAAATATTCTAAAGGAAGTTAAAATTCGCACACAAAACGGCTTTATTTGCAAGATGCAAATACAAGTTTAATACAGGAAAAAGAATTTTAGAATAGAATCAATTTTTAATAGAACTGTTTTAATTAAAAATTTTGAAGCAATTGGATTAAAACACGATTTACATGTGCTGTATTGAGTTAAATTTAAAGGAATTTATTAAAAAATTTAAATCTAATCTTTTCATTAGGTATGATATTAGTTTAATTCAAAATTTAACTCTTACTTGCAAAATGAAATTATAAAGCTTCCCTTAATTGAATTTCCTTTCCTAAGTATGAAAATGAACTTTTACAAAGTAGTTATTTCGAGTGTCCATATATCATGGATTACCTTTTACCAATAGCAGGAGGGAGAATGAAGAATTTGAGCAACTCTTCCATGTGATTTTATTGCAGGATTTCAAAGTGTACATTTATTAAGGAGCTCAATAAAGAAAATTGCATACAAAACCTTTTCAAATTTCATTCAAAACCTGCCCCATCCCTCATCCTAAAAAGTTCCTTGTGTTGGAAGAGTCGGACTGGCCAAACCCATCTCAAAGATTTTGACCCTCCTGTACTTGCACTCTCAGTGGGTAGTGCTACTTCAATATCTGTATTCAGAATAATTCCAAGTTATTCTGTATACAGCCATTGAGTAGCACAGAACACAGAGAGAGTAATTACAGGAGGAAGAAATTATCTGAAAAGAGAATGTACATAATTTATCAAGTTTCCAACATTTTTCCATTTCTCAACATGTTTTCTGAAGATTTCTGAAAAATCTGGAGTCAAAAACTTTTCAGACCACCCTCGTATATTAAAATTTAATAAAGATATGTGAAAGAGAAAAACGCCTTATTTTTTAAACAACTTGGGGACTAAGAATAACTTTTCACAGCTAGTAGTGCCCGATGGGTTGAACTGTTGGTAAAGGATTAAAAGTGCATAAAGGGCTGAGCTGAAAGTAAAAGAAGAGATGACTAGAGATTTTTCTTAAATTTCTAGAACCATCCAAATGCTACTAGAAAGAAATCTTTGAGTATATGTCACAATTATGAGATGGACTTTTTCAAGAAAGATGATTATATTTCAACTAATACGAAATGAAAAAAGTAAGATAAGCAATAATTTGCTGCTTCTTGCAGAGGGACAAAAGGGTTCTAATTCAATTGCGAGTGCTTTCGGGATTAGAGGGCCACCAACCCCGCTTTTTCTTCAATCTAACTTCGGAATTAATGGATTCGGGCCAAAACTTTAAAGTTGTGGGCACCTGAGACCCGCTCCCAGCCCTCAAACCTGCTTGGTGGATGGCCAAATCGTTTATTATTCACATGTTTTTTATATTATTTTTCCAGCTGCAAAAATTTCAAATTGAGCTCACTCAAATTTTCAAACTTCAAAAAAATTGCACAGCTGAGCCCACAGTTTAGCGAAAAATATTCAAAACACAAACGCTTACAATGGTATTTCATTCTGAGTGGGTTGTCTGTATTTTAGAAATAGATTTCACATATTGGGTCCAACAGTGCAACATCTGAAAACAAAAATGAAAAAGTAATTCTTCAGACTTTTTCTGACATTGACGTTTTCTTTAGACTTTAAAATTATGAAAAAGATTGAATAAGCTTTTCTAATACAGTTAATAAACGGCTGTTTGGATTTACAGTAGAATATAACCAATCTACATCTACATGAATACCCTGCAAGCTGCCTTTTGGCGTGTGGTGTGGGGTATAAACACCAAACGATTGAGCTACTTTTTTAGCCTATTACTATTGCATATTGTTCACGGAAAGAATGAGTTCTTAAATCGACTTGTTGTAGTGTCTATTTCTCTTATTTTGCTCTCATTGTCGGATTGGCGGAGAAGGACCAGGAAATAGAGAGGCTTAAGGAGGAGCTGAAGAAGAGGGACAAAAAGATTGAAGAGTTGGTGAAAGAAAAAGAAAGTACTGGATTGAAACAGAAAGAAGTGAGTGTGGAAGAGGTTAAAAAACAGAAGTGTGAAGTGAGAATAATGGGGGATTCCATGATTAGGTATGGAGGAAGGTATTGTAAAAATAGTGTAACAGAAGTGGAATGTTTTCCAGGGATTAGGGTGGAACAGCCAGAGAAGAAGATTGAAGGGATGAAAGAAACAGGTGATGAAAAAGTGGTGATGTTGCATGTGGGGACCAACGATGTGAAGTCTGTGAGGTCGGCGGAGCACTTGATTGGTTATGTATGGGACTTATGCAGTACGGAAAAGAAGAAGTTTAAGAAGGCGAGGATTGTGATCAGTGGGATTATAAAAAGAAGAGATGTGAGTTATGGTTATATTAATAAAATTAATGAGCGTTTGGATTGGGTGTGCAGTAGGCAGAACGTTATGTTTTTGGATCCGAACGGATGGTTAAGTGAAGCTGATTTGGGGAGGGATGGGTTACATTTAAATACAAAAGGTTCACTAACATTTGGGAAATTAATGAAGAGGGTAATTGACCTTAATCAGGGAAACTAAACTGTGGTGCGGCAGGTGAATTGGCTCACGAGAAGAATATAAAACATGCTACTACTAGTCAATTGGGAGGGGTTCTAAGGCTTTTGCAGGATAACTGTCGTAGCGTTTATAATAAAATCCAAGAACTAAATACTTTGATAGATTTGTGTAAAGCTGATATAGTAATAGGGACAGAATCGTGGCTAAAAGAGGAAATTGGTTCAGGCGAGATTTTTCCAGAAGATTTCGAAGTGTATAGAAGAGACAGGGATGGCAAAGGAGGTGGTGTGTTTGTTTGCGTCTCTAAACGGTTTTCAAGTTCTCTTTTATCAAAAGACCATGAATACGAGATATTGAGCGTTGAAGTCGAGGACAGGGTAAGCAAGAGAAAATTGCAAGTAGTGGGAGCGTACCGGCCCCCCGGGGAGGATTTAGCCATGGTTGAAAGGCTAGGAGTAATGACCTGCGGCGATAGGGATATTAGTAAATCGGTCATAATTGCAGGGGATTTGAATTTACCTCAGGTCAGTTGGACAGGAAAAGAAGGAACAGGAGGTAGGGTGCAGCAACTGATAAACACGCTAATTAGGGAGGGTGGCTTCACACAGGTTGTGAGTAATCCCACAAGAATGAGTAACGTTTTAGATGTATTTCTCCTAAAAGAACCGGAGCTCATTAAAACTTGCGAAGTTTTACCAGGAATTAGCGACCACGAAGCAGTATATCTAGAAATCTGTTGGAGTAAGGGTATCGATATTGAGATGGAAAATAAAGTAGTATACAGTTTTCATCGAGCTAATGTTGATGCCTTCCGCGACTATTTAAGAAAGGAATTTGAGGAATGGGCGAATAAAGGATCAAACATAGAAGAAATATGGGGGAACTTTAAGCAAATTCTGAACATAGGAATAGAGAAATATGTACCAATAAAGAAACTAAAACGGAACGCGGACCCTGAATATTATAACGCAGAGATTAGGAGACTGAAAAGGATATCAAGGGACTTACATAAAAAGAGAAAAATTAGCGAACTGTACGAGGTCAAATACAGGGAAGTAATTAAATTATTGAATAGTAAGAAAAAAGAGGCAGAGAATAAATTCTTAGAAAATTTAATTGTCAATAACGGTAGCAACAGTTTTTATAAATATGTTAAGCGACGAAGGAGGGGAGAAGGCGAAATAAAAACGATAGAGGGATCTGATGGAAATATTCTCACAAGCAGTAGTGTTATTGCAAACGAATTCAGAAATTTTTTCGTGAGTACGTATAAAGTATCTGATGAAATAAGCGAAGTTAATCTATCCCAATGTAAGGATAATTCCAAACTACCCTTTATTATCTGTTCTAAGGACATATTAAGAAGAATCAGTAAGTTAAAAACAATAAGTCACAAGGTCCAGACGGAATAAGAAATGAAGCGTTAAAGTTAGGGAACCGGGAGATAGTACCGTATTTGAAAAGAATTTTTAACATAGCAATTAACAACGGTCAGGTACCAGGAGACTGGAAATCCGCTACAGTAGTTCCTATTCACAAGGGAGGAAGCAAAAGGACAGTAAGGAATTACAGACCAGTTAGTTTAACTAGTGTTGTATGTAAGGTATTCGAAAGAATAATAGCGGACTATTTAAAACAATTTTGGGAAATAGAGGGATGGCTCAACGGAAAACAGCATGGGTTCAGGAAAGGTTTTTCTTGCGAGACACAGATGTTAGGACTCTATCAAGATTTAATAGAAGCACAGGACATAGGAGACCAGGTAGATGCTGTAGTGGTTGATTTAGCAAAGGCTTTTGATGTAGTTGATCATAATTTGTTACTGAAGAAAATGAGTACGATGAAGATAGATCCAAGGATAGTGAAATGGACGGAGGCCTTTATACGTAGTAGAACGCAAAGAATTAAAATAGGAAATAATCTTTCAGAACCTGCTAGAGTAACTTCAGGGGTAGCGCAGGGTAGTGTACTTGGGCCGTTATTCTTTTTAATATTTATCAACGATATGCCGAATGTAATAAGATCTCGGGTGCGATTATTTGCGGACGATTGTATAATTTACAGAGTTATAAAAGGTAATGAAGACTGCCGTGATTTACAAAGCGACATTGATGAATTGAATAATTGGGTCACGTTGAATAAATTAAATATTAACACAGGTAAATGTAAAGTAATTAGTTTTAATAGGAGTAAATTTCAGCACGATTATAATATCGGCGGTAATGTTTTAGAGAAGGCAAACAAGGTAAAATATTTGGGTGTTACCTTCAGTAGGGATTTAAGATGGAATGCACACATAGAGAAAATTATAGGAAAGGCCAATAAGACTTTAAATTTTGTAATGCGTTCACTTAAAAAATCAAAGAAGAAAATGAAGGAAGCTGCGTACAAATCATTGGTTAGACCCATATTAGAATATGGCGAATGTTTATGGGACCCATATCAATCGGGAGTTAAAAAAGAATTAGAAAAGGTACAGAGAAGGGCCGCTAGATTCGTGTTAGGGCGATACGAAAAACGTAGCAGCGTCACTCAAATGCTAAGAGAATTAGGTTGGGAAAGTCTAGAAGAAAGAAGGAAGAAAAAGAGATTATCGGTTTTCTATAAGATTTTCATGGGGATACCGGCTTTTAAGGAATTAGGTGATAGAGTAAATGAAGCAGATTACTTGGGTAGGCACGATCATAAATATAAAGTAAAATGAATAAAGCAAAGAACCGATAATAGGAAATACTGCTTTTTAAACAGAACTATCGAGGAATGGAACAGTCTAACTGCAGATGTCTTTCAGCCTTTCCCAAAAAATACCAAATGTTTTATTAGGGGTATTTGTAAAATAATTAACATGATGAGTGAGCCTGCCGATGACGAAATGTGAGACAAGTAGGGGATCGCCTGATAGGGTGAAGTACGGTGGGGACTTCGTGGGCCCCGTGGCCGCTACGGTAGCCGTGAAGGCCTATCAGGAACCCTGAAAAATCTCAAATGATGTTACTGTAACAGACAAGTGGTATTAACGCTAAAGAAGTATACTT
This sequence comes from Pachydiplax longipennis, assembly GCA_036926295.1. Classification (NCBI taxonomy): domain Eukaryota; kingdom Metazoa; phylum Arthropoda; class Insecta; order Odonata; family Libellulidae; genus Pachydiplax; species Pachydiplax longipennis. Next base: position 7,107,354 of record JAVFKF010000024.1, on the reverse strand, counting down.
TAAGTTATGTGATTCTATGTTTAATGTATTGTTATATATTTTCTTTGGTGCTGGTTTATTTGGTTGGTAAATTTAGAGTTTATGCTAAATTATTTAAGCTTATTCGTACACGGTGATTATGTAAATTGTAGATTTATGATTAGTTATTAATGTACATAATTTTTACTTGAATGGTAAACTATATATAGTTACTGTGAGGTTGTGGATGTAAACTAACGTCGCCACCAGTCTTGAAGACTAATTGCGACAGGATGTGAATAAATAAATAAATAAATTGGCTGAAGTAACAGGAGGGTCGCATAATATCAACTTCGTCATGGGAAAACTCTAAATTTATTAAGGAGTCGCAATCTAGCTTCTAACCGCCTTTCTTTCAATGATGCCCAACCTGTATCTGAGAGCATCTTTGTGACGCTTACCTTTTTCTCGTAGCATTTTTTTATGAAACGTATTGCTTTGCGTTGAATTTTCTCAAGTTCGCGGGTACCCGTTTCATCCACTGGGTCCCATATACTTGCCGCATATTCGAGATGGGGCCTAACCAAGGAGAAATAACATCGCTCTCTAACTTTCTCATCACATCTACCGACAATACACTTTATGAAGCCGAGCTTTTTACTAGCTTTACCGCAGATTTTACGAATGTGAGTGCTCCAATTTAAATTATTGGTAAGAGTTACCCCAAGATACTCAACTGATTCTGCTACATTTATGACTAATCCATTTATTAAGTATAGGTAGTTATGACGCAATTCTTTCTTTTCGAAGAAATTAACTACGGAGCATTTACTCACATTGAGATCAAGTTCCCATTTTTTGCACCACTTTTGAATTGTTATTAAATCATTAGATAGAGAAATACGATCATCATCCTTAGATATTTCTCTATATATGACCGAGTCATCCGCGAATATCCTAACATTGCTATCTATCTCTTCACTCAAGTCATTAATATATATTAGGAATAGAAGAGGACCAATTACACTTTCCTGAGGTACGCCTGAGGTAACTTTGACTCTATTCGAAATAATGCCATCAAGTACTACTTGTTGTTCCCGTTCGTAAAGAAAGTCCTGAGCCCAGTCAATTATCTCTTTATTAATTCCCGCTAATTTTAATTTGTAAATTAACTTATAGTGGGGGACTCTGTCGAAAGCCTTCTTAAAATCGAGGAAAATTGCATCTACTTGCTTTCTACTCTCGGCAGACTTTAAGATGTCGTGAACGAATAGCACAAGTTGTGTTTCGCATGATCGCGACTTTCTGAAACCGTGCTGGTTCTTACTGAGGAAACGGTTATTATCTTACCAATCTAAGAGTTGTTGTTAATTCACGATCAATAATAGGAGCAAAGTCTGAGAAAGAATTGAAACACTATATAGTGGAATAAAACTTCAGTCAAAAAAATGAAATTACAAAAAACTATTCGAGAACACATGTTTTCAACCATTAAGTTTTAATTATAGTAATCGCAGACCAAAGTCAATTATTTTAACAAAAATCTCAATTCTCAATACAATACAAAAATTTCATGTCTGAGTGATTTATTAATTTGATGCTGCAAGGACAAGCAATTTTGACTCCCAAACTGTAATAGGATTTACTCTTGTATTTTCTGAATTACATTCAATTTCTTTTCTCTTATACCTGAAAATAAGCATTAATGATCCTAAAGTTAATTATGCACTATGAAAATAATCCTGATCAAGCTCTGTATTCCCTCATTCAAGTACATAACCAAGGAAATTTACCTCCATTACTCTTAGATCACTTTCTTACAATTAGAATAATAAATAATGAAGACAGAAAACACATGACAAAGGTTATACTTGAAAAGTGACAAATGAAGGATTTGTTATGAGAATTAATCTGAAAGTTTATCACAATTACTAATTTCTGAGCTTGATGATGTAATATATATTTTTAAAATCATTTTTGACGCTTTCCTCAACAACGCAATGTTCTGAGAGAGAAAACACAAAAGGAATAATCACACATTTCATGAAACTGAATCATTCAATTCAACCTTATGGTGAGGTAAAATGTTAAATGTAAAATGAACAATACATGGTAAATACGAATTTAGAACAATGTAAAAGAGTGACAAGTTTTTTGCACTTATCACAGTACAGTTTTTAATTGATGGTGATGTGAACTACCTTTCATTGTTGTTATTTCATGATGTGTAAATTATACAGCAATAGTTGCTGTTTATGAAGATTAAGTAAACTTTTTAATGGTGATATTTCGAATTACTTTTAAATTCACATTTCCTTAAACAAGAAAATACTACTTAATACAAACATTAAAGGAATTAAAATAATTAACCTATATTTTTATAAAAAGATACTATCAATACTAACCTTATAAGGTAAAAGAGTTATCAAACAAGAACTTAGATTTTCCCAACCTAAGATAACACATGAACCAAATACCTAAAAGCCAATGGATACAGACTATTTTCTTTATGAACAAAAATGCTGTAAAACTAAAGGAACGGAAGGGGAGACTTTCTTTCTTAATTATTCTATTATTAATCCATCTTAAATTCTCTTAATTATTCCAGAATTCCATTGAGTTGAAAGCAATCAAAAATGGTGTAATGCAAAAATATTGATCAGATTTTAGAGTTCTCTGGATCAAACATTGAGCAAGAGAAACACTCCTAAATTTGCTTCCATTTGTTAAATAGGGATGCTTTGCCACTGAATACTTCATCCAATTCATACACCAATGAAAATGAATATTACTGGTACTCCCACTACCAAAATTACATAGCAAGCCCAGCAAAATTATAAGGAGGAAAGCTTTGTTTATTTAAAAAAGATGCCACAAAATTAAGTTAAACATCAATCAGAATTTTTCTCTTGTCCTAATTCCTTGAAAAAGATTTTACCTGTCATCTTAGACACTTCAATGCTTAAAATATGCTAAATTATCCTCTATTTTATTCCCATCATTTTTCATTGGAATTTGAATTAAAAATTAGTTCTACCAATATTCAATTACTGCTTGAAATTAAAAAAGCTAAATTATTAGAGATGCTAATAACCATGAGGAATAAATATTGTAGCAAGAGGGTCAAACAATTAGTTCAAGTTTAAGCTGGCTAAAGAAAGATTTCTAAAAAAAATCAAAAATAAGAAGCTAAAGATAGTCTTGATTGACAAAGCTACTTGTTACATATGTTGAATTTCATACCCTTCAAACAGAGGTTTCACTGTTTTCACAACAATAAATAGCAAATCAAATCAAAGATGATTAATTCATCTCTACCAAAAATTGTATTAAATGCCAAGGAATAATTAAATATATCACTGTAGGTTCCAAAACACTTAGTGGATTATCAATGATTTTCAAAAGAGTTGGAGTTAAACTTTCTTTGAAACAAAATTGAAGATAGATAAAACTCTGTGTATGACATAATTAAACTTCATTGTGCATGTCAATGATATGGAAATAAGAGATTTTGATAGAATACAAATCTACCAATTATCTTGTTTGTTCAGTTGAATACAAGAAATTTTTCAATTAAAAGGGCATCAATTTTACATAACAAGTTCCATGTAATAAATTAAATTTAACAGCTATCCTTTCTACGAATAAACTACCCTTACCATACAGTTGCAGCAGTGAATTGTTCGAATAAACCACACTTATATTAAAATAATCCAAATAACGCTACTGGAGCATATTTCTATGACTTCAAAACTCAAGTTTATGATAGATCAAACAGAGTTTAGAACAAAAACTTGTCACTCTTTTACACCAAAATATTTTAAGCTACTGACACTCGATTCTTAATTTCTAAAACACACACACGCCATCATTGAATTGCTATGAACGGATAACATGAAATGATTTTTAAGTTGGTCTATCAATTCCTTCCTGAAAGGATGAAAAGAAAGACGCACTCACCTATGAAGAAACTACCATTCTTCATGGCAAAATACAATCTTGTCTTCTTAATCACCTCCAAAAGCAGAGGGCTTCCGTCAAACTGAATAATTTGGGTTGGATTTCACTACAACGACAAAGGAAAAAAAGGATTAAGAACATTAGAGAATTTGATAGGAAATTTGTACGTTTAACACTGACTTACCATACACCAAGACAGTATCATCGATGTTACCTGTATGTGAAACTATTCCTTAGCTTACATTGTCTAATATAACATTACCACATTAGGATCAAGTTCAAGTATTACAGGATAAAATGCTTGAATGGCAAAATATACAATTAGATTATAAGAGGCTTACAAAATGTGTTGATTATTAACGATAAATATTGGTTATTTTAAGGATTCTAAGTATAAATTATGTATTCACGATGCGTAAAAATATTCACAGAATTAATTGAACTCACGGTAAATGATACAACGATGATGGCAATATCAATATAGAATATCAAATTTTCCATTTAAGAAACAGAAATAAGAATCCGAAATACGATCGTGTATTTTAGAATAATACTTTATAGTACAGAAAAAAATTTTCTATTGATATGCAATGGGCGTAAATTAAATTTTTTTTTCAAAAAGCTTTCTAACAGTTTGGATAGTTCGATTCTCTCTGTGCTTCTTCCAAAGAACTTCTTTACATCACATTAAATTTTAAATACAGTTTTCGTAAATCTTAAAGAATATACTTAAGAAATTTATGACGTGTAGTTACCGTAATTATTGGGATAAGTTTTCAATTAAAGAAATCACAAACAAAACGAATTATTTACCATCAACATACGCCACTTGTTGTTACAACAGCTACCCGTCCCCGTCTGAACAGAAATAGTCAATGCGCAGTGCACAGCCGTGCAACAGTTGGGCCAAGATAAACGAACGGCAGCGGGAAACACAAAGTCAATAAAATTCTGTAACTTCCTTTCATGAGGTTGGTAAATTACATGAAATAAGCTAATCATACATAACCTCAAAAAGTAATCGAAATCTATTCTCACCATTATTAGGATTACTCATCAATAAAAATGTATGATTGATACAATGATTCTTAACGAGAAAAGTAACTGAAGGAACTAAAGATCTCAGATGGATTTCGGGAGCAGCTTGGCTAATTTATGATTTTCATCGTGCAGTTAGAAATTGAAAATATCCACCAAATTACCCATTGTTTCCAAGTTTTTCTTCCTACTCAAAAAACAAGGACAATTCTAAAAACAGCAGACAGCTTTAATATGCCAATGTTTTGCTGTCTATTAATAGATTTTTCTTTATTACAAATGCATTGTGTTTTACTCTGAAAAAAAGCAACGGAGAGAAAACGATCTTTCCTCTTGTTGGACCATCTGACATACTTAAACATTAATAATTATGAAGATCACCTCGCTAAAATAAGATTATACGTAGAATATCATATGCGAAACAAAGCTTTAAGTTCTGTTTAATGAGGAAATATTTATCCTGTATTTGTATTTCATATATGAACATACTGTTAATGATTTATTTCCAGTAAATTGAATTTTATATATGTATAATATAATTGATATCAGTATAATTTTAGTCACAAACTTTTCACATCACGGTTGATAATTTTAAGTAATTCACTAAATAAATTGGCCACATTGTATAGTCTTACCTCTGATATTGAAACTGGGTGTTCCTTTGGTGATGGCTTTGAAATTAGCTTGGTTAACAATATTTTTAAATATTGAACATATCTGAAAAAATGCTCTCATATCAATGCTTTTTGTGTATAACATTGATTGCTTGTCTTCTTCATTTAAAAAGATACAAAAAAAACTGTATTAACTCCTCTTTAAGATGGCTATCAATGTTATATTTTATTTATACATTTCTAATAAATTTTAAGTAACAATTTTACTTCGATAATAAAATATAATATTTATTTTTTAGAATTGCATATACATCTTACGTCTCTTTTATATTTGTAAACTGTATCAACTATATTAACCATCGAAATACCGATGCAAAGGGAAAATAAACATTTCACAAGAATAAAAAAATCTGGAAACATTCTAACAACTCTCTGCAACAACATCAACAACTTAATTAAATTAAATGAATTATTAAGAACTAGAGAACTGAACGTAACTGATGGAGCATGTTGTTGTTCACATACGTGTTACATTGCGTTCGCATATTCAAAACTGTTCAAAACAAAGTTTTAATGGACAAGTATAAAAGAAAGAAACAAGCATGGAGCGAGACCGTTTCTTAACATTCATCCGATGACACCCATAGCAAGGTTCTTATGGTAAAACAATGTAAATGAATAATATCCATTGAATGATAAAAATAAAAGTTGAGTTTTGAAATTCGGTATTTCTAAAAATATTTAATTATTGATGTGATTAATAATCACCTCTTAATCTATTAATCACATCAAATCAATTACTTAATTTTGATTTTTAAAATTGTTGGCTCGTCTTCGTTAGATTTTGTGAAAATCAGATTGGCGGGGGAATAACGGAGCAGTATTCGTTGCAGTATAAACAAGTAATGTCCAATTGTTGAGCTTCAATCAAATTATACATCAATGAGATACATATTTCATTTTGGAATTAGTCATTTCGATAGTTTTTATGCAGAAAAGATGCGTTTCAGAGATTAAAGTTTCTTTTACCGTATAGTAGCGTTCTTAAAAATGATTTGACAGGTTCATTTCGCACATATGGGTCCACATCGGGAATCAAACCCGAGACTACTTTCGCCTAAGGTTTACTTTACGATTATATCAACCGAAGCATAGTAGGATTGAAATAAAGCATAACATCGTTAGTTACTAAAACTTTTTTAATTTCGAAATTGCATACTGATTTACATGATGTGGGTGGTGGTTTCTGGTTAACTGTTGGTTTCTCGCTTCTTTTTTCTTGACTTGTTCCAACGTTTTCTGTTTACATCCCCTAATTGACTCATTCTCCTACTCTGGCTCCGTCCATTTCTACGTTTGCTCCGTCCTCTCCAACTCTTGCTTGGTCCATGCTTCTCTTTCTTCTTGACGAGCTCCTACTCTTTACGTTCCCATCCTCGAATTGACTCCTCCTCCTACTCCTGCTCCGTCTTCTCCTACTCTTGCTTCTTTTTCCTTTCCTGCTTCCTTTCCTTCCTCTCCTGCTTCTATCCATTGTGGTACTTGACCTCCTTCTCCCTCTGCTACGGCTTCTTCGCCCTCTCCTCCTACTTCCACTTCTCCTGCTTCTCCGTCTATCGTATTCTTCCGTGCCTTTAGGTGTCACGGATGTACTTTTCTTTCCTTCCATCTTCTTTTCTGGGGTTTTAGATCTACTTCTCGACTGAATGCCGTCTTCCGACTCTGTTTTGACCATGATTTTATTTAGAACTTATGGAGAAATTTCTGTGTACAACGTTTGAACAGGAATATTAAACAAATGGTTTATTTCACAATTTCTTTTGGCAACGAAGACATTGTTATCAAACGTTGGCAACGTAAATAAATATTACGTCTATAATCCATAATTTAATGCAAAATATAAATCTTTTTCCTAATTATTATGTTAATTAACTTAAAAGTAAAAATTCGATGCATATTAGTATTATTATTATAGATTATAGGTCATTAAATTACATTGCCGTTATTCCGTTAAACATTTCGAAATGAATAACCCTTGTAGTAAATATTTACCTCCCCTTTCAGTTGAAAGTATAATAATGCTGTAAAATAATATGATCAATGACTTACGGGACTGATTTTTTTGAAAATAATTTGCAACTTAAATCTTCTTTTTGATATGAAATTTTAATTGACAGTACTTAGAAAATAAGCAAAAATTGTATCGGAAATCTTGGAATGAATGTACCTTAGTTCAAGATTAATTCCTTGTGGTGAATTACCTAAAAAGTTCTCACCCAATTTTTTCATAATTGCTATTAGGGTATGGAGTGTTTTATTAGAATATATATTCTGGTGAAATACTTGGAATGCAATTAAAAGGTTACATTTTGTTACTCAATTAAAAGTTACTTTTACTTTTATTATTTTTATTCTATAGGATTCTCTTCTCATAATTAATGTAAACTTTAATTAAAAGTAAAGCCTGTAAAGAAATGAGTAAACTACTATACATAAAGGTAATTATTCTCTCTTTACTTTCTCTCTTCTTGTTACTCTTCTTTAGGGGATATCTCAAAACTGGCTTTATTAGCTTCAACATGGACTCTTTCCTTGTTGAGGCAGTCATCAAAATCTTTTCATGACACTACACAAAGTACCTTGCCTTTCTCATAAAACATCTGTTTGATAAAGTTGGGACATGGAGTGGTAATTAAGTAATAGAATTCCTATCCAGAAAGTGGGAGATTGAGTTTGAGTCCTGGTCACATCAATATTTTTATTTCATTCTACCATTCTGTATTTAAATTAATATCAAAATAAAGCAGAATATTCGCATTTATGAATAAATATATCATTATGAATTCATATGAAATTATAAAGATTTTTACGGAATACACTTTTCTTTTGAATTTTCTCTGGTGCAGGTGCATGCACTGACCCATGCAACATATACTGGCTATTTGAGAGACCGTATTTGAGTCTAAAGTTTCATATTAGGGCTCTAGGTAACCAAGTGGGCAGCTTGCTTGACTTCGGTGAAAGTTGTCATGAGTTTCATTCCTTGCTAGAGTTCAAATGAACAAAATAAACTCAGCTGTAAAAGGAACTTTAACAATACTACTACTACTACTTCTAGATTCATATTATTCATTACAGTTAAAGGTTTTTTAATAAATTTATATTCAGACTTAGATAAATTTTCAGAATTTTTTTAAATATTAGTTATTGAGATCCAACCATATCTACTGCGTATTCCTCATAACATTTTCATTTTTTCCTCACAAATGAAATTTCTGAAACAACTCTTATGCCATCTGAAAATACTTTCAGAACTCAAAAACAGCTATATTTGGTTTTCATGAGATAAATCTTTGTTCTGGCAGTAAGGAAGAATTTTGCATAGAGCAAATGTAATTATATCCAATTATAGCTTATCAGTATTTATTAATTTAATTATTTTTATGAAATCACTGATTTAATGATTCACTTTTGAACATAAAAAATGTTCTATATTCAATATATGGGGTTTTAGATAATTATCTGTTATTTATTAATGAAAGAATGGAATCCACTTGAATGTAATAATTCTTAGAGCATCACTTCCATTAGCTCAGTTACAACTTCATAGGTAAGCACTTCGTAGGAAGTAACTTATTTGATTGAAAATGGCCCATCTGGAATCAGTTTTGTAACTTAATAATTCAGTATACCATTGTTATTACTGAATAATTTGAACTCTTTTTTACTAAGAAAAGAATTGTAACAGAATAGACACTCAAGCTATGTTTGAATTTTGAGGAAAAAAACGATCATATCTTATCCTAGCAGAAATATTTAATCACCATCACTCCAGATTGGCTGATTCTTTGAATGTCATAATTTTTTCCTGATTAAAAGGAAAACTTGAAAACTTTAAGAGCTGAATTCAATGATTAAATAATGCACAGGAGTTTTTTCCTTGTACAGCATCATGCCATGGTCCATCAGAAAACTAGATAAAATTTTTCTGTGTATTTGAGCAAGAGAACTCAAATTCATAATTAAAGCTAAGAGCTGTATTGCTTCTTTAAAGTCTAAATTTAAGAGTCATTTGTCCAGATACCTAGCTCATATTCCGTGATAAGTTTGCATTTGTTTTCATAAAGAAACCGTTTATCAAAACTTGAATGATCCTAATAACATACTCAACAGCTATCATTTTTATACTTTCTATTAATTTGTGTGATTCAATGGCTGTAAATGTTTCTAAAAGTAAAATTTTGTGGAAAAGTTTGTTAGCTACGAATTATATATGAGTCATTAATTCATGAAGATTTTTTTTTCATTTTCCTATTTAAAGATTAAGGTTTGTTTTCTTAGTGTCTTCTAATTGCAGAGCATTAGCTGTTGCTTTGCATTTTAGAATCACAGTGTGACCGTAAATTTATACAAATTATTTTGTTTTAATTGAATGAGTCACTGAATGTGATAGAATGATAATCCGCTAACTAACTTTTATCAGTTAATATAAGCTATAATTTTAATATTTTTCTTGCTATTCTTATTTCCAAAATAAATCATGTTTAGAATATGAGATAAAATTTTTTCGATAAGGAATTTAATAAAAAATAATTTATTGTAACATCTCTTAACAGCTATGAGAATTTAATCAGCCCTCTCATTTGAAATACATTTGTGCTTATGAGTATGGCAGAATTATCATACTAAATGTGCACGTGCATATTATTTTCTCTGCTTAAAGTGCTGCATATCCTCATAAAATTGTATATACTTGGATTTATACATAATCATTTATGCCTTAGATCCAATGTATTTACCAAAAGATATCCAAGTGGAAATTAGCCACAAGAAAAATTTCACTTCTCACAAAATAAATTAAAAGTTCTATGTATTTATTCATCATCAATAAACAATAACAGTTGTAAAATACTTATATTAAAAACAATGCTTACAGTGCAAAGAAATATGTGAGGATGTGTGTATTTAACAAAACTAAGCTAATATCCAATAGAGCAACAACCAAAGACAACAATAATAGGATTCATTGGCCTCTTTCTAGCTGACTTTAGGTGGACTTTAGAAAGCTCATGGCACTTGGGTGTATTCGTATTTGAAAGAGTCCATTTGCAAGGAAAGGATTCCTTGTGAGGTAAGTTTGGTTTGCACAGGAAGGCCTGTGCATGAGTAATTCCCAAGGAGAAGCAGTAATAAAATAAGTCTGACAACACCGGGACTCAAACCAGAATCTTCCACTTATCGGGCAGCTGCTCTAAAAGATTGTGCCATCTAGGAAGTGGAAGATCCTGGTTTGAATCCCGGTCTTATCAGACTATTTATATGTCTCTCTCCTTGAGTGGATCTAATTAGAAAATTCCTCTCTATTTTACATACTCAGATTTCCTGCAATCTAATACCTTCAAACCCCTTCTACGGGCTACACCTTGACGTGGTGAAGGGGCTTGCGTGTTCCTATGACCTAGAGAGCTATACTGGCTGGAACTTTGTTCCTGGTAGGGTCACTCATGCCAGAAAGGTCAATAGGTAGGGGCCAGACGAAAGGTAGTCCACGCAGCGTCTGTACCTCAGTGAGGCGGCTGCAAAGGCGTCTGTACCCCAGTGGGGCGGCCTATATGAGTGATGGTGTCACGTTAAAAACACTGTTGAGGAAGGCAAGGGGAGACCACCTCGACTATCTATCCCATGAATATGATGTGCCACAATAATTATATTGTCCCTGGCAAAAACGGGACTCAGCCCACTAGGGAGAGTGTCGTGCCCGGCAGGGATGGTGGTAAGGCCATCCCGGTCGTCATTCCACGAAATCCTTACCCAACGACACAAGAGAAGAAGAAGAAGATGACCAAGGAAACCAGGGTAGGGACCTGGAACGTTAGAACGATGCTTAGGAAAAGGAAGTTAGAAAACGTAAAGTTAGAAATGAAGAGGTCCAACATTAACATTCTGGGGCTATGCGAAGTACGGTGGAAGGATGGGGGAGATTTTTGGAGCGATGATGTGAGGGTTATATTCAGTGGAGGAAATGATAGCCAGAGAGGGGTTGCTATAGTGTTCGACAAGGGAGCGGGAAATGCCGTGATAGCCACCGAACTAATAAGCGACCGAGTAATGTCAGTAGAAATCAAGGCAGAGCCAGTAAACACTGTGATAGTGCAAGTGTACCTCCCTACTAGCGATTACACTGAGAATGAAGTAGATATAGTTTATGAACAAATAGAAGAGGTTATTGGAAGGGTGAAAGGCAATAAAAACCTTATTGTAATGGGGGACTGGAATGCTGTGGTTGGGCAGGGCAAAGATGGGGATGAAGTGGGAGAGTTCGGACTAGGAAAAAGAAACGACAGAGGACAAAAACTGGTAGATTTTTGCATAAGAAATAACCTCTGTATCACCAACACTCTTTTTCAACACCATAACAGAAGGAGGTACACATGGAAAAAGCCGGGGGACACGGATAGGTACCAAATCGACTATATTCTGGTAAGGAAGAGGTTTAGAAATAGTGTCGAAAACTCGCGAAGTTATCCTGGTGCTGATGTAGACTCGGATCATAATTTAGTAATGATGAAGACCGAGCTTAGATTCAAAAAGATTTATAGGGCAAAAACCGCACCCAAATGGAACGTAGAAGCCCTCAGGGGTAGGAAAGCTAGAGAGTTTCAAGAGTCGGTCAACAGGGCTCTAGAAGATAAGGAAAGGGAACTCAATATAGATGAAGGATGGGAAATGATCAAAACTAGCATTAAAGATAGTGCCCAAAGAACCATCGGGAGGGTCACACAAAGCAAAATTAGGAAACCATGGGTGACGGTTGAAATGATAAATAAAATGGAGGAAAGAAGGATATGGAAAAGTATTAACACAGAACACGGGCGTAGAATGTACAGGGCCCTAAACAACGAACTGAGGAGGGTAACAAATAAAGCAAGAGAATCGTGGTGGAAAGGACAGTGTAACGAAATAGAGAAGATGGCTGAAAGTGGGAGGGTCGACCTATTATACAGAAAAGTAAAACAATTAACGGGGAATAAAATTAGTAATAAAATGGCCACTATTAGGGATAACAAGGGAAACATCTTAAGGGAACCAGCTAGCATAAGGAGACGATGGAAAGAGTATGTAGAAGAATTGTATTCGAAAGACATGAAGCCTACCCACATAAAGATTGAGGGCATACAAGAAGTAGAGGAAGATGATCTTGGGCCGAATATACTAGATAGTGAACTTGATAGGGCATTGCGGGACATGAAGGGGAAGAAAGCAACGGGTGTGGACGAGATTCCTGTAGAATTTCTGAAGAATCTTGGGGGAAAGGGTAAAAAACAATTCTATAATTTATGTAGGAAAATTTACGACGAAGGAAAGTGGCCAGAGGATTTTGCCAAGTCTATCCTGATTCCGTTACAGAAAAAGAATAATGCCTTAGAATGCCGGGACTACCGAACAATTAGCTTAATATCTCACGCGGCAAAAGTTATTCTTAGGGTCTTGAATAGAAGAATCGAGGGAAAAACTAAGGAATTCATAGGGAATGATCAGTTCGGTTTTCAAAGAGGGAAAGGGACGAGGGATGCAATTGGGGTTATGAGGGTTCTCGTAGAACGAAGCTTAGAATTTAAAAGGGACGTTTGTGTATGTTTTGTTGATTTTGAAAAGGCCTTCGATAGAGTTCAATGGCCAAAACTGATGGTGATACTAAAGAAAATTGGGTTGGATTGGAAAGATAGGCGTTTAGTGCAAAATCTGTATTTAAATCAGACCGCACGAGTAAGAGTTGCCAATGGGGAATCGGAATGGGCAGAGTTAGGGAGGGGAGTAAGACAAGGCTGTCCTTTATCACCATCTTTTTTTAACTTATATGCAGAAGAAATGATCAAAGAAGCTTGGGATGAAATAGATAAGGGAATAAAGGTTGGTGGGGAAGTAGTGAAGTCAGTAAGATATGCAGACGATAAAGCTATTGTGTGCGATTCGGAAAAGGGTTTGCAAAGCCTAGTAAATGCACTAAACGATAAAGCAAAGGAGTTTGGGATGAAAATCAATGTAAGAAAGACTAAGATTATGAGGTTTTCAAAGGGAAAGAAAGCTAAGTTAACAATAAGGGTGGATGGGGAAAAACTAGAGCAAGTAGATCAATTTCCATACTTTGGCAGCCTTCTTTCTAAGGACGGAAGATGTTCGACAGAAATTAGAAAAAGGATAGCATTGGCAAAGGAAGCTTTCATGAAAAGAAGGGAACTGATGACAAAGGGACTTGATAAAGGAATCAGGAAGAGATTGGTAAAATCCTTGGTGTGGAGTGTAATGTTGTACGGGTGTGAAACTTGGACGTTGAGAAAAAAGGATGTCAAAAGATTGGAGGCTTTTGAGATGTGGGTATGGAGTAGAATGGAGAAAGTAAGTTGGGTCGATAGAAAAACGAACGAGGAGGTTCTAGAGATGGTTGGGGAGAAAAGAGTAATGATTGAAGTAATTAAAAATAGACAAAAGAAATGGGTGGGTCAAATATTGAGAAGGGAGGGATTGTTAAAGAATGCGATCGAGGGAAGAATGCTAGGGAAAAGACAGAGGGGAAGACAAAGACAAAAGTTATTAGACGTTTAAGGGGTGGGATAAGTTACCGGGAATTGAAGGAGAGGGAATTAAATAGGGAATGTGGGGGCACATGAACCTACCGAAAGGTAGATCACTTTATAAAAAAAATACCTTCAAAACCGTTTACCCTTCCTTTCCTTTTTCATGCATTTAAGTGCCATGAACTTTTGTGCAGCATAAAATTTTTTCTCATGAAAATTATTGTAGCAAGAGGCACAAAAGTAATCCTATTTGAATGGTCATATGTTGATCAATCTTGCATATTATCCATTAACCAATCGAGGAAGCAGGACAAAAGACTACTTGGGTTGTTTCGTCTGAAATCCTCAACCTGCAGAAGAGAGGCTGCGCAGTAAGTTTTCTTTGACCCGAATCCTTCTATACGCGTAAATGGTGATCCAATGTCTTCCCGATGATAAAATGCATCGTATCCTATTCTTGTGCAAATACGGCAATTTTGAGTCATATTCGCTATATTTGCACATGTGTGAGGGTTTATTTTTTTAACCTTAATATTTCTCAGTTCGTACTGTTTTCTCCCACCTGGAAATGAGGAAAAGGTAAAAGAAAAGTATTTAAACTCAAAGAAATATCTTCGTTTCTTCGAATGTAGTATAGCCATAATTGGATAATAATCCTAGGTTCTTAAAAACAAATTGTTATCTTTGGCGTAGGCAGAAAAATAATTCGTTGAGAATGTTGTTTTAATTTCTATTTAATGGTAATGGAGCAATTAGAAAATAAGCTAGAGTACTAGACACCAAAGGCGAGTTGTAAGGGGTTGCGGTAACACATTTAATATATAAATTCAGTGCATTTCAGTCAATAATAATTATTCACAAGATATATATTAAGTTAACTTTAATAATTTAGTGTTTTATTAATCTTGCTTAAATAATTTGAGCACGAATATGATAACTTATATCTTTATCTTATTTATATGGATTGAAAAGACGTGTGAATAAGATTTCTAAAATGGGAAAATTCTAATTTTAGTTCTTTTCGAATATTAGGAAAGGGTTTTATCCCTCTATTCCCCCTTAGTTACGCCAATGATTATTATCTCATTTTACTGTATATCTCATACCAGTTGAGGTTCCCATTACCATTAACCATTCTTACCTCAATATAAACCGTAGTATTCTAAGAATTTTAACAATATTAGGTAGATATTGAACGTCATTGTTTACTGTGAAACGGGACTAATAGGGACTTTGTCCTGAATCTCCACTACCACCAGTATGTGATCTAAGCACAATTTTTCATCTATTGCGTATCTTTCCGATCTATCATCATTATTTTTAATTCCCCGAGGAATTTGTGCTATCGGAAGCTTTCTGAAAATAAACGAAACTTACTTCACAAACACATTTCTCTAATTAAAGGTTTCGTTCTACAAGTACCCTCATCATCCCAACGGAATCCTTTTTCTCTCCGATAGCCGATTCCATCTTCTACAAGACGCAACTCAATTTTTTTCTTCCTTCCTTCAATTTAAAAGCATTAGGGTTCTACTCGCTTACTTAAGGAAAAGATCCTAATAAATAAAAATATTCGATAATCCGATTCTACAATAATCCTGAAATTCTGTAGCACCATTTTTCTCTGCAGAAAAATCTTTGTTTTGCTGATGTTTCCTTCGCCATACAATTTCTTAACTACTTTGTATGAATTAATTCGTTTCATAGAAATATATGTTAAGCCGAGATAATCAGCATTCGTTTCCATTCTCGAAACAAACAGCAAATGAAAATCACAAGATTTATCTCGATTTCTCTCGAGACAAGTTCTTCCTCACGTGAGAAACCAAAAAGTTTTAGGTGACGTATAAATTGGACTGCACGACGAATTCTTTCTTGAGTTTCGTTCCAACTAAATAATTTTTTACTAATATTTGGTTGCTCTAAAATTAATCTCATGTAACTTAGATGCATTCAGATGATACAATGATCAACGGAAGAAAAATCAGCATTTTATGTTGGATTGTAAGAGAGTAATGGCAGTTTCAAAAATGTTCACGGGTGAAAACTCGGCAATTCATACAATTTTCGCTTTTAACTTTGTTGCTTCTGCTATAAATGCATAAATTTTCTTTGTTGTGTTGATAGAGTTATTTTCATTCAGATTTCATCAGAAGTTAAGTTCTAATCGGTCAATGTAGACTACGAATCTTAATTATACCCGTCAGAATCCGTAGCTCCGCGTGAAGGGGACCCGGCGCGAGGCTAACTTCTTCGCTTATGGCAAATTACATTGAGTTTTTTCCCCGTAAGCCCTCCATAATGACTGGAATCTTGAAACGGACAATAATTCAAGATCCTTCCAAACAAAATATGATCAATTTGGCTCTCTCATGAAACAGCTTACCGAAAGCCGTCCTGGTCCATTCAGTGATCTCCAGCTCTCTATTTGTGAAGTTGCTGCATATGCATGTTGGATACACTGTATCTGTAACAAATATTAGATTTCATGAAGTATTCAAAGTTAAAAGTTTTGTTATTTAGTACTAAGATACCATGATATTCAGTTGTCCATCACCAGATTTTTTATTTCTAGAATCAAGATTTAATATTAGAAGCATATTTGCCGTTGAAAAAGAAGTTAGGTCGCACAATACCTTCAGCATTTCCCGAAAACACAATATCTTACAGAAAATCATTGATTATTGACTGGTGATACTCTCGATATTACATATTCTAATGTTCACAACAAATAGCATTCCGCTTAAGTCCTCCTTTGTTTGAAATGCATTTGATTAAATCGGATCTACTCCTTCCTGTCGAATGAGTAAATAGCTTATCCTCGATAATGATTAGTTTATGTGTCACAAAACCCGACGTTTCATTCCTTTCCTTGTTTTCCAATTAAAACTTTCGCTTTCATTTTGTTTTCTCTAAGCATTTTTTCTAAACCATGACATACACGAGAATAAAAATAGAAAGATACAAGGGAAGTTATGAACTTTCAATATTTGTCGGTTTAAAAATTGGATGAAATAGTTTTAATTTTGACCATTAATAATAAGCAAGTGCGTGCACTTTGGTTTTCCCCTTCACTTCTAGATAGCAATTTATTTATAGCTCCAAATTTCAGTTTGCAAAATGAGATGTAAAAAGGTCCATCGGCACAGCCACCGTGGAAGACAAATGTGCAATATTACACAAGATAATTATCCAAACAATACCAATACATTCTTCGATTCCATAACAATATATACGGCTACAGGAGCACAATTTTAAAATATAAACACCATAATAGAAAGTGATTACCTGAAAATGTAATATCTTTGTCCAGCCGTATCAAAGCAATGTCATTATTTAGCGTTTTTATATCGAATCCATTATGTACGATGAGCTTCTTAACTTTGTATGACCGAACTGGTGGAGCGCAGATGACCGGTGATCCGCCTTCACAATCAGGATTTGTGGCTAAGTTGTGCTCCCCCAAGACCACGGAATCTCTGTAAAAGCATCACAAATTAAAATGAAACAAGAGGAAAATCCACTGTTAGCTTTGAAACCCTCCGTTCTTATTTTATAATTTCGGCCAAACTGTTTCTTCATTCATCGAGATATTTGATTGGCTTTAGTTCTGGTTTTCATCAACTCCATTTCTATGTATAATTTTTGAGGCATTACACATTTCATTTTGCCCCTTACAGAAGGTAATTCATAAAGATGTAATTTAGCAATCATGTCCAAAACCCGGAATCTCGCTACCAACAGCAATTTTCTTTCCGCTAGAATCAATAAATATATGTGAGCGCTATAAACATACATATCGCCATGCTACTATCATCAGTATAGAGATTTCAATTTCTGTTTGCAGATAACGACGCTATGTAAATTCGAGAAATCTCATAAGTTACTTATTTACGGTTTGAAAATAATAATTAGTTTTACAAAAATTTCAGAATAAAAACACCAATTTAGGAATAGTTACTGAAACTTAGTATTATTTATTTTGAAAACAAAACCTATCTTACATTTAACGGAAATATACGGCTAAACATACTGAAATGCCCAAAGACTAATTCAATCTGAATTAAAATGCTGTATCAGCATAGATTCTATTTAGCAAGACAGTGCAAATACAGAGGAGGCAGCAAGCTATCCGACAGAGTTTTTGAAAAGCTTTACACCCGGACATATGCCACCTCATAGATTTGACTGGAAGTTGGTGCAGTTGCTAAGAAACCTTGACTCAACAAGTCTATGGAATAGCACCTGAATGGTAGTCATGTTTATTATGCCAAAATAATCGACTTTTATTTACTGACCGGATCGTTTAAAATTATTTATTCTAATAGTTAATTTTGAACACAGTGACCCTGAACTCCCGAATACATTAAAATAAGACGAAAACAGTTCACATTAAGGCTGGCTATTGCTTTGGCCGTCAACAACAGCCACATTTTCTAAAATAACAACTTTATGTTGCCTTTTTACGAACAATGCCATTCGAGCAAAAGTAAAAGCCTTCTGAACTGACCAACGTAGTAACTTAAAGTAGGACTAAAGATTCTACACTAAAAATGTTGTTCTCTACAAAAAGATTTTCGCCGAATAACTTAACTTAATGGTGGATGGTTTATAAAATATTCGTACTGTGCGTTCCAGCAAGGAACCTCCGTGGGGAAACACGTCTCTCTTGAAAACGATTATTTTTTGTTTCCAGCTAACGCTACCACATAATAGAATGTTCCAATAAATATACTCTCCACCCGGGCATAGAACGGGTCGACTTGTTATTACGTATATTTTAGAAAAAACATGGGAGAGAGAGAGGAAAATGCGAATCCACAATATGGGATGTTGGGAATATTAATCGTGGAAAATGACAAGCTCAAATAAATAAATCCGTGCTCTCGGGAAAAATAGGGAAAAGCGGTTAGAAAAGAACGGTTTGTTAATAAGAACTAGAGAAAAGAATAGCATACAACTAAATTCATTCATATTTTATAAATCAGAATGCTCACATGATTTCTTCTCGCACTCTGGAAGCTGTGGTCACGACGTATCTGTGATTGAGAATGATGCCCAGTTGAGATTTTTCGGAACCTCTCGTCTCTGGAATACAACATTTCGATAAATTTTGCACCTTTGAAAGAAACGTCAATTGAAAAGAAAATGATTTGGGGTTTTAAAGATTATATGCTTTTAGTATAAAATAGATCTAATATAAACCTTCTGATTTCTAAAAAAAACATTAATCTTAAGTATTCATATACCACTGACTACAAAATCGTTTACGATCGAAGTTATCATATTCGAAGAGAAAATTGGGGTAGAAAAAGTAAATCGAATTCACTGAAAAATAAACGAGGAATTACTGGAGATTGTGGGAAAAGAGTATAAGTGAATCACATAAAACGGAAATGGTAGTATCTTAGAATACATCGATTTAAGTTAAGGTAGAACACTCATGCATACATTCTAAATTTAGAATAGAAATTTTAGAAGATTGCACACATACTAAAATTAATGTGAGCCAGCCAAGGGTGTGATGCCACGGAGAGGGGCTTCCCGTCTTTCATCCAACGAGATTTTGGGATTGCACCACATCCAGCAGGGTTTATCAGCTCTCTGCAAAAGGCTGCAGAAGGAAATGAATTAAATTAATTCACAAAATTATTAGTATCATAACATTTGGAGTCGTTCTTCACTTCATTCACATCGGCATGACCGTGGAGTCGTTTCACCTAGATTTTTACTCTCCTCATTTTCTAAATCTATTAGATATTAAAGCACTTCCACTAAATTCACACCGTCTTCATAAATCTTCCAGTCACTCTACACCCATCCGAACACTACATTGCATCACCAAACCAAGTCTATCATACTGATGAGTCAAGCTTCTTTATAGTCCACACAGACAGTACCGTTCCTCTTTCTGAAATTAAAACACTTAATTTCTCACTTACCAAATCCGGAGACTGCGTACAGCACTAAAACTCCTCCTAAGATTTTCTCTAAGACACCCATGCTGAAAGGAATTCCTTATCCTTTTCAAAATTTGTCCTGAACTGGAAAAGGTGCAGGTGAAAAATATCAAAAACTACAATATTGATATAAAATTCTACGTCAATAAAAATATAAACAAACTTAAATACAATTATAGCAAGAACGAATGAGACTATTACGGAAAATTAACAATTTTTTTACACACATCACTAGGACCTAGCTCAAGCTCTGCAGCCGAACTGTCTAACTCTTTCAGGTGATTTGCCACTGGGTATATATATATTATCGATATCTGGAAGGTCGATTTTATTTCATCTGCGCGTTTTAGTGGCATACCGATGATGTCACCATCTTCAATAGGATAAACGTGACTTCAAATCCGATACTTTTGGTTTACCAAGAAAAAGATGTGTTTATGGCATTCCTTTTGATAAGAAGTTTTATGTTTGAAGTCGTGCGTCACGAAGAACGCGTGAAAATTATACGACATGATAACAAGGTGTTGGAAATTGGAAATGAAGACTATGTTTTCATACATAAATAAACGAAGGGCTTAGAAAGAAAAAAAATTCGTTAACTTTTAAATCTATTTATTTATAAATAGATCCAACAATAGCCATGATTTGTATAAATTTAATAAATATTTAAATAAATTTAATATTTTATACAAGAATTTTATTATCGAATCGACTAAAAGGTGATAGTTATGAAATGATAATTTTTTTTATCGTGGTTATTAAGGTTAAACGGTGATTTCATCGCATCTATTTTGATAGAAAATGGAATCTTTTATTGTAACTCAAAAATAGAAAAAGCGGGGATCGAATGAGCATGAATTTACCTGGAAGGTAAGATCTGGAAAGCATACTGTTCTTTACTACCGATCTACAATCTAAAGAGAAACTTAGGGTATTAAGGAATACATTGTACCATACCAATGTAAATTCGGACATTACCACAGCCAGATATAGTTTAAAACTCCAAATCGAATGCGATATCAAACTTCAACTATTTATGATTAGTTATTTCTAGTCAAAAATTTTTTACGAAGTTTAATCACATGCAAAATATAGAAAGGTGAAAAACTTACTTAGAGAGTATTGAAAGATAGTCGGATAATACGAAATAAGGGTTTATGCGTGGAGAAAACGAGCAACATTTGGAAAATTACAGATGTAATGATAAAAAATAGCATATATCTTGGAAATTATTCAATGTGATTCATTTTATTTGAACAATACAAAAGATTAAGGATATGTCTCTCCGTCAACATAATTCGGAGCAGAGCATCTATTCAGCGAGATCTCTGAGCGATGAAGAATTTCAGATGAACAAGGAGTAGGTTTCTCAGAATTTTTCGGGAGGAAAATACTAATCTTCCATATTACCCGCCATCTTAGAAAAAAATAACCTTTGCCTATTTGGATGAGTGGCGAACGAATGAACCAGCATTACTCGATTAACTGTTAGTGTTGGGTATACGTTATGCTTATTTTAAATGTAAGAAAATGACTTCAAATGATTTATAAACACCATTGAAAGGTTTTATCCTGGAAATTTCGAACATGGAAAACGAATGTTTTTTTGCGCAACACTCCCTGATGCTGGCAGACAAATGACACGAGAGAGACACCAATCTGAAGAAGTCTCTGCCTCTCGGAGACAGCAATTTACCAAAGAGAATCCTTATTACCACATATTTCCCGACTATTCCATAATACCCGAAGTTCCTCTACATTTAAGAAGCGATAAATGAATCAAAATTCAAATAAATAAATGGGGAATGGACAATAATGAATTAAATATTTGCAGATGATATACCGATAATCGATGAAATGAACATAATAACGCAATAATAGAAGGTATGATGAAGGGTACAAATTGTAGAGGAAGATCGAATTAAAATATGCTCGTGATTATCAGGTTAAGCAATTTGAAGGGGCTAAATGAAGGGTTAAGAATCTGATCTGATCTGGAAAGGATTTTTTGATTGTTGATTTGTGCATGTGTAGTATAAAGTCGTGATTACGATTCAGACTGGAACTATCACTAACGTTATATTTTGTACGCTTGGTGGAAATGATGCTGGTGATGTGTAAGAGAATTCAGGACAGGCAAACAGATAAAATGTATTAAAGAAGAAGAGCTTAAAAAGGTTTGTACTTTTACCACAGATTTATTTAAAAAAACACACACACTAAACACTTTTTTAAAAAATAAATCTGTGGTAAGAGTACAAACCTTATTAAGTTCTTCTCCGCTATGAATTACCACAATACCTCGCCTGATTCTGCGAAATTTAAAATGTATTAAGTTTGCGAATGACACGGCACTATTTACCGAGGATCCTGAGGCGCTATAAAGGTTGATGGACAAGAAGGGGGCAAAAGATATACAGTTGTAAAAAAACTCAAGTCCATCCACATTGGAGAAGGAAGAATGAAATTAGCGCTGGAGATGATTTAGAATAACAAGAGAGGTTCCAAATATTAACAGTGGAGAGTGCAGCGGGAAATAAATGGAAATGTTACTTCAAAAGAGCGGAGACGAAGAATTAAAAGATTGTTAGAAAGCAAGATAGGCACGAATGTGTAATGGAATATTAAATATGGAGAGTGCAATTGGGGGAAAGACAGACAGGAGGAGAATGGAGGAGTTAGATATGGGGACGTGAAAAAAGATGGAGAGATGTAATTATTACTACACTAAAAATACTACTACACTACAACACTACCCTCCTTATATCAAAGTATGGAATAAGGAGGTATTGTAGTGTTCGGGTGAGGACAAGGTGTTGATCAAATGCGGCCAGACATTGAATTGGAAACTTTTCAGGCATATCTAAACACTGACTGCGGCAGAAGTAGGCAAAGTTATGGGAGAAATAAGAAGATTAAAACTTTTGGACCACTTGAATGGGAGAGGAGCAATATATGACGCTGAAAGGCAGTGATAAAAAAATTTGAATATAAAAACGCCTGCGAATTAGGAGAAGACCCAATGACGATCTCATATTGAAGAGGGAAAAGAATATCCTTCCTTGTTTTCAAAAGGGATTCCGATATTCGTCGGCCAAACTGTTACTTGGAGTAGGACTTACAACAGCTGACTTTGTTAAAGGAGATTGCAGATTCGACAGAAGTGCTTCGTCTATTTTAAAGTTCCTCGGGTAGGATTCACCTACGGTCATCAGGATTTATTAACCAACAGAGGTTATTGGAAAAAAATATCAGTACAGAGCTCGCTGACGATAGATTTGATTTTGTTACTCCAGTTAACAACGCTCGCGAGCTCCGAGGTAAAACGAAAAAATGTTGCTGAGAAATAATATCGAGAACAGATTGCTACTTCTGGTCGTTATCTCCGCGGAGAATTAGAGAATATAATAACAGTTAAAGTTAGTTAAGAAAATCGGCGATTTCAAACCCTGTGCCATACGCCTTTGGCATTGAAGGAATTAAAATTTGTCAGAATTTGAGAGAAAGTCGCGAAGTCCCGTTGGTGCGTCACTGTAGTACTCCAAACAGATACCGAAGTTTTGATTAAAAATCAACACAAACTCCGAAAGTTTCGAAGTATACATCTGAGAAATTTTAATGGATTATAAATTATTTTATCGAATGTTTCATTTTCTCTATATTGCTTAATATTTTCCTTGAAACAATTACTCAATCACCTACTTTGGAGAGTACAGAAAGAACTCAACACAATTATTACAATATCTTTATCTTACTCCTTAACATTACATTCGATACTTTAATTTTAACTAAGTATTTTGAGTCTCACCATCTTTAGCATAAGCCACAAAAAGGAGGGAATTCTAGGCAACATGAGGGGAGAATACAAATGGTTTGTCATTCCCTTTCTAAATGAGCATAGATTACGAATGAGAACGTACCAAAATATTCATCTTTGTTCGAATATAACAAAGAATAACTAAGAAAACGAGTTAATAAGCAAAGTCGCAGGTTATCAATATGTGAAAATACAATCTTCAAAATAGTCGGTGGAAGTAAACACATGTCGGATTCAATAATAAAATTGCACCGTGGTAATGTTCTATTTCTTATTATTACGACTGTCACGTGTATCCCAACAAGTGTCCTTTCTTTCTTCCGATGCACGTCTGTAGTTATACAAATTTCCACTAAAGGAATGCTATGAAGTCATCACTATATCTTAAGTAACAGCCATGAAATAATCGTTATCTCAAAATTTTCTCACCCCTTAACTCATGCTTTATTTCTGATATTACACATCAGAGGCATTCAAAAAGTTCCCAGAATTAAGCTTTGTCATGTCTGATGTAATCTGAAATTAAATATAATGCGACATCGTCGTCCTAATGGGAGGCACTTCAGTTAAGAAAGCCTTAGCAGAAGTTTTTTGAACAGGCCCCACACAAAAAAAGAGATCGCGAAGTTGTAATGTTTATTTTACTATTTAAATAGTAATACGAATGATGTAGATTATATAGAATGCATCAAAATTATCTAGCAATGTACATACATTCTGAAATAGAAAGTACTTAAACTGAGAATAAAACTATTACTTATTTTAAGTAGAAAACTTTCTTGCTTTTCTGTTTGCAATTTATGATATTATTTCACTGTTCTTCAGTGACTGACAAATGTCACTTTCAACTGAAAATATTGAAATATTCTTTATTGGGTAATTGAAGAACAAAGTTTATTATTCTCTACTTCAAGAAATATGTTTATTTAAAGTTACTGTCATGGAATTCTTAGAAAGTAATCATTAGATTTCTAGGAGCGATAGAGATATTCTACCCAGAGGCTCTTTCAATCTATAGTTTTGAGTGTACCAGAATATCTAAAGGTGATGGTATAGTTAATTGAATCCTGGTGAAGAATATTCGGCGGAACGTCGAGGGAACTTTCGATTCTCCCTCGAAAAACAGTTAGTGAGACTGACCCTCAGAAAATGCTTCCTTTTCCAAGGAAAAAGAAATATTCATTAAATACATTTTTGAGATATTCATACCTATAACTTTCATTACATTATTCCACTGATCTGAAAATTGTACAATACCTTCCCTCACATATTTCATTGATGTGGAGAAAAAGGAACGATCTAAGGAACACTTTCAACTTCAAATCCTCTCTATTTACGGTCCCCGGAAACAACTGAAAGAAAAAGAATATTAGGAATTCAAAGAAAATAAATGGAACTTTCAATTAGTAGCATTTCCATATCTAAGATCAATGCAAATTTTAGGTGGTTATTCTTCAACTCAAGCACTTGCATTAGACTACTAGTTGGAGCCCTTTTGGCTTAGAGGCCCTAGAATACTATCTAGCTGACCTATGCCTAAGGCCGAGCGTAAGTCATACTGCAATGTTGCAACGTCTATGGAAAATCTTGAAATATTCGTGCATAAGACAATCAGAGATAACATTCATTACTTTTCTGCAAATGACCAAATCCTTGGATCCTCTTCGACGCCTTACGAATAGTTTCATTCTATCATAACGGAATTCTTTTCCTTCCAGTATGGAAAATCAAACGTTAATTAGCGCACGAACTGCAGAATAAGCGCTTCTTTGCGAATCATAGTCAAAGGATATCTATATCTACTACGAGTAAAAGTTGCTTGCATACTGCAAGCTAATTGGTAAAAATTTACATTAAGTTCCCCTTACGGGTATCATCTTCGAAGCTTATCCAGCAAAATTCTTAATAATTGCCGCAATGCATTTCTTACGTGATAAATTTTCATCCATCTGGCATCGAACTCACGATCAAATGTAACCTTTCTTCCACTGGTTCTATAGAAAAGTACTTCAAATGCAAACGCTGTGATTTTGAATAGTCTCCTGCATAGAGAAAGGCCTCAAAACAATTTTTAAAAATTAGCGTTAATGACCGCCTGGCGTCGAACACAGGACCCGTTCGTGAGAGACGATGGCATACGAATGTTAGATAAGTGCCATTATGAATTGTTCCAAAGTTTCGATTCAATATCTTATCGGGAAGGTCCTAAAATAAGATTCCGTTCTTACCGTTTGAAATGCATGGTAGAATCGGAATGACACTCTTGCATCGATCCAAGGACCACTAGAGAAGCAGTGGACGTCATTAAAGAATTTTCTCAAACGCCTCTGTCACCATTCCGGGTTTTATCTTTCCACCTTATCGGGAAGGCATTTAAAAAAAATCGTCCAAGATTTCACCAATGCATTTCTTATGGAAGCATTTCGAACCCGCCTGGCGTCGAACACACGGTCATTTGCTAACATTTCTTCCTTTGGTACTATGGAAGATCATCTCATCTGCACACACCGTAATTTTGAATGCTCCATCGCATCGAGAACGGTCTTAAAACAGATTGCAAAAATTCGCGCAAAAGACCGCCTAGCGTCGAACTCAGGACCCTTTTGAGAGAGAAAATAGCAAATTAATATTAGAGAAGTGCCATTCTCACTAGTTCCAAAGTTTCGATCAATATCTTAAAGGGAAGGTTCTAAAATAAGATTCCGTTTTCCCCGCTTGAAATGCATGCTGTAATAGGTATGACCCTCTTGCATCGAACCAAGGACCACTAGACGAACGGTGAAATTCATTAAAGAATATTTTCAAACGTCTCTGTCGCCACACCGGGTTTTATCATTCCACCTTATCGGAAAGGCATTCAAAAAAATTTTCAAAAATTGCAGCAATGCATTTCTTATGGAAGAATTTCGGACCCTCCTGGAGTCGAACTCACGGTCATTTGGCAATATTTCTTCCACATGAACCATAAAAGACTACCTCAACTTCAACCTCCGAGATTTTGGTTCCTCTATCTTAACGATAAGTGCCTCAAAATAATTTTCAAAAATCCGGGAAAATTGCGATTTTTGGGACATTCTGGTATCGAACCCATAATAGCTAGCGTCGATGTCTGAATAATTCTCGCATCTACAGGGTGGGGCCAGTACGTCGTAAAAATCTGACGTCGACGGCGCTTGTGGAACATGGTCAGACTTTGTATCCCCTATAAATAGGTATATCCGGAGAGTTAGCTATATATAATAGAGATAATAGAGATACATCTCTATATTTATCATTCTTGAGAACTTCACCACAAAATGTTACTTCTAAAAACCGAATACGACAAATTTGACACTGCAAAAAAACACTTCGACGAAGATAGACTCCCATTCCCCATGTGCACATTTTCGTTGGAAGGTAGTTACATAAACAAAGCTAAAAACGATTCATTATTCAATGAATAGCATGGGCGTGTGTTGCGGGGTTGCCTATACTCCGGTTATCAATTTTCAATTATTCATTGCAGCGAAACTAAGACCCATTCAGACGAACGCCGTCACACTTTTTCATTACTCTACTTACTGCAACACTGCAAAAAGTTTCATCAAAATCCCCGGACAAAAGTGAGAGTCTCTCCTTGTCAGGGTCTTTGTCGACCTTTTCGCAGCATGGATCGTTGATTTCTCGGATAATAAAGACGAAGAATTAAATTAAACAAATAATATTTAAAGCCCATAACAAGGCACTTGAATATATTTCTGAGCCGAAGAGCTTCCGCAGGTGAAGTGCTCTGACGAAATTTCGAAGAACACTGAAAAAGACGGAATTTTTCTCTTCTGAAACGCGCTCATAACGTTGTGCTCTTCTGCTGATGTTGTTTCTATGTGTCGTCACATTCGTATTTACTGTTGTTAAAATTTCTTTTCGGTTACGCGTTTAAACTGTTTTTAGACTCGGTCAATTCAGAAGCTTTTTCGATTCCGGTAACACGATTTCGGCAAAGGCATCAGAATGAATGAAGAGAGAATAAAAATAAGAAAGCACGATGATTTAATTAAAAATGGAACTCTATTGCCTAATGATGGGTCCCTTTAATTGTAAGACATTTCGCATAAGGTAGGAATGGGATGGTGGTCGTCACCTCTCGAACTGTCTTATTCGCTTGATGAGGTTTCTTTTACATAAATGAAATACCGTTCTGTCTAATAATTGAAAAGAAGATGCCTCGGAAAAAGGTTTCTTCACAGTAAAATCATCGCATTGGGTTATGAATAGATTATAAAATATATGAATGTCGAATACTTTATAGAAATATTGATGTGGATACATAGTTCAGTTTCAAATCATAAACGTTTGCACTAAAATCAACAATGCGAATCTGACGATCTACAATTAGATTATTGTATCGTAAAATACATTAATGCGAGGAAATATAATAGTGACATAGGTACTGCTTAGCGCCTTCTCTACCCGTTAAGTGCTTCTCGACTCCCAGACCAGTGAGCACCATTCACCAAACGAAGCACCAACATGCAGCTGCAACTAAAATTGCTACCTCGGTTCAGTTGTTCTGATAATGAATGACTCCAAAGCGACGAAATGAAATGCATGTCAGAAGAACGTCAAAAGGAACAAGTTACCATTCAAATCGATCCATTCGAGGGAGTCCGAAACCCCCTTCCTTCACACTAAATTGCCTATATAAAACCTGCATAATTTCGAATTTCGTTTCCCAACGACCGAATGACAATTTGTTGTTTGCTTGTTATTCTGCGACGGCATTCCGAGAGCGAAGCTTCGTCTTAATATTGAATATAATCCTGAAGACCTAAGTTTTCTGAGAAATTCCTCCACTGCTTCGACAGAGGCGCTCTGTGTTCCCTCCGGACTGTCACTCTCTGTGACAGCAGTCTGCTGTCACAGAATTTTCGGGAGAATTTGCCAGTAGTATCTCCGATATTGGGATCCACCACTCCACATAAGTCTTTCGAGAAAAGACCAGAAGCAAGCAAATCTTTTTTGGAAATTGATGTATTACCTCTGGAACGTACAATTTTTAATTTCGTGTTTCATGTTAATATAAAAGCGCATATTTCGTAATTACGGGAACAATCAGAAATTATTCTCTTACTTATTTCAGAGGATCTATAGTATGATTTGATGCGGCATTTGAGGAAATGCAGCAGAGTGGAGCTATCCATTTAGAGAAAATAACTGAATAGTGGTACTGCAAAGGTATTTTGTAGATCATAATATTCACTTCAATGATAGATTTTCTTAAACTTTTAGTTATGCCATATTTTATCTTAGCCATTAAAAAAACTACTATTTCAATCACCATGGGTTTTTTCAATCTAAGCTTTAAGTCATTCTTGATAGCAATCATGGAAATTCATTTTTGTAATATTTAATTTGTAAATTTGTTGGTAACTGTAGAAATTTCTTATCCTGTCAAGGTAAAAATGTAAATTATTAAACTTTAAATACTTGCTGACAGATGTTTTAAATTTCACATTGATACAACTTGAAGTGCAC
The DNA here is from genome assembly GCA_036926295.1 of Pachydiplax longipennis. Lineage (NCBI taxonomy): Eukaryota > Metazoa > Arthropoda > Insecta > Odonata > Libellulidae > Pachydiplax > Pachydiplax longipennis. The sequence goes on along the minus strand of JAVFKF010000024.1, from coordinate 7,077,917 downwards.
ATTTTATGATGAAAACATAATATGAAATCAGAAGTTGATAGTTTTAATTTCTCAGTGTGTTTGAAACTGTTATGGAAGTAACTATCTGATTTTTAAAAAATGAATATGTATAGTATAGCCTCCAAAGAATTTTCAAATATTCTCCTCTTCTTCAATGATGTACCAAAGTGATTTAAGCTTATAGAAAACTGCAATATTCCATGCAAATACATTACCTTTTTCCTTCTTTCAGGAATTCTACACTCATGAAAGGGTATGTTTTAAATAGGTTTTTCAGTAGATACTAAGCACCTTCACAGAGAATTAAAATTAGTCATAAAGACAGCTATAAAATCATGCTATTTCTACCCTCTGTCCATAATCACAGCTGAAAAAAAGTTCTTGTATTGCTAAGCTGATCTCACTCCCTTTCTCTCAGCCATCTTTCAAAAACCTGCATTGACTGGGAAGAGCTAAGTGAGAGAAGAGAGGCTAATAAATGGACATATCGGGCATATACAGGTGAGCCAACCAGGAATGATCTGTAGTAGAGGTTTATGCCTCCCTGTTTTATAGGCAAAAATGATCACAATTTTTAATTCAGAACAAAGTGTCACAGAAGAGATGCAGTTCTTATTTTTACACAGAATGGCAGTTGCTTGGACTATCCAGGGGCATTTAGTGTCCTGTCCTATGAAACAAATCTGTGTTTAAGAGGAATTTACTAAAGTAATGCCTTAATATATGTAAGAAAATCAGGTTTCATGTACAATTATTAAGAAAATGATTCGTATCTGTAGTGTAATGTAAAGTAGCATCATTGATAATGAGATGTTCTGTATGCAAAGGGCTGCTGTTAATGTATGATAACAATTACGATGTAATCATTTATATGTAACATTTGTAATTATGTGAAAAGTTACCATCTGGTGTATATCTCTACATGTCTACAAAAATTAATTTATTGTCTACTGCATGGATTTTTAAAGCAGATATTAATATTTTTGTGTGTGCTGAGTCTGAAAATCATCTTAGTTTTTCCCTATCATGTACAATTTTAATGCAACAATGTAATCTAAATTTATAATGAACATGATTAAACTATTTATTTAAAAATCATAATCTTCCTTACAATTCAGGCTGTGGGTTTATTATTTTCATTTCATTAGTAAGCTTTCTGAAGGTAATTTTTACTGTGAAGTAACCTATATATTTCTGGTTTTTATTTGCATATGTATTTCAGTGTAGTTGTCAATTTTAAGCACTGTATATTGATTTCATTTTTGATAATGATGCCTGTAAATTTAGCTCTTTGACATTTGATGTATACACATACTATTTTGTATTCTCTTTAGTGTTGATTTTAGTATATTTATCTTTACTTATTCGTAGTCTTCTTTGGCAGTCTGGTCACCCTACTCTCCACTAGCTGTAGTAGTGAGGCTGAATCTGCCCAATAAAGATCCCTTGTTCTCTACAAATAAATCTGCTTTTCAATAACTAAAGAAGGAGGAGAACGATTTGCATCAATACCATTTTGAGATAACTGTGTATGAAATAAATTTTTTCCAAAAAATTCTGGTTAGAAAGCAGAGAGTCTTATGGGATTATCTCAGATTTCCAACTGTATTTATTATGATAGATCAAGAATACAGTAACAGAAACCTTGATGTGTCTTATACACAGGCATATATGGTACTTTTCATAACTTTGGAACCTGTCATCTTTTCCTGGAGCTTAAACTGAGTTTGATGTAATATTTATTCATTTTACTGAAGTAAATGAGAAAGTTTTCAATTCTATTTTGTATTTTGGCAAAAATTATTGCTTAGTTTCTACTGCCTGGACTTATTATCCATTTAAATCTGTTCTACTTGCTAAGCTGAATAATCAAGCTTCTGTCATTGTTGTACAGTTGCAATATGCAGAAATGTCTTCCTCTGATATTTGGAACTGAACAAGAATGACCAAATGAGACACCACAGCTGCTGCCATCTGAAAGGTTGCAAAACAACATATTTATAAATTTTTTGCTATACTTTTGCTTGTACAGGATAGGAATGGCATTTATATAAATCTAATGTATTTCAATACAGTGGTTTAAATCCAACTACATTGCAATTGTAAGTTCAATATATTTAACTTCTTCTGTTTAGAAATATTCATAATTTTTTCAGGTAATAATTAAAGTCATTAAGTTATTTGCAATATTTTTTATTTCAGTTATTTTAATTACTTTACTCATGAGGTTGATTTTCCAAGAACAAAAGCAGAAATATTAAAACATTATCAAAGAAAACTGAAATAATTAGCACTTAGTAGAGTCCATTAACACAAAAATAATAGCTAATTCAATAGTCACACAATGAATTTCCATGATATCTTTATGTCACACTCAGATGCTTGATGTTCCCTCAGATTTTATTCTTCATATTTTGCTTTTACTTTATGATTCTTTAGATACTGATTTCTTTCCATATTTAAGGCCTTAAGAGTTCTCATGAATCAGCTGAATTCCACCACTTAGTTAGAGTACTTCTAATGAAATTCATTGAGTATTCCGTTTTCTCTTTTTTATTAGCTTTATTCTTTCATTCCTTTTCATATATCCTCATTTTCATGTACTGAATTTAGCAGCGTATTAAATTTAATTTAAAAAATTAAGCTAGTATTAAATTCACAGATTAATTCATTTAAATTCAGGAAAAATTTTCATCTCCATTTAATTTTTGGATTAGTAAAGCTCAAGATAGTTAAATTTTTCATTATTAAATAGATGAGAGTGGATATGGAATCAGGCACCAATAATTATACAAATATTACGCAATGAACATACACAGTGAAACAATAGACCTGATAATGAGAAATTTCCCATGAATTTATGAATAACTAATTGAAGTTTTGAGGAGACAGATTTATTAAGAACTTAACAATAGATATCTTACATGTCCATTTTACATAGTTATACATTCATTTCATATTTTTTCCTGAGTGGAAAAATTAACATACCTGCTGAGAGATTTGTACTTATTTTGCTATTTGAAATTGCTTTTGTTATCTAATTTAATAGTTTTCAAAGCCCTGGTTATTGCAGATGATTTTAATACTATCTTTTAATTATTGGAACAAATTCCTTGTCATTATGGTTGAAATTAGTTCAGAAGTTGAAATTAACTACTATTAAATCATACAGAGGGTCTTAAGAAGGGTTTTAGAATAGAAGGAGTTTAAGCATGGTATTTAAAGTAAGGTGAATTTGAGCTATATGAGGAGTTGTTGATGACATAGTATAAATATTTCAACAATCGATATTTTGCATGAAAAAGGTACACATTTCAAGTTTTAATACCCTGATTTCTGAGATGAATTTCAATGGATACCTCAATAGCCAATGTGCTAACTGTAATAGATTAGAGAACATTGTTTCCTAATTGCTCACAATTATTTTTCATACATATTTGGTTATTTGAATTAAATTTATTTTGTGCTATGAAAATATTGGATCACTTTAGAGGATTAAATTTTAATAATTATGTAGTCTTGAATATAATGTTAGTACTCACTGATGTAAGGAAATTGAAGTTAAGATTGAAGAACCCACATGCAGTGAAGTGAAACCTTGTATGCGACAATTGATGTAAGAATAGGAGTAACTGTCAAAGAAGATTGTGAAATTTTGAAAAAGCAATCACATCAAAGAAAATTAAATACTTTGATAAATATGAATTTAGAATGGAAGGGAGAATTTACTGCTGTTCTGACAGATATTGATAAAATTTTAAAATGCTTCAGGTCAATTCCATGGAATCCTAACAATGAATTTTTTTTAAATTAGAAGTTATAATTATGCATTTAATCATGTTATCCAATAATAATTGATTTGATGGAGAGAAATATACCAAAATATCTATATTCAATTGACTTCTAGTGGTGAGAATCTCCAGATGCATGATTGTGATTAACTCATCCAATTACATTTCTTTTCTTTCAACATATCTATGTAAAAATCATAACTTTAAGGGCCAATGAGTCATTTTATGCTGCTCTGCATCAATCTATATAACGGCATTTATCTATAATCTTAAATTACCAAAATATTGATAGTTATATAGACAAATACCTTTCTGCTATGGATTTTTGTAAAGACTGAATGTCTTCAGACTAACACTTGAAAAGAAATCATAAAGTCTCTTTTCATTTTCCCTTTTATTATGTCAAATGTCATTCATAGTTTCAATATCTTTGGATTATTTACATGAAATAATTGTTCATAAATAAATAAGATGCTTCAAATAAAATAATTTAACTGCCAAAAGAATTATTATGAAGTATACTACATTTTTATATCTCGGGAATAAATGAAATGCTTTTTGTGACCCTGAAAAAAGGCACAAATTTCTAGAAATAATTTAGAGGCCAACTACTCATAATTAAAGAAAAGTTAGTTAAAGATTACCTCTCTTCTAATTTGATTGCACTTGATTCTGTGCAGCGCCTGTGATAGCAGGAGACCAGTTGTATCAGCCTTTTCCATTTCCAAACATAAAATGTGATAATAAATCCAGAGTTAATTCCCAAGGGAACTCTTGCAAAAATAGAATGTTAATAACTCACAAAACAGTGTATAAGTTTTTCAACGGAGGAAAATGTTTTATGAGAGTTGTATCTTATTTTGATGAGGACGAAATTCTTTGAATTCGAGTGACATTTTCGGCAATCGGATTCTTAAAAATACTTCTCAATGAATTCGACGCGTCTTAAAATACTGGCAGATTTCTGGGGCAGTATCGACAAAGTATCCTATTTTTCTCCTACTCTAAGACCACTACAAAGAGCAAGTCTTGGTGCTTTCATCAGAATGAGGTAACTAAAATCTTCTCAGGATAGATCAAAACTTCAGAGCCAGAGCAAAGACGACATAAATTTTTTATAGTTTGTGTCTTTGATATATTTGAACCCTGGTCAAGTTGGTCTTTCAAACTTTGATTTTCCTGTTGGATTTCACCCGAATGCTGAACAGATATTCGCCAATCTAATTTCATTCAGAAAAGATGTATATTAAAGACCTATGGTTTAATTTCGAAACAAAAAAGGATTTAACTCCACTGTTGAGTGGCGGGTTATAAACACAGTAAAAAAAGAAAGGATCGAAACAAATTAATAGCGTTTTCCCAAAATAAGTGTATCATTCACCACAACGCTCTGTGACGGCCGTCTTTAGAAATAAAAGGCAACGATGATGAAACTTAGGTCTAACTTAACTCAACAGCGACGAGTGTTGAGCTGAGCAACTTCTAGATGAGAATCTTCTCATTTCCTCGACGACTTTCACCGGATTTTCGAGCACTGCGCTGACCGTTGAATAAATGATGATTGAGACAAAGAATAACGATGTAAAAAATGCAATAAGAGATCTGATGAGCTTCGGTACTACAAGATTGTTATGAATTTCTGATGGGCCGCTTGCTTTTTCCAGTAGTATGTTGCAATACATAACGCAAACGTTATGTATTGACTGCAAAATATTATTAGAGGATTCTCACCTAAATCTTATTTACCGTAATATTTAAGCGACTAAAATGATTAAATTACCAACAATTTAGCTTAAGTACCTTATCTTAAAACCTAAAAGAACATATCATCTGTGGTTAAAAAGGATGATATTTAGTTACAATCACATTGTTGCCTTGAAATTTATCATAATTATTAAAATTCCTTAATTTATTCTTTATTTGCTTTCGTGATGTTTGGTGGCTATTGTTCGATGTTTTTATACGGACTGTTTTTACATATATAGTTTTTATACTGATGCTCAAATACAGACAGGCCATACCTGTCTGTTTTTTAATTTAGTTTAGTAAATAAATGAATATTCAGAATGATCTACTCTGGATGGATCCCAATTGCCGGTTTTCGTAAGTAATTATTATTATAAATATCCTATCTTCATATGAACGAATCGGCATTGAATTATAGTAGCGCTACTACCACCACAACGTAATGAGTGATTAAAAAAGTGAGTGTTATTAAAAAGTGAAAAACTTTTGATATAAACTCTGATGCTATTGTATCTTTTTATAAAAATTATTTTCGAAATGTATTAAGCCCACGGGGGCTTAATACATTTCGAAATTTCGGGGGCTTATTTTTAATGCTCAATTTATAGTGAAATTTATTTAAAAGTATTTTCAGTAAACGTTTTGTAGTTGATGATGTCGAAGCTGAATAACACTATTTCTTTGTGTCGAGAGCAAGACGCATTAATAATCCTAGGTACAAATTAGAAAAATGAAAATTGACAGATTGACCAAGATAATCTTTGAGGGAATAAAGAAAAGGAAAAACTGATGTTGCAGGTAGAGGAAGAAATAAGCAGAGATCACCGATGGAAATCTAATGCAAAGAGAAATAAATTATATCTTTGAAAAAGAGACAAATTGCCATAAAAGCTGATGAATGTATTCAATCTACTAAGGTCACTTAATAATAGTTCGGATCCCCGGTTCCTTGACTAACAAGTATTTGATATCTTAAGTAGGCACTATAAATTTATCAGAAATAAAAAAAGGCGTTACAAGTGAATTAAATCCACATGTTAGAACCGTGAAACCAATATCTAAAAAAATAAAACCAAAACTCCTTATCTACCATTTTTTAAAAAACAACCGGTTTCGGTCATAGAACGGCGATCATTGGGTGATGAATTTTGAACGTGGTGATAGCCTATCTAACGTAAGGACTTTTTGTTTTGATTTTAAAAGTGCGTCACGAATTCCGACGAAATCGCATTGCTGATAAGCAAATAATTTATTGTGCTGCAATTTCCAGCGTTATTACGTACAGTTAAACCCATTGAAAAGGCTTAAGAGGTTTTCCCGCTCGGTCACTTTCACGCTAAACACGCTTAAATATCTCTCTGCTACCCTCTTATATAAAGGATTTTCTCTCGCCTCCGATAGTTATACAACCCGCCATAGCTTCGATCCATAGACCGAAAATTGTTTACATTTTTCTTTTCTTAATTGTCCCTCGAGTAAAAATTGCTTGATTTTAGAGTGAAAATGACCTAGCTTAAGTAACAATGGAAGACGCTGCACAGTGGGCTAGAATCAAAAAAATGTGGCCAAGAGGCCAAAAATGGTATTTTTTGAGTGCGGGTTTTGAAACTTCGCATAGTTATTGATAAATGATTGAACTTTATGGTCCCGCTTATCGTTTTTCGATATCTTTACGCGTTAAAAAGATACATGGCGTTAAACTTGAACAATTTTCACACAAATGGGCAGTCTCGGATTTTTCGAATAAACTTTTCAGTTTGCGTTTTTGAGGAGGGTTTAAATAGATACTTTTGGAAGAAACAACGATGCAATGATCTACAACGATTTCCTCTCTTAAACTGTCTTCACATATATTTTAAGGATAATTAGCCAGAGTTTAACATAAAAGAGACCAATCATTAGACTTCATATAACCAAAAAGACAGCGAAACTGCATACGGGGATTCCACGGCGGTGAGTCGGAACGCGCCGCGCTTACGAAAAAACGACTTAATTCCCAAATTGGCACCTGAATTGAAACAGTCTCTTCGGATTCCACACCTATACACTTCTAACTATGACGCGGTATAAGAGACTTGATGCATCATTGCCGTTTTCCTATTTATATTCCTTACTTTATCTCGAAAATTGTCCGAAAAAGGTGTCCGCCATTTTGATGCTTTAAATGAGCAAAAACTCATTTTTGTTAGCGGTAATTGCAACCAGTCAAAAGATAAAGAAATATTAAACTTAACTCTGTCCAACTTAAATTAGTTGGACAAAGCAACGTCTCGGATAGAGGAAGATCCTGGGTTCGATTTCCGGTCTCGTCAGACATTTTTCAAGTCTGTTTTACCTTGGGATTAATCCTGGGTTCACGCCCTTATGTGCAAATATATCTAAACCCCTTTTCTTGCTATTATATGCTCTAATGCTCCATGGAAAAAAACAAACAGACCAAGATAACTCCTAAGGAGCGACTCTTCTAAAGACCTGCGCAATTCCCTAGAAAACTACAATTAACCGAAGTAACTATCTGTTCTCGTGATTATTTCCTGGTAACGCTTCTTGGTTTCCTCTTGGATCTCTCGAACGAACTGGAGTAACAAAATCAACTCCCGTCGACGAGTTCTTTACTGATGAATTTCATAAATAACTTCCGTCGGTATTCAAGTAATCCTTCAGTAAATCCCATCCGAGGGACAATCATAACCAGAACACCGCTGGCGAATCTGAAATCTACTTTAGCTGTTTTACGCTGAACCATCTCCAGTTCAGAAATAAATCCCATCTCGTGAGGATCCCAAATCGCACCACAATATTCTAGGAGGGTTCGAACTAGGGAAAAATAATTCATAATAAGCAAAAGATGGGGAAATCACTACCTTCATTGATGTTGAGTGGCAGGAACTCAAGAGGAGTGCCAGTGTAATCAGGATGACACAGTTCCATAGCAACCCTTTGGCAAATCTGAAGATATACATAGCATCGTCAGTACCAAAATATTTAAGAACTACGCCAACGTTAAAATAACAGAAAACAGTCACTTCAAACCACGTGAGCGTTGAATGCATGATCATAATGGGGCCGATTATTCGGTTTATATTCCTACCGATGCGGAAGAGAAATATAGATATGATTCTCCAAGCACAGATTCTATGCACCAAAGAGGATTGAAAACGACCTTTGAGTTCTGTGCTATCATCCGTGGGACAAGATGCGAGGATCTCTTCATTCAGACTTGAGATCATAAGCTTGATACAGAGCAGTAAGTTGCGGAAGAGCAGTAGCATGCTAAGCGCCACCATTTTGAGATAATAGTCTGTGAGGACTTGAACGATTCCAGTGTAACCTTCCATTTTCATTGGACTTAAAATTAATGTGTCCAACACAGCCCACGAAATCACGCATAACACTTCCACAACAACTTCCTTCTTTCGGCGGAAAAAGACATTTCTGGAATTGATGCTTTTTAAAGCTTCGCTAGCCATGACTAAGTTGTCAAGGACGTTGCTTATTTCCTTTCTATTTAGCAAGAAAAAAGCAATCTCGAAAAGCAGCGTCAAGTGACTGACCCCTAGCCAAAACATCCTGACTAATGCGATCACTTTAGAGAGGTCTCTATTCATGCACGCCTCGAAAATCATGAGTAGCGACTGGCGCAACGCTATGAAGAACAAAGAGATGCTGTAGAAGAAAGACAGATAATTTCTATTTACTCCCGGACTATTTTGTTTAAATATAGGAAAAGGTGCTATTCCTAGAATTCTCCCAAACAGAAGCAGTGGTCTGAGTGAGCTATACAGATCCTCTGCCGCCATCACACTTTAAATGGCACTATGAGTGTAGATAGTTGTGTATTCTCAACGAATATTTTCCGCGGAATGTAAAAATTCAGGAGACTATTTATCATTCGAAAGTGAGCATTGAGTTGTTGGTGCATGAAGGGTATCAGATATGCTAGGGTAACTTTGGTTATTGTTCGTATAATCGATTTTTTCCTCTTATTGGATTCCTATGATACGAGAAAAGAAGAGAAAGTGACATTAAAACGCCCATCTTCAATAAATAAATGATAATACAGTGAGACCCATCTACAAAGGACGGACCTTAGTGATTGTCCGTTGCTGAGGGGCGTCCGATGAAGAGGGGTAACATCACTTTCGGAAATTTATTTTCTATATAAGCAAACAATATCATTGTAAATACACATAAACTTAGATATATTATGTAATTTACCTGCTAAGGTATTTAACCGGAACACAAAATAAGTTGTAAACAAACAGAATATCAATTGTTTGAGCTTTGAATGAAAATTATTTTCCAGGTATATAATTTATATTTAATTCTCGGGAATTAAGATGATTCCTTCTGAATTTTAATAAAATATTTCAGTTTGTGTTTTCACTTACGACATCAAATACAATTTTTCGTGATGAATTGTGGCATCGCATAAAAATGTATACAATTGATTACTTTAGTGCATAACGTTTTTTCTGGAAGGAGACGATAAAACAACCCTGTTTCGTTAAAAACATTTTCAGCAGCATACCTTTCAACTATTTCTCCAATTTTTAATGTTCATTCATCTACTATATCTCCACTGATTTATTCCAATTCGCCACCAATAGCTTAAAATGTTACTTTATAACGAGTACAGAAGTCCATCCATTGGACGCTTCAAATGCACATACATAATTCCAGTGCGATTTCTAATGTATTTATAAGATTTCTTTTACTGAATCATAAGGTCCGACACCGGAATTTTTCGTGTCCGAATCTGTCGATACCACTCAAACTGCTTTATCAAAAGTAACGCTTTGACCAGAAATAAACAGCTCTATTTATACGAAAGTTCACTTTCACGGAAAATCTCCGAAGTGGTTCTTTGCCATTTTATTTTCCTGCGATTTGAGATTATTCAACTTTAGAGCGCTATGCAAGTACTCTCACAGAAGATTTACTGTATTTAGGTTGAAAAGGTCTTTAGAAATGCGCCACTTTCCCTTTTAAAGACAGCAAATTCCATAGCATCGTCTTATAAAACGAAAGCTTGAAAACCTCAAAATTATCCGAGATGAAAAGAAAGTGACTACGTCCCATTGTGATTCGGAGGAAGTACTGTAGGGGATATATCGTACATTACGATAGCAAAATCGTATTATGTAATGAATCTCTATCACATTGCATTGTAAAATGAAGGGAACTGAGTAAACCAAGGCCAAACCTAAGAATCAAGGAGTGTCAGAGGGCATCAGGAGTTGAAAGGATTTCGGTTGTAAAAACAACTTGTGTATCTTTTCTTGCAGAGATATAAATGCCATCCTTTCAGATGTGTTTCATAATATCTCCTCTAACTAAAATCAGAACATCCAAAATAACTTTTTACCCCTTAGGACTTTGGCTTTCACGTACAAGATTTGTTATGAATATGGATTCTCTAGTTGTCGCTACTGATTTACACCTTGTATAATTTATACTTCCTCTTCCATGGTATTATACCTGTTCTAATGTTATTGTATATATTCTAAGCATTTACTTTTGGTGACCAGTGCTTTTCTCCCCTCCATCAGAAGATATTAATGACTGGCTATTTGAAAGCTAAAATTTCCTGGTTCTCGCAAAAAAGAAGATAAAGAGATAAAATTGAAATTCGTGAATTTCCTTAACGGATAAGTAGATGTTGGAGTTGTACTGTTAATAGTTCTGTGTATTCTTGATTACACTAGTTGCAGTAAATGAATAGCTTTTCTCATTGAACTGTGATATTTTTTCTTTTTCCTGAAATCATCAATACAGTTGTTGCAAGTAATCTTATGGTCTCCATTAACAAAGACCTAGATATCCTAAAATTTTCATAAACTGGCCACTGAGCATCTTTTGGGAGCCAAACAACAACGTGAGCACAGCCTGATACAAAGTTTTGTGTCACACCTTTAAACAGCTTACTTACTTATTTCTATGGTGTTAACATTATAACAATTGCTTCTGTTTGCTTAAAATTGCATGCACCCCAGGAGCATTTGTGCAACATTATTACAAGGGAAAACAATTTATTGAATATAACTAAATCTAATTCTGCTGTACAAATAGGATCTCTTTCTTTTGCTTTCTCGTACACTATCTTTGTGTTACTCCTATTATCTTCTATATATTTGGAATCTTCTGTAAAATAAAATAAATTCAAATAAAGATGCGACGAAATGATTTCATGTGGGAATTGTATCAGCCAACATCTTTTACTCAAGATGTGAGTTGCCATAGGTTTCTTTATCATTTCGGCATTGAGTGTTCAAGAGTAACCCTTTTAAAACAGTGAAAACTGCACTTAATAGGGTTCAAAGCCTGTTGACCTTATTGAATGAAAGAACAGAATATCGTGGCACAAATTTATTTAATACAATGCACAGTGTTATAATTATGACATTGATCAGATTACTCAAAGAATCTAGTGTTTTCCACACCTCATATTTAATCTTTATGATATTTACTTATGATAACATTTGGGTGTACTGAGCAAAATCCATATTGAAAATTTCACGAATACAAGACGCGTACATATATTGACATACATTTCCTAGACCAGCTATGATCCTCTACATACATAGCATGGAGGGTAGGAAGTATCCCACAACTAAATTATCATTCTTCACCCTTTATTCCTCACAACATATATCTACATCTATGATGAAAAATGTATAGTATGTGGGAGTCATTTCAACACTTCTTTATGACATGGATCCAATTATCTTATGTTAAATGATGTCAAATGAAATTAAAATAGAAAGATATTTCTAGGATGCACATAGATGTTCATCACAGCCTTCAGAGTTAGAAAAGATATAAGATGAGGTTCTTGACGTGACAGATATTCAGAGCAGATAATTGAAGGTAAGGAGAGAGAGGTTCACCTTTATATCAATTGTACTTAGTAGACCCACACCTTAAAAAGAATTCTCTACTTAAGTGGCCTAAACCTAAGCCCATTATATTTCTTTTCATTCAAAAAATAATGCCCCTTATGACAGGAAATTATTTATATAAGAAAACTTTATGTATTGGTCATATTCTTTTCCACCTTTTCCCATCCAAATGCGTCTATAACTTTGGTTCTGTCATGAATATTTAGATGCTCAGTTATATGGCGGGTGGATATTTAGTAATGGACTGAATTACATCTTCCATGTATAAGAACGCTGTGAATGCAAAAATCAATTTACTTGGAAAGAGGTCATACAAGGACTATCCCCAAAGAATATTTTACAAGTATTAGCTGTTGAGTTCCTTCTGTGGTATAATTTAGGAAACACCACCAACTGCAACTTCTGCTGGGGCCATTGCTCTACCATATGGACTTACAAAAACATTCAGTCTCAGCCTCTGTGTCCTAGAAAGATGGTTTGACATTGAAGAAGGTTCCAATTGGACTTTATAAATAGTATGATTTGACTATCTAACGCTACCCATTTATGTTAAAAATTCGAAAGGACCTGAAATAGAGGAAATAATGAATGATGAGTAGTATGCTTAATGTTTCCCTGGTTGTGTTAGACAGATGTTGATATTCATCAATAAATGTCTTCTTTTGTTATATAATAGGAATTCTCTTATTCCTTAATATAGATTTTCTTTTCATCATATAAATCATATATAAATCACAATTTTTTAAGATAAATCTTGATAGATTTCTCCAGATACCCTAACCTTTGATTCACAAGCTCAGAGGCATTCATGTATTTCTCTGATATCATTAAGTGTCTACTAGTTTCCTTAGAAGAAATCAACATCTTAGTTATAATTAAACTCTAAACTAACATTCAATATCATAGCAGGTAATGCTACTAACAAAATGATATTACTGTATTTAAGATCTAAATTTCACTCTCAAGTACCTTCCTTGCCTTTATATGTCTGCTATTCTTCCTCATACTTTTCAAGTAGGGCTATTTTCCCTGATGTTCATATGATTGTCAAGTACAACATTTGCCTTAGTTTCATGTGTTTATGGTTGTTTGTAACAACAAAAATGTAAAACTTTTTCAGCAAAATGTTAAGAACCTTTTAGCATAAGAATAATATATTCACAGTTTCAATATCCTTTGGATACATTTTAAATGTATATTTTAATCATTACTGAAAATTTAATATATAAAAGGATAACATAATATTGAAGGTACTAATTAGAAAAGCTGCAATCATACACTTAGAAAGAGAAAACAATACAAATCTAAGGAGGCTTTTAAATACCACAAAAATATCAAATATCGAAATAGTTATAGAATGAAAGTAAGAACACTCAACAGTAAAATTACTAATCAAACTTTAAGGATATATATCAGGTAATGTATCTGTAGTATCATCGTCTTTATCAAGGTAAATATCCTGTCTGCCATTTCATAATATAGTAAGTTGTTTTGGTGTAATCAAGCTTGAAGAAAGGAATGCTGACTAAACAAGTGGAATCCAAAAAAGAAGAAACTGGATAATGGTGAGAACATAGATTGATTTCTCGAGTGATAATTACATGAAGATAAGATAACATTAAGCAAACTATCAAAGGATCATCATTAGTATCATATAGCTATTAAGTTAGCTTGTTTTCTTTAGCAGAAAAATATTTTGACTCATTAAGTCTCAGATCCTATGAAAACCATCAGCAATGCATGGATTTCAGAAAGTTTGCAACAACATAATTGTTAACAATCATCGACATTGAGATCCTTGGATGATATTTTGATAAATTATTTATTTGTCATTTAGTAAAGTTAATTCTAAATGTTTATTGAATATATAAGACTCGCGGTTTAGAAGGAAATAATTTCCCCATTGAAAAACTTGCTTCACTAGTCATTTCGCATGCTATTAAAGCAGGCGAACAAAATTGATCTAAAAACCTGAGAGGAGGAATGAAAAATATTATTGAGGTGGATTGGTCTTACCTACTGGTCCATCGTGTGCCTTAAGTTCGGCCGTTGATTTCCACTCCTCAATGTTCAAGGTAAGATCATTAGGACATGCATTGAAGTCCAACCTGTTGTGAGAGAAACCATCAGGCAATATCTCGCAGAGTACGATAAATACCCCCTTCATTATATGTCTTTCCTCACAATGCCACCTTCGTGTGCAGCGTCGACAACGACGCCTAAAATACGATAGTAATCAATTGAATCAAATTTCACATACATTTCATTTACTTTGAGGTGAATTCTAAATAATTATATAATCAGAAGCTCAACGTCATAGCGGTATCTCCTAATCTTACAGATACGCACCTTTAGTTCAAGAATGCTAATCTGTTCCAATGAAATTTCTTCAAATACTCCTATTCGAAACGCTTCCGGATTAGCCATACCTTAATAGACGCGCCTACCTATGAAATGAGAATCGATAATGGTGCTAAAAGTAGATAACACTACAAGTAAAACATGTTGTAGTATAGGAAACTTTCACTTCTGCGTTTGTAACTTTCAAATGGAATATTTAGAAACAATCTTATATAATTTCTAACTGTAGTTCCGTTGATTGTCAACGGAGAAATTAATGTTTCTATCTTCCATATTATTTGCGTTTTGGATGATGATATAACTCATATTTTAACGTCAAAGAAAAATTAAGTTTACATAATTTTTTGGGAGCCCTTGCGATCATTGCATGCGTTTATTACAACGCTTGGACCCGTTAGGAATCGACACGAGATCAAATATATGCATAAAAATTTGCAGGGCGTCAACTTCGAATAAGATGCAACTTCTGGTTCTCTGGTCTTAGGCGAACATTCATAGTCATTTTAAATATTACAATATAGAATAGCTGAACTTCCCATTGATTCCCATGATAAAGCATAATTTGAAGACTATAATACTTTCCTCGACTCTCATACAAAAGATAGACAATTTAGAGTTGAAGTAAGTTATTATTTGCTTGAAACATTACTATGTAGTGTTGTATTAGCCGGAATTGGTGTTTATGGAAAACATCCATAAATGTATGTACGTACGTTGTTTCCTGAGAATCGACATTGCAAACTGTTTCTAAAACCAAACATTAAAATTTCAAAAAATCGGCTCCCAGTCCTATCATTCATTCTAACCATTACCTTCATACGGATCTAAATTCCCGTGTAATCTTACGGAAAAATGCATAACCTCGGTTTTAACAATAGCATTGGTCGTCAAATGGACCGGTTGTTTATAGCCTCAAAATTTCACATAATTTTCTCGAATTCTCGCCATTTCCACTCGATATGTCACGATCAAAATTAGAATCTTTATTCATACCTCTTTCTTTCGGTGCTTGTCACGATTTCGTACGACTAGAACTTCTAACTAAATTTTGCAAAAGAAATGTATCCTGCAACCGATAAAGTGAAGTTTACTTGTATTACTTATGAGAACGGTTTTCTTGCCAGGAATCGACAAACGTTGACAAACGAATTCGGTTATAATTCAACAAACAAGTTGGTTAAGTAGATTACTGCATGCCAGATAATGATATATAATATGAAATTACATTTAAATTAGTCCTTGATATTTTTGACGGGGTGTTAAGGCATACATCAGATGTATACGATAAGAATAGTACAGCTAGTTCCAAAAAAAACTTACCACCTAAGCCGCAACCCGCATAACAGGCAGTGAATTTCCTCCGAGCGAGCCTTAAGAAGTGAGAGAGAGAGAGAGAGGGAAAACATGGAGGAGATAGTCTGCTTCTGTCCTGGCTCCGCTTGCAGAGTTGAAATGGATTTATTTGCATTATTGATATCGCAAAGATTTATTAGTATCCTTAGTTTGGTGGCATTGGCGTAGCAGAATAGTATTATAACAATAATGGATGTTGTAATGCAAGAATTCAGTTATTATAAAATGGTTATTACAAATCAGTATATATTCTAGCTTTGCTTCTTGCACCGAGGGAACCGGCGCACACGAGGTCCCGTTATTCCTAGGAAACCGAGGCAAACCCCCGTCCCCTCATAAAATTTGAGTCTGAGACGAAAGGCACAAGCAGGACGAAGGAAATTTTTGCAAAATCTGCCTCTGAGCCGCTCTGAGCTTATGTTGAGGACTGAGATGGGAGGAAGAAAATTTCCGCGCAGTTTGAATCAGGCTCGGACCCAAAATGTATAGACCTCGAATTCGACGCCTTCGTTTGCAAAACTCTGCGGTTTTAATGGGTCGTATTATATATTATAATAGTAGATAATATTATACATCGTTCAAGAGAAGAGTTATTAGCCTTTAAATTATATACCTAAGGAGTCCATATCGATCACCTGTTTTATCACAACCTGTGTGAATGCAATCTACAAAAGTTAAAGTAAGGCGAACTCATGGCCATATCTACGCTATTACTTTAAATATATAAAAAATCTATAAGTAAATATGTAGTATGAAGTCTTGAGGCATTCTCTGCGTATTTTAGATAAATTTTGTTTCATTTGATAAGCATCAAAATTAAAACTCGATCGGTAAAAAATCAGTAAATTTTATCATCTATGCAGTTGGTATTTTTAATATACCGTCCAAATCAATTGAGAGAAAATGTGCTCGGATCGATTTTCCTGAATTAATAAAGATGACGGATACGAGACAACCATCTTTCACATTAATTTTGAATCCAAAATGAATTTTTTTGGTGTCATTGAAGTGTGAATCGAATAAACGTGATTTCTTCTGTGGATTCCTCTTGAAATGGTTGCAGTCACAAACCATTACGTTCTTAAACGTTCTTCTCTCGTATTTATCAAGTTCTAAAATACACAAAAAGATATGGCGAATGAGGTTTTGTCATAATGCTCATTGAATGCTACTGTAAGCTATGAATGTGAAATTTTCAATTAATTTTGAATGCATACAAAACTACTTGCATTGTTTATATTTCAACTGTTTATTATCACGTTTACAATTATTATAATGTAGAAAACGTTAAAAATACGCGAAATAATAGGGACTTAGTGAAATAGTTTTAGGGCCTTTTTACCTGTAATTCCAACCCTGTAAGTATCACACGGGGATAAGAAGCGCATATGAGGCTCATGTTGAAATTTTGCTCCCCTCGGTTGATGGCTGGCCCTACGTAACTCTCATATTTTTCGACAGAATTTTAATGATTGAGATGAATGGGCGGTGGTGTGGTATGAATAGTCTATCTACATATTTATCGCTCGGTGATATTGAAAATATTCCTTCGTATTTAAAATGTATGGCTATGAGAAACTTTTCATCTCTCCACATTCCATGACAAATTTGAAAAGCAAGATAGAGGAGTGATTGGAAGAAGTGGTTAAAGCAATGAATTCACCAGGACTTCAATAGGGGGACTGTTTTGATAGATATAGGGAAGTGAGAAACGACGGCAACAGTAATACATACACTCACATGAATTTAACAACCGAAAGGGTAACAGGTATGTTAATTCCAGATTTTTGGATAAATCACAATAGGTAATGGCATTTCTTGCGTTCCTCGTTGACCAATTGGTTACTTTGAGTAGGAACAACGACCTCTTTTAAAAGTATAACCCACTCACTCACCTTCTCAATTTTCTCACCCAACATATATTTCTTCCGTTTATGACAGCCTCCAGAGAAACTACTCATTTATCCAATTTAAGTAATATCTTAGTCAAACATGGTTAACATTCAAATATACAGGATATAACGCCCATGGCTTATCATACTTTCAGAAATTTCCTTCTGATGCATCAGTGATTCCCAGGATCTCCGAAATTGTATACAATAGTGATGTTCAATGTATCGTACCAACCTTTTAATTCTATAAGAAAGTTCGAGTAGTTTACTAAGCCAGAACCTAAACCATCTTCTTATCAGCAATTTATTTTGGAAAGAGAGTTCGGTTTTTTCAAACCGATAAAAATTGCTAACATTGATATTACTATCTATGCAAGCCAATGGTTTATTCTAAATCTTACCTAACTTTAGAGATGTAATTTATCTGTAATCGGCGTATAAACTTCAAGTTTCTGCGACACTAAATATGCGGAGTATCTAAAATTCCATATTTACGTTTCAATTCATATTTTAGTGACATGATAATAGAAACTTTAGTCGATGTAGTAAGATCATCTTCAACGCTCTATCTATTTTGTATCATAGATGTTATAAGAGAAGTGAAACGATTTGGTTCTCGTAAGCGTAAGGAATAAATATTAGATGGCATTTCTCTAGTTCATTGTTCATTTCTCAAGTTATTTCAAACTACGAAATTTTTAGCTCAATGTAGGGACAAAATAAAGCATAGAAACAATTTATATAAATAAAGTAAACAATCATTGACGAGGAGCTTGATTGATATACATTGACGATAGGCAGCATTACTTATTTTTTCATTTTTGTTGTTGAATTAGTTATTTAGTATAAGCTAATACAGTTTATACCATTCACTTTAAAAGCAGAATATAGAGATACTAATTCTGATATGATGCACCCAAACATTGTCAACTTTATGTTATCGTTCAGATTTTCCGAAGGTCCTATTTTAACTGGAATGATCTTCCTTGCATTACTACTGGTCCTTGGAGTGAATGTTGGAGTAATAGATTACATATAGAATCAAGAATATTTTAACAGCTAGCGTATGAATCATGAGAATTAGAGGAATATTGTCATGTAACTATTTTTAATGTGTTCTTCCATGACTCCTTTTACCCATCAGTCATAATTATTGACGGTGATTTTTCTTTTAATTATTATACATATTATGCACCATTCAAACAATTTGGGTTATATAGTTCACTTGAGGCATTCAGAAACCGAAGCAGCGATCATTAATCATTAGTCTCACTTTCACCTAGCGCATAGTTCTGAAAATCATTTCAGTATAACAATGGAAATCGTGTTGTGGTTGTTTTCACACCCCCTGACATACGTCATACGGCGGCTCGCGGGGTATTGATGTAAATGTAAATAAACCAGGTGTTAACGTGTAAACCTGCAATATGCAAGTATAGGAAACCTGGAGTATATATGCAATATGCAAATCAGTCTTAAGGTTCTGATTTGCCATACTAACTGTTGTTTCTTAACCATCCTAAATTGTATTCCTTGCAAGAAGTCCTGAAAGGTCGTCTACCTCAAAAATAGAGTTGAATATCTTCATTCCCTAAGGGAATACCCGTGGCGAAGATTACAAATCGCGGATCCACCATTTCCCACCTTACTTGTGATCGGTCGCCGCCACCATACCCTAACCTTTGATACCTGCTCAGCAGGGGTGCGGTCAGGAATCCTCATTAGCGCTTTCAAATTCGCTACCCCGGATACATACGACCATCCACAATCTGCCGAAAAGGGGGTTTTTCTTCTCAGAGCGGTGTTCACCTTCACCCATTAGCCGTTTTATGGTTCCTTTGAGAAAATAGACAATACCTTTCGATGGACGCAACAAAAGAAAAAGAAGCAACAAAGGAATGAATAGGGGATACTCCTAGGGCCAGGGTGGAGGGAAGGAAAGACCTCCTATTCTATGGAAGAATTAGTGAAACCTCAGACGCGAATTCGTCAGAAACAGCAAAATCTCATCTCAAAATCATAATGCTTCATCTGATACCGTCACCACGAATGCCTGGTGGAAGTAAGAACAGAATGACATGTTGATGCATATATTCTGAAATACCTAATGCTCTGTTGTCGTATCAAGCAAATTTTATACTTCTCTGTATTGCAGAATAATTCAACTGCGAAAAAATCGAGTCAAAATTTGCACCACGGTCAAAATTTGCATTTAGCATCAGATAAAAGTTGGGACAGCATAATTTTGCAAGTAACATGAACTTGATTTAATTAAAGGGATAGTTTTTCTGGGACTGGCAATGAACAATATTTTCGGAAAAATGTTACGAGATGCTGGCGTTAATTTCGTAGTAAATAAATTTTTTATTCGATACGTGAAAAAATTTTCTAGCCCTCAGTATTTAAATTGTGCTACTATTCTAATATCTATGTTATTTTCTAAAATATTAAATTAGCAATTTGAATTTTAAACAATTACCTTAGAAAATGATGAAAACACACCAATAAATATTTTACTTTCTATCATATGATTTGGTGGTATTTAAAATTTTTATAACATTTGATGTAATTATCTGATGTAGTTGATCGTAATTTACTTGGTTTACTTTATTGTAATATGTTTTGGGTCTAATTTTCAGAGCTCTCTTGAGGTTGACCAGGTTGACTTAAAATGATTCTTTCTCGGTGCATTCGTCCAGATAAAGTTTCTTTTCATCTTTGCTTTCCTCAGTAGGTTTCGAAGTTTTTTCATACTCCCCTTCTCGATAGCATTTTTCTGCAACATAAATTAGTTGACATACAGTTGATTGTGTTCTTATTCCTAATTATTCTTTATCTCCTTGCAGAGTTTTCGTTCATCTTTCTATTTGAGTCATAGTCGTGAATTTCCTCTAAATAAATTTAAAAGTTCGTCCTGTAGGCGACAAGAGCATAAAAAACGTAATAATATAATCCTTTTTAATCTTGCAATGACATAATTTTTTATTGGATAATTGAAGCGGCTAAAGTAAGTTTACCCGACGCCTCCAGAGAAAGGTGAATTACGCAGAAATCTCTGGCCGAAATAAGGAAATCCGATTTTCATTCATTTTTTAATACTATGCTGCTGACATAGTAAAAAGTAACACTAAATCTAGTTTAACTAGATGCTAATAAAGACGGTACAAATACGTTCAACGCGTTTCACAACGGTTTAAAAAGGCGCCTTCCTTCCAAGAGCCAATAGAATGCGTGGAAAACTCTAGACTCGCTCTCATCGAGCTTCACGTCTGTTATGCGGGTTGCGGCTTAGGTGGTAAGTTTTTTTTGGAACTAGCTGTACATTTTTCTATAAATTAAATTAATACCCGTCATTCTTGACGGGGAAATTCACTAGTATAATCATAATCATCATCAAATTGCAAGCAGTTTTTTTCAGTAACAAATATAAAATTTATATTTCTTTTCAACAAAGATTGCCTTCGATTTTAATGTCAGCGATTCGAATAGATTTATGAGGATAAGAGGGTCTTGTTTAAAAATGAAGAATGTTCATGTTGTTTATTTATTTATTTATGAAAAACGCTGCAGTCTTTGGACCAGGTGGCAACGGTGGAGGCGAAGTAAGGAATTACAATGACATAACTGCCCGGAATTCGCCCTTAGACGGGAGGAGAAACCCTCCAAAAACCTCCCGCAGACAGTATAAATAAACACAGTACGCAGTACATACACAGAATACATAACACACAAAATATACACACAGTATATGAAATGCAGAAAAGAATAGAATTCTAGGAGACACCCACAATGCTCTACATTATACATAGTCACATTCATGAAGGCAAGGAGTTAATTAGAAAATGAGTAGTTTAGAATAAAGAATTAGTAGATTACAGAATGAGTAAGAAATATATACAAGCAAAACTTTACAAGCGTTTGAGCTTCCTTTTAAAAATTTTAGTGTTTTTAGGCATAGGAGTGAGAAATTCTCCAGGTAATGCATTCCATTCCCTTACATCTCTATTAATAAATGAAGATTTTGATACATCGGATTTCTATTCGCATTCCTTAGTTATATAATCGATACCAAACTAATTTCTTACATTCGTGTCACACGACCAAGTTACTATACCATGGGATTATATAACACTGGTATGTGTGTACTGTAGTCTAGTAACTTTCCGTAACAAGAGTAATTTACGCATCTTTCTTATATATTATATTTATATCTTATATATCTTATATCTTATATATTTATAAATATCTCGAAATTTCGAGGGTGGAAGTTGTAATTTTGTAAGCAGAACGAGAGACAAGTAAAGATGAGCAAATAGAAGAGATAAAGATGAAAATTACACAATAATTAGTTCGTAAAAAAAGATGGAAAATGAATCAGTCAATGTAAAAACAGCAATTGAAAGGAAAATGGAAGAGCTATTTCCCAGCATTCACAAATACCGAAGGATTTGTCATAGAGCCATCTCCATTATGCATATTTTACCTTAAAAGAGGAAACTTGAAGCCAACAAAATATGACCGAAAAATATCGTTCTCAGTTAATGTTAGGAAATTTGCAAACGACTGGAGAGATACTGAGAAAGAGTATTGCCCTTTGAAGCGCTTTGACAATGAAGGAAGGAAGCTAAAGACAGAGGGAGAAACGTAGAAGAAAAAAGTTTTAAAAGATATTTGTTTGTTGATGTTGATTTTTCTCTAGATGAAAGTTAATTATAGGCAACAGTTTTCAATTACTTCTGCATGTTTTTATGCAATTTCTGTAAAGTTTAGATGGAAGTGAGGCCTAACCTTATAAAAGGAGTACAATAATAATAATAAATATCGAGGATCGATCTCCCATTTGCTGGGCGGATGTTCTACCTACTGAGCCATCTTACTGACCGATGTCGCCGATTTCAGCTATGAAGCCAGACAGCTTCTTCTACATAGCTTTCACAACCAAGTACTACGTGAGAATAGATGCAAGTCTATACAGCATTCAGCCCGGAGGCTGATTGGAGCCTCATCCCCACTAACATAAGGAAAATGAGATTTATTAGGAAATATGAGGAGTGAGGTAGTTATTTCATCATCACCAAGCCAGTAAATAGAACACGCCCTCTCAAGCGAATCACAGTGACCCAAGGAGTAACGTTATTCGTAGTATTCTAGAAGCAGAGACTTCAATCAGAGCTCATAAGTTTCATATGAGGAAAGCAATGAGAAAGACTGAGGTTAAAATATACTAAAGATACACTTTCTCTACTCTGAACCAACTGTAAATGAGAATATTGCACAGTATTATGCAAGGTGTGATGGATGTGTTTACAGGAAAATAAAGAAATCGCCTAGTGTGAGAAAAGTGCGAATATTAATTTCTCTTTTGTTCTTCAAAATTTTTCATCCGCCAAGATATGGCATCAGGACCACATTAAATGCAAATATATTAGGTATATAATTAGGAATTATCAAATTTTATTTTATGTCATGGATGTATGTGGATTTTAGGTGGGTATAGTGTTTAATAAGTTCGTATTCGTATATTGGTGCGGACACAGTTTGAATAGCATTTTCTATTTGCAGGGTATATTATTATTTATGGTTTAGATGTAAGAAGAAACTAACTCAGTTCAATCTCGTCCGAGTTAATTCGTTTTTTTATTACATTATGCTACTTTTATGAAAAAGTATGTCTTGGGTCATAATATATTGCTTGTCAAATTCAATAAATAACAATCAACAAGTTAATAAACAACAAATAAACAAGATAATTAACAACATGCGGTTGCTATGACACCCAATTCGTGCAGTGGGTTATAATAAACAAACACTCTAAGTAATCAACTAATAGCAAGCAATTACAATAAGAGGCAACTAAAAATAAACAAGAGTAATTAATTGGGAGAATCTTCGACACAAAGAAGCACAGCAGTGCAGGCATTTCGTTACATGGATTCGCATTTGGGAGATGAGAATGGATTTTCCGAAAAAAATCATCGAAATCTGAAAATGTCAAAAGTGCGTGATTTGTTCATCCGCTCGACATTTCATCGCTTTCTCGTCATGTAGAGCGGGCTCTCCTGGATGAATCAAATGCATTCTGTAGACGATACCTTCCAAATAATAATCGGATGCTTTAAATACGTCCGCATCAGCTGCGTCAACCACGCCTACCTTGCTGCGCATGCGCACACCGGTATTGATCCCTTGACTCCCCTTAAATAGGAGCGTCCCACTGACCCCTTAACCCTCTGTTTGCTGCAAATTGTAAATGGAGCAATTCCTCTCTCGATATTTGTTTCAATACCAAATTATCACCATCGCCCGCCCACTCCATCTATATTGGTGAGGCCGAAATTTAAAAAAATATGAGCGTCTTATTACCGTTTTCCCGTGTGACCTTCTGAGAAGTAAACAAACTCCACTTCATCAATGGCGTCGATTGGTAACACTTATTATTATTATTATTAAAAACATTGCAGATATAGGCTAGACTTAGTGACAAATATACGAATAATATATGTTATTACATTTAAATTAAAATGAAAGAAACGGCAGTGATGAACCGTAAAAGATATATTTAGTATTAAATATAGAACAGAGCAACAATTTATACCATTTTCAATTACTGAATAAAATATTTTAAATAATTACGATCGAAAAAATTCATACGTGAAATAATCTTTCCGAAGTAATATACATATATTTTTGCTTTCTGTAATAAAAGAATAAATATCGCCTTTACTCTAGATTACGTCAATTAAACCAAATTTACGCAATGCAATAACATGTAAAGCTGATTAAGTAAGGGCATAATTAGCCGCAAGGTAATATTTTGCTGCAATGCCATCTTAAAGCTTCGAAAACAACTTCTATTATCTTTGTTTAAATTAGTTTATTACATAGTATTAACATGATTATAAATATATTTTTTAAATGCTCGTCTTTTAATGAATCCTTGAAATTCATTTCCATCATCTAGACTTTATAGTCCAAACCCATTTAAGTTAACTGGGCATTCAAAATTAAGAATTTTGACGAAATATAGGAATATTAAAATTAACTCAATTCATATCCGTATAGAATGAAGGGGATTCTCAGAGGAAGTATGTTTAATTCGATATCACTCTGACGATTGTGCGGGCACTTCCACTAATTGAATACATGAAAAGAAGTCAGAGAGAGCGCGAAATGAGCAGGGAATGCTTTTGTTATCGAAGAATTATTATTGCTGCCTCAAACCAGGGACTTCATTAGGAAATAGTTGGTATCATCTCAAATAATACGCCCACTGAGGATACCGATGGACACTCGATCTATATGATTCAAATATAATTAAGAAGACTGAAATACTCTGCAATACGAATTTAGTTCACATGTCATAGGAATGAATCTTCTAGTTAAAGCAATTCTATTCAATTTTCTTACCCTCACCACACACCACAAGCACCTTCCATGGACATTTTTCACCTATCTCTAGACTCATTTCTGTCATTAATAACATTTATAGCTCGGTTATTCAAGTTTCTCTTCCTAGTCCGCTTATTTTAAATGTATTTGTATATTTTATATTTTAAATTATTTTTCCTGTTTATTATGGCACCCACCGTAAGTTGCCAACCGTTGGTTGTATCAGATAATAAATAAATTATTAATGCCAGGCAACAATGTTCTGAGGATCCGATAATTTACAATTTTGACATGTGACGCGCTTTATTATGTGCAATATATATATAACAGCTTAGAGTAAATAAAAATTTGTCTTCCAGTTACATTTTTAACGCTTCACTAATGTGTCTCGTGAGAAAATCGGAATAGGATAAGGCTATGGAAAGAAATATTTTATGTCATGACCGTCGATCTGCTGCCACTTCGAGTCTTAAACGGTTATTTATTTGTAATTTTCACTTTAACTCAATTTAATTATTCAGCTATATTAATTCACATCAACTTAGGTCTTATTGTAAATTCCGTATCGAGTAAATGATGAACACAAAATTCCCACATTTATGCATACGTTCTGAGTCTGCGTCATTCATAGTTTTATACCCATCAGAATTAATAAACATATTTATTGTCTCCATAACTCGATTACCTGTGTCATGATGATAACATGATCTTTCTTTCGATTGAGTTTGACGTGGGTTTTTAAATAATAAGGAAAAGATAGAAGAGTTATCGAAGGCTAATTTTTGAAATAAATATCGTGTACTCTCGATTAACCGTGGGTGGATTTTCCGTGAATGACTCAACGTCGATGTGTCTCGGCGTCCTTTTAGAAAAATTAAAACGCAAAAACGTAAGTATTTCATCATTCTAATGAAAGCAGGGAATTAAAAAAAAAACTATCTATGTAGCTGGGGGAATACGAATGCAACCAAATTATCAATGCCATAAAGCGGACAAGTGAAGAAAAGTCCGCCAAAAATCCAAAATAACGGACTATGTGAGCAAATAATAATAAATTGCTTATTTATCTATTAAAAATTCATCAATATTCAGCAAGGCTAATTATGGATAACGATAAATAATTATAAATAAATCAGATCAAAAATCAAACAATTATGCCAAGTATATAAATATCAAATGAATAACAGAATATCATAGAATTAATTACATGCATTAGGCAAATGAATAAGATCAGACATATTACTTGTATCAATCCTTTGCAACAATACTTAGGATTAAGTTGAAACAAAATTATATTATAAAGTGGAATTAAAATTGATTTTAATTGGAAGAGTTGAAAATTGAAGGTAGTCTGAAAAAGAGTGACCATTTCATTACTGATAGACGTGAAGAAAAGGTATCAGAGAGGAGAACTGTTCTTGAAGGAAACTAAAAAAATACGTATTGAAGAACATCATTTGAAAAATAAAAGAAAAAGTTTCAATTGTCTGCGTTTTCTGATAATTCGTGAATCCACTACCAATCATAACCCCGGATAATCGAGAGCTCAGTGTATAAAAATCAATGAAATCCAATGCAGCGTTCGAAGCTCTAACAGCTCCCGCCATGAAAGATTTTTATTATCGTTTCATTGGAAATTAAAGTACTTAAAGCCGAAATTAATTCGAATTTCATGAAATTGAATTGCGTTTTCGAGGAAAACGAAAAATAATAAAAAATGTCATCGTTTTATGATAAAATATTAGTATAGAATATGGGGAAAACGTATATTTAATTTACTATCGTCTCATCACTATGATAATATGAAAGCCATTCAATCGTGGATGATAATGAATCCATCCGCGTCATTTTTAATTGGATGCTATGAAAAGTTTATATTTTTCTTGCTTCTTATTCAGCCACAATGAGGAAAGCAACGGCAAACGACCACACTTTTCATCTTACCCTCTTTTGGCATTGATGGGATTGAGATGTAACCGGGCTGATAGCGGACGTACTCAGGTCCGATGGCCTGAGTATGACCGGAATGGAACCGAAAATCAAATCCGAAGAATAAAATTATTCTTGCCGAAGTTGAATCGGTACCAGAACCGCAAAATTAAAACTATTTGAATCCGAAGTGAAACCCGAAACCGTTACTATTTCCGTTGCGGTTACCAGTTTTCATTCTCATCAATTTTTACTGCAGTTAATAAACAAGTGAAGTCCACGGCGCGACATATCCTTTGGGAGGTGAAGCCTAGTCAGGCGGCATTCATCGTGGGTGAAACGTGGTCACCACTTCGACTCCCATGCCGCCGAATACGAGAAAAGGACCCTCCTCTACGTATATATTAAGATATCTACCCATTTTCATCATGATATTTTCCCCCCAAATAAAATTTTTTCCCGAAAGTTAAGTTTCAGATTTTCTAAGAAGCTACATAAGAAGAAGCTAAGAAGTTTCCACAGCTTGCATGTTTTAATAAAGCAATTATTTACATGGTTATGCTTTTGTTTATTTTAAATATACGAAAATATATTTATATTTTAATATCTGAATATATTTCCAATCTTAACCTTTATTTCGTACTATAAAATTCATAAAACATTTAATTTCGTTCTCATTTCTTCATACATGTATTACCATACGTGATATGCTTAAGTAAATACAACGTAATATTATTAATTATTTAATTAACTTATAACCTATAGTATGAAATATGTATATATACAAAAAAACTTGACGTGCATTTCTTACGGGAATCTTTCCGGAGTCTCCCAGAGTCGAACCAAGGATACTCTCGAAAGACATTAGCAATATGTAATAGGACCCATAACAACCCCCAGGAATTTATTATCCTATTACGTCGGCAAATGAGTGAAACTAACTTCCAAAAATTTCTCCCATGTATTTCTTACAGGAGTTACTGACATCGCATATAAATATGCACATATTGGTGATTATTATATAAGATTACTCAGGAGGACTACTGACATTTCTACAAAAGAAAATTAATCGCGAAAAGTCATTTCAGTCTGTTGATTGGTGCATGAAACTTAAGATGAGAGTAGTTTGGGAAGGAATACACCGGAGCGCGGGAGACATTGTTTTCTAATTCAAGGAGTCTCTTGGCGAGTCCGAGGGACTCTCTCTGGAAATCTAAAATTAGAAATTCAAGAATTGCTCTTTTTCTTTGAAAAACTAAAAGAATGAATTATAATCCTACTAAATCGGAAAATGTATCTTTAGAGAAATGTATCATAATCGGTAGCTCTAGCCAGGAGTGGTTGCATCCTAGATAGATCCTCAGGAAAATACCTTGTCCCATTATAGCTTTAGAAATTGAGGGGGAATCAACTTGTCGTGGTAATTTAATCAGCTAGAGCGAGGTTACGGTATAATTAGAGATTTAATTCGACTTTCTAACCTATTAGACATTAACAAATCCCAGTATTAGAATTGTTTTCTATTTGTCGTCTATAATGACGCTAAGTAAAAGAAAAGTGGAAAATATTCAGTTCGCCCAACAAAGGAATTCTTATTCTTGAAAACATTTTCAATGTTAAACAGTTTAAATGTAGGAAAAATGCAAATCAAGAGTGGACTCTAAGTTTCATATGTATCCTTCCTTATATATGCTAAATTCGGTTTGGTTTCCCAGTGTAATACATACATTATTATAATGTATGTATTACACTGGGTAATGTATATTCACTGCCACCAGATAACATATCTAATTAAAGTGATTTTGTGTGATAATAATAATATTCAGTAGCAAAAGGTTCCCCACCCCTGGTCTAAAGCAACCGTCCAGAAAAGTGAGAATCCGGGTTCGAGTCCCGGCTTCGGTAGACTTTTTATCTTCCATTTTTTTTCAATAGATAGCCTAACTAACTTTTTTGTCGATCTCGGTCGTGAAAAAGTAATTCCAATGCATCGTCATAATCCGTCAGTTTTAATCGTTGCCGTCGCTTTAATGCAATTTCCCTTGTTATAATTTTGTTCGTTTCCTCGCCATTCTCATAGGATAACATGGATTGACATATAAGGAAATACTTCATTACATTTCAATGAAAGCTTACGCGCCAACAAAAACTTCGCAGCTCACTAAACCAAGAGTTTATTTAATTCAGTCTCCATTCTATTGAAGAAAATGGAGAAATGCAAGGTGCTAAATAAAACGTTTCATTGCTTCCTAACGTTACTAGTGAAACGGAAAACTAGCTGGAAAATAAGGTAAGTTCAATTATATATGTATGTACATCCACATCTAAATAAATCCCTCACAGACTGCCCTTCGGCGTGTGGCAGGGTATATAAACACTGAGCGTTCTAACTGTTCCTGTGGAAGCTGTGTGTGAAGCTTGATGCATCGCCTTGATCTTTTGTATCCTATGTGAAGCTCTTACCGCTAATCATTCACGGAAATAATCCTTAAAACAACTTGCATTAGCTTCTCTCATTTTATGCTCACTGTCGGATCGACCGAAGTAGCAGGGCATTCTGTCCTCTGCAGATTTCTCTGAATTTATCAAGCGATCGCAACCTGGCTTATAGTCTCCTTTACTGCAGGGATTCCCAACCTGAGTCTGAGATCATCCTCATTACTCATTTAATTTAATTTTAGAATCTTTTTAAGAAAACGCATCTCTTTTCACCGAACTATCTCGAGTTCTCAGGTAATAAGAAGAAATTTAACATAAAAAGAAATTTAAAGATTTACTGTTGGAATATAGTCGATCATTTCTGACCGTACTTACTGTTAGTTGTACAGTAGTTACTGTACAGTTTGTAACCATAGTTACTGTTGGAAATAACGCGGCGCACCAAGAGCCTACGACACGACTGTGTGCCGCAAATTGTGTTTCAAGAGGTGCTGGTGTATGTCATTCTTACAGATACTCGGATAAATTATATTACTTTCAGATTCCAGACAATTGCGAAGTTTCATTCCTCAATTACTGAACATAAAAACTTTCACACATCGCACAGCCATAACGTTGTTCAATCAGCAAATGTGTTTTTGGTGTATTTACCAAGAGGAGATCGTAAACCGACTTTGCTATTATCTGATTGACTTTCTTGATAAAATTTTGCTTCTTTTATGAACTAAATATTTCAGTGTTCACTTCCTGCTATTTGAAAACACTGTCTGAGTCAAGACATCTTAGGACTACATGTCCGAATCATAATTCCTTAACATGATTTCAAGAACCAATATCATTTTGTAAATGTGTTGTTATCATCAACACTATAGGTAAACGGAAATCGTACAAAGGGGAAGAATTTTCTTTAATTATTAGTGAATTAGTGTCCATTTATTGATTTCATTTTATGTAATTTTTGTTGTTATGTTTGCTCTTGTAATTTCAACGTTATACATACTTTTCCATTACTTCTTTTAGATTGCAATATTGGTATGTTTGCGCAGGTTTTTCAGAGACGCTTTCTTTGCGGGTGTTTTCCTGCTGTGGATCGTCTTTTCTAAGAAAATACCTTTTTATAAATCCACTCCATTTATAGAGTCCTTCCCTTCTATTCTCACATACATGATTTATATCTTAATAAATACATCTGACGATAGGTCCGATGAAAGAAGAGACTTTTTAGTCTCAATCTAGTAAAATAACGATCTTTAAGGCCTTTAATGTTAAGCTTCCTTATAACAAGTAAAGAAAGAAATCTTTTCTAACTTACACCCTTTTCGAATTGCCCATTTCAAATGTCTCCCTTCAGACATCGCTAAATCAGCCATCCCAATCTGGAAGAGGGCCCTCAACTACATGCGGTATTTCCACGAGGGAGTGGTAGTTGTGGAAGAGGAAATTCTTGAAATTCTAGTCACCTTGATCTTATGCATCACGCCTTACGCCGTTCGATTTATTTTAGCTTTGCTTACATTATGTTTTACCCTTTTTTTTCGCTCTTTCCTTCCACTCATTCTGTGGGTATTTTCCATAGGTTTGCAAAGATTTTTTCCCCAGCATCTGCCCATTTTCTCTTTTGAATATTGCAGTAAATAGAGTCAAATCAGTTTAAGATACTCCCATTTAAGAAGTTATCGAGATAAATACGCGATTTTCTCCCGGTCCCACTCACACGTGATAATTGACCGCTTAAGACGCGGATTTTTCTCGTTCCCAAGATGCACTGCAGCCCACTTTCGATAGCCTCGTTCGTTAGACCAAATATTTTTTACATTTTTAGTGTCGTCATTTCACATTTTTGACCTATCTTTAGAATGGTAGAAGTTTTCTTTGGAATGACTAATTTTGTAAGAATAAAATTAAGATACTGCGAAGTCGATACGAATTCTGATATAGAGTGAGATCTTCTTTTGTCCTAAATCAGAACATTAGATTAAAAATTCGCTTGGCGCTATTTCCTTTCCTCACAATCTCAAGTTGAAAAATATACCGAATAACCCAAAAAGAGAGCGTAGCGTACTGTGAACTTAATCTTGTAGACATCGCATTCTGTGACGCCTTCTCACCACTGCTGTTAAAAAGTTTGTTTTTCTTCATTAATTCTAGTGAAAACTGCTTCATTGTAGGGTAAAAATGATCAAAACAAAGTAACTCTTGACTCTCTATGTGCGTAATTGGTACACCATTTTTCCAAACATTTGATGTAATATAACCAACATTACACAATTTGGTTGTAACGCCATCACACGTGAGACGCGATTTTAGCTCGATTGCATGAAAAACGTCTTGGCCGGTTTTTTCTGTTTTAATACAAAATACTCGAAAGCCAAATGAGAGGTATGACATTAGTAAAGCCAATAAAAGATAGGTTCACTGCTGTTCTATTTTTATCAACGGAATATTTTCGATTGCTCTTTGGAATCGACTGGTTCTTGTATCTTTTTTGATCTTCCTCCCATTCACTGATCTTCCAATCATATATTCTGAAATTCTAATTCCTAAACAGCCTTTGCCTGATAATTTTGGATTTGTGGTACTCAGTCTGTAATATTACATAATCCACTCACGTAATAAAGATGCTGAATAATTGCATTGATCCTGGTCATTCAACGAATGCAAGGAAAATGTTGTTTATCGAATTGCACTCATATCGGGATGATTAGAAACAAAGGAAATCTCTCTCTCGCATACAACAGTGAGTTGAGCACAGCGAAGTTGAGGAGACCTGATTAATTGATATTCAATATCTCTTCTGCGCAGTGTAATTCAGATCGATGATAATGAGCTTATTTAAGTACTTCTTAGATTACAACTTCAAATGGTTTCTTTCATAAATCACATAAATACTCAATTTTTGAGTTTTCTATGGATTCTTCTAGAGCGTGTCTGAAAGTAAGAACCTATTTTTCTGAAATGATGCACTTCTTTAAAAAAATCTCAAGTCTTTTAATTTTCATGATTTTTAAACTGCGTTAAAAGCGATGAGATAATCTTCTTCATGAAGGAAACACATTAACTGAATGTAATAAGGCATTTTTATCAGAACCAAGGAACAGTACTCTGTGAACTATTGTGTTGGGCATGTTGAGTTTCAAACTGGCCTCCCAATAGTTAAATTGTCGAATTTTATCAGTTTTGAGGTTTGAATCTATGCTTGGTTGTCCTCTTATTATATCGTCATTAATGGATACACTTCTTTTAAATTTATTCGAAAGCTTTGTCTGTGGGTCAAGATTTGACAAATCTTCCTTGAAAATTTTCCCATACTTCATTCAGTTATACTCCTCTGATACGAGCTATCATAACAAAGATCCGTTCATCTGCATTCGTTATTTAAGAGATCTGAAGAGAAATGAGAAATAATTTAATACATTCCGAAAAAATTTTCAAACAAAAATAAAATATAGGACAAATTTTAAATATGATTAACATTGATTCGCCCGAGTTTATTGAGATTATCCATTTTTATTCACCCTACGTCTCGTTTTGTTAGGAACCGGCCCTTCCTTCTCGTATTTAACAGATACCTGTTTACGACACTATCCCTCTCAATAAGTGACTTCTTTCGGCCCCTTTCTCACTAAGCACATAGTAAAAATACCGCTTAAAACGCTCTTATATCCGCTTATAAAATGTATCTTTCCCTTCCCAAGATGCACTGCAATCCGCTATAGCCAATCATCCGCCTTAATAAATAGTACACCGAAAAATGTTCACCATTCACTATTCTTCCCTAATTGTCTTTCCAGTAACAATTGTTTCAATATAGAGATTGAAATTGCCAATACTACATAACAAAGAAATAATGTACATTATCCTTGTACGAAAAGCAGACCATTCTTAAAAAATATGACGAGTTGACAAACTGTATTACAAAATGATAAGCTCGCGGACTCAATCGATATCTATTGCTATAGCAAGTAAAGAAAACTAAAGAATATTCCTTTTCGTTTTCAACGAGTAACGCATTTATTTAAGTATTTACTCTTAGAAGAGCCAAAAAACCCACCTTTTTACTGTAGAAGTAATAAAAAATTGTAATATCCTCATTTTAGAGTTATCCCGCTTGTGATGGGGTTTTCACTCGGTTAACAGAAATGCTTTTTAACCGGATTTTACTTATTGCCATCTCGGCCTTTGAAAAATTGTATTATATTTATAATATTCAATCTCAAAATACTGAGGAGTATATCTTTGGCTACAGCTAAAGCGAAAGAATAGTAAAATTGGATTCTAAGAAAGAAAATTTTCAAGTAAATTTTATCACCGTGAGAATTGTTAAATTTTACGAAGACAGCATGATGTTGCTAATATAGTAGTTGTATTGTTAAAAATGCTTTGACAGATGAGATCCTCTCGCTTTCCAGCTCCAATCGGGAATCGAACCCTGGACTGCTTTTATCGAAGTAGAACGCGCTGCCCACATGGCTATATGGGAGTCTGAAGATATTGCTACAATAAACTTCAGCTTATAAATTGACTCTTTACCTTTGAAATGTATTCATCCCTTGTTCTTCACAGCTCAGTAGTGAGCAATAACTAGAAGCACTTTTACAAATTTTATCTCTAGTTAAGATCAAATTTCTATCGTCAAAATGAGCAGCCAAAAAAAACAAAAAATTTAAAAAATAATATTTAATTTTAAGTAAGTAAGTAAGTAAGTAAGTATTTAATAATAAGTATTGAAAACAATCCCGGAGAAAAATCGAACTAAATAAAGAGACGTTTCGCTGGTGATAAATGTTTTTGTTTTGAACTCGATGGTCATCCTACTCATGACCTTTATTCTTAGGACGCCCTTCGGGGTCTTAGAGACATCTCTGCACTTCACCCTTCCTTTACAACCTTTCACAATCTCCTCAACACATCATTTTATTTACTGCTTCTATCCTTCAATCCCACATCCACATTCATATGTATAAATATTCTAAATCGAAGCAGAAATTGCGATCGCTCTGAGAGAGGGACACAAAGGACTTCAATTTAGTTGCACACTCATTTCGAAATATCTCGAATAAAATGTACGCAAAATCGCAAGACTTATTCCTAAAGACTGTTAATGAATAAGAATGAAAAGATGCTTTAAATTATCTATTAAAAGGTTTTACTGCATAGATTCGGTTGAATTGACCCATGAAATAGGTGCGTGGGTATAAGGATTAGTTAAAGAAAAGCAGGCAAATTATTATGCCCCACGGCTCACTGGTGTTGGGAATTTGTTTTGCTGCACACCAACGAAATTTAATTTTAGGTTTCCTGTTTAACATAAAGCTACTAATACGTCGAAAGCTAAATTTGAAATTATATTCATCGTAAAATTGTTGAGCTTCGACGCCTAAGAGGTAGGAATCGTGTCCCTCACCTAGCAGAAGGTTAAGTTGTATTAAAATAATGCAAGCGATCGAAACACCAAAAGAAACTTCAATCTTCTCCTATATACAGCAAGTATCAATATTTTTTATCCTTTTCACATTAAAGCAAACTAATGGAGCAAAGAAATTCACAATCACTTCGCAAACACTCAAATTTTCCCATCGACATTATCCATAAGTAGTAGTAATTTTTAAAAGTGCTTCGACAGCTAAAGTCATTTCGCACGTTCGATCTTACCGATGATTTTTTCGCAGCATGTCTCACGGTATGCAGTTTGGAATAAACTGTGCTAAAGTATGAAAAATATATTGAGTTAATAATTTTTTAAATTGACTCACAATATGTTTGACCATAATAAATTATTGAAATATTTGAACGTGACAAAATGCCTTTATATCTATCTTTAAGACGAGAATTTAATCCTATAGTTCCCAAAATTGATCTCAATAAACCCTAAGTTATGATGTTTGATTACAACATAATTAAAAAAATTAGCCCTTCACGAAACTCAAATTCAATAAAAATATTAAATAAACCAAATAAATATTTAGTCAGGCATTTATTCCGAGTAAATACCATATTTGACGGCATATAAGACACATCATCATCTCATAAGGGAATAGAAAAACGTATTAACTTCAATATGAAAACTTAAGTTTTAGTTCCGTTTCATTTTAAATTCTTCTTCCAGGTTATATAATTTAAGATCATATATTCTGATCTATTCAGGCTGTTCGATCACTCCTCCTTCAATAATGTAGAAATGACTAAAACGGTGAACATGAGACGCAGGGTCGTTTTATTTTCGTCATAATTTCCAATAATTTAAGCCCAATATGCCCTCAAATACGGAAGTTGAAATGAGTAATGCTGTATTTCGTTGGATTACCTTAGGATAGTGTGCTCCAAACTGCACGGCACTAAAGGGTGATGCGGAAAATGCCGAAGCGAAACTTTGTGTGTTTGCGAAGTGTTTGTAAATCATCCTGTGCCATAATTTTACACAAAAGTGAAATATTTTACCACATGACTATTGATTTCGGCAAATATCAACAGTTTTTTTACCGTTATTGATTATAAATGTTAGCTGTTATGATTTTTTTTAAATAAATAGTTTCGAAGAAGATTACAGAGGAAATGTTTCGGTCGTCCTCTGGATTTCGTTATCTAATTATTTATTGGTCCTCTGAGAGAATTCTCCATAATTTCTGTAAGGTACAGTTGCCCAAGAGCCTCGAAAAATGTGAAAATTTTGAGAAAAAGCAATTTACTACGATTATAATTTAAAAAGTTTACATTTGACGCAAAAATCATCTTACGTTTAATAGAAAAGCTACAATTGATTTTCCTCGGTGTGCCGCGAAAAATTCCCCAACCCTCGGTATGCCTCGGGGTTATATAATTTAACTGCCTCCGAATAATGGTAATATTTTCAATAGCATGCTTCTTCTCCGTTAATTCCGATTCCAGCCGTGGTGTCGCGAGCATTGCGTTGTTCTTAATCTTTGCAAGTGAATGGAATAAAAGAATTCTCGAATTGAATCTCTTGGCGCATTTAAGCGACGCAGGCGCCGGAATGTGCGTCGCTGGCGCCGCACCACGGCGAAGGTGTGCAACGCAGCTTAAGGGAGAGCGGCACTCTGGGTGCGAGGGTGAGAGGGAGCGGCACGGTGTGCGGTGCAGCATCCCGACGATGAAGACTCGGGGAGCAGCGGACGGAGCGGGGGCGGGGGGAGCGGAACTCGGGTGCAGGATGCCTCGGCGCTGATGGGGCCGACGCACGCTCCAAGAGGGGCCCCAAGGAGGGCCCCGTGGCCGCCCTTGCTGGCCGCAACCCTTCTGCTCCTTCTTCCACGAGGTAGGCCCTCTCCCTTTGCCCTCCATATGTTCCCTCTTCACCTTGTTTACCAAAAGCTCCTTTTTCTCTTGTGCGACCCGAAAGAAATGTTTATCATCGTCACCCTTGACGACCCAGTGATTGGGAGGCTATGGGGACGATAACAGTCTATTTTCCTATTATCTGCATTCCGGAATTCCAGAGTGGTATTTCACGATTTTATGGGGCTTATCACCATCAACCCCAGTCGTATCCGCCATTGGCAGATATCCGCAGCGGTGGTACTAATCTCTGCAAAATACGCTTCCCCCTCTCATTTACACTTAGCGTGCGACCATATCTGTAGGCTTAATTCTCTCATTAATCATCCTTCAGCCTGAGTTTCCAGCATCTGCCCCTTTTCTCTACGCAGTCGCCGCTTTGAATTTACATTTGCAGTCTCTCAAACGATCTCCACCAAAAGAAAACAAAATGACGGAGGAAACAGTTCCGCGGGTGACTTCCTCGACGAGATTAAATGATCATTCCGGGAGCCATTGCGTCTTATCTCACTATCCATTGTCCTAAATTGCTAATTCATGGGGTTAGATTCCTCGAAAAGGGGATTAAAGAACGGTAAACGTCTTTTTCTGCTCTGTATGCGGTATCTCCTCCCCGAGATTAAGCCGTCCTCCCACAATGCGCAGAATCAGGGAAAAGTCAGATGATCAGGGCGAGAATGTTAACTCCAATCGATTACTTATAAGCGCGCAGAGTGGATGCAATTATGCGACATGGAATTTCATCGTATCGTTTTTTTTGGGCTTATTTCCGTTTTGTTTGGCTGAAGGCTTATCACTTACTGTCCACGAGTGAATCTGACAGTTGCCGCATTACAACATGTCTGTATGCGTTGAAAGATGCGTTAATCTTATGAGGACAAATTAGCTGAGGACCATGCACCGCTTTCTAGTGCATATTAGAGTGTGATCATATACGAATTCCGGTCAGCATATACCGACGGCTCCATCTTTCTTGACATTGGCACTGTTTCTGAAGACGATGAATATAGCCTAAATGAAAAGGCTCTTTTCCGCTCTTCTGCTGTTCCATTCAATTTAAATGGGGCAGAACACCGCTCGGATTCAGGTTGAGGCAAATGCTTTTCCATTAATCCTAAGAGAATGGAAACGTTGGAAAATTTGTCTTTCCAGTAGAAAGAGAATCTATCGAAAGACAAAAAGAAAAGTATACCCGTACATTGGGAGGGAATAGTCGAGTTAGAAGAGAAACTGGTGTGATAACAATTCCTCTCGTAGGGGTATTACATAAGGTTTTCATCTTCCTCTTAATGAGACAAAGAGCATGCATGTTAACAACTGTCCGCTATCGAAAAGTTACGTACTAAAGATGGAAATGAAAGAGAATGTAGTACTACTGGAGTAAAGCATATCTTCAGATAAAAGGGGAAATGAGCCAAAGATTACTATATAGGTTTGTGGGAGGGTCTTCCGTTGGATTCCGCATTTATCTCTGCATTCCCGGACGACCCCGGTGAAATCCGGACGGGTGGCAACCACGATATCACAAAGTACAGATGTAAATGTAGAGGAATTATTAGGATTGGAAATCAAAGGGAATTGTGGGCGAAGCGACCTCAGGAAGTAGCAAGCGAAGTGTTGTGAATCGATAGTAGTGTTTCAACAAGTGCTTCGATTGGTATCGAACGCGGCACCGTCACGCCCTCACTCGACGAAAAGAGAAAGCAAGTAGCGGAAGCGTCCAATGGCGGAGGGGGATCGATCCGACCAAGTGTCTTTCGGGTGAAAAAATGTCCTTTCCTTTATGGTTAAAAGCTCATTGATGGTGATAAAGCACGGAGAAAACTTCCAGTATCCTGGCAGTTTAACCACAAAAGATCAGAAGTAGACGATAGTGGATATATTTACTCTCTTACATACAACTACATTTACATAATTGCCCTGCTAACGGATAGTGGCGGAAGGCAGCGTGTAAACATAAACAGGGGGTTCATAATACCCTTCAGCCCTCCACGAATGTAGGGCAGGGGATGTTTCAACTACAGCATCCCTGTAGAGCCCTGAAGCACCTCCACGGAAAAAACAGCCAAAAGCAACTGTCGGTCATAGCGGTTGTTTCCTTTGAGCAGTTATTCGCTTACCCGTTGTTGTTTACTATAAGATCTGTTTCTTTCCGCTAACACATCCAATCTTTTTTCCTCGCGAAAAGCTGGAGCCTTTTTTCGCCTAAAACTATATTCATTCCAATTAACAATAAAATCCATAGTTAGGTTCTTTAAATCCCTCGTCTACTCATTTTAAATGTATTTTTTCTATATATTACATAGTTACATTGATTTGTTCTCCTGTTTGTCATAGTATTCAATGTAAGTTGTCATGACTGTTGTTGGGTCAGATAGTCAATAAGCTTCTTCGTCCACGATCTCAGATCTGATTATTTTTCCGAAATGCTTCCACTAATAATTTAGTCTTCTATTCCAAGGCGAATCCTGCTTTGAAGGATTATATCGTCTCAATGCCATTGAGCTATGAATCTTCAACAATAAACGAAGATACTCTGAGTTGAGCCATTTATAGATCGGAGACTAATCCTATGGATTAGTCTAACTATCCCAAATCGCACAGAAGTACTCGAGTCAGTTAGAACAGTCTAGATCTTCCTCTGTTATTCATTTCTCCTCTAATTTCTCCAATGTGATCATTATTAGACTGTTTTAGCTTTTTAATTTTCCTCTTCTTTTCATCAAAGGTTCCCGTTGGCCTCTTTCTTCATTTGCTCTTCAGAAATAACATAATTAATTTTTATTTCCTATATCATTCTGTTGCACCATATCCTCGTAGCTTCTGATCTCCTCAGTTACATATTTCACACGCATATAAGTGCACCTCTCGTACCGTTTCCTCATTTCCCTGTATATTAGTTTTCTTATTATAGTTAAAAAAAACAGCAATTATGTTCTGATGGTGGCCGATGCAATACTATAATAAATTCATGTTGTCAGTGCGAAGTACGATTAAAATGAAACAAGAGTTACGAGCCATAAATATGTGTGACAGAATAAGACAGAACACCTTTACTATGAAGAAGAGAAGGAATTAAAAAATAAGGATTGAGATGTATGTTTCAGTATTTTCGGTATATTCAGTTTCTTCGTTTGTCTGCGACTATTTAAAAAAGGTGTTCTTCCGGAAAGAGACTACAAAGGCCCTTCTCGCAACAAAGGAATGTTTTCCATATCTTTTTTCTTTAATTTAATGCAAACCAAAAATGGCGGAAATCATTCTCCCTATTTCCCTATCGCAACTCACAGCCTATTCACGTGATATAATTAATCGTATTTTTCATCTACTGTGATTCAGTGTAAGTCCTTTTTTTAATAAATTGCAAGTTTTGAGGGATAGAATTCACGAAGTAAGCTGTAATCTAGGTCGTCGTATTAAACTCTAAAATGAACAGAAATATTTGAACCTTAAGTTGTACCAATAAAACGTGTACTTACAATGACTATTAACAAACCCAAGCAGTTGAAGACATAATATAGATTGAACATGAGGAGAACGGTGAAGAAACCGAGTAAATTGGATGTTTACTCTTCCTGCTACACACCGAAAGGCGATTTTAAGGGTATGTAGATGACTAGATTGAGAACGAGTATACATTGTAGAGAGCATAACTAGCTAATGAGCAAGAAAATTAGAAGGATAAAGATTAAAAAGATTATTACGTTTAGCTACGAACTAAATGAAAATAATTTGGTGATGTACTATTTTTGAAATGTGTTAAATATAAAGCCGTTACGTAATTAAAGGCTAATTTCAACCATAAAATGCATAGCTTAAACTACATTTCTCAAGAATATAATTTTATTTTCACTGTACAAAGTTGAAGGCCAAAAATTTTCACGATACGTACAAACAAACATACTAAAACCCTAAAAAAAATTATGAAAATGCAATTCTATTATTCAATTGATTAAGCCCAGTACGCAATTAGGCCGTTGAATATTTTACAGTGCTGAAACTGATCTATTGAAATCTATTCCTTCCGGTTTTATATGGTATCAATAAAAGCAGTTGATCCCATTAATAAATGTGATGCAAGATAACAAAAACGTAACTCGAATGCGGATTTTTAATCAATTCTGGACGACTTTTGAAGCTTTCTTTGCCTTTTGTACATTCTTCCATTCGTTTTGGTAACTCAAATCAGGAATAACTCATTCTTATTGAAATACCCTTGCCGAAGCTGTAATTCTGCACTAAAATTAAATAAGAATATAATATTAAAATAACTACTGTCTTACTCTGAGGAATGAGCAACAACAACATGCAATGCAATACGTAGTTTGAATAAACGAAAATAAGTAACCGGGGCCACTCAAAATTTTTCCAGATACAGCGAAGTGAAACCATAGGGCTTCCCAATAAGTCCCGTGCGAAATTTATTTTCTGAATAAAACATACATTCGTTGAAAAGCTGAAAAATTTCCATTTTAAACCCGTCAGAGTACAATCCGTGGGAACCAATATCGGACAAATGACCGCCAAATCATTTTTGACACTTTCTTACTCTTTTCACGAAATTTTCAATCTTGCATTCTTATTTGGACGCCCTATATAAGGTGTAGAACCATTTCTAAATATAAATAAGTTGTACTTAACATAGCTAAAGGTAACTAACGATATCTTCGTAGAATTTAAGTTGAAAGATCACAAGCGTTGCCAAATCCTCTGCACAGCGTCTACTTTTTTATTACATGATTTATTTATATTGATTAGAAGCCAAGAACTATATTCGATTGTTACCGAAAACGGTAATGATAATGTAAATGGAGAAAGTAGAGCAGAGATAGATGAAACTGGTGAGAGAGTGAGTGGAAGAGGTAACATTGCAATCAATAGAATTTCGATTAAACACCGAACTCAGGTGATGATTATAATCAATAGAAAAGCGCATCTCTTGGATTAAATCCTCTCTGGTGATCAGAGCTCCAGAATGAGAATCGACGAAGAATAAATTAGAAAATGCACATGCATCTCAGCGCCCTGGCAAGTTGCGATTCTCATACACTTTCCAGCTCCAGTAAGAAGGATCATTGCTTAAAAATACGCAAAACTACGATGATTATGAACAAAGCTTTCATTTGTTAACTGGTGTATATTTCTTCAACATCTCGTTGAAAAGAAATAATTGTTTTTAATAATACAATTTTTTCGTGTCAAATTGAGCACATCATCTACTTCACAATACTCGTCCATAATTCCCTTTCTTTAAACCCCTCTATTTTTAAGGGTTCCCTTTAATAACCTCTAATAATGCTTGTACGCCTTGTTTATTCACGAGTCGGATTCACGTATACAACGCAAAATTCTATCCAAATAAATGAAACTCGTTTCCAAACTTATTTCACCTATCCGTTTTTTAGATCCAAACCAACATTATTTCCATATAATAATCGCTTAGAATTCTTATTAGTCTAAAATCACTCATTTCCCATTCATTCTCTCTCTCTCCTGTTTTTGACACTCAATAATAATGTATATTGAGAAGCTTTCGAACTAAACTAATTAATCAAGAGAACCTGACTATCCACAAAAAATCAATGAAAGTACTTTAATGACAGTACGTTGGATATTGCTATGCGTTAGCTCAAATAATAAAATCAAATAATAAGTTCAAACAATAGGTTTAAATAATAGAGTTACAATTTCAATCACCTTGCTTCCTAGTACCGAGTTCCACCTATTCAAGCTTTCAAGGATCATTTAGAACAATGAAAACACAGAACTAATAGAATTGATCTGCCGAATGAAAATAAAAAGTACATAACAGTTAAAGAAAAGAATAGTAAAATTAATCATATTTAAGGAGAAGGCGATTGGTAAATAAAGAGTTATAAATTAAAACTAAGATGACCAATCGTGACTTCGAGGTATTTATAAGTAACCGTCTTAAAAGAAAAACAGGAAGTTTTTTTGCGAGAAAGTAATAATTTACCTTTTAAAGATCATGCCAAGGTGAAGTATTTAACCTTATCCAATAGTGAATCCCAAAACTAAAGGCAGTTATTGGGAAGGATCTAAGCTATGAGTTAGTACGAGGAAAAGAAAAATCTACCACTTATTTAATGCCACTAATTACATAATTCATTTCATTTGCATGCAGTTTCCAATTCTCACCACACATCCGACTTTCGCTTTAATACAACATAAATGTTTTAATTGTTGCCACTTTTGCCTATTTCGAGAACTCCACACATTTGATCCTTTTCAGTTGGTTTTTTTATATCAAATCAGCTTCTCTTTGTTCTGTGATACTCATAATCAATTTGAGATAACTGTCACACTAAGTAATTACTCGTGTTCTACAGATTCGGCAGCAATTTTTTGTTCCGTAAATAAAAAATTCTCGTGGAAAAAAATTGAATTGGCATTGATTTTTCTCGACGTACTTTTGACGAGGGTTTTTTATATCCATCCCCCTGGAGGCTCAGATCTCATTTCAATGTGCTCTCTCAGAATTGAAAGAATTTCATGACAGTGATTTTAAGCTGATGAAAACGTTTATGGTGAGCATTCTTCATTCTGAACTTGCTTTTCATCAACTGATTATCAAAGTCAAGCAGCAAATTATATTATTAGTGACAAAATCTACTGATTGTGGATTAACTTTGCAATAGCTCTTCATGATGGAAGAGAAATAAACTTTAAAGTTCATATTCTTCTCTCAAACCATGGCAATTCAAATCATGTATGGAAAATCACAAAGTTCGTTCTACTGCCACATTCATCTTCATTAGAAGTTAAGGAATTTAATTCTCCTCAAGAGAAGTTGAAGAAGTTGATAATCTCAGTGTTTGCGAATAATTACAGAATTTCACGTTTCATGGAAGTGGAAACCGTAGTTTTATAAGTTGGATCGCCTGCAGTTGCGATTCAATACTAGAAGTACCGCAACACGATATCGCAATAGATCTCTATGCTGAATGTTCATGATCGAAGTGTCGTTAGGGAGGAGCTGTTTATGCGATTTGCTTTAGATAGACTCCTTTTACAATAAAAATTATAAGAACAATGAAATAATGAATTTGTCGCGGGGTAAATAATAGTAGAACCATAAAATTTACTTTATTAATTGTTATTGCTAGCTAATTCCACGGTTCAGATTTGTGGAATAATACGAATTAATAGTATTTCTAATTGTCCGGTCAAATATGGTGAACCGTCATTCTAAAATATGTGTGACACTCCGAATCCATGGTCGCTTAAATGTGGACTGTATATTCTAATTTCTTAGAGAGTTCTTCAATCGTAATTCATAATTATTTTAAATAATTGAATCTATTCTATTGTAAAAGAGAAAACCTTTACAAAATAGTATACTCTAGTCCTCCCAGTCCATACTAGATGAGTC
The DNA here is from genome assembly GCA_036926295.1 of Pachydiplax longipennis. Lineage (NCBI taxonomy): Eukaryota > Metazoa > Arthropoda > Insecta > Odonata > Libellulidae > Pachydiplax > Pachydiplax longipennis. The sequence goes on along the minus strand of JAVFKF010000024.1, from coordinate 7,033,429 downwards.
TGGGTAGATTTTTCAGGAGGTGACACATTATACAGCGAAAAAAATTGTTTAAAGAAAATCTATGAAAATTGATCAAACGGTTAAACTATTACGTAACATCGATGGAATAACTTGCAAGAAAGGAAATATCAATGAAATAGATCAATATTATACGATATACAAATAAATCACAATTATTAGTAATACATATACTACCTACAATATTATTTGATAAACTCAGCATGGATGCTAATATGGAATTGCACTATTTAATTTAGTCATCTTAATGCTTGATGTGTGAAATCTTACAAAAATTTATATTTCCATCCTCCTGAAGGCAAATCAAATGTTAGATAATCTTCCATCACCTTTAATCACACGCCATTCCACCGAATGAAAGACTCCATTTTCCCCGCAAATTCACGGTCGACTTGATCTGTCCTGCTTTCTTCCTTAAGAAACTTTTTGTCAAGTGTCCTTCTAAGAAATCGTTTCCTCTTTCTATGTCTTAATTATGAAGAACATGAGTGTGCGCCGAGAACAGATGTTTATCGACACAGGATCCGTGCGACAAGTGTAACTATATGAAACTAGTGCACGATTGTGCTTTTTTTGATAATTGGAGAGGCGTGCGAAGGAGAGTGATAAAATGAAAGTGGTTGCACTCAAAAGGGAACTTGCGCCCACCTTAAATTGGAGGAAGTTGGGTGTGTCACGAGAACTGAATGCAGTCGGAACAGGATAATAGTAAGATACTCTCCAGAAATAATAGGAAAATGAGTAATTGTGGACTGCACGAAGAATAATGAGAGCTCTCGACAAATGTATTCGAATAGTGCACAAAATTGAAAAAGACCAACAAAACGGTTGCATGATCAAAAGTAACAACGGTGTAGCGGCAATAAGATATTTGGGACAGCCCTAATTACTCAACTTGTTTATCTCTTTTTATCTCTGGCAATTCAATTTTCATCCCAGTTTATTATGCCAATTCTCCTGAAAGACTTATTATACTCAATCTTTAAGAGCATCATAACTACCACTTTTTATTTCTTTGTAAATATTATCCATATATTGAATAATGAAAATCAAATTAAATTTTATTGTTACTTTTGATAAACTTTAAGCCAACAGTCAGATATATTGGATTAATTGGAAATTCTTCTTAGCTTTAGTGAAAGGAATAGCTTCCAATTTCGTCTCATTACTAATTCAGCGTATCCAAATTAAACGAAGAGTAAGCATTCTTGAGTAAAAGAGTTCTTTGTTTAACTGTTTTAACATTTTATGGATATGGATTTTACTTTCTGACATACGAATCATAAAAAAATAAATAATTTTCATGGAACGCCTTTATTTCCAGTAACACCCAAACGAGGATACTGTGATTACAGGAAAGCAATAATAATTTCCTCTTTACTGATGTCACTCTTGAAAAGAGGGTTCAGTTGCTCAAATCGTACTTGCTAAAAGTTTAATTAGTGATTTGTAATTGCCGGAGAAATCCGGACAAGAGCATAGAATGAAATGCCTGGAGGGCAGCGGAATGTCTGCCTATTTCCAGAGATACCTTACTTCTAAGTAAACCGGATGCAGTTGGAGCAGATTATGTGAGAGGGAAAAGTGATGAATGTGGAATGAAAGACTGTGCTTAGGAGGCGAAAGGATTGAGGAAAGAAGAGGCGTCCCAATATTAATCAGTTCGACCGAGAATTGAAGCGCCCCGGGGTGAACTCGATTCCAACGGAAAGGACTTTTTAATTAATTTATTTTTTTAATCGAAACTGGAGCAACAGATATTAAGTAAGATAGCAGAACATTTTTCTCTCTTGGTAGATGATGCATACTTTGTGATATGTGAGGCGTGGCTTTTATTGGAAGCCTTTTATATCTACTTCTGTCATTTGAGACTACCCACCCACTTTTTTCCTTTGTCTATTTTTATCGATATGTTGTAATTGTATTGTTTAAATGAAAAGTTAAACTTCGCAATTTCTATTTCGACAAATATCTTGCGTCTATTTAGAGACTTATTTCTTCGTTTATATTTCGAGAGACACTTATATTCATTACGAGACCAATCTTCGTTCAACGCATTATTTGTCATATATTGTGGAATTTAGACTCGTATAATATCAGCATTAAGTTTTCTGATCCCTGTTACACCCTGGATCCCAATCTATCCCTCAATACCAATCATTTTGTTGATTTAGTTTGATTAGTAGCAGAGATTAATTAGAAAGGACGATTAGCGGAGCAGAGTCCTCTCGGGAAATGCGATTTTAGTTGTCGGAAACCCTGCATCGGCTTCTACCAATCGATGGTTTCGATCGACTATCGAATGGGTGAATGATATCGATGACGCATCTGCAGAATAGCGCAGCTCCCATTCATATTTCAGGATGCGGTACCTTTGGCGCAAAACGAAGTACGTCGGGGAGGTATAATTCAACGCTATTTCATTTCGTTGACTCCTTTTCTGAAGGATAATAAAACCAAGGATGCCGCTATATGTACCCTGAATAGTAGCTAAAAATGGTCGCTAAACATATAAAGAGCAGTTTAAAAGATATTTCCTTATATTCGCTTTTATAAATACAATATGAGTTCAGAGGTCATTTGAATTGCAAATATGATTTGAATTTCAAATCTTTTATTTATTTAATCTAATGATTCGTAATTAGTATTTCAAACATGTTATTCTAAGAATGTATAGCAGAGCATCGTACTGGAATCGAATCGAAAACTGAAACCCAAAGAAACCGCTAGTTTATTCGGAGAGAAAACCGAACCTGAATTAAAAAGTTAGAGCACTCGAACCTGAATCGGAACCGAAAACGGTTATTTTTCCGTTCCGATTTTCGATTCGAATTTTCAAGTGTCACATTAATTAGATTTAATGAAGTTATACAAGAGTAACTTCCAACTTCCTATTAAATTTAATTAACGTATGCAATGGTGATTTGCAAATTACCAACTAGCAATTAAATTTTGATAACGGAACATCTTCGTTGAGTATTTTTTAGATAAATAGTTTTATTCCAGAATTAAATGAAAAGAAAGAAGTATAAAGATCACTACATTTAAGTAAACCTTGTGTAGAGATATTTTATTTGAACGAAAAACAACGGTTCAAACCGGTTCTTCCTGCCGGAGAGAATCCGATACCAAACCTAAATTCAGATTATTCATTCGACCGGAATGAAAATAACGTTTTGAATATAGGAAGGGAATACGAAGCATATCAAAGAGATAGGTATGGCTGAAGAAAAAGAATCCGACTGACGATCTAGCGACAGAACCGTGAAATTGGCAACTGTCGATAGCACATCATTTCCATTCTGATTGGAAATTTCCGGAGGTAATGGTGGGTCTTAGAAAAATACATCGACTGAATTATGGCGATGGCAAATTGGAATCTGCTAAGATTCCATAATTCAGCAATAGAACAAAATACTTTCGCAGAGAAACGATGGGTCACTTTTTTAGTCTAAAATAGGTATTCAACTATAAAGAGGAGATGGAGGCCAACAGATACCTGCAGAGCTATAATAAATCGATCTTAGGATTGCTAAGCCTTTTATAATCGGAAGCAGAACAGCTACCATGTAAATATAAATGTAAGACGAAGAATAAATACATTATTTTGAAATTGAAACTTGTGAATGATATCATGACTTTGTATTACTCTTGAGGAACCAGAGGCCTTTTAAGGCGTTAGATGCGGCATTCTCTTTGTTTTCTGAAACAAATTAATATATTTAAATCACACTTCACCTCATACTTCACACACTTAAATTCTCAATTAGGCTAATTTTTTCAAGCTGAAAATCCTCTGCTTAGATTAATTTTGCAATTGAATTCTTCTTTCAAAATTAGCAATTCGCTTCAAAAGAAGTGTTTGAGAAAACTATTTTTAGTGTTCTCAACAGTTTTCTAGCTGCTGCTGTAATCAACCCGATTTGTCTATTCTGATTTCTCGATTTTATACATTTAGTTACTTTATCATTTTCTCCATTAAATTCGTTTAATAAATGGATAAGAAGAATTACGCACGGGGGGATTCCTCCCTTGTTCAATTAAGATTTCCTGTTATCCTGCATATTTAGCACCTATCTTCTATTTAGTATTGATAAGTATTTATTGACAGTAGTGAGTCTAAGCACTGTCATTGTCGCACGATCCGGTATTTTCCTACTGAATTCTTCCAAGTATTTGACTCCGAGCAGAACTCTGCCTTGTCATGAGTAATTATTAAGTAAATGATATTTATTATCACAATTCCTCTTTTTTATCTTATTTTCTTTTTGCAGTCTGCAAATAAATAAGTCACGTAACTTAAAGGGGAACTAGAGGCCCGGATGATAGGCATCATACCGGCCCTGATTTTACTCGTTTTTTTAATCACTTACATCATTATCCTTTTACAGCTAAATCCTCGTTTTCTCATGATCATTGCAACTAAAGTTTTTCATCGACCCGTTTTATAAGTACTTTTTCAAATTATGTTTCATATTAATAAATGACCATTTCTCAATACTGTCACTTCTGAAACTAAGTTCGTAAATAACTTTTTACCTCATACAGCATTAATTCTTGACTAAGTTTTATCTTTTAGATAGTGCTTTATCTCGTAATTTAAATGATATTTTCTATTTAATTACATCCTTTGAATATATAAACTGTTAATTGCTTAATGTCTTTTTTCATGAGCATCAGTAACGCATCTTGGCTTTCAGGGTGCCAATGCATATATTTATTCCAGGATATCAAATTCCTCATGTTTCACAGTGATATGTTGAAAATTTTGGAGGAATTGAAGAAATAATTCTTATTTTTCGTAAGGAGTCTCGTATCTCCTGAGGTCTACGCAGACCCCTTTCCTGTATGAAGATTATTTTTACTTTCAATGAAACGCGGAGCAATCTTCATCATTGACCATCCTTATTATGAAATCTCTATTCTTCTCACCTCACACACTGCTCTTTAAATGTTCTTTCAGCTATTCCTTTTATTATCGATTGATGAATTTTCTATAGTAAATAAAACCCAACGAACGAACAGAAATTAAACGCCGTGTACATGTGAGAGTTAGATGTGATGAGAGATATGGGAGGACTCAGGGGTTAAGGAATTCTACTACAAGTTGTATTTATGTAAAAAATTAATTTCCATTTTTGGGTCGATTCAACTGTTAGAAATTTATTTGCATTACAATGGTCGGAGTGGAAATACCGTTCGTACCGGTTTGACGTTTTCAGAAGAATCTGTTTCTTTTGTTGAACGAAAACAAGATGGAAAAATGCAACGGATCGATATCATCCATATGGAATAACACGGTTTCTCGTTATGAGAGTGCCTCATACCTCATCGGTACGGTAAGCCTCATAAATAGGCTTTTCAGATGTCCCCTGTTTAAAGGCGTGATTCACGATTAAAAGGCTCCTAGAAATGGTATTAACGAGAGACACTACGGTTCGGTGGATTTTCAGGTTCGCTTTGATGAATGAAGCGGCGAAAACGCGCAAGTGAGAGTGATATTGATTTTCCATTTCAGGTTCTCTTCAGGGGCCTCACGAGAAAAGGCTGCTCAACTACCTCCTCTCCAACTACAACACACTCGAGAGACCTGTTTCGAACGAATCTGAGCCTTTGGAGGTGAAGTTCGGACTCACTCTTCAGCAGATCATAGACGTGGTGAGTGCACACGTTTTGGCGGGAAATCCTATTGGAATATGTGATTATGAGACATGTGCGAAACATGGGTAAAGAAACACTGTGGACGAGAGAGAATAGAAGTGAGTTCACGATGAATCTCATTAGCAGATGAGCACCTCAATCTCTCGCCGTTGAAAATGATGCGGGGCTTAAATTTAGAGATGAGCGTTCCCTTTAGTGTTCTAAAATATGTACTGTTTCCATCACTGAAATGTTTCCAATACGCCAATTTACGTACTGTGTTTATTCATGTTTAGGCTGGTTACATTCTCAACCCCTCCACCATTTATTACTAAATTTTTTGAAGACTGAAATTGGTGTTCTCGGAATAATTAGAATTGATACGTCATCAAAAGGGGATGGGCAGGACGGAAATCTAGGCCCTTACTAGGAATTATGAGATTAAAAAATTCGATATTCTTCATAAAATACATAAAAATACTTAGTCGCTTTCATACGGTAAGAATAAACACAATATTGAAAGATAGTGTTTATATAAATTAAAAAACTAGGTGTACTCTTTGTATATCACTTATCTAACACATTCTATATGCTAATTCTGCTGAATTACCACGCGGGCTTTATATAAATACAATTCTTACCTGAAGCAAAAAAGACAAACTCGTGAACTTATCGTGCCCCTAAAATGATTGAATAACTTGTAGTATGTTATTGTAAGTTCGTTAAGAAAGTCTTGTTGATGCCCCGCAAAGGAATGAAGTTCTCGAAGAACACCTATTGCGCCTAGTCATGGATCCGCCTCTGCCCATGAATGACCGTTTACCGTATATACCACATCGAGGAAATTTGCCCTTGCTTTCCTCTTGAGCCAGTTATCAGTGGGATAAATCCATATAATTGGATGATCCGACGATGAACTCTGTTCACAGCATCCAATGAAAATGAATTTCGCATCACTCAAACCTCAATAGCCTCGATATAATCGTATTCATAAACAAGTCTGAGACAAAAGTAAGAGAAAGATACTCTTTCCTCTACAATATACCAAAGAATAAAAGAAAAAGTAGTGATTTCATCAACATGTGGTCGCAAGAATACATGTTCTAAAACATAAAGAAATGAGAAGCAAGGTGAAGCGGTGCATATGATCGATTTTTTGAGAACGATATTTAATTCGTGTCCGCAATGGCGACGTTTTGGCTCAGCGTTAGTTGGAGATATTATCTCTACAGAAGACCTTCTTTTATGACGCCAAATTGTCGTTTTCGAGTATTGATGGGACAATACTGAACAGATTTAACTGATACAACACACAATAACCTCTAATAACTTATTCCCTAAAACATTGAATTCAGAAACTATCTAAATTACCGATTCCCGATTCCTGCAATGATTAAAGTTCATTATTTTTAGTCACTGTCGGTTTGAAAAACGTATTCATAATGAAAGAATTATATTTATCGGAAAATCTCATTTAATAATTAACACAAAAGCTTAGGGAATGGAGTAGGATATCCTTTTTCTTAAAAATACTTGTGAGAGAGTTTATAAAATAAAGAGAACTCTTACTTTATTGAAATTACATAGGTATGGCTATTCATACTTAAGTCCTGAGACTCTTAAATTATATTTAAAAAAACATCATCATCTCTCCAGTTTCGCCTTTCTGCCAATAAGAGATCGTTAAACGTAAATAATCGTTCACCTTCAACGGAAGAGGGATGTGCCGATAGATATTTCCATTCCAAGTTCCACTTGAAACTGGAAAAAATTAGAACCAAAGGATATTGTACACAGTTCGAGAATTGGGAAGAAACATGAAGATTCCCGTTTTACATAAGAATAAGCCAAATAAATTCTCATTAAATACTATGTATTGGCTTTTATTACTAGTATATATTAGTTGTAATGATATTGATAATGAACTATTTATAGATTTAACGCTGGAACCAAAAATGGAACATTGAGTTTTAAACAAAAATTCCAAAGAATCGTTTTTGGAAACCCCTACTCAGATACTCAAAAAATTTCCAATATTTCCGATTCTCGATTTCGATTAATCGTCCTCTATTTTTGGGATGTTCAAAACATTTATATCGCACATCTTCAGCTATCGGACGAGACCAAACTCACGACCAAAAGAAAAATCCGAATAAAACGTTCGAAGAGTGGATTATTCACGGCGAAAGGAGCACTTTAAGCGTTTTCTAACATTTTATAAATGTTTCTTGATTTTAAATAGATTTATAGGATCGCCTGGATAGATAATTGAGAATAGTTAAAAAAAACAACACATTTACGACGATTCTGAAGAAGAAAATTTAAGACCGGTAACGACAAAAATAGATATAAGTGCTAATTAAAGAGGAGGCTGTTCACATATGAAAAAAAAAACAAGATTGACCTGGAACCATTTGCTAAGTTTCAAATTTCATTTCTAGCCTAAACGATCACCTCCCTACGAATTGATTGCTGTAAACATATCTACTGAACTCTCACCACTTCTTGAAAATGCAACCGTTACTTTTACATACAATCGCGCAACTTTTGTCCTAACTGTATGTCTTCCTTTAGCACTCATTCCATGACCGTACCGGCAATACATTTGAATTTGAATGAAGACATTTATAAACAACCAATTTTATGTCTCTCATTTCATTGTTGTCAATTTTCTCGAAGTCCTTTTCTTTGTTCCTTGTGTTTTGATGGATGGAATCGCATTGAAAACCGATTCCATCTAAATTCTTGGTCCTATCCATCTAAATTCCTGGTCTATAGAATATCTGGTCTATAGATTCTAATCCTAAATACAAAACCACAAATAAGATTCGCGAAAACTCCTAAATTGATTATTGCTTTCACTGCCAGCCGTGGATAATTTTATCAAATGTGTGCAAAACTAATTCCGCAATAAATTACGGAAAACTTTCTCCATATAAATATAACAGTGAATAAGGATAGACAGAAGAATACATACTAGAATTTACTTTAATTTCCTCAAGTCCAAACTAACAAAAAAAATCTCTCGTGTGTTTCTTACACACCGTGTCTTCTAGCCTTCGTTCATTCATAATTTCTGACTCTTTCTTAGATATACTTTTAATTAATGGTATGTTTTTTTAATAGACTGATAAAAATTTTAAGAATTTTATAACATATATAACGAAATTTTATATATCACTGGGGCGCATTTGTCTATTTCCTAAGAGAGAACGAAGAAGGTATCTTAAAGAATTTAACCCTCTTGGGTGTTGAACCCCGCTGACTTCCTACTGGAAGTTTAATAAAGTGGATTATCGCTGAACTTCCACAACTAGCTTTTGTTTACATAACATTGCCACGCCTTTCGTTACTCTCTCACCGTTCTCCCGGTTTATGCAATTCCCGGTAAGAAAGCCGAGGAATCATTGTAAATATTAATAAATTAAAGTTATAAGGAAGAATAGTGAAATAACTAGGTTCCAAAGGAGAAATTCTTCAATATGGCGACCGGTATCAAATTATATCAAGTTAATCTTCTTGATGAAGATATCCTAAAGATGAACTTGTGATAGTTTGAAACCTGTCGTCTCATTAAAGTATTTCTCCTTTGGAACTTACAATAAGTATGGAGTTACAGAAATTCGAGTCTTTGTCAGTCGAATTGTACATGCATTCATAAATAGGCTGACCACAAAGTAGACCACAAGAAATTTCCCATCAGTATAACAGGAAAGAAGCGGGATTTTTTTCGCTCGATTTTTCTCGAGAGTTGTTTTCATTACTTTAATGCAGATAATATTTGAGAGAATTCTTGGTCATTTTGTTGATGGAAATTTTATCTTAATCAGAGATAAAGTACCCTTTCGCTTCTGCACAAAAATGAACTAAAAAGCACAAGGGATTAATACATTTTAAAGGTGAAAGAGCATCCTTTTGGAAGCTAAAGTTTTTACCACATCAGCGCAGAATTTTCGTATTGAAATCCTGCATTAAAAGGTGGAATTTTAAACAGAAAAACGAATCCGTTGATCTGGTATCGAATTTATTAAAGATCAAACTAAATACATATAGGACGATATGTGGAATACTCAACTGGAGCTTGAATTACATACATTGCTGGTAGAAGTGTGAGAACATTCGAAATTCTAATCGATTTATTTTCTTGTTCGACAAAAATTTCAAACTGAATTGACGTACGCAAAACTAAAAATGAATCAAACCGAATGCAAATTTAAGTAGCGGAAATTATGTTTCCGTTACTCTACTTTGTTTCGTTATTCTGTATTCTACATGACATCGGTATGACACATTATATATAATTATGTTTCCAACGAAAACTAATTAACTAATCAAACTTTAATAACGAAATTATATCTAATAAAATATTTATTTATTATAATTTGGAATGATATTTTAGCGAATGACGACGATATGCAAGAGATGAAGAAAATCAAGTATGGGAAATTCAGGAGAAAAATGTCAGATCGAATATTTAGTCAATTCAACTCGGAGTGAACAAGCAGATTTCGCACTAATATTTATATAACCTTTAAAAAAACTACCAAATAAAGGTGACTAGTTTAAGAACAGAAAATAAGAGTATGACAAAAGAAGGGAAGTGTACCAAGGTAGAGTGAGAGGATAGAAAAAGTGGTAAAGAGGTTGAAGTGAAGAACTACACGAAACTCTTCTCCTAGAAATCAAAGGGGTTCTACATCTACATCTACATCCGAAGCCTGCAAACCGCCTTTCGGCGTGTGGACAAGCATCATACAATGTAAGCCAAGAAAACGAAAAAATGTGTTTTTTCACACATGATCCTCATATAATTCATTAAGACTTTGGTTTACTCAAACTGTCCTGACACAACCAAAATTCGTGCAACTAGTTGAGCTCCAACACTCGTCTATCATCATGAAGCGACTCTGTCCTGGGACAGGCGATTCTTTTCCAATTTTCAGTATCTTGAGCCTTCTGCATCTGTTTGTGGCTTCGCTTTCCCTTCAAGATCCATGAGCGTATCAAGGTTTCTTCTGCATTTCCTGATTTTCTACTATAAATTTCCTTCCATTATCCTGCACTTTAAGCATTCATGTCACACGGTGTGTCCTATTCAACTTGACTTCCTCCTCCATATTGTATTTTTCATTGATCTTTTCTCTCAAATCCCTTCTATCATTCTCCAAATATCATCTCGCTCTCCACATTTATAAGCTCTCAAGATTTCGTCGAGGTCCAACTTTCTGATCCGTGTAAGACAACGTCGATGGAATATCTCTCCTATAAAAGACGAATTTTTGGGGCAATTATCAAAGCATTCAAGGATCTCGGAAATTCTGCTAATAATTCTAAGTGCCATCTCTGTTTATCAGACTACTCAAATATTTGCTATATTCTCCATGCTCTATTCGTGAAGACATTAACATCGTCTTTCTCTTCCCCAATCATCATAATCCTTAGTTTTATTGTTGTTTATCTTCATCCCATATATCTCTCCGACCTTATGTATATTTCCCATCATTTTCTGTATTTCTTTCTCTGCTTCTGCAAAAGTGTTTGATCATAAGAATATTTTATTGATTTATTCTCATGCATTGGGACATCTTTCGACTCCTCACGTTTCATCACTGGACACATACGATAACTCTTTATTCTGCATTCACACGGCTTTCTTTCTCTTCATAACTTCGAATACAATTCACGCAAATACTAAATTTACATTCAATTTCCAATTAGACGTTTTGTTTGGTTTATAACCCTATTTTGTTTTTATGTGTCACACGGTTAGCTGTGAAACTTTACAGAGAATTCATCCTATTTCTGATCGTGCAAGCCGCATCTTACATTTAGTGCAACCCTTTTGCATAAATTTTAGTGAAATGAAAAATATTTTTCATCTGATGAATACGTGTACGATGAAATGATGAATAAGCAAGATGAGAGAGCATTGAATCTCGTGATATCCCGATTTAATGGAAAGCATTGAAATGTCTTGTGATTTAATCCTAGACCACATAATCATCTTTATCGTGTAGAAGAAATTATTTCCATCGAGTGGAAAGTTGAAGATCGTACAAATTCACACCATTCGACGCATGATTAACGGTACGATAAACCTTTCAAATCATCCCATGTCTCATTCACGGAATACATGTGAAGATATTAGGGAGTTTCAGCACGGTGTACCCATAACGTTCATAAACGTTACATCGGAACTCAAATAAGGGCGCCGTTATATACAAAACGTGCTCGAGATTCTGACAAAGAAGACGCTTTCACACATGCGCATTATCTGAACATGTCGCGCCACCGTTTCAGGACTGCTGAAACTCTCTATTGAGTAAAAAAAGGCGGAGATTTGTGGGTCCTGTTGTTGTAAGGGTATGTGTTTTGCTTTGGCGATTGTCTTCACTTATTAACATCCCGTCCTCTTTCTCTCCCGCCACTTTCCTCCATCAGGACGAAAAGAATCAAATTCTGACGACTAACGCTTGGTTGAATTTGGTAAGTGAATCTTTGGTGATGTGTGTCTGTGTGTATATATATAAATATACATGCATATATATATACGCATACATTTATTCATGTGAGTGTGTGTGTATAACCATTCCGGCGTGTGTGTGTGGCAGGGGGTGCACGTCTCTGTTTCGGGCGTGAAATGTGTAAGACATCCTCTCTGATCCCAACGAAAAGCACTCTTTGTTATTTGGTCCTCTGCTTCGGAGGACTACATTCTAAGCATTGACTCTCTCTGATTTGAACATGGAATGGAATGCTTACTAAGAAGTTTAGATTTTACAGCAATGAGGTATATCTACAGTATAGACCCAATGACATAAATTTGATGCAACTACGATTTAAAAAGTTTCTTTTATATCCGGACTTCAGAGGACAAGTCCTCCTTTTGAAGGAGTCCTCGTTTTTATTTGCTCTCCTTTGTCCTAGTTTTTCTATTCTGTTCCTCTATATGTATACCCTCTGTATTAGTTTAATCATCACTTAGAGGAGTGTCAGTCATGCCCAAACAGGTACGAGTGTGATTTCGCAGACGTATTCATGATACGCATACCTAGTATATCAGCTTGAGTAAAATCATATTGTTTGGAACCGAGTTTCGGAAAGATAGTTATTTTTTGTCGGTTTCGGTTCGGGTTCAAAAATTTTAATACTTTCTGTTCAGATTTAGTTTGATTTCCACTAAAATATCGATTTCTTCAGTTTCGGTTCGACGCTCTGAGGAACGAATAATTTGTTTCTCTAATTGGTGTAATTTAATAGCTACGAGTATTTAGTTTTCTGAGAAAGGGCGGTGGAATTTTGGGATTATTTATTTGCAATCAAGCTAAATATTTGACAAATATAATCCTAAAACGTAAAAATAAAACGACTGTAACCTTTTCGAGCACCTACTGATAAAATTGAGTCTGAAATATCTTTTTCCTTTTTGCGCTCCGGTTCAAATATCGGTTTTGCTCCTTCTGCCGACGTCGAATCGGTACGTTCCTATTCATCCGTTGTGACATCCTTCTGAAATTCTGTTTTCTCATTTCTAGCTTTTTCATTTACACTACACTAAGTTCAAGAATAAAACTTAGTATGAGTTAGTTGCCATTCGTTCTTACACATGTTTAGTAAAGCTTTTTTCAGTTATACCGAAGTAAAACTATAATTTTGGAAACCGAAGATAAGAGGGAAATAAAGCAGAATAATACCCGTCAATACGCACTATTTACTGTAGAGTAGCAAACTGTTAAAACTATTTAAAGAGAAAAGAATTTGCTAGTGCGTCATGTTATCTCAATTTCATTCTCTCCGTTTATAAATTTCGATTTACTTTCTTCCTTCATGCGTTTTTCTTTCCACAAATATATCACGCTACAACTCCGACGCAGGTTTTTCGACAATAGTTTAAATGGATCCCCTCAAACGTGTCGGATTAGAGAGAGTCTCCTTTCAAATCTGATTCGGTGATATGTTTGATGGGATAGAATGGATGTCTCCGTTGGCTAATTGGGCTGCTTTACGCAAGCGTGGCTGCCGTCCGCTGTCGTGCGGCTGCTGGTTATGCTGGCGACGGAGACGCAAGAGATGATGGACCAAAGGAGATGCACCATCGCCCCTAAACAAAAATTCAAACTTTCGCTCTTACTTCAAAATCCGTTTCGCTCTCCGCTGCTTCCCTCAGATAAGTGAGCAGCAAAAATAAAATATATTAAAGAACTATTCGTTAAATAGTAGCAATTATGCCGTGCTACAGTTATTAGAGAGGAATTCCAGATATTCATCGATAAGGATGTCGTCCGTGTGAAGAAAATGACGAACGATTAATGCTACTCAAGCAAATCAACGTAACAATGATCGGTACCATGTTGTTGAATTGTAAATTAAAGAAGTCAATTATTATTGAACTGTAAATTGAGTAAGTCGACGATCAAGACAACGTGCTGCTAGTTGTCTTATAAAGGATGGCATATTCAAAATTGACGTTTAACATGAGCTTACGAAGACGTCTCACTAAAAAGAATCTTCTATTTCTTCTTCATTCAATTTCAAAAGAGGAAAATGCTAAACGGAAGCGAGAGGAAAATTACATTCAGCGTACCTATCCAATATTAATAATAATCCAATGATTCCTTCTTTAAAATCATTTATTCGATGTTCTCAACAGTCGGTGAGGTTTGGATACAACATATATTATAAATTAAAGTCATTTTTTTAAAGAAAAAGTGAAATGCAAAGTTTAAAAATCACGAAAAGACTTTTATTAACTATACATAAAAGTGCATAAATTTTTAAGGAAAAGAATATTCCGAAAGAAAGAGAAATTCCACCAAATTAAGCGTTTCTTTCGTTTGCCTCTGGAGCAAATGAAAACCACCATATAAATAGGGATGTTCAAAATAATTAATCCAAATTTATGCTCTTTTGTATCCTTGAGAAATCAATTGACCTGAATAACTACTGGCCGCCCAAGGATACTTATTTTCGAAATGCTCTCACCGATGACTTTATACGCTTGTTTATACGAATATACGAATATCTTAATTGATTCAATTCTAAACTCACGCTTTCCTTACATGCTCGTTATTTTCTTTTGATTCCAAACATTGCCTCATAATTTTTCCCACCGCAGTTTCATCTATAAAATTGATCGACGAATTAAATCTATGTTTCAGATACAGTTCTTCTTCTAATCGGTTGAATTCCGTCGCCACCAATGTATATTACTTACTAATTAGCTTCAATTCGGTTAAATTCGCTACCATAATCCACTGACAAAAACGCAGCGGAAAGCATGAAAAGGATTTTTGCTGATCGGCATTCCTATACACTCATTATAAAATAGATTTTAAAGATATTCTATTATTTTTAATTTCCATTTTGTGTGGGCGATTGTTCTGCATCTCCCCACGCCTCCAACGTCTCTTCCGCCATTGTTTGTTTGCTGTTTGCATGTGTCTTGTGACGTCACTAACAATCGTTGTTTTCCCTTTTTGTTGTGTCTTACTATAGGACGAGAAGAACCAACTCCTAATAACAAATATTTGGCTTTCCTTGGTAAGTCTTCTATATCATAACAACAGTTGCTCCTCTAAAGAAACACACGCGGTGGTCTCATACTTACTTCGCACACCTCACTCCAAAGAACTTTTAAGGAAGGGTCCTTGCTTCACTGAACACATTCTATACTCGACATAATATTGCCACTTCTTGCTCGAAATATTTACCTTGGATGCTAAGTCTAGTGTAAAAGGAAAACAGCTGATGCCTATGACATTCTTAATTTCAATGTCAATCTCCCAAACCTGCAGCAGCAACCAAGTTTATTTATGTATGTATTAACTGAGTAACTTTGGAAGTCAATGCCAAAGCTTACAAAATCTTTCATCCAGATGACAGTACTGTTGGATACATTGATACGAAAAGTAATCCATTCACCCAACCAACCTGGAAATGGCCAACTTTGGTATCACTGTTACTTGTTTGGACTTCCCAACGATGCTGCCTCCTGGAGAAAAAATTGCAGACTCGGGTACGAATTCACTCTGTAAACGATTCCTCTCGATCTTTTTTGACATGGATGAATCTTCAGCGAAAGAACGCAGCCAGAATTCCTTACTATCTTCACCACAAATATAAAACTATTGAATTCAACCAGCATTCACGTATTCAATTGAAGTATCACAAAATACCTCTTCCAATTCGAATGAGAATCCATTTCATAGAAAATTTCGCGCTGAGTAAACGTTTAAATCGAACGAGAAATCGCGAACTTGAAAGCAATATTTTTTTGAGCGAAGACGCCGTTCTTTTCATTCGCAATTTTTGACGAAACCCTGATCGACGGGATATTTCTAGGAGGGATCAAATCAACGAGTATGTCAAATGTAAGCTTCTCTTTCGGCCATTGATTGAAACTCAGAATAAGCTCCTATAGGAGTGCGTACCAGACAACAGTGGGGCTAACTTGTTTCGTGTATCAAAAACTAAAAGTTTCATGCGCTAATTTGGCGAGAAAAAGGTGCGATTTTCTGTGATTGATACACCTAAATTCACATTTCCCCGTGTTCTTTTTGTTTGTTATCTCTATTCACACGCATCCCAGTAATGAGTCCGGGAAAATAATTTTAATGCTCTCGGTACCTTGATACGATCATTTTATTAGGCTGAGGAATAAGTCAAAAGAATCTTTTCTCTTCTTCTTTTTCTTTAGTTACGTCGGGATCACCAAATCGGCATTTTCTTCTTTATTGGCCGTCGAACGTCGGAGAAAATGATAAAATGAAAGAATGTTCCTTCTATTCTTTTAGCTTTCTCACTGCTTATTCAAGCGTCGTTTTCGAATAAATCCTTTGTTTCTGCATAAAAACTCAACGATGAACCGCGTTACTATAATCTGAATAAATGAGTTGAGGCATGAGCCACCAAAAGTCATTATAATTCTTGAAATTAAACCGCCGCCATGAAAGAAAAGGTAAATACTATATTCGAACGCGCAACTTTTTACAAGCAGGTTAATGTTTTTGATGTTTCATTTAATACATTTTTCTCTTTTTACCCTTATAATGGAAAGTCAAATTGAAAATATGATCATTTCGATACTTTTTTCTGTTTGCTTTCAATCGTATGAAAATTCACCTCTATCGACCGACAAATTGGCTCGACTATGGATATGAGATAAGCAAACTGAACCGCCTTCATTCGATGGAGAAAGCTCAAAAACTCGGCGCATTGGTATTTTCGCTTTGAGAAGTACAGCGGAGGATGGACGGAGATTAAATTGCTGATTGTTGTTGGTCAAAAACTAAATTATTCTTTAAATGAAACAAAAAAGGCTTCTTCCTCAACCCAATATATGAGGCGTAAACGCAGATACATATTAGTTGGTTTTCGGCGAAACACGCCGCTATAATTTAAAAAAGAAATTTTAAGGGAGGATAATACTATATTTCACGTTAACCTGTGATCAGGTCGAAAATGTTCGAGAGAAAAATTATAGCATATCAAAAATCATATCGCAGAAAATTTCATTCATTCATTCACAAACTAAAGGCAATGCCTGGCTCGGATACGTCATTTTTGCACAACCAAGCTGTTTCAAACGCTTTGCCAATTCGAATTCTAGATTCGGTGTTCATATATGTATATTCTTATACATATCAATCAATATACACGAGAAATAAACTCAAAAGACTGACTCCCTCTCTGTATATTATGTGTTGCCTTCTTTTCTTAGAAATCTCTTAAAAATTAATTTTATGCCGGATTTTAGATTCTGATGTCTAAGCAACTTGAGGCTTTCATAATCGAAAATTTTTCAGTCATTTACTGTTATAAGCCACCAATGGCTTGTAGAAGTGGTATTATATGCATTTTAATATTTAATTAATTAATTTAATATCTCTATTTTTCTCAGTTAGCCTCTCGGATGCTTTGAGGAAGAAAAGACTAGAAGTAACTATCTTTCCCAGTTTTTATTTAATATTCGTTAAATGGGGTCACAAAATGTCGTATTTCATCCAGGAATTCTCAAGCAGTGAATGTTTCAAAAAGCTCAAGTATAGACCAGGTACACTTGGAATATCTTAAATAATGACTATTTTACTAGAATCATAACTGTTACTTACATATTCCTGTTACATTCTTACAATTTGAGGCATTCACTAACTTCTAGCTCTGCAGGCGGTTTTCCTCACATAAATCCGGCACTAATATTTTAATCCGGCACGCCCTCCTTCACAACAACACAATCCACGAGACTGCCGTGTGTGAGTCGTTTTCTAAAAAAGCTCACTCTTTAACTATCCTTGAATCTGCAAACTTAACTCGAATTAATTAAAACAGCCTATATATTAGAAGAACATCCGCACACCTCTTGTATGCCTGTATCAACAAACTTGGTTCGATCTTTTCTGTAGTGCCGCCATCTACTGTAGTATCACTACACCGCCTTCACCAACCAACATAACAAACTGCTACAGACCCATACTCGAAAACATTAATATAATAAAATCTCGCTTCGCTAAATAAACAAACATGCCATTTTATTAACTAAGTTACTCTTTCACTTCGATAATTCGAGATAAATACATTTCGAGAGTAATCGAATGGAGAAAACATGCCAGATTTCATACAGAAAAATATCGCGGTTATGGCACAAATTTATATAGTACCACACATATCCATTCGATATTTATAAATCAGTTATACTTTTCTTAAACACTATCGTAAAACATGAAAATAAATAAAAGAAATCGTTGTAAATATAAAAATCATTCCGAACAAGACAGACAACTTTGATCTGATGCCGACTCGATGAATACATCACATTTTTACGGAAATCATTTTGCCTGAAAGGCGCTTTAAAAGTCATACTCATTTCGTTTTTCTAATTAATCCTATAAACTCATTATTAATAAATTTACATAAATAATGAAATTTTCCTGTTCTTCCTCTAAGAAAAATCGTGATAAATTTAATGAGAATGAACCTAAGTAAACCTATGTTTTTGTCTTAAATAAATAATTTAAATAATAATGTGTAAAAGAGCATCGTGGATGAATCATCCAAAGTGATAAAATTATATAAATCGTTTACTTGGACGGAAAGCATTTTAAAAATGATGTTTGCATTATATGGGTCGAAACTTGATAGAAACCACTTCCTCTTCGTTTAACTATCTTTTTGCAGTAAAGAGCTTGTATATTCAAACGTTGAGACATTCTGTCGACGTTGCATGGTTCCTTCCTTAGCTTTCAGTTGGTTCATTCAAAAGCGCGTAGTGCATGAAAACTGTTTCACATATTTGTTCGATATATTATACATTTTCTTCTCTCAGTGGCTTGTGTGTCGATTTATATATTATTGCTAGTTTCCTTACAACTAGAGCTATATTTTTATCACCCTGGAGATAACAACCCTCGGTACATCCTCCTAGGGTTTTATTGATAAGGGCGCGGTGTTTAAAGGCCTATCCCATATTATGTAAGTGAATCACCATTTAAAGAGGCGCGTCTTGAATTTTCACGGCCAGAGGGCTTTGATCGTTTCCTTCACTCTGGATGTAATGAAATTCTTGAAAGAATTGAGCTAAATGCGTTGTTATCAATTGCTCTGTTTTCACCATCTGTCCTCACGGTGGCCGCTTTCCCGACTTCCCGACATCTTCCAAATTAAGCTCGTTTGAATGTTTGGTTAATTTCGGAAATCCGAGTTTCAAAAGTCCTCCGTTCTGGTGGAAACGGGCGGAGAGTTCAACGCCTGAATAACGATATCGACGTCCCTTGCTTTGGGGTTGCCATATTGGAAGTTCCTTTGGAGTTCGCACCTTTCTCGCGGTGCAATCTCTACGAAGAAGATTAAATTATTTCAAATTCCTATGGCTGGCTAATGGTTCAGCGATTTTCCGGATGCTTCTTGTTACCGCTTGGTTTACACTTTTTTAGCTTTCCGCCCGCGATGCCACCGGACGGAAGATCTCCGGACGTGGAATTACGAAATCTACCGAATCTTTAAATTGTAAAGTGTTTTTCGGCTAACTTACGGTTTATGTCAGCTCTCTCGTTGCTTCACTGATCAATACGCGATCACCCAATTTCACGATTGACAGCATTCCGAAGATATCGTCAAAGACGAGCTTCACATTCAGATCATCTATATATTATCCAAAGATTACTTTCTTCGCAGAAGAAATACAAGCATCATTTCAAGAATATCGCAGTTTCATTCTGTACTTCGAAAAAACCGATTTCTATTGTCTAAAACAGCCGTTATGCACCGTAGGTGATGTACACCGACTGCGTTTACTTAAATTCAAAACCTAAACGATCTTTCCTGCATGGCTGATATTTTAATAAAAAATGGAATGAGAATTTTGCGTATAGACCGAACATTTTTTCTCTGCTTATAAGTTATAAGAAATAAGTTTCGTCAAGGTATTGCATCTAGCATCTTCGAATAATTATTAACTAAAAGAGCATTTTTGAAGTGGTTAAACCAGAGGTGGGGAACTTGCGGCTTTCAAGACATAAGTGGCCTTTTTGGACATTCCATTTGACTTTTTGGTCCCTTCCTGAAAGAAATACTCGTATTAAATGATTTTCCTTCTCAATATAATTAATGACCCCAAATGTTCTTTTTCAGTTTACTCGGCAAACAAATTCGATTTCTCAATGTAATTTCGATGCTTAACTATTTTATTATAAGCGATACGCGACACCAGAGCTATGTTTTATTGTTCCAAATGCGGTCTTTCTCATTAGACCGTTTGGTAAATGTGTCCTTCCGATAGAAAAGACGTTCCCCATCACTGGTTTTAAACCGTTCTCACTCAATGGCATCAATTCACAACATGGAGCATATTGCGTTAACTTTTGTTCGGGATTCGATTCTCTCTATGAAATGCAAATCAATGAAGCTGGACGCAATGTTGAAGCTAAACCAACTTAACCGAGCTCAATCGTTTACAGTAAAATGTGTTTTGTGATGTGATTCTATCGATGCAGAACGAAACGTTTCCTTTGGAATTCTTCGCACAGAATCTATTAATTCGGTGATGATGAAAAATTGACATAGGGGACTTATGCCTTTACCACCAATATTTATTAAGCTACCATAGTCTAATAAAATGTTGGTGGTAAAGGCATAAGTGCTCTCTGTCGATTTTTCATTTTCATACGCGCAGTTACGCTAGGAATTTCTCGCAAGTTTGTCCGAATGTAAAGCTCTCTTGAAATGTGAAAGTGGGTGTGGTTCGATTCACTTTAGAGCGACTGTCCATTCGATAGATTCTCCAGGGTTGAGTAAGCCTCAATCGGCCGTTTGCCCCTCATCTCCTTCTTAACCTCATGCAGGAGTGGAATGACTACAATCTTCGGTGGAACGAAACTGAGTATGGAGGAGTGAAAGACTTGCGCATCACACCCAACAAGATCTGGAGGCCAGATGTCCTCATGTACAACAGGTAAAACAGCGATCTTAAGTGCCCTCCCGGAATTTCAATCTGACGGCATTTCATCGCAAGTAAGATTAATCTGGATTGGCGAGGTTTTGCAATCGAACGAATTTAACTCCATTGTCAACTTAATGCTCGCTTTCTTTCAGTCATTATTCCTTAAATTACATTTATGCCGCTGACTAAAACTTCACTAACATGCTGGCTACGTTGTTTATAGAACTTTCTGCGCATTTTAGCTTACAATGTTATCAAAAAATTAATTTAAACCGTACTCAAACTGTTTGCTACAGATTTAATTTTTATTCTTCCTTGTAAACTTAAACGTTGCAAACATATTGAACGAAATCGCTCTTAAGATTTTTGAATTAATCTTACATGCATAGTTTCCTCAATTTGCCTCACATTGTTTGTCTTAAATTTTACTTGTATCGTACTTAAATTGTAAACTGAAATTTTAGAAGCAATGCTACGTAAATAGTACGTACTTTGTTACTCAATTTGATCGTGAATAAATTTATAGTAGGGAACTATATTGTACTACAACGGCGAAGCACAAATCAGCCCTCTCTAAACAAAGGAAAATTAATTAAATCAGATTCTTTAGAAAAAATTACTTATGGTACATAAAAAAAGCATCGAAGCAAACCAAGGTTTCAAAATCTCGCCACTCGCTGAGCACTGAATAATCGGCTGTCGTATACATTGTGCCAATTCTTAATAGGAATCCTTGAATGAATTCCGGGAGTCACAAACGTCTCTGTAACATTTTTTGATGTTTTCTGAATTGTACCTCAATGTCTAATTTGTTTCATTTCCACGTAAATTTGTTCTTTCGATTTCACTTTGAAGAAATCGTGTTCTTTCGAACTTTCTACTTTTCCAAACGTTATTAACTTTTCACGTCATGAACAAGTATGTCTATTCACTTTCTTTACTAATGCTGCATTAACATTTTAAAATTTTTTCTTCCAGTATGTACAATATATGGCAGTTGGTATTAAAAATGTTCCTTTAAATCCTGTAATCCGAAAGAAGAGAATCATAACCATGAAAGTATAATACACTTTCCACGTTTGCATATGCATGCTATTGCTAAAATCCTCTTGGCTTGGAATGCTTGAAACATATTGGAAAGTATAAACCATACGAAGCAATAAAAGAAATTCTAACTAAAACCAAAACGCAAACATCTGATTTGGATGATAAAGATGCACTTCATACTTAAAAGATCTTAAATTGTGGCGTCGGACGAAGAAAGTTCGATGCAGAAGTGTTTTTCCAAAAGTATATGGACTTGTCGATTTAAGACTAATGTTGTAGATCACCCGCGATTCATTATTAGATTGGAAAGGACCAAAAGACGGCGCTTGAGAAGGAACGGCAATCAATTACTAGGAGGTGAATGAATGAAAATCTTCGCTTCAGAAATCCACTCTGGTGACGGACCTACTATTCAAATATAAATAGCTTCTTCTCTTTGCCTTCTCCTCTACTCTCCCCTTTCTATTTCTTGTTACCCCATTCTGTATTTATCCTATTCTTGGTCCTGAAGTAATCTCCTGCTGCATTTTATATCTAATCTTAGGTAGATTGTTAATATTTATCGTTATATATTTTCGTGTGCATGCGGAACTGTTTGAGAGTAACAGCAACCTTTTGCATCCTTTTCTCTCTTCCTTAATTCTCCGAATTTTCATTTATCCTCTGTGTGATGGCCCAGTCGTTCCTTTCAGAGATCTGCAATTCATCCCAACCTTATCTGCAAACCATCCGCACTCTGGTCAGATTCAGACGCGGTTGCCTAACTTCTGAAAAATATTTTTCGAGCGAGAATCCGGACCCACTCGTTTCCAACGCATGAAAAAATCAAATTTGCTTTCTCCTCCTGCGTATACAGGAAATTTTTCCGCAGAAATTGTAATGATGATCCAATTGTTTTTTTCATTGGTCCGGAAACATTTTACCCCGAATATTATTTCGAATCAAACCCAAATCAGTATAACTTTCATTTCTATAATTACACACTATTTTTATTGCGGATTGGCAGGAATGTAAGAATGACTTCTCTTAGGAGAAAATAGAGCAAGTCGAAGAAATTCGAGATTTTCATAAAAGTTGCACACTAAATTAAAGATAAAAGACTTAAGATGGGTGTGAATTTAACATGGGCGGGTGGGTTGAGGGGGCTCATGAAAATTTGAGTGCCCCCCCTTGATGACGTCACTGCTGATAAGGGTTGGATGCGAAATCCGTGCAGATCTCTGGTCCTTAGTTTCTTCCAAAATGGACCGCTCGCGCAATGGAATTGCGCAGCGGTACGGTTCGCTCCCTTGTTGCCAGGCCTGCCCTCTGCCGTCGCAAGTCTGAAACGGCCGGCCGCATTTCGGAGGGCGCTCAACAGGCAGCCGTTGTTGTGGGCCACATCATATCTTCCTTTTAAGATAGAGAAGTCTCCGCTCGCCTCTCTAGTTAAATCTCTGACTTCCATCTGAACTGAGTCCGCTGAATGTGGACACGTTCTGGTGACGGGCGGGCGCGGGTTTCTCCTTCACCTCGGCGAAATCTTACATCGATCTCTTCACTTTATTTTTCCCAACTTAATACACGTTTCGTTCCACTGCGGCGTATGGAAATAACCCAGCCTCTTACTTTTAATAACTTTCACGAGCCCTTAAAAATTACGTAAAATCGAGTTTTAAATAAAAACAACAGTTACTAATGAGGAAGCCCTTCGCATAATAAAACGACGAGGACTATAGGGACTCCTTGTATTGCTTTTAACATATTTCTCAGAGTCAAATAGTATGTCATTTTGTAAGATGGTCTTAAGTGATTTAAATATTAACTATTGAAATCGATGAAGAAACTATTTCGGCCACTAAAATTCAATTTCTTTTCATGCAATGAAGGTGTCACTGGCCGCTCTTTACGTAACCAATGTATGTATGAGTACATTCAATGATAACTCTTTGATTCGCACTTATTTAAACTGTTAATTAATGCTTGGTCTCATTATACTAGACATTAATCGTCGAAAGAAGCATGAAAGGAAACTTGAAAATCTGCATGTCTTAAATTTGCAATTACAAAGCTTGTACAATTTGTTTCACCTGCTAAAGGGGCTTAGCAGAGATAAATCTTAACGCACCCTTGCCTCCACTCAGTAGATGTAATAAATTAAAATTTCTTCACGATACTCATTTATCCAATAAAGAGCATGGACCTAAGTACTTTTTGTTTTATTTTAAATAAATTATAACGCAATTAACTGCAGTTGCGCATTTTAATTCTTGGAATAGCTCTCCTCTTATTTATGTAGATCCCTTAACTAAATGCTTCTTAAATAACTTAAATGCAACTCATTTTTAAAATGTTTAAACTAATATTAAAATTGAAAACTCATAAAATATACGTGATTAATACACTTGACACATTCGGAGTAATTCCGTAATAGCACTGATTGAATCCAAATTTTAATAAAATAATAAAGTATTAAATTTCATAAAACATTTGTTCGCTGTTTGCTGATTTAAATATATCCTACAGTGAATTATCTGTAAAACATTATTTCATCGAAGAGAAGAATCAGTAGAGTAATGAAGACTTTCTGTGTACCCCAAAGTGCCGATGAAGGTTTCGACGGGACGTACCACACAAACGTTGTGGTCAGACATAACGGCAGCTGCCTGTACGTTCCTCCGGGCATCTTCAAGAGCACATGCAAGATAGACATTACTTGGTTCCCCTTTGATGACCAACACTGTGACATGAAGTTTGGTAGCTGGACCTATGATGGCAATCAGGTATCAAGGAAAAGTATATTTATATGGTGTGTTGATGTGACATCATTTAAATTCGGTTACATTTCAAGCCCCCATTTTCCTGCTAATCCTAAAAATGCAATGCTATAAACTGTCACATTGGTCGGTGCTGAAGATAAGATCCACATTGCCTGTGTTATTATATTGGAGCTTTTAAGACAAGCATACCTGCAGCAATGCTATTAATTCTAGGCTTTTGCTTCTGGACAAGTTTGCTAGCTGATTTTTTTTAATTGATTCATCCCACATGAGTCATTTCTTCAAACCTGACATGTACTATGTTTATGGAGTGCTAAAAAACCCCATTTGATTACAATCATAAAATTAAAATCTCATCACAGATAACACACGTTTATTTTGAATTTTAACAACAGTATCTTTTTTTACTACTACAGCCATGTATGCCACTGTTGGCTACTTGAAATCTAAATGCCATAAAGTGGCCTTTCAGAGAAACCTTGATAGTTTAATTACCATCCAAATGCTATTCATTAAGTCAGTGCAACAAAATTCTGACTGACATTTATAAAAAAATTAAGGTTATCTCATTTTTTTCATTCTTTTGAACTTTTTAAATTGAAAATTTCTTTTGAATGAGGCATTCAATACATTGTAAAATATCTTAAGTAAATCAAAGAAGATAAAGTTAAAGTTAGATTGAATTCTCTTGAATTTTTTGAGTACCTTCTCCACCTTCAAGACAATTTATAATTCTGTTCTGTTTATCAGCATATTATTTTTCATTGACTGGAGATTTATAATATAAAATACCCATCCAAATGTATGATTTTCAAGATCCAAGTGCCTCACTAGTGACTTGTATGTGTTACTTTCAAGCCCCTTTCTACATTCGATGGAACTATTAACCATTTAAGAATCATGTAGATAAAAGTACCAGGTAGAATTCATAATTATATAGTTTGTGTATAGGAATTTCAAAAACATAATCACTGCGTAGGCTAAGTATGAGGGAGGGATTGAGAATCCTTTTTGCCCCCTATCTCACTGATCATGAATTCCTATGAAAGAATTTCTATGAATTTTAAGTAAACTGTCCCATTTAGACTCCATCTCTTTTTATTGTTTATCACAACATTACAATCCAAAAGAATGGTACTATTTTTGTATCTTGGAGATAAGAGCAAAAGACTCTGCCTGATTTTGGAGGCAGTATTTTGGAAAGAGTTAGATTGTTCAATTTAACTAACCAAAAGAAACGAATCACTTAACTCCTCCAATCTTGATCTACAGTTATAGCCATGATATTTGCCATTGGACAATGATTACTGAAGTCATGTGCAATGCAATTGACCTCTGAAGATCCATCACTCTTTAAAATCCTACTATTATTCTTTAGAAGTTATTCTGGAAGGGCATTTTTAGAAACTTAAGATTAATGGCTACGATTGAATATGATATGACAAATACCAAATAGTTTTAGGATATCAAATGAAGGCCCATTTATGTATCCGTTGAGCCCCAAAGATGAATTACTTAAGGCAATTGCTGAAGATGAAGGCATGTTTGGTTGATCATCAGATGGGGAGGCAATGGCATTGTTGACTACATTTTGCATGGAGCCAAGTGATTCCCCAATCCTCGAGCCGATTTCACAATCAAGCTAATGAATCCATTTTTAATGCTTTCGTCAAATGCTCGCTTTGAAATCGGTTGGGAGGATGAGTTAAGATGTTTCCTGTTGGGCAGGCCTGTATGTTGGTTGAAGAAGAATCTCAGATGACCCAAATATAATGTCTGTTGCATAAGTTTATGCAAGCTTTCATGATTTTATGAAGAAAATTTGTTCATGATTGATTTGATGACTTGCCATGTTTAGAATTTTTAAAGTCCTCTAAGTAGGGAGTTGCAATACTATAATCTTGTTGTTTTCACAAGGTCATGAAGAAATCTGGCAGATTTTTCCTTCTTTTTCATATTTCCATTTAATTCCATAATGCATGAGCCTATCAGTATAAGTATGCTAGAAAATATCTTTGGTAGTTAAAATAATTTTCATCTAAATCAAAGCCAGTGTAGATTGCATTGAAATTAGAATTTTCTCCATCAATTTATTTTGAATGAGTACTGCATTGCATGCCACATTGTTCACTTGGCACCCCATTTGATTTTCCGATATATCCTGTTTATGTGCTAACCAATGATCCTTTACAGCTTGATCTAGTCCTCAATTCTGAAGAAGGGGGAGATCTCTCTGACTTCATAACCAATGGAGAATGGTATCTCTTAGGTAAGTGTAATGGAATTATTACTCTCTGAAATCAAAATACATTTACTCTCTGCCAAGGGTAGCCAAAATCACACTGGGAAAACTTTGGACATCTTTACTTCTTACTAATAAGATATTCACAAGTTCATTTACCATGAAATGAGTAGTATTTATCAAAGCTTCATTCTGAATTAACTTCTGGGAAGAAGAACACAAGTATCTTGCAACTAATATGAAGAAAAATATTCTTTAGCTTAGCTACTGTTTTGTGTTGCATGATTCAGCAGTAGGTATGCAGAATAACACTTTGAGTTCAATCCTTTTACTTCAAGGGTAGAAATACATTTCAATAAAGTTAAAATTAACTGATAATATACTTTGCATTCTAATAAAGATTAATTTGGAACATGGTTGATTGATTGAGAATTGAAAATTCTTGATTAAGAAAATCACATTATCACTTCAACCCACAGTCATATATAATATCCTCCCATTGACCAATAAATCCCTTTCTATGACAGATTTGATAAACAGCTCACTGAGCACATACATTTTAACCTTGATTAGATATAGAAAATTATTTTAAGAAATTAATCTGTGAAATAAGTGTGGTGTATATATTTTTTATGTTAACGAGAATAATTAGAAATATCTTACTGTAAGATATTTGATGCAATCAATGCTAATTTTTTACAACCATTGTTTGATTTCCATGCATCAATAGGAATGCCAGGGAAAAAGAACACCATTGTGTATCAGTGCTGTCCCGAGCCATACGTAGATGTCACCTTCACCATACAAATTCGGCGGAGGACTCTTTACTATTTCTTCAACCTCATCGTTCCCTGTGTCCTTATTTCCTCAATGGCGTTACTCGGATTCACACTTCCTCCGGACTCCGGTGAAAAGCTCACTCTAGGTATGACAATTCTAATGTTGGTTCTGATTTGACCAACTGATTATCGGCCAACTCAATCGGACACCAATAGGTGGTAATAACAAGTCATTTCAACAGGGATTTTCATCTCCCTTAAACCTCTCCCATCCTCTAAATCCCACCTCTGACATGGGTCTTCAGCCACACTGTGGCCAAGACATCGATGGTCACTGAATGGTCCATTGAGTGGATGATGGAAGTACAACTGGTAAAAGGCTCACCCAAAGAAGATCATATTAAGTGGACAGGAAATCCCATGGATATGTGATTGAGAAATGGATTATATACATACTCCCAATGAAAAAGCAGTACAATTCACTGAAAACAACTTTATATTGAGTGCAATATGATTTTTAATATAAAAAGACGTGAAATCCACAATTTTTAGTAAGTCTCATTAGCTTTTGCCAACAACTGCTTACCTGACAATTGCTTGCAAGAGTTATGATTATAAAGTAAAATGTATGAATTATAGTATTTCCAAGGAATATACAATAGTAAAAAAGTCTTGAGTTGATATATATATATATATATATATATATAAACATATATATATAAACATATATATATATAAACATATATATATAAACATATATATATATAAACATATATATATATAAACATATATATATATAAACATATATATATATATATGTTTTTTATCTTTTATTATTAATATTTTTTATTACTTCTTAGCTTCAATGTTTCTTTTTTAGGGAAGACATTGATGAGAAATAAAGGTTCTATTATACAAATACAGAACTATAGGGGCTATGTATTAAAAATAAAAGGTAACGTCTATAGCGTGGCATCCCTATGATGGGATTCAGCCTAAGCCAGGCAGTATTCACTGTGGGTGACTCGTGATCAGCACCTCGATTCCCACACTGCCATAATTAGCTCTTAATAGACCACTAGCTTCTAATTCAGGTAACTCCCCAATTGTTTTGATAGTGGATAAACATTAATGCCCTACCAGGGTTTGAACCCACTGCTTCCACCAAAAACAAACACACTACCCTTATGGCTACTGGGTACTTGTGTTAAAAATGCCCTTCTTTATCCCCATTAATCTAGCATATTGACAAGTCTCATGAGGCTTATAGGGAGGGTTTTCTAGCAAGGAATCATTTAAAGAATTTGCCTTGTTAAATCCTTAAATATGAGCTGACCATGTTGCATATATGTAGTTGAAAACTGGTCATTTCTCATCAGTGAAATGGGACAAAGCAGGACAATATTTTCATCTTATTTCTCCATAGAGTTATTTTCATAACTTTAATGCAGATATTATTCTAAATAATTCTAGGCAGTTTTACCAAAAGATATTTTATCTCAGCCAGAGATAAAGTTCTTCTAGTTCTTGAGTGCAAAGGAACTATGAATCACAGGAGAATGATGAATTTGAAAGGTAAAAGAGCATCAATTTCGGAGGATAAAGTTTTTCACTGCAACCTCAGCATAGAGTTTTTGTTAATTTATTAATACCAATGAAGATAAAATTTACTTTAAAATTTTTGCTCATATATTGGTTTTCAATTCATTACATAGTTTGACATTCCTGAAGCCAAAAATGTCAGTTCTATGTCTTCTGCTATTGTACTCAAATGAAGACCAATAATTGGTAGGGCTTTAACATCAAAATCAAGATTTTTTTACTATAAAGATGGGACAGAAGCAATTGTTCTGGTAAGCACTTGTTTAGTATCTGAATTGTAGTGATTTCTGTAAATAAGTAATTGATGCCAGTTGAAAAGCTGTTTCAATAATTATTGGGTGATTAAGGCTGAATGGAATCTTAACATCCCACACAGATGTTACATTACTTTCTGCCTCTAAAGAAACCAATTGCATCATTTGCAAAATAAAACTGCTGAAGCATCATGAAATCAATTAGCAATATGCATATTTTATTTCATGCCTAAGACATTCCTTAAGATTGAAAATGGAAATGAAAATCTGATGTCCTTATTTATCCTTTGAATTTGCATTTCCTCTCAAGCAAAATGAAAAGTTGGCCCTTGATTCAACGTTCAACTCAAGAGAGATGGGAATTGGATAGAAATTGCTTCTACAGCTGATTAGCATGTAACACTAGCACAGTTCACACCAAAATTTATAAAAGCTGAGATATAAGGTGGACACCATAATTTCTCTCCAATTATTGAACTTAGCCAAGTCATACATTCATGATCATTCCAGCTAATTTATCAGTTTGAATTCTAAATTATCTCATATACAATTGCAAATGGCTTTATACATTCAAAAATAAACTATTAATAGTGTGGTGATTATTCTTATAGACAATATGTAATGAAACTGTCCCTTGAAACAAGTTGTTCCATTACATCAATGCAACTTTATCATTGCCACATTTATCTAAAGCATCATTTATTGAAATTTACTTAAATAGTAGCAAAATGGATCATTTATACCTTTATTGATTCATAGAGCATCATCAAGAGAGAATTTTCATCTCATACATCATCTTTAATTTTGATATTCCTTCCATCATTTTTATAAAGTAAGGATTACATACGCAACATAAATTGGAATGAATATAGGGCCATTCACTCAGTGGACATTTCAGATTTTACAAAATAGTTTATCCTGCGGAAACTGTGTTTACTCAGTGATAATTAGCTTAAAAAATCATTTAGAATTAAATATGTTTCTTCTGTTAGCTCTCATTTTTAAACTCGTATTGCAGTGATATTCATTAGTACATATCAAATAGAGCCAATCATGCTATATCTCTTTTCTGTTCCTCTACAAGATCATCGCAGATCTAAATCTCAAAAATTTTTGTTTTTTGGGGAAATTAAGTATTATATTTTTCTCCAACAGGCTGCAGATTTATTGTTTGAAGATTCCTAAGAAAGATTTCCAATTAAGCAGTTTCTGAAAGCAGCTTGTTTTCCATTAATCGAGGGGATTGATTTTTAATTTTCACAATTTGCTTTGGTTATTTTCCGTTAAGTATATTTTCACTGTATTCTTGTGGGATTGAGAGATTAATTGATTCAGTTCATCACTAAATATCACCTCTGAAATCTGATTCCAGGAGTCACCATTCTTCTTTCGTTGACTGTATTTCTCAACTTAGTTGCTGAAAAGATGCCCTCAACCTCCGACGCTGTACCACTGATAGGTATGACCTCCGCTCTCTGGCCTATGACCGAAGGCAAGGTCAATCTGATACTTGGAGGGCTCCTATCACTTATCACCGCCATTTCACTTCATAGGGAGTGACTACGATACGTTTCAGCAATTACATGGTGCTCATATGATATTTATGTATCATGCCAAAGAAAAGTATTCTTCCCAACATCTCTTTTTTCTTTGTGCCACTTCAACCGTTTCTTTTAGAGATTCCAAAGACACCAATATAAGACACCGAAAACTGTATCACAAACAAACGCCAGCAAATGTAAATGTGTATTTTTTTGGAGTTTACCCTATATGTGTTTAAACCTGCAAAACCTCTTCTCCATATGTTAATAACCAACAGCATCCACCCAGCCAATAGCTCCGCCGCTATATGTTGTGCTAAGCGTGTGATAATCTGTGAGCCTTCAACTAGAAATAGATGCAGCAATCTTGTTGCCCTCCCTCCTTCCACCTTCAAAGGACTTGTGTCTATTGGTGGGGTTTCTTCCCTATCCTTCCTCTTCTCCTTCTCTCTTGTGTCACACTGAAGGTGCTCAAATGGCCACTGTCTCATTTTCCTTCCATGACTATAAACTATACCTGATGCTTGAGTTTCTGCAATTCAGTGTTATTCTATACATTGTTATCAGTGTCTCAACACATTTACCTATGCTTAAATATTAGATAGAGATGGAATTAAGTATATGAAGGTTGTAAATGGATGGTAGTCTGTTTCCAAAATTTCTGATAATTCCTAATTTGATTCTAGTGCCTTATAAGGATACTTGTGAAAATTTATTTACATTATAAGCAGTTTTAATGATTTTATTCCAAACTTATATTATCAATAATGATATTCCTTCTTGGTGCAATACCTATAATGATTTTTTAAACTGATAAATACTTTGTGAATTATAATTGCTCATAAAGTTTTACTTTCTTAAAGGGGTGCTATTTCAGTTTGAAATTTTCTGGAGTAATGCATTTTTCTGGGTCATAAATTTTACAATCTAGGGTATGGAAAATATTCATAAAATAATAATTGCTAGTTTACTTTACTAGTTAATGTATGAGCATTTGAATGAATAATGCCTAAGGCCATCATCCTCTTTCAAATAGTAATAACTATGAAAAACTACTGGGAAATTAAATCAGCAGAAAAAGAAAGCATCTGTGGAAGATGCTGAACCAAAATGCTTTTCCTGTGATGACATTCTGCCTTTCATAAGCAGCTCAGATGAGAATGGCTGAAGCTGATCTTAAATATTTTGTGTAAGAAACCTGATGAAATCACATTGCAATCACAACTTATTCTAAAAGCTAACCAATTGGTAACCAGTAACTGATCCATTTTATCCTTCATTTTTCCTCCATATCTTTCCTCATTTTGTTTTCCAAATTTTGAAAATATAAGTCCTTAGGTTTAGCCAATCTGAAGGCTCGACATTGATATGTGAAACTTATAACCAATTATCTAGGACATCTGTTTTGTGGAAACTTTGGTCATGGTATTTTTATTGGTCATGGTATTACTTCATCATAATGTTTACAAAGCAAAATTTGAGAATTATGAGTATGATGAGTTTAATTTGACAGCTCTATTGTAGTGTTATTTGAGTGTGTTGAATGAAGTTTTGTCAGAAACTGCAGCCATTTCTTCACCTTCATGTTAACCATCTCACCATCATCTTGTTTCACCAACAACATGAGTCTCATAAGTGAATTTAGATGTAAATGTTTCATTTACAGTGAAAAACTATCATGTGAAGAGTGCTCTTATAAAGATGCCACTCTGTAGTAATAACTTCCAAGATGTGCAGACTTGATCCTCAAATAAAGGTCAATGGAAAAAGGGCTAGATCAAACAGGTAGAAAAGCAATAATCCCATTTTTGAATTCTTGATCATCTTTCAACCAAATAGGAAACATTGAAAAAGTTACAAGAATATCCATTAGGATTTTGCATACAGGAAACTTTTCCATGAAATAACTTTTGCTGGTCTCAGCGTATGGGCCAGAAAATTGTAACTTTACTTCCTTTTAAAGAAAGAGGAAAGCTACTAATAAAACTCTTGAAAGAAAGCTACTTCATACTCTTGATATATCATTACATGATTTTTTCAAATTATGCAGATGTTATCTTTTCCTTCAGATATTGCTGCATAAAACTGAATTAAGTTTTGAACGATGAATCCTAAGTAAACGAATTCTTCACTTGTCAATCAATCTCTCAAGTGAATCTACTCTCACTTTCAAGACCGCAGTTCAGTTTTCATGATAAAAGTAAATGTTTAACATGATTCAGTGATTTCCTTGAGTAGATTGTACGACGATAGCAGAAATAATGTGCGCATAGCATGCTGCGCAAGGACTGCAGGGATACTAAACGCCTTGTTCTATTTCAGGAGTCACCATCTTGCTCTCGTTGACTGTCTTCCTGAACCTCGTGGCTGAGACCCTCCCCCAAGTGTCCGACGCGATCCCCCTGTTAGGTAGCTCGGGTTCAATCTTGTGTCCGTGCTCTGTGTGTGGATGAGAGAGTGAATGCGAGTGTGGCATCGTCACTTTTTTGGAGCCTTTTTCTTGGTTTTTGGTGCTGGTGATCATAACTGTGTGTGACAGTTGTTTGCTTCGTGATACTTGGATAGTTGGAGGAGGGGGATTTACACTCGGTTCATGCCTAAAAAAAGAGCGTTTATAACCCCTGGTCCTCCCCTATGTTGGTTGGTCTATCCCATTGAGTAATTATGCACCTGCTCCCATTGTTTCGTTCTTCCAATGGTTTGTGTAGAGCGTGATGAGAATTTTTTGGGCCCTTTTGATCGATTTTTTCAGTTTCTTCTATGAGGACAAGTTCAGGGAGCATCCAAAAACATAGAGATGTCCTGCAATGTAGAATTTTGGTGAGAGTAAGAGAAGAATGCTTCAAAGTTGGGAGAGGGGAAGAATGTAAAGGAGTAAAGAATGAAGTAGAGGAAACAAAGAAATAGGTGAATAATATCTGTAATCCAAAAATAAAAAGACTTAAATGAGATGAAACCAGGGTTATACATGGATAGAAATGGATAAAAAAGACTTGATATTACATCATCGTGGATTACTGGCAGATTAACAGGAAGTAAATGAACACTGGTTAGAAAATGGGCTAAAGAAAAGGGAATTTTTCACAAACTGAACGTAGAGGACAGGAAAGAAATTTAAAAAAAACTAAAATTATGTATTAGGTAAAAAGTGCACCATTTTTCCTTTGTTTTGTCTCATTGGAGTCGTTTCATTCTTGGTTATCAGGCACTTTGCCTTTTTCTATGTTTCTCCATTTTCACTCATTGCATTCTCCTCATCACACTTTCTTATTCTCGTCAACATGCTTTGTTGCAAGACAATCTTGCAGTTGAGAAAACTTCCTCAGCTTGTCCTCTTATAAGAATAACTATAGACTCACACACCAATGCGGAATAGTTCATTTTCTTCAGTTGAAGCACTCGGCAGTGGAAGTGATAACGGAAAGAGATGAGCCAATCTGAGGCCATTTCTTGCACTGCCACACGTTGAAGAGTGTCTCTTACATTCCAGGTGTCACTATCCTGCTGTCTCTAACAGTATTCTCCCTTCTTGTGGCCGACGTTTTGCCTCAGACTTCCGATGCCGTACCCCTTATAGGTTAGACCGGTTTTCATAATCCTGTTCGGTTGTTTTCAATTACCGCTGCATGAGTCTTGATGCTCACCAAATCCATAACTGATTCATTTAAAATAAACTAGGTAAAATAAAAAACATGTGAGTGTATGAATATGCATGTATATGTATGTTTATATACATATACATACATATATACATATATGAATTCCTGTAACACCTACTAAATCCCTTTCTTTAATCTGCTCAAGTTTGACTCACAGTAATAACTTCCCTAAGTTTTCTCTGGTTTCCTATGTCTATATAAGATAAGGAGCTCAGATCTGCTTACAAAAATTTGGTAGCTTGGACACTTTATTTTCATAATGTAATATTACAGCCAATTAACATTATAATAATGAGATGTATTTCCTCGTAGTTTACGTCCCAAATGCTGACTCACTGTAGAGTAATAAGAATGAGACTCTCTGCTTGCAATCTGACAGAGACGGTGAAACATGCTTATAGTACTGCTTTGTAATAACCTTGCATGGCTTTGTCATCTGTTCTCACACCCATGCATTACCACTGCACCAGATAAATGCTTAAGCCATTGTTTGCCTTCCAAAAACTTCCTCTCGTTCAAACCCTATACTTTAACATACCTCTTTAACATCATTTGCTAACAATAACTTCCGACCTTTTAACAACCATATCTAAAGAAGCAACTGTATGATACCCTTACCTGCTCCTTTATGTTATTTGTTTTAAGAATGTTCCTCTCATGAAACCAATGCTTACACTTTTTAACTGTACGCCTGGCTCATGTATTCCAATAGCCCTTTCAACCATCTTGCCTATAAAGCAATTGTTTATTGCCTTTCCTGGCTCTTGTACCTGCTGTCATGTACCTATGGATGCATTTGTGCTGAGGATGTAGCTGCCTTTCCTATCTTGTCCTCTTTTAATCCTGCCATTTCCTTTTTCCTGATAAGGTGAGAGAAAAGTAAGAAAGATCAATTGAATCTCGCTCACCTCCGACTTCTTTTTGTTTGCTTTCTATTCCTAGAGATACCTATTCCTGATAAAATAATACTCTGATGTTTTCCCATGAAATTTCTGTGGTTGAACTACTAATAAGCTTGATTTCAGATCGCTTATTTTCTTGATTACGAGAACTAACCAAAAGATTTAAAGCCACCCTCCACCTCCAAGTATCAACTGACTCTGTCCCAATCACAATAAAGGCGTACTTTTTGGTACATTTAGTTGTGTTCTACTTTTCATTACTCTTATTGTTTGTTATTATGGATTCGTTTCCTCCTCACCAATATCATATTGCAAGGACATTTTTCCTAAGCATGTAAATACCAAGAAATGCAACGTTATGAAAATTAAAAGTTACATAAAATCTAAACACTCCTGTTATAAAGAAAAAAGAACAAAACACTTGTTCCTAAAATCTATTTTGTCGTGCATTCAGTGCGCAAGGAGCGGAACTTCACCTAACGGCAGGACATATAAACAACCATCTCTCTAATCCCATGGAATTAAGGCCTTTGGAGTTTGGTAAGCACTGAAGGTAAATTAACGTCGGAAATAAAATCCATTCCTTAAATATTTTCACAAACCAAAAGAGTCCTAAGCAAATATTTGAACTGAACCAGCATAAAACTGAAGCTCCTAGGCAATCTCAGTAAATTTCACTTTGTTCTCTCCTTAATAATAAAAACATTCCTTCTTTCAAAAAAAACTTTTAATCATCGTAAATTAGATCACTCATGAAAAACTTAGAAGCGTGGACTCTGTTTAATTTTCTTCAATATAAAGCGGGCAAAGGGAAACTGGCATGCATGTCAACTGGCTAAAGTAGATATTGTTGATTAAAAATATAATCTCCGTTTCCTCGGGGAACCTCAAATACCTTCATGGTGGCAATAGTAGTGCCATCAAATCATTAAAAGACAATTAAATTTTTAGCATTAAAGCAGATTTTCATCTCCAAGTTAAACATAATGCTCTCTTTTTAATAAAAACTCTGCTTTTAATTCTTGGATGCTTACAATCAAATTAACTGATTTTTTGCTTACTAAGTGTTGGTATTGAAACACATTTTAGTAGATTTTTGCACCTATTTTAAATTTAAATTTATTTATGAGGAGGCTACGACACATTTTAGTCCTAGTTATTGGTATTCTAGTTCCCTATTATATTGATAGACCTCTTTCCATCAATATTTGTAAAAACAGTTCAAGTTATTTGTCATTCATTTGGTGGTCTAAAAAAATAGTCCAAATGAAGTCAGGGCAGTCATTCTGAGAAAATCATTGTTTTAATTCAGATCCAGTATCCAGATGTATGGGTACATAATTAATGATTTGTATGCTTCGATACAAATTCATCTACATCAAAGCTCTGTATTAATGACTTTTTACGTAGCTATAAATTAAGGATTTGTTAGCCTTTGGTCACAGTTGCTAAGGAGAGGCAATCGAGCCATTCATGTTTTCATCAATGGTGAATTCCAGGCACTTACTTCAACTGCATCATGTTCATGGTGGCATCCTCGGTGGTGCTTACAGTTGTCGTCTTGAACTATCACCACAGAACAGCAGATATTCACGAGATGCCACATTGGGTGAGTAAAAGGGAAGCAGAAGGGTGAGTGACCATTTTAAATAGGGATCCCGTTTCTCCAGTGACGCTCCTTTTTCTTATAAAAATTTTCCCAGGTTAATTCCCAAAGTCATGCTTTTTAACTATCCTTCAGAAAAAATAATAATAAATAGACATTTTAGTACCAATCATTCTTAAAATTTTGCTAATAGTAGTCCTTATTACAATAAATAATTAACTAATGATATCTGATAGTGATAATGGCAATGTCATCTTTTCCTATACTTCTATTATGACCCTTATATGACATTTTCTAGCTTTAACAAATAAATATTGCTTTTTTATTTAGATATACCATTTTTATCTTTCATTTAAATATAAAATACCATTCCCACCTCCACCCAACTTCAGTGTTCCTCCCTGTTCTTTCTTTGAAAGTCTTTATTGAGGACATTCATCCAAATTGACCCATGATTTTTATCCCACAAATATTACATTGTGTTTTAAATCTTATTCATATCTTAACTTAATGCCATAGCCTGTATTGGTCGCAGAAGAGGTTATCAATAAAAGCACTTGGTCTATACCATAATCATTGAAAAAAGAAGTAAAATATGCAATGTTTAAAAAATTTTAAGTAAATTTATGTGTAATTTATCTGTGAAGCAGACAAGACTAGAAAATGCTAATTCTGATGATGATTTAAGTTTTGTTTACAGTAAGAAATAAAAGTCAAGCCAAGCATCAATTCATATGCTAATTATTTAACAATTTTAGACCTAAATTAACTATTTAGATAATACGAGGCAGCTGAGGTAAGTGAGAAAAAAGTTGAATGATGGTAGGATTATCAGAACCTCATGCTTTCATCTATGATTGGTATTTTTCATAATTTGAGCTCAAATCATTCTGAAGAAAATGTTCATTTTATCAAAAATTTATGTACAACCCTAATTTTTTAGTTTCAAGAACCCTAAATATATGTTATTGCCCTTTTTTAATTTTGGTTCATGTTTTTAAGTAAAACAACTTCATTTTTTATGGTAAATGGTACAATGATTCTATTTTAGATGTTATCCCACCGAACCTAGTTTGCTCTATGTCTCTTGAACATCATTAAGAAATGCATTGTTAGAAAATTATAGTCTACAAACTGCTTAGAAAACATATTTTCAGCTAAAACTTATTGGCATTGTCTGTATTGCCATCTATCCATTCTTCCTTAGCCTTATCATGGATGATCCATTATGGAGTTAGAGATAGCCATCTCTTAAGTTTCCAGCATATTTGAGATGACTCAATTGTATGAGTAAAACATTAAGAAACAAAACAGTCTATTTCCCATTATACTGCTGATGT
The DNA here is from genome assembly GCA_036926295.1 of Pachydiplax longipennis. NCBI lineage: Eukaryota > Metazoa > Arthropoda > Insecta > Odonata > Libellulidae > Pachydiplax > Pachydiplax longipennis. The sequence continues at coordinate 6,994,607 of JAVFKF010000024.1, read as the reverse complement.
TAATTCTAAAATGTTTTGTGTTCCTTACTCTTCAGTTTCCATGTAGAAGTTAAATAAACAGTAAAATGGTGTTTACTATTACACACAAAGAAACGCACTATGTAGAGTCCACAAAAACTTGTTTGTTGGACTCTACGTAGTGAGTTTTCTTTGTGTGTGATCATGAAGGAGTTCCACCAAGTCTCATCGAAATCTGTCATGGTGTCTACCAGCTCCTATTAACCTTTAACTGAAAGAAAAAAAATCCCTCTTCTCTTTCAAGGTTTGAATTATAAGAGCCCAAAGATCATTATTGATGCTTTATATTGAGTAAGAATTGAAATTTTGTCATACCCCACATAAGATACTCTCTCAAATACAACAGTATTTGGTTGATTATCTCAAGGGCATCGCAACCAGGTTTCACAAGGTGACATTTTTTATATAGATACATTGTGCTTATGCCTTGTGCAAGTTTGTGGCTCCCACCTGCAGCATAATCCAAAATCGATACGAAAAATATTGTCAGGAATGGAACTCTGGAGGGAAGGGAAACTCTTCATCTTTATTGGGATTGTGAAAAATCTATTGATATCACTTTTTTAATTACCTCTAGGAATAGTTTGAAGTAAGATACATGCATAACGTAGGAAACAAAACATTTTACTCCCATGAAAGTTCATGTTTTCAGATAACACGAGGACAAAAGTCGGTTTCCTTAGTTGAAAATTGTTTTGTTAAATTCCTCTCTTCGTCTGCTCTCCGATCAATCAACATTTCCTCTCTACATCCACACATGGATTCAGTTTCGTCAATTTCCTTTCCAGATAAAGTGCGTCTTTCTTCAGTGGTTGCCTTGGATATTAGGAATGAGTCGTCCAGGGAAGAAGATAACTCGCAAGACTATCCTCATGAGCAACCGAATGAAAGAGTTGGAACTCAAGGAGCGTTCATCCAAGTCTCTTCTCGCAAACGTTTTGGACATTGACGACGATTTCCGTCATGGCGGCACTCTGCAATCGAACAGTGCCGCAGCCACTGCCACGGCACCTGCCTCCTCCCTATTCCGGGGCTCCGGGTCAGGGCTGGCCGCCGTCTCAGCCACCGGTGGCAGTTCTCTTTCTACGAGTGGAGCCTTCACAACGGCCGCAGACGACACTGCCTCAGCCGCCGCAGCAGCAGCCGCAGTGGCCGCCGCCGCTGCATCCGCTGCTTCCAGGCGGCTTTCACCTCCACCGTGCGCCCTCACTCAGCGGGAGCTGCAAGCCATTCTCAGAGAGCTTCAATTTATCACGAATCGCATGAGGAAAGCAGACGAAGAGGCTGAACTGATCAGTGACTGGAAGTTCGCCGCGATGGTAGTCGACCGTTTCTGCCTCATCGTCTTCACGTTGTTCACTGTCATTGCAACTGTTGCGGTTCTTCTTTCTGCGCCACACATCATTGTCCAGTAACAGAGGCTCAGTTTTCCCATGTTTTTTTTCAGCACAGATCCCACGACACTTTGCAAGGTAATTGGGCATGATGAGCTTTTTTCTATAAGAAAATCCAGTAGTTGATATATCCTGCACCAGATTAGAGGCAGTCGAGCGCGATCTAAACGTTCCCTTTTTGACATCGCCGAGATCTCTGAGTCAGTCGACATTTTGGGGTTCATCTTTCAATGTTCTTGGTGTAGATTTATGGAACACCAGGTTCATAAAAGTGCTGTTAGAGCTGGTTTCTTAACTGCACGTTGTTGTGGCAAAAACTACAGACATTTTTATACAAGAAAGTCAATAGACTACATTCGTTGCTATGTATCGATTTTATAACATTTGTGGTATGTCTAATCGCTCAATCTTTCTGTTTGAGGAGTGAAAGTTAATTGTTAATCATTCTTGAACAATGAAACGATAGTTGTCCCGTAAGAAACACATAGTAAACAAATGCATAGATTGACACCCAGGCTAAGTTATTCTGTACTGAATGTGGGATGTTTGGTTTTAGGACCAATGTACAAAGTTATATTGTTATAAACGAAGGAAACCTGTTTACTTTATTCATCAGAGTGATATCCTTCCAGGTTTAATATGAAATAGGTGGAATAAGTTAGGCATAGATCTCTTTCTGGTAACAATAATTCATTCAGTGTTGTGATCCATAGCATTAACCTCAAGCAGTGTCTTTGACTAAAGCATGAATGATGGAATTTAGAAAAGGGTAGAGAAGCGACACTATTTGTAAGGATGATGTTTACCAGAACTGGCGGTTATTGTTATCAAATGTTGACCAGAATTATCCTTTTAAGTTTGATTCTGGTAAGTGAATCTTTTTAGCTGTCTCGTTTGACTGTGAGTACATGAGAAATGTTGATGAAAGAGAGTGTACATCTTAATGAGTACCATAGCAAGTGCATGTGGGAGCATTGTAAGGAAATGAAGAATGTTAATTGAAAAGAGTGTTGCAAATCAAGACCAATTTCGTAAAGAAAACCTCAAATGAATGCACAAACATTTTTAAAGATAACTATTGGAAATAAAAAGACTTTTAATATTAATTTTAAATGATTTTGAATGGAAAATTTCAAATTTTTATTAGAAATGTGGGAAAGAAAGAGAGATCATTGTTAATTAGATTTCACATGTCTAATAACAAGGACTGAATTTAGTAGAATCGGACTATTAATTGCCATAAATTAATGAAAACATAATAAAATTCAAGAGGTAAATTTGCCAAAGTAAGGGAAAGCTGTAAAAACACCCTTTAGCAGTTTTATATCCTATCAAGTACTACCTGCAACTGTACCAATGAAATAAATATTTTAATTTTTAGATTACTTTTATTTATTTTTAAAAAGAAAATGAGGCCGTTTTCAAATGATTTTCTTTGCCCAGTAAACATTCGTTATGACACCCCAACCAGCACAATAACTGCAAACACTGCTGAAATTCTGGAAAGATAACAGCTCTAAAATTCCTGAAGACTACTAAGCATAATTGGTGATAGAATAATTTATTCCAATTAATCAACTTGATCCTAGCAGGCAGTCGTAATAAGTAACAGTCTAATTTCGAAGGATATTTTTTAAATTGAGATTTTTGCATGCACTTCATACTGATATAATTTGAAACATATTTTTGTGGAATTGCATATTAACATTGAATCACACTGATCACATTTCGTTTCATTTATAATAGCAGGTTCAACAAACAGTTATCTCTCAGGTATGTTGTATAAAGTTTTTTTCTATAAAGATGCCTCCTTAAAATAACAAAATGAAAGTGTGAGGTTAATTTGTAAGAAATATAGGGAAAATACTCAAGAGTCTCAAACAGCAAAATTGTTCAAATCAGGTAGTAAGTTTAAATTCTTGATCCTTCAGTGATTGTGTAAGTGCATCTCTTGATGAAAAATTTACTCAAACATGAAATGTATCACTGATCTTTGATTTTGCAGAGTATTTTAATTTTCTTTTGAAACTGAGAAGTAGTGTGATATTGATTTCAGAAAAAGAGTTAAGTTTCTTAAACTATGCCTTAAACCAATATAATTGTCCAACTAGATACATATATTAAAAGTAAAAGATATTTTTGAGGATTTGCAGAGTGAAATCAGTGTTACAACTCAGAACATGCTTCAAGATTTATTCGAATTTGACATTTCCTGTCATCAAGAGAGGCATTTTAACCATCAATAAAAGCAAAATTAATCCAAATGTCTACCATAAAAATAATCAAAACTTTTGCTTTTTACATAAAGAAATAAATATGGCAATTATGTGTAGTCTTCCAACACTGAATTCTTAATCGGTTTCACATTGATTAATAAGTGTAACTCACTCTAATCTGAATTTTTAAAAAAGTTATTTTCTTTGGGAAAGTAAACTCTGATGAAGTTAAATTAATGAAAGCAAATGGTTCTCTTGGTTTGCAAAATAAAAATTTATCTGGGCAATAAGTGGAAAGTATTGAAATAGCTTGAAAGGTTTCCCAGAAACTCCTATTTTGAAATCACTATAAGAGTTTTATGCTCAACAAGTACTGAAGATTTTTAAGAATCACGCTATTTGGCAAACAATCGATACTAGCAATCCAACTGATCTTTATTTCCATAATGGAATGCCACTGAGTGGACATTTTGATGAAAATGAAAAGCATTAATTATGAGGAATTATTTGTTGCTAGCTTAAAAAGAAAGAATTACCTATGTAAGTTCTTACAATGTAAGTAAATTTCCAAATGTAATAAAATACCTTGTTACAACAGTTTGTCACTTTTTTATCAGCTACAAAATGACATGTTGATTCAAAAACCTTTCATATGATAAGAATGTTCCATTAGTTATGCAAATATATACATATGTACCAAAATTACAAATATGTATATATATTGATATATGTATGTGCATGGGAGTGTGTGCACATACATATAGATATATATATAATTATATAAATATAAATAATAGTTTCATATGTGTGTTAATATGTGTAAATGCAAGAATTATAATTTTATGACAATAAAATTTAATACTTTGTATCAAAGATTTTAATGCATAATGGAAAGAACATATTGAGATTGTATAAATAAAACTTTAATACTGAAAAGTTTGTAACATAAACTCTTGTGTTATGATTTATGAAATATTTTTATAAACTAGTTGTTAATCCTAAATGTTTATACTCTATTTAAGAAATGAAATCAACTGTTATAAATGCCTATGCAGCAGCTCAATTCACAAGTCATCTTGATCATCATTCATTCATTTTATATCTAATTTCTTTGCATGACATCTCTTATAATTACCCTTTAATATTTCAAAAATTTAAACAAAATACAACCATAACAGTGATTGATGTAATGAACAGGGCAAGTATGTTTTATGCTGTTGATATTTATGTAAAATGTTCCCATTAAAATAACAATTACCAACTATATTTATGTAAAAATCATGTTTAAATTAAAGTCCGTGAGAGGATTTTTCAAAACTGCACTCATAACTAAGTGAATTATAATTCCAGGGTATTTGTTATAAAAGAAATCTTGTTACAGTCAATAACAAAATCATTGCATGATATTTAAAATTTATGTAATGCATGCCATTACAAGGATCACTTATTTAATCATAAATGTTTCATGGGTTTCATGATCTGATGACAAGGCTCAACTATAATTCATGTAATATTCATGTTAGTAAAAGAATAAAAGTAAATTGGATGAACTTCATTATCACTCATTTGGCTTCAGCAGAATATCAGTTGCTGAAAAATAGTCCTACCCTCAATGAATGAAATCAAGTGCTCCAATAGTAACAGCTAAGGTTTCTTCCCTGTTATTGTAGTTTTCCTGATAAGTGGTTCTAACCATGAATTGAGATTTTTGATGAATTGAAATTTAAGTATGCAATATATAAGCAATTCTTCCTAAGTAAATTATTACTGATTATAAAGCTGCATGTTATAAGTCCCTACAGGATTTTTGCTTGAATTTCATGAAAGTAACAAAAAAAAAGTTCTTGTAAGTGTAAAAGAGCAGTTGTCAGATAAATATCTACATTGTACCCATCATCCAAAAGATTGCATGGTAAGTTAAGTCGCCTAGAAGTAAAATGAACATCTTTCATTATTAATTTTTTTGACCTTGAAAAACTGCAGAAAAATTTATTTCACATTAGGTTTCTGATATTCTGTTCATTGATTTTACTGCAACTATATAGATAATGTTACGTAAGTAAAATCATCAAAGGAGGAGGATTTCTACAATGCAATTCCTTTGCAATGTACATTCATGCTTTAAAGTATATTTTTCTGCCTCTCTACTTTTATTTCTAATACTATGTTCATAATATATGTCTTAAAACTTGTGGTTAAACTTATCTTGTGCATAGTTAGACCTTGTCTTCTAATGCATGTGAATCTTGATTATGATTTCATACAGCTCATAATTTGGTTCTCATAATCTGAGAGTTCCCAAATTGCATGTATAAAGTATTCTTTCCTTTCTGCCGCTTACATATTCATGGAAATGCTGAAATATTAAAAAATACACATTTTTTGCATGTTGCTTGCTTTTTGAAAATAAATATCTATGTCATGAAAATAAAAAAGTAGACTCAACTACCAAATGCAGCATTATTTGCAGCTGATTTTACTCCAAAGATAATTTTCTTTCTAATACTGTATTTTCCACAACCTTTTGGCAGTTAAAAATAATAATGCTTGGGGTATACTCAATCAATTTCTGTAACTCTAAAACCTCAAGAGGGAGTAAAAATATTTATGGATCTTTTCATCTGGTCTATGCAGGACAAACATTTTAATTTCATAAGATTCAATTTTCAAAGCTTTCACCAATAGTTACTCTTAGGAATCCATGTTCCATGGCCCTCCCTCCCTTTCATTCTTAGATTAGCAGAAATACTGACCGACTTCTAAATTGACTTTCTAGAAGGCTAATTTTCACCATCTCCTTCCCTGATAGTAACAGATCAGATTGTCACTGGTCCTTACCACTTTTTCTACCCAAGAGTTTAATTGTTTTCCTCCACAAAAGGCCACACGGTGTTGTGTTACTCTTGTTCAGGACTGTACTTAGTGGTCAAGCTATGTGAAATGCTGATTGTGCTAGAAACTAAGCTAAATTTTACAGTACTTAATAGCAATTTTTCATTTCTACTTATACTTTCTCACTTATGCGTACATGTATACAGTTTCTTCCTTGTTATCCATTGATATCATGCATGAGTGGATTATATGTTTCTCAGATTATCCATTAATGAATTTTATACTTCATCAATATTTACCATATTCTTTAAAACAATTCAAACAAAAATTTTAAGTATTTTCATGTTCTAATACAAGCAGACCTGCATAATAACTTTTTATATGCAGTGGGAATGAAAATACAATGAAATTATTGCAAATAAAATGATCTGCAGTCATATGCAGAAAAATTTTAATAAATCCATGAAACAATCAAATAACAGGCTAAATGCACAAATAATAGTAAATTGTTTATTCATGTAAATTATGATTAATATAAGAAATAAAAGAGAACTTATATTTATCTGTTTTCCAATTATTTGTGCATCCTCTTCCTGTCATCAACGTGGGTTATCAAGAGCTCACTGTACCAAATAATTCTATCATTATAATATTTTTGGTATTTATTTCAGTGATTTAACTATGAGTTTTTGCAAAGAATTAAAATGTCTTTAAATATGGGTTTTATTTTTATTAGAAATAAAAATTGGCAGTTAATTCTGTCAAATTATATAATTCAAAGATATCCATTTTTCTTTTTTGTATCATAAGAACCGAAAGTTGCACAGGACTTAAAAAAACATTATGACCAGCTGTGCTAGTATAAAAATTTATTCCAGTTTAATGTAACTAGGATAGTTATTAATTTGGTGAACTGCTTTTGTTTTTGACATCCCTTTAGTTTTCGCACAAATTTGGAAAACCTAGGAGAGTGAGTTTTATGCACTTGATTACTTTATTTGCTCAGTAGTATTTTATTTCATCTCTTGTTCAAAATGTCCAAGATTTTGCCAAAATATTGGTCGCAGAAATCGGATCGAGTGTATGCTTGCAGAACTATAAGAATGATACCAAACCTTGAGAGATAGAAAACCAAAGTTGTCTAAAGTTACTTTATTTGTTGCTCTATAACAAGGAAACAAATGGAAACAAGAGTGGCAATTGCATGCCTGTTTTTGATGAGATAACTATTAAAGCAAAACTTTCCTTAATGTTCCCAGCATATCATAAAAATATCTCACATGAAATAAATGCAATGCACTCTGATTGTGAAAATAAAAGAATTTTAAGATAAAAGAGAAATAAATTGGTATCCTGTACTGATTTCTTCGGTATTTTGCAATGATACAATTTTTTATGCACTTGATTACCTTATTTGCTCAGTAACATTTTATTTCATCTCAGATGTGCATTTTAGCATTGAATTTACCGAAACAATTTATTTAGAGAAATCTTACATAAACATGAATAGTTGGTGGTACCTATGTTCTTTGTTGCAAGAATTAGTGGAAAAAATTGTTCAAAGATGTAAAATAATCAAAGAATAAATATATAAATCATTTTTAAAGTATATTTTTGAATCAGAGAACCCCTCATATTATTTTTAAAGGTCTTAGAGAACCAGTCCCCAGTCAAATATTTCAAAAGCAACATAGAAAAATTTTATAATATTATGACAATGTGGTAATACACAAGTTATTACACTTCTAGGTTGAGGGTAAAATAGAGTAAAAGAGAGCAGTTATGCTTGATCATTGGCCACCTAAGTTGGGGCATTACTGCCTTCCTTTTTTGGGTCTGATTATTACTTGTCTTCAAAGAAATTTACATTTCAGGAAAACTACTCAAAAAATAATTTTAAATTGCCATTAAAATAACTCCTCTCTATTAAAATCCGTTGGAGAGGATTTATTTTGACTATTGAGCTAACATCTGGAAAAAAAGAGCCAAGATAAAATTAAATGTATTTCTTTTTGATTTAAGTGTATCACCATCATATTCATCACCTTCATAAAATGTCCCACCACAACAGATATCTTATAATTCATGCTAATTTTTCATTAAGACAAAATTCTAAGAATTGTCAAATGGCTAGTAACAGGAAAACATCTCCCTATAATGCCCAATAAAAGGAGAATACTCCATCTACAAACCTAAATTCTATACACTAGAAATATTCTAATGCCAATAAATATATTCCACTTATCTTTTACCTAACCATTTTAATGACATGATTTCTCACCTCAAGAAATACATTTAAACATTTCCAAATGTTATAAGAATGATTAAGTAAGACTGTCTTATTCCTAAAGCTGCAAGGATAGAGCAATTTTTGTGCGATTTTTTTGCATTAATAACATTTTAATTACGATAATGGAAAATTTTCTCTTTCACATAAAATTTAAACTGTAGAGCTGCATTTCATTCACATTACTAGTAACTGATAAATTACGGTTAATGTTCTCTTGGAATGGAAAGTCTCCATCATAGAGGCTTTTGCATTAAGATGCCTTTTTCATAAAATAAAAATGAAAATTTTCAAATCAAAAACAACTGTAGAACAGGAAATATAAGAGGGGTGTTCTAAAAGTAAGTTTCCTTATTTTTTTCTCAGTATAGGATTGAGGTAGGAGAGAGTCATTTGTATCGAATGATGGTACAGATGTTGTGATACTACTGAGTAATGCTCATGATCGCTCAACCCACTGGATGTTAATACAACAATAGTTTTCATGGAGACACCTTTGCATGCTCCCGCCAGCTGTGAAATCCAGATTGTTGGTCTTTTTTGTTAGAAAAAACAAAACAGTAGTGAAAATTCAGACATATCCTCAAGTTGTCAACAATGAAGATGCAGTATGTATTGAAATGGTTTGTCGCTGGCATAAATTGTTCATAAAGGGTAGACAAAATGCTTGTGATGAAGAATATTGCGGCAGGTAAATGACAAATCATCAAATTGATTTAAATAACGCATTTGTGAGACCATAGCATTTGATAAACACTTCACTTTTGGATGAAATTCTTGCTAACCTTCCTCCAAAGTTCAAAATAAACCTATTATCACTGCAGAGCATTATCCTTACAGGGTGGAGAAGTTTGTGCAAGGTGGTTGCAATGCTCACTATTGGCCCGACAACGCGTGACCACATTCTGCTCATGGAACTGTGCAACTGCTGGAAAACCTAAGTTGGGATGTCTTTCGTCATCCAACATAATCCTGACCTTCCCCCAGTGATTGCCACCTATTCCCAATGCAGAAAAAACATCTTGGAAGCTGGCTATTCCAAACGATTATGAACTCAAAAATGAAGTGGACTGTTGGGCAAGAAATGTGGCAGTAGTATGGTGTGACCGTAACTTTTACAAATGTTACCAATGTTTTAAAATGCATACAAAAAGAGAGGGATTATGTCGAGAAATAGAAACATTATGAATATAATTAATTAATTGTTTTCATGATTTATGGATAGAGATATTACTTTCTGTAGCTCACAGAAAATTACTTTTTGGATGCCCCTCGTATAATCCAGTGCAAGACAGCAGGGCATCAAACCACAATATGTATTGCTCCGTTTCTACATACAGAACAAATATTGGTTCAGTTCTGGTTTTGCTTCTTCTTACAAAACATAAAACCAGCTTGAACCATTCTGTCCACTCTTTTGTTCTTTGAACCATTGTTTCACTCTAACTACTGTAATACTATGAGTTTGTTATATTATTTCTACTTTTTATCATTTCCATTTCATTAAACTAAAATTTAGAATAAAACTAATCCAGAATAAAGTAATATTTAGCTGCAAGTAATAGGTACACATGTTTATCAAACCTTCCTACAATTACACTTAGATAAAATGTGCAGTGTAGGGAACCAAAATTTGGAACAGAATAAATAATGGGTTTTAGTTTTAGTTTATGTTCAAGAATTTTAATTTTTAAGTTCAGGTTCAGTTTCACTAAGGCAAAATTAGCTGTTTTTCAGTTTCAGCTCAGTTTGTTTGGTGCACCTTATGATGCTCTCAAACCATGACCCAGGCAACATAGTGCTTATATGATGATGGAATCAGATAGTCACCTGCAATTTCCTTTTATAGTGGATCCTGAACTAAAATGTCAGATTTTTCCATTACCTCTTTCATCTATGTATGAGATCTATCGATTGCCAGCTGCTAAGAATGAGAATTCAACAGCTCATTGGCATCTTCAACTTTCAAATCTTAACAACTAAGGTAAGATTAATAACTTCTCATATGAGCAATGAAACAGTTTCTGGGGCTCTTTCAACCTTATTTTTGAAAATGAGTAAACAAATTTTCTACCAATAATCTTCCAACTAAGTTTTTCAGAAATATCAAAAACCAGATAAGTTCAAGCTCATATAAGTTGTATCATTACTGTATTTGCTTAGATAGCAAACCTATGGCACATAAGAGAATTTTTTGCTTGTGTAGAACTCCAGCAGTTATTCTTGCTATTTAATCATCAATGCAATCATAGAGTCTCCAAAGTTAATAAAAGTGAATTTCATTAATAAATGAAGCTGACAAATGATAAATTCTGTCAGTAACAACATCTTAAGCCAATGAATATATAGATAATAACACAACCTTTACAAGAAAGGAGTTACCATACCTGGTCTACAGATATGAATATATGACTAATAGATATGAATATACCATCTACAGATATGCATTTCTATTTCCACATATTATGTCTGTGTTCAATGTACATTTTCCATGGTTAGGTAAAAATGTTAGACCATGGAATCTCTACAAAAATTACCCACTGGCTGGAATTGAAACATTTGTTAATAAAAATAAATCCCATCTCGATTCCATCATCACATATCATGCTACATTTATAATCTTAATATAGCTTTTTAGGCTAAAAACAAAAGAAAAGGAACTCATATTCAATGATTAAGAGAAAAAGGTATTCTCTAAGAATCAAAACCAGCAACCGTCGGGGGCAAAAGGTCTGGGGGTTGCCAGTTTTCAGAAGTACCTCAAACTGAAGCTGAACTCATTCAGCATTTGACCCCCCTTGACAATGGGAGCATAGCTCCGAAATGCACATCGGGTACTTCTGAAAACTGCCGATCATGTGGGTGATAATCTTTTTTTTCGAGGAATTGCCCCCATCAGTTGCCGCTTGGAGAATATCTTTGTCTCTTAAGCTTTTAAGGCATTTAACATGAAAAAATATTGCACATTTAAAAGCTAAGAAGAGTTGTTTCAAATGGAAAACTCTGAGAATAATAACAGGATATTAATATTATTTTAATGCAGAAGTTATTATAATTAATTTGAATGGCTAGTTTAGTTAAATATATTTCTGGTGCAGAAATAATTGAAGAAACTTGAACAATTCTTGTAAATTATTTCTGCATAATGAAAATATGGAATTCTATCAAACTCTTGCTAGAGAAGATTGATTTTAATTATACTTCTTAAACATATGTCCATGGCTCATAAAGACCATAACATGGTCTTTATTTCAATTGACATCAATTGATCTAGGCTCAATTACACATCCTGATTTTTTTTATTACGGCCCTAATGTAGTCCTACAAGCCTAAGTTACTTAAGGCTTTGAAGGCCTGTAAGGAATTTTAGATTTACTGTACAGCTAGTTCCAAAAAAAACTTACCACCTAAGCCGCAACCCGCATAACAGACGTGAAGCTCGATGAGAGCGAGTCTAGAGTTTTCCATGCATTCTATTGGCTCTTGGAGGGAGGAGCATTCTGATTCTTTTAAACCGTTGTGAAACGCGTTGAACGTATTTGTACCGTCTTTATTAGCACGAAATCTAGTTTAAATTTAGTGTTAATTTTTACTATGTCAGCAGCATAGTATTAAAAAATGAATGAGAATCGGATCTCCTTATTTCAGCCAGAAATTTCTGCGTAATTCACCTTTTTCTGGAGGTATCGGGTAAACTTACTTTAGCTGCTTCAATTATCCAATGAAAAATTATGTCATTGCAAGATTAAAAAGGATTATATTATTACGTTTTTATGCTCTTGACGCCTACAGGAAGAACTTTTAAATTTATTTAGAGGAAATTCACGACTATGACTCAAATAGAAAGATGAACGAAAACTCAGCAAGGAGATAAAGAATAATTAGGAATAAGAACACAATCAACTGTATGTCAACTAATTTATGTTGCAGAAAAATTCTATCGAGAAGGGGAGTATGAAAAACTTCGAAACCTACTGAGGAAAGCAAAGATGAAAAGAAACTTTATCTGGACGAATACACCGAGAAAGAATCATTTTAAGTCAACCTGGTAGAGAGCTCTGAAAATTAGACCCAAAACATATTACAATAAAGTAAACCAAATAAATTACGATCAACTACATCAGATAATTACATCAAATATTATAAAAATTTTAAATACCACCAAATCATATGATAGAAAGTAAAATATTTATTGGTGTGCTATCATCATTTTCTAAGGTAATTGTTTAAAATTCAAATTGCTAATTTAATATTTTAGAAAATAACATAGGTATTAGAACAGTAGCACAATTTAAATACTGAGGGGTACAAAATTTTTTCACGTATCGAATTAAAAATTAATTTACCACGAAATTAACGCCAGCATCTCGTAACATTTTTCCAAAAATATTGTTCATTGCCAGTCCCAGAAAAACTATCCCTTTAATTTAATCAAGTTCATGTTACTTGCAAAATTATGCTGTCCCATCTTTTATCTGATGCTAAATCTCTTTCTTGCCCCGTGGTGCAAATTTTGACTCGATTTCTTCACAGTTGAATTATTCTGCAATACAGAGAAGTATAAAATTTGCTTGATACGACAATTAACAGAGCATTAGGAATTTCAGTATATATGCATCAACATGCCACTCTGTTCTTACTTCCACCAGGCATTCGTGGTGACGGTATCAGATGAAGCATTATGATTTTGAGATGAGATTTGGCTGTTTCTGACAAATTCGCGTCTGAGGTTTTACTAATTCTTCCATGGAGAAAGAAGAACTTTCCTTCCCTCCACACTGGCCCTAGGAGTATCCCCTATTCATTCCTTTGTTGTTTCTTTTTCTTTTGTTGCGTCCATCGAAAGGTGTTGTCTATTTTCTCAAAGGAACCATAAAACGGCCGATGGGTGAAGGTGAACTCCGCTCTGAGAAGAAAAACCCCCTTTTCGGCAGATTGTGGATGGTCGCATGTATCCGGGGTAGCGAATTTGAAAGCGCTAATGAGGATTCCTGACCGCACCCCTTAGCAGGTATCAAAGGTTAGGGTATGGTGGCGGCGACCGATCACAAGTAAGGTGGGAAATGGTGGATCCGCGATTTGTAATCTTCGAGGACTTCTTGCAAGGAATACAGTTTAAGATGGTTAAGAAACAACAGTTAGTATGGCAAATCAGAACCTTAAGACTGATTTGCATATTGCATATAAACTCCAGGTTTCCTATACTTGCATATTGCAGGTTTACACGTTAACACCTGGTTTAGTTACATTTACATTAATACCCCGCAAGCCGCCGTATGACTTATGTCAGGGGGTGTGAAAACAACCACAACAGGATTTCCAATGTTACTGAAATGATTTTCAGAACTATACGCTAGACTAATGTTTAATAAGACTAATGATTAATGATTGCTGCTTCGGTTTCTGAATGCCTCAAGTAAGCTATATAACCCGAATTGTTTGAATGGTGCATAATATGTATAATAATTAAAAGAAAAATCACTATCAATAATTATGAATGATGGGTAAAAGGAGTCATGGAAGAACACGTTAAAAATAGAAACCTACGGATGGTAACCGGACTTACATGAGAATATTCCTGTAATTCTCATGATTCATACGTTAGCTGTTAAAATATTCTTGGTTCTATATGTAATCCATTACTCCAACATTCACTCCAAGGACCTTCGTAACACCCTCATCCTAGGCACATCATAATTCTCTACGAACTTTGCGAAGATGTTTTTTAAATTTTTTCATAGTATTTTTAAATAGTAATGCAAGGAAGATCATTCCAGTTAAAATAGGACCTTCGGAAAATCTGAATGATAACAAAGTTGACAATGTTTGGGTGCATCATATCAGAATTAGTATCTCTATATTCTGCTTTTAAAGTGAATGGTATAAACTGTATTAGCTTATACTAAATAACTAATTTAACAAAAAAAATGAAAAAATAAGTAATGCTGCCTATCGTCAATTTATATCAATCAAGCTCTTCGTCAATGATTGTTTACTTTATTTATATAAATTGTTTTTTATGCTTTATTTCGTCCCTTCATTGAGCTAAAAATTTCATAGTTTGGAATAACTTGAGAAATGAACAATGAACTAGAGAAATGCCATCTAATATTTATTCCTTACGCTTACGAGAACCAAATCTTCTGTTATAACATCTATGATACGAAATAGATAGAGCGTTGAAGATGATCTTACTACATCGACTAAAGTTTCCATTATCATGTCACTAAAATATGAATTGAAACGTAAATATGGAATTTTAGATACTCCGCATATTTAGTGTCGCAGAAACTTAGAGTTTATACGCCGATTACAGATAAATCACATCTCTAAAGTTAGGTAAGATTTAGAATAAACCATTGGCTTGCATAGATAGTAATACCAATGTTAGCAATTTTTATCGGTTTGAAAAAACCGAACTCTCTTTCCAAAATAAATTGCTGATAAGAAGATGGTTTAGGTTCTGGCTTAGTAAACTACTCGAACTTTCTTATAGAATTAAAAGATTGTTACGATACATTGAACATCGCTATTGTATACAATTTCGGAGATCCTGGGAATTACTGATGCATCAGAAGGAAATTTCTGAAAGTATGATAAGCCATGGGCGTTATATCCTGTATATTTGAATGTTAACCATTCTTGACTAATATATTACTAAAATTGGATAAATGAGTAGTTTCTCTGGAGGCTGTCATAAACGGAAAAAATATATGTTGGATGAGAAAATTGAGAAGGTGAGTGAGTGGGTTATACTTTAAAAGAGGTCGTTGCTCCTGCTCAAAGTAACCAATTGGTCAACGAGGAACGCAAGAAATGCCATTACCTATTGTGATTTATCCAAAAATCTGGAATTAACATTCCTCTTACACTTTCGGTTGTTAAATTCATGTGAGTGTATGTATTACTGTTGCCGTCGTTTCTCACTTCCCTATCTCTATCAAAACAGTCCCCCTCTTGAAGTCCTGGTGAATTCATTGCTTAAACCACTTCTTCCAATCACTCCTCTATCTTGCTTTTCAAATTTGTCATGGAATGTGGAGAGATGAAAAGTTTCTCATAGCCATACATTTTAAATACAAAGGAATATTTTCAATATCACCGAGCGATAAATATGTAGATAGACTATTCATACCAAACCACCGCCCATTCATCTCAATCATTAAAATTCTGTCGAAAAAATATGAGAGTTACGTTGGGCCAGCCATCAACCGAGGGGAGAAAAATTTCAACATGAGCCTCATATGCGCTTCTTATCCCCGTGTGATACTTACAGGGTTGGAATTACAGGTAAAAAGGCCCTAAAACTATTTCACTAAGTCCCTATTATTTCGCGTATTTTTAACGTTTTCTACATTATAATAATTGTAAACATGATAATAAACAGTTGAAATATAAACAATGCAAGTAGTTTTGTATGCATTCAAAATTAATTGAAAATTTTACATTCATAGCTTACAGTAGCATTCAATGAGCATTATGACAAAACCTCATTTCTATAAACAATGCAAGTAGTTTTGTATGCATTCAAAATTAATTGAAAATTTTACATTCATAGCTTACAGTAGCATTCAATGAGCATTATGACAAAACCTCATTCGCTCTATCTTTTTGTGTATTTTAGAACTTGATAAATACGAGAGAAGAACGTTTAAGAACGTAATGGTTTGTGACTGCAACCATTTCAAGAGGAATCCACAGAAGAAATCACATTTATTCGATTCACACTTCAATGACACCAAAAAA
This sequence comes from Pachydiplax longipennis, assembly GCA_036926295.1. Lineage (NCBI taxonomy): Eukaryota > Metazoa > Arthropoda > Insecta > Odonata > Libellulidae > Pachydiplax > Pachydiplax longipennis. Next base: position 6,978,114 of record JAVFKF010000024.1, on the reverse strand, counting down.
ATTCATTTTGGATTCAAAATCAACGTGAAAGATTGTTGTCTCGTATCCGTCATCTTTATTAATTCAGGAAAATCGATCCTAGCACATTTTATATCAATTGATTTGGACGGTATATTAAAAATACCAACTGCATAGATGATAAAATTTACTGATTTTTTACTGATCGAGTTTTAATTTTGATGCTTATCAAATTAAACAAAATTTATCTAAAATACGCAGAGAATGCCTCAAGACTTCATACTACATATTTACTTATAGATTTTTATGTATTTAAAGTAATAGCCTAGATATGGCCATGAGTTCACCTTACTTTACTTTTGTAGATTGCATTCACACAGGCTGTGATAAAACAGGTGATCGATATGGACTCCTTAGGTATATAATTTTAAAGGCTAATAACTCTTCTCTTGAACGATGTATAATATTATCTACTATTATAATATATAATATGACCCATTATTACCGCAGAGTTTTACAAGCGAAGGCGTCGAATTCAAGGTCTATACATTTTGGGTCCGACACTGATTCAAACTGCGCGGAAATTTTCTTCCTCTCATCTCAGTCCTAAACATAAGCTCAGAGCGGCTCAGAGGCAGATTTTGCAAAAATTTCCTTCATCCTGCTTGTGCCTTTCGTCTCAGACTCAAATTTTATGAGGGGAAGGGGGTTTGCCTCAGTTTCCTAGGAATAACGGGACCTCGTGTGCGACGCTTCCCTCGGTGCGAGAAGCAAAGCTAGAATATATACTGATTTGTAATAACCATTTTATAATAACTGAATTCTTGCATTACAACAACCATATTGTTATAATACTATTCTGCTACTCCAATGCCACCAAACTAAGGATACTAATAAATCTTTGCAATATCAATAATGCAAATAAATCCATTTCAACTCTGCAGGCAGAGCCAGGACAGAAGCAGACTATCTCCTCCATGTTTTCCCTCTCTCTCTCACTTCTTAAGGCTCGCTTGCAGGAAACTCGCTGCCTGTTATGCGGGTTGCGGCTTAGGTGGTAAGTTTTTTTTGGAACTAGCTGTACATTTCTTAAACAAAAACAAAAGAAGAATAAGCAATCCAATATAACAATAATAAAACTATTCCTGGTATTCAGGATATTTCATGTTCATGGTTTCAATCCACTTAAAATCTAGCTTTGGTCTTCATTTATCACTAATGGTCTTTATGTAACTCAAAAAATTATTACTTGCAATATTATATAGATAATACTAAATAGACAACCTCATAATTTCTACAAACCATGAGATTCTGTCATAAAATGTTCACCGGCCTTTAAATAGCAAACTTCAACCATAATATTCTTCTATCTTGATGAAATCATCACTTGGTTGACTGTTAATAAACCTGTAATTAAAAGTAAGCTGAGAAATTAATCATACTTGTATTCACAAAGTCACATTCAATCTTTGGAGCTCATACACAACCAACTAAGATTTTCAGTTTTTAAGCAATAAATAAAAACTCATCTCTCCTTTTTTATATTAGAACTATCATTTAGAAACTAGATTAGAACTATCATTTATAACTTTATCATTTAGAAATATGACTTAGAAAACCTTTTTTAAATTTCTTCAGAAATATAAGGATAATTATTGAAAAGTCATCTTTATGCTGAGCTTCCTGCAAATTTCAATTGGATTAACGCTGAGAAAATAAAATTCTCTAATCGATAAATCAATCATGAATGAAAATATTAATTAACAGAAAGAAGAGTATATTGATCTAACCGTAATCAGGTGGCTTTTAAACAGGAAAAATTGGAGCAAAAACCAAGTTAAAAATTATGCATACTAAAAGTCCCTGGGAACAACTCATAGCAGTCATAAAGAGGGATGGTGACAACAAATGTTTATTCTCACCCAATTGACAATCTAAGGCATTAGCATTCGTTTTATTCTGATAACTATAACTTACTTCTGGCTCTTTTACAGCATACTTTACAATCAGTTTTTATGACTTCATTTCTTTTAATGTAAACAAGCAATTGTTAACTTAAGTGGATCCACAAACTATTTTTGGTATCAATGATACAAATCATCCATTGCCTAATTTTATTGAAGATTAGAATGGATAGCAATACCAGATATCAATTGAGAAGATTCGATTGGCATTTTAATTTGGGAGATTTCTGTAGCATTCCTGCATTAAAATACTTAAAAATGCAAGAAAATAGCAACTGATATTTCAAAATTATCATCTGTATCAATAAATTTAATACTTTTGAAAATTTCCTAATTGTTAGACACCAAACTGAAGTAGTAAAATATTAAAAGGAGCATCTATTTACAGTGACCTCTTTAGATGAACAATTACTTATGAATTGTATCGTTATTTTCGATTTTGCATTGGAATCTATTTATTCTCAATAATCATCTTCATTTTGATAACATTTAATTTATAAATATAAAAGTACATTTTATCTTCCTTTAGGGAACAAAATGCAATATGTTCAAATTATAATACAAAAGAAATATTTTAATATAAAAATAAATATTCAATGCACTAAATCTCTCTTTGGAGATGCATAAGCCATGTCTTCATGAATGAGTCAGTCAAAGGCCATGGATTGATGAGCTGGAGTAATGAAAAATGTATTTATCAAATTAAATTAAAGAATTGCTAAAAAGGTTAGATATGCTGCAATCCCTGCAGCAGAATAACTAACTAGATACTACATTTTATCAACTGAAGGAGGCATTAGGACTTAATTATTGAAAATTTATATCCAAATGGTAGATCTGGGAACACAGTTGAGATGTTTAACTGATCCCTTCACCAAAAAATCCAGTATTATGTAGGAAGTAAATTTTTCATGTTTATCTGCTTATTTTCAAATATTTGTTCTATCATCTTTTAATAAAGAGTCCCCATTTTCTTTACTTATATCCATGTGCGGCATACCTTGCATTACCTTCCACTCTGGATTTGCAACTGAACACAATATATCAAATTCCAAGCCATTACGAAATTATAATATCACAAGGAGTAATTATCATGAAAATATTGATTTTTGCAATGATATCCAGGTCATTTTGAGTGGCTCAGTTAAAATGAGAAATCAATAAATCATTTTTATCCACTCAAACTATTCCTCTAACCAAACACTTAGGGAAACAAAAATGTTCTCAGGTCACAATGTATTTGGAGATCCAAAAGCAATTCAATTGAATTAAATTTGCTTGCTGCAAATCAAATGCAAAGGTCATACTTTCTGTTAAATCAATTTTGCAAAACATAACTCGGGAAGTAGTTAAGCACCTTTTATCAGTTTAGATCATGTTTTTAATATGACCTAGAAAGGCTCTCCAAGAATCTTGGTGATTGAACGTTAAGAGGTAATAAGTAATTATAACTTGTTTTGCATCACAGATTTCATGGTCTTCTCAGAAATCCCATGGCCACATGAAAAATTCAGCATAAATGACATTTAATAATAATACAAGATTTTGATTTAAAATTCAGAGAATCAAGACCTGCCTTCTAAATAATAATAAGGAAATGAGACATGGCTGTGGTCTACTATGTCAGAAAAGAAAATTTCCTTATGGTACTTGCAAGCTCAACAGTTGGCACACCTACAGAACTGATACTGAAAAGAAATTCATTATGGTAGATTTTTAAAGTCAATGGTCCCCGTTGGAATTCACCTCTCTTGTCTTTTTACAGAAAAAACTCTGCAAGAGAGCCCATTCATCAGCTTACATCAGCAGCTTAAGGAGTTTCTCTTAACTCACAACTTGCATTCTAGTCTCTTAATTTTGATACTCAATAGTTCACTGCATTTTGAGGGAAAAATTTGACTTCAAATGTCCAAGAAATCCAACCATCTTGTATGGTCTTTGTGTAAAAGCCATTCAAGGACATTTCATAAATTAAGATTTGTGGTTTCCAAAACCACCAACTTAATTTCAAGCTTAATATGGCTTCATTTCAAAGTGATGAAATAATTACTATGGGTTAATGTTTCCCCAGAGAATGGTGGTGATGAGGAGATGTACGGAAATAGCGAGCTTGATCAGCCCTCCTACCAAATGTCCTGTTTCCTTTCTGCTCCCTTACCCCAGATCTCTTATCCACTGTTTCTAAGGCATTCCCTTCACCTTTAACACTTTCATTCACCATTCCTGACTTCAAGACATCATACACTTTTTGTATTACACTATCTTTCACTTCCTCTGAAGTGGAGGGCTTGGTGGAAACAGTGTCTTTATGCACTGGATCTTTGGATGCACTGTGCAGATATGCATATGAATTAGTTATTCCATGGTCTCCTTTGGTAGCATTGCTTGCTCCTGGAAGTTGACTGCATGGTCTCCACTGATCCCTGTCTGCACTGCCAACATAGCACCTACAATATCATTTTTCATGGTTAGAGCAAATTTTGACAATTTGATATGAAGCTTTATTTCTTGTTTTTAGGCATTTTGATCTTACTGATCATCCTATAGGAAGATTAAACTGCAACTGAATAATATCTAAAAATGAGTTGTATTTTTGGCCACAATAAAAAAAACACACATAGGTATTCTATAGTTACGGCAGAAATTTGAAGCAAAAAATACCATATTTGACTGAATATATGATGCACTAGCAAATAAAATACACCACACTTAATTCATTACACTGACTGGATAATTAATCATAGCATTGTAAGAGTTTCTTCTTCCATATAGATGGTGCCATTCAATCATCCCTTACAATGAGCTATTTTATTTATTTTGATTGGGCATGCAGAGAGCCTGAAGTATGCCTCTTATAGATCCAGATATCATCTTCTCTCTTTAGAGGCAATCACTCCCATAAAAAAATTAGGAGAAAGAAAATTAAACAAATGAAATTAAAATTAAAGAAAGTTTATTATAAACCTGTAAAACCTGTTTTAAAACACTATCATTTAAGATGCTATTCCATTTAATACATTTTTTCCTGGTCCATACCATAGAAATTAAATTATATAATAATATAAATAAAAAGAAAATACTGCTAAGACACTCTGAAAACCTCTTATAAGGGGAATTTTTCCTGCACCAAATTTACTTCAACCTGTATATATATAGCAATATCTAAACCAAAAATTATCTGTATTCTGTGTATCACCATCCTATTCTCTACTGTCATGACTTGCATTGTCTTTAAGGGGTTTTCTTTTAATTATCTATCCTGTAAATCATTCATAACTGAAATGCACAGAAGTTAGGGGAAGAGGGTAATAGAAGGAGTAAAGGGGAAAGGAGGGGAAGGGGGGTTTTCACCAGTGGAGTGGAGTGCATCTTTAGAGCAAACTATATGATAAATTCCAGGATTGATGATTACTTTGATTCTATTTCTTTTTGTTCAGACATGAGCATGTTCAATGAAAATCAAATTGGAATATATTCATATGTTTTAAATAGCCAAATAATTTTTATTTAGGAGTTTTGAAACATTTACAGCACAAAAGTGCCCTCAAACTTGCCATGGAAGATGGTATCCTTCTGAATACCCGCACTGATGTCCAGGTCGGCAGCAATAGTCCCAGTCTTTGCGAATCGCCTTGCCTCCTTGGCCTTTTGCAACAGGGCATCCCCAAAAGCCCCCATCAGGGTGACGGGTGCAGGAAGTGCCAGGGGCACATGGCAGGCCCCCAACTGTCACATCACTTCCTTGTTCTTTCACATCAGAGCTCCAAGAAGAACCAGGCCCCAGAGCTTCCAATAAATAATCAAGATTAGAAAATTCAGTCATTACTGTTGAGGATTTTAATGACAGTTCAAAACTTATACTCTATGAATTTTTTCATCCAAGGTCTACTTATTTCTGTGTGTAATTTATTTCAAACAAATACTAACATGATTATCTTTATAACTTTCCTAGTTTTATATATATATATATATATATATACGAGTAAAAGTTGCTTGCATACTACAAGCTAATTGGTGAAAATTTACAATGAGCTCCCCTAACGGGTGTCATCTTCGAAGCTTATCCAGCAAAATTCTTAAAAATTGCCGCAATGCAATTCTTACATGAGAAATTTTCATCCATCTGGCATCGAACTCACGGTCAAAGGTAACCTTTCTTCCACTGTTCTACAGAAAACTACTTCAAACGCAAACGCTGTGATTTTGAATAGTCTCCTGCATAGAGAAAGGCCTCAAAACAATTTTTAAAAAATCAGTGTAAATGACCCCCTGGCGTCGAACACAGGACCCGTTCGTGAGAGACAATGGCATGGAAATGTTAGATAAGTGCCACTCTCACATGTTTCAAAGTTTCAATTCAGTATCTTATCAGGAAGGTCCTAAAATGAGATTCCGTTCTTCCCGCTTGAAATGCATGGTAGAATCGGAATGACGCTCTAGCATAGAACCAAGGACCACTAGAGAAGCAGTGGACGTCATGAATGAATCTTTTCAAACGCCTCTGTCACCATTCCGGGTTTTATCTTTGAAGCTTATCAGGAAGGCATTTAAAAAAATCGTCCAAAATTTCACCAATGCATTTCTTACGGAATCATTTCGGACCCACCTGGCGTCGAACATACGGCCATTGGTAACATTTCTTCCTAAAGTACTATGGAAGACCATCTCATCCGCAAACAACGTGATTTTGATTGCTCTATCTCATCGAGAACGGCCTCAAAACAGATTGCGAAAATACGCGCAAAAGACCGCCCAGCGTCGAACTCAGGACCCTTCCGTGAGAGAAGATAGCAAAATAATATTAGATAAGTGCCATCCTTACTTGTTCCAAAGTTTCGATTCAATATCTTATCGGGAAGGTCCCACGCCTCTGTCATCATTCCGGGTTTTATCTTTCCAGCTTATCGGGAAGGCATTTAAAAAGATTTCCGCAATGCATTTCTTATGGAAGAATTTTTGCTTCCACCTGGCGTCGAACTCACTGTCATTTGGCTACGTTTTTTCCATGAGAAGCATAGAAGACTACCTCAACTTCAACCTCCGAAATTTTGGTTCCTCTATCTTACCGATTAGTGCCTCAAAATAATTTTCAAAAATCCGCGCAATGCATTCTTATGGGAAAATTGCGATTTTTGGGAATTTCTGACATCGAACTCATGATAGCTAACGTCGATGTCTGAATTATTCTGGCGTCTAGAGTGTAGGGTGTACGTCGAAAAAATCTGACGTCGATGGCGCTTGTGGAACATGGTCAGAATTCGTATCCCCTATAAATATATAGGTATATCCGGAGAGTTAGCTTTATATAATAGATATATATATATAATTTTATATATAAATAATATATTTACAAATCATGACTGCTACTGACCATAAGCAAATATTCAAAGATTCTAGATTTTTAAAGGAATTTAATGATATTTTGCCAACATTTTGTTTTAAGACACATGAATAATGAAACCGAAATATCATGCCAGAGATACAAAATTATGCATATGATGATATAATACAATAATTTAAATCAAAATACAATAACAAGAACTGTAGGTATGAGAAACTTAGACCATTATAATAACTATGAAATATGATGTTCTTCTATTGGAAATGCTACTTATATATACTCTCCACTTCTTGTACAACTTTGAGATGGGACATCCAAGTCTATTTCTATATCTCCTTCCTAATAGCTTGTTCTATTGGTAAATCTATAAGCTCCTTAATAACTTAAAAGGAACCAGGAATTGAAAACAATTAAGTCAAACAATTGCAGAATACCAAGGAGAAAAAGCAACAAATAACCAAAAGATGTATCTTTGAGACAAATCATCATAATTATCTGTAGTTCATAAATCCTCACTAGATGAACAGCCCTTTTCCCAGCTATCTGATAGAAATATGACAGAAAAAAGATTACATTCAATCACCTTCACTCCATGTAATTCATTATATTATACAAATCACAATAAGGATGCAATCACTAAGGATGCAAGACTACAAACTTCCCCTCAACCAGTTCCACCCTCCTCTTCCCCTAACTCTGATTATTTGTGCTCCTTCTTAAATATGATATTTGTAACATCAAAACCAAAAAGCCCATTTTGTTATGAAAAGATATGAAAACTTCAATACATTTTGAGTTCCCATATTGTTAAGGCAACAATGGCTTAGGATCTGTCATGTGAATCTTTTGAATGAGCAATTTCACAGTCATTTGAAATTTTCATTTTTGGAGGATCTGATAAAAGGTATCAACAAGAATCTTAGATCATTACACAATCATTGAAGTCCTTGCAACTCAAACTAGTTCAAATAATGTTAACAATGAAACTATTGTATGTTCCTAAATCTAAGATGCACACAAGAATAGTAAGTCTTGCAGGGGAAATGGGTAAATAATAACAAGATTGTAGGACACCATTCATTGTGGTGTGTCATCCAGACAGCCTTAATGATCACTTACAAAAAGGATGGTAAAAGCAAAAAACTGAGTTTTAGCTTTAAATCTTACAGTAAAGTTAGCTTTCCTCTGTGACACCTGATTTATAACAATGCAATTCAGATAAAGAATCTTACCTTATACTTGTTATCTCTAAAAATGCAAGAAAGGTGTCCCTAAGACTTGATATAAAGTAAAGCTCTGTAAAGCTTATTTTACTAATATGCAAATATAAGGGGTGTTCAAATGAAAAGGTACAAAACGACACTGTGGGTATAATTGAAGTCTTTATTTAAAAGTAATCACCAGAGGCCTGAGCACCATTATCCCACTGTTTAATGAACCAAAAGATTCCCTGCTTCCAGAATTCCTGTGTCTGTGACAGGAGTAAGTCCTTCGCCGATTGATTGTGTGTTCTGTCCAATTGACACGGCAGCGTGTATGAGGACATCATGACATTCTCTTTGCAAAATTTGATGACTGAGAAGCAGCAAGGTGTCATCAGATATCTGACTGCAGAAGGTGTTAAATGGGCCAATATTCATCACCAGTGAGTGACTGTATATGGAGGAAACTGTGTGTTTGTAGCCTATGCAAGTCCATCAAAAGCAAATGGCCTTGGTTGCTCATGAAGGGAGTGATTCTGCTCTAAAATAATGCGCATCCACATGCCTCCAGGGTCATGCAAAGTGTACTGGCCAAGTCCAAGTGGCTGCAACTTCCATCTGTTTGCTTCACTAAGAAAACATCTCAAAGGAATGCGCTTCAATTCAGATGACAAACTGAAGGACACAGGGAAAGACTAGCTCTTGTCACAGCTACAGGAATTTTGGGAACAGGGAATCTTTTGGCTTGTTAAACAGTTGTGCTCAGGTCTATGGTGATTATTTTTTCATAAGACTTTAATTTTACCAACAGTATCCTTTTGTACCTTTTCATTTGAATACCCCTCGTAATTGGGATTCTTACAGTTACTGATGGCATTATAACAAAGTTGCTTTTGTGTTTTAATTTATTCACTATAGATATCACAAATTGATACATTTAGAACTACATTACTAGTTATCTGAGTGGAGCCACATTATAAAAATGCTCTTTGCTTATATAGCCTTAGAAATACACATTATTTAAAGGTCTACCTAATGAATTTTAAGACAGTTTTTGGTGAAGATAGTAATTAGAGTAAAGAAGGATTCAATATTATGACTAAAATTGATTTCTCTTTTTTGTGATAGTGATTTTTTATTCGTTACTGGTCTGATCATTAAACAAAATAATATTACCATATTCAATTTATTCACAAATAACGTTATATATAAATATAAATATAAAAATTTAACATGAAAAGTTTAATAAGCAAAAGTTAAAGCAGAAATGCACATGCAAATCTTTTTATAATGGCAATTGTTAGAGTCAACAAAGGTTCCTCATTTATAGGAACTAGAAAATCATTTTATTTGGCAACTATTTCAGGCACAGAATAATGTAAACCTCAAAACCATTCTACATTTGATACCAGTATACTGTGCCATTTCTGAATTTCTCTTATTTTCTTGGTACACAAAAATATAAACCTACCAATTCTCTTTACCTCCATCACAGCAAATAATATGTGATAAGAAATATTTTCACAGCTAATTGTTGCTAAGATGACAAGCCAAGGTTGCCCTCAGACTTTCACAATTCAGTGTGCATGTCTTTATATATCTAGAATTCAGATGGGTTTAGACTAGGTTACCAGTCTAAGTTTTTGGCCTTAAACTAATTTTTTCATGACAAATTTCAATTAAATTATTTCAATGGATTTCCTAAACATTTGAAGAAGCATATATGTGAATAGAAAGCATTTTAGTTTTTATCTTCTATGAGTAAAATGCATTAAAGCAATAGACTACTACATCAAGCTAATCTAGCTCTACATAGCATGAGGTCTTCACATAGTAGTGAATAAAAATTTTAAGATAGTTTCTTAGCATATAACAGTGATATCTATAATTTATAGTTCTATAATTTAGTATTCTATTCTATTCAATCAAGAAGAAATCTTAAAATTTAACTTACAGTTATCCAGGTATGGTGGTAGTGATGGTGGAGGTGGTGGTGAAGTAGAAGGTGGTGTCCGAGATGGGGGAAATGCATTCTGCAGTGGAAAATCCAAAGATGCCATCATAATTGAGTCATCACCACAAGCCCTGCCCCTTGTTCTGCCATAAACATCATAATCTCTGTCTTGCATGAGGTCTTGATAAGGATCCAACTTCTGCAGAGGCTGCCCACTGAGGTCACAGTTAGATAGACCTTGGGTTCGTGGATCTCCATTGAAACTGCTCAGAAATATATTTATTATAGTGATTGAAGCTATGTAACAACTTCATCTAATTACGGACACATACTTGGACAAATAGCAGCTATATATATACCCATACCAATTCCCTGAATCTTTCTTAACATTTCTTACAGATAATACACACCAAGAAGAAAGTAGATCAGAAACTACAAGAATTTTTCATTTAATTAAATGCATTTCCAGCTAAGGTCATTAATTGTACAGCTGAACCAGTACTAAACTGAGGGCCATAGATTAACAAACAACAAAGCATAAGCCTTTTCTAACACAAAAAGGAAACTTAGATCACTTAGATTAGAAAATACTCAACCAACCTTTGAAGACTGAAAACATCTCACACCATAATAAGTGAAATATACAATAAGAACCTTTAAGTGACAACAGGTTAGCCAAGTGAGCATCGCTTTTGGCAATGGCAAAATTGGTGCAGGGCTCTATTCCTGGAGGAAGCCCATATGCAAAATGACCTCAGCAGTCAAGTTCTAACACTACTACTACAACTAGAGCCACTGAAATTTAAAAGGTTGGCAAGAAGATCAGATTGTAAAAATTAAGTGTTGAGTAATCTAAGGGAACTTTTGACAGTTAAACAAGAACGGTGTTCCACATATATATGATGATATTAAGAAAGTCAAGAACTAAATTTTTTTTGATATATGTCAAGTATTATAAATCATTATCTAGTTCTTACTTGACAGATTAAATAATAATCATAATTATCTAATTTAGTAATTCACTATTAACCATTAAATAAATATAATAGCAATTAATGAAGAAGAAATTATTTGAGAATCAAAAATAAAAATTATCCAAACAATAATCTTCATTGAAGATTTCAAAATTATATTCCATGAACAAGAAATAGGGGGCACAATATTTCTATCCCTCTAAATAATTATTAGATTCTTTTGCTGGGAGAGTCTTATAATTAATACATACCATTTTAACTGCTTGGACAGTTACAACCTTGGGAATGCTTTTATACCATAGTCCTTTGAGCTTCTACAGGTGAAAATTAACTATCAATATTTGAACTATACATTCAAGGATCAGCTTCAGACTTTCAGCCACCTTAAAACAAGTTTCTGACACTCCTTATCATACTCATATTCCATAATGGTCATAGGCTCACTTTTAATCAAACATTGGATAATTGTTGATAGATTACAAACAATTTTATTAATTTTGCCTTATTTAATAAGCAATCTTACCTACGTATGAAAAAAACAGAAAATGTTGAACTTTGCAGCACTAAGTATTACATGAACTATGTAGCCTAAAAGGATAATATATTTATCAGTTTTCATAAGGATATGAACCTTTTATCTTCTTTTCAGGATATGATCATTAAAACAAGCTCTTCCAAGGATCCTTACAGCATTTACTCTTTATTAAATTATTGTATTTATGCTTACTTTCTAAAGAGAAAGTACTACTGGTGGTAAGATTTATTCAATAAGAGTAGCAAACTATTTCAACTACTTTCAATTTGTCTTACAATGTATTAATATAATAAAATATTAGTATTCCAATAAATGAAACCACTATATACTAGAATTACATTTTGGCATGCAAATTAAAATGTATCCAAGAGCTGCTACTGGTTACAAGTCAAGTCTAGCTGCTTGTGGCATTCACGCAGCTAAGGGTACCATTCCGGTTGGTCCAGAATTCTGAGTGGAAAAGTTCATAAATGATCACCTAACTGCGATACTTGGAAACTACATGGAAACATTGGAACTGAACAAAACGATTTTGAAACACAATAATAGCTACCAAATAGAAAAACTGAGTTGTGTTCCACAGAAACTTTAATGCACGAGTAGTTTTGTGAGAGCGCTTGCGAAAACGGTGGTGCATTAAAGTTTGTAAGTAAATTACCAATGTCTCTATTTGGTCTCTCCTTGAAGTCACATCTCCCAACACCGATGTCATTACAATCTTAGTTACAATAATTTCAAAGATGCATATTGGTGTAGCCTTAAGGAAACCCATCACTAAATTAATAGCTAACCTTGTTTTTTTTCAAGAATTTACACTGATGCAAGCTTCCCTTGCCTTTAGTGATCTTTCTTCTACAATTTCGCCTTAACTGCTGAGCTGGAGAGAAAATTAAAATGAACGCGTTCCGGCGTGACCTCTTGATGATTCTATCGAATCTCATAATGTAATAAAATTTTTCATGGAATTAACGAGTTAAATTTTTGAATTGGAGGCCACAATATGCCACCCTGCGAACCGGCCATTCTTCCGTGATCCTTATTCTAACAATCCTGCCACTTTGAACAACTGATTGGCGTACAATTAGCGCCACCATTCTCGCCACTGACTACACAACTTTTCTACTCACGAAACACTGCATAAATTTTAAATTCTTTTAGGATAACTAGATTATTTTTCCGGATCTAGATCATAATAAATAGCACTCTAGTTAAGCAAGTTAATGTAAGACAACAGTGATACCACACGTATGCGTACGTCGTGTTTTCTTCGGGACGGGAATGTTTTTAGGGTTTCCGGATAGTCAAGTGGGCAGTGTGCTTGTCTGTGACGAGAGCGGTTACGTGTTCGACCTCAGGTAGGGGCTCATATGTGAGGAATGGCCTCAGCTATCAAATCACTTTCAACATTACTGCGACAGTGCCATTTTTGAGCAATCAACAAATACGTTTTCAACCCCTGTAAGGACTTAGCCAGTAAAATTCCACATTCCCTAACTTTAGGAAAACATGGAAAATGTTATTATTATCACTTCGTTTGATGTTGGACTAAGAAATAAACAATGCGTTGATACCTTACCGAAAAGAATATGTGAAGACCTTTTAAACACCTTTCAGTACTAAGCTGTATTAATAATTTGTATTGATCGAAATGTCTGAGAACGAAGCTCAAAGCTTTCAAATTCTTACAAATTTTCTGTCTTGCATCTTCATGTAAAGAAGTGCCCCGGAAAACCTAAGCATACTTGCGAAACCGATCGTATGTTAAAATCTCGGTGGAAAAATACTATATGGCCCAGATTCTTCCGTCTATATATGATATGTATGTACTACACACATGCATAATATGTGCATTACACTTGTGCTTATGCATATGTAAAAGTGACTCTTAAAATTATTTGAGATAAGCATTGAGGTAATTAAAATAATCTTCAAAAATGGCTTTAGACTTAGGTCCGTTTAGCCCTGTTTGCTAGCGGACAGTGCTAAACATAAATGCTAAGATTTGTAGTCAATACTCGGTTTTGGAATTCAGTTGTCACTCTGGCAAAAATTATTGTTTCTTTCAGTTCAGGTCCTGAGTACAAATCAATAGAGACTCACACGAGTTAATTTCACTCATTAATTCCTCACCGGTAGCTGAATGCTGCACAGTGAAACAGTCTGCTCTGGAAGCATTCTTTTGCGCATTCCTCTGGTCCTCTGCCTCTCACTCTCATGGACACGAACAGTACATCATTGGATTGGTGGGCCTCATCACCGGACGCTGCATGCGCCTGACCATCGGCCGTTAGACGGAAGCCTCTCTTCACCAGCACAAAGCACTCTGTTTCCTGAGACCACGGTCGATGCTGCTTTTGCCACATCCCTGCGGAGGAATCTGCGGCTGGAAAGCGGTCGCTGGAGTGAGGAAAATGGGATGCTCCGCTCCAAGAGAATCCCTCTGAAATAAAGCAACAACTATTTGCTTTTTCATCAAAGAAGAACATAATGCACATGAGAGTTTCTCAAAGTTTCCAGAAGAGACTCATTATTATTAAAAATAATGAATTCCCCCGTTAAAAATATGAAATATTACAAAGTGTTCGTCTATTTTATAAAATATCTTATTGATTTTAATCGAAAGCGATATTACACGACCAAAATAAGAATCTGTACTCAATTTCCAATCTTTTGGTACTTGTCTGGAACTCGAAGGACAGATATCTCTAATTTAATCTTGTAAATGAAATGAAATGTAAAAACTATTACTTGTGCGTTCTTTACAAGAAAATTTTCGAATCGGACAGACAAACCCATGGTAATGAATGCGAAATATATCGATATTTAATAAATGAATGCCCTCTAATTTTCTCTAAATTTCAAACTTCTATCTCATAAGAAAATCGAATAAATTAATTTCAAACTTCATTACATAACTTGCCTAGGATATGTGACATCGGATGAATAAATATAAACACAGATATCCAAGAGGCGTTATTCTCTATCTTAGGTACAGGAATACTTCGAGAGGGCATATCAATCTTCAAAGTTTAAAGATGAGTCATAACAACATCCAAGGTGCAATTAACATGGTAGATTGAAATTTTTACTTCCCCTTCGAGAATCGGACACTTTAGCTAGTGAAATATATTAGGAATACAAAAACATTTTATAGATATACAATTCACACATTCTGGCTTAAAAGTATCAGATATATACAATAATAGATTGAAATTTTAAAATAAGTTTAATTAGGTTCCATCATTCCGTCAAGCACGACCACGCAGAGAACTGCGTGGTTGTGTTTTGTCAATAAATTAGGAAATAGTTTCTTGAAAGAAAGAAAAGGAACTTGGCGTTCAATGAATAAGAGACAAAGGTTTCTCCAATCGCCGGCAGCGGCAACCGTCCAGGGCAATTCTCCGGAATAGGATAATCTTCCGGCGGCAACCAGTTACTCAGAATTCCTAGTCCGGAGAATTGCCCTGGACGGTTGCCGCTGCCGGCGATTGGAGAAGCCTTTGTCTCTTAAAGGCCTGAACCCACCGGTGCGGCGACGCTGCCGCAAGCGTTTTTATGACACTTGGGAGGGTAGCCAGAGGTCTGTTATGTGAAGCAGAAACGCACCCTGTCCGCATGGTACGCCCCACCGGCAAAAATGACGCACTCACTATTTAGGAGCTCTTCTGTTTAGGATCGACATTTCGCACGCGTTAGCAGCAGGTGCTGAAAGAAACTGATAGCCGTAAGATGACATTTCTTAAAATTTTATTTCCAACGGCTATGAAATTGACAATTTCAAATACCGATGTCATATGAATAAGAGATAATTTAAATACTTACCGAAACGAAAACAAGTACTCAATGAATTTAACTTAACAATTTCATTTACCAATAAATTACGCCGATGAACTGATGAAATGGTGACTCGCGAAATTTTCTCATTTCCCAGTCTGCGTAAGACTGCGTTTGACAATATTTGATTGAGCAGGCTGCGGCAAATCGAAAAATTGTGCATGCACAGTTCGTAGCCGTGCGGCATATTTGCCGCAGCGAAAACGCTGCACTAATCCCTTGAACTAATCTGCCGGACGGCACCGGGTCGGTTGGGTCGGCCCCATATGAAACCATTGAATTTGAGTACGTGACGAACGCAGAGGAAGGACCAGGTACCGTCATATAAACGCATGCGGCTGCGTCGCCGCACCGGTGGGTTCAGGCCTTAATAGTTTCTTGTTAAAGGTTTTTCCTATTTTTCTCTCGTCATGGACTACCACAAATTTACTCGCCATTCCGTTGATTTTAATATAATTACTTCTCAGAAACTTCCCCACTGGAAGTTTTTCCTACGAAAACAGAACGGAATACACGGGGCCATAAGCTGTATATGGTCTTTTCATGACTCTGGACGATGAAATTTATAGCTTTTTATGTCTCTTGAATATTTGATTTTTCATGCTTAAGTATGTATTATTTGCAAATCATAATAATAATCTTCACATTCCCAAAATTCTTAATTTGCGACCAGTGAACATCTTTGTATTATACATGATGCCCTCCCATTCTTGCTCAACAAATGAATCTTCATCCACTAATTACCCTTTCTGCAGTTCTTAGCAAACATTACCTTCACGAACCGTTTGCTCAACTGGTGGATCCGGCCTCACCGCTCCATAGAATCCTGGAAGCGAACTTGAGGGCATTTGGTGGGCCCCATGATCATGAGGAAAGGAAGTTGGGGGAGGCCTCCATGGAGGGCCCTGAGGCTGAGAAGGGCAAGGCCCTCTGCCATCCCTGGTGAAGTACTCCACACGATCGTTTTCACCTAGATGCCGGAATTCTAGTGAAGACAGTGGTACTGCAGTCAACTGGCACAAGGACTCTTCCCATCTAAACAGATACCAATATTAATATTAGATCTTTTGTAACTACATTGCACAGTTTTCTTATCACGATCCTAATCTTAATAAAGATTAATTATTTGTCAGTATTTATTTTGAATTGGTTTAAACGTCCAATAATGAGCAGAGCCAAGAAACAACGAATGCACTTCTCGAGGAAACCTAGGTGTTCACACTCGCTGCCAATTCGGCGTTTCCTCCGCAAAATCTGAAAGAGTTAATTATTATTAGAGGAAAATTGCCATTAATAAGATATTAGAATTAGTAGATAGTGGTAGATTCGTGATAAATTCTGTTAGCGTAAAAACAGCAAAGAAGACGCTATCCATGCTTAGTAGAATGCATATGTCAAAGAATTAGCTAATGACTGTAATTTTTAAAGACACAATTTCACACTAAATAAAGACTTGGTTAATTTTTCTTGGATTTCCATTACAGTTGGATATACGAAACAAATAATGACCTGAGGAAGAATTACCAGAATTAAGGCAGCAAAGCATAAAAAATCGATCTGAAATTTCATGTATTAGGACTATGAAGATCCTTCTCAGTATACGAGTGGTAGTATTTCGTCAGTCAGGAGACCGCCCTTAACAAAGGCGACCGCTTGGCTATCTGGAAGCCCAAGTATCCGATCTCTAGAACTGTCCCAATCATCGTTAATAATACAAGAGTGACATTTGCTATGACAGCGTTCTTATCACAGGCCATCTTGATTCCTATGCAAAGCGAAATACTGAAGATGAGGAAGGCGGTCCCACTCTGATGTGAATCTGAAGATAGCGCTGAAATGTGGAATCCAAAAGAGAATACGAACGAAATTATATTCCTGGAATCTGCTTTCTGTCGATTGTTCCAGTAAGGATAAGGATTATAGGTTCAATTTACTCTTCATCTTTACTTAGAAGGCTTCAAATAAAAAGAGCAACTTTGTGACTGCTAAGCATTGACGCGACATTGTTGTCTCTAAATAATTGTCATATAAATCAACTTATGATTTCGACATCTTTAGCGATAATTATGAAGTAATGTGTGTGTAAATAATTTAAATCACGAAATAGCTATGATAATAGAAACACGATATTTAATTTAACTCACTATAATAAAAGACTGTATTTTCTTTATGTGACACCGACTACTGCTGCTTTACTATGGGTTTGATTTAACACGCCAAAAGACTCTAGTCTCCCTATAGGAATAATGTATGTATTACGCTATAATACAGGATTGCCTAGTTTGTTACTAGCCGATAATATGTAAGCGGTACACGGTGTAAGTACACTTGGTTAAGGGGTGGCCTCGAAAAATCAAGAGAAATCTGCAAAAGGGTCAAATTCCATCGCTATAAGGGTAAATGAAGATTCAAAATGTGATATTCCACTTGAGAACTTTCTAAAATAATTAAATTTATAGCATTCAACAAAGTGAAGGTTTTGTTTACAGATATTCTTTAACTTTATTACATGTATTAGACAACACGGGAATATCTGTAATGTATGAAGAGGAATTTTGGTAAAAGTGAATAAGTAAGCTAAAGATGGCTCAAATGGAAGAATAAAGACGTTGTATGCGTGCGAATCCGGTATAAACAGGACTGAGATAGGCCAACCAAACAGACGGGAGTCCAGATTCCCCTGACTCTTCAGTAACTAAAGAAAGAACATATATCCCTGTGGAAACACAAGACAGCCTGAGATACGTGTCAGAGTTTCCTTTCCTTCTTCTTGATTTCCTCAACCTTTGGGTTATTGGCCAGAATTATTCATCTTCTTCTCGCGAGAGGTAAATCCTTTACCTTTCCGTATGATCGTCCATCGTTTGTCTTTCTGGCCTCACTTCGATCAAATTCAGTCTAAATGTCTTAATTGGAGTCCTATAATCTTTCCTCTCTTGCTTCCTATCATTTTTATAATTTGATGTTCTTCCTAAATTTTGCAAAACTAGTTTATTGATTACTTTTATGATCCATTATATTTTGAGTATTCTGCGCCATTACCAAATTCCGAATACGTGCATTTTAATTTTATTTCTATCTGATAGATTCCAGCTCTCGAATCCGTATAGACCTACAACCCACTAAGGTTTTAATATATGTATTTCTTTCGCAGGCTTATAGTGTACTGCGTCTAACGTCATGAAAAGACCACGTTAAATCTTATGGCACCATGTATTCCTCACGGGAGAATGGCGCGCGCTGTTTGTACTGCTCCATCGAAAATCAATTTTACTTTATGCTGGTCGTCTTCAAAATCAATTACCGCCATCTTTCTTTTTCTACCAGAAAGCCGCTTAAGCTCGTGCCGTAAGTAATACATGGGGCCATAAGAGTTACCTGGTCTTTTCATGATGTTGGACGAAGTATAGCAGCGTTAGCACCTTTTACATTCAGAAATCTTTCTTGGCCAGCGCTACTCTAGCTCTTCTAATTCCTCTTACCATCGGAGGATACCTATTGCCTTTCCTAATGAAAGTAATAACTTTCTAGCTTTGCTGCACCGAATCTCCATCGTTGTAAAAGAAGAAATGTATGCCTCACCTGTAGACGAACCCCTCGCAGCGGAAGTGTTCCTCAGTGGTGCATGCCACTCTGCACTGCTCGAGGCCCACCGAAGGAACTGTGCGATGCACGAAGTTGTCCGGAAGAAGGCGTCCCATTCCAACTCGACGAAAGCAATCTGCAGGATAGAAAACAAATGCACTCTTTTAATTTAAGCAGGGGCGGATATGATGATAAGGGTACTAATACCTTGCGTATATCTCTAACCGCAACAATGTTGTTAGAGCCTTAACTCTCTCCAATTAAAAATATTCGTGGAAAATCCCGAAGATCAGGATAATAAAAAGGTAGCATTTTGTCCCTATTTTTTCTTTTGAGCTCTTGCCCTGTGAAGGTCTCTTGTTTTGCATTCTTCAATGCAAGTCATTATCACCCCTTCTGGATCACCTAAACTTAGTAGTATAGTCAATCATTGTACGTGAAATCTGGCTAAGAATCTAATAAAAGTTGTCACTACATCCATAATTATATATAGATATTATAATCTTAGGAGACTATTCATAAGATGAACATGTAATCATAGAACTCCAACATCTTTGCTGCAAATATAGGTAGGTCACTGAGAGGTGACCAGGTCTACTGATTTTGCTATTAAAGATTATTGCACGGATTTGAAATATTGATCAATTTTTTCTCTGTATTTTAGATATGAATTTCTAAAGATAAAAGACACTTTTTTTCTTTAAATGTGATAATTCTACCCTAAACACTTTTATGCACCTTCAACTTCTGTTTGGAACGAATCAAAAGCGCAGTAATATGAAAGATAATGATGGGAATCTGATGATTCATAATGGTAGGGGCTAAGGAAGCCAATTGAAGGGAAAATAAAGCGTTGTAGATAAGGTTAGGAAGAAGGCCGCAAACAGCATGGAGCAGCAACAAAGGAGCAGGACATTGGTGAAAGTGGAGAGTTAGACAAAGAAGAACGGCAATGTAAAAATAAAAAAATACCTAGTTGGTAGTTTACATTCGAAAGCTAAGAGCGAGCAAAAACGATTGGATAAAACCAACATGATTCGGAGTGACTACTTAGAAACTACAAATGAGTAAAATAATAAACTGAAAGAACCACGGACTTTTATTACGGTGACCAGGATTATTTCGCTACCGTGCAGCCATCATTAGGCATATTAGATATGTAGATACAAACAGGAAAGGGAAGGAAGATGGCTCGGTATGAGACTGAGAAAGAAAGATAATATTATTGTATAAAAATTTCTTTCCGCTACAGATCAAAGGTGGAAAGGGCCCTCTCCCGAAAATTCTTATTTGACAATTTATAATGAAAGAATCCGGAAAATACATTTTTCATGTCGAGATTTGAATACATATATCTACTCTTTAAGAAAACTGAAATTAAACTCTTTAACCCTTAAAATACGTCGACCAACTTATGCGTCCCATCATTTCAATTGCCGTTGTGCCCGTTAATTATTTCAAGTTAAGAACGTTATGCGACTTTAGTTCACACGCCGTAAAAACCGTTTCACAAATAACGCCTGCTTGAATCTAAATGTAACTTTTTGTTATCCCTCGCGATTTTTTAAGGTTTTGTTTGAACTTTTGCAGGCATTTATAGCTGTTTACGAAAACTCAAGCGTAGACGTAACTCGTAAATTATTTACATATTGATTCTAAATGCGAAAATAAGATGAATCAATCCGTTTAACATAAGCTTGCAATATTAACTATAATATTTATTATTATCACTAATATCAGTAGAGTTTTTTAATAACTCATAAAGTATGATGTTATATTAACTAATGAACCCATTATTTTCGGATATGTCATATTAATGTCTGTGATCAAAGCCTTTTACTATTCCCATTTTTCATTCGGAATTCAATTTAACAAATTTTGTTGGGGTTGAGCTTATCTATCCAATATACCATAGTTATAAGTCAACCAAAATAAATTTATCAGAGTCATGTTATTTATTTATAGATAAAATTCATCCTTTTTTCCTTAAATTTCAAAATTGAGGTCCAACAAACAGCAGCAGTTCGTTTCGTTAACCGAGTTTCGACTTTAGCATTACGTTTTTGCTAAAATATCTCGATTGGGATTCGTAGCAAGTGAGATCTAATTACCGACGGAAGCTTCTCAGAAAGCTTATCGATTCAGAACAGACAAAGCAGATGGCGTAGTAATTCCAGTAGACGGGAACTTCGAGAGGCATCGAAAAAGCTATAAGTAATTAATCTCTAAGACAAATAGTTACTTCTGACTGTTCTTCCGCAGATAATTAGAGATTTCAATATGTATTGGGTAAGGATGTTGGTGGTCAATATACCCCCTGCCTTACGCCACAGGAAGATCGTGGGGCGGATCTGTAAATGAAATGTTAATTTACACTTCACTGACAGCGCAGCAGTTTATAAGGTTTCCTTAAAAACTTATCTTCAAACAAGTCATAACCGTTGAAATTGAGAATTGGGTATAGCAACCGGCCGAAAAGTGGGAGATCCGGGTTCGAGTCTTCGGTAGACTTTTTCTCTTTAATTCTTCTTTCGATACCGTGGTCCGAAATTTCTAAATCCATTTTGCAAGAGAAATAAAGCCTACGGAAAATGTTTAAACAAGCGCTTTGTACTCGTCTGGGGGTCGAAAAGGTGACCTTTGGAGACATACATAAAAAGTAGCCTATTATCTGCATACTGTTAACAATAAATAATCTTTACGATTTGAATGTCATGCAAATTTCCGTTTAGAGGTTCTAGACAAACTTCCCCATACCTCAAACAAACACCCACAAATTATTATTATTATATATAATATTATATACAATAATTATTATTATATGTAATGTATCTTTAAAGAAGTACTACATATATTTATATTCATGAATAGAATAATCCAGTCCTTTAGAATTCCAGTAGACAAGGTAAAGTCGATGAAAATTAGTCATGCGGTGACAAGGAGAGAGAGCGTGATGGAAGTTAGCGCAGTGTCAATAACAGAAAAGCATCGATAAAGCCTTCATTCGTAACAAGAACACCATAGAGATTAATTTTCGGAGATGGTTATTTTCCCCTTTTCCCGAATTAACCTTGATTTCCGGAAATGGAGATCGCAATTTCTTTCCATGCGAAAGGAAGCGGCGAAGGCCGAGTGAAAGCCAACGGAGATGCAAATCTGAGGGACGACCGCCATTATATTCAAATCAACTCTTTTATGAGAACATCTCTCATAAAGAAGATCTCTTAGCGCTCGAATCGTAAATAGAATTCAATTCATTCTGTAAAATTCTCAAAGGAGACAACTGTAGAGCCGATGACACGCAACAATGTAAATAATACTATAAAACCAGCAAAATAGACATGAGGGACGTTAATGATATCGCTAATATGCTTTAATACGTGCATAATATGAGTAATCTATGAGTTATCTATATTATGCGAAACATAATGCTACTTTAGAGTCTGTTTTCTTCTAATAAGAACCACTGATCTGATTCAGCTTCCGTTCCTAGGTGTGTTGTATAGCCCTCTACTTAAATCCCTTCGTAGCTTTTGTTTGTAAGAATCGTGTTTATATAATTTAGGAAGTTTTCTTCCAACATATAAATGCTATTCACGTAATTTGTTCATGGAATTTATGAAATGGAAATACATACGAAGTGTTCTGTACAACATTATGTTCATAAAAGCGAAGCGGAGTCAACATATTTGCTAACTACGTTTTAGCGTTACATTATATATTTTTAATTTTTGAATATTTTTATCAACTAATGAAGGTAACTGCTAACATCTTTATGTTAATAGGAATAAATTTTCAATTGATTGAAATTGGAAAAAGCTGGTCAAAACTGTAAAAATTGTTTTTGTGCCCCTAGATTTTTAAACTTTTAATGGAATAGGACCGCTTGCTACAAAAGATATACCTTTAGTTATTATTTTTCTTAATATTACAATGATCACATCACAAGTGGATCTAGATCTAGTGGATCGCCGCTAGCAACATTGTATATATAAACCAAAGATCTGCACTCATTCATATTTATAAAATCAACTACTATCATCGTGCATAACAAATCTACACAGCTATAACTTCTCACCCATAGTCATTAGTCCTCACCATTTAATACAAGTTAGTAACACGAATACAATACTTAAGGCAACGCTCTCATGCATACTGTTATGCAGAGGGGAAAAACATTGAGTAACTGAAACCAACCAAGTGGAAATGGAAACCCCTCAAAAACCTCCCGCAGGCAGAGGGGAAACCACCACGGCATAAACACTAAAAGTACGACTGTTATACTCTAAAACATATTTTAAAAACTAACTGGTGATTATCTTGAAATTAGCAATTATCGATTGATCGTTTCATAAATGTTTATCCAAGGCGTCTCACGATCCCTCGTCAAGATATTTTATATGCACATAGACACCTGGCAGAGGGTTGGGAATTTATTCAGGTAATTCATTCCATGATTTTACCGTTCCGTTTACTCAAGAACATTTGCCAAAATCTTTTTCAGTGGTTAACAACATATTCTGCAGACATTATCATTTTCGCCGATAACCGTAAAACCCGTTCCGAATCTCTTTCCAATTCGGCTTACCTGTAATACGAGACTCGTAAGACTACAATACAATCCTAAGATTCTGTTGAAATTTTATATAGTGTACCAAGTGACAATTGGAGGGGGACTAAGAAATCCCAAAAAAGCCGTGACATCGTTTGAGGATAGTCTCATAATTATATCAACAGTAAATAATGGGTATACCTCGCTCCACACTGATGTTTATTACACTCGTGAATTGGAGCTGCAAAATCTCTAGATATACAAAATAGAAAAAGATTATTAAGAAATAAATAAGCAATATTATCATATAGCTAAAATCATATGCGTGTACTCAGCATATAACCATTTACTATTTATATTTATCGGGTATCATCAACAATTACACCAGCTTGTTTTTTAATGTATTGTAGATAATAATTGTAACAAATAAAATTAATACCATTTCCTATATAAATTAAACATACAACGACAGATCGAGTGGATTTATAAAATTACAAACACACTACAATTAAATAAGTATTGGTCGCTAATAAGTGATGAAATTCCTGTATCCCGCTATCATTTTATACCTTTTGACGCATAATTCGTTGCGTGAAAGCATATTCACCGTCTTTGTAAAATATTTACTTCAACTAAAAGCTAAAACAACCTCTGGTCCATATCATCTCGATAGAGCGAGCATGTTTGCCGCAATACACTTAAAGTTTCGACTTGTAAATCAAATTCTATGGTTACATTTCAGTGACCACTGCACATAGCTAACGTGATGTTCACGATTTTTTCACGAAATGCACCGAACTATGCTATCAGCTACCTATTCTTGAAAAATATACGAGAGTGGTCTGAAAAGTTTCCAATCCCAGATATTTCAGAAATCTTCAGAAATTTTCAGAAAACATGTCGAGAAATGGCGAAATGTCGGAAACTTTTCAGACCACCCATGTATACAAGTGTCTCATATTCCATTTGACTTATAATTTTATATTTCCACTTAAATCTTGATTTTCCGATTAGATCTTTCCTATGGAAACGGAAAATGTAGATATAACAAATACTAAATAGACGATCGTCAAATAATGAAAGTAAAGCATTTAACTTAATTTTGGGTCTATTGATACAAACAGAAAATTTAAATAAAGGAATTTCTATCTTATCGTTTAAAGATCAATAATTACGCTAACAAAACAATGATTTAAAGAATTAACGAAAACAATCTAACCATTTTGCAATAAAATTCTAATTTTTTTAGTATCAGATTTTATGTAAGCTAGTTGAGAATCAAGAAAAGAATATTTTTGTGATAATATACGAGTAAATAAATTTTTAGATCTAATTTTTCTGTTGTAATTAATTGAGACAATTTTTCAAAGGTAATATTCTATATCCGTTTGACTGTAACATTGAGAAATCTCTAAATAGCAAATTATAAAACACGATTTGAAAATTATAAATGAAAATTATAAAACCCATCTTCACAGAAAATTGAACTTGTGGATTTTAGAATTAGATTTTTTCTCTACCGAAGTGCAAAATATCATCGACTTAATTAAGATCCTCTTAAATATTTAGATATACGAACTACCCCATTTCTTTGAGCACGTTAATCTGCGTACACTTTTCATTATTTTTCTGCGTAGACTTCCGTAGCGTTCGGTTATACTGGGCATCTTTTTCTTTTTCGTAAATGTAATCGTCAGGAAACAATCAACGTAGAGGACATCCTAAAGAAGATGTTGAGTTCAACTTTCCATTATCATACAATTTAATAAAGAAGATACTAATCAACATAGACGATCTCGAATATAAGTCGTCTACATCTATATGTTGGTCATTTTTTCGGTCTTATTTCATCATGATATTTTTCTAAAGAAGAGCTTCCCTCTTTCTTTGCCCCTTCTAATCTTTTCTTCACCAATATTATCTTTTTCATCTTCCCCGTTGCTATAACTGGTTTTTCCGAAGACCTATTTATACATATATTTTGAGGAAATGCATCCTTCAAAGCGATTTGTGAATCAAAGCATAAAAATGATTTCGCTCCAACTTCTGAGGAACCGATTAACTGTTTACTCTGCATAGATTTTGTTCAATTTCAAGTTGACCGAAGTATGGCTAATATCGATTCAAACGTCCTTTCTTCTCTTCCTCATCCAACTTCATTAAGGCTTACAAGTAGTGCTTGCCAATTATTTGATGTTTTCGCACACACATACAGATGTTATGTTATGATGACATTTCTCATCTCATTTAGATTATCTACTTCGATTGGGGCTTAGCCCAGTTCTTTTCCAAATATTTAATAAATATGATGCTATGAAAGATACGTATTACAAGCAGATTTATACTTAATATCTAGCTTCGATAAGGAATGTAAACGTCTTATATATCGATTAGTACTTAATCAAACTACTAATAAAATGTGGTCGAGTCGGTTGAGTCTTGGGAATACTCTTAGAAATAACTTGAAATGGAGCATGCATATCTGAAAAATCTGCAGTAAACCAATGAAAAAGCTTGACTTTATAAAGCATATTGCTGGTAGAGGCGAAGAAAAGGTTAGGTAGTGATATTATTTTACCCTGGTCAGGCTTATATTGATAGCATGAATATGCGATATAAGTATATTGGGCCCGGTGGATGAGACTTGTACTCGAGAAAGGCTTTGTTAAAATACAATAGCATAAAAAGTTATAAAGATTATCTCCGATACAGGTTAGGAATCTTTGAAAAAAGATTAAAAGCTAGGTTGCAATTATTTGATCAATTCAGCGAAATTACGTTTGCAAAAGTATTATGCGACCCCATGCTACTTCGGCCTATTCCAGTTCAGTAAATTCAGTTAACGTAGTCATTCTTTCAAAGAGAGGTACGCGATATGCAGACTAAAGAAGTATATTGAACGCTTCTTTATTTTCATACTCCCAGCAGCACGCCGAGAGATGGGCATTATTGTAGATGTGGATCTGTTAATTTACAAGAATAACTCAGGGTTTCCATCAAGAATATTCTATCATTTCTATATTTATTAAGATTAAGCAAGACATGGATGCAGATCTGAAGGGGCAGCACGGATCAACATCCGCTCGGGGTCCAATGAAGTATTCACGTACATACTTCTGTCATATGTATTAAGAATCGATTAAAGATATCTTCACCCTATAATAAGTTGACTTTAATACAAAGTTTTACCACAGATTAAACTTGTAAAATTGATATAATAAAGGCGTTAATGACGCAATTAATGATTCCAATGTGTATATCTGTCTCATTCTTCTCGAAAAAATCAATGTTTGCTCTAAAAATTTTATTATTAAGTATTATTTTTACGAAATATTATTTCAGTAATTATAAATTACTGTCGTAGGAAATTGAACGGTTTTCCTTAGTTTGTAGTCCCCTTTATCTGAGACAATTTCATCAAATTCCTATAATAACCTACAGCACATTTATGACCATCCGAGTTGCGAACATCGTTTTTGACCGGATTTTGCCAATCACTAAACGTGTTTACCACAACTATCAAAAGACAGAATTGAGGTAAAAAGTAAGAATGAGATGATGCCTAAATTTTTCCCGATTCCAATAAAATTCCCGGTACTTCCCTAAACTCGGACCCTCGATTCCAGAAATGATTAAAATTCACTCCTTATAGTTACTGTTGGTTGTGGAAAAATACTTAAAGAACAAAGTGTATTTAGCAAAGAAATATTTAGCAAAGCTTATGAAATATGAAAGGTGATCGTTTTTTTTAACAAAATAAAGATTTTCTTAAATAATGAGAAAAATATCTTTACTTAAATCACATAAGTTGTTGATATTGGTGGAAGAGAGGCCAAACTGGCCTAACCCCGCCAAAAGTGTCAAATAAATAAAATAAATAAATATCGATATTTAATCTTTAAAAGCTTAAATTATAATGCAAAAACGTTATCATCTCTCCAGTTTCGTCTTTAATTTCTTTTCAGTAAGTAAATATTATCTCCAATATTAAATATTTGTCCACTTTCAACCGAAGATACTTCATTGCTGGTGTACTCCATTCCTAATTCCGAGAATAAGCAAAATAAATTAACATTAAAGACCATATTTAGGCGTTATTTAGGTATGTAGATATAGGCCTAATTATTTTGACTACTTATATTAAAAATCAATAAGTATATATGTATTTATCATTAGTGCCAGATACGGGGGTTTATTTTTAAACAACAAACGTCAAAGAATAGTTTTTGGAAACGGAAATTAGGTTCAAAATTCTCCGATTCCTATACCGAAAAGAGTTTCAATATTTGTGATTCCCGATTCCGATTAATCATCCCATTAATAAAAGAAGGAGGCATAGTTAATCTCAGCTGCACTCAATAGATCACTCACTGCTTGGTCACTTATCACAACACTTGCATTCTCCTCTAAAAGACGTTGGCCGCATACCGATGCCGATGAATAGCAAATATAACGACTCGAGTGCAGACGATATGTGCAGCAATAAACTGACCTGAGCGAGTGTGCGTGGTGGTGGCGAGGATGAGCACAGTGGTGCAGAGAAGCGAGGGCCTCATGTTGGCTGGCACAAGAGCACTGCGCGTGACCCTATTCCAGTGACGCTCTTCAAGGAAAGTGAAATCTGTTTGTGATGGACGTTTGGCGTGAAGAGTGACGGTCATTCATCGTAATTACGGAATTTCCTGTTCCTTACGTTTCAATGGCTGCGGATGGGGCAGGGCCGGCATGAGTCAAATTAACACGCATCCAAACTCTTTCAATTAATGACTCTTTCTTTCACATTTACAACCATCAACAGTTGAACTGTGTTTCAACTATCTCAGCAAACAGAATAGTAATCGTCCTAACGAGTCCCTGATATTGACGTGAAGACAAATCGTCCCAAAAACTCTTTCTTTCCGTAAACGAGTAGCGAGTGGTCATCGAAGAATAAGTTAAAGATAAAATTAAAAATTAAATCAACTGTATGTAAAAAATTTTAATGATTTGAGTCATGTTACAGATAGAAGTGTGGTTCGTTTATTTTTGGTGATGAAGAGCCAGGCCTGGTTATTTAGGGTCTGCTATCTAGGTCCTCGAAGGTAAGAGTGCCCCAATTAGCTGAGTCCAATGTATCGAAAACAATCACTTAAATTCCACAGATCAAATTAATGGTATTACAATTTTCTTATCTATATTTTCACAGAGTTCCTAGCATTATTTTCCAGGATTCTCCGCCTTTTTGTTCCGCTCGTTTCAAATTTCACCCGAATGGCGACCATAATTAGAGAGAGGGGATCTCGAGTTGTTTTAAAGGCTCCTTGTATCTTTTCTTTTTCTCAACATTAATGAAGAATCAGGAAAAGTCATGTTTAATTTCTGATATCAGTAACAAATAACCTGGAAAAATATCGAATCACTAAAAATAAAACTGTTAATTCTGTTTTATTTCTATCATATAAATATTTGAGAATTAAATTCTTCAATCTTCAGATCAGATAGAGCTAAAAAGTAAGTGATAAAATTGTCTATTCAAAATAAGTAATATTTTGATCACATCAGAGACATTGTCTTTACAGCATATATAGTAAATTTTTCAATAAATTTCGGATACATTCTACACTATCTCTACTATTAATACTACGATTAAAATGTAAAAAAGATTACAACGACGCGATCTTATAGAAATATGTTTTATCAAAGTTATCAAAGGAAAATTTTGCATATGAATTAAAAAAAAACTGATAACCCTTTGCTATGAAGACCTACCAAAAGGTCTAAGTTCTACATCAATAAACAAAAGAGAGACAAAGGTTAGCTTGTTTACATCATTAGCAATACGCTGATAGTTCGTCGGAAAAGAATGCAATCCTAAGTAGAGAATGGAATTCTATCGGAGGTACATAAGATCATACTTGTTATATAAGCCACTTAAAATAGATGGCTATGTCTAGCGATGGGGTAATCACGCATTCAAATCACCGTGCGTCGGTGATTTCAATGACCGTTATTAAATTGTAAATATTGACCAATTGCGAATGAATTGTCCTTCCATTTTGATCGTCATTCTATCAAACTGTCTCGAATGAGGTCCAACAACTGCAGATGTATTGCTGCATGTTTGGCGTATGGCAGGGGGTGCGCACCCCCTCAACCAGTTTTTTTCCCGAACAAGAAGAAATTTTTCAACCACATAATCTCGAATTTCGAAGATTTCTTTTCTCGCTGTATTTGGTCGTCGAATGTATCCGGATGGATGAGTAGTATCTACCACGTTTCCATATAGCACATCATATCTGAATTTATCTAACACGTTTAACCCACATTTAAATCCTCCGTCATGCCATCCTACGTCAAAATAACCCCTGTTTAATTAATTGTTATTAACTACGGAATCATCGAAGTAATTTGTGCTCGTTGGAGTGAGTGTGGATGTATGGGCGTTTAATTGGACAGCTGGCCTCCAGTGCACATCCGTGGTAAAGAGGAACTAAATGATGCAAGGCCAGATGTCGTCTCTTGTGAATTATCCTTTTTCTTCAAGCGTAAAATATACAAATCACGGCAATCAGAAATTCGAATAAATGAGCACGACACCAAGGTGTCAATTAAATAAATACAACTTTCATATTTATCTAATCCGAAATACGAATATATACATATAGAAAAAATTAAAAATTTCTAATCTAGAAATGAACTCAGCTGTCGAAGGACTTCTAAAACTATTGCTACTATACTTATAATCAAGTTATTTTAAGAAAATAAAAATTAAAGAGAGATTCTATCTGGAAATATTGAGAGACTGAAATCAATTTTTAAATAAAAAAGATGCATCAGGGACAAATTAACAAACAAAATTTTAGTTTGCACAGGATTTTAGGAGAGTAAACGTTTGCAAGTTACTTTTTTCGAGATGACATTCACTTTCCAAGATATATTCTTACTTTCAGACAGAATATAATTTATTTTCATTCTGCGTCGTGAATGAAAACTATAAATTTTATGATAAAATAAATTAATGTCATCTTTATTTTGGGCGAAAGTCAGACTACATAGTCCTCTCTTCCATTTAATCCATAAAAGTGCCAGTAAATATTTTGAGAGCTTAAAGGAAGCTGAAGTATTTGAGAACCAATATAAAAAGATACCGATTCTTCTTAGCCAATTAGTCAAATATTACTCCCAATATTTTGGCACTAAATAGTGAAGCAATCCGCAATTGTACATAAGGTTCTTGATTTGTGTTCACTTCTCGTAGAATCTTTAATTACATCTTTGATTTTCTTTGATCACTCAGGTCATTTTAAATACGGCACTGAGGAATATTTAATAGCATTAGGATAACTTAATAAAGGGAAGAATAACGATCAAGTCGAATGCGATGATTCAAGATATTAGTAGCCTCGCTAGCGGTGAAAGGTGAATTCTCATAAATATATGGAAGGTTTTAACATCTCCCTGGGGGTAATTCAATGAAACGCCTCACAAAAAGTTTGCTAAAAATTGAGTGTGATTTGCTCAGGAAGATTTAAAGAGGCCGACGAATTTCCGCTTTCTGTTATTTTAAATTCTAGAAATATCTCTCATGGAGAAGTTGTCTTCTTTCCGAAATGATTCCGAGTAACTTTATACTGAGTTTCATGAGATAATTTTATAACTGATAGTATTTTTATCACACACAGCATATAATTCGTTCTAAATTAGCATTGTGCCGTTACATTGGCGAAAATGTTCTGTGAGATATCAAATAAAAGTAAAGCAGTACAATTACTAATAAATATAAAATTCTCCTACTATATCGTATTAATCGTATCGTATTAAATTCCTTAATTTTTCCTAGATCAAGGTTCGTATAGTAACAAATTGTATAAGAACGCCATCTTCCAAAAAAAAGAGGAAAACGGAATTCAGATAGTGTATCATTGTAACAGGGAATCATAATGAGTCAGAGCAAAATTCGTCTCCGAGGATATCTTTACCCGCGAGATTAACGCGAATGTTACGTTGGCCGATATTTATCCCACCGCAACACATACTATTAAATCCATTCTTCCTTAGGCTTCGACCTGTTCAGAGACATCAAACCGTCATATTTTTCGTTCTGATTCTCACTCCAAGTCAATAGACATCCGAATTTCGGTTCGAATCCGGTTTCGCTCCGACGTCCATCCGGTTCGAATCTTTCTTTTTGTTTCGGCCATTACATCCTCCTGAGAGGTATTTATTACGTTTAGCAAAGCATAGGACTGCCAGATAGCGAAAACCATGGAAATTAGATTTTGAAAAAGAGTTAAATTGGAACAGAACCTGTACGTTGCGTATAAACTTTGTCTTCTGTAATTTTAAGGGTCTTTTGCCTTCTCTTGTGCTTGAGAAGAATCATCATTTCATTTCATTCCAGTCTCATCAGCATCATTTAGATTGGTGGGCGACTGCCTAATTGGTTCTACACAGTACAAAAAACTAAAATGTATTCTTTATGAACTAATGACACCCTCACCAAGAGCTCTCTTCTGTGGAAAACCAGTGGGAACGCCGATACATATTCTAATATAAGTAAACAACTAATTTGGCTGCTATAACCAAGAGTAAATACCACTTATTTTGATGGCTACGAAGTAGTAAGAAGCACTCACCCGAGAAATGAGGCGGTTGCGGCCAAGGGTGACCGGAGCGGTGGGGCGGCCCGTAGTGGTGGAACGAGGGAGGAGGGGGAAGGTAAGTGGGGGAAGGGGTGGGATTGGAGCGAATCGGGGGCAGAGAGGGCTGAAAAAGGGGAGGGGGCTTCAAATGAACCGATGGCGGGGGGTACCTCTGACTCCAGGGGGCCCCGCGTGAGGGGGAAGAGGTAGCCGGGGGATGGTGAGAGGGGGCAGGAGGGGAAGGGGGAGCGGAGGGTCTAAAAGGGGAGGGAGAGGGAGGAGGGGGTTGCGAGGGTCGGGCGGGGGCAGAGGGAGAGGGAGGGGGAGGAGGTTGGGAGGGTCGGTCGGGGGCAGAGGGTGAGGGAGGAGGAGGAACTGGTGGAGATGATGGAGAGGGCAAAGGCCGCAGAATCCCAGTGCTTTCCCCAACCGCAGATCTTTCGCAGACAGATGATGGTCGTCGAACGTAGAGGTCGAAGTCCACGTCGACTTCACCGGGAATCGAATCCGGTTCCTCTTTGGCTTCTTCTATCGTTCCGTTTTGCGTCGTGGGAGGCGTTGTCGTTGTGGAAGTCTGCGGAGTGTCTGAGGAGTTATCCGCGGTGAGTTTCACTGTGGAAGTGGAGTGAATCCGGACGGCAGGGGGGACATGGCTCCATATTACTGCACCCAAGTCGCATGTTGCCTCCAATTGGTTGCCGATCCTACCAAAAGACGAGGATAATTATTATCCTTTCATTCCAACTATAGAGTTGCGATCACTGTTTCACAATTGAATCGATCATTAGCGTATAACTATGTGGTGTGTTTGAATATTTCTGGTCCTAAAAATCGACCTTCCTTTCGAATTGTTCTTTCATCTTGCATGTCATTCGTTTACTTCTCCCCGGAGTCTGCTGAAAATGAATATCAATAAAACTAAACCAACCCGTGCTGTATTTTCGTCACTTCGAACGAATAATAATTTACGTTTTTCATCGGATATCGGTTAGCATTTTTCTCACTTCATAAATTACCTCATTCGATGATTAGATTAATTCACTACTGAATATCGGTAGCATCCATTAGTTGCTTTTACTTAATTAATATTAAATGAGAAGATAATATAGTTGACCTTCGTGTAGTAATGATGACTATATCTGTATTGTTTTCATGTAATTCATAGTTCTTAGCCTTTGAAATAAACTATTTTTTGCTTCAAGAGTGCTCCAGACATTCATAGAAGCGTTAATACCACAGTCTAGATTTTTAGATGATCAAATCAGGAAGTTTGAAAAAAAGCATAGTTACTTTTTACTTTTTATAAAAGAAACTCAATAGCTATCATTAGGTCATTGCGTTGTGGCGAAAAGTGATTTGGAACAGTACATAAATAATCCATTCATAATAATCCATTTATAAATTGTATCATCCACTCGGAGTTAAATTGCTTTTGAAAATCACTCTGTAATACTGTTAATAATTACATCTAAACATTTCATTCCTTCAAAATAACCAGATTCCACCATGAATAGGCACATCAACATAACCAGGACTGGCTGAAGACAGTATAACAAACTTAGCCTTTGGGTAATGGGGGTGAATAATAAAATATCATAATTGAAAATCCTCTCAGGAAGATATATTAGATATTTAATGATATTATTGCACTTCTTATTGAATATTATATAATTTACTTCAATGAAATATTTCCCAATCTTAAAATCCTATTTATTATTGTATATCAATAATTTAGAAGATTAAAATATAACATATCTTGCAAATTTATGGTATGTTCTACATTATTTTTTATGAATTCCTGAGCTATCGCATTCTACAGCCACATTTATTTCAAATTTCAGTCTTTCTGAAGGCTCACATATCTCCTTACTCTGAAAGCTATCTATAGATCTATCTATATAGCAAAACAGGCCAATTCATTTTCCTAGAGACCATTTCAAACATTCTCTCCTTCTTTCTATTTCTTCCTCATCCTATATTGTATCCCCTATCATTTCCATCTCCTCTAAATCTTTATGTATTCCTCCTGTTTGCTCCTTACAATTCTTGATTGAGCTAAGATCAAGTAAAAGAAAATTAAGGAAAAAATATCAATAACTGAGAATATGTTTTCTAAATCTAATCCTGTCCATTCTCATAAATTATCCTTTTTCTTTTTTATGGTACATACTTAATCCCCAAGATCTCTATACATACCTATTTTTAGCTCTTCCCTTTGGATGACTAATGTAATTTCTTCTTAGCATATGAATCATATGAAACCTCATCTTAATCATAACTATTGTATCATTCTCTCCCTTTGATTATACAGTCTCATGATTAGCTAATTTGATTGTTTCCTTTGCATTGCTTTCATCCATTTTTCTTTTTCAGAGGTGATACATCAAAGATAAGACAGTGATGTGGATATGTGAACAGAATTTAGGTTATTAGATCACAAACTGCAGTTATATTTTCAAGGAGATGGAGAGAATGGGTCGATTAAACAGTCATGGAGGATGAAAATGGAAGAAAAGATTCACAAGAACCAGGCAAGCTGGAGAAACATGTTGGAGAAACTGGAGGATAGCGTAAGGTGTACTGTGTGACTAAAATTCAAGAATAATTCTATTAAACTACAATACTTTCACATTCGTGGTGAGACCTTCTATTATTGCTTTTTATGAAATAATTTTGATATTCATTAATGTTCATTCTTAAAATCCCTCTCATTAATCTATTTTGATTTGTATTTTCTATTTGATCTTTTCTATTTGGTTTGTAGTTGTTTATTCATCTTACTTCACTATCTATATGGGAAGATATTTCATGATGCTTTCTTACATGTTTGGCTCCATACCAATCATCTTCTTTTAAAAAATTCCCTTCAATTCTTTAAACTTTGTACATCTCTTCTCTTCTAGATGGTATACCCTACATTGGTCCCCAAATCTTGGTGCCCTAGACATTCACCCTGCTTGCTAGAGCTGGCGCTGATTTCTGACAAAACTACTATTCAAATTCTTTTATTAATGTACTTCTTTTGTTACACTCAACTTATACTAACTTACAGCATGGTAGGCAAATTTACTCTTCTATATAAAGCTACTTTCTCTATTTTCACCATTCTTCACTTCAAATCACTTCATCATATTTAATCAACTACTCTACCAATGCTCTCATCCCTCTACCTCATGCTCTTTTATCTCTACTTGCATCCTTCAATTCTTAAATAAAATCACATCTACAAGCACAAATTCATCTTCCATATCAATATTTTCACAATTTACAATCAAACAACATTTTTTTGAACATTCCCCTACCTAAATACAACAGCCTTTACATTGGCATTATTTTTCCTCAGATCATCTCTCTAAAGTTATAACCATACTATCCAACAACATTGCAATTCATTCGATGATTCTACGATTAATATCTCATCATTAGCATCAACTTGTGGTTATTGTAGCTTAGCACCACTTTTTGCTGCAAAATTCTTCTTCCAATATTCCTTATGCTTGACCTCACTTTCTTCCTAATTATTTGTATCAATTTCCCTCTCATCCAATGCTTGTTTTACAATTTCCTTCTAAAACTTTTCCTCTTTCTTACACCTAACTATAGCTATTCCATATTTTTCCAATCAAAACACTCAACAAATATTTTGGAGGTCTTTCAAGCACTCCCAAATTTATATTACCTAATTCTCTCTCTTTTTTCTCTAACTTACATCTCTCAACATTTAGATATTCTGTTATCTCATCATCTGATATTTTCTTCATTTTCAACCTGTAATTAAACATCCTGGACCCAAAGGTGCCTTCTCTAACCTTTACCTCCCAAGGACCAACAGATGATAAAAAAAATTAGCAGTCCAACAGTAAGATCCTTTCATTAACAACTCTCTCTGTCTCTCATCATATAGGGTTAATTAAGTAACTTTTTAAATTATATAATAATAAAAATAATAAAATAATAGAAATATGTATATTCTTTGATTCATCTATTTGGCATTCACACATGTGAGTAGGGCTGATGAAGAGGGGTATTCCATGGATGACAAATGTCACTTTTTCAAACTAGGGGAATTATTGCCACACTTAGTCCGATGTCATGAAGAGATCACTTAATCTTATGGTCCAGTGTATTTCTTACAAAAGATAATGGAGTCAGCTGTTGTGACTTTTATATAGAAAAAGAAATTTGGTTATAACTGATTTTGAAGACATTAAGCATGGAGTAAAATTGATTTTTGATATAATATTACAAGCAGTACATGCCATTCTCCTGTAAGGAATATATTGTGTCTTAAGATTTATGTGGTCTCTTTATGACAATGGACAAAGTATAGCATTTGCTCCCCCAGTTTAAAAAAGTGGCATTGTTATTTTATAGAGAGCAAATAACATTCTGTAAAGATATTGTTTGATAATATGTAAAAATATTGTTACTGTACAGATATAACTAGACATTTACATCCAAAGTAATATCCTGCAAATAAAAGAAAATTCTCTACATTTTTGCAAAGAATAAAAGTCAACCTTTCTTTTAAAAAAACTATTTAAGAAGGTCATTGTTTTTGTTAATATAGATTTGTTGTAGTGACATTTATACAAGATACTTATCCTCCACTAGATTATTCTTGTTTTTCCAATACAGTTTCCTAACTAAATGTTATACAACCTATACTTTTTAATTGCTAGAATTAATTTATCATTTTATGAATTAACAG
This sequence comes from Pachydiplax longipennis, assembly GCA_036926295.1. Lineage (NCBI taxonomy): Eukaryota > Metazoa > Arthropoda > Insecta > Odonata > Libellulidae > Pachydiplax > Pachydiplax longipennis. Next base: position 6,940,883 of record JAVFKF010000024.1, on the reverse strand, counting down.
CTTTACAAGAGTCTCCATTTCTTTCTAGTTTCATGATACTTCTAGTAGCAAATGAAGATTGAAGTCTGTGGAATACATTCATAAAAAGAAGAGGAAATCTAAGCAGGTACTCACTATGGTATAAAAGTCTCTTGACAACTGTATTAGAAGGAAAGTATAACAAAAGGAATTGTAGAGGGAGGCTTATGCTGAGTTGTACAAGTTTTTGAACTTAAAAAGTATGAATGACTAAATCAATTGGCAGGGGTATGGGGAACTCCTTCAAAAGAAGCTTTAGGTTAAAAACCTTTCATAATTATATTGGAGAAGGAATTGTTAAAATCCTGAAGCTTGTTACAAAGAGATGATAAAGATTATTTAACCACATAGGAAGTGAACTTTTTCAAGGCCAGTAAGAAGATAACACTTTTTGGTGGATTACCAAACCCCTCCATCCCTGGTGATCCTTCTCCTCATTCTCATATAGTAAGTCAATGCCATTTTGTCAAAATACTTATTACTAAATATCTTAATTTCAATCATTAGGTAAATAATTTAATTTATTTACTCTGCTTTTACTATTCCCCTTTGTTCCTATCTCTTTTATTCTCCTCCTAGACAGTGATTTGATATTTGATTAGTTTTTATAATGACTCTCATATATGCTTGGCCATAGCAATTACACTTATAAGTGATGACAACAAAATCATCTTTACCTTATTGAAATTGTTACACCTCCATTAGTTCCATTCATCACAGAATATAAATGGTGAATAATGCTAGTCTGAGATTGTATTTCATTTTCTATCAGAGGACATACTAATGCATATTTGCAAATCATTCTACTTTCAATTCAATTTTTGGGAAAAAGCTCTTGAGTCAAAATATATGGTTCTTTTGCAGAATTAACATCTAACAGGTGCAAATAATCTTAGCTGCTGAGGCACCATAAAAGGCAATACTACTACTAATATCTGAATTCTGATGTGATTGCACAAGAGTCAAAATCTGTAACTTCAGTCCATTTGGGCTCCTAGCAGATTTACACCTTGATTTGTAATAAATAATTTTGAAGCCACAAGCAATAGAAATCCAAGATAAGTTATGTTTCTCGTTTCTTAAAATTGATATCTTAAAAATGCCAATGATGATAGTTAGGCCTGTTTTTTCTCCTTAAATAAAAGTTGATATTTGAAGAACCAATAAAACTTCCACAAAATCTCATTTATAGATTATAATAGTCAATGAATTAAAATTATTAATATAATAATTAATTTTACATGGTTTGATAAATGCCATAACTTGTAATGTGTCGAAAATTAACAAAAAAATTATGTAGAAATATGGGCTCTTACCTAACCATAAGTATGTATGCTATTTTTGTGATATTTAAAAAATTAAATTTGAAGGTTGATCTTTAAAAGAATAGATTCATACTAGAATATTAGAAAGATATAGAATAGATATTATTATATAGAATAGATATTACTCATGTTATTAAACATTTTACACTGTGTAATTGAATGCAGTGAAGAAACTCACCCAAAAGCAAATGAGCCACAGAGAGGTCCCCTCTGTTGACAAGCATGTTTGCAAAGGGTTAGAGTTGTGGCAGCTGACACATTGGCAACTATCACTTTGTCAGCTGAGATCCGACGCCCAACAGCTATCCGCTCAAAGCAACCTGGAAATAAAAGATGAAATTTATTATTTGATCTTATAAGAAACTTTCTGAAAGTTCAAATATAGTCTCTATGAATATATTGGCAAACAAACTCAGGAAAGTGGCAAAAAGGTGGCAAACTTAGAAAATTATTGCAATGTGGGGTTAACATTCAAGTTCTTATGCATTCCAAAATAATAAATAGTTAGATTTGTAAATTATCCAAATACAAGGTCACAGCATATATGTGTGTGACCAGTGCAAAGATGTCTCATGAATGAACTACATAAATTTGACCATAGTCTATACCAAAGAAGAATACAGAGGGAGGAAAAAGCAAATGTAGCACAATCATAGCATTTCATAAGAATAATTGTCAGAGAAAATTTCACTCCAACAAATGGTCAATATTATGAAGAGTCTCAATTCTTGCCTGCAGGCAGCCATGCATCTAAAGCCAGTATGCAGCTAAATATTTGCACAAACAAGGGTGGTTCTATGAAAGCCCAGCTGTACATTCACAAATTTTGGATCCAATAGTTAATATTTGTTAAACGTGAAGATTCAGCAGGCTTCGAGTTCTTCACAAAACTGAATATGCCTCCATTTCAATAAATATCCAGACATTATTGTTGTCACTCTCACACAAAGATATTGAAAATGATAATGGACTCTGATTAATAGATCTCTTCATTTCACTTCATTCATGTATTCAATTCTAATAAATCAAAAAGTTAATATAAGCGCAATACAGGTGTACTGGTACCAATACCAGTACTGGTAGACAATACAAGAGTACATTTGCTAATGATGCAAGGAAGCATACATTGAGGTAGAATGATAATATGGATAAAAATTGATAATCTAATTTGAAACTTTTAAAAGCTGCTAACTACTATACAAAACTGAGAACAGGTGAGGAAGTAATTTTGAGGTATTCAGTTGGTAAGCCATGTAATTTTGAGGTATCCAGTTGGATATACAGGGTGGGCCATAGGCTGGTTTCTTTTTAAATTAAATCATTAAAGAAAATTATTAAATTAGTATTAAATATGATATTTTATATATTTTATTTATTAAATATATTTTATGTTATATTTTTTACATTATAATTTTTATGATATTAAATTATTATTAACAATAATAAATAAAAATATTAAAAAGAAACTTTTAAATGTCCCACACTGTACTACCTAATTGTGAATCATACAATCTTTTTTCCGATACAGGAGCCTGAGGTTTTATAAAATCATCTGCAGAAGATGATTAAGTATTTCTTACATCTTTTTTAGAAGTGAAATTTGATTGAGATTATTTATGGACTTCTTTTACTGTAGCTAAGAGGATTTTTAATGAACAGCAGAAGAATGAATATATATTTATATATTTTTTTCTTCTTTCAATTTATCTTCTTCTTATATTCTTATTTCAATTCTTTCAATATATATTTATATATATTGAAAGAAAGGTTTCCAAATTTAAACATGTTAGACTCCTTTCAAGAATTCATGATGCATTTCTTCTTTCTCATGATTCTTTCGAGTCAAAGACTTCTATCTTGATTTCATTTCAAAATATAATTGATATCACTGATATACAAGCAGTGAATATCCAGATATCATGACCTTCAAAATTTCTAATGCAGCTTTTCATGTTGATTTAAAATCTGAAGACTCAGTTTTTCTCTATTAGGTCAGGTTTTGAAGATTTCAATAAAAATTATTTTGGGTGAAAAACCGCTCGTCAAAAATGCACCATTTTTCTATGCTTTTCATTCTAGTAGTATTAATTCTTTTTATGAACTATAAGTATTGTCATCGGTTTGGAAAAGAGAATATATATTTAATATTTAAGTGTCCTGTCTGGTACTCCACTGGAACCATTCTTTGCAAACGGTTTATGATCATGTCAAAATAATTTTGAAATCGAATCTCTTTAGAGTAAGCCCTCACTTAACAGGAATAACGTTTCTTGAAATTGTCTTGTCTGGTAAAATCATACTTTATTAAAAATATAATAAGAATATAGTAAGAATATACAGGGAACACAGAGTTTCATACCAGTCTTAACACCTCATGATTTACTTAGGATGGAATTTTGTGGGTTTGCATTTTGGGAAATAATTTTGTGATTGCATGTTGTTAAGCACAGTTTCTTTCCTTGTAAATCTGCTTTTTAGGTAAGAAGAGATCCAGTTAAATCAAAATATTATTTTCAAACAAAAATGTTGTTCTTCAAATAAAGAATTTCAATATTATATATCTCTTTGACACATTAGGGTGTTTAAAGGGCTAACTGTACCTTTCCCTCTCTTTGTTGTAATAAAAATTAAATCCATGCACATTAGGCAACAAATTTGAGCAATTAAATCTCCAGAATTAAGCTACACAAAAGTGAAAAAAGGATTGATCATAGGTTCACAAATATAAGAAAGATCATTGCTGAGTGCCATTTCCAAGGCTTACTATATAATAATAAATAATAGGTGGTATGAAAGAGATGTATGGGTGGCATTCAAGGTTGTTGTCCATTTCCTTGGAAATTGTAATAAATCTGATATATTAAATATAATCTGATGACTCTGTAAATGTTGTGCATTAAAGTGTACAGATAGCTAGGTTGCAACATGTCCCTCAAATTTCATCTCCAAGACTTACGAGACTCACGTACATCTTGACCTCTTCCCTAAAAACCTAACTTCAGTCAGTGACAAGCATGGTGAACGATTTCAACAGGACATCTCAGTGATGGAGTCACACAATCAGGAGTGCAGCATATTGGCTGACTATTGCTGGTCACTTTAGTATGAAATTCCAAAGGCTCAGTACAAACAAAGAGTCGAAAGCAAAGAAAATAAAACCAAACAATCATTAAATTGAGGAAGTATATTGTTTATGTATGTATTTAATTGCATACAGTAAATAAGTGCTCCAGTGAAACTTTTGTTACTGAGTTGCTACTGAATGCTAAACATATATAAAAGGTTAATGTCAAATATCTCGATAATGGTTGGTGATAGAGACAAATGTTTTGCAAATTATGAATCAGCATGAAACAATTGTATAAATAAGCATGTTGGATACCTAGATATCCACCAAAAGTTCATTTTTGTTTATCAGTGATATTCAGTGGGCGAAAATGACGAAAAACAAAACATAGCCTAAATTTGCACGTAATACTCAGGAAACATCTCATCCAGGATAATCTCAAGGATTAATGGATTTGGAGATGGTCGGATGGGACTTATATTATAGCTTAGTTGGATAAAGCAGCCCCCCCCCCCCGAATAGAGAGAAATCCCGGCTTCGATTCCCGCTCCCGCCAGACATTTTTCAAGTTCGTTTCGCCATGGGAATATCTTTTTTTCTAAAGATGAGGCCTGGTCTGTTGAAAACGAAAATATAAAATTGAATACGGAAATGATATTTTTAGTCCGGAGTTTGAAACTTCGTGTAATTACTCTCTAGTAAATTTTGCATATGAACACACGTTTCATTTATGAAGATTCTAGCGCAATGAAACTAGACATAAATTCAAGGTTGACAAATTTTACGAGAAATGCTGTTTTCAAATTACTGCGAAATTTTGCAACTACAAACCGATGCCGAACCCACGAAAAGGAATTTATCAGGTCAAGTAAGATGCAGCATCATAAACGTTTTGTTTATTTTTCATAAAATTCCAATTTAATAATAAAAATATAATATGTGGAAATTTTGTTTAATAGAGTAGAGAATTCTTATTTTGGAGCAAAGTTTTACCGAATGCGAGGAAAACAGTCCAAATCGACCAACTCGTGCGCTAACTTGCGCTACGATGTTTTCTGAAGCTTTCCCTTTTGATAGGGAATCTGAAATTAAATGTTGCAGCAATTCTCAACGTCGAGAAATAAACTGACTTTTCGAAGGTCCGCGTGTCGGAACACCGCCTTCTGAGGCTTTCGAACCAAGAGATTGTGTAACCGCGTCGAGTGACCAAGATGTGGTTTATTTTCATTCGTTTGTCCGAAGCACGAAAACCAGCGATGGGACGATTAATCGGAAATATCGCAATTTATTTGGGTATCGAAAGTTTTTAAGCATAGAAAGTTTTTATAAACCTGATTTCTGATTCCAAAAACGATTCTTTGAATTTTTTAACTCGATCTTCCATATCCGATGATTCTTTCCGTTTCGGATGACTTTTGATAAACACTTATTAATTGAGCTACTTGTAAAACTAAAATCTACACACATTAATAACGCCTAAATATGGTATTTAATGTGAATTTATTTACTTGTTTCAATATGAATACTCACTTAATGTTTATTAAATCGTTATAATTAAAATCTTATTATATAAAAAGTAAACAAAGCCAAACCGCTGTTTTACATTTTATTTATTATTTTAGTTTTTAAAAATGATAACTAGATATTAGTAATAGTAATTTAAAAGTGCTTCTATAGCAATAGTCCTTCCGCACGTGAGCAATCTCTGGGAATCAAAATTGAACGGCTTTCACTAAAGTCGAGCGCTTTACCCACTTGGCTATCCGGGAAGAATAACTAGTAACTATAAATAAAGAAGTTATTTTCTTTATTGTTTAAACTTTGCTCCGATTTTTCAACGAAAAAGGATCTACTCTATTTAATAAGCTGTAGTGCAAATTATACCAGTGGAAATATGTATTACTAATAAATGAACTTCATTCTATAATTATTTGTTTCCCAAAAACAACAGTAATTAAAAGTAATGAATTTAATTCATTGCGATATTCGTAATTTGGGATTGGTATCAGAGTCGGTAAAAATTTTTGGTATCGCCGCATCACAATTGAGCGATGTGGAATCTACACAAGATCTTCTTGATAGAGTGAGTGAATCCTCACTCCCCAACAACTCTTCAAATGTAATTTCCGTAAGAAAGATTTTAAAATTGTCGAAAATGGAAGGCATCGACCATCTTAAAAGAAAACACTTCGTAATTCATGTTTTTATTTTCAAGATGACTGCTGAGAAATTCCACGAATTCATGATTGTTCATATTAATTTTATTGATTTCATGAATGATGAGCGTCACCGACATAGGTCTATAGGACTAAGTTATTCTATCTTTGGGTGGTAAGAAAATAGTCCCGGTGATTATTTTAAAGAACTGCACCTATTATTGAACTATTGAAAGATTATTTGCAATTTTTCTGATTTTCTTAATATAAATGACGAAACTAACCATGCAATTCCCCTACTAAATTTATAATATGCAATATAATTAATGCATTTTGAAGACTAAACCTAGAGAATTTCAAAATTTTCAATAAATAGTGGTCGCTCGACAAACCAGTTGGAGTCTAGAGCCTACTCGAGGCACCCTCACATCCCAAAATAGTCATACCTTTCTTTTGACATTCAAGATGATCACATATTGACTTGATTAATGATAATTTTGCCTCATCTCATTAATAATTGCGTCTTATTTCTGCTAAGCAGTACACAAAAGTTGTCTTCTTTTGCAAGATGAAACTGTTAGCAAAAATATGAACGAGTAAGACAGAATATGTCACCCAAAATGGCATACAAAAATCGCTTTTTCCCTTGAAATTATGTCTTATTATATGTATATGTGGAGATATGAAATAGATTTCGCTTAAATGATAAGGAGGTGAGCTTTTTGTTAGATAGTATGAAGACACTCATTTTTCGAATAAATCCCTGTTAGCGGCAATAAATAAATACGCTTCTAACTAAAACTAATTAACTAATCAAAGTATGTATAATAGCAAACTAAGATTTAATAAAAAATGTTCTATTATGAATTTGCAATGCGATTTTAGTGAATAATGACAATAAGTGGAAAACGAAAAAATACCTGCTCCAGTTTGGTAAATATACGAGTATCTAACGAACAAATCATGATGTGGCGAATGGAATATTTAGTTACTTCGATTCGAAGTGAAAAAGCGCTATTCGCGCATCAATATGCGCCAAAATCATGAGAATCAAAAATGCGCTACTTTCAATCAATCATTAATTGAACATATTTTCTGGAAATTCTGGTTATTTTCTTTGAAAAAATATAGTTTCAGGCTGATGGCATAAATAGTGAGATCAAGGGATATTGTATATCTAATGGGCGGATTCAACAAATTTAATGAAGTTTTTGTTTATGGGTTCCAAATTGTAGCTGAAGTTTTAATGAGCAACTTAGTTTCTCTAGTGATGTTTGTGGTTACAGATTTGTGATTTACAGATGTGATAGATGTGATTTACATTGACTTGATATGCCATTTACGTTTTTGTTTACATGGAAACGGTAAAAACTGTATCTCATGATGGAAAGCCGTAATCAAAAACAAGTAGCTGGGATAGTAATGAAAAATATCTGAGAAAATATATCCCATATGATTTATTATTCACACATGGCTTTAACAGTATTATCATTTTACTAATTTATTTCGAAAAAGTCTACAAACTTTTTCGTATGAAACGTACTTGGAGATTCTGCAGCTTCAATTCACGAATGTCACAAACATCAGTTTGGAGTACCCATGACTTGCTGACGATATACTTAAGAGCCATACTTAAATGATGTCACGGCTTACTGGATCCCCCTCCAAAGTCATCAAGTGTCATTTGGATCTTCATATACTCAGATTTATCACAAACCTGCTGCAAGACTTTTATTTTCGCCTATGAAAAATTACTTGCTTAAGCTTGTCTTTCGTGCTGCAAGGGTTCCGTGGCAAAAATTAGAGCGGGAAACGCTGATATGAAATATACATATTAGATCAAATAAAATTTTATATTGATTATATATTGCTTCACTTAAATTTAAAAATGGAATAATAACAAAAAATAAAATATAATTTCCTTCGATAATGAAGTTTACATGAAAACTTTGTCCTTTTTAATGTAGGTGTGCTTCCTATCTAAATTTAATGAATTGCATGAAATAAATTCAAAGAACTTTCAAATAGATGCACTGATTAATTTCTGTTACATTTTACTTACTCGTGACATTACTTTTGGTTGCATATCCCATGTTATAAAGCATCACATCATTCGAGGATGACTCCTTATTTTAATACGGGTCTTTCTTAGGAAAGTGATGGTACAGGGAAATATGGTTCAGTTTCAGGCTATAGTGCAGATTTTCTGTCACCTCTAAGCATTCTCTAATGACCCATAGGTGGTGAGCTATCGGAAGCTGCCATATATTCCGAGACCCCACTTTAAGTATGGCATCATTTTAAGGACGACCCCAAAGTAAAAGAACGACTATCTTCCATAAGATGTAAGACTTTGTATTAAAAAGTGCGAATTAAAATCGGGAGTGGAAGACAAACAGCAGAGGCGGTAGAAATCTTTTGGTTGCGTCTGTCTATAATAAACTGCAAATTGCCGTTAGCTGTGCATCTTTACGCAGTTTTCTTTAAGAGATTCGAAGGGCGGAAGCAGATGTCGACCACGCCTTTGAAACGCCCTTCCCATAATTCTCTGTGTAACGGCATTTGATGGTCGCTTTTGCAATCGATGGTAATTCATTGAAGCGGAGACAGAAAATATTACTTTCCATATCACTGATCTCGTGATCACGTGCACCACTAAACTTGAGGGCATAGGTCACGTTCCTGGAATCTTTTTATTTAGAACGCGATTGCGGTCAAAGAAAATGGCATAAGAATTCAATTCTGCTCGCACAAAACAAAGAGATGGAAAAAAAAATAAGATGTGAATATAATGAATATATTGTGGTGCCGCTGTGTCCTGTTTGAACTTCAGCTATTTACCACAATAAATAAGTTTTGAGTAATATTTCTGCATGTATGTGGAAGATAATTGATTAATTAATTGAGGCAAGATCTGCATTGAAAGAAAAGGAAAAGAGACACGGCCGTTAGTACAAATTATCAAAATTATAATTTCTTTGATAGTAAGATCTGCATTATGCATGTACCCTACTAGCCGCCTTTCGGCGTATGGAAAGTGTTGCATGCACCAAGACTCTACTTCCCTAATCGATGAATTTCGCATATGGTTCGTAAAAATAGGAATTCTTTAACTGACTGTATCTAGCCTCTATTTCTCGATTCTTCCTCACAGTATCAGAACTGCCTATGTAGTAAGGTTAGTGCATAACATCGGTTACATCTTCTATTGACGTACTTCTCTCTCTGACTTAATTAAGTGAATTAAGTCTTTGATTGAATCTCCTTACTTCTGAAGGTTCTCATCCTGCCTCCTAAAGCAAATGAGCAACGCTGATTTATCATAGCAATTCCTTACAAAAGGTTTTGTCTTTCGCTGTACCTTTCTATTTTGCGAGTACGTTACTTGTCAATAGAGTCCTAAACACTACATGCATACTCAAGGTGAGGCTTAAACGAACGCAAAATAACATCGCTCGCAAACTTTTTCCTAACTCCTACCGACTATTCTCTCGACAAAACAGAGTTTCTTAAATGTTCGACCACTTATATTGATGTAGATTCCTCAGGTTAAATTATTCGTGTGGTTAAGATATTTCAGCGATTCAAGCGTTACATCGTTCTTAGTAAGATGTCCCCTCAGAGGCTGTACGAGTATTCAATTTCTACGATTATGAATAGGAAAGGGTTGACGATGTTTTAGAATAAAGTACTATTATGGTAATTAGCGATGTGATTAGCCAAATAAAAGTGATGTGTTCAAGTGTAATTTTGTGGAATGCAACGGACATTTTGGATGAGAAATGAAACCTTAGTAGAATTCCACGACAGATTTCATTTCTTCTCCAAAATGATTAGCCAAAACAATCTGTTAGCTATGATAACGTATACTTTATGATAATTAATTGATTCCTTTATATCAAAATATTTTGTAAATTATTTGTATTTATGTATACCTTTTTGTTTAACCTTCTCCTGTTTCATGGTAGATGCTCTACGTAAACATTCTTATTCAGAAAGGAAATTCACCAGTCGTATTTTCATGTGGATTTTAATCAAATATACTAGCGTACTTCTTTTATCAAATACCTTCAACGTAGATGCAGAGATATTACTCAACACTCATTTATTGCGCTAAATAGCTGAAGTTCAAACAGGACACAGCGGCACTACAGCATCCGCGAATTCACATATTAACTTGCGGAATCTCAAAGCGCTTAAGAAATCACGACTTCGTTCAAGTGATGCTTCAATAACTTGAAGTTGAGAGTGAGTGATCATTCTCCATTTCCACATAACACTTATACGCTGTATAATATCGTGTCATTCTGCCTAATTGGCATGTTTTCTCAAGGGCTATTCCTCTATTCTTCCGGCTAAACACCGCTCAGCATCCGTCTTCTTTTCCTTCCCAGCTTTTCTTCTACCAATCCTAGTCAAATCGTTCAAAAGAAGGGCTTCAAGAGAAAATGAAACAACAGTAAAACCCGTTTAAGACGCTATAGACCAAATCATTTGCGTTGCCGCTCTCTCTCCTCTCCTCGTCTCTAAAATGGTTCGTTGTCATATTTGGAGTGTAGTACAATGTGTATGGATCAGAAAGATGGGAAATCAAGACGAAAAGAGGATAGAATAGAAAAGAGAGAAGGCGGATTTGGAGGAAGATGGTAAGAGTGAGTTGGAAAGATATGGCGAGAAATGAGGAGAGAGGGTTATGATTGAAACGATTAAAAGAAGAGAGAAGAATTTGATATTTTCGAATTCACTGCAATCATTTACCTTGGTATCCTTATTCTAGCCAAAACTGCTGTTCTTAGCAGTGCGTTGAGGACGCACCCAAGATTTCGGAAAAGTTTTATCGGGGTCTAGCAAGAGCGTTCTGATTCATATTTGCAATATCGATGCGATGCGTTCCTCTCATTCTATTTTCGTTAATCTTTTCATATTTCCTTTGCCTATTTTCTTTATTATATGCACATTTTATATAAGTACACTTATATTTAATATGCCTACTGACCAAAAGATTAATACTATGAAATTATATATAACTCTTAAATTCTAACATTTCTTTATTACAAATTTGCAAAACTCTTTTAGCGGACGACGACTATGAGCAGAAGACGAAGAAAATGCGTGATTCAGTGAAGGAAATCAACAACGCGTATCGATATAATCGAATATTCAAACAATCCGATTCGAAGTTAGAATACACTTATCAGTTTGAGTCAGATTCGATTCGAAGCGAAAAAGCACGATTCGTAAATCACTACTTTTCTTCATTTTACCAGAATTTGTGAATTTCTTGCAAGTTCGACAATCGAATCGAGTGTGAAGTATCGTTGTAGTACCTCCTTTTCAATTCAATTAATTAAGCTCTCCGGTACTCAGGAATGCGATTTCCAATTTGCGTTTCATTTTGTGCATGCTTAGGGCAGGGCATCCGCTGGGCATTTCCTTCATCCCAGAAACTCTTTACGCTTTCTAGGATTCCAAGGGAAAGTGGTTCTCAGAACGCAAGAATACCCTGAAAGAGAGTTTAAACGTAATGCACAGGATGTACCCATAAGAAACTTCTTATTAGTTATTTAAGAATGAAATTCTTCCTATTTCTTCTTCTTAAATCTTCCATAAGAAACCCTATTATTTATTTAACAACTTCTTATTATGAAAAAAGTTACATTGTCTCCTCTGCAGGGCGGAATTTCTATAATTTCAATGTTTTGGTTTCAATATATCTTACAAGGAAACCTCAGATGGCCTGACTTAAGTCGGACGATAGGGAAAAAATTTCCGAAAGAACGTCTTGAAAGAAGAAGAGAACCACAAATTTTGGGAATTTGAAATCAACCGAAAGAACTCCATTCTTTTGTCAAAATTGAAATAAAAAGACTATGGTGGAAAGGTTCAAAGAAAATCATATATAATTATTGTTGAATCATCATTACTTTTATGCTTGATCAAAAAAGTTCAAGGTTTCTCTTTGAGAATAAAAAATTCTTGCTGCAGCTGTATGCCGAAGATGCTCATCCAGCTACCTAAACAGCAGATCATAAGATCGAGTAGATTCAATAAAATTCTTGTGAAATGATTCATTACGTCTTTGATGATGACATCTTTTAAGAATTACTTCTAAGTCGACCAAACATGGGGTGTGTGTCTATAATTCTACATACAGATAACAAAAAGTAGAAACAACAAGTTAAAAGAAGAGATTGTTAAGAATGCCGGTGTTACGGCTCGTATATGTCGATTCTCGATCCCAAGAGATTCAATAGGAGACCAGAAGCGAAACTAGAAGCATGTGAAGGGAAAGAAATACATGCCAAAGAGGGGGACACTTAATAATAATAATTTCCATTTGCCCTGAGAAATTTTCATGGAACAAGGAAGTAAATAGATATTAAAAAGAGCAGAAAAACAAGCACCGAACAAAAATAGGGAAATATACTGATTAATACAAAAATAATTATACACATGACACTAAAAAATAAAAGAAAATACAATCCAGTCTCGTTATGAATAATAGGTAGTTAAATATGCTTTATTTTTATGCTTGTTTAATAAATAAATAAATAACCTTTTTCTATATCAAACTACCAAGGTCAATTTTCTAATAAAGTCCGGTAGGGAGCTCCAAAATCTTGCGTCAGCAATGTGAAAGGAACTCAGGAAGATATTTACCGAGGCGTCTGTCCCGCTATGCGTTAATGTACATTATGCGTGAAAAGAATACTAATATAACTAGGCTCATGGTTTCTGAAAATCGAGGAAAAAAAGATTCTAGTATGATTATCCTTCTTGTTTTAGGAATAAGCCACAACAATTCGTGATGATTATAATCAAAAATTTCTCCGATTAATTTATAAAATACCATTTAGTCTCGATACATATAGTAATATGATACATATAGTATGTCGTGATCGTTGAAAAACTTCATAATCTGGTTTAAATCTTCGTGAGATCCTCGGAAAATCGGTTGTAATAAAACGTCAGCAAGGGGAGGGCCTACGAGGTCTCTTCCTGGATCCGCCAATGCTAAAGGCCTTGTGAGTTATTGTGAACTGAGAAAGCAATGACCTTTCTGAAAGAGATATCTCACCAAAGATGTTATCTCGAGTTTCCTCTTCATTTCCATCGGAAGATGACCTCTGCTAAATATCAAACAAAATCGCCAAATTATTGCGAACTGAGGACGTTCGCCACTATTTGTAGTCATCGTTAAATAAGCCGGAGTACCCTCTTCTTTTCGCTTGGTTCCCTGAAAAGCGACTTAACCTGGTTTTGTTGTAATTTGATCAAGTAAACCAGGTTGATTAACTGAAGTTAAAGAGGAATACCTTAAATTCTTCCGTTTCCAATCCCACCCACTTCTAAGGCTTTATAAAAGAGGATACTTTTATTCTCAATCTTGCATAATTAAATACACTTTATAAGTACTACATTTACGTCTTCGACAAGTTTCCTAAATTCCTTCTCAGTGACCCGTATTATATTACTCTTAACTGCGAACATTAGAATACCTTTTTATATTTTTATAAATGTATTATATGCAATTTTCAAGCTTTCGATAGTTGTGATTATTGCACACAAACAGAATTATGTTGTTATATGAAATATTTAAGTTTAGTAATTCACAATAACTACAATTGGAAGCAACATATAGGTAAGTAAACGGTTTTTGATCAGCAAAGGGCTTACAATATGGCTCAAAAAACGAATAACGCAATTAACTCGCTGTTTAGCTTTGGAAATTTTGATTTACATGTATATAAATACATTATAAATATATAAAGCTAAATCACTAGTAACAATCATTTGATAATAATTTTCTTTCGTTTCAAGTGCAACAATATTGTAGACTGTTTTCATTGATTCGTCAAATGCGGAATAATTCAGCGTCTCTATTTTCAGGTATTTTCTTTTTCTACGTAATATCTTGCGATTAGGTTGAGTGAGTGAATTACCAATGTTCAGCCAACGCCGTCACTGCGCAATAAAATAGCGATAATAAAACGATTTCATCCTGGCAAGATTGACGCTATTAACTTCCTTCTTACATCTAACCTTTCGTTCTTTAAGGTCTTTATTTTAGGCGAGATTGAGACTAAATAGTCTCTTCTTCCATCTAACCTTTCGTCAAAAATACACACATAAAAAGTTCTGTGTAGGTGAATAGAGAAATAGAGAGGAAATATTTAGAAGGAGTGGATTTAAAAAAATCTAAGGTGATATCTTAGGAAAAAATATCCACTGCAGGAAAACACCCGCAAAGAATGGGGGTGTGAAAAACCTGCGCAAACCTACTGATAGTGCAAGCTAAAAGTTATGAAAGAAAACTGTGTATGATTAGAAAATTACAAAAGCAGTACTATAAAGAAATTACAAAAACAATAATAAAATAAAATCAGAAAAAGGAAAAAATGCAATAGTAAACAAAGTAAATAAAAAATATGATAAAAACATACGATAAAACATTCAAACTAAAATACAAAAGTAATAATAAAATAATAAAATTCAATTAAAAAAAGAGGAAGTTGCAGGAATACGTCATGAGAAATAATATATATCACAAAAAATAATAGAATAAATTTCTGTGAAATTCAAAAGAAAGAGATAAATGTAAAAGAGATAAGACATGAAAATAAGTACATGGATGAAAACAACTTTGTGGGTTTAAATACCCAAGTTCGCGGCAAGGAAAAAAAATACTCCACAGTGGATAAAAAAGGAGGAAGGGAACCTGCTAAAGCTGGTTGATTGCGACTGTGAGCTGAGACAATGATAGTTAACTATATTTTAAAAAGGAAGCACTTTGAGACATATGAAAGGTGAACAAATAATTCAGCTACGCTTTCACATTTATAATAAAACTTGTATAATAATGTGTTTGGGGCTCTCGGATAGCCGTGTTCGGCTTCATTGAAAGCGGTCCCGGGTTCGATTCCCGCTGGGAGGCCACGTGCGAAATGACCTCAGCTGTCGTAGCAATTTTCACAATACTACTACCAATAATGTGTTTACATAATAAATAAACTGAAAAAGAACCTCATGAAATAAAATATTAAGGTTACATGAAAAGTCAATAGGAGAAATAGCAATAAAAACGAAAATGAAAATAAAGACACATTCATTAAAGAATTTACTAGCATCAACTAGCTTCGTCAGTGTTAATTGATGAAATTAATTGAATTGTATATCACAAAATCACAATAATTTTGAGTCGACATTTGAAGTGAGTTTCAACTAAAACATGATCGGTAAACCTTTATTTAGCATGTTAAATTATTTCGTTAGCTTGTTCGGAGACTGACGTAGAGATGGCAGAATAATTGGCCTGCTATATTTAATAAATGCGCCTTCCCCACCCAATCAACCCATTTTTAATCAACTATAAGTTATTAATAATGTATGATTCTGAGTTGGGTTGGGTTGGCGGTTTTCAATAAATAACACATGGCACATGTACTGTCATCTATTCATAATCAATAATTTAACATGCTAAGATACAACCTTATGATCCAGTATCAAATGTAACATTTAAAATTGCATTTTATAATCCAAAGTTGAAAGAAAAGTCCAAAAGAGACATCCTACCTTCATTTCCAGCAGTTGCTGAGAACACCATAAGAAGTAGACATACAGCCACTGCACTTTCATCGAATGCCATTGTTTATTCCTGAAAATGGAATAATTATACAAGATGAGCTACAGATAATTGAACAAGTTCTCATACCGCCCAGTCTATTGAAATTATTTTTATTCGGTGATTGCCTTGAATTGGTTGGTTAGTCGTTTTTCTACTGTCTTTTCGATGTTGATATTATTTGTTTATAAAGTGGTGGTCAGACCCGCACTTTTGCAGGCAACCCCCCCGCGACCACGTTGAAAGCCGCGGGAAAGTTGTTACTTAGAAGATTGTTTATCAAGTAACGATTGTTGGAATAAACACACGTTTCTCCAAAACATGACGCGTTTGGTACGATATCAACCTGTTCATATATCTCTGTGGGAATAAAATATATGAGACTTGTTTTTTATCTTCACTGCTTTGAATATTGCTCTCCTAAAATGTATCTGAATTTCAATTTTAAAAAATAACGTGTTCATATTGGTAGAAATTGAGACCTAAAAGTCTCTTGTTCCATCTGACTCATTGAAAATGTAGAATAGATCTATTCACTACTTTATAATACAACGTAATTTAAATTGAAAGAGAGTTGGAAAAATATAGTTGAAGTTGGGAAACCACCGAACCAACCAACTCAACATATAACTCGTTGTCGTAAATGAAACCAAACAAATTGCCTTCCAAATCAAATTCACATTGAATTTTCGACATTGGATAGATTTTGACAAGAGTGTTAACACAAAAGCAAGTATTCAGCGAGGGAAACCATAATACTCTGGTTTTCAACTATTAATCGAGTGATTGAGTAATAAATTAAGGTGAGTGAATATTTCAAATTTTGTAGCGGATCGACATCAAAAGATATTTACTAATTCAAATGAATATGATTCTTATCTATTTAAATTACGAGTAAAAGTTGCTTGCATACTGCATAAGCTAATCGGTGAACAGTTAAAAGAAATACCCGATTACTTTTTGTGTATATTTATAATAATATCCCCAAGGTCACCTTAGTGTATTGCAAACGGGATAATTTAACTGTCCTGGCGTAGAACCTGGAACCATTTGGGCAGATGTTGCATATTAAGTTTCGGAAAGGAGTCTATAACGATACGCAGGTTTGAAGTCCATACCATAATGGAAATGTCCTCAAATATAAATCCGATTTCCCCATTTAATTCTATGGTAGAATGCAGAGGATGCCCTGAAGACAGATCAAGGACGATTTGGGAAACTATAAACTGCCTTTACAAAATATATTCATGGCTGCTGTTTTAATGCCGAAATATAGATTTCTATCTTCTCGGGAAGTGCTTCGTAAAAATATTTGAAATCTCGACCATACAACTCATATCGAAGAATCAAGACTGCCTGGAGTGGAACCCAGAACCATTTCTGAAGATACAAAAGTAGCCTTATAATTGGTAAGGGTATCCTAAACGGTATCCAAAGTTTCAGGTCATATCATATCGGGAAGGTTCTCAAACGAAATTCCCTAATTCCCATTTAAAAGTATGGCTGAATGCGAATGGTACTCTTGCATCGAACCTAGGACCACCAGAGGAACGGTAACATGCGTGTGTAAGACCTATTCATTACATTACCGGGTTACAGTTTCTATCTTCTCGGGAAATGCCTCATTTTAAATTTTTTGAAAATCCCGCCGTACATTTAATAATGGGAGAATTAGATCAAATAAGACCGCCTGGTGTCGAATCCAGAAAACGTCGAAGAAAGATGATTGCATACTATTATTAGAATATGACAACTCAGACCTTTTCCATAGTTTTGGTTCAATATTATATTCCCGAGGTCCTAAAATAAAATTCTGTTATCCCCCTTTTAAATGTATGGAGGAATACAAATGACGCTCTGGCATCGAACTAAGGATGATTTGAGAAACGGTGAACTGCGTATATGTGATTCTTTTATTCCCTCCGATCATATGCCGGGTTTTACGATTCTTAGTCAACGGGAAATAATTCCAAAAATTCTTAGAACTCGCCGCAATGCATTTTAAAGAAGAGAAATTTGCACCCACTTGGCATCGATCCCACACTGATTTTTTTACGTTCATTCCATTGATACTATACTATAGAAGACCGCGTCATCCCGACCTCCGTTATTTTGAATTCTCTAGCTTATCGAAAAAATTCTCAAAATAATTTTCCATAATCCGCGCAATGCATTCTTATGGGAAAATTTCGATTTTTGAGGCATTCTGGAATCGAACCCATGAAAGCTAGAGTCAAACTCTGAATTATTCTGCCAGCTACCCGATAGAGCCACTACGTCGTACAAATTTCATGTCAATGGCCCGCGTGGAAGTGGCTAGAGTTAGTATATCTGGGTTAGGAGAAGTATAGCTACGTATAATAGATAGATATTTTTATATGACTATAATATCTTCTTTATCTTAAGTCTTTATTATAAATTTGCAACGATATTTCAGCGAAAATAAACGACCGAGGTTTTGTGTGTTAAAATCGAATATTTAATCAAATCGATTCGATACGTAAAAGCTTCACTTCCTATACATCCAGCTATCGAGAACCATCAGCTTTTAGAATTTTCAAAGTTACAAACATAAAAATTATCATGAAAACAATGGAATTCTGATGATTTAAAACGCTATTTAATTTATTTTATCATCTAATACATTTTGATGTGAATTGCTTTTGATTTGGGCCTCCATAACTCTATAAGGTCGGCCCTGGCAAGAATAAAAAAGAAGAGGGAATAAACACATAGTGACATATGCTCATTACCGCTCAAGCTCATCTTAGGGCAAAGAAATAATTCGGTAGAAAAGAAGGAAGGTGAATTTCGAAGGTCGACGAAGGTTCGGATAAATTAGTTGATCAAATAATTATAATCATTCGATTACTCTATGACTGAAATCGGAGATACTACAAGGATTGTGATAACATTAGGTTCGAAGTGATCTTGATGAACTCTGAATCACTAATCCAAGGTCAGTTTCCTTTTTAAATGTTTTATTTTGTGGTTCGTCGCTGACTATTTTTTTTGTAGGACTGAATTATAAATATAAGTCTTAGGAAATGAGATGCCGAAGGAAAGAAAATTTAATAAAGATTCTTATTTATAAAATTATACCTAGTCTACGATTAGAAATTGCTGAAACTGTGATCAAATATTGGATTTGAGTAAAGTAAAAGAATAGCATAAATAAATAATTGGAATTTTTTATTTTATCCGTTGGAATATCATTCGCGTTCCAACACTTCGAGCAGAGTGAAGAAACGACGAATATTTTGTAGAATTTTATGATTATAAACAATCCGTCTCTTTGACGACAATGGTGACAATAGAAGCGGTGTGTTTATGAAATTAAAAAATAGTGAATCTTATTTTACGTCAGCAAGTAGACAAGACTATTTGCCACAAATTTATTCACTTTCTGAGGAAATTGCAAATGCATTAAATAATATCTTTTAGTAAGGCTCCCTTTCTCAAAGTTGAGCCAGGCCGCATCAGATTTAAATCATTTTCTAATATTTACAAAGCTGACTATGTGGAATGGATCCGTACTTAAGGAGTAAACTAGATAATTTCCACCTACATATTTACTTAAATAAAAACTCTCCTATTTGGAATGGGTGTGATATAAATAGGTCAGATGCGAATTTTAGCGCGATTATATTTTTTGCGATGAGTGTAACGGTCTGCGAAGAAATGTGTGCGCTTCGGCAGATTCCGTTACCCAAATCGAATCGGAACAGTTTCTCATTTGCGCTATAAATCTCATTTCAAGGAGATAACGGAATATCAAGTGGTTCCAACTGAGAACTTCTAATTCAGATGATGTTGTTGCCCAAGTACTCCTAAATTTCAGCAATTAGTATTACTTCAATTTCAGAACTCCTAACAATCAGAGCAATGCACTTGGTACTTTTCTATTATACCCCACAATCTGGTTAGCACAATATCGAATGAAATCAAATCATGTTTTCAAATTTAACTTCAAACGATTACGTGAAACATACTTATTCTTTTGCTACTTTTAAGCAAAGCTACGATTATTGAAAATTCTTGAATTTAATTTTTTAAATTTATTAATAATTAATCATCACATGAATCATGTTAACATTAGTTTGCTTCTTTTAAATGTATCTAAGGTTATATACAACCTGGAATATTTGACGTTTTAAGATTCTTGCAACTATGATAAAATTCTTAATTGCACCCATAATCGAATTTGATAGAATGGACATCTCACTTTAAATTAGCGATAAAATTTCACAATATATGTATCATAAAACGAAGGGCCCATATTGACCCTTTTACCTCAAATTGACGTTTGTTTCTTCTTGTTACGTTCTTTGCCATAGATGTTCAACGTTTTGGATGTGTGAATGAATAACCGGATCAAAAATAATTTAAGTATTTACGGTGAATTGTTTGAACCTAAGTCTTTGAATGAATTTCACACTATCTATTATTATAGTAGCAACAAGAGAAATCTTATTTAATAGTGATATTTTAATGTCAGCTGAAAATTTGGCCACTTGAGTAAAAAGTGCATCTTGGATTCGCGGCAAATCATACCAAATAACCCAGGTTTTTTTGTTTGATTTGACAAGACTAAAAGGCATGATAGTGAACAGTAACTATAAAATGAATGGATAGCAAAGATTCATGGATTAGTATTGGCTCTGCTTGAATATTGTCATTTTTACATTTAATAGTTATGTTTGAGTTTAGATTCTATGAGAATTAGAAAATATTACTACCATTCAACGCTAAGTACTTATCCCACAACCATCTGCTGAAAGTTTGATTTATAAAAAATATTACTGCGTAAATAATTATTTGTGAATTTTCAATTATCATTAATAATAATTTTCCAACATACTACCATTAATATTTTAATTATATTACTTACTAAATGAAGTTAGTTTTCCCTGTGTATACGAAAAAAATAGGTGAATAATTACTTCACAAATAAGAGAGAAAAAGTTAAATCCAGCGTTAAAATACTTCTGACTCATTATGTAGACCCTAGTCCAGGGTTCGGTATAAAAACTTGCTACGGGGAGGCGACTGTTTCCATATGAAATCATCTCCGATAAACTTTTAAAATTACATTCTGTTGCCATGAATGCAGTAGATTAATTTTTCAATGAGATTATAATTCTAGTTCCTCGCCATACTCTTGGTTAGTATTCTAATACCTAGGGCAGAATCTGCGGTCATACGTGGCCTCTTTGTGCATTTGTTGCGGCCTTTTATTCACTTTCTGAAAGTAATACTCCGATTAAAATATTTTTGTGATCTTGATAATGACGCCAATTGAAAAATAAAAAGGAAAATGTTCTCCTTCAGATTACTCAGCGAACTAATTCATTTCCCCATGTCAAATTTCGATGTTGAACCTAAATTTAAATTTGAGTGAATATGAATTTTTACTCATGACATGAGCAGAAATTCAACTAGATAACACATCAATTACGATCGACATTAATTCACCATGATTACGCCATCGCTGACCACTTCCGGTCTCACAGATCAAGATTTAATCTTTTGTTAATACAATAATTAACAGAGCACGTCCGATTCTTAGAAAATTATTCGTGAATCTTTTAATGAGAGTTGAATACTAATTGCGTGTGCGTCTCGTGTGAAGGAAAAAGTTGCTCCGGAATAGATTTCGAGTGGTTCTGAGTCGAGAGAAAGGATGGTAGAGGGATTTGATGATTGAAGTTTCTTTTAACAATGAAACTATTTTTAATCTAAAAAGGTAGGAACCACTAATTTAAGTGCTAATGGAAATATTATAAATGCGTTATAAACAAATAAAATGAGTAAACAAAAAGAAAAATAATAAATAAATACATTCGATAACAATAAACTCAACCGACTGACGATTTGTTACTTCTTGACTTCGCGTTATTTCGAGAGATGGAAAAAATAAAAACTACTATTCCAAAGGAAATTAGCTCCTTCTATATTATAATTATCGAAACTTGTCGTGGTTGTTCTGCAGAATTATGCATAGTTATTTACAATAAAGAAAGACCATAGAGATTTAACCTTAATGCTAAATGAATCAACATTTTCACTTCATCAAATATAGTACACTTAGCATCTTAAGTATTAGCGAATGTTTGTTTGCATGAAAATGCTTAATTATGAGGAGTGCTTAATCATAGACGACACATTCCTGACAATGTTTATGGAAGAAAGTGAAGAATCGCACATTCATGCCAAATATTTTACAAATTTTCGGCATTTTTCAGTTAAATAAGAGAAAACGGATTCCATCGCATTCCTATAACAAAACATTCAATTATCCAAATTTAATTTACAATCGGAGGAGCTTTATAGTCCTATATTATCTTTATGGACGGTGAAACCTCATGGCTCCACGCCCACAATACTCTTCGTAAGGCTTCGTAATTACATAATAAGTTGTGTACCAAAGCATAGCTTTGAGATCAAAGTAGCTTTTATTTATTACTAGTTCAAATGTGTATAGTTAAACTTTTTATGCACATCTACTGTAACTTTCTCATGCGTAATTTTTTTAATTCGCTCTAAATTTCATATTACTACTATTGAAAATAATCTGTGTCTGCATTAGTAATAAAAAGCAGGATGAAAAATTCCAGAAGCACGTATTCTGAAGGAAATAACCTTCAAAATTAGGGAAATAATTTGTTCGAAAGAGAGGTGTGGTTGGAAACTTTTTTGTGACTTCCACTCATTTACGCCCTATATACTGTTCCTTTATAAAAAATGGGAAAATTTTTCTTTTGCCGATGAACTTTCCGTTTTCGAAAAAGAGGACAAAAGAGAATTGCTCTTTCAAGTAAAAGAGGAAAAAATATCTGGAACGAGAAGATCTCTTAAAAAATAGATATTATTACCATCCTAATTTTAAATAAAGTAGTATGTAAATGGAAAATATGATTCAACAATACTTTTCTGCCGATTCAACTATTGTGAGGTGTTATTTCAGCGCTGTTTGTACTTAATATGAAAATATGATCTAGATTTCCGCGAAAAATCTAATCCTGCTTTATTTCTCATTTTTGGTATGGTTTTAGATCACTAAAGTTAATTATTTCACAGAAGCCCTATAATTAGAATAAAATGCATCTTATCCACCTTTCCCACAATATTATTCCGCATTTCATTTCTAACATCAATGAGATATATATGAAATTCTCGAAGGGTTTGCTTTCTCTATAAATTTTGCTTCTAAATTTGAGATCAAAAGTTAATGATCGCCATTAAGTTAAAATCACGCTTTGCATTCATGTTTTGAAAGGTATGATATTTATTAGCGGGACATTCAAGGTATGAGTCGGGACATTAATCAGGACATCGACATTTTTCTTTCTGGTTTCAGCACCGGTTCAACGGAAAAACCAAACGAAATCATTTTATTGAGATTATTATTCCTGAATTATTATTGATGAAAAACATATAGAATTATAAATGCACAATTAAAATCGGCGATTATTATTGGCTGCGTCTGATTGATTAGTGTAACACTTTATTCAAAATTAATTTTACAAAAATATTATCAGAACACATTCTAATACGTATGATTTTTACGATTGCTTGATCATTTTCGCTAATAATTCCCAACAAAGAAAATTCCGCAATCAATCCTTAAGAGAACTCTTGACCATTTGTATAAAATATTCGCCAGGAGAGATGAAAATCTTTATATCTTAGCAATTTACCATTAATCTGTATAGAAAGAAACTCTTCAATTTATTTTGTAATTTAGTTTTTAATTTTATTAGAAAATCTCGGATGAACGTCATGATACCTCCCCAAACTGCGTTGCCCTAGGAAACTACCGACGCAACCTGCAACCCTACGCATTGTTAATAATAATCACACGCAACAATGATGGACTATGCAAACGGAGTGTAAGGAGAGCGCAGGAAGCAGAAGATCCTTCCAGTCCCACGCCCGCGACCTTCTCACGATTGCTGACCTTCCGCTTCGCGTGCCCTATCTGCATACGCTATCAAAGCAGTTGCAATTGGCGCCAAAACCTTGGGAATGAATTGAATGTCCTCGGAATGGTATCGTGGAATGCTATTAGGAAAGTAATTAGGGAACATGGTGACTTCTGGAGGCGAGGACAAGCATGTCCATCATCAATGACTTGAGCGTCAAAACAGATATCCTCGCTATGGATGTAAGAATATTCGAAATTTAGAATCGAATCGATCTTTTAATGAACGATGTAAATGATGAATAAATTTAAACAGTCCAACATCTCGAGATAACTTATGCAAATAATTGAAGTACCCATATCCGAGGAATCTGCGGAAGAGCAATTAAAAATCTCGGTTTTATAAAGTGCGTAGATGCGATGAAATGGTCAGAGACGATGTTCGTTAAAATTGCTTTAGCCTAGGCTTAGCTTTAGTCAATTTTCTTCGGTTCGGTGAAAACATTCGGAGAAAGATGGTTTCCTAACATTAGAATATGGTGAACTAGCACGCCCCAGAACAAGCGGCAAGTATAATCGGAACCGGGGGACGAAAGGTATGTAGAACAAAAAGATTTTTAGTTTAATAAAATTTTTCCATAAGGCGACTAACCGTAATAAGGTCCCGTTGTTCAACAGTTTTTATTTTCTAAACTGTTTAGGAATGAGGTCCTTTTGGAAGTGAATACTCGCGAGTCGCTCTCGATTGTGGATCACCAGAGGACGCATTTCCGAGAGTAAATCGCTGAGAGTAGCGAGATACTGCCTAAGAGATCAAGAATCTGCTCTCGACACGCGCTATCGTAGAGTAGATCGCAAGTCTAGAATTGTGATTCGCGAGAACTTATTCGGGAAAAAAGGCTTCTTTTTAAAATTTGGTCATTAGAGGACATCAAATGTATAGCAAATTGTGAGCTGAATGAAGTTTTGTGTAATATTCAATATTCAGATTGCTGATATCGGTACAGAAAGGAAAATATTTCTAAATGTTCGAGACCCGAAGCGGAAATTCAAAGAAAACTTAATAATTTACGAAATTTATCGTATAGATCACCATATGATGTAGTATACCTTACCTGATCATAGCATAGAAACCGTTTGTCTAGAAAAAAAATACTACGGAAATTAGAAAGCTATTCTTCATTTCTTCATAATGTCGTTCTACAAAGTCCGGCCTAACATGATATATTTTATACTAGTAAACTATTTTAATGTCCTAACCCTCCCATAAAGATGAAATATAAGAAACTTGAAGGCATAAGGGAAATTAAAATTTGAGTTAGAAAAGTGAAATGAATTGATAATTATTTCATGAGGAATTGATTGAAATTGGAGGAGGAACGGCTGGAGGCATAAGGAGAAAGTAAGGGTTAATTAAATAAAAACAATTTAGGGATTGAAGTAATAGGGATTAATTAGAAAGATGTAAATAAACATTACATTGCAAACATTGACAGAACAATGAGAAGTGTTAGGAAAGCTAATTAATTTAACTTGGAAATGGTGAATGTATTCACATTGCTCCGGATCAAGTCGTAGAATTAAACGCAGTTCGAATTCCGAGAGCTTACTCATAATGCCGAGTAAAGTTTGCCTCCGAGAAATCAAAAACTTCTTCTATACGAGGAAATCGGAACTTCTGTGTTCCAGACAAGTTCAAAGAAAGCTTCACAACTTAAGAGAAAATTTGTTATCATTATATTTTAAAATGTATTCGAACGGAAGGAAACTGACATAAAAATCTATATATGTGGGGAAGATATAAAATGACATGAAATTCATGCATGAAAGTGTGAGAATTCGATATTCCCTATCTTCGAACAATTTGATGACCTGCAATCATAAAAACTATCTTTGTTGATCGAATCGATGAGAACAGCACAAGCCTTCCGAAAAATTGAAGGATCGGCAGCATAACAGCCGCTCGTACTACAGCCGTGTGGGCCGAGTTTTGCGTTACCATCGAAATTTATATTTTTTTGACGTTATCAATAAACTTAAAGCATTTGAATTGCGCAAAAAATAATTTCAGTATTTCCTTAGAAACTTTCCCGCTGGTATTTTTTTCTTACGAAAATAGGACGAAAAGTAGCAGGCGACTACATTTCTCCCTGCATTTTCCCGAAAACTCGCGTATTGTTATAGATTTTCTCATGACATTCTTATCCAAAATTTTTAACAGCAAAGTGAATAACATACGTGAAAAGTAGATTCCACGAGGAAGTTTTTGATACCAAAAAAGACCTTGTTTCTTGAATGATAGACCCAAATTCATCGATTCAAAAAAATAATAATCTGCACCCAATTTTCTTGAAAATATCACTTTCTTATTTTTCCTTCGATTATGACATTATTTAGCCTTGATTTAATTGCACTATGCCATAAAGAATTAACTTTTGTACATGCTGAATGCCTTCCAAGTAAGTTCTTGCCGACTTTCTTTTTCTGTGCAAATGTGGCAACAGCGCGCGCCGTTCTCCCGTAAGAAATACACGGGCCCATATGATTTACGTGGTGTCTTCATGACGTTGGACGGACTATAACGCAAGTTTCAAGTCTGTTACTCGATTCATCGGTGAAAAACGCAACTTTTTCTGAGTTTTCTTCAATTGAGGTAATCTACACAACGATGTGATGGCGTTAGTAGGACCTGTACTATCACATCATCACAAGTCATCAAGACTATATCCTTTAGATTGTTCTTTTGCGTTTAATTTAAGCCGTTCAATTGATTGCTTACTTAATGAATAATGAGTTTGAATTAATGAATTAACGTGGGGCATGTTTACACAAGGCATCCGGGGCAGGATTACACCATTTGAGACCAGCACGCAGAAGAGGAAGAAATAAAAGTAGAAAAAAGAGACAAAGTGTGATTCTTAGAGAATCGCCGGTAAGATATTTTTTAAAAAGGACAGAATAAGTGGAAAAGGAGCAAGACAGTTCCCACCAGTTCTTTGAAGAATTAGACGGCAAAACCTATTAGAAAAACAAAACTTTCTGACAAAACAAATATCAAAGAAAAGGAAAATACAACAATAACCCAGGCCTTAAAACAAAAGCAGAAAGTCAAGAGCATATAAGAAAACCAGAGTAGGACGAATTATTTAGTTCCAATGATGAAAATGACGATGAAAATTGTGTATTTACTGTTTGAGACAGTGTAAAATGTCAAAACATGGAACTATTTGGATACAGTGCACTCAGTGTAAGAGATGGGGAGATGACCCCTATCTTAAGATCTTATTTATTTTCTTTGCATAAATTGTGTGGACTCATCCTATCTGATTTTCATATTTTATTTCAGTTTAAATTTTTGATACAATTCAAGTTTTTTACATACTTTTTGGATGGAACTACCAACTTCCATTACTTCATTTTCTACTCCACAGAAATTCCTAGGCTTGCCTAAAATTCTATTACTCTCTCTAGACTTACAATTAGATAGAGAAATATGTGTTGTGAAATTGAAAAGCTGATGAATTCCCTGCCTAATGATGGCATTCAAATCAGTTGTCAAAAACAACTTGAGACCTTTTTAAATGAGAAGTTAATTAATTATAAATAACAAATTGAATAAAATTCTCTTTGCCTATCGTACAACCGTAACCGAAAATCTAAATGATGTAAACAAATGTGCGAAAAATATATCATCATCGGTTAAAGGATTCAGATGAAGACGTCAACACGTTGACGATTTCCTTTTAAAGATGGTTGTAGCGAAATTACACGAATAGAAGATTGATTATTTTAATTTTACAACGGATATGGCAAATCAACGAAAGGAAATGGGATGATAAGATTGAATAGTGATGGAAAGCAAAGCTTACGATGGCAGCCAACTAACTCGAGTTTCAAAGGTTTAAATTGATTATGAAGTTGTGAAGGATTGCTTCAGAGAATTCCTTCGATGTATAAGCACCTCTTCTTTAGAGAGATTTATTTCCTGAAGTTACTTCGTATCTTCTCTGCTAACTCCACAGTACAACAATGATTGTTTACGTTTTCATTAATAACTCAGCAACTCAGGCGTTGCCATAAATAATGCCAACGGCTCCAGTTCAAATTGTGATGGTACAAAAGGAGAACGCCTCAGTCTTTCATCGAGAAAAAAGTTTCCCTAATTGGGTTTTCCTCCCTCGGGGGGGAGTTTCAGGAGATTTGTATCGCCCATGTTCAGTAAAATGTCGCGAAATGAACAGACTGAAAGCCAATATAAAGAAGAAAAATATGCATTTCTTCGTTTACGGCATTTCTCCCTTTCAATTTTTCCTCCATTTACCCAAGAAATAACGCAGAAAAATCAATAAATTTATTCTAATTTTAAAATCTACCAGTCTTTATGTGGCTATTGAATTTGAAATGCTTTACTGTAAATTTATCCGAATAAATGTGTGTGAAAGTGATTATAAGCATTAAAAAAGAGGATTTCTATATTACTTGCACTTTTTGGTGCACCGTTTTAGTCAGATTATATTGGAAAGAGAGAGATCTGAATTATAATAAAATCGAGCAAAAGCGGTTGACTACAATTACTTTAGCCACTACTTCATTTTAAAGAAATACGGAGTCGTCAGGAACAAATTTAGGGACTTCGAAGCCAGTCCGTAGACTAATGAAATTGTCTTTGGATCTGCTTCTAGAGACGCCAGGTGGTGCAGTGGTGCAGGCAGGGCAGTTCACTTTCTGCAGCACCACATTTTGGGGGAAAACTGAGACTTAGGCTGCTCTTTAGGATGCGGCACAATGGCGATGCAAGAGTGAGGTATTTTATGAGATAAATTACGACAACTGCAAGGAGTGGAAACCAAACAAGGGTAGTTAAGAAGATAGAAAATAAGTAATCGAGGCTAAATAAACATTAAAGTGAAATTTTTTAACATAAACATTCGACCTTAATTAGTTGACCGTTATTATTGTATACACGGTCTTTTTAATAATATATATGCTCATGTTCTGTTTGTACATAAATGTGAGCTTTCTATTAAATTGTTAAAGTTAATTGTTATAAGGTGTTTGTGGGTTTTGTAGATTGTTTTACTATTTATTTCTTTCCGTAATTTATTGAAGTTTAATTAGCTATTTAGTGTAGCTGTTGACATATTGTAGATATTGGATGGGATTTAAATCTTTTGTTGTTTTTAATTTTCTGTAATTTAAAATCATACATTTGAGACATTTTTTGTGTTTTGTTATATAAATTGATTTCGCCACCTGTCTTAGGGAATAACTGCGGCAATATTGTGTATAATAATAATAATTTCACTCTTTTTTTACCACCATAAGATGTTATATGCGAAAAGTGTCTATCTTCCTAATCAAACACCAGATGAACTACTGTAAAATACTGTATAACCTGGTTAAGCCACTTTTTGGAGGAGCTAGCGAACACCGCAGGATAGCGGGTTGTGTACTGCTTGTCGTATCATTTTTTAAGTATCGTCTGGTTTTCGCACAAAGAGAGAGTGGTCCTTGGTTACTTAATTTTGGTCATTTTTTACTCTACAATGAAGTAGCCTTTTTCTGATAGACAACTAGAGACGAATTATTAAGGTACATTCCAATATGCCTCTGGGTTCGATGCAATTATTCTTCCAGGAGAAACTAATTAGAAACCGAAGGGTGTGAAATGTATATGAGTTCGGGAAGTAGCAGTAGTACTTTAAAATGCTTCAACAGCAAATTGGAAACCGAATCCGGAACCCCTTTCAGCGAAATTGAATTGCTGGCTAACCCAGAAAGGGGAGGTACGGGCCTAAATGAGGAGTCAGAACCGTACTCAAATAACGAGAGAGATACAGAACATGCTGTTACATTTACAATCGCAAATTTATGTTACTTTTACCAATTTTACAAAAAATTTCTTGATTACAATATTCAACACCCAAAATCGAGGTGCTCGTGGAACAATGAATCCGGTTAAGACGAGAGCCAAAAGAAAACTGCCTCATAAGCCGTTATATAAATTTTTATTTATTTTAAAGAAATTCTAAGAAAATTGTATTTTAGCTCCGATTGTTTGAAATTAGAGCCATTGACCATAAAAAGAAAGGAAGTTATTTTTATGCGTTCCGTTCTCATTTGTGGCGTCAATATCTATCATGATGGTTATTTAAAATTTGAGGATTATTTTTTAAAATCAAGAAGGACCAGATATTTATGCATTTTTTCTAAGTTAAATTCAGTCCCGTCATTTTTGACGGGGAATTTACTAGTATAATATATAAAATTTATTTATTGGTATTGGTTCAAAGTAAAATAGAATATGATATAATACATCAATATCTACATTCAAAAAGAACAACTGGAAATGTTAAACTATTAAACTGTTGATGCCAATTATAACCACACTACTAATTACTAGCAATTTGTCGTGGCTGTAATACAATATACATATGTTATAATGGGTAACCAGGAATGTTAGTAGTTATGACGTGATCAGTCGTCATTTGCAGTCAATAGTTTTAATAAGAAACTTGGCATGCCCTGAGAAAGGCACCTCAGCCCACCTATCAGCATAGTGTGCGTACAAACACATCCACACATACGTTATTTACATCTTAAACTCAAGAAAATTTTGATAAGTCACACGAAAACATTCCCAACTTCGGTCAAAATACGTCCCTCTAAAAGGCCGTCAATGTCATTGCCGTTGAGTCTAGTTTGATTTCTCGTCATTCTCTCGAGATAAAATGGGAAAACGTGTGAAACCAACGCCGACATTCAAGCCGAAATGCATCAATGCCATCCATCACGAACTGCAAGACAATAAACATTCTCTGGAAATCGTGTATAATCAAACACATGGCTAAGGGGTGTACGCATGCAACTCCTGTAAATAAAGCAGGAAGTTTGTATGTTCGCCTAAAACTAGAGAACCAAAACAGAAGTTACACGACTTTCAAACCTTACAAATTATTGAATATCCTTCCTGCACAGACTACTTTTAATTTACTTAACTGTCTCTAGTTCAACGGCAGACTCATTCTGAAATACATGCGCAGTTCACTTTTATCGTATGCAGGTTTTATTTCTTTTGCAAAATTAAAAACACGCACCAAAAGAAGGAAAATTAAACAAAGATTCTTATTTTGGTCGTGGAATGTTATTTTTGATACGAAGTTGCAAGATTTTGATAAAAAGATTCTGTAAAATTTTGAGGTTGTAAACAGCCGGTCCCCTTGACGACCAAGGTGACTGTCGAATCCGAGCTTTTGCCTTTTCGCTTCAGAAAAGACTGGAAATTTATGTCGAATATCAAAGTAATAGTAAGAATTAACGATAGATTACATGAAGAGGAGGGATTCAGTGTTCCTCTTTAACGATGAGAAATCAAAATGATAACCAACTAGTGTTTCTAAATCAGCACGATTTTGTGTATTGCGAAAGAACAGTTACATTTTGCTTCCTTACGGTCAAGGAGATGAGAAATAAAATATTCAACAATTCAGAGACAAACTATTGATGACCTAAAGAGATTTTTAGAGAGCTGTATAAAAGAATAATTTCGTTGTGAGTACAATGCTGTCCATATACGTACATCCGCATTCTTTCTTGAGGAGCTAATTTGATCGATATCCCTCTCTTTTTATAATTGATACTACTCTTTTTATAGTTGATATCCTTCGTTTCAATACACCACAGGTACATTCAAAGGTGAACTTTTGCCTGTAAATGCGATCTCATAAAGGATGAAGCGGGTCATTTTTATAGCTATTCCTCCGTCTCATTAGTTAAATTCACAATCTAATGTTTTTTGAGAGCCCAGCCTGTTGAAATTAGTATTGTATTTAAGAATTGTTATTTTCGAGTTAAGAATTTACGGGAAGCTCGGCCATTAAATCTATAAAATATTGCAGATATGTGTTTATATTTTCCTATAGCTGTATAACCTGAAGTTGCACATGTTTCATACTTTAGGGGTTTTGAATTTCATCTCTTTACTGATAATAGGTCATTATTAACCCCCCTGACATACGCCGAAAGGCTTTTTGCAGGGTATTCAAATAGATTTAGATGACATAATCGAATGACTACACATATCTTTCGGTGATTGTTTTAAACTATTATCATAAAGTAATATTCTTTAATTTCGTGAAAAGTTTATTCCGCTATCCAATACATGCTTATCTACACGCGTAAAGCTGTTCATTACAAAGAGGACAAAACATTTCCACAATGATGTCGTCTTAAGAGCAATATTATTTCAGATGAGCAAATAGCATTAATTGGCGTCTCTTGATTTTGCGGATGTTGAGGCTGCTCCAGAAGGAGATTAAGGACCTCCGACGAACCAACTGACTGAAACAACTGGAAGAGAAAACTGGCGCAGATGAAGTGTCTTTGGTCGAATGGACTGACACTTGACTGATTGTTTTAATGAATAAGCTTTTCTAGAAACTCAATTTATAACAATTGTGCCATGATTGAAGAATATGGAGAAGGAAAAATGTAAATTATTTCATCAAAGAGAAGGTAAAAAGTACACAGAGTTAGATTATATGAAAAAGAAGAAAGAATTTAAGTTACCCCTGCAATTACTTAGTTATTTGTTTATTTAGATACTTTTTTACTCTATTTTACGTTTAATTAGGTTCTTTGATAACTTAATTATTTTGCACATTATACATGGCTACTTTGTTAGCTAAGTTTTTCATTTATTATCATTAGTTTTAGTGTCAATGGATTCATACGAGACTTTGTGGTAGAAAGCCATAGCAAACTGAAATTAAATAAAACGTTTACCCGTACCAGAGGATTTATTATGCGACCAAGGTTTCGAAGTGTCATCAGGCTCTGTATATTTTTTCTGAAATATATAGTCAGGGAAGGGAGGATTTCCCCTCCCCTCCTTTACAATATAATTATGAATATACATAAACTTTGTTTACTTAGTTATGGGGTTAACTTCAAAAAGAATGCTTCATAACAAAGTAGAAATATAACAAAGAAATAAGTTTTCAAACATTAAAACGATACATTGTAACGATATATCTTAGAGGGAAAATCCTACATTGGATTCTTAAAATTTATATTATTTCCAATCACTAGTAATTGGGTGAAAATAATAAATAAATGAATGCACTGTGGATATATTATATGAGGAGTATGAGGGTAAAAGGAAGAAGGATGATGAGTGGATAGAGACGGAACATAAAGAAAGGCTGTATGAGGAGTTGTACCCCTGAGGATGATGACATAGATATCGAAATGCACTTAGGGTGATTCCTAGAGATCAATGACTTCCATTTACGGAGTGATTTACATTTGTTTGTTCATGAGAAAAGGATAGAAGCAGAGGAGCGGTTGTAAGGAAGACAGAGGAAAGGTGACTAATGAAATCTCGATGGCAAAGGAATTAATTCAAAGTGTTAAATAGTTGATTTAATAGAATAAATCTCGGTCTCGTTACCATATCAAGACGAATGGAACATTCTGCAAAAGTCTATTGGTAAGGATTATAATAATAATACTTTATTGATGAAATGAAGGCAAAAATATATATTTATACAATGTATATAATATAAATAGACAAATAAAAATTAATACGAGTGTAGGCAGAGTATAATTTTTAAAACAACTAATTACATAACTCCATCTTAACGTTCTGAATATTTACGCTATTTTTATTGTATATGGCAGGCTATTCCAATTTTTATTGGATTGTACTATAAAATATTTATGGGTTTTTACGATGCTGAAGTGGGGATGTAATGGTTACTTCTAGTCTGCATGATTCGAGTTGAGGGTGGATGCTTAAATAGATCAAGAATATTCCTCGGTTCCCCATTCTGAATTAGGGAAACAAGAAAGGATAGAGCAAATATTTGCGCAAATTAGGATACAGTAAAACGTAAGCTTCATTTACTTTGGCTCAGTTTTGTTAATGGCCGTGATAATATGAAGAATGGATTTAGCTGCGAAAAGTTGCAGGAAATAAAAATGTGTAGTAAATTAAAACTAACAGAATCATTATAATTTGGAATTATGATACTTTTAATGGGTAATTTTAAGGATTACAATTCCACATTTAATTCTTCGCTACGAAAACTGTTGCTCATAGAGTCATTGTAGTACTTCACCTACTGGAATTGTTCCACTCATTCTGCATTCGGGTTCCGTGAAGAATGCAAACTACCACACTCCTCATCTTGGCTAGTAAGCCTCATCCCTATTCCTCTCATGGTGGAGAGAATGGCCGATTTCACATAGCGCGACAGCTTTTCTCGTTAAGACGCGGTTTCAAAGGTCACAATCGGAACAAATTTGGAGTCCCGTCCGATCATTCTTCACTATGTTATAATTATGGAGTAGCCGGCCGACGCCTACCGCTTGAGGGTAAAGAAATGCGACAGAAAATAGATGATAATTTGTCGAAGAGATGCGGCTACAACTCATGCGATCTCACAACTTAGTTGGAAATAGACATTAGAATGTCTCAGACCAGTTGGAGGAAAAATGACCCATTATAGGCTATTTGGCGGCAGTATAGTTTTGTCTTTTGCGTTCGCTACTTATGCGGTTTTCCGAGCAAGTGAACCGCTTTATTAGTGTCGCCAGCCTGTGTCAGTTTTTATTTAGAATTTAAATACGATTACGAAATAATTTTCTTAACAGCGCATCTGCATTGTGGACAAAAAATTTCGTTCCGAATGAGACAGATTTTTTTCAGATTTAGGAACGAAACACGATATTTCCCGTAATACTCGTTTCATATGGCACGATTTCACATTACGCGGAGATTTAAAGGAACGTATCTTCGCGCTATGAGTGTCTACTGTAAATGGTAAAAATGAAATTAATATGTATCTAATAGGATTATCGTCGTCTTGACTCGAACCAAGAATAGTCTTACTAAAGTAAAGATGGATTTCGGTAGATAATCTAAGCATCTAATTAGGGCTACAATTCTTCATTCGAAAAGTAGAAAGTGGTTGTTCATCAATGGATTTACTATGGCAGTTACAGACATCGGATGGACAAATTTGTACACGAGGGTGATTATTTTACTCGATGTTATGCGGAAAGAGGTGCTTCTCGAAGAAAAAGAGAAAAGTATAAAAATATGTGTCAATTTGTCCCAAGGTATTTGCAAATACAGTATAAAAGTGTACATTAATAAATCGGATACCTCGAAAGTCAGAATTTATGCAATCAGCAATTATCGTCTTTAAATCATCGAAACATCATTATTTTCGCAATAGTTTTCGAAAAGTTTTTGGTTCCGGTATAACTCCGGAAGACACTGTCGTTTCCAGATGAAAATAATATTCGCCTTATCCATTCACGAAACGCATTTTCATGTCTTCGCATAATACTTAAGTTTGCTGTACTTCTTAAATCTGCCGATACAGTAAAATCCGTTTCAGCCTCTTTAGACGCTCTGACAACCCGGGTTGTCCCCAGATGCACAGCAACCCGCTTTTAAATTAAAAATTATTTAGATTATCTGTGCCGTCTTTTATATCGCGAAGCAGAAGAATTCACCGTCGAAGCTGATACGGACTCTGGGATAGAGTGAGATCTTCATTTCTTCTCAGGCAGAACGATGATATAATAGACACATTTCGGTGTTTCCTTTCGTCAAATAAAGCTTGCGCTGCACTTTCTGAAGTCACGTTTCATCCACTAGATCTCATATGCTTGCCGCATAATCCAGATGGAGCCTGACCAAGGTGAAATGATAAAATTTTCATAATATGTCTTGAATTTCAGTTAACCTCCTTCGCCTTATCATCTTCTTCCTCCTGCACCACAACGCAGCATTAGTCTTACGAAATATTTAGGCGTTATTCTGTGTAGATCGAGGGTTACCTACATTCTACAACAGAATTGAGTATACATCTTTAAAAAATTTCAATTTTGAAAGAAGGATACTCAATTCTGTCGAAAAAAATACGTAAACATTCGACGGTGATCATTAATATAAAGTATGATGGAAGATAAATATCATTATTACACTAGTGCGTCTTAAGTAAAAACGGACTTGAAAAAAACTGACCGGCTGTGCGTCAGAGCGATCCTTGGATTGTGTTGGCTATAGGCAACCTCCCGGCTAGAGGAAGATCCCGAGTTCGATTCCAGTCAGACTTTTTCATCCTGTATTACCCTTCCCTTTTTTCCCATTTAAAGTGACTTCTATGCTGATTCCAAATGTAACCATAAATGATATTTAAATTCATTGAAAATGTGAACTTTTCCTTTCGCCGGTCAGTGGAATACTGCGTTTAATAGTTTACAGACATAGAGAACAATGTAAAGAATTAGTTAGAAAGAAGAAAGAAGAAATAATTAGTTAGAAAGAAGAAATAACTAGTTACAGAATATGGGCCCTGGACCCATATTCTGTAACTAGTCGGTAGCGTAACGACTGGTTTCTGTTTTAACCACACCGATAGTGAGCCATTCCGTACCAACTGAGTCTAAATTACCGACTCGATCGGTATCACAGATTCCATAAGCTTGTTGGTAGCGATATGGTACTCAAGCCAATAGAGGGGAAGTTTTCCGAACATTTCCGAAGGAGGAGGTCATATGCTTCGTCTCCGCCAACCGCGAGTAAGAGCGATGTAAACACGGTGCATAATCTCTACTGCTAGTATCCATGAGAAGTAACGTGTTATTTAATGAGGAAGTGCGAAATAAAGCTAATTTAGGAAATGAAATTATATTATATTTTCAGGGTGTAATAACTTAATCAATAGTAGTCTTTTCTCCACATTTATTACATTCTGCATAGCTCAATTAAACTTTCTGTTATATGTTTTGCAGAACAATTGAGCTAAAGATGTAAATGTGTTGATAAAACAAGGTCTAATGTGAAAGGTTTGGAGTGGAAAAGTATTATAGGAGATGTTTGATTGGACAAGTATAGTGACAGTAATTTAGGAATCCTTTTTTGAAGTTTTTTCTTCAAATATTGAATGGTGAATACGTGATCTTAAAAGCACCTTATGATGGTAAAGGGATTGTCAATTGTGACATCTGCATGCTGAAGGAGATTTTTCTTCTATAAGATGGTTTTGTGTTATGATAGAATCAAAAATATTAATGAGAGGAAACCATTGGGTGGATCATATCATTAAGGGAAAGCAGCAGACGAAAACTAATAACTTCAATGTAAAACTTATACGAAATACATTGTGCGACACAAACTTCCTGCGTTTTCAACAGGAAATTTAGTAAGATTTCTGTTAAGTGCTACAGTGACGTTTAATAATATACTGTGTTACAATTATATCAAGCACTGAATGATAATATAACTACTTTTCAAAATTACACCATTCATGATAAGTGCATGCGCTCACACTACTATTTTCTCATTGATAGTTGATGCTTTCTGACGATATTTGGTGGAACATTTCCATAATCAATATGAAAGAAACAATTTGTCTTCGTCCACAAATTTTATTTGAAAAAACACGACCGGTTTCGAGGTTAACTCATCTTCACCTGAAGATGAGTTAACTTCGAAACCGGTCGTGTTTTTTCAAATAAAATTAGTGGACGAAGACAAATTGTTTCTTTCATATTGATTTTCTCATTATTGTTACTACTGGTGGTTTCATATCAATAAGTGTAGTATAGTGTAAGTGTAGCTACTTTCTGCTAAATAAATTTATTCGTGCATATTTGTATCTGCTGTAGAAGTGAAATCCTCCCACGTCTGCATGTACAACTGAATAAATATAAACTGAAGATAGAATCACGGAAAATGACACGTTAGTAAATTGAAAATATTACATCATAATTGTCAATTTAAAAATCCTTATAGCTTTGCATATGAGAAAGTAAGATTGCATAAATTCTCGTGACTCAATTTTGACCTCTTCGAACGAAATTATATTTCTAAACGACACTAAATATACTTAACTACAGGTAATAAAGAATTCTCTCCCAACTGGCAATTATATTATTAAAGTTACGATACGCCAAAGGTACTGAAAATTATAAATAACGAACTGAAAGTACGAAGAGCTCGGATGAGTCGTAGAACACAAGAGCATGCAGTCACTTCGTAATTTCTTATTCTCGTGGTAAAGTTATTAATCTTTATAAGAGGAATTATCATTGCGTTCTTTTCATGGCAGATTGAGTATTTTGCATTTACGAGCTTTAAATTGGTAAATTTTCCACAGTAAGCCGAAATAAGCATGCGGTTGCCATAGTATTTCGTCTGCTTATCGACTGGCCCTCTGCGTTACCGACAGCTTAAGCCTGCCGGTAAAATTTACCGACTGGGGCTCGCTGGAGCACCGACCGACTGCTTACAGAATCTCATTGATAACTCCCTTCAATTTTTTTGACGTCACTACCAACTAGATGGCTACCTTACAGATTGGTTTGGCGTTACAGAATATGGGCCCTGGAACGTGAGAAAAGCTCGAATCAACCAGGATAGCGTCTTAAATGGGAGCGTATTGACGGTTTCTTCTGTATCTGTTAAATTAATTTTCTGTAAAGTTAAATAGTCCGAAAATATGGAATTGAATCCGCAAATACCAAATTATTCCCTAGAAACGCGCGGTCTCTAAGAGAAAACTCATGGGGTTCTATATTACCATTGGTGACCGTGATATTGATTTGATGTTTATAACTGAAATATGGATTAATTCTCGATGGGAAAATGTAGCATGAGAGCTTTCAAAAGAGAGCGTTCCTAGTTTGCAGCAAAATAAGTGGCGGAGTAATGAATGTGGTTTGGAACGCCGTGTGGAAGTAAAGGAAAATTACAGCTTCAACATTTTTAATAAAGACCGGTTAGCTCTCGGGATGGAAGCGCCAAACCACCTTATTAGTTTTTTCTCACATTTTTTGGTTCCACACACTAGTACTCACTCGCCTTCCTCAAGCGAAGCAAATCCCTTCCTCACGAGAAATAATGAGGTTTCCAACCATGACTCACTGTTGTTCTTGAAGCAATTTATGAAAATTTATAACCTTTGCCACACTGATATTCTCTATATTATAGTTTTTATTTGGATGATACATTTGTTTACGTTTTGTCAGTTACGATATTTAAGATTTTAGCTGCCTGAGTTCAATGAACTAGTACTTAGTAGCATAAGTTTTTGAATGTTACCGGGAATCGAACCCACTTTCAGATATGCCAATTTATTGTTTAAATATCGCTAGATATAGACTGGAAAGTAACTGAAGTGTCGCTAAACTCATATGAGATGCGAGTAAAAAGTAGTTAAAAATATTATGAATCAAATTCCCTTCTGTAAATGGAGCATGACTTTCGAAATTTCACAAAATAAATGCATAACATGAATATTGAGTCCTGAACTGAATCCAATGCTTTAAGTCAAATATGTTAAGAGTTGCTCAACGTAACGTAGAAACCCCATGGAATATGAGAAGTCGCTAAAAGAAATCTCTAAAGAGATAGGCCGCGTCCTGCCAGTGATGCTCTTGTTTGACACTCTTGCTCTAGTCCTCAGCGATTTTTATATTATTTTCAGTGGAATTATAAGAATCGAAGTAAATATTGCCTTCGAGATGAATATCGGATTACAGATGCCTTCTCAGACAGTAAACGTTTCGTGCGTTGTTAATCTTTAGTGCTTCTCATCAAATATAAGAAAATTAAAGGAGCAATTTTTCAATGGCAATCCTTATTCGTATACCACGATCAACGAATTCTCCTTTTGATTTATGTTCGTCTATATGAAAATTTACATTACTATATATATGAATGAACCTGCGTCTTATTGTTTACTGTTAAAAGAAAAATGAAGTTTTTTGGCAGTGATTACTTGTCTGTATAAGAATTTGGCTATACATGGTTAAATTCTTTCCTGGTAACAGAAATTTCTTGGAATCAAGCCTTTACGAGAGAATACGAGATACTTTCAAATTAAAACTAAACCGCGCGTAATTGTTGTGCAGAATTGTTTCGATTCTCTCATAATTAGGCTGACTATATCCCATCGGGTTGAAAACGGGACGTATTCATCAATGAAACGGGACCATATTTTTTCGAATCTTTTTGAGGAATTTTCCTTTCTTCAACGTAGATGTTATTTGGAAGATTTATAGTCCATTTTTCTGATGAAAATTTTATCTTAACCAGATCAAATCCCTTATACTTGTGCGCAAAGGAGCTATAAATCAGAATAGTGTAAGATATGGTTTTATTTAGAGCTAGATTGAGATCATACAGTCCTCCTCTTGCATGTTGTCCTTCATCATTTTGAAAGAAGATTGAAGAAAATAAAGCGATAGAAAAAGAAAAAAGAAGGAAGAAACTATTATGTGGATTTAAAAGTCGAGTACTTTGGACCAAATCCTCACCGATAAATAAATATTAAAAGAGAATTAGCGTGTAGTTTTCGAAGTTTTTTACCGTGACCTCAACTTAGAGATTCTGTTGATTCAATAATACTGAGGGTAAACAAATGATTTTCGACTAAAATATTTGATTGTTTGTTAGAAATCCATTTTACTCTATAGCTGAACTCTTCTTGCTTCTATATTTTGGTATTGAATATAATGAAAATGATATTTTGCGAAGGCTGTTACAGTACTGGTATTTAAGAAGCTCAGTAACATGTAACAGAAGGAAGAAATTAATATTTTAGGGTCTTTAAAAGATGAAAGGACTTCCGAAGGTTTTAAAATCATCTTCTTGAAACTAATCGATTTTTTAGAGTTGAAGTTAGTTTTTAATATATGATTGTACCAGAATATTTTCATATTTTTCTACGAGCCAAGTAAATTGATTTCAACGTCATAACTTGCATTATAAATGTTAAAGCATCTTTTGATTGACCTTTATATCTATTGCGTAACACAGAGCTGAGCGGAAAATTGTTTATTTTGAGCGTAGTTTGGGAAGCAAACCATTTATAACCCGATTAATTAATCTTAAGAAAAATAGAATGACCTAATAATAAAATTAAACTAATATAATGCTAAATGTATGAATAAAAAATGCTGCGATAGAAATGTGGACCCTAAAGAAAGGGAGGTTAATAGATCAGTCGTTTTTTAAGTTGTGGGTATAACACAATATGGAAAGAGTAAGTCATGTATGATTGTTGTGGTTGAGATTGAATTCAATACAAACCTCAAAATATTAAGTTGTGCACTTTTATACTTAGGAAATCCAATGAAATTTAATATCGATTTTTTGTAGCGTGTGTGCTGCTCAAACATATTTTTTACATTTGAGTTTTCATCACTCCAAAAAGAAATTCTATACTGTTTCGGTAGTAATAAATATCGTGAGGCGAGCAACTATTTTGGAAGAGCACGCTGAGACATTGTCCGCGTCGAGGACGAGATGAGGTGAGTAGATTTTTATTGATTAAATAAAGAGGCGGCAGAGAAAAGGCAATCGATTGGCTTTTCGGAAGAGAAGGATTGCCGAAGAAAGTAATTGAAGAAAGAAAGCGGGGGAATAACGGATGGGAAAGCAAGAGAAAAAAAGGACGAACGAGTTAGTTATTTTGGAATAGAATCACGTGATGTAAGAACCAAACGAGGGATGAAAGGCTCTAACATTATTATTATTATTACATATTTATAACTTTTAATACGAGAACTGCTTATTTGATTCTCAATCAATTGACGGTAGTACATATACACAAGTGTCACGTAGCTGAGGTTAAAGCTATAGAGAGCGTATACAAGGTTTCGGGAGGAAGACCGCCCTGTAGACATAGAAATTTTTACGTTCAATCATGGACTGTGTGTGCGGAGATCACAATGAACGGAACTCCTTCTCTACCGGCGTGATCAAACATCTACTTTACCAGCTGTAGTATTGTGATGTGGAAGGCGAACCACCACATTACTCTATCAAGGGCTTGCGATGAGTTACAGAACCTTCTGCAACAAATGCATAAGATACGAGCAGATGTGACGGAGATGTCGACAGTAATCATTATGAAATCTTAACGAAGTGCCAATTCAAGTTAAAGAAACCAAAAGATATGGAACCATTGGAAGGGGAAATAGAATGGAAGCTGGATTAAGGATAATATTCTAGAGGACAGAAGGAAAAACTTGATCTTAGCGGCAAAGGAAGTATCAAGGAAGGATGGAATACCATGAAGAAATAAATACTGGAAAGGACTGGCCCTAGAAAATACGTCAAAAGAAGGCCAACCAACCGTTCGAGGAAAAACTGTGTAAACTATGGGCAACAGATAAAATCCTAACATTGATGATAGAGGGAAGAAAGAGGCTGAATCACCTCACGAAGGGAAGGCAGAAATAAAAATGAAATCAGCAGAGAGATAAAGAAGGCTAAAGACGAACAAATGAGACGTCTGTGCGATGAAGTGCAACATAACCTTGTGTAAGTTGAAGCAGCATAATGTATAGCGAGACGCAAATGCAATAAATAAAAAGAAAAAGATAGTGTCATTGGTGATGTATGACATAAGAAAAAACATTGAAGACCCTGAGAGAATATTTGGATGGAGAATAATGAGAAAATCCGTACGACGGACAAGATATGAATTATAACCAAAGAGGAAGATATACTGAACACCCATTCTCAAATCCGAATATGGGCTTGAAATGGAAGACTTGAAGACAAGAAAGACCTCAGGAACCGATGATATATCATTGGAACTAATTTAGATCTAAGACATAAAGCTCTAAACGAGCTGTAAAAACTATGAAAAACGGTGTGATGTTTACGTTAAGGGGGAAGGGTCTGGGGATT
Source organism: Pachydiplax longipennis (assembly GCA_036926295.1). Lineage (NCBI taxonomy): Eukaryota > Metazoa > Arthropoda > Insecta > Odonata > Libellulidae > Pachydiplax > Pachydiplax longipennis. Next base: position 6,898,050 of record JAVFKF010000024.1, on the reverse strand, counting down.
TTAAAAAGAATATAATTGTCTCTATGCCTAAAAGAGAAGAGGAAGCTAAATTTGAGCGATTTAAGACAATCGGCTTGACCTCCCATACTTCACACAAGGCTATTCTTTAGGAGAATAGAAAGAAAAGCGGATTTAAAAGAAGATGAATCAGATGATAAGGGAATGAAACGATTGGCTAGGTACAGCACAGCCTGGATAGCTAATCCAATGTCCGGATTATTTACTGATGATGATAATGAGTATGTATGTGCGAGCTCAGGGTTGTTCCACATACGAGTAATTCTACATTCCCCCTGTTACACACCGAAGGGCAGCTTGCAGGGTATTTATGTAGATGTTATGTAGATTTACACCACCATGAATTATCAGAGCCGGCGGCTCGCCGGTTAGGTTACAACGAAGTTATCAAACTAGCGGTAATTAATAATGAATGATTATGTGTAAATTAAATAAATATTCACTGCTAAATCAGGAATCTAGAAACTTTGTTTCTCATATCACTATCTACATCTGCCAGAAAGGACAAAACTATGATATCGAAAGTCGAAAGAACACAACCAGCGTTTATTCTTACTATCTCTTGCTTCCAAATTTCACCAGTCCTATCCAACTCTTCCTTCATCTTACAGGACTACATACAACTCTCGGAAATATTAGGCTCTAACGGGATATCTTTTCATAAAATGAAAATCTTGATTTCCAGAAAGCAAACCTACTCAATTTCTTCCCGTTTTGTTCTCATCACGGCCTTCTGATTTTCTTCTCCTTTTTACATACTCCTTAAACGCTATCGATTCTTAAATTAAACTTGTTTACTTTTCTCATCCGTAACTATATACACCCCGTTGCTATCGGTTAGTTTATTTATGAAACTAAAAATTTCCGATTTGAGATCTTCTGAGGAGAGGGAGGGTCAATACACATCAAAAGATAAAGAGTAGAAAAGTAATCGGATCGCATATTTTGTCAGACGGGATGAACTGTTTAGAGATGGTTAAAAAGACGTAATAAAGAGGGTTAAATTAAGCAAAGAAGAGAAGGAACGGTAAAAGACACGAAGTATGTGTTGTAATGTTCACAGGACCTGACACAACACAAAGCATCATGAATAGGATTTTTCTGCTGATGAGATTTTTTGAGAAAATGTCTTAAAAATCGCGTCCCATCAAAGTCTCTCATCGAAACATTGATTGAAGAATGGCATTCGATGACAGGTTATTTTTTTGTTTATCTACCTTGGATTTAATTTAAATTGTATATTAAACCACTTCTTCCTTCGATAATAGCAAGAGGCGAGTTTTCACTTTTGGTCTCTTCTTTGCAGTGAAACTGTGATAAATCAGCCAACAGCACTGTTTAAGTATCTATTATTATCCTAATTATTATTATCCAGTTTAGGTCCGCACAAGGAACTCAATACTGCTTCAATAGAAAAAATCCACCGATCGCACACAAAAATATCCACAGATTAAAACAAAGATTCTTATAAGGTATATAGTTCCTACTAGGTAATTTTAGTTGCCACAACAATATTTGATGCCATTGCAAAACACCAGAAACAATAATGAAGTGCCTACACTTTTCCCGAAACAATAATGAAGTGCCTACACTTTTTAAGAAAACTACTAAGCTAAGAAGAATAGTATAATCCATAAATACGTACGGTTCAGAAGAAGATGAGCGGATCAATTTCACTCGCTGAGGCGGTTTCACTCGTTCTATGGAGCGCAGCGATTGCAGGGCGATGTCCTTTTCATAATGCACTCCTTCAATGCAATAGAATGCGCTCCTTCAAGTCTCCCAATGGAATTGTACGCCTCGGGTGTGCGGGCGAGTGTATTTGGGAGAGCGGACGCTCGGAAGTGAGAAGAAGTGCGTCTGCCGGGTTCACAAGAAGAGCGGATTCCTGTGGGAAAGAAGAGAGGGGTGGTTGGGTGGGCAGGTGAAGGAAGAGCAGGTGCCTCAGATGATGATGTCATTGCAAGGACTGCGCCGAGGAAGGCCTTCGCAATCAAAGCGCGAAACGGAGGACGGCTACGCTTTTGAACCACCCGCTGACAGGGGCATTCTTCTTCCAAAGTAAATATTTACGTGAAAGAGAGACGTGTGGCACGGGAAGCTATCGCCTATGAAGATTTTTTCCGTGCATTTCCGAAAGATTGCCTCTTTTTAACTTCTGTAGATACCCTTCTTAAAATCTCGATTCTTACAGTATCAACAGTAAATCAACCAACTGATCGTAATAACCCTGACCACCGGTATATGAGCAGTATGAGTAAAACAGGAACAAAGATGAATAGAAGAGGCATTTTTTACCTCCCATTTTTACCCATTTTTTAGCGGCAGAAAATTAAAATGAAATACATTCATCGAGAAATGGCACCTTAAAAATATTTAACGCACGTATAAAGTAGATCAAAGAATGTTGAAAGGGGCATTATGAGATTTCGGTGTGCCCTGAATGGATAACACGAATTAACGGAAGGCTATTTACTCGTATACCATTCTACTGCATAAAACAGGTCACACGTGTGTCCGTTTGTGAGTGACATATTATCAATATTCGTAAATTTTGACATCGAAATTGCAATTCAGAAAATAAATCCATTCGCTATGTGGAATAAAAGAGAATATTTCCGTGTTGTTGTTCAATTTGCGGCATTAATAAGACTTGTAAATAAAAATATTTCATAGAGGCAGTCGCTTCAGAAAAAAAACAAAAAGCCACATTTGGGCGTTCTACGTCTATTTTATATAAAGCTAACTTCTGTGCGAAATATATCTGTGCCAAATAGGACATTCATGGATTTGAACATGAAGCGAATATCTCTGCAGCTATTAGATGGAGTATGATATAATATCATTATAGCAAGGAAAATAGTTGCGTTTTGTATTTCAAACGGAAATATTTATAAAAAACACTAATCTCGTTTAACAGCAGAACGCCTCTGAGTCGCTCGAGGGCAGCAGAGCGCTAAACCGGAAGCAATTCGCCGTTATTTCTCCGATCGAATAAAAGTTTGGGGAAGAAATTTTCAGAGAGACTTAAAGGAAGTTGAAACAGAGCTAACTGTCGGTGAAAGTGTTAGGAAATCCACATTCTCTAGTCTATTTTTCACAAAATTCCCGAGAATCATCAGTAAATCACGAGATCAAAAGCAAATGTATGATTTCCGAGAAATATACGTGTACCGAAAGTAAGTTCCTATTTTTGTGAAAATGTGAGACTTCAAAAGGAAAAAAATACTCGAGTTAATTACTTTTTATCGTGATTAAAATGCACTGAAAGTAATGCGATAATCTTCTACCGCACGGGAATGCAGTAATTGAATGGCCTTTTTATAGGTACTGAACGAAAGACTGTTGTATTGAGTATGTTGATACTCAAACTGAACTGGTTGGTTAAATTTCGGATTCGATCAGTTTTTCTATTCTTGGTCGTCCTCTTGTCATGTACGAATCCCGCTCTTTCCCTTTCATTCATAAGTTTACGACTCAGTTTATCTGAGGATACAAGTTTGATATATCTTCCTCGATTTTTTTCTTTTACTTCATTTAGTTTGATTCCTCCGATACGGGCTATCGCAAGAAAGATCCGTTCTTCATTATTCAAGAGTTCTGAATATGAATGAAAATAAAATAAATATTCCAGAATATCTGAAAATACAAAAGTATAATTTATCACTCTTCCAGCACATTTTAACCATGATCAAAATTAGTGGTCTTGAGTTTCTTTACAACTTCTGGTTCTTGAGTAATAGGCGAAAATAAACCCACATCCACACCTAAAATTACTATTTATAATAGCTGAACTGGTACTTCATTGAAAACGGAAAGTAAACGTTGATAAGTACCATACCTACTGCGATTTACTCTACCCTTACGAAAACGGTATATAGCCGATGTAATAAATGAAACGTTGAATTCCTTAATTAAATACTCGACATACTATACGTACTGAGAAACGTGAAGGTAATCGATTAGTGAGGCTAAATATGGTAAGTACTCCTCCTGCCATACACCGTAAGACGACTCATATGATACTTGTTAAGCTGTAGATTTACCCAAAGAAAAGCACATTTAGTATTTTAATTACATTGAAATAGCGTTGACAAAGTCGAGCTGATGAAGGAACTTTCTTTAAATCGTCGTACGATTTTTTTCTGAAGATTTGACACTGTAAATTGTACACTACTGCAAATTCTAAAATTTCAAAATATCAACTCCTATATATGTAGTCAGTCATTAATTCTTAAAATACTTTTTAATAGGCTTGAATTCCCCATGTACTCTTAAGGGGAAAATGCATAAGCTCGGCTTCAACAATCGCATTTGTCGTAAAGGGGACTGGTTTTGTTCCCTTTCACAAAATAAGCAGCTTTTAGACATGCCGTATATTTCTGGAAGATCATAATCGTCATCTTATTCCTGCAGGTAGATTCTTCTCTCTGTGAGTCATTCAGCGGCGCATCCGCTTTGGTATTCTACATTATTCTTCTCTTCCTCTCCCATTCTTTCCTGTTCGCTGATCATGGAACGTCCAATCCAATTCTTTCTTCTAATCGTTTTCATCGCAGCTCTTCCTTCCCCCACTACTTCTCCTTTTCTCGTTGTATTTCCACCTTACCCTCTCTATTTCCTTTAATGTTCTCCTTCTTTTGATTTGTTTATCTTTAATTCTACCGTTATCTTTGGTTATTTTAATTAAACATCAGATTTGATATGCATTTTATGCTTGTTTCTCTATTTAAACTTTTTATCTTTTAGGCAATTTGATAACATCATCCAATTTTCCCCTTTCTTCAAATTACATTATTTGCTACTGTCGGCAGGTTTTATTGCCCTACTCTTTATAGATGTGTCCCCGCAGGGATTTAGTTTCTTCTAAAGTATTACTTGGGTTTTATTAACCCAAAAACATACTCTCTTTCTTGTGCTTTTCTTTCCCTAAAAATTCTTAATTTTTTCTTTAATCGATAAATGCATAGTGAGAAGGGACTCAATCTCGCCCTGAAATAAAGACGATGATTAATTTGCTAAGCACTCCTCCTCCTATGGCTTCCTTCGATTGCACACATCTGAAGATCCACATTCCTCTCTTCCGCGTTTGTCTTACCTTCAGCTATCACACTGCTTTGATAGATTTGATAAGTCTAAATGAAAAAATAGATTCGATTCTAATGTATGAATTCGCAATGGAAAGTCAAAATTAGTCTAGAATCTCGTCTTCAATCAGAGGGCTGAATGCACGTTTCGGCTGCATAAGAATTCTCTTTTTACTTCAAGTGATAAGGAGAGAGGTAAACTATATTACTTGAATATATGAAATGGCCTCGAGAAGTGAATAAAAGGCCGGATTAAGTGCTCGATAAAGCCGTAGTTTTCCCGCTTTTGGCCCACAATGTAACATTAAAATGCTCCATGACAGCAAAGCTAACATCTTACATAACTGTTATTGGCCATCTGTGCAAAGTAAAACTGCATATACTGAGTCTCGTCAAATTTCCCTGGAAGAGAACAGTCGTTTCAGAGAGAAACCACTATAACGAAACTAAGTCATTTAAAAGCCATGGCCTAAAATTGAAAATAAAATTAAGAACGCTATTCGCGATGTCTACTTTAGTTGGTGGTGCTAAGTATTGAAAATCGACCAAGACTACGACGAAAGAAATAATGGCATTTATCGTATGACTTTATAGACGAATTCTAATATTTAGTATTAGTATCGCTAAAATACTTCCACAAATGAAGTCATTTCCACCAGGAATCGAACCCGGGACCGCTTTTACTGTATGCGTGCATAGTATACAACACTAGACGAAAGAATCAGCAAGCAAAGGTTTTTCGAGGGTAGGCATAATTAAGTATCTACTTCCGTAACGCGATGAATTCTCCATTTGTCTTTTGATAAAAAGAATAGAGCCTTTTACATGCCACATTTCTTTCTTCTTGTATATAGCCTTGTTAATCAGTAAGTTTATGAGGTATGAGTGATGCTGAAGAATGGTATATACTATATATAAATTTCTAGAAAACTTTTATGCAGACTAATAAAATAAATAAGTAATTTTGTACAAAAATCATTGAAATGCACTCTCGTGGACTAAGGTGCTTTGAATAAAAATCTCAAGAACTTATTTGGAGATTCATAGAATAAACAAGAGAGCCAGCAATAATTCGAAAGTAAGAGGTGTTCAAACAAAGAATTTTAATTCACACCTCTCCTTACAGCGAGAGTTACCTCCTACTTTCAATAACAATTTTCTCTCGCATTTCAACACAAATTATTTCGAAATGAATACCATTTTCCATATTTCAATGTGCTGCCTAATTGAAACTAAAGAAACTAACGCAACTTCGAGTCTCAGACCAGTTATTTCTATCTCATGAGTTTGCTTTCATAACGGAGAGATAATAAAATGTCGTTCTTTTTTATTTACGAAGTCTCTTTAATACACCCAGAGTTACGCCCAGTCATAGACGGGCTACGCCTCCGAAGCTGCAATCGACGATGTCTCAGCACCCGCTATTTATTCTATATCCGGAGAAGCGTCGTTTTATAATAGATAACTTTTATACCAATATTCAACTTTTTAATTTATTGATTAACGACAAATATATCTTAGCGATTACATCGTTGACTAATTTCAGGGCATAATTTCATTTTAAACTTGTGCTCACTCGTTTAAAAATATTATGAAATATTTTTTCAGGAACGAAGTGGTCCCAAATCGAATAAAAAGGATTGTCGAAATTAAGTTTTAGGAAATCGTTCGAAGAGGTCAATCTTTTCCGTGTTTCACTCCGTTAAAAACCGATAGAGGCCCGAGTATTCGTCTTCCCTTGAGTTAGATATCGTACAAGTTAAATCGGCGAATAAGATCTCAAATTTCGAGCATCAGTTTTATAAGTCAAAGAATTTCTTTTTCCTTGGCATTCATTCACCAAAGGAGAAGAGTTTTCATCTAATGCATCGATTCATTTCAGACGAAATGCGTCGATGAGAGAGAAAGCGGACGACGCCTCAGAGCGGAAAAATCAGTGGGGCGTCAATTATTGAATATTGTATTGTTAAGGACACGATGATTATATGGCGTTGTAAAATATCCTATCTATGTACAGTGGGAGAAACAATTATCGCAACACCAATTGGCGTGAGAGCGCGGATTACGCGGGAACTAACTGAAAACACTCTACCGCCGACAATTCGGCAACTCTGAATCGAGCCAGTAAAAACCGGCAATATTCAAACTTTTACGATCACCTTTGCGAAATATTGGCTTTGCCTCATTGCTTTTATTTTTTGCTATTTGTCATTCAAAGCTAGTCGCGATCAAAATAGTTATCTAGAATTTCATTATAGTACGCTGAGGGATAATGACAAACAATAGTATTTGATGGTGGAATATCAGACAGTAAATGAACATTTTCCGGTATAATCTTGCGAATTTAACGGTTAAATACTTTAATACTTTGAATTTTGATGGAAAATATTTCTCGCGAATAAGATTAACCATTTAAGAAAACAAATACAGAAATCACTAGGATATGTCCTATTCTTACATTTGTATTTTCTCTCCAGCAGTATAGTTTTCCACGGCATAAGATATAAAAAATATCCTTTCGATAAAATCTAATCCGTGTGTTGAGGGAGTTTATTCTTTCTTAGTGCTCCTTAGCAATTAACGTATTGACAGGAATTAGTATCACTATTATTAGCTTTTAGGTGGTGGAAACGGTAATCAACATTTTTCAGCTCCATCAGGCTGTACGTAAAAGAGATTATGTAATAATTCGTGATAGGGAATAATATTCACGATTAATTTCAACATATTATAAAAGATAGTTACAGTAAGTTAATTGATGAGGATTAATGCAATCGAAAGTAACTTCATAGTGTCTCTTTAATCATTCAGAATACGTAAAACAATTTATAGTAACTGCTTCGACTGAGTGACAAATACTCATTAGTAGAATTTTAATTCATATCTGACAAGCGAGCGATTCCACTACTATACTGTTGCAAGAATCGTTCACTATAGATGAGTCGGATGAATATTGTCATCATATGCAAAAAGGTATTAAGAGACCGGGATTTACTTTTCTTATTTCTCCATAGCGATGACTAAAATTTTCGCTTTCAATTTGATTGATCTCGCTTTCTCTACGCTTAAATATTTCCCAAGGCTATTTTCATACTTATATTAAGCGTCAAACGCAACTTTTATTCTATACTTTAATAAACTTAGTATCCACTTTACGGACTGTTCCGGAAAATTCCCGTCCCCCTTTCCCTTCACGAGGACTGACCGCGTAGTTTTAGTGTCGTTTACTACGTAATTTAGCGGTTTAAATGAGAGCGAATTTACGTAGACAAAGTTCTTTTGTAATTCAACAGTAAGAACAGTTACAAACACCCACGTAAATAGGCAAAATGGTATGCATGAGGTTACTTCCAAAAAAATAGAAACAATTGCAACGGATATTGCTTTAAGTGAGACATTTAAAAGATCCAATCATTGCCGTAGGAGGAGATTTTGACATAACGCATCTTAATTGGGATTATCTAAAATCTTTAGCTGCTGCTCCAACACTAGAAGAGAGAAAAAATTTCACAAAAATTAATTCATACTTTTTGTAGCATGCTATAGATAATGTAAATATGATGAAAACTCGAACGACTCGTGCGGGTCAAGGAAACATTTTAGATTAACTATCCACTTCTCTCCCGTAACTACTCTTGATATAGTTAACGATATTTCAGACCATGGTATCATAATGATAGGGATGAAAGTAGTTACGGTTAAATCTCTTTAGCCATAGAGGCAAGTATATTTAATTTGCAAAGCAAATCTTTCAGAGTTAAGGGTTATATTAACGAGTGCAAAGATGATTTTTTATCTTTGCGGATGTAAATTCAGTAAGTGATAGTTGGATAGAGTTCCTTCGGAAAATCAAAGAAGGTTTAATTAAATACGTTTCGACTAAAAGCGTGCGTAAAGAGCCACGAAGGACGAAGACTAAGCATTGCATATGAAGAAGAGAGTCATTCACTGGCGATTAAGAAAACTCAAAACATACGGAGATAACCATGAGCTCGAAGACAAAATTATAGAGAAGTGCGAAAGCTAGTTAAGGAAGAAGCGCGAAAAGAATACCAGGAATATAGATCTCGAACCCTGTTAGAACCATTAGGAGCCGATCAGAAAGAATTTTGGTCATACGTGCGTGAGACTCGTGGAGGTCAGTTTTCGGTGCCTAGCCTCATAGCGATGAGGGAATTAACGTACATAAATCGGAAGATAAGGCTGACTTAATTAATCGGCACTATCAGAAATGGTTCAATGTTGAAAATGGCCAAGCTAACGATTTCTTCTTTCGTATCGATTCAGAGATGTGTGCCATAGAGATATAAGTTGATGAAAATGAAAATTTATTGCAACAAATTGATAGGAAAAAGACGCTCGGTACAGAAGGTATTCCCGCTGTTTTCATAAAAACTTTATGCGATGAGCTTTCTCCTCTTCTCAAGAAATTCTATCGGAAAATAATTAATTAGGGTACGGTCCCAATATCGTGGAAAAAAGCAAACGTCATTCCGGCGCTTAAGAATGACCAGATGATTATAGATCAATTTCATAGACTTTGGTTTTTTGCAAAATAATGGAGCATATTATAGCAAGCTTTATTATGCACTTTCTTACAAAAAGGTAGCAATCAATCTGAGTCAGTACAGATTCAATAAAGGTAGACCTTGTGGGACGCAACTAGCAATTTTAATGAATGGCGTATCTAAAGCGTTAGTGCGTTAGCTATCATCCACAAACGTTAATTCCTCACAGTAGGGTTTTCTCAACCTAAAAATACAAAACTACTGTCTTTGCTCGCACTGTATGTATTCGTTGTCTATCGACGTGAACCTCTATGAAGTAATACTCACCAATAAGCACGTGAAAAGCTACCATTCGTTAGAACCGGTTTGTGAATGGCGAATGGGTTTCCGAAAACCCGCTGCACTGAAAGAAAAGCCTCATCGTGCTTCGAGAAATCAGGAGTCCCTGTCAAATGCATGTGGTTTTAAAATATAAGCCAAAAGCCACTTCTTTCCAGTGAACGACTGAGCCTCGAATCCTTGGAAGACGAGGTATTAGCTGAGGCGCGGAAAGCACATTCTTGACAGACGATAGCGAGAGTCAGATCCGAATCCTTCAAGTCAAATGATTTTTTTCGTACTGAATTTCATTCCTATGATAAATCTATATACTCAGAAAAGGATCACATTATGGTATGTAGCAATCATATCTTACATTCGCTCATTTTGAAAATAAGAAAAAATAGCATAAAAACTCTTTTAATGGAAGGAACAAGCGGAAATGGAACTGGAACCCTTCTTTTACCGATCAGACACGTCTGGCAATTGCACAACCAATTCTTACATAGTAGTTAGCTACATTTATGATATTTTCCCACAAATTGAAAACTCAATATTAATTTTTTTATTATTAGCTTATATTATTAGGTTAGTAAATCCTCGGCTTATACATTTTATAAAGTCAGAGATCAATAAAATACTTCTCCCTTTTGAAATTGAGCTTTTTTTCAGATAAACTTCTTAGACTGAAACGATCGCAATAAATAATGAAAAATTATTATTATTTGGGAATATTTTTTACGAGTGCAATAACATCTAATTTCCTTAGCCCCGTGGTTAGGAAGGAGCTTTGAATTAGGCACAGGATAGTTTCCACTGGGTGACTGTAAAGGGGAGGGTCCTTAGTCCAGCTGATAGAAGCACGAAAGGGAAAACTACGCGCCTGCAATTCTTTGAAGTGCTCAATATATGGTCAAAGACTTTCCTCGCGAAGCATCGAAAACTGAATGCATTTCTACGAGAAAACAAATGACGCAATGACCGAGGGCACCGATCTCGCTGATGTAGAATGTAAGAAAATTCCGATATATGCGCAAAATATATTCGGTTTTTATGCAATCCTGTTTGTTTTAACTTTGGAATTGGTATTTTTCCTCTCAATTCCGGGCATACAAAGATTTCACGTATTCTAGGAAACGAATGGTGTAAATAAATTTCTATTAAGAATTTCCTTCGAGTGAAGGACTAAATTATGGAAAAATTATACTCCATTGACAAAATACAAATTTTACTTTGTGCCAATGTGCCATCTCAGTAATTACTCTGACGACTTAACGATTTCAAATCGTTGAATGAAAAACTTAAGACGTGTAATAAAAAATTGCCCTCGGAAAGTCGATCTCAGTAAATGAATATCCAATGTTTGAACTGGACGTATGAAGATTAACATTTACATTAATATACAGTGAGTAGTAAGACGTGTGGCCGTGTGAAAAACCAAACTACCTAGATAACTGTCTTATTAGCGCACCTTAATTTATCCAGAAAAAGAGACTAATACAGTCCATCTGTTCTCGCTATAATTTAGTAAAATACATATTTTATTCTCCAGATCGAAAATATCGCGTTCGCTAAAGATAAGAATCACGACGTCGCGTTTGCCCACTCTAACCTAATTCGTCCTTATTTCTACGTTTTAACCGAACATTATTTACAAATAAAGTCCCAATTATTATCCAAATATTTTTGTGCATGTAAGATTGAAATAGTAATTAATATATCTTTAAACTCTCCTTCTATAAATATGATAAATATCTGTGAAAGAGAAATGCCGAGATAAACACGACGAATTCAAGGAGAGATCGCGCGAAGGATTTAAGAAGAGATCGAAGGAGAGAAATTTTGAGTACGTTATAGGCTCCGACTCAAATATTACCGCTTTTCGAGGCTTTTCTCTATGTTGCCAGGTAGTCGTGTTAAGTAGTTTTCCAAGTAGTTTCTGAGAATTCCGACTGAAGCGCTCGCAAAGTGTTGCGATAATTTATTCCCCCACTGTACATACATTCCGTTCATCTCTAGATATTAAACTAAGCTGTACTGAAATATCACAGTATATCGTTCGTTGTATTTGAAAGTATAAATAACAACGAATGACAAATTATTGTGGCAACTAAAGTGATTTAGGCTACATCTGACGATTGAAACGTCAATCATTAAATGAGAAAAGCGCTAGGAAAGAATACAAGAAAGATTTCATTAAGATTTCATCTGTGAAACTCGTTGTTTATTCTACCTCAATAACAGAACTTTAAAAATTATGATAAAAAATTTTATTCTCCGAACTCATGAGCAAGACAAAAACTATTTTTTAAGTTTCCTATAGCAGTGGCTGTTTGATAAGGTATAATTCGCAGTTAAATAACGTGATCTTTAAGATATCAATATTCTATATAGATTTAATAATTTACATTTGTAATGTCGGCATTTTACTTGTACTCTTTGATAACTTTTCCTATTTATAATCTAAATTGATGACATGAATTAATTCAATTGTTCATACAAGTTAGAGAAGTTTGTTTCTGAAAGGGAGATTTCTATAATTATTACAGTCTATTGAATGAAAAATCGCCTATTTCGATCACTTCAACATTTTTCTCATATTTTTATTAGTTTTTACTTACTTTACTCACTAAACCAGAAATCTATGGGTAGGAAAATTTCACATAAGCTTAGAAAAATAACTCAATGAATGAATTTTTCATACCATCGATAAGGAAGGAAGGAGATAAATGTGGTTATTCACATTTACTCTGTATACGCTCTCGTCGTGCCTCAGCCATTAATGCGATTGAAAAACTTTGCTATTACTGTAAGATACCTATTATGTATGTAAATTAAGTATGTAACCATATGGATATTCTACTATGTATTTTTGCTCGCTTTTCGTACATTTTACACTATTCCGTTGTTAAAAATCAAATTTGATCTAATTTTGTGTTATTAGGATTTATGACAATGTACGTAACGCACTATTAACAATCAAATAATGAATTTATATGTACAAATCAATTTAATGTAGACTCAAAGGACAATGTGTGATTTGTCAACTGAAATGCCTGATACATAAATTTAAATATTGTATAATGTATCACTTTTTAATCTGTTCATATAGTAGCTAAGGGAGATTCTGTTCATACACTGCCTACGGAGGGGTTTCCCACACCAAAACCAAAATGCAACTCAACAAAAAATGATAAAAAGAAATTTAAACTTTCCCATTCCAAAAGAAAAGGGAAAATATTAATGAACAATAGAAGCAGGATCAAAAGTTACTAATAAACACTACCACACAGACATTTCTACAAATTGCATTACGTATAAGTAAATATATGAAGCAACTATTAAGCTGCAATCATTTCTGGGTATTTATAAACACGTAAATGCACGAATATACTTAAAATCCTTTATTTCTAGAATCAGCGGAAAGAATCTTCGTAAGATTCGTGAAAGAGTTCATTTCTTGTCCGTAGTGGCTTTAGTTTTCTGAAATACAAATGCTCTTTAAGCTCCAATAAGTAAGATGCATCAAAGAGGCTTTTTTGTTAGAACGTCCTTCGCTTGCGTTCCCAGTGAGCACTCCTTCCCACGGGCGCTGGAAGGCCATCTCAGTCGTGAGAATGTCACTCTCAAGAGGATCCCTCCCTTTGCATGGGAAACATGTTTCAATTTTATGGCGACCGACGTTAAGTTTTGGACAATCGACTCACTCTAAGAGATTCAATTTATGGAGACAAAATTAGCGAATTCATAATGTTGATATAAATTACGGCGTTTGCGAATCCAGGGGGGGCGATAGCTCTTCCCCCAATAGCTCGCAAAGAAAGCCATCGGTTAAGAAGGAAAGGAAATTGAAAAATATCTGACGGAACCGGGAATCGAACCAGCAATATATTCCACAAGGGAAGGTTGCATTATCCAACATAGCCACCAGAAAGGAAGCCACCCCTAGATATCTCAAGCAAGAGAGCCAAGTTGGATAAAAGCAGCCTGCCGAATCGCAGGTTCGATTCCTGATACCGTCAGAATGTTTCAAATCTGTTGATTACTGAAATCTAAAAACTTACCATATTGACATCATGATGACAATTTTTGTGAATGTTGATAAACATAATGTATCCTCCGTACCGAATCCATCCACTTGAAATATGAGCTGTCGAAATATTTGACGAAAACCAAACCACCAGGATAAGGGTTAAGGCTTTTACACGTAAGGGCTTCTACCCACGATAAATTTCCAAGAAAAAACGGGCTAGAAAAAATATGACGGCAAAGGGAATCGAACCAGCGATATTCTTAATACTGGCAGTTTGCGTTATCCAACTAAGCTATCCGACCAGGATATTTTCAATAAGCCTTTGGTTTTACTAGCCGGATAGCCTAGTTAGGTAAAGCAACCTGCAGGAAAGAGGAACATGAGGGGTTCGATTCCCGGCACGGTTATAATTTCTTCAGTAGCGTTTTACCTTGGTTGATGGCTTTTTTCTTAGCTATGGCCTTCCGAAATGTAAAGCATTCACCGTATTGTCTTTAACATTATCTTTATCATTATTATCTATGTCTGAATTTTGAGAAAACTAAATGTGCCCTCCGTATTGTATCTATTCGCTCGAAGAAACAGCATTCAAACATTTCACGAAATTCTAACCACTAGGATAAGGGTTTTGGGCGATTTGTACGTAAGGGTTACTAGGATTTGTACGCAAAGGTTACCAGGATAAATCCAGAGGGTTAAACGGGCTAGAAAAGAATTTGATGGTAAGAGAATCGAACCAGCTATGTTCTTCATACTGGGTTTTTCATCACTATCGAAATATATTTATAGATAATTATATAATATATAACATAATCTATCGTAATATATTAATATGTAACAGAATTTATCGGATACACTGCGGAAGAAACATTTGGTTTTATCAAAATTCACAGAAAAATTATAATCTTGAAGTAATAGAATAATACACTGAATTTAAACGATACTTTGTTTAAAAAGCAAGAGATAGCAACTACATATAGTGCAACAGGTGTGATTTCGTTATGAAAGATTGTCCTCTGTATCCTGCATACTCTATAAATGCTGTAAATTTTATAGTGGATAGACCGAATAATTTCTTGTCCTTCCACCACGGTTAATATGATTGTTCAAGCCTTACAGTCATAAATAATATTTACATCAACTGCTAAGGACTTTTCTTACAAATCATAATATAAGAAATAGTAATTAATATTAAAACTGATAAGCAGAGAAACAATGACTTGATCTGGAGATCGTAGAGAAAGTTTTTACATCCAGAGACTCCGGTCCAAACTCAGGGAAGTGGTAAGTTTACCACGGTAGCAAGAAGAAATGCCAGTTTATTTTGTAAATGTCGTTATGCACAACCAAACAAGTAATTATAAGTCGCTAAGTTCATAAAAATCGCTAAAATGTAGTAAAAAATTATGATTGCTGTAATTAACTTTAAAAATATTATATCACTTCAGGAATTAAATGAATTACACAGATAATTTTCATCAATTAAGCGTTATGCTATTTTGATTTATATAATAAGAGAGCTTAGAGAAGTTTGTACGTAATAGAAATGTTAGATGGAGTGCAAGATGTCGCTGAAATAGAAAAAGATGTCGCTAGTTATAGTAATAACATGTGGCACCTTTCATATCAAGAAATTTCTCATTTCTGATACACTGCGCGCTATGTGGTAACGAGATGAAAGTAATGTTTGTTAAATGAGTAATAGATTATAACAAGACATTACAATAAAATTTGATATCGACGAATTGTGTCTGTACAAATGTCTAGTGAGTGATGCCATGAAGAAAACAGTTTCTTGAAGTTAAATTAAAACATTTTTCAAAATTTGGAAGTTTAATGAAAAATGGAGTAAGTATACCCCTTTAAAAACCATACTTAAACATTAAGTCATTAAATCATCCTTCCAAAAGGAGTGGCGAATACTTAAATTTTCTAAACAAAGTAGTGGAAATGCAAATCTTCGATATTTTCACCATAGCCGATTTTGACTAAAATTCGCTAATTTAACTTAGTCGATTCAAATAAAGTCCAATGCACAACTTACAAGGAGAGACTCTCACTTTTGTCCGGGGATTTTGATGAAACTTTTTGCAGTGGTGCAGTAAGTGGAGTAATGAAAAAGCGTGACGGCGTTCGTCTGAATAGGCCTTAGTTTCGCTGCAATAAATAATTGAAAATTGATAACCGGAGTATAGGCAACCCCGCAATACACGCCCATGCTAGCCGAGTATGCATGAAAGAACGCGATGTTCTCTGGTATATTTGTCATTAAATTTTTCTTTTCGTTCGTTAAATTCTTTCCTTGATACTTACTCTTGACTTATTAATAATAATAAATAGTATGCTCAAATTGTATTCCAGTTAAGTAACCTTCGTTAGCGATATTTTTCCATTTAAGGTAGTTAAAGACTATCCTAAGAACATAAAAGGAGCTTGCATTCAAGTAATTTAGGATTTCGCAATCATAAATAGCGATTGCTTCCTAAAATTTTATATAATAAACACCATTGTCTTTTTGCATGTTTTGTTTGTTATATTGCATAAACATGCAAGTCTTTGGCGATATTCTTTCTCCCGGAGTTTACAACGTACTTTACTCGATTGGCTAGCAGGATGATTAGCATGATGTTAGCGTGTTCAATCCCTTACAGTCAAATAAGCGTATCGTATATTAGTCAACATTCGATAAAGCTCTCCCAAAATCGATTCCCCGTAGGTTCTATTGGTGCGAAACGATCTTACTTGTGAAACAATCGACACCTACGTTTGGTCTAAAGTGCTTTTATAAGCGAAAGAATACCGGTAGTCTAGTGATGGCTTACTTATGTTCGTACCATCATAGTTTTACAAATTCCGTCATCTGACTTACTACCGTTACCTCAAATAAGCATTCTACCCTGCTATTACCTTAGTTTTCCTTTAGGTATTATCTTTAGCAATCCCAGTCACAGGGTGTAGGATATCCTGCTATGAAGAAATTCTCAAGCTCTACCAAAGCGATGTTTATTATTATCCAAAAATCCATCTCTCACTTTCAGCGATGGCAATTTTAAAAATTCTGTAGCCCGTCGGGCAGCAGGACCTGCCAAACACCCAGAAGGAACCAATTATTCCTTTCTTTTCTTTGATTTCACTTTCTTTTCTTTTCTGGTTGTGCCAGATACTTCACTGACCAAAACGCGACAACGCCAGCGCGGCTCCTGAAAAATCTGGTGGGGGAGGTACAGCTAGTTCCAAAAAAAACTTACCACCTAAGCCGCAACCCGCATAACAGGCAGTGAATTTCCTCCGAGCGAGCCTTAAGAAGTGAGAGAGAGAGAGAGAGAGAGAGAGGAAAAACATGGCGGAGATGGTCTCCTTGAGTCATAACTCCGCCTGCAGAGTTGAAATGGATTTATTTGCTTTGTTAATATTGCAAAGATTTATTAGTATCCTGAGTTTGGTGGCATTGGCCTAGCAGAATAGTATTATAACAATACGGATGTCGTAATGCAAGAATTCAGTTATTATAAAATGATTATAACGAATCAGTATATATTCTAGCGTTGCTTCTCGCACAGAGGGAAACGTCGCACACAAGGTCCCGTTATTCCTAGGAAACCGAGGCAAACCCCCTTCCCCTAATAAAATTTGAGTCTGAGGGCGAAAGGCACGAGCAAGTCGAAGGAAATTTTCGCAAAATCTGCCTCTGAGCCGCTCTGAGCTTATGTTTAGCATTGAGATGGGAGAAAGAAAATTTCCGCGCAGTTTGAATCGGTGTCGGACCAAAAATGTATAGACCTCGAATTCGACGCCTTCGCTTGCAAAACTCTGCGGTTATAATGGGTGGTATTATATAATATAATACTAGCTAATATTATGCATCGTTCAAGAGAGCAGTTATTAGCCTTTAAAATTATATACCAAAGGAGTCTATATCGATCACCAGTTTTATCATAGCCTGTGTGAATGCAATCTACACAAGTAAAGTAAGGCACACTCATGGCCATATCTAGGCTATTACATTAATATGCTACATTAAAAAACAATAAGTAAATATATAGTATGAAGTCTTGAGGCATTCTCTGCGTATTTTAGATACATTTTGTTTCATTTGATAAGCATCGAAATTAAAATTCGATCGGTAAAAAATCAGTAAATTTTATCATCTATGCAGTTGGAATTTTTACTATACCGTCCAAATCAACTGAGAGAAAATGTGCTAGAATCGATTTTCCTCAATGAATAAAGATGACGGACACGAGACTACCATCTTTCACATTAATTTTGAATTAATTAATTAATTTTTTTCGGTGTTATTGAAGTGTGAATCGAATAAACTTGATTTCTTCTGTGGATTCCTCTTGAAATGGTTGCAGTCACAAACCATTACGTTCTTAAACATTCTTCTCGCTATATTTATCACCTTTAAAAGTTCTAAAATACACAAAAAGATAGTGCGAATGAGGTTTGGTCATAATGCTCATTGAATGCTACTGTTAGCTATGAATGTAAAATTTTCAATTAATTTTGAATGTATACAAAACTACCTACATTATTTATATTTCAATTGTTTATTATAACGTTTACAATTATTATAATGTAGAAAACGTTAAAAATACGCAAAATAATAGGGACTTGGTGAAATAGTTTTTCCCAGGGCCTTTTTACCTGTAATTCCAACCCTGTAATATCACATGGGGAAGCGCATATGAGGCTCATGTTGAAATTTTGCTCCCCTCGGTTGATGGCTGGCCCTGCGTAACTCTCATATTTTTCGACAGAATTTTAATGATTGAGATGAATGGGTGGTGGTTTGGTATGGCTAGTCTATCTACATATTTATCGATTGGTGATATTGAAAATATTCCTTCGTATTTAAAATGTATTGACTATGAGAAACTTTTCATCTCTCCACATTCCGTGACAAATTTGAAAAGCAAGATACAGGAGTGATGGGAAGAAGTGAATAAAGCAATGAATTCACCAGGACTTCAAGAGGGGGACTGTTTTGATAGAGATAGGGAAGTGAGAAGTGACGGCAACAGTAATATATACACTCAAATGAATTTAACAACCAAAAGTGTAAGAGGTATGTTAATTCCAGATTTTTGGATGAATCACAATAGGTAGGCGCATTTTTTGCTTTCCTAGTCGACCAATTGTTTACTTTGAGTAGGAGGAACGACTTCTTTTAAAAGTATATCCCACTCGCTCACCTTCTCAATTTTCTCATCCAACATATATTTTTTCCGTTTATGACTGCCTCCAGAGAAACTACTCATTTATCCAATTTAAGTAATATCTTAGTCAAAAATGATTAACATTCAAATATACAAGATATAACGTCGATGGCTCATCATACTTTCAGAAATTTCCTTCTCATGCATCAGTTTATTCCCAGGATCTCCGAAATTGTATACTATATCGATGTTCAATGTTTTATAGCAACCTTTTCTTAATTCTATAAGAAAGTTCGAGTAGTTCACTAAGCCAGTAACTAAACCATCTTCTTATCAGCAATTTATTTTGGAAAGAGATTTCGAGGTTTTTTAAACCAATAGAAATCGCTAACATTAGTATTACTACCTATGCAAGCCAATGTTTTCTTCTAAATAACTTTAGAGATATTATTTATCGGTATTCGGCGTATAAACTTCAAGTTTCTGCGACATTGAATATGCGGAGTGTCTACAATTCCGTATTTACGTTTCAATTCATATTTTAGTGACATTATAATAGAAACTTTAGTCGATCTAGTAAGATCATCTTCAACGCTCTATCTACTTTGTATCATAGATGTTGTAAGAGAAGTTAAACGATTTGGTTCTCGTAAGCGTAAAGAATACATATTAGGTGGTATTTCTCTAATTAATTTTTCAAGTAATTTCAAACTACGAAATTTTGAGCTCAATATAGAGACAAAATAAAGCATAAAAAACAATATTTATAAATAAACAATCATTGACGAGGAGCTTGATTTATATAAATGGACGATAGACACATTACTTATTTTTTCGTTTTTGTCGTTGAATTAGTTATTTAGAATAAGCTAATACAGTTTATGCCACTCACTTTAAAAGCAGAATATAGAGATACTAATTCAGATATGATGCACCCAAACATTTTCAACTTTATGTTATCATTCAGATTTTCCGAAGGTCCTATTTCAACTAGAATGATCTTCCTTGCATTACCATTAAAAAAATTCAAAACATCTTCGCAAAATTCGTAGAGAATTATGATGTGCCTAGGATGATGCTACGAAGGTCCTTGGAGTGAATGTTGGAATAATGGATTACATATAGAACCAAGAATATTTTAACAGCTAAGGTATGAATCATGAGAATTAGAGGAATATTCTCATGTAAGTCTGGTTACCATCCGTTGGTTTATATTTTTAGCGTATTCTTCCATGACTCATATTACCCATCATTCATAATTATTGACGCTGATTTTTCTTTTAATCATTATACACCATTCAAACAATTCGGGTTATATAGTTTACTTGAGGCATTCAGAAACCGAAGCAGGGATCATTAATCATTAGTCTCACTTTCACCTAGTGCATAGTTCTGAAAATCATTTCAGTATAACAATAGAAATCGTGTTGTGGGTGTTTTCTCACCCCCTGACATACGTCATACGGCGGCTCGCGGGGTATTAATGTAAATGTAAATAAACCAGATGTTAACGTGTAAACCTGCAATATGCAAGTATACAAAAACCTGGTATTTATCTGCAATATGCAAATCAGTCTTAAGGTTCTGATTTGCCATACTAACTGTTGTTTCTTAACCATCTGGATTCCTTGCAAGAAGTCCTGAAAGGTCGTCTACCTCAAAAATAGAGTTGAATATCTTCATTCCCTAAGGGAATACCCGCGGCGAAGATAACAAATCGCGGATCCACCATTTCCCACCTTACTTGTGATCGGTCGCCGCCACCATACCCTAACCTTAGATACCTGCTCAGCAGGGGTGCGGTCGGTAATCCTCATTAGCGCTTTCAAATTCGCTACCCCGGATACATACGACCATCCACAATATGCCGAAAAGGGGGTTTTCTTTTTCAGAGCGGAGTTCACCTTCACCCATCGGCCGTTTTATGGTTCCTTTGAGAAAATAGATAATACCTTTCGATGGACGAAACAAAAGAAAAAGAAACAACAAAGGAATGAATAGGGGATACTCCTAGGGCCAGGGTGGAGGTCCTCCGCTCTCTCTGAAAGACTCGGTAAAACTTCAGACGCGAATTTGTCAGAAACAGCCAAATCTCATCTCAAAATCATAATGCTTCATCTGATACTGTCATCACGAATGCCTGATGGAAGTAAGAACAGAATGGCATGTTGATGCATATATTCTGAATTACCTAATGCTCTGTTAATTGTAGTATCAAGCAAATTTTATACCTCTCTGTATTGCAGAATAATTCAACTGCGAAGAAATCGAGTCAAAATTTGCACCACGGGGCAAGAAAGAGATTTAGCATCAGATAAAAGTTGGGACAGCATAATTTTCCAAGGAACATGAACTTGATTTAATTAAAGGGATGGTTTTTCTGGGACTGGCAATGAACAATATGTTCGGAAAAGTGTTACGAAATGCTGGCGTTAATTTCGTCGTAAATTAATTTTTTATTCGATACGTGAAAAAAATTGTAGTCCTCAGTATTTAAATTAAGAGTGCTACTATTCTAATATCTATGTTATTTTCTAAAATACTAAATTAGCAATTTGAATTTTAAGCGATTACCTTAGAAAATGATGATATCACAGCAATTAATATTTTACTTTCTATCATATGATTTGGTGGCATTTAAAATTGTTATAATATTTGATGTAATTATCTGATGTAGTTGATCGTAATTTACTTGGTTTACTTTATTGTAATATGTTTTGGGTCTAATTTTCAGAGCTCTTTACCAGGTTGACTTAAAATGATTCTTTCTCAGTGTATTCGTCCAGATTAAGTTTCTTTTCATCTTTGCTTTCATTAGTAGGTTTCGCAGTTTTTTCATGCTCCCCTTCTCGATAGCATTTCTTCTGCAACATAAATTAGTTGAAATACAGTTGATTGTGTTCATATACCTAAGTATTCTTTATCTCCTTGCAGAGTTTTCGTTCATGTTTCTATTTGCGTCATAGTCGTGAAGTTCCTCTAAATAAATTTAAAAGTTCCTCCTGTAGGCGTCAAGAGCATAAAAAACGTAATAATATAATCCTTTTCAATCTTGCAATGACATAATTTTTTATTGGATAATTGAAGCAGCTAAAGTAAGTTTACCCGATGTCTCCAGAAAAAGGTGAATTACGCAGAATTTTCAGGCCGAAATAAGGAGATCCGATGTTTATTCATTTTTTAATACTATGCTGCTGACATAGTAAAAAGTAACACTAAATTTAAACAAGATTTCGTGCTAGTAAAGACGATACAAATACGTTCAACGCGTTTCACAATGTTTAAAAAAGCGCCGTCTGAATGCTCCTCCTTCCAAGAGCCAATAGAATGCATGGAAAACTCTAGACTCGCTCTCATCGAGCTTCAGGTCTGTTATGCGGGTTGCGGCTTAGGTGGTAAGTTTTTTTGGAACTAGCTGTACATGCGTAATTAAAATAAAGTCGTTTCTTTAGGACGCAACTAAATTTCCGCGCAAAGGATCGTTGCGGATGGAGGACATTTGTCTAATTGTTAAACAAATTAGATGTTTTTCCCATAGCTCATCCACAAACTTGTTTTAATAACAGGCGGCCGAGAATGCGGCGTCAGGAGAGACATCTTGCGCACGCTTGCCCATACTGATACCAGTTTTAAATATTCGGCCAAATAGTTGGAATATTGCGCGAGGTTTCCCTCCGAGATTTTTTAATATTTCGTATCACTTCATGAAAAATTGATTTATACTCGGTCGAGATCAGGAAGTGTAACAGAGAGGTCATGACATGTGGTAATATTGCGAGGTTTCTGTCCTAATACATCTTGTTCTCTTGTCGCAAACACACCATAGGTTATTATTCCAATACATGAGACTGCTTCTACAGTGGTCATATTAGGGTAAAAGATTTCTGTATATTACATGGACGTAATTCGAGGTACATCTTTCATAATTTTCCTTGAAAAAAGAACGGTTTGTCAAATATGTCAAAGGATGAATGGAGTGCCAACCTTAGAACTACCTGCTTTGGGAATGGTTGATTCCATTAAAAATTGCAAGCGTCAGCCGATTGAAACATGCGACGTTTACTGAATTACGCTCGGAAATAGGTAATATTCAAGCATATCCATTAATAATCCTAATCTCTGGTGCCTACCCTAGGGTAGAATGCTAAATCTATAAACAATTAAATTCCCATAACCAAAGCAAGAGACATTTGTTCGTTGGCGTTCATAATTAACCCTAAAAACCGCGAAATACAAATAAATACTCAAGAGGTACAAATAATACTAATAATACCCGACAACTATGTACTCGAAACAATTTTCATAAACGCTTTGGCTAAACAGAGTATACTTTACACTATAAATTCTAAATTTGACTATATTTTTCATTTTTTATTACTGATAACTTATATGTAGATCTTAATTAACAAATATTAGATTACTAACGGCAGCACTCTTACCAATCATTCCAGTAATATTTTGTACATATTACAGCATTTTCCAATATTATTCTGAGTATGCCGACGCAATCCGGCGTGTTCCGTCGCAAAATTTTCTTTCCTTACCGCACACATTCGAGCAGAATAATTTCTCCATCGTCCACTGAAGCCCTAAGATAATTTACTCGGTATTTAAGGAATTACTAATACGAAAGGGGATATGAAAGACTATGTTTAGGGAAGATGAACATTTACATAATACAACAAATATGCATGTGTAAGCTGTTGACTTCGTCACGTTTACTACACAGTTGAAATATATTTTTCTGGAACACTTAAGTCCTCCTTTAGGTATTATCGTAATCAATCTCTGTCAGAATGTGTTCGATATCCCACGATGAAGTAATTCTCAGCCTCTACCAGAGTAATATATGTTGGGATCAGAAAATCTATCATCCGCTGCTAGCGGTGGCATTTAAAAATTCTGTAGCCCGTCGGGCATTACGACCTGCCAAACACCAAGAAAGAACTAATTTTTCCTTTCTTTTCTTTGATTTCACTTTCTTTTCTTTTCTGGTTGTGCCAGATCCTTCACTGACCAAAACGCGACAACGCCAGTGCGGCTCCTGAAAAATCTGGTGGGGGAGGTAAATCCGTGATTCAGCAGTAGCCCTTAATTCAGGACGCAACTAAGTTTCCGCGAAAAGGATCGTTGCGGATGGACGACATTGGCCTAATCGTTTCACGAAACTGTTTTTTCCCATAGCTTCTTCAGAAAAATATGTCAAAATCCAGTGGCCTATCTTGCGGCAAGAGGAGCGACATCTTGCGTACACTTGAGCAAACCGGTTCTAATTTGAATTCTTCCGCCAAAATATTGGAATTCTGCGGGAAAGTTGAAGTAGCATATAGTGTGCAGCGAGACGACGCGACGTTTTCAGGAGGGAGGCGAGTAATTCTCGGAAGATAAATACAACATTCGACTTCGAAACGTTAGGAAATTCACAAATCATGAAATTCAAATGAACTCCAAAGTTATCAAAATGAAAGCCGTTTCTGGCAGAGAAGTTATCTTGACATTTAGGATATTTACGAAAGGGATAAATATATTCCTGTTATCATGCGCGCACATGTATGTTTTAAACAGTTAGTAAACGACAATACATTTAAGCTATGATTTGATTGTAGATGAGAAAATAAATACAGGTACCTCGATGTTACTTTGAGGAAAGAAGGCTATAGGAGAAGGTAATAACCCCTATGTTCGACTCCATAAGCTTACGAGTGTCACTGGCGGCTCATCGAGTGCTCTGCATTGCTCAAGAAAAACTACTGTAGCTCAGCTAATTATTATAATATTAAAATACTACTTTGCCTGAATATTTTTAAGGTTGATTCTTTACATTCATGCAAAGAAACGAATATTTGATTTTTTCAAGTTGAGAAAGGTATGTAACCCCTTAAATAACTTTCGTAAGCAATTTTACTCCATTTTAAGTATTTCACTACTATCCTTAGAATGAAAAAGGAATTTGCGTTCGAATTACTTAGGATTTTCAGCCATTTATAGCGATTGTCTTTCATATTCTTATTTAACAATCACTACGATTTATATATTTATTTATTTATCTATTTCAGTATATCTGGTAAAACATACATGAAAAGCAACGACAAAATAACCGTCTATATTCAGTTTTCTTTCTTTTTGTACTAGTAAGGATTTCGTAGGACCATTATTCCTGATTTCAGTGTACTAAAGAAAATGTCCGTAATCGATTAACGATGATGAAAATGATCTTTTTCTTTTCTTTCTTAACATTTATTATAAGGATATTTTCGAGTTATCTGGAATCGAACCAAGGATTTACTGCGCAAAAACAGTCGATATTTAATACACAATTATGCATGTATTTCTTGAATTTCTATCTCGTCAGGAAGTAGTGAAATTGATTACCGAAAAATGGCTTACATTCATTTCTTTCGAGAAATGCTGAAATCGAATAAATAATTTAATTAATACAGTATAAAGACAATGGTGTTTATTATATAAAATTTTAGAAAGCAATCGCTATTTATGATTGTGAAATCCTAAATTACTTGAATGCAAGCTCCTTTTACGTTCTTAGGATAGTCGTTAACTACCTTAAATGGAAAAATATCGCTTACGAAAGTTACTTGACGGGATTGCAAATTGAGTATACTATTTATTATTATTAATAAGTCAAGAGTAAGTATCAAGGAAAGAATTTAACGAACGAAAAGAAAAATTTAATGACAAATATACCAGAGAACATCGCATTCTTTCATGCATACTAGGCTAACATGGGCGTGTATTGCGGGGTTGCCTATACTCCGGTTATCAATTTTCAATTATTTATTGCAGCGAAACTAAGACCCATTCAGACGAACGCCGTCACACTTTTTCATTATTCTACTTACTGCACCACTGCAAAACGTTTCATCAAAATCCCCGGACAAAAGTGAGAGTCTCTCCTAGTTAGTTTCAATTTTCTATAAAGAAAAATTATACTAAAACCTTGGGTGCTGCAGGGTTAAGCCGACTCGTTAGGTCAACTCTTTTTCTAAAACTGAGAGCGAGAGGTAATCAGTATAGTATAAGTGTCATCCCTATCTTACTGGTGAAGAAATAAAGGATGCATCAAGTGGTGGAACTTATTTCTCAATACTCAAATAAAATTTATACAAATTATTTCTCTACATTTTCGCGTAGAAAGACGATTTTCTTATTTTATCTTTATCACGCTATTGTGAGCAAAGCGTTCTTTTATTCGACACAAAATTAACACAGAAATATATTCCTACCTTCCTTTCAGTATCGGTAAACTTCTATTTTTCTATTACTTCGTTTGAAAGCCTCTTGTAAAACGTATAAGATTCTTTGACCCGAAATTTTCGAATTGTGCAACCCGAAAATTCATCGTCTGCTAAATCTCGTTCTATAAGAGGTACTCACTAACATTCTATGCATGAAATTTGAAGAAAAGTGTAAATATATTTTTGTGAAGGAATGAGGACTTTATCGTGATAACCAAGGGATTTATTCAGTTTCCAAAATTTC
Source organism: Pachydiplax longipennis (assembly GCA_036926295.1). Lineage (NCBI taxonomy): Eukaryota > Metazoa > Arthropoda > Insecta > Odonata > Libellulidae > Pachydiplax > Pachydiplax longipennis. The sequence continues at coordinate 6,871,427 of JAVFKF010000024.1, read as the reverse complement.
GAAGTATTTCCCGTAGATGCCTGCTTTCAGCCATACGTGTGAAGGAGGATTACGCCATACCATGGAAAATTGAAAATAAAACCTATCTTTTTAAGTTTTAAAGATGTTTACACTTCAATCAAGCCACCCTTACGGTCTATGTTGCAGCCCAGAAAAAACTTTAAAAAAAGCCTCGCGCGCCGGGTCGCCCTTTCGCGGAGCTACGGATTCGGACGGGTATAATTAAGATTTGTAGTTTAAATTGACCGATTCAAACTTAAGTTCTGATGAAATTTGAATGAAAATAACTCTATCAACACAACAGTGAAAATTTTTTGCATTTATAGCAGAAACAATAAAGTTAAAAGCGAAAATTGAATGAATTGCCGAGTTTTCACCCGTGAACATTTTTGAAACTGCCATTGCTCTCTTACAATCCAACATATGGTACGCAGCTTCATACGATAGTTTGTGAAAGAGGGGCTACAAAACTCTGGTAAAGGATAGCCCATAAGCCATGAGACATCTGAGCAAACGTTGCGGCTCTTCAATCTTGAGAATTCAGGATTACAGTTCATATTTAGTTTGTCTTCGGATTCTCGGACTATAGAAGTGGAGTGGCGTCGTGACTTATCGAAAAGTGATATGGAGATGTTCCTCAAGTGGTTTATTTTTAATGTTGTACGATCACCATGTCCGAAGAGAAAAGGAGGCTAAAAGAGGCAAGCTGTGAAGCGAACAGTTTTCGTTTTTACCTATTTCAACAAGTCTTTCGGTGCTATTGAATTCTGCGGAGAGGCAGCAAAGGTTATTCAAAAAAAAAATCAATGGAGAAGGAAAGAAGCATATTGAGGTGCATGAATTGCTCGACCAGAAACTAAGAAGGTTACACAGCCATATAAATACGTGATATACTTAATTTACTTGTGATAAGCTTGGCGTTTTGCACTGCGAAAATGGATTCTAAGTTTAGTGAGATTGTATTTATTTCCAGCCACAAATTCATAACTTTGTGTAAATATGATCGGCATGAATGTGTTGTAAGGAAATACTAATAAAATTGTTCCTGTCACCGTAGTAAATGAGAGCATTCAATATATCTTATACTTTCTGTGAAACAGTTTGCTATTCCGATACTTTCTAATTTGTCAAATTTTACCTGCTAATATTCCTATCATTGTATTTTCATTTTCCTTGTAGAAAGTATACTTAAGATATGGTAAACTGCCAAACACCTGCCAGTAATCCATTATTTATCTATGAAATACCTAGCTTCGAGAAATTTACTTTTTATTGCTTATAGTATTTATAACTTTGAAGTTTTTTAAAGCGTTAATTTTGAATTAAGGCTAACACGTGTTAAGAGAAACTCTTAAGCCAATTCAAATTTGGCACGGGAATGGTGAGGTGAGTAGATTGAGGGTGTTTGGCAACAGCGTTCACCATAAGGGCAATACTGTCAACTAAATGTAGAATAGGGGACTGCACTTCTGCAGCTCAGAATGCAGGAATTCACTTGGCAGCAGGTGACTCTACCCCTAATCCTGCCAGGGGGCCCACAATATTACTACAATGTTAGACCCCCTAACTGTAAGAGAATGAGGATTTGCATGCCAATGTTATATCATTATTACCTATCTTCCATGGCACAGCCATTTATCAATTCTAATTTTTCCTCAAGCTAAATCAAGTGTCTGGAAGTTCTAACGTAAACTAAAATTGAAAAAGAAGACATCCTCTGTAGAGTAAAATATAAATTGAATATCTCAAAGCCGAAATTCATAACACTGTATAAATTTAACTTTTCAGGGTTATTTTTTAGATATATTTTTGGATACTACGACAGTAACACAATTAAAATCTTGACACCATTGATTTCGTTAAAGGGGAGAGATACAATTTTAATTTTTAAAATCTCAGTATATGTAATGCAAAAAGTAGCTAAAATGTCACTAAACTGTGAAAAAAATATCGGTCAAAGGTAGTTAAAATATATAATAAGTTATATCTGCTTCAACAAATTGAATATCAATTCAGATATTGCAAAACTTTAATGTATAATATGAATATTAGTCGTTTTATCAACAGAACATAAGAATACTGATTTTAAAATAAGTCGACTGAATTATATTATAAGATAATAACACTGAGAATAATATTGGCATAAGAGAATAATACTGACACAACAAAACATTCCCTAGTGTGTGAAATGTCACTAAAACAGAAAAAAAGATCAATGAAAATGAAAGAGATCACCTAAGGAGGAAAAAGTTGCTATATCTAGCAAAAAAATTGCTAAACTGGCTACAATGAATATTGGAAACAATTTTTATTAAATGACAAAATAGTATAATTCCAAAATTGACTAGATTTTGAAAAACATTCCTGAAGCATTCATAGATAATTTTGAATCATATAGCTACAATGAAAATTTTAGGAAGGATAGTTAGAGACTAAAGAACCTTAAGACAGTGTAAGACAGAGTGTTTAAAGGATAATAAAATTTAACTTGTGACCCCATAAATTTCATAGAGTATACAGGTAAATCCAGTGCTGCTCTCGTCACTGATCAGTAAGCCTTATTAATGATAGCAATTAAGGAATTGATCAAATCAGACGGTAATATAGTTAACTGCCACTGTTTCAGATTATGAGAGTTTTATAAAACTTATAAGAAAATTGAAAATCAAGTTGAAATAAGGTCTTATGAATCAAAAGGTAAACGTTGTAAACAGAGATATACATGGGTGGTCTGAAAAGTTTCCGACATTTCACCATTTCTCAACATGTTTTCTGAAGATATCTGAAAAATCTGGGGTTGGAAGGACCACCCTCTTAGGTGGTGGCAGCATTCCAATTTAGAGGAGGGCCCCAATTCAAGTAAATAATGATTCACATTGTAATTTTAGTATGTAAAATTGAAAGTGGGTCTTTGAGGCCCAGGAATAATAATGCAGCTCACTGGAAAATTAGAGTTGTGAGTCCCTGTATTTTAATGCTTAAAATGTTTAAGGACTTGTCCTAATTATATACACAAGAGGATTTTCCTCTCAGAATGACAGAATTTAATTTGTTTAATCATACATAATTATTATTTTATATAACTGATCTTCAGGCCAGAATGCATTAATTGTATATAAAGTTTTACATATATCTCATATAGAATGTATAACATTATGCTGAAGGGCTTGATGAGTACTGGATGTGTTACAACTGATTTTGATAATATACAAAATATGGTGGATTTTGACAATATTAATTATGAAATCAACATTTAAAAAATCTCATATTTTTCATTTTTACCAATAAAATTAGTTGATTATTAAAATGAAAAGGCTATCATCTACTCATATCAAATTCAACTGGGACAGAAATTCCCCTAGTATACTTATGTGATAATACCATGATGATGAATATTGACAACAAATTTAGTAAAATTCCCTATCAGTCATGATGAAATTTAATTCAATTGAATTCTAAGTCTATATTCATTTAATGCATAACTTATTCTTACTGTAAATTTGTACAGCTATCAATCAAAATAAAATTTCAAGTGGAATTTCAATTTCATAATCCCTTAAATTAATTTATAAAATTTTGTTAAATATAATGCAATCCATTTCCTTGGTAAACCTCAAAATCTCCCAAATTTTTTTACCTCTGTACCCTTAATAAAAAATTAATGTATCTTCATCTCAATTATTGAGACAAAACAACATTTTAGTCTCCTTTATAAATTACTGCTGATCAACTATACTTTGTGTGGGCCAGAAGTTTGTCCTTGCATATCATTATTATTGAAAATGGTGGAATCGCAGAGAATCACCTCCTCTTCAAAAAGACTACCACCTCCTAGCCATTCATTTTATATGGACCTAAATTCCCATTTATTTTGACGAATGAGCATTGCTCAAACAATCACTTCGGTTTCCAGGGAAAGCGTTGTTTATAACCACTAATTCTCTCAAAATTATTAACCATTTTATCATAATTCTGGCAATTTACAATCGGAAACAACATTCTAAAACAAAAAATAATATTCTTTATTCAATAGTTTTTCTTTGGTACCAAGTTTTAAAGGTTATATTCCTAATTTATTATTAAATCAAATGAAGCCTAAAAATTATATGAAATAACTTGACATATATTCCTTATGATAATATTTTCAAGCTATCTGGAGTCTAGCACATGAAACTCCTGGAAAAAAAATATTGATATCTAATAGTCCATTAGCTCTCTAATGAATCCCTGAGTTTCATATTTCCATCTCATTAGGAAATTCAACTTCAAAATTGCATAAATGCTTTTTCTTGTAAAGAGTTACTTACAAAGAAAAAATAGATAGTATATAAAAATACACAAAAAGACAGTTATTATATAAGATCCTTAACAGAGAACATACAAAAAAAATTATGAGCGAGTGATAAGGCTGTTTTTATAGGACTGCATGAAATCGCAAGGATTTGTGAAGATAAAATCCAGAAAATGCACATGGTAAGAAAGGGAAAGAAATCATTTACAAAATTATACCGAAAAAAATTACAAACCCTACTTGTCTATTGTTCTGATACTCTGCATTGCAGCTAATAACTTTGAATGTGTAATTCAGCATATTCATCACTCAAACACAAAAGAATGTGTATATCCAGCATATCTCAGAACCATACACATCTAACTTAGACATCCAGATTTATAGACTACTGCTTTTATTCCTAAAATTAATAAGCTCAAGGCACCCAGTTTAGAATAGACGGCCTAGAGTTATTTATGTTCAATTGAGACAGTAGATTCAAAGTTCATTCTAACATAGGATTCAATATGATGACATATTCAACAGTTGAACAACCATCATACACATTTACTAAGAGAAAGGTTGTAGCTCAAGATAAAAAATTCAATTTTTGCCTTATAGTATGTTTTATCCACAGATATAATATGAAATTAAACTGATTAACCTTGCCTGTTTTTTCAACGGTGAGAATTAAGTGGAAAAACTGGTAAACAATAGTAAGTTATAAATGTGTTGGACGATCTATTTGCAGCCTATATATATTTCAGTCTTTGAACAATAAACAGGAAACAGCCAGCAGACAATCAACAGTTTAATGTATAAACAATGGCAGTTATTTGTAATAAAAATACCTGGTGTGAAATCTGTTTATTTACAAATTATACTCAGTTTTGGTATTCTAAGTTAAATGATTTTAAAAGTTCCTTGTTAAAGGATGTTCAGCAAAATACCCATGATTTTCAAATATTTTGGCAGCAACTTTTTTGTAGTTTTCATCATTGTTATGAGCTGGTCCATCAATAATTGAATTAGCATTGTCTTTCACTCTTTTATGTGCATCCAAACAAAATGTAGAAGCCATCAGGATCTGAAATTTGAGTACCATCATGAGTAAAAAATCTATATGTCAATGAACTATGAATCTATTAACCATAAAATCCAGCATTACCATTAAAATTTACAGATAATTCAACTATTTATAAAGATCTATCCCCAATATTTTAGTAAAAATTTGGGATTGTGCACATCTCTATTCCATTATTTACCCATAGTTTTCATACTTTAAAGTAATGATCTTTATTTTTACCATCTCCATTGTCATTTTGCTCATTCTCCACAATTGCAATGAGCATGTTGTATGTAAATAAATGACAATAAAGAGAAAAATTTTGATTTCTACTACTCAAGACTTGCTACTCGAGAAGTGCAACTACTGTGAGACAGAAAATGCAACCTTACTCATGTCATTGCTGGCTCAGTTTTTCTAAGGTTTATCCCATTCTGGAAATGGAACCTATCTTTTAATGATGGAATTACCAAACATACTCTTGAGTAAGTAGACCCTATACACTACAATTAACATTAATCTTCTATTTTTCATGCCTGTTAAATTTTCAAGAGCTCTGAATTACAGTAGTTATCTACTGTCACATACTATCAATATATATGTCAATTAATCAATCCAAAACCATATAAATATATGAAATTTTATTAAAGTTTACTTGCACTTTAAATAACTTTCTACTATACCACTAACATATTTTTGTAAATTATAAATTAAAAGCTCTACTGATAAATAAAAATACACAACTATTCCTTATAATAAATATAATCTGCATGCAGTTGGATCTCCAATGATTTTGCTGAAGTTTTTCTTTTCTTAGAGTAATTTCCAAAAACCCCAAAACCAATATAGGTGCCCATCCAAAAACTTTGCTGCTATATTCAGCAAATTATCCCTCTTTTTTCTCTCAGCAAAATTTTGTACTCCATTCAGCATGTTCTGCTATGTATACATTCCTACTCCATATTGTAACATTCCACTATTCCATAGTGTGACTTTCTTTCTTTTCGTACAAATCAAAATGGCACTATGTTTGCCACATCAAAGCCACAGGTTCTTATTATATATTTTATTTTATATCCGAACTGACATTTTATACATAAAAATGAATCAGTCATTACAATCACTTCAAAACATTTTGAAATATTTACATACAAGTCTACCAATTCTTTAGCTATCTTTTAGATTAAATTTTGCAACATTATCAAAATAATTTAGCATATCTGACCATCAATTATATTCAGTATTTGTAACATAGATTAACAACTAAATTGCGAGAGGCATCCAAAAAGTAAGCTTCCCTTTTATTCAGCTGGGCATAGGATTGAGGAAGGAGAGAGAGACATTTGTATAGAGTGTTGGTACAGATGTTGTGATAGTACTGAGAAACGCTCAAGATTCCTCAACTCACTGGATGTTAGTACAATAATGATTTTCATGGAGACACCTTTGTGTGCTCCCGCCAGCTGTGAAATTCAGATTGTTGTTCATTTTTTGACAGGAAAAACAAAACAGTATTGTTAATTAAGAGACAGATATCCTCAGTCAATGATGAAGATTCCATAATTATTCAAATGGTTAGTCACTTTATAAACAATGGCACACATTGTTTATAAAGTGAAGAAAAACTGCTATTGGCAGACAAGTGATGAGTCTCAAGTTGATTTAAATGACCATAGCACTTGATAAACACTTCAGCTTGAATAAAATTCTTGCTAACCTCCCTCAAAAGTTTGAAATAAGCTTATCATGACTACATCACATTATCATTGCAGGACAGAGAAGTTTGTGCTGTGCTCCCTATCAACCATGACAATGTGTAGCTGCATTCTACCCATGAAACAGTGCAACTGCAGGAAAAATTTAGTGCGGATAACTTTGGTCATCCACTGTAATCACCTGACCTTCCTCCAGTGATTGCCACCTTTTCCATATGCAGAGAAATCATCTTGGAGGGTATCGATTCTAAACAATCATGAACTCAAAAATGAAGTGGATTGTTAGGCAAGAAATCTGGCAGGAGTATGGTGTGCCCTTAGCTTTAAAATATGTTACCAATGCATCAAAAACGCATATAAAAAGAAGGGGATTGCATTGAGAAATAGAGAGGAAATGAACATCATTAAATTAATAGTTTTTATGATTCATGGATATATATTTTATTTTCTGCAGCTAAGGGAAAGTTACTTTTTGGATGATCCTCGTAATATGAACTGAATATAAAAATATCTTATGGAAATTCATGATTAGAGCATCACTTACCTCATCAGCAGCATTCCTTAAACCAATACAATATGATCTGGAAGCACGACTCAGCACTGCTGTCATGGCATATGTGTCAATTGCTATGTTTGCTAATTTTGCAAGGGTCATTTGCTCTTCCATTATATTCTTCCCATGTCTGGTTAATGCAACTTCCACAGCATATTGCAAACGTAGCACACAGTATTCAAGCAATCTGGATGGCCCCTTGAAGAGAATGAGAAACAAAGTAAATTCAAGCAAATACATTAGAGAGATACAAAGTACAAATAGAACCATTCCAAACAAGTCAATTTCACCATTTGCAAATTAGTCATTACATATACAAAAATAATGCAAAATCATTGATATTTTAACCTTTTCCTTGGAGAAAAGTAACATTTATGTTAGAGTAAAAAGGTAACATTTATTTTGATGCAAAATATAGATTGAGTTCATGAAGAATGTATACATAATTTTTATATACATTCAATATTAAAGTTATTTTTTTACATTCATGGATGCTTTGAAATAAAAACAGAACAAGAATGAAAGATGCAACATTAGACACACTGCTTTTATAGGGATAGTTACCTGTAATGAAGGGTGTAAGTCATAATGCAAGTTAAGGTTTAATCTAGGATTATCTTGGCCTTGCAGCCTCCTTTCCCAGAAAGCTTTAAAAATAAATCCAGGATTCATTAGGGGATTCCTAATCTTTTTCACCATTTCTTTTAGATGAATTCCTGCATGTTGCAAACCTGTAAATTTCAAAACATAAGTCATTTACAGACATTTCCATCTTACAGTCAATCAATTGAACAGTGTCACCACTGCAAAAGAGTCCTTTCAACACAAATGACAGATTTTTTTACAAATATGTTCTTATAAGTAGTAACTTTGTCCTTTGAAAGCTGAGGTCATTTTTCACATGAACCTCCAATGGGAATCAAACCCAGGACGACTTTCAATAAAGTCAAATGCATTGCCAGCTATCTAGAGGTTCAATACATTTTCTTCATTGTAGGTCTCTTGCAAGTCCCAGTTTTCAGTAAATTTATGTTTCTAGCCAGAATAAAATTTTACAATAAGATGTATGCATTTTGCTCAGAATTGTAAGATTCTATGCAGAAAAGATAAAGTTACATAGAATATGAAACAAGCAAAAATGTCTACATGAATCATCATTAGCTTCAGCATTATTCAGGGTAACCATATTTTGATGGCATGAAGCCAGGACAGTCTAAAGCAGGTAGAACTAAAGAAGCAGGTAATACCAGGACAAAACAGGATGCTGCCTTAAGACTTGGTCTGATTAATTTCTTGTGCTTTCATGACACTCTAAGTGTGTTCAGAGTCACCACATTATGGGTTTTATTATGAAATTTTACACATCTTTTTCTAAAATTCTATTCTTGATGTACTACTATAAAACAGGCCAATGAGAGGCAATTGGGTTGAATATAAATATTATAAATAGTAGTGGTTAAATAACCACTTCCCATTCTTCTAGGCAAGGCAAAAATGCTTAGTCTTTGATTCCTATCAATGAAATCTTCATATCTTACATTATATTCTTTCATTTTACCCATCAAGCCAGGACGACAAAAAATTGACCAGGACTATTCATTAAAACCAGAATAGTCAAACTTACTCTGTCCTTTAGCCTAGGTACTATCATCAATATGGGGCATATGGTACGGTACTTATACACCAGTGTATGCAGGAAGTAAATTTTACAGAAATTAATAGAAATAAAACAAAAGTATTTGAGCCTGGGCAAGTAGGACTGTGAAAGCAAGAAAATTCCCAGTTTTTAAGAAAGACTCATTGCCAGGTCCTGTTATTTTTCTCCTCAAATCCCACTTCAAAAAAGTGTGCTGGAAGAAACCTCTAAATGAGAGTCATTATCTGTATAAGTGAGACCACCTCAGCTTACACTTCTGTAAGAGAGTTTCTTCTAGAAAATGTGACATTTGTGTTTTGACAGGCACACACAATTTTTCTATTTCAGAAGTAGTTGTTAGAACTTGATTAATTGAAACCTCTATTAGTGAGGAAATATCACCAGTCCCTAGAACTCTTATATAGGTGTTACTGCATCATAACCTAACATGGATGCAGGTGAAAGATCAAGCTAATTAGAAACAGTGAAGCTTATGGAATGCTGAGTCTTTATACCCTTTCCTTTATAATCTTTAAAAAGGCAATAAAAATTAATGTCCATAATTTCAGTCTACAATTTAAATCTACACTCTAAGAAATTAATAAAATGACATAGGTTTTCAATGAAATGCAAACTTACCCATTAAGGAAATAAAAATACGCAGAATTTCATTGGTGCCTTCAAAAATCAAAGTGATCCTTGAGTCCCTGAGATACCTCTCCAAAGGCATGCTCTTCATGTACCCAAGTCCACCCCAAATTTGAAGCAACTCACTTATTGCAGTCCAAGAATTTTCAGAGCTAAGAACCTATAGAATCACATGGAAAATAAGCAAAGGAACTGATAAATTCTTTAATAATCAAGCAACGAATAATTGTATCATACCACAACATTTGTGATATTGTATTTGTGATTCAATCCTTGAATCCCTAAAGTTTAAAATTAGAGTACCAAGATTACATAAGATATATGAAAAGTTTTGCTGAATGTAGACAAAAATAATGATATAAAACTGAAAAATTTACTCTCGTGATCAGTTGTGTCTATTTACTTATTTGATGTCAAGTAAATACATGTTCATCTACAGTTCATTTCTTGTTTTGTATGCAGGAATTTTCATAAAATTAAATTATAAATTATGGTTGTGCAAAATGAGGCGAGTTGCCATAAGAAAGTGAATTTAGAAGAGATCCTTATTTTTATCATCATAAATTGTTATTGTTATTTAAAATAATATATTACTTGTGGAGTAAAACCAAAGTTGTTTTCAATCTTGTGTTTTTTAAGATGAAATAGTATGAAGTCAAGGATAATGTTATTATTCTGTACTTAGTTTAGTTAAAAATTAAAATTTCTTAAACAAAAATGACAAAGAATATTCGAAGGTACTAGGAGATATAAAATATATTCCATATTAATTAGGGCTTTTTCTATTAGTTCAAAACATCTAACATATTAAAAATAAAATTTTTACACTATGGTAGCAAGACCAAGGAGAGGTAGCTACAATAAAGAAACATAAAAATGTCATTCATTGAGAGATCACAGTAATTTTTAACATAAATTCCCGAGTATACTGAAAGTAGATTTCATTTTTGTGGAATGAAATTTAAGAGCCTAGAGCTCTTAAAAGTATAAGAAACTCTCCATTTTTAGGAATTAAATTCCTATGTAAGATATTGCTATCCACTTGAATGAATTGCATCACCTAAAAGAAATGGTACATACCATAATTTTGAAAAGTTTGTATGAAGAAAGATTAGTATTTTTTAATGCATGCATACTCAAAATATGTAAGAAATGGTTCAATTTATTTATGCTATCCCAACCCAAAACAATGACAGAAGAATGTTGAGTTTGTAGGGTGTGTAAATGTGAAGTATTAATTGTTCCTTATATAATTTACCAAAAATCATTAAATGAAGTAATAGGCTGTATACTTTTCATTTTCATAATTTTCACTATGCAAAATATGCAGAAGGGGCAATTCTGTCACACAGATTTTGAACAGAAAAGGTTAGATTCAAATTCAATTCAGTAATACATGAAAAAGAGAAAAGCATAATAAGAATAGAAAATCCATGAGATCAAGCAAATATGTACCATAAATAACTTGTAAAGGACTTTTTTCCTTCATATTGTCTGCCAAATTTTTTACAGAATCTGGCAACCCTGCTACAAATCTTCTGTAGATTATCTTATCACCTGCTTTATCTCTTGTGGACAGATATTTGCTAACTAAATACGTAATAATGAAATCAACCATTAAAATAATCTTCTTTTGGAAGCAAAGGTTGATCATTATCAGATGTTTCATCAGAGTTTTAAATACTTTCCACCTTCTTTAGGATGGCATCTCACATCAACAATTGCATAATTTCCCCTTTCCTTCCATGATTTATAAAATATTATCAACAGAGAGAATAAATGTAGCAAACATAGGGATTCTATTTTCAGAAATAAAATTGATATAGTCAATCTTCACTTGGTGGAATTCTGCCTCAACTATCTTGGAATGATTTAAAGATATGGTGTCAGAAATACATTGCTATGTTGGAAAATATTGGAGAATCCACTTAAAATTCTCATGTATTGGTCAACCTTTAAATCAAAAAAATTCAATACAAAAGAGCAATAGATCAAGTATGATTTAGCCAACTTCTTAATAAATCATTCCCACAATATCTAATGGTGATGTGTCCAAAAATATGATAAATACTAAAATTGAGGATAATAATTGAGGATAATTGGATTTTATGCTTAAATCATATGAAGGAAAGAAAAGAAATTGGAACTCGACTAATAATGAATAAGAGGTTCAAAATACTCTCCAATCACCGATATGCTGGTGACTGGCACCAATTCCTCAAAAGTAACAAGGCGACCAAAGATTACCAATCTTCTGGGAAGCTCCCAATGAGCAGTTATGCCTTCCCAATGCCCTTATTGGGAGCTTAATGCAAGACATTGGATAAAAAAGAGGGTGTGTCTCATGGTAAGATATTGACTTTTCATAATGTCAATTGTTATAAAATTGTTACAATGCATTCCCTAATATCCAGATGCATCTAGTATATGGCACCCACCTATTTGAATTCAGAAAAATGTTAATGAATATGTAAAAACCATTCTTATTTATCTCAAGTATGGTTGGAGATCTTCATGGAGGAATAAGATCAAGGAAGACCGAATAAATATAGTTAAAAACATGTTTTCGACCATTTATCTTTCATGAATATGTTCAAAAATAGGTACTAAATACATAATTAACATCATAAATTCATAAATAACATTATGTTGGGAAAAATTAAAATTTTCAAACCTCCTCTAAAATTAACTCATTATACATAAATAGTGTTATATTTATACCTACTTTTATAAATAAATCCATTGAAGTCTTACACAGTTTAAAATGGCTTAAATCTGTATTAATTGTTTACTGAAAAATGTGATCACTTAAACACCAATTTACTGGAATGTAAAAATAAATGGTTTTGCTATCTTTTTCAGTTAAAAGTAATTTTTTGTACAATATGTTATACTGTACTCAGAAATGAGTAACTCAACTGAATTTTCAGTAAAATAATTTATCCACTAACTATTTAGTTTTGCTAGTTATCAAATTGGATGTCATTCTTCACCAGTCTTGGGTAACTATACAGTTGGTTTCAGAAGCTATTTACCTCTAAGTGATTTTCATTCCATGATTCACAATTAGCTACAATGAGTGAAATGAGGCCAGTAAAAGCTACCTGTAGTCTGCAGTCATGAAATCAAACTTTGTTCCTTTTTTGTAGCATTTGTTTACATTTGCAGTCACTTGGATGAAGGGCAATTATTAATTGCAGAAAGGAAAAAATATAGGTTTATTTTCAAACAAAAAAGTTTAGTTTGAATTTTATGAAAGTGCTATAAAAGCTGAGATCATTTTGCAACTTGATTTATATCCCACCAAGAATGGAACTTAAGAGCACTTTCAGCATAAGCTCATTACCACTTTGTTATTGTAAGGTTATGTAAAAATGAGAGCCCAACATTTTGATATGGGTGAAACTTAAGTGCATGCCATAATTGCTAAATATAGCTCCAACTAAATCCTTTTCTAACTAAATCTCAAAGTAGCTTGAGCATACTGAATAACAATTCTAATTAAAATAATTTAAAAGATTAAAATATAAACAAAAACCCTAAGGACTAAAAGCCTGTTAAATATCAACAATTATAAATACTTTATAGACTAACCTTAACAATTGCAGCTTCAACTGCAATATCTGGATCTTCATAAAGATCCATCATTCCAGCAGTTAGATAAGCAGTGCTTTCCATAGCATAAATTAAGCATGCAATTTTGGCAAACTTCTCTTGAATCAGTCCAAAGTCTTTCAAAGGAGAGCCAAACTGCTTTCTACTAATTGCATGCTCTGCAGTCATATTCATCAGTTTCTTCAAAACACCTGCAGTAAATTGTTAAATTACTATTAGCATTCGACAATTTAATAGCATATCTACCCTAAGCCATCATTTTCGATGGCACAGCAGATAGTTCTACATAAATACCCTTATTATGAAAAAGAACCATCATGATAGGTGAAACCAGTGAGAAACTAAAATGAACCTTAATAAACTAGTTGTTTATGTTAATATTTTTCTGTTATTTTTTTCATTTTTTCCAAAAGGGCGCAGATGGAAATTTAAAATACAGAATTCACCATCAAACATTGGAGAGGAAAATAAAACTTTAAAAATCCATCTTCCTCTCAGATTCAGAGTGAATGCAACTACAACGTGCAATTGTAATTTACTCAGAATAGCAATTCAAAATGCAATTAAACAAAATTGGAAGGTATACTTGCCAGCTGATGAGCTTCCCATGCTGAATCTACCACTATTCAAAATATTCATGGCCATCTTGAATCCATCTCCTACTTCACCCAGAATATTCTCAGCTGGAATTGGAGTGTTATCGAAATTAACCTGAAAGTTACATAATTAATAACATTTAATTACTTACATTTGCCAAAATTAAAATTAACTATAGATTTTTTCATTCATCACTACTACTTTCCAGTAATTATTATCAGACTAGAAAAGAGCTAAGGACAGCAGTATACTTTCCTGAAAATTAAATAATTGAAGATTTTTGGAAAATTCAGGTTTGTTGTATGCATTCACTATCATTAGCAACAAGAAAAAATGAGGTGCACAATATATAAAAGTGAGCAACTTATGGGACTTCATGAGACTAATTTAAAAATATTACAGGTGATCAATGATTACTGTTTGATATATAACATACATGGGTTGGAACTTTAATAGTGGCAACAATTTATTTACAACTAATACAAAAGAGATTCATGTTACCAAGTTTTATTATCCTTTGATGTAGTCACTAGCACTGTGTACAACCCATTACCAGTGATGTGGAAGTCATAGGCACCTTTAGCCTGTTTTATTGATCGCTCAAATGGAGCGGTCTATGAAGTGAACTTCAGAATGCAAAGCACAGTCACTTATCCTGTCTCTCACAGTCAGGTCACCAACTGTATGGTGTTGATCACTGTCCAGTAATATGGCAAGAGTATACAATTCTTCTTCACTGACTCTAGGAATGACCTGACCAACCCATGTCTGCCACATTTTGGCATCCATGATTGAAGGCTTTCACTTTTATCTTGCCACTATACTGTAAGGCAATGCACATCTCACACAAGCCTAGATGAAACTGTCATGCTAGATGGAAACAGTACATAGCTGTGTAACCTCTAGAACATTCACTCTTTATCCAACCTTATTGTTCCTCTTTCAAAAACATAGAGACAACAATACATTACACCAGCTAAAACATGGCTCTGTTATTCTCATCAGTGAGCTTGTGCCACTATTTAAGTTTCAACCTATGTACAAAAATTATCAGTATAGAAGAGGCTGTAAAACGGTCACACACACAATTATAGTAGGCAAGAACATTTTACAAATAATGCATAAGCAATTTCATGTTTTAGATGCTTCTCCATAAGATATACTCTTCCCTGGATTCCTTAGAAACATTAAAGAATCAGTATTAAAGAAATAAAATTGTAGTAACTTTGTATATTTAAAAAGGCTATATAGTTATCTATCTTACTTCAAATTTCAATTCTATTAAATCATGTTTCTTTACACCTTCAACCTATTAAAAACATTATCATTTAAATCTAAAGAAATCTATTTACCTCAACAGTATTAGAACCTCGGATTCCAAGTTTATCTTCTGGTTTTCCATTAGTCACACCACCAAAGTCCCTCTCAACAAGGAAAGCTGTTACCTTGTCCGTTTTATTACCAGCTGTGTCAGAGACCTTAAGATATAAGTCACACAACCATGACTGCTAAATCACAAATGCCACAGCAGGAGATATTCATTTCAAACAGAGCATTACCTCAGTTCTGGCAAAAACTGTGAAGAGGTTGGCAATTCCTCCATTGCTAATCCAAATTTTACTTCCACTCAAATACCACGTCTTTCCATCTTCAGAAAGCGTTGCTCTGCTTTTTATTGAAGCTGCATCTGAACCACTTCCAGGTTCTGTCAAACAGAATGCAGCTACCCATTCTCCAGTTGCTAGTCTAGGCAGGTACTTTTCTTTTTGTGCCTTGTTTCCAGCTATTAGAATTCCCTTCAAAATAACAACAAATAAAGTTCTTATGAATAGGAATAAAAGTAGGCAATTGGTAGAGAGCAAACTTTAAAACAAATAAGTAAGATCAAATACCATCTGATGAATGAAAGATGGACTAAGATGAGTGAGAAAAAATTATCCAGGAATCGAGGTATTTTTACATAAATTACTTAATAATAAAAATAATTATCCATTATTATAATAAATTTATACAATGAAACCAGAGGAATTAGAGGAATCCATTGCAACAGCAATTCTTTTCCCTCAAGACAGTTTTCTGCTTAAAACAGGATCGTCTGTTAGTGATGGACCAATGTGGGACCAATTTTTTTCCAGATAAGACAGGTTTCCACTTCAGAGGCTTCATTTACGAAAGATTTCAATGCATTGATAAAACCTACTGTTATTATTCCTCAATCTTTAAAAGTCTAAAAGCTACCTTCAAAAGGTGGAGGCCATGATATTTGCATTCTAGAGAATATTCCCTTATTAGCAAAGAATATGTATATTAATTGCAGCTTAGATTATTTGTTTGTTTAAATTTAATACTTACAATAAATTGATGTATTTATGTCACAGCATTAATTAATCTCTGAGCAAGGCATGAAGCCTCACTCATTTTATAAGGGAAAACATAATGTAGGTAGTAAATGAATAGAATATAAACCATAAAGAAAATAAATAAATAATAACAAAGATAATGAGAAAGAATACACAACCATGAATGAAAGTAAAACTATTCTAATTAATATTTGATATTTCTTTGTTGAGTCTGTCTTAACGTTTTCCTACAATTTTATGAACGTCATTATCTCAAGCAAATAAAATGAAGTATATCTGAGGATGAAGATCCCATTTAATGATTAATTTACAAAATAAATTACCCAGATCCACTAAACAGCATAATTTGAAACACCACTTGTCATTTTACGGAAGATTATTAGCAGCTTATAGCTATGTTGATACACACTGTCATGTAATTGTTTTATTTCTTAAAATAGTACTCTAAGCGTTATAAAAAGAAAAAGACTGTAAAAGCTAATGACAGTCAGTTAGCCTTCAAAAGGCTTTGAAGAGCTATCGTGCTGTACAAGGGTGCTCAACCGGTAGATCATGACCTACCAATCGATTTCAAGGCCTTCTAGATACAATTTTCCATCAGTTACTTGCATTTAGAATCGCTAATATAGCCGAGCCAAGGTAGGCAAACAAAAATCAATTCGGTTGTGTTTTCATCTGAAAAGGAATATATATTGTATTTATAAAATACAAGAAACGTTTATAATTGTTGGTTTACGATGATCCCGGATAGCCTTGTGGGCAGCGCGTTTGACTCAATAAAAGAAGTCCCGGGTTCGATTCCCGGTGGGAGCCAACGTGCGAAATTACCTCAGCTGTCGAAGCACTTTTCACAATACCACTACTATTATACTACTGGCTTACGAATAAATGAAGAATGCATGTAATGCGGATTTTCAATTCATCCAGCAATATCATCAGTTTTTTTATGTTATTTTTAATGCTGGTTGGCATATCTACAATTTTGAATCAGTAAATAAAAAATTACTGCTACTATGACTTGAAAGCAAGCACTTAAGGCCTCGAAATTGAGCTCAACTCCGAATGCTATTACTCAAAATAACACCGAATTACTTACTTAAGAAATAAATATTTACTATAAAAATTGTTAATAACTTCAAAGATTGCTACAAAATAAACTTGCTAGAAAAGAGGGGAAAAAATTAAGTGCAAAGGCAATTAAATGCGTTTGTAAATACGTTACTATTGGTTTTTATGCGGGAAAATTTGCTTATAATGCCTTATTATTCATTTAAATTTACTAATCTTAAAAATAATTTAGATATTAAACAAGGAACAGTATATTAATTAATTAGATAACAGAAGAAAGAGAACAATAATTCTAGAATTCTTCACCTTCAACCCAATTGCCTGATGAGCAGCCAAAGTTACAGCAATCGAACCATCAAGGGCTGTTATCTCTGCAAATCTGGCATACTCAGTAGCACTAAGACCAAGACCTCCGTATTCAGTGGGAATTTGTTGCCCAAATAATCCTAATTCTTTCAACGTGGTCAAGGTCTTCTCGGGAATAGAAGCAGAACGATCTATTTCCTGCGAGTCAACTTGAGAGAATAAGAACTGCTAGTAAAGTAAATATCGCGAAATGCCGATACAATCAATATAACAGTGTAGAAGATACATCTTGCCAAACAGCTGAGAGTACTTACCTTCGCTAAAAAACTTTTCGATTGGGGACAGCAATTCCTCCAGATTTTGCAACTGTTCCTTATTCAAAACTTCTGGAAATGCTAAGTACTCAGTATCAAATTTCCCTAAAAATAAATTTTTAACGAAGGGACTTCTTTTCGGCTTCTTCTTGATAGCTGATAACTCAGAGCGAGCATCTGAGTCAATCACCTCCTGAACACTTCTATCGCATAATAAACGACAACATTGATAATTACTTCGTTCTATATGCCTAAGTGGCTCTAATTTGCACCATAATCTTACGAAATGGACACGACTCATTTCGCCTTAAAACTACTACACTCAATGAACTCCTGCTCCTTTCTGGAACACCTTCCTAAGGGGTCCTTCCCCGTAAGCGCCGCACGCTGCTCAGTCACGAGGACAGACGATAACGGGAGCCAGTGAGGATGATAATCGCGTCTTCTTTTAAAAGCATAGCTATTCAGAAAGCTCTGGCTTCCCAAATAGTAAGGCGTTCTTGGACAATGAAATAATTATCGCAATATAAGAACTAACTTATTAGTTCGGGAGTTGGTTCCTGTTTTTGGAGACTATATCAGTTTCAGTAGTTTCCGAACACGGTTCGGATCACACACAATTTTTTTTTCAATAGAGTATACGTATGAATGATTATGAGGTTAGTATACGTACTAGTTACACAGGTTAATATACGTTTATGCCCAGGGCCAAACGTCTCCGAAAGGGGACCCGTATGCAAATTTCCATGGGGTCCCTTTCTTCTCTACCCCTGCTTGCATTAATAAAGCGGGATATTCAAAAAAATCACTTGCAGGTATGCTGATCATCCCCTACAAAGTTAATTTATAAAAATAGGGCTCCCTCAAATTGGTGCTAATCCACTCCAGAACCCTACTCTTGGTCGGCCCTAGTTACGTGGAAAAATCAGCAATTGCAATTTTGTAGAAAAGCAGTTCTGAAGCTGCTTTGCTATATTCTATAGCATCTGCGGACGTAACTCGACTTTTTGGAATCAATAAAAAAGAAAAGATGAAAAAATATTGTTTCCCGCTTATCTTCTTTAAATGACATCTGGTATGAGGTAGCATAATTTTAAGAGCAAGATTAAATGAAAATTGAACTTCAGCCTTTATTCTGGCGTGAACATCATCTAAATGAAATCGTCATTACAAATCACAAGTAGAAAAAAATTTCTTTATTACTGTCTCATCTTACCATTAGTTTTTTTCTTTCGAAATAATTTGGAGATTTGCTGTAAAAGCAATGTAACAGGAAAGTGTATGTCAAGGTTTCGGAAAAGAATTGCTTTTCTAATTTATTTCGAATTCTTAAAAACGACTACAAGTCCTTAATCCCTCTTCAATCTTAGAAGAAACTATCATTATCTATCTTATTTATTTCTGAAGTAAGAAAAACGCTCGAAGTCCACGGGATAGACCTAGTACATAGTTTATAGTCTAGTAAATTGTTTATAGGGAAATAGTCATTTTTGAGGGTTCTGAGGTTAAGATGGTGAACTATAATGCTCTTTTATTTTACCGAGATCATTTTAAACTCTTGCGATCTGATTTAATCCAAAACAGTGATGTATCAGAGAGAGAAATCATTTCCTGATTTAGTAATGAAATTTTTCATTGAAATTCCCCCTGAAAAGCCTACTTTTAAATTTAGCCGCTAGGTGTCCGCCTGCGTCGTCAAGGCCAATGACGCTCGCGGACTGAGCACCGAATTGTCGTGTTCACTGAAATTAGTTGCTTGTGGCGCTCGTGACAGTTTGGTTGTACGTGATACCTGATCACGTCTCTTGCTTCCACGTGGTGTCAAGGATTCACTTCTGTAGCGTTTTCTTGCTTTCATGTGGTGTCAAGGTTTTATTTCTGTAGCATTTAGTTTAGAGGATGCTTTCACCTATATTCAAAAATATCTTAGTCTAAGTCCGTTTTCGGTTGCATTCATTAAAAGGTTTATCTGCTAACGTATGTCTTCCAATAGTGGATATCTACTCACTGAAGTCTCGTTTCGTAATCTTGTACATGATGTTTTAACTGCCCAGTTTTACACGTTCTATTTTTAATACGAGTGATAGTAAATTTCTCTCCGAACTCATCTTTTTAACTTCAGTATGGCAGTAAAGACCGTTTACTGCACATGTTCACATACTTCTTGGATGCAGGGAAAAGTTTCCTTTTTCTTTCTTATTACTTCTTCTAGTGGAGTGCTTCTATTCGGGATGTTTATTTTGGTCGTAGTTTATTCAACAGTCTAATTAACATTTTAAACTTTTAAATTACTCATCAAAGATGTGTAGGAGAGTTGTGAAAGGCTCTATTACTTTCCCGTGATAAGTTCTTCTCAAGCTCGTTTAAAATCAAATAAATGCGAACATCACATTCTTAATTTTGTGAATTTACAGATATGAAATTTCGATCAGTATTAGAAAGATGAGAAGTCATGAAGATCGAAGGTAAGTAAATATTGTGATATTAAATTTAATAATATTTATGATGCATATGATGTAATGCGAAGTATGACAATTCGAGGGAATGAGCTTAGCTGGTGCTAAAAAACTGTTGGCCGCCCCCCCGGTGAATCTTGGTGCTACCCGAGGGAGGATTCAATTTTCCCATTAGGGAAGCTCTGTAAAGGCTCGGGGACAAAAATCTTTAATCTTGGGGACTTAGACCTTCCAGAAAGTCCATGGTTGGTTTTACCAAGTTAAAGGATATTTCACCACCCTTGCTCCTATCCCCTCCTAACCCTTTTTTGTGGTAGCTGACGGTTTAATCAGCAGAGCCTCCATTGAATTCAATGATTTTTCTTTAGTAATCTGATTTTTTATTATAAAATCCTTCAGAATCAGTAGAGGAATTCCTCCATTGCTTATGATTACATTTTTTTGTCCATTTCAGGTTATGATGGTAAAATCGGCACTGCTTAGCTAACATGAAGAATGTGGTTGGAATTACTTCAAGAATTTCCCTATGCTTTATAACGTGTCTATGCGTTATCTGTAAAACATTTACTGATGAATAAAATTTATTCAAAGTAAACTTTCTTCCTTTTGTTGACTTCCATTCATCGTCCTCTATTACGCCAACTGATGGTACTACTGTAATATGTCGAATTAATTCTTAGGAGTATTCTTATATTTTTCCTCAACGAGGGTTTGGAAATGGTAATAACCTGTATGGAGAATTTTCTATCGTTTTCATTTTCAGCTATGGCATTAAAAGTTATTAGGTAGATATTTGCAAATATGACTATGGAAAACCTATGTGTTTATTACATTGCACACTGATGAAGCTTACACTATTACTGACTCAGACTCATGAATCGTCACAAATAAGTAACAGGTCTCATAAATGAAACGGGAATCTATTTTAATCTTATTTGAATTTCTTTAATGTATTAACTGCACACATTGAATTCTGATTGACACAAATTGAAAAGGCCTAATTTTTATTAGCCATGAAAAATTAATAGTAGAACAAGATGATTTTAAAAACTTGTCATTATTTAAAAAAAATTGTGAGAAAAATACGTAATCCTTGTGAAATGTAATCTGAACAATGAATGCTATAAAATTTTAATGTCAGCATAAAAACTGCACAGAACACTTGAAGTAGAGTAGTTATTTTAATTAAAAGGTGAAAACTGAAGTGTCAAAGAATTTCATGACAAAATGGTGGTCTACATGTGAAACTTTGTAACAGAAAGAAGGGACAGTAATCCAAAAATTGCCATGATATCATCTAAGGGTAGTCCATGACTGCAATTCATATAAACCTTAAATAAGAGCATTTCTGTGACTGGACTACACACACACTTCTTTAAACAGCTTTGCAGTTTGATAGAATAAACAAGTTACAAACTGGGATGGTGCAAGTAATAACTTGCTCTTCCAATAAATCTCAAGCAATCATGAGATTGTGCTAAATCTAAGTGAAAAAGAATAAATGAAATTCACAGATGAATATCACAAAGTATCACTGCTATAAGTTTATTTGAGACATGATTTCATTATAAAATAGCATGGACGCTCGACACATTAACATAATACAAAAATTTACAGAAAAATTGCAAGAGATAAAATACTAGAAAGGCAGAGAAAATGGTAGATAATAACGGTGATAGACATGATAGTAAGATAAGTTAAATGTACAAAAGGCAGTCAGTATAAAAAATCATGTTTTGCCATAAAATTTCTTGTTCAGCAAAAATAAGAGGAGATTAATATTAAGTTTGGCTTTTCCAAATATGTCCATTATGGAGACACCTTCAAACTGAAGCTGCAGCAAATTCTAGAAAGATTATAAATAAAAATATTAAAATCTCAATACATAAAATACCATAAGTGCAAATAATTGTAATTAAACCAAGCAGAAATATACTAAAAATTAAATTACAAGACTGAAATGCAAGGAATAGTGTAGGCTGAGGTGAATCCGAGGTTGGAAAGAAAGTGGAATGAAAATAAAACTTCATCAAAGATAGCTAAACAAAGGGCAAGTATACCTTTGACCAATAAATCCAATCATTATAATGAATGATTAACTTGAGTACTGAAAGAATAAGTAGATACAATCTGAGATAACAGAGCAAAATTTATAATAAAACAAAGAGATATGAAACTATGGAATTTTATGAGAACAATGAACAGTATATGAATCTTTCATATCAGCATTTCCTGTTTTGATTTTGCTGCAGGACCATTGCACCATGAAAGAGAAGTTGTGACAGATATTATAATTAAAAGGTGAAAATTAATGCTTAAAGGGACAATTTTACAAAAGCAGAAGATATGAAGCTGAAGCACTTTGTGGCACTAGGGAAAGGGGGAGGATTTCAAGTTGTACATAACATCGGAAAGGAATTTACTGTATATACAGTAAAACTCGCTTAAGACGCTATCCAGCAGAATACTCGGTTTTCTCCTAGACCCATATCCTTCACATAAAACACATGATTAAGACACAGATATTTCACATCCCCAGATACATTGCTTCCTACTTTAGTCAATCATTTACCTCATTCAATAGACCAAAATTTCTTTTACATCATATGTCTTGTACTCACATACTAAACCCTATCTCTAGAATGGTTCCTTGTGAATTCCTTCCTTAGAATGACTAATTTTGTGAGAATAAATGAAGGTATTGCAAAGTTGAACAATTTCCATCTCTCTGTTGGAGCTGTTACAGACCCTGAGATATAGTGAGATCTTCTTTATCACTTTTGTCTCATGATCAAAGCGTGACATTAGATGAAATATTGGCTTGGTGGTATTTCCTTTTGTCGCAATCTCAAGTTATAAAACATATGGAATATACCAGAAAGGGAGAGTTTTGTGAGATGTTGAGCATGATTTGGAGAGATTGTGAAGCCCTCTCACCACTGCCATTGATTTGTTGTTTTTCCATAATTGTTTCTGTAGAAAACTGCTTCATTGTAAAGTGAAAAATTACAATAAATTAAGTATTTAAGACTCTCTCTTTGTGCAAAGAGCAGATTATTTTTCAAAAATATGATCTAAGGTAAACAGCATTTACAGTCATAATCTTATCCCACTTACGATACAGTTTTTCCTCCTCTTAAAGCGTCTTAACCAGGTTTTACTGTACTTGGGAATACATGCAAGACTACTTTAGGTTTTTCCATTAAATATTTTTAAGGTGATTCTGGTAATTCATCTTAATTCTGGATCTTAAAGTTCCACAAAAAATTACAAACTGGGAAAATTCTGAGGTCAATTACACTCCTCATCTTTCCCCCATAAGCACATCCCTCCTTTTTATTTCTATATTACATGTACTTTGAAATAAAGTATCATTTGCTAAGATAAAATGTTGACTTTTTTTCTTCCTCAATTATAAATACTTTTTATTTCAGTGGCATTGCTTTTTCAGGTCTTAAGAACATACACCTTAATAACACATATACAAATTTGTCACCTTCAAATTTCATCAACATCTGATCAACAATTTTAATACTGAAATAGTTTTTGTTTACTTTCATATTATTTTTGTATGAATAAATGGAAAAATTTGCTTTTAAGGATTGGCTAGAAACTCTCCTTACAGAGGTCTCTTTAACCATTATAAATGTTCTAGTACTGAATGCCAAACACATAACATAATTACTGTAATCCATCAAATTATATGTAGAAAATTATTAAAGCATCTCTGATCACTAGAAAAAAAATCCAAGCTGTTTATTCATACTGAAGTGATAAGACTTAATAATGAGTCTAGCTATCAAACCAGAACAGAGCATTGCTTGTGTTTATTAATGTCACTGAAATAATTGGATTCATTGCTAATCATATGCAGTTGATAAGCATACAATAATTTGATCATTCAGAATTCTCAAGAAGTGATGATGAGTGGAAAATTAACATCATTTTATGGATATGTTTATATCGTATGAGATAGCAAAACAAAACTATTGCTAGTTAAAAAAAATCAGGATTTTTGATCATAAAATGTTAGGGTCAAACAAAATACTAATTATTTGTCATACACACTTGATTATATTTGCCATATCTTTAATTAGTAACCTACCTGAATATCTATTTCAATTTTCTCCATTTCCACTCCCATGAATTTACCCTTCACTTCAAAAACTCCATTTTCCTCTGTGGGAAGAATTTCAAACAACACATTCTTAAACTGTGATTTAGGAAGCCCCTCAATTTCTAGAATGATGCCCTTAGCCAACAGCTTGTCTGCAGTATATTTCACTCCTGTATTGGATTTGATTTTTCCTGGATGCTTGTTTGAACCTTTCAGACTATGAACACTCCTATAAAGTAGAAATTAAAATCTCATTTTGAAGCAATTTAAGAGCTGAAAATTAAACAAGTATCAACTCCAGAATCTTACATTATCAATGACAAACAACATTTCTCATAAGAAATTCAAGGGAATCATGGAATGCTTATGCTGAGGTAAGTCTTTTGAATGTCAAAATAGCTGTAAAAGTCAGATAACATTTACTATGCATTAAAGGTTTAGTAATTCATTTATTGAATTGCATTCATAGAATACCTTGGTAAAATCTTACATAGCAAAAATACCTCATTTTGATTTTTTGGACATAAGAGTATTATCATTTTTCTTACGATTAGCTTTAGTAATATCAATTTTCAGTACAACATGAATAAACATTGAATTTAAGCAAAATACCTCAGAGTGAGCAAGATTTAAATGCTTAAAACATATTATACCAAGGTTAAATTACAAAGTTAGTAGATTATGTGAGAAGGAAATCAGCATCGCATGAATATATTGGTGAAATGCACTCTCTATAGCAAAACACAGTTGTGCACTGCTCTTACTGACCATTATAAGAAATTTGTCCAATTTTCCCAAGAACAGTAATGAATATCTCAAATACTTCTTATGAATACTCCTAAGATCTGATACGCCTAAACCAAACATTTAACAAAGATCTTTTATATTTCTACAGATTTTTCTTAACATAATTAAGTACAGTCCTCCAAGAAAAAATCGAACGGTGTATTCCGTGGTGCATAAGATTGAGGGGTTTCAAATTTCTGGCTTTACCCCTTCCACCCGCCTTTCTATTACATTTTGGCAACACCGGAAGAGTCCGAAGCCTTCCCTTCTATCTGACCGTGGGCCTCGGAGCGAGCGGAAGGGAGGAAACAATAGGTTTTATGGTGAGGTCTAGCTAAGCGCACAGTGTACTGGAGTTCCTGCGGCCAAGAAAAGATTTCCAAAATGTTTTCGTAAGGACTCAAAAACTTACTGGTGTAGAAGAGACAAGTCCATTTGGATCGAAAACGGACATTTTTCCTCTTTGATAATTTTTGCAGAAAAATTTGGGGATCAAACCTGAATGATATTGATGGGCGTAATTTCGTAAAATTTTTCCCCATATTCGCTCTAAAGATTTCCTCAGTATAATTGCTTCATTTGCTACGAAAGTTATTTGAAAGCATTAACGTATTCTTTTCTATGTTAAAAAACAGTATGTCACTACATTACTTCCAATTCACAGTAAATGAAAAAGATTTTGATTGATTTGAATATCTATTAACAAGAGGATAACAAAGAATCAGCTGCAGTTCTGTTAGTTACTCGAAGATTTGTAACATTGCTACGCCAACAGCTGTGCGCACCAGATTGGTGGTTGCAGGTGTAAACAATGAAATCTTAGGCAATTTTCAAATCCATCATCCTCTTTCTCAAACTAACATAGAAACTTCTTCATTACATATCTAGTTAACAGAGAGGCTTTTTTATTGCTAATATATTGCTTAATTGCTCAAAACATTTAGAAAGGGATTTGAGGACAGTAGTTTTGTAGCTTTCAACGAACTAAATCATAATATTTCTACATAAACTAGCTGAAGTGTCACATGCAAAATAGTCATACATAACACCCCGTGTCTGGGTCGAAGGGTACCTTAGACTTAGGTCCGTACTAAGAAAGTTAATGCTGCAATTCACAAACAAATAGAGAGAAAGATTTGTTCGGTCATCTGTAGTTACCATACACCATGTTTTTTCCGAAAAAATTACTTACCTCTAAACAGTGTTTTCGGAAACGTGAAAGTGAAATTTCTGAGAAGATGAATTTCGCCTAAATATACTGAAAATCATTTTGAAATCTTTCTTTAACGGCTACTTGTGGAAGACATTAAGAAACACCCGAAATCACGTGTGGGACTAAGGAGAGAAAGATATGCAGATAATACAATAGGTGGGGGGTAGCTTAGTTAGGTAGCTGGTATAGAAAAGAGGTTCACTGAATTCCGCGTATAGTGAGAGTTATGAATAGGGAGGAAAATGGGTGAATAGAACTGAAGGATCTCGGAAAGAATAGAAAGGTCTAAAGAGATACGAAGTAAACAGCGGGGGATGCGACGGATGCCAGTCGTGAAAGTGCTTTTTAAATCGCCTTCCCTTCCTAGGAAGTTCTTCCTTATCGCTCATTTTCTGTATACCACTATTCCAGATCAATAGTATCCTTACCATACGCAGATTGAATATTTTTCTCTGTGCTCCACAGCTCGGATTCTTTCTTTTATTTTCGAGGAATAATCTTCAAAATCCCTTTTCAATCCAAATAACATGTGACAAAATAAAATCGTTATTATTAATTATATAATATCGAAGCGGCAAGCACTATTCGTTATGATTCAATAAGTGCACTAAACACAGTTGATGCAAGATTTTCAATTAAGAATATGATAATCGGAAAATTCCCTAAAACTTTTGATTCTACATCATTCCATTAGCAATGAAATTTAAAAAAGAATATTATAAATATATAAATTATATATTATATATAATACTATATATAGCGTCCGGCTCGCTGTCTGATTTGTTGGGAATTCTACTAGAAAATTTCATGCAATATGGCAGAAAGCTTTGAAATGGTCCCAAACCAACTTCTTCATTACAGTCTTTTCAGGACACCGCTTCCTTAAAGGAGTTAGTCCTGGAATCCCCGTTCACTACCTTCTTCCCATAAGTGAAACCAAAAAACCCCACCCCAAAACCCCTCTCGCACGACAAACAGTTACATCTACCTCAATCTCCACACTTTCTTTTCATTATGCATTTAACCCCCCTTGATGAGAAAGGCATTGTCTCCAAAATGCGCATTAGGTGTTTCTGAAAACTGGCCGCCGCACCTGGGGTTAATCCTTTTCTTAGGAATTGCGCCCGATGGTTCCCGGCATACAGCGATTGGAGAGTTCTTGAATCTCCCATTCCCCAAAATACTTTTCCTCTTTTATCTTATCCCCATGATTATCAGCGTTTCAATCATGAAAGGAATAATTTCGCTCATTTACTGAGTGATACCGATATCCTAAAGAACATTCTAACCCTTTACCGTTTCGAGTGATATTTCTCTTTCTCTACCACTATAATTTCCGTCTCTAATCAATTCTCTATATCGTCCCGTTTTGGATGGACAACTCCGATGAAGTGAAATATATGTGACTGAAATAAGTAGAAGACTGAATGTAATCGATATCGTGATGCTTAAGCTACTTACACCTTATTAATTAAATAAGCTACTAGTAGGTCTTAAATTATAGATTTTCCGAAATTCGTTTCCCGGTATCTTTTCTAAAGTAAGTAACCCTACATACATAAAAAACACTGTGTAAAAAGACTGATGCATTGGATATTCGACCTCAAGTTATAGTTAAAAATACAGTATATAAAAATAAGTATGGTTTAAAAGGAAGCGTAAAAATAGGCTTATTCGTACTGAACGTTTGAAAAACGTATGGCATCAAATAAATAGTAGCTAAATGCTACGGTAATTCGTAAACAATTTAAGATCCTAATGAAAATTTTATTTTTAGGCATAGCGGCATTTCGACTGAAATAAGAGCTCTAAATAAAGTTCCAGAGATGTGTTATGATTATGCATACGAAGTGATACATAATGAAGGATAAAGTCAACCGTATCTAATGGTAAATGGTTCATAATTTAAATGACTTAAACGAAATAAGCATCGGGAAAAGGAGAGACTGTCGGAAGGGAGTTAAAGTGTTTAAGGGGATTCATCTACAGAACTGGAATAAGAAGAATAAAGTAAAAACATGTATTATAAAAAGAATTTTTCCAAGATTCATTAATGAGATCGCCCATACGGTCTCGATGAGGTAAACCACTTGTGGTTAAAAATAACTTAAATCAAGGCATGAAAAGGTTTGTATGAGAAAAGCTCGAAGATGAACATAAATTATTGCGGAAGACATGTTACCAACTTGGATATTTATTGTAATTATTGGGCCAGTCAGATCGGAGCACTCGAGGGCTTTTAATGTCAAAATAAAAGAGAGGCTTCCGGATAGTCATATTAGCAGCGCGTTCTACTTGGATGAAAGCGGTCCCGGGTTCGATTCCCGGTGGGAGACCATGTGCGAAATGACCTCCGCAGTCGAATACCTTTTAAAAATACAACTCATAAAAGCGAGAAATAATGAACGTTTAGTTATCGATATTACTTGCTTGATTGTGATTTCTTAGGATAATCGTAGAATAAATATTTTACTGCATTTGTTTGTGTAAATATGGTTTCAGCAAGCTCATAGTCCTCATGCATTTTATGATATTGTCTTTTAACTACGACGAACGACATTGTAAAAATGATGGGTTCCAACAGATTGAACCTTTATGGCTGCTTTTATCAATTCTGTCGAATTTAACGCGATTTAAATATGACATTTCAGGATTCTCTTCCTGCTATTTGAAAGCCTGAGTCAGGACATCCAAGGGCAATTTGTTCGAATCAGAATCTTAATTCCTTTTCTTCGATTTAACGATTAATATTATTATATAAATCAGTTGTAGTCCTCAATATTCAAGGGAGCTGGAAATTATGTCAGGGTGGAAAATATTGGTTCTCGTAAAGAATAAAGAGGAATCTGTTACTAACTTAAGGCCATTGCCCTTTCAAAATATAATTCCTTACGATCTACCGAAAATTTCCCAGCAATCGCTGGTACCGCTTTCCTGTAGACCTCGCGATAGCAGCCCTCCTCATCGGACGGAGCGTAGGCACATGGGTACGCACCGGCCTAGCCGCGGCAAAGGCAAAATTCCGGTGTTGCCAAAATGTAATGGAAGGGCGGGTGGAAGGGGTAAAGAGTAAAATTTGAAACCCCTCAATCTTATGCACCACGGAATACACCGTTCGATTTTTTCTTGGACGACTGTACCAGGAATATAAAAATCAATCGTGTTAAGCTATAATTCAAAGTATGAAATCAACGAATAAATAACATTTACTGGACTTTAAAATTGTTTCATTCAAATGTTTTGCTGGAAAAATTCTAGCACCATGAGTCCAGTACTTGTGCACAATACACAAAAGACAATGTTACAATTTTGTGAATAAGAAACAAATCTTCATATCTGTAAAATTATAACTAATGAAAAATAGGAATGAAAGTTTACCTTTTACCAGCATTTAGGTTTTCAAGGCATTTCTTAATGTACTGATTGTAGTAATCAACTTGCTCTTCATAGAACTGTATTTTTAAATCCAAGCTGTTTTTCGTGGCTCTTAGTGTTTGGAGCTCCTAAAGATAAGAAAACAATTAGTGGAACTTGACAAAGCTTGAGTAAAGAACTTGTGGATCTTTTTCATTCTTCAGCCAACATCCAACTTCAAAAAATTACTCATTTCCTAATTTCTTTCATCTATTGTCCAATTACTGCTTCAACCAGAAACTTTTCATCAGATCATAACAACTAAGTGAATGAAACAAACTTGAGGAGGTTGTTGTATTATGCCAACAATAACCAAATGGTTGTTTTTATTGGATGATAAACTGACACTGAGGCTTATGTAAAGTTTCCTTGCAAGCCTCAAAATATGAGCAGTATAAGTCACAAATTAAATTAATGAGAAATGTATATGAAGTTCATTGTTGTCTCTTGTACTTTTTATTTCTTTTACAAAATCGGAAATAATGGCGAAATAGTAATTTTCAGGATTTTTAATCAACCAGAAAGTTAATCAGATAGTATTTCAGGCATGGATAATGTCCAAATAAACTTGACCCATCAATTTTTAATGTATAGGTGAAAGTAATGTCAGTAAAGAAAAACAAATAATGATTTTTGGAGGCACTTCACTGTCAAACCTCTCTGTGCAACTTGGAATATTTCGTGAGAATTAATGAGAAAAAAACCATACCTTAAGACGAATTTGCCTGTACTTTCTTCTGTTGCAAATGTCCCTAGCAATGGCAGTGAGGATTGTTTGGTAATGATTATCCTGAGAAACAAAACCCTCCAGCTCCAGCTTTGCCAAATATCTTCTTATCTGCAATTTGCACTCTTCTAAGGAGAATCTATTGTGATAAGAGAAGGAAATTTTTAATCATTATATTCAGATAATCGATTTAGAAACTTCTTATACTTGTGCATAAATTCATTTCTTAAGAGCAATTCTTCAGAGAAAATTTTTGGGGCTTAACTAAGAAAGAGTACTAAAGATAACAACATAAAGGAAGATGCAATACTCAATACTATTCTTCCAACTACAGCTGAAGCCTTTAAAATTTACCATCATAAGTTAGGCAATAAATAGGGTAAAACTAACTCAAGACACTTCTTGGGGGATCAGCTGAAAATGCTGTTATTAGCGGGATAACATTATGACAATATTTTATTTCTTTGGTGTTAAAATATAGTATAGAATTGTTTATTAGCTTGAAAGTAACTACGACAGAAATCACAGTTTTTAAACTTTTCATCAAATATTCTGCTCTTATATAAGACTGATAGGGAAAAATCTCTATCTCTGAGTTCTTTAGCTGCATCAGAGAGATAGATAGTGTGTGAAAATCTTTGTTATATCTAGATTTTCTTAAAGCAAAATTAATCATCATAAGCAACAGTCAAAGAGACAAAGCAGAAGAGGAGGGAGGAGAACAGTGACTCAGATAAGAATTACAATTTTAATTCTATCAAATGAGATGAATGATTGACTGAAGAAGGTTCCAATGCACCTGAGGACAGCAAAAATCCACCACATAAGCAGTATTTTTACAATATATTTAGTTTGAAAGGGGAGTAGGATAGTATGTTAAGTGGGAGCATTTTAAATGAGTTTCACAGTAATGGATGGACTGAATAAAAAAAGTATAAGGCATTGTAAGTGTAAGGCAGCCACCCAGGCACACAGCATAGAAGCAGTAACTGCAAAAGCTCTCTGAATGCACTCTTGTAAACAACTGTGAATGCATAACCAAATACATCCTCTGGATTCTATTATGTGTAACTGACTAGGTTAGAAGAGTAGACTGACAATAAAATAAGCATTTTATCATGAAAATCTGACATTCTGCAGTTATTAAACTGGAACAGAATTAGTAAGTGACATAAATGCATTAAAATAATTAACTGAAATTAACTCATCAATAGTTAATAACCATACTAGTATGATAACAAACTATGAAGCAATGAGCAGTAGAAAATTACAATGGTCAAAGATATATAAACCTTTGTAGTGCAAAATACAGATATAGTTGAACAATGCATAAAACTGTATATGTTTCACAACAAATTCATACAAATTTCCAAAATAGAAAAAATTTTAAGGTAAAGAAATAAAAATAATTTTATTACCCAATTTTATCCACACAAAATGAGCTGGACATGATGTTACTCTCATTTTGCTGCTGCTTAAACCTGAATCTCTGGAATTCCTCAAATCTTTTGATTTGTATAGATGTTGAAGGCGTTATCAAAGCTTCTGAAAGGTTCCTACCAGATAAATACGGCAATGCCACAACTAGTAGCTCCTTTGCTCTGTATATGCATAAATGAAATCATATAATTAAACAATGAAACCAAACAATCAAATAAAGGTGTTTCCTGTGAATTAAAAAACCTAATATCAGTATTATCTCATCCAAATGTTTATTTTCAATTCTTTTAACTCATATGAAGAGATACTATTACAGATCTAAATTCTCTAAATTTTCATGTCATGTTACTTTCCTGAAATTATATTTTTTACCCTTTTGACATTTTTGTTAGCCAGAAAAAGAGGCCGATTTACAGTTGACATGTGTATGTAGATGAGGTAAATTCTGAATTTGGAAGGACCACAACAAATTCCTTGCAAAAATTTTGCGTTAATAGTCACTGAGGTGCATGCCATTTAATTCTTTTGAATGAAATGATAATGCAACCTGTCATAAACTATGACACAAACCTTCACATTCGGCAATGCTTATGTTTTTATGGTAATCATTCTGCTCCCAAAAGATGCACGGCAGCTGGTTAATTAAATGCTTTCATGATTGCTTATGGTCTTTGTTATGGTGACTATAATATTATTTGCTAAAACTGTTTCGATCATTTTAAAACAGAGAATAAATATCGCTGCCTGATGAGATAAGCCATTTATTCACCGCAACAAATGTAACCAAGTGAAGAATAAACTCTGAACATGAAAATGGGATATCTACACATCCTGTGGCAAAACTCAAAAATTCAGATTTTAACTCAATTTCTTGAGCAAATGATGCATTTTTCATTTATCAGGAAACTTTCTCTTTCAAAAGGTCAGTCATTTATGTTTCAATGGAGAACAAAGGGAGAAAAGCCATGGTCACTGAAAATAGATATTTATAAATAACACATGAGGATTTTTTCACTTTTTCTGGTGTTTTTAAGAGGAATTAGTCCCTAGTGAAATTTCCCCAAGAAATCTAAACTGATGATCTGAACCTTAACCATTGGATAGTGTTTGATTGAAGTAATAAAACGACAGCAGTATATATGCAGGTAAGATACTGAGAAGAAAGAGACTAAATAGTGATTTAGGGTTCCAAAGAGAAGACACAAGTTGTTGGGATATGAGCTGGATAATTTGCAAGAAATAGCAGATAAGCCAATGAATGCTGAAGTTAAGGGAAAAACTTACTGAAAACTGGAAGACTATAGTATGCATAAATTCTAATAATTAATTTATAAACAGAGGCTCATTAGGTTTGGAATGGCTTTTGGGTTTCTTGAATGAATTTAAGGGCCTATTTACTGCCCTCTGGAATTCACTGAGATGGCCCAATATTGATGACACAATCAAGCATTTGTTAGACTAACTCATAACAACACATATTTCCTGAATGTAAGCAAATTCTACTTGTGGTTGTGGCAAATTTTCTAAAGCATCCTATGTTTTTAATCACCCTTTTTCAAGTCACTGCAAATTTCCCTCAGCATGATTTCATCAAGTCCTGCAGACTTACACCAGAATATACTCTACTTTTATACTTCCGTGTGTACAAATAATCTGTTTACCTGGCCTAATTGTGCTAGTGAAACAAATATATGGAATCATTGATTGAAATTCAAGTTCAAAGCACCAATGCTCAAGTGCTTACACCCAAGGATGTAAGATCATTTAACCTTGTTTGTCCCAAGAAAGCCCAAGACAGCCACAAGGAGTCTATCATTAGACAGTTCAATGGTTGCACGTTGGGAATTGTCTTCAGGCACAAGGCCAACTGCACATCCAAAGACTTGTAATTCAAGGTATTCTGTGGCATTAATGGGCTTTGTGTTTAACTGAGTGCTTTCCTTTTCTATTATTAATGTGATCTGAACAAAGTAAAAAATGTAAGAACTTCTCATCATCAGTATTATACACTTAATCTTAATGCAATGTATTGATGGTCTGTAATTTCCATTATAAGGTGAATTTGGTATATCAGGTGTTTTTCAAGTTGATTTGTGATCTGCTTAGTCACTGCTAGTTTCTGAATTTGACAGATTTTCTAATGTACACATTAGTTATATTTTCCTTTGGAACATCTGATGGTGTGCTGCAGTGTGTATTCATGTAACATAAAGAAGTTTAGGTACAATAGCTAACCAAGCATGTCCACTATTAAAATGAGTAAATTTGATTCATGAAATCAGTATAATCAGAAGATTTGCTTATTAGAAATGTAAATTTTATGAATAAAAACCTTCAAGGGGAATTTAGTAAATGTAATAGGTACAACAAACACACATCTTTTTTGGTAAAACTTGGTACTAAAAAGCCCCATATATCTTTAAGCACTTTGTCAAAAGTACATTAATTTACATTGCTTAATACATTTAAAGTTTATCCATGAAAGAGGATTAAGTGGAACACACACAATTAACTTAAATATCATAGGAATTTGTTGTTTTTTAATTATAACAAAGGATAATGAACACAATTGTGAAGTGATTCATTCATACTCACTGAATGAAAATCTTGTTAGCATCTGTAGCATCATCTTCCGGAACTTCAAATTTGTTGGTCAGAGTCAAATAGAAAGTTGTATTTGCAGCTGTTGCGCCCTCTGGAAAGGCAGTTTGAGATATTTCATAAAAGGAAACAAACATAAATCATATCATTAATTTCTAACCAAATTTCTAGACCATCTAAGAGCACAGGATTTTTTCCTGCAAATTTGTCATAGTATTCATTTCAATGAGGGAATGGAACATGAAAATCAAACATGATTCGTTATACTTAAAGTTTTCAAATTCTAGAGATGCAATGTTTGGAAAACGCTCTAGGATAAAAATATAAGTTTGAAAAATTTGGTTTTATTGCCTTTTGTAACCAATCGGCCAGTTAGCTAGGAACATATTCTCCTATTTTTAGAATACAAACAATATTTATTTAATGCACATTTTAGCTCTCAGGATATATATATCAGATCAGGTGACAATTTTAACCTAAAATAATCTCTGACAGAGGAATTCATATCACTTTTATGAGTATTATGACTAAGTTATAAGAATAATCATATTAGTCATGTCTTATTTTGCTGTTATTTATGTAGGAAGCAATTACTTAAAACTTTTTGACAATAGTATATAGCACTTTATTTTGTTTGTCTGTCTACAATATTCTCTATAATACACATGGAATTACATTAATACGTTATACATAATTTTCTAAATAGACAAGTTTAAAGAATACTAGTCTAGCATTTTATTCTTAGATAACAAAACTTGAAACTAATAATTGAGCAAAAGGCACTTATACCACAGTGTAATATTAGCATATATACAAACACATATTAACCCGCTTAAATGAAGACTATATTTTTTGGCCAATTGTTTGGGGTTGGTTGTTTCCCCATGCTTAAAGGTAATATTTCATACATATGCCTTTGGGCACTTGACCCAATATGTCTAAGTACCAGGAGCATGCCTTAAGGCACTTCCCCATTTAAGTACTTTATGTAAAATGCAGAAAAGTAATATTTCAAGCAGCAATAGTAACATAATCATAGTTCCTGCTTTAGAATGTCCACAGTATTTAAAAAGATGACTAAAGGATGTTTTTCTTGGTAAGTAATCAGTTAAGTATAAATAAAATATTATCTTTCTGTTTTGAAAAAGTTAAGGTAAAAAAGTAAAGAAGATAGCATTGATTATTTAACTGTAAAACTACTTATATCCTTAAATTACAAATTTACCTCCAACAAGTTCATTTATACATGGCTTAGATCCAAGATCCTCAAGTATTTCATGAATAGGGTCCATTGGGTCAGGAGCTATTTGCTCTTGATATTCCAGCAATAGAGAATGAGTGTCACATATTTCCTGAAGGATTGAACCAAAAAGCATATTGTGATACCTTTATCATTTATGAATATTCACATAAATCAGCTGAATGAGAGTAAAATAACATAATTTAAAATTATAAATAATTACAGGTATATTACAATTACAATTAATTACAGGAAAATATTAGTATACCAATTCTGCAAGCAATGAAAAAAAAACATCATGCAC
This sequence comes from Pachydiplax longipennis, assembly GCA_036926295.1. Lineage (NCBI taxonomy): Eukaryota > Metazoa > Arthropoda > Insecta > Odonata > Libellulidae > Pachydiplax > Pachydiplax longipennis. The sequence goes on along the minus strand of JAVFKF010000024.1, from coordinate 6,834,981 downwards.
CCATATATCACTTAATTCAATTTAATTTCATGTAATAGAATTTCATATTTCCTATAAAACATGATTATTATAGATTAGGGTATAATGATGTAAGACACTGAACTCTCCTTGAAACTTCCCCACTTCTACACTCATAAGATATTATGCAATGACTTAAAAAACGTCCATGCAACTCCTCCTACCATTATACTTCAGGCCCAGTAATGACCATGAATACTGGTGCCCCAAGTGAAGAATGCTTGACCTCTCTTGACAACTTTTGTGAGATTGTAATCACCTCAGTAAGTGATAAAGTAGTATCACTCCACAGAAGATAATAAAGATGGTAACATGATGTATTTATAGAATATTTACTATTAAATTTCATAGGATTAAAGAAAGGAAAAATTTGAATTTGAAATTTTTCTCAGCTACATCCTACACTTTAATGGCTGATTGAAGAATGAATTTCCCATTTTCCAAAAGTTTCACCCATGCACTCTTTATGTTTTGAAAGTAAGAGCCATCACATACTCAAGACTAAACAGTCAGTCAATATTTTTTAATTAAAGGGAAAGGGCAAGCATAGCAAATTTGTGAATTGGCTATCTTTAAATTGGTGATTGTGTACTGGTAAGTAATATTGATGACATTATAATGATTAATATAAATATTAATTTGATGTGTACTAGTAAATGCTAGTTGATCAGTAATTGGTTATTGTGCGCACTTAAGGGAGCATAAATCAAATTAATTTCTATAAATTACCCATACAAGATAGAAGGTTTGGCATGGATGACTACAGGTGTTTTGTATACACATATATGGTACTGTAATGATGTGATTGTGAGTCTTGAGGAGCACATTACATTTGCAGGCAAATGATTTTTCAATTTTTGATGCTTGGATTTCGGCATGTTCTTACATTCAATGGTACATTATTTTTGAGTAAATATGGTAATTTTTAATGATACAGAAATTATGAGGATTCAGGGAACAGAAATAATTAAGTGAAATTAATCTTGTTGCCAGAGAAGGTTACAATATTCATTTAAATATGTAATATTTTTAATCTGTTTATATTATACTATTAACCTCAGATCTGTCTTTAGTTATAGAACTCTTGCTTTATATTTAATTAGCCTGAATTCTAATTATATGGGCAGTATCAAAACAATCATTGTTTCTATCAAAGCTTTCCTTTCCACTCATAAATTTACAATAACAATTTGAGATGTCCCATTTTGGGTTTATCTTTACAGTTGGAGTTTTGTAAATAAATTCACCGCAATTTTACACTAGAGATATAATTCATTCCACTTTCTCTCTAATAGAAGATTAGGATAAATATATACTTAGGCAAAGGCAGCTAGTAGGTATATAAAATGACTGAACTTGTATATGGTTCTAATCTAACCATTGCATCCACAATAGACAATAATTATAACATATAATGCTCAATGACTGGTTAACATACCTGAAAGGTTATATAGATAACTGGCCTGGAGATCAATGTTGCTTCTGAAAACTCATGAATACTGAAGTGATCTTCTGGCTCTTCAACTTGACAACATTCACGAAAGAACTTCTTAAATTTCTCATGGCATTCAATTATGAATGGATTTAAACAAGTCAGATGCTTCGATTCTTCTCCAAACTGCCAAAGAGAAATTTTGAAAAGTTAACATAAGCAAATTTGAAGAGAGAGAGCATATATTTGAATCAGAGGAACCAACCCCTTTCTTGGATGCAGCAAACTGAAGAATCTTGGCAATGCTGGCCAAATTGCGTCTGCGGTCATTTGAGAGACTTCGGTCAGCAGGGAGTGTGATTATATCAAAAGCATCTGGGGCCACTATTGCCGAATTTATAAACTGGTAATAGATGAAGTTTCCAATCACCTAAAAAAATAAGAAAAAGTATTTCATGTGCTGTGGACACAGGAAGGCTCTCAACTAGACTCATCATCGGTAATAATGACTAGCTGGAATTCATTATACCCATCTAGTGTACAATGAAAATGTTCGATACAAGCTACAGAATGCATCATTCTAATTTTACTATCTTAATTAATTATGACCTTGAAAATTATCAACCCCCAATTATAATTGTTAACTATGCATTAGGGAGTGATGATGTCCAAGAAAAGGTCCCTTTTCTGAAAGATATATAGATGTTTTGAAAATTAGAAAACAAAGCTCTTTGAATATGCTTAAAATAATTTTAGGCTGGAATAACTTATGCTTTTCACATTTATATAGGCTATAAATCAGCAAAATGTCTTTCAAGGATTAATCATAAAAAAATTCACCAAAGAACAGTAATAAATAACACATTAAAGAGGACAGGAGACCCTTGATTCAAGAAAAGCAAATATAGGCATTTGGTTGCATTACCTTAGTTCATGATAGAAAAGCTGAATTATGCCAAGTATTAAATTAAGGATACAATACTATTCACACTCTCTTGCTTCAATATCCCAAAGCTAACATATTCAAAATGATTTAAAATTATTATAGGTCAGAATACAAATCTACCATAAGGAAATTGAAATTCACTGAAGCATTATTATTCAAACCAAGTCATACTCCCATGATAGTTTCATATCACCCAATTTGGCATCCTATAAATTATTTTGGCATATTAATTCATGATTCTTACAAGGAGCATAAAGGCATCCATGAATTGCAAATCAAGTCAAAAGTAAATGCTCCAAAAATTAAAATTCATGTACAGGAAAATCTTCAAATCATTCAACTTTGGTCATTAATTGGTAAAAAAATAATACAACTAAAATTTAAGACAAATTAATTTCAATAAAATTTATGCCAAATGAAATCAATACTCTATGCCAGAGCTGCACAAAATATTACCAAAGAGTTTTGTAAATTATCCTATTTTACTAAAATTAGCAATTATTTAAAATTTGCAAATTACAGGCAGGTAAGTCCAATAAAACATTGGATATCCAAGAGAAATTTTAAGATTATCTAGCTCTCATTTAATACCAAATTACAAACAACAAAAAACCCAGCATACAGCATGTAATAAATAAATAGAGGTATTATTAAATTGAAAATAACAAAATTCCATAAAATTTTGTTATAACATTCCTGATAATTTATCACAATTATATTCCTTTACTGATAGGAAATTTTGGAAAATAAAAAGGTAATTTTTTGTTGAGTTCTCCATCATAGAAAGTGTAACTATGACTTGAATTTTCTGGACGATTTTCTATTTTTATATTTGTTTGAATTCTAGAAAGTTGTGCAGGCCTGCTTTTTACACATTCACAATATTTATACTTATGAACAGTAATGAGTATAGCTATTGTTAAGGATGATTGAAAGTTGAGGACTCACTCTATGATACTTATTATATCCTTACCTTCAACAAATCTTTCTCAGGTGCACGTGGAAATTTTGCAGCCAAAGAATTTTTCAAGACCTTGGCAATGTATAACAGACCATATGGTAGCTGATTTTTGGATTCCAGAATATGATTCAAAAACATCAAAGTTGATTCCTTAAGATTCTTAATTCCTTCATTCAACCTTTTTTGTACTTCTTCAAATGTTAAAGCTTTTTCCTGAGTGACAGTATATGCCAAACCACTGAAAATAGCATTGAGAAAATATATAAAAGTTTCTTTGCAGATAAATAAGTGATACACAGAGAAAAATTACAATATGTATTCTGGAAAAGGTTAACTTTCAAATACACAATATTAACAAAAAAGGAATTGAAGTGTTTACATGAGAGCTGCTACAAATCACCATTTTACAATTTATAAACTGCATAAAAAAAGAAATTAAGAGATCTCAAACCTATTCTGATCAAAACTTATGACCATACAATGTAATCAATGTCCACTGAATTATAAATATATATATATATATATATATATATGTTTCAGAGTTATTAATTTTTCTGTAATATATATATATATATATATATATATATATATATATATATCCCCTCCTCACACTGCCACAGTTCATTGCCTCAATGGGGCGGAGGGGTGTTAACGGAGGTTGGAGGCGATGCATAGCCCAGGTTCAACCATGCTAAGAAGGCTTCAACAATATCTCCGGCCAAATTGTGAAAGTGGTATTCACCAACCGGCAGTAGGACAGCCTGGTGAATTAATGTCCTTCATCCCCCAAATGCAATTACAATTTTCATGATGAGCTTCTGTAATGGAAATTTATCCGGACGTAAAAGCACCACCCATTCGGATGTCCGGGAGGTGGTGGCATTACAGAGGTCCATCATGAGGAAAAGAGCTACCACCCTCCACTTTGCGACTTACAATTGCCGCAGCTTGAAGAGTGAAGACAGACTACTGGAACTACTGAATGAAGCAGAGAAGATAAATTGGGACGTCATCGGACTCAGCGAAGTTAGAAGAAAATCAGAAGACCTGATTACACTCAAGGAAGGTAATTTATTTTATTACAGGGGTACTAAGAATGGAAGACTAGGAGGTGTCGGGTTCCTGATCAACAAGAGATGGAAAAACAATGTACAGAAGATAGAAAGTATATCTGAGAGAATTTGCAAGCTCATACTCAAGATAAATGAGCGTTACTCTGTTCAGATCATACAAGTCTACGCACCAACAGCAGCAAGCAGCGAAGAAGAAATTGAAAAATTTTACCAAACTCTCGGCACTGAGCACGATAAGGAAGCCCACTACTATAAAATAATTATGGGCGATTTTAACGCTCGTGTAGGTCAACAGGAAGCCGATGACACCGTCGCAGGACAATACGGACTGGGCCAGAGAAACGAACGTGGTCACCGCCTGGTAGAGTTTGCTGAATGCACCAATATGTACATAACAAATACATATTACAAGAAGAACCCAAAAAGGAAGTGGACTTGGAGAGGACCCAACGGAGCAAAAAATGAAATAGATTACATATTGGTTAATAAACTCTACACAGTGACAGACTGTGAAGTCTTGAATAACTTTAGCACTGGAAGTGACCACAGGATCGTAAGATGCAGATTGAAGATTAATCTCCAAATGGAACGCAAGAAGTTGATTTCATGCAAGAAACATGAAATAAGCATCAAAAAACTAGAGGAAAACAAGAATAAATATCAGCTTGAGCTAAAAAATAGATTCTCAGCACTTCAAGAAGAAGAACTAGAAACCAAAGTCATGCAAGCTGTTAAGGAAGCAGCAGAAGAAGTAGCAAGCACACCAAGAAGAGCTAAAGATAGAAAGCTAAGTGACAGCACCCGACAAATGATGAAACGACGTAAGGAACTGAAGAATTCAGATACACAAAAGGATAACATCGAATACGCCGAGCTTAGTAAGGCTATCAGGATGGCAATTAAGGAAGACGTGAGAAAATTCAATGAGAGAATTGTGCAAGAGGCTATAGAAAACAGCAAAAGAATGAAGAAGACCAGACAACGCCTAGCAATTGGAAGAAAACAGATTTTAGCCATACAGAAAGAAGATGGTACAAGAACTTGCAACAGACAAGCAATACTAAGGATGGTAGCAGAATACTTTGGCAACCTATACAAGAAGGAAGAAAATGCTGAAGAGGAAAACCAAGAAGAAAGCCTAAACCAACGAGATCCCCTCTCTATTCTCCCAGGAGAAGTAACTGCAGCAATAAAGCAGACGAAGAACGGAAAAGCAGGAGGCATAGATGGAGTGTTAGCAGAATATTTAAAACTTGGTGGAACAGAAGTTGCACACGTTTTAGCGCAGTTATTCACAACTTGCCTGAAACAAGGAAGAATCCCCCAGGACTGGAATCATGCAAGAATAGTCCTTTTGCACAAGAAAGGAAGCAAGGAAGAGCTGAAGAATTACCGCCCCATCAGTCTCCTTCCTGTTGTTTACAAAACATTCATGAGGATAATAGCTGAACGGATAAAGATTATTCTATCATCTGCCCAGCCTAGAGAACAAGCAGGATTCCGGAAGGGCTTCAGTACTATGGACCACATCCACACACTACAAGAAATAATCAGCAGGACGAATGAATATGAGATGCCACTAGTACTATGCTTTGTGGACTATGCTCAGGCCTTCGACTCAGTAAGTACCTCCTCTACACTAGAAGCTCTGGAAAAACAAGGAGTAGATGCAGAGTACATCCGACTCCTACGCAGCATTTATAAAAATGCCACAGCCTCAGTAATGCTACACGAAGCTACTGAAGAATTCAAGATTGAGAAGGGAGTTAGACAAGGAGATTGCCTTTCCCCAATTCTTTTCACAGCTGTTCTGGAGGAAGTTTTTAAAACCTTGGACTGGGAGCAGAAAGGTCTGCGGATTAATGGGGAACACATCAGTCATCTGCGCTTTGCAGATGATATAGTACTCTTCGCAACCAACGGAGAAGATCTAGCTTCAAGACTTCATGAACTGAACACAGCAGGACAGAAGATAGGACTCAGGATAAATTTAACAAAAACAAAGGTAATGTATAACTCTTTTGCAGCACAAGAAACAATCAAATTTGAAGGGACGCCTCTGGATATCTGCTCAGAATACACATACCTAGGACAACTAGTAACCACAGGAGAGAAAAACAGGATTAACAAAGTAAACAGAAGAATTAAACTCGGCTGGAGTGCCTTCGGAAGAAATGCACACATTCTAAAGTCACAAATGCCAATGGTCTTGAAGAGAAAGGTCTTCAACCAATGCATTCTACCAGTGTTGACATATGGAAGTGAAACCTGGGTGTTAAACGCAGCAATAACCCAGCGACTTCAGACAACGCAAAGAAGTATGGAAAGGTGTATGCTTGGGATCACAAGAAGAGACAGGAAACGCAACACCTGGGTGAGGATGAAGACCGGAGTGACAGACATCATAGATAAAGTAAGATCACTGAAATGGATGTGGGCAGGCCATGTGGCGAGAAGAAACGACAACCGTTGGACAAGAGCGGTTCTGAACTGGACACCAAGAGATGTGAAGAGACCAAGAAGAAGACCAAAGGACCGATGGAACAGAGACATCATTAAGTACTTAGGTGTGACATGGCAAAGAGAAGCTCAGAATAGAGAGAATTGGAAAGCGCTTGGGGAGGCCTACATCCGACATCGGATTGAAAATGGCTGATGATGATGATGATGATGATGATATATATATATATATATATGTTTCAGAGTTATTAATTTTTCTGTAATATATATATATATATATATATATATATATATATATATATATATATATATATATATATATATATATATATATATACATACATACATATATATATATATACATATATATATATTTTTTTTCCTGTAATATATATATATATATATATATTACAGGAAAATTAATAACTCTGAAACAAAAATAGTTAATTCTAGGTTATATCATCCCAAACCATGGACTCTTGAATGTGAATGCAAGTGTAAATATTTTTACAACTTTTAAAAGAGTATGAGGTCATTTCTTTCCTGTTTTTCTTAGGATGGCTAATTCCTCCTTCATACTTAACACAGCAAAGCAAACATTCATGAGCAAGACCTCAGTTTTTCCATATCAAAAAAGAATCAATAAATTGGAAAATTTAGAAACCCTCCCTATCAAGATAAAGTAAGTATTAATTCTTTCACCAAAAATACATTTATACTTGTTTAAATTTTATATGCAGCATGTATGAAAGCATCTCTTGCAGTATAAAATTAGGCAGGTAATGACTTTTTGGCATGCATATTTTGAAATTTTTGTTGAAAGGTATGTACTCTTATAAGTTTTAGAAGTCTTAAAATGAAATAAATTATTATTAATGTCTAGTAACAGTAAATAAAAAGATATTTGTAAAAATTCTGTGCTGCATAAAAGAACACATTAGTAAACAAAAAAATGGAAGGGAATAATATTCATAAATTTTACTTTATGCAGTACTGATAAATAAGAACCACAATTAAATGTATTCTCTATTTCCATATTATGAATATTTTTTAAATCAACAAATTATTCTTTTGCTGCATATGGCATCACTTTGCCGTGCTCTATACAAAAATTTACTATGGAATCAAAATACCATAAGTCATTTACTGTCAGTTATTGTGAGTAGCATATTAAAGCCCTCATTTCCATAAGTTAAAAAAATTAAGAGGATCCCAATCACAATACCATAATAATTCATCAAATTAAGTTGATGTCATGCTCAAAATAGCAATTGTGATTGATAATTTGAGTGGGATGAAACTAAGGTACATTTAAATTACAAAAAAAATTAATCCATGATGAGCAGAATTCTATACCCTAAGTGATAAAACTTAATAGAAAAATATTTAGAGATATCATTACAGTTATATATAGTGATATACAGTTTTCTACAGTATAGAGATATACAGTTCACAAGGGAAACAATTCCAATAACTTTTCAACCCTTTTTCACAACTTGGAAAGCTATTCAAATTCAGGAAGTAACTACTTTAGGGTTATTTAGTTACACTCTATAAAATAATTGATTTTTGACATGGCTATTCTCATGATATTATATTTCAGAATTTAATCAGATCTTTTCACCTTTGAATCAGAATTTTTCACATTTGATTCTCTATTAACATTCATAAAATTAACCATATACTACATGGCCTGAAAAGTCCCAAGCCTAACAAATAAAAAATCAAATTTTTACCTGAAAACCTTTTTTATTCTTCAGTATAATCTCCATCTAGAGCTATGCACTTATTATTCCACTGGTCCTCGAGCATTTCAATGCCTTTCGAAAAAAATGATTTCTCAAGTCCTCCAAAATAGGCCTCTGTTTCGGACATGACTTCTTCATTTGACGTGAATTTCTTCCCCTGAAGATAACTCTTCATGTTTGGGAATGATAGTAGTCGCTGGGTGCCAGATCTGGTGAATACGGGGGATGTGAAACCAATTTGTACCGCAATTCACTCAATTTGACCGTCGCTTTCATTGACGAATGAGCTGGTGCGTTGTCGTGGTGATGCAGCACTTTCTTCTTTTTCATGTGTGGCCGTTTTTTCTTGATCTCGATGTCCAAACGGTCCAGTTGAGCAACGTAGTAGTCGCCTGTGATTGTTTTTCCCTTTTCCAAGTATTCAATCATAATGATTCCACTTGCGTCCCAAAAAACACTCGCCATAACCTTCCCAGCTGACTGTTGGGTCTTTGAACGCTTCGGACGACTGCTACCCGCCTCCAACCATTCTGCAGACTGCCGATTGGACTCAGGAGTGTAATAATGTATCCAAGATTCGTCCATCGTCACAAATCGGCGCAAAAAGTCCTTTTTGTTTTTTTGGAACAAGGCCAAACCACGCTCGGAATCCTCCACACGTCTTTGCTTCTGGTCTGGGGTCAGGAAACACGGCACCCATCGCGCGATAAGCTTCTTCATCCCCAAATGTTCATTGCAGAATATTTCCAACGCGTTCCATCGATATACCCACAGACTCTGCTATCTCACGCAACTTTGCTTTACGATTGTTCAAAACAATCAGATGGACTTTTTTTATATTTGCTGAAGTGGTGGCCTCGGAGGGGCGTCCACGGCGTTCGGCGTCTTTGGTGCTGACACGACCACGTTTAAAGTCCACGAACCACCGTTTCACTGTCACTTCCGAAGGCGAGGATGTTGGGTAACATTTATCTAACCAAGTTTTGGCTTGGACAGTGTTTTTTCCCATCAAGAAACAATGTTTAATCAAAACTCGAAACTCGTCTTTTTCCATCGTTTGCAAAATGCCTAAACTTCGTGAAAACAATCAGCTGCCATTCGGGAACTAATACATGAATTGTCATGAAATTAAAAAGAGTGCCATCTTAAGGTTGGTTCTCAAGAGAAATGTGCAGAAAAAGTTACTAGTGGCGACATATCTATGTTAGGCTAGGGACTTTTCAGGCCAAGTAGTATCAATAATAGAGTCAGAATAGTTTTTGGAATTCTGCTATTGTCCTGCTTTTATTTGAAAATTTTATTTTGAAGAGGTTTGCACTGATCTAAATATGGATGCCTAATAAAAACTATCCAATACCACTTATAATGATGATATGGCATAAGATATTAGCTAACTCATATTTATACTAGGCCTCAACAAATAGGGAGGATCAATGAAAAGAAAGGCATAAGGGTAAATTCTGCCAATATTTTAAATTAGAGTGAATCAGTATTAAGGATATGTGTAACTGAAGAACTTTAAAAAGGAAAATATACGCATATGACAGGATAAAGAATGCCAATGCCACAAAAAAGATTTGAAAATAGTTTAGCAGTTAAGTGATAAGTAGTATAGTAGCACTACATCTCTTAATATAATAATGATGTTATATATTCTTAATAAAGCAGTAAAATGAATTTGAGATGAAACAAAAATACCTTGGCTTCCCAGTTTCTGTTTCAATCTGATTGATCCAAGACTTGTATATTTCCACAGGGTTTGTATCCATGACCAATGACTTATTATTCAAAATCTGAAATTAAAAGTTTCAAATTAAAGATGTGACACACGTTGCAACACAAATTTTTTTAGCCTTTGGTATTTAGTTTACAGCAATACTGTGTAATTTAATAAATAACTTTCTGATTCAAAATGGTAAATTGTTAAGAAAGCTTCCACATTCCCATGTGTTGGCTACCACTGAGAATCAAACCCAGGACCCCTTTCTGCAAAGGTCTACCCAGATGGCTATCCAGGATCCCCTTTCTGATTCCACTGATAGACGATATTACTCACATAATTAGGGAAAATATTTCCTTAATTTTATGATAAATCACTTCAGTCTTCAGTAAGTGGAAGCTGAAAATACTATTATACCTATAATCTAAATATTTTGGCATCACAAAATGTACATGACAGTTACCATAGAGTAGAATGAATCATCATCTGGTAAAAGGAAATTCATAACAAGCAAGAAAACAATACCTTAGACAATGAGGTCTAAGAAGTAACATACCTTTTCAATTAAAGGTCCAACAATTGCATGTAAACAGTTCTGCCCGCTGTGCTGGCGTGCATATCTAATGACCAATTTCAACACCAAAGGGTTGCCAGTGACTGTGTCTGAAATCTTCTGAATTTTCCATCTGTAGGGCAAAAGACAAATATTCACATGAAAAATTAAGATTATTGTTTATAAAATAGACATAACTGAACATAAAAAAATTATTTGCGTGAAAGCGGTAATATCGATTATAAGGGTCACTCAATAAGAAGTGAAGTTCATACATTTCAAAATTTTAAAATGTATTTCATTAAAAAATTATTCTGACAAATAATGTCAAGATTACACAACAAGTATAAAATATAAATAAAGATTTTGTTCATAATTGTTAATCTATATTACAATGAAATGCTAAATTATACAAACATAATTACAACCACTTGATATATATTATTCTTAATATAAAGACTGTAAGTAACCTTATTATAAATATTCATAATCATCTCAACTATACTATATAAAATGGCAATACAAAATTTTCCATTTTAGACATAAATAATCAGCACTATACAAGTAAATATTCTGGATATATGCATTCAGTGATGATGAATTTTGATACAGTTCTCTATATTTTTTTCTTTTTAGGATACTAAATAGTAAAAGTAGTAATGCTGGCAGTACTTCAACAGTTAAGGTCATTTTCCTCTCGGGCTCCCAGCAGGAATTGAACCCTGCACTGCTTTTGCCAAAGTCAAATATGCTGCCCGGATCTGCTGTCTGTATCAGCTATCTGGGAGCCCAGAAAATGGAATGTCTTCACAAAACCAATGGTTTCATTAATATTTTTTCTGGGAATAATATGATAAAATAAAATACAGTTATGACATAGGTCTGGGGGACTGAGTTTACAATTGCTTCATCAGCAGCCTGTGTTATTACAGAAAACTGCTTGGCAAATGAAAAACCTATGAAACTAAATTTTATAATTTTATTTATAATGCAATAGAAATTGATGTTTTCAGATTTAAATGTACACTCTCCTTTGATGGGAATTACTACATTTGGGGATGGGGATACTACTGGGGATGGGGATACTACTACATTTTCTTTCGGTGGGCTAGTTGATAGCGTTTTTTTAAAGTCACCTAAGACTTAATGTTTTGCAATTGTAGAAGTTATATTCTCACTGTAGCCTCTCTTAAGTACCCTATTCCATATTAAATATGTTGCTGAGTGCATTGAGATGATGTTATATAGTAGTGCTGTTATGATATGTTGGTAGGCACATCAAGATAAAATTTGCTACAAAGTTACCTACAACTAACAAAGAAAATAATTAATATAATAGTATAAAAGTTAATTTAATGATTTTGAGGACCCACAGTATATTCAAAATCATATTTAAAGAAGCACTATAATGGGATTTTAGTGTGTTATATTTTAACATTTGCATACTTTTTATACCTGCAGTTTATTATGCTTGTATTGGTTAATTTATTTTATAGATATAAGTTAATTGTTCTGCACAATTGTGTACATACTCATGTTATTCCAGTAAAGGTTAGGTGAAATCTTGCACAACATTAACGAAAGAATATCACAATTATCTATTGAAAAGGGTTATTCCTATATTTGAAACAATTTTAGACAGTAATCATAACTCACTTGACCTCTTCTTCTAGAGCAGATTGAAATAGTCGCAACAGCAAGTACTCCTCTCTTGTGTTGGAGCCAAAGTTATAGAGAGTTAAGATAACCGTTTGCAGGAATCTTGTTGTTTTGCTTTGAGGGAGGCAAAAAATCAACTTGGAAAGATAAGATGGCCTCGTCTGCAGCAGGTAGAACAGATTCTGGTAGCCATCAAGCAATTTCCTACTCTCTTTGGTTAAAGATTTCAACCCTTTGCAAGCTGCTGATGAACCACAAACAGCTTCCATGACATTCTTGTGGTTCCCATCTCTTTTCTTACTCCCTTTCGCTAAGTCATTCAGAGTTGTCCCATGAGCCACTACATCCTTGAATGTAAATCATGTTTTCATTAAAAGCAACATAAATCTACTGCTTTACTGAATTCTACTATGTTTATACATTAATGGAGCCAAACCGACTATTTACTACAAATCTCTATTTAACACATTGAATATTATACACCCAGGCAACAGCAAAATTAGTAGGAATGCCAGATGGTGACATGTTTAAATTCCCCTGGTGATAAGAATGCAACAAAAAGAATATATTTTAGGTGAAGAACCAAAATATAGATCAGCAGTGAACATGTTACAAAATGCAAGATTCTTTAAGTCTCTCCATTTTCCAATTCATCCTTATTTCAAGATAAATGGGGAAATTTTTAAAAGAAAGGTCAAAAGAACCACTTTGGACTTAACTATACTACATATATACACTAACTTAAAAATAAACATTCCTCCATTATTGTGATAACAGACTACCTAAAGACATCATATCTATTGATTGCTTCCACTTAACTTAAGAAATTAGTATTCAATTTGTTACACAATCAAATAATAATCTACACCATAACACATTAATTAAGGTTTCCCTTGTTTTTAATTTATAATGATCGTAAAAGTTTTTATAATTATGAAAGTTTCAGATTTAAACCTAAAAAGACTGTATCCAATTCAAGAATTTCCATGGGATGATTTGTATTAAATTAAATCATTTACATAAAGCAAAGAAATCAGTAACTTAGTTGAGAAAGTCTGACACAATTGTTTATACAGTACATTCCAATATCATCTTATTTTGTAAAATTCCAAAAGAATCTTAGTAAGACTGGCTCGGCATGGATGTATGAGAAGATTCTTAATTATGACTACAACTCTAAAATAAATTTACATAGGTTCATTATTTATCACTTGCTTATTTGTCTTATGATATGGCTACTTCACTAATTAAAGATCACCATTCTCCTTTGTTTCACTTTTTCCTAAATTTTTTATAACAATTCATTATAGACTAATTTTGTATTATTGTTAAGACAATTTCCATTCAAATGAACCACTAACTATAATGATTATAATAAGAAGAAACACAAGAAATGGTCAAGTATAAAACTATGAAAACTTGCAAGGCTTCCAGTATTCACAAAAATTCCATAAAACATCACTAGTTTCTCTGAAACAGCTCAATCATCAGTTCTTAGAAGACAAACATATAAATTTTGCTCATTAGTATTGACACTTTACAGAGCAAAATTCTAAAATTACCTGCAGCGTAATCCTGTTTTGTACCAGAAGCCCAATTTTGATATCCATGCTGTCCAACTGTTGGGAGAGAAGCTGACTGTGCCGAATATTCTGCACAAGCTGCCCTTTGAGTGTCTGCAATAAAGAAAAAAATACAGTAGAAGTCCATTATAACAAGAGCTGACAAAAATTGAAAAAGTGCTTGTTATAAAACATACTCATTATACCCAATTTCTAATACTAAATGTCTATCCTCTTGAATGCAAGGGCAGCTAGTGTGACATGTTAGCTGTGCTTTGTTGATTGCATTAAACCTGTATCCATACATAGTGAGAGATGGATATTTACATTAAAATAAAAGTATGTAACCTTGTGTTTTCATTCCTGCAAAGGATATTTATTGATCCACCCTTAGATATAAGCAGTAACTATATATATTGATGCACTATCTTTCCCCTCATCCCCTCCTGTTTACCCTTCACGAGGGGGGACCCAAAAATAACGAGAATTTCATTAAAACTTTTTTATTTCTCAATATTTTTACACTAAATTTTTATCACCTTCAAAGTACTCTCCATTAACCAATATACATTTGTCTAAACGTTTTTCCCATTGATCAAAACAGCTCTGGAACTCACATAATGGGATGTCTTTTAACCCCTCCAGCGATTTTTGTTTCACTTCTTCCACAGTCCCAAAACGTTTTCCTTTCATGTTCTTTTTGAGCCTAGGGAACAAAAAGAAGTTACAGGGGGCCAGGTCAGGTGAGTACGGTGGGTGAGTAATCGGTGTCATTCCGTTTTTACTCAAAAACTGCCTCACAGACAACGCAGTGTGAGCCGGTGCGTTGTCGTGATGGAAGAACCAATCCCCCGTGTGCCAAAGATCCACCCTTTTCTTCCTGATGCTCTCTCTCAACCGTTTCAGCACCTCCAATTGTTCGGCGACGATCTTCACGGACTAGGGTGTTGATTTTTTCAACGTTGTCGTCAGTTCTTGAAGTTGAGGGGCGCCCGGAACGAGGTTGGTCTTCAATCGTCATTTCGCCCCTTTTAAACCGCGAAAACCAGTCGTAGACCCGAGCTTGACTCAAAGCATCAACCTTGTAAGCTGTTTGAAGCATTACAAGAGTTTCCGCAGCCGTTTTCCCCAACAGAAAACAAAATTTTACTGCCGCGCGTTGCTCTCGAGCGTCAGCCATCTCACGTTTTCGCCACATGGGAAAAAGTTACTTTGATAAAAGAAATGCTGCGCACAAACAGTTGCTCTCACGGCGACGAAACGTTGCATACTGACTCATGAGAGTTCCCGCCAAAATACCCTACCAACCAGAACTCGGTCCCCTGACGTTCCTCCCCTCCACAGCCCGGTTCTCGTTACTTTTGGGTCCCCCCTTGTATTACGTGCACTTTTACATCCCTTTGAAAAAATCATTTTCTCTTTAATTTCATAGGAATCTATACTTCAAGGCTGGAGAACTATAGGAAAAGAATAACTATACAGTGTCCTCTGCCTCAAAACTTATGTATGGATTCTGGTTTTAATGCCTTACTCAATTATTTGTTAATTTTGCTGAAAAAAAATGAAGAAACCAACTTGTTCTATTGTAAGTGTCCTGGTTTTTGCTGCCTTGACCAAATGTATTCAGATGTTATTTAATATTATTTCTAGGAGTACAAAGCTAAATACCTGAAGTTCAATCTCCTTCTGATAATCCTCTCTGTTCCATGCAAGGAGTGGAGCAAAGTAACGTACAACATTTAAACTAGGATTTGGTTGATGAACCAGAGAACGGAATGCTTGTCTTGCTTGATGCCCTCTCCAAGCTGCCTGAATCTTCACTGCCATCTTCTCCTGCCAATTTAAATTTCATCTTCAGAACAAGGAATTGATATGTGAGGAAGAACATTACATTCATTATTTTCATTCATCTTAAATAATTCATACCTTTTCCTTCAAACTCAGATTGTTCGAATGTATTTTCTTGGAAGACTTGGCCCCATAAAGTTTCCTTTGGTGAGCTCTCCTCCACCATATCTGAGCACAAAATTTAAGTATTATAATCATTTAAAACTACGCTACATAAGCATGGAGGTAGACATTTGATGTCCAAATATGTAATTCTTAAATAAGAGCTAAATAGATGTATCCCTAATCTTGATCCCAAATAGATGTAAATATAATTAAGGTAGTACAATATGATAGGCACCAGGTGATGATGAGGTTGGTTTTTTGGCAATGATTGATTCTGATGCCCTTCCTGCCACCAACCGGAAAATCGGACGAACATACTCAACCATTCCCTGACCAGCTGGGATTTGAACCCAGGGTCTTGGGACTGGAGCGATAACATACAAACTACTAGGCCACCAAGGCTTACCATCCAATAACTTATTAAAAATTTCAAAAATATCCTAGCCTGATGTCTCATTTTTGACGCAAATATCTTGTAATATTGAATTTAAATATGAAAATAACATTAATTTTAAGTGGATAATCATAAGTCAAATGCATAAGACTGGGACTTGGAGGTAATGTTAAGAGGATGATAATTAAAAAGCAGACTAACTTGAATTCTCCTGGCAGCACAATTTTTCTTCAATCTCTCTGTCTGCTCCTTTTGTAGTTTTTGTCTCAGCAGAAAACCTCTTGCATAAGCTTGAAATTGAATTAATACAGCATTCTGGCTTACATCTTCTTCATTTGATACATACTTTTTGTTTACATATGCTATCACATGCTGAAAAAACATTCATTATTACTGTACAGGTAAAATTTTAACATTTTAAAATGTTAATGTGATTAACAAACAAAAACATATTTGATATAAATGTACCATACAGGTACAGTAATTTGCAAAGGTCTGTGGATAAGTGATGTTTATAGCAATGTAGTTAAGCTGTGATTTGTAGATGTGGAGGAAAAGATGGGTATAGGGAAGAAAATGGAGGAAAATGGCAAGGGCAGTTGAATTTTAGCATACTAGATTGACTTTACACTCACTGCCCATAATGATAGAGCTCAATAGTTTCATCTACTTAACTTCTATCTTTAATCTAAGAAAATATTCCAATTCCTTTATTCCATCTGCAATCCAGTGCAAATGATATAGTTTAAAACATATACTGGCAGTTTGTTAAAGGTACTGAAAGAGGATAGTGAGCAATGAAGAGCATTGATTGTGCATTTTCAAATTTTCAATAATTTCTTTTTTCATCTATAATATGAAAATAAATTTAATCTAGTTACAATACATCACAAATACATCTGTAAGAGCTATTAGTTAAAATAGTAGCTAACGTAATGTAAATATATTCCAAGGGGAGAGCCATATATTCATGTCTATTAACTCTTCACCTTTCACATACAGAGGATATTAGTTGTTAAAGAAGGATTCTATGGTAGTTGAGAGATCATCAAAGATGAATTCAGCTACCTCTTATATAGAAAATCCAGAAACCATGCAATGAAAGGGAAGCACTCAAATATTTTATATTATCAGTAATTTTACCACGAATAGTCAAAGGAGACAAGAAAAAAGTAGATGCATGTTCAGAGCACAACTATCTTAAAGGATGCTAAATCGAAATTTAACATAACATCATTTCATAAAAATTTGAATATTTATTCCTCTGAAGGAAAAGAGAAACCAATTCTTGAATAAAGACATTTAATAGTGATTAACATGCCATTTTTGGACAGCCTTAATTGCAGAAAAATATGCTTACTGACATTCCACAGCTAATGAAGTATTTAATTTTTGGTTTCATAATTTACACCAAAATACATCTCAATAGCTGAAGATAGTTCCTCAAGCATATTGCTCGAGGAATATTACTGAAAATTTAAAAAAAAAATTCCTTTTTTCTGATACATATCCAAGAAAACAATATTCATTTGGAATGTATGAATACATTTTCAAGAATAACTTAATAAAGCAAACATATATACCTCAACTTCCTTCAAATTCAGAAAACATGAGCCATATTTAAAATCTTTGGGTGGTTCCCAAACAATGTCACCTCCCTCCAAGTTGATGAATGCCATATTTCCTTCATTTGTACAGTGTGCTATCCATGGATTTCGGTATTGATTTTCCTGAAAAGATGTCTTTATTTAATTTTCAAATAAATCCTATATTCACAGCAAAAATGAAATTTCTTATTAAAAAAAACAACAAAATTGTAATTACAATACTACAACAATAGATTAAATAATTGCTTTTTTGCACTATAAGAGACTGTGAAAGAAAATCTCAATTCTTTAATTTTGAAAGCAGTATAGATTTTTTACAGATAAAGAAAGGTTCTCACTAAATCAGTGAGAACCTATTATAATAATCATTATCTTTTGTATATCTCTCCATCTGATGCCAGGGTCATCCACACCTAATACACTCAAGGTTCATTTTTCATTAGGAGCAAAGTTTTCTCCTATAAATTTATTCACAATAAATAGTCAAGCAAAACTGGGAAGTATGCCATAAAAAAGTTAATACTTCACTAAATGAGGAATAAACTAACTCTCTTACTTATATGAAAAGGTTTATACCTGATTTAAAAAGGAAACATCATATTTACTTTGAAATCACTCTAGTTATAATCTAAAGAAAAATAGTAATCCACAACAGTAAATGAATGAAAAAGCATTAAGGGTAATTTTGCATTTAAAGGTGTGCACCTGGGAAAATTCCCAAGGAAATACTGATATTAAAACAGTCTGGCCAGCCAGGCCATATGATCCAGCATGAATCATTCATTTTCCAGGCAGATTCTATTACCAACTAAGCTACCAAGCAAGAATGACAATCATTCTGGCTAGAAAGCTTAAATGGTTAATATATCTAGGGAAAATGAAAGATCTGGGTTCAAGCACCAGTCTGGTCAGACTTTTTTAAGTCCATCTCTTCCAGTAGGTGAAAGATTTGCAGAACTTCCTATTTCTCAATGTAGAATTATCATACCCTGTATTACTATTTAAGAAAATATACTTTTCATAAAGCTATTACTATACAAGTAAACTTCTTTGCATTAGAATTTGATACTTGAGAACAAGTGAAGGAATTAAGAGAAGAGAAAGTTAGTCAAAAGGCAACAATTTATTCATCTGAAAAGCAAAGAAGTAATTTAAATGAAAGGGTAGATAGGATAGAAGTGAAAAACATCTTAAGGAAGTATATTGTAAAAAAGTAAAATGAATAAGATGGTATCCTAGCAATGATTTAAGTTTAAAACAATTACCCGTTTGTGCTTATATTCTTGTAGCCTCCGGAAATAGATTGGCTTTAGGTTATCATAAATCTTTTCTTTGAAAGGAAAAGTGGTCATTTCACTAAAACACTGATCCCATCGATCTCCCATTAGATTGAAGTTGATGATCCTCAGTGCATCACAAACTGAAAAAGATTTCGGTGATTAAAATATTGTACTACCAAACAGACACTGTGGACATAATCTTTCGTTTCTTTTATAAAGGCAACTTACAAACAGGCTATAGCACAGGTGACAGATATTCTGAACAAATATATGCCAAAACATTAACTCAAGATGTTGAAGAGTCAATGGAAGATCTTTCCCATTCAAAAAACATATTCAGCAAAATATGAAGAATGGGTAATAACATAACAAACGATTTTCCAAAGAATGTGCAAAAAACAAATTAAAAATGAATGAAATAATTAATGAATAAAAAATTTTAAAATACTATCACTAGAGTTTTTAATGGGATAATATTTTGCTTATCTTAACGTGAATTTTATTTCCAAAAGAAGTGTATTTGGATCATAATTAATCAAAAATTGGCTATTGACAAAAGGGGTAAGTCTTGAGAAGATGTCAAATGGAGGAAGACGCTCGAAATGTTTTAATTCAAGTTTTGAAGACAACAGTGTACAGGCATTCATCATTATGGGGATGATGTCTGTCCAGCTGAAAAGTGTTTGATGTGCTCTGAGGGAGAAATACTTGTTTACAAGAGAATATATCCACAAGTACCTCGATTTTTGCTCCATAATTCTTTCAGTGTTACATTGGTTGACTACGTACTTCAGTTTTAGTGGACCACCAACAGTAACATGAGTTTCAAATGTTAATTTGGTACCTTGACATTGTCTATTTGACTTGGTGAGGTATTTATATTGCTATTAACTGGAAAACAATGGTTTGGAATCTTCCTGGGAAGATGCCAAACATGAAAAGTTGAACATTTAGTTCATTTATAAATATGCTACATCACAAATCCAGTTAATCGTAATTAATAGCAATAGTTCATGTAATTACATACATGCAATTAATAATGAATAATGACCGGTCAAAAAGTGAAAGGACACTTGTTCAAAAAACAAAAATACAGTGAAACAAAAAAGTGCAGCAGAAAGAAAAGAAATTAATGTAAGTAACAAAACTGAAGTAAATTTCACCATTACATCAACAAAAGAAACATCATCAAATGAGCATGGGTTTGATGCCAGGCTGGCACAAAGTTCTTCCTTTAAAATCCATTTTGGTGATTTTTAAGAATGTTTGGAATCGCTTCCCAACAACATGGAAAAATAAAACCCGATATGTGAACAGATGTAATAAACATGTTTTATAAATATAAAGTTTCTCTAAAGATCCTTGGTTTGAAGCCAGGGTTTCATTTTCATTCTACCATGCATTTCAAATGGGAAACCCAGAATTATGTCTGAGGAACTTCCTGATACGATGTGGACTAGGGATTTTGGAAACAGTCAGTGTGGCCCCTAGCAAATAATTATACAAAATCTTATTCCACAAGGTCCCTGAAGATGGCGGCAGAGGACGTCGCCGAAACGTCGGTGCTTACCGAAGACCTGACCCGGTTGTTAACCCGTGAAAATTTCCACAGTAACATTCACTGGGAGAATATTAAATCCTTCATAAATATAACTGATAATGTAAATGTGAGGTAATGTCAGCAGCATTAATCATAAATTTTATGTTCTCTGTGAGCTATAAGAGTATTAAATCCTAGCAGAGGTTGTGGATTAGATGAAGTTCCACAGCAGGCCAAGTATAGAAAAGTGGAAGACTGAATAACAGATTTTAGTTTACCTTTCTTTGCTTCCTTAGATTCTGAATGTGCAACGCTGATGATTCTAAAGACATCATCTAGCCATAACTCTCTGCCTTCATTCAAATACTTATTGTTGACTTCATCCTAAAAAAGAATTCGAATAATTCAATATTTTATAAGCACTATTGAAAACCAATATGTTTGTTACCACTTCAACTTATTACCTTCAAAAGCTTCAGATACAGAGGTGCAAGAAGATCTTCAATTTCGTCAGCCTCTATTGACGGACATCTCAGTGCAGTTAGCAGCCCAAACTGATCATTTGACATTATGGCTGCATTTATTTTGTTCAAGATATCAACCTCTAAAATTAAATTTCATTTAACATTAATAGAAAGTCAACAATTAAAAGTACAGTAAAACCTGTTTAAGACTTAAGCTTAGTTTAGGGTTTTCAACCATTGCTGATCCCTTCATATAAAACACATGGTAAAAATACTGCATACGATTCTCAGCTTCCCACTTAAGACATGGAGTTTTTCCATCCCCAGATGAGATAAAAAGTAATCCACTGTAGACAGTTGTTTGCCTTTTTCAATAGACTAAAAAATTTTTTACCTGACCTATGTTGTCCTCTCAAACTTTGCCCTATCTCTGGAATTGTTCCTTGAAAATTTCTTCTTTGCAATGACTAATATTGTGAGAATAAAATTAAGATTTCAGAAAAGAGGAAAAATATCCATCCCCCTGTTGGAGCTGATAAACATTCTGAGATAGATTGAAATCATTTTCATTATTCATTTCAGGACAGCACATTAGATTAAAACAGGGACAACGAGGACTTAGATTAAAAATTTGCTTTGCAGTATTTTCTTTTGTTGCAATTGCAAGTTGTAAACATACTGAATAAACCAGAAAGAAACTGCAGCATTTTGTGAGAGTAGTTTTGGAGAGGACGTGCTATATGTTGTTATCAATACTGCTGAAAAAAATACTTAATTCTTCCTGTTCTTCTGGTAAATATTATTTTATTGTAAAGTAAAATATGAACAAAATTAAGTAACTGAGATTCTTTCTTTGTGCAAAAAGCAGTCCTTTTTTCATAAATATAATAAAATGCAATCAGCATTTACAACGAATTTATAATGCTACCCACTTAAGATTTTGTTCATGCTTGTTGCCCTAAAAAGCATCTTAACCATGTTTTACTCTATTTAAATTAAATTTTGAATAAAATATCAAGGAAATGAGCCACGGAGAACAGAAACTTTGTAAAATATTTATGCTGAAGGCTAGTTTGAACCTCATCTCCTCCACTGCCAAGGAGAGGGAATGAGGCAAGATGAGGAGTGAGGGTGTCTACACTATAATCCCAGCATATGGACATTCCTAAAGCCACCCTCTTAAAACAAAAAAAAATTTCTGAAGTAGATTAAATGAAAATATTTTTCTCTAGAACAATAATAATTAAAACTATCTTTCAGAAAGCAATGAAATCAATGATTCAGATAGGTAGCTTTCTTTACTGATGTCCCATATTATGAGGTACAAGAAAACTTTCATATAACACTTTCAAAAACCCTAAAGCACTCATTAGTTTCATTCTATAGGTTTTCCCCATTTCATCCCTTACATTTTTCTCAACTCTTGCTCTCTGGTATGTGGGCTCACCAGTACAATTTACAAAGTACCAAGCAAAAACTGCATCACAAGCAGGGTAACATTATAACCAGGTTATGTAATTATGGTTGCCTTTCCATCATATTTTTTTAAATAATGGTCTGCTTTTCACACAAAGAGAGCATCATAATCACTCAATTTCAGTGATTTTTTCACTCTATAATGAAACAATATTCATCAGACAAACTATGACAGGAGACTAGCAAATTTTTCATTTCACTCTATCTCAGATTTCATATCATTGCAGTGTATCTGATGATAAAATATCAATGTCTTAAGTAGGTAGCAGGCTGCCTTAAGTGGTCTTTTTACCATGTTTTTCAAGTGTGAGGGATTGGGAGGAAACCACATATTAAGCAAGAGCATCTTAAACTGGTTTTACAGTATATCTACAATGCACTTATGTTTTCAAAATAATGGAACTTACTCAGCCTGTTTTCTTCATAGGGTAGGTTGACCATGTACACACAGTCTTGCACATCCATGTATGTCAACAATGGACAGGAAGAATTGGAAGAAATTTTGAGTTCACTACATTCATAAAGAGCCTTCCAGTACTGGTTTTTCATTGATGGATCCAACTCCTGAATTTATTAACTTTCATGTTTTAAACAGTTTATTGGATGGAATAGAGAATCAATAATATCAGAGTTATTCAAACAAAAAAGATTCAGCTTACCTTTATGTGCAAGTCAGGATGGCTGAGGGCTATCCATGTATCATTTACATTCTTTGCATTTACCATTTTGGTAATGTTTGCAACCAATGATAAGACTCTGACACAGGCCTGTATCTCCGAGAGTCCAATATCTTCCTATTTATATTTACAAAAGAGATATTACATCACTATTATAACTATGGTTGTTACTAAAGTTACCTGTAACTGCAAAAACATTCAAGAAAAAAAAAACAAGTGCCACAATTACATTCATGGTTACATTATTAAATGTTATCCACTTTACAGCCTTAGAAAATGATACAAAAAGATAATAAACACAAATAGTACTTGAGTTGAAATATGTGCCAGAATTAAAACTCAAGAGGATTACACACATTATATGATAAAAAATTTCTATCCCGTGGGAAAAATTTGTTACTTTTGCTTCAATTGTTAATGATATGAAACTTGTGATATTATTACTCACTTAACTCAGAATAGGTGGATTTCTTCCTTCTATCAGGCTCTGATTAAAAGTCACTCTACTACAAAATTTTCTGAACTCACATTATTTCAAATAAAACTTGGAGGTTAGGTGTAGAAATCACAATTATTATTATCACAATATTAATGTTTGCATCCTACTGAAAATTCAAGCCCATAACTTTCAATGAAGTTACTAATAGTAAGAAAACTCTGAATTTGATATCATGAGGAAACTAAAATATCTTTAAGAACTGTCAATGAAAGGGAAGCTTAGCATTATCTATGAAAATTGACCTTAATGGGCAGTTATTTAGCATGTAATTAGACATGAAAGAACAAACGGAAAATTTATTATTAGCAATAATATCATAAATTAGATTCAATAGATAGAATAATAAATTGCTTCCCCTATGGTTTTCCAACAATAAATTTATCTTTCTCTATGTTTTCTTAACAATCATTTGAACTTAAGTTTGCATTCCAATAAATTTTCCAATTTCCATTCCAATTCCAATAAATTAAAATCACAAGAAAGAATCAGCATTCTTACCCCACAATCAGCTCTATCATTCCTCATCTCTTCATAATATAATGGTGCTGCAAAGTCATCTATCCCTTCAAGTTGGAGATCACTGTTCTTCAAAGCTTTCAGAGTATCCCAACAATCTCCACAATCCAAAGACTTGTTTACCATGGCAACAGCATGCTCTTCTGGAAATGCAACAATGTATCCTTTCAGATCATGTTTATAAAACTTCAAATGAGATATCAAAATATTTCTCAGAACTTACTGGCTTCTTTTAATGCGTAGACATTATTGCACTCATCAACAACTTCTTGAAGAAGCAAGCGTCCTTCTGACATAAAAATGTTATTATTTGTATTTATGGAGTTCATCTTCTTGGAAAAACTCTCACAATATTGTAGCATACAACCATCTCTTATTCCCTGAGAGGCAATGAAAACAGAGCTTATGATCAAGAATCTGAACACAACAGGTGTACTTTTCACAAATGAAAATGTTCAAAATAATATTTTTTAAATTGCAAATAAATCTTCCAGTAGTTTCACTGCTATCTTATATAATGATCACCAGTGAGTGTATTTTATTTATCTGGTGTAGGTAAACTCCCATAAGGATCAGATAAATGCGATAATAGAAGTAAATTTTTCTATAAATAAAATTTATTTCCATTACAGTGACATGAAAATGAATTTTATGAAATGGTGAAAAACTAACACCTTGATTTATATATATATATACACACAAACATACATACACACCCATTTTAATGACAGTAAAATACGCAGAGTTTTTCTAGTCAATAGAATATAAATGCAGAGTAGGACTACTTTCACTCTTACAATTAAAATGACAAAGAAAATTACTTGATATCAGAATATTACTTTAACCTAAACTTACCTTGATTTGCAGAAAAGGTGACAGCAAAAGATGTTTAAAAAGTTTATACTGCCTTTTCTCTGCAGATTCAATCATTTTGTTCCAATGGCAAGCGACTGGAGTGAAATATATATTAAATCAGTGAAACAGTTCTATCTTTAAAATAATAACATATAAACGTAAACTCACAATTAACAGATGATATGTGTCCCTGAATTTCTCCAAAGGTGAGCAATTCGTCATAGGCATCGCATACATAACTCTCACTTAATGACTGCAAGAGGAAGAATATCACATATTTAATGTTGAGTCAAAAAGACAGAACCTTAATTTACTAAGCGTTAAATTACATACAAGGGAAAAGAGTACTCCTGAAAATGATAACAAATATCTTATAAAGATAAGATTTGCATAGTACCTTAATTTTGATCCATATCTCAAATTTGAAGATTGATAAATAACAGTTTAATTTAATGGGAAAAAACAATATTGTGGGCTGAAAACTAATATTCTTACATATTCTCTAAAAGAAATGAAAAATTTAATAGATTGAAGCCCAAGTCTATTAGATAAAAAGAAGTGTATGCTCTGTATGGATTTGACTAAGCTTTAGTTTAGCTTTGACTTGGTTTTTAACTAAGTTTAAAAGTAGTGCAACATGTTTCTCAAGTTTCAGGTAAATATACACACCTACACAGGTAGATGTAAGCAAATTTGGGCATTACACCCGCCAAAATTGTTTTTTCTTACTATAGCATTACACACAATAAATAAGTACAAATAATACTACCTTATTATGAGCAGCAGTAGTCTTATTTCTCTTGGCTTCATATAAGACATCCTGATACTTTGCAGATAAATTTGCATCCACATATTTCAAGTCCACTATTGGATTCAGCAATGTTTTTGCTGTTTCACTACAATCCTGGATGAAAATGAAATTAATAACATACTTGATTTGATATGAATGGTTAGTTTTGTAGGTATTTTTAGCTCTCCATTTTCTTTGAATATACTCTTTAAGGAGTTTTCAATCATACACTGTTAACTTGGTGTAACATTGCTGGGTCTTTTCACTTTTCCAGAAATATTTTTCGAATCAAATGTTTTATTTTAACTTTATTGTTTTAGAATCAGCAATCAGGCTATGAAGTCCACAAACAAACAGTGTCGGCAATCAAAATAATAGTATGTGAAATTAAGAGTATTGAAAATAAATCTCATGAAGCAAGTTGCTATTTTATAATATTAATAAGCAAATTTATCATAAATATATAACTGATGCACAAATTTTTCAATTTAATTAAAGATTTTTAGCTGTAGAGAGCGCAAATATAGAAAATTAATTAGTAATTTTTCAATGACTACAATGAAACAATTTTTATTTGACAGACAATGGCAGAATTATGATTTTTTTAACAGGAGAGTGGGAGAGTATCAAAGAGCGCAATCTCTCTAAGATTATGTTCAACAACCCAAAAAGCACTGCATTTCTGGTTTATCCAGTGTTTACTTCTGGTGATTCTGATAAAAGGAAACACTGCCATGCAACTATTTAATCTAATGACTTTTTCCTGATAGAGACTCTACCCCAGAGTTTCTAGTGGCTCTGACTGTGAGAAAAAGACTGCTTCATGATACACCCATTTTCTTTTCACAAAATTATTCATTCCACAGAAGAGAATCACAAGGAACTCTTTTACTGTTAGAGTCAAGGAGAGAATGGTGACACAGATAATATAAAAAATTTTTGGTCTGTCAAATGAGTTGGCCGATTGACTATACTGGGTTGCAGTAGATCTGGGAAGGGAAAAATCTACACTTAAAATGGGAATCAGAGTATTGCGGTATTGTTACCAAGTGTTTTGTGTGGTAGGGACTGTAACTGGGAGGAAACCGGGCCTCTTAAAGAGGAGTGTCATAAATGGGTTTTACTATATTTTGATCTTCAAAGGGTAAATATTAACCATCAACAAATATGTCTCCTGAAATAAAAATCCAAAGGTTGACAGATGATTAAATTACATACCTGTCTATCAATAGCTTCATTGATCGCTATAACAGCAGCATGCAGTTGAGCCTTGTCTCCATCCAAGTCATTTGTCAGAATGCCACCAATCTTCTGGAATGGAGGCATTTGAATACCATACTTTTCAAGTTCTTTGCAGACTGCATTTATCTCATCATCTGAAAAGGTTCATATTTTAAGAATCAGGAAAAAACAATAAAATATTCACAAAGATAATCTTTGAAGCAACTGGAGGAAAAATAAATTAATAACAGAGAAATGTATTAAACCAGAGCACGATTTCTGGAATAGATTTTACTTTACTTTTTGGAATAACCTAATACAATTTACTCTGCTTGTTGCAAGATTGAAGGAAATGAAAATTTAACTCACTATATCCGATTCTTGTAATAACCAGAGAAGTAAAGAAATGACTCAATAACTCTACTTTATGAGTGGAGAATACTCTATTATTGTTGTAAAACAAAACCAAGTGCTGCGAAACAAAACATTAAATAGGTATAAAAGCTCAACAATAAAGACAGCATTAGGTAATAAATAAGTTTATTAATTCAACCCTTATACTGTTTAATATTACAGCATAGCAATTACATTAAAGGAAACTGACTAATTATTGAGTATAGTCTGTTATTTTGTGCTGTACAAGAGTTGCAGACATCACTTTTGTTAGCTGAGAGTCCAGCTTATTCATTTGGTCTTCTTTTAAAACATCAGCCTATACCTGACTGGCAAATTGCCTACTCTTCAATGATTAGTGTTAAAATTATATGAAAGAAAACAAATAGAATCACTAAAACAGACATGGCCATTTTTCCTGTATCATTTTCAACTGAAGCAATGAACAAATGAGGAACATAATTATTTAAATGTGTTGATTTATTCTAAGAAATCATGAAAAGGGTGCAATCCCCACACTTTAATATTATAAAACTGCTAAGAGAAAGATGATGATGCAATACATTGTGAAGAAAAATAAATCATTTGTTATCAATAAATCAACAAGTTGCACACTGCTGTCAGAGAGAGCTGCAAAATGCTGAAAGGTACTAAAGAGCATTTCTAGAAACACCTCAAAAGTAGAAACATTGCATCTCTAATTTACATAATTGGCACATACCTGTGAAGTCCACCTGTCCATACAAATCCTGCATGAGAGGTGCTTTCCCAAGTTTGAAGAGGTGAGTGCTTAAGGCATGCAGGCAATAAATTGCTCGGGGCATATTCTTTTTGTCATATACATCTGTGGTTTCAGGATGAAAGGTCTGAGTATTTGGGAGAGGAAAAAAGTCATTAGCAACAAGAATAATGAGAGAAAGCAAAAGTGAGAAGAATAAAAGAATACCCTTGGCAGTCCAACAGCAGATAAAGATTTCAGCCAGTAGCTTATGTTATCTGTGTGTCTGAACTGAAGGCCTGAAACCCTATATCTCTTTTGTTCCAAATCATAAATTTTGCTCAAACAAACTGTCTCAGGTGATATAAAGTGGCCAAGTTTGGCTAAGTACACTCCATTTCTCAGATGCTCCTCTAACTCAGTTGTAGGAGGCAATTCTTCCTTCAAACAAGATTCTAACCACCTGTAAAATAATTTTACAACATATTTCATTAATATTTTAAGGAAAAAAATTTCCTACTTCCCAGCCCACAAGATGTACTAAGATATTTCTGTAAGAAATTTTGAAAAACCAGTGATGAATGTATCTGGTTTGATCTTCCTTCATGTAAGATATTCCAACTGTTTGCGAACTATTTTCAGGAATCCTAATTATCAAGAAAATAAAGAGACTACTCCACCATTGCTGTAACCTAGTTAAGTGGTCATTGTGTCTTTTTTAAAATCATTTGGGACTAAAATATTTATCACATATTTCATAAAAGATTACTAAATCTTTCTTTACTCTATCATAAATGAGCCTTGAATAAGTGTATAGACATTCCTAAAATTAGAAAAATTCTTCCACTGAATGAAAAAGATACAGGTAACATTATTTGGAGAAAAAGGGAATTTATTAACTGGGATGTACATTAGTTCTTCAGAATATTAATATACTTTATTAATCTTTAATATATTGTGTATTTCATGTATCTACAATTGTAAATTTTTAATTGTAAGGTAAACCGATATTGTAATAGAATTGTATGATAATTATGATTGATTTTTAAATTTTTGATAAAATTGTTATTGTGAATCTTAAAGCTATTATTTGTAAATATATTTGATTAATTACCTGACTTGTCACACCTTGGATGTATTGACCAATGTGATCAATAAAATTTTTATTAACATCATGTTCCTTACAATTTCCATAAATTTATTTCTAATATCATTGGTAAAGCTGAGATTTGAATAAATCCTCACACTTAAAATCAGATTATAAATATATACCTTTAGAAGTGAGAATCATAGTTTGTAAAATCAGATGACACATCAATGTGAATAATCCACAAAAAAAGAATTAATGAGTAAAATGCAAAAGAATGTGTAGAATTCAGGTAGATTAGTAAACATCATAATATTTATTGCACTTTTTGTTTTTCGCAGAAACCTGAAGCTTTCCATAATTCATGCATACTACCTCTGCTGTTAAAAGTGCTTTGATAGCTAAGGTCATTTTGCAAATGGTCTTCCACTGGGATAGACCTTGTAATACATGCAAATATCAACTGTAAATAGGTTTATTAATTTTTTAATGGGCATATTTTTTACAGCTGTGATACTTGATTAATGCAATAAATACTTTCATATTTCTACTCATAGTTAAAGAATTTTGTATACAATAGTGCCATATTTAACAGCCATTATTGTTTATAAGAAAATAATTTTTAAATGGCTGCTGTCCATAATTATTTTTGCATTTTTAACGGTTAAATAATAATTTAAAACCATAAAGTTGCCAGGAAGCTCAATGAATTATTGTTCCATTCAATTAATAGCACTAAAAAATATATTCCAATATAAATGAAATTAATATCACTAAAAACTTGCCTCAAAGTATATATGCTGATAAATAAAATAGCAAATAAAATTTTGTACATTATGATAGCAAATACTAAATTATATTAAATCAATAATATCACTAGAAGATGAGCTGAGAATCAGATAAAAATTTACACTGAAACCCTTAGTTCTCAACATTAACCTTTCCGCAATTTTGCACGATTTTTGGGCGATACAAAACCAACTTTTGCAACTTACGTTGAGAAGAAAAGTCACCAAACCTATTAATTCTTAACCAATGATAAAAAAGTTATTTGTCTACCAATGGGATTCAAACAGGTTCCTTTGAAATGAACAGCAAATTTAAATATTAATCAGAAGCCTAGGAATTGTTTCAATACTAACCCCAACATTTACTCACTTTTTAGCTTCTTCCAGATGGCACAAATACTGATATGCAATATTCTTTTGACGTATTTCATCCATTTCTTCCGCAGAGTGACGAATATCTCCATCTGACAGACCTGTTTGAAAGTGCATCATAATTATCAATAATGGATGAACTTAATATCACTTAAATAAAATTCTCTAGAAAATAAACACCATAGGAAAAATATCTGCTAGTCGTTAGAATTTGACAATCGAAATTATTATAGACAAATATATTTGGATAGAATTTTATGGCATAGATATTCCATTACACAAGCAGTGAGATAGAGTAGAGAGAACCAAAAACGACCGTAAAAGTCAAAGATAATGAACAGTTTGACAAAGCATGAGTAACAACAACACAGAAAGTGTCGTTTTACAGGCAAATTAAAAGGGTCGCGGCAATTAGCTAAAAATTTAATCAGAATGATCTAAATTTATTAATGTAAAACGAAAAATAAAGACACGGCCAGTGGTTCTTAGAATCTGCTTAACCTTCGTTTCGCTAGGAATGAAATCAACAGGTTATTCGAGCAGAAAGCCTTATAAACGTGGAAAATGATTGCATACCTACCTCTTTCTCCATTTATTGTCCGAATCTCCGAATTGCTGCTCATTTTGAAAGTTAAAAAATCATAAGGGACCGCATTCACCAACAAATAGCAAAATCTTCATATGTCGACGTCCTTTTGAAAGTATCGTTATGTCAACCACACAACCGCCAATTTGACGGAGTGGCCAACAGAACCGAGCAGAACTAATATATTCTGTAGAATTTTCTTATAACCCTTATTCCCTTCTTAGCTGAACGTAAATTGCCCAATCCTGAGAGAAAACTCCGTTCCTTCCGAAATTAAGATATCTGTCATCATTTATTCACAAATTTTCATTCATATATATCCTGATAATGTTATCAATCATCAAGGAATGTTAACAAAGGCTTTGAAAGGAAACTTCCAGAAAAACTTTCATATGGCTGAAATGAATAGTTAAATGTATTTTAGGCAGTGTTTCCATCATGCGACCTCCGCTATTTAATTAAAGATGAGTCTCTTTCCCAACGCCAGATTTAGTTACAGAGTTTTACTCAAGTTCTAGAGTGTTGTTTGTACTGCTTAGGTAAACATTGCGGATTGAGTGCAGCGTATGTTTTGATTCTGCATTTATGGAGGTATTAGTGGCAGTATGAATTTAAAAAAACTTTATTAATGATCCTTTTTTAACCTAAGTTAGGCACTTTATGAATTAGTGCTCATTAATACAATAAAAATGGTAAAACCTTGGAAATATATTGTCATCACAGTGTGGGCCTATTTTGTATTTGTGGTATCGGTATCACTTTTTTCTCGTGGGTTTCTTTTAAAAAGAGATATTGTCTTGGAAAAATCTGAATGTTTTGCTCGCCATAGCTATTTCTTGAATGATTCAAAACACAATGATACATTGTCCAAGAATACCAAACGAAACGCAAGAAATAGTGAGGATATTTATACGCTGCAGTCGATTGATTTCCTCCTGTGGAATTCGTCGTTATGTATTCCATCGTCAACCAAAGTGGTGCTCATTATTGTCGACGCTCTTCGGTATGACTTCATGAAATTTGACGAAAATCTGAACCATGCTCAGCCATTTCAAAATCAAATTCCAATTGTACACGAGCTCATTAAACTCAAGCCACAAAACGCACGTCTTTTTAAGTTTATTGCCGATCCACCAACAACTACCATGCAAAGATTGAAAGGAATAACTACAGGAAGTTTGCCAACTTTCATAGATGCTGGTTCTAACTTTGCAACTTCGGAAATTAATGAAGATAACTTCATCGACCAGATTTTGGCTGCAAATGAAAAAATTGTGTTCATGGGTGATGATACATGGAGTGGTTTATATCCTAAAAGGTTCATTAGAGAATACGCTTATCCTTCCTTTAATGTGTGGGACTTAGACAGTGTCGACAACGGTGTTCTTTATCATTTAATACCTGAAATTCAGAAAGATGATTGGAAACTTTTAATTGCTCATTTTTTGGGAGTTGATCACTGTGGCCACAAATATGGCCCAAGGCACCCAGAAATGAAACGAAAGCTGGAAGAAGTCAATACAATGATACGGTAATGTTTATGTTAAAAATTTTCACCTTATTATGTTTAAATTTCTGTAAACATCAACTAACAGGTTTTGTACTTACAGGCGTTTGGTGGATGCAATCGATAAAAATACAGTTGTTTTTGTTTTGGGAGACCATGGCATGACCTCTACAGGTTTGGCTCATGAAATCAAGGTATGTTTTTTCAGATAGATGAATTTACTCACTCTTGAAAATCATTTTCAGGCGATCATGGAGGAGAAAGTGAAGAAGAAGTCACTGCTGCACTATTTGTTTACTCATCATTGCCTCTATTTCCTAGAGAAGAAGTGGATTATGCCGATACTGTCAGTCAGGTGGACTTAGTTCCTACGCTTTCCTTTCTTCTTGGTATACCTATACCTTTCTCAAATTTAGGCAAAGTTATTCTGGGATCCTTACCGTACATTGACAATGGAACTTCACTTCTGGACAGAAAATATGCAAAAATGGCTCTTTGGAGGAATGTGAATCAAGTGAAGGATTATCTCGATTATTATTCAGAGTACTTAGGAAGATTTCCTCCTGATAAGCTTGGAAAATTAAATAATTTGTATGAAAAACTAAAAGAAATGCTCCAATCAGTTTCTAATTTAGAAGAATTAAGAAATTTCTCTAATACCTCCTCTGAGTTCTTGACACTTGCCAGGCACATGTGTGCTGAAATATGGGTTCAGTTTGATTTCATTTTAATGACTGCAGGCCTTGTCTTCATGTTCATGATGATCATTTTATTTTCATTAATAGTTGAAGGGTTGAACCATGATAGGATGCAACAATTAACAAACAGCAGTAAAATAGTTGGTCTCATTGCTTTAAAAGTCATGTTATCTTTGGCTGTTTGCTCAATTCTTTACCATATTCAGTGCATAGAAAATGTTGATGTTATATTCTATTTGTTAAATAGTTCTGTAGCTCTTATATTTATGTTAATTATGGTGTACAAAAATTGGAGTTATTCCATGAATCAAGTGGTCACTAAGCTGAAGTTGCACGATATGGTATCAGTTTGTACTCGAGTTATTTTTTTTGCCTCATTATTTGGACCATTTTCAAATAGTTTTGTGGTGGAAGAATCAACCGTCACCTCTTACTTCCTCATTTCACTATCATTTGTTGTTCTGTATGGTACTTGTCAGAAGGAAGTGAGCAAACCAAAACATGACAAGAGTCGATCTGGGTGGAGGGGAGGTCAATTAAAATTCAAGACTGTGGCCATTGTAATGTTGTTTGCCATCATTATTAGAATCTCACATAATTATTGGAGGTGTCGAGAAGAGCAGAAGTGGTGCAGTGTGTCAGAATGGATAAAAGTCTCCTCATCAGCTATTTTCAGCGCTATCAGTATTCGTTACTTGTACTCCTTGGTGTGCTTGGCACTCCTTGTGACAGTATTCCGCATGTGGCTTCGAAGCTGTGGCAATTTGGTTGGCTTCTCTTTGGTAGTGACAGTGGTGAGGTATATGCCTACAGTCATAGCTATTTGCATCTCAGCCTTCTGGGTTTTGCAAGGATTTCCCAAAAGTGGGAAATATGGAATGAAACTGTGGCAGATACAGGTGTGGCCGCTAATGGTGTTTGTTTTTCTGGGCTTGAGCATTGTGACGTTGTTTGCCTATCCGCTCAGCATTTTCAAATTACCAAAGACAAAAGTGACTACCGAGGGTGTATATGGACAGGACAACATAATCCCGCATCTTTTTAATCAGATCAAAGGATCTTTGGATAAAAGAAACAAATGTGGGAAATTGAATAATCTGAAGGACTTCCCAGTTGTATACGGATTGGCCACTGTGTACAGCGCTTCGATCATCATTTTCAGCTTATTTGTATTGCTCTTGATCTGTTTACTCTTGGGAGACGTGCTGGCTCCATCTGCATTTCTCATGTTTTTGGCCACTGTTCTCTCCTTAACAGTTCAAGCACTCTCACGTCATGAGAAAATCATCATGTCAAGTAAGTATAACCACCCTCAAGTATATGTGTACATATGTACAATCTATTTAATCATAATCATATTGCTTTGAAGAAGTTTCCCTTACAGTTGAGCATAGCTGCCAAATTAATTTTTTCCCATCTATCCCGTATGAACTTTGTTTTAATGAGATCTGAAGGAGGAATGAGATGGAGAAGATGTGCTTTAGTCAGGACTCTATTTTCTAGCTCATTTCTTCATAAAAAAAATCAAGCATGTGAGCCATGTGATTTACATAGTTTATTTTGTGAGATCTGACTTAACAATAACTGTCTTACCTCTACTATGTATTTTTTCCAGATTGTAAGTTGTGTGTACTAAGTTTGGTTGCAATTATGGAACATCCATACAATCATATTTAAGTACAGACAGTCCTCAGCTTGGAGCAACTAAAGTTATCATGTTTAACATTACATTTGCATAAAATTTGCATTAACATTGCATATTCAATGAACTTTACCTAAGTTATTGGCCTATAATCTTTATTACAAATAACTAAATTGAAGAAACTGCAACACTCCTAATTGTATAATCTTGAAGGCCTTGTGCTCAACTGTACATTTTTAGAAGTCTCTTCAAAAGGAAGACAGTCAGATGTATCAATAAAATCACTTAGAATACTTTAATGAAGTGTTATCTAAAAGTGTGTTAGCAAAAAAATTATTGGTAAATAGCAATCCTTCCAGTTCTGCCAGGTAATGTCCAAACTCAACCTCCACCTGCAGGTGAGTTAAGCAACTCCTCAAACACATACCTGATTTATGACCAAGTCAAGTTACAAACATATGGTCAGATCATAACCTGTTCATAAATTTTGGAGTGACTGTAAATGTAGATGTAGAGTCACATAGGAAATGACAGGTATCCCTGTAATGAATTAATGGTCTCGCAATAATTATTCATGATACTCTCAATTGTTTCTAATCCTTGCAAACTCTTAGCTTGAGAATCATGCATTCTTTTCTACTTATGGACTTCTTTTGCTCATTTAAAACAGCTCAGCTTTTCCACGTCCCATGGTCTGCAGTTGTATGGTGGTCCTTCTTGAGTACCTATTTCTTTTACGCCACTGGACACCAACCAACTTTCTCTTCAATTCAGTGGGATGCTGCATTTGTTGGCACTGGAGGGAAGTTCTCAACACATGTAGTGCCTGCCTTCTTGATAGTAATCAACACATTTGCATCTCAGCTGTGGTTTGGATTGACTCTTCCTCTTCTTCTTCTCTCTCCATTTACATTTGCTGTCATGTTTCCAAGGCTCATTAAAAGAGAAGAATTGAAGGAGGAGATGAATCGAGGTGAACTGATTCTATATGAGAAGGAAGCCCTCTTTCATCATTCCTTGTTCTGCCTCTCATCAAAGTTTGTGCTGCTTGGTGCTGTCAGGGTGAGTATTTAGATCTCTCAATCATTTAGGAACCCTTGTTCTAAGTTACTCCAGTTCTTTGAGGTCTGGATGTTTTTTCCTTAATTTAAATGTTATATACAAGAGAAGTGGTGGTATTGTTAAAAATTGTTTTACACAAATTTGAGTCGCCAAAGGTAATTGAAACTGGAACCACTTTCACCAATCACCAATGCATTCATCTATCTGAGAGCCTCTTGAAAGAGGAATACAGTTAGAATTTTTACTGATAATTCTATGAATTTCCACCTGCATGAATTGATGGGTTATCAAACTGTAAAATTTTCTGTTGTAGTTTTTATTCCAGTTCAACAAGAAACCAAATTTCATTTTAGTTTCTGTTTAGATTCAGCCAATTTCTTTCCTTCTTCCTTTATAATACTTGTTGGGACTGAAAAATTCTTTAAATATGTTAATACCGTAGGATTAAGTGAAAACTAAATTATCATCAATAAACATTATCAATGTTGCCGTAAATGAACTTTTCAAGTAATTGTGCCTCTAAAGTTATTGGTATTTTAGATATAATTTGTGATGGAATCAGCCTTTTTGAAAGAAGTGGTTCCTCTCTGAGTGATGTAGTTGGAAAAAGGACATTTGCTGTGTGTAAACTGGTGATTTTTTCCTGTGATGTTTTCTTTTATCAGATATTATACATTCTTACTTCTAGGCCTTTGCTTGGTGGTATTTTTATCTTCACTGCGTTTAAAGTACTCCTAATTTTTTTGTTAAACCAAATTGCAAAGCACAGGGGATTAATAAATTTTAAAAGTGAAACAGTATCATTTTTAGAAGCTAATTTTTCTCACCATAACCTTGATGAAGAGTCATTGTTAAGTTAACAATCCATAGGATAGTAAAATGAACTACAAAAATGTTTGATTATTAGTCAGATTTCAATTTTACTGTATATTTGAACTCTTTCAGTTTTTTTTTACACACAATTTTCAATGTCATGTATTTTGCTGTTGAATATCACAAAAAATCATGAATTTTAGCAAAGACTTTAACTGGCAGAATATGTTTTTGATGATTGGGATGAGATGGAACTAAGACTGTCTTAGCCAAGACAAGCATATGGTCTGCCTACTGTCAGAGTACTCCACGTTTATTCTACTTACTAAGAGAGGCTAGTCCTACCTAAATGTTCACCTAGTTACTGCAAATGAGGTGTATACAAGATATTTTTTAAATGAGAAACTTGGAGAACATACTCCCAAACGGTGAATGTGTTTTCTTACTATAGATACAATTAAAACATACAAGCAATGTTAGAGCTATGAATCAAAGCTCAAGCTTTCATGTGAGTGTTCAATTGTTCTAAGTACCCTTGTGCTAAGGAAATAATTATTTTTGGTTATTGTGGCAGTTTTAGTTCTGCTCAAGTCTCATTCTTTAAAATCTAAAGGAACTACTTTTCAGCTCTCTGGTTATTTAGACAGTTAATCAATTATCTGTTTGAAAGATGGAGTTTAAACTGATATTTTACTTTCATTTCTAGGTGTTCGCCTGCATGACTGCAGCTGCCATTCACTGCCGCCACTTGATGGTTTGGAAAATATTTGCTCCAAAATTAATATTTGAAATTCTTAGTCTATTTGTTAGCATGATTGGGGTTTTAATGGGTTTTATGCTCATTCTTCGAGTCACAAAAGCATTAAAATCGATGATGCGAAGTTTGGATCGAGATAATTGATAGTTTTTATATGTATGTTATTTGTATAACGTTTACGAAATAAAAGGCTTTTACTTTTAATGTATACTTGTATGCTGTTTGAGTACCTTCTTTATACAATAGGTAGTATGCTTGGTGTTGTAATTCAGCTACTTAATTCACTGAATTTTTTCTCATTGTTTTCTGTTAGAGGGAGTGATAAATTTTGATATGATAATGCTTATTAATCCTTATCTTTCTCTGGAATTTTGACATCATTTAGGTAGAATTATTTGGGAACACCAATGTTAGAGCCATGTTAGGTTAATATAGCCACCATACCATAACTTTCCCGAGTTTTCACATTGACCCTGATGGTGGGTCTACTGTTCTATATCAATAAGAAAAACAGCTATTCCTATTAAATTTACTTTTCCATGAGCACACATTTATAGGAGAGTTATGGATTTTTCCAATTTAGTTAATATCAGGAACTTAGGAAAGAAGACTTACATAATCATTCATTAGCATCTGATACATTTATGTCATTGAATTTCAGCATCTTTTCTACACCAATTACAGAAATGGTTCAGTTGACAGTTTTATTACAAGAAAAATGATAAATATTCTGATGTTATCTCAATAATAATAAGCAAAATTTGTGGTAAATTTCTGATTGTTTGCTATTTTATGGAAATTACAGATTAAGGCAATGAAGAATGGAATTGATTTATTAACTGGACAATAAAGATATTATTTTGAAAACATGAATTTGAAATCTCTCTTTTAAATCAAATCATGTCTTTCATTTTTGTCGTTTGTTTGAAGCAAAGAACATTAGGAATTATATAAATTAGGTAAAGCAAGATAGGTAGAAATAAAGGTGTTAAAAAATTAAGTCTCTTCATCCCAGTGTCATCATTCTTATCTTGTTTTGTTTTTGACAATAGAAACAAGAATCTGCTATGTAAATTTATACAAACATGAGGAATACATGTGAATAAGCTATTCAACTATTAAGCTAAGGCTCACAAAATGCTGATTAGTTGTGAGTTAAGAATCAGGTACACATTATATGACCTACAATTTATTTAACCTTTTGGTGCATAATTTATGCATTTTCATGCATAATTGATGAATTATATTTTAATATGGGGGGGCCAAACAAACTCACACAATCCTTCAAGCACTTGAACAGGCACTGGTCCCTAAGTGCTCATTTTCCATGTATCCTTCTCTTTATTTCTGCATATCACTTTATTTCCTTAAAATGTTGGAAGATTGTTAGTTTTGGGCCCAATCTGGCCTTTGGGCTGATCACTGATGTTAACCTGAATATACAGGTTGGATTTTTAAGGTAAAATATAATTTGCTTTTTTTGCTTGGGATCACATGCACATCAGGTGTTGGTGTATTCCAGGGGTTGGGAACCTTCTATAATAGGATGGCCACATTTACTATTCGGCTATGAGCATGTGAAACCATAACACTTCTTGAGTTTTGTATTAAAGTAATTCAAAATTGAAATTATGTTCGAGAAAACAAGTTCATTAGCTGAGAGATCTATCATTCGCTGCTTTGATTTCACTTGATGTCTCTAACAAAATTGGTTAACTAACTTACTTGAATACTGGTATTTGTGATAAAATGTGATTAATGGGCTGCAGGTCCCTCAACTCTGGTCTCTCCTCTTCTTCTCTACACAGTTTACTTCACTTCTCTAACATACCCCTTCTCAACAGGGTATTATTTTAAAAATATTTTTTTGCAATTATAATTTATTTGCCGCGATCTATAAGGGAGAATAATTTTGAATGAAATACCTATTAAAAGCTTCCATTATCCTATTTAAGCAGCGTACTTACGGTGACTAAAAGTTGAACTATCTATACTTAAAAATCGAATCGCGCCTCATTAGATCATGGGCGAGCTCCGTAAAGCGTAGACTGTAGTAGACTACTTAGGCGGGGTTTTGCGATATTTTTGCATGAGCTTTCGGTATTTTTACCGAGGTTGATCGCGAAACAATGAGTGAAATAACTTTAGATCACTTATGTAGGCTTTGTTTAAAGGAAACATTCTCTCTTAGTGATATTTTCTCACACCGTTCGACCTCAGGGGATCCAGTTTACAAGACCTTGAACTTTCTCTATGATTTAGAGGTATATGCATTTAAAAATTTTATTCGTCTAAGGGTCTTTTAATCTTCTGCAAATAAAATGAAAAAATTCAAATTAAGTCATGTGTTACAATTTCTAGTTCTATTTACTAGTCATTATCCTTCGAAATTCTCACAATGTATTCTTAGGTTTTTGTTTACATTTTGTTGGATGCAATGTAATCGATAGGAAGATCGCTCTACAATATCAAAACGATTGTTTTTATTTGTGGTTTTTGTCGTTATGGTTTGTGAGTGAATGATGAATAATTTATTTTTTGTGAAGGTTATTTCGATATTTGTGTTTGCTTTTAATTATGTCGTTCCTTCGTATTGATAAGTGAATCCGTTATTGTTTTAGTTTGCAATACAATATTATCGTTTGTGTGTTTCAGATTTGCCAAGATGATGGTTTACCATCTCTAATTTGTTCTCCGTGCTTATGGAGAATGTTAGAATTTGAGGCTTACAAAAAGAACGTACATTGTGCGAAGGCGGAGATATTGAAAATATTTGGAAAATTTAGAAATGTAAGTACATCCTTAAATTTTATGGTTGTGTTGATCATGGTAGATTGATGTTTTTACCTTATCAATAATTTTTCCATGGTTCAAACTTAGCAAACGAATAATTCTTCGATGTGAAATATATATGAAATGAAAATAATGTGAAACGTTTTAATTTAAGGGTTCAGACGGAGTATCTGGTGATGAGACAATTGATGGAGTTGGGATCGAAGCAAGGGACCCTTTGGAGGTATAATGATTACAATAGGAAGCAAAAAGAAATTTGATTCTGAGAATTGTTTGATAGTGTCACTCGGCTTGAATACAGGCGATGGATTTTTATTCATGTGCTTAGTAACTTTCATGTGATTTGAGAAGGTAAAAATTTGAGATGATTACTTAAGATAAGTATATTAAGTTTAGCCCAAGAATCTCTAGCCATGTTATAGTCTATAGTGGAATACTGTTGTAAAGATCCAGTACATTATAGTTACTATAAATGATAACTATTATGCAAATGCATCCTTACTACTACAACTACTAAGACCATTGTTTAAATTCTCTATAAAGTATTACAAAATATTATACCCTAAGTGGAGATTTATACTTTGTATCTTTATATATCTTATGAAAGTCTTTCTGACTTTATTTTCTTATTTCATTAACGTGTCTGATGGAGCGTGGTCTAATTCATTAGATATTTTTAGCTTAAGTATTTAAGAACTGAATTTTTTAATTGAGATTACAAATTATTTTCCACTATGTTTTCTTATCATGAGTTAAATTATGTGTGAATTTATTATGCACAGTAAAACAGGTTAAAATCGCTCCTGCTTTAGACGCTATCCCATTCAATGTGTGATTTTGTCTCAGTTACGATCCCTTTCACATGAAATACATGGTCAAATATCTCTTAAATCACTCTGATAACCAATAAGGTGGATTTTTAATGTCACCAGACACTGCAACACACCATAGTCAATCCTCCACCTCATTTGATTTACCAAAAATTATTTTCATTCTCTGTATTGCCATCCTCTCTATGAAAAATGTTTATTATATTATTCAAGTGTAAATATGTGAGTGTGCAAGAGTATCTGATGGCTAAATACTTTTTAATGTTCCCAGATGTCAGTAAAAGAAGATTTAGAGAAGTTTGGAAATGAAGGAGCCAATAAACTGGAGGTAATTCTAAAGCACAAATTGCTGTAGAATTTGTAGGAACACATACAATAGATAATACTGTAAGCAAGGAGATAAAATTAGCCAAAACTCTTATAAGGTATAATCAGTTTGAAATTGTGAACTTACACTGTTTGATAGCCATCAGAGTCAAAATTTCAAATTTGATGACCTAGAAGATACAACTTTGGTCAATTTGAGTAATTTTAAAATACCAAAAATGATGAACCTTTTGTTACATATTTGATAAATATGAAGGGCTTCCATGCCAATCTGATGCCAACCCATGTAGTGAGATGCTAATGGAACCTATTTATGTTGATGATGAGATCAAGATGTAGTAATTGATGTCAACCATCTAAAATTTGTGTAAACCAACATTTATTAACATTCATACTGAACAGAATTCATTATTTGCTGTGGGTATTCATGTTTTTAGCAAAAAATATATAAGTAGGATATTGCAGTAGGGATTCTGTATACTGAAAAAGGTTCACTTTGTGCATGCATGTCATATGTTCACCACTCCTTCAGTATACCTTCAATATCTGCTTTTTTTTCTACACTTACTGCCATAGCATCTTCAGATGTTACACTAGCTATTGATATCACTGATTTTGTATAAAGAGAGGTTTGTGTTGCATTTTTATTAAATAAATTATACCTCCTATGCAACTACAGATTGTTGTTAAAGTTCAGTTTCCTCTAGTTCAAATACTATTCTTATGATTTGATCCCTGTGTTGGAAGAAGATTGGGCGTTCATCATAATTATGAATATTGCACACTCGGATGAAGAATTCTTTTCTCTTTTAAAATTATTATTTTAAGAGAAATATAGTTGACTGTAGTGGTTAATAAATTTTCAGTGTGATAGTCAAACATTACAAAAAGTAATGAACCTTTGCTTAAGCTATATAAAAGGTTGAATTATATTGTAATATTTTAATCTGAAAATTAATTTATAGGTCTTTATCAAACAAGAGGTGGAGGAAGAAGCAAGCTCATACGGAGGAATCCTAGATCAAGACTCATTGGGAGTAAGTAATCAGTTTGCAGTCTAATGCATTTTTGCTTGATAAAGAATGATTGTATACATATTATTTTGATGTTTATTTTTATTTGTGGAATCTTTAATTGACATTATTATTTAAGTGAGAATATTATCACCATGTACCTTTTGCCTCAAGATTCAATTATATATATTCATTCATAGATGAGATGCAAGAATGGAAATTTGTACAGATTGTGGCTCAAAATAGTTCTTGTCTGGCAACTCAGTCGATGCAATGCATACTCAATTTATGATAGTAATTTAATCAAAGGGAAAACTAGTAGTTCCAAATTTTCTGTGCCTAAATTGTTAA
Organism: Pachydiplax longipennis; assembly: GCA_036926295.1. Taxonomy (NCBI): domain Eukaryota; kingdom Metazoa; phylum Arthropoda; class Insecta; order Odonata; family Libellulidae; genus Pachydiplax; species Pachydiplax longipennis. Next base: position 6,791,840 of record JAVFKF010000024.1, on the reverse strand, counting down.
TTAAATTTTCTGTGCCTAAATTGTTATTATTGCAGCATATTTTAAATAACAGAAAGAAATTTTGTTGATATGAAGCAACTCAAAAGAAATATCATCCCACTTCTGTATCATTTCCAGTTATCTTCATTTTAATTCTCATTTCCTTAATGTATGTGCATATAATACTTAATGGGCTATTGAATCTCATTACTTATGATTCAGCCAAAAAATTTTCAAGTGGTAAAAGGTATAAAAGTTGAGGTGAATCCTGGGATACAGATGCACATAATAAGTGAAAATTTAAGATCACTTCAGAGTTTGCCACATGAGTAACTTATTGCTTTGAATAATGTTTGGAGAAACATTGTTATAGGTAGTTATATTCCTTTGACTACTCAGAATTGTTAATATCCCAATGACTACGTAACTGTGTAGCCTTAGTCATTAACATTTGTGTTATTAATTCATAAATGACTACATTAGTTGAGGACTGTGATAGTATCTTTAAAGAGTATTTGTTACTCTGTTATTTATTCTTTGACATGATTTCTGTTATCTATATATTTATAAAACCTTGAACTTATGAGTAATGGCTGTCAATTGTAACAATATTTCTTTTACTTTTCAGTGCATGGAGAAATCAGAAATGTTGCATTCAGGAAGTTTAGAAAGAGATGAAGAAACCTCTCATAGTTTATGTGTTGTGGATCCAGATTCAGTGAGCAGTGTTCATGCTATTCCAGAGATGCCATTTGATGAAGGAGAAATGTCTGGGAAAGATTTTAGTGATCATTGGAATGCAGCAAATTCATCAAAAAGCAAAAATTTAGTCAAATCAGGGCTATCAAATGAAGATATCTCTTATTTATATAGGAAACCTTATGTTTGTGATACATGTAACAAAAGTTATTGGCATAAAATTCGTTTGGGAGAACATGTAAGGGTCCATTGTAATGACAAGCCATATAGTTGTAAGGTGTGCAGTGTCAAATTTAAGCATAATAGGGCAAGAAGACGACATGAACTAATACATCTAAGAGAAAAATTGAGTCATGGAAACGATCCAAATATAAACATGGAGAATGTATATACTTGTGAAACTTGTGGAAAGCGCTTTAGCTCTAAAACCAGATTATATTATCATTCTAATAAACATACTAACAAATATTGTTGTTCAGTTTGTGGAAAAAGCTTCACTCGTAAAAGTGATTTGAAAAGACACAGTATTATCCACTCTAATGATAAGCCATTTGACTGCAAAATCTGTGAGAAGTCATTCAATCGTAAGAGCACTCTTCAAAGGCATTTGCTGACTCATTCATCTGAGAGACCGTTCCCTTGCAGCATTTGTGACAGAAGATTCAAGACAAATAGGGAGAGGAATAGTCATACACTAATCCATTTGAAGAAAAAAAGTAGTCCCTTAAAAAATGACTAATTAATTGCAACTTTCATTTGTTTCCTTCCATTATTTGTGCATTTTAAATCAATTGTTATGTATTGAAAGTTTACGTTCATAAATCATGAAATCAAGCCAAAAAATAAATTCTGGGCTATGGAAATATTTCCCATGTTACCTGATCAATTTTTATTACTATCCATTTCCTGGAATGTGAGAATTAATAAATGTGTGATAAAGCAAAGGAAAAGGGTCATTTTTTTAGTACATTTATGTGCATTGTTTCATCTTTAAAATACTCGGCTAGTTTTTGTAAAAAGTAAAAGATGACTTAAATTTTCACTTTCAAAAGTTTTATAGGTGGTGGTATTTATTTCAAGTTGTTAAGGTTGGCTTAATAACCATTCATTAGCAACATTCAATCCTTGAAAATATCCTGAATTTATTGTAATGAAGTATGCTTAGGAAAATGTGAAGTGAGCAATGCTAATAATGAGGCAGTTATATTCCTAATAAGAGTTTTTTTTATATCTGAATGGTAATACAACCATGCAGTCAGTTTGCTGTACATAAACCTTTATGTCAGTTTGTTATCTATTATAATAATAATTGAAATAGTACATCTATTTATTGATCCACTGCCAGTAAATTCAGTGTGCTAATTTATTAGTTTGTTGAAGGTCATTATGGTAATGAGAATGAAAAAATGTTTTCACAGGACAGTTGATTTAATGTCACATGTTCTGCTAGAATTATCAGGCATGATTATTATATTAACCATTCTGTGGAAATATGTAAACTGTTTGTTTGTGTTGTAGGCAATATTTTTGTAACCTTCAATTGAAAATAGTGGTCTTATAAAACTGTGACGGCACTATAAAAACCGAATTCAAAAGAGACTATCAGATTATAAACAAGTACTGGTAGTAACTGACTTGATATTATAAAAGCTTTGACTTATAGATTATTTTCTGAATTTTATATTGGAATCATCATCCATGTAGTGAACAGTGGTGATTGTTGAAGTTGTGATTCTGTACAAAAACTTGTTCTATGAGTACTAGAACAAAATTTATTACACAGTAAAGTATGAATAAATTATTATAATATATCTAAATGATTTTAAATTAATCAAAGAAATGGGAGATATGTAGATTATTGTAATTATTTCAAGCATTAAATTTAAATCCAGCTTATGCATGTGTATCAAATGAAGAATACATAACAATAATGGAAAACTCTGAAATGATCAAGGCCATGCAACTTTGATTTGTGAAACAGTATTATTATCAGTATTAACATTATTATTAACAAAACAGTGTTATTAACAATAATGACACAGAAATTATTTTGTAAATTGAAAGTATAGTCAGGTCTGCATTTACCTATATGCTTAACGGGCTGAAGCCTAGGGCCTACAGTATATAGTTAGCATATATATGCTGTCATTGGCTTTTCTTACACTTTCTGTCTCAAGGTATTTTAGACTTGACAATCTCTCAGTTATTTTCCTCTTCACTCTTTGATCCTGAAACATCTATGAATGTTTCAGGAATCTTATCACATAATCTGGTTTATTTCACTGTTTATCTTTAGCTAATAATTCAACATTGATTCTTTTGTAGTGTCCTTGGATGAAAGCAGTTTGGGAGATTAAAAATACAGCTGTGAAAGTATTTTAACACATCCTCGGAAATAACGTTTGCACTTTCAAAGTTTTGTAATTAAAATAACAGTGAAATATCTTATCAAGATAACTTATCAAGACATTATCTAAAAATCTTAACTGTGAATTCTTGAAAAATAATTGCACAATTAGAAGGAAGAGGTAAAATACTTTTCCATTCTTCAAAAAATTGGCTCCTTACTGACTTAGATTAACACAGACCTTTCTTATTACATGAGAGGACCTTGGCAGGCCTGACTGAATACCATCTCTTTGCTATCTTAATCAATTATTGCTGGTACACAGTTTTACACGTCATCGAAATTCGAACTCATTTGAGCCACTCTTTTTGGGGTATACAACTTTCGGAAACAGTATTTTATATCCTATGTCATTTCTAATTTCTCAATATGATGGCAGGGAAATGTAAAGAGACCAAACTTTTCAAAATATGTAATTTGACTGTATTTTGAATGTATTTTCAAAATATGTATTTGGCACTGTTAGTTAGTCTTTGATACATTTTGATAAAATGATTAAAAAAACTGTTGTAGAAGTAAATAGAGATGTGCTAATAGTTTCCCAGCTGTTTTCTTTATTGTAAATCCAAGTCCAGAGCACTCTTTGAGTTTTGTATTATATGTTAATATAGGTGGATAGACTATACCTTTCACTAGTTCCGTTTACCTTATCTTCTTAAATATCTCCATCTCTTTTGTGATTTGTTTTCTTGAATGGCCCCTGCTGATCATCTGATAATTTAATAATGTCCTCAAGTGACAGTTACTAGCATGCCTGAAGTACAAAACTGCCATAAGCTGTAATTATAAATCTAAATGAAAAATAATGTATATCAATTTACATATTATAAATGATAATTATCCATAAGGAGGAACTGGGGTCCTTAATCCCTTAATTTGATATTAACCCTTTGTGGTCTTCTAATAAGCAGGACTCCACAGAACAACTTGATCTTATTTGTCTGTTGTAGAGTCAAACCTAATATATAACTTTTTTTTATTTTTTTGATAAGTTTGACATTGACAATCAGTATCTGAAAATCTTAATTATTCCTATTTAAATCCTGCATTTGCTTCCTTACTATGTACACTTACTTGTATACCATACAAGACTTTTATGAGATGTTATTTTGACCAAAAACCAATATGGGCAGCCACTTCCATAAGCAGAGCTGAATTTAGGTTTGATAATGACTGGGCCTGTGTAGGTAATGGGATCAATGGAAAATTACTACTGCTTTTATGTTGACTATATACCATAGGGTTATTTATGGACATATGATGTAACTTAAGTGATTTTATCGTGACAAAATATGCATATTACCAAGGTAGTTGTTGAACTGAAATACAATTTGAGGCCCCCAAGAGAAAAGGATTCAAAGCTATAGCTTATATATTAATCTGGCACTGTATGTGTGTTATCCTGGCATATTTTCTTAATGAACTTATAAGATTCTTTTATCATAATGAACTGTTTTCTATTGTTCTCAGAGATTCCTTCTTTTTTCTAAAAATATCTATCTGTATTTTCTCTTAAAAATAAAATGCTCATCAATCAAAAGTTCAGACTCAAAGTTGTATGAACTAAATTATAATTATGTATCAAAAAAGCTGCTGCTTTGATTAATGTTATGCTATTAGAAGAGGATAATTGCTAATGCTAATAATTGATAATGAAGATATAATATTCCTACAGGAGGATGAGTTTTAGTTACTGAAATAATACATCCTATACTTTTTCATTTTGACATAGTTGCAAGCTAAAGCTATATCTGGGAACATTTTTAAAATTCCCACATTAACCAGTTTCCAGAATTTTATTAATGATTTTAGGCAGTTTTGGAATATTTGTGCAATTATGACGTTTTTAGCGGTAAATCATTACCTATGATCTGTATTTCTGATGAACCTTTATAATATAAGTTCGAGAATGTTTTTTTTCAATGGATATGGGTATTTTATTTATATGAATTGATGTATGTGCATGAATAACTTGTATTTCATGTAATTGTATGCACACTTTACCCATATTTCAATTGATTAATATTAATAAATGAAATTTAATTATTATGTATTTGCTATCATTTTTTAAATCGACCAAAAAACATAAGCAAAAAAATAAATAACAATTCCTATAATATAGGCATTATACCCATTTTGCCACCTTGCGGCGTTGCCATGTATGCCTGAATGGCCTGAATCAAGGACGTGCAAAGCAGTCATTTGTTTTATCTGATCGTTACCCTAGGACATTTCAGAAGGCAGAGATGGCAGCACTAAAGCACCCATTTTTAATCTCGTTGAGTGGCAGCCATGCCCGTGGTTTCTCAAAATCCTTAAAATTGGTAACAGTGTTTTTTCCTCACCGTTAAAGATTCCCGGGAAATACTCCCGGGTTTGGTTTGGTTGGGTTGGGTTGGGTTTGGTTTGGTTGGGTTGGGTTGGGTAGGGTTGGGTTGGGTTCTGTTTCGTTGGGGGTGGCAGCCTTCGCCGTTGTTTTATTAATTTAATTTATTAAAATTTATTTTCAATAAAGTTATTTTAACTGAAACCGCCTATTGGAATGAATAATTTCGTCTTGAGAGCGACGTTAGCACCACCTAGGCGGATCGGCTGTGGATGACTGTGTTTCAAATCCTCTATGTTTAAGGTATAGAACTTGTACCTTTCTGTCTTGAATGTTATCTTTTTATATCTCGAACTTTAATGTTTTCACTGAAGTTAGCCGCTGCAATCTCCAGTCAGTAACTGTATAATAGATGTAGAAATACGAGATGTTTACTTGCTGCAAAAGCATATATGTTTGATTACAGTATGGAAAGTACTGTTTTACCTAGTAAATTTTCAGCTGGGCCGCATGGACTTGGTGAGCTAATGCTATCCATATACTTAATTCGTCTTGCTTTACTCAATCTCTGTTACAAACTGGGTTTATTTTGCTTTATAATACTGGGACGGTTTACCTGCGTTAATTTTTTTCAAATTACATTTATGGCGTATTTTTGTTTCTATTACTAAGGTGATCCTAACGATAAATCGTTGAGGAAAGTTGAACTTGAGGTAATGGTCCCTAAAATAATGCGAGACAAAGCGAAAGCAGAGAAATGCTCTCAAGAAGTGAAAGGTAATGAAACCATAGTTATATAATCTTTAGTTACATAGATTTCTTTAGTTATTGTCAGATTATATTCTAAGCTTCATATACTTTGACTTTTTCAGATTTTACTGAGTGTTGTCGAGATTCAAGCTTGGCCATGGTTTTTAAGTGTCGGCTTGAAAATACTCGCTTGAAAGATTGTCTCGCTCATTGGTATAATGACGAAGGATTTCGTAACGAATGCATAGAAGAATATTTACGTGAACGTAGCGAATACCGAAGGACAGGAATGCTGAAGAAACACCGGGAATTTTTAAAGGCATCAAAAAGTTAGCAAATATCTACACCGGTAGGCGTTTTTCTACTGATCAAAAGTTTTGAAAGCCCTTTCGCTAGACTTAATTGTAGTCACCATGTTGCCCATAATGTAGCCACGGTAACACTCTTATTATTTCTGCATAAAATATCAATTGTAATTTTAGTAGTCTCGTATCCAATCCAATAAAATATACATCGATATATTAAAAAATAATAAAAAAACAATTTGAATAAAAGAGTATAATTTTGAACGATGAAATCAAGGAGTCGAAGGATTAGGAACTTACGTTTATTTAATTTGTACTATACATTAGAGTAAGCTGAGTAAAGTTTTCCACTTACATTTGTCAGTCATTAAATTTGCAAAACAAACTAAAATTCAGTTGTTTGCCCTGTTTATCCATGATTGCGTAAAATAAATTTCCTAGAATGAACAATTTCCTGAACATTAAAGGGCAAGAGGAATAAAATCACAGTTTTTTTCATCATCAGAGACTTCTTCATCAGCATCCCTTTCTTTCATTGAAACCCATCTCCTCACTAAAATCTCTTCCACTGTCAAACCATCAAGACATTTTGGACTCGTGAGTTGGGATTCAATCATGGATTCTGGCCATTCAACTCTGCATATCATCAGCTCCTGTTCAGATAGAATAAAATATTGTAGTAAAAACATGTTAAACCTTGATCTACCTCCTTCAATATCTACTCTTAGCTAGTTATACAAATTTTGAAGATTGTCAGAATAAATCCTTACTTAAAATTGAATTATGGTAAAACTTCTCTTTACTCAATTACAATTCTCAAAGATAACTTCAGTATTATACAACAAAAACTCTTTATTGTAAAAGAGTGAGTTATTCCCTTTCACTTTGGATTTACATTGAAGAACTCCAATGCCTTTGAGATGCATTTAAAACTGTTTCATGTGGGCAGTGAGGCAATTGTGAGAGACTACCGCAAGATCTGGTTGAAAAACAATTTATTTGAGGGAATGATCATATAGAATTCAGTTGTTTGCATAGATGTTGAACAATCTGTAAATAAGTGAATGGATCAAGTAATCTTTTAGAGAAAAAAAGAATGAACTTCAGTCAAGAAAGATTTTAAATGACCTCTTCAGGCTTAAGCAGTGGAAAGGATGCAGGAATAATCAGAAAATTTAAATAATCCAAACTTTTATTTTTATATAGTTCATTACTTTTTAAATTAAAATTACACTTTTTATTAAATAAGATCATTAAACAGTTTATTATTTGTTGCATGCACATTATTATTGATTGTTTCATAAACTTGCTGAGATTTTTCTTCACACTATCATGGATCTTTTTAGGTATAACAATGTCATTGTAGTAATTCTTCCACTCCACTCCAGACACTGCAAAAAGTACTCAGAAGAGAATACTCGTGTGCCTAAGTTATTTGGAAATACCATAGGAAATATTGGCAGCGTAGAAAATCATGCATAATCACAATTCAATGCATGTACAAAATTTAGGATAACCCAACCATGGATAACTAGGAATTCACTGTAATTGAAAAAATTGTTTTAGCAATGGAAATAGCAAGTGATGCTGCAATGCTCAACTGCACAATGGTTTGCAAATTAGCAAAATAAGGGAGAATACAGGAAAATGAAGTAAAATGGAATCAGAAATGGTCATCTCTTTCCTTAGAAAACTTTCTGATGAGCTCTCACATGAAACTGAGGAACTAAACAAAATTTTGAGATTAAATTAAAAATCAGTTTCGAGGAATTGGCCCTCTTCTCTGAGGATGAATGGATTTTTAGCAAAAAATCATCTTTTTCCCCTGATAGACTTAACAGGAAATGAAAACTATTAATACTTCTAAAGAAGGGAATTTATAATGGACAACCTTTGAGTTTCTGTTATTTATGACTAATGCATAGCGGGAATGTTATGAATAATCTCTTTCAAGGCCTAATCAATACTTGATATTGTGTTTACACATTGCCAATCTTAATTTCATAGTCATTTTCCACTCATTCGAGGATTTTACCCGAGATTTGTTGATGCTCTCTTGTGACTAGAGGCCACAAGCTTTGATTTTCATGCAACATTTATCAATAGGTCTCCGTCAATCATATAACACAGGAACATGTTTATGTTCATGTATTTTACAAATAGATCTTTGGTCAAATTCATATAACTTGTTTTCATTACATTAATGAAAGGGAAATTTTTGCTTGTTTCTTGCAAAGGAATCTGATATCATCCATTCATTTTGGTCTTTGATAATACATTAGCAACTGAGTTATGACTAATGCTGAATAATAGCACCCATTTTGGTCTCTCCTGACTAAATTATATAAAGAAATGTTATTCATTAATGATAAATATTATGCATACATTTATTTTGTGTTTACTATATATTTAGATAGTATTTTTATATAAATATTATTTAAATAGGAAGTACTCAATAAGATTTGCTTATTTTAAAAATGGAAAACTCAGTTTGGGCTATTGAGAATTTTAGCAATCCCCATTCTTGCTCAAATATGACATTTGGAGCCCTCAATGACAGAGTAACATAAATACATTTCTAATATTCTCCATGGCATACAAAAATCTAATTTCTTAACTTGTGACAATAATCATAAGTTTCACAATCCTTTTCTAGCTAGTTGTTTGCAAAGCAAAGAAACAAATGTTAATAAATACTGTATAAACGATTGATACTTATTATTGTCTATTTCTTACTGGAAAAAATTGAAATAAAAAAGGATTTCTCGAAAAAGACTTAGAAGGAATAACTGATCCACTTACTAGAAGTAATTTTAGCTTATCTGATACTACTTACATATAAAATTTAAATTACTTCCTAAGGTCACCAACCTTTAGGTCACTAAGAAGCATTGATTAATAGCAATGAAATGTAAATTCTCTGGAAACAAAATGTAAAAATATTAATGTTTACTTTCCAACACAAAAGTCAGTGTCAATTTCAGTAGTAGTATTTTTGAAAGTCCTTGGCAGCTAAGGTAATTTCAGACATATACACTCCACTTCATCAGCATCCCTTTCATCCCAATTCCTGGGAATTGAACCCAGCACCACTTTTGCCAAAATTGAACCCACTTGGCTATCTAGGAGCCCAATTCAACCATCACCTTGGGATCTATCATTAATGAAATGATATTTAAAAGTGTCTATCTCTGATCAAAATTTGTTATATTTTACACAGCAATAGATTGACCAGTAATAGGATTTAGAATCTGAGAATTTCCTCTAAAAGTAAAATTATCTCAAACAATAATTATAGGTATTTTTATAATGTATAGGTAATTAACCCAATTTTGCAAAATAAAATGAGTGGCAAATATATTTCTTGTAGGATATCTTTTACATGATCTGATATTTAATTACGATGACAAACAAAATACCATCTACAGGATGCCAAGAATTATGACCACATTTTTAATGCGATATCTACTTTCTTTAGAGGGAATAAACTCAAAAAAAATATCAAAAATGGTAATATTTAGTGAATGACAAAAAAGACACTTAAGCAGACTTGAATAAAACTCACCTTGGCAACATTTTCAGATAGCCGATTCAAACCGGCGAGTGTATTCCATGAGATAGAAGAGGGCTCATGAGGGAGTGAAGGATCAATCACCACCAAATAAGACGCATGATAAAATGAGGGTCCTTCTTTGTAAAGCACTGTGAATAATAAAATTGCACTCTCAAATGAAGGAAGGAATGATGTTCCAAATATTCATTACTTATTGTTCATTATTGTAAACAAGCAAAATTCTAAAAACAATTAGGATTGCAAAAAGATATATGACTAGGGCAATCATGCAGCATATGACCAGTAACAAAGTAATAGTTCTATACTAGAGACCTCGTGATAACTTCTTCATATTTCACCATATGTTAGCTGTAATCTAAAAGTACTTACAGAAATCTCCACCAAACCTAATCCCAGGCTTCACCACCCATCCCTTGGAGCGGAAATGATGATAAACTGCATATGAAGTCTCAAAAGGAATTGAAGATTGTGAAGCACGGCTCAGTCTGAAGGCATTCCAAAGCTCTTCCAGGGTCATAGCTTTGTAATGAGAGTTAAATATTGATTCAGGCATCTGTTTGCTACCAATGTACTCAATAGCTGGATCCATGTCATCGTTACCAGAAGGTTCTTTGTCAACTAAGTGTCTGTGTGAAGGAGGGGAATCTACAAGATCAATCACAGTGATTGAACTATTCATATCATTAGAGCATTTTTCCTCATTAACACTTAAAGTACTTGTTTTGCTATCTCTTGGTTTGTCTGGTGACAATCTATGATTTCCATTAACTACATCAGTTGTTACGACATTTCTCTCCATGCCATCATTTGAAATATTTTCCTTCTCATCATTCACTTTCTTATCAGCAGTTACTTCATCACTCAAAACAGTAGCTATGGATGCAGAATCTTTTTTTTCACTTGAGACAGCATCAGAATTTTTTAAATTATGAGAGAAAGATGCAGTGTTCATGGAATTCTCTTCCTTGGATTTGGAATCAACTGCAGAGCCATGTAGCTGCTTTTTATCTTTTATTTCATCCTCATCTGTCCTGCCATCCCACACCTGCACACATCCCAGAGCATAGGCGAGAAAGAAAGCTTCCTCAGGGAAGAGTTTGAGCCAATCTAAAGACGGAAGGAAGTAGGAAGGATCGCTTTCCCACTGAGGGCCTCTTTCTGTTTCATCATCAGAATCTGAGTCAGGAATAACTATACATGGAGATATTTCACTATCACTTTTCAAACTACTAACAGTACTTCCTTTCTCTTCAATGACATCACCATTTCTTAAACTACTTCCTTTGTAGTATAACTCTTCCACGTCATCACACTTTGATGAATCTTCTTCACTCTCCAACATCTCTTTTTCACCCAAATCTATTTCAATGGCATTGTTTTCATTCTTCTTCATATATCTGTATTTATCATGAGGTAACTTAGTAGAAACCTGTGATGACAATCTTCTCCTGTTTGATGCATAATCCAAGCTGCACTCGCCATCATCCACACTTACAACAATTACGTCATCATCCGTCTCTGAATTCTGCTGTTCTCTCCATTCCTCACTCCTGCAACTTTTCCTATCATTTATCTCCACTATTTCACATTCTCTACTATTACTTAGAATATCATCCTTGCACTTTTTCTCATCAATATCACCCAATGTCTTATGTGACCCTTCCCTGGATGATCTCAAACCCAAACTTACCTTGTCCTCACATTTCAATACATCCTTCTTTGTTCTTTTTTCCCGATCGTTGCACAACTCATCTTCAAACCTCCTCTTGGGCATCCTTTTTTTCAAACATTCGCCATTATTAACATTTTCTGATGTCTCGGTTCTGCTTTTTTCCTCAATTATTTCCACAAAATCATCTATATTCTGTATTTTTCCCTTTTCCTGTGGTTCTTTTACAAACACCAAGCCTTTCATATCGGTCTTAGTCTCTGAATTAGAAGTTCTCTTCTCAGAGTTGACTGGTGTAGAAACGATGCTTACTTCATCCTTCCCTTGAACCCCCTCAATTTCTCTTTTTCTCACATTTTCCAATTTTCCATTACTTACAATAGAATTCTCTTTCTTTTCCTTTATTATTTTATCTATCTTAGGGTTTTCCTTGGAGATAACTTCATCTACAACTTCTACCATCTCTTCTTTTTTATCATCTCCTTCTTTTTCAAAATCACTTGATACTACCTCTCTTTCATTATCCATGTATTCCTCTTCATCTCCTCCACCTTCCTTCCTTGGTTCTTTTCCCACAGTTTTTTCTTTCCCTTTGTCAGCTTCTTTTGACCTTGTTTCATTCTGGCACTCTTTCACACTCACTTTTACAACTTTCCTCTCCACTCCACCACTGTTCCTTTCTTTTATTTCTTCATCATATATCTCCTGAGATCCTGACTTGTCAATGTTACACTTCTCTAAAATCTTTACACTCTCATTAGAAGTACTCATTACATCTTCCTCCTTGCCACTCAAATTAGATTCCATTGCCACATCTTCCAAATCAAATCCTTTACTATCTGCATTTCCCTGTCTCCTGAATCTTGTTTTACTAGCAGATGCTCCATTCTTGTCTTCCTTTTCAGCAGAGCCCTCATTTTCTTTTCTGCCATCTTCTGAACCATCTATCAAAAAGAAGACACTCAAATAAAAAAGCATACCTTATAAAAAATACAAACAACTTTACTGAAGAAAACAGACTAGGAAGTTTCATCTTTCAAGTACCTATCATAAATATATTATGAAGAGAGAATATCAATCTGAAGTCATTCAAATATATAAAATAAAAATTATTCCTATTCTCATGTCTTTCCTGTTATCAACATCTTCAAAGCTTATTTTAGAAAATTTAAATTGCAAAAAAAGAGCTTGTCTTCAGTATGTTATGGATTTGTATCATTGACCTCCACAATGCCTCCATGAGGATTGTAAAATTGCAAAATAAGGCAATTTTTGAAGAAATCATTCCTTTGAAAGAAAATACTTGAGCAATACAGTAGGAGAGAAATATTAAGTGTAAGATTAAAAGAAGAAAACACTCCCAAGAAAAATTTATTCTTTTTTTGGATTTGTAGTCACTTGCTACAAAAGAATTCAGTTACTATGTGAAGAAATATGGGGATAAACTAGCAGAGAATTAAAATAGCTCTGCAAATCACAAATTCAAATATTTTATGCTTCAAAAGCTTTCAAACAACATTATTTGCTACACTTTAGTTCAATATTATAATTTGTTTGTGTTTGCAGATATGGGATTGACAAAAGGAAACACTACCAAGGGAATTTTTAAGTTAATGTTCTGCTTAAAAAGAAAATGGATAGAAAAGGTCTCAAAGCTAGTATCAACTCTGAAGATTGCTCTTCATTATCATTTCACAAAACAAGAGAATAAAATGGATTCCCCTTAGAGCCAATGTAAGGCAGATGAGAAGAAAAGGGGATGGTGTAATAGATAATGTAAAAATTTATGGTCAATTGACTGAGGCAGCTCATTGACTGAAGGGGTTATAATTCATCTGGGGATGGGAAAAATTCACACTATAAAAGGGGAAGCAAAGGATCTTACGTGGAATCTTTATCAAGTATGAGTAAAAAATGAATAAATCACCTTCTTCTGTGTTCACCTGTGTGATGACATAACCAAAGTCTGCAGCCCACTTCACCATCTTCCTCCACTGCCTATCCCTTAATACAGGGATTCCTCTCACGCTTGAGTCATGGCCTCTATCCTCAAAAATGTTTCTTCCAAAGAAACCCTGTTAATATTCAATTATTCCATTAAACTAAGAAGAGATTGAAGAAATAAAGGGTGTCTAACTGACTTAACTACAAACTACTGTCTAGCTGACACAATTCAGGAGAGAAATTTGTACAATTTGTGGACGTCAAATAAATAAGCATTTTTTAAATTAAAATTAATTTCATGGAAGTTTATGAAATATTAAGGAAATGGAAACAATTATTGATAATTTTTTTACTATGGAATGGCATTGACTAATGAAATCTCTATGTAACTAGAAGGTCCAATGCTTTAGTTTGACAAAATGTTGCATTAGAAAAACAATTTATCCTATAAAAATTTTTTATTACATACTTTGATAAAATAACATCCTCATCCATTAATATCCTGACAGTTTGTCCTTAGCACTGTGCTGGACCTCATAACTTAACCTCCTTACTGATTAATAGATGAGCATTGCCATATGCAAGGGGAGGTTTATGGGGATAATTTCCCCCAAAATTATAAAATTAACAAAACCCTACTTCCTGCTAGGGGAAAATTGCTCTGTCATTTGCTCACACATTCTTGATCATGAGTCTCACACCCTTGGAACTTAAGAGAAGGAAATATTTATTGCCCCCTTCTAGACATTGGTATACAATGCATGAAAGAAAAGAAGAAGGCTTGGTGGTCAATGAATAAGAGAAAACCAGGAATTCTCCAATCGCCGAATGCTGGCAACTGAAGAGCACAATTCCTCAGAAACCAGGTAAACTAGATGTTTATGAAAACATCTTCATACATCAAAACAAAGGAAAACTCATGAATGCCAACGATGGTCCCATTCCAACTTCTATATTATACTCTCTTCTGGACACTGCTTCTTAAAAGGAGTTAATCCTGGAATTTCCTGTTCCCCACCTTCTTCCCAAATGTCACACCAAAAAAACCCCACCCTAAAAACCCCCTCCCATGACAAACAGATACAAATACCTCATTCATTTTCATTCAGCATTTAACCCCCTTGATGATAGAGACATAGTCTCCAAAATTCACATTGGGAGTTTCTGAAAACTGGCTGCTACACCTCGCATTAATCCTTTTCTGAGGAATTGCATCTGTCAGTTGCCAGCATTCAGCAACTTTTTCTCTTATTTTCTTTTATACAATGCATACTTGAGCAAAAACTGCAAGCATTTATGGACTTTTTCCTGGTCTATCAGTTTATTTGAACAAATTCGAGGTTTGATCTCTTAAATGATATATTTTCATAAAATTCATATTTTCATATAATTCATAAAAGTGGTTTGTCACTCATGAAAACAAGCCAAATAGTAGCATATTTAGAGTTATACGAAATCAAGCTGTTAACAAGCAAACCTTTTTCACAATCTTATTAACCCAACACTTTTAATAAACAAATGCAGTATGTATGAAATATACTGTCGAGACCATCAAAGTGTACATGTAATGATGTATCCTTTAACAATATTAACAATTATCATTAAGATTTATAGAAATTTATAGGATCTCTACACTTAACTCACAAAATAGTATAGACATTTGCATCCTCTAAGTGAAGTTCAGAGAATATTGACAACAACCAAATATTCTCTTAAGATATTTTCTGACCAAAGAGTTCAATCTAGCATTGTACTGCAACCACAAAATAATAGTTTTAACACATGTGAATTATCTATATGTCTAAGGAAAGCAAAAAGAATTTTTATCGCACAGTTTTATCTTATTAAACAGACAGAATACGCCTAATGCTCCAGTGCACCCTAGCAATGAATGAAATCCAAATGAAATATTATAGTTCTGGATGTAATAAAAAATTTAATACAATCTCAATAACCTCATAGGAGAACCAGGCTATGTTGCTAATCTATAACCTGTGTTAATAATATAAAAATGAACGTAATAAAACCTATAAGGATATAAAAATTCATACAAGATACACATATAATTCCATAAAAAAGATTCCTTCAACTCCGAAGGAAGACAGTTTAAAATATTTCTTAACTTTATACGGAGCTATCCTGTTCTATAATTCTTATGATCGTAATAAAGTACGACGCAAAGCTTATTGACATATAAATAGTAATGGCTATTTCTTGAATAATAATAATTTAATTTCCTGGTATTTCTCAAAATAAATATCAATGCCATGCTATAAATTTTTATCAACAATAAGTTTCACTATGACAGTGCTTGAATTAATAAAAACTATGCATCACACGTTCACTCGACTTAAAACTAAAATCAAATTCAGGATATATTAAGGACAAAAAACTAACCATGCTATGGATGTCGCTGATGTCCTCTGATGATGGGAAAACAACACCTTCTCCATCATAGAATCCATTATAACAAGGCCAAAGATCACCACAAGGAGGAATCCCCAACTTCTTCCAAAATATAATAGGAAAGGGATTATTCGGAATCACACCAGGTACTTTCTTCTTCCTTTTCGGCTCCTTAAATTCCTGTTCAGCAGCTCTGAAACGTCAAAATTAATGATGAAAAGTTGACATTATTATACTAGAATCTTTAAATGGATATTTTTTTTAAGAATGTAAATACAATTGATGTAAAAATTGTGATTGTACCTCTTATAAAGTACCAATGGAAGTAGTAACTTAGAAGTCAATAAATTTGGCTTCACAATCTTTATTTGGACATGAAACACATTTCGAGCAGTTATCTATTGCATAGCAATCATTGTCACAAAATATGAAATTACTAATATCAGTAGCAATTCCCACACAAGAACCAATGGTATCGATTATTAAACATTGATCAAGATAATAGAGAATTAATTTCCTCGAAAGACCGGTGTTATACATTAGATGGTTTTGGACCTTAGAACGACTAAAGAAACACTGAATGCAAGGAATGCTGATAAACTACAATCCCGCGATTGAATGTAAGAAAGAACATTCTCAAGCAATTCTTAATTCGCCAAATAATTCCAAGACTTTAATAAACACTGAGAAATGATCATATAATAAAACTTACGGTGATCGTCCTGAGTGCATGATAGATTATATGCTTAAGTCAGCCACTCCGATAATCATAAACTTCATCCACTTCAATTAAGGTATCCCATCGTGAATACCCCGCGTTGAGAAACTAGCTCAATTCAGTACATAAATAAAGTAGAGAAAATTTTCATACTTTTCTGCCATCGGCTTACGCGACAGCAAGTAACCAAGATCAAATCATCGAAATTGTGCGCAGCGGTTCGCAGTTTGGTCAATTTGAATTTGCACTGGCTAAGCCCTCAAATAATACAGAGACCTTTGCGGAACCGAACTTAAAATTATAAGCACTCATTCGAAAAACTCAGAAATCTGGTTATTAAAATTTTCCTCTCTTTGTACACTACTACTATCCTCAGTTTGTCCAACACATTACCTTTGGATAAAGATGAAACCGGTGATTGCAATATTTTAAACCAAAACGAAGACACTCATTGTACATACAACATCGACTACTTGTCTTGACAATTGTTCGAATTGCGGAAAAGTACATACCGTACTTTATTATAATTAATACGTTTTCATTACCATAGTTGATAAGGAAATGATTTATAATCTCAAACATTATTCATTAACTATCATCAGCCAACAAATTTCCTCTCATGTACCCAATACACTACGAATCCTTAATGTTTCTGATGCAGTATCAGTACTTAGAACCATGTCCTTGAAGAACAGCTTTATTACTTCTGGCCTTTTTAAGACGTACGATTTTCCTTTTATATGATTACATTGATGTATACACAGCTTCCAGGTAACGTAATTCTATTTGGAGAAATATTTAAAACTAGATCCTAGTTGTATTACGTGAGCTTTAGAAATCTTTGACAATGATACGTAATCTTTTACTAGTAAAAGATAAGAAACATCATCAGAGTTTACAGAGCCAATTCTTCAGTCTTTTCTGGGACTCGTGTTTGAAGATTCCAAAACAAGATATTTATCCTGGGAGTTCCCAAAATCAGAGATCATGATCTTGACAAGTTTCCAAAAGAGGAGATAATGATTATTATATCAAATAGGTTTTTGAAAAATGGTTAAGGCATGGAAAAATTATAATTAGTGTTTCTCTTAAATAAATCACTGTATCATATGTATACTTTCTTTCTCACATACATTAGTTTTGCTTTAGTGTATAAAATAAGTGTGCAAATATCTAAGGGTTTTTATGTATTGACATGAGATAGAAAACTATGGGATCAATAAACCTCCCTTTTATCCTAGCAGGAATAAAAATTAGCCTTAGCATTCTAGTAGTAGTAATGTTGGCAGTTTTGTTGCATACCTGATGAGGCTACCATTAAGCTAATACTTTCAAAAACAGAAAAATAAATTATTACTAAACCAAAACTGAAAAATGCAGTCCCATTTAAACTAACAAATTTCTAAAATTGGTCAAAACTTGGTAACAATCTAGTCAAACTCCGGTCTTATATTCCAGTTAGTAATGTAAAAGTCATTACTGGTAGTTGCTGAGAAGAAAATTTAATAACTTTCTTTTTCCTACAATTCTCAAAGGAGGATGTCAAAGTCATGCACGGATATTGCTGTGGGTACGACAGCACTTCCAGTCCATGTGATCCTGCAGATCACTCATAGTTTGAAATTCTGTAAACTTGAGACAAAAACACTATAGAATATCTGAAACAGCAGCTGATGTTCAATGTTTTTCATGCTGCAGCTCTATCTTGATGATTAGCAGTTGATTTGTCCAATTCTTCAATTAGCTGAATTGGTGTTATAAGTTGGTGATCTATATGCTGTAGTTCCATTTGAAAAGTTTTCTGCTTTTGGTACCTCGAGTTTTCACCAGTACAATGGGGAGCAGCATCTAAATATTTATTTAGTGTACTCACTAAATTTAATGGAGCTCACTACTTTCAACTAACACTTTGATAGATTGTATAAAGATTTTAAATATTTAGAATTATATAAATTTGATAGCCAACTGGGTAGCATGTTTTCCATTTGTGACAGTGGTCCCCCTGTTCAATATCTGGTTGGGCCCATTTGCACAAAATGACCTCAGCTGTCAAAGCACTTTTTAAAATACTACCACTAATAAGTGTACTTTATGATTATGACAATCTTTAGAAATATTTAGAATTGGAACTTTGTGAAAATAATACAAAGGTATTTTGAGAGATTCGTCATGTACAAAAAGATATTGTTTGTTCTACATATAATATAGAGTTTTATTTTGACAATGGTGGGCAATTTCTAAAGAAGTCTTGAAGTAATGGTTTTTACCAAAAAAATATCTACCTGCCAACTTCTGAAGTAGAAAATGTTTGTATTTTATTATAAAATGAATATTTTTGAAATTTTTAGAGCTTCCAGAAATCTAAGTTTCATCACAGAGAAATTTAACTATAGGTATAAGGCTGATTGGCTGTCCACATGAGATAATGGATATCTGAATTATCTTGTAATCCCACCTCCATCACAAATCTGTACAGACTTTTTGGTAGGCATATAATGGTGACTAGTGTTCATCTCATAATTTCTCCATGTATTTTCCTCCTTCAGTATTTTCTAAATGTGGTATGTTTTAGATTCAAGAATATACATCAAAATATGAAAATGAAGGTGGATATGAACCTCCACTCCAAAAAGTGCTCATTGCATATCTCAGAGTTGCTACCATGTAAAAACAAGTTTTATGGCATTTTAATGAAAGCAAAATCTAGTGGCTACATTTTACAGTAAATATATCTTTGAGCTAAGTAGGGCATCATCAAAGCAAAATAAACATTTTTGTTGACCTTATTAAGAAATTTTGCCTACATTTTATGCTTTCTAGTCCTTATAATTTTTACTTTCATCTATTGAAATGTCATATTATACTTAATATGACATTTATACTTAAATACATTTATTTATACAATTATTATACTAAATGTGGACTTGAACCTTGATGCTGAGGATGACAAAATATGTTTTCAGCAAAAAGCATTGAAAGCAGTGTAGCTACATGGATGGTCTGAAAAGTTTCCAACATTTCTTGACATGTTTTCTGAAGATTTCTGAAAAATCTGGGGTCGGAAACTTTTCAGACCTTCCTCATATATTATTCCAATCGAGATTCCAAAATATTAGATTTAGATGCAATAAACTATTAGAGCCATAATATTTCTACAAATTATCTAATCACTGTAAGTCATTCAAAAAAAATATATAAATTTTTTTTATATATAAGACATACATATCTATATATCATTTCATAAGTATTGAACTGTAAATATTTAGTTAATTTTACTATAAATATTCCAAGATTATGAATTTTCCCACACAAGGTTATCCTTACAGGAGAAATGATAAAAAATTTCATGATGAATGAATTTCTCCTGCATTAACATTAGGTCTATGATGACTCGCTTGAAAATTTACAAACTTCAAATAATACTTATAAAAATGTTAAATAATAAAATAGCTTGTGAAGAAAACCATGCCAAATATATTTAACATATATTATATAATATAATATATGCCAAAATATATTTAAAAATACAAAATAAGCAAAAAATTAATTTAGAATTTACATATTTTAGTAAATATAGTTAATTTAGTAAGTGTAGTATAACTCAGTGGATGCATTTATATTACTTACCTTGACTTTATGGGAGTCAGATTTGCAGAAACATTTATCTTATACATTGAAGAATAATTCAATCCATAACAGATCAGCAAATAAAAGACTTTCATGTCTTATATATAGTTCAGTTTTAGTATTCTATGGCTACAAACCCTGAATATTGAATATGGTGGTCAGATTTACTTGTAATTTTAAAGCACAAAGTATATGAAATGTTCTTAATTTAATACTGCTTAATGTATCAACTGGTATCAATTCTGAGATATTAAAAGTAATAAAACTCATTATTTACAGTAATCATTTGATTTTGTTAAACAAAATATTTATGCATGGCATGTTGGACTTAGTGACATGAAATGCAAATTGAGGCTGAAATTTTGAATACTCTTATAAGATATTATTATTGAAATCAAAGAGTTAACAAATTTACAGGTAATTAAAATTCACAGTCTCAGGTGTTATCTTGTGGAAATATGCCATAATGAACAAGAACAATTCCACAATTTTTTACACAAGTACTTTTTCCACAAATTTTTTTATTATAAACAATAAAACACAGTAAAACACACACAACTAGTTTTGGAGATTAATCTCTATCATCAAGTGATGGACTGATGACTTGATGATGGAGATCAATCTCCGAAACAAGTCGTGTGTGTTTTACTGTCTTTTATTGTTTATAATAAAAAATTGTGGAAAAAGTACAAATTGTTCTCGTTCATTACAGGTAATTATTCATAATATTCAGTGCAGAGGATTATGGGCAGATGTGTCGAAGAACTAATTTATTTTGTTGCATTCAAATTTAGATTAAGATGATTCAAAATGAGATAAATGAAAGATCTGCTGATTTCCATATGAATAAGATGATGACATTAACTAAAAAAATGGGGAATCTTGGGTTGTAGAGGTGAATATCTCAGTTTTAGTTGTTATCTTCTACAACCTGGTTGGTAACCTGAAAGGAATTTCTCTTATGATTAGATCATGTTACCTTTGAGGACTTATAATTTTACCTGCAAGAGTTTTAGTTGCAGAATCTTTAAAAGAAGACAAATTTAGGATAAGAATTTTTATTTGTAGTCAGTATAGAGCTATTAATGTTTCAAGATAGCTCTTGCTTTGGGCTTTTATTTAATAATCTTTAATCCTCAAAATAAATTTAAACAAGAACCAAAAACAAAACAAAATTGAGGAGTGTATACATCAAACAGTAATAGACTGCTCACTTGGAAGGTTAAAAGTGTTCAACGAGTGTAGTTTGTAGTAGGTAGTTTGAATGTTTGTTGGTTCTAAAAATACGGAAGCTAATACTTCAGTTAAATATTGGAAGTAAATTGTCCAAGTAATCAATTGAACGTTCTTTTCTATTTTAAATTTCAATATGGTATCTTGGTGTTTTTTATCTGTGATTTGATACAGTGATCTGTGGATAGCATTTCATAGCAAAACTTACTGAAAAATATTGTTTTGATTAAGTTATTGTTAACATTATGTGAAGTTTTAATATTGTCCTTATTTGAGATATTATTCTGCTCCTGTAATTACACATCTTATGTTTCCCTAATATTTTTGAGATCAATATTTCCAAATTTTCAGGTCTATGTTCCTTTGATTTTTTCAACTCCTCAACTGTGTTTGAAAACATAAAATATTGTAGCTTAAACTACTGCCTTTCAAAAATGCTTACTTGTTGGAGAATGCTATTACAAGAAAATGTTAAGGTAGATTTATTTATATATACGGTTTTCATCATAATGTCAAAATTTATTTGTAATAAAAAATATAATAGTAGCACAAGATTTTTGATTTTTATAACAGTTACATAATTTATAAAAGAACAAAAATACCACATCTGTAACTCAAAATAAAAGTTATATTTAGTGTAATTTGTATTTAGAAATAGAAATGACAGAGGACAGAAGATGGTAGACTTCTGTAAGTAAACAACTTATGTGTTACACATTGTTTCAACACCACAACAGACAGAGGTACACATGGAAGAAGCCAGAGGATACAGGCAGTTATCAAATTGATTACATTTTGGTCAAAAAGAAGTTTAGAAATAGATATTAAAACTTGCAAAGTTATGCTGATGCTGATTCCGACCATAATTTATTAACACTTTGACATCCACTTAAATTTAAAGTCTATTAGCTCATGATACCACATTTGCATCACCAGACATCAAAGTGTTAATGATGAATTTGCACCTTAAATTTAAGAGGATCTTTCTCTAAATGCAAATGGTAACCTAGATCAAACTTAGAAGCCCTCAGAGATGGCAGAGTAAGAGAATTTACATAGAGTTCTGGGGAATAAAATGGAATCTTATATAGATAAAGTACACTGTAGAAATATGATAAGAAAAATATATAAGTATTGAAATGAAAACTATTCATATAATCATTTGAATTGTTAAAGTTAAGGAAGAATGTCATAATTAACTGCAGCAATGCTTAAGAAAGAGGATGAGAGCAGGAATTGGAAGGAAATAAATGCCAATTAAAGGAAAATAAAAATACTCAGCCTGTAGAGTGTCAAGGAAAGATACGAAAAAGATTGGACAAGAAAGACATGGAACTGGATAAATAATAGAAGCTAAATTGAAATGAGAGATCCTATACACTCTATGCAATGGTGAAAGATTTCACTGAGAGTACAAATAACAAAATGAAATTATCATTAAAGGATAGTGGGGGGAACATTATCAGCACATAAAATGAAAAAGAGGATGAAAATGAGTCCAATAATAGCATAATTCTATGGTCGCCAATTTCTTCCCTATTGGTGGGCATTTTAAGTCTTCAGGTGGGCACTAAGTATCTCTCAAAAGAGAAAATCAATAGTTAAGGCTGAAAAAGGGTGGATCAATTAGAGATTCAGATTCAAAACCAAAGGATGAGGATGAAAAATGCTTCTCATTGAAAAATTTTACTATAAGAGTGATATTATAAATAAAGGGATATGGATATTCTTGTGAAAATGAAAACTCTTTTTATAATACTTATTATAAATTCTCCTTGTTATATGGCACTTACTTTTGCAATTTTTCACGAGACAATATTTCAGAAAATTTAATTAGTATTGTATATATTACATTTGACAAAGACCCTAAATTTCTCATCCATATTTTGCTGCATTATAAAAAGTGTTGCATCAATAAACATTTTTATTTTTATAAAATATTTTGCATTAATACTACCCTAAGTGCAGCATTAAGTTATTAGGACATTGTTGCACAGTAGGAAAATTATGTTATACAAGAATGGATGGTAGATACAAAAACATTGGCGACCATGCTCATAAATACAAGGAGATGAGAAACAAAATAAAGCAGAGAGAGAGAGTTTATGATACAGTTGAATTCTTAAGCTATAGAAGAACAGACCTTTACAATAATAAGGATTATTTAGGATTCAGGGAAGTGAAAAAGATAGGTTTGTCTACTTGTTAAATCTAATCTGATTACATTGAAAAAATTAACAATGCAACAAAATGAGTGATAATTATAAAATAAATGAGCAATTAAATCTCTAACAGCTAAATAGTTGATAAAGCAAAAACATTTCAAGAATCCAAAACATAGTGGTTAGAAGTAGAAAAAAGTATGGAAGAAGCTGTCATGTGGAGAAATTAAGACCTAAAAGTGTTTTGAAATAGGAGCAAAAGATAGAAGAAATCCTTTTTTCAGATGTTGCAATAAAAGGACACTAAAAATGGAAGACATTAGAATACAGAAGGCTTTTGAATATATAGGTGTGGTGCACAATGGAAATAGTGAGATGGGTAAAGTGAAAAAGAGATGAGAAGGTGCCAGAGATAATGGAAAAAAGGAATAGGGAAAATAAATAATGACAAATGATTAGAGATGAAGAAAATAAAATAGATGAATGAAAATAGTAAATAGAGAATATTGGTAAGAGATAGATAAAAAAAGTAGTAAACTGAATGGGAAAAACAGGCTAATGGTGTCATCAGGGCCAAAAGGTGCAAATGCTAACTTGGGCCCCTTCTTACAGATGTATTGTTTACTATATGCATTTTGAAATAATAAAAAATTACCCTTGTGAAATGGGGCCTCTTCACTCTGGGGGCCCAAACACATCTGCAGAATCCCTTCTTGGCCAACTCTGTATATTATAGTAAGAGGATAAATTATTTAGAGGCTATTAACAGGGAATACTTATGGCGCCTTCCAAGAGGTAGAAGAATCATGTAAAACTAGTAGTTAAACAAAAAGGTACAAGTGGAGACTTACTGAATGGCTAAACTTGAGAACAGAAGTTGGGAACAACTACCTGAACTTAATCCAACTGAAATATTAATCATAAAAGATTTTGAGTATCAAACTGAAAAACAATTTCTCTGATTAATAACTTAAACAGTCTGATGATATAGATGAACTAATTTTCTGAGGGCCATAATGAAAAACTGATCTCACTATAAACTAGAGGATTAATTAAATAAATAACTTGGAAATGAAATTTAAAAATGAGTAAAACTAAGTTTTATATTTATATTACACTGTTTAAAATCAGTCCATCTTTGCAAACAGTGGCGTATTCAAGAGGGAATAAAAGGGGTAAAAGGCATAAAAACATCAAAGAGACGGCTCTGTGCCTCCTTATAAGCGATATACTACTAATTTTTGTTCTGTTCTCATTAACATATATTAAATGCTTAGAAGATTCCATGAATTTAATGTACAGAAAAATTAATGAATGTTTGTGTAAGCATAAGTCTTTCATAGTCAACATCTAGGATATGTATCCTTAAAAATGAAATATTCACATCCCCTTTCAACACAGATTCTGAATAGGCTACTGTTTGGAAAGTAAAAAAAAAGATGAACCCTTACATTCAGGGCAATATCCCTTTCATCTTATATTTTCCATTATTTACAAAAGAGTTCTCCTGAGTTAATTGCAATATTCCACATTAATTAAGTATTCAGCCATTCCACATGATGAATAAATGCAAAACAGATATAAAAATGAAACAGACATACAGTTAAGACAGTAAAAGCTTTAATCATCACAAAGACAGATTTATGAATTGCTCTTGTGCTGAGTTTCTGATCGAATATGAAAAGAAAAAATATTGTTGAGGTCTGTAAATCCAATATTTTATAATTTAATACCTTCCTGATTCACAATCCTTATCAAGGAGGATTCTTGTTAATGTACTCTTATAGGAGTAATTCGTTTTAGTTCAATATACATAATAGTTTTACAAAACCCTTTTTTACAAAATGCCTCAAGTAAAAATCTAAGAAAGATGTGCTTGTTATCGAACAAAGCTAACTATTGTTTTTGTAATAAAACTGACTCCATGCTCATATAATGTTGCAACTCTGGCATGAGATGAAAAAAAGATTCATCCTTCAAAATGTTTTCATCAAGAGAAGAAAGGCAAGATGGTCCTCAAACAACCTAAGGCAAATTATGTGATTCCTGTTTCTTTGGACAATCCAGTGATTATGCTACTAAGATCCACATCTTTAAATTTTGGCAATTTTTGAGTTTTAAGCATCAGATCGCAAATGAAATTTTTCTTCCAGCATTTGAGATTTTTAATTAATGCTTTATGATTCATTTCTATTCATTTTTTCAGCATACTCAAGGCATAAACATTCAATAAATTATTTTAAGAATAGTGATACACTCCCAAGACATACAAATCCTCCCTATCCATCTAAAAACGATTCATCACATACATTTCACTTCACCTCTTTGCTAACATTTTCAGATTATAAGCATTTTGTAAAACAACTACAATTTAACATTGCAATGTAAAAATTTCAATATAGCTTTTGTTAATAAATAATTTGGCATTCTTATAAAATTATTTTTTACAGTTAGTACCATTCAGTCAAGTTGTCTTGTGGGTAAATTTCTAAAAATAACTTTTGGCAATCCATGAGGATTCAAACCAACTTTTCAACTTCAAAAGAGAAAATGTAGCATGAACTTCTCTATGATGAACAGAAAGTTTCTTCATGGCATAAAAACCACCACCAAAAATCTTACTTTTCATTCGTTGAAAGCAATGGCTGAAATGTTACCATGTATCCTTGACTTGGTGTAGTCAACTTTGAAAATGAAGTCCTGCAGTAATTATTTTCTTAGGAAGGAAAGGAAGCTTTTTCTCTTGTCAGCAGGAGGGGCCATCAACATGGGGACTTGATTTTTGTGTGTTATCTGAACCTTGATAAGAGAAAATGGTTTATAAATCAGTTTGAGATTCAACCGATTCTATTATTAATGTGTTATATGATATATGTATCTCTCCTGAAGCTCTGGTCACGATGTTCATCATTATAGCAAAAAAACAATTTTGCCAGTTTTCTAAAGGATGACTTCAGTTTAATCAAATTTGGTGAAAAGTTAAAGCATATTTTGAGATCAACAGATCAATACCATGGAAATCTATGCAAAGGTATACTAAGATATAAAGAAAACATGGAATATTAACATTATTAGAATTTAATTCACTTCAAAGAAGAAAAAAATATTGTTTTGCAATACAATGCATTCACAAATGCAAAGTAATCTCTTCATCAACCTTAATTTTAAGAATCAATCCCAGAAATTAGAAATGCAAATGTCATTATTCATAACATAACATTATTCATAAAATTATTCAACTGTTTCAGCCTAACTATGATCTTGGCCCCAAACAAACTTATGCTAAACCTAAATAATTAATTGTGATCTTGCAGGAAACTCAGTAATAATTTACATTTAGGTTTCTCAAAGGTTATATTTTCTCAAAATGCAGTTTGAGCAAAGGGCTCTATGAATTTAATTTTATCTATTTTTTTAGCTCTCAATCAAAAGTAGAAAAAATCCTATATGTATACTTAGATTATTTTAAAGTATATATGTAAAATGAATGATGGAATAAATCAGCTATAAGAATTGTAAACTTCTGTAGTCTCTTACTGTGCATGGTGGCTGCATCCATGGCTCCCCATCAATCTGCATTGGGAATCTTTTACGAGTTCGTATAACAATAGAGGAACATTGGGCTAGTCGCCTTCCAGATGCTCTGAGACCAGTGCGGACTTGACCCATGTGCAGGCAGTTTTCCAAGCCAACCACCTCTATTAGTTTGTCTCCAATATCTACAAAGAGAATTATATCTTCGATTAACAAGTAATACAAGAAAGGAGTGAACCAGTGAATTACCTTCTTAACATTACTGAAGAAAATGAAAATTGATATGTTTGACAACTAAATGAGAATTGAAAGGATATGAGAATAGTAGTCTTGGTCCAAACACCAATTCCTTGACTTATGTTTACATTCTATATTAAAACTTTTTATTTTTGAGTTTCTACCAGTACAGCATAGTATAGTGCCCAGAATTAATTAATCACAAAAACTATACAGTATAAAAGACAGGGCACTCATATAGTCAAGTGGGCAGCATGGTCAACTTTGAGAAAATCAATCTTGGTTTCGATTCCTGGTGGGAGGGGTGTCTCTGTTATCCTGGAGGGGGACCATAAGCAAAATCAGTCTCAGCTGCTGAAGCACTTTAAAAATATACTACTAGTACAACTGTAAAAAAACTAGTAATATAAAAGTGAAAATTATAGCAAGCACCTTCAGTCTCACTCTGTAATATGAAACATAAATAAAGTAGAAAATATTTTATGAAATAAAATGTGTAATCCATAGTCTTTAAAATGTTAAAATTCAACTCACCAATGAAGATATACATTCATATAGCTGCAAATCATAAGTAATTCGCAGATTAACTGGTATAATAGTACATTGTCTGAGTAAACAAAGTTTTATCATTCACCATTACATCAACCACTATCCATGTTTAAGAATGCACTTGAGAATCCATTCAGCATTTAGTACATGAATTTCAAAATGTAGCTCTTCATCTGATGGTTGAGGTTTACAAAAATTCCTTCTTGTTTAAAACAAAGCTTTATGTATCTATGAATCAAACATTCATAGAGTATCTTCATGAGAGTATCAAACAGTTTTAGTAAGTGGTCTTTAAAAATGGTTGTCAAAAAAAGATCATCATTGAAACTCATGATTCAGCTGTCACAATGCTCAAATTAGGAAAACAGAAAACCTCTCCATTTCAGACAGCAGTTGCAAATGGCAACCTTATGAAGAAATACCTTATATCATAAAATGTATCTTCTCCAGTGTTACTTGGTGGAACTTCATTTAAAAAAAACACACAGTTTAATCACAACACTTGTACAATTCCACAAAAATATATAAAGATGTTTTCCAGTTTTGGTGTTTCTATACATTTTTGTTGAATTGTACAAGTTTTGTGATTAAACTGTGTTTTTTACCTCTTAACATAAAATGCCTTACCTTGAATAGCAGAGCCTAGATCAATGGAGCTGCTACATGGAGTGCCAGGGACTTGAGCATCGCTGCCCTTCTTGCAGAAGCAATTGTGAGAGCGCAGACTTGCCATTGCACCTTTGGACCCACCTAAGTATCAAATATACCTTTCAATTTTAACAACTGAAACATTACCTCATTACTCCAAAAGGAGGATTGGTATATGATGGGTAGTTTGGTTATTTATTGTCTCCTTGATTCTTATTGCAACAGCTTGCTAAGTGGATCTTTAACTGAGGACTATCTTTTATTCACCATTCTTGTGTTGGGATGGTTGTTTTTCACCCTCAAGGCAATATTGCATGAGTGAGTCTATATACACTCTCACACTCCATGAACATCTCAAGAGTGAGCCATAAGATGCTTAACCCATTTAAGGGGTATAATTCTATTTTTGGATAGGTTTTATAAAAATATAAAAGGAATATTAAATACCTTAGATAAGTTAGTATCATCATATTATTATTTATATGCACAAGGGATATTGCAAAAAGCTAGTTTCCCTGAGCTAGAGAAAATAAAATGCCTAACTGTAAATCATGAAAACCAATAATTTAATAATTTTCATCTCTGCTCTATTTCTCAACATAATCTCCTACTTTATCTATGATTTTTTGATATTTTTATAACAGTTATATTAAGCTATGTCATACCACTCTCTTGCCAAATTCCTTGCCTTTAATTCTTAAGATGTCAGTGGTACTTGGTTTTACTTTGTGAGCAGATATGCAGGAGAAATTTTCCTAAGGATGTGAATAGTCCATTTAAAGAAATTGAAAAGAAATATTTGAATGAATATTTATTAATCATCATTCCTTCAGTTGTATTGTAAATTTCATTACATGCAATGGGAAAAATCCAGAAATAAAGGAAACAGACATTGTATTAGAAAAATAGTAGAAGAACATTTGAAGATTCACTTTCAAGGTACAGGTAATACTGCAAATTTATAATGGTTTAAACAAAGGTAGAGCAAAATTAAAACTGAACAAATAAACTGTAAAACATCCATACTGAACTAAGGAGACAATCAAGAAGAAAAATGTCCATTCCCCAATAGTATTAAGAAGAGAGAAGCAAACCTTGGCAGTTCCCTTGGTCTGTGCTGCGCCTTTTCCCTTGCTGATTTTCTCCCCACAAATTGGATCCTCCATGGGTGTATGGGATGTTTAACAGGGCTATTCCTTGCAGAGGTGGACCCTTAGCTAGGTCAAGGGACACTCCATCACACTAATGAAAGAAAATTATTCTATTAACATATTCTTATGATCAATTTACAAAAATTCTTTGCAAAAACCTGCTCTTTAAATTTAAATTTGAGCACACAGAATGTAGATCAGAGATGGCAAACCTGAAGATGTTTAATATAGCCTTTTCTTCACTCCTCAACAAAAGGCACAAATTTCAATAATTTTGGGTCCCTACTTTTAACTTTAAAAGATAACAAATTAACACACCACTGAGGTTTATGAACTGGATAAATTATGTACTTTGAATATCATAAAAAAGCATGAACAGGATTTGTTCTAAGAAGGAATCATAGAAATTTTCTAAGTTAGCAAACCATAAACATCATAATTATTAATGGTGAAGATTCATGAAAGAAATAATCTTTCTGGTGAATAACTCAAAACAACTAAATAATGTGCATTAAAAATTAGGTTATCCTGGTTATCAATTAGACATATCTATTACTATTTGTGCCCAAAAAATTGTATGCATTTTATAACATGCAGCAAAATTTACCTTGAAAAAACAAAAATATATTCTTAAATCTGACTCACCATGAAACCCACTAGTGTTTCAAAAACATTTCCATTGCATCTTATACAGACAAGCTGTATTGTATATTGAAAAATGAAAGTTTCATCGTTCTTTTTTAAGATTTTATCATTAACTCTTTTGTAGATATTATTAGCTCTATCTATCACAAGGTAAGAGTATTTCAAAGCCTGATTTTAAGCAAAGATTTCATTATCATTATGCCAAAATATTTTCAGGGACAGTGTATCTTTGAAAAATAGGAATTTTCAATTAGCAAATTGAAGAATCACCTGTCGTTATGTTTCCCTCAGTTAGTGCTTTTAGAAGATAAGGGATGTGTAATAAAGACATTCATTTTAAGAGTGAGATATTACCATAATATCCAGATCCTCATGAAGGTTTTTACAAGAGGCAGCAAACTGCTCAGAAGTGGCAAACTCAAAATACCAAAGCTTGTTCTTCATTCTGCTATTAAATTTCTCAGGGTTCTTTTCCCTTTCTATGTGGAATTTAACACAGATAGCTGCATCCTAGAAATAATAACAAATGAACTTACATATTATTTTCAGTACATTTATCATTGTTATCACAACTCACTTTCTATAACAAACATTTCTATTGCTAGCAAAGAGTAATGTGTACATGAAGGCACACAAGCAAAAGCCAAAAATATGATTAAGAGAGAATTAATGGAATGTTAGGAAAATTCTCTAAAAAGGTCAAATCTGTAGCTGAATTTGAATTGATCAATACAGTGAATTTCTGATTAACAGAGGGTGGATTATTTGTTTTACAGATCATCCTTGCATGATTTTTATTCTTTCTCAATATTTTCTAAGGTGTTTTATAAATTCAAACAAAAACAATTATTTTAACTCATTATTTTTGGGTTCTAATACTGGCAATGTTACTCAGGGAGTAAACAGAGGAAAAATAACTGAGGAAAATTGATGATCAGATGAAGTGTAAAGAAGAATGGCACTGTCAAGAAAGCATTTGTGGACAAAAAACTCCATTAACAAGTAAACAAATGGACATAGCTGTAAGAGCAGTCTTTGCAAAATCATTGGTATGGAGCTCTTCACTATATTGATGTTAAGGTTGGAGTGAAAAAGAAAAATGTGGATCTAAGCAGCAGAAATGTGGATTCAGAGGAAGAGGTGTAGTCCAAAATGGACATAGGGGAGGACAAATGCAGATATATCAAAGGAAGTGGATGAGGAAATAAAATTTTTAAAGGAAATAGAGGAAAGGAAAATTAAATTCATAGGACATAGTATAAAGCAAGGTACCTTTACATCAACATTTTGGAAGGTAAGATCCCTGGAAAGAAAGCGAAGGGTAGATCAAGGATAAACTATCTCAAAGGTGCAGAAAAAAATGGAATGCTCTAACTGCAAAAGTAATAACAGGGAGGTAATAAGAATGGTCAACTGATAAGACATTCCCTTTAATTTATGAGTATGAATATAAGCAGGACTTAAGCAAGACCTTTTCTATGGAAGCACAACTATACTGACTTTATTGCTGCTGGAAAGATTCATGGTCAGGGGAAGAAAACTCTTAATGGGTGCATGAAACAAACTAAAATAATAGAGTATGTGCACAAATAATTATATATGGTTCATATAACGTAAGAATAAGAGATATAAGTGAAAGTTTGGTTCATCTGATTGTTACTATTTGTGCACCCTTTCTCCATCATTAGCCTGAATAATCAAGAGTTCACTGTACCACTATCAGCAACAATAAGGTAAGTTTATTTGAGGGTTACAATTGAATCATAAACAAAATTAGTTATACTTGTACTCTTTAGAAGAATATAGGATACTATAGTTACTTACAACTGGTCTGCAATACATTAGAAATGAGTATAACTCAAAGAACATTTATATAAAGAAAAGACTACAAGTATGAAATATTTATGTCAACAATGAGCCTATAGAGTTATATCGTTACATATATGATAGGATAGTAGTAGGCAGTTACAATGTAAAGTGAACTTTTAAGATGTCTTTCCAAACTTTTACTCTTGGTGTGGTTCAAACACAAGCTTGCAAATATAAGTATTGCAAAAGAATTTGAAGTGCTCAAAGTTTTGTATTCAGGTAGGTAGAAATCTTACAAACCTAAGGAAGTAGTTTCTCTTATTTCCATGCCACACACTCCATCTATGACTTTGCAAAAAGCAACTTAATGTCAACAGAATGTGGGATAGCAAAAATACAGAAATATTGTGAGAAAGACAAATTGGTGGCAACAGATTTGGACGGAACAGAACTCCAATACACTATCAATAACCAATAAACAGCTCACACTAGCTATAGTAGAACTGTTCACGGTCTGACCCACTTTACTGTCAACAGCTGAGGTCATTTTGCTTATATGGGCTCCAAATGGGAATTGAACCCAGGATCAATTTCACTGAAGTCAAACAAATTGCCAACTTAGCTATCTGGGAGGCCTTGAAAATGCTTATTTTTATACTTTAATATATTTGATGATTCAATATAATTGATTACTTGATGGAGTTTTGTTACAGCTGGTTTACAGTTTTGTGACATCAGAGTTTTTTTTACAGCAATGAGGTTGTTTCTACCTTCTAAAATCTTGGAATCTTTTCCCAAATTTGTGAGAAATATACATTAATGCCAGGCATATTTTCTTGGCTGTGATGGTTTAAGTAAAATATTTCAAATTAGTTATTCTCAATTCAAAATAAAGATATAGGTCACACAACCAAGAAATTCTAGCTTCTCCTAGGATTTGTAAAAATTGTCACACTCAAAGTCGTTACTTTATTAATGTAACATGACATATCTATGGAATAAATTATATTTTAAAATGTTCATAATAGAAAGGACAAAAATTATTCCTGCAGTTGAGAGAAGTAGAGAACTTACCACTCCTATAGAAAAGTAGTTATTGATAATATTATATGGAATGGGGTCTCCTTTCTTCTTGGATTCATCCTCGGCTATGTCTGTCACTTCAATCTGCCAACGGTCCATCATCACTGGTGTTGATCTCTCCAGTTTCTGACAAAGAGATAATACACACCAGAAATTCATCAACTGTATTATTAGGTTCATGAACAAATTAATTACCTTCAAACAAAATTTTTCATTCAAAACATTTAATTCCTTTTCATTAATTCTCCTAAAAATATTTGTTTATGTTCATCACTCTATTAAACTTTTTATCTGCAAAAATAGGCTTTCACTAGAAATAGAACCCAGAACCCGTTTTGGCACTCATAATATCTATGAGCCCTTTGAATAAGCATTGTTATGGTAATTTTTATATATATATATATATATATATATATATATATGTGTGTGTGTGTGTGTGTGTTTCAAAATTATAACCAGGTATAACCAGTTAAATGAACTTATAGTTCAACTTACTCATGTCAAATAATCAATAGCTGCTTCGTAATGTTAAATTTTGGATTCATTAATTCCCTGAAATGAAAAAATATCATCCAATTCTTCAAAAGAAGCAACTTCAGAACCAATCTTGCCATATAAACAATAAAACCATTTTCTCTCAAATAATAATGTTCATATAAAAGGAATAGAATCTGAAAAAAATATCTAGAGATACTAACAAGAGAAAAGATATTTAATCTTGCCTAAGTAAGAGAGCTCATGAAGTTTATTCATTGAGTACTGAAAATTGAGATAATATTACATGAATTTAAGGAAAGACTGAAAAAAAAGGAAGGGAAATAGTTTACCTTAAGTAGCTTAGAAACTGATTCCCCTTCATAGCCTCCACCCCAGCGAAGGCAGCGAGCCAGGTCATTGCCAGTTCCCAAAGGAACCACACCCACTGCTGGTTGGCACTCCAATCTAACGCGATCTGCAGAAAAATGTATGCTTTCAAAGAATAGAGAACTTATGTTATGCATAGGGAATTTCAAGCAGTTATATTACACAATAGACATAATTATCTCATTTTAAGAGGCATTTGATAGCACTGATAAAGAAAGAACAGATTGAAATATCAAAGATAACCTTTTAAATATATGATAGCCTATCTATTTGCCAGGAGTTCTAAAACTGAGTATTGTTGGACCGTTACCTTTTCTTATTGATCCCAACAATCAAACTTAAGATATTAAACAAATATTCATCCATTTGCAGATGACTCCATTACATATGGAAGGATTAAGAAAAGTAAACAAAGAATTATAGTGAGACTTTAATTGAATATAGTGGATGAATTTCTATAGAATGATTTTTAACATTACCATGAGGTATCCATTTTAAAAATTAAATCTATAACCATTAATACTTTAAAACCAGTCTATCAACCTAATATCATCAGTGATTGAGCAAACAGTGTATTTAAAAAGACTTCCAATCATTACAACTATTTGAAAGTTACTTTCTATCCTATAGGTCCTATTTTTATCACATTTTCTCACACTCACAGAAAAACTTGTACATAGTTAAATTAAGAAGAAACTGAATGATGGTCTGTTCAATTACTAAACAGACATAACTAAGAAACTTGTAAATATTTTCATGAGTATAAATATTTTAAATATCATTAAATTATGCAATGCTTTAGAGTGAACACATTTTATAAGATGTGAATGTATCAAATGGAAAATAACATTTCATAATCAGCTGGTATACGTAGTGGAGGAAATGGCTAACCCATGGTTTCAAGGACCCATCCAACAGTTCCATCTCCACCACAACAAAGTACACGAAAACATTCAGCATCCTTGAAAAGTTGAAGCCCAGGTGCTGGCCCTCCTTTTGCTAAATTATACACCTGGCGAGGGTTTAGAAGATACTGGAACTTCCGTAGCATCCTTGCACCTTGCCGTCCTCCACTTTTAGGATTGATGAATACAAGGAGAGGGATGGTGGATGACGGAGGAGCAAGCTGGAAGGACATAGGCCCCCCTTGCTCACCAGGCCTCTGCTCCAACTGTAGGAACAAGTACAATCTTTTAGTCCCATACAAGCTTTCCTTTTAAAACTTCACCTCTTTACTTAGCTTTTAAATATATTATTATTGCTAATGGTTTCCCAAACTTAATCATGCTACCACCCCATGGTTGCCTTATTCTTACTGACCTAAAGAATGATTAAAAAAAGAGTGCAAGGTTGAGATAAGGTTGCACTCTAAAGTAATGGGTCTCAACATTAGCAGTATTGCATCCCAAATTTTATTTCCTCAGATAAAACTAATTCTCACCAGGACATTATTTCTATTATATTAGATATTATATTATCATATCTATTATATTAGAGAAACAGTTATTTGTAACAACTATCAGAGTTTATGTAGGAATAAAAGTCACAAGCTTGATAACTGAACTGTAAATAATTTTAAAAAATGAAATAAATCTAAGAGAACAATAACATAAATTAAAATTAGCTACTTTGAATCCAATTTTATAAGCTTTCAAGTTTCATCAATAGGATGGGTCTCAGGAGTTACCATTGGATATTAGAGGGACTCATTGTGCATTACATGCAAAGTGATTGACGGCACACCTCTCCCAAAAAAGATAGAAACAGCAATATACTAGATATTAAGAGAGATATACGAAAAGTAATTTCACCTGTGCTACAGAAAATCAGAACTTTAAAAATAAAGGAATATATCAGTCATTATCAATTCAGTAACAACTTTTTTTCTCACCATAATCACCATTTTCATGCTTTTTTTGGCATCTTGGGTTATTATTCCAATGTCACAAAACCAAAGCAAGGACAAAATCAAAAGATGACTGAAGAGATTTTTATTTTAAAATCAAGTTTTGATTTCTATTTTGCACAGGGAAACTTACATTCAGGTACTTCTCACATGTTTTAATCACCTGTACAGATAAAAGCACCAAAAACATATTTTGGCAACTGTCATCATCTTCAATGAGTGAAGGAAACTTGAGGAGAGAATGGTTTCAACAATGGCATCTGTAAGGTCATTTGAAAAGACATCACTCACAGCAGATGCTGGTGGAGATAAACTGCCTCTGCTTGCTTCAGCTCTGTTTATGGAACGCCTCCTGTCCAAGACCATTGGGCAAATGGCAGTTGGAGGCAGAATGTGAACACGATGCTCACCAAGATTACATTCTGGCTTTACTTGTGATGCACACCTGTTGTGCAGCTGTAAACAAAATATAAATATTTATGTATGTTATGGATGTTCACTCAGTTCACAATTCACACTCAATTCACTCAGAACTCATAATATTAAAATATATTACCTTTACTTATGGCAATTATACAACTTACTATTTTCTTGTAAACTCATTGATTTTATAATTTTCAACTGTCCTCAGATTTGAAATTTTATTAAGAATAGTAGTAGTAGAATTGTTAAAAGTGCTTCAACAGTTTAGGTTATTTTAAGTCAAACGCACTGGCCATCTGGAATCCCCTTTATCAAGAATTTTTCAGTTTCATCAAGTAACCAGTGAGACAACACACTAATTTACTTGGAGTGCAAAGGATTTTTCAGGAGTAATGTAACTATTATTCTATTTTTCAGGAAATGTGTTTGTAGCGGTCAACGCTACTCATTTGTCAGCGCGTGGCCATCGCACGGTGGCTGTTGGAGGCCATGTTTGGCGGTCTCCACCCACGACCATCTCTCACATTGCTCCTGTCCGTGATCGAGTACGGAACTGTTATTCGACTTCTGCCACTGCCTACTTGAAGCGCAACCTCGTCACAGTATCCATAGCTTGTGCTTTGTACAACCGCAAATAAACTCATATAAAACCAAACTTCGGAATCAATTATTGCGCTCACGCACTATAAATGGTGACCCTGACGTGATCTGATGGTTTTCGGCACGATAACAAGTGATATTTGCGAGCACGTGGTTAGGGAACACGTGGTCTGCTGAACAGGTGGTGTAAGTGGTTCTTGTACATAGTGCTGTAAATAATAGTAGTTTAGTTTTCTCTGCTTAAATTCCTGTTTAAATTGTTTTCTGTGCCATGGCGAGTACATCTAGTGCACACGTGGACTTCATATCTGTGCGTGTTCCACCATTCATTGTGGAGGAACCATCTTTTTGGTTCGATCAAATGGAAGGGTGTGTTGCATGAATGAAATTTCAAAAAGAATCATTAAATGTTGGTTCATATCCAAACAAACTCATAGATTTGGTGGCTCTTATAACTGAGAAAGCAAGAGAGAAATATAGAGAGAAAGGAATAGATAGAAAACTGTTCCATAGTAGGAAGTTTAGACTTTGCAGTGAACACTTTCTTCCTTCCAGGACCAAACTGAATCAGCAGCCATTCTGAAAATTAAGGAAAGCATGCAGGAAGAAGCCAAGAGGTTTGAAAAAGACTCCGAGCATCCGGATTATTTCATGTAATAACACCCACTTTCCTCCCGGGCTACCCACTCCCCCTCCACATGTGTTATGGAATCCTCCCTATGCCCTGTAAGCGAGAGTCGGATTGTTGTAAAATCAGATTGCAGTCTGCAGTAGTTCTAGCCCTATTTTCTGTTGTCATTCATACTTAATCTTGGCCAGTCAAATTGTTTTTTCTGTTTTTATAGATGATCCTTTCATCATGAAAACTGATGCATAAAGACAGCCTTTGAAGAAAATTGCTGGGATGAAGATGTAATTCTCTAAGCTATCATTGGCTATTTTTACATTTTCTATGTTTTTCAGTCAGTTTAGACTGCATTGAAAATGTTCCTACTCACCAGCGGGCTAGCAATCTGATTCCTTAATTATTATACATGTGTGAGTGAAAACGTATGCCTTGAGAGTGGTTTCAGTGACTGAAAACCAGTGCAATTTATTTCATTCAGTCTTAGTTTTAAATGTTAGGTAGACAGTAAACATTACTGTTTTATAGTACTTCATGTTGATGTGAGGTAACGTTTTGTGTGATTTGACAAAAGAACTGAGTAAAAGGAAAAAATATATATTTATTATTATTGTTATGTAACCCTTCACCAGCAACACAATAAGATGAATGGAGTTGAAGGAAAGAGGAAAACAAGTGTTTTCTTTGCTTAGGCAGCTTTATCAATAGAAAATACATGGATCCTCTAAGATGATTGTGCCACAAATTTTATTAAAAATTGATTTACAAAAACACTCTAGATGGCAGTAAGGAAGAGTTCACAAAGCAGTGATAATATGTTATGGAGATGGATGAGAAGAATAAATATATTTATGACCTCAATTGCTAAAAATGTTCTAACGTAACATTTTGCAGAAAAACTAAAAGGGAATTTCACTGGCTGGAATGATGAGTAGCATTGAATCATTGTTAAGCATAAAATTTCTCAAAGATCTCCGTGGATATAATATTTTAAACCTCATTTGAATGATGGTGTAATCCCTTTGCTGTCACAAACGCCAAATTCCTCCAGATCATGGATAATCATGGGGCGAGACCTGTTTCCACACGTGTGTAATATATTTACGAATAATAATAATTAAAAAGTAATAGGTTATTTAATTCATTAAACAAGGTTTCCTTATATTGAACCCACTCCCAATCGACCCCAAACCTAACTCAACTAAAAAATTATGAGCTCCTAAAAAGAGCTGACTGACGAAAATTACTGCATTCTTTACAGCAATAACAATCAAGCCTTATTGTGTAAGCCATTTTATGATGGTGTATGTTCATTTATACCCTTTACTAACTAAAATTGTGATTTTTTTATGTGAGCGTGTTACTGTGAGAGAATTCTTGGTCACTGACAAGAAATCGTGACTTCTTTTCCTGTGACTTTATTACTGATCACAGGGAGATTCTCCTATTTTATCACTTTATTCTCCTACTTCTTCCCATTATGAAACAAAGACTGCATTACCTGTATCTTCAAATAAAAATCTTCTTATTAACTGAAAGAAAAATTCGCAAATATTCTACAAATAATAATGTAATTCCTGAAAAAAATTGTCGCAGCAAAAAGAGTCTCGCATAGTAATGCGAATCGTTGCAGTCCATGTTTCAGCCCCCTGCCAACTGATATCTGACTGATCTTGGCAGTTGCAATTGAGAGCAAGCAATCATGGATGAAATGACTTCTGACAAGGCAGTTGTTGGCTATTTCAAAAGATTTTCAGCATTAATTCAAATGGTAGGAGAGACACAGGACAAGTGCTTGAGTTCCCAAAAGAGCTCTGAAATTCTTTATTTTCTCTGAAAAAGGTTTATACCAAGGCTTTATCAGTACTGGGACAACAAATTTTAAATTGAAGTGGTATTTCTGTATAATATTTAAGAATATATTTCTTAGAATGGTCTTACTGTCATTTGGCACCACCTGCACCGTAGGCCCGTAATTCCATTGTAGCTTTTGATAGCCTTCCTGCATCTCCCACACTTTCCATGGCAGTTTCCTTCAACCCAGTGATGCACCATTGATACTCCAGCCTTTCTCGATTTGACATATGTAGCAATGCAGGAGGCGGGTGCTCTCTGTACACACCTTTCATGAACTGTGTATTTGCAAACTGAAAGAGACATCAGTTATTGTGTTGAAAAAATCAAAACTGAAATTTTCTTATAGGTAACAAAAAACTTTCAGTAATTATGTTTGTAAATATGATGCTTTATTTTGGTTTCTTATATTCTATCTTGTTTGATGGTTTTGTCGTAATGCAAATATAGATTTATTGCAGCATGTAACCCTTTAGGCATAACTATCCATACATAACCATCAAGGTGACAAAGTAAAAGTATTTTTACTCATTTGGATACAGAATGTTTTCAGGTAAAAGACTGCATATAAATGAAGAGAAGTAATAATAATGTTTCAAGATGTACTTACATACACAGCAGAGCCCTTTTTTGCCAAGGCCTACCAACATATTGAGGCAAAGATTGCAGTATGCTGGTTTGCTGAAATGCTTCAGACGCCAAAGGTGGTTTCCATCTTCTTTGACATCCTGATCCAGAGAAAAGGTAGAGGCCTGCTCAGAAGGTAGCTTACTAATGCCTTAATATATTCATACATGTAAATGAATGCTTAATTTATTTTAAATTTATCTCTGGGTTCTAAATACCACTTATAATCATGAAATGTGTCACTTTTGGCAGATACACCATTACCATGTTAGATCAACTGCCGAGCAAGAGGGAAATCTAGTCCCAGCTGCCTGACTTTTCAAACAGTGAGAGCTATAAAAGCTTTATGAGTTTTAATAATGCTTCAGCAAAATGGTATAAGAGTATATGTTTAATCACCCATTATCAGCTATATATTTTCTAAGGTCAACACTGATTCACTGACTCAATTAGCAAATTTTGTTTTGCCCTGTTCCCCAATGTTCTAATCACTTATATCTAATCCACCTCTTTAGATAACCACCAGTTCAAATAATCAAATATCTTTCTCCAATATCCTTCCCTTATATTATTCCATGATGAAATATTTTACACATTACTTCTGTACCAATATCTTGTTAAATCAAGATATTGTCAAGTATAGGTCATCAATCAATTAGCTATCCTTCTTTTATTTATTTATTCACAAAGAATTGCACATACAGCTTGATATTGAAACATGACTTAGATCTAAATATTCCATACATATGTAGTAAATAATCACAACCCTGTAGATGCCAGAATAATTCAGATATTGACGCTAAGTGTCATGGGTTCGAAACCAGAATGTCCCAAAAATCGCAATTTCCCCATAAGAATGCATTGCGTGGATTTTTGAAAATTATTTTGAGGTACTTATTGGTAAGATAGAGGAACCAAAATCTCGGAGGTTGAAGTTGAGGTAGTCTTATATGGTTCTTATG
Source organism: Pachydiplax longipennis (assembly GCA_036926295.1). NCBI lineage: Eukaryota > Metazoa > Arthropoda > Insecta > Odonata > Libellulidae > Pachydiplax > Pachydiplax longipennis. The sequence goes on along the minus strand of JAVFKF010000024.1, from coordinate 6,750,524 downwards.
GTAGAAATGTTGCCAAATGACCCTAAGTTCGACTCCAGGTGGGTGCGAAATTCTTCCATAAGAAATGCATTGCTGCAATTTAAAATTTTTTTTTCAATGCCTTACCGATAAGCTGGAAAGATAAAACCCGGAATGGTGACAGAGGCGTTTGAAAAAATTCTTTTATGACGTTAACCGTTTCTCTAGTGGTCCTTGGTTCGTTATAATATGTTATAATATGAAATTAAAAATAGAGGCAATTCATATGTTTCATATAGGCTGTTCGCCGTTCCTCTGACGGTTCTTGGTTCGATGCCTGAGAGTAATTTCTATTCTACCATGTATTTCAATCGGGGATAGCGTAATCATATTTTAGGACCTTCCCGATAAGATATTGAATTGAAATTTTGGAACAGGTCGGAATGGCACTTATCTAATATTAATATGCAATTGTGTAGCACGATCGGGACCTTAGTTCGACGCCAGATGGTCTTTTGCGCGAAGTTTTCAAAATTGTTTTGAGGCATTACTTGGTACGATACTGCATTCAACTGATAGCTTGCAGTATGCAAGCAACTTTTACTCGTGTGTGTGCATATATATATATATATATATATATATATATATATATATATATATATATATATATATATATATATATATATATATATATATAGGATACTTCCCAAATGTCACCTCCAGCTATAATGTGACTTAAATACACTAAGCATCTTATTTCCTATGGTAGTTTATTATAGAGTTCATAATTTAAAATGTTTACTTATTGACTGAGCCTCTAATAAATTTATTGAATTGTTCTTTTACAATTTAGAATTTCAACAACACTATGCCCTAAAATAATGCTGAATTAAGCCTTATTTGTCGAAGATAAAATGTTTATGTTGTGAAGCATAATATTTATTTTTTTACTACTGGCGGTGGTGGCGGAGTGATTAATGTGCTAGCATGTTAATGCTCCAACCTCTCGATCCCGGGTTCGAATCCCAGCTAATCGGATTTTTCCAGTTAGGTAATGACTGTTTGTATATGTTGTGTTTATAAATTACAAAGGAAAAATGCTAAAAAAAAGATAAAATTGGAAAAGGGGGGTTAATTGGAAGAGTGGCCTTTAAAGGCTAAAATTCACCCGAGTAAAAAGACAGCATTATTATTATTATCATTTATCTTGGGGGAAAAGCTGGTTGATGATAGATTGAAGCAAAATATATAGAATGCAAAAGATGCAATAGTAAGAGATTTTGCATAAAATTTAAGGAAGCATTATACTCACTGAATCAAGTCCAAGAAGAACAAGTAGAGGTATAGTAGTCATACCCCCTCTTTTCCATTCTTCAAGGGATACAGTGCCATCAGCATCATAGTCAATTTCACACATCATGTCCTGAAGAATCTGTTTTCGAGTAGAAATTCCAAAAAAATCAGAGAGAGACTTTTATCAAATTTCCTTTATATTTCTCAAACACATGGAAAACAAATTATAAAAGACCATTGCTAAATATTTCTCAGGCCTCAGTTAAATATTTCTGGATCCTGCAAGCTGTTCAGACCTTTATATGAGAAGACCAGAACAAAATCAAAATTCCTTTAAACCATAGTCATAATTGACTGGTATGACGTTATTACATATTGTTACATTTCATTCAAATTTTCATGAGATTAATGATCTAAGAATCATTCTTTTTATTACTTTATTTTCCTTCTCTTGGGATGAAAATATTCACAGTGTTTTCAAAATTTATGGAACTGAAAACATATAGTTTTAAATATACTCATGTGAGGAAGGCTACTCACAGGCTTCAACTCTGAGACATCCCATCCAAGGTATTCTGCAACATTCATCATCTGGTTGACTATACAGTCTGTTTCCTGAAATTTTAAAATGATAAGTAGGGGATTCAAATATCAATGTAAAGAAAAATGTAAAGGTTTCATTTGGAATCAAATTTACTTACAGCTTATGACAAATTGGAGTGAAAGTTAAAAGCCAGAAAGTATGAATAAAATCAATACCATCAGCATTAAATTTCTCCAAATACTATCTAACCAGTTTTGAAGCAGTTTCCTTTCCTTTGAAATTCACCTTATTCTTTTTAATCTAGGACATTTAAATATCTAGAGCAGCAATGAAACTTTACTAAGGAAGTTGACAGTTAATGTAAATCAAACATTTTTATCACATAATATTTATTTATCTGTATCTCTTGTTTATTTTTCAATGGAACATACTGATCCAGGATTTATCTCAAAATGCAGAATAGGTTATATAGGAATGATAAGCCAAATTGAATATTTTAAATTGAACTTTAAAATCCCTGTTTTCAAATACAGAGATATTAGATCTCTGAATAATTTTTGAATTTATCCTTATTTCCAGTGATTTAAATCCATATAAAACATTTCTTGTTGATTAGCATAACTAATGCTTAAATTTTCAGTATAGCTGCCTAGTTCTTATTATCACCTGTTCAAAAAATAATTTAACATAGGAACACTCAAGTATATAAATTGCTGTTTACAATGAAAACATTTCATATAGCAATTTAACACCAACATTTACTAAGAACCTCTAGAAGCATAACCTTTATGTAACAAGATACTTTTCTTATTTTTCTTTCATTTTCCTAACTGAAATGATGAAAATTTTAATATAGAGATCAGAGGTAAACAGTCACATAGGTTAAATAATTCAAGATTTCTAAACATAAACAACGATTAACTATTCAGAAAACCTACATTGTTGTAATTTTACAGTAGTTTTCAGGTACAAGTTCAATAGTGATATAAAAAAGTATTTGTATGTTAAGAAGCATAATCCTGGAAATTGTGTTTCAACATTATATGTCACAATGCCTCAAGCTTGACTTAATTAGAATGTATATTTATATTAAACCTTCCAGTTGATTAATTTATGTAAAATTTTACAATATACTGTGAGGCATTATCAAAAATCTCATACATATTATATATATATATACACACACACGAGGTGTGGCTATTAAATAACGAGACTGACGCTGTAAAACAATTTATTTTGATTTGATACATATTTACTTATTATCACCTTCAATATACACTTCTCCTCTATCCCTACACATCTCCATGCGAATTTTCTATTATTCAAAACAGAGCTGGAAGTCTTTTTCTGTCAGCTCCTTGAGGACGCGTGCCGTTTCTTTTTCACAGCTTCATCGGACTCAAATCTTGCTCCTTTTAATGCAGATTTCACCTTAGGAAACAGATAGTAGTCGCACGGCGCAAGATCTGGCGAATAAGGCGAATGGTCTAACACTGGGATGCTGTACTTGGCTAGAAACCTCTTCACAGACAACGAGGAATGAGACGGCGCATTGTCTTGATGGAGAATCCATGACTTGTCCTTCCACAAATTGTATTTAAAATTTGCCGTACGGATTCTTTATCAATTCCTGCAGTTTCAGCAATTGCACGAATACTTAACTGACGGTCAGATCGAATCAGATTACCGATTTTTTCGATATTGTAATCCGTTTTTGACGTGGAAGGGCGACCCGGGCGTGAATTATCTTGAACATCTTCTCGGTCATCTTGAAAACGATTTAACCACTCAAAAAAACGTGCACGCGATAAACATTCATTGCCATACACTTCTTTCAATAAATTATAAGTTTCAGTAACAGTTTTTCGCAGTTTTTGTGAAATTTCACAACAATTCGTTGCTCTATTGTTACACTTAACATTTTTCCGGAGAAACATAAAAACAACTCTAGTGAAAACGAAGGCTACGGCTATACTAATTTGTTTACAGAAGCGAGAGGTACTGCATTCGAAAGAGAAGGCTTCATTATAAACAAATGTCGGTTTCTAGCGTTTGACACATGAGCCTTTTTCTGTAGCAGCCTCAGTCTCGTTACTTAATAGCCACACCTTGTGTGTGTGTGTATATATATATAACAATAACTGAGAATAATTTTTAAAATTGAAGACTTCTTAACAAAATAGTCATACATAGGATGTACAAAAATAAATGTATTAACTTTAATATTCACTTACATTTGTATCCAGCACACCATTTCCATCTGAGTCATACAACCGGAACATAACTAGAGAAAAATTTAATTCAATTAAAATACTGTATCATAGACTACATGTTTGAAAATTAATTTATCATTTGAATAACTTTGCATTATCAATATCTGCAAATGTGTGCAAACTACTAACCTATAGAAGCAATGCCTGTACTTATTTTATTCTTCAACACAATACTGGGGCTTTATTCTAAAAGCCATGTAACTATCATCATTTTTTCTATGTTCTCTGTACTGTCAAAATGTCACCCTTTCATACATACTATGTCAAGGGATAATTTTTTATTACAATTTTAATGCACCTAACACAAGCATTTCTTCATTTAGATTGCCATGCAAGCAGGTGCATTACTTACTGTAACATTCATGGGGTAACAAAAGTTGTGATTGTTTTCAGATCAAAATTTTTACCCTCTGACACAATCTTTATTTTATACTAGTAGGATTCATTATTCTGGTTCTTAAAGTTCCAGTCAATCTTCAGCTGGATACTTATTACATTGACTATTTTGGATTGGTGAAAATCTTATTTCTCTTGACTAAATTTAAATCCAATAATTCAAAGCGATTCTTTTGTGAAATTATAAATTATGTCTTTAGAATGTTTCTATTTTTCTTAAGTTAATATCTAAATCAGGACCAAAAGGCATTCAAAATAGCAGAAATGAAGGTGAGTTAATCCTGCAGGTCTACAGCCAGATGTGGAATGTCTATTATTTTCTCCAGAATTGATGGAAAACAATTATTAGTGCTTCGAGACAAATGTACCATCATAAATAAAGGAATTACATACATATTACAGGAAACTAAGATTTAAGTTATTAAGATAAAAATATTTCTTGTAAGGTAGTTTATGGTATTGTTGCTATATGTAGGAAACTTTTTCAATAAGTTATTCATTTAATTGCTGGGAATAGCAAATGCAATTATAACTTGCTTTATGTAATTTTTGATGCTAAGCCATAAAAGTTTCAGAATATCCTGTAAAGATAAGTATGTGTGTAAATATACTATAGCTCACATGTAAGGATATGAACAATTTCAATGTGATTTACTTTATCAGAAGAAATTCATTAAACTTATTAGAGGTACATAATAGAATTAACCAAATTAATATAAGCACTCCTTAGCAGCAATCGCATCAAAGATTATGGTAGCCATTGTGAATATTTAAGCTGTTAAGTCATTTATGGTGAATATAAAAAGCAAATGATTCTTTTTGTTGCTTAAAAGGCACCTAAAAAATTTTTATGCAAATCATTGCTTTACAGAAATTCTCTTTCTATGCAAAGAACTATCCTGTTTTTGATATTTTAATATTCAATTATTGTTTCCTTACTTTATTATAGCTAACATGGGGGTTATATTTATTATGAAGCTATGCAATGCAGATCATGCCTGTTTACAGCATTCAAACAGCTTAGATGACCTTTATCATGTATGCAACTCTTCTATCAAAGACATGCTTGAGTCATGCAACCAGTGTTCCCAATATCTGATTTTAGTACACCAGCATACTTTCAATGGTGATATTGATAAAATAAACATAGGAAAGGGAAGGGTAAATTATTTTGCACTTAAGGACATCTAAGAGAGTTTATGTAGGTGATGCCTGACTGTGAGGTTTGGATCATTAATCGATTAAATGTGGATTCTTCCAATTCCCTTTGATGCTCTGAATATAACATTTAACTAACAAGCTGATTATAGGGGAAACAAAGGCAATGTTGTAAAGAATTTACTGGCACTGCTATTCATGAATTTATAATTGCAAGATACTAAAATAGATTTTGAAAATATGCCATAGTATCGAAAACCTTACTTATTACCTTTATTTCAGCACCAAGTCTCGATAAATACATCCTTCCCATAACATAGAAAGACCTCCTTAAATTTTTTTTTGAGTATCTATCTTTGTGGCGTGCAAATATATAAATTCTAGATGGACCTATTAAAACAAGGCTTATATCAACCTAAATTGAATTAGGAGACAAAGGTTTCTCCAATCACCAGCAGTGGCACCCGTCCATGGCAATTCCTCAGAAGAGGATAATTGTCCGGTGGCCACCAAAAGGCGGTCCAATGGACCCCCTGTGATCATGAAAGCATAGCTTTCGAAATACGCATTAGGGAATTCTGAATAACTGGTGGCTGCCGGACGATTATCCTCTTCCGAGGAATTGCCCTGGATGGTTGCCGCTGCTGGTGATTGGAGAAACCTTTGTCTCTTATTCATTGAACGCCGAGTTCCTTTTTCTTTCTTTCTCTAAATTGAATCACCTTTGCTGTGCATTGATATGTGTGATATTTAGTTGCTCCTACAAAAATTCTGGAAAATGATTTTTATGAAAATATACTTTCACTCATCCCATATGAACATTTCTTCTGTGTAAGGTAGTGCAAGAAATATATTGTGTCTCTTTAAAGAAGCAAGCTGTGAAATATGTTTGTGGCATATCTCATTGTACATGTGGGAAGCCTTTACTTACAATTCAACAAATACTTACCCTACTTTCTTATAAACATTTGGAATGGTAGATATTTTGTCAAAAAATACAGAACATTCCTCAACTAATTCTTCGTATCTGCTTAATAACACCTGGAATGAAAATTTTATTCATCTCCAAAACTGAGATCCTCTCAAAAGCACTACCACTCTGTCCTAAGAATATGGAATGAATTGATAGAGACTTTTGTGGTTGGATGAATTTTAAGCAAGGGAAGAATTGTAGGCAAAAAAACTGAGTAAATATATATGATGACATGTGGAGCAACTAATTAGAACTTTAAGTATCATTAACTGAGCATAGAAACAGTGTTTGAATTTAAGAATTTGATGATAGAAGCTGGAATTTGGTAAAAAATCTTTCATGAGGCAACATATGGGCAATAACAAAGACCATTGTGATCTTCTCAGTAAAAGTGATTTTACCAAAAGAGACGCCTCAGTAGTAATGTTACATTTATATAATTGATGATCCATGTTTTTCTATTCTATTCTATTCTATTGATGAAAACTAATATGCTGGTCACCATGCTAAGCTGTGAGTGCCTAAAAACCCTATATTAGTAATTTAAATGAGAGAATTGGTGAATATAATGAATTGAAGCAAATGCTCTTATGAAATGATATAATTAGGAAGATGTTAGCTTTTCTGTCATTAGCTGAATGTTAATAAGACACAACAAATTTTTCTGGTTAGATGTGAGATCTCAATAAGAGATGTGTAGTTAGCAAATATTAGAGATTACATGGAGTTTGCAACTTATATAATTTATAAATTTTATGTTAATATATAATTTTGTGATTTATGTGGAAATATAGAGTTACTATCATAAGTTTAAATTTCTATATTCTATCTAAGGATACTGTATCAGATATTTAATTTATGAGATAGATGTAAGGATGACAAGGGCTAAGACAAAATCAGTAATATCCGAATACAATGATGTGATGAACATTTTTGAAAGGCTTCAAAATATTTATTAAGATTTACCAGGAAACACACATTTAAGCATATCATGAATTTCTAAAAAAGGAATACATAAGTTTCACTGTGGTAATTACTAGCAGTAAATAGCATCATGACTTTTCTTATTTTCTAAACAAAAGCTTTCTCTCAAATAGTTAATTCTATTCATTCCTTATTCAAGTAGATTAGCTAGCTATGCATTCTCTTAAATGAAACCCCTTTGTCAGGTTTTATAAATCATACATTTTCTATTTGTTCTGGTGCAGTTGCAACTTAATTCCTTTTCCATATTTATACTCCATATCATGTGTTATGAAAGATGTTGACATCTACATCTACCAATGTAGATGTTGACTCACTGAAGTTGACACTTAAGAGTATGACAGGAGATGAGTGTTTAAGGTTATTCAACATAAAATTAAACATCTAACTGTAACATTTGAGTTTAGTCTGAAGGTTTTTGTCAGCTTCATTTGGACTTGAATTTTCATTATGAACCTAATAATTTTAAACCTTAACCTAACTCAAACCTAATGTTGCATGAGTGCGACTTGTATTATGGTCTTCCACTTTAAAGGCAGATACTCTCATTATTGCAAGCTGGTTGCTTTTGTGAGGAGCTGTGATTATGCCTCTAAAGTGGCTCAGCCTGCTTACAAGGTGAATCCTGTTAATGGAATTGATTTGATTTGGTATATACTGAACCAAATCAGTATGGTATTTCATTGTATCAATTCATATGGCATTTCAATGGTTAGAAAATTTGCCAGGAAAATGGAGGAGTCTTGACTTTGTATGTGTCCCTTATGCCAATATGTTTTTCACTTCCGTTTATCCCTTGGTTTTAAAAGCACATACCTATTCTCGCAAAGTAAAAAGTAAAAATAAATTTACTTTATCCTTATAACTTTCGCTTTTCTATCTCAAAAATATATAAATAATAATTCCTGGAACAACTTTTTATATTTACAAATTCATAAAAATTACGTCATTTCATAGTTGAAAAAGACTTTCATTAGAAAATATTTTCGGTTGACCTTAGGTTCCGATTTTGGTAGAAGCAAACTTTTTATCTTTAAATAATAATTTGCTTTAAAAATGAAACTAAACGTTTTGATATTTGGTTATCCTAAGTCGCATGGTTAATCATGCATGAATTAGGATTTTAAAATTAAAATAATACCCTGTGTTGAGCCCAAAAGTAATTCTTTCTATTTCTATGAGTACAATAGTAGAAATCAGGGATTTTATTGAATTAATAATGTTGTCCTTCGAATGATACAGAAAACGGCTACCAAACAACGATTTCTTTGGTAAAAAATGATTCATGATGATTGATTTCATACGAAGCAATTTTATCAAAAAGCTTGGCTTCTGATTGAGAGATTTTGAAAATTCAGGTTAAGGGTAGCAGCCAGCATGAAAGTGTTAATTAGGTCTATAGTTAACTAAAGTCTATTATATCAAATACAAGGTTATAACTTTATGGAATAAAAATCTTCGCAATATATACTTACACTCGAGTTTGTCCTCAGGTGTGCCGCCTTCCAAGAGGGAAAGATAGCAAACGATATCTTTGAGAGGAACTCGAGCTGACAGAACATCCACGCAACTGGTTCTTCGAGTCATCAAGTGCCGCATATCTATGAATTTGAAGGAAATGTGATTCAGAGATTGTCTAAAAAACACAATTTTGACCACCAATCATAATTTTCACTTGGAGAAAAGATTCATCTGTTTTTGCTTATTTTTGTAGAATTTTTCAGAAGTGTCAGTTAAAGTTGCTCACTTTTGCGTATAAAAGTACTGCTTCCCGTAGCTTGTAATTAATAATCATAATTATTACCTTTGTTGGCATATTTATTTATTATTATGTCCTGTATTTTGACTGTCCTCCGCAGTGACAGCCCCCAAACATTGATAAGTAACACTTAATACACAAACACTCCAAAATCTCTTACATTAGAAGTCTCATAAATATAAAAATTCCAAAATAACATCACTCTATTTACAAACAGGGTTTGAATACACAGAAATACGACGTGAAGACTTAATTTATAGACACCTTCTGGTATCTCTTCCAATACATTTACACCATATATATACCACAATTACAGTGACCACATAGTTGCAGTTTACATAGTTCCATTGGCACATATCTTTTCATCCGTTTCCCAATCATTAAAATGTACAAATAATTTAAAAAATTTACATAATTGCTCCATTATTTCACAATAAACCCCAACATTTCATAACAAATTCCAACATCCACTTGAATGGCGAGATAAAATTTTACCGATTCATTAATTTCTCTTACGATATGATCCAAAAATAGGAGAATACGGTAAATCACAATCCGATTCGTTGAGGAACATATTTAAAATGCTGAGAAAAAAGGAACCTGGCAAATAAATCATTCAATTGGGGAAAGGGTACGGAGAAAATTGAATAAAGGGCGAGTGAATGAAGGAAGATATTGAAAAGGAACGATGTGAGGTTTTCCAAAAGTTAAATTATTAAAAAACATTGATGACGCGCAAAATACTCTATCCTAGTGAAATATAGAGTGACATGTTTGCGTAATCTCGGCTGTATGTTCTATAAGAGTAAAAGTATGAACCACCGCCCACCCACTTTCGTTAACGGCATAACTTCTAATCCCTATCAGTAACTCCTAGATTTTTCTCCGTAGACCTTCAGTTGAGTTTTTTCCACAACCTCACTCTTTTTATATTTAACTGTATTCAGATCTAGTTTGAAAATATATGTTTGCTTTTTATTTTTCTCTTAGTTTGTATATATTAGCTATTATAAATTATACATTTGTAACTTTAATTTATTTATAGTTAATTTTTTCTCTCTAGATGTAAGTTGATTGTAAATATTAATTTTTAATTAATCTTACGTTTTATCATAGAATAACTGTAATGGTTAGGTGGAAGAGAGGTCCGCCAAATGAATTCAATAATGATATAATAATAATAACTTAATGGAAATAATTTTAGTGATAACATTTTTAATAATCCTCTATATATTATTTCAAAACATCAATTTTTGGTTACTTTTCTCCCAGCATCCTCCATCAATGCATATAAACAACTAACCCTTTTAAGAGAAAATTTCCCTGTTCCTGTTAAAAATAGTCCGACAAATGAAAAATGCACTATTTGGTAAAAAATTGAGTTAAAATTGAATTTTTGAGTTGTTTTTATTAGTCTCCGTAGGATGTTGGCATGTTTGGAGTCTACATTGTCTACTTGATTACGTTTGCTATGGCAAATAAATAGTTATAGTCGCGAAGCAGAACAACTACTTTTTAAAGAATTCAAAAGAAAAAACTATCCTAGGTATATTTCCTTAGAGAGGTAACAGGTCTTTCGTTTAATGGAATCCATACTGTTTTTATTAACAGGGATATCTTACTCTTTTTTATAAGATTTTGTACTATTCGACTAATTTTTTATCAATAAATATACTTTATTATTGTTTGTTTCCCCTATCAGCAATAGCTAGAACATTAAATATTAATTATCCGGAGTCTGGAATCGTATCGGAATGGGAGGTTTGTGAATCTGAGTCGGTAGAATTTCGAAACCTTCCCATCACTTTTAAAGAGGGTGTTATACGATGAATGTCTGAATAAACTACTGGTTACTCTCTCGGATGGGACACTCCCGAAATTGGAGAACAAATTTTAAAATATTCTGCCTCCCGGGATGAGGCGTTTATCTCCTACTTTTACTCAACTACTTTTATCTTAAGTTTTACACACCAATTTACCGATGTTTTAAGTTTTCACGACTTGTTCCTTTTGTAGTAATGTTAGTAGTTATCGTGGGTTGTCTAGAATATGTTCCAAGTTTCTCTCAAGGTATACTGTCTGAAAGTTTCTTGGTATAATGAATTTAATGATAATGATTCTGTGGACAATATCGCTCATACCAAATTGCATTTCTAGGCAGAATTAATATAATTGCCCCTTTGAGCCATTCATTAACGAATAATACATATGCTAAGGAAGTATCTGAATACCTTATGAACGGAGCTTATGCCTTAAATAGTCTTCCAGAATTTAGTACTCTTTGAATGCAAACCTCCCAGAATCAACTCTCCAGGCAACCCTAATCTCGGCCACCATTTTATCCTATAAATTATGCAACCGCAAATACGTGAGTTTATGCTGCGGTTGCATAAGATTAGGGCGTAGACTCTGCGGAGGTTATAAGAGCATTTCCTTTTTGGATTATCAGACCGAGAGATGACTATTTGGTTCTAACGCATGGGCTGAAATGCAAGGGAGCTTGCTAAAATGATGCTAAATGATGATGTAGAATGACTGTCTTTAGTGCGGTAATTAACATGTCTATCTGACTTCTCATTTCACCCTTTCTTATTATCACCTGTGGTAAAAGGCAACCTCAAATGATGGACATAATAGAATCTTCAGATATTATAAATACATAATTGCCAATAGAGCTAGTGTTGTTCTCAACTATTTTACGAGTGTGGGCTGGATATCACTTGACAATATATTTTAACGATATAAAAATGGTCATTTGACTTCTGAATTTTCAGTTATAATTTTTTATTTATCTATAATGCTAGATTCCACAAGAGAAATGATTATTCATTAATTCAACGCTGGTGGTCCTCCGGTTATTGTCCCACGCCTTGGTGAGTAAAGGCTGTCGCTCAAGAAGAGCTGTGTTCGTTTCTTAGGGTATCTTATGCAAATCGACTCTCTGGTAAACATTCCTTGGAGGAAACTTTGGCTCTCTTACCGTCAAGTCTGCCGTTGGATGCAGTGGGGAGCATGAGGAGAGAGTTGTTGGATTTTCGAGAGGAGTTCCTCGACGTGAGACTGTGGCTATGACTGGGAGAAGAAGCGGAATTGCCTTTGGCGATCTCTTGAGGCGCTGGAGAGCACGAGTACGAAGGCGTGCCCGTCACTGTGACCATCGGATGAACCGCCGCACCCAGACTGCCTGCAAACAACACCCCCTTCATTTCATAAACCAGAGACATACTATATTTAGGTTTCTCTTACATTTGCAATGTTTCGTGGAAATATTTTTGGCAAATTGGGAAGGAGATAATTTTCACCACATAAATGATTATACACTTTCATTGCCTTGAGACGTTAGAACGAAATTGGAATGCCCGTTATATTTCATTGTTTCGATTACTGCTGTTTACATTTTTAAAAAGGAGTAAATATTTTAGAAATATTCTATTTTGATATTTTACAATGTAAAATCCACGTATCTTAAATGTGCTCACTAAAAAGAACTCGAAAAAGGCCTCTACAAAAATCTAGCAAACCCGGTGAATATTTCCAAACTATACTTCTTACAAAAGAAAGTAAAACTTATGAAATTTCCTATTTGGCGAGCAAATGAAATTAATGTATTTAATAGAATAGAATTAATAAGGAATAAGTTGTCAATATGGAAAAATATACATCCTATTTAAATATAGTTTTATTTATTTTCTGGAGAGTTGGGATATAGATTATAAATCACGAGATAAAACATTACGGAACTGAGTTTAGATTATCTCTTCACCATTATTAGAATGTAGTAATATAGATGCAGACCCCCTTCTCATTGATCTTGAGAACAATATACTTTTATAGTTTTGCTAAAGAAGCAGAAGTGCTAAATTAGGGGGACTGTGAGACTTGTATGGAAATAGAGAATAGTATGTAACCATTTTACCCAACGGCAAAGAGAGGGTTGGGAATTCGCTTTGAGGCTAGGTAACCAATTTTCAATTTCATATTTAAAATTAAACGTGTATACATGGTAAATTTGAAATAATATTCATAGTAAAATGCTTATTCTCAGTTTCCCCGTTTGCAAAGTTATTGGGAACGCTCAAAGACGAAGGAGTATTCGCTCAAAATTCCAAGCGTACGAAAAACCAGCCGATACTCGAAAATGTGTACTCAGTCTTCGAGTAATTACCTATTTTATTCATAAATTACAAAAGATCATCAACAGGATAATCAATGATGGTACATAGAAAACTGTTGAAATGTGCAAATATCAATAGTTTTGTGGTGAACTTTGCACAAACATATGGTGCCGAAAAAATGCAAAAGTTTCGTAAACAAGTATTGCATATTAAGGTATTGTGGTTCACCTCTCAAGGCACAGTTTTGCACCATATTTTGGAAGACACTGGATTAGAGAGAGAAGGAAAATCACCCCGAAATCTTTCAGGTAATTGTAAAATGAATGTAACGTTTAAAAAACGTAACAGTAGTACCACATTAAATGAATAAATAAATGACCTGTCCTGGCTCTGGCGCCCTGATCCCGCCCTGCTTTGGTGTGTCCCGAAAGCGACAGAAGACCAGCAATGCGCTCTGCCAGCCCAGGAGCAGGCGGCGGCGGGTGCGGTTCGATCACTCCGATCAAGTTGGGTGCAGAGCCGCCTTTGCGGGATGCCAGGGTTGTGTGAGAAGTGATTGGGGCGCATGCCGTCGCTGAGGTCACTGCCGCCATCTCCTGGAAATCACAACACCTCGAGGTCACTCTTACGGGTAACTCAAACTGGAGAACACACATCCAAAACTCTGCGGTAAATCAAATAAACGTTTATTTACGTTTTACCAGATTGATCAGGCTTCATCTGGAATGTGCGCCAAGTATAGGTGATATACCGGATGAAACGGGTACCCTCGAAGAGCCCAAAGCCTTACGCTATGTTGAAAATTTCTACATTAAAAAGGTAATAGTTACAATGATGCTCTCAGACGCAGGTTGGGAATCCTTAAAAGATAGGGGACTGGAAGGTAGGCTGCGATTGCTAGATAAATTCAGAGAAAACTCTTTTGCAGAGGACGTAATGGATATTATGCGACACCTCTGCTACTTTAGACATAGAAAGTAAAATCAGAGAAATGGAACAAGTCGTCTTAAGGCCTCATTCTTTCCGCGAAAGATAGACATAAGGCACGGGAACAGTTCGGTGTTTAAACCCTCTGCCACACGCCGAAAAGCAAGCAGGATAGCAGTATAGATCTAGAATGGCAGTAGTTCTTAAGTGTCTGACTCTCGGGTTCGACTTTGATGAAAGCGGGGTCATGTATGTGAGGAGAAGGGATTGATTTTAACCCAACTTCATTCTTGAACTTGGCCAAAATCTTCTTCTTCGGGAATGAATGAAAATCCTGAAATCAACAGGACAATTTGCATTGTCATAGTATTTATATGATAACTCAAATGAAGAAGCTATTAAGAGAGAAGACGGATTTGTTTGAAACCAAAAGGGACGAAATAGCGGCCTAGGTCTCGCATTATCAGGCGAGAAATGCTCCAGAACTGAATTCCGGATTAATTTCCCGGAACTAAGGAGTTTACTCCACACTCATGCAAGAAAGAGGAGACGCAGAACGGACGTCCTTGGGTCATTTAACGGGTGGCCCGACCATATCTAAGAGATTCTTTTCTGGAAAGAAATGTGGTACAACGAGGAACTAAAAGGGATATCGTATTCTCGCTTAAATGGTTTTATTACTTCTCAAACAGCGTCTTTGATATTTAAATCGCATCCATAGCACGTCCATTTCTTTAATCTCATATCATTATGCAATCATGTCAAAAATAACCAAAATAACTGGAAAGCCATATATTGTTCATTCGATATTATTCTTGAAAAATACACTACAAGTCAAAGCGAGAGGATTTTGGTATGGGTTTGGAGGCATTCTAGAGATTCTGGTTGTTGACAATGGGTGAAGGCATATATAGCCGAACAAAGTTTAAGTACAAATATGTACAATGTTGGCGGGGAAAAAGGCAAGGAGGTTAGGGAAGGGGAGGTAGAAAAGAATGGATAAAAGTAAGGAAGGGATGGGAAGAGAAAGGAAAGGGGTAAGAAAGAGAAGATGAAGGAGGAAGTTTAGAGGAAAAGGAGAGGGAATGAAAGATGGGGAAGTTGTCCACATTGACATTTTCGTTAAGAGAATGTTTGACAATACCCAAATCTTCAAGTGCCTTAAGGCTATCAAGTTTTCATTTCGATATCACTAAAATGTGAATATCTAAGTAGGTGTTTCGCGAAGTCCGATTTTCCCTTATTTTAGTGTGTAAAGGTTTTAATGAGATATCTAGAGACGCACACTCTGCCGTACTCCATATAAATGTGGCACGCATTTCGTGATGTTACTGATGATACATGCCCACATCATAAATAACTGACGTATAGAATAAAAAGTAACGAATATTATATCGTAAAACAAAAATAAGATCCTCTAAAACATTCATGGTTCTCTGACGGTGGACGTTCTGACGAATATTTAATTTTTCATTTTTAACAAAATTTCGTTCACTGAAATATTCAAAGACACAGATGGGGCCGGTCGACAAACCAAAAATTACTTGGCTAAATTTTGGGGAAGGTGAACTTGATTAGCATGACTTATTCAACTCGGCAATTAAAAAATCGAGGAATTATTTCAATTTAAGATGACTTACAGATGTCTTATATATAATTATACAAAGCCAAGTGTGAAGGGCTTGAATTTTTATCATTGGATTCCTTAAGAAATTTTAAAACGATCAGTAAATGTTTAGCTATGTAGCCGAATTCATCTTTTCTTTAAGCCTACATAATTAAAGAGTAAATCTTATGCATATATACAGAAAGGACTGCTTTAAGCGGAACCTGTGTAAAGCGGAAACCTGTCTTATCCGGAAGATTAATCGTGGTCCCAATGGAATCACTGTGTTGTGTTAAGAGAAAATATTATTATGTGCTTCTCTCAAGCATTACTGAATTATCTCTTGTAGGATGTTAAATAATTTACCAACGAGGGCACCTAAAGTACCTCTCGCTTGGAGCGCCAAAATATCTTTGGACTCTACTGATAATGAGCCATGGATCTTCACCAATGATTGACTGGGGGAATGTTATCAACCTGTTGAGCTTATTATTTAAACGCGACTGCCATCCTTCTTACCTTAATCACCTTGCCAGCTTCCTTTTGGTTCCCTCCATTCTCACCCCCACCTCCCGGTCGTTTGACAAACGACAGAAACAAATGGCGCACCAGATCCTCGGGAACTTCTGCTTCCAGATAAGTATCCATGAACACACGGAAGCCTTCCAAGTCAACGTCCTGAAAAGAAAGTGCGAATCCTTTTTTTCCCAATATTTCTTCCCAAAAGTATAAAAAACAGACATTTATTAACGTATGAAATTCACAAATGATTGCAGTCAAAAACTACAAGTGTATCACATTTCGTTGATGTAAACATAGTGCGCATAATAATAAGTTAAATTCGATATAATAAAATTATTGTCAATGAGCAGAACTTAAAGTAATATTTTTTCCTCTTTGCTATTAAAATTTCATCCAAAAATTATTTTGCCGCCTGATAACATTTTATCTCCTGAATTCAGTCAAAATACGTTACAATTTACTGTAATTTTTCCAAAAATATCTGTCTTTGATCTCAATTTCCGCATTGAAAAGACGTTTTAAGTTGATTTCATCAATGCATCAATGAGCGTATAATAATCATTCCCCATGCTTTAGTTTTAATCTCCGTTTGTACACTCAAGATGTCCAACTTTATTAAATATGGTATCTTGGTGGTTAGTAGAATGGTGAGTAATTATCATTAAAATAAGTTTTACTTACCCCATCGAGATTGTGCTTAGAGAGCCTTCCGCTCCCACTGAACTCCTCCAGAACATCTTTTAGTTTTCTCGTTGAATCTGTGAAAAGGAAAGAATTCTATTTAATACGGAAAACAACAGTTTTCCGACGAAGCGCTTACCGCCAAATTATTGGAATACTCAAGGAATAATATTAATAATAAATTTGATAACATCATTATGCATATGAATTTTTGGTAGATTGTTGAGAATCGAACCCGGATCGAGAAGATCGGAATTTTGAATTCGAACCGAAAACCAATATTTTTTCACCAAAGCAAAATGATTTTTAAAACTTTTCTTATTATTCTATTTTAAAATTGTTGAGACAAAATAGACCAGAATCATATGAAATTTTATCCGACCTATACTATCTTTTATAACAGTGTTTTTCCCTTATAACTTTCTACAGCGCCCCTAAAGCAGGAAAGAAAAATTGTGGCAGTTATTTAGTTTAAAAAGTGAAATTCAAGGCCTTAAGAGGCCATATAAAGCTTTGTGACAGAGGTGAGGATCCCAAAATTGACGTGATATCATTTGAGGAAGGTCAGCAGCAACTGGAGGAAATATAGGAAGGATTTTAAACGGAGATGGAACGTTTTTAGATGAACAAAGATTTCCCTTTTTGACCGTTATCTTTGGTATTCCTAATAAAAAGAAAAATATTGTCATCTTCTTACCTACTTTCTATCCTTTTGCCATATTTCTTTCTTTATTTATTTGTTCAACTACCTGACATATCCTATCCTCTTTCCTTTCATCATGTCATATCGCGAAATATTAAACTTGCCATATTTTGCAGCGTCCACTGTCTTTCTAATTTTATTTTAGGGCACAAGTTTTTCGCTTGATATTTTACAGTTGAAGAAAAGAAGAACAAAAAACCGGTTCAGTTCCGTTCTCAGTCCAGTCGATGTCGACCCTGTTCTTTTCGCTCCGACCATTGTACATAATATCCTGTTGTGAATATTTCATTTATGATTTTTAGCTTTGTCCATATTTACTACATAGTAATAAAGTTTAGAATACAACAATGATTGTTGGTTGCAAGTCATAGTTACATATATTTTGTGAACCTTTCTCTGTTTAGATATAAATAAAATAAAATAAAAATTGTTTAAAATTAACAATTAGAACCGGATAAATAAGGTTTTCGATTCGGGTTCAGCAATTAAGATTTTTGTTAGGTTCGATTTCCACTCCCGTGAAAATAATCTTATTTTCAATTCTGTTCCGTTTCGGTGCCCTGATTTGTTTCTGGCCGCATTTTTTTATATTTTTATATGATAGGTCGGCCCTTCAATTTTCATCCGAATTTTCTCTTTCATCTCACTAACCTTTCGATCACATTTCCCACGACTCCATTATAAATTCATTGCTAACTTCCCTTTCTTCTCCCACGATCAATTTTATTTTCATTATTTTTTCCATTTCCTCCTATAATGCATTTTATCCATTTCCGCTGTTACCTACGGTAATTTCATTTCCCTGATTATTGTACTACTATTTGTGTACTTTCTTTAGCACCGCTTATAATTACATTCCATCCTTCATTTAGTGTCATCTACTCATCATTGATCAAAACTAGGCTCACCCGATATAGCGTATCTTTTTTATGAATCAGATTTACAAATTAGGTTTATGAAGCACCCATTTTATGAAATGTGGTATGGTACTAGTAAAAGCATACCTGGGTTTGGAATATAATACTCAGACCTCTGTGATGAATCAATATTATAAAGTAAAATATTTGATAAACAAATAAATACTAAAATGTAACAGCGAAAAGACATTTTTTGATGAGAATATTTTGAAAAGTTCACGTTAAATTACATAACCGTCAAAATAAAAAAGTTTTAATTTTGTAGAAGCACTCATCGGAGCACTGAAACGTAACGGTTTGCGCGAGTTATAAGTCTACACAAGTGTGTTATTACAATAGGCGTATCTAAAACTACTGACGAATCTTGCAAATCTGTGAATTGATGAATGGAAACAGGAAATGTTTCTATTTTATAGTACGCTGGACAATACTCCGTAAAAATGCCACCTTTGCCTTGAGTGCAGATGAAGTCAGCAATGTTCGATATTTTAGGGGATTCGGAGAATGAAAACCAATCAGCAACATTTATCAGAAACTGATTAATTTGGTGGTGGAACTTACAAGCGGCGAAATCTTGGAGTTGCTGGAACTCGGCCGGAGAAAGTTTGTCCCACTGCCTCGCCATCGTCCACGGATGCAGCAGTTCAGTTGAGGCGATGGCAGCGCCGAGGCGAAAGGACGGCGGTCGGAGGAAGCGTACGGACGGTCCAATGGACGGCCATTGTAGAGAAGGACGAGTTCATGATGGAGCTATTGGAAAGAAAATGCAACATTTTCAACCGACTGAAACGACCATGCACTTTGAACATCCAAACCATACGGTTTTCTGGATTTAATGGACAGATGGTTGGGCGAGGGCGTTGACCCTAAACAAGAGAGAGGCATCCAACCCCGGTTAACCGGGATTTTCACTTAAATATCGTTTGCATAATAACTGGATACTTTGCCTCGATTAATTGGTTTTGTTTAATTCATGACAGTGCATTATCTACCATGGAAGTGTGAAAAACTTGTAACTTAAAACATTTTGAGCTAGCAACGACGAGTATCGACAAGATTTTCCTTTCAATAATACACCTCCGCATATAGAAATCGCAGCGCTAAGTGTGATAGTATTGGATACTATCGACATCGATTCCTATGTATTGATGGCATTATGAGCAGGATCAGGAATGTTTTAGAACCGTGTGCAGCACCTCCTTCAGGCATACCATACATACCAAGCATTCATACACACCATATTTCAGCAAGACAATGTTGTGCCACAAGTAGTGAGGAATGTGCAAAACTTCCTCAATGAGCTGCCCGTTGAACATGTCTGGGATATGAAACTTATCCTCATCATCTTTAATTCTATGACACGATGTATAGACACTCCTATATTAAGTCCAAAGGAAGAACCTGAGGGCTTCACAACGCACCAAATTCTCTAGTTCATGTACAGTTCTGTAATCCTAATCGTTTAGATATTGGCGTGTACCTGATCCGTAGAACAAATTTCGTTTCAATAACTTGTATCCTTCTTGGTTCTGCACAAACAGTAGTGCTTATGCTTAATTCCCAGCCGTTGAAATTCTTAGCAGGAAGTTTAACTCCCGGAGAACGACTAACAAATTGTTACTTCTCATTCGCTACGAGAAGGCTTTTGTTTATTTTTCTTGGGGACATCAACGTCAGCCTCACTTGTCAAATTTCCGCACTACTGATATATCATTGAAATATAACAGTTACTGTACTCATTTTGCGGAGAGCAAAACTGTATAAAATCATCTCGTGAAGATGTCTATCCATATAGATGAAACTTGGTCAGCGTTATGCTAGTCATGTTAGCCACATTAGTTTGTATGTGATTTTCATCCTGAAGGGGATCTTCCCTCTTAATCGCCGGATTTTATCCTCATAAGTAAATTTGATTTTGTATATCACTCACTAAATTCTTTAACCGACGTTTATGCATTGATCATCTGAAGGTGTTTGGGAGAGTGGAAAAGTTCTATCTAACCTGAGCGACATCGCAATACATTTTCAAACGGCTCCCCATTAATTTGTCGAACACCCACTAGCTATTGAAAATTTTGAAGGCCTGCGCCAATAGCAGTCATAACAGTGTTAATTATTTAATATATTATCAATTATGTAGTAGGTTTTCATGGTTTATTTCCTCATTCAGAGGAAGATAATTAAGAAAAGCTACTAAAATCTCTTGTCAATATCGGTGCAATAATAATAGTGAAACTAGTGTTGTAAAAAGAGCGTTCTTGTTGAGAATTACGTTGTGATTTAGAGCCATCTGATGAATATTCCCTAAAGTGAATCAAAATGTGGATTTGCATGAAGATGAAAATGACAAAATAGAGGGAAGATGTAGAGAAATTAAATGAAGTAAATAATTAGAGAGAATTACTGAATGAAATAGAAGAAAGGAAATAAAATCTCTAAAACTACGAAGAACGCACGGTACCTTTATAACCAACGCTATGAAGGTAAGATCTTGACAGGGAAATGAAAAGGTAGACCAAAGATGAACTATTTCGAGGAAGAAGAATCGAAATGCATGAGAAATGAATGGTTTCTCCACCAAGGCATATCCATAGGTTGTGAATTAATGAACCAAAGAGACGCTATTTATTTAACCTCAGCGTCTCTACGTGATCCATCCTCTTCCTTGTGTTTATGTATCCCCTCCTTTGTGTTTGTATGGCCGCTGTTTTGTCAAACTCTTCATCAGTTGATGGCCGATCTGTGCCGAAACCGATAACGCTTGAATTTCAAGCGTTGTGGTGTATATAAATACATATATTGAGAAGTGAAAGGGACCCTCCTTGGCCATGTTTAAGGCTGCCCACTTATTCCTTCCTCCTGAAGATGTTCGCCGATCGAAACTTCGACAACATGGAGAGAAGAAAGCCGGTTAGAAGAGCCTCTTTTGTAATATTTTTAAATATACGTTGCGATTTATATCCACGCGATAGAGCTCATTTTACACTGCTGTATGAGGTAGAAAGGTGAGTGAGGTGAGGTGAGGTAATGGAGAAGATGTCGTAACTAAAATGTTAGAAATTTTCAGTGAGGGAATCGTTAGAAAAAAGGAGGAAGGTCAATCAATTCGCATGAATTTTTCAAGTTAGAAGCGCAGGCGAAGTAGGTAAAGAGTTATTTTACAGATTGGAAAAATATGTTGCGCCACGCCACCAAATGTTCGCGAGAATGGTTGAACTTAAGGAAACAAAGGATTGATAAGTATTCGTTACTAAACGCAGATGGAATAGGCTGAAGTGGTCTTCCAGCTCTTACCGAAAACAAGAAAGGAGTTTAGAGAAAGGGGTTAAATTTTCCTCTTACATTACGAATGAAAATAATTAATAAAATTATATTTAATTATGATATTATACTGACGCTACAGTAGTCGCGTATATTACGAGCAGTTGCGAATAATTTGTAAGACTACGTTCTGTTTTTTAAATTTGAACATATCTATCTCAACGTTCTTAACTTTAAAAACTTGGGTCAGTCCTTGTACGTAGAACGCTGGAATAACATTTTTAAGACTGATGAGTTCCTCAAAATTTCTAACTCCAAATCAGTCTAATTGTTTTTTTCCTATCACGAAATCCCCTGATCCACGCGTTGCCGCGATGGATGACTTTTTGAGATTGAAAGTGATTCAATTTACATAAAGCGAAATATCTCGAGCGAGTTCGGCACTGAAGAACAAGGCACAGTATGTAACGCATTCATTGCAAAACTTAGGTGTCTTGATGCTCTAACAGGTTTCCAAAGAATAGCAAACTCGGAAATGCCAAAGGTTGATTCATTTTAAACATTATTACAAAGTAAAACGCAGCTGCAATTTATCTAAGAGATTCTATAACCAGTAAACTAGTGCAATGTATGTACAGTGTGTTATTGAATACAGTGTATTTTTCAGGAGAGAATGGGTACATAGCTTGAATCACTCTCCTTCAGCTCAAGCGTCAGTAAAATGACATTTCTAAGTAATTAGCTATAACTCACCTGCCAGATGACGCTTTAGGGTTAATGTATAAAATGGTAGATTATGCATAGTAATTATGACTGACAGTGAAATTAATTTTTGGCTCTGGAAGTATTCGTAAAAATTTATGTAATAGCGTAAATTGTATTGCTTGGCAGGATAAGTTCAATAGACCCTCACATAGCGAGATTTCACAATACGCGATCGCATTTTCAATAAGACGGAGAGTTCATGCCTTACAGAATTATTGCGAATTCGTTCTCAGGATCGGATATTAAAATTTGTAGCGATAAATCCATCGAGCTGAAAAAGTTTAGCGAGAAAAGGACAGTATAATTTGTCAATTTTTTTATGCTTTCTTGATTATGTTACGGTAAACTGGTAGCTCTTGTGAATTACTTGTGTCGGCGACGTGGTTTACATGGCATAAATATGACTTTATATTGCAAATACGAATTCATGTTTTGTTATATTAATTCTGATTTCTTTATCACTCTCTCCTTTGAGTTTCTCAGAAAATCTTCGATAAAGAGTTAAAAAGTTTTCTTTTCTATTGTTCATTCTGCATTTGCCGCCCAAGAATGGTGCCACCAGAATGCGCTGAAGGTCACCGGTTCTTACTCTATTCGAGGACCGACGCTTCATTCACGGCCTATGGACAATTTTTTGATCTCTTATTCATCAACAGCCGAGTTCCAATTTCTTTCCTTTAAACAATTGACAAAGTTCAGGAAAAAATAATTTTACTTGATCCAAGCGTAAATAGAAACTTGAAATGCAGACGTGAATTTCAGGAAGCTCTATCACCATCTACAAAAGCAAGAAGAGCGGGGTAAAACAGAGCTGCATTACAACTTTTTTCTTGGCTGCATCATAATTGGAACCCCTTTCTCCTAAAAAATAATCCCCAGGTTTAGCGGATGATTTGTAAAACTGTCCAAAGTTAAGCATGTTCAATTGCAATATTTATTAATATTCTTAGTTTAATTGTCAGGATCTGCAATCTCGGCTGCCGGGGATACTACCTAATTTAAACTTAAAATCCTTTCTCAAATCGTTTCTATCGAATTGGAAGATTTCTTAGAAAATCTAATTCATTAAACTATATTGTTGCTACGAACGCCTGATTACGGGATTATTTGAGTATCATTAAAGAAAGCATTTTTTGCCACCACAAAATAATTTTCATATTCATGGGTGCTGAATGTTAGGTAAAAGTTATGATACTTGAGATTGAAGAACGAAAGAGGAATTAGTAGCATTCCCCATAATACTACTGTTTCACTTAGCGTGATTTCACATGACGCGGTGAAGTCAAGGAACCTATCTTGGCGCTTACTGAATTATTTATTTATATTATATATATTATACTATTTAGTACATAAATAAAATTCGGTTATAACGCCGGTCCCGCATCATTACGGACAACTTCGTGGGAAACAATGAAAAGTCTCTAAACTAAATTCTACATGCATTACATATACATATTTAATACATGTAACGCATATTTATTTGCAGAGTACAATAGAAATTGATTTTTATGATTTAAATGCGCGTCCTACCTTAACAGGATTTTCTAAAATATTCCTATGTTTTCCTTGGCGCGATGGTTGATACAGTTACTTCTTCACATGAGTCTTTACGTACTGCACATGTTTAAGTCACATTCTCGCAGTTCCCTTTCTTTGGTATCCAATTAGGAATTAAATACGGCTTGTTGTAGCGCAGTTGTGACGCATCAGTAACCACATAAAATTCGCCACTAAGTTACCGACTTTACCTAGAAAATAGTCAATAAGATCATTATTGGGGACATGGTGAGACTCGCGATATATCCGAAACCGCAGTATTATAATCGCATTTTGGTTTACTTTAAATATGTTGGCTACATGTATAGTATAGAGAGTAAATACATATTTTCTAATAAAATAGGTATTGTTAGACGTGACTTCGTGGAAAGCCATAATACAATGAAAGCAAAGACTTTCCGCATTGAATATTGAACTGAATTCAGTGTATAGTACTAAGTCTTTGCTTTCATTGTACATGTTTTCTAATGTTTAAGAGTTGATATATAAGGGGTTGAGGCTGCCACCCGTGATACTGCAGCAAGATTTAGATAAAAAATAAAAACAATGTGCCCTATTCGTCGATAAAAGATGGTTAGTATAAAAGTTTACTAGTTGTTTACCCATTTAGCTAGAGGACGTATTGATAGTCAAGATATCTCGGCCGAGTTCACTTGTTTTCAACGAGAATATTTGGAAGAACACGGATATTGCCAAGACACCAGATACCCCTTCAAGAACAAAGAAGAGATTTTGTTGAAAAATAAAATATACAGCGCGTTCAATAAGCTCCAGGACTGCCTCAAAATAAAATTCTTAACGATGCCAAACAAGTTGAATTTTTCTATACACATTCTTTTCCTTACCACACACTCGCAGAATCGGTCTCAGAGGCTTAGCAAGATTGTGAACTTGAATACTGCCTCTAATAGCCAAATACTGACGTGCAAGAGCGCTGGTGTGGACGGTACAGTCTCTTGAGTCCCCGGTAGAGATGACTCCCATAACGGTCGTGAATTACCTTTAATTGGGCTAAGTTCCCCGACGGAAGAAAGTCATCTGTGTAAGCAGGTACAGGTAAAGACGACTTCTCAAACGTACTTACATTTATAAAACTTAAATCAATGAGTTTCATTTCAATGATACTCGATACGAGAATGAATAAAATTTTGAAAAATGCCTCTATGTTGATAGGGAGAAGCTCAAAACGCTCGAATTTCCTTTAAGTACAAGTTAAAGTTATTTTTAACTCACCTTTAAAATCTAAAAGGCTGTATAAAAAATAATCGACCTTACCTGTTTTTATTATACACTATGAAATGCTAATAGCTATTGATTTCCGACTTCAAAGATAAGGATTCTTAAGATCTACCTTGTTAGAGAAAAAACTGCGAAGTTATAACATATCTAGTTGTCCTAGTTTCTGTCTTCGAAATCTTACTCTCCGTTGATCCGAAGTTAGTTAGTCCTTAGTAAAAAATTAAAAAGTCGCGTGGGGTCAATATGAACCCTGGTGAGAGAAGAATAAAGCAACAACTTTTACTCGTTACTGAAATTAACTATAATTATAAGTTATAACTAATATTAATAAGTAAAAGTTTATGGGAATGTACCGTTATTCCTCTATTATTTTTGAAGATTTGCCATCTCTAGTGTGCCTGTGTATGTATGTATATATATATATATATAAGGACGAAACAGTGGTAATTTTCAAAAATGAGACTGTTTGTAAGAGGACTTTCGAACCCAGTACTTTCTCCTAAAAGCGGCGGGTATTTTTTATCAGTTAATTACTATTTTATGAATCCTATAATCCAATACCATTCATCATCTCATCATGATATTCAGTAAACTATACTTTGGATTACTTTCTCAAAGCATTTCATGTGATAGTTTCAGACTTTGGATAGACAGATATACACACGATGTTGATAGTAGTGATAGTTAATCGATTTGAGATATTATATTGATATTTTAAATGTTTTTTTGAATTTCGCCACAGTAATCTGACCTCAATGTCTTTGATCAAATCGATTATTTTGTTAATCAAACAAAAATAACTGAATCACAAACCAATCATATTATATTTCTAAGTATAAGCATTAAAACCTTTCCAAACACAAACAAATGGTAGTTTAAAGAAAATGGGGCCCAATTAATAGATTCTGAATGGCAGTGCATTGTCATATAGTTGCGCGAAACTTTTAACAATGCCTAACATTTAACAAAGAGTTTTCTTTGTAACAATAACAGGATACATTTCCTCGAAGTGTTACCATAATTTTAACGGCGGGAGGAGATTGATGAAGGCGTTTAAGTGCAGTGAAGTGAAAGAGCGCCGGTAAGATGAGCAGAAATAAAACTGTGCCGATTTAAAAGCCATTGAAAATCAAAAGAATGGAGAAAAAAGAGAAGCGGATAATTTCGACGGAAGAGTAGCGCCCCTTTAAGATCGTTTTCAAAGAGCCGCTTTCTTCATCGTTGGCTTTCAAGGGAGAACGACTTGTCCGAGATGAACGCTCTAGTGATTTTCCACACATAAGTCTGAGGATGTTATTTAGACCCTCAGGGATGTCTAAAGTAATTTAACATTTCGGCCTATTTCACTAGCAAACTGCAAATACCTATTTCTAAGTATATAATATACCTCTTAACGTCTTCACACGACGGATATTTTACTACTATTATTTATGCATTAATTAATCTTATACACTCTATTATTAAATTGATTGATTATAAATTAAAGTATATTACTAACTACATAACTATGGTTGTATTTTATAATTATATTTAATAGTTTATTTGGACATATATCAGCCATTATTATCTGTATCAACTAATGCTTGTCGTCCCGGGATACCGGATTAAAACAAACTTCTCGTTTCCATTGAAAGTCAAAGTATATCTGGGAAATCCCAGTTGGTCTTAAGTCAGAATTAGGCTTAAGAAACAGCCTCCAGGATAGGCCTTAGATGGACCTATTTAAAAGTGTCACACATCTTCTCTTTAGGACATTGTCCCTTTGACCTTTGCTACGGCACTCATTTCCTCTTGCAGGAAGGGCATCCTTTATGTTTCTCAGAAAACAATGCCTTTCTTGGAAGATCATCGAAATAAAGTAATAAGAAATAGTGATTTTAATATTGAATTCTCTTAAGGCTTTGTGATTTTTAGAGTCATCAGTGACGCTGTTATATTTATTACCTTTTTATTTCTTAGTCAATTTGACACGTAATATTTTACAAGGTTTTGTAATTGTGTTGAATTTATCTGGTTAAGGGTCAATATGAAAATAATTAGAATAGTTTCCCGTTAATTTGACTCAAAAGTGTAAAACCGGGATTATTTATTACTTTATGTCGGAATCTCGATCTTGCTAAAAACTAGATAATGACTTATAATGAGATTATTAATTTAATTACAGTTTTCCTGCTCTTCTTCCTGCCCTCTTGCCCACTTCTTAATTGTATGCATGTGTATGTATATATGTGTGTATTTACGAAAGTAAGAATGGGATATGGGTACACACAAACATACACGAATAAAAGCTGTATGCATATGGGTGTACATTTTATAAGCATGTTATTATTATATAAGCATATTATTATTATATAAGCATATCATTATAATATAAGCATAACGGCATATATTTTATGGGTGATAAGCCGCCAGGCTCCCCGTGTTGGTACACATTGGAACGCGAAGTCCGACAGGACTGGGATTTGAACCTGGATCTCCTGTCGGTAACTTCCAGACGATCACTCTGAATTTTCTAGCTGTATGACTTTTCCCCTCAAACATTTTTCATGTCCGTTTCTCCTCTAAGTACCTCCTCCAACCCATTTCCCTGAAGTTATACTCGTTTCCAACTATTATATACGATGAGTTTATAATCAAATCATTTGATAAAAGAAAAAGAATTGTTTCATAAAATGAGCCTTGCAAAGAAATATCATTACCATCCTTGCTAGTTTATTACGAAGCAACGCGATATTTCGAAAAGTCACAATATATTGGAAGAGTAAAAGGGCGAACAACTAAATTTCGCAGCCTCAGGACATATTCCGATCGAGCTGAAATTTCTTATGGTTTATAAGGACCACCAACCACAAACTTCAAGCACTAGCCGCATACCGATTTCGAAAAAAAAGTTTTTTGGATCCACCGTAGCGAACATTAGAGAATTGTCGGTTTAGTAAAATACACTATAAGTGTAGTATAGCTGTGGATTAAGAAATAGGTACTAATACATATTCCATGAATCTAATCTTTTAAATGCTATACAACTGAATCTTTTCGATGACTTATGATTTCCTCATTGCTCCTAGCATATGTTAATGAGTATGGTGTATTTCATTCGTATTTGAATCGTAGGAAATGTATCTTTCGCCTGTCTCTTTTGTCTTGCTCACGGACAATGTGAAAATTACTGAGAGTGATGGCATTCATCCTGAGCACTCCTTATTGAATACTATGAATACATAGACCATTAGGCTGACTTGTTCAACTGATGGTATTTCTGCTCAGACGACTGTAAAGCACTTTGAAAAAGCTCCCGCTCAATACATGGTTTTCTCTCGGTTCCTTTCACATGAAACGCATGGTAAAGATACCGCTTAAGACGCTCTGCAACCCGCTTAATAGGCGGATATTTCCTATTATAAGATGCACCGCCTGTAGCCTCCTCATTAGATGGACCAAAAATTGTTATATTATTTGTATCACCATTCCGCTTCTGCTTCGCCTTGTCTTTAAAAGGCGAAAACTGATTTCGTGGGTAAAAAAGGTATCACGAAGTAGAGCAAACTCGAAATTTTCGGAGCCTAACTATGAGATAGTGTTTCAGAATAGGACATATAAAAAAGTCGCTTGTAGACGTTTTCTTTCGTCGCACTTTCAAATTGTAGACATATCGAATAAACCAGTATGATATTGTAGTTTTAGGCCTTTGAGTGTAATCCTGGAGAGATGGTGATGCTCTCACACCATACCACAGTTAAAAAATTCGTTATTCTTCTCTAATTGTATCTTTGGTAAGAATTGCTTCATTGTGGAGTGAAAAAGGATCAAAGTGAATTAACAAGAAAGGTCTTTGTCCAAAAAACTGATCATTTTTCAAAAATATGACAAGGAGGCAACCTTCATACACTACCATACTTAGCGGGCTTCCTAGTTATCAGATCTTCAACTGTGACAAATGAGGCAAATTAAAGAAGTACCATTAAGGTGTAAAGCATTTAATTGAAATTGAAAGAGCCAATAAATCCTTCCCTTTTGTTATTCAATCTAAAAGAAATATAAAGTTTTCATAAATCATAAAGTCATCCTATCTCCTTAGCTTAAGGTTTAGAGTTGATCGAACCTGTCTTCACACTCAGAGGAAATTCTCTAATGATAAGTAGATAGAAAGAATAACCCTACGTTGGGGAGGCTAATGTTGGCCTTCTCTCCACATGACCTCTTACATCTTCATAATATTTACAAAGATTAAATAGAAAATGTTCATTTACGAGATTAAGTTCATATGAGTCTTACATTTAATGATTTTTAATGCTCCGAGATGTGAGAAAGCTTTTATTTATTTTGTTGCAACGTACAGATATCATTTTAATTAAACAAACACCAAGTATCGCTGGAATTAGTTAATTATATAGATATCATAATGCTCAAAATTCAGTCCTTATGACCTTAAGGACATATAACCGTCGATTCCTTTCAGACCTATTTTTGACTAAAATAACAGTATATTTATTTATTCGACCCTTTATTAGGCGAGGTTAGGCCCGAGTGGGCCTCTCTTCCACCTAACCTCGTATAAAGTTACATCGCTATAAAGATTTAAAATAATAATAAGAGAATAAAAAAAAGAGAAAGAAAAAAAAAACGAAAAAGAAAGATTTGATTTGCGGGAAAAAAACCCTCTATAACTGAAGGTTGAATTACAATTGTATTGAATTGAATTTACAATTTTACCTTATAAAGTCTTGCTCTTGGCTTCGATTGCCCACGAAATTAATCCTTTTAATTTATTTTACATAAATATAGGGTGATAAAGACGAGTCATGTGCGTATATTTTTACGCTGATCGATGAACCTAGCGCCGAAGTTAATAAGGTTTACAAGATATAAAACAGCCAATCATATATGGACAATCCGCGGCCCTCGGGCCAGCTCTGGCCGGTTTCCTATTTCGGAATACTTCAAGTTGCCTGTGTTTTGTGATAACATAAATCTTCCAGTTTCAATTGTGTTTCATACTCATACCGCGCATTACCTGTAAAGTTCGGAATTCGAGAACAGTGAGAGAAAAAAAGTAATGAATGATACGTGGTATAAATGGAGAACATAAAGGTATACACATAGATCACGATATTCACTCACGTTTTTGCCTCGCTTATTTCCAGTAATCTAAATAATATACTGAGAGAATGGAGGTGCGTTTGATTGCGCCAGCAGATGGAAAGAGTGCTTCCATATACGCTCTCCACTAACTGACGAGTTGTGCGCGCGTTTACATTAAAAAATAAATAAATTTATCAACCATAGTTGCATATATTGTTTTCATTAAAAAAGGAAGTATTTATTTTCTATTACACACGTATCATATTTCAAAATGAAAGTAAATTTGTCGACTATCGTTACATATATTATTTTTATTAAAAATAAAAACCTACACATTACCTTATACTTAATTGTATACTCCATTAACTGCTCTTTGACGATTTCGCTAATGTTTTAGCCTGATAATTAATTTTGCTTTGAAGTCCCCAATTTTTTATTTCCAGACTTTTCCTACATAATTTCTCATCGTTGCGTCCTCTCTAAGAGGGGAACCCACTTATATAAATGTAAAATTTCTCCTTCAATTCAAACCCTCTATTCGTACTATATTGTTGAAATACGGGTAAATATTATTTACAATTGTTTGTTTGAGATTTTTAAATAAAATTGTCTTCGTTACATCTTTTCCTCGATCTGGAATCTGTTTTCAGACGAGACAACTTTTAGCATTTCCGGTTGACCTTCTTGTTATAGGAAAAGATCTTCTGAAGAGATCTCGTAGATTGGCGTGTCCCTTTCTTTCACATTTTATAATCCCTTTGAACAATTCTCTCGTCCTTCTGTTCTCCTGATAGTAAAACACGCTCAAGAATCCCGCGGGCGGTCTTCCCTCGGTCCCTTTCCTACAAAACAAATTATAAAAATACCGCTTAAGACACTCGGCATCCCGTGTATACCGCGGATTTTTCCCTTCTTCTGTTGCACTGCAATAGCAAATCTTCCACTTCATTTTGAAAACGCTAACTACCGAAGTCTCCTTTCCGTTTTAATAGGTAAACTTCCATATTATTTTAAGAGGTACTATCCAAAATTAAGATCCAAGAAACCCTTTTTATAACTTAAAAGAAATATGAAGTTATCATAAGCTGTTAAGACCCCACTTTTAACGCTGTTTTCCTTTGAAAAGCGACTACACCGGGTTTTACTGGATATCATTTCGATTGCCCCTGGAGATTGTCAAACACTCAGGGGCCCCCATATGTGCGGGGCCCATAGCGATTGCCCCCCTTTCGAACGGCTCTGCTTGCCTGCATCGGACATCTGACATGTTCATATAAATTTTCACAGTTATCTATAGATTCCGTTCACATCATCCTCTCCCTTCAGAGCTATTCAAATGCCTACAAATATTCCATATTCATTCTTCCATGTGTCAGAGTATCATTCTCCACGTGGTCGATCTCAAAAGAAAACTGTTTATTAGAGAGTTTACTTGTTTCTATTCGTTTGATGTAAATACTACGGCTATAGATGTTTATACATAGACTGACCATGTAGTTAAAAATGGGACGATTCCCATTAATAGAAAATGTTTTCGTTAGATTTTTCTTGGGGGATAGTTTCCTAACTTCATTACAGATATTGTTTGAAAGAATTCTTTGCAACTTTGTTGATAAAAATTGTATCTTAATCGGAGTCGGTATTCCCGCGCGTGAGTGAACAGAGAATTAATAAAGTTTACAAATGAAATAGTTTCGTATTTGAAAGTTAATTTCAACTTAGAGCTTAAACTTTACAGCTTTTATAAAAGATGACAATCCTTATGATATAAAATTTAAATTTATAGTGAGTTTTAATTTTAGTTTAACTCTTTAATCCATAGCCGAAAATATTCCTTCTCTATATTTTGCTATTGAACATCGTTCATTATGAAATATCACTTGGTGTAATACCCGTTAGTTTATTCAAGGGAGATAGATATAATAAGATTAGAAGTACTTTTAAATGTCATCATTAATTTACTTTCGGATCGTTTTTCCTAAGAGAATCAGGTAGAATTGCAAAGACAAGATGCATTTATGAGGTAAATTTCAAGTCTCTTTGTCCAAACACCGGTGAGATCCCGTTGTTTAGATCGAAGACAATAAAATCGCTGTCAACTCCATTATACTAATTTAGAGTGATGCAGACCGTATCGTAAAAAATGAGCAATTATCATTGGTCGAAGACGAGAAATTACAAGATGGACGATAAAAATATTAATAATAGTAAAAACGATAAAATATTAATATATATATACGATAAACCGTATTTTTTCATTTGTATCAGATTAATGGATTAACCTCTTCGTTAGAAATGGATTTTCGTAGTTCATCCGCTCCGAAAACGAAGTCCATTAAAAGTCAAATGACGCCAGCGATTTTCTGCTGTTTTTATCCCCTCTAAAACTATCCTGGAATAGATTCCACGCCTAAAAAGAAAAGCTCTCAAGTGTTTGATTCCCTCATATGTTGGAATTCGCACCACTGAGCGATAGGGAAATTCACTTAGTATCTGCAAATTCACTTAGTTCCGGAAAGAATTCCTGAAAACAATGAAAACGGTAAACTGTTTTTACCTTCTGTATTTTAGCTGTCAATTGCACTTCACAAACGCTCGGTCAGATTCTCCTTGGTCGCGCTGCACTTCACACATTATGTACTTGTACATGCATTATGCTATTCCCTATAATGGTGAACATGTTACTTGCCTCGTTTCTTCAGAATACCCTTATTTCATAATACTATCCCTGTTAATACAGTTACTGGTCTTTTCACCCAACCCAAAGCCGTTTGCTCTCAGAGACGGTTCCCCGAAAAAAATTTTCACCAAGAGATACTGCATCAAAGACTTTTCGTCCAAGGATTTTCCATCAAAGAGTCGGTTCACGGGAGAAATATTTCATCTAATAGTATTTTGAAAAGCGATTAAAGTATAGGCATTATAAAGCCGTAAATAATATATATATATTAGAACAATTATAATTACCTTAAAATCAATCATGGCAGTTAAATAAGCAGAAAAATGAGATTAAAAATATTTTTTCGTTGTATATACTAAATTTACGTTGAATCATGTCTGTGGTGTTACGGAAGATGTACAAGAATTTCTCTCATACGCGGTTATTTAGTCGCCTCCTTATTTCTATGGACGCCTAGAAATAACAATCCTTCTATAATCATGGACTTTTTTTGTTAAGAATACGAAACTTATGTTATGATATCTTCTTATATTTTTCGACAGTATATTGTCTACGCTTTACCCACATGTGAAATAACCTTCGGATGAAATACCTCTTGGGTGAACAGACTCTTGGATAAAATACCTTAGGGTGAAAAGTCTTGTGTGTAATGTCTAAGGATGAAAATTCCCTTGTGTAAAAACCCCGGACAGCCTTACAATTATCATTCTCACCTTCTCAAAATTCCCTTCAGGATTCCAGATTCCCCGAAGGAAAAAAATATTCAGAATGTCTGATTTTCTTAGGTCAAAAACTTTTAATTATTGAATTTTTCAGAACAGTGGTATTTCCTTGGAGTTTTTAAATTTTCTTTTAGGTAAATGATTCGAGATTTAGGATTTTGAGATCCATTCAGATGCCAATGAGTTTAGTTCAACGTGTTTGATTCGTGATCAATCTTGTCATATTATTTTCATGCATAGTCTTCAGCATCTCACATTCAACTAGTTTCGTCCTTTCCCTATACAACCACATAAATAATTCTCACGCACTTTTCTAGCCATTCTGAGTCCATCCATCCTTTCCATACGTCCAAAACGAGAGAAATACTCCTTTCTGGTCACGCATCACTGAGAGTACATAAAATAGAGTTCTCTAACGCCCACAGTATTTATAGAGAGGGGTTTCTATTGAATGACAATCGTTTTTCGTAAAGACGTAAAGAATCAAAAATCGACGTCGCAATGTGAGAGGGAAGAATTGCTATGTATTACGCGAAGAAGCCACAAATGTGATGGTGCGTCTTGTAATTGCCCGTTTATCTCGCAGAATGTTTAATTGGCACTCAACATATTCAACAGAAAGTGGAAATCGATGATTACTCTGGTAATGTAGATGTTTGCGTAGAGGCTACACGATCCCAGGACGACTATGCGAAATATTATCCTAGGGCACAATGTACGTCATCCCCGAAAACCATGGGCAAATATTGGCGTGGAAGAGTCGAATAAAGAAGGTCCTTACGCACCGCACCCTACGCACCGCAAACCATCGTTTTTTATCCCATTCGGATCCAAAGCGCGTCAAAGAGAATGATCAATGCTTACCTGCTTGCTCATGACATTGTAGTGCGGCAGAATCGCTCCATCTGGTCAGCGGGGCATTTTGGACGATCCAGTGTGGTCGATGGAAATACCCACGCCGATGGTGGGGAGAATGCGCCGTGGCGGCAGCGCACCGGATATATGGATCGGGCAGCTGATTCTCGTTACGTAGGTGGCGCTAAGTTCGCGCATGCGCCACTGCCGTCCGCCCAAAGTTTCAATTTCTTAAATCTGCGACGCGCTGTTGAAAAAAATTGTCAAAATGCCGAAATTTTACTTGAAACTGACTGTGAAGATGGGTGAAGGGGACCTGTTAAGAATTTACATTTTTCCGCTGTTCTAACTACTCCTCTATTTTAGGGAAACGATTATTATGAAACGGTTTGTTTCTGCTGAATGAAATACGTTCCTACATAAATACAATATTTTTCATTCCTTCTTTTGTGCCGGATAAAGGATAGTTCTTTTTATGAAACAAAAATTGTCACAGTAGAACAGGTGCCCCATCTCTAATATTTAAGATTAAATATATCTTATGACTAGGACTGTGATATCTAACATAAAATTAATAGCTTCCAGAGGGTATATGGGATAACAAATAGAACTGAAAAAGCTTTAATTTCTACGAGTTGATGGCAGTTACTATTATGTTACACTTGTGTCGGAGTTCTGGGCAACAAAACAAAAGAGACTCGACAGATTGAGTCGATGAAAATAAAAATTCCTTCAATCAAACAAACCTTAGGGCTTATGAATTTTCAAACGGACAAGAAACGGTTAGTAAAAGCTTACATCTGCAGTTCTACTGAATAGACATAGGAGAAAAAAGAGACGATTAGAAGCATCAGAATCATCGTTTCCGTTCTCATTTTAAATGAAAACCCGAAATTTCAGTTCGGTTCCGGTTTCACTCCGAAAAGATCGGTTGTGATATGATTTTCGCTCCGATAAAATAATCCCTATGCAAGGTTTATATATACATGGCTTTCAGCAAAATATCTTTTAATTAACATTAAGATTAAAATTATCGATATAAAAATAAACATAGCTTTAGTTC
This sequence comes from Pachydiplax longipennis, assembly GCA_036926295.1. Lineage (NCBI taxonomy): Eukaryota > Metazoa > Arthropoda > Insecta > Odonata > Libellulidae > Pachydiplax > Pachydiplax longipennis. Next base: position 6,714,491 of record JAVFKF010000024.1, on the reverse strand, counting down.
AGTTATGTAAGTTCAATAATGATTAGTGATTCACAAGTCTCCGTCAAATATTTTTATTTAATAAAACTTCCGTCACAATGGATGACAACGCGAACCGATAATTCGAACGGAAAATAACACTTTGGATTCAGGTGCCAGTTTTTGGTTCGAGTTCGGTTTTCACTTCGGTGATTATAACGGTTTTCGGTTTAGTTTTTCGGCCCGATTTCGGTTTTTGATTAGGTTCCGGTTCGATACACTGATGGAAATGAGATGCTGCAGAAATGCAACGAAGAAAAAGGGAATAGAGAAATTAACGGAAAGTTCATATAAGGAGGGTTTCAAGAGGTATACATTGATAAAAACTTGTGAACGCACTAATGCACGATAGCATTATGAAACAATGGGAAATACGAAGGAAGAAATAAGTGGAATTGCAAGGGACAGTTGATGGTTGAGTTACGAATTCTGAATTGGTTGGAGACAATGGCTGAGGAAGAAACCAAATTGCTAACCCTGGATCAAGATTTCATTAACGAATTTCTGCTAGGACCATTTTGAAATCTTTAATGTTGAGCGTGAATTTAAATGTTGCATTCATTTAAATTTGAATATCACTATTATTACATTAATAACGTCACAGGTGGACAACTGTCTTTTGGTAACTTCACATATTCAAAACAAACATAATTGTATCCAGTATGTATGCAGATATTCACAATTCCAATTGAGTCCAACAAAGCCACACACAACACTACGTCCTCACATCAACAATCATTACTCCTCAGCATTTAATACAAGCTATTTATACAAATATAATCCAGAAGGAGACGAATTCATGCATATTATTATGCAGAGAGGAATACCTTGAGTCGGTATTCGTTTTGGAAGGAAACGCAGACAGGAAGGAAAACCACCACCAGACCAGATAATAAAAAATTTCAAAATAGTCAAAGTTTGACCGTCATACTCTACAAACTGTAATATTCTAATTTCACATATACATGTATAACTTTTCAATCTTAATAAAGTTCATTCAACAATTATATCATTATTTTTGCATAAATTACTATCAAGAGCACTTCTCAATCCTTCGCCGAAACATTTCATATGTAGATAGGAAGGGGTTGAGAGGTACTCCCATCTTTTACATATACGTGAAGATTTTCGCCCAAGTCCTTTTGAGGTTGTTCAACATATATTTCTCAAGAATGATTATTTTACGGAAGAGTATTGGGCAATTAAACTTAGTTTGAATCTCTTTCCAGATAACTGTCACCTTTTGACAGGGAATTGACGTGGCTGAAATAAAAGAAAAACGATTGTGAGGATTTTCTCTAGAAAGCGCTGGATAGATGGATGGATGATATGACCAAGAGGGTCAGTGGTGTTCGGATATCATCCATCTACCTACGTGAAACATAGATTAGCCAATTAGATTATATGCCAACTGTGATTATTATTTTCTAAGAAGTTTCTTGGCAGCACAATGAAGAAAAACTCCGTTTTCATAAGATGCACCTCGGACCATTAAATGAGTATCTCCTTAAGAATTTTCATTCTCAATTATCAAGGTTTTTTCTATCGTTCCCCTAACTTTGATTAGCGAGTTTATTTTCTCAATATCTTGGGATTCTCCATAAACGGTGAGCAGAATAATACTTTGGTTAGTTTTTCCTCAACTGTTTAGTTTCTGCTCTGGGATTTTATATCCTCGCTCAAAAAGAAACTCTAATCACCGCAGAGAGGATCACGGGAACCTTTTAAATTCACCACTTCAATCACCAAGGAGTAAAGGAACTCAACTGGCATCTAACATAGGATGCATGTCCCTCTTCTCCGCTCCATATAATAAGTTATAGTTGATAAAAAATTCAGCAAAACCAAATTCCTTGCAGAGAAATCGTTTGCTCTCTGCAGAATAACGAAGTCACCTTTGCAAATTAGGGACCCCTAGAGACTAGGTTGCTAATCATCCCTCCTGCCCTGCCCTTACCCATTATTTCTCATCTTTTCCCCGGGAGGACTCTCGAACTAACTCCTTGATGTTTTAAAACTTCCCTTCTAAGAATAATACTAGGAATAATAACTATAGACTTTCATTATGATACTATCATCTCTTGCATCAAACTGTTTGAATGTACAGCCTTCCGAGGCACTCAAATCAAAGAGGTTTTCACCGTGGTATAACTAAGTTCATACTCAGGGGTATAAAAATTTGACCTGGCATTTGTACGCACCGGAGAAACTCTTGCACTAGTCAAATACGTCTATCCAAAACTTTAACTAATAAAAAATTCAAAACGTAGAGATTATGCTAATTAAGTTCATGCCAAGTTCTCTTCACCAACTACAAATCCACTCGAATTATAGTGTATCGGCTGCAAATACGCTGAATACTCTGATTTACAAGTAAAGGCGAAAGAGCCTTCCTCAGCTTTTTCTTGGACTCTATTTCGTTATCTTTCGTTTTAGAACCAAGCAGTTCAATTGACAATCGTGATTTTTTTCCTGTGCGTAGTCATTCACTCACCTCTTTTCATAAATTTCTGAAAATGTGCTAGATATTCCATAAAAAATAGCAACCCATGGATCACCTGGAATTCAATTTATATTCATTGGAAATGGTGTGCTCCCCCCAGTCTTCCTTTATCCATAATTTTTAATTGCTGATTTTTCCTATGTGAATATTTAAGCTAATTGAATTTCACGCCATAACAAAAATCTCGATTTAAAACTATCGTCTCGATTATTGTCATCCCTCTTCTACTTATATTCTCCTCGATCATTAAGAGCATATTTCTAAATACATTTTTAAAATTTATTTCTGGTCATTTTTCATCTAATTAACATGCCTTCTTGCACCCAAAGAGCTTCATGATGAACTATTCTAGCTATTTTTCAAAGCCACATCGTTAATTACTTAGTATATAAATCTCAGTTAGTCTCATTATTTTAAACCTGAAGCCTTTGACTCTGCTGATCATCCACTACTTCTTTCTAGACTTCAATATCGCTTTAGAATCAATAAAAATTTTCTCTCTTTATTAAAATATTGTCGTACAAATAGCAATCAATGAATGGCAGTTGATTAAATTAAATTTGGATGTTCTGAAATCTGTTTCGGATTTCACAAGAAAGAGCTTGGTCCTTTCTTTTCAACTCTTCATGTAGATGACTTTTATCCCCTTTAAACTCTAATTTAATTTGCTTACCGATATTTGTGAACAACCGTATGCCATTTGCCAAAAATCATAATCTAAGGAATAATCCCCGCTTCCCGGAAGCTTTAAACAAGAGTCAAAAACAGAGTCGAACATGGGAATTACAATTTAATACTCGAAAATAATGTATTCATTTCACTCCTCAAATTTATTTGGAAATTTTTTTATTATCTGAAATTAATTCCATTGATAAGGATCACCAGATCACCAAATATTTACGGTATACAATGGGACAGAAGTGAATGCTCTGTCTCTACCATCTTATACTGTTTTACCAAAGTAAAGCTCGCCAATTCCCTAAAATTACATTTTCATTGTTATAAAAATCTATATTTTCATACTGTTCTCCTAACTAGTCCACACCAGTCTATTCTTATACGGAGAAAATCAAAAGTTTTTCGCTAATTTAGTAAAATCTCATATACCTCAGCTACAGAATTCTCAATAAACTTCCTTATTGATTTTTCCGTATTAGTTTCACAATTTAAAAATAAAATAGACTACCTCAGCCTTTATTTCATGGAACCTGGATTCCGTGCAAAATTGAACGGAGTATTACGGTTTCCACAAATATTTCTTACCGACGGACTACCGCTTCTGACGTCAAAACACCATCACCAGGTCTGAAAAACAAACCGTAACCAAGAAAAGAGAGGAAGGGGAAGAAAATAATTTAATTGAAGGGGTGGGTGGACGTAGGAATTAACTGGAGAAATAATTGGCGAGTTAATCGGCTATACATCATCAGGTGCTAAATTGTAGCAGCAGGATATGATGGTGGATTTCTATTATTTTTAATGTAGCTAATTACCATTTTCGAGCGCGTATATAGTCTAAAGTCCGAGAAATGTTTTTTTTTTATTGAGACGTTTATCAAAATGGGAAATACGGTTTTTTAATCGACACGGGGATGCAAGTTCTTTTACTTAATCGAAAACTTTCTATTACGATAGAAAAAAGCACAGAGAAGCGACTTAATCCAAAAATCATTCTGCCTTTAGCAACTTTATAAGCATTCTTTCTCGCTAAGCAGTTTTTCCCGTATACAATCATACACGGTCGAAGAAGTTTAAGGGAAGCGGTGAATCTTTCGCCTTCACTCTCTTTGTTATCGTTATATATTAATGTTTTGTATCCCTTGTACTAATTATTTGGGGTTGTTTTGGAATTGCCAGATTTCTGAATACATGATTCGGTGGAGTATTAGAGAACTTAGACAGTGTCAAACTTTCGGAGAATTTATTTCTTATCTTTAACATAATACAAACACGATAAATTCAACAAGAAAATAGCAAAACATATATTCATATATCAGATGTGGTTGATGGACTAAGAACTAAAAACTTTAAGGAAAGACGCCGCATTGGATAGATGTTTAAAATCTTTTCTTTCTTGTCATTTGTCTCATTTTAGAATGTTTTGTGTTAAAAGTCTTTCTCTTATCTTAAAGGGGGGCGATGCTGTTATAACCGGTGTTCATATTATCCAAGGATATTTAAAAGCGGCACTGAAAAGTGTACTAATGAAATATTACGGATTTCTGAATTCATCGATTTTAGGATTCGGTTGTTGGGATTTTTCGGATTACGTAATCTTAAAAATAATTAATATGAACATGTCATAAAAAAGATCCCCAAATTATTACCATTTGATTAATTCATAAATTTGCATAATAGTTATGAAATACCAGAATTACTTACCAGATTACCACCAGAAATAAAATATCAAGTGATCTAAGCATCTATTACACAAATTACTTTGCCTATTTACAAAAGCTTTTCTTCTATCTACAAACAAAAGGTAGAATTGAAATAAGCATGGGTTAAAAGTTAGTAAATAAATTATTGAAACCAAATAGGTCAAAATAGAAATGTTACAAGTATGTAGTGTAAGTGGATGACATTATACCACAGGCCAGCAATCTGAATAGTCTTTTAGATTACCTACTTTGCTTCTAATTTTGTAAATCAGCAATTCCTGATTAGTCATAATATTTAACGGACAGTAATATAACTTTTGTATGAGCCAAACCAAGATAGTATAATAAGCATGTAAGGTACTCAGTATTTTCAGCCAAACTATCAAATTGGTTTTATTTTTTACATATTATCCTCTAAATATTTCAAATATTACGGGATTTTCATGGTGAGGTATCAATTCAGTTTCATTATTTTCCTAGATCCTATAAAAATGGATATCTCACATCACATTTAAATAAGATGAGTTCTTTGTTAGAGAGGAAACCGTCAGCTTCTAGCGACTTAGAGCGCCAGAACGACTACAGACAGAACTGCGTTTAATCGAAACTTCTCATCTTCTCATATCTGATATGTAATATCTCCGCTCTGTTGTCTCACACGTTTAACTTTTTGTAATTTAGCTTCCTTAGAATGGCACATTATTCAAGAATTGATGAATTAGTCCAATCAGTATCGTACCATAATGTTAAACCAGTATTTCTTCGCGGATATGTTTTACCGTTCATCTATTTATATGGCTTATGGTTTTATTGTTGGTATTTATATGGAATAAAGGAGTACTTCGAAGCTGGTCTGATAGTTTTGGCAGGAATTGGTATGCTTCAGATACTCAGTTTGTTGTTTTGTCAGTGGTCAGTTCACGTTCGTTGTTTTCTTTCCTGTCGGTCGGTGAGTTAACCAAAGAAAGGCCAAGTCGCTGTCAGATGTAATGGAAACTAAATTGGAACGACCGATAACAATTGCTTTTATTTTCTCTTAAACTTTAGGAAAAAAACGCCCTAAATGCCCAAGTAGCAAAAGTCGTTCCAACTCCTAATAATGGATCGTCTGAACTCGTTAGAATCCACCGTGAATATGTAATGATATTGGCGATAGTTGAAATAAGGAATTAGGTTTTTCGTTTTTACTCTAAGACGCTGTTTCTTTTCTCTAGGATGGTGGTAGTGGGAAAGTTATTGGAGCTTGGTTCATGTTCCAAAAGACGAAATATGTATGGGACGAAAACAAGAAAACGTTTAAAGGCCTCGAGTTTCCAATTGATCTTACCTTTGGAGAATACATGGAATGGAAAGGTTATCAAGAAGAAAATGATTTACTACTCGCTGAGCAGAAGTATGGGAAGAATCAGTAAGTTCATTCAGTTTATTTCTTTAGATCTGTCTGAGTGTCTAATCTGACGCTTGAGAGTCAGTAGAGACAAACTTCCACAGAATTCAGCCCGAGTCGTAGAAATGTTTTGTGACAACCATTTCACTCGAACTAGAATTATTTCATAACCTTGAATTTACTTTTAAACCTATTTAAGTTAATTCTGTAGCGGATGATGGACTTACATGTAACTAATGTGTTGTGTGTTTTGAATAGGGTCAAGTTATTTTGTTTTTCTCAGTTATTTTGCGAAGTATCTTCTTTGAAACTTATCTTAACTGGAAAATTCACATTTAAAATTCATCTCGTAGTTTCATCATTAGGAAATGTGTATTTTACTAGTCACCAGAAGGCCTAGTGACAAAAACCAAATCTAAATACCCTCATCAGGATTAACTTGGTTTTCTTGATACATACATTTTGACTCCATGTAGGATAGGGTTTCTATTGTGTTTCCTTGAAATTCGGTGCATTGTGCAATGTTTACATAAGCATCTGGCTCGTTAATATTGTTAAACAGTATGACAACCAAAAATAAAACTATACTGTTTGTTACACATTAGATTCGGCCATAAACTTACTTTATATAAATTCAAAAAGTATTTGAAATGGTTCAAAAGATTATATTGATGGATCCAATCAAGGATATTTGTTTACTTTAATTCAATTCAATCTTAAAATTCAGCCAGAGAAATTAATAAAAATGTTTTAAAATTTTTAAAGTTTCTACCACATCAATTTCTAGTTTTACATAATCTCAGCATACCTCATATTTTAATGAAAATTAATTCAACTGATGTATGAAGGATCCTGTATAAAGGGACTGAATTATTATCAAATATCTTCATTGAATACAGGATGGTCGGGTACCAAATGGAGTTTTTGATGGAGTCGGGTGTCATTGACGTCCTTTGTCAATTTCCATGTGATATATTTTATGGCCCCTAAGTTTTAAGGAAGGAAACTCATTGGTTTACTTTCACAGGTTGGATATGGTAGTTCCTGAGTTTTGGGAATTATTCGTAGAGCGAGCAACTGCACCTTTCTTTGTGTTTCAAGTGCTGTGTGTTGCATTGTGGTGCCTTGACCAGTATTGGCACTATTCTCTCGTGACTTTGGGAATGTTGGTGATTTTTGAGTGCACTCTCGTCTTCCAGCAAATGCGTAACATGGCTGACATACGCCGCATGGGGAATAAGCCGTACATGATCCAGGTATTTATCCATTTATTTGTCTCACAATTTATTACACACATTAACATCAATATGTTTTACAGATTACCCTGTAAGGGTGAATGAAAGTAGATTATGGTGCTGCATACAGAGATCTGAGAAAAGTCATCTGAGAGAAACAGTGATAATATTTTAATGTTCCAGAGAGCTGTCAATGTCAAATTAATGTAAAAAGATAATTTGTTTAACTTACGGTTGTGAAATAGTAACAAACTAGATACTTTTTCGGAATCCTGCATGAGCTGAATACTGTTATTAAACAGAGCAAAGTTCACTGAAATCAAAGCATCATCGTTGAACAACAGGAACTTAAACTGAGTTAAATAATGATGCATATTCTTCTTGGAAATTCAACTATGTAGTAGAATTTTTAAAATGCATTCTTATTTCAAAGTTCATTGACATAAATTACAACTTATAGTTTTCACTTAGTTCAGTTTGATATAAAATATATGAAGAAGTAAAATTACAATTGTGTAGAATACATTATTTCTTGCAATGAGGTCTTCCGTTGCATTTCAGTATCTTTTTTTGTGATTTTATTGAAATTCTCTAAGAATCCAAAGTTTTTTAGTTTCTAATTTGAATTGAATGCAGTGTTCATAATGACTTGTATAAAACTTTTTAACTTATGCTAGTGACTTACTAGAAGCTTGACTATTATCTTCAGAATTCATGTATTGATTCTTTTCTTTTTAATTCTAAACATTTTACTGAATGGGGAGTATATCCTTAAAAATCACAATAAATTATACAGGAGAAATACTTAGCATAATAAATTTAAAGGTGCTCAATTGGCAAAGCATAAGAAAATAAATTAAATTCAATGAGCCTCTTAGATTAACCGTAACATCTATGTAAAGGATTAAAACAATTATGCTAGATATCTAAGAAATTGATTGAATTGAATACCATTATCAGGTTCGTTTTCATTTGTAGATTTGATTGTGATTTTATAATCATCAGTAGATAGGCAATAAACATTGAGGCAAGTCATTAGAATGAAATGTTCCAATTATCTATGCACAAAATGTCAAGTCATTTCATATGGCCATTTTTTTAGTATCTTAAGCTTGTAAATTAAGTACAAGTACATCTTTTTTTAAATTTGTTAATAGAAGTAGGTGATTATAAAAACTGTTTTGATTCTTATAGAAACGTCTTTCTATATTGTTTGTTTGTTATCAGTTTATCATTTTATTTTATAAGGTATACAATCCTAAACAAAAATTAATATCAAATCCAGGTCAACTCAAATATTTTTTCTCCTATCCCTCTAAAAAAAGAATGTTTATTACATGATCTAGAAACATATTTTGAATCATGAAATTAGTCATATTAATTATTGAGGGTTGAGGTAATTGTTTATTGTTTTGTTGTTATTCTGATAAACAGAAATTTTGATTTCTGTTTCAGATTTTATTTTATTACTTCTTCAGCTGCCTAAAATACCTCTATAAAAGGTATATCCCTTCTTTCTCATTTACATTTTTGGTGTTTAGGATCTTTTTAATTACTGTTTTTAGTATTTTATCAATTTAAATAATCAATGTGCTCTAGCTTGACATGGTGGAATGCCATAATGATAGAATAAGTATGAATTTGTAGTTTCCACAGGAAAGATTTTATTCATGGCCCGTTTTGACTCTCATCTTGAAGTCATCTTGAAGATAAATAAAAAGAATAAAAATTGTGGAAACTACTAAGTCTTACTTATTCTTTCATTATAAACTTATCTATCACATGACATCAATAACCTTACATTTATAGCATATTCTGTTAAAAACTGTTAATTTAAAGTGTTCTAAAGCAAGTTAAAGTTCTAAACAATCTAAAGTGCTCTTTATAATCTTAGAAGAAAAATTTTAATGAAATGTTGCTGTGAGGGTCACAGCCTATTTGTATATTTTTTATGTATGTAAATATCTTAGGTACTATGTAGCATTGTGTATCAGTTAGGAGTAATTCATTATTTTTGTTAATTGATGGAAAGATGTTTGTATGTAATGAAGTCTTAAGCCAATGTTAATATAACGTAGGAATGATACAGTGAATATCAACTATGCCTAAGCACAAACTCAATATTGCATACATGATACAAATGTGAAGTTGAGAGCAAGAGTAATTTGTAGTATGTTGAGGATAACCAATTTTTTGATTTTAAGAGAAGATAGTCTTTTGATACTCAAAATATGTGAGCAGAGCTAATTGACAAGGTTCCCTCCCTTGTTTCTCGCTTTTACAGGTTTATAGAGGAAGGCGTTGGCGCCCCATTCCAACAGATCAGCTTGTTGTTGGTGACATAGTCTCTGTTGGCAGATCCACACAAGGGATGAATGAAGCAACTGCACACCTAATTCCTTGTGATCTATTGTTGTTGCGTGGACCATGTATTGTGGATGAAAGCATGCTCACAGGTACCTAACATTTTCAGTTAATGTGCTATTATATTACAGTCTTCCACATTTTGTGAATACTTTTGAAATCATTAATTTTACTTAATATATGCATTGAAGTGATGGTAAAAACATGGTTGCACAGTTCAATTAGATGCAAATGGGCGAGATAATAAGAAAGCTATCAACAAGAAAACCTAACTTGGTATGACTTAAGTCTGATAAAGATAATATGATTTTCTGAAAAAAAATATAATAGAGAGAGAACCAAATGTTTGATACAGGAACTGGAAACTAACCCTAGAAACTCAATAATTTTGTTGAAAACTTCACAAAATACTTGAATCAAATAATCAATCTGTATTTGTTTCATTAATAAAATCCTAGTGCTCTCATTTAAAGGAATAATTGGTAAATAACGTATAAAGATTGTTCTTGGTACCAGAGTCAATTTTAAAATTCATTCAGTTTGTATTGTATTGTATTCTGAGTGTGTTCCTGAGCAAAAACATATTATCTTGGCCTCAATTATTGACCTAGTTGTCAATTAGTAAGGGACAAGATGTTTAACATAACAATGTTTGCTTCATTTATTGAAATTTTATCATATTTCTACCTCTATATGGTATATAACAAAAGTTTTAAAATTTTAAATTATTATTTAAATAATTAGAGTAACTTTCACATGCTAAATATTTTTACTTAATGGCACTTTTACTTAATTTTCTATAATTTAATATTGTATTATTTGTTTTGAATTATTAATCAAAGGTGGTTTTTAAGTTTGTGGAGTCTGAATCTTTTTACCTTTGGGCCTAAGGATTGAATGATTAACTTAACTATTCTACATTTTTGTATTATTCTCCATTTACTTCTACAATGTTGGTAACAAATCATTTTTGGTTTAAGAACCACATTAGATAATTAAATGAGGTCATAAAAATGTAGTATCTAATTTTTTTTCCATTTGATGGTATGCACTAGCATTTTCTTCAATGGCTAAACTTTTTTATGTAGTTATGAATGAGGAAATACTGTTTTTGGTCATTTTATAACTATTAACTATGAATAATTTTACTTTTAGTTGAAAAAAAATGTGTATCACTTTTGTGATATCGATGCATTCATTAGTTTTGGTTTGTACGGTTGTAATTTGTGAATTATTTTATTTTTATTATGGAGTAAAACAGTGATAATAAGTTATTCAATTGCACTTCACATGTGCTGTAGAATACATAAGAGTCATCATAAGGTGAGAAACCTCACGCTTGTGAAAATATAGTATAATCATAATGTTGCATGGAATATGTCACACTTGTATATAAATAGCTTTCAGTCCTATACAATGACACTTTTTGAAGCAAAGATATATGGAAATTGATTTGAATGTGATTTTTGAAAATATTTGAAAAATGCCTTCTCTATTTTAGGAGAGTCAGTTCCTCAGATGAAAGAGCCAGCTGAAGTGCTGGATCCGAGCAGAGTTCTTGATCTTGAATATGATGGGAAACTCCATATTCTGTTTGGAGGAACTCGTGTTCTACAACACACTCCTCCAGGAAAGACTTCTGCTGGGTTGCGTGGTAAGTATATTTTACTCTTTTTACATTACTTAATTCAAGTTTTGCCAATTGTGACTAAAATATTCAGTCTTTCATAATGATTAAGAAAATATACTTGTAATAACAAACATGATATTTTAATTTCAATCCCTTTTACCTTGTGTATTTGCAGCTCAGGATAATGGGTGTGTAGCATATGTCCTTCGCACTGGCTTTGATACATCCCAGGGAAAACTTTTACGTACTATTCTATTTGGAGTGAAACGTGTAACCGCAAATAACTTGGAGACCTTTTGTTTCATCCTTTTCCTTCTTGTGTTTGCCGTGGCTGCTGCATCTTATGTGTGGATTAAAGGTATTTATTTCATTTTGAAATTTCTTGTAATATAGCTCTCACAGTGATGCATCAATCATATAATTATAAGGCTTGAGTTTGAGATTAAGCAGGCTTTTTATAGGAAGTTAGTCTTGTTAGGTTTCATGCAATGTGAATCAATCCAGATAATCTCCTTTAATGTATGCCCTTTTGCTATTTGAGAAAAAGTTTCTTATTTGTGCCACTTTCTGAGATCCCAAACTTTTAAAAAAATACTTTGTGATTTACTCTTCATTGCCATGTTCAGGGAGTAAAAGTTGGCCAAATTATAGAAGCTGTCATAAAGTTGTATCTTTGTTTTATAAGTAGGTTAATGGTAACATTTTCAATTGAGTTCAATAACAAATTTACAATTGATGTGATGTCACTGGTTATTGTTTTTGGAACTACATTCTATTTTAATCATGTGAAAGGGTTGAGAAAATAATCATATGCTAGACTTAAGGATATGCTCTGGTGTTTTTCATTATGGCCATAATTTATACAGTGACTAAATCTGAGTAAATAATGGGATGCTTTATTTGCGGCATTATGGAATTATATTCAGTTACTAGAATCTTGATGAATTCTTTTGAATGACATTTATCTTCTCCTTCTATTAACAAATTTAAAATTGAGGAAGAAATAAGAATTATTAGCAATTAAAACAAATTTATAATGTGTTTTTTATGTAAGATATTTAATAACCAGGTTTAACCACCAGAATATTTTTAAAATAAAAAATAATATATTATTTGCAGAGTGTGTTATTATTACATCACCATTTAACTGTTTACAATTTTTTAGAGAAGTTCTCGTTCCTGCTTGAATTTAGATTTATGCAAATGCACATAGTAAATATTTCAAAGATTATAGTTATTATTGCAGTAGTGTGGCTTATTTATAACTAGTAATTTGAATGTTCAGGGTTGTGCTGACCCTATATTTGAACTCTCATTGAATTTTGTAGAGACAGCAACATCTTACACTTGAGTAAAACTGAAATAAAAATTAAGCCTAGTGGTATAGTAAAGTTTTTATTTGTAATTATTTAATTATAATATCATACATCTCTTTGGTATTCAGTCTTCTATGTTTGTCTTCAGTAGTTGGAATTTTTTAATAGTGAACTCTTCACCTTTATTTAAATTTATCTAAATTTATTATTATCTAAATCTACCTGCGCTATGTAATCTACGTAATCCCTAATTTGAAGCCCTCAGCAATGTTCTACTTGAAAGTTTCATTTGTGTTTCACAGGATTAGTGTTTTTAGTGTTTAAAAGATTCACTGTATGTTTTGGAATAAAGGATAATTTGTTAGTTTGAAGATGAAGTGAGAATGTAAACATATTATCTATTCTAGGCTCTGCGGATGAAGCAAGAAACAAGTACAAACTGTTCTTGGAGTGTACTCTTATCTTAACATCAGTTGTGCCTCCTGAATTACCCATTGAGCTGTCTATGGCTGTTAACACTTCTCTTTTATCCCTGTCCAAGTTGGGTGAGTCATTCCTCAGGTTTTTTTTTACTTGCATCTTCAAGATGTTTTTTTCCAAGTATAGTATTAAGAAAAAAATATTTTGTCATTTGGTGTTAACAGACAGCTGTCTCTTCCCTCAACCTGCCTGACAAATGACCATTTGGACTTGTGAACACCTCTTTATGCTATTCCGTCTCATTGCTGTGCAAGGCGGTGACTTTTAATTCTCAATTATACATAGTATTTTGCTGGAAGAACATCCTGATGATTTCCAGAGAAGTAGTACAGGTAGTGATTGACTTACAACTTATGCAACTTAGGAACATTTGACTTATGACCAAGCATTTGACAGTAGTATGAATGGTTCTGCTCAGCTGGGTAATACTGGAATGCTTACAATTGTCACTATAATATCAGTAGTGACTCTGACTACATTCATTCTTTTATTCAATAGAAAAATTTGAACAGCCTCCATTTTGGAACAAATTTAATACATAGAAATGTTTCTATGGAAATTGCCAAAAAGTTATGAATATCCTACTTATGTCTAAATTGACTTGTAACCATTCTGTTGGAGCTGAGTGTGGTTGGGAATTGAGACCTGCTCTGGAAGAAAAATTAGTCTTATTTCAAAAGAAGCTAACATCTTTTATTTTTAGTTAATTCTTTATTCTGAATGGAAATGGTTCTGTTAATACATTTGTGATTCATAGTATTTAGATATTTTATAATATTTTAATTTTTCATAAAAACTTTGAGTAAGATCCAACTCACTTCTGTAGAATTTGTGGTGATCATCCACACAACTTATACTCAACAGTTGGAAACTGAGAATACACCTTGATTTGGGATCCTCTGATATTTCTGTTATTAAGTTTAATCATAATATTATCTAACATCTAAATTCAGAGTCCTAGAGTTGGTCATTCCTCACAACCAATTTCTACATAATGAGAATATCAAGAAAATAAATATATTTTATTTCTGCCGTAGCATGTTCCAGACTTTGGAATTTTAAAATTCAATGTAATTGTAATGAAATACTAGTGTATTTTATCTAAATTTGTGTGATTTTTACCTGAAATAAATATATTCCATGATGAGAGTAGAAGAGTTTAGTCAGAGCATGCAAGTCATGCAATGCCTGCCTTGGAAGGCAAGAAAATGTGCATTTATGTCATCAGTATTCATAGGAATTCATTACTGGTAATCTAATTTTTAAACTTTAAATTTGTATGGGGAAAATAAATTACTCTTTAGTTCAGCAATTTGACAACGCTGGCAAAGGCTCACCATTCAGACTGCCTAATGCATTGCTCCATAGGGCCCTTTGAAAATGGCATAGGGTGTATTACGTTTTCCATGTATGCAGACTAATAGCTTCTTAGAACTTCCTTAAAAGGCATAGAGGTTTCACTCTACAATCAAGTCATTGATAATTTTGTGAAAGTGTGTGTTTATTGTGAATGTTTAGTGCCACATGGAATTTATTTTCAAATAAAGGTCATTTTAGAGTATCTTCTCTCCGCTTAGATCAAGCTATATGCATATTTTCTTACCAGAACAATATAGGTTTCATTTGCTTTTGACTAAGTGAATCTATATCTCGCAATCAGATACAGTTAAAGCTTGCGTCTACCAAACTTTTACCAAAAAGCCAACTAGTTGTATCAAAAAACTGCTAGTTAACCAGTGTGAAGACTGATCTCTGGAGCTCAGAATGCTGTGATTTACTTGGTTGCTGCGAATTCCTCAAATTCTGATGGGGGCTCACATACCCTCTATCAGTAAGAGTATGGGGAACTATATGCCTAATGTTCAAACCTCATTACAGGCCACTGGTAAAATCATTGCATTAACTTTTGTCATCCTCTCACCAGAATTATTTCTGCCCAATGCTGTAAAGCCTTTAGAACTACTTATTATTTCCTTAGTATAGGACTACAAAGTATATACCTCATGTTTTTGATTAAAGTGATAGTAAATCGTTTACGGAGTACATGCCCATAATTTTTCTTTTCATTTCCATTTCATAATGAAAACCTGTATTCCTCACTCTTACTAGTCCAGTCTTTGTACGAATTAAGAAAAGAAAGCTATGCATGATGGAAAAAAGTCATCACTTCCTATCTGAATTTGTTTCCAAGATAGCATTTCCAAAAATAAACAGCTTAAAATAATGGAATATTAAAGCTGTATGGTTCATCTATTTAGGTACCACATTTCATAACTTGCATTATCTTTATGTATTTCTTAATTTCAGCTGTGTTTTGCACAGAGCCATTCAGAATCCCTTTTGCAGGGAAGGTTGAGATTTGCTGTTTTGATAAGACTGGTACCCTTACGAGTGACCGTTTGGTGGTTGAGGGTGTGGCTGGCCTGGGGTGAGTTTGAGAATTGTGGGTTGATTTGATTTTGTTTTGGTGGGCTAATTTGAATTCCTTCACAGTGGAGGAGTAGGAAGTGTTACTCCTCTTCAAGATGTGCCTTTAGAGACAGTCAGAGTTCTCACAACATGCCATTCATTGGCACAATTGGATGATGGGCTTGTTGGTGATCCAATGGAGAAAGCAACTTTGGCTGCTCTGGATTGGACACTCACCAAAGGTAAAGTAATCACACATTTTGAGGCGTTTCTGGATGTATTCTGTGGGAGTTTATATTATGGATTGCATATAATCCTCGCACAATATTTGCCTAGGGGATAGATTTTCTCATGAAGTTAATGAACATCAAATGCTGGATAAAAATAAGAAAGAAAAGGACAAAAATTGTGTGATGATATTTAAGAAGAGTTGAACAGGGCTCTTAATAGGGAATTTTAAGGAACACAAACTTAACTAGTGGTTGAAAAATTATGTTGATATGCTCTGAAAATAACATGTGTATATTTTTCTTTTGAAAATGAGCATTGTTTTCTCTAATTATATTCTGTGAGTTCTAAACCTACTTGTAAGTCAGACTCTTCTAGTCTTTGATATTATCCTTAATATTAATAAGGCTTCAAACCAAAGCAAAAACAACCCTATTTTTCAGAGTGTAAACTGAACACATACCAAAACGCATTACTTCTGTATGGTAACCATTTTAATTAAGTTTAAATAATGAAGCTATATTGAATATGTGTAACAGGGACTTGTAAATGACTAAAATGAATTCTTTTCTTTTTAAGTTTATCTAATCTAATATTTTGATTATTTTTCTGTTAATCTTACAAATTTTATTCTAAAATTTAATCCTATGTTTATGAAAAATGCAACACATGTGAACTTCAGTAAGCATATAATATTGTTATTGGAGTGAAGCCAAAATGGTTTGAACCAATTCAACAGAAAAAAGAAACAAATTTTATTCTAAAATTTAATCCTATGTTTATGAAAAATGCAACACATGTGAACTTCAGTAAGCATATAATATTGTTATTGGAGTGAAGCCAAAATGGTTTGAACCAATTCAACAGAAAAAAGAAAACCAGGACTTAACAAAGACTTGATTTTTTTGTTGAACCAGAGCCAAAACCGGAAAAAATATTATGGTTCAACATCTTGATGCTATCCAGTCTCTACCACTAAAATCATAGTTTAATATATGTTACTTATCTTACCTTGTATTTATCATATTTCCCATAATTCTGTTCTGTGCTAAGGCTAGGAAGAAAAAACAAAAGAGATATCAAATTGTCTTCTATAAAGAGATCAGAGATATTTCTTGTATTGCTCCTTGTGCTTTTTATATTTCTTATTTGTAAAATAATCTACTGAAATCTTATTTTTCTTGATATATATATATATATATATATATATATATATATATATATATATATATATATATATATATATATATATATATATATAAATATAAAAGAAATATTTACTATAAATATTACCAAAGCTGATCTAAACTGAGTCACAGCTGTTCCAATTTCTCTTGTTAATTTTGAGTCCGTGCTTCTTAAATTCTGTTTTTGTTTTGTATCAAGACTGTAAGTATTGCATAAATCTGTCCATTTTCTTTTGTTTAATCCCAAGAAAAATATTGTTCTTTATTCATCATCTTATTACTTCTTTTAATAGGATGTTTGCTTTTTGTTTAATAATCACCATTCTTTGTACTTGTTTTAATTTATGTGAGCTTTAATGTATTGGCAAATTTAAAGGTATTATTTTCCAAAATTTCCCATGTATTATATAGTATGAAGACAATATTGTTGATTAGCATCTATAAAGCATTCCAGCTTTTATTGTTTCTAATGATAGATTATATACAAATGATATCCTGTGTATTTTTCTCCATAATGCAAGAACATGCTCATTTCACATTTTCTCTTTGTGGTGTACCTCAGTCTGTTGATTAAAGTTATGATTCATAGTTAATATTAGAATATTTCTACTATGGTTTTCAGCTATCAAACCAACGAGAGAAACTGGTATAGTTTATCGAACTTCAACATTACACATGGCAATATAATTATTTCTGCAGGAGATGCTGTTCTTCCCCGTCGTGGAAAAACTCCAGGAATGAAGATTTTTCATAGATATCATTTCTCATCAGCCCTTAAACGTATGTCAGTGGTTGCTGGGTGCACTCTTCCTGGAACTACTGATACCACATATTTAGCAACTGTTAAAGGAGCACCTGAGACATTGGCCCCAATGGTACTCATATTTCCTTTTCTTACATTTGATTGTACTGTTGTTATTTTGGTTTTGTTGAATGTTATGACTGAATTTCATTTTCAGTTCATCTTAACTTCCACATTGCTTCTAATTTAATAACATGGAGCTATAAGTTCTTTCTAAAAGTTTTTTCTTTAAGGAAGGTTCTCTATCTTTTAGAAAAATGAAAATCAAACCCAAAACTGATCAATTAATAGTCTTGAACTGAAACCAAAAACTTTTCTTTTATTCTGTTCTGAATGAAACAATTTTGCTTCCATGCAAATAGAGGAAGCTTTATCAAAATGCCTATTGGCACCCTTTAACAATCCAAAGTGATTCACATTGAAATTTATCTGTTCTAATATTTTGATCATCTTTATCTTTTGTATTGTATGTGTATGTTTTCATATTATAATTTCATTATATACTTTAATTTAATTGTAAAAATTACACATGCTAAATTCCCATTTGAAAGGTTATAATATTTCAACAATCAAAGCAAAATAAGAGTTCAAACTGATTCAACAGAGTCTAACAGAGTAAAACTGGAGCTGAAACAAAATTTATTTATTTCATTCAACTGAAGGGAAAACTGGAATGGAAAATATTAGTTACCCAGGTGGGAGATGTAATTGCACAACTGTATTTTTGATTTCATGTTATGACTTTTATTACTGCTATTTCAGTTCTCATTTATCCTCTAGTTTAATATGGTAAATATCATCATCTTTGAGATTTAACTTTCACTTTAAATTTGCATTAAGTGTTGAATTTTTTGTTAAATATTTGTTAAATTTTACTTAAATTTACCAATTCACCACAGACTTGTCTAAAATATTTTCTATTTGAATCAGTTTTCAGATCCTCCAGCAAAGTACAAGGAGACATACTTGGAGTTTTCCCGTCGAGGGGCCCGTGTTCTAGCGCTTGGTTGGAAGGAGCTTGGGCGCCTGGCTAATCCCTCTCAGGCCAAAGAACTTCCAAGGGAGTACCTTGAGTCAGAACTGCATTTTGCAGGTTTTGTTGTTGTCTCCTGTCCTCTCAAGGTTGATTCGCGCTCTGTTATCAAAGAAATTATGGATGCTTCTCATAAGGTGTGCACTCATTCTAGTCCTTAAAAGTCTCCTTTTAAAACATGGTAGAATCCTGATTAATTGGCTGGTTTTTTGATGGTCAACTTGAATGTTGGTTACTGTTAGTACTATACTATAAATAACTATACTGTTTGGTTCTTCTCAAGAAGCATCTTTGTAACGTGACTGATCAATGACTGCATTGCTTAACAAAAAGTACACTGCAATTCGCTGCAATTTTTGTTAGTAACATCTATTGACATTTCTATAATAAGAGCTGTCTAAATGTTGGGAAAAGCAGATTTATGTCAGGGAATGTAAGATATAAATTTACCTCTGGGATATGCCAACAAATTACCAAACGAAACTTATAACGAAAGTTGAGTAGGTTTGGATTAAGCAGTATTTTGCCTTAATTTCATAATACATAAAGAGCTATAAATTAAGTATTTACTTAAATGAATTTATTCTGAATGAAAGTTCCTTAATACTTAAAACTAACTTAAATCTCTTGGGAGAAAAGGAAAAACAGACATTATTTCTTTTAGATCAAGTGTTTTCTGTTAGTACATATTAAAAAATATTTTAAATTTCCTAGCTGTGCTTGAGTTTTTAAGTAACTTAATGATTAAATCTTGTATGCTGAACTTTTATGCTC
The DNA here is from genome assembly GCA_036926295.1 of Pachydiplax longipennis. NCBI lineage: Eukaryota > Metazoa > Arthropoda > Insecta > Odonata > Libellulidae > Pachydiplax > Pachydiplax longipennis. The sequence continues at coordinate 6,694,744 of JAVFKF010000024.1, read as the reverse complement.
CTGAAAACTACTCAAGAAAGACCAAATTGGTAGTGTACAATAGCAGAAGTTGTAAGATTGATTTCACTGAGTTTAACTGAATGATGCAGTCTATTTGCTGCTGAACATAAGTGGCTAGCTAATATAAACTCTCCTCTCTAGATAACCATGATTACTGGAGACAATCCATTGACAGCATGCCATGTAGCTGGAGAGCTTCGTTTTGTGAGGCATTCAGGGATGCTAATTTTGACTTCAGTTCCCCATGGTGATACAGCACTCAACTCCACTCAGCAGTCTTGCAAATGGCTATGGGAAAGCATCAATGGAACACTACGCATTCCACTTGATTTGGATGTTAATGTACATGAACTCATTTCCAAACATGATCTCTGCCTCACTGGTGAAGTAAGCCCCGTGATTATTTTATTTATCTGTGGAATAACATTGTGAAATGCACTTTACATGAAAAATTTTCACGAATATCCTTCTTTGAGCAGAAATTTTTGAGTCATCATTCATTTTCTCATGGTGGTTTATTTTGTTCTAAAATTTCAGTAAGCTTTAAACTTTAATACATTTGCAGTCTTTACTGAATTGTGGAATTTATTTAAGATCTAAAAAAATAAAATTAAACAAATTAGAGGTGCAGATAACCCTGCTATATATTTGCAAGATTTCTATGGAAAATATTCCTGGTAAGGTCAGTTATTACTAAGTGTGGTGCAGGGATAAGGTGTGCATCTCAGCAGATAGCTATTAGTTTTTTAGTGATGTTTACTCATTTGTTGAGAGCCAACTATTTATTGAAAATTTTGAAAGAATTCAGCTTAAGTTTTCACAAATGTATCAATGATTTTGAACATGAAAATGTATTGTATAGTGTGATCCCATAGTTCATTCAGTCATTCATATGAAGAAAATCCGAAAAATGCAACTCTTCCTTGTCCATAGTAAGTTCTGTAAATTAAACACCTGCAGTAATTTTCTTGCAGCCCAAAGATGTTAAAATTAGATGGAAATATGGGAGGGTGCCCTACTAGTATTTTTCTCATTTAATTTCTTTTCCTGTTTTTAATTATTTTTTCTCTCATCTATTCTCCTCCTATTTACTACTTCCATTTTCTATAAACTTTCTTTGCTCTGAAGTGAAATACATTATCTTCCTTAATCCTTCCTGGCTGTTTTAGCTTTTAGTTTTACCTTCCTAGCTCCTTTTAGCTGTTTTCTTTCATATCAACCTTGCCCATCTTCTCCAGATGTTCATGAATTTTCATTTTCATTCCTTAAAAGAGGGTAGTCCCTCTGCTGTATTATTTACCTCAACAGTATTGCCTATTTGACCTAATTATTGTCATTCATTATTCATCTTTCATTTTGTGAACTTTTTTGAGTTTGAACAAGAAATTTGCCTGTAACAGTAATATTTAACTAAAAAGATTACATGCTTCTCATCTACAATCCAGTTTCAGATATCATGTAATTATTACTTTTAAATTTCAATATTTGTTTCAAAATGCAATGATATATAATAGAAGCTTTTGAAAAATTTAAACAAAGCTTAAAATACTATCAGAATACTTCCTGACTAAATATATCTTGTTAAGTTTTGCTGTTATACTAAGAGTTAATAACCTGGAGCTTAAAAGTGCCTGAACTTTGCATCAGTTGTCTTTTTTCGGTCATTCTTTTTAATATTGTTTGCCTGGTTTTGTTTTAGGGTTATTTTGTACTTGGTGGAAATGAGAAAGTTACTTTTACAATTTTATTATTATTGCCTAATATTAATTGTTTCAGAAAGTTGTGAATGAAACTGTATCTCTATGTTAGGGTCTAGCATACCTGAATGCAGGCAGCAAGAATCACAGGGATTTCTTATTGCAAATACTACCTCATGTTCGTGTATTTGCAAGAGTTGCTCCTAAGCAGAAGGAACTTGTCATAACAATGATGGGGGAGCTAGGCTACGTGACTCTTATGTGTGGAGATGGCACAAATGATGTCGGAGCCCTTAAACATGCTCATGTTGGTTAGTATTTTCCTACCAATTCAGCATTTTAAACTATCTTTAATTTATTTGAATGAACCTGGACATCTGAAAATTTGAACATTTTAAAAAACTGTTACAAATTAATTGATAGTCAACAATGAAAAATTGTGTTAATGCTCTAAATTGTTTTCACTTTATGTCAATCAGAATTTTTTGCGCTTGTAGTTAATATCTCAAGAAGAATGAGCATAACCTTCATTAGTTCGTCTTTCAGAAAGTTGTATTACATTACATCCTTACAGCATCATGGAAATCTCTTTCTTGCAGTTCTTCCTTTAAGACTTGAAAAATAATCCCACAGTATTATGCTTATTGTGAGACCTATTGGAACAAATATAATTGACTCAATCAGGTTGTTCTAGTTTTATTTTTCTTATTTTAATTTTCCATCTTTCTTAATTATGAATAAATACTTCAAAAAACTTTTTCATGCATAAGTAAACAGTTATTCATAAAATATTAAGTAGTCAATTGTTTAAGAATATATTATATTACAAAAATATCACATTGGGGTGTTTGGTGGAACTTTAGGAGATGTGAATATAGTGAAGTGCCAATTAATAATGCAGTACATATTTTCTTTAGATTAAAAATTCCTAGATTTTGAAATCTACTTCATCTTGTGACATATCATTTTTGACATACTTAAAGTATAATTTTGCATACACTCCTGAAAATTTAGGAGAATTATATAAATATTCCAATCCCTGGCAGCATAGAAATAAAAAGTTCACATAATACATGCATTACTAGCTTCCTGGTTTCTACCATCTTTTGAGAGTTTAACCACAGGTCAGAAATATGACTATTACTTTGAAAGGATCCAGGTGGATCTAGCTTGGGATGTTATCAGTATTTTAACAGAGATTGTCTCTATATATTAAATTAGTTGTAATTCCTCTTGTGACAGGAGTGGCTATCTTGTCAGATGCCCCAGAGCGCCTGTTAGAAAAGTCAACACCTTCTCTACCAGTGAACAATCAACACCGATGGCCTCCTGCCAATGCTGGAAGAAGACCTCCCCCAGTGTCCACCCTTGGCCCTTTGCCCTCAGACCCTTCGGTGCGTTTGCCACGCAACAGCAACAGTGGGGCTCAAACTGGCAGCCTCAGGCAGCGCATGCTCAGAGGTTTGGAGGAAGGAGAGCGTGATTTGGTGGTTCGCTTGGGAGATGCCAGCATAGCTGCTCCTTTCACCTCCAAACTTAGCTCTACACAATGCAGTGAGTTCATTGACATTCTAAAATCAGTTCTTTGAAAATCAATGTATAATATTTTCAATGTTTGGGGTCATCTCTAAATGATATCACCGGACTTTTAGAATTTCCGAGTGCCTGTTTGTCACAAAGTGTCCTCTAAAGCTGAATACCCGGTGTAATATGTTGTCACAGATTCTCCCCTAGAGTGAGACATCATTTAAGAACAATTTTTCTGTGTACTTTTCATAAGCAAAATTAAGAGCAGAAACACTCAAGATTTAAGATGATAGTAAGATTTAAAATAAATTGATAACTTGGTACTTAAAAGGGGAAGATTTCTTTGGATATATTGGAAAGACAATCTTCAGTATTTGGTGATTACACCATGAGAGATCATAGATTCCTATTCTTCTTTGGCCTTCATGGGAGTGGAGGTCTGCATGGGCTGAAAATTTCAACCCATGCCTGGCCTAGCCCATTCATCGTTGAGCCCAAACCCAGACCGGCTCAAATGTAGAAGCAAATTTTCTTTCTCAAGCCCCAAGTCAAAAGTTTCCTTAAATTGCCCAAGAATTAGTTGTTGTGATTGCGGAATACATACATTAATTTCACTTCATAAATAATGCTAAAATATATTACACATTATATTAAACAAATTTGAATACATAATGCTGTTCTTTTATCATTGTAAAGGTTCTAAATCATTGTATAAGTAATTCTAGGGAATAAATATAAAGAAAGTAAATAATTTTGGCAAATGAATGATCATTGGTTCTGAAAGACTGACTGACAGCCATTGCATTTCATATTGGCCTGTAGTAAAAAAGTTATCAATAGAGAGCATATTTTTAATATGCAAATTTTATAAGACATTATAATATCAAAGGAAAAGATGTTTGGAAATCAATTTTATAAAAGTATAGGAAATATTGCCATGGCCTTCGACAAGTATAAGATATGAAAATGAAAGCTGCCCTCTTCTTTGGAAATAAACTTCATAGAACAAAAACTGAGCATTATATCTAAGCATTGTGTAGAAACTATAAGAGGCCTATACAAGAAATTAATACCCTTTAAGAACGAACGATTTTTATCTTCCAATGATATTCTCGGGCCCAGGCTGGGCCCAAGAATATCATTGGAAGGGCATTAGCATAGGGCCTTGCCCATGGAAACATCTAAATAAGAGTAGTCACAGGGGCAGTATTATACTCCTTTGGGTTATGTGTATGTACATATATATTAAAAAATTGACCCTGCAAACTGCAAGTGACTTGTGGTGGGAGAGTATAAACACAAATATTTCTATCTGACTCTAATTAAAAATATATCTGACTCTAAAGAATACAAAATACTTATTTGTCTTGATGATTATTTCTCGTTTTCCTTTAGAGCTCTTGAACATTGTTATATATGATAACAAAATTAAATATCTAATTTACAATATTGGTACTCATGTACAAAGGCTTGAACAAGAATGGAAATTTGAATTTCCTTTTATATACAAGACAATTTGCTTTCTTATGCTTTAACAAAAAGAAGTTGTTTCCGAAGTTCTTTCTCATTCTAGTATCTGTGTCTTGAATATACACAATGTTAAGATTCTTCTTTTAAACCTGTGAAAACATGATGAGAAGAAATCTTAACAAAAACCCAAGCAAAATCAACAGGCACATAAAACTTGTCACATGGCAACAAAACGCTCTCAATACGACTTTAATCATGGGAGAGACTGACAAAGAGCTTAATGATAGGGGCTGAATACCATCCTATTCTGTATTGGTCTCTAAGAAAGAGAGCCTCTAAGAGAGACAGAAATAATGCCCTTTTAGCTCTCACTTTAAAGTGTAAAGGATTTTTGAGTGGTTCATAGCAAGTATCAACTGCATCTCCTGTTATTAGAGCAATCTCCTTAACATTTAATTTGTCAATAATTAACGTTTTACAATGCAATTGATTTACTAAGGATTAATCTTTTAAGTGCTGATTATTTTAATAATTTCATTATGCTGGATGTTTCTTTATCTGTAATTGCAAATAAACCTTCTGATTGTTATTATTCCAGTTTGTCATGTGATAAAGCAAGGACGATGTACGTTGGTGACTACGCTTCAGATGTTCAAAATCTTGGCCCTGAATGCACTCATCCTTGCGTATTCACAGTCAGTGCTTTATGTGGATGGAGTGAAATTCAGTGATGCCCAAGCCACACTACAAGGCCTGCTCCTGGCTGCCTGCTTTTTTTTTATCTCTCGATCCAAGGTAATTGCAATCACCTGATCTGGAGAGATTGGTCAAAGATGCTGATTGGTTCTTACTTATGAAACTGTATTCAAAACAGTCAGTGTAATAATTAACTGTCCTTACTGGAAGCAGGAAGTCAGTTTCCTCATTTTTATCCTTAAATTACAAGCATGAATTCATTTCTGGATTACTTTGTATAGTGTCTCTAAGATTCATTCTTAATTATTATGAAGTTATCCTATATAAAGGATATAGTTCCTGTTTCATTTTAATTATTACCTAAAATCCTCTTGTTCCTTCTGTTTTAAACAACTTTCAATTCAATGCTTGATTATTTTATGTCTATCTTTCTAAAAGACTGTAGTTTACATTTTGTATTCAGATCGAATGAATGGAGTATTTATTTCATCCAATAATTCATTCTTCTTCATAATTAGATGCATGAATTACATAATGAATCAGTTCTGAGCAATTCTGTTCTTCAGTAAATAAGCAATGTCTCCTAACTATTAATGAAACTGAAGTATACCCTTATTTCTATAGAGTGAGTTGTGTTCAAACTCTTTATGCTGCATAACCTCAAAGTTACACAATAGATATGATGTACGTAGTGCTTATATTTTTGTTTTTCTCAACTTTCTCAACCTGCTCCGTTTCTTTTTCAGTTTTCCCAGACTTTTTTAAGAGTAAATTTAAGATTGTACCAGATATTGAGTAAACCATTATGGGAACCATTACATAAATACTATGCCATCTATTTTACAGCCATTGAAAGTTCTTTCAAGGCAAAGGCCACTACCAAACATCTTCAACCTCTATACCATTCTCACAGTGCTGCTTCAGTTTGCCGTGCACTTTGCATGTCTTGTTCTTCTTGTACAGCAAGCTAAGGAGTATTCTCATCTTGATAAGAAGGCTCCCATTGAAGATATTTCCAATAGGTATGTACTTAGAAAATTCCACAATTTAGCCACATAAGAATTCTTGCATATTTAATTAAATATTCCATATTTTAAAATGAAATTTTTAGGACTTTTCTTCCTTTTAGAGAAACTTAAAATGTCTGAAGCACTTGGGAGACAAATTTTTCAAATATACCTGACAATAGAGTAATTGAGATACAGGAGAAAGAGGTTCACTTTATAATATATACATATATAACGTATCTTATCTTTCAAATTTATATACAGTAAAATTCAATGTCTTTTTTGCTGAGAGGATTTTTTTAAACAAATCATATAATTAAAATCTCTAAAGATAATCTGCTTATTATGACTATTCCCATGTTTTAGCTTTAATTTGTTAAGTTTTACTTAAAAACCATTCAGCTTCACTCCTAATACTCAATTGAGAATGATTGGAAATATGTTACAACTTTTGTATCAGTATGTATTTGTGAGTGAGTGAGTGAGCCGATGAACCAGGTGATATTCCAGTTTCACTCTAGAATAAGATTGTCTAACCTTATTGATCAAAGCAGATATTCAATCAAATACTTTGCCATCAGAGACCTTTTAAAACATCTATTGCATGCATATTTTCACATAAATATTTTTGCAGAAATTTTTTAAATTGATATTGTTTGTATTAGTGGCATAACCAAGGATGGAGGGTTCCAGACCCCCCTTGGTCCACCTTCTCGTAGAACGAGTAATAAGCGGTGAAAAGTTAGCAAAAAGAGAGAGAGAACTTCATCTGTATATAATGTTTACCATCAAAAGTTTATGCAATAATATAAGTAAAAGTAAATATTAATAGTATGTATAAATAGGGAAGGCAGGCAAAAACAAGGGACACCTCCTTTATGAAATTCCTGATTATGACTTTCAAAAGGTTCATGAAAGTAAATCATCATCCCAGTGTATTTCTAAATCTACCCTTCCATAAAGATTTACTAGTTATTTAGTTCACTATAAACTTCAGTCAAAGAATAACAATTTCAGTTGGAAAATACTAGAATTATTTTGATAAATCATGTACTTGTTTTATTATTGAATAGAAGTTTCATAGAGACTTAAATTTAGAAAATATTTTGAAGGATTGGAAGGGTGAATCTTCTCCTTTATGGCCCAGTTATATATCATTCTTTTACAATTACTTGATGGGAAAATTTCTTACTATTTGGGTTCAAATGCAAGTACTTAAGTTTTATGCCTTGAATTTATAAAATGAGATTTCACTGTATCTCTAAATTTGTCAATAATAAATGCTAATTCATGTTAATTTGCATAATAATTAGCCAATGTGCTAGAATTTTTAAATATATTCAAACAGCAGGTATTACAATTAGCAAAAATATGTTTTCCATCCATAAAATCATATCAAAGAAAAAATAGTGTCATTATAACATATAGGTTAAGATTGATTGACTTTTCAGTAAATCATAATCTCTAAAAACTACCTAGTATTTGGATATAATTATTTTCATATTAGTAATTGATTTTGAACTTCTATTATATTTCTGTTGCCCCTGGTAGCCATGTGGGTAACGCATTCATTTTTGGCTGCAGAGTTTGAACCCTGGTGGGGGCCAACATGTTTACCCAGCAGCAATTCAATTGGGAAGCTACTTAAATTAAGACTTAGTGGTCTAGGAGTAGAAAAAGCCATTTAAGACAGTGTGGGAATTGATGCACTGACCACATGTCACCCATGGTGAATATCACTGGCTTAGGCTTAATCCCACATAGGGATGTCGAGCCATGGACTTTACTTATTATATTTCTATCAAAATACAAGGTGGTTTTTCTTCTGGATTTGGCAGCTATCCACAATTTTGAGATTGAGGTAAATTGTTGGTTTGATGTATATTCTGCTTAGGACGGATTCCATCATCAAAGAAAAAAGTTTCCAGGATGATGAGTTCCAGCCCAACATCATTAACAGCGGAGTGTATATAATTTCCATGGCATTACAAGTGGCAAATTTCACCATCAACTACCGGGTGAGTAGTAATGCTATTCTGTCAATTTTATCTTAAGGTTTTTTTTTTTAAATTTAATCTATTCACTGCTCTAATGTATTTCAAGATTTTTTCTGTGAAGGTTCAAAAATCTGCTGAAAAATTAAAATCGGATTATAAAAGTATTTTTATTATTTTAAAAGTATGTATTGGATTGTTCAACTATGGTGTAGATATTTTTGACTTCTGGTCCATTTTATTACATTTATAATTCATATAAGTCGCATTCATTGGCTTTAAATGTCCGTTTGAATATGTACAAACTTGGCAGGAAAAAGTAAAGTAAATTGCTCAACTATTACTTATATTATAGCACTATCTGTCCTTTGAGTGCTTTATACAAATGTAAATTCTGCTTTTCACTTAGAGTTTGGTCAAAATGGTGGTGTAATCAAAATAAAAAAAACGTTATGCTACTATGCAAATGAAGGCTTCTAATTGCAGTACAACTAATACTTTATCTATGCAAACCAAAGGTGAAAGAAAAATAGTTATCACTACCAGTGGAGGAAGTAAACTATGCATACCACTGCTTTAGTACCATGTACTACTCATAAAACATTGTGGGAAAAGTTCTCCTTAAAATACAATGGTGGTCTGAAAAGTTTCCAACATTTCCCCATTACTCGACATATTTTCTGAAAATTTTCTGAATATTTCTGAAAATCTGGGGTCGGAAAATTTTCAGACCACCCTCGTATATAGAGTAAATGTTAATATTTATTATTACCAAATTAAATTCATAGTGTAATGTATCTGGTAGTTAGGTTTTATTTTTCTTAGTTTTTAAACGCTTTTCTAATTATAAATTTCAGAATGCTCCAGTTTTTGAGTAAAATGTGATAGCAACCCTAGTCTTATGTAAAGAATTGTTTTTATATTGTGAAAGATGAAAAAATATCCTTTAACCTTCTTGTCAGGGTCATCCATTCATGCAGAACCTTGTGGAAAACCGTGGTATGCTACTCAGCATTTTAGGCTCTGCAGGAGTCATCATAGCTCTGGCAACAGGTTTTCTTCCTGGCTTATCCAGTCAGCTGGAGATAGTGGATTTCCCCCCTAAGGTAAAGCCTACCATAAAGTTCTGTAAGAATTTCAATTCTAGAACCACATTTTACCCATGCTAAAATAATTTAATTGTGCATTAAGCATATTTTACCTCAGTTTTACATTTTGTTCTCTGAAAAATCCTGCGTTTAAGATGTTATTTTTAGAGCACTATCCCTATGTGGCCATGTCTAATTTCAAGGCCTTCAAAATTGCATTGCATGGATGATTGGTGTGTTGACTGAGTTGGAAATGCTTTTGCTGGAATCAAATTGGATATTACATGTAATGTAATTCCTCTTAATCAGTCACCTCAAGAATGCACATCTGGCTGCTTGCCATTTTGCAGATCAATTCAAGCATCAAGAAGCTCTTGAAGTAATGCATTATGTAATAAATTATACCTTAAAGCTAGCATTACAAAACTCTCATACAAGCCTGTGACTTTCTTTTAATTCTGTTCTCTCAGTAGGCTATGAATGCCTGCCCATCTATGTGATTTCTAAATTATGAAGAAACTTTGTGTTTTCATAACTCCCTATGTCATTTGTCTAATTTTACTTGTTGAGAATCAAGAAATAGCTCTGATACTTATGAATGAAACATGAAGAGATATTCTGTGTTAACACTAAGCTGTTTTACTTTAATATATAATACAGTAGAACTTCTGTTATGACAGGTGTGGTATTAATGAGAGGTGCATTAAAGTGAGTGATTTTTTGGTCATTGTCTGTCTCCCATCGAAAAGGATAGGGAGTTATGACCTTTTTAAGAAGTTGTTATTTCTGAAGTATTAGTTTAATGAGTGCCGCGTTTCTATATTTGTCTTGCAGGAGGCATATCTCAGAATAGTGAATTGATATGAGAGTTTAGTCCAATAAGCTAACAGTAATCTGAGGTGCATTATCTCTTCTAAAAGCAGAAAAGAATTAAATGAAAAAATTATCGTCACCTAATTCATTTGTTTCCCATGACTCACCTCTCTCTTCCTTAGCAAACATGCCTGAGGGAGGTACAGGATTAGGCTCTCTGGGGTCTTTCACTCTCCCCTTTCTCCCTCTTTATATATGGTCATGGTTCATGAATCAATGAAATATTTTTTATGTGAACATACTTTTTCATGTATGCTGAAGCCTTTGTGTAATAATTAAAAATCCCTAGTTCCATTCTGCTGCACTCGCTGCCCTTGGATTCAAGATGATCGAATTTAGTATTTGGCTGTAACAAGTACTCTTCCAATTGTTCGTTATAACAGAACTTTGGGTTGGAACTTTGATAGCGGCAACACTGCTGTAGAGGCGCTATGCAACAACTATATAATCTCACTTATACCAAACGTTAGTTACATGCCTAACTTACCTCAGAGCAAATAAAATTTGACATCAGGCACAAGTGCAATGATGAGAAGAACAGAGCTAATTGTTAGCTGGTGGTCTAATGTAGTGTTGTCACTATTTTTTCGAAAGAGGAACAATTGATTTGGATAAAGAGTGAATGTGCCAGAGGCCATACAGCATGACAGTGTCATCAAGGCTTGTGGGGAATCTACATTGCCTTACAATATACAGTGGCAAGGTAAAAGTAAAAGCCTTCAATGATGGATGCCAAAATGTGGCAGACATGGGTTGGTCAGGTCATTCCTAGAGTCAGTGAAGAAGAATTGTATACTCTTGCCATGTTACTGGACAGTGATCAGTGCCATACAATTTGTGAGCTGGCTGTGAGAGACAGGATAAGTGACTGTGCTTCACATTCTGAAGTTCAGGTAATAGACTGCTCCATTTGAGCTATCAATAAAACAGGCTCTGCTAAAGGTATCCTATGACTTCCACAACACTAGCAATGGGTTTTACACAATGCTGGTAACTACATTAAAGAACAATAAAACTTGGTATCATGTATCTCTTTTGTATAAGTTGTAAATAAATAGTTGCCACTGTTAAAGTTCCAACCCTTGTAAAAACAATGAATAAGCTAACTGAAACCATGTAGCATCATGTTTTTGTAAAAAAACAGGACATTCTACATACACCTAGTAAACACATGGGTCTGTTATTCCATTTGCAAGTTATTATGAAGCCATCTAAGAGGAATTATCCTGTAATTTTAAATTAAACTAAGGTGAAAAGGATTTAATTAATTTCGTCTCTTATTTAGTTTATTTGGAAATCCTTTGAGGTCTCTGATTGCATCATTATATCTTATAAAACATAGTATTTGAAGTAGTTAGCTGAAAAAATCTCAATATTTGAGCTATTGCCCCTCAGTGATTCTTTTGTAAAAACCTTATAAAATATGGTGATGGAAACATCTGCCTCTGACATAAAACATTTCAACATCTTTTAAGTCTTTTTATAAGCTTCTATTAGACCATAGTATATGAGAGTCACCCAATGTACAAATTTCCCTATGATGCAGAAAATCAAGCTTCTGTTTTGCATTAATAAAAACATTCATTCATAAAATGCATTATTTATGTTTGCAAGGAAGATGCATTGATATTTCATTATCTTTTGATTACTGAATATAGAAGCTTAAGACAACATAACAAAAATGCCTTGCAAAACAATTAGATCGTGAAAAAGTAAATATTGTAGATAAGGAATAAATAGTTTTTAATTCAAAAGAGTTTCCATAACAGTGGGTAACTAATGTTCCTTTATACCCCTCATATAATTTCTCATAAATATGTGGCTATATATATTCCATATGTCATGTTAATACATCCAGAACTCCAAATTACATAATTTCTTGGTCTGAAAAACATATCTAATCACATAACATTCTTGTAGTAATACAAAATATTTTACCCTTATGGATTGTTTCCTAACATTTGCTTTCTAAATTGTTTCAGTTCCAGTTAGAGGTTGTGCAGTTGATGATGGGGGATTTTGCGTTGGCATATCTTATGGATCGCTGCTGCCTTTACTTGTTTGGAGATGGGAAGTCGAGGTTCGACTGAGTCTCTCTGCAGAGGACCAAAAGCATTGCTCTCCATGTGAATTTTCTTGGGTTGTGGCAGTCTTGTTACGAAAGACCATGTTTAGTAATTGAAAGCTCAAATATTTTAAAGGTGACTTGAGGGATGGGAGTGTTAAGAGTTGCTCAAAGTATTTCAACATGTTCAACCATTATATTGCAGTGCATAAACTATCACTCGCAGCATATTTTCCAATGGATCCTCTGTTGGGGAACTGAATTCCTGGAGGACTAAGGTTGATAACTGTGATCTCACGAGCACCTCTCATCCTGCTTATCATTTCCAATAGCTATGGCAACATCATCTTTACAAGTGTTTGCCAACAACTTGTGAGGCCTTCACAGTAATTTTTTACCTGTGAAAAATGTGAAGTATTTCTATAATAGTGCGAATGTTTTTTTTGTGCAATGGATCTTTTCAAATTGACTCACTCGAGGGTTTTATTGAAATAAAAATTTATGTTGGATGAAATGGCATGCTTGTTGAGACCTCTTCATTTTTGTGGTATGTTGGTTGGATCTAAATGACAGAAAATCTAAGTGTTTCCCTCCAGCATACTATCAGTTTGTCATTCCAATCATTTTGGAGATTCAGTAAGGTAAGATAAAATTAATCATTGTGATTTAGTTGATCGTAAGCATCTTCTTCTATCTTAAGCATTAAAGTAATAAAACATACAACAATACTGTAATCTTAATATTTACCTCTCATTATGTCCCTTTGAACATACGTAACTTATTTTTTTAAGTATGCTCCTGGTAGAAAAATGCTCTTTGTCAATCTTGAGTTGATACTTGTTTTATTGAGATTGATTCACTGTTAAAAGTGAATAAGTAAATATTGAATCCACTTTAGATGTATACAGTAGAAGTCTTATAACGAGAGCAGACAAAAATTGGAAAAGTACTCGTTATAAAGCGCAGTCATTATAGCGATTTCTAATTCTAAATTTTCATCTTCTTGAATCCAAGGGTAGCGGGTGTGGCAGAATACTTAAAAAAGTACAAGCACAACCAAAATATTATTTTATTGATTCATAAGCCATAACCAAAGTGCGTAGATACGGAGGGACAAAAGAAAGAGCAAAACTCATGAGAAGTCCCTAATCAGAGATCCCTGAAGCCTTTTTGCTGAGAAAGGTCAAGGCAAGTTGTGGGAAATGAATGCATGAATTAGGAAACGATAAATTTTGCGTTTGATTCTTTCCTGCCCTCTGAAGAGGTAACACCCCCCAAATGCTGTTTGCTTGTTGGACTCTCATGTTAATTGACAATTCAGAGATATGCTTCCTGCAAGACAAATATAGAAATGTGGCTCTCATTATATCAATACTTCAGAAATAACCACTTGTTATTATTGATGCAACTCCCTATCTTTTTTGCTGTGAGACAGACAGTGGACAAAAAATTACTTGCTACAATGTAACTCTTGGTATATGCCTTACTTGTTATAACGGACTTCTACTGTATTATACTAATAGTATTAAATATTCTATAGCTGTTGCTCAATCTCAATTGATCATAAAATATTCTTATGAAAATTCACCCCTTATAGAAATGGTATTTATCAGAATTTACCATCATGACAGCTTGATGGAACATCCTCACAGCTAACATTTTCATCATAAAGAAATTTTCTCAACTGTTGCTATTTATTTTCTTTTGATTTTGCTATGCTTTCTTTGAATTGTAACTGTTAAAATTGTTCTTTGCTAGGAAATATTCATGGATATTATTTTCTGGATAGCATTAGTTATCTGAAAACATTTTACTTGGGAAGTAATTCATAATATTACTGAACTATCTTTGTCTTACTTCCAATTTCTAACCTCTTTAAAAGATGTTAATGCTCAAACACAGAGCTGAATTATGCTCTAAATCTTTTATATTAACAGGTGCAGAGTATTAGAATCAACAACCTACTACAAAAATTGATACACAACCATTTTACTCCTTCAAAAAAGGTGGTATGTGAATAACTCCATTACCGTGAACTCTTGAGAACTTAATAGTTACAACTAGGACTTCATTTGCTTTATTTACATGTTATAACCCATCATCAGTTCAATTTTGAATACTCTCATTTCAAGCTCTTTCTATTATTCAATCAATTTTTACATCATATAATGGTGTAGGAGTTTCCATTTTCTACCTAACATGAGGTAGAAACTTGGGCCATAATCCTTGCCAATGATAGTAATACATTGCTTCTCTTGAACAAATAATAACAGATTTTTTACCAAAAATGCATTCATTGCCACTTAAGTTTCACAGAAGTGTTAATTTTTGCTACAGTTTCACTGCTAGTTCACCATCATTGCAAATGTCAACACTTACATCCAATATTCAGACTTCCTTACTTATGTAAGTCCAACAAATATAAATCCTGACTTGTAGAGAGAATTCTAATGGCTGAAAAGTTTATGAAAAATGTTAGCTCAGAATCAACTGATGCACAATTTATACAACATTACTGAAGTATGTGCAGAATCTTTCTCAGTTCTAGCATATTTTGAACATGTGTATGTCTATGTTCTCAGTGCCATGCTTAATTATAATTTACTTAACTCTTAATAATTTGTTGTCCAACTTCTATAAGATTGCATTCAATCATTGCTCTCATATAACTTGTTGACAAGTTATACATCTTGAATAGAATTGAATGAAACATTTCCTGATATTTGCAAGTAATGTTTTGTTGGTTTAAAATTCTTATTTTAATTTTAATCATGTCTTTTAGAGATTTTCGGGCAGTATAGATATTTCAGAAATATTCCATAAGTCATAGTTAAAGTTAAAGAAATAAATTTGGATTTTATTTTGATTCAAAATGTGGAGGTGGAGTTGTCCTTTTCCATTGTCTTCTCAAAATAAATAAATGTCTAAAATGTTTGGATTAGCTTAACTTTCGAGCAGTTACAAGAATAGAGAAACAATGTGGTCATATACCTATCAGAATAGCAACAAATACATCAGACTTTTTGTTATTTCTCTTCTTTGGATTTTTAAGGCAAATCGAATGTTTGATTATTATCAATTTTCAAGAGAGTGACTTGCCAGTTAGGGACAAATCTGGTTTGATTACCACTTAAATTATGCTTTTTCTCCTCAAATTATCCTGATGACTTAAAATGATGTTTATCGTTATATACAATATTGTTTCTTCTCTCCCTCTTCCCTAAAGTACAGTGAACTAGATTATCCAGCTTAGTGAGTGAGAGGGTAGGCATGAATAGTCAGAGAGCATGGAAAATACTAACTGTCACTTTAATCTTTTACAGTATATTAATGAATAAACAATTTTTATTATTTTCAGAATGCTATACTGAACTTTGATTATCTATGCATGATTTTTTACTCTTTGTTGACATTTAATGTAGTTCAAGCACAAAATAAAACATACTTTCATCTAAAACCTAAGACTACTATTACATTAGTGCTGCTGTAGCAATCCAATGTTACTTTTTCAGGGTCCAGCTTCTAGGTATACCATGCAGTTTTTGCTTCTCATGGGATTTTTGAAAACTTAAAAGCAGCTTTCACATTTGAAAGTCTGCAAGGATGTAAATTTAATTTCTACATAAAATTGGCATGTGTATTATACATATATTGCAGCAGAAAGCTATTATATTTTTACAAGAGAAACTGTAAAGTTCCTCAGAAATAGCATAATATAAAACAACCTATTTATCTTTTTCCAGCTTTATTTAAATACCCCATATATATTCAGACAATCCTTCTGTTTCGGATATGGCTAAGATTTTAGAAGTTTTGCTGAAGTGTGATTAATGGAATTTTCTCTACTAATGATAAGGAAAATTCAGCCTGAACTCCTCTCCTGTATTTCCCTTAGTTGTGTTAACAAGTGGTATTAGATCAGGGACTGATTCTTTGCATTCCTTCGTCAGTCTGATATTTTGATGGCACTATATATATATTCCATATATATTATATTTTTATTATTCTATATTTTGAATATCTTAGGGATACTAAACTACATCCCTAAGATATTCAAAAGTTATATGATTTCATCGGAATATTTATATTCATAGTATGTAGTGACCATTTTATATGAACTTTGAATAATAAAAACCAGAATTAACCTACATACAAGAAAGAGAAAAACAACCAGCATTGCAATTTGCATTGATACAGCATATCAAGTAACTATAGGTCTAACACGCATTCTGGGTAAGAACCTGTGAGATAATTAATAGTTACAGAATATTTAGCTGTGGTATGTCAAAGTGGAGATCTAGAATCAAAAATTTAGAAAATGAGAACTTTTCTATGAGAAGGAAGGTTTGGAAAATGCTACTACAACTCAACTTCTAAGTGTGATTGATGTAAATATTTTTTTAAATCAACCTACTGTCAAAGGAAGAACGCTGTTGGTGGCCATGCTGTGTAAAACCGGGTACGAGGAGTGGCTATAGAATAACTAGATTTGTGTAAGACAACTTTTTATTCAAAAGATAAGTTATTATATATACATAACTGTTACAACCAACAACATAACTATACTACTTCACATAATATTTTACTTATGAAAGCAAGGCCGCACGCCATTTTACGAGCTTTGAGGCTTTTGTATTCAAAGCATCTGCTGAACTGAAGAATAACGGAGACTTGATCTTTGGAAATAAGTATGTTATGGAGAAAGATCTCTAGCTTTAACGGTAGACTTAATCTTTTCATATCTCCTCTGCGTAAGTATGATTCCGACAAACGAAAATTACAAGTCACCCAGCCAAAAGAGATTCTTAAATTAAATATATATATGTATATACTTCCTATATAAGCGTATAAAATAGCAATTCTCTTCCTGCCATCAATATATGTAGTTGACCATTGAAAATACCATTTCGTCGTGATAAATGTACTGTCGTGTATTTTGATTGAGATTTTAGTAATTTCTCAGGTTCATCCCTAGACTTAAAAACAAAACCCAGTTAATGGCAAGGCATGAAATATTCAAGCCACAAAAATAAGTTCGAATTTGTATTAATGGTGTTTGATTTAAAAGCGATAATATAATTGAAGTTATTCGATATCATGAATACTAAGGGAGAGGAATTAAGGACCATTCGTTTCCCGATTTTGTAAATTGAACGGACGAACAAGCGGTCAAATCTAGAAAACTGGAAAGATCAGGGATACGGGGATTCAAGTTTTATCCCTGACCGACCGACTGCGGCGGCTTTGAGCAGCTTTGCGCTTGTCCGTTTTCTAGCGCGGCGAAATGTTTGCTACCTCCGACACTGGCGGTGCTGGCAGTCGGACGTGGTGTTCGACCTGAAGTATTCAAAACTTTGTGTCATTTACCAGGTCATCGATGTTAGTAAACATAAATAATTTTGTAGCGGTCTGTAATACATAATGGAGAACGAAGTTGACTGGATAACTGAGAGAGTGGATAGGTTATCAGATGAATCGCAGAGATACGAAATCCTTTCTGAGTTGAAAACTGCTATTACTGCTTTAGGTCCATCCAAGATAAGACAAATCGCATCAACATTACGACTGGAATTAATATTTGACTGCCTAAATTCTTCACTAGAGTATGTTATATTTCGTGTATTGGCATGAACTGTATTCTCGTCTTCATCTGGTGATAGCTTTATGATCTCATGTCATTCCATTGCAGAGATCAAGTTAATGAAGCATGTGACGTTCTCTATCCTCTGCTGTCATCTTTCGAGCCGGTAGCCCTTTTGGATGGTTACGGAGATTTGATAACG
Organism: Pachydiplax longipennis; assembly: GCA_036926295.1. Taxonomy (NCBI): domain Eukaryota; kingdom Metazoa; phylum Arthropoda; class Insecta; order Odonata; family Libellulidae; genus Pachydiplax; species Pachydiplax longipennis. The sequence continues at coordinate 6,676,544 of JAVFKF010000024.1, read as the reverse complement.
AGAGCATTAGCTCACCCTTCGCCAAAACTGAGGGCATTGGTTTTGAAAGAGGTGAATGAATTTGGTTATTTTATAACTATTGTCTCGCTTTTTTCGTTCGTTTTTCAAATATCGTATCCGTAGTGGAGGGATCTATTTATTTACTTATGTCACAATTGCATGTTTTTGTTTCATTGGTATTGTGAAGTCTAATTTTTGGTATCCATTGCTTTGAAATATTACATCCTTGTGAGGTCTCACACTGCTACCTAAGTATCTAGGTTGTTGTATTCACCTACAGTATTCTTTCGAAATCAAACAACTTGGCTGCAAAATAGCTGATGTTCAGTCTTCAGGTCAATTTATCTGAAAAGTTGTAGCTTTGTTGAAAGTTAATGACCATAATTTCGTATGGCAATTTTTTTCACCTTCATTGTCAAGGCTCCAATTAGGAAAATCAAGGTCTAAATAGAACTTCAGCTTGTCTCTTCGGTATGCTTTCACTGTGATTGGTGTTTCTGAGTAGTATTCTACTAGTAAGGTACAAACAGCTAATTCATTTATAATGGACAGTTGAATATATCTTCAAGCCGTTTTCTAAATTTCATTTCTATACTCATTTAGAACTAGTAGTAAAACTTTAAATAAATGTTAACCAAAGAATAAGCAGTTGACCTGTTGAAGAATGTCTTTTCATAAAAGTATCAATAGTTTATTCCTGTTTTATTCAACGGCCTCCATGAAGAAGCTACTAAGCAAATATTTTAGTGATTATTAATTCAGTGTAATAAATAGCAGCCAATTGGACTGCGATATACAAACAGTCTTTGAAATCTACATTCAATTGAATTTCAACAAATCATCTGAAAGATCTGGCATAAAATGTCTGTGTAAACTTTAAATTTATCTTTTGTCAAATATATTTAAAGGTCATAGTTACTGGAAAATATTCTTTCATACAAATATAAATAAGGAAATAAAAGTTTTTTGTTCCTTAAGTGAACCTGTTCATGTTACTGATATTTTTCTCTCACTTCATCATCTATACCATAGATATATAGCTTCTGTCTCCTCTCTTAAAATCTGATTTTCTTTTCTTATATTTCCTTAGCCACCAGTTGCCTTTGTTTGCATGTATTTAGTATAATTATCTCCATTTGGATTAAGTGAAAAGATTTCTCCAAAACATTTTAGTACTCTTTCTTAGTATTTTTCTTTATTTCCTGGAACAAATTTTCTTATGATTTTCATTTTTTAACAGATCCCCTTCTTTGATTATACTATATTTATTTACCCTTATAAAATTCACCTTCTTTACTCTCTGTTTATCTACCTTTACCAGTATATATTCATTAGTTTTTAACTTAGACTTGAACTTCATTTGAGTATGACGAATGTTTTGCTCAAGATTTTTTTCCTTTTTTCTGTGTGTATGCCAAAATACTTGGATGTGAGAAGCTCTTGTCTTGTATCCTTTTAATTAACTTTTTCAGCGAAAGATGGGCTGTTCATCAAGAACATGAGGAATTAGAAATAATAAGGGGTTTCCCTGCTGTGGAATTGCCAGACCACTGATTAAGGAGCAAGATTTAGGGAAACTATATTCTTCTGATGCCAGGAGTCATAAAATTCAATGTATATGATTTTTATCCCTCAACTTATTGACTTAAGAAATTGTCTTCAATTTTTAGGTACTTAACAAGATTGAATGAAATAAAGAATAACTTGGTAATTTCCACAGAATATATTTCAGGACGACTAGTTTTGGCTGAACGCCATCATCAGGTCAGTTATACAGGGAAAGCAACAGCATTTATATACCTTTGGGGATTTTTGAGGGAAGGGTGAGGAGAGGGGAAGGGGATATGAAGGTTATTTCATTTGTGAGGTTTTCCATGCACATGATTTCTATAGCCTCCCACGCATCTAGCTTCCCATTCGGTAGACATTGAAGCTTCAGAAAGATGGAGCTATGGTGGCCACACTGTAGGGGATTTACCGCAAACTTATAACCTGTATAACTGACCTGATGATGGTGTTCAGCCGAAACTAGTCATCCTGAAATATATTCTGTGGAAATTACCAAGTTATTCTTTATTTCATTCAATGAAATGGCTTTCCACAGCAAAAATCGATTGATTACATACTTAACAAGATCATTCTCTCTAATATTTGGATATTACAGTTGAATGATTTACCTTTTAATGACTTACCTTTTTGCTTGCAATTTTCCTCTTATCTTTTTTTTCCTTTTATTCTATATTTAACCATAAGTGTATTATCTATTTAACATAATCAGTTACGCAATTATCAGTTTGCTTCATAACCTCATTATAAGACTATTTACTGCTGCCAATGCAACTAAACTGAAGGGTTTACCTTTTGTGAATTAAATATATGTTATAGTGTATAATATACCTTCAAGTTGCAAAATACTGCTATTTCTTGTATTTATTTTTTTCCAAACAGGAAACTTACTAACTTTTATTGGTGCAGAAAATGAAAATAAATTAACATTGTACACTCCAATACAATAGCACTACAAATGCTGGAGAATATGCAATAAAGTTTTAAATTATTGTATTTTTTAAACATCTAAGACACATCTGAGCCTTACCCAAGTTTTGGAAATCATCTAGGGAAAAAAATGATAATTCAGTCTTAAGATGTGGTTCCTATTCAATTGTTGCAGAATTCTATTAATGGCCTGTTTCTACAAACTCCAAGTTAACCTTAGAGTATGAAATCAGAGGTTAAAATTTACTCATCATTTAATTTTTATCTGTTTCTTCATTGTCAGGCAGATAAACTAACCTCTAATTATCTATACACAGAGTAATTGCTTAAACTGTCCCTGATAGTAGTATGATTTTTAGCCATGGAGCTGGTGCATTATATGAATAAAAAGGAGGGAAAAAGCATCAGGATTTAGTTTATTATATGTAAAAGAAGAATTTTTAACTTGCAAACAATATGTCTTATCTGTAATTTATTAGATATGTGAGAATGGTGGAAAGTGTAAGTTATTATTTGAAGTATTTTGCCATCTATACATAATAGTGAGTTGTTTAATATTGAAGTACAGTAACTCCCTAACTAAGGTCTATCTAGATAAAAATACTGGCTTTAAATGCATAAATTGTAATCCATGTAAATGAAAGTAAGTAGAAAATCAAATGGAACCTCACAATTTTGATTTATTATACTGGAGAACATTAGAATTACAATCACTACATCTGTTAAGTAAGAAATATGAAGAAGTTACTCACTCAATCATTCCCATGTATCTACCAGTTGCTCATAACATTAATATCTGTTGCTAAATGATAATCTATAGCCCTTTTCTTTATTTTCGTGAGTTTTAAAGGATATTCTACAAAGTTTTCCCCAAAAGTGCTTCAATTTGGACTACTACTGTAATAAGTGACTCTGCAGTGAAATTATTCAAATCAATGTAAGAAAAATATATTATTCAGCTTGAAATACTGTACTCAGTAAAAATAATATCCATGAAAAATAGTTTATATACACCCTTACCAAATGATGCATTAACAGCTTCACCAAAAAATTCTAGAAGATAAGTTTTTTATAATGGAGGAAAAGGGAGATAAATATAAGCTGCTCCTATTTCATGGTGTTATTATTATCTGATTATGTCTGATGAAATATCTTTTTGAATGAACATTAAGATTAAAGTCATTCAAAACATAAATGCAAAAGTATGTCTTAAACTAATATTACAAATTATGAGTGAGATCCCACTCTTAAATTTAATTCATTACATATTAATATTATTATGTATGTTATTTTATATTAAATAATTAATTAATTATACAATACAATTAAGCTAATATATTAATTTATCAGATTTATATAAATTGGTAAAGTATTATGTACAGTATAATTGTTTTCTGGTATGCTCACAATCAATAACTTTAATTGGTTTTTTCGATCCAAGAAATACCAACTGACATTGTATGTATACTAAGCAAAAAATCTACATTCAGTTCTTAATTGTTCAAGTGATTATTTTTAGATAGCATTTGTCAAATTCTGTCAATCTGTTTTGTCAGTTCTACAATTTCAGCAGAGAGTTTACATATAAAAATAGAGTCATGTAGTTAGCATTCTTATAATTATTGGAGCTCTCAAATTCTTTCTTGATGTAAAATCAATTAGGGTGATTGACAATTTTAAGGCTTAAGCAACTTACATAACTTCTAATTCCTGTTCAGTAATAACTATTTGATTTTTTATGAGCTTTTACATTGATCTTCTTTTAAGATTGCTCTGTGTGAGTTGGCATTGTTTCAAGCATTCTATCTGTTTTTCATGTTTGGATGTTAACAGCTGTATTTTAGAAATGAAATTCTGACATTGACACTATTCCAATCATTATAAAATTGTTACATGCTCACTATAATATATATTTGAAGCATTGTATCATCATTAAATAACAAACTAATCTCTTAGCCAAGGGAATATATATGTGCCAATTATATTTATATACATAGCTCTTAGCAGCTCCAAGATATAATATTACAGTTTATATTTTTGGCTTTTATGAATTGTCATAACAAAAGAAAAGACAATGGATTAATAAATCTGCCCTCCATACTGAAAATCTACAGCTTGCTGAATGTACAGCATTTATAATTATGAATTACCATTTCCTTAAAGTAAAATAACTTAAGATAAAATAGTAGAGGAATGATTATAAGGATGAGGTAGAGGAAGAAAACAGGCAATCTTCTACAAATAGCACAATTTTAGATGTATACAAGTTAGTTTTTGTCTCTCATTTGCAAGTCCCCTTTATGTCTACAAGGAACAGAATATAATTACCCAAAGAGTTCTTTGAAAAAATGATACAACATACAGAACAAAGGAAATGGTTAATGAATGATTTTTATCAGAAATTTTTATTAACAGAGCAGGCTGCAAATGAAAGTTCAAGGATAGATTTAGAAATAAAAGAGCTAGATACTTGCGAATAATTATTCTCAGATAGCATCAATGGAACAGAATTTTAAATATTTCAGTTGGGTTTTGTATGGTTCTGTTTACTTAAGGAAAAAATATTGAAACGTTATGGGTCAAAAATACAATGTTCAAGCGAAATAAAACTAATTGACTTCCCATGAATGTTCATTCTCAAAATGTTCACAAAGTTTTGTGTTTTATTTCGTTTAAACAAGGATAAGTTCCACCTGGTATTGCTAGAGTTATTTAACTAAAATATGATGTTATGTTAATTAATTTTTATGGTGGCTCTTTCCTTACAAATTTTCCATTCACAAATAATTCCATTTCCTTCTCACCAAAAGTGAATCTTGTTGACAAGTGCTTAGTGCATCTCCATTAAAATTGCTTCTCAGGGTAAATTTCCAACTAACTTCTGCTAGAATCAAGCAAGATAATTGAAACAACTACCTATGTAAAGGTATGGATTGTAAAGGAAATTAATAGTTTTATAGCCTTTCTCGAAACACTTGGTCGTTCTCCTCATTGTATGATGTTAAATATCTCTTCACTTGAAATATCATTAGTGATTTCTTCAAAACATTGTAGCACAAACAATTTTGTGTATAATTTGAAAACATTGTGATGACAAATCTCTCAAGAGAGATGACTTAAATCTATGAGTTGATGTTTTCTGTTGTTGTACATAAAGCCATATTTGCATTTAAACTTAAGGGTAAGTGGTTTAACTGCACCTCCAGGCAGAGGTAAATTTTTCTGTTGCTTATCTGTGGTTAACTGTGAAGAGACTTTCTAGAAATCAGATGGCATCAGATAGACAATTTACCCTGAAGATAAATTTAAAATACTGCCAGCATTGTGGATACTGTCCATAATTATGTCTTTAGTCATTACCCATTATTGACAATTTTTGTCACGTACTTAAGAAGCACTTAAAAATAACACTTGTTGTTCATTCTTGATTAATTGGTTGTTCAACATTATAATACTAAATCATTACATGATCAGGATGTTACCTTTCATCATCAACCTCATTTTTTGCCCCTTCTCAGTGTGATAAATTGATACATAATACCGTTTCTTGGTGTCTGCAATTTTATTTATGTCTTATATGGAATGTAAAGAGAACTTTTCGATGTCTGAGTTTTTCTGTTTCCTTCCTTTCCACATTAGGACATAATATGAAATTTGGAAAGTTCCAAATTCTGAAAAAATCTTGGTCCCAAATATTTTGGATTTGGGATATTCTGTCTGTATTAATCATGGTCAGAAATTTTACTTTTAGAGCATATTTTTCCATCTTTTGTACTACTTTGCTATTATATGATGTTGAGCTATTGTTTACATTGAATAACAATTCATTTAATGAAATATGACAGCAATATTGTGTAAGAAAACAAAGGACCACGTGTTCTACATCTGCCAAGATTTCTGTAAACATTTACTTGAGAGATGGGTAGTATATCTTTGAAATGTCAATTGGAATTGTGAAAATTTCAGTGCAACTTAGTTGAACATTCCCGTCTTAATTGTTTTTTCACAGTTTCATTAAATTAAGATGAAATAAATTTTTAGTTGAACAGGGCTGTAAAAACTGCACCACAACTTGCAGAGCAAATGTGTCGAGATGAGATCCTTCTGAGAGTCGTGGATACAGTTGCTGGGTGTCCTAGCCGAAATGCTACAGACGAGAGTCTTCAAAATGAGGAAGATGAAACAGCTGCAAGCAGAGCTGCTGTCAACTTACTCTCCTCTTTAGGCTCTTCATCTTTTGGCATTAGGCTTTTCCAAGGCAGTTCTTCTCTGCTGAATGCTATCAAAGAGAATTCCTTGATTAGTGATGTCGTCAGATTTAGATTCTATGAGGTAAATCCCTTTGATTTTTATCACTTTTCAAACCTAGCTTTTATTTCCCTAGATTTGCTCTATTTTTAGTACACAGCAAATGAATATTTATGTTCTTGTGTATATTGAGAGTTGAATGCAAAATTTTATGGGAACAAATATTACTTCAACCTCTATGAGAGAGAAGGAGAGGTTTTTACAGTTAAATGAAATATATAATGTTAAGTTTTTAGACAACTTTTGCAATCCTTTTTTTTTTAAGATGATGATAGTTGCAGTGTTCAGTTAAATTAAATACTGATTAAATAGCATAGCATATTAATTGACATTAAAGTAGTTTATCAAGAGATACTCATTCTTACCCTCAGGGGAGCTTAAAAACTGTGTTTTCTTGTTTGAGAAATTAAGAAACTTATTCTGTCTTTCAGTTGAAAATGATTCTCACAAATACAGTATCTTATTTTCTTTAGGCTATGAATGTAGTGTGTGTAAATAGTGTGTATAGTGTGAATAAAATTTCTATTTGATGCTTTTTTTAGATGACCCTGGATGGAATCTGATTGTCGTGCCCTCTGTATAAGAAACCAAAAAAATAAAATAGAAAACTTTTAATGACATCCATTTCAGTTTCCTAGTCTTTTAGAGAAAGGATGGTGAAATAAATCGCACTATATCTATTTCCATTAATAACAACTCACTGACTTTATTGCTCAAATATGTATTTTTAAATTAATCACACTATATCTATTTCCATTAATAACAACTCACTGACTTTATTGCTCAAATATGTATTTTTAAATTAATCACACTATATCTATTTCCATTAATAACAACTCACTGACTTTATTGCTCAAATATGTATTTTTAAGTTAATCACAAAACCTGAGCTGTTTCTGCAATATTATGAATATAGCAATAAAATGTAATTTTTAATGTTTAATTTAAATGTAAAAATGAAATGTAATTAAGCAGAAGCTTCCTTAATTGAGTTAATCTCCTTCTTTTGAATCTGCAGACTTTGGTTGAAATTGCAGTACATTCACCAGAGCACCTGTCAGCTGTGGTTGACAGTGGTTTGTTGACTCCCATGATTAGAGAAGCACTGGGAGGGGGAGGTGATGGACTGGATATTCTTACTCAAGCCAATGCTCTTATGCTTCTGGGAAGGCTGGCCTCCCCTGAGTATGGCGCTCACTATGTGGATGACATTGGTGCTGCAGAAACACTGGCAGGCATCCTTGCTCAGTCTCACGATGACCTTTTGGCTAGCTCGCTACTGCTTCCAGGTGATGCATTCATTAGGTTTATCAGTCACATGGTTTTCTATTCTGAAGAATTGTTTAATATACTCAGAGTTCCCAAATTCAATAGCATTTACCTCCTGTAACTGAAGTCTTCTCCCAACGCTACTTCTAATACTATCATCAGGAGTATATCAGTATATGACCAACTAATCTTCTTCTTCTCATGAAAGAATTATTTCTTCTAAAACTGTCATCTCTCTCTTCTGGTGTATGATATATGCAGGCACATAAAATGCTTCAAAAGTTTGAAGAACAACATTCAGGGAAAGCCTTTGATATTCATCCTTGGTGCATTTGACATCCCAGTCATGGTATAAAATTTTTAGGAAGAAAATTTAAATCAATTCGGATGAAATGAAATGTTTTGACTCTTGAAAAAGTTCTTTCTCAATCACATCCCTCAGAGGCTTTCTGGCTGGAAGTCATTAAGGGGGCTTGCCTGAAAATCTGTTTGCATGCTGTTGGCATTTACATCGCCATAGAGGCAAGTAAACCGCTGAAAAATTTTTGTTTTCACTATTCTGTAAATATTGTATTCACTATGAAGCTATATATTCATCATTTCCGTTTTAGATGATACAAACAATATCAGAGAACAAAATTAGAAAACATCGAAAAAATTGACCATTTTCCATGTAGTGGCACTTGGTTATTAAGAGGGGTGCGAAATATTTTTTTTAATGAAAGTGTAGCTTAATTCTTTTACTTTGAATTTAGACAATTTTCAAGTTTGTTAGTTTTATAACATTCCTGTAATCCTGCAAAGCGAGCAAGATGTACAGTGTTTTTTGCAACGAGTGCCGTCTGCCAAGCAATTGGTGCTGCAATCCACATCCCCTCACACTCACTCTTCGTAGCGTGGTCAAGTAATGTGAGTCTGATGAGCAGAGTGTGGGAAAATATCACCAGAACTCGTTGATAATCTCTTGGCTAAACTCGAAAAAAGTATCATTTACAAAGAAATGGAGAATAGGGATAAATGGTTAGGTATGATGGACTTCTGGATTTTAGGAGGGAACAACATCAATGGCGTCAATTTTGATGAAAACTATCTGAAATGCCTCTTTTGATACACATACAATAAACAAAGACATTTTTAACCAAAATTTTGCTGTTATTTCCTAAAATCTGAAGAGTGGGATTGTTCATAGCTGTAGCATACTGATGGCTGAATGTGATTTTGTGTCTGAAAAATAAATAAGTATTGTGAATTGATTTTTTTGTATTGCTAATCCTGACTATCGCAATAAACTTGCTTAAAAGTTGGTATGTGAACACAATTTTTTGGGGACCAATTCTACATTCTATGCTGATAAAACTTTGCTAAAGTAGCTCTTTGGTAAATTTCTAGAAGTTGAAACTTCTTTTATAAGTATCTTTAATTTGGTACTTTATTATTTTAATTGATGACAGTTATAACATAGACAATGCCATCAGATTTCCGAGAAGCAAACATATTCTCTTTCTCTAGCAATGACAGGCTACTCCTGATGTAGATATTCTTTATGCTGCTATCCTTCCACTTACAATTAGTAGAGGAGTGGTGTAGTCCTTTTGGAGGGTTAACTATGGTTTATTGTCTCCAGGCCATGTCAGCTGTGAAAACTTGAACTTAATGTTAAATGAGTCAACAACATACTTCTCTTCAGGTAGCATATTACTAAACAACTTAAATATTGCATGTAAAATATTCAATGAAAAAAAATCCAGCATTAGCCTCAATTTTTAAGGGAAGACAGCAGGTCACTTGATTTGGATTCTCTTGATGTACATTTATTGATATAATTTGTAAGAGATGAGAATTTAGCAATATAATTATTTAAAAATATGAAAAATGGGATGTAGGTAAATGAGTACTCATAGCACATAACAATTTGGATGCATATCAAGGATTAAAATATGCTTGTACGAGAATGTTGCACTTGGAGTATTGTTTGGGCTTGTTTTTCTTCTGAAGGCAAGTGAATCTGGTCTTCCTTTCCTTTCCCATTTGTCATTCTATAGCCCAAAAGGAACGGCGATTATCTTATCTTACAATGACTACCCCACCTCCACCCCTCTCTCCCATTCCACCTATTCAATGAAAAACCTCTCCCTCCAGATGGTGGAGATCTTACGAAATATTCTGGCCGATCGTAAATTTAAATCCCGTCTCGAGGTATCGAACCCTCTTAATATTGACTCAAATAGTGGGGTTTCCTTCAATTTGTTTAAGTATTTCCTGTAGAGCGTAATGAAACAATTTCATGAACTTCTTTTTGTCCCTGCTTCATTTCTTCCTGAAATCAGAACTACAGTTAAGTAAGCATGTGTAGGCATATATAGGGTAGGCCTTCTACCAGTTTCTTTTTAAATTATATTGTTAAAGAAAATTATTGAATTATTATTAAAATTCATATAGTTGATATTTTATTAATAATATTTTTATCATGTTTATTTATATTATAAATTTATTTATAAATTATTTAATTATTATTAAATAAATAAAGATATTAAAAAGAAATTTTTAAATGGCCTGGCAATTATTTGATAGTAGAAAATGTAAACTTATGGTAATACAACAATTTATGGCCTAAAATAATTTTCCAACAAATATTTTTGAAACATCCTAACAAACAATGTTTTGGAAGACGTATATTCATCAATCTGTCAATTTTATCGTTGTAATTTATGTGTTATATCTCATCTCTATGGTGCTGGGTTTTTATCTCCCTGTTGCTGTTATCATGTATACTTCACTTTCATTCAAAAGTACAGTAGAAGTCCGGTATAACAAGAGCTGACAAAAATTGTAAAAGTACTCATTATAACGCATACTCATTGTAGCCAATTCTAACACCAACTGTCCATCATCTTGATTCTAAGGGCAGCAAATATGGCAAAATGGAACTGTAGGGTTTTTAATTCTTACACAAATGCTTCAGAATGTGTAAAAGAGTTCATTTGCATCAAAATGCATCATTATTTCATTGATTCATATACTGAATACATTATAACTGAAGTTCGTCCTTTAATGTAAAATGTGGAATCTGAATTAGCATCTATATTCCCAGCCATTGCAGAACAGGAGATTTAGTGTCAAGTGAAAAAATCCCACAGGTGGATGCCAAAACGATGAGAACTCAATTAAAAATTCTGGAGCTTACTAAAGGGGCTGTGGCCAAAAAGAAACAAGAGACGAAGGGATAGGATGTACTGAGGGACAAAGAGGAGAGTGAAACTTATCTCTAATTAAAGCTCCCTGAAGCATTTTTGCTGAGAAAGTGTGAGGCGAGTTGTGGGAAACAAATGCATGAATTAGTTGACAGTAATTTTTGCATTTGATTTTTTTCTGATTTTTGAAGAGATAATGTGCTTCAGATCACAGTCTGCTTATTGGCCTTTTGTCTCACGTCAATTCCTAGATATGCCTCCTGCAGGACATATGCAGAAGCTTGTTGTACCTCAGAAATAACAAATCCTTATAATGGATGTGACTCCTTTTTGCTCTGTGTTGGCCAAAGCATCACTCAATACTCTCGCTATATGCTGTACTCATTATAATGGACTTCTACTGTATATTTCCATTAGCCATTTCTGTATTCGTTTTTATGATCTTGCTGCCAAAGTAGTTAGGAGTTATCTTTTTTAGGAGTGGACACCACATGTAGTTCTCCATTTATCTTAGTCCAACATACATGAACCTAGACCTACGTTGCAAATTCTAATGGCTGAAAATTCTTTCTGAGAAATGGGTGATGTTGTATTTACTCAACTTTGGGATAGCAATTAGCTCAAGTGGTATCTTTCTCAATTCTTGCACATTATGAAGGTGTGTTAATTTCTGTCCTTAGTGTATTACTTTATTTTAAGTTACTGTATTCTTTGTTAAGTTAACAAAGAATAGAGTAGCTTAGAAGTAAGCAATACGCTGAGGACAGAAATTAAAAGTATGTAACTTTGTATGTGAGTTCAACTTGAATGAAATTCATGATTCATAGTGAGTCTAGAGCAGTGATTCCCAAACTTTTTCGAGCCACCGCCCCCTTGGATCCATAAAACAATACTCAACGCCCCCCAAGCGGTAACTTTAAAATAATAATCAGAATCATAGACTAAATAAACAGATGAGGAACATTGTAATAATTAAATTAAAACAATGACTAATCAAATGTCTATTTATAATCCAATAAATGTATAGTTTTCATAGCACATTTATGAAAAAGGAATAATACTTAGGTAATACTTGGCTCTTTTCGCCCCCATAAACTAGAGCATTGCCCCCCAGGGGGCGGTAGCGCCCACTTTGGGAACCACTGGTCTAGAGGCTGTCCACCTACATAAGGCGAGAACTATCAGCTTTAATTTTAAAATGATGTTTTTAATCATTCTGTCCCCCTTCCTTGTGATATACATTGGATAACAAAATATGTCATTCCATATATCCTCAAGTACAGCTAGTTCCAAAGAAAACTTACCACCTGAGCCGCAACCCGCATAAAAGGCAGTGAGTTTCCTGCAAGTGAGCCTTAAGAAGTGAGAGAGAGAGGGAAAACATGGAGGAGATAGTCTGCTTCTGTCCTGGCTCCGCTTGCAGAGTTGACATGGATTTATTTGCGTTATTGATATTGCAAAGATTTACTAGTATCCTTAGTTTGGTGGCATTGGCATAGCAGAATAATATTATAACGATATGGATGTTGTAATTCAAGAATTCAGTTATTATAAAATAGTTATTACAAATCAGTAGATATTCTAGCTTTGCTTCTCGCACAGAGGGAAACGTTGCACACAATTCCCGTTATTTCGAGGAAACCGAGACAAACCCCCTTCCCTTCCTCTCATAAAATTTGAGTCTGAGGTGATAGGCACAAGCAGGATGAAGGAAATTTTTGCAAAATCTGCCTCTGAGCCACTCTGAGCTTATGTTTAGGACTGAGATGGGAGGTAGAAAATTTCCGCGCAGTTTGAATCAGTGTGAATCGGACCAAAAATGTATAGACCTCGAATTCGACGCCTTCGCTTCCAAAACTCTGCTGTTATAATGGGTCGTATTATATAATATAATAGCAGGTAATATTATGCATTGTTCAAGAGGGCAGTTATTAGCCTTCAAATTTATATACCTAAGGAGTCTAGATCGATCACCAGTTTTATCACAGCCTGTGTGAATGCAATATACACAAGTAAAGTAAGGCAAACTCATGGCCATATCTAGGCTACTACTTTAAATAAATTAAAAAAAAACTTTGAGTAAATATGTAGTATAGAGTCTTGAGGCATTCTCTGTGTATTTTAGATAAATTTTGTTTCATTTGATAAGCATCGAAATTAAAATTCGATCGGTAAAAAATCAGTAAATTTTATCATCTATGCAGTTGGAATTTTTACTATACCGTCCAAATCAATTGAGAAAAAATGTGCTAGGATCGATTTTCCTGAATGAATAAAGATGACGGATAGGAGACAACCATCTTTCACAGTAATTTTGAATCCAAAATTTTTTTTTTTTTGGTGTCATTGAAGTGTGAATCGAATAAACGTGATTTCTTCTGTGGATTCCTCTTGAATTGGTTGCAGTCACAAGCCATTACATTCTTAAACATTCTTCTATCTATATTTATTTTCTTTAAAAGTACCAAAATACACAAAAAGATAGGGCAAATGAGGTTTGGTCATAATGCTCATTGAATGCTACTGTTAGCTATGAATGTAACATTTTCTATTAATTTTCGAATGCACACAAAACTACCTACATTATTTATATTTCAATTCTTTATTATAATGTTTACAATTTTTATAATGTAGAAAAAGTTAAAAATACTCGAAATAATGGGGACTTAGTGAAATAGTTTTTCCCAGGGCCTTTTTACCTGTAATTCCAACCCTGTAAGTATCACACAGGTATAAGAAGCGCATATGAAGCTCATATTGAAATTTTGCTCCCCTCGGTTGATGGCTGACCCTGCGTAACTATCATATTTTTCAACAGAATTTTAATGATTGAGATGAATGGGTGGTGGTTTGGTATGGATAGTCTATCTACATATTTATCGCTGGATGATATTGAAAATATTCCTTCGTATTTAAAATGTATTGGCTATGAGAAACTTTTCATCTCTCCACATTCCATGACAGATTTGAAAAGCAAGATACAGGAGTGATTGGAAGAAGTGAATGAAGCAATAAATTCACCAGGACTTCTAGAGGGGGACTGTTTTGATAGAGATAGGGAAATAAGAAGTGACAGCAACAGTAATACATACACTCACATGAATTTAACGTGACTATTAACATGAAAGTGTAAGAGGTATGTTAATTCCAGATTTTTGGATAAATCACAATAGGTAATGGCATTTCTTGCATTCCTAGTTGACCAATTGGTTACTTTGAGTAGAACAACGACCTCTTTTAAGATAACAAATCGAGGATCTACCATTTCCCACCTTACTTGTGATCGGTCGCCGCCACCATACCCTAACCTTAGATACCTGCTCAGCAGGGGTGCGGTCAGGAATCCTCATTAGCGCTTTTAAATTCGCTACCCCGGACACATATGACCATCCACAATATGCCGAAAAGGAGGTTTTTCTTCTCAGAGCGGAGTTCACCTTCACCCATCGGCTGTTTTATGGTTCCTTTGAGAAAATAGACAATACCTTTCGATGGACGAAACAAAGGAAAAAGAAACAACAAAGGAATGAATAGGGGTTACTCCTAGGGCCAGGGTGGAGGGAAGGAAAGTCCTCCTTTCTCTATGGAAGAATTAGTAAAACCTCAGATGCGAATTTGTCAGAAACAGCCAAATCTCATCTCAAAATCATAATGCTTCATCTGATACCGTCATCATGAATGCCTGGTGGAAGTAAGAACAGAATGGCATGTTGATGCATATATTCTGAAATTCCTAATGCGCTGTTAATTGTCATATCAAGCAAATTTTATACTTCTCTGTATTGCAGAATGATTCAACAGCAAAGAAATCGGGTCAAAATTTGCACCACGGGGCAAGAAAGAGAATCAGATAAAAGTTGGGACTGCATAATATTGCAAGGAACATGAACTTGATTTAATTAAAGGGATTAAAGGGATTCTCTGGGACTGGCTATGAACAATGTTTTCAAAAAGTGTTAAGAGATGCTGGCATTAATTTTGTCGTAAATTAATTTCTTATTCGATAAGTGAAAAAATTCTGTAGCCCTTAGTATTTTAATGAAGAGTGCTTTTATTCTAATATCTATGTTATTTTCTAAAATATTAAATTAGCAATTTGAATTTTAAACAATTACCTTAGAAAATGATGATAGCACACCAATTAATATTTTACTTTCTATCAATTGATTTGGTGGTATTTAATTTTTATAATATTTGATGTAATTATCTGATGTAGTTGATCGTAATTTACTTGGTTTACTTTATTGTAATATGTTTTTTGTCTAATTTTCAGAGCTCTTTACCAGGTTGACTTAAAATGATTCTTTCTCGGTGTATTCGTCCAGATAAAGTTTCTTTTCATCTTTGCTTTCCTTAGTAGGATTTGCAGTTTTTTCATGCTCCCCTTCTCGATAGCATTTTTCTGCAACATAAATTAGCTGAAGTACAGTTGATTGTGTTCTTATTCCTAATTATTCTTTATCTCCTTGCAGAGTTTTTGTTCATCTTTATATTTGAGTCATAGTTGTGAATTTCCTCTTAATAAATTTAAAATTTTGTCCTGTAGGCGTCAAGAGCATAAAAAATGTAATAATATAATCCTTTTTAATCTTGCAATGACATTGGATATGTTTATTGTTAATGTTTATTGGATAATTGAAGCAGCTAAAGTAAGTTTACCCGATGCCTCCAGAAGAAGGTGAATTACGCAGAAATTTCAGGCCGAAATAAGGAAATACGATTTTCATTCATTTTTTAATACTATGCTGCTGACATAGTAAAATGTAGCACTAAATTTAAACTAGATTTCGTGCTAATAAAGACGGTACAAATATGTTCAATGCGTTCCACAACAGTTTAAGAAGGCCCCATCAGAATGCTCCTTCCAAGAGCCAATAGAATGTGTGGAAAACTCTAGACTCGCTCTCATCGAGCTTCACATCTGTTAGGCGACTTGCGGCTTAGGTGGTAAGTTTTCTTTGGAACTAGCTGTACATGCAAGGCATTAAATTTTTTTAAAGCATATGTAATATTAAATATCATATTAAATAAATATAATATTATTTATGTAATATATTGAAAGAGGTGTAAAGATGTGAGAGAAATATTTATAATCTGTTAAAAAATATTATTAACTATGTGAATGAAATTAATAAAGATTCTCTCTCATTCATTATAACTTACTAAATTTTGATTTTAAGTATTCACTGATTTTATTTAACCTGATTACTTCCATAATTTGTAAAGGGCTGAAATTTGGCTACCTTTAGAATTTGGTAATATCGGCGAAAAACTAGCAGACAGTTTATACACAAGATTGACAAATTATATATAATAATTCTGATTAGTGTGGGTAAAAGAAAACTTTGGCTGATGCATGTGATCATCCTGTTTAACTGATAACAGATGCCCCATTTTTGATTTGCTTGGATTCAGCTTTGACCTAATTAAGAGGGACTCGGTGGGAAGACCAATATTACTAATCTATTTGACCTAGTTAAGGATCTTGAATCTAATAAAATTTTATTGAAAGATTCATAAATTGCATAATTTAAACCTCATAGGGTAGTTTTCTCTCACCAGGTCTTCTGAAATTCTTTGGTGGGATAGCTCATCTTCGGCCAAAGGAAGTTCTATCTGCATATCCATCCTTCCCCACTACTCTCTTTGAGGCTATTGAGGGATCTGATCTGACTATAGTTGGTGTAGCTATTGAAACACTTGGATATATTGGAATGACACGAAAGGGAAAAGAAGCACTTTATGCCTTGCACAGTACGTATTTGAAAATTTTCCTCCTTACCTTTTTTCCCTCTAACCAAATTGGCCAGTTAT
Organism: Pachydiplax longipennis; assembly: GCA_036926295.1. Taxonomy (NCBI): domain Eukaryota; kingdom Metazoa; phylum Arthropoda; class Insecta; order Odonata; family Libellulidae; genus Pachydiplax; species Pachydiplax longipennis. The sequence goes on along the minus strand of JAVFKF010000024.1, from coordinate 6,659,466 downwards.
CAAGAATTTTAATTCATTAGTAATGATTTTTAAACCAATTTATTTCATTAATGAATAATATAATTTTCTTCCTTATTTGTATCGGTAACATTAGTCTCCAACTGGAATCAAATTAAATTTTCTCATGCCGACAAAATACAAGTTTGTGTGTCTTTTGATGGGAATGAAGGAGAGCTGATTCAACAGTTCTAAGCAGGGCTCTGTAATATATTTGTCCAGTTTTTGCTGCCTCAATGGAATAAAAGCCAAAATTTGGTTCAGTATCAGTTTTTCTCTATGCAAAATCAAACCAGTTCTGATAGTTACATTTCTGCTCTGACTATTGTAATATAATCCTTTCTGAAATTTCATGTTATTATTTCTAGCTTTTTTCATTTTTATTACTTCAGGTTGAATTTTATTAAAATAAATGACAAAGAATATGTCTGCTAGTGTATAGACTTGACCCCATATCTCCTGCTTCATGGGTTATTACATTATTCAATTAATTAACCACAATAGAACAACCTCTCCCTCAATTTCTATAGCTATGATGGAACACTGTGTGCTCTAAGAAGACACAAACGGGACATAAAAGAAGACACAATCATTGCTTTCTGGAGGAGGCAGAACAAATATACACAGAAACAGAATAAAGATGTGTAAAACAACTGCCCAGCAAATGAGAGATCTGAGTTTGAGTCCCTGCTATAAGAGACTTTTTCCCTTCCTTTTTTTTTCTAAATTAAAACGTGTATCATTCAGTTTTCATAGTTTGTGTTGAATTTAAGGATAAAACGTGTAGTAATTAGTAACTCATGTTTAGTAAACCTTCCACTAACTAAACTTGTGTTGTGGAATTACAAATTGGAACTGGATAAATAATAGTTTTCAGTTTGAGTCCAAGAATTTCAATTTTTCAATTGATTTTTACTCCAGAAAAATGACAGTTTATTTTTCAATCTCTGCTTCTGTCTTGGTTTGAAAGCCTGGACTCCTTGAGTCTGAGAAATCACCTTGTTTCATTTTTGATTTTTCATTCTTTTGATCTAACCATTATTTTGATCATTTGAATCTTTTAGCTTTTAGTTTGGCAAATAGTTGGCTTATACTAAATCTTTATTAATTTCTAAAGCTAAAATAAGTTGAATTAATTTAACACCATTGTCTGTGTGAACCTTTTACCTTGAGATTTCATTTTTTCAATTCTTTATAATATTTGAAAATATATAATGGCTGTCATATTTTAGATATGCTAAACTTCTACATGTGTGCTATAGAAATTGGATGTATGATAATTAAAAAATATCTAATGTTTACTTGAATTAATTTTTGATTGAAATTGATGGATGAAAATTTTCTGATTGATTTTTGATTGAAATTGATGGATGAAAATTTTCTGATTGATTTTTGATTGAAATTGATTGATTAAAAATTTTCTAGCTTTCACAAGGTGTTTAATACTTCTATAGAAATCTCTCAAGTATGGAAAAAGTCTACTTCTAAAAGTACATTGCCCTGAGTCAATTTCTATAATAACTGTGGCTGCTTCCTTCTAGGAGATGATATGACCAAAGTTATGCGCTGTTTAGGGAAAATGATGATCAATTCACCAACACCTCACAGAGTTCGGGTAATGAATAGTGTTTCCAGCCTCATCAATCTCAAGGTAATCACATGGGTTATGTCCTGTTGCTCGTTTTTCAAATTTCATGACCAAAAAGAGATGTGGCCTTTATCTATGGAAGTTCAAACTAGGCTGTTGCAATGTTACCAAAAATCCCTTGAAAAATGATATTTTAACAGAGGTTGAAGTTTTGATTTCGAATCAGTTTTCATTTTCAGTAGTACAAGAAAACTTACTTATTGAATGCTCATAGTGTAAGTGGATCCTAGTTGTTTTTTCAGTTATGAAATTACCTCTAAGCTTTTCCAGTGAATTAATTTTACTTACATACATTTAAATGTATATCTTTAGGTTGTAAGAGATACAGAGATTATGTTTATTTTTAAGATACTGCTTTGAATGTCATTTGTAATCTTTGAGTTAAGACTTAAATTAATTTTTTATCCTGGGTATATTATTGCATTCAATGAATGGCCTGAATCCTATGCCATATCTCTTGGTGGTTGGAAGTAAGAAAGCATACATGGTGCTACCCAAAATTTAGAGAATTTATGTATATTATATACAGAACTTACCTAATCTCCTAACTTCCACTGTAACCTTTGCAGTAGTTACCTTGGGCTTGCATACAATAATATGAGTACTATATTTGTTTGATAAGGATGAAGATCAAGAGCCTGAGTTGATTAGCATAACACAGCGTTGGTTTGAGGGCCTAAGTCCTGTCCAGCCTGGTTGCAAGCAGTGGGATTGTGTGGAGATGATGGCATCCATCTGCAGACAACCGTTCCCTGAATTGCAACTTGCTGGACATCAACTGTTTCTGTGTCTAGCTGTCCTTCCATGGGGACAAAGGATGATTGCTACTTGTCCTGGTAAATAAAAACTTTTCCAAATACCCTAGGGCAGTAGGAAGTTTACCACCAAGGAGACTTTTTGGACTATCTAGTAGCACTTGACCAATTTAATAGCTTTTTATTTCAGTTGTTTCTAGCCAATCATTTATATGATATTTCACAACATAGCAAGTGAAATTTGCTCCCATTCATCAGCTAGCTTGTCATGAAGTCTAAATCGCAACAGTTAAAAAGAAAGATTTTTTGTCCCTTGATGAGACTAGATCTTTCAAGGAGTTGGAAAGTGGGACATTATACCATAAGGGTTGGAAACACTTCTCTAGGGAACACCTCTAAGTGGACTTGAACAAATTGAAGGAATCACTCAGTTTCATTTTAGAAGGAACAAGAAGATTCCCTATGAATTAATCACTAGATAATTTGAGCATAATTATGTCCATCGTAAATACTTAGTTATAAACCAGCCGCAAAACAACACAGTTTTGATACATTTAATTAGAAAATTACATTCTTAAGTTAGATGATATTCCTCGGAAAACAGACATTCAAAATGCATACAAATACACAGTGAAACATGTATAAACAAAGATAGAGCTACTTCCTTCGAACTTTCTTCTACTTATCTAATCTTATATTATGTCTATCTGATTACTTCCTAACACACATGATACAAATAAAAACTCGCGTGACGGAAGTGTTTTTCTGGGTCACAAAATTCAAGGACGGTATGGCACATGTCACTTTCTTTCATTCTAATCGCTTTCATTTTTCAGTCTTTAAAACGTCTAAAGACTTTGGAGAACAACTGCATACTATATTGATGTTTCTGCAACAAAGGTTTTGCTACTGGAAAATGCATATCCTCTTTTTATTTTTATTTATACATTTTGGTACAAAGAATACAACATTCTGGATTTGTTACATTGTTTTCTACAGCTCCTTTTCTGTCTCTACCACAACTGGCTGATCATCAGCATATTTTGTTTTCATTTTTACTCTTCCAACATTAACCCCCTTTGCTTTCTTTAGTGCATTTTCCATTAGTTACTCTGCATATAGGCTGAACAAGCAACTAACTCCTTTTCCAACCATCATTTCCTTTATTTTCTCATCTTCCAATTTCATTATCCCTCATTGTCTGGTGTATAATTCTTTTAAATCCATCTTTCCAATCCACTTGAATGTCTTTCAATATAATGGAAGCCCATTATAATAAGTATGGCATAAAATGAGAGTTGCATTAAAGCGAGTGATTTTTTTTGGCAATTTTCGGTCTCTAACCAAAAAGGATAGGGAGTCACCTTCATTATAACGATTTGTTATTTCTGAGGTATCAGTATAACAAGTGCCATGTTTCTGTATTTGTCTTGCTGGAGGCATATCTAGGAATCTTCAATTGACATGAGAGACAAAGTCCAACAAGCAAACAGTAATCTGAACCACGTTATCTCTTCAAAAACCAAGAAAAAATCAAATGCAAAAATTACTGTCAACTATTTTATGCATTTGTTTCCCACAACTCGCCTCACACTTTCTCAGCAAAAATGCTTCAGGGAGCTTCAATTAGAGATGAGTTTCACTCTCCTCTTTGTCCCTCAGTACATCCTATCTCTTCGTCTCTTGTTTCTTTTTGGCCACAGCCCCTTAAGTAAGCTCCAGAATTTTTATTTGGGTTCTCATCGTTTTGGCATCCAACTGTGGGATTTTTTTTTTCAAAACTTGGTGATAAATTTTGTGATCTTTGATGGGTGGGAATATAGCAGTTGAAAGTAGTGCTTTATTCGGATTCCACATTTTATATTAAATGAAGCACCTTGGTTATGGTTTATGAATCAATTAAATAATATTATGGTGCAAACATTTTTTATGCATTCTGAAGTATTCGTGTAAGAATTATAAACCCTATCGTTCCATTCTGCAGCAGTTGCTGCTCTTGAATTCAAGTGGATGGAAATTTAGTTTTAGAAATCAGTTATAATGAGATGATTGTGATAATGTGATTGTCTCACGCCGATAAGCCAGGCTGGTAACATACTTAAAGGCGTTAAAAGTTATTACTCAAAGTACCAGTACCAAGCCTCGATGGGGGCGTGGTACTGAAGGAAACAGGCATATAAGCCTAGGAGGAAAGAAGGAAGAAGAAGTTATAATGAGTATTCTTTATAAGGGATACTTTTCCAGTTTTTGTCAGTTCTTGTTAAAACAGACTTTTACTTCACTTTCTTTAGTATATTCCATTTCACATTATCAAATTCCAAATAAATATACAATACCCTCCTCATCTCATAAATCTCTCTGCTAACATCTTAATGCATACTCATCTCTCATTCTCCTTCTTTTCCTAAAACCTAATTTTTCCTTTCCTAACTTCTCTTCAACTTTCTTCTCCATCCCCTTTAAGGTAGTTTTGTAATTGCCTTCATAAAACTCATACTTAACTGAGAATTTTATGATCCTAACAATCTTTAGCATTCTTTTACTATCCATGTTGATCTACAGAAATAGATAATTGACCCTAAAAGTTTTTTAGATTGCTGAGAAATTCATGAATGCCTTTAAACTGTATCTCAAAAGCTATGATGCCTCGATCAACTTACCAAGATTAATATTAAAATAATTGTGATTTTCTTATGTGAAATGTAAAAAGATGATTGTAATTGAAGGACCACAAAATCTTTGTGATAAGACAAAAACATTTATTAATAACTTTTAATGTATCTAAGACCAGAAGAATTACATAACTCATCATTATTGATAGAGTGTAATGCTCATCATTCAATATTTCCTCTATTTCAGGTCTTTTGGAATTTTTAACAAGCTATGAAAATGAAATGGGTTGTGTTAGAGAGTCAAAACATGCAGTTTCAAAAGCCTTATTGGAATCTCCTTCGACATCCAATCATTTTTCTGAGTCACAGATGCTGAGACTGACTGATTTTGTAAGATTGGGTCCATACGGTCGAGTTATAGCTCCAGCAGAAGTAGCAGTTGATGGTGTTTCCTGAATTGCACCACTGAAAAAATTCAGCAGAAATACTTGTGAATTATTTAAATATTCATTTTGGGATGTATGACATTATTTCCAAGTAAATTTTTTTTGGCATTCATTGTGTTTCTTTATTTTGAAAATGTAATTCAGTGATAAAATATCCATCACCCAAATAACTGTGCATTTCAAAATTCATGTCAAAACCATTATAAAAGATGCATTTGGATGGGTTATGCTAGAAAATAGAATGATGAATACCTATATGTTTTCATTACGGAGGTTTTCTTTTATGATTAATTCCCTTTCAGTTTTCTGATAATTACTTAAAGTGAGTCTTTAACCTTTCTATGGTAACATATTCCTATAAAGTGTCATTAAATTCTAAAAGAAAAGACATCTGCATATCCTTCTTTTGGGCTACTTATTTTAGTTAGAGGAGATATCAAGAAATACATTTGAAACAAATGGCATTTAAGTGTTGATATCATCAATACTAAAGTTATTTGGGAGAATAGAACAAATATAAAAAGGGACAATGTGCTATATCATTTTACGGCATACAAATTCTAAATTCAGCATCACTATAATTATCTTACCATCTCAATGTTGAACAAGACTGAGACACAATTAAGTAAAGAATACATTTTCTCTACCAGAAGACAAATCTTTGCGTAAAGTAATTATCACAGTGTGAAGCATACATGATAAGGAATGTTGCACTTGATATAAATTGATATTTTGCATGAATAGTTTTCCATGGTATCGATTTGGTTTTCCTTTAATTAATCATCGTAATCTCTGATGAATACTTCATTTGCTACGTTTGAATATTCTTTTAAAATGTTCCTTGCAATAGCATTGTAGCCTACATGTTAAAATTTAATTTTTTGTGGCAAAACAGACAGAGAATTCCACATTTCAAACCTGCATATATATAATTAGGAAATTAGGTTTCTGAGCTTTTCAATGCATCCTCTGCGGGTCAAGACTTGCAATCAAATGCTGAGCAACAACAAAATATGCTCCTCCTGTATAAACTGATCTCAGATACTATCAATCTCTTCTCAGAGGTACAATGATGAAAGATGTCTCTCATAAAAATCACTTAAAAAGTATACAAGAAAACTTCTAAACCTCTCGATGCGTAAGACCAGCTCTATATTCATGGAATCAAGGAAAGATTACTTTGACGATGGTAAACAATCGCCCGTTATCGCCGAATGTCGACAGTCATAAACTCAAAATGACTTTCGAAACCAAGACAGGGAGAAACGAATTTTATTAGAAAATTTATTTTATTACAGAATTTGATTAGAAAGGAAATAGAATAGGTAAAGGAGGTGAGTAAATTCAAATTACCCTATATAATGACATCGTTAAGGTATTTAATCAATCGAAATAAACTTCACGTGCATTTCCCCTGAGAGCGCTTTCGAGTCCTTCAGAGTCGAAACAAGCACAACTTTCCTAGAAAGATATCAACATGTCTTGTGTCATTGGACCTCTAGCAAATTTAGAAATTTCAGCTTTCTATCTCCTCGGGAAATTAGTGAAGTAATTGTGATAAATACTTCCATAGTCGACACTTGGACTATCGACAGACAGAGAAGGAAAAACGAGCAACAGAATATGAGCTAGGCACAGAAAATATCATGATAGAATATGGATTATTATAAGTAAAAGAGGTGAAAACAATTAAGAAGAAATTAAAATTATCTTGCATAATATTCACCATTGTGTACATATTAATTATCTGACGTCAGTAACTCTCGCAAGTATCCAATAGATGGACTTTTAAAGTTAAAAAAAGGCGCGAAAAGCCATCGAGGCAGGCTCCATATTGCTTTCTTGTGCAGTTGTCGATGAATTTCAGAAGAAGAAACATCTTAGTAGTGAGGGAGTGTACGTGTACGCCGGCTAGAGATTCTCCGGTAAGTCTGGCTCGTGGATGAATTTGAAATAGTTTACATAAATGGATAACATAATTCATGCTGGTTAAGTCCTTTTATTGATATTTTGTGAATTAAGCATGATTTATAATTTAAGTTGTTATGAATTATGTTATAGAAACGTCGCGTGCAACTTGGAGCGTATCGTCGTAATGAAGAGGATGGCAGTGCTTGTTCAAGTTTACAGAAAGTTTTATCTCCGTAGGCAGAGATCCAACTAACCATCGACGTAAGTCTATTTTTATTCAGTCGTCCTTTGAGCTTCACGAAATCAAATCTTTTAAATGAATCTATCAACTCTGGATTTTCAGCTCGAATTTCGTTTGGTGAGAACGATAACTTTATTTCACCGAGAATTGTTCGAGTGGGTCGAAAATTTTTACCATAATTATACGTGGTATAACGTAATTGAGACACTTAAGGCCGTTTTGCTCTTAGCGAGTGAAAGGCATGGAATTTTATGAAAATGCGTGATACTTTAAATCCATTTACGGCGACAAGAAATGACATTAGAAAAATATGATCTATAGCTTCGGCCGAGATGTGGTTTTCCACGTTATCACGCAAGTTTTCTCATAAAAAGTCTTCATAAAATTCTGTGCGACCATAGCAGTCAATTTAAAGTAATGATATTTTTAATGAAAGTGATTAAAATCATAAGGTAAACAAATCTCTTTAATAGATTATCATTTCAACCTCAAGTGGAATTCTTGATCCCTTTTGCAAAATATTTATTCCTAATATATTATTATATGATATGAAATTTTGGCGTGCGGTACGTTTTGGCGCGAACACCTGTTCTGGCGCGAACACCAGTTTTGGCGCTGCCTGTTTTGGTATGGGCTTAGGTACATACGTTAGACTGAATGAAGTGGAATATATTTATTATTATATTTATAATGATTTTATTAAAATAGAGTAATATTTTTGCTTCGGATGTAGCTACAAATTCTACATACACATTAGGAGATAAAAATCTGACAGATTATGGATACTCGTGTTAGGAGTTGCATGAAATTAAACAAGGCATCTCAAAAGATATAGGTTTTAAATCTTTCATACTGCATTTAATTTTATAATGCAATTTTAGCTAGTTGATGTTTATGTACTGCTTGAATGGGAAATGTGATTTCTCAAAAAGTATTTTCAACTCAAAAGTGTTTTAATAATATTATAATAATTATTCTTGATTGAAATAAAATAAATAAATAAATAAATTTTCGTGGCAGGATAAAAAGTAGTTATCGATTTCGTAAGACAGCTTCTTCAGAAATGTGTGGACACGAAGGAGTGAACTTGGTCTCTTCTCAATAGAAATATGCAGGATCTGACTTAAATTAACTATCAATTATTTATTGTATATGAATTATAATTATTAGGGCACTTGGGAACAAGTAGGTCGAGCAGTAACTGCAAAATATGTTAGCAGAATGCATGCAGTGGTTGCCTTGTTTAGGCACCTTGGCATTATTTTAGTAAAACTATTTATAAAGATAGTAATAATCTAATTTCTAAAGAGTAGTAAATTTTTAAAGAAATATGGGTCCTATTTATCTCAAATGACAATTTAGCAACTTCTATAATATGAGTAGCCTAGCTATTACTACTTAGCATACTATTATTACTTTATTATTATAATATTACTATATTTTCTATTATTATTTTTACTTAGCATAGCTACTTATTGTTGAAAAATTAATATAAGGTGCAGAATGTAGGAATTTCTCTTGTTTCGTTTAGCTCAATGAATTTATTCTAGTTTTTATTTTATGTTGTAATGTAGATATTTGTTCATAAAACGTTTCTTGTATATATGCATAATATATGGTCATAAATATTAATGATAGATACTATTTGGTGTGCCTTTCTGTGATATTTTTAAATTTAGATGTTAAGTGCTAGTGCAAAGTTTTTACTTTGCTATGGTGGTCTAGGTTCTGATTGGATATTCATCTTTCTATGGTAGAACCCATCGGTAACATCTACTGATCTCTGATCTTTGGTTTGGGAATGGAACATTCAGTTTTGCTCCCAGTTTCTTACCTCAGATGTATGCAATTCTGGCAATAGAACATGGAGTTCACCCAATAGTGCATGTGATATTTTTCAAATAATTAGCGAATCGTATATGTTATAATGGTTCATCCCTTTTGAGTATGTAAACAGAAGCTGAAGCCAATTTCAATCATGAATGATATTGGGCAAGCTATGCAAAAGTCAATGATGGAGGTGGCAACCGGTGATTAGACACTCTTATCCAAAATTTTTAACAGCAAAGTGATAAACATACTTGAGAAGTAGAATCCATGAGGAAGATTTTGATACCAGAAAAGACCTTGTTTAATGAGTGTAGACCCAAATTCATCAATTAAAAAAATAATAATCTGCACCCAATTTTCTTGAAAATATCACTTTCTTATTTTTCCTTCGATTATGACCTTCGATTATCACTCTTATTTTTCCTTTGCTTATGACAATATTTAACCTTGATTTAATTGCACTATGCCATGAAGAATTAACTTTTGTATATACTGAATCCCTTCCAAGTAGGTTCTTGTTGACTTTCTTTTTCTGTGCAAATGTATCAACAGTGCACACCGTTCTCCCATAAGAAATACATGGGCTCATAAGATTTACGTGGTGTCTTCATGATGTTGGACAGAGTATACATGCATACAACTAGCACACATTAACATTGATCTCAGACATTTTATTCGCTCTTCTGTCTATTTTCTTGAAGTAGAGTTTCTAATAACCCTCTCCTTCTTGCCCAAAAATATCATCGACATTGGTACCACAGTTTAGGTTATATGTGAGGGTTTTCCCAAAATATATTACCGAATACAGTAAACCTTTGCAATAACGAAATTGAGAGGACTAAAAAATTGCCAGTTCATTACTAAAAATTTTGTTATTGCAAGACTCCATGTGTATGCAACAAAATGTCCTTTGGTACTAGTATTCAAATTTCTTAGAATAGTCATAAAATGTGTATTTTTCTATTATATGAAAAATGAGGTTTAAGGATCTAAGATTTGGTTACAATCATTGCTTGGAATCATATGTATTCTGTATTGTATAAATTATTCTTATTATAATTATTCATGGAATCATATGTATGTTCGAAAGATGATTGTTTTCTTTTCCATGATGTTGGGTTGCATTTAAAATGCAGGAGGAATGGGTCCTCTATACCTAATGTCATGTAGTGTTTGGAATTTTTATTCCGCTTTTTGTCCTCTCGAGTATTTGAGGGTTTTAGGAAAAGCCGTAAACCCGGTCTTAAAACCCGAGGATGATACATTCCTTACCCAACACCTCCCCGCGGTAGAGGACGGTATACGTATACAAGTGGTATACGGCTAAGATTGGGAAGGGGCCGAATGGGTACCGGCATACGTATCCAACCTCCATGTCTTCAAATGGAGGAAAAGGGCATTCTGTTGTCCTGGGGTTGCCAGATGGATCCCCAAGTCGCTAGGGCCATAGGCAGGTGGGGAGATTTAGGAAGGGCGTTAGAGCAGATTCCTTAGCCGTGAGTAGGGACCGCTTCTTTAGTGCTTCCAGTGTCTTTAGCTTGTGTTTTTGTTTCGTTTGTTTGTTTCGTTCCTCCTCTTCAGAGGGTGTTCCCGAGGTTCCTGTTCATCATGGGCACATACAATTCAGTGCCTTCACACACATCAGATCACGGCACCATACATGCGACACCTACCACACCACAAGAAACATCAATTCCTCAGTCATTTCTCACACCATTTTTCTACACACCGTTCACATTAATGTATTTCATGATGTATTTTTATTGTTATGTAGTGTGTTTTAGTTATTGTTATGTAGTGTGTTTTAGTTATTGTATATCTAGCGTGTAATGTAAGTTATTCATTCCTGTGTGTAAGTGTACTGTTTTTTCTAATTCCCATGAATGTTTTTTTTTTTTTCAGGCTTTATAATTTGAAACTTTTTTCCGCAGGTAAAGATGCGCTGCTGTATGCATAGGATAGATTTAGCTTAGAACGCACCAAAAATATTTCAGCTGGTAGTTAATTAGTTAGCTCGTATTTTTCGAGTATGCATGAGCCGTCATGCTTGACGAAGGCGAATTTTGTTATATGCGGTAGGTAATTTCTCGAGAAGCGGTGTTTTCTCTTGCTCATATTCTCAGGGTTAAGCATAAATCGTGTCCGTTAGTGTGGAGTTTACCGTAGAATAGATGCGATTTTAGGGATTCGTTAACTCAGATGATGGAAATTATTGGGATCCGATTTTTACCACTGGTGTGCCTAATGAGTGAATGATTGTGGCAAGTGCACTTGCATGTATGTCTGATAGTTGATGATTTTTAGATTGACACCTTTCCTGGTTGATGGTCCTTATGTGTAGTTAGGTCTTTTGGAACTAACGCTGTGGTGGTGGTGGGAGAGTGTGTGCAAGGTAAAAGCGGATTCCCAACCCAATTTCCATCCAAATAATTTTTTAAGCGTAATTAATAGCGCAGGGCAGGAGAATCACAATCTCTCAGTGATTTAAGACCAGACAGAGCTGATCTTTGCGAGTTCTCATTCTTAGAATCGCTATGCATCTTAGCTCACGAAGGTCGTACATTAAGCTAGCATTCTATGGTAGTTACGATAGGTTAATTTGGAAACCTTTTGTTCTCTGTGATTTACCACCGTTTCTTTATTTAGTATTTATGTCGCCTAAGTTACAATATTTTCTTAAGTAAGAGCGCTCGGACTATTATTAGATAAGAGACTAGATTGATGATTCTCTTTCATATCCCGGGATTGAAGGATGCATTTTGCATCCTTCTCTTTAAATGTTCACGTATCTTATGATAATTTAAAGTAATGAATGTTTTCTCATCATTTTCCAAACCAAGTGTCTATCTTCTGTCATCCTTACGTGCTTGTTATAAAGTTATATTGCTTAAGGTGATAGTTGGTGTTTAATCTTAGTATAAGTTTTAATTTGAAATATTGTATAAGGTTTTGTTAACTTTATTTTGTTATATATCATTGAATGAATACTTTTTGTGTATTTTATTTAGTATTCGAAAGATGATTGTTTTCTTTTCCATGATGTTGGGTTGCATTTAAAATGCAGGAGGAATGGGTCCTCTATACCTAATGTCATGTAGTGTTTGGAATTTTTATTCCGCTTTTTGTCCTCTCGAGTATTTGAGGGTTTTAGGAAAAGCCGTAAACCCGGTCTTAAAACCCGAGGATGATACAGTCCTTACCCAACACCTCCCCGCGGTAGAGGACGGTATACGTATACAAGTGGTATACGGCTAAGATTGGGAAGGGGCCCAATGGGTACCGGCATACGTATCCAACCTCCATGTCTTCAAATGGAGGAAAAGGGCATTCTGTTGTCCTGGGGTTGCCAGATGGATCCCCAAGTCGCTAGGGCCATAGGCAGGTGGGGAGATTTAGGAAGGGCGTTAGAGCAGATTCCTTAGCCGTGAGTAGGGACCGCTTCTTTAGTGCTTCCAGTGTCTTTAGCTTGTGTTTTTGTTTCGTTTGTTTGTTTCGTTCCTCCTCTTCAGAGGGTGTTCCCGAGGTTCCTGTTCATCATGGGCACATACAATTCAGTGCCTTCACACACATCAGATCACGGCACCATACATGCGACACCTACCACACCACAAGAAACATCAATTCCTCAGTCATTTCTCACACCATTTTTCTACACACCGTTCACATTAATGTATTTCATGATGTATTTTTATTGTTATGTAGTGTGTTTTAGTTATTGTTATGTAGTGTGTTTTAGTTATTGTATATCTAGCGTGTAATGTAAGTTATTCATTCCTGTGTGTAAGTGTACTGTTTTTTCTAATTCCCATGAATGTTTTTTTTTTTTTTCAGGCTTTATAATTTGAAACTTTTTTCCGCAGGTAAAGATGCGCTGCTGTATGCATAGGATAGATTTAGCTTAGAACGCACGAAAAATATTTCAGCTGGTAGTTAATTAGTTAGCTCGTATTTTTCGAGTATGCATGAGCCGTCATGCTTGACGAAGGCGAATTTTGTTATATGCGGTAGGTAATTTCTCGAGAAGCGGTGTTTTCTCTTGCTCATATTCTCAGGGTTAAGCATAAATCGTGTCCGTTAGTGTGGAGTTTACCGTAGAATAGATGCGATTTTAGGGATTCGTTAACTCAGATGATGGAAATTATTGGGATCCGATTTTTACCACTGGTGTGCCTAATGAGTGAATGATTGTGGCAAGTGCACTTGCATGTATGTCTGATAGTTGATGATTTTTAGATTGACACCTTTCCTGGTTGATGGTCCTTATGTGTAGTTAGGTCTTTTGGAACTAACGCTGTGGTGGTGGTGGGAGAGTGTGTGCAAGGTAAAAGCGGATTCCCAACCCAATTTCCATCCAAATAATTTTTTAAGCGTAATTAATAGCGCAGGGCAGGAGAATCACAATCTCTCAGTGATTTAAGACCAGACAGAGCTGATCTTTGCGAGTTCTCATTCTTAGAATCGCTATGCATCTTAGCTCACGAAGGTCGTACATTAAGCTAGCATTCTATGGTAGTTACGATAGGTTAATTTGGAAACCTTTTGTTCTCTGTGATTTACCACCGTTTCTTTATTTAGTATTTATGTCGCCTAAGTTACAATATTTTCTTAAGTAAGAGCGCTCGGACTATTATTAGATAAGAGACTAGATTGATGATTCTCTTTCATATCCCGGGATTAAAGGATGCATTTTGCATCCTTCTCTTTAAATGTTCACGTATCTTATGATAATTTAAAGTAATGAATGTTTTCTCATCATTTTCCAAACCAAGTGTCTATCTTCTGTCATCCTTACGTGCTTGTTATAAAGTTATATTGCTTAAGGTGATAGTTGGTGTTTAATCTTAGTATAAGTTTTAATTTGAAATATTGTATAAGGTTTTGTTAACTTTATTTTGTTATATATCATTGAATGAATACTTTTTGTGTATTTTATTTAGTATTCGAAAGATGATTGTTTTCTTTTCCATGATGTTGGGTTGCATTTAAAATGCAGGAGGAATGGGTCCTCTATACCTAATGTCATGTAGTGTTTGGAATTTTTATTCCGCTTTTTGTCCTCTCGAGTATTTGAGGGTTTTAGGAAAAGCCGTAAACCCGGTCTTAAAACCCGAGGATGATACATTCCTTACCCAACACCTCCCCGCGGTAGAGGACGGTATACGTATACAAGTGGTATACGGCTAAGATTGGGAAGGGGCCGAATGGGTACCGGCATACGTATCCAACCTCCATGTCTTCAAATGGAGGAAAAGGGCATTCTGTTGTCCTGGGGTTGCCAGATGGATCCCCAAGTCGCTAGGGCCATAGGCAGGTGGGGAGATTTAGGAAGGGCGTTAGAGCAGATTCCTTAGCCGTGAGTAGGGACCGCTTCTTTAGTGCTTCCAGTGTCTTTAGCTTGTGTTTTTGTTTCGTTTGTTTGTTTCGTTCCTCCTCTTCAGAGGGTGTTCCCGAGGTTCCTGTTCATCATGGGCACATACAATTCAGTGCCTTCACACACATCAGATCACGGCACCATACATGCGACACCTACCACACCACAAGAAACATCAATTCCTCAGTCATTTCTCACACCATTTTTCTACACACCGTTCACATTAATGTATTTCATGATGTATTTTTATTGTTATGTAGTGTGTTTTAGTTATTGTTATGTAGTGTGTTTTAGTTATTGTATATCTAGCGTGTAATGTAAGTTATTCATTCCTGTGTGTAAGTGTACTGTTTTTTCTAATTCCCATGAATGTTTTTTTTTTTTTTTCAGGCTTTATAATTTGAAACTTTTTTCCGCAGGTAAAGATGCGCTGCTGTATGCATAGGATAGATTTAGCTTAGAACGCACGAAAAATATTTCAGCTGGTAGTTAATTAGTTAGCTCGTATTTTTCGAGTATGCATGAGCCGTCATGCTTGACGAAGGCGAATTTTGTTATATGCGGTAGGTAATTTCTCGAGAAGCGGTGTTTTCTCTTGCTCATATTCTCAGGGTTAAGCATAAATCGTGTCCGTTAGTGTGGAGTTTACCGTAGAATAGATGCGATTTTAGGGATTCGTTAACTCAGATGATGGAAGTTATTGGGATCCGATTTTTACCACTGGTGTGCCTAATGAGTGAATGATTGTGGCAAGTGCACTTGCATGTATGTCTGATAGTTGATGATTTTTAGATTGACACCTTTCCTGGTTGATAGTCCTTATGTGTAGTTAGGTCTTTTGGAACTAACGCTGTGGTGGTGGTGGGAGAGTGTGTGCAAGGTAAAAGCGGATTCCCAACCCAATTTCCATCCAAATAATTTTTTAAGCGTAATTAATAGCGCAGGGCAGGAGAATCACAATCTCTCAGTGATTTAAGACCAGACAGAGCTGATCTTTGCGAGTTCTCATTCTTAGAATCGCTATGCATCTTAGCTCACGAAGGTCGTACATTAAGCTAGCATTCTATGGTAGTTACGATAGGTTAATTTGGAAACCTTTTGTTCTCTGTGATTTACCACCGTTTCTTTATTTAGTATTTATGTCGCCTAAGTTACAATATTTTCTTAAGTAAGAGCGCTCGGACTATTATTAGATAAGAGACTAGATTGATGATTCTCTTTCATATCCCGGGATTAAAGGATGCATTTTGCATCCTTCTCTTTAAATGTTCACGTATCTTATGATAATTTAAAGTAATGAATGTTTTCTCATCATTTTCCAAACCAAGTGTCTATCTTCTGTCATCCTTACGTGCTTGTTATAAAGTTACATTGCTTAAGGTGATAGTTGGTGTTTAATCTTAGTATAAGTTTTAATTTGAAATATTGTATAAGGTTTTGTTAACTTTATTTTGTTATATATCATTGAATGAATACTTGTTGTGTATTTTATTTAGTATTCGAAAGATGATTGTTTTCTTTTCCATGATGTTGGGTTGCATTTAAAATGCAGGAGGAATGGGTCCTCTATACCTAATGTCATATAGTGTTTGGAATTTTTATTCCGCTTTTTGTCCTCTCGAGTATTTGAGGGTTTTAGGAAAAGCCGTAAACCCGGTCTTAAAACCCGAGGATGATACAGTCCTTACCCAACACCTCCCCGCGGTAGAGGACGGTATACGTATACAAGTGGTATACGGCTAAGATTGGGAAGGGGCCCAATGGGTACCGGCATACGTATCCAACCTCCATGTCTTCAAATGGAGGAAAAGGGCATTCTGTTGTCCTGGGGTTGCCAGATGGATCCCCAAGTCGCTAGGGCCATAGGCAGGTGGGGAGATTTAGGAAGGGCGTTAGAGCAGATTCCTTAGCCGTGAGTAGGGACCGCTTCTTTAGTGCTTCCAGTGTCTTTAGCTTGTGTTTTTGTTTCGTTTGTTTGTTTCGTTCCTCCTCTTCAGAGGGTGTTCCCGAGGTTCCTGTTCATCATGGGCACATACAATTCAGTGCCTTCACACACATCAGATCACGGCACCATACATGCGACACCTACCACACCACAAGAAACATCAATTCCTCAGTCATTTCTCACACCATTTTTCTACACACCGTTCACATTAATGTATTTCATGATGTATTTTTATTGTTATGTAGTGTGTTTTAGTTATTGTTATGTAGTGTGTTTTAGTTATTGTATATCTAGCGTGTAATGTAAGTTATTCATTCCTGTGTGTAAGTGTACTGTTTTTTCTAATTCCCATGAATGTTTTTTTTTTTTTTCAGGCTTTACAATTTGAAACTTTTTTCCGCAGGTAAAGATGCGCTGCTGTATGCATAGGATAGATTTAGCTTAGAACGCACGAAAAATATTTCAGCTGGTAGTTAATTAGTTAGCTCGTATTTTTCGAGTATGCATGAGCCGTCATGCTTGACGAAGGCGAATTTTGTTATATGCGGTAGGTAATTTCTCGAGAAGCGGTGTTTTCTCTTGCTCATATTCTCAGGGTTAAGCATAAATCGTGTCCGTTAGTGTGGAGTTTACCGTAGAATAGATGCGATTTTAGGGATTCGTTAACTCAGATGATGGAAATTATTGGGATCCGATTTTTACCACTGGTGTGCCTAATGAGTGAATGATTGTGGCAAGTGCACTTGCATGTATGTCTGATAGTTGATGATTTTTAGATTGACACCTTTCCTGGTTGATGGTCCTTATGTGTAGTTAGGTCTTTTGGAACTAACGCTGTGGTGGTGGTGGGAGAGTGTGTGCAAGGTAAAAGCGGATTCCCAACCCAATTTCCATCCAAATAATTTTTTAAGCGTCATTAATAGCGCAGGGCAGGAGAATCACAATCTCTCAGTGATTTAAGACCAGACAGAGCTGATCTTTGCGAGTTCTCATTCTTAGAATCGCTATGCATCTTAGCTCACGAAGGTCGTACATTAAGCTAGCATTCTATGGTAGTTACGATAGGTTAATTTGGAAACCTTTTGTTCTCTGTGATTTACCACCGTTTCTTTATTTAGTATTTATGTCGCCTAAGTTACAATATTTTCTTAAGTAAGAGCGCTCGGACTATTATTAGATAAGAGACTAGATTGATGATTCTCTTTCATATCCCGGGATTGAAGGATGCATTTTGCATCCTTCTCTTTAAATGTTCACGTATCTTATGATAATTTAAAGTAATGAATGTTTTCTCATCATTTTCCAAACCAAGTGTCTATCTTCTGTCATCCTTACGTGCTTGTTATAAAGTTATATTGCTTAAGGTGATAGTTGGTGTTTAATCTTAGTATAAGTTTTAATTTGAAATATTGTATAAGGTTTTGTTAACTTTATTTTGTTATATATCATTGAATGAATACTTGTTGTGTATTTTATTTAGTATTCGAAAGATGATTGTTTTCTTTTCCATGATGTTGGGTTGCATTTAAAATGCAGGAGGAATGGGTCCTCTATACCTAATGTCATGTAGTGTTTGGAATTTTTATTCCGCTTTTTGTCCTCTCGAGTATTTGAGGGTTTTAGGAAAAGCCGTAAACCCGGTCTTAAAACCCGAGGATGATACAGTCCTTACCCAACACCTCCCCGCGGTAGAGGACGGTATACGTATACAAGTGGTATACGGCTAAGATTGGGAAGGGGCCGAATGGGTACCGGCATACGTATCCAACCTCCATGTCTTCAAATGGAGGAAAAGGGCATTCTGTTGTCCTGGGGTTGCCAGATGGATCCCCAAGTCGCTAGGGCCATAGGCAGGTGGGGAGATTTAGGAAGGGCGTTAGAGCAGATTCCTTAGCCGTGAGTAGGGACCGCTTCTTTAGTGCTTCCAGTGTCTTTAGCTTGTGTTTTTGTTTCGTTTGTTTGTTTCGTTCCTCCTCTTCAGAGGGTGTTCCCGAGGTTCCTGTTCATCATGGGCACATACAATTCAGTGCCTTCACACACATCAGATCACGGCACCATACATGCGACACCTACCACACCACAAGAAACATCAATTCCTCAGTCATTTCTCACACCATTTTTCTACACACCGTTCACATTAATGTATTTCATGATGTATTTTTATTGTTATGTAGTGTGTTTTAGTTATTGTTATGTAGTGTGTTTTAGTTATTGTATATCTAGCGTGTAATGTAAGTTATTCATTCCTGTGTGTAAGTGTACTGTTTTTTCTAATTCCCATGAATGTTTTTTTTTTTTTCAGGCTTTACAATTTGAAACTTTTTTCCGCAGGTAAAGATGCGCTGCTGTATGCATAGGATAGATTTAGCTTAGAACGCACGAAAAATATTTCAGCTGGTAGTTAATTAGTTAGCTCGTATTTTTCGAGTATGCATGAGCCGTCATGCTTGACGAAGGCGAATTTTGTTATATGCGGTAGGTAATTTCTCGAGAAGCGGTGTTTTCTCTTGCTCATATTCTCAGGGTTAAGCATAAATCGTGTCCGTTAGTGTGGAGTTTACCGTAGAATAGATGCGATTTTAGGGATTCGTTAACTCAGATGATGGAAATTATTGGGATCCGATTTTTACCACTGGTGTGCCTAATGAGTGAATGATTGTGGCAAGTGCACTTGCATGTATGTCTGATAGTTGATGATTTTTAGATTGACACCTTTCCTGGTTGATGGTCCTTATGTGTAGTTAGGTCTTTTGGAACTAACGCTGTGGTGGTGGTGGGAGAGTGTGTGCAAGGTAAAAGCGGATTCCCAACCCAATTTCCATCCAAATAATTTTTTAAGCGTAATTAATAGCGCAGGGCAGGAGAATCACAATCTCTCAGTGATTTAAGACCAGACAGAGCTGATCTTTGCGAGTTCTCATTCTTAGAATCGCTATGCATCTTAGCTCACGAAGGTCGTACATTAAGCTAGCATTCTATGGTAGTTACGATAGGTTAATTTGGAAACCTTTTGTTCTCTGTGATTTACCACCGTTTCTTTATTTAGTATTTATGTCGCCTAAGTTACAATATTTTCTTAAGTAAGAGCGCTCGGACTATTATTAGATAAGAGACTAGATTGATGATTCTCTTTCATATCCCGGGATTGAAGGATGCATTTTGCATCCTTCTCTTTAAATGTTCACGTATCTTATGATAATTTAAAGTAATGAATGTTTTCTCATCATTTTCCAAACCAAGTGTCTATCTTCTGTCATCCTTACGTACTTGTTATAAAGTTATATTGCTTAAGGTGATAGTTGGTGTTTAATCTTAGTATAAGTTTTAATTTGAAATATTGTATAAGGTTTTGTTAACTTTATTTTGTTATATATCATTGAATGAATACTTGTTGTGTATTTTATTTAGTATTCGAAAGATGATTGTTTTCTTTTCCATGATGTTGGGTTGCATTTAAAATGCAGGAGGAATGGGTCCTCTATACCTAATGTCATGTAGTGTTTGGAATTTTTATTCCGCTTTTTGTCCTCTCGAGTATTTGAGGGTTTTAGGAAAAGCCGTAAACCCGGTCTTAAAACCCGAGGATGATACAGTCCTTACCCAACACCTCCCCGCGGTAGAGGACGGTATACGTATACAAGTGGTATACGGCTAAGATTGGGAAGGGGCCGAATGGGTACCGGCATACGTATCCAACCTCCATGTCTTCAAATGGAGGAAAAGGGCATTCTGTTGTCCTGGGGTTGCCAGATGGATCCCCAAGTCGCTAGGGCCATAGGCAGGTGGGGAGATTTAGGAAGGGCGTTAGAGCAGATTCCTTAGCCGTGAGTAGGGACCGCTTCTTTAGTGCTTCCAGTGTCTTTAGCTTGTGTTTTTGTTTCGTTTGTTTGTTTCGTTCCTCCTCTTCAGAGGGTGTTCCCGAGGTTCCTGTTCATCATGGGCACATACAATTCAGTGCCTTCACACACATCAGATCACGGCACCATACATGCGACACCTACCACACCACAAGAAACATCAATTCCTCAGTCATTTCTCACACCATTTTTCTACACACCGTTCACATTAATGTATTTCATGATGTATTTTTATTGTTATGTAGTGTGTTTTAGTTATTGTTATGTAGTGTGTTTTAGTTATTGTATATCTAGCGTGTAATGTAAGTTATTCATTCCTGTGTGTAAGTGTACTGTTTTTTCTAATTCCCATGAATGTTTTTTTTTTTTCAGGCTTTATAATTTGAAACTTTTTTCCGCAGGTAAAGATGCGCTGCTGTATGCATAGGATAGATTTAGCTTAGAACGCACGAAAAATATTTCAGCTGGTAGTTAATTAGTTAGCTCGTATTTTTCGAGTATGCATGAGCCGTCATGCTTGACGAAGGCGAATTTTGTTATATGCGGTAGGTAATTTCTCGAGAAGCGGTGTTTTCTCTTGCTCATATTCTCAGGGTTAAGCATAAATCGTGTCCGTTAGTGTGGAGTTTACCGTAGAATAGATGCGATTTTAGGGATTCGTTAACTCAGATGATGGAAATTATTGGGATCCGATTTTTACCACTGGTGTGCCTAATGAGTGAATGATTGTGGCAAGTGCACTTGCATGTATGTCTGATAGTTGATGATTTTTAGATTGACACCTTTCCTGGTTGATAGTCCTTATGTGTAGTTAGGTCTTTTGGAACTAACGCTGTGGTGGTGGTGGGAGAGTGTGTGCAAGGTAAAAGCGGATTCCCAACCCAATTTCCATCCAAATAATTTTTTAAGCGTAATTAATAGCGCAGGGCAGGAGAATCACAATCTCTCAGTGATTTAAGACCAGACAGAGCTGATTTCAACGAGTTCTCATTCTTAGAATCGCTATGCATCTTAGCTCACGAAGGTCGTACATTAAGCTAGCATTCTATGGTAGTTACGATAGGTTAATTTGGAAACCTTTTGTTCTCTGTGATTTACCACCGTTTCTTTATTTAGTATTTATGTCGCCTAAGTTACAATATTTTCTTAAGTAAGAGCGCTCGGACTATTATTAGATAAGAGACTAGATTGATGATTCTCTTTCATATCCCGGGATTGAAGGATGCATTTTGCATCCTTCTCTTTAAATGTTCACGTATCTTATGATAATTTAAAGTAATGAATGTTTTCTCATCATTTTCCAAACCAAGTGTCTATCTTCTGTCATCCTTACGTGCTTGTTATAAAGTTACATTGCTTAAGGTGATAGTTGGTGTTTAATCTTAGTATAAGTTTTAATTTGAAATATTGTATAAGGTTTTGTTAACTTTATTTTGTTATATATCATTGAATGAATACTTGTTGTGTATTTTATTTAGTATTCGAAAGATGATTGTTTTCTTTTCCATGATGTTGGGTTGCATTTAAAATGCAGGAGGAATGGGTCCTCTATACCTAATGTCATGTAGTGTTTGGAATTTTTATTCCGCTTTTTGTCCTCTCGAGTATTTGAGGGTTTTAGGAAAAGCCGTAAACCCGGTCTTAAAACCCGAGGATGATACAGTCCTTACCCAACACCTCCCCGCGGTAGAGGACGGTATACGTATACAAGTGGTATACGGCTAAGATTGGGAAGGGGCCCAATGGGTACCGGCATACGTATCCAACCTCCATGTCTTCAAATGGAGGAAAAGGGCATTCTGTTGTCCTGGGGTTGCCAGATGGATCCCCAAGTCGCTAGGGCCATAGGCAGGTGGGGAGATTTAGGAAGGGCGTTAGAGCAGATTCCTTAGCCGTGAGTAGGGACCGCTTCTTTAGTGCTTCCAGTGTCTTTAGCTTGTGTTTTTGTTTCGTTTGTTTGTTTCGTTCCTCCTCTTCAGAGGGTGTTCCCGAGGTTCCTGTTCATCATGGGCACATACAATTCAGTGCCTTCACACACATCAGATCACGGCACCATACATGCGACACCTACCACACCACAAGAAACATCAATTCCTCAGTCATTTCTCACACCATTTTTCTACACACCGTTCACATTAATGTATTTCATGATGTATTTTTATTGTTATGTAGTGTGTTTTAGTTATTGTTATGTAGTGTGTTTTAGTTATTGTATATCTAGCGTGTAATGTAAGTTATTCATTCCTGTGTGTAAGTGTACTGTTTTTTCTAATTCCCATGAATGTTTTTTTTTTTTTTTTCAGGCTTTATAATTTGAAACTTTTTTCCGCAGGTAAAGATGCGCTGCTGTATGCATAGGATAGATTTAGCTTAGAACGCACGAAAAATATTTCAGCTGGTAGTTAATTAGTTAGCTCGTATTTTTCGAGTATGCATGAGCCGTCATGCTTGACGAAGGCGAATTTTGTTATATGCGGTAGGTAATTTCTCGAGAAGCGGTGTTTTCTCTTGCTCATATTCTCAGGGTTAAGCATAAATCGTGTCCGTTAGTGTGGAGTTTACCGTAGAATAGATGCGATTTTAGGGATTCGTTAACTCAGATGATGGAAATTATTGGGATCCGATTTTTACCACTGGTGTGCCTAATGAGTGAATGATTGTGGCAAGTGCACTTGCATGTATGTCTGATAGTTGATGATTTTTAGATTGACACCTTTCCTGGTTGATGGTCCTTATGTGTAGTTAGGTCTTATGGAACTAACGCTGTGGTGGTGGTGGGAGAGTGTGTGCAAGGTAAAAGCGGATTCCCAACCCAATTTCCATCCAAATAATTTTTTAAGCGTAATTAATAGCGCAGGGCAGGAGAATCACAATCTCTCAGTGATTTAAGACCAGACAGAGCTGATCTTTGCGAGTTCTCATTCTTAGAATCGCTATGCATCTTAGCTCACGAAGGTCGTACATTAAGCTAGCATTCTATGGTAGTTACGATAGGTTAATTTGGAAACCTTTTGTTCTCTGTGATTTACCACCGTTTCTTTATTTAGTATTTATGTCGCCTAAGTTACAATATTTTCTTAAGTAAGAGCGCTCGGACTATTATTAGATAAGAGACTAGATTGATGATTCTCTTTCATATCCCGGGATTGAAGGATGCATTTTGCATCCTTCTCTTTAAATGTTCACGTATCTTATGATAATTTAAAGTAATGAATGTTTTCTCATCATTTTCCAAACCAAGTGTCTATCTTCTGTCATCCTTACGTGCTTGTTATAAAGTTATATTGCTTAAGGTGATAGTTGGTGTTTAATCTTAGTATAAGTTTTAATTTGAAATATTGTATAAGGTTTTGTTAACTTTATTTTGTTATATATCATTGAATGAATACTTGTTGTGTATTTTATTTAGTATTCGAAAGATGATTGTTTTCTTTTCCATGATGTTGGGTTGCATTTAAAATGCAGGAGGAATGGGTCCTCTATACCTAATGTCATGTAGTGTTTGGAATTTTTATTCCGCTTTTTGTCCTCTCGAGTATTTGAGGGTTTTAGGAAAAGCCGTAAACCCGGTCTTAAAACCCGAGGATGATACAGTCCTTACCCAACACCTCCCCGCGGTAGAGGACGGTATACGTATACAAGTGGTATACGGCTAAGATTGGGAAGGGGCCGAATGGGTACCGGCATACGTATCCAACCTCCATGTCTTCAAATGGAGGAAAAGGGCATTCTGTTGTCCTGGGGTTGCCAGATGGATCCCCAAGTCGCTAGGGCCATAGGCAGGTGGGGAGATTTAGGAAGGGCGTTAGAGCAGATTCCTTAGCCGTGAGTAGGGACCGCTTCTTTAGTGCTTCCAGTGTCTTTAGCTTGTGTTTTTGTTTCGTTTGTTTGTTTCGTTCCTCCTCTTCAGAGGGTGTTCCCGAGGTTCCTGTTCATCATGGGCACATACAATTCAGTGCCTTCACACACATCAGATCACGGCACCATACATGCGACACCTACCACACCACAAGAAACATCAATTCCTCAGTCATTTCTCACACCATTTTTCTACACACCGTTCACATTAATGTATTTCATGATGTATTTTTATTGTTATGTAGTGTGTTTTAGTTATTGTTATGTAGTGTGTTTTAGTTATTGTATATCTAGCGTGTAATGTAAGTTATTCATTCCTGTGTGTAAGTGTACTGTTTTTTCTAATTCCCATGAATGTTTTTTTTTTTTTTCAGGCTTTATAATTTGAAACTTTTTTCCGCAGGTAAAGATGCGCTGCTGTATGCATAGGATAGATTTAGCTTAGAACGCACGAAAAATATTTCAGCTGGTAGTTAATTAGTTAGCTCGTATTTTTCGAGTATGCATGAGCCGTCATGCTTGACGAAGGCGAATTTTGTTATATGCGGTAGGTAATTTCTCGAGAAGCGGTGTTTTCTCTTGCTCATATTCTCAGGGTTAAGCATAAATCGTGTCCGTTAGTGTGGAGTTTACCGTAGAATAGATGCGATTTTAGGGATTCGTTAACTCAGATGATGGAAGTTATTGGGATCCGATTTTTACCACTGGTGTGCCTAATGAGTGAATGATTGTGGCAAGTGCACTTGCATGTATGTCTGATAGTTGATGATTTTTAGATTGACACCTTTCCTGGTTGATAGTCCTTATGTGTAGTTAGGTCTTTTGGAACTAACGCTGTGGTGGTGGTGGGAGAGTGTGTGCAAGGTAAAAGCGGATTCCCAACCCAATTTCCATCCAAATAATTTTTTAAGCGTAATTAATAGCGCAGGGCAGGAGAATCACAATCTCTCAGTGATTTAAGACCAGACAGAGCTGATCTTTGCGAGTTCTCATTCTTAGAATCGCTATGCATCTTAGCTCACGAAGGTCGTACATTAAGCTAGCATTCTATGGTAGTTACGATAGGTTAATTTGGAAACCTTTTGTTCTCTGTGATTTACCACCGTTTCTTTATTTAGTATTTATGTCGCCTAAGTTACAATATTTTCTTAAGTAAGAGCGCTCGGACTATTATTAGATAAGAGACTAGATTGATGATTCTCTTTCATATCCCGGGATTAAAGGATGCATTTTGCATCCTTCTCTTTAAATGTTCACGTATCTTATGATAATTTAAAGTAATGAATGTTTTCTCATCATTTTCCAAACCAAGTGTCTATCTTCTGTCATCCTTACGTGCTTGTTATAAAGTTACATTGCTTAAGGTGATAGTTGGTGTTTAATCTTAGTATAGGTTTTAATTTGAAATATTGTATAAGGTTTTGTTAACTTTATTTTGTTATATATCATTGAATGAATACTTGTTGTGTATTTTATTTAGTATTCGAAAGATGATTGTTTTCTTTTCCATGATGTTGGGTTGCATTTAAAATGCAGGAGGAATGGGTCCTCTATACCTAATGTCATATAGTGTTTGGAATTTTTATTCCGCTTTTTGTCCTCTCGAGTATTTGAGGGTTTTAGGAAAAGCCGTAAACCCGGTCTTAAAACCCGAGGATGATACAGTCCTTACCCAACACCTCCCCGCGGTAGAGGACGGTATACGTATACAAGTGGTATACGGCTAAGATTGGGAAGGGGCCCAATGGGTACCGGCATACGTATCCAACCTCCATGTCTTCAAATGGAGGAAAAGGGCATTCTGTTGTCCTGGGGTTGCCAGATGGATCCCCAAGTCGCTAGGGCCATAGGCAGGTGGGGAGATTTAGGAAGGGCGTTAGAGCAGATTCCTTAGCCGTGAGTAGGGACCGCTTCTTTAGTGCTTCCAGTGTCTTTAGCTTGTGTTTTTGTTTCGTTTGTTTGTTTCGTTCCTCCTCTTCAGAGGGTGTTCCCGAGGTTCCTGTTCATCATGGGCACATACAATTCAGTGCCTTCACACACATCAGATCACGGCACCATACATGCGACACCTACCACACCACAAGAAACATCAATTCCTCAGTCATTTCTCACACCATTTTTCTACACACCGTTCACATTAATGTATTTCATGATGTATTTTTATTGTTATGTAGTGTGTTTTAGTTATTGTTATGTAGTGTGTTTTAGTTATTGTATATCTAGCGTGTAATGTAAGTTATTCATTCCTGTGTGTAAGTGTACTGTTTTTTCTAATTCCCATGAATGTTTTTTTTTTTTTCAGGCTTTATAATTTGAAACTTTTTTCCGCAGGTAAAGATGCGCTGCTGTATGCATAGGATAGATTTAGCTTAGAACGCACGAAAAATATTTCAGCTGGTAGTTAATTAGTTAGCTCGTATTTTTCGAGTATGCATGAGCCGTCATGCTTGACGAAGGCGAATTTTGTTATATGCGGTAGGTAATTTCTCGAGAAGCGGTGTTTTCTCTTGCTCATATTCTCAGGGTTAAGCATAAATCGTGTCCGTTAGTGTGGAGTTTACCGTAGAATAGATGCGATTTTAGGGATTCGTTAACTCAGATGATGGAAATTATTGGGATCCGATTTTTACCACTGGTGTGCCTAATGAGTGAATGATTGTGGCAAGTGCACTTGCATGTATGTCTGATAGTTGATGATTTTTAGATTGACACCTTTCCTGGTTGATGGTCCTTATGTGTAGTTAGGTCTTATGGAACTAACGCTGTGGTGGTGGTGGGAGAGTGTGTGCAAGGTAAAAGCGGATTCCCAACCCAATTTCCATCCAAATAATTTTTTAAGCGTAATTAATAGCGCAGGGCAGGAGAATCACAATCTCTCAGTGATTTAAGACCAGACAGAGCTGATCTTTGCGAGTTCTCATTCTTAGAATCGCTATGCATCTTAGCTCACGAAGGTCGTACATTAAGCTAGCATTCTATGGTAGTTACGATAGGTTAATTTGGAAACCTTTTGTTCTCTGTGATTTACCACCGTTTCTTTATTTAGTATTTATGTCGCCTAAGTTACAATATTTTCTTAAGTAAGAGCGCTCGGACTATTATTAGATAAGAGACTAGATTGATGATTCTCTTTCATATCCCGGGATTGAAGGATGCATTTTGCATCCTTCTCTTTAAATGTTCACGTATCTTATGATAATTTAAAGTAATGAATGTTTTCTCATCATTTTCCAAACCAAGTGTCTATCTTCTGTCATCCTTACGTGCTTGTTATAAAGTTATATTGCTTAAGGTGATAGTTGGTGTTTAATCTTAGTATAAGTTTTAATTTGAAATATTGTATAAGGTTTTGTTAACTTTATTTTGTTATATATCATTGAATGAATACTTGTTGTGTATTTTATTTAGTATTCGAAAGATGATTGTTTTCTTTTCCATGATGTTGGGTTGCATTTAAAATGCAGGAGGAATGGGTCCTCTATACCTAATGTCATGTAGTGTTTGGAATTTTTATTCCGCTTTTTGTCCTCTCGAGTATTTGAGGGTTTTAGGAAAAGCCGTAAACCCGGTCTTAAAACCCGAGGATGATACAGTCCTTACCCAACACCTCCCCGCGGTAGAGGACGGTATACGTATACAAGTGGTATACGGCTAAGATTGGGAAGGGGCCGAATGGGTACCGGCATACGTATCCAACCTCCATGTCTTCAAATGGAGGAAAAGGGCATTCTGTTGTCCTGGGGTTGCCAGATGGATCCCCAAGTCGCTAGGGCCATAGGCAGGTGGGGAGATTTAGGAAGGGCGTTAGAGCAGATTCCTTAGCCGTGAGTAGGGACCGCTTCTTTAGTGCTTCCAGTGTCTTTAGCTTGTGTTTTTGTTTCGTTTGTTTGTTTCGTTCCTCCTCTTCAGAGGGTGTTCCCGAGGTTCCTGTTCATCATGGGCACATACAATTCAGTGCCTTCACACACATCAGATCACGGCACCATACATGCGACACCTACCACACCACAAGAAACATCAATTCCTCAGTCATTTCTCACACCATTTTTCTACACACCGTTCACATTAATGTATTTCATGATGTATTTTTATTGTTATGTAGTGTGTTTTAGTTATTGTTATGTAGTGTGTTTTAGTTATTGTATATCTAGCGTGTAATGTAAGTTATTCATTCCTGTGTGTAAGTGTACTGTTTTTTCTAATTCCCATGAATGTTTTTTTTTTTTTTCAGGCTTTACAATTTGAAACTTTTTTCCGCAGGTAAAGATGCGCTGCTGTATGCATAGGATAGATTTAGCTTAGAACGCACGAAAAATATTTCAGCTGGTAGTTAATTAGTTAGCTCGTATTTTTCGAGTATGCATGAGCCGTCATGCTTGACGAAGGCGAATTTTGTTATATGCGGTAGGTAATTTCTCGAGAAGCGGTGTTTTCTCTTGCTCATATTCTCAGGGTTAAGCATAAATCGTGTCCGTTAGTGTGGAGTTTACCGTAGAATAGATGCGATTTTAGGGATTCGTTAACTCAGATGATGGAAATTATTGGGATCCGATTTTTACCACTGGTGTGCCTAATGAGTGAATGATTGTGGCAAGTGCACTTGCATGTATGTCTGATAGTTGATGATTTTTAGATTGACACCTTTCCTGGTTGATGGTCCTTATGTGTAGTTAGGTCTTTTGGAACTAACGCTGTGGTGGTGGTGGGAGAGTGTGTGCAAGGTAAAAGCGGATTCCCAACCCAATTTCCATCCAAATAATTTTTTAAGCGTAATTAATAGCGCAGGGCAGGAGAATCACAATCTCTCAGTGATTTAAGACCAGACAGAGCTGATCTTTGCGAGTTCTCATTCTTAGAATCGCTATGCATCTTAGCTCACGAAGGTCGTACATTAAGCTAGCATTCTATGGTAGTTACGATAGGTTAATTTGGAAACCTTTTGTTCTCTGTGATTTACCACCGTTTCTTTATTTAGTATTTATGTCGCCTAAGTTACAATATTTTCTTAAGTAAGAGCGCTCGGACTATTATTAGATAAGAGACTAGATTGATGATTCTCTTTCATATCCCGGGATTGAAGGATGCATTTTGCATCCTTCTCTTTAAATGTTCACGTATCTTATGATAATTTAAAGTAATGAATGTTTTCTCATCATTTTCCAAACCAAGTGTCTATCTTCTGTCATCCTTACGTACTTGTTATAAAGTTATATTGCTTAAGGTGATAGTTGGTGTTTAATCTTAGTATAAGTTTTAATTTGAAATATTGTATAAGGTTTTGTTAACTTTATTTTGTTATATATCATTGAATGAATACTTGTTGTGTATTTTATTTAGTATTCGAAAGATGATTGTTTTCTTTTCCATGATGTTGGGTTGCATTTAAAATGCAGGAGGAATGGGTCCTCTATACCTAATGTCATGTAGTGTTTGGAATTTTTATTCCGCTTTTTGTCCTCTCGAGTATTTGAGGGTTTTAGGAAAAGCCGTAAACCCGGTCTTAAAACCCGAGGATGATACAGTCCTTACCCAACACCTCCCCGCGGTAGAGGACGGTATACGTATACAAGTGGTATACGGCTAAGATTGGGAAGGGGCCGAATGGGTACCGGCATACGTATCCAACCTCCATGTCTTCAAATGGAGGAAAAGGGCATTCTGTTGTCCTGGGGTTGCCAGATGGATCCCCAAGTCGCTAGGGCCATAGGCAGGTGGGGAGATTTAGGAAGGGCGTTAGAGCAGATTCCTTAGCCGTGAGTAGGGACCGCTTCTTTAGTGCTTCCAGTGTCTTTAGCTTGTGTTTTTGTTTCGTTTGTTTGTTTCGTTCCTCCTCTTCAGAGGGTGTTCCCGAGGTTCCTGTTCATCATGGGCACATACAATTCAGTGCCTTCACACACATCAGATCACGGCACCATACATGCGACACCTACCACACCACAAGAAACATCAATTCCTCAGTCATTTCTCACACCATTTTTCTACACACCGTTCACATTAATGTATTTCATGATGTATTTTTATTGTTATGTAGTGTGTTTTAGTTATTGTTATGTAGTGTGTTTTAGTTATTGTATATCTAGCGTGTAATGTAAGTTATTCATTCCTGTGTGTAAGTGTACTGTTTTTTCTAATTCCCATGAATGTTTTTTTTTTTTCAGGCTTTATAATTTGAAACTTTTTTCCGCAGGTAAAGATGCGCTGCTGTATGCATAGGATAGATTTAGCTTAGAACGCACGAAAAATATTTCAGCTGGTAGTTAATTAGTTAGCTCGTATTTTTCGAGTATGCATGAGCCGTCATGCTTGACGAAGGCGAATTTTGTTATATGCGGTAGGTAATTTCTCGAGAAGCGGTGTTTTCTCTTGCTCATATTCTCAGGGTTAAGCATAAATCGTGTCCGTTAGTGTGGAGTTTACCGTAGAATAGATGCGATTTTAGGGATTCGTTAACTCAGATGATGGAAATTATTGGGATCCGATTTTTACCACTGGTGTGCCTAATGAGTGAATGATTGTGGCAAGTGCACTTGCATGTATGTCTGATAGTTGATGATTTTTAGATTGACACCTTTCCTGGTTGATAGTCCTTATGTGTAGTTAGGTCTTTTGGAACTAACGCTGTGGTGGTGGTGGGAGAGTGTGTGCAAGGTAAAAGCGGATTCCCAACCCAATTTCCATCCAAATAATTTTTTAAGCGTAATTAATAGCGCAGGGCAGGAGAATCACAATCTCTCAGTGATTTAAGACCAGACAGAGCTGATTTCAACGAGTTCTCATTCTTAGAATCGCTATGCATCTTAGCTCACGAAGGTCGTACATTAAGCTAGCATTCTATGGTAGTTACGATAGGTTAATTTGGAAACCTTTTGTTCTCTGTGATTTACCACCGTTTCTTTATTTAGTATTTATGTCGCCTAAGTTACAATATTTTCTTAAGTAAGAGCGCTCGGACTATTATTAGATAAGAGACTAGATTGATGATTCTCTTTCATATCCCGGGATTGAAGGATGCATTTTGCATCCTTCTCTTTAAATGTTCACGTATCTTATGATAATTTAAAGTAATGAATGTTTTCTCATCATTTTCCAAACCAAGTGTCTATCTTCTGTCATCCTTACGTGCTTGTTATAAAGTTACATTGCTTAAGGTGATAGTTGGTGTTTAATCTTAGTATAAGTTTTAATTTGAAATATTGTATAAGGTTTTGTTAACTTTATTTTGTTATATATCATTGAATGAATACTTGTTGTGTATTTTATTTAGTATTCGAAAGATGATTGTTTTCTTTTCCATGATGTTGGGTTGCATTTAAAATGCAGGAGGAATGGGTCCTCTATACCTAATGTCATGTAGTGTTTGGAATTTTTATTCCGCTTTTTGTCCTCTCGAGTATTTGAGGGTTTTAGGAAAAGCCGTAAACCCGGTCTTAAAACCCGAGGATGATACAGTCCTTACCCAACACCTCCCCGCGGTAGAGGACGGTATACGTATACAAGTGGTATACGGCTAAGATTGGGAAGGGGCCCAATGGGTACCGGCATACGTATCCAACCTCCATGTCTTCAAATGGAGGAAAAGGGCATTCTGTTGTCCTGGGGTTGCCAGATGGATCCCCAAGTCGCTAGGGCCATAGGCAGGTGGGGAGATTTAGGAAGGGCGTTAGAGCAGATTCCTTAGCCGTGAGTAGGGACCGCTTCTTTAGTGCTTCCAGTGTCTTTAGCTTGTGTTTTTGTTTCGTTTGTTTGTTTCGTTCCTCCTCTTCAGAGGGTGTTCCCGAGGTTCCTGTTCATCATGGGCACATACAATTCAGTGCCTTCACACACATCAGATCACGGCACCATACATGCGACACCTACCACACCACAAGAAACATCAATTCCTCAGTCATTTCTCACACCATTTTTCTACACACCGTTCACATTAATGTATTTCATGATGTATTTTTATTGTTATGTAGTGTGTTTTAGTTATTGTTATGTAGTGTGTTTTAGTTATTGTATATCTAGCGTGTAATGTAAGTTATTCATTCCTGTGTGTAAGTGTACTGTTTTTTCTAATTCCCATGAATGTTTTTTTTTTTTTTTCAGGCTTTATAATTTGAAACTTTTTTCCGCAGGTAAAGATGCGCTGCTGTATGCATAGGATAGATTTAGCTTAGAACGCACGAAAAATATTTCAGCTGGTAGTTAATTAGTTAGCTCGTATTTTTCGAGTATGCATGAGCCGTCATGCTTGACGAAGGCGAATTTTGTTATATGCGGTAGGTAATTTCTCGAGAAGCGGTGTTTTCTCTTGCTCATATTCTCAGGGTTAAGCATAAATCGTGTCCGTTAGTGTGGAGTTTACCGTAGAATAGATGCGATTTTAGGGATTCGTTAACTCAGATGATGGAAATTATTGGGATCCGATTTTTACCACTGGTGTGCCTAATGAGTGAATGATTGTGGCAAGTGCACTTGCATGTATGTCTGATAGTTGATGATTTTTAGATTGACACCTTTCCTGGTTGATGGTCCTTATGTGTAGTTAGGTCTTATGGAACTAACGCTGTGGTGGTGGTGGGAGAGTGTGTGCAAGGTAAAAGCGGATTCCCAACCCAATTTCCATCCAAATAATTTTTTAAGCGTAATTAATAGCGCAGGGCAGGAGAATCACAATCTCTCAGTGATTTAAGACCAGACAGAGCTGATCTTTGCGAGTTCTCATTCTTAGAATCGCTATGCATCTTAGCTCACGAAGGTCGTACATTAAGCTAGCATTCTATGGTAGTTACGATAGGTTAATTTGGAAACCTTTTGTTCTCTGTGATTTACCACCGTTTCTTTATTTAGTATTTATGTCGCCTAAGTTACAATATTTTCTTAAGTAAGAGCGCTCGGACTATTATTAGATAAGAGACTAGATTGATGATTCTCTTTCATATCCCGGGATTGAAGGATGCATTTTGCATCCTTCTCTTTAAATGTTCACGTATCTTATGATAATTTAAAGTAATGAATGTTTTCTCATCATTTTCCAAACCAAGTGTCTATCTTCTGTCATCCTTACGTGCTTGTTATAAAGTTATATTGCTTAAGGTGATAGTTGGTGTTTAATCTTAGTATAAGTTTTAATTTGAAATATTGTATAAGGTTTTGTTAACTTTATTTTGTTATATATCATTGAATGAATACTTGTTGTGTATTTTATTTAGTATTCGAAAGATGATTGTTTTCTTTTCCATGATGTTGGGTTGCATTTAAAATGCAGGAGGAATGGGTCCTCTATACCTAATGTCATGTAGTGTTTGGAATTTTTATTCCGCTTTTTGTCCTCTCGAGTATTTGAGGGTTTTAGGAAAAGCCGTAAACCCGGTCTTAAAACCCGAGGATGATACAGTCCTTACCCAACACCTCCCCGCGGTAGAGGACGGTATACGTATACAAGTGGTATACGGCTAAGATTGGGAAGGGGCCGAATGGGTACCGGCATACGTATCCAACCTCCATGTCTTCAAATGGAGGAAAAGGGCATTCTGTTGTCCTGGGGTTGCCAGATGGATCCCCAAGTCGCTAGGGCCATAGGCAGGTGGGGAGATTTAGGAAGGGCGTTAGAGCAGATTCCTTAGCCGTGAGTAGGGACCGCTTCTTTAGTGCTTCCAGTGTCTTTAGCTTGTCTTTTTGTTTCGTTTGTTTGTTTCGTTCCTCCTCTTCAGAGGGTGTTCCCGAGGTTCCTGTTCATCATGGGCACATACAATTCAGTGCCTTCACACACATCAGATTACGGCACCATACATGCGACACCTACCACACCACAAGAAACATCAATTCCTCAGTCATTTCTCACACCATTTTTCTACACACCGTTCACATTAATGTATTTCATGATGTATTTTTATTGTTATGTAGTGTGTTTTAGTTATTGTTATGTAGTGTGTTTTAGTTATTGTATATCTAGCATGTAATGTAAGTTATTCATTCCTGTGTGTAAGTGTACTGTTTTTTCTAATTCCCATGAATGTTTTTTTTTTTTCAGGCTTTATAATTTGAAACTTTTTTCCGCAGGTAAAGATGCGCTGCTGTATGCATAGGATAGATTTAGCTTAGAACGCACGAAAAATATTTCAGCTGGTAGTTAATTAGTTAGCTCGTATTTTTCGAGTATGCATGAGCCGTCATGCTTGACGAAGGCGAATTTTGTTATATGCGGTAGGTAATTTCTCGAGAAGCGGTGTTTTCTCTTGCTCATATTCTCAGGGTTAAGCATAAATCGTGTCCGTTAGTGTGGAGTTTACCGTAGAATAGATGCGATTTTAGGGATTAGTTAACTCAGATGATGGAAATTATTGGGATCCGATTTTTACCACTGGTGTGCCTAATGAGTGAATGATTGTGGCAAGTGCACTTGCATGTATGTCTGATAGTTGATGATTTTTAGATTGACACCTTTCCTGGTTGATAGTCCTTATGTGTAGTTAGGTCTTTTGGAACTAACGCTGTGGTGGTGGTGGGAGAGTGTGTGCAAGGTAAAAGCGGATTCCCAACCCAATTTCCATCCAAATAATTTTTTAAGCGTAATTAATAGCGCAGGGCAGGAGAATCACAATCTCTCAGTGATTTAAGACCAGACAGAGCTGATCTTTGCGAGTTCTCATTCTTAGAATCGCTATGCATCTTAGCTCACGAAGGTCGTACATTAAGCTAGCATTCTATGGTAGTTACGATAGGTTAATTTGGAAACCTTTTGTTCTCTGTGATTTACCACCGTTTCTTTATTTAGTATTTATGTCGCCTAAGTTACAATATTTTCTTAAGTAAGAGCGCTCGGACTATTATTAGATAAGAGACTAGATTGATGATTCTCTTTCATATCCCGGGATTGAAGGATGCATTTTGCATCCTTCTCTTTAAATGTTCACGTATCTTATGATAATTTAAAGTAATGAATGTTTTCTCATCATTTTCCAAACCAAGTGTCTATCTTCTGTCATCCTTACGTGCTTGTTATAAAGTTATATTGCTTAAGGTGATAGTTGGTGTTTAATCTTAGTATAAGTTTTAATTTGAAATATTGTATAAGGTTTTGTTAACTTTATTTTGTTATATATCATTGAATGAATACTTGTTGTGTATTTTATTTAGTATTCGAAAGATGATTGTTTTCTTTTCCATGATGTTGGGTTGCATTTAAAATGCAGGAGGAATGGGTCCTCTATAC
The DNA here is from genome assembly GCA_036926295.1 of Pachydiplax longipennis. NCBI lineage: Eukaryota > Metazoa > Arthropoda > Insecta > Odonata > Libellulidae > Pachydiplax > Pachydiplax longipennis. The sequence continues at coordinate 6,623,798 of JAVFKF010000024.1, read as the reverse complement.
CTAATGTCATGTAGTGTTTGGAATTTTTATTCCGCTTTTTGTCCTCTCGAGTATTTGAGGGTTTTAGGAAAAGCCGTAAACCCGGTCTTAAAACCCGAGGATGATACAGTCCTTACCCAACACCTCCCCGCGGTAGAGGACGGTATACGTATACAAGTGGTATATGGCTAAGATTGGGAAGGGGCCGAATGGGTACCGGCATACGTATCCAACCTCCATGTCTTCAAATGGAGGAAAAGGGCATTCTGTTGTCCTGGGGTTGCCAGATGGATCCCCAAGTCGCTAGGGCCATAGGCAGGTGGGGAGATTTAGGAAGGGCGTTAGAGCAGATTCCTTAGCCGTGAGTAGGGACCGCTTCTTTAGTGCTTCCAGTGTCTTTAGCTTGTGTTTTTGTTTCGTTTGTTTGTTTCGTTCCTCCTCTTCAGAGGGTGTTCCCGAGGTTCCTGTTCATCATGGGCACATACAATTCAGTGCCTTCACACACATCAGATCACGGCACCATACATGCGACACCTACCACACCACAAGAAACATCAATTCCTCAGTCATTTCTCACACCATTTTTCTACACACCGTTCACATTAATGTATTTCATGATGTATTTTTATTGTTATGTAGTGTGTTTTAGTTATTGTTATGTAGTGTGTTTTAGTTATTGTATATCTAGCGTGTAATGTAAGTTATTCATTCCTGTGTGTAAGTGTACTGTTTTTTCTAATTCCCATGAATGTTTTTTTTTTTTTTCAGGCTTTATAATTTGAAACTTTTTTCCGCAGGTAAAGATGCGCTGCTGTATGCATAGGATAGATTTAGCTTAGAACGCACGAAAAATATTTCAGCTGGTAGTTAATTAGTTAGCTCGTATTTTTCGAGTATGCATGAGCCGTCATGCTTGACGAAGGCGAATTTTGTTATATGCGGTAGGTAATTTCTCGAGAAGCGGTGTTTTCTCTTGCTCATATTCTCAGGGTTAAGCATAAATCGTGTCCGTTAGTGTGGAGTTTACCGTAGAATAGATGCGATTTTAGGGATTCGTTAACTCAGATGATGGAAATTATTGGGATCCGATTTTTACCACTGGTTTGCCTAATGAGTGAATGATTGTGGCAAGTGCACTTGCATGTATGTCTGATAGTTGATGATTTTTAGATTGACACCTTTCCTGGTTGATGGTCCTTATGTGTAGTTAGGTCTATTGGAACTAACGCTGTGGTGGTGGTGGGAGAGTGTGTGCAAGGTAAAAGCGGATTCCCAACCCAATTTCCATCCAAATAATTTTTTAAGCGTAGTTAATAGCGCAGGGCAGGAGAATCACAATCTCTCAGTGATTTAAGACCAGACAGAGCTGATCTTTGCGAGTTCTCATTCTTAGAATCGCTATGCATCTTAGCTCACGAAGGTCGTACATTAAGCTAGCATTCTATGGTAGTTACGATAGGTTAATTTGGAAACCTTTTGTTCTCTGTGATTTACCACCGTTTCTTTATTTAGTATTTATGTCGCCTAAGTTACAATATTTTCTTAAGTAAGAGCGCTCGGACTATTATTAGATAAGAGACTAGATTGATGATTCTCTTTCATATCCCGGGATTGAAGGATGCATTTTGCATCCTTCTCTTTAAATGTTCACGTATCTTATGATAATTTAAAGTAATGAATGTTTTCTCATCATTTTCCAAACCAAGTGTCTATCTTCTGTCATCCTTACGTGCTTGTTATAAAGTTATATTGCTTAAGGTGATAGTTGGTGTTTAATCTTAGTATAAGTTTTAATTTGAAATATTGTATAAGGTTTTGTTAACTTTATTTTGTTATATATCATTGAATGAATACTTGTTGTGTATTTTATTTAGTATTCGAAAGATGATTGTTTTCTTTTCCATGATGTTGGGTTGCATTTAAAATGCAGGAGGAATGGGTCCTCTATACCTAATGTCATGTAGTGTTTGGAATTTTTATTCCGCTTTTTGTCCTCTCGAGTATTTGAGGGTTTTAGGAAAAGCCGTAAACCCGGTCTTAAAACCCGAGGATGATACATTCCTTACCCAACACCTCCCCGCGGTAGAGGACGGTATACGTATACAAGTGGTATACGGCTAAGATTGGGAAGGGGCCGAATGGGTACCGGCATACGTATCCAACCTCCATGTCTTCAAATGGAGGAAAAGGGCATTCTGTTGTCCTGGGGTTGCCAGATGGATCCCCAAGTCGCTAGGGCCATAGGCAGGTGGGGAGATTTAGGAAGGGCGTTAGAGCAGATTCCTTAGCCGTGAGTAGGGACCGCTTCTTTAGTGCTTCCAGTGTCTTTAGCTTGTGTTTTTGTTTCGTTTGTTTGTTTCGTTCCTCCTCTTCAGAGGGTGTTCCCGAGGTTCCTGTTCATCATGGGCACATACAATTCAGTGCCTTCACACACATCAGATCACGGCACCATACATGCGACACCTACCACACCACAAGAAACATCAATTCCTCAGTCATTTCTCACACCATTTTTCTACACACCGTTCACATTAATGTATTTCATGATGTATTTTTATTGTTATGTAGTGTGTTTTAGTTATTGTTATGTAGTGTGTTTTAGTTATTGTATATCTAGCGTGTAATGTAAGTTATTCATTCCTGTGTGTAAGTGTACTGTTTTTTCTAATTCCCATGAATGTTTTTTTTTTTTTCAGGCTTTATAATTTGAAACTTTTTTCCGCAGGTAAAGATGCGCTGCTGTATGCATAGGATAGATTTAGCTTAGAACGCACGAAAAATATTTCAGCTGGTAGTTAATTAGTTAGCTCGTATTTTTCGAGTATGCATGAGCCGTCATGCTTGACGAAGGCGAATTTTGTTATATGCGGTAGGTAATTTCTCGAGAAGCGGTGTTTTCTCTTGCTCATATTCTCAGGGTTAAGCATAAATCGTGTCCGTTAGTGTGGAGTTTACCGTAGAATAGATGCGATTTTAGGGATTCGTTAACTCAGATGATGGAAATTATTGGGATCCGATTTTTACCACTGGTGTGCCTAATGAGTGAATGATTGTGGCAAGTGCACTTGCATGTATGTCTGATAGTTGATGATTTTTAGATTGACACCTTTCCTGGTTGATAGTCCTTATGTGTAGTTAGGTCTTTTGGAACTAACGCTGTGGTGGTGGTGGGAGAGTGTGTGCAAGGTAAAAGCGGATTCCCAACCCAATTTCCATCCAAATAATTTTTTAAGCGTAATTAATAGCGCAGGGCAGGAGAATCACAATCTCTCAGTGATTTAAGACCAGACAGAGCTGATCTTTGCGAGTTCTCATTCTTAGAATCGCTATGCATCTTAGCTCACGAAGGTCGTACATTAAGCTAGCATTCTATGGTAGTTACGATAGGTTAATTTGGAAACCTTTTGTTCTCTGTGATTTACCACCGTTTCTTTATTTAGTATTTATGTCGCCTAAGTTACAATATTTTCTTAAGTAAGAGCGCTCGGACTATTATTAGATAAGAGACTAGATTGATGATTCTCTTTCATATCCCGGGATTGAAGGATGCATTTTGCATCCTTCTCTTTAAATGTTCACGTATCTTATGATAATTTAAAGTAATGAATGTTTTCTCATCATTTTCCAAACCAAGTGTCTATCTTCTGTCATCCTTACGTGCTTGTTATAAAGTTATATTGCTTAAGGTGATAGTTGGTGTTTAATCTTAGTATAAGTTTTAATTTGAAATATTGTATAAGGTTTTGTTAACTTTATTTTGTTATATATCATTGAATGAATACTTGTTGTGTATTTTATTTAGTATTCGAAAGATGATTGTTTTCTTTTCCATGATGTTGGGTTGCATTTAAAATGCAGGAGGAATGGGTCCTCTATACCTAATGTCATGTAGTGTTTGGAATTTTTATTCCGCTTTTTGTCCTCTCGAGTATTTGAGGGTTTTAGGAAAAGCCGTAAACCCGGTCTTAAAACCCGAGGATGATACAGTCCTTACCCAACACCTCCCCGCGGTAGAGGACGGTATACGTATACAAGTGGTATATGGCTAAGATTGGGAAGGGGCCGAATGGGTACCGGCATACGTATCCAACCTCCATGTCTTCAAATGGAGGAAAAGGGCATTCTGTTGTCCTGGGGTTGCCAGATGGATCCCCAAGTCGCTAGGGCCATAGGCAGGTGGGGAGATTTAGGAAGGGCGTTAGAGCAGATTCCTTAGCCGTGAGTAGGGACCGCTTCTTTAGTGCTTCCAGTGTCTTTAGCTTGTGTTTTTGTTTCGTTTGTTTGTTTCGTTCCTCCTCTTCAGAGGGTGTTCCCGAGGTTCCTGTTCATCATGGGCACATACAATTCAGTGCCTTCACACACATCAGATCACGGCACCATACATGCGACACCTACCACACCACAAGAAACATCAATTCCTCAGTCATTTCTCACACCATTTTTCTACACACCGTTCACATTAATGTATTTCATGATGTATTTTTATTGTTATGTAGTGTGTTTTAGTTATTGTTATGTAGTGTGTTTTAGTTATTGTATATCTAGCATGTAATGTAAGTTATTCATTCCTGTGTGTAAGTGTACTGTTTTTTCTAATTCCCATGAATGTTTTTTTTTTTTTCAGGCTTTATAATTTGAAACTTTTTTCCGCAGGTAAAGATGCGCTGCTGTATGCATAGGATAGATTTAGCTTAGAACGCACGAAAAATATTTCAGCTGGTAGTTAATTAGTTAGCTCGTATTTTTCGAGTATGCATGAGCCGTCATGCTTGACGAAGGCGAATTTTGTTATATGCGGTAGGTAATTTCTCGAGAAGCGGTGTTTTCTCTTGCTCATATTCTCAGGGTTAAGCATAAATCGTGTCCGTTAGTGTGGAGTTTACCGTAGAATAGATGCGATTTTAGGGATTCGTTAACTCAGATGATGGAAATTATTGGGATCCGATTTTTACCACTGGTGTGCCTAATGAGTGAATGATTGTGGCAAGTGCACTTGCATGTATGTCTGATAGTTGATGATTTTTAGATTGACACCTTTCCTGGTTGATAGTCCTTATGTGTAGTTAGGTCTTTTGGAACTAACGCTGTGGTGGTGGTGGGAGAGTGTGTGCAAGGTAAAAGCGGATTCCCAACCCAATTTCCATCCAAATAATTTTTTAAGCGTCATTAATAGCGCAGGGCAGGAGAATCACAATCTCTCAGTGATTTAAGACCAGACAGAGCTGATCTTTGCGAGTTCTCATTCTTAGAATCGCTATGCATCTTAGCTCACGAAGGTCGTACATTAAGCTAGCATTCTATGGTAGTTACGATAGGTTAATTTGGAAACCTTTTGTTCTCTGTGATTTACCACCGTTTCTTTATTTAGTATTTATGTCGCCTAAGTTACAATATTTTCTTAAGTAAGAGCGCTCGGACTATTATTAGATAAGAGACTAGATTGATGATTCTCTTTCATATCCCGGGATAGAAGGATGCATTTTGCATCCTTCTCTTTAAATGTTCACGTATCTTATGATAATTTAAGGTAATGAATGTTTTCTCATCATTTTCCAAACCAAGTGTCTATCTTCTGTCATCCTTACGTGCTTGTTATAAAGTTACATTGCTTAAGGTGATAGTTGGTGTTTAATCTTAGTATAAGTTTTAATTTGAAATATTGTATAAGGTTTTGTTAACTTTATTTTGTTATATATCATTGAATGAATACTTGTTGTGTATTTTATTTAGTATTCGAAAGATGATTGTTTTCTTTTCCATGATGTTGGGTTGCATTTAAAATGCAGGAGGAATGGGTCCTCTATACCTAATGTCATGTAGTGTTTGGAATTTTTATTCCGCTTTTTGTCCTCTCGAGTATTTGAGGGTTTTAGGAAAAGCCGTAAACCCGGTCTTAAAACCCGAGGATGATACATTCCTTACCCAACACCTCCCCGCGGTAGAGGACGGTATACGTATACAAGTGGTATACGGCTAAGATTGGGAAGGGGCCGAATGGGTACCGGCATACGTATCCAACCTCCATGTCTTCAAATGGAGGAAAAGGGCATTCTGTTGTCCTGGGGTTGCCAGATGGATCCCCAAGTCGCTAGGGCCATAGGCAGGTGGGGAGATTTAGGAAGGGCGTTAGAGCAGATTCCTTAGCCGTGAGTAGGGACCGCTTCTTTAGTGCTTCCAGTGTCTTTAGCTTGTGTTTTTGTTTCGTTTGTTTGTTTCGTTCCTCCTCTTCAGAGGGTGTTCCCGAGGTTCCTGTTCATCATGGGCACATACAATTCAGTGCCATCACACACATCAGATCACGGCACCATACATGCGACACCTACCACACCACAAGAAACATCAATTCCTCAGTCATTTCTCACACCATTTTTCTACACACCGTTCACATTAATGTATTTCATGATGTATTTTTATTGTTATGTAGTGTGTTTTAGTTATTGTTATGTAGTGTGTTTTAGTTATTGTATATCTAGCGTGTAATGTAAGTTATTCATTCCTGTGTGTAAGTGTACTGTTTTTTCTAATTCCCATGAATGTTTTTTTTTTTTTCAGGCTTTATAATTTGAAACTTTTTTCCGCAGGTAAAGATGCGCTGCTGTATGCATAGGATAGATTTAGCTTAGAACGCACGAAAAATATTTCAGCTGGTAGTTAATTAGTTAGCTCGTATTTTTCGAGTATGCATGAGCCGTCATGCTTGACGAAGGCGAATTTTGTTATATGCGGTAGGTAATTTCTCGAGAAGCGGTGTTTTCTCTTGCTCATATTCTCAGGGTTAAGCATAAATCGTGTCCGTTAGTGTGGAGTTTACCGTAGAATAGATGCGATTTTAGGGATTCGTTAACTCAGATGATGGAAATTATTGGGATCCGATTTTTACCACTGGTGTGCCTAATGAGTGAATGATTGTGGCAAGTGCACTTGCATGTATGTCTGATAGTTGATGATTTTTAGATTGACACCTTTCCTGGTTGATAGTCCTTATGTGTAGTTAGGTCTTTTGGAACTAACGCTGTGGTGGTGGTGGGAGAGTGTGTGCAAGGTAAAAGCGGATTCCCAACCCAATTTCCATCCAAATAATTTTTTAAGCGTAATTAATAGCGCAGGGCAGGAGAATCACAATCTCTCAGTGATTTAAGATCAGACAGAGCTGATCTTTGCGAGTTCTCATTCTTAGAATCGCTATGCATCTTAGCTCACGAAGGTCGTACATTAAGCTAGCATTCTATGGTAGTTACGATAGGTTAATTTGGAAACCTTTTGTTCTCTGTGATTTACCACCGTTTCTTTATTTAGTATTTATGTCGCCTAAGTTACAATATTTTCTTAAGTAAGAGCGCTCGGACTATTATTAGATAAGAGACTAGATTGATGATTCTCTTTCATATCCCGGGATTGAAGGATGCATTTTGCATCCTTCTCTTTAAATGTTCACGTATCTTATGATAATTTAAAGTAATGAATGTTTTCTCATCATTTTCCAAACCAAGTGTCTATCTTCTGTCATCCTTACGTGCTTCTTATAAAGTTATATTGCTTAAGGTGATAGTTGGTGTTTAATCTTAGAATAAGTTTTAATTTGAAATATTGTATAAGGTTTTGTTAACTTTATTTTGTTATGTATCATTGAATGAATACTTGTTGTGTATTTTATTTAGTATTCGAAAGATGATTGTTTTCTTTTCCATGATGTTGGGTTGCATTTAAAATGCAGGAGGAATGGGTCCTCTATACCTAATGTCATGTAGTGTTTGGAATTTTTATTCCGCTTTTTGTCCTCTCGAGTATTTGAGGGTTTTAGGAAAAGCCGTAAACCCGGTCTTAAAACCCGAGGATGATACAGTCCTTACCCAACACCTCCCCGCGGTAGAGGACGGTATACGTATACAAGTGGTATACGGCTAAGATTGGGAAGGGGCCGAATGGGTACCGGCATACGTATCCAACCTCCATGTCTTCAAATGGAGGAAAAGGGCATTCTGTTGTCCTGGGGTTGCCAGATGGATCCCCAAGTCGCTAGGGCCATAGGCAGGTGGGGAGATTTAGGAAGGGCGTTAGAGCAGATTCCTTAGCCGTGAGTAGGGACCGCTTCTTTAGTGCTTCCAGTGTCTTTAGCTTGTGTTTTTGTTTCGTTTGTTTGTTTCGTTCCTCCTCTTCAGAGGGTGTTCCCGAGGTTCCTGTTCATCATGGGCACATACAATTCAGTGCCTTCACACACATCAGATCACGGCACCATACATGCGACACCTACCACACCACAAGAAACATCAATTCCTCAGTCATTTCTCACACCATTTTTCTACACACCGTTCACATTAATGTATTTCATGATGTATTTTTATTGTTATGTAGTGTGTTTTAGTTATTGTTATGTAGTGTGTTTTAGTTATTGTATATCTAGCGTGTAATGTAAGTTATTCATTCCTGTGTGTAAGTGTACTGTTTTTTCTAATTCCCATGAATGTTTTTTTTTTTTTCAGGCTTTATAATTTGAAACTTTTTTCCGCAGGTAAAGATGCGCTGCTGTATGCATAGGATAGATTTAGCTTAGAACGCACGAAAAATATTTCAGCTGGTAGTTAATTAGTTAGCTCGTATTTTTCGAGTATGCATGAGCCGTCATGCTTGACGAAGGCGAATTTTGTTATATGCGGTAGGTAATTTCTCGAGAAGCGGTGTTTTCTCTTGCTCATATTCTCAGGGTTAAGCATAAATCGTGTCCGTTAGTGTGGAGTTTACCGTAGAATAGATGCGATTTTAGGGATTCGTTAACTCAGATGATGGAAATTATTGGGATCCGATTTTTACCACTGGTGTGCCTAATGAGTGAATGATTGTGGCAAGTGCACTTGCATGTATGTCTGATAGTTGATGATTTTTAGATTGACACCTTTCCTGGTTGATAGTCCTTATGTGTAGTTAGGTCTTTTGGAACTAACGCTGTGGTGGTGGTGGGAGAGTGTGTGCAAGGTAAAAGCGGATTCCCAACCCAATTTCCATCCAAATAATTTTTTAAGCGTAATTAATAGCGCAGGGCAGGAGAATCACAATCTCTCAGTGATTTAAGATCAGACAGAGCTGATCTTTGCGAGTTCTCATTCTTAGAATCGCTATGCATCTTAGCTCACGAAGGTCGTACATTAAGCTAGCATTCTATGGTAGTTACGATAGGTTAATTTGGAAACCTTTTGTTCTCTGTGATTTACCACCGTTTCTTTATTTAGTATTTATGTCGCCTAAGTTACAATATTTTCTTAAGTAAGAGCGCTCGGACTATTATTAGATAAGAGACTAGATTGATGATTCTCTTTCATATCCCGGGATTGAAGGATGCATTTTGCATCCTTCTCTTTAAATGTTCACGTATCTTATGATAATTTAAAGTAATGAATGTTTTCTCATCATTTTCCAAACCAAGTGTCTATCTTCTGTCATCCTTACGTGCTTCTTATAAAGTTATATTGCTTAAGGTGATAGTTGGTGTTTAATCTTAGAATAAGTTTTAATTTGAAATATTGTATAAGGTTTTGTTAACTTTATTTTGTTATGTATCATTGAATGAATACTTGTTGTGTATTTTATTTAGTATTCGAAAGATGATTGTTTTCTTTTCCATGATGTTGGGTTGCATTTAAAATGCAGGAGGAATGGGTCCTCTATACCTAATGTCATGTAGTGTTTGGAATTTTTATTCCGCTTTTTGTCCTCTCGAGTATTTGAGGGTTTTAGGAAAAGCCGTAAACCCGGTCTTAAAACCCGAGGATGATACAGTCCTTACCCAACACCTCCCCGCGGTAGAGGACGGTATACGTATACAAGTGGTATACGGCTAAGATTGGGAAGGGGCCGAATGGGTACCGGCATACGTATCCAACCTCCATGTCTTCAAATGGAGGAAAAGGGCATTCTGTTGTCCTGGGGGGTTGCCAGATGGATCCCCAAGTCGCTAGGGCCATAGGCAGGTGGGGAGATTTAGGAAGGGCGTTAGAGCAGATTCCTTAGCCGTGAGTAGGGACCGCTTCTTTAGTGCTTCCAGTGTCTTTAGCTTGTCTTTTTGTTTCGTTTGTTTGTTTCGTTCCTCCTCTTCAGAGGGTGTTCCCGAGGTTCCTGTTCATCATGGGCACATACAATTCAGTGCCATCACACACATCAGATCACGGCACCATACATGCGACACCTACCACACCACAAGAAACATCAATTCCTCAGTCATTTCTCACACCATTTTTCTACACACCGTTCACATTAATGTATTTCATGATGTATTTTTATTGTTATGTAGTGTGTTTTAGTTATTGTTATGTAGTGTGTTTTAGTTATTGTATATCTAGCGTGTAATGTAAGTTATTCATTCCTGTGTGTAAGTGTACTGTTTTTTCTAATTCCCATGAATGTTTTTTTTTTCTTTCAGGCTTTATAATTTGAAACTTTTTTCCGCAGGTAAAGATGCGCTGCTGTATGCATAGGATAGATTTAGCTTAGAACGCACGAAAAATATTTCAGCTGGTAGTTAATTAGTTAGCTCGTATTTTTCGAGTATGCATGAGCCATCATGCTTGACGAAGGCGAATTTTGTTATATGCGGTAGGTAATTTCTCGAGAAGCGGTGTTTTCTCTTGCTCATATTCTCAGGGTTAAGCATAAATCGTGTCCGTTAGTGTGGAGTTTACCGTAGAATAGATGCGATTTTAGGGATTCGTTAACTCAGATGATGGAAATTATTGGGATCCGATTTTTACCACTGGTGTGCCTAATGAGTGAATGATTGTGGCAAGTGCACTTGCATGTATGTCTGATAGTTGATGATTTTTAGATTGACACCTTTCCTGGTTGATAGTCCTTATGTGTAGTTAGGTCTTTTGGAACTAACGCTGTGGTGGTGGTGGGAGAGTGTGTGCAAGGTAAAAGCGGATTCCCAACCCAATTTCCATCCAAATAATTTTTTAAGCGTAATTAATAGCGCAGGGCAGGAGAATCACAATCTCTCAGTGATTTAAGACCAGACAGAGCTGATCTTTGCGAGTTCTCATTCTTAGAATCGCTATGCATCTTAGCTCACGAAGGTCGTACATTAAGCTAGCATTCTATGGTAGTTACGATAGGTTAATTTGGAAACCTTTTGTTCTCTGTGATTTACCACCGTTTCTTTATTTATTATTTATGTCGCCTAAGTTACAATATTTTCTTAAGTAAGAGCGCTCGGACTATTATTAGATAAGAGACTAGATTGATGATTCTCTTTCATATCCCGGGATTGAAGGATGCATTTTGCATCCTTCTCTTTAAATGTTCACGTATCTTATGATAATTTAAAGTAATGAATGTTTTCTCATCATTTTCCAAACCAAGTGTCTATCTTCTGTCATCCTTACGTGCTTGTTATAAAGTTACATTGCTTAAGGTGATAGTTGGTGTTTAATCTTAGTATAAGTTTTAATTTGAAATATTGTATAAGGTTTTGTTAACTTTATTTTGTTATATATCATTGAATGAATACTTGTTGTGTATTTTATTTAGTATTCGAAAGATGATTGTTTTCTTTTCCATGATGTTGGGTTGCATTTAAAATGCAGGAGGAATGGGTCCTCTATACCTAATGTCATGTAGTGTTTGGAATTTTTATTCCGCTTTTTGTCCTCTCGAGTATTTGAGGGTTTTAGGAAAAGCCGTAAACCCGGTCTTAAAACCCGAGGATGATACATTCCTTACCCAACACCTCCCCGCGGTAGAGGACGGTATACGTATACAAGTGGTATACGGCTAAGATTGGGAAGGGGCCGAATGGGTACCGGCATACGTATCCAACCTCCATGTCTTCAAATGGAGGAAAAGGGCATTCTGTTGTCCTGGGGTTGCCAGATGGATCCCCAAGTCGCTAGAGCCATAGGCAGGTGGGGAGATTTAGGAAGGGCGTTAGAGCAGATTCCTTAGCCGTGAGTAGGGACCGCTTCTTTAGTGCTTCCAGTGTCTTTAGCTTGTGTTTTTGTTTCGTTTGTTTGTTTCGTTCCTCCTCTTCAGAGGGTGTTCCCGAGGTTCCTGTTCATCATGGGCACATACAATTCAGTGCCTTCACACACATCAGATCACGGCACCATACATGCGACACCTACCACACCACAAGAAACATCAATTCCTCAGTCATTTCTCACACCATTTTTCTACACACCGTTCACATTAATGTATTTCATGATGTATTTTTATTGTTATGTAGTGTGTTTTAGTTATTGTTATGTAGTGTGTTTTAGTTATTGTATATCTAGCATGTAATGTAAGTTATTCATTCCTGTGTGTAAGTGTACTGTTTTTTCTAATTCCCATGAATGTTTTTTTTTTTTCAGGCTTTATAATTTGAAACTTTTTTCCGCAGGTAAAGATGCGCTGCTGTATGCATAGGATAGATTTAGCTTAGAACGCACGAAAAATATTTCAGCTGGTAGTTAATTAGTTAGCTCGTATTTTTCGAGTATGCATGAGCCGTCATGCTTGACGAAGGCGAATTTTGTTATATGCGGTAGGTAATTTCTCGAGAAGCGGTGTTTTCTCTTGCTCATATTCTCACGGTTAAGCATAAATCGTGTCCGTTAGTGTGGAGTTTACCGTAGAATAGATGCGATTTTAGGGATTCGTTAACTCAGATGATGGAAATTATTGGGATCCGATTTTTACCACTGGTGTGCCTAATGAGATAATGATTGTGGCAAGTGCACTTGCATGTATGTCTGATAGTTGATGATTTTTAGATTGACACCTTTCCTGGTTGATGGTCCTTATGTGTAGTTAGGTCTTATGGAACTAACGCTGTGGTGGTGGTGGGAGAGTGTGTGCAAGGTAAAAGCGGATTCCCAACCCAATTTCCATCCAAATAATTTTTTAAGCGTAATTAATAGCGCAGGGCAGGAGAATCACAATCTCTCAGTGATTTAAGACCAGACAGAGCTGATCTTTGCGAGTTCTCATTCTTAGAATCGCTATGCATCTTAGCTCACGAAGGTCGTACATTAAGCTAGCATTCTATGGTAGTTACGATAGGTTAATTTGGAAACCTTTTGTTCTCTGTGATTTACCACCGTTTCTTTATTTAGTATTTATGTCGCCTAAGTTACAATATTTTCTTAAGTAAGAGCGCTCGGACTATTATTAGATAAGAGACTAGATTGATGATTCTCTTTCATATCCCGGGATTGAAGGATGCATTTTGCATCCTTCTCTTTAAATGTTCACGTATCTTATGATAATTTAAAGTAATGAATGTTTTCTCATCATTTTCCAAACCAAGTGTCTATCTTCTGTCATCCTTACGTGCTTGTTATAAAGTTATATTGCTTAAGGTGATAGTTGGTGTTTAATCTTAGTATAAGTTTTAATTTGAAATATTGTATAAGGTTTTGTTAACTTTATTTTGTTATATATCATTGAATGAATACTTGTTGTGTATTTTATTTAGTATTCGAAAGATGATTGTTTTCTTTTCCATGATGTTGGGTTGCATTTAAAATGCAGGAGGAATGGGTCCTCTATACCTAATGTCATGTAGTGTTTGGAATTTTTATTCCGCTTTTTGTCCTCTCGAGTATTTGAGGGTTTTAGGAAAAGCCGTAAACCCGGTCTTAAAACCCGAGGATGATACAGTCCTTACCCAACACCTCCCCGCGGTAGAGGACGGTATACGTATACAAGTGGTATACGGCTAAGATTGGGAAGGGGCCGAATGGGTACCGGCATACGTATCCAACCTCCATGTCTTCAAATGGAGGAAAAGGGCATTCTGTTGTCCTGGGGTTGCCAGATGGATCCCCAAGTCGCTAGGGCCATAGGCAGGTGGGGAGATTTAGGAAGGGCGTTAGAGCAGATTCCTTAGCCGTGAGTAGGGACCGCTTCTTTAGTGCTTCCAGTGTCTTTAGCTTGTGTTTTTGTTTCGTTTGTTTGTTTCGTTCCTCCTCTTCAGAGGGTGTTCCCGAGGTTCCTGTTCATCATGGGCACATACAATTCAGTGCCTTCACACACATCAGATCACGGCACCATACATGCGACACCTACCACACCACAAGAAACATCAATTCCTCAGTCATTTCTCACACCATTTTTCTACACACCGTTCACATTAATGTATTTCATGATGTATTTTTATTGTTATGTAGTGTGTTTTAGTTATTGTTATGTAGTGTGTTTTAGTTATTGTATATCTAGCGTGTAATGTAAGTTATTCATTCCTGTGTGTAAGTGTACTGTTTTTTCTAATTCCCATGAATGTTTTTTTTTTTTTCAGGCTTTATAATTTGAAACTTTTTTCCGCAGGTAAAGATGCGCTGCTGTATGCATAGGATAGATTTAGCTTAGAACGAACGAAAAATATTTCAGCTGGTAGTTAATTAGTTAGCTCGTATTTTTCGAGTATGCATGAGCCGTCATGCTTGACGAAGGCGAATTTTGTTATATGCGGTAGGTAATTTCTCGAGAAGCGGTGTTTTCTCTTGCTCATATTCTCAGGGTTAAGCATAAATCGTGTCCGTTAGTGTGGAGTTTACCGTAGAATAGATGCGATTTTAGGGATTCGTTAACTCAGATGATGGAAATTATTGGGATCCGATTTTTACCACTGGTGTGCCTAATGAGTGAATGATTGTGGCAAGTGCACTTGCATGTATGTCTGATAGTTGATGATTTTTAGATTGACACCTTTCCTGGTTGATAGTCCTTATGTGTAGTTAGGTCTTTTGGAACTAACGCTGTGGTGGTGGTGGGAGAGTGTGTGCAAGGTAAAAGCGGATTCCCAACCCAATTTCCATCCAAATAATTTTTTAAGCGTCATTAATAGCGCAGGGCAGGAGAATCACAATCTCTCAGTGATTTAAGACCAGACAGAGCTGATCTTTGCGAGTTCTCATTCTTAGAATCGCTATGCATCTTAGCTCACGAAGGTCGTACATTAAGCTAGCATTCTATGGTAGTTACGATAGGTTAATTTGGAAACCTTTTGTTCTCTGTGATTTACCACCGTTTCTTTATTTAGTATTTATGTCGCCTAAGTTACAATATTTTCTTAAGTAAGAGCGCTCGGACTATTATTAGATAAGAGACTAGATTGATGATTCTCTTTCATATCCCGGGATTGAAGGATGCATTTTGCATCCTTCTCTTTAAATGTTCATGTATCTTATGATAATTTAAAGTAATGAATGTTTTCTCATCATTTTCCAAACCAAGTGTCTATCTTCTGTCATCCTTACGTGCTTGTTATAAAGTTACATTGCTTAAGGTGATAGTTGGTGTTTAATCTTAGTATAAGTTTTAATTTGAAATATTGTATAAGGTTTTGTTAACTTTATTTTGTTATATATCATTGAATGAATACTTGTTGTGTATTTTATTTAGTATTCGAAAGATGATTGTTTTCTTTTCCATGATGTTGGGTTGCATTTAAAATGCAGGAGGAATGGGTCCTCTATACCTAATGTCATGTAGTGTTTGGAATTTTTATTCCGCTTTTTGTCCTCTCGAGTATTTGAGGGTTTTAGGAAAAGCCGTAAACCCGGTCTTAAAACCCGAGGATGATACAGTCCTTACCCAACACCTCCCCGCGGTAGAGGACGGTATACGTATACAAGTGGTATATGGCTAAGATTGGGAAGGGGCCGAATGGGTACCGGCATACGTATCCAACCTCCATGTCTTCAAATGGAGGAAAAGGGCATTCTGTTGTCCTGGGGTTGCCAGATGGATCCCCAAGTCGCTAGGGCCATAGGCAGGTGGGGAGATTTAGGAAGGGCGTTAGAGCAGATTCCTTAGCCGTGAGTAGGGACCGCTTCTTTAGTGCTTCCAGTGTCTTTAGCTTGTGTTTTTGTTTCGTTTGTTTGTTTCGTTCCTCCTCTTCAGAGGGTGTTCCCGAGGTTCCTGTTCATCATGGGCACATACAATTCAGTGCCTTCACACACATCAGATCACGGCACCATACATGCGACACCTACCACACCACAAGAAACATCAATTCCTCAGTCATTTCTCACACCATTTTTCTACACACCGTTCACATTAATGTATTTCATGATGTATTTTTATTGTTATGTAGTGTGTTTTAGTTATTGTTATGTAGTGTGTTTTAGTTATTGTATATCTAGCGTGTAATGTAAGTTATTCATTCCTGTGTGTAAGTGTACTGTTTTTTCTAATTCCCATGAATGTTTTTTTTTTTTCAGGCTTTATAATTTGAAACTTTTTTCCGCAGGTAAAGATGCGCTGCTGTATGCATAGGATAGATTTAGCTTAGAACGCACGAAAAATATTTCAGCTGGTAGTTAATTAGTTAGCTCGTATTTTTCGAGTATGCATGAGCCGTCATGCTTGACGAAGGCGAATTTTGTTATATGCGGTAGGTAATTTCTCGAGAAGCGGTGTTTTCTCTTGCTCATATTCTCAGGGTTAAGCATAAATCGTGTCCGTTAGTGTGGAGTTTACCGTAGAATAGATGCGATTTTAGGGATTCGTTAACTCAGATGATGGAAATTATTGGGATACGATTTTTACCACTGGTGTGCCTAATGAGTGAATGATTGTGGCAAGTGCACTTGCATGTATGTCTGATAGTTGATGATTTTTAGATTGACACCTTTCCTGGTTGATAGTCCTTATGTGTAGTTAGGTCTTTTGGAACTAACGCTGTGGTGGTGGTGGGAGAGTGTGTGCAAGGTAAAAGCGGATTCCCAACCCAATTTCCATCCAAATAATTTTTTAAGCGTCATTAATAGCGCAGGGCAGGAGAATCACAATCTCTCAGTGATTTAAGACCAGACAGAGCTGATCTTTGCGAGTTCTCATTCTTAGAATCGCTATGCATCTTAGCTCACGAAGGTCGTACATTAAGCTAGCATTCTATGGTAGTTACGATAGGTTAATTTGGAAACCTTTTGTTCTCTGTGATTTACCACCGTTTCTTTATTTAGTATTTATGTCGCCTAAGTTACAATATTTTCTTAAGTAAGAGCGCTCGGACTATTATTAGATAAGAGACTAGATTGATGATTCTCTTTCATATCCCGGGATTGAAGGATGCATTTTGCATCCTTCTCTTTAAATGTTCACGTATCTTATGATAATTTAAAGTAATGAATGTTTTCTCATCATTTTCCAAACCAAGTGTCTATCTTCTGTCATCCTTACGTGCTTGTTATAAAGTTATATTGCTTAAGGTGATAGTTGGTGTTTAATCTTAGTATAAGTTTTAATTTGAAATATTGTATAAGGTTTTGTTAACTTTATTTTGTTATATATCATTGAATGAATACTTGTTGTGTATTTTATTTAGTATTCGAAAGATGATTGTTTTCTTTTCCATGATGTTGGGTTGCATTTAAAATGCAGGAGGAATGGGTCCTCTATACCTAATGTCATGTAGTGTTTGGAATTTTTATTCCGCTTTTTGTCCTCTCGAGTATTTGAGGGTTTTAGGAAAAGCCGTAAACCCGGTCTTAAAACCCGAGGATGATACAGTCCTTACCCAACACCTCCCCGCGGTAGAGGACGGTATACGTATACAAGTGGTATACGGCTAAGATTGGGAAGGGGCCGAATGGGTACCGGCATACGTATCCAACCTCCATGTCTTCAAATGGAGGAAAAGGGCATTCTGTTGTCCTGGGGGGTTGCCAGATGGATCCCCAAGTCGCTAGGGCCATAGGCAGGTGGGGAGATTTAGGAAGGGCGTTAGAGCAGATTCCTTAGCCGTGAGTAGGGACCGCTTCTTTAGTGCTTCCAGTGTCTTTAGCTTGTCTTTTTGTTTCGTTTGTTTGTTTCGTTCCTCCTCTTCAGAGGGTGTTCCCGAGGTTCCTGTTCATCATGGGCACATACAATTCAGTGCCTTCACACACATCAGATCACGGCACCATACATGCGACACCTACCACACCACAAGAAACATCAATTCCTCAGTCATTTCTCACACCATTTTTCTACACACCGTTCACATTAATGTATTTCATGATGTATTTTTATTGTTATGTAGTGTGTTTTAGTTATTGTTATGTAGTGTGTTTTAGTTATTGTATATCTAGCGTGTAATGTAAGTTATTCATTCCTGTGTGTAAGTGTACTGTTTTTTCTAATTCCCATGAATGTTTTTTTTTTTTTCAGGCTTTATAATTTGAAACTTTTTTCCGCAGGTAAAGATGCGCTGCTGTATGCATAGGATAGATTTAGCTTAGAACGCACGAAAAATATTTCAGCTGGTAGTTAATTAGTTAGCTCGTATTTTTCGAGTATGCATGAGCCGTCATGCTTGACGAAGGCGAATTTTGTTATATGCGGTAGGTAATTTCTCGAGAAGCGGTGTTTTCTCTTGCTCATATTCTCAGGGTTAAGCATAAATCGTGTCCGTTAGTGTGGAGTTTACCGTAGAATAGATGCGATTTTAGGGATTCGTTAACTCAGATGATGGAAATTATTGGGATCCGATTTTTACCACTGGTGTGCCTAATGAGTGAATGATTGTGGCAAGTGCACTTGCATGTATGTCTGATAGTTGATGATTTTTAGATTGACACCTTTCCTGGTTGATAGTCCTTATGTGTAGTTAGGTCTTTTGGAACTAACGCTGTGGTGGTGGTGGGAGAGTGTGTGCAAGGTAAAAGCGGATTCCCAACCCAATTTCCATCCAAATAATTTTTTAAGCGTAATTAATAGCGCAGGGCAGGAGAATCACAATCTCTCAGTGATTTAAGACCAGACAGAGCTGATCTTTGCGAGTTCTCATTCTTAGAATCGCTATGCATCTTAGCTCACGAAGGTCGTACATTAAGCTAGCATTCTATGGTAGTTACGATAGGTTAATTTGGAAACCTTTTGTTCTCTGTGATTTACCACCGTTTCTTTATTTATTATTTATGTCGCCTAAGTTACAATATTTTCTTAAGTAAGAGCGCTCGGACTATTATTAGATAAGAGACTAGATTGATGATTCTCTTTCATATCCCGGGATTGAAGGATGCATTTTGCATCCTTCTCTTTAAATGTTCACGTATCTTATGATAATTTAAAGTAATGAATGTTTTCTCATCATTTTCCAAACCAAGTGTCTATCTTCTGTCATCCTTACGTGCTTGTTATAAAGTTACATTGCTTAAGGTGATAGTTGGTGTTTAATCTTAGTATAAGTTTTAATTTGAAATATTGTATAAGGTTTTGTTAACTTTATTTTGTTATATATCATTGAATGAATACTTGTTGTGTATTTTATTTAGTATTCGAAAGATGATTGTTTTCTTTTCCATGATGTTGGGTTGCATTTAAAATGCAGGAGGAATGGGTCCTCTATACCTAATGTCATGTAGTGTTTGGAATTTTTATTCCGCTTTTTGTCCTCTCGAGTATTTGAGGGTTTTAGGAAAAGCCGTAAACCCGGTCTTAAAACCCGAGGATGATACATTCCTTACCCAACACCTCCCCGCGGTAGAGGACGGTATACGTATACAAGTGGTATACGGCTAAGATTGGGAAGGGGCCGAATGGGTACCGGCATACGTATCCAACCTCCATGTCTTCAAATGGAGGAAAAGGGCATTCTGTTGTCCTGGGGTTGCCAGATGGATCCCCAAGTCGCTAGGGCCATAGGCAGGTGGGGAGATTTAGGAAGGGCGTTAGAGCAGATTCCTTAGCCGTGAGTAGGGACCGCTTCTTTAGTGCTTCCAGTGTCTTTAGCTTGTGTTTTTGTTTCGTTTGTTTGTTTCGTTCCTCCTCTTCAGAGGGTGTTCCCGAGGTTCCTGTTCATCATGGGCACATACAATTCAGTGCCTTCACACACATCAGATCACGGCACCATACATGCGACACCTACCACACCACAAGAAACATCAATTCCTCAGTCATTTCTCACACCATTTTTCTACACACCGTTCACATTAATGTATTTCATGATGTATTTTTATTGTTATGTAGTGTGTTTTAGTTATTGTTATGTAGTGTGTTTTAGTTATTGTATATCTAGCGTGTAATGTAAGTTATTCATTCCTGTGTGTAAGTGTACTGTTTTTTCTAATTCCCATGAATGTTTCTTTTTTTTTCAGGCTTTATAATTTGAAACTTTTTTCCGCAGGTAAAGATGCGCTGCTGTATGCATAGGATAGATTTAGCTTAGAACGCACGAAAAATATTTCAGCTGGTAGTTAATTAGTTAGCTCGTATTTTTCGAGTATGCATGAGCCGTCATGCTTGACGAAGGCGAATTTTGTTATATGCGGTAGGTAATTTCTCGAGAAGCGGTGTTTTCTCTTGCTCATATTCTCAGGGTTAAGCATAAATCGTGTCCGTTAGTGTGGAGTTTACCGTAGAATAGATGCGATTTTAGGGATTCGTTAACTCAGATGATGGAAATTATTGGGATCCGATTTTTACCACTGGTGTGCCTAATGAGTGAATGATTGTGGCAAGTGCACTTGCATGTATGTCTGATAGTTGATGATTTTTAGATTGACACCTTTCCTGGTTGATAGTCCTTATGTGTAGTTAGGTCTTTTGGAACTAACGCTGTGGTGGTGGTGGGAGAGTGTGTGCAAGGTAAAAGCGGATTCCCAACCCAATTTCCATCCAAATAATTTTTTAAGCGTAATTAATAGCGCAGGGCAGGAGAATCACAATCTCTCAGTGATTTAAGACCAGACAGAGCTGATCTTTGCGAGTTCTCATTCTTAGAATCGCTATGCATCTTAGCTCACGAAGGTCGTACATTAAGCTAGCATTCTATGGTAGTTACGATAGGTTAATTTGGAAACCTTTTGTTCTCTGTGATTTACCACCGTTTCTTTATTTATTATTTATGTCGCCTAAGTTACAATATTTTCTTAAGTAAGAGCGCTCGGACTATTATTAGATAAGAGACTAGATTGATGATTCTCTTTCATATCCCGGGATTGAAGGATGCATTTTGCATCCTTCTCTTTAAATGTTCACGTATCTTATGATAATTTAAAGTAATGAATGTTTTCTCATCATTTTCCAAACCAAGTGTCTATCTTCTGTCATCCTTACGTGCTTGTTATAAAGTTACATTGCTTAAGGTGATAGTTGGTGTTTAATCTTAGTATAAGTTTTAATTTGAAATATTGTATAAGGTTTTGTTAACTTTATTTTGTTATATATCATTGAATGAATACTTGTTGTGTATTTTATTTAGTATTCGAAAGATGATTGTTTTCTTTTCCATGATGTTGGGTTGCATTTAAAATGCAGGAGGAATGGGTCCTCTATACCTAATGTCATGTAGTGTTTGGAATTTTTATTCCGCTTTTTGTCCTCTCGAGTATTTCAGGGTTTTAGGAAAAGCCGTAAACCCGGTCTTAAAACCCGAGGATGATACATTCCTTACCCAACACCTCCCCGCGGTAGAGGACGGTATACGTATACAAGTGGTATACGGCTAAGATTGGGAAGGGGCCGAATGGGTACCGGCATACGTATCCAACCTCCATGTCTTCAAATGGAGGAAAAGGGCATTCTGTTGTCCTGGGGTTGCCAGATGGATCCCCAAGTCGCTAGGGCCATAGGCAGGTGGGGAGATTTAGGAAGGGCGTTAGAGCAGATTCCTTAGCCGTGAGTAGGGACCGCTTCTTTAGTGCTTCCAGTGTCTTTAGCTTGTGTTTTTGTTTCGTTTGTTTGTTTCGTTCCTCCTCTTCAGAGGGTGTTCCCGAGGTTCCTGTTCATCATGGGCACATACAATTCAGTGCCTTCACACACATCAGATCACGGCACCATACATGCGACACCTACCACACCACAAGAAACATCAATTCCTCAGTCATTTCTCACACCATTTTTCTACACACCGTTCACATTAATGTATTTCATGATGTATTTTTATTGTTATGTAGTGTGTTTTAGTTATTGTTATGTAGTGTGTTTTAGTTATTGTATATCTAGCGTGTAATGTAAGTTATTCATTCCTGTGTGTAAGTGTACTGTTTTTTCTAATTCCCATGAATGTTTTTTTTTTTCAGGCTTTATAATTTGAAACTTTTTTCCGCAGGTAAAGATGCGCTGCTGTATGCATAGGATAGATTTAGCTTAGAACGCACGAAAAATATTTCAGCTGGTAGTTAATTAGTTAGCTCGTATTTTTCGAGTATGCATGAGCCGTCATGCTTGACGAAGGCGAATTTTGTTATATGCGGTAGGTAATTTCTCGAGAAGCGGTGTTTTCTCTTGCTCATATTCTCAGGGTTAAGCATAAATCGTGTCCGTTAGTGTGGAGTTTACCGTAGAATAGATGCGATTTTAGGGATTCGTTAACTCAGATGATGGAAATTATTGGGATCCGATTTTTACCACTGGTGTGCCTAATGAGTGAATGATTGTGGCAAGTGCACTTGCATGTATGTCTGATAGTTGATGATTTTTAGATTGACACCTTTCCTGGTTGATGGTCCTTATGTGTAGTTAGGTCTTATGGAACTAACGCTGTGGTGGTGGTGGGAGAGTGTGTGCAAGGTAAAAGCGGATTCCCAACCCAATTTCCATCCAAATAATTTTTTAAGCGTAATTAATAGCGCAGGGCAGGAGAATCACAATCTCTCAGTGATTTAAGACCAGACAGAGCTGATCTTTGCGAGTTCTCATTCTTAGAATCGCTATGCATCTTAGCTCACGAAGGTCGTACATTAAGCTAGCATTCTATGGTAGTTACGATAGGTTAATTTGGAAACCTTTTGTTCTCTGTGATTTACCACCGTTTCTTTATTTAGTATTTATGTCGCCTAAGTTACAATATTTTCTTAAGTAAGAGCGCTCGGACTATTATTAGATAAGAGACTAGATTGATGATTCTCTTTCATATCCCGGGATTGAAGGATGCATTTTGCATCCTTCTCTTTAAATGTTCACGTATCTTATGATAATTTAAAGTAATGAATGTTTTCTCATCATTTTCCAAACCAAGTGTCTATCTTCTGTCATCCTTACGTGCTTGTTATAAAGTTACATTGCTTAAGGTGATAGTTGGTGTTTAATCTTAGTATAAGTTTTAATTTGAAATATTGTATAAGGTTTTGTTAACTTTATTTTGTTATATATCATTGAATGAATACTTGTTGTGTATTTTATTTAGTATTCGAAAGATGATTGTTTTCTTTTCCATGATGTTGGGTTGCATTTAAAATGCAGGAGGAATGGGTCCTCTATACCTAATGTCATGTAGTGTTTGGAATTTTTATTCCGCTTTTTGTCCTCTCGAGTATTTGAGGGTTTTAGGAAAAGCCGTAAACCCGGTCTTAAAACCCGAGGATGATACAGTCCTTACCCAACACCTCCCCGCGGTAGAGGACGGTATACGTATACAAGTGGTATACGGCTAAGATTGGGAAGGGGCCGAATGGGTACCGGCATACGTATCCAACCTCCATGTCTTCAAATGGAGGAAAAGGGCATTCTGTTGTCCTGGGGTTGCCAGATGGATCCCCAAGTCGCTAGGGCCATAGGCAGGTGGGGAGATTTAGGAAGGGCGTTAGAGCAGATTCCTTAGCCGTGAGTAGGGACCGCTTCTTTAGTGCTTCCAGTGTCTTTAGCTTGTGTTTTTGTTTCGTTTGTTTGTTTCGTTCCTCCTCTTCAGAGGGTGTTCCCGAGGTTCCTGTTCATCATGGGCACATACAATTCAGTGCCTTCACACACATCAGATCACGGCACCATACATGCGACACCTACCACACCACAAGAAACATCAATTCCTCAGTCATTTCTCACACCATTTTTCTACACACCGTTCACATTAATGTATTTCATGATGTATTTTTATTGTTATGTAGTGTGTTTTAGTTATTGTTATGTAGTGTGTTTTAGTTATTGTATATCTAGCGTGTAATGTAAGTTATTCATTCCTGTGTGTAAGTGTACTGTTTTTTCTAATTCCCATGAATGTTTTTTTTTTTTCAGGCTTTATAATTTGAAACTTTTTTCCGCAGGTAAAGATGCGCTGCTGTATGCATAGGATAGATTTAGCTTAGAACGCACGAAAAATATTTCAGCTGGTAGTTAATTAGTTAGCTCGTATTTTTCGAGTATGCATGAGCCGTCATGCTTGACGAAGGCGAATTTTGTTATATGCGGTAGGTAATTTCTCGAGAAGCGGTGTTTTCTCTTGCTCATATTCTCAGGGTTAAGCATAAATCGTGTCCGTTAGTGTGGAGTTTACCGTAGAATAGATGCGATTTTAGGGATTCGTTAACTCAGATGATGGAAATTATTGGGATCCGATTTTTACCACTGGTGTGCCTAATGAGTGAATGATTGTGGCAAGTGCACTTGCATGTATGTCTGATAGTTGATGATTTTTAGATTGACACCTTTCCTGGTTGATAGTCCTTATGTGTAGTTAGGTCTTTTGGAACTAACGCTGTGGTGGTGGTGGGAGAGTGTGTGCAAGGTAAAAGCGGATTCCCAACCCAATTTCCATCCAAATAATTTTTTAAGCGTAATTAATAGCGCAGGGCAGGAGAATCACAATCTCTCAGTGATTTAAGACCAGACAGAGCTGATCTTTGCGAGTTCTCATTCTTAGAATCGCTATGCATCTTAGCTCACGAAGGTCGTACATTAAGCTAGCATTCTATGGTAGTTACGATAGGTTAATTTGGAAACCTTTTGTTCTCTGTGATTTACCACCGTTTCTTTATTTAGTATTTATGTCGCCTAAGTTACAATATTTTCTTAAGTAAGAGCGCTCGGACTATTATTAGATAAGAGACTAGATTGATGATTCTCTTTCATATCCCGGGATTGAAGGATGCATTTTGCATCCTTCTCTTTAAATGTTCACGTATCTTATGATAATTTAAAGTAATGAATGTTTTCTCATCATTTTCCAAACCAAGTGTCTATCTTCTGTCATCCTTACGTGCTTGTTATAAAGTTACATTGCTTAAGGTGATAGTTGGTGTTTAATCTTAGTATAAGTTTTAATTTGAAATATTGTATAAGGTTTTGTTAACTTTATTTTGTTATATATCATTGAATGAATACTTGTTGTGTATTTTATTTAGTATTCGAAAGATGATTGTTTTCTTTTCCATGATGTTGGGTTGCATTTAAAATGCAGGAGGAATGGGTCCTCTATACCTAATGTCATGTAGTGTTTGGAATTTTTATTCCGCTTTTTGTCCTCTCGAGTATTTGAGGGTTTTAGGAAAAGCCGTAAACCCGGTCTTAAAACCCGAGGATGATACATTCCTTACCCAACACCTCCCCGCGGTAGAGGACGGTATACGTATACAAGTGGTATACGGCTAAGATTGGGAAGGGGCCGAATGGGTACCGGCATACGTATCCAACCTCCATGTCTTCAAATGGAGGAAAAGGGCATTCTGTTGTCCTGGGGTTGCCAGATGGATCCCCAAGTCGCTAGGGCCATAGGCAGGTGGGGAGATTTAGGAAGGGCGTTAGAGCAGATTCCTTAGCCGTGAGTAGGGACCGCTTCTTTAGTGCTTCCAGTGTCTTTAGCTTGTGTTTTTGTTTCGTTTGTTTGTTTCGTTCCTCCTCTTCAGAGGGTGTTCCCGAGGTTCCTGTTCATCATGGGCACATACAATTCAGTGCCTTCACACACATCAGATCACGGCACCATACATGCGACACCTACCACACCACAAGAAACATCAATTCCTCAGTCATTTCTCACACCATTTTTCTACACACCGTTCACATTAATGTATTTCATGATGTATTTTTATTGTTATGTAGTGTGTTTTAGTTATTGTTATGTAGTGTGTTTTAGTTATTGTATATCTAGCGTGTAATGTAAGTTATTCATTCCTGTGTGTAAGTGTACTGTTTTTTCTAATTCCCATGAATGTTTTTTTTTTTTCAGGCTTTATAATTTGAAACTTTTTTCCGCAGGTAAAGATGCGCTGCTGTATGCATAGGATAGATTTAGCTTAGAACGCACGAAAAATATTTCAGCTGGTAGTTAATTAGTTAGCTCGTATTTTTCGAGTATGCATGAGCCGTCATGCTTGACGAAGGCGAATTTTGTTATATGCGGTAGGTAATTTCTCGAGAAGCGGTGTTTTCTCTTGCTCATATTCTCAGGGTTAAGCATAAATCGTGTCCGTTAGTGTGGAGTTTACCGTAGAATAGATGCGATTTTAGGGATTCGTTAACTCAGATGATGGAAATTATTGGGATCCGATTTTTACCACTGGTGTGCCTAATGAGTGAATGATTGTGGCAAGTGCACTTGCATGTATGTCTGATAGTTGATGATTTTTAGATTGACACCTTTCCTGGTTGATAGTCCTTATGTGTAGTTAGGTCTTTTGGAACTAACGCTGTGGTGGTGGTGGGAGAGTGTGTGCAAGGTAAAAGCGGATTCCCAACCCAATTTCCATCCAAATAATTTTTTAAGCGTAATTAATAGCGCAGGGCAGGAGAATCACAATCTCTCAGTGATTTAAGACCAGACAGAGCTGATCTTTGCGAGTTCTCATTCTTAGAATCGCTATGCATCTTAGCTCACGAAGGTCGTACATTAAGCTAGCATTCTATGGTAGTTACGATAGGTTAATTTGGAAACCTTTTGTTCTCTGTGATTTACCACCGTTTCTTTATTTAGTATTTATGTCGCCTAAGTTACAATATTTTCTTAAGTAAGAGCGCTCGGACTATTATTAGATAAGAGACTAGATTGATGATTCTCTTTCATATCCCGGGATTGAAGGATGCATTTTGCATCCTTCTCTTTAAATGTTCACGTATCTTATGATAATTTAAAGTAATGAATGTTTTCTCATCATTTTCCAAACCAAGTGTCTATCTTCTGTCATCCTTACGTGCTTGTTATAAAGTTACATTGCTTAAGGTGATAGTTGGTGTTTAATCTTAGTATAAGTTTTAATTTGAAATATTGTATAAGGTTTTGTTAACTTTATTTTGTTATATATCATTGAATGAATACTTGTTGTGTATTTTATTTAGTATTCGAAAGATGATTGTTTTCTTTTCCATGATGTTGGGTTGCATTTAAAATGCAGGAGGAATGGGTCCTCTATACCTAATGTCATGTAGTGTTTGGAATTTTTATTCCGCTTTTTGTCCTCTCGAGTATTTGAGGGTTTTAGGAAAAGCCGTAAACCCGGTCTTAAAACCCGAGGATGATACATTCCTTACCCAACACCTCCCCGCGGTAGAGGACGGTATACGTATACAAGTGGTATACGGCTAAGATTGGGAAGGGGCCGAATGGGTACCGGCATACGTATCCAACCTCCATGTCTTCAAATGGAGGAAAAGGGCATTCTGTTGTCCTGGGGTTGCCAGATGGATCCCCAAGTCGCTAGGGCCATAGGCAGGTGGGGAGATTTAGGAAGGGCGTTAGAGCAGATTCCTTAGCCGTGAGTAGGGACCGCTTCTTTAGTGCTTCCAGTGTCTTTAGCTTGTGTTTTTGTTTCGTTTGTTTGTTTCGTTCCTCCTCTTCAGAGGGTGTTCCCGAGGTTCCTGTTCATCATGGGCACATACAATTCAGTGCCTTCACACACATCAGATCACGGCACCATACATGCGACACCTACCACACCACAAGAAACATCAATTCCTCAGTCATTTCTCACACCATTTTTCTACACACCGTTCACATTAATGTATTTCATGATGTATTTTTATTGTTATGTAGTGTGTTTTAGTTATTGTTATGTAGTGTGTTTTAGTTATTGTATATCTAGCGTGTAATGTAAGTTATTCATTCCTGTGTGTAAGTGTACTGTTTTTTCTAATTCCCATGAATGTTTTTTTTTTTTCAGGCTTTATAATTTGAAACTTTTTTCCGCAGGTAAAGATGCGCTGCTGTATGCATAGGATAGATTTAGCTTAGAACGCACGAAAAATATTTCAGCTGGTAGTTAATTAGTTAGCTCGTATTTTTCGAGTATGCATGAGCCGTCATGCTTGACGAAGGCGAATTTTGTTATATGCGGTAGGTAATTTCTCGAGAAGCGGTGTTTTCTCTTGCTCATATTCTCAGGGTTAAGCATAAATCGTGTCCGTTAGTGTGGAGTTTACCGTAGAATAGATGCGATTTTAGGGATTCGTTAACTCAGATGATGGAAATTATTGGGATCCGATTTTTACCACTGGTGTGCCTAATGAGTGAATGATTGTGGCAAGTGCACTTGCATGTATGTCTGATAGTTGATGATTTTTAGATTGACACCTTTCCTGGTTGATGGTCCTTATGTGTAGTTAGGTCTTATGGAACTAACGCTGTGGTGGTGGTGGGAGAGTGTGTGCAAGGTAAAAGCGGATTCCCAACCCAATTTCCATCCAAATAATTTTTTAAGCGTAATTAATAGCGCAGGGCAGGAGAATCACAATCTCTCAGTGATTTAAGACCAGACAGAGCTGATCTTTGCGAGTTCTCATTCTTAGAATCGCTATGCATCTTAGCTCACGAAGGTCGTACATTAAGCTAGCATTCTATGGTAGTTACGATAGGTTAATTTGGAAACCTTTTGTTCTCTGTGATTTACCACCGTTTCTTTATTTAGTATTTATGTCGCCTAAGTTACAATATTTTCTTAAGTAAGAGCGCTCGGACTATTATTAGATAAGAGACTAGATTGATGATTCTCTTTCATATCCCGGGATTGAAGGATGCATTTTGCATCCTTCTCTTTAAATGTTCACGTATCTTATGATAATTTAAAGTAATGAATGTTTTCTCATCATTTTCCAAACCAAGTGTCTATCTTCTGTCATCCTTACGTGCTTGTTATAAAGTTACATTGCTTAAGGTGATAGTTGGTGTTTAATCTTAGTATAAGTTTTAATTTGAAATATTGTATAAGGTTTTGTTAACTTTATTTTGTTATATATCATTGAATGAATACTTGTTGTGTATTTTATTTAGTATTCGAAAGATGATTGTTTTCTTTTCCATGATGTTGGGTTGCATTTAAAATGCAGGAGGAATGGGTCCTCTATACCTAATGTCATGTAGTGTTTGGAATTTTTATTCCGCTTTTTGTCCTCTCGAGTATTTGAGGGTTTTAGGAAAAGCCGTAAACCCGGTCTTAAAACCCGAGGATGATACAGTCCTTACCCAACACCTCCCCGCGGTAGAGGACGGTATACGTATACAAGTGGTATACGGCTAAGATTGGGAAGGGGCCGAATGGGTACCGGCATACGTATCCAACCTCCATGTCTTCAAATGGAGGAAAAGGGCATTCTGTTGTCCTGGGGTTGCCAGATGGATCCCCAAGTCGCTAGGGCCATAGGCAGGTGGGGAGATTTAGGAAGGGCGTTAGAGCAG
Source organism: Pachydiplax longipennis (assembly GCA_036926295.1). Classification (NCBI taxonomy): domain Eukaryota; kingdom Metazoa; phylum Arthropoda; class Insecta; order Odonata; family Libellulidae; genus Pachydiplax; species Pachydiplax longipennis. Next base: position 6,594,550 of record JAVFKF010000024.1, on the reverse strand, counting down.
ATTCCTTAGCCGTGAGTAGGGACCGCTTCTTTAGTGCTTCCAGTGTCTTTAGCTTGTGTTTTTGTTTCGTTTGTTTGTTTCGTTCCTCCTCTTCAGAGGGTGTTCCCGAGGTTCCTGTTCATCATGGGCACATACAATTCAGTGCCTTCACACACATCAGATCACGGCACCATACATGCGACACCTACCACACCACAAGAAACATCAATTCCTCAGTCATTTCTCACACCATTTTTCTACACACCGTTCACATTAATGTATTTCATGATGTATTTTTATTGTTATGTAGTGTGTTTTAGTTATTGTTATGTAGTGTGTTTTAGTTATTGTATATCTAGCATGTAATGTAAGTTATTCATTCCTGTGTGTAAGTGTACTGTTTTTTCTAATTCCCATGAATGTTTTTTTTTTTTCAGGCTTTATAATTTGAAACTTTTTTCCGCAGGTAAAGATGCGCTGCTGTATGCATAGGATAGATTTAGCTTAGAACGCACGAAAAATATTTCAGCTGGTAGTTAATTAGTTAGCTCGTATTTTTCGAGTATGCATGAGCCGTCATGCTTGACGAAGGCGAATTTTGTTATATGCGGTAGGTAATTTCTCGAGAAGCGGTGTTTTCTCTTGCTCATATTCTCAGGGTTAAGCATAAATCGTGTCCGTTAGTGTGGAGTTTACCGTAGAATAGATGCGATTTTAGGGATTCGTTAACTCAGATGATGGAAATTATTGGGATCCGATTTTTACCACTGGTGTGCCTAATGAGTGAATGATTGTGGCAAGTGCACTTGCATGTATGTCTGATAGTTGATGATTTTTAGATTGACACCTTTCCTGGTTGATAGTCCTTATGTGTAGTTAGGTCTTTTGGAACTAACGCTGTGGTGGTGGTGGGAGAGTGTGTGCAAGGTAAAAGCGGATTCCCAACCCAATTTCCATCCAAATAATTTTTTAAGCGTAATTAATAGCGCAGGGCAGGAGAATCACAATCTCTCAGTGATTTAAGACCAGACAGAGCTGATCTTTGCGAGTTCTCATTCTTAGAATCGCTATGCATCTTAGCTCACGAAGGTCGTACATTAAGCTAGCATTCTATGGTAGTTACGATAGGTTAATTTGGAAACCTTTTGTTCTCTGTGATTTACCACCGTTTCTTTATTTAGTATTTATGTCGCCTAAGTTACAATATTTTCTTAAGTAAGAGCGCTCGGACTATTATTAGATAAGAGACTAGATTGATGATTCTCTTTCATATCCCGGGATTGAAGGATGCATTTTGCATCCTTCTCTTTAAATGTTCACGTATCTTATGATAATTTAAAGTAATGAATGTTTTCTCATCATTTTCCAAACCAAGTGTCTATCTTCTGTCATCCTTACGTGCTTGTTATAAAGTTATATTGCTTAAGGTGATAGTTGGTGTTTAATCTTAGTATAAGTTTTAATTTGAAATATTGTATAAGGTTTTGTTAACTTTATTTTGTTATATATCATTGAATGAATACTTGTTGTGTATTTTATTTAGTATTCGAAAGATGATTGTTTTCTTTTCCATGATGTTGGGTTGCATTTAAAATGCAGGAGGAATGGGTCCTCTATACCTAATGTCATGTAGTGTTTGGAATTTTTATTCCGCTTTTTGTCCTCTCGAGTATTTGAGGGTTTTAGGAAAAGCCGTAAACCCGGTCTTAAAACCCGAGGATGATACATTCCTTACCCAACACCTCCCCGCGGTAGAGGACGGTATACGTATACAAGTGGTATACGGCTAAGATTGGGAAGGGGCCGAATGGGTACCGGCATACGTATCCAACCTCCATGTCTTCAAATGGAGGAAAAGGGCATTCTGTTGTCCTGGGGTTGCCAGATGGATCCCCAAGTCGCTAGGGCCATAGGCAGGTGGGGAGATTTAGGAAGGGCGTTAGAGCAGATTCCTTAGCCGTGAGTAGGGACCGCTTCTTTAGTGCTTCCAGTGTCTTTAGCTTGTGTTTTTGTTTCGTTTGTTTGTTTCGTTCCTCCTCTTCAGAGGGTGTTCCCGAGGTTCCTGTTCATCATGGGCACATACAATTCAGTGCCTTCACACACATCAGATCACGGCACCATACATGCGACACCTACCACACCACAAGAAACATCAATTCCTCAGTCATTTCTCACACCATTTTTCTACACACCGTTCACATTAATGTATTTCATGATGTATTTTTATTGTTATGTAGTGTGTTTTAGTTATTGTTATGTAGTGTGTTTTAGTTATTGTATATCTAGCGTGTAATGTAAGTTATTCATTCCTGTGTGTAAGTGTACTGTTTTTTCTAATTCCCATGAATGTTTTTTTTTTTCAGGCTTTATAATTTGAAACTTTTTTCCGCAGGTAAAGATGCGCTGCTGTATGCATAGGATAGATTTAGCTTAGAACGCACGAAAAATATTTCAGCTGGTAGTTAATTAGTTAGCTCGTATTTTTCGAGTATGCATGAGCCGTCATGCTTGACGAAGGCGAATTTTGTTATATGCGGTAGGTAATTTCTCGAGAAGCGGTGTTTTCTCTTGCTCATATTCTCAGGGTTAAGCATAAATCGTGTCCGTTAGTGTGGAGTTTACCGTAGAATAGATGCGATTTTAGGGATTCGTTAACTCAGATGATGGAAATTATTGGGATCCGATTTTTACCACTGGTGTGCCTAATGAGTGAATGATTGTGGCAAGTGCACTTGCATGTATGTCTGATAGTTGATGATTTTTAGATTGACACCTTTCCTGGTTGATAGTCCTTATGTGTAGTTAGGTCTTTTGGAACTAACGCTGTGGTGGTGGTGGGAGAGTGTGTGCAAGGTAAAAGCGGATTCCCAACCCAATTTCCATCCAAATAATTTTTTAAGCGTAATTAATAGCGCAGGGCAGGAGAATCACAATCTCTCAGTGATTTAAGACCAGACAGAGCTGATCTTTGCGAGTTCTCATTCTTAGAATCGCTATGCATCTTAGCTCACGAAGGTCGTACATTAAGCTAGCATTCTATGGTAGTTACGATAGGTTAATTTGGAAACCTTTTGTTCTCTGTGATTTACCACCGTTTCTTTATTTAGTATTTATGTCGCCTAAGTTACAATATTTTCTTAAGTAAGAGCGCTCGGACTATTATTAGATAAGAGACTAGATTGATGATTCTCTTTCATATCCCGGGATTGAAGGATGCATTTTGCATCCTTCTCTTTAAATGTTCACGTATCTTATGATAATTTAAAGTAATGAATGTTTTCTCATCATTTTCCAAACCAAGTGTCTATCTTCTGTCATCCTTACGTGCTTGTTATAAAGTTACATTGCTTAAGGTGATAGTTGGTGTTTAATCTTAGTATAAGTTTTAATTTGAAATATTGTATAAGGTTTTGTTAACTTTATTTTGTTATATATCATTGAATGAATACTTGTTGTGTATTTTATTTAGTATTCGAAAGATGATTGTTTTCTTTTCCATGATGTTGGGTTGCATTTAAAATGCAGGAGGAATGGGTCCTCTATACCTAATGTCATGTAGTGTTTGGAATTTTTATTCCGCTTTTTGTCCTCTCGAGTATTTGAGGGTTTTAGGAAAAGCCGTAAACCCGGTCTTAAAACCCGAGGATGATACAGTCCTTACCCAACACCTCCCCGCGGTAGAGGACGGTATACGTATACAAGTGGTATACGGCTAAGATTGGGAAGGGGCCGAATGGGTACCGGCATACGTATCCAACCTCCATGTCTTCAAATGGAGGAAAAGGGCATTCTGTTGTCCTGGGGTTGCCAGATGGATCCCCAAGTCGCTAGGGCCATAGGCAGGTGGGGAGATTTAGGAAGGGCGTTAGAGCAGATTCCTTAGCCGTGAGTAGGGACCGCTTCTTTAGTGCTTCCAGTGTCTTTAGCTTGTGTTTTTGTTTCGTTTGTTTGTTTCGTTCCTCCTCTTCAGAGGGTGTTCCCGAGGTTCCTGTTCATCATGGGCACATACAATTCAGTGCCTTCACACACATCAGATCACGGCACCATACATGCGACACCTACCACACCACAAGAAACATCAATTCCTCAGTCATTTCTCACACCATTTTTCTACACACCGTTCACATTAATGTATTTCATGATGTATTTTTATTGTTATGTAGTGTGTTTTAGTTATTGTTATGTAGTGTGTTTTAGTTATTGTATATCTAGCATGTAATGTAAGTTATTCATTCCTGTGTGTAAGTGTACTGTTTTTTCTAATTCCCATGAATGTTTTTTTTTTTTCAGGCTTTATAATTTGAAACTTTTTTCCGCAGGTAAAGATGCGCTGCTGTATGCATAGGATAGATTTAGCTTAGAACGCACGAAAAATATTTCAGCTGGTAGTTAATTAGTTAGCTCGTATTTTTCGAGTATGCATGAGCCGTCATGCTTGACGAAGGCGAATTTTGTTATATGCGGTAGGTAATTTCTCGAGAAGCGGTGTTTTCTCTTGCTCATATTCTCAGGGTTAAGCATAAATCGTGTCCGTTAGTGTGGAGTTTACCGTAGAATAGATGCGATTTTAGGGATTCGTTAACTCAGATGATGGAAATTATTGGGATCCGATTTTTACCACTGGTGTGCCTAATGAGTGAATGATTGTGGCAAGTGCACTTGCATGTATGTCTGATAGTTGATGATTTTTAGATTGACACCTTTCCTGGTTGATAGTCCTTATGTGTAGTTAGGTCTTTTGGAACTAACGCTGTGGTGGTGGTGGGAGAGTGTGTGCAAGGTAAAAGCGGATTCCCAACCCAATTTCCATCCAAATAATTTTTTAAGCGTAATTAATAGCGCAGGGCAGGAGAATCACAATCTCTCAGTGATTTAAGACCAGACAGAGCTGATCTTTGCGAGTTCTCATTCTTAGAATCGCTATGCATCTTAGCTCACGAAGGTCGTACATTAAGCTAGCATTCTATGGTAGTTACGATAGGTTAATTTGGAAACCTTTTGTTCTCTGTGATTTACCACCGTTTCTTTATTTAGTATTTATGTCGCCTAAGTTACAATATTTTCTTAAGTAAGAGCGCTCGGACTATTATTAGATAAGAGACTAGATTGATGATTCTCTTTCATATCCCGGGATTGAAGGATGCATTTTGCATCCTTCTCTTTAAATGTTCACGTATCTTATGATAATTTAAAGTAATGAATGTTTTCTCATCATTTTCCAAACCAAGTGTCTATCTTCTGTCATCCTTACGTGCTTGTTATAAAGTTACATTGCTTAAGGTGATAGTTGGTGTTTAATCTTAGTATAAGTTTTAATTTGAAATATTGTATAAGGTTTTGTTAACTTTATTTTGTTATATATCATTGAATGAATACTTGTTGTGTATTTTATTTAGTATTCGAAAGATGATTGTTTTCTTTTCCATGATGTTGGGTTGCATTTAAAATGCAGGAGGAATGGGTCCTCTATACCTAATGTCATGTAGTGTTTGGAATTTTTATTCCGCTTTTTGTCCTCTCGAGTATTTGAGGGTTTTAGGAAAAGCCGTAAACCCGGTCTTAAAACCCGAGGATGATACAGTCCTTACCCAACACCTCCCCGCGGTAGAGGACGGTATACGTATACAAGTGGTATACGGCTAAGATTGGGAAGGGGCCGAATGGGTACCGGCATACGTATCCAACCTCCATGTCTTCAAATGGAGGAAAAGGGCATTCTGTTGTCCTGGGGTTGCCAGATGGATCCCCAAGTCGCTAGGGCCATAGGCAGGTGGGGAGATTTAGGAAGGGCGTTAGAGCAGATTCCTTAGCCGTGAGTAGGGACCGCTTCTTTAGTGCTTCCAGTGTCTTTAGCTTGTGTTTTTGTTTCGTTTGTTTGTTTCGTTCCTCCTCTTCAGAGGGTGTTCCCGAGGTTCCTGTTCATCATGGGCACATACAATTCAGTGCCTTCACACACATCAGATCACGGCACCATACATGCGACACCTACCACACCACAAGAAACATCAATTCCTCAGTCATTTCTCACACCATTTTTCTACACACCGTTCACATTAATGTATTTCATGATGTATTTTTATTGTTATGTAGTGTGTTTTAGTTATTGTTATGTAGTGTGTTTTAGTTATTGTATATCTAGCATGTAATGTAAGTTATTCATTCCTGTGTGTAAGTGTACTGTTTTTTCTAATTCCCATGAATGTTTTTTTTTTTTCAGGCTTTATAATTTGAAACTTTTTTCCGCAGGTAAAGATGCGCTGCTGTATGCATAGGATAGATTTAGCTTAGAACGCACGAAAAATATTTCAGCTGGTAGTTAATTAGTTAGCTCGTATTTTTCGAGTATGCATGAGCCGTCATGCTTGACGAAGGCGAATTTTGTTATATGCGGTAGGTAATTTCTCGAGAAGCGGTGTTTTCTCTTGCTCATATTCTCAGGGTTAAGCATAAATCGTGTCCGTTAGTGTGGAGTTTACCGTAGAATAGATGCGATTTTAGGGATTCGTTAACTCAGATGATGGAAATTATTGGGATCCGATTTTTACCACTGGTGTGCCTAATGAGTGAATGATTGTGGCAAGTGCACTTGCATGTATGTCTGATAGTTGATGATTTTTAGATTGACACCTTTCCTGGTTGATAGTCCTTATGTGTAGTTAGGTCTTTTGGAACTAACGCTGTGGTGGTGGTGGGAGAGTGTGTGCAAGGTAAAAGCGGATTCCCAACCCAATTTCCATCCAAATAATTTTTTAAGCGTAATTAATAGCGCAGGGCAGGAGAATCACAATCTCTCAGTGATTTAAGACCAGACAGAGCTGATCTTTGCGAGTTCTCATTCTTAGAATCGCTATGCATCTTAGCTCACGAAGGTCGTACATTAAGCTATTATTCTATGGTAGTTACGATAGGTTAATTTGGAAACCTTTTGTTCTCTGTGATTTACCACCGTTTCTTTATTTATTATTTATGTCGCCTAAGTTACAATATTTTCTTAAGTAAGAGCGCTCGGACTATTATTAGATAAGAGACTAGATTGATGATTCTCTTTCATATCCTGGGATTGAAGGATGCATTTTGCATCCTTCTCTTTAAATGTTCACGTATCTTATGATAATTTAAAGTAATGAATGTTTTCTCATCATTTTCCAAACCAAGTGTCTATCTTCTGTCATCCTTACGTGCTTGTTATAAAGTTACATTGCTTAAGGTGATAGTTGGTGTTTAATCTTAGTATAAGTTTTAATTTGAAATATTGTATAAGGTTTTGTTAACTTTATTTTGTTATATATCATTGAATGAATACTTGTTGTGTATTTTATTTAGTATTCGAAAGATGATTGTTTTCTTTTCCATGATGTTGGGTTGCATTTAAAATGCAGGAGGAATGGGTACTCTATACCTAATGTCATGTAGTGTTTGGAATTTTTATTCCGCTTTTTGTCCTCTCGAGTATTTGAGGGTTTTAGGAAAAGCCGTAAACCCGGTCTTAAAACCCGAGGATGATACAGTCCTTACCCAACACCTCCCCGCGGTAGAGGACGGTATACGTATACAAGTGGTATACGGCTAAGATTGGGAAGGGGCCGAATGGGTACCGGCATACGTATCCAACCTCCATGTCTTCAAATGGAGGAAAAGGGCATTCTGTTGTCCTGGGGTTGCCAGATGGATCCCCAAGTCGCTAGGGCCATAGGCAGGTGGGGAGATTTAGGAAGGGCGTTAGAGCAGATTCCTTAGCCGTGAGTAGGGACCGCTTCTTTAGTGCTTCCAGTGTCTTTAGCTTGTGTTTTTGTTTCGTTTGTTTGTTTCGTTCCTCCTCTTCAGAGGGTGTTCCCGAGGTTCCTGTTCATCATGGGCACATACAATTCAGTGCCTTCACACACATCAGATCACGGCACCATACATGCGACACCTACCACACCACAAGAAACATCAATTCCTCAGTCATTTCTCACACCATTTTTCTACACACCGTTCACATTAATGTATTTCATGATGTATTTTTATTGTTATGTAGTGTGTTTTAGTTATTGTTATGTAGTGTGTTTTAGTTATTGTATATCTAGCGTGTAATGTAAGTTATTCATTCCTGTGTGTAAGTGTACTGTTTTTTCTAATTCCCATGAATGTTTTTTTTTTTTTCAGGCTTTATAATTTGAAACTTTTTTCCGCAGGTAAAGATGCGCTGCTGTATGCATAGGATAGATTTAGCTTAGAACGCACGAAAAATATTTCAGCTGGTAGTTAATTAGTTAGCTCGTATTTTTCGAGTATGCATGAGCCGTCATGCTTGACGAAGGCGAATTTTGTTATATGCGGTAGGTAATTTCTCGAGAAGCGGTGTTTTCTCTTGCTCATATTCTCAGGGTTAAGCATAAATCGTGTCCGTTAGTGTGGAGTTTACCGTAGAATAGATGCGATTTTAGGGATTCGTTAACTCAGATGATGGAAATTATTGGGATCCGATTTTTACCACTGGTGTGCCTAATGAGTGAATGATTGTGGCAAGTGCACTTGCATGTATGTCTGATAGTTGATGATTTTTAGATTGACACCTTTCCTGGTTGATAGTCCTTATGTGTAGTTAGGTCTTTTGGAACTAACGCTGTGGTGGTGGTGGGAGAGTGTGTGCAAGGTAAAAGCGGATTCCCAACCCAATTTCCATCCAAATAATTTTTTAAGCGTAATTAATAGCGCAGGGCAGGAGAATCACAATCTCTCAGTGATTTAAGACCAGACAGAGCTGATCTTTGCGAGTTCTCATTCTTAGAATCGCTATGCATCTTAGCTCACGAAGGTCGTACATTAAGCTAGCATTCTATGGTAGTTACGATAGGTTAATTTGGAAACCTTTTGTTCTCTGTGATTTACCACCGTTTCTTTATTTAGTATTTATGTCGCCTAAGTTACAATATTTTCTTAAGTAAGAGCGCTCGGACTATTATTAGATAAGAGACTAGATTGATGATTCTCTTTCATATCCCGGGATTGAAGGATGCATTTTGCATCCTTCTCTTTAAATGTTCACGTATCTTATGATAATTTAAAGTAATGAATGTTTTCTCATCATTTTCCAAACCAAGTGTCTATCTTCTGTCATCCTTACGTGCTTGTTATAAAGTTACATTGCTTAAGGTGATAGTTGGTGTTTAATCTTAGTATAAGTTTTAATTTGAAATATTGTATAAGGTTTTGTTAACTTTATTTTGTTATATATCATTGAATGAATACTTGTTGTGTATTTTATTTAGTATTCGAAAGATGATTGTTTTCTTTTCCATGATGTTGGGTTGCATTTAAAATGCAGGAGGAATGGGTCCTCTATACCTAATGTCATGTAGTGTTTGGAATTTTTATTCCGCTTTTTGTCCTCTCGAGTATTTGAGGGTTTTAGGAAAAGCCGTAAACCCGGTCTTAAAACCCGAGGATGATACAGTCCTTACCCAACACCTCCCCGCGGTAGAGGACGGTATACGTATACAAGTGGTATACGGCTAAGATTGGGAAGGGGCCGAATGGGTACCGGCATACGTATCCAACCTCCATGTCTTCAAATGGAGGAAAAGGGCATTCTGTTGTCCTGGGGTTGCCAGATGGATCCCCAAGTCGCTAGGGCCATAGGCAGGTGGGGAGATTTAGGAAGGGCGTTAGAGCAGATTCCTTAGCCGTGAGTAGGGACCGCTTCTTTAGTGCTTCCAGTGTCTTTAGCTTGTGTTTTTGTTTCGTTTGTTTGTTTCGTTCCTCCTCTTCAGAGGGTGTTCCCGAGGTTCCTGTTCATCATGGGCACATACAATTCAGTGCCTTCACACACATCAGATCACGGCACCATACATGCGACACCTACCACACCACAAGAAACATCAATTCCTCAGTCATTTCTCACACCATTTTTCTACACACCGTTCACATTAATGTATTTCATGATGTATTTTTATTGTTATGTAGTGTGTTTTAGTTATTGTTATGTAGTGTGTTTTAGTTATTGTATATCTAGCGTGTAATGTAAGTTATTCATTCCTGTGTGTAAGTGTACTGTTTTTTCTAATTCCCATGAATGTTTTTTTTTTTTCAGGCTTTATAATTTGAAACTTTTTTCCGCAGGTAAAGATGCGCTGCTGTATGCATAGGATAGATTTAGCTTAGAACGCACGAAAAATATTTCAGCTGGTAGTTAATTAGTTAGCTCGTATTTTTCGAGTATGCATGAGCCGTCATGCTTGACGAAGGCGAATTTTGTTATATGCGGTAGGTAATTTCTCGAGAAGCGGTGTTTTCTCTTGCTCATATTCTCAGGGTTAAGCATAAATCGTGTCCGTTAGTGTGGAGTTTACCGTAGAATAGATGCGATTTTAGGGATTCGTTAACTCAGATGATGGAAATTATTGGGATCCGATTTTTACCACTGGTGTGCCTAATGAGTGAATGATTGTGGCAAGTGCACTTGCATGTATGTCTGATAGTTGATGATTTTTAGATTGACACCTTTCCTGGTTGATAGTCCTTATGTGTAGTTAGGTCTTTTGGAACTAACGCTGTGGTGGTGGTGGGAGAGTGTGTGCAAGGTAAAAGCGGATTCCCAACCCAATTTCCATCCAAATAATTTTTTAAGCGTAATTAATAGCGCAGGGCAGGAGAATCACAATCTCTCAGTGATTTAAGACCAGACAGAGCTGATCTTTGCGAGTTCTCATTCTTAGAATCGCTATGCATCTTAGCTCACGAAGGTCGTACATTAAGCTAGCATTCTATGGTAGTTACGATAGGTTAATTTGGAAACCTTTTGTTCTCTGTGATTTACCACCGTTTCTTTATTTAGTATTTATGTCGCCTAAGTTACAATATTTTCTTAAGTAAGAGCGCTCGGACTATTATTAGATAAGAGACTAGATTGATGATTCTCTTTCATATCCCGGGATTGAAGGATGCATTTTGCATCCTTCTCTTTAAATGTTCACGTATCTTATGATAATTTAAAGTAATGAATGTTTTCTCATCATTTTCCAAACCAAGTGTCTATCTTCTGTCATCCTTACGTGCTTGTTATAAAGTTACATTGCTTAAGGTGATAGTTGGTGTTTAATCTTAGTATAAGTTTTAATTTGAAATATTGTATAAGGTTTTGTTAACTTTATTTTGTTATATATCATTGAATGAATACTTGTTGTGTATTTTATTTAGTATTCGAAAGATGATTGTTTTCTTTTCCATGATGTTGGGTTGCATTTAAAATGCAGGAGGAATGGGTCCTCTATACCTAATGTCATGTAGTGTTTGGAATTTTTATTCCGCTTTTTGTCCTCTCGAGTATTTGAGGGTTTTAGGAAAAGCCGTAAACCCGGTCTTAAAACCCGAGGATGATACAGTCCTTACCCAACACCTCCCCGCGGTAGAGGACGGTATACGTATACAAGTGGTATACGGCTAAGATTGGGAAGGGGCCGAATGGGTACCGGCATACGTATCCAACCTCCATGTCTTCAAATGGAGGAAAAGGGCATTCTGTTGTCCTGGGGTTGCCAGATGGATCCCCAAGTCGCTAGGGCCATAGGCAGGTGGGGAGATTTAGGAAGGGCGTTAGAGCAGATTCCTTAGCTGTGAGTAGGGACCGCTTCTTTAGTGCTTCCAGTGTCTTTAGCTTGTGTTTTTGTTTCGTTTGTTTGTTTCGTTCCTCCTCTTCAGAGGGTGTTCCCGAGGTTCCTGTTCATCATGGGCACATACAATTCAGTGCCTTCACACACATCAGATCACGGCACCATACATGCGACACCTACCACACCACAAGAAACATCAATTCCTCAGTCATTTCTCACACCATTTTTCTACACACCGTTCACATTAATGTATTTCATGATGTATTTTTATTGTTATGTAGTGTGTTTTAGTTATTGTTATGTAGTGTGTTTTAGTTATTGTATATCTAGCGTGTAATGTAAGTTATTCATTCCTGTGTGTAAGTGTACTGTTTTTTCTAATTCCCATGAATGTTTTTTTTTTCAGGCTTTATAATTTGAAACTTTTTTCCGCAGGTAAAGATGCGCTGCTGTATGCATAGGATAGATTTAGCTTAGAACGCACGAAAAATATTTCAGCTGGTAGTTAATTAGTTAGCTCGTATTTTTCGAGTATGCATGAGCCGTCATGCTTGACGAAGGCGAATTTTGTTATATGCGGTAGGTAATTTCTCGAGAAGCGGTGTTTTCTCTTGCTCATATTCTCAGGGTTAAGCATAAATCGTGTCCGTTAGTGTGGAGTTTACCGTAGAATAGATGCGATTTTAGGGATTCGTTAACTCAGATGATGGAAATTATTGGGATCCGATTTTTACCACTGGTGTGCCTAATGAGTGAATGATTGTGGCAAGTGCACTTGCATGTATGTCTGATAGTTGATGATTTTTAGATTGACACCTTTCCTGGTTGATGGTCCTTATGTGTAGTTAGGTCTTATGGAACTAACGCTGTGGTGGTGGTGGGAGAGTGTGTGCAAGGTAAAAGCGGATTCCCAACCCAATTTCCATCCAAATAATTTTTTAAGCGTCATTAATAGCGCAGGGCAGGAGAATCACAATCTCTCAGTGATTTAAGACCAGACAGAGCTGATCTTTGCGAGTTCTCATTCTTAGAATCGCTATGCATCTTAGCTCACGAAGGTCGTACATTAAGCTAGCATTCTATGGTAGTTACGATAGGTTAATTTGGAAACCTTTTGTTCTCTGTGATTTACCACCGTTTCTTTATTTAGTATTTATGTCGCCTAAGTTACAATATTTTCTTAAGTAAGAGCGCTCGGACTATTATTAGATAAGAGACTAGATTGATGATTCTCTTTCATATCCCGGGATTGAAGGATGCATTTTGCATCCTTCTCTTTAAATGTTCACGTATCTTATGATAATTTAAAGTAATGAATGTTTTCTCATCATTTTCCAAACCAAGTGTCTATCTTCTGTCATCCTTACGTGCTTGTTATAAAGTTATATTGCTTAAGGTGATAGTTGGTGTTTAATCTTAGTATAAGTTTTAATTTGAAATATTGTATAAGGTTTTGTTAACTTTATTTTGTTATATATCATTGAATGAATACTTGTTGTGTATTTTATTTAGTATTCGAAAGATGATTGTTTTCTTTTCCATGATGTTGGGTTGCATTTAAAATGCAGGAGGAATGGGTCCTCTATACCTAATGTCATGTAGTGTTTGGAATTTTTATTCCGCTTTTTGTCCTCTCGAGTATTTGAGGGTTTTAGGAAAAGCCGTAAACCCGGTCTTAAAACCCGAGGATGATACAGTCCTTACCCAACACCTCCCCGCGGTAGAGGACGGTATACATATACAAGTGGTATACGGCTAAGATTGGGAAGGGGCCGAATGGGTACCGGCATACGTATCCAACCTCCATGTCTTCAAATGGAGGAAAAGGGCATTCTGTTGTCCTGGGGTTGCCAGATGGATCCCCAAGTTGCTATAGGATAGATTTAGCTTAGTATGCAAGAGAAATATTTTAGCTGGTAGGTCGTCTTGATAGTCAATTAGTAATCTCAACTTCTTCAGTATGCATGAGCCGTCATGCTTGATGTAGGAGAATTTTGTTGTATGCGATAGGTTATTTTTCCGTGATATGTATTTTTCTCATTCTCATATGCGTAGGGTTCTGTTGCCTTTGTTCCGTGGTATGTATGAGTTCTGATTGGCTGTGATGAGTGCATGTGTTTGAGTGGTTGTGTTGATGATATAATATTGCTCAGTCATTAATTTGTGTTTTTAGTGCATGCATGTCTTTAGTTAGTGTGTTTGTAGATGTTGACTGGTGGTTGGGATTCATACCTGGTTTTTAAAGTTAAGGGAATTGTAGTGATTTCCATAGAGAGTTGTTTTTTATGTTCTTCTCCATGTAAATTCTTATTAATGTTAATGAATGGCGTTGAGTTTGGGACCTTATCGCCCAGAGGAATGTTACCTCTGCAACCACCACCTGGCATGTCAGAATTTGCCAGAATTGGTATTTGGCAATTGGTTGTAATTGTTTGTTGGCTCAATGGTAAAAAATCCAACTCAAGCAAATATGGCCATATTTCAGACAATTACATTGGCCTTGCTACAACTGGGTTTTAAAGATGATGTAATGGTAATTTGGTTGATTTAATGGAGTTGATTCATTTTCTTATGGTTTTGATAAGTATAATAGTCCTAATTGAGGGTGTCTTAATTGTTATAGAACTTTTAAGGTATTAAATATGATGTTATATTTCTGTATAACCTACGGTGTTCTGCCCCTGGAAAAAAAGGAAGAAAAGAACGCCTAAAAAATAAAAAAATAATTTAAAATTATAAAAATAAAAAGAAAATATAAAAAATATCATAAACAAGAAAAAAAGACAATTTGCAACAAAACCCAGAATAATAAACAAGAAAAAAATAATAAAAAAGGCGCAAAATGTGGCATTACCAATTTAGTATGTAAGACTGGTATTAGGTTAAACATAAGTAAAATGTTAAAAAGAAAAAAAATGTAATAGTATGTAATTAGAACCCCTAAAACTGTTCCTGGCTTGGGGACAAGTAATGCCACTTTACCTTGGTGCTGCTCAGTGGTAAAAGGCGCAAGAGCTCATACTTATGGCTTTGATGGCCTTCAAATATTCACGTGATTGCTCTTCCATGGTATTTACATCTATTCCTATTAATAGAAAATCTTTTATGAAATGTAATGTGAAATCTCTTAAATATGAAAGCAATTGCTATATATATGGTTCTTCAGTGGATCTCAAACTTGGGAATTATTATTTATCCCTATTATGCAATGGTAATACTCCTTAGTATTACCAAATGAGAATGAAATTTTATGGAATATTTTCTAAAGTAACTAAGTGTCATGTCACAGGACATGCCCTAATAGGCACAGAGAGACAGTGGTGAGACACCAATGGGTGCAGGCACCAAGAATACTCTGTGATGTACTACTACTAAACTTAAAGTCCTAGGCTTGTAATGCAAAGAATTCTATCACATAGATGGCCTTTGATGGTTCATTCCAGTGTTTCAATATGCTATAACTTTTATGCCTAATCTGAATACAATGTCTTAATGATTTAGTGTTCATTCCATTCTTAATTTGGCATATTGAATATGATTCAAGTCTGATAAATACTGCCTTAAGAATATGGATACCTTCCTGTGAGTATACAGCAATATTTCTATCTATGGCTGAGTCAGTGTACATTCATCTTTCTGAGTGACTTTATTGGTTCACCTTACCTGATTTCAATCTGATATCAGATGTAGGCCTTCAATAATGCTTTCCAGATGCCTACGTTCTGGCGCCTCTTTGTCAAGTTACCAAAAAATCTTGTCCGCTCAATCAGTCCTTTGGTCATCTTCTTGGTCTCTTTACATCTCTTTATTCGAAGTTGAGAACTTTTTGTGTGTGTGTGTGTGGATGTGTGAATGTGTATTTTTAAAGGAAAATGTGTGTGTTTTTAAGGAACATGTATGAGTGTGTATTTTTGATTGTCATTCTTTATCTTGTTTTCGGTTTGGATGTCCTAATTGAGGGTCTCTGAATTGTTACAGAACTTTTAAGATATTAAATATGATGTTATATTTCTGTATTGTCCAATTTATGATTGATGTGCATTAAAAGATTACGAACTGCCTTTGGGAGGTTTTAGAGGGGTTTCCTTCTCAGCATAGGGCAAATGCCAGGCAGATTGGCCATGTGGCCCCCCTCTTAAAATTAAATAAAGATATTAACAGTACTCCATAGGTTTTTATTTAACCTTCATACCATACGTAGTATAGCTAAAGAAAAAGCTATGTTTGGTACCAAGCATTCCCATTTTGCACATCATGCTTTGTCTTGTTAACAAGTATTGCTTTTGTTAGAGAATCATTAATTTTACTAGAAAATTTTGTATTGAAATTGAGACAAACTTGAGAAAAATTAATATCAAGATATATCTCTGTAAGTAGATTTTGGTTTGGATGATTTAGATACAACTTTTCAATTTTTTTCATTTCTGAAGGTTCATAATTATGCTACTATTTTATGTTGCTACTATTTATCATATAATCAAATTAATTTAACTTGGGAGAGTTGAATACATATATTACTTGAATATTTTCTTCCTCATTTCACCTTCCAGTATATAAGAATAAAGTATGAGGATAGATTTTAGAAAATATTCTAAAAATAAAGCAGATACATAATATAAACTTAATATATTTATAGTGGTACCCAGATAGGAGGCTTTTCAGGGGACCAAGTAATTGACTATTTACAAATTTTGTGATTGAAATATGAGATATTGTGCTACAGAGCAATTTATACCGAAGATATCAAGATTATTTATTTCCTTTACAAATTAAAACTAAAGGGGAAGGTGTTTTAGCTCTTACTATGAAATAAGTATTTACATCCTAATAATGAAGTACCTGTTTATTATGCTTTATATGCCACATCAGAAGATTTATATGGAATCCTTGGGGACTCTAAACATTTTTGATCTATTGTTTGTATTATTCGTTACTTTTTTCTATTTTCATAAAAGGTTTTTCTCATATTTTTTCAATAATTTTCATCTTTTTGCAGGAAGACTTGTTAATAACTAAATTTTCGTCGTTTTTACTCTTAAATGAAGCAATTGGTACCAGATACTCTTATAAGAAAAAATATCAATCTTATAGCAGTAGCAAGAGGGTATCACAATCTGCACGATCTAGTTAGTACGTCGAAAATTCTTGGACAATGCAGCAACTTTATGCTTAGAAAGCATTAATTTTATGGAAAGTCTGCATTTAGTAAAGGAGTAATACCCTTTCTTGCATAATTATAGTAAAAGTTTACACTATAGTGGAACAATTTCTACTACAGGCTATAGGAAAGAATAATGTAAACAATTTTTGGTCATCTAATTGAGGCGGAGCCTTAAGTACATCAGATTGTGGTCATCTGGGCTCAGGAAAACATTATACTTTAATTACATTTCCATCGTTTGTGTTAATTCCGCGAGAGGGTTTCTCTAATATCGCTTTGTTGGGTGGCTGCCTCGACGAGGACCTCTGGTGGTGGTTGGTGTCACTAAGTGGAGTGGACTACCTTGCCCATATAAGCTCCCGTTTACAGAAGTGAGACTGCGTGACTCGGTAGTTTAATGGATAGAAAACCTGCCCGGAAAGTGGGAGACCCGGGTTCGAGTCCCGGCCAAGTCACAATTTTTCACTTCTTGTATAACCATTACACTTTAAATTTCAGAAGGCCCAAGCTCAGAAAAAATGCTATCCACTAAAGTAAAACAGAGTTGAAAATAATTCTAACAGTAGCAGGAATTGAACCCTCAATGTTTCTCTTATCGGTAGATTGCACCATCTGACTAGGCCATCAGGCTAGAGAAATTACGGTTATTTATAGAATCTTCGCTCGGATATATTTCATGTATAATACAACCTGCCAGCATGAAAAAGATGGTAGGCTCGATTCCAGATCCAGTCTTATTTCTTTCTATCCTGTTTTTCCACGGGATTTACGCTGAGTAAATACCCTAAGTTGAAAAATGACATAACGCTTTCCCTAGTCGTTAGATTTTCGCCGAACAACATGACAATGGATAGATACAGAATGGAAAAAAATTATAATCTTGAAGATAATTTTAGAAGGCTTTAAATTTCAGAAGCGAAGCGGAATACGCTTTTTGATATAAAAGTCAAAAATTCAAGTTCTATTCAAGATATCGCATCCAAACAAACTGCAAATGAAAATTACAACATTTATCTCGATTTCTCTCGAGACAAGTTCTTCCTCACATGAGAAACCAAAAAGTTTTAGGCGATAAATTGGACTGCACGACGAATTTTTTCTTGGGTTATCTTCCAACTAAATAATTTTTTACTAAGATTTGGTTGCCTTAAAATTAATCTCATGTAACTTTTATGCATTCAGATGATACAATGAGCAATGGAAGAAAAAATCAGCATTTTATGTTGGATTGTAAGAGAGTAATGGCAGTTTCAAAAATGTTCACGGGTGAAAACTCGGCAATTCATTCAATTTTTGCTTTTAACCTTGTTTTTCTACTATAAATGCATAAAATTTTCATTATTGTGTTGATAGAGTTATTTTCATTTAAATTTCATCAGGACTTAAGTTTGAATCGGTCAATGTAGACTACGAATCTTAATTATACCCGTCAGAATCCGTAGCTCCGCGTAAAGGCGACCCGGCGCGAGGCTAACTTCTTCGCTTATGGCAAATTACATTGAGTTTTTCCCCCGTAAGCCCTCCATACTGACTGGAATCTTAAAACGGACAATAGCAATGTCCTCAATCCTGAGGCATGCTTATTCTTTCCAAACGATAGAACACACATTCACTCTCCTTTTGTTTTCTCTCTTTCGGATCACAATATAGTCGACAGTACCACCGAGGGTCTTTTAAAAGTTGCCTCTCGGCACAAAAAAATCTCTTTTAGCTATTCATGTAAATGCTCAAAGTTTATTAGCACATATCGATGAAGTTAGAACAATTGGCAATATTGATGGCATTGATAATATAGGAGTTAGTGAGTCGTGGCTACATCCTGGTCTTTCTTCGTCACTCGTCAGTATTCCAAATTTCAATATGGTAAGAAATAACTGAATTGGAAAGTGCGGTGGAGGGGTTAATGTATATATTCGTGATGATCTAGATCAAAAAGTGATTTCTAAATCTCAACAAAATTACTGCTCTCGCCCTGAATATATTATGGTTGAAATTAAATCCAACTCCCGTAAGCTACTGCACTGTGTTGTTTATCGGCCACCTAAGGTTAGCTATCTACCCGATATTGAAGATGCTATATCTGACGTTCTACATCATTATGAAGATATCATAATTATGGGTGACTTCAACACTAACCTTCTCAATGACAATGTCGAATCTAATAATTTAATCCACTTGTTCAACTCCTTAAATTTTAATATACTCCCTGAAGAATTACTTATATAACAAAACATTCTGCAACGCTAGAGCGGCAGTAATCAAGAGTTCCCCAGTTACATTTATGTTGGGTTTAAATGTGGAATTCTCTTGAAAGAACTACTTGTCCGTTTTGCAACAAAGAATGCAATCTCAACGCGTAGGCTACGATGCTTTTGCAAAGAACGTTTTTAAAGGATATTCAAATGTAGCATACGGAGTATTCATTGCAGATTTCGATGATAAATTAACGGAAAAACAACTGGATACCATGGAAAGCTATTCACACAAAATATCCATTTATATGAAGTGCAGCGTTCCTTATCATGTAAGCTTCACTCTACGATAATTCCTTTCGATTTGTCATTCTGCAGAGAAAATTAATTCTTCACTTAAAGAATTAGAATTCCATGAAAAGATGTAGCGCATTGTTCTCTGGAAGATAAATAATACTTCCAACTTCTTCTCTGTACAGCAAAATATTTTTACAAATATAGAAATGACTAATATTGGTTTTTATAAGAAAACCTTCAATTAGGACACCAGTAAGCTGCAGTTATCTCAAATATAACTGTTGTTAAATGCCTCAAATTATGCCGATATGATAGAGATGTCCTTTCTGAGAGATAAGTGATTTTTTCCACATCAATGAAAAATTGCGCAGTTTGCAAACCACTTGCCATTTCTAAACATTAGCTTTATGTGAGTGATTTATGTGGGTGTGCTCCCTTTCATCAGCTCATGTTTAGTTTGTATTGTGTTTTGGTTTATCTAAATCTTATTTCATATATTGTTATATTTTTTCACTATTTATATATAAGTTCATTGAATATTATTAACTCATCCAAAGTCTTCTATTATGGATATTACCTTTTGGATTTATTTCTGACTACATTCAATGGTGATTCTGAAACGCAGATAGATTTTAGTTAATATAGAGTAGTCTTGCATATCTGTAGCCGTTGGTCTAGTAGTTTGGATATTGTGTGACCCTGCTAATCATTGTTTTTGATGCAGTGAATCATTTTATTGCAAAGCCATAATTTCTTTTTTTCTTACGATATACATTTAGTATTATGAAGTGTAAGTCTTATTATTGTTTTTGAATTTACTCTATTGTGGTGAGCTTTGTGTCACCCTGTTTTATGAAAGGTCTGGTCATCTTTAAATTTAGATTATCAACTTCTTATACAACTTTTATTTATAACAAGGAAGTGTTTTTGAATATCTGTATATTATCGTTTAATATTCATATATATACAGAAACCAGAGAAAATCTATTCTAAAATTATATTGAAATTCAACTTGAGGATTGCATACATTTTCATTTACATCTCAGCCTCCATCTGTAAGCTCCCTAGTTCCATTTCTTTATTGGAGCATTTATTTTAAATTCTGCAAAATTAATTTTTCATTAATGTGTATTCTTGTATGCCTTTATCAAGGCAGGATTGATCACCCTAATTTCCTTGTTATTATGTGATTCTTATCAGGCATTAAAACGCATTTTTTCCTGTTTTGTTTACAAAGTATTAATTTTTGGCATTGAAGTCATTAGTGTGTTCCTTCTTATTTTTCCATTTGGTGTTTCTTCATAAATTTATTTATTCAAGTTTGTGTTAGATTTTCATCTAGAATTTTTATGGATCAGGAATTTATAATTTAAAAGGTTTCTTATTTATTGATAGTGTACCATCCACTGTGATAATCTTGAAGAATTTGTAAAATTGTAATTGGAATTACTTCAAATTTGTATCAGTCACCATGCGCAATCGTTCAGCTCATTTCATTAATTGTGTAGAAGCAGTCTAAATTTTTTGGATGTAAAATAATGCGCAATTTATTTAAATGGGATAATTTCAAGAATTAATTCCTGGCAATAATGAATTACAAACTATAAAAAATAAGTTTCATATAAGGAAATCAATGTTAGATTCAATACATTGCAGCAATTTGGCTATATCACTATTTGCATATCTTTTACATTTGTGGAATAATTCTCTATTCTCCTCTACCATGGATGCCAGTCTTTACGATTTTTCTTATACTGTACTTATTTAATTTCTTGCATCTGCCAATATTGCAAAAAACGGTTCATGATGTTATTGGCGATTATTCAAACCTTTCTTAAAAGTTACTTGCTTCATTGCCTTCTACTCTGACAGGTCTCAGGTTGTGAAAACATTCTAAGATTCTTTTCATTTCCACTCTTTGAGGAGTAACAATACAAAGCATTGAACAGGGGAGTGGACGGTGGTAGGATTAAGCCATCGATTAGAGGAGTTCAAGGAGCCATTTTGATTCACTGTCATTTTGGAACATGCTTGTATAGAATTAGGAAGGAATATTTAATTCTTTCTTGGGAAAATATTGAGGAACATTTATAATATTCCATCAAACATACATGGTCATGTTATAAGTAAGAATTTCACCATTTTTTCCTTGAAATTTTAGGTCAAACTTCTTATATGCTTTCAGTTTCTCTATTTCTGGACACACTGCTGCTCTCTTCTGCCATTCTCTCTATATCCTCATGTTTGTAGTCATGAAGAGCAAGACAATGAAAATTTCTTTGAAGCTTGTTATTCCAGGAAAGTATTTTGTCATAATGATGATTGTATTGCCAAAAAAATATAGATTTTCTCATCTCTGAATAGAGTAATAGGTTTTTGTAGTCTAGGTTCTCATCTTCAAAGTAAGTACAGTAGAAGAATAACATAAGCTAAAATGGAAAGTACACCTTATAAAATATACTCACCTATAAATGCCTATACTTCTAAAGGGGAGTGAGAGCTGCAGAATGAAAGTGTAGGGTTTTTTAAATTCTTTCACAAAAGTTTCAGAATGTATAAAAACAAACATTCAAATTAAAAATATTATTTTATTGATTCATAAATCATAACCGAACTTTTGGAAAATCTCTTATGAAAGCTCCGTGAAGTATTTTTGCTGAGGATGTGTTAGGCGAGTTGTGAGAAATAAATGTATGAATTAAGTAATAATAAGTCTTGCCTAATATTTTTCTGCTCTTTGAAGAGAGAATGTATCTCAGATTAGCATTTGCTCTTCAGACCTTGTCTCTTATGCCAGTTTAAAATTCTAAGATATGCATCCTGCAAGACTAATATAGAAACGGGGCACTGGTTATAGTGATATGTCAGAAATAGCCACTCATTATAATGGTCATAATTCACTCCATTCATGCTGTGAGATTGACAATGGCCAAAAAATCACTTGCTATAACCAACTCTCATTATATGCCATACTTGTTATAAGCACTTCTACTGTATATGTTGTGAACAGGGAAATGTGTCATAAATTAATGTCAAGTTAGCAAAGATTATTAATTTATGAGATCTTTACTGCATAACCAAATTATTTTCCATAGAGATTTTGAGATCAACCCTGCACCTAAGTTTAAGATATCCACTTATTGCCTCCAAATATTCATAAAAGAAAAGGAACTCAGCATTCAATGAGTAAATGACACTGGAGTTCTCCAAGTGCCAAATATTGGCAAACCACCAGGGGCTATTCCTTGGAAAAATCACCCACATGGTCGCTAGTTCTCAGAAGTGCAGATTTAAATAGCTAAGCTACAATCGTCAGGGAGGGGGTCAAATGCTGAATGAGAAGAAACTGTGGAGTGTGAGGCATTTTTAACTGTTTGTTGCTGGAGGGGTTTTTTTGGTGTGACGTACGGGAAGAATGCTGGGAATGGCAATTCTGGGAATGCCTTAAGAAGCGGTGTCTGAAAGGAAGTATAATGAAGATGTTGGGATGGGACCATCGTCACCATTCATAAGGTTTCCTTTGTTATGATGTATGAAGATGCTCTCATTAGCATCTAGTTTTGAGTTTTTCTGTACCAATTTCTTTAATTTTATGTTATCTAAATCAATCCTATGATTGCATTCTTTTATGTATTGCGCAACACTAGATTTATTTATTTGGTTGTGTCTGAAGTGAGCTAAGTGTTCTTTGAATCTATTTTGAGTTTTGATTGTCCCAGGTATACTTTCTCTAGGGTAATCTTGGAATGAAATTTCATAAATGCCAGATTTGTGTATTGGTGCAGTATTGTCTATGGGGTTATGATAGAGGTTGGATAGTTTGTTACTATTAAAAATTACCGGAGAAAAATAAAATTAGGAGAAAATGTTTTTCAATCTGTTGCTAGTTCCCTGGAAATAGGGAAGTTTAAGAAGTTGTGTTTTTTGTCTTGAGTTGAGATTACAGCTGTGTTCTGTTTTATTTTGAGTTTTCTATTTTGTTTACAATGTCTTGGTCATATCCATTTTTGCGATATTTCTGATGTGGTTTAATTCTTTCTGGAAGGTCTGTTAATCATGGAATAGAATGGGGTTAGTTTGTGTAAAATATGATGATTTGAGTCATACAGTGTGTGCATTTCAGTGTGAGTGGGTTTCCTATATATATTAAATTTGAACTTATTTTGTGTTCTGATTATTTTCAAATCCAAGAAAAGTCATGTGCCATTTGTTTCTTCTTTGATGGTGAATTTGAGGAACTTGAATTGTTCATTTAATTTTTCTAAGAAATCTGTGGTGTCACATATTGAAGTGTCGAGAATAGCAAAAATTTCATTGACATATCTGAATCACTGAATTTCTCTCTGCAATAATTTTCAAAATAATTCGTGAATAAGTTAGAGAGGAAGGGAGAAAGGCAGTTCCCCATTGCTGTTCTATTAGTTTATTTGTAAAAATTTCCTTCAATTTGAAAGAAATTTTGGTTCATGCATGGTTTTGTTAATAGGATATACTCTTTGATTACTTCTGGGGATGGGTTCTGTTTTGATAAGCAATCTTCAAGGAATTGATAGGTAATATCTAAGGGGATGCTAGAAAAAAGAGACTTAACACACAGCGCTACACACAAAAATCCACACCATTGGTGCTGACATTAAGTTTTTCAAAGATTGCAGAATGTTAGCATTTTCCCAAATTTCACCAACATCTTTCCTGAAACAGAAAACAACTTAGCAAAAAGAGCTATAATTTCCTCCAAAAGAGATTGGATAAACCTCGAGATAAATTCTACAGCAAATGCTCTCACCTAGAACTACAAGCCTACAACGTTCATTTAAAACTGACCAAAAACTTAACCCCAATTGAATCATCACTATGGGATTTTCACATAAACAGAATACATGAAATTAAACTTCATAAAATCACTCAAAACATAATAAACTTTGCAGAAATCTCAACTCTTTAAAACAGAAACAACTTCAGAAAAACTCCTCGCATCCTGTCAACACTCTAAACAACTTAGTTAATCTCTCCAAAGAATCCTTCAACAAATTACGCTTCTCTCAAAAGGTTTAAAATATAATCTTCCTTACAAAACACCCCTGATACAAGACACTATCACAGATATAGAATCCCAAATAAAATTCCTACCAAAAAAGCTCCAAAAACATCATCTGAAATTTATATCTTCAACAGATCAGAAGAAATTTGGAAGACAAAAACAGAACATTTACCAACACAAAAAACTCCAACAAGAAAGAACACAACATTTTTAAAACATTTTATGAAAAAGATTGCTTTTACCTTAAAGCTCTCAAATGAAACAAAGAAGTGATCATTGACAAAAAATAACATTTCGAAAA
The DNA here is from genome assembly GCA_036926295.1 of Pachydiplax longipennis. Taxonomy (NCBI): domain Eukaryota; kingdom Metazoa; phylum Arthropoda; class Insecta; order Odonata; family Libellulidae; genus Pachydiplax; species Pachydiplax longipennis. Next base: position 6,569,988 of record JAVFKF010000024.1, on the reverse strand, counting down.
AGTCTCATTCACCTTAAATGAATGCCATTATGAATCGTTTCCAAAAAAACTCCTTAAGCAAAATGATCATTTCCACCAAAGATACTCTTAAAATTTGCAAAAATCTCATCACTAATCCCATGAACATAAAACTCCATATATCCAACCCAACAGTTCTGAAAATGTATTGCCTACCCAAAATACATAAGAAAGGCATCCCTCTTAGACCAATCATATCCTCAATGAATTCCCCCACTTACAACTTATTTCAATGGCTTAACCAACAGTTCAAGCAATGGCCCCTCGATCAATTGTCCTATGTTAAAAACAAATCATTTATCATTATATTTCTGTAATTCCTGTCTCTCTTTTCCAAATATTCAGCTCAATGAAATCCCAATGTTACTTATAAATTTAAAATGAACAATTCATGGAATGAAGAAAGGTTTGTTTGTTGCTCCAAAAATATATATGATACAGGTTTCCCCTGCTTAACACAAGACCTATTCTGAAGAAATGCCATGCAAAATTAAATCATGGTAAATAAAAATTTTAAATCCTCATATACCCTATAATGAGATTCCTCTATATATTATTTTAAAACATGCTTTTTTGGTGATCGGGACTTTTCTCCCTTATTACTAAACCAATAGGTATAAATGAATGACCGTTTGAAGGGAAAAGTTGTCAGGTTCCTGCAAAAAATAGTCAGACAAATGAAAAATCCACCATTTGTTAGACAAATTGAATTTATATTTTAATCATCGCGTTGCGTCTTGGACGAAAAAATACCCAGGTTGCTATATACAGATTAAAATTGTTTACTTGTTGACGAGTGTAAACAAATTTTATAATCAGATAACTTTTTTGGTTATAAATTGATTGAAGCGGTGTTAGTAATTAATATTATAGTCTCCATGAACGAAGACCTTGATGTCGTACACATCCACGGCAGTTTAATAATCAAACCGCATTTCATCTTACGGGAGCAGAACGACAGCCAAAGAAACATGAACATTGCCGAATATGAAAGTTTGCGTCACGGTTTTATCGTGTGGAATGTTTGAACAATTTTCCATGATATTACTTTCCGGTAGTTTTAATTTAAGATCGACCATTTTACAATTAGATTTTGGAGTATTCATAGAAAAATTAGAGATTTTAATTACGAGTCATGCGATCAAAATATTTAGGTCGTTTTCCGAGTATTCAAATTTATTTTGGTTAAACTTTCGTCTGTTGAAAATTTTCTATATATCCTATGAAATGATTTTTAGTGTTTATATTTTACTCACAGAATAAATAACATACAACATTTATTCATATCTAAGAGTAAATAATAGGATATCATACCTGCGATTCTAGAAAACTCACCTCTATGGAATACAAGCGTAAAGAAAGCCCAAGCTTGCATTTCCATTCGCTATGCCTGGAGTACAAAAAGATGCTCAACCAATTTAATAGTATGAGTAGTAGTAGACGTAAGAGTAGTATTTTAAACTCTAAGTTTTGTGAATGGGTTAAAATACCATGATTGACTACAATATTTGTGTGAGAGACATTCAAAAAATGCGGGCAATGGGTTTGCTACATTTGCTATACTTTACTTTGCACTTTTACAATGTATCACAATGTATGGTCTTATGAAAGTGAGACTCACACCGCAGATACTTCCCCCTCTTGCTTCCCTCTCCAAAATTAGTAACATTTTCTCTCATTCTACGCCGGCAGGACAAGCTTTCAACTAATTATTGCTGACTATATATCTTTCAGTAATTGAATAAATCTGATTCAGTGAATTTATGATGCAATTTCACTACAGACGAGTAGTAGTTATTTTTATATTTCGTGTACGAAGAGAAAAAATAGAAAATAAATAAGTAACATGGATGCAGGAGGTATATTTGTTGCTTTATCTTGGTTATATATGTTAAACACGAAGCCTTAAGTGACACATCATAAAAGGAAGTGGTATTTAGAAAATAACAGAGTTTACCAAAATGTGATGGCGGCAATGTGGTAGTGATGTTTGTATTTTTGTCTAAATTTGTGATGTAAAAATACATTAAGTGAATTGAGGTATTCAGTATAGGATAAATTATATATACGTTGTTATATCAATGACACGTACTATTCGTGATTATAGTGCTAAAAGAAAATTTTTAAAACATTCTATAACATTTACATTCTCACACTCTCTAAGAAATTAGGGACTTCGTTAAAGTTCAAGTGGTAAGGGATTAGAAAACGTAAGAGTTTGAATTTGCCCCTAGATTTTCGTTACTGAACGTGTAGATACCAATACCTATCGATACTAACGAGGTATGTCGAAACTGACACTGACATGGAATATGAAGGTGCGATTTTCTTGGTATGTTTTAGTATTTGTGTATTCGTCTGTAGTGATTAGTGTTTGCTACTATAAGGTAATTCGTTGGGGAAATTGAGTATTAATGTCGTCTGCAAAATTTTCACACGGGGCAACTAGCAGTCATTATTTTTAAAGCATGAAATGTTTTACGCAAACACATTCATGTATGTAATAAAAAATGTATTCTGTGAATTTAGTTTGTCAGCTAATTGTAATTAAGTAATTCTCTTCATGTTTCTGAGACTTACCATTTTGATATTGAGAGTTCTTAGAATTTAATGACTAACTAAATCATCATAGTATATTAGTTATAATGATAAATGAATGGACAAGGGAAAATTTTGGTAAGGAAATTATATTTCATTGAAAACATTAGCTGAAGACTAGAATGACCTTTACATCAATTTCTACTAAAGTAGATGTAAAACACTAACCAAGCTTTCAGCTGAAAATGCAAATATGTAGATAAAATATCTACTAAGAAGCAGTAGCTGAATGTAAATTTGAAAGACTGGATATATGAGCCCATCAGTTTACCAATTGACAACAGATGGTCAGCCAATTTTGTAATGCAATAATTGAATATCTTCTGTGCTTAAGAACGACTTCAAAGTGAAACATTCCAAAATCCAAGAATAGTCATTAGCATACAACCTCATATTGTACATTGTAAGATTATAACAACATTAATTTAGGTTGGTTTTTTGGAATTCCTTTGTTCAAATCATATTGCTAAGGATCCATAACCACCAAGTTTTAGCTACATTCTTTACGATTCCACAGTAAGAATGATGTTACAACTTCATAAATCTTAGAAACGAGTTTCACAATTATTAAAAGGAAATGTCATTAGAAAGTAGAAAGGCTTAGACAAAATTAGTGGGTTATTTACACCTGATTCACAAAAAGACTTCCACACTGATTGTTATATTTCAAAAAATGTTGTGTTGATTTAACTGAAGAAAAATTGACATTTTTAAAGTTTTAAGTCATTAAATCAGTAAAGGGAGACTTCTGCTCAATTTTATCATCAACTGGAAGCATTTAACGGTTAAAACATTCTGGTGGTATATTACTTTTAATTACTCAATTGGCATTTGCTGACAAAGTCAAATAATCTCACTGCTAAATAAGATAATCCTTCAAATGTAGCATTACTTAAATGGAAGGCACACATTCTTGTCTTGCTCAACTGTCCTACATTAATTTGAACCACTGTATGCAAGAATTTCTTTAGAAAGAGGACTAAATTCATATTAAAAACCAACAGTAATATCAACGATACAAAATTGCAAATCCACAATTTTTTATAAATGCAACAGATCAATTCCAGAAGAGAAATTGGAAAATAAAGGTCACTTGGTTTGTGATTTACAGAAGTTGCTATCAAAGTATTTGGCTCCATCGTCATTATTTACACCTACATATTTCTCTCAATTATCACTTGACAAGCATCTTTGACAATATGCTTTCTATACAGTTACATAAGCTGTAAAAGCTACCTTCACAAAGATGTTTCTTACCCTGGCAATCATCATGGTCGTCATCAATCTAGAGACCAGAGATCGCAAGAAATGTCTACATTAAACAGCAGCATTGGCTGCATCTGAAAGAGCTTTCATGTGCTCACTATTGGCAAAGAATTCTCTTTCTATTCGATTTGATAGGTTTGTCAGTTCAGAAAAATTTCTAACCGTGGATGCCAATCTATTATCTGGCAAAGGAGTACTCATGAGTGTGAACACATGTCCAAACACCAGAGCGTCCAATTCTGTGGGCCTGCAATTAAATACACATTGTTCAACAGTTTTCATTTACAAGGATATAGAAGTCAAGTAGTACAATATAGGGCAATGAGTGGTGTTATAATGAAATAAATCTTAAACTGTTAAGGAGGTTAACATTACTGAACTATGGCAAATTATTAGAGACATTTATTCAAAGATGTTTAAATGACAACTTTCCAAAATTGTTATCTACTAAGAGAAAAGCAACAGAGGCTGCATAAATCTTCTGACGCTATTAAAGGTCCTCGGAGATAGGAAATTTCTCCAAATAAACTTTGAGAGAGTATAAATTCATTAATTATTATAGGTAAGAAATTCAGCAGAAAACTCATACAATAAGTGATGATATGAGAGCTTAGAAAAGATCTATTTAATAATTAGTTCAATAATAGGATGAAAGGATAAAATATCTTCATAATACAATGAAAAACTTTGTTACATCAAGTAGCAAAAAAGATTTCCATATAAAAAAATCGATTACTTAAGAAGCTTGGGGACTCCTAAAAACTTAATTCAGCTAAATGAATGTTAAAAAATACTTACTTTGAGCCAAAGAAATAAGGTCCTTGCCCTAATCTACTAGCAAGTGTTGAACAACACTTATGAACGTCTTCATATACCTGTAAAAGAAATGGGAACAATTCAACTCATCTGAGTAATAAAAAAGACATGCGTACTTTATAGCTAAACACAGACCTCTGATAGACTTTTCGATAACCATCCATAAACTTTTAGCCTAGAGATGCACTGCCTGCGTTTCCGCCAGCAGAGTAAAGAATTCAAGGGCCAAGGATAAACGCAGCCATAACGCGGCTTTGTGACAGCATCAAAAACGTCCGGTACATTCCACAGAACATATTGCTGCAATTAAATAAATTTCCAATGATTATGAGATAATCAATTAACCACAGAAATAAATTATCAATAGGGTCGCAAATTTACCTCAGCATTGGTTAATACTGTATTCACTAGAGACATGTATGCTCTCATATCTCCTTTGTTTTTGTCGTCCAGATTATTCGATAAACTTACTTTCTTATGAGTGAAAAATGCGACTATAGGATCGAGTTCTGATACTACAAATGATCCGCACTTAATAAACGGCACTTGACCTAAGGGAAAGATTTAATTTGTCGTTCACATTAAATTCAAGGCATGCATTAAATGATGTACAGCATATATTACCTGAGGGAGACATAAATTCAGCATTACTTCTCATCTCTACATTGAAACTTAGGTTACACATTTTTAGATAGGCCTGAACGGCAAGACAATTCGCAAAATCAGTCAACAAAACCTGTTCCACTTCAAAGGGTTCATATAATCTTATATCATCTTGCCACGATTCTTCATCTGAAAGTAATTTAAGATAAACGATTACTTAAGAATCATAGAAATGAAATGTTAAGCGTTATTTTTGAAAGAAGAAAGATTAATCTAACTCGGTATCAATGAATCTTGCAACCGTATGGAAGGCATAGTTAAAATCGTTAAATGAAGAGATGACAAGTTCCTGGCTTAGAACCCTTAGAACTATAAAATGTATAAAATACAATTCATGAATGAAAACGATCACTTCCCCTGCCGAACCATTAGGGTGCGCACTACGTTTAGCATCTGTCTTCATCTACGAATTTCTTATTTTTCAAATAGATGTAAAATTAAGTACCATTTGTAAATAAGTGATTTTGATAGCCTTAAAAATGATTAAAGACGCTACCATGTAAACAAACTGGTGCATCTCCATCTTCAGCGATATATTTACAAGCCCATGCTGTTATATCGAATAGTTTATCTTCCATAACAAAACTTTCCTCATTTTCCTGAGGTGGATTTTTTCGATTTCTGAAATTTCTAAAGGAAAGAACTTCTACTTAAAATGTCTCATATTAAGAGTTTACGTTGACGAATTTACCACTAGTGACGCCTGGCTCCTGATCCGTCATTTTAGAGGATATATACTTTGAAATCAGCAAAAAAAAGTTCAGTTATAGCAAACCATAATGTTCAAGTTCATCATTGCTGTAAGAAGATTCGTTGCTAAGTAAATACTTCTATGAATTTATTCTTCGACTCAAATGTAAAAATGTAATTCTAAGATAAATTACTAATTGGTTATATGGAACAGAAAATGAATTATGTACCTCATGATTTATTAACAATTATGAAATTATTTATGGATTACTGAATGAACTAAACAACATTGACTGAGGCGCAGACATGTTGTTGTTCTGTATTGATGGAAGGATGTATTGATTCCACTATTTGAATTTGAACAGAAAAGAAGACAACTCAAGAAGTTAAAGAAACCCCTGAAGATTTCTGTACTATGCCCAATACTTAATGTGACATAATTTATGCTCTGTGAAAAGCATCTTGTGGAGAATTGGAAAAGAAGCATTCAACAATCTCTATAGCTCTAAGAAGAACTATTTATTTGTATACTGGTTAAAGTAATAGGCTCATCATAAATTACAAAGAACATCAACATCTTTTGTTTCGCTTAGGAGTCTCCTTCATAGATATCTACCTGAATAAAAATATTTTTCCAATTGTATTATGCACATACTCAGATATGTATACACAGGACTACCAATTCGGCTTCCATGAGCAGTTAATTGATACTTGTACATACTTGAAATAAACCAATGACTCATTTCTTATACTGATTCATTTAAGGTTTTAGTCATGAGTTGATGCTAGATCCATATATAGATCAGGCAATACTTTATATCTTTCTAAATTATGAAAATTTTCTATTGTGAATATCTTTTATTGTTCCTTACTACAACCTACAGTAAATGGCAACATAAAGCACTATTTTATCTAAAAGGTGAATGCCATAGATTATTTCACAATCTCATATTAAGCACAGTGATTGCATTAGGAACAAATTTTAATGTATAGCAAACAGAGCATCAGTGGTAAGTAACATTTATTTTCTTGTTACTCTTGAGAAATTGAAAATGAATTTTACTTCCTGCTTTGTAGTTATAATGATTTCCTTGATAAGGTCTGTGTTTTGTAATAATTTTGATTATATTCATTTGAGTTGAGAGCTTTCAACATTGCAATTTCTCTTTGCTGTATCTGGTGAAACTGGGTCTGAAGTCCCAAGGAAAAATAATAGGCTTGAAAAAGCCTAGTTTTTTCCTGGATTCAGACCATCTCATGCAAATTCACCTAAATCCCATTCCTTGGATCTAAAGTGTTGAATTTTTCAATTAATTTTTGCTAATGAGTCTCTAGGAGCTCGTACATTGTCAGCTCCTATGTGAATCCAATAGTCCATTGAGATCATGATATTTGGCTTGACCATATGTAATTGATAAGCAATTTCTTCTCTCCTATTATCAATTTCATTCTATAATTGTATTGTTTTTGAAAAAGAATGGATTAAGTTTCTTTTAAGAGAGGAAGACCATAATTCCAAGATCACATAAGTCAGGGTATTTCTGTACGTGTACTCAAACATGAAAATAGGATTCTTCTCCCTAAGGATATCAAACAGGCATTTTATAATAACATTCACCTCAGATTGTTCTTTTGTATGTACAAAGATAAGATTTAGAAACTCAAAAGACCCAGAATTTACAAATTAAAATGTCATAACAGTAACAGAAAATATATTCTTACACAATGAAATGAAAGGCCTTTCTATCCTCGTAAAGAAACAATCCTCTATCTCTACTCTTCTGAAAAACTTATTAATATATACACATGAATGATATGCCTGATCACATAACAAGCATACCTGGCAGCATCTTACATGCTGATGACAGTGACATCCTTATTTCATCTTCAGGTTCTGAATCTCTTCTCAACTAATGCGGTCATGTTACTAAGGAGATTCACCTATGATCTCTCAATAATTTCCTTAAGCTAAATTCAGAGAAATCTCAAATGATTCATTTAATTCCAAAAAATAAACCTACTCAGATATTAAACACTTTTTTAGATGGCAACTGTAAGTTGACTCTTCCAACTTTCTTGTCGTACACATAAACTCATTGGGATTCACATAATGATTTCCTTTTAATAAAACTCAGTCTTCTCTGCTTCCTCATTGGCAATATTCATTTCACTGTCTGATAGCTTAAAACTAATGAGCTTCTATCTAGTTATTATGGTCTTTTTTATTCTCCTATTGAATACAGCATAATGTTCTGGGGTCCTACCCTGCCATCAAAATATTCAAGCTAACAAAAGAATAAGACTAATAGCTAACTCCAGTCTAGACTCACCAAGCCTTCCTCTCTTTTAGCAATTCAAGATTTTACATCTTTCCTGCATTTTTATTCTCTCTTCAGTTTTACATGTTAAATTCCACCTAAAGAACTTCAAGACAAACGCTGACATACATACATAACACATAATACCTTATGCTTGCACAACTCATTCTCAAAACAGCCCAGTCTATCTTGCTATCATCTTATGTAACATACTTCCTGAAGAAATAAGGACTGCAATCTCTTTACCTTTTTTTAAATCTAAGGTCAGAAAGTACTTAGTCAACAGAATGTTTCATTTTATTAGATCCAATCCATCCCCATATTGACTCATTGTATCTTACTATTGTATTGTATATAATTATATGTTATTTTCAAATTCATTTCTGCGAACCTCATATTCAATTTTTATATTACTCATATTGTCCATTCTGTCTATTATATATGTATATCATCATCAGCCATTTTCCATCCAATGTTGGATGTAGGCCTCCCCAAGTGCTTTCCCATTCTCTCTATTCTGAGCTTCTATTTGCCATGCCACCCTTAAGTATTTAATGATCTCTCTATTCCATTGGCCCTTTGGTCGTCTTCTTGATCTCTTCACATTTCTTGGTGTTGTCCAGTAAAGAACTGCCCTTGTCCAACGGTTGTCATTTCTTCTTGCCACACACACACACACATATGGGCCATTCCATGGGAAATCTGACAGAAATGCAGAATATTTCCAATGCGTTCCATCGATATGCCCACAGACTCAGCTATCTCACGCAACTTTGCTTTACGATCGTTCAAAACGATCAGATGGACTTTTTTTATATTTTCTGAAGTGGTGGCCTTGGAGGGGCGTCCAGGGCGTTCGGCGTCTTTGGTGCTGACACGACCACGTTTAAAGTCTGTGAACCACCGTTTCACTGTCGCTTCCGAAGGCAAGGATGTTGGGTAACATTTATCTAACCAAGTTTTGGCTTGGACAGTGTTTTTTCCCATCAAGAAACAATGTTTAATCAAAACTCGAAACTCGTCTTTTTCCATCGTTCGCGAAATGCCTAAAATTCGTGAAAACAATCAGCTGCCATTCGGGAACTAATACATGAATTGTCATGAAATTAAAAACAGTGCCATCTTAAGGTTGGTTCTCAAGTGAAATGTGCAGAAAAAGTTACTAGTGGCGACATCTCTATGTTAGGCTCGGGACTTTTCAGACTATGTAGTAAGGCGTTAGAAAACACAAGACTTTTTATATGGCTATTGAGTTTCGTTACTGGATGTGTAGATAGCGATATCGCTACAAACGAGGTATATCGAAACAGACACTGATAAAGAATATGAAGGTGTATATTTTAGTTTTTGTGTATTCGTTTGTAGCGATTAGTGTTTGATGAAGTGTATTTGGGTGGGAACTTGAGTATCAGTGTCGTCTGCGAAAGCTTCGCACGGGGCAACTAGTATTAATTAATATTAAATAGATATTATGTCATTCAAAGATAGCTTCTTGATTTTTAAGACCTATTTAATTAATTTGTTGAACTTTGCTTACAGTGAATGTATGTGATGGTGCATTTTTGTCTCTACATAATTTATTTAATCAATATTACTTAATTCATTATAGATTCATGAAATTAATTGAAACAAAACTTCATCATTTCTATAAATGATTTAATTGCAATACAGATATCAATATGAAATGGCTTTGTAAATATTACTTCTTTTAATAGTTTGAATTATCATGCATGAATTACTACAATTTTTATTATTTTTCCTATAAACTAGTATTATAAACTAGTTAGGGTTAGTCCTTGGTCCCAATAAAATATTTAAATTTAATGTAGCTCTATGCAAAGTTGTATCTTGAGTTAAAGAAATTCAACTTACTGCATGATATTCATTGGTCCAATGTATCTAATAACCTTGGAGTGTTGCATTATATCTTTCCATGTCATATATTGCTTTAGATGAGATAAATAAATATTCCTCTGAATAAGTATATTTATAGTTTCCATTGAAATTGATATGTACTCTGGGGTCCACAGACAGAATCACGTGCTCAACTTTAACACCATTTATTGTAAGACTTCCTCCAACGACAGCTACATTGCGAGAGGGGGCGGCAGTGCTAACCACCAGTATATATACGTACATAGAAACAAATGAAGATGTGCGCACAAGGACAAATGAAACCAGAAATACGTTACTGAACATATACACAACAGTAATAAACCATAAATTAAATTCCACTTGAAACTATTGTTACTTGCAATTTGTTAATTATAGTAATAAATAAAGTAAATAATTTATTAGAAATTAAGGTGATATTTTCTTCTTATAATGTTTTTACAGTATATTTAACTAAGGTAAACAAGTTTATGTTTCAAAGGATCATACTAGTGTTTTGAAAAATGTGTCATGTAGTTGGAAAAATATGTTTTCTTGAAAAACATTTATGCAGGTACATACGTAGGTATGTGTAGTATTTTATATAGCAGGTATAAAGGTATTGATTCAGTTTCATTTTAGTAAGCTAAATTTTTATTAGGGATTAACACTTTTTAATAGATTGTGATGTTTATTTTCATCTTTTTATTAATTTGATTAAAGTATATAAATCACAATATTCTTTCTCAGAAATTAAATGTATCACACATCTTTCTTTTTTTCTTACAAGTAAAAAATGAACTCTAAAATCTATATCACAAAAAGCTAGCAATAAATACTACAATATAAAATTAAATAAATTAAATCTTTTTCCTAGGTAAACACAATCTAAATGAATAACCTTACCTAGGTCTTTCATGGTAAAAAAGGAGAATGACATATCATGCATGATATGTCATTCTCCTGTAGCATGAATGGCTGGAGATTCCAAGGAAACAAATACTTATTATCTAAAAATAATCCCTCGCCAAAACCAACAGCTATGACCAGCATTTACATTTGACAAAACCTTATTTCATTCAAAGAAAAGGCACTAATTGAGATATGGACACTGAAGAGGATCTATTCTTAGCTATTACTATAGTTACCTAAAATAAAAAAGGACAAGCTAAATCTGGCTGCTAAACCAGCAGACAGTACTATACTGTACAAGAAGCATACACGCATGTGTGAGTGCATATGTTTGTGTATGTGTATAGAAGCACTGGAATCAATTATTATATTGGTGATTTCTTCAACTACATGTGTTAATTGGTTTAAGATAGACAGGTTGACCTGTCGATGGAGATGAACCTGAGCAGTTGAGATTAGAAGATTTCAATTTTGGCCACAAAAGTCTCAGATCAGCAGCCTGCACATGATGAACTGTGAAGGTTTGGTTATATCCACAAGGGTCATCTAACTTTATCTTCTCATAATTGAAAGAGGGGTGGTTTGTGGGATGCAGTCCTGCTACCCTGGCACATATCCCAGTCACAAATACATCCTCCATGTGGACGAGTGATATGGAGAGAGCAGCTGAGTATAGTCCCTTTGCCACGGAACGTGACATGAGGTAACCTGTACCAGACAAATAATTTGGATAAACAGTTTCAGGAAACATATACTTGGGAACATACCACTTAGAATTTGAGTTGAGAATTGGAGCTGATCGGCAAACAAGGAAACCTTCAAGGAGAGTATCTTCTGCCTCATAAGCCATCATCACCTGTGATTCATGTGACTGACCAGCATCTGTTGCCACCAAGCCTTGTTCCTGCTGCAACTTCTTCCTCTCACGCACTCTCTCCTGTAGATGTGTCACAATAGTACCTATATTGACAAACATATCATCATCTGTTTTCAATATATAAGAAGCAGAAAGACAATGCCGAGAGGCCCACTTGAGTAGCATCACTGACTTAATTGTGAGATTGTTGTAGCTGTCAACAAAACTTTCCTGGATGATGTCACTATGGAGGCGGCTTTCTTCATGTATCTTAATTTCAAGGTCAGTAGGAAAAGGTGGAGCAGGTTTACCAAGAAGAAAGGCCACACGGGCTGATAAAGCAACTGCCTCTGATGCCCAAGTCTCTCGAATTGCTTGTCGAGCTTCAAAGTTTGCCACTGATGAGCAGACGATGATGAGAAGCAGTATTCCATCATCCTCTCCTTTCTTCTCTGCTTTCCTGCTTTCATTCCCTTTGTGGAAGCTGCAAATTTTTGATGCTGCAATGACTGAGGTATCATCATCTGGTTGCACCCACACACGAAGATCCCTTGTGGTGTTCTGGCTCCAGCCTAATACAGGTGCTGAATCAAAGATAAAGCAATGGTTCTGGAGGGTTTTAAGAGACATTGTTACCCAATCCACACCAAAACATTTGTTGGAACTTGGTGTATATCAGTCAACTACATTAAAAATGTCTTCAGTAAGACAAAAATATGAAATAGTTTCTCTTATCAAAAAGATAACTATTCAGCTAAATACTGTACCAATGTATTTTATATACTTATCCACTAATATAGAGATAAGGAACACACCAGTTAAGGTGTAATGAATAGCAAGGTAGGAAACAAATACTCAAATATTTGAAGAGAATTGTAAAAACAGAACTATTTAATTGATCATGACTCTAACGTAAAATTTTCAACTGTTTTGAATTTTAGATGAATAACCAACCATTACTGAGAATAAAGACTATTAAATTTTACTTTAACCACACAATTTTACTGGGAAAGCTGGGGTAATGAATATAGCCTGTAATCTAATAGAAAGTGCAACAATAGAAAACAGCAAAAACATTTTGCACCTGAAAAAGAGACAAGAATGTCATAAAGTATGAGTCTGCTAAGCTGGGAAATCTCTGATACTCTAATTTTTTCCATTGCAGTTGCAATGGGTTTGAAATCACTCATTCCAAAAATCTTTAGAGCAAGCTCAATGTAATTTTCAAGTATTACTTTGCTTCTAAATCATCATCTCTAACAGATTCTCAATTCACTCATATCAAGCTTCTTCTTTAGTTTAGCTTTTTCTCCCACATTTATGCAACCATGAATCACAGTCATCAACATTCAGTCACAAGCAGGCCAAATCTTTTGGTGACTATCAATTGTACGCTGTATTAGAAGGAAGAGGAAGATATATAATTCCTTGTCCAAAACAGTGACAAAATGATAGTCATCAATAGATGTTTCCTGCCTTTCTCTATCTTCTCTCACTTTCTGTAACAGGCATGCTTTTGGTAGTAGCAGTTGATTGTTGAGATTTTGGCATCACTACTGTGGCATGGAGTTGAGGTTGCAGTTTCATAACTGTTGTGTTGAATTGAGTTTGAGGTTTCACAACAGTAGTGTTATGTTGAGATTGTTTCATCACTATGAGATCAACAACAGCTGGAACTGACTCTAAATGTTGAAAATCTTCATATTTTTCTGTGGGCTCTAGAAGATCTGAAATATACATATCTCTATTTAAGACACATTTCTACATAACCAATAACCCTTGTTTTTTCAAAATGAAACAGAAGAGATTAATACGTCCAATTGAACTGGGACATTTTTCTTGTCCTTTTCTCCTTGGGAATTACCTCAGTTTCAAACCTATACATGTATAATCACATTTATCTCATATTGTTTGCTTTAATAGCTACCATGGATTTACAGAATTAATCAACCTGAAACTCTATTTTTATTTACAATAGGTGACAATGTAATCATCAAAAGATATTGCCAGTCTGGCTCTAAGTGGATTTTTCCTTTCACCTTCCTGAAAAACCATCCTTTCCGCAGATTCAGCTGTCTTTTGAGGCTGTGGCATCTCATCCAGAACAACATTAGCTGAGGAGGACTCTTTCAAATGTAGAACATCTCCATCCTTTCCAGTGGCCTCTGGAGGGTCTGAAACATACAGTTTTTCATTATATATATATAAAATTTTTTCTACCTTTCGGTAGGTTCATGTGCCCCCACATTCCCTATTTAATTCGCTCTCCATCAAATTCCCGGTAACTTATCCCACCCCTTAATTTGTCTAACAACTTCTGTCTTTGTCTTCCCTCTGTCTCTTCCCTATCATTCTTCCCTCGATCGCTTTCTTCAATAATCCCTCTCCTCTCAAAATTTGACCCACCCATTTCTTTTGTCTATATTTAATTACTTCAATCATTACTCTTTTCTCCCCAACCATCTCTAGAACCTCCTCGTTTGTTTTTCTATTGACCCAACTTACTTTCTCCATTCTATGCCATACCCACATCTCAAAAGCCTCCAATCTTTTAACATCCTCTTTTCTTAACGTCCATGTTTCACACCTGTACAACATTACACTCCACACCAAGGATTTTACCAATCTTTTCCTGATTCTTTTATCAAGTCCCTTTGTAATCAGTTCCCTTTGCTTTATGAATGCTTCTTTCTAATGCTATCCTTTTTCTAATTTCTGTTGAACATCTTCCATCCTTAGAAAGAAGGCTGCCCAAGTATGAAAACTGATCTACTTGTTCTAGTTTTTCCCCATCCACCCTTATCGTTAACTTAGCTTTCTTTCCCTTTGAAAACCTCATAATTTTAGTCTTCCTTACACAGATTTTCATCCCAAATTCCTTTGCTTTATCGTTTAGTGCATCTACTAGGATTTGCAAACCCCTTTCAGAATCGCACAATAGCTTTATTGTCTGCATATCTTACTGACTTCACTACTTCCCCACCAACCTTTATTCCCTATCTATTTCATCCCAAGCTTCTTTGATCATTTCTTCTGCATATATGTTAAAAAGAGATGGTGATAAAGGACAGCCTTGTCTTACTCCCTAACTCTGCCCATTCCGATTCCCCATTAGCAACTCTTACTCGTGCGGTCTGATTTAAATACAAATTTTGCACTAAATGCCTATCTTTCCAATCCAACCCAATTTTCTTTAGTATCACCATCAGTTTTGGCCATTGAACTTTATCGAAGGCCTTTTCAAAATCAACAAAACATAAACAAACGTCCCTTTTAAATTCTAAGCTTCATTCTACGAGAACCCTCATAACCCCAATTGCATCCCTAGTCCCTTTCCCTCTCTGAAAACCGAACAGATCATTCCCTATGAATTCCTTAGTTTTTCCCTTGATTCTTCAATTCAAAAGTATTTCATTAAATACAACATTTTTGTTTTAATCATTTCTTGAGATTTTCAAAAGTAATCAATCCATAACATTTGGTTTCCTCACAATAGCCAAGCCAGCAGAGGTTTTCTCTTAGATTCCCCCTTAATTTGTCAGAAACATGGCCTTGCCCCCTAATATCCTCTCCTCTCTGTAACCATTCCTCCTACACTCCCCATCACTTATATCTACTGCTGCCTTCCAAGTATCATCTTGCTTTTTAGATTACTTCTGAAGTAATTATCCTTTGACTAAGCCTCTAATCTTCTTCACATTGCTATTTTCTGATATCATGTCAATCTAGGATGTCACTCAGCTCACCATAATCATCCTAATGCACACATTTTCTGGTGGATCCATCATATCACTTTTCTTCTACACTTACAACAGCACCTGATCATGTATGCTTAAATGCTACTTAATTTTGCAAATATAACAGCAAACAACTTATGCGGAAGCTTCAAGCATCTCATTAGTCCATTATTCTTGAAGGATCTTTGAAATTCTTCCATGCTTGGTTTAGAATTTTTCCAGTTAGGACATACAGTAAACAGCAATCCTTTATCATCAATACAATTTGACTCATGACCTTCTCATTTAGAATATTGATCTTCTGTATCATAGTTCTCTGACAGTTATCCTGACATAAATTTTAATGATTTAAATTCTTCTTGATAAAAAATTTCCATATAATTTTCAGTTTTCTTTTCCTTTCAACTTCTCAAACATAGGCAATGGGATACCACTATGAATGAATGCTGCCAGAAAATCAAAATCTGAATGGAAATGTAAGAAATACTGACTTAATGGAGTTGTATTCCTGATACGGCTCCCATTGCTTGTAGTTGTGATAGTGGATTATGGATACACTATGTGGAGAGCAACCAATTAGAATAGAGATAGAACAGAAGAGAAAGAATTTTGTTGGCCAGGAGCTCTGTACGTTGAACTATCTGGCTAGAACATTCTCTCAAGCTATTCAGAATACATTGTGGCTCAATGGACAGAGCACTTAACCAAAAATTGGCAGACCTGGGTTTCATTCCTGGTCCTTTTGGACTTTTTTCAAGTTTATTCTTCTCCAGGAATGCAGTATCAAGTACAAACAAATTCTATAATTTTATTTGAAAATATATATCTATTATTATTCCCATTTGAAACTTTTTAAATGAAACATTTAAATGAAGTATTCCATTATCTAATATGAAAACTATATTTTTTTTGTAGGAGCAGATTGTTCTCTAGTTCTCATACTGTATCAGATAGATATGAGAACTGGTTTAGCAAATTCGGAAATTTCTAAGTACTGGTCTGCACTAACTGGTTTGAGGCAGCTAAATCCTAACACTGACAGTAACTAATTGAATGAGAAACATGGTTGTACATACAAAATAATACCAAATAAAAATGTCATTCATAATTTACATACATATGAATTCCAGGTGTCAGAGATATCTCAACATGAGCATAATGAAAATAAACCTATACAAAAATAAAATTAATTTTTACTTCAAGAAGTATTAAATAAATAGTAAAAATTTGAAATAAAATCTATGACATTGATCTGACCAAATCACCTCAGTGATAGAGGTTCCAAAATATATGGTACTCAAAAGTGAGAAGAACTATAACCATAGTAGCATATGCTGCTAAAACATTATTAAGAAAATTGTATTGGAGACTGTTTAACATAATGGAGGAAAATGTGAGGAAAGAACTGTTTGGAATTTGAAGATAAAGGGATACCAGAAAAGCTATTAATTTTTAATCATGAGAGGAGAACAATACAGAGAGAGGAAAAGGAATGAGCAAATAGATTTGGAAAGAGATTTGATTTATTTATCATGCAGCAGTTTATAATTCAGAAATAAATGGGTAAAATGTTCTATATAAAGTTTCATGGTCCATAGCTGTGAAACTAGGAGAAGAGAGAAAAGGGTAAGATTTAGGCATTAAAAATGTGGATGTAGAAGAGGTTGGAAAATATCATTGGACCAAGTAAGGAATAAAGAGATAGCAAGGAAGGTTTGAGAGGATAGAGAACTCCTATGCACCATTAGAAAGAGAAAGGAAAAATGAATAGGGCAGATATTAATAGGGAAAGGATTTATTACAACATCTTTAGAAGGGCTGAAAAGGAAGAAGAAGGCTGAAAATGATAGATCACATAAAGAGGGGAGGAAAACAAGGGACAGGCCTGACAAAGAGACAAGGATGGGATCTACTACATGACAGAATACCAAATGATAATGATATCATAACAGAAAATCTTTACATATAAAATATGTTAATATAATATAAAATTACTTTACTTAAAACATTTTCCATCAACTTTCTAATTGCCCAAAATAGAATTACGTCATTATCAAGAAGATTACAATGATAGTGAACATTAAAATAGAAAAAAATATGGTCCAATAATATGGACATTTATGAGTCGAAAGGTGAATATTTGGGCAGCAAAGCCTAACAAATGTTGGTAAAAAGTTCCCTGATTCATTATCAATTCATCAAAATATATTTGGTACAGTTAGTAAAATTTTATAACTTAACACAAATTACAAAATTTGAAATGCTCTAAGCTTTTAAAGATTATCATCTCATTGAAATTAGAAAAAATAAAATTAATTAATAAGCAAAAACAGATGAATTCATATTGTAGAATTGATTTTCAGTTGTTGAGTAGCAATAAACATTAAATTTAGAAATTGAAAGTGATACAAGATAATCTTTCACCTTTTTTATCATATGCAGGTAGGTAAACCTTGAGTAGGAAGAAGATGACCAAGAAACAAAAGGCAAAATAGTGTTGGTATGGACGCCTTAATGATCTTATTATGATTCTCTTCCCATCATCACTTTCCTTGTTATAGCCCATCTGTCAAGAATGCAAATATAATTTTTTAAGTAATATAAGTATCTTTTTATCCATTCACGAATATTTGAGGGGATTAGACATATAGATGCCATACCTGAAAGCCCGTTTGTATTTTCCACACAATGAAGATATGCTAATTCTGAAAAATTCATTTTCCTCTCAATAAAATGCACAAAGTACCTATCTAAGAGTTTTTGATTTAAATTTTAAATCCTTTTCAACTATATCGGAGAAAAAGATACTTACTTTACATATGGAAAGACTATTTTCACTGTTGTAACACTTGACTATACGCAGATATGGAAATAAGCATCTTATTTCTAGATGTATCTTTTATCTTTGAATTCGGACGCGCTCCAGTTAACTATACACATGATTATTAAAATTTAATGATCCTTTGCTAAGCATGTCAAGCTCTTTTTTCAGCTCGGGACTTACGACGCTGAGAGACGGAACTTTACTGCAACCCCTTTTCTACCGCCTCCCTCTATCCCCCACCGCACAAATCCAAAAATCGGAGAACAACTGGCCAAAAATAGTAAATACCATGTATATAGTTCGAAAATTTCATGTAAGAGTAATGTCGACCTCCAAAGTTCAATTTTGGCATCATTTTTGCCGTATCGTAGCTAAATGCGGACAAATTCACAATGGAAATGGTAAAAATACCAATAAAACCAGAAAATTTGCTGTAATAAATTATATTATTTTCTTCAGTTTCTGAAATAAAAAAAATCGAAACTTATTTATAACTGAGAAGGAGTCAGCAACCTGTATATCAAACACTCTCGTATTTAATATTCGTAAGAAATATAAAATGGAGACTCGTCACTTCCTTCAGTTAGTAATTCAGTCTCTACATCATCAAAAAGCAAAAGTACATCCGCAGCCAATTCCTTCATTTTCTTTTTCGGTAGCTCATGCAAACTAGAAATCATGCGGTCAAAAGTCAATAACAGCCTTCGGAAAAGGTCATCATTAGCTCGAATATTTCTTTGAATGCTGCTATATAAATCGACGAATATATTTATTTCTCGCCTCCATTGCCTCTTCCGAAAGTTGGCCAATCGGAAGAATGGCTTCTTCTGCAATAGCTGCATCGTGAATTAAAATTTTGTGAATGGTTGGCATGTAATACCAGGTGGGGAATGGGGCAACTCGCCGCCGCCAGCTCGCATATTTTAAATACATTTAGAACTATCTGAAATTACTCGTTCTTCGCAAGGGTTTTAATTATCTAACATCATAGAAAGAAGAAACCCCTTAATTAGTCCTATGGGCTCAATATGACCTTTTTTACAAAATCAATTTAAATAATTATATAATAACCATCTTATTTATTTTTAAGCGGAGATCTACAAAGTAATTCAGCAGTAAATACCAGGTGCAAAATGAAAAATAATATTTGGGAGTTAACATATAACCAGAATTTTGCTATACAATGATATGACAAACCAATTCTGTTGATTTAACCGATAAAATGTGTTAAATTTTAGCGGTGTTACCAAATTTAGGAAAATAAACGTAAATAATTATATAATTAACCGATCATGGTTTTTAAGTGCCCTTATATTAAGTAATTCATTAGTAAGTACCAATTTAAGAATAAAAATCAGATTATACATACCAACTGATAATTACATACATATCAACTTTTCATAAAAAGATATCCCTAGCTGATTCTTTACGTAATACAGTAAACGGAATTAACCCTTAATTAGTCTCGTGGGATGAATGTGACCCCAGGTGGTGTAATTCCCTCGGTAAAGCAAAAACTAATCAAGATATTTTAACCAAATTTTGTTTTGTAAAGATTTTTACCTTCTTACGATAATCTGAGAATTTAGTTAGTTTAAGCAATCAAAAGTATGAAATTTTGGCAGTTTTACCAGATTCCCAGAAATGAATTTAAATAATTTTTAAACAATATTTCAATACCTTTAAGTGCCTATACATAAATTAACTCATTTCTAAGTACTATAAAAATAATTAACACCATATCTTGCATATATTTTGCATAATAGGTTCCGAAGCCTCGGCGATTCGAAGCGCGAAGCGAAATACACTCTTTGATATAAAAGTCAAAAACTAAAGGTCTGTTCAAGATATCGCATTGAAAAAAAAACTGCAAATGAAAATTACAACATTTATCTCGATTTCTCTCGAGACAAGTTCTTCCTCACATGAGAAACCAAAAAGTTTTAGGCGATAAATTGGACTGCACGACGAATTTTTTCATGGGTTATGTTCCAACTAAATAACTTTTTACTAAGATTTGGTTGCCTTAAAATTAATCTCATGTAACTTTTATGCATTCAGATGATACAATGAGCAATGGAAGAAAAAATCAGCATTTTATGTTGGATTGTGAGAGAGAAATGTCAGTTTCAAAAATGTTCATGGGTGAAACCTCGCCAATTCGTTCAATTTTCACTTTTAACTTTGTTGTTTTTGCTATAAAAGCATAAAATTTTCACTATTGTGCTGAAAAAGTTATTTTTATTCAAATTTCATTAAGTGAGTCGGCACATACGCGATGTCTCTATGGTTACAACTTGGGTCGTTTTATTTGATTCTCAAGTAAAAGTTGCTTCCACACTAATCGGTGAAGATTTATCATTAGATTGGATAGCAAAAGAACATTCCCAAGTTCACCTAAGCGTATATCAAAACGGGACAATAAAACCGGTATGGTATCGAACAAAGTTTTAATAAAGACCCCTCTTAACTGAATTTCGAGTCTATCGGTAGGGTCCTTCAATGTAATTCCGAAATTTCCATTTAATTCTATGGTAGAATGCGAATTTGCGTCGAACCAAGGACCATCGGGGAAACAGTAAACTGCTTATATATATACGAGGGTGGTCTGAAAAGTTTTCGACCCCAGATTTTTCAAATATCTTCAGAAAATGTTCAGAAAACATGTCGAGAAATGGCGAAATGTCGGAAACTTTTCATATATATATATATATATATGTATTCATAATTAGAAAGGGGGCGTATTTTGATACCATCTTTGGTCTATAAACTTTCTTTCTTCCCCCAGATTGTAATCATGAGGTGCTTTCACAACTGAGGTCATTTCGGACGAAAAGAAGATACCGGGATAGGTGACCCAAAATATCACAAAAAAATAAGAACGGGTTAGCTATTCGCTAACCCGTTCTTATTTTTTCAATCTTTTCCCTATTAAGGGAAGTTACCACCAACAATATGGTAAACATACATATCATTTTGTTTGAATGGATAAAGAAAAGTAATGCATAAAGTCATATCCTCTCTATAATTCTGTTAACGTAAGATAGTGTTTTACTTAAGTATGTGGAGATGAGACCAAAGTATGGAAGTAATAGCTATCTGAATCCTTGGCGCCCTCGTTAGAAAGCCATGAAGCTGGGAAAAGTTCATTGTTTCCATTTTCTCTTCAAATGATTCAATCAAATTTTCAACGTTTGCAATCATATTTGTCGTTTTTCGGAAACTTATTGTTATAGAATGCTACAGCTAAGGGAAATGGTCATGTGAGTATGAGAGTGTGTCCTGAGAGAGTGTTCTCTTGTTTATCAGTGGAAGTTATAATTTCAAACTGAATATTTTGCAAATTTTTATTATATCCATGTAAAATTATTCACAAATTCTGATAACAAGTACCGGAGTTTATTTACTGCGATGCAGTATTTCGAAGTTTTATTACAAAATTTAAAACCACGCACACCACCTCGTTCGTACATTCAAGCAAATTAGACTCAGCCTGACTTTTAAGGGGTTGTAATATTTAAATTTTAGTACTTAATAATTGGTTATAAATGTATATATTGTACCAAAAATAACCATTACCTTAATGTATCACAATTCGGATATTAACTAGTTATTATGAAACGAGAAACAAATTTACGCTTTTGTTTCTAACAATAAATGCAACTAATTTATTCCCTTTGTTCAATATTTGGTTCTTACATAACTTTACTACGACTTTAATGTAAGAAATTATCTTATTTACATTTTATTACTGTATAGAAATCGTAAAATCTGCAGATATGATTAACATGACTAATATCAATTACTCTTTGTTTTATCACATCATATTCATTAATAATCGATCGATTCAATATTTTTACTCCGTCTTAACTCGCCTAGCGTGTTTTTGCCCAGGTGTCCTCAGCCACCGTAACCCCGTTGTGTTATTTGTGGAATGACCAGCTTAAAAGTTTTATTTTTGGATATTATGGGTAGATTTTTGAGTTCTTGAAGGCAAAATTTGGGATTTTAATTACGAACCTTAGGAATATTCGTACTATTAGTTAGTTGATGAAACTGTTTCCCGAATATTAAAATTGTGGTATGAAAAATATTTAACACAATTTTATACAAATATTTTATGAATAACCATGATTTTTGGCGTTCACTTGGTTCACGGGAAAGAGAAAATGTTCATTATTTATCTCTTTAAAAATTTTAATATTCGAGTTAAGAATATCATATCTACGTATAATAGCCAAAAACTTACCTCCATGGAATCCGTGCTTGGAGAAATTTGAGGCTTTGCATCATCACGTGCGGAACATTGGGTATTACCCCAGTTAAAAGGTAATAAGAGTCTAAAGCTATAAATTAATTTCAGTGAACGTATTATTACTCGAGATAGGGTACGTCTGGTCACCATATTTTAACGAGAGACCCTAAAGAAATGCGGGCAGCAATGGGTACGGTTTGCCGTATGTGCTGACTTACACAACATACAACTTCCCCTCTGCCAAAAACTCTCCCCCATTATACACCGATAGGTGCCGCAATCTTTCAACCGGTCATTATTCAGTAGTTATATCTCATTAATTGAATAGTGCGATTTGAATAAGTGAATAAGAAAAGGAGAAGTTATTTTACGAGCATTAGTTAATCTTATATTTCGTGTATGTTCGAAGAAACTAGAATGCAAGTAACGTAGAAGTAGGAGTAGCTTTGATGTTATCTATTGGTTGCATTTGTTTAATATTGAGCTATAAGTGAGAAATTGTAGCTCGCGTGAACGGAAGTTGTATGCAAATCAACGCCCAGAAACTTAGTTGTAGATCTTCGGATAAACGATAACATTCTCACACTGTCTGATAACTTAAGAAATTTATTTAAGTTTAATTAATCAAAAAAGAATTCAGGTGAAAATTCACAGAGAAAAAGTCTCTAAAGAAAGAAACGGGACTATGTTATATAATTCCCTTGTCAACGGATATTTTTTTAACTCCCCCCGCGGAGTGTGCCTTTGCTTATTGATAAGTAATAAATACTCTTTCTTGCTCGGGAAATTTTGCATATCATTTGAAAATGCTATGCAAAAATCGTTGCCCTATTTTTAAAGTAATTTTGGTAGTACTATCAATATTATTACTTAATAAAAAAAGCGCTACGAAAGTTGAGGTAATGTCGCACGTATGGTATACGTGCGGCATTACCGATTATTAAGAAATACTTCCCCACCGGGAAGAATCTGGGAAGATAGTACTGTTACTTTCCTCTGCGCAAATTACGGATCAAGCGAATACGGTATTCTTTTTTCTTGAGGGAATTAATACCCTGATATAAGTATGGCTCCAGAAAGAAGCAATCTTTCACATGAGTGAGTCGCAATTTGCCTGAGTTAAATCCATCGTAAGCAGCACCCGTCAGTTATGTACAGCAAAGACTTGGTCGATCCACGCCTTCTTCAGCTTAGATATGTTTAATACAGAGTGGGCTCTTGGATTTTCCCACCCTCACATCCAAATCGTACGTGAGAACAACGGTGAATCTCTGCTTACTACGAGATACTCCATTACTTACTCCCTTCAGATTTAAAGTTCTGTTTAAAAAGAGATTCTAAAACGTCTGATCCATGCTGATCCGTTTCTTCTCCTGGAAATTCAGAAGGAATTTATAATCATCTGATTCGTGCACTTCTCATTTGAGTGGAGATTCCTTAAAACGCCACAACCGGTCTGAAGAGCAGTTGAAGGGTTCCCCATTCAGGTTGCCATTATCTAGCGGAACAAACATTAAAGGAAAGTGACAAAGTATATGATTTACGAGACGTATGAAGGTAGCGTGGGTGTGACCCGCCTGGCTTATCCCTCAATGGGATAGCGCGCCTATGAGGTCCAAAGCATATGTATGATTAAATATTAATATTTAGATCAATGGAATTCTTCTTTCCAGATAGTCAAGTAGGTGGACTCCCGTTAACCAATCTCTGAAAAGTACTTCTTCAACTTACGTTGTTTTGCACATATAGGCTACTACCAGGAATCGAACCTGGGACAAAATTTGAACGAGCAACCCACTTGCATATCCTAGACCCCGGAATGATGAATCAGAATTCAAAGTCAAAGGGTGATCAATTTCTCATATATAACTATATATAATGCAATAATATAGGAAGATTTGTCAATAAAATAGAGACGCTCCGCAAAGAAAGGAAGGGAAGTCGATAAAGAGAATCCAGGTAAAAATGTCACGAGGAAATATGCCATGGTACAAAAATGACACGGGAAAGATGTCACTATCTACTACTGTACAATATCTACTTAATGAAAAAGGTTGGCAGAGGGATAATCCCTTTTGTCGAGGTTAACGTAATAATTTCTGCAAGATTTTTTTTACATTTCTTTCATGGAGCCTCAGGTTTATTATTTGTTACCTATGCGATTACTTAAAATTCGAAAGTGGTGTAGTGTATATCCTACATTACACCATAAACATAAAAAAATATATTTCTCCATCATTTTTAGTATGTATCACAGTAGGGGCGTAACCAGGATTTGACTAAGGGGGGAGTCCAAAGCCGTACAGTAAACACATAATTGCCTATAATTCAGGGGCAAGAAAGCTTTCGCCAAACACAAATAGAAAATGGATACAGAATCACATTTCTCTATACATCTTGTGAGTTATCAGTGGAATATGCAACTGTATTTATGTAAACATTAACGTAATCAATTCCGTTTTTCTATACTTCGATGAATGAGCATTTCGTAAACGCTGCAGATATTGTTCGTCATGAAATGCGAATTTTATAAAGATTACGAAGAAAGAAGGAAACTGTTTGGCCTTAAGAAAAATGAGTCTTAATAGAAGCAAAACAAAAATAAAATTGTTTAACTACGCGGTTGCAATCCAAGGTTTTGGGAAATGGAATCATTTCACATAATTTCCAAGATCAGGGTCTCAGAGACCTGGTTTTAACGTTTACTCTGTGACAAAGTATAGCTATTTTCCTTGCACCTAACCCATCGTGCACCCACAATTTACGCCCTACCTCGGTCGGGAATATGACGGATATGTAATAAAGGACTCTGATACAAAATATTTACAGATTTCGATGAAACCCAAAGTTCTATAAAGAAAAATTACCATAATTAAATCCAGCGCAAAAAATAGATGACAGAATATTGGCGGGCGGGAATTCCTTGCGGGTTGTGGTTTAACAATCAGAATTAAAATCGTTCCAAATCCTCAAGAAAACCCATGTTTCCTCTTAGGAAAATATTGAACGCAGTGGACTTATTTTGACGGAAAGTAGTTTCTATTTTAAAGAAATTGTTACCTTTCACTCGCTTACTGTAATATTAAATGAATTATAATTCTTCTTGAGAAAAATATGTGATAAAGAAATATGTGTTTAATATATAGAATCGTTTCGAAAGAAAACACAATTTTACTTAACTTAGGGGGGGATAAATAACTCAACGGTATTCGGGCTGTTGTCCCGCGATATGCTTCAGACTCACTTGTTCTTTGTTTTGGACTCATAGTCGCTCTTTTGAGATACATTGCACGATAGTTAATCGCACAGCATCATCAGATAATATCCTTTTATTATTTTAGTCAACTGCTCCTAATCTGCAGCATTTTTCTCAAATATCTAAAAGATTTTTTAAATTCATTAAGCGTCATGAAGTATTATAGTCATGAAGTTGCAATGGTATTTTAGACGTTTAAATTTCGTAATCATTGTTTATTGGATAATAATAGTCACTTCTATAAACTCTGTACGAAAAAATAATTTCGTAAATCGAGAAAATCTTGATAGAATTTTTACAAGAAAATTGCCTCAAAATTGATAAGTGAAAAACTGAAGACACAAAAAGAATAAATTGCGTACATAGAAAATAATATGTAATTTACTCCTAAGAATATAGGAATTAGGTTGCACCTGCCGAAACAGCCACCTGTATGCAAAAGAAGATAGAAATAAACAAACGATAAATTTTAATAATCGCTATAGACAGTGGTTAGTTTGATTGTTGAAAATTAAATACAGGAATTTGTATTTTCCAGACATTTTTCTATTAAACTGAATAACTAAGGCATGGAGCACACCAGAAAATTCCAATCAGTTCTTAACAAACCCCTTATACCAGGTGAAAATATCATTTACTTTGATTTCATGAATACTTTTTTACCAATATTGTACGAGAAAAAAATGGTATGGAAAAATAGGTAAAAATTAGAATTTTCGACTTAGAGATAAGAGATCATGTAAAACCAAATAAGATTTTAAATACAGGATGTGACTGTGCGGCCAGGTTTTCAATCTTATCTTATGATCAAGCGTAACAAAGTCTGCGTTTTTTTCCATATAGATGCATGTGGAGGCGGGGTGCTTAACGTATTTACTAAGTCGAGTGGTCAGTTGTTTTTCCCAGAGATAAAACCCCATTTACCCGCCATTTCGCGGTGAGGTCCGAGTCCCAGTGTCGTGACTTAAACATGGTTTACTTGGTATTCAACAACGAATTATATCAATCGAATACATATTGAATATCTCACCATTTTTCATAGAAAATATTAACTCTAGATATTTACTCAGAAGAGATCTAACTTATCCATTCATCGTCACTTCCTTTATTTGTGTGGCTTCCTTTATTCCCTGCTTCTTTTATTTGTGTTAACAATTTAGAAGTACTTATTCTTTACATAACTAAAGATTTTTAAAATTATTTATGGTATTGCGTTGCTATCGATTTAGTAAGAAAAGGTTTCCTAGGTGAATGTAGAAACGAAAATTAGTCCCATTCTTAAGTTCTCCGTGGGAGATTTCACAAGTCACGTCAACAACTTGTCGATCAACTCTTAAAGAATAAATATTCAATGTTAAAATGTAAGATCCCATTATTGAAATTATAAAATTAAGACGAAAGTAATAGTTATGATTGATGATCAATAATGATGTGCAACGTAAAAATCATAATATTGTCAATTCCAACTAGATGATAATATAAAGCTACCTGAATGGAATCCTCGACTTACATAAGATAATATTCGGAGAACTTAACAATCCTAAGTACAATACATAAAGTTAATATGTAATATGTAGATCATGCATGTATATATATGCACAATCAATAATGTAATAATAATTAGAAATACAAAATATATGGGATATTTGTGCTCAGGCCTCTGGTGATTTTGATTAAGGCTTCAATTATACCCACAGTGTCGTTTCGTACCTTTTCATTTGAATACTCCTTATATTATTGCGTAAATATGATTGGCATTTAACAAAATTATTGCATTCTATATAGAAGTAACTACAACAATCTGAGTAATTGTCAAAATTGTCTTAAACATTTTCAAAATCGTTATGTACCCCGCGAAAATTCTACTATGGAATTTTCACTGCCCACAGTGTGGCATATTTACCGTGGCATTTTTACCTGTGACATTTTTACGGCGCACAGATAAAGAATACTAATTTTGTTATGAGAAGTAATTTACGGCCACATCGCGAGAAATATGATAAACGCGTTCTTTACGAAAATTATGACGTCACACATTGCTTATTCATCATATGCACAATGATACGATACCCATCACTTAGCCTTTTCGTGTCACACCCCTACCTCCTCTTTCCGTCGAGTAATCTTAATGTAAATAACTTCCGGTAGATTCACAGTTATCTTCCTGAACCTGTCCTCCCTCACCACAAGGATTTCGATATGAATAATTATCGTTTACCTTTACGAATTAGCTAATTTAACTTTCTATATTTTTCTTATTCGTCTCTCATTTTGATTTAGAAATTACATTTATTATGTACAATAAAACTTGTTTAAGACGCCTCTTAATACGCGTGTTTCTCACGGTCCTTTCACAGGAATTATGGCAAGGATTAAATACAACAGCTTTTGTTTAACTCGTTTAAGAATTATTACCTTTTCATCAGTTGTTTCAGTTGATAAATGTTTAAGGATAGTATACTAAAATATTGGTCTCTTTTCTAAGTCATGGCTGTATTTTAATGTAACACTATCTATTTTTTTAAAATTATGGTAAATTATAGTATGTATTAACGATTAATTTCATCAGTACGTTAACGACGATAGTCCTAATTTATTTTTACGACCGGTGTATCTAAGAGGTCTATCCAAACGTCAAGAAGAGTAAATCCGTTTAGACAGCATCAGAACCTGAAAATCAATCAACTAATAATCGAATAAGAAGAAACGAAATAATTTCAACTCGATACAAGGCTACTATGTTCACATTTGAATTTTCAAAGACAGGCATATCTTCTTAACACCTTCGACTCGGTAAGATATTTTTGACTCTCCCCCCGGAGCGGTTGGTTAGTAAGTAATATTATATTTCTGGTTCAGGAAATATGCTTTGTAATTAACCGGCGAATATTTTTTCACTAAAGGAGAACGTGATACCTATTTGGCTGCTTGTCAGTCAATTTAATATACTCATAAAAAATGCATATAAAAGAAAGAATTATTTTATAATTTCTCTTCAATACTATCATTGTTCTAGCATACTGCTGACAACTTAGGATTAATAAACCTTTCAGTGAAATTCTCGTTTATTATCTCTCATTTATAATCTCTCGTTTATTTTCTCTTCTCGTTTTATAATCATAGGCTAAGTTAATGAAGACATAAAATAATAAAAACTCAGCTAATAATGAAACCATTTTTTACACCCTTTCCTCTAGCATAGAGAGTAACCTATAAATTGGGGAATTGGGGTGACCACAAAGTTAAGATTCCTTGGAGAGCAAAGTAGGAAACAAATACACTTAAGAAAATTACTAGAAGAGTAAAAACAAAACTATTTAAATGATCATGACACTAAGGTAAAATTTTAAAGTACTTTTGATTTCACATGAATACATAGGCATTATAGATAATAGAAACCACAATGTGCAATTTTACAATGAAAGATGGAGGAATGAATGTAGTCTGTGATTCAAAAGAAAAATCAGCAGTATAAATTTGAAGAAAAGATTCAAAACAGTAAACAAATGATAAAGATCATCAAAAGATTTTTCAGCCTGTGTTTAAGTGGATATCTCTCACCTTCCTCAACAGTTGGGCTTCCGGCTGCAGCAATTAACTGTTGAGATTGTGGCATCATAACCAAATCACCTTTTACTGAGGAGTGCTCTTCCAAACGCACAACAATTCCATCCTCTGTGGCCTCTGGAAAATCTGAAATTTACAGGATATTTTTTAAAATAACATTTCTTACTTTAATCATTTCCTTGGGATTTTCAGGATTAATCTATTTTCAGGAAATATCTATAGCATTTTGTTTCTTTGAAATTGCCAACAAATAACAGAGGTTTTAACTCGGTGCTCCACTTCCCCCTCACCAATATAGCTTCGAAAATCCACACTATGAATACTTTTGGAAAATATCAGATTTTAGGGATCAAACAAATATTTCTCAATTTTTCTGATGTGAGAGGGTCGAGGCCCTCATCCAAAAATACACCAAGTCCATGTACTTTAAGAAGGGTATTTGTATCCTAGCAAAGCTAATTAGAACAATTGACAGAGAAGATACAACAGAATTGAAGAGTCAAAGTATATCTTGGAAGTAGAGCAACAGAGAATTGAACGAATGAATTGGAGATTAAAACAAGAATTTTCGTATTAAAAGAAGCTTTTAAGAAAAAAGAAATTCATTGTGCAGTAGAGAAAAATTGTAAAATGTTTCGTATAGAGTTTTATCGTGCATAGCTGTGAAATATGGAGAAGAGATAGGGTAGTATTGAGGCATTCACGATAGGAAAAGATCATTGGACTGAGTAAGGAATGAAGAGGTGGTTTGAGAGGATAGAGATACCAATAGGAAGAGAAAGGGAAAATGGATAGGGAAGATATTAAAAAAGATGTAGATTATTACATCTTTAAATGAATTGGTATTAAGTGAGAAAGAGGTAAGGAAGAAGGCTGTAAATGTCATGTGAAATAAAATGTGATGCAAGGAAACAAGGATGAGTGCGAGGATGTGAGTGCGATCTGCATCACGGAAGAATAGCAAAAGATAATGGCATAGAGTCAGAAAATCATTAGGTACATTGTATTTTAATAAATTATGATAATAAATCATTATTTCACTTTCAATCCTAATCCTAAACGAATTCGCCGGCCGGCTTCGTGAAAGCTTCATTGACGTATTCGCTTACGGAGAGATTTCGACCTCTTATATATTTATATGTGCTAAAAACTCGTTTCTAAAATAAGGTGAATCTGCTAGGCGACGACTATTCTAATGCTAATTGGAAGTATCCAATTGGCGTTTGTGACGGGGTGGATTAAATGCTAATTTCACGATACTCACTGGGAAAATCATATTTCGATATTTTTTTGACGAACATATTCTCTATACAGTTACTTTTTGAATATATAACCTTTTGGCAAAATGCTCCTTATTTAATACTAACGCATCTTTTTACTTATTTTCTCGACGAAAAAGAGAAAGAAGATTAAAGAAAAAAGGAGTTACAGGATTATTTTATAAATAGTTTTTATTCAAAAGCGTGGCTTAAAAAATAAGACATTTGTCGAAAAAGAATCGAAAAATAATATTAAACAGTCAGTCTCGTAAACAGGATCTCATTTACATCCACTACGTTACAAACTCAATGCCGTATAGATATTTCCTATCAGCATTAGAATAGCTCTCAAAGTATCATCCTATTTTTAGAAACGTATTTTTAGTACATATTAATGCCGAAAGCCCGAGCGCGTGTAAAGAATGATTTTAAGGAAAAAACACCTCCTATCAGTTTCGAGGGGATCCACGGTCTTACATCTTCGTGTGAGTGAAGGTAATAACAGACCACGAATTTCGCCCAAAAATAATGACGTTCAGAAAGTTGAATGATTGTGCAAAAAGTTAAGTGATAAGTATCATCGGTTCATCAATATATACATGTATTTGGTACAGTTAATAATGTTTTCAACTTAAGAAAATTATACGATATGAAATGGTATAAACTTTTCAAGATTATCATCTCGTTAAACTTACAATAAGCATAATGTAGAATGAATTTTCTGCAACTGATTAAATGCAATAAACATAAAACTTGAAAATTGAAAGTGATACAAGATGATGTCTCACCTTTTTCATTATATGCTGGCTGGTAAAGCTTGAATAGGAAGAAGATGATCAAGATACAAAAGGGAAAACAGCGCAAGTATTTGCGAGTTGGACGGCTAAATGATCTTGTTACTACTCTCATTCCATCATCAGTCTCCTTGTTCTCCATCTGTTCAAGAGTGCAATCACAATTTTATCATTAAAACTGCGGAATTTTGTGATTCATTTGCAATAATTTAAGTGAAAGCTCTGAATATGAATTTTAAATTGACATTTAACGTAATATCATAAAAAAGAAAAGCAAATCACCAAGTTCCCTGAAATTGAATGTCTTAAAATGAATTTCTGTATTTCCATTTAGGGAGGAATAAAATTGAAATCATTTAGCAAATTGATGAATTTATAATTTTTAAATATTACTAGATAAAAATTCTTCGTCAATTTCTAGAAGTAGAAGGGATTTCATAATTCATTTTGGTTGTACTCGCAGCAAATCACGACGTTTAGGCGCATCTCTTTTGTTCGAAGGTGGCTACAGATTTAGTAAAATACTGTCTTATAATAAAAACAGGATGCCGCTGTGCAGTAGCTGTGGGCTGCACTTTTCCAGTCATTCGGGCATGTTTTAATATCGGTTTTACCACTCCTTTTTCCTCTGACATTTTCGAAATTTGTATCGGGATCATCTTGCTCCAGGTCGAGGTGTTGATTGGCTACAATTATATTCATCACCCTTTCCTACATTGATATAGTTAAGTTTTTCTTAATATATTTACTTCACTGAACTCAGCCGTGTGTTCGTATAAATTCACCTTTTACAGATTTCAGTCATTTTCCCTTAATATGTACGAAAGAAAATAATTCTTCGGTTTATTTGGATTGTGCATATTATATTAATTTATAAATTTAGAATATGAAAACTTCAAAGTTGAATATTTGAGCAGACTTTATAGATTTTGTAAATTTTACAACGTTTTATAATTTTTATGGAATTTATAAAAATAATGAAAAATGAGTTTTTAAGTATATTTATACATTATATTTGTATTTTGCAGAAATGAGAATAAATTTAGCTTCAAATTATATTGGTCAAACATACGAATGCATGTAAAATTATAAAAAGGGGGAAATTAAAAATTACCGTAACAAAAAATAAACACGTGGGGCTTTTTGGAACTCATAATAGGAATCAATGACCCAAAATTATTAAACAACGGCTGTTATTATCCATGTTATCGTGAACAAAAAAATCATGTGGTTGGCCAGTGTAATTTATCGGTGACCTTAAAATTATAGCATTTTATCTAAAGAAAATTATTAAATTACTCTGCGCACTATCGTATTAGAACTCGTTGCATTACACATATTCTATGTAACAACCTAAAAAATTAACCGATATCTGGGTACTCGGTAAATGTAATATTCTGCGTTCGAATACTATATATAATTCCAAAGGCATTCATAATACAATAAAATCTTCTCTTACACTTCAGGGTAAGAATATAATTCTTTTATTGACTTCTATTTTCATGTTATTCATGGAGGTCAATATGTAGTAAATGTATCAACCAAGGTGAATTCGGCGCGTTCACCTTGGATAAAAACGGTCCCGGGTTCTATTCTAGGTGGGATATCATATCTGCTTTAATATCACTGTCAGTATTTGTCTGCTGTTGCCTTATTTATTTGGTAGCAGTAATTTTAAAATTGGCGAAATAAAATAAATAAGACGAATAATAAGTATAATAAAAGAAATAAGCCGAAAATTTACCTGTAATTTTCAATTATGTTCCACTGGCAGTTATTCGCAAGGGATATATGGTATAATATAATAATGTCATGGTGATAAATTTTGAAAAGCGATTTCTAATTCATAAATCAGTCGGTGGTTGAAAGAAGGTATTAGACCGGAATTGGATTAGATTGGATTGATATCAGGTTTGGGAATGGAAATATTGCCTTTAAGTCCATCAGTGAGAAACAAAGAAAAAACTTAAAAGATAAAAATATACTAACAAACGGCAGGTTGCCCTCTACATGTGTAGTTAGAATAGCATATATTGCGGGGTTGCCTTTACTCTGTTTAAAATTTCCTATTAAATTTACAACAGCGAAACTAAGGCACACGAACCCAATTACACCTTTTTATTATTCTATTTTCCATGGCGTCACCAGAAAACGTTCAGTCAAAGTCCTCTATGAGTGTCACACATTATAAGAGAGAGATCCTGATCATGAGCATGTTGTGGAATCTCCACTTCTTCTCAGAAGTGTTATTTAATATGGTTTGAAATTGAAATTTCTGAAAGTAATTTAGAGAATAGTAAATTTGATTCTACTTATTCATCACATCACTCAGGATATTTCTATGAAGTATGAAATAAATTTTACATGGGCAGACAAATAAATTAAATATACATTTAGCCTCATTTGATAATAATGGAAGGATTCTTTTTTCACGCCTTAGTAAAGATAAATTAAGAGAAAGGTAGGATGAGATTCTTTAGTCTACTCACATGGCCAAAGACCACATATTGATTTATAAATTAAGTGTTCAGAATCTCTCTATAGTAGTACATAAAAATTTCATTAATTTAATCATTAAATATTAAAGGGGGCATAATTATTTAAAATTTATTATCTTACATTTCTCTAACCTGTATTTCTGTTATAGAGACAATCCTACTTATCTGTGGTAGAATAAGCTAAGTTTTTTCAGAAAGAGGTAGATAAAAATTTTAGGCAATTAAGTCAAAGATAAAAGGGAGAAGGAAAACAGTCTTGAAAAAAAGTTTACATCAGCCTTGCCTTACTTAGCAATTCTTTTTTATAAACCTGATAAGTCTCTTCAGTCGCAATTACTAAATCTTAATACTATGCGCTAAAAAAACCATATATATAAAAACCCACCTTTTGAGTAGCGATACTTGTTTATGATATGAAACATAATGTACATTGCGCTTCTCCATTTACTGCCCAAATGATTGAGGTTTATGTGGCATTAAGAAATATATTTAATGAACTTATGCTGGGTCTACATTTTATTAGTTGTCATTTAACCCTACGTTGGAAAGTGATACACCTACAGTGTTATATAATCAGCAGATAAGAAAATTAAAAAATAAAGATATCTGTTTACAGAACGTAAACTTCACATTTTATGCAGTGGGGATACATTTCTCTGTAAAGCAGTTCAAAAATTCGCTTTCTTTCCTTTTCATAAACGAAAAAAATTCATGTTAACAACTTCTGTTACCTCCTTAAGACAGTACGTAACTGATGGCTGTGCAGTGTCTAAGTCAGTAAATATAAGAGAAAATATAAGATATAAGCAAGAGACTGCACTAGGTATAGGTGTGAATCCATAGTGTAAATAACTCGGAGAATGTTGAGAATGCAAAGAATGATACTGAGCTTCATATCAATTCTTCTTTTCCACGAGATTTTTTGCTGAATTCATAAACAGAACATATAGCTCGGCACATGTGTAGTAAGAGGCTGAAAGTTTAAAATACAAACTAATTCATTTTTTATAGAAGTGGGTAAACTAGAATCATAACTCTTATTTGAAATCATAAAGCGATTAGTCGGAGAGGAAACACGAAATATCCTGCATGGTTACAATTTATTTACTGTTTAAAGACAGTTTAAGCTGGTTTAAGCATTATTGTAATTTTTCTTCTGTAAGTACTATTGACACCTCCTGACTGGATCAGGAGGGCCAAACTGTTTGTACTTTGTAATTTTTTTTGTATTTTGTAATTATATTCTATTTGCCAGAGACAGGATTCTTTCTCTGTCTCATCAGACCTTACGCTTCACGTGAGGTATCATTTGTTATCACTAACATTTATTGGGGCTCCCGGATAGCCATATGTTCGACTTTAGTGAAAGCAGTCAATTCCTGGCGGAAGCCCACGTGCTATATGACCTCAGCTGTCGTAGCACTTTTGACAATGCTACTCACATTTCATTTTTCAATTTATAAGTAAGATTTTAGTTTAAAATTGTGAATGTAAGAATTGTAAGAAGTTTTTTTCGCGTGTCCAATTTTTGTCAGGTTTCGTCTAATCAATCTTCGATTCAATTAATTTATAATATTAATTATTGTATTAATCATTGTATTATTTTTTTACTGCCAATTGTATTAATTATTTCACTTCTGTGACATTATCACCGGACAGTTGTCCACTTGCGAGGTATTTACGTAATAATAAATAAATTGTATGAAAATTGAGATAGAATTAATAACAGATATAAATGACATACGGTATATGATATACGATAGCATACTTTCTAAGATAATAGCATTTAATACCAAATTCAATCAATGAAATCAACAATACTAAGTTTAGCATCAGTAAAATTTTCCTTCTCAATGTTAGATTTTATGAATTTTTCGTACGGGAATTCTAGTATGTTTTTTTATATGGGAATTTATGCCCAAAGCGTTTTGTTTGTGGAGTCCTATTGTCCGGGGTTTTTTGGTGTTAAACACATTTACGAGACTATTTACTGAACAACATTTACCGAGTTAAAAAACACCTTAAGAGAACCGACGTCTTATCATACGTAACGCATACAAGATTGTCTTTTCCTTTTGCAAATATATCTTCGCATTAAAAATGATAAACTCATGTGATATGTGACAGTAATTCCATGTGCCAAAATTCAAGAAATCTCATTCAAGTTTCATAGCTATTCTAACGCGTATTTTTTTTTTTCAACGAACACAAGTTTCGAGAATGAGCAGCAGCATGCTGTAAACGGTTGCCAAAACCTGTCCCATTAAAACAGGTTTTGACTCTTAATGTAAGGTGGCAGGTGATGTCTATCAACTAAAAAATAATCTGATTCACTAATTCCAGTTTTCTACCACTTGGACAGAAGCATAAACACCACGCTTCGTTAAGATAATGATAGTCATTGACTACATCCAAAATGATACAGGGGACCCAGAAACTAATATTAAACCGGCGTTATTCCTATATATATAACCTCATAGATTTCTCAAATTATCATTTTTCAATTTCCTTAGGAATTTTATTATATTTTTCGAATTAAATTTCTGTTTTCAATCAAGGGAAAGGAACCCTTTCGAATTCACAACAAATAGTGATGTCGTACATATTCTACACGAAATGTTTCCTGTAGTAAGAGTATGATATCCTCCCCTTGTTTCTTGCGACGATGATCTCTTCTGATGATGGATCAAGGCTGCATCGGTTGAATTTACAGCATTCTTCCGATATACTATCCAGTTTGTTGAAATCAGTTGGATCAAGGTTGATATGCTTAGTTATCAAGGTTGATATGCTGTTTCCATGCTATTATTCATTGGGTTTGAAATTATTTTAAATTTTACATCATACAAATTGAAATGTAGAATGAATCTCTTCGACCAGTTGAAAAAATCCATAACGAAGAATCAGCCATTCATTTTCATGAATGTGAATTTATATCCAGAGTGAGTGGATCGCATAATAATATCGCGGAGAATGACTAAAAGGAAGTAAAAGGCGTCTTTTACAGTTATAGGAACAATTTTCCCTCTTTCTGAAAAATGTATAGCAGAATTCTTTTGGCAATACCATCTAAATGGAAGCTGTCCAATCAACTATATTTTAAAAAACCTGCTTGAGTTAAAAAAAATGTTGAATTTTGAAATTCAGTATTTATATAAATGTTTTATTGATTTTATTTATAGCCTAATGGTGGCTGATAAAAATTAATAGATATAATTCAATTTGGAATAATTTTAAATTGATTTAAATGTATAACTTGCTTTCCTTTAATTAGAGTAAATCAGAATGGGAGTTATAATGGAGCATAATGCGACCTTCGCGACGTCTTCATACCATATGACCATAGTAACTATCTGTTGTAGCAAATAATTAATTTTAACTCTGTATGACCTTTCTCGGAGATAGGGCTCGTTACTTACTGAAGTTACAAAGTCATCTACTTCCTCAAAACATTCTAAACCGACGATTATTTCGAAAAGCTACCGTCGGAAATCTAACCTT
Organism: Pachydiplax longipennis; assembly: GCA_036926295.1. Lineage (NCBI taxonomy): Eukaryota > Metazoa > Arthropoda > Insecta > Odonata > Libellulidae > Pachydiplax > Pachydiplax longipennis. The sequence goes on along the minus strand of JAVFKF010000024.1, from coordinate 6,532,288 downwards.
CCCACATACAAGAAAGAGAGATTTTTACGTAGCTATTACTTTAACATAATTAAATAGCTACGTAACGCTATTGTTGAACCTGAAATCTCTACTTACGAAAGGAGCTGCTCTACGTTGGACCATCTCTAAATTTCAAATTAACCATACTTCACGTAGATGGCAATCGCGCAGGTATTCCAGACTCTTGAATGAGGAAAAAATAAGCGATTTCTACTACTCTCGATTAAAATTCCTTCGGGAAACCTATAAATCTTTCCATTCTATTCACCTTCTCTACTGCATCTCGGATATGTTTTTTTTAACTATAAGCTAGAGCTAAAAGCAACGAATCTGAAGATTCGGCGAAACTATTATTAACGACACGGAGAGTTTTCACTACCGTTCAGTTAAATACCACTTCCAATACATGAATCCTTCACTAAGAATTATTTCAAATACCAGTCGACGTGAGGTTTTCTGATTGCATCGATACCCTACTCTGGCCGTTATATTAGTAGAATGATCAGATTAAAACTTCTATTTCTGGATATCACGAGTAGATTTTTGAATACTCACAAGAATTCGGGATTTTAACAAAGACTATTTGGAATATTCGTACTAATACCTAATGACGATGGATATAATTAGTTGATGAAAGCGTTTCCTGAGTCTTAAAATTGCACCTTAACGATACATTAAACTGTATTAAATTTTGTCCACTGTCTAATCAGGTAGCAAATATTTATTTCACTTCGCTTGGTAGGAATCACAGAAAAGGTAACCTTCATTATTTATCCCTACATTTGAGTTAAGAAAAGAATATAATACCTGCAATAGCCGAAAACTCACCTCCTTGGAATCCGTACTTGGCGAAAGTTGAAGCTTTGCATCCTGATCATCACGTCCGGAACACAAAAATTTAATATATTTTGTACTCCATTTAAGAGGTAATAAGAGTCTCATGTTATATATTAATTTCAGTGAATGTGTTATTACTCGAGATAGGGTACGTCTGGCCACCATATTTACACGAGAGACCCTAAAGAAATGCGGCCAGCAATGGATGACCGTTTTTGCTCTGCCGTATTCCCCTCTTGCTTCCCTCTCCCCCATTCTATGCTGACATGGGCCACAATCTCTCAACTGGTCATTATCTCTCAGAATTTGTGATTCAGTGATTGCACAAATGGAAAGGTAACTACACGAACATAAGTCATTCTTACATTTCATGAATGAAGAAAAAACAATAAAATGAATAATAGTGTGACGAGGGAGCAAGAGTTTTCTTGATTGTATTTGCTTAACATGAAGGTATATTTAAGTGCAAGTCAACGCCCATGAACTTAGTTTAGATCTTGGGAGAAACAACAAAATTCTCAGACTGTCTAATAACTTAGGAAAATAATTTAGAGATAATATATCTGAAAACAAACCAAGGTAAAGAAAGTCACAAATGAAAAGTCAGAGAGATGTATAGAGAAGTGGAAGTTACAAAAAAGAAATGATACTATGTTATCGCTATTTCTACATCTTTCTTTAGTAGAAAGGTTATGTCTCCTGATTTTAGGTAAGGACACATTTGCATTGACAACATTTCTATACGTAACCACGAAGCGGCAGGTCCTTTTTATTTATTCATATGTAATATTAGCTTTCTAGTTCAGGAAATGTGGTTTGTAAAAAAACGTCAAAAATTTCGTCATATCTTAAAATCAATTTGAAAGTAATGGTTTAAAAGTACGGCGCTGAGATAGTATCGTACTACATATCCAGGAATTGGACCCTAGACCGCTTCTACCAAATGCGGATAAGCTACCAACTATCAAGGAACCTGCCGAAGAAAAAGATGAGTAATTTAACTATCACTGTAAGTAAAGATTCGTGGTAATTTTTACTCAGTATTATCCAAAATAAATTTGCGATGGAATTACGTCTTAATTTACTTGTTTCAGTGAGGGAAAGAATACAGCTCTGCTCTTTGGTAAATGGATAATTCTATCCATTCATACAGAAATGTATTTTTGAATCCTGAGTTAAAAGCCGTGATTTTCTAATATGACATTTGTTTTCCATAGCTCTCTACATATGCAAATTAAACATGGTTTACTGCACAAGAAATATTGCGCACTATTTCGACGATACGGATAGCTAGTATATTATAGACGCTATATTTATGAATTAAAATGTTTCTGTCGTACAAATAAGTGATTTCGAGGAAGAATATTCGCGATTGTAGCGATTATCATACATATTGGTATTTTTAGGGCATCGGAGACAGAGATTAGGGCAAGAGAATTTTTTGGATCTAATATCAGATTCAAAAATGGATTCTTTTTTCGCTTAAAACTTCATCCTAAATTTCTGGTATTAATAATAAATAATCAGTTATTGATTATGACCATCAGTAAAAATAGAATATATAGATCAGATAAACCCTAAATATAATAGATACGGGTATATGATAAAGCGGGTGCGTAATATCATAGAGTAAATATGTTTACAGCCAGCTACGGTAATATCAAAAGAAAGGGCTGTCATAAGAAATATGCTCTCCCTTTAAACATGTTGTTCGACTGATAGATCTGGGATGTTTTATTTGATAATTAAAATAAGATTTGTAATTTATACTATTTTTCCATAAACTTGATTCAAAAGAAAATATTCACTCATAAAACGATCCTTTAAAATCACCGTACTATTTTGCTATTCGCACAAGGGGAAAATTGATCTTTATGAGAAGGCTATGAACCGAAAGGAGCCAAACTGGATGGCGTATGCAGACTGTGGTACTGTGAACTAAAGTGAGAGAGTGAGAGAATTATCATCACTTTCATTATCAAGTTAAATGAGCGTTACCATAAGCCTATCTGCCGCCAGCATGCCGTCCCTATAATTAAGTACTAATCCATACATTTTCTGATTTGAAAGTAAAATACATTTTTAAAGAATTTGAAAAACCAGTACTTTTTATGATTTCGATTCCAAGCTTACATTTGTCACAAAATATCAGTAACAATTAATTATGTATATTCTGTGAGCTGACATACTAAAGTGCCATTATTAATTGGGTAATTTTTCAGATTGTTCTCGAGTATTATTATCATTGCTTTGCACAAAGCCTTAATATGATGCAAATGCATAACGTGTAGTTTACGCATATTATATCACATTAAGTTTCCAATAGAAATCGCAGTTCAGCATTAATGATTACATTTTAAGGGAATGGAGGCAAAATAAAAATAGAATAACATTTAACTCAAAAAATTTACTTTGCGAGATTTCATAATTACGTACTCTGGTATGTACCATGCTGTCTAAAGCAACTCCATCACAAATTTCATTCTCTCTACTAATAAGAGATTGATTGGTTATTGGTCAGTATAAGTTTTGAAAACTAACATTCCCCAGCAGCAACTGTCACAGGAAGTGTCAATGAACACGCAAATTTACGTTGAAATAAGGAAAGACCGAATCTCCTATATATATTCCAAAACCTTAAGAGGAGTCATTCGTGGTTCCAGAAAAGTTTTGATTGATATCAGTACATCGATTAAATCTACTCCACAAACATCCTTTTCTCGTCTATCACTATCCGCGAATTTTGCCTCTAAATTTTTGTATAACTGTAACTTCAGACCATATAATCTGTCCTAGATACGAGTAAATTTTATGTTATAATTAAAACTGAAGTCTGCACTGTGTATGTTAAAAGCTCAAATTTTTCAATAAACGAGGATACGCTGGTACTTAGGATTGAAATAAATAAATATTTATCTTGAGTACAGACTCGGGGCTGTGAGCTGTATTATAGTTTATTAATATAAGGTGTGCCATACCCTTTTGCTTTTAATCGAAACATAATTTTTCTTTCGTGGCCGGACTGTAGGGCATGGGGAAAATTTTGGTTCTACATCGACATCTTCCATCAATTTCTTGATGTCAACCAAAAACTGTTTAAATACCTCATAATTTCTAATAATTTTCCAGTATTCAGATACATTTCCCTTAATTTCCAAAATGAAATATTTACTCAAGATTTTGTAAATTTTGCCATCAACCCGGGATAATAGATTATGCCTGAATATTATCTTGCAATCATATCTAAATGATTTTATCTTTAATTCCAATGAGTTTGCCTAATGCCTAGCGTTAGCATATCTGCTTTCATCAATCGATAATATCTCGATCAGGAATTGTAAAGTTTGGACTGCGTAACGATTGAACAGAGATATTATCAAGTACTTAAGTGAAATATGGTAGTGAGTAGCCCAGAATAGAGAGGATTGAAAAATGCTTGTAGGGCCTGCATCCGGAATCAAATTGAAAATTGATGAAGATATTTATATACATATTCTTCATTTGAGGAATTTTACAGTTATAATTTAACAATCTGTTGAACTCAGCTAATTTCAATCTTGAAAACATGACCATCTTCAGTTAGCATGTTGACAAAAAATTATGGCTTTAAAAATTTGACACAAAAGTGGAAGAATAAACAATAATTTATGGCATACATGCCTCACCGTCATACAGCTTACTTCTCACAAGATTTCGATTTTTAAGAAAAATTCATTCATTAATTAAGTTACTTGTTGCTATAAGTTGTGTCAGAACACTATGGTTTGGATGCATTATTGGCAGTCATAATCTTCAGGTATTACAATCTGGTCACTATATTTTTGTAATTTAACCCAAACTTTTTTCTACATGAATTCATGTTAAGATTCCCCTCATTTTCTATAGCCAAAGACATATCTTTTCATATGTGAACATCCAATAGAGATCTTTACATATCTAGAGATTCTTGCTTGCATAATGGATAAGTGATTTCCTTTGCAAAATTTGCTGTCAATGGTTGCCATTGAGGGATATTTTTTAAATGCATTGCAAGCTGCAAATGAATTTTCAATCATCTCTAAATTCTATCAGGGCTTCATTCTTGCTAAATCTCTCACTCTTCCAGGTTATGCTCAAAATGATTCCCCAAATTCAGTGCTAGGCAGGTACTTGACGTATTACTTGCATCCCTGAATCAGCTACATCATATACATCAAGTAATAGAAAACAAATTATTCTCCATATATTCATCTCATTGTCATCTAAAATACATCATTTCAGACTATCAAGGAAGTAATATTTCAGTATACGGTGTTTTTTGTGTGTTAGACCATTATTCAAGTAATTAAATGTAAGCTAGGCACTAAGCAAAAATTATCATCAGTTAACTTTTTGAATGATTTTTTATAGGAATCTTTCATCATCTTTATTTAAATTTTAATCATTACAAGAGAATTTAATTGAGAAAAAGAATTTCATGTGCCTATTTTAATATGCAAGTCTAATGATTCAAAATTATGCTTGGGATACAGTATTTGCTTATATTTTCAACTTTAAAAATGGGGTATCTAGTATTCCTGAAGTGGGGTCACCTTAAATTTTTACTAAAGAAAACATTGAAGATGCATTTAAAACATTTCATTCACACATTTTAGGAATCAACTGATAGTAACTAAAACAATTGCTTTTTTCTGAAAGCAGAGAAACTCCTAGATATACTAAATCAGAGTATTCTTCATATAGATTTTATTCATAAAATGTCTTTGTAAAAGAAGTGAAGCATGAAAGAGATGAGAATATACTGTTTCTTTTGAACAAATCTTGAATCAAAGTACAGCGCTATCTGTTGTATGAAATCCTCACAGCATTTTCTTTATTTTGTAAACATCAATTGCACAAAATTTTGTTGAAATCCTATAAAAGTCTCCAATTAGTATTAAAGTCTGAATTCTTTACAAAACTATATGGCACTTTGTGTAATATTTTATAAAACATAGAGGAAAGGGATAAATTAATACTTGTACTTTGAATAAACCACTCATTTCTTGTATTGATTCATTTCAGGTTTTAATTATAAATTGATACCTGAATTGATATAAAGTTCTAGGTATATTCTTCATACATTACTAAATGATGAACAATTGTTTTACTGTGAAAATCTTTTATTATTGCTTACCACAACCTATCAGTAAATGACAACATAAAAGAGCTGTCATATCCAAAAGTTGACTGCCATAAATTATTTTACAATTTCATACAATGTACAATATTGGCATTAAAACAAATTTCAATGTGCAGCAAACAGAGCTTCAAAGCTGAGTAACATTCATTTTCTTGTTACTTTTAATAATTGAAACTGAGAATGATGAATGGCTCTGAATTTTGAGATGATGTTCTGCACAATTTTGAAATGAGATACATTAATGTGATGATTTTAATAATTTACAACTCTTCATAGAAGAGAATAATTTACACAAGTATCCACAGGAAAAATCTGACACTTACAAAACGAAGTTTATAATAATAATATTCATACAATTAAAGTTAAGTAATTTGCCTTTCATGAAAAATCAACCTAGATTGGCTACATTGGAAGCTAGGTTACTGCATCATTGATGCATAAAGTAAATACTACAGAAAGACAAATTTATTTGTACAGTCTAGCTGCCCTACAATTGAACTAGATCAGCATTTAGCTGGCCAATCACCAAAAATGGCTTCAAAAGAGTAGCAAATTTGTTTTCAATAAATGAGTGCCTACAATATAAAGTAACAAAGATTTGCATTAAGTTTAGATTTGCAGCCAGAATTTCAACAAATTGTCAGAGAATAGAATAGTCATACTCTGTAAATACACTTATTATTATTTGTATTATAAATACTTATATATTTCAAATGAAGCATTTGTAACTGAATAACTGTTGAGTATTTGTTTCAGTTTAAGCTAAAAGTTATCTTTCAGGCAAATATTTTGCCAGTCTACCTGACTCCTCTGTCTCTGCACGATTAGACATACTCTACTATTTTCTTCCAAACTTTTGGTTACTTCCTCCATAAATAGGTTGCCTTATCAAACTGAAAAAAGTATATTAAGTGTCAAACTCCAAAATGTTCCATGATTTTCACTCAAATATTATTTCAAAATCAAAACAAAACCATAATTTTATCCTTCTTGTAATACATGATGCTAAGAGATATTCATAACATAAATGCCTGATATTCAAATCTGAGAAATTGCCAAGACAAAAGGTAAAATAAGAGACATTGAACAAATAACTGAGTACAGACAGTACCCGACTAAGTAAGTTAGACATATATAATTCTAACATTGCATAATGAATTCTAAATGGAGTAGAAAAGGTTAACTCTGAAACAAGTGATCCAATGTGTAGGCAACTTTATTATCATGAGTTAATCATACAGCAACTTTCTCAATTCTCTTGTATTTTGAATATGAGTGAAATTCTGTCTTCAGTGTCATGCTTAATTTATGTTACTTCCTTTTTTGTAATGTTGCCCTACAGTTGTATTCCAACTTAAATTCGAGTTTCACAGTGAGTCTAGTGATGGTCCACTTATATTAGTCGAAAACTGTCTGTACTTATCTAAGATAGTGTGTGAGATTTCTTACACTTGAAATAAAAAAGACAATCAAACAATGCTTGAGTGAGGACAACAAAAACAAAATCAAATTCTGAAAATTATTGAAGCAGATCATCTTGCCATCTTCTCCGAAGAACCAAAGTAACAGACACAGTTTAAAATCCTTCTGCAAGCCTTTCTCATGATGAACTGAAGCGAAATCAACAGTGCTATTATAATTATTATAATACTTTCTGATTTATGTAAGGCATAATACATTATGATCAAGATGCAGCATTACAATATAAACAGAGTAATAACAGCTAATTGATGTGAAAGCATTTACATGAAAAGCATTTAAATTGGGATAAAAATAACATGAACTGACTTTGAATGACATTCGTATGTAAATAAATATTCATTTCAATTATCATACAATTTCCTGTTTTCCAGATAGTGTTATTTCATCTTATTTCAACTACTGCAAAATCTGAATCATTTATTAGCAGATTGAGAAGAATCAATGAATTCAATGATAATTTTTACACTACAAGTAATGAAAAACTACTTTTAGCACCAGTTCATTATCCTTGATCACATCAAGTATTTTTATCAACCATGTTACAACATCAGCTTCTACCTTCTTCAAATTTAAGTACATTTAAACTTCAGCCTCAAAACATCAAATTACCTTATAAACATATTTAAAGAGTTACAAAGGTTGCTGATGTAATTACATACGACATTTTTGAGCAATTACATTTGGCTGTGTCTTATGAAGCCAACATTTTGTATGCAATGGAGTAAAATGCACAAATCAATACACTTATATGTATATCAAACACAGAACATGAGCAAACCAGTAATACACGAATTTTCAGAGACAAAATCACATGCATTCAGTATGTACAAAGGTTGACAAATAAATTATATAGTGGGTTTCTATGTCTTAAAAACCAAGAAGTTAGTTTTGAAAGACATTAATGACATCAATTTTTCTCCAAGTATCACAATGTTTCAAGTGGCATTCTGTACAGTTAAAAAAATCACGAAATAATCTCTTTAAGCAAATTTTACTTGATAACTTGCATTCATTGCCTTGTGTATAAGTAATGTTATGATTTGGTACAATTTCAATATTTTGAGAATACCATAAAAGATAGGATGAAGAAATCTGAAGCCCAAAAAGCAAGGGTTCATTAAATAATATGACTCAAATATCTGTGTCTTGAGGACCAAATTATTTTCATAAATTTTTGATTAGAGAGCTCACCTAATGAGATTCACTAACTGTTTCATTGTGTCATTCAACATTTAAAGAGACTCATATTTGACGAGATAATCAAAAAATTTTCTCACAAAGACCAACTTTTGGATAGAAGAATAAAAGTTTATTTTCTGACACATACTAAGAATTTGCTTAACAGGCAATCCTTTAAAATTCTCAATGGAGATGTTTGTATCATAAGGTTCCAAGCAATATAGCACAAAAGATAGATATTTTCCATTTACTGACTGCTTAAAAACACATTTAAGTACAACTTTCATATTTCCCTCAAAAAGATTGGAACAATTTCTTGTCATTGATTGTCACAAAACCTCAACAAAACCAAGTTAATGAAGAAAGCTAATAATCCACTAATTTTTCCCTTAATCATAGACAACAAGAAAGAATTTTATGACAAATATTTCCTGAGAATCTGGTAAACTTTCAAGAAATAACCTGGGGGTGATATATTTCATAAAGGATTTGATATTAATTTACAAAATCTAAGGTTGAAATTCTTTTAACAATCATACCAATGTCAGAAATAATTCATTCTATAGCAAAAGAATTGTTAAATATGGATTGTTGTGCACTTCACAAGTGATAAATAGTCTTGAAAATTGGTTTAAATGTAATAAAGAATATTCCTATGTATGTGAATGTATTTACTGAAGTTGTACAGCTGTTTTGGCTGAAATATTTAGTAATTAGTATTTATGTAAAGAAATGTCCAATCATAGTTTACTGATAGTGACGAATGTACTAAAAAAGAATGGATGTCTTTGGACTGTAAAGGTCAGATGAAAGAAGAGACTTTTCAGTCATAATCTTGCATAAATAAAGGTCTTCCTATAATCCATTTTGCAATTGAGTAATACATCCTTGCAGTAATACATACTTAATTAGCCAATACAGAACATGATGAATACTTAATACCTAGCCGTCTGTTCACACATGTGTATTGCTGCCCTTTTTGATCTTATCATATGGTAAAGTAGTGAGTCCACTTCCATAAGTAGATAACTGTATTTACATGTGTAGTTTCTAATAATGGAAAGAAATAAGAACTTTTGTCTACATCCTTAATTGTAGAAAGGCCTTCATAAGCATAGCATGTTGAAAAATTATTATTATAAAATAACTGTTTCTATGTTTGATGATGAAGCAAGGATAGAAAAGCAAGTCTTTCAGTTTTCTTTCGTTGTAGTACAGATGAATCAGCATTTTTAAAATGTATAATTGAATAATTTTTAACCATGGCATTTAAAATAGAATGAGAATGAGCTAGATTAACAACAGGTTAAAACACTTAAGATATCTATTGATTTTGTATGAATTTGTGTAGATATTATAGAGTAGCAATTTATTATTCCATAATAAAGGGATGCCGCAATATTCCTTTTGTTTGCATAATCATCCAATTGCTTCAGAAATTGCTCCAGTTTTTGAGAAAATGAAAGTTTTACCAATAAGAGATCAATTCAAGTTTAAACTTAATTTTCAAATCACTATTAACTATTCTTTGCAATAAGAAGAAACATTCCATTTCAAGAGATTTTAATTAACTCTTTAGGATTTGATGATTTTTCAGTGTTTCCAAACTTAAATATCACTGAAAAAATATTAAATTTTTATTTATGTATAATGAACTAACTTCAAGCTGTCAGATATTTGGAAGAATTCAAAATATATTACCGATCAAAAAATATTTTCCAAGAAATTAAACGTATCACACTTCTACATGATCTATATATATATATATATAATTAATAAATGAACATTGAAAAACCCTATCACAGAAAAGCAACCAATAAATACTACTAAAACTAAATAAATACAATCAATTTCCTAAGGTAAACACAATCTAAATGAATAACCTCACCTAAGTCTTTCATGGCACAAAAAGAGAGAATATGAGCATTCATAAGGAAAACTATGAAACCAGAAGTAATCTCAATGACTGGAGATTCTAAGGAATGGCATATATATATCAATTAAGAAGAATTCTGGTGCAATACCAACAGCTATGACCAATATTTACATATTCACAAAATCTTATTTCATTGAAAGAAGAGGAACTAATTTAGAGATAAGGAGACTGATGAGGATCTATTCTTAACTATAACTATAGTTACCTCATATAAAAAGGTCAAGCTAAATCTGGCTGCCAAACCAGCAGACAGCTGTACAAGAAGCACTAGAATCAGTCAAGATTTCTTCAACCACAAGCGCCAATTCTTCGACGAGGAGAGCCAGGTCGACCTGTAGATGGAGAAGAAGGTGGTGGGGATGTAACCGGGCATCGTAGACTGGGAGATCTCATTCTTGACCACACTAGTCTCAATTCAGCAGCATCTATTCGATGAGCTGTGAAAGAATTGCGATATCCACAAGGGTCATCAATCCTTCTCCTCTGATAACTGAAAGAGGGATGATCCCTAGGATGCAATCCTGCTGCCCTAGCACACATGCCAGTCACAAATACATCCTCCAGGTGAAAGAGTGGAGTGGAGAGAGCAGCTAAGAATAATCTCTTTGCCACAGAACGTGACATGATATACCCTGTACCAGACAAATAATCTGGATAAATTCTTCCAGAAAACATATACCTGGGAGCATACCACTTGGACCTGGTGCTGGAGATTGGTCTAGCTCCACAAATAAGAGTACCTTCGAGGAGAGTATCTTCTGTCTCAAATGGCATCACCCTGACTCGTGGTCCACGTGGCTGACCTGCATCTGTTCCAACCAACCTCCGTCTCTGCTGCCACTTTTTTCTTTGGCGCACTCTTTCCCGCAAATGAGCCACAATGGCACCAATATTGACAAACATATCATCATCTGTTTTCATTATATACCGTGCAGTAGAGCAATGCTGAGAGGTCCACTTAAGTAGCATCACCGACTTGAGAGTGAGATTGTTATAGGTGTCCACAAAACCTTCCTGGATGATGTCACCATGGGTGCGGCTTTCTTCATATACTTTAATTTGAAGGGCAGTAGACGTGGGAACCTCTCCATCCTCTTCTTCTTCTTCCACAGATGGTGCAGGATTACCGAGAAGGAAGGCCACACGTGCTGCTGGAGCAACTGCTTCTGAGGCCCAAGTCTCTCGAATCGCTTGTCGAGCTTCAAAGTTTGCAACTGATGAGCAGACGATGACAAGAAGTAGCAGCCCATCTTCTTCTCCTTCTTTCTCTGTCTTTCCATCTTCACTGCTCTTCGGGAAGCTGCAAATGTTTGGTGCTGCAATGACAGTGGTATCATTGTCTGGTTGCACGTACACGTGTAGATCCCTTGTGGTGTTGAGGCTCCAGCCAAATATTGGTGCTGAATCAAAGACAAAGCAAAATTAAATTACTGGGATATTTAAACCATGAAATAACAGGAATAAAGAGAAAATTTTGGAATTCAGAGCTTCTGCAAGTCATTTTGAGAAATATTACTTGAGATTTGTAACTTCACACATTTTATGATTTTTTTAAAATACTTAATACTTATTTTTATGAATACTTTCATTTGAAGCTTGAGTTTACCAGAAAATCTTTCCAAGACTTAATAGCTAAATCATAACAAAATGTTTGCTTTGTTTATGAAATTATGAGTTTAAATTACATAACAGTGTTTAATATACTTTACATTTACACATCACACAAGAAAAATATAGCTTGTTTTAACATTTAATTGTCATATTCAGGTAAAGGAAAAAGTTGGGAAACATGCTTTTGGGAGAGTTCATTAAAAAATAATGTCTGATTATTGTAAATCTGCAATATTTATTTGGCATGATTTGCAATGAAATGGTATTGACCTTTAGTTCTTCATCTACCTACTTTGCCATTTTGATGGCAGTTTCACAGTCTTTGATTGTGTAACTCATTTGAAGAATATTTCGCATCTGTTTGACTTTTAGAAAAAAAATGATCTTTTTGAACATTACTGGAGCCCAGTAGCACTGTAAAATTTCTTGTTAAATTCAGAATATCCACCACAGAAATGTGATATCTTTCACTAGAAATGTATGTTAAAGTATGTTAACAGCAAATTAAACTTTTAGAGCCAGTTAATAGATTTTAAAGGCGAGAGAAGAGATGACACAGGGCATGAAGTCTTCCACAAAAAATAGGCTGAGCTAAAATTAAGCGATGGAAACCTAAGATAGAAAAAAGTTAGCTAATAATTGTGCCCATGCATTTTATATACATTTCCCCTCTCCTCTAGTATTTTAGGATGAGGACATTCAATGAATAGCAAATTAGGAGGAAACAAATACTCTAATGTGCACTTATTTTAAGAAACTTTATAGGAGAGCAAAAACAGAAATATTTTAAAGATCACAACACTTAGATAAAATTCTTAACTGTATCAAATTTTACATGAATATATATCCATTACAGAAAACAGAAACCATTAATTATACCAGAAATTATACTTTACCAGAGCAATTATATAGGGAAAGTTGGAGTAATTAATATAGTCAATAATCCAACAAAGTGTAGCAATAGAAAACAGGGAGAATTATTTTGCATCAGAAAGAGAGGCAGGAATATAAGATGGTATGAGTTTGTTAAACAGGGCATGCTCAAATGAAGCCAAAGAGCTACAAACTGCATTTTCACTGACACTTAAAAAGAGCATGATCGAAAATTTTCAGTCTTTCCAACCTTTTCCTCTAAAGACCTTCAAAAAGACAGCTATATGAATTAAAGATAGAAACACAACAATCAATGATATTATTTCACTAATTGCTGCCTTCACAGCATACTTTCAACTAACTGACTTTTGCACAGATTGTTAATTTTAATGAATAAATAAGCGAAACTTATATCAAAAGATCATGCAAGCAAGAAAAATGCTAAAATACATTCTTAAAGAGTTGGGAACCAAAATAAATTTGCATAAAACTGCATGCTATATAATCACATTAAAACATATTTCTGATTGATTATAATAAAATTCATCAAGTTTTAATGCTGAATTTTCAGTTATTCAATAAATACAATGAACGTAAAATTTGGGAAAATGATAATCTCTCACCTTCTCTGACCTGCACTTGATTATATGCTGGCAGGTAAAGCATGAGTAGGAAGAAGAGAACCAAGAAACAAAAGGCGAAACAACGCAGGTATTTGCGAGTTGGATGGCTAGATGATCCTCCCTCCCCATCATCACTTTCCTCGTCATAGCCCTTCTCCATCTGTGCAAGAAACATCAAAATTACGTCATTTTGCGATTCATTCAGAGTTTTCGGTCAAAGCTCCGAACATGAGTTTAAATTTGAAATTTAATGAAAGATCGTAAAAAGGAATAAATTCATTTCACAAATTTCTCTGAAATTAAATGTCTGAAAGTAAATTTCTACAGTTAACAGATGGAAATGTTTTGAAAAAGGTATTCGAGAATTGAGATCTCTCACCAAATTCTTAAATATACAATTTTGAATATCTAGTAGACAGAAATTCCTCTATATTTTACAGAAGATGCGTGCTCCAATGTGACAAATTTTTTTTCGGCCGCTTAAACAATTTTCTTCCCATTAACCCCCTTGATAAACAACAAGTTTCCAACGTAACCCTAAGGCGAAAAGAAACATTGAATTCGAATAGGAAACTCCGTGTTGACAACACGGAGTTCCACTAAAACGCAATATAAAAGCGATACTACTAAAATGAAATGTTACAAGCGGATTAATTTTCTATTATCAAAATTAAGAAATTTGTAAAACGGCAAACGCTTTGTTTGATATCATATCGTTCGTTACCGCAAATTCATAGCAACGCTTTCATGCACGTATTATAAGGAAATACAATATATTTTTAAGAAACATAATACAAGAAAGGTTTGTAAATGTGTCTTTAGAATGTTAAGATATATTTTGAAATAACATTCATGAACCAATACATCCAGATTCACCAATTTCTTCAAGAATTTTAATTAATAACCCTGAAAATAATTACTCTAATGGCCACACCGGGGAAAATTCTGTCAACAGAATTACAATAATATATCATTATTATTTGTTACTGCGCTTCATAAATAACAGACACTAAATAATTGAATTCCCGTGGTCAATAATCAATTAGCGATGTTTGATATCCAATGGCCCGCTATTTTTCCGCGTTAACCGCAAAGTAAACAAACGAAATTGATAAGGATACTCGGAAGATAATGTTTGGCTATCTCATCTCGTACGTACCCAAAACAAGGACGGATAGACCATTCGCGATGGTCTCTTGACCAGCACAATGCAGTCCCCAGCTTCTTGAATGTCGCTTCTCCCCCCCAACTCCTTTATAAATCATTCACATTTAAATATCATCTTCGAGGAGTACGAAATCAAAAAATAAGTCATCTAAATAGACCGGATAACCGGTCTCCCGGCTCCTCGACATGCTCTAACCCCGTCCACGCCATCTTGCAGCAGAAAGCTCATGCCATCTGGGAGCAAGGAATACGAACTCGACGGGTAGAATTTCAAATTTACGTTCCGCGTACCCGCGATAATAGGATATCATTCCTAGCGTTCTTAAAAAGAAGCATTATTCGAAAAGCTTCCTTTTGGCACTAAATAAATGAATGCTAAGATCACTATTTAAATGGGAGACCATTATGAAATAGATAACATCTATCTTATGGAAATTGCATTTCTTCTCAGAGGTTTTATCAACTATGGTTACCAAAGATGAGTTTCTCATTCATTTAAACATTCGAAAGTACTCCACAGAGTAGAACTTATAATTAATAATTTCATCAAATGTATTTCTACTTAGCAATTACATCACACTGTAGATTATTCCCACGCAATAAGTTGGCCTACGCCGGCAGATAATATTTAATGTATATAACTATACTTAATAAGTTAGAAATTAAAATCGGTATCTTTGTTCAATTTTATAAAAATAACTCAACAGTTTGATCAAGTGATATTATTCAGGCAATTCATATCATTATTTATTGATTTATAAGAATAGCGTTTAAATTTCTCCAGTGCATACGAAAATTCATGAATAATTAAGCATTACATTGGGAGGTACTGATTCGAATGCTTTTGTATGGATTCCTCATTTCTATTTTGAAGGAAATACGGCTAAGTTTTAATAAACACAAATTCTTAATTAACCGTCTGATAAGTGACAACTTACCGTCTCAAAGCTTACAGTCACATATCATTAAAATTAATATTACGCGTTACAAATTATGCATGATAACCGACCAACTAAAGAGGGATAACTTGTTTTCCGTTTCCGGACAAATTATTCAGCTGAAATACTCATACGCCATGATAATCACTAATATGCTCGATTGAAAGTCACTCTAAGATAGCTTAAGAATAACTAGCCAGAAACAATTCACAGATAAGAATACTTGAGCTTCCCATTTCTTTAAGCTATTTCTCTCAATTAAGGGCCAATCAATTTGTCTCGTTGCATGAATAAGAAATGAAAAAAGATATAATAATAATGCCGTCTTAAGGGCGAATCTTAGCCAATACTGGCCATTCTTACAATTAACCCTTTTATTTTTTTGTTTTCCTTCCTATTTTTATATATTTTTTCCTCATTAGTAAGTGCAAAAATCACAAACAACCATTCCCTAACCGGACAAATCCGATTAGCCGGGATTCGAACCTGGGACCGTCTGGTTGGAGCGTTAACGCGCTAGCACGCCAACCACGGCCGACAATCAAAGATATCAGAGGCATCTAGCTGTGAATTATTAAATGTAATTAAATTATTAAATAATAATTGATTAAAATTATTAATTTAATTAACATTTCTAGAATGTTTCCAACAATCGACTGCATCATTCTATAAATTTGCAAATTTAACTTTATGTAAATAGTTATTTTTTTGTTTTTTTTTTACTGAAATTTTAAATTTATTCGAGGTACAGTCGAGGGATAAGCTGATAATTCGAGAGATAAGCTGATTTTCACATAAGTGAAGTGTAAGTAAGTTCACTTATGTGAAAATCAGCTTACGTCTCGAGTTATCGTTTGTTCAGACAGAAATTTAATTTATTTTACATTGAAACCCAAGAGGTTAATCAAAATTGGAAGCTGTCTTTTAGAGTCAAATATGTTATTCTAGCGGCAATTGTGAACGAATTGTACAAATTTTACGCAAGTCTGAAACTGAAAATACGCAACTTTTCTGTTTTATGTTCTCTATCTGCTTGCTTCGTAGAGTATTAATATAAATAATCTCAAACTAGTTTCTCGTCCTCTCCCCTTTTCTTGCTAGGTAAATGATCTGTAACCGCTGATACTTGGAGCATACTTCTGATAACTGCTCATTCATTTGTTTCAGCATACCTAACAATACCAAAAACTTCATACTCTCTGATTTTTGCTTCTCAAAAATTCCTGCAATCCGTAAACCTTAGTTTTCTGCATTCCAAACTATACTTTCCAAGGACCGTATTAACAATTGAAAAGATTTCGCGGGCCATAGAAGACAATTCATTTTTACATTCTTAAATTTCATCCCGATTCACTGATATTCCATCTCTATGTCAGGAATGATTTCCACTTTTTGCCTTCTTTGATCAGCGTAAGCTGTATTCGTACGCAAGCAATTGAACGCGGATCAAGAAGCGTAAAGATATCTGATTGATGAATGCTCATGATACGATCTACATAAAACACAACTAATCCTAAATTCCAATCAATGATGGATGAAATTAAAACTTGGTTTTCCCATTCTCTGAAGAATTACTCATAAAATAAAGAAACGTTGCGAGAAGATGCACAGATATACTTACAATTAGTGACATATAAGTCATTGGTGAGAACATTGCAAAATGAAGATTACAGAACCCAAAATTTAAATTTTATGCAGGGGAGATAGTTTCACACAGGGGTCAGTTCCGAAAATTCGCTTCCTTTTCCATTCACCGACAGCTCATGTAGAAAACTCTCTCAGTGACCTGAAACTTCTCCACCAGATGAGTGATTCGTATCTGGAAGCATTCAAGGACCTTCCTCTTATTTTTAACCACCAAAATTAAAACATATGTAATCATTTGAAGGATTCAAAAGCCAGGATTAAATTGTGGCGATCAACCACTTAGTTGCTGTAACCACGAAACTGTTTGCTGAAAACGCTTGTTTGATGTGTGCGACCATTTGAAAAAGAAATACCCAGAATAGGAAGCAATAAAAGAAGAAAAATGAAACAAACTGTGATTCTTACAGACTCACCCGTACAAATTTTTAAAAGGACATGATAAGTCGAAAAAGAGTAAGATAGATCCAACTAGTTCTGCCAAGAATAAGACGACAAAATCTGCCAGTAAACTTCCTGGACCCGACAAAACAAACATCAGAATAAACGGAAAATACAGCAATAATCAGGAAAAAAGTCAAGAGCATATAAGAAAAGAAGAAAAGGATGAAACATTTGAAGATGAAAATGACGATGAATATAGTACTGTGCATTTACTGTTAGAGATACAGTGAAATGTCAAAACATGGAACCCAGTGGAAATAGTGTAAGAGACCACTGAATTAAAACAGATGATTCAACATATTTTGTTTGCATAAATCGTGAGACCTCATCCTACCTGATGTTCATATTTCACTACAATTTTAATTTTCATACTAGCCACGCGCATGCACCCTCTGGGTGCAGTTGTTTGGTCTGGACCAGACATCTGGACTATGAACATGTACTATCATTCATTTTTAATCATTAATTTCATATGGACATATCAATCATCGTGTATTCTTATGGGAAAATGCAATACCTAGGTTTCAACAATCGCATTCGTCGTCAAGGGGACTCGTTGTTTACAGCCTCAAAATTTCACGAAATTTCCGTTTATTTTAACCGAATTCTCGCCATTTCGACCCGATAACGATATTTCACGACCAAAATAAGAATCTTTATTCCTTTCTCTTTCTTTTGGTGCTTATCTCGATTTCGTAAGCCTATTGTTTCTAATTTAAATTTGCAAAAGAAATGTAGCCTGCAACCGATAAAAGTGAGGTTTACGTGCATTTCTTATGAGAACGGTTTTTCTTCTCTGGGTTCGAACTGGGGCCGTTCAGGTAAAAGAAAATTCCACCACATTGTAGGGTGCAGAATTCTCCATCGAATGCACGTTTCAGCATCGCTCTAGCTCTTGGCATTGGCGAGAAAAACGCTTTTTTTAGACAGACGGACAGACAGACACCGTTACGTTTTTAATATATATAGACTAGCCGCGCGCATGCACCCTCTGGGTGCAGTTGTTTGGTCTGGACCAGACATCTGGACTATGAGCATCTACTATAATTAATTTATAATCATTACTTTCATATGGGAATATCAATCATAGTGTATTCTTATGGAAAAAGGCAATACCTCGGTTTCAACAATCGCATCCGTCGTCAAGGGGACTCGTTGTTTACAGCCTCAAAATTTCACGAAATTTCCGTTTATTTTAACCGAATTCTCACCATTTCGACTCGATAACGATATTTCACGACCAAAATTAGAATCTCTATTCATTTCTCTTTCTTTTGGTGCTTATCTCGATGTCGTAATCCTATTGTTTCTAATTTAAATTTGCAAAAGAAACGTAGCCTGCAACCGATAAAAGTGTGGTTTACGTGCATTTCTTATGGGAACGGCTTTTCTTCTCTGGGTTCGAACTGTGGCCGTTTAGGTAAAAGAAAATTTTGCCACATTGTAGGGTGCAGCAGTCTACATCGAATGCACGTTTCAGCATCGCTCTAGCTCTTGGCATTGGCGAGAAAAACTCTTTTTGTAGACAGACGGACAGACAGACCGACAGACAGACACCGTTACGTTTTTAATATATATAGATAGACTAGCCGCGTGCATGCACCCTCTGGGTGCAGTTGTTTGGTCTGGACCAGACATCTGGACTATGAGCATCTACTATAATTAATTTATAATCATTACTTTCATATGGGAATATCAATCATAGTGTATTCTTATGGAAAAAGGCAATACCTCGGTTTCAACAATCGCATCCGTCGTCAAGGGGACTCGTTGTTTACAGCCTCAAAATTTCACGAAATTTCCGTTTATTTTAACCGAATTCTCGCCATTTCGACCCGATAACGATATTTGGCGACCAAAATAAGAATCTCTATTCATTTCTCTTTCTTTTGGTGCTTATCTCGAGTTCGTAATACTATGGTTTCTAATTTAAATTTGCAAAAGAAATGTAGCCTGCAACCGATAAAAGTGAGGTTTACGTGTATTGTAGGGTGCAGCATTCTACATCGAATGCACGTTTCAGCATCGCAGTTGTATCCCAAGGTTAGGGGATTAAAATTTAAGGTGCTTCTCTTTAAGAGCCTGATAATATCTTTTGGATTTGATTTTAAAGTCATTTTTATGATGAGACAAAATCAATAATTGTTAATGATCAGAAAAGACAACTCTACAGAAAGGATTCGGTAGATCGATCGAGTTCTATTAAATAAGAATCTGCAGCAAATAGTCAAATTACCTCAATCTGTTTCGAACGTAATTGTGAAGTACATAACGTTATAAGGATAACCAATTGACAACACATTTAACAACGGCATCTATTAACCACCACCTGTAAAAGAGAAGTCTTCAATATTTTAATAGGCTTCCCGCATACGTTAGAGACACAATTAGAAACACTTAATAAGCATGGTAAACTCGGGGTATTAGCGATATTTAAGCACGAAACGACATGGTCACGTAGCGGCGAAATTATGGCTGGCGAACTATAAGTCTTTAATTTAGGCGTGATTGAGACTGAAAACTCTCTTCTTCTAATCCTGACGTCGGTAATACTGATAAAAGCACAAATAGTGTATGTCTAGGGCAAAAAACTTGTGTTGGAAAACTTTAGATTGTTTACATCCCCTTGCTTCTAAGGGAATCTTAGGAAATATCTTAGCAGAAAAGCAGGAAAACACCCACAAAGAATCGAGGTATAATAACAACTTCCGCAAACCTTCTAATACTACAAGCTAAAAGATGTAAACGAAAACTGCATATGACATGAAAATCACGAAATCAATGCTATGAAAGATTTACATAATTTTAAATCATTGCTGGCTACATTGCAATAATCCATTTAGAAAAAAAACAATAGAAAACACAAAAAAATAGTATTTTAGATGTGATTCAAAATATTAAAATATTAAAATCGATAAAGAACTGAAAGTAGGGTTTCAATAGAAGAAGTATTTATGATAGATAAAGGAAATAAAAAATACAGAATATGACATAAATTGGGGGGTAAAAGACAAAGTAACACGTAAGAGGATAATCTTGGCACATGGAACATGAACTATCCTCGTTTTGAATCCAAAACTTAAAAAGATAAGAACACATTGAAAACAAACGTCTTTTCTCTTCATTAGCAATTATATTTAATGATTAGTAACGTCGATTATTATATTTTAATCGATTGAAGAGCAAATAACTTTCCAAAATTCCACTTCACGGATTAATTTTGACTGGCTTTCTGACTATTTGTCCATAATCAGAGATTCATGCTATAACTCTGTAGAATAGATTAGATAGAAAAATAACCAGTTGCTAGGCAAAATAAATCCGTAATGAGGAACTTTACAACGATATCTTCAATCGCAAGGATGGAGTTCCACGAAGTAAAAGCTTCATTAGTTGATTTCATATTTTAATCCTTCGTTGACTTAATAAACTGGATAATAACCTAACTTGGACACGGAAGTCTTACGTATTTATTAAATTAGGTACCCTTTCCGCGAAAGGATCGCTATCCCTGGAGGTGTAATTTGGCGATTATGATACATTCAGGATTCAGAAAACAAGTTAAATGAGATCAATGCCAAAGAATTATCATTCAGCACCATCTCGCGTTAAGATTTCAAATCAATTTGAAGTTTTTCAAAGAAATTTCAGTTTTTGGTGAATGATATTTTTCTGCTGAAATTTATTGGGTAGTTCGACTAAATTCTAGTAATTAAGAAATATCACCCGCATGACTTTTAGCGCTCCTATTGTCAAAGCTTGGAATTTCCTTGTATTCAGATTTGAGTCAAACAGAAGGCAAAATGATACAAATTATTTTAATTTTCTGGTTTTTGATTTTCTTCCAACCAGATAAATTATATATTGAATAGATAGATTCAATATTTTACTAAGAATTCTCACAGACAAATTAAGCATAATTTTTTCATAAAGCATAGAAATCTTCCACGCTTTGATATTTTATCACAGAATCTTGCAAAATACAACACTGAGGGAAAAAATTAGGCAAGAAATTTAACAGTTTCACCAATAACTCTAAAAATCAGAGAACCTTAAAAGAATTTATTCGATAATTAATAATCCGGTAAAATGGGACTGGTAATTTGAAAGCAAGAAGAAGTCCCGAGAAAAACAATTTGAAAGCACACGGGTCGGCATGAACATTGGGTGATTTTTGGAAGCTGACTTACTTCACATTACGGGAGCCAATACATTTTTCTGTTCAAATTAACTAGGAGATAAGATTGGGAGTTTGTAAAACATTTATCACAACAGAATTTTAGAAAAAGAGAAAATGGAGCTATAAGAAACTGTTTGATTTATTCCATGTATCTGAATATCGTTTTAGATGGGAGATATTTGCTGACAATTCAGTCTTTTCTAACGTAACTTGCTAAAATGAATTGTGACTTAAACTAATGTCTATATTCTTTTTTTTATTGTATTTTAGTTCTAGAATTAAACTAACTACGCGTAGAAGAACTACACAATTTCTTTGGGAAGTAAAATAGCACTTGCTTGAATGAGTAGAAATTCAAATTTGTCCAACACTCAAGTAAATCAAAATGGCGATAGACTTTGTGAACGTTTATTAAGATAAAGGGCTGCACTTCCGTGAAAATTACGACACTAAAAACAAATTGTACTATCACCTAAATCCTTTATAATAAGTAGCATTTAATTTTCTACTAAGAAGATTATTTTATTTTGCAATCATATTAAAACTTACAAATGTTTTGAATTACAACTATAACCTTTTTCAATTCACACGGGATTCAACTTGGCTCGGTTCTCATAGCGTTATATTCTTTTACAGGAATAATAAATTCCTCTTAACAGTTGATTCGGTAAATTTTGCGAAATCAAAGCCATAAAGAGATTCACCATTCGTATTCTAAGATGCCCTATTTCCTTATCGGTCTTTTACAATTCAACCTGCGCGTGTATTTACCCGCCGCAGCGTCAATATTTGTTCAAAAATCCTCAAACAAGAGATGCCGTCGCTAATTCATTGCGTCACGGCGATACAAACGAACTATTCAATTTCACATCGCAAATTCGTTGCGCAAAAGACCCACTCGTCTGCCTCCATTATGCTCATTTACCAATGCACTCAAATGGATTCGAGGATAATCGTTCCCAACAGCCTTCTCGTTTCACATCGGATTCCCTCTTTAATTGTAGAAGAACCCTCCTTTTTATCTCTTCGATAAACATTTTCCTTTTGATCCTTAAAAGAAGAGAGGTAATTACCAATGATCGATCATTATTTGAAAAGGGACTAAAAAACCGAGGGTTTCCAAAATTTCATATCAATCGCTTACATAAATAATATTATTTATTAAGTAATATTACACGGATCAAACTCTTGCAACCATATCATGGATTGATAGAAAATAGGGACTGTTTTATAAGTGATGAGTATTCAAGGCGAAGGAAGACGTTCTTGAAGGAAGAGAGATTCAACTTTGTTGTTCATAATATTACATAGGAAAGCAATGTTGGAGAAAGTATGGGATGTTTCAACAGAAAGGAGATTAAGATGGTTTAGAAAATGAGTCTTTGGCATATTTCTATGATTTCTATGAGATCGAAAATAGAATACTTTCAGTGAAGTTTGCTAAGCTTAAAATTTTTGACATGGGACACATAGTGGACTAATTATACTACCCGGTAGTTATACTACCAAATACACACACACACACACACACACTAGCATTTTAAACTAAATATTCGCTTTTTGGTTCGCAGGTTGAGTTGTTAAGAGAAGTAATTGTGCAAATAAAAGAAACAGGAGCATCTGTATGTTTTGTTAGTGAAATTAAGGTTGGTGAAAGTAAGATGAATATCGATTTGGATTTTAAAGAATCGTTCGATCGCTATACTTATAGCATCTAAAGCTATATACCCCGCTTAAGGTGAGAAAGGCATGAAGTATCTTCTTAAACGATTACAGCAATAAAATATCTTATGAACCGAATATTTCAACTGGTTTTAAGTATCCCGAAATACCGCATGAAACCCTCTTACATGACTAATATCAATGAGAAAATTAAATTTTTATCTTTCCCTGTCAAGACGGAGGAAAGCGTTATCTTAATTCGATTCACAAATTTATTGTCACCACAAGCGTAACTTTCGTCGAAAAAATTGTAGGCTGACATCGATTAAAGCTCGTTCTAATTTGAAATTTTTTATTAATGTCCTGTATGAGACTTCTAGTGTAAGGTATGTAACTCCAAGCGTTCTAGCTAAACTTTGTGTAGCGCTATCTAGAACTAATAAAAGCAATGCTTAGCATTTTCCACAATTTTAATAAAACTGGGGAGCGAGTAAGGAATTGCGGAGTATGTTTGTGTTTTCAATGTCGCAAGACAAGTTTTGGCTGCCACAGTCAAACTATAGAAAATAATTAATAAATAGAAACAGGAAATAACCCGGGTTTCTCCGAAAGGTAGTTCTCGAAATGGATTTCCACAAACATCGATCTTCACGTGTTTTCTCTAATGATGAAGTGTTTTATTTTCGTTCGCTGTTTGATCCTTTTGTTACCACTCGTTAGCCAATGGTCAGAGGACACGTTCAGGTCAGGAATTCACCAACTGTGAAGCCCTTTCCGGAGATTCCGTGATTTGGCTCAAAGCCAAAAATTAAAGGGACCGAGGCAGGGAAGCGTACATACATTTGGAAAATCTTTACAATCCTTAACTTCGGTCTCCACATCTAGTCGTTTTCACCGGTTAATCTGACGTTAGTAAGAGTTAAATACATTAAGTGTGTACATACCTAGTTGTTTCCTCGCGGAAAAATTTTTCATCGTATTATGAATTAAAAATATGGAGAGATATTCATTTTAACTCATACATAATCCTACGCATAATTAGCGAACGTCCGTCCGTCCGTCCCCCCTTTTATTTTGGAAATGGCTCATTGGCTATAGTGGCTATGATTTAGAGCTTCGAAACAAGTTGCATGGTATTTATACGCGTCAAAAACTCCAAGGAAAACTATTTCCATCACCGTGAGGGCCCGGGTTCGGACCCCAGAAGGCCCCAAATTTCCGAATTTTCCCATAAGGATACATTGCGCGAATATTATTTAAGACACTTCCGCTAGGATAGAGAATTCGAAATCACGGAGGCCTTGTACAGCACCAGCGGAAGAAATGTCATCAAATGGGTTTGACGCCAAGTGGGGGAAAATTCTCCCCTTTAAATTGTGGCTATTCTTATGAACATTTTTGAATCGCTCCCCGATAACATAGTGTTTTAACATGAGTGTTTTTCGTCGAGTTAATTCGGAACCGGTTCCAAAGGCGGTTAAGCGGAAATATACTGTACTTGGGTTGAGCAGTTGAGTTTACGAAATTTGTAAATGACAGAATATTCGAGATGTCCATAGTTAGGGTACTTTGATTACATTCAGCATCAGTTCTTCGAAGGAAAATTAAGCTTTAAACGAAGCGAAGTAGATGAGGATCATTTAGATAACTTTCTAGGCCAAGAATGTAGCGATACAAAAATAAAGTTCTCTTACTTCCCAAATACACATGTAATAAATTTCTAAAATTTCAAACTGTTTACTGATTTTTTATTTAAAGAAAGTGGAATTACCTCAATTAGTAGGAATTTCTCCCCTTAATGAAAAATAAGGTTAGTGACAATTTTGAGTTCAGGAAATTCAATATCTTTCAAAAGGACAATATCCTTTTACTCTTAAATACATAACTTATAAAGGGTTTTCGGATTGAGTAACAAAGAGAACTACAATTACGTTTCGTAGATTCTGGTTACCTTGGTTATTGTAAACAATCAAGATTATTGGCAAAATGTTAGCTTGTTTTCAGCACATAATAGAAACGTTTCCCTGATAACGCTTGAACTACTTTTTGATCGATTATTTTATAGGTTATCAATAAGCGAGTACATCAGTTGGAAGAAAAAGTCCGCAAGCAGTGCAAACAGCTTGCGCTTGCCAGGCCTAAACTTTCAGTATGCCTGTATTTTACGTGCCAAAAAGTGTCGTAATTGTGAATTAGCAAATATAGGCCGAAAGGAAATACTTATCAATTTATTCTACAAATCAGATGCTTCAGGACATAGATATGAAAGCTTAGAACAAATAAGATTTAAATAAAGATTTAATTTCCCTTGTTTTTAATCGGTTCTAGACGCTTAACTAACTTTATAAATTCAAAGTCCATTTGTACAAGATGCAGCCGATACTTTATGCCGAACCATTAGGTGGATCAGAGAAATAGACGCCAGAGCTAATCGTACAGTATTCGCTAAAGTAATTGACTAGGGATTCATAGTGCAAGCACCCCCTGCAACAGTCAGATTGCTGTACATACTATTTGAGGAAAATGTATTAATTTTATCAAATTGAACCACTTAAGGTGTTTCTTTCAAATTGTTTGAAATTTTGTGAAAATCTCATTTTTGTGAAAGTATTTCCATAGAAAAATCCCTTTAAATTCCACTAAAGAGACACATTTATTTCAAACCTAAACAGAACGATGTAAAACTTCATAGACGCATACACTCCGTAGGATTTTTTTTCGTTTCTTTCCTCAGAACCACACTCAATTCTAACCACATTCAATTTGTATACGTTATATGAATAACTTGGAATGCGGCAGAGAAAATAGATGCCAAAATGTCATCCTTTCGAAGTATACGTTTGCGGTCTCGGAAACATCCAAACCAAACAGGCAGTAGAAATAAAACCATTCTGTTCCAAAAATATTCGGTCGATGAAAAATTTCCGATGGAGAAGTGTGCGCCACTCACCGAAGACGGGTGCACTCGCTCCCGCGTAATGGTGCACGACGTCACGCGAATCGAGATAACGTTCGTCATCGATTGCATTCACGTACATCTTCCGTTGGGAATCAAGTGCACGAATGTGGCCCCGATTCAGGGAATGATCATTTTGGTGAAATATCTATGTCGATGCTTGTTTCGATGGGCCACTCATACCATGGACTGACAGGTACTTCCTTCTGATCAACCGGTCGAAAGATTAACCGGCCTAATCACTAGATGAGTGAACAACGGCCTGTTTAGGCGGGAATGAGGTTTCAGTTTACATATTCTATTTTATAAGGAGTATGATACAGAGATACTTGCTCGACAACTCATTGGAATTAAGAAAACATAAGATAACAGAATTTGCAAAATATTGCTCTAAAGTGGTTTGGAAAAATGTTAGCATTTATTTTTCAATGTTAATATGCATGAACTTAGGATAGATACATGTTAAAAAGGAATAATTCTCCAATTTCATTCATAGCCCTTTGGAAATATTTTTCTTAAGTGGAAGGATTATAGCAGTTGATGCAATTATTTATTAAAACGCATAAACGGCATTATGCATATACAATTCAGTATAGTAAGAGGCCAATCATAGCTAAACAATACTTAATAAATAAGAGAGGAGGGAGGTAGGGAGATCTCCCTCCCCCGCATTCATCCCTCCCCTCAATCGCCTTTCCTTGGTATATATATTCTGCTTCTAAATGTATTCCGGTCACCTGAAGATGAGGTAACCTCGAAACCGGTCGTGTTTTTTAAATAAAATTTGTGGACGAAGACAGATTGTTTCTTTCATATTTATTATGGAAAAGTTCTACCAGATATCGCCAGAAAACATCAACTGTATAAAAATATCATGCTAGGAAACGGTTTTAAAAATACTGAGACTAAAAAACCCTATTTTATTAGAAAAATACAAAATATTATAAAGCATTGAGATTATAAAATGTTACCTTTGGGAGTTAAATACGCGGAGAACGGAAGAAAAAATATGAAACACTTTCCTACAATCCTCGTTAGAAGGCAAATAAGGAAAGATTGATATGTAAAAGTACTGGTCGATTGTGATTATAGAAATATTCAATGAAGAAGCTAAGAGAGAGAGGAGACGCGCCAAAATACCAAAATCTTCATTAATCACATCAATTTAACTATGAAAATCATTGACTACTATCATCGCAACTTCAAGTTAGTTTTAGAAATGAAGCGCATTCAGGACTAATTTCAAATTAGTTTATCAATACAACATTCAAGGTTCACGCAAGTTTTAACTTGTGAAATCGAAATTACCGATAATTTTTTGAATTTCGATAACATCATTGATTATTAATTAGCTAAATTGCTAATCTTGACAAGCGGAAACTGATTAACAATGAGATAAGTAACAAAGGATAAATGTGATATTTTCATCAAGATAAATCTGTTGGTCTGAAAAATGCGAATAACATATTGGTGCCCACGAAGTCGTTGGAAAGCTTTTCTTTAAAATTTGATCCGAATGCCCTCCGAACGTTTAGAGAAATCCCTCTTCGGCGTTGGAGACACAATAACAATTTAAGAAAAGAAAAATAAGAAGAAAGAAACTTTATGTCATCTTGTAATTTGTCATCGCATACAATACTCCGCACTTTCCTCTATTGGCAACCATTCACAATTTTTCATTTAAATATCTTAACCCCGTTTCATACGGCTGATCAAATGACATTCCTTCACGTACCACTCTTACTCCATGCCTCCCCTTCAATCTCCCTCATGCCTTCATTCAATTAGTTTCCTCAGCTTGCTTCCGTGAAACCCGTTTAAAACGCTCCTGCTGAAGGTGCCATTTCGCTTAATACGCGATTTTCCCGGTTCCTTTCACACAAAACAATGATAAAAATACCGCTTAAGACGCCCTGCTTAAGACAAGGATATTTCCCGTCCCTAAATTCACTCTGAATAGCGAATCCCCCGCCTCAGCCGACTGACAGTAGTCTTCCTTAATTATCTATTTAGTAAAATTGCTTCATTGTAGAGTGAAAAATGTCCAAAATTAATAAACAAAGTCTTAGTCTTGAAAAAGAACAGGGATTGAGTAAGTACGGTAAGATGCGTTGTAGGGAATGGTAAGAAGCAGTGCGCCTTGAAAGAGTGAAAAATAGTGATTGGGAATCGAACCCAGACATCCTATCTTTCGTTACGCTAACGGTGGTGGGTCGACGCGGCATAGAAGTTTAATGTTTAGAATATATTTCCGAGAGTGGGAGACCTGGGTTCGAGTCCCACTTATTTATAATTTTCCACTTCTGTTATTTCTTCGGATTGAAAAAGAAGACTCTCCCATACATTTGGTCACCATCATCACTGAAATATGAATACTCCGAGTGAGATATTGACTGAATCCAAACACGATTCCATTCTCTGGATTTTATAGACGCTTAGACTATTCTTAGATTTCTAAAGCATAACGTCGACCCAATGCGAGTGTTGAATTGCTCAAACGAACCAGAACAATATCAACTGCTCTCTTAAAGTTAATAATGCGGTCAATCTTTACTGAGAATCTTCGCAATGGATTGAATTTTTATCAAGTGCGTCACGTGCACACAAACAGCCACGACGACAGCGACTTCTCACACTGACGAGGGAATCAATCATTTTAGCGGCACACTCATGAAAATTACTGAAACTGAGACGAATCTATCACGCTAACGAAGCACTTATGGAAATTAATGAGCTTAAACAGTTTAGATCCAGCGGGTCATTTCGCTAAATGGCCAAGACAAACATCTTTCGGAATTCCATATACATTTCATATAATAATCGCCACTGTGTATATACTTATCTATCCAGTGTCAGTAACTCTCGTAAGGAAAGTATAATAAGGCCACTGATGGATACACTAGTTAAACAGTAAATGAATAAACTATCAAAAAGGAACTTGCAACTCTTGTAATTTCCTTTGTGATGGTTTTAGTAGTAAGGAATACATGTACCCATCAAACACGAATTATATCTTATAGAATTTATAATAAGAAATCTATAAAATCTTATAGCTTTACAATTCTGGCTTAGAATGATCAGATATATATAATAATTAACATTCATTTTTAAATATGTTAAAATAGGTTCCGTCAAATTTGACGGGGGAGTTTCCTAGGATATGAATTACAAGAAAGTAATTTTCACGAAAGTTCGATATATATCGAGATTATAAGTTTCCGAGGTTTACAAGAAGGTATTTTGGTCAGGCGACTTTACTCGGATTCTCAAATGTTTTATGCTGATATTATTATTTGGAATAGTCGTTAGACTCCTTCCCAAGGTATCCCAGATGAGGGGAAGCGGTCTCGGTTTCGATTCCCGGTGGTCACCCAATGACGGAGCGCCTTTATTGACATTGCTGCTCTTTTATTTCCATCCCTTCTCAATCATATACTTTACTATTCAAGGAAAAGGTCTATCACATACTAACCTTAATTCTTTATGGAGGTGCAAACATTTTCGAGGAAAATATATGTTAATATAAAAAATCTTGAAACGTTTTTTATTTCAAATTTGCGATTTTATCTATACACACGATTATGATTGTAAACAAAGTAATCCACTTATAAATAATGCATTCAGAATCTAAATAAAAAATAATTTTCTACCCTTTCCTGCAAGGAAGAAGTTTGGTATAGCAGGATTCATATATATAAGACCTAATAGGCTACGAGAATTCTTCGCTGATTTTATAAAGGTGTCCCTGGTTCGAATCTAGATGGCTTAAAAATGCAATGCACATAATAATAATAAATAATGAAATGCACATAAAGTTCGTCCTCATCCATAGCAGATTTCAGTTCTTTTAGAAAATTTTACTAGAAATATTGGTCATACGAAATAGAGACAAGTATCAAAAGAAGAGAAGGATAAATATTTTTATTTAATGGTGGAACATCGTTTTCAATTTGTGAAAATTATGATAAAATAGACAAAAACCTTGTGTTTATAAAATACCCGTTCCATTGACGACCCTTCTAAATCCGATCTAATTAATTTTCCCATAAAAATACACGGGGAACTCAAATCAGAAATATATTTACGTATTATTAAATTAGAATTTGCTTATTTTGAAATAGAAGGATAGTGAGAAGTCGAAGTATTGTCAAAAGTGGTTCGACAACTAGGTCATTCCACACATGAGCTCCCATCGGGAATCGAACCCGGGACGACGACGCCTAAGTCGAATGCGCTGGCCACTTGGCTATCTGAGAGACCGTAAATACTGTAATGCCATATATTATATATATATATATATATATATATATATATATATATATATATATATATATATATATATAGGGGAATACAATAAAACTATATTATGTTACATATGTAACATCATATAGTTTTTTAAATAAGTTGTTATACACCATAATATAGTTTTTAATTAAGTTCTATAATTTTTGACGCCGAAATTCACTAGTTAAGCAATAATCATCGGTTACGTTTTAGTGCATGATTTACAGGAACTCGATTTCAGCTACTTTACTTAGTCTAATTAGAAAAAAGACAGCTCAAAGGGGCCAAAAAGATGGGGGACATTTCACTATTGATTTTCTCATCCAGGCCTTTTTGGGTCATGTCGTGCTATATTTTCACGATATCTTCATTGACTTTTGAACAACTTTCGCATTAAGGCGCTTGTTTGTCTGTCACCACTCACATCTGGAAAAATATCTCTTAAAGTCAGTTTCGCATGACTCTGACGAGTTGAAGATTTAACGGGGATAAAACTGCAACAGTACAAACAATTCTATTTATTGATGACTGGAGGATAAATAAAAACCTTACTAATATCGCACGTTCAGCATTTCTCTTCGGAACTGTTCAATCAAATTTCTCATCTTTCATTTAGCTAAAACAGCGCCGAAGACAGATTCTAAGGAGCGCAATTCCCTACTGATTTTGACCTATTTTTTCCAACTCCACTACAAATTCTCAGCAATAAATTAAAAACGTAAACCTTCAAAACAATCAATGCTATATGTCTAGACATAATTTCTACGCCCGAAAATTTATACTTTTTGTCGGATCTCAAGCTAAATAAACTGACAGGCCCAAGAAATTCTTACTTTTTCACAAATAGCATTTTGATTAATTCGAATAGCTCTGGCGTTACTAGCGGAAATCTATCTGAATGAAATCCTGTGGAAAGAATACAACGTCTCTCTATGTTCATTTCATATCATTTTCTTTTCATATATTTAAAATTAATTTATTCTCTTATCCATACATTTAAAAGGTAATTTTTTCTAAGATTTACTGGAGTACTTTAAAACTGTAGAGGCCTCAGGGCTTGACATAACTTAGGGCATCATCAAGTCTTTATCTGACCCTGGAATTCGCTCAGATGAAATCACTTAGGAAAAAATTAGTTTTGGTACATGAGAATCATTTATAATCGAAACCTTATGAGCTACACTAAAATCTCAGGAACGTAGTTTTCTCTCTCTTGTTTTTTCTTATATATAAAATGTGAACTTCTAATAACTATGATCATTTTAATAGGAAAATTAAGTCGCACAATAAATAATAAAGTTCTTATCCACTAACTCAAAACAATATAACAGCATTATTAGACAAAATCATGGCGACTGTGGATTCGTCAAAAACCTCTCATCATAAGGAATGTTGGGAAACGCAGGAAAGTACAGAACCGTAGTCATAAGTACAAGCCAAGTTTCCTAAAAATACGAATTGATACGGAGTAAGAGCAGGAAAATTGCTCG
Organism: Pachydiplax longipennis; assembly: GCA_036926295.1. Lineage (NCBI taxonomy): Eukaryota > Metazoa > Arthropoda > Insecta > Odonata > Libellulidae > Pachydiplax > Pachydiplax longipennis. Next base: position 6,499,821 of record JAVFKF010000024.1, on the reverse strand, counting down.
AGCAATGTTTTAATCGAAATTCTTCTAAAAGCTTTACATTTTTCCCACAAATGTTCGGAAAGTCGGACGGTTGAATATTAACTTGCCTATGGAAATATCTCTTTAGTAAAGTAAAATAATTTATTATTTTTATTCTATAAAGTAAGATAATTAATTACTCTAAGAGTAAATTATAACTGAAATAAGGATGATTAATAGTTATTAGAGCATGTCATTTTCTCAATTTTTAACAATCCTGAGAATTTCCCGAGATTAGAATTTGAGACAAATTAATGGTAAATGAAAAAATATTCATTTTCAGATTATTTACTGATCTCTAGCGATGTTTAAACGAAATGAAACAAGATATGTTACAGTCCACAATTTTTCTTATGGATATGTAAAACAAGCTAAGCATAGTTTTTGATTAAGGACAAGAATTTTTAATTTTCTGATATTTAATTGCAAAACCATGTAAAATAACACATATAAAATCGAGGAAAAATAAAGTATCTATAATAAATAACAGTCTCTCACGTTTCTAAAATTATGATATTTCAAAAGAATTCATAATTAAAATCACTATTTCTTTTAACTTTCTTTCGTTGAACTTCCAAGAAGTGCACCTTGATTTCTATGAAATATTTAAGGGTGCATTTCCTGTAAAGTAGCAAGAGATGAAGATTGCTGTAGCAAGGGTCAAAGGGACAATGAAATATGTCCGAAGGGCTCTAAGTGGAGAGCTCTATTAAATAGTCTTCCTTTGAGACTCCTATCCTCGAGGCGCAACGTATGACAAACCGAGATTTACTTTGACTTTCCATGGAAACGAGAAGTTTGTTTTAGCTCCAGGACGACAAGCAATTCAAGAAACTGCATGGGATTAAGAGGAATTTAGGCACATTTCAAGAAAGAGTTTCTGTGTCGTGAGTGGATACAACAGTCGATCGATAACGTTCTAATTTCTGTAGCACAGATCAGAAAGCCGTCTTCTTGGAAGATAGAGCTTTTTTTCTATTCGGTGGGCGTCAGTAAGGCGAGAAAAGCCATTTTTGGCCGCTGACGAGGAAATTAGAAAAATTAGATATCGACAGTTAGAAAAGACAGCGTGTGTGTCTCATTTGGTGTTTCCCCGACCGAATGATAATCAGATCGCGTTTGTTGAGCTGTTTTGGTGATAAAATCGTGAAATATAAGTCTTCTTCAAACATAAAAAATATGAAAAATATAATAAAACTTTGGTAATTTGATCCATATGCGTTAGTTTCACTGAAAAATAAGAGCTTCAATTATCTAAGCTATAAGTTTCGTTTATTGGACCGTGATGTTAAAAATATTCAACAAATTAACCTTTTTTCTCCATAACTATGATCGATTCATGGAAGTTGGTCTCTCCATAAAATTCCTCGAAATACAGTTGAAATCGAAATTTAGATTTCCCTTTAATTCCTTGAGTGAATTTTCGTGGATGTCAACAATTCCATCTCCGAAGGATTGTGACGTAGCAGTTGCGTCACATCGTTAGAGGTTAATAAAGTAATTGAAGAAGCGTGAGATGTCGTCCTTTGATAGGATGAGAGCTTATGGTCATCCCAAGGTTATCTTTCGATCGCACATGAATCCACGAACAACATTACAGAGATAGTAAAACTCATTTACAACGCTCACGCATGTAACCAAATCCATCCTATAACGAGGTTGCAGATGTTAATTATCCCGCGTACGGCGAATTCCCGCGAACTATTGTTTGGTCCAATTATTTCCTCTTTCATAACTCCGTCATATGACCTGTCACCTGACATATTGAGATTCGTGACCTATTCTTTCGTTTATTTCTTACATTTTAGTTAGAGAATGCCGATCTGGTGTTATATGACATAATTCTTACGTATTACTAGATTATTATAGGTGCTTCAAAAATCTTTCAAACCTCCGCCAGACATTTAAAATGAGAGAATGGCAATGTGGCATCCAATCCATGCACATTTTGTTATATATGTCTTTGCGGTTTAATGTAGAAGACAGGATCAGTCAGTCATTCCCGCATTCTTAATTCCCCATTTATCGGGAAGTGCCTCAATTTTTTAATCTACAAAATGTATTCCTATGGGAAAATTCGAGATTTTGGGGCCTTCTGGGTTTAAACCTCTCTAGGATCGATTTCTTTTTTTTCTTGGGTGAGGCAGTTGGGGCCTTTATAAGAAAAATGGAAAATTCCATGAGGCCTATAGTTTAGGATGGGAGATATGTAGCATCTTTTATATATTTACCTTCCAATCCTCTACATACGATAAAAGATCTACCAATAAAGTTGCAGATTAAACACCTAAATTGTTCTATCCATATTTGATAATATCGAAAAATGTTCTACTCAAAGTTAGACACTTCGTAAAGAAAAAGAAGCTTCCTTTTTCCTTTACATTATTCGAATATTTGGCCATCAAACATTTTTCAGAGAAAACCATTCGACATTAAACCTCGATGCTAATATTTCTACACCATTGAGAACGTGTTTGCAGGCAAAAATAAAATTAAATAGGTCACAATGTCAAAATGTCACCAACGTACGAAATACCTATTAAATAGGCAGAGATAAATTGATAATCGTTTACCGAATCTGACCTCTTAGAAATCTACGCTCTAAGATTGAGACCGTCCTTCAGAAAATGACCCGAATTTTCATGGGAATTGGGTTTGTACGGTCTAATAATATTTTCTCGAAATGCGTATCGATCGCTGAGAGCGTGATTTCGATGTGACACGAATGCCACAGCCCCTACACAATAAAATTTCCTTCGTAAGAAAGGCAGAACATCGTCAAATACTGAGAAAAGCTATGATTGATAATTTCGGATAATGCTCAAGCAATATATCTGTTGGTGCTCAGAGATATTTTGCAGTAGTAGTAATAGTTGCATAGTTATTCGTGTATTTTATGTCAAATTCGAAGCAATTTTTCTTTAAGTCTGAATTTGCGTCAATTAGCTTAAACTCCACCGAATCATGCACTCCAAATTACGGAAAATTCTAAACTCTGAAACGACTGAGTATTTCAGTTTAGAAATACTTAGCCTGTATGTATTATCTGAAACTTTGCATCGTAAACAGCTCATTATTTCTTAAACTTTCAGCTTAAATTCAAATCAAATAAGAAGAGTTGAATAGAACACCTTAATATTGTTAAAGAGAACAAATATCGAAGTGTTAAATAACCAGCAAAATAAAGCATATATTGGATGAAATCTTAGTGACGAACATCTAGTGGCACACTAAGTGATTGAGGCACACCAGTATCCAAGGTGTAGTTGTTAGGAGGCAAAATTTGAGATAGAGGTTAGTGAAAATCTGAAATTTTATACCACGTTATTTAATTAAAAATGTACTCATTACTAATAGATAAGGAAATGAGACTACTTTATACTTTCCTTTAACAATTTATACTTCCGACCGGTTTCGACTCTGACGAGTCATCATTCGGTCACCGGGGAAATCCTCATTTTGAGGGTAATCTAAGGAGAGGGGAATGTTTTACAATTGAAATTTCAGTTCAGAGGAAGCCGATTTCTCAAAGCATACCATGAAACGAGAATTTTTCTGACGATTCTAGAGACCGCTCTGATTTTGCCATACGAAAACTTCCTCGGTTCGATCGCTTATCTTTTCCTTCTACTATGTGCAGTGTTCTTTCCCGCAGTTTGACCGCAGCGCAGTACGTTCAATGCGGGCGAAAAGCTATCCAACAAAAAGCGAGTGGATTATTTTATTTTCCCATGCTTCTACATGGACTACAAGGAATTTCATGTTTTATAAAGTGTTTTCAAGTCATATTTCTGGAGGAATTTATAAATTCCGTTTTTGTGTGGAAAAATGTTTAATAGATGAGAAATCTAAAGACATTCCAATATATTGGATGATTGCAACAGATTATTGTAATAATATTTCTGTGGATTTATGAATTATGATGTTTGCAAATTTGTGTATTAATATGCGAGTGCATACGCTATAAATGGAATGTTTATTTTATGACAACCGCCGGTAATGGATGGGAAGTTAACAGAAGGATAAAACATAATACACATTAATGGTATTCTGACTATCACTGTGGTGTATAATACTAGTCTGGGATACTGCTATATTAAGATGTGTTAATTACTGTGGAAATCTAAACTACTTGATATCTAAACAAAATCCTCATATACATACGTATATACTGTGCGTTGAAACACAAAAATTTGGTAGTCCACCGAACAAAAAATGAGCAAAAGAGAGTCCTCCGCAAACTTAAGCTTTAGAAGTGCTGATCTAGCAGCATTATATAAACCTCTGTTATACTTACGAATAGGTGTGAACCAAGTTTATGAGTCTCGAAATATAAATAAACCCGCTTTTTTCCGGGAGGACTGTTGGCCATGCATGTTTTCATCGAAAATTCTCGTAAACATAAGGCGCGCACGTTCCAGAACATTCTCTCAGATGATATAAGGGTCATCTCCGTTCGACCGGTCAGCTTGTTACTAAACATTTTGAGTTGGAATTTACACTTCCTGAGTCTCCGTGGTTGGCTAAAGCGCATTGCTCTCTTTCAGAAGAAATTACACTCGTAAAATTGCCATTGATGAGAAATAAACGGAGACATTTAGGTAAAAAGTCCACAAATAGAGAGTGGAAGAAAACACCACACATTTTATAACATAAATTAGAAAGTTTGTGTGAATAATCGTCTAAATTTCGAGATCAGGAAGTTGCCGAACTTACAAACTTTAAAGATTATTCAATGTCTTCTCTATGTAGTTAACAATATATGGGCTATACTATATCTACCTAACGGTCCCCAGTTCAAGCACAGACGAGCGTTTCTTTTAGAAATGCATCTCAAGTTCACTTTCACAGTCTAAGGATGTATTTCTTCTGCAAATATAAATTAGACAGAATCATCATCGAAATTAAGACAAAAGAAAGCAAAATGAATGACGATTCTTGTTTCAGTTGAGGAATGTTGCTTTTGATTCGAAATTTCTGTAATTTGTATAAGATCAATAAATTTTTCAGATTTCGCGGTAATGAACGATTCGTTCCTTTAACGAACAATGGTGTATCCTTGCTTATTATGCATTTTAATATAAGAATGTATGGGGAATTACATCCCATCAATGGTGATCTCAAAATACGTCATGGAGGGACTAAATTCTTTTTCTTTCTCCTACTATTACTTATATTGACTAGTATCTAAGATTTTCTAGTAGTTAACCTAAGTTTTCTAGTACGGCACTTTTCAATATTTAGTTTCACCCTGAGTATTAACGTACTCTTCGGCTAGTATAGCATAAAATCTACTTCAAAAGACAAATGCTAAACGAAATTTGAAAATCAAAATATTGTATCTAAGCATACAAATATACTAAATAAAACAACGACGAAAAATTATTATTTACTCATTTAAAGAAGAATAATGAGTATAAATGCAATGAGAAAAACTTAGACTAAAAATTCAGTGTGTCAAAGTTCGCCTTGAATATTTCGTAGTTTCTTTTCAAAATTCAAGAAATCTAATCAAAAACTGTTTCACCCTGGGTGATTACCGTAAAAGTCCATATAAAATCATCCAAAATAAGATGATAGAACTATTGAAATATTGTTTCCAAAGCTCTGAAGTTATAAATACTAGTCCTTCCTGTAGCTGCTCTACGGAAATTAGAATAGACGAAATCAACCTTTCTTTAGGTTTAATTCCACAAGTAACCTAATTAATTTCTCCAGAAGTAACAGATTATGTCATGTTAATATTATTTTTTTTAATGCTTCGATAACTAAGAGCATATCGCACCCATAAGAGCACACGGGAATCGAACCCGGGACCGATTTCGTCAAAGACGACCGCGCTACTCACTTGGCTATCCAGAGGCCAAATTAAATATTTATAAATGTCTGCAGCGCCATTAGAATGCGATTATGCTATAACTTTTGAAATATTTTCACGTATACTTTCAGTATAATATTTTCCGACTTCTGTTTAAAAATTGTTTTCCTGCAGTTCGATATGTAGCAAACTTAGACATTTCAGCAAGAAAATATTTAGAATTTCTTCCCAAAATTTGCAATGAAGCTTTTATGTCGGCAGTAAAAGTTTATGGACAGCATAAATCGAGATCCATAGGAGATAAAGTGTCGACATTTTAGAAGAAACGATTTCCTCACTGAAAATGTGAAAGCGATCGGTTGCCACCGCTTGGTTCAAAACACGAGAATACTTTCACATTCACCAGTTTAAAATACGAAAATCCAAGCCCAAAAGACAGAGTCAAGTTCCTACAACTTTTTAACAATATATTTTTGTGGGATCCATTTATTGTAGAGATAAAATGATTTTAGTGGATTTTTCCCACTTCAATCCTTAGTTGATTTGCATCAACACACGGCTGCTGTCTTCCTTATTAAAACGATTCAGATGAAATCTCTGACCAAATTCCCGCTTTCTGAATGGAGCTGTTGATGAATGAAAGAAGGTTAAAGTAGATGAATCTCTCACCGACAGTGAGGGTCGTTAATTTCGTATTGAGAACTTATTCAGCTGAGGGCTCCTTTTATAGAAATGATTCCAAAGCAAAGATTTAGGTTCCATTTATATTTAAATAACGTCCTTGGCATTGATTAGAAGCTGATGATAAAGAAAAAAGACGGAAGAGAAGCTCATGAAAGTAGGAAACTAACGTCATATCTGTATCTCTTGTTTTCAATTCTCGTTTCAATTGCCTGTGAAGACAATAATGTTCTCGACAGTCTGAGAAGCTTGTTTACCTTTGCTCTAAAAGTATCTAAAGATAACTGATACAAAGATCAAATACGAGAGCAATTCCAAGACATTCTTTCACAATAGAGTTTATGCTACTTCATTCTTCACATGAGCCCGACCTTTTTTCATCCATGATCATCTCCTTCTAAGGAATCTTCTGTTTCTCGTTCTGTCTCTCCATATTTGTTTCGGTATTTATTTTATTACCGTTTGTTATTGGTGTTTTCCACGTCTGCTTCTTAATTATCTTGTTAACTCATTTAAACGTTGATTATCTATTTTTTGCCCCTATTTCTTTTCCTGTCTATTTCTGTGTTGCAACACTTTCTTAAAAAATCGTTTCCGATGTTTGTAGCCTTTGGTCATCTGCTTTTGTAATCATTCCGTTCTCACTGCCATATAACCCACTAGGATTAAATCCATTTTATTTGGCTTTCTTATAATATCTTTTCTTCCTTAATTTTCGCTGAATGGTGTCATTTACGTGGTTGACTTTGGTGATTTTCTTGTTTATGCCTCATGTTTATTGTAACGTTATATCGAAAATTACGAATTGTTCCATACTGTGACTGTTTAAAATAATGCCTCATTCTGATTATTTATTCATTTACCATTATAATTTATGTTCTCAAAATAGCAGTAGAACATGAACCTCGGGAACAAAATTCGAGAAATTTCTTAATTCGGGGCTTCCACAATAAATAAAATAGAGTAAGGGTGATTTACTAACTTTTTGCGAAACAATTTACTAAATGTTTAGTGGTTGATGACAGATTTTTTAAATGGGAAATTAAACAAAATCTTCCGCGATGAAAAGTAAATTGCCCGGCATTAAAACAAATGGAAAATTTTGAATTCTACCGATCGGTGGCACAGAAATGTTTGCATTCGTGTGTTTTTATTGCGATCCTAGAAAATGCATTTAATTACTCTTTTCAGCAATGGTTTCCGTTTGCTACTACTTTCAGCTGCTGATGTAACTACATGACTCATGAAGCACTTTAATTATTGTTGCATAAGTATTTCTTCTAATACCAACGCAAAACAATAATTCATTGGACAGAGAGGACGTATGTAAGATGATGCATTTAATAATAAGATTGAATAAAATCGTCAAATACAGTCTTTCTCAAGCAATTATAAATTAATTTTGATTTTAGTAATTTATATTTAATTTTTATGTAATATTGGAAGAAAATGAGCTAGTTGCAAATTAATATCAGTATGTATACATGTATGTGGATACCTATTGTCGAATACCGGAGAAAACCTCTTTGATTCCTATTAAATCATTCAAATCAAATTTATTTTCACCCGAAGTGACACATCAAGATATGCATTAAAAGTTCGTACTAACTCGAAATTTTCTGGAAAAAAATTCCAATAGTCTCTAGCAATGACAAGTAGCCATACACTTTTTATTGTAAACACTCTGAATCGAAGTTTCTCTCTCTCTCTTTAAAGAAAAGCTGTTAGATAATCATCTGTTGAACACGTAATGGGTCTCTCTAAATTTAAAATTCTCAAATTTAACATTTGAATCACTGTTTTTGATTCTTACCCTTACGATCGATTCGGGGCAACATTTTTCGAAATAAAAAGTGGCTCTAATAGGCCAAGAAGTACTACCAGACACTTTTATTCACGCAATCAAATTAAAATAAGGCAGCCGTTTAAATGCAATCCACGAAAAGGCATTCCTTGTGTTGCAGAAATTTTTAAGTTCCCGAAAGTTTTGCGCATTTCCTACACACAATTTACATCCTGCCGCGATCTGCCACTCTGTGGACCACAGAGAAGGCAATTATTATCTCCGAGAAACTCGGAAGTTATATTTACCTGACCTTTAAAAATTAAGCTTCTTACTCAACGAAGCCTTATCTCTTGGTCGCTGCATTCGATAACAACAGCCGCTGTCTGAAGGAAATATTTCATTAGCTGAGACCATTTCAATTTCGTTTTTAACATATCTTACGCAATCTGTCGCAATGGAAATCTGGAATTATTTTCCTTATGAAAGAGGGCATTCTGTGGGATTGAGATGAGAAGGGAATCCTTTGATCTCAAATATGGACGGATTTGCTTGATTCAGATGCGAGCTGGTTTTCAAGCGAGTGAGAGCTTCTTACTATAGTTAGTTCACTAAACAAGCGAAAAGTAGAACGTCCTTCTGCAGGAAGTTGTGAGATTGAAAAGAATTACTTCTTTTGAATTAATAGTTCCTTCGCATTTGCTAGTGTTGCCGATTTAAATGAAATTGAGAAATATTTTACAAGTTACAAGATACGGCACATCATATTTGAAAATTGAAAATTATATTTTCCTCGCGATTTGACATGGCAGTTAGCCGGTGAAATTGCATTTTCCTATAATTTAATTATATAGATAATATTATATAGTTATAGTTAATATAGTTAATTCTACGATTGTTTCTATAATTTTCACTTATTCTGTAATTCAACTTGTATAATTTGACTTATCCTATACTTCTTTTGCAACAATTTCAATTCACATACTTTATTACCTTCGGAACATAGCATTTTCCTTGGATTTTCGCCATATTTAATTTCAGTTGCTAACTTTTATAGGAATTCTTAGAAATTTCGGTAGGAATTGTGAGGCACAGATATTGGAATGAAGAAATCACACGAGTTTAACCTTTTTTCCGATATTTCCAAAGTGAAGGAGACGTTATTAAACAAGATTCGCCCGGGAAAGCGTCGGAACTCTGAAAGAGTTTATTTATCTCCGCAAACGTTGTTCAGTAAACAGTGTGCTTAGCAACCAAACTTTGGCGCGGCGTTCAACGCGATTGCGCTGAATTCGCTCATTCCTTTCCTTGAGCGAACTCTTTTCTTTCGCGGAGTTACGTATTTTCACTCCATCGCTAGATGCTAAATGGTTGCTAATTTATGAGCAATGTCACTTTAGTAGCTAAACAAAATAAATATAGAATAAAAAACCAGATACATGATATGATATTTAAGCGTCGAGGAAATCATCGCCTGAAAATAATAAGTTTCATTAACTTGCAAAAAATGTGATGATTTAGAAAATTTCCGTTAAATCAGCAACACAGAGGAGAATCTACTTAACTGAAACTCGTTATCGTGATTAACTACAAGCTAAAGGAATTAGCTAAAACGGACTGTTAAATATTTTATTTATTTTAGATTAACAGTAGCTCGAAACACTATAAAAAACATTTTACTATTCCAATAACTTGAAATGCAAGATTTTGTGTACAATAAATCCAAAATAACAGATCACCGAAAGAGCTCACGGTAGTGTGCATAATTAAATATTGCAGAGCGTTATATTACAGACTTCTTGAGCACGACTGAGCACATTTCCTCGTCTAAATATCTCTGAAATTCGTCTCGTTTGAATCATCCAGAAAATTGCAACATTCTGATTCCTTTTCACTGTTTCGACGAGATAGTATTCAACTGTATCGTACATAACGACTTCATTAACCTCTTTGGTGTTGTAGTAACAAATGACGGGACGTCGTGTTATTCAAAGTGCATTCGCACGTGAGCTTCCACCGGGAATCGAACCCGGGACCGCTTTCATTGAAGTCGCTGTCCACTTGGCTATCCGGGAACCCCTGCGCGGGACGTCAAACATTCTTTAAGTTGTATTGTCGTTTCTGAATAATTACAACATTGTTTTCAATAATGTATGTAATAACACCCACGAATTCTCAATTTAAATGTAAAATATATTAGTCTGAATGGCGATTGCCCCCACCATAGTGATAAAAACCAACGGATGAGTTGTTTAATATCCGACAACTTAGGCATAAATGATAAATAAATAAATCAGGACTGAATAAGGTTTTTCTTAGTTTTCACTACTTCAATTTGCGCCCGATAATACTAAATGATATACTCAGATTAAAATGAATGGAAAAAAGTGTCCATAGAGAATTCAATAGCGGAATGAAAACTTCGAAAATTATAAGATATCTTTAAATATTTAGTAACATCTCCTAATTTTGAATACCACTTACGGTTCTACGGAGGACACTGGGTCTAATTGAACAGTAAATTCTATTTTTCACGAGCACCAAAAGCTCGGGTTCTCACAAAGAATTTCTTTTCCGCTAAACATCAACCAAATTAGATTTCCACGCGAAATTCCCAACCGTTTTCCTCAGCAACATTCGCCATCTTGAAATTGGAATGCGAAGTACAACAGCAATATTTATATTAGAGGAAAATCGAAACAGAGTCTCGTGCCATTTTGCCTTCCGTGACCATGGGCATTACAACTGAAATGATCCGAGAATCTTATGCCAATCTTACATGTACCATTCCGTTTTTAATTATTTCTCACACGAAAAGCCATAGATACGCCTCGATTATTTATCTAGGGTGAGAACTAATCGTGTCCAATAGTAAATGGCGATTCCTTAATTAGAGCACACTAAGAAGTGAAGGCCAAAGGAAACACTCAGCGTGATTAAGGTGGGCATTGCAAGTCGCAGCGGATCCATTTGTGCAATTAGGAAAGTCAAGCGTAGTACACCAAATTTGATATGTATCTCCCATATTTCACAAATCGAAATAGTAAAAGAACTGACAGTCGATCGAGATTGGAGTGAAAATCGATTATTGAGTGAAAATTTCGATGTGTGCAAGTAAGGGTCTCTCAGTTCCGAGTTTCCATGAAAAGTGTACTCTCCCGAGATAGAATTAACTCTATTTAAAACGGATCACAAACTGAATCAACCTATAAAGGAGTTGGTATATTGATTCCTTCATATTTTAATGAATTCCACAGTCTCTATAATTAGCGAAATTGAATAATAATACTATATATAATACAGAAAAAATACTTTTGAATTCTATAACAAATTTTACAAAATGAAAACATAGTCTCGATTCATAATATAATTTTACCGAATAAAAAGAAAAAGGTTTCTGAATTGTTTAAAGAATATTAATTAAATTAAAGGAGAGCTCAGATCAATCTGTTTAGCGCTAAATCGAATTAAATCACATTAAATATTTTTAAAATCAAATTAAAGTGATTCCAAGAATTATATTTATTGATTTGTTGGTATTAAGAATTATATAGCTGGAAATAATATTAATTATTAAACGTTTTGAGAAATACCATATTTAAAAATTCAAAATATTGTTGAAGCTCAAAAAGGTCTTTTAAAATGTAATTGAATGGAAATTGAATTTCCTATTTAAATTTTCTCTCCTATATAATTGTCTGAGAAGGAACGGTTTGTTTTATACTAACCCTTACTTCTTTCTTTCACACTACACAAAAATCGCTCCTCATTTTGGTTATAGGAATCTTTCATTGTGGGAAGATTATTTTAGGAAATGAATAATTTTCTCCACAAGCCGAAAGTTGATTGGCAGGACGTAGATGTAGACTCAGCATAAATACTATCTGCGTTATAATTTCGATTATCGACTATAGTTTTAAAAACGTTTAATGATAGCAAAGCCAATAAATGATTCCAAAACGAATATACTATACTGTATACTTAGAAATACTCTCTCCTCTAAAAAAGTAGGAAATAAAGTTTCTCCCATTACATCTACATATGTACCCTGCAAGCTGTTTATCGTTTCATTTCTTGTATTGTTCGCGGAGAAATAAATTGAATTTATTAGGCATATTAAGCCTTAAGAACCAATTAAAAACAAGTTAAATTAATCCTTTTTCAATCGTATTTCTTCTCCAATTCTGAAGCATCTGAGTATTGGGATAAGCTCGACCCAAGTATAATTCCTCATAAATGAATATGGTTCCTTTGAGTATATATTGAATTTCATGGACTCAATTTTCATTTTTTTCATAGTTTCATTAGAGCGGGAAATACTTGCTATTTGTTCTTTAGTTCCACTTTTTCCATTTAGATAATAAGTAAACAGTTTCATATTTTCGAAACGAACATATTGAAAGGATCCTCGAATATGAATGCAACAAAGTGCTTAATTAACAATTTACTGAATTATATAAATTCAAAACTGGTTCAAGTGTCATTGTTTATGTGCTATTAACTTTTCATGTCAAATTAAATACATATTACTCTTCGCAGTAGAATAAGGACACTATGAAATCTGTTTTAAATTTGGGTCAACCAAATTACTCCGAACTCATCAGGAAAAGATAAACGACGATTTGGGAATGGAATTTTGTTCTGTTTTCTTCTTTTTCGACTAAAATTAAGAAAACCGGAAATATTGTTCTTAAGTTTTATGAAGTCAACTCTGTCTGTGGGATAAAGGAAATTCTCACAATTCTCCAAAATGGAATATATCTTAAGAGTTATTCCCAAATGAAAAAATCTCATATTTACCTTGAAATTCGTTCACCTTGAGTTTTATCCCATCACTGCACTTCCCACGGACAAGAAGTTTTCTCAGACAGGTTGAAAATATTCGCACAAACTAATTCAAGTGTGTAATAATCAGTGTGTAAAGACTGTTATACCGTTTGTATTGGTAAGAATATCAGGAATTTTTCGATTAGAGCAAATTTACACGCTTCTACGGACAAATAGAGAAGAGCTAATCTACCACTTCCGTCCGTAGACGGAAGTGGTAGATTGCTCTTTATTAGCTATAGCGAGTTGCAATGCATATGGGGATGGCGTTATTATCAGAATGGTATGTTTATGACGTGTTTAGCATGTAAGGGACAAGGACTGAGAGAAAGTCTTAAGCATTATTTTAAGCGTTTTAAACGGGTTTCTGTATGTAGAACCAAAATAATCTTATATGCAATTCTTATACAAGGAATGATATAAACTGAGACTACCTCAGCTGAAAGCATTCTGAGCATTAATAATTATTATTTTACCCAACTTAACGTTTGGATAACAACACAATGAACTGATTCTGTGACCCGGAATCGTTACAAAAGAAATACGACGGTTGGTAGCTTTTAGGTGACCATGAAAAATCGACAAATCAGTTTATTTCCAGCTGATGCGAAATAATACTCAAATTGTTCCAAAAAAGAAACTATAAATGAAGGATAAATGCATACTAATTCAGCCACGTGTACAATTAAAGCGGTTACGAAAGGTAAATCTGGAACTTGAATGCATTTTTTTGTATTAGCAGAGTGATTTTCCGATGGGTGGTTATTCCAAGGATTCCTTCGCTTCAGCCGTCCTTGCAGCTGAAAATCGTTTCAGCTTTGCGTGACTAAACTTTCTTTCGCTTCCACAATTCTCAAGTGGATTTCATCTAAAGATTAAGAATGTGACAGACGGTTTAAAATGTGGGTGTTTTACCACTTTTCTTTTTTCGGACGTTATCTCCACATTCAATAAATCATCAATTCTATCCTTTATATATGTAAGATTTCACTCCCTAACCAACGGCAGCATATAGTCGATCTGTGGTCAGAAACGGATTCAAAGCACGAAATCAACTTTTATATCGAAGTATTCACATTAAATGCTCCCCTTTTCTTTTTAGACTGAATTATTTGACTTGACTGTTTGAGGTGTGACTCAGTGAAACTCCTTCATATTCACAGAGAAATAAAAAATTAACTTTGTAAAGCGACTCACTGGTGACGTGAATATTTTGAGTCACAAAAATAAACCATCCGAATCTATCGCGTTATTTTAATTAGGTTTTAAATTGGTGGAAGTTTTTATTTGTTTTCATTTTTGCAAATTAAAATCATATTAACTCTAATACAGGTCGTATTGCATTCGTAAATATAACATTAAAGGCAAAGAGTGACCCTATAAGAATGCACAACTTAATTTCGGATTAAACACATTAGTTACTTTGAAAAATGGTGACATTTTTATTGAAAACTCATCAGTATGCAATGTGAGGAAAACAATATCAGACAAATTCCCGCCAAAACTTTGTCGGCTAACTCTTAAATAAATCCAAAAGCCATTTAAATTATCCATTTTTATTTTCCTTTACAATTCATCGTAAGTTTAGGAAATATTGCAAAGTACAATTACCAAATCCACTCACTCACTTTGGGGATAAATCTCCTTGAAGAGAGGAATAAAAACACACGCAGAAAGCAGCTGTGAGTAAGTACAGAATTTTAATCTTCACATCCTAGGTTTCAACGCTTACCGTCATCCTCGGGTGATTACAAAATAAAAGCAGTCACATAAATAATAGGAGTCAATAGGAAGAGAGATAATGAACGAATTGGGGGAGAAGAGATTCAACATGAAGAATGTAAGAATAAAATGAAATAAAGGATTAAGAAAGTGTAGGGTTATTGATAGTCGCCAAAGAAAGTCCAAGTGTTGGAAAATTTTTAAAACTTCCAATAGTTCGTTCATTGCAGACCCTTGTTCTGCTAAGAGGAGGAATCAATAGATAGAGCTTCCGCTTATGTGAATTATCACTTCTCCGCAACCCTTTCATCGAAAATTCCTTACTAAACACTGGTAAATTCTAATGCAAGAATAATAAAATCAGCTGCGAAAACCGGTATTTCAAATAAATAAGATTTCATGGCATGAAGAAAAGAAATGGGTTCAAGGTGGTGCACGAGAAGCGTGGCTTTTCATTCAGAATAATTAATTCGTATGCCATCCAAGTATGAGTTTTCCTTGGTTATCCATCAGCTTTCAAAATATATTTCTACGAGCAATGAGGGATTCAGTTCAAAAAGATTGTGGCGAGAAAGAGAAATTAAATGATTTTATTTTTGTAACAACCGTGCAATTAAATAGCGATAAATTTCAAATCACGATGAAAAGAACAACGAGACATTTATAGAAACTTGCCCTGATCCATGAATTAATCCATCTTTTCGGATTACGGAAATTCTGCTATGCTCATGCTTACTGCAATTTCCACCTCATTACTTCCTGGAAACGACGATACTATTTGTTAGCTGCGGAAGACTTTTTGCGGTTGAATATCGCACTTCCCGTGGAAATTTCTCCTCCTTAAGCAGATAAATCACATTTCCATGAAATGATAATCCTCCTGTAAAAATCCCTGCGATCAGAAACGCTCGTATTATATGGAAATCAAATTCAGTAGCTTTGCAATTTCCAGGTTAACTTCCAACTGTATATTCTTTAATTTATTTATATGAATGCATCGGATGGAAATTGCATAATCCATTGCGTGCGTTAAAACGAATTCTGATAAATTTAAAAGGACGAAAATCTTTAATTTTTGGCAAAAGAAATTCCACTTATCGATTATTTCGCTCAAAAGTCGGAATAAGGAAATTTCGCTGACAGATAAAATTTCTATTCGAAGCTATTTCGACGAATTACGAATTTTGAAAATATTTATTGGCACCTTACCCGATACGAATTCAAGAAACTTAAAAATTTATCATAGCCAAAGAGCCGTAATAAAGCAGTAAAAATAAATTATTCGTGCGAAATATTAAGGAAATTCTCAATTGCCATTCTTAAGCCTACTTGAATTTAATGAACCTCTCATGAACTTCTCAATGCTACGACATCGAACGTTGTTGTATATATGAATTTTTATTTCGCAATACTATACATATAAATTGTGTTTTACTAAAACTGATGTGTCCAATCGTGACTTGGAAGAAAACACTCTTAAAACTATCTCCGTAACTTTCACTGCTAATTTTAATTTGACAGGTTTCGTCTTCTAAAGATGTCAATACGTTGACATAAAGGATCAAATTAAATTCTACAATTTATGTTATCAAGCATTTAAGATGCATTATAGTAATTACGCAGATTATTTCTCTTGCGATGGAATACTACATACAAATTGACGGCCGAAAATATCGATTTTGTCATATTTCGTTGTTAACTTTCGCGACCTGAATGAATATAATGTGATTTTCAAACATCCTTAATTCATAGACGATGATTTGATCAACTTTGCCGAAATTGCTATGAACATAGTTTCACTAGAGTACGGCAACATTTACCGACTTTTTTGCAATTGTAATTGCAAGTCTCCTTCGCCGCGTAGTCTTGTATTTACAAAAAGAAGAAAAACCAATTATATATATATATATATATATATATATATATATATATATATATACATACATATAGCTGATAGTGAAATCACTAAAGTGGTGCACTGTGAAAGTTAGCAAAGCGTTTACTGCAATGTATGTACCACACTATTGAGAATCAGATTCTAAATAAGGTTGGGAATGAAGTCCCGAGGTTAAATGTTTAATGGACAGTATCATTTCTAAAGAGGATTTCTATAAGCAAAAAGAATCCTCGATCAAATATCCTTGTAATTTATTCTGAATGGTGCGTAATCCTACATATAACAATGAGAGTAATAATAATACTATTTTTTATTACAAGTTCGTCTTCATCCTAATGTTCACTTGCGAAAATCAAGAAGCCTTTGTAATTCTAAATGGTGCAGTGCATCTCGACATCCGAAGGCAGATTTCTAATTGCAGCGCATCACCTTTCCATCAATTCACAAAATAAGAACGCAAGTTTACGTCGTAAATAAATGCGACATCTTCTATTGCCCTCAATGATTCATCGAAAGACACGTTTAAATATCTCACCGAAAACTTCTTTGGAAAAAGAATTCCATTGTCCTATTAGACTGTTGCAAGGAAGTAGATGATGTTATTTGATGATGTTATCTCTGCAAGCACTATCCCATTAGTGTAAAATTTCCATGAAACCAGTAAAGAGATAATATATAAAGTATTGAGATAATATAGAAGCCATTAACAAATTGCTCATAGGCCGATAGATTCTCTGTTTACACACAGAAATAGAGGAACAAGGTTATAAATGATATGATTAACACTGCAATATTGAGGGTAGAAATTGCACAAAAGTACAGTCCAGTCCAACAGTACAGACAGTCAAACGATTCATTTCGAGAAAAATTTGTAAAAGTATGTTTAAATTATTATTGGTTTTATTATTATTATTATTGATTTTCTGATTACTAAGGAATATTATTTCATCATTGTTGAATATTCGCGATCTTATTATTATTGAATATTATTGATTATTGACAGAAATACGGAAAGTGTTACTAGAATCCAAATATCATAAAATATAAAATATCTACAGGAAGTGATAGAATTTTTCCGAGTAACACTAGAAATAGAACACATAAACATTTTCTATAAAAAACAAACACCCAATCGCTTCGTATTGAAAACCTAAAAGTGTGCGGTGCAGTGCAAAAGAGAAATTGGAAGGTGGAGGTGTACATTCCTTTAAACATAAATAAGAAAAGAAGCGATTCTCATTCAAGAAGTTCGATCTGAAGGGCCCGCTGAACATTTCCCGTGAGGGCACCCATACTAATGAGTGTAGGTCAAGTGACTTTCTATAAATAAAAATGGTAGTACTATTTTTTTAAATGCTTAGGTCACTTCGGACATACCACGTGGGATCTACCGCTTTCACCAAAGTTGAAAGTGCTGCCCACTTTGCCATCCCAAGCAAAAATAAAAATGTATTCGGAGTTTGAATTTTTACTTTCACTTTCTTTGCGTGCATTGAAAATGGCACCCTGAAGATCAAGCCAGTAATAAAACTATTCTCTGAAAATAAATGCCTCAATAGTGCCTTTAATTTCGCTGAAGTGCCAAAATAACAAAAAATATATATTTAACTATATTAACTACTATTTATATTTCATTTCAGTGAGCGGTCGTCGTAAGCCCAGCACAGCGATTTGCCCTTAATGATGTTGAGACGGCTCTGAAGAGTATACATTCCCATTATTTTGACGTTTAATAAAAGTAATTCCTTCGCAAATTGGATACCTTCGATGTGAAAATGATAGCGCATATGACTTTTTTGCTCTGAGAGGTAAATTATATGAATTATTGAATACTTGACTGAAGGATAAGGGGAAAGGAGATAAATAAGGAGAAAGTGTTTATTTAGATACCTAATGGAGAAATGTTTATGGTGACAATAGTCCGATTCGTAGATTCGGGGGAGTGACTTTATAGTCTATATAGTATAGTCTATATAGTATAGTCCATAAAGTATAGTCTATAGGGCTGACGCATCGATGAAACTAAAAGAATTATTTTGAACTCAGAAGGCGCTATCCTTTTAATACATTCTTCACTTTAAAAAGATATGCGCGTTATTTGCGCATCGCGATACGTAGAGTTTTTGTCGATAACAACATCTTTAGCCAATAACTGAAGAAACAACATAGATATTGTCAGCACCTCGTGCTTTTATTGGTTCTGAAGCACATCAAAAACGGTAATCGAAAGATTTGCAACTCCTAGTTTAACCCAGCCAGCTTAAAAATTGGAATCTGATAGTAAAGTTTATACACGATCATTATTCATCTACTAAATTTATCATGACAAGATAGCATTCAAAAGTTAAGTAGAGATTAGTCTATCCATAAAACTCCCCCTTGGAGAATTTCTATGAGAAAAATAGATCTTCTCCTGCAAATACGTGAAAAGACAAAGCAAATTTCGCCCTGATTATTTTAAGATAAAATTTGTTAAATCTGAAATTTAATTAACCCAAATATATCTTAAACATTTTATATATCAATATTTAATAACACAGAAACTGAAAGTGATTAAAACGAACTATGAACGAATAACTGTCTGCCCAACGTATTTTACCTTCTCAATACCTTTTGACCGAACAGTGTCATGTATATAAACAGGATAGTAGAACATGCGGGTGCTACTTTCGTAATCTGGGATGAACGCTCGCTTTCACCGTTCTTCATAGATCGTTCAGAAAGGGAAGGTGTTTGGAAACTACTTTGTATCCCTTTGCCCTACTTCGTGCCCTTTCACTATCCTTTGCGTCTCTTCACTATACTTTTTTAGCGAATAAAGGTAACGCGAATTCAGTTCACCAGTCGGCCTCAAGAACAGCAGACGTGGCCAATCGCGGACGTCACTGTTCTCTTTTTTAAGTGAAGTTATACCAAGTTTAATTGTTGTGTTATCTTATGTTGATTGCATCATTAAATGTAAGAAAATCGATCGATCCAGTGACTGAATCATCGTCCACCAACTACTTCATTCAATATCTGAAGGAAAGACATGTTGGCAGCGCGTTGTATTTCGGCGATAGCGGTCCCGAGTTCGATTCCGGTGGGAACCCATGTGACCTCCGCTGTCGAATCACTTTTAACAATACTACTTCTACTAAATTTTGCGTACAGTTCACTCATTCAACATTAGTTTACGAAACATCAACAGAAGGAGTCGGAACAAACAAACCCAAATACTCTAGGAAAACTTCCCGTAATTGTATATTCGATCGTAATTTAGGAATGCATTCGGAATCCTCCCCTTTAAATGCAACTTACCCTCTGTATCTCCTCATCGCTCTGCTCTCCCACCAGAGGCTCTCCATAAGAATCCCACTCCGACCTTCCATCTCTGTATGTGGCCGCCGTATAATGTCTCATCTCTTCAGCGACGCACTTGCCGGCCGCCGAAAAGGGCCGGCCGCCCAAAGGGCATGTTCTGCACGAATCGCCTCTAGAAAACGAAAGCGATGGACGTGGAATCTAGAGCGGATGATGTCAGTCTTCCATGCCTCGGATTGGAACAAATGAAGTTTGTTGTGCGGTGTTTACCAGTCTAACATATCGTGACGGGGGAGCCGTAAACCAGTTGGTCCGCCGTTGCTCAACCGCCGCAGCGCAGTCATGTGTTTTTCCTCCGAGAGTGCGCCGGCGTGTCCTCAGTCACGGAAGGCCCTTGGATAAAACGGACGAATTTCCTCGTATCTGAGCATTACGCCGTCGTTCAAAAAAGGGAGTTTCCTTCGCTATTCATTTCGCACAGCTGACCGAGTGGACCTTGACTCACTCTCTTCGCTTCAATCGACGGGAAAAGTTGAGAAACCTTCGGAGGAACTGGACGATCATTTCCGATAGTCCGTTACATAAGCATTTCCGGAAATGAGCGAGACGATTAAATCAGCAGGTGGACTCCCGTTTAATTTGAATGAGACCTTGAGGAGTGGCCGGATATTGCTTCGTCATCAGAGGGAGCTGAGGTCCGCGTTAACGAGCGGATTTGTTCACAGAATCCTCCAAGAGGAACACAAGCACTCGAAGAGAGACGAAGCGCGCGGTCGGCGTCGCAGAAGCGCACTGGCGGGCCTCACGTGCTTCGATCGCCGGTTGGTGCACTGCGCGAAGGGGGGCGCTTCGGAGGGGGAGAGAGGGGGGCGTTGCATAGCCGTCTCTTTCGCTCTCTGTTATGCCATCAAACGAGAGCTCATCGGAGGAAATTAAGATTACGTTTTTTCTGATCGAATTATTTCCATAGACCAATTGATAACCACTGAAAAAGCTCGGCTTTATAGAGTGTCGGAAGATGCGATTAAAAGATTACTGAGCGATCTTATTTCACTTTGGTCCATCCGGAATACGGGGCATGTGAATCGGATCCGGCGGATGAAGCGTGTACCCGCGAACTGGAGAAACTGCGGAGCAAACCGATACGTTTCGTTAAAAAAATTCTACCGTATGATGTTACGCTGATGTTCTCAGGCGCAGGTTGGAAATCCTTGAAAGAAAGAAGGTTAAGATTGCTGGATAAATTCAGAGAAATCACTATTATGCGACACCCCTGCTACTTCGGCCGATCCGATAACGAGAATAAAATAAGAGAAATAGGTACTAACAAGTCAGGACTCACTCTTTCAGCGAGCGATACGCGATAATAACGAAGAAGTAGCTCAATGATTACAACCCAATCCAACAATACTCCATCCAACGTCATAAAGACACCACGTAAAGCATATGGTCCCATATATTTCCTATGAGAACGGCGCGCGGTGTTGCAACATTAGCTTACAAGATAAAGTTAACGAAAACTCATTTGGAAGACAATCAGCATAACCAAAAATCGATTCCTTATGGCATAATACAATTCAATTCAGATTTAATAATGTCATAATCGAAGGATAAATAAGAAAGTGACATTTTCAAGAAAATTGGGTGCAGATTATGATTTTTATAACAAATGAATTTGGGTTTATCATTCAAGAAACAAGGTCTTTTCTGGTATTAACATCTTCCTCGTGCAATATACTTTTCTCGTATGTTATTCACTTCGCTGTTACTAATTTTGAATAAGAGTGCCTCGGGAAAATCTATAAGGATAGGCGAAACCCTTTCTTCTTTTTGATAATTTAGTGCACAAGAAGATTATAATCTTGAAGTCAATAAGGTAAGACTTAACATTTCGGAAGGCCATAACTCAGAAGAAAAGAGAACAAACAAGGTAAAAAAGACTGGAAAAATTTCTGATGGTACCGAGAATCGAACCCGCGATCTTCCACGCGAAAGCTGAAGATTCTGTCACACTTAATTCTTCGAAGGATATCCAACCTTCGTTTATTGCTCCACCTTGTTTACTCTTTTGAATTAGGTAAGATGATGTTAAAGACGCACTTGTATCGTTTTACGGACGAGATTAAATCTTAATCTTATATTTGTAAGTCATCTCATCAAGTAGAGATTAAAGCAGTGAGGTTGGTGAAATAAAATTGTTATGGAGTCGGAGACACAGTCAGAAATACAGAAAGTACCATCTGCTAATTGAATGAAACGCTAATCCCAAAGCCAACTGTCGTATAGGTGCCCCCCTCTAACATTTACAGCAAAACCCTTTTAAAATGCTTTCAAGGGATAAAGCAAAAACTGCGTCTTAAGCGGGATAGCGTCATAACCTGCTCGTGTAGTTGCCTTACATTTTTGATGAATAATCTGCTTTTAGAGAGCGTTTTAGTTAGTTATTTTTGGTTATTTTTTCACTCAATGATGAAGCATATCTCACCATATAGACAATTAGGGATGAATACCGAATTTATTAACAGCAGTGGTATCACATCTCTCCAAGACCACACTTTCTGGTTTATTCGATGTGTTTAAAACTTGAGAATGCGACGAAAGGAAACACCGCCAAGCCAAGTTTTAATCCAACGTTCTACCATGAGACGAATATTTTGAGCATGATTAATTTAACTTTTATATTTTATATTTAATTTGTAAAAATTATATAATGTAACTTATTTCCCAGCTGTTCTTTGTTTATTCGATGATATGCTGCGTATTTATTCTTTACTGTAATGGGTAAAGGGGTCTTGATAATGATTATTATATGTATATTAGTAGAAAGGCTGTATAGGTGGTGTTAAGAAGGATGGTGTCAATGTGGAGGAATTGATGATCTGGACCTGAGCTGGGGAACTTCAGGCCATCTGTGACCTTTTGTGCGTTCACCTTGGCCTTTTAGTCATTCCCTTAAACAAATATTCCAATGTAAAATCTTGTTTTCTAATCTTTCTAATGGCTCCAAGCGAATAGAGAAACTTGAGAATTTTTTCATTCCGTTAACTCAGCAAATTAATTCGTTTTCTCATGTAAATTTCCGATGTTCAGCTGTATGCGGTTCTTTATGTGATTGAACGAATGCTAAATGTGACCTTCCGATGGAAAAAGGTTCCCAGATCTGGACATTCGTACTTCCGGCATCATTACATAAATCAATAAACATAAAATATACCAAATCGATTCATAACACGTAAGATGCAGTGTTATAAAAATTAATGATGAAGCTCAATTATTTAAGATGATAACGGTTAAGATAGAAAAATATTTAGTCATAAGAAATGTATTTTAATCCATAATACCATTTGCTTTACTCGTATTTTTAGAATTACCTCGGTAATATCCTTTAACTCTCTGGAAACAATACAATTTATCAAGAGAAATCGTTTCCAGCAAAAATAGCATTCTCACTGTAAATTTAGTTGACTTATATCTGTATTCAGTTACAATCTTTTCCGCCTGTGATTAATCTAGAAAAGAGGTTGAAGGTGACTTTATTCTTAACGAGATGGACCTAAGAAAATTCCTGGTTCGAGTGGTTCGACTGATCGGAATTCAAACCATGGTCTCCGAACTGCCGGTTGTTTGCTCTTTCAATCTTTCTTCTTGGCCATTCTTGCTTACTAAGTCTCCCAAATTGCATTTCTGAATGTTCTGGCAAGATTATTTAATAGATAGATACGAAATTGTCATCCTCATTTCACATCTGTAGTTACAACTGTGCTTCGACAGCTAAAGCCTGAGGGAATCGAACCCGGGACCGCTTTCTCCAAGACGAACACTTGGCTATCCGGAGGTGTATGTTTCTCCTTGAGTAATGCATCTGTTGCGATAAATATTGATAAGCTAATGAATCACTAATGAATTCCGCCGTCAAAAAAGGCGGAACTAAATATAACTTATACAAAATGTATTTTAGAAATGAGAGAATAGAAAGAAGGCTTATCTCAATCGTACGCACTCGCTTTAGTCTCGGGGATATTGTTTATTTTAAACCGCCAAACTAAACAAACCTTTCACATTATTGCCTTAATTATCGCAATTTCGAGTCCTAAACGATCTTACACGGCCAAAATAAGAATTTTATTCAATTTCCTTTCTTTTGGTACTTGTCTCGATTCCATAGGACTAATATTTCTGGTTTATTTATGCGAAAGGAAAAAAGTCTGCAATTGATCGAAATGAACTTTACGTGAATTTCTCACGGGAGAATTTTCAAGTCGTCCAAGGTTCGAACCCATAATATTATGGGGAAAAAGACATCGAAATGTGATATTTCATAGTGCCTCTAACGAATTTCTATATTTCATAATTCTCTCTCGTTGGGATGTGGGTGAAATTTATGCTCTAAAATTTCTTCCATGCATTCTCAAGGGAGTTACTGACATCGGATGGATAAATATATAAATATATACACAGCAATATTTACTATATAAGATAACAAGTATGTTTTGATTTGGCGAAAGCCAGGTGGCAACTTTATCATACGATTTATAAAGATCGGGGTCAAGCTGCTTTATCCATTTACGAGGGAAAAGAAAACCCCATCACATAAATCCACTATTTGACTTTATTTATTCTAAAATATTTTTTCAAAGCCGTAATTCTCAACGGAATCTCTCTTCAGAATTTATTTTTTATGTTCAGCTTTCTCCCTCGACAAAACGGAAACGCTGCTCGAATCACGAAGGTGCACGCATACGCACGAAAGTGTATCGAAAGTCACTCGGAATTCACGCGAAGCCCTCATTCCCTAAACAAAAGACGACGTTTTCTCCGAACAAATCCCAAAAGGGTTCCTCGAGGAGGAATTTCGAGAGTGTTTTTTTTATATCTCTCGCTCGTGGAATGGTCTCGGTCCATTGTGATGACGGTCCTCTTGGGATGCTGGACGGATGGGTCAGCCATTAAGGGTAATAGACGGCATAATTAGGACATCAAAAGGATATGCATGTGGTGTGACTCTCCCTGCTTCGACGGGACAATTTTTAAAACATTTCCGGATTGAGGCGTTTTTCTCCCGCTTTTACTCAACCATATTCTTCTTACTTAGACTTGTACGCTTTATTGTGTTGTGTGTGTTATGTTAGTTGATGGAGGTGAAGATTTTCTTATGTATCTGGTTATCAATGAATATGTGACATTCTTGTGTGTTTCTGCAAGTTTTGCTCTGCTTTGATTTATATTAGGTGATTTTTAGTTATGTTTTGATCATGATTTTGTGGTATGGACATATGAAATGATACGATGTAAAAGATATAAGATAACATTGTTTTGATATTGATAATAATGGCTATAGTGACGTATTCTATATTCTATTTTTTTAATGTAGAATATGCTATTAATATATATAAAATGTGTAGTAAGAGGTACGTACATAAGCATTGTTGTAACGTCAGTAGATATTATTGGATATTTTATATTGTATGAAAATGTTACCATCTGGTTTTTTCCAAATTGAAACTTATATATAATGATAACACACAAGATAGTCGTGTTCCGCGACTTATTAATGAATAGTTCTATGTTAATTGAGGTTATGCTTTAAATAGTCTCCCGGAATCCCCCGGAAATTACCACCCTTGAAATGGAAAACTCCGGAAAACTGGGGAAAACCCACTTTCCGGGAGTTGGCAACCCCACTTCCAGCTGTAGATTAGAGCACTCCTTAATCTTGATAAATTTATTTGACATTTTACTTTGGCCCTCAGACCTCCTTTAATTGGACAATAAAGAACCGTCATCCAGTTTAGGAATTCCTCTTCGTCAACGCCTCATTCCGACCGCTCTTTCTTTCATTCTTTTTTTTATATAACTATGGTTACCATATTTTGATAGGAAATGTCAAATTTTGAAGAGAGTCAAACCGGGAAGGAGCTGTATAACTATCAATAGATTCTGGCATGACTTTAGGAAGACATAACGAACTGACAAAATGAAAATAACATCCCTTCTATGGTACGGGTAAAAGTCTTCTTTTATTTTGACTTTTATTTTATATTGACAGTTTTTTAGCTTTAAAACTTTATTTTATCAAATTTTATAAGTCACTCAGGCTATCAGAAGCCCGAAGTGCAAAGTCCCCGCTCTGCTCGCAACCTGTTAATTTACGCGGGCTCAGGGTTTTTAGGACTTCACCATAACAGCGCTAGGTTTGTGCATATTCGCTCGTCAATTATTTTTGGGTGTTCTGGACTAAAAGGACTATATACAGCTAAGGACTAAGGTTGATAAGAGAAGAAACAAAGTGGGATTCGGTTATGAGAGGTAGAAGAGAAGCGTCCTAGGAGTGGAATAGCAGTGAAGGCTATTCGAGTGACGGGAGAAGTTAACAACGCTGTGTGTCAAGAAGGGTAACTCTTAAGCCGCAATACAAGATTTGACGCCGCTGGAAAAGCGTACCTACGCTGCATCGGTGGCACCTCCATGACCCACACCAGAGACCTTAAGTACTGTTCAAACCTATAACTGCCTTCCCAAGAAGATTAACAAGCAGAGCTTCTCAGTGGAATCGCGATTTTGAGACGAGAACTGTTTAGCATAACAGAGAATTGAATGAAAAAAAACCGTTTTTGTCCTAAGTGTTACTCTCGATTGGTTTGCTAAATATGGTTGTTTAAAAATACCTTCATAAGTAGTAGTGAGTGCCTGCTACTATGCTTCTTCGCTGCTGATCAGTGACACGTCGCGTCAACTTGCAGTTCACTTTGGCTGTTCGACTTTCGCAGCGAAGGCGGCCTGTTAACAGATTATTTTTCTCTCCGTTCGAGATATTTTAATGAACATATTTACTTTTTATAATTGCAACAGATACCAATCAGAGTTTTATCAGCTTGCGCTGGAATACAATCGTAGATCAATCAAAGTTCACAATGGAAGATGGCTAAATAAAATCAGTGCATTAAGTTAGTACCGACAGGTAACTGTATAACTTAACGGTATAACCCCCTGCCATACACCATACGACCGCTCGCGGGGTATTAATGTAATTGTAAATTTATTTGTCATTAGCTGGCGTGCGCATGAAGTAGCCTACTTAACCAGCCTCTTTCTTGAATTATAACTCACTTGTTTTAAGTTAATCACATCATCAAAATGGCAGAGTGGTTAGAGTGCTTTCTGGCTATTCTAAGTGTTCTAATATGTTCAGTGATTCGAATCCTGTTTAAGGAAATATTTTTTCCGGAAAATTATGTTTTCATGTCCTGTTACGTCGATGATAATGATGGCTACCACCTACCTCCGCTCTTATGGTTTGTCAGTTTTTCTTATCTAACCCCTAGCCACTGGTGAATTAGTTAATCTAATCATGTTTCTCTTTTTATGCTGCCTCCTATATTGAATTAATGGTATGATAAGGTTGATTATTTTGCTATTATATAAATGGCTTACTTCTTGCACTATTACTACACCGTCACAGAGGCGTGCACATTCGATCACAGTCAATAAAAACCCACGGCATCCTGGAAATTCTTGACCGTCAAACTAATAACGCCTTTCGTCACCCATTATGACTCAATTCTTAAATGCAGGGTCGAAATTGGTTCGCCCATGTATGTCTTACAATTTATGCGGTGGGTTGTCTGCAGTGCGTTTATAAAAGGATAAAAAGGGTATTAAAAATATCTTAAATAAAGAGATAAATAATCCCAAGTTGACATGCCGCGATCTCAGCGTAAGCCGAGCAGCCAGACGGCGACGTCATCTCTGCCATTGATTAGCTGCGAAGAAGCTTAGCAGCAGCTATCTAATCTACTACTTTTGAAGGTATATATTACATTCAATTCTCTGTTACGCTTAACAGATCGCATCTCAAAATCACGATTCCTCTTGGAAACCTTTCCCTGTAAGAATAACCCTTCCTCGGCCGCGCTCTCTTCATTCAGACCCACGTGTGAGTTTTTCGCTGATTAACAAAACTCTAAAATCTTCGTGTGCTCTAGTTACCTCGTTTAACTGTTATTTATTCAATTCTAATAAGATATTAATCTTCTACGAGGAGCTTGTTAAGTAATTATTTCCTGTCCTTGGTATCTATCTTCATGATACAATTTTTGTTTAAGAGTAATTTCCATATTTTTTATTCGGGTATTTTGATGTCTCATTTATACTTCACTTACTCATCTCTATCATCTGTCATTAGTTTTTAGTCTTTTGTTTTGGGTAATTAATCTAAATTGAGATGTTTTTGTGCTGTGATTTTTCCTTTCAGCCACATTAAATCTGCTTAGTTGTGTAAATAGCGTGTGGTTTTGTCCTATCATTACCATTATGCTACTGCATTCTATCTTACGTGGTCACGTGCCTAGAACTCACTCCATGTAGATTAGATCTTTTCTCGCTCAGCCATAGGGTATATATTAGGATAATAGGATAGCAGCGAGGTTTTGGATGGCGCTCTTCTACTTTCAATGGAGCTAATAAAATACCCATTTTTCGTTGTCGAGGATGTGGGCTTGGTTGCTTGCTGGACATTTACATACGACGGTCGATTCTGCCGCAATATTGAAGAAAGATTTACATTTTATAGTAGTTAAAATTATGCAGTACATCCTGTAATAAGTTAGTAATATTTTATCAAAAGTGCTTCCAAAGCTAAAGTAATTTCGTACATACATTTGGGCTCCCACCGGAAATCGAACCCAAGTAACCAAAGTTGAATGCGCTGTCTACTTAGCTATCCGTGGTTCCTCTAAATTTTGTTGCATCAAGTTAAAGTTCTTCCTTGAATTAAATAATAAGAACTTGTGAGAATCGGCCCTCTACGAAAATTTTTGAGAAGTGTGTCACTGAGAGTTTCAAAACAGTCTCATTATGGATGAGGTAATCTACCCCTGCTGTTTAGCGTAGGGACGTCTAATCATTTCAGTCTTCTGACCCTTTTTCTTTTAAATATTTGAATCTCCCTTCCTTGATCAATAGGAGTTTTAATTCAAATCAGGGAAAGGATAAACTACTTCCTGCACTATTTGGAGATACGAATAAAATACGAAACACTAACAGGAGATTGCATTATCTCCTCCATCTCGATGTCATCCGCCGTAATAACCTCCGTTAAATATCTGTGCTAATATATATTGCGTTAAAATAGGGACAGTTAGAATTTCGAGAAAGTATTACTCTTAGATTCCCAAGGAAGAATAGACTTGCAATTCACCTAAACCCATTCCTTGTTTGTACTCTTACAATTAGATTATCTGAGATTTCTCAAACCTAGATTAGCTTATAGAATAATCGAGTGTCTTCTGTAATCGGAAAATACGTTCAGAAGTTATGAAAAAGAAATTGCAATTGTAAACCTGTGAGAAAGAATATGTAAAGTAAGAGCAAATAACGGTGACTATTCCAGAAGCTTCGGACATCCTGTTCATTGCGTCAGAGAGCGCGGCTCCAACTCACGCATCTGTAAGGATGTTTGCTCATGAGATTAGATTAGGTATCCGCGTGGGGATCGCCGTCATACACTGCCTTCTCAACCATTGACCCTTATGTATCTTATACTCATTTTGGTAGAAGAAGAGGTTCCATTTCCAAGTTTACAACCGTAATTCATACCGCATCATACTAAAATATTCCTCTCACTGTCAATTAATAGAATGACAGAACGTGCCATTTATGAGATTTCAGATCATAGTTCAACTATACATGGTCAAGCGTGATGAAGGTGAAGCTTATGGCTCGTGTATTGCTGTTGCAACTTTCTCATAGAAAGAAAAGTAGGCGAAATTTGATTTGGAAGTAATTCATCACATAGCAAAATCTATTACTTGCAGCACACAAATTTGATCAATATTAACTAGTGTCAAAAGCAGGGTAAAATTAGAAAGTGACACTTTCAAGGAAATTATAAACGTATATTCTTTGAATCGATGTATTTGGGTCCATCTTTCGAGAAACACGATCTTTCTTGGTATTTTATCTACTTTTCCCCCATGTTAATTTTGAAAATTTTGGAGACGAGTATCTTGGGAAAATCTATGAGAATGAATCAAAGTATTGAAGATTGTGCTACGCAGTTAAGGTCATTTTGTACTCACCATATGGCAAAACGTGTTCCCCACTTGGCTATCCTGAAACTATGAAAATGCCGAGAATTTTCGGTTATTTCTGCGCAAATCGATGTATAAGTTTTAACTTATTAACTCTAAAATCATGGCATAATCACATTTCCATGCACTCACTTGAATTAATATATGCGCTATGTCTATTCTTCATAATATGAATATAAACTCCCCGAAAACGGCATAATCAAGCCATACGTGTAAAACAAGAAGGAATAAATATGCTGTAATATTCTAGACATGCACAGAAATTAATTGAAAACAGTTCGCAACACATGAGTACAAGAGTGGATTGACAACTGTTATGAGACAAAAATTGTCTACAAACCAATTCCTCAAAACATTTTCAGTAGATAAATGTTATTCAGAGAGTGTTTTTAATATTTTAAAAAATATATAATATGATTCAATATCATACTCTGGTTCATGGTTCAATATCATACTCTGATTCATCATCATCTTCTAAAGGCCAAATGTTTCTTTATCATCGTTTTTTTCAAATCCTTATATGTTGTTCTCTTAGTACTTTTATATCATCCGGAAACTTCTATTTTACCCTTACTTTTTTCCCTAGTATCGTAGAGTAAATATATATATATACACATTTACTAGAGTAAAGTAAATATATATTTACTCTAGGCTATTTATTATCCCCTCCACTATATTTTCCAGGAAGCTGTTATGCCGCAGAAAATGTCCAACAAATTTAAATTTCCTCTTTCCATCTCTTTCATTAAATTCATTTATTAAATTTGTCGTTAAGTTTAAACCTTTTAAGTATATAATGTGAAATGTCCATTTTTAAAAGTTTGGTGCATTCAACGAAATGGCTGACAAAATAAATTTATTTATTCAACGACACAAGAATTTTAACCTACAGACCCGGGTTTCGATGCATGGCATCATCATCAGGTACAAAAGTACAATGATTCTATATACTGTATGCTAAAATTCTTGAGATTTTGTATAGATAAGTTTATTTTTCAGCCATCTCGTTTGTTATATAATATCACCAAATAAAGGCTATATCGATAGATTTTGTTGTAATTGTTTTAATATGTTGTAATCAAGCAGCAGCGGAGAAGATACCAACTTGCAACAGGTTTTTCCTGTTGGCGGTGCAACTTTTGTGTTTTAACTAACTGTCTCATCCTAGAACCTTCAATTTACATGAATTGAAGGCGAACGGGATGAACTTTTTGTTTCTCGTTTTTCTTACTTTCAGAAATGTAAGTGACTTAGGAACTCAAAAGTAATATTTCCGTTGTGTGAACAGTTGAATCACTATGAGACCATTCGGTGAAAGGTCACATTTTGAGAGGGAAAAGAATTCTCATCCGTGTGATGAACCATCAAAGGAACTAATACTACCTTAACAACCAAAGTTTTATCTTGAATAATAGGTGATTATGAGTTCTTAATTCGACACTGTCTACTCCATTACGGTTAAACAGGGCAGAAGTTAAACAGAGTATTTAATTATTTATTTCAACCAATGGACGCTTCACAAAGTGACGAGGACCGCTTTTTCCCAGCGTCATGCTCGCAATAGGAAATTAAATAAAAATAGAAAAAAGTTTTCTATTTTGTGAAGACAAGACTATCGCTCTTCTAGAAAATGGAGGAAAATTCAATTCCTTTCGAGCTTAATTATTTCTTCTATTAACGTGGGTTTTTATATTTATAACTCGCGGCATCATTCTTTTTTTTGAGAGATTCATTAGCATAAATCTAGTAAGGAGGGACTTCAGATGTAAAGAGAAGAAGCCACTAGTCTTGAAGCTAGATTGCCCTCAAGATTCCGATTCATAAGTATTCTCTCTCATTTAGTCTCCAATAAAAATGTCCGTCCGTTCTCTTTCTTTCTTAAGTCCTTATTTCACCCTTAATGGTGTGGTTTCATTAGTGCATCAGGGAATATGATGTTCCGCCTTTTTATGAATTAAAATATTACTCATAGAATAATTGGATGTAATGGGAAAATTAGTGCCCGATAATTTCGCGAATGTGGTGTTTGTTTGAAAAGGTAAGGGTAGGGGAGAAATAGCCCCAAAGGCGCTGTGAATTCTACGAGAGACTATGTTTATCGATGAGACACGCGGCAGCGAATGAATGCATCTCAACCAAAGACTCGCTCCTTATCCAACTCATATTCAGCTCTCGTATGTATAATATTTCAATCTAAATAAACATAGTGTGGGACTTCCTCGATTTCAGACGAGTGCTCAACTATTTTAATCAATTAATTGGGCACTGCTCGGAAATTTCCATGCCGAACAAATGTATGAAGTTTTGGAAGATTGCCAAAAATTTACTATTAAGAAATGAAATATTTTGCTCATGAAATAAAACGCTCTGTAAATGGGTGAGGATTCTAACTTCGACACAAAAGAGAATATACTCTTGATTGAGAGGATTTAATCGATTCGTAGAAGCAATTAATGCGTAATTTTCATTGAAGAGATTGCTCGTAGACAATTGCTTCATAAAAAGATCCAGCTTCCGCCGCGAAATATATAGTATGGATCTCATGGCGAATGGAGTAATGGTTTACCTCTCATGAATCTCTCTTTCGCCAAACTAAATTAACTTAGTAGAAAAAGGAGATAGGCCTAATTAAAATTAATACTCATGCGAATAGTTTATGTTTTGATATGAATCGTGTTACTATGACTCTGTTTAATCTTTTGAACTTTAAGTTCGGAGATTTCAACAAAAGCATCCGAACATCCGAATAACAGCTTTTTTACAATTCTGAGATTATTATTAGTTCGCATTATTGAAAGAGAAAATGCATATTTTACCGAAAAATCTCAGGTGTTGGTGTCGAATCAGTATTTATTACAGTCGTTCTAATATATTTTCAAATAAATATCAACAGAAAACTTCCGCATTGTAGTTTAGAAGGGTAAATGTACAAAATGGAAATGAAAGCGTGACATGATAACACAAATATGAATTATCTAACACAACAAGAAAATTCTGAATTTAACGTTGCATAGTACGTAGAATTATTCACAATAAATAATTTTTAGAAGATTCAATTAAATATTTTCATTTCATTCTGAAGAAAGTAGCGGTGATTCGTAGCTACCTTGCAAATTTACGCTGTGAATTCTATGATTATCTGCTACACTCACGGTTTATTCCTAATCACAACTCCAGTGAGAAGCGGGGAATCTTTCTTTTCTGAAGCATTTTGCGCTTTAGAAAATCTAGGACAGAAAATATTACAACTTTTTTCATAACTGAGGCAAATTGTTTCCTACAGCATGTTTGTAAAGTTTATTTTATAGAGTATGTGTTTGAAAAGGAGGGAGAAATCAATAGTACGAACACATTATCGCGAACCAGAATCGCGAGAACAAAATACATCAATATATCAATGAAATAAATGAGTAAACTGTACAATCCGAAGCTCACCGAGCTCTCTCCTAATATTGGCTAATATAAATTCTAATAAAGCCCACTTTATGCAACTTTCTTAGCTTCACCTTCAATTTTAGGAGGAAATGACTCGTCTATTTGCAAGGAGAGAAGAGTTGTATTGATGTATTCTTCTATCGAAAATGAGAATTTAACCGCTTTTGTTCTCTGAGGGGAGGTTTTTATAATTATGATCTTTTCTTCTATCATATGCAATAAATAAATAAATAAATAATAATGATGTTTGTTGAATAGAATGAAAAGCAATTCGTGATTAGAAAATTGCAGGAATTACCATACATTATGTAAAGCAACTAGACGGAGGTTTTCCTTCCGAAGTGGGCATTTGCTAAGGAGAAATAGTTGAACCTCTTAGTTGATTGTTTCAAATCTTTCAGGTTTATCAATTCAATAATACAAAGTTTCATTTTGTTAAATAAGTGAAACGACGAGAGGAATCTCTTGACAAAGATAATGATCGACAGACAGCAATGCGTATTTCAGACTTAAAAGTGCCTCAAAAAAGTGTATGGAGTTGGCAGCGGCATACCTTTACAAAAATAGCCCAGTGATTATAGGTTATCTCAAGTTTACCCACACTGTAGCCATGTGTTCTCTTCAATATCCACCCCACTTGGAGTGTGAACTCGTTTGAGGGAACCAAACATTTGTTTTTCTTTCAAAATTCATTACAAATAGCCATTGATTTCATCTTCATTGAGAAATTGAAGTTCCTGCTGGTATTATCTTTAATATCTACTTGTATTTTTGACGTCATGATCTTAATGAACGTCATAAAACTCTTAGTTTTTTAACGTAACTTAGAATGAAACAGATGCAGCGAAATTCAGTAAAACATGAAGATTTGTATAATAATAAATGAAAATTTAACTTTTAACGACAAAAAGACTCGGATCAAAATGAACGGTTCGATAAGCTGCACATGTTTTCATGGATTGTGACCATATAATGGAAAAGAATGACTAAATAATATACAAAGACTACGTAGATACCTTGTTTTCGTACTAAACCTTCAAATGCAAATTTTTTTCGACAAAATTTAAGTCGGGTCATTTAGACTCGACAACTTGAGAGTTCCTAAAGAATAGAGTTATATGGCAAGTTACGACCAAATCTGTAAAAATATATTTCAATTAAGAATTTTTAAATTTGTAAATCATTCACTCTAAAATGATAAAAACGTAGGCATAATAAGTTAAAAAGGCTTATATTTCCGTATATCTTTTTTGTAAGATCCGTGAGTGATCAGATGATAGGCATATCGTCCCGTTGTACTAGTTTATTTAAATTGGTGACTAGTAATAGGCAAATGGCCAGTTGGCAGTCTTTCGACGGGCCAATAGAATGGCATTCACTTTAGTCGGGAGGAAAATTCCTCCAATAACTTAAACAATAAGGCAGCACGTCATACAAAGTTATTTTACAACTAATACTATACTATTGCAACAATATCAAAGCTTATACATAGCGGAATCAAATACTTTGCATAACAAAACAATTATAAGAAAGGCAAGCATACGATTATTGATATACCTATAGCATGCAATATTACCTTTGTGTTGTGTATTGTGACTGTTTGAGATCGTGACTGTGATTGTAAAGTTAGTCTCTTCCATTTAAAATGTAATTAAAAATGTGGAAAATAGTCATCCTTTCGAAACGAAATAAGATCTCTCGCGCAATTTCCATTCTTTCTACCCAAGGAAAGTAAAAACCCGGAGGATCAATGGGAGTTATGCAGGTATTGAAAATCCTTTGTGATTCACTCTCTTGCTACATTGAGCATCATTAACAGTCTCCTTTGCATCGACGCCCTCCTAACGCTCTAGTAAACATCACACGGAATTCATATCAGAGAAAGAAGAAGTGAGAGTATGAACCACACCGAAGTGACCCTTGAGTAAGATGGGATGGATTCGGAAATAACGGACCCCTATCAGAAAAATATGGAATAAAAAAATCTAAAGAGGGTTCCTACCAAATATTTAGTAAAAAATATATTTAAAAAAATTAACACATATATCTATAAAATTAAATATATATATAATATATCTTTTTATATAATTTCTCATATATTATTTGTGTATGGTATGTATTTATATACATTTTACAACAAATCGTCATTCATATCCTTTCGATAATCAGTCGATTTTCCAATGTTGAATTAATTTAATTAATATATATATATATATATAATATATTAATTTAATTAATATATATATATATATAATATATTAATTTAATTAATATATATAATATAATATATTAATTTAATTAATATATATATTAATTAAATTAATTCAACATTGGAAAATCGACTGATTATCGAAAGGATATGAATGACGATTTGTTGTAAAATGTATATAAATACATACCATACACAAATAATATATGAGAAATTATATAAAAAGATATATTTATACGCCAGTGGCAAAGAAAGAAAATATTGGATTCTAGGTGCCTCTATTTATATAGATTGCAATTAGTAATTGGTAGTCTTTACATCACATATAGACATCTGAGTTATGCGCCATAATATAAAAACTATATTTATTTGAAAGAACAGCAAGTTATTGAGAGTTTAAATCTCATTTGTGCCCTCCGGACGATTTCATTATGTTCGTCAGGAATTCATTCGCATTGTTTTATTTATTTGTAAATGTTTTACTGCAACTTACTTGCAACATCTATTCCCACATCACAAGGTACCATCTTGAGTGTTTTTTTCGTTCACTTAAAATGTTTTCTTCGTTGTGTTTTTATGAATCTCTTATTCGTGTTTTGTTTTAACAACTGCATCTTTTGGCGACCCTTCCCGCGCTGAACGTAGCGCGTAAGTCTGGTTGCTAAAGAGACTGTTTACTGAACGACGTTTTTTGAGATAAATAAATGCTTTAAGAGAAGAGACGCTTTCACGGACGAAATGCGTTCCAGATTGTCTTCTTCAATTTGTAAATATCTCTGTCGGAATAAAAATGACTAACGCATGAAATATCTTCAGTCTCTTGTCTTTGTGAAGCGATTCCTTGAATATCATTCATATATTCTTTTATTGATATCTAGGCTATATGAGAGAAGAGACTGGCTGTAAGCAAATCCCTTCAAATAAATAAAGTCATAATTAACTCCTCAAAATTCAAGTGGTTTAGAGATTGACCTACGTCATTGTGGCAGCAGTATGAATTGAATGTTGACCAGCCAAGAGGTGTATCCGAAAATATTTTGATATCTTAAAATCGGTCGAAATAAATAACCTCAAGACAATTTTGGAAATATACTCATGGATTAAGCAAGGATATGAATTATTATGGATAAGTTAATATGAAAATCAGATGTGAAATAGAAATTATGTATTATTCGATGACATGAAGTCATTTTTTCAACATTCCGGTATGCCAAGTTTCTACTCTACTGATGATTTTTCTAAATATTTAAAATAAGGCAGATTTTTATAAAAAAACGACGCTGTGATTGCTCAAAATCCTGTAATAAGAGGTTAGTATCTGGATAATTTCAGCATTGTCAAAATTTTATGCTATTTAAAATCTAAATTTAAATTCTTTCATGGAATATTTTTAAAAAATGGGCCAGAGAATCCATTCAGTGGTTAGTGATTTTAAAATCTTCTCATTTTCTATTTATTAAACTAAATTATGAAGGGAGAGCATCAATTACTTCAGAAAATACTTCGTGGTAGGTCTCCATAACTTAACATGAAATGTTTTACAATTATTACAAATTTATTAAGCTTAAAGTCAATGAGATCAAGCTTAAGTTTATAGTGTCTATTTCTATCATAAAATAATCTTTATTTTATTAAAGTCATTTGATATTTTGTAATATTTGTTTTGTCTTAATATGTAATAAAAATTAATAATAAGACAACCGTTTTACCGTCTAAAATACTTATGACCATGGTAACCGCAATTTATTACGCTGAAATACATAATTTACAGTATTTACATTAGCAGTTTAATCAACATCCTAAACGGATTCATTCGTAATTCGTACAACATTTTTGTAATCTTACTTTACCAAGTGAATTACAGTAGAATCAAAGTAAATCCTTAGAATCGCAATAAAACACAGTAGAATCCCTATAGGAATAATTTAACACGCTAAAATGTAGGATCGCCTTTAAATGAATTGAAAGCAAGTGAGACATGTTTGGTTAAAATTTATATCCGACGAATCGATATTATGGATTCGATGTCCATTTTCTCTTTGTTTTGATTCAGCTAATTTACCGCCGTTTCAATTCATAGATCACCGCCACTTTTGGAATGTAATGATATCCATAAATTCGAGGTAAAGCGGCGTCCGGAGCTTCATTTTCTAAGTGGCGACTGAGAGACTTCACCGGAGATAATACTTTCCGAGGAAAGAATAATTACGGCGGAACAAACAGTTGGTGTATCGATTGGTCCATCGAAAGCGGGCCATGGCCGTCTTGGGATTTCCGAGTGTTGAATTTTCCGCTCAAAATCTCTTGATGGCATCTTTTCACCAGCCAACCCTTTTGTTTCGCTAAGGAGGATGACCTTCGCTTTAAATGACGAAAGGAATTAATTTATACTCCTTCCTAAAACGCCATTCGAAATAGTTTTAAAAATTACCATTACATACATATCAGGCTGATCTCCTTTTTGCCGGAACAGTTCCGTTTTCGAGCCTTTCGTCCCGTTAAAAAATGCATCTAAAACTCGATTTAGTTTCTTTTCAGTGAACCAACGGCGGTTTAAGACGTTATAACGGCGTTATAACCGGGTTGTTTAATGCTGTTGGCTAACATGATATTTTCGAAGAATGTTCTGCTTTCCATACAAAAAAGAGCGTCTTACTTAATTAATTTTGGTCATTCTTCACTCTTCGATGAACCAAGAATCACAAAATAGACGATTAGGGGAAATATAACGAACATTTGAAGAGCAGTGGCGAGAGGGAATCACAGAGCACAAAACACTGCTTCTCTGGTTTATTCAGTATTTTTACAGCTTGAGATTGCGACTAAAGGAAGCATTGTTCAAATTACGAGATATCTTGATTTTGACATTATCACGAAATTAGTCATTCCGAAGAAGAAATTAACAAGGAACCATTCTAGAGATAAAGCGAAGCGCGAGAAGAGGATACAGATGATGTGAAAAAAGTTTGGTCTATCGAATGAGGCGAAAGATTGGTTAAAGTGGGTTGCAGTGATGCTGGAAATACAATTTAAAAAGTGTAACATTATAAAAATATACAATATGAAACATTGATTAACTGAAAGTTGTTCTAAATATAATAGCCAATCTTTAACATTAATGCTTAAACGGCGAAAACAGGAAAGGTCCTATTCAAATTTTGGTAACGTCTTCAAGATGATCACAGTGACCAGCATGTGCCATGATTATTAAAATATATTGGCACAACATATCCAATTCAGGTTCTTGTATTTATTTTATACTGTGAAATTTACACAATTTTCTATTAATCTGAATAATAGCTTTCTAAAATTATGATGTATTTTTACATTAAGCTGAAAGGAAAAATTCCCAGATTTTGGTAACAGTCACTCTTCTTTGCACCCACAGAATTACAATCATTGAATATATGTATCTAAACATTGTATTTTTAATTTTTATCAGATTTGACTGAAGGCTAAGTCCAATCCTCCTAAATAGTTTGTGTATTACACACAAAAATTATATATGCGTAAAACCTGAAATTCTCATCAATTTTTATTCCTAAGTAAGGATGGTCTATTATTGACCTGTTCAATGAAACATTTATTCATAATAGAAGTGTTGTAAGCAATGAATTCGGCCTTCATAGTCCATCGCAAAAGCAAATAACGAGGATTACGTACTTCTTCTACTGGAAAAACCTGAAGATGGCGATAAGTCAACGAAACCGTTCGTATATTGAATTAACCCTTCCTTAAGAAGAAGTTCAATATCCTCATTATTTGTAATGGCGTTGCTAACTTTTACAAAAAACCTTTGCTAATATTATGATGTGTCAGCCTACAGAAATGACGTTATTGCCTTTCAAAACTGAATCACCAGTGATTTACTGTTAATTTCGGCGCATGACTAATTGTACTAAATCTCCGATAAAACTTCCATCCATTTCCATAAAACTAAAACGGTAATTTTATTTCAAATAATATCTGCATTTGAATGAGAACACACCGCTTGGATTTGGCAGCTTATTCATAATCTAAAATCGATAAATTGACTAAATTGAATCGATACGATGTTTACGCTATACTTTATCAAATAAAAAACGTTCATTTTGACAAATTCTTAGGGGAAAACGAGTCAGCACCCATTTGCCTATTGATAAAGTCAAAGAATGCGATTATATCTGGAGATGATGTTAAAGGAAAATATGGATACATTACGTCCGCAGCGTGACCCAATCCGCCTGACCTTGTGAACTATAAATTTGGACGCCAACGTTCTCTATTTCAAAGATCCAAATATCCAAAGTTTCCTTCTGATTATATTAGCGTCTTTCTTTAATTTATTGGCGTATTTTTTAAGTATCAAATATATTTTCTTCGTTACTTACTGTCGATTTAATAACTTAAAGAGTTATTTATGCTTAAAAAGAATGAGTGATTTATTTCAAAATCCATTTAGTTATATTTCATAAAGTACATGATCAATCTAACAGCTATTTCCATAGTTCTTCTCTGAATTTTGAATTCAAGAATCAGTTATATTCTATCTGAGAGACGCAATTTCTTACCTAAATGAACTAAAACAGAATATCATCATTTTCATGTCTCCAGTGAGATTGGAAATGCAGTAAAACTCGTTTAAGACGCTCCCGCTTAAAAACGCTATACGAGGTTTTCTTCTGGTCTACTATACTAAACACATGGTAAAAATCCGGATTTTTGCCATGTGTTTAGTATAGTAGACGGATTTTTCCCTCCTCAAATGCACTGCTCTGCTTCAATTGTTTACATTATCGCCATCCGCCGTTTCTTCTCTTCTCTAAAAGTGTTTCTTTTCGATCGTTTAAAATGACTGATTTTAGAGAAGAAAATGAATGCATCAATCTTTATTCCAATGTCGGATAATCTCTGATTCTACTGAAACCGGCCTTGTACACATACCAAGCAAACAAGCTTTTTGATCTATCGCTCGGTTACTGCAAATCCGGGTAATAAGAATTACAGTATATTTAATTTTTTTTTTCAGCTTCGTTTGTCAACTTAAAAACTCAAACTGGAGAATGCACTCCCTAGCTGAATCTAGTTATTTAATTATTTTCCAACCGTAGGAATGCACCCATCAAATTCCCCTCATCATCTTTGTTCGCATTCTCTTCCCTTTCATCAGCGAATTTCTCACTTCAGCTATTTCATTCGACTTCTTTATTCCCCTTCTTGATGAATTCTCCTCATCTCCATTCCCTTTAAAGACTCTCTGGCGCAGCGGCCGGCGTTTTTCTTTTATTTCTCTTCGCATTGTCGCTTCATAGACGCAACAAGCAATTCCGCAGCGAAAAGGTTTAATCTCTCCTACTTTTACGTCGACCCTGACATCTGGCGACCGAAAGAGAAATGAAAACCCCGCCACTTGTGCAGAATTCTTTCTCTCTTTAGATTGCTCTGAGTCTTGCTGCCCTCCAGTCTTCATCCTTTGTCGAACATATACATATGTAGATAGAGATGATCTCTGCAGTATCGCCGTAAAAGAGTAGTCTTAAATCAGTCGTTTCCATTGAACGCATCGAACTGGATGATGTTGTGGTGCGATTCCCGCCATGGAGATCACGTGATGTGTTTATATTAAGTAGGATGTGCACAATAATGTGCACAAATTTCGCGTAAAGGTTAGATTAAGTACCGTTAATTGAAAAACAATTATTTACTTGCCCGTGCATTATTCTTCTCCCAGTCAATCGATTGCCTTCCATCGGCTTCAGACGCACTTCCTCACTGATTTATTAGAGGCCATCTTTCTGTCGGAACGAAAAAATATTCTCGAATATCAGCGGCAGATGGGAAAGGAAAAAAGAAGATGGAATGATTTTATCGTTTTATGGGAATTACTCCCTTCATCCGAACGTCGCCTCCTCAGAATGCACTGAAAAAAGGTGACTCTGAAACGAGTGAGTGCTTCATCAGGGGCATCTCGGATTGAATATTTGATTCAGAGTCATTTTAAAAGGATTTTTACTCAATGAATGACTTCAGATTGTTCATATAGTCAGGCAGACCATTAAAAATTATTATAATTATTACGAAAAACATCACAAGTGTACAACTGTCCGGTGTTCAACGTGTATGATGTCACAAAAGTAAAAATAAACATTTGTATACATTCATTCTATATACAAAAATTTAGAACTTTCACAACATATAACAAAACCACACATGATACTTTTCAGTCCAATGATTCATACGATTCATATTTAAAATGAATGATAATAAATATTTAATAATTAACCATTCAAAATAATTACAGCATTAATTTAAATAAGTAAATTACAATGCCGTAAATGGTAAATTAATGAAGGAAGTGTTAGTTCTCAATATGGATTTTAATGAATAAAACAATAATTATTAACTCAACGATTAATGCAATAATTATTATTTGATAAGATAAGATAAATAACAATGTATATTTGTGATAAACACAGCATTCAATCTGCTACCACCATGATGGTTGAAAAATCTCGGCACATCAAAATAATGATTTTTCTTTTTCTCTGTTTGATGGACTTAAAAATATTTTAACTCACGCTTCATTTTGGTTCGGAATTAATGAAGCGTTGCACTCTAATATTTATTGCCTAATCAAGATCATTATAAAAGAAGTCCATTGCAGATTATAAAGACCAATTGTCGTTGTATTGGAGCAAGATAATGCTTTAGAAGAAATAAAAAGATCACCAGCTTTTCAATCGATATGCATACATTTGTTTATGTTGTTTTCCTTATAAACGGGGCTAATGAATTCAGTTGCATCGACTTTTGAGATATATCTGATAACCTGGGAAGATTCTCACATCAGATTCGCCTTAATTAGTTTACCGGATTTTCTTTCCCTCCGCTTAATGGAACATTTGAGGCATCCTGATTGGATCCTCATTTTCCCTCTCTTCGCACGCATTTCCAGGAGGCGAAGAAGATGACCTCTTAGAAAACTAGAATAAATTAATTTCCACGATGGAAACAGAATGGAATTTGAAGAGACACCCGTGATGCATTTATTATTTCTGATTGATATGGTCTTTGCTCTCTATCTTGAATGCTATTAAATTTACGTCCAATGCATTATTTGTCAAAGGCAATTGCTTATATTGCAATAGCTGTTACAAAGAATCTCTTTTATTTCGAATTTTAATGAGTTTATGAATTTTGAAATGTTGAAAAGGATTGAACATTATACAAGCAGCAAAAAGAACACCAGCCTATCAAATATTTTGGATTTAAATTGACTAAAAAATTTACACCTTTAATCCCATGAATAATAATGATTGAACATTAAATAAATATTAAATTGCAGAGCAAACTGAATTTATTATACGGTCATGCACAGCATAACATTTTTCTTCCAGTTAAATCTGATTGTAAGTACTGTTTGTATATCTGCTAACTGTAAGATCACGTAACTCACAGAACAATTGAGTATGCATAATTTATTTAGAAGATTATACGGTGGATGAAAATAATAATTTAAGAACGCTTACTTACTTCTTCATCATACATTAATACCCGGCAAACCGCCTTTCGGCGTGTGGCATGGGTTGTAAACACCGAAGGTCTTAGCTTCTTCTTTAGTTTGTTTTGATAGTTTAACGTTCGCGGAAAAATGGGTCCTTAAAACGACCTTTTCCAGAATTTCTTTGTCTTACGTCCTCTACAAACGTAATTTCTCTGAAATTATCAAGCAATGGTAACCTAATTTCTAATCTTTCAAGGCTTCTCATTTTACGTCTGAGAGCATCTTCGTAACAATCGCCTTTTGATCATAGCATTTTTAACAAAACGTAAAATCTTTTTGCCTTCCTTAGTCATCCAATGGAACATAATATCGGAAATTGAAGGCTTTTCTTATGATGAAGAGAGTGATTGGAAAAAATGAGCTTCTTTGTTAAAGCCGATGACACAGAGTTTATTGTCACGATTTTCAAAGAATCCTCCCTTTCCCTGAAGATCAGAGGATGTGCAGGTCTCCATCAGAGTGACCCTCTTCAGACAATGGACGCCTCTTCCCAGATGGATAAACAACCATTTTTTCTTCAGCGAGAGAAATTAATCTTATACAATAATCACCGATGTGTGTGTGTATTTATTTAGTCGATGTCAGTAAACTTTCGTAGGAAATGCTTGGGAGAAATATTGGAACATTAATTTCATGCATTTGCTGACTTGAAAGGATTATAAATTTTTGGTAGTCGTTAAAGGTCAAATGAAGTGTCAAATATTCATATTTGTTTGTCTATAATATCCTTGGTTCGAC
The DNA here is from genome assembly GCA_036926295.1 of Pachydiplax longipennis. Taxonomy (NCBI): domain Eukaryota; kingdom Metazoa; phylum Arthropoda; class Insecta; order Odonata; family Libellulidae; genus Pachydiplax; species Pachydiplax longipennis. Next base: position 6,455,759 of record JAVFKF010000024.1, on the reverse strand, counting down.
TCCGGATGGCTCGCAAACACTACCATAAGAAATGCACGTAAAGTTAATTTTTATCTATTCCAGACTTTTTCTTTTGCAGAAATAAATCAGAAGTAATGGCCCGACGAATTCGAGACAAGTACCAAAAGAAAGGAAAATGAATACAGATTCATATTTTGGTCATAGAATATCGCATTCGCGTCGAAATTGAGAGAATTCGGACGAATTTGACGAAAAATTCGTGTAATTTTGCAAATATAAACAAACCGTCCACTTAGCGACAAAGGCGATTGTTGAAATAGACTCTGATAAGATCACAAAGAAAGATAATCCCATATGAAATGTATGGGGAAGGAGAGCCGTCATTTAATTGCAAGAAGAGCATTAGTAAACTTTGGAAACAGTAATTCAGAAGTATATTTATACGAATCATGTAACTTTCTATGTTGTAGAAGGTTTAAATTGCATGCTGTGAATAAAAATTCAAATTAAAAATGCTTTTGTTTTCAAAATTATGGACAATTTTAGTCCGATGAAGTTGCTTTCCAGAGAACTGAGTAAAAGCCGCGTTTCAACCGTGGTATGATTACTTTTTTTAGCTCTTGGACGTTGGACAACATAAAGGAAGGGTTTTTCATTTTCTTCTCATAGAATCAGACATCGCAGAAAGGATAATCAAAAGAAACCTCCTTAAAAGCTAGACAAGAAATAGGGATGGAGATAACAATCATTTAAGCAATTTTTGGTTGAACATTTATGGGGCTATGACGTGCATTTGGGAACGATTTAGGCGAATAAAAGAGTAATCACTGTTTAAAGGGTTTTACTGTATAAATGCACAATAAATTTACTATAACCAATTCCGATTAAGTTATTCACATCGATTGATTGAAAATAGAATTTTAAAATTTTATCTACGAACACGAAATGTAGAGTAGGGCATCCTTCATTTACAAGATGACATAAGTACTGCATGTAAATTAACCTGTTTAATAAAGGAAATTGAAAGCAATTGATTACCAGAAATGTTTACCTCTTCATCATATTACATTGAGAATATATCATACTATTAAATGGAGTTAGTTCTTAATTTTCCGACAAAGAAATTTGTGATCAAAGAACTTTCGATCCATTTTCTTGAGATTTGATCCTTTCAGAAGTTGAAGAGAGCACAGGGACTCTCAGTCGTCGCTTTAAAAATAAACAGGTTCCGTTCAGTAAACACCGAAAGCCTTTGCATTTATTCCATTAAACGAAAGATGAGTGCCCTTCGCCGCTGGATCTAAACATTTCATCATAAGCTCATCCATTTTAGAAAAAAATACCCTTCCGCTCTGTAACGGCTGTTGTATTCATGTTTGTTTTGGAAGGAATTCGATTCCCTGTGACAGCTGCTTCAGAGAAATCATCTGGAGACAATATATCGAAACATTGTTTAGTTATGGTGAGCAAGTATCGGAGTACTGTGAGAACTTCCTGAGTTAATAGATACCAGTTTTTCTGAGTATTAATCTAAGTGTGACATTCATACGTTTTTTTCAGAAATTTTGTTGTGTTTTGTATTGGTTGATTTGTTAATAGATATTGCAACATATGTATTATAATAATACTAATAATTTTTCTAACGAGCATAACGAAGCACAGAGTATTTGTCTGACTAATACCCAAAGCTGGGATCACCTCAGAGTAGATTAATATAGATAGACTGCGGGATGATGGCTATTTTCATATTTATGGCCCGCGGTATGCTTTGCCCTTCCGGCTTGAATGAATAACGGGCGCAGAAGAACTCTGCTCATTCTTATTTTTACCTTCATTCCTTTTTTATAAAGTGCCTGTGCAGTAGGGCGTACCGAAAAACAAAAATTTTTAGTAGCGGAAACGTAATAGGTTGGAAAAGTTGCCTTTTCGGCTCAATAAGAAATGTGCAAAATATGGGCTCTAACAAAGTTCGTCTTGGGCCTGACCAAACAGCTCGAAAATTCGAATTTTTGGTGAAAATCGCATTTTTTTAGGTAAGTTTATTTTTTTACTGAGCGTACATACATTTGATTAAATGGCTGTTTTAATTCGTTTTGATCGAGGAACAATTAAATTAAGCCATTAAAACCGAATATGACAAGATATCATACTTTTAAAATTTTTGGAAACACCATGGAAAGTGGCAGCTCATCGCTGGTTCAGCTACCCAAGACTCATCATGAGGTAGAGCCTGCTAATCGAGTCCCGCCCGCCTGCACACCCGTGGAAGCATACCAGACAACTAGTTGATGTCTTTGAAGGCTGATTTTGTTCCAGTTTTTGGTATTCGCGAGAGGAACATCTCTCCTATGAACCCATCTCTTGCATCGTGGCCGTAGACTAAACGTGAGACCTCTGTGACTTCTTTTACGTTTCGTTCGACTGCTTGAGAATCATTTGGGAGGGAAAATAATGCAGCAAGCTGCTTCATAGGTTCCTTTGCATTACCTTTAATGTTTTGAAGATCCTCGGGAGAAAGACTGACAGTAAGTGGTGGCTTGATGACAGTGACTTTATCCCAATCTATCAATTCTTCGTAAGAAGGCACGTCGAACTTCTGTTGCGGGATGATGAACTGATAAACGTACTCCGTTTGATGGTTAATTCAGCGTAACACCTTCTACGCTCATCTATAAAGCGTTTTGAAACATAAAAATATTATTTCGGTACATATCATGATACTCCACTTCGAAGTTAGCACATTATTCATCTCGATAATTTATCATACACATTCATAAGCGATGGTGACAACCAAAACGATTTCTGGGCGAGCATAAAAGACATTATGTTGAATTACATCTTCAACAAGTTTTCGTGTTTGCAAAGGAAGGTATGGTGTATCAGCTATGGGGTTTTACGGCTCTATCTTTCACTGTGTGATTTCTCTTTATGAATACCACATTGGAACGTAGACATGCATGATAAACTTCGAGTTTTGATTGCTATGTTTACTGATGAGCGACCTAAAATAAGAACACAGGTAGGACATAGATTCATCAACGCAGGAAACCATCAAACGGAGTACGTTTATCAGTTCATCATCCCGCAACAGAAGTTCGACGTGCCTTCTTACGAAGAATTGATAGATTGGGATAAAGTCACTGTCATCAAGCCACCACTTACTGTCAGTCTTTCTCCCGAGGATCTTCAAAACATTAAAGGTAATGCAAAGGAACCTATGAAGCAGCTTGCTGCATTATTTTCCCTCCCAAATGATTCTCAAGCAGTCGAACGAAACGTAAAAGAAGTCACAGAGGTCTCACGTTTAGTCTACGGCCACGATGCAAGAGATGGGTTCATAGGAGAGATGTTCCTCTCGCGAATACCAAAAACTGGAACAAAATCAGCCTTCAAAGACATCAACTAGTTGTCTGGTATGCTTCCACGGGTGTGCAGGCGGGCGGGACTCGATTAGCAGGCTCTACCTCATGATGAGTCTTGGGTAGCTGAACCAGCGATGAGCTGCCACTTTCCATGGTGTTTCCAAAAATTTTAAAAGTATGATATCTTGTCATATTCGGTTTTAATGGCTTAATTTAATTGTTCCTCGATCAAAACGAATTAAAACAGCCATTTAATCAAATGTATGTACGCTCAGTAAAAAAATAAACTTACCTAAAAAAATGCGATTTTCACCAAAAATTCGAATTTTCGAGCTGTTTGGTCAGGCCCAAGACGAACTTTGTTAGAGCCCATATTTTGCACATTTCTTATTGAGCCTAAAAGGCAACTTTTCCAAACTATTACGTTTCCTCTACTAAAAATTTTTGTTTTTCGGTACGCCCTACTGTGCAGGGTTATTGAGCTTTCTTTTGTGTGTGCAGAGATTAGCGTCCTATTGTGCTTATAGACCTCCTGATTTCTTTTGCATCTTATATTCCATTGATGACGACTAGAAGGATAATGAGTTAGGAAAGGCATTTCTACTGAATGTAAAACATGACGTATTAAGCTTATACTGTAGTATTTATAATTAATATGATAGCAAATTAATTGGTGACTTTTTTAAGATGGAGTGTACTAAATAATGGTTGTTTATTTTATATTTTAAAACAAACTCTTAGCAACCAAACATATATTCACAACACCTCCTTCTCCAGAGAAGAACTTTAATTCAATAAACCATTGATCAGCAAGTGAGAAAAGAAATGCAGAGAGTTGAGCGCCAATTCTATAGAAAGGTGGATGAATTGAAATAACTGCCCGGACTTCCGAGATCGACTTAATATAGACAACAAGAACAAAAAAAACAAGTCTGTAAATTAAAAATACACCTCGAAGAAGTAAAATAATTAAAAAAAAGTGAAGCCGAACAAAAATAAGACAGAGTTTGGTGTCAGCACGATGAAATGATAATCAAATTTAAATCCTTAAAAGCCAAGGCAAAATCATAGGAAAATAAATGCAAGGACTAACAGGAATTAAACAACAAACAAAACAACGAAATGAAAAGGTTGCAGTGCAATCTAAAAGATGCTCTGAAGAGAAAATTTATTACACCTATAAACAGAAATTATTAAATATTTCATGTGAGTAAATATTAGAATAGCTTGGGAATCGCAGTTGTAAGGAGTGCATGTTGATAAAAATTTATATAAAACGTAAAATTATTAATTTCTGTTTATAGACAGAGTTTCAAAAGTTGAGCAATAATACCTAAGCTATTACTTGTTTAATTTCGCCCATTGCCTGAATTCGACAGTTAAAAAGAACAGAAATACCGTTTACAAGTCTTTCTCAGTGTTAAGTCTTATAACCGAAGCATTTCTTCAGTGCTTATGCACGGTTCTCGATTTTAGAAAGGATAATCTTCACAGCGAAAAGAGAATCAAAAAAATTAATCCTCTCAAAGATATGGATTAACGGACCGCAAAATGTCGCAGCGAAATTGACTTTTTTCTTATCGGATGGTCTTATGAAAAACATCGAAGTTTTCTTATTCTCTTTCTCAAATAGTTCCGGATGATCAATTTCACGCTTAACTTCGATATAATCTATATGAGATTATCTGACTTCGTGGAACGCCGTTTAATAATCGGAAAGAACCAACTTCGTATTTTCCACAACATCTTTTTGTTAATGAATAGAATGAGAAGATTATCTCGAGATCGTCAGAATTGTCCTCTGAATTAGTATTAATTACATCACCTTCACTGCCCTTTTCTTTTCACTCAAAACGAAATGGATGATTCTATGTTTTCTTGTGTGTATAAATGAGTATGTCTATATACAGAAACCGGTCAATTAATATGAAATTCAATGGAAGTCTGCTGGAAAATACGTGATTCGGTCCTCCAATCGTGTAACCGCTCGCTAAAAGTAAGGAAAGATCTAAGCCTAGACGAAAGTTGACTAGTATAAAATCCAGGAGTAAATCCTCAGACTATTTCCTTTCCATGATTCACAGAAGCTCAAAATGGGGATATCCAAAAGTAGAGCAACCGCAAGAAAACATGCTCTTCGCCGTTTCTGTGGTCACAAGGGATACCCTAAAGCATTTTATCAGAAACCACTTCCTTACAGCAGAGCATATTCGGAAAGCGCGTACACCAGCACAATGGACTAATAAAATTAGTTATGCAGCTATAATGCTCATCGTATCGTAGAGAGAATTGCAAAATGTTGAAAGAGGATCGCAGAATTATACCAATACATCACTGATTTAGTCTAGTTTTCTTGTATTATGGATTCAGCCCTGTTTGCATGTAACTCTGAAAAAAAAAACTTTTCTTCTATGTGTTCATTCTCTATACACCCAACCATTAAGATTATAATATATATTATCTTAGTGGTTCTATTTACTAAATATGACAAAATAACATCAAGCATAATACCATTAAATTAACATGAAATTATTAAAATGAATAATTTGATGCTCGAATATCGTTGTATTAAATATTAACCATCATTATATTATGTTTATTATAGAAATACTGTGAATTTTAACTAAGTTAAATTCTTACGATAACTTGGAAGAATGAAGATTCGATGAACTGCCAGAGCAAAACCCACGAAAACGAGTAAATTAATTCGAATGAAATTTATCCAATAAATTCCAAAACAATAGAATAACTATTCTATTGTTTCTTCAGCCACATCTCTAGTCCCATCAGTGTCTGTTAACCAGTGTTCTCAAAGCCGTTCGAAAGACGAGTACCAGCTAAACACACGCCCAAGAAATATATATACAAAATGAAGTTGATGAAACGCATAAAAAGTTTTCGTAATATATTTTGCTCATAACAATTTATGACCAAGGCGATGATATACGCGAAAACTCCGCTAAATCTTCCTTTAGAGAAAAACGTTTCCATTTCCCCTGATAATCTATTTTGTTACGAATAACGGCTGTGAGGTGAAAGGCACCCTAATTTGGTAATAAATTAATGAGATTATGAGAGAGAGATAATATCTCACCAATTTCTGCTTTAATCACGTAAATTAGCTATTTTACGACTGTGTGGGATCGCGCCTTATTAGCAATGTTCAAAGCGGAAATTCTTACGTGGATTATATTCGTAGTGGAAAGCAAAGAAAGAAAAATAAAATAAAGAAGAAACAAAAGAAAAGCAAAATTAATACAACAATCATAGCGAAATTAATATTCACTTTAAACATTACCTATTTACATTTGAGATAACGTAGTAATTGCTTGTACTAAAAGAGAAAGCATCCAGTGAGATGAAAGGAAGAATCAGACAATGGAAAATACCCGTTTAAGACGTTAGACGCTATCTCGTTATATACGCGGTCTTCTCTTGGTTTACATGAATCAGATGGGAAAATACCGCTTAAGACGCTCTGCTACCGACTTTTCGTACAAAGTCTTCCTTTCTCTCCTCATTTCTCTCAATAATGAAGCCAATCTTACCAGAAGGACAAATAAGGAAGAATAATGTAAACAGATTTCGGTCCATCGAAAGAGACGGAGGATGGGCTATAGCGGGTTACAATCTTAGGATGCGAAAAATCCGCAAAAGCGTAATAAGCCGCATTTTTGTGCTTAGTATGGAAAGGGACTGAAATGGGATAGCGTCTTAAGCGTTTTACAGTAAAACATTATCATATCCCGGTTAGAACGCTCACTAAGCAGTTTCCCTTAGTGCCCTATATAGTGTCTTAAACAGGTTATACTGTATGCAGACAAAAGCGATCCTTGAAAATTCTGTTCCTTACCATCCTCAAGGACGGGAGGGATGCATTGCCCTCTGATCTTCGATCGAGACGAGCTGTCTGCACGGAATCCACAGAGAGAAAACCTGTACTGTCAACTTTCTCTCGATCTCTGTCGTGAAGCCAAGAAACCTCGTTTTTCGTTCAAAGAATTCGGAAATTTTAAATACAAAATAACGTGCGATCACGGATTTCGCGAGGGAAAATTCGTCTGAATCAGTGACGAAAGAAATGCGAAGTAAACTGAGCAACCTCCGAATCATAGATGAATAACGCATTCTTTAAATATTTTATTTTGTTTAACGATACTGATTCATTTCATAATTAAGTAAGAGGATTCATCATTCTTGAATTACTTGAAAGTTATTGACAACTGTTATGATTCATTCCTTCATGTTTTTCTGCCTTAATCGGCAGATTTCCATCTTCTTTTATATTTTTTGCTTTCTTTCTCTTCCCCGCTTCCCTCAACCATTCTTTCCTTTGCGAAATCCTCTTCTCATCCAGTTCTTCTTCTAATTGTTTCCATCATATTCACCCATTCTCCTCATCTCTCACTTTATCTTTCCGACTCATTTCTCCATCTCCATCCACATCTCTAGGGATTCCAATCTTTTTTCATCTTCCAATTCAATTGTCTCTGATCCATATAATGCCAAACTTCATTATTATAAAACTTTGCTAGCCTCAATTCTTTCTTGATTGGTCCACAGAGCAGCTTCTTTGAACTCCTTCTTTTGCCATTCTTTTTCCTATCTCCATTGAAAAACACATATCTTCAGCTATCTTAAGATATTAAATAAAATATAATAACTAGTATTTGGTTTGATACATTTTATAATATCGTCATCTTCTTAAGATCTTTGCTGCCATATGTCTCCCTCAATTGCTATCCTTTTCTGATCCTTGTAAGCTGTTACTCCTATAAGTTGTTACTCCCATTGTATGTACTTTCTTCATCATCCAGGAATTTCTTTCTCGGCCTTCCTCTTCTTTATTTCCCAACTGTTTTTCCCTCCATTTTATATTCCAGGGAGTTGGAACTAGCTTCAGAACATGTTCACCAAATTTAACTTTCCTTTTCTACAAGTCTTTCATCAAATTCCTTCCCTCTTTCAATTCCCTCAAACTTCCATATAACTTTTCCTTCCTATCCATCTTATTTTTGGTAATAACAGTAGTGATAAATAACAATATGACTGGGACTCGAACCAAGGTCTCTCACTTTTCCAGGCATTTTCCACTAACCACTTCCATCCATTCTCTTTATGCATTCTACTCTTGTTATCCTTCTCAAAATCCACACTTCCGTTGCTTTCAGACGAGACATTTTCATCTTTTCCAACTTTCACATCCATAAAATAATCTACTCCAAATAAACGTTTTCGCAAATTTATTTTATAACCAATAATTTCATTTGTTTCTTTTATCTCAACGATTGAAGTCTTTTTATTCTATCCCCTTAAGAATAACTCGAAATTTCCCGGAAACAATACGAAATTGAAAATCGAATGCCTAAATAATATCCGGGAAGACACCAAAGTTTCATCGCTGATTTAAAGGTTCTACTATAAAAGTTTTTAATAGAATATTTTTGTCAAGGAAATCCATTTCTCGAGGAAGCGCATACGTCACCGAGAGATCTTTTTCCTCTTACCTTTCATTTCCTCAAAAGATCGCCGCTATCCGATTGGCTGATTGCTTTACGAGGAACTTTATTCTAGAGCAGGAAATGTGTAATTGTCAGAAATAGCCAACAAATATATCTTGGAAAACATAAATATCTCATCGGGATTTTATTTACGTAGTGAGCCCACTTTTCCGCCTTTCCGAATCGGGCTAATTTTCTATTCTAAATGCCGTTTGTTTAATCGGAAAACTGAACCGAAGTAACTGTTATTTACGCATGAGTCAAAACCGAATCCGAACCGAAAAATTGAAATTCTGGAGTCCGAACCGAAACGGAAAACAATTATTTATTCTGTTTTGAAATCTGTTCCCTGCAATGAACATTTTAGCAAGCTTTATTGGAGGAAGGATTACTTAACATGTGTAACTACAACTTGTAAGGTTTATTCTAAAATTTAGTGCAAATTACTTTAAATAAGGAAGGTTATACTTCGCCCAACGTCACAAAGAAACAACGTAAATCTTACGGTATTACTTAAGGGAGTATGGCGCTCGCTGTTCACACACTTCTGCTAGATGTCAATTTTTAAACCATGATGAATGTCTTCAAAATCTACTATCGACAAATTTCTTTTCCTATGTAAAATAAAAGCGCCAGTACCCCGTAATACAAGAGGACTTAAGATGTTCTCTTGATGACATTGGACAAAGTTTGGAAATAATAGAAAAAACTTGAAGAAGGATGTTATATTATAATGGTCGAAGCGAAGATAATCTGGTTTAAAAAATAGAAGGACGATTCGATAAATGTTAGCATTATTATCCATGTACTTTTCGTTGCTACAACAGTTGCTCTGTAGTTTAAACTGCTCCAAGTTGTTTACAGTGTAATGACGAAAAATTAGATTGTGAAAGCTTTAGACGATAGATTAACGGTTTTATATAGAATGATGAAATGGTGTAATAACAGATAATCGGAGTTTAACTCTTTGTAGTTAACATCTTCGTAAAAATATCGATTGCCGACAATTATTCGCACAGCCTCCAACGAAAACACTTACTAACAGAAGAATTGGCGGAATATTTTGGAGTTAACCATACGAATAACTTAAGATGGAGTATCAAAATCCATAATATACGAGGGCAGGCACCTAAAAAACTCGACTTTGTCAAGGAATTAGTTGATAAGAGTGATGAAAAACTTTCACGATCGATGTTACTCTGCGCTAGACCTTACTTCAAGTATTCATTCAGTGTATAGGACCTGGCTGGGAAGTGTTGCATTCGCGAATTTGATAAGGTACAACGAATAGCAATACGTTTTGTACAGAATTGCTACGACAAATCGGTGAGCGTTACTCAGATGCTTTAGAATGCAGGATGATCTTCTAACTTTAATTGATAGAATAATCAATAAAAAGGGTGAAACAAATTAAATCAAATTTTAGAAGATATATCCGGGATTATGTGTCCTCCCTGTTGCAAGAATCATTCTAATAGGGCTAGGATGGATATGGATCCTGGAACCATTTGATTTAGTGATTCATTTGATATCTTGATCATAGCGAAACAAACTGCTCGAACCGGCTAAACTTTGGCGGGAAACCGAAATATGTTCCTTTTAGATTAACCGTAGCAAAACCCGGATCAGAAATTATTACTTACAAGGAGAGACTCTCACTTTTGTCCGGGGATTTTGATGAAACTTTTTGCAGTGGTGCAGTAAGTGGAGTAATGAAAAAGTGTGACGGCGTTCGTCTGAGTAGGCCTTAGTTTCGCTGCAATAAATAATTGAAAATTGAATACCAGAGGCAACCCCGCAATACAGCCCATGCTAGCCGAGTATGCATGAAAGAACGCGATGTTCTCTGGTATATTTTCATTAAATTTTTCTTTTCGTTCGTTAAATTCTTTCCTTGATACTTACTATTGACTTATTAATGATAATAAATAGTATGCACAATTTGTAATCCCGTTAAGTAACCTTCGTAAGCGATATTTTTCCATTTAAGGTAGTTAACGACTATCCTAAGAACGTAAAAGGAGCTTGCATTCAAGTAATTTAGGATTTCACAATCATAAATAGCGATTGCTTTCTAAAATTTTATATAGTAAAAACCATTGACTTTTTGCATGTTTTGTTTGTTATATTGCATAAACATACAAGTCTTTGGCGATATTCCTTCTCCCGGAGTTTACAACGTACTTTACTCGATTGGCTATCAGGATGATTAGCATGATGTTAGCGTGTTCAATCCCTTACCGTCAAATAAGCGTATCGTATGTTAGTCAACATTCGATAAAGCTCTCCCAAAATCGATTCCCCGTAGGTTCTATTGGTGCGAAACGGTCTTACTTGTGAAACAATCGATACCTACGTTTGGTCTAAAGTGCTTTTATAAGCGAAAGAATGCCGGTAGTCTAGTGATGGCTTACTTATGTTCGTACCATCATAGTTTTACAAATTCCGTCATCTGACTTACTATCATTACCTCAAATAAGCATTCTACCCTGCCATTACCTTAGTTTTCCTTTAGATATTATCTTTTGCAATCCCAGTCACAGGGTGTAGGATATCCTGCTATGAAGAAATTCTCAAGCTCTACCAAAGCGATGTTTATCATTATCCAAAAATCCATCTCTCACTTTCAGCGATGGCAATTTTAAAAATTCTGTAGCCCGTCGGGCAGCAGGACCTGCCAAACACCCAGAAGGAACCAATTATTCCTTTCTTTTCTTTGATTTCACTTTCTTTTCTTTTCTGGTTATGCCAGATACTTCACTGACCAAAACGCGACAACGCCAGCGCGGCTCCTGAAAAATCTGGTGGGGGAGGTACATGCGTAATTAAAATATAGTCGTTTCTTTAGGACGCAACTAAATTTCCGCGCAAAGGATCGTTGCGGATGGAGGACATTTGACAAAGGAAGAATGGAGTGCCAACCTTAGAACTACCCGCTTTGGGAATGGTTGATTCCATTAAAAATTGCAAGTGTCAGCCGATTGAAACATGCGACGTTTACTGAATTACGCTCGGAAGTAGGTAATATTCAAGCATATCCATTAATAATCCTAATCTCTGGTGCCTACCCGAGGGTAGAATGCTAAATCTCTAAAGAATTCAATTCCCATAACCAAAGCAAGAGACATTTGTTCGTTGGCGTTCATAATTAACACTAAAAAACCGCGCAATACAAATAAATACTCAAGAGGTACAAATAATACTAATAATACCCGACAATAATGTACTAAAAACAATTTTCATAAACGCTTTGGCTAAACAGAGTATACTTTACACTATAAATTCTAAATTTGACTATATTTTTCATTTTTTATTACTGATAACTTATATGTAGATCTTAATTAACAAGTATTAGATTACTAACGGCAGCACTCTTACCAATCATTCCAGTAATATTTTGTACATATTACAGCATTTTCCAATATTATTCTGAGTATGCCGACGCAATCCGGCGTGTTTCAATTAAATCAAAATTTTCTTTCCTTACCGTGCACATTCGAGCAGTATAATTTCTCCATCGCCCACTGAAGCCTTAAGATAATTTACTCGGTATTTAAGGAATTACTAATACGAAAGGGGATATGAAAGATTATGTTTAGGGAAGATGAACATTTACATAATACAACAAATATGCATGTGTAAGCTGTTGACTTCGTCACGTTTACTACACAGTTGAAATATATTTTCTGGAACACTTAAGTCCTCCTTTAGGTATTATCGTAATCAATCTCTGTCAGAAGGTGTTCGATATCCCGCGATGAAGTAATTCTCAGCCTCTACCAGAGTAATATATGTTGGTATCAAGAAATCTATCTTCCGCTGCTAGCGGTGGCATTTTAAAATTTAAGAACTCTGTAGCCCGTCGGCCAGCACGACCTGCCAAACACCCAGAAAGAAATAATTATTCCTTTCTTTTCTTTGATTTCACTTTCTTTTCTTTTCTGGTTGTGCCAGATCCTTCACTGACCAAAACGCGACAACGCCAGTGCGGCTCCTGAAAAATCTGGTGGGGGAGGTAAATCCGTGATTCAGCAGTAGCCCTTAATTCAGGACGCAACTAAGTTTCCGCGAAAAGGATCGTTGCGGATGGACGACATTGGCCTAATCGTTTCACGAAACTGTTGTTTTTTCCCATAGCTTCTTCAGAAAACAATGTCAAAATCCAGCGGCCTATCTTGCGGCAAGAGGAGCGACATCTTGTGTACACTTGAGCAAACCGGTTCGAATTTGAATTCTTCCGCCAAAATATTGGAATTCTGCGGGAAGTAGCATATAGTGTGCAGCGAGGCGACGCGACGTTTTCAGGAGGGAGGCGAGTAATTCTCGGAAGATAAATACAACATTCGACTTCGAAACGTTAGGAAATTCAGAAATCATGAAATTCAAATGAACTTCAAAATGAAAGCCGTTTCTGGCAGAGAAGTTATCTTGACATTTAGGATATTTACGAAAGGGATAAATAGATTCCTGTTATCATGCGCGCACATGTATGTTTTGATCTGTTAGTAAACGGCAATACATTAAAGCTATGATTCGATTGTAGATGAGAAAATAAATACAGGTACCTCGATGTTACTTTGAGGAAAGAAGGCTATAGGAGAAGGTAATAACCCCTATGTTCCACTCCATAAGCTTACGAGTATCACTGGCGGCTCATCGAGTGCTCTGCATTGCTCAAGAAAAACTATTGTAGCTCAGCTAATTATTATAATATGAAAATACTACTTTGCCTGAATATTTTTAAGGTTGATTCTTTACATTCATGCAAAGAAACGAGTATTTGAATTTTTTCAAGTTGAGAAAGGTATGTAACCCCTTAAATAACTTTCGTAAGCAATTTTACTCCATTTTAAGTATTTCACTACTATCCTTAGAATGAAAAAGGAATTTGCGTTCGAATTACTTAGGATTTTCAGCCATATATAACGATTGCCTTTCATTTTCTTATTTAACAATCACTACGATTTATATATTTATTTATTTATCTATTTCAGTATATCTGGTAAAACATACATGAAAAGCAACGACAAAATAACCGTCTATATTCAGTTTCCTTTCTTTTTGTACTAGTAAGGATTTCGTAGGACCATTATTCCTGATTTCAGTGTACTAAAGAAAAAGTCTGTAATCGATTAACGATGATTAAAATGATCTTTTTCTTTTCTTTCTTAACATTTATTAAAAGGATAATTTCGAGTCATCTGGAATCGAACCAAGGATATAATGCGCAAAAACTATCGATATTTAATACACAATTATGCATGTATTTCTTGAATTTCTATCTCGTCAGGAAGTAGTAAAATTGATTACCAAAAAATGGCTTACATTCATTTCTTTCGAGAAATGCTGAAATCGGATAAATAAATTAATTAATATAAAGACAATGGTGTTCATTATATAAAATTTTAGAAAGCAATCGCTATTTATGATAGTGAAATCCTAAATTACTTGAATGCAAGCTCCTTTTACGTTCTTAGGATAGTCGTTAACTACCTTAAATGGAAAAATATCGCTTACGAAGGTTACTTAACGGGATTACAAATTGTGCATACTATTTATTATTATTAATAAGTCAATAATAAGTATCAAGGAAAGAATTTAACGAACGAAAAGAAAAATTTAATGACAAATATACCAGAGAACATCGCGTTCTTTCATGCATACTCGGCTAGCATGGGCTGTATTGCGGGGTTGCCTCTGGTATTCAATTTTCAATTATTTATTGCAGCGAAACTAAGGCCTACTCAGACGAACGCCGTCACACTTTTTCATTACTCCACTTACTGCACCACTGCAAAAAGTTTCATCAAAATCCCCGGACAAAAGTGAGAGTCTCTCCTTGTTAGATTGTTTGGGATCGATTCCATGCATATTTTACGTCTAAGCATTATATGTATAAAGAACTCTGCAAAATTATGCAATACGGGAATCCCTAATGAGCGAGTGTTACCCTCTTCAGCCTATTTCTTATCTTTGACCCTTTTTATGGAAGATTGGTGGAATAGTTTATCGTTTTGGAAGACTCAGTGTATTATTTTAGTAGAGTATGCATTGTTGAAATTTTTGATTTGTAACAGTTTCACTGAGTTTTCGACGAACATACAAGAGTAAAAAATTTCTTAAGAACCTTAAAAAAATGTGTAATGCAAAAATCAACAAAGTCCAAAAGTAAACAAACAGAAATGGCCGCTGTTGACACCTTCAACCGGAAACATACATTGGTTGCTACGCAGCTATCTTCAGCAAATGAAGTAAGCCCACGCATACTAGAAGTAAACATGCCAACTAAGTTGACTTCTTTGAAAATTCTGGGCGTGGTTTTTTGCTCTGTGAATGCAAATGTTGACCTGAGCAACATGGAGTGCCTTGAAGCGTGCGTTTGTTTATGCGACTGCTTATTTTTGGCGGTTTCCTAGACATAACATGTCTGCTTTTATCTCTCACAGCTTCCCTCTAGTGACCGATTGGAGATTATTTACTTTGGTTTACTTCTTAGCCAGAAGTGTATTTAAATGAGAGACCAAACAATTCCACTTATTCTTGATCGAAAGGACATCTCGTTTATCTTAAAGTGATCACATAGAATGAAAACGAACAGATTTTTCAACCGGTTATCTTATTATACATTAATATGCTATGAATGCAAATAGTGTCTCACTGCATTAAATTCAACGTATTATATATACTATTTATATATTTAAAAATCATGTTTAATTTTAAAAATTCAACGGAAGAGAATGCTTATGCTCTGATATGTATTATATCTGTTAATTAATCTTATATTTTTATTATTCTATACGTTCTTTTCCACTCTGTCGCCTTTCACTCTCCTTCTCTTAGCGGGTGCTGTAAGAGTAACCCTTACGAATAACTTAACATAGAGTACCCAAACCCATTATGTATAACTGGGCAGGCATTTCGGCTTCGTCAAGGGATTAGTTGGTAAGAGCGATGAAACATTTTCACGACTGATGTTACTTTGCGCTACTTAGACCTCACCTGGAGTAAACATGCAGAGTATGAGACCCTGTCGAAAAGTGCTGCAAATAGCAATCCGTTTTGTACAGAACTGTTACGGGGAGCGTTTAGCTTCTCAAAACTTATCCCTAGCTTCTTCCAAGACATTCATCTCCAAAATCTTTGACAGCAAAATTAATTACATGATTGGAAAGTGGTTGAAATCAGGAAAATTTTGGTAGATCTAAATATATCAATTCAAGGAAAATATTAATCCGTTCCTAATTTTCTTGAAAGTATCACTTTCCTATTTTTTCTTCGATTATGACACTATTTAACCTTTATTTAATCGCACTGTGATGTCAGGAATTGATTTTACTCTATGCTGAATGTCTTTCAAAATTCTTTTCGTCGACTCTTTTTTTCTATGCAAAAGTTGCAAAAATGCGCACTATTCCATTATAGGTAAACACGGGCCCATAACATTTACGCGGTCTCTTTATGACGAAGAATAATGACTTTTTCATTGGAATGTCTTCTTTGCAAAATTAGTCATCGAGTCGCTCCTGATCACGCCAACACCACAAAACCTCATCGATAAGGACGATGAATATTAATGAATTCCTCAAAGAAGATATCGATCTGGTAAGAACAAAGGAATCGACATGCACTTCCTCTCATAGAGAATTGAAAACTAGATTCGTTCATTTTTAAAGTTGGCGCCGTGTAGAGGAGAGCTGTAAATGTCCGGCGAGTTTCTTTATTTGTAAACGTGCGATGGAAAGAAAGTGGACGGAGGCTTCGTGAAAATATAAAGTTTATGTTCTTTGAAGTTTATGGCGAAAGCGATTGGGAAAGAAGAGCAAGCCGTACTGGGATATGTACGAGAGAAGAAGGAAGGGAATAGGAGTCGAATGAATTGACGGAAGAAGTGAAACTGTCGAATTTATTGTACACCTGCCACTGTTAGTTATAAATATTCGTGAATCTGGTAGAACTTTATGACTTCAAGAATATTTAATAATTATGTATCTAATTATATAATTATTAAAAATTATTCATTTTTGTTGTAATTCCCCACAGTTTACGAAGAAATGTGTTCAGAAAAAATAATTCAGCGCATTTAGATTTTCAGATAATAGAAGTCGTTCCGAATGTTCAAATTCATCATATTTAGTTCCCCAAGCGGCACCTTTTATTTCTTTCATTGATAATTTATTATTGTAAATCAGTTCTTTTTCGTTCAGTAGCAGTTGCGTAGGATTGAAATTGCTAATATTTTGATACAATCAAGTAAATTAAGCCTAAATTTACATAATAATAATGAAAGGTCTTTTTTTCGACGAGACTATGACTAACAATCTTATTTTCTATAAACCCATCGTCATTTTGATACAGATAATTTCAAAGAGAAAGTGAAAATGAGAAGTATAGCTATGAAACAATGAAGATATTCTTAGGACAAAATTAGCCACCGAAAGTAAACACTCACTAGGAAGTGAAAAACCTGCTACCAATATGTAGGGGTAAATAGTTTATCTTTTTTAAATATCTCTAGTCGGCATGAATATACGATAGGTTTGAGTTGAGTTGGCAATAATAAAATTAGGAGTCTGTGAATCATTCCCTAATAATAATGAAAAACATAGGAGCGGAGACTGGTTTCAAATATTAATAAATCCCCATAAACGTGTTTCCGAGAGGTATATTAACCCTAATTTGATATAAAAATATTTATAAAAGTTCTGTTATGAATTTAAGGATTCACTTTATACCTCCATTTTATTCAATGGAATGTTTAACCAATTGAAATGCTATCGCAGATAGTGCGAAACTCCTTACACTTTTAGAATCACTTCCTCGACACACGATGAATGACGTAATTATCACACTTTTCCAGAGAATGCAATTTAAGCAATTGAAATGCAATATCAATACACATTTGCGTGTGTATTTACGCACTATCTGACAAGTTCCAGCTCATCCAATAACACCTTTGATCCATTTTATCTCCTTCTCATTCGAAGTATCGTTGCAAGAGTTTTATCCATTGTCTGATCTGAAGTTAAACCCATTTAATTAATTTGTTTCGTTTTCTCTTTTTTATACTTTACATACCTATACAATTCTTTATTTATTCATTGCTGTTTATCGTCGGCTGTAATTAGTCTCATGCAGTATGATGGTGGTTTTTCAATAAAAAATAAATATATTCATTAATTAACCTTTGATTAAGAAATATGCTCTCAATGATGCTGCGGAAATGTAGAAATGGTTATACAAAACGGTTCTAAATTGTAGAATGCTTTAAAAGTAGGATAAAAAGTGCAATGCTTAAAAGCTTCATTGGGCTTCCATCATTGAAGAGCACGTGAGAAAGGAGTTCGAAACAAGAGAGGCATTTTATCGGCGATATTTCAGTCTCTTGATGTTTTTCTTATGGGCTCGAAAGCGGCAGTAAGATATCTCACGGATGGAGTAAAGAAGAAAAGGGTTCGCCAAAGTGAGGGGAGATGTTTCTGCAGAGGATTTTTTCTTTATTTTGAAATCGCTGTTTCGTGGCTAAAAACAATTCAAACCAAAGATTCCTGTCAGTTTGAAATTCGTTTAATGCTGTTACGTATCATTGTATAATACTCTTAAATGTTTTTTCTATTCATATAATTTACGTCAAGCCTGAATCTCTTTTACTATTTTACTGATATTTTTGAATGTATATTTCTCTTATATTACAGATTTATGTGCGATTGTTTACGTAACTGTTATGCCGGTTTAAAATACTTAATATAAATTATTCTTCAGCTTTGGCCAGCTTCACACTGTTGGCTTATTCGTACTAATTACTCTCATTGATTTTTCATTGAAATTTTGAGCACGGATACTAAAAATACTTGTATAGGAATACTTTCTTAAGTATTTTGTACACCACACCAGCTTAATAAAATTCACGATAAGATATATATTTGTCCGCATCTTAAGTCAGGAAGTAGTCTGAGCTGCCCCTGATGAAAACTGATTTCGATGAACTTTCATTTATTAATAATTGTAACGATTAGATTTCAGTTCTGTCTTCGCGTATTCATAAAAAGGTATGTTTGCATCATGAATATGGATATATATCGTACCTTCAGTCCCTTGACGACCCTAGTACCCTGAGTAATTTTAATACTCGTAAATTCCCCCATGAAATGAGACGGAACTAAATTTTGCAGAAAAAGATTATCATCCCAGCGGCCGCCAGTTTCCAGTAGTACCCGATGCGCATTTCGGAAGCTATACTCCCATCGTCAAGGGCGGTCCAATGCTGACTGAAAAGAAAGTGTGGAAAGTGAGGTATTTGTAACTGTTTGTCGTGGGAGGGGTTATTTGGGGTGGGGTTGTTCTGGGTGTGACGTACGGGAAGAAGGTGGGGAACGGAAATTCCGGGATTAAGTCCTTCAGTTGTGTTCTGTTTTATTTTGAGTTTAGGTTTGCGTTTCATAAGAATGTTGTTAACAATGTCTTGGTCGTATCAGTTTTGTTTTTCGATATTTCTGATGTGGTTTAATTATTTCTTGAAATCTTTTTATGAAAGTGGTATTTTAAGTAGTCTGTTGATCATGGAATGAAATGGGGCTAAATTGTGTGAAATATAATGATTTGAGTCATATGGTATGTACATTTCCGTATGAGTGGGTTTCCTATATATATTAAATTTGAGCTTGTTTTGTGTTCTGGTTATTTTTAAATCCAAGAAGGGTAGTGTGCCATTTGTTTATTCTTCGGCGGTGAATTTGATGGACTCGAATTGTTTCTTAAGTTTTTCTAAGAAATCCGTGGTGTTGCATTTTGAAGTGTCGAAAATAGTGAAAATGTCATCGACGTATCTGAGCCATATTTTAGGGAAATAGCTGAATTTCTTAAAAGGACTCAATCCCGGAATTTCCGTTCGCCACATTCTTCCCGCACGTCATACCAAAACAAGCCACCCCAAATAACCCCTCCCACGACAAACAGTTACAAATACCTCACACTCCTCTTCTTTTCATTCAGCATTTGACCCCCCTTGACGATGGGAGCTTAGCTTCCGAAATGCGCATTGGGTACTTCTGAAAACTGGCGGCAGCCCGGGTGATAATCTTTTTCCGAGGAATTGCCCCCGACGGTTGCTGCTTTCGGCGTTTCGAGAATACCTTTGTCCCTTAACTGGATGCATACTCAAGGTGGATACTCTAGGAGGCATACTCTCGCGGACCTTCCTTGAGGCTTAGTCTATATTATGGAGTAATTTTCAAGAACATTACATTACCCCATATTATAATCTTTCACGGAATCGACTGATAATAATATTTCCCTCAGAGGTCATACGAATAATCATTAGGAAATGTTTATCTTTCGAAGATATTAACCAATAAACATCTGTCTACAACAATCACCTGTTATTAAACAATTCTTCTATCTAATCATTCGACATGGTTAAGCTATCGACTCAACTTTCTATTTCCCCATGTCCATATACAGTCCATATACTCTTCTTACATTTTTTCCCATTATACTAGAAGGAACAAGGTAAATACATACATCCCATAATCACTACTATATTGGCTTCCGGAAATTCAGAACTTTTTTAGTTAACTCTAAAATTCTTCAATTCTCGGTGACAGTCGTATTCACTCCATACAATTTTCTTTGCTACTTAAGAAAAGCTAACTCCAAACAAAATGGCGAAAACTTTACAGGAAGTGTGGCATTTTCTCCTTTCCATACTACTGATTTTCTACCAAAAACATAAATATTAATTTTTATAAGACACATACAGTCAAAGAAAAAAGAAGTCAAAAGATTAATTTTTGCCAAATATTATATGGTATGCTCATTAAGACTAAATAATTAAACGGGAGCACTTTGATTGTGTTTAAATTAAAAACGTAATCAGTATATATTGAAATAAAAATTTAGAGATGAATAAAATATGCTTGGGACATATTTAGACAACGGTCATAAAGCTTCACTTCTAGAATCCCATTAAAAAAATTAAAAACATAAGAACTTTTAATACTAAATGTTTTTCCTGTGAGCATATAACAATTAGCTAAATTCATATCGTAAAAATAGATTTTTCATAAATAAATAAATATCCATTATCCGTAATTTGAAAAGGTAAATCTATATTTTAAAAGTTCATTTCATAAGGCTTTTTTGTATTAAAAGAACTTAACAGGACGCTGAAATGGTGATTATTTACCTGGAAAATGCGCCATGCTCCGTTTTTTGAATATTCGTGACCTTTTTTTATTTATATGTATACAAATATTCGGGATGCTCATTAAATTGAGTTCTTTCCTCTCGAGGACCCCAAACAGATTGAATTTTAATCAACTAAAATTTTCATAAAATATCTACTTATTGCGTTTCTCGCTATTTGCTATTTGAATAATTGAAATCCAAACTTTAAAATATATATTTGAATCCTCAGATGTTTAAAATAGACACCACTCAGTGGTCTTGAGTGGTCTCTTGAGAGTATAACTATTTGAAGATAAATATTACAGTTATACAGTAAAACCCGTTTACGTATTCTCTTTCGGATCCTTCTCACATCACATGGCAATGGAATCACAAGGCAAATTTACCGCTCTAGACGCTCTGCTTAAGGCAATATTGGCACTCAAAGTCTCTTCTTTGTATTTTAATGTCATTATAATATTTAAATATAGAATTATACGTGATAATAAGGAAAATTTCTCCAATTTTTGTTCATAATAGTTTAGAATTACTTTTCACGTGGAAATGTTCATATATTTTTGGTATATGTTGGACCAACCGATCAAAATGGCAACCGGCTGGATATATAGTAATGAGGTGGTCGGTTAAGAGTGATTATAGTGTATGTATACTATACTACACTATAATCCCTTTTATAGATTGTATAGTGTATCATAGGAGGAATAAGGAACGAAATCATTCTTGCCTTTCCCGATAACGCCCACATTAAATTGGCAAAAGGAAAACAAAGATTGAGCTCTTGATTGGTTTTCCACAATACGACAAGCGATCCAGGAAAACGTTTTCTGCGGTTTTCATAAGAAAAGTATGTTCACGATCCATTTAAAGAGTTGCGGTGCTCACTTTCCTAGTCTTAGAATGAGTCACTCGTCAAGAGCAATTTAAATTAATAAGGAAAATACCCACTTCCTAAAGGGAGAATTGTTCCTTATTGCACTGCTACAGGAAGATACACACATTGCTCTCTGTACGCATTGCATCAGTAATGTAAAATTCTGACAGAGAACTTCATTTATTTCAATTTCCACGTAGGGAATTCATTTATCCGTAATAACTTATTTACTTATTCTTAAGTAGAATATTTTACTGGATACTGTAGAGGCTTGTAGATTATAATGTAAATATAATGTATAATATATCTACAATATATATTGTGTAATATATTGTAGAATTATTTTTGTCCCTTAGGCTAGTGCAAGTATTGAACGTCGCGTCGTCGGCGAGAGGATGGTCTTACGGGAACTTATTTCTCGAATTGGGTATTTCAGAATACATCGATGCTTGTATGGGGTCGAACCCGATGAAGAAGGAAAAGTAGCTCATTATCTATGCAGACATTTAATAATCATTTTATCGAAAGCTGTTAAAATTTCGGTTCTCGAGTTATACTAGTACATGAGCATGCACACACATACGCGCCCTTATTGATTTCATTCGATCGATTCGATCTTTTGCATCCTCGTTGTTAGATTTCTTCGTTATTAACAGTCGGACAGAAGCCCAAGGGTCGATTTCATTCGCATCTTATCTGCTCATCCCTTTTCCTTATCTCTTTCCTTTCCTCGGTGAATTGCCTCTTATTTAAACCGACCTTCTCCTCATACTTTTCTACCTCTCCTTTGCCATCCTTACAAACGCATCCAAACTAAATAGTGAGAAAACTGTTTAGATATGAATATATGATGCGATTTCAATATCGACCATACATCCAAGAAAAATATCTCATCATTGATTCCGTTTGAATTCGTTGGATTGGCTTCTAAATGCTTCCTGACGATGAATCAGTTATAGTTAAACAAACAGAAATTCTATCACAGAAATCTGTGAAACTTTCCACATTTTTGAACACATCTTCTGCAGATGCAAAATAAGTTGATGGTGTTTTTGTAATTTTTGTAATTCAATTGCGCTTATTCTCGCCGTAGTGAGAAATCTTAGGATATACAGCGGTATTAGAACGTATACAACAATATTACAGTAGAGCTGACTCCTATCTAGAACTATATAGTGACTAAATCTAATAAGCTCACAAGTCATACAGATTCAAATAAAGCTTATTTTATATTTTGATAATTCAGCGAATGAAATCCGAATTCATCAAAATCATCAATTTCAATAAATCTTTATCGGAATATATTTATTCAAATAAAGGCTCTTTTCGATCACGAATGTTAATGAGCGGTTAATGCTACCTTCACTCTCAAAAAAAAGGCTTCGCACTTTTCAAAAGTTATTTGGTAGAAAAAAGAAAACCGTTCCCTCTCATCGATTTGAGCTTTTATAAAATCTTGACATTCTGAACTAGTCGAATATCTAATGTATACCGATAACTTAACTTCTATTTTATCTAAACTTTAAGATTCATTTCCTTGATACACTAAGATAGCTGCTATATAAAATGTTTCATCGAATTCATCATATCCTCGTGATTTCTTTACATAGAGTTGGACGTGGAAATGATTTCGAGCGAATTGACGACAAAGATAGCTTCGACGAATTTCTTTACGGAAAAAAGTCCAACGTGGACACGAATTGATAACATGCTCTTTGAATGCAAAAATGGTGTAAATTCCAATTGGACTCGAAGAAACACGGGTAAAGATGTTCCAGATGTAGGTTACTTCATTTTGGCATCGCTCCAACTGTCGACAACGACTGGGAAAATTCCGAATTTTAATGACGCGTACAGATCTAAATACTGCTAAGAATTGAATCGAAACCCTTAGATAAGCATTTTGACACCTTTTCAGTTGGATAGATTAAAGAAATGCAGTGTAAATGTCAAAGAAATACTAGTAAAGAAGAATACATTCAAACCTCGATTACTTGAAAACTAAAATGAGTCACAGGAAAAAGTCACCGTTAATTTTTGGAGGCCAGTGATAATGGTACTGGAACATGGACAAAGAAATAAGTCGTAATTTTCGCTATTAAATTTTAGAAAGGGTATTAATGAGCATACATTATTATCACAGTGGCTTTCATATAATTAAATGTTATGTTTTTACAGAATGCAGTAATTTTCGTCAGTCACCTCTTTTTACGAGTTCGTAATTTGCTGCGTTGGGTAAGGTGGTCGGGGCGAGAAATTCCTTCTTCAAATTAAAACATTGTTTAATTAATTAATAAATCCTTTTTCTGACTCTTTTCCTGTGTATTTTTATTTTCTCTGATTTTTTTCCTGTGATTTTATAACCTGGATTAAAGTCGATAAAAGTCTGCCACCTTGAGTTCGATTAGTCGAAGAATGATGAGTAAAGATAGTAATTGAGGGCATTGCTTCCCAGGTGCTGTGTGGCGATAGTGCGTCTTAACATACAAAGGTAAAATAGTGGTAGAAGCAGTAGTATTGTTCAAGTGCTTCGACAACTGAGGAGTTTCGCACGTGGTCTCACACCGGGAAACGAACCCAGGATCGCCATTCCCAAAGTCGAACCACATGGCTATCCTATCCAAGGTAAAATATTCTTCGGGTTTGCTTCATATGTAATATTTTGCAAATACATTTAATAATTTTATAATATATACAATAATTTATTTAAAAAATGTCGCAAAATATTTCGTGCATTAATGAAATCTCGTAGTAAGAACATAGTATTCTCTCCCTGGAAATAGATTCTTTTTCAATTTGAGTTTAGACTCGTAAGTCGCAAATAAAGCCATTCGTAATTTTTCTCGAACTGAACAAAAAGGTCATTGTGACTTTATCATCCCTTTTTATCATTTCCGAACGACTGTTGCAATCTTTCATCAGCGGGCGGTAGGGACAAGGACGGCGACCACCGAATCAACAAACGAGTCGTTCATTCTGCCCAAATTTTTCTATTAGTAAGCAAGAGTGCCGTTAAATTCTAAGGGTAAAGATGACCTCTGCTTTCGAAGCATAGATAAAATAAAACTTACAGTCAAAGAATACGTTTGCGGATGAGATTCCTTCTTTTCATATTCCTGAGATTACTGTCCATTCCTTATTTTAGTCATCGAATTATAATTTTCTCTGTCTTCTTCAGATAACCATGTATTTTTTAGTAATGGAAATAAATAAATTTTCCTTATCATTTTATTTGTGGTTGACTCTGGTATCTTTGATTCTAAGTAATAATTTGCATTTTCAACATTAGGATAAGGAAAGTGTGAGAAAAGACGAGATCGGCGATCTAAAAATACTTTGGTTTACTGAATGAGGCGAAAGAGGGATTCAGTGTATTAGAGGACGGGAAAAATCCGTGTCTTAAGCGAAAGGACGACTTTATCGATGTCTTTACGATTCATGTGAGAAAGGGAGAAAATCGCGTATTAACTGGGTGCATCATAAAGGGGTTTTACTGTATTTTTATTTAATAATTAGATATTTTTACACTAAGATGTAGAAAGAGGAGATTTTTAAGTCTCAAATTCGACTAAAAGAAAGATTTCATTAAATTATTTTAAAAATAAGCACATATATAAGCAATCTACCTTTTCCATATCCATCCATCTAGAATTTCCATAGACTTAATTATTATGCTCGCTTTCCTGATTTTATGACATCCACAATTATTCATGTTTTTTTTCATTCCCTTCCTAGTTCTCCCTCACCATTTTCTCTCAAAGCCTTCAAGATGAAGAGTTATCCCCACACCCCAGTCTTTCCTCTTCGTTTTGTTTTTTTATGGTTTACTTTGGTATTTATGCAATTTTTCAATCAAAATTGATGTTAGAGGTTAGCTGTAATCCTCGCCGATTTAAAAGTTAAATAATTTCTTTATTCATAACTATAATATTAATAAAAGATTTCTTTTTTATAACCGTAAAAGCAATAATAATAATGTTCTGTTTCACCATTTTCTGCCACTTCTCTTCTGTAACCGGGAAAAAGCAGAACTCGCTGGAGTGTCCATATGTGGCTTCTTCCACTTCCTCTTGCGTCATAGAGAATACATTCGAATCGGATTTGACCAAATTTTCTCCAAAGTTTGTCTTCAAAGTCTTATGGCTTGAACAGATCAATATTCTCCGATCGAATTTGACCTTTGATCGCAAGAAATGTTGATTCTTAGCGACGATGATTCGACAGAAACATCCGCAGTTTGTTTTCCTCAGTAGGAAAAGATAAATACCGCTAACAGGGCGCCTTAAAAAATCAAAAGATAGAATGTCGCGCAAATATTCTCGATTGAGAAAACAGTTTTAGCCCACGGAAGCCCCTTAATGGCGAATGAAAATATCGAAGAGAGAGAAAATTCCGCTTTCCGAAAATGCCAATGTATTTTACACGAGGGTAGATTGAAATGTTTAAAGCCTCAAACAGAAGCAATAATTTAAAAAAATAAAATTCAATTTCATTTCTTTATAAAGTCGCCTTGTTAGTCTATACACTTTTCCAGCGATGCTCTCATCTCTTTAATTTGCTCAAATGGTGATTTCCATCTTATTTCGTGCTCTTCAAAATAAGGGTTCACAAATTAAACGAGTCCCTTATTCGATGAAAATCTCCGAACGAGGTAAAAAATGTAAAAAACAGAAAAGAGCCAATCGCAGTAATCGGCACTGCCGCAACACCGTTTATGTCAACAAGATAAGGAACGAAAATTAAGAAAAAACATACAATTGTATTGGAATTTGGATTGGAACCAGGGACCACAGCCTTCGGAGTTACCAATTGCCGTGTAAAACTTTTGTATGATGTATGATGAGAAATTCTTTTTTCTATCTCTCAAACTCGGGCCTATGGGCCCAAAAATCGCTTTACTTCTTACTACCTCATTGTCTAATTTCACATGTAATTGCTTTCATCCTTGACATCACTTTGGCGATTCCTCCTCCGATTATTTAACTCGACTCTCACTCGATCATAGGGGAAATATAGACCTATATTTTTTTCTTTTATCCATATTCAAGGTACATTTTTTATAAGTTAAATTTAGTTCCGTCATATTTTGACGAATAGAATATTTCATTACGTCATTATATTCAAAACAAAAATGAACAAAATCTTTACTGAATTGGTGTCAAGTATTGTTTATTTCATCTGTTGTTTTCTTCTCTGTTATTGAAATATTGCGCTTATCGGCTGAATAAAAGAGGGATTCAATTTTGCTGAGTGAAGTCCTTTGCCTGCCTATCTGCCTTTCGATACTAAACTTTGTGTTTCTGTCCATTTTTACTGAAGTAAAATGTTAAGGAGAGAATTAATTATTTTTGTAAAAAAGGTCAAAATCGGAATCGTTCGATATTTA
Source organism: Pachydiplax longipennis (assembly GCA_036926295.1). Classification (NCBI taxonomy): domain Eukaryota; kingdom Metazoa; phylum Arthropoda; class Insecta; order Odonata; family Libellulidae; genus Pachydiplax; species Pachydiplax longipennis. The sequence continues at coordinate 6,428,495 of JAVFKF010000024.1, read as the reverse complement.
CCGCGGAACAAATTCTGCATGAAACAAAAATGCAAATTTTTAATCAAAAACTACAGTAAAAACTAGTCATACTTATATTCCAAAGTTTATAAGCGATTAAAATATTGGAGAGAGTAACTTTATTACTCTGTGGTGTTGGTCAGTACAATGCCTATCCAGTGACAGTCAGAGTGAAAGTGCTATAAAACGACTGAAATGTCTCGACATAAACTCATTCTAATAATTTTTCTTTTTAAAAACTATTATCTTAAAAATGTATACAATCCCATAGGGGAAACTATGATATCCCCATATATAATTTGCGTAGTGACCGTCCGTCCATAGAAAGAAATATCCTACGAAATTGTTGAAACAATATTAAAAATTATTCAGAAAATTTTGAGGTTGTAAACAAGCTTGTTCTTAGTAATGACGAATGCGATTCTTGTATGGTCACATCGGAATGCATCCAGAATTTAGGTTTATTTTATATTTAGTTTTAAAATGAAATCCATATTTCTGAATTATTATAAATAAACGAATTAAAATATCTCATCTCTTCGTAAGAATACTTTTGATTCATCGTATTGATTCTATATATTTAAGCCCGATTTGGCTTCAATATGCCAAAAAAGGTAATGCAGTGTTTTATTGCGCTCTTTGTCAGAATGTATGGGCTTAAATATTTTCATGAAGAGAGAGGGATCTCTTTCGAGGAGACTTATGTTTCATCGGATTTAAAGATTTATTTATATGACGTCTAAATGGGGGCATATTTCTTTTCAATGCCTAAACCCAAATCCTGAGATTAACAACAAGCGAGTCCATCCCAAAGGCACGCCTCTGGCGTTTATAGAGAAGGAGTAATTAGACAAAATGAGAAGTGCAGTGATTCGCATTCACACTCTTCAACTACTGTGAGCGTAAATGCAGTGCAATGACCACATGAATAAAGGCCAGAACCCACCGGTGCGGCGCGGCGGCCGCAAGCGTTTTTATGATGGTACCTGGTCCTTCCTCTGCGTTCGTCACGTACTCAAATTCAATGGTTTCTTATGGGGCCGACCCCACCGACGCGGAAAGCGCCGTCCGGCGGATTAGTTCAAGGGATTAGTGCAGCGTTTTCGCGCCGACAAATACGCCGCTCGGCTACGAACTCTGCATGCACAATTTTTCGATTTGCCGCAGCCCGTTTGCAATCAAATATTGTCGTTATTTTGATTAATTTCCTCAAAAGGATGCTTGTACACGATACCTTAACAATATCTGTACACCGTGATAAGTTTTCAGAACAATCAAAGCGATAGTACTCCGTAGAATCTCGTCCCCGTAAAGTACTGCAAAAATGATACGTACGAAGTGTTTTCGGCATACAAGCGACTGTTTTCAGCCAAGAGTTGTATAGTTTTGATAATTTTTGTCGGAAGACGTTCAAAATTATCAATAAAAATTCTTACGACAGAATGTTTAATTTATTTATGTCAAGCTTATTTACTTTACTTAATTGTATGTTTCCTCAATGTAATATATGCGGCAATTAAAATAAAGTAACAGGTGTGTGTTATATATACTCCCTGCGCATATAATAGGCTACTTTTTATTTACCTAAAGGTCCCCAGTTCGAACCCAGACAATAAAAACCGTTCTCGTAATAAATGCACGCAAACCTCACTTTTATCGGTTGCAGATTACATTTCCTTTGCAAAATTAAATTAGAAATAATAGTCGTTCGAAATTGAAACTAGCACCAAAAGAAATAAAATATGTTAATAGGAGTCATTAATATTCTGAAATTTTAACATTTGCAGTTACGAACAATTTGCAGGATCGATTTATTTACAGGGGACGATCATTTGGCTATCAGCTCGGGGTTTGTGTTCATTTTTACTTAAAACTCAAGAACAAGAATTAGTGAAACCTTAAAAAATGCGTATTATGAAAATCCATCCCCTAAGAATGAATAAAAGTTTTTCGTCTGTGATATTGGTTCTCGTTTCGATCCCAGGCGGATCCAAGCGTAATCGACCGTAATAGAAGCAGATGGAGTTCATTTTAAGTTTTTCCTAATACTAATGATAGACAAGAACATGTGTTCACGACTGGTGGTCGTTCTTGCCGCAGCCGCGCCGGTGGGGCCTACTACGCGGCCAGGGTGCATTTCTACGTCACCTAAGGGACCTTTGGCCCCCCTCCCAAGTGTCATAAAAACGCGTTGCGGCCGCCGCGCCGCACCGGTGGGTTCAGGCCTTAACACTTACCGCAGCATTCCATGACGGCCAAAATGAGTAATCAGCATTATACGTTCTTAAGTAACTTTTATAATGTAAACTTTTAGCAAAAAAATATATATATATATAATAATTTTTTGGATATCGATGTAGAACTTCATTAGTTAATTATTGGCCCTCATTCAGTTTAAAAATTCACATTCATAATCTCGAAAATGGCATCACTGTTAATATGAACTTAAATTTATTATTACTTCAGATCACAGTTATAATATTCTTTTACATACAAATCCTAATTGAAGGCCACACACCATCTGCTCCATCATACACTTTTCGCCACCCTTTACACACGATAACCTGCATGCATACGGAAAAACTGCTACGAGTCGGTTAACCCGGTTATACCGCTATCCCGCCGAAAGCGCGGTTTTGTAATGATGGTTGCTTTTTACGTCGTCATTTTAAAGAAAATTCCGCAGAAGGAGAGCGTCTTCCTTAATTACTTAATTTTGGTATGTTTTTATCTTATTAACAATTTTTACCGCAGAGTATGATTTTCCAAAACAGCCCACAAAACACTTCACTCTTTCTTGGTTTATTCGATGTTTATACAACTTGAGATTACGACGAGAGCAAAGCAATTTTTTAAATCTAACATTCTGTCCTAGGAAAAAATTGGTTAAGAAGATCTCACTCTACCTTAAAGTTCATATCTGCTCCGTAAGTGGGATTTAATTATCACAAAGTAGCCATCCCATACTCCATAAGATATTGACGAGGAACCCTTTTTGATAGAAGGCGGTAGGGGAGAGAGGACGGTGACAAAGATGATTTTTTGGTCTATCGAATAACGATTGGCTATAACGGGTTACAGTGCATCTTGAGACGGGAAAAGTCTTAAACGGGCGTCTTAAGCGGTATGTTTACCATGTGATTCATTAGAAAGGGGCCGGGAGAAAAGCGTGTTAAGCGGGATAGCGTCTTAAATGGGTTTTACTGTTTTCTTACTTCAGGATCATCCGCAACATATAATTGACTAATTATAGGTCTTCATTGAGCATGAAGAATCACAAAGAATCCTTCCAAATGAGCGAAATATTATGAAATAGCGAATATTATGAATAGTGTCGAGACGAAACCATATGTTTAACCAGTCTCTTAACTTCCGATATGATTCTCGAAAGGTTAAAATTGCTCTGTTTAACTTTTTTAATGTAATCAATGCTCAACAAAATGTGCGTGTTGATATACAAGATTCCACTAAAAGAATTAAGAAATAGCAAAGCTCATTATACAATATTACTCTTGCCAAACTTTTACTTGTTAAAAACGAATGAAATAGACTTTCTAGTAACTTTGTGAAAGAGAGAGACGGACAAAAATCTGAGATTATTTTATTCTTACATAACTTTTATTATTATTGAATTAAATTTATATTATTATTTTAAATTGTTATTCTAAATAATCGAATATTTTACTATATTAAATGAGCGATTAACGAAGTTAAAAAGTAAGACCTCGTTAAAAGCTGAAGCAAGCAAGAACTAACAGACTTTATGTATGTTATACGTATACTGCTTATAAATCAAGTTCACTATATTTTTGTGTATTCAAACTTTAGGTAGACTTGTAGGTCAAAGTGATTAATACAAGCATCTTACTTAATGAATAATTTATAGCTTTTAAATGCGTTGATGTATAGCCTAAGGGAGGTATTCGGAGCCGTCTTTTGTCGAATGACAGACAATATTTGAAATTAACAATGTGATGTTGTCCGTTGAGAGTTATTACCAGTCCAGGCGGCCGAAAAACAAATAAAAGGATGAATAAATGGAGTAGCAAAGAAATCCATGCGTCTGTCATGTTCTTTTAAAGAAAAAAGCAGGAGACGGAATATCGAGTAACGATCTATCTCCTTCAAATGTGACACTCTCGTACAATCGATATAACGAGGAGATCCTTCGAAGAAGACCTCTAATGTTTATTAATTGTAACAACCAATTTATAAGCAATGCAGTGTGCTTTTAAGAAATATCGGCGTAGTTAAATGAGTTAAAGGAGATCCTTCGAAGAAGACCTCTAATGTTTATTAATTGTAACAACCAATTTATAAGCAATGCAGTGTGCTTTTAAGAAATATCGGCGTAGTTAAATGAGTATGTGGTGAATGGCATTCGAGACTGAAGCAAGTCACCGCTACAAGAGAAGAATAATAGTCTCTCTCTCTTTAGGGACCAGATTTAGCGATAGGCCCCTTATTTCTAACACACAATAAAACTATCTATAATAAAATCATAAGGAAAGTAATTACGTTACCTCAGAGTATATTTGGAATCGAAGAAATATTTGACGTTAATAAATACGAACGGCGATTAAGACTTCATCAGACGAAAATTTATGATTATCTTTAAAAGCACCACATCGCTCTTAAATTCCCCACAACTCTTCGATTTAACAAAGCCAACTCTGGATGAGAGATTTCTGAGATCTTTTTGTCTTCTCCCTTAAGTATCTTCCTGTGTCCTTCGCAGTGCAAGGGTTTTTCTGCCCTTCCCTTGTCTAACAGCTGGAGACGGCTGCCATCTTCATTCCACTCCGTTGCTCTCACGATCACAGTGACTCCCATCTGCCTCCCTTCATCACATGCACTAAATATCACAATTATTCGTTCCAGTCGACCGATCGTGAAGTTAGGTTCACCAAAATGCAATTCACGCACTCTGAAGGGACATCGCAATTTTCTTTAACTAAATCTCATCTCAAGGTGTTCAAGATACGCTTAGTTGATATTCGATATTTCAAAATATGCCGAGGATATGAAGCAAGGTTTTGCAACCTTTTCTGAAGGCTACACTGGAATGTCATTTAACGCATGGACAAATGAGGACAAATGATATAAGTATTTATTAAGTAACCTTTAAATTATCTATCGCACCAATAACTCGTTATAAATTATTATAAATACAAGGACATATCATTTATTCATAACTTACGTACTTATTAAAAATATAAATTTTCCACTTTTCAATAAACTGTCGTACAAATAGTTAGATGAAAATTTTCATAAACAAAATTTTACTTATAATATATTTATTTATAATATTAGAAGTGTTATTAAATAAATTATGATAACACGTAAATTCGTGCGTGTAATATAGTCGCATAACTATTTTTTTCTACTTATTAAAACCAAAAAGCTGTAACAGTATATTAACTAAATGTAACTAAATATTTAAATACATAAACTACAAAGCGATATACACGAACAGAATGAGAAGCTATTCAGAGCACAAATTAGGTTATGCTTTAGTTAAAACATTGATAATGTTAACAGATGATGATTTAGGAATGCTTCTATTTTATCCAAGGATACAAATTGTTAAGATCAATATTTATTTTACTTCGCGAAGAATGACTTTTAAAGGCAACGTATGTTGGATAGCCTTTGTATAAATAAACGGAGCGTCGAAAGGAGCAGATGGCGCCTGGATTTCCCGTAGAAATAATAAATATAGAAGAAGTCGATTCAAATAGATATCACCCTTCCCTCATCATTAAATGGAGCATTAAAAATGGTACATACAATCCGTAAGTACGGCTGAAATTAAATGAGTGATGATACTTCACTTTAGGCAAAAGTCATCTAAAGTCAAGGTCTGCCACACTATTTCATTCCGTGCCAAACTTGGGAATTGGTTTTTTCTGCACATAGAATATTCTGTTCTAATTTCGCTGATAAATATAACACGAATAGCGCTTCAAAAGTAAAATTTTTAAATCATAATCACAGTAAAATACTTATTTCAAAATATTCGACCTTAGTGAGATTCTTGGGTCCTTACCGAGGCTATGATGTATTCGCTCGAAAATGCAATACGCAATGTACAACTTAATATAAAAGCCAATACAACCGAAAATGTCCACTTTTGTCTGCGAGGAACTACTTACTCTATGCATCTGCTATAACAGATCAACAATCAATAATGGTATAACGACTGTAGGTATTTGCATGCATCAACAGTTCTGTGGTGAACTTTTCACCTTTGTGCAAAATTATGGCACAGAAAATTTTACAAACTCTTCGCAAACATTCGCTTCACCGATTACCATAATTTTTTGGGACACCCTTACTACTATTCGCGGTATACTAAACATCCTTCGCGGTACACGATTTGGAATATATTGATCCATAGTAAGTTCCAGCTTTTCTTGTCAGTAATGATGGAAGGAAGATAAATCAGATGTATTTTCCTCCGCATTACAAGCTATCTGATGCCTTATCTAAGAATATGTCAAGCAATCCGTTCGTCTTTTTTTCAGAATACTTTCAGTTTTCTACTCTTTATCTTTCAATGAAAAATTTCTATCTCCCTATTAAATCTATCCTAAGTATGGCTGAAAGATAGGTAATATGTCTGCTTAATACATTCGATTAATTCTTTAGGTTTCGTCTCTTTAATACTTAACCAAATTGTTTCATTTTGATCTTATCTGTTCACTATTGTTCATCGTCAACTATATGTCGATGTTTGTTTTGATAAATAAATGTATGAATAACCTGATTCAGAATCGTCTCTAAGCGGTGTTACTTGATCTCACGGTGAAATTTCATGGTTAATATTAGGAGATTTTAGCTACAGTTTTGAGCTATCAAACTGTTAGGAAAAACTGGAACAAAGTACGCAGTATTGAATAAAAATTTGAGATCTTAAGGGAAAGAAAGGTGCGAAGATAATGCGTGAGAATAACTAGGATAAGACAGTAAAATAAATGCTCTCTGATCTGATAGGGGTTACGAATTCTTGAGAGAAAGGAGTTAAAAGATTGCTTTTCTTAAAGAAATTCAGTAAAAGAGCAATAACACGTACCAGGAATGATGCAAACTGTTTTGGTCGAAAATGAGTGCAAAATAAGACGTGATTCTTTGCAGTTAAAAAGCATTTCCTATTTTTTAGATTAATCGTAATAGGTCAATCCCTCTGAATATAAGGAAAACAATGTTATAATAGCATCAAAATGAAGCTTTACTTTTCCTCTTGCTCTAAGTAACGTCGTATTCATAGCCGCATGCTTCGAATGAAACGTGTGTCAGCGAAATTGAGAAAGTGCAGCACTTCTGTTAAAACGTAAGCTACGATAAGAAAGGAAGAGTTGTGAAAGTGGTCTGAGACGCAGATTGGGAATCCTTGAAAGAAAGGAAACTATAAAGTAAATGACAAATTCGAGAGACTAGGTTTACGAAAGACGTAATCGGTACTACACGACCCTCAGCTACTTGAGCCGATCCGACCTAGGCCGTGGCTCCACAGGCAGCGAATTGCCGCGCCTAGGCACGTGTGTTTCGCTGTCGAAAATCTGCTGCTCGGGGGTGGCTCCACAGACAGTAAATTACTGTCCCTAGGAGCAGCAGATTGCCGGCGGTCGCTGTATAACACTGTAAAAAAATAGACCCTGATCCATGCTGCGCGGCATGACCTTGAAGCCGCCGTAAAAAGGCGCCCAACGACAGCAAAACGCGGCGTGTGGAGCCACCCTCATTCAATCTTATGGTTCTTACTTTCGGTCAGTACTTCTCTGCCTCTAGCAAAACGCTGCCCGTGGAGCCACGGCCTCAGAGCCATCCCATCCGTTTTTAGATGACATCCTACTAAACCTTTTAAAAACATTTGTTTACATCAATCTTCTCCACTGCCATTCCTATTAAGGTCCACGTTCAGTTATTTTATTTAGCAGACCATGTCCTCTCAACATTCGACACACCCAATTCTCCTACCCACGATTAATTTTGTCATTCACAGGGTGTCCGCTATCCAGCGACGAAGATATTTTAAAAATAGAAATATATTTGGTAACATTTACAGTCATCAAAAATTTTACCATCCGCTTTACAGGATGTCATTTTATAATTCCAAAATTCTGTCGTCGGTCGGGCAGCACGACCGGCCAAATGTACTGAAAGGAATAACTCTTCCTTTCTTTTCTTTGATTTAACTTTCTTTTCTTTACTGGTTGTGCCACATCCTTCCATTACCCGAACGCGACAACGCCAGTGCGGCTACTGACAAACTTGTGCGGGAGGTACATGCGCGATTCGACTATGGCCGTTTCTTCAGGGCGGAACCAAGTCTGCGCGCAGAGGATCGTTGCAGATCGAGCACATTCGCCTAATCATTTCACAAATGGGATGTTTTTCCCGTAGCTTCTTCAGATACTTATGTCAAAATCGAAAGGCCGATGTTGCGGGCGAAGGAGAGACATCTGGCAACCTTTCGAGGTACCCGACTCGAATTTGAATTCTTCCGCCAAATAATAGGAATGGTGCGGGAAAGTTGAAGTACCAAATAGTGTCCAGGGTACAGTAAATGTACGGTAAAACCTAGTTAAGGCGCTTTTCAGGGGATCAAGCGAAAACCGCGTCTTAAGCGGGATGGAGTCAATACCGGGTAGTGTACTGGTTGCCTTATGTATTATTTTTGAAGAATGATCTCTTTTTCGCTCTAAGAAAGCGTTTTACTTAATATTGGTCATCTTTATCTCTACAATGAAGCAGACTTTACCAAATAGACAATTGGCAAAGAATAAATATTTCTTTTAACAGTAGTGCTTAGAGGAGATCACGATCTGCTCTAGACTACGCTCTACATCCCACGAAACACTCATTTTCTGGTTATTTCGATTTGTTATCTTCTTAAGATCGAAAGGAAACGCCTGATGACAGGTGCTTCCTTTACCATACATTGAAGATCAAAAAACAATTTGATCTAAAGAATGAAGCAAGAGATTCTCTAGAGCTAGTTGGAAGGTACCTGGAGACAGAAAAGTCCGCCTCTGTATTTTTACAATGTGTTTTGTGTATAAGGGACCAGGATTAATAAGGAGAGGTTCTCAGATGGAATCGCTATTTTGAGACGCATCCTCTTTAGCGTAACAGAAAATTGAATATAAAAAATAACCGTTGGTGTCTTAAGTGTTTCCCGCTTTGGTCTCGCCGCTCGGCTGCGATCGCGGCCTATCAACGGTATTGTTTTTCCGTTTAAGATATTCTAAATATATTTGCCCTTTATAAATGCACCGCGTACCGATCAGAGTTTTATCTGCTTGAGCTGGAATGCAATCGCAGATCAATCAATATTCAAAATGTGTGCATTAAGGCATTACCTCTTTATGTTTACTCTCCGTGCCATACGCCATAAGACGCCATACCGCGTATTTTGCAAGGGTAGTTGGGTCCTATGTGTTTACATTCCCGAAAAGGGGCTTTCCCGGTATAATTAAAAAGTAAAAGTAGGAAATGCGTGGATTTATGATTTCATTATAGCTTAGTTAAAATATAACACAAATTTAATAGAAACAATTCATTTAAGGAGAAGGGAGCCAAGTTGTCTTAATTATTGCAGGAAATGGTAATTTTAGTCAGAGAAAACTATTTTTAAATTCAAGGGAAGCTGACGTACCTCTGACCTATTTAACATTGAGGTTCGTGTGACACAAACTCACAAAATCCGGGGACACATTAAATTAAATTTCGATACCAAACTGAAGCTTTAGATTTCCTTTTGTCCTATTTGAAAGATTTTCAATGTTTTCGGAATGGATTTCATTATCCTCTCGAAACCACAATATTATCATTGTGACTGTAAACAGAGTGCATGTAGTTCCATCTAAAATTATTTTCACATCCACTACCAATTATTTTGATATAGGATTATAGAATATCAATGGTATCTGCACAATGATCTTTCACTTGAATGAAAAAGCTCCAAATAAAAAGGCTACTTTGGGGCAGTTAAGCCTGTCACAGTATTTATGAAACCAATTATTATATAAATAAATTAATTATATCGAAATATTTCTCGGTATTTATGAAGTTTTGATGAATAATTTGATTCGTGAAAGAATTAAATTAATACAGTCATCATTAATTATATTATGTTCATCATTATCTGTATATTCAAGTGGAATTTCCACCCAACTAGAATTAAAGTTTAGACTGTGATACATTTCATTTCATTGTTCATATAAGATATTACCAAAAATAACAATAATTTAAAGTTCTTTTGATTGTGAATTTCATAATTCGGAAGGTAAAATATACCTCCATGTATACATTATGTTAGCAATGTTGAAATTATTCAGCACCCATAAAACCCTCTAGCAAATAAAATTTATTTCCTCATTATACATGTAATGTTTATAGCTTAAGAATCTACGCATTCTCATTTAGAAGGATAAGACGTTTACTATTATAAATATAGATCTCTAATTAAATTAAATTTCGTCATTTTTAAGGAGGAATACGTTATTTGAATTTTAAATTAACCAATTACATGGAACATGTTCTCGGTACCTATGAAGTTATTTATGTAAATAATTTAATTCATTTAATCATTTCATAAGTTATTTATAAACTAATAAAATGATGGAATTATGGTATTTAAATTAACTCGCTAAAATCATATCTTCTCTACTGGACAGCTTTTCACTCTAAAGATAGAAGCTTCCCTATAGGAATAATTTAGTATGCTAAAATACAGGATTACCTATTTTTGTATGCATGCTCCTGCCTTGGTTCAAGGGAAGTAAAAATAGGAATCATCTTTTAAAGGAGTAAGTTGTTAATCCAAGGTTTATTTATATAAAGTATTACTCACATTAATGGAAATTTAGCAAAAATTGTTATTTAACAATACTTTTCTGCATATACGGAGGCTCTTCTCACTTGACCTAGTGCATCGGATGCAATTGGAGGGATGCATTTGGAATGCATTGCGTGGCCTTTTTGGCGTCGCTCCATTTATACCGTGACCTCGCCTTCTTGTGATAGGTCACACTCGTGTATTCACCGTGAGTCTTTATCATAGATTAGTTCTAAAAATTATGTAAAAAAATTTATTATCAAGACACTGGTGATTTACACTTCTCACGAAATAATATCGAATTGATATTTAAAGAGTCGGTTTATATAGTGACGAATATAAACTTTACTTAGATTTATCAAAAATGTGTTGGAAATTTTACGAAAGTCGAGTCTGATATCAACCATGTTGAACACGGGAACTTAAAGAAATAGGAACTCAAAATAGTTTCATGTAAACATCCACTCAAGATATGAAGCATACAATATTTCACCTGCATGATTAATATCATGACATACGTTACAAGTAGGCAAAATTCAGGTGACAATTTTGCCTTAACTATATACAAACATAAAATATGGCCACAAATATTAACATTAAACTTCTTATTTGGCACCCTCCATAAAGTGCATATTAAAAATATATTTCACTATGTTTTGGTGAACAAATGATGTCAATGGAACGCGGTATTTTTAATTTTATTAATTTTATGAATAATTGAACAAATAGCGTCAATTAGACGCCACGCGACCTCCAGAGATCTAAAAAGTAGCACCATCTCTTACCTTCAGTAAGAAGCCTGAGGCGAAAGAAAATTAAAGATATACTTTGCTCTATCCTATAACAAAAGATAAATGCCAAATTTCCTTGTATCAAGATTAGGTGGGCTGGAAACCCTTTTATTAAAATAGTTTCCAACCCTTTATTCTCGAAATATTTTAATATCCCTTTCATTTTCGAATCGGAGTTTTTCATTAAAATCTGGAAAAGATGAGACACTTACCGATACTATTCCTCTGAACCGGGACTGTCCCGACCTAATCGGGACATATGGTATGCCAAGCAATGGTCATGAAAGTTACCGTCCATTAATCCTCAGAATCGTGGCTGATTTTTCTCTGTTATTGAGATCAAAGGATAATTCAAGTGCAACTGTCAGATACTTCAAAGCGAAAGAGAAATTTCTCACAGAGGAGATCTAGAAAACATACGGGTAGTTCGCGGAAGCATAAAGTGTATGTGAAACTAAACGTATATCCGTGGGTAATGGGCTAGTTTGATGTATGAGGAATATATGAACGATGATGTTATCCCATGATCAATAAGCCCGAGGCAATCTATCCCTAAAAAGTGAAGCGCAAATGTTCGAGAGGTCGAGATACACCGAAATCCCATAGGAGAGAGAATTTTCAACGGCGAATGAGTTTCCGCGTCTGCACTTTGCATTACTGACCACAGTTGGAGCGCCGGAATTTTTCTTTTCCATTTAACCCTGGCGTTGTCATTATTCATGGAGAACATTACGGCGAATGGGAAGAGAAGAGTGTTGCAGTCGCGATAAGGACTGAATGGGAACCGAACGATGAGTAGAATTAAATGAGCCTTCTCCTCTTATCACACCTATAAATATGAGCAAGATTTATATTTTACAATTGTGGAAAGTTGGTTCTTTTGGTTGGGCGCCGTCCCTCTCCGTTATGAAGCTGTTTCGCTCTTATTCAATGTAGATACCGGAATTAAGTGCTCTCATTAAAATACAGCCTCATTACACTCTATTTACAGTGAAACCCGTTTAAGCCGCTCCCACTTAAGAAATTACCCTGTATAATACGCGATTACGCTTTCGGTCTCTTTCACACTAAAACATAATGCCGCTTAAGACGCGACGTTCTGTTTTCAATTTTTTTTTTGTTCTGAGATGCACTGCAACCCGTTTTATCCAATAGTTGGCCTCTTCCAATAGAATCTTTTACGTCATCTGTGTATTCCTCTTGCGCTTTGCCTTATCTCCAGAATGGTCCCTTGTGAATCTCTTCTTTCGAATGATTGATTTTGTGGGAATAAAATAATGATGCTGAGCAATCTCCTCCCCACTGTAGAAACTGAATCGGATGAGTGCAAGGGTTTCGCGAAATATTCTTCCTCATAAAGTTAAGCGACTCAAAAAATACGATCAGTTTGAAGTGACCAACGAGGAGCGGAAGACCTCAATGGTAATGCAATGGAGCTCATTGGAAATGGACAACGCACGCATGACCAGGAAATGACGTAATGGAAGCCACAAGAAAACAAATTCTCTCCATTACGCACTCCTTTTTTATCTACATTTCGCAGTTTCCTTCCGACAGTCTGTTTCCTTTTTAGCAACGCCGCAGTTGGCGTGAGAAAACTGTTATATTTTCCCTCTCAAAAGAATTGTAGATATGTTATCATACAATTCCAGCAGATATTTTAAAATACTCACTGTCCGTTAGTATTAGCAAATTATTTAGTAAAATATATATAAGGTAATAAAAGTTATTACGATCACCTACTAATGAAATCATAATCAAATAATAATTAAATACTGATAAAATAATTCAGCCTGCTTTTCTTTGAGTTTTTTAAAATCTTGATCAGCTGACCATATTACAATGCAATACAAAGGTCAGTATCTGGGCGAAATCCGTACTAGGAAGTCCTATATTCCATAGCCTCGTCAGAATGTTATACAAAATACTTTCAATGGATTTAGAATCTAAGCAAGAAAGTAAAATATAATACATACATAATGTCAAAGATGCCCTCGGCTGGTCGACCAGATCTCACCACGAGAGTATCTTCGCCATTGTATACAGCCGGAAATAGTGAAATCAATCATACGTATATAATTTTTAACATGAATGAAGGCAATAGAAAGTGGATAAGAAAAGAAGGAATAGTCACCTAGTTAAAAATGCGATAGATTTTCCGAGAAAAATATTTCCACTGCGAAAAAGAGAAAATGAGATGTGAAAACCATAGAAAGGTGCGGAAAAGAGTGAAAGAAATGGAGAGATAAAAAGTAAAACATGGAGGATAGGAAAATTACAAAAGTAATAAACTAAATCATAATCAGAAGAATGTCTTTTGTTTTAATCAACTTCCTCAGCTATAATACATATCTTATAGTGCAAAAATATTTTTATAGATCTTATTTCTGACCAAACTATTGAATTTCCTCGTCAAATATGACGGGAATCAAATACATTTTTAGAATTATCTTATTACTATTATCGCATACATCTGATGTATTTCAAAATATCCCGTCAAAAATGTCAAGGATTATTTTAACTCATACATCTGTAATTTATCTGTCATATTATCTGTCGTTATGCGGCAAACAGTAGTCTATTTAACTCTTTTTCTTGAATTTTAAATTTCTTGAATTATTATCATTCGTCAAATCAAATTGCCGACTGGTTAGAATTTCTGGTTCTTTCCAAAGATTAATCCAAAAGTTTATCCTCTGTGTTTCGAGTCCTGTTTAGGGAATTTTTTTCCGGAAAATTAAGTTTCAGTTTCTCTAAGAAGCTTCATAAGATGAAACTTATAACTCTCCATAGCTTGCTTGTTTTAATAAAGTAATTATTTACTTGGTTACGCCATTGTTTATTTTAATGTCGCACAATTACGTAGATGTAAAGGTATTCATAATAACTTCATAATTTTCTTATATTTGGTACCCTAAGATGCATATGACGTTTACTTTAGTTCTCATTTCGTTTGTTTTCTTCATATATCACGCGTTGCCACGGCTTGATTATTTCAACAAAGCACTACCTCCTCCCTTACTTATTAAATGAATTAATTGGGGTACTTTAATCTTATTTAATCATCCGTATATCTACCTATGCAACCCTTTTGGGCGTATGGAAGGAGGTGCGGGGCAATATATTTCATTAAGAGACTTTAAAAAATTAATCCTTGAACCAACATGCTTTGGAATCTATTTCCCTTTACTCACTATATCATTTCGATCTATGTCACATGGATTTTTCTATGTATTTCTTCTAATAATGCATAAGCTCGGATTCAATAATCGCATTTGTCGTCGAGGGGACTGGTTATGTACAGCCGCAAAATTTTCGATTATTTTATCAAAATTCTCGCAATTTGGAATCCAAAGCAATAATTCACGATATTCATGTTCCTTTCTTTTGGCACTTATCTCGATTTCGTAGGACCATTACTTCTAATTTAATTCTGCTTGAGAAAAAATGTCTGCAATCGATCAAAATGAACTTCAAATGCATTTCTTATGCGAGCATTTTCGAGTAGAGTCGAATTAAGGATACTTTGGAAGGGACCACGCCATCAGGCCACTGACTAATTAGAAAATTTCGTATTTCTACCTCGTCGGAAAATTCCGACCAAACATTTTTAATTCGTGAAATTGTCTTCGTAGATATATGGTGATAATTTAAGAAAGTTTTACCCATAATGACGAAGTCTGAATACGCCAATGCTGTTCAAGTATTGAACCGGAGTTGCTCTAAATGGCTGCATTGACTCAATGAAATTCTCTGGCCATCCCACTTCACTAGCCGTTCCTGACTAATAGTGATGGACGAATAGTAACTACTCGTTAATTTGATATTCCCTCGGATCCGAAGTAACGAGTGCTCATTCCTAAAAATACTCGTTACTCGTGTAATCGCATAGCGATCGGCAACTGTTCGCGAGAAACTGTTCAAGGGAAGAAACAGTTTACTTCGTTTCTGGGATCCGTGGGACTCAAGAAAGAAGGAAATCAAACATCTGATGACCTACCATACTTCAGAGTTAATGTAGAAATCAGCTTACCCTAAATGTATAAAGGCTACCGAATACGGATACCGAATACGTAACTACTCACTCGATGACTTCCGAAATCCGGACGAGTAACGATTAAGCACCTAAATAACTACGCATCCAACGATCCCTACAATCAACTCGATCTGAATCATCGCAGGGTAACGAGTACCTACTCAAAAGTAACGAGTATCTGCTCAAAAAGTAACAAGTAGTAACGATTAGAAGAAAGTATCGGTAGAGCCGAATCCTCACACGCGTGATCCTAAAGTCCTCTTTTCATCGAGAAAGGGCAATGGACCGATGGGAAGGAGAAGTAACAAATGGTCTCTAAAAATAAATTCCGAACACACTTTATCAAACGCCGCTCTTTGAAGTTCAGGACAACTTACACTTAAGTGGCCTCTATTTTTAAAGATTCAAGAGAAACTGTTTACATTATTGAGTTTTGAAAAATATCCTTTCATGAAACAGTATATGAAATTATACAACCTCTTGCTTTTATTCACACATACCAAATCTTTAAAAAGAAGTGTACCGATTTCATGAAGCTGTATTTCTCTAATGCCTAGAAATCAGTTAAAAAAATTTCATGAAGCTATATGTTATCAGGCTTAAAAAACCGTATATATTTTGTAAGACCCTATACTTATTATATTGGTTTGCAATTCAGTCACTGCAATTACTGAAAATTCAGTTTCTTCGATTATGTTATTTCAAACATATTTCATAGGTTATAAGTTATTATCCGTGCGTTCTATCTATCTTCAATTTAATTATCTTAAATATCTGAAATTAAATAATATTGATACGTTCAGTCGTGGCTAGGTGGAATTTAGCAGCACAAATCTTAAAAAGAAGAAACAATTTGTAATTTTTAACGATCGATTTCGTGAAAGTGTTGACAACTTCAGGTCCTGAAGACCTTCAGAAGTTGTTTCCTTTTTTAGATGTGTATAACGATGCTGGGTTAGATGGAAGAATAGTCTCCATTCCACCCAATGATGAAGTTAGTTAACTAAATGACTACTAATGGAAGTTATAATGCCTTCTTATTCTCGCTTCGTTTGAAAATGTAAAGATGTTAAATATTTTTCCAAAGAAACACTTTGATTTCCATCTAATTGTGATTTTTGCGTGATTTTAGAGTATGATATTATTATAAATGCGATTTGTGAAAAATTTTGCAACACCTAGAGGTGGAATTTCATAGAAGCACTAATAACTAATTCCACACTAATAACAAAAGTTATATTACTTCCATAACGATCAGCCTAAATCATTTCATACGAATTTTTCAGAAATCAGTAATTTGTCTGGAAGCTTCTTGGCATCATTAATACGATATTTATTGCCAATATTTACTTATTACTTTGACCCAAAGGAAATGTTTTAAATAACATTATGATAGTCATAGAAATAGAATATCCATTTTTCATAGAAAAGCTTTGAATATGCAAAAGATACATAGAGAAGGGGAAAAGGCCTTTCTGTAGCGCGTTTTTAGGGAAATTCCCAGCGAAAGGGCAGCAGAAATGCGGACGACTGGGGCCAAGGGAAGTGCGTTCAATTGGAAAAACCGCCTCAAAAGGAAGTCCTGCTCTTAGTGCGACTCTTAAAAATATCTTAAAAACATACTGACATTTATATATGCGATCTTCCGATTGTCTCTCAGGTAATCCAATGTCATTTCCTTAGAGATTACAGTCGTCTGACAAGTGCGTCGATTCTAATAATCAAGTTTTAATCCTTTAAGTATCGGAGCTAACTTTTTACCTATTATGATAATGGATGTTGGGTTACTCAGAAATAATTATCGATATGATAAACTAATTCCGCTTATATATAATCTTTAAGAGAATCATTTTAATATTAAGGCCGATGGCGATCATTAAAATGAGGTTAGTTATAAGAATCATTGCGACTGGAATAGCAGTCGGTTGCATGAATTACACACCCCCTGCTACACGCCGAATGGAGGCCTGCAGGGTATTTATGTAGATGTAGATTGAATGTTATCATATCAAGGATATAGTATCCAAGTTGACTTTGAAAGTCAACCACTTTAAAAATCTCTTCTGAACTTTTTCCACTGCTGAAACATTTGCCATGTATTCAGGATACCAGATACAGATTCCAGACAGAATCTTGTTTAAGAAGAAGTGGAACCAAGGTGGAATGGAAAAGTTAATCGAAATTCTTCACTCAAAACTAAAAATTCACATTGGAAGAAGAAAGTTTTTTGTGAGTGGACATAGTTAGTATAAGTTCAGTTAAAGTTATAAGTCATAAGAATCCTTTTGAATTTTTATTTCATTATTTCTAATTTTTTCATGCTTACTACATTGACCATCTTGAAAATTAATACATTTCGTAACCTACTCATCAAATCTTTAATTCATAATGTTTCGTCAACGCGTTGACATCTTCAGTTACGAAGTGTTTTTCTTTTCTAGATGGTTCATGTGAAATTCCACGATTGATCATAATAACTTTACTTATAATTCTATACATATTTTGGGTTCAATTTTCGGTTCGATCCCAGTTCGAATCCCCGTGTCCATGAATTGGGGGTGCCGATGAAATGTATATTCCGCTTCTTTCCCTGACCTCGCTTCGCACACACCTTTCGAAGGCTCTTAATACTCTGTTTCCTTTTTTGCCATCTCTGTCCTCATCATCAGTGCAGATATTACAAATTGAAGGACGCGCCATTGATTTTCGCCGTGCTTTGAGAAAAAACAAGAAGAAGAAGGCATCCACTATCTCATAACATTCTCCCGACTTCGTCTCGTATTTCGAATTTTTCGGCATCCCAAAATCACCGATAGCATTCCCAAGAGCAACTTCTCCCTTTGAATTCCTTTCACTGCCCTTCTAAACAAATCTCCTTCGTTAGTTTCTCGCAAATGATTTCTTTAAGGTCTTTTTGAGACAAGATGGAGACTTAAAAGTCTGTTCTTCCATCTAATATGCCGTCCATTATAAATATAAACATAAATAATGTATTTACAATTAGAAGTAGAAAGAAAACATTAGAAAAAGTAGATGTAAAAACCTAAGGTCTTATCATAGGAAAATATCCGCAGCAGGATTGGTCACCATCCGTAATTTGTACAGAAATCTAGCACCCATTGGATATAAATTTAGATTGATTTCTGTTTAGTAAAATGAAAAATTTACTCTTGTTTCTTTCGAGAAAAATGGAGTAAATAGTTTTAATATACCTCGCACTTTACAGTGATAGGTTCCCAGGGTGGAATCGCGATTCTGAGACGAGACCTATTTAGCTGATTGAATATAAAAAATGACTCTAATTGAATATAAAAAATGACTGTTTTTGTCTTAAATATTTCTCTTCACTGGTTTGCATGATATGTTTGTTAAAATATGCCTCCAAAAGTAGCAGATTAGACATCTAAAATCTATACCTATTATTGCATACGTCTGATTTCTAAGTTTATCAATCCTAAATGGTTTACATTTCTTATGAGAGGATTTTTGATATTGATGTTCAATAATTTCTTCCATGTATCTCCTACGGGAGCTATTGATATCGAATGAATAAATAGATATAAAAAGTGATTATTACATAAAGATAATTCCTTTGAATTTCTTTACGGGATTCCTTAAGAAACGAAGAAGTGAACTATTAGGATGGCTGTATCCCATCTTTTTGAAAACATGACATTTCCCAAAAGAAAAACAACGATTGCATAATATTTTGCTCATATTTCTGGAAGAATGCTTTCTTACTTCAGTGCAGATTATATTTTAAAAGAGTCCTTACAATTTTGTTCATGGAAGTATTTTCTTAAGAGGAGATAAAGTACCCTTAGTTCCTGCAAAATAGCAAAGGAGATTGATGATTTTCCGACATAAAATAGCCCCAATTAGGGAATCTAACATTTTTCACCGTGGACGTAGTATACCATATATATATAGTATACCATTCATAATTAGCAGAAGGTAATTTCTGCCATTCCTGTTTCAGCCATCATTCGCTCTTTATCAGGGGTCCAAATGGTTTTTAATTTACGGCATCATACACATTAGTATTAGAGACACCATATCCGAGGACATGTCCTCTTTTTTAAGGTTCTTTCGAGTATTTCAAAAATAAAATGTTCGACGTTTAAAATTATTGCATTCTATACTGGAATAACTACAAAAATTAATTATTTCCGCGATGGTCTTACATATCGCCAAAATTATTTTGTCCCACTGTGAATATTTCATTGTGGTATTTTTACCGCCCGCCAAATCCCAGAAATTCTTAGTATGGTACATTTATCGTAGAAGTTTTACCAATCAAGAAATGCTACATATTTCTGTGGTATTTTTACCTGTAACATTTTTACCGCGCACCCACTCCAGTTGGTATATAAAACTAATAATTAAACAATCGATTTTTTTAATAATCGAATAGTTATTCCATTGTTTTGGAATTTATTCGATCGCTTTCATTCGAATGAATTCACCTGCTTTCGTGGGCTAGTCGTTTTGCTCGTTTCTAATTATCTAATTTTTCTGTAGGAAAATTGAAAGGTATATAAAGTGAGGGATTAGAATAATACGCCATTATTACTGCAGTAATAATGGTGTATTATACTAATCCCTCAATTATAAACATGAGATTTTTCACTAGTAATTATTTATTCCCCGATTGTGATAAAGAAAAAAGTCCGTATGAAGTTTGCGAAGAGTTGATAGAAAATGTGATATTTTTCAATGTAATTATGTTCCAGAATATGTTTTAATCACTCTCATCGAACAGATTCACTCGGTTAGGATGGAATGAGATATGGATATTCAAGTTATACGATGTGAGCAAGCATTTGCATTACTCGATTGTTTTCATTCCGTTTTCCACAGCTCTATATGAAACCACTCCTCGGTATATGCCTGTATACAAAGTATACTAAGTCGAGAGATCGTCTATAAACATATAGAGGGACTATCTACAAACATGCAGACGGATTATCTATATAGACAGTCTAGAGACTTTGTCGCGTGTTAACACTAGAATTCCTTGTTCATCGTTAATTGGTAAATATGACTGACCTTTTTGGGATAGCGGTTTGTGACCCAAGCATTCTTTACAGCCCCAATCTCCTTCGCCTTATTAATTTTTTATGCTCCTGATTGAAAGCTGTTTTTATAGTGTATTTTTTCCCCGTCACTCACTTCATTTGGCTAGGTTTTCGATAACAACATTTTTAATGCGATTTTTATATTCGGTATTAGTAACTTCCCACAAAGATGATGCAGCATGGAAATCTTTCTCAACACTTTCTCTCATCTTGATAAGAAAAACAAAGGCAAAAAGCGACCAAGTGTTCCCTCAAAGAGACTAACTGGGGATAATAATTAATTATGGCTACCTAAACGTCCACTCTACGAAATGTTTCCCAACATAGTCTAAAATTTGTCTTATGTCTCCCATTTTGAACGAGAGTTCCGCGATTTTGTCGCGCAACTTTAATTTATAACCACTCGATTGCCTAAAGATACGAAATGCAAGGCTCTCTTGGTCTGTAAACGCAAATATGATTCACTTGTATGAAAAAGCCCGGGCGTGAATGCAAAGGCGTGGTCGGAGAACCTTGGGATGTGGGTGTGGCGACAACTTTCGTTTTTACTGGGAGGGGATCGAACCCAAGGACATCAGCCCATATGGCTCACTGAAAATTATTCTTGGCGAGCTTAATTCCTGTGAGAGAATGAGAGCAATTCGCCATGAATTATTGCGGAGTGCAAAGACCGCTCTTTTTGAGGAATCCAACTGATGGGACCTCCAGATAGTCTACTCTATTTACGAAAAATTCGCTGAAATTCCACAGACAAAACCTCTCCTCGCACACTTATCGATTTAAATTTAACCGCAGATTCATGTAAAGGTTTACTATGTGAAGTGCCGTAAATCTTTTACTTTGTTTGATTTCCTGTGCATAATATGAATTAGCCCAAAGACAATATAACCGAGTAGTGTGCGACCGCAAGTAACTAGGAGATAAATTTAAGTGGAAGAAAGACTCGTTTGAGTTTCCCCTTGTGAATTATGATTTGATATATACTCCTAAATAAAAATTATATACGGAATCATCGGTGTAAGATTTACTGAAACCAAAATATACAGACGTAAAAGCAATTGAGACCGCAAGACAGAAGGTATGCTACTTGTGTAAATGTTGAAGACATGTACCTGAAGCTGCAAATAAATTTAGCCTATGAATATTATCAATTTTCTCCAAAAGGTGCTTTTCTCATGCATTTGTACAATGTAGCACCGGAGCATGAATTCCTTGTCCTTGAAATGTATAAATACATGCGCTGAATTGCGTGTGGAGGCGTGCTAAACACAGGCAGGGTTTTAAAGATAGAGGTACTTGAATATAGTGCAAATACGACTTTCAAAGGCTACATATGGAAGAAAAATTACCCACTAAATTCCAAAAAAAACGTTATACATCACATAGTAATATTGTTCAAATGAAATGATGATGCTCTTTGTAAGTCTGTTATATTACTCTGCATTAATTTTGTCTCTCTTCTTTGGAATGACTAATTTTGTGCAAAGAGAACGAAGATTCGCGAAAAAGAACAGTTTCCATCCCACGATGGTAGCTGGTAAAAGCTGAGAGAAAGATCTTTCCCATCAGTCTCAAGTTAGATTAAGAAGTAGCTTGACGATGTTTCTTTTCGGCAAAATCTCCTGTTGTAAACAATTCAATGTAAAAGATACGGATTCAGGAGTAACTTTGTGGTAACTAAGGATACACAAGAAATCCATAGTTGGAAGACCGTTTACTACGCCACATAAAAAATTATTACAATACGACCATGGTTTCGCAGCATGGCTGCATCTTCAGGTCTACCTGAAGATGCAGCCATGCTGCGAAACCATGGTCGTATTGTAATAATTTTTTTTATGTGGCGTAGTAAACGGTCTTCCAACTATGGATTTCTTGTGAATTCAATGTAATCAGAATGCAGTGATTTGTGGACAGCTGAGTGTAGTGTTGGAGAGATATGTGAAGGCCTCACACCATCGCTTTCAAAATTCCTCATTATTTCCTAATTATAAATCTGGAAACATAGTAAAATCTGTTCAAGACTTTCCAGCTTGAATGACAGCTTCTCTATCTCTTTTTTCTCCCAGCAAAACGTAGATCAAATACATTTCGATTTATTCCTTCGCCGAGATCTCAAACTGTACACATCAAATAAACCCGAAAGGGAATGCGGTGTTTAATGACCGTGGAGATATCCTAAATCTTGGTCTCAGTACATCTCTTTCTCCGAATAAGTGACCGTTATTTAAAAAAAACACGTCGGAAAAGAAACCAATATTTTACAGAAACCGAACCCTCTCTATACCCTCTCTACAGCTATGGCAAATTATAGCAAACTAAGGAAGATTCTATTTTGTTTTAAAGAGTAGAGAAATTATTCAAAACCTAAAAGGAAAAAATACCATTCCCTTTACTTTGTAAAAAGAAAAGGAGTTTATAAATCCACCTCCACCAATATAGTTATCAATATGTATTCCAAATAGGCGAATACAAAGAAAATGACAAGGAATGTCATCCTTTCCTATTCAAAACTTTATAACCTACAGCTCGTTACACTTACCTGCCGTACCCTTGCTCGTTTAGCATGATATCTCATCAACGGAGGATTTCCTTCAAGTGCTCCTCGATTTAAAAATCGTGTTCTCCATTTCCACTCCAATACAGCATTAGGGTATAAACTTTATAATAAGATTAAATCGACATTGAATTTCGCAATAATGAGGAAGTAACCGCATATAATAAGAAACTCTTTCAAAATCATACTTCAAAATTGACCCCGCGCCTTAAATGCAAAGGTTCAGCCTTCTTTGTCATTCTGCTATATCGATGCAGGTGCGAAAGAGATGATTAACGAACTCCATCTATTTGGATATAAATCTCAAGTGCTAATCCTATCGACAAAATAATAAATATTAAAATTCTAAAAAATTATTTTCGGCATTTAAGAATAACATTTTAAAATTCTGTCGTCGGTCGGGCAGCACGACCGGCCAAACATACAGAAAGGATTAAATTTTCCTTTCTTTTCTTTGATTTCACTTTCTTTTCTTTACTGGTTGTGCCAGATCCTTCCATTACCCGAACGCAACAACGCCAGTGCGGCTACTGACAAACTTGTGCGGGAGGTACATGCGCGATTCGCCTATGTCCGTTTCTTATGGGCGGAACCAATTCTGCGCGCTGAGGATCGTTGCAGATGGACGACATTCGCCTAATCATTTCACAAATGGGATGTTTTTCCCGTAGCTTCTTCAGATACTTATGTCAAAATCGAAGGGCCGATGTTGCGGGCGAAGGAGAGACATCTCGCAGCCTTTCGAGGTACCCGACTCGAATTTGAATTCTTCCGCCAAATAATTATGATCTTGCGGGAAAGTTGAATTTCCAAAATTGCGATCATATATATTAAGAGTCGGATGTAAGTATGTTAGTCTGAATTTTGCCCGAATATTGACGTATTATCATCATTATTGTCTATACATTTATATATTTATTTTCAGTAACTACTGCAAGAAATACATGGAATAAATATTTATAGAATTAATTTCACGCACTTCTCGACGAAATGGAAATATGATCTTTGGAGATTCATTAGATAGTAACGGACTTTTAAAAATCGACATTTTTCTGCTAAAAGTATCCTTAGTTCGATACTAGACGATGGAATAAATACCATCATAAGTAATGTACGTAAAGTTCAAGTTCATTTTTATGGATTGCAACTTTTTTCTTTGAAAAAATTAAATTAGAAGAAATAAACACACTCCGTACAAATTCATTTAATGGAAGGATTACTAAACATTACGTTAACTTTTATAACTTGCAATTATTCTATTATATTATTTCTCTGATCTTCATCAGTGTCAGGACCACTCATGTTACACGGAGAACGCAGAATATCCGCTATATCTTCTACTAACGTACTTTCTCTGATAGAATTGATATTCGGAGTTGTGACACCATGGAAATCCATAACCAAACTTAAATCCTTAGTAATATATAATGTAAATTAAGCCTTTGTTTGAATCTTCTTTCATTCTCATTATGCGTCGTGGAGAATTTGGGTAACGCTCACCGATTCGTCGTATCAGTTTCCTACGAAACGTATTTTATTTCCATGTACCTTTAATAATATCTTCCTTGCAACATCAGATCAGTCTCCCATGAGACCAATTGTAATAATACCTTAAACTTCCTTGACCTAACATTAACTCTTAAAAATAATAAAACAGATTTTAGCATCTATCGTAAACCCACTTATACAAATGGTATTATTCCTGCCTTTTCTAACCATCATTGCTCCCATAAATTAGCCTCTTTCCATAGCCTTACTGATAGATTGCTTCAGATACCCCTTTCCCCCAGTAACTATTCTCGCGAATTAAGTACTATTAAAGTTATAGCCAGTGCCAATGGATACCCCACCACTTTAGTTGACAAATTACTCTCACGGAAACAAAAGAACCTCATTACCAGACGAATTTTTCCCCTTGCATCTGTAACTAACATAGAAACCCCTCGACGTGTGTCCCTATCATTTAAAGGCTCCATTTCTTACAGTCTGCAAAACCTTTTTAAAAAATATAACGTGCTCCACGGTATAAAAACAATAACACGCTAATAAAATTACTAGGCAATTCAAAAGATAAATTCAAAGCTTTGGATAGATCAGGAATATACGAACTAAATTGTAACGATTTTGATGGAATTTATATTGGAATGACAACCCGTAATTTTAACATCAGAGCACAAGAACACCATAGAGCTTTCCTCCATAAATCTCCCTCCTCCCACTTTGCCAAACACCTCCTTGAAAACGGTCATTCAAGTAATTTTTCCCCAGAAATTCTTCACCTTCAAAGTAAAAGTCCTCGACTCAATGCCTTGGAACAGCTTGAAAGTAAACGTCACCTCTCCTACCCCAATTGTTTCCTTACCAACGAGTATCTTTTTCTTTCTCCCTCCCCCATCTTCGAATCCGCCCTTTCCCCCATCCCATAGTCACCAGTAAATTTTCCCTCCCTCTCCCCCTCCTAATTGATTGTTATTGTTGTACGTTAATTTCCTCTTCTACATTGTGTTTCTGTCTATAATAACCCAAATTAAAATGTAAATCTCGGCGTTTTGAGGATTCATTCATCTGTTCGAACCTGATGATGGTTATACACCGAAACCGGTAGTTCTTAAATAAAACCTTCTGTGGAAACAGTAAACATCTGCATTCAATAATAGTTCGAACCGGTTCGATATAATTAGAAGTGAAACCGGAACTGAACCGATGTTTTTTGTTGAGAGAATGAAAATGTGATGGTCCGTTTCCCTTGTTTTCCTTCAGAAACACAGCATGATGTCGATTATTCCACTTTCGATAAATCGATTGATCCGATACATTCTTTGAAGGTGGAGATCTGCATTGACCTTCATGTCGTTTGAAAGAAGTTCGTGATGATTAACACTTTCTAAATCCAAAAGACATCGTCTCAGGGTATCCTTTGTCGCGCTGTTGTTTGTTTGATGAGCCAAATTTTTTCTTATTAATTTTGACGTAAACTCCATTTTTAGTTACCTGGATAATACAATAACTGAATAACATAATGACTGAAAACAAGACTGGGAAGGACGGAAATAAGTGTCGATTATTTTATCCATCTTCAAATTAACATTCAATTTTAATGGTAAAACAAACAAATGCGAAATCAACCTTAAAACTATAAACACTAGCGAGTAATGATGGCGCTTACGAACGATATAAAATGTGTTTGTATTAGTAAATATTTCCTTTTTGGCGGCAATATTTAAAAGTAGATAATCCGCAACGTTCCTCAATCCAATATTTTATAGAGAAAGACTGATGCAAAATCGCCACGTTTTAATGCAATTCATCGCTCACCTATTCAAAAGATATGGTTAAAAGAATTCGTTAATACGTTGGGATTGAATTTAAATAGACAAAGAAAATTCTGCAGATATCAAGGAAGTATCATAACGGCACCGTGGCTTAAAGGGCCTGTCTAGTAAACAGGAGATCGACAGTTCTCTCCGGTGCCTTTTTATTTTGACTCCGTAGTATAATTGGATCAAACATCTCGTAACGTATTATCGCTGAAACTTCAGAGATCCATCTACTTTTTAAAAAAATTAAGAACATCAGAGGTTCATAACAGAAGTATATGAGGAGTAAATTCTTTCCGTTCATTTCCTTGTGTTCTAAATTAAGATCCCTTGGCTGAAGAGCCATGATTAATTTTGCTGTGCATGTTTTTTCCGAAAAAATTACTTACCTCTAAACAGTGTTTTCGGAAACGTGAAAGTGAAATTTCTGAGAAGATGAATTTCGCCAAAATATACTGAAAATCATTTTGAAATCTTTCACTAACGGCTGCTTGTGGAAGACATTAAGAAACACCCGAAATCACGTGTGGGACTAAGGAGAGAAAGATATGCAGATAATACAATAGGTGGGGGGTAGCTTAGTTAGGTAGCTGGTATAGAAAAGAGGTTCACTGAATTCCGCGTATAGTGAGAGTTATGAATAGGGAGGAAAATGGGTGAATAGAACTGAAGGATCTCGGAAAGAATAGAAAGGTCTAAAGAGATACGAAGTAAACAGCGGGGGATGCAACGGATGCCAGTCGTGAAAGTGCTTTTTAAATCGCCTTCCCTTCCTAGGAAGTTCTTCCTTATCGCTCATTTTCTGTATACCACTATTTCAGATCAATAGTATCCTTACCATAGGCAGATTGAATATTTTTCTCTGTGCTCCACAGCTCGGATTCTTTCTTTTATTTTCGAGGAATAATCTTCAAAAATCCCTTTTCAATCCAAATAACATGTGACAAAATAAAATCGTTATTATTAATCATATAATATCGAAGCGGCAAGCACTATTCGTTATGATTCAATAAGTGCACTAAACACAGTTGATGCAAGATTTTCAATTAAGAATATGATAATCGGAAAATTCCCTAAAACTTTTGATTCTACATCATTCCATTAGCAATGAAATTTAAAAAAGAATATTATAAATATATAAATTATATATATTATATATAATACTATATATAGCGTCCGGCTCGCTGTCTGATTTGTTAGGAATTCTACTAGAAAATTTCATGCAATATGGCAGAAAGCTTTGAAATGGTCCCAAACCAACTTCTTCATTACAGTCTTTTCAGGACACCGCTTCCTTAAAGGAGTTAATCCTGGAATCCCCGTTCACTACCTTCTTCCCATAAGTGAAACAAAATAACCCCACCCCAAAACCCCTCTCGCACGACAAACAGTTACATATACCTCAATATCCACACTTTCTTTTCATTATGCATTTAACCCCCCTTGATGAGAAAGGCTTTGTCTCCAAAATGCGCATTAGGTGTTTCTGAAAACTGGCCGCCGCACCTGGGGTTAATCCTTTTCTTAGGAATTGCGCCCGATGGTTCCCAGCATACAGCGATTGGAGAGTTCTTGAATCTCCCATTCCCCAAAATACTTTTCCTCTTTTACCTTATCCCGATGATTATCAGCGTTTCAATCATGAAAGGAATAATTTCGCTCATTTACTGAGGGATACCGATATCCTAAAGAACATTCTAACCCTTTACCGTTTCGAGTGATATTTCTCTTTCTCTACCACTATAATTTCCGTCTCTAATCAATTCTCTATATCGTCCCGTTTTGGATGGATAACTCCGATGAAGTGAAATATATGTGACTGAAATAAGTAGAAGACTGAATGTAATCGATATCGTGATGCTTAAGCTACTTACACCTTATTAATTAAATAAGCTACTAGTAGGTCTTAAATGATAGATTTTCCGAAATTCGTTTCCCGGTATCTTTTCTAAAGTAAGTAACCCTACATACATAAAAAACACTGTGTAAAAAGACTGATGCATTGGATATTCGACCTCAAGTTATAGTTAAAAATACAGTATATAAAAATAAGTATGGTTTAAAAGGAAGCGTAAAAATAGGGTTATTCGTACTGCACGTTTGAAAAACGTATGGCATCAAATAAATAGTAGCTAAATGCTACGGTAATTCGTAAACAATTTAAGACCCTAATGAAAATTTTATTTTTTGGCATAGCGGCATTTCGACTGAAATAAGAGCTCTAAATAAAGTTCCAGAGATGTGTTATGATTATGCATACGAAGTGATACATAATGAAGGATAAAGTCAACCGTATCTAATGGCAAATTGTTCATGATTTAAATGACTTAAACGAAATAAGCATCGGGAAAAGGAGAGACTGTCGGAAGGGAGTGTTTAAGGATCTACAGAACTGGAATAAGAAGAATAAAGTAAAAACATGTATTATAAAAAGAATTTTTCCAAGATTCATTTATGAGATCGCCCATACGGTCTCGATGAGGTAAACCACTTGTGGTTAAAAATAACTTAAATCAAGGCATGAAAAGGTTTGTATGAGAAAAGCTCGAAGATGAACATAAATTATTGCGGAAGACATGTTACCAACTTGGATATTTATTGTAATGATTGGGCCAGTCAGATCGGAGCACTCGAGGGCTTTTAATGCCAAAATAAAAGAGAGGCTTCCGGATAGTCATATTAGCAGCGCGTTCTACTTGGATGAAAGCGGTCCCGGGTTCGATTCCCGGTGGGAGACCATGTGCGAAATGACCTCCGCAGTCGAATGCCTTTTAAAAATACAACTCATAAAAGCGAGAAATAATGAACGTTTAGTTATCGATATTACTTGCTTGATTGTGATTTCTTAGGATAATCGTAGAATAAATACTTTACTGCATTTGTTTGTGTAAATATGGTTTCAGCAAGCTCATAGTCCTCATGCATTTTATGATATTGTCTTTTAACTACGACGAACGACATTGTAAAAATGATGGGTTCCAACAGATTGAACCTTTATGGCTGCTTTTATCAATTCTGTCGAATTTAACGCGATTTAAATATGACATTTCAGGATTCTCTTCCTGCTATTTGAAAGCCTGAGTCAGGACATCCAAGGGCAATTTGTTCGAATCAGAATCTTAATTCCTTTTCTTCGATTTAACGATTAATATTATTATATAAATCAGTTGTAGTCCTCAATATTCAAGGGAGCTGGAAATTATGTCAGGGTGGAAAATATTGGTTCTCGTAAAGTATAAAGAGGAATCTGTTTCTAACTTAAGGCCATTGCCCTTTCAAAATATAATTCCTTACGGTCTACCGAAAATTTCCCAGCAATCGCTGGTACCGCTTTCCTTTAGACCTCGCGATAGCAGCCCTCCTCATCGGACGGAGCGTAGGCACATGGGTACGCACCGGCCTAGCCGCGGCAAAGGCAAAATTCCGGTGTTGCCAAAATGTAATGGAAGGGCGGGTGGAAGGGGTAAAGAGTAAAATTTGAAACCCCTCAATCTTATGCACCACGGAATACACCGTTCGATTTTTTCTTGGACGACTGTACAAAACACTTTCTTATGAGAGTCAATCATGAATGACGGATACGAACTATTGAATAGCCTTTATAAATGAGCAAATGAATGAAAATGAAAGATTCAATAATAAAAGACCTTTCATAATGAAATTTGTAATTTGATTAAAAAAACTTGAGGTAACAATGTAAAGGAATCTGTCCATGTGCTCCGATTCATACCGTCTTCCATCATAGCAACAGAAATTAAAGGGGGATTTTTTCTGTCGTGATAGCTTAATTAGGTATAGCAACAGCCCGAATAGTGAGAGAATAGTGAGTCCGCTGCAGCCCAGACTCGAGTCCGGGCTACAGCGGACTTTTCCTCCTTCGTTTCTACACCGAGTCACAATTAAGTTTCTAATCAAGTTTCTTTCCAATGGCACAAATCTTGAAATCGTAGGAGCTAATTTAATTATGCAAATGAAAAGATGTCTGCAATCGATAAAAATGTATGTACTTAACGTGGAATTTTTATGAGGAAAATGTCGAGTCGTCCAGAGTCGAAACAAGGATACTTTTGGTAGAAAAATATCGATGTATTTTAGATCACTGATCGTCTAATAAATCTTTAAATTTCATATGTGTCTATCTCTTCGGGAAGTGCGTGAAATTAATATTCTAATATTTCTCCCATGTATCTCTTACGGGAGATACTCACATTGGATGGATAAATATATACGCAACGGTTATTCTTTTATAGATATTCGCAGACTGTTCTATAGCTGAATTTCATCAGGGAAAATGTATGAAAGGTGAACCTCGGATCAGTTCCATATAATATACAGATATCTTTTACCCAAAAATAACCACCGTAAAAGAAGTCGATACGTATTAATGCCGATATATATCCGCATTATTGTTTTAACCGCAATGCATCATGGATGTGTTTACAACCAAGATGCATTGCTATTGATCATGCCAAGGCGGTCGTTGAGCCACGTCAATCAACATTTTTGGTATCACGGAATACTAGAATGCAGCTTACAATGCAGAGAGTTATAGATAATGGATTAACTATACATGAAACATAAAATATAAAAGAAGGCTTCATTTTGCTGCCTGTAATAGTTTTATCAATTCTAGTGACTGGTGATAACTCTGTAAATCGAGAATAAGTATAAAACAGTCAATCGTACTCACCTGACTAAAAAACTTCAAATACTCAAGTTTCATTATTAACATTATCACTAAAAATGATTATAAGTAGCGTAATAATAAAAAGTGTTCATAAAAATCCATCACGTTCCGTATATTAAGTACATAATAAGAGCGATTTCCACAGGTAATTATATTGTTGTCACTGGTTTCGGAATGATTTTCTTCGATTTAATTTTCGTCTCCGTCGCATAAGTTACATTTTCAATCTTTCATTTTATTCGCGGTTAAGTTGATTGCGTATGATATAGTATTTATCAGTGTTTTTCCCCGTTAAAATTCAATGGGCAGTTCATCCAGGAAAGCAATAAATATATAAAGACATCATTCTCCGCTTTACAGGATGACATTTTATAATTCCAAAATTCTGTCGTCGGTCGGGCAGCACGACCGACCAAACGTACTGAAAGGATTAACTCTTCCTTTCTTTTCTTCGATTTCACATTCTTTTCTTTACTGGTTGTGCCACATCCTTCCATTACCCGAACGCGACAACGCCAGTGCGGCTACTGACAAACTTGTGCGGGAGGTACATGCGCGATTCGACTATGGCCGTTTCTTCAGGGCGGAACCAATTCTGCGCGCTGAGGATCGTTGCAGATGGACGACATTCGCCTAATCATTTCACAAATGGGATGTTTTTCCGGTAGCTTCTTCTGATACTTATGTCAAAATCGAAAGGCCGATGTTGCGGGCGAAGGAGAGACATCCCGCAGCCTTTCGATGTGTCGACTCTAATTTGAATTCTTCCGCCAAATAATTGGAATATTCCGGGAAAGTTGAAGTACCAAATAGAGTGCAGGGAATTGACCCATGTGAGAATTCGAGAATAATGGATAACAGAAAGTTAAGGCACCTAATTTAGCTTTGCTTCAGTTGAGAGATGTTAGATTTACGAATTATTCATGAAGATAAATGCGGCTTACTGAACGTAAACGAGCGGCATTACAATACGTACGGAATTTCCGTGGACTCAGAATACCTGTTAATCGGTCGATTTATCAAGTTAATGAAGTTACAGCTTCTAGTATAGTCGACCGATGTCAATAAAATAAAATTAGCATGGTAGAAAATTCTTTTTAGCCTGCATTCATATGAATTTAAAGATTTTATCTTTCGTCACTATGCTCTTACCTTGTTTTACCTCGGGTAGGTAACCGATTTGATGATGAAAAATCTATGGTCCAACTTTTAGCGGTGGTTACACATATATTAGCATATATTGGCTGAGGATATTATCAACGTATCAGTGTAAAAATTGATTAAATTCCAAAATTTACTTTAGGAGTGGACAATTTTTAAAACTCGGCTAATTTTGAAACTAAATATTCGACCGAAACGAGAGATCAACCGTTTTGACTGTAAGAATGACAGCAATGCCAATTAATTAGTCAATATTACTAATTTTCTCTATTATCAACATTATCGATTGATATTTACTTACATTTGACAGTAAGCGGTCGCTTTTCAGCGTGGGTATGTCAGCCGTGAGAGGAGTAGGGGAAATTGAAAAAAGAGGGCAAGGGGGAGCGCAATTACTAATACGATAGAAAAATGGAGTGAAATATCAATCTTTAATATGGGAAATTATATATTTTAGATCAATAATACTGGAAATTGGCAATTTTATTATTCTCGGGGTCACAGTCGTTTAACTTAAGTCTCAAAGGCATTCATTGTTTCCATATTAGCAGGGGTTTACATTATTATCAATTGTATGTACAAATATCAAAATATAAACTACTTTTAGAACAAATAATCTGTTTATAATTTTAAGTAGCACATATACTAATGATATACTAACTACTATACCAATACATAGACTAACGAAAGTCTTTCGACGAATATTAACTGGGTGATAATCAGTGAAAATAGTGAAATTGATTTTCGATCGCCAAATTAAGGCACATGTTTCAAGAAAGGCACTGTAAAATTGCAGAAACTATTCTAAGAATGTTGAAATCCGCATCATGGAGCGGAGAAATGAACTTTCTATAATTTTAATTTCATTAACATCGATATTCTCTGCTTTTAGCTACAAATAGGATTAATTTTTATTAAATTATTACATGTTGAAATATGCGACATCGTGATTCTCGTAGTCAGCGAACGCAATCTTCGATGCCAAGCACCAAAGAGATTTCGCGAAATTATCGCGAGAACGGATGTCTATTTCTGGTCTCTCTTTCCTGATTGTATTTGATAATACGATAGATATAATAAGATAGTTAGCTAAGGAGTTAGGTGTTTTATCACCCCCTCCCATAGACCATACAGCGGCTCGTGGTGCATTAACATAAATGAAAATGAAGTCTTGTCTTTTTGGTTTTTAGAAATAAACGCAGTTCGTTACATAAGAGACTAATCGTGATATCGCTCTAACTCCTCGTAAACCATGGGATTACACAGCTGCTGGATATTCTGACTGATTTGAACTCAGGGTTAATACTGTCCAAGGCTCACTATTCAAGTACGATTCTTTATGAAACATCTCTCTGATAGAATAAGTAGCCACTACTACGAGTAGCACACGGCTGTACTTAGGAAGATCATATCATCGGTTCGTCATAATTTTATTTCGCTGCAGAACCTTCTAACGAATTCGACTGAAATGCTTCGTAGAGCGAAGTATAAATGGTGGCGCAACTCTTTCCTTAGAAGGAGATTAGGTGAGACCCCCTCTCCTGCGCTTCTAGAACTTACATTACTCGTTTGGCTAGCAGGATTATTATCATGAAGTTAGCATGCATAAACATGGGATCACTTATCGACAAGTTAGCTACTTCGTCAACTTCCATGAAAGCTTCCCTGGAATCGATTCCCCGTAGGTCCTACATGAGCGGAAAGACCTTCTCAGTGAAAGCGCGGAAAAGGATCGAGACCAACAATAAGTATATGAGTTCCTTAAGAGTAGAAAAATTCCGAAAGGCTACAAATGGTTTATTTACTTTCGTGCCATGAGAGTTTTTTGAACCCACTTTTTTAAAATTACCTTTTTTCAGTTAGAGGGTGTCCCCTGCACAGCGACGAAGATATTTTCAGTATATTCCGTGCTAACAAATACAGTCATCAAAAATGTTACCCTCCGATTTACAAGATGTCATTTTATAATTCCAAAATTCTGTCGTCGGTCGGGCAGCACGACCGACCAAACGTACTGAAAGGATTTACTCTTCCTTTCTTTTCTATGATTTCACTTTCTTTTCTTTACTGGTTGTGCCAGATCCTTCCATTACCCGAACGCGACAACGCCAGTGCGGCTACTGACAAACTTGTGCGGGAGGTACATGCGCGATTCGACTATGGCCGTTTCTTCAGGGCGGAACCAATTCTGCGCGCAGAGGATCGTTGCAGATCGAGCACATTGGCCTAATCATTTCACGAATGGGATATTTTTCCCCGTAGATCTCTCAGAAACATGTCAAAACCGAAGGGCCGATGTTGCGGGCGAAGGAGAGAAATCTCGCAGCTTTTCGAGGTACCCGACTCGTATTTGAATTCTTCCGCCAAATAATAGGAATGTTGCGGGAAAGTTGAAGTACTAAATAGTGTGCAGGGACTTAAATGTACGGTAAAACCTGGTTAAGGCGCTTTTCAGGGGATCAAGCGAAAACCGCGTCTTAAGCGGGATGGAGTCAATACCGGGTAGTGTACTGGTTGCCTTATGTATTATTTTTGAAGAATGATCTCTTTTTCGCTCAAAGTAAGCGTCTTACTTAATATTTGTCATCTTTATCTCTACAATGAAGCAGACTTTACCAAATAGACAATTGGCAAAGAATAAATATTTCTTTTAACAGTAGTGCTTAGAGGAGATCACGATCTGCTCTAGACTACGCTCTACATCCCACGAAACACTCATTTTCTGGTAATTTTGATTTTTTATCTTCTTAAGATCGAAAGGAAACGCCTGATGACAGGTGCTGCCTTTACCACGAAATTGACGATCAAGAAATAATTTGGTCTAAAGAATGAAGCAAGAGATTCTCTAGAGTTTGTTGCAAGGTACCTGGAGACAGAAAAGTCCGCCTCTGTATTTTTACCATGTGTTTTGTGTATAAGGGACCAGGATTAACAAGTAGAGGTTCTCAGATGGAATCGCTATTTTGAGACGCATCCTCTTTAGCGTAACAGAATATTGAATATAAAAAATAACCGTTGGTGTCTTAAGTGTTTCCCGCTTTGGTCTCGCCGCTCGGCTGCGATCGCGGCCTATCAACGGTATTGTTTTTCCGTTTAAGATATTCTAAATATATTTGCCCTTTATAAATGCACCGCGTACCGATCAGAGTTTTATCTGCTTGAGCTGGAATGCAATCGCAAATCAATCAATATTCAAAATGTGTGCATTAAGGCATTACCTCTTTATGTTTACTCTCCGTGCCATACGCCATAAGACGCCATACCGCGTATTTTGCAAGGGTAGTTGGGTCCTATGTGTTTACATTCCCGAAAAGGGGCTTTCCCGGTATAATTAAAAAGTAAAAGTAGGAAATGCGTGGATTTATGATTTCATTATAGCTTAGTTAAAATATAACACAAATTTAATAGAAACAATTCATTTAAGGAGAAGGGAGCCAAGTTGTCTTAATTATTGCAGGAAATGGTAATTTTAGTCAGAGAAAACTATTTTTACAATGAAGCAGACTTTACCAAATAGACAATTGGCAAAGAATAAATATTTCTTTTAACAGTAGTGCTTAGAGGACATCACGATCTGCTCGAGACTCTACATCCCACGAAACACTCATTTTCTGGTAATTTTGATTTTTTATCTTCTTAAGATCGAAAGGAAACGCCTGATGACAGGTGCTTCCTTTACCACGAAATTGACGATCAAGAAATAATATGGTCTAAAGAATGAAGCAAGAGATTCTCTAGAGCTTGTTGCAAGGTACCTGGAGACAGAAAAGTCCGCCTCTGTATTTTTACCATGTGTTTTGTGCGGCTGCTGACAAACTTGTGCGGGAGGTACAGCTAGTTCCAAAAAAAACTTACCACCTAAGCCGCAACCCGCATAACAGACCTGAAGCTCGATGAGAGCGAGTCTAGAGTTTTCCATGCATTCTATTGGCTCTTGGAAGGAGGAGCACTGTGATGGCGCCTTTTTAAACCCTTGGGAAACGCGTTGAACGTATTTGTATCGTCTTTACTAGCACGAAATCTTGTTTAAATTTAGTGTTACTTTTTACTATGTCAGCAGCATATTATTAAAAAATGAATAAACATCGGATCTCCTTATTTCGGCCTGAAACTTCTGCGTAATTCACCTTTTTCTGGAGACATCGGGTAAACTTACTTTAGCTGCTTCAATTATCCAATAAAAAATTATGTCATTGCAAGATTGAAAAGGATTATATTATTACGTTTTTTTTTCTCTTGACGCCTACAGGAGGAACTTTTAAATTTATTTAGAGGAAATTCACGACTATGACGCAAATAGAAACATGAACGAAAACTCTGCAAAGAGATAAAGAATACTTAGGTATATGAACACAATCAACTGTATTTCAACTAATTTATGTTGCAGAAGAAATGCTATCGAGAAGGGGAGCATGAAAAAACTGCGAAACCTACTAATGAAAGCAAAGATGAAAAGAAACTTAATCTGGACGAATACACTGAGAAAGAATCATTTTAAGTCAACCTGGTAAAGAGCTCTGAAAATTAGACCCAAAACCTATTACAATAAAGTAAACCAAGTAAATTACGATCAACTACATCAGATAATTACATCAAATATTATAAAAATTTTAAATACCACCAAATCATATGATAGAAAGTAAAATATTAATTGCCGTGATATCATCATTTTCTAAGGTAATCGCTTAAAATTCAAATTGCTAATTTAGTATTTTAGAAAATAACATAGATATTAGAATAGTAACACTCTTAATTTAAATACTGAGGACTACAATTTTTTTCAAGTATCGAATAAAAATTAATTTACGACGAAATTAACGCCAGCATTTCGTAACACTTTTCCGAACATATTGTTCATTGCCAGTCCCAGAAAAACCATCCCTTTAATTAAATTAAGTTCATGTTCCTTGCAAAATTATGCTGTCCCAACTTTTATCTGATGCTAAATCTCTTTCTTGCCCCGTGTCGCAAATTTTGACTCGATTTCTTCGCAGTTGAATTATTCTGCAATACAGAGAGGTATAAAATTTGCTTGATACTACAATTAACAGAGCATTAGGTAATTCAGAATATATGCATCAACATGACATTCTGTTCTTACTTCCATCAGGCATTCGTGATGACAGTATCAGATGAAGCATTATGATTTTGAGATGAGATTTGGCTGTTTCTGACAAATTCGCGTCTGAAGTTTTACTGAGTCTTTCAGAGAGAGCGGAGGACCTCCACCCTGGCCCTAGGAGTATCCCCTATTCATTCCTTTGTTGTTTCTTTTTCTTTTGTTTCGTCCATCGAAAGGTATTGTCTATTTTCTCGAAGGAACCATAAAACGGCCGATGGGTGAAGGTGAACTCCGCTCTGAGAAAGAAAACCCCCTTTTCGGCATATTGTGGATGGTCGTATGTATCCGGGGTAGCGAATTTGAAAGCGCTAATGAGGATTACCGACCGCACCCCTGCTGAGCAGGTATCTAAGGTTAGGGTATGGTGGCGACGACCGATCACAAGTAAGGTGGGAAATGGTGGATCCGCGATTTGTTATCTTCGCCGCGGGTATTCCCTTAGGGAATGAAAATATTCAACTCTATTTTTGAGGTAGACGACCTTTCAGGACTTCTTGCAAGGAATACAGTTTAAGATGGTTAAGAAACAACAGTTAGTATGGCAAATCAGAACCTTAAGACTGATTTGCGTATTGCAGATAAATACCAGGTTTTTGTATACTTGCATATTGTAGGTTTACACGTTAACATCTGGTTTATTTACATTTACATTAATACCCCGCGAGCCGCCGTATGACGTATGTCAGGGGGTGTGAAAACACCCACAACACGATTTCTATTGTTATACTGAAATGATTTTCAGAACTATGCGCTAGGTGAAAGTGAGACTAATGATTAATGATCGCTGCTTCGGTTTCTGAATGCCTCAAGTAAACTATATAACCCGAATTGTTTGAATGGTGTATAATGATTAAAAGAAAAATCACTGTCAATAATTATGAATGATGGGTAATATGAGTCATGGAAGAATACGCTAAAAATAGAAACCAACGGATGGTAATCAGACTTACATAAGAATATTCCTCTAATTCTCATAATGCATACCTTAGCTGTTAAAATATTCTTGGTTCTATATGTAATCCATTATTCCAACATTCACTCCAAGGACTTTCGTAGCATCATCCTTCATCCTAGGCACATCATAATTCCCTACGAATTTTGCGAAGATGTTAATTTTTTAATGGTAATGCAAGGAAGATCATTCTAGTTGAAATAGGACCTTCGGAAAATCTGAATGATAATATAAAGTTGAAAACGTTTGGGTGCATCATATCTGAATTAGTATCTCTATATTCTGCTTTTAAAGTGAATGGCATAAACTGTATTAGCTTATTCTAAATAACTAATTCAACAACAAAAACGAAAAAATAAGTAATGTGCCTATCGTCAATTTATATAAATCAAGCTCCTCGTCAATCTATCTATATATTATTTTAAAACATGCTTTTTTGGTGATCGGGACTTTTCTCCCTTATTACTCCATCAATATAAATAAATGAATGACCGTTTGATGGCAATAGTTGTCAGGTTCCTGCGAAAAATAGTCAGACAAATCAAAAATGCACCATTTGTTAAACAAATTGAAATAAAATTTTAATCATCCCATTTTGTACTGGACGAAAAAAGGCCCGGGTTGCTATATACAGATTCAATTTGTTTACTTAGTGACGAGTGTAAACAAATTTTTAAATCGGATAATGCATCTATTCTCGGGCATAAAATGATTCGCAATTAACATTACAGTCTCCATGAACGAAAACTTCTACATCTACATCTACATCTGTACCCTGCAAGCCGCCATTCGGCGTGTGGCAGGGGGTGCAAGCACCAGGACTCTATTTGCCCAGTCGATTATTTTCGCGTATTGTTCTCGGAAAAAAGAATTCTTGAATCGACTGGTTTTAGCATCTATATATCTGATCTTTCTCGCTGGATCAGAACGGCCTATATAGCAAGGAGGGCGCATAATATCGGCTACATCTTCTATGAACGTGCTCTGTCTGAATTTATCTAGTAATTTAAATCTCTGATTGAGCCTTCTTTCTTCTAAAGATTCCCATCCTGCCTCCTGAAGTATCCGAGTAACACTTACCGATTTATCATAGCAATTTTTTACAAAGCGTATTGCCTTTCTTTGTACCTTTTCTATCTCGCGAATACAACACTTTTCAGCAGGGTCCCATACACTGCATGCGTACTCGAGGTGAGGCCTAACTAGCGCAAAGTAACATCGCTCGCGGACTTTTTCTTCGCTTTTACCGACTATTCTTTTGACGAAGCCTAGTTTCTTAAGAGCTCGCCCACATATGTTATGGATGTGGGTACCCCAAGTTAAGTTATTCGTGAGGGTTATTCCGAGATATTTTACCGAATCGATAGTTGATAATGTTTTCCCTCGAAGGCTATATGAATTATGATTGGCAAAGGATTTTCTTTCGAAAAAATTAACTACTGAACATTTATCTACGTTGAGCTCCAATTGCCAGTCGTCGCACCATTTTACTATTTTATCTAAGTCATTCGACAGGCTTAATCTATCGTCATTACTTTTTATTTCTCTGTAAATAACCGTGTCGTCAGCAAATATTCTAACGTTACTGTCGATGTGTTCATTAAGATCGTTAATGTATATTAAGAATAATAATGGCCCGATTACGCTTCCTTATGGGACGCCTGAGGTCACCTTGACTAGGTTGGAACTAATACCATCTAATACTACTCGTTGTTCTCTATCGGACAGGAAATCTTTTATCCAACTTATTACTTGTTCGTTGATGCCCGCAAGTTTTAATTTGTACAACAATTTACGATGTGGGACTTTATCGAACGCTTTCCGAAAATCCAAAAATATTGCATCGACTTGTCTTTTACTTTCGGCCGATTTCAAGGTATCGTGAATTAATAACGCTAACTGTGACTCGCAGGAACGTGTCTTACGAAAACCATGTTGATTCTTAACAATGAATTTAGAGGTTTCGAGAAAACCCATTAAGGAACTAGTAATTATATGTTCCATTATTTTACCACTCAATGAAGTTAACGAAATGGGCCTATAATTCGATGGATCATCTTTTACGCCGGTTTTAAAAATTGGGGTGACATTTGCAATTTTCCAATCTTTTGAGGCCTTACCTTCGCTTATAGATTTTTCAAATATTACTTTAAGAAAGAGGCCTATGCTCTCAGCTAATTCTTTAAATACTCGAGCTAGTATATCCTCAGGACCAGGAGCTTTATTTGGCTTAATCTGCTGTAAAAGTTTAATAATTCCGTCTTCCCTGAATGTGATATTCGACATTGTTTCTGCTTTATTAACTACTGGTAGGGCGCCTAATGTAATATCGGACGTAAATACGCTATGGAAATATTCATTTAAGATATTCGCTTTTTCCTTAGAATCGCTAATTACCTTGCCGCTGTTATCTTTTAACGAACTTACGGTTTGAACTTTACCTTGGACCTCACGCACGTACGACCAAAAAGCTTTTGGGTCCTCGTCTAAGTATTCGTATAAAACTTTCCTTTTAAATTGACGGAGGGCATCACGCATTATTCGTTTTGTTTCTGATTTTACTCGTTTATATTCGGCCTTTACCTGATCCGTTATTATGTTGTTAGGAAGCCTCATAACGGTTTTTAATTTCAAATGCAATCGTCTTTGTTTCTTTAACGCTTTCCTAGTATCTCTATTATACCATCTAGGCTCATTATTTTGTTTAGAGTATTTGGAGGGAACATATTTATCCATATTATTACGCATTATCAGTACAAAAAGGTTCCAAGTTTCTTCGGTATTTAAACGCATCGCGCGCGTTTCGTAAAACGTAAAATCGGAATTGAGTTTATTACGATAACTTCGACGTCGTACGCAACCATAACAGTTGAATAAGCAAGCCACATTGCATCTTGCGGGAGCAGAACGACAGCCAAAGAAACATGCCATTGCCGAATATGAAAGTTTGTGTCACGGTTTTATCATGTGGTATGTTTGAATAATTTTGCATCATATTACTTCCCGGTTTCGTATGTTGCAAATTTTCTATATATCTAAACCTGATATCAAATGATTTTTATTGTTTACATTTCACTCATTGAATAGATAATATTCTACATTTAATCATATTTCTGAGTAAAGAAAAGGATGTCCTGCGATTTCAGAAAACTCACCAGCATGTAGTACAAGCTTAACGAAAGCCCAAGCTTAAATTCCAAATCGCTATCTCCGAAGCACAAAAATGTATTATTTTGCCACATTAACGATGTAAGAGACTTTCAATGCGGGGAGAATGCTATGCGCTTTGACAATGTAACACAATGTATTCGTATGAAAGTGTGACATTTAGCTTCCCCTCTAGCTCTCCTCTCCCAGATCAGATCACTGCAGACGAGTAGTAGTTATTTTTGTATTTCATGTATGAAGAGAAGAACATAGAAAATAAATAAATAACGTGGATGCAGAAGGTATGTTTCGTTCTTTTATCTTGGTTATTTAAGTGACACTTCATTGCCGGTATAAAAGGAAGTGGTTTTTATAACGACAGATTTAGGTAAAGCTGGCAGTGATATTTTGTATCTTTACCATAATTCATTTAGTCATATATGCATTGAGTGAATTGAGGTATTCGGTGTAGGATAAGATACATGTACAGTGATACCTCGAGATACGAGTTTAATTCGTTCCGTAACCTTGCTACATACTCTTTCAATAGCAAAAATTCTGTAGTAAGTTGTCAGGTTCCTGCGAAAAATAGTCAGACAAATCAAAAATGCACCATTTGTTAAACAAAATGAAATAATATTTTAATCATCCCGTTGTGTACTGGACGAAAAAAGGCCCGGGTTGCTATATACAGATTCAATTTGTTTACTTAGTGACGAGTGTAAACAAGTTTTAAAATCGGATAAAGCACTCATTCTCGGTCATAAAGTGACTGAAGCAGTCTCGCAATTATTATTATAGTCTCCATGAACGAAAACTTCAACGTCGTACGCAACCACAGTTTTATAAGTAAGCCATATTGCATCTTGCTGGAGCAGAACGACAGCCAAAGAAACATGAACATTGACGAATATGAAAGTTTGCGTCACGGTTTTACCGTGTGGTATGTTTGAAAAATTTTACATCATATTACTTCCCGGTAGTTTTAATTTAAGATCGACCATATCACAATTAGATTTTGGAGTATTTATAGAAAAATTAGAGATTTTAATTACGAGTCATGCGATCAAAATAATTAAGTCGTTTTCCGAGTATTCAAATTTATTTTGGGGAAACTTTCATCTGCTGAAAATTTTCTATATACCCTATCAAATGATTTTTAGTGTTTCTATTTTACTCACAGAATAAATAATATACAACATTTATTCATATCTAAGAGTAAATAATAGGATATCATACCTGCGATTCAAGAAAACTCACCTCTATGGAATGCAAGCGTAACGAAAGCCCAAGCTTGCATTTCCATTCGCTATGCCCGGAGTATAGTACAAAAAGATGCTTAACCAATTTAATAGTATGAGTAGTAGTAGACGGGGTTCTCAACTAGGAGTAGTATTTTGAAATCTAAGTTTTGTGAATTGGTTAAAATACCATGACTGACTACAATATTTGTGTGAGAGACATTCAAAAAATGCGGGCAATGGGTTTGCTACATTTGCTGTACTTTACTTAGCACTTTTACAATGTATCACAATGTATGGTCTTATGAAAGTGAGCCTCACGCCGCAGATGCTTCCCCCTCTTGCTTCCCTCTCCAAAATTAGTAACATTTTCTCTCATTCTACGCCGGCAGGACAACAAGCTTTCAACTAATTATTGCTGACTATATATCTTTCAGTAACTGAATAAATCTGATTCAGTGAATTTATGAGATGCAATTTCACTGCAGACGAGTAGTAGTTATTTTTATATTTAGTGTACGAAGAGAAAAAATAGAAAATAAATAAGGAGGTATATTTGTTGCTTTATCTTGGTCATGTATGTTAAACACGAAGCCCTCGTGACACATCATAAAAGGAAGTGGTATTTAGAAAAGAACAGTTTACCAAAATGTGATGGTGGCAATGTGGTAGTGAAGTTTGTATTTTTGTCTAAATTCGTGATGTAAAAATACATTAAGTGAATTGAGGTATTCGGTTTAGGATGAATTATATATATAAAGTGTTCTGCCTTTCGGTACGTTCATGTGCCCCCACATTCCCTATTTAATTCCTTCTCCTTCAATTCCAGGTAACATACATCGTTATACTGACGCGTACTATTCGTGATTATAGTGCTAAAAGAAAATTTTTAAAACATTCTATAAC
This sequence comes from Pachydiplax longipennis, assembly GCA_036926295.1. Classification (NCBI taxonomy): domain Eukaryota; kingdom Metazoa; phylum Arthropoda; class Insecta; order Odonata; family Libellulidae; genus Pachydiplax; species Pachydiplax longipennis. Next base: position 6,384,657 of record JAVFKF010000024.1, on the reverse strand, counting down.
ATTTACATTCTCACACTCTCTAAGATATTAGGGACTTCGTTAAGGTTCAAGTGGTAAGGGATTAGAAAACGCAAGAGTTTAAATTTGCCCATAGATTTTCGTTACTGGATGTGTAGATACCGATACCTATCGCTACTAACGAGGTATGTCGAAACTGACACTGACATGGAATTTCTTGGTACGATGTTTTTGGCATGTCTTATTGTTTGTGTATTCGTCTGTTGTGATTAGAGTAGTTGCTGTAATGTATTTGGTAGGGGAAATTGAGTATTACTGATCGTCTGCGAAATTTTCGCACGGGGCAACTAGTGATTGTTTATTTATAAATATTGTTTTTTATGCTTTATTTTGTCTCTATATTGTGCTCAAAATTTCGTAGTTTGAAATTACTTGAGAAATGAAAAATTAATTAGAGAAATACCACCTAATATGTATTCTTTACGCTTACGAGAACCAAATCGTTTAACTTCTCTTACAACATCTATTATACAAAGTAGATTTAGATTAGATTTTAGATTTAGATTTGTACCCCGCAAGCCGCCAGTGGCGTATGGCAGGGGGTGTAATGACACCATCTTAGTATTCTAATCGACCCTATTAGCTTCTCAAATAGCTCGCGGGAAGAACGACCAGAAATAACTATCTGTCCTAGCTATTTCCTCCTTATAACGCTTGGTTGATGCCTCTCGGAGATCGCGCTCACTACTAACCGGAATCAAAGTTTCATTCACCTCGTCCCTAAATTCGGAACCGAGGAACTTTTCGAAAAGTTTCCTTCGGTAATCGTTTCTTCTCTCCTGAAGTGAATTCCAACCGAGGGATTCTATCATGGACGTAACGCTACTGTCGAACCTGAAATCTCCTGTAACGAAACGAGCTGCTCTACGTTGGGCCATTTCTAAGTCTGAGACCAAACCTACCTCGTGTGGATCCCAAATCGCGCAGCAATATTCGAGATTAGGTCGAATGAGTGAAAAATAAGCTATTTCTTTTACTCTTGATGAGCATCCCTTCAGCGTTCTACCTGTTAGTCTCTGTATTTTGTTCGCCTTACCTATTACATCTCGAAGAGCATTGAAGATGATCTTACTAGATCGACTAAAGTTTCTATTATAATGTCACTAAAATATGAATTGAGATGTAAATACGGAATTGTAGACACTCCGCATATTCAACGTCGCAGAAACTTGAAGTTTATACGCCGAATACCGATAAATTATATCTCTAAAGTTATTTAGAATAAACCATTGGCTTGCATAGATAGTAATACTAATGTTAGCAATTTCTATCTGTTTAAATAAACCTCGGAATCTCTTTCCAAAATAAATTGCTGATAAGAAGATGATTTAGGTACTGGCTTAGTTAACTGCTCGAACTTTCTTATAGAATTAAAAGAAGGTTGCTACGAAACATTGAACATAGCTATTGTATACAATTTCGGAATCCTGGGAATAAACTGATGCATCAGAAGGAAATTTCTGAAAGTATGGTAAGCCATCGACGTTATATTCTGTATATTTGAATGTTAACCATGTTTGACTGAGATATTACTTAAATTGGATAAATAAGTAGTTTCTCTGGAGGCAGTTGAGAAGGTGAGCGAGTGGGTTATACTTTTAAAAGAGGTCGTTGCTCCTACTCAAAGTAAACAATTGGTCGACTAGGAAAGCAAAAAATGCGCGTACCTATTGTGATTCATCCAAAAATCTGGAATTACCATACTCTTACACTTTCGGTTGTTAAAGTCATGTGAGTGTATGTATTACTGTTGCCGTCACTTCTCACTTCCCTATCTCTATCAAAACAGTCCCCCTCTTGAAGTCCTGGTGAATTCATTGCTTTATTCACTTCTTCCAATCACTCCTGTATCTTGCTTTTCAAATTTGTCACGGAATGTGGAGAGATGAAAAGTTTCTCATAGACAATACATTTTAAATACGAAGGAATATTTTCAATATCACCAATCGATAAATATGTAGATAGACTAGCCATACCAAACCACCACCCATTCATCTCAATCATTTAAATTCTGTCGAAAAATATGAGAGTTACGCAGGGCCAGCCATCAACCGAGGGGAGCAAAATTTCAACATGAGCCTCATATGCGCTTCCCCATGTGATATTACAGGGTTGGAATTACAGGTAAAAAGGCCCTGGGAAAAACTATTTCACCAAGTCCCTATTATTTTGCATATTTTTTAACGTTTTCTACATTATAATAATTGTAAACTTTATAATAAACAATTGAAATATAAATAATGTAGGTAGTTTTGTATACATTCAAATTTAATTGAAAATTTTACATTCATAGCTAACAGTAGCATTCAATGAGCATTATGACCAAACCTCATTCGCACTATCTTTTTGTGTATTTTAGAACTTTTAAAGGTGATAAATATAGCGAGAAGAATGTTTAAGAACGTAATGGTTTGTGACTGCAACCATTTCAAGAGGAATCCACAGAAGAAATCAAGTTTATTCGATTCACACTTCAATGACACCGAAAAAAATTAATTAATTAATTCAAAATTAATGTGAAAGATGGTAGTCTCGTATCCGTCATCTTTATTCATTGAGGAAAATCGATTCTAGCACATTTTCTCTCAATTGATTTGGACGGCATAGTAAAAATTCCAACTGCATAGATGATAAAATTTACTGATTTTTTACCGATCGAATTTTAATTTCGATGCTTATCAAATGAAACAAAATGTATCTAAAATACGCAGAGAATGCCTCAAGACTTCATACTATATATTTACTTATTGTTTTTTAATGTAGCATATTAATGTAATAGCCTAGATATGGCCATGAGTGTGCCTTACTTTACTTGTGTAGATTGCATTCACACAGGCTGTGATAAAACTGGTGATCGATATAGACTCCTTTGGTATATAATTTTAAAGGCTAATAACTGTTCTCTTGAACGATGCATAATATTAGCTCGTATTATATTATATAATACCACCAATTATAACCGCAGAGTTTTGCAAGCGAAAGCATCGAATTCGAGGTCTATACATTTCTGGTCCGACACCGATTCAAACTGCGCGGAAATTTTCTTCCTCCCATCTCAGTCCTAAACATAAGCTCAGAGCGGCTCAGAGGCAGATTTTGCGAAAATTTCCTTCGACTTGCTCGTGCCTTTCGCCCTCAGACTCAAATTTTATGAGGGGAAGGGGCTTTTGCCTCGGAATAAAGGCCTGAACCCACCGGTGCGGCGACGCAGCCGCATGCGTTTTTATGATGGTACCTGGTCCTTCCTCTGCGTTCGTCACGTACTCAAATTCAATGGTTTCTTATGGGGCCGACCCCACCGACGCGGAAAGTGCCGTCCGGCGGATTAGTTCAAGGGATTAGTGCAGCGTTTTCGCGCCGGCAAATACGCCGCTCGGCTACGAACTCTGCATGCACAATTTTTCGATTTGCCGCAGCCCGTTTGCAATAAAATATTGTCGTTATTTTGATTAATTTCCTCAAAAGGATGCTTGTACACGATACCTTAACAATATCTGTACACCGTGATAAGTTTTCAGAACAATCAAAGCGATAGCACTCCGTAGAATCTCGTCCCCGTAAAGTACTGCAAAAATGATACGTACGATGTGTTTTCGGCATACAAGTGACTGTTTTCGGCCAAGAGTTGTATAGTTTTGATACTTTTTGTCGCAAGACGTTCAAAATTATCAATAAAAATTCTTGCGACAGAATGTTTAATTTATTTATGTCAAGCATATTTACTTTACTTAATTGTATGTTTCCTCAATGTAATATATGCGGCAATTAAAATAAAGTAACAGGTGTGTGTTATATATACTCCCTGCGCATATAATAGGCTACCTTTTATTTACCTAAAGGTCTCCAGTTCGAACCCAGACAATAAAAACCGTTCTCGTAATAAATGCACGCAAACCTCACTTTTATCGGTTGCAGATTACATTTCCTTTGCAAAATTAAATTAGAAATAATAGTCGTTCGAAATCGAAACTAGCACCAAAAGAAATAAAATATGTTAATAGGAGTCATTAATATTCTGAAATTTTAACATTTGCAGTTACGAACAATTTGCAGGATCGATTTATTTACAGGGGACGATCATTTGGTTATCAGCTCGGGGTTTGTGTTCATTTTTACTTAAAACTCAAGAACAAGAATTAGTGAAACCTTAAAAAATGCGTATTATGAACATCCATCCCCTAAGAATGAATAAAAGTTTTTCGTCTGTGATATTGGTTCTCGTTTCAACCCCAGGCGGATCCAAGCGTAATCGACCGTAATAGAAACAGATGGAGTTCATTTTAAGTTTTTCCTAATACTAATGATAGACAAGAACATGTGTTGGGCAAAGGAAAAACCCAACATCGACGATGAGATGAAAGGGAAAATGTATCTTCAATATATTGAAGGCAATCTTGCTAAAAACGCGTGCGAAATGTCGAACCAAACAGACGAGCTCCTAAATCACGACTGGTGGTCGTTCTTGCCGCAGCCGCGCCGGTGGGGCCTACCATGCGGACAGGGTGCATTTCTACGTCACCTAACGGGACTTTGGCCCCCCTCCCAAGTGTCATAAAAACGCGTTGCGACTGCGTCGCCGCACCGGTGGGTTCAGGCCTTAACGGGACCTCGTGTGCGACGTTTCCCTCTGTGCGAGAAGCAATGCTAGAATATATACTGATTCGTTATAACCATTTTATAATAACTGAATTCTTGCATTACGACATCCGTATTGTTATAATACTATTCTGCTAGGCCAATGCCACCAAACTCAGGATACTAATAAATCTTTGCAATATTAACAAAGCAAATAAATCCATTTCAACTCTGCAGGCGGAGTTATGACTCAAACAGACCATCTCCGCCATGTTTTTCCTCTCTCTCTCTCACTTCTTAAGGCTCGCTCGGAGGAAATTCACTGCCTGTTATGCGGGTTGCGGCTTAGGTGGTAAGTTTTTTTGGAACTAGCTGTACTTAAAAGAATAGCATTCAGCCCAAATCATTCGCTTACTTTCACTAAGAGATAACATTAAGAATGCAGGTAACTGCAGTTGGGGATGCACAAATGTTATTGCATTGCCGTAAATGTTTCGACAGCCTACACTGGCACCAAAAACACAATAAGAATAAGCTCCAAAACGTAAGAGATATCGAAAGTGAAGAATTACGTGGAAAAGTGTGGATTTCTCTTGAAGTAAACTCCCGTTTCTAACTTCAATCACAAGGTTTAATCACATTCGATTTCGAAATTATATCGTCAATCTATTAATATTTTTAGAATTCTCTAATGTTAAAAATATCCTATTTAAAAAGATTAGTAAATTCAAAAATCAGAAGATAATAATTAATACTGAATTGATAACTAACTGACTTTTGATCATTCTTTAATCTTCCTAATCTTTATCGATTCCTCCCAGATCTTGTCACTCGCTCTCTACTTTAACCAATACCAAAACTTACTCCTGAGCGCTGCACACCGGCGCTCCTGGCGGTTCTCTGATGAATCAGCCGATGGGGGAGGGAAGGGGGGGATTGGGGGGGACAACCTATAAATCCTAAGAAGTGGACCCTCCAGGCCGTTGTGACGTGCTATAGGGTTCACCTCTATGCCTAGAGGGCCCCCTGCCACAACTTCAAGGACAAGCTCCGACCTCATAGACAGAAAGAACGAGCAGGTGAGAAGTGAGTGCTTAGTTACCTCACCCCTGCAGAAGAAGGTGAAAGAAAGGCCCCTGAAATAGATGCCTGCGTCTGTAGGCCCACAAGTAGGCTAGGTTTGTAGGGAATGCCTTCCCCACGCCCCCTACAGGGCAGGTGGTTAATACATTTATAGTGCACTTCTTAAGAAAACTACTGCCAACTGTTGACAAACTGATTGCAGCATTTAATTCTGATCTGGCTGCAGTAATCCACCGTTCTTGCTTAGTTAAAGAAATGATTGAACATGAAATGTATTACTAAATTGGTGGTTAACTTTTTGTCTTTTTCTAAAGTGCAGAGGATAATAAAATCAGAGTATGAATGCTAGCTTTTAGAAGCAAAGATAAATAAGCAACTATTATTGAAGGCGCACTATACTCTTGAACATACTTTTGAATAAAGATTGATTTGATAGCTAGACGAACTTAAGACTTGAATCATATGATCAGAAAAAATACAGAGTACTCACGTTTGATTAAGGAGTTGATGATGCTGAATTTTCCTGTGGGAAAAGAATAAATATATTATTAATTACTATTATATATTATATAATCAATTATACTCTCACGAATCTATCATAATTTTAAACATTAAAAATAAATTTGCAATATACTTAAGCTATACGAAGATATTTAGAGCATCTTTTCAATGATGCATTTTGTGAGGAATTCTACTGTGTCTGATTCTTTGAGTTGCACACTTCCTTTCTGTCTAAATTTCACAGATCGCAAAGCTGACTAAAAACTCAGTAAATGACAAATCATCATCTGCTAAACTTCAAATAGATAACAAATAAAATTTTTGAACATTCAAATTTGAAACAAATGAAAAGTCGAACTTTTACCAACCACAAATTTTTTTTTTTTTTTTTTTTTTTTTTTTATTATTACGAAACGACCTAGGTTTCGACTCATGGAGTCATCTTCAGGTAAAGGAAAAAGATTTTAACAAACAGTATATATAAGACATGTTGACAATGAAAGAATACTTCTTAATTTCCACGAAATTATATTCGACCGACTAATTACAATTACAAAGTATTACTGGAAATTACAAAGCATTCTTTCACTTCAACATGTGTTAGGAGTTCCACAAAGTGACGCTTGGTCAATTAATTTAATTTAGTAATTATATGGAAGGAAGACAAGGGGAGGGGAAGTAGGTTATGGGGGAGAGGGATGGAGGGTGTTGATGACTGCGGATAGGATGGGTGAGGGAAAAGGAGAGAGGTATTCATTGATAACTGAATACCACAGTTATCAATGAATACCTCTCTCCTTTTCCCTCACCCATCCTATCCGCAGTCATCAACACCCTCCATCCCTCTCCCCCATAACCTACTTCCCCTCCCCTTGTCTTCCTTCCATATAATTACTAAATTAAATTAATTGACCAAGCGTCACTTTGTGGAACTCCTAACACATGTTGAAGTGAAAGAATGCTTTGTAATTTCCAGTAATACTTTGTAATTGTAATTAGTCGGTCGAATATAATTTCGTGGAAATTAAGAAGTATTCTTTCATTGTCAACATGTCTTATATATACTGTTTGTTAAAATCTTTTTCCTTTACCTGAAGATGACTCCATGAGTCGAAACCTAGGTCGTTTCGTAATAATAAAAAAAAAAAAAAAAAAAAAAAATTTTGTAGTTGGTAAAAGTTCGACTTTTCATTTGTTCCTGATGGCGACTTACCACGAAGTCACGGCCGAAGCTGTTGATTCTATTCAAATTTGAGATTACTATTTTTAGTTTGGCTTACATAAGTACACATACTACCGTTTTAACTGGAAGCAAGAATATAACTGTGACAGAAATGATGAATAAAAATTAAATATTCTAAGAGCGGAACATCAGAGGAATGTTGGTTTAATAATTTCAACACGAATCTTGAGATTCCTTTCTAAGGCATATGTAGAAGAAAAAATAACATTGCTTCCAACACAAAATTTAAAATTTCCAGGTGAAAATATTCCAGTGGATGGATGTAATAAAAAATTATATTTAGTTAGTGTCGCTGGTGGAGGAGTCGTTAGTGATAATACATTAATTCGAAGGAGGAAATTTCGCAACGATGTATCTCCTGTGTGAGGTTAGTCATGTTTGGAATGAGATAGTATCATACTACATTCGATTTCTATTCGAGGTGAAAAATCTTGCTATATCATTCCGGTGTATACATGAAATATTTACGTTTAATTTAGAAGACCTTAACACCCTTAAATATTGACTTGCGGACTCTCTGCAGCATTATAAGCGTGCAAATGATCAGTCTGCGTCACCAGATTAAACGCAATGAATGGCTCATGAAAATACTGGAGAATCAAGGATGGTAATAAAGGTAATTCTACTGTATTTGTTTGTGAAAATGAGAGGGAACATAAACGTCGGCATACCCTCGAAGGTCAGGGAAAACAAGGCCATTTCAGTATATAATACCTTAAGAGTGAAGGAACAGGAAAACCTGTCCTTGGGATAATAGCAAAGTCGTTGCCCTAAACTATCTATGTATATACGTACACTTCATTATCCTCTCATTTTCATTGAATGTAAACAAGGGCAAAAAGGGAAAGTTCCTCGTATCTAGGACCAAATAAATAAGAGGAAAAGTGACTGGCAGGTTACTCAAAAAGCTAACAAAAGAAACGAAAGGAAAGTCGATATGACGCCGAAACAGTTATCGCGAATACCCGTGTATAAGGAAGTTTATTTTTCTGATGATTACCTTCTCGAATATATATACATTTGAAGATTGATAGATTTATTCATCTCATGTCTATATAAACAAGGAATGGGTGAAGGTGAAAGTTAATCAAGTCTATTCTTCCTTGGGATCATGTCTATTATTTCCAAGAGATGACCAACTTAAGACAGCACGTTCTTTGTACTGCTTTAGACTTTAATTTCCCACGTGATTTTAATTATAGAAATAAGAGTTGCGACATTAGAAGAGGATCAGTTATAGTCTGAAATTCATGCAGGTCCTGATATACATCGTACAGCGTTACTTTAGATAAAATTATAAAAAATTGATTAAAGTTATCGAATTTTCACGGAATTGAAGACGAAAATGTAGTCAATGTTTAGATTGTTTTGAAATTTGATGGCTACTGAACATGCTCCGAAGGTTTAAATATTTAAGGGTTTATTCATACGATTTGTAGAATCAGTGGTTACAATAAATGTTCCTCACGTAATAACAAACGAAAGATTTTAAATTGGCGCTATGTAGTGGATCAATGTGATTAATGAAATGATTTCGTATTCAGCGAAAAATTTAAAAGTGTGTTATTAATTACATTAAACAGAAATATTTAACAAAATTCAAAATACATAGGATCGTAAGTGGATATTGATTGAATGAATTTGGAAACTGAACTCACAAATGCTGATTATAATATATAATTGAGCAATGATGAACAAAATTAAACGATATTCAAATACGAAATGATAAATTATTTCTTGATTAAAATCCCATTAATAATGCATTTTTTCTTTTGTATAATAAATCTATGAAAATTATTTTTTTAATATTGCTTAACGCAACAATTCACTTTGTGTAGCATACTCTTTATTAGGATATCTCTTCCTCCTTCATATGGTAAAGGAAGATATTTTGAGTAATGATTTAAGTTTTCACCAGTGGAGTGATAAATGGTCTTAATTTTCTTCCTATAAAGTAAAAGAATACAAACGCTACTCAAAATACTTAAATGTAGATTGAATGGGAATTATGTGTTCTGCTACCCGATATGGCTTTGCGAGAGAAATTTCCTGCTGGAACAAAACATTAGCATCTCCACCGTTGTTCGTGCTAAGTGTATTACCTAAAACGAATTAATATGCGATGAAACCGACGCACAGTGGGCTAGAATCGAAAAAAGCTGGCCAAGAGGCCAAAAATGGTTTTTTTGAGTGCGGGTTTTGAAACTTCGCATATGTATTAAGAAAAGATTGAATTTTATGTTCCCGTTTGTCGTTTTTCGATATCTTTATGCGTTAAAAAGATACATGGCGTCAAACTTGAACCATTTTCACAGAAATGGACAGTCGCGAATTTTTCGGATAAACATTCAAGTTTGCGTTTTTATGGAGGATTTAAATAGATACTTTTGGAAGAAACAACGATGCAATGATCTACAACAATTCTTTATCTTTTGACTGGCTGCTATCACCGCGTACAAAAATGAGTTTATGCTCATTTAAAGCAACGAAATGGCGGACAGCTTTTTCGGACAATTTTCGAGATAAAGTAAGGAATATAAATAGGAAAACGGCCCTAATGCATCGAGTCTCTTATACCACGTCATAATCAGAAGTGTCTAGATGTGGAATCCGAAGACACTGTTTCAATTCAGGTGCTGTTTTGGGAGTTAAGTCGATTTTTCGTAAGCGCGGCGCGTTCCGGCTCACCACCGTGGAATCCCAGAATGCAGTTTCACTGTCCTTTTGGTGATACGAAGTCTAACGATTGGTCTCTTTCATGTTAAATTCTGGTTAATTATCCTTAAAACATATGTGAAGACAGTTTTAGAGAGGAATTAGATACCTCTACTTTACACAACGGACATGGAATTAAGGAAAGTTTAACATTCAGGTAAAATTCAATCTTTTCTTAATACATATGCGAAGTTTCAAAACCCGCACTCAAAAAAACCATTTTTGGCCTCTTGGCCTGCTTTTTTCGATTCTAGCCCACTGTGCGACGTGTTTCATTATAACCGAATTCCATGATAATGATAGATAAAGGTATCCGTCGCTTTGTGTTACAGAAAGGGATATTTATCGTCTATTATATAAGGGAAAGAAATTCATATTTATGTAATGAAAAAACGTTTCAAGAATTAATTGACTGTAGGTCATCTAAGCTACCTTAAAAAGAAATAGAGTATTATTTGAAACTTTTTAAACTCATTTGAAATACGATATTATCATTTTTAAAGGTGGGTTGAATTCGCATTATAAAAATCATTATTTATTATCAGGAGAATTTAGTGGGAATGTATTTCTTGCGGAAAAGATGTTTTCCTTGTCCGTTCTTTCACATCTAAGGTTATTTTCTGAAACGAATTAAAATACATTGCCTATACGAGAAGTAACAGACAAATAATGCATTTCGGGCCAGCCTAGATTTCATGTCATACGTTTTAATAAACGAGTTATGCATTAAGTTTTAGCATTAATACTGTACTATCCGTAGACGATATTCAAAAGTGAAAAAATTGGTAACTGCTTACCTTTAGCGTTTCTCCGGCTAGCCTTGGTCCTGCTTATGCCTCTTTATTGCCCTTCCACGATAACACGGTAGAAATTCCAAGATAATACAAGTGCCAAGGAGGGAAGGATGTCACAAGCTGGAAAAAAAGAAACACCACATTAATTCACAAATGAATAGCATGTATAATTTAGGGTAATATTGTATTATGGATATATAAGAGCGAGTAGTTTCCAATGATGATGATTCAGATTAGGATTTTGGTTAGGAATATATTTTTAAAATATCCTATTATACATCATAAATAATACAGTAGAATAATTTTTATATTTAATTTAACAAAAAGGCATATAGAAAAATGGTAGTACATCTAATACACACTATCTAACAAGCACAAAGAAAAAATATATCCAAACTGACTTAATAGGAACTAATAGTAGATATAGAACTGAGACTGCTTTTAAAATGAACATCTTTTGCAACAATTGTGAAATTTGATTTAAAATTCATATAAAATTACTGTTGACTATTTCTACTGAATAGTGATTACAATTAAATAATTTTTAAGATTCCTACAAATTTCAATTCGACTCAGTTCGAGCCTCAGTTACAAGCAACTTTAAAGAATTATTTCGTGAAAACTAACCACAGAATGTGAGACTATGAAACTCATTTATTGTAAATAAGTAAGAATTCAAAATTCGCGAATCACATCTAAGACATACTTGAATCGATAATCAAATTGAAGGTTCAAGTGATTCAGAAAGACAAAAATCTGCAAGATAATTCTTAAATTTATAAGCTCAATTTCTGTTAAAAATTTTCGTTTATGCTAATTGCATAAAATCTAGAAACAAGTCCAAACAACATAAATACTAATTGTATTCATGTAGTCAATATCAATCGGGAAAATTAAATTATTTAAATTGGAGTTCAGTATAATATCAGTAAGCGTGTCCTCAGCAGCTAAAAAATTGAATGTAAATTAGAATCTAATAAATAATAAAAAGGAAATACATGCATGATTTCGAAGTATAAGATTTAAAATATTGGAAAGAAACTTGAAAAATTGTATTTCTACAATACATCTCCTGATTCTGTAATGTTTATTTAAAATAATATTTAAAAATCCAAATGCAATAACCGTGAAACAACACTTTGTATACATTACTTTAATGTTACAGAATTATACTAATTTAATTCAATACTAAAATTATTATTGTGAACAATAAAACAATTATTACTCATTAATTAGTATGAGAAAACTGACTATAAAAACGTTTTATTCAACATAAAGTAGAACCTTGGCTTTTGAAGGCAAGGCAAGTAAAAGGCACTCAAATTTGAATTAATTTAGAATAAATCATGGAAAAGCAGGAAAATTACGAGAAAAAGATTCATCGATATAAAGGAAAGAATTCGTAAGAGAGATTAATTTTTTTATCATAGCTTTTGTTGAAATAGACTTACATAGCGAGTGTATTGAAGGTCGAAATTTTAAATATCCACTACGTTACGAAATTAGTCAATCGTAAGCGATGAAACCAACAAATAGTATTACTTTAAAATAATTTACGAGATTATAATCCACCAACGCAGTTCAACACGAAAAAAAATTAAAGCTACTGAGATAATCCTTTAAAAGATGAACCACGCAGACATTGGTTAAATATAGTAGTTAATCATAAGTGTCTTACGTAACGAAAAAATTTCTTCACGAACGGCTGTCACATAAATAACATTTTAAGAACCAATAAATCAACGACTATCTTAAAACTCAGAAGTAACTCAAGTAACTTAAATACAATAGACTTATTACGCTTACCACATCTGAAGAAATTCCAACGATGCACCAGAGATGCCATGAAGCCAGAAATACTGTATTTCCGTTTATATACTTTTTATAAAGTTATGATTTTTAAACGTTGTAAATTGATTGCGTTACGCTAAAAGTACATTCCAGTCAATTAGTCAATTTTGAATCTACTACAAATCGAGAAATTTAAATTTTAACGGTTTACTCGAAAATTTCATCATGGCGTCTTCACTCGGCGAAATTTCTATTTTAAATAAAGATTTAGCCTTAAAAATCAACGGTTCAACAAATGGTGAAATCTGATTGGTGGACGATTTTGGTGGCTGTTATTCTTTCGGTCCACCACCCCTCTATTCCCCCTACCGGAGAAAGTGACAATTATAATTACTTATTAACGTTAAATTGAAAGTTTATAGGTATAAAATAATAATAATTTAATTTGAAAAGTTTTAAGAAAATGAATTACTTTTACGCTCAGTGCTTTTATCGCACAATGATTTCGCTAATCTCCAAATAGGTTATGATTCCCATCCCTCTTGTTTCATTTCCATCTATTTAACAAAGGCATAACGCAATACCTTGTATTCCTTTTTATTGATTACTTAAGAAAAACTAATGAAAGATAAAATTTATTAAATACGTAACTTTACGTACGTAACATATTTCTTGAGTTGCGGAATACATTCACGTAACTAGAATATCGTAAGAAGAGGAATAATGATTTGGGTATTTAAGTTAATACGTCACATAGTAACGAATAAAATCAAACATCTAAATATCGTTGAATCTAAACAAACACACAGAATATTTCTATTAATTACATTAAAGACAATCAACGACTCTAATATTTATTTCAGAAATATTTAGACATATCTCTAACCCGAAAGGAATTCATCCGACGTCGTGAATGTAGCAAACAAGTTATTTCCTCCGAGACTAAAAACAAAAAGTGTATAACACCTTTACCCAGTCAACGATACAAAATGTAAATGCGCACATTTTACTGTAAAAGGGGATGGGGACGAAAAAGATCCTATATATATGATAATAATCCGATACATATGATAGACGCCTACTATGAGGAGAAACAAAATACTATTCTGCCTAGGTTATTCATTACGCTTTTCCCTACATTCGAGTATTCAGAAAAGGCCAATTTGAAAATAGAGTGAGACTTACAAGGCAAAATGAACACGAAGGTATTTTTCGTTCTTTCCTCAACGAGCCAGAGAACGACCACGCAACGACCTTATGAAATACATGTACAAAAATACACTGGAATAATACATTATCCCAGCACCAGAATGTTAAGAGTGTAAACATAAATTAGAACTATGAAACTATGAAACTATGAAAAACACTATTCATGTTATTCAGAGATGATGGATACAAAATCACTCATTCTTTGGAAGAATTTAATTATATCATACTTGCTCAAGACTACTATTAGTCAATAGTAAATGGGGTATGCATATTCTCTATGAAATTCGAAAAGAGATTTGCAAAAGTTTTGGCATATGAATGGCATTAATTTTTTGTGAAATAAATCCCCTTGAGTCAAGCCACTCTGCGAATTATGTGGGAAAAATTCAAGCAAACTTACCATGAAAATAGCATGCTTCATTAAGGAAATATGATGCTAAATGTAACTCTGTGATATTGCATTCAGCATATAGGGAGGAATTGAGTATTCTTCGGTTCTCTATTAGTACAGAAATATTCCAATTACATGCCCCTAGTTTTATTCATGGCAGTACCTATATGATATGAACTGAAAAATGTGTGATTCTTGATCATTGTAACAATCTCAACACTTTTCAATGGGTATTAAGAAAACTTCTACGCTACAGTACACTTTCATGAGAACTGACCACATGTTGCATTCAGGCTCAGTGAATAATGCAGCAGAAAGCTACCTCATCCCTCATCTTTCCTGGTAAGCCTCATCTCTTCTCCAAATACTTCCATAGCTTGAAAAGGAACTTCTACCCAGCCCTTATACAAATAAAGTTACATAGAAACCTCAATGCTACTCTTATGCCAATGAGTGAAAGAAATGTGGAATCAAAAGATTCCCAAATTGATATTCATATTTCTACGTCTTTTAAATTAGCTTAAAATTATATGAATGGCAATCTACAAGCTGAATTTGGTATTTTGAAATAAATTATGTGGTTCAAATTCAAATTCATGGCGTATGATTCACAATAATTTCTGCTTATTAGCCCACTTACCCAATTCAGATTGCAATTGAAGTAAATTACAATATTTGACGACGAACGACACGACGAATCCGTATCCATTAATCTCTACCAAGAAATCCATCCAGTTTGGTTGCGATGGCATCTTGAACAACAGAGTTGAGTTACAGACTTATAATTTTACAGAAATACTGCACTCTTGTGTCAACACCTGCCTTCATAAGAACTCCAAAGGATGAAATAAGTATTCAACCAAAGGCTGTTCTCACTGCTATGCTTTGACACACCCTTTGAAAAATCACCGATCGTAACACTAAGCAACGAGTAAGTAATGAGTTTCTAATGCACAAACACACCTTATCATGGTTTCCACATACACTCGGAGCACTTGCTAAACATATTGCGATTGATATTCCACCAGATAACACTGTCCTAAGACTTCAAATATAACTTACCGATGACAAATAATTAAGATTTGAAGTTCGTAGAAGCATGGGAAAGCTCTTCTTGAGGATGGCATGAGGTCTTGACGTGTTTCCGCGCTTTTGAAAGGAATTATGGTATACAAAATCGTGACTAACGAAACATTCGTCGCGCCACATAACCTTCTTTGTTCTTTGTCTCACTGAGTGGATTGTGTTCAAGATGGTTTCTTTCACATTTTTCTCTGAATTCCAAATATAATGAGAAGTGAAATGGAGTTTGTGTAGTGTGTATTCAGCGTTACATTCAGTGATTTCCTTGAAAATAGCGTGAGTAGGAATCGAAGGATTAAGGTGTCTGTAGTCACCTACTTTTTCCAAGTATGGAGCACTTCTAATGGTGACACGAAGTAGTTCTTCGCCACCTGCAAAACGTTTGTACGAGACAAGGAAGGAAAAGATGTCTAAGGAAGACATCATAGAAGCTCGAAAAGAAGATTTCGCCGTTCGCCGTTGGACTTGTTAGTTGGACAATAACGTAAGCTATTCAATTATATGTTAGTTAGAAAGTATTTGTATATTCCGTCGTCACATTTCGAATATAATGAGAATTTATCAGGAAAACATCTAATGGTTAGAAATTTATTTCGATATTCCTGGGAAATTTCGTTGAAAGACTTGTGTATGGCGTGTTAATAAGAGCACGGCGAACATCGTTGAACGTACTATTGAGGGAATTGAATTGTTGCAAATCATTCACTTTATTTGCCAACTTAGACATCATTTTCGAACTTTTAATGTGTCATAGGCAAAGCTATCCAATACCATATGATCAACAAAGATATATCTCTAGATTCTCACAAAATGATACATCTTAAATCTGTTTTCCTTTGCCGCCGCTCAATTCCCTTAATTTACTCATACATCTTCAGCACTTATTTTCCGTGTAGGCTGTCAATATAGTTTTTTCGGCCGAAAGAAATACTTTACTCGCTAAAGTCATAATACGCGATAAATTCTTAACCATAATATGTGTGAAAGAATGGGTCGAAAGGTATCGATAACAGCGTGGGAAAGTTATAATTAACATCAAATGCCGTTTCTTTGCAATATTCCGTGAAATGATTATGAGAATGTTTAAATATTATTTATCTTAATTATTACTTTATTGGTAAAAATATAACGATTTGCATTTTATTAGCATTTATAAAATCTCATCTGTTATGCTTATGATGTAACAAAGAAAGTATTACAATACAATTACGCCCTATAATATTTATATATTAATTAAACGTAGATATAATGTTAATTATTTGTAAATTCGATGGACTTGTTACAATAATCATATAATTGAAATTCTTTCATTTTCGCATACAATTCGTAGAACAAACGCCATGATGACGTCACATGATCATTTATTTTACGACGAAACGAGTAAAAGTACGAAAGGAAACATCGAAAAAGCACGAAACTTTATTATTTTTCTGTTAAATGTGGGGTTAAATTTAAATTTTGTTTAAATTAATGAAAATTTATTTAAATGCTAGTATATACATATGAATCATTTACAACTTTCTCCAGTAGGGGGATAAGAGGGGGGGTGACAGAAAATTGAACAGCCTCTCACGGTTATTAAAACCGTTGAATTTCGGCAAAATTCTTAGTTGATTTGGAAACCTCGCCGGGTGTAGAAGTGTTGAAGAATTTTTCGAGAAATCCGTTAAAATTTGAATTTCTTGGTGTTAGGTAGATTCAAAATTCAGTAATCGTAAAGTATAATTTAAGTATATCGTAATAAATTTGCAGTTTTTACGTGATTTATAATTAATTAAGGAAAAAGAAGACATTTTCCTAAGTAATTGATGACCATAGGACTTCTTAAGGATTTCCTAAGGTTTGGTAAGGAACATGAATCGTATTTTTTTAATTTTCTAAAATAATTTTGCATTTCAACGAAATTGTTAATATAGTGAACTGTTGTTTCTTATATATGTAATTATTTTCAGGGCGTAAACTTAAGGAATATATTTATTTGTGAAGTATGATATTCTTCTGAATAGCTGCGACTAATACTTCTGTATCACATATTTTTATATGATTATCTAAAGTCGTATAATTGAGCAATCAACTCCAGTTACGCCTTACTTTATCCAATTTCTGATTTAGAATAGACATTCCGTTATTTTTCTACTTGTAGCCTTTCCTGCCATCTGGAATTTTAACGGAAATTTACGTTTGAAATTTTAAGTTTAACTTTGCGATCTGCTATTAATTACATTAATTGGATAATTTCCTTATCTTCAATGTGATTTCCCATCAGCTGAACATGTAGTTTTGATCTAATTTTGATTGGGAACTCATTTTCAATTAATACGACCTTTTATTCGCAGTTTAAAAATATCGCTATCACTACACGATCAGATATACTTCCTTAAATAACCATAAAAAGATTTAATTTCGCTATGAATTGAATAAAACAAACTACTTTTCTGTAGAATTTATTGTGCTAGTAATATTTTAGTAAAATTTTTAAGTAAGATGATTTTAAACCGATAGATTTAATTCATTGATGGATTTCTATTTTCAAATTCGAATTGATTGAATGAACATTGGAATTTGAAAATAGAATTTAGGATCAACTTTTAGCATTTTAATTTCTTATAATAGTTGATTCATGCATAAAGTGCATCTGGTTTTTCAAATTTGAGTTCCCACAAATTTTCGTCCTCGCGTTGAAATGCGTTCATTTTCAAAAGCTATCAGTAACCATGTCAGTAAAAAGCTTCTCATAACTAATATTCAGGTATTTCATTTGATTTAATTGATTTAAGGGTTAAATTAACGGTTTAATTCAGTAATTAATGGCACTCTTATAGGAGTTGGGTATTTATTTTTAAATTTAACTGAATATTTCAAATTCCTTTCTTGATTTACAAGCTGGTCACTATTTATTCTTCATACACTATTAGATCGAGTTTCCCTTCTCATTTTAGTTCAAAATTTCCAGTAAGTGTATTTATTACAAGAATTACTATTTTTCTTTACGAATTTTGTGTTTTACAATTAATTAAATAAAATACAAATAAATTTATTGAAAAGAATAACGATGCGGATTAGGATATTCTTTATATCATCGTAGTCAAATTCCGAATTGATATTGACAACTCCTTGCTCTTATATATATACAATAGAACATCACCCCAACTTATCCTTAATATACAGCAATGAATTAAAATTGTGTTTCTGTTTTTCCAGATTGTGACTTCCTTCCCTTATCGGCACTACTTTACCTGTGAGTTTCTCCGGAGTAATCGTAGAAGGGCACTGAAGAGATCAAGGATAATGGGAGAAAAACAAGTTGTAAGTTGTTCAGAAACAATTAATAATAATTTATTGAACAATAAATAATCTTCATTTAGTGAGCCTTATATTAAATTCAAAAATCTGAGTAGATTGGATTAAGTTTAACCTTAAAAGGATAAAACGAGCCATTGCATTAGTCTCTTATGTCTCCTATAACTTTCAACGTATATTAATTCGTATCAATCATTAAGACGAGAGCACGCTCAACCTTAAAATGGTTATCTGAAAATGAAGAAAATATTCCTTTACCAATTACTTTCTAAAATAAATAAATCACAACTTGTTCCTTTTCTAGATCATAGATTTTATTATTTGTGGGATCATAATTAATAAGTTATTCCACGAGGGTTTAATATTTATTTCTTCTTCGTCATTTCCCCATCATTTTATAATCAACATTTATGAGTTCAGCTTCCCAATGAATTAATGAATATCAACTGATGATACTCTTCTTAAAGAAGAAAAAATCTATTGAAAAATAGAAAAAGATCTATTCTAGAAAGAATCTTATTGAAGGAACTGAAATCACTTCATCAAGTGATTAACTGAACATGAAATTCGGTTACCGCGATCTTTTTAGCTCGGTCCAGTAGATGCGCGTTAACCAATTTCAAAACTTATATGATAATATTCAGGAGAACTTTACTTTAGCCACTCATTTTACAAAATGTTTAAATAAACCCGGAAAACGTTAAACATTAAGCACCTATTGTAGCAACCATGCTTCAAAATAAATCGGAAAATTGAATGAATAGTCGCAATCATGAAAAATCTGTAACTTGTATCGATTTTTTGTTTTGATCTTTAAACCAAAATAAAACTCGACAATGTGAATACCGGACCTTTTATTTTTTGATAAAAATCATGTGAAAAAATAAATTCTGCATCTATGCAAAGGACAATGCAAGATCTATGCGCCTTCTTTACCCCAATCATCTCTCCGATAACAAAAACATTATATTATATATCAATTATTAACTGCATAAATACATTCTAAAAGGTAAATAAATTCTATTTTATCGGGTATTCACACGATTACTTTGCTTATATGCAACAAATGTTTCGGAGTCATTTTGAATTTCCTTTCCTTTGTTTAGTTCGATTTTTGTATCACCTGCCAGTTACTTTTCCTCTCATTCATTTCGTCCTAGACAAGAGAAACTTTCCTTTTTGCCTTTGTTTACATTCAATAAAAATGAGAGGATAATGAAGTGTACGTACATAGAAAGGTTATGGCAACGACTTCGCTATTATTCCAGGGACAGATGGTTTTCCGTTCCTTCATTCTTAAGGTAGCATTAATAGAATTGGCCTTGTTTTCTTTGACCTTCAAGTGTATGGCGACGTTTAAATTCCTTCTCATTTTCGTGAACAAATACAGTAGAATTACCTTTATTACCATCCTCCAGTATTTTCATGAGTCTTTCATTGGGTTTAATCTGGTGACGCAGACTGATCATTTGCACGCTTATAAATGCTGCAGAGAGTCCACAAGTCAATATTTAAGGGTGTTAAGGTCATCTAAATTAAACGTAAATATTTCGTGAACACACCGGAATGCTATAGCAAGCTTTTTCACCTCGAATATAATTCGACTGTAGTACGCTACTAGCGTATTCCAAACACGATATCCTTTGTCTGTTTGTACTCGTAAAATCACGAATAGGAGTTTGGATATTCTCTTGCTTATCACTGTCATTTGCTGCGTGCATTTTGAAATGTATACTGAGCAAATGTTTAGATTAGATATACTTTTGTACTTGCAGTCGTTTACAAGAGTAAACAGGTTTTGGTTAGTAGATTCTTACATTGAAGAGAAATTTTAATATAGCCAAAAAACTTATGGACAAAAGTATTTCTGAAGCTACTACCCTACTTTTCTCACGCATGGTATCGCTGCAAAATTTCGGAGCTAAATATAATGCTTCGTAAATATATTTTTTACCAACAACTCACATCTAATGAGCTGATACCTTCATTCGCTAGATATATCTTCCTAGAGAATACTTTTCGTTGGAAATTCTATGCAGTTCTAGATAAATGGCAGAGAGGGGGCAGAGAGTTTCGAAATTTGTGATCTAATTATTAAACGAAATATACATGATCCACATGAGGAATGTGAAACATTTCCCAAACAAACTATTCCCCATATTCGACTAACGATTATTCTAGATGAAGTTCGAACGGCGATTTGTAAAACATTGAACAACAAAACAAATTAGGGTAACCTCAAACGAAAATATCCGGCAGTGTTATTCGTATGTGCTTGTTGTTTAGAAGATGTTGATTTTGTGTTGACTGAGTTATTACGCCGCTTTTCGATCGGTCCTTTTAGACAGGAAGGAAATATTTCCTTTTCAGGCAATTACCAATGTATGTTAAAATTTAAAACGTATCACACTTTTATAATCTTCTATAAAAATTTAATGGATTCGTGGTAAATTAACGGTATAAATAAGTATATAAAATATGATTATAACTATTAATGATTTTGTTCTCTTTTCTCACAGGAAAATTCAGCATCATCAACTCCTGAGTCAAACGTGAGTACTCTGTTTCTTTTCTGACCATATGATTCAAGCTCTCAAGTTCATATAGCTATGAAATAAATCTCTATTCAAGAGGATGTTCAAGAGTATAGTGCGCCTACAATAGTAGTTGCTCTCTTGCTCTAAGAACCAGCATTCGCACACTGATTTTATTATCCTCTGCACTTTATAAAAAGATAAAAATTTTTCCACCAATTAAGTAATATATTTTATGTTCAATAAATTCTTTAACTCAGCACGAACGGTGGATTACTGCAGCCAGAACAGAATTAAATGCTGCAATAATTTTGTCAAGAGTTGGCAGTAGTTTTCTCAAGAAAGTTCACCATGAATGTATTAACCACCTGCCCTGTAGGGGGCGTGGGGAAGGCATTCCCTACAAACCTAGCCTACTTGTGGGCCTACAGACGTAGGCATCTATTTCAGGGGCCTTTCTTTCACCTTCTTCTGCAGGGGTGAGGTAACTAAGCACTCACTTCTCACCTGCTCGTTCTTTCTGTCTATGAGGTCGGAGCTTGTCCTTGAAGTTGTGGCAGGGGGCCCTCTAGGCATAGAGGTGAACCCTATAGCACGTCACAACGGCCTGGAGGGTCCACTTCTTAGGATTTATAGGTTGTCCCCCCCAATCCCCCCCTTCCCTCCCCCATCGGCTGATTCATCAGAGAACCGCCAAGAGCGCCGGTCTGCAGCGCTCAGGAGTAAGTTTTGGTGTGGTAAAAGTACAGAGCGTACGACTCGAACCAGGAAGAATCAGGAACTGTTAGAAAGCTTAAGGAAAGGTTGGCAGTCAGGAATACAATTACCTTTTCAGTGGTGTTAATTTTCTCCTGAGATATGCATTTACGAATCTTTTTAAATAAAGTCACAGGAGAGAATTCTTGCAATATTTATAGTTTGTCGATAAAAATTTGAAATCGAATCACTTTACTGAATGGGGATTTTGAGAACATTTTGAGAAGTTTTCGCGATATAGTAATTCGCCTTATCGTAAAAACTCTCTCAGATTTACCAATAGACCTCTTGAAAATTTTTAATATTTCTTAAGAGAATATCATACACTTATTTGCACACACTGCGCGCTTATGAATACAGATTTTACAATACAATCATCAGTTAAGTACTCCAAGATAAATCCATACGATTTTTTTTTTCGATATACCTTATGCTTTGGAACTTATTTCTATTGTGTATTTGGAGCCAGTTTAGGCTTTCAAATCATATAATACCAATTAATAACATTTGCATTCTCCCTAACTGCAGTTACTCGCATTCACAACGTAAGACATGATTTCTCTTAGTTAAAGTAAGCGAATCGTTTGTGCTGAATGTTCTTTTGAATATATCATAATGCTTAAGATAAATAATGTTGAGGGATTGAGTAATTGAGGGATTTAATCTCAAAAATATTATAGACTTTTTATAACTGTATGATATAAACTTCCCTATGAGGAATACAACGATTTTAAATTTTCATATATTTCCGCCTTAGAAGATGCTCCATTCAGCTAGAAGTATCTTAAATGGTATTCCGTAATATTTTTTGTCCGACATGTATTACAATGATACACTTCAAGGGACCATCCGTCCTCACTGTTAAAAATAACTGCAAATCTAGAAACGTGCCGGAACCGGAATATTTTTAAGCTTTTGGGTAGGATTTTTCAAACGTGATAAATACTATGGATTCTACACGTTAGTATAAATTAAAAAAATGACTAGAATGTATACTATGAGAATTTTGTTGACTAAAAGTGAAAAAAGGGCGTTGAGTAGGGAAATTTAAGGTACATAAACCTATCCGAAGGTATAAGATGCAAGTATTTTTTTGTTTTAAATACTATTTTTTATAAATATTTGTTTTAAGTACTTAGCGTTTGGACTCTAATTTTTAAATTTAAAGCCAATCTCTGATTTATCTCACCATGGTAATAAGCCGGTTTAAATTGCGTCGCATATTTCGAGAACCTATGACACCGTTCTGTGAGATCGAAGAAATATCAAGAACGAAACAGTCCGATATGACTGGTACTTGAGCTCACGTCTCCCACTTCCCGGGCAGGTATCCTGTGTGGGGGAGACCTGGGTTCGTCACAATCGGTTACATGACATCACCGCAAACGGCAAAAGCGGACAGGGTTAAAACCTCACACGGGGAAATGTTCTCATGGTATATTTTGAACATTTAAGGGCGAATTAAGAAGTTAACTGTAATTTTCGCTTTGGTGTATTTCATTATTTTTATCTCGTAAATACAGTTTATAACTTACGTAATCGTGCAAATTATGCTGACATACGTATGTTATAAATTGTAGTATTAACGAATATCGCTAACTTATTTTCATTGCATAACAATTGCTGTTGATAAATTGTTCAGCAATTGTAAAACAAGTATACTTACGTTCTGCTGTTCATCTAAATCTACATATGTGGGCGTATGACAGGGGGTGTAAGTACCAAGTTTATCTAATCGTATCGATGCAAGTATTTTCAGGCGTTTTAAAACGTTTATCATTATTGTTATCACATAACTCTTATAACTATTTTTACCGTACGAATTATGCTATAACACTCAGTGTTACTGAATATCGCTATCGGTCTTATTGTTTGACAAACTTTTTTTAAATGTTTTTAAGTAGTTTTAGACGACATACGTTCTGCAATTTATTAAAACGTATCGATGCACGTACATTCTTACTAGTACGTTTCTATAATATCCAACACTATTTTTATTTTAATATTGTTCATATTGTAATCGTATTAGTTTATCAGCCGTACTTTATAACTCGTAATATATACGAATATCCTTATCCTAAGGGTATAACTCAAGGGAAGAGGTAGCACATAAATGTGTTCAACATTAATACCACATTGTTTCTCTCTGTCTCTCTCTTCTCCGCTTTGTACCCATCTTGGTCTCCCTCTTTTAAGGTTTAAATTAAGACCGGCACCTCTTAGTCTGGTCCAAATTAATCCCTCTCTCTCCCCAATCCAAAGACTCTTTTGCCTTCGACTCCCGCTGTACGACTCTTCGCTCCATCACTTCGAAGTCTTCCGTAAACTCGGTGCCAATAATAGACTAAAACAGTTCCCTCTCTGTGATGGGCACTCGCACTGGACCTTGAGAGCTCATCAAGCAATCCCACCACGTTGCCACGGCATGTTTGTTTTTAAATACCACCAAATCAATTGATAGAAAGTAAAATATTAATTGGTGTGCTATCATCATTTTCTAAGGCAATTGTTTAAAATTCAACTTGCTAATTTAGTATTTTAGAAAATAACATAGATATTAGAATAGTAGCACTCCTAATATTAATACTGAGGACTACAAAGTTTTTTCACGTATCGAATAAAAAATTAGTTTACGACGAAATTAACGCCAGCATCTCGTAACACTTATCCGAAAATATTGTTCATTGCCAGTCCCAGAAAAACTATCCCTTTAATTAAATCAAGTTCATGTTCCTTGCAAAATTATGCTGTCCCAACTTTTATCTGATGATAAATCTCTTTCTTGCCCCGTGGTGCAAATTTTGACTAGATTTCATTGCTGTTGAATTATTCTGCGATACAGAGAAGTATAAAATTTGCTTGATACGACAAATAACGGAGCATTAGGTATTTTAGAATATATGTATCAACACGTCATTCTGTTCCTCCACCAGGCATTCGTGATGATGGTATCAGATGAAGCATTATGATTTTGAGATGAGATTTGGCAGTTTCTGACAAATTCGCGTCTGAGGTTTTACTAAGTCTTTCAGAGAGAGGGGAGGCCCTCCACACTGGCCCTAGGAGTATCCCCTATTCATTCCTTTGTTACTTCTTTTTCTTTTGTTTCGTCCATCGAAAGGTATTGTCTATTTTCTCAAAGGAACCATAAAACGGCCGATGGGTGAAGGTGAACTCCACTCTGAGAAGAAAAACCCCCTTTTCGGGAGATTGTGGATGGTCGTATGTATCCGGGGTAGCGAATTTGGAAGCGCTAATGAGGATTACCGACCGCACCCCTGCTGAGCAGGTATCTAAGGTTAGGGTATGGTGGCGGCGACCGATCACAAGTAAGGTGGGAAATGGTGGATCCGCGATTTGTAATCTTCGCCGCGGGTATTCCCTTAGGGAATGAAGATATTCAACTCTATTTTTGAGGTAGACGACCTTTCAGGACTTCTTGCAAGGAATACAGTTTAAGATGGTTAAGAAACAACAGTTAGTATGGAAAATCAGAACCTTAAGACTGATTTGCATATTGCGTATAAATTCCAGGTTTTCTATACTTGCATATTGCAGGTTTACACGTTAACACATGGTTTATTTACATTTTCATTTATACCCGGCGAGCCGCCGTATGACGTATGTCAGGGGGTGTGAAAACACCCACAACACGATTTCCATTGTTATACTGAAATGATTTTCAGAACTATGCGCTAGGTGAAAGTGAGACTAATGATTAATGATCGCTGCTTCGGTTTCTGAATGCCTCAAGTGAACTATATAACCCGAATTGTTTGAATGGTGCATAATATCTATAATAATTAAAGGAAAAATCACCGTCAATAATTATGAATGATGGGTAAAAGGAGTCATGGAAGAATACGTTAAAAATAGAAACCAATGGATTGTAAACAGACTTACATGAAAATATTCCTCTAATTCTCATGATTCATACCTTAGCTGTTAAAATATTCTTGGTTCTATATGTAATCCATTATTCCAACATTCACTCCAAGTACCTTCGTAACATCCTTCATCCTAGGCACATCATAATTCTCTACGATCTTTGCCAAGATATTTCGAATTTTTTAACATAGTAATGCAGGGAAGATCATTCTAGTTGAAATAGGACCTTCGGAAAATCTGAACGATAACATGGAGTTAACAATTTTTGGGTGTATCATATCAGAATTATAGTATCTCTATATTCTGCTTTTAAAGTGAATGGCATAAACTGTATTAGCTTATACTAAATAACTAATTCAACAACAAAAATGAAAAATAGCTCCTCGTCAATGATTGTTTATTTATAAATATTATTTTTTATGCTTTATTTTGTCTCTATATTGAGCTCAAAATTTCGTAGTTTGAAATAACTTGAGAAATGAACAATGGACTAGAGAAATGCCATCTAATATCTATTCCTTACGCTTAAGAGAACCAAATCGTTTCACTTCTCTTACAACATCTATGATACAAAGTTGATAGAGCGTGGAAGATGATCTTACTAGATCGACTAAAGTTTCTATTATAATGTCACTAAAGTATGAATTGAGATGTAAATACGGAATTGTAGACACTCCTCATATTCAACGTCGCAGAAACTTGAAGTTTATACGCCGAATACCGATAAATTATATCTCTAAAGTTATTTAGAATAAACCATTGGCTTGCATAGATAGTAATACTAATGTTAGCAATTTCTATCTGTTTAAATAAACCTCGGAATCTCTTTCCAAAATAAATTGCTGATAAGAAGATGATTTAGGTACTGGCTTAGTTAACTGCTCGAACTTTCTTATAGAATTAAAAGAAGGTTGCTACGAAACATTGAACATAGCTATTGTATACAATTTCGGAATCCTGGGAATAAACTGATGCATCAGAAGGAAATTTCTGAAAGTATGGTAAGCCATCGACGTTATATTCTGTATATTTGAATGTTAACCATGTTTGACTGAGATATTACTTAAATTGGATAAATAAGTAGTTTCTCTGGAGGCAGTTGAGAAGGTGAGCGAGTGGGTTATACTTTTAAAAGAGGTCGTTGCTCCTACTCAAAGTAAACAATTGGTCGACTAGGAAAGCAAAAAATGCGCGTACCTATTGTGATTCATCCAAAAATCTGGAATTACCATACTCTTACACTTTCGGTTGTTAAAGTCATGTGAGTGTATGTATTACTGTTGCCGTCACTTCTCACTTCCCTATCTCTATCAAAACAGTCCCCCTCTTGAAGTCCTGGTGAATTCATTGCTTTATTCACTTCTTCCAATCACTCCTGTATCTTGCTTTTCAAATTTGTCACGGAATGTGGAGAGATGAAAAGTTTCTCATAGACAATACATTTTAAATACGAAGGAATATTTTCAATATCACCAATCGATAAATATGTAGATAGACTAGCCATACCAAACCACCACCCATTCATCTCAATCATTTAAATTCTGTCGAAAAATATGAGAGTTACGCAGGGCCAGCCATCAACCGAGGGGAGCAAAATTTCAACATGAGCCTCATATGCGCTTCCCCATGTGATATTACAGGGTTGGAATTACAGGTAAAAAGGCCCTGGGAAAAACTATTTCACCAAGTCCCTATTATTTTGCATATTTTTTAACGTTTTCTACATTATAATAATTGTAAACTTTATAATAAACAATTGAAATATAAATAATGTAGGTAGTTTTGTATACATTCAAATTTAATTGAAAATTTTACATTCATAGCTAACAGTAGCATTCAATGAGCATTATGACCAAACCTCATTCGCACTATCTTTTTGTGTATTTTAGAACTTTTAAAGGTGATAAATATAGCGAGAAGAATGTTTAAGAACGTAATGGTTTGTGACTGCAACCATTTCAAGAGGAATCCACAGAAGAAATCAAGTTTATTCGATTCACACTTCAATGACACCGAAAAAAATTAATTAATTAATTCAAAATTAATGTGAAAGATGGTAGTCTCGTATCCGTCATCTTTATTCATTGAGGAAAATCGATTCTAGCACATTTTCTCTCAATTGATTTGGACGGTATAGTAAAAATTCCAACTGCATAGATGATAAAATTTACTGATTTTTTACCGATCGAATTTTAATTTCGATGCTTATCAAATGAAACAAAATGTATCTAAAATACGCAGAGAATGCCTCAAGACTTCATACTATATATTTACTTATTGTTTTTTAATGTAGCATATTAATGTAATAGCCTAGATATGGCCATGAGTGTGCCTTACTTTACTTGTGTAGATTGCATTCACACAGGCTGTGATAAAACTGGTGATCGATATAGACTCCTTTGGTATATAATTTTAAAGGCTAATAACTGTTCTCTTGAACGATGCATAATATTAGCTCGTATTATATTATATAATACCACCAATTATAACCGCAGAGTTTTGCAAGCGAAAGCGTCGAATTCGAGGTCTATACATTTCTGGTCCGACACCGATTCAAACTGCGCGGAAATTTTCTTCCTCCCATCTCAGTCCTAAACATAAGCTCAGAGCGGCTCAGAGGCAGATTTTGCGAAAATTTCCTTCGACTTGCTCGTGCCTTTCGCCCTCAGACTCAAATTTTATGAGGGGAAGGGGGTTTGCCTCGGAATAACGGGACCTCGTGTGCGACGTTTCCCTCTGTGCCAGAAGCAATGCTAGAATATATACTGATTCGTTATAACCATTTTATAATAACTGAATTCTTGCATTACGACATCCGTATTGTTATAATATTATTCTGCTAGGCCAATGCCACCAAACTCAGGATACTAATAAATCTTTGCAATATTAATAAAGCAAATAAATCCATTTCAACTCTGCAGGCGGAGTTATGGCGGAGATGGTCTGTTTGAGTCATGATTTTCCTCTCTCTCTCTCTCTCACTTCTTAAGGCTCGCTCGGAGGAAATTCACTACCTGTTATGCGGGTTGCGGCTTAGGTGGTAAGTTTTTTTTGGAACTAGCTGTACATGCGCGATTCGACTATGGCCGTTTCTTCAGGGCGGAACCAATTCTGCGCGCTGAGGATCGTTGTGTGGTAAGGATGAGGGTCCGAAGTGGGGTCCGAAGTCGATAGTGAATCACAGAGTCCTATCGTCAGTAACAGTAACTCATGACTCCCACTTCATGACTAGTCCTCCAAGCCCATCCCCCACCAAATCGTATATAAAGGGGGTCCCAAGACAGAGAAAATCAGACCTTTTTGCGGATTGTCATTTAACTGACACCGCCCACCCGTGCCCTAGTCGGACTGTCTTTATCAGACACCGGCCGTTCCCGAATCCTGCCGGAGTGTCTTACTCAGACACCGGCCGCTAGCCCGACTCATCAGCACCGGTACTCCGACCGCGAATACAGCGAGACAACCGCGGAGGATCCCTACCCGAATTCCGCCGGAGGACTGCGCGACTCCCCCTACTCGAGAGACTCCCAATCAAGTGCCCGTCGAGCCACCGTCTTAGCAAGGTAATAAACGAATTTTGATCCTTACTCTCGGCCTTTCAATTTATTACCGTCGCTACGACAATTTGGTGTCAGGTGTGGGGTGACGTCTCCATATTCCTTGAATCGACATTACGACAATTTGGTGTCAGGTGTTTTCAAGCGGTACGAACGGTAACTCGCTCCTGGCCTTGATTTTTGTTTTCGTGTATTTATTATTTTTGCATTTTTTTAAAGTAAAGCCTTATTCAATTTTTCTATAACTTTTGCTATTTAACTTATATTCCACAATGGCATCTTTTTACGCCTCCACTAACCCATTTTTATATCATGGCTCAGATTACTGCCAACCTTGTGATAATTTAATCGATCTAGTGTCAACTGTCGATGCACCCCAAAATCCACCTCCTCCGGCGAACGATAGGGTTCCACCTCCGATAGGGAACCATATTTACCTCATTCCCTCGTTTAGCGGAGATGATGCTACGTCAGTCGAGCATTTTCTCGAAACCTTAAAAATCACGAGTCACCTTAACGGCTGGACGGAGCACCAAACTCTGTGCGTGGCGCGCTTACGTCTTCTTGGATCCGCTGCCGATTACGTATCAGCAAACCCTCACGTTATTGAGAGCTATGATAGTTTTTCCACCCATCTCAAACGTCGCTTCACGTTAAAAGTCTCACCTCTCTCCCTAGAAAAAATGTTCTCTTCTTCTGCACAGAAACCTCTCGAGTCAGTAATGGAATTCTCCACGAGACTTAGAACTATTGCGCGGCAACTACGCGAAAGCTATCCATCCCCAAACAGCGAAGCGACGAGAAATATCATGGAAGAAAGGCTACTCACTCAATTTATTTTGGGATTACGGGAGGAGATAGGCCGCTTTGTTATCGTAAGAAGCCCAAAAACTATCCGCGAAGCGGAGGAATTCGCTCTATGTGAGGAGGCTACCGCGCGTAATTACGCTCAAAAATCCGCGGAGTTAGCGGCTACTCGCTCTCCATGTATCTCTCAGATACATAATATTGTCTCGCATCAATCCGCGAATCATTCTTTTCCAAACGTTCCTATCCCTATAAGTCACCCACTTCCGCTACACGCAGTAAGCGCTCAATCTAATCAGCAGCCTCCGTCAGTACCACTATCACCACAGATAAGAGAGCGGCGATCATCCGATCGCAAATGTTTTCGCTGCGGACGAACAGGTCATTTCTCCCGCTCTTGTCAAGCAAAGGACCGTAGTTGTTTTCTTTGCGGGAAGAAAGATCACATGCAAAGGGATTGCCCACTATTGTTCTGCGGAGCATGTAAACAATTGGGTCATCGCCCGCTCGACTGCCCAAACAGTGCCTCTCCTCAAAACGCGGGAAACATGAATTCCCCGATCGTGAGATCGGGGAGGAATTAATTCTTGCAGTAACGCCGAAGGCAGGCTTGATCGTCGCGGGGGAAGTATTCGAGACAAAGTTCAAGTTTCTAATTGACACGGGAGCCGCAGTCACCATAATTAGCTCGAGAAAATTCCCCTTCGGCGAAATTGATATTTGTCCCTACAATAGGCCGATTAAGAGCGCTTCGGGTCATCTTTTGCCGGTCATGGGCCAGAGTAAAATCCCTATAAAAATTGAAAATGTTCTATACCCGCAAGACGCGCTGATTATAGATTTGGGCCATACAGTTTATGATGGGATTATTGGTCTCGACTTCATGCGGGATTACAACTGTAGTCTATCATTAGACCGCTGTGTGCTTAACATTAACCACCGCCATGAGATTCAATTGCTATCAAGCGGCGAAAAAATTGAAACTGCACACAACATTTCAACGGAGTCCGAGAAGCCCATAGAACCGCAGTTTAAGCATGCATTCCGGGACTTAATACAATGGAAGAACGAAAATGAGAATATGAAAGGGAACTCCGACAACCGACGGACTAAGGGAGATAAGGATGATGACGCGCCGCCGGCCGACGACGACCTCTTGAGCATCTTGGACGAGGATCTCCCCGATGACGTCATGGGACGTATATTAATTCCCTCAAATCGGAGCGAGACACTAAAAGAGAATTTCGAATATCAGCAAAGGGAGAGAAATGAGAATTCCGCCACTGTGGCGATTGCTGATGACATAGTTAGCATGTTAGATGAGGTTTGCACCGACGAGAGCGTTGGGCGAATATTTACCCCTTCAAATCAAAGTGGAGCAACGGAAAGGGCAGTAAGTGTCAATAGAGAGGACATTGCGAAAGGAGTAGCACCGACACAGGTCGCAACAATAGACAGAAGATTCTTCTGCAACTCCCTGCAGCAAGTAACGTTCTCTCCGAATGATAACGAATTGCCCAAGCCAGTTAGGAACCTGAATAATCCAAGTTTAGTGGAAAACGTTCGAGAAAGTCTCACCTGCGAGGACGGCACGGAACAAAAAGGCGTGGCACTCGATAAAAGTATCGCGAGAGTGGCCATGGTAGTACGGAGTGAGGCGGATGCAGGAAAAGACGAGTTATGCAGTCTTGAAGAGGCATCCTCCTGCGAAATGTTAGCGCCACCTGCCGCCTTCGCGGATACTCCGGTTCAAGTAAAGGATACGGTCGTCAATAGAGAACCATATGAGAGGGACAGGATGTCAGCAGTCACGGTTACAGTTACCGAAGAAGACATCGCCCCTGATGGAGCCACGGTTTCTCCGGTTGACAATCAAGTTACCCGAACCAAGAGCTATTCCGCAAATAACGACGAAGGTGAGATGGACGTGCAAGCCAACATTAAGTCAGGCCGTCTGACGCAACGTGTGAAGATTCCACCACACTGCTTCATAGTCTCAGAAGCTATGAATGAGGATTTGATAGGCCAAGAGGTTCTTGTTCGCGAGGAAGACCACAATGTGCTATTGATGCCGATTTTAGCTAGAGTCTCGCCGGATGGTACTTTCCCCATCCTAATTGGTAACATGGGAAATAGCATGCAGGTTCTGAAAAAGGGGAGCATTGTGAAGATTGAGTCAATGAATGGCAGTTATTCCGCTACTATGATAAACGCTGTCGAGGACGAGGAAGCGGAGATGTGGCCCGAAAACACGACCAATGGTGATTTGCTTTCCCTCTTTCAGTACGAGGATGTCCCTCAGGAGGCGTTACAACCGCTTCAAAATCTTATTACCGAGTTCGCAGATATTTTTTCTCATGGGGACGTAACTCTTGGACACACGGATTGGGTTCAGCATACGATAGACGTGGGCGCCACAGAACCTATTAAGAAGCGTCCATACCGAGTACCACATTCCTTACGCACTAATCTCCAGGATGCCATTCAAGAAATGTTGAAACAGGGCGTGATATCACCCTCAAATAGTCCGTGGTCCGCACCTATCATTCTAGTGAAGAAGAAAGTATCCAATGGCGGTCCCATTTCATATAGGCCATGCATAGATTATCGGGCACTCAATGCTGTGACGAAGAAGGACATCTTCCCCATTCCAAACATGGATGAAACCTTTGATCTGTTGGGAGGTGCTACGTATTTTTCCACCATGGACTTATGCAGCGGCTATTGGCAGGTGAAGATGGATGACAGGAGTAAGGAGTACACTGCATTTAGCACCCCTTCAGGCCATTATGAGTGCAACCGAATGAGTTTCGGATTGGCTAACGCACCCTCCACCTTTATGCGCCTGATGTGTAAAGTCCTCGACGGTCTCATCAACAACAATTGTGTTTGCTATTTAGACGATATCCTTGCATTCCATTCCACTTGGAAAGGTCATATAATGGTCCTCAGAGAAATTTTCCAAAGGTTACGAGCGGCGAATTTGAAACTGAAACCTCAGAAGTGCAGTTTTTTCCGAAAAAAAGTTAAATTTTTAGGCCATGTACTGTCTAAGAACGGTCTTCAACCAGATGAGGAAAAAATTTCGGCAATAAAAAGTTTTCCAGTGCCGAAAAACGTCAAAACAATACAGTCATTTTTAGGTCTGGTTGGTTATTATCGGAAATTTATTCCTAATTTCGCACAAATTGCATCTCCACTAACGAGATTAACAGGCAAGAAGGTAGAATTCTCTTGGACGCCGGAGGCAGGGAAGGCCTTCGAAACCCTACGATCATGCCTTATCACGCAACCAGTTTTAAAATTTCCTGACTTTGCCAAGACGTTTATTCTCACCACCGATGCGTGTCCATTGGCATTAGGCGGAATCTTATCACAGGAGTTTGAGGATGGAGAACATCCGGTTGCCTATGCAAGTCGCCAATTGAAACAGGCAGAGCAATCCTACTCCGCAACGGAAATGGAATGCTTAGCAGCCGTAGACATGGTGAAGAAATTCCGGATCTACCTACTGGGCAGACACTTCATACTTCGCACCGACCATAAGCCACTCCGCTGGCTTTTATCTTTGAAAGAACCAAAACCACGGCTCGCGCGCTGGATAATGGAACTTGGAGAATACTCATACGAAGTGAAATATTGTCCTGGAAAAAACATCCCGCATTCTGACGCGCTTTCCCGGATCCCTTCCACTGTTAACGCGATTGAAGGAGCACCTGTCCTGTATGAACCGGCGTGGGACGTCACCAGGATTGTTGAACAGCAAGCTACCTGTGCAGAGTTGCGTCCATTGCTCGAACTAGCGCGGAAGAATGACCAGACCTACTTTTTCGACGAGCGTGGGATCCTATATAAGAGAAGTCCTGGGGAAGAGAGACCGAAAGCTACAATTTGCGCCCCTACCGGGATGCGAAATTATATTCTCACGCAATGCCATGATAACCCATTAGGAGGGCACCTTGGATTCGACAAAACCTTGGACCTCGTGAGGCGGAACTTTAAGTGGGATGGTTGTTATGCCGACACCCGCAGATATATCCAAAATTGCTTGGCATGCAAAAAACGAAAGGCAGGGAGCACGGAAACTCCAATTCAGCCGGTCACTGAGGCTACCTATCCCTTGGAGAAACTTGCACTGGATATCGTGGGACCACTGCCCACATCGAATAGAGGAAACCGATACATCCTTACGTGTCAAGATTACTTCACGCGCTATCCAGAGGCCTTCGCCATCCCGGATCAGACTGCTGCAACTGTTGCCCAAGTTTTTGTAGAGAATATCATCTGCAGACACGGAATTCCTAAGTATTTACTCACCGATAGAGGTGCCAACTTTACGTCGACTCTAATGAAGGAAATCTGTGAAATACTGAAGATAAAGTCATTATTCACTTCCCCATATAATCCTGCATCCAACGGTCGCCTGGAACGCGCCCACCAGTCCTTCGCTGCTGTTATTTCGCACTACGTGTCTCAAGACCATTCCGACTGGGACGAGCAACTGAATTTCGCACTCTTCGCCTATCGGAACAGCAAACATAGGATGACAGGTTACTCCCCTGCGTATTTGATGTATGGCCGCGAGCTAGTTTTACCCTGGGATACCCTACCTACACCTGAGCGACCGAATTATGCAGAGGAGCCTTCCTATGCGGTTGAGTTACAGAGCCGTCTGAGGACAGCCCATGCCCAAGCAGCTGAGTGGAACAGGCAGAACCAGGAGAATGAACACCGCAAGCACAACCAGAAGTGTCGCTACCATCTATCTCTGTCGGTCAATTAGTCCTACTCCGGAACATGGCCCTCCCAAAGGGGCAATCAAAGAAGCTAGCCCCACGTTGGATCGGCCCGTACAAAGTTGTCAAAATTCGGTCACCTGTCACCTTCGACATCATCAACGTACAAAACGACCGCAGAGTGACAGCTCATGCTCGGAATCTTCTCCCTCTACCTCCGGACCCCGACCCGTATCCTACGCCTCGGTTCCCTGTGAGTGATCGAGAGGAGATACTGCCTCCAGCATCCACCCATGAGGAGAAGAACGGGAAAATGCAACCATCACCAGACTGCCCTCAGCAGCCCCTCCCCGAGGAAGGAGTGCCAAAACTCCTGCGACCCGTACCACCCCCAGCCGCTCATCATGTCCCATACAACCTACGACCGCGACCAGGGCGGACTCGCCAGTAGCGCCGTTGGAGGACGACATCCGGACCATCCACTACGCTGGGATACCTGCCGGACTTATCCTGTGCTTAGGAGCCATCGCCGCGTCTGTACTGTGCTGCAGGCGGAAGAGACGAACCAACGTGCCAGCGGTTATCACCCCGACAGCGCCCTCCATCAACCTGTACACCATCTCCCGGTCTGGCGACGGGACCACGAGCTTCATTCCCCCCAGCCATGCACCCCTATTCCCAGAACTCAATTTGAGTGCCCCATGTTAAGTTTGTGCAGTGTTAGTGGTGTTTTTTGTTGTTTTTTTTTTCATTCCTGGCGACTAAGTAAAGTTTTTGCGTTAAATAGGGTATTGAAAGTTATGTTTTATATCGAAAGGATGTCATATGGTGCCAGAGAACTCATGAACAGTAATGAATGGTACATTTGTGTTTCTTTTTTTTAATTTTTGTATATATTTTGTTGCTATGTATACTGGATAGGTGGCTCGATCTTTTTTCCAACCCCGGGTTTTAACTGCCGGTGGGGTGATGTGGTAAGGATGAGGGTCCGAAGTGGGGTCCGAAGTCGATAGTGAATCACAGAGTCCTATCGTCAGTAACAGTAACTCATGACTCCCACTTCATGACTAGTCCTCCAAGCCCATCCCCCACCAAATCGTATATAAAGGGGGTCCCAAGACAGAGAAAATCAGACCTTTTTGCGGATTGTCATTTAACTGACACCGCCCACCCGTGCCCTAGTCGGACTGTCTTTATCAGACACCGGCCGTTCCCGAATCCTGCCGGAGTGTCTTACTCAGACACCGGCCGCTAGCCCGACTCATCAGCACCGGTACTCCGACCGCGAATACAGCGAGACAACCGCGGAGGATCCCTACCCGAATTCCGCCGGAGGACTGCGCGACTCCCCCTACTCGAGAGACTCCCAATCAAGTGCCCGTCGAGCCACCGTCTTAGCAAGGTAATAAACAAATTTTGATCCTTACTCTCGGCCTTTCAATTTATTACCGCCGCTACGACAGTTGCAGATCGACGACATTCGCCTAATCATTTCACAAATTGATGTTTTTCCCGTAGCTTCTTCAGAAAATTATGTCAAAATCGAAAGGCCGATGTTGCGGGCGAAGGAGAGACATCTCGCAGCCTTCCGAGGTACCCGACTCGAATTTGAATTCTTCCGCCAAATAATTGGAATGTTGCGGGAAAGTTGAAGTACCAAAGAGTATGTGGAGAATTGACGCGGCGTTTACCTTTTCAGGTGTAGGCGAGTGGTCTCTGGACGATAGATCAATATGATATTAATGGCTCTTGGGCCGAGGGATCTTAATTTAGAACACAAGGAAATGAACGGAAAGAATTTACTCCTCATATACTTCTGTTATGAACCTCTGATGTTCTTAATTTTTTTAAAAAGTAGATGGATCTCTGAAGTTTCAGCGATAATACGTTACGAGATGTTTGATCCAATTATACTACGGAGTCAAAATAAAAAGGCACCGGAGAGAACTGTCGATCTCCTGTTTACTAGACAGGCCCTTTAAGCCACGGTGCCGTTATGATACTTCCTTGATATCTGCAGAATTTTCTTTGTCTATTTAAATTCAATCCCAACGTATTAACGAATTCTTTTAACCATATCTTTTGAATAGGTGAGCGATGAATTGCATTAAAACGTGGCGATTTTGCATCAGTCTTTCTCTATAAAATATTGGATTGAGGAACGTTGCGGATTATCTACTTTTAAATATTGCCGCCAAAAAGGAAATATTTACTAATACAAACACATTTTATATCGTTCGTAAGCGCCATCATTACTCGCTAGTGTTTATAGTTTTAAGGTTGATTTCGCATTTGTTTGTTTTACCATTAAAATTGAATGTTAATTTGAAGATGGATAAAATAATCGACACTTATTTCCGTCCTTCCCAGTCTTGTTTTCAGTCATTATGTTATTCAGTTATTGTATTATCCAGGTAACTAAAAATGGAGTTTACGTCAAAATTAATAAGAAAAAATTTGGCTCATCAAACAAACAACAGCGCGACAAAGGATACCCTGAGACGATGTCTTTTGGATTTAGAAAGTGTTAATCATCACGAACTTCTTTCAAACGACATGAAGGTCAATGCAGATCTCCACCTTCAAAGAATGTATCGGATCAATCGATTTATCGAAAGTGGAATAATCGACATCATGCTGTGTTTCTGAAGGAAAACAAGGGAAACGGACCATCACATTTTCATTCTCTCAACAAAAAACATCGGTTCAGTTCCGGTTTCACTTCTAATTATATCGAACCGGTTCGAACTATTATTGAATGCAGATGTTTACTGTTTCCACAGAAGGTTTTATTTAAGAACTACCGGTTTCGGTGTATAACCATCATCAGGTTCGAACAGATGAATGAATCCTCAAAACGCCGAGATTTACATTTTAATTTGGGTTATTATAGACAGAAACACAATGTAGAAGAGGAAATTAACGTACAACAATAACAATCAATTAGGAGGGGGAGAGGGAGGGAAAATTTACTGGTGACTATGGGATGGGGGAAAGGGCGGATTCGAAGATGGGGGAGGGAGAAAGAAAAAGATACTCGTTGGTAAGGAAACAATTGGGGTAGGAGAGGTGACGTTTACTTTCAAGCTGTTCCAAGGCATTGAGTCGAGGACTTTTACTTTGAAGGTGAAGAATTTCTGGGGAAAAATTACTTGAATGACCGTTTTCAAGGAGGTGTTTGGCAAAGTGGGAGGAGGGAGATTTATGGAGGAAAGCTCTATGGTGTTCTTGTGCTCTGATGTTAAAATTACGGGTTGTCATTCCAATATAAATTCCATCAAAATCGTTACAATTTAGTTTGTATATTCCTGATCTATCCAAAGCTTTGAATTTATCTTTTGAATTGCCTAGTAATTTTATTAGCGTGTTATTGTTTTTATACCGTGGAGCACGTTATATTTTTTAAAAAGGTTTTGCAGACTGTAAGAAATGGAGCCTTTAAATGATAGGGACACACGTCGAGGGGTTTCTATGTTAGTTACAGATGCAAGGGGAAAAATTCGTCTGGTAATGAGGTTCTTTTGTTTCCGTGAGAGTAATTTGTCAACTAAAGTGGTGGGGTATCCATTGGCACTGGCTATAACTTTAATAGTACTTAATTCGCGAGAATAGTTACTGGGGGAAAGGGGTATCTGAAGCAATCTATCAGTAAGGCTATGGAAAGAGGCTAATTTATGGGAGCAATGATGGTTAGAAAAGGCAGGAATAATACCATTTGTATAAGTGGGTTTACGATAGATGCTAAAATCTGTTTTATTATTTTTAAGAGTTAATGTTAGGTCAAGGAAGTTTAAGGTATTATTACAATTGGTCTCATGGGAGACTGATCTGATGTTGCAAGGAAGATATTATTAAAGGTACATGGAAATAAAATACGTTTCGTAGGAAACTGATACGACGAATCGGTGAGCGTTACCCAAATTCTCCACGACGCATAATGAGAATGAAAGAAGATTCAAACAAAGGCTTAATTTACATTATATATTACTAAGGATTTAAGTTTGGCTATGGATTTCCATGGTGTCACAACTCCGAATATCAATTCTATCA
Organism: Pachydiplax longipennis; assembly: GCA_036926295.1. Taxonomy (NCBI): domain Eukaryota; kingdom Metazoa; phylum Arthropoda; class Insecta; order Odonata; family Libellulidae; genus Pachydiplax; species Pachydiplax longipennis. Next base: position 6,345,626 of record JAVFKF010000024.1, on the reverse strand, counting down.
GAGAAAGTACGTTAGTAGAAGATATAGCGGATATTCTGCGTTCTCCGTGTAACATGAGTGGTCCTGACACTGATGAAGATCAGAGAAATAATATAATAGAATAATTGCAAGTTATAAAAGTTAACGTAATGTTTAGTAATCCTTCCATTAAATGAATTTGTACGGAGTGTGTTTATTTCTTCTAATTTAATTTTTTCAAAGAAAAAAGTTGCAATCCATAAAAATGAACTTGAACTTTACGTACATTACTTATGATGGTATTTATTCCATCGTCTAGTATCGAACTAAGGATACTTTTAGCAGAAAAATGTCGATTTTTAAAAGTCCGTTACTATCTAATGAATCTCCAAAGATCATATTTCCATTTCGTCGAGAAGTGCGTGAAATTAATTCTATAAATATTTATTCCATGTATTTCTTGCAGTAGTTACTGAAAAATAAATATATAAATGTATAGACAATAATGATGATAATACATCAATATTCGGGCAAAATTCAGACTAAATAGTCTCTACTTACATCCGACTCTTAATATATACAATCGCAATGATGATTATTATACAAGATTATTGATTAAATTGCTTGCTGTTTCGGTTGAAAATACAGTTTTTAATTTTGAAAAATCGACCTCATCTGATTCCTCAACCCAAATGTCGCTTTTGAACCAAGATGACTGGCGTTGTATTACCACAGTCATTTCGCTCGTTATGTATGGAATCCTCTCATTTCTTATGGAGATTCTGCAGAACAATAGCTCTGGATGATTTCGGGAAATCAGTCAATTTCGTATGGAAATTGAAGCGAGTCGTGGAATTGGGATCGCGTAATTTAATTCGTAAAATTCCCTCTTTCCGCCACTATGAATAATTGACCTGTTTTGACTCAACATGAGCGAATTTACGACCTCCATTTTTTCGCTTTTCCTACCTAAAGTCGGCATTTTTGATGCGAGAGCATAAAAGGTGACGGAAGACGATAAATTCATGGCGAAATACATCGATATTTCCCAATCATAAGCTATGCGTCCAGCTGAGTTCCGCTTCTGAATTTACACGATTATTTACTATATATACTACTTACAAAACCTGTTGGAACGGGCTAAAATATTGGCGAAACAGCAAAAAGTGGTGAATAAATTAAATAGAAATCGATGTGTGGTTTAGTAGTTAAAAGAAAACGATATACAAGAACCCAATTCAGATATTTGTAAGATAACCCACGGAAAACCGCGTTGGTAGCGGCATAGCGTTATAATTTTTTAAAAATTTCCCTGGCATGAGCAAACAAAAGGAAAGAGCTTTTGGCTCCTCAATTTTTAATTAAGTCGCTCGCACCTTAAAAACGAAAAGGATTTTTCTTTATTTCGCTTTACTTGCCACATTGGTGGATATTTGGAGATCCACGATTAATAATATTGCCCTTATTTCGAATATTGGTTGCCTTCTTGATATCTATTTTAACAGCAGAGACTCCGAAAACCATCAATAAAGAACTTACAGTAAAGCCTATACGTATTTCAGCTTCAATGAAGCCATCTTCAGGGCAGCGGTGACAGTCTACTAAGTTGGACTGTATAGTCCAACTTAGTAGACTGTACTTAGAATGGTCTACTTTTCGTACTGAGCCTTCCTTTGTTTGTATTTTGGTATTTTTCCACTCTAAAATGAAACAATTTTATTTATTTAACCTTCACACTCAACGAGACGGCAATTTACAGTGAAAGTATGTATGTACTACAACATCAATAATAAACGAACGCATACGAACATTCCTTAACCGGAAAAATCCGGTTAGCTGGGATTCGAACCCAGGACCTTGGTTTTGGATCGTCATCATACTAACCAGATAAACAATTAGGAAAAGGCAATATATACAAGTTTCTGTCTATCGAATAAAGATCGGATAAAGCGGATTGCAGTGCATCTGAGAAGAGAAAAATCCGCGATATAAGCAGTGCTTCTTAAGCTGTATTCTTACCATTTTTTCGGACAAAGATTAAGTATTACGAGAGATAGCGTCTTAAGCGGGTTTGACTGTATTTTGAACTGACGGTTGGGTAGCATTTGCAGAATAAAATGAATTGTGCGAATAGCATGGAGGTTCAAACTACGACAAATTGAAATTCTTGGTCTAGAATCAGGAGATTGCAGAGATTGATAAGAGGACAAAAGGCGACTACGTCAATGAAGCGTCAAACACAGAAAGAACCGGCGGATTTCTGACCTTTTCATTGATAAACTGGTTGTTTTCATGAGGGACGAACGAATTTCCTCAAATCCTCACAATTTTCAAAACTGCGAACGAAAAAAAATGAAATTTCGACACATGCGGTGTACAACTTTAAACTTCTCTAATGGATAAATAACGTTGAAAAAATGTACTAGTCTAACTATTTCTACAAGTGACTTTCAGGAAAGGATGGCAATTCATCAAGCTGCCTTCAACATGAGAAATCGAAGGAAAATGAACAAGTCAAGATGGCTCTAATTGACGGAAATTTAATAATTATATTCAACCTTGCGGAAATATTCTGCTTCCGATTTCTAAGTGAAATTATTCTATGAAAGTATAATTATTCGAATTGAAAGACATCACGATCTTACAGAAATATGTAAATTTCCTAATTCCCGACGACATTTCCCAAATGAGTGACTCCACTGAAGATTGTGACGTAAAATTTCGTCATCTCATCTCCATCAACTAGAAACCTGACTTAAACGGAAATCTCTCTAATATATAAAACATTTTCGTCCCGGAGATATTATTGTCTTTCCATCTCGTATTAAACGGTGTAACGCGGAAATATATTTCTGTACGAAACTTAATTCTAGAACATTTCTTAAGCGAAGATGTGACCTTCTTAAATATTAAATTAGTAGAGTATTATTGATAAAGATAGTGGTCGACAACAAAGAGGAGATTATGTCGGATGACGACGATCAGAGCATGAAATCCTATTGGGAAATGTTTAAATGATTAATTCGATTCTATTTTATGTAAAGGTAATTTAGATTTATTTAATATTTTGAGCGAAACAATAGGAAATGTCATGAATTCTATCATACAAGAAAACAAGGTGAAATAGTAAATAATTACGGAATAATATTTTGTAAATAAGCTGTCATGATACGCATTTTTAATAAACCAATACAATGTATTTATATTCTTAATATATTGGACCACCTCCGCATAAAAATAGTCGCCAAACATCTCACAGTTGTCCGGATCAAAGGGACGTGTGCTCCCTTCCATCGATAAAGGAGAACCCTATATTAAACGGAAAACTATCTTTTCTGAAAAAATATCGGTCCCGATGGATTTCACTAAAGACAGGTTCGCTGTGGTTAATTAGTTGAAATGAATGGGAGTTAATTCGAGGATGTTAATCACTAGAAGGAATTAAAGATATCCAATAAGACGATTTTAAAACAAATGAAAAGAAGATTATTTGTTGGCCAAAGAATTTGTTGTAAATATTTTCATTTTCCTTGTAATTACCTCCCAAGAAGGCAATTATTCCTCTCATAGGCTTCTCCATCTGAACTGAACGATGAATGTGTAAACAGTAACGCAAATATCACTAAGTGTGTGAAATATCACTAAGATCACACTCAATAAGTGTGATCGTAGTCTTTATATTTGAAGGATTGGCTTTGCCATTTTGGAGGCAATATAAAAGGAGGTGCCATCGAGATATTGTAGAAAATCGGAGGATCTTTAAAAACATAGATTGAAATCGGGAATTTCAAAATTAATCAGAACTAGAGAATGATAATAAGCTTAAGTTAGAACAATGCCGTTTAATTTTATATTGAAGAGGAATCTTTCCTCGATTAAATGCGAAAGGATAGAGATGAATAAAATATACAGAGGAGGCCGTGGATTCAACACAGATATGTACTTTTTCTGCAGTAATTTATTTACGATGTAGGCTACATAGTCATCATCAGGAATAGTTGTTTGACGTTTAGCAACAAACGGTAATAATAGGGAAATGTACATTATGAAAGGATAGCATTGGCTTCTTCAATGGACGCCTTCTTCAGTACAGCGGGCGGTTCGATAATTAAAACTCATCAATCTTTGAGGAGAGGCATTTAAGACAAAAGACGGATGCTGTCATCGAGCGAACAAAATGTATGATAAATGCGCATCTCAAATGAGTGAGGCGAATCCTCATCAAACATTTGATGGAATTTCCAGAAGAATCCTTTTAACGAAGATTCCTGATTAGGGGGCTTCCTCTAAAGAAAGCAAGAGCGTCATCTAGTGGGAAATTCGTGCGGACATAACTTGAATCCGCCTGTCGGCGATTGATGGCATTTTTTGCCCGACTCGGCTGTTCTTCCAAATCGGTGGAGATTTTTCCGGATTATGCATTTATATTAGATTTTAATGTGTTCAAGATCTACATATATACCAGGGGTGGCCAACAAGTCGATCGCGATCGACCGGTCGATCGCGAGGCCAATTTTTGTCGATCGGCATTAGAAAATGAAATTATAATTTTACAAACTGACTTAAACTTACAAGCCAGAAAATCTGAAGAAGATTTAGGAAATATGTCAACCGAAAAAAATATCCCAGTGTCACCAAATGTAGCGAATATATCTATTATTGTTTCGGATCTACATACCTTGCGAATCGGCATTTTCATACTTGAAGCTAACGAAGACTAAACAACGTTCTGTCCTGACTGATTTCCATGCAGAAGACTCATTATTATTATCTTGGTCAGGATATACACCTGATTATGATTCCTTGGTTAGAAACATGCAAACTTAGTCTTCCCATTAATGTTAAGGGAACAAAGTAAATTCTAAATCTGTATTTATCTGTGGCTACTTTGAATTAATAATATTGTTAATAATTATCCATGTTCTTTTAATTCCCCTTAACATAAGTTTTTTGGCCCTTTAAATAATCATTGTTGATGTTAATTTACGTAGGTAGATAAGCCGTATATCTATATTTCAGTACGAGGTGTACTTTGCGAGCTATTGATAAATTAGCAAAAAGTAAGACATATTATTCTCTCATGATAAATTTTCTCGGCCCAAAAAAAAACGAGAAAGTGAAATATTGTAATCAAATTATCAGCCATACTGTGCATTTTTATATTTACGAACAAATAGTACAACAAATTATACATTGCAGTTGATAAAAAAATTAAATTGCATTTTAAGTTAGTAAAAATCTATCTCGAAAAAGTGTCGGAAAATCGATTTTTTTTAGGTACCGCATGTACGGAATGCTGCTATCAAAAGTTGGGTCTGGAAATTTATTTTCTTCAGGAGCCTATATCTCGAAAACTTAATAAGTGATTTAAAAATAAAAAATAGTTTTGAACATATATTTTACTTATCTACCCATACCTCGCTGGAATGCACCTTATGCTGAAACACAGTGAATAAACATAGTATGCATTTCACACCTCTTCTTCCCCCTAAGACTGCGCCTATGACAATAAGTCGATCGCGACACACTTTTAAGATAAAAAGTAGATCTTATATACAGAAAAGTTGGGCACCCCTGATATATACCATGCGAATTGTCTTTCGGCGTGTGGCAGGAGTGTAAACTCTGAACGTACTTCTTTATTTTGTCATCATCGCGTCTCGGATAGCCAAGTGTTCGACTTTGGTGAAAGCGGTCTCAGGATCGATTCCAGGTTGAGGATAACGAGCGAAATGACCTTAGCTGTTAAAGTACTTTAGAAATAACTTCTGCTATTATCGTGTATCGTTCGTGGAAAGAATGCATCCTTAAAACAACTTATCCTAGCATATATATCTTTCAATATATTTTGATTGACTGGCCGAAGTAGCCGGCAGGTCGCATAATACCGATTGCATCCTCTGCAAACGCATTTTCTCTGAATTTGTCAAGCAATCGCAATGTAGCCTCCAGTCTCCTATCATTTAAGGACTCCAAACATGCGTCTGAGAGCATCTTCGTAACTCTTCCCTTCTCATTATAAGTAGTATCTTTAACAAAACGTATCTCTTTACGCTGCACAATTTCGAGTTCACGGATACCCGTTTCGTCCGCTGTCTCCCATATATTAACTCGAGATGACCAAAGTGAAATAATATCGCTCTCTTGCCTTTTCATCGTATCTACCGAGAATACGCCTTTTAATCATTAAAAACAATTAATAAATAATCATAAAAATCATCATTTCCTTATAAAAATCTCCTTTCATTAATTGATTTGCTTTATTGATTAAATTAATTAAATCCCAAAAAAGATAATTCGATTCAAATATCTGTGGAAATATGATTTTGTAAACTTTCTAAATAAAAAACGAGTGTTTTTATGAGATCATGAAGTGTGAAGAGTAAATTACGAATGGCTGGGAATATTTTTTCCAACACAGGCCATAAAAATATGAAAAATTAAATTATTAAAAAGACTATAAAACTCAACAATATAAAACCAAAATATAACGAGCGAAGGAATGTTTTGTCACCTGGAAAGTCTCATATATGAATAGTTAAACGTAGGAACGTGCGATGAACATGCTTAATGTATTTTAGACAAAAATGATGCATTACACTCACTTGAGGTATGCTTTAGAGCTGACGCATACGGGAAAACCACAATAATTCATTTAGAGCATGATTAAAAGTTTGTTTTTTAAGCATCACTTAAGCCAGATGTTATGTATTTAGTGATATAACCATGGACGAACCCGAAAACGAACTCTGTTACCCGGTCCGAGCACTTTCAGGGTCTACAACATTAAAGGTGGTGTTTGAATACGTACAGTAGTAAGAGGTATCTATACCATATATGAAAGGGACCGGGAAAACCGCATATTGTACGGATACGTCTTAAACGGTTTTACAGTGTTTGAATGTTAGCAATGAACTAATCACGATCGCAGATTCGGACGAGTTGTAGATGTAGCTACCCGATTGACTTGTACTTGTTTATTTATTAGCCAATTTATCACATACAGCTTTACAGCTAATTTAGAGTGACGATATAACACTAACATTAAAATGAAATAAATAAAAAAATAAAAAAGAAAGGAAGAGACAGAAGGAAGGGCAAGTATGAAATCATCTACAATAATTTTAGGGGAGAATAAGGGGGCAGCTAGCATTGGGAACGGGCAAGATTCAAAGCTAAATTAATGAATGCTCCTTTGGATAAGGAAAAGGGATCGACAGAAGGAGGAAGGGAATTAAGTAAGGAAGCAAGGCGAAAGAATAGGGAACACATAATAAGTGATGGTCTAGGTGTGGTATAATGGAGAAGGAATGTAGAACGAGTAGGTCTGTATGGAACATGATAATTGAGAAGAGAGATTAAAGGAAGACAGCCCGTGCGGGAGTTTAAGAGGGAATATAGGAATGACAGGTCATGTAATCGCAGGTGTAAATCGTGACGTAAGGGCAAATGATCCCCAATGTATATCGGGGCGCCTCATCCACAATAATTTTAGAAATCACGCTGATCTCGCGACCTTCAATTGAACTCTGGAAACCCTCTTTTGCAGACGGAGAATCGAAACGAATTAAAAAATCAAATCAACTTTATTTCTATTAGAAATGAACCGGAATCAGAAAAACGAAATTCGTGATAACACCGAAAACCGTGATTTACACCGTTCCGATTTTTCATTCTTAAAAATGCACATATTCATTAAACGACCTGATTCCATTCATAGTTGATACCTCCATGAGTCCATAAATGTTGTGGAGTGTTAATTTTGGATTTTACTTTGTTTCTGATGCCAATTCCCTACGAAATAGTTAATTCTATCACTGCACATTTTTCTTCATGCAATTACTTAATACAAAATAGGGGCTGTCTTAATAAGCATGTGTAACTATAAAAAAACTGAAAAAAATGCCAAATATTTTCTAAAATTTTTATTTAAGTTTCGATCATCCGATAATTCCTCAGGTCTGGAGTGATCTTTATGTTGATCACATAAGTTGATCGTTAAGATTTAAACCGGTTGTTTAAATAAAAATTGCAGAAAATTCTAAGTTTTGTTTTTAGTTGGTCCTTGGTGATGTTTCAATAATTTCGGTAAAAACAACTGGAATTACTCATAATGCAATTATGCAATACATCACCATGTAGATCGCGGAATTTCCCAAGTAGGGAAATAATTTCCCTCATTTTATTTACAAATAACTTATCTTTTCTCAACAATATTTCAACTTATTATTATTATAATCGATATGTTTCACCCTTCAGTTTATAATTGGAATAACATATAGGATAAATTAAACACAGGGATACCCCTCTGCAAGGGACATACTCGGAACCTTGATGAATGTATGTTGCTAAGGTGTGTCCGCTGAAGAGGAGTTTTGTTTAAACTATTCCGGTACCGAACCGAGGGAACTGTAGGAAATACCAAAACGGAAAATATTCCGGCTCGTAATCCCTTTGATCGCTCTAATTTATTCCGAGGGAATTATTTCTCCCTTTCGCTTTGAATATGATTATCTGTGCACGCTGAGCGTCTGCAGAGCGACCAAATTAATGGCTCACGAAAAATGCGCTCCGATGGCTATTAAACCGCAATCGCAGTGAATTTAACCGAATGAATTTGCAAAATTGCGGGAAACAGCATTCGCGCAGCGAACATTAATTGCTTTTAACTATAAGCAGCGTCGTATAAACAGTGAGGCAGACCGCAATTGGCTGGAATGGGTGAGAAACCATTACGTTTCACGAAAAGGGTTAGATCGAGGAATTAATATGAAAGAAGTAAGGAATATATATTATCAGATAAAGATGTACTTTTAGAATTCGCTATTGTCCTCACAAAGGTATTTAAGGAAAAAGTCAAGTCTATCGTAAATATCTATCCTCGCTAATGTAGTGAAGCTCAAAAAATAACACTCGTAAACTATTCCAGAAATAGAAGGAGAAAAAAGGAACTCGGCGGTCAATGAACTAAGAGATAAAGGTTCTCCAAGCGCCGAATAGTGGCGACCGTCTAAGGGCGATTCCCGGGAAACGGATAATCGTTTAGCGGTCCCAGTTCTTCAGAATCCCGATGTACATTTCGGAAACAATGCTTCCATATTCATAGGGGGTCCAATGCTGAATGAGGTAATCGCCCTTAGACGGTCGCCGCTATTCGGCGCTTGGAGAACCTTTATCTCTTAGTTATTCCAGAAATGACTAATTAATTTTTCAAAATGAGATAAATATTAGTATAGCTTAGGTAACGAAGGCTAAATAAACATGAAAGTAGTATTTGTTACGCATTCAATTCGAGCAGAATTCTCTTCGCATTTTTCCTTTTGTGTATTGAATCCTTACACTGCCATACTCCATAAGATAGTAAGAGCAGAAAGTGTCAATTTTCCCAATGAAATAGGAGAACTATTACTATTGTTTATCTTTTTTCCAGTAAAAAAATAATAATAATCTATACACGTCCGATATACATGTGGACGAGCAATTAAGAAACTTGGCTTCGTCAAAAGCAGGGGTGGGGAACTTTTTTGGAAGGGCATATTCGGCAGTATATGAGATATTGTTTCAGATGAAGTTTCACTTGCGTAAACCCAAGTAACGGCAAATCAATCAATTATTATTTCAATACCTTTAATATAAAGGGATGTGATTGCCCGACGTAGAAGAGTAAACGAGAGATTACGGAGGCCAATCATTTAATTAGTTTATTTATTTTATATCGGATTCGACAATATCTATGGCTCGTAACTTACATTGGATACTTTTATGTAAACAGTATATTTACGTACATTTGATTAATAACTTACGTAAACGGCAAATTAAATCAAAAGAATAATATAATGATAACAAAAGGAAGAACTTGCTTCTATTACACTTCTATTATGAGACTCCTCTTATCCTCTTATTCTTTTGCGAAAATTAGATGGAGTATCTTTGAAGTGTCAGCGATCATAAGTTAAGAAATTTCTGATCCTATAATTATACGGAGTCAAAATAAAAGGCACCGGAGAGATTCGAACTCTAGATCTCCTGTTTACTAGACAGGCGCTTTAACCAGCTAAGCCACGGCGCAGCAATACTGAGAATCGGAAAATACTTACACGATAACTGTAAATATCGAGCTGCAAAACAGACGATTACTTCATCGATGAATGGCGGACACCCTCTAATGGAAACAAACCTGCGTCCGTAGGAGAATTTGCTGCATCGAAAAATTGGTCACCTTTGACCCCCTGTATTAATGTGAAGGATCCAACGTAAATGACCTCCATAGTTGTATGCAGGATTTATTCTAAATCAATCATGTTTAGTCTCTTTTCCTTTTTCAATTTAACCCCCCATTGATTAAGCAGTTTTTTATTGACCACCTTTTTAAAAATATATCCGCAAAACTGGTCGTATGAACATACATACATAAAGAACTACTATGCATTGAAAACTCCGAAGAATCTGGTTGTATTATGAACATTAATGTTTAAAATTATCAAGAATTTAATTATTGTTACGGTGTGACTTCCAGGAAGTCACACCTTCTAATATCGATTTCATCTGAGATAGTATGTACGTTCGTAAAAGATATAGCAGATGTTATGCGTCCTCTCTGTCACATAGGCCTTTCAGACGAGGAAGATAAGAAAAATAGATGCTAGAACCAGTCGATTCAAGAATTCATTGTTTCGCTATCTTACGCGAATTTAATCGATTGAATATATTAAGTAGAGTCATTGTGCAGATACCACACGCGCAAAGACGCAAAGTATGAACTGTCGGATGAGACTCTTTTCATGGGACCATAATTGAATTATAAGCGTGTTAGTGTTATAACGGAGATATTACATATTTCAACATTTCTTTTAGAAAACAAAAAGAAAGGTTTTATTTATTTTTACATAAGTTCTTCATACCATAAAAATATTAAAGGAAAGTTATACATTTTGATTGCCACTACTGTATATATATCTAGGCCGTCCATGGGCTATTGCTGGTTGCCTTCTAATCATATATACTTTTAAGAATGGTCTCTTCTTCGTACAAAGAGAGTGCCATTCTTTGTTAATGCTCATTTGCATTCAACAATGAAGCGATATTTACCAGATTGACTGTTAAGAAAGAATAATGTATACAATTTTGAATCTAAATGTCAAGGATTGACTTTTGCGTGTTGCATTTTTACTATTAGTTTAGCGTTAAAAGGACCGAGAGAAAAATCTCCTATTAAAAGGGATGATCGTTTTAAACGGGTTAAATTGTATGTAGATGAGCTATCTTCATCCGAATGCTCTTCTTTCTATTCCTTCCTATTTGTGGAATCCTATTTCTTCCAATTTCTCCTACGCCTTTTCATCATCTCCACGATGATCCAATTCTCCTTTCTTTTAAACGCCATTCTGCCGAAAATTAAGGACTCATTTTCTAGATTTCGGGTTGTCGGGGAAAATATTTGCAGAGGGGAGAATCATGAGTATAGCGATCTGAGGTTGGAAAGGTGCCGTTGGATTTGTTTCGAAGCGGCGCCATGGAGAGTAAATATAAACGAAGGGGGGACGGAAAACAAGCGGCCATAAAATATGGAGGAATTAGAACATTCCAAGAGTGATTTTGTGAGGATAAAATTGTAATTTGCTGTTGTTGAATTTAAAAGTTGATCTTCTCCACCTCAGTCGCATAACGATATAAATTTACCTGTAAACTCTCCACTGTGATTGAAATAAGCTTAAAATGGTTGTAAGCTTCGAGTTCTCTAGAAGTGTGGTTGAAACTGACTACCAATCTCAACAGGAATACACATCGTGAGGAAAAAAAGATTAATCGAAAAATGTGAAAGGAAAATCTAAAAAGTTCAATAGAGAGGAAAGAGATGGTAAAAGAGTATTTCGCGATAAAGTAAGCAGAGGGTGACAGCTGCGATATAAAACAAAGGCTAATGTGAATTTGTTGCACCTAAACCTCCTTTTTACTGCTAAAGCTTTCTCGTAAAGCTTTTTATGGGATCCTATATCAAGTAAATACTAATAAAAACATCAAAATAATCAAATTATACGTAGTTTATTTGGGGCAGTTTTTAAACAGTTTCTTTGGATACTACTCATTACGACGAATCTCTCCTTTAACTTTTACAGATTTCAGTTTATGGTGACGCTCTCAAATCACGATCAACAAATCACAAGGGAAGTCTGTTAAGTAATCTGGATTTGAAATCGCTATATTATTCCCAAGGATAACTTAACGTTCCTTTCTTAAGTGTGGGTTCATCCAAGAATATAATTATTCATTATACTGGAGGTGAACCTAAAAATGTTGTTTATTATCAATTTTTGAGTTGAATAAATATTATAGAGATTTTGCGAAATATTTTAGCTTGTAATATGTATACTTTAATTATACTATTAAGTATCTCTAAGAAATATTGCTTCAATGTAATACTATGGATAGAATTCATTCAGTTTCGTCTCTAAGAGAAGATAGGGACAAACAAATATCAGGGCAACGCCGAGTAAACAATCAGTCATTACAGATTGAAATAGCTTTCTGTCTACTGTAATAATAATAATAATATAGTAATGAATGGCTTTTATCGAGGCAAGATTGAGAGGGGTAAGCCTCTACTTACATCTAACTCTTCATCATGAAGAAGGTAGAGAGAGGTAACCTACTCTGTTATGCTTAAAACCAAAGTTTACACTTAGGGAAATAATACACTGCAGCAGGAAAAAATCCGCGATAAGGGGTGAGTAAATAACTTGCGATACCAGTAGATTGTTTACTAAATTGTAAGGAAAAGGCTAAGACATCTGAAAGAAAACAAAAACTATAATTACTTTAAATTCCTAATACATACGGTGAGCGTGCAGCGGCAACTTTTTCACTACTTTAGTTCTTTGGAAAAGAAATAATGCTAAATATGTGTATGAATTACTAATAGGAGTAATAAGAAGTTATTATTAAACCAATACGTTTTTTGTATTATAAACAGGTTTATCGTATAATCATTCTCCAGATGATAACAAAGGAGACTTATTAGATGTGCTGCATCTTCCGTAATGAAGGTTTCAAGTCGACCTTGGAGAGTTACTCAGCTTGAAATTGGAATATGAACAGGCAAACACGGCTATAAATGATTCTTTATGATCAAAAATACCCTGTTTACTTTCACAGTACCCCGTTTAGGCGTCAGTGCATACCTGGGTAATGTTCTAGCTATTCAGAGTTGCACACTAACTTGTTCTTTGATCATGAAACCGGAATGATGTGGTAGTACTAGGAGTAACAAAGAGAATATTTACTAAAGACACCGAAGAACTTCTTTAAAGCGATACATCAAGCATCGGCTACGGTTTGTGTAACACATCAATTTGTTAGAAGGAAAATCTGTTTTAATCGCTCATTTGTTTCTTCGATAATCTCTTGTAAAGATCTCTGAAGCGTTAAATAGTGGTTAGTAACGGAAAAAAATATATTGTGGCGACTGATCCCGCGTTGAAAACCGCGGGAAACTTTGGTTGCTAACGAAACTGTTTACTGAACTGTTTCTTGAGGTAAATAAACGATACAATGGGAGATTTAATACCATGAAAATGCTTTAAGAAAACCGACGCTTTTCAGAATGTGCCGCGTATAAGAACATCTTCTTCATTTGTAAATATCTCAGTAGGATTAAAAATTATTAGCTCATGGGATGACTAAAATCCTTTATGCGTCGCCATTCCTAAAGTATAATGATTTCAAAAGTATTAAAACGCTCCATTTGAGGGAACTTTTACTAAACCGCACAGAAAACAGCAACCCACACAGTAAAAGTTGACTCAAATGGAGCGTTTTAATACTTTAATATTAAGAATTACCACAAAATTACCCCTGTATCCGTATCGTTTATAATTATTTCAACCTCTTATTGGTCATTAATATTTACTTATTAACTAGTTCGTATTAGAGTCAATGCAGAATCTCCCTTCCTAAAATCTTTTTATACCAATAAGACTACTAATAAAAATTCGCTTGGCGGCCTTCCCTTTCTTCGTAATTTCTAGTTGTATATGAAATATACACATGAAATAAACCAGGAAGGGAGTGCTATGTTTTGTGGGCATTGTCTCGAAGAGATGCCCTCTCATGATGTTGTTTTTCTCTCATTTTCTGTGCTATTGTTTCACTGTAGAGTGAAACATGACCAAAATAAGATAACGCTCTCTTTGTGCGAAAAGTAGAACATTCTTCAAAAATATTATGTATGGCAACCAACCAGTATTACACTCTATTATTATCCCCATTAATACGCGGTTTTCGCTTGAAGAGCCTCTTAACCGGGTTGTACTGTACTTCAATTAAATTCAGTTTCAATCAGCTCGTCGTCAACCCAAAGCTAACTCCGCCTTTAATAATTAATTAGGATATTTCCGAGCATTTCTAGAAATCGATTTTAAGAAAGAAAATTGGGTGTTAGTGACGGAGGTTGTCATCATGAAAGAGGTGCCGCTATCGAGTGACGCAAGTGCCGTTCGACTCTCATTCATTCTACTCTTGTCATAGAGGCCTTTTTGGATTCCACTTCTTTCATTATGAAATCGTTTGCGACACTTAATTAGCTTCTCTGATGTAAACATTTAGATATTTTATGGAAAATCACTCTAATTTATAGACTTTATCCAGTCCTTATCCTTATGGTTACTATATTATCTTGTAGTACTTGACGATTTTTGTCGAACTACATAGCAAACAAAACTCTACGCGTTATCGAAAAATACTAATTTTTCTGTTCGAAGAACCGTTAATATTCCACTATGAAAAGGAGACAACATTGTGAAGCTCTAAGTTATGTAACAATCTTACATATTTGCTGTATTAAAACAGCACATTTGTATTTCTATTATAGTTATAAAGTTATTAACATTTGTTAGGATTATACAAATCGTCTTTCGCATACTCTGCCGACAATAGTGATCGCGCGGTGTAAGACGGCTTTCATAACAAATCCTCACAATTAAATAGAATCTGCTGCACAACGATTCCTCAAATATTAGGCAAATATAAAACTTCTTCTTCGTCTCATAAGCGTGCTTGTAGTCGATCGTATTGAGGATTCTCTAGAATCTGAAAGAAGCTTACTCAATTATAAGGATTCTCAATTCCTTTAACTTCCGGACAACAAATGTTGTGAGAGTTGTATAAATAGACTGCTCCGATCGATATCTGAGGCTCGCCGTGGACTTGAATTGAAAAAACGGACTTTGATGGACTTTCGAATAAATGAATGAAGAAATTTTGCTTACGATTATTCATATACGCTGATTATTGCGAAATCAAATTATTCATAGGGTCGAATTTGGTTAAAGTTTCACGGGAAAAGCCCGTGTTAAATATTCTGCGAAATTCTGAAACTTGAATCCTACGCCAAACCCACAAGAGGAAATTTATGAAGTAAAATATCACATAGTTTTATAAGGCTATGATTTATATTTCATATTGGACCTAGCTCGTTTGAACATCGCCCACTTGGTCGACGGTGAATCAGTCGAACGACTGCTCGTTTGATCGACACATCACTAAACCGAGATTGTAAATGGGCTAAATTATTATTTATAAGCAAATACATATAAGACGGAATATTATTGAAATTATTCCTTTGAAAAGTAGCCAGCAGATCATCTGTGAAATTAGTATTATCGTAAATAATTTATAATTAGTTATTCTTGATATATTAATTAGTTAACGAAAGTAATATCATTAATGAAATGTTATATAAAATATAATTATGCATAAAGAAAGAATCTCATTTGATAAACAAAATTTATGTATCAAGATCTCGTTCAATCAAGATGTCGTAAAATCGATCTGTCAGTTAAACGAATTGTCGATCGAGCAATCTTTCAAACGAGGGAATCCCCTTCATTATACTCCATTATTTTCTGATATTCATTCCAGCTATCTGAAATAAGATTTTGCGATTCCGAGAAATAATATACTAGACGCCTTCTTCTCTGACGATACCGTTTCTTGAAAGAGCTTCGGATTTACACGCTTCTGCATGTTAAGGAACGTATTCCTAATTTCAAGTCTGAAATCACGAGAGAAAATCCCAATACCAGTGATAGAGGAAAAACTATCTTTAATCTTCTGTAAAATCGGCATGACTAAGCTTACGCCTTTCATGCCTTTGTATTATATATATATATATATATATATATATATATATATATATATATATAATTTCCTATATTTCCTTATTAGATTAAGTATAATAAAACATTAGTTAGAAACCGCAATAAAAATTTAAAAGTTTCTTGACCCATTGGGGTTTAATTTAAAATCACACAGAAATTTCTACTCCTGTTAAGGACGAAGGTATAACGGCTCCGTGGCTTAGTTGGTTAAAGCGCCTGTCTAGTAAACAGGAGATCGAATCTCTCCGGTGCCTGCCATTTTGTTTTGACACAGCAGAATTTAGTCAGACGCATTTTATAACGTATGATAATTCAAAGGTCAGCCAAAATTTAAATGAAAAATTAATAAGATCTCATATAAGAGTCTCATAAGCAAGTTTCTTACTTACGTTTTCATTTCATTATTCTTTTGATTCAATTTGCCGTTCACGTAAGTTGTTACTTAAATGTACGTAAATATACTGTTTACATAAAAGTATCCAATAAAAATTACGAACCATGTTTTTGTTATTGGATCTGATATTAAATAAATAAACTAATTAAATGTTTATTATCTGCAATGTTTCCCTTACTATTTCAACTTCGGGCAACCACGTCGCTTTACATTAAAGATAGTGGAATAATACATCGAACGATGCCTTCGTATAAATTTCCAATAAGTCATTTCCATTAAGAAAATGTGTAAGAATCGATTAGCAACAATTTCACTTCTCTTTTCATGCTCACATTAAAGAAAGCATTATAAAAATTTTTATTAAATACCGCTACTACCACTACAAATGGCGATTTGCCTTCTATTTTCATATGGATACTCTCCTTAGAACGATTATCAGGTTGTAACTCAGCTGCGCTCTTGTTCACGGTAGATAAATAAACTTGAACTTTAAAATAACAGCTATCCAAACTTAATTATATAAGAATTACGATTTTTGTTCATCCTCAGCTATACTCTCTAAAATCATGCTTAGCTATCCGTTTGCCTTAGACAGGATGACTGCTACTTGTACTGCATTGACTCTCTTTGACATTTCACATCAAACTAACATCTGCAAAAAGTAGCTTAATTATGTTTTCATAAGTGATATGTAAGTCCCAGTTATTTATTTTTGCAACGTCTTCAATGACGGAGTTCCATCAATAAGTAAATGACGTAGCAATCTCCATGGATTTCAATAGAACATACTGATATTCAGCAAAAGTTTTACAGCGGAGAAGCATTTTTGAAGGTTAGTCGTAAGTTCTGACGTGCCTGTTTTCATTTCCGGCAATCTTTCAGGTTGTCGTTAGATCCTCATTCAGCATACTAAGCTAAATTCCTTCATAAATGAACGTAGATCTTTCTAAAAGTTATAGAGTTAGGTGTAGAATGGGAGAAAAGATATAGAATAGAGATGGATTACTTTCCTTCATCAATGGACCAATTACAGCACTAGGACGCATATGAAACTGTCAGACCGCCACACAAGTGCGGTCAAATAATTCGAATGGTATAATGTTGAAATATCACAATAGATAATGCTGCTTTTATTATAAATAAAAATCATAGTGAGAGGCGAGCTTACTGAAAATCCGTCATGTTAAAATATAGCATTATACTTTTTCCCCAAAATTTATTTTTCATGAAACACGACCAGGTTTCGATCGCAAATAATAATCAAATGACAAACAATAAGCGTATTTACCGGTTAAAGGACTGGCGGATTTTCCGCTAATTTCTCTGCTAGTCCACTCTTCCTTAAATATGCTTACTGATATTGCTATTCACCTGATTCTCCATCGAAACCTGGTTGTGTTTTATCCGAGAAATATAGTTTTCGGAAAATTTTCTTTAAAAAAATACAGTGCTTCTCTTAATTCTTCTTTTGTTATCAAGTGCATGTATTCACTTCCATTCACACATATCCATTGGGAAGGGCGATTATATTGGTGACCTATGCTCTCACGAGGAGTTTATCAGATCAGTAAAATCGGATAGATTTTTCAATATCACCACAATTACTATATAAAGAATATATTTAGCTTATCAAAATGGCATTTGTGAGGTTTTCCCGTAACCTTAGGGATTACTTCATGAGGAAAATGAAAAACTCGCTCCCCTCCTTTGGAAGGGGGATCTCCAATGGAGGACAACTCTGGAGAAATCATAATAATCCCAACTTTTTCCATACACATGTGGCAATACTATTCTGTAATTTGTACACATATGATTGCGATCAATTTCAGAATTAATTATAAAAGTAGGGTTGTATTATGCCTCTAATCTTAAACCCTGACACTGAGCGTATATTGGTTTAGTTTTATTACCGATTAGTTACCATAGTCCTTCTGTTCTGCCAAATATATACAGTAAAAACCATTCAAGACGTTTGATCTTAACCTGGGAGCCTATACTACCTCTTGGAATCTTCCTTCTGAATCTTGTCTCCGGGCAGATTAAAAATGCGCTGTTCCTTTTTTAGTAATCTCAAGTTGCAAACATATCGAATACACCAGAAAGGTGGTGCAGCGTTGATTTTGACGTGAAAAGCGTCTTATCCGGGTTTTACTGGATACATACTAATTTTATAGCATTTTCAACTCTAAATTTTATTTGTAAATCAGTTTCCCCACGTATATGTGGGAAATGTTCGCTTTGAGTTTTGAGTTTTTGAATGTTGAGTTTTTTTCTTATAAGTTTACAGTTGTGCTGGGGTAGTGCTCTAGGAACAAGGCAATAATTTTGCGGTTGTATAAGACTGTTGTAAAATCAAGAACCTCTCGCTTAAGGGAGTTAACTTCTGTTAGGTAAGTTTTAAACTCACGTAACATTTTCTTCCATTGAGAGGAAACGAGTGAAAGATTCTCAGAAAAGAAAGAGAGACGAATAGTTTTCTCTATAGTTTGGCATCTTCATTAGAAAGGAATCATGATCAGACAGAAGTTGTTTGAGAGTAGTTTCCATGACGACGACGCACAGTGGGCTAGAATCGAAAAAAGCTGGCAAAGTGGCCAAAAATGGATTTTTTGAATGCGGGTTTTGAAACTTCGCAAGGTTATTGAAAAATGATTGACTTTTATGTTCCCGTTTGTCGTTTTTCGATATCTTTACGCGTTAAAAAGATACAGGGCGTCAAAATTGAACAATCTTCACAGAAATGGGCAGTCTCGGATTTTTCGGATAAACGTTTAAGTTTGCTAATCTGTAGAGGGTTTGAATAGATACTTTAAGAAAAACAACGATGCAATGATCTACAAAAATTCTTTATCTTTTGACTGGTTGCAACTACCGCTTACAAAAATGAAGTTTTGCTCATTTAAAGCAATAAAATGGCGGTCACCTTTCTTGGACAATTTTCGAGATAAAGTAAGGTATATAAATAGGAAAACGGCCTTATTGCATCAAGATTTTCATACTATGACATAGTCAGAAGTGTTTAGATGTGGAATCCGAAGAAACTGTTTCAATTCAGGTGCCAACTTGGGAATTTGGTGGATTTTTCGTAAGCGCGGCGCGGTCGGACTCACCGCAGTGGAATCCCCTAATGCCGTTTCGCTGTCTTCTTGGTGATACGAAGTCTAACGATTGGCCTCTTTCATGTTAAATTCTGGCTAATTATCCTCAAAACAATTGTGAAAGCAGTTTAAGAAAGGAATGTGATACATCTACTTTACCCAGCGGACGTTGAATTAGGGAAAGTTTAGCATTCAGGTAAACTGCGTTTGCATTTTAAGTAAAATAACTAAACCAAACGTTATTGCGGATCTAAATTCAACATCTATTCCACTTCATACCTACTAAAGTGAGTAAAACACTTTATTTGTGCTATTTACCTGTGCTGTTGTTGGCTAAACGTAGAGGAACGAGGCAACTCATCATCCGACTTAATCCACTCTTGCTCATAATGTGAATGACATGATTCGATCAACATTATCTTTATTATATAAAGGAAATTCGATCAATATTATTCCTTGTGGGAGTATTTTCTAGTCGTTCGAACCCATGATACGACGGCAAAAAATATCGAACTTTAATATCCCATCAAACGATTCTTAAGATTGCATAACTCTATCTCATTCTTCCTCATTTATTTCATATGAGAGATAGTGACATATTCAAATAAATATGTAAATGTTTTTATTTAGTTTATTACGCAATATATCGCTCGGGAGTGTTAAAAATGAGATTTTAGCGAGATTGTCGTGTCCCGAGTATCATTTTTATGCATGGTTATATCCGCGGAGTGAAATTTTTATTCGCTTTCCATCTTCTCTTCCGCTGTCACCGTTTTCTATTTCGTCCTTTCATATTCATGCGATATTTCTCTTCATTTTTTTCATTCCCATTGCCTACGACGAGCGAATGACTCTCGCGAAATTATGCAGTTCTCATTCCACTTTTGGATGAAATTCCGAGCGAGACTGAATTTTTGTCGTCCTCAATTACAGTTTCAGGAATTAGTTAAATAAATTGAGAGAATTGGATGCTCTCGACCGTGAATGGAACTTAGTCCCGTCGTTGCAAAACTGCTGTTAAACATTATACTTCTCTTGAAGAGAATATGTTCTCTCGTCCTTAAGTGAAACAATATGGAATACTTTGCGTATTCATACATTCTCAACCACGATATTAAAGGGAATATATCAAATTATCTCCCAGAAAAGCAGGGCAGCGAAAGGATAAGTGAAAAATTGGTATTTTTACTAAATCAAAAATTGCACTAATCAGAAAAATTCAATTACTGAACTTATTTATTATCCATTCAGCTGTTCAGGAACCGATATAAAAAATTTTAGTAAAGCTTAATTCGAGGAGGTATTACTAAATTTTTGTAACAACATCTCGTAATTATCACTATGTTTTATTCTTTAATTTAGTGTGAATGATTGTAGCTATAAATAATAAAACAACTTTTCAGAAGGATTTGATATGCGTTTCAAATATAATAACCGAAACCGTAAACCGTTATTTTTTCCGTTCCGATTTTCGATTCAAAACTATGCTATTTTACTTAAATTTAAATATAGTCACAAAATTCATCGTAATGTAGAGTTTGCGAAAAAGCAAGAAACGATAAATTAAAATTTGAAAAGGATATATAATTATTATAAGGATATATAAGAATGTATTATAATGGAGTGAAAAAGAAAAACGGTTGGAATCGGTAAGACGTCGGCAGAAGGTGCGAAACCGGAAGTGCACCGAAATTCGTCTTTTTGAAACAGATGTTATTTATTCAAATGAATGTTCGATGAGGGAAAATCTTTCTCGAGCAGAATGGAAATCTTTATTTCGAAGTAAGTGATCCAATGACATCTCTCATAAAAACTGCCCAGAAATGTGCATGCGTAATCTCTATCTCAACGTGGTCATGGCAACAGAATTCTTTAAAATTGCTCTCCAACTGTCGAGTGATGATTTTTATAATATTCCGTATTTAATTTATTTATTTATTTGTGTAACCAAAAGAGATTGCCTTGAATTCGGTGTTATCGTCCAGTGTGTTGTAATATAAACAAAATTAATGCGTCAAATAGAAATAATAACATTGGATAAAAAAGTCTTCAATAAAATAAATTTGAAGATAATGATTATAAACATATCACTATATAGACTATAACATAACTATCTACAGCAACTTATAGACTATAAGCTAGTGCAGGAATTGGTGAGAAGAGATTACAATTTGGAAATTTTTACTCTATGCCTATAATCAAAATTTCATACAAAAACAAACAGAACAGATTACTTGTAATTAGGGAAAGATTATCTACCTGGCATTTGCCTTTGAAGAGAGAGAAGCCCCTCGGAAAACCTCACTCAGGCAGTAGTCATAAAGAGTAAAAGATAAAAATTCATAGCTCTTCTTTTCTTTTACTTAAGCTTTTCTTTATTTTCCTCACAAAACAGAGTAATATCACAGGTGCGAATCGCAAAGACTTCAAAGAACGGCATTTTGTATTCATTAAGGAGTGACCAAAATAAATTCCACTGATATCTCAGTAGATGTCGTGTCACTGCATTTATTAAACAAGCATAAAACAAACAAGAATGGAAACTCTATTATGATTATTATCACATACCAAAAGACAATTAATCAAGATATGGCAGAATAAACTGTAAATACTCAATGATAATAATAATATTTATTGTTACTTCTTACTTATAATAATAAAATATAAGAGGATGTGGGAAAGAAATATGTTACCTGAAGAGCTCTTCAAGCTAATATAAGTTAGGAGTTTAGAGAAAGATAGTGAAGAGTTTTTATTACAATGTGGAGTTAAATATAATTAATAATATCTTATTTAATAAAAATGCTGAGATAATTATTTATCTAATTGCATGAAGATCACGTATTGTAATAATGACAAATAGGATTGCTAAGTTTTGATGGTGCAATTATTCGTAAAGATTTATGGAATAGGATAAAAGGTTATGCTATACAAGAAAGTGCAGTAAGTAAAGCAAATCTACAATTCATACCGTAAATATGTTGATTACATACTAAAATATTGGATGTATGAGAATATTTGGTTTGTGAGAGTTGATATTGAGGATGCCACCTGACTTTTGTTACACTTCAGCAACATTCAAATAAATAAATTAATAACTAACCTCAACTACGTCCGCAACTTTAAGTTTTCAATGTTTAGTTATCATTTTTCCCGTTGAGAAAACCGCGCCTTAAGCGGGATTGCGAGAGCCTGTTAAACGGGTTTTACTGTCGTATACTGTTTTCTAATTTGGTATTTTTATGAGTCGTTGCATGGTATTATGGTTTCACATTTATGTACGCCTGTTCGTAGGATGAAATCCGCAGAAACAATAATCTCAGTCCACACGCGTTCTATTTAATTCCGCCAGAATTTCCTTTCCCTTCTGAGAGAAACCGACTGCCTAAATGGAACTACGATGGACTCTATTCCTCAGTGTTGAGCACATTCGTTCGAAATAAAAAATGAAACTCGCGACATCATTACGTTTGCATGCTCTCTGGAGCGATATAAAGTGCCGTTCCATATGTGCGTATCTCAATTTCATGGCTTTGTTTATTCATGCAAAAGGAATAGCTTTTTTGGGAATTGGCGGTGGATTAACGCGACGTTCACTCGCGGTTGATTACTTTCTGCGGATGTGATTCAGTTAAGAACGAAAATGGTCATCCAATAAATCTTGAGGACTTATCCAATCCAACACTTTACGTACACTACTACTTATTATCATTATGACGACAGAACTCAAAAATAATAAAAATCTCTTCTCTAACGACCTATTTCCAAGCCGTGACTATCTTTCTCGGACAATAAGATTTCATAGAGCGATATCTTGGTTTGCTTCTCTTGGTGGACAGACTATCGTATGTTCCTGTATTCCTAGTCAGTAAAGATGGATAATATAAGAACGAAATCCTATGCATTTTTCGGTAATGTAAGAACAGTCTCATTCCAGGTCGTCTTTATGTAGTGTTCCTCGATCTGGTGATTAAAATTACGATTCATAGTTTATAAAATAAGATTTCAACTAAATATTTTAGCCATTGAACCGAGTAGAAAAACTAGAATGCAGTATAGAAGTAAGAATAAATATATATATATGGGGCATATTTGTATCTTAGACGATGTTTCTGTTTATCTTGAG
Organism: Pachydiplax longipennis; assembly: GCA_036926295.1. NCBI lineage: Eukaryota > Metazoa > Arthropoda > Insecta > Odonata > Libellulidae > Pachydiplax > Pachydiplax longipennis. The sequence continues at coordinate 6,321,896 of JAVFKF010000024.1, read as the reverse complement.
TTAATTCTTTCTAGTAGTGCAGAGATATTCTTAAAAGTGCATTAAAACGTACTAGAAAACAGGATCGCAGTATATACAGTTATCAGACGGTGTCTATTCTTTCCATCATAGTTTTATAGATTGGCAGGCCTTGTCTTCTGCAGATTTATCTTTCGCGATTTGCTCTTACAGAATTAGCGACGTCTTGATCCTTCGCGGTTGAAGATCATCATCACCAGACGATGGCTGTTATTCACTGAAAGCGAATTCTTAATAAAAACTCAACTCATCTGTTCCTTTTTTCTCTGCGTTTGATGTAGTTCCACTAAAATATGCCCTCCTCTGTGAATTTTAGTACTGTTTCTGTAATTGTTATTAGCCAAATACATGCAGTACATCACAATGACACCAAAGTATGACATTCATTAAGGAGTGACCACCGATAGAAGGCTAGTAAATTCTTTTAAAAATATCTTAAACGAAGAGAAAAATAATCCGTTGATAGGTCGCGATCTCAGAGCAGCAAAGTGATCGGCGACGTCACTGATTAGCTGCGAAGAAGCTTAGCAGCAGGTATCTATGTACTTATGAAGGTACATACATTTAAACAACTGTATCTCGCAATCAGTGGAGAAAAACACTTAGGACAAAGCAATTATTTTTATACTTAGTTCTATGTTACGCTAAACAGGTCTTAAAATCACGATTCTATCTGAAAACCTCTCCTTTTAAGTTAGCTGGAATGCATTTTCCGTATGTCCTCAAACACGCAGCTGCAACTCGGAAAACAGCTAAACTTTTCACATCCAAAAAGAATGGATGTATACAATAAGTTTCGGTCATTTCCCGTATTTTGCACACGTATGAATGGACTTGCATCCATCGATTGAAAATCGAGATATGCATTTGTTTTTCGATGTCGCCAAACTTCACGGGAAGCCATTCACGTTTCTTATTATTTCTCGTGATTCCGAGAGAAGAATGCTTTCAGTGCTGTCATTCATGCGTTCCGCGGAGGTCTTTCTTTCAATTACATATTACAACACATTGCTTCCTTCTCTATTTGCTCTCACGGAGTGCTTCAATAAGCTGCTTCATAGTTTTTTGGATATGCTACAGATGTTCCATTTGTATTTGGAGAACAAAAACATCAAGCTGGTTATCATGACGAATTATTCCGTATACAGATTCAACGAAATAATCCTCTATATATTATTTTAAAACACACATTTTTGGTGACCGGGATTTTTCTCCCTTATTACTAAACCAATAGGTATAAATGAATGACCATTTGAAAGGTACAGTTTCCAGTAGCTAAAAATAGTCAAACGAAAAATCAACCATTTGTTAAACAAATTGAATTAATATTTAAATCATCGCGTTGCGTCCTGGACGAAAAAATGCCCGGGTTGCTATATACAGATTCAATTTGTTTACTTAATGACGAATGTGAACAAGTTTTAAAATCGAATAAATCACCTATTCTCGGTCATAAAATAATTGAAGCAGTTTTCGCAATTAATATTACAGTCTCCATGAACGAAACTTCGACGTCGTACGCAACCACAGTAGTTTAATAAGCAAGCCACATTGCATCTTTTGGGAGCAGAACGACAGCCAAAGAAATATGAACATTGCCGAATATGAAAGTTTGTGTCACGGTTTTATCGTGTGGTATGTTTGAATAATTTTGCATCATATTACTTCCCGGTAGTTTTAATTTAAGATCAACAATATTTAAAATTCGATTTGGGGTATTATGATTAGATTTTGTAGTATTCATAGAAAAATTAGATAAATTAATAACGAGTCATGCGATCAAAATAATTAGGTCGTAAAGTTGTTTTCCGAGAATTCAAATTTATTTTGGTGAAACTTTCGTCTGTTGCAATATTCACATATTTATATAATAACATTCGATAACATTTATACTTTCACGTTCTCTAATATAATTGGGATTTATTTGGGTTCATGTGGGAAGCCATTAGAAAACGCAAGACTTTATTTGGCCATAGGGTTTCGTTACTGGATATGTAGATAACGATATCTATCGCTACAAATGAGGTATATCGAAACAGACACCTATAAAGAATATGGAGGTGTTTATTGTTAGGTATGTTTTAGTGTTTGTGTATTCGTTTGTTGCGATTAGTGTTTGTTGAAGTGTTTTAGGGTGGGGAAATTGAGTATCATGTGTCGTCTGCGAAATTTTCACACAGGGTAACTAGTTATAATTATAATAAAAGTTCTTTGTTTAATTAAGAGGATATAGGGAGTTCCTTTGAATTATTCCATGGATAGATAAATATATAGAGATTATATCTTATATTACATTCTTTCATTATGTAAAACATAGAAAATAGGATGAATGCCTTAGGTTGCCTCGGAGGTGAACCTGAATTGGGGTAACTTTCATACAGAGATATAATATTTGAGGTTATCTTGCAAAAAAGTTACAAGATTAACAAATCAAACGCTTTAACAACTTAAACCATATAAGATATGAACATTAACCAGATGATTTCAAAAGAGACTTAAATTAAACTTAAACTAATCCGATGGAAGACCTGCCTAGCTGAAAATTTATCTGTTCATTTCACGTTTTAAGCAAGTATTAATGACAAGTTATAAATCTTGTAGCCCATGCAAACAAATGATTTCTCGAAACAGTTAAACCAGGATTGGTTAAATGAACATTGGCTTTCTGGCCAATGGTCTTAATTACACAAGAGTCATTTTTTCTTGAGGAAATAACAACCTGTTATAATATTGACTGAGCAAAATTACTGTACTAAAAATATAAAAATTTTGCTCAAAAAGCGCATGACTAGTTGCTTAAAACAATTGTATAGGTCGGCCATACTGGAAGACATTTTAAGTTAATGGCCAAATAACATGCTAAATATGTATTTCCAACTGGTTCCTATCAGTTGAACTTTGTGATTTGTTTCTAACTCCTCCGCTAATTTTGTGCCTATATTTTTACATGTAGCAAAAAAGGGTTGTCGGATCGGTATTTTAGAACAAGATGAGACAATCCAATAAATTTAAATGTCCTCGCCTTCAAATGAATACGTCATCCATTCCTTTCCTCGTGTCAATTTTCCTTTGTCCTTCTCCTTCCTTCCTTTGGATTTCCCTTACGTATGATGGCTTTCCGCGAATTCTACCTGATTCTATTTTCCTTCTCTCTTTTTATTCTTTTGCTTTTAAATACTTTCGTCTTCACTTGCAGATGACGCTTAAGCCTCGAACATGGCCGTGTGCTTTTTTGCGTTTTTTTGCAAAGATAACAGAATCTAGTATCCTTAGGACTCCTCTACTATTTCTCCTAAATTATTTTAATCTTAATTGCCGCTTCGGAAATGCTTCTTCCACCTTTTTATGAGCTGCCACGCTACTGTAAACTATAAACCCTAATAAAATTTCTCCAGAAGCCTCATTAAAAGCCGTTTTCAGCAGAGTTGTCCTACATTCGCTTGAAAAAATACGATCCCAAATTAAATGTTTCGCTCACGATCCTTCATTCACTATTTGCACATTTCACGAAGGATGGAATACCTTCAGTAATGAGTATGACCATTATATTTTTATCCGTTTTTGCAGTGGTAAATAAGGATGCGCAGAGGTCTCATTAAACTTGCTATTTCATCCATTCTTTGGGAATGTTTTTCAAGCGTTTTAAACCGCTATAGTTGGGGAAACGAAACCACATGGACACCTCATCAGAATCACGGCTCTAGAGGATATATTGAGGCTTATCCTTATCAATTGTATTTAGTTTCTTAGAGACCCCCAGATAGTTAAGTGGATAGCACGTACTCCTTCGATGGAAGCTATCTGGGTTCCCGGCTCAGTCATCAGTTGACCAATGAAGAAATTAAGAAGCTAAATTAATAAGATCAAAAAAATCCATATAAGATTTTATACGCAGTCTTACAGTTTTCGATCAAATATTGTTTTTATTTCCATGGATCTATAAACCCATCAGAGGGTTAAATCGAGTTTTCTAAAACGTGATTCATTTTAATAAACTATCTGGAGTTTTAATTTTGGGTTTCCGTTTGTGAAAAGAAATGACTGATTTCTAGTTGTCTCGTGCGAAAATTTCAACACAAATGAGCAGTGGGGCGCATGCTATTTAACGAAAAGGAAGTGGTATTTATAATGAAATGATGAAGTAAGCTGTTTGATAGTGTTACACAAACCTACATATTCGGCAATGCTCATGATTTTTTAGTTCTGCTCTCACAAATGAAAAGTTGCTGGCTTATAAAATGTTGTTACCTTCGCTCAAGGAGACCGTATACTTCACGCGCAAAGGCTATAACCAGAGTTGGCCATCCACTACAACCAAGGAAATATCCTTGTTGGTATAACTGATTTTTAAGTAAGTTTACCATAGTACGAAATGCATCTTCATACTCGTGACATTCAAGAAACTAAGTTCGACAATCGACGATTTAAAGTAGCCAAAGTGGAAATATACAAGGAATCAAAGTTGCTCAATTTTATTTGGCATTTATCCAGTCAATATACAAGAACTTCACATTCGAAAAGCGAATTATATCAATTATCATCTTATTATCGGAGAAAGAAATTGAGCGATTCGAGAAACAGAACATAGCTGGAGATTGTTAAATTTGTACTATGAAGGTAAACTGTTATTTTTCGCGCTTCATAGCAACGACACAATGTGGAGGTCGAATTGACCAATCATCATTGGTATCGAGGCGTTTCTGTTTGTGGGATGAATGGGCAATTGTGACAAACAAAGGAACATTAGGTCTCGCAATGCGGATGAAAGAACCCATCGAACCAATCGAGTTGAACGGGAGGCCAATTTAACGAAGAGACGTGGTCCAAGGATTCTGCAGTTTTAAATGAAGTCAGAAGTGGGACTAAAACGATTTTAACCACTTGATATTCAAATTAGACCAAGTTAGGTCGTCTTAAGGAAGGAAGAGAGGATCTCGATGTGACCTACAGGGCATCGAAGCGGAACCAAGAAAAACGGACAATATCATTTCACCTGAGGGCAAACTGATGAAGCTATAGTAAAAACCAACGACTTGCAGCTAACTGAAATGCTCACTTTACGTTCGAGTAGATAAATCTGGTCTAATATTTTTATAATTATTTTTTAATATCATAAGTCATGTTCAAATATGAAATTAAACTGATTTGAAAGACTAGTGAAAAATACGTTCAACATGAATATTCAAAAATTCACAGAATACATTCCAATCTTCGATGGAATCGTTTAACTATTGGCGTTTGAATGAACACACACGCTAAGAAGAGCACCTCAGTGAATGCATTTCCAATAAATGAAAGACCTCAGAATTTCAGAAAAGTAATCAGTAACAATCATAGCTTTCATAGATGATTGGAAGAGAAAATTTTAATTTTTACTGCCTGAAAAATTGTAAGGAACAATATCCTGGCGTATATCATTTTTGTTGTCTCCAAATCCTTCATGGTTTTTCCCTTTTCTTGTCCATTTTCCACCGCACGTAATTTTAAAAAAATGTCTTGATCATCTGCTCTCTGAAAGTAAATGTTGACTCTATACAATGCCTTAAAAGTACACACGGCTCTGAATTCGACCACGTTTTCTCTACCCCTTTAGCGTTCTCGTTATTGCACATCAACTGTGTCGTCCCAATCATCTCCTAATGACTTCACGTACTCCATCCAGTATAAGAAGCTGTAGAACCCTCACATTTCCACGGTTCACGCTTGATAAAATAAAATAATTCAGAATTCTCTTTACAGGACTTAACTATACAAGAATCATTTATGTTAACTTTCATTGTTTGAAGTTAAAAAAAATAACTCCGACGCATATCGCAGAGAATGTCCAGGATTTGAGTCAGGCTTTGAAAAAGAATTATATAGGGATTTCTCGCAAATATATTTTCGCCTTGGCCAGACCACATCTAAAATATGCGGCAAGTATATGGGATCTAGTGGATGAAACGGGCCCCCTTGAAGAAACAAACTCATACGTTTCATTAAAAATGCTGCGACAAAAAGACAAACGTTACGAATATGCTCTGAGACGCAGGTGAGGAATCCTTGAAATTTTACAGTATGATGCGACCCCCCGCTTCTTCGGCCAATGAGAGTAAAGTAAGAGATGTAAGAACAAGTCATTTCAACGACCCATTCTCTCCGCGAATGATACTCGATAAAAGAAAGCTAAATAATTAGAGATCGGTGTTTACACCAGTTGCCACGCGCCAAAGGGTGGCTTGCAGGGTATATATGTAGATGCATATTGTATGTCATGGATTTAATTAATTACATTAATAAAATACTGTTGGAGTTTAAAATGATTTCTTCGATAGATTTCTGTTTGTTACTCGAGTACAATCCACCAAAGTGCAACAAAACTAAGCGTCCTCTAAAATATATCAAATTCTGTAACGAGAGGAATTCGCCGCTTGACGGGTGCATCTCTCAACTGAATCAATTGGCATTCCTACTTCAGTGCGAGATTCAATAGACATCGAAGGATGTTTCGATTCAATGGAACGACTTCATTAAGTGAAGATCAGAGAAAGGAGGAGACAAACTCCATTCACAAACGAGACAATATACGAACGCCAATTTGATGACCTATTATTGTCCCAAAATAAGTCCAGTAAAACCCGGTTAAGACGCTATTCTGGAACAGAATGAAAACTGCTCATTAAGTGGAAAATAACCCAGATATTAAAAATTTATTTATTTTAGATTAGATAACAAAATGGAATGGTTTTGGCTCCTAAACAAGTGCTTCACGTGTGTGCCTTAAAGTGAAAAAGAATCTTTAGTTTGTTATCTGTATGTAAATAGAGGACTGTTATTGTGTAATACTGATTTCCTTCTTGTCATATTTGTTAAGAATCGTCTCTTTTTCGTACGAAGAGAGCATCTTCGTTTATTATTTAATTATCGTCATTTTACTATATAATGAAGCAATTTTTACCTTATAGACGATTCTGAGAAAGAACAAATTATCTTACAGCTGTGTATGAAATTTACGCTCAACTGCAATGCAATGCCACTCTAGTTAATTAGATCTGTCCACAACTTGAGATTGCTTATAATATAAACATCACCATGAGGCTTTTTAATCTCCGGTCTATCGAATGAGGATAGGCTATTGCGAGTTTCAGTGTATCTGGGAAAAAATCTGCCTTATAAGCGAGTAGCAGTACGTCCTCAGCTGTATTTTTACCGAGACAGAGAAAGTAGTATTTCTACTTAAATACGATATGCTGTGAAAAATTATAATTTCGCTTTATTCACGAAGGTAGATAGGTAATTCAGCGAAAGTTTTGATTTTTTGAGGCGGTTAAGGTGCTTTTAAAGTAATGAGAGAAAGCTATATTTTTCAAATTGAAAATACTGTGTTTATATCTACTTCTATATTGGCTTTAAATACACTATAGACATTTCTATGTCCGGCTTCAGTAGGATCATAGAGAACAACGACTGGAACCCCATTGCTTAAATATCTTTTCAAGAGAAATTTTTACAGCAAAAAATATACTACAGAAATATAACAGGAAGACTTAGAGTGAGGTGCTAAATAACTCCGAAGGACGAACTTTCACAGTTATTCTTACAGAAATCCTTCCGAAAATATCTCTGAAAGTTTTTCGTCACGAAAATTACGTCCGTTTAGATAAGGAAAGTCCGAGAGAATTGAATGAGAGTGAATGAAGCGCATTGGTCAACCCTTTATGGGAAATGCGTTGGAAAAACATGAGTGGAATGGCTTCCTCAGATTCAAACTGCCTTTTCTCAAACCGACTGTTATAACTCACTAGGAGTCGTTTAGTAAGTGTCTTTCGATATTTGACGATATTGGTTTTGGGAGGTAGTGAATAATATAAACAATAGTAATTTTTGTTGGTACAACCCGATACCCTTTAAAAATATTGTCATTACTTTAAAATTTCCAAAAATGCTAAAAATATCATTTTCGGAGGGTAACTACTCATCTGAAGCCCTAGAAGGTATCCGAATAGGATGATCAAGTAGAATAAGCTCGTAAAATTACATGTGGAGCTATGGATATGGAAAATATTAGGCAATGGCTCAATCATCAACTTAACCTAATTATTGTTTTAACGTTGTGTTGCATTCAGTCACCTATAATAAAAATCAAATAATCATTGTATTGGTACAATGCATTCAGGAGAATAAGTAACTCAAGAGAGAAGCGAAACTGGGACAACAGCTGAAGCAGTTAAACTGTAAATAACTAATTTTTAAAGAGAAGCATATATCACATTCATACGGAAATAACGTCCTTCGTGTAGGTGTGAATCATTAGGGACATACTAGAAAGGGAGATGAAAGGGCATTTTGGACATCGCAGCTACTTAGTCCAGTAGGCTTCAGATAAGTAGTTAGTCTCCAGAAATGAGCTTTTTAGGTTTTTAAAATCTTAATAAGTTTTAAGGAGTGCGTGGTGGCACCTACAAAAATTATTACTATTGTTTATACATTATTCTCTATCGCTCTATCGGAAGAGACACAAAACGACTCCTTAAGAGGCTCCTTATAAGATCAATTTGCCAGTAAAGTCAATAGCTCGGATTTGGTTGAAAGGATTTTAGTTAGTTTAGTAGACAAGGGGGTCTAAAATTGAATATATTTAAATAATATTTTAATATTTAAAACATAAAATAAACAAATACCTGAGTATTAAATAACAGATAAACTCGCAAAAATAAGTTTGTTTTGGAGTTGAATCTTAACACACGCTTAATTCCTACTGCATAATTTAATTCGAATTTCTTCGACTAATATTTTTGTTTCAAAATTCTAAATTTTTTTGCTCCAACAATGTTCATTTTACCTCAGTGTAATTAGAGGAACGTTTAATAAACTTTTTTAAACTACTTGCAGCTAATTGTTGCTAACTCTTGTTCCAATATCTGATGCAATGCAGTGTAAATGAAATAGCTAGAAATAATTTTACAAATGTAGGAATAAGATTGGATAATAGTCGGAGCGAAAATACTGGTTAGAAAAGGTTTGACGTTAGCAGATGAAGCGGAACTGAATCGACATTTTAATTTTTGGTTCAACCGGAGTGAAAACTGGAACGAAAAATATTTCGGTTCGATGCACTAATTCAGGAATCAGCCTAGGAATAGGCTAGCAAGATAGCTGACCCCAGCGGCCTAAGTTGTAGTGGAGGGACTAGACAGACTAATCATATTTTGTATTTCTGTCATGCCCCAAGTAGCAGAGGCTAATGCAAGTGCTTGGGTTGAATGATAACCATCTAATAATATAATTTATTTGACTAGAATTACTATTAACTTCCCATGTATTCAGTTGTCACTATCAATAATAAGAGAGGTATAAAGCCAATGAACCGCCGAACCGTATTGTTTTATACTTTCTATTCTTTTATATTTCCAAATCACTATCGAGAAAAAGAGATCCTAAATTCCTTTCTAGATCTTTCCGTCTTTTTTTAGTGCTAGTTCCCAACTTCACTTGAATGGTGACCATTGAAAGGAAGGATATCCTGTTGCTTCCAAGGCTACTTAGACCTTTTCTTTTCTCCACACTATTGAAGGGTGTGAGGAAAGTTCATGTTTATAATTTCAAAATAAGTGAAACAATTTAATGAAGGCATACGAATAAGTTTCTCAGAAATTCTTCTTAAGAAAGTAACCATCTGAACCCCTCTGAAAGTGCGTCTCAATTTCTATCGAAAGTTCTGTTTCATTGGATAATTTGTTTGCGAACCTAAAAAATATCCACCGTCTTGAGAAATACTTGAATACTGGTTTTATCTCAACAGTTTATCTTCATTTTGAATTAATGCCTCAGGATATAGGAGCAGTTTTAAGAATCCTTTGCTATCGATAAAATCCAATTCCATGCAATTTCAAGTAGATTTTAAAGATATAAAAAGGTTAAAACTGTGCGATCTCATACAAAAATTTTTAATCAGGAGCCTAATAAAAATGTTCTTGTTACTTCGTGTAATTGAAGTATTTTGTTGTTTAGTTACTAATATCAAACAAATGGTATAAACCCTAAAACAAAAGGAAAAAGATCTATAATTGCACCCATTACTACAGGACGAAAGGTGGCTTGAAGGAAATTGATTTAGATGTAAAATAATATGATGGGAACGATAAAAAGTCAAACTATGACGGCAGATGATCAAATCTTTCACTGCAGGGTCCTCAACAGCATTTTGAAAGAAATTGGTTGTTCTCTCTCCGTCTTCAAATAACCTCCTTTTCAGGAGGCTCAGATATCTTTAGCGCAGGGTCTGTCCACTTAGATAGCGAAATTCTCATCGAGTAGCGCCTCTACCGGCACGTCTCCTAAGTAACTCACTCAAAGCCGCGCTCCCAACACCTAGCTTGACGTCATAGCGTCATAACGGCTACAGCGGTTACAGCTACCTTTTGCAGTAGTGTTTTGGTAGCTTCTTACCGATTTATTTCGTTATATTTTGTGGCCAAAATGCCGAGAAAAATCCTTACATGTGCTGTGAAGGATTGCAGGAGTACCTCTGGCGTGGGTGATAAGCTGCTGTTTTGCTTCCCTAAAGAAAGAGTAGCGTAAGTGCAAGTGTGGTGTTTCAGTTTACGAATTTTATGAGTTTCTCATTGAGGGTAGAGTTAACCCAACATACTACGGGTTAGTCTGTGAGATAAATTAATGGGTTTATAGATGTATTCAATTCGGACATATTGTAAAGCAGCTTCCTCCAAGTTTTGGCGAGTAAAGCTTGCATCCGCTGAAGCACGTGTGCACGACTTCTTTAAATAATTATTTTTCATTGTTAAATAATAATTTTCATTGTTATATTTTCCCTTATACTGTTGTGATAAGAATTCTATTCATCGTCGTGCTAGGATGACTGAGTTACTTTCGTTAGAATATTATGTTCCCAGTTTTGAGTAATCGCAGCTTAATGTTTCTTGAGTTAAACATTTGTGCTTTTAATGTTATGTTAATAATGTTATTTATTTTCAAGATTAACAAGAGTATTATGCCATCTAACACCATCAAATCTAGTTATAATTTTATTATCTGGAAAGTTTGAAAGTCGTGCAGTATCTGTTCCTTGAGTTCTAGGGTAATATACAAACACGTTATTTTATAATATAAGATCATGTGCCTTTAAAAGGGCTCGTATAAGGCAAGATGGGTGTGTATATTATGTGTGTTTCCTCTGTATACTAATCTCCCTATAATATCTTTGTTTTGCTGTCTGTTTTGCTTCCCTAAAGAAAGAGTAGCGTAAGTGCAAGTGTGGTGTTTCAGTTTACGAATTTTATGAGTTTCTCGTTGAGGGTAGAGTTAACCAAACATACTACAGGTTAGTCTGTGAGATTAATTAAGGGGTTTATAATGTATTCAATTCGGACGTATTGTAAAGCAGCTGAGGCTGCTGAGCTGATGATATATTCCCAGTTTTGAGTAATCGCAGCTTAATGTTTCTTGATTTAACCATTTGTACTTGTAATCTAACACCATCAAATCTAGTTATAATTTTATTATCTGGAAAGTTTGAAAGTCATGCAGTATCTGTTCCTCAAGTTCTAGGGTAATATACAAACTCGTTATTTTATAATATAAGATCATGTGCCTTTAAAAGGGCTCGTATAAGGCAAGATGGGCATTCTATTATGTGTGCTTTCTCTGTATACTAATCTCCCAATAATATCTTTCACAGCTGTCAGAAGTGGGTTGAATTCTGCCAGAACCCTGAGATACACCAAAAGTTCTTGAGTGGCTCATTACCCTCATTGAATTATTTAAGGGTTTGTAAGCTGCACTTTGAAAGGGAATCTTTCACTCATGATTTGAGGAACAAGTTGATTCGAGGAGCAGTTCCAACCCTGTTGCATGCAGACATAATTGAAGGTCACGATGCAGGTACTTCAACTCCACTCATCCATCACTTGTCTCTTACGGCCATATCTCAACTTACTCTCATTTCTCTTATAGATCCTGAGATTCATTCTCCTTCCCAATCTTCCCCCAGAACTTCACGGTCTTTACTGCCAGAGTTCATTGAGGCTACACAACCCTCAGCCTCCACACCTCTCTCCCCTCTACCACTAGCCTCACCACTTGTAGAGGAGTGCATAGAGGCCATATCTCAACTTACTCTCATTTCTCTTATAGATCCTGAGATTCATTCTCCTTCCCAATCTTCCCCCAGAACTTCACGGTCTTTACTGCCAGAGTTCATTGAGGCTACACAACCCTCAGCCTCCACACCTCTCTCCCCTCTACCACTAGCCTCACCACTTGTAGAGGAGTGCATAGAAAAGATCTCTCTGTCATATATAAATATGACAAGGCATAAGGATCTTACACCAAAGAAGAAGAAGCTCTTTTGGTATGCCAAAAGAAAGGAAAGGGAAAATAAGAAACTTAAGTCATCGGTGAGGAAACTGAAGATGCTGCTGAGGGAGGCATCTGCATCAACAGGCTCCCTTTCCCAAGTGAGGGAAATATTGAATTCCTCACTGTCCCATAATGCTGCTGTTCTTCTCGGATCCCAGCTAAAGAGTGCTGGAAGGAAGCCAAATGGGAGAAGGTGGACCCTTGAGGAAAAATTGCTTGGTCTTGCCCTCTACAAGAAGAGCCCAAAGTCGTACCATCTACTCCGATACATCTTCACCCTTCCATCTCGCTCATCTATCAATCGACTTCTTCATTCCATTCCATTTTCAACTGGAATTAACAAACAAATATTTGCCTCTCTTTCTCACTCTTTAGGTGAAATGGAGGATTGTGATCGCATCTGTGTTCTAATGTTTGATGAAATGTCAATCATGGAACATTTGGATTATAATGCTTCAGTTGATTTCATTATTGGGTTTGAGGACCATGGATGCAATAGGAGGAGTAAGAATCCAGCCAAGTTTGCTCTGGTATTCATGGTTTGTGGTGTGCTGAAGAAATGGAAGCAACCCATTGCTTTCTTTTTCAGTGCATCTCAGACAAAATCTGAGGTGATTGTCTCTCTCATGAAAGAGGTATTGCTGCAATGCCATGAAGCTGGTCTTCGTGTCATTGCCACTGTTTGTGACATGGGCACAAACAATGTAAAAGCCATGCGGTCCATGGGTTCATCCATCTCTCATCCATACATTGAATTCGGAAATCGTACCATTTTTACTATCTTCGATGCTCCTCACCTGTTGAAAGCAACAAGGAATTTGTTTATGGCCCACAACTTCATAATTCCAGTGAAGATGGGTAATGAGGTAGTACTGGGCATGCCATCCTGGAGTCATATCCAGGATGCATATAAACATGCAGCAGAAGCCATCCTGTACAGGCCTATTCATAGAATAACAGAAGATCACATTAACCCCCAAGGTTGGTAAACTACCACAGTAATTATTCAATTTATCGGGAAATCTCATTTAGTAACTTTCCATATTACCTTTTCAGGACGAAAGAAGATGAAAGTGAACTTGGCAGCCCAAGTTTTCAGTCGCTCTTTGGCAGTTTATATCGAAGAAGGATCTCGTTCAGGTGAGTGTCGTAAGATTATCATAGTTTAGATATTTTTATGGGAATACAATTCTGTTCTGATTACCAATTTCTATCAACAATAATTCAGGGTGGTTGCCTGGGACTGCATTATCCACAGCATCATTCATTGGATTTATAGATGAATTATTTGATTCAATGAATGCTGATGGAAAAGCAGCTGCATTAAAGCCACTGAAGAGGCTAGTCTCCATGGAAAGCCCTCATTTCCAGTTTTGGGAAAAGGCTGCCCCAATTATTACAGATTGGAAGATGGAGAAGGAGAGGAGGGAGGACGGGATAAGGTTTTGCCCTGTACCACCAACCCAGAAGGGTTGGCTTACAAACCTGAATGCTTTTCCTTTGATATGTATGGAGATTCTCAATACTGTTGATGCTAAGGCTGAGATCTCCACCAGGGCATTCAATCAGGATCCACTGGAGAACCTGTTTGGGTGCATAAGGGGAAGCTGTGGGTCCAACACCCACCCCACAGCAACTCAATTTATAGGAAGCCTGAAATCTGGGGTCATCAGTAGGTTAGCTTCTCTGCATCCACCAACCGCAGGAACTGTGAAGATGATGAAATGGCTCTACTGGACTCCCTCAGGGCTCTCATAGGGACAAATGAGGAAGTGCTGTTAGGGAGGGAGGAAGAGTGGAACTTCAGTGGCTTCATCATAATAGATGCTTCAGAGGCAGAGATGAACCCAGTATTAGCTGCTGTCTGCTCACAAGTTTTCAGAAAGTCTGAAACTTGTGAGCAATGCAAGTCAGCCATAATGACTGAGACTTGTGGACCTAGTAAGGAGTTGGCTGCCATTGTTCTTCTTGCATCTCAGTTGGCTGAAGCATTTATAAATGAAGAGCCACAGAGGAGCAAGTTGTGCCATCACATAGTGAGAGCAGTAGAGCCGCAACTTTCATTTCAGTGGCTGGAAAGGAAATGTCCTCCTCACTGGAATGACATTAAAAATGTCATTCTTGAGGTGTTGGTGAGGAAGACAATTGTCCGTTGGTGCCAAGAAATGAATAGGAAATGATGGTGAGTAATATGCTGAGAATGTCAGAATAAGTTTTTGAGGATACAGTGAAAGATAAAAAGATTAATGTATATGTGTTTACATTTCATGATATCGTAAGTTATCCATACCCTGTAATCTTTTGTGTCTATAATTCTGACTTTTCCAGTCGTCAGAGGAAGGGCTGTTTCCTGCTGCTCATCGCCTCCATTATTTGGTGCAACATTGTACATGGTAAGGTGCTGATTATGTTATTTATAAGTTACTGGGAATTTAATAGGTAATGTGGGGGCACATGAACCTACCGAAAGGTAGAACACTTTATATATATTTTTCTCCTATGTAGGAATAACTTGTGTGATCATGGTTCTCATAGGCCTCTTGGGGATCTCTTTCCATTAAAAAGAGAAACGCATTCCTGCTGTTTACCTCCAGGGTGAATGTGGAAATAACAGCTATTACCAATGATATTGGACACCAATGTTATCGTATTTAAACTGCAGATCATCTCCAGGATAATTTTGAATTATTGGTATTGTTGTTTTATACCCATTGGTATTGTTTAATTATATGGTGATGTATGTTAAACAAGTGATTAAATGTAATATGTTTTTGTGTCCTTATGACTAAAAAGGCTCACATCATGCAGTTTCCACAGCATCTTGGTGTAAGTCCTAACCATGCTGCACTTTTAAACATCTCTTTGTAGAATATGCGTATTAATTCAAATAAACTACAATTCTTGATGTAACATTTGTTTTCTTCCATATCTTTTGAATAAATGACGATTTGCGCAAGCAACGACTGGAATTAAAAGCCAATAGAGCTGTATAATATATGAAGGAGCTCATCTTATGGGGTTATTCAAATTTCCGCCTAAAACTGACAGAGCCACCTATGACCACGTCTCCGAACTACAAACTTCAAAAAACTCCTTCATGGGCCAATGCAAGGGAGTAGACACTCCCTGCTTTAGCGATATCTGTTAGGCAAACGAAGAACTACAAGATGAATAGCCGTGATCGCTGTGACACTAACCTAAGGAAAACATCCACAAAGAGATATGTTAATTTTCGTAAAGTTTCCTGGTTCGTCTTTCAGCCAATCACCAAGAATCCATACCGTAATTTCGGTCAACACTTTCAAAAATTCATTATGCTTCGGCACTATGTTCCCGGTAGCTCGTGAGTTCGTTGTGTGATAAAACTGTACTGGAAAGGCGAGATGGAGAGAGAGGACCCAAGTCAATCTTTTGATGAACCACTCAGCAGGTTGAGGTATGGTGCCCCTACGTATAGATTAAACATTAATTTAAAGATTGATCTCTTTTACCAACATCACTTTTGGTAATGACAAACTTAATACCGGCTTCAAACTTGTCAATAAATGTGAAAGGTATGGTATGAATAAAGAGATATAGGGAAAAAACATACTGCCAATCTAGCAACATATATTGAGATTCATTTCCGAAACTCAAGCAAGGAGCTCCAAAGCACCAATGAAAAGTTCATTTATTTTATTTGGTAAATTCACCATTTCATCGAAATGTCACTTCCGAAGATCTCTTCGTTTTTGTGTCTCGTTAGAATAAATGTTGTTTGCATATGGAATCAACCAAAGCCAAGTTTGGCAATGATTTGAAATGTTAACATAATCATATACTAACAAATTAATAAGTTAACCGAGTTCTTGCGACTTACCTCAACACTGGCTTCAGGTTTGCAAATCAGCCTACATTCACTTTCAGGTGTCCTTTGAATTTGGCAGTAGCCATGTCTCGATATTAAAGTCTTCAAATTATTCATGCAGTATTATGGAGCCTAAGGAGTATTTGTACATGTTGCGCAAGAGATTGGTGTGCAATACATTTCCATATCCTTTGAGTCTCTTGAGCTTACAGTATAAATGAGGCACAGACAGAGTTGAAGGTTGTGCACATTCAAGTTAGTATAAGCAATACCTTATATTTATTTATTTTGTCGATAATTTCAATGAACGCGTATGGTCAATAATGTTGAAACCCTAGAAAACTCATTTTTTTCTCCAGGATTGGCTGAGGCCTGGAATTTGAAGGCTCATCTAACATTTTTATGAACGTTTAATAAATGATAGGAAGCAGCAATAATCCTTTAAATTTACATGATCCAATTGCTTATATAAAGGGCAATTCCATTTAATTCTCACTCAGTCACTTCACATCTGTATTGATATTACAATGCTAACCTATTGGCATGAGGTAGGGGATGTTATGACACTTTGTGGATCACTGTATTGGTTGGTACCAGTATTTGGATTGCCGCTCCTCTTATGACCAGAATATCCCGCTGACAGAGTGAATTGACTCAACTTGGTAGTTTAGTAATATGAACATCTCACCAAGAAAGTGAAAGGCTCAAGTCCCAGTCATGTCAATGTTTTTCACTTCTGTTCATCCTTTTTGTGTCTCTTTCCTCACGAGAATATCTGCTAAATATTTATCTCCAAATTCATTCACTAACCATTACATATTTATCAACCTGGACTCAACCTTTTTGACATGGAAGTAAATTTCATTAAAAGAATGCAAAAGTATTCCCCAGTTAATGGTATAAGTTGTTTTAGTATAAAAATAATGTATTTCCATTTTAAGAATTGTTTTATTTTTGATCAAAAGTTATGGGACCAGAAAACTTCTCATTGATTGTTTGAATGAGTCTGAGGCATGGAAAAAGCTAGCTGAATCTCTCGGTATATTCAGGTGAGTCTTTGCTTCAAACACCCCAAATTATCTTTTGATGTTTCTCTTTTGTTGTTCAGAACTGCATTTATTTATTTTTAAAGCAATTTCCCCCTCTTTCCTTTGAAGTAATGCTGAAATTCATAGCTTAGAAGTGAATGCTTCACCTGCTAGTTGCCTTCTGCGGGAGCTGGAAGATCGTCTTTGCACTATTGGAATTTTAGTTGAAAGACTTCGTGATTGTGAACTCCATTTAGCTATATATGCTATATGTGGCCCAGGCAAGTCATATTTTAGTTAATTTTTAAAGCTATTTGCATT
Organism: Pachydiplax longipennis; assembly: GCA_036926295.1. Taxonomy (NCBI): domain Eukaryota; kingdom Metazoa; phylum Arthropoda; class Insecta; order Odonata; family Libellulidae; genus Pachydiplax; species Pachydiplax longipennis. The sequence goes on along the minus strand of JAVFKF010000024.1, from coordinate 6,304,325 downwards.
TGTGATCACTCTTCATGTAGTTGTTTTCCTATATCCATTGTATATTGTTTTACTGCCAAAGTTATCAGAGCTTTCCACTTTCCATGTTTCTTTTCCAATATTTGTGTGCATATATAGTCTTTTATATAAAATAGTCAAGATTTTTGCAGTCATCCTTAAAAAGGACTAATTTTTATATCTGGAATTTACAATAGCCATGAAAATTTTTCATTTTTACCTGGTTCAGTCAACTTTATCATCAGATGCTGTTTCATTCACATGAAAGTTTTTCATAAACTTTTTATTTAAACTTTATTGAATGAATATTTAAAATTGAATGAATGGAGATTTATTTTTCCTATCTTTTTATATATTGTTTTAGTATTTTAAATTAAATCTATTTTCGAAGTCTGTATAAATATATTTAGTATTAATATCTTTATTAATATCTTTTACATTAAATTTAATTAATTTATTATACAATATTTATTTCATTCAATTCATTACCAAAATTTCCTTTGTTAAATTATGTTCTTTACCAAAGTGTGGTATACATTAATTTTAAGTGTGTATCATTTATGTATTTTTTATCTCCTTTATTTTATATCCTAATTCATGTTATGAAATTATTTCAGACAACTTTATTTAGAAGTTGAAAACCATACCTTAGTCGTTTGGAAGGACCAGTGTCTTCTAGGCACCTGTAAAGGCTAGGATTACTGAATTCTAAGAGCCACTTTCAATTGCCATGTTATCATCATCAGGGCTTAAAGGAGTACTGCAACCTTGAAGATGCTGTCCCTAACAAACTACTGAGTGTTTTCAACTTCTAACTCAATAGCAGTCATTTTCCAATTTTCTTTTCATATATAAACTTTATTCCAAACTTTCTCTTTAGATCTATTATTTAGTATTTTCATAGATTCATTTTCTCATCACTAATTTTGTTCATTTCTGTGAAATTTCGAAATGTTGTTTAAATAATCCTTTCCTTCTTTTTAGAGCCATTGATGATAGTGAAGCATCCATGTTTGTATGGTGAATTGGGCAACAACGAGGAATCAAAGAAGGATTCGTTGCTCATTCCATTTGGAGGAACTTTGAAGTTGTTCTGCAAAGCCACTGGGCTGCCTCCTCCTATTTACACATGGTTCAGGGAGAATGAAGAACTAGATCAGACAGGAGAAATACTGACTATTGATGATTTTGGGTCAGTTTCTAGACCAAACTTAAATGAAAAAAACATCTTATTCCTTATAGGTAAACAAAAATTTACTTAAGGTATTTAGACACCCTTAAAGTCTTCCTAAGCAATAGCTCAATTGGTATTATTTCATACCATTTTGAAGATGCAGAGTAGATCATCCATAGAGCAAAATAATCTGCATGTTTCAAAGACAACATTCAGACTTTTATAAATCCTCCTTTTTATCGGTTATTTTGAATTCCCATTTGTTATTACTAGCTATGAAGGAATTATTTTAGGTTTCATTTCAAAGTGAAGATCTGTGTAGGCCATAATTTTTATTCATTAGTGATGTGCAAGTCATGCTTTTTCACTTATAATAGTAATCAAATCCAACTGATTAAATAATTCAAATTTTTGAATTGACATTATATTCTAATTAGTAATATACTTCCATTTTTTCACGTAAATTTCCCAAACTGTAGCTCACACATTTTTCATCTTCTGCTTATTATAGTTATCTGGTAAAATAGCATTGCAGATTTATAATATGGAATATTTTTATAATTTTTTAGTTGGAGTCATGATTGTATAAAATTGAGTGTATAAATTTCACTAGGAAAAACATAATTTTCTATCACTTCAATTGGTATTATTTAATTTCAATTTGATTCAATTCTAGTTATGCAAATTTTAATTTTGTTTCAAATTTTTGTAAAACAAGGAGAAATAAGTTGATTTTCATTATTTAAATAATAATAAGTTTAGTAATAACATTTTAATTATTTCCACACACAGATAAATCCTTGCAAAGTGTATTCATAACTCAAAGCCCATCCCAAATATTTTTTGCACTTTGCAGCTAAATTCACAGCCTTAGCCCAAATAGTTTCTGTCAGCTCCATCCTTGATTTCAAGGATAATTATAATGACAATAATATTACTATTGAATAAATATCATTAGTATTAACAAAAATTTTAATTATGGCTGGAACTTTCAATATTTACTCAAAAATGATTCAACTTTGAATTATTCTCTTTCATATTATATTCTCATTGTAACTGATAGATTTCATTACCTTTATGTATATGTTTCTTCTACTATCACATCAGATAGATGCAGGATCCAGTTCAGTAAACTTGGAATATTCTAATGATAGTTTCATTCAAACCATCATAATCCCTACCACTGTCTATAAATATAACTTTTCAATAAGAATTGATGCAAATGACTGCTAATAATTTGTGTCATCCAAAGTAGTTTTATATTATTAAAGTGATGAGCAATGAACAAGCAAAAGTGACTCAAAAATAAATAAAAGATATATTTTCCCCTACAAAATATGAACTAAAAGTATTCAATTCATTAAGGTAAGGTAGCCTAAACATGGAACAATTTCTGATTTTAAATGAATTCTGGATTTGCTTCTTTATTCCTTGCTATCATATCTCGATGAATACTATATCTTTAATAGAATGTTTGATAGTGGATGGATGGAAATCTTTAATTTACTTTTGACTTCACTTATTCATGGTAATATTATGAAGGTTTTTAAGGTGATGCTGATTGATGGCATTTATTTTGGACAATTCTCATTGAATACTATTAAATATGTTGCACAGAAAGTTAACATTTCATGAACATTAAACGTATGTAAACCAGGACTAAATAGCAAATGTTAATGACTGAAAAATCTACCAAAAATACAAACTCAGTAACAAGTGGTGCTCTAATTGTGAAAGTTTATTATAGCAATCACCCCAAATTAGACTAACATAAAATTTGAGTCATGTAGTAAGTCTAGAAACAGCCAAAACTTACAAAATTCAAGAACTGTCTGCACATGGGGTCATCATGCTGCATACATGTAGTTTAAGTAGGAATAAAGGCTCAAAATGTGATCATCATGATTAAGGTGAACATAATTCAGAGAAACTAGAACACTGGAAGGATTAACTAGGACTCTTGAAATATTAAAAAAGGACAAAACTAGGACATTCTTAACGTTTTTATTAACAAAATATTACTATTATTTATAAAATAGAAATTTCTTCTAATAAAAGTAAACATTCTTTTGACAGTACATTTAAAACTTTAAAGAAAATAATATTTTTATTGCTAACATTAATACAGGGGATGTAAAGTGAATATAAATCTTAAGTTGTAAGTAGAAGAGCCAGTATGAAGAAAATAAAAAAAACTACATCCTCAGAAACTCAACCATGTCCTAATCATGAGATTAACTAATAATATGAGAAACTTTTCATAATTTAGATTTGATCAATTATAAAACAATATATTGGTATACATTTATATGTGAATCTGTTATCTCTAAAAATAAGTTCACTTTCATATTTCAATGTATGTTTTGACCAATTAGGTCTGAACATGTTGGAGAATACTGCTGTAGAGTGAGTCAACAATTGCCTTATAAGGAAAGATCAGAAGAGCTTGTATCTAACCCAGTTGATGTCAAATTGTTGCCAGAGCTACCTGAAATAATAAAACAGCCTAAATCAGAGACGTGTCGCGAAGGCACAGATGTTAAGATAACATTTCAAATCCATGAGATACCATCCTTGGGTGTTGTGGAATATCAGTGGTATAAAGGAAATGCAGCATTACCTGGAGGCTCTAGTAAAGATTTGGAGGTATTTATCATTTATGCATTATCACTTGCTATTGAACTCACAACTGATCCTAATTAAAAAAGATATACCTTTTTTGTAGATTCCTAATGTGTCAAATTCCGATGAGGGTAGTTATAGATGCTTCCTTCGTAATGTGGCTGGAGAAGTTTGGACTGATGAAGCTAAAGTCACTGTAAGTATAACATCGCCTCTGTAGCCATTAGATTATAAAAGTAGTTGTAATATGAAGGAAGTAAATTATGGTTAAACAAAGGATTATTCTGGCTCAAAATGAAGGCATTATTGTATTTTACTATATATTACACATTGTCATATTATATTTTACACATTATATTATGATTTAAAATTGCAATTAAGAAATCCCAGTTTTGTTGTAGATTAGTATTCTAGCTACATAAATTTGTCTAATATCAGTATTGTTTTCAATTGTGAACTCTTATATACCTTGATGCAAATTCCTGTGAAGGTGCTACTTTCTTTTTATCAAATATTCCTTTTAATAATTAATAATGGAAGAGATACAATGTGCCTAACACTCAATGCCTTGTTTACTACCTACTGCTGGTCCTGCTTTTAAACTGCCTTTTCAATAAAATTTGGATTGTTCCTTCAAATTTTTTAAGATACATTTTACTACGTTATGTCTTCTAATTAGTTTTCTTATCATAAAGATATCCCAAGTTTGTATGCCATTATTAATTTACAAAGGTATATGTTTTTCTATTAAATACAGGTTTACCAAGCACCAGAGGGAGATATGGGAGAAAAAGGTATAAAAATATTAATTTTTATCTCATTCTTTATATTATGTATCTGTAATTCAAAATTATAAATGTCATCTTATTCAAATGAGATTAATTTATTCTTATTATATTTATTTTTTATGATTAAATATGCTTGGGATGATTTAATATCTTGCATTCTTTCAACAAATTAACCTTTTTCTAGCCAAGGAAAAGTTTGCATTATTAATTGGCAATGATGAGTACCTGAATCTCCATCCTCTAAAAACTCCTACCTCAGATGTGGAAACTTTAGCAAAGATTTTTAAGAAGCTGAAATTCAAAGTGGTGGCTCTAAGAAATCTCACTGCACTTGAAATGAGGAATGCTCTGCACAAGTTTTGTCAAATGCTTCTGGAAGGCACTTATGGTGAGTTTAAACAAACTTTTCAATTATTATACAATATTTGGAAAATTCATGATGTATTCCTCTGCTAATGTTTAAACATAATCATACTTCATGGCTTTTAAGACATATTATGTACATATTTTGATATATATTTTTCCATATCTCAATTTTTCTCGCATCCATCCTAACTCATGCAAGTGCTGATGACTGATGTTTTCAACAAAAATCTTTCATAGGCAAACGTATTCTTACTTATAATGTCCTCTGGTTAACTTCCTGTGGGAAAATTGCTGAAAAATATTAAATAAATTTTCTGCATGAGTGAAAAATCTTTTAAGTTCTGTGATCATAAAAATAGACATTGGCTGCCTTAGCTACTCTCCTGACTGCTGTCCTCGCTGAGGTTACCTAAGTAATGAAAAATTTATTATTTAACATTATCAATATATGTAAAGGATTTTAATTTCTTTCCAAGGATGATACACAATGGAAAAAAACATAAAATGTCCCCAATTGAGCAGTAGATACCAATTGACCACTGATTAAATCTAATTCATGATCTAGGCATGAATTTACAAAAATCATGCTAATTCACAAAGAATATGGAGTATTTTCTATAAGCATAATTTTGATTAGCAGAAGAGCTTACAGCTTTTAGTGGAATATAAAGAGTAATTGATGATTGGAATTTTTGTTAGCTTTATAATCATGTTTAGTTTATTATACTCTTGATTTATATTAACTAAAATTTGTATTTATTTAATTCATAGTACTTGATTTAAATATGTATGGTGTGCAATAGTGATATAATTTATTTTTATTTCCAACAGTTGTCTTCTACTACGTTGGGCATGGTTTTGAAATCGGAGGAAAATGCATGCTCCCCATAGATGCTCCTACTACATATTTACGTTCTGATTGTCTCATTGAAACAGAGGTTTTGAAAGAAATTTATGAAACTGAACCTGGTCTTCTCGTGCTTATTTTAGACATGTGCCTTCTTGTTCCAGACAAGTAAGAAGCTGTTTTAGTAAATTTGTTGTAAGAAAAGATCTCTTTTAGATTTTTAATGTCTATAACATAGTTTCTCAAACTTAGGCATTAATTGCTCCCTTTTGGAGTTTATTGACTATCATAGACCTCCGTCTTTCTTTTATGTGAACAAATTTTCTTGAGTGTAGGTTGGTACAGTAATGAAACAATACTTGAAAATTCTCCTCTTCTTAGATATGGGAATATTTTATATGTTCACAGCACTGCCAATAACATTTTCTTACTGGCAATGCCTTCTATGTTAGTTTGAAGAATATGACACTAAATATTTATTTTGAGAAAATAATAACATGCCTTAATTTATAAGATACAAACTCAGTATAATGATTAGAAAACTATTAATGCTAGGCTGTGGTTAGTTCAGATTCTGCTTCAATTCCTTGTTCCTTGCAATTTCCAGAAATTTTCCTGTCTCAAGTCTGGGGAAATATATGCCTGATATGTTAAGAGGCCAAGTCCTTTTCAAATGAATATTCTCCTGCCTCTGAAAACAGCAGTAGAAATATGAAGTTCCCAAGAAACAACCATCAAGAAAGTGGAATTATTAATTAATTTTCTGTTGGAAAATGTTGAGCTTCAAACCAAACTGGCTAAAGAATCATTCCATCAATTTCTAATATCATTTTTAGAAAGAATAGACAGCTTAGCTGTTATCCAATTAGCTTCATTGCATTTTTGAAAAATCCAAAATTAATTAACTAAGGAGAAAATATAACAATTATTGTAGTTCCTCAAAAGAAACACTGCTAATTATCATAAAAAGCTAAAAGAAAAGTGCTCAAATTTGAAATAAATTGAACATTCAGAATAAGAATGTTTCTGATATTCCCAAAATGATAGATTGAGGAAAAATTGAATGAGACTCTTTGTGTTCTATCAGCAACTAATCCAAGAAGTAATTTTTGAAAAAGAAGACTACATAAGGAGTTTCAAGCGTTCAAAGCTAGCAGAAAATGAACCCAAACTTTGCACCAAAGTAAACCCTCTATACAGTAAAACCAGCTGAAAGCAAACTAGTATCATCATCAGCAGGAAATTCTGTGACAAATCAGGAACGTGCTCGCCAATTCTTAAATAAGCTCTCTGGTGTCTTATTAAGTATTTTTACAAAGATTTTTTACATAAAATATAATCTAATATTGGGCTAACTTTGGAAATAAAAATATGCCATACAAAGAGTTTCAGATAGGTGTAAATTTCATTTTCAATTTCATGCTGAGTTTTCCTATTTCCCTTTTTCTTGTGTGGGAATGACAAGTAAACCATTTTACGAACTATAATATTATAAATGATTGTCACTAATTTTCAGTAATAGAAAATGTTTGGTGAAGTGCAGTCAGAATTATCATGAAAGATAATTTACCAACATTAATTTTCTCTCTGTTGTATTATTCTTTCAATTGAAAATCGTCAGTAAGCCTTTTGATATTTGAAATTAAAAAATGATAGTTAACTTAATTTTGGTTTAGTTTAAACTGCGTTAAAGAGTGGTAATTTGTTGATCAATGAATTAAAGTCTCCAGTCCCACATTTCTTCAAGGTTATGTCCTGGATAGTGAAAAGGATTAATTTTTTTACTATAAGATATGTTTAAAAGGTGGAACCCTAAACCATTCCACCCCAAGGAAAGTTTCTAGACCTGATCAGTTGTAGAGTGATTTTCTCAAACATAATATTTAAAGAGATAGAATTCAAATATGTTAGGATATTCAGAAGAAATTTAATTGGTACCAGAATAAAAATATAGCTTAAACTTGCTTCTTACCAATTTTTTTGCATCTTCCCCATACCAATACTGCAAGAAAGATTTCAAATTTGAGCCAGCAATGGAAGATATCAAATGTTAGATAATATAACACTGGATGAGTACATGGAAGGTATTAGAAGTCAATTTGAGGAAAAAAAGTTACCAAATCAAACTATACAATAGGTGTACTTTTTGCCAAATCATTGTCCATTGACCCCCATTCTATCCCTAAATTTCACATAGACTTTTTCACATAAGGATTGGCCCCCAATGTCTTTTAGAACCCTTTTCCCAGACTCTTCATCATCAAGAAATATCAATTCTTTATTCAAAATTTCTGCTTAGTAATATTTTTAATGCATGACTTGGAACAATTAATGAATTATTTTCTCTGTAGTTCCTAAAATATTTTTTGTTATTGACTGTGCAGGTTAAAATACTAATCAGTTAATAAAAGTTTTAAATTCTTTCCTTAAATTATGGTCTTAAGTGATCAAATAATAATAATAAAACGTCTTTATTCGGGCGAGATTGAGACTGGATAGTCTCTTCTTACATCTAACCCTTCGTCAATTTGTAAGTAATTTCAAATGAACTTCATTGAAAAATGAAATACATAGTAAATCAATTTTAGGGCTGCAAATCCTGCCATTCATCAAGAGAGTCATCCAGTCCATACATTTGAGCCTTCAAGAAACCTTGTGATAGCTTATGCTACAACTAGCAATTTAGGAGCATATGAGCGTTCTTCGGAGACAAATGGAATTTATGCTAAGCACCTGGCCAAGGCTCTTATGGATCACCATGATCTACCATTGATCAAAGTGCTGGAGAAAGTTAATAAAGGTAGGTTATGCATAAATATTGACTTTTATTTGTAAAACCTTTATACTGTTTCTCAAATTGCAAATATTTTTAATTGTAGGTGTATCAGCTGAAGGTGGTGAAGCTTCAGCTAAGCAGATGCCATTCGTAGGTCATAATACCCATAAAGATTATTATTTTTCTGTTGAAAGTGAAGGTATGTTTACCCTAGAATTACTCATCTAATTTTTATTCCTGATAATATAAAAGAGGTTTGTTGGGCCCATGCAGTTTTGCAGTTTTCTGGCACATTTAATTACATAAAAAGCATTTGTTTTCATGTTTGGTTAATTTATACATTAAAATGTAAAGTACATAAAATAGAAATATATAAAATATACTAAATGTATATTGATTGATGTAACCAGAATAATTATTTTGCTATGACTTCTCCATTTTTCATGCTTTTGTGTGTTGTAATTTTAAATATGTTCAATCCCCTCTTTTGAAAACTTGTCAAGTTTAGTTTTAAGATACTCCCGAAATGTAAGAATCTTTTCTTTAGGATTCATCAAACCTTACAGACAATTCACAACACAAAATAGAAAGGTTAAGGGAAAGGCTAGTGAAACCAAGCAATATATTTTCTATTTTACTGATAAAAGATTATTTCATAATTGATAAAATACCTAATATTCTGCAAAATAACAGAAAGAGCAATTAAGTTTTTTGGAAGTTTTTAATTTTGCAGATTTGTTTATTTATAAAATAATAGTAGTGGTTCAAGGATCCCTTTCTAGGTTTAATGAGTTAAAATTTTGAACATCTATGGTTCAGTAATTATGGTACAGAATTCATTTTAGTCATCAGTATGTTTTTAAAATCCTGCACTTTCAACTGTTATGCAACTATAACATGCACTTTTTCATTTGTAAGATAATTTTATTATTTGCAATACCAGAATACTGTTTCATCACAGTATGCATCCTAAGTTGTGAAATAATATGGCATAGTAATTTCAAATGGAAATCTAAACCACTGTGAAGCTAGAATTTCTTTTAATCCAGTGGAAATGGAATACAAACTGACCAGATTTGAGACTTTTACGTTTGAATTTCCTAAAAAACAAATTGTGAAATGCTTTTGATTCTTGGCCTTCATCTTTATATAGAGAATGTATATAATTCAGAGATAAGATATTGATTACTGTGCAAGATTGTCTATTTGTCAAAATAAATTTTATTTTGAACTAAGTGGATGTTTGTCTATTAATCAGCAGCTGTATGAGTGTTTCTATTAGCAGATTTGATTATCAAAGGTTAGCACACTTTTTGGTGCTGTAATCATTTAACATATCACTTTACAATTATATGTTATGCGTATATTCCTGTTGATGCATTCTTTAAATATTCAATTTCTAAAAAATGTTAATTTGAAAGTCAGGATCTGGAGAGGGATCAGGTACTAGTGCTTTTAAATTCATAATCGCATGTTTGTTTGGTTTCCAAGCTAACTGCAGCATTTTTTTCCGTTGCTCTCCAGTAGTATTTTTGGAAAAACTCAATTTTCTGTGTCTGTTTTGTATTTATTTCTTTTGTTCTCAGGCAATGAAGAAGCCAGAAAAAAATATGAAGATCTTCTCCAACTTCAATCTGTTATGGACCTTAACTTCTCTAGAATGAACCTGACAGCAAAAGCTTTTCTTAGTCCACACAGGGGTACATTTTTAAATTCTTTGGATATAAGAATTGTTGGACTTGATTCATGGAAAGTTCGGTTTCTGCTAGGAAATAGTGTAAGTTTTCATATATTGTTTTTAATTTATTTAAATGCATGCCAATTAAAGCATACATTTATTCAAAACTTTCAGATCTACTTAGCTTAAAAATTCACTCTATATTCTTAACTGAATTTCTTTCTCATGAATGTTACCTATTCACTAATAGAAAATTTTACCTGAGTGTACTTTAGAAAACAGTTTTCCTCGCTTTAAGGACATTAAGTTGTCACTTCAACATAAATCATTCAATCTATAAAGAACTCTTTAATTTAATTTAATCTACACCCTGTTTTCAGGAAGACTGCTTTAAAGTTAGAATTTTTCATGATTTATTTGTAGCATTTGGTTGCTATTATTTCTCATCATTGTATATTTTTAGGAGCTTCAACTACAGAAACAGTGGACTGAAAATGGATTAATGGTGACTGTTCATAACTTGCAAAGAATGAAGGTGAGTTTTTCCTGCAAAAATTGTAATATATTTTTAATAATTGAGTTCTAATTTTTTGCATATCCTTTGTAGAGTACTCTAATGATCACCGTGGAACTGAAGGATCCTCACACTGGTCATACTGTTGATGACGACATGCTAGTACTCAATGAACCATTGGTGTGCAAGTGGGAATTATGGTTTAAAAGTCCTGTCAGTGAAACACATGATTTCAGCTAAAATTTGGTTCATCTGACCAACCCTCTTTTATACTACCAATTTTCTTTACAAAAATATTGTCATCAATAGTCAAATAACTTAAGAAAGTAAATTTTTGTTTCAATATTGTTGAATCCACTTCTCACAAAAGAGTACATTTGCTGAAATTTAAGTTTTTTATGCTTAGCATTGACAGTGGTTGCCAGTGAAACAAACGGAGATGAGCAGTTTGATTGGTGTTACATAACAGATTTCCATTTTATATGACTGGCAAGTGAAAATGTTTCATATTCTATCTAATATCATCAGTTTTCTTCAAATTTCTTACTGACATGAATCATATAGTCATGATGTTTTTTATTTGTCACTCTTTGGTCCTTATCACTATTTTCATTACAATAATCTAAGATGTCCCATTGGCTTTGGCATCTCCTTATGGCTGACACTCATTTGGTCTCCAATGCTAATTTGATGAATTTGTCCAATGTATTTATTGTTACATATTTTAATGTGATGAGTCAGGTTTTATGTATAGATGCACAATTTGATACAACCAGTAAAAATATTATTGGTAGAATTTGTTTATCACTTCATAATAAAATTTTGAATAGATCATTTTTCTTTATTCCAAATTTCTACTCTGGGTTTTACCCTACAAAGCCTTCTATAATAATGTTATGTTTCTCATTTAGGAGAGAAGTTGAGATAAAGTCATTATAGAATTATATTGGGAGTATTTGTTGCAACCCAATCTTGTCTTCCACAGCATTCGGAACACATTCATTCATCAGCTTTACTGCATTCCAAACACATTTCCTTGTTCCAGACAACATTCTAATTAAATAGTTTGGGAACAGATTGTAGGATGAAATATACAGACTACATAACAAACACCAATTAGATACAGAAATTCTTGTAAGAGAATTCCATATTCAATTCAAAATTTTTAGAAAAATTTATCCATAACTATAATGTGCCCATCTAACAGTGAGTTTCATGTATCACCTGTGGAACATGACTCTTTGGTTTTAGCTTTAATTTTGTGAAATTTTATGCCCTCTGAAAAAAACATGGAGTATCGCTGATATTACCATTGTATTAATAGATGTATCAGATTTATTTTCAGACTTTGTTACCCCCTTATCCTTGATGAACACCCAACATGGTGCCAATTGCATCACTTGATCAATCCCCAAAACATATATTTACCAGAAATCTTTGAAGTTGCTTTATTCTCAATTTTGAAATTCATTTACTATCAAACTGAAATTTTCTTCATTACTTTTTAGGTCAAATTATATAAAACTTTTTGGCATATCCCATAAACTTGTTATTTTTCATCTTTTTCAATGTGTTTCCCTTTCTGCTTATTTTTCCTTTCTAATGGTTCTGTTTTCTGTTTTAGTGTTATTTTCATTTTTTAAATTTATTTTGTATTATTCTGAGTAATTTTTTTATTATTTAGAGCATAGACTTTTGTCATAAAGAGGAGATATTTGTGTATACTTTTTGTTTTATAGGCCTTTACATGTAGCATTAATAAATTTTCATAATAGGTAATGTAATAGGTAATATGGTAGATGAGGAAAATTAAATACTGATGTGTATTAATATCCAAAATTAGCCCAAAATAAACAAAATTAATAGTATTGTCTTGACTGCATGGGAGCAAGTACCACATTTCGTCAACAATATTAAAATTATAATTTGAGCACTTAATCAACCAACATGCAATTAGTTTTAGAAGTTTCATCAATGCAGAAGTATAGGTATCGTAAAATATATATCCCCAGAGAAAGCTTGAAATCATTATAAATTTGGGGATGATTTAAAAAATAGTATAAAGTGGTATAGTACAGTGGATGTCACGTCTAGCATTGACAGAAGAAATAGATGAATAAATGAGCACAATTTCAATTAATATGATTGAATGCATGGTCATTACTGGCAGTTTTGACAGTCATTTCAGAAATTAACTGCATTATCAGATATGAGGTGTCAATTACTGCTGTTTACATTGTCAGCCTACTCCATTTCCACTTTTTGGCATGTCAATGTCATGGCTTTCTCATTTTCTGGCATTCCCTCTTTCAGCACATACAAAATATTGGCATCAATCATTTTCACATAATGTAAACACTATTAGTAGAATAATCATTTTTTTATTAATCGATATTTTATTTAATCTATTTTCTCTGCACCTTAATGTAATATCTGGCCAAGTTGTATACACACATAAAATGTTCATTATAATACTTCAAAAGCTTGAGTCACTCATTTTGATATTTTAATATTATCCCAATGATGGGATTCAAACAGTTTGTTCATAGTTTGCACAGTTTTTAGTATTCCCAGAGTTGGCTCAACCAGTTCCTAAACCTATATGATAAAAAAGCAATAAAACAATATATGTAGAGGCACTACACTTCACACATTAAATGAGAATACCATTTCAATGCTGAATCACACCATGCTTCATTCTTATTTCATGTTGAAGTTTGGCAAGCAAATTTTTAAATTAGAATAACAATAGAAATGTACTGAAGACTTAGTGTGTGGCTGCATACTCTTTAGGGATGAGCTTGTTCCTAAAAGTTTTCAATTCTACCACTGCATGCCCCATGGTTCATCCTGAGACAGCTTTCTGAATCTGGCACTGTTCATTACTTTTCCACAAAAGCTTGAAGTTCACTCATAATTGGCCCGAAATGGAGAAAAGGGGTGAATTTTGATTGTCTATCTTCATTTACGATAAAATCTTTATATATAGTTATATCTCAGAAGCATAAGGAGCATAGATGCTGAGGAAACATTCTTTATGTACCAACCTAAAGAAATAATAACTTTCCTTCTTCGTTGAGAATTATGACTGAATACCTTTAAGTGAACATTATCTCATCAGGCACACACTTTCATTCATCATTCAGAGACATAAGTAAATGTTAATTGTAAATTACCAATAAATGATTAGGAATTTAAGAAATTGTATCACTGCTCATTATGCCTTTATAAACTGCTTGATTCGGTTCATAGCTTGAATCAATGGAAAAATTATCAGCAATGAAGTAGAGAAATAAAGTAACTTTCAAAACTTAGGTATGTTCTGTTTGTTATATGTATATATATATAACTGCAGCCTGCCAATCTCTTTAAGTAATTAGCTGCCTCACTTGTTGAGTAAAACTTTTGTGCACCACTGGACTAACAGAACAGTTGACTGTTAACGCTATGCAATAATCAAAATAATCTAATTTAATTAGGTGAAAACAGGTGATAGGACAATACTAAAAGCAATACTGATTACAAAACAATTACCAATAGTAACATAAACTTCCAATTTCTGCAAAGAGTAAAATTCATTATTTTTAATTACCAAGATTTTCAGAAATAAGTATAGAATAAAAAATGCATAATTATTAAGAAAAAATAGGTAAAAATATTAGTAAAAAACTTTTAAAATAGGGGATACCTTGTTTCTTGAAAAATTGGGTTAAAGTAAAACGTTAGAAAGACTGATATCCTTATTTAAATCATATCATATTAAAGTCTTGAAATTCAGGACAACAGTATCAGTTTATTTTATCTTTATATCACATACTTTTAATTATAATTATTAAGTCATAATTGAATGAGTGAATTAACAACTGCTAATAAGAGATTAAAATAAATATTTTATTTATAAATGAAACAAAGTTGTACTAGTAGACTTGTGGCATTTAAGAATTGGGTAGAAACGCTGAAGATTCAATATTTACTCAGGAAAAAGTAAAATGAATTCACATTAGATACAATTTTAGGCATCATTAAGATCTGTAGATTTTAGTTTTACAGAGAGTTGAATTAATATGCATTAGTCAATTTATTGTTAATACCAGAAATGGAAGATTGAGTTTTAAATGAAAATTTCTAAATAATTAGTTTTGGAATCTGAGATTTTTATCTCATGAAGTATCTCATATTGATAAATCATCCAATTATTAGTCCAAACAAAGTAACTGAGTTAAAACCGGTTTAAACACTCCTGGTTATGATGCCATCCTGCTTATCATGTGATTTTCTCTCAGTCCTGGTCCCTTTCAAACAAAAAGCATGGTAGAAGTACTGCTTAAGTCCACTGATGGATTTTGCCCATCTCTAGAGGCAATTCAACCCACTAGAGCCAATTCTCCACTTCATTTGATAAACCAAAGTTGCATGGTCATTTTCCTCAAATTACAATATCATGTTGTAAATAAATCAAATCAACCAGTGAGGCATTGCAGGGTTTGTAAGATGTCGAGCATAATCTTTGTAATACAATCAGTGACTGCTTCTCTCCACTGCTCTTAAAATATTTGTCATCCTTCCTGAATTGCCTAGTAAAAATTGTATCATTATGGAGTATAAAATGACCAAAATTACTATCCCAAGTAAAATTATTTTAATTCTTTAATACTAATTTTGATACTGTAGGTGCTAAATGTAGTAAATATGTGACAGTGTTAATACCACCCTAGAATGAAAATGGTCAAGTTTCATTTCATATTACCAATTCTCAATAACTGCAACATTAAGTGATAAATTCTGAAGACTTCCTAAAGTAAAACACAAAAACCTAACTTTAACCAATATGAATTTTTCATTAAAAATTCTCTCATTTCAAGTAATATAAAATATAAACTGATTCATCTATAAACATAAATGTGTAAGAAACCACAATAAAAATTTAAAATAGCTATAAAATTCAAAATACAGAAATTCCAATAAATAAGCAAGTATATTTAAGAAATATGAGAGGCTGCTGATTACATTCACCAATAATATAATTAAGGAAATTCATCCTATTGTACAACGACTTATGTTAGTAAATTCCGAGTTTTATTCCTACTCTCACATTGTGAGCGAAATCCATACAAAATCTGAAACATATTTATACATAACAATTTATGAAAATAACAATTTAAATTAATCACAATGATTCAGTCTACGTGCATGTCTTTTGCTATAACAGAGTGTTCTGTCACGAACGTATGAAGTCAGATGGTTTGAAGTGGTTCACTATGTTAACCTTCCATTCAGACTCCCCTTCCTTTCCTTTGGTGAACTCCCGAATAAATCTATAGTTGCAGATGCAGATACGGTCCTGATATTCAGGAGATATGCCAACATTCAGAGGAGGAGTTATATCTTGAGCTCTAAGCTGTTTGAGCCCAAGAAGTACATGATAGCACATAGTGATTTCCACAAAACGCTGCTGGATACCTAAAAATAAAGGTTTCCAATGAAAGGAGGAAAACCAAGTTTATAACAGACTTTAAAATGCGACTGTATATTGGAAAACATCTACTACAGGTTAATTTGATCAAATGCTGATGAATTTTAATAATAATAGTGAATACTATGAAGTGTCAATATTGCAAATGAATTACTTCACAATAAAATATTGCAAACATCAACTTGAATTAGTAATCAACCTTAATGATAATTTAATACCGAGTCACTAAAACAGATGTCAGCTGATGTCTGACCATTGAATCCTTAAATGTGATATTAATATCCTTGTTTTAAAAGGATATTTATGTGATCTTACTATCCTAGTTTTATTGATATATAATTAACTTAAATTTAAAATGATATCTCCGTTCATATAATTATTTTGTTATTATGTAAGCCTACCTTGTCTTTCCTTCTCATCATCAAACATTACTCCTACTTGGTATGGAAAGCAAAAGTATATATCTTCTTTGTCAACAGCTAAATCCTGTCGTTGTTGAACCGAAAATGAAGAGACCGATCGTTTAATTTCTGAGAGGGTCTCTTCGATAACTAAAGGATTTAGCTGCTCCCAATCTCCATTGGATATGGCATGAGAAACTACCTCAACAGCCTGCATTGAAATAAGCAACCTCAATACTGTTACTTAGGACTGAAAAACACATTTACATTAAATAGCAGTACTTGCAAGGTTTACTAGCAACTGAAACTTAACCCAAAATATTTCTACCTGTTTAGATCCAGCTATAAAATCCGGCAAGTTGAACTCACGATCAAAGTAAGGAGTTATGATTGTGTTGCAAAGAATCCAATTCCTTATACTTTTGAAGATGCTAGGCCAAATTATTTGAGGAAAATTCATGAGCGGGGGAAGACCTTTCGGTCTTGGCCCGTCCCCACTAGAGAAAATACGAAATGGTTGCCTGAACTGCGGACCTTGTAGGCAAACTTTTTGAGGATAAATCGGATGATTTTTTCTAATGAAACCTAAAAAATTACCTTCTCTTGCCGAAGCAAGTGATTTCTGATTTACTTCAGTTTCATAAATATAATTTTTCAACATTAAAGCCACTTGATTGTTGAGATCGTCTTCTCGATGTATGTTTTCTTCCAAGACGGAATCCGATTTTTTCGTTAAGGCATGTTTCCGTGAAACTGAACGTTCGCTCAGTATCTTATGAAGATATAACTTGTATTTAGAGATAAAATCAGAAAATTTACACATAAATCCAAGTTTATTCCATGTTGCCGGTAGAAGATTACATCTTGATACAGTTGCGGCCATTTCCATCCTGAAAATTACACGGTTTACCAACAGATGGCATTTACTACCAAGCGATTTCATTGGCCATTTGCGTTACCTTGCAAGTCAAACTACAGAAGCAGCCATCATGGCGAACCCACGGAAATTCAGTGAAAAGATTGCCCTGCATAATCAAAAACAAGCAGAAGAAACAGCTGCCTTCGAAAAGATCATGCGAGAAGTATCAGATGCTACCGCCCGAGTGAGTAAAGTTGCTATAAATTATTATTTATCGATAGACTTAATTCTGAAAGTCGATTCTTAACATAAACAGTAGATCCACTCCTACGATGCAGGATGAATAAGGAAGTGTTTTGCCGTGCTGCCTTCGATATTTGTTTAAATTCAAACAGCTAATAGAGACAGTCATTTGAGAATAAGCTCTAACTTGTTACTCTGCTATATTTTACTTGTTAGACACATTTAATGACGCCCTCGACACCTGCCCAGGAATTGTTTTCTTAGAGAATGTATGAAGTAGTATGTATTCCTACTTTGTTTTTAAATATTTAATTCGTTGAATCCTTAAGTTCAATGTCATTTATTATACGTCGAATCTTGTGTTGTGTAATGTCATTGTGTTTTTGTAAGACTAGAGTAAGTTAATGGTCTTATCAAGAAATATTTTTATGCTTTGTTCTAGGATTTAATGTTCATTGTAATGTACTTATAATATGAATGTTACTAATCAACATAGTCATAGTACTTGTTATGGGGGACCTCTAATACTCATATAGGTATATTTCACAAATGCACCCGTATTTGGCGGTTTTGGAACTGGTGGTTAGCTGTTTGAATTTTTGTCTGTAGATATCAGTTTAGCGGTTGCCGTAGATATTTTTAGATGTACCACAACCTCAGAGTTTAAGTACCTCCACCGGGTTTTGTTGATGTTGTAGTTGCTCTTATGTCGTTTCTAGGTGAACGCTCCCCTTCCCCTCCCTAAGCAGCATCTTCATATTAATCAATCACTCGGCACATACCGTGGAGGTTCGCTGCCAAACGTCAACCACATAGGAAGTAATTCTATAGATCTAAAGGTAGGCATGAAGCTCAATGTTGTTCTTTGAGTGTTCTTGCTTGCCTTTGGTTTCCAGCAGTGTTTTTTTGCAATCCATCTTTCCTTGCACATTAATGTTGTTTAGATATTAGCTTTAATAATGATGGTAAAAATGAATGTTATAGTCACAGATGATGTGCCTTGCTTTCTGAAAGAAATTGCTTGAAGTCGCGAAGCATGCAATTATTAATTTATTGTGATCACAGTACCGCAGCTTTATGGAGAACCATTCATTTTCTTCATTATTTCGTAATTTATAGTTTGAATAATCACATCATCCAATTATTTTCTATAGATTAAATGTTTGAAAACCTTTTTTCATAGATGGACGTTCTATTATTTCATTTTGGTTAGTGGGTGCTTGGGAATTGCTGTTAGAGATGATATATTTGTTTACTTGCCATTTGTTGGCTGTTTCCTCCAAAATACCTATGTATTTGAGGTCGGGTAATATTTTATTCTGTGCAGTATTTTGCAAAAATGAGAAGGGAAATTAATCAACATAATCGAATCAACAAAGCCATTGTTATTATTATCATGCAGATATGTGGCATTTTCATATTAGTGTGTACTACAAACATTTTGATGTGCGATTAAATTTTTTTCGTTTCTGTTTTGAGGTATATAGAAAATTTCGAGCACAGATCATTCCGTCTCTTCGAATTATGACTGTTATGATTCGTAAACAACTCCTTCTCTATCGAATACAAAGCTTGTCACATTTGTGTTGGGAACCGGATTAGCTCGTCACTTAAACTGTGTTACTAATTTGCGTTTCTACCGTGTATTCTTTTATCGGTGACTCCCTGCTAGGGAAGGAATTTGGGTGGTTTCCCCGATATGGGACCCCCGTTTCCACCTGATATAGCTCCTCCCGTCGTTAATTTTTTCATCAAGGTCGCCGTAGGCATTGTGATCGTTTCTTTTCTCCCTCAGTATTTCGACCACCACTCATCTTGTTGGCGCTTCTAAGGCTTACACTTCGTCAACAACACAGGCAACATGCGCGCGGAGAGAGGTGCCACGCGACCCACGTGGAGAGGGAAAGGAATTAATCGAATGTCTCTCTTTAGCCTGCCGCCAATTTCCGCCCATTTAATTGTTACATTCGTTGACTCATACTTCGACCTCCATTCTTGTTTTATAGCTGTGTATTTTTTGCAGAAAAGTCGATTAACTGCCGAATGTTCTTCTTTCGTGTGAGCAATCGTCGATTATTTCTTCGGTACGCCGTGTTAGTTACAACGGTACAATCATTAGTTTCCACGCCATTTTATCGATTTGCCTCTGATATTCGTAAATAATTATAATTTTATTTAGCATTATTATAGACTTAGTTAGACTGCGTAATTTTAGGAATTTGGGGAAATTGTCCCTGAGAAGTATGCAACCATTCGCTGCAGTCTTGAGTACGCATTCCATTATTACTTAAATTAAAAAATTTGTTCCGAAATTTTAAAATGAAGCGAAAATGAAGTATTTCATATTCATCCTCGAAATTATGTTCTCATTGTAAGGAATGCATCGTAGCTGCGATACGATAAATATAATACGTTTTAGTTTTTTAGGTTCCACTTCTATCGTATCAAAAGGAACGAGTTTGGCGAATTCATAAGAACCGGTTTGTGCGAAACCCACGATAGTTTTTACGCACGAGGAGAGATTCTAGTTTTGCCCCTTTATTTTAGCGGCCCTGGTAACGCGGCGTCTATCAGACGTCTCTGCGTTTTATTGTGTCTGTAGGGATCACCGAATTCCGCCCGTCCATCTTCAGGCAGCACGTCCGGTATATTAATTTCCGCGTCCTTGAATATTCATTACTGTTTTAGATCGGAAATCCGTGTCGTGTACTTAGCCTCTCTCTCCGCTATTTATTCTTCTAAATATCTCTCATTTGTTCTAATTCTGGATCTCGTATTTAGTGGTAATTTATTAGCTGGACTAAAACTGCGCCTCGACCTTGAGCGCTGGTAGGAATAGAAAATTTCGACTGCATTCTGTTGCGGAGTATTATTTTTTCTAAGTAGTCTCGAGATTACAGAACTCTTTATTTATAGAGCGGGATGGCACTTCTTGTACATTCTTCGCTTTATTTCGGAATAATAGTTGTTTATGGAACCCCTCTGGATGGCCATTTTTCATTTTACCCCGGAATTGAAACGCCTCCGATATATTTTGTCTAGATCGCAGAGACTTGATATTGCCAAGGCTGGGTAATTTTTATTCATCATTTTACTCTGTGTCTCCGTTACAAAAAAGCGGCCGAGGAGAGTTCTAAATAGAAGTTTGGGTTATGTCCAATGGTAAACTTTCTTCGGTTTCAGTTTTTATCCGCATGAATTATCCCCGGAATCTTATCAAAAATTCGTCCGCAGAGTAAAGATATCTAAATAAATGAAAAAGTTGATCTCCGCTTACGAATTCCACGATATGAATAACAATGGCTATTAACGTCGAATTCAAGCCGAGGGAAATTTGGATCTTAAGACGACCAAGGGAAAAAGGTGGAGTGGAGAGAATAATAAGCAATAAAAAATTAATACAATTCAAATCGATGGCCGAGATATTGGGTAAATCCAGTGTAAACCAATGCGATGAAAAGCGATGTATACTAAATACGGTTATTTTCAAATACGTACAATATTTTTGTGTTGAAGTAATAAAATTGTGAATAGAGCAAGCCTTGTCAATATTATTATTACTCTATTCATCTTTTATAAATTATCTGCCAGCTTAAACGTATCATTAACATAAAATTTGGATGGTCGAAACCGGAAGTTTTATTAGGACTTTCTTTTATTAGGTTTTATTTAGGATTATTGACGAATCTATTATGCAGTTGAATCCTTTAAGGGAAATTGAAAAAATACAATTTTCTCATGTAGAATTGACAAAGCCATCGAAATTTAGCCATTTGTCGAGAATTCCCTTAATTAATTATTTTAAGACAGATTCTAATGAGCGGAATAGCCATTGGAAAACTTTCCTGGAAGTTTTTCCAATCGCGAAAATTAATCGCTGAGTTTTAAGGAAAAGTTTGCTCAGAAGAACTGTTGAAAGATTACCGAAGCGGAAATGAGCATCCAGTATTTAAATTTGGAATCCCTTTCTATCCCGCGCATGATTGCTTTCTTTTCTTTCCGCGCCTTCAGAGTTTTGAATAATCTGCAATCCAAAGATCGCTGGTTCGAGCCCTGCTTAAGTCAGAAGTGTTCGGAGCGAAATATTTTGCACGAATTATCGCGAAACGCAGTGTCGCCTTCGTGAAAGTGCGCGGCAAATCTTGAATTGATGAGAATGCTCTTGTTTATCGGGAGTAATGTAACCCATTTACTTAACCCTTGCATTTTTCCTTACGATTCTGTGAATTGAAATGAGTGTTTTGTGCGAATCGTACTTTATTTCTTCGAATTTGGAATCCAAATGACTAACTATTGGATTCGATGCGCGCTGTTTTTGTTTCTCTGTAGCTCACAGTTCCTGCTTATCATCCTCATCCGCTAAATGACATTTCAAATTATTATGAGGATTAATTTTAGATTACTTATGATTTCTTTAATGCAGTCATTTTCATTTGTAAATTACTTTTAGAAGCATTCTTATGTTAAATGTGCCATGCAAACTTTATGTAGAAAATAGAAAAGCGAAATAACATTTTTCACCGCTTAAATTTGTATTCGTTTTTGATTTGATTCGAGCTTTGCAGTTATCGATTCGGTTCGAATTATTTCGGGCAAAAATATAATTCTATTTGAATATTCGCACAGCGTTAGAGTATTCTGACCATATTGTTTTGAAGTATCCTCGGACTTCCCTTAAATTTGAAAAACTGTTTTCCTTTTGTCCAAAATTGCTATAATTTCGTCCACTTTTGAAGGAAGAGTCAACCTCGCCATTTAGTCTTTCTGTATTGTAGGAAATTGAAACCAGTTGCATTCTGCGATTTGGTTGGAATTAATTAAATTTCGTTGAAATATTAATCGAGTTACATATGGGAAGCTATCTAGCCAACCTTTTCGATCCAACCAAATAATTATTTAGTACAAACTGTGCATAACAGAAGTGCCACTTTTAATGTATAGTTAGTTGCTCCATTAGTGCTATACGAAATTCGCATGTATTTTCAAGATATTCGACATCGAGGAATCGTCATTTCTCATGAGAGCTGTAGAAAGCTAATGCTCCCGAAAAATAAATTTACTTTTATTTTTTAACATTTTTCCCAATAAGTTTTTAGAAATTTATTTTCCAATTACATGTGCCAGGTAAAGCCTTATATTTCGTTCTTTACATAGCAGATTATAATGGGATTTTATTATTATTATAATCGTCATTGTCATTATTATTAATATTTATAAATCCGTTACTGTTGGACTAATAGTCTGGTGGTAATAATGATTACAATACATGCAACTCTTAGCTATACTATTTCTATTCATACAACATTTTTTCTAACATAATACAGATATGTCCTGCTCACTGATATTGAAGTGTTTAGCACGACGTGAGATTAGCCTGCAATTCCTTTTAATGCCTGATATACGTTGTTTTGGAACCATTCTTCAATTGCACCGTCAATTTTTATCGCGAGAGAATAGAAGTTTAATACCACGAATTCAAAGGACAAAGTGGTCCAAGTAAATGCAACATATTTATTATAAATTGAGAATTACATCGCTAAGAAGGTCATATCATCGAAAGACCGCTTGTGAGTGGTGTACTACCTAAAATAGAGTATTTAGCAACAGAATTTTGCGAAGTGGTGTGATTTGTGTGACGAATTTAATCACCGAATAAACTTTAGTAAAATTAATATTTTCCCTATAATTTTCGCCCGACGTGTCAAACTCCTCTGCGAAATGTCGAAACGCGTGTATGAGATAGCGAAGAAAATTTTATAAACAGACCCACGTCTTTTATAGTAATGACTATATTCGGGCGAGATTAAGACAATTTACATATTCTGCCATTGCGTAATTATATAATTTTGCATTTACTTGCGATATTTGTACGAATACGTTCACAAATCCCCAATCGTGTAAGTGCGAATCCCGTGTTAACCGAATCGTAAACTAAACGGGGATGGTGCAGAGTTAATAAAAATTGAAGAATTGAGTATTTTGAAGACGCGATTAATTAGTGTCGTGTCATTCACATATATCCTTTGGCTTCTTCCGTAAACAGCGAGTCCCCCCTTTTCTAGAGAGGCACGTGCTTTTTCGGTGTGTAGAATGAATGGGGGTCAGTGGCCGAGGTTCCTTTAAACCGATGCTGTACTAATACATGCTTTATCTGCTCTCATTCGTAATTTATCGTGCCCTCTAGGTCACGGCCGCGCCTGCTTTTGCCCCGATTTCTAAGCTACATATAAATGTAGCGTAGTATATATGTTACGAGCTCCTTGGACAGTTTTTCTTTAATAGAGAGAGTCCTTTTACGTGAATTCTGACGTTAATCCGCCGTTTTTCTCTCCGCTCGAGGATACGATTTTGTGTGAAAAATATGGATCAGCTGTTGGTCCCCTCGGAAGCCCTGTAATGAACTTCTTTCTCCCCCAGCTTCGTTGAGCAGACTGCTATAATCCCTCCATAGTTGCCACTTTAGCGATTTTTCGGTAGGTCTAGCGCTTTTATATTACAGCGACTTATTATTTTGTTTTTAGCAATATATAGCACTTTTTTGTATGCATTGACCCCCCTCTAATTCTCCCCTAGGACTGAAAACATGCTTCACTTATTATTTCCGTCGCGGGTTAGCCAATCAACATACGAGATTCAAATCCTGGTTAGGGGATGGGTGTTTGTGCTGTAAGTTAAGGGTTAATTGTAAGAGTTTCCTTGAAAGAGAAAAGTTCGACCTATTTATGTGGCCGTTATTATTTTAAATAAATCAAAATAAGGAGAAGAAAAAGCTTTTAAAATTAATTAGAGGAGGTGTGCACCTTAAAAACGAAGTAAATGAAAATAGTGACATGGCTGGGACTCGAACCCAGGTCTCCGGGCAGATATTCTTATCTCTTTTAGCAGGTATTCAAAATACGTAACCGTTTTATATTTTAACTTAGAATTCTCACCCTCAAAGCGGGACACCTGATTTCGAGTCCCAGTCGTTATGTTCACTTAGTAGTTAACTGTATTTTCATCCCTTCAAACCAAAATAACATTTTTTAGTTCATTAAAGACGGAATTGCTGTAACATTTGTAACTAAACAAATATCTGGACTCGTGTTTAATTATGTAAGCCGTTTTATATTTTAGCAATCATTTTCCCTTGGCTTAGCGACTTTTTCGTCACTGTTCAGGGTACCTCTTGCGACATTTTCAAAAGGATAAATTAGAGGATAATTTTCCCTTGCTCTAAGTATTTCTCCCTAATATATTCTCGCGGCCATACTCCTCCGTGGACCATTTATCCTTTGCATCCATTTCATTCTTTTTATCTTGACGTTCGTGTTTTTGAGTCGCATGTCATTCATAGCCGCAGAAGAGGGACGCTCGTTGATTATGTAACCATTTTTAGGCATTTCCCTGTCGTGTGTGGAGAAGAGGCGTTGCTGCTGCGAGTTTTATGGAGTTTTCACAAATCTTCTTAGCACGGGTTTGTCACTTTTAGTACCGACTATCTCTAACACGAAGATTGCGCGTTCATTATGTTAAACCAGAATCCACGACTTTGAGTAAACTCTCTAACAGGTGCGAACCCTTGTCCAACTGTGCGAAATTTCTTCCTCTAATTTCACGTTAATTTAAATTACCTCGTATT
This sequence comes from Pachydiplax longipennis, assembly GCA_036926295.1. Classification (NCBI taxonomy): domain Eukaryota; kingdom Metazoa; phylum Arthropoda; class Insecta; order Odonata; family Libellulidae; genus Pachydiplax; species Pachydiplax longipennis. The sequence goes on along the minus strand of JAVFKF010000024.1, from coordinate 6,278,966 downwards.
CATTCTAAGTCTGTTTTTATTTCGTAATCTGTGTGGAATACAATTACGGTATATACCCGCACATAAAACGAACTCGCGTTTAAGACGCAGGAAGGTTTATGGTACTGTATTCTCGTTCTGTCGTAATACATGCCATTTAAAATCTATACCCTCCTATAAGACGCACCCTGCTTTTTTACCCGAAAAAATTCTTCTTAAACGCAGAGGCATACGGTAAATAGGCGGCAGATACTCCTCGGAATTCTTTATTTTAGGATTTAAATCTCGAAGCTCATTTTTAGCCCTCCTGAGCCCTGATGCGTTTTGATTTCAAACGTCTTTTTGTCATGTTATGACTTCAGGTGTATTTAAGTGGAAAACTGTATAATAGTTTCGCTGAATAAAAATGTGATTCATATCCACCCATGTTGGCCTCCCAATAATTTTATGAATATCATACTGCATGGTTCTTCTGCAAGTTTTCCCAATGTTTTAGATACATTTTAAATCTTTCAGCTCCATTTCTGGTGAATTCATTGTAGTTTTAAACGAGATTACGTTGTTAATTATCCCAAATATTGAATAAGAGTCGAAGATTTGTAATTTATATTCATTCTTGATGATTATCTCTATAATGTAGGAGCCCCTCGAGGTTTTATGAAGCGCAGATATCTTCAAGTATTATCTTTTAACCGAGAAACCAGTTAAACAACTTGCGAGGTTTGCTCACTGTGTGGATGACTCCCAGTTTGAGTTTTCTTAAGAATTCATATTCGATTGCCTGTGGAAGTTCAAGCAATAATATGAATACAAATGAAGTTTTCTAGTAATAATTTAGGATTGTGGATGAAATATTTCATGAATGAATCAATCGCAACCAATAATTATCTCCTTTTCTTAGAATGTATTTACTCTCCATTAATATATATCCTTAGTTTTTTTACAAATAGTTCAGCTCTTTCGTGGTTGGAAGGTAAATTGAAAAGAAAGTTCCACGTTATGCGGAGTTGATTTCCAATGATTTATTGTGGAATGTGAGTTTCGCAATTGGCTGTTTTATGCTGCGTAATTTGAATGTGCATGCATGTGTCAAAAGTGCGTATCTTGCAGGTGAGCTTAGTTAGTGCGACCGGAAGTGAATATGCTTAGGTAAGGGCATCGGCCGTTCTATCAGCACTCTTTCAGAATTACCATTAAAGTAACGTTCATCTCCTCGATTAATAAGCGCATTTGAAGACATACAAGACGAACTTTATTCAAACTATGAAATGTTTCAAATTACACATAAAAAGACGCTACTTCTTGATAGCGCCTTTTTTTTACAGTATTTCTCGTTTCTGCGATATTGGAGGATATGCGTTCGAACGACCTTGATCGCTTGGAACATATCATAACGTAACCTGAAAACGGAAATGTACTTTTTAAATAATGGAACTATATATATAGCGTAAGTTTGAACCTTGCTGTTTTCTTGAGTTTTCCCCGCTGAAATGTGGGGGCGTCTTATATGCCGTCAAATACAATGATTTTAATCAATGCTCCACGACATACAACATACGGCCGGCCGGGAGTTTTAAATTAGCGCCGATATTTTCGAAGTTTCTTAAAATAACTCCTATCTCAAAATAATCTTATTCTTAGGTAAAGTATGCGTAGCTTGTCCAGAATCTTATGCAGTAGTTATAAGAACAATTATTGTTTTGGATTAAATTTGACTCGTGCACTGATTACATTGTTTATTTTATCATAAGTGCCAGATTTATCGGTGCGTCAAATGCTAAGTTTATTTGCAGTTTATCCACTTTTCTGCTTTGATGATTTAATCACATTTTCTCACGCGTTAGATATTTTCGTAAAAAATCCATACAAAAATATTAATACAAAAGAATGCAAAATACGTTAGTGACAAAATGGTAATGTAAGGAGTACCGATTAGACTAAATATTGAAAGTGGAGAGATTTTACTTTCTTATGTAAAGGAAATTTTGCTGACATCTCTTAGTAAGTTCATGTCCCGTTGAATTATATTACAGAAATGAAGTGAGAAAGGAAGAGCTTTCTTTGTCCGAAAAACTCACCATTCTTCGAAAATGACGGCAACCAGTTTTACACGACAATAGCTCTGGAGCAGTGGCTCTACAGCTCAGACATATAATAATGAAGATATCTTTTCTTTTTAGAACTTATTTCAAATCAAAACTACCTTCCATTTTATTATCTGATGTACAAGAAATTAAACCTTTGTATCTCCGGTTATAAAGCGGTTTTGACCAGATTTCACTGTACTTTCTGTAGATCATCTTTCTATCTTTTTGCCCTAAATCTTCACCAAAATCGCAAGACAAGTGTTGATAGAGTCGATTCCATTTCCGGTCTGCCTTATCGCTGGTGGCGGTGGAATGCATTGTGACGTCATGCACTTTTATATATGAATGACTGATGACTGCTGTTACATTTTAATTAAATTTCCGAGGAGGATTTGCATTGTCTAAACAGAGCCTATAAGGAAAGCGATATCTTGAGGGTGATTCGCAGTTTTAAAGTGCTTTAATCATATGACGCTTTAAGGAACGGAATTTGGGCCGAGGACGAATGCCGGGCAGAAGTCGTAATAATTATAAATATGAGCGAAGAAAACGATATGTGAGGAAGAACCGACTCTGATGACTTGTTTGCTTGGAAAGATGAGTCTCAAACACTAGACAATATTAGTAATCGGTCTCGGATAAAAGGAAGTAAAATAAGAAACGAAGTTTCTTTGAAATTTCTTCCTATGTTTTTACTTTCAGATTCTTTCGTTCAGGGTATTTGAAACTGCGACCCGCTTGCTTTAGTAGGTGTGCCGCGGATGGCAGTGCCGTTCGAGTGTTTGTGAATTTTATATGAATAATTTTGCAGTCTGGTGGCGCAAATGTAAACATTTCACTGCAAAGAAGAGGTAATTCTCTACATAAGGACGTGCATCGGGAAATACCCCCGGGAAAAATAGACGGAAAAAAGTCTGACGAAACGGGAATCGAACCCGGTTCGATCACGCCGTTTAGGATACGTTGAAGACCAGGGCAAGTCTTCCAGCTGTGCGGCACTAGTTTTTATAGCACATTTTATATAATAAGATTTCTTACAAAAATATGTACGAATCAAAATTCGTAATAACGAAATAATGTATAATCTAAAAACTTATTTGTTATGTTTTTGCAGTGTTATTTTAGAGGAGAACGCGAGCTCCAGTTCATTTACGAGAAATTAACGGGCAAACATTCGAATCAAGTATTTAGTCAATTCCATTCGAAATGAACGATTCGCTTATAACTGTTAAACACATTGTGTATAGAAATATTCTCCTGGCTTTTCGTTTCATTTATTTGTCCATATTCTTGTATTCTTGGATATGAATAATAAGTATCCTCTTAATTCTACTACGATTACTAATACTCATATATTCTGCTTACATACTTCGCATTGCATAGCGCCACTGTAGGACGATTATGCTGCGAGGACGTACTTTTGTAAAAGTATGACTTATGCGATAGGAAACATGTCCCTCTGACATTGCCTTGTTAACCCCTTTAAGCTTCACGTGAAACATCTTTTATGGTTTCTCCGGAAACATAGAGTTCCTAAATTGTTTTCGAACATGGAATCAATTTTGTGTCACTTTGCTCAAATGAATGTATTTCGGAATTTTTCAGAATGGTCATAATCCTGTTACATTAATAAGCCTTGTATTTCACAGTTAGCGGAAGATTTCGTATTTCTGTTCAATTTAACATTATTTGTGCGTGGTAATGATAGCCTTCATTTTTTCAAATTTCTTCCTTTGCAATTTTTTACATAGAGTTCATACAGCCCTTCCATTCTTGTTGCGCAGGCCTAAGAAGTGCTTCATTTGTACCCTTTTATTGTAATCTTTTTGGACATAAATTTCCATTGCCTCCGATAGTCTTTTTTGTGATGTTTTTCAGCGATACTTGTTAATTCCTAGGAATATTTTTGCCAAAATTGAGTAGGTTTTTTCACGATGCCTGTCAGATTGATTTCGAGTGGCCCGTATAGTTGGTTAACTTCTCAGAGACCATTAAGCGTTATCACAAAAGCGAGGGAATTTGCTTTGCTTCATTGACTATTCAAAGTGGGCAATGTCGTAGTCCTTTTTCCCCAAATTAATGAATTATGTCAAAGGATATCGCCGTTTCCGTACCAATGAGTGAAGAACGGGAGAGTCGAGTTATTCTCTTCGGTTAGTTGTCCGTAAATTGTGTAAAATTGCTTTTATTTCCCTATTTATCCTTTGCCGCAGTTGTGTCATCCTCGAAGCAATTGTCTAACAAGTTCTCCTTCTAACCCCAATTATACAAATCTGAAACATAACTGTGCTCCCGAATAGCAAAGTGAACAGAGACTGATGCGAAAGTCGTTCGATTCCAAGCGGAATGACCCCAGCTGTCGAAATAACTGCAAAAACTCTAATACTATAACATACCTTAGCATGCAAATTCTGCAATATTTAAAAAGTTGAAAACTCTTATGCGAGTTATCATTTTAACATAATCTCTATCGATGCGAAAGCGCCTTTTCGTTTGATCGGTTGTTATCTAATACGAAATCTCCTTCAGAGTCAACGTCTCGTCATAGGAGTGAGCCAATGAATAATAGCAATCACGACTACAACACTCTTCAATTATATAGTAAATGTTGTATGCAGGCAAATATAATAGAGTCGAAGCACTGCCTAGCTGGGGTAAAAATAGCAGTCAGATTCGAAGGTTAACCCATGTAGGCTGTTGAACCTTTACGTATGAGGTATTTTTTGAGCAATAGTAGTAGTAGTAGTTTTGTGAGAAGTGCTTCGACAGCTGAGGTCATTTCGCACGTGGGCTTCCACCGGGAATCGAACCTGAAACCGCTTTCATTGAAGTCGAACGCGCTATACCCACACGGCTATCCGTCAGCCCTTTTGAGCAATAATTTTGGAAAAAAGGTGCGTCTTACGTACCGTCAATTACAGAAATGGCTTTTCGTCGAAACGTGCATACTAGAAGTGTGTACAATGAGATGATTTGAAATGCGATTGCGGGAAATTCTTAAGCGACGCAACAAAGCGAAGTACCCTACGTTTATTAAATGGAGGGATGCTTAGGAAGAAATAATCTCTCGAGCGTCTGGTAGCATCCACACGCTAATTACCTCTAACGCATATTAAAGCAAAAAATTTCAAGGTCTACAGGTTTTGGCGTGTTGAGAAGAGGAAGGAAATATGACAAGGAAATGGATTTGGAGGACGCCGAAATTAATGGTTGCGAAGGACGAATCGAATGTGAATCATCAATCGCACTCTGCGAAATTCAGCTTTTGCATCGACGGGACTCTTCAGATAGCAGCATAAATTCTCAAAAACTGCGTTGGAAACGTTGTTGACCAAGTGTATTGCTCGGATTAAAATAATTATAATAAATAAGCATAAAACTTGCTAGTCGGTGTTCACTACTAGTTTTAAAATTGATTAAATCTACAATTAGCGGCAGGAAAATGAAGTTTAAAAAAAGCAACCTCGGTAGGATTCGAATCTGAGTCTCTGGCGCCGGACGCGCTAACCACTACACCACTGCGTATCTGTAATTTAGGGCTGATGCGTGACGGAAATTGATGCCATTTAAAATTTTTTACTGAGAAACGGCTAAAAGTTGGTCAATAAGATGAAGTTGTTCTCAATGCTAGACAAAGAACCTGCCCTCAAAGTCCTATGTGAGTCGGAATTGAGCGGTGCAAATAATCCGCCTTATTCTCAGAGCGTCTTAAGCGGTATTCATGAGTGTGAAAGGAAGCGATCCCGGGAGATAACGGCGTAGTAATGCGTCTTCAGCGAGAGCGTTTCAATCGGGTTTTACTGCATTTGGAAATATTTTGGAATAATAAAGCTGTCAGCTAGTTTCCATGATTCTGTCGCGGAAATCGTGTTAACTCATCCAAAATTGCATCTTTACTATTTCTATTATGAGCAGATTGATAGTTCGAGTCATTCCAGAACCTTCAGTATATTTTCCACGGTGATTGCGGTTATGCTTTAGATAAAATTCGTCTAAAATTTCTCTTTATCGTCGGATTTAGTAGCAACACATAAATACTAACACGCGATAATCCGAAACATTTATCGACGAATAGTTCCAAATAAGTACCGCTGTCTCTACTAGTTCCTCAGAGGAGAATTTTTACAGATTCTATTGCACATGTGTCTCAGAGAGGGAAAAAAGAGGGGTTCATCCTTAAATGAAGAGGGCTAGGGGGGCTCCCAAATATTCCTTCATTTAAGCGCTTACTATGTATGCTGAGGAGTGATCCTTGCTTTCCTCACATCGGCGGAAATTCTACCTAAATGTACCGCAATAATCTTGGGAATAAAACATTTGGTGGCAATCCTCTTAATAAATGACATCAATCAGCCATGTGTCATTGTATATTGTCACAGCCACGAACAAGACCGGAACAAAAATAAATCATATATATATACCCCCATAAAAAACGACGGAACTAAATTTCACCTGTATAAATAAACTGCTATTATTGTATTGATCTTATATTTAATCATTCATCCGATTTTAAATACATGGAATTCGCCTGACACCACAAGCTTTTTACATCTAAGTGTCTCATTTATACTCAAAATCCTCCAAAATTTTTCCGTTTTTTCTCCAAAATCTGATAAATATCTTGACGTGAATGAAAGACGATTCGATTCATTTGTTTCTTAAACTTTCTTCTCTTATATACCTTGTTAAGTCATACATAGCTTTCACGCATGACATTAAAGTGGGCAACATTTGTTTATTTGGTTGCTAAACACTATTGGGTTTAAATTGTTGCCTTAGAAATACTTTCGAAGGAAAAAAGTTCCATTTTTTACAAACGATAACGTTAATTATTTGTAATTCTATTCACCAGAGACGTTCAGATATTCCACAAAAACATCGATGTGGATTGTATTTTTTATTTGGTTGCAAAAAAACAATATCGGGTTTATTGTGTTATTATAGTTGATTGTCACCTTAGTGATCATTTCGACGGAAAATTCTTTATCCTAAACTATTAAGTTCCGGGAATCGAACCGCGTCTGTTAAGGGGAAGAATGCATATTTTGAGGAGAGCGGGGCGTGGATTCACTTTGAAAATATGAAAAATGCGAACTCGGGAAAAAAAAGAACGCGTCGTAGCGATGCAGTTGAGCGGGAAAAAGGCGCGAAATGACGCTCCCAAGGTCACGCTTCTCTTGGCTTACGAGTGAACTCGGAGGAATTACAGCTGAAATAGCGCTTAAAAAGGATATTACGGAGGATAAAAACGAAGATGGGCGCACCACGATTATGCTTCGTTAAAAGGGAACACGCGAATCGTGACTCAATGAACTGAAGGAAGAAAGTGCAAGTGGCTCCGATGCGGAATCTGGCTCAATTATGTGCCCCCAATCGCCAGAAATCGATCGTGTTTACATCCGTTGTCAATACTCAAGATTTATTATCTAATTTCACACTTCTCGATGAGGAAAGCTCACTTGATGTGAATAAATCCGACCGATGGGGTAAATATTTTCTGGAAAACCGCTATTTTAACCCGGAAAATCAGAATTAACTGCGAAAGGGTTCGGGTAACTTTGCAGTTAGGGGCGTGCTCTCAGTAAAAAACCCAAAGATAAAACGGACTTGATAAAAGTCTGACATGACCGCGAATCGAACCAGGGATCTTCCTGTATCCGAGCGACTGGTTCGTAAGTTTACTAATCTATCCGAGCAGAATATTTTCACTGACCATTTTGTAAACTTAGTAGTCACTATTAGGGAACTTTGTATCCTCTCGGATAGTTTAAGATCTCGGAATCGACTTCCGGTCCCGTCACTTTTTTCAAGTCCGTTTTTTTTGGGATTTAACCATAAAAATTCGATTCTTTTATCAAAAATTGCAATAAATAGGCACCAGTGGAATGGTTCGGTGTAAAATCATAAAGTAGTAAAATCATTAGTACTTGTTTGATTGATGTTTGATTTAAAAGTATTAAGATTTCTCTTTGAAAAGAAATAGTTCTTACATAGTAACGTTTTTTAAACTTAACTGCACAACTATTATTAAATTTAATTTAAAAATTTAGTATAACGAAGTGTACGTGGAGATGCTAGAAGCGATGAATTCTAGGATATAATATAACCACGGGAGTAGCGGGAAAAAAACGATTCTAAGCGATTTAACGATGGATAAGAAGAAAAACGGAACTGAACTGATATTTGTTCTTCCTTTTCGTTAATCCGGAGTTGAAAACCGGAAGAAAATTATTATGGACGATGATCCACCCTTGGATCATTGCTTACATTGGCATTTAATGATTCATTTTGCAGTTACTATTTGCTATCTAAACGGAAACTCCATGAACGCCTCCTTTCTCCAACTCGCTATTACGTTCTCTCTTTCCTGTCTTTCACTTAATATACTATAAAGTACTAATGAAGTATGGACCTGGATAAATCGACGTACGTTATTTCCATCAGATCACGGGCCCAGGGCCTCCAGTGGGGTCGTTGCATTTGGGGCCATTAAAATGCAAATTTTGGTCCATTGGAAGCGGAATTGGTTTTTGAATCACTGTGATCTCATCCAGGGTCCTCCCACAGGTGTTGAGGTCCATTTTAAGGGCCCCCATTTTGGGGCCCTTTTCTCCTTGGTACTGATTTTGCAATGAAAATACTTGTTTCAAAAGGTATGCAAGTCGTTTTCCTTGAATGACATAATTTATCACTTTGCTTAATTACAAAGCCTGCAGTATGCAACCAAATTTTGCTCGTAATATAAATTCGTGAACAGATTTAGCTTGCTTTTAATCCGTTTATGTGATTTCAAATGTTCAGTATGCGTGTAGGGAGTGCAGTAAGACTTCTCTCTATTGAGGTTGGAAGTGCTGAGGAAAAGCTGTTCTGAAGCACTGACAAACTAAGGATTCGGTTAAAACCTTTAAAAACGCCTACAAAACCTTATCTCATCATCTTAATAGACATATTCACAGTACGCTTTATACATGTAATATTTTGATGATCGAATTAGTTAGCGATGCCATGTATAGTGAATAAATCGTTCCATCGAATATATTCTTCCGTCGGCATCACCGTCTGCTCACATCTTGCTTTCTAAACATTGTTTGCTTTTTATTTAATTCCTTCTTGTTAGAAACGACTACAGACGCATAAGAACTGCTTTTAGGTTGGCTGACGGTTTTGCCCTTCCCGTCCGTATCCTCATGAGCAGTCCTGTTAAGTCCTTCTCCGAAAATTGTGACATTCTTTACTTTATTCAATGGCAAATAGAGATAGTAACAATTGCGGCTACTAGGAGCCAAAAGATCTATGCAGGCAAACTGATAAAGAAATCAGAACTTAATAAAGTGAATTTTGTGGTAATGGTGATTCTGAATTATTACATTTCCAATTATTCGAGGTTGAAATTAGAAAATTAAGCTTTCATAAATGACTTTGCTTCATCTTTAAAATTCTCAAACAGTAGTTCGCATTTCTTCTGCTAATTGTCGTCATCCAATAAAATAGCTTTGCAAAGTTATAATAAGCTCTTTTTAAAATATAGATATTTCGTTGTACAACTTCGCAAATATGGTCATTATTGGTATATTATTTTATGGCTAAAAGCGCACTGAAAAAAATTCATGTGGGAAAATGTAAAAAAGATTTTTATGCATCAGTGCAGGAGTGCAGCCCTGAGGAAGATGACAGAGTACGTCATCGAAACGTTGGCGACAGCAATGTCACCACTTTTAACCTGGTTGGAAACCCGAGAAACCTTTTTGCAATCAATCCACCAGGAAAGCCTAAGATCAAATATAGTACAGCTTTCATTTCATGGACGCAATGATGATCTTGAAATAATATGCATATTATTCATATACATAAATATATATATTATTCATCCTCATTGTCCATCTTTGATTCTCGAATTTACAAACATAAACATTCTCCCACGATAATCATTTTCCATCCTCGTTCTTTTGGATTGCATTTGAATATTCTTAATCTTTCATAGTGGGCCTCTAGTTTGTCATAACTCACACCATCAATACGTAAATTTAAATTATTTCATTACGTTTTTCTTAATTATGAATGATTTTCTATTTATTCACTATTTACATTTTGTGTAAATTCTTTATAGTTTGATTTTTCCGTATTTTTTCCGTTCTGCATTTTTGAGAGCCTTAACGTTTATCATTATTATTACTATTACTTACTCTTACATAACATTGTATCCTTTATTGTATGCGACTGCCACTGTTTTGCTCCTTTGGGTATTCCCCAGTGCATAATAAATGATTTATCATTATTATTATATTACCTGAAAACGCCCGCAGGTAAATTGTTGTAAGGTTGGTGACCTCTGTTATTGTCTTTGCGGCCTAAGAAAAATGAAATACGTAATGCAGAGTGTTTAATTTCGGGGCAGATGAGTTTCATCTGAGAGAATATATTTTAGAGAATTTCGTCAGTGCTGAAGAAGGCATGGCGAAACTGCCTCAAGATGAAATCAGTAATTGATTGCGATTATAATATGACATGGCGACTCGAAGAAGTATTTTAATTACATCTTAATTGGATTTGACAACTGTGGAGGGAGACTGAGGATAGCGTATTCATGGAAAGGAAACTCTTACCAAGAGAATCGAAAAAAAACACATGATGTAATCACCAACATCAGCCACTTTCTAGTTTTGAGAAATTAACTTTGGCGGATGTGTATTTGTTTAGGTGAAATCATCCGCAGTTCGTTGTTTATTTTTTTTAATTTTGGGTAATCTGCGAATCGTGCTTTTCACTTCCAGTCGAATTGATCGACTTTCTATTCGAAATGACTAAATATTCGATGAAGGATAAGTTTTCGGTTTCGAATGGGAAACGATATTCCTAGACAAAAATAAGTGCCTTTACTGAAATTCCTTTCTTTTGATGCTAATCTTGATTTCATAGGACTAATATTTACAATTTAATTTTGGAAAGAGAAATGAAGTCTGCTAGAGAGGAAAATTAACTTTACGTGCACATCTTATGGAAACAATTCCGAACGTTTTATAGTTGAATCCGGCACTTCTTTCGTATAAAATCATTTCCTTTGTTTACCCGAAACTATTTCTCAGTTAATCAGTCGAAATCGGGTGAAAATGGCCTGATATTAGATTTCAGTGTTTGAATTTGTTTTTATATTTTTACTAAAATGGTTCTTTATTATTTCGTCTCGCTTTTACCGACAATGAGTGAAAATCTATCCACTATCCTGAAGATTTTACACAACTAAACATGTCAGCGTGTATAAATCTGCTGTGGAAGTTAACTATGTGCTTTACTTTTCAAGATGGTTGTTGTGAAATTTCGCGGAGTGAAGATTGATCATATTAATTTTTTGCACCCATCCATTATTACGAAGCAAAAACCCTTGCGAGAGTAAGCTTATGGAAACTGTAGGATAAACGTCGTCAAATTCCGAATTTCTTTTATTATTATATCGTTTAAGTGTATTTGTAATTCCGCATCCTTGACAATTTTTTAGTATATTTCTTCCATCTCAGCTTTTATTTTATGCTCTCATGGAAACTTGTCTGGAACAGGTACCCGCTTTGCAGTGGTTAGAGAAACGTGATAAGATATCCTCAGTACCCGCATAAAGTGTTTTTTCTAGGGCATAGCGATTGTCTGTTTTTAGTTTCCTTTTTCGGCTAAATATTCTTAATTATCTCCTTACTCTTTTCCCCCTAATAGATTAATGCTATCGGTTTCCGTAAAATTCTTAATTATCATTCCTCATATCTTCTCTCCCATCATTTTGTACCGTAGAATTTCGGAATCGTGATCAATTATGTTAAGAATTTTATACATCATTTTTGTTAAAAATATCATTTAGCGAATAAGATGCGAAATTTCGGCATTAAGTAAGGATTCCGCGTTATGGTGGGAGTGATGCAAATAACACTTGGGGCTAAAACTTTGGATTCGAAAAACAGTATTTTTTTATATCTCATAAAAATCAGGAAATTTGTCGAATTGTGGGACCGCATGAGCGACATGAGGATATAAGGTTTGAAGATAGCGGTCTAAAACAAGGAAAAGGGAGATATACTTGGTTTTATTTGTTGTGAACTCTTCTTCCCGTATTCTGGGGACTGTTTTTAAGCTGTTTAAGTATATGTTTATAATACTGCAGCGCAATATATCTTCCTCTTGTCTCAGTTCAGCTCTTTCGAATGGCCTGACAGAATCAGATCTATTTTCACTTCGTTCTTTTGGTAAAATGATCCTTTGGAATCGCGTTTCCGCCGTGTATTTCACCTACATATTATTTAATTCTTCAAGAAAAATTGCAATACAAAATAGAAAGAGCCTCCGGAAGAAAACAGTGGAATTCACAATAGAATTTCCTCAATTTACAATAAAAATTTCAATGGATTAAGAGTTCTCTGGAGGGGCCATTTGAGTAAGCTAACACCCCTATCTTAAGGTTCCATTAATGATAAATAAATATCTTATCGCCCATTGGATGAATCATTCCTTCGCTTTTTTTCGAACGTAGCTTGCCAAATTCTCCTCGGCGAAGGAAAATCACGATTATTTATAAACTCGATTTGTCCCTATGAGGTGGCGGCACATTGTTCACTCTCTAATTTTGTCTCGTATGCTATCGAAAGGAAAATCACGACCAAAGGTCGCTTATAGACAGACTCACGAAGGACTTTATTCGGTGGATTTGAGAGTGGGAAGTCCCATTTAAAAGATACAATACGGCAAAAGTTACACATAGGAAACGATTAAAGGAAGAAATTAAACCTTGTAATCTCCATAAAATATTTTGTTGGACGACCGGTTTCAACTGACGTCATCATCAGGTATAGACGAGTTAAATAAATCGATAGGTAAAGATAGATAACAAAATTTAAATTAACGGGATATAAGAAAGGATTCACAAGAACGGAAAGTTTACAAATTTACAATTTATTCATTCAAAGAATGTCATTATGTAGACAATGTCAATACAGTTAAACATTATGATATAGGTAATTCACTAAAAGAATTTATAATGTATGACACAAAACACCAATATTTACAAGTTTAGCAGTAAAAGCTGCAGAAATAAACAGTCATTATTTAACACGAATTATAAATTTTCGAAATATTTATACATTATGTTCAGTAAAGACAGTATAAACGATACGTATGAGCAAATGAGAATTCGTTAGTATAATTACAATACATAGAAATAAATATTCCGTCGGTGTTTTTGCAATCGCTTCTGAATATGTGACGGTAGGCGCTAATTTTAGCGCAAATTTCAAGTATATGATTACTGTAAGTATCGAACCGATAACTGTGAAAACTATTTTTCCAAAGTGAAAATAGATTCCGAACCGAAAAAGATGAAAATGGTTGAACGCAAACCGTTGAAAATCGTAACATAGCGTCAAAGGCGGTAATTTTTCCTTTTTGAAATATTTTATTTGCGTCCATGCTATGCAGTTCCGCATACGCGTTAAATAAATGAAGATATTTCGATTACAATGTCAACCCATGAGGAAATCCATATTATCTGGGTTTTAAAAGTCCAATTTCTCGTAGAGATCCGAGTATTCTTGTACTTGGTGTCATCGTACAGCTTCTTTGTAAGATTTTATAGCTAGTTTAGAGTAATAGGATTTCAAAAGTTTCGATTCGGAAGGGGTTAGCCTTGAGAGGCCTCGAGCACATGTGGGGATCTTTTTTTCTTCTTCGTCTGTTACATTCGGCTGTCGTGGGAGTGTATGTCCCTCGCTTTCAGCTGGATTATTTCGGGCTTCTTTTAATTTCCGATTTTTCGATGTGATCTGTATTTTTAGATGCTCTTAACCAGTCAACATTTATCGCATCTCTTCGTTGGTTTTATTGATATCGGTATAGAATTTCCGGACTCGTTTGGTTTTTGTGGGAGCATCAAATGCCTAGCGACGTTGATTAAGCTGACCGAATGCCATCCAACTGAAAAGGGGTCTTTTCGTTACTTCATCGTCTTGAAAGAAGTATTAGTTATTTTGCTGGAGTAAAATTTTATTTTAACCGGAGATAATAATAATAATATAATAATAAAACGACTTTATTAGAGGGCGAGATTGAGACTAGTAAGCCTCTTCTTACATCTAACCCTTATAATATGAAAGAAGTAAAGAGATAGATTATGGGTTTAAACAAAAGGAAATAATAAAGAGATTTGTTTGCGGGTTAAAAAAACCTAAGTTACTACACTTAGGAAAAAATAGAACCCTGCAGGAAAACGCCCACAGGAAGGGGGGCGTGAAAAACCTGCGAAACCTACAGACAGTAGCATCTAAAAATTTTAAAGAAGAGGGGGAAATAAGGAAAAGAGAAGTGACTGCAACATTACTGAAAGGAATTTAAAAAAGCATTATAACTGAACAATGATATGATAGAAAAAGAATCATTGCAAGATGATAAAAGAAGTGAGAAAAACATAATACATAGATATTTACAGTATCACCATTGGTTGCGTCAATTTAGCAATAAAAGCAGTAAAAAATCAAATGAATCAATGAAAAAGAATAAACAATAGAAACTGCAGATTACCAAAAATAAAAACCATAGGAAAATCAATACATATAAACACAATACATAGGCATATACAATATCGTCAATGGTTAACATCAATTTAGCTTTTAAAGAAGAAAAATATAAGACTACATATTAACAAAAAATCAAACAATAAAATAACATGAGTGATACAGTAACTTCAGATTCAGGATTAAATTACAGGATACCTCTGATAAAGGTAAAGTACCTCTGAATCCTATCTCTGACGTGAGCGATGAAGCAGTCACAAAAGTTAATAATTTTCACACATTGACCGAAATGCGTGGATTTGTTTCGATTCTAGCATTGACGTATTCAGAGTAACAGATGATATTCAGTCCTAATACAGCTCACTGCTAACGACTACTGATTATATAGCAAATGAAAGAGAGTTCAACTAAATTTAGAGAAGAGAGACAATTAAATCAATCATGAATGATGACAAATATTGATAAAATTGATAATCGGTAAATAAATCAATCATATTCAATCTATAGCAAATAAAATTACTACGTATTAAATCTTCAATCACGTTAGCAACAATAAATGGTGATGAATAATATCAACAAAGATCAATTATACTGAAGAACCTAAATATTGAGTTTTTGTAAAGGTTAACAATATTCCAATCTTACGATATAATTGTCTTCCTTCAATTCATCTAAATTAAGCCTATGTTTGAGTTTCTTCTCCCCATGCAGCCTCCTTAAGCATCACATCATTTCATAATCCTATCTGATTTGATGATAGGGACTGGGAAACAGTGAAATTTGAAAATTCGAGTTTGTTTCGAAAAGTTAGGAATACGCCGCACTGAAAAGCCGGAAAAGGCCACTGGTTACCCACTTCCGGGATAAAGCCGAAGCTATTTCGCTTCATTTGTGGTTCGCTTACGAGGAACATTGTCGTTGATGAGTTTATTGAAATCTTGAATCGTTATCTTCAAAAAGTGCCTCAGGGCGATGAAGAAAAATTTGGCTCCATTTTTGGTTGACTCGTGAATTGTATTCGTTCTACACAATGCATCTTGTCTCGAAATAAGGCCCGGTATTATGAAGTATACTTAGCCAGGATCTCATATTTATCTTCAGGAAAACTATGTCAAAGCGTACTTAAATCGATATATTTGACTGGTGTTTA
This sequence comes from Pachydiplax longipennis, assembly GCA_036926295.1. Taxonomy (NCBI): domain Eukaryota; kingdom Metazoa; phylum Arthropoda; class Insecta; order Odonata; family Libellulidae; genus Pachydiplax; species Pachydiplax longipennis. The sequence goes on along the minus strand of JAVFKF010000024.1, from coordinate 6,263,208 downwards.
AAATGATGATTAAGTCAACCACTAAACTGAATGAGGCTCAAACCTTATTATTTTGATTATTGCATCATGGATGTAAAACAAGAATACGGGGACTGCGCGTTGCTATAGTAAATTATTCTAACTAACGCGCTAAAGGGTATAAAAATTATTCTTAATTAGAGCTCCTTAGTGACAAAGAGGTATCTAAATAAGTGTACACTCCAAGCTGCAAACTAGTAGTTTAGCTCCACCTTCAAGTTAATTCACAAGCAACTGTTACGAAAATAATCAATTTTACATATGTTAACTAATTTCTCTAAAATGTGATTTGCAATATGTGTACATCTTTTAAGAGAGTGAAAGCATTCTCTCTATTAAGGTCGTAATGGCGAAGGGAAACCCAATGGCTTGAAAAATGCTTTTTCTGCGAGGTAGAGAGCGGCTTTAAGTGGACTTCTCTTAAATTCACTGTGTGCAGTTGTTCTCCAAAGTCTTTACACGTTTTAAAGACTGAAAAATGAAAGCGATTAGAATGAAAGAAAGTGACATGTGCCATACCGTCCTTGAATTTTGTGACCCTGAAAAACACTTCCGTCACGCGAGTTTTTATTTGTATCATGTGTGTTAGGAAGTAATCAGATAGACATAATATAAGATTAGATAAGTAGAAGAAAGCTCGAAGGAAGTAGCTCTATCTTTGTTTATACATGTTTCACTGTGTATTTGTATGCATTTTGAATGTCTGTTTTCCGAGGAATATCATCTAACTTAAGAATGTCATTTTCTAATTAAATGTATCAAAACTGTGTTGTTTTGCGGCTGGTTTATAACTAAGTATTTACGATAGACATAATTATGCTCAAATTATCGATATTTATCATTACGATACTTTCAATTGCATCAAGTCTTCCAATGCTTAGAAAATATCGAGTCCATGACGTTTGGAATGCTTTCAGGATTGTTAAACACTGCCTTAATTAAAGAGGAATGACTTACAAATAAAAATCAAATACTAGGAATGTGAATACATGACTCGCAACCTAAAATAAGGAAATTACTTTTCCTTATAATTCCTACTTTTCCTTATTGCACTCCTGATAATGGCGTTCGCTTTCGGTGGAAGCGGTTTCGATTCCCCGTGGGGGCCTCTGGGTATAAATAAACATATATCCACCCAGCATCTTGATGAATATGAGTCCAAATAAAGAAAAAAAGACGGCGGAATTGATGCGATGACTGCTGACTTATTCCCGATCGACACCCAATTATCCTTCAATGATCTTTTATTCGCTGTCTTCCTTTAAAAAATCAAAACACGTATATTCCCGCTTTCTATGTAAGCACAACTTAGCGAAGACCTTTTCTATGGAGCAGAGGGAATAATGACATTATAGTTTCTAAATTAATCCGCGGTCATGCGTAGAAAATATTTAATCGAGTCCTCGAAACAATGATACAATAGATAACGAAATATGCGAATGATAATATATATATATGTAATTTACGTAAATTATAGACATAATATGAAACAAAAGTGAAAGTGGGAACTTAAACTTTACTTTCCACTATATCAATTAAAACTAATCATAGGCCGCTTCGAGCCGTGGAAAACTATATAGTAATTCATGTAATGTTTTATAGGAAACACTGAAAAAGGAGAAGAATTTTGCCTTTTCTAGTCTCTCTCATATTAGCTTAGTTGCTCCCATTAATTGAAAATTATGTTTAGTCGCCTCAGAATATGTAGCCTCCAGCAACTCTACTGATTTGCTCTGTTTTAAAACAACTCCCGTGTAAATGATGAAGCAGTCTGCTAAACGAGGCGTTCATTTGTAAGATGGTATTAGGCAAACAGAAGATGCCGATTCAGCACTTAAGCGACGTCCCTCCGGCTTTTATGCCGTCTGATAAGTTGAAAACACAGGGAAATGTTAATTTAAAAGAGACGGATAGTTTAAACCGAAAAATAACTAATATCAAAAGTTAATGTAAATAACGTGATCAACTTCCATAAATTAAGATCATGTAATGACGAATAATGATAATTTTAACCAGACGCATTCGTTGAGTAGTAGGTTGAATATCTTTGCTTAAAAAGATTAGAAAGGATTGGATTTCATATCCGTGAATTGACGTTGAAATGAATAAGGAAATGCGGCGAAGGGAAATAACGGCGTGTCAGTTTGGCTGAGTAAGTCGGGGAATCCCCTTCGAGTGTGCGATTACATTGCATCTCAGCGCTCGTCTCTTAATTAATAGATTATGCCGCGATAGTATCGGGAAGAACTAATTTGCCGTATTGACTTTATCACCGCTATCAATAGTTGCGAAAGTGGGAAATGCGTCGATTAAAGTAAGGATGAATTAAAGTTACGAGTGGGTGCGTGAAACCGCAAGCAATGACATCAAAAGTAGTTGACGGATTACACCGATTTCTTTGCTTTCTGAAGGAATACGCGATGACGAATAATTTATATTCACTTTTATTCTTGTGCTATTTTAACTCTATAGTTTCTACATTTCCAAACAGTCTAGCTCGTGTTCAGTGCGCTTAACCGACCACATCTGGACGGTTGCCATTTTGGCCGGTTAATACTCTGTATTCCTACCTATTTTACGTTTGTATTTCCATGTGGGAAAGATATTACCGAGGTATTATGAATAAGAAAACAGGAATTTTTAACACATATTTATTCTACATTCATGTATGATTATCGATTTATTTCTTTGTCATATTTGTACTACAAACGCATCTGACTGTGAATCTAATGTTCATTCCATACACCAACTTAAAAACTGGTTTATATTCAGTTTTTAATGACAAAAAAATACTTATGTTCTGATAAATGTTGTATATATTGATTATTTTTGTAATTTTTATTGTTCACCATCTTGCAATTATGTCTTTTTCTCTATAACTTGTCGAATACCTTTGCAGGTTTTCTTCACCCCTTTTTTCGTTGGTGTATTCCTGCAATTGATGTATTTTCCGTGATCAACAAGTTCAGCTCATTAAGTTCGTTGCATTCTGACAGGGGTTAAATCGAAGATGAGTCTATCTAGTTCTAATTTTGCCGTATAAACACTATTCAATGTATTTCCTAATGATATTTAAAAATTTAATTTAGCGTCTCTCAAATATGTCCCGTCATATTTTGAAAATTCCGTAATCTGTTTTTTCAGTAAATTGTGTGGTGCGTCTCCATCGTTTCGTCTAAAGTGATAAATGATTCTTGGAAAATAAAATACGCGACTCTCCGATGGACATGTTGGTTGAAAGCGGAATCGAGATTCAAAGCCGAAATACTTTTTACCTTAACTTGGCAAATCTTAAATTAGGCGCAAATTTTTTATGAAGCTACTACATTTTCTTTGTTTGTAATTAATATTTTTATGCGGAAGCAATATAAACGGCAAGCAAATCTGATTTCGTTATCCCGCAAAACTATGATAAGAATATTCGTTGGCCAAAAAATCGTCTCAGAAGTAGGCCTTGCCGTGTTTGTTAGGAAATGTGTAAGTTTACCTGTTGTCTTACTTCTGCATTCTTCGTCCGATCTCTCCGAGTGGTTCTTGCGACAGGATTTGTCTTAAGTCATACACAAGTTCAATTGATGTCTTTCTTTTGTCTTATCTATTAAGTTAAGCCGCTCTCCAAAGAGATTATCCCTCAGATTGTACTCAAGGAGATTTGTATCTGATTTGATTTCCGGATTTGTTTGTCTTTCCATCTCCTACTTCAACTCTTGAACTGTAATGATCGTATCGTGAGAGACATTTCTCTTGCACGCAGGACAAACTGTCCTTCATTTGTGCCTCGTCACGTGACGTAAGTGCACCGTTCATTAATCTCTGCCTCTTATTAATTTAGTCTCTGAATTCGTCATTAAGACAGGAGTGCGGCCTTTTACCCGCTTTCTCAAACAAATGCCTGTATTTTATTTGCTAATGCCGCAAAGTGAGAAAAAATGGAAAATATTATCTTTTAGTTAACGAAAACGTTGAAAAATGTCGTCAGAGGTAGCCCATTTATAAATATTTAAGTAGTATTTTACGGTCCTTAGCATAGAGAATCCTTGTTATGAAAACAAACAGTAAAAAAATCGGGATGTGGAATAAAATTGGAGTGGAATATGGAAAATCTTGTGGTTATTTCATCTCCTTCCTATTAATAATATCCTAGATAATTTTACGAATTACACGAAAAATAAAATAACCTCTGAAACTTATTTTCCGATGATTTTTGATCAGTTGGAATGAAGGCTTCCTCATTTCTTCGTCTAGCTTCTATTCCATGCCCTATTCATAATTTGCATGCAAACTACTAAATATATCCCTATTTAATTGAAACAAATTTATGCAAGAAATAAATTAAATATCATCAGTTTCTTCGAGTATTAGTAGTACTGTGGCTCGACAGCGAAAGTCCTTCCGCACATATAGACCCCCACCGGGAATCGAACCCAGGACCGTTTTCATCAAAGTTGGACGGGTTGCTCACTTGGCTATCCGGAAACCACTCATAAAGGATTTAATTCTAACATTGTTTAGTACACTTTCCTGTAAGAAAGAAGTATGATGTTATGAGGTTTTTTAGAAAGCCTCATTGTTTGTAAAATTTCGTCGTTACTTTTACAAAGATATCCTGGATTCGACTCTGGAAATCCCGTAAAAATTGCACGTAAAGTTCGTTTAATATCTCGCAGACTTCAGCTCTTTAAAAAATAAATAAATAAATGAAATAGAAACTTTGGTCCTACGAAAGCCGCCGGTTTCTTTAGAGTAAATAATTTTCTTTGAGGAAAATAAATTAACGAATTTTTCCTATTTCCTTGTTCAGTGTCTTTAGTTCTATTTCATAGCGAAGTAATTTTTAAGCTCTCATCATATTTTCTTTTAATTATGTCGATTGGGTCCAAATTTCCCGCTTTTATCGTCTCCATCGTCTTCTTCCCGTCAAAAACGATAGATCAAGGTTCTGCTGTATATGGAAGCCCTATGACACCCAGTCCGGTGGCCATATTTATATATACCAGTACGTCTTAAGGGAATGTTTGGTTCGTCCTTGAAATGTGCGTGCGATCGCCAGTCACGCATGGAGACCGCTTTTATCTCTCCGTTGCAGCCCTCATCACCTGTGGGAGAGCTTTTTTATTTTGCGCGCGATCTAGGCTTATTTTATGCGCTGGTTATCCTCCCTCGAACAAGATTTTAGTGGTTTAAAACACCTCAAATATCAGCTTGGAGTGTTTCGTCAGATAGGCCCTTTTTTAATTGCCGAATTTACGCCAGTCATTCTTCGTTAATATTAAAAATTCTTTCCACCGCTATCGCGACAGTTTGAACTTGGGTTGGAAATTAATCACTCTTGATTCTGTCCGTGCTTTGCTTTTTCATTGGCCGTGTGATACCACTCCTTTTTTCGTGAAGTAACATTTTATCCCTTGCACATCCTACAATCGTCTACAATCTGTGTTTTCAGCGCGTAAGTTACATTCTTTGCTGTCTGAGTGAGCAGGTAATAAGTTGATGTATCATTTGAATATATTATTCTTCTGAGTAATTTATCATGTTCGCCTTTTGGGCGAAACTACTTAGCGAACTTCTTAGTAAAAGTGTGTTGAGGATGGATACTTTATAGGGTGCCTTCTAACCTCGTATGTCGTTTTAATATTTACAATTACTTGATAACATAAGAGCCATGGATTGTTGACAGCGAAAACCCCACGTTGTTGGAAAACACACTCATCTCCATATGTACCCTGCAAGCCGCCTTTTGGCGTGTGGCAGGGGGTGCGAGCACCATGACTCTGATTTCGATTATTTTCGCGTATCCTTCTAGGAAAAAATGAATTCCTGAATCGACTGGTTCTATTAGCATCTATTTCTCTGATCTTTCTCGCGGTATCAGAACGGAATTTCACCCCATTCAAGGAAAGGGGGTGAAAGGATCCTTTAAAACACAGTAAAATATTTATAATAATAGATTTTTTGGTTTTTATACGGTTTCCCGAAGAGCGTCTGAACTGGGTTTTTCTGTATATTATACTGCGATGTCTCCCTTTCATCCATAGACATCATTCTTGTTTCTATTTCATCAAGCACGTTTGATGAATACCTAACCATTCTTTATTTATTGCACTTTTAATAAGCAAATTTTGTCCTAAGCATTTCGGATACTCAACCTGTTTATAGAATCCAATAATAATTATTCACTGGACGCACTCTATTTCTGTTTGTTCACTCGCGAGTACATCTCAATATATGAGATTTATGTATCGCTGTATGTTATTATACTATTAATCCACCAAAGATGAATATCTCTTTGCATCAAAGAATGGTACCACGCAATTCGTGACTTAAGACTCCGTTTGAATGTTCGTCATCACGTGATGTTGCGTGGTGCATGAGTTTTACTTGTCTCAGGTGGTGCATTTTCAATCTCCTTGAGCAAATTGTACTGCTCCACCGTTCACTTCCAGTTTTCTTCCGTATTTTATCCGTTTGATTAGGATATGAAATAATTTTCGTTCTCTGTCTTAGCATCAAAGTTGGGAAAATAAATAGCCCAGGTAGTGTTCTTGAATATCTGGAAATTAGTGTAGTTTTGGTTGGAATTATGCTTTTGCTTATGGGAAATTATTAAAGCAAAGGATTCATCGCTTTTAAAGGCTTGAATGGAAGACAAGGAAGGAATATCTACTCCCAATTTTACCCTATAAATACCTCTGTATTGTACTGCATTTGGAATATCCAAAAACCATAAGCGGAAGAAATTACATAATAAGTATAATCGAGCATTTCAATCATGAGGTAACTTTTTTAAAAATCAGAGATAATCAAATATTTCAAAGAAGAAATAACGTAATTGGGACGCTTTATAGTTTGTTTGTCTTGTATAGTGAAGGCGATGTAAAGGAGGAATACAGCTAGGATCAAATCATGTGACTATCTCTATGAACGGGAGATTGACAACAGAAAGTGTCTTCTTCCATCTAAATAGACTTCATTTGTATTAATAAAGACGTAAATAATGTATAGGTAATATAAATTGAGAGGAAAACTATCGGAGTTGTGGATGGAAAAATGTAAGTTATTATCTTAGGAAAAAAACCGCGACGCGAAAATACCAACAGAGAAAGGAGGTGTTAAAATCTTGCACAAACCTGATTATAGTATATAAGTACATGCAAACTAAAAGATGTAAAGGAAAACTATGGAGAGCAGAGCTATAACGAAAACAGTCATGTAATAGAATCAATGACTGTACATATAGCAATTAAACACAATTATAAAAAAATAGAAATCAGCATTTTGAACACACTATGGAAGCATTTCTGGATAAAGTCGTTTAAAATATTATATATACATATATATGTATATACACACACACACACACGTATATATATATATATATATATATATATATATATATATATATATATATATATATATATCGCCAATTTATAATAACTGTTGGAAATTTTTGAGATACTTATGTGAAGGGGAGGCAATGGAGACACCATTTAGAAGACAACCGAAAGAAAATTAATCGACTCTTACGTTATGATTGTGATGGATGAAATTTATTTATTTGCTATCATTTCTATGGAATCCGAACTGATTTTATCTCCATATTCATTCCGGAAAACTGAAAAGTGTACGAGGAGATAGTGTTCTTAGTGGTGAGAATTAGTTTATGAACATTATTTTACAATCAATTAACAAGTTTTCAAGCTAACCGACTTCTAATCTGCACTCCCTTCCAGAAGCCATCGAGTTGCTTCTTCATCGTCCCTTTTAAGAGATTCTGTCCCGAAGATGGTAATTCTGAACGATATTACATCTTCCTCTGATCCACTTATCACCTTTTGTAGTCACTCGAGTAACGGTAGGAAAAATACTGTTCTTCTCTATAGAGCGTTTTCCTCCCCCGTCATTTGATCCCCGATCCTAGTTGCAAGTGAAAGTAATTAAAAGCACTTTGACTCAAATCGATAATTCGCCGAAAAATGATCGTCCGATGATAACGGCACGTTTGTGAGCCAATCAAAAGCTGCGTTTAACAATAATTATACGTCTTCATTCGGGCATTTTCTATCTAACCCGTGTGAGTGCTCTTGCAAATATCGGTGTGTTTATTTGACAAAATTTTCCTTAATTGAAAATTTGAAAGTAATACAGATGGGGCTCGTTTAAATTTAGTCCCTTTCCGTGTAACCGCTTAAGATGCTCTTCTAACTGCTTCTGAGGATGATAGCGAACTGGAATGACTTGCAATTAACTATTATGAAGTTTCTAAAATGTATTGTAAACGAAAAAAAGCAAGAAATGATATTTGAACGAAAAACATCTCAGTTCGATAAACGCTTGTCTCGCGTAAATCACGGAATTCTCGATTCCACCAACATGTTTCCTCAACTCTCTGTTTCATTTGAATTTTATTTTATCCCTCGCTCTTTTAGAATCGGTAATTAAAATGGCGCAAGTCAGTGAATTACTCCTGAATTTATTTACTATGTATTTCAATGTATTCGTTATTTATTAAACGTCGAAGGGAAAGTATATGTGAAACGTAATGTTCTTACAAATAGGTTATCTCGGCGTTTTGCATTCCTTGCTTGCGCTGCCGTAGAAAGGAGTCAACCGTGGCCTATATAAATTGCTGTGATTCGTCGTTGAAATAATATGACGATAGAGTCTATGGTTTATATGAGCTCACGTTTCCCGTACGTTTATTTTTTTCCTTTTCGCTCATAAATCCATTACTTCTAACATTTTATCCACTCGGAAATGTTCCGCATTTTTCATAGAATTCCTTTTCACATACCACACTAGTCTTTTATGCATATTTTCTGCATATTCCATTCTTTATTCATTGATTATCGTACTCTGATATCTCGCTAGGAATCAACCCTTAATTGGTCGAGACGGTTCATACTGACCCGATTACTTTTGCTTCGATGATTTTTGTAAAAGAAGGATGACATTTTCAGCCGTTCTTGTCTCGTATTTCTTGTCCTTTCATCACTAAGTAAGGTTTTATTTAAATATGATTCTTTGTCTCAGACATTTTCACTCGACGCCACTCATACGGTCATACCAGATCATTTCGCCTGAGCTGATCGTTTTTTTATGACAAATGGATTAAAGCTAACTAATCTCATTTAATATTTATTTAAAAAATCATGGTGGTTTTAGTATTGTTTCCATCGTAACAACTTTTAATACAAAATTGCTATAATTCAGTCGTATTTTTATAATGATTTTTGTGTATAAAAGTTTTTTAATAAAGATATTAATTTAATGTAAGGAACTTCGTTTGTTAAAAGAAGTAAAATTAATGCAAAAGGATTGTGAAAACATTTTGTTGATTGCATTATACGTATCTCGGACATAATGACGAGAACATTTGTGTAAGTATTTGAGTGTGACCAGTTAAGGGCTAAAGTATGCAATCACATTATATGTCCTCCTCAAATTCTTTTGCAGTCGCAGCAACATTGACCAATCGATGTTGTCAGTAAATGTAAACTATACACTTGGAAGTTGAGTTTACTTATAAGAAGAAAACTGTGACTTAAGTTTTAATTAAATCGTCTATTTTACGTGAAATGTATTCGCTGCTTAATCTCATTAGTCGTTTTTGCATATTTTAAAAGAGAATATGAAATGTCTTTGTAACTTAATATTGATGAAGCGAAAGCCCGGAAAGAAAACCAGGGAAAAGAAGAAATTATCCTTGAAAACAAAAGAGTAAAGCAAAATATGAAGTCTAAAGAAATCTTTCTTGAGTTATCCCTTCTGAGGGTTCGTCTTGTTTGCTACGAAATGAAGTAATCCTTAAATATAGTTCCGCTTCGAAACCTGACGATTAGAAGTCTACTTCCGCTGACAGTTGAATTCCAGCGATGGGAATGCAGTTCAGAATAATTTGGTAAGTGATGTATCCGATTCAGCAAATTCCGAATCATTTGCACATCGTCTAAGCACAGTTTCGTTTTTTCGTAAGTTTTCTTTTATGCTCCGTAACTTCCCTCATAAATTCATTTTCCAGAGCATCAGTTAATTTTTCCGTCTTTCCTAATAGTCTGGCATCTTTATTTTGGAATCAGTCAAATTCTCGACAAATGGTGGAATGAAAAAGAAATCACGGATAATCTGTCATTTTGGAATCTTCCAATCATGCGAAAGGAAATCCAAGTAATTCTAAGCTGTCGTCATTATTTTTCTGAGATTTCGACATGTCCGTAATATGCCAAGTCTTGATCCTCACTGCGCGATTCTGATTTGAGTTGTGGTACTTTATGCAAGGGTTACAGAGGGATAAGGAGTAATACTTTATGCAAGGGGTACAGGGGGATAAGGAGTAAGTAAATTACTTTGCACGAGGAGGAGCGCCTTGAAACCGAAGAAATAACGGAGATGATAAATAGCGATACAAATGGGACTCGAACCCAGGTCTCCCACTTTCTATGCATGTATACAAACCATTAAACTACCAAGCGAGTCATGTAACTAATTTTAATTTCTTTTCTTTGGTACAGAGTTAAGTATGCGTTAAGTTAATTAACTAGCAGCTTGTATTCGCGAAATCGAAATTTTCGTAATCAGTTTTCCACAAGCTGTTCTCTATTTACTTCTATGAAGGTTCTTTTATAATTGTCGTCTCCTTAGAAAACTTGCTGAATTGAAGAACTAAATCTGGCTCCAGGGCATTGTATCCTAATTTTGTCATAACTTTTCATTACTCCTCAAAACCTGTTGTAGTAACAGTTCTATTGAGCTCGCTTTTGTGATCTCTCAATGGCTCCTAACTTTTTTATACTAATAGCAGGTAATTGGCGTAAAAGATTCCCAATTTTTCAGTAATAACGCTGTGAGTGCCAAAATGTCTCGTAATAAATTATGCAATTATACATAAATCAACACATTAATGCCATATTTTATAATTATCGTATTATACGTTGAAGAAATACATCATTTTACGAAACATTTTTAAAGTAAAATATTCCCTTCTATGTATACTAAAATCAATATTATAGAAAAATTAATTTTTACGCTAATTATCATTCAGATAAGGAGAGCTAAACTTCTGTCATTGAATATTGATATTTTTCAGTCATCTTCATACTAATTTAAGTTTAGTAGATAAATTTTTGAAAATTTTAATTCCATATTACGTGGGGAATGCTAATATAATTTTTATCAATGTATTAGATAATTTAAAAAATTATATTTCTGTATCATGGGGATGGTTTGGAATATATCCGGTTTAAATTGAAAATACTCATGCACATAAATCCTAAGATTGGTTTTCATATTATTTACGTTAACTTTTCAATTTTGAGCATATTTTGCTCCTTTTTATCTCAGTAGTAAAAAAACCTCATCGGCCGCACTTCAATAGATAACTAGCTTACTGTCCTAGTAGTTTATGACTGAATTTGTTAGTTCTTTCGTAGATTATTTAACCAAAGAATACCAATACGAACATTTTATGCGCGTTTCCATGGTGATATATAACATATGTTGATTTGCATGGGAAACATGCGATCGAGTTGGATAAGTAAGTCTCGACCGCTACGTCATTTGCTTTTCTGTGAATGAGATATATTCAGTGATCAGACCACACTCAGAATCAAATGACGTAACTTGGTGATACTGCGGAAATGCGGGTCAGAATCAGATTTGCTGCGTAAAACGCTGACGTAACGGCTAATCAAACGCTCTCTGGTTTTTTGTTCGATCATTGGTCAAATAAAAAGGTACATACAGTCCTGAATGGAGCAAAACGAATGGTGATTTATATTAATCATATTGAGATAATGATTTGGCCGGAAAGTATCCACACATGTCCCCTGTAAGCCGCCTCTCGGTGTTTGACAAGGGTGCTATGATCGAATTTTTCTAGCGTCTACCTCTCTGATCTTCCTCACAGAATCAGAATTGCTTATGTAATAGGGTGGACATATCGGCCACTCCTTCAAAAAACATACTCTCTCTGAAGTGATTGAGTAAATTTAGTATTTGTCTGAATAATTCTTCTGAAGATTCCCATCCTTGAACTATCTGATTTTCAATAACGCTCAATGATTTGTCCTTATAATACTTCAAAAAACGTATCGCCTTTCGATGTACCTTTTTGAATTCGTAAACACTACACTTTTCGGCTGAGTCCCATACACCACTTGCGTACTCACTGTGAAGATTAGCTCGCGGATTTTTTCTTCGCTTCTACCGTCTCAATTATTGCCGAAGTTGACTTATTAATTTTCGTAGTGCACCTTCTGCTTATAATTCAAGTTTTATTCTCATGAATGTCGAAGTTTCAGAGCCAACAGGAACAGGTTAGATAACGCGCCCAGCTTGTGACTTGTAATGTTTGATAAATTTTTTGACGTAAGTCAACTGGATATTTGCTGAAAGAGTTTTCTTTATTCTACTTTTTTATTCTTATTCAGATAAATTTGTAATATTTTCCTTCCTCTTGATTCTTGATTACCTTACGAAAAATTTCCCCCTGTATTAATAATATATGCAAACACCTCAAAGGATTGTTAATAGTTGATAATTTCGAAGCATTTTCTACGCGATAAAGTATATTGTTCTACATTTCCTCCGAAGTGTATCGAAATTTACCCTTTGCCTCCTGACATTTCCCTTCTTTTGAGGCTTCCTTAGTTTCATATAAATTCCGTTTTATGAGTCGTTAAAGAGTCATTTATGCAACTTTTAAACGCGGAAATTCTCCCCTTATGTATAATCAAAACTATGTAAGTAATATTTATCTAAAACTATACAAAATTTTCGTCTTTGGGTTAACTGTTCTTTTCCTAAATAAAATTAAAACTTTCAATCAAGACTCCGTGGAATTTCATAGCAACCATCTTAAAAAGTCAGAACTCCCACTGCACCTGAAGATTAACAAGTTAACGAAACATGTAAAATTAAAAACTTGCCTTGTAATTTACAAAAAGTTTTTCTTTTCAAGATGGCTTCTTTTCCCTATTTACCTCGTGTACAGCTTCAGGAGTGTTTAAAAGTTTCATTCCACATTGAAGTATGAATTTAAATTCAGGTACGAATTCAGTTAATGAATTATATGACTGATTTCTAAGTTTTGCTCTGAATTAACGCTGCCTCGAGTTGTGTGCAGATTATCGCAATAGCTTGAATATTAATGATTAGAATAATGACTATAAAACAGGAATAATCGCTTAATAAGAGGAAAAGAAAAAGAATTGGACAAGAGAAGTCACAACAGTGAGCTGATAGGACAGTTTTTATGTCTTGTTATCATTTTGTTCTGCTTTTGAGTTCTTGCTTACGTTTCCAATTGTAGATCCCACGAGAAGCCTTGGAAATATTAAATAAATATTCTCGATTTTAATATTTCTCTTCATCAATGAGATAGAGCAATAATTTACCCAAAGTTATATTAAATGTATTATTACGTTTTCCTTCTGTGTACTATACATTAAGTGAAATTCTGCTTCTTAGATCCAATTTTTTTGTTCCGCACAATGGAAACGATCCTCTTTAACCTCGCTCGGAATGCAGCTTTTGGTCGCAAATGTTCTTAGTTACACATGTGACTAACTATAAAGGTATAAAAGTGTTCATTGACGCCCATTGTAGCCCTGAGCATCCTTAATGTCAAGAAATTCTTTAGTTAAGGAAATATAATTATAAAAAAATAAGTGCCTCAAAGAAAGGATGTTTAATTTCTCTTTAATTTAATTAAAGTGGGAAGGACGATTCTCTAAAAGGTATTCGCATCATTGCTCCGATCACCTTTTCCAATTTCTTAAAAATTAATTACATTTAATTACAAAAAATTGTAATAAATTATCCGTAAGTAGTGCTGCGACCGTATCTTATTTCCCCTCAATAGAGATAGTCAGTTGTTTTGCGTCGTTTATCCGAACTTTGTCGTCTCTCCCCTTTCTGCAGCTATCTTCACCCCTTCTCTTTGTTGTCTCCTCGAGACCTCCTCGACCCCACTCACCGACATTCACACATTTCTCTCCTATTCTGACCACCACTTTTCTCCCGCGAATTACAGAGATTAAAGTTTTGCGACCAGGAAATCGAGTATTCGGTTCGACTTTGCCGCTATCAGAAAAATCAACGGAAAATACCGTTATTTTTGCCCGAAGGTTTACTCAACAGATATAACTATAAGTTGCGTTCTGAAATTTAGTAATGTAAATGATAAATGCTCAAATAGCGAACAATTATTTCAGAAGGATATTTATTATATTAAAATGGTTGGAGCGAAACTCATTGAACGTTGGCGGAACCGGAACTGAACCGTATTTTGGTTCTTGTTGAACCGGAAGGACGAGAATATTACGATTCGATAATTTTTAATATATTAATTAATTAATATAAATCGATTCAAAAAACAATTATCGCTTCAGTTCCTGTTTTGATCTTGCCGCTTTGAATCGCTTTCTTTCTCTCAACCAATTCTTCTGGAAGGTTATTTTATCATTTTTAGCATATACGTATGTACACTACGCCACTCTAAGTTAGAGAGCCAAACTTAGTGATTAGTGCAATTACAAAAACTTATTTCTCCAATTACGCTTTGGGTTCATTCGTTATAAATCGGACCGGAATGAGCAAGGGTATTTTAGAGGGGTTAGCGCTATAACCGGGTGTTACAACATGTTTATCTCTTTTACGTCAGAAAAGAAAGATCATTTAGATAAGTGCTTTAAATGAATATTCATTATATTGATTGCTGCAGAGTCCGCCAACTACTGTCGTCTAATACTGGTTGCCCTCGTGTCATTTTCGAAAAATAGTGTTCTTTACTTAAGCAATATTTGTAATTTTTCAATCTACAACAACTACGAATCAATTTTTGAGAGATTTTGGAGGCGGAGGATTAGCCGTAGCGCCTATTGGTGGCAGAGCGTCTTAAGCGGAATTTTATCATGTGTTTAGTTTGAGGGGAATTTTGAGAAATCCCCGTATTAAGCGCGTCTTAAGCGAGAGCATTTTAAAAGGGGTTTACTGTATTTCTTTAAACTATTTTTGTGCTGACGTTTTGCATTGTAGAGCAGTATATTATTCGTAATAAATTGGATACACCGGAAGCTATTACGTCGCAATAGTGCGTTTCTCTCTGCTTCAAGGAAAATCAATGGCACGCCAAACGAACACTTCCTGCCCTTTTCCTTCCCACTAATTTTTTCACTCCCATCTTCGCTTTCGAGTCGCCTTTCGTGGAATGTTTTGGTTTTTTTCCGAAAACTCTCGATGTATTTGATCCAGAGAAAATGCTAATCCACCTCCACGCCTTTGTATACTACTGATTTTATATCAACGGTTTGAATATTAAAAATCGAACTTTGTGTACGACATAGGCTCACAATAAAGTGAATTGGAATACTATATGAATGACATGTATTTCACTTGAACTTAAAACGGATGTATTTTAAAGAGAGCTCTTGGCTTTCACTTTCAACCTCTTCTTCTGAGAATATGTAACTGCTGTCATGAACACACTCATGGCACACGCTTTTTCTCTCTTTTCCTTTTAGTGTTTTTGAAACTTGATTTTAATGAAGAAATGACTAGATGGCACTTATACCATCGATATATAACCGAACTGAGAACTATGAAATGCTTTATGCCTAACAAGAACCGAGAACAGATATTTATTTCGACATCATCAACGCATATTTTGATTGAGTCTAATTGGAGGAGGGTTTAATAAACATGTGTAAATACGACTTGCAACTAACTTTTACCTAGTTATATTAAGAAATTTAATGTATACGAAAAAATAAAAAATAATGAAAAAAACTTGATGTTTTTATTATTTCCTGCTAAATTTCGTAAAACTGTTTGGGTAAAAATAAATCTTCATTCTTCATTTCATTCTAGTTTAGTGTAATGTAGTGTAAATGCCAGGAGCTGTAAATATATTTTTTAACTATCAGAATAATATTATATTGCAATTTACGGTACGGAAAATACCGGTTTGTAGTTGGAAAAAGGAGCGAAACAGGAACTGATCTGAAATTCAGTTTTCTCGATAAACCGAGTTGAAAACCGGTACAGAAAATATAACAATTAGCAACAATAAGGTAAAAGTATAATTTCCGGGGCTGAAAAAGCGGTTGATAATGAGAGTTGCGTTTTCGTGGTGGCGACAGATGCGGTGGAAAAAAAGCGTGGAATTGAGGCGTGTGAGTGTTCATTGAGGGGAAAAGGGCCTCTCTCTTTATTTACGTCGCAGCCAATATCGACGAGTGAACCAATAATTTGCTTTGAAGACGCTGTCCTCACCTGAAACTCCGTGGACCGCGACGAATTCTAACGCAGCATCGCATTCATTGGTGCATGATGCTTAAAGCGGTTGTCTTTTGCCGTTGTTTACCATCATAATTCGGGGAGAGGAAAAAAATTCGTTTATGAAAATTCGACAATAAAACTTTAAATAGCGATCGGTTTCCAACTAGTAGATTTTCATGTATGAATTCGATATCACATTGAAATTAAAATCATTTTCGTTGATTATTAAGGTTTTATTAAAGGAATTTGCAGAACTTGTTCTTTTATAGAATTAAAAATATTTGGATTAAAGGGATGTGTATCAAATATAATTTTATAGCGTACTTATCTTAGCAAAATCTCATAAATAATAAATACAGTAATACCAGTTTATGATGCCATCTCCCTTGCTCCCAATCCGTTTCACTCTAAAAAAATGCAGCCGAAGACGTTCTGCTTAAAAGGAGGATTTTCTAGGTTCACTACAATCAGCCAATCCTCATTTGATTGACTTAACATTGTTTGCATTATCCTTTCCTAACAAGCCAAAATTGGCTCATAGAAAAGTGAAATTAAGTAACCAAAAAAGCACGCTCAGTGTGCACGAAGATCATTCTTAACTAATATGACAGGAAGGCAAATAAGTATTACACAACAAAAGTTCGCGGACTTTCTAGATATTTACATCTGTAGCAAGTTAAGCAGACAAGATTTATTTTCGTTTTAAAGGCGCATATTTTAAATTTAAGAGCCAAGAAACATTGAATTTCCTAACGTACACTAAACCGTCAAAATCCCCGCCATCACGCTCATAAGGCGGTTCCCTTAAAAGCCTCTTAACGAGGTTTTACAGCAAATAATATTTTGCTACGGATTTCCAAAATATATCGACCTCCTCCGTTGATTTGCATCTACATTTTTTCTTACTTACAGTTTATAATCGAATAATTTTAGTTATTTTCAGCATAAAAACAAATTAATTCTGCTACATATTCAACGTGTTCATTAAGTTACACTTTGTTTAACTCAATTTTGCATTTGTAATCATTCCACTATATATTTTTCCTTGTTCTTGTCGTTTCTATTAAGCCTACATTTTGACTTGCATCAAACATTGATGAGTCAGTTGTATTTAGGAAAAACCAAACATGTCTATCTGAATGTCGCCTCAGAAAACCGGTTCCAAGATATGCGGAGAAATGAGTTTTCAAAGCGAATGCTTGGTTTATGAAAAATGTAATTATAAGACGGCTCACTTGGATTACCACGTTCATTATCCTCGATTTTCTTTACGTCTTTTATAGCAGATTCCTTTTACCGTTCTTATGTTACATGGAATGCTCTTTCTTATATCTGAATAAATGGGCTATTTTTCTTTCGATCCAGTTTGAGGAAAATGTAATTCGCTCGTCTTGCGACACTCTTGAAGCACTACAGTATGAGAGACTATGAACAAGGTCCTTTTACATTATTAAAATATTCATAAGGTTTGACGCGCAAAGCACCGAACCATAATATTTTTGGTTTTCCCTTCGTTTCAACCTAATATCAGTTCAATTCCGGGTTCGCTCCTTCAAACGGTTCGAACCTTTTTTTCTTTGGTTTGTTCGTTTTATTACTTTCAGCCTTTTTCATGTACACTACATTTTATCTCTTTAATAGTTGCAAGCCGTGCTTACACGTGATTAGTTAACCTTCCTTCAGTTACAATTCATTAAACTGTGTATTGTTGGTAACCGAAAATCGGAACGGAATATTCGGTTCGGGTAAAACATTTATTTTTCAGTTCTAGATCGGTTTTTGCTCCTGCTAAAATGCTGGTTTCGTTCTGTTCGTTTCGATGTTTTGGTGTAATCCTCGTCTTCGAAATCGATCGTAACATGGTCTTACTACCCAGCCTCTGTCTTCGCCGGCCCTTCGTATCTGATTTTTCACTCCCTAGAATGATCTCTCTATGGTAAAATGTTCACTTAGAGTCGAGTTTATGCATTCGTATTTGAAAACCATGTGACAGAGAAAGGCGAAATGATAGCTTGTGCCAAATGTAAGCAACTGCTTTATTTTGCGCCTTCTTGACCTGCCCTCCAATTCATTTGTCGGACCAACCCTTATTTCCTTTCCTTACTTTTGTCTTAGTAAATAGCTCGCACACTGATACGCATTTGTTATGAGTTATTTATACGTTGTCAGCGTAGAATCGAACCGAAACAGATCAACCGTTTTGTTCGAGAAAATGAAGAGATAACGCATTAAAAATAAATTGATACCGAAGAAAGTGGAGAAGATTCCAAACGTATTAGAAAACGGACTGTAAAATTGTTTGGAAAAATGTTAGATTTTAGTTTTGCTCATAGTTATGTAGAGATAAATACATATCAAATAGGAACATTTGGCCATTTTTTATACATATTATCCATGGAAATATTTTCCTCACTGAATTACGTATGTATATATTCATAAAGTATATAAGTACAGAGATTAATCGGCCGAAATGGTAGTTGTAGAGGTGCCCGGTTAAAATTGAATGTGTCAATATGGCGACAAAACTTATTGTGATATTATTTATTTCATTGAGTCAACGATGGGATAAAGAAATTGCAAGTATTATAAGCAGCCATTAATTGTGATCACCAATTTCACATTTATTTACTTTATGGTTTCATTTATTGTGGAGAAAACATAACAAGAATAACGAACAGAATTGCGCGTGCCCAAAATATTCTCTCTTGTGCGATATGTTTATCACTCTGCATTATTCTTTACTCCTCTCTCAACTTGCTTTTCAAAAACTGTTCTTGCTAATCTTCTATCGCCGACCTAAGTCGAAATCGACATAAATTTGCCAATGCTTAACAAAAACAGTGCTTCCTTCATCGATCTACTAATAATTCGTCAACGATAGATAATAACTATATTTGTATGATCATCAATAATCATATGAATAATAATATTCTTTATATGATTATTAATAATCATTAACAATGCTACTTTCAACAATGCGGAAAATACAACTAATTCGGCAACAAACATTTTAGCGTGCACTTTCCACGATTATCGTGATGTATACAATCTAAGTCAAATATTATACTTTAAAAAGGCTTAATCACGTTTGTTTACTGTCGAGGCGAGCAAATATCCTCAAATATTTTTGTAAAGCGATCGCCTTTCGCAATCACCTCTCATTTCGAGAATATGTTTGCTTTTGCTGATAATTGGGCGTCAATCGCTCCTTTGTAATTCCTCCTAATGCAACGCGCACTTATCACAACTCCATCGATCCTCGCCTTTCGATGTATCGATGCGTGATCGAATATCGAAGAGATAGCGACCATTGGATGGATCGTTTTTCTACGTTCTTGCGTACATCGTGATGTGATTGAATCGCTCATGGTTCACGGCCAAGCACGGAAGAACTCGTTTAAAACGCTACCCCGCGCAGTAAGTGACAGAGTTTTGGCGTTTTAAACGGGTTATACTGTGTATGGCAAAAAGACGCTAATCTACCCGATTATAAGACTGATTTTTCTCGTCACAGAACCTCTTTTCTCACGTTAAAACGCTTTTCCAGCTTCTAACGCTGCTTCACCTGCGTCTTAAAAAGGTTTCACTGTATTTTTGTAGGAATAGCTGTAACTTAGAACGAATTGGTTACGCATTTCGTGAGTATACATAGGTGATTTGCTTACAAATAATGTGTTACAAAACGAAATCTGTTTAACGCACTTACTTGCTTCCGTTTGATTTATATAAATATAAATAAGTTTCATTGCTTGATAGCTGTTCTCTCGCTTGGAATATTTTCTACAATCAGTAGTGATCAGTGAATCAGACAGTAGGATAAACTTTCTGAATGCGTGTGCCTTTTTAAAATTGGGATTCATTCTCTACCAATCGACGTTTTTAATCAAAAGAAAACTGACGCTTTTTCCGATCAAGTAATTTGTTCTGACATAAACACGGAATGAAATTTTCCCGAAAAACTGGTTAATGAATTTAGGTATAGAATGTGTATCCCAAGGAATTCCCGGAGAGCCAAGTGATCCCGGGTTCGATGATCGTTGAGGGGAAGCACTATAAGCAATGCAGCTGTAATGCAACAAATAAAATGAGCCTATTGCGGGGGTAACGAAACGCGATAAAATGTTTTTGCCACGGGGAACTCTCACCCGTATTACGTATTCTTCTCTAAAAATGAAACCCTAATATAAAATAATTTTGATTCTGTTTATTAATAATGATTATGCATAACTATTTTCGTCAATTACAACTTCACATACCCATCATTGACACAGTAAAATAGATGATGATATTCTATGTCTTGGTTCCTCATAGGCTCCCAATTGATGCCATTAAAGAGTCGCCTTCCCTGATATAGCACTTCTAATTTTATTCGAACTTAAAATTTATTGTCTATGAAGTACGATACCCGTTTAACTTGTTGTGATCATGGACTTGTACAACATTCCCAAGGTTGAATAATCCAATAATTCTCAAGGTTGAATTTATGATATGTATTTCTCAATCGGGAAACTGTTGTATAAATGTGACTACAACGTCACGAATAAATTAATAATAATGTGGGCGGATGCTTAGAGATATCCAACCAACTTATATACTTGGAAAACTTTCTTATATATGCGTGATTTTCATCTGTTCTGATTTGAATGAAGTGCCTCCTCAACTAGTAGAGTAATTCACTACATTTTTCTGTGTATGTCATCGTGTAACAAACATAAAATATTTCATGACATGAAAAAAGTTACTATTTCTTTCTGTAAATTCAGGAAGTTTCATACGGTTCGATTCCTCTTGGCAATAAAATTTTCTTTGGTATTTATTTACTTTAA
Source organism: Pachydiplax longipennis (assembly GCA_036926295.1). NCBI lineage: Eukaryota > Metazoa > Arthropoda > Insecta > Odonata > Libellulidae > Pachydiplax > Pachydiplax longipennis. The sequence continues at coordinate 6,242,089 of JAVFKF010000024.1, read as the reverse complement.
AGATAATGTTTTTAGGTTTATTCTGGTTTTTGCTTAAGGAAAAATCATTTACGTGTGACATCATTTCAGTGTTTTGTAAATATTCCGCTTGCGTAGTTCTCATTCTTGTCTGCCTGTAACGCTAAACAAAATCTTACTTCTCGATTTGTAGATATTTTTCGCATCCTTTCATAATTTCGAAGAAATCTCACTCCCATCATCCCCAGATTGAGAAACCACTCCAAGATTGTGCAACTCTTATTTGTATGGATTCAGGAACTGGATGCTGGAAGTGGATAGAATTTTCAAAAATTGTAAATCTCGTGCCATTTCATGGCATGCGCTTCAGTTTTCAATGCTAAAAACCATTCCCTCGTTGATTTGACTTCGCCGTGGAATTCAAATAACTTATAAAGAAATTGGAGTTGTAAATGGTAAAATATTTCGTTCTGCTGGATTCTTATTGATAAACTTTTGTATGCTAGTTTCTTCCCATGATATGGGTCATTCAAGAGGTATCTTTCTCTGGTGAAAGAGTAACGCTTAGCGATTTTTGTAACGCATTTCAACTCGTGCACTATTTTCTGCTTGAAACTACGTTTCTTAATTGCAAAATACTATTGGTAAATAGCTCGGCAGAATGTCAGATTTCATAAGTGACCTCGTTCAAGCGACAGTTGTCCTTTCTATGTATTTCCTAAATTGGCTTATTACTTTGTTTCCTTCGCTTATCTCCTCTTTGTGGATCTCCTTTCTTCTCTTCAAAGATAAAAGCGTATGTTTTCATGTTTCTCGATAAAGATCTGTTAGTGTTTGACTCGTGAGATTCTTTATCGTGTTGTCATAAGTTATTTAAAATCGATATGGTCTGGTGTTACTTAGATGAAGACTATAGCACGGAAGAATTTCTCTGATATTAAAATTTGTACGGTAAATTTACCAAGGCTATTCTTCTATGATTAAATAATTTCATTCAATGCCATAATGAGAATTAGTTGGAGGGATATAAAAATGTCTTGTGTTGATTAAGTTGCCAGATTGGTGGCATATAGAAGGCCTATACCAGAGATGACCAATTGTAACATATTTTATAATTAGAAAGGTCTTGTGTCACTGTGGTGTCAAAGAGCGGTCTCCTTGACAGTCAATGATATATATTGATATATTAGCTAGAAGTTTAAAAGTACTCCGAAAGTTAAGGTTATTTTGTGTGGTCACGGGGAATCGAACCCGGAAAACCTTTCACCGGAGTCAAACTAGCTACCCGAGAGCCTTGCCTAATTTTCAATCAATCTCATCCGAATTATTATTACGTTACACCTTTTATTATTTTGAAATTACCCCTCTTGAGCATGATCAGGATAAAGAAAAACTTTTAGAGGGGGGAATCACGTAATTAAGTCCTTGTTTGTTTATTCGAGCCAACGCGTCGCTTGAGAAAATCGTTTCACGCTCCCCGTTGATTCCTCCCTGGTCTCCCAAATCGTATAGGCGATAAGGCCCTGTCGATAGCTGACGTCATTACGGCAGAGATAGTTTCACATCTGAATTCCGTTTATTTTTTTATTGAGGACCTATATTTCTTGTTTGCGTATTGAGTAATATTTTTGTCTTCTTTCGAGCACTCTATCACCTTTGAAGATTTAATCCAAAATAATTCTTCTGAAGGTGGAGTGATCGAAATCTGGAATATGTAACATTTCATGGTTAGTCTAAGTTAGTCCAGGTGTAAAATTCGGAAGATGCGAGAGATTTCAACGGCCGAGTTGGGATTCTGATTTTAACGATGACTTGGCGAATGAGTGCATAGAGAGACGCGTGCTTAAGGTGGCGTGTTGCTTATCGTAAAACAGCTCAACATCGATATTCTGCGCAGGAGAACGAGTGCAATGATAAATTAAAGACGGTCGTCGGATTTCAGCAACAAAACACGACATGATATTCGAGTGCGAAATCTTAGTCGGTGAAGAGCACAGCTTATTTTCAACGTGAATATCACGGCGTTAGAAGTACAATATTTTGTTAGATTGAAGAATTTCGATCCATGCACCTCCTTTCGAAGTGTAAGCCAATGAAGAAGAGAATTTTCAAGGTCCCGAATCCATGTTAAAAGCCGTCATAACCAAGATATTATAATTTTCTATTTCTTACACATTAGAAAAATAAAAAGGTTTTTTGACTTTAATTTTTATATTAATTCTTTTCACCATAAAGGCACCATAAGTTTTCATCGTAAGTCTTCTTTATTTTGCTTTTTTGCCGTAGATAAAAAGAGTCCGCGAACTATAATTGCTGGAACTGATTGCTTTCTCGTCATGTTTTTTTAAGAATTATATGCATTTCGAACAGAAAGGAAACCCTCCTTAGTTGCTTAATTTTGGTAAATTTTAATCTACAATGAAGCAATTATTACCATATAGATAATGAGAGAATGTAATGATTTTCTGACGGAGGATTACTGTGCACCTGGGACAAGTCCGCCTTCTCAGCATTTCATTGGAACCTTGACAGAAAGAAAACCGCGTGTTAAGCGGGAACTTTATAAACGGGTTTTACTGTATTTCAGAAATTCATTCTTTAACAGCGAGGCTTCGTGTGAACCAAGTGATTTTCGGCGTAACGATTTCGTGCTTTTTTTAAATGTCCGGTCTTAATCCGGCTCATTCAGAATCAGCGACGCTTTCTCGATTGAAAAAAATCGTCCTTGAACTTTCGCGAAGACTCACTTCAAGGAAGTATTGTATCTTTCCCACTTTTTTGTCCGACCAGCGACTTCCTTGTAGGAACCACTTTGGAAGCTTCTCGAATTTCCAGCATGTTTCTCGCTCTTGTATTTTAGGTTCGTATCCTTTGAACTATTTTGCATCCAAGAAGTTCATGGGTATGTTTCAAGGCACTCTCTAGTATATAAACTTCGGTGAGTGGGCCAGATGAGGGAAAACTATTGGCAGTCAGAATGTGAACGTAGTTGCTGTGTCTTTTCAAATGAACGCTGTGACATTCGCAATATATACTTGTATGCACGTAATTGGTATAGAATACTATATGAAATGGAAGATATTGTTTGAAAGGAAACTTGGAAATCTTCCGTAGAACACTTACAATCGGGCTTTTTGAGGATGGAGGGTTGCCATGACTACCGCAGTCGCTAGGGAATGTTATTACTTTCATTATTTGCACGCTTTCTCGCTATTTTACTTGAATCAGTTTTCTTTCCCCGATTTATATTTCATAACATTCTGTTGCAAGTAAAAGTTCAATCGTAGGCAATTTACTCTTATTCAGATCAGTCCTTCGAAATAATTACTCGTGTGAATTAGGGAATTGTATTCTTCTTCAGAAACTTGTAGGCGATCGAGTATCAAAAGTAATGAATTAGGTTTTCTTGTAACGTCTGTTATATCTTAATGATGATTAAATGCTACACCTATCAGCTGAGAATCCAAAAGCGACTTACAGTTTAATCGTAATTTATTATTTGGTAATTCGGAATTTGTCTTTCAAAAATTGGCTGTATATATTTCTGTGGTCGTAAAAATTTCTTTTATAAAATGCGTTTGAAATGAACTGTGAAAAATATCAATTAGAACTTAAGCTATACGTAATAGTTTCTTTTCTGAACGTTTCAAACGATATTTGTGCGCAATATTCTAACGAATGACTACATTTTAGACCAATGTCTGATTTTCGATCTCTTCAGGATTATTCTTACATTCGTTATATATATATATAAAAGGACTTAAGTCTATAAAATTGACAGGAAAGCCCCATATTACATTTAACCGATGCAAAATAGCAATAAAACATGGTACACAACAAAAATAAAAATTATGCAAAATAGCAAAATTAAATAAGTAGAATAAAAGAAAAAGGAACCGTGAGGTTCGTGAAATATGAAATTAAAATTTTAAAAATTACAATGCACATCTTCAAAGAAGGCTATTAAATAAACAAATTTATTTCAGTTACGAGTTAAAAGATAATCAAAAAGGTTATGTCATCGTCAAGGCAACAACATTTATAGCTTATGACGCAGTACGTAGTTATTTAGAAGGTTAGTTGCAGAGCTTAAAGAAATAAGCATTAGTCGTTAATCAACACTGAACATAAATTAATAAAATATTTATAAAATAGGTGACATAGAAACCCTACTTGTAATGAGTATGAGTAAATGAAAATTTGTTAGTAAAAATAAATTAATTGATCAAAGAAATATAACGACAAGAAGCAATTGCTCATATCGTAATTAATGTTTCTTTAGAAAGGATGACTTATATTATCATCAAGTATTTATGCTCTCTACGAGAAGTATTACTTGGAAAATTTACTTTTCTTCACTATTGTTGATTAAAGAGATGAAAACATTTCTGTTGATTTTTCTTCCGATTCCTGTATCGATTTTTACGAGTGAATCAATTTTACATTATAAAATAATTCAAATTCTATAATGTATGCTATTTTCTCCTTGCTGTTGATTTGACTTACTTTTCTCTAATTTTTCCATCTTTGAACGGCAAGGAAATTACTTCGGAAGGATATTTTACAGTCCTGCGCCATCACTGACGAGAAAGTTGCAATTTTTATGATTTTCTTCGTGTAAATGATGGAATGGATCGAGTAATTCCACTATGTAAATAAAATCATAAATGTATTTGTGAAAACTAAAGTTAATAGCTTTTATATTTTTCAATAGATAGTGTATTCTCAACAAATCATGCACTTGGAAAGCATAGGACATGATTGGATGGCTCGCCGTCCAAAATAGTTGGCTCAATAGTCTTATGTTCTCCTATTTATAGCCGTCATAGTTTGAATCCCAATTTTCCCTGTTTACGAAAACTTCCATCGAGGCAGCATTTAGAGCTAATAATCATTACAACGGATTTTTTTTTCATCAACTGCGAGATTATTGTATCGCATACTACTTCATTCTACTTATCGCATACATAAAAGTTAGACGTTTATTTGATGGCCTTTGATTAAGTCCTGTGCGGGCTGAATCTTAAAATATTTAGAATAAAATCTAATTCTCTGTTGATAGGGATGTTGCAATCCTTGTTTATGCTTGCAAGTTTTTGTACTTCTTTGTCAGAGGTATCGATTAAATGTAGGTTGAAATAATGATATCGGTGGTATAGTATTCATAAATTTCCTGTGAGATTCATGTATGAACTAAATTTTACCTGCATTCATCATAATAATTATTGATGTAATCTCGAGTATATTCTGATATGTGCCCTCAAGTTGTTGGTTTCGCGTTGTAAAATCAACACTATTTTGCGGTGTCGCGCAGTATATTTTTTAGTTGAAGAAATTAAGGAATACCCGCTAAAACTATGAATTATGCGCGGTCGCTATCTAATTTTTGTATTCTCGAACCTAAGACTCGCTTAAGTCTTGTTAAATAACAAGATGATTGTAAGACGCATGCATGTATTGCACTAGTAAGTGCTCGAATATTTCATGACCATCGAATCGCTAAATATTTAGTTCCAGTTTTCGCTCCGGTTCAGTTTCGCTCCTTTTTCGAACCGTTTTTACCCTCCGACTGTTGTAATATTATGTACTTTTTAAAGTTCGCTTTATTATTTCTTGCCCTTTTCATTTACACTTCATTAAACTAAGCTTTGTGAATAAAATTTTGTAGTAGTTAATTGAAAGAAGAATGTACTGTTGTTTAGTAAACAACCTCCAACTCACTTTAGTGAAATGTGAAGTGCAGGTAACCTAAAATCGGAATGGAATAAATATGATTTCTGTTCGAGAATTCCATTTTCTTCGGTTCGACCTCCGGCGGGCAGCCAATCTGTTTAAAATCATATTTAAGTAACTTTTCACTGCAGTGCATCGCAAAGCACCCTATCATCAGAAAAACGCAAATGAGGCGAGTAGTGGATTCGAGAATATTCGATAGGTTTTTAGAATTGTTTACGGCGTCATTTGTTTTCAATGCGATACTACAGATGATATACCTGAAATCCTGTGGTTGACTCACTCATTGCCAAATCAAAAATTGATGTAAATATATTTTATAATAAGAGGGTCTTGATGTAGAGTACTTTTGTATTTTTGCATCTCAATTTGATTCAAAATAATTAATTTATTAATAATTGTAATGAGGGAGTCAGTCAGTCAGAAACTTGTTCAGGTTATTTATTATGAATCACTTTATATTTCCTCTACAAATTCCTAATTTATTTCTTTTATCGTAGAATATATTTATTAACATTGACTCTATTGTCATTCCCTGTTTATTTCATTATTCCCAGAATAATAGATTCAGTAGAACCTAATGGAAGCTACTCAGATGATATCTTTTCATCTTGATTTCTAGAAAAAGTATTATCATGTAAAAAAATAATCTAATATTCTGATGATAAACTCTTATCAGTTGCAGCAGTATTCAGCAATAAAATACCAGCAGAGGTTGAATTTGTAAAAGAATTCTTCATTTTATTAAATTTTGCTAAACTTATGCCATACTTCTAACTACTACCACACAGTATACTTACTAGTATTCTCTACTCCATGAAAACATACCCATCTAAAAAATTTATCCAATCACTGTTTTTATTATTCTTCAGTAGTGGCAGTATTACATTCATTAAACCTTAACATTTTGCTTAATATTTTAATTTAAGACTCGCATATCCTAGAATTTATTAATTCAAAAAAATTTATTCCATTTCTATGTTACTAATTAATCTAAGTAATGAAACACTTGGTTAAATTCAATTGGCTGACTGAGATCAAGTCAGATATAATTAGGAATTGATTGTGGCTCAGTATTTGAGAAGGCCTAAACTGGGTGACCTTTTTGTGTAGTTTTCTTTATGTTGATGTCAATAGGCAGATGCCAGCATGGTTGTCTATTGTAATATCTTTGCCAATTGTACATAAAATAGTGAAATTTAAGGAAAATAATCCAAGCAAAAATTGAAAAGTATATATTATGATTATTTTACATGAAGCATAAACCATTAATATTTTGTAGACATACATTTCTCCAAATTCTGTTTCAATATTTTTGTATGATACATTATGATAAGATCTTATTCACAATCATCTGACTATACATTGCCCCCAATTATAATTCAGAATGAGGGAATTTAATTTCTGTCATCGAGAGAAATAGAATCACTACCAGTGATTCACTTCTCCCTTGAAGATTGCTTTATTTTAGCATTCTGTATCATCTTCCTTGCCCGTTACCCTTTTACCCAATGGCAACCTTAACTATCCTCCTTCTTTTACATTCATTTCCTCTACTTGTTCTGGCGATGGGGAGTAATTCTTGAAACTGGTGAAATGTATGAAAAACTGTGGTAAGGCGTAGATATCTTAGGTTACTCATCTTGTCAAAATTATACTGAGAAGTATATCACCAATTACTATAGAGAAATCATTATCACTGGCCTTCCACTGTGGCCCATCTCCAGTTGTTCTTCTCCTGTTCTTCATTGCCTCATATCCTTATTCCTCCTTTATACACCATAAGATGCCACCAGCATAATGGGAACCCCAAGGGGATCGTTAGAGAAGTTTCTTGTTGCTTCTACTATCCTTTGCCGTTGACCATGATTGGTTCATCTTCCTTTTGGGGAGATTTCATTCCCCAAGGGTACCCAAACACCACCAAGGGCTCATCCAGCCACTGATGATACTCTTGGCACTTCTTGGCAGGAGTCCTTAGACTCCATATTGCATGGTGATAATAAGCTTTCACCTTTTTGTCAGTCTGCTCCTGTATATTGCTCGCTCTTTAAATTGTCTGTGCATCTTAAGACCTTAGACATTCACGGAGTGGGGAGAGTGCCTCAATATGCACTGATAAGATATTGACTTAAGCGTAGGAAACGACCCTTCTCACTGTATTATATATAGGGCTACTAAATGTGCTGTATATAGGTTTCAAGAGCTGTAGATAATATGTAATTTGATTTGACAATTGTTTTGCAGAGTGCCCTGAGCAATCTTGAGGAGATGAATGCAGGAGGAGGGGATGGACTGAGTGGATCCAGTGGAAGTGGTCCACCATCAGGAGGGGGCAGGAGTGGGGGCAGTGGGTCACAGGGAAGAGCATCCAATCAAGTGGTTCAGGAGAGAGGGAGAAGCATGGGAGTGGGGCCCATGAGGGGATCTAGGCCTGGAGGAGAGAAGAGGATTGACACTTCGCCTTACGGCAGTGCTGCTTACCTCTCTCCTCCACCTGCTACAGACGCTACCTCGTGGAGAAGAACAAACTCTGACTCGGCCCTCCATCACCACAGTGTAATGAGTGGTGGTGGAGGAGGCAGTCAGGGAGGTAGTAACACGGGCATAGACAATTCATTACATCTTGGCCAAGGATCTCCACGAAGAGGTTTGTGCATTGAATTGAATTTTAAGGTATGGGTGAATTGTACGGTTGTGATTTTGATCTGATGCTAATGGAATTGTCGGTAATGTGGAGCATCATTCGCTTAGGTGAAGTGGACCTGATAACTAAGCTGATCAACGAGATACAAAATTCAGTCTCAAAATTCGCCTGCAGTGAAAGGGTTAAAGAGAATATATGATGTAAATTATTTAAATTGAACAAGAGCATTGGCCACTACACATTAAGTAGCATTCAATACTATTTCATCTTGGGTACTTCATCGTTAGAATATTTAGGATGCAATGCAATGCACAAATGCATTTGGTTTCAGACGGTAGTGATCGAAGGTTCAAAATAAATTAAAACAAATTTGATAGTATATTCAAAATGTATTTTTTTATTTATTTATTGTTGACAAGACTACAAGTAGGCACCTGGCCATGTGGGAGTTTTAATGAAAGAACTCTAGGATTTGGAAGTAGCTAAATAATTTGATGAGAATCAGCTTCATTTTTAAGGATGATCAACGAGCAATAAAGGACTATGAGTATAACTGAAGGAATTCTGAGGAAAGAATCATTTACTTCATTCATTATATTTCTTTTCCCATGCTCTTCCTTGATTTCATTTTCTTTTTCTTTCATTACCAATCATGGTTGTGGCACTGTTGAACTTATCAATCTTGTATGTTTGACAGCTATGGATGGACAATATCTCGGCTTCAGTGGTAGTAGTGGTGGTGTAGAAGGCGGAGGGCCAATAGGTCCCTGTGATCCTGGTGGAGGTGGTCGTACTCTTCTGTTGTCATCATCATCTTCATCTCCACTCGGAGATGGAGGAGGAAGACCAAGATCCTGTTGTGAAGTTCCACGTGTGCCTGGAATCAAGTAAGTTGATCCTTGTTCTAATTGTATCATCCTTGTTTCTTTGATGTTTACTTATTTGTTTTTTTTATTTATGATCTGAAATAGAGCTGCATTGTATGGATTGATTTTAAGACTTTTCTGTTGGTTTTCATTAATCAAGTTGGATGTTGGATTCCAGTATCTACCCAACTTCGTCACAACAGGAACCTGGAACCCTACAAATACCAAGTGGAAACAATACTGGTTCTTTACCAGATCTTACTAATTTCCATTTTCCATCTCCACTACCAACTCCTCTTGACGTGGAAGATCACAACAGTAGCTCCCCGTACAGTAGTAATGTGAGTTTTATGAAATCAATATATCATACAATATATTTTATTTTATCATTTTTGGATGTGTTATCTTATACTAAACCTTTTTCATTGACAATATATTATGTTAATTTGTGGAAAAGTCATTTGTAGCAAATAAAAATAGCTTCGGCTTAACTAAGTGGAAATCCATCTAAATATGAAGATTATTTTATATTTTACTTTGAATATGAAATTAATCTGCATATTTATTATATCAATTTTTATTGGTTTCCTTTTTCATGATTCTTTGTTTAAAAGAATGGCATTTCTGTTCTTCTTGCTGAATTGCCACTGAGTTGAAAGATAAAGACTCCTGAGGAGTATACATTTCTTGGGATTACTCTGAAGTATAAATTATAGTGTGGTATAATTATTATTAAAATTGTATACTGTGGTATCAAAGATTTTCAAGGCTTGACATTATCTCCATAATTTCTCATACTTTGAATAACATCTTCAAAAAAGAATATCAATATAGTACAGTAATGGACAATAAGTTTGTACAATGTGCAGGTTTGCATAAGATTAAGAATAACCAAAAATACGGGTCGCTTACAAATGTGGCAACCTTGTAAAACTGTTTTTCCCCATCCTGACCCTTTGCCCCTACTTCTAGGCTACAGATACAACTCCACTTGCAGTAAACAGCCAGTTAAGTCCCATCAATGATGGAAAGGCTGTCAATAAATTGAAGAGAAAAGAAAATCATCACATATTCCTGAATTTTAGTTCCTTTTGCTTTCTCCATGAACCTCTTTCATTTTAGGACATACCTTTGCCTCCCAATTTATATATCAATAACAAGGCATGCCATTGTATAAGGCTCTTTAAAAAAGATTTTATTTTTTTTTATTTTGGCAGCATTCTCAGTCAAAATATTCTTATACCACAGTAGGTGGGACCGACAAAAATCACAATGTCAAATTCATGTCCCTCAGGGTATAGTTTGCATATAAATACATTAAATTTTGTATAATTTGGATCAAGGACTAACAAAAACTCCTGTTTAGAAGAAAGGATGTATTAAAAATGTAGTTCTTTAACCATATTAAATAAAATATTTAAGGAAATGATTGAATAATGTAAAAGTAATCCTATAAATTATTTTGCTGATGAGGGCTTGATAAAATCCAGCATTCTCCTATGATGACACAATGGCTTCCTTTTAAATGCATAATTTCTTCATAGCAAGCTGATAATTTTATTATTCCTTGCTTTGTGGCTATATTACATTCTCTGTTTTCGTCAGTCCTAATTTTTATAAAAAAAACCTTTTTCTATTGAGCTGATAACTTCTGTAAACATTTCAATTTTCATGAGCTTATCTAGTTGAGCCAGGTCTGAAAGGTCTTATTCTTCAGTAACGTAATGTATTTTTACAGTAAGTAATGGGAAAGCAAAAGGAACTGAAATTTAAGAATACATGACGATTTCCTTTCAATATCTATCCAGCCTTCCTATTGTTTTCACAACATTACCTGACCCATAATACTGAACGGAAAGTGACATAAGAGCACGAGGGAGGCAAAGGGTGGGGAGGAAGAGTTTTACAAGGTTGCCACATATATATGCAAAGCTAATTTTTTGTTATCCTTAATCTTATGCAAACCCGCACATTGTACATATTTATTGTCCATGACTGTACTTACGATGGAAATTGGATGTATACTTGGAAATGGAAATCCTTTTGAAGCATCAGTGATACCTCAAGTGAAGTAGTCTTACTTACATCTTCATTTCTTCATACTTGTTTTGTTTTTTCCTCAAAGTAATCTCAAAATGAGCATAGATTCGTGTTTTGTAAAATCTTTTTATTTTTAATATTATAATTAAACTACCAAAGTAGTATTGGAAATTTGGTTATCTATACTAACATGATGTAAGGGAATTATATTTATGCATGGTGTCTTGTATTTATGTGTTATTTATCAGGAAATATGGTAATGTTGTCTTGGGTATTTTATGGAATAAAATGTTACAGTATTATGGGCCTTTCTTCTTAAAACACAATAAATTCACATGAAAAGAAGCATTTTAGAATGGAATAGAGACAGTTCTCAGCTTATTTAGGTTTAATATACATGAACCCAGACTTGCATACCTTCTTCACAAACCTTAAACTCCACCTTCCAAATGTCTATGTTCTACCACATCCCAAAACTTTTCAGTTATCTTTTGTTCTTCAATCCTTCACTTTTTCTCAATCACTTCACTCCTATCTTCCATAATCTCTCTGTCCTTCTTGTCTTTTCTTTGCTTGGTGTTTTTTCCTCATTATGTAATGTTTTAATAGGTATTGTGATTTGTGTAAGTGGCTTTCACTAGCTGTTTTTTAATCTAAATAAATAATTAATGCTAATGGCTAAAAAGTACAGGAAAGAAAACTTATAAGCAAGTGGCTGTATTTATGCAGCTTCACTAGTATAGCAAATAGCTCAAATATTATCTTTCTGTTCTCACAGATTATGAGGGTATGTAAATCTCTGTCCTCAGTGCATTTCTTAATTTGAAGTTACTCTACCCTTTATAAAGTTACTCTGTGGATATTTACAACTGAAGTAAAATTCAAGTTTCATAACAAGTTTAGAGATGGCCCGAGTAAGTCTAGAACCGTCATAGACCATAAAATAATAAGAAATTAATGGCAGAGAATTTTTAATCTCTCTCTCTCTCTCTCTCTCTCTCCTCTAAATTAAATTTTAAACCACTTCACTGCTTAGTTTTGATATGAAATTAATTGTTATTGAATGTCTGCAAATTCAGTAATGAGATGGCTGACTCATTTCAGAGTCCTCAAGGAGGAACAAGCCCCACTACTCTCTCCCCTACAAGTGGGGCCCTCTCAACTTCCCCACGCCAACATCCTGCAGGAAAGTTCTCGTTCAGTTCCAGCTCTCCTGCATCACCAATCCCCATTCCCCAGGGAGGACTTAGTCCTGGACATTCTCCAACACCAAATCACCGTCAACCCCATCAGCAGCCTAATATGGCATCCAACCTTGCCCACTCACCAGTGAGTCATTGCATCACAACAAAGGCTCTTCATTGCCTGAGAATTTTATTGTATTTTAGCTTGGTTATCTTGTTTTTGCCACTGCATGGTGATGAAAGCTATGGGTCTATTAGTCAAAATAGATTGCTTGTTTTCTAAGTTATTGAACTAACTAGGATGATTTTTCATTCATATCTCTGTAGTGATTATGTATTTGTTTTTATTATAGTAATTAGAAAAATGCAGATTTTACCATGTAGCTGTATCATAATAGCTTAATAATTTTATCATTGTCTTTTATTTCTTTGTTTTAATCTGCATATATATTCTGTTGATTTTTATAATAAATACTTTTTATTTGTGTTAGTAAGAACATTTGTTTTGCCTATTTTTAAAAATTGTTTCAGAATCACCTTTCAGTCCCATCCCTTGTCAACTCCAGTTACCTGCATTCATGTAAGGTTAGTTTCATATACAGAGCTTCAGCATGATTATAAAGGTATTATTTATTTCAATTTGAGTATTTTATATTCCTGTTGTCAGCAGATAATTTGAGTATTTACTTTTTATTTTACTAAGCCATTCATCATAGACTGTCTGAAAGAGTAAAATCCATCATAAAAGTACAAACTAATTAATATCTTTTATTCTATTACAAAATACTAATTATCTCAGGTTGTTTTTAATGCATTTTGCTATTTCCTTTTCTAGAAGTAATATATTCTTGTATAATGGTGTGCTGTTGCATTTTTATACATTTAATGCAGTTTTTCTTTTAAACTGGGGATTTGGTAGGATTTTATTATGCATGGCAAGTTTAGAATGCAAATCTTTTAATGTTGGAATAGAAATTGAAATGTCACCTCTCTAGTTCAAGGTTATGGTTTTTCTCTCATGATTAAGAGAGCTCCTTAAGGTAAGAGATTATAATGGAAATGCATTATTATCTGGTATTTATTTTATTCATATTTGTCATGTTGCATATAATTCTTTTCTACAATTTAAGAGCATCATTTGCACATGCATCATTTCTTGTTTAAATTCTTTTCAAACAAAACAAAGCTATCTAACATTATCATGTTCAAATCAGGAGCAAATTTCTTCAGTCAGAGGCCTTAAGGCCATTTTGAGGCCTCTACATGTGTCTTATCATCCTAAAAATTCCATCAAGTCCTTTTCTGTACTTTTTTAAAGATGAACTTAACTGTGAGGTCCTCAAATTGTCCATATGGCAAATCTATCCCCGAGTCTAATTCTGACTCCTTTTTATCTTCACAACAGAAATGAATGCTCTTTTGTTGGCTTTGTAATCTTGCTTGCCATATTTTTTATTTGAGACATTTTATGGTGTATTTTTTGTTTCTGAGAAAGAATATCGTTTTCATGTATTCTTTATAAATTCTTCTCAGCATAATGAAATTTACTTAATAGTTTAAATGCCCTTAGATTCATATAAATTGAGGACACTGCATTTGAGTCAGTTCACCTGCATGGCTTTTTATTTATTATGTGTCAAAGCAACAGGCATTTCATATAAGCGTACTTTATAATTATTTTAAAAATTGATAATTGAATTACTCCTTTACTCAGGTGCTTTGGATTTTTTATGTTTTTTTTTGAAATTGCTCTCTATCAGAGTTTTGTTGATTTATGTCAGATTGGTTGATTCTTGTTGTTTAATGACAATTGTGTTATTTTAAGATAGTAGTAGCTGGAAGGAAACTCCTTAAATTCTACTTTGTAACGCTACTGTAATTAATAATTTCTGAGGGTTTATTTATTTTAGATTGGTTCTAAAGAGTGGTACTTTTGAGTTTTCGTTTGTTTTGGTTTCTTTGAAATATGATGTTCTTGAATCTGCTCCTACATGCACTCACACTGGGGGTCCCATTTTTTGCCTTACAGGGTGTCACCTTTGATAACAGTAATAATATCCAGATGGGTTCTTTTCACCAAAATCGATATATTTATCACCAACCTCAGACTTCAAATCAGCCTCAGCTCCATCATCGTCAGCAGCAGTCCCAGTGCAGCCCACCTCTCATGCCAAATTCACAAAGCATCCCGACGGTATGTTTGAAATATTAGCCAGTGCAGGATAACACGTCAAACACAATCATCATGTGTATTTACTCAGTTTTTGAGTGGCTTAGCATGCTTACATTTCATACCACTTTTTATCCAGAATTTAATTATGGCTTTACGCTCATGGAAAATTTCTTTTGGAAAATCATAACATTTCGAAAGCAGATGCAAATGTGATTTTAAATTGTCTCTCTAGCCTTCCATAAGATCATTTCAGTCAGTTTAACTTTTACAGATCTTGATGAATAACTCATAGGTATTCTACCTAAATTTAATTCACTATGCTGGGAGATCCATGCTAAAACATCAGATTCCAAATTTGTTGAACAGCTATAAATGTTCTCCTGATTATATGTACTGTATTTATCAGCTTAACATCTTAATATAACATCTATTTTCCTCAAATTTACAATTGAAACTCCTTGTTTTATATGCTTATACTATTTTTCATTTGAGCTTAATAGAAAATGGGAGCCTATTTATTTTACCCATGTTTTTATATTTTGTTTCAGTTTTTGAAATTAAATCTACTTGTTAAAATATATGTGCATGTGTTTTTTGCAATGATATCAAGTGGATGTACTGAGTTATCTAAAAAAAAAGCCAGGAGCTCTAATTCTTTTTTGTTAAATTTAATGTTTTTTACCAAAATTCCCTTCCTAAAATTATAATGCATTGTACATGCTGATAAATACAGTATATATTTAAATCTTCTTACTTAAGATATCATAATATTACCTTCGTTGATTCTTTTACCTTCTAGTCATCCCTGAGAAGAAGTTTATTTAAACTTTTGGGTTTTTTAACTTGCTAGTTCTCCATTCATGAATATTTTACATTTAAAATAAAATTCACAGTTTCAGGCGTTGTCTTGTGGAAATATCCCATAATTAGTAAGAAAACTTTTGTACTTTTTCCACAAATTAATTTTATTATAAACAAAAGACTGTAAAGCACACACGACTAGTTTCGGAGATTGATCTCCATCATCAAGTGACTTGATGATGGAGATCAATCACCGATTACAAAACCGATTCGTACAAAAGTTTTCTTACTAATTATTTTACATTTAATTTTCTGACAGAAGTATTGGAATGGTTAATATGCAGTTTCCATGATAATTCATAATGTTCAGAACGTTTTTGTGATATATTCCACTATTGCAAAGCTTTGTTTACTAAATAGAGTTTATTATGAGTATTGGCCATAATATCCAATAAGTAAACTGAGAAGTTTTATTGACCTTATTCTGTCGGCTTGTGAACAGTACGTCTTCATTGAATCGTGGAAACCAAATTTTTTAGTATGTTTGAGAAATTTAATTGCAATTAACATTTACTTAATGTTTTCAGTTTTTCATTATTACACAATGCATTAGAATGCCATCAGTTATTTTTTAACTCTTTATAAAAATATTAACTTTTGTGAATTCTAATGTTAGATTGAGCTAAGCCATAATTTTACCCTCAATCCTTTAACACATGTATTATTTAGAAATTGAAAAATAACATTTATTTTGATTATTTACTAATACATCTCTTCATTTGTACATGATAGTTAATTTATTTGGTGTGACAGAAGATTTAGTATTGGCATATGTATTAAGAACACTGTTATACAGTTTGTATTTTTTAATATCCTCTATGTTTTGTCTGATCATGTCATTGAGTTTTGTTTTCAAATTTAGAGTTGAAGGGTACTAAATTTTAGAACTTTTTATCTTTTATGCTAAGAAAGCTTCCTTTTTAATTTATGTTCATTGAATTTATTTACATTACATGACTATTCACTGTCACAAAACAGAAGACTTGTTAGTAGTTCAAGGTATTATATATAAGACTGCTATTAATTTTAAGTTTGTTCTTTGATTATTAGATGATTATAAAAGGATTGGCACTTCCATTCCTATTTCATTAGCTAAATTAATTATCACTACCCTTGATAAAAATTATTTATCACATATTTTGCTTATAACTTAGCTTTATCATGCTTTGTAACTAAAGAACTCAATCAGTAACAAAGCTACTGCTGTATGTGGCAGATTTCGTCCTACTTCAGTCCCTGTACATTTTTTACTAACTCTTATTTTGATTGCAAGGTGATTTTTGCAAACATCTGCATAAAAATTTTATTTTTGTTTGACCAGAGAAGATTATTCATTTCATTTTATTCATAAATTTTCTTTTGGGGGCCATCCCTAAATGATTTCACAACATATTTGGGATTCCCTCCTTTTACATGGAGCCTCCTTCCCACTTGTCACAAAGCATCAAAACAACTACATTAAAACCTATTTAAAATGCTCCCACTTAATATGCAATTTTCTCTCAGCCTCAGTTCCACACACACAAAAGACAAGGCTGAATTTCCCAATCCTCAGATGCAATGCAACCCGCTATAAGCCTCCTCCTCCTCACTGGATAGCATGCAGTTTGCTTACATTATTCTTTCCTAATTAAAACTAAAAATATGTAACAAATGAAGATTTTATATGGAGAACAGACTATTCTTAAAAAAATTAATATGATGAGGAAGCAACCAGTATTGATAATGTATCTCTGGGTAAATACATCTGTGGAAAAGAGGCTAAAGAAGCTTCCTGTTAATTTTTAAGATTAAAAAGTTTCTATTTAAAAATTAAAATGCCAAATTCTTCCCTTTTGTAATCTTAAGTAGAAGAAATAAATTTTTTAATATCATGTTTATGTTGCTTACCTGTTTTAAACCTGTAGTTTTCACTCGATTCTCTGAAAAGTGTCTTAACCAGGTTTTACTGTACTTTTGTTTCCAAAACTTTACTTTCCTGCTGTTAAGGTCCTATAGCAAAATCAAAATAAGAAAGGCTGATAATATAAAACGTCTATTTTTCTCCTACAATTATTGATCCTCAATTCATAGAACTAAAATCAACTAAATCATGTTCCTATATACTTCTGTTCATTTTCAATTAGTATCCTCCTGTAAGGATAATTAAGATTCTGCGACAAAGTTTTACTTATTTGTGACATCATCATGTGGGCTACATTACATATAACCCGACTTCAATGTCATAATGTGTCACGTTCCCTGATCCCCTCAAGTTTGGCATCATTTAAGGACGGCCCCTTAGAGTTCTGAGTAGTTGACTGCTGTAGTAGTAATTAAATTAGACCTTTGCACGGTATATATTTGAATGTTGATACCTTTTTGTGAATGTACTTGGAGAATGCTAAAAATTCCAAATAAAATCATAGTAATACTTTAGTAAAGATAGAATGAGTAGAATGGCATTTTGTATGTTTTGTTGTTTGGATGCGTATGACTGTTTCAGCAGCACATGAGCTCAATGAATTACCGCAGTTCCCACGTCAATAGACCGAGTCCTCAGAGCTCTCCTGGCCTCACTGTGCCGGTAAGTAGTCATATCTTAGGGGCATATGTAGACAGTTCCCGACTTTCATAGCATAGATAAACCTGGACTTCTGGATTCTTATGGCCAAGAAGTATACGGAAAATGCTTACTTATAAATAATCTATTTAGGAGACTTAAGTATAGTAAGTAGCTTGCAATCATCTTAGGTAAAATTTTACTTAGGTAGTATCAGAAGAGTCCACTTACGTAAGTCGAGAACTGTCCATGGCTGAAAAATAAATCTGTTCTTTAAGCATTTACTTTATATTTTGGAATCTAAGACCAACCCAAGTGTTTGGAAATTCTGTAAAGGGGAGGAATAATATAACTGTAAGAGGCATGCAATCTGCCCTAGTATGTGTATCATGTACCCAGAAAAGCTTAATGATTGCTTCAAAAAAGACTTAAATTGTCAAATGAAAAATTTAAATATCTTTAAAAGATGTAGTTTAAGTTCCTTTTCTGTGCATTACCTGCTCTACAATGATGCTTTCAGATAATAGATCTAACACGCAGTTTTTGAAAGCTCCATAAATGCAACAAAGATGTATCTTAGATTCAAGAATATACTGTAATTAAATTAAGCCCTTGATTGTTCTATACAGTGCATTTTCAATGGGACAATTAGAGTTTAGAAGAGTACAATTGTTGGATGAGTAAAAATTTCAGGCCGTAGAGGTATGTTTAAGCATGGGATATTTAATTGACTTGCATGAATGTACTTTTTAAACATATTTAATGCTATTTATTGTAAGAAAATTCAATACTATAAATCTGTACTTAAGGAACTTCTAGATTCCAAAAAATAAATTCCACTTTTCTGAATAAGTCTGCCTGTATAGAAAAAATTTCCATAATAATGAAAGTTGATCACTTAACAAGGGACGATTTTATAGTCTGTGGAGTAAAATATATTAGTTTGTCATGAGTTAAACTGATATGGTCTCTTTAATTGATTAATTTAGTTTACATACTTAAATAAATTTGAGCTTACTCATCCTGAGCAAAAATATCACAATTTGTAAATGGAAGAATATTAATAATTTTAGAAAATGAAAATTTTTGGCATAAGAAGTGATTGAAAGGCAAATAGAAACGGAAAATAGCAGCATGACTGGGATTCAAAGCCAAAGGAAGAGTGGGTTCAAGTCCCAGTCATTTCATTACTTTTCAAGTTTTAAGGTGCACACCTCCGCATGCAATGTTAATGCCTTTTTTTCATCCTTGTATTTTGTAAGAGAAATCAGATTAACTGAGATTGAACTTATATTCCTGAACCACTTTTAGACTATATTTGTTGATCCTTTTTGCTCAACTATCACAGCATAAAGTGATATATACCTCTCAAAATCAGTTTATCTAGTTACAATTCATTCATGTTAGTATTAGTTTTGTTTTTTCTACAATGCAGGAAGATATCTTTAAAAACTATTTGTTAATATTCAGATAAATTTGTAAAAAATAATTGTATCATTGTAATTTAAAATTTTGTTTTTCTAGTTTGAATATAAATCTTGATAATTTCTGATTTCTCAATATTACCAACCATCTCCTGTTGGATTGGCAAAATTCATAAGTCTGTAAGTCTCTCTTGAGAAGTGATCAATCATAGATAACTTTTTATCAATTTCAACTCTGAAAGAAACTGTTAGCCTCACCATTATTGGCATTGTGAGAGTTATTCTACAAACTACTTCTTTGTTTAAGTATACTTCTATCAAACTTGTTTTGAGGGCAATTGCCCTGTACATTCTCGAAGGCTTTAACTTCTAGAGGTGCTGGGCCTTTGGTAACTGTCTCATTCAGTCATCTGAAGATGATTCAAAAAGTCATTTTCTACCCTAGTCTGAAAGCAGATGGTGCCCCAAAAAGAAGTAGTAATATCAAAATCATAGTTGATATAGAAAGAAATTCAGGTCTTTTAGAAGACACACATTACAAGAAGTAGCACTTTACTTGAGAGTCATCTACTCAAACTATGCTTCCAGCAATGCTCAACATCTTTCATAAGTGTGGCTAATGTCCAAATATATAGGTAATGATGCCATTAAAGACTGTGTGCTGAAATATTGGCATAAGGATGAATTTCTTAATCTTCTGCTTCCTAAAAGCAAAAAGGTATTGTATAGTAACCAAATGAAAGAGCAGAGATTCAAAATATGAATTGAGGCTTTCCTGGTGTGTGGATTGTTGGAGTAATTCATGGGATTGCAACTGGGTGACTTCACATAGTGAGCCCCACGTTTTGTTTGCTGTTTCTGGTGCCATCTTTAGGGTGAATGCCGTTGTCAATTTTGGTTCATTAGAGGGCATTCAAAGTGAGAGGCAGGGGTGTCCCTCTCATGATTCATTGGTTGATCAGTACATACCATAGCAACTTTCTACATGGAGCATTTTGAAGAATGAGCGCTCAATACTGCTCCTGGACGACCTAAGCATTACTCTAGGTACGTTAATGACTCCTTTGTAGTATATCAACATGGGAGAGATGGATTCAAAGAGTTCCTCAATCATTTAAATGGCGTACATCGTAATACGTAGTTCACCATGGAAACTGAAAATGATGGCTGCCTTCCCTTCCTGGACCAGTTGCAGACCTGATGGTAGCCACCACCACCCGGCCCAATTAAAAATACTCTTTCTGTAGAGATTCTGTTCCCAAAGGATCTTTTATTAGGTTATATTGTAGATGTTGATCTAACTGCAAGCTCATATTCAATTTGAAAGTTAAATATCTCAATAGTGAGTTAAAGCAGTGAAACAGCCAGTAGATAAGAAAAATAAACTGTTTATGATGATATTATTACCAGTACTTTTGTCAGCCCTTCTTACAAGTTATGAATTCTTGTCTGCATCTAAAATGAGCTCATGGAGTCTAACTCTACTTAGCTTATTTTCTATAAGTATTTGCAAATGATACAATTCATGAACCTGTCCAGGAAGTTATTTATTGCATCATTGTTTCATCTAGTGACAATGTAACCTATTAGATTAGATGTAGTGATAGATATACATCTTGTGGTTCACTGTTATCTTAAATATATTATTTTACTATTTTTAATTATTAATATATATTGTTATATACGAATATATCTTTACCCATTCATACCCCTTTGCTAGCATGCAAGGATTATAGTATAGCGCACGCACACCTTGTGTATGATGATTTGCTTGCTTTCATTATCAATTTTATATTAATATCATCTTTGTTCACTTGTATAGCTTACATAATGCTTATGCAGTAGCTAAAAATTTTGTCAGACTCACACTACCATAAAACTCATCTCTCTGATGTTGTTTAATGGGTTGACAGTTTTATCTCGGCAAATTTAATCTTCAATTCTTATAACATATTTTAAATTACTTGTGGAATATAATGTTAAACTCTTGATTTCTTCATTAAATAATGTTTCAAAAATTCATTTTATTGATGGCATAAGTAATCACGTTGTAGATATTTTTGAGTCCATTTTATTTGATGAATTTCATTATTGCTGATTGTATCACTGAGTTCTCACAGTGTGTATCATTTGTATATTAGTTGATATGATTCAAGAAGGATGAATATGATTAATATTTTCAGTTAGTTTATTTTACAAGGCTGTGCAATCTGATACCTTTACTTTCTGCTTCAGTATTTTAGGGAGCCCAGAATATCCTAAGTACAATTTTGTATTTGAAATAGGTGGCACTTAAAATTAGGGTAGGTTATTTGGCATTTAGGGTAGGGAGTGTAAATTGTTTGGATTAACATGCAAGCAAGCTCTAAATATATTGGTAATATATGATAGGGAAAAAATAGGACATACAAGTCCACTTCAGTTGATTAGGCTTCCCAATGCCTCACTTTCATGTTTGAAAAACAGCCTTGATTAGCCAACAGCCAGGTATTAGCATTGCATCAACTGATGGAGTTGATTAGTTTGTATCTCTTTTATTGAACAATATGTTTAAGGCAGATTTAAGAAAATTTAACTCCATTTAAAGCTCACATTCTGATTTAGCCTAACCTAATTCATTTTTGAGTCAGTATTAATTGTAATTCAAGCATTGCCAGTTTTCTTGCCAAAATCAAAATCGCCATACTTAAAATGTTCCGTTTGATTTGGGTACAATAACAGATGATATACCAACTGCTTTGTTTTACCAAATTTGCTTTAGTCTAAGATGAAGCCAATTTTAAGATTACCCTCCACCAGGGAAAGTATTTAATTTTGAACAATAATTAATGATATAATTTATGTTATAAATAATAAAATACTTTAGGTTCACTTAATCAACATTCTCTCATTGTTGAGTTCATACTGTTACTATGGATCCAATGCACAAATATTTTTTCTTTTTATCTGATGAGCACATTGATAATTTTTACATGATGCTTTAAGTCAAACAGTTGCTCTTCATGTACCTACTGTACAAATTATGAAATCCAATTGAAGGATTTTGCTTCTGAATGTTAGATGAACCTTCCTTTTTTGAAAGTCCAAAAAGGAAAAGTCATAGATTCATGCAAATGCAGTAGTAATATTATTTTCCCTCATTCATAAATGTAGCAGATTACTTGTTAAGTACAAAATCTTAACAAAATATCTATGTATATTGTCAGGGATTAAGCTGTTGGTGAACTGTCGCATTGGTATCTTGGCATATTTTATGTATTTGAGTCAGAGAAATAAAGAAGTCAAACCGGGGAAATGAATTGTTCGTCAAATGAGGGGTATCCATGTCTGAAATACCTCAACTTGCAAAAGTGGCTATATTAGGAAAATTTCCATTCACACTTGGCATGGGCTGATTGTTGCATCATACTTTTTCCTCTCAGTTCACTGTTCTTCTAAAGCAGTTAATAGGTATGCAAAGTCTATCCAGATCTATCTCAGTTGAACTTTATCTAAAATTGTATCTCTATTTTTTCATAACTTAGCAGAATAGCCCTCTGGGAGGATACAGAAGTACTAGTCCTGGAGGCAGAGTGAGTCCCCACAGTGCTCCTCAGAGCCCGGTGTCTCCATCTTCATCTCCTGGGAATCAGACATCAGTTCCCTTGTCCAACATGCCATCCCACCAGCACCGTCACTCTGCGTCATCTCCTTCACCATCTTCTCCTTCTCCATCTCCATCCTCCTCCTCTTCTACATCGGCCATCACCACAAACTCTTCATCGGCCAGTCAAGAGCAGCAGAACAACTACTATCTCGTTCAGCAGCATTTAGAGCAATTTAGCATGGTAAGTTTAAGTGTTTTTATAGCTATTCTTCTGTTTAGACCTCTTGGAAACCTTGCTCGCTGTTTCCATTTTAAGGTAAATACTTATTAGTTGAATTATCTGACTGTGAGTGGCTCTGTATATGCTCTCTTTTGTCCACATTCACACACACACACACACACACGCTGCATACAAGTACACTCATTCATTGTGTTTGTGAAAGGATTTCTTAGGTAAATGCATAGCAAAGTAGATTTTGTTAGACTTTGTTGCTTTTAGAGTATTTAAAAACATTGGTAAGTTCATTACACTTCCTCTCTTGTTAGAATATACTTTGACTCCATTAAATGTAGATTGTTTTGTGCTAGAATATTCATGTCATCATTCCACCTTCTTGCTTAATGCAAATATTCTCTGATAGCCTCACTTCCCATTGCTTTTCATGGTAATTTTTTTTCTATGCCTCAAGGGTGTGGTAAGTATGTTATTTATTGAATGAAAATACTGCTGTTGGATATTGTTTAGTTGGCAATATTTCATCCCAGTGTTTTGCATTCAAAATTGAATTAGTTAAGTGTAAAGAAAGGGATGAGAACCAACAAATTAAAAATAGATTTCAGTTTAAGAGGATCTGTGGATTCAGCATGAATTAATTGTTTTATTTGCTTACAATTCATTGTGAACTAATTTTTTGTTTTTGCACCCAAATTTTCCTCTCACGAGGCTCTGTGCAGTTTATAAAATTCAAATAAATTTCAGTTTTACTATACTTTCTTTTGAATGCCACTACTTAATTAAAAATGCAAGATTCAAGAATATGTAGAAAACTAGCTATTAGACAATACTTTTAATTTGATGCAGATGTAAGTAGAGTGGTTGGACTCCAAGGGTACACATGACTGTTTCCCCATTTTTTTTTTAAATGATTCTATCCTTAAGGATTAGAGGGGTTGGATTGAACAGAGGGGCATTTATAGTTGGCAAGCAGTTAAAAAGTCTTCAGTCAGAAGCTTTCTCTAAATTATCCTTTCCTATCCACCTTCCTCTATCTTCTGATCATTTGGGCGAATCCTTAGAGCAAGACCACTCTCTATAAAAGGAATAAGAATGTCCTATCTTTATTTCTCGTTTGGCAATAATTATTGATTTTATTATTTATGAGCTGATATTTCTTATTCCTTTCTCATTTGCACCAAATTAGTTACTGATTAAAGCTTCCACACACACAATGTATTTTGCTACATACTATATTTTATTTAATTGTATTTATTATGTAGCTGTTATGTATTCATCTCAGTATAATTTACCTTGTTCTATTTCTTAGTTTTGGTTTATCTGACAGTATTTCCTTTTGGTTGAAGCATTTGTCTTCAATTATTAGTTTGGTTAAACTGCATGAATTTGTAGGAAGACTCCTTAAATTTCATTAAATAATTTAAGTGATGCATGTGAACTCCATAGATTTATCTTTTAGTCTAAAATGAAGAAAGATATCCTCAGGGAAAAAATTACTTTCTGTTTTCCAACGTGCTTGTTTAACTTTGCATTGATCTGAGTGAAGTGCATTGAAACCAGGGCATTGAACCATAATATTCCTGTTTTCACTTTAGCTCCAAGGTAAAAGAAATTTTGATTCTGTTCCAGTTTTGCTACTTCTGCCAACACTGAACCTGTTTGAACATTTATTTTTCCTTTTCTGCCCCAATCGTTGTACTAATATATACTTCTATTTATTTTATTATTTCATGCTTTTCCATCTACACCGCATTACAGTAAATTTATTAATAAAACTTAGTAAGAGTTAGTTGGAATTGAAATTTACACATTTTGTTAATATTCCCCCAATTAAACTCAAATATCAAATATTGAAAACCAAAAATTGGAATGGAATAAATATCAATTTTCAGTTTTTGTTTCAATTTAAATATTTCAATTTTTTGGCTCAGGTTTGGTTTTCACTCCAGAAAAAATCTGTTATTTTTGGTTTGGTTCTTGTTTGATGCCCTGCTTGAAACATTCCTCTATTGAATGCAGATGGTAAATTTAAATGTTGAACTTGAAATTTTTGCATCATTTCTATGCCTTTGATTATTGATATTAACAGTAGTACCTTGGTTAACGAGAGTAATATATTCCAGGATTACCATCATTAATCATTACAGTCATTTCATCAAATATAATTCATTAAAAGTCAACATTGATTGATTGACCCATCCATGAGGTGTTGTAAACCAAAGCTTTATCTTTACTTTATCACAGTCATTTATCATTAACCAAGTACATTGTTAACTAAGGCCATCATTAACCAAGGTACCACTGTAGGTATATATATTACTGAAATCCTTGAGGAAAGTTTAATTTCTTGATTTAGAGGCATTTTTAGTGCCTACAGAAAAGTTTCTTTCAGCTAATCAAATTTTGAGTGTAAAGATTTCTGAATGGCATCCTAAGTTTTTAGAAAACAAATCCAAGAATCAGTGCAAAAATGTAATTAATTGAATTCTTAGAGAGTAATCAGGCTGAGGGAGATAATATATTTATAAGTAAATTTTGTTCAATTATACAATGTTACTAAATAATAAATACCTTTGTAATATTTTCTTTATTTCAATAATTATAGAGGTAAACAAAACATAAATATAAATTGTTTAGACCTAACCTAAGTAAAAGGTGTGATTAAATTTCTAAATGTACAAATTATTTAGAAAGGAAGTGCTAAAAGCTTATGTGTTATCCTTGATGCTATGTTCCCATATGTATTTGATGTTTTGTCCTGTTTCTTTGGGTATGATTACCTTGATCATGAAAATTTATCCGCCTAAAAAGATAACATAACACTTCTGTCATATCGATAAAGTATAAGTTGTGTTGAGGGTGAATTTAAGCTTAATCATTAAGCATTTCTTTGAAAGAAAAACCTTCAAATATTCATGTGATTGTAATAGTTTCATTTTATTATATAATGAATTTCTTTAATAACATAATTTTATGGTGATTCTACCTATTGCAAGGTATATTTTGAGTATTGGTGTTCTTTATTAGGAAGGACGTATGGTACAAATGTCATTTGAAAGTATCTAATCTTTAGTTATAGAATTTATTAATTGCATTTATTTCCTCTCAAATCCTTGATAACTAAGATATTTGGCATAAGTGATATGTCATTTTGAGATTTTGATGTATTTGTTTTAAAAAAATACTGCTTGAATCGTTGTTTTACCTGCCTAAAGCAATATTTAGTTTCTAAAGTAATAAAAATGAGAAACTTGTCTCTTTGTGTCTAAGATATAAACTGCATTTAATAATTCCTAGATTATAGTTAAGGAACATATATTATTCTAGCAGTGTGTTATGTGTTGGCTATTAATATTGTAAGCATAGTTTATGGGGAAATCATTATTGATCGTAAAATCGCTACTTCCCTTCTGGCAAACCGCAAAAGGATTGGTGCCAACTTGTTCACAGCTTAGTGGAGACTAGTTGCGGTTGGACTTCACCGAATGAGCCCAACACTTCCCAGGTGATGAAGCCTTCATCATCGTCTTCTTCAATTATTTACTCCTTTTTATTCGTTTGTGTCTTAATTGCCTTATTTATTCTCCATATGTCCCTGTTGAGTGCATCCTTCAATGGAGAAAGTGTGTCAGGCTTGTGTGTTGGAATATATTCTCTAATTACTCTGAAGAATCAGCCTATATTTTTCTTATCCATATTTTTTTATTCTAAAATGTATTTTTTGAGTATTATGTTATTGGATATATTTCCCTGCACACAAGTGTACATACAAATTTTTGCATGTTTATATTTAACATTATCTTTTCTCTTTTCTCTGCAGTAATATGCCGGGAAGAGTCGTGGCGATCACATTTGATTGGGAATTAATCTCAAGATGGTGCATGTCATTTCAGATTTTTGCACCATGAAATTTTTATGTAGATCGTTAAAGAAGCTTATGCATTGAAACAATATCTACACAGTTTATTAGTACTTCATTATTTGCTTAAAATTTATTTAGATTGCATGGAGAAATATATCATTTTATTCTTATTGAGTATGTTACTTTGAATTCTGTAATATACGTATATTTATTCCTATGTATGAAAATTCATCTGGTGAAGGCCAAAGATTTCTAAAATGAAGAGATGTCGTTACAATGACTAGTGACATGAAACATTTATTGTGCCATGCTTAATATATTAATGTTTGTATTGTAGTCTTTATGCCATGGAATGAAGCAGCGAGATATTGTGAATGTTTAAACTTAGTTTCATTTTTATTTGAATGAATGTATATATTCTATATAAATATAAGTTAATTTTGTACATTACCTTACATTTAAGTTTTGTGTAACTTTAAAATTGTTTGATGTTTACCTTTTTAGAGTTTCCCATTTCTTCTCACAGTCTCTCTTAACATTCTTATTTTGTAGTATATTTTATTGGTATTTTACGGTTTATATTATTCTTATTGTTATGACATGAGATTTTACTTTTATCTGTTTCAGTTGGATAATCCTGTCTCAACCAGCATTGACTTCATTGGCTCTCAGAGTAACAGTATGAACTATTCACAAGTAAGTTTTCTTCCATGATTCATCATTCACCTTTTGGGTAGTTTAACCCTTTAATAAACATTTAAGTTTATCCTAAAGATTGTTATATTAACATAGATGTTTCTTGTTAAAATTACTAATAATTATTAAGTGCATAAAGAGAGATATTTCAGATTATCATAATCATCTCCTTCAACAGGTTTTCATTGCAGCCATATGTCTCTCATTGCTACCCTTTTCAAGTCCATATATTTAGTTCCATAGTCTGCCTTCATAGTATATCATCCCATAATACTTTTATGTCATCCAGAAATTTCTTTCTTGGCCTTTCTCTTCCTTCTTCCAATTATTATTCCCTCCATTTAATTTCCAGGAAGTTGTTATGCTGCAGAACATGTCCAATAAATTTAACTTTCTTTTTCTCCATCCCTTTCATCAAATTCCTTTCCTCTTTGATTTCCCTCAGTTCCTTTCTATCTATCTCGTTGTCTTTCTCCATTTCCACTGCTTCCAACTAAGACTTTTTCATCTTTCTTCATATCCAAGTTTCACATCCATGTACTCCTAATGAGGGTTTTTGAAATAATTAATTAATTTTACTTAATTATTTAAATTACTAATTACCAATTTCACATGTTTGCTTACTAGAAGATTCTTTTTATTTGCATATGCCTCTTTCCCAAGAAATTAATGTTATTTTTATTTCACAAATAAAGATGAAATATAAAATTTTACATTTCCACCATATTTGTAAAAAAACAATACTCGACTGGTTCAGCCATCCTCAAATGAATCTTCTTAAAACTGATTTGCCTAACTGAGTTTCCCAAGAATATGCTTCTTTGTAGAGATGAAGTACAAGTACATCTCTTGTAATTACATTCCCAAGGTAGCAAAACTCTTAATACATGGTTTATCTTCAATCGTTAAATTTACACGGGGGTCTCTCCTGTTTCTAGAAGTACCTTTGCTTTTCTTTTCTTCATATGTATTTTCGATTTCCATTTTACCAAAGTTATGAACAGGATTTTGAGTATTCCATTAATATCTTTCGCTAATTTTTATATTTTGATAAGTATAAGGATATTCCTCATACTTAACCAAAAATAAAATACTGAAAGCCGTCTTTATTTTCCTTAGTATTTTTGGAGAGAAAGATCATCAGTGTCTTATGAAATACTTAACACCTAAATGTCTACTACTCTTAGAATACCAGCAATAGTCATCTTTATTTTTGTTGGCAATCATTACTATGCTACGGCTGTCTTCTAAAAATGATCATGATCCTGATCAGTTGCATCATAATGACATTTGACACTGGTAATATTTATTCCATAAATCTCTAGCTAGGTCTTTCTTTATTCAGTTACTGTATTGTACCAAATGTTTTTCAATTTTCATGAAAATTTAGGGAAGTTAAAAACATCATTAAATATTTGATTAAATAATGTTAAAAATGTTACAATAAATGTTTGATTAAATTTTTTTAGATGCATAACTATATTTATGATCTGCAATATGCTTTACAATTGAGTGTAAAATTTGCTCAGTGTTCATTTTATGTATAGCTAATAGCTTAAATATAATATCATCATTGTGTTGTTATTTATAACAGAAACCAAGAATTGGAAATACAATTCTTCAGATAATTTAAAAGAAATATATTCTTGTAGCTTTACAGTCTTCTCACAATCCAGTAAAAGTAAGTAAGCAAGTAAAAATAAAATATATTCTCATGCTTGTAAATATATGAGGATCCCTCATTTTCCTTTGGCTAAATTAAGAAAAAATCCTTGTTTTGGGATAAATATGGTGGATACTTTAAAATGCACTTACTCACTTACATAATCTTTAGGGCCTTCTGGATAAGAAAATGGCCTGGTAATTACACCCAAACAAAAACTTGATGGAGTGCCATTTGTGGATTTATGCATAGCATAATGAATGGTGTTGGCCATGAGAAGTAGCTGAAGGTAGCATTATCAATTGCTGTGATTTTCTTTCACAAACATCCTCAAATTTTCCTCTAATATGCCATTAAAAAATTCATCAAGCTATCAGATTTAGGGTCATTCAATTCTTTCTTCTCTCAATAGACACTCTTGTCTTCTTGAATCACCTTCATAAAATCAAGCCTTGGTTGGAGTATAGCCATTATTGTCCTGTTGACACTCTAAAGCAGCCTTTGGTGACTCACTGTAGTAGTCCATGTCAACCATAATGTTGGGCTTACCAGGGTTAGTCAGCAGAAACGGTCATACAATGCCTACTGCATCAGTTTCTTCTTAGCATGCCAACAATCTTTCAGTCCCTGTTCTTTCACATCAATTCCCCTAAAATTTTCTTTATGACTGATTTTTTCTCTTTTTAACTTGTTATTGTGAAATGACTTTGTTTTCCTCTCCTTAGTAATTCTCCTTGTCAAAAGTAGCAACTTTCATATTCCTGAGCATTGTTTTAATGGACTCAACCATAACTAAAATTCAGATGTTTTATCCATACT
Source organism: Pachydiplax longipennis (assembly GCA_036926295.1). Lineage (NCBI taxonomy): Eukaryota > Metazoa > Arthropoda > Insecta > Odonata > Libellulidae > Pachydiplax > Pachydiplax longipennis. The sequence continues at coordinate 6,211,800 of JAVFKF010000024.1, read as the reverse complement.
CTTAATGTGAAATGTTTGGAGAGCTATGACTTATGAAATCCTTGATACCAAAGTGATTTCTCTCTATTAATTTTTACTTCTGAACTTAGTATCATCCTAATTTAATTAATAAATCTAAAACTCATTATTGATATGAATTTTGTTGACCATAAATACTTTACAATTTGGTTACAGACTGATGGAGAGTCTCATTCACAGTTATGGTCATTTCATGTCTTCTCCAGAGTTAATTTTATTTGAATAATATCTGAAGATATAATTCTCTATAAAATATGGAATTTAATAGTTTAATGGAATTTCACTGCATGAGTACTTTTTTGTATTACCTCAGGAATGAATAGTAATTGGGTCTGTTGATTGAGACATAGAGTCTCTCCTCAATCCAAAACTTTCAAATAGTGCTATACAACTTTTCTTAGTAGAGAATAGAAAATATCTGGCAGAAATATTTCTCTTGAGCACTCTCTAGTCAATTTATCTGTGGTTTTTGGTCAAAACACTTTTCAGTAGAAGTCTGTTATAACAAGAGCTGACGAAAATTGGAAAAGTATTCATTATAAAGCGTACTTGTTAAAGCTGAATTCTAAATGTCTGTCCTCTTGAAAGGCAGAGAGTACGGCAGAATGGAACTGTAGAATTTTGATGTTTATGGAAATGCTTCAGGATATCTAAAAATGTGTTTGTGAAAAATTTAATTTCAAAGAAAAAGTCTTACAATCAACAAAGGAAAATTATCACCTTTAATTGGTTTGCATATTATAGATATTACATTTACCAGTGTATTTATATACATTAAATATAAATGGTAAAGTAAAATTATCATAAAATAAAAGTTTTAGCAACATTATCTTGACTAGCAAAATGTTAGTATGACTGGTTACAGTTTACTAAATTGAACTGTAAGAAGTGTCAATACCATTGCAGTATAAGCTTCAAAAACATTGGCATATTGGATTCTTAGCAATATTATGAACTTGTCTTAGTTTTCTGCCAATTAGAGAATGTCGATAAACTGGATTCTTAATGCAAAAGATTGAAGCGCAACTTTGTGTTTTTCAATTTTGTGTCTTAAGATGAAATTCCACAATATCAGTTCCACAAGGCCAACATGGCTGATTTTGAACTCTTAAGTATTCTATTGTTCATTGCTATAATCAATTGTTATTGAAAACTAAATTTTTTCTCCTAATGGAGTTTCAAGATAGGAGGGAATCTGGTTTGTCTTAGATTCAAGCAAATATGTTATTTGGTCATCAAAACATAAATTTGGATAGTGCCTAAGGTTTACTTGAACCTCTTATTTCTTAAGGCAAGTCCTAGCATAAGTGTGGTGGGTAGCCCTGATGACGGTGGTGGTGGAATGACGGATGGAGTTGGTCTGGCATGTCTTGGTTTGGACATCGGACTTGGATTGAGTTGTGGCAATACCATCGGACGCATTCCACATCAAGACACATCCAACATGGGTCAGGCCACTGATGGAGGCTATTACAGCAGAAGGCAGTCACCTTCATCACCTTCCTCAGTGGACCCCTCCCGGCAGTCCCAGCATCATCATCATCCTCATCATCATCATCAAAACCAGCAGCAACTTCAGTTTGGAATGAGGCAGCTGCCATCTATATTGTCACAGCCTCCACCGCAGCCTCTAGACCCAATCGGAGGAGGGGGAGGTGGTGGAGGGAGCCTAAGTGAAAGTGGACATCATACTGCACCTCAAACTCCCAACACCCCTACCAGTATTCCGGACATTATCTTAACAGGTATTGATGTTAAGCATCTCAATTAAGTAGATTTCAATCCTTTTGCACCAGCAGAATTCTTGTAGAAATGCATCCAAAGTACTTTTGAGCCAATGTAAGTGCCAGGATACCCCTTCTCAGGCTGTAGACCCTTCTTTATCGGTTTAAATCCTAACCCCTTACCATACATCCAGCCGTGGTATTCATTGTTATCTCAGTCTTTTTACTAAAGAATTATTTGTTGCATTTGTTGTCAGTATTATCTAGTAAAATTAAAATTCTGTTTTTGCTGATAATATTCTAATTTTAAACAACTCGACTTAGTTAAACGTTTTTAGTCCACTACTATAGGATATATATGAAGTATGTTAGATTTTTTTCTATGTTAATAGTAATATTAAGAGAATTGGCCTATGAATGAGTGAGGTAAGGGTCAGGCCCCCTGAAGTTAAGGGTCAGAAAGGGTAAAGTGGTGTAACTGGATGCTTGGTTCATGGTTCTAGCCTCTTGTTAGACCTACATCATCTATACATGACATGCAGTATTTTGCAGTGTGAAAATAGCTGTTGCAAGTAGACCACAAGGTTATGTCCCAATAGATTGGAAGTTAGCAAATGTAACACCTGTTTATAAGATTGTATTAAAAGATGACCCAGGAAATTATAGACTCATCTAATTAACTTTGCTATCTGGAAAAGTTATGGAACATATCGTTGTCAGCTCACTCATGAGATTTTTAAATAATCATTTCCTCAGTAAGAACCAGTACGGTTGCAGAAAGTCGCGATCATGAGAAACACAACTTTCACTATTCGTTCATAATCTTAGTCTGCCGAGAGTAGAAAGCGAGTAGATGCAATTTTCCTGGATTTCAAGAAGGCTTTCGACAGAGTCTCTAAATATAAGTTAATTTAAAAATTAAAATTAGAGGAAATTAATAAAGAAGTAATTGACTGGGTTAAGGATTTTCTTTACAAACAGGAACAACAAATAGTACTTGATGGCATTATTTCAAACAGTCAATGTTAAGGGCAACGTAACTGGACCCCTTCTTTTCCTGATATACATTAACGATTTGAGTGAACCAATGAATAGCAATGTGAGGATATTTGCAGAGGACTCGGTCATATATAGAGAAATATCTAATGAAGATGACCGTATTTCTCTATAGAAGAGAAATACAGTCAAATATATAGAGAAACAAACACTAGAACAAGTCATTTTAAGGACTCATTCTTTCCACCAACAATGTGATACTAACAGGCTAAAAAAGTTGCTTAGTCATTCAGTGTTTACACCCCCTGCCTCACACCAAAAGGCGGCTTGTTGGGTATTTATGTAGGTGTAGAAACAACAGGCTCAAAGGGGCTAAAATCAGAAGTAGATGACCGCATGCATAAGGAGTATGTGCTAAAATGTCCAACAAACATTGTGGGTCACTTACTTGGAGATGCTCTACTGCTAACTCACCTAAGAAAGGAAAAATTAAGTCAGTTTAAATCTCAAACTAAGACGTTTTTTATTATTACTATTTCTTTGCCCTTACATTCTCATCATTCCAGCTAATGTATCATTCAGGAATAGAGATCAACTAGAATAAAACCAAGTACTCTTGGAAAAAATATTTTCATTATTATTAATATTTTTATATGGAGTTTGTAATTCACATTTCAAAACTTTATAATGTTTTAACCCTATTTCAAGTTGTGATTACAACAGCTCTGAATTTTAATTTAAGTGCTATAATTTAAACTTAAATTAAGAAGACTTTTGGAAAGATATTGCACCTGTTTCTGACAATAATATTAGGCACTATTTCCACCTTTTTTATACTCCAAATCCTCAATATTTTTTGCTATCTTCTGACAATTTTTATTTTCATGAATGTATATTATTGAATTTTATTTAACGTAATCTGTCAAGGGAACTGCTATGTCTATCAAATACATGGTTTTATTCATTTCATCTACCAGAATAATTTCAGGTCTGTTGCAATCTATTGTTTCATCAGTTAATATAGTTCAGTGAAAATATAAGCTATACTTTTGGTTTTCCACGATGGATTTATTATTATTATAATAAAATAAGGATATTTTTATCCTTCTCTGTATTCTCCATAGCTATTCTCGGGCTAACTTGCCTTTGCATTGATTTTGCAGACTTCTCATCAGGTGCTGGTGATGATATCTCAGCACGGACTGAGTTAACCAAGGACCTTAGTAGAGTGTTAGCAGCTGCTGGTGCAGGTGCTTTTGACTCTGCCAATGTGATTGGTGGGGAAGTTGGTAGTGATGGAATTATAGGAGAAGATGACCTTTCTCATTACTCGTTAGATGATGAGGATGCCTTTCGCCAAGGTCTTGTTCCAATTGACTTAGATGGCCTCCATATGCTCACTGATCCAGATATGAACTCAATTACTGATCCAGCGACTGAAGATCATTTTCGTCATGATCGGCTGTAGTGTATGAAGAATAGTGAATTTTTAATGAGGCAAGGATGTGCAAATTACACCACTGCCTGGAGGGCAGGCTAGAGTGATGGTAAGTCTTATGATCCTCAGTGATGTGATATATGGTATGTACACCAACTTAGAACACAAAAATTCCAGACTTTATTATTACATGAGTGAGTTGAGAATCATTATAAAGACTGTGTTGTCATGTAATTCATTGCAGATGAAAATTTCCCTTTATCTAGATATAAAACTCTAGATCTGGTAAACTTTTAATATTGCGTAAATGTTCCGATTAGGTTCTATATTTTGACTACAACTCAAAGGATTAACCATAGAATGACTGAAGTAATTTTTATCCCTGATAGGACATAAAGCAGAGGGTTGTGGGTCTAACATGATTTTCTGGCACATTCAGGTACAATAAGACACGTTAGACATTTTATACTATTTTAATTTAAACAGTAAAACAACTAACTACATAAAAGAGAGGGTATGGTTAAGATGTATCATTTGAGATAGAAAAATATAATAGCTATACTTAATATAGCTTCATTATTCTTCATGCACCTATTTAATGTAATTTTCATTATTTTCCATCTCTCAGAAACTTGTCAAGATTATAATCTCTGATTTTGGGATCCTCCCTGTGTTAAAAATCTTCATTTTTTGAATCTTCAAAGTCTAAGTTGGGCTAAGGGATAAGCTCTGTGAGCCTCTACATTATATTTTCTTTTTTACAGGTAATGGTATTAATCAATGTATTAATACTTAATAACATTTAAAATAACAGAAATAAGAGCCACCTACTTTCAGAATTTTTCAGTTAAGCAAATTGTGGAATTGGAAAAAATAATGTGTGTGTTTCAAACTCCCGCTTTGCCTTCCCTAGAGTTAAAAATGCCAAAATCTCAACAAACGTGGGAATAAATTATGCCTGAAATATCAAAATACGGAAAATTAAATATAAAATATTGACCTGTGCAAGTGTATTAAGAGTATATTCATAAATTCAATGTATAAATGGATGTGAAAAAAACTGGGAATTGAACCATGGATCTCCCTCTAATCCTAAATGAGCCAGTACATCAGACTAGAACTGAAACTGGATTTAGCCCAAGTGAAGACTGAACCCATACTGAAAAGTTGAATCTTATACATAATAATCTGATTCCTCTCAGATACAGGTTGGGTATCTTTGAAAGAAAGGCGGTTAGAAGCTAGGTTGCGACTCCTTAATAAATTTAGAGAAAGCACGTTTTCCCATGACGTAGTTGATATTATGCAACCCCCCTGTTACTTCGGCCAATCCAACAATGAGAGCAAAATAAGAGAAATAGATGCTAGAACAAGTCGATTTAAGAACTCATTCTTTCCGCAAACAATACGCGATAGTAATGGGCTAAAAAAGAAGCTCAATCGATTGGTGTTTACACCCCCTGCCACACGCCGAAAGGCAGCTTGCAGGGTATTCATGTAGATGTAGATTTTTGCTTTTCAACTTCACTTTTTCCCTAAGTATAATTATTGTGTGGTTTACCAAGCATATATAACTACAGCTTGCATATAACTAAGTTTTAGGTAGACAAACACATAGTGTAATGTATATTCAATGAAAAAAGCTAGAAATAATGAAATTAACTTTTAGAAGGAGATAATATTACAATGATCAGGGCTAACAAATACCAATTTTAACAGGTTCAGCATTGGCAAAATAAGCAAATTGAATCAAAATTTGGATTTCTTGTCTATCCAGAGCAAAAACTGGATCAATATTACAGTTCAATGCACTGAAATGGATTGAATGGTTACATGAGATAACTCTATCAGTGAGCTGGAAAATTGTAGATCCTTAGTTCAATTCCCAGTCTTGACCTCTCTTCCTTTGGGTTTCTTTCAGGTCACATAGTAGCAAATAAGCTTTCCTTTCCTGTAATGCCATGTTAATCATAATACTATATAATCTTGAATCTAATTGTAAGTCAATAACTACAGTAGAAGTGCATTATAACGCGTATGGCATATAACGAGAGTTGCATCATAGCAAGTGATATATTGGCTGCTTCCCTTTGCCTTGCAGTAGGCATATCTCAGGATCATCAATTGATGTGAGAGACCAAGTCAGACTAGCAAATGGTAATCTGAGGCACATTATCTCTTCAAAGAGCAGAAAATTGAATTAAAAATTATCGTCACATACTTCTTGCATTTCTTTCCCACAGCTCACCTCACCCTTCTCTGGCAAAATGCTTCACAGAGCTTTGATTAGAGATTTCTCACAAATTTCACTCTCACTTTCTTCTCTCTCTACATTGGTTATGGTTTTTGTATCAGTGAAATAATATTTTTGACACAAATGTACTTTTAATACATTCTGAAGCATTGACGTAAGAATTAAAAACTCTGTATTTCAATTCTGCCACACATGCTGCCCTTGAATTCAAGAAGATGATCATTTAGTATTGGAAAATAGCTGTAATAGGTACACTTTATATCGAGTACTTTTCCAATTTTTGTCACCTCTCATTATAACAGACTTCTACTATAAAACATGTTTTTAATATTTATAGAGCTTGAAAAATAAGTGCATCTTAGATTCTAATCAAAAACGCATTGTTTAACTATAATATTTAAAGCTATAATTCTCTTTTCTCCATGCCAGTTAATTTTTATAAGCAATGATTACCATTTGCCTAGTCTTTCATTAGTTTGCTGATAGGTTATGGCAAATCAAGGACATACTTCTGGTAAAGGGATTATCAAAAAAATATTGAGTAAGCAGCAATCCTTAGTCAGTGATGCATTGGTAACACAGGCATATTTTCAGTATAAGTAAAGAGTAACAAAGTTATGCACAATGTGTCATGTAACAACATTATTCTCTATACATGAGTTCCAAAACTTGGGTGTATCTTATTGTAGATTCAAGAATGTACAGTATTCCCGACTATTGCTGAGGACACCTTCTAAAATGTAAATTCAGAACATAATTGAGAAGGCTAAAAAATGTTGGTTTTTCATTAGGAATCATCCTTAAATGGTGTCAGAGGGGTGACACCACACAGGGCATTCAGCTCCTTGGAACACTTTGTGACAAAGAGAGGATTGAGATATCCTAAATAAATGTGTGACATCATTTAACCATTAAACATTTGATATTATAAACAAATATAGCTTCAAAGGATTACAAAATTTCCAAGAATGCGTCATGTTGGATTTAAGGAAATTAGGACTGAAAAATTAGAAACATCAAAATGGATTCTGAAAAATGTACCCCAATTCTGACAATTTAAATCTGGCATTCAAGAATGGCCCTTTCCATGGTATACAAAATAAATCCTGAGTGATAAACTCTGAAATGTAATTTTCCCTATTTGAAGTATGTTTTCCTTTTTGGGATGAAACGCTTGTGCTTTTTTGGTCATATGATGAGGAGATTTAAACATTTTGTGATTTCCTCCTTCAACATATCCCATATACCAGTTTCATAGTTCTTACAGTTATAGTTCTCATAGTTTACAATATTTAAGAACCATTAGTTGTTAATTTTCTAGGAAACTATCATTACCTCATATACTCAGTATCTATCATGAACAACTACAGTAGAACCTCAGGTATACGATGACCTCACTTATACACCAATATCTTTTTGTCCCGTGAATAACCCCATAAGACCAATTCCAACCTCCCTTATGAAACTTCATTTATATGACAAACCCATTATGAAACATATTTTTCTAGTCCCATGACAGGAAGTACCTCACTTATACCACTTGCCAGAGAGAACCAATTGAAATACAGTAGAAGTCCATTATAATGAGAACTGACAAAAATTGCAAAACAAAGTTGTTGTAAATCATACCCATTGTATGTACTTGTAATACTGAATGCCCGTCTTCTTCCATCCAAGAGAATGATTTGGTGCATATGAAAACAAATCCTACAGGTAGATGCCAATAAGATAGGATTAAAAATTTCGGAGCTGACTAGAGGGGCCAAAAAGAAACAAAAATGTAGGGATAGGAAGTACTGAGGGGAGAGAGAAACTTGTGAGAAGTCTATAATCAAAGTTCTCTGATTTTTGTCGATGAGGTGAGTTGTGGGAACCAAATACATGAATCAGATGATGATAATTTTGCATTTAATTTTTTCCACTCTTTGAAGAGATAACGTTCCTCAGGTTTGCTTGTCAGATTTTGTCTCTCACATCAACCTACAATTCCGCAATATGCATCCTGCAAGGCTAATATAGAAACATGGCATTCGTTATACCAATACTTAAGGAATAACCACGCATATAATTATATATTATTATAACCACTTGTTATAATGGACATAACTCCCTATCCCTTTTTCTGTGAGATAGAAATGGCCAATAAATCACTTGCCATAATGCAATTCTCGTTATATGTGGTACACATTATAACAGACATCTACTGTAATTGTAAAATTTAAAATCACTCCAGCTGCAACCAACCAGAGCTTATTTATGGTAACTTAAGATTAATTTATTGTTTTTAGTTTAAAAATGGCTGAATGAATAATGATTTTCTTATACCACATGCTTTCTCATTGAATAGAATTTCAAAACTAATATCAGATTTCTGCATGTATTTAGTGATATACTATTTTCAAAGGAAACTAGTTGGCACAGGAAAAACTAATATATTTTCATAAAACTAAAATCTTTTAATCAAAGTAGTTTTATAAGGTAATACTGTGGTTGATTTTAGAAAATGTACTGACAGTAAACATAATGGTCATTGTGCATATAGATGTGAAATCCGGAACCATATTTTTGCTGGAACATTATAAAAGTGTGACTAAAGAATTCTCTAAAAATTTTCAGATTTTCTTGTTTTTCTATAACTTATTTCGCTATTAATATGCATGACTTTCATCAAGGTTTTCACTTCTTTAATCTTGGTCTGTATCCTGGTTACAAAATGAATTGCCTGAAAACAGCTGTTCATGAGCAAAATTTCTTCATTGAATAAATTTATTTATTCTACCCAACTCAGAGTAAGTTAAAATGTTGTTCTACTGAATATTTGGTTAGATATATTATCTTAAGAGGTTATGACCACTTTCAGTGAAGGTACACTCAGATTCAATCGAATAAGATTAGCATATTAATTGGAATTTAACATGCAGATGACACACCATAATTTTAAGAAGGAAACCTTCTTAAAAAGAATTAAATTCAGGGTAAAAGAATTGTAACCAGTGAGCCACCCTAGGTAATTCAATATACAAGTTTATTAGCTCTAATAGTATTTATATAGCTTTTAAATAATGGATTAAATTTCTAGTTATGGTCTAAAATATGAAAAGATTGGTGAAATTAATAAGGTCCTATTTATTCAAGGATCTTCAAATAAAATAGTAGTGTATATCAAGGCATTGAGCAGAATACTAAAACTGAAAATAGTTTTATTTTTGTCTTAGTGAAAATCCAGGTGAAGCAAAAAAATGAAATTCTTGAACCAAAGCCAAAAACAGTTTATTCCTTTCTGATTTTCATTCCTCAATAATGCACACTTTACTTTACTTATTTTAATTTAGTTTAGACTTACATTTACCTTACCTAGATGTACTAAATATGTATAACTTCATGTTATTCTTTTAAAGTTTAATGATTTTAATATGAATGAAGAAGCTAGAAATAATTATACAAACTTTCAGTTGGATATAATATTGGAATGGTCAGAGCAAGTTGGGGAAAACTGTCTAGAAGTTGGACAGAGTAAAACTGGAAACTGAACCAATGTTTGTTTTTTCATTGAGCCTATTTGAAAACTAGGATGAAAATATTACAGATGTTAAATAGTCAGATGCCCTGGTATGCACAAATAATGAGCAAGTAGAATTGAAGTCCTAAAATTTAGGAAATAAAGTATCTTATATACCAATAAAGACAATATTTTGTTTTGTCTAAAATTCATCAGTTTTTGGCAGCATTTATTAATGGGAATTCATTTTCTTTTTGCAGGTTAAAACAGAAACTTAGCCCCCTTCCTCTCAAAAGTGATATCTGGGACTGCGAGTTTACGAAGGTGGTGGTTAAAATAGAGTCTCATCCCCATTTTGTCAAAGAAGACCTTCAGGCTTCCATTGAGTGATAATTTTTCCAAACTCTCCCTTTGTCATCTCTCTAATTTTATCTACTCTGCAAATGGCAGATTGGTGGCAAATGGACTTGGTTTATTATTTTTTGACTGCCTTGCCACTTCCATGCTCTCTCGTCTCGGGAGGGATGAGTCTTAACCTAGTCCACTGCTTTCTGCCTTAATGTTTTTCGGCAGATTCTACTCTTGCACCTACGACTGGGTAACATATGTGTTGTGTTACTCAACAATTCATGACACCATTTGTCCTCTATAAATGTTGGTTAAATATAGTCCATGGTGATTTTTATAATGTAAATGTTATGACGTACCTGGACAGTTTGGGGTCATCTGCCTTTTGAAATGTGATCATGGTTAATTGTACTCACCATTTGCCCCATAATATATGATATAGTTGTCTTCCTCTCTGAACCCTGTTTCCCTGTTATAGCAGAAATGTTTTATCTTGTGTACCATGTAAAATGCTTTTTTCTGTAACTCTAACGATCTTTGTTTTATTATTTACATCTGTTGTTATAATTTGAAATCTAAATTAGAAAACAAAGTATGGAATATTTTATGAGAGATTATGGATGGAGTTTGATAGTGGGGTTTCGTCATACAGGAAAGATAGGAAGAGGATGCTGTTTGTAGTTGTGATAACATTTAGTCCATTTAACAAATTTAATAATTGTAGAGACACCAGAAATATTTTTCTTTCTCTGGAATAAAAACTGCATGATATGTGTATATCATCGCATTATGTTAAAATGCATGAATTCTCCTTGTAGAGATCTTGTTCTTGTTATAAATTTTGAGCTTTTCAGCAGATTTTGCTGCAATTAAAATATAATATTTGCAGGGCTTAGAAGGAGAACTGCAAAAAGAACTTAGTCCATCTTTCCCAAAGACATAGCTTGCAATTGAGCTACCATTTAAGTAAGATCAGCTGAGGCATTTGGAGTAGTTTGATTGCTAGTTTAATTTATATATAGTGGAGGAAATATTGTTTGTTGCTTTGATTTAAGAGTATTTTATGGCATTTTTTTTAGTCAAATAAGAATTTTGCTATGTTGTCTCTTGCTGTTCAGAACAGAACTTTGAGAATTTTTATTCATTTGTTGTGATTTCAGGAGTGATAAAATGATGCAGTTGACCAAATTATTGAAGATATAGCTATAAACGTGGCTCTTACTTATTGGGTAGCAGCAATTCAAGGCGATGTTTATTTACTTTCTCTAAAACTATCTCTCTTGAACTCAGCATGTTTAAACAATGTTGATATAAACGATGAATGTTTCATTTTAGTCTCTTGCATAGTATTTCAGCATAAAGCAAACTGTAAATTAATTGCACATCTTTTTAAATATTTGTTTGAATGTTATTTATCAAAATCTATTATTTTATTGCTAAATGCTCTAAATCCTTACTGAGTTTCAATGTATTTATTTGTGGAAATTTTTGTGTAAACTGCCAGTCAGCCTAAAATAGGAGAGAAAGAGGGAGAGAGAGTCATAACAAGATATATAATAATGACTGATGACTCATATGCTATTTTCTTTTTAAATATGCTCTTGAACTTGCTTCTAAAGGAAGTGATCATGGGATCACTCTAAGCTTTGTCCTACAGTTTGCATTGGCAAAATTGTTAGGAAAGCTGTATGGGTAAGTTGTTTCAAGAGTCATTTGCAATAGAAGATAGTTATGTAAAAATAAAGAACGCACAATTTAAAAGATTTATCCTAAATAGGGCTTTTACATAGTTCTCAAGTTCTAAATTGATCTATTGGAGTTGATATGGATAAAAGGCCTTGTTACTTCTTTGGTGATATCTTTTGGTTTCTTCTGCTGGTTGTACTCATATTTTCAGTCATTCATTCAAAATTGAAAATTGTGATTTATTTTCAGCTCTAAGGAGTTTTTCCTTAAATTCTCCTTCATCAGCCTTTTTATTTCTATATTTTTGGTTGCATCTTATGTACAGGTAAAAATGTAAGGACTATACTAACATTATGAACCATGCCGAAGTTGTTTTCTTTCTTTTTACAAGTGAGTGTATGCTAGTTGAGTTAGGTTAACATCCTTTTTTATAATGGGCCATTGTATGTATGAATTGTGAAGTGCTACATGGTGTGTGGATCATGAAATGAATATAATTCATCCTTGTTGGTCAAAAGACAACTTTTTACTGTAAATAATAGTTGTACAATCCTGTAAATTTGTATAGATACTAAGTTGTGTTTAACTTTGATATCTAGTGTGCTTGTTGAATTCATTGTTTTTTATTGTGTCACAAATTCATTTATATGAGGGCTTGTGCAACCATATGGGGCCACATAGTTGTAGACACATAGATATTATCATATTCATACATTGACACGTGTCTTGAATTTTTATTTTTAAAGATACGTGTGTGCCAGTACAAAAGTTGTTTTATGAAATGAGTTTTTTATGAATAGAGTATTAAATTCTAAGAAATGGAATGACATGCATCTGAGTAGTTATTGTGTAAATTTCATTTCATCAAAAGATGTGTTGCTTACTTTAAAAGAACTATATATTTTAAGAGAATATTCTGGCATAATGCTTGTGTGTATGAGTGAGTGTGTTTGCGTGTGCGCTCTTGAAAGTGGAAGGAAAATTGGAGGTTGTTCATGTTATGTCCATTGTACTTGGCATCGCATATAAAAATTATTGATTTTTGTTGTAAAGGATTGAACTGATATTGAAAATTTTTAGTTTTTTTTTTAAATCTTGCTGCAGTCTGTTTGGTTGTTAGTAAATAATTGAGTTGTTTGATAATCATAATTTGTACCTCCTCCACTTCCTCCCTCACACATGATACTTAAGGTGCTGTCCGAAATTGTTGAACATTTTGAAGTGTGAATGCACAATTTTCAATTATACACACTATATACATATACATAAATTTGATTGTTACAGATTTTTAATTTATTTAAACTCCTTTTTACTTCAATATTGTTGAAATTTATCTCACTAAAGCATACCAAAAGCTGATAAAGCATGTCAGTGTATTTTGCCATGAAGAGTTGTCTCATCTTGTGAAATTCATTTTTCTTGTACAGTATTTGTTGTCAGTGCTGCTCATCATGATAGGAAATTACCTTTTTATCTAAAGGAATTGCTATTCTGCAATTTTAATTAAATGATTTTTCTGGTACTCTGTCTTTCTTGTTATTTTCATATGCGGTGATTTCTAAGAAAGTGTTTCTTTCATCCCATGCTGTAATGAAATTAATTCTGGAAGCTTTAAGTAAGAATCAGCTGATGTTTTGAAAAAGTTGTGTGGATTATGTATATGGAATACATTTTTTGTATTATTCATATTAGGGAGTTTTGCATTCATTTACAGACAGTTCCAGACTCACATAAGTTTGACATTCATAAACTCTGACTTAAGTAGCAATTTCTAATGGCCAAAAAGTGTACCGAAAATGTTAACTCGGGAACAGTTGATGCACTATTTACCTTACTATAATGAGTATTTTGTGGTGGCAACTTTGAATATCTATGAATCTCTATCCTCAGTGTAATGCTTAATTGTAAGTTATACCCCTTGCTATTACACATGTTATTTAACTTCATTAAATTTGAGTTCCACTGTGACTCTTAGAACTGTCCACTTAAAAGTCAAGAACTGTCTGTACTAAATTTCTTTCTTTTAATTTCAAGCATTTATGTAAGATCATTATATCAATCCATATATCATCTCTTGTTCTGAATTTGATAACATCCCTTGAAGTTAAGAATGTCCATTCGTGGATTCCTTCTCAATATTACATTAGTTTTGTCTAGTCTCTAAAGTGAAACCACTATGGTAGAGTCCCTTACAAAAAAAATTACCACTTCCAAGGGGCTACTCGTCCAACAGACCCCACGTTTCGGGCGAGGGAGCCTCCAGAATAGAGAGAGAGAGAAAATAAGGATGAAGGACACTGTATGCTATGCAGGTCCACGTTGAGCGTTTGAAAGGATTTGTTTTCGTTATTGTAATTAAAATCACTTCATTACTTCGATTTTCAATGGCATTAACATGGCAGAGTAATATTATAGCGAATCGGAGGTCGGAATGGATTATTTGGTGGTTTAAAAGTTGTTTCTTTGATGTAGTTTTACTTTAGATTTTTTGCATGTAGTATTGCAATGGTGAACACATCCTAAGCTAAAAATTTCAGAAAAGACATGTTCCGCAGTTTGTGCTCGCGATTCGCTGAAAGCTGGCGTTAGAACACGAATTCTTTGACGATTTTCGAGTTAAATCCAAGATATTTTCTTAAACGTATCGGAAGTATGGTCATACCTTTTCAAGTTAAATATAAACCGAGCAGACGCATTCTGGGCACGTTGCGTATTGCTAGCTAGTTCTTGCGATAAATCATGGATTGAATTTACCAATTGTATTTTAATGTAAGGCGTTAGGAAACTTCCTAAGCATCTGAGGATATGGACTAATTAATGGAATTACTGGACTTTAGTAAAGCCTTCGATTCTGTTGACGCGGATATATATTAAAAATTAAATTATATTAAATTCTGTAAACATCGTTTATACGCTGAAGACCTGCAGATATATCTCGATTCTACAGCTGCCTGAATGTGTTCAGTATGCGAACCATGACTTCCAGCAAATGTCGCAAGGGCAATTTTTTTAAGATAAATCTATTAAACTTACAAGTCATTGTCATCGGATATCCCAAGTTATTAAAACGAATTATTGGAGATATTAATGCAAAGTTTATCCTCAAAATATGTACTGAGATCCTATTCTGTAACTCTCTTAATAATATCGGTGTTATTATAAACATCTGAGGGAATGAATGGAAGAGTAAACTTTTTCACAAATTTTCACGACGTGCTCCGAAGCCGTGCCGAGCATTTCAGGGAAAAATGGAATGGGTAGTGAAGGACGGGAAAGGACTCTTCCCCTCCCCCTTTATCTGGGGGAGGAAAACAGCAATAAAGTTGAGGGCTGTTTATGACCTCCAGAAACTTTCGAAGTCTCTTTCCTTTTTCTTGCATGAACTTCTGTGGTAGAATCGCTTACATAATTGACCGCATCCAGAAGGAGATACGGCGAGCCGGGGGTTGCCCTGGGCAACGATGACAAGTGGGGGCAAGGTACAGAAAGTAAGTAGAATTTTTAAGGGAATGTGGCAAGCTTTGAGATTCTATATATATAAACAAACCCGTTGAAAGGCACTTGCGAAGATAATCAGCTGTATAAACGAGTCCTAGGATAGCGCAGACATCCATATGTATATAATAATTTAAAATTTCATTGCTAATGATATGTTTTAGAATAACAGAAAATTATAATTTTAAGGAATTTTCCGGTAAACATATTTAAAGTGAAAATCTTGCATCAATTATGATTAGTGCACTTATTGAATCAGAAAAAATAATGCTTGCCACTTCAGTGCAAATGCAATATCTTTCATTAGATTTTAATACCATTATAACTTGTTACATGTTATTTGGATTGAAAAGGAATTTTGCAAAGGTTATTCTTCGAAAATTAAAAATAAAAATCCGAGCAGTGGTGCAAAAAGAAAAGTATTCAATCCGTGTATGGTAAGGTGGGTATTAGAAAATGATCGGGAATAGAGCTAGACAGAAATTAAGCGATAAGGAAGAACTCCGCAGTGTCCTATACCTTCGGTCACACCGTAAGAAGAGGCATTTACGAGTAATCTATATCTATGAGTAAAAGAATGAGAAGTCGACATATAATAGTTTGGTATACAAACAAGATATATTTTTAAAATTGACATTTTCCAGCCTAACTTTGTGGAATGGTGCCATCATGCAAAGAAAAAAACACACTTTGTAAATTCCACAGAAATATATTAATCGGCAACTAGTTTCGTCAGTCAGACATCATCTCAACTCCCTCCAGCAAACCCACCTAATCTGACCTCACCCTCCCCTCTCATTCCTCCCATCCTTTTTCCCAGAAGTTACCCGCTTTCCACAGTATGATCCACCCACATCCCGATGTCAACGGCCAATTCCCTTAAAGAAGTTTTAATCATCAAACCGATTGCTATAAATAACAGATACAGGATACAGCCCAGATATGGTGGATAAACACTTGAGGAGAAAACCAAATATCCTCTCATGCCGTAAAATCACTCCTTCCCTCTAATAATCCACCACAACCCCTTCCTCATGGCGGAGAATACCCTTCCTCGGAAGTCTCTCCTATAGCTTGGGACACATGCTTCCTAATGACCTGAGAGCGGCTTTCTATGTCCCCTGGAACTCTACGGAGAGCCATCGGCCACCACAAAGATAGAAGACCCAGCGACTCCCTCAGCGGGTGCACGGTAAAGGTATATTAGGTAAAGTATATTATAAATTACATAATAAATAAAGTACATTAAGGGTTGATTAAGTTGGAGGCAATCAGGTATCTGGATCACTAAAACATATAATAATTATCTCGATTTCTTTTACAATTATAGATGTTTGGGATCCGCACGAGAGGGAATGGAGTTCATATTCGCTGAGAAATATTTCTTTTACATTTACTATACTGATTTAACATATCTTAAATTTGATAACAAGGTCATACTATGTTTCGACCTAAAATTATTATAAAATAAGTCATCGCTTACTGGAAAGCATGCATGCATATGAAAATGATAGCATTAACTAAGAAAACAAGATCATGAGAAAAGATGGAGTTGTTGATTATAGCAACAATGTAGACAGAATGGCAACGATGTAGACAGATATAAAATAGTAAGGGTTCGAAAAAGAGCAAAGAATATTCAAAAGAAAAAATAACATGAAAACTGATGCGTCAATATTCAACGCGATTATATAAATTATAAAATTATGAGTACAAATTCCACATTTTTAGTGAATAATATTTTTGGGAAAGTTTAAACCATTTTTTTCCTCTCCGATATTACTCATCCATATTCTGTGCCACGCCATTGGTAGAGAGTATCCCCAAACCATTACTTAGTTCCTCCCCCCACTTACCTTCATAGATTCCTTCCTCCTTCTCATTTCTGGACTTCAACGCTTCAACTCCAGCCGTCTTCATATCGTGAGCTCTTCCGGTAAAGAATATTAGGTAAAGTAAAGATTTCGATACCTACGTTACTTAAACTCTGCGTCTATCCTCTTTATTAACTTCAGATTCTTCATGGCTTATAAATACGTAATTTACGACATTCTAGTAGTTTAAATACTTTACAATCTTCTAAATTTCAGGATAGCGTTTCTTAAATTGGAAAATGTATTGGATGTGTGGCTTGTCTTCGGAAGTCTTATCCTGCCAACCATGTGCTCTGCCATGCCGAGGGACTGCGCAGAGGAAGCTTCAATGAGACTTAGAAGTTAAGTGATTTCGAACATTTCTTCCAGTCATGAATTCTAAAGCGTGTCATCCCTTCTTATTTCCAAGTAATTTTATCCAGGTTTTCCTCGGTAAATCCGTCATTTTCATGGTGAATCGCACCACATTTTCGAAAGTCAGGCATCCCTTAGAAATTGCGATCTGAATCGTTGGCGTTTGACGAAATTGTTGGACCGGCGTTGAGCCATTCGAAGGTTTCGGCGTGGTTAGTAAATTCATTTTCCTATACCATAATTTGTCGATGAATGTAAAATCTCATAATTTTTGCAAAGGTTTCTTCATTCTGGAGTATGTTCTCGGGTATGCTGCTCGGTTGAAAGTTAATAACCCACGTAGGCAAGATTTCCCTTATTCGCTCCATTTGATAGAGAATTTATTTCTACTCAATAATCACCTACGGCGGGATTTTTGTCAGGGTTAACATGTGCTTTCGTAGATTTGCTCGCCAGAAACCCCAGGGAATACTTCTACTACGTCGAAGTATCAGTGGAATTTAAGGATTGTCGAAATATCTCCATGCTAGGAAAGTCGAAGGTCTTTCCTCATTCCTCCGAAATTAAATTCAGTCACGAAGAATAGTCGATCAGGGATATCTTTAGCGAGCATGAGATGTGTAAAATCACACAGGATAGGAGATTTCGAGTAGGTCTCTGCTCATATTCTCCTTAGATCAATATGCCCCATCAGATTTCAGTTACTTCATCGCGTCGAACACTCGGATAGCCAAGTGTAATACTTAGGTGATAACGTTCCCGGGTTCGATTATCCTTGGTATGTCATATGCGCGAAATTACCTCTTCTGTTAAACACATTGAACCGTACAACTGGTATTAAATACGTTAATTTGGTTGATCCGACAAAGCCATTAATATCGCTCACAGTATGTGGGAACGTACTTTGGAGAATAGTACGAGACTTGCAATCTTGTAAATCAAGACCTCAAAGTTGTCGGCGGTTCTTAGATTTAATTTTGTCCTTGATTCGATACAGAAGTAAATCATAAATGTTACCCTTTTTAAATCTATATTTTGTTTTTCGTGCATTTTTATTCCATGAATGGAAATTAATCCGTTGCTATGAATTTGGGAATGGATCACTAAATCCTTTCATTCAGTCATTTTCAAATTTTCAAATATGGTAAAATTTCCAAAATGAGTGAATAGAAATATTTTTATTGAAGCAAAACGAGGATTGTTTTACTTAAAACGACTTGTTTCTATATATTAATTTAAGTTGGATTTTCATTTTCATTTATTTTGAGAGTGCATGTATTTGGTTTTGGTTTACCACGTTTGTCTGCTCAGTGAGAATGGAGTGTCTGGTGATGTGACTGGAGGTGTTCTCTTTTGTGTATTTGGTGATGGATTATGGTATTAGCAATCGTAGTTCCATGGTATCTAACATATATTCAGTGTGTATTGTGAGGGATCCCGTGAGAACGATCGCAAAAATATAGTTCGAAGGAAGGCAGGTCGGTATGTTTTTGGGAGGGGTTATGAAAAAGGTAGCGGTTTAGAAAGGTTAAAATCCTCTGAATGGAATCGCTAGAGAGCTGGGGGAGAGTAGGCTAGGTTGTTTATCAGTTTTAGTTCCATCGTTACTAATAGCTATTCATTTCATGTATGTGGTGTGGTATAACAATGAAGATGAAAATCCAATTCTCATATTCGAACAAATTTAAGGTCTTCTGATGTATTTTTAAAGAAAACTGCGACAGTAATTAAACCATCCTTTGCTTTGCTTCAAATCAACTTATCGCGGAAGATTTTAACAGATGCTTTTAAATATCAATATAGATATTCCAGTATGTAATGAATTTTTAATGAGCTTCGGCTGGAATAGTTTTGAACATTTCTCCCGTTTGAGAAAGTTGATTATTTCTTTCAATGTGAACAGCTTTGCACATGTGATTTTCAGCTTTCCTAAGTTATTTATATTGGCTAATTTTCATCAAATATAATTTGGATATTTGGTGGTTTTTATGGTCGTATAGAGTATTTTTTTCGATTCATTTCAGTCAATTTAGTTGATAATCTAATGCATTAAATAAGGCATTTAAGAAATCTTTAATCTGTTTGTAGGCTTGCTTTTTTGTTCTAGATTTGATCTGTTTTCTATGTACCGCTTTTATTCTCCTATACATATTGTTTTGTAATTTTAAGACTCTCCTTTTTTCGTTTTCGGAGCTTCAATTCATCCGGTACCTGTTAGATTAGAATATGGTTGTATTTTAGGTTTAAGTGCTTCGACAGCTGAGATCATTTTGTATGTGGTCTCCCACTGGAATCGAACCCGTGACTGTTTTCTCCAATGTATAACGCGCGGCAAACATGGCTGTCTGGAGCTGCCTTAAATTAGTGTTTCTTAACTTCAACGAAAACTTAATTTAATATAAAGCCCCCTTTAGTTTTTTGAGGAATTAGTACTTTTAATATTTTTTCATTTGATCAGGGTACTACTACTAAGGAGTTATTTCAAGGTAATTTCCGTATAATTAAATACGTTTAAAGTTAATCACTTTCTCGGAGAATTAAATTGCCTGAGTACCCTCAATTATGATGTAACCTTTATTCGATCACCTTAAAGCAGTAGATATATTTTTAACGGAAAATATCATAATGATTGTTAAAGTTAAATTTTTGGAGGGGATATGCTTAACATCTTCTGCAGATGCTGTGCTGATTAATTAAGAGTTGTAGTAATACAGCAAACTTTCCAAAATCATCTAAATAGATAACGTAGGACTTGCAGCTTAGATCAAAACACAAATCGAAATTTTTTAAATCTTGTGTTATACACTTTCAGTAAAATTACTTCAGTGGATGTCATTGGAAGACTGAAGGGAATTAGTGGTGTTTCCAGAGGTTTCTTCCCCCCACATCAGGCAAGCATACTGAGCAGTTAAAAGATCAAGGAATAAAGGAAGCAGTTGGGGGCCGGAAGGGGTAAGGTTTTCCTCTTATTAAATTGTTTCATTTCAGTTTGTGTAGTGGAATTAAAGTGAGTTTTGCAATGCCTGTTAAGACAGTGGTGCTGCTGGCTTGAACAGTAACTCAAGCCCTCTCATATTGTACACTCACCAGAAGTAACGCTTATAAGAAAAAAAGCTTCAAGCCAATATATTTCAAGTTTTTGATTAGAAGAATATATAGGAGCATAGCTTTGCATGGTAGAATTAAATAGCAATAATATTGTACCTTAAGTTTTATTTGTGAAACTTTTAAATCGTTTGCTTTATGCAAGTTTAAAAAGTGTATTCACCGAAGGAAGGTTATAGCTTTTAATTAGAAGAGGTGTCGTTTCGACAGTGATTATGGTTACTTAGCCCATGGATGGGGAGCCTACAACCTGTATGACCTTTGTCATTCAGTACCAGCTTTTCCTCTATTTCTGAATTTGACATGGTTTATGCATGACTTTTCTCACAATGCTTTATTAGATTCTGTGAAAATGGAATGGAAAATGTATTACCCATAAAACATTTCTGGTAGACTATATATCAGAAGCCTTTTGAATGTTATTAAAATGTCAAAGACATAAAATAGAGAAAATGAACACTGATACAGGATAAGGCGTTTTTGGGTGTTTTAGTATTTCTGTATTAGTTCGTAGTTACCGGAGTGTTTGTTTAAAAACATTTGGGTGGGGAAAAGAATATCAGTTTGTCTGGAAATTTTTTGAATGTGTAAACTAGCAGTTTAATAGATTCAGATTTCATGATCCTGCACATTATGCGTATATAATTAATTTACCATGCACATTATGCGTATTTAAGGATAACAACGTACTTTTTCTGAACTTCTCCAAGATATTTAATACATAGCGGTTTCTATTTTTACTGTATTGTTACTTTGTTACTCCATTTGTGAAATTCATTTTATTTGCCCTCTCAACCTGCTTTTACTGAGTTTATTATAGATTGCAACATATTCATCGTATTTGCTTGCAGAACCTGAGGTTGTAGCCTGCATATGACGCCTTTGGAAAGAGGATAAAGTGAATATTCCCCCCAAAAGGAACTGACAAGGCTATTAAAGGAGACAAACCTTGGAATACTGAATTCAAGCAGCAAATGCAGATCCCGACAGCAGCACCCATTAGAAGCAGAAAGTTGTGCTAGAAGGCTCACTTCATGGAGTCTGGATGAATTGGACTTTAATATTGCTAACTTTTATAATAGAGTAGATTGGACACTATAATTGAAATACATCTGTAATTTCAGTATTTTTCGGTATTTTGTTTAGATGTTATGCACTTGTAAGATTATTTTTGTGTTTTGTGATCCGTTTGAAAAGTGTCGGCACGGCAGTCGAATGTATTAGGTGCGGAGGGAGACTGTGCAGGGACCTGAGGAAGGAGCTTTGACGTCAACGCAGAGAAGATTCTGCGAGCAGATGAAGCGGTCAGGGAGCCGAAGCATCGAGACGATTGTGCGAGCCTAGCTGTGTGAGCGAGGCCTGCACGCGAGGCTTTCGTGTCGATCCTTGAGGCCGTACGCGTGAGGTATGCCAATGTGGAATGCCTGCGTGTCTGTCGTCCGTAGGTGCCGAGAGTTACGCCACTGCAGGTTGAGCCTCACAGCGGTGGCCGCAGGTCGAGCCCGAATGCAGTGCACAGGGAAGAGAAAGAAGAGCCTGCAAAAAGCAGGCGAAGCCAAGCAACGAAGATAGCCTGCGTCGAACTTCGCAAACGAATCCGAATTGCAGCGGCAACACTTCGTCTCTACGAATATTTCTCGAAACGAAGCGTCCACAATACGTCTAAAAAGTCCGTTTTAACGCTGCATTCACGTAATTCGATTGAACACTGCGAATATGACACAGCGAACATATCGTTTATTAACGCTGCATTTTTTAAGACAGCGATTTTAAACTGTGTTTTCGAACGCTGCGTTATCACAATTACTGGATTATCATATTATCATCACCTTGCGTCGACGTCATGCGTACGACAACTGTGTCAACGTCACCAGTTGCTGCAGCTGATGCTCTCTCAATACTACGTAATGTTTCCTCATACGGCGTCTGTAGTCGACCAATATGTCGACGTATAACGCCTTTATATGTCTAAGCCTAAGAGATGTTGCGATTGGTTGTTTGCGAACTTTGTTAATAGCCATGTACTTAGTGTGAATGATCCTGCTGCATTTCGGTGTCCTTCCTATGTATAATATTAGATGTCGGCTCATCCTTAAGGCTATTTTTTATGATGGAGTATAAGTTTTCATATGAAGTCGTTAAGCTTAAGGAAGTTGTTTGAATTAGTGTTTACTTGGTATGTTATTACTGATATGATTTTATTTTCATGAATTGCTTCATGGTATGATTGCATGGACGGGCGAAGCCAAACAACGAAAATTGCTTGCGACTATTTTCACACACGAATCCGAATTTCAGCGGCAACACTTCGTCTCTACATATCTCACTAAACGAAACGTCCACGATGCGTCTGATAAGTACGTTTAAACGCTGCATAATGCGATCATTACTGCGTTTTTAACATAGTTTTTTTATCTCTGCGTTCTCCCAATTACTGGATCATCATATTATATCATCACCTTGTGTCGACGTGATGCCTACGATCACCGTCGCCGTCACCATCGGCTGTAGGCGATGTTCGCACTATACTATGAACGTTTTTTTTTGCGTACGGTGTCCTCAGTCGACTTATCTATATAACGCCTGTATATGACTTAGCCTTTTTGTTTTTGCAATAGGTTTTTACGAATTATTATTCATGAACTTACTGCGAAAGATCCTGCTGTATTTGTCCTTCATTTAATACTACATGTCGCCTTATCTTTAAGGCAACTTTTTCTGCTAGATTATCAGTTGTTTTTATAACCCTTTGATACTATACTCAATTTTCTTATTGCATGTCAGTAAGGTTGAGGGTTTTAGTATGTCTTTTCTTGTTATGTCATTACTGATGAATTTATTTTCATTAAGTGTTACATGGTGTTATAATTTGTTTTTTTCCTATTCTGAGAATTTGAGTATCATATACTGCATTATATTGCTGATATTTTCTGTATGGTAATTCATATGGTTAATTTTCCCTTTATCACAGGAAGTCTTCAACATTTTAAAGGAATTTCTTTGAATTCGCGATTTCTCATTATCTGTAAGTACTGATAAGATGTATTTTTCTTGAGATTTTACAGCCTAGGTTGTAAGGTGTATCGTTCCTTTCCTTTCCTTCGCATATCAATGTTTGCATTAAATATCTAATATTTTTTCCAGCCTTCGCATATGACTATTTTGTTTTTGAAAGGTCTGTTTGGTGTATTTTCTGTTCCGTGTAATTTGCTAAGAATTTCCAGGTCCAGCCTCGTATTTAGCCACAATTTTCATTTCCTGGTGGAATTTTAGTGGAGAAGGTGCTGTTTGAGCCGTTTAGGTGCCCAAAGATAGGATAGCCTTGGTCTGCCTGATTCTTCGTCTCTTGCTGCCAATTGAACGACAGATATGCTGAAGTTCTGGAGGAGTTTCTTCGAGTTCATCAGATTACAACCCTTTGGTTCAGTTTTAGGAATCCTACAGACAGAAGTGTGATGCTGCAGCATATTTCATCCACGGTCATCTTCCAGAGGGGCGCCCGTAATGGACACCAAATCACTTGTGTGCATTAAGTGACTTTTGACGTGTGGCAAGATACATTTGCAGAGCATTTACTTGAACTATAGTCTCTTCCACCTGTGAAGCCACACTTAACGTGCTGAAGTGCTTATTAACTCATGTGCTCGTAAAGAGCTGACCGCATTATTAACCGTTCTTTTGACCCTGTACTATTAATTCATCATGGAGCAATTAATCTATGTTGTAAACTTAAATGTTGTCGCCTTTGATGCTATACCTAATCGAAGTTCAGGAGAAGTGAGTGATGGATAATACAATAGGTTACCAGACCCCAGTGAAGAACTTAATTTTACCAAGTTTTCTATTCATGTAAATTTTTTATAACATACTTTATTACGTTTTCTCTATGTATGTACAAATTCTTTCAGCTTGCATTGCCAGATGTATTTACATTACGCTTTGATGGAATCAAACATGGTTTTTCGTTATTGTAAAAGTATCCGAGGAATCGCTTGTAGTTACATAATTCGTTTGTAAATCACTGAATTAGAGACGTTTTGCTGATTAACGTCTGTGGTTTTGGCTGCCTTTGGGAGGTTTTTTACGGAGGGGTTTTCCTTCCAACTTCGGGCGAATGCCAGGCAGACTTGTTCTTCCCCTCCGGTCTTCCTTGTGATGTCTGTTTTACTGTTGTTTTGCTATTTGGTTAGTTTAGGCTTATGTAATCACAGGGAGATTTAAGTGAAATAAAAGTTAATATTGAGAATTGCCTGTTCTGATTCTTAGTGGCATTTTGTTCCTACAACCTAACTAAAAGGAAAAGCAACCATGTATTTTCACAGTTCAATCTAAAACTACTGCTAATAAGAACGATAATGCCTACCATCCTGCGATATGAAAGGCAAAAATGCTTCAGCTTGGGTGTATTAAAAGGCCCTTAAAATTCGTTTTAATAGTTTTACTGTACATAGAAATGCGTATCTGAGAAAGTAGAAAAAGCCGCGATCAATTCGAAGATCGCAGGTTTCCCACCTCTGTCATAGAATTTTTCGTTACGGGGACGAGCTTCGCGGAATTATCGATTTAGGATTTCAGACTTCCGTTTGAGAATGTACGAGAGAACTATTGTTATCGCAGACAGAACTTTGGTCATTATTAAAAAAACTTAATCATTGTTGATATTAAGCATGTTCAGTTTGGTCTCTTTGGTATACACTATACCACTAACTCCCAAGCGACAGCTTTAACAATCTGGTGGGGTCACTTGTATCTAAATAATTTTATCGTAAAGCTCGTATAAGAAAAATAATTACGGGACATTTTCAACTTTCGCAGATTAATTGGACGTTTAAATTTAAACAAGTATTTTAGTAACGGAGGTCGGAAAGCATTAATTCGGTGGTTTAAAAGTAGTTTCCTAGATATAGTTTTACCATAGATTTTTCTCCCTCTAGTATTGCAATTAAGAACAGATTCTAATCTAACAATTTCAGAAAAGACACGTTCCGCAGTTTGTGCTCGCGAGTCGATGAAAGCTGGCGTTGGAAATGAATTCTTAGACGATTTTCGAGTTAAATCCAAGATATTTTCTTAAATATATCGAAAATATGGTCATACTTTTTAAGTTAAATATAAACCAAACACGCATTCTGGGCACGTTGTATATTAGTAGCTAGTTCTCGCGATAAATCATAGATTGAATTTACCAATTGCATTTTAATATAAGGCGTTAGGAAACTTCCTAAGCATCTGAGGATATGGACTAATTAATGGAATTATTGGACTTTAGTAAAGCCTTCGATTATGTTAACGCGGATATATATTAAAAATTAAATTATATTAAATTCTGTAAACATCATTTATACGCTGATGACCTGCAGATATATCTCGATTCTACAGCTGCCTGAATGTGTTCAGTATGCGAACCATGACTTCCAACAAAGTCACAAATGTAGCAAGGACAATTTTTTGAAGATAAATCTTAAAATCACAAGCCATTGTCATCGGATATCCCAAGTTTTTAAAACGAATTATTGGAAATATTAATGCAAACCTCCTGAACAATTTTGAGATCCCATTCTGCAACGCTCTTAATAATATCGGTGTTTGCATAAACATCTAAAGGGATGAATGGAAGAGTAAAGTTTTTCACAAATTTTTCACATCTGGGGGAGGAAAACAGCAATTAAGTTGAGGGCTGATTATGACCTCCAGAAATTTTCGAATTCTCTTTCCTTTTTCTTGCATGAACTTCTCTGGTGGAATCGCTTACACATCTGAACATAGCCAAGAGACACTGCGAGTCGGGCGGTGGCCCAGGGCAAGGTTATGATAAGGGAGGGCAAAAGTGCGGAAAGTAAGTCGAATATTTACTGGAAAGTGGCAAGCTTCGAGAATCTATTTATTAGCAAACCCATTGAAAAGCACTTGCGAAGATAATCAGCTATATAAACGAGTCTCAGGATAACGCAAATGCACACACCCATATGTGTATAATATTTTAAAATCTCATTGCTATCGATATGTCGTAGAATCACAGAAAATGATATTTTTAAGGAATCTTCCGGTAAAGATATTTCAATGTGAAAATCTTGCATCAACTATCATTAGTGCACTTATTGAATCACAACAAGTAGTCCTTGCCACTTCAGTGCAAAGGCAATCTAATCCATTAGATTTTTAATATCATATTCATAGTAATATGAGTAATGATAACGATTATAACTTGTTACATGTTATTTGGATTGAAAAGAAATTTTGTAAAGGTTATTCTTCGAAAATAAAAATCCGAGGAATGACGCGCAAAGAAACCTAATTGAATTCGCGCATGGTAAGGAAGCTATTAGAAAATAATCTGGAGTAGACCTAGACAGAAATTGAGCGATAAGGAAGAACTCCGCAGTGTCCTACGCCTCAGTAACACCGTAAGAAGAGGCATTTACAAGTAATCTATATTTATGAGAATAAGAGTGAGAAATTGACATATATCAGTATGGTATACAAACAAAATATGTTTTAGTATAAGTGAAATGTGTTTGCAATGCACCTTTCGAGTGAAGAACTCAGCGTTCTGAGATTCCATCGATTAGAATAGACAAAATGAATGGATTGGAAAACCCAGATGCTTTTGGGAGAGGGTTCTTTCATTGTTACTTCATTTCTATTTTCATTACGTTTTCTCTAATTTTCCCTTCTTTTGACCTAATTCATAGACTGCATTTTCTCTTATTTGTCATAAATTTAAGCTCTATTATTTATTATGTTTTACGGAGAAGTTTGTCCTGCGAGCATATGGAGCATGAAGCAAGATAACGAAGTCCCTTCCAGACCTCCATTGATGGGAATTTATACGTAAGGAGAAAATATGGGCAACCAAAGTATTTCTTGTCCGATCTTTTCGTAGAAGAATGAATTACGCAGAGATATGAGCCGATTTAAAAAAATCTGAATTTACTTCCTTTATAATACAATATTACGTAAATAGCATCTAAATTAATGTATTTTAGCTGGTATTTAAAAAAATAACGTCAAAGCATCAAAACGTGCGTAAGGAGGAAGAGAAAACGCGCGCTAAAAGCAGAGACGTTCATAGACTCGCTCTCATCGAGCTCCTCGTCTCTTAAGCGGGTTGCATTCTTAGTGGTAACTTTTTTGCAAGTGACTGTACAAAACCTATCTTTTAAAAACTTAAGATCATCTCATGCCCAAGCACCTCGTAATTGTGAAAATTAATCCCAACCTTTGGTTTTCATTTAGTCGTTAATATTTTGCCGAAAACAATCTCTTCAATTTATTTTCATTGAAAACATTACTATAGCATAGAATTTGAATTAAGTAAAGGCATCTGATTAGGATCCCATTTACCATCTTTTACAGGTTTTGTGGTCTATAATAAATTGCACAGCTGATAAGACAGAAAAAGAATTCATCTTGTTACACTTGCATAATTAATTCCTTCTGTACTTTACTATCCTTGTTTTCTCAAAATGGTCTCATAATAAAAATTACTAAAGAAATATTGGATGTGGGTTTCACTTTAAGTTTACTAACAATCAGATAGGGTCACTTCATCCATATTTTATCTATTATAAATTTCAGATAAGAATATATAAACATGAAATAGCTACCCTGTCATTAATTTATCTTCTTCCACAATTCCCTTTGTTGATCACCGAGGTTACCAATCACTAATGCTATTTTCTGTAAAATTATTTGGTCAGTTGCAGTTAGAGATTACAATTTTTGGTTTACAGAGTTAATTCTCTGGGATTGGATTATATGATAGGAAGTCAAAAACACCAGTTATTTAGTACCAATAATTATTCATTGAATATCATATGCGTTCACTTTACTGTTATTTTATAAGTGCAGAAACTAATTAAAATTGATGAAAATGATTTGATCTGCCATTGAAACCCAAATGAAATACTGAAAATTGAAAATACTTTTATGACAGAAATAACCACCAAATATTTTCTGATTACCAAGATTTTTTGTATGATATAGAACCATTGAATTTATGAAAATGAACTATACCCTCAGATTAAGCCTCTCAGTAATTGCAGTTTTGGAATTTATTTCACTTTTCTTTTGTGCTACAGTGGTTTTTTTATTTTTTATTCTTTTTGACTTGATTTCTGTCCTTATATATCCTTGAAATCCTTTGATTTGTAGGTCTGACAATTCCTTATTCCATAATATGTTCATTGAAGAATTTTATTATTCTGGCAGATCTGATTCCTTTTTTGGTGCCTTCTTCCAATTTGGTTATGGTCTATTTAATAATTCATTTTAATCAGTAGAAGTCGATAGAAACCTATTGGTGTAACTGTATTTACATTTGGAATTGGTGGCAATTGTGAGTTTCACTTGAAAGAGAACATTTAGAGAATCAGGTGAATAATTAGTATTTTGGGTACTCTAGATCCTTATTTATTCATTATTTAACGTTTCGAAAAAGTAAAACAATGCAGATATGTATTTTTACACATTCTACTTTATATTACAATTTTATCTAACTAAAGATTTATCTAATTTTATTAGATAATTCTAATTTATTGAATTTTAATCCTTATGATTGATTTTAATTCTCATCAAACAGGTACTAATTATAGTTCTCAATGTTTCATCTATTTAGGTTCTTATGCAAATTTTATCATAGAGTAAGTATACTTGAGTAGTACTGTTACTGAATATGAAGTTGCAGTCTAAGGCCTGACTGATGATGAGGAGGAAGACCTTCCAAAGGGAGTTGCAACAAGGAGAATAATAATGGCACTACATTTTACATAGATAGGCATAAGATATTCAAATTACTGAATTCTTTAAGTACTACTGAATAGTTGTAAGAATAAAACTATACATTGCACTTTTCCCTAATAGGAAAAACTAGAGTGACATGGTGCTCATAGGTCTTTAGGGAATCTCTTACCATTAAAAAGAGAAACACATTCGTGCTGTTGACTTCCTGGGTGAACTACATCATATAGCATGTCGTAGTTTTTCTTGGCAGTAATGATGGCTTTGGAACTATTCAAATCCTCTGTGCTATTCCCTCTCAATGAAA
The DNA here is from genome assembly GCA_036926295.1 of Pachydiplax longipennis. Classification (NCBI taxonomy): domain Eukaryota; kingdom Metazoa; phylum Arthropoda; class Insecta; order Odonata; family Libellulidae; genus Pachydiplax; species Pachydiplax longipennis. Next base: position 6,181,963 of record JAVFKF010000024.1, on the reverse strand, counting down.
AAATCCTCCAGTATGATAGCCCTTCAATTCAGCTGCCTCCTTCATATTCATAAAAAATGGACATCCTATGGCTTTGGGCTCTAACTTGGTAATGATAAAGTTAAGTATCCACAAAATTGAATAAATGATAGAATTGTTGATTGTAACTTATGCTAAATGCATAAATAAGACAATTTCAATGTACTTCATTTTTAGTTTGAGATAATTCAAAGAAATAAAAGCACTTTATGTTATTTTTCATAGACTTTATTCATTATCTCCACAGCCTTTGCAGTTGAGGAGGCCACTGCTTTTGGCTCTCTACCATACTCTTTTTGCTAGCAGAAATGCTGCATAGTGCCTCCCTTTCCCTCTAGCTTCTTCTCCTACAGCCTGAACCTTCTCTCCTCCTCATTTACAACCCTCCATTAGAGCTTCATTTCTGTGTTACATTAAACTGTGTAATGTAAAATCTACATAGTATGAATGGTCTCCATAATTTGAGAGTCAGGCAACACTAACTCCTGTACATATCTCTTTTCTATCACCTCCGCTTCTGAATTGGAAATCATTACGTCTTCATCAACAACAAACTTGCACAGTACATGAAATGAGTTTTAAATGTGGAATAATTAATTTCTGCCAAAAAATTCATCAGCAAAACACAGTAAATCAAAGGCAAACCCCAGAATTAATTTCATTTGCAATATCAACTGGAAGGCCTCCCCTGTCAATGAGGTGTTTCCCACCACACCCAATAAAAGATAACCATTCCTCAAGGTTGCTAATTGTTATGTTGTCTGGAGGTCCACCTCCAGTTCCATCCTGGAACTGCCTCCTCTTCAGGTTTTTTTTGTTTGCATTGGACTTTCATTTGGTCCAAGTCTTGATTCAGAAAATATGAATATCAAATTTATCTGAAAATCTCATCCTCAGTGAAGAGAAGGTACAAACATTACCATCTGCCATCATAAGACTGGCTTTGAAGGTCCACTTCCATTGGCGTTTAACCTTAAACCTTCACTGAATTTCTTTTAATATGATTTTGTATGTTCTTTAAACTGATGAAATCAGCCATGACTGAAACAGAGGTTAAAATCTTCACCTTTGCAGGTGAGGAGGTGCAGGAAACAAGACTTCGTGCTTTTGCTAGTATTATTAGCAACCTTAAGGGGATCCCTTTCTAGAATCCATCATCAATCCAAATTGACATTAAATTATTCATTCGATTGAATATTTTCTATGTTAAGGAAGGGGAAGATGTTTTGATTAACATCTTACTTTAAAAACAGAAGAAATTGCACATGGAGGAATAGTAGCATATGTGGGACTCAAACCCAGGTCACCCACTTTCAGAAAAAATGTACTATATTAACATCTTTGATAAAAACACTACGTTAAAAACAGTAAGTGGCTGTGGAAAAACTTTCCATCAATAGAAAAAAAAACCATTAAGCTGAATAGTGTTTGCAAGAGGCTGGAATGAATAGCCTTCATCAAAGCAATGAGTATGGAAGACAATAAGAACTAATTGAATGAACAATCATGGAGAATATCAACTACAGATATACTTAAAGTACAGCAGTGTGGTTGCATACTCCTTAGGGATAAGAATCAATTCTTTACATTTGATTCAACTCCTATGTCACTCATTTACTTATGTGAATATAATTAGCATCTAATATAAGAAACGCCATAAATTGTTTTAGCACATTTACAGCTGAAGTCATTTTTTGCAAGAAACTGATCGTCACATGCTCGATCTTCAATACTCCAACCTCAACCTATCAACTGCAGATGACAATCAATTGCTACAGCTGCGATCACAGCGCTACGACTACGGCGGCAGCGGTTTCAATGAGTGGCTGAGGTTTACAGAGACATCTATTAGTAACGTCCGTGTTACTTAAATTTGGAGCGGCATGGTTCGTTTAAAACATTGACCGTTGGTGGAATTCGTGTGAATTCTCTATGTAAATAAGGATAAGATATCAAGATCTTATTTGTGGAATAATGGCAAAGGAGTTAGTTCAGCAGGAAAATGGACCGTACGTATTTTATAAGTTGCGGCAGGCATTGCTCGAGAACATTGTGTTTGGACCCAAGTTTGTGGCTCTCAGAGTGCTAGTTGCCGCTCTCACGAGCAATGTGATACATTTCGGTTATTTGGTTCTGTATTTATTTGTAGTTAAGTTTACGTTATTTGATCCATTCTATATTTTTTCTGCAATCTCAGAACTGTGGACATCATTTCACGCTTTTATAATAATAAGTGTGTTTGTATCATGTATATCTCTTCTCTTCATTCTGTCATCCAGGGAGTTTGTACTGGGCATAAATTATGTTAAAACTTATTATGATTTTATAAAATGTCTCTTAACTAGAAGATTTATACTGTTCATCGGTTTTTTACACGTTGCTATCGGCTTTTGTATCTCAAGCCTGTACCTAATAATTCACAGCAGTCAATTTGAATCAGAAATAGTTGCATGCGGCTTTTCATCTGGTCAGTATTGTTGGAATGCCGGAAGCTCTTTTTTAATGATTTATGGCTCTATTACTGGCTTGTATTATTTTTTAACTGAAACAGTCAAAGCCCGAAAAGCCTTACAATTCCCAACTTTACGTTTGTCCAAGTTCACTCTTATCAAGACAGTGTTTAAAAGAGAATTGTTTGCTCTACCCTTCAATTTGAAGTTGGGAACTATTGCATTTGTTCCTCTTTATGCATGGCTGTGTAAACCAATAGAATGCTCCATGGATGGTAATTATGTCACATGCGTGGAGAGTGAAAGGTTTGGTAGTAAATGTATTTTTATGAAAACGGTAGATTCTGTTGGAAGCAATCCTTATCTCAACGTACTTATTGCATCGTATGTAATAGGGTCCATTTTCGTTTTGACGATGCGCACAATAGATTCACTGATATGGATTTTCCTGACAGAACATGCCAAGTTTGATATACAGCCATCCCTTTGGGATACGAATAGGTACATACTGGTTGACGCTTTGTCCTGTCATGGGTTTCCCATAATTAAATATCTGGCATTCTATGACTTTGCATTTTTAACTGAGAGTGAACCTGATAGAAGGAGAAAAATATTCAGCGTGAGTTCCAGTGGTGGAAATCCTAGGAATTGGAGAGCAATTTATCTGAAGTGCGTGGAACTAATTAACGAATTCACCAACCAGCTCGAAGGTAGTATGAAACAAGAGGAGAACAACAACTTTTCTATTCCTCAAGAACTTCTTCCAAGCATCCCAGTGCCTGAACCGGAAGAACCTTCTTACGTTCCTCCTGTAATTGTTCGTAACTTGACTGGCAATGTTGAAGTGAGGTATAAAAGAATTTCGATCAAGAAAACAGTTCAAGAAAATTTTAGACGTGCGGTGAGAGTACTTCTGGTTCTGTTTTGGAGCTCAAGGTTTGTGAAGTGGCTTTTTATGAAGCACGATGGGATTGATATGAAAGTGCTCATAGAACAACAGTGGCAGCCTGTTACTTGGGCTGTTCAAGGGTTAGCGTCCTTGGTTCATTTCTCTCACACCGAAGACAAATATGGAGTGATCCAAACTGACATTATAGGTTTGATAGACATTTTAATCAAATTAAAAGTATCCCTTGATGATTCCATACGGAAGAGCTCCAATGCTGTATTTCATGGATGTAACACATTAAGTGAGAATGTACGTTTGAGAATTGTTATGAAAGAGGTGATTACGTTTTCATTGAACAGGATACTTTTTGCTTGTAAGACTCATTTCCCGAATATAATTATATCCGAAGACAGGATTGCAAAGTTAAAAGAGTTCACTGATGTAACTTACTGCTAAGTTTCATGTCAGAGTACAATTCATCAGATCATGAGTGTTAGCAATGTGATATTTTGTCCAAAAGTGTACTTGAATGTCCTCATTTTTGAGTTCTTTGCTGAAGGAGTGTAAATTTCAAGATTTTTCTTTTCGAGTAATCTCTGTACCTTTTCTTGTGGCACCAATCAAGTTGTAATAAGTTTTCAAGCATCTTATTTTCATTATTTTGAAGATGTGATGCCCCAGATCTGTAAACTATTTATGTAAGTTTAAAGAGTTTGTGAATAGAGTTTTGATGTGTTTGATGAGATCTTTGTTATTATTTATTTATTTATAATTGATATTAAGTATTTGATCAAAAATTTGAATTAGGGAATCAGTAATGTATAGTTTTTGTTTGTCTCCAAAAACGTTCATTAGAAAGGGTGTTTCCCAAAGTTGGACGGGTAATGATTAGGTCAAGGCAGAGAGCCATGTACGGCCTTTTATTCACTTCCTGAAGCAAATACCCATATTTAAACAATTTTGTTTTCCAGTCTTGCTGATAACAACAAATGGAAACCTATTTTAGTTTATTCAGTGTATGAATTTGTTCGCACTTTTGTTTGAATGTAGACAACATGTTACACGGTAGTGTCCTGATGGTTTCAAATGCAATATCAATTACTAAATGTTGCCTCCTAATGGAAAAAGGTTCACCAAGCTGGTCTATGGGGATGAAAAGATCACGATGTGGCAGCAGGTGAGGGTCACTAACATTATTTTCATTTTCTCCCTAAATGGTAAATATCTTCCATGCTGAATTTGTGACAAGTCAACAAAAACTAAGTTGCTACTTTAACATTTGTTAGAGCTGGTTTGGCATGCATTGATATTCTTATCATACTGTCATATTTATTGTGGCACAAGAATTAATGTGAAATACATATTTAAAACATTCCTTTTATTCAGTTAAATTATTCTGAGGTTAATATTAAAATCCTTCGACTCTTTCTACATTGTCATATTTGTAAGTGAGAGTTCTATCATAGCTATATTATATGTAAGATAACTACAGGTGAAGGACAGTCATGCTATTGAGCACTTGTGTCCTGAAATTTATTCAAAACTTGGCCTCTAAAGTGAGTTCTGTTTGTGTAAGTTGGTGCCTTTTCATCTAGCTCTGGGTATTATTTTGTTAATATTGAATTTTAATTTTCATGTTTTAATATGGAATTAATTACAAAGTCTTTAGTTATTTTAAAAATATTTTTCATCTTGTATTATTTCACCCTAATCATTCTATTGTTTCAAATGTCCAATCTTTAATTTTGAAAACCCTGGTTAAGTAATGATATTGGATATCATAAAGATTTTATGGATGAGTAATTCATTTAAGTAAATCAGTAAGCTGCCACTCTATTGGATCATGGCTATTAAAAGAGGATATTGGGTTAATATTATTGGCTCTTAATGGTATGAGATGATGGTTTTTTTCATCACATAGCTGCTGCTGCTATGCAGAGTAAGTAATCCAAGACTTCGTTGCGAAGAGGTTATTCTGTAAACTCTTATAGTATAACTAACGAATAAAATATTTTGTGCTTCTAGGAAAAGATAAAAATTTGATAAAACCCTCAATCAACTAAATGACATAGGTAAGTTTATATGAAAGTATAAGTAGACAATAGGAGGGATGAGACAACATTTTGAAAATTGTACAAGTAATAGCAACTTGAAATGTTAAGAAGTAGTCGATTGTTAGGTAGAGCACTGCTTTTATCTCTAACGCAGGGGTGGGGGACCTTTTTCTATCAGAATAGCATATTTAGTCTTCGGTGTAACAAATAAGGTCGCATGCGAAAACTTAAGGCATGTCTTATTGCATTCAAATAATCATACCTAAAAATTTAGTGAGAAAATTAACTCATTCGCTAAGTAAACCGAAAGAGAACATTTACATGACTATTCCGTTGTGTCATTGACAAAGTAAGAAAAAATGTTTAAATCGAAGTGTTTGTTTCAGGAAGTGACTTCAATGTCACGGTCTAGCGCAGAGGTGGGAAACCTCTTTTCGTCGGAAAGCCGTATTTACTATGCGGCCGAACGTAAAAGATCACGTATGAAACCGTCAGACTGCTCTTGAGTTGCGTATTACTTACGTTAAAATAGTTTAGCAATGGAACTGTACATTTAAAAATGAATTAATTTTCCAAGCAATCTAAAGGAGAATATTTTCACTTAGCGGAAATTGAAAGACAAGGAAACGAGAGTAATTATTTTATACTACCGTTTGATTCACAAAATTACTGAGAGACCAAAGGTTCCTTATGTCTAAATTATTGTATCTAAATAAGAATTTATTGATGAATGACAATTGATAACAATGTGGTTGATGTAGTTCTTTCTTCTACTACGACGGCGCTGAAAAAGATATGCGAACTTCTTGGCTTGAAACATTAGTACAGTATGTTGCAGTACAACTCTGATTACGTGGTATCACATCTAAACAAAATAGTAAAACTAAAAGGTGGTTTTCTGTTATAGAGAGTGAATAATTCTATATATATATTATAAGTACGTGCGATATGCTCAATATATAATAATTTTGAGTCAGAATTTTCAGTAGGCAAAAAGTTCGGAAATAAACACACAGAATGTCATCCAGGATTTCATCAGATTCGTGGATAACCAGACACGAGGAAAGGTGCTTCAAAGAATCCTTTTCTTATTGCGGGGTTGTAGAAAACTTGCAGAGCAAAGGTTCAGCTACTATCATCATTGCTCAGAAGAATAATGGGAAACCTTTGATGTGGCATGATGTTTGGGATCATAAAAAGGATCAGTTTGGAAGAGTATTGCTCTTAGTTCATCGCCTCCGTTCCTCGGCTAATGGTGAAACGTACCCCAAAGATACTCCCATCGAGACGGTTCTGCAAGAAGGGGATTTGGTCATGGTAGAAATTAATCACTCTCCTCTAAGTCCTGATAATATTCACCGTTATTTCGCTAATTCAGCTTACAAAAATTCAGGAACGTTCGCAGATCTGTCAAAAATACGCGACCCATTAAGAGGTGTCGTGGATTCTTTAATGTTGGAAGCAGCAGTTGTACGTTTTGGATCGTATGTCGGAGGTGTTTCCAAGTGTGTACTCACCATTCGTAACTTACATTACAAAGGCGAAAAAGTTAAACAAAGTCTTCCTTTAGGTGCTGTAGTTTCTGTTGGCACGCAGATTTACTTGGAAGTAACCCGGTGGAATTCACTGGAGTTAAAGCAAGAATGGGAAAAATTAATGTACAAAGAAGGTGTTATTTTTCGGGCCACGAAGGCTTGGTTAAAAGGTGATCCAAGGCCTTCAAAAAGGGAATGTGCTATTTACGAAGAGAAAAATGAGACTACCCAATATAAATATTCTCCGGCTCCTTCCCTGATGCAAGGAAGAAACGAGGCAGCCACAAGATCAGGAAATGAGAGAAGCGGAGGGTTACTGAAAAATCTTAATGCATATTATGCTATAGTTGAAGCAATAACTAGCAGAGTCGCTGCAGTTGTATGTACTGCTCATCGTAATGGTGAACCATTGACATGGAGAGAAAATTGGCATGCCAGAGGAGTTATGGTGGAAAGAGCTCTCTTACTAGTGGACCATATCCGCCCTTCTAAAACCCAACCAGAATACATGAAAGGCACAGATATTAGAAAGATCCTGAATGTCGGGGATCCGTTAATGATTGTAGTGGAAATGGCAGAAAGAAAACCCGACAGATGTTATAGATGGTTTGTGAGAACTTCCTGGTTAGTCGGCAAAGAAGAAAAGGAAAGCCGCGGGTTTACTGAAAATTCCTTGCCAGGTCATTTGCATGGGGTTGTTGACTGTCTTCTCACGCACAGTATCGGTATAATTTCCTTCAGAACTTTCCTTGGAATGCCTGCTAAGGCATTTTTCACACATAATAACTTCTATCAAAATGGGGAAAGAATCATGCAGCACTTGCCTTTGGGAAGTGAAATAAGAAAAGGAACAGAAGTCTTCCTTGTTGCTGAAAGATGGAACCCAGGGAAGATTCCGAATGAGACTGATCAGGAAATGATTAAGCATAAAGTAGTATTTAGAGCTACTTTGGTTTGGAATAAGGGATATCCAATGCCTAAGGACGGAGGATCTTCTGATGCCAGGGGAAGTAAAATGCCTCATTTAGATGAACATCAGAAACATGTTTTTCAAAAAAATCCTCTTGATGGAGGATTTAGAAAGAATGAGGAATCAAAATCGGGAGGCAGAGGAAGAAGAGGTGCATTCCAAAAGTACAGAGGTCGAGGACGTAAGCGTGGAACAGGGAGTCGTGGAAGGAAGACTGGAGATAGTGTAAGCAATTGCAGTGATGATAGTGACAGTAATGCTTCAGATATTTCCAGCATGAGTGATTATTTTGGAGTTATGAAGCTTGAAGAAGATATCTCTTCAGGCAGAAGATTAGATCCATCCCATACACTTGCTCAGGAGTATGCAAATCCTTCAGTCAGTGGTTTAAATGGGACTATTGTATCGATTGAGGAGGATTGGGGGCTTGTTCAGGTCAATGAAAATGATGTTCATGATTTTCTACCAAACCATGTGTTACTTTATGGACTTAAACTTGATAGCATTCCACTTAGCAGACTATTTCATCCAGGTGAGAGAATTTTCATTCGTTTAATCCAATCATAGTTTATTTGCATGCTATTTAGTTAGTTAAACTCATATATGCTTGAAGGCCATTTACAACCAAGAAACTATATTCACGTGAGCTGCATGGGGTGTTGTTATTTTTTTAAATTCTGATTATCAGTTTTCACAGATTTTGTTGCATATTTATTATTAACTAAGAAATTAGTTTATTTCTCCACTATAGATATTCTCTGATTCATTAAAAGAAAAGTAATTGAGTAATAAATAATTTAAGTGAAGTATATAGAGATAATAATGTACATCTAATTGTTGATATAATTTGCCAATAAATTGACTATATAGTGTGTGTTATTTACAACTGAAGTAACAGTACAAGTTTTATACTGTATTGCTGGAAAAAATGCAATCTTTTGCCTCCAGCTAGCTTACCAAGATTTGGAGATGAAAATGGTGATCATAATTAACATCAAAAAGATATTCATTGGTTAATCTTGACCTGTGTAGTGTTCCATAAAGTACGAAAATTAAAATTTGCTGAAAATTGGTGGATCCAGAGGTAGGGGGTAGCAGATGTTCTCACTTAAATAACTTTTTAGTACTAAATATTTACCTAGGATTTGATGACAAGTTTGAATGAAAATGGGAGTGCAGGTACTTCAACAACCACTATATGACACATCTATCATAAGAAAATGTCATTTACAAAGTTGATTAGATATGAGTTCATTAGGAAATTGTGTGAAGTGGCAATTAATATTTTATACCCAGAAATGTCACAGGGTGCAGTAAAACCCATTAAAAACATTCCAGCTTAAGATGTCATTCTATCCCATTTAATACCTGGTTTTCTCTTATTCCCTTTTGCACCAAACAAATGTTAAATATACTGCTTTAGGTGCATTTACCCTACTCCTACCATTGGTGGTGGGAAACCTAATATAAGATGGATATTCTCAGATGCACTACAACCTGCAATAGCTGATATTTTTCCTCAGTTGATAAGCCGAAAATTACTTACATTATTCTTCCCTAATTTTCTACCTGGTAAAAATAACTTCATGGTAGGGTGAAAATTACCAATTATAAGTATCAAAGTAAGATGCTCTCTTTATATGAAAAGCAGACCATTCTTTAAAATTATGATAAAAGGCAAAAGTATTATGCAACAATATTTCATGGATTCTTTATATATACATATATGGTAGTGGCAAGTAAAGGACTGCTTTTTGCTGAAAGGTGTTTAGCACTTATTCAAATGAAAGACCATAAAATCTCCAATTTTATTTTGGGATGTTATAAAAATATCTAACATCTTTGTAATAATACCATCCTCATTATAACTCAGGTGTCATTCAGTTCCCTTAATTCTGTCATAACCAGGATTTCACTGCATGTCCTTCCTAAGTAGTGTAGAGATTGTGAGGCAAACATTTTTATCTCTGTGTATCTTTTCCAAAATGAAAATGAATGAAAAGAGGTTTCAATGCAAAAGGGCAATTCTTATTTGCTATATTATGACTCACCATGACCTCTTGGGTCAATTCTGGACAATGGATGGCTACTTTGACACTCAAAGCTTATGATTTCTTTGTTTTTCTAGGCCAAGTTGTTAAGGTGTATTTGAAAGGTGCTAAAGTTTCAATAGTGGAATATGGAACACCACAACTACCAGATCAAATGAGAAAAGCTGTTCTTACTTATTGCGAGAAGAATTCACTTCCTCATGATGTGAGGGACATTCTGGTGAGTACTAGTACAAGATGATATATTTAGGTTATATGTAAAAATTTGGATGTGAGAGATGAAATGAGGTGGGGTTCTTCTGAGCACATTCCCAAACAATCTTAGATCTGTCTCTAAACAGATTATTAATCCACCACTGAAGATTGTTGAAAAATAGTTGACAACAAAAGAGGGTAGGGGGAAATGTCTGTTAAATATATCTCCAGCTATGAAATATCAATCTTAGATTTGTTTTAGTAGTTTTTATTATTAAACATGAGTTAAAATTAATAATAAAATAGAAAATAAAAGTAAATGTTTTGAAGAAAGTCAATGTTGCTACACAGAATTATTAAGTTTCCATTTATATTTTATCTTAATTTTGCTGCTTTGTTTTACTTTTATACAATCATGAAGTATGGAGCAAACCAATCAAACTTTAATTTTGTCTGCTTTTTCCAATTCAACAGTTAAATGAGGTCTTTTGTCTGTTCATAGGTTTCTATTATGAAGCATACCCCATGTGAATCGACTCAGAGACACAATAGATTAATTGTAGTAATTTCCATAAATTTGATATATCAGATGTTGTGTACCTACTATTATCTTTAGCCATTTTTTAATTTAGGATTTAATTAAATGTAATTTTCCTTTGCCTGATATGTACAGCTAGTCACTTAAAAATCCAACAATGTAGTTGTTGGTGCATATGATTGAGGGACTTAAAAATTCAGGACCTACCCCCTTTCAGCCATCCTTCTTGGTAACACAGAATATTCCCATATGGGGAAAAGCCCATTTAGAATTGCTCCTATCGTAAGGTCTAAAGGAATGCAATACTAGTGAATGCTGGGAATCAGGGCTGTGGAGTTGGTGTTTGAATCAATTTTGGGTGGAGTTGGAGTCAGCAGAAAGGCAGAAATTTACTGATTCCAGTTGCTTCAGAATAACAACTTTTAGTTCATTGTTTTATTATAAACTTAGTACTTATTAGGCTGGCCCACGCTACTAGCGCCGCCCCTGGGTGGAAAGAGAAACTAAAGGGAAAGATGCCATGTTTGCTGTCAGGATGAATGGAATACAGGAATGTGAAGAGGAAAAAGAAGTTGGTGATGCTGCCATGTCTTCCCCCTCGTCAACTGAGGATGAACTTGATTTTGAAAAATATTTGAATCACTTGGAACGTGCAAAATTTCACCACATAGAAAAGGATTCCTCCAAACCCAAAGAAAGCAATATGAATAAATTTCAGATAAATTTCTCACTTGCATTAAAAGAAGTGGAAAATTTTGATTGCTCATCAAAACTAACGGTGATAGAAGCCATTCCCTTATATCCTGAAATTGTGAGAGATGTTGCCATGGTGGTTACTGCTTTACCACCAACCCAAGTTAGTGTTGAGAGGTTATTCTCTGCTCTAAAAATAATTAGATCAGATTTGAGGGCATCCATGAAGGAGGATCTGATAGAGGCTATTCTTTTTCTGAAGACCAATGCTTGATAAATTTATTAAAATATAAAGTATGTAACAGTTTATTGTATATTTTCATTAGACAGCATTGTTTAGTTCAGGTGATTTGCTCAAACATATATTTTGCGGTCTATTTATTCTTAATTTTGTAGACATTTTTATTAAAGAACTATCCTGTTTCTTTAATTTATCATTTGTTAATATATCATACTATTCTGTAAATAATCACCATGACTCCACTTTCAAGGAGTAAGATAATACAAAAACTGAGGAGTGGGAGGTCCACACTGAAATATTCCAAGCAGGCTTGGAATATTTCAGTAAGGTATTATATTTTGAAAAAGGCAGTGACTGTAAGTTAGAGACAGATTCCTCTTTATTCATTTTGAGGAGATCCATTTTCCCCCTTCATATAATTCCCCAATCAGATTTATGAGAGGTTTTAAAATATTAGGATTTCTTGTTCTTCACAAGGTAAAATTTCTTCTTCTGAATCAAAGAAATTTTAAAAATTTATTTCTGTGTTGATAAATTTATTTTTGAACTATAAAAGTAAATTTTCAGCTTAAATTACCTTTTTAGTTTGTTTTAGCATATACAATTCACAAAACAATATCATATGCACTGCTTCCCATTAACATTTCCACATATTCAATACTTAATGCTCATTCCACTATTATTCATACATTAGTCAGCTTCTTTTCAAGTAGAAGCTTTTTTCAGAATTGGGAAAATAAGCATAGAATGAATATTATTCATAATCTATCAACCAAAGCCCTGGAAAAAATTTGGTATAATCCCACGTAATTATCCATCACTCCAGGTCAGTTGCCTGATTTTGCAAGTTTTGGATGGTTAATGAGACTTGTACATAAATAATTGTTGTGTATATCTTTAGGAAAAAATATTTCCCATTTAATATGAATATCAATATGGAGAAATGTTCCTTGTTAATGCACATTCATCAACATTCATGCAAAGTAATATGTAAAACTAAATTCTAATATTTTTCCAAATGAATGTATAGTCGGTCTGCAATCTTCTTCAGTTTATTCCTTCATATTCAATGAACTGCTGATGTGTTATCTCCTCATTTCATCATCTAAAGTGCTGAATAACTCTTAGATAATAGAATATGTACACCAAACCATATCGCATCAATTCTTTCTACCTAAACTGGGCAGGATACATTTATGTACCTAGTTCAAAAGCCAGTTAATCCATTTGCTTAAGAGAAATTAGCTCTAAATATCTAGAACAAAGATTCTATTTGAAGTTTGAAGCAAGTGATACTCATAGATAAGATATAGCAGAACAATATCTTTCTCACTGCACACATACAGTTTACTCATAGAAAATTTGTTTGCAAGCACAGGTCCATTGGTCAAATACCATCCACTGGTTTACCATTCCTGTACTTTGGGTTAACTACCTGATTTTGCAATTTTCATGTAATGGGTTTGATTTCTGAACATTTTTCAAGTATTAAAGCTTTTCCATTCTATTTTTTTTTAATCATCTCTTTTAGCTATTTAGAACAGCCTTATTCCTCTCTGAAGGATATTAACATTTGTTATTGAATAAGAAGTGTATTAGATGATAAACATATTGAATAGAATGAAGTTCAAATTGTCATGTATTGCCACTTTGCCTCATATCTCATAAGAGAGATCTTATTAAATTTAATTCTGAAAATTGAGGGGCAATATGGAACTTCATAAAGCAAGTTTGTGCTGATAAATGGTAGCATAGTTGGATGGGAAATATTGACGATCAAAAATATAACAAAACTTTTGTTTGCATTTTACTTCTTGTCATTTACTTAAAATTTCAGGTATAATAACATCATATTCACTTGCCATATAATCAATAAGTAGAGTTGTTTTCCTTAGACTTGTTATTTAAGAATAATTGGGGTGTTACAATTAATATTAATTTTCATTCTTTACTCTTGTTTTTAACCGTTTCATTTAATGTAAATGCTCTTGATTAAGTTTCAAGGATCATTTTAGTGCTTTGATTGTTTCCCAAAGGTCATTTTCTGATTTAAAATTGTGTATTTTCTATTTCAGGAGAAAACAATGCTGAGATTCGGTGTGTAATTCACCTCTGAAATTTTTCATATTCTGAAGAAGCCTCTTTCTCATTATTTGTGAAAAATTTTCAAGTTTCTTTTTAAATTAATCACTAAAAATATTTCCATACCAATGTTGTCATGGGTGGAAATAATATATGAATTGAAAAGGAGCTTTTGGAAGTGATCTTAAGTTATGATGCATAATGAACTGGATCATAATGCATCTTTTTTAGTTTGGTCAGTTCTTTTTACTTGAAAATTGTCTATTTCTTTTTTTTTCATTCATGGCCACTTTTAAAACGTACTGTTTTCAGAATTTTAGTCATCTTTTCCAAAGACTTTATAATTGTGAGTATTTATAAAGGAAGGTTTTAAATTTTGAATTATCATTTCCTTTCGATTCAAAGGTAATTGTAGTGGTCAATTTGTTGTTATTGACCTTATGATGAGCTTGTAATTAATTGGAAAAAGGCACTTCTTAAAATGGAAGTTGCAGCTGAATGTAGGGAATCTTTAACTTCAAGCTTTTCGTTCGTTATAAGAATTACTTATGTAATTGGTATCAGCTATGTTATTTTCTGATATATTATTAAACTCTAACATTAATGCTTGAGAATGTTATATGGTAGGGCTTACCTTTTGATACATTGTTGCTAATATATGAGCCTACTAAAATACGGTTTAAAAGTAGACATGTTTACTGTATATTGTTAGTAACATAAGTTTTAATCTAAGAAAACAAGGAATAATTTTATAAATTATAGAAAGTTTTTAAAAAATGCATCATACTGTTGCTTTTGTTTGTGGGATTTGCTAATCAGTGTGACGGCTAGAGATGCATTTAATCTGTTTGTTAATGTTCTATTGCTATGTTCTCGGATGGAGATCTTTTTCTGCATGTAAGAGCTGTTTTTACATTTTCAAAAATTTTATCTAAAGATGTATTTTTATATGAAATTTGAAGTAAATGTTTTAATTTCATTTAATGTTGTTATCAAATATTTTGATTATGCATGTTGCTTCTATTATGCATGATTCATTATCAGTGATCATAAATATCTCCTGAAAATCATAATTTTACAAGTTGCATTACATGTAGATGACTGAATTATTGAGAAAGTTGCTAATAAAAGATTGTGATGATTCCTGTAAGCGCCTCTGAGAGGCCAAGTGAGAAGTGCATTCACCTTTGGTGATAACAGTGTCAAGTTTGCTTTCTGGTTGGAAATTGCTGTAGACCGAGCATCTTGGAATATTCAGTAGACCTCTAAATTGGTGGATGCAGTGTAAAGGGGATGTCAATTACCTGACCAAATCCACTCCAATGTCACATGGCTCTACCACATAGGAATGGCATAAATTGATAATACTTTTAAAGTGAAATAAGTAGTCATGGAAGCAGCTATTATTGGTGGTTATTTTATAATTTTATGAAGAATTTATTGGAAATCTTGTGGATTGTGAAATTTTATGATACTTTGATGCATCAAACTTAAATTTTGTGGATATTTAAGGTATTGATTTACTTTAAAAAATTTTGTAGGAATTTATGAGTTTACTTAGCTTGTTTCTTAATCAATGGTTTATAAAAAATTGCCATTTGGGACAAAAGATGAGCTGTCATGACCAAAGCCCCACGAATGATAAATTTATTTTGTTTTGCTTCACATCTTACCATTATTGCTTCATTCTAACCTTTGCTTTGTTTTACATGAAGTATTCTAAAACAGTGAAAGATATCTTAAAAGAGAATTCTACTCACTTATTGTGTAGTTAGTCAGAAAAGAACAATGAAAGAGTTAATGGGCTGGATTATGAGAAAAATATATTGATTAAATGAGAAGAAACCAAACCTAAGTCCTAAAGCAGAATTTATACACTAAAACAAGAGGGGTTGAGGAGTGGGTAGTAAGAAAATACTGAAGGAATTACTGGGGGGTTGTTAATGGAGGAGGGGGATGGAGAGGAAGAACAGAACTGATGAGGATGGGTTGGTTTTCCTTGAAAAGATAATCATTAGCTAGGTTTCTATTGAACAGAAGGTGGCGGTGCATCTGTGGTTGTTCTAGTAAATCAAGTCTCTTTCCTTTATACCCAACATTGAGGAGGAGGGATTGTGGTTGCAATCTTTAAGGTATGGCAAAATGGGAATTACCAGATTTCTTTAGAAAGGAGTCCTTGTCTTCATCTACACGTGTTTGGAATGCCCTTCCAGTTTGGCCAACATAACTTATACTATAGTCATTGCAGTCTAACCTATAAATACACATTTTTTCCCTAAATCTGTTTTATCACAGCCATTACATAGGAGAGAGCAGAGATTGGATCTGGTATAAAAGGCAGGTAGAAACTTGACGGAAGGGAAGAGTTTAGCAATATTTTAACTAAGGTTATCCAAATATTTTAATCTACAATAGTGAGGGGATTATCCAACTGAGGAGCAGTGGAATAAATCTGTTGGATGGCTAATTTTCTTTGTTTTTTTCTGTAATATATTATTTATCATAACTGATGGGAAACCATTCCTTTTGATGATGAAATAGATTATATCTAATTCCTGTTTGAAATTTTAAGGGGATATGAAGAAGGCAATCAATAAGGGGATGCTTAGAAGTGAAGGGGGTCCATATAAATTGGCTTCCTATAGATTGCAAACGACAATTCAGATTCAGTTAAAGAGATATTGATACCGAGGAAATTTTAGGAGTGATTGCTTTCAAGCTCATCGGTAAAGATAAGAGATGGAGTTTAAATAGGAGAGAAATTAGAAAAGTTGGCGGTTGGTTCCTTTCCAGGGACAGAGATTATCATCAACATACCGGTGCCACAATACAATATTATTGAGGTATTTATACTAAGAATTCAATAACTTACATTCTAACTCATTCACAAAAATGTCGGCTAACAGTGATGAGAGAGGACTCGCCATGGCAAGGCCTTTGTTCTGTTTATAGAATTTACCATTAAATACGAAGTAATTTTAATGAACAGACATTCAAGAGAAGTCATCCATATAATCCAATTGTTCTAGATTAATGTGTTCTTTACAATACACAGGGTTTCATCCACCAGCACTTTGGTGAATAAGTCTTTCACATCGAATGAGACCAACTTGAAATTGGGGGAAAATCCTTGGGTTTAAGAACAGAACACAGCTCAATTGAGCTTTTTACACTAAATTTTGGTTTAAATATACCGAAACTTACAATAATAATGTTTAATTTGCAAGAGAGCTTACGGGAGGGAGAGGATACACTAGATATGACTGGTCTTATAGGTATCCCCGCTTTGTGAATTTTTGGCAACCCAAACAATTTGGGAGCTTGGGGGTTCATTATACAAGATTTACTGTTGTCGTCTACCACCTAAGAAGCTGAAACCACTTTCCTCACTAGGGTTTGGTATTGGAGTGTAGGATCACTCATTAATTCACTGTTGTTTGCTGAAATATCACAGTACTTTTCCACAATCTGACTTATCAAGAATAACTTCACAATTTCCTTCATCTGCTCTGCTAATGACTTGGTCTTTATTGCAGATGGTCTTCTTCTTGTTCTTAAGAATCTGAAGGTTAGATAGATGGGACGAGCACGGGTGGACAAGTAAGATGTTTAAACTTCAGCACACTTTCGTTTCACTAGGAATAACAGGAGGTGGCAATATCTGAAGATATGTTCGGTTCGTGGGATTGAACTTCAGACCTTTACCCAAAAAATTAATTTCACTTTCCTGAAATTCATGACTGGAAAAATTTTAAATGATATCATGAAACTGATGGGGTAATTTTTCTTTGGGTGTAGGTTGAGGATTTCTAACTACTTTCTGACAATTTTTAGAGAGACTAAAAAGCTTCATATTAAGAACTTCCCATTTCTTAACAGTAATGGATTCAGATTGTTGTCTAATGTGATCTTCTAGGAGACATGATTATGCGTAATTTTGGGCAAAAGAAAGTTCAGATCTTAGAAGGTTAAGATAATGAAAAATAATATTGATCTGTACTGCATACCGATGGCAGAGCTTGTTCTTAATCCAGCCGAATTTAGCATTATGGATGGCCCACTGGAGAAGTACTCCTGTATCTTAAAGACACATATTTGGGGAAGACACTGAGTTTCAGGTTGAAATAAATCTTCAAGAAGAAGAGTCTCTGCTTTGCAAACAGCTTCCGATAAAACCTCGCAAGTAACGCTGTATCAGCACTCCAAATATGATTAATTAGTTCAAGTGATATTTGGTGGAACTGATTCATGATTAAATGAGGAGAAACCAAAATCTGACTAAGTCCACAAATTTATTTTAAAATATGCAACCGGTTTTGAGGAAGCTTCTTCGTCATCAGAAGAAGTGCAAAGCAGAATTTATACACTAAAACAAGAGGGGTTGAGGAGTGGGTAGGAAGAAAATACTGAAGGAATTACTGGGGGGTTGTTGGTGGAGGAGGGGGGATGATATGAGATGTGCCTGAAATGCTCTATGTTTTAACATTTGTATTTGATGTAAAAGTTGAGACGGCTTGTTGTTCATAAATCTTAAATACTATATTTTCTGGCAACCCTAGAGTGTAATTCTGATATTTTCATACAGGTTTTCTCCATTTATGCATTTTTATGAAAAATAAAAAGATCACTTTATTTTTTCTATGCTCTACTGAATAGCTTATTTTTGAACGGTGATATGGATACCATATTATCCGAGAAGAATATAGGTATATCCAAGGGTTGATATGAATTTGCAAGGACATTGTTTTATATGATTTATGAAATATAGTGAATGCACTTCACTATTGATGTACAATTATTTTCATGTCATGTAATAAAAGATTTTCTGCTTTTAGCTTGATCTTTGTGTTGTGATTTTCTTTCTTAAAATCCTGATATTTGATTCAGTATGAGGTAGTCAACTGGAATGCCGAATACAGCTTGGTAGGAGTTGATGCGCTGACCATGTGTTACATCATGGCTAAGCCTTATCCTTCAAAGGGACACAATAGACTCCTATTAATAGGAGGTCAACAATTATTATCATTTGAAACAAATATTTTTGAAGAAGAATGATAAAAGGAATATCTTTTTACCTTATGATGGTCCCTCTTTATTGATGTAATGAGAGTATTTTGAAACTTGAAAGAAATTTTTTGGCATACCTGATGAATACTTAGTGACTGTAGATAATATTCTGTGCTGTATTTCTTTGCCTCTCACATTTCAACTTGATCTGTGATAGAACATCATTTACCAAGCTTTTACCTAGTAAAACTTACTCTCCTTACAAACATTGCCCTTATCAGAAAATGGAAGGGTGATGCTCACCTTCCCCTACTTTTGGTAGATCCAAGAACTTCATTTCCAAAGACATCCTATGTTCAAAAAAGTTCTAATGGTTTTAATAATGGTATTTATCTAGGTTGTTTTATTTGCAACAATTGAAGATGAACAAGGAATGGGTTAAGGGTGATTTTGCACAAGATGGTGTGCACTCTCGGTCCCCTTGAACTTTTTTCAAATCTATTCTTCCTTGGGAATTGAAGATGAGATGGCCAGAAAGCCTGCAAATTATTTTTTGTAGTATTAATTACCTTTTTGTCATATTTTTGAAAAATAATCAACTTTCCAGACTAAGAGCTCCCTTGTTATTTTACTATGGTCCTTTTTCACTGTACATCACAGCTAATTTTACCAAACGTTCAATTAGGGAAGAACCAAATTTTCTCACAGCAGTTGTAAGAGGTGCTCACAGAATGTCATCTCTTCCAAGACTTGGCCGAATAGCCCACAAAACACTGTACTCCCCATCTGGTTAATTCAGCATGTTCACAACTTGAGATTGCAACAAAAAGAAACATGACAATCTAGTTCTGTTGTCAGACTAAACTGAAGGTAGGATCTAACCAGCTCACTTTATTTCAGTAGTATAAGCTCATATAGTGGGCAAAAGATTTCTTTGCACTACCATTAATTTTTCTGGAACTCTATCTTTTGGCACAGTTTGGAATGCACTGTTTTAAAGGTTTTAGATTATTTAAAGTTAAATGTGCAGTTTAAATCTTTTCTGCTTTATTGTCTGATACTTCTAAAGAAAGACAACATTTTTATGGAGTCACAAGTATTGTGTACATGGAAATGTAGATCAACAAGTGTTCCTGGTTCATTAAGGGTAGAATAATTTTTAAACAGTCATTATTATAACAAACTATTCTGTATAAAGGGACATTATCAGCAGTTTAAATTTAGTGATTATAATACTTTTTAGAGTCACATTTTCATTTAGTTGGATGAAAAGGAGTTAAACTTTGAGTGTTGAATAACTTTGGAATAAGATTAATTGGGGTAATCAGAATTAAGACATACCATATTTTATAATTTTTATTTTCTCCACCCTCCTAAGGAATATGATTGTGTAAAAATTATACATTTTCCACCAAAAAATCACTCTCTCCCACTACTGTTATTGCTCGTCTTATCACCAGAGTAAGTGCAAGTAAATGAGAGAAAAATTGATGAAACTATGCTGAAGAAAGTGAACATCTATAAAAGATGAATGACTTTAGCCAAAAAAATCAAAATTAGGGTGTGGCAAGATACTCTCTGTAAGTTTGCCTTGAATTTAAGGAACCAATTATGGTTCATAGCAAAAGGATTTTACAAACTTTGGTTGCATAGCAACCAAAAATTTTGTGAAATGCCCAAACCAACTCTGCTGATAAGAGGATAGGAGTATCTATCCATGCTTAACCTCTTTTTTTCTAGTCTTTATTTAGAGAAAATCGCTCACTAATGTTCTGGTTGCCTGAAAATGAGGTAATACCTCAAAACTGGTAGTATTGAAATAAATGTATTCTGTGGGACAAGTCAAGTTTCATTTAATTTAAATGTGGATAAGTTCCGCTACGTATCTCTAAAATTAGTTAGTTATATGGAGAACTTCAATTGCAGCAAATGTTTTATGGATTAATGTAACAGATTATGAGATCTAATTAGTACTGAAAGAATAGTTAAAAGTGCATTGACAGCTGAGGTCATTTCAGACTTAATGGACTCATTCGGAATCAAAGCTGAGAATGGCTTCATCAAGGGCACCTCATTCCAGTGCTCAATAGAGTGTTAGTCATATGCTTTGAGTTTCTCAATCTGCACAGACCTCAAACAATTCCTATTTATTTTTCACTTCAATTTTCCTTTGATATTTTTAATGAATCCATAATGCTTTTATCCAAATATTTTAATTATGTATATATTTCATTGTTTTTTTTTATATATTCTGGTGTAATAAAGAAATAGAGGCCTCAGGACTTATAGATTAAGGTATCATCAAATATATCCCTGTTTAAGGAATTTTAAGTAGAAAATCTTAAAGTTATTAACTGCAGGCATTTTTATGATAACTTATGTTTTGTCTAGCTACCATAGAAATGCAAATATTGGTGTGAAGTTGTACGTGCCAAAAATCTTGAAAAAGAATACTAATATTTTAAGGAATTTTTATGTAACTCACAACATAAATGAAATAGTTGCTTAGAAATTAGATAATACATTTTCACTATCCTTACTTCCAAGTACAATGAAAGCAAGACATACATAGGTGGTCTGAAAAGTTACTGACATTTTGCCATTTCTCGACATGTTTTCTGAAAAATTTTTGAAGATTTCTGAAAAATCTGGGGTTGGAAACTTTTCAGACCTCCCTCGTATAGATAAAACTAAAGTACAATTATTATGGTGTAAATAAATGTTGTTTTAGGTTGATTCCTCGGGTAAGAATGGTAATCATATGAGATTTACATTGAGGTATGTTTTCCTAAAGGACTGTAAGGATAGGACCATGTAAAGAAATATTAATAACAATGAAGATAAACAGTAGACTCATATTTAAGCCTCTAAGTAGAGAATAGAAAAATGATTTGTGGAATACTCGCAAGAATAGTTATGGCACATCCAAGGGGAAAAAATACAAACTAATTGGAAAAAATAGTTTTTCATAAAATTGACTGATAGTTTATACAGAGATTTGGAGATATCAGCAGCCATGTAAGGAATAAAGATAAAGCCATAGCAGAAAACTTCAGTGAAGAATAATGTTAATGGTACCAGAATAAGAGAAATGTGCTTGTAAAATGAATACGAGATTCCAGTCTGAGAATAATTAGATATACCTTAGATGAAGAGAAACTTTCATGGATAAAAGAAATTCATTTTTGATGCAGTGACAGAGAAAATATGGGAAACAATAAAGAATACTTTTAAAAATCAGCTAATAGAATATACCAGCAATTATTTATTAGAAATGAAGTTTACTTAAATGAAAGGAAAAAAGACTAAAAGAAAAATAGCATCAAATCGAAGATACAAAAGTAAGATTAAAAATATACACAACAATATTGATAGACAAACAAATTTCCATTGCATTCTGCTATTCTTACTATAATAGCGTAAAACTTTTAGACAGGGTTCACATCTTGGCTTCAACAAACTATCTAATCTATCTAATTGCTATCTAATCAATACATTAAGCTATACTTACTATTAGCGCCGTTTGAAATTTAGAGAATTGCAACTTGAAAAGAAATGTTCTGAAAAAAATTAAATTAAGAAACTGATCTCAAAATTTAATACAACCGATTGCGGGATTATTCGTAACTGACAAACTAAATACTGTGATTTATATACTGACATGTCAGTTCTGCCTCTCAGCTACAGCTATACTTAATTATTCTAATTCAGTTTTGTTTTCCAAACGTGATGAACGTGGGCTTTTCTTGCCCTGATTATTTCTCTTGCAAAAGGAAATTTTTATGAAATTGCTTATGAGTAAATTATGTTTTAATAAACTAGACTAGATAATTCAATCATAACTGCAAACATTGCGCGCTTTCAACTGGATATAAAATTGCATATAGTTCAGTTTATGTCCAATAGATGACACTATGTACATTTCGCTCTGAGATGACTGAAAGTGAATTCCACAAGAGAGCAGCACTGACATTGATAGACGTCATATCCGCCAGAGATACCCTAGCATCGATTACTAGGGTCAGTGAGAGTGTGGATGAGTTCTGTTCTGTTGACAAAGTGAGCGGAGTGAGAGGTCCGCAGTTTGACATGAAGGTTTTACGTAAATTTATAATCTTTAAATATTATGGAGAAATGAGTATGTAATAGTGTTCAATTCATCCAAGAGTCTTACTATTTTAGATAAACTATATTTTCTGTAAGTACATAGCCGTGACGCGGGAGCTGCTGCGTAAGATTAACGTGAACAGTTGTGAATATCATGTTGGAGTTTGGGAACGCTTTCGGCTGGAATTAAATCTTATCATCATTCAGTCGATCGAGTAAGCCATAGGAGTTAAAGTGATTATTAAAAACATTACTTCGATCTTAAGACCAACAGTCTTCTTGGAGTCGATGTAGTACGAGGAAAGGTAAATAAAGTATCTTTATTTCTGTGTTGTATTCTTCACTTGATTACAATCTTGTTATTGTTTACTTTGAGCTTCATTAATGCATGTCTAGTGTCCATTCATCAGATATTTATTCTTTTTCACGCTTTTTCGATTGTTTTGTACGTGTTAGACAGTTCTGTTTTGTCTATTATTAAAGGCCGACTTAGTGGACGCCACTATATGTATATACTTTCGAACCAGTAGAGTAAGTTTTCAAGTTTATAACTTTGTATTCTTTACTTCTTTTATAAACATGATGGCATTCCTTTCTTTTAATCGAATGCATTACTAGGGATAGTATTTTATATCTGTTTTTTTTAAGAAGAATTTTATTTACTTAGCAAGTATTCAATATTACATGGGATCGAGATTATGCAAAGACTACATTTTATCTCCAGTTAAATAATTTTGGTCTCAACCTTTTGTCGCTGATTGTATCTGAAGTCGGTGTTTTTTTATGTTTCCTAGAAAACATAGCAGCTATATTATTATGATTCCATTCATGATTCTGTTTTAGTCGTTGATCTTTGGTAACATAGCAACACTAAAATCACCCCTGTCAAGCGATGTACAAGTTATGACAAGAGTGCTATCGATGTAATTTAAGGTTATTTTTTGCTTTTGTATCTGAAATCAGTTATACTTGGATGTTATTTACCCCAAAATGTAATGTAAAATTTATAGCTCAGCCCTTACCACTATTGTCCTGTCATATTCCATTCGTCACTTCCCTGTTTTAAAGAAATTTTCGAAAATCAAAATATCAGTTTAGGAGGCAGATTATCAGTAATTTACCTCTCGGTACTATATATCTACCCTCTTTAACCCCGGTGCAGTTTTCCCTATGATTCCTAGGGTCAAATTAGATTTTTCTATCTAAAGATATTAGAATAAAATGAGGATGAAATTTTAAACGTAGGGTCGCTTTATTTTCTCGAAAATCAGTGGGTTTTGTTCAGGCGAGAGATTGGTTTCCAGCTTAATAATTAACTCCTCAAAATTACATGTACACGAACATATTATTTGGTAAGACATAGGTAGCCTATTGTTTTGATTATCTAAGTATTTTCTAAGGAGTGTCTGATATTATTATATTTTCTGGAGCTCTTTTGTGAAATTTGGTTTTCAAGGTTTATCTTTCTATCATTTTGAAGGTATCATTATTTGTATAATTAAACTCGGATTTTGAACGAAATCTTCTGGTAAAATTGTGGGATTATTTACTACAAATGCAGTCATGATCATCGCAGTGTATGTGAATACAAAGCAATGCCTTTTTTTATAGTTTTGCTACTTCTGATTTCAGAATCTTTTTTGCCATCACATTGAATTTTTCTATTGCTGATTTCCTGGAACACCTCCATAAACAATCCCGGATTTAACCTCAATTGATGGCTGTAGCGAAGAATTTTATCTCTCAGTTATTCACAATTTCATGGCATCTCGTTTCAAATGATAGGCCGCTATGAGTTAAAACTAGATGTAACAGAAGAATCTTAAAGCAGGGATCACATTAAATCAGTGCAAAGGGTATTTGCAGATAGGGGTTGCCCTTTTCTATGAAAAATTTAGTCCAAATCGGCCGAATGTCTTTTTGTCGGAAAATAAGAAATCCTGGTGTCGGACTGAGATCTAGCAACGATTCATTCAGAGTTCTCCTATTGAGCTTTATTGACTAATTGAATTTTTCATTGTTATGTCGTTATTACAACGCCTTCAAACATTGAAAAAGGTAATTCTATGAAACCGCAATAAAAGAAAGTAATTGAGCGGGTAACATTATTTACTTTAGCTGTAGTTTTAATGATAGTGAATGAACATTACATGATTTTGAATAAGACCACTGTTAAGTCTATTTCATAGGTAAGTTACACTTAATGAGAGAAAGAAATAGATTTTTTGGCTTCAATGTAAGTAAAGTTAAGGGTATCAATGATCTCTAAGACATCGTTAGTCGAAAGGATTAGATAATGATCTAGAATAGAGTATATTTATTTAGAAACTAGTTCTTTTAAGTGAGATCCTGAATGTCTTTCGGTTCTTCTTGTCCTTTTTCAAATTAATACATTTTTCTAGGGGATGCATATTTTCCTTGTCTCCTATAAATTTGGTTGTGCCACGCGTTTGGTTAACAACTTTGTCAGCTTAATCCTTTCCCCTGTTGGAGTTAATA
The DNA here is from genome assembly GCA_036926295.1 of Pachydiplax longipennis. Classification (NCBI taxonomy): domain Eukaryota; kingdom Metazoa; phylum Arthropoda; class Insecta; order Odonata; family Libellulidae; genus Pachydiplax; species Pachydiplax longipennis. The sequence goes on along the minus strand of JAVFKF010000024.1, from coordinate 6,156,634 downwards.
CATGCCATGTACTTCATAGATATCGTATTATATTTTGCCCTTCAGTATTTTTGCCTGAGAATAATTCTTTCGAAATTTATCAACCCAGCAATTTTAAGATTCTGTTTTTGGATTCTTTTCACTAAGATTCAAATATAAAATGGTTATCAATAAAAAATCCTGCTTTCAAGAAGAGTATGCCGATTGTCTTGTTGGATTTTATAAATATGAATACAATGCCTAGTGGTCAGACAAGCACGAAGCATCGTGATTTTTGGTGAAAATTCACTTTCGCAGTAACTTACCCTATCACATTGATATTCCACCGCTTGCTTCCAACATTTGCGTAAGAGTACAAGAAAAGTCACCGTATAATATCTATCCTTCTCTGACTTATTAATATCACACCATCTTGAAAATCCACATTTTTTACTTACAAATAAAAAATAATAAATATTTAGATGAATAAAATGAATAGGATCCTTTTCTGTGTAAAATCATGAATTTCAAAAGCGCATGGTAATTCAATTTATTTCTTTCAATGACATAGTAATCACGAAACCGAAAGCCGAGCATCGAATTCCTAATTAATTTATTTACTTAATAGAACAAGTCTTTTTAATTTATCTTTTGGAACATTATATAGGCAAATATATCTGTCAATTACTCTTGTCTTAGTACATGTTTGTGGCAGAATGAAAGCTCATGAGCGGCACCGAATTCACATTGGTCTCTCCTAATTCAATTCTGTGTTTATATATCCTCGAATCTAAGACGCACTCGAATTCTGTGAAAACTCGATAGAATTGCTATTGGCAGGACGTTGCAACTACAATTGCTTGATACAATGCTCTCGATAATCCTTTAATAAAGGTAGACTTTATTTATCGTAACTTAATCGTTGAAGTAGAGCTAATGATTGCTCACCAAAAGGACGTTATCTGAAAACTGCTTTAAGTGTTGTAGTTAATGTAACTTTTCTCAGTACCTGATATTTTCATAATTTTTGTTTTGCTTATTATGTTTACTTAGCGTGTTAAATGTGAGACGAGAAAATATTTAATCTATTTCGCTTGAAATAAAGTCGAAAATACATGCATCTATGGATGTATGTATTTTCGATTATGCATTTTAGATAACGGATGTAAGCGCATCCGATTTTCGGAAGCTCCAAAGACGCAAATAAGTTCTTAGATTCGAGAATAAATAGTAATAATTCATAAGGTTATTGAGCTGTACATAAGTGGACTTTTTTCCATTGAAAACCTCACTCCTCATCTTGCCTCATCCCCTTCCCAATGCTCATGACGGTGGAGTCGACGGAATAATTTTATCGCTTCAAATCTAATGTGTTGGTCATCCATTGAATTGTGCGGATTGCTAATCTAAAACCGAAGGTCGATGAACCTTACTGCCTCTGCATCGTCACTCAGTGCGTTTAGTGGTAAACCTCATTCGAATCAGTTTGAAACCCGGCTAAGACGCTTTTCCAAACCGGGTCCCTTTATATCGCATTCTGAAGATTTCGCACAATTTGGTCAATTTCACCGTACATTGAAACCATTTATACTAAATAGACAATTATACATAATATTGAATTTAGAATAGTATTGATTATTGTGTTAATATTTGTTTTAATTATTGTATAAACGATTTTCTTAATTATTTCACTCTTGTGACGTCACCACCGGACAGTTTTTCCTCTTGTGAAGTATGTACTTTATCAATAAAATTAGGGAGAAAAAAGAAATTTTTATCTTAAAAATTAAATCGGGAGCATCTTAAACGGGCTGTCGCTGCAGCCGTACGTCAGCTGCTGGGTGACGTCACTTCGTCGGATGTCCTTCTAGCAATTGTACTTTACGATCCGTTTTTTTCTTTTCTGAACCAGAGGTTAAGGCTAATTGTGGCATTTTTGTTCGCTCACTGAGTCCTTCTATTCTCTTTCTGAAGCAAATTCCCCTATTTAAATCATTTTGTTTTCTCAGTCTTGCTGATTCCGCCAAATAGAAAATGTTCTCTTTCAGTTCACTCTGCGAATGAATTCATTTTCTCATATAAAATATCAGTGTTAAACTTTTTTGGTGTCTAGAATCAATTAATAGACTTAGTGGCAGGTCTCCGAAAAAAGCGAAAACGTCAAATGTATTTATATCTATTATATATACACACGGTACCAGATGTCTCGTTGTCTAATGATGGGGCAAAACCATGGTTGCATCATGAATTATTGGTGAAAACGGTATAAGTGCTTTTTAGCAATTGTTTGCCTCTCAGAAGCTTCCTTTCTTATGCAGCCAAAATGTGGCCTTCCTATGGAAAATGGCTCCTGAGCTCTTGCGGATGTGATATATTGGACTCTAGAAAGGAAAGCAAGCAATGTTCTCTGGATGAATCCGACATGTTTCATTTTATTTCGATTGAGACACCATTTTTTCTTTTGCAGATAAGGATCTCCTCATTAAAGTCTAACAAAAGGATAGCTGAAGATTGGAAAAGTACGCTTAAGACACTTCTCAGAGTGAATAGACGGGATAGCGTTTTACTAACAGGAGGTGCCCTTTGATCTATCAGTGCTTTAAGGCATCTCAAAACGATAACTCTTTTGTTAAATTAATTTATCATTAGCTGGAGTATCTATATTGATTTACATTTTTTCCTTTACTATAGTTAAACTATAGTTAATATCTTCTAATGTTCTAAACTGTAGTTGAAATCTTCTCTCATTAACTATGAATCGTAATTTTAATCGAGTAAGATCACATTGAGACAACCTAGAATGAGGCTAATTTTGAAGTACGGATTATATTTATTCAATCGTGATTGTCTAGAAACACTCGAACGTACTCCGCGAACTAGTAATACTTGTATCTTCTCGTATATCTTTTTTCAAATTAATTTTCGAACTTTTTCACACTGCAGAGAAGTATTTTTACCTGGTAGACAACCAGGGAAGAATATGGTGAATAATTTTCTGTGTACCAACTAAGGTGGAGTTGCAAGTTGCAGTACGGGCATAGTTGCATCTATTTACGGGCAAAATCCGCCTTGTAAGAAGGGCGTCTGTTTTGAGGATGCAGTCTGTTCGAACCTGAAGATGGTAGTACACCGAAACCGGTAGTTCTTGAATAAAAAAAATTGTGGAAAAGTAAAAAGCTGTATTCAGTTATGTATTTCCACCACATATCGGCCAAAGCGATAGATTATATAGTATTTTTGCATTTTTGTGAAAGGGACCGAGAAAATGGAGGATTAAGCGGGAAAGCGTTTCAATGCAAACGCATTTTCTTTTTCATTAGCAATTAGAAGTGTATTCAAATGTCTAAATTTTCCGTAAAAGTTTAGTTTTTTTTCTATTTACAGGTTTCACATGTTTTTCACACCTTTGTTTTATTATTTTCTTCTTGCGGGTGTTTTACTGCGTCTTTCTCCTAAGCACTTAACCCACAAATTGGTTTTCTTCTGTGCACTTTATATGCTATTTCTTTCTTTCAAGTGTTAATTGACGAAGAACTAGAATTGAGAAGAGACTTTAGTCCGAATAAAGGCGTATTATTATTATTAAGCGGGAATGTTATAAACGAGTTTTAATTAGTTCGAAGGCCGAAATAAACTTCAGCTCTGCTGCCAAGGTCTTTGAGGAAGGAATGAGAAAAACTATAGGCGGAAAAAGTGCAGTATGAATTGCATTCAATTAGCATAGACCAAGGTGAATGCCATTAATCCATGTGCCATCAGCCTTCTTGTTAGCACAACTATGAGAAGAAAGTACATGAGAGCTACATTTGCCTCTTTCATGCACCAAAGAATGAAAATTAAAATTTTTCCATTCATAAAGGAATTTAAGTTTTTAAATGGTTTCCAAAATTTCTTATATTTAAGGAAAATAATTCCCGGAGATTCCTTTGATCCTTTGCGTCATAATCTCCTTTATCCGCAAAATTGGTTATCAAAATTGCAAGTTGGTTGAGATTTCATGGCATTTTCCAATAATTTATTCTATTTTAGTGGTAAATATTTTTGGCATCTTATTTTAGGATGAGTATGATCAGATTTCTCGTCTTTTTCATAGTTTCGTATGCACATTCATATTATTTAAAGATGTTAATTATTCCCCGCTTAAATATTATTTTGTATGTATTTTCTCGAGTAAGTTTTTATCGAATGTTCTTATTTCATGCATATTTACTGTGGATTTGTTGTTTTCTATTGTATTGATGTTCAGTGGAATGCTGTACTGCCTGTGAATCTTTTTAATAAATGAATGAATATGCTGTTGCTTTCGTTCCAATCACGTCTTGTTTCATCAGCTTACGATGTACATACTATTTCAAACGAGTTTTTGTTACTCCCATTTCGTTCATCGGAGAGAGATTTCAACCAAATCCAAGGGAATCATTTAATAGTATGGGAAAGATCTGGACTTGTATTGAGTAAAGTTTCCCTTAAAAATCGATGCAAACTCGGAGAGTTAATAAGTTCCGATAATAGTGAAGCAGAAATTAAATGCGATGTTAGAAGAAAATTAAGATATATCGTACGATTAAAATAGAAAATGAAAAAGTAAGAATTGAATTGGAGGGAATGAAATGAGGGCTTTAAGAGACAGTCGATTTTGCAGAGGAAATCGGTCCATTCAGAGTTTTCGATCAGAGAAACGTGATTAGCAAATGGAGTGAATTGTTTACATTAATATGTGCTTATAAATTGGTTACATTATTGATTTCCCGTTAACATGGCAACAGCGCTTCTTCCGATCGCACTTGTTACTGCGAATTCCTATTTGATTAACTGATTTATTCTAATTTTGGTATTGAATGTTTTGATGCAAAGAGCAGTTGAGAATTAGAGTGATCCTTCTCAAGTTGGCCATTTTTAACTCCGGTTAAATCAAATAAACTATTTTCGCCTGTGTTCTGCCTTCCGGTTTTTTGTCCTGGTTCTAAGAAATGTTCTTTCTGTGTGTGTGTGGTTGTGTGCCAATGCGGTTAAAACCAATTAAGATACCAATTAAAATACCATTTCTAAATTACATTATCTGTGTTCCTTTTTATCGAAATACTTATTTTATTGAAATATAAATGTTAATACATTTTAGGTCATAACTTGCGGTAATAAAGAATTAATGGTATCTGGCTTAAGTATACCAGTTTTACTTGAATGTAAAGCATGCATATTAAATAGTTTCAAGTCCTTAATTAAAAATGCATGCTATACCTTCATAAGTTTTAGATAAAATGATATGGTTTCGAACCGAAATTTGGTCCGGATTAAGCTCCGGCGGTTTTCGGTTTCGCTTCAGATAATTTAACGTTTCTCTTCAGTTTGTGTTCCGGTAAAAATGTTTCACATTTATACATTTTTGGAAATTTTCTACTTATCTTCATTGTCTTCCATGTTATTCTTCTGTAGGGATTTGGTTCCCATAAAGGAAGATGGTTTTCTTTCGATGTCCATCATATGCCCACTCTTTGGAACGAGCGTAGGGGTCAAATCAAATTGATAATTAAATGAATGCGTCAGCTATGAAACAGCAGTTGGTTCCTGACGACAGATGTTGCTTAATGGCAACTGGATTTATATGTTGCTGCTGGAATATTCATTATGAGACTATGCATAATTCATGTCTTTCAACCCTACTTCTAATCCATAATTATGTAAAACATTAAATTATTGTTTGAATTTTAAATATCAATTCATCCTCAGGTTTTGCAACTATATGGATCATTAAATCATTATATAAAAATGTGTTTACTAGGTCTGAGGAAAAGTTTGTTCATTCATTCATTCAAAAGCAACAGCAATTATAATGGCAAAATAGAAAAGAGTAACAAACCAATTATAACGTAATAAAACAATAGTATATTATAATGTAAACAAATTATAATGAAACTATAAGAAGTTATTACAAGAGTATGCCAAATAATCCCCAGAAACTCGTTAATACCAAATATACATTTGTAAATCATTTCATCGGGAGAAAGAATTTGTTTTTGGCTCGATTATATTTTCTTTATTACATGTAAAGCCTAAATCTATAGATTATCTTGTATTCTATTCCTATCCTATGTCAAGGATTCATTTCGAAGTGGGTGTGATAATTTATCATATTGGGAATATATTCGTCAAACTGTATATTTTTACTGTTTTTATAAACGAATAACCTTTAAAGCTTCCAAAATTTGAATCTCAAAACTCGAATGATTTCTTTTTTCTCTTATGTTATAAAAGATGGCCTTTTTCCGTCCTTTCTTATTATTTTTATCATTCGGGTTACTATTCGCCCTACTCTTCACACACTGTTATTATTAATGTATTCTATAATATTATATCAGAACATGACAACGTGGGATGACATAGTGGAAATAAAGTAATCTCCTCTGATTGAAGTTGAATGCCACGTTTCAAAAGTGTGATAAATTAAAGAATATTCTGTTTTATGGTCACTTTTTGAGATCATTTTAGTTTTCCTTTTCATATACTCTTGTCTGTTTCCACGAGAATTTAGTGTTTATGAATGAACTCCTTTCAAGGAAATTATATAATATAACTAATGATGGCTGCTTAAAGGGACATACATTTGTATTGTGTAATTGTACCCTAAATAAAGCATGAGCTGGGAAATATCGGTTGAAATGTATCCTGATGTTTGTTCCGAAGCTGTAAATGGAAATACGATTTATTTATTGCTATTTTAAAATTTTAATTTTTCTTGTAAGCTCCTCTGTAAAAAGAGACTTCGATTTTTTGTTAATCTGTTTTCTGTTTAAGTCTGTTTCTAATTAGACTTGTAAAATGTATTTATGGCAAGCAAGTGGGCCCGATTGACATAACACTTTCTTAAATTCGAATTTTTTGGGTTGAAAAATACACATTTCCCTAAAAGATCTCCATACTGAATATAACGCGGAAATAATCATTCACTCGACGATAACGCTTGCTTATCGATATTTATTTATTTACAAAAGATTGCTGCAGCATAACATTTGCCTGGTGGCAGCCTTACCCCAATCTAAAAATTAAATCAAATCGTTCTTACAAATTATACAAACTGTTAATTTACAATTTTTATTGCCTCCTTCTGTCAAATATATCCATTAGTCTACGACAGCACTATTTACAATGTCACCGTACTTTACTTCTTAAGTAAAAAACAAGATCAAACAACGTAGTTTTATACGTCAACCAAAATACAATTACAAGCAATAGTGTTACAATATTATGTTTAAATACCTTTCAATTTTAATAATAACTATATACATATCTGTCTACATTCCTTGATTGTTTCCGTTAATGGCTAGAAGGCCTCTTCGAGTAAAATATTCCGTTCCACATTGAAGTCGTGTAGATGAGCATATGTATTATTCACTTCTAAATATCATTAATTAATTATTCACTTCTGAGAAATGTGAATTCAAAGTAAAAGTATAAAACGGCTGAGAGCAGAGAAAGATTACATCAAAGCATTCATCACAAATACCGAACGTTGGACATTTCAATTGTCTTTGGCAGAATGTGATGAAGTTAGACAATCATAAATCTATCATCATTATCTATATCATTTGATGTACATACAATTTATCATTGCAGACAAGACTATATAGTTTCACTATAGCGTTAATTGTCGGACTTCCTCGCCATTTTAGCATGTATTTTCATAAATGAAATGAAATGAACAATCGATAACTCAAACATGACGATAACAATAATATATATCTTTATTAGGGCGAATTTGTGAGTAAAAATCTCCTTTTCCATGTAACTCAGTCCAGTTTGATCATTTAACTCAGTCCAATTGATTTAAAAAGATGTTTCGTGAAAATTAGAAGACATTTAGGTGTAAAGAACCAAAGGTATTCTTAGGGAAAATATTCATAGCAGGAAGACGTCCACTGAGATGGAGGGTATGAAAAATCAATGCAAACCTATCGATAGTAATGGCTGAAAGAAGATGACAGGAGTTTATTTATTATTGCCATGTGGGTAGCTCGTCCGCCTTCATTGAAAGCCGTCCATTACTGGTGGAATGTCTGTGGAATGAGCTATCGAAGCTCTTTTCATTATGCCAACACCAAATTCAAATACCTAGTCGATCATATGTTTGATATCAGTATTCATCAAACATATGAATTAATACAAGAAAAGTATATTAGCAATGAAATTGACTGAAAAAATCTATGGAATACTCATTGCAGTAAATAAATAAGCATGTAAAAATAGCAGATCACATGTATAACTGTACAGAATACATGGAATATCTAAACATATATGGTCGTTATCATATGTAAATTCGTCACTTTTGTTAATATGAAAAATGGCGTGATGAAAAACATCCAATCGCTCTCTTTTATGTGAATATTATATCGTAGCGATGAGATTAATAAGCACAGCTCTTCAACTGAATATTACATATAATTAAATATTTATAGGATGCAAATATTTATCTGAAGTAAAAATGGGATTCAGTATCGATGATTAACCCGTTCACGAGACGCGGGCTGATGATTTGAACCATAAATTTGGAAAATCCTATATGCCATCTAATTTGGTATTTAGTGAATTGATAATACAATAAGGTACCTGAGGAATATAGTCAATTAAATTTACTAAGATCCAAAATTCATAGTTATGCCTATTGATGATCAGTGACATGGATAAAAGTACTTTTATACTAGATATTCGTGGAAACAAATTGTCAATGCAACAGGTAAAAGGCACATGAATACAAAATTACGTACGCGAATATGCAAACATATTCCAGTTCTTAAGGATGGATCATCGGGTGATTAAGGCTCAAAGACGTGACGAAAGTCCTCCGTTTGGAGTTATCGCAGAGTCGTAAGCAGCGGAAAAGATTTTTAACGTCATACGTAGGAAAGCATTTCACAAAATAAAGTTTATAAGGTCTTTATTAAGGCGAGATTGAGACTGAAAAGTCTCTTCTTCCAACTAAAGTTTTGTTTAGGTGAATAGAAATAGAGAGGAAAACTTTAGAAGGAGTGGATGTAACAAAACTTAAGGTGATATCTTAGGTAAAAAGATCCACTGCAGGAAAACTCCCGCAAAGAAGGGCGATGTGAAAAACCTTCGCAAACCTACTGATAGTATGTACATGCTGAAAGATATAATAGAAAAATGTGCAATAATTAGAAATTACAAAAGTAATACTATAAAGAAATTACAAAAACAATAATAAAATAAAATCAGAAAAAGAAAAAATGCAATAGTAAACGAAGAGGAAATAAAAAATATGATAAAAACATAAGATGAAATATTTAAATTAAATTACAAAAATAATAATCAAATCAAAGAAGAGGGAGAGGAAAATAATTAGTCGCTATACCATTTCAATAAGAAATCCCATTAAAATATTGATTACAGTAACGTTGATGGCATTACTTGGTGATAGTCCATGACGAAAGAATTGAAGAGCAAAATAAATTTAGAGAGTAACTAAGGCGGATTAATTTATTCTCATAAAACTTTTTAAGTTTTCCTTCAAAACTTACACATTAAATTTCGTTCAATTTTATTCACAAATCACCACAATTTTGGTTCGTTTGATGTGATTTTTCCAAGTTTCCGAGACTTAAACTTGGATAGATTATGAAATCGGTAAACGGAACAAAAAATATACGATTTTGTTTCAAATTTTAATTTTTCGATTTGGATTCGATATTCGGTTAGATGAAAAACGGTTGTTTCGGTTTAATAATAACGAAGTCATAGTTCGATATGGATATGAGAAAAATCGTGATTGTTTAAAGAAATTAAAAATTTTTTAACATGTACATTCAAGAAATGTAGTAAAATATGTTTAAACTCTTAAGACGGAGTTTTCTCTTTCACACAGCATAAGACAGCCAGTTAAAGTGCGGTTTTTTCCCTACACTGCAACCCGCTGAAGAGGCCTCAAATGTTTTGCATTCCATGTATCACCTCTCCTGCCTCCTCTTGTATTTTCATCCTCTTGTTTCTGACGTCTATGGGAAGAAACAGATAACCCTTCCTTTCTGTTTCCATTGTCCTAGAATAAAAAAATGGTGTGATATCTCGATTAAACGCTATCCCGTCAATTCCACTGAAGAGCGTCTTAAACGAGTTTTACTGTCCCAAGGAAAAAGGTGCTTTAAAAAAATATAGACGGGACCGGGAATCGAACTCGGGATCTTCATTAATACGGATTTCCTCTTTATCTTACTAAGCTATCCGACCAGAACATTTTCTCAAACCGTTTAACAAACATTGTAGTTCAATGTCCTTTAGTGCTAAGTTACCTCAACCCTTTTCCTTGGGAATATTTATGGATTGGGAATGGATGTATTTAAGGGATAGTGTAAGGCATGTTATGGTGTCGATAGGCGTGGAAATGACTATAAAAGACTCCTTTGTATAATCCGCCGCCGATGGACTAATTAACAGCAGCTTCTTTAGCTCACCCTTTGTGAAATCGAGTGTGACGTCGGCAGGCGATATTCGCTTTCTTCTTGGGCGGCAATTAGTGCGTCACTTCGATGGCAATTCCTTGAAGACCTCGTGGGAATGAGGACTCCTTTAATCGCTCTTAATTTAGTGACGACATTATTTGTTTGCCGCTCGTGGTTTCTGTTGAATCCATTTTGTCTCCAAGAAGAACTAAAGGAAAATGGCATTGAAACAGGGTGTGGTTCAAATTCAGGAAGTATTAAAACGGCAGATGAATTAATGTAAATATAAATTTCGGGAAGGGAAGATAACGAGGTAAATTTTCTTTAATGAAGCTAATTTGTCTTACATAATTTCTTTGACTCGGCCAGCATCAGTATCGCCTCTGCGTTCAGGATTATTTATTCCTTCTTTGCTTAGATTAATTCGTGTTGGGGCATATATAAGGTCTGACGGGTCGGGGACTCGAATCCGCAGATCGGTTGCTCCCTTCTGAACATTCTTCCATGGCAGGAGACTTGTTGGCAAGACCGATCGAAATTATATTCCTAGAATGTCACTCTTCACACGAATACTTTTGAATCAATGCGGTGCATCACGATAGGCATTTCTTTTCTAAATTTACAATCTTTTATCTTACAGCTTTGTGAAAGAAATGTTAAAAATAGATTTTATTCTATCCTAAAATATGATACTCATCCCTAATACAATTGTGAAAATCTATAAAACGAACGATTTACGATTGGTAATTGTAATTGATAAAGTAGAGCGATGTATGTGATGAAGTAAAATCCGGGGAATTTCTATTAAAGCAAGCATCATACGGAAACCAAATCCGAAGAAAACATTACTTTAGCCTTAGTGAAAACCGAGCGGAAACAAATAAACTATGCACATATTATTCGAGTGTAATTATTAATAAGCATTTCGTTTTTTCTTCGAACCGGAGCGAAAATCGGGACGAAATATATCGCGGTTCTGATTTTAAAGCACCCGAGAACGTGCTGTACCGTTATTCGGTCTTTTTGTCATCCTTCTTCAAGTTTATCTATTTTCCCTTTTTCCCTGCATTTTTCTAGCGCCTTAAATTTTTTAAGCGATTTATAGTGATAGTAAGCGGGTCCTTTTTTGTAGCTTTTTATCTCTTTGGCGAGAATTTATTCAGGCATCGCTTGAGTGGGTGATTAATGTCTTTGATATTTCGGTGTGTCCCCTCACCTGGGATGACCAGGGCATAAATAGTGCCACTGAGAAATGAATATTCGCGGAACATGGTTGTAGACAGCAGATTAGGGCTTATATACATGGACACGAGAGAGAGCCCCTCTGGGATGTTAAAAAGAGTTTAAATAGCTCTCCATACGTTACAGTTAGCTTTATGTTTTAGGAACCGCGTAGCGCAGACAAGAAGCTGAAGATATCACGTCATTTTATAATTTTTATTCCAACGGTTCGGTAACCAAACTTTCGCGCGACGTGCAGGATCGGTCGCAATAATGTTTAGCAGAAAGTTGATTGGGTGCGATTATCGTGGTTCTCTAACTATCACTTAATTATCACCAATTTTTTAATGTTCTATCTTATGGTATCTATTTCATAAATTACTTCTTTCGTTGTGGCATTTCTGATCGAGAATTCAACTGGAGGCGAAGCTAAAATGCATTAGATACTACTACTACATTATGTACCTCTAAATTGTATAATTAAAATTTTAAGCAACTATTAATCAAAGTTGGCTATTGGGATTAAGTTCGTCGGCGAGAAATGAATTTTGTTTTGGAACCGAGCGAATATTTTGAAAAAGGGATAGATTATGAGAGATGCGCTTATAAAACCATGTTATTACATGATTAACATGATCTTAGTAAACCTTCTTCCAATGACACTTAACTAAAATGTACATTGTTGGAAACATGTTTGAAGGGAATAAATAACCTTTTTCGATTTGGATTCGTTTTCACTCTGGAAAAAATCTTTTTTTTCGGCTTTGGTTTTCGACTCGATTCTGGTTCGATGTCCTGATAACAATGAATTCATTCCTTTCTTAAAAAGTATTTAAGATGTTTATTCTAGGAATATTTTTGGATTGGGAATATATTTAAGGGATAGTATTCTCCCTATAAAAATAATATTTATGTGGAAGTCCTCTGAGATATGCATTAATATTCTTGACTCAAAAGAACCCTACTCAACGACGATGAATACGAAGTACAATTGTATCAAAAGAAGAGGAGAAAACGGCAACGAGAGCTCTGAGAGAAAAAAGGGTGGAAATCCTGCGAAGTTATGTCCTTTTATGTGGGTCTGAGATAACCGGAATACAAACATTCGAGATGACATTTTTGGAGGTAGTAAGAGGTTGTACAAGACTAGATAGAATAAAAAATGAGGGCACGATGAAAGAGAAGGAAAGAATGGAGGGGGATTTAGAACGTCATCTGAGTCGGGAAGACCAAGGAAACGGACGTATCATTCCACGAACTGTACGTTGCATCTTAGTTTCTTAAATACATACACCTACGATTTAATTTCAAGTGAAATTGGGATTAAACATAAATGACTGGGACGGATCAAGTCTAACCTGAGCATTATGATCAAAAATAATAAAGAAAAAAATTGTCAAGAAAAAGAAAATAAAGAAAAAGCATAGGACGAATGCAAATTTAGTTATAATAAAAATCAAATAATTATGTGATCAAAAAGAATTATATAATATTAAGTAGCAATGTGTTAAAAGCATCAATTCCGAATATTTTTCGTGTAAATTAATCATTAACAGAACGATATTTCCAAAATTTTAGAACACGTGACCATTTTATTCATTTCATTTGTAGTTTAACTCGTAATGTGGACTGATGCATAAACTGAACGCGATTTAAAAAGAAAATAATGAAATTTTAATGCTTTTTCCGATTATTCGTGTATGAAGCGTAATTGCTAATGGGAATACATTAACAATTGAATACAATTTAGTAATAAATGATAATATATTAAAGGTAAACTATGTTGAAATTCCTTTTTTCATTTAAAAATCAAAGAAGTTATAAGATAGAGTACACCGCTAATTGACCACGGTTTACAATTACGCATACAATTTACGGTTACCCTCGTAAGCTCTGTCCTCCGCGATTGTTTCCTTAACTTAATAAAAGACATTCCAAATATGACTGTATTAACCTCTTCTCAAAAAGTCACAAAGAAAATTAAAAATTAATTAAATTATTTTAAAAATACAAAATAATTCATTTATTGTCCAAATATGGGATATCACAGATTGGGAGCATTCCACATTAACGCCATATTGGAACATTCTAATTTTGTATGAGTTCGGCTGGTTTTGGACACAAGCTTTTCCATGATAAAATACAAGAAAGCTTACTTTAAATGACGGTTAATATACTTTATATCACGCTCACCGTCTTTGCTGTGTGGTAAAAGATTGAAAGTATGTCTTCAAAAACTCGTTAAGACGCAGAATCATTAGAGCGTCATCAAAGCATTCCTTTTGGGCAAATATCTGATATTGTAATCCACCTTACTAATGTTGCGATATTCCACATTTGGGGCACCCACCTATCGTAAAGAAACAATGTAAGCTATGATTTACAATGAGAATACATTGAAAGAATAAAATAAAGAAGATAGGAGAGATCAAGTTAAAGGAAATGATATCAAAGTAAAAGAGAGTAAAAATCCCAATCTAAAACAATTTGGGTAAATTCTTACGGGACCGGGAATCGAACCCGGGATCTTTCTCTTAGGCTGCTTTATTTAGCTGAGCTATCTGACCGGATCGTTTATTCAAATTTACTTTACTTTGAAGGTTGAATGTGTTTTTTTCCTGATTGCGCGGCATCGTCCGCACCACAGTGGATCCAGACCGAACAGTTAAGGACAACTCTCCTTAAGAAAAAACAAATAAGTCTGACTTGTTTCAAGTGATTTTCGTAGGGATTTTTCATGGGTGCCTTTATGTGCAAAATCTTCTTCCTTGATAAGGGAGTAAGTTTATCGTTCTGAAAGATTTAGTTCTAGTTTGTAAATGTCAATAAAGAATTGCGAAGAGACGCTTGTATTAGCGGTTCTTTAATAGTCTTCCGAGTATCTGACCGTAAACAGGAGAATTGTGTACTTTCCGTTAGTCGAGCGCTAGATTTACGTTCCGTGTGTAGGCAGTGTTCCATACTCACGAAATGCGTTGGATGAACTGTTTCACTAGTTCTGGAATATCCCTTTCGAAGTGTGGTTTGGAGCGTATAATCATCGCGGTCGCCTGCATCTTATTAAAGAAGATTAATTGCTGGAAAATTTTAACGGGCCGCTCTCATTCCTCACTTCCGCTTTTATACATTCTGTCAAATAAAAAATTGCCTTCTGATTATTAGTATTCGCGTCATTGAAGTTGTGTTCTAAGAAATTCAACCATTGACTTTTTAAAATGCAGTAAAACACGGTTAAGACGCTTTTCCATGAGAACGGCGTTAAAAGCGGGATAGCGTTATATCCGGGATATTGCAAATTTTTACTTCTTTTACACAAGCAGAGTGAATGGTTTGTTGGTTCTTTAATTTGTAATGAAGTGCTTTACACCTCAAAGGAAAAGCAATCATCTTAGGTTTTCCACAGCTGTAGATATATTCAGATTGCACTAACTTTCGTTGTAACATTATTTTGTAACATCATTATTTTTAATAATGGTCTGCTCTTCAGATAAAGAGATCGCCTTCCTTTTTTAGATAAACTTGGTCTTTTTCACTCTAAAATAATGTAATGTAAAAAACTAATTTTACCGGATAAACAATTATGGAAGAATATTGTAAACAATTTCCAGTCAATCGACGGAGGCGGAGGATTGGGTGTAGTGCATCTAGAAAAGGGAAAAATTCGCCTCATGTGGTAGAGCATCTTATGATTATATCGTTAACTTAAGAGCGTCTTAAGAAAAGTATTTCACTTATAGATATTAGAAGGGATAGGGAAGAGAGTGACGAAATTAACTAAACGTGTTGCAAAAATACTTTACGATATGACCCAACCAAAGCTGATCTATCTTACTTTGCATGACGAAAATTGATTTTGAAATGTATAATGGAATGTGATTCATTCACTATCATATGAAAGAAGAGACATTATCTATTTTGGCAACAATGAGAAGATTACATGGTGTACAGAAACGGAGATTTGCTGGCTCCTTAAATCACTTCGGCAGCTTTATTGTCTAACTAAGAATCGGTCTTTTCTGATCATTAATCACTGATTTTGAGGATGTTCTGAGAGGCATTTAGAAGGTTGCTTAAGATTTGATTAGGAAACGTTTGAATCGTGCTCTTCCTCTTCGAATCTAATTAAAAACAAATTGACTAAATTATTCCATATGCGAATCGACATGGCTAAATATTCCCATTCATCATCTGCTAAAGTAGCATCCAAAATTTATAAAAGTATGTGAAAATTCTCAAGTTAGATAAAATTTCGCGATTTTTTAAAATTTGATTTGTAAGCTAGTTATTTGAAGATGTAAATTTGATTTTATAATTATAATGAGTAACGTTGGCACCGGACTATCATTCTATCTGGTACGATTTAATGGATAATTAAATAAGAAGTAGTTGTCACTTGAGTGAAAATAGGTAAATAAAATTGAATATATATTCAGTATAAAACAATATAACAAGTTGGGTTTTGGTCGATGCTCCATTAAATTTTTAATCAAATCAATAAGGAATGCTCATATAAAATATGCCTTACTAATTTAATTTTATAAGAATCGATGTAGAACAAGATGAGAATCGATTGAAGTCTTATAATGGTATAATTCCACTCCTCAAGAAAATCATTTGGAAACTTCATAAATACTGCAGTTATGCCCTCTATTACTAGAAGTGAAGCCAATGTCTCACCTCCAGTGTTTCTTTCATTCACTCACTAATTTTTGCTGCAAAAATGTTTCCTACTTGAAAATGTGGATCGTGAGCAGTATGTATCTCTATCTTCCTTTGCCAGAAAACAGCAAATATCGTTTCAAAGAAGCATCACGTTCAAACTAAGTCTATTAACATTCTCTTCTCCACAATATACTCAGGTTCGAAGCTCGAATGATCCAATGTAGAATTAAAAATTACGAAAAAAGGAGTAATGAAATAATTTTCAGTCTCTTAAATTTTTATTGGATTTAAACTACTGCAGATGTTGATTCGGTTCGTAATATTTGTTAAACAAAATATTGCTTCGATTCGAAATTTCGAAGGTACGTACACTTCTAGTTATAGGAGAGGTTGAATCCGAAATCTCCTCTTATATCATCTTAATTTATTCACATTAGAGTTTTTTGTAAAAAAACAACAAGAGAAGAAATGGTGTTGGAGTTAATTAAAAAACCAATGCGAGTGCTTGTATACTTTGTTGGTTGAAAAGGGGTTTATAGAGCAGATCCCGCAAAACCAATAGTAATAATTAAAGTAAGAATGGCAATTCTTCACGATAGTAACGATTAAACTATATGATTAAGGAATTGAGTTTTCTAAACTCAAAAACCCGATAAAGCATTGAGAAACAGCATTTTGTAGAGTGAGGTTTTCCTCTACTGTTGCATACATTAAGAAATAAACGCACAATTACTAAGTGCACTGAGTAGAAATTAAGACTATTCTTTTTAGCTCATTGCAACACATCAACTAACGGCACTCTACCTCTTTCTAAGATGAAATTTCCATAAATAAATGCCCTGAACTTCTTTCAAATAATATTTGTATTGAAGTAACGAAAACATACCTCTAGAGAAATGGCGAGAAACAATTTATCCCCATCCGTTTCACTGTTGGGATATGTCCCGATGTCAACATGATTGTCAGCCTATTGAAGAGGAATTTGATAAAGGGAATTAAATATCCTAGTACTACTCTTGTAGTCAACTGTGAATGGCGAATATTCTTTGGTCGTTAGTTATTGCAGAAACGTAACCTTCTCAGAGTTGCTTTCCCCCGCCATTCTGGTCTTCGTTAATTTGCCATGCAAACTATATTCGGTAACTGGTCTTTAAATGCACGTCTTCTCTGTTCCATCGGATACCAAACAATGGGTTTGATCCGAAACAGCCCGGCAATTAGCTTCTACGGAAAATAAATAATTTCTCCTTTGAGCAATCTGAAACCAATTAACCGGACTGCTGCTCGTTAGTTCCTTTTAATGTCGAGAGAAGGCGCCAAATTAGCAAATGCGCTGTCTTTGGCGATCTAATTGTCCTTGACAACCGCTGTTTATGGTTTTGTATTGATGGAACATGATGCGCTTCAATTTGGCGTTGCATCGATTGACATTAGGGACAATCTTAGGTGTCTCTGAACGGACACACCACTGGAAGTCATCGAAAATA
The DNA here is from genome assembly GCA_036926295.1 of Pachydiplax longipennis. Lineage (NCBI taxonomy): Eukaryota > Metazoa > Arthropoda > Insecta > Odonata > Libellulidae > Pachydiplax > Pachydiplax longipennis. The sequence continues at coordinate 6,138,858 of JAVFKF010000024.1, read as the reverse complement.
GTCGAGGAAAGGAGAAATCTCGATTATTCTGGGAAGTGATGGGGAGAGGATGCACGAATTATCAGAAATTAAGGATATTACAATGTTTGTACACTTTTGCACTTGTATTTTTCGTAATGTTAAGGGGCGGATCCAGATATAGATATCTAGGATCCAGAAAAATTTCTGCCAAGGGTAAGGGGCGATTTAAGACCACGTACTTATAAACTCAATTGAGATTTTAAATGCCATTTTTTCGTGATTAATATAGTAAATGTACTGCGGAAAAACTACACAATCTAATTTTATCTAATTTCTCCAGCTCCTCGTCAGATCCTAAGCTAACTGTACTTAATCATTATGAGGGAGGCACGATCTCCCCCTGCGCAACCCCCCCCCTTGGATCCAACAATGATAGTGTCCATAATTTACGAAAATAAACAGTCTGTATCGCAGATAGTACGCAACATTCAATTGTTTAATTGTGAGTTTTCTTCGACTCACTTTTCAGCAGCGAAAATGCCATTGAGCTTCCGAAGAGGACTTGTAGTTATATAAACAAAGAAACGAATAATGCTATCCTGCTTAAGACGCAGTTTTCGCTTGGTCCTCCTGAAAGCGTCTTAGCCGGGTGTGTATATCAAGGAGAGCAATCCGTGGTCTTTGCTTTTATTATTAAAGAGCGAATCTGTTCTTCCTTAGGTATCTCAGAAGGGGAGTGCGTTTCGGATTAATCCTCGGTGCTGTCAAGTGCCCCTCTTTCGAGGAAGGGCCGGCGATGGCCGTGCCTTCGGCCAGCGGGTGAGTGAGGGCCCCATTTGGTAGAGCTTCCACTCATGGGCCACAAAATGGGCCTTCGGGTGGCGTTCGTCGTTTGGACGGCCGCCGTGTGCGTCGCCACCGCCGCCTGGCAGGAGAACGTCAGGCCCAAGATGTACGTCCAATTGGGTGAGTATTGCTCTTTCATTATATCTATATATTATATCAAATAACTATTACGCTATCTCATTCTGGCTTATTGCGGAGCTTACCTCAAATTTGAGTTCAACTACTACTCACCGCGTTGCTTCAAATTAACGTTCCAGTTTAAGTTTCCGGATGTGAAGATTATTTGAAAGAGGTATATTTCAATAACATCGCATCGTTACACTTGTCCGCCATCTTCATTATTTATATACTTTTTTGAATTGAGATGCGACTCAGCTCTCTATATAAGCATTTTTGAAAAGAAATTCTCTTGACATTAACATTTTAAAGTTAAGCATCATTTTATCTACCAGTGAAATGGGTTGACTTTTGATTTTAATATGATATCTTAGTGTTAAACTAAAGGTTCAAGCTATTCTCCAGGCTAGCCATACATTGTAATACTAGGCTTCTCTTCTAATACATTAAGGCGACAAGTATTTCATGGTTCTCTATATTTAGAAATACGGAATTTTCGAGAGCAGAAGATTTAGAATAAAATTAACCTCCTGAATAGAGGGAGATCCCGGATTCGATTCCCCGTCCCGTCATATTTTTTCAAGACTGTTTTTCTTCGGGATTTTTCCTGGGTGCACACCCGTATGTGCAAAGGTACCTCTCATTGTAACATTGTTTTTTCTTCATCAGTTGCTTCTTTAGTGTATTTTACTAACTATTGTGTACGCTGCTGCATTTTGCTCGAATTTTCTTTGCCCATCAGAGTAAACGTGACGATTTCCTCGAATTTGTCGTGCGTGGATAAAATAAGATTTGTTTTTCATTTCAAAGGTTCTTTTCTCTTCTCTATTCCATTAGGATAATGATTAAATAATGATTTTGATGTTAAAGCAGCCGGATTTATTATATTTCCTCTTTGATAGATGCTGTAGTCATTTCTCACCGTTTCAATATACTTTATTTCAGTTAATTTATAAAAGCTAGTTTTCATTTTAGAAAAGTCCTCTAAGGAAGATACATTTTCGGGGTATTTTTGAAAACTATTTCGTAGTCATCCTAACGCAGGTTTCACCAATGAAATTATTCACCTGTTTCTACATCTTCTTCAAACGGGTGCCAGAGAGTCTTTTAAATATTACTCTTCGAAAATGATATCGTTTCTGTTCTTAGGTGCTAAACTGCCACTTGTGCGTGTATACGATAAAAAGACGCTTAATACACTCTCTCCGCTCAACACATCGCTATCCGCTTATAGCGCGGATTTTTCTTATCCTCCGCCTTAGTCTATATCCAGAAAATTGGTTAGATTATTTTACTGTCTGTCTGGTAAAGATTGCTTCATTTTAGAGTGAAAAACGACCAGAATGAAGTAACAAAGGAGGACGTCCGAAAAGCAGGCCATTGTTTAAAATTATGACGGGAAGGCAACCAGTATTACTGCACTGTAGTTTGCGGGCTCACAAGACAGCTGTGACAAGTTAACTGAAGAAGATTCCTTTTTAAGGTGTAAAGCATTCGTTGGAAAATTAAATGATTTCGTTTTCTAATGTTAAAGAATCATCCCGGCCATAAAGCTAACCCGCATATAACGCGGTTTATATTCGATACCCCGAAAAGCATTTTAACCGGGTTTTACTGTATTTATATGAGAATACGTAATACGAGAAACAATAAATCCATATAAATATTATCGAATTAGATTTTACTGAATGCATGTTAGTTTAGCAATCCTAATATTCTTTTAAAGAAGAAAGGTTTAACATCTCTCTCCATAACCTATGATTAAATTTGAGCCGTGCTAGGGATAAATTCGCATCTTCATTGCCCGAGCACAAATATATCTTTCTTTAATCCATTGTAACGACCATTAGACGCAATTACCGAAAATCAAACTCTGAAGCGTAATCTTTAATGGCCCCGTGAATATCTTGTTCCAGTAATGTATTCATGACGTAAGCCGGCTCAGAGTGCTTTCAGAAAAGCTTTCCCTTGGCTATCCGTCTTTTTTCTCCGTTTCATCGATAACCTTTTCTTCGGGCGTCTTATGGAAATGGGAGGATCGTGTTATTTTTTTGGCCAAGTTTTTCTAGATTTCAACACGGTTTTCGCTATATTGCGGGGCTGTAGCAGATGAGAGGAAAAAAGGGCTCTTGTTGAAAGGATACTTACAAAAGGATACATATCGAAGATGAAAGTCGAAATAAAAAGTGGCGTTCGCAAAGTAAAACCGAATCATGAAGACGCTCAATGTAAACAACTATAATCAGGAGTAGTAGATGTGTGAGTTAATGATTCCTTCAATCGAGAACTTGGTCCGTATTTTTCTATTTTTCACATGTGTGAGATATAATTATGCCGTAAAAAATTATCGATAATGTCGGTTTAAAGCTTGGTTTGTTTGCGTTTTAACTTTTTCTTCACTATAAGTTTGCGCAAATATTTTATATTTTCTCTACAGAAATGTCGATGCTTGAAATTTTCGACAGTTTCCTTAATTTTTTCGAGTGAAATAATAATAAAATTTTTTCCAAAAGATATGGACTTATTAAAATTTTAGTAATTTGAATCCATAAATAGTTCTTGGCTTTCACAATGGATCGGAAAATAGTAAAATAAGTAACGTTTAAGTCAGCAATAAATTAAGAAAAGCTAACAGAGACATATATTATAAATAAAGTAGTGAAACAAAATGTACAGATGCAATATATCAACACAGTTGAAAAAAGAAGTCAGAGTTGACTCTCTATATATTCTATATAATTGTATGCAATTATGATTCGGTTGATGAGTTGTTGTTATAAAGGTGAAGAATTAATATTTCCACGTAATTTGAGATGAAAAGTTTTGGTTTTGTGATGGTTGTTCATTCGCTTGGATTTTTCAGATATTGCACCTTAACTATTCCCAATAACTTCTCGAATGTCGGAAATTAAAGAATCAGCTTCTTAAAATGATTATAATTTCCAAATTTACATTCTACGTAATTATTGCTTTATGTTTAACAGGAAACCTAAAATTAAATTTCGTTGGTGTGCAGCAAATGCAGTTTTCCAACCCCCAGTGTGGGGTAAATTAGTTTGGCTGGCGCTGCCGTACATCGTCTCTTATAAATGGGAACAGTACTGCATCTCCGTAAATCATTCTGGCAAATGTCTCAGTTTATGCATGTAATACACTACACTAGTTCCACTCGCTGATGATTGGCGGCGCTCTGGAATGGCGTCGCCGCCATTAAACCGGTTGAATGGGGCTGTCATATTCCCATATGCGAAGTGCACTTAAAAGACCGTGGCGTCCACATGACATATGTTTCCAGAAAACGAATATAATATGTGTACCTCTTTTGATATGGAGCAAAGCACCGGGCGCTTTAAGGTCACTTAGGACCCTCATAAACATCACCTCTGACATGAACTGGCAAACATCACGTTATTATTGTCATATAATTCGATTTTAAATGTTATATTACTACTGATATACATTAGTCTTGTTTGCATTTATTATATTTGGTTATATTTATAATTTACAACATAAAGATATTTGTGAATTAGAGCGGAGTGTTCTGGGATGTATGGCAGTGCTGTTGGAGATAGATTGTTAGTCCCTTTAAGCGCCTGTAGTCTTGCTCTCGAAACCAAAATGTGTGTCCATCTCTATTGACGTCAGGTTGGATGTCAGAGGAGACTGTTTACCTTCAATCTCAAAGATACACAAATATTCAAAAGACAGTCATTCTGCATCCATAATATGAAAATTCGTAAGACTAGATTAGAATAGTATGTGAATAGGTGTAAACCCGTCACAGGACTGAAAAAAAAGAAAAACGACATATATCGTTCCATTGTGAAAATGGTTTAATGAGAGATTATAAATACTTCCGTAGATAGATTTACTTACTTCACATGATCGTATCACAGTTTTGAAAACTTTCACCAAACGGAGGAATCCGTTATGAAGAATCTTAAAAGGAAAAAATGATGAAATGTGAAGTTAAAACAAAGAGGGCCGAGAGTAGCGGTCTGATTGGAAATCAAATGAATAAAAATTAAATATGGCGATGGTATTGATTGGGGAAACATAAAAGGAGGAAGTGTGGGGTGGAGAGGATTGCTAACAGACGCAAAGGTCGAAGTTTCCCTTTGTGAATGAAGATTTTATCCGAATGATTCCTTCTTGTGCCGCATTTGATACGCTCTTTCATTTGCTATATCGATCTTCAAGTTGGAAAGATATTAAATACGTTTTAATTGATGTTATCTTCTATTTGAAAGATACGAATAGATGTTTAATAGTTTAAGGGATATTCGATTAAATTTAGAAATATATTTTCTCCAATTACGAGTAAAAATTGGATTTTTTTAAAATTTGATATTCGATGTTTTTGGGAAGTTAACTGAACTGTATCTTAAAATTTCACGTCTATTCTAAATTTAGGAATGATCGTCCTAACATAAGTCCAGAAAAATAATATTTTTATGTTTGCATCGTTGTTGAGTTATTTAACTAAGTTAAGATCATTGTGTGTCTAGTTATAATTATACTACTTTATACAGTATCTTCAAAAAATGTTTAAAAATTATTCCGTAAATATTTACATTAGTTTTGGAAATACTGCTTAAGAATATATATTTAGCTTTTAAATGGGCGATATCCTTAGGTATTTATTATAAGTATAAATACATATGCTCTAAAAATGGTTTAAATATCTTATATAAATACATCGCCTTTACTTTTATATATTCATCACATACAGCATAGCAGTGCCAATTTACAGTGGTCCTTTAACAATAATTATATACAATAATAATTGTATATTGCACCACTTTTTATGATTGCATCACTTAAAGACTTATTACTGTAGAACTTGACTTATGATAGCATAACTCTTTTTCCTGTCACAAATAAACAATTATAAAAACAGTCACTATTTACACGTACGTTTGAATACTATACAATGCAAAACGTCTTTGCTATCGGGTGAAATTGCGACTAGATAGCCAACCCATCTTCCATTTAACTATTTAGACTTCTGTATTACTCAGTATCAGTTTTCATTAAGCAAATTGTATGACTTAGAATGCATATACGGTCTTAATTAATTTACGAAGTACGCATTAAATAATTTGTTCGTCTCGACTGTAAGGAGCAGACAGAAGTGTGTATTTCCATTAAAGTCATCAAATGAAACACCAGCCGAGTTCTCTATCTGTGTGACGTCGATTAAAAGGACTTCCGGCGCTTATCTTTCCTTCTTTCCCGAGTCCAATATTTGGAATGTGGCGGTCCTACAATATTTCCCAAATTCCACTTCTTATTCTTTCGGAGTATTCGAAAATTGTTGAAAATATCATCGAATTATTCTTCCAAAATTCAGCGCTTATTTTCAACTAATATTTCAGAATTAATAGCCAACATTCACGAGAAATCATTCTTTTTCTTTGGGAGATCCTCCGTCTTCTCAAGTGAATGCTGTGAAAACCGGTTAAGACGGTTTTTAGGACACTGGGTTATTAGTGGATTGGCGCTATAACCGGGTTGTGAAATTTAATTATTTTGAGATTGGAAAGAGAAAAGAGAAAAGTTTTGGGCTCTTTAATTTTTTAAGTGATTATAATATCAATTATATGAGTATTTTATTAATTATATAATTAATTAAACAAGAGATTTTCACCCTTAGAAACGAAATGACAACTTCTTTAGTATTGTTTGACACTTCCAAAGGTGGGATAATTAGAAAGCGCAGTATTTTTGCATAATAATAGATGCCTTTTCGTCGTATAGTTTAAGAATGATCATATTTTTGGACGAAAATCTTACTTTGTTCCTTAATTTGGGTAATATAATTTTCACTCTAAACTGAACTAAACCATATAAACAATCAGGGAAGAATATTTTTAACTATTTTCGGTCTATATACTGAGACGTAGGATTGTGGTGCATCTGGGACAAATCCGCCTTATAAATGTGAGCGTCTTAAGCGGTATCTTTACTTTGTGTGAAACCACGTCTTAAGCGGGTTTGGAATGTATCCAGGAAGCCTTGCAATGGAGGTACACATTGTTGATACATCCATTTTATCCTCACTTGAGCTGATTCTACACAAGTGCAGACATAATCCCGGCACTCAAAGACAAGCGCTTTTCCGATATTAGCTAAGTAAGTATTCATTTGTACGATTACGTCCGAGTAAACTCTCAAACGTAAACATCTCTTAGTGCTTCGATAGCAAATTCTTTTTCCGATTCAATTTCCAATACTTTTCTAAGCTTCCGATGACGACTCGATTCCCAATTCTTTCATTGATTGAAATTCATTATTATTACATTGGTTTGTTAGGCAATTACTGAATGAAGAAAGTTTATTTATTAATAAAACATTCAGAGTAATATTAAATGCATAAAATGAAAAAAGAGCGGCAAATTCCTTTCATTGAAATACTTCTGTGAAATTTTGAACTTTTAAGAGAGCGATTATATTTAAAACACGTAAGTGCCTATCTATTCAAATCTTAATCCTAAAATTCTTAACTTAAAATGTAAAAACATTATCATCCATATAATTATGCCTTTCATATCTTTTGGCTAGTTAAATGCTACTTTCGACACTAAATAATGAACCGAAGGTATCTTCACTGTTATTGATTATAATGATGCATTTTTCCTGCTCGCTAAATGGGGTGATCAATTCAGGAAAACCACGTCGTCGGATTAAGAAATCTTCTTTGTATCTGTATGATAATTTTAATAATATAGAATAAATCATAACAAATTGAATTTCTAACGTAAGTTTTGCTGTTATTTTGTATTTGGCCTAGCATCCCGAGGAGAGAAGTGTCACATCGTTATCCGAGATCCACGCCTTGAAAGCGTGTATCCTTTCGATCGCTTTCTTAATGTTTTCCTCTCTTTTGGTCAATCTGTTGAGACGCCTGCATTGCGCTTCACTAGCGGCATTTGTTTTCCTTCTCGAAGCAGATGCGCGCCACCAGATTTATTATTAACCCTTGAGCGGGGTGCTGCGAACCCCACACATGTCTTCTTGCTTTTTTTGCTTTTCCAAATAAATCTTCTCTTTCGATTCTTCATTGTCCTAGCTGCTTTTTCTATTCTCTTTTCACTTCCACATTACGAAGAGATTGATTTTTGTGATATCGCACAAAAAACCTCTCGAGGACACAATTTTGTCAGTTAAAACTTGAGTTCAATTTGACCTCCTTCGTTTCGTTTTGGTTTAAGCATTTTCAGGGTAAGCATCTTTTGAAAATTATAATTAGTGATAGTTCGATGTCAGAGCAATGTTCTTGACTTTACTTCCTATTACCATGTGATTCCCGCTTCCAATTCCTTCAGCAAGCAAAGTTGATTACTTTTTCTTTGAAAGAAAAGTACTTGATGATCAAGGTATATTTATCGATGAAACATTCTTTCTTACAAATAAGGCAGTGTAACCTAGTTACATGAACATGTAATTAGAACACAGGACATCGTACCGAGGGCCTTCGGATAGCAAAGTGGGTCCGACAACGCGTTCGACTTTGGTAAAAGCGGTCCCGGGTTCGATTCCCGGTGGGTGTTCACGTGCAGAATAGTCTCAGTTGTCGAATCGCTTTAAAAATTGCAGCTTACCGAAAGCCGAAACCTAACCGAAAACAGAGACCGGAAACCGTCCATTCTCCCGGAAGGAAAACAGAGAAGATTGAAATTCATTGCACCGGAAACAGTAACAATTGCACCAAACAGAACTATTTCGTACCAAATTTCAGTTCCCAAATCTGTACGTTTTACTTTAGGAATCTTGAATAGTGACACTGGTTCAAAATTCAGAAGAAAAATAACCACGTTTACCGGTAGTTTTCTTGTGGATTTTATACAATTGTCATTAGCAATGATTCTTCCACAGTGAAAGTCAATCATTCAAGCATCGCTCAATGATATTCATTTACTTTGGAGGAAGGCATACTGTGGTTTCGAATTACAAGTGACTGAAGATAAGATTTATTCTGAACTTAGATCTAATGTTGTGTGAATGAGAAAATCTAGAAGTAATGACTCAAACTTCAATATATTAATTCAATGATAAAAAAATACTAAAACTAACTAAACTTGAACTGAAAAAACGGTTTGAACCAATTGGACATTGAGAGAAATAGCGAAACTGCAACTGAATGGATTTGGTTTATTTGCTGAACCGAAGTGAACAAAATTAAGGTTGGATGCGCTGATAGAACTGTTGAAATAAAAGTGAGTAAGAAAGTAATGTCAACGGGACATACGAGTCTACTCATTATTATAAGTTTCTTCTTCCTTATATAATTGATTGTTATTCTATTTTTGAGGATAGACGTGAATTATTTTAAATTTATTATCGATGATATGAAGATTTTGATTTACGTAATATATAATCGCTACGTTATTTCGAAAAATCACTGAGAGACGCTTCATTTGCTCGGAATGGAAGCCATCCTAAGTGATTCGAGTTCGCTATTCTAAAATTGCACGCTGACTAAACACACTTACTGCAATTGCAATCCTAATACACCACTTTAATCATACACCAACAGAAACGATAAATAATCTAGTGAGCTTTTGAAACTGTGAATGGTCAATTGTAAGACATTTCTACATCTACATACTTACATTACAAGCCTTCTTTCGGCGTATGGCAGGGGATGCATATCATCATGAATCTACTCCCCTTATAGATTTCTTTGGCGTATCGTTCTGGAGAAAATGAATTCTTGAATATACTGTTTCTAGCGTCTTTTTCTCAAATCTTCTTCATAATATCAGATGTATTTCATCTCCAATGTCACCTTCTTTCAAGTAATGTTTTCAAATTAGACTTTGTGAGTAGAATTTCAAATTAATTCAATCTCAAAGAATCGAGAAATTTACCGTTGAAATGATGCCTAAGGTGACAACGTAAACAAGCGCGATGTTGTTTTAGCAACCAAATAAACAAAAACTATCCGCATCGATGTACTGTTATTGAAGGGCTATTATTCTTATCGTCGATGTATGCAAAAATAAGTTAAATTTGGTTCCGTCACTTTTTGAAGGGGGAATTCGCATTAAACGAAGGGCGTCCTCTTGAGTCCATGGAGGGACGCTTACTTGTTCTGCGTAAGTGGCGGTAACTGCGGCTCTAAACAAGGAAGTGACATTTATGTAATAACGCCTCCCCCCAATATGGGTTGCGAAGTTTTCAGCCCTCTTTTTGATCGTCTTTTTTTTGCATTCTACCTATAAGTTTTTATCGGCTACTTTTGGTGTTCTTTAGGAGCATGTTCGATTCTTTATCATTTAGAAAGAAATACTCTGTGAATATTTAGCTCATTTTTATTCATTATTATCTTTCGTTATAAATCAAGAATTCGCCGGAAATAAACAATTTCAATGCAACTCTGTGATTAATTGGAGGTACATTTTAAATTAGAACATGACTCATTGCACTACTAGGAAATCCCGTTGCTTAATGTGCGTTGAACAGAGTTATTTTTATATCTATTAGGATAATACTAAACCAAAGTATTTAACGGCTGAGGACGTCCTAAGGATTCTTAGCTTACGGCGTCGAAATATCTCGGATACTTCCTGGTGTAATGCTTATCAATGCAATTGTATTAATCCTTAAGAATGGAGTAAATAAATGAATCACGATCTTCATTAATAGTTATCTACATGGATGATCAGAGAAAGTGATACTCATCGGAGAGTCGGCCAAAGCACAATTGAATACGATGATTTGTGTTTTGTGAGAGGAAGTCACAGTAGCGGATAATCTTTGCACCATTTACGAGAGAAACGTAAATTATCTTCGTGATGAAAATGGAAACGCCTTTTCGTTAGTCATCGTTGATTAACTGAGGGTTTTTGGCATCGAACTAAAGCTTTTCCGAGTATAAATGTTTGTACTATGTATTTATATACTATGAATGAGTAAATATTTAAAAAATGATGACTTTAGCTCACCCACAATCTAGAACCAGATCAGTAATCGAAAACTGCATGATTACCCTCTTAATTTCTATTCATAGTGAGGCGGTTGGAATCACTAATAATTGGCAATTGGATTGATTCCTAAATTGTGTGCCGCTATGGTGCCGCTAGTAAGTGTGCCACAAAAATGTTGAAGTTATTATCGATGCGGACGTTTTAGTGTTTGCGAGTGTCCGTGAATATTTCTGCTAACTGTTAGCGTACATGTGAAAAAGTTCGCAGTAAAACTATAGATATTTACAGATTTAAACACTTTTCTACTTCTATTTTGTTAGTGAACTTTGACCCGAAGTAAATTCCCTCAACTGAAATAAAATCTTAGTTGTCATTTCGATAATCCTAACTTTGCAAATAAGATTTTTCGAAGAAATATAAAATATTAAACGGAATCGATTTCGGTGTATTAATGTAGTTAAACTGTAGATTACAGATAGTAAAGGAGGAGTTCATATAATTAAATTTTTGAAACGCATATGTATACATATAGATTTTACTTCGTATGGATATGAAAGGTATTTATTTCTCCGTAATATGAGCACTCCATCCCCATTGTGCTGTGTGGTAGAATACTTAGGCAGACAGTGTGTTAATGAATGAGGAGGTGAGTTTAATTACAGCGCTGACATGAAGCGAAAGATGATAAAAGTACAGTCTATTTCGGTTTGTTGTGAAGAAAGGCGGAGGATTTGGGGAAGGTAAGCAGTTTAGGGCGGTTTCAGACGGAGATGCAGACTCAAGAGGGGGAGCTGTTTTTGCCCTCTCTATCCAATTTCAGTCTTACTCAGCCATTTATGTATTTATTCGGTAAAAATGAGATAGTTCATGTAATCCGAAAAAGACCCTATTTGTATCCGTCCTTTCCAAATGGTAGGGCCAACAAAATTTCATTCTTTTTCACGCTGTTTTTCGTACGTATAGATTATTAGGTAAAATGGTTATTTAAAGAGACAAATTATTGATTAAAAAGTCAAAATCATTAAACTTAAAACCTCTAGTAATACAGTGTAATCTCTCCCGACCTTGGGATGTGGCCGGTTGACGTTTTGACCCGCCGGTTAATCCGACGTGTACCTTCATACTTCACGTATATATTTCGATGTTAAAAAATATTAGGTATTATAAATAAAATATTTGTTTTTGACTAGTATTTATTCTGCATTCACGCATAAGTTTCGTGCAGTGGATATAACTTTCCGTGATAAAATATATCATCACAGTTACCATCTTACTTGTTAAAAAAATCTAAATATATATTACAGTGTATATTCTTAATTAAAATCAGAATTCATCTGAACATATTGTTTTTCATCTAATCTATATTCGTCTTATGTATTTTGTATTATATTACAACAAAGGTTAAATGAAAAATGGGACTTTCTAGTCCATTTTTCGCCAAATCAAGACGTTTACATTGTCTTTTACTGAATGATAATGCGTAAATATTAAATCTAACCAATTTCCAAACAACCTTATAGTTGATTTTTCATCTGTTTTTCACATTCATTGTATTATTGAATGCTCTATATTTTCTCATCTTAAGTGCTAGATAGTTCTTAAGAAACATAATTTATAAACTAAAACCACATTGCGTCACACCTCTCCGCTTAAACAAGCCGTTGTACACTTGCCAAGTAACCACGCAACCATAAAGTAAACAAAGTAACCTATGTCGGTTAATGTGGAGCCGGTTAAGAGGTGGTGCAGTGTCAAATGTCCCATGGTTGAACTTCCGGTCATTATGGCTTCAGCCGGCCCTGACGGAGGTATCGATTTGAGGGGAAATCGCGCCACAGTCGCGATGCTGTCTTATCAAATATTTACGGAATGCAACCATGGATGGATTAACCAAATTATCCAATTCCACACAAATGTATTAATCGACTGACATCATCAATAGCAAATATTCAGACAAAACTCATTTAATCATCTTGAGAGGATAACGTTAGATTCTGTGATTGTAATTATGATTCAATCTACTGGTTGTTGTAATACATTCAGTATTTTGTCTGAGTGCATACCCGAAGGATACACATGATGTACACAAAGTGTATGGTATTATAGTACTACATACGCTATAGAGACACCCTAATTTGGCCAGTTTCGTACATTCGCCCAAAATTCACGCTATCGAAGGAAAAAGATAAGATTTTCAATGCTGGATTAATTTAGGGGATGATTAACGGAATCACAAAGAATTGCCTTCTCTTCATAAAGATTATACATTCTACATATGAGCATAATGTATATTATTACAGGAAAATGCATTAGCTAGGATTCGGCAATCGGCTTTGTCTCCAGGTTTTTACTCGCAATATTATACGAATTCTATTTCCGGATTCGGACGAAATCGGAATGTCATATCTTTACTTGTGTAACCACAAGCGTCATTTACCATGAAGAGAGGTCAAAGACACTTGCAGTTTCAACTGAGAAACTGTTGCAGATGGTTGCTACAGAAAATCGATACTTTTAATTTAAAACCTCTTTTAAATGTGTTACAGAATGTTTAATCCCCATCGATGTGGCGTCTTAAAGCAAAGCCGGCATCATTCGTTTCATTCCCTCGTGGTTAAGCAAGTTCGTTGGCATCCAAAATAGCAACTAAATGACCATCCGCAGTCTCCTCCATTTCGACAATCTTCGCGAGAGTTCAAAATGAACGCCGTCAAAATACACGCGTTTTCACGCCGGCCCTCATAAATCGGAAGGCCGCCGAGTGGCGGATTTTTTTCCTATTTGGGGCCTTCATAGCGTCGGGGTGGGGTCCACTCGTGACTAATGGGGCAGACTTGGCAACAGCGTAGCCTTCCTGCTCAATGGAGCAAAGGGGAGGGGGTGCAGGTGAGGGTGGGGTGCGCCGTTGCCGCATTGCCGATCCATGGAAATCGACTCGATCGCACCAGATCGATCTCTCGCACTTCCGGACTCAAGAAACGTGGACAGACAGACAGACCGCCACAAATGGAATGCTTATTGATTTTTCTCCACATTCCCGTAAATCGTTCCCGATGACTCATCGATTTGGACGCTCTTTTTCCACGTGATTCCCGTGCTTTCTTCGGGACATAAATTCTGCGGACGCACGTCTCACAGCTGTTGTGGAAAGGTATTCCACATGCGCGCGGTTGCCGCGTTTCTCCGACAAGTGTAGGTTAAAGCAGCGAAGGGATCTTGAGGGCCTCCCCCGAGGGTACACGGAAAATATTAAAGCTGCCACTTGAAAGGGAACGCACCCTTATTTAATAGTTTGTCGAAATGTAAGGATTTTTGAGAGCCAATGCGGTGTTCGGGGGAAGCAGAGGATTCTCATACGCTTCCAATTGTTCAAATATCTTACATTCCTTGTATTTATCTAAAAAGCATTTTCTGCATTTTGACTGTCGCCATGTGGCAGCCCCAAACGTTGCCTAGTAACACATCACAAGCACGCTCCACATACTGGAAGTCTCCTGCAGATCAGCATTCCATAATAGCATCAATATACTCACAGAAACAACAGCAAGCCTTAATCGATAGAGCTGCTATCTATTCTTATACACTTACACCACATATATCCCACAATTATGGAATATTTGTACAGAGTATATCTTGAAATACTTTTCCTTAAGATCTTCAAAAGATATCTTTATGAAACCTGATCTTTCACCCATCTACTCCCATCTAATTAATCCCGTTGATTTTTAGTTTCGATATTTCCATACATGTTCCATTTAAGACAACTAGACTAACTCTTCCAAGTTCCTACATTTAGGTGATGTAAGTTCCTTTCTATGCATCTTAACTCTCTTCACTGACCCTTCAGACAGGATGAATTCTTAAAAGAATAAAGATTCCTAATAAATAAGTTTATGCTCAAATTTTCTTTATGTCTGTTCTGTTCTTTTTGAATTGTTTTTTATTTTTATTCCATGCATTTATGCTCACTTACTGTAAATTCGTTGTGTTCTTGTGCTTTGGTATTCACTGTACAATTGTGTAACGCTGTATGTGAATCATTTCTATAAATAAATTAAATAATGAATATCTGACTTTGTGTCGTATACTGTAGTACTGTAGTCTGTACTGTAGATCCTTACAGTGTCGTACTGTATATCCTTACAGTCTGTATTCGCTATCTTTACCTGACGCATCTGAATTTCAGCTTCTCGTTCAACATATTTAGCGACTCTAATAATAATAAATTTCTGTATTCCCCTCCGATAATAAGTATCTTTACTCATGCACTTTATCAACTGAGTTTATTCAGTACGCCTCCACTTAATCTCCTTACTTTATTTTTTATTTAGTGGGAAGATCATTCCATTTTCTCGTTGGGGATAAATTAAAAAGAACTTGTCAGCTGCAGGAACACTTAAGTCACAAAATCCTTTTATTATAAGATGCTTTCTTTATAAGGCACCATTTTCACGTGATTATATCTTCAATTCCATTCGATCTTTTCTCAAACGAATACCCATTGTCTAGACTAATAGTACAAGTCTTTTTCGAGGCTAGTAGTCTTTTCTACGCTTCTCATCTCTCCCTCCTTTTATCCTCTGACTCATCCATATTTTTTCTCTTCGAGGAAGCTTTTCCTACTAATTTTTTATCTGTCACTGTGTGTTTTTTCGTCCAAAAGTTACGTTCTCTAATCTTCTTCTTTTGAAAACCATCTCTCTAGAATTGTTCGCTTCGACGTAGAGACTATTTTAGGGAAGAATTATTTTTCTAATTTTATTAAAACGATTTCCTTACGTGCTTTTCATCTAATAAAATTGGATTCTATAGCCTTAGAAGCTTTTAGTCTTTTCAGACGATTCCCAGCGCCGTAAACGCATTTTAAACTTCCGTTTTCCTTGTTTATTCCTTGATGGAGAGATAGAAGGGATGCTGCTTATCTGGAAGATCTTCCTGCAAAACGTCACCCGATGAAATATTGGCGAAAACATCACATGTCAATATAAACATGCAATATTCATTAAGGCTTATTGAGAGTATACAATGATATTAATACCCGCAAGCCGTCTCCTGAAGTATTGTAGTGGGTGTTAATTAATGAATAAATATTTATTATTAAGATTTACACTCACTAATTATACTTTCACTTTCCCATTCTATTCGTGGATGTTTTCTGCTGCTTTTTTTCTGCGATTAAAAATATCACTGAAAAATATATACAAATCTATAAAAACCACAAAATCTTTCTTTCCTGGCCTTTTATATACAATGTTTGTGTTATTTAAATTTTATTAATTATGAATAATATTATTTAAACCTAACTTTACCCGTGTTTTATCATTCCTTATTATATTTTCATAATGCCTTTTTATTAATTGTGATTTCGCGGTTTTTACCATCATTCTCTGTGTGTTTTTCCGCATTGTGAGTTGTTTTTCTTTGTCAACCTTCAAGGATAGTTTCCCACACTGTATCCTATCTTTTTGATTTAGTTTATTATAATCGGACATATAAATAATGTTATATGAAGTTATTCCATCATCAATAAAGGCTCTATCTAAATTTAATATCCCTTAAAATCTATTCATTCATAAAAATGAATTTATCTAAGTGTGTATCATGAGACAAGGATTAAATGAGGGTATCTAATCCCCATTTCGCCCGGTACGTTTGTATGTAATACTAACTACCTAATTTGAGCTCCTTACAGCATCCGGAGTAAGAGATCAATAGCTGTCTGATCCCACGAAATCTCTTTGACGTCTGGCCTCGAATATCGCATTAGCTGAGTACGGAAATCACAATGTTGCCTCTTGCATCAAGTAAATAAACTTGGTGTTGATGTCATTTTTCTAATTTTAAAATAATTTGTCAAGATTTAGACAAATTGGCAGAAATATGATGATTAATTGAAATTTAAGATTAATTTTTCTAGCCCTAATGCACTAACTTTTTCTTGAATCAATTGTTTATCGGTCTTATCAACGTATCGTGTTCGTTTGACTTTTGCATCTTCTCCCATTTTATATATAATACATTCCTGCCTTTGGAAAACACTCTCGTCATACTCCTTCATTATTTATATGAATTATTTCCAGTGCAGTTTCCAATTCTTAAATATTCCCTTAGCGGGGGCCCCACATATTCAAGTTGCAGTGTGATTCCATTCTCACCGCGAATTTGGATTGGCGATTTCACTTCAGGTCGACCTTCTTTTCCTTCTTAATATCTGAAGACCTCTTCAAATTCTGCATTCCGATGAGAATCTCAACATTGCAATCAACGCGCGGGAAATATTCGATCTGATATATATATATTACATATGTTTACTGGTTTCGGATATCAACCTTTGCGCAAATGTTCACTGCTCGTGTTTTCCAGATTGCATAGAAAGTTTATATTTATTGATTTATTCCGAGAGATACCTCTCAAAGACTAAGGAGTGGTCATTGATGAAAAACTAAGTTTTTCAGAACAAATATATTATGTAAAAATACGGGTGATCTCTCGTCTTGGATTGCTCTGAAGGTTTACTGTAATCAGAGATCCCCATATCTCTTACTCATTGCTTTCCTATATGTCTTCCGGATCTAGCCTCTCGTTTCCTAATCTAATCTTACATTTATTTACAGAAATTGTCTATTTTCGAGTCTCGTAGGAATATGTCAAACACTCGTCTTTTAAACCATCTCTCAACTGAAACCTCCCATACTTTCTCCGACATTTCTTTCCTGTATTGCAACAAGGTTAATTCCCTTCCTCCTCTTTTCATTTTCTACAAGAATAACTCGCTTATCTGATAAGTTCCTTTTGAATACTTCAGTAATAAAAGTGTATTTTTCAGAATACCTTCAACTTTCAACTCATTGTCCTAAAAAAAACTGGTCCATTTTGTCTCCTACTTAAATAAATCCTAAGAATGGTTAATTTCATTGGTTAATTAAAATGGTTAATGGAGATTTATCTATATAATTTTCTGATCTCAGCTGACTACGTAGTCCATTTGATCAATTCTGTAATTTTTGTTTGTTTTTTATACTTTATATAATTGTTTAATTGTTGATTTTAGTTATTCACTTTTGTTTAACTGGCCTCGTGCTGTATGATGACGAGTGTTTATTGAATAAATAAATATTTTTGGCAGGTTAGAATTAGAGAATATAATGTATTGAATGAAAAAGTTGGATGGAGTATTGTAGTTGGATGAGTATTACATGAAAGTAAATTTATTAAATATTCTCATATCAATCGTCAAACAAGCTGAGTAGCTTAGAATATTCCGAAATTCGTTAATACATGTTTAACTATGCATGCATAGGTGTGTTCATTCAAATTCCCGAGAGAAATTCTTATTCGAAAAGAGCTCATGGTTGTGCTCCTGATTTCGAATCGCTATTGTTATATGCTCACAGCAATAAATATCCTCCACGACAATAAATATGCTCCACGACAATAGTTTTATTTTATTCGAGTATTGTTAGGGACGCGATGAAACTGTTGATTTTCTGAGCCTTTCTTGTCGTTGCATAAGTGCCTTTGTTGAAGTCTAGCTGTGAATATTCAAAACAGTATCTGGAGTGCTTCTCTTTTATCATTTAAATTATATCTATGTATTATTATGCATTATATAAGCTTATTGCTAACTGTCATAAAATCTGGTATATCTATCGTAATCTATTCGAGATAGCAAAGATTGTTGCGCTAATCTGTTATACATTTTACACTCTAGATGCTCGTCTCAGTATGAGATAGTTAGATCTCTCTCACTTGATACTATAGCTGATACAAAAAGTATTTGATTTTTATGTTCGTGAGGATTAACTCGGCGAATCGCCGTCAGGAGGCGTTTCCCATAGAATACAATACAGCGAATGGAATCGACCGATGTTTGCTTAAAGCCATAAAGAGGATTCCTTAATGAATTTCTGGAACTTCTCCGCCGCCTAGGGCGACGCTATTTGATAAATGTTATTGCATTTTCTCTCTCTCCTGTGTTCAGCCCAACTGTAGATCGATAACGCCGTGATATCGCACTCACAATTACTTTTATGCCCAATCACGCGCTAGCCTTTATATATTATCACTAGTTTGAATACACTAGTTTTTGATACTAGAGTGTGGTACTACTTTAATGAACACCTTGTGATACTAGAGTGTGATACCATTATAAATTTGTCAAGTTCCATCATTGTCCACCTAACTCAACTTTCCATCATTGTTAAATTAATATTCGTCATTGTTGAGGGAAGTCAAGGCTCCGTCATTGTTAAATTAAGCCCGTCATTGTTGACGTGGTGTAATTATCGAAATCGGCATTCTTGTTTCCCATTCGAAATGATGAGTGCGCTGACCTGTTTGACATTTTATGAAATATTTTTAATGTATATCTGTTATGGAAGTATCCTGATAGTCTAGCAGATAACGTTTTTGCCTTCGATTCCCCGGTTCGATTCCCGGTGGAGGAACTTGAGGAATATGGATGGTTATCTGATTGAAGTAGTAGAGGCTCTAATGAAATCCTTCCTTTCTAAACATTGTATAAACTAAACCCCGTCCAAAATACGGAACTTAATTTGAATTATTTAAAAATATATATCTATTATGGCATATATTAGATCCTTCTAAACAGGAATTGTAATGCTGTTATAATTTAATGTATCTCTGATATGGAACTAAATTCCACGTTTATTCTTATGGCATTAAAGAATTGTTTTCGTTTGTTGGTTTGTGGTCGTCAGGGGAACGGGTTGTGTAAAAGCCACAATAATAATTTGGATACTGATCAAGATTTCGTAGGAACAAGATTTCTAATTTAATATTTTTGAAAAGAGCTGCTGGAGATAAAAACGGACTTCTTTCTTATAGAAAAGTGAATTATAGTGAGCTTTTATAAAAATTATTACAATTAGTTTCTCAGTCCATTTCTGATGGGTGGCTTTTATTCATCAGATGTTATCTTTTTGGTAACCTAGCGACGGGAATAAACAGAATCCTACGCACTGCTTTTCCTCCTTCTTTGGAAATGCGTTAATCTTTGTTCCCCTAATCAATTCCTTTCCCCCTTATCTCAATCTAATTTCACGTGAGTAATTTAATGAATTCGCTAACAATTGGGTTTCCTTGACGACGACGAGAGATGTTTCCCTTTAAAACACGTCTAATTTCCAAAGCGAATTCGATACGCAATCGAAATCCGTCCATTTTCATTCCGACGGCTTTCTTCAGCGAATACTTGCAAAATACAAACGAAGACAATTTGCATTTTAGAGGGCGTGACATGCAATCTAAATGCTCTCTATTATTATCATCTCATTCTGAAATTCAAATAACCCGCTTTTCTGGGAAACTAGTGAATGCCGCATTACAACAACCTGGACATTGCAAATGTTTTATCTTTTACACCAGGAAACAAAATGAAAGTGTATATTTAATTGTTAAATAAGTGTTTAACGCCTTAAAATCGAAAAGGGATCTGCTTTAGTTTGCCACAATTATAGATATTCCTCGAGTAATGATGGTTATCTTCGATCTTATAACATTAGTCTGCTTTTAAAACAAAGATAGCGCCTTCCTTTGTTAATTAATTTTGGTCATTTTCACTTTTCAAAGAAGTAACCGATGGACTATTGGGGAAGGAGGACGGATTTTTTTAACATCAGTCGTGTTGAGGCCGTCACAGAGTTCCTCAAATGAGCTCCTCAACTCAACACCTCAAAGACTACGCTCATCGATTCATGGATCACTTTGCAATCACTCCGATTTATTCGATATGTTTAGATTGAAACATAGCTAAGCGACTTTTCAGTCTACCTCTAAGATACTCGACTCCTATATTAGGATAAACAATGGATCTCCAGCTATTCCGACTGAACTTTGTGGAATTCAATCTAAAACCAAGTAGAAACAATGCATAGTATTGTCTTATTGATTTTAGTTGGTTCGAGATGAACATTGTTCTGCTTGCGATATCTTCATTATCTTCTCCCAATTATTATTCATACAAAACATGGAGTAAAAAGAGACCCCCTTTAGAGGCAAGCCAAAAGAGACTCAGATAATGTAATCAGTTTTCGGTTTGGACGGAGGATTGGGGTTGCAGTGCAGTAAAGGGGTAAAATCCGTCTTATAAGAGGGTAGATGAGCGTCTTAAGCGGGAAACGGGTTTTACTGTTATTTTATTCGCTTCTTTTATTCCCTGTTGAGAAACACAAACGAAGGCAATTTGCATATTAGAGGGCGTGACTTGCTTAAGAGTCTCTATTATGGATGTCATTTTGTTTCGCTTCCTATTCTTATGTTTAATTTGCCTCATTTAAGATCGGTTAATGTGATTAAAGGAAACTTCCCGTTTGCGATTGCTTCGGACAGTTGCGAATTCGATAACAGACGAATTTTCATTCGTTTTTCTTCTCGAGAAAATGAGTTCTCTTTTCTTCCAAAGAAATAAAAAGAGAAAGAATGCGGATCCTTATCAAAGGAGGCGCTGATGGAAATCATTTATTCAAAGGAAAGTTAATTTCATAGATAATGAGAGAGGAGATTTTATTGGGATCTGCTACATTAGAAAATTCTTTCTTTTCTGTAACTCTCACTACTGATCATGTAACTCAGTGATATTTAAGCGCAGCTGATGATTAGCGGTTAACCGATAAATCCAAAAACCCTTATGGTCATTCGAGAAACATGACGGTCTGATTCGCATATAGATCCATTCATTCATGGTCTTTTCCTGCCTCCATTAAAGTTGTAATAAAAAAGTTTTAAATATATCTTCTTGGTAAATTTAGCTCATCATCTGTGATTGGGAAACACATACCATAGGAAGAATAATAAAATGACTTCTAATGTAATAGACATTCCAATATCTGTTGTACTGAACCTGAATAAATTTACAGCTGTATTTCCATGGTCATACAATTAAAATTCCGATATCTGAAATGCGAAAATGCTTGTCAAAGAAAATATTTGTTGCTGAAAGTTATTGTGAAAGAATGATTGCTGAAAAATTGGTGTATCCACTTTCGAAAAAACTTATACTGAAAAATTAAATCCTAACAAATGTAAAATAAACCGTAACAAAAAGCTCTGTAGCGAATATTCTCGGTAGCGTTGTGTCATTGTAGTGAAACTACTCGTATATGAGCGAACCGTCTGCAGCGAATACTTCTAGACCCGTATTGTTTGGCCTGCAACATGTACAGAACACGTCTCGAATTATTTTCTTAAGAATTGATGTATGCTTATTGCGCTTGTTTAACAACAAGGTACTCCAGTTAAATGCATTGCAGTCTTTGATGATTTGAGGTATAAATGTCTTGAGTCGCGCTAAAAGGATGGAAAGTCTTCTTTTGTATTGCGTGCCTGTGTTAGTGAAAAGGAATTATTTACAGCCTAATTTTTTAGACTGAAAGTTGCTTTTCCTTCGCTTTGCCAGCACAGACTGTATTCGCAGAGGAATGTTTCTTGAGGCGCTGTAATCGTCTTCTTCCATGATTGCCTGGTTATAAATGATTCATCCGAAGAAAGAAATGTCTCCTACAGTCATTAGCTACACTTTTTTGCTCTACTCTGAGATAGGGGTGAATTTATTTCTTCAAACGTCGTTGTTTCCACTCCAGTTTATTTATGAGGCTCGAACAAAAGACGCTTATCTTCGAAAAATTTCAAAGGAGGAGAGTTTTCCATAAAAATTCAATCAAATCGCGTCATTAATCACAGGTGCGTGAGTTGACCTTAATATCGATCTGTCTGACCGAAAACTTGGTCAAGACAGGGGACAAAGCGAAAACTGCGTCTTAAACGGAATGTTTGGGCTTTGTAATGCTGGCTGGTTTATTTTTGAAGTCTGCTTTTCGCACAAAGAGAGCGTCTTTGTTACTTTATTTTGGCCATTTTCAGTCCACAAGGAAGCGACTTCGCCAGATAGACAGGGAATAATAGCGATCTTTTTGACAGCAGTAGTAAGAAGATTCCCCGAGATTACACTTAACAACCAATGAAATGCTCTTTTTCGATATATTTACTTCATAGAGTTGTAAGGAAAGCGACATTTTAATGTGCAATATGTACATTAAAATGTGTACATGTGCCACATTTTAATGCATGTTCTGCACTGAGAAAAAAGTGATAGAGAAGATCTCGCTCAGATCTCAGAATTTGTAGAGACGGTGGGATATGAACGCGATACTTTAATTTATTCTTACAAAATTAGTCATTAAAAGGAAGGAACCCTTGAAGACAAAAGGTAGAATTGTTGTGTTGAACGATTAAGTAAAATGTGTTGAAGTGCATCTGGGACAATTCCGCGTCTTAACAAGGAAAGTTTTAGGCGGTAATTTTACCTCGTGTGAAAGGGACTCTGACAAAACCGCTTCTTAAGCGGGAGCGTCTTAAACGGGTTTGATAGTGTGATTGTAGTTTGGTGTTTTTGTCTGCCACAGGATGATGGTCGAGATGAGTTCCATCACCAATTTAGAAAGTTCATCACAGAGGCTGGATTCCCCATTAATTTATATGGAAAACGGAAACCCAATCATGCAGATTAATTTACTTCTGCACATCAAGAAAACATTTTATAACCCTAATAAAGGCGGAGTTTTGCTAATCCGATCGCACATACCTCAGTTTCCCTTGGTTTGATACTGTTTGTCGCTTGAGGATTCATAGGATATAATTATATAAAAAGGATAATTCGTATGATTTTTATTGGAGTATTAAAAATGAGGGAAAGGTGTTTTGCATGAGGAGTCTTAAAAACCGAGATAAAACTGAAGTAAATATTAGTGCCGTGACTGAGACTCGATCCCAGTCTCCGGGAATTCTAAACTACGGGTCATCGAATCAAAACAACAGCTATCTTTACCCGAAGCGAAGAATTGAACCCGAACGAGAAACGAAAAGTGTTATTTATTTCGTTCCGGTATTTAGCTCCCAACAATGCAAATTTAACTTAATTATAATTGGAGGAATCTTTACTAACATTGGTAAGTGCGACTTGCGGAAAACTAAGCATGTGTAGTTCCGACTTGCGACTGTAAATAATTTGTAACTGTTGTAAATTTTACTCTAAAACTTGTTTTAAATATAAAAAAATGGAAATAATATATAACATCACAATGGTTGGAGCGAAAAGTAAATGTAAAAGTCTCAAAAATTAATGGTGAAATATCGTAAGCAGTTCGATCAAATGGAATGCAAACAAACTGCCGAATCGATGAGCGATGAAATTTTAGAGATAATTTTCTCGTTAACGAAATCCGAATTACAGTCCGTATAAATCGAATCTAATATAAATGTTGATTTTTCTGTGGGGGAGCTCGTTTTGTGCCACTTTTGGAAATTCACGAAAGTTGGAATAATGGAACTAATTCGTAAGCGGTAATTAAACGTGGTGTACGCAGAATTACCGCATTTCATTTGTTTTTAACTCCACGTAATTGCATTTATTAATCTCGTGGAAATTAGTCCTATGCCAAATATTCCCTAGATTTTGTTATCCGTTGTTTTAAAGGTTTCTTTGGTCTCATAAATGTGCTTTATCGAAAATTCTGCTGCTGACTTGGAATTAGGGTTACTTTGCATCTTGTGCTTTTTATGACTTTCGATCTTGCCAAGAGCGTTATATTAAAATTAAAGAAAGAGGGTACCATGTTTTAGAAGAATGTTTAGAGAATGTGTTCTGTTCTTGTGTTAAAATAATTACTTATTTTTCTCCCGAATTGTCTATCTTGTGGACACAATTGTGGGTTCTTTTTGTGGAGTGAAAATGAGCAAAATGAAGGAAAGAAGGCGCAATATTTGTGCATAAAGCGGACCATTCTTCAAATATATGATGTAATGAAACCAAAATTGTACTTCCTGATCATGACACTTAAGACGCGGCTTTCGCTTGGTCCCTGAAAATGTATCCTAACCGGGGTTTATTCAGTTTACGAATCGTCCTTCCTCCTTGTCTTTCTGCAAAGGCTTACTTTTGCCATCCAAGTATTGTCGTCTCTCATCCGGATCTCTCTTCTCATAACCATGGAAACCGAGGTAAGGCGGAAGACCTTATTGATGACGTAATTTCTCTTGGTGAATTAAAATCTGATTATTAGGTGTCCCTTCATTCATTGTATCTCCCTTGTATTTATTCAATTAAAGTTTATAATTGCATTGTATTGTTAATTGGAGATGAGTTAGTAATGAAATTGTCTTAACCACTCGGAAGTTTCTAGATCTGCCAGACGAGTTTCTTAATCTTTCAAACTTAAAATAATCTAATCTTGCATTTTGTTGAGAAAAATCCAATAGATTAACAAGAAGATAAATAACATAAATGTAATATTTTAGTAAAAGTGGAAGTATTTAGGAGAAAATAGTATTAATAAGTTAAAGAGTGCTGCGACAACTGAGGTGATTCGCATATCTGGAGCCGCACCTGGAGTCGAATCCGGGACCGCTATCACCAAAGGCGAACGCGTTACCCACTTGGCTGTACGGGAGCCAATTTATGAAGTAATGTCGATTTAATTACCATTATTAAATTTTCTAATAAAATGATTTTGGTCGATATGTTGTATTGAAACTTCTCCTTGTTATATCTCCTGAATGAAATAATTGCATTTATATTAATAAATAACTGAAGAAAGTTTTCCACATCAAAGTATTACACTCATTGCTCTGTTCTGTGGTCAATATGTGAAAAAAAGAACACCTGAATCGTCCTTCTTCATTTCGCTTCCGTGGACTGTCGCGTTTCATTTGTCATCTTTTCCATACTCTGATTTATTTATTATGCAACTCTGATCTAATGCTTCTAAAAGTAATCTGTTATTCTAGGAGGTTATGCAGAACGTCTTCAGGTATTTTTTGTTTCCTTGCTTCTCGCCGTGTTTTTGCACGAGAAAAGGTTGTAAGAGGATAAGGAAATTTATGAACTCTGAAAGTCTGCCTCAACGTAGAGCTATTTGATTTTTAGAGAGGCTGTAAATCATATTCTCGACATTAAGAGTTTACGGTCTATTCGATGGGCTTACTTTGAGCGGTGGTGTTCAGCGTTTATAAAAAGGGTTTTATGTAGAATTTGAGGTCAGTGGTGTGGCGAACTTAAGGCGCGAAACTTTTAAAATCTGATATCCTTGTGATGTATTCTTCAGCAGAAAACAATTGAAGGAAATAAGTTTGGAGATCGTTAAGTAAATGTTTCAATAAGAACACATTAAGTTGACATAATAAAATAAATTATGTAAGCATCTCATGCCATGGTTCGTTATGGCATGCGTGGTTGTCGATTTCTGGATTTTATCGTCAGATATAGTGACTATTGACGTTTTTCACTGAGTGAAATCATTAACTATCTATTTATTAATTTTTATTGTAATTATTATGAATTTTTATTACTTTGCATTGCTCATTTAGCATTTATAGATAGGAATTTGTATCTATACAGGAAATTCCTCAACTATATCAAACTTCCAACAAAAGGTTCGCCATTCCTTGTTAAATGCATCTTTTCTATTGCTTTTGATAGAAGTGTTTCTTTGTTAACCTGTTACCTAGAAATCTTTGGAACGCTTTCGATCAAACGTTTTTCTTTCATTTTTGTTGGTCGCTGTTAATTCAATCTCACCCGATGATAAACGAAGATACACTGGAAAACTTTAACATGGATGCCACGTATTTTAGCAGAACCATCTTAAAGGGAGACAGTTGCTAGTGGTACTAAGGGGATCTTGATCCTCAGGGTGCCAAAATCCTGTGGAAAATTCCCTGGAAGTAATCTATGTAAAAGAGGAAGAGTAATCCTGAGTTTCGAAGGGATTATAAAATATGGGGTTCTCTTGCCAATCGAAAACGATAAGTTGCTTAGATTGATAAATTAATAATTATCAACATATTTGCGTTAGTCTATCCTTTAATAGTAAACCTTTAAATTTCACCTGTCTTGTTCTAATTCTATATTTCTCTCTAAACCTTAACACACGATTTTAAATATGTTTCTTTCGATAAAAATTTTGAAATATTAAAATTTAGAATGAAAAGAGAAGCATGATTTTTTCCGATATTTTTTTCGAATGGGCTGTCGCCTCGTGAATCCTAGAGACGGCTCAGCTTACGTTGCTATGGAGCACGTTACTATGTCCACAAAGCAGGTTATTCCCTTGATCGGATACAACACTATCTATAGCATTCAAAGTTTTTGATCACTTTGAACAGTGAATGCCACTTTTCCGGACGCCTGGCTTATTTTATTCGTTACCCCAATCGTTCACATTTTTATTTCCAATTATTGTAACAGTATCGTCATCCATTTTCGTTAATCATTATGTTTTTCATTAGTTGATCACTTCTGTACGTTAATCTCATGGACTTCACTGATCAGAAAATTTCAAAGAGCTCATTTTCAAATCGAATAAATAGTTCTGTTTTAATTTATTCTTTTATAATAATTGAAACGCCATCTGTAATTTGTGCTGTGATACCAAAATACGGGTGCAGCCTAATTACATCGGATCCCAAACCGATTTTTGGATTTTTTCTAGTTCTCCGAACCGATTCTTAAATATATACGATACAAGTACAATCTTATGCTTAGAGATACTACAATCCGATTGTAACGAGGATAAATGAAACAAATGATGTAATTGATACTCAAAATAGGCAGATTTCATAATATCTTGTCCTATACGCACTTATATGCCGTTGGACTGATTAATTTATTATTATTATGGTTTCAATATTGGATCATATTCTCATTTCATTATCATATACAGTGTCGTTTATAAATTTTTATATTCGAATAATAAATGATCTCAAGATTGAAGTGCGTGGTTGTCAAGATAAGACTTTGTTTATAAAATATTTGTATCCCCCACTGGTGATACCTTATTGTTTATTGCATCCTCTAGATTCAACGAAACGCATTTGCAAAGTAAAAAACAATATTATTTACCGAATGTATGTCTCCTGCAGGTACTCTTCGTTTGAGGCGAATCAAAGGGGCTAATTTAGTGCGTCCTTTCTTAAATTAAGGAAAGGCAGACATTTTTCATTTCGTACGGCATATCGGAAGGATGAAATATATATCGCGTAGAAAACTTTCAGTTGAGTGTTTCCTCGTCCTGTAGATCCCAATCCCATTGCAAAATGAGTGATTTCGTCGTTGAAATGAGTGTGGATGGCCTTTGAGTGGATGGAAATCCGAACTATGGAAGAACATGGAATGGAATCTCCCAGTATTTCATCAACTTTTGATTCGATGTTTTTTGTAGTAATCGCCCAAGTATTTCCCTTGCTTTACGTGCTTTTTAATCCATTAACCGGAGAACTTCCTCACTCGCATTTTACAACATTTTCCCCATTTGCGACTGTCCTCGGCATTCCGCTTAATTTATCTTTTTAACTCCGTTAATGACCCTGTTTTGTCTCATTGAAAGAGATCCTCTTCTTTGTTCCCTTTTCTAATTCCCGAATCTTTGACCGCTTCTTTTCGCGTGGAATTTGTGTTTTAATTGCCTCGATGTCTTCCAAGTTGAATATACTCTGGACACCTCTTCCTGCGGTATCCTCGGGCGGAATATGCAGTGAAAGTGCTATTTACAAAGTCATCTCCGACTGTCTTTCTTTCGAGGCTACCCACTAATTCGGGAATAATTGTATATTTTGAGGATTAAACGAGGGCACAGAACCGAAAACAGGAACCGGAAAACCGTTTCTTTTACAGCAGTAAAAAACAGAACCGAAAATATTGAAATTCTTGAACCATAACCGAAACAGGAAACAGTTATTTATTTATTTCCGATATTTTTTTAGTTTTCAACAATGCACACATCATAAGAGGCTCTAGAAATTCTCGAATCAATGACTGTCCAATTCCTCGAAAGGAAACCGCGGTTTTCAGATACCCATTGACGGCATAGCCACCGTGATTCGCAGGTCTGTAATCCGAGGCCTCCATTCCATTAATTGGCCACCGGCATAATCGGCGATCGGAGAGTTATTCTTATTCATTTACAGCCGAGTTCCAATTTCTTTTCTTTCAATGGTCCATTCACATACCCCTACTTGCTTGTATTTTTCTGCTCGATATCCTTTTTTCTTCTCCTTCTTATCGTATGTACGTGTATTATTTTATATGTAATATAGATTCCGAAATTCCAAACTCCTGGTATGCTTATTCTTTTGAAATTTACCTTGGAGAGGCTTCTTTCATACCAAGGGACGATAAATTACACAAGTGAATTCGATAGTGTAATTATAATGGCATTTCTTTTTTGAGGAATTCTATGGTAGTGTTTTCCATGAAAAGTTCTTGCCCAATACTTCGTCATATTCTCCCAAGATGGAGTTGGAGATCGCTGACTGAACAGAACTTCTCTTTCCGGAGATTTATGTTTTTCTTATTCAGCGATTCGCTTCTCTCTGTTAAACATGTGTTGCAACATATCTTTCGTCCACACGATTACAATATTCGATTCCAACTCTCTTATACATTCTCATCCATTCCTGTTTTCGTATACCTCTCTATATTCGAATCATGGAAGACGATGCACGGGTAATCGTGGATTATCGAAACTTTCATCTTTATTTTTTTACGGTGTTCATAATTTACCTCAATAAAAATATATTATTATTTACGGACATTGCCCTTTATTTTTTATTGTTTTCATGGAGAGATTAAAAGATTTTTTCACCGATTTTGTATCCTTTTAATAGAAATAATGTCATAGAGTTTCAGTTAAGTTTCTTTGAGTTTCATTTTTTTAACCACACCGCAGAAAATATCGACGAATTGTAAAAATCACACACGGATAATAGGAAGTTGTATTACTTCTCGTCTTTCTTCTGTTTTTGAATTGAACCTGAGATAACTTAGTAAAAGTAATGACGAATTTTGATAGCTTAGGATAGCTAGGACTTCTCATGAATCCTCTGATTCCATAATTCTTTCTTACAGAGAAGAGTAGTTACTTATTTTTGAATAATCTTCTCAATTCATTTCTTATGCGTGTCTCACCTTGTTTATTCTCGTCCTTATGTATATCTCATCGTATAGGAGAGTGTGGCCTAGCAACGGAAGTAAACAGAAAAAAATAATGACGAATTTTGTTCGTAATCTAAATAAAATTCGCTATTGAGGAAGAGAAAATGTCAACCCAAAATGCTTTGTGGAGGGTAATTTTAATTTTTTCACGACCACTTTAGTCGATTAATCTTTTACGATTAATCTCGTAAGCATTTTGCTGTCGGTGAATTGCTTAAAACGCATGTTACATATTCGGCCATGTTTGCGCCATTAATGTGGCTTAATTTAACGCAATAAAATTGTTATGTTCGTTTTCTTGCGACTTTGCTAATGATTTCATAATGAAACGGGACGCAGCAGTAAAATTACCAGAAGAATTTAATTAAGCGTAACTTAACGCAGCCCTTTACATATTAAACTGCCATTTCTTCTTTTGCGGTCGACCACCGGTTTTTGTCGATACTTTATCGGGAAGTTCGCTTTTTTTAGATT
Organism: Pachydiplax longipennis; assembly: GCA_036926295.1. Taxonomy (NCBI): domain Eukaryota; kingdom Metazoa; phylum Arthropoda; class Insecta; order Odonata; family Libellulidae; genus Pachydiplax; species Pachydiplax longipennis. Next base: position 6,108,522 of record JAVFKF010000024.1, on the reverse strand, counting down.
TAAAATTCAAATTTATCGAAAGTGCATGGATTTATGGTGCAACCGCTAAGGTTGAATGAAAATGAGTATCGGGAACTCTAATAGGAAATTCCCGTTAAAATTCAACGAGGATTATATTAATGAATTTCCATCAGCCACTTCGATATCTGGCCGATTACTCTTCCGGCCGGTTAATCCGAAAGGAAAATGAAGAAACTTATTTTTTTAAAGTCTTCATTTTATTCATTAATAAATAATAATTTACTTATCTGTTATACTTCGACTTATATGACTGTATCTGATGTTCGTACTATGTACTAACTTTATTATCAGTTTTTAATGGCTAAGATTACAATTGTTCTCCTTCACCGCTTATTTCTTTTTACTAACAAATTCTCATTTTCTTCTGCTCTCTGCGACTTGAGTTTTTATGTTACCCATTTTATAAAAATTTTTCACCTTTTATTTCAAATTAATGGCTTATCTCTACAGCTAACCTAGTAAATAATTATGATTTGCATTAAACCCTATGAATTCTTTTGCCTTAACGAATTACGTAATTACGTACGTTAATTGAAATGGAATTCTCTATTTAATAGCATCCTTTATGCATCTAAATTTGTACATAAATTTGCCGTATTCATGAAGCTCACCGCTTATTTTTCTTTTATTTTACTGATTCAATTTCATCCGTATTTTGCCTATTTTTCATTGCTAAAGTTCATCAGTTATTTGGGACTTTTTAGTCTTAGTTTTGTCGATTAAAATCTTTTGTCTCTGCCTTTTTTTTAGACAATTATTGTTTGATATCCACTGTTAATAATTGAGGTAAACATTGCAATGTACTTATTATTATTATGAAGAGGGCTTCTGTGATGAAAGTTAAGCCTCTATCATTTCAGCAATTTTCATGATTATCAAATTTTATCAAGAGTATTATGAATAAATTCTATTGTTTTGCTATCTTCTCAAGCATTGCTATTTTTTACTCATATTTTAAACTATTTATCGTGGAGCGTCTTGCTGAATTTTAGATTTGAGACACACAATTTCAGAAACGCAGGTTTTAAAGGGAGAAACGGCAAAACCCTTTTGAGACGTTTGGTCCAAAATGCGTCTTAAGCGAGAGCATTATAACCGGACTATGTTATGACTACTTGTATTATATTAAATGTTATGACAGTTTCTTTACTTCATATTTTTTTTTAAGATCTGCATTTCGTACGAAGAGAGCGTCTGGTTTACTTAATTTTGGATTCCGGATTTTTTCAAAATTCCCGGCGGACTTCGTTTTAATTACAAGTCAGTCGATTGAATTTTTAATTAATCATCGGCGTCAAATGAAGGATTCCCTCGAGGGCGACTGTGAATCGAGTGGAAATTCTGCGCTCGTCAGAAAAAGACGATGGAAGAGATTTCTTATCACACTTATCCATAAAAATCAGAGCTCTTGTTTTTATTGGTCGTTATGGGCCAAACGTAAATTCGGACATAATGCGAACATGGAGTTAATCGTCGTTTTTATTCACGGCGCACGCAATTCCATATACGTTAGAACGTGATCGCTTTGCTAACCTCGACGATGCATTTATCGTACACTTTTATTCACGCGCGTATTTATAGTCACGATTATTATTTCCTGCGGAAATTATCCGTGATTCGACTCGGAATTGGTTTTTACCGACGAAATGATCCCCGAATCCAATTTCGGAAACACCTCTTCATTTAACTTTAGCAATAATAATTCGAGTCCTCTCATATTAATAATAATAATTATTATTATTATTGTCGAATATTACACTTATCACAACTGGACTGGAAACATTCACATATCCCGGATTCAAAGCACCAATGGCATTAGGCTCATTTATTGTTTTTATGTTCTTTAATATGAATTCATAAATCTTCTACATGTGGAACATTTATCAATGATTACTGTTTTCTACAGGTGAGCATAAATATGTTTTCTCCTTCTCTATCATTTCCAAATTTCTAAGCAAAATTTTTGGTACCACTCCGGTCGCCGTTATAATTATTGGTACAGTTTTAACTGATTTTTTTATTCCGAATGTCTTGTATTACCTCTACTATTGGTATGTATTTCTGTGTATTTACTGTAAGTTCTAAGTTTCCTGAGTTTGGTATAGATATACCTATTAAATATGTTATTCCTACCTGTTGTATGCTAAGAGGATGGAAAAATCCGCCTATAAGCGGGTATCAGAGCGTTTTCAGTGATGTTTTTACCATGTGTTTAGTATGAAAGGTACCATCCGATGATTAGTCTTGATTGATTGAGCTGTTAAATAGGATTTCTCTTGCTGAACATTTTGATTGAATTGTCTTCTACTTCTGGCGACAGTGGAATTATATTATATTAAGGCTATATTAGTTGTATTTGTATTTTTATATTGATATTGTATTTTTTAGCTAGTGCAAGATGAATTTACATGCAAATGTTATTATGTGCCGTGAATTTTTCAATTACACTTGTGATGGGCTCTATTCTTTCTCTATGAATGCTACATCTTCGACATTTGTCTATCAAATCTGGCATTTTAAGACGAACTTTCGGTAATTTTTTGTTTTCATTATTCTGTCTTGTATGGAAATCCTTCTATTCCTGCAAAAATATTTGTTGTTAACCATTTGTTTGTTGCTGCTTTGTTCATATCTGGTTGCAGATTATTATTTCTGCAATGGAAAGAAAGAGGATGGTCGCATGCATTGGGATAGTTATTATTATTCACAAAAACACGCAGCCATTCCCTACCCAGAAATATCCGATATATCGGGACTCGAACCCGGAACCATTTGCTAAGAACACTAACCACTCCTTCCAATGGAGTTTGGATTCCAGAGCTTCGTCAAATAAACTCCGTTCCTTTGAATTCCTTTCCTCCTAATTCTGAGGAATTTTCCTAATTCGCCGATACGCGGCGCTGCGTCATTCTGCGTCCATCTGCCGTCCTCTTTGTGTCCCTGTTTCATCTGACCCCTTCCCTTCACCCCTTCCTTTCACCCCTTCACCTCACCCACCCGCATGCAAAGAGGGACTCTTTAATATGGACCGAAAAGGGGATGTTCAAAACCCGGTTCAGACGCTTTTCAGGGAATAGCTTTATAACGGGGTTTTTACAGATTTTCATTTCTTTTACATTAGAAAACAGAGGGTTTCTTGACTCTTAAAGAAGTGCTTTAAACGCTAAAAACAAAAGGAATCTTCTTTATTGCACTTCATTTGCTACGAATTTCGATATCTAATGAGTCCTAGTACTATTGTTGCGTAAATCCGGTTGTCCTCTCGTTTTTCTTATCAAACAAAGAGGTCGCCTTCCTTTGCTGCTTAATTTTGGTTATGTTTCATTCTACAACGAAGCAGTTTTTACCTGACAGACTAATAATTATTAATAATTCCAATTAGAATATTGAAAAAAATTTTGCCAGCGACAGTAGAGAAAGATCGGCTTTGCTGTGTCCGTAGGTACGGGAAAGTAGCAGTAGTATTGTTGAAAGTGATCATTTGGCACGATGGCTCCCACCGGGAATCGAACCCGGGACCCCTTTGCTCCATAGTTGAATACGCTGCCTTCACTTTGAGGAAGCCGAGATGCCTGAGAGGGTAAGAGAGCGTCTTCTGAGGTGTTTTTGACGTGTGTTTAATGTGAAAGGGACAGAGAGAAAAATGCGGAAGAGTATTAAACGGATTTTACTCTATCCCCATTTTGATGATAAATGTTTAGTAAACGGATTATCTAGCGAGATGCAAATGAAGTGACCTCATGCTTTTACCCCTAGACGGATGATTCATCTTTAGTGCGGCGTTGCTGGAAGAGGGTCGCCTTGGTGCTGCTGTAGATCGTTGTTTACTACGGTGCGGAAGGGATTAGTGGAATCATACTAGAAAGTCGTGCCTGAAATAGTAGATTATGTATCTTAATTTTTATTCGTATTAATAGATAGGATTTCAATTTCACGTATGCTTAACCACTTAACGAATTTTTCATCCTTAGTTGCCGTGGGGTAAAATACCATAGAAATGGGCATTTTTCACACTTAAATTAAGGTTAAAAATCACGGTTCGTCGAGTGCGTTTTATAGGAGAGTATAGATTGTCCATGGTATTTATTATGATAGAGGAAGAATAGAGTACCCATAAACCTTGCTGTGTCCTATTTTATGCAGACACTGAACTAAAGTAACGAATGTGAATAAATTTGTGTGATGTATCTCAGTGGAATTCTTAACATTCGCTTCGCAATATAGGTGGATTGTTTTCGTTCTTCAGCTCAACATCTCTCTTCCTTCACATTTTCCATCAATTTATTCCCTCCATCTGCTCAACTTTCTCTCTCCTGTTTACCATTTTCCTCGCCCAGGGAGCGCCACACTCCTTTTCAAATGGAACCCCTCGTTTTTTTCATCGAACGGCATAAAATTCGACGCACCAGTAGAACGCTCTCGTTAGAGTGGTCGTTATGGAATATATTTCATATGCTTCTGCGTTAAAAAGCGGTTGTAGATGGTCTTTCAATGTTATTGGTTCATCGGCGATTCCCACGGAAAACAGTGCCCTCTGTAGGGAGGTGGAAACACAAAAGGGCTGCTCTACGGAGCGTAGAAAAAACGATTCGTCGAAAGAAATCCTCCATTTATCGTTTTCATCTTATCCATGCCCGAAAGCGCCCTCAAACGAGTTTCGGAAAATATTCTTATTTATGAAAATTGGCGATCATTCAAAAGTTGTGATTGATCTGCAGTGATAAAAGAAATGAATATCGATAATAAGTCCTAACAGTATCCACCTCTCATCTAATACAAAATAAAAAAAGAGAAAAATCCATTACTTGGTATATAATGAATAAAAAGGTGTAAGTTTAACCTGTGCATAACTGCCAGTTACATAAACTTTTCTTTATAAAATTCCCTTCTACTCTATCAGTGTCTTATTCTTTTGCTGATAAGAAATTTTGGATACTAAATAGATACACTTTTAACTTTTTGCCCATTCTGTATTATGTGCTGATTTTGTCAGTCTCCGCAAGATTTCGTATTTCTATGTTTCGATAAATATTCTTTGCAAATTATGAAAATAACCTTCTTTTGCCCAAAGCTATGCATTTGTGATCGTAATATCCATGTGACCCTTTCATTCAGAAGCTGATCTTATCTAAGGACGGAGTCATTATTCTACGACTGCCGGAAGTCCATGTCTGGAATTCCGTCAAATCAAGGACATTTGATGCTGTCAATCAAAGACGCCTTGGAAAATATGAGAAGGACATTAACGATTTAGGAATGAACAAGCTAGGGAATCGCCTGAATGGATCTAAGGAGTAATTGAAGAAGACTGGCATTCGAACATGGATATTCATTTTTCTAGTAGATTTTGTTTATATCTGCTTTTTTGCTTGGCTGCCACCATTAGGACCGTGGCGCTGCTCGAGGACCGTGGCAGTGCTATGTTAATTTACCTCTAGTTTTGAAAATCTTTCCTAGAAAGCGGAGTCATCAGGATGACAGGGATATCGAACCTATTTTGCTACTCTCTTGCTTGGCTTTTGAGTAAATTTACTCACTCTCTGTTTGTCATCAAAAGAAATAAATTTTAATGAAATCCAAAGTAAAGAAACACTCGTGAATGTTGCTTAATATTGCCAGTTTTTAATGGAAAGGTGAATTTGTTGAAACTTAATTACATTGAATATCCAAACATTCACCTTATTCATCTTATGATGTTGTCAATTTACGAAAATTGACAACTAATAACTTGTGCAGATAGTCAATTGTTTTGGCAGTTTCGTGGAATTATCTTCTCATGATCGCGGATTTTATTAGCAGCGTCAATGTAATCTTATACCTTCCGCTATGTAAAATGATCATCCTAAGTTCTGCTTGTATTAGAATTATTTTTTTTTCTATTTGTTTTTTTAAAGACCGCGGGAAATAATCAAAAAAGAGTAAAATGTCTTTCACTGATAATCCGGAGCTCACTGTACTTTAAGAGCACTTGTAATTCATCCTAACCCCTCTATGGATTGGAAAATCTGCCCGAAAAGCAGAGCTTCTTGGTTCGAGTGCCTGTCCCACTTGACTTTGTTACATCCGTTTATTTCTAGGGAAGCCATAATGGTTTATTTTTATTTAAAAAATTTAATTTGAAGTTATTTTCCCTTCACCTTTAACGGATTCTTTTCACCCTCTTCTTGTGTTTTCCCTCAACGTTTTTCTCTATCAACCCTAAGTTGTTTTTTCTCACTAATTCTCGTATTCCCGTTATATAAGTTTTATTTTATGTAATGTAAGGAGATCATACGTGGTTAGTGAGGAAGAGGTGCCTAATTTAAGGTCGAATATTAATAATTGTGAGATTTCTTCCTGTCGATGATGCGGAAATTCATTGAAGCGATTAGCGTATCCTTGTGTTATTCTTCAGTCCTTTCGATACTCACGCACAGCGGAGATGATTTTCATAACAATGAAGGACGAAAAGGAGTTGTTGAAATTCGGCTTAAATTCCTTTCGTAGTGATCTTTTGAAAATGGGATATTAAATTGGCGTTCGTATAGAAGTTGTTCAACGTGCTCTTCGTCTGATCCTTTGAAATATCTCTCCGTACCATGAAACGAGATATTTCAGACGCGAATTTCTAATCGATTCCCATCCTTCGGCTTTAGAAATCCTTCGCCAATATCAATGGAATATCGGTTCCCGCAAAAATTAATTCTAGTAATCCCCGTTAGAGTTCCTTATTGCGAGGGTTTTAAATATATTGCCTTTCTTCGTCGCAGATTTTTACTCTACGTTGCCATTCTTAAAACAAAAGACGAGTTGGAACAGAGGATATAATGCCAATATTTGTGCCTCATGTTCCTCAATCATACTTTCCTTCTTTGTAATGCTATTTATTATTATTTTATATTATTAGTATAATACAGCCGCTTAATAAGACTATTGCCATTCCTCCACTTCATTCGTTGAACCTAAATTTGTTTATATTATTCTTTCCTAACTGTCTATCTTGTAAAAATTGCTTCAAATGAAAAATCATGAAAATTAAGTAACAAATGGGAACGCTCTCATTGTACGAAATCAGACGATTCCTAAAAATATGACAAGAAAGCAACCAATATTTCGCGTGGATATGTACAGCTGTGGTATGTGAAACCAATTAAAGAAGACTCATTTTTACTTCTTAAGTAAAAAGCACTTATCGACAAATTAAAGATCTCAAATCCCCCATTTTGTTTTCCACCATAAAAGAGATAGTTTGTTTTAAAATAATGATTTTTATGTGTGTTATCCCGGTAATAACACGATTTTCCCTGAATTTCGTCTTAACTGGGTTTCGCCGTCTATCAATTGACATAATAATTTGTGAAAGCGAAGGAAAAAGCGCTTTACTGAATGGCGCGAACGAATTCGTTCGCTTTCAAATGGACGAACAATCGATTTGCAATTGTCGATGCGATTTATTCGCGACATTTTTGCGATCTTTTTGGCGGAAACATAGGGAAAGGGCTTTCTTATCTGAGATGGAAGAGATGGGAATAATTCATGCAAAGAATAGGAAAAGGAGCTCTTAGAGAAGAGAAGGGAGATAAATAAAAGAAAGGGAGGACTATTGGAGTGATCGCCGAATTCTCTTTATTTTCTCATCGATAGATTTTTATAACAACGATATAACTCGTGAATTTCTCTCTCGAAAATTACGGAACTTAATCTAACTAATAAAAAATTCCGCGTTCCGCTTAAAATTGATTAAATAAAAATTGGCGATTTAATTTCACGAGAGGATGCCAAAAAATCATCAATATTACATTAGCCTATTGTTTTTCTAAAGAAAATGATACATTTACACTAAACGTTTCAAGAGAAAATTACACATTTTGTCTTGAAACACAATATGTCAAATCAATATTGATGATTTCTAAAAGTAGTAGCATGAAAATAACGGATCTAAATTTAATTTTTAAAAATATAGAACCTTTTCAGTAATCTCTGTGCAATTTAAATATCCGTCATGACAGAAATTCAAGCTATAAATATAAACAGAATTCCTAATACTTGATCACATCTAATTGAGCCTGATTTAATGTATAGAATTTACCCAAAAAATAAAAATATGGCCCTTCGAAATTGAGAGTAGTACCAAAAGAAATGGAATTGAATATATATTTTGATCTGCGTTTCAATTTGAAACTTTGAAAATCGAAAAAAAAACGAATAATTGCAATGAAGTTTAATTTACAGTAGAGCCACACTGTTACTGATGAGCGATGGTTTTCATTTTTGATTATTCAAAACTATCAGATGTATGCAGTAATAGTCGTACTTTTTTAAATTTAAATTTAATTCTTTCATTTTCACGGCGGAATTCGCCAGTATTTATAATGATAGTAAGTGTATACTGAATGGCAATATTGTGGCTTATTACTCTCTTTCTATATCTTATCCTTTACCATTAAAGAGTTAGAGAAAGAGGTTTCGGGAATTGAAGGATTGATTTAGCAATAAAAATAATTGATTTAGCAATAAAAATAATTGATTTAGCAATAAAAATATAGGAATGATGTGTGGGTTTAAAAAATTTAACTGTGAACATTCGAGAAAGAATTAAAAAGACGAGAAGAGGTTGACAGTTAACTCGTCGATACCCGTCGAATGTTATTTGTTTAAATTAAAGGTGTGGAAAAAGTGCGATTTTTCGAGTTTCTTTTAAATTTGGTATTGGTGAGTTTTTGTGATGCCTTTGTCAAATAAAATCGCAAATTCATCAATTTGAAGCGGAAGATTTCATGAAATCCGGAAATGTGGCTCTTCGGAATCCGGAAAGCGGTCAGAAAAAGAGAATTGGTGGGAAAGGAGGATAAATGGATGAAGGGAAAGGCAAATTAAGAGAAGGGGAAGAGAGAGAGTGAGTTTAAATGAAGAAAAAGAGAATAAGAAAAGGGGGAACACAATCAGCAGGAAGAAAATGGATTCTGAGAAAGGGAGGATGCCGTGAATACAAGGGGGTACTTACGGATTTGTATTTGTTTGAGGATACAGCATAACATAGAACAGTTAACTAAGCCACTAGAGGACTTAGATTTGTACTATCATCTGGTACTTGGTAGACCTGATAATATTACAGAAAAATGAATAGAACCTCCATACATGTACATGCAGACACAGAAAGGTGTGTGGCAGGGGGTACAGCACGCTGATATACCTATCTCTAGCTGCTATTATAGTATATAATGCTGCGCGGAAAAAGTACGACCAAAATTACTATCCGTTCTCGCAATTGTTTCCTGGAAATACCTTTTCGTTCTCTCTTTCGGAGCTCGTAAACGTTGTTAACTGGAGTAGCAAAATTATCTATCTCGTCGACGAGATCTGTACTGATAAATTTATCAATTAACCTCCGTCGGTAACTAAGTCTTCTATACTGGAGTCTTATATACTGCAGCTTATCCAACCCAAAGGACATTATCATAACAGAAACACTGCCGTCGAATCTGGAATCTCCTTCAACAAACTTAGCTGCTATACATTGAGCCATCTCTAGATGGAAGACAATCAATGATATCAATAAGAATAATAGATAATAATACTACTTTCTGAGGAACCCAAATTGCCCAAAAATGTTCTAGGAGAGGTCGACTTTGGGGAAAATTGTTTGATTTGGTAGCTACACTATATCATTAGGTACTAGATAGATAGTAATTTTACTAGAAGAATACATAACAAAGATATAGGTTTCTTAGCGTCGCTGCATCATCATGTACCTGGTTGACGAAGTTGTAGTATTCCTATGAAACAGTAGTCATTCTATGCATTTTTCTGGTGGTTATTAAAATGTTTCTCTCACAGAGCTCTCTTGTGATAATAATCACCCCAAAAATAGACTTGATTCTGTGTCGGCAGATACAGTTTCAAAGTTCAATCCTTAAAACATGCGACGGGAGTAGGGGAAAGGAGAGTTGGCGGTGGATATTTGGGGAGAAGATAAAAGGAAGACTAGAAAAGGGAGGATCTGGAGAAAGTGTTGAGAAGCGCGTTATGGATTCGGAATATAAAGCGGAAGAGCGATGCTCGAATATTTTTTTGCAGATTACAGATACACAGATTGTCTCGAGAGCACACGTTAATGGAACGTTTCCTCCTGTTATAAATGTAGCATATAAATGCGCACTCTGTCGACGTTTTAATTAGCGTTTAAGAAACGTGGCGGTGACCGCGGGAATATGCATGAAATGCTTTCGCGAGTACTCAATTTGCAGTAATGGAAAGCACGTCTCTCGCGAAGAGCGTTATTAATTTAGTTTTTCATCTTTGATCTCGATGGACACCAAAGAACTCGTTATGCCATTTAATCCTTCTCTTCGGATGAGAGTGTGGCAATGCGGCATTCCGACGAGAAGCGAAAACTTATGGACATGACCGAGACTCGAACCCAGATCCCGGGGAGGTACATTGTTTTAGTTATGAATACAGTACAAAGTACTACGAACGTTTTAGCCATGTAATTCATGCAATAAAGAATTGGGATTGAAAATATGATAATATTTCTGTTTTTCACGGTATATGATAATGAAGTTCAGGGCAAATATTTATACTTATTCTATATTCACGTATATGTACACTGCAACCGCTTTTCTGCATGTGGCAGGGGTTGCACCAAGACTACTTTCCCAATCGATTCGCGTATCGTTCTCGGATAAAAGGAAATCTTGAATTGACTGGTTCTAGCATCCATTTCTCTGATCCTACTCTCTGTATCAGAACGGCCTATACTATGACAAGGAGGACGCTTAATGTCGAATGCATTTTCTCAGAAAGTACACTCACTGAATTTATTAAGCAAATGAAGACTTTGATAAAACCTTTCCTCTAAAGATTCCCTCCCAAGAGAATGAGGATTGTGTCTGAAGTAGCGAAGGTTAAAATTCTTACGACAAAAGTGTTTAAAACAAATTTTAACGAATCAATGAAACGCAACAAATATTAATCGTTCATTCATAATCATGTTCTTCAAATTTATTCATTTCGTTAATTTTGGAAGTATTGTAGTAGAAATGAAATCGATAAGAATGAAACTACCACGTCGAGACAACATCACTCTGTTAACGGGATGCTTTGTGAGCAAGGCGATTGGCATAATGGCATGAACCAGAGAGACAGCGGACTCACAAAGCGGTATCTTTGAGGAATGCGAGGGACTTGGGTTCGAGTCCCGCCCACATCGATAACTCCTCACATTTGTGTCGAATTTAATTTCCCTTTCCAGACATCGCTCTTTAAAACATCGTCGGTTCAATCCGAAGACTTTTCTTTGTTCCTCCTAAATTTCAATTTCCCCTTTTGCGTGCGCTTAGGAGAGATTGACGCTGTAGTATGAAGGTTTATGGGGGTAGCGTTGCGTAGGGTAGGGTGTGGCGGGTGGGGGGGAGACGTAGTGGGCGTTGGGGCGTCGGTATTGATCTCCTGCACTCTTACCCAGTAGAGTCCACATACCCTCCACATTCATATCCCCCTTAATATTAGCTGCTGAAACGATAGCCCCTTTTTTAATTCTTCTTTCCTTATCTTGCCTTCTTCTCTTTCTTCGATTATATTCCTCCGTCCACACACGTTCTCATTCCGACGCCCCTTTCTTCGTTCTTTTGTTTTTTGATTTCGTCATCGGCTGTTATCTCTCTTCATTATCACAAGTAATTAATCGCAGTCTGTTTCGAATGCCGTTTCGCGATTCGGGATTATTTCTTTACAGCCGAATCTCCCGTTGATTCTTAGTGGAGAAATGAGGTTTGATATCTAAAATACTACCTGAGACATACTGTAACTAATGAGACGGAGGAATACCTTATTACTCAACGTAAATCATGTTTTTTTGCTTCAGTATTCTGGGGTTCACTTTTGAATGAACATGTAAGCGAGGGATAGAGTTAAAAATAAAGGCACATAAATTGATCGAATTAAGTCGTCGGAAAGGAATACATATATAGATGCATAACCTAACATTGAACGCATGACGAAGTTCTCTGTGTGCCTACCTTCTTTTTCCTTAATCTCGTTAGGCCTTCCAAAAATGTTCCCTTTTCTTACTCTGAATTCAAAAATGTCTTACTATTTCCTTGATCGTGACAAGGCTACATGCAACCTTTGTTATATGCAGAATTGAGCTGATTTAGAAACCAATTAGTCCATCGTACTTTTTACACTACAATTTGTCATTTAAAAGAAAAATGCTGAATTAGCTTCCTTTTCATATAGTCGATCATTAATTAATCCTTACTTTTAAGTAGGCATAAATTTTCTGAGTATTCTTAAGCTAAAATACATGAGCTAGTATTAAAAAAATTTCTTGATCTTCAAGGGAAAGAATTGTTTTTTACCTCATTATTTCATAAAGTTTCGTTTATTTTCATAGAAATTCTCGCCATTTCGAATCGAAAACTAAATATCATGGCCAAAATGTATAACTGTATTCAATTTCCCTTCTTTTGGTGTTTGTCTCCATTTCGTGCAAGTATTATTTCTAATTTAATTTTTGAAAAGAACTAATGCCTGCAATCCATAGAAGTGAGTTTCTCGTGTATTATTTTTACGAGAACGCTTTGTCTAGATTGGAGTCGTACCGGAGAAAATAAGGTAAATAAAAAGTAGCCGATTTTCCTTACCGGAAATATAGTTTGAAAGCAACTTCTGGTTCTCTAGTTTTAGGCGAACACACTCACTTCTTACTTTATATATAAGATTACATTTAGTTCCGTTCTCGAAGCCGTCGACATATCTACGCCTCACAGAATATTTATTGTTCGTTTTAAATTCGGTTTTCCTCACCCCGGTTTCTTTTCTCGATTAACTGCATCGAATATTTGACAAAGCCTAGAAGTGCGCGCAAAGGGAACGATGCGAGCCGAGGATTATTTTTAATGGGAATCCATATTTTGTGGGAGAGCGTAATACCCTTTGAGAGATCCTTTCTGCTCGGATTAGGACGTTGCAACTGTTTTTAATGTAAAATTCCCTTTTCAGTGCCGTTCGCTTTGAAAAATCAAATATTCGACAATATTACCGTCTCGAGGATAATATCATGCTAACGCCGAACGAAATAAATTCCTCCTCGAGCCCATTCATTATCCGGAAGATCCACTTCGTCTCACTTACATCCTTCTTTCTTATTTATTTTACCTCTGATATCCTTTTTCGATTAAACTCCACTGCACCATTCGAATATATCAACACGTAATTATATCGGTGGTTTTCGTATTAACTCTTTTACATTGAATACTCTTCCTTGAAAGTCATTGAACTCGATCTTCGAACTTAAATTAATTTTTAACTTTTTAATTTGATCACAAATTGTTTTATCATTAGCTGCTCTTTATTCATGTCTGCTATCATATCTTCATTGGTGCTATATTTTTTTGTCTTTGTCGAGGGATCATTGAATTTTGGCTCATTTAAACTAATAAGTTTATAAAAAGTATCACGTTGTCGCGGATCAGTATGATATTATATAAGTAATTATTACTTAAAATCTTTTTTAAAAGAATAAGAAATAGTGAGGCACGATTTATAGAAAGCAGAAGTATAAAATTAATTACTATAAAATAAATTCTAATTACTGAGCTGTAATTCTAATCTCAATGGAATTCTTCAAGTATATGAAAATAAACCGTGAACCCAGCTATAAAAATAACGCATTTTCTATGCATTAATTGAAATTTTCGCTGGAAAACCAAAATTTAAAGTCGCTACTCATTCTTGATATTGTAAGGTATTCTCTTGTATCCCAAATGAATAATAAGGTAAATATTAGTGTCGGTGGTAGTAGTATTTTTAATCGTGCTTCAACATCTATGATCGTTTCGCACATGGGCTCGTACCGGGAATCGAACACGGGACCACTTTTACCAAAGTCGAGCGCGCTACCCACATGGCTGTCTTGGAGACCTATATTGCTATCATCTGATGAAAAATACCACTGTGTGAATACCTGTTGCATCGATATTTTTTTTTTTACTTTCACCATATTCTCATATTAATAGAAAAATGCAGAAATATTAATCCCGAAACCTGAATTGTTTTTAACCGATTCCGGAGTTGCAATATGTAAACGTACGTATTGCTCTTTTATATTGCAAACTTTTAGTAAATATTATCTATATTTAAGTTCTAAAATTTACTTTAATATGCCTTTATGCCTATCACTACTGCTGAAAGTGAAATTTGCCAAATCAATATAAGATTGGTAAGGAAATAAAAGAAGTCGAATTCTTGTTAAGAAAGATGTTATAAAATGTTCAGTCCAAGTTTAATTTTTGGTATTTTTTCATTTTCTTGTTCTGACATAAGGTCATAGTATAACTTGACCGTCGGTCTTAATAAATACTGTCTTTCATTGTTGTAATACCTAATTTGAAGAGTTGGTAACCTGAAAACAAGAGATTTTCACTCATGAGGTAAATACTATCATACTTAACTTAATTTGTATCATTATATGCATTCTGTCTAGGAATAAATATTTTTATGATAATTATTATTAAAAGCGATTCGGGCATTTCCGAGGTCATTTTGGTAATCGAACCCGGTGCTTCACCAAACACGACTGCGCAGGTCTATCCAGGAGCCCTTTTACGAAATGCTTGTCTTCTAAGATGCGGCATTTCATCTCGTCGTTCTTATGTGGAGGAGTTCATTGAAATGGTAAATTCCTAATCGCAGGTGAAAGTAGAAACGTAATAACGCTCGCAATTTGGGAGACATGATTAATCATCTCACACGGGCGTTTATGCCGCGTGTCTCTCTTGGGAAGATGCGAATTAATTTATATCTGTCCAGTTTACAGCAAATGCCAAGTAAATTACGTCCCCAAGGATACCCCCTCAGCAATGATTCCTTTCGCCGAAATAAGGAAGGAAGAGATCGCGGCCAATAAAATTTTGTACACAAATAGACGTGTGTTTATGCGTTAGTCGGCTGTTTAATTTCTCGCAGTAAAAATGCCGTAAAGCGCTTTATGAGAGGTAATTCGAGTTCCCATTAACCGTATTTTCCCCGTTGAATGTGATTTGTGTTAAATATGGACGCTTAACGTTTAACTGCGCCGCGACCATTCCATCGAATATTTTTAGTCCCGATTTTCGCTACGCTCCAGCGATAAAGTATCGTTCTTGGTTATTTATGACATTCTGTGGAAGTTTATTTCATTAATTATGAATTTCCAAGAAGTCAAGCCTTACCACATTCGATATAATAAAATTTATAAGTTTATTTCTGAGCCAACTAAAAGCAATGTTGATTATTATTTATATTGTAGTATTTTCCGCAATATTTATATACACGACCGGTATCTATCATAAAGATCTTTCTGATATACATTGTAGTCGCAAAATAATCGGAATTTATCTTCGGAAAATTTTTCGGAAGCTATTGTAAGAAGAAAAGAAATCGAAATTGTAGGAAAAGAATCTTTTCGGACTATAGTGTACTTGAGGATGGTCTTTATGGTCGAAAGAGGTCTTATGCTAACCACTCCGCTGCCTAGATGTCATTGGTAGAGGGAAAAATCATTTGCTGCTATTTACGTTCCAATTTTGGACTTAGATTGGCGTGAAAAGCTGTGTTAAACTCCCTTGAAATGATCGCGTATAAGTCAGCGTGCCTTCATAACCAACATTATTGAAGTAAGAAAAGAAACTCTGTTGTTAAAGAGTAAGAAGTTGAAAAATTCTCCGATAGCCGAAAATGTGGGTGAACGTCAGACCAGTTTCCTAACGGATTACCTTCTTCATAGGAATCACCCGATGTGCATTTCAATTGCTATGCTTTCGTGTTAATGCAGAATGAAAATTTTCATCGACGTTTCGGCTATTGGAGAGTTTTTCGAAACTCTTAAGCATGACTGAAGGTAAGATCCTGTGAAGGAAAGTCTGAGGTGGACCAAGGAAGAACAAGAATGGAATATTCCGCTCAGAAGAGAATAAAAAGCAGCAGAAACGATGGAAGAATAGTTGCGCCGACAGAGAATTCAGTTTTTGTATGAATGAAATGATCATTTTACCGTGGTAATCGACTTTCAAAGAAATGCATCAATCAAATGAAGTAAAAGTAAAATTTAGACGCTTTTCATAGGAAAACCGCGTTACAAGCGGAATAGCGTTACAGGCAGGACGTACATTTTTTCATTTACTTCAGAATGGGAAGAGCTTCTTTGGCTCTTTAATATTTAAATAACTTCCTTACACCTTAAGATGACATCTTCTTGTGTTTTCTTCACTTGCCACAAATATAGATATCACGAGAGTCTTGTTGTGTATTATTTCCTTACCGTCATATTGTTTAAAACATTGTCCGCTTTTCTTTCAAAAGGAGCCTTCATTACTAAATTTTGGTTATTCTTCACTTAAAATGTATCAATTTTTACCAGATAAGGGAAGAATGACGTGAACACCTTCGGTCGATCGACTGTATTGGCTGTAGCGGGTTGTAGTGTATTTAAGCCTTATTAGCGAGTAGCCGAGGGTCCTAAGCGAAACTATTCTTGTGTTTTTAGTGTGAAAGAGACCGGGAAATCCGCCTCTTAATTTAACTGGGTTCTATAATAAAATACAATTGTACAATTTTAACAATTTCAAACGTGAATTTCAGCCGAAAATTAATTTAGAGAATTCAGAATTAATTCGAACGTTTATATAGCACGAGCAGAATGGAGCTAATAATTATCCCTATCATAAGTTTATTCGTAACTAGAGAAATATGCATCCAGCTAACGAATGTATTTGTTCGCTGAATATGCTTGATTTAGGAGATCCTATTTGGAAAGTTATTTAATAAATTTATTCGTAAAGTGTTCGTCGAAATGTGACATTTTTCCGTTTTCTATGTCAACGTGGCTAAATGCGCAAGATGTTTACTCGCATTTTTGCTGTGGTTACGGAGCGGAAGCGTCCTATCAAGGACCTTTGTACTGTGAACGAATTTTAAATTGAAAAACGGATTTAACTAGGCCACGGCTGGAGAATTTTTTTTATTCATTTTCATCGTTTCGGATTAGCAGAAACCTGTTCGATTCTAGCGAATGTGGCGATTATGGACTAAATGTCATATCTTTCAAATTTCGTGGGTTTTTTGGTGCTTTGTACTCGGGATTTGAATTAAGAGATTGCAAAACTCCTCGTCTGCGTGGAATAGAGGAAAATTATCCATAATTCAGAACCAAATAAAAGCAATACTTGGTATAAAATCCATATGCGAGGACTTTGCCTAATGGAAGGCCATAAAAAGATACTACGTGAAAACTTTCGTACAATTCTACATTAGGTTTTATTTTGCCAAATTTGAGCTGCCGCCAGAGAAAAATGTCGAAAAATTGAAATCTTCTATGGAAGTATACGAAATCTTTCCTATAACTTTACAATTCGTACTATTTTCCACGATTTTAGAATTTTATTTTAATTTTATTCATTCAAATAAAAAAGATAAAGAAAAATATTTATAAAAAGAAAACAAACTTATAAAAAAATAAAATAATAAAGATAGTGATTTCATTAATTTTGAAGAGATCGTGTGAATATTAGAAGAATTCGTTATTCTTCCCCAATTGTCTGTTAGAAACTGCTTCGATGCAGAGTAAAAAATCACAAAATAAAATAAATAAGACGCCCCTTAAATAAAGAAGAAGATTATCCTTCTAAAATATAACGTAAGGCAACAGAATTGCAAAACTCTGCTATTAGGATATTCAGCTTAAGACACGGTTTTCACTCAGTCTCCTGGAAAAGCGTCTTAACCGGGTTTGGTTATTATTATTTTGGTTATTCATTCCGAATAATTTTTTGCCTCTCGTGCATACGTGAGGCCGTCTTTCTCAATCTCTTTATCGCTAATCGATGAAGTACGTGTTTTGTGATGAGTAAACTTCGGGAAAGAATATTATTTTGGAGATAATCAGACTCCCAAGGTAAATAAATATCCTTCCGACGGATGCATGAATATTTATACGTATTTGAATAACTTTGCATGCATCAGCATACAAATAGCAACTGTTTTTCACTGCTCACGAACTGAGTTTGGGGAAATAAAGATGCGGTCGGCTGAGGAAGTTTTGTTCCGGTGAAAGACTATTTTAGAGCCATCCTTTGTGGCCGAAACTTCTCATAATGTATAGACAACATTATATTTACATAGTTAACACTATCTCTCAGCATTCGGTTGTGAGTCTTTTTGGCGTAAATTAACGTTGAAGGTGTTTAATAACTACGATGTGCTCGACTCTACAAAATCTATAGTTGTGAAGCAACTTTCGTCAGAAGGCCGCACATGAAATCATGTGGCCGCTTATGAAGTCTTCAGGACGCATTTGAAATCATAAGGTAGCATACAAAATCATCTGGCCGTGTATGAAATAATCTGGCCTCATATGAATTAGAAAGCACACTAATGAAGTAGTAAGCTCATAAATACATCAGGCCACTTAAGTTATCGTAAGGCCGCACATGAAATAATCAATTGGATAATAATCCGAGTAGATCCAAGATTCAAATAGATTAAAATCAGAACTCAAGGAAAGGAAAAGGAAATCAACTGTCAAACATTCCTATTTCCCTACTTTTCAAGATCATTTGATGAAATAAACGAGATTACGAAATAATTTGAATATGTTTTAAGGTGTTTCTGTTCGTACGCTAGAGCCTGGTAAAAGGGAAAATTCAAGAGGAAGAAATAGGAAAAGGTATTTTCAGTAATTGAGCGCCCAAAATGGTCACAGGTTAGGCATGACGTTTGTCTTAACTATCAAAAAGTGAAAAATAAAGGAAGTGGAAGTGAGTAGTCACTTTTCATATTATCATCCTTAATAAGAATGAAAATTACATCTCTTTGTTTGTCATTCAAAATAGTATGTATGTTTATGAGTCATAGGTCAATGTATGTATCAAAATATTTATGCATTAACTTGATCGGATGTCATTTGCGAAAATAACCAGTTCCCACAGCGTGGGTTGAGTTGATGAATTGCAATTGCTGACCATCGATCGACTGTTGCTCATTCTAAACTGTAAATATGAAACCATTTTGTCGGTGGCAATTTGCCTTTTTATCGACCCATTTTGCAAATATTCTCAAAGTATTTTAGTAAAGCTATTTATTTTCAATCTGCTCTCATCCGTTATTGTGAACTCTTGCATTCGTAACTGTGAGATAATTTTAGCACGAATTATGCTGGAAGTCTTGCGGTAATAATGATGACTAATCAAAATAGAGTAAAAAAAGATTCTATACATGTAATTCTCTAAGATGAATTTTGAGAGTTTGTTTCTATGTTTGTCTTTGATTAGTTCACACCTTTTACCCGAATTGTGTATACGTGAGACATTTAAAGAGCTGAAAAATTACTTCAATAAGTTATAGTAATTACGGTAAACATTTAATTATTGTATGAGCTATTGTGATGATGACGTATGCTTGCTCTTTGCTGAGAGCGCCTATTTGTTAGCAAATCATTAATTGCGTCGATTTTATAAATATAAGGACGTTGTAATTATAACGGATAAATTGCGTACCGAAAATACTCGGTAACGAAAAAGTTCTGCAACGAAAACGGTTTTCAGCGAAAACGGCGGTAGCGAAAATGTATAGGAAAGATATGGTTCTTCCGGTTCGGCACAACGTGCGAAATGACCGCTTGATAATGAGTTCAATAGAAGAAGAGTCCCTTTGTGAGAGGCGTCCTTTGATGCCGTTTTTAGGAAGACTTGCCCTACTTAGCCACGGAATTTATCTCCATTTACTGGCTCAAGTTGGAAATTCGGTCAGAGCATTGTGACTTGTAAATACAATAGTTCTGAGCGGTAGTTAGCTGCTCTGAGCGGGAATTGTGGGTTGAATTTCCTCCGGAAGCACGAATGCTTGCGAGCCTGTTATATTCTCATTAGGAGAGGTCTGATTGACACGCTTTTTCGTTTTTAAATCGTATTTAAGACTATTTTTTCCTCTTTAACTTCGATTTAATGTTGTCGAGAGTTGGTCTGCTGTAAATATCCTCTTCGTTGTAGGGTTTTAAGTGGCTTTTAATTCTATGAGCGATTCTTTTCTCCAACGTGATGTTCTATGCCGGTTTGAAGAATTATGTTGATACTTTTTGTACGGTTTGTTCATCCTCTGCAATAATCACCTTTTTGTATATATTTATTCATATGATCTCGGTAACACCCGAAAGAAATACACGGAAGCAGTTGAAGATAAATTATGTAATTTTAGTTCAACTCTGGACGACTCGTAAATGCTCTCACGAGAAATTCATTTTGATCGATTTTCACTTTTTTCTTTTGCAAAATTAAATCAGAAATATTTGAGCTCGATGTGGTCTTGCGAAATCGAGTCAAGTTCAAAAGAAAGGAAATTGAATTTAGTTTTTTATTATTCTGGTCGAATAATATCGTTTTCATAAACTAAAATGTTTATTTGTTAAACAGTTGCTTAATATATATTTGAGCCATTTCAGCTTAGCCTTAACCGAATATTTATTCCTTTTTATTGTACTTTTGAATCTCATAAAAAATATTATTACTTGCGGGGGCGGGAGAAGTAGATTCTGGACGATAACGACAGGACAGAAGGGCTCCAAACAGGATTATTCCGAGAAAATCGGGACATATGAGGGTGAATCTGCTTATGGTCGTCATTGCTGAACAATGTTGGCGAGAATGGCGTCTCTTTAAGCTAACCTTAATAGATATTCTTAGAAAATACGTAAAAGTAATTCAAACCTATTGTCCACAATTAATTTACATCTAGAACGAAAGAAAGTAAATAAAAACAAAACAAGCGAAATACATATATAAGAGGTACACAATTTGTAAAATTTAATATGCAATATCTAATAATAAAAAGTCTAAATAAAATTAAATTTATAGAGAGTTGGGTTATAGGAAAAACTTGTCTACTGAAGAACTAGAAGTCTACTAAGGAGAAAAATCCACGATTATGTCACTTATTGTCAAAAATGAAGTCCCAGATTTTTTTAATGATATCTAGAAATTTTTTCGTCTGCGGCATAAATTAACTCTAAATACTGATTCTCTCGTCTTTTGGTAGAATTTACGAATCACCACAACTGGAATGGATGAGGTTAATTTCAATCCTATCTCAGGATCCATCTTCGAGATAACTCTTCGACCCTTTTCTAACCGCTATCGGAAACGTTCACTTTCCAAGCCGCGCTTTCGTTTAAATATCGTTCGATAATTGTCTCGGAAAGGAATCCCGAAATTTCCTCGGCCCATCCGTAGATAAGGGGCAATGAATCATTTCGCAATGCAAAGCCTTAAGAAGATATCAATGACTTCCTTTTAATCGGCGAAAGGGCGCCAATAAAGATGTTTATTCCTTGGGCGGCCATCCAATCATCCCTTTTCATCCCTCTCCTTTATCTGCTGCTGCCCTTTATTCGATCGCAGCTTATTTTCGTCGTTCGGATTTCTCTCTTCTCTTTCCCCCAAACCGACGCATGTAACTCACTCTTTTTGCTCAAATTCAACGAAGAAAATAACGATTTCGGTTAATTTCCGGTTTCTCGTCTTTTGCCGACTTCAAACCGGTTCGTATCGGTTTTTCAGCTTCCGAATAACTTTTTAATTTCTATTTGAGTTTTTTATATTTCCGTTTTACACCACGGCAAAGATAACTTTTTCTTCTAAATCATCAACCTCTTCTTTTAATGTTTAAAAGAATTCTTGTAGGATTTTTCCAAGGATGATAAATGCGATCTCATTTAATGGCTCCTAGGGAACGTGTTCTACAAGATGTCCTAAATGTGAAATTAAAGTGCAGTGCGTTCCTATGGCAACCAATCAAAATGGGTCAACCTCTTTCCGCGTTCTATCCGATATTTGACCTCTCTACTGAGCTATCATTTTATCACAAATAAGGCCGACAAAACAACTTGTTTGGCAGTTCAATCTTTTCCGATCCTGTTTCGTGACTCTCGTATGGAATATTATGTCGCATATATCTTCGTGAACGGAGAATGGAACATTACGTTTTATCTGCCTCGTAAATTCCGCTCTTTTGCTATCTCACTTTGAGTTTAAATTCTATTTTACCTATAAATCCTAAAACTTCGATTCGGAATCACT
The DNA here is from genome assembly GCA_036926295.1 of Pachydiplax longipennis. NCBI lineage: Eukaryota > Metazoa > Arthropoda > Insecta > Odonata > Libellulidae > Pachydiplax > Pachydiplax longipennis. The sequence goes on along the minus strand of JAVFKF010000024.1, from coordinate 6,086,413 downwards.
AGAGAACGCACTTTTCTTTCATGAATCTCTTCTTTTCCTACAATACGACTGAGGTAACATTGATGTGAAATTTTGAAATTTCTTCAGTGCATTATCAGGTTATTAGATGGGTATTTAGGTACTGTTTCATCCCTAGTATGTTGAAATCATACGGATTGCGTGAGATGTCCAAGTTGCTCTGTAATTGTTTATTGAGCTTGCATCATTCCTTTCATCGAGATATGGTGTGTATTATTCTGCTCACGTTAATTATTCTTTTATCCCTTTATTTGGACCCAAAGAGAGAGAATTTTCCTCATCTCCAGCTGATGGTGCGCACAATTCTGCAATGGCTTTTACGCGGGACAATTCTAGGAATAAAAGTGGTTTCCACTGAAGGTTGGATTGAAAGGGTCGTTTAGTCACTAATTAAGTCCATCTTATGTAATCGCTGAATGGCGTCTCCCAAGAAATTGTCATCGCTCAATTTTCTAATCGCCGTCTTTCCTCGACGAAGAAGGGCAATGCAGACATTACGTCTTTCCATTCCATAAGACAATCCATTTTGATGCTCCTTATTTGCTCCCGTGCTTTTGCTAACGTGTTTGGTCTAATTTTCCCTAGCCGAAGTGAGTTAATTGCATCTGTGTATGTTGCATCACTAGCAGGTGTAGTCAAGAGGAAAAATAAACAAAGCGAAATCAGAATGACGAAAATTTGGTTAATTTACGTAAACAGAATGCCGTGTGTGAGGGAGTAGGTAAATTGGAACCTTTTGAAATTAACATTTCTGTTTCCGCTTACAAAATGGCGAACAATTCCAGCGATGGAAATTAAGAAAGTTCCACAGTAACAATTTAATTCTTTATTAAAATATACATCCAGGTTTCAACGATTGATCCCTACAATCAAGATTATGATAACTACCGTTAATGATGATTCATTAGAATACTAATTATATTCCCAAGGAACTATCTATGAGTCGTTGAAACTGGCCTGTATTTTAATTTAAAATAAAATATCTTCTCTTAATTCTACGTGATGCACAAAGAATCGCCTTATACTGTGCATTTCAGCGGTCATGAATTTCAACTACTGATTTGTTTGTAATCGAAGGGAATCATTTCTATGATACATTATCTAAAGGAAGAGCCGCTGAAATCAAGAACTCCTGTCCTCTGCCATTCTCTTGAGTTCATGCTATGAAACCACCCTTATTCTACTCCTGTAGTTACTTTCTTATTGGTAGTTCTTTTTTTCCTGACACTTTTCCCTCTAGAACTACTTTAATCAGCTGTTAAGTATACCATTCTGTATTCTGAATCTACATTCATCAGTTGTCTCTTTTCGCTCCTTAGTTATAAATTTTCGAAGTTCATTTTCCTTTTTATCCAACCAATATATAGTATTCCTCCTTCATATCCACATTTCCACTGCTTCAAGACGGACTCTATCAGTCTGTCTTTAATTCCAACATTAGCAGTCAAAAGCAAGATGCTCCAGACGAATATTTTTACAATTTTTTCCTTAGTGTAATCCATTTGTGTCCTGTATAGACTATTTTTCTCTCTATGTATACATTTACTCATAACTTCATTAAGAATAATTATTATATAATTTTATTTTTCGAAGCAGAAATTCAATTATGCGGTTTGTTTACCAAAATAAGTTTCTATTCAGCAATTTAGTTAAGCACTTTATTTCTTGACTATTTCGCATTTCAACTGAAGGCTTGCAGAACGAGTAGCATTGGCTAATATTTGTAGAGGTTTATTCGGAAGGAAAACTAAGAAATGTTAGGTAGTGTTTTCAAAGGGATAAGTATGATTTTAAAGGGATCCACCGAGAGAAGGGAGTTATGTAACCTCGTGAATCAGGTCAACATGAGAATCAATACCTCTAAATGGTCCCGCCGAGTGCTTTTCTGATTCCTTCGATTGCATTTTATTTGTGTGACTTCACCTTATGTATCCGGAGAATTGGACAAAGTCTGTGACATCGCAAATGTATGCATGGCTGCTTCTTTTCGAGTAATGCACAGTGATCGTGCAAGTATATGTGTGTGTGTAAAACGTATATTAGAACAGCGAACTATCCTTTTATGACCGAGCAAAAAAGGGGATAGATATGAGAAAACGATGAGAACAGGAAATCAGGACTTAGCTTACATAATTAAAACAAAAGCATAATGAGAACTTATAGATTTAATTGTGCTAAAATAAATTAAATGTCCCTAAATATCGAAGAAGAATATAATAAGCATGGAAAAGCTATAAAAATGTAAAGCTTGAAGATGATTTATTAATTTTTCAAGAAACGGGTGATGGTTTGCTGCTTTCTTGCAAATTTTCATTTAAAATTAATCTCCTCTAAACTAAGGCTTGCACTTTTGCCTTCTTTGATGTCATGGGCATAAGAAAAGGATTTTATTTTTATCGTAAGTACATTATGTTTCTATGAACGATGAATGTGGTATTGACTAATATTGCTCCTTGAGAGCTGTAATCAGAATTAAATAAAAATTATTATAATTTCATCGCTAGTAGATAACATCCGGTGGCAATCTTTACATAAATTTGTACATACGTTGTCCAAGCTTCCTGATAACATCTTTCTCATGAATATATGAATTGAATAAATAAAACTAAATTTAAATTATAAATATAATTAATTAATTAATTAATTAACTAGCCGCGTGCATGCACCCTCTGGGTGCAGTTGTTTGATCTGGACCAGAATTCTGGACTATGAGCATGTACTATCATTCATTTATAATCATTACTTTCATATGGAAATATCAATCATAGTGTATTCTTATGGGAAAACGCAATACCTCGGTTTCAACAATCGCATCCGTCGTCAAGAGGACTCGTTGTTTATAGCCTCAAAATTTCACGAAATTTCCGTTTATTTTAACCGAATTCTCGCCATTTCGACCCGATAACGATATTTCACGACCAAAATAAGAATCTTTATTCATTTCTCTTTCTTTTGGAGCTTATCTCGATTTCGTAAGCCTATTGTTTCTAATTTAAATTTGCAAAAGAAACGTAGCCTGCAACCGATAAAAGTGTGGTTTACGTGCATTTCTTATGGGAACGGTTTTTCTTCTCAGGGTTCGAACTGTGGCCGTTTAGGTAAAAGAAAATTTTGCCACATTGTATGGTGCAGCAGTCTACATCGAATGCACGTTTCAGCATCGCTCTAGCTCTTGGCATTGGCGAGAAAAACGCTTTTTGTAGACAGACGGACCGACAGACAGACCGACAGACAGACACCGTTACGTTTTTAATATATATAGATTGATTTAGGAGGAAAACAATGACTGCCAGCTCATGGAGGGAAGGAAACATTATTAGAAATATACTATTAGCCATTAGAAAATAACGATGGATCGCGGCAACTATAGATCAAGTTTCTTCTGCGTATCATTTTTACGCCTTGCTCTTACGATTTCACATCAAAATAGAAATAAAATGTCTATGACTTGAAATCGGCTCTCTCTCAATTGAGGTAAAATAGACTTCTTTCATTGGTCTCAAAATGAAAAATGAATCAGAAGTAGTGAAATTCTGCATATGGCTTCATTCAACGACTGCCTTTTGATCCTTGCAAAAAGTCCTTCCAGACTATCAAAGTCTTCTTCAAATAGAAGCAGTCAATTCGGTCCACTCTAAGTGCGGTCATTTATATTGCTCTCGTGAGAGTAATTTGGCGTATTAAGGGAAATGAAGGTAAAATTAGAAGATAACGGTCGAATTAGTATATTTGTAGTTTTGATGTAATTTACAATGTCAAAGACTCAGTGAATGTGATATTACTCGTATTTCGGAGTGTTTGGGGCACATCGCGGTGTCCAGAATGTCCACCTTAAACTAACCGCAAATAAAATGTATGAGAAAACAAGCGGATTGGACTTTTAGTTTCATCTTTTTGTGAATAATCGTTTTTGTTATGTTAATTACGATGTATAGTATCATTGAGCTGATTCTTTTCGCCTCTTAGCGACTCATCACTTTGCAAGTGGATCAGTAGTTCAATGTCTTTCAAACAATAGTTAAAGACCTTATGTATATCTCATCGACTGGATCGACTGTCAACAAAATTTTGAACCAAAAAAGATCTCCAAAAATATGATTTTATTTTATGAAATCTCGGAATTAAGAGTCAATTCAATTAAAATAGATGCATTAAGATAAATAATTGAAGGAATATTAGAAAGATAAGAATATTTACAATTAGTAGTAGTGATATACCGAATGTCCCTGAGTGGCCAGCAAGTCTATCGCTCGCAGTATAATATTTCGTTTCTTCCTTATTTAAGTCTATAAATTACAATTATCACTCTATCAGATTTTAGAGGAAAGTAAGTAACATAAATTAGATAAGGGTTTTTTAGACTAAACGGAATCATTATAGTAAAAGATATTTTTGGCAAATAACGAATACGAGTTGAATGAAAATATGGATGTCCAAAGAAGAAAAGAATTGAAGATACTTAATTTAAATCTTCTCCATGCGTTCAGAAATGTAACGTCTAAACCTCGTTTCTGGACAATATTTCGGCACATAAAATGAATTTATCTCCATCGATCCATCGTCTGCGGTCGCACGCAGTCAATCCCCCTTCTCCCCCTTCTTATCCCCCCGTCACATCCTCGGGAGGCCTTCGACACCCATTTCAGTCCTCTTCCGGCGATTGTTTCTTCTTCCCCTTCAAATTCAGTCGTTGTGTTTTTACCTGATCCTCGACGCTAATAGATTGAAACAAGGGAGGCATGTTTCTTGTGCGCTAGCGTAATCTGGTTTACGCATTCCGAAAATTCGATCTAATCACGTCACTCTTCTCACTTGCAAAGTGATGGATTTCACTAAACATCTCAACGTGTTTCAACGCCTGATCTGCATGCTCGATGGGATTCGGCGACGGAAAATGAATAAATCGAAAGGAAACGGCGATGGCAACCATAAAATAAATAAATCCACTGTGAACAAATTTAGCCAAATTCTCTTTCTAGAAAGGGGTGGAATAAATTATTTGGATCGTTCTCTCCCAAATATCAGGAATATTTTAGCATTTTTTATTGTTCAGTGTACTATATATTGTATCTATTTTACGACAGTGGTGTGTGGGACCTGAAAACCACAATAAAATATTTGTTTATGAAAACACATATGCTAACTGTAGTTCAATTGTCCACCATCTAGTACCATGAATTACTCGTCATCATGATGGCTTTGCTGTTAAAATATTCGTTTTTTCTCATAGTTATCTATTTAGTAAAACTTTTTTCATCGTAGAGTGAAGAATGACTAAGATTGAGTAACTAAGACGCTCTCTTTTTGCAAAAAACAGACTATTCTTCAAAAATAGTACGTACGGTAGCCATCAGTACAAAATTCAGCAATAAAACATGCCCAATTATTCCCCAAAAAAGTATTTTAAACGGGTATTGTGTAGAAATTTTTGTTCTAATCGAATAATTTTACTACTCTGTCTTAACCTATAGAAAATGGCAAATAACTGTTTTATCATTAGATTAACTTTAATCGTAGATTATATTTACAACTCCACCACTAGATATGTTGTCTAACTACGGTGTCAATGATAATTTTAGTAGATTTCTTTGAGAGGTGATAAGGGCAGTAGATAGATGTATTTTTAAGGGTCTTAGATAGATCAATTCCTACTTATATTCCCTACCGATCTCATCAAAGTCGAACATCCACTTGTCTATTCGGGAGGCCCGGAATATAGTGCAAACCCACTGTATAATGCATTGCATGCTACCATGGATATAATTTTAATGTTTTTCATGCGGCAGATGTTTTTCGTCTGTTTTTATTCGGCTATGATCAAAGTACGCTCGCAAAGAGTATATATACCTCATAGGAAATGACTCTCACGATTCCATTACCAATTTTTCCGTGATCTCACTCATTCATGACATCCACGAACTTCGACCTCATTTCATGAAAGAGGTCAACTTGCTTCGGAAACTTATTTTGGCCCCTTGAGTTTCATATATCAAACAATATAAAAGATGATTAAAGATTTCCATTTCCTCTCTGCTCTTAGACGCGTCATCTTCAAAGAATTTCGTCCGCTTTTCACGTGTGCTTGTGAATGAAAGAGATTGGAGTGTCTTAAAAGGGTATTAGGTTGTATTAAATGTTGTGGTAGCACATGTGAATATCCGCAACCTCCGAATCGAAAGTCAGTGCGTTTTGCTGTTTTTTTGTTTGTCGAACGAAACGCTGTAACATCACTATAAACCGCCAACTTCTGCGTAGTTTTCATATTTTTTAATGGGATTTTTTTCAGAACTTCGACATTCCCATAGCTAACGTATGCCTTAGTTGCAAATCAAATTCAATCTTCACAGAATCAGGCGATGTTTGTTGGAAATACATAATGAAAAAACTGTACTTTTCCGCAACGTTTGATCTGAAACTGCACGCGTGTTATTTGTTTAAATTAAACATTGTGAAAAAAGTACGATTTTTTAGAGTCTCTTTTCAAATTAAATATTTCCTATTTTGTTTTTTCCTCTTTTTTCCATTTAAAGGTTATTTTTTGTATTTTTTCTCGCTCTCTTATCCTCACTTAAGAATATCATACGATGTAGAAGAGTAATATGTTCCATCTATGATTGATTTTAATATTTTAAATTTGGAATGGAACAAAAACGAAGCCCTTTCTACTCGAACCCAATCTCTCTCAATATAAGGTCTAGTGATAATAACCAGAATTAAGTATAGAAGAACATGACGTGCTTAACCCATTAAAGGCCCAATGTAAAAGAAATATTATTTTACAAATGAGAAGTGTTGTATACTTTTCCACGGCGTCTTGAAAAGTATAAGTCGCTTCTCATTCACTGTTATGAATTTTCACAACATCTCGGCCACCCCCATACCTTTTATTAATACTTTTATACCCATTTGCTAGGATTTAGTTGATGTTTATTAACCTTACTTGTTGGAACAAATCTTCATTCCGACCTGTGTCGAATCATGCGTGAAGAAGTCGAAACCGGTCCGATGACAAAACATTTCTCTTTGGAAATTGGATTTATTTCTAGAAGATCTCACCTAAAATAAATAAAAAATCAACATTAAAATATTAACTTTAATATAAATAAAAAATATATAAAATATCATCATTAAAATATTAACTTTATAGCGAAGCGAAAGTTATTATTTTTTCAGAAATTGTATCACTGGTACCCTGTATGTGGGTACATTATATGGTGCTTTAAAACGATTCATGTACAACACATTCTTAACTCTGAAATGTTAGGTCTTACTTTAATGTTATTTTGAAATGAACTTAATGATAATTTACAAAGAGCATTATTTCAAATTCTAGAAAACTAACGATACTCAAAGCCTCAAAGTAAAAATGCATCTACCGAAACTTAAAATATCGGTAGAAAGTAACATAAACATGATGGTTGCGGAATGTTCGTGATAGCGAAAATAATCAATGGTAGGGAGTTTGCAAAAATATTATTGCTGAGCAAGATTTTATTATTATAAAAGATTTGCAAATTTGATGCTCCAAATGGAAACCTTGAAATTGGCTTACGATTTTAATGTATATCCGACCGAAGCGAGTTTCCCGAATCGCTGTTTGGAAATCGTCTTAAATATTCTAAAATGATCTCGCTTTGCTCTTTCATTGCACAAATGGCCGTCCGAAAAACAATTCCTCCGCTCAGCCATCGCTTTAAAAATACCGAAAAAAGCCTTTCTTTTGTTTCCACAAATCGATATGTTTTTGTTGAATATTTCGAAGAATGTGATTTGAGAAATGAAGAATGCCGGAGATATTATCAAAGGAAAATATACCTTTTGCAAAGTAAACAACTCGATGATGGAACGTTAATAAAATATATTCCATTTTTGATGGATTTTCGCGTTTTTTATATCGAATGGAACAAAAGCGAAACCTTTTTCCATCCGAAATCACTGATTTCAAATCCGAAATTTCCCAAAGTGAACTTCACTTTTTTGCTCGAATGCGTTGCACTGCCCCGCGGAACAATCTCTTCGCCCACTCTTCTTTAATCATCTCTCTTTGCATTTCCTTCTCTCTTTCATAGATTCGTGCCATTTAAGGATTCCTTTAGCAGCAAACGCACTTAAGCGTGTTATAGGCGTTATTCTTCCGTAAGCGAATAACCGATATCGGTCGACGGAAATCGCTTTGCACTGCGGATAGTAAATTTATCGACTTTCCCAATGAAAAGTTTTTGGGTTCATTTTCGTGGAAGTATTCTCCTTAGAAAGGAGGGGAAAATGAATTTATTAAGTTTTTCGCCACTTATTCTTCTTTTGATTAAATTACTACGTTTGAAGTCTGTTGTGTCTAATATAGTATGAGGTATTCGAATCTTACTTGTATGTCGTGTGTGTCTATATATATCCCATGTATTGAAATTTGACTATCATAGGAATACAAATACTAGGTGTGAAATTTTTTAACGACTGAGTCACTCCCATATTACTCCCTATATTGCTGTAACATATAAGAGTAAAGTAAAACCCATATTAAATCTTCCCCCTCAATACGCGATTTTCTCCTCTCACACGAATCACATGGTGTAGATACAGCTATCTGCTTAAGACGCGGATTATTCCCGTTGCACTTTCAGCCAATCCTTTTTACATTCCCTGTGTCGCCGCCGCCCTTTCTCTTTACCTTGAGGTCTTTCGAGTGAATAATTTTGTGAAAATAAGATATCGCGAAGCAGAACTACTTTTATGCCACCATCTCGATCACTTTTTCTCACTTCTTGAACTTAAATAAAATAAATTCGGTTTTTGTGTTTCTTTAATCATAACTGCTCCGTTCAAAAATAAGCTAAATCAACTAAACGCTCTCTTTGTGCCAAAAGCAGGTCATTCCTATAATAAAATATGAGGAAACTGCAACCAGCATTACACAATCCGGTTTTTACAGTTACCCCGCTTAAGATGCGGTTTTATTACGCCTGAGAAGCGTCCCAATCAACAGCGATTAGTAAGGATACTTCTCATAGTTACCAAGATATTCTGTAAGATCACAGTTGATAGAAACTATAAAGTGTGATAAAGATTTTTATGCGCTGATCTGAGATGCCCCTCCATTTTCATTTTTATGATATTTTAGGTTCCACAATAATAAATATGGTACAATAACACATTAAATTAAAGAACAATACATTAATTATTTATTATATACAATAATACATTGTAGTTGTCATCAGGATCGGCCTGAGGAGTTCAGCTATGTTGGGCTGGCAGTCGCCCCTCTCACGTAAATGCTTTAAATATTTCCTTTATTTAAAGTTATTTTTCGAGGGAGAATTACTTTGAATTCATAAGAGTTTTATTTCAGCAATAATGATTATAATATTATTAACTCATTGTTGCTCTAATTATTGTGTTTTTGATAAATAAACCACAAGCATAAATTGATCGATAGAGAGAGAATGAAGTGGCGATTTGTATTGATTGGATCGATCAATCGACTTATGTATTTATTTTATTAATTTTTAATATCCCGTGCACTTCTTATCACTTTTAATGGTAGTGAAATCAATATGAGTCATGTTAACTTCATTTCCGTGAAATTAAGGATTTAAGTTTGCTTATTTCTCTTCCAAATTTGGTAGCAAATTTCGGTTAGGAATTTCCTGTTTCAACCTTAAAATCATCCCCGTATCTCTTTTTATAACAATTCTATGTCTGCTTTATGTAAAGACGTATTTAAACCTGCGAAAAATAATTTCTCGATGCGGTTATTCTTAATCTCAACGCAAACACCTTTCTATTTTCTTGAATTCGTCAGAAGTTGAATGTTGCCGACGCTAATTTTCTCGCTACAACTTCTCGCCTCTTTTAGCGATTTTTTCTGTTTTAGCGACTTTTCTCCAACATACTATATTACGCACATCCTTCACTTCAGGTAACATTAAATGTTTGACTTCCATGCAAATAAGTGATAAGAGACAAACATCTTAATATATGTTTGAATTATGCAAATTCTGGACTTATTTATTAATATATAATATCCACACTCCAACAGAGAGCAGGCATTACAAATATTCAACTCTCGGCCAGCAATAACAGGATGAATCCATTTATCTCAAGAAGTGACTCAAACGTTTTCTCCTATTCTGCAATCCAATTTTTATGAATATAATTGAGAAAATTTTATAAATTGAGAGTTATATGATATTGCATATTGTTAAATAAGTGTATAAATAATTGTTATACTGATAATTAGAAAATATTAAATTTTATTTGTAAATTTACTTATATTTCTTGTTGAAATATTCAAATAGTTATTGATGATCGTATGACGAACTGCCCTCCTCCCGACTACAGTGAATAACAGGCATGAATCTTATCCGTTTCGCCCAATAATAACGCCTATCTGTAGCTAGGATAATCGAAAAAAAATAAATATAGGCGAATTATTTATTCTTGAAATACTTTTTAATGATACACTTCTACTCATTTTAGAGGGGAGCGCCGTTGGGAAAAATTAGTATTTTCGCCGTCCATACAGAAAGTAAATCTACCTAAAATATTTGCTTTTTTTACAAAAACGGGAATATGTTACTTGAGCGTTTCTATCGCACTCCAGATTTTACTTAACATCGGTTTTTCTTCGGCATAATTAATAATAATTAATATTTAGTCAATTTGTAAAAATAATATGCATGGATCGTGATGAAACCAGTCGACTATTTGAACAGTTTTGCAAACGTCTATTAGATCGCATTTCGCCAATAATAATTGACTTTTTTCACAGAGTGTTTAAATTATTAATACGTTTCAAAAATGAAATTCGTTTGCATCACTTTTTTTTCTTTGTGGATGATGAAAACCGATCCTCTCATACGATACTCGCATAAATCATGTAATTAAACACCGTTATGATTGGAACAACTCTCTAATTATTAATTCCCTGTTTATTCTTTTTAATTCGTTATTATTTAATTGAGAGAGGTGTAAATCATGTTGTTAATTTACTATGCTCGAAACAGATTAGTTGAAATTATTTCAAGTTGGAAATACAAATAAAAATTCTAAAAGCTGATTACGCCCACTAAATAATATTTTATGAAAAAACGACGGTTTCGAGGGTGTCTCCAGGCAATCTGGACATTCACAAGTCCGAATAAAGAGAGAAAAAGGTACTATATAAAATAAGAATAGGAAAAGGTTGTCTTGCGAATGTACCAGTTGCCTGGATACACCCTCTAGGCGGTCATTTTTTTATTGTTATATAAATGTTGCAACTAGGCGAAGACGTATAGCACAATATTATTCAATTTAATTCCATCCAAAACAAATCACTAACATTATAGCAATACTTATGTACATCATACAAGGCATATTATATCTATACGATATATCAACATACTATGCAATTAAAAATAGGGTATACAAAACGTCTTGTTACCATTGTAATCTTTATCAATACATTTTTATCGATTATATTTCATATCGTATAGTTTTAAATGTCGTTTTCACAAAGTTATGATCAAAATACAACTACAATTCACCAAAATCCAGTAACAACCAACGCAGCTCAATAAAATTTGTGTAATTTGCATGTCTCATAAGCATTATTACCTAGATACATGGAGGATAATGCATCTGAACTCAGACAGCAGCATTAGCCATTGGCTACAATTACATATAGTTATAAACTACTTGATCTATATTTATATTTGCTACAATATTAACTTCTATAATACCTTAGGGTTTTATTTGAAACTTATCCTACGTAATAACATATTTCTATTTTGAGGAGTTGAAATTTTGAAATACTGTCAGCTTTTGTTGTTATTTAGATTAACTAATGAATATTTTCCATTAAGTGTCATATCAATTACTAGGTTTTTGTTAAAAAAATTTCAAATTAAAAAACGACGTTTTTCGTATATTTTGGAGATTAAATCTTTGTTCCAGAAATTTCTAATGCTTCGATTTTCTTGGATTTTCGTATTCAACTAATGGTGAAGTGCGCGGATTAAAGGTAGGTCTTGAAAGAATTTCAAAGAACATTGATCAGAGGCATAAAAGGAACCTCTTGCATAGAGACTTACATTTCAAAGAGAATTCCGGAATTGAATTTGTTGGCGGAAGTAGACCATCTTTTATAGCCTCCGACGGTGCGTCACTTCGTTTAACATACAGAAGCCGCAAATTTCCGATTATAAAAAAAGAGCGAAAAGTTTCGAAAACTTTTTTGCCTCAATATTTAATAAGGATTCATTTAGTCTCCCGTCTTCATTTTTTCCTTTCCGAGAAATTTGTAAGCGTTACTTCTATTACGTTAGCTTTGCACTCCGTCGCTCTTATTATTTCTCAGGGCTCACATTTTTAAAATTCCTTTCCGAAGATGCCACAATTTAATAAGAGTATCGGGAAAGCCTCGCGTAATTTAACTTGGGCTCACTCCGCCTTTTTTCCTTTGAACTCCGAAAGGTATTACAAGGGGTCCAGATTAATGAAGTTTTACTTTAGTCGGAGAGCCTAGCTTACTTTCCTTTTTTTCGGGTAATTTGTTTAAGCGTCGAAAAGTATTCGGTAATCGCATAGATCGCTAATAGAAGAGGTGGCTTTGCTTTACAACTAGAGATGTTGATTTTGTTCTTACGGACACTTTGGGAAGTCGAAGGAGAAAAGCCTCGGTTACTTTGAACTAAGGGTGGGGAAAGATTAAAAGAAGGGCTTAATTTACTTAATAAATTCAAAGAAAGTGCGTTTATGGAAAAGAGGCTCTGCATGTGTGTGTTGTAAAAAGTAACTTGGGTTGATCGGAAAACAAAGGAATGGCTGTGAGGAAAGGATTTTAATCGAGGTAACCAAGCGAAGGCAGAGTTAATTGGTGGTACAAACATTGAGAGGAGAGTGATTGCTAAAGAAAGCTGTCGAAGTAAAAATTTTAAGGGAAGACAAAGAAGAAAGCTATAAGATGACTTAAGGGGTGCGGTAAGTTATCAAGAAGAAAAAGAATATGGAATATTAGAGGACATGAAAGTCCCCAAACGTAAAGATACATCTGTTCGGTCTTAGAATATATAGCCTATATGATGCTCCTTCTTTGCTGCATAGGATGTTCTGATACTGCGAGGAAGATCAGAGAAATTGATGCTGGAACAAGTCGATTCAGAAATTTATTTTTTTTTCACGAAGGATACGTGAAAGTAATTGATTTGAGAAGTAAAGTCATGACCTCTTGCTGTATGCCGAACAAAATTATTATTTTGTATCAGTTCAGGATATTCTTAGGTGAAAGAGGAATCCTCTCACATGGATCGCCATTGTTCAGCATTTCGAGATATGTCGAATAATTATCATATTTTTCTGTTATTACTGACCCGAACTTCACTGCTGCTCCCGATTCAGCGACTGCTGTGTGTGAAGTAGGGAATATAAATGGAGCAACTGCTGTAGCACTCAAAATTTATTGCAACGTAAATGTTTACTAAATTTGTTTCATCATCAGTTTAGGAAAGCAGTCGAGGTTTTGCGATTTTAAACAGAAAAAAAACATTCAGTGATGCAAATAAGAATGTTCATTTATTTCTTACTTCTTCGTTCTTTTTCTATCTTTAAAAGATATTTTTCTTTAATTTATCTGCATATATAGCATCTAATCATTTTTAGTTAAGGATGAACATTAAACAAAAGTTAATTAATATAATAATTATTTTCGTCTAAACTTACTATGCCTAAGATAGAATCGAATCCCAGAAAATTGATTTAGTGTGTGGATCACTCGAAATATCTAGAATATGAATAAAGTTGATTTTTATTTGTTTAAAATACGAGCATAGATCATATGATCGTCTGCGTGTAACTTCCGTTCTCCGGCTGGTTTGTTAAATCGATCTCATCCGACAGTTGAATGATGTTATCCACACAGTGAAAGAAAGAGCTTTATTGGACAACTCTGGATGTTTAGAATTGTTGTTATCGATGTTATTTTCCGGAAAGAACTGCTTGAAAACCCTCGGAAATATGTTATTTAATGAGTTAATTTGGAGACGTGATGAATGGCAGAGTCTCGTAGATGATCACCATATTACCTCACTGAAAAATAAAAGGGAAATTCGCCGGAATTTATGACCACTGATTCCTATTTTTTCGAATGCGCCGAACAAAGCAAAACCGTCTCTGCTTTCCCGTGCATTTCACCACATTTGAATTATTTTAACGTTAATTATTTATTGGATATTCAGAAATGAATCAAAAATTCATCATACGGCTGATGAATAATGGAATTTTAATTATCTGAATATTAATAGATTGAAAGCGGAGAATGTTTTTTTCCTCTCGTAAAATCCGTGCTGTCAACAGTTTTTGACTCACTTTCACTAGGTATCGTGGTGAAACCATATTCGATTCTCTTTTATTTTTATTCGTTTGACGCACTTTTAGGAACACACGTTTTGTCGCTCACGAATTTAATTTTTGATTCTCAAAACCGTACTTTAATCCAAATGCCACGATGACTTCATAGTGTTCTTATATCAAATGTCTTAGAAATGAAACTACCGCGGTCCTTTGGACTAATGAGTGAACCGAAAAAACAGTCATTTTTGACGGATTGAAAATCGAAAATTTGAAATTCTTGAACCCGAACTGAAAAAAGTTTTGTTTATTCCAAATATCAGTTTCTAAAATCCTAACGTAATGTAGGATGAAGCATGCTAGAAGTTCGTAACATTGCCTTGCAACCAACTAAAATGAATAAATATTACTTCTCTTCTAATATTTTGATTTATTCTTCTAATATATTGATTTATAAAGTACTCTTGATTATCTGGAATCGGATTAAGCGAGATGGGGATCAACCGGGGTGGAAAAAACCGAACTCATAACTTTTGATTAATTTTTGTGTAATTCTTCTAATTTACTTTTTGTAATATAACAGTACTGATCTGCACTTTCCTTCTATGTTTGTAATTAATTCTGTTCATTGTAAAAATCAAAGTTCTTATTATATATCAAAAATATATAAGCTCTGTAGCTCAGATTTTTATGAATTTTGAATTTTATGGGAATTTTTTGAAGGAGTGTTTCTTATATGGACATTAGATTGAATTTTTCAAACCGGGATTCTTTTATGCCGAGATTTATCAATCCCAGATAATCTAGAGTCTTCTGTAGTGCCTTAAATATCTCTAGTTTCACCCCAAAATACATTTCACCCAAAATATTATTTATATGAAATAAAGTTTCATCCAAAATATATTTAAATGAAGAAAGCTACAGATGTTAAATTACCTTAAAGAAGGGGTAGTTTCGAATATCGGAACGAACAATCGGAACTAAAATTATTACGCTGCCCCGATGCAAAACGGCTCTCCAGCCATATTTACACTATATTCAATACATATACTTCCCTTAGTATTGCGTATGTTAGATGCACTGTGAAGGAGTCCCTCGAAAGCCCTTGTAGTGCAGCGCATTTCGTTCGCCATTTGTTTTTAAGGAGGAGGCAGGTAACGAGAGGAAAGGATCGATATGTGACCCAGA
Organism: Pachydiplax longipennis; assembly: GCA_036926295.1. Classification (NCBI taxonomy): domain Eukaryota; kingdom Metazoa; phylum Arthropoda; class Insecta; order Odonata; family Libellulidae; genus Pachydiplax; species Pachydiplax longipennis. The sequence continues at coordinate 6,070,882 of JAVFKF010000024.1, read as the reverse complement.
TCGAGAGCCAAATCGCATGCAGTCGATCCTTCCTCGACTTCTTTGATACCCTCGATTAAAATATCGCTTTTACAAAAGGTGCCAATTCCGCTCTCCTTTTTTTTCGCATAACCGGAGTCTTCTCGAGGCCATCCTATTCTTGCTAATGGATTGCGCCATTTCTGCTCACCGATGCTTTCTTTCGTTACAAATTCCTCCTGTTTGATTGTCGTGTCGTTCTCTCTCATTTTGTAATTACATCTGATATATTTGCGTTTAGATCGGTGGAGTATATCATCTGTGAGCTTTTTATTTCTACTCAGTATTTCTTATTTCCAGATTACGGTAAGGGTTTTTTGGTTTGCTATCTTTTAGTTAACTCTAACTTTAGTTAACTTTAAGTTTTTAGTTTAGTTGGTTTGTGCAGGTTTTCAACCCCCTTTTCTGTGGGTGTTTTCCTGATGTGAATTATTTTTCCTAAGTTTCACTTAGGTTTTTTTTATCCTCATCTATGTTAATCGTTTCCTCTGTTAAATTGAATACGCAGTTAATCATTATTTTTTGATATGATCTCTATTGATTAAATGGAGGAAAAGACCTTATCGTCTCATTTTCGTCCGCAATAAACAAGATATTTATTTCATTTATTAATGTTTTATTGATAAAAATTAATAAATAATTCATTATATTAATTGAGGTATTCACCCCTGAATGAGGTCATAAATGGCAATTCAGTTTCCCTGCATCTAGAGACGGTTTCATTTTTTATTTCAGTTGCAGTTCGTCCCATGACACTGCTTTACCTTTATAACTTGTTTGACTTGCGTAAAAACCAAATACTACTTCATTTCGATGGGAACTCTCATAGTCCATGTTATGTTTGTTCTATTTAATATCTGAACCGATGGATTATTTGTGAAATCGAGTTGGAGCATATGCATAACAACCCTTAGCAAAAGTCATATGAGTTTGCTTCTTTTTAGGTATCATCTAGAGAGATAATCCAAGAGGCATTTCTGAATACTTATAGTTAATCCACTACTGAAAATATAGCACTTATCGCACTTAAAGCAATGAAAGCCGTCGAAAATCTCTACTTATTTTTAAATTCACGCCTAATTCCTTCTCAACTTGTCTTACTTCGATGTATTTCTAATTTCCCTTCTACTGAATCATCGAAATTTCAGGTCTATAATGTATTCCTTCAATTGCCTTCGTAGTAATATTGTAAATCGGTGTTTCTAGCATTTCAGAATAACAAATTTATTTATCTTACGGCAAACAAGAGAATGTGTTGGAAAATTCATTGTCATTAATTACATTGCAATTAATTCACGCGTGAACTCATTTCATTTCTGAATACAATACAAATTCTTTATCTAATTACAATAAATATTGACATGTTTTATCAATAATTCATTTTTCAATAATCATGAAATATACTATACTTTACATTTATTATAATCGCAGTAAAGTACATTTAGCATCTATAGTTTCTTATTACATTTTTAAATTAACTTAACATTATGATCTAAATAAACATGTTTTAATTGACAAACAGATAGTTAAATGGAGATATTTGCAAATTCGTATACAGCCACATGCTCCTTTCATTAAAAAATCCTTCTGCACTGTAAAATGACCTGCAAAGCTTGTATTTTTCAAAGAGAAGTTCACCTGGTCGTATATTTTTAAAGCCATTATCTCGAATCTCTTAACAGTCAGTCATATAATGGGGTCCTCAAAGTTAACTTACCTCCCGTTCATGAATGTATTTTTATATTTTTCTATGTTCAGAACCTATGTTTTATCCTTAATATCCTTTCTCGGTGTTTCAAGATAACCTTTCAGTCAACGAAGGAACGTTTTCATTTCCATTTTATTCGTTGACGAGATACTGAGCTTTGCCAGAAAATCGATATTCAATTTATTGTTCATTAAATTTCTCTCTCTGAACAATAACAAATATTCAGAATTAATCAACTCGCAAATGACGTTTGCGTATTTATTTTCAACTTCAGCGCTCTCCGTTATAAAATCAAAAGCCTCTCTCAAACAATACGCAGTGAGAGAATTCAATTCATACAACTACGTGTCGGCAGGAGAAGTAAGCTTTATATTCCAGTAACAGAATTAGAGCTGCAATTTGATGGAAATTGATAAAATATTATTTTTCGTCGATCATTTTAATCATGGAAATATCTATCGAGAATCGTTGACACCTGGTCTTTTTTATTCTTGCGGTACTGTCACTCCAAAATGTTTTATAAACACCACATTACATTTCTGAAGCTAAACATAATCATCTGAATGAGCGAAATGTTTTCAATATAAAGAGATACAATTTCTATCTTTAGCTAGCGTTGTACAAAAAGGTTTTAATTTTTAGAGTCAACGACTCTCTGCATATACGAGATACTCAGAGATACTCAGATGAGTATATATACGAGTATACTCAAGTTGTTCTGGCTGTACTCAGTGGAATGCCATCTAAAGTCAACGTACCTAATATCCTGTTCTTTCCACGTTTTTTATTTTGACGACCAGTTTCGATCTCGTCATGATATTGATGGTCGCTAAGTTCGAAACCAGTCTTCAAAATAAAAATTGTGGAAAACACATTGTGTTAGTTGGCGCTTACTGCGTAATTAGAAACACTGACAGTTTTTAGTTATTCCTTTGAACATAAATCGGTTTCATACCGCCGATTCATGATTGAATAAGACAGTTTTTCCTAATTGTGGTGCTAAATTCATTTAATTTCATTTTTATCTATGGATTGATGTTAGTGACAAGTAAGGTTTGATAATTTACTTTGACGACGGTTTTATTTTATAGAAGATTTTGAGGCCTCTTAATTTAATTTATTTTATTTAACCTCCTGTTGACAACGCTTATATTGTATTTTTAAGCAATTATAAATTGAATTGATTTTATAATATAATTGCAATAATAAAAGATAAACGGAGATCGAGAATAAGGTAATGTATATTGGGTGATAATGGAACATAAGTATAATTGATTGGGAACGTATTTTGGAATTGTGACGTAACGACTAGAGTACACGTAGAACGCTATGCCTTACCGTACCCTTACACATGTACTGAAAGATAACATTTTAACTCGTAAATTTAAAGTTGAAATTTAAATTTAAAAATAATTCAGGGAGGAAATAGATGATAATCATATCAACTAATGATTTCAACATCCAATTATAGAATATAGAGTGTGTCCCAGCAGTTGTGCTATTGCGTCCTTTATTGACTGAAAATTAATCGGTCGAGTTTGAAAATGCTGAGTGAAATTAAATGCATAAACTGCCGTCCTTTGATACGCCCAAAATTAATTATTTCGGCCCATTAGTGTAAACAATTTGTTGAACACCTCACAAACTGCCCACTCAAATTAGATACGTATGTCAGCCCTTTTTCTATGAATTTGTGTCTGGAACGTACATCTTTTCAGACTTTTGAGATCCTATTTTTTAACCCGGAAATTTCATAATATTTCCTATTGAGGGTGTTTAAATTCATCAGTTCTATTTCTTATCAATTGGAGACTCCGAAATCATTTTCTCATTTTAGGGAAGAATTATATAAGTATCTCCTTCCAACTTTTATCGATTTTAATATGTTTTAAGGGTTATCATCCGTGTTTTTATTTTTTTTATTTCGGATATTTTCATCTTGGTAATTTCTGTATTTTTTGCTCTTTTGTTGCTGACAGATGACCGTTGGCTCTCCCCTCTTTTGGAATAGAATTTATTAAGTCTTAAAAAATAAGTTTAATCAATGGTTAATTTACGAGAGTTAAGAAACTTGTAATGTTACTAGTATTATTTCTAATTTTATTACTACTTGTATATCCAAGTAATAGGAGTAATTTGTATAAGTAAGTACATATAACCCAGATTTTTGTATGTCTATGTATAGCATATAATTCACTCATCCTCTGGCAGTCAGAGTGGAAACACACTTTTTTGGTATGAAATCCAGAGGAAGAATCAAACAAGAGTTTTAGCGCGAACCAGCAATTTATCACCACAAATTGTTATTATCTATATTGGAGGTTCTTCCGGTGCAATTGCACATTTTTTCTATTTTCATTTAATGTATTTGTGCTTGCTTTACTTTATTTTCTCTTATTTTTCATCTTCTATTCTGCTAATTGAAATTTTGGCTCAAATTAGAGATGACTTTCGTAACTAAAAAAAGCAATCTACCTATGAAAAAGTACCTCTTAAACATCACCCTTTAAAATGGACTATTAACGTGGTTAACGACGAACTTACGACGTACTTGGTTAACGATGAGTGACTGTAATCATGTTATGTCTTGAGTAATGGCCCAGAATTTGGTTTAAGACACCTCATCGATGGGTTGAGGATTTCAATATAACTTTAAATATTGATATTTAAATGTGTTCATCTGCATATTTGAAGTATACAGTGGTTGTGGGAAGGAATAAATCGATTATTACATTTGTGGGGAATCGCACCTTCAATAAAAACTGTTCTCTACGCCTTCAATAACAACGGTTCATCTACGTATAGACCCTACAAGGATGCTTTCAGCGTGTGGCAGGGGGTGCATTACTCTACTTTTGCACATCGATTCTAGCAAAGTGAATTTCTTTATCTACTAATTCTTGCATTAATTTGTCTGATTACAATTGCTTTATCAGCCTAAATGAAAAAGGGGGCGCATAATATCGGATACATATTCTACGAAAGTACTCTCTCTGAATTTATTAAGTCAAAGATTAATCTCCTGTCGTCTAAAGATTTCCATCCTTCCTCCGGGATAGAAATATGCAGAATAAAAAAGAAATTTGCGAATTACCTGGATTCGAACCTGTAAACCTTAAATTACCCTTTGAAATGGATGGCGAACCTATGCATACCCATTGTCCTTTAGTAGAAGATATATAAGATAAGAAGATATATTTTGCTTCCCGTTAACGACAGCATCCTGGGACGGATTACAATCTTTAACCAATACGGTATATACGGTGATTCAACGTAATCTCTAATTAAAAAAAAAACACTTTCCTAACATTTTTCCCATAGAAATCTCTTCAGACATTGCCAATGTTAAACACGCCATATGAAGGGTCATTCGGATGTCCCGAATCTTCGATAACGGGTTATTTGACCTCTCTCGTTAAGGAAACGCATAAAAAGGAAGATCCGCCCCAATTGGCTCAGTGTGCAATTGCCCTCTACTATTAGCCATCCTATGCGTCTCTTGACCCCGATCGATAAAAATCTACAATATCTACGTACTTATGCGAGAGAATCGGCTTTTAAATTACATCAAAGCGGACCTATGACGCTGGAAATTTCATCAATTACCCATATTTCGTCGGCCTCTTGAATATTATCGGTACGAAATGAAATTTACGGTTAACTTGCCGTCCCTTTGAGACCGATTATTTTTACCCTTCGTTCGCTGTTTTTCTTCAAAAGAATCGATCTTCGCTCTTAATTGAATTAATTCAAAAATATTGCGCGGAAATTTCCTCGGTTAATGCATCTTTCGTGTTTCAGTTTAAGCCTCTTATGGGATGACGGTATTTAATGTTTTGTGGCTATTCTATCTATGTATAGGTGAGTATTGAGAAGGGAGTGCTTTAAGTATTCGAATCACTGACGATTAATAAGAAGATCATTTTTATTGCTCACTGGTTAAAGTAAAAATCAAGCATTTCTTCTTCAAAATATTTTAAAACACGCTCAAAAGACATAGTGAACAACACTTGTAATTGCAGAAGATATTTCCTCTACATGCAGCATTAAACTATTATGAAAAAAGCATCCTCTGCTACAATAATAAAATATGTCAAGCGATATATAAGACAGCTAACAACAACTGTAAAGAATTTCAATCCTAATAAACTTCATACGGGAAGCTAACTTACTGAATATGTACAACAATAAAACAATATATTCAACAATATATTTAACACTAATACAATATATGCAACAATTACAACAGAGATGATACCTAGCTACAACTATAAAATATTTCAATCCTAACAAACGTAGAAATCATACATATTCACATGAAGTTAACTTACTAAACAAAAATTTATATACATCAGCTTTATTTCCTAACCAAACATTCTATATTATCTTCACATAAGTTTTTTTCGGGGTTCCCAAATTTCGCAATATCACGGGAATCATACGAGAGGCTGAACAAATATGAAGTAGATCGACTCAACTTTTGTGAGTGTGAAGCGATCAGGAAAAAGGAAATATCCTTTGAAAGCTAGTTGCATTTTAATTTCTTTTTTCATCGAAGGAACTAAAACTTTGCGATTCGGATCGCTTCCGCGAATTTTAAAAACATGATCACATGACCGGTTTCGGCCCGTTTGGTCATCCTCAGGATGGTAGTGTGATGTTATTTAGAAGTAGTGTAGAATTTTTTATTTATTTTAATTATTTATTGCGAATATAAAATCGAATTCCACATAGTAGAGCCTAAGCATACTGAGTTCGTTTGATGATAAAACCTTTTCTTTCTCCTCAAAATACTTTATCTCTCGCTGATAAATGTTTTCTGCACTCTTCAAAATGAAGTCCTAATTTTCCATCTTCAATCGCTTCTCCTCTGACACTCTTGTCTCTTAATTTATCTTTGACGGAAATTCTCCAAATGACGCTTGTTTTTCCTTCTTATTTTGCGGTCCTGTGTTTCTTTAATCTCTTTTTCCCCTCGTAAGCCGATTCAATTTTCTGCATTATTCGCTCTTATTCTTTTACCTCCGTCATTTCACGTTATCGTTTGAATTTCCGCTTCATCTGAAGCGATGCTCCACGGGACTTGATCATTTTTTCCCATCCATTGCTTTCGACTGCACTTTTCTTCCATTGATGTGCCGACGATTCTGCACAATTTCGAAAGGATTAATATCTCCTCCAAATTTATTTTCCTTCGAAACTTGGTTTCTGAGACGTTTATGTTCACGGTGTTTTGCATAGTTGTTTATATTCATTGAATTATTAATTTATTTATTTCTCTTCTGTCCGTTAAGTTACACTATTTGACGGCATATTCGATTTATCTTTTCTTCGAAGTTATTCCTACATAATCGAATCCTCTTCTTAAATGCGAAGGAATTCTTTTTACCCTTTTCGTCAATATCGAAGGAGTTACGATCGAGATATCGAACGACCTTGGTAGATTTGAAAGCATGATCTTAGAAAACATAACCTGCAAACGGAAATTTCAAATTTAAACGTAACTTTAACTTAACAGTGCGTCAAAATTTTTTCTTGAATTTTCCCAACTGAAAAGAGAGTTTTTATGCCAATGCGTCTTAAATTCCATCAATTATACACGTATGTACAAGTTCTTTGAATATACACTCATTACAATCAAATGACATTAATATGTTTAACGTAGGCTCACAATATATAATGTATTGGTATTAAACATTATGATTATAATGAGTAAATGGATTTCAAGAGGACCACATGTGCTACCTTGATTTTAGAACATTTGAGCTCTTGAATATCTTAACAGTTATCATTGGAATGAGAACTTCTCTTCCTTCCATTCCCTTACCTCTATCAATATAATCATGTTGTTTGTAACAAAGGATGCGTGAGATTACGAACTCCCATCGTTTTTCCGTTATTAGTTTAAGTGTAAGGAATCATCGTTTATTAGAATACTTCAAAGTAAAATACTGAAACGTTTCCCGAAATTCATTTCGTTAATTTTCCAGCCCTGAATGAAGTTGTTGATTTTGCAACGATCACTCAATTCTTTGATCTTCCTTTGTAGAAGTAATCTCTGATATTACCAGTCATACCCCTTTGTAATACCGCATTTATTGAATCAGATTTGAAAGGTACTGCTTTTATTAAATTTTAAATGGGCTATGGAAGATTCTCTCTCCTTTGCTTTCGATATAGTATCCATTCCTTATTTTTCGTACGAAATGGATAAATATGGAATATTTTTCTCTACTGTATATGCTACCAAATAAGCTATTAGAACTTCTGAAATATCATACAAATTTAATCTGACGTGATTAAAAACGATGAGGAGTACTCGTGCGTTCTGTTCAGATAACTAATAAAGGATTCCATATGAATATCTCAAAAACCAATGAACAGATCCCCCAAAATATTTGCTATGAATGCCTGAAAATTTACATATTACATCCCACAACCTAAATTTGATCGTGGCTTCAGAAATTTACATTAAGTAAACTTATTCAGTCTTGTGTTTTCTTATTCCTCACCTGATGATGGCCAAACGTGCCGAACCGGTCATGTTTTTAGTATTTTAATGGTTTTATCTTACCTCAATATATGCATACATACTTCCACAATAATTTTGGAAAATTCTAAGGCATTGTGAGTAAAAAATGGAGAGATGTTTCTTTTTACACCCATTTCCTTAGCATTAATACAAATTAATAGTGAAAATAAAAACAACGTTTTTTCAAACAAATATAGTCAATTTTTGTAAAAATCACTAATTTTCTTTTGTTTATTAACTTTCGGTGAATTATTTACGAAACTTCCTGTTTTCGGATATCTATAGCGTGTGAACGAGATGAGAAATTCAGCGTTTAATAAAAATAACAGCACTTCTTCAGAACTGATTAATACGAAGTCCAAATTAACTCTGATCTGCTGGACCTATCACATAGGTGTGATATGTGATCATTGGAACGAATGGAGCTTCTAAATTTAGAATCTACTTATGTTTATATAGGACTACTTTATCAGTTTAACCAACTGTCTTCCAGTTCCGAATTAAAGAACTATACTTCAGGTTTAAAAAAAAATCTAAAAGAAATAATTCTTATTAAGTGTAAACCACATTTCGTCGCTTCTTCACCGGCCTTTGTGCGCAGAGTGAGTTATAGGGCGATTAAACCGGTTAAGAGGAATTATTCCATGTGGTAGATATTTATCATTTTAGGGTTATTTTAAAATTTCCAGTTTCAAATAAATTCAATTTATCCTAAAATTAATGTGTATGATCAATCGGGACTCCTTCAAAAGAAATATGCCGTACAAGTTTTCTTTCTTTTGAAGGTGGTCATCTTTGAATTGAATGAAATGGCGTCTGAGGAAGGTACGGTCGCGTATTTGTGCGCGTCCTCTGGAATGCGGATCTGCATCTTGATTTTGGCATGCGCCTTTGTTCTCTTAGAAACAATTGTCAACCTGCGTCTCAAGTGAATTAAATATGATGGCAAGAAATCGCTTTTTGCTGCGAAGCCATAATGCCCAAAAGCTGCCATTCGGAAACAAAGGAAATACATCAGCTTGGAATTAGCCTTCGGAAATACGTAATACGGAAACATGTAATGTGCTAAAACGGACTAATTGCTCTCAAGTGAATCTCGTGTTCACTTAATATTTGATCTAAAGAACCCAAAACCAAGGCCAACGTGTTTCCGTGCTTTTCAGAAGCTGTTCTTTTCATTTTACGACTTTTTCTTTTCTAAATTTATTGTCAACAACAAAGGCAAAGAAGAGCCAAGTAGACCATCTGCGTAGTGTTGATTCTAGTTGATTTTATTCTAACGTCGGCCTATCCGTAATTTAAAAGGACTTAATTTCAAAACATGAATAAATCTTATAAATTATTTATACCATATACACATACTTGTATGTACCTTATTATATGTTATTAATAATTTCATTCCTTTTTCTTGCAGGTGAGTACATGGGATATTATCCTTGGTCGATCCTTCAGCTAGTTCCAGTAAAGGTATATGTAGATATACGACCTTATGATTCAATATCGTGATGCAATCAACTTCAATCGTCATCTCGGATACTTAACTCGCATTTAATCGGAAACAAAATATTCCATTACATGTATTTAGATGAGAGAGGATTGGACATTTTGAAATGAATAACGTAATTATAAATTCTCAATCATAGCGTACTTGAACTTTGGAGTTATTTTCTAGATGATGCGCCATTTTGTTATTATATAGCGAAACAATGGTTTCTGCCAATCAAATGAAAATTCCCCAGTAACAAACCAAGTGTATCAACAATATTTTGCATCAGTTCATATTTCGCTGCGCAAAGCCTTGAGATCAAAGTGTAACTTAGTTTTTGTATATCCCACGTAATAAACAATGTGTCGATAATTCTCATTAGATATCGCCGTCATAAAAATAATCAATGTATGAAGATCTTTAGTGATTTTCGGTCGTTTCTGATTCAAGGCGAGGAAATCATAAAAATTGCAAACGTAATTAATAATTGATCTGTCAGCACCCTCGGTATTGTTACAACCATTCAGAATATCGTTTCTAAAAGGAAGTAGGAGAGTTATCTAGCATTAATTCTCACATTTTCATATTAAAGAAATGTAAATACATATATTTCATGCAGATCATTTTTCCTTTAAAACGATTTATTTAGGTTGTCAAGTGATTTGTCAGACGGCTGTTAATGAGGTTTGGAATCGATATCCGTCTTTAGGTCTTCAACTAGAGAATAATTCCTCCAATTCGGTAATCCGGTGCTTCGAGCACCTAGACGACGCGTCGCGACGCTAGTCCAACAGACTGCTAACGAAGCGTAAATGTCTAAATGAGATAAATTGTCCTATCATTATCTTACTAGTGAATTCCCCCATCAAAATTCTCGGAACTAAAATTAAATTATAAAATATGTACAACTATCTGGTTATGCTGAATAATCAAAAATAAAAGTAATCCTCCTCCAATTTTAAATGATTGAAATTGGAGTTATAAATATAAATGGAACGCCAAGAAAATAATTTGATAAAATTTTAATAAATCCAATTCATGAGAATTGCCGAATTACCTAAAACTCTGAAGTGCTAGATTAACAAAAAATGTTTGTACTGTTTAGTATAATTAAAATTGAATAAGAGCAGGATTTGCACTAAAAATCGAGTGTCTTTTTTATATTTAGGTATATATGTTTATTAATAATGATGATTCAAAAGTTTTTATTAATAATTATTTAAAAATAACTTACCGATCCTTTGTTTATTTAATGTGTATTTCCACTGATGCATTGATTTTATAATATATTTATCGAATCGTCCTTTCATGATTGGCCATAGTATTACCCAAGTTGTAAATCGGTATCGCATTTCTTTTTCGCAAGGAAGGAATGGATATAAACATTAACTTCGAATCCCTGTATCTATTTCCTGGTTTAATTTATCGTGAAATTTCAACCCTCGGGAGATGATAATTTAAGATTCCTTCCCCGTAATCGGTTTTCCGAATTTGGCACTAAGCCCTTTGAGGCGCCTCTGATTTTGTTACTTCGCTTGTTTCCTACCACTTCTACCGAAAAAGCTTTTCCGGTTCACCTCTTTCCATCCCCGTTTGCCTTCTTACTTCATCTTTATTTTTGACGTCACTGTGATGCTCCTAATTGCTCCCTTGAAGCGAAAATCAAACGAATGTTTTAACCTCTCTTCCGCATTGCATCCGATGGATTACCTCATCGAATATATATATGTTTGTATCTTTCGGCGGTGGAAATATCGCAAAGATCGCTGGAATTCTTTCCGAATATTTTCCTTAGGAAATATTCCCTCTCTGAATCCCTTTATTCCTCAATTCGAATGAAAAATGCGTTCCACGAATGATCCTCCTTTACGTTTTCCGAGATCTTCCATATATTCACAGTTGCGTTCTCTTTCTTGCATGATCTTCGATGCATTCTGTTGAACATTTTTTCCTCCGTTCGCAGTAAACCCGTTTAAAACCACTCAGTACGTGGTTTTATTTCTTTTCCGGTCCCATTAACACTAAACACTTGGTCAAAATATTGCTTATAAGGCGGATATTTCCCGTTCTCAGATAGAAATCATTTTCGCAATCATAAAAACAATAAATGGACGATTTTACCAAGACCACAAGATAAATCTGAAATAGTCAATTAAATTTAAAATTAATATTGTCAATCTTGACTTCTTGGAATTTCGTATAAACCATTATGAAAGGAAAAACACTTATTGTTAGTGACTTACAAAGTAGGCTTTCATTTCGACATGTTTCGTCATTGAGTTGACACTTAAAGTGAATAAGTACGGAAATTTAGGGCTTTTACATGAGATGGGAGGGGTGAATTAATCGTCTCACCCCTATTATATTTGTTAACCCTTTCCTCTCCTATCTCATATATTGGCCTTACAATTCTCTACTTATTCACCTGAAGACGTCAACTCGTTGACGAAACAAATCTACTGTGGAAGTTTCCAAGTGTTTTTCCTTTCAAGATGCTCAAATTACATTTATTTGATGGCACGGTAAAAATCATCCGCTGCATGTCTTTACAATGTGTTGCCATTGATATCGAAGATTCATTTGCCTGTTCTACTCTCTTTCCTAAATAGGCCGAGAAGTTAGCGATTTATGGTTGCGGCGAATTCACACGCAGAACCGTGAAGAATTTAATTAAAATTATGGATTCGCTCGAAGGTGGTTTTATTTTAGCTCGAAGGTGGTTATTCGCCTTTTTTTTAGCGCCATGGCCTCGTTCGAAAGGGCAGCGGAATCAACTCCTTCAACTTTCTTACCGAGAAACACTGCCGACGGAAGTTAAGGTTGTTAATTCTTTTTTCCCTTCCGTATGTAGATTTAGCTTAACTCTCTCAGCGTTGTAGCACCCTAGGGTATGCAGGCCGCTGACCCTCGCTCGCTACCGATTTGATTCTGGCGAGTTAACGACTGCGGTCGAGCGGATGGAATGCCTCTTAACGAAAACGCACTCATTTTAGCATAAAGGAGTCGTTATTAAGTTCATTCACTGTACTCAGGGCTGGTCCGAAAAGTACTCCAAGTAGATACTATAAAAACGTCCATTTAAAAGAACTATTTAAACAGATAATTTGATGGAATTCATTCATCTGAATATGACGATCACTCGTTGTAACCGTTCGTGCGTTTCGTTTAATTAATGTACCATTTTTTGGTACTTTATTTAAGAGATTAAGAAATGGTACTGAAATAAAGTACCATTTCTGTTTTCCACTATACATCGTCTGATTCTGTGAAGTTTATTGATGGAATTAGTTTCAATTTATTTTATCAGTAATATTTGTAATGTTATTATAAAATATTTATCCGAATACGATCATATTAATATTGAAACTAAGAAAATGGATTGATTAACATAAAGAAAACGTATTTAAGAGGACCCTAGTATTTTTGGTTGGTATTGATTAATTAAACTTTTGATTCGACATTGATTGAATAATACTTTACCAGAAAACTTCCAGGTACGTCTATTTCTTTATTATTAATTATTTCTTAAGTAATCCGCCTATGATGAACTATCCATTCTGAAGTGTAAATTAAAGAAAATAAAAATACAATTCTTGAATAGCGAGTTGTGTACACAGTGAGTAGTTTGAACAACCTTTTAGCCCGTGTTATTGTAGGTAATCTAGTGTATAGTATCTTGCAGTGGAAAATTCTTCAATTGGGATAGTAGTAATAATAATAAATAAGCAATTGGTAAGCAACAATGACAGCCCGTTTATTTGGTAATAAGAAGCCTGCCATTCGATCACTTTGAAGAAAATAAAGATGTTAAAGATTTGCTATATGGCAAGAGGTGATGGCTCATTCCCCGCCTCACGGAAGCATTTGTTTTTGCATGGAAAGGTAGGATTGTTTGGATGAAATAATTAGCGGGGGTTAACGGGAATGAATTGAATTTGACGCAGTTTCTTATCGCCGTGCCTTAATTACGGCCGAAGTGGATGACCGCTCTTCATTCCGCTCCGTTGGATTCCCTCCCGTTATTTTTATCTCTCACTTTATTTTCGACCTCAATTCTCCAATCCTCAACTTATGGCAGTACAAAATGATACAGTTTTCGAATCGATCAAGTCATCGATGTTTTATATTTAATATTTATAAGTACTTCACAAGGTAGCAATACTATCAATCAGCATTTACAATATTCACTAAGATGAAATAACTTTATAATCGGAATAATCACAATCAAAAGGAAACTCAGCGAAGCGCAAGAACTGAATCAGAAGCAAGTAATTTTTACAATAAAAATTCTTATTGAGAAAAGTGTGACAGTTTTTTTATAAATCTACGTATATTCTATGTAAAAAGTATTACATGTATATTTTTGATCTTGCTAATCCGGAGTAACCGCTTCGTCAGCAGGTGAGACAAATGATTTTTTTCGTTTACATTTTGCCTTTGAGAAAATTTTTCTAATAATTTCTCAATGACAATTTTACGTAACGGGACCAAGAACAAAAATCAGTTACAAATCAAAGTAAAAGCTGCGGTTGCATTTGCAAGAAATGTCGCGTTAAAACATTTAAATTACAAAAAACTAAAACAAAAATATTAATTTCACGTTTGCTCTCAATCTATAAAGAAACATTCTTACGAGGGATTGTAGTTTATGTAAATGCTACTTTAATGTCCACCTAATCCTCATATCATGTAAAAACGTATTTATTTTTACGTTATTCTACATTATTTTACTGATGGAGATTTACTTGCATGGAGTTGTGATAATCTTCGCTCTCCATTCTCTCATTAAAAGACTTCTAAACTACTTGCTCACATATCTATCAGTTTCCTTGTGGAGAATTTAAGATCATGGAGGACTTACTTTCTCGTGAATATTATCAAATCTAGAAAAATGATGAAAATAATTATATTTCACCCTTTTTGTCATCTGTATGTCCTTTGCATTGGTATCCTGGTTGATTTTGAGTCAAAATAATAAGCAAAGTATTGAAATATTAATCAAAGCTACAGTATCATTGTAAAATGGAAAGCAAATTCATTTATACAATTTTGTTATAATTAGAGAATTCGGAAACATTATATTTTTAGCGATAGAATGACATTTATAAAAAACAGTTTCATAATGCGCTATTTACGCTGAATACAAGATTACCGAGAAAAGAATTACAATTATTTTAGAATTGTAAATTATAAAATAAATCGTCCAGGTGCTCTTGATGAAGGGCTATCTAAAGCAGCTCAGTGACAGTAATTCGTATTTTTCACATATTTTATTCAACTGGTCATCGTCAGGTAAACTACTAATGGAAGGTCTCTATTTGAGAGAAGTACTGTTTTTGAGTTGATTTATTTCAGAGTCGTAATGAATTAATTTTGGATTGAAGTTCAACGTATTCCGTAATGTATTTTCATTGAAGCTTTGCTTACCTGTAACTCTAATGTATAATTATAGAAGTTCCCGTTCCATGATTGGAATATTTTCGTCCTTACTAATTAAGATATACTTTTCAGATAATCTGTAGAGGTAAATATTTTGAAAGCCCTGTGTATTAATCATTAAATTCTGTGTCAATGAAATATTCAGTACAGATCACTGATGAAGTCCATGTATGTCATTTGTCAATTTCCATACTCAGCTCAGTGGCGCTTGGGAAAAATGTTTTAGAGTCTTTGATGTGGAAAACAAAGAATACTTTGAATATGTAACTGAGAATATTTTAAACTTTTATGTATCCTGCCGGAAACGTTTGACCGAAGCGATTGGCGAGATGCATCGGGAATTTATTAGTAGTTTTAGGGAGCTTTCCACGTGTAACCGAAGTGATGTTTCGTCGAAAATATTTATACCTATCGAATTTTCAATCAATGTCAAACCAGAATTACAGACAGACAGCCTTTTTCGCAGCGAACGAGCTGAAATAAAGCCAAGCGACCGATATCGGAACTACAAGAATAAAAGAACGTGAATTTTGCTGTTCTATGCGAAGGTATTCCTGTGTTATGCATAAAGCGAATTTGTGATGGACAATCGTTTACATTGCGAATTAGAACAATGTTTTATTTTTTCTATTTTGTTTTGTGCTTTATAACTTGAAGTAGTGTTCATAGTGTTTTTATTAATCCAATTAATCTGTTTTCCTCAACAAAGAAGCCACTCGGTTTCTCCTGAACGCCAAACCCTTACTTGAAACCCTATTTACGAAATAAAACCCTAATTTACGAATGATCAACTCTTATTACATTTTCGATTAATTAAAATGTTGGAAAATAAACAAAGGAGTCTTCATAACCATTTCCAAACACACTAAAACAGCACTAAAGTACACTTTGGTTAAGAACAACTTGAAAAGATCATGCGAGGTTATTATCATATTCATCTAAGGTACAGGGAATTATGAAGAAGAGTTTAAAGGGGTCGTATCTTGGCAATAAAATTTATTTTATATCTGAGTAGAATCCATCTGTATTTCTTTTCACCCTCATTCTCAAAAATAATTATTCTAACCTTTCGGTGATGTTAGGCCAAAGAAATCGTCACTGAGGTTGATTTAAAAGAGAGATAGAAAGGGTTTAAATTTTCATTGGAATATAAAAAGATGAAAATGGAAAGTATACTGAAAGGGATAAAATATATCAAACTGATAGGCGAGGAGTATTCAAAGAGATAGGCGTGTTATTCTAGAAGGAACCCGAAAATTCAATATAGATAAAGCATACAGACAAATAGTTTAATTATTAAATATTGATTGATAATAAATACATAACAGACATAATAAAACACATTGTTTTGTGGGGAAAAAACTTCTCAACTGAAGGTTTACGAAGAAAAACCCACGATTCGGGAAAAAGCCCACGCTAGAAATGTAAAGGTTCTCTTGCAATCTGTTTTAATTTTGCATCGAAGAAAAGGGAAAGGAAAACCTGAATAGCCCCAGAAAAAGATTTCTCTACTGAAAGACTTGGGTTGGAACTCAGGGGTCGCTTTCCGTAATATAACCACGGTTTCTTACATTTGTAAGGCGTGGCTTTCTTCATACATTCACACTTTTAGAGGATTCAAAATCATCCTTACATTCAATGGGATCATGAAACTAATGAAATATGCTTCTTCTCATTTTAATATGTTTAGTATATAATTAACGCTCGAGTTGTATTCTATGCGCTACATGTTGTGAATGATGAAGGGAATATCTCACTATCAGTTGCAGAAAACACTGCTCCGTTTCAGAAAGCAATATTTGAGAAACAGATGACGTACGGTGAACTTACTGCGAAACCTCGGAAAATTATTATCACTCCTATATTTTATAGCGGTGTTAGAGAAATCTAGCATCCTTTAAACCTTTTTCATTTGTGATTGTTCTGCGAATTAAATGGAATTAATTAATGATAGTTCTTTTATTCGATTCATTAAAATTTTATCTTTATAAATGGAAACATAAACAACTTGTATAATGAGGAAAGGCTTTTTCCAAAAAAATTAGAAATTATTTGATGATGACGATCACTCGTTTAAACCTGGTTGTGCTCTTCATTAAAGTACAACCATTCTCTTCATGATCAATTTCTACAGTTTGTCGCCTCTTACCGTGTTTTTTATAATTAACCTGAGCAGAGATTGTACGCTAGTTGTTCCTCCTGAATTCCTTTCCTATGATTCTTTGTTATGACAAACTTGATTCTGCTGGAATGGCTTATTTAAATTTCTCGTTTAATAAATTGTTTAATTCTCTTATTGAAGATAAAGTGTTAAATTCCAATTTTAATGTTTATGATGCCTTTTTGATTTGTTGTAATCGGCAACTCCCATTATTAATTATTACACACAAATGAGTTTTTTCCCCTTATATATTTATCTTTGTAACTGGGCTGTGCTCGCAATGAACGACTAAAAATATCGACAAAAATAATTCAACGTGCTGGAATATTTATGAATATTTTAACCACAATTTTGCTCGTTAAAATACAGGATTCATGCAAATTTTGAGGAAAATTGAGGGTTTTTATGTCACGTTTCATTTAATATCATTTCAAATTTCTCTTTGATTTTCATGATAGGTATCATCAGTTTAATAGTTCTCTTTGTCCATCCCTAGTACAATCATAGAGACAATGTTATATGAGGACAAACAACGAGATTTTCTCCAACGCAAAAAGTAATTCACGTGAAAACGTAGGTAGCACAATGTAGGTTAGATAGGGCTGTTAAGTCAGCCGAACAAGATACAATCTGATGTACATTGAGCGGCAAATTGTTTTTTTCCTTTTTTATCCCCGCTTCGTACTCGTTTATCTTTTCCATCTATTTTCCCAATCGGCTAAATTCGCGCAAATGTGTTTTTAAGAGGAGACTCACTCGGATGTGTTATTTCTCTTTAGAGATTCGATCGATCAGAGTGCATTAGACCTCAATTTAGATATGTTTTACTTTTTATGATTACTGCCCTCTTGTTTGCAGTGATCTAACCTGCGAACAGGAGTCGTTTGTACAATTGTATCAGATTTATCTTCAATTTGTGTTCGGCTGATCTTCTCAAGGCCGAGACTTGAAAAAGGCTCAAACCAAACATAAGTAGAAAATAAATCCTCTTTTTTATATATATAATTTCGTGATATGCAGCCAACATACATTTAACATCTTTTTACCCATAGAAGTTCCCTATCTTCTGTAAACAGTGGTTCTGGCTCAAATAATTTGACCCATTCCACACAGCAAAAAATATTTCAAATCTTTCGTCTTTAAATCATCCAATTTCTGGAATTCCATACCTCACCACATAAAACAATCCCCATCAATATACCTCTTTAAAGTTAAAATATTTATTCACTTTTTAGTTTATCAAGAATAATTTTCTGTTTTTTCTTTACGTATTGTAAATATGCCAAGAAATAACAGAATTGTAAATCGTAAACTGAAATATTCTAAATTCCATATTATAACCTGTTATCATAGTCATTATAACCATTTTTTGCCATTTCCTTATTTTACTTTATTTTAATATGAGAGCTTTGTTTGCTACTGTTATGCTGTAATGTATAGAGGGCTGAGCAGAATAAATTATTTATTACTATTGTCTGATTTTTCTTTGGTGATCTTTCTTAACACAACTGTTAATTTTGTTAACTTTTGCAACTTTATAATAGAATGCTTATTGGGAACCAGCTGACTAGCAATCCTCTTGTAGTACCAAGAAGTCTTAATTTAAATAATTAGAGTAAATGGAGTTTTCTTTTATGTTTGTGTAATGCACGTTACATTATGAAGTGCAAAGTTTACATTTTATATGAGGTAAGACCCTGAAATAAGTCAGAATTTTAAATTTATTTGATAATAGATTACCTAGATTATTTATCCAATAAATTTTAGACAATAATAGTATGTAAACGGCTAGCATTTCTCTGATTAACTAACTGGCTAACATAACTCTGATTCCATAAATTATATAAGTTTCCCAAGGAAAAACGGACTCGAAAAAGTCTTGAGAATCGAACCCGAGATCTATCCGGGAGGCTGCTTTATTCAACTAAGCTCTCCTCACGTTTAGGGTGGTCTGTTTGTGCGGCATCCTTCACACCTCATGGAGGCACCGTCCAAACAAAGTGATTTTTAGGATAACCCCCGTAAGGAATTACATGAAAGACGGTTAATTCAAATTTGCACATACGGGCGGGCACCCCTGAAAAATCCCAAGGAAATTCTGAATTGAACAGAGACTAAAGATCCCGGGTTTGATACCCGGTCCCGTTACACTTTTTTCAAGTACTTATTTCCTTGCGATTTTTCCATACGCCCGTATGTGCAAAAATGCACCCTCTTACTTTTATATGTTTCATCAAAAATCTTTAAAACAAAAACCCTCTTGTTTTTTCCCTTCCGTAATTGCGATCCCAAAATGATTCCCTTCGTGATTTATTAATTCCTTCTCATCTATCCTCGATTTGCGTTGCATACGTCAGCTGTTATTTTCCCACGTCCCAACCCTTCTGAAATAAGTCAACATTTAAGCGACCCTTCCGTTGCTACGCACGGGTACCGCGGAACAGCTGCTTCGCCTTCTAATAAATTCCGTGGTCTCACCGCGCCTTTTTTCACTCGTAAATCAGTTTTTTTTATTCTTGGTAATGATTCATAGGGTCGTGAATTTAGCGAAATTCTTAATCTCGCGAGTGATGGAAATTTATTTCGGTCGGCGCCATTTCTCGAATCTTCTACTTGTTCAGTGAAGGCTCTAAAGTAGAAAGAGACTACTCAATTTGAGCGATGCATCTCATTTTCTGCTCCCTCTTGAATTGTTTCTGTTATGCCTATTAGTTCCATTCCATACAGCGATACTTCCGAGAACAAAAATAATTTTTTCTGGAAACTACTTTTTCATTTCAAATCTAATGAGAGCATAATTATTATTTATACCCATAATAGCATTATTAACTAGTTTTATGAATAAGTTTGTTATCTTTAAGAATTAAAAATATGTATTAAAATGAATTACTTCAAAAAGTCTGAGTTGTAGTATTCAGAATGTGGTTAGATGGGTGGGATTTTCTAGGCTATAGAATAGTAAAATGGCGCAGGATGGCCGTGTGAGCATCGCGTTCGAATTTGATGAAAGTGGTCTCGGGTTCGATTCTTAGTGGAAGGTCACCTGCGAAATAACCTCAGCAGTCGAAGCACTTACAACGATACTACTAGTAGCAACATGGCTACTTCTATTTCTAAGTCTTTATGTTCAGAAAGGAGAGTATGATAGACCTATTATAATTAGTTATTAGAAGTAGGGAGTATATAGTATAATGGCACTGTTATAAATGGTTCTAAAATTGAGATACATCACACCGATGTGAGTTGCATTTATTTATTAACTACGATTACACTAACGAGGAGAGACTCTCACTTTTGTCCGGGAATTTTGATGAAACTTTTTGCAATGTTGCAGTAAGTAGAGTAATGAAAAGGTGTGACGGCGTTCGTCTGAATGGGTCTTAGTTTCGCTGCAATAAATAATTGAAAATTGATAACCGGAGTATAGGCAACCCCGCAATACACGCCCATGCTAGCCGAGTATGCATGAAAGAACGCGATGTTCTCTGGTATATTTGTCATTAAATTTTTCTTTTCGTTCGTTAAATTCTTTCCTTGATACTTACTCTTGACTTATTAATAATAATAAATAGTATGCTCAATTTGTATTCCTGTTAAGTAACCTTCGTAAGCGATATTTTTCCATTGAAGGTAGTTAACGACTATCCTAAGAACATAAAAGGAGCTTGCATTCAAGTAATTTAGGATTTCACAATCATAAATAGCGATTGCTTTCTAAAATTTTATATAATAAACACCATTGTCTTTATATTAATTAATTTATTTATCCGATTTCAGCATTTCTCGAAAGAAATGAATGTAAGCCATTTTTTGGTAATCAATTTTACTACTTCCTGACGAGATAGAAATTCAAGAAATACATGCATAATTGTGTATTAAATATCGATAGTATTTGCGCAGTAAATCCTTGGTTCGATTCCAGATGACTCGAAAATATCCTTATAATAAATGTTAAGAAAGAAAAGTAAAAGATCATTTTCATCATCGTTAATCGATTACAGACTTTTTCTTTAGTACACTGAAATCAGGAATAATGGTCCTACGAAATCCTTACTAGTACAAAAAGAAAGGAAACTGAATATAGACAGTTATTTTGTCGTTGCTTGTCATGTATGTTTTACCAGATATACTGAAATAGATAAATAAATAAATATATAAATCGTAGTGATTGTTAAATAAGAATATGAAAGGCAATCGCTATACGCAAATTCCTTTTTCATTCTAAGGATAGTAGTGAAATACTTAAAGTTATTTAAGGGGTTACATACCTTTCTCAACTTGAAAAAAATCAAATATTCGTTTCTTTACATGAATGTAAAGAATCAACCTTAAAAATATTCAGGCAAAGTAGTATTTTCATATTATAATAATTAGCTGAGCTACAGTAGTTTTTCTTGAGCAATGCAGAGCACTCGATGAGCCGCCAGTGACACTCGTAAGCTTCTGGAAACGAACATAGGGGATATTACCATCTCCTAAAGCCTTCTTTCCTCAAGGTAACATCGAGGTACCTGTATTTACTTTCTCATCTACAATCGAATCATAGCTTAAATGTATTGCCGTTTACTAAAAGATCAAAACATACATGTGCGCGCATGATAACAGGAATATATTTATCCCTTTCGTAAATATCCTTAATGTCAAGATAACTTATCTGCCAGAAACGGCTTTCATTTTGGAGTTCATTTGAATTTCATGATTTGTGAATTTCCTAACGTTTCGAAGTCGAATGTTGTATTTATCTTCCGAGAATTACTCGCCTCCCTCCTGAAAACGTCGCGTCGCCTCGCTGCACACTATATGCTACTTCAACTTTCCCGCAGAATTCCAATATTTTGGCGGAAGAATTCAAATTCGACCCGGTTTGCTCAAGTGTACGCAAGATGTCGCTCCTCTTGCCGCAAGATAGGCCACTGGATTTTGACATCATTTTCTGAAGAAGCTATGGGAAAAAACAATAGTTTCGTGAAACGATTAGGCCAATGTCGTCCATCCGCAAGGATCCTTTGCGCGAAAACTTAGTTGCGTCCTGAATTAAGGGCTACTGCTGAATCACGGATTTACCTCCCCCACCAGATTTTTCAGGAGCCGCACTGGCGTTGTCGCGTTTTGGTCAGTGAAGTATCTGGCACAACCAGAAAAGAAAAGAAAGTGAAATCAAAGAAAAGAAAGGAATAATTATTTCCTTCTGGGTGGTTGGCAGGTCGTGCTGCCCGACGGGCTACAGAGTTCTTAACTTTTAAAATGCCACCGCTAGCAGCGGAAGATAGATTTTCTGATACCAACATATATTACTCTGGTAGAGGCTGAAAATTACTTCATCGCGGGATATCGAACACCTTCTGACAGAGATTGATTACGATAATACCTAAAGGAGGACTTAAGTGTTCCAGAAAAATATATTTCAAGTGTGTAGTAAACGTGACGAAGTCAACAGCTTACACGTGCATATTTGTTGTATTATGTAAATGTTCATCTTCCCTAAACATAGTCTTTCATATCCCCTTTCGTATTAGTAATTCCTTAAATACCGAGTAAATTATCTTAAGGCTTCAGTGGGCGATGGAGAAATTATACTGCTCGAATGTGCGCGGTAAGGAAAGAAAATTTTGCGACGGCTTAATTGAAACACGCCGGATTGCGTCGGCATACTCAGAATAATATTGGAAAATGCTGTAATATGTACAAAATATTATTGGAATGATTGGTAAGAGTGCTGCCGTTAGTAATCTAATACTTGTTAATTAAGATCTACATATAAGTTATCAGTAATAAAGAATGAAAAATATAGTCAAATTTAGAATTTATAGTGTAAAGTATACTCTGTTTAGCCAAAGCGTTTATGAAAATTGTTTTGAGTACATTGTTGTCGGGTATTATTAGTATTATTTGTACCTCTTGAGTATTTCTTTGTATTGCGCGGTTTTTTAGGGTTAATTATGAACACCAACGAACAAATGTCTCTTGCTTTGGTTATGGGAATTGAATTGTTTAGAGATTTAGCATTCCCCCCTCGGGTAGGCACCAGAGATTAGGATTATTAATGGATATGCTTGAATATTACCTACTTCCGAGCGTAATTCAGTAAACGTCGCATGTTTCAATCGGCTGACGCTTGCAATTTTTAATGGAATCAACCATTCCCAAAGCGGGTAGTTCTAAGGTTGGCACTCCATTCTTCCTTTGACATATTTGACAATCCGTTCTTTTTTCAAGGAAAATTATGAAAGATGTACCTTGAATTACGTCCATGTAATATACAGAAATCTTTTACCCTAATATGACCACCGTAGAAGCAGTCTCATGTATTGGAATAATAACCTATGGTATGTTTGCGACAAGAGAACAAGATGTATTGGGACGGAAACCTCGCGCAATATTACCACATGTCATGACCTCTCTGTTACACTTCCTGATCTCGACCGAGTATAAATCAAGTTTTCATGAAGTGATACGAAATATTAAAAAATCTCGGAAGGAAACCTCGCGCAATATTCCAACTATTTGGCAGAATATTTAAAACTGGTATCAGTATGGGCAAGCGTGCGCAAGATGTCTCTCCTGACGCCGCCTTCTCGGCCGCCTGTTATTAAAACAAGTTTGTGGATGAGCTATGGGAAAAACATCTAATTTGTTTAACAATTAGACAAATGTCCTCCATCCGCAACGATCCTTTGCGCGGAAATTTAGTTGCGTCCTGAAGAAACGACTATATTTTAATTACGCATGTACCTCCCCAACCAGATTTTTCAGGAGCCGCGCTGGCGTTGTCGCGTTTTGGTCAGTGAAGTATCTGGCACAACCAGAAAAGAAAGGAAAAAGAAATTAAAGAAAAGAAAGGAATGATTGGTTCCTTCTGGGTGTTTGGCAGGTCCTGCTGCCCGACGGGCTACAGAATTTTTAAAATTGCCATCGCTGAAAGCGAGAGATGAATTTTTGGATAGTAATAAACAACGCTTTGGTAGAGCTTGAGAATTTCTTCATAGCAGCATATCCTACACCCTGTGACTGGGATTGCTAAAGATAATACCTAAAGGACCACTAAGGTAATGGCAGGGTAGAATGCTTATTTGAGGTAACGATAGTAAGTCAGATGACGGAATTTGTAAAACTATGATGGTACAAACATAAGTAAGCCATCACTAGACTACCGGCATTCTTTCGCTTATAAAAGCACTTTAGACCAAACGTAGGTGTCGATTGTTTCACAAGTTTCGCACCAATAGAACCTACGGGGAATCGATTTTGGGAGAGCTTTATCGAATGTTGACTAATATACGATAC
Source organism: Pachydiplax longipennis (assembly GCA_036926295.1). Taxonomy (NCBI): domain Eukaryota; kingdom Metazoa; phylum Arthropoda; class Insecta; order Odonata; family Libellulidae; genus Pachydiplax; species Pachydiplax longipennis. The sequence goes on along the minus strand of JAVFKF010000024.1, from coordinate 6,046,254 downwards.
GCTGATTTGACGGTAAGGGATTGAACACGCTAACATCATGCTAATCATCCTGCTAGCCAATCGAGTAAAGTACGTTGTAAACTCCGGGAGAAGGAATATCGCCAAAGACTTGTATGTTTATGCAATATAACAAACAAAACCTGCAAAAAGTCAATGGTTTTTATTATATAAAATTTTAGAAAGCAATCGCTATTTATGATTGTGAAATCCTAAATTACTTGAATGCAAGCTCCTTTTATGTTCTTAGGATAGTCGGTAACTACCTTCAATGGAAAAATATCGCTTACGAAGGTTACTTAACGGGATTACAAATTGAGCATACTATTTATTATTATTAATAAGTCAAGAGTAAGTATCAAGGAAAGAATTTAACGAACGAAAAGAAAAATTTAATGACAAATATACCAGAGAACATCGCGTTCTTTCATGCATACTCGGCTAGCATGGGCGTGTATTGCGGGGTTGCCCATACTCCGGTTATCAATTTTCAATTATTTATTGCAGCGAAACTAAGACCCATTCAGACGAACGCCGTCACACCTTTTCATTACTCTACTTACTGCAACACTGCAAAAAGTTTCATCCAAATCCCCGGACAAAAGTGAGAGTCTCTCCTTGTAAGACGAAGCAAACTTCCAAATTATGAACACAGTGTTTTCCAATATGTCAGAAGAAGCAGGTTTGAATCTCTTATTTTATTATATAGTATTATTTCAAGGCGTATGATTAAAACTTTCGTTAGCTCTGATACTTGGAAGTTATATCCAATCCAGAAGTGAGTGGGACGTGACCAAAAGCGGACGTCAGTTCTCATAGAACATCGATTATCCTTTTTTAGCTCACAATTCTGTCCCTCAGATTCTATTCCTTCAACTTTCGATGCTTACGTACGCTAAGACGCTTTTTCGGAGACTAAAACCGCGACTTAATTGCCTTATAACCAGTTTGTGTAATGCCGGTTGCATTGTATAATTTCCTTTTGAAGTCTGCTTTTCGCACTTAGGTAACATTTGTTAAATTAGGCAAAAAGGGAGAGATTATTCATACGCGTGCATACTTCGGGATTATTAAAGCACCACGCTTCGAAAGTAAGTTCGTATCTCGAGGTCATAATTGAAAAAGTTGAGCGGTTCATAAGTTGAGGCATCTAGAGCTCGTATTTTCCTCATTGTTTATTTATTTAAAATTTACATACTGAGTTAAATCGAAAGTAAATTTATATATGAATACGAATTAGCGAATTTGCTATTAATTCTTCTTCGTTATCGCTCAGATTTTGAAAAATCAAAGCGCTTGTAATAGTGAATGGATGGAGTGATAAGTGGATAGATAATATTCAGTTCCTCATACTTTACGATCGCATCATGTGAAGGACTTTTATTAGCGACCACATCTCTCGCTTTGTGATGATAAAGAGCTTCAGAATTTAGGAGGCGATATTTTACAAGAGTTAGCGGAGAAAGGATAAATCAATTTGGAATTCATTTCGTTCAAAAGAAGGGTGCACTCTCAAAGAGACGAGTTTCATTCGATTGCAGAGCCATCTTTCGTTCGAAAGGAAAAGTGGTCCTACCTCAGTGTGTGGCTCTACTTTCTTAATCGATTACGTTTTGTTAGCGGAAAAATGAAATCCTGAATCGAGCTGCTCTTCCTTACAGTGCGGCCTGTGTAATAACGGGGGCGCATAATATCAGCTTCATATTTTAAGATTGTACTCTCTCTAAATTGCTTGTTATCGAGTCAATCAAGTCCTTTTTTCAACCTACTTTCTTCTAAGGATTCCTATCCTGTCGAGGTTAGTGAAGGTTTCTCACACCCCCCCGTCTCTGAAGGTGTTTTCTTCTGTGGATTATTTTTCATAAGGTTAGCTTTCCTAAGTCCACAAGTAAATTCGTCTCGATCTCTATATATATGAAATCACATTTTAATAGTACTTATTGATATGATTTATTTATTTAGATAGAAAGGAAGAGGAGTCTCCATGGCGACCACGATAAGGACGCTATTTATTTATTTATCCTGCTTTCTGAAGCATCCGAATGACGCTCACCGATTTTCCATAACAAGTCATTTCAAAGTGTATTTCGATATGTCTTTTCTGATTCACAAATACAATACTTTTCAGCAGAGTCATGTACTTTGTATGCATACTCGAGGTGAGGCTTAACTAGCGCAAAATAACTTCGCTTGCGGACTTTTTCTTCGCTCATACTATTCTCTTGTCGAGGCAAGGTTTTGGAAGTGCTCGACCACGCAATTTATGAATGTGGGTTATTGGTTATGATTAACCTCTGAATTTCTGCATATGTATGCGAACACAACAGGCGGAGTTGACCGCGCGGATTCCGTAAATTAGGCAGCACCTCTTTACGGATTTTCATGGAATCATCTGCGAGGCCTTTTCTTTGGACTTATTCAGTGAAGTACGCAGCAGAACCTATGTGGAATCCTTGTGTAAGATAAAAAACAAGGAGGAACGGAACATATTTATAAATTTCCTTCCATTTACAAAAAAATAAGAAAAATTTGTCTTAAAAGTATATTTACGTTAGCTCTGAACTTTTTCCATTAAACCGTTTTTTTAAGATTTTATATACTATTTTTATGTAACTTTTCAAACTCACTTAGAAATTTATTCCGAAAGTCAGCTTGGCTTCACCCCTGAGGAACACGCGTTTTATTCCAATCATTTTACTGATTCCATAATAGAAACGTTGGATCTAAAAAGTATTCCTCTTTGACTTATGGTTTCTGATGGTGTATTTTGTAAAAGACTACAAGAGTCAAGAGCCTCAACTTAAAACCAGCAATCGTTATTTTATGCTTTCATTTCTTCTTTTTAAGCATCCATAAAGAGGAATTACGAGTTCCTTAAAGGAGGAGATTATATCGTTTACTTTCGTTCTCGAGGCGTTTGCGTTAGGGTTAATAACCTCCCTTTGCTTACTCGCAGGTGCTTTGCGTTTATCTACCCTAGTAATTACATTCTATGATCTCCTTCCAATCGACGCCATTCCTTAGATTTCCTAAACTGTCGTGTATAATTTTTAAGCAACGTCCGGTTCGATTAACTATCAAATGGTCATTATTTTCTGCTGTTTTGCGGTCGTCTATTTCCTGATAAATTAACTTTTTACACGACGGAAAAGGTCTGTTCGATATTGTTCGATGTGCAGTAAAACCTCGTTAACACGTACTCGATTAAAACGAATTTCTCTATTACACGAACCCAAATTACGCTCTCAGCACAGTTATATGGCGTCACGTCGAGTATTTTAACACGAAATTCGATTGGTGCGAAATTCTAACAAACATTTCGGTCCCGCAATAAGGATTGGTCGCTTATAGTCTTCCTCAGTAAGAAGAAGTGTGCTAAACTTCTTCCGCAAATTATTTGATAACCCATTCATGGCGCAAGACATCCTTTGGTGATTTTGAAAATGATATCCCTCTGGTATTGCGAAAATAGAAATACCCACTCCGCGGAGTGGCTAATTAATTTGCCAATTGTCCGAAATCGACAATTGCGAATTATACGTACATGCATAACTCGCATATTGTACTTTGATATCAAAATATTCTCGAATTTTTCAATGCTTACGAAAATCGAATAATGTTAATAGAAGACTCCTGTTCAAAACTTATTGTTGGATGATTGATTTTGTATGCGTGTACGCGAATGTAATTAAATTAAAAAGAATCATCTTAAATAGCTGAGAAGGTTTCATAAGAAAAAAATCTATTCCAATTATTATCATCAATTAATTCCAATAATTAATCTATTACAATATCATCATCAATTCTATCCAACTTTAAAAACTTTACTACTAGAATTTCAGAATTTTCATTTTCAATAACCCGACCATTTGAACTAATCTGTGAATAGGGATATTAGATTCTCCTCTGCACAAGTATTATTAATGCCTATATTCTTGCCTGCCTCCGTTTTCCTCGTTGAGAATCAAGGGCACATCGGTTAGTAATATCTAATTTAATATTGCTTTACGTAGACTTTCTTGGGAAACTTAAACGGTGCTCCTATACGTCTCCTTTGTTAATGCTGTAGAATGCTTTGTAGAGTTGGAATAATTACGAGGTATTAGAATTCCCAGTTCTCTTTCTAATTATTTCCCCCGCGTATGTTCGCCTAACATTGAGTGCATGGATCCTCTTTTCCGAGACACAGATCGCTGTAATAACTCAGGAATCCGACCAGCGTTTGCCAATATATTGTTCTGACCACTGTTTTACTTTGTAGAACAAGTGTTTTCCTGGTGCTCTCACATTACGGAATAGGACATTTTTGCGGAAGCACATGAAGGAGGTGCGTTTCTGTCTCGTTGATCTTTTTAGTTCCTCACAATAGTTTTAATACGTGAAAAGATATTCATTAATTGTTCTTTATGCATGCGGAATTTTATTGAAAAGTAATGTGAGGAGAAAGTATCTTGATTTTGAGGGGTAGGAAGAAGATTATTTCGTTCCACAATTAATTGTATATCGATAGAGAAAAAGAGCTCGATCTGAAGCCGAGGCGAAAGAAGTTGCCAAAATAAAAAGGGAAGCGTTGCAAAATTACTTTCAGACGCATGTTGGGAATCCTTGAAAAGAAGAGAAGCTATTTATTATTCTCTTTATTTTCTTTGTGAGCATACTATCTATTTATTTTCTTTTATGAGCTTAAAAAATAAATAGATAATAATAATTATCTAGCGCAAGAGCAGTCGTTTTAAGGACTCATTAAATCCTTAATTGTCTAAGTATCTAATAAATTCTAAGGAGTATTAATTATTCTTTTAAATGAACGATACGCGATAACTACAAGCTAAAAAAGTATCTCAAGCGTACCCCCTGCCACACGCCAAAGTGCTTCTTGTAGGGATGTAAGTGTAGAATTTTGGGAAGCACTCTGCGGAAAATATTCCTTCCGTTAGGTTTAGAAAAGGCTTTCCGCATATTTCCATAGCATCGGATGCTTCTTTCCAATGAATACATTCATAATGTATAATGCGCATCATCCGGTAATTTCGATGAAAATTTCCGTCGAAGCATTAAAAAATTCAGCCTCCGTGAGGAGAGCGCTTCCCTTCTCCGGATCTGAGAGGAATAATGCGGTTTCCCTTTCTTTCTCCTTAATTGATTAAAACATCCGCTAATTCCGACGCACCTCAAAGACGAACGATAAATATGTATTCCGGAATAATCGAGAGCGATTCGCAGATGCAAATCGATGAGGTTTCGTCTTGAAAACGTTCCTTTTGAAGTCGCCAATTTAATTAATGCATTTTGAATGCGCACCTGAGATTAACGTAATTGGATTGTATTTTTCGCGCGACAGCAAATGCGCAAACATGCGTTTTTTTAATTGAAACGTCAAAATAATAATGGTTCGATATTTTCATTGTCGAGATTAATAATTTGAAATTTTTACGAGCAACCTTTGAACCGAAAACGTTAAAACCGTTATTATCACCGAATTGAACACCGAACCCGAGAAGATTGTGATTCTTGAACGAAACCGATGTTTATTCCGTTCATATTTTCCGTTCCCAGAAATGCACAATTTTCTCAAGTGTGATTGGGGGAAGGTTTACTAAACATGTGTAACTTGTTGCTAACTACTTTTATGCTGTATTCTGAAATTTATTATAATTTAACCTCAACGGGAACATATAAAAAGAATAAAACAAATGTACATCTGATATTAAAATGATCTGCGCTAAAATAAACCGGCTCTACTTTGGCGGAAGGAGCTGAATAGGAACAACCGATACTCGGTTTTCCTCGTCGAACCGGTTTTCAGTCCGGTTAACCGGAAAATCGAAAGGCATCTACGGTTCTTACGGCTTCTCTTTTGAAAATTGAAAATCACAGAATAACAGAGACTGTGTCTCTTTTGAAGATGATTCAATAACATTGGGAAGATAACGTGCTTAGCCGGTGGATCATCACAATACTTACGGAATGCTGTTTATCTCTCAAATGCAAAAAGTGAGAAGTAAACCCCGTCTTGTTTACACCTCTCAAATACTCTCCATTCTGTTTGCCGCTAACCCTGAAGCCGGTTGCTTGTCTAAACAAGAAAGCTTTCATCTGTACGATGTATAGCAGTGAGGGAGATTCTATGGAGCATACACTCACCAGTGGATTATTGTGTTTCTAACGTCAAATTATGTCTTGCAATGGAAAGGGTTGTAGGTGGATGATATATGTTCTGCAATACTGTTGTGTCATATAATTAGTATCGTATGTAGCATTGAGTCATTCAATTCGTGCATAATATTATATAAGCAACTACCGGACTGTAGGTTTTTATTGCAATGAACTTATAAATTATCAAAATCAGTGAATGATAAATCCAGTTTTTCTACACTCTTCTATTGGTGATCTGGCAGTGCTAAATATAGATCCATCTCGAAGCTTTTCAAGTTCTCTTGTTGGGATATTAATTTTTATCTTTTTCAGCGTAGGTTCAAATACGAAGAGGAACTTCATTTTCTCAATTTATCCAGAAAAAACGCGATTTCTTTCCTCACGTACTCGCTTTTCCTTTCGCTTCTTTAATCCCGTCCGTGTGTGTACATCCATTCGTCCATTCTTTATCGAGCCTTGATTTATTTCCTTTGGAAACTTATTCACTCTACCATCGATTCCCATTTTATTTCCATTCGGATCTTCTGCCCTTCTCCGCTTCTCTTAATTCCCTCTCTTTTCACTCTCTGGAGCTCGGCGATGGGATACCAATTCATGGGAGAGGAGTCCTTTATAATCTTGCTAACGCGAGATTCAAGTATTTCGTGTAAATCTGCCGATTGTAGTTGCGAATTATGAACTCCCGTCAAAAATGACGGAACTTATTTAAAAATGTGTGCCTACTACTTATGATCCCTCTAATCTACTACCCACAGATAGTTAACTACAATTTAAGAAAAAGGCAGATCTGAAAGTGGAAGAAAGTAAATACACATGGGAAATATAGGTTCACTTTGTATATATAATAAATAATTGAGACGTTAGCATTATAATTATCATTTGCATAAAAATCAAAAGTAGAAGAACTCGATGAAACAAATATTCATGCAACAAATTAGGTTAGATAAATAGCAATAAAAAGCTATATTATATTTATATCTAATTATATGGTAGTGAATTTGATCGAGGTGTATATGCGATCAAACAGGATAAAAATTATCATAACTATGTAAGGTATGTAAAAGTCTGAAATTATTTGTAGGTTCGTATAAATAAAGTAAATTCGTATAATAAATAAATGTATGTAAATTTGTATTCTGCTTTATGGTTTCTATGTCAAATTATGTAGGAATAACACCCAAAAGATATTATAGTTCAGTGAGTATGTCGTTCTGTATTTTACATTTTACCAAAACAAATTTTCTTTCGAAATGTACTTCCACGAATTCTCTACGAGCACAAAAATCGCCCAACATTTCTTCCTCAACACGTGCAAATTTAGGCGTCCAAATGAAGTGATAATTTGATTCGTCTTTATGTTTTGGAAATACTTTCCGAAAGTGTCAGTCTTGATGCGGTTGGCCCCGCGTTTTTAATTAGGACACTTCAAATGCCGGACAACGGCTCACCGCAAATTTCATTTGGGCCTCTCTTATTAAAAATTTGCGCTCAGCGTCGAGGACCGTCATTTTAAAAAGCACACGGAATCTCAGACTAAGTTCCCGGCAAAGAAAAATATTTTTGATCCTTGTCTTAAATTCTTAAAAATTCGAAAAACATGTTCTAATTAAAAATGTTTCGGTTGATTAACGCGTGCACGTCATCGGAATTAACACCCTCATATGCGTCATTTGATTCCATTTAAATTAAAATTAATTGGCGCCGTCCAATGTCATTCGAAATCCAGATTGCGCAATCGATCTAAATTAACCTTTCTTTTGTTAAAACGATGAAATTAGCGCTTTCATTTATGAGCATCGACGATTCGTGAATTAAACTTGGTAGTTAGACTAATATTACTTCTCCCCGTAGTTTATCCTCCGATGTTTGAAATGTCAAGCTTTTTCCATTCATTTCTCTGATCGCGAGAACTTCGATGTGGGTTTCTACCATTTTGTATTTCGGGAGGTCAATTTTATGTCTACTCAGTGTACAGAGTGTGAATAATAGTCGATGGCAGCTCAGCGATGCCTCGGCAACTCACTTTTACCCAGCAATCAGTTTTTCCGCTATTTTCCACTTTTCTAACTTGGCATTTCCCTGCCTTACGTTCCGTTTTTCGTTCCGGTTCAACGAAAGGGGAAATAATTCCGGATTAACTCCTTCCAACGTCGAACTGGTTCTTGTAGTTCCGATCATTCTGTTATTATAACTTTCTGAAAGTTTGTTTTATTATTCCTAAAAATTTTATGCTACATTACCTTCTGGAGTAAACCATGGTTATATTTAGATGCAAATCGTGATTACACTAGTTTAATCCTTCCTCCAGTTACACCAGAGTATTGTGAATTGTTGAGAACCGAACAAATTACAGTTCTCGCTTTTAGTTCCAGCAATTACACTTTTCCTCAATTCGGAGGAAATATCGAAACATTTCCAAGAAACGCAGGAGCAACGGCTTTTTTCGGTTCTCTAATTCAAGAAATACGGATTTTTCATCAAATTCTGCTTCTAATCATTCTCTGTGTACACTATTTGCAGGCAAATGTTTACGTATTGTACACCGTAGTGGATAGGAAATATCTGCGCATGAGATTGATCCCAGTTTGATCTCATGGACTTGGAAGGGTTGAGGAGGAAATTCAAGGCGGTCGATGGCAGAAAGGGTAGCACATTTCGGAAGGCAAATCACGGCTTCCGCAATTGAATAATTTAAGTGGTACATCTCCCGTGAGAAATCTATATCGCGCAGATTTCCTCCCCCCTTATTTCGGTCCTTTTGTCTAAATTCCCTCATTTCTACTTTTATATTCTTTCTCATTTCCTTCTTCAACTTTTTTCTTATCTCCATTGCCTTTTAACATTCCCCTTTCTCCAAATTCCATCCTTCCCCATTTATTTCTCTTCTCTTTAATTATGCAGTGCATTTACTCTCTCTTGATGACTCAGAGTTTCACCATGAGCACTATACGTTCATTAAACTCCAGATTAAGTACAAAATGCCGTCGGTTCGTTGCTCATTTATGTCATCATAAATAACACTTTTCCTTTGTTTGGTATTCTTTATTCTCAATGATATAAGTATGACGAATAAAATTAATAAATAAAAGGCGTCTTTATTTTGCATCATAATTATTTATTGTTGCAAGTAGTTGAAAATGTTTTATTTTTTCTCAGTAGTGTTATAAACAGGAATATTAATTAAAGTAATTTAATAGAATTGACTGGTCTATTTTCAACGAATGTGTAAATAATAATGAAAATAATCGTTAGTAAATCTAGTTGTTCTACTTTCTTCTATCGGTAAGCTGGCAGTACTTGATATGTTTATCTTGAAATTCTCCTGCGAACCGTCTCCCCTTCAAATTAAAGTCATAAATTACTCCAATTACGCATTTCCTGTCCCTCACTTAGCGTTTTCCATATATTTTTGGCCATTTTGGTCCGGACATTGGTATATTTATGCATGTAGTAGTATTTACATATGCCGTAGGATTTACATGTATCGAACTTACATAAGTAGGAAACTCTGATTATACCTGCATTATCTCGCTCTTCTATGTTTATTTCGATTGTGTTTTGTAACCTGGAGATGTATCTAAGGAACGAAACCAACCGCATTTTGTACTTAACACGTGGTTTAATAAATTCATTGATGATGGAGATGGCCGTCCATCTTTCTCCCTCACTTAATTCCGTTTTAAATGATCTCAATCAATCTCCCCTCCTCAATTCCTTTTTCAATTTCCTTATTCTCTTCCCGTTTCCCCTTCTTTAGATATTTCATTTCCTATTCCTAGTCCCCTCCCTTTCCACCAGATGTCCTTCCTGTCCTCACTCTCATTTCTCAGCGCCATCTCTCGGTGACAGCGTGGAAGCCCACGGCGCTTCTATTCGACCATTCATCGCTTTCTCATTTACTTTGCGATCGACATTCTTAGCGTTTCTCTTTGTTTCGTGACGGATTTTCAGAATAATACGATAGACGGAGGCACATGAGCCCAGAAATTGGAATCCCAGCTTCTCTATGGCCTAAGAAACATTGTTTGCTGCAGACGTCTCTTTGTCTCGCTAATGTTGTGAATTCTCCACTGTTAACGAAGCAAACTTGCGTTGCCGATCTACCACCTCGTCTCTTTTGCAGCCGTATTTACTTTTCTAAGGGATTTGTTTCATGAAAGCCCTCCATCACAGTTAGCCTGAAAGGTTTACTTTGACCTTCAGGTCTAACAAATCATATTAGAGGTTAACTTTAAGCTTCAGTAAGAGATTGAAAACAATCCGATAGTCGGGGACAGCGTTTTCTGGGTAGCGGAGAAAGGCCTTTCGATAGCCATCCTCAAGGGTTAGATCATTACAAATCCAATTTCCTTTTCTTGCTTAAACCTAACTCTACCTAACTTTATTATAATCTATATTTCAGCCTTAACTGGTTGATAAAATGAATTTCGACTTAACCAACAGATTGTGCAAGGTTCAAATTTTAACCTTATAATTAACTACAATGCATCATGGATACAAACAAAAAATATGGGTATTTAATTTAATTAAATTAGACCTCACGGCAACGGGCATGAAAATTATTCGCATTCTGGATGTCTTTAAGTAATGTGAGTAGTTTCCATGCCGATAAGTAGTACTTAATTTTAACCCTTAGGTTAGTCGACGAGTAGATTTGAGTCGACATTATAATTCCGCTCATTATTAATCCCGCTAAAGGAAAATGAAATGAATCTGTGTATGCAAAACTATCTCATGGTACTCCAGGAATTAGTTTAGCGGCACACTAGCGAAATATTATTATATATTTTATATATCATCTATAAGACTTCATCACGCCTGATGATATTTTATAGACGAAACTAGTTTCCTTTAATGCATTTCTGCGGAATTTACAAAGAATTTTTTCTTTGCATCATTAAGTGATGTTAGACATATCCTTTATAATGTTACTTTTGTATGTATATGATAAATTTGAATAGTATGTTGGAAATACGGATTTATATATTGGATTTGATTTCTATGCATTGTCAATGATTTTGTTTTTCTTTCTTGTGTTTATTTTTGAGTTAAATCTTTCACAGTTTGACGTTAATAAATAAGTAAATAAATTATGGATTACGAACGGCCTTCGGAAACGAGTTGAACCAACCGTTCGTTCCCCTATATACCAAAATTTAAAGTGCATTTTGACGTAAAAGTAAAGCGAATACTTAATGTAACACTAATTTACGGAGTTCTGTTTCACATTCGTGCCAAACACGTGCGGTAATCGCATCACACTACGTGGGAACTTCTATTTGCTGCATTTCTTTTCGTTTGAAACTCCGCTCGCTGCTGATCGGATTCAAAGGGCCGTAGATATTTTTCATTCGATTAATGTGACCTGTAGAGAGATATCTTCGCTCTGTTGAGTTGTCGTAGGTTTCGAAAGGGAGGAGTGCGATGTAGCATAAGAAATTCCCTCAAAAAGGTTCGCCATTTATCTCTTTGGGCGCCAGCGAAGAAAAATAGTGTATTTTTCTGTCGAAAGAGGGCGTCGGAAATCCTCATCACTCGAGGCGCCGATATAAATCCCGAACCTTACTAACGGTAGAAAGTAAGTTTCCGATTTTCGTGCGAAAAATGCTCGTATTTTTCCTCGGGAATGTCGACACGCCTTCGAAATCGATCCCCTCATTTCATCCTCCTTTTTAGAATACATCTGAAGATTGTCTTCTTTAAAATTAGAGTTGCGAATGAACGGGTATTTAACGAATAGGGACATGACTGGGACTCGAACCCAGGTCTCTCACTTTCCGTATTCTAGGCGAGAGGATGGAGATTCTCGGAATGTAAACAACTTTTGGTCTCTAATATGAGGCGGAGGATTGCAGGGCATCTTGGGACGGGAAATACCCGCCTTATAAGCGGGTACCTCTTCCTCTTTTATTCCATAATCTTCATCTCGGGATAGCCGTTCTGATAATTCTATTATTTATTTATTTATTGGAACCTTTATTAGGCGAGGTTAGGTCCGAGTGGGCCTCTCTTCCACCTAACCTCGTATGAAGATACATGGTTATAAAGATTCATAATAATACTAAGAGAATAAAAACGGGAAAGAAAAAAAAAACGAAAAAGAAAGATTTGATTTGTGGGATAAAATCTCCATAACTGAAGGTTGATGGAGAAAAAACCCACAGTGCGTGAAAACACCCACACAAGAAGGGGGACGAAAAAAAACCGCGAAAACACAGTGAAAACATATAATAAATAAAATAATTTTTAAAATTCAAAAATCATGGATAAAAGTACAAAAAGCTAAGTAAAAAATATATAAGTAAAAATACAAAAAATAAAAAATAATAAAAATTTTTAAAAAATAATAAAAATGGAGTAATGACATAAGTATAGTATAATAATGAGCTGCCGATGTCATATGCTTGTCTCTTCCTCAGTTGAAATGTTCTGTATCAACAACAGTCGAGGTTGAGTATTGTCTGTAATAAAGTGGAAGAAAAAGAGTAGATGGCATAGACTATTTGAACATTATTGTTTGAAAATGTTTGAGTGGGAAGTTGATTTAAAAATGAATAAGCTTGAAGTGAGAGTAATCAAAATCGACTTGAAGATTAAATTTGAAGAAGGTTAGAATCTATTAATATGGAAAATGAAGTTCTATTAATTGTTTGATATTTCATGGTTATAAAGTTTTTCATAGACCATCCTTTTGAAGGAAGAAAATGGTAGGGAATTCATTTTGGTACTAGATAATTGATTCCAATATTTCGCACCTAGTACCATGAAAGATCTGGAGTATAATTCACTTCTGTGTTTGGGGATTAATAGCTTTTCAGATGGGCGAGTTTCTTTTGTATGAATATGGTTTAAAAATTGGAAATTTGAGAATAAATAATTCGGGCAACATTGATTAAGAGCTTTGTGTACAAGACTGAGGGTATGAAGTTTGCGCCTTCCATCAAGCCGAAGCCATTTTAGTTCCATTAGAAGTGGGGAAACATGATTAGACCTTTTAGCATTGAGGATAAATTTAACAGACTGATTGAAGGCACGGTCTAATTTAGAAAATACTGAGGCAGGCAATTCGTTTAATACAATGTCACAGTAGTCGAAAATAGGGAGAATAAGGGATTGTACAAGAGTCTTTTTTAATTGAATGGGTAGTATTTGTTTTAATCTTTTCATGCTATGAAGTGCTGCATAGGTTTTCTTGCAGATTGAAGTGGTATGTGTGTCGTAGGTGAGGGACTGGTCCAACCAGATGCCAAGATCCCTAACTGATGAGATTTTTGGTACATTCAAGCGATTAATATTTTGAAGAATTCTCGAGTGTCCGCAGATCGTAGGTAATTTGTACGATAATGCTCCCTAGTGGTTTAACTGGGAAATTCGACTATCTTTTCCCTTCTTTGACGCTGCATTTTTCAATAGTTATGGAACTATTAGTTATTTCTTAAATTAATAAAAATATGTATTGAAAAAGTCTCAACTGGCGAAGATATGTTGGTTAAATCATATATCTAATTCTTAGTTTTTAAAGAATGAATTATATAACAATTCTCATCGCGAATTCTCTCCGAAATCCAGATGCTTAAAAAATAAGTGATTCTTTATTTTTTGGTTTATTGAGTAAAAAACCGAATATATTTAATTTCAAAAAGGTCAGCCGAGAAAAGTTCAGATGAAGCAACGACAAACTATATCCAGAAAGGTGACCCCAACAGTTTTCATTGAAAATTAGACGAAAAAACTATCTTATTGACTAAGAAATTAAAATGAAATACATCTCTGCACTAAAAAAACGAATACATAGACGCATTAAGTTATTTGAATTTTAAAGAAAAAATGAGGTTGGGGTAACTAAGTTGCCGATGTTGCTAAGTTACCTTTGTTACCCCAACCATGTTACCCTTGGTAGCCGAGGAGTTCCTAAGATCGGTCTGTTGCAGCATTTCAAGTCGCCGTTGAGTCAGGAGAGGTGATAATTTCGTAAAATTTCGAGCGAAATGTTTTCTTCAGAAAAATCAGCACAGTTCCACCGCCACGCTTTGGCATTCTTCGTGTAGCGCAAGTGCTCGCCGAAAGACTCAGACTAATGAAATCCGGTCAAAGATTCCGTAGTTCTAAAAATATTCCCTCTGCAATTGCGACCAGTTTCTAACTAACTCCGGTGCTTTGGGGAAGCTAAGCATAAATACCGCACTGCAGATCATTTGGATGGCTGTCGTTCAAGTGTCCTTTATCCCCTTCGCCTCCAATCGAATTCCTTCAATTCTCCGTCGATTGGAGGGAAATGAAGCTGTTTTCTCAGCGCCGAATGAAGTGGTGTTCCGACGAAAAAAGAGGGCAAGTGTTTCCCTTCGGGCTGTGTGTAGGGTTGCCAACTCCTCAAGAGTTGAGTTGGACTTCTCAAAGCAGTGAATTCCGGAAAGGACAACTTCAACAAACGTAGAATATGTGCTCATTACATCTCTACTGCGAATGTTATTACTTTATTTATGGATTAATAGTAGTAACCGTCCGATTACGCTACTCTGTGGGGCGCCCTAGTTCTTTTTAACTAGGTTGGAACTAATGCTATCCAGTACTACTCTCTATGGGAGAGAAAATCATTTATCCTGTTTATTTCTTCTCCATTTGTACCCTCAAATTTTCATTTATACAGTTTGGGAGGCCAATCAATGGTTAGAAGATTAAAGCGGCTTATCTGTAAACTTGAAGACGCTAATTATTTTCTTTTGGTTCGTTCGGAAATAAGTCTCTTTGAGTTTTCAATCCAGCTTTTTCCTTTCTTTTTGCTGTACTTTTAAATTGTAATTAGATTAGATGTGTGGTGGTCAATTCAGCATATTAAAGAGCAGTAGGTATATTACATTTAGCAAACAGATAATTAAAAGAGAACTCTTGGGATGCGAGGGAGATTACGAGTCGCTTAAATCTGGTCTTTCTCCTTAATAGAAGTTTTCTTTTCCTCGACAGTGAAGATAAGAGTTATAAATGAGTAGAAAAACACCTCAATCGGGAAGATTTAAATAATTGTTATTCTATTCCGGGAATACCCTAGCGAATGCAGGAGTAGTGAAAGCGAGTTATCGACTTGCGTTCTTTGAATGTTTTATTTCTCCGCTTATATTTATTCTTTGATCGATACAGTGCGTGCGTGCTCTTCGGCGATTATCTCTTTTTCTCCGAAGAAGAGTTTGGCTATATGCGGATTACTTGGTTCGCTTGTTTCCTTTCTCGTTTTATCTTGGGTGACCGTATATTTTATAGACTTAAACAATTCTGCACTATTCAGATGCTATTCTGAAGGTCTTGTTCAATTTGCATTTCTAACCATAGACAACTGAAGTGAAAAAAGCAAACCACTGTTTTGAACCTAAACAGGGATGTTAATCGCCGTACTCGCTTTGCATGCTATTATGATAGTGCAACTAAGCAAATTATATTCAATCTATCTATCTATCTATATATTATTTTAAAACATGCTTTTTTGGTGATCGGGACTTTTCTCCCTTATTACTCCATCAATATAAATAAATGAATGACCGTTTGATGGCAAAAGTTGTCAGGTTCCTGCGAAAAATAGTCAGACAAATCAAAAATGCACCATTTGTTAAACAAATTGAAATGATATTTTAATCATCTCATTTTTTACTGGACGAAAAAAGGCCCGGGTTGCTATATACAGATTCGATTTGTTTACTTAGTGACGAGTGTAAACAAATTTTTAAATCGGATAATGCATCTATTCTCGGACATAAAATGATTCGCAATTAACATTACAGTCTCCATGAACGAAAACTTCGACTTCGTACGCAACCATAACAGTTGAATAAGCAAACTACATTGCATCTTGCGGGAGCAGAACGACAGCCAAAGAAACATGAACATTGCCGAATATGATACTTTGCGTCACGGTTTTATCATGTGGTATGTTTGAATAATTTTGCGTCATATTACTTCCCGGTTTCGTATGTTGCAAATTTTCTATATATCTAAACCTGATATCAAATGATTTTTATTGTTTATATTTCACTCATTGAATAGATAATATTCAACATTTAATCATATTTCTGAGTGAAGAAAAGGATGTCCTGCGATTTCAGAAAACTCACCAGAATGTAGTACAAGCTTAACGAAAGCCCAAGCTTTTATTCCCAATCGCTATCTCCGAAGCACGAAAATGTATTATTTTGCCACATTAACGATGTAAGAGACTTTCAATGCGGGGAGAATGCTATGCGCTTTGACAATGTAACACAATGTATTCGTATGAAAGTGTGACATTTAGCTTCCCCTCTAGCTCTCCTCTCCCAGATCAGATCACTGCAGACGAGTAGTAGTTATTTTTGTATTTCATGTATGAAGAGAAGAACATAGAAAATAAATAAATAACGTGGATGCAGAAGGTATGTTTCGTTCTTTTATCTTGGTTATTTAAGTGACACTTCATTGCCGGTATAAAAGGAAGTGGTTTTTATAACGACAGATTTAGGTAAAGCTGGCAGTGATATTTTGTATCTTTACCATAATTCATTTAGTCATAAATGCATTGAGTGAATTGAGGTATTCGGTGTAGGATAAGATACATGTACAGTGATACCTCGAGATACGAGTTTAATTCGTTCTGTAACCTTGCTACATACTCGTTCAATAGCAAAAATTCTGTAGTAAGTTGTCAGGTTCCTGCGAAAAATAGTCAGACAAATCAAAAATGCACCATTTGTTAAACAAATTGAAATAATATTTTAATCATCCCGTTGTGTACTGGACGAAAAAAGGCCCGGGTTGCTATATACAGATTCAATTTGTTTACTTAGTGACGAGTGTAAACAAGTTTTAAAATCGGATAAAGCACTCATTCTCGGTCATAAAGTGACTGAAGCAGTCTCGCAATTATTATTATAGTCTCCATGAACGAAAACTTCAACGTCGTACGCAACCACAGTTTTATAAGTAAGCCATGTTGCATCTTGCGGAAGCAGAACGACAGCCAAAGAAACATGAACATTGCCGAATATGAAAGTTTGCGTCACGGTTTTATCGTGTGGTATGTTTGAAAAATTTTACATCATATTACTTCCCGGTAGTTTTAATTTAAGATCGACCATATCACAATTAGATTTTGGAGTATTTATAGAAAAATTAGAGATTTTAATCAAGCGTAACGAAAGCCCAAGCTTGCATTTCCATTCGCTATGCCCGGAGTATAGTACAAAAAGATGCTCAACCAATTTAATAGTATGAGTAGTAGTAGACGGGGTTCTCTACTAAGAGTAGTATTTTGAAATCTAAGTTTTGTGAATTGGTTAAAATACCATGATTGACTACAATATTTGTGTGAGAGACATTAAAAAAATGCGGGCAATGGGTTTGCTACATTTGCTGTACTTTACTTAGCACTTTTACAATGTATCACAATGTATGGTCTTATGAAAGTGAGACTCACGCCGCAGATGCTTCCCCCTCTTGCTTCCCTCTCCCAAATTAGTAACTGTTAGTAACATTTTCTCTCATTCTACGCCGGCAGGACAACAAGCTTTCAACTAATTATTGCTGACTATATATCTTTCAGTAATTGAATAAATCTGATTCAGTGAATTTATGAGATGCAATTTCACTGCAGACGAGTAGTAGTTATTTTTATATTTAGTGTACGAAGAGAAAAAATAGAAAATAAATAAGGAGGTATATTTGTTGCTTTATCTTGGTTATGTATGTTAAACACGAAGCCCTCGTGACACATCATAAAAGGAAGTGGTATTTAGAAAAGAACAGTTTACCAAAATGTGATGGTGGCAATGTGGTAGTGAAGTTTGTATTTTTGTCTAAATTCGTGATGCAAAATACATTAAGTGAATTGAGGTATTCGGTTTAGGATGAATTATATATATAAAGTGTTCTGCCTTTCGGTACGTTCATGTGCCCCCACATTCCCTATTTAATTCCTTCTCCTTCAATTCCAGGTAACATACATCGTTATACTGACGCGTACCATTCGTGATTATAGTGCTAAAAGAAAATTTTTAAAACATTCTATAACATTTACATTCTCACACTCTCTAGGATATTAGGGACTTCGTTGAGGTTCAAGTGGTAAGGGATTAGAAAACGCAAGAGTTTGAATTTGCCCATAGATTTTCGTTACTGGATGTGTAGATACCGATACCTATCGCTACTAACGAGGTATGTCGAAACTGACACTGACATGGAATTTCTTGGTACGATGTTTTTGGCATGTCTTATTGTTTGTGTATTCGTCTGTTGTGATTAGAGTAGTTGCTGTAATGTATTTGGTAGGGGAAATTGAGTATTACTGATCGTCTGCGAAATTTTCGCACGGGGCAACTAGTTATTGTTAATCTCAAACCACTATAAAACATAACAGCTACAACGAAGTGATTTGGGCTTTTAGATGGGCAGCACGTTCGACTTTGGCAAAAGCAGTCCTGGGTTCAAATACTGACGGAAACCCTCGTGTGGAATGACCTCAGTCGTGGAAGTACATACTTTCAAGTATACCACTACTACCATTTTCCGCTGACTGTTATACTTCACAGGATTCGATGTTAAAGCAGCCATTTTAGAATTCCTCCTCTCTTTTTGATTCTTTTGTTCAATATCTCGTAGAAATGTATTAATCATATTGTTATTAAAAGTAGTAATGGGTGAGTCAGAGTGGATCCTGGAAAAGGAGAGAATAACAGCAGCGATGGATGTGGCGTTAATTAGTGCAAAAATTGTGTCAATGAAAAGAGAGCATTCTGAACGTATAAATAAGTATAAATTGAAACTGATAAAATGCCCCACTTATCCATCAGTCATACCCTCTATGTAAATAATGAATTAGAAATCGGTAAGTAATTATAGATTTATGTAACAGTAAGGACAGAATCTTAAGGACGAGTCAGCAATTAAGATTTAGGCTAAGTATTGTCGGCGTATATACCTTATAGTCTATAAGTATATAGCGCTTAGCTAGCCTTTCTCATCAATTGTCATTCAATAATAAAACTTTGTTTATGATTTCCAGTGATAATTAAGTGATGGCGGTCGTGCTTCTGGATACTTTCCAGTTCACTGAGGTCGATTTTTAATGACGAATTTACCTCCCTTTCGTATCCTCAGTATGGGACACATCTTTTGTGTTCAAATAACTTCTCTAATCTGATTTGTGTTGTCTGAATTGACCGGTTCATTCACCTCATCCATGAAGCCAATGCCCGACTTCTATCGATTCGCACTCTCAAACCTGCTCCATTCACTATTTTATGTAAGAAGTGTATATGTTTCAATAGCATTTTTATCTCATAACACGTCAATGTTTCATTGAGGCGAACTGTTATCTGACTCAAGGACATCTTAAATGCTTTCTTTCTTATAAATGATAACACGAGGTCTTTTAATCCAGTAAACTTAAAAAAATTACTGCTTTACGTGGTTTACACCAGAATATTATTTTACATACACCAGCTCAGACACTCAATCCTACCTCAGAATTGAGGGATTCTGTACCTAAGCCTTTTAATAATTAAGAGAGAAGGAAAGTTGTTTACAAAAGACCTTAAACAAATAATTACAATCCTGGCTAAAATTTGAGAATAAAATTTGGCTAAGTTATATCATAGAGTAAGATTTACGCAAGATATTGACCCGAAACCAACGGTGTACTGATGACTGAGGCAAATGTTAAGCAAGCTTAAGATTTGTTAAATTGGATTGAAATGGCAGTTTTAAAAATGTGCTACGATAAAAGTGAACTTAACGTGCATTTCTTATGGGAGTCAATATTCCTTCGCCCGTATTGTTTTTTAATTAAGAAACTAACCCTTGACATCTTTTAGTGTTATTAATATGTGTATTCCTTTATTGATGGTGCCTCGAAATGTGAAAGTGAGCCATGAATTTATAGCCTCGTATGTTTCTTTATTGATTAAACAGTTTATCTTCTGATTTTGTATTTGTGGTTTGTGAACTCTGAATTCTAATCTGAGATGATTTCTAATGCTCTTCTTTTCTCTTTATTACAGGTGAGTTTTCATTTGCTATTTTTGGGCAGTCTCCGCAAATTGAGGTGGCGGTGAGTGATTAAGGACTTGAGTAGAATTGACCGATGCATTCCAAACAGTGTGTCGCGACATGCCAAGATAAGCGAAAAATCAAACAGTTGCGTCTATTGTAAATTTTAGTATTTTTTAAAGTGTTAGTGCGTTTTTCTGTTTGCGCCGAATAAAGTACACCTCTCTTGACGCTGTTCTTTTACGCTCTTGTTTTAGACGCTATCCCGCTTAATACGCGGCTTTCTTTCGGTTCTAGTCACGCAAAATTCATGCAAAAATTACCGCTTATGAGGCTCTGCGATCCGTTTATAACGCGTATTTATCCTATCCTCAGATACAGCTATTCTTTAGCCTCAGTCGATACATCGAAAATTGTTGAAATAATTCTACCTTACTTTACATGTCCATATAGTAAAAGTTGCTTCGTTTCCGAGTGAAAAATAACCAATGTTAAGTAACGACAGAAAACGCCTCCTTTTTACGAAAAGAAGACCATTCTTGAGAATATACGATGAGAAAGGAAACAGTATTAGACGGCAGTAGCTCTCTATATATCTATAGCTGTGACAATTGTAGCAAACCGGGAAATATTTATCTTCGTTCATAAGGCGTAAAGCAATTCTTTTAATAGACAAAAATCCCTTCCCTTTTATTTTGGAATGTAAGAGGAATAAAAATGTTTTGCATTCCAGTTATAACGCTTCCCGCTTTTACCTTAGTTTTCACGTCAAAATAGTATTACTCAATTAAGACATGGGTGTATACATTGGTGTATTCGTTAAATGAAGTTAGAATGATTTGTTCGTTTGAACAGGGTTTCCTGCAATCGCAGGAGATTAAGACTTAGAACCTCATTCTAAATTAACTTTAATATAAACAAGCAGCGCTTCTTTCCCCGAAATAACGAACATATATCTCGCATTTTCATGGCTTGTTTTCGCTCTTTCGAAGTGTTAAATGGGAGAAGGAATTGCTGTTTTAATTCAAGTGCCGTGCCGCACCCACGCCGCGCCTTTGATTACCTTCGTGCGGCACTCCGCTGAGAATACTATGAAAATTCAGTCGTGCGCTGAAATCCTATTGTCACGCGTTCGGTAATGCTGATGTATAAATAAACAATAAATAAACGGAATAAAGTTATCTTGTAGAACTAATTAACTATTTAATTTATGTACTACTACAACATACTCAATAGTTTATATTCTGGTTGTATATAAGTAAATTTTTAGTTTTTTAATTATAAATTAAAATTTTAGTAGTAAGTTTAATTTTATTTTCAACCTGTTTACAGAATAGCTATACACTATTTAAAAAGTATATAGTCAGTCATGAGTGCATAAAATTTTGTGGATGGTGTACATAGTAAATTAGGTAGTGTTCTAACTTAGACCAAACAGTACATGAAAACGTAAAAAAAAACAGAGAAATGAACTATCCCCAATTAGGAAAGAGTAATTAATGAGGTATATTTTCTGTCATATCTAAAAGAGATTAAATTGTTATTAATAAAACAATCAAATTTAATATCCAAAAGAAATTATGCATAAAATCAAATGAATGAATTCAAGATTGTTTCTTTCAGTTTAGGAAGGAAAAGATGGGGAAAATTTAGAAGAGACTAAATAGACTTCTAATTTTGAATTACACATTTCTTTCGAGAGGCCTAAATTTGTATTCAGATCCTCTATCTTAGCTCCGTTGCGTCACTTCTAATTATTCGCATTTCCACTGCTACGCCGATTTGCAATTTGGATTATTCCGTCCGTGTGATGAGGTATCTGCATAATGCATTTCCGTTGCATTTTCACTCTGGAAGAATATTCTTCTGCTGTATTTTAAAATTTTCTATTTCTTAATATAAAACGGAGCGTATCTTTTCCTGATTTTCAGATTTGCAAGAGCTATTTTTTGTTAAATTTTCTTCTTTTCGTTTTGCAGTTTAGTAAGAAATTCCGCCATCCTTTTGGTAGTGTAATTTTAAAAACTTCACATTCGAAAACCGAAACCAAAAAGGCTTACTAATGCCTTTTTTCAGGCGTCTGATAAAGAAATTAAATTACGCAGAAACATTCGCCTTTGTCGGGCTGAAATTATTTTCGACTGCCCGAAAAGGGAAAGCTAATGTTTATATTTGCCCGCAGATGTTTAACCGTATTTTGCCTTCGTTTTAATTAAAAAGGGATAAAGAAGCCCCCTATTGTCAATATAAATTCAAGGAACTCCACCTTTATGAGAATTTCGTAGATAGTTTACTCAGCTCCTCAAACAAAGGCATAATTATCGCAAGTTTTTAATGAGATGACTTAAATTGAATCCCACGAGTTTTATTGCTATAAATTCGTTCCTTTTCAGGTATGAGTTTCATCAAAGACAAATATTGAAATCTCGAAACTCTCTATTTCAAAGAGTCCACTCGACGTGTTCTTCTTTCGACAACTGCGATTCATGTGCCACCATTGTATTTTAGAAGACTCCTTATGAGGCCCACGGTCTCCTCCGCCGAGAAATGTAATCCTTCGTAGAAATGAGAACTTTGAGATTTTCCGTTTCGCCTTTGGATATGAAATTATGAAGAGTGGGAAAAATTTGAATTTTCTGAAATATACTCATCGATCTTCCATCTTAGGAGAGCATCTAACATCTTAAGGGCATCGCTGAGAATATCACTCTCACGATTTACACTCCCGTCAATACGCTTTTTTAGGGGGATATGAAAAGTCTTTATTTCTTTTATATTGGTAAACAAAAGGAAATGGTTGTTCGGTTTTTCAATCTTAAGTTAAGTACTTAATACCTTAAAGCGGATATCCCTAAGTTTGCTTAATTTGCTGCAGAAAGTGTTTCTGGAAAATCCGCGAACGGTTGGCTAAAGCGGCTTGCAGTGAAACGGATGAATCCCTCTTGTAATCTGTAGTTGTGATTCTTGTGATCGATAACCCGCGTCTTAAGCGGGAGCCTTTTAAAAGGGTTTTCGTTGCCTTCACTTTTAACCCTTCACAAATAATTTATAAGGATTCTGAATGTTTCCTGGAAATTTTAGGGGCAAATAAATATGTGGCGTTTAATAGTACTCTTTATTTTCCTCCCTTGATTCAATTATTCGTTTCAACGAAATATTTAACTAACTCCTTTAAATATTACATCTGTCAATATACTGTCTCAATTATACAGACATGAAAAAATTGACCGTCGCAAAATGCAATTATAAACTTACATACGTAAGAATTGATATTTAATACTATTTAATAATCAATATTCAAATTGTAAACTTTGGATTTATTTTCTTGATTGGTAATTATTTGATTCAACTACGCATTTCATTCGAGATTTGCGTTTTTAATTTAATACTTCATGACACCTTTTCTATCCTTAAATTGCTTTTCGAAAAGTAGCTTTCCATCGTCAAATATGGATGGTCAATCCAAATTAATGCTTCGATTCAGTCCCGGTTTGATATCGTAGTGAAAACAAAATGATTATGGCGTTGTAACATAATTATACTGTTATAAACTATGCTAGGTCTGAGCACCACCACCTTTTTTCACCGGACGAAGGATAGATATGAGTTTATACAATAATTTGATTTATCTTCGTGAAATTTCAAAGGCTTTTGTCAAGAGAAGCAGAAACGCGTTCAGTTTTTCCAGCATTCCAAAATCGCATCTCTTTCAACCACAATTGTATGGTATTTGTGTGAATCCTATCGAAACACGTAAATTCAAAGATTGAGTGAAGCCTTTTAGAACATTTATTTAATCGAGAAGTATTCGATGTTCATTTCGTTTTCCTTAAATAGAAAATGAATGGGTGCCTTATATTAAAGGAAGAAATAACAGCTTGGTTTGGTTCCAGATAATTCCGCAATAACCAAGTTTTTATTTCGAGAAAGCTTTCCAGAAATTCGTCTCACGATTCACTAGAAATATATGCTAGATCTAGTCGATTGAAAAATTCATTTTTCTAAGAACGAAAGTGTATGATGAGGAAAGTAAAGTCATGTACCCCCTGCCACACGCCAAAAGTGACTTTCAGCCTCTATCTTATGTGTTGATGTAGAATACATCTCAGTTTTCTAAAGGACGTAATGTTTGGTTTCATTAACTATTGATTAATTTACAATGTCAACCATTAGTCCCGTTTTGTCCGGGTCAGTCCCGTTTGCTGTTCTACCGTTAATATCATCGATCTTTGTCCCATTTAAGTCTCCGCCAAAAATTTTAATTTTTGTGAACTTCAATAAAAACTACTGAGAGTTAAATCTTTCAGAGGAAGGTCGAGTATGCAAACAATTTTATTAATTCCCTACACAAACAGTCCATTTTTCACACACTTGCTGAGCTGCAGTCATGGTTGACCTATATCGAACCTGTTGATTATTTTTGTAATTATTCATGTACTTTACAAAGTAAAGAGTTAATAAAATAGAAAAATTGGAATTCGGCAATTCGACATTTTAGAAGTAAAACAGTGAATTGTGACTTAAGCTATCAAGTAAAGTGAAATCACACAAATAATCAAAATTTTTTGTAGTTTATTTTATCAACATGAGCATCATTAAATTTACAAAACCTCAGTTGAGGTGCGGTGGAAAAAGGTCCAAAATTCACGCTGATTCATCTTTAAAATCCTCTGTGCCTTTTTATTAATTTACTCAGAGGAAATTTATCTCTGTCCAAGATAGGTTTTCCTTCAACGAAATAGCCAAGAATACTTTCAAAGAACCATAGAAAAATTAAATCATCTCCGAGAAAAATAATTCAAAAATTTTATGCCTTTTTTCTGGTGAGAAACGCCCTTTTTCTTTTAGATAGGTAGGTTCGTTTATTTGCTTTTATCAATAAAAATTGTACAGAAATAAATCACCGAAAGATAACACAATGAATGCTTTAAGTTACCTCTTAGATTAATCTGGGCAGTTGTTGTTACAGTATCAACTTGTGGTATTATTGTTGAAATTTATGCATTGCAAAAAGTAAAGGTACCTAATCAACAAATTAAATACTTAAACAGCATAAACAAAATTTGATCGAAGTAAACGTGAGAAAGAATAACATAAATATGTTATTAACAATATAACTTATATGTATATATAATAAACTTAAATTATTTCGATCGGTCAGGAGCTAAGAAAAGATTTTTGCACCTTTTCTCTCAGTTTGCTTAAAGTGGTAACTACTATAAATCCTTCGATACGTGTGTGAAAAATCTCTTAAAACAGTTAAATTTGACCTTAATTAAATGCACTTAACGTTTCCTCAAATCATTCCTAATTCCTGTTAGTAGGTATTTGTAATCCACTAATAACGAAACCGATATTGACTTATTTAGTGTAAACTCCATTTCTTAGACACTAGCAAAGTAATTCTTCATAGATGAGTAACTTCCTGTTAAGCTTTCTTAACCTTGGTGGCAGTACTGGCATTGCAAATAAAATGGAAAATACCTTCATATTTATTTATACTTCCTCTTATTATGTTGAATATTCTTTGAGTGATCCCTTGGATGAAATGTGCAAAATATCCCTTGGGTGAAAAGGGTCTAATGTCGTCGAGCGTTGGTCGAAACGTCTTTTAGACAAAATGCTGTGAGTGAAACACCCTTTAAAAACATGTGTCCGTGAAATGACGACTTCTCCCTTTTTCTCATAATTCTGGGAAACAACGTGAAAAAGTATTCGCGCTTAATTTTGAAAGCGGACGGAAGTTCCTCTGTGTGGAGAATTTAATGGGAAAGAATATCGGGGATAAGGAATGTCTTTCAGTGAGTGCTTGGAGAGGAAAACAAGCGCCATCTCCGAGGGGGAAATGGCCCGCAGGAAGTGAAGACAAGGATCTCCACTCGGCATCAGATTCGATTCCCTGCGGATAAAATTTAAAAATATAGGAAAATGGAAAATCTATTGTTTGTAGGAAATATGTTCGTTAGAGGATCTTTTTTGAGGATGTGTTTGCAGCGTTGTGATCCACAGAAGCGTGTTTTGATGTCACAAAGCCGATTGGTAAAGACATGCATCTGAAATATGTCATCCTCTATTGGGTCGTAGCCGTCGGAAAGTGGCTTTTTAAAGAGGGATTTTCCTTCTTCTTTTTTATTTAACGTAGTGAAGGAAATGGATCCGGAAACGGATTTCTCGAAATTAATTGCAAATTCACCCAAGTAATACTCGCGTCTTTGTAAAACCGAATTAAAGAAGACGTGTGAATACGCCTTTTTTAGGGACGACATTCTTGTCTAAATTTGATCTGAAATTTCAAGTAACAAGAGATAATTTACGTACATCAAAATGGCCCAGTGGTTTGAGTCCAACTTCCCAATATATCCAAATTTTATCCTAGTGCTTCAAATCCTGTTTATGGAAAAATTTTCCGGAAAAAGGGTAGTGTGCTGATTTTTTACTCCAAATTTGGTACAAATATCGGTATATATCCCATAGATCTCAGCTATTTCAGAATTTATTTTGACGTATACCTACAAATGCTTTAAAAAAATGCGTTTTGTTGGGAAATGAATATCTGTTTGGTATTCGGGTTGAGTTTTCTTCAAAAATAGCTGTTTTCTAGGTGTTCAGATCGGTTCGATTCGATGCCCTCCGTGATTTAAAATGACAGAAGACTAATTGTTTCATTGAGCCCTCATCTCGATCAAATGATTCATAGAACAACTGACTTTGATTCTCTCGAGCGCACTTAAAATTTATGACGCATCATGAATGTTAATTCAGGAAACGAAAATAATTGTATGGCGTATTAATCACCAAGACTGACGGAAACTTCCTCACGTGACTGTTTCAGTTTCCTTGTTTCGCGTGATTTCACTCATCGGCCGCTGCGATTGTCGATTCCTGTCATTCCAAGTCTTAAGGAACCAATTTGTAGATACAATGTGTTTTCCTTGGATTTGTTGCCTTGATTCGGCAATTAAGGAGCCCATTTAACAATATTCTTAACGAGAAGCGCTTCTTAAGGGGAACTTCTTAATCTCTTTGTTCCTCTTCGATTGTTCTCTCTCATTACTCAAACGCTTCTTTGATATTTCTGACAAATTAATTTTCATTAAAACCTCCGGAATTATGATCCAGTTTAAAGAGTTATTCTCCGACGCCCATCTTTTATTCTAATCTAACTCGGCGTAAATTATAATAAAATAAAACTTCCGATAATTATCAAAAAGGCTTAAAAACCCAACGTACATTTCATCTTTCACGTCTTTAGGTCGTCTTTTGTTCTTTCGTCATCCCGTCCTGCGTTACCAATCTTTCTCTGCAGTTCTTTACAAAACTTATTGTCTTTCTTTCAGAGGCAGATTTAAGCCATCGACCTCATACCATAGAAGCTTTCAGACTGTCTGCTGAATGACTCATTATTAAAAGAATATTTGTATCATTATTCATGTGAATAATTTTCCACTTCATATATTTTCTAATTATTTCTCTGATTTAGTTGTTGATTTCTTTTACTTCATGCATATTTTCTGTAAATTTGTTGTATTTTATTGTTTGGTATTCACCTTAAAATGGTTGCATCACTGTATGTGAATCTATTATAGAAATAAATTATCTGAACAAGGCTCTCCACTATTGATATTGAGAGTCAATGTTCAATTCTTTTATCAGGTGCATATTACATGTCAAAAACTCGCTAAGCCAAGAATAAACTAAATTTTGAATTATAAATAGTATTTCTATAAATTTCTATCAATGGTGGATAGGCGTTACATTATGTAACTACTTTAATTTATTCTATAAATATTTTATGTAGAATTACTCTGTATGTATTTCTTTTCTGAAGCGAAAGATAGGTATAATTAGTCTCACTAAAAATTTGATTCTAGGACTTATTGATAAACCCAATCTTATTGAGGTCCTGCAAATGGTCTTAAGTTGACACGCCTAATTATAAATCTGCATCTGCTCTAATTCGGGAGTACAACACTTTTCAACCACACACTCAAGGTGAGGCCTAACTAGCACATCGCTCCTATTGTCTTCACGAGTTTCTTAAGTGCCTGCCCACGTACTATATCTTACGGGCACCCCATATTAAGTTATTCGTGAGGGTTACTCCAAGATACTTCGCCGATTCTACTGTTAATAGGTTTTTCCCTCGGATGCTGAACAAATTATTATAATAGATTTTCTTTCGAAGAAAGTTCTGCTACTGCGAGAAAGACCAGAGAAATAGATGTTCGAGCCAGTCGATTAAAGAATTCATTTTTCGGAGAATCGATTAGAGTCGCAGTGCACACCACGCCAAAAGGCGTCTTGCAGGGTTCATATGTGGATGAAGCTGCCTTAACGCACGAAGTAAATTCGCGGCGGAGAAAAATGTGTCAGCATAAGGGAGGCGTTATGAAATAATCATAAGTTAATGCATAACAATGACCGTCATTCTCTTTCGACATAAACTTCTCTCCTCGGTAATTGTCCGTCCGTCTGCAGACCAAAGAGTCGCATAAATATGGAATTCGGAATAAAGTTAACGTCTACTTTAGGCAGTGCGAAGGGATAAATTAGCAGACAAAAGAGATGCGACCTACTTCCCATACCATTTCAGCGGAAAGTAATTACCTCATTGGTTGGCCACTAGAGGCGCACTAGGCTAAAAGAAGGCCATCTTAGTCCTCAGGGTTTTTCTATTTTAGAGAGAACGTGGTTCACATACGAATGCCTCGCTCATTTAGGGTGATCAATGAGACCAATTTTAGAGCACTGACTACGTAATTAATAATACTACGTCACTATGTAAATCATCATTCATAATAATTTTTTGAAGAAGTACTTATAATAATATATAATATTTTCTTAATATTTTCTTTATTCTTGCCCCAGTGAAGCAATTTCACTTCAGATTCCATATATTTTATTAATAAAATCCAATTTGAAGTCTCATAATTCATAGCGAAGGACCTCGGCTGACCTCTGCGCCTCTGATTATTCCATAGACATTGTTTTACAACTGCCAATTCCTCCGATTTTCTGTTTTTTATTTTTGATTTCTTATATAAGTGACAGAGGGAATAATTATAGAGATTTTGGATCTGTTAGAATTATTAAATAGTTCTGAAGAATAATTATTATAAAATGTGCACTAAACTTTATCAAGGAAATAGAATTTATTCATTACAGCAGAAAAAACACCAAAGTAGAGGTATAACGTATCAGGTTCATGTTCAAAACGAAAAAAATGTAGAACAAATATATTTAGAAATTACTATTTTTATTAATTTTTATTTATATAATCATTAGTATTTATTATTCTGATTTTTATGATGTTTGATAGTAAAAAATGCATATGTATTTTTATATCTCGTGACATTTATATTCTTCTATGTATAATTTGAGTATTATTGGTGACTAGCTGTTCAAAGATCTTATTTCTTGTATTGACTTCAATCCATTGTAAAGGCCGCTTTTATTGGTTAATATAGAATAAATGAATTAAAATTTTTGGTCAGAATAACAATCATCTGGCTTTAGTTAAAGATAATTTTATAAATGTTCCTTAATGTTGAGGAAAAGGAATTGAGGAAAACAGGAGGAAGGGAATTCAGTGGAAAAATGTGGTAGCAGAGCGTCTTAAGCGGTATCTATATAATGTGATTTACACGAAAGGAACCGGTGCAGTAAAGTGTCTTTTCTATAATAAGGAGCATTTTTCTATATAAAGTTATCACGACCTGGTTGTAACTCTGTTCAGTTTATAACGTGGTTCAGTCCTTTGAAAAGCGTCTTTTTACATATTTAATCTGGAATACCTGGAGATGCCTTTAACTAGGTTAACGCATCGTCGTGCCAAAGACCGCATTCGCCCATCGATCCATTCAAAAAGAAGGAAGACGTCGATTCCCAATCCTCGGTGCAGTTGAAATGCGATTTATATATTATATAGCTTGGCGTTGGATTGGCTCTGGAAGTGCAGGAATTCGATGTTTGCTCAGACCGTTGCTTTGAAACATGCATCTGCGAAGATCCTTACGAAGATTTATTTCCAGATCGAAAGTTGACGCTCTACTACCCGTTTATAAGGTGCATTGTTCCCGTCCACAGATCCAACCAACTATGGCTAATCCTCGATGGACCGAAAACTGTTCATATTGCTTCTTCTCCCAACTTTGAACCGGTTTCGGGTATACCCCCGGAAAGTGGGGGACTTGGGTTCGAGTCCCGTTCTCTCGAGTTCGAGTTATATCATTATTTTTCTCATCTGTTTACCTCTGAGCTAGGGAGAGAAATTTGCTATGAATGCTATGAAATTATACTCCCAGAATTCCAGAGTATCTCATATCTTACTCGATTGCATATCTTATTTAAAAATCAATTCTCAATTATTTATATTTCTTAGCATCATAGTGAATACATAAGGAAGAAGAAAGCATCTACCAAAAAGATTTCTAATAAATTAAGAGTGTATCATAAAATATACCATATCATTACATATAATTATTTTTTTAAATATCGATTGAATTAGTAATTATATAATATTAGTTCTGCACACGGGCTCAATTGTAATCACATTTTCCTTTCTATTAATCAAACGCAATATTGATAACATAACTTTAAATAAGTTTAACATAACTTAAATAAATTTAAATAATAATTGACCGGATTTTTCGCGTTATCTTCAGGTGTTATCGATATTTTGTTTTTAAAATATAGGAGACCTAAAAATCTCAGGAAGAGATTAATGAGTTATTCTGGACAAATTTTATCCTATCGTCTTCACTTCTCACTGATGAGTCACTTGTAAACATGTAAATATATAAAAGTAGTTTATTCAGAAAACCAGTGCATTTCTGATATCGTGATCACATCAAAACCGGTTGTGTTAAGGATTATTCCTGGAATAATGACAATGTTGTGTTTTTAATCTTGTGTTTTTAAGATAAATTTCACGAAGTCAACGTTGCCACTAATTAAATTATAACTCAGTCATCGCCGTTTGAGAGTACGGGTATATCAAAACTACGGTGGTTCACTTTACTGCGCAAAGTACCTCCACAAGGATTCGTTGGCGTGGTTTTTGTCGGAGAAACATGCGGCGGAATACGGAACGTTTTCCTTTCCATTAACTAAACACATGATTGATAAAGCCAACGTTTTCTTTATTCGCGCATATTTTGGGGACGTCCTGTGGTTTCGTCGAGTGGAATTCGATCATCATCATCACCTTTGAGGGTGTAATCAGTTGGACGCCGTTGTTTTGTTATCATCACTTGATATGCTCGCACTTTAGTGGCTTCCAAATATTTTGCTCCATCGTGATTGGTTATCTGTCTTTTGGAGTTTATCGACAGCACTGCTGTTTAATTCAATTATCGACAGTGGTCCACATGCATCTCGATGGCATACTTTCTCCCCTCTCGCTGGAAAGCTCTGTAATGTACTATCAGTGAAATGCTTTCTCCTCCGACATATGAACGATCGAACAAGAAATATAGATTTTCTTTAAACCGGTTTAGCAGGTGGAGATGACTTCCATGCGTCGGGTATGTACGAGTCTTAGGTACAGATGACTCCCCTTCGGTAGGCATGACTCCCCTGAAGGAGCTTAATTTGTTGAGCAACCTCTTAGAAGAAGATCCTGGGTTCGATTCCCAGCCTCATAAGACATTTTTCAAGTCAAGTCCTATTTCTTGAAGATTTCTTTTCCGTATGCGCAAATGTACGTCAACCCTTTTCCTTAAAGAAATATTACTCAAAATACCTTACTTAATATGAATATTCAATAAAAACATCTTAATCAAATTCTACCAAAATGTATAAAATAGGCGTGCCACTTGGCCAGAAGGCAAATTGCAGCGGAAATTTTAAATAAATAATAAATAAGATGGTAGAGAATATTGGCATTGAAAATATAATCAATAATGATTCGAATTACCAATGAATTGAATAGATTTTATTTTTTCAGCAACTTGAATCTTTGCGTGCGCTCCAAATTTAACTTCTACTATATAAGTTGGTTTTTTGGATGTTTATTGTAAATTTTGGGGATTTAAAATTGCACAGAAATAGAATTCAGTATTTTCTTAGAAATTTTCCTCCTGGAAGTATTTATTATGCTGATAGCGAAAATTTGTAGAAGACTAATTTTTCAATGGTATAAGTTTCAATTCAAGCAAGCAAAGAATAAGCCTTACCTTCATAGCCTCAGATATTTTTTAAGATGACATACGCTGAGACGAAGTAAGAAACCCATATAGTTTGTCCAAAAAAACCTATCCCTAGACAACGATGGTTTATTTTCATTATCCTTAATTTTGTAAGAAGAATTTAAGGCTTTAGATGAGAACATGGAGATATTACGCATTCAACAGTTAGAATAGTTACAAAAGTAAAATGTAAAAGAACTAATGAACACTGCAGGCTTCAGAAGAAAACCAAACTCTAAACTTGTGTGATAAAATACTCGACTTAAAGTTAATATATCATTATTCTTGAATGTAGAATAAATTTCTGTTGAAAGTTAACATTTCTCAATTTTTATTCATATATTTTTTAATTTGAGTTAAATATAGAAAGGTGGTAAGCACGTATCGGATTAACCGTCAAAAACTGCAACCGGCCAGATCTGCATTCCCGAGGTGAACAAGGATTATACTGTGTAAACACTGTTTTATTCATGGTTAGTCAATGAGAATGGCTAAATACAGATCCCGTCTTTTGAAAATTAACGTAAAGGCATGCGCAGGACTTAAATTTTTCCACTACAGCGAGTCTTACACGTACGTCTCAGCAGCTCTGCACTCCAAAAAAGTTAAAAAAAATGGGTGTTGGACTTCACTGCAGAATTTTTATTTTAGATTCGAATGAGATTTGTTGTTTGAACCAGTAAAAATAAAGCAAGCGGATTCAGGGCAGGAGTGATGTGCAGTGCATTAAAAATGTAGTGCGCGGAACTTCTAAAAGTAGTACGTGGCGGTGCAGGTATATCCACACATTAAAATGACCACGGAGGGAGCATATGAAGTATCCCTATCATTTCTCAAGTTTTATTTAAACTTGCAGATTACTTTAGCGGTTGATCAATGACCATTTTTCTTTTGTTCCGAGCAAAAATTAGGCGATTTTCATGCAGAAGAAGGCCCCAACTGCAGTCATTCGACTCGTAAAACCCATTTTGGCGGAAAATAAAAGATCTAGCCGCTTCTATTACGTGCCGACATCACGAAAATGCAGCCAAGTCTATCGTCATAATGTATGCATCACAGTTATGCACACGCGTGATGGTGACTCATCCGGAGATTTGCAAAGAGATGCCATCCGGACAGTCCAGCCTCATCGGACGGCTTGTGGGGTGTGTTTAGGAGAAACAGTCTTTATTTATTAAATTTTTATTTTATGACTAGAAACGGGCCTCTAGCCCGGTGGCAGTTATTTGAGTGGCAAATAGAAAAGGAAAATCTGCCTGGCATTCACCCCATTCCTAAGGAAAACCCTTCCAAAAACCTCCCCAAGGCTGCACGTCAAATAAAGTCATTTTAAAAAGATTGCTATGCTGTAATTACAATATTAACATTTCCTCGGTAAGACATAGACATATCAAATACATTACATAACAACACCATTGTAAGTGAATCCAACTATACAATTATTACTATACTTAATGCATAAAATATAAAATTTTCTCAGTTAAAAAAATATCCCTATTTAAGAGGAATAAAAAATAAACAAAATAATAGACGAGGAGCACATAAATTTATAACTTTAGTCTTAGTGATTTTAAAGCATCTTTTTGAAAAACTTGTCATTTTTCGGCATTTGAATGATAAGTTCTCCAGGTAAGTCATCCCATTCCTGTCTGCCTTTATTAATTAATGAATACTTCGAAACATCGGTATTCTGTTACTTTTAATTCGTAATCGCCACGTCCTTTATAATTGGGTTTATGAAACTTAATTCTCCGTGCTTCTGATGATAATTACGCTTAAAAAATGTCGCCACTGTGAAGAGCATTCACGTCAGCTCAACTGTCCAGAAGCCAGTAGTTCTTTCGATTGGTTTTGTGCCTTCAAACTCTTAATGAAACAACTCTAAGTTAACTCTGTAATTACTTTTGCTAATTGCAGGAAACGGACGAAAGAAATCATTTAATCGTTTAAAAGATGATAGTATAATTATGAAAAAAACTGATTGCCTTGCTCAGAGTTTCATGATTTTATTGCTAAGAAACCAAAGGCTAAAAAAGAAATGAAAATAAAAAAGTATGAATATAAAATTAAAAATCATGTATAACAAAATAAAATTTTAAATTTAAATTTATTATAATTTTCCATTTTTATTAACGTTAATTTAAGCTAAATAATAGAATAACTAAATAACGAGGTTTTAGCTCAATATGTATATACACCAGCACACACACACGCTTTATTCGCGGATTCGGGCATCGTCCGCTGTCTATGGAGTGATTTCTCCAATTACATAATGTATATCAGATCAGTTTAGAGATTCCCGGACACACGTAAGGTTATCAGGAAATCTGCTCAGAAGAAGTTGGTCCACGCAGTTGCCTAAACGAAGGACATTAGTCATCCTGCGTCTCGCGCAGATTTACGGGATCATCGATTGAAGTCCGTTCGTCATGAAACAATCGTTCGTTAATTACAGATTTCCGAGTGTCCTCGAAGACGCTGTGTGCCAAACTAAGGCACGTAATTAATTCGACGTCAAAGAGGCAGAGGAGAGCTTTCGTTTGAAGTGGCTAATGAGGGGACACGCGCCCAGGTCACGGCCGCGCCTCTCTAAACCCACTTCGGGTGCCGCAAATTGGTTATCACGTCCATGCTAATTACGTCTCTATCACTTCTTCCTTCCGTAATCCTTTGACTGCTCAAGGAGGGCGCTCACTCCGAGGAATCGGTGTCATTTGCCAAAAATAGTGTCCATTCTCGGCATTTTTAAGGAAGATGTTTTCCTTCGGACGCTCAGAACGTTTTCCCGAAAGTTCGCGAGAGTACGAAAGAGTCGCAGTGATGTGCGAATCACTCGAAATATTGAAACGAATTATGCGTTTGTTCCATAAATATTTGGAACGGAATCGACGGATGCAAAACTCGAATCGATCCATATCGATTATTAATCTAAGCGATCGTTGCTCTTTTTCTTGTTTCCAACTATCTAATTATTTACATCGTCAGTAATCTAGTACATGAAATTTGTATAGCACATTTAAGTATTTTCTAACTGAAAGTAATGCACTAATCAAATAGCTTTAATTACGAAATTATACCTTATCTAAACCAAATTCCGACAGTGATATTTTAGCGGATAAGCAGGAAGAAAAGGCGACCTTCAGTTTGGGAAATTTACGAAAATCAAACGAACAAAGCATCGAATCGAATATTCAGTCAAATCGAATCGAAATTGGAATAATTTATTGGATTCGATTGGAAAAAGCGCTATCTGCTCATCTCTATAAATGACAAAATGAAACTCTTGCTTGAATATAAGCCGGGAATGCGTGACTCGTAATTGAACACCTATCGCTTTGATTAAATAAAAAGCGGGGTTTTCATCTCAAAAAATAATAAATAGTATGTGCCTCATCAACTGCAAAGATGAAATTTCCAGTTGAATTTTACGATAATATGGTAAAATACACGTATTTTCGTGAGTTTATTTTAGTATTGTTTTCCGACGTAAATACTCGTGATTCATGCGTAGGAAGAGAATAGTGTATCATTTTATTGATGATAAGAGATTACTGAGTGATAACGAAATTGCTCAACGCTAGCTTGTGAAACTGCAAACTATTACCACTTCGTCCTCTCCAAATCATGCGAAAAAGGCTTGACAGAAAATCATTTTGATTTGAGCCATATTTTTAATTTCTGTCGGAAGTCATTGATACATATATTAAAACTGTATTAAGAAGATTCGACTTAATATTCAATCGAAAATTGTAAACATACTACTATTAATTTACTTTGAATTACTACATATTAATATCAGTCATAGGCGGTAGATATGTAAAGAGTCAGCGAGCTACTATTGTTCACTACTGGTTACCTTCTCGTCATATATTTTCTTATAGAATCGTTTGCTTTCGCGCAAAGAGAGCTTTCCTTAGTTACTTTATTTAGGTAATTAACAATCGAGCAATTTTTCCTATACAGACAATTAGGGAAGAATAATGTGAACGATATCGGGTCTATTGACTGAGATTTACTGGAGCTATTTGCAGTGAATCTGTGGATGGGAAAAATCACCCTCATAAGCGGAGCGTCTTAAGCGATATATTAAATACGCGT
This sequence comes from Pachydiplax longipennis, assembly GCA_036926295.1. NCBI lineage: Eukaryota > Metazoa > Arthropoda > Insecta > Odonata > Libellulidae > Pachydiplax > Pachydiplax longipennis. Next base: position 6,009,811 of record JAVFKF010000024.1, on the reverse strand, counting down.
TTAGTATTTAAGGGATCGGGATTGGAAGAAAACAGCGAATTCAGCGAAATAGCGTGTTCAACGAGTTTTACCGTACACAATATTTTTCGTTTATTCCGCAAAAGCCCAGTTGAATCCTCAGCTGAAAATATTAGAAATGGCATTAGTGTGAGGTGAGCACATAATATATACTTACATAATGAAAGTAATTCTCAGTAACGAGAGCATCATGTGAAGGTCGATCAGTGAAGCGTGGCTGCATCTCGCAGTCACGAAATTGCACACACGCCGTGATCCTCGAAATTTTAATCCACCTCCCTCGTTAAAATGGAAGTTTAGCATACATACTTATCCTTCCTTATATTCCTGCTCTTCCATCCTTTCAAACACAATTCGCTCTATTACATATATACAGTGAAACGCGATCAAGATGATACCCAAAGCGGAAAACCGCTTATAAGCGAGTTTTGTACTGGTTGGGTTTTCGTCATATTTTGAAGAACGGTCTGCTTTTCGCGCTAACTCTTCCTTAATTACCTAATTTAGGTCAATTTCACTCTGAACGGAAACAGTTTTTACTAGATTGACAATTAAGACTAACTTTTTTAATAGCAGTGGTGAGTGGGCATGAAAGGGCTCTATGACAACAGCTCTTCTTTTTAGGATTCTTTTCAAAAATTATACTTGACTACTTCCAAATGCATGTATGAAGCGTTTTCTTGCGTAATACAGTAACACCCGTTTAAAACACTACCCCGTGTAATATACGATGTCCCTATCTCTTTTTACTCTACTCACATATTGAAATGCCCTTTTAGACCACTTATACGTAACACGGATCTCTCTTAGACCAATCCTCCATCTCACTTCCTTATTGTTTATCCGGTAAAAATTGCTTCTTTGGGTAGTGAAGAATGACCGAAATAGAGTAACTACAATATTCTCTTTGCGCGAAAAATGTACGATTAGTTAAAATATGTATGAGGAGAAGGCTACCAGTTTTACACAAGTTCTCCAGATATTTACAGCTTTGACAAGTAAACCAAACTAAAGAAGATTCCTTTCCTTTTTTTCAGGCGTAAATCACTTATTCAAATATTAAATAGCCAATGAAATACCCTTCCTTTATGCATTCTAATAATAATAAAACATTAACTATCAAAACCTTCTTATTAAGCTGTTTTTATACTTTCATCTCTTTTTCCCGCTTTACTGTATTTTGATAGATCTGATACTTCCAGATCTCGGCGAGTGATCATAGCAAGACTTTATATTTTGATTGCGCGATGTTATTCGTAATGACTGAATTTCTCATTGACTCCGCTTTGGGAACAATAGAAATAGAACTAAGGACAAATTTAGAATCGCTTACACAAGTTAGTTGTGACGACGTTATCTAATATGCATAATTTTAGGACGCATTATCTCGATGAAAATCATACTATAGAGCTTATTGCACTCACTCGCTTGTTACATTTAATGTGAGATCCTCGAAATCCTTAAATTCCTTATTTTATTTCGAACTCAGCGATTCGAGAATGTCAACTCAAGGGTGTATCATATCATATCATCATTAGCGACTCTCCACTCATGGCGGAATTAATGTTTTAATGTGAAGGACTTTGAGATGAATTACGCCCTTCAAATTATGCTGCTCTCTGGCGTTAACTTTCCAAGTTGCGCCATTAAGTCTTCCGGAAATAGGTCTTCAAGTTATTAGGAAGTTATATCTGCATTACGCTTTATGCATTATTACTTTAATTACCGTTTTATATTGCAACTTGTCTGTATGCCTTCCTGCTTGCTTCTGTGCCATCATTCTTTCGTTCATCCATGTTTCTCTGCCTTAATCGGCTTCATTTTCTTGTGTTTTCCATCTCCTTTCATATTATTTGCTTTCCTTCCCCCATTCCTTTATCTTCTTTCACTTCTTCTTTCTTCTGCTAGTGGTTTACATCTAATTCGCCTATTCTCCTCATTTCTCATTTTATCTTTTCAACTCACTTTTTCCATCTTCCTCCAAATCTCTAGGGCTTCCAATCTGTTTCCTTCCTTCTTTCTTAATTGTCCAAGTCTCTAATCCATATAATGCCACACTCCATTATTTTAACTCTTGGATAGCCTCAGTTCTTTGTTCATTGTTCCACAGAGTAGCCTTCTTTCCTTTGAAACCTTTCCTTTGCTATTCTTCTTCGTATCTTCATTTCACAATTCACATCTTCAGTCATCAAAGTACTTGAATATCTCCTCTTGTTCCCATCAAATGCTGTCAATATGCATTAGAAGTCCGTTTGGAGTGAATTCCACGCACTTTACTCTTTCTTGGACATCCCTTCTAGTGTCATAGTCATAGTGTTTCGCTATCACAAATGGAGCGGTGTTTCAGAATCGCATTTGCAGTGAAAGCCGGTTAAGTTGCTATTCAGGAGAACTAGTGAAAATTACGTTGTAATAGCGATACAACCGGGATATGAGAGATTTTTTATTTTTTGTACATCAGAAAACAAAATGAAATGGTTTTTTGACCCATCAAGTTACTTATTTAATAAGTGCTAAAAACGAAAATGAATCTTCTTTAGTTGCTACAGCTGTATATATCTATACTATAGTCCGTGAACTATTGTTGTGTAATTCTCTTGGCTTCTCGTCATATTTCTTAAGAATTCTCTTTTTTTATACATAACATCTTTAACGAGAGTGCTTTAAATGGGTTTTACTGTGTAGTTCGTATTGTGTGAATAAATGTTTCCAGCTTCATCGTTTACATTTGACGGTACTCCGTTCTTTCTCCAAAACTCTCTTTCTTTCCATTTACTTCACTTCCGCTTCACACATTAATTCCAAATATTAATATTTACGTGCATATGAATCGAATGGCAGTAGCATCTCTGTTGCCAATAGTACAGAGATCACATTATCATATTCGTTGCACTTTAATTGAATCATTATATTATCATATTAATCGAATTGAAACTTTATCAATATACAAAAATGTTGTGTTAATTAGGCCCGGGCTAATTGTAATGCACCAGTGTTACCATCTTGAAAGGAAAATACTTAGTAACTTCCACATTAGATTTTTAATTCGACAGGTTTCATCGCGAAATCTTCTTCTGTAAAATATGGAATTAAAAATAATCTGTGGATTTTTTTTAAAGGTTGCTGCAAAATTCCCAGGAATTAAGGTTGAATGTATTGGTATGGGTCGTTAGCACTTTTGCAACTGTATCCAATCTTAAACAACCTTCTACAGAACTTTAAGAGTTAATTTATGTGAAGCTAGAATCTTATGATAATCTGGAATATTATGCGGCACATTCGATAGTTTTTACACTGTTGTGCCGCGTTACACGGGCTGAGAGCATTGTTTTATTGTTTACAAGTAATCATAGTTTATTACAAGAATTGCATGTAAATTGATTCTGAAAACTCAGTCCACCTTACTGGGATTACGTCCGTACTTTATTTCGTAAGTTGTGTTTCTAGCAACCCATGTAATGAATAAAAGGCTTAAATATTGATGGATGTAATGCGTGTGAGCACTCGAGAGTGAGCCTAAGGCGAAAAGCGTCTGTCGCTCGATTTTCAGGGAAAGCACTCTTGCTTACATTAGCTGCATTTCTCCGCACTCAGCATCTGTAAATTTTACCTCGATGCCTTTTATCTCTCTCCATATTTTATGCATGAGGGGTTTCGCGGAAATAGCTGCTGGAGGTTTTCTCCAGTTTTTTTTTCAACGGCTATGTTCAATAGTTTCCTGCGGTCAGTTTCATCTCCATCGCAACCATCGCCTCGTTTTATTTTTCGTCTTAGGAAAATATCCGCTAGGGGCGCCATAAGTGAGTATAGACGGGGACTTCGTCTAGTTGAGAACTCTTAATAACATAGTGTCCTTTCAATCGTGTACATATCTTTGTAATATGTCACTTAAATCAGATGACTCTATATACTGTAAGATCTATTAATTCCTAAAGAAATGTGTATAAATAGAGGAACATAGAATCCAATATTTTTCTAGCCACTAGTGAAGCAGTATGATTTATCTCTGTGTTTCTTTTCATTTGTGTATGTTAGGTATTTCTATCTACATATTTTACAACATATCGTTATTTATAAATTTCGAAAACTATTTCATTTCCCATTGCTGTAATACTTTTGTTAATATATATGCGTAAATTTTATTCACATACATGCTTTACTAAATGATAGTGACTTTCTTTGTTATTTTTATTTTAACTTCTCTCCAATTCAGCCCCTGGATCTGTGAATTCCGCAAACCACTCATTTTAGTCTTTCGTTTAATTTACGAACTTTTACTTCAGCTAGTTCTTTCTAAATCAGAGGTTTAAAACGGGTTAAGCAGAAACAAATGATAATAAAGATCGAATACGATCGAATCGAAAAAATGCGAGCTAATCATCATGAAGGAAATCTCTTCAGACTCATAGTTTTGAAGGTAAACACCGCTATATAGCATACTTATTCACTCGCATCAGTTTATCTCGAGAAGGTCGCATTTTCTTTTATATTTGCCTTTCCTTTGGTTATTTGCTTCGATTCCTGTTTGTGTGTTCTCCCACTTCATCTTTTTCACTCCATTTCCTTCCTCATCATCCCTCCGATTCAGTCGACCAATTCGTTAGATTGCTAAAATATTTCCTAATCAATGAAAAGTCGCCCAAGAATAAGGCGATCAAATTCGTTGGACCGGAGATTTATTTTTAGATAAAAAGGACGTCTCTCGCCCGGGGCAAAGGGGGGCAAAGATATCAGCATCAGACTTGGACTTACTGGTGTAATAACGATAGAGCAGGTTAGAACCTATGATATATTCGTGTATTATGTAAAAGTCTCTATAGCAAACCCTACCCTACTAAAACCAACATTACTTAGCATTTTCCACAAACTTCTAAAATCAAAACGATATCTAGCATCCTTTACAAATTTTTGGAATTGTTGTTTGTAAATAAAATATACTAGTGAATTCCCCCGTCAAAGATGACGGAAATTAATTTAATTTATAGAAAATGTACGATTATTATCGCGTACATCTGATGTATGTCAAAATACCACGTCAAAAATGTCAAGGATTAATTTAATTGTATCTCTCACATTATCTGTTATTATACGGCATGCAGTGGTATTCTCATACAACCTTTTCTTATAGTTATAATATTGTCAAAAATGGCCGAGTGGTTAGTCTCCGGTTCTAATTTCCAAAAATTAATTCAAAAATTTATCATCAGTGGTTCAAATCCTGTTTGGAAACATGACGCACAATTACATATATGTATGGGTGGTTTATTTCTTACGTTTATTTACTATCGGAGGAGAACTATCGATATGTGTTCGGTCCAATGAATCTTTAAAAATCATATTTCTATTTCGTCGGGAAATCAATGTTCCGATATTTCTCCGGTGTTTTTCTCTACTGACTTTGAAGAAATTAATGTACAAACAACGGTGATTATTATATAAGATATTTGTGTGGATAATTATAATATATGATTGTACATATAATTATAATAAATTTAATTTTGGTATTTTTAGTTGTATAAATGGTAGATTGTGAATGCAAAGGGAAGAACTTTAGATTGTGATTTAGTGACGTTGAACCCTTGATAGGATTGTTCTCAATTTATAATTTACTCGATTCAAATTCATTCAATAAATTGACGTTTTTATATTCGACGGTTTGGGGGTATAATTTTTTAATTGACTTCGATTATTATATTTTATGAATCCATGGATAGATATTTATGCAGCATTGAGCAAAGTATGTACAACTTACGGTATATCGTTTTCAGTTTTCTACTTTTCCTTAATCAATAAAATTACTTAAATTTTCCCTATGTAGTTATACATCAGATTTACCTAGTTATATTCACTATTTAGTTTTTTCCAAATTATTATCAAAAATAGGGTTGATTTATAAGTATACTAATATAAAAACTTGAAATATTATTTGACCCTTTATTTGCCTAGGTTCCACCTAACCTCATATGATATTCTTAAATGAGTATTAAAGACAGAAAAAATATATAAAATAAAACTCAGAAAAGAGAAGAGGAAAACACTTTTAAACTATAATTTGAAAAAGGGTTTATTTTTATCATGTTTCTATATTCTATGATGAGAGTGAGTGCAGTTATCTTATTGAATTTAAGAAATAAGTAAGATTTCTTAAATTTTCCAAAATAGTCTTATCAGATATAGATAAATAGCTGTAGCAGATTCTTGTCTTTATGTATAATATTTGGTTTTTCCAAATAATGACCAAAATTTTCCTCGAAAGTACCGAAATAATTGTAAGTATGTTATTACGGATGCTTGAATTGTACTTTTCCAAATTACTAGAGGCCGGTCGTGAGGATGGACCATAATTCCGTGGATTGTGTATGTTTGAGATGAATTCGAGTGGAAATGAAACTCATTCGTCCGAGAATCACCGCGTACATCGCCTTTCCTAATTAAATTGCGGACGAAGGATACCAACAAGAAGCGGAACGCGCATACTCACAGTATTTTGCTTCCTTTATAATCACCCTCACTGATGACGAATCTCACTAATATATCCACGTGCAATCCTTAAAGGATTTAATCGAGAAATAATATTATCGCGGCTCTTCTTCGCCTTTAGAACGATTGATTGTCCCTCCCCTCCACTTCCCCTCTCCCCCCTCCCCTCCCTTACCGCATTGACGTCAGTTGCGCGCAGAGCCCGTCTGATGCATTCTCTCATCTTTCATAGATATCATTCCCAATTGCGCATTTCGTTGTTTCACTATTCCGCATCGATTAAACCTAGACGAGGATCCAAAAATTCATTTAGACGGAGGATTTAGATTATTTTATCATTATATATATGCTGCAGTTAGACTACTGTCAGGTGGCAGCGACAATTACAGTTCTTTGGATATATCATTTTCACGAATTATCACATAAACCAACATCCACAACAGTTCATCACAATACAAATACAACAACATTAGTAAAAAAAACCATGAAAGTCATACATTGATACCCGAACACAAAGGAAAACCCGTGCACACCAACAATGCACATGAATACCCATCATATTATATCTAAACGTCTCTTTCGGAGACGAGCTTTTCTCCCTTCACACTCCATCAAAATATATAAATGACTCACCATTTTAAGTAGAATGTTTTCCGCTTCCTGCTAATATTGACCAAAAAATGAAAAATGCCGCGTTTGGTCAAAATATCGACTCAAAATTCGAATAGAGTTTCGTTATTGGATGTGTAAATATCGATATCTGTGGAAAGAAACGAGCTATATCGAAACAGACACTGATTTCCCCACCCAAATACATTTCAACAAACACTCCAATCACTAGAAAAGGATATGCAAACAAAATATATAAATTTGCGTATAAATGGATTGCAATTCAGCTGGGCGAAATTTTCGCACGGGGCAACTTGTTATAATTTATTGTAAATTATGAAAACGAGAAACTCCGCTTTACAATCGGTCTCAATGAATGGACTACTTTGGCTCCGTGTTGTTACGTAAAATTCCTGTCCGCCATTTCCGGAATCAATTCTTTTTTTCCGAATGATTCTCGACTAGACGTACCCCGATTGACTCACATTTGCGCTTTCCCTCCCACAGGATCATGCGCTATCTATCGTTTTATTCATTCAAATGTCGCAATTTTCGTGTCTCTTTTTTTGACGTTTTCATTTCTTTCGTTGCTAAAAATATCTGTTACAATTATTCGCCCTTTTTATCTGTCCTCTTGTACACCATTAGCCATTGATTGATATCGATTTCTAAACGATGCTAATGCGAGATATTGTTATAAAATGCAGAATAAAGTGTGTTTTTTTTAAAGCACATCTATATTGCCCCCCTTCTTGTGTGAGCGTTTTCTCGCATCGTGGGTTTTTATGCCTAAGCCTTGGGTTGGAGAGTACAATACAAATCATTCTTTGTTTATTTGCATACAGAACTTGTTTTAATATAACAGTTTGTATTTATCACTCTACTAGTTGGTTTATATGTTTGGTTCTGTGACTTAATATCAATTATCAAGTATATATTTGTATGTATTGACATAGTTTTCCAGACGTAAGTTAATTTTGATTTCTATATTAATAAATTGTAATGTTTTTGCATATAAATTGTAATGTATAAATAGTAATGATCTCAGAGGATAGGTGTAAGAGAAGGCATTTTGGCCTAACAACACTTCTAGAGTATTAAGTAATTATTAATATAAATGATATTTAAGTAATAATATTTTTAGTTTTTTTTATAATTAATTTATATTCAGTTACATATATATGAATAAACACGTATTACTAAGTTGCAATGTCACGTATTAAAGGTTATACTTATTTAATTACAAAATAAAACATTACATGAAATTCTTCGGCATGGTATATATTTCTCTTTAAAACATCAAATACCATTTAGTCACAATCTATTGCTGGGTATATTACAAATCAATCTTCTGCTAATGCTTTGATGCATCATTCCAGTCCTTGTCATTGCTTTAATCTTTAATATCAATAGCAACAGTAATAATAACAATAAATAAACCGCAAATGGCAATGGAGTTCCTTTTTGTCTCATCTCTTCCTGCGGCTCCAAATTTTCCTAATGAATCCCACTGGAAATCAAAAGCAATTCAAGAAGAATGATTTCCGACTGTAAATCAGATAAAATGCTTCATCGCGACCATTTTAATGATTTTAAATTAATTTTATATCCCTAATTAATTAATTACATTTAAAGTTTTAATGTTAATTATAATTCTATTTTAATTTCAATGGAAAACTAATTAAGATTAATAAAATAAAGCGAGGAAAAAGCAAATTTTGCTGAACTTAAAAGCACATGAGCATGAAGTATCCATTTAAAGAAAAAGGTCTTAGAAGAATATTTGAAACTCCTGCGAATCCTATTGTCGAAAGCTGTTAGAACAGAATTATTTCGAAATGAAATATTTAATACTTGCGGCGAAGGAAATAAATACTGCAATGAGAGAATAAAATATCGGGATGCAACTCGGAAATTAGCTTCGAGAAAATATTGGCTTAGTGAGTTAAAAAAAAAAGAAACTTTGAATCAAAGTTACTCGTAGTACCCTCGTAACTCTATTTTAATTAAAACCTTAATTAGCTCTTAAATTTGATTTCATCAATTGAGAGTTAATGAGCACAATTATTATTAGTTCCGCGACAGTTGTCCTCTTTTTTTAATATTCGCCCCTTCTCAAAACTGGCCCAAATTACGGAAGTTTTTGACCCGAATTTCCATCATAAAATTGCTCTGATAATCACTGTAATATACTTTGCAACCGCCAATCGTTGAACCTTCTAACATAATCTTAAATAAAATCAGTAGTACCGGCCTTCACCTGGTGTTATTCCATGACAGTATATAATTAATACAACAAATGTCACGACCGGAGCCTAGCGAAACATCTTATGGCAGTGTCAGGTCGGAAGAATGTGATTTTGCCAAGTAATGCGTAGATGTTTATACTGCATACCTCTGTGGATCTATTTTGCTATGGTAATAACTTTGCATCCACTGTAGCTTCGTTTAGATAAGTACCTATACATCACTTTCTTCTCCTCTATTTCTTAAAATTATACATAATTTGTCTTTATTATTATCATTGACGACTTGTTCGATGGATTTTTAATATCACCTTCATAAAGTCATGCTTCGACCCTTAGCAAATTCCCCTTTTACATTTCCATCTCTACTTGTAAGTGTAAGGCAATCATACGTAGACTAATATATAAAAATATTTAATTAAGTAATTTATCCTCTAAAATATTTCATTAATTTTCCATTCCACCTCAATGAACACCTTTTAAATGTGAAAACTTTCAGAGCAAAATCGATGCTTGCAAAATTCACTACCAAAACTCACTTATTCTGTATGTAAGTAATGTCCTCAATTGCAATCAAATTCGTTGTAACTATCCAGATAATATGTTTAAATATAAATTATTTTATATTGATATAAAAGATGACTTTATTCATATGGGTGTGCCATAATATAAATTCCTCATCCCTTGCATGCCATGGGGTAAAACAGTATGGCAGCCACCAATAAACTCGCGTAATTTTTCGAGATACTTTTTCTGCTGCTTTCCGCCGATATTCCATCATCTATCCAAATTCAAATGACAATCGTGGCAGATTTATTTGGTTAGGATGAGTTTCCCTGTTTAAATTAGGCTTCGTTTTTGGTTTTAAATCCTGCAGAATAAACACGCGTGTGTTTGTTTATGATTATTCAACGGTCGTTAGTCGTGGCTTCTGCCTTTGTTTGCCTCGTTTGTTATCTCTCTTCTCCCGACTCATTCCCCACTCTTTGTTCCCATTTCGATCACTTCTCAAACATATGCTTTCAAACATCTTTTACGCGATCTTGTGTCATCCTTAAGACTTACCCTTTAAAGGAAGTTGTATTCTGGACTTCCTCCTTTGTATTATGGAACCGCATTATGCATATTTTGGCTCCGGTTCAGTGAAATGGTTTTTGATTCAATTCCGGAATCAATCGTCGAACCGGTTCTTTCAATAATACCCTGGAAATGCCTTCCAAAAGTTAATTTGTAGATTTTAAGGGTCGGAACAAGGGTCCAGTAAATCGAATTATCATTTATTCATATCGACATATCATTTATATAATAACGGTTAGATGTAAGAAGAGACTTTTCAGTCTCAATCTCGCCCGAATAAAGACGATTTATTATTATTATTATTTATTTCTAACGTCAATACAAGTTGACTACTGTCTAGTGGTTACGCCACAGAAGTGAAATAATTAATTCAGTAATTAATGCTCAGTACAATAATTAGAAAAATAGTTAATACAATCATTGCTACAATACTTAATTGCTTGACCCGTGACTCTCTTCATTTCACCAATCCCTTGAGAATTTTCAAATTAGAAATATAATTAATGTGCGACGTAGAATATTACACTCAATGTTCAAAACGCGCCTTCGAATCTCAACTATTTTCGTTCGCCCTTTTAGCGAGTGCAACTAGAATGCGATTCGGAATGCTTCGCGATTATTCACGCAAAACTCACAAATATGCGAGTAATTATCGCCGAAGCACGTACGCGCTAAATAAACCAACAGCTGCTCTCGTTCGGCCGCATAATGCACTCTCATATATTCACAACTCCTTCTCATTATAAAATTTATCTCTCGAGCTAGCTCAGTTTGTTTTCGCGATATATATCATTAGGTGAGGACGGAGTTTAGTTTAACCTCGATATCTTAGGAATATGTTGCGATACGATCTGGGATTAATTTGTTTAAAGACATTAAAGTGTTCTGTGAAATGATCCCACCAAATATTCTGCGTTATCACAAATCACCACTGGATAAAAATGATTGCTTAGTCCAAAAGTATAAATCTTTGAGCAGCATATAAAATCTTACTTAAATAAAATATATTTGCCAGAAGATGTCTACTTGTAGACGAAACTAGTCCTAACAAATAAATTTAGTGTCTGCGGAAATTAAAGATTCTTAAAATTTTTAATGTTACCATTGGTTTAATTGAATGCATTTTGTAAGCAATGGTTACTTAACGTGTTCTTAGAGAAGTAATCTTGCGTTTTTTCTTTCCCTCAAGTCTCGGTTGTGCGAAACATGAAATTCTCTTATAACGGACCAATTGTGTCTTTGAGCTACGCATTCAAAACTTTGACCTTTATTATCGGAATGGCCTCGTAAACTTTTTATTTCTGACATTGGGTTCATCGCATACCGATGTGTACAATAATTTTATCATTTCGATGGTTTTTTTCGTCCAAACATCCTGCATCGGGTCGATTCTTGGGCCTTCCACGCCATCTCTTCATCAGTAACGACTTTCAGTTCTTCCATATTCCAGATTCGTTTTTCCTTCTCCACACTGCGGCCGCATTCCACTCGAATAACTCTCTCGTTTTGCTTAAGTTTGTTTCGATTCCCAAACCCTCACATTAAAGCAGATCAAAGGAACTTTTGTTTGCGTCACGAGTGAATCGGTGATAAAGTGATGACTTTGACGAAGATTTTTGGCGGAGTTGCTTTTGATTCTTTTCCCAAACGAAAAACTTTGAGATTTTAAGGGAACACCTGGGTTGTTTTGAGCAAATATTAATAATAATTAATTAGCGCTGATAAGAGTCAGAAGTTCAGAGAGAGCACAATCTACATGGAATTAATTATCATTATTATTTTACTCTTTAGTCGGCCACTTCAGAGGCATTCAATATATAAACTCAGACTCTTAAGCCTATATTACGCAAAGCCTTCTATTATCGAATTTGTCTATATAAGAAGAAAATCTTCTAATTTTGGCTACAGTACTTTATCTTAATGGCAGCGAAAATCTATATCACAATGTCATCATCATCTCAATCAAGATTTATCCGTACTAGAAATATATTCCGGTAGACATTTGGAAGAAAGAGAGGCAATAATTATTGATAGATGGATGAATTTATTAGTAGAGATACCTTTAGGTATAAATAAATAGTATTGGTAAGTTTTATTATAATAATATTATACCGGCTGCGCTGGCTACCACCAAAGCCCCGGGTTCGAATCCCGGCTAACCTGATTTTTCCGGTTAGGGAATGGTTTTATGTGTTCGTCTGCTATTGCTGTTGTTATATATTCACTATAAATTGGCGTCTCGCTGTATGTGAGGTATTAATACAATAAAATTATTATTATTTTATTACTGTAAAGTGAGAAATAACCAGCGTTAAGTAACTAAGGCGCTCTTTTCGTGCGATAAGCAGACCTATATGATATCAGAAATACACTACTCATTTTTTCGCCCCGAAGAACGTCTTAGACTGTATCCGAAATTTTTCGATTAAACATCCGATGAAAGCGTATCCGCATGATAACGATCCGCCAGCGAAATATGTCATCCATGCACTTTGAAATTCCGGCAGCTTCTTCCTCCAACGCACTTCCAACGGAATCGAATTTTCCTCGGCCAACTATTTTTTGCACGTGCGCCAAAAGAATTGGAAAACTTTGCACGTTTATTTCGAACGTATAACTACCTGACGTTAACTTTTTACTCCGCGCTCTGATATTGCACTCGCCAACGTAATTTGAAATTTGTCGCATTTCCGCACGCGGAGACGTGCCTGGGAAAACATTCGCAGGATAACTATGTGTTCTAAGACGGCAATCTGCACCCCCGCGCTCAATCAAGTGAATTAATCTTCTCTCAGAGATTCTTGAGGAGTATCTTTAGCGTCCCCTTTTAATTCGATGAGCCAACAAGAACAACACCTCAGCACATCTTAATCACTTTCTCGAAAACGAAACAATCTATCCGAATCTTATATAAGAATCACCATTTTGTATTTATTAATGCATTTATATCTTTATATGTTGCTAAATCCGATTTTTATAGCTTATAATTTTAGTAAGTAATTCATCGAAGCAATATTTCGATAATTAATTTCATGCACTTCCCGGCGAGATGAATTTTTTAATGAAGAAATTTGTTTGAGGTCTATAGGACTGTTACTTTCCGATTTTATTTCGCCCAAAGTATCATTGGTTCGACTCTGGATGTCTCGCAAATTCTGTGACATGAATTGCTCGTATCTGGTATTCATCAAATGCGGACTTATATTCTTTGGCATAGTTGAATCGGAAATAATGGTCCTACGAGGCAAATAGAGAGACAAGTCTCAATATAAAAGAAATTGAATAAATATTTTCATTTTGGTCGCGTAATTCTGAGATCGATTCGAAATTGGCTCGATGAAATCGAGTCGAGAACTTCAATGAAATATTCGAAATATTCTGGATTTTGAGGTCGTAAACAATTCGTCTCCCTGACGATGGATGCAGTTGTTGAACTCGGATCTTCCACTCATTCCGAATCATCTTTCAATATACCGTACCGTTATTGGAGAGCTATTATTTTCATTTTTGATTATTCAGAAGTTACAGGTGTATACAATAATAGTTGTACATTCTTCTGAGTCCCGTCATTTTCGGGATCTGCTAGTGTAGAATTAATCTCGAGAAGACGGGAATGAATCCTTTATTGATCTGAGGAGACCTCTCCATTGATTCATTATGAACTACATTCCGCCGTCGACGCGAAATTAGAAACTTGTGGAAAGGATGGCCAACTTGGTACTTTCTGCGCAGTTATTGTTCTGTTGTCATCTGCAGAATCTGACGCGCTGGAATAAATATCCCCTCTCTCAATTCCTTTCCTCACATTTACCTCTTTCGTCCGTCTCATTCTACCCCTATATACGGCCTCATCTTGTAGCTTATATTGTATCTTTTTAAATGCATATTTAAATAGTTTTTAATATACTCATTGAAGATCCGTTATCTTAATAGGTGAATGCGTGACTATTTGTTTTCATAGATTTAATATGGTATTTCTAAATATTTTAGACGTTTTGATTATTTTATTATTAATTTTATCAATTATCCCTGACAAAGTTGGTCACTAAAAGCGAGTTTTTTTATTTCTGTTTTGTATCCACTTTAGTTTTTATCGCTATTTTTCATTTCTGACTCATATTGTAGCCACTCTTTTAATTCACAGTGTTCATTTTCTGTTAATTTTTATTATCTCTGTACATAAACGTATTTCTTTTTGTATTAGCTCTTAAATATGCTATTCGTTTCAATTTGTTATCTTCTTTATCTCTGATTGTACGCACACAAGTAAAATCATATTGAGTTGTATTGAGATTAATAAGGAAATTCGTACCTTGATTCCCCTTCTTTGAAATTTTACCCATTTGAGAGGAAATTCATCAATTCTTAGTTAGAGAATTATTTATACGATAATTAAATATAGAAGTACGTGAATATTTTACACTCGAACGCCTTGATCTGCTGTGTATTTCGTCTCTAGATATCCGAAGTAGTTTCCGCGAATTAAAGAGGAAAAACCGTCCCAACTGATAGCAGAAATACTCGCTTCTCATTGGCTGAAAATTAGCCTGCGAAGACATGAGAGGAAAATGACATCCTTTTCGATTAGTGCCGTCTGATTATAGCCAATTTAAAATAGATTGGAATATAGAAGTGGAGTAAATTCCATCTCTCAATGCTGTTCGATTTACCGCATATTTCAGAGAAGGATATTTGTGCGTCCGTGGAGATTTCCTTATTTGGTTCATTTTCGGGAATAAATTCGATCTTCATGGGGATAATTAAACAAAAGAAATGATAGTTGCGTAAGTGGCAGGAAGAATCTCGTTAAGATGCATTAATATCTCTTAATATCAAAATGTGGTGCTCAATGCAGGCCGTTGGATGTAATCTATTGAAGTATTCTAGCTCATAGTATATTTCTTCCGTCTGTTTTCTATTTTGAATGATTGTAATGAAACATACGATTTTAAAAAAGAGAGACTATCGATGTGGCTAATGTAAAAAGAATAATAAAACGAATTTTATTGGGGCGAGATTGAGACTTGTGAGTCTCTTCTTACATCTAACCCTTCGAAACTTAAAATTATGCGACAGCAAGAAAAGTGCACAAAAGAAAACTACTTTGCTGGTTTAAAAACCTAAGTTTCCACTTAAAGGAATAATTGTAGGAAAATAACCTGCTAGATGGGTTCGCGAAAGGCCAGCCAAACCTGCAGATTTATAGAAGAAAGAAATTTACAGAAGAAAGCAGTCATTTCAGATCTGAAAGGAAAAAGAGCACAACTTACATAGATAATACAAATACAGAGAGATTTCCTGCTCTCGAAAAGAATTTAAATGATTCTATGGTAGTTGCCTATCGCATATTTAATCTCAGGAACGAATCGTAATACCTCTGCTTTTGCTCTGCTAGATATGATGTTACTATGAATTCCTTTAAAATATGTATATTGTTATTATTCGAAAGCATTGTGTTCATTATGTTTTCAATTTACTCTAAATACCTAAACACTCAGCTCCAACCGAGTAGAATATAGCAATGAGAGGGAGAGATTAAAAACATTAATTTCTAAATCACTCTGGGTGTCTAAACATTTAGGCGATCATACCCGATGAGTCAGCAAATTGATGGCTCTTGAATAAATTAGGCCTATTTCTGACGACTCTCACCATTTTGTGTTTGCATTAATTAATGGAGTTAATGTTGGTTGTTTATGCGCATAAATTGCTAGGGAATCACAAACATTTAAAGGAAAAAGGAGATGACTTGGATAAGCCCCTTATCGACCCAACTCGGAGTACATTCAAAGTATTCCAATGTGTGTACTGTGTTTGCGAAGTGAATGAGTTTCTAAAGAGATTTATGTGTCATTTGCGCTGTTCTGCTTCTTCACTACGCCCACTTTCTTTGAATTTATTTAACAGCCGCAACTTAGCATATAATTCCCTTTCTTTCTAAGGATTCCCAATCTGTTTTAAGAGGGGAACAGAAAATCCAAGAGCGGGAGTAAAATTCAAATTAAGCAAACGAGGGTTTCTGTGATAGGTGGCGGCTCATTTAATGACCATATTAGTACCTATTATTATTATTATCTTCTATTATTATTACTTTTATTTTACTATTTCTATAAAATAGTAATTAATAGCCGCCTATCGATATCAAACGTAAATAATAAAATATTATCATACTAATTATATTAAAATATTATTATTATATTTAATACGATATCATGTTTGTAGTTCAAAATGCAGTAGAACTACAATATAGTTAAGACGCTTTTCCAGATGAAAGCCGCGTTTTAGGCGGGACAACCGGAATATTATAAACGTTTATTTCGTTTACATTAGAAAACAAAGGGGAAGGGTTTTATGGATTTTTAAATGATACTTTATACTTAAAAAGGAAGAGATCTATTCTTTAGTTCTTCCCACAACTAAGGTTATCTAGAAAATCTGCGAACTATTTTCGTGTAGTACTGATTACCTTCTCGTCGTATATTTCAAGAATGGTCTCCTTTTGCACAGATTTCCTTTGTTTTGGTCATTTTTGGCTCTGAAATGAAGCAGTTTTATCAGATAGACAATTAGAGAATAGCAAATTAATAAATTTTGGTCAATCAACTAAGACGCAGTATAACCTACAGCGGGTTTCAAAGCATCTGGGGAAGGGAAAAATCCGCCTTATAAGCTGGTATCAGAGCGTCTTAAGCGGTATCTATACCACATGCTTCGTATGAAAAGAAACGAGATAAAACAGCATATTAAGCGGGTTAACGTCTAAAGCGGAAGCGTTTTAAACGGGTTTTACTGCGTGTCCCAAATGCACGCATGCAATAACGCGATACTCACTTTCGTGAAAGTGCCAAGAATTTAATCCATCCCTTATGACCCCTTCTGATTTGCTTGCCCATTAGTTTCAAACAATCCTTGGTCTGCAGATGGCGCCTCAAGTGGCCATCGCGCCAGACACTTCTTTCCAAACCGCGTTGGCACGAACTATAATATCGAAAAGCGAAAACTTTGTCCGATCGAGGAAAGTTTAAATAATAAATCTTAATAAATTTTTTATGCTATCAATGGCCGATGCGTGTCATTCACCCCTTAATAATCATAATATTATTGTGTTTCGTTACATTTAGGTTATAGAATAAAATCCTTATTGAATTTTTTCATATTTTATTAATTTCGAGAATAGCCGTGAGGTCTTAGAAGATATATTTCCCGACATGCTCTAGTATCTACCGGCGGCCGCATTAGCCATTGCGCATTCAATTGACATATAGTAGATGGTAGAGCAGCAACTGAGACCTGTTCTTCCTCCAACAAAAGGAGGATTTTCTCTCAAAGCAAAACGACGGATATTGGCAATAAACAATGCAGACTTCTTTGATTACATTGCCTACAATTCTGCGAGATTCTGAAAGATCTCTAGTTTCCTGATGGATGAATTTTTGTGGAAGATGAGCCCTTTTCAACGTATACTTTAGGATATGTGTCTATATTCCAAATATATTTTGCATCAATTTAGACAATAGTACAATACAAATCTTCTTCATTTGATGGGCGATAGTCTCATGATCCATTTAATCCTTTTAAGGATGTAAAACTATTTAATAATCATAAAATTAATGCGTTACAAGGGTTAATTAATTTAAGATTTTAAACAGAAGTTAAAATATAATATATAAAGATAAAATGAAAGGAAGATTGACATCTCGGAGAGAAAACTCTGCGATATATTTGAACAAATACATCAATTGCAGAAAAAGTGTCGAATGGATGAGATGTGTGAAAAACCTGCGAAATATTTAGAAAATAACGACAGATGGTGAACAGTAAAAAATATAAAAGTAACTAAAATACAAATCGAGTATCAGAAAATAAGAAGTAATATATGTTCGCATCTTGTCAGTGGGGTACGCTTATATAATTGAAAGCAAGAACGCGTCCAATAACAAACATTTGGGTCTTTTGTTATTTGTAAGATTTGTTCCTTCAGTGCCATTATGTTCCAGTACTCGAGTAAGCTAATACTCATCAAAGGGCGATGTTCAATAGCGTCACTTCCTCTTTTTCTCACTTCTTTTTTTTTCTGTTTCAGGTGCGGAAGACGTCTTTCGTTTCGTAGGAAACGAGACTCACACCGACTACTTCCGGCTTGTGCTCAAGGACGATAATTGGTTGCTCGTCGGCGGAAGGTAATTCTTCTATTGCATTTGTGTTGCCAATGAGTCTCCATGGAGACATATAATTGCTGTCCGTTGGAGAGAGATTATTTTCCTTTTGCCAAAGCAGATTGGCTCTCGGAAATAAAATCAACTTCAGTCGCCGCTGCTTCACTTATGAACGATTTTCATTCCAATCGATAAATTCTGGAATTTGCGACGGCTTCCTCTTCTCTGGATTTATAACGTATTAAATTTTACATTTCGCGCCGCTTACTGTCATGGAAACCTTACTTGGTGTGACTTAGTCGGGTTATATCTTAAAAAAAGTGTTGAAATAATAATAAAATCAAAACCATTTAGCCCGGAATTCCAACTAACAGCAAAATAATCAATTCTTTCAAAATATCCTATACATAAATGACAGTAGAGAGAGTATAAACGTGAAATTCAAAATTATTATTGTTTTTTCATTATTACTTCCATGTTTTATTTAAAAAATCAATATTTCTATTTGAGAGAAAGAATTTTAATTTGAAAAAATGAGTCCTCAAAAAGTTCTTTTTGATTTTCGGCAGTTGTCACTAAGGAAAGTATTTAAAAAATTGGATAAAATTTTTAAAATGGACATATGTGATGTCTTTGATCACAGAAATAACATTTCCACTGCAGGAAAACACCCTCGAAGAGAGGGAGAAAGTAGTAGGAAAGAGCATTCACACGTAACCTACAAACTGCCATCCGGCGTGTGGCAGGGGGTAACTTTACTTCTCTAATCGGTTTCCTTCGCGCATTGTTCTCGGATAAAATAAATTCTTAAAATCTGTTTTGAGCTTCTGTTTCCCTGACCTTTTTCGCTATATCAGAACGGCCTCCATTACAAGCAGGGCGCATAATATCGGCTTCTACGAAAGTTCTCTCTCTGAATTTATTAACTTAAATTAGACTTTCATTGATTCATCTTTCTTATAAAGATAGATTACAACATAGATAATAATAAACATTAAAAAAGTTATCAACAGTTACAATGTATATCAGAGCAAACGTATTCTTTGATCTTGAAAGTTGAGCATAAAAATAAGTTTTTGTGTATGACACGAATAATAAAATCATTTTAAGATATATTGAAAGATACAATGTACAATAAAACCCGGTTAAGGCGCTTTTCAGGGAATATATTGAAATCCACGATAGAAGAGAGTTAGCTCTATAACCGGTGGATTGCAAACTTTTATTTTGTTTCATTATAAAGCAAAAGGCATGGAAATTTTGGCTTTTTAATTTTTAAACGAGTGATTCACACTGTAAATATGAAAAAATCTTTTCGAGTTTCCCCTTTTGCGACAAATGTAGATATCTAAAGAGTCCGCGAACTATTGTTATGTAATTCTACTTGCCTTCTTATTCATTCTGCTTTCACTTCAAAGAGGTCTTCTTTCTTTGTCCATTTTCCCCTCTACAATGAACCAGATTTAACCTGAAAGACAATTAGGGTAAGAATGATGTAAACAATTTTTGGCGGAGGACTTGCCTTGATGGGTTTGCAGTAAATCTAAAAAATAATCCTCCTTTCAATCAGAGCGTCTTAAGCAGTACTTTTTGTTTCGTTTGAAAGGAACGGAATCTCATGTTAATCAAGATAGGCGTTTTCAACCGATTTTACTAATTGTCAGAGCGTAAGAATTCTGTATCGTTGAATGTTTATGTATGTGTGTGGAAATGTGTTCTGTTTGTGGACGCCTAACAGATTTGTAATGCGATTTACAGTAATAGGGAATCCACGTCCCTAGAAATGGCAATTTCGGTATAAGCGTTACAACGTGGTGTAACGGAATGCGGTCAAAATCTAATTGCCATGTTATCGCCGCGACTGCAGCGCCTCGTCTTCCAAAGAAAGCTCAATATCGTGCTATCAATCAATCCACGGTGAATCCACTTTATCAAATAGTTGAGGTACACAAGAGGCACTGTTATTGGAATCAGATGAGAGCTAAACTTTTGCCGATATTTTTTTCAAAAAATAACTGATATTTCGTAAACTCGCCTTATATTGCTGTTATCCAGGTACTCTCAAATAGTTGCTGCTTTTTATCAAGTTACTAAGAGTTTTTCAACTTTTAGAAGTTTACTCCAAGATATTTTGAAAGTTGATGTAGAATTCGAATCGGTATAACTCAAACCTGATGATTGATTGGATTTTTATTTCTTTTAATAAATTCTTTCGTATATATTTATTACTTTTTCTGTAAACACTGCAAAATCTAGTAATTTATGTGCAAGGTGAAGTATTCAGAGCTCCCAACATTTTTAATTTCAGTTGAAAACATTTCCAATTAGCGTTTTGCCCCGGCGATCAACTCAATGAAATACACATTAGTATTTAAAGTGAACGATTTCAAATCTTAAGAGATAGAATTGCGGACATTCCTATTTGTATGGAATATCCTTAGAAAAGGTTCATTCCTGAACAACTTGAATTTTACAGTGGTTTTTATCGCAGTTTTTATTTAAGTATCGCAGATTAAATTAAAATATCGAACAGAAATTGAGTTGAGTTTCTTTTCCATTGGAAGTATAAAGGTTGTTAAGAGTTGAAAATTGAACTTATAAGAATACGATATCAGTGAGCATGAAATTCTCAGCAATTCATGTAGATTCGGCATCGCGACGTGATTTCATTGCTGAATCTTGCAAAAATATTGAAAGACATTTGCAAGTAAGAAGTCCTTGCTTTTTCTTGACTAATTCTAACTTGTATATACTATCACCAGTAGCACTTATTTGTCTTATCAAAGTAGCAAAGAGACAGACAATGATGTAGATGACGAATTCTTACATTAATAATTAAATAGTAGATATATCGATTTCAATATGTTCTTTTACTACTAAATTATGGAATACACTATCGATCCCGGCACTATAAAGTGAAGATCCTTTGTTCGTGACAACATTCAATTAATCGCGAAATCTGCGCAAATTGTAGTCTTCCAGTTTTGGAATAAAATTTACTATAAAATGCAAATTTGCGTACTTTCTTATATAAGGACTCTTATTGGAAATATCGAACATAGGCTTGAGCTATGTGTAAAAAAAACTGTTTTAAGTTTCGTCTTAATCAAATGCAAATCTCAGACGGGATTTCGATTCAAAAATAGAATACATCTGTTTGTGTAAAAATGATTTATATCTAACCTAAAATTTGTATTAATGTCTAAATAAATGATTCATTTTTGTTTTAAGGACTTAGTCTCCTGTATTTAAGAAGTTATCTCTCTTTTAATTTGACATGGGTCTAGGCAGCGTTGGCTTTCAGTCTGCTGACCTCATAGATGATATTCTGATTGCCTCCAATCAACGAGAGGAATCTATTTTTTGCTTTGATCCGTTGGGCTTATTCCGTTTTTTGTTTGTAGATGTCGCCATTTAATTACCTCCAAATGCAGGTGGATTAAGGGCTTGCCTTCTTTATTCGGATAAGTAAATCATTCCAAAAAGGGAATCTCTTCGTGAGAGAAAATCGATTCAAAGTCGAAACTGAATTATTAGGACGCTTACTCTCAATCTGTGTGGCGATAGAATCAGGCTTTCTTATAAGGAGCGTATTTCATTATCATTTTGCTCTATCATTTCGCTAATCTGTTTAAGGACGATTAAATAAGTTCTGATAATCCTCGGTAAATAACATTTTCTGGAATTAAATGCGTCTCTTTCATTTGTTTTTGTAGAAGTTTACAGCTAATGAATTCAGTCTTGTGGTACTTTTGAGAGGCGCAAAACACCATAATGACAGCTTTACTTGACCACTGAAAAGACCTCCTGTGTTTCACGTGTGATGAAACAAACAGCATTGCTGCGGTCGTCATTATCATATTTAGATGTCAACAAAAGTTGTCATTTTGGAGTTTTGTTTCCAGTTGTTTGCTTATGCAATATCTTTTCTCCAACAGCACAAGGATGCATATAATTTAAACAAGGATGATCGTTAATAATTTTCGAACTAGCATAGTGTGTTATAGTGGTATAATTGTACGGAAAAATTTCTGAGCAAGAGTCAGTGAAATGCCGTTGGATAAAATTATCTAGACTTAAGCGTGAATTTATTGTTTTGAATATAATGTCCGAGCACAATTAGAAAAAAGTTCAATTTGATTTGAGAAAAATATAAGGTTGAAATTTCTTTGTAACTGAATATAAAATTAGAAAGCGAATCACGTGCAACTCTGTTAATCATTACATCTTAAAATCGGCCAGAACAGTATCTCGACACCTTTAATCTGTAGGAGAACAGTTAGCAGGTCGTTATTCAGTAACGTAAGAAGGACCGATAAGCGATAAATAGGGCATGAGTTACTTTGATGAAGTGCAGGGAGGAAGTAACAACTTATCTCTCCGCTAACGAATCTCAACTTTGTTGGGTCGCCGTGCTGAACATCTGCATCTACATTAGTACTCAGCTAGTGTGGCAGCAGCTGTAAACACCAAGCGGTCGACCTATTTCTTTTGTTTATCAATATGTCGATCAGTTTTCGCGTCCTTTTTATCCCATATCAATCGATTGAGTTAGAAGACACTGTTATTCACATCTCCAGTAAATGTGTTTCCTCTGAATTTATTTAGCAATTGAAACCTAGATTATCTTCTTTACTCGAACCAGATAGCATTTTCGCATGCTTCTTAATTCATAGCATACTACAAACTTATATAACTCTATACACTTTATGTATACATATATATACATGTACTTCATTAATGAATAATAATATTTTATGATTTATCCATCGGTACTGAATTTGTATCTTTTTCGCAAGTGCAAACTTAAGTTTTTAAACCCACAAAGTAGTTTTCTTCTCTGCTCGCGTTATCTCATTCTCTTAAATTTCATATGACGAAGGATTGGATGTAAGAAGTGACTCAATGATCTCCAATAAATATCATTATGTAATCTTTAATCGTTGTAACTGTTGTAAAAGGAATTGGGCTCATCAAAAAACACTCCTAAATGGCCATAATTGTGTGCCATTGTTTTTTTAACCGTTACCGTTATTTTAAACGCTGCATTGACAGGAGATCAATTATTCTTCATGAGAATATTTGCCGCAAATTCCAAATGAGTCTCAAGTGACATTAAGTAGCATCGCTATTTTCATAGCACCTTTTATGTATCTATAGTTAATTTAACTGCAGATTTTTCGGATGCTCCAATTTATATTATCCGTGGGCGTAATCTTTAAATATTCCACTGAATCGACCTGTGTTATGTTTCATCAATTTTTATCGTTGGTCATTCTGAAAAATCTGAGATATTAACTTTCTACATTTTGTTCTACTTGTCCGTGATCATTGCTGATATTCGTGCCTACGCCCAGACAATTCCTCACGAGCAGTTTTTCGCTTCACATTTTTATAACAACCGAAATTGTACAGAAGTTATTAACATAGAATTTTTAACATTCAAAATATAATAGTTCACCACATAGGGCAGATAAGGAAGGGTAGAAATATCTCATTAGAAAAAGCTTCGTGAAAGAAAGAACATAAATTGATGATAGTTTTAATATCGTATAAATATAATCAAATTCAGCATTTCAGTAGTTCTTTAAGTACATACATACAAACGAGTAGAACATTGTATTTTTTTGGATTTTATGAAATTTAATCTCAGCCACTTATAAAGAACGAAAGATCGTGTGAACGTATTTTAGATTGAACCGACTTGAATTCCGTGTGACACAAGTGTGAATCGTGAACGTTGAAGGAACATTGCTTGGGATGAGTAATTATGCTGCTCTTAGTCGGTTGCCGACTCTTCCTCATGGATTTATAAGAGCCTAAGGGTCTTTTCTAGAATTTTCCTGGATCTTCGTTATCAAGCAATTATCTCAACTCGCATCTCTTAACGACTCGCAGTTCTTTAATTTGAATGGGAGAAAGAAATTCCTTCAGAAATGTGAATTTTTCATAATCAATATTCCCTCTGCTCATTGTGCGAATTCCGGCTCCGCAGGAATATCAGAAATGCAAACAGTTTTAATTAATGATTATATGAAGTCATATTTCTTTATGTTGTAATGAAATAAGACGTTTTTATTACGTTTTCACCAAAGATGTAGGAAGAATCCACCAAGATGAGAACCGAAAAAACAATTATTTTTGCTGCAAACCTGACATGAACCGAAAATATAAAATCCGGAATTGGAAAATAATTATCTTTCCGTTCCGATTATCGGCATTTATTTTCATCAATCATTACAGTAAGATAAGGACCATTAAAATATCAAATAACCTTTTTAGTTAAAATAATACTTTTTTGATGGTTTAATGGTGTTATTCCGACACTGGTCTTGTATATTCCAATTGTTACGGTAGTCACCTTGTCAGATGGTCAAATTGCGGCGCAAATTTTAAATAAATAAAACTAATAGAAATATACGACGGCGACTTGTACCATTAGTTAACATTTTAATTTTAATAATTTAATTTTTTCGACAATGAAAAACTATCCCAAAGGCTAATACGATTTGTGAAGATTTTGAATTGAATTTAATTAAATTTTAGAACATAAATTGCGATATTAAAGAAAGATTTATCAAAATATAAGACAAGATATACTTAAATGTAAAGTAATCATTTTATTACCTGCAATTCGCTGGTTCACATATATATGTTTAGCTTCATACTTAAGTAGAATGATATTCTCATAGGTAATTCAGAACGGAACAAAGAGCATTTTTCGGTTCGGGATCTAGCATTTTAATTCTTCCTTTCGGTTCTCATTCCAACAGTGGTTTTATCAGTTTGGGTTCTGGGTTCGGTTTGATGCCCTGCTGACGAAGCGGAGAGGTTTTATTCGGTAAAAATGTATCTCTCGCCCTTACGTAGGTTAAATTGGTTTAGCAATTCAACTTCAACGGCTAGACGAAATGGTGAAAGATGCTTTATTCAGAGGTGCAAGAACCGAAATGGAGGCGTGTTAAAGAGAGAATCGACGAGAAATTAACGGAATGGCGACAAAGGGCCTCGATTCCCGGTTCAATTAGGATTTGCTATGACAATCAACAAATGCCGAGTTTCCACTCGAGAACAATTGAAGGCCCACATAATCATCTCGTCTTTCGCGAGAAAGAGCATTCGGAACCCGATTAAAATTTATGAAGCTACGATATATCCTTTACAAAGAGGGGTTTCATTCGCTCCATTCCTTTGGTCTCCTAGTTTTTGACTTTCAATAAGACGCAGTGAAAAAGAAACCACGTCGTTCGAGTAAAGAGGGCCTAATCTTTCCTTCAGTTAATTGTCTTACAAAATAATAAAAATTCTTACAGACGATTCACCGCCTCCGTTTCACCGCAACCATTTTTTTTTCAGGAATTAAAATATTTTTACTTGTAGAATACGTAAGAGTTTTCTTTCAGTTTTGAAGAAGATTGTTGCTTAATCATTCCGTGAATACGAGGTTTATTTCAGAGGGACTTTTCTCTCAGTGAGAGGTAGTAAAGTTACTGGGAAAAAGTCAGTATCAATTTCCAGTATCCAGCAGTAGTCGCAGGAACACGTTCATAGAAAAAAGTCACAACATTAGCAAAGATTATACGTGAGCATTCATGATCATTATAATGGTTCACGCCAAATTTTATATTTGTAGTTCTTTCATAACTAAATGTTATTTTCTGCTCTTCTTAGGACACTTTAATTAGCTGCGTTGGGTTGATTTGGGTGGTTGGGGTATTCCTTCAATATGAGAAAATCTAGTTTAATAAGTTAGTACATAAATGATAAAAAATAATAAATCTGTTCTTCCTTTATACATTTTATATTTATTAATAATATTAATAATATAAACTATTATCATATTATATAATAACACTCGCGACTAAAACAGTCCCGCAGACCAAAATTTTTGCTCATTCATTCATAGAAGATTGCAGCGTAATAGCGAATCATTGGATCGTCCTTTCTTCATTTTTTAATAATCTTTATCTCTTGTTCATTTGCACATGCATACATTTACTTTTTTACCTTGCCGAACACTTATTCTGCCATCGGCCATCAGAAAGTTTTTCAACATATTTTCGAGAGTTAAAATATTATTTACTCTAAAACTATTGAGTCAAGGTACCAAAAAGGGGGTAATTAGTGAAATGTATGTCGAGCACTATCAATCTACCAAATTTTATCAAGATCAGTGACTCATATGCCATAAAATTTCCTTGCTAGATACCAAAAAATCCAATCTGATATTTTTGAAACACCTTTAGTCCACCGCAGTAAATAAAATAAAGAAAGTCGAAAAATTTTACCTTCTCTTCATAGTTTAAACAACTAACAATAAATATATAATAATGTAAATGATAATAATAATACAATGATATAAATAATTTATAATAAATACATAAACAATAGATAATTATCATAATAATATTAATAATAAATAAACCATAAATAATACAAATAAAACAAAGATCTTTATAGATGTGTTTATTTTTCATGTCTGCTAAGTGTAAAATTTAGATCTTTTTAAGAAAACGTAGGATTGAGTGAAACGGCTCTTTACGTGTGAACCCATTACATCAACTACAGTCGACTTGCGGAAATAAATTCCTTCATAAACAGGTGCAATCCATCTTCGCCATTCCATTATACGCAGAAATGCGATTGTTGTGTAGTTGAAAGCCTTTCCTGAGAATACCCATAACACTATTTTCCCTCCAAAAGGGACGAAATAACCCCAACTCAAACGCTCGTGTACAATTAGCGCAAATGCTGTCTGTAGACGGAAATACATGTTCACTCTCGTATTTAAAGCCTTCTTAAAATTCTTTTCGATTAATCGTTTTTCCTTTTCTATCTATCGCTGGGAAACTCAGGCATTCGTTCCATAATATGGAAATCGGTTAATGAAATCCTCATACCAAAATCATTGTGACCAATCGTAATTTTGTGGAATTTCACTGAAACCGTTTTGAGAAGAAAAACGCTTCTTAACTATTCATTTTTGATATGCATGTTTCGTCAGCGTGTTGACGTCTTTTGTTAGAGAAACATCCTCTTACATATAATCTCTCTTCAATTGCAATACATATTGTAAAAAGACTCGTTTTTTACATTGCCGCCTTTGAAATCATTTCCACGGAAAAATTTTCCATTTTTTTTAACAAAATCATTAATGATTTGAAATTTTATTCACAAAGTCTAATGTTAAACCATCTACATCATTATAAAAATATATTTCTGACTTTAAATTTCCAAGTTTTGTCTATAGGATACTTTTGGTAGAAAGTGATTCCCTCTTATGGACACCCAAAGGTTTTATTTCCATCTCGTCGGAAGAAATGTATAAAATTCTTCGATTTCTAACGGCAGTTGTTGACTGTGGATAACGTAAGTAATATTATAAACAAAATATAGCGCATTAAATTAGACGTGCGCTTACTGTCACGAAGAGTTCATTTCAGATCTTGGAAGTTGCTCAGAAATGTCTAAATCACTTTCCGCCATAATTGTATAGATGTGCGACTGCAATAGAAATATAATAGAAACATATTCTCTAAGTTATATTTAGATATAGATTGAGTTGTGAGACCGGGAAAGGTCACTCACCCGAAAAAGTCTCCCCTAAAAATCTCCATTTCGAAGAAAAGAAAGAGATTGAGAACCATATTCATACATTTAGAATAGGTACTCCTTTGAGACTCCTTTAATCTGAAATGCTTTCCATGGCCTCAAAGGAAATGCACCTGAGTTCTGATCCGTGTCGTTGTTCGCTAGGAAAATATATTCAGTATTTAAATGAAACGAATTTCTTGGTAGGGTTTCCATTGCTTGTACATGTATAAATAAAATTTCAGCATGTGTGGTGTAAAGAGACTGGTACTTGACAGCCTAATTTATTTTTCATCGAGGGATGGAAACAGTTTTTCAACCTTTCAAAGATTTCAGCATATTTAGAAAAATATCTCCTTAGTTTTTAACGTTCTTCCATGTCCTGAACTTGAATTTGTCCTTTAAGAATTCAATGAACTCTTTCCATCAAAGCCTGCTTTATTTAAGTCTACGTGAGCCTCCTCGAATCTCGATTTATTAGTAAGCTTTTGTTTCCCAAATATTTCGTATTATTCAATAAAATCTTTCGTTATTAAAATCACACCATCATATATGTGCGTATATTGTAACCACGTAGACATTCAATGTAAGAAAGTATATCAGTAAATATTAAGTACTATAAGTAAATTCTCTTATCACGAGATAAGGTCTCTGCGACGTTTGAAAAAACCTTGGTATGATCCACTTGTACGTCCAGTTAGTGTCAGACACGTATTTTAGATCGAAACTATGAATATTCATCTCACCGGTTCAAAAATGCGTAATTACACTTAAATGGCGAAAGTTAAAACGTTTAGGAAAATAATATGGTGTTTATGTAATTTTATCCTACTTAAAATATATATTGCTTAGAATATTTATTCATTTGATCACAATATGGGAAGGTGGTCCCTCTTTATTTATTTCCTAATCTGTGTAAGGGGGTTAAAGCCGTGCCTTAAGTATTGACGCATATCCTGAGATAATACTAGGATATCTAACGAATTCTTTCTCAAAAAAATTATTACTTCATTCCTGGAAGAAGTTTGTTATTTCTTTACTTCCTTTTCCCTGCTTTTTTCTCGCTTTCGAGTTAAAATGTATATTCTCTCGTTCGCCGGCTACTTTTCCGAATTTTTGCTCGAAAGATTGATCCTCAAAGAGAGCAGTTTGGAAGGGCACATATTTTTAGTATCGAGCATTGCTCAAGGATTCGATATTTCGCGAAAAAACTTGTTTTTTATTCTCTCCTTTGTCGCTAGACGGCATGTTAATATTCTAATTTTTGGGGTCACATTTTACTCTTCAAAGGAAATTTCTTTCAGAGCAACGAAAAGGGCACTCCTTTGATGAAATATTTCTGGAATCGTTGTGTTTCCTGTGGAATGGAGGAAAAGTGTTTCAAAGAATTAAAGAAATTTCGAATTTATCGGTATTATGCAACCACCATGCTATTTCGGCCGATCCGAAAATGGGCAAAAAATGAGAGAAATAAATGCCAGGATAAGTTGTTTTAAGGACTTATTCTTCCTGCGAATGATTCGTGATACCAACAAGCTGAACGAGTAGCTTGATTCTTCGATGTTCACATTCCATATCACACCTTTAAAAGGGGCATGCAGGGTGCCAGTTTTTATGTTTAGTATGGATCTTCCTTTTATTTTACTGTAGTAAGTAAATTAATACTGAAAATTACCATTAATATGAGTACTTTAAGACAATCTAACGCTACAAATCTTACGATACCAGTATATATGATTATATGTTGGAAAATTTGCCGCATTGAAGTACTCCTCTGTAAAGCGACATTGTAAACTACCAATATTGTTCGTCAAAGGATAGTGAAGCAATTATTCTCGATAATGATTACCCTAACCCTTACTATGCATTGCAAAGTCTGCTTAGGATAGCTCAAAGATTTAATCTTGTCACGCGAAAACTAGTTGGACCAGGATAATGCATAACGATCTAATTTGAGCGAATAGTGCTTTTCAGTTCTTAAGAAATGGTGGATTGCATGGGAATGAAATCCTGTGCATGTTTTTCATATTGTGAGAACAGTGTCATCTCTTGTATATTCTTCTTGTATGTGGTGTTCTTCTATCAGATTTAAGATTCTTAGCTTACATTAGAATATTTCAGTTACAGTTCCTCGGCTATCAAACCGACTGGAGAAACGAGAAGGCGGTATAGTTATTTTTTATTTTGATGGATTACTTCGACAGAAAAAAAGATTATTTTAATTTTTTGTAAAACTATAGCCGATCCTGAAGATGGCCGAACGTCCCTAAACCGGTCGTGTGGTTTTGTCTTTTTTACGGAATGTAGAATTTCTTATTTATTTCTTTATTTACCTGCCAAAAATAGGATTCATAGAGAGACTCCGCATAATAAAGCCTGAACTTGTTGAGCTTAATTCCTTAGACATCCACTCTACCAAGTAAAGTTGTTTATTACTATTTTTCCCATGTTCAATTTCTGATTCGTGAGACTGTTCGATAACTCCAAAGTACATCCGAAGGAACCTTTTTTTTGAATTGGCGACGAGTATAGTCGTCTGCGTCCATTTGTAATTGACGTCTCGTTGGCGAAAAAAGAGAACGAATGCCAAGGGTCGCTTCGATTTGTCGAATAAAATCCGACAACAGCCGCGTTTTATTCGCTCCTTTCTCCTTTTCATCTCCCTTTTTTCTCACCATTTCCTCTCTTCAATTTTTATCTCTTCATTGGCTCTGCGGAATGGAGTAGACACTCGGTTACAGTAAAACCCTTTTAAGACGCTTTTCAAGGGACCTTGAGTCGAATAGTTTTATAATCGGGTTGGTGGATTACAGCACATTTTATAAGAACTGTCTGCTTTTCGCATAAGGAGAATATCTTAATTTTGCTCATTTTTCACTCCACAATGAAGCAGTTTTTACCAGATATACAATTAAGGAAGAATAACAATTTTTAATAGCAGCAGTGAGAGATCATCACTATATTTCCGAGACTACGCTCAAAAGCCAAGAAAACACTCCTTTTCTGTTTTTTTTCCGATGAATTTACTTCTTAAGATTGTGATGTAAGGAAACACCTAACGTTAACATACGTTCTGCGTTGAGAAAAAAAGTGACAGCGAAAATCTCACTCTTTCTCAGATTTCACTCCGACGGTGACATAGCTCAGGATTCAGGTTTTTTTTCTCTTTTCTCAGAAATAATAAAAAAAATATTCTCAAAAGTTAATCATTTGAAAGAAGAAACTCATCAGAAACCCGTCTAAAGATAAGAAGGACGATGGCATAAATAATTTTCGATCATTCGAACGATTAGCTATAGCGGGTTGCTGTGCATCTTGGAGCAGTAAGCAGTATCTTTATCGTGTGTTGTGTGAAAAAGTTTTGTACTTTTTCACACAAATCATGTCTTAAACGAGAAAATCATGTCTTAAATGAGATAGCATATAAACCAAGTTTCACGGTACCTGGAAAAGGATATGAGACGTCCTTGATATCCGATGATTTTTAGAGTGAAAGTAACTTCGATTATTTTAATATCACAAAACTATGAAAATATGTTTACTGACCTCCCCTGACAAAAATGATGAAACGTAATTCAACATATTTATAAATGGATATCTAGTATAGCCTTCAGAGCCAGAATGCATTAAGTCTGTAATACTGTAATATATTTCTGATTTGGGCCTGAATTCCCCATCTATTATTTTAGTAAACGAGGCCAAAAAAGAGTAAGTATTACTTTTTAATTTCGTTATTTGATTGGTTGTTATTATAAGTATGCGAACGTAAGATAATTCGAATCAATCGGACTCATTTTGTTGCTCCTCCGAATCAAATCGACATCTGCAATACTTGAATCGAATCAAAATTTTATTATGAATGTGACGGAAATTTATATTTTCGTTTCTCTATCTTTGTTTCATATTGTTTTTCTGCGTGAAATTTGTGTAGTACATTATAATAAGTACGCTTTTAACCGAAACTCATTTACTAATAAAAATTACTTTAATTACTAGATCTGAAATATTTCCTTATTATAAATTTGCTGTTTTGGCGAATAACGACGACAGCAGGAAAATGCGATTCCCAGAGTATGAAATACATTCGGAGAAAACATCGAATTCAATATTAAGTCGGTTTTATCGAAGTGAGAAAGCGCGATCCGCTCATCACTTGTTTTCTGTCTTTTCGTGAAAAGAAACACCTATTTCCTCCGTCACTTTCTTTCTAGAGTTAGCTTTTACTTATGTTTGGTATTTTACTTTACTATTCCATCTCTATTCTTTGATGTTTGTATCTTGTTTGCACATGAACCAATCGACATACCACACATCTGTACTTTATTATTATTTTTACATAGTTGATACCCTCGCAAAAATCCACTTATGGACAATTAGAGGAAAGACTAAAATAAACGAATACATCGATCATCCATCCGAGAAGATCCAGTTAGCCGGGATTCGAACCCGGCAGCGCCTGCATGGTAGCACGCCGCCACAGGTGAATTTATGATCTAGTAATAATAATTCTTTATTCGGGCAAGATGAGGCTTAATAGTCATGTCTAACCCTTCGTCGTACATCATTTGATAGGAAGAGATAGCTTGAAAGAAAGTACACGAAAGAAATCTACTTATTGGATTTAAAAACCTAGGTTTGTGCTTAGGAAAAAATATCCCAATATAAGGAGTGACTGAATGACACGCTCATTTAATAGTAAATCGGTCGTTTAAACAAACGCGTGGTGCAGACATACATTTCCAACCTTTTTCTGCAACCGAGATCGCGTTCGACATCTCATTCGGTTGAATTTGTTTCTCTTTTTATCCATTCGGTTTCTCCCAAATCGGCCTATTTACCTCGTCGTTCCCTAGACGACTGCGGGCGTTATTACTCGACTTTAATCTGCTCTATCCATCGGCGTTGCTGCATTACGGCTCTTCCCCTCGGTTGTCATGGTAACCGCGATTCTTTCGCTCAATCCCTCGATACTCCCTCTTCGCTCGCCCTAAAAAGATGTGGCCTCATTATTCCTCCACTCCTTATTTATTGTTAAACTCACCTCTTTATGCTGAGAGCAGTGGCGTTACAGATGTACGTCTGCGGTTTCTTTAATATTTCCACGACTAACTGCTCCACTTCTCCGCAAAGGAATACGTCTCTGACTGCAGCCGGATAAATTTGGAATATTGTGGACTGGTAGAGTGCACTCAAGTCGATGATGAGATCGTTCCTTAAAACTTGTTTACCTTTAGAGTGTTCGTGGTGTCCGAGTAGAGCTTTCATATTATTCGAACGATATTGGAGATAAAGATCTGCGTATTATTATTTTAGTAATATTATTATATTTTTTGACCCTTCATTAGGTGAGGTTAGGCCTGAGCTTGCCTCTCTTCCGCCTCACTTAGTATGATATTTTTAAGTGTGAATTAAAGAGAGAGAAATATTACTTAAAATAAAAGTTGTAAAAACAGAAGAGAAAAATAAAGAAGAGTAGGAAGGATTTTAATTGTGGGAAAACAAATCTTAACAGCTGAATCCCATTAAAGAAACAACACAAAGTTCGATAAATTCCAATCCCAACGTGAAAATCCAGTTGATAGAGGAAAATCCCTCGTTGCGAGAAAACGCCCACTTAATAAAGGATCTGAAGAAACGCTAAAACAGTGGGAAAAGTAAACTTGAATTATTTATTAAATATTTAAAAAAATAATTTCTCATAGCAGAAAGAATGAAGAATAAAAAATAATAAGTAAGCTCTTAATTGTTACGACTCTAAATACAGTTGTTAAACACGCGTTTAACTTAACTCTTAGAATTAGAAGTAAAAATATAAATATTACAACAGAAAAAGTTTTTGGTTAAAAGGAAAAATCTTGTTAGGTGAAGGTTGAAAAACCCTACTGTGCGAGAAAACACCCTCGTAATAAGGGAAATAAAAATATATGAACAATTTTTGGTTTATCGAATAAGGCGGATCGAGAGACGAGAAAAATCTAAAGTGGGAAGCGTCTTTATTTAGTATGAAAGGGACCGCGTAATAGGCGGGATAGCGTCTTAAACAGGTTCTATTGTATTTATAAGCTATTAAAGGGAAGAAGAATAGTACAGCACACTATTATCACAGAGGAAAATATTCTTCAAGCAGTGCAATGCATGTAAATTCCTTCATCTTTCTGGCAATCCCGAGCGCCTCAGAAGTCGAGTGGAACTTCTGTTTCTTCACACGAATGCGTCTACTTAAAGACGTACACTTTTTATAGATAAAAAGAGGAAATCCTCCGTTGAGAGGCGAATAAAAAGACGTTACTGCAGAACTTTAATCTTCTCAGGTTCCAACCTCATTATCAACGTTGCGTTTGTCTTCCTCTTTCAACACGAAGGCCGAAAAAGTTGTTTTTGAAAGGCTTTCTTACGTACGAGATCAGATTTCATTCAACATAGGCAGACATGGACATTTTTAAGACGAGTGTATTTACTGTTAAATATGTATTTCTGTTTTCTCCAAGAGAAAATCGACTAGTATTTCGGAAAATAATGATTTATGCCAAAGGAGTTTATCTTTTAGCGGAAAATAACGCATTTAGAATTGCGGAAAATTAATACATTTGGCAAAATATGAAATGAATAAATAGGCATGCTATCTTACAGTATGTTATAGAATATATATTTATACAGTAGGTCATATTTTATCAAAGTATTCTCGAATGGCATTGAATAACAAAAATTAAACATTTTATTGTTATTATATATAACGCATGGCCGTTATTTAAATAAGTGTATATGTGTACACGAATTTCCTAATCGGTTACTTATCTTGGAAGTGGAACTCTACTGGCTCTTGCATCTAATTCCATGATTTTAGTATCAGAAAAGCCTACTATGTATCAAGGAGGACGTATAGTATCGGCTACATCTATGAGAGTACTCTCTCTGAATTTATAAATAAATTAAGTCTTTAATTGAGTATATCTTCTTAAGATTCCAGTCCTACCTCCTGCATGAAAATATACCTTAAAGAAAGCAGCAAATTTTAAAATGAAACGTTGCGAATTGTTTATGGAAGACTTTGCAAATTATCGAACGCTTTAAGCCTTTAGCAAAATTAATGATGAAATATTGAGGATTACTCTTTGAAATGGTGATCGTATGCATAAATTGTCCTTTCAAAGAAAAAAGATAATTAAGATGGTGGAGGTATCTTTAGGTTGTTTGAGACGTCATCTTCATCTTTCAAAAATCTTCATACCCATCTCAGCATTCGATTATTATATATTATAGGAAGCAAACTAAATATTCATTTTCCTTTTTAAGGTATTAAACGCTTATTAAATATTTTTTGAACTTCTATTTTTTTTCTTTATTAAAGTAAATAAAATTTGTAATGTTTCGATTTGAATGATATCCAGCTAATAACGCGATTTGAACTCGAAAAGCGTCTTTTCCGGGTGTTCCTGTATTTTGTCATTCGATGTATGATTTTCTGAACCTGAATTTTTTAGAGCACTTTTAATTTTACCTCCGTAAACACGGTCAAAAAAAAACGAACCGACAAGCGAACATAACCCAAGTCTGTCATATCTTATCATTCCTTTCCTTGTTTAAACTGTGCTTTAACTTGATTGTTCTTGAAAGCGGACGTTGATATCTTCCTTGTTACATAATCCATTGATACGCTGTGACTGCTCCACTCAAATGATTAGATAATCAATATCGTGGTGAAGAAGCCTTTCCATCACTTTCGAAACAAATGTCCTTTTAAATATTACTTTGTATTTCAATCTCGTCGGTTTCAATTTTTCACAGGACATCATTGAGAGCTCTCGTCGTCAACAGAGCTGATGTTCCTATTTGCGTATATTTAGTTGAATTGATAATTTGTATTACTTTGACATCCTATCGGTAATGAGCATCTCACTAGGGGAATTTGAGCTTTGTGTAATATGGGTTCACTGTCTTCCTTGCTCTAGAATAATAGACACGTGTCTGACCGTTACCTTTGCTCACAGAAAATTGCACTGGAATCGTCCATATATACTAGAGGTTAAATCCGACATATAGTAGTTCAATAAATGTTAAAGAGGAAGTTAAGCAGCTATCTTAAAAAGAAATTGTGTAACACCACCCCATATTTTCCTCATTTTGACTTAAAAATCTGCTGTGGGAGTTACCAAATATTTTATTCTTTTTATGATGGTTGCTGTGAAATTCCACGAAGTCACGATTGTAAATCCATTGAGAAAGTAGAGAATGTCTGAAAGGTTGAAACGGCAATAAAAGAAGTTGTCAAAAAAGTAGAAGAAAATAAATTTCCACTGCGCTGTTTTATTTGGTAATGCACGCCTATGACGCGAATGTATGACTCCGATTATCATATTTTGTATAAACAAAAGCCTATTGAGTGGAATTGTCTTATATTTTTGACGAAGAACAAAACTGGCACTCTCGAGCGAATTGGTATTCGTGACAAAATATACTTCGTTTAGTTCTCATTCGAACCAACTTATAATATTCGTTTATGTTTGAGTTCAGTATGGAATTGGCTTCGATTATGAGTAAGCATTCTCAGGTTCCCCTTTCATCCTATGTTCTAAAATCTTTGGAAATCTTCCAATTAGTAGATAGTTGTGGTCTCTTCTATTGAGAGGCTTAAAATTTAGTTAGAATAAGAGTCAGTTTATTTTGAAAGCAAAAATATATTCTTTCTTATTAATTTCTTACATTATTTGCCTTGTTACTGATATTTCGGTACTTAGTAAGTGACCTAATTTACCCCTTTCTCTCTTACCTTAATACCCGTGTATTCTATAACATTTTGCCTGAAGATATCCACGGCATAGACGAAACAAGTATCAGTGAACATACATTCTGTGGAAATACAAGGTTTTTTTTCTTCTTCGATAGCTCACTCCTTACTAATTTGCGAAAAAATAAACACTCGTTAATTGGAGTACCTTTTGTAAACGAAACTTCTTGAAAATACTTCTTGCATGCTTTTGTAAAAGTCTCAACCAAGAGCCGGTAATCCGTTACTGCTTTAAAAACTTTTCTTGTTAATACTTCCACTCATTAGTTCGACGGAAATCATTTAAAACCTTAGTGCGCATTTGTGTTCTCAAAGTTTGACCAAAGTTAACGAAAACTTTTCAATTTGCTCGGACGGTTGAGGATAATTTTTAAGAATCGACGGAGGCTTGTGTACACTTGGAGTGTTCATAATTTTAACAAGTAATTTAAGTTTCCGATAGCAACCATCCTCCACCAGTGGATGGTTATTTGCAGTTGGAAGCAGCAATTAAAACTTTGGAAAGAATTTTTCTTCTACCAAAGCTGAGAGAAAAACAGAAATACTGTTAAAAACACTTTGCTTTAAATCAATATTATTTCAATTGGCGTTGTTTTCAGGCGTTTGATGAACTTCTGTGTGTTAACTCATTATTCTAATGTTTTCCATGATATTCTGCGAATCATCCGAAGTCCACCAAGTGGCTCAAGGAAGAAAATGTAATGTATCTTATTTGACAAGTTTAAGTACAAATAGTAAGTTAAAGTTCTTGTATAGAGGCCGATACTTGTTATGTATTATATCGCTATTTTCGAAATCAATCGTTGATTTAACGAACTTAAGTATATTGATCATCAACACGATATAATCTCCATTGATAATGGATCGATTACTGACAGTATTTATTTGTATTTCATAGTACTTCCACACTGATTAGAAGTTAGGAGTACTTTGTTGGAATACATTTGTATAATTGAGAAATACCAGTTCAGTCTGTTTTTTTTTATTTTTCAAATTGTGGGCATTATATCGTTCTTTTTAGGCTTCCGGATAGCCAAATGGACAGCTCGTGCAACTTTGATGAAAGCGGTCCCGTGTTCGATTCCCGATGGAGGCCTATTTGTCCGAAATGGCCTTGGCTGTCAAAACCTTTTTAAAAGTACTTCCACCGTCTTTTATTTTGTTATGAAGTAGACTATGATGAGAGGGGAAGAGGGAACGTTGAAGTCTCAATTTCGCCCAAAATAGTTTTTATATATTTATGTACGGTTTATATGACAAGATACTCGGTGAGACGAGGAATTTATCTTTGAATCGGCTTTAGTAGTCCTCTCACGAAGAAATATTGGATATAAATAGCTGTCAAACTCCGTAGGAATCTTTTTCTGAGACGCCTTTTTCTCGAAGGTTTGCTTATGATTTGATTCCTTCGAGACGTGGAAATGTAGTCGCAGCTGCAAACACTTAAAGGGGCAAAAAAAGGCCTCCCTAGGGAACCAATTATTGGGACATCCAACCTGGAGGCGGTCTTTGAGGCGGTTTCCTACAGAGTGCACTGTAATCGAGTGAAAATCTCTGACACCTGTCCCCGAAGAGCGGTCACGCTGCCTTGAAATTCTATCCATGTTCAGCTGGTCACGTCATCTCATCTCCAAAAGTCAACTTGGAAAGAAAGAAATAAACTACAGATACGAGAGAGTAATAATATACCGTAGTGGGTATTGTATTATAATAGTAATATATCCTTATTCGGGCGACTAAATAGTCTCTCTTACCCTTTGTCGTTTAAATTTTGAAAGAAACAGAATGTAATAAGTGCCGAGAAGGAAATCAATTTCTAGGTTTAAAAACGTACAGAGAAGTTGTTAGAAAAAATACCCAGGAAAACCCGCAAGAAGGGGAGTATGAAAAACCTACGAAATCTACTGATAGTTAAGTAATATTTAAGGAAAAACCAGGGCAAGACATCGAAAAGCAAAGGAATCAATATTTTACTTGTTCGATAGCTAATACAAACAAAAAGATGTCCAGATAAATAATAGAAACAGAACACTATGAAGTACCAAGAAATTAGTTTTGAGATGTATGAGAATATGAAATAGTAATTAAAAACTAAAATTTTAATAATTATTAATTTTATTTCATTGTAATTTATACCTTCAGATACATATTTGTTGTTTATAGTTTTATTAATTCGCCACATGGTCATTTCAATCTAATTAAGACGAATATAAAAACCTTCTGTTTATATAATACGGCGAAGTGAAGCCATAAAAGAATAAAAATCATTTACCTTGGTTTTACCTAAATCCCTTTAAAAAAAAGCTTGTTCCAATCCATTCTTTGCGGTATCTCTTTGGGAACCTTTGAATTTGATCACTTGTAGAAATCGGTTGAGAATAGATTATTTTTGTTTTCTGCTAGTTTTCGACATTTATATAGTATACAAAAGACCCCTTAAGGAAAAACAATGTTTTAAGCATTGACTTGGTGATATGTTTTCTTACTGATAGAGTTCTCCTATATTAAGGAGAAAGACATGCCATACCATTTCATATGAACTCTCTAAGCTTTTCTTTATCGGTATTTATATTTTGTTTGTAAATTTTGATAAAACGAGCTGTGGAAAATTTTACAGTACGGCATTAGTTACATGACATTATGCAATTTTCCATTACTTGTTTTAGTAAATTTTAAACTGAATCACCACCAGATATCGCTTAGTAAGGTTTATGTAATTTTGGTTATTGTTTTTGTAGAAAGACCAAAAAATGCTAAAATGAATAATTCATAACGTCAGTGTTGTATAAGCACGCTCATAATGAGATATTTACTTTTCCGTCAGTTTATGTTTCTTTATATCACGAAAGATCTTTTTTCACATATTTATAACTAAGTTAAATATAGCACTAACGTTGCACACGGC
The DNA here is from genome assembly GCA_036926295.1 of Pachydiplax longipennis. NCBI lineage: Eukaryota > Metazoa > Arthropoda > Insecta > Odonata > Libellulidae > Pachydiplax > Pachydiplax longipennis. The sequence continues at coordinate 5,969,944 of JAVFKF010000024.1, read as the reverse complement.
TCCAAGACCCTTCGTTATCAACACTTTTTTTGTAAAACTTTCAGCGAATTGCCGAAAAAGAAGTTTAATTTGCAAGGCTTAACGAGATATCGGATTAAAAATATGGAGAATCTTAATTCTACTTTTCTAAAAGAAAAAACAAGGGAATTACTGTCAACGAGAAAATGGAAAATACGAGCTTCGACATTAACGAGGTTGTGCCACTGCAATATTTTAATCCTCATTGCTTCCCGATTTTACTACTCATTACTTTCTCCATTTACATGTATTCCCACTATGCGCACATCTAAACTTATCTTCTTCGACACATTTGCATCGAATTATCTCTTAATAATGTTTGAAAGCTCTATGGAAGTTCTAAGGCTCATTTAAGCTCGGTTTCTCGTTTTATACCCATATTCATAACTAATTAAGACGTTTTCTCGGTGATATATTTATACCCGCAGTTGTTGTGATCTTATCAAGGCTATCAAATGATAAATTCTTAGGCCATTTTTCATCATAATTTGATAATTAATTATGCCGATAATTATAATGTAGTATAATGTATAAAAATATAGAGAAGATCTCATTCTAAATTCATATCGGCTCCTATATAGCTCTGCTTTTATCTCGCAAAATTATTAATTCAAAGGTAGAATTCACAAGAAACCATTCTAGTGAAAAGGTGAAGCGTCGGAGGACGAAACATGAATTTGTACATTATCTGTGTCGCTGTACTTTCTCCTTTCCTCGTCTCTAAAATGTTTAATTCTGTCTTTTCTTTTGAAATACTAATATTGAAGATTAAAATGAATATATCGCGATGCAAGGGATATTATGGGTGAAGCAATTAAAGAAACTTCGTTATCTATGCAAAGCGATTTGAAAAGATATTTCTTTATTTTATTTTAATAATAATAAATTGTTTATTATGATCTGAGGGACACACATAAGGGCAATAAAGTAGCAGTAAAAGTTACAGTTCTCTAAAATATAGAACCAAATATATGAAAAATTTTTTCTAAAAAGGTTTGAAAAGTATTTTTGCAATGAATACAAAAAAGAGCCACGCATACATTTCCGCCTCATGTTTGGTTTCAGCCACTCCAAATGTAGGATTCTGAATAATAAGAAAAATTCGTCCAAAAATCACGAAAACGGTCGAAAGTAGTGTTTTGCGCGTGTCGTGGACACACATTCGTGTTGAATACTGTGCGCGTACTAATGTAATGAGCGGATAAGTGAAGGCACTTACGTCGGATTTATGCTCTCTTTCACTTACCCCAGGATTACTGATTCATTACCTGCGATCCGTTTATAAAGGAAGATTAATTAATGCAGCAAGATGGATAGTTCGCGTTACTTAGTAGATCCGCGTTCTAATGGAACCATCGCGATAATCCTTTGTGAAAAATTTAATACTGATTTTGATTGGGGCTCATCGCTAATAGGATTGCTATATAATTCCAAGATGTACTTTTTTGTGAAATTTTATTTCGATACACGTACATTTTGTGTGTTGTGGATATTAAGGGGCAACCCTTAAACGAATGACAGTAATCCTTGCTTGATTACTTTTAACCCTGATAAAAGGTTTCTTCTGATCCCATTTAAAGATAGTGCATCCTTTTTGTGTGAAAATTACTGGAAAAATTATTTTCTTTCATTATTTTTGCCTTTTTCGCGTGTTTTCGCGGCATATCTGCAGGTTTTTGCACCTTCCTTCAAGAAAGGGCAATTTTCCATGAAGTGAGGTATTTCATTGTTAACCTTCAGTTGGGATATATTTTCCCTCAAAGTATTTTATTTTCAATACTGCACATAACCTACATCTACATGAATACCCTGCAAGCCGCCTTTCGGCGTGTGGCCGAAAGGCGGTTTCGGGGGTGTAAACACCAAACGATTGAGCTACTTTTTTAGCCTATTACTATCGCGTATTGTTCGCGGAAAGAATGAGTTCTTAAAACGACTTGTTCTAGCGTCTATTTATCTTATTTTGCTCTCATTATCGTATCGGCCGAAGTAACAGTGGGGTCGCATAATATTAATAATGATTACAACATTCGGAAGAGAGGCTTTTTTCTAAGTATGTATCCCGCCCTTTACAATCCATGTCGCCTAGACGATGATTGGTTAACGTTTTTTATTATTTATTAATTTTAATGCTGCTCCTGTTAATCCATCGCGAACATTCAATACCTAGTAATATATATATATCGGTGTTTTTTAGACCTTACACCCAAACATGCTTCACCAAGACACGTTTTACCCTGAGGAACACAAAAGATTTAAAAGGCGTTTCACCCAAAAGACGATCCTTCCATCGACGGATTACCTAGAAGAAACCCAGAGACGTACTTCCCCCAAGAGATACTTCACCCAGAAAATATTTCACCCGAAAGATAAATCAACCAAAAATCTTTCGTCCGAGGGATGTTTCACCAAATAATATTTTGAAAATCGAATGAAGAGGACGTTGTCATAAAATGAAAACATGTGAGGACATTAATCACAATTATCTTAAAATCTGCTGTTATCAATTAGCAAGGAGACAAAACACGTGAAAGGTCAAATGAAATGTATTAGAAGTAGCAAACGTGCATCCATTTCGCAATCCTTCGAAACCGCTTTCACCAAAGGCGAACATACTGCCCACTTGGCCATCCGGGAGCCATAATTAAAAATCACTTTGCTAAAATATCTCTTGGATAAATTATATTACGTGTGAAAAGTCCTTCTGGTGGTTTCCTTATTGAAAAATCATCGGTGAAAAGGGAGTTATTTCTCTTGGCGAATCGTGCTTTGGCGAACTTTCTTTTGGACAAATTATCTCTGGGTGAGAAGCACTGAAACAATTTTATCGATCCCAAGCAAGCGACAGATAGTGTGCTGAAATGTAGTATAAAATAAGAAACAAATTCCCTTTCTTGTTCTTTCTCGCTCTTTTTCAAATTTCAACTATCGAAAGTAGTCTTTTCGCTGTTCAAATATCTTTAGGCACGCTTTCCTTATTAATTTTTATCTGCTTTTGGCCTCCGCCACCAATGGAAAAAGGCGAAAATCGATGTGATCACATAAATGAGCAGTCCTAAATTATGCACATCGGTGAACTTACGTCTTGACAAATGGAGCAGTAAATATCCGTGGGCGGAATGTAAATTAAGCAGTGGATCTCTAACTTTCTCCAAGACGAAGCAGATTATTCCGGAAGTGTGATCAAAATCAAAGTTCATTTGACAATTAATCAGATGTGCGTGTTTCATTCGTCCTTTTCAAATGGACGGACAAACCCAATCTTCGGTATTTCTTATGACTAATAGAACAGTATTATATAAAAAACGAGAGATCATACAATTTTCTGGTGTTTTTATAGAGTGTTTATTATCAAACCCGGTTGAGGTGCTTTTCTGAGAGCAGAGTGAAATCCATACCGAGATATTTCAAACCTGTATTTATTTACGGTACAAAATGGAAGGGTTTTATTCGTCTCTCTAATTTTTAAATAAGCACTTTTCACCTTAAAAACGAAAAGGGATCTTTAGTTTGCTTAACTTGTTACAGCGGTAGATAAAGATAGAATCCATAAACTGCCGTAGTGTAATACAATTTATCTTCTTTTGACGCAATTTTTAAGAATGGTCGGACACTGATAGTGCCTTCTTTTGGTCTTTTTTCACTCTACATAAGCTATTTTTAGCGGATTGCCAACAATAATAATTACTCATGTAAACAAATTTCTTATGAAGTGGAGCGTGTTTCAGTGCAGCTGGGAAAAAAGAAGCGATTATCTGAGCGTCTTAAGCGGTATCCTTACCATAAGTTTCGTGTGAAAGGGACCGTGAGAAAACGGCGTATTAAGCGGGATAGCCTCTTAAGTGGGAGCGTATTAAACGGGTTTTATTTTTAATTAAAACTATTCCAGGGCTTTAATTTATTTTATAAGATATGGTTTTAGTATTGCTTTAATAGTTTACAATGTTTCTAGCTTTTGACAGCGTTTAAACAGGGAATCGACCAGAGTAAAACACTGGCTGTGATTCATTTCGAATTTTTACTCTGAAATTCAATTACTGCGATGTGGGTTAATTAACAAATCCAGAGAATCCTGTTTGTCCAGTTCAGATCATAGAGAGATAATCATAGTTTATCGACAAATCACTTATCTCTCTATTGATTTTAAAATGCCTCCATGTTTGATCTCGAATAATTAATATTTTTGTTTGCACAAAGGGTGCGCTTTAGAGCTTTAATGATGCGCTTTAGTTCATAGCTAATATTGAATGCCCAAGCTGTTGACAAGAGTATTTCAATTCCAACATAATTGGAGGCAATTTAGGCGGAGTAACTCAATCTTTCAGAGTGCTCTACAACTAGACGGAGCATCCGCGCTGTAACTTATACATCGGTAGATATTTAGAACTCGTTAACGATTGCTTTTGTCCACGTTTTGAATTTGATGAAGCCTTTGTAGTCCTACATTGTGCGGAAAAGACCTCTGCGCCTGATATACGTTACTGAAGCAATTCACTTTTACGGAAGGTATCCAAGGAAAGCAATGTCAATTTTGGGATGAGAAATATCTCTTTTAGTTGCTCTTGGGGTATCGATTGAATGTCACTCGATCAACGATGAGTGTTACTGTATTAATAATTATACATCATTATAGTAGGAATGAATACTAATAAAAATAATCAATAATAAAAATAATAGCAATAAATACCAATAAAGTAGTTAAAAATAATAATGATAAAGAAATACTTACTACAAATAAGAATTCGAAAATATAGGGGAAACAAAGATTATAACTTTACTGGGACTGAACATTTCATACTGATAAAACAGTTATTCACAATATTCCTCACTGAATAAACGGAAAATGAAATGTTGTCTCTCCAATATACAAAAGTTCATAGTTATTAGCTCTATATTACAAAATACATGTGAAATTAACATAAATTTACTTATATTATTTTCATATATAAATGAATACTTATTTTCAATTAAACATACCTATAATCATAGACCTCTTTCATTGACTCTAATTACAAAATCGATCGAGACTAATCTTATTCAGTCTCAATTCAATTCTCAATGTTTTTTGACCTTTTCAACTCTCTACTTACACAATCTTAAGTTTTGATCTGCTTGGGATATGTAAATCTAAATCCCCTGAAAGTTTAAAATTAAACGTTTTCCTGAGTTATACAGATAAATTACAGATAGTTCTAAGATAAATTATTAAAATTCTTAATTCCTGTGTAAGTGGGGCAGTATTCGTCTAATTTTAACCCATGGATTTTCATTGTAATATCGTTATCGCTATAAAATATCGTTGCTATTATTCGCATTGTTTCTTTCTTCGCGAAAGAGGATTAAATCGCATAGATTTTGCAGTCGGAATCACATTCGCCTCTTCAATTGCAGTTTCTTCTTTTCTTTTGATTGTTCGTATTCACGATTTCAAAACGCAACAACTCTTAGCTCTTCACTCATTTACCTGAGAAATTCCACTGTGGAATAATTGGGTCAGGAAACGTAGTCACATTCCGCGCCTCTGCAGGAGTGCCTCTAAATGATTTGTGAAAGATGTTTTCATTCTGTCAATTCCAAATCCAATCGATGGCGAATTCTTTCTTTCCCCAGGAATGTAAACAGCGAATTCCATATCGGGGAATGCCTTCAGCCGACATTTCTCGGTCAGCCGCCCCTTTGTATTTCTTCTTATTGAACGCCACTTTGCTGTCTTTTCACGTGCGCGGGATTATATCAATGTAACAATCAAACTTTTATTGATTTGCACCAAAGTCGATTCCATTAAATACACAAAATGAATTCTTTGGTTTTAGAGGCGGATTAATGCCAGTTGAGGGAGTAGAAGGAAATATTGGGTCCCTTAATAAAAAATGTTTTTACACGAGCTTCTCTAGTGAATGCGATCACCGTATTTATAGACAGGTTTAGTTATGTCGCCAATGGATTTTTGGTTTATTTTACATTAGAAATAGTACAATTTCAGTGGATAAAATATTCTACAAGTAGATAAAACGTTAGATCAAATACAATAGCCTTTAGTGTAACTTCGAATTCAATATTCTCTGTTTACGTTTCAATGGACTTTTATCTTTTAATTTTTTGTTGGTTTTTCACCTTAGTTTCTATGTTCTATACCTTGGTTTTCAACTTCAATTAGCTCTTTTTGTTTATTTATGTATTTCTTCATTTCTATTGTTTGCTCAAATCATGATGCCCTAAAAGGCCAGTCATAAATTCCTCCAATGCTCCTTTCTTTGTAAGTTGTAAGTTGCGTCCATTATTAATTTGCCTTTTTCAACCACTGAACCGTGTATAGAATGTAGCTTTCCAACGAATAAATTCAATTAAACGAATATGAATATACTATCAGGTTTAATCGCCCATAGTAAACCTCTTACGTAATTAAAATTGCCTCTACGAAACAAAATTTAGTGTTGTTACAAAAAAGTGTCAAGTTGAGGCCTCTGTTAGCTGTTACATTCGCTTCCAAACGCACAGCCAATTCAACTGAATACTGATTTGCTAATCTTCGCTCCCAAGCAGTTCGCTCATTTATCCTTCATTTCCAATTACACACGGATTCCTTTTCTCCTTCAGTATTTTTCATCATCTATCTCATTTCTTCTCTATATTCATTCAATTCTCTTCTCCTTCAAATGCAGTAAAACGCTTAAAACGAGTTTTTCTCTCGTTCCCACACTAAAAACATGAGAAGAAAAGTAAAAAACGCCAACCAGATAACCACCTTATAAGGAGGATTTTTCCCAGTGCAATCATACTGCAATCCGTTGTAGCCAATCAGTCGATAGATCGGAAATTATTTCCCCCTAACTATCTATCTGGTAAAGAATTCTTCATTTAAGAGAGAAGATTTACCAAAATTAATTAACTAAGAGACTCCCTTTTTCCGATAGGAATTCTTTCTTCAAAATTTCAAAGAAATTCTTCAAAAATATTACGAGAAGACAACCAGTTTTAGAAAGCAATGCTTCGCGGACTCTTTTGAAATGTACAGCTGTGGCAACTGAAGGAAACTAAGTAAGATTCATTTTCGTTTTTAGGGTAAAAATTAATTTTAAATGTTAAATAGCCAAAAGACATATTTTTCTGTTGAAAAGAAATGGAAATTTGTAATATCCCAGTAAAAGGCCACTTATAAGGCTGTTTCACTCGATTCTCTGAAAAGCGTTTTAAGCGAGATTTTCTGTGATCGTTTTCGATTCAGATCGCTGTTACGCGGAAAAGCGGAAGTAAAATGCAGTCATTTATGTGTATTTCCCGCCTGAATGCTGAATAAAAATTAATCCGTTTGAATAAGCGAGAGGCTTTAAACAGATGCCCGTTTCATATGCAAATATGCCTCCCATTTGCTATTCACCGCTTTAAATTCTCCGAAGAGTCCGTGTTACACATATTTTATGCATTTTGTGGAACAAAACAGCAATCGATGGCATATTTGTGTTCGCTCTATTAGCGACTCCCATATATCATAGCAACCGCTCTGAAAAGCCGTCGTTTTTATAAATGTTCTCCGAATATATTTGCTCCGTGAATTTAAAATTTAAAGGCCGAAATTAGATGATGTGTATAAAATTCTAATTGTTCGCGGTGTTTTTAATGATAACGTCCTTTGCGAGGTATTTATGATGACCGGAATCTTTGCAATTCAGAGAATTACGTTTAGAGGGAATTCAGCATATGTGGCGCTTCGTTTTGTCAATCGAACCACTAAACGAATATTTTACTTGCGTTCCGATGAGCGTCGAATTCCATTCGAAAGATGTGTGGAACTATCGCTATTGCATATTCTGAGAATCTATTTATGCGCACCATTTCTAGCGATTTCATTTCTCTCTAAGCTGAACGTAACACTTTTTTAAGTACCGCCCAAACAATTTTTCAAGCGCCCACTATATATTGAAAAATCCTGCGGCTTTAGTTTTCACAAATGCATGAGCGAGTTTGCGTAAGATGAATTTAATTGCAGGATTAAATGGCTCAGTTCGCCATTGAAAATCTGAAAAAATGCAATTTAAAATCCTTCCAGTAATGGCGCAGCCCCGTAAAGTAAGCCATAAATAATATATACGTGTAAAAGTTGCTTCATGTTATATATTACAAGCAAAGTGGCGATCCCATTACTTTGCTTTTCTCAATTGCAACGCAGTGTATTTCGAACAGAAAGATGGTGTCGAACCAATTCGGGTTGAGAACAGAAAAAAGCTTCCTAACTATATGCAGAATTTCTAGTCGATATCATATCGGGAAGGTTTTAAATTAAATACCTAATTCCCTTTAAATTGTGTGGTAGAATCCAAATGGCGCTCTGGCATCGAACCAAGGATAATTAGGGAAGGCAGCGTTTATAAAATATATCACAACTTCTGTTTTCATACAGAGTGCCTATCTTAAAAAGATGTTTCATATCTCCGCCATATTGATGGGTTTTAGAAAGATATAATTAATCATTGGTTCTAATGGATACTATAACTCAAATGCATTATGATGATTGCAATATCTCCAAAAAGTTTTCAATAAATTCTTCAATCGCAGCCGATTCTTAAATAAAAGAAATGGCCGACGTATATATTACACATACGTGTGAATGTGCGACTGTAGATGGAGCATCTTCGTCATCTATTTGTTGTTATAGAATCTTTGATAAAATCTCGAGTCTCGTGACAAAACTTTTAACTGACACTATCCGAAATATTTCCCTTCGCCTTTTATTTAATCATCTAATTTTACTTTCTATTCAGTATCGATGCCATTAACATGTTCATTAGTCATTCCGAGTCTTTCATTCATAAACAGGGATCATTTTGGTGATCTTCGGAAAGACGCGATTTAAATTCGGCCAAAGCTGCGCCATTTTGTTTTGGAGAAATATTATTATTAATATGATTTAGTACGTTTTATCCTCAAAAAACGCACTGTTAGCCGGCTACATCAATGAAGCCTCTTTCTCGAATACAGAGAGATTACTTGATTGCATCATTATGCACTAACCCGTTTGAGAATGGCACAAAAACGCATTTGATGATTCTTGGAAAAACAGTAATCCGTTCTCTTTCATTTGATTGTTTTTTAACCTATTCTTCATTAAAAGCCGGTTTCTTTCCTTTGTCTTGCTGAAATGGCCGATTCGGAAGTTTCCTTTCCTTGCCTCTCCTCTGGCAATCAATTATATTTTTGATATTTTCCTCGCGTAATAACTCCCATTTTGAAAGCTGTTCTCGGCGGTTTTACCACTTTGATTTAGTGTGATATTAAAGATGATGTATTTCATGGATCGAAATAGTTTGTTTAACCATTGAACTACGCCTCGACTATCCGCTCTGCTGAGCTCAGAAATATTTATCGAAAGATATTCTTTTAATTATATTACGATTATTAAATTTCTAATCTTTTTATGTACGTATTTTCCTTTATGGCTCTTTCATATTCAGAGGATTATCCTTACAATTCTTTTTCGGTTTCCGCTTTATATACGTTCCGATTAAGACAGTTGTATGAATACGCGTATTTCTTAGACGATCATAAAATTTAGTTTTCAACGGCGAAAAAAGGAAAATACTGGAGTTCATTTGTTTTCTTACTTTCTCCGCAGGCAGTATTTATGAAATTTTATTGGCCTTTTGTTTGTGGAATTAAATCATAATTATAAAGTGCTCCTAGTTACGAAGTGCAAATTAATAGGAGTGCTACGATTAGGGCTTCCGCAAGCCAAGTGGGTAACGCATCCGACAGGTGAGAGCGGGTTCGTTACCCGGTGGGGGTGCTCCGGAATGACTTCAGCTGTCATTTTTCGAGTTACTCCTACAAATAGCGTAATTCGTTACGCAAGTATCTTTAAAACAGCAGCGCAATGATGTGCCATAAGGGTTTTTCAGTAGTTAGGGAGGTTTCTTAAATTTCTCCGCCATAAATGTTTGCAAAAATGTTATAAAGTTCTCTAAAAAAGTTCTGATTCTTGAAAATATCATCAGTCTTATACTGTAATTGATTGTTCAGTTCGTGAGCTGTTGTAAATGGTTAGAATAAGTATTTTCTCGTAGATAAAAGTGGAAACCTTCCTTGATTATCTAATAGGCGTTCGTTCGCTTGTATATCCCATCACGTTAACCTTAGCCCGGGAATTACCCCGCAAATGTGGAAATTTTGAGAATGAGCTTTTTGCTATTATTCTAAATTTAACATATGACGTACGGTCCCCGTATGCGTATATTAAATCTAGTTCACGGAATTTCCCACGTGAAATCGAATAGAAATTGACAAGTATTTTTGAAATAATGGAGGATTTTATACTTGACCACTTCAATAAAAAAAACCCTTACGGCAAACTTACAGCTTAGAATTGCAATTTGCAAAGTTATTCATTTTTTTAGATTTCCCAATTTTTGCAAAAATCAACGCATATGAGCATTTTCAGGGTTATATATATATATATATATATATATATATATATATATATATATATATATATATATATATAACCCTGAAAATATATATAACCCGGTGTGCCTTATAAAATAGTTTGGAAGACTCAACCTTATGCACACAAAATGGGAGTGACTCTATCAATTACTATTTTATTTGATTGAATCCCTTGGAGAGTATCGAATCGATTCATCTGCATGATGTCATTTTCATTTGCTACTGAATAAACCATCGAAACCATGGAAACGACAGAAAATTCGTTTAAAGCAAACAATCGAGTTACTCTATTGTTTTCATTCGCTCCCCAAATGCATGTGTGCACATGATGGCCGTGAAATTCTCATGAAAAGGAAAGTCCTCCTCTTCGTCCAACTATTCATATTCCATTACTTTTCGTTCGTTGTAAATTGAGGTGGCGTTTTCAAGTCAAGAAATTCGGACAATGTAATGGAGTTTAATCGCTTAATCGAAAATTAATGCAAATTTTTCGCTGAAGTTTCAGTTATTTATAGCAATGAAAACCATGTTGCGTGTTGAAGGAGTTTTTGAAACTGCGGGAATTATTTAAATCAAAGAAAGATATAATGGGCGGATCAAGAAATTTGTCAAGGGGGAGGTGAAGACTGTTAACTTATGAACTGACCTTCAATAGAGTTTTAAAATTTAAACTTAACAAGTTGAGACTCTGGAACACCTCCACAAGTAAACTGAAAATAATTATTAATTTGGTCAGCTCCACAAAGATGTTATCACTCAGCAAAAACGGTAATTAGAATAAAGTATTTCATGGACCAAGTTTATAATTACTCTAAATTTAAACTTGTAAGACGCTATTTTGTGAGAAATGCAGTATGCGTGTTTTATTAGTGATATGTAAAGCAATTTTAGGATTTTAATTTCTAATAAGTCTGTTTCTATGAATAGATCAATTTCTATATAATTAATTTCTTTATTCGTTATTTTTGGACTGTTTAATAGGATTTTCTGCTAGTGAAACCATAATTTGATAACGCAAAAAAGTGCAGTGATTTAACATTTCATCCAAGCTATTAATTTTTTCTAAAAAAAACTTCCTGCTCAGAAGCTGCAAAATATTTTTTGACATGAAACGGGAAATTAAAATTGATTTATCAATATTTTATAAATTTATTTCGTTACTATAGATTGTAGATAAGAATGAAAACATATTTGTATGAATGAAACTTAATATTAATTTAATGAATCACAATTGAAACACATTTTGAGAATCTAAAGATGGTGAAGGATCAGGCGCTCCATCTTCTGGTAACTCTTCCTACTATTTCATCCGTGTTTAAGTAACGTCTTCTGCAGTGTTTTATCTTTGGACTTTGGTGTGACTTCGATCCCGACCTAATAACTGTGATTCAGTATAATGATGGTGAGAGTTGCGTCGGAACCTTCAATTCGATAACCTTCCATTTTAATCATTATCGTATTTCTTTTTTCAAAATTCTTTCGGATGTATTTTCCCATTCGCTTGAATTCAGTCAAAATAGCCATTTGCTTCTCTCTGATTTCCAGGATATTTTGCTGGTTTGCATATCCACCAACCGCTGTGCGTATTTCCTAGATAATCTACCGCCTGCAAAATCACTTATCCTAATCAGTTTACATTACACATAAAGAACTTGTACAGTTTCACAAAATACTACAAATACTAATTTTTTTAATCTGCGAAAGTTCTTTATCTTTATTTTCAACCGACTGCAATAAATGATTTTTCATTATGAAATTCCACTAAATATAACTAGAGCAGTTTTATCCTAATCAAACGCTTGTATATCGTCCTCTAGAAGTTCTCTTTCTAATATTTATTCGAAGGGGCGAGAAACGGATTATCACGATAATGTATAAGCCAATACATAAGGAACCATTGCATGTTTATAGCACATACTAGTTGATCGTAATTTCCTTTAATTTATATCATATTTATGTGGCTAGAAAAATATTGCGAATATATAATAAATATCATAAATTAAAATAAAAATATAGTAAATTACCAGCTCATTCATTTGTAATTTAAAGAAAGGAACAACATCTCTTATCCTCATCTGTGAGGATAAGAGATGTTGTTTATGGGCTACCACGGCTTGAATCCTCACACAGTCTCTTCCTGCAGAAAACCAAAAAGAATACTATGTCCAGAAAGATAGGTGACGAATGAGGTTAGAGATGACTATAAAACGCTTTTTGTAAAACAATGTGTCGGGTCTAAGGGTGATCGTTAGATTTTTTACTTCTTTTCTTCGAACCAATCTTTCAAAAACACAGCTTTGGCTATTCTCAGGTCTCTTTTTTCCCCCGAATTCCGCTTTTTCGGTGAGCAAACACGCGATCATTCATTTTAATTTCGGCGAATTATCTTTCGGCTGTAATTTTATGCCGCCCCCTTCTTTTTATCTTAACAGCCATGATGAAAATTAATATTTGATTGCCCTCCTTGGCTATTACCAGCGTCAAAATATTCTCGCCAAGTCCATTCCAAAACTATGTGCCGCGATACTGTACATCATAAAATTACTTTCATCACAAAAACTTTTCTAACTTGGAGTATTTACGAGCTTTTTTAAAATAATTTTGACCCTTGTCAAGAGTGAAAAAGTTCCGCAAGAACCAAGTGTTTGCAAATATGTGCAACTTTTAACATTTTTTATAGCATTTTTGATTTTTCTGCCGGTGGGCTGTCATAATATTATTAAGATAGTTTTCTTAGATAAAGTTCAAAAATTCCGGATGTCTGCTGTTTTTCTGATCACTTGAATTTTTGAGCGAATATGTTGTAAGTGTCGAATGTCGAAAATTGTAGAAGAAACAAAGATTTTTACGGTCTTTAGATTAAAATCAGCAGATATTGCGCAGTGTTTGTGCTTATAGTGGCAAAACTTTATTAACAATTTAAAACTTTCCTGTTATTATTGGCATATGGAGCTGCCATTTAAGTTTGCAATGTCAATTATTAAAATTTTGTAAATCTTTGTCTGTTACATCTTTGCAAAAAAAAGAGATACGGTATACTTTCGTGGTAGTTCGCAGCCAGTCACGAGCAGTTCGGAAAGCGATTTTAATATCATATCTCGACTACTATAGTGAGAAGTTGAATAGTTTTATTCCTGTCCTACCTTCATTGTCTTTCCTAATAATGGTACCATACAAATACGCTATAACCTTTTTGAATTGTTCGCAATATATTTTTGAATAAATCCATACCAAAAATATTAGGATATTAAATACGAAAATGTTGACCTGCTATTAACTTGTTTAATATCCGTTTTAAGTGTGTAATGCTATAAAAAAATTCGGAAGAAAGTTTTATTTTCTCAACTAAAGAAGAATCGGAACGATTTCTTTGACCGTATTCGAGATCTGTAGTTAGAAAAGGAGAGAGATTAACTATTATTCATGTCATAAATCATATATTTTCCCCAATAAACAAGTTAACACGGGCCTAAATCACCTAAAAATTAAAATTACCCTGGACCACATCATCGGCTGCGTTTACTCATCTGATCAGAGAATGAACTTTAGACGTAGAAATTGCTTTTTACGATTAATTGTTTCGACAAGATCCACATTAGTATAAAATTATTTATTCATGTTCCGTTCCGTGCCGTAAGTCTAAATCCCCAGCCGTGGGGTGAAATCATTTTGCAGCCACTTTTCTGTTTCAAGTTTATTCGCATCCTCGAATATCGATAAGTGTGTTTATAATGACTTATCTCAAATTCCACAACCTCTCTACTACTTATAAGAACTACTTCTCGATTCATCCATTTCAAGCGTATCTTATTTTCCCGTTAAAATATCGCTGGATGATCGGATGTGAAATTCCTGCGATGGAAGATTTCGCTTCGGTTGGTCCTTTCAGAAAAAGTAGAAAATAGACAGGGATTGGCATTCGTAGGATACATTGATATGGAAGGATTCGAGAAGAGGAAGTAAGTATTCAGGTTTTATTAAGGTATCTCGTGCAGGAGCCGAATTGGTATCTTAGGTATGCAGAAGAAACGCTCCATGTGTGGGGAGTGGTAATCTTCGGTTCGAGTATACGGTTTCTCATTATTCCCAGTATTTTCAAATTGTATGCTATCTCTTCAAAAGTTAAAATGAATAGGGGCACAAATTGCGAACAATTCTCGGGAAAATAATAGGAATTGTGACGAATCCGCTGCCAATTTAACGTCTTCGTTTAGGAGTGAGAACATCTAATCTTCGTTAATAATAGCATTACGAACAGACTTCAGTCGATGGATAGTTTCAAGCGTGATTAGTATGCTTTGTAATTACCAAATAAATATTTTAAATGTACAATGAAAAGGAGTCTCCATTGCTGAGGAATGATCGCTGGAGAGTCTTTTTAAACGTCATGCTATACTTCTGATAAGGACATCATGATACTGTCCATTAGGAGGGGAATTTATACGTAAGGAAGGGATTTATTGTAAGTCAAAGTTCTTTATCTCTTTAATGTAAAAAGTAGTTATTCCTTGAAGATCCCTGGCCGGATGTCCGTCCGTGTACCGATCAAGGCGGCTACCGAACGAGAGTTTTCCAACTTTCTGAGTAAATTAATATCTATAGAGGGTTTCGAATTGTAAAAATCATTCGGATAAATTTATTTGGCCCAATAGAGAATGCTCAAATTTTCATTCTCCATTTTTTCGGAAAGGATAATCTGGTTCCACTTTATTGCATTACTATCTCATCCAAGGAGATGTAAAATTGCATTCCGTATATAATTTTATATATTGTTCTTACGTGTTAGTACTGATCACATAACTGATTTTAGGTTTCCCAAATTTATTTCTTTCAATAATCTGAGTGAATTTGTCTACACTCGTGGTTGTGCTTATCGTTTTCATATCTCTTGCTTTCATTTCAGATTTGTGAAAAAATTAATTTGGAAAATTGGAACCTTTTCAAAGTTTGTTATTTTCTGCTGCGTTAGTCGATTTTTCTCTGTTCAAGTCAAAACTCTTCCACACAGTAATTTTTAAAACAGCTGGTGTATGAATGTTAATTCATAAAAGAGATACTATAATCCAGGAAGAGATCACGCAGAAACTGCTGTCCTCCACTACTCAATCTCTCAGTTCTTTTTCTAGAATCATGCATTCAATTTTCAATGTGGAAATTTTCATGTATGCTAACCGACAAGATCAATATACAAATCAAAATTATAATAGTATACTTTTCAGTCTTAGCTTTACAGTAAGCATTTTTGAAATTGTTGTTGTAAACCATTACCTTTTATTTCCTATGTGCATTAGTTAATAACCATTTTTCTTTTTGTTTCAGGAACTTGGTTTACAACCTTAGTATATCCAACCTCTCCGAAAATCAGGTGAGTACTAACAAATAAACTCGCTTCACTACTTATTCACTCGTTTAGTTTAATTCTTTATAAATCATGTAGATTACTTGTGGCAAATGTACAGATGCGTATAGTTATCTTTCGCGTTATATTTTTGAAGGATTTCTCGATTTATCCTTTAAGTTTGGTCTTTTAATATATTTCAGTGAATCAAGGAATTAAGTAACTCACGAGACTTATCTGCCAAAAAAGCAGAATTAAATTTTTAAATTAATTCAGAATTAATTTTTTAAATTTTAATTTAAATTTTTAATTTAAATTAAAATTTAAAGGATATTCAGAATTTTCGTAAGCACACAAACTATGTCGTGTACATGTATATGTTTCATTTTAATTCAATTCAACTTCTTCATTTTCTTTCGTGTTTATAATATCTCGATGTTTATGTATTTTAATTTTTCTCCTCTCTATTGATCCTAAACCGTAGTATTTTTATCTTCCTTTTTCGCTCATTCATTTTCATTAATTATAGTATATAATATATTTCGCAGCGGTTGTATTTAAGACAAGATCTCGATACATCAAATTTGATTTTGTTCTTCCGCATTTCCCGCTTTTAAGTTCTTTAAAAGTGAAGAAAGAAGAACTTGGTGGATATAAGTTTGTAATCTCTAGATTAGTTACTATTTTTGGGTGGAATCGCATGGTTGGTAGATTTTTGGTAAAAAGGTTTCGGTATTTTAAAATGAGGCTTCTGCATACTCAATCACTTCTTCAGATAAATCACTTCTTCGGGTAAACTCTTTATCATGTCATTACCAATCTTATTGGTAATTAATTTAATAATTAATTTAATTCTTTTCGAAGCGATTGATTGAATAAGTAACCGTTGTGAGTTTGAATTTATTGTTTGAAATTAATTCATCTATTTTATTCTTTGCTTAGATCGACGTTTTTTCAGCGATATCTTAAAAGGTTTAATTTACTTATTCTGCTTACCTTGTAGAATTTTTGTACCGGTTTAATGAAAATCATTTTTATCACGATAAAAATGTACATTTTCAGAAGTGTCAATCTTTTTGTACAGCTCTCATGACCGAAAATGTCAGATGAGAATTTTGGGGTCAAGAATCAGGGAATCTGAGAAGTGATTGAAGTATGAGATTTCCTCTGAGATGAAATAAAAAAACTACGTCAAAGTTTTCAAACTCAGAATGACCATGGAATATTAAAAGAGAAATTCTTAATAATAATCTCTTTTTAAGGGATTGTTTAAGGAGCGACTGGATTTTTAAATGATGCATTCAAACAAAACGTACGCAATGACGTCATGCAGAAGAATAATTTAAACATTTACGTTGACGTTTTCATCACATAATATATTTACATATTCATCAGATAAAGCCCTAATTTAACTTTTGCCTTGACTCCCATATTATGACGGATGTGATATCTTTGAGTTGTATTTTGGTCCAGGATTGAGAAAAGTGTTTACTTTGTGATGTATGTAGCAGTGTAGTTGATAACTATGATAATATCAAAGATACTATGATAAGAGAGATGCTGAATAGATTTTGTTCACTTGTTGAAGGCTATGGAAATTGTTATTTATGAGGTCATTTTCAGAGATGTCATTTTATTTTTGAAAACATCACCAGATTCATTAAAAGTAACTAGAAAGTCACTAGAGTCAGAAAAATATACCCTTAAAAAGTAGTTTAAAAATTCAATAGTTTAAATTTGCTTGTGAAAATAGAATATCAGTTCAAATATTTCACAAATTAAATGTGGAATAAGAAGTCGAATTCTTTTATCGACTGAACGCAAAGCATATTGATTGGAAAATAAGTCAACCACGTTAAGTAGGATATATAACGACGGTTGGCGTAACTCTGTAAGGAGTGAAAGATAAAAGGGGAAACAATGGCATCACTCACTGGTCCAAGGCTCAGTGACGAACATCTTGTATTCTCATGTCTTGAGACCTTTACAGAGAGATTTCATAGACGAAAAGGAGTGATATTTACTCGGACATCAGCATTTATTTTTATGTGCTCGTGTTATGCTTTATGTCTCACCGGGCGTATCATTCCGCCGAAGAATTTCTTTTAAAGTTTGCCATTTCTCATTTAAAAATAACAAATCTCCAAATTTTATTCTGGGAATAGAAATAAATTAATGAAATTTACTGAAGACGTCCAAGAGAAAAGGGGGAAAAACCTTTAGTGGCTCCGACTGGTGGTTGTTCTCGTAATTAATTGAAGCCATTTGGCTTTCTTCCATTAAACCCTCAGATCTCTTTAGCACTAAATGAAAACAAATTCTTTATTTTAATGATAAAATTGAAATGAAGGCACATATCATATTTATTACTTCGTTTTTGTTAAACGTCTATAAGTATCTTATGATGGGTCTGTTATCTAAAGAACGTCTTGAAGAGAACCACTATTTTATATCCTGGGAATTCGAAAATAAAAATGAATAATCACATTATTTTCATAATACTCAATAAATAGACCAAGGTAGAATTATTCAACGCCAGATCATAATTAATTATTGATTATTAATATTTACATCTACGTTTGATTACAAAGATTCAACATTTGTCTTTGAAAGGAAATATCTCTTTCTTAGTTATAACTTTTGAAACATTTTGGCCTAAAAATCAAATTTACTCTGTTTGATTGCTTTGTTTGATTTTTCATAGATGGTATCACCGGCTGGAAACATTAAAACATCAGATAAATTACATATTAACATAGATTCCCATACTCGGAGATCATACTAAATACATCTCTATTGCACCATAGATATTTGAACTTATGTGAAGTACCTTTTCTCACATTCATGTTTGTATTTATAATAAAACCTGCTTTAGACTAGCACGCTTTTACAATAGAAAAGAAGGGTTGAAGTGCTGACGTATTTTTTATTGTTAATCGAAAAGGACTCTTCTTTACATAAGATATAAAATGGATTTTCGTTATATCCTGACTTGACCCAGATTTCTGAAGTTCGAAGTTTATAATAATTTTAGCAAAATGAAGAATGTAATTTTCCAAATCCATCGAGCTGCCTTAAAGTTGCATTTTTTTTCGAGCCACTCCATGATGTATTTCTCCGCATGCAAGATTCGCTGTATTTCATGTAATAATTTAATCCTCTGAGAGTGGAATGTGCGATTCGCCTTCCATTGAATCTCATATGAATACTACCAAATTTCATTCGAGAAATTCGCTCTTCTATCTCGCTTATGTATCAGTATTTTCTGGAGCCATTTTCCATCGTAAATTACGGTGAATGTAAATGAACCTGGCTATTTATTCCTCTTTTCCGTTGAAAGGTGTCTGAAAACCGTATTCTCATTTTCTTTTCCTTTTCGGGGAAGATTCCGAAAGCAAGGATAACGCCCATTCCCTCATAAATAACCCCAAGCTGGAGTAGTGGCGCCTCCCATTGTGACCGATGGAGTTAAAACATCGTAATATCTATCTGGGCTAGATAGAAAGTAAAGTACTAACTTCTTACATTTAACCCTTCGTCGTATAAGTTTAAATGAGATAGCTTCAAATGAAAAGCACGAAAGAAAATAGTTCGCGGGTTAATAAACTTAAGTTTGGGAAAAATGCAATATTGTAGATTGCCCTTGAGAGAAAACACCTTCAAGATGAATGTTCGAGAAAAATCTACGAAACCTACTTGTAGCTAACTAAATTTAAAGAAGGAAACGGGTTTAGACAGCTGAAAAGTAAACAAACAATTCAGCTACACTTTACTATACATAGATAATATGAATATATTTTTTCATAAAAAAGACAAGAACATTATGAAGTAGAAATAATTAGTGTGCAAGAGAGGTCATTATGAAAATAGCAATATAAGCACTACAATGATTACAAAATAACGGAAATTAAACAATCACCAATATTAACCACCTTTAATATATATAATTAAATAAGTTTTTCATAATAATAAGGTTAATCGTCAAAAGTATTCGGAAATAGGATATTATATAAATATGAACATAGTTTCACATATCAAGATCTCTTCATTAAGTAAATTTCCAAGCAGTTACAAGTAATTACTATCCAAGCTACATCACAATTATATTTATCCGCAACCTTAAAAGGCATAACATAGCTCAAAATTTTGTTTTAGCAGAAAATGGATGAAACTGTTTAAGCAGTAGGTATTCTCGAGTTTTTTTCAGCCAATTAAGATTTTTTATGAAAAGGAATGACTAGACTCAAATATTTCATTATTTCCACGCGGCGGATTTAATTGTAGCGAAGCATTCGCATGTCTATTATGGTATTTGGTTTAACGCCATCGATACAAGAGTCGTGGGATCCGTCCTCTTCCCTTTTATATTTAATTTTATGGGATATGCCCATTTTACAACAGATAAATTGAAAAGTAAGCGATGAAATATGTGATAAAGGAAAAGAAATAGAGGGGTAAATAAACTTTTACAACATAATTTGATTTAGCAACATACAATGTCATCATAGAATTGATAATAGTTAAAGGAGGCGAATACCATTGAATAAGAAAGGGAAATTATTTTACTTAATAATGCAATTGCAACAACTATAGATTGGAAATAAAAATGAATAACTATAAATATAAATTATTAATAAATAACTAAAATAAATAAATATCTTATAAGATTATGAATTAAATAACTTAATAAAATTATCGAAAGGTCCGAAAGGCGCTTTCAATTCTTGTACTTAAAGGGAAAGTGTCATGGAAGAGATCGATATTGCTGGATATTTATGAGAAAAAGGGGCATTATAAGTAGTTAATTAGTTCCATTGTGAGAAAGGATATCGCTAATACGAGTCTAGGAGTGAGGTACAAGAAATTTAATAAAAGAGAATAGAGTTGGGCTGTCTATGCAATTGCTAACTAAACTGAAAATTAATAGAATATCGAAGACCATGTGGCGGTTGAAAATTGTTGGAAGATTAAGATAATTTATAATACACCTCTTTAAAATGATAATCATACTTCTTGCTCATTTCCTATGATTAGAGTACATTTCTTCGCTTTATAGATTCAAGCATTCCCACATCAAAACTGATTTCGTCATACGTTAGAAAGGAAAGCTCATTTGATTACCGAAATGGGAAGCAGCGTGTTTGTTGTATCGAGTGTCATTAGCGTAGGCGCCGTAGGAGTTAGCAGTGGCGCTGTTGTCAGTGGTAAACACGGTCTCTCCAATTCAACGGAATCGATTCTCTCGAAAGACAAACTGTCTCCAGGTGCGTTAAGATCGCGCTTTAGCTGCTGAAGAAATGAAAAGGGCTGTGGAATGGAAATCAAATCCAGATAAGAGCTTAATAGCACTCGAGTATTAGTTCGAATCTCTCTAGAACGAGTGATAATTTAAACGAGTACTTACTGAGTTTTCCGCGATTTTTTCATTAACGCATTTCGAAAAGATTATTCGTCTTTCTCGATACTTACAGTTTAATTTTTTAGCGCGAATGGTTTTAATATATTTTTCTGCATTATTTTGTTTGCGGAAAATTTCTCGTGAACTCTATTGCTTTTTCGAGCACCAAACTTTTCGATGCAATTACTCCGAAACTTCAAAGTGCTATGCATATGAAACGGAACTTCTCCACAAATGCAAAGACATAAATTTCGAGATAAGTAATCATAATGTATCGAATTTTAAAATAGTCTCGCTTTTTTAAGCGATGGATTTCTCGTAAATTTTCCTTCGCAAATATTTATGAGCTGCAAAACGATGATCAAGCGAGCACATAAGCAAGACTAGTTAATGAGCTGTGACTCCGCTTCATTTCAAACAAATCAATTGAGGTATTTATCCTTCCGATTGCTTCAAAAAGTATCTCATGAGAGAATGGCTTTGATGTACTGATTTTGTAAGCAATGAAACACGCACCTAGTAGGCGTTTAGGATCTTATATATTTTGAGTCACGTACATTTATTTATTTCGATTTATTTATTTATTATTATATACTAATAATTATATATTCAAATTGTATCGTCGTAAAAACTCTGCTATGTATGTATCACAATAGGAATCTCCAGGCTTGTGGTTAAAATGCTCTCATCACCGGAGATCCTTTGGAATATCGCAATCACAGTGATTCAAAAATCAATGATAAGTAAGTCAACGAATGACGAGAAAATACAACTTTTTGATTAATTATTTTAGCTTTCTGTATTTGGTGCCCTGGGCTGAGAGTAATGCACTTCTACTATATTTAATACTTTAAAAGGGCTAACTTTTAAGGCAATACCCTTATAGTTACTTTAATTATTATCACTTTAATATTAAAATTAATGTGGTAAAATGATTAATAGAAAGCAAAAGCACCCTGAGTTTTAATCAGCTAAAAGATTCCAACCATATGTAGAATTTCTTCGCTTCACGGTAACTCTAGAATCCAGCAAAAAAGAAAGTACACCACCTAAAAAGCAATTAATTAAATAACTGAATGATAGATCTAAGTCCAAAAAAGCAAAGGTGAAATTTATACAGATTAGCAAAAAAAATAGGCGAATAAAATTGATTCATTCTCAAATTTAAATTTTGATAAAATATTTCTTACATAAAATTCGAAAATAAAAAAAATCTAGTACTACTACTTCTATTATGTTTGCATAGGCTGAGATTAAACGGTTAAAGGAGATTCTACAACTGATCCTTATGAGTATAGGAAACATCAAATATAGACTCCGAAGTTTCATGTGCTGCTCTCTAGCGATTACTCTACTCGTTATTAGATCAAGAATATCATTTGTTAGCATCCTTGTGTCTTATTCCTGAAGTTCACTTCACCGTTTTCAGAATTCAGCCCTTTACTTCTATCATAGTAATTTATATCATTTCATATTATTCAGACTGATAAAGATGGGTCGATTACATTCAGAGAAATTCTATATTTGAAGAAATTGTATCTGGACATTAAAACTGAAGCTTTTCTACAATTATGCGAGAAAGGAGTCTGGTAGATATCATTCTGTGGTGAAATCGGGCGTGGCTTCTTCAAGTTTGGGAACGTATGAATTTTCAGTTGAAAAATCAAGTAATTCGAAGACGAGAAATGTGATCGTCTGAAACCTTGGCTGAGGAGCATTTCTTCGCCTCTTATGAATTCATATCTCTCTCATTCGATGAATTATATTTTCGATACATAGTTTGCTTTTATATGAACCTTCTCTTCATCCTATCGTTTTCTTTTCTTTGCAGAGGTTACAGTGGTACTCACCGGAGGATGGCGTGAAGATGTGTCTCGTCAAAGGAAAAGACGAGGTAAGTAAACACCATTTTCATCGGAAGAAATAAAACACGTCTCCTCCTTATTAATAATTAATAGTATTATTAATTCCTCTTTCCAATTATGTCCCTAAGAATAAGGTTTTCTTTTTCGCCAATGAGTACTCGAAAGAAGATATCGCAAGGAAAATGTTCATGTTTATTGTTTGTATTTGGGTTTTCTTTCTTCTTTTGTCTTTTCAAGTTCTTCCCACATTCTCTTGGAAGTGTTAATTTTATTCCCGATTCCTTGCCCTACGTTGTATCGCATCCTAAATATTGGAAATGGGACGCATCCTTAACACTAGACATGGGAACACAAGTAGTAGTATTGTTTATTTATTGAAATTTTCCGTTGCAATGTGGCCAGGTGTCAACGCTGGAGGAGAGCATATCAATTTAATTTTAAAGCTGCCTGTCATTCGCCTTAAATTGGAGGAAAACCCATCAGAAAACCTCCCGTAATAAGTACTGGGAGCATGTGGGCTTCCACAGGGAATGGAACCCGGGACCGCTTTCACTGAATACACTGTCCTCTTGGCTATGTGGGAGTCCAACAATGATCACGACATATAATTTATTTAGAAGGAAAATAGGAGTGTTTACACCTTCATGTGTGAAGGAAAATTAACATGTATGCTATGTGTATTGACATGCAGGTTTTCATCTTCCTAGGTTATATACTTTTTTGCCAGTATTTCGCTATATATATATCACATTGACTAAATATTATTGAGATATTAAATGCTTCTCCTCTTGCGCTTTCTTTCATTCAATCCTGCAATGAACTTTGTGTAAAATGTAATCATTTGTTCATTTATCGTAAGACTTCTACTTTTCGCGCTGTAAGATTAAAACTTGGGAATAACGAATGGAGGAGGATCGAAAAGATGTGTGGAGGCTCGCTTTATGAAGCCTTCTTTTGCTTACAAAGCCTTCTCTGCAGCGATATCTGACGTCGGTGCTTTCATGTTGATGGATCCAAGGTGGCTTCTTCTCTTTCTTTGCGCTTTCGCATTCTATCATCCGAAAACGATATGTCGGACGTGATCCTGATTTAATATCTTTCTATATTAGAAATGATACGGTTAGAAATGCCTTAAACAAGAACATCGTCTTGATGCAGCATTATCAGGGATTACCTTTCCATTTGGGAAATGAGGCGCTCTCAGTTTCATGGAAACCTTTTTGTGCTCACAAATGATCACGTTCGAGGAATGATTTTATTTGCTAGTGAATATTAACATACTTTTCTTTCTTCTATAAATTGCTACAATTTCGTATCTTTTTCTTCGCTTCATTCCTCGAATGGAAACTTACTTTTTATTCGTGGTTGTACAAAAGAGTTCAGCATTCCCTTGCCCAAGACTTTACCATTCATATATCATAAACACCAAAGTGTTTTCCTCTCTAAATTATAGGAAATCGTGTGCTTTCTGATTAGTTTGAATCGTTCGCGGTACAGAATCGAAGTACAGAAAATGGCATAGCTATTTGTATATCCTCTGAGAAATGTTTTGAAGTCCTCGTAGGCTAACACCGTGATGATTTTCCCTCTCTGGTTTTTATTTGTTTTATGAACAGAATCAGAGATCAGTTCAAAAACAGAACAGAGGGTTCTCTATAAGCTGCGCGTCTAGACAATACTTGTTTGAGTGATAACGAATTCTTTAACCGAAAATTTACGTAAAGTTGTGACTTTCTTAGCTTTCACTAGTGCGTCAATGGTTTTTCATGTGATGAATTTTTAAGTGGGACCTTATCTCAGTGGACGTAATGTCATCATTTAAATAAATCTTTACTTCTTAATAGTACTTCTTTACTTCTTAATAAATCTTTACTTTTTTACTTCTTCCAATAGTGGCACATAATAATAAGCGCTCACAATTATTTTCTTGTCGTCCGAAACAATAGTGCTAAATATAAATTTATTTATCGAACCTAAACAGGTAGGACCCAGAAAGTTGAGTTATAATAAAACATAATAAATGCGTTGAATTAAAAAATGAGTAAATACCCAGTGAGATAAAAGATATAAATAAAAAACATCCAATAAAAAAATTACAAACAAATAAAATTTTAAAAAGAAACAGATTTTCAATATGTTGACAAGTCATTACTCGAAATATTAAAATAATTTTGCCCTCGTGAAATTAAATAATGGCCTCCATTGATATTCAACCATAACACTACGTGTATCAACATTTTTGATTTCCTTAACTTCTTAAATCATTGACAACACTTAATATATCCTAGGAACTATTATTATCCAGATCCATATATAAGAATATACTCAGTAGATAAAAAAGAAGTAAATAAATAAAAAATAATCAAAGATATTAATTGAATAATATCATTCACCTTTCAATAGCGACTCTTTGGGAGATACAGGACCTTACAGCTTATGTTAACTAATTATAATATGGATTTAAAAAAGCCATGTAAATATGTCTAATCACTTCAAAGAGCCAACTGTTAGTTAAGGTTTCCATGATTTCGCTCTAGTTCTTTGCCTTTTTATGACTTGCAGCACGACTTTTAGTAAAAAGTTTTCTTTATCAATAAGTATTGCTGAATTTCAAGATATTAGCAATATATGATGTGACTATTTACGTTCATTATTACTTCAAGAAATACTACCCAGTGTCTTTGAACTGTGTTAAGATGGAGGCATTTTGGCGGAGATGATATTTTGCTAAAATATCTCAAAATTCATTCTCAATCGAAAATTACTCACGATTAAATCTCTTCCCGATATGTTTCTCTGTTAATCATTCTAGTTTTTAAGGAAATTATAAAGACATTATTACCTTTGGAATCACGATGAAACAAAAAGAATGATTGATTTGAAACAAGTTTAGTGGAGATATAAGCATAGGTATATATTACGCAGTTGAGGATAAGCGTTCCTTTTGTATCTCCTCTGAAGCGTTTTAATCGTGAATGCGAGAAAGAAAGATACACAGCAAAAGAAATCAATTGTACCCTTCCGTAATACTAGTATTGCTCCTTCGGTGTATATGATTCAGAATCCAGCACTTTTGCTATATCTCGCGGCGAATAAATTGCAAAAATGGCCGTTTCATTGATGTGTCAAGGCTGCAAATAGAAACCTCATTAATGCATGTTTTGAAAGGGACTCCATTTTTCTGGAGTGAGCTATTTGTTTGTATTTTGCAATTGTTTTGTTTGTATTCGATCCTAACTTATTCTCCTTCAAACAGCAGTTAATGAGATAGTGATTCTTAACAGCGGCCGTTCAATTATTTTCGCCTCGGGGACTGAAAGCAAATAACACTCATTTAAACGTTTTATTTAAAAGTCAATACAAAACGTCCGTAATGAACACAGTTTCCTTCTCTCGCCTTTGAAATGTGAGTGCCAGCAAATCTAGTTAGCATATCCTGAATATTATACAACCCGCACAACGGCAGTGTGTTGCGAGTTGCGTCGTCATGCAAGCAGGCGCCCTTGCGTTCATCTGCATTGTGGTCAGGTTGATAAATGTAACCACAGTTAAGCCTGATTATAATTCTCCCGCTTAAGAAGCTATCACGAGTAAACATGACTTTCTCACGGTCCCTTTAATACGAAATATATGGTAGAAATACTGCTTAAGACGCTCTGCAAACTGTTTACATAGTATAATTTTCCCGTCTCCTGATGCGCTGCAACCCGCTGTGGCCGATCCTATAGGCCGAACTTCTATCCATAGTCATCTACGTGTTCATGGAATATTACACTTTCCACATTCTGATTCTATTGAGTATTCATCAAATTTCGGGATTGGGCATGAAAATGCTGATGATAGTTAATTATAGCTTAGCTGTGGAAAATATGATTTTAAATATATCATCACTTTAACTTGGAAAGATGAATTATTGCCAAAATATTACAGACGCGTGTATATGAGTTGAGCAACGTCTCCCGTCTGAGAACCTATTGAAATGACTCTCATGCACGACTGTTAACATCACTAGGAAACGTTTTCCTCAGGCAGATAAAAGATTTCTCGAGCAAAAAATAAAAAGTGCTCCTGAGTTATAATTACTGTTTATATGATTTCTTAAATTTAAATCGAGAAAGATATTTTTTAAATGGTTAAATTATGGTAAGCATTGCGTAATTCATAATGACTTCGTAACTTCGACTGGTGAAGGAATCATGTTGACTCCAATAAAATCTCGTTAATTTGGACGTGTGTGCGATACTTCTTTTTACGGCGCGTTAATCTATCGTCATTCCTATGGAATTTGAATATTTCCGCTATGAATAGGCTTTTTCAACTATGACTATTCTCGCGAAAGAGAATGATGTCCGTTCGTTTCCGCGTATTCAGTCGCCAAAGAGCTATGCGTCGATTTTTTCTTCCTCTGTAAATTTTGAGTTCTCCCAGTTTATCTAAAATATTTAGATATGACTGTCATCTCAGAGTTAATGTTTTATGCTAGTGTATTTTTATATAAATGAATGATTTTCATACTTTATCTTGAACAATATTCTTATATTATCCTTAAGTATTCGTGGATTTTTCCATTGCCTGAAATGCAATTTTTCTTGCTAAGAAGCTGTCATTAAGGGATGAAAAATGGACAACTTCTGGTAAGCAATGCCAGTTAATCAACGAAGCATGCAATTCCCATATGATGCTTATATTAAGAGATGATTAATACAATGAAAGAGCGTTCATTTAGGTGGACGAGTGGGTAAATGAACTTCATTACTCTCCGTCCGTTGTGCATACATTGATTCTGAAATTGGAAGCGTTCCAATACATTGAAGTACTTTTAGAGGTCTGAAATACGTGTATTTCGTCTCAATCATGCTAGTCGCGATATCGGGTTTCACTCTTAAGGATAAGCCTTTTCGATAACGTGTCTTTAATGTGAGTAAATGAATTATTTCAGTTTAAGATTAGTTCAGTTTTCAGTTTGGTTTCTCACATCCATAAACTCCTGTTTCTCTTAAATTATACCTCTATTTTAATTAGTTTTTCTTTTAGGATTGACTAACGTCGGAGATAGCTAACATGAGAGGTCTTGCTGCTTTCAGCCCGCTTGCGGCCTTTTGGGCGTTTTGTGCGGCCACAATCTAAAACGGATGAATTTTAATGATTTTAATATTCTGTCAATATACATCATTATTGTTCATATTGGTTATTGTTATCATGTGATAATGATTGATTTAAAAGAAATTGATTAATTATTTTCATAAACGATGAATCGGAGTATCCGTGGACAGTAGGTAAATTATATCTTATAAAAGTAGTTCGTGAGTTGGCGATCGCTGGGTTAAAAGGAAAGGAACACTTTTAGGTCTCCCGCGAATTAAATTCTCATTTATTTATTTACTCGTAATAGGAATTCTTGAAGCAAGAACCAGCCGTCGGAATGTAGGGGATATTTCGTAGGCTTGAGGAATGGAAATCTGATTCCAGAATGGGAATTTTTTAAAGAAAGAATATTTAATCAAAGAATCGATTCACTTAATAAATTCAGAGAGAGTAGAGCGGATGTTATGCGTCCTCCCTGTTACCCTTCTGGGAGGAAGATCTAAGAAATAGATGCTAGAACCAGTCCATTTCTTCCGCGATCGATGGGCGAAAGTAATCCATTGGGGAAGTGGAGTCATGCAGCCCATGCGAAAGGCGACTCAAAAGGCATTTGTAGATGAAGGAAAACTGCTCGTTAAAAAATAATACAATTATGTTATTATTTAATAATATGTACTACAGTTATTATTAGGTGAATTTTACTCTTCATAGATCTCTGTTACAAATCACCTTTGAAAGAATAACAGAAACAACTACGCCCCAACCAGGATTCAAACCTGGGCGATAATACCCTCTACTCCCAATTCATTCGTCGGTCAATTGCTCGTATCATCACTCATTTATCGCTCATTTTATTTCTTCTCGTCCATTTCTTCACTCCCATAAAAGCATTAATGCCATTTTTTGTTCGATTGCCGTTATGCAAAACCTCTTTCTCGTTTAGCGATAAATTGATGATTATCTCTCCGATATCGTATTCACGAGCGCGATTCTCCGCTCTTATCGAATATTTTCCACTTGTGGAATAATGTGCTTCATGTTGAAGAAGCGAAATATATAAATTTCTTGTATTTGACCACCGAAAAGCGCTTTAATCTCTTTAAACACATTTCCGCTCATCTATAGTTCGCTTTATGCCTCGAACATTTCACTTTTATTTTCTCCTGTTTTTGTTAGTTTACTTTTTCACTCTCCTAATTTCCTTCCTTTTCAAGTCTTCTTTCATCGGCCTATCCCTCTTTTATCCCGCGATGGATCTCCGGCTCTACTACGGCAGAAATTTGGATTTCGGGACGGCTATAAAATTCTTTTTGATCTTTTCCTGGAATTATTTTGATGGATTTTGTATGCTGCGATTTAGATAGGGTATCCTGAAACTGAAAACAGAAAGCATGTTGAGAAAAGTAGTGTTGTTGCTAGGTTTGAGAAAATGTTACTTTTCTTTGATAGCTTGTAATGGGATTTATCCTTCTTAACGAAAAGCTCGTTTCACATTGAGCTGCTCCATATTTCTGCTATACTTTCGATCATCTCCTTCATTCCACGAGTCGTTAAATTTGCTTTTAGTCATCAAATTTATGGACTTCTGTGAGTTTTTATTTGGAAAATGGAGATATATTACTGTTGATTAAACAACTACTCCATCGGTATTGTACCATGAGCTACATCATTTCCATTAAATTTAAATTTTCTTAGTCGATCTTTGTCGCGTCTCGTTCGCAGAAAAAATCAAGTTCTCAAATGATAACAGTTCTATTCGTTTATCTATTTCCCCGGTCATTCTAGCCTTATCTGTTCCACCTGCGTAACCGGGTACGCACTCGTTATTACCTTATCTATAATTAGATAGAGTATTATATATATTTAAAAGAAATAGACAAAATCTCTATGTTTTTGCCCCCTGCTTGGATTTCCTATGATGTCTTTATCAATCTTCCAAGGCCAATTCTTTTCTCAATTTGGCACTCGTTTGGGAATTCTACGTTTATTCCGATATCTCGATGGAGGCTTTCCAAACTGCAATTTCAATTCAGTAATTATTATTTGGAATGAATAATCCAAAACTAAACCAAATTTCTAAGTTATACTTTATCGGACACAGATTTTCTAACCCGGCTTTGTTAATCACTTAAGCAGCATGATCACGTTTTCAATGTTTCATCATTTATGGGGCTTGTATTCTTTCTATATCTATTATATTTGTATTCCATCGAAGAACGTATTACCTCCGAAGGTACTGATCAAATGAATTTCACTTTTTTTGATCCCTTTCAAAGTCAAGAACCATTTTGCTATCCGATACATCTGTGCATTTGACTTTATCCCAGGGAGAAACTGACTTGAAAAACGTCTGACGGGACCGGAAATCGAACCCGGTATATTCCTCTATCCGGGCGGCTGCATTAACTAACTAAGGTATCCGATCAGAACAAATTCTCAAGCCGTTTAGGGAACTATGTAGGCATATGTGATTTCGTCCGACTGTGCGGCATCGTCCTCATAGAGGCACCGGCCAAACAAACTGGTGTAAAGGAATAACCCACCTTAAGAAAATACAAGGAATGGGTAAAGGTAACTTTGTACATAAGGGCGTGTACCCAGGAAAAATCCCATGGAGAAATGGACTTGAAAAAAGTCTGACGGCACCGGGAATCGAACCCTACCCTTTACCCATTCCATTTAACTCTACTTCCACAATAAAGGTCATCCAATAAATGTGCCCATCTCTTAACTCTTTTGATCACATCGATGGAAAATTCGGTTCGCTTTAAAGATGCATTAAATCGGTGCTCACACAAGGCAGTACTTGTGCGTCAGCGATCAAATTAGGTGAGAAGGAATGCGGAAGAAGGTGAATCGAGCGCTCAATTGGAAAATTCAATTTCCCCAAGAAAGGGGACGGCGCGACCGGTGGAAAAAATGAAAAGTCCGTCCGGGATTCTCTTCGAGTAACGTGAGATATTTCTTCAGTATTCTAAGTATGCAGACATCTCCAGTTATTTCTTACTTTCGGACACAAGGATTCAGACTCAGCTATACGGAAGTAGCATCTGCCGTATCCGATGACCATAAAATTCTTCCGGTCCCGATTTTCGCTCCGTTTAAACGAAAAATCGAGTATCGGTTCAGTTCCGGTTTAGATCAAACTGCCAAAGTCGAACCGGTTTTCTTTGTTCCGGCCATTGTGATATCCTAACCTTCTGAAATTTTTTTCATTATTTCCCAAATAGTTTCTTCATTTACATTGCATTTCATTTTTATCGAGGTAATTTATTTTCCATAAATTTCCCATTAATATATTTCATTTTTTAAATGTATGAAACGGATTCAAAGTAGTTATTAATGAAAGAAAAGAAATTGGCTGTTAATGAATAAAGAAACCCTCCGATCACGTTAAGGAAGCGTCCTCGAACGGACAAAATTACTGACCTTCTAAGAGTCACCCATCTATTCGATTCCACGTCAGCATGATATGCGCAAGTTGTGACTGCGGATGTATTGCAAACAAACTTAGAGCGAAATTGAGCGAGATCGCAGAAATTTGATCCCAAATACATAAAAAGTAATAATTAAATACACACAGTGAGATTTATGATAGCAAAGTATGACCACTCTTAACGAAAACGTTACACGATGGTGGAAGAAAAAAAATGCTATGAAGTGTCTCTTGTTTAAACAGTACCCTGTCATTTGATTCAAAATACTTAATTAAAAATTTCCAGAAAAGGCCAGAGAAAGCATTTTGAGTCAATTTGATTAAATCGTAAATGTAGGATGTTTTAGACCGCGCACGCAATGGTTCGAGTGATTTCATGAAATGATAGTAACCATGCCTCATGAGAGTCAACGCTGTTCTTGTTTGATTTCACAGTGAACAACCCTTATAGGAATTATGGATAACAATTTCATCAGGTCGTACCCTTTTCTGGCCGCAGTTATCATTCATTTAATAGAACTCATCAAAGCGAGAACCCCTAAATTTTGTAAGTGTAGCTATTTAGCGATTTAGCCTAGCCTTTATTATGGATACCTGATAAGCTTTAAAGTATCGTTTCGTTTAAAATAGAATTATATGTATTTCTATTTTAATTAGTGAATTGTTTTGCACACCACCTTCTCTACACCGATGAGTGGTATCTATGGTATCAGTGTGTCCATGTAATCCTTTATGTATTTTTTGTTACCGTTTTTCTCTTGTGATCTTAAAGTTATACACAGTTTTCCTTCAAATCTTTTAGCATGTAATATCAGTAGGTTTTCAGGCCCTCACCTGTGTGGCTGTTTTTCTTCTGTCGACATTTTTCTGTCAGGTAAAACCTTAGATTTTTTTGTACACCTTTTAAAACTATCTTCTCTATTTCTGTTAGCACATAATTCATGTTTCTTATTAATACTTACGATGGCATATTAGATGAAAGAAGAGACTTTTAAATCTAAATATCACCTCAATGAAAACCTTAAATTTAGAGGTAAATGAATAGTTTTCTATACCCACTTTACTTATTTTCCATTCACTTTGTTGACTTGTGTTGCGTCTTTTATTAATCTTTTATGTTAATTAATTAATCCACTACTGGTGTGCTGAATATGATTTAAAGAATGCCGAGAGAAATCTGGCTGAATTTATGAGCCAATCAGACATTGATGCACCCACTGTGAGGAATTCGGGGGGTGCAATCGTTTGAGACGAAGCGAATCTCGTTTCATTATGAAAAACTTCTGTATGGAAAATTAAGTTTAAAAAATTTGAACCCTGGAATGTCCTGGGATCGTTTTTATCCTGGATTTATCTGGAAAATAAGACTCACTAACGGACACACTATTTGTTGAAAATTCTTTAACTTTTCTTGAAAACCACTTTCCTTGAAACTTAAAGTTGTCTGCCGTGAATTGAACCAGTGATCTTACTCTAATCGGTAGGCTGCTTTTCGTAACTAAGCTATCAGCCAGAACATCCTCTCATACCTTAGAATGTGTTCTCCTCTTTGTATTGGCGGTGCCTCATTGAGGTCGTGTCCGCGGACGATGCCGCATAGTCGGATATTTTCGCTTACTTACCAAAGTTGAGATAATATTCTGGCCGGTATTTCCTTAGAATGTTTCCTGGCCCTTCGGCACCCTTAGGTATCCTAACCCCTTTCCTTGTCATTCGGATCCCATTTATCGTCTCGAAATCCGTTTTTCTCGCAGTCTCTGAGAAATCTATCCCCGATTCAATTGCTCTTCTCCTTTTGAAATTTGAATGGGATCCAAAGATGTCTTTCCGAGAGTAGGCGGTTTTATAATTTCTGTTGCCTTCCGGATTGTATGAATCGGAGCGTGCCGTGCACGGGGCTCGAACCACAGCCGTCGACCGCATCTATCACATGCCGTATCGACTCAAATAGCAGGAGGTGATTATATTCCAAATGGCTGTAATTAGCGCGGAAAAATCTCTGCACGCATTATCAGAGGTCGTGACTCAGACCCCTGGACCTCGGGTAAGACGAGAATTTTGAATCTTAATATCATTAAAAGAAATGCCAAGATATTCATTCATATGAAGGTTTTATTAGCAGTTTTATTGGTCGGAGTCGAAACCTCCTGAGCAGGGGATGGTCTGTGGTTTATGCGTCAGTTACTTCATTCCGCCTTTTATTATGCGCCGTAAACTATAATAAATCCGTTCTCTGGGATTCAGCGGTCACTGTGCTTTCGAAATTTTGTCATCGGTTGAGTTTTACTTTTTTCTCATTTATCATAATTTTCTCAGTTAATTCCGCCATTGATTCATTACGCGACCGTCCGTGCGATGCGTCAAAATGGCCATTTTGACCCGGGCAATACCTCCAATCATATTATTAATCAGATAAGCACTCTTTGTTTCCACTCCTGCTTTGTTTCCGAATTAAGCCGCTAGAGGACGATGAACGGAAATGACCCTATCATTATTCCGATATCTAATCTCTTTTATATTTCTTGAGTTTTGTATTTTCACGGTTGATACGCTATACTCTGACAGTCCTTCGCCGGCTGCGGTTTTCATCGTCCTGCGGTTAATGAATAATACTTTGCTTCCGCGATGCTCACTTCGGTTCCACCAGAGGATATCAGTTCCGTTATGATGAATCTCTTCTTATTTTGTTTACCGTAAATGTGTTTCACTATATATGGCGCACCTTTTTCCTTCAATTTTCTATTTAAGTTGGATATGTGTTTTATGTATCGCTATCCTCAAAAATTAAAAATTATCTGATATGCGATTTTTTATATTTTTTGCAGCCCACGCTGAAAATTAGAATATTAAATGAAATTAGTACGATCTTGACTTCGTGGAATTTCACAGCAACTATTTGAAAAGAAAAAGACTTCGTAACTTCAATAGCAGATTTTTAATTCGGAATGTTTGGTCAACGCATTTACATCTTCAGGTGAAGAATTACACCTAAAATTCAGTTCATCTTCACCGGACGAAACACGACGAATTAAAAATCTACTGTGAAAGTTACGAAAAGATTTTTTTCAATATTTTTGGATCATTAATTTACATGAATTCTTGAATCGACTGGTTCTAGTATTTGATGTTTCTCGCAGAATCAGAGTACTCTATATTAGAAGGAGGGCGCATAATATCGGCTACATCTTGTATGAACCTACTCTCTCTGAATTTATCATTTTAGTCTTATCAGAATGATCGAATTTAACCTTGAGAATCTACTTCTCATTTATTATCATTAAAAAAATACGTCACGAGTGGATATCGGTGATAACTTCACAAAAGCCTATGCTTTAGCACAATGTCTCCCATACATTTTAGAGTTGACGATATATATATATATATATATATATATATATATATATATATATATATATAAAGTTCTAAAATGTACCTTTTATTTTAAAGTAAATTCTTGTTCTTAGTATTTCATTGTCAGTTAAAGCTGAAATTCGCATCGGTTAAAGGAAAGCACTTTTATATTCTTTTCGAGCTTCGAATTGGAATTGAAAGCGATCGATTTTAATCTTTCTTTAAATATGGATCATGTCACGGTCTCCAGAGGTGTTTTGAATTTAGGTGGACAATCTAATCTAGCTACGTGTCAAATAAATTATCTGCTTATCATTCTTCTTTGAATCTGTTGAAATATCATATTTTCTGAGGCAAAGACTTAAATTGTGAATGTTTTTAAAATGTGGAAAGCAATTCTTATCCCTCAAGTAGAGTCAATGAGTGTGAAATGACAGAAGATAGACTACGAATATTTAATAAAATTTTTTCGAAGATAGAAGTTGACAAAATATATTGCCCCTTTTAATATATGTGACGTTTGATAGATATCTCATTTCGAATTCATGTAAATTCTAACATTTTGAAGAATTCTTTTACTCACTGTGAAATCGATTTTCTTGTCAACTGTTGATAGAAGTGATTCTGTGCTAGTGGTTTAGTCAGACCAATACATTTCATTTTAGATAATTTCTTTGAAGAATGGGCTGGTTGTTAAACTTTTAAAATCTTATTGCAATAAATAAAACGAAATAAGTCGTGTTTTTACGAGATGTTCCTTTTATCTAAGTTGATGGTGTACACTAAATATTTAGACCTTTGTCTTTATACTAATCTTCAGCCTAGATTTTTTATATTCTTCATGTTCATTACTTTTTCATATCGCAGGTTAAAGCGGAAATGCACCGTTATCCTCATTATGAACATAACGGAGAAAATGGGCAAAAAATTAAAGCGTAGAAACTTGTTTATCGTCTAGTCAATGTATTATAGTATATTGACCCAATTAATAGTGTTGATCGGCGGAAACATATATCGTGGGGATAAAGAGAATTCGAACAACCGAGGATAAATTTTAGGATTAATCTTTGGAACCAGACTCTCTAACCACTCGGCCATTTTGATGATTATAAAAAAGCAAGGTTATAATTTAAGAAGTAGATTGATTAATTTAAGTTGAACTGCAAGCCAGATAATGACAGATACATTTAAATGTTATTAAACTTTGAAAATCATAATTCTGTAATATATATTTACAAATAGTATAATCCTTGCTCTACACGCTTTAAATTTGTATTATTTGATTTTAAATGTATGAAATAGCAAAAACATTCCTAGGTTACCTGTTACTTTACTTTTTATATAGTGCTCACATATTAGGTTTAATAAAATTATATCAAGTTATTTTTAGGCGTTACGTTCATATTTATAGCTTCTGTTTTTATCACGATAGTTATTTAATTTTTTATCGGAGCATAAATATCGGTTCGGCGGTACCCAAATTCATCGGAGCGAAAATAATTCGAATCCTGTTTCAGGGACAGCTTGTGTTCTGTCGGTGTTAAAACAAAATTATTGTTAATTTATAGAATGTAATTAATATTCATAGTAAAACCCGCTAAAAAGGCTCTCACTCAAAGCCGCTTAAGACGCTCTACTAAGAGGCGAATTTTCCGAAGCACTGCAACCCGCTAGAGCCGCCTCAGTCCATAAAGTGGAAATGTTTTACGTTAATATTTCTCTGTCTATCTCTGAAATAGCTTCATCGTAGATAATGTAAATTGAGTAGGAAAGGAAGACGGAACTTTCTCTTTTTACGAAAATTATACCTTTCCGAAAAAATATGCAACCATAGTTCTTTGACGTTAGTAATCTGCAACTATGGCAAGATCAAGTGAAATATATGATAATCCTTTCCGTTTTTAAGGCGCCTATTTAAAAATTAAATCCTTCCCTTTTGTTTTCTGTCGTAAAAGAAGCATAAATTTTCTCTATCTCTGTTATAACGCTATCGCGTTTATAAAGCAGTTTCCACTCGGTCTCATTGAAAGTGCCTTAGCCAGATTTGTAATTGTATGTAATTTGCATTTTCGAATCTACTTAACGATGAAATCTTCCCCAGCACATCGTGCAATTCGGATCTAGATTAACGCACTCAAATCTCGATCGCTTTCAATAGGTATTGAAGATACTTCCTATTAAGAGTGGGCGAAGGACGAATCTTATGACTTTTAATTTTCGAATTCCTCGCGGACTAAGGAAAATGTACTCCTTGCTTGCTCTCTTTACTTAATAATCCGTTTGTTTGTGCACAACTTTCCTTGTGTACACAACGCTGCCGCTCTCCACGGTTGAGGCAGGTTAGAGCTACCTGATTACGTAGCTAGCGGTCCAGCAGAGCACCACGCCTGACCGCCCCACCACTGAAGGTGAATACCAATTTCACAGCTAGGTACGCTGGAGGGCGCCCTGAAAATTGAAAATCTGAATTCCTAGCACCCAGATTGGAAGGCAACCACCGTGAATCCTGGCTCGTCCGCCCTTCCATTGAAATTTTAAAAATAGTTCCTCTGTATTTTTAACTTTTCCTAAACATTGATTAAAATGTAGCGCTTCGTCAGAGGATTAATCCGTTGGCTGAATAAGCAGCGATCCGACATTCGCGTTGATTTTCATGCAAAACGGTCAGTTTCGGGCTATTTTCCTATCGGTCAGGAAATCCCATCTCATCCGGTCGAATGAACGCCTTTAGTTCGTAGATATCGCGTGATCGCCCTCTTATGTAACGAGGGCAGCTGTTTCGAATTAAGTCCCGGAAAATTACCGTTGATTGAATAAATGTCGTCATAAATTCTCGCCTTCACGCTCAACGAGCATCACATTAATCCCTCCCACTCATTTCAAACTTTAGATTTATTATATATTCTTGTAATAAAATTTTAAAGATATTTCAAGGAAAATTTTCCAATTATCGCCTCTAGATCTGGCAGCAATACGTGTTACTACGTATTAAATCGGTTTTAGTTTATAATATTATTATTATGATTACAGCTACGCCGCAGTTAGGACAAGTGTCTACGCCAACAGCAATGCTAATAAAATCACAAATTTCTAATCCTACAATTGCAGACATAACAATTTAAAACCACGTCCAATAATAGCAATATTTCACCAGGTACTTAATCTACAATTTTAACTGCGACAATGTTCAACAATAAATTGATGATGAAACAAATCTACTAAACCCACAAACACCATGTAACACTTTATTAACGCAATCTTTCAGAAATGTTCTTTAATTTATCCTGGAGGTCTTTCTCTTATTTTACCTGAGAATTTTGATAAGAGACTCCGGATTGTCAAATAGAACTCTTATACCGTGCCCTGATCAAAATTGCGGATATCGAGCTTATCCTGCTACGACTTAGAGTTAAATCTGGATTTTTTTTATTAAGCTGTGCTGGCGATTGAATTATCCGTTGGATGGGAACCATGTAGAGCGTAGTGTTTTCGTAAGAGCTTTTTTATTTCAGCCGTAAATGGATTGATCCAAGTCCTTCACGTGGTGTTCGAATGTTCGTCTTCTAGAAAAGGGAGCGATAAGATGAGAAGTTCTCTTTCATTTCTCGTAGATCGAAGCAGCTAACTATAGGGATTTATGTTTGTCATCTTCATAACTATCCAGAATTTTTAGAATGCAATGTTGCATGGAAAATAGTATGTAAGACTTGGTACGGAAGGGTGTTTTATTACACCCCTTCTTTTCAAATTGCTTAAGATTAATAATGTATTTATTAATCCCTATAAAATTTCTTTACCTTGAGAAAGGGTGACATTGCGCGTAAATAAATGGTTGAGAGAAATCGAGGTCTCCTCTTCCATTTAACCCATCGCTAGTATAAAACAATGCTTATAATAAGTAATAATAAAAGGTGATTTAAAATTAATAGAGAATAAGATGAATGTAGTGGTGCGTGCACCAATTCCGAGAAATGGACAAAACTATCTGACAGGACTGAACTCGAATCTTCTTTGTGTGGTTTCCAATGAGAACATGGACTAGAAAGTAAACGCCTCCCGAACGGTATGTCTCTGGCAAGATAGAGTAACTGGTTAGAGCAACCGACCGCCGATTCGGATATCCGGATTCGAATCCTGTCATATCCATTTCTCCTTGGGAATTTTCTTTCTCGTCGCTTTCTCTGAATAGCATAGTTAATTGTGATTTAATAAAGAAGGATAATTTCAGCAATTATCAGATTGCCTCTCACTATCTTACGTTTATGGTAATTTATAACGTTTTCAATTTTTTTACTCGATAATTTATTTTTGTTTTTTTTTTCAGGAAAACTGCCAAAATTACATCCGAATCCTGACGAAGACTAACACACCAGGCAAATACCTCATCTGTGGCACCAATTCCTTCAAGCCTATCTGCCGAGAATACTCCTTTCAGGTGATTTATCTTCTAAGTTTTTCTTTTATATTAACTCGATATTTATAATTTATGCGTATTTCAGTTTACGGAGTGTTTTTAAGATTTCCAATCAATGCAAATTTTCTTCCTTAATATTTATTTAGGAACAGAAGTTTATGGTATACATATTAAGTGATCATGGCTCATTTAAAGTAAATTATTTCCGATGCAAGCTGAAATTTGTTTTTAGATGTAGATGTAGAAATTTCGACTTGTTTTAACTTTTATAAATGTTAACTAAATCGTAAACAGATAACAAATATCAGCTCTAACTCTGCAGTTGTTATTTAATTTCCTGTAACGATGGCAATTTTAAGGAATATATTTGAAAAAATTTCGTTGTTAACGAACTAAATTCATTTAGCAAAATTCTCGCGTTTCATTTTCTCATCATCGAGTGTGATGTACTCCTGAGTATAGTTTCATCTTCTTTTGTCTTACTTTTAACGGATAGAAATTTACTGCAACAGCTTAGCTTTGTTGCCAAGAAAGTGGCTATCTTTCTGATCTATTTTCATTTCAATGACCAAATAAACTGTGTAATCTTACCATACATATAAAATGCAAAATCAAGAATGTATTTATTAAAAATAAAGCTAAATGCTTTCAATTTGGGCGATCGACAAATTCAAAACTGCGTATTTCATATCGAATATTCTTCACTTCTCGGTTCCTTATGAATTCCTTTGCATTTAGCATAGAATCGTTGTGGAAGCCGACGATAACCGAACGATCCGCTATAGTATCTTCACTCGTCGCCTTTAGTTCTCTTTGAAACTTTTTTTTCAAACTTAAGAAACGCTAAGTTATTAAGGGAAGTGTGTGCTGTAAATCAGGGCGTAAAAAGACTATATGGAGCCCATCTCATACCGTCACTCTCGCCATACGTTCCTTTAGTCATTGTGGCTGAATTTTTCGGTGAAGGCGGAATTAACTCTTTCGCGGTGGATATCGAGATGTTGATGAGTTCTTGATTGCCCACTCCACCCGATCGCTGTTAGTTTCTCTTTGATTGAGTTACCATTTTTCCCGAGAAAATCTCATTTTATAAAAATTTCCTGAGTAAATTTTGTAAGTCCTGATTTTTTTAAATATAAAAAACAATTAATTTTTATCCCGCTTTTAGTACTAATTTCTCTTGCGGCGTTAATAATATAAATCATGAATATAAATAATAACTAACTAATAGGGTTGATAGCGATGTTATATTTCCCTATTCTTCAATATCTTTCTTGATCAATACTTTGAGTTTTTACCGTTTTCTAGACCTATAACGCCGTAACTAAAGTGCAACATTTAGAATAGTAATGGAAGAGAATTTCCTATCATTAAAGGTGTAGATAAAAATGTGGAATGTGTGTACTTAATGGGACTTTATATTGTTAATTTCACATTTCAAATGAATATCGGTCGAACTAAACCAACCACGTGAAAACGGCAATATGTAATACTGCAGTTCAAATGAAGGCTTGCGATTGCAATGTTAGTAATATTTTAAGTATTGGAAATTGAAAGGGAGAAAACGTTATCAGAGTTATGTATAATTACATCTTTATCTCCATGGAATGCTCAAAAACCATCTTGGGAATTTTTTCCTGTAAAAGATATAATTAATGTTAATACCTATTGCTTAATGAAATTTATGGTGCAATATACAAAGAAGTCATTTGTTTAGTTTTCTTAATTTTTACATGTCCCGTTTTTTTCACTGTCCCGCATTTCATTAAGTATAAATTTCAGAATGTCCCAGTTATTTAGTGATACATTATGGAATCCTCTTAAAGTACTGCAATGGAAAAATTGTTGTTGAGACGATATGAATCTACGTCGAAAGTTCTTCTAAATATGATCGCCAACGCGACTGAGATGGACCAGTCACATGAAAGAACCGAAATTGAGTCTCATTATTAAAGTATTATATTTTCGATAGTTCTGTCCTATATGGTGTCCGGACGTTTCACCCAAAGCCACGAAACTGTTGCCCACGAAAACTTTCACCAACGAGTGACAATACCCTACCGCATGTAAATCGGAGGCTGCATGGCTGTTTGAGCCACTCCACCGACTGTTGTGTGCGCCCAAGTGAAAATAACGGTTTAAAAGAAGTTAACTGCCGCCATTGAATTTCTGGGTCACGATTTTCGGGAGTCACGTAAACTATGACTGAAATGGTGTACTATACTAGAAATAGTCTAACATCCTATCATCATGAATGCATTTCTGCAACCTATTTTATATTTAATTTTCTTATATTCATTTATTCTCAATTTTGTCTGTAGATTTATCATTCGATGATGCCTCTCAGAACTCTCTAAGCATGAAATAATCGTTATGGAAATAGATTTAGAAATCCAATGTAAAATTCACACTAAATGAAAATAAGTGCTAATCATACCGCGATTTGTGTATTGCTCTACTGACTCGGTGTATTAATTCCGTCTCATTATAATTATTATTATGACATTTAAGTACACTGAAAAAGCACCGTGCGGACGTGGTAAAGTTTCGTGTTATAAACTATTTAAGCGTACCTGAGGAGAGAAATATGAGTGATAGTATTGTAAAAGCATTGATTTTGCTTTGCCTGCACTGAATTTCTTGGACCCAAACTCAATCCGAGGCTAAATCTCGTGAAAATCTACTCCGACTGTGT
This sequence comes from Pachydiplax longipennis, assembly GCA_036926295.1. NCBI lineage: Eukaryota > Metazoa > Arthropoda > Insecta > Odonata > Libellulidae > Pachydiplax > Pachydiplax longipennis. The sequence continues at coordinate 5,927,907 of JAVFKF010000024.1, read as the reverse complement.
GGAATTGAAACTGTCGAAATAAATATAAACTACTGTGAAAAAGAACCAAAAGCGCTTAAGAAGGAAACAGAGCAGGATCCAGATCACTTACGTTATCGACACTTCAAATTACCCCTGGTGCAGATCGCCACGGCATCCTGAGGATTATTGTTACTGAATTGGTAGCGGGAAGTGCCCTCAGTTCAAGAAACATTTCATTATTAAATACATCGTTATTACATTACTCATATTGTTTAAAGAAGTATCGGAAATACGCTGTTGATGCTGTTTTAATTAGACACTTTGATTCCTTTTGTAAAAAAAGCTATGCAGAAGGAAGTTTTTAAAAACTGCTCGGATTAGATCGAATTTTTAGCTGGTTTTAGTTTATTTTTTCCTTCGTTTCAAAATTGAATGGAATTAAATCAAGGTTGATTCCTCTAATATTCTGTTGAGTTTATATTTCCCTATTTTCTCCTCGTTGCGGACTGTTTTTCTGTTTCAAATGTCAACGGAAATCTATAAAAGGTGTATTTTTATGATGAAAATAAAATTTAGATTCAGGAAAACTAAAATGCACGTTTTATTGAAATTAGTAGCATTCACCGTGCAATCGTTTGACTCATCAAAATTAAAGAGCCTCGAGTTTCGCGTGCGACGAAAACGTTTACTTCCCAATCCTGATCGTTTTTTGCCAAAAATTTTAAATGTTATGCAAATTAATTGTTTTTGATGACTCCACATACTCCCGTTTTTCATCAAAGCGATATTATCATGTGAATCGTAGCGCTTACAAATCCTAATTGCTAATAATAGCTGAATTCGGATAAAAATTAATTTTCCTTCAATCAAGTCTCTTTCTGCGCAACAATGACGAGTGATCCACGAGATTCATTTCCCTAATTATTTACCCTGATTTCATTTCAACGTTCATATTCACGATTTTCGTAAAAATTGAACTCAATTTAGTTTTATTAAATTTCAATCTCGTTCGATTTGGAATCCTAACTTTTTCTTTCCTTCGAAAGAAATTTTGGAAATCGATAAAATGATGTAGAGAATTACCATCTATGCATCACAAATTTTATATATGAAGAAAAATATTAAGAAATAAACTAACGGGATTATATTTCATCTATAATCCAAGGTGTTTTGTTTTCTTTCTCAACAAATTTCCATCCGTCATGTAATGAATTAACTAAATGTCGACCGTGAATTTAACTAAGCAAGAAAACTTTCGTGGAAAAATAGACTTCCGCCACTTAAAAGAGTGTGATGAAAAGAGATCGCGGTTTGAAAATAACGCGAAGCCGATTTTTATAATTTTATGAGGCTGTTTAATTCTTTCTCATTTTTATTTATTTTTATCTTTTCGATCGCGACTTCTTCTAATCCATTTGTCCACCGATCTCATCGATTTCACTTGGTCGCGTTTCAGCTAACCTGTGAATTTGCTACTTTTAGCTGGTAATAAAATGCCATTCGCGTCAATGCAACGGAGATTTTTCTCCAATAATGAAGCATCAGAAGATATTTATTTCCGACTCCAATTTTAGGCGTCTACTCAAGCTAACCGTCCAATAAAACTGATTTTTTTAATGTCAAAAATACGACAACAGTGGCGTCGCTATAAACTAAGTCAACTTCGCCTATTCCAAATGCGGTGAAATAAAACGAAACCGCCAAAACGGTTATTATATATTTGAATGAGAGGAGAAAGTAATCTGACATGAATTGTAAATTTCGAAAATTACCCTCAAATCTGGCATATTGTTCTCCCAAAATGTAGTAATGACATAAAATTAAACGTCAAATAATAATAGATTCACAAGTATTTATTCGTTTCCGTGGAGTAGCCAAAACCTGATCTTATTTTATGGTTTGCAAATGCCGAAGGTCTATCCAAATAAGAGAATTTTCCTGTAATTGTAACAAATGTGAGATTTTCCGAAGTTTCGCCAAATTATAAAGATTACACCTCTTGTTACAGGTATTATGGCGAATTCATATTTTAACTTTTATCTGGCCCTATTAATTCTAAAAGAGATATTAATTCCTCTAATTTTAAAGGAAAAATGCTTCTTTCAAACATGGAATTACCATACAGTTTCCCCAGTTGCAAACCACGTAAGTAGTTGACGAAAAGCTAAATGAAGAGATCGAATCTTGTATCTAGGTTAGGGTAAAGAATAATAAAGATTCGCAATGTCCTGCAACTCGCAGAGGTGTTTTTCTATGTTAATGAGATAGAAATAATAAATGCAATGCTAAGTATTCGTCTGAGGTCATTCGTTTGAACGGCTGAAACACAATATTGCTCTTCGAGTGTTGCGCTCGCAGCTCCCAACCTTCAATTTTTATTTTGAAAGATTATATTCATGATAAAAATTTTTCCTTGGTTTTTATAAATCTGTATTTTGGTCGAATCCAGAGGTTATCTCTCAACTTATTTGTGATATATTTCCAATATGATTCCGATCTCGAACAGTTTTATTAATTTCTCGTTCAAATCAAACATTACTCATGCATGAAAATGGTAATGAATGTCGAATTTTCTCACGTTTCGCATCTCTATTAGATCTCTATTATTACATTAAGTTAAGCGTTTTGATTTCTTTGAGAAGTGTCACCTTCGGAGATAACTGTGCGTCAAAATAGGAATCTCGAAAAATGCAGAATATATTCCTGTTTATTTCAAGTTCTCGAGTCAAAAAAATCTCCTTGCTTACTTACTTACTCAGACGAAATAAAAGCGTTTGGTTGCAGTTAACTGCATCTTAGTTTTGTAAAGAGAGATGGAGAGCACTATTTTTTCGTTCTTGTTTTCAAAATCGGTCAAACCAATTTGGTAATCATATCAACATGTTTATACCGTTCATAATTCTCCTCTATGGACCATATCAATTATTCGGATTAGCGTCGTATTCACTTTCGATTCCTTTACATTTCATCAGCTTTTCTTCTCGTTTCGTCGCCTACCTGCATATCCTTTGGGTCGACCCTTGTCATGTTGCTCTTGCCGCTCTCCTCAATTGCTTTATTCCGAGAGACCTATGGCCGCCCTCTGTTTCGAATACGACGGATAAATCAATCGCCTCCGACGATCCAAATGGCCGAATCCGTGTGCCACCCCTTCATGCCATCAGAGTTGGCTTTTCTCCACTTTTACGCCTCGTTTACTTTCGATTTCGAATTATTCGATGTAAACTTCGAAGTGAACCATCGCTGCCAGCAACATGGCGCGTATTCTGTCAAACTATCTACATAGTTCGAACTTAGCCTCGCCACCGTTGTTCATTGGATATCCAACGGATGCTGCGAAGACTGGTATAGACGGAAAAAAGTTATCCTCACTGAATGCTTATCTCAATGCCTGATGATGACTGTCTAGTCGAAACCGGTTTTTTTAATGAAACTTGTGGGAAATACGAAGGACTTCACCAATCATTTGTTAATAAAGTGCTATTTTCAAGAGACAAAAACCAGATGAAAACATTTTCAAAGTTTTATTTCCACTTCCAGTCGAAATTGAGTGCCAAAAATTTACTGGTGTTATAAAGATATTTTTAATCTTTTGTTGCTAATGGTAAGAGTATTAGTAATCAATGGCTGTTTGAAAAATCAATGACGAATGTTTCAATTTATCTTTATTTTAGTGTAGTTTTATTCCTGATAATATCAAACTAAAATCAGACCTTTAATAAAAAAGTAACTTTAGCTTGTATGATTGTAATTACCTTTAATTCTGGTGTAATTTTGAGTCTGCTGTTGTAGGGTGGAACATACACTATGGAGAAGGAGAAACCAGGCCAAGCTCTGTGCCCATATGATCCACAACATAACAGTACAGCTGTATTTGTTGGTAAGGAAATAATAGGATATGTTTTGTATTAATTAACATTTGAATGACATTTCATTATTGCTTGTTTTTGTGTATTATGTATTATGATCTGGAAGAAAATTATGATTGAATTCTTTCATTTGTTATCATGTTACCAAATCTTCAGCAAGTCATTCTGATAGTTTCAGAATCTGAATTTTAGGTAGTCTGTTGTAGATGTATTTTTATCTTAAACTTGTCTATTTGCTCACCTCATTATCTATTCTAATAATCTCTCTATAGATGGTGATCTATACACTGGAACTGTTGCTGATTTCTCAGGCATGGATCCCATCATATATCGGGAACCTCTACAAACAGAGCAGTATGACTCCATGAGTCTAAATGGTTTGTTAAAAATTTAATGTTGATTGATCATTTTTATATCCGTACCCCTAGAATTTTTAACCTTTTTTTTATATTTTATTTTATGCATGTTAAAATATAAATGCGTATGTTTCGTGATGAAATAGCTTTTCAGTCACTTACTTTCTTCACAAGCTTTTCCATTCATAATAACTCCTTCAGTAATTTGGTATAATTATAATGCTTGGGGATTTGTATTTGACACTATCTTATTGGCTCTAAAATATACTTCTATGTAAATTAACATTTGACTGGTTCAATTCTGACTGATAAAATCTGACTCATTCAATAATCATGGAATTTGGAAAAATATGATTAAAGTTAGTTAATATCTTAGTTAGAATGTTACTATTGGTAGAATTTCATTTCATATTATATGTTGAAATTGATTGATTCCATTGATGAGATGATTTTTTTCTTTTTGTAGCACCCAACTTTGTAAGTTCAATGACAATGGGAGATTTCGTATTTTTCTTCTTCCGAGAAACTGCAGTTGAATACATAAACTGTGGGAAGGTGAGTCCTATTTTTACAAATTTTCCTCTTATAAAGTGAGACTTTTAAAGCTAATTAAATATACATACTTTATAAAATTACATATTATCATATTAATGAGCTTTATTGCTTTTATTGTCATGATTTCAAGTAAACTCTATCAAAAATATTTTCAGTGATTCACTTTACCCAGAATCTCTGTAATAAGAGGATAATCAAGCTATAAAAGATATAAATATATGTATTTTTTCTAAGGTACAATTAGTGATTACAATTTAATATTTAGAGAAAAAAGTATTTATTTATATTCCATGATGCAAGAAAGAATGAGAAGTTACCAATAGAATTCCATTGATGCTAACTTTAAAATTAATTAAGGGAAAGATTCAATGCCAAATTTATGATAAACTTCTCTTTATATGAATCATTCAAGAAGGGGTGATTCATATGAAAAGAAGTTGAAGTGAAGTGTGTATGAAGTACCTTTGGTTAAGTCCTGGATTCCTCAAGTCCCACTGGGGGACCCTGTGTGTTCAATTATCTCACCTGTCAAAGCATCTTTAGAATGCTACCACTATAAATAACAACTTGTTTCTTTTTCACAGTCTGTGTATTCCCGGGTCGCAAGGGTATGCAAACTTGATAGAGGTGGTCCTCATCGCTTCAGAAACCGCTGGACATCCTTTCTAAAAGCAAGGCTAAACTGTTCTGTTCAAGGAGAGTTTCCCTTTCATTTCAATGAGATCCGTAAGTTTACGTTTCTAGTGTTTATATTTTGAATTTCAAATATCTTATATTTTTCTGAATTGATGCAAATTCTGAACTTAGTTGAACCTAATATAATTTTGTTGATTTGTAGTGGGTACAGCTCCTAAGCTGTATCCTTAGCTCCTATTTATCCTTAGCTGGTATGGATTGGCTCAATTTAATGTTACATTTTTCTCAATTTCTGCAATTATCACAGGATTTCATTTCCAGCAGTAATTGATATTACTTTGTTGTGTAAGATTTTCTTGAATCATCTCATAAGTTAGATTGGCAGTTCTTATCACTTTAATTTTCATAAAAGATTGAATTGAATAAAAGTAAATATTCTGCAATGTCAATTAAATGCCAAATGGTTGGTCAATAATTCAATTTCTTTCGATTCAACATTGTATTAATTTTTCTTCCATTTTATTTAGAGTCATCCACAGAACTCATTGAAGGTGTATATGGCTCACAGACTGCACAAGTGATATATGCAGTGTTTACAACTCCACCTAACAGCATCAGTGGCTCAGCAGTTTGTGCATTTTCATTCCAAGACATCTCAGATACTTTTGAAGGAGCTTTCAAGGAGCAAGCTGCTCTAAATGCAAATTGGCTTCCAGTTCAAAGCATCAAGGTATGATAATTTTCCTTTATTATTATTTTCAGAGTTAAATTTGCTTGAAGTCTTGAATGAAAAAAGCTCTATTTTCTTACTCATTAAGTTTTTAAATTCTCATTATTGTATAAGTATTTATTTCATCCTATTCATATTCCTTTAAGTTACAATGGTGAGAGTAATTGCAGTAAACCCCTTTGTTGCTATTAGGACTTGGATTCCTGAAGCCTGTTTATGTGTCAATCCCAAAGCATTAGGATTACATAGATAGTTTGGGATTCATTCATGGTATTGCATTTTATGTGATTTCATTAATTAAATATATTTAATTGTATACATTTTCTCCTCTTTATTTTAAGATTGAAGATACTTAACTACATTATATAGATATATATAACTATATAAATATAGAGTGTGAATTGGCAATAAAAGGCATTATTTATTTTTATGGTGCTTTTTCAAAATTTTGTATTTTTCTGTGAGGACAACCTTTATCTATAGGAACTGCTCATGTTTCAAAATAGAAATCTTAAGATTCTTACGCTCCAACAACTACCATTTAATTAAAAAGTGTAATTTATATTTTTTCTTTAAAATATTTATCTTCTATATGCTGTGCTTTATTTGGATTTTTCCTTTGTGCAATCCTAGGGTGAAGGAAACCCCACCTGCTAGTTGATACAACAGTACCCAGTGCATTTTCTTGTTTAGCTCTATGAATCCAAGTTTGAGGTCCTCTCCGTAGAAAATCCAAGTATTTCTGTGTGAATAGTACACATACATTTTTAAAAAATTAATTTCTAATCCAATCTTCAGCTAGATTATGTCTTTTGTTTTCAGAAGTTGCTTATCAAACCCATAGGGTATTTAGGTATATTTCGTATCTCAGAATTTGAATAATTTTATGTGCAATTTACTGAATACTGAATTTAAAACTGCATTTACCTACAAGGGCCCATGTATACCACATTAAACATTTTAAATGACAGTAAACAAGTTAAGCAAAAATGTTGATTTGTTCGTATAGAAACCCATTTGATTGAGTGTAGTTGATGCCAACCAGTTATAAATTAATGTTTTAATATTTAGTGATTCAGTCTCCCACTTACTAAAATTGAACTTTGAATAGTATTCTTTATTTTTGTATCCATCCTTTCAGTACTCAAAGCACCGAATCTTAGCATTTGCCTATTCAGCAAATCTGATTATAGCTCTCTGTACTTGATTAAAAATATTCATAATAAAATTTTTCTGTTTGCTTGAAAAATGAATGACACAGATTAACCCTATGAATTAATATTGACTTTGTGCCATAACAAGATTATATGTTAAGTCAGTAATTCTCATGTATGTGCTCTAATCTTTAAAATTAAGGTTCCTGACCCAAGACCAGGCCAGTGTGTGAATGATTCAAGAACTCTTCCAGATCTCACTCTAAATTTTATCAAGACTCACTCATTGATGGATGAATCAGTCCCCTCGTTCTTTGGAGAGCCCATTGTCATTCGAACGAGTTTTCAGTAAGTGTCATTCAAATTTCTATTGCAATATATCTGTGAAAAGATCATTTTCAAGGTAAGCATTTTTTTCTGATTTTCCTATGTTTCTCAATGAGTTAAAGTAACTGCTTTACATTGCTATCAGCCTAAGGATGTCAATTACCATCTCTCATTTTTGTTCAGGATTTCTTCACATCTCAGCATATCAGTAATCCTCTGAATCTTAACAATTAAATCACGAATATGTGAATTATTAACTTCTCCCTTATTTTATATAAAACCATTGATGAATCAGATTTATCTAACTTATCTGCATTTGTGTGAATACCTTTAACTTATCTGGTATGTAAATGTTCTAATGAATTTCTTAGGCTGCTTGTAGCCATTCTACTATGTTGTTATTTTCTTAAGAGAAGGTAAAAACCATATTTCAGTTGATATTTGCCCACAATCTGTCATCATTCTGTCTGCCTTGTTTTATTAAGGCATTCATGCATTCAGGATACATTTTTCATTTTGGTATAAGTATCTAGGAAAATAATTCATTTAATCCTTAAAATAATTTCAGTGTATCATTACTTAGTTGGTGAGTGTTTTTTTCATTGTTTTTGTTGAAATAAGACCTCTCCATTTTCTCAAAGAAATATCTTGTAAGATTTAAGTCATTATATTGAAGCACTTTGATTCATTTTGATTCAATGTAGAATTTAGCCTTGTTATTTATGGATTTACTTGAAGATTAAGTTATGTACATTGAGTGATTATTATTTTAAGATCAAGTTATCAGATTTTCTTAATACTGCTTCAATCTCATGTTGAATTGTAATATAAGAGTCAATATTGGTTGAATTTTATAAACTTAATATTTATTGCAGCTATAGATTCACTCAGATTGCAGTTGATCCACAGATAAAGACTCCTGGAGGAAAAGCATATGATGTTCTCTTCATTGGCACTGGTGAGAATTTTAAGAATAATTTTAAGCAATTTTAGTATTATTGCATATAATTTAAAATTTTTGATATATTTACATAATGGTTGATGAATTATGACTAAGCTGCTGCTTATGATCAAATTTATGTAAATACTTGAAATGGAAGGTATCTTCTTGTATCATCAATTAAGTGCTGCTTTTGGTGCCAATATATGAGCTTTGCAAAAGGAGTAATTAGCAGCTTCATGAATATCAATGTATTGTGCACAGCTTTGTGCAAGAGTGAATTCTTAGACCCACTATGAACTAAATCTACACTATCAAGAATATTTTTCCAGAATTTTGTTGTTATTTAAGCACTTTCTAACTTGTTATGTAATTAATTAATAATTTAAGAAGGTATATAACTGGCTATTGAGGCTATTGCTTATACATGTGTGTAAGACTGTCAAATCTTAATTAATGTTATAAATATTCTCTGTTAATTAAAAAATAATATATCACCAATTTCTTCCTAAGAACTTATGTTCTTGCTAATTGAAATATTGTATGAAATTTCATCATTCAATATGTATTAGTAACATTGAAAACATAGATGATGATGTGTAATTCTCATTCAACATTTTAGTGACATTACTGTGAGCACATAGATTATGATTTTACACTATGTACTTCTTAGAAGTAGATATGCCATGATCTGATAATGTCATCAGATGCACCCTAAGAAGTTACTGAATTAATAAGAAGTATTGCAGCTAAATATTTAAAATATTATACTGGCTTGCATTTGCTTTTATTAGTTCAGATATTAGATACAATTAAACAAATTAAGAAATTAAAGTCTTTTTTTCAAGTTTAGGTAATTATATTTTGATTTATTTATAAGTAATACATCTAATGCTATATTGAAAGAGAGAAGTGTATCAGTAAGAGAACATGCTGGTTGGAGTGCACTGAAATAGAAACCATGGGAACCCTTATTATGATGTATTCTAAAGATTTTCAAAACATTTAGTTCACAGAGGTAGAGAGTTTAAGCAAACCATACCATAGATATTACTTCTAATCCAGCATTATATATTCCATGGGTGAGATGTTGCTAAACTCCTCTGTAAAATAGTTTTCTGTTATTTTTGAAACTGAATTTTATGAACAGATTGTTGTTAGGATATATCTCTCAGTAGAATTTTGGTAAATTCTCCCATGTAATAAATATTATATAAATCTTCAAATAAATATATTATTTGTAAATCCTGCTTATTTGAAAAGAAGAAAATGTCATAAGTATTTTATGTCACTCTTTGATATTTCCAGATAATGGAAAGGTCATAAAGGCCGTAAATGCAGACTCTGCTGATACTACCAAGCATGTAAATCCTGTGGTTATTGAAGAGATCCAAGTGTTCCCACCAAATGTGCCTATAAGAAACTTGAAAGTTGTGCGTGAAACAAGGGGATCTGTACAAAATGGTCGTCTCATCGTTGTCTCAGATCATGAGGTTCAGTCTTTAAGTCTTCATCGCTGCTACTCTGACAAAATTCTATCCTGCAGGTATGGAAAAGTATTTCATGAAATGAGCATTTTAAACTCTGGGGTTTCCTGTCCAAGTGATTATAATAGCTCATTTTTCAATACAGTCCTCATACATGTTCACAAATCCCCTCATTCAAAATTATTTTATCTGTAAATAATTGTCTTTAAGTGTATTTTTGTGGATATTTTAATTAATATGCATGTATTGGTTGCTTACGTTCATCATCCAGCATTTAAAAATGCTTAAAATTTGCCTCTTGATATTAATGACCCTAATCTTGTTTGTAAATCAATAATTGTCATGCTCCTTGGGTTTTTGATGATTTCATGCTGTTTTGAAGATAAATTATTAAATATTGGTTAAAAATCATTAAAAATATTAAATATTAATAGGTTATAAAGTTTTTTAATAAATATTAGGTTTATATCTTTTGATTTATTGTTTATGAAAGTATTTCTTGATTGAATCTCAGTGAATGTTATAAGTATTGGAAGAAGAAAATTTGCGTCCTATGTTATAATTGTTGAAGTTGATCTGTTACTTGTTAAGATAGATGGGGTTGTGTGTAGTGAATTTCTTCTGGAGATCAACTGAAAATTGGCTAATTTACAATTGTCATACCATGAAAAGCTATGAAAATGTTGATCCCCAAATACAGTATTTATTGGCAAATAACATGCACTTTCTTCCTGAAATTTATGCCTGTAATTCTACTTGCATGTTATATTCACATATTGCAAACTACTGTGTATTGTACACTAATTTCTTATTTAAAATTAATTACATTAATGGGAGCTCATTCATTTTACCTATCTTTTAATATTTTTTAGTATTTTAAATTAAATATTCTCTTGAAAAGCTTTATAAATGCTACAATTAGTATGTTTATCACTTTAATTAATAATTAATAAATATATTTACATATTGAGTTGTCTACAGAAAGTTCCAGTCCAGGAAAGAGTTCCAATCCTTTTTATTAAATTTAACTTTCTTAGTAAAGAATTAGGGGACATGGTATAATGGGACGTGGTATATCTCAATAAATACAGTATATAATACAGAAATATGGGTAAACAGGATGATTTACTTAACTTACCCAGATGTACACTTTTAGAAATTTCAATGGATTACCAAATAGGAGAAAACTTGATAATATATATGTATCATATTCTAAACTCCTGTTTTAGCTTGAAATTTTTACTATGAATATATAAATAATTATTGCTTGCAGTGAATGTGTTGCTCTACAAGATCCATATTGTGCCTGGGATAAACAAAATCAAAAGTGCAGAGCTGTTGGTGCTCCAAGATGGAACGAGGAGAAGAATTTCTATCAAAGCATCTCCACTGGAGTACACGCTTCCTGTCCAGCGAGTGAGTGCAGTAACTATTTCTATTTACAATAAAACCCATTGAACATTCTTTACAATGAACCAAGTTAATACTGTGAGTGGGATGGCAGTATAGCTGGGATATTAAAATTTTTTATTTATTTTGAATCTGGAAACATAACAGAAGGGTTTTTCAGCTCTTTAATTTTTTACATAAGGGCGCTACACCTTAAAAATGAAAAGGTACACCTTAAAAATGAAAAGGAATTTTCTTTAGTTTGCTTAACGTTCTACAGCTGTTGATAGGATATTATAACAATTGAACAATTTTTGTGTAATATTGGTTGCCTTGTCATATTTATGAGAATGGTCTGCTTTTCATACAAAGAGGTTGTATTCCTTCGTTACTTAACTTTGGTCTTTTTCACTCCACAACAAAGCAATTTTACCAGATAGACAATTAGGGAATAATAATGTACAATGTATATGAAAAATACTCCTTAAAAACAGTTAGTTGAGCATCATAAGAACCATTTTTTTAGTGTGAAAGGGAACGAGAAAACTGTATTATTTGGGATAGTGTATTGAGCAGGAGTGCTTTTAAAATGAGTTTTATTATTTTTCATTTGAAATATACATTACAACATAATCATTCTAAAAAGTTTCCATTATTCATCCTATTTCACTTCTAATTACTTACATGGAAGTTGGATTTGCTCTTTGTTTGTCATGGATTAAGCTAAATTGCATTGCAGTGTTGAAGATTTGCATGTGTACTTCTACATGACCATAGAAGAAACTCACTTTCATGCTTTTGAAAGATAGAATGTTTATTCTAGAAATCTGTACATTTTATAAAAATATGATAAGACTGCTTGCCAACTAGCTATGCCACATTAGAAAGCCTCCCCATGGGCTTTACTTTTTATTTTTAAAATATTAATTATTTTAGTTTGTAAAGGAAAGGTTATAGAAGTTTTACTTATTCATTTAATCAAATAAAATCTTTTATTTGACTAACTATTGCTTTACATTTCATCTTCAAAAATTTGCTTTCAAATGGTCACCTCATATACAAGTATGCATGGCTTTCCTCAATAATTCTAATTTGGTGATACTACATTATGTTAATTTCTTTTAACTCAACAGGCAAACTTGGAAAAGATGCAGGAAGTCCAGGAGGACTGTCATCTTCCAATTACCCAAAATACAATCCAAACATAGGGCAAATTGTGAAAGAAGATGCTGAGGGTGAAGTAATAAATATTATGCAAAATGAAGAGAGTCATAATGGTGAAGGTGTGTTGAAATTACCCTTCAGAAATTTTTCTTTTTTCCATCAAAAGTATTTCAAATTATAACAACTGTGTAAAGCTAATCCACAGAAAAGCATACATATCTAATCTGACAAGCAAAAACCCACAAAATTTCATTCAAATATCAGTACTATTGCTACAATATTATTGAGATCACTACCAATTATGTTTCCAGCTAGAAGATGTTTACATTCAGCTAGTATTTGTTAGTTATATAATAAATTCTTATGAATGATTCTTCATTAAGTTTCCTAAGCTATAAAAACAATTAAATTCTTTTATCAATTTCAGTGTTTATTACTTTTGAAAAACAACTAAGCCAAAGTATTTTGATGAAAACACAGCCACTTTTGGCCAAAATCAGTGCAAACATATCATTTCAAGTAAGATCTCCAGGTGATGGAAAAAGTCTCATTCCCTTAAATATTATATCATTCCTATATTTGTTCAATAGGGAATGATAATTAATACTTGTTATTTTCATCTTTAAAGTGCATTTCTGTCAAAAAGATTTGCAATGAAGTATCCTGTTTTACAGGCCCTGCAGTTAGTGCAGCTGACAGTCCTCTTCCCCAGTACACAGTGGAAACATTGGCAATAGCAGTAGTGGCTGGCTCTCTTGCAGCTCTTGTAGTGGGTTTTGTGTCTGGCTATCTATGTGGCAGAAAGTGCCACAAAGAGGAAGAGGACAACCTGCCTTACCCGGACACCGAGTATGAATACTTTGAACAGAGACAGAATGTTAACAGGTAAGCAATTTACTTATGTCTTACATTTGATCTTTGGCTGCCATTTAACTGAGCTCAGGTTCTGAAAATTGTTTTATCTTCTTTATAAATGAAGATGAACTTAGTGATTTCATGCAACGTTCTCTCAGCACACTCTAATATTTTTAAAAACCAGAATTCGCACAACTTTCAAACATGGCACATTACTGTATATTGTCATTCTACAGATACTTGGCTACCTTCTACTTGTCTAAATCCTTAGGTTATTAAGTTAAGAAATCATAAGAACTTTCGTAAAGATTCCAAAATTTTGCAAAATTCCGTACTATTTGAAAAGAGTCCATTTAGCAGCTTGTGTCTTGGTTAAACATTATGCAGGAAAATCATCCTAAATAAATCAACTGAGTAATAATTTTCTCACTTACAAATAAAGTGTTATTTAGTTTTATAAAAATATTGATTTTTTACATCACAAGTATGAGTAGCACCATAGTGAGCAAAGCTAGAGCTGTTAGAAGGTTGGGCCGTCCTAGATGAGTCATCATATGCCATCAAGAGGCATGGTTGTAAATGAAACCCCATCATGCAAGCTATCTCTTGAAGTTATCATTTGCATATGATGAAGAGACACCTAAAATATTTGTACCCTCAAATTTTCAATAGTATAAAGTATCAGTTTTATTCCTTGAGAAATTTTTATGAAAATTAATTTCTTTGTTTCAGAAAGATATAGTGACAGCCTTCAAAGAGTGAGGTTTTAAAGTAAAGAAGTGAAATTTTATTTAGGACTCTATCAGTTACCTTAGATTTAAGGAGGAAATTAGATGAAAATTATTATCTTTTATGACTTTGACAAAATCAAATTCAAATTTGCTTAGGAATTGCAAGAATCAATCCCTCTGTGATACAGTGGATTTGGTTAACTACTAAGTTGGAATTTAAGTTACAATATAATGGAAACTAAATACTTAATGAAAATATAGAATCAGAATGTATAGAGAAATAAAAATTGTAGAGAATAAAGAATCACCCATATTTCTATTTATCTGTAGCACCTTAGGAGAGAATCAACCCCATAATCTTCACAATATCTGAATTTATTTCTGGTTATAGCATAAAGTTTCATTCAAGAAAAACAGCATTTATCGAATGCTAATTTTCTTTGCTGTAGATGCTGCAATATTTTGGATTATATATGCATATTTTTAACAAGAAATTTTTTCTTGGTAAACTTGAGTTCATCTCCCCTTGTCTTCCGATTGTTACTCATTCTTTGCTCATTCATTCCAACTCTATAGTAGGATGGCTCCTGAACCAAAACTACTACCCCAAGAGGAAGTGACATATGCAGAGCCTGTTCTCATACCAACTGCCAACAAGTCTCTTGCTTCATCACCAAAAAGCACTTTGAGGAAAACACATGCTAATGCCCCTCCTGCAGAAACCCTGTTCCAGTTTGCAGATAACTACACTCCACCTCCTCCAAGAGATCCCTATGCACACCAACGAGGGCGTGATAACTTTGGCACCCTCCGTAGTCATCAAGGAGATTCTTTTGGCACAGCCCACAGGGGAGGAGGGGTTGGCGGTGGGGGTCATAGAGCTGGCATTGGGGATGGATTCGGCACTGCAAGGAGCGTGAAGAAAGTTTATCTCTGAGAGGCGGAGGGGGCCGGAGACACAGCGGCTAAGCGACAGAGGAGGACGGGAAGCGCTGCAGGTGGGCGGGTCAGAGGGCAAGGCACCACGGGAGGAACAGGGAGATCAGGTGGACATCCCCTGGCGGGGTCATCGCCCTCTCCCTCTTCTTCAGCCTCCTCCCCGTCCCCACCCTCTTCTTCTCCTTCGCCACCATCCTCCTCTCCCTCGCCGACTCTGGTCCCCGTGCATCACGCTCTGCCTCAGAGCAGCGCCCCTGAACCTCAGCATGCACCCTGCAGCTATATCTACAGGACCTGAGAACTCCGTCTTTGGCTGTTGGAGCTCCGTTGCCCCCAAAGAGTGAAGCGCCTGGTTGATATGTGTCAACTGATCGGTTGAGGATGGAGAGGAGTGCGCAACATGTTATTGTCAACGATTGACCCAGTTGTTTTAACTGGAGCTGGCTCATTGTGCGTCCACTTTTATGGTCGCCTTGGTTTGGTGTGGTGCTCATGGTCAGTTCTTTAAAGGCTGGAGTATTTTCTTTTGCCTGAGGCCAACTGGACTTCCTGTAATCAGGGATTTGACCCTTGCATTATAATCTTTTATTGCATGTTTAATATCGGTGAATGCCTCATTCTTACTTTGTGCGTCCTTTCCAGGAACTCTCTAATGGACATAATTGCATGTACAGATATTTATAGGCATGAATTAAGCAGATGGAGCCTTTGGGCCCGTTAATGCAGAATTTTTACTGCTGGAGATTTTGCTAATGTAAATATGCATGTAAAAGAGTAATTGATGTTTTGATGTTTCTAGTTACAATTGTAATATTCAGTATGCAGTGATCATTTGAGATGGAGAGTATTGTTTCGTAAAGACTGAAATCACCTATTCTCCTGTGAACTCAGGAGTTATCCCATACAATTCAAAACAGGGACACATTGTCTCAGCTGAAAAGATTTAGGTAGATGTTGCTACCATATCTTTTGACTTTGTGTCCATTTTAGAATTATTGTCAACCTGTCAATTCCAATAGCACTTAGGACATACAATGTATGAAATATTGAAATTTTAGTTTCAAGAAGGAATGAATCAGTGAATGTGTTTTTCAGTGTGTGTGATAGCATGCATGCATGGATGGATGTATCTCGAGATACATTCTAGGTCTGTAAAACCCATTGTAGGAAAGGTTATACTCAGGCTTTTAAACCAAAGAGAATTTTAGATATTGAAATACCAATAACCAAGCACACTTAGCTTATTTTCTGACTGGCAGTTTGGCTGAAAGTTAAATGAGGTATCCACACCAATAGAAGACATGTTCCTCAAGGGTGGTGTGAATTATGCTCTTCCATTCTAGTGAAAATGGAAGATGATTTCCCCATTTTTCTATATCTATAGGAAGTCATACGTTTATCGTAATAGCTATTATTGTTGGAACATTTACTAAACCAATTTTTAGAATTTGGTACATAGATTTTAATTTTTCATGAAGGAATAAAAATTGGATGTTTGCTCCAATATTTTTTGTGTAAATTGAGTTCATAAAATATGAAATATTTAATAACTCCAAAGGCCTCACTGTGATCAATTTTAACCCTTTGCTGGTAAAATTTAGCTTAGTTTTCATTTGGTTTTTGAATGATCATTGTCAATATGGAGAAACTGAAATGAATTATCAGCAATGAATATTGTGTGACTTTTTCAAAATTTTACTACAAATTGAGCATTTCAAATTTAAGGTATTCAAAGAAATGTGTCTGCCATCTCATAGAAATATACAAGCTTTTTAATAGATTTAGGCAAACTGATTCATTTTTTTAATTAATTGAATATACACATTTTGAAAAATTTATTACATTTAATAAGCATTTTAGCATATTTATTGTTTTGATGATTTTTTAATGAAATTCATTCGTGTGTATAATAATTTTGCCTAATCTTCACTGCCACATGAGCAAATTGTCATATGCTAACTCATCAACCTAGAGCAACTTTTTAATCTCAACTTGATTCTCCATGGTTAATCTTGATGTCAATGTTGACTCTAAAATGACATATTAATGCTCCATTTTGATTGTTGGTTGAATAATTATTTTATATATTTTCTGTGATTGCTCATTTTGATTTTGTTTAGGCTTCCAAGAACTGATCATGGGTAATGAGCCTATATGTTTTCAAATTTGCACAATCTTTCCTTTTGATAATAAATCCTCATATAAATGTGCAACTCTTATTTCATAGAAATTCATCTTTGAAACTATATTGTAAATAAAAATGTTGGAATAATTACGGATTGTGTGCCATGAGAAATTATTTTGGCTAAACTATTGTTCCATTTCCATTTCCGTAATTGGTTGTGCATCTTTTAGCTGAAATGTTTCTAATATTGTATAAAGATTCTTATGCTTATTCCTAAAAGTGCAGGGCCAGCTATTTTGTAATGTAATGCAAGTTTTATAATGTAAGTTCCAATGAAAAAATGTATCCTTAGATTTAGCATTAAGGTTAACTTATATATCCATGTGGCTTTTGCCACATACAAATCGGGAAATGGCATACCAACAGCCAACTCAACCCAGTATCTAATGAAAAGTGCCGCCACAATGTAATTTTATAATTAAAATTGTGTCTGATCTTATGCATGATTCACTCTTTGAGTTTGGAATGAAAGTTATTTATTTTTAGTGTGGTGAGGTATGCAAACTGTGGAAAGTGCAAATGCTGTAATACATTTCTCAAGGAAAAATACTGAAATATATTTGTGTTGGCCTACGATGACACGGTATCTCAACATTAATAAAATCAAAACTCACACAGACATGGCAGTTTACCTCAGTCCTGAATGGTTAACTGCTATCCACATAGCATATATTTGGAGTATTGCAAATAATCCAATGATGTAATCTCTCTATGTTAATAATTTCCTGGTCTGTGTGCAGTATTTGTAACATTTGTTTGGAAAAGGATTTTGTCATTAATGAGTAATGCATTAAGAATGGTTCACTACCACTACTACATATATTCCTACTTGGATGCATTAAGAGTTAAATTTTTCAAATTTTAAACAAAGTCACAGAAGAGTAGAATAAATAAGTTTGAGCACGTATATTTATCTTGTGAGCATTTAAGGGAGAAGAATAATCTTCATAATGTTCACTATATCTTTTTACTGATTTCATAAGTGAAAAGACTATATTTGGAAGATAACAATAGGAACATCATTTGAATTAGAGAGTACCATATATTTACAGGAGATAAATTTCTTCTTTTTGCCATTTGTAGAAAATTGTCCAGTCCCTAGAAGCTGATTAGTCTAGTTTTGGACATCCGTGCCTGTAGGGTCCGATAAGGAAATTGACATTTTAAGGGAAAGGTAATGTGATAATAACTGGTTCTCAAAACTTATTGAGTCTTATCTTTCACAATACAAGTAAATCTTAAGGTAATGCTATATAGTTTAAAATTTGGCTCTCAGGAGAGAATGCAACACATTCCACTCACTTTATTTTGCAATGAAAATTAAACAATTTATCAATAGACTGGTTTTGTTATACATTAGGGATATTTGCCAACATCTGTTCATTCATCTATTTTCAAAGTAAGCCAATGTCAGTTTATCCAACATATAACTTCATTGATTCCAGTTAATAAATGTTCATGAAGTATTATGACCTGCATATGTAAGGGCAGTATCATCTGTAATATTTTCTTTTGTAAACAATGTACTGATACTATACTAAATAATAAATGACTTTGAATAGGATGTTTTACAGATTAATTACCTCACTTTTGAGTAGTGGTGAGTTTTATATTTAGATTTGGTATTCCCCTATCCTTCATTGGTGGATTTAATTATAAATTGACCCTTGATGTGGAAGAATTGAGTAGAGACTTAACTCTTCTCCCAGGAGTCTTTCCATAGCCTCTTGGTACAGAATACATTTATAGTATTTGAATAGTATTTAAAAGTTGTTTTTATTACATTGTGATTTCTTTCAGCATAATATATTGCAGCAAGTAAAAGTAGAATGTAATTTTATCTTTGCAGTTAAATTAATCATTCAAGTTTTTCTTTTAGGAATTTCAAGATATATCAGTCGGAATGAATAATCAAATAAAATATCTGCAAGTAAACCTAGAAATCTATTGACAAACAGTTGTGAATCTCTGGACTGAACTTTTACTAATTGTTAGCACATTCCATGTTGAATGACAATCTCATCCTAAAAATAAATTGAATTCAAATGAATTGGGAACCCAGAAAACTGCATGCAAATAGAATCCAATTAATCTTTCTTAAACATTAAGACATTTTTTAAAAATGAAATCCATGAAGGATTTTAGTTCCTCGTCTTCGGTTTTATCCCTATATTCCTTGTCATAAACATCATTAATTACACTCCTTACTACCCTCTCTTGAGTTCAATGCTATTTGAAAGAAAGTCAGATTAGAAATTAAAGTAAGCCTTTAAGAGTGGTTTTATTCAGTTTAACTAGTCTAATTTTTCCATAGTTGAAAATATTTTAATTAGAGAATTCCAAAGTAGATGCTTGTAGGGCTCTGAGTCAATCAAGAGTAACACAGAGAAGTGAAAGGAGCTGAAGGGAAAAGAGTTCAACTTTGCTTAAGTTCTTTTATGTTTGAAACTTCATTTAACTGAGTTTCAGACCATAAGAAACTGGTTCTTTTTAAACTTCAATCACATCCTTGACCTGATTCTGACTAATAATAAATCATATTTGGGGAAGATTAGAAGAGATTTTATAAAAAAGGAATAAACAGCTTAAAAAAATGTTTTGAAAAAATTTGTATTATTGATGGATTTTTAAGAAAGAGGGGCAAGCTACAAGAAAGTATCTGAACAAGAGTTAAAAACTCTGAACTGCTTTGTGTATATGGTTGCTAAGATGAAGACTGAATAAAGGATTTAAAAGTTAAAGAATTTCCAGGTAAACCTTCATATGGAAACATCAGAGGGAAGTGTATGTGATCTATTTTAGAATCCTTATAAACATGATTTTCTAATGCAGTGAATAAGAATCCTTCTAATGTTAAAATCACTGTCATCATACCCATGAAAGCAGAGATCTGGTGTACTCCAGGATATTCTTGTCGAAATATTTTTTTTAAGTGTGACCGAGTTATGAGGACAATGATTAATCTATCGGAAAAGGTTGACTTCAAATTCAGTTGAAATTCACCTGCTAAAAATGCATTTTGCATCAATGTATAGAAAATGCGATGCATTGTCTGCCTTATGTAGAAGATATTGTAAGAAAAATCTTGTAAAGAATGATTCCTGAATTAAATTACAAAACAAGAAAAAGAAAACACATGCAACGCTTCTTTTCGTTAAAGTAGAGGTCTTAGTAACGTTTGAAATGTTCGCCACATGCGTACATCGATAGAATCGACCTCTAATATAAACTTTGGATGTTTCGATACATCGTACTGGCGAAAGGAATTGGTTGATATTTTCACTTGAGATAAACATTTCGACTGACAATTATACGGAACGTTTGCTTAAGTGTTTTAGGAATTGTAAGCACATTCATTTTGTTAGCTCCTTAGTAATGTCACTCGTTGCATATGATAATAGTGATGATTCCGGCGATGAGAGTGATGAAAATGTAGATAAATCTGAACCCCAAGCTTTCATCAACGATGTCCCTGACACTCGGGATAAAATCCACGATTCGTCGGAGTCTGAGGGAAGAGTTGATGAATCAGAAACACATCATAGTTTAGGAGACGCTCTTCCTCGACCAAAGCAAAGCCATGTTACATTAAGTACGGAAGAGCTTACTCAACGTCTTTTATTTTCGTCAGGAGCCTTATCCAAGAATAAGAATAAGTCCTCAGAATCGCTGCACAGAGCTGAAAAAAGAAAAGTAGATGTGCCAGTAACTTCTGCAACTGTCAGGAGTCACAATATTAGCAGCGGAAAGAAGACTGTGAAGATAACACTGCCTTCGCTGTCAGAGGCAAGTTAATAACTTCATTCGCCCCTCTCTTTTTTGAATGGATCTTAGTAAAAATTATAATTGAATTTAAATTTTATCCAGTTCGACGAAGAGGAAGAATCAAAGCCGAAGAAACTGAAACCTTCAACAGTATGTATTTTGTATTTTACGAAATTTAAATATCGTGAAAATGTAGCTGATTAGCATATAGCTGTGATAGGTATTATTTTAATTTTAATCAAATCTTTTTCTTTCAGAAAGGATCGGGATTATTTTCGCTTTTACCAGCTCCGAAAAATCTTGTGGTGAAAGAGACAAACAGGAAATTAATTCCTCGCACAGTATCGAAAGACACTAAGACAAAATCTGTTGTGCCTGTAGTGAAGAAAGTTGTAAAGCAATCGTCCTCTCTCATTAACTATCCGGATTCCGGCGATGAATCTGGAGGAGAAGATGCATCAACAGGAGATTTCTTTTCCTTGACGTCTAAAGAAGTAGAAACCGATACTTCAGTGGAGGAAAATCTAGTTCCAGATCTTCCCGACGAAAATTTACTTGTACATAATCATTCTGGTACATTACCTTTGGCTGAACTGCGGCCAGGTAATAAAGAGGAAACACCATCTTGTTCTTCAGTCAATTCTGCAAACCAAAATGTTGAAGAAGTTTTTGGTCCTCAACCAGCTGAAAGTAAATATGCAGATACGGAAGAAAATGAACTTCAGTTAGACGAAGAGGCTGTAAGTGTAATTAGAGTACAAAGATTCAATAACGTTTGTTATAGGCAAGTTATGCGTTATTAACCATTCAATTCTACGCTTTGGACTTATGTTCTGTTGGATACACACAGAGTCCAATAAAATATGGGTATATAATCCATTTATTGACATTAATTTGAATCGACGAATTAAAGTTTAACAGAAGTAATTTAGTGTAATCTTCATTGCCTGAGAAAAATTACGAGTCTCAAAAGTTGTTCATGATGTCAGCTTCATATTTTTCAGTTCTACTGTCATTATTTTTTGATATTTATAATGCATGAAGTTCTGAAGTCATAATTTCATTTTTATGCTAGGATGCATCATTAATAATTTTTTTATTTACCTTACAAAGATCAAGGTTTTTTCTTAACTGGGTTTTAGATGAAGCTATCGCTTCAATAAAAAAATTAAGAATAAACTGTAGAAATTTCTATCATTATGAACTTGAAAGATAAGATCTAAGTTGAAACAACTTTTATTGAATATGTGATCAAGGATAATTGTTGTAATTTATTTAGCAAAGTCATTTCCTTATTCTACTATTGAACTGTCATATAGGTTGTAGATTGATGGTAGTCTCCACAATTAACTTTTCAATGTCTTTGATCCAATCCTTTGGTGATGGATACATTCATGGTATTAATTATAGTGTAGAGTTACTTCTCTGAATCTTTGAAAAGTTGGCAATAGTTGATGTGGTACTCAATATGTTGATTGATACTTTATTATTTAGGGTGGATGAATATAGTTTTCTGTCTGTTTATTTATATATTACAATTAATCATTGCATGTAGATTTAGTTATTTATGTCCTGTGATTCCAGATAACAAGACTTTGTGGTCGCAGAGGTCGTCAAGAGATATCTGAATCACAGATTATAGATGTATGTGGGGAATCTCACCTCCCAGATCCAAAAGAATGGCTGACAAAGCAATTAACGGAGGAACAGGAGACGAGAAGCCACCGTAGACGGGATGGTCCAACAACTCAACAGAGACGCAAGCATCAAATCACTTACCTCGCTTTCCAGGTCAGCCTATTGCTTTAGTATTTTCTACTTGTAGTCATAATTTCATATTACATGATTATATGCAATGATGCTTTGTTACAAAATAGCAATTATAATCTGTTGTTTTCTGTAAGCCCTGCTTTTATAAGAAAGATCTCAGATATACCAATGACAGATACCTATGGCTTCTTTCACCTCCACTACTAAACACACTTCTTATATATATACATATATTTATTTTTTCACTTCCTCTCTCGCTCTATATATATATATGTATATAAATATAGAGGAAGTGTGTTTCCATTTGACCTTACCAGTGCACTTAAGATATTTTAGTAAATTATTCTTTCTTTTTACAATATATATTGGTGTTTGGGTAATGGAAGAGTGCTTTTAAATGAGGTGTTTATCTTTTCCAGGCAAAGGAGCGTGAACTTGAGTTGAAGAACCAATGGGCTCAAAACAGAATGTCTAGAAGGCAAACACAAGCAAAATATGGTTTTTAAATTTTTTTATAGGTGAGAAAGGTTAAACTTTTATACTGTATGAAAATTAATGCTGGCAAAATGATCTTCATTAATTAAATATGTTATGAAAAGGTACTTGAGTCTTGATATTTTCTATTTAATTGCTTATAATTAAAAACTTCCATGATTAATAAAAAATTTACAATACTTTTAATCATGGGAGTTTATTTACATTAATAATTAGCACAAGGCTAACCTTGAACTTGTATAGTGTATGCTTATAATTAATTGTAAAGATTTGAAGATAGTGTACTAAACTCTTATTTGAAGAAAATATTTTAAACCAATGGAAACATATCCATGGAAATACAATTGGTCATATATTTGCTTGTAAAGTCGAAGATTTCCGCAGTGATCGAGTGATTCCATGGCCTTTTTCCAGGGTTTCACCATGATGGACAAAGCAGCAGCGACGACGTTTCACCTGCGTTGCAGCAGGCTTCTTCAGGTCGAAGAGTGAACCTGCCAAGCAGGCGAAACGGCGTTGCTGCTGCTTTGTCCATCACTGTGGAATCCCTGAAAAAAAAACATGGAATCATCTATTTGCTTGATAATTTTTGACTTTCAATGAAAACCATAAACATAAACTCAACAATTTGAAATACTTTAAGTATCTCTTAATCTCTTAAATACTCCTATTGCCAGGTCAATCTTTTACCATATGTAGAAATGACATCAATACAGGATGTCCAAAAGCAGGTGTGGAAGTAGTGAATTCAAATTTGAATAAAGTGAAATTATTCTAAGTTTATGGCTCATATTTGACCATATTTATATCTGACTACAATAATGAATAAAAAGGATGTAATTATTCTGTTGCTTTCAGTTTTCTTTGGAGGAAAATTCTTCTCAACATAATAAAAAATATAAACTTCGTTTAGGAATAAAACTTAATTGTTTATTATATTTTGGTAATGTAACAGCAGTTCAACCTTTAAAATAACATCTTGGAACTTATTTGATTCCAAAATAACTGTTGGTTTCTAATGGCATTTGATATTGCTTTCATTATTATTTAGGCCTTAGATATAATAGTGGTATTATTAAAATTGCTACAACAATATGAGCTCCTGCCAGGAAACAAACGTAGGCCTCTAAGACAAAGGTACTACCCTTTAGGTAATTCAGGAGTGCCATAGGTGTATTTGATATACAGTGCCATTACAGAATAATCTTTAAATGTTGGAAACTAATGTTTAATGCTTAATTAGCAGGATATTCACATCTATCTGCTAATAAACAGGGAAAAGCTACCCCTTGGAAGTATAGATACACAAAGGGTTGAGGTTGAACCCCTGAAGTAGGATGAATGCTACTAGCTGACTTTTTACTCCCATTCTTCATATAGATTTCTAAACATGAATTGACAACTCTTCTACAAAATTATGCTTATTTGACTGCAAGGCATGTTTCAAAGGACACATAGGCTCTATTAACAACCAAGCAAATTTTCCAGTCTCAATTATCTCAAAGATTTTTTTTATTTTCATAGTAATGGAACATAAATTAGGGGAATGAAAATGATAGCTTTGACTGTTCAAGAGGTGGGAACCCTTTTTATTGGAAAAGCTGCTTTTACCATTTGGAGCACTTGAAAATTAGGCTATACTTGAGAGCCATATAATTATCAATCATATAGTTCAACATGAATATATAATGGATGTAAGCAGTTCTAATCACCAGCTAAACAAAAGTTGAAGATTGTCTATTTTATTTTCATTTTCAACAAAATGATTGAAATAATGCTTTGAAGCGAAAGCCTCACCTCATCACCCCAACTAGATCTTGATTTCCTACATTCAGAGTGAATGTGCATTATATATAATATTCCACATTGCAGTATCTATTGATGACCATCAGTAAATTTTGGGTTAGTAAATTGATACTTCAAGATAATCAACAGAGTTTGTGTTACCACACAGAAACTTATTGCTATCATTTTATGTTAATGCATTTGATTTTTACCATTTCATTGACAGCTGTATGGTAAATTATAAATTTGTAGAAAACATTTGTTCCTGGACTGAAATTCTAAGAACAATTGGATTTAATAAATTATTCTTTTTCTTAATGAATGAAAAGACTGTCAATGTACCATATGCAAAATTGTTCTTTGTATCATTTATATAAAATAAGTTATGTGTGCCTAGTTACATTACATTTACAGCGCTTGCTGTCAAACGAAAGACAGCGATCTTCAGATACAGCAGTTCATTTGCAAGCATTTCTTGAGAATTTGAGGCCTCAAGTTGACTCGATTTGAAAAATAAGAAATTGGTAGTAGAAGGGTAATACTAGCTATGTTACCTTCAATTCTCACTAGATATAAATGCTAATTACTAATATGTATTTGCATCTTCAACTCCCAAAGGCATTGAATCTAAGGTAGACCAGAATTATTATTAGTAAAGTTGAATTGAACATATTCTTTGTATTAAATTATCATCTCATTTCAAATATAATTGTATTGGATTCATATTTTTATATAATTACAATCTTTCCATGGAATTTTCCTCATGCATTTATAAGAAAGACAATTTCAACTATGCCCAATTTTGTTAAAGGTACCCTTTTGAAAGAAGTTAAATTTTACCAAAATCTTTTCACAAGTAATCAATTTAGAGTAGATGACTATATTGCATGATGAGGAAATAATACTTTTCAAAATACCCTTTCCTATTTTTTATGATGGGAGTTATAGATAAATGTATAATATTTGAATTTTATGGGGAAAAATCAGCAGTATATTGGATTGCAAAATGGATGTGTAAGGATAAAATGCCATTACTTCAAATACATGGATAGTTCATAAAAAGTAACCAATATTCAACAATGTGACATTAAATGAAAATTGAGAAAATTCTGGTTTAACATTGTTATGCAAATATATAAAGAAAATCATATGAACTTCATTTATAACTCATATTGAAGGGATTAACTGTTTCCGTCATCAAGTCTTTCCATCACAATTGAAGAATGAGTAGTAATTTATTTTATCCTTTACCATTCATTTTAATAAACTAATGAATGTACGAATTTCATCTCTAAAAAAAGATTAGCTAAAGAAATGAAATACCATACAATTAAGAATGTTTAACTTAGGATCTTTGAAAACTTTTGGAGATTTTTTCTTTTGAATGCAGTTCTATAAGAATGACTAATTTACTAAAATATGTATCATAAGAGGGAGATATGATAGAAGGCAGTTTGGGAAGAAGTTAGAGAATTATTAAATAAAAAACTTATCATTCATTTAATGTTCTATTATGAGTTTGGATGAGCTATCAAATAGTTTTTTTAACCATAGAATATTATGCTTTGTACGAGATATATAATGATGTGAAGAAAAATGCACCATGAATTTGAAGCAATTAGGGAAAAATTTCATAATTTCACTTGCACTACAAAGTAGAATTGCTGAAAGTGCTTCAACAGTCCTTTAGCATTCATAGGCACCCTTCAGGAAATGAAAACAGGGCTACTTTTATCCAAGTCGAGCATGCTGCCCACAGGGACCCTTATGCATCACAGAATTTATTCAGGTTTTGAATAGTGTTCAATAATTGTAATTGTGAAACAATTTGTTTTTCTTTCTCACTCAGGCTGACTAACTGAGAATTGTATGAGGTACTTCCTTGAAAGCTGTCATGAAAGTTCTCTTAGAAATACAGTAGACTTCATTTCTAGTGATAATGAAGAGGAGTATTTAATAAAGGTACTAAAAGGGATTTGTGAGACCTGAAAGGTGGGGAACTTGTTCTAGTACATATATTATCACCCATGTTTCATTGTAAGGAACTCTCTTAAGGCCCCCAATGAGAGGAAGAACATTTGAGATAATTCTTCTTGCAATCATTTCATATTATGTTTTTTCTTTGCAAAATTTTTGCAATTCGATCAATTTTGCAAAAAATTTAAATGTTCTTATTTCATGTATTTGTATAGTTGCTTAAGCCAAAAAAAATCAAAATTCTAAATAGTAAACCACTTATTTCATTAAATCTCTGTCTTCCAGCAAAATTCATGTTGATTCTAGCTATTAAATCAGTGCAATATCAAAGATCATTAAACACCCACATCGATACATCATGCAAGGCGCTGCAAGGAAATATTTTAAAGCTTTTGTTTTGCTAAAATATAGGACTCCCAGATAGCAAAGTGAGTAGTGATTCATCTTTCCGTGGAGGTAGTCCCAGGTTCAAATCCTAGTGGGATTCCTATTTTGTGAAATAACCTCAGATGTCGAAGCATTTTTAACAATACTAATACCAAATTACAACAAACAACTGATATTTTGACTTCTGAAGAATTTTTCTCCATGTAAAATTGAAAAACAAAAATTTATTTTTACTTTTACTAACATTCATAACATTACAGAATAAATTCTTTTTTGCTTTTTTTAATCGGGCATAAAGGGTCAAATGGAAGTCATGCGCCTAAAATAATTTTACTTTGCTCAAATTTGATTTCACCACTTCCACACTTGATTTCACTTCACTAATTATGCCAGTTCCTACAGTGACATTATTTTCACGTATAGTAAAAGACTGACCTGGCAACATAACCATCTTTTTCAATAAAGTTAAATGCACGCAAGCATTCTCTCCAGGCATTATCATTTCATTTCCTTCCATTAAGTCGATTCTACACGGAATATTCCACGTTTTACTGAAAAGTTGTTGAATGTATTTGCTCAAAATTGGTTTACTGCGTCCACCTTCAGATCGCGAGAGAAAGTAAACGTTTGCAATAAAGTGGTTACTAATAGAAGCACTCTTGCTTTCACAAAACAACATCCCTTTCTGTACTGCAGTAATTTTTACACCTCGGAGAAGAGCGCCCAAATTATCACCAGCAACTGCTTTAGGGACAGACTTTTTGAATATTTGCACATCCGCCACTGATGTCTTTATGTGTTCGTCAAAACCTAATAAATCTCCTTCGGCATTTTTTCTTAGAATACCCCTGGTGAGTGTACCTGTTACAACAGTACCTCTTCCCGGTACAGTGAAAGCATTATCAACTGGTAACAAAAATGGGGATTTAGTGTCTCTGGTTGGCTTTGGTATATGTTTATCCAAAGCATTCAGAAGGGATTTTACTGATGGCTCTCCCAAAGGAGAAGGGTCACCTTTGAGAGCCAATAAAGCTGATCCAATTATGACAGGAGTTTCTACACCATCAAAGCCAAAACCAGTTAGGAGCTCGCGCATTTCAATTTCAACTAATTCAATGACATCTTCATTCACGGTGTCGGCTTTGTTGATAAACACAACAACTTTTTCAACTCCCACTTGTTTCGCCAAAAGTAAGTGTTCCCTAGTTTGAGGCATCGGTCCATCGTCTGCAGCCACAACTATCACAGCACCGTCCATTTGGGAAGCACCAGATATCATATTTTTTATGTAATCAGCATGTCCAGGACAATCAGTGTGAGCATAATGTCTTAGTTTAGTCGAATATTCTATATGAGTTGCGTTAATTGTTATTCCTCTGGCTTTTTCCTCAGGCGCTCTATCGATTTCATCATAAGACATAAACTTGGCCAAGCCTTCCTTCTCTAAAACCTTTGTGATAGCAGCAGTCAAAGTTGTTTTTCCATGATCTATGTGTCCTATTGTGCCGACGTTACAATGACGGACTTCTTCGACAGTACAAAACTCTCGGCTTCTGCCACCACTATGGTACATCTTGAGAATGGTATATTCTTCGTCAGCGAATATGCACTGCGAATTTTTGGTTGTCCTAATAAAGCGCACGTTTCTCGGAGAGGATATATGTTCTGATTTGCGAAACAAAGTCCGAAAGCAAGAGTATCTCATCTTCCACGGCCCACACAGGGCCACTCTGTAGAGAACATCCATGTTCTTTGTTTACCATAACGCATTTCGCTGTTTCATTATTCTCATGCGCTTTTTTAACCAGCTTGCTGTCTACCCTATTATAGGATTTGTCATATCCGCGGAAGATGTTTCGGTCACGTTAAACTCCTCAACTATTTACTTTTAATGACATCTGTGTAATTTGGTTCTGTTGGAATTGAAAGGTAAATTTCCACTTAAGCACATATTCTGCACTAAGGTAATTACTCCGAGGTAAATGCGAGAAAACCTCTTAAATGTGATTTTGCGTCATATTTCTTCAGCATTACGTCAACAAAAATAAAAATTTTATGAATCATGGTCACATGCAAGTTCGCGTCTCGATAGTGGATGACTTTTACTTTGATTTTTAACTCCTAATATTAATTTAGGAGGTAAGGTAGGTATCTAGTATTTATTACTAATTCATATATTTAGGTAACTATGTCTATGAATTACTTTTCCGTTTTCGTCGGATAGTTTTAAACTTTTGACAGCCACCGAATGAAATAAGAAATTTTAGTTACGTCATGTTCCCTTCTTATATATTGTGTGCTGCAGAGGATTTGCCATAAGGGAAAGAACCGTCCTACGGTGATATACGCTGACTGCGGCTTTCATTTCGGGTAAAGTTAAAACATACTTTATTACATTTGATTTCGGTGCATAGCTTTGTTGTATTAAACATTACTGATGAAGTTATATTTTTCTTTATTTGGTTCACTTTAGCAAGAATGGCGGAAGAGACGTCTTTTAAAGCTACATTGTATCTCGAAGGTTCATCGGGGAAAAATGAAGTTCGTCGCTTTGTTTTGCCCAAAAATGCGTTGACAGATTTTCTTTTCCTTAGGGAAAAGCTAAAAAATGTATTTCAGTCGCTGCAATCCTTGCCATTCAACGTGCTGTGGGAAGGTAAGATTAGTTTAATATTTGTTAATGTAGCCTTAAATATAGTTTTGTATCCCATTCTGACCTCCGTCTTCCTCCGTTCATTAGATAGCGAAGGAGATGAAATTTTGATATCTAGTAATGAAGAATTGAAAATTGCAATAAACGAAATGAAAGGCGAAGTATATAGGTTGAAGATTGAAGCGAAAAGTGTTGCCAGTGGGAAAGATGAAAATGCAGAAGGTAAGTTACCTAAATCTTAATCAATGTACTGTGCCTGATAATCATGACCTCAAATAGATACTTCCACCCATACAGTTCATCCATACGTTAGTTGTGACGGTTGCGGTGGGGATGTGAAAGGATTCAGATACAAATGCATCGAATGCCCTAACTATGATCTGTGTTCTGCGTGTGAAATTAAATGTCTCCACAAGGAGCATTTTATGATTCGACTTCCGCAGCCTATTACTTGGGTATGTTTTCCTGTTACTCATTTTGACGTTTTTGTGTGTTATTCATCAAGTATCTGTTGTTTAAGCTGCTAAATATTTAGAAATATCATTACATCGGTTAGAAATGGTTATTATTTTATAATTTCATTCGCTTTGAATATTTCATCACCTTCCAATTTTCTTCTGCCCATTTAATACTTTTCCAATTTTTGCCTTGCTAATTCCTCAGAATCCCAATTTTGGCCAACGTTTGGTGCATCACATGAATAAATCAGCAAGAAAATGTAGAAATCATTCTGCAGATGGATGTGGAGAAGATGGGGCTAGACAACATCACCATTGCCATTTCGCTGGTCATTCGCGAGGAAACAGAAACCAGACCAGATATGGGTCATTCCCTCAGCTTCTTCATTATATGTTTAGAAATGCATGGGCTTCCAATGTTGATATGGGTGCTACTCAGGATTTTGGAGGCTTTGGTGAGGAAGAAGCAGCAGCTGCCCCCCCTCAAAATGAGCCAGAAACAAAAGATGGAGAGAAATCCTCGCAAGAAAAAGATGATGATAGTCGTTTGAACTATCTGAAAACCATTGGAGAGACTGTGGCTTCGCTACTGGATCCACTAGGTTTGTTGGATATTTTATCCTTATTTCATTTATAATAAATTCTGTTTCAAGTATTTGGTGAGTTTTCTGTATTCTCTACTGATTTAATGGAAAGCATATCTGTCTTTTTTGATGTTACCATTTCATATCGGAAGCATTTGCTGCATGTAATGTAGTTAAATCAATAAATGAAATTATTGTTGAAATTTCACTTCTATAGTTCAGAGATGCACTTCAATATTATTTGATTTTTTCCTTCCTCTTATAAATAATAATAATCTTTTTAAGTCCATTGTGGTTTTTGGCAATCCTGTGTTTTATTTTAAAACTTATGGTGTATTATTTTCTAACATTTTTTTCTTGATGATTGCATCTTTCAAGCTATATTTAAATCTGTTATGTCAGCATGGATATATCTTCAATTCTGTTAACATTTAATACTGCTAGTCTCCTTTGTTCTCTATCTTGTTAGCTTAGAACATAAAGGTGCAGTATGTTTCTTCTGTATCATCTGTAAAAGGTTGCTTGTTCTGTGTGAGAAAGAGGCAAGAATTGTGACAATGTTCAGATTTTCTTTTAGAAAAGAGCCGTAACAAAAGATGGGGAGACATAAATAAAGTAGGTATGGCTTCTTTTCTGAACTATCTAAGTGGTATGAGCTTGTATGGTATAAGAAATTAAGCAACCCGAAATTTGAAGGATGATGTTTTACTGTGTATAAAATCTACATTCAGACTGCACACACTACAATGTTTTTGGAACCATAGTCTTAGTCTATCATAATAAATACCGATGAAAATTTCTACCCTCCTATAAGACACATCCTACTTTTTAGCCTAAATTTATTATGAAAGATATGTCTTACATGCAGGTATGTTCTGTATTTCTAGCCTGACCCACAAGGTATGCTGATGTTATAATGGTTTTTATTGTTTTTCCATCTCAAAAATTGTAATATTTACAAATTTTTACAATACTTTATTTTCCTTTGACCAATTACTGGAAAAACGTAGTCTGTTAAATTTCCAGTGTGTGACTGATTGATTGTAATGCACATATCAATTTTTTGATCATTAGGTATTGATGTAAACATTGAGGTGGAGACAAATAAAGATGGAAAGGCAAAATGTAACATAAAGCAAAAGGGAAAGCCAGAGACAAAGAGCAACAACACCAGTGACCCTCCAGCAGAGTGTACATCAACTGACAGCAGCCAATCTAAGGAAATGGAGGAACCTCCAAAAGATGAGAAACCTACTACAGAACTTGACATTGAAGTAACTACTGCTGTAAAGGAAGAAACTCCATCAGATAATGAAGATTGGACCGTTGTGAATGGAGAAGAGTCAGCATCTACTTCACGGAATGCTAAAGAAGAAGCCCCTGCAAATAAAGGACCAGAGTCCTCTGGTATGTATGACTAAAC
Organism: Pachydiplax longipennis; assembly: GCA_036926295.1. NCBI lineage: Eukaryota > Metazoa > Arthropoda > Insecta > Odonata > Libellulidae > Pachydiplax > Pachydiplax longipennis. The sequence goes on along the minus strand of JAVFKF010000024.1, from coordinate 5,895,332 downwards.
ACTTTGTCTTCATTTATGATCTTTACATGAACTACATCTCACTTCATATAAAATTAGCAGTGGCTTTCAATCTTTGTCACTTACATTCCTCCTTTAAATCAGCTAATATTCATTTAGTGGTGTTATTTAGGATTATAAACAGTAATTTACATTGAGACTTTGATGCTTTTCATTTACAAGTAGTTTGTGTAAATTAATTTTGTCATTATAGAATATTATAAGCATGTCATTTAAATTATGACTAGATAATTTGTTGATAAGGAAATCTTCTTCAACATAAGGCTTTTTAACATTAGATGGTGAATCGTCATTAATTATTGGTGTTTTTAAGAGTAACATTCAAGAAAACAAAAGTTTTATGGAAATTGCTACACAGTTTACTGAGCTATCAAAAACTCAGTTATGTTAAAATATGCTCTAGTGGTTAAATTTTAAATGATAAGTTTGGATATTAATATAAGAAATTTCATGAAAAATATACAGTTTGTTAGTATTTTAAGATCCATCATAGATCAAAATATCTCATCACATACAACTACAGTGAATTATGGATCCCAAGCATAAAATGGCTAGTCATTCCTTAAGAAATGCAGCATTTATGTGTCATATTACATGAATTTAATATTGAGAACTACAAGCCATTCAGCTATTTGCTGCAATTATGTGACTTAATTCCAGAGAAGGGTAACAGTCTGCATTCATTCTAAGAGATTTCCCATCTAGATAGAAGCTGTTAAGTTCAAGTTGGAAAATAATAGAATCATTCAAGTCTTATAGAGAGATTATAGATATATAGATGCTGACTTTTCTTAAGAAACAATCTCATTATAGTGCTTTCATTAGGTCTGAAAGGATGAGGTTTCATGAGAGAGGGAACAAACATCTAAATGTTCTAATGGAACTGTCAACATCTTAATTTGTTTTAAAATTTCAATGACATGACATTCATGCTGATAGTTATAAGTAATGATATCTAATGGTTAGTTGCATACTTTTAGAGCAATCATAGATGTAGGTGTATCCTTTCTTTTTTTCCATGAAGATGTTTGTGCAGTTAAGAAATAAACTAATCTTTTCATAAGAAAATTACTTCTCCAATTTGGCTGGAACAGAAAGAGTGATTGTAGACACTTTTAAAAGGGAAGTTATTACTTCTAAATCCAAGGAGAAATGAAAGGCAAGATAAATTAAGAAAATTCCTTGAGTAATAAGTTCTAGATGCATATCAGTTATTATAGCTAGAGCATGAACATAAAGATGAAAGCGTCTAGAAAATATATTTTCTCAGTTGAATAAGAAAATAAAAAGAAGACCAGGAAATCATGAGTATTTTTTAGGATAAGGAAACTCAATCTCATGGGAGGTCAAATTAAAAGAATTCCTTTTACAAATGTAGTGAAATAGCTAAATTTTAAATAGCAAATAGTTTTGCTATTGTGCTATAATATTTTAATGTAATTTATGTTGAAGAGTACATTGGTTGCACTCTAAGGATGTGCACGGCCAGTTTTGTCTTTGATCCTTCTTGGAAATAGAGAAGTGGGTAGAGCAGAGGCATGCAATTCAAAAGCCTTCAGCTAGCCACTGTGAGCATCCCATCACCTACTACTTACACTTTCCCTGATTTTTGTGCATTTATGTGCATACTTATGATGTCACCAATGTACCTAGTGTTTAATTTTTCTTCTATCTTAGATGCATTATTTGCCCTACAAAAAAGTATGGAATCTGCATGAATAACTTAATGCCTGACAAGTTAAGCTGTTAACAGTAAAAGAACTTAACAAATGTAATAAATTGCCATGGTGAAGAATTTCTTCAACTTTTGTATCATTCTTATTACCTCTCTTGCTTATCTATATAAAATTTAGGTGGTGCTTCTGAGCTGGAATTGGTACATAAGTTTTATATAATTTCTTACTAAATACTTAGATGCATCTATAGATTTTTATTAAATATTTTTAATAAAGATTGGCTGTGCTTATGCAAGGTGAAAGTAGATTAGGAACGTTAAAGGGTCTAATTCTGTTACAAATTTACCGCAAAATTAGTGAAAATTAAAAGTACTGGTTTTGGCTCAAATCAATCATTGTCATCCTTTTACATATCTTTTATAGTTTTACCTGCTCTTAAGGCCTTCTTTGCTTGATTTTAAGTGCAATGAGAACTTATCTATGAGCTTGTTACTTATTAACATTCCATAAGTTATTCTGGTCATTGAGTTATTTCATATATTAATCAACTTAGTCGTATAGTTTAGATTTGAAAAAAAAATCTGTAGACTAATAGATTAATCAAGAATTTTTTAATTTAACCCTTTTGCTGCCATTTTAAAATATATCCAAATGTGCATTTAAAACCACTGACTACATGAATTATACAATATAACGGTCTATGAGTGAAATATATTTAAATTATAGTTGAACAACCCTGTTTAATTTTAAAAAGAATTACAAAACTTTAACATTATGGATTTTGTTTTTCAGCAGACTTTTGAAACTTTCGTTGAGCAACTCTTGAAATATAAGTGTGGTGAAAGGGTTAAATATTTAAATTTTAAAATATACATATTTTTAAGGAGGGATTTCATGCTCTCTTCCATGTGCATAATTTTCCTTGCCAGTTTAGCACAAATGCTTGTCATCTTAATGCTTAGTTGTTGAATAAATGTAGTAAATACAATTTCATTATTATAATTGCTTCCTGAATTTTTATTAATGATTCAGATTGATGATGAAAGTGATACTATGAAACGTTACAACTTTGTGTTCAAGTATAGAAGTTTAATTTCAAAACTATGATAAGTAAAGTTGTAAAACTCTATTACATCATTCATCTGAGACCTGAACTTGGGACCTCTACATTAGTTGTAGCCATTCTTCCACCATGGCTGGGTTTCATTTTCCAAGAAATTTCTTAAACATTCAGTTGGGTTATGCTTCATTTGATAACCCTGTGATTAATGAGGTACATTGTTCTCACATCTTTGACTTCCTTTGTTTGCTGGTTTGTCCTTCAACAGATTTCTGATAATGTTCTTCCTACTGACACATTTTGAAGTTGTATACATCAATACATCTTTCAAGGTCTTTCATTTTCATCAAAAGAGCAAGTTTTCTGCATGATTTGATGTTTTAATAATCTATTTTCCAGAATGAGATTTGTAATTTTCAAATTTTCATATAATTATTTCCACTATTATCTGAAGAATTAGATTACTACTAAATACTTAATTTTGAGTATTCAAAGCAATAATTATATAGAAATAGAATTTCTAGCAATTTAGCAAAGATCATACATACATTTTATAAGTAGAGTTTTCTTAAAATACACCTTCTCCTTTTCTTGTTATTCCATAGCAGACATATAAAAAATAAACTCTCAAACATTGTGTAGGCATTCTTGCTAGGATTCTTTATGTCATCACTAATTTTTGCAAAGTTATTCTTATATCTTTTTCAACTTTGTTGGTCTCTGCCATCAGTTTTATTTGACCATAATGTTGCTTAGAGGTGTGATAGTGGGACTCCCTATATGTTTATTACATATTTGTGATGTTTGGTAAAGACTTGCATCCTTCAAATCTTTGCGGTCTTTTTGTTTGCGCTTGGATATTCCCTATTGTAATATCGTTAATGGCCATTTTATCAATCTCTTTGCTATAAATAAAATAGTGTGGCTGCTGATGGGTGTATTATGAAAATCCACACTCCAAGAACCATCAATAACTTTTTAATTTTTTAAAAGTCTCTTAGCTGATGATGGTATTCTCTTGGTTCACCTATTCATGTAATGTCTGTAGATGCTGTTGTTTTCAGGGTAATTTAAGAATTTTTGTAGCTGCTATCAAAGGATAAGTAAGTCAGGGAAAATTTTTATAGTTGTGATTAGAAGGTATGACTATCTTTCCTGTATCTTGTTTCACCTTTGCAAATAATAATAGTCAGTTACTGGTGTATTGACTGAATATAAATCTATCTAATGATATTTAAAGACTTTGAATGCAGTACTATTCATGTTATGTAAACATATATAACTGAGAAATAGCTTCTTTTTTTAGAAATTCTTGCATATTTAGTTAATGGAATCAGGACTTTGGCACCTTGAATTAATATTTATATTGAAAATGCTCATTAATATTTTTCCAGCAGTAAAAAATTTCTCATTTTTGTTTATTACTTAAGCGATTTCTATGTGTACATTTTGAGAAAAACTTAGCTCAATGATAGTTCATTACTTTTCAGCAGTCCTTTTCTTAAAATATTTTCTGTTTCTTTGGTGGATGAATACCTCTGATTAATTCATTGTTGATGATCTTGCAGACTTATATCACAACAGTTAATCACAGATCCTTTTGTTTGAAAGGACCAAAAATTACTCTGCTCCCAATTAATTATTATTTATAATAGGTAATTTCTGAAGCATCATGAGGTTTTTCTCCCAGAATTGAAATAACTAAAGTTGCTTGTTGAAGTAAGCTTACACTGGTTGCAATGAGTCCCATCATATTATGGGTTTTTATAAGCTCACAGGCTCAAACATGTTGCATGAATGATCACTTGGAAGTCATGTATATCAGCATTAATTACTCTTTCAAAGAGTATCTCATTTCATATTTCTCTTTTTGTTTCTTCTTATTCCTATTTAACAGTATTTCATGCTCTCCTTGAAAGGTTTCTTTCACTTCCCATAATGTTTTCATGGTGTGTTTGGTATCCTCTCATATGACTAACTCCCACTTGACTGACACCTAATTTAGATGACCTCACTTGAATTACATCTCATTTGGCTGATGCTCATTCGGCTGATAGCATTAGGCATTACCCCCTTTGACTCTCCATATGCTGGGCATTTCCTATACGTTGATGCAGTGCTTTGCCAACAACTGAATACCCTCACTGTTAACAAGTGATGTTTATTCCATTCTGTGACATTTCTTCGTAAAATAATTACACTTTAATTATTTACGAATAATTCTTACATGATGTTTGGAACAAATTATGGATAAACCTAAGTATAATAAGATTCAGAAGATGATGAATGCTGATTGAAGCCAGTTGTGTGTTATTTGTCTAAATGAAATGTTGTGGAGTACAATTTTTTGAGTTTCTTCCCAAATTTAAGTATTTATGAAATCAATCAGAAAAGCCTTTTTTTGGTGGAACTCCACTTAAGGAAGGAGAAGAAAATGTTATTCAGGAAATAATATTTGGAATATTTTGTGTGAAACTTTTATTAGGTCATTTCCCTACTTGCTACCTATGAATTAACAATTGTAATGATAGTTACATAGTCCTCCATGATGTTTATCAATGATTTCTCAGAGAATAATTTAAAATATCAGTTATTATTCTGTACTACCTAAATTTGGTTTAATATTACCTAAATTTGGTTTATTGATGTACTATGACATTAATGTGCTAGGATTTATGACATGAAAGTGACGTGTTGATCTTTGTGTTATGTTGATAACTAGTGGAGTCATGAAAATAAGGCCAAGGAAAGCTGAGGGTGAAGCCACATATCAATGAATAGAAGTCTGTCAAGTGAGGTGTTTGCCAACTGAGGTAGACTTGGTGTGTTTCAGATTTGTTAGAAATTTGCAGGTTTTTAAGCCTCATGAATGCTTGCAATTTTTGGCAGAAATGTAGTTTGTTGATTTAAAATGTGAATTTAAATCTACAGTTTAGATGCGGTTGGATAATCCCTGACCTAAGAAAATATTTGCGAAATTTCCCCTGAATCTATAGAAATCGCTAAGATTAAACAGTAGTTGTGCAGTGATTCTTGGAACAGAGTGTTCTTGTATTACCAAGCTGTTGACTACAATGTAAGTATTTGATCCATCCTGTATTTTTATAGAGAGCAAAACCCAGAGTATGGAACCATATTTTATAAAGAGTAAGAGAGGAGGGAAAGTGTTAATCAGCAATGGATATGCATATCACAAGCATTCTGAAAAAGTTGGAAAAACTTACTGGATTTGCGCTAAGAGACCAGAATGTGGGGGAACTGCTATCACTTGCAACAACCCCTTGGAAGTGATCAGCATGAAAGAGCACACTCATACCCCAGATCAAGAAAAGATCAGAGCCATTGAAATTGTGAATAACCTGAAGAGGGAAGCTGAGGAACATCCTGAAATGCCTCCTGCACAGCTTGTGAAAAATGCATTGCCATATGTCCCTGAGGAAGTGTTGCCTTATCTGCCTCAAAGGGCATCCTTGGAGAGAACATTGAGCAGATACAGGCATACAAAATTCTTTGAACCATCAGAATTTGTTACGGCACATCTAGATGATTCTGAAGATTATGCAAATGAGGCTTATGGTGAGCTATTCCTTCTATATGGTTAAAGTAGCGGAGGTGAAGATGATTTTAGATTGTTAAATTTGCTTTTATGAAGCGAGTTTAAGAGTTGGTATTAAATGTTTCCTAGCATCAGTGTAACAATAGTTAGTTCTATGGTTATTTGTTTGCAATATGCATCTCAGTGAGTAGAGAAAGTTTGACATCATGATGCACTCTGGAAGAACTTCCAAAAAACATTCATTTTTGGTGTGAAATTTAAATTCTTTCTTAAATCATTAATTTTTATGTGGATTTTTAAAGTGCGTTATCTATGCTTTATAAATATTTTGATAAGCTCTAATCCTGAATATACATCCATGTGAAAACTAATAGGAACAACTTCATCAAGGAAACGGGAAGGCAAAAGCAGAATTTTAGGAATTTATTTGGAATATTGCTCCCATAGGCTTTATTTCCTAATTAAAGTACTTCTTTTATCATGAATATTATTTTAAAGTCTGCCTATTTATATTGAATCATGCTTTTGACCTTAAATACTTGGAAGGATGAGTGTCTATTTCACCACCAAAAAGAAGATGTCGATTTAAAACTACTGTTCACAAGAATTTAAAGATAGATCATCGATCAGTTCGAAGTTAATGGCATTAATGGAAGAGGTGAAAAGATAAGGTTATGTATTTAATTCTTTGAATGGGAAACTATGACAGTCACAGTTTCCAAAAGTCTGTGATAGAAGAAAAGAATCAGAATGCTTAAGCTAAAACTTAGTGGCCTGAAATTATGGAGATATACTATGGATATATCCTCAACATAAATGTTAATTATATAAGTATTGTAAATTTAGTACTTAAACATATCATTGTAAGGTAGTATCAAGTTAAGTAATGAAAGCCTGTTAGTGATAGAATATCAGTGATTTCTTGATTATTTACCCATTCTCTATTAACTGTCATAATTGCATTTTCATGAACTGGTCTGATCATTGTGATCAATACTAGGAATTTATCATCATCTGATATTTTATTTGGTGTACTTGTTTTTATTAATTCCAAGAAATATTTCTTTATTTTTCACGACTAATTTGCCATTATTGAGTACTAAGAAAATGCCCAGCATGCGTTTAAATAGTTCAGTTGCAATACTTATGCAATGAACACTTATGTATTTCATATTTTCTGTTTCTTTTACGCTATTTTCATTCTCATTGCACTTTATTTAATCAAACATTCCTTCTGCATTCCTATTTTACCTTGATTTCGTTCCTACCCAATGATTCTAACTTCTTCGTGTTTATCCATAACAATCATTTTGTTTTAACATATTCATTGTGAAAAATGAATTCTTCATTGGTCCTTTATTTCATTGCATTGAAATCTTTTCATAAATCACGTTGTTATTGTTTAATGATTTATTACCTTGATGAATAGCTTTATTGCCCCCAAACTCATCTAAATTTTGTTATGCTTACAGCAACAGGTACAAATTTATCTATTTTCAAGGAAAAGTAATGGTTATGGTATCATAATTATTTATCTCTGAATTTGATTCTAGTAATCTCTACATTAAGATAATAATCTTTTATTATAAACCATGAGCTTCCCTGACATTGTCTTTTTCTCATGATAAAATCTTACTGGATAGATAGAAATCTTATGGCCCTTCTCATCATCTTAATTATTATTATTGTTTAATAACTTTGAAAACACTGCTAATATAAATCTTAATTTACTTAAAAAATATTATTAGTACTCAGTTGTATTTTCTTCATATTTCTTGAATGTTTCCAAAGTTCCTGATATGAATCATTCATCTGCCCTTCCAACTTTTCTGTGACTGTACAGTTTATTAGTTTTTATGATTTATTCTAAAACCTTCTAGTTGCCTCATTGACCTTTGGAATCCCCATAATAGTTCTTGATTAAAAGTTCAAATTCTCTTTAACTCGTATATTTAATTTTATGGGCTTTCAATTACAGTTTCTTCACACAAAATTATCTCAACTTGAATTCTTGTACTTTCCCTGTTACCTGAAGAAATTTCATATTTTTGAACCTCTGGCAAATAAATTAACATTTCTCTCATGTTAAATTTCCAATTCATTCTAGGATGAGACTGTACATAATCTTCATGCTTGTTATTAGTTCTGAAAAGGGAAAATATTAAACTTTATGAGGAATTGAAAATATGTACTCTATTTTTGGCATGAAAAAAGGTTATACTTCATACCAATTTATTAGCCATCATAATAGCCATTCAGTCTTTACTTGTAATTTCATTTGTTAGTTGAAGTATGTATTTTTTCTGTCATATACCTCAAGCTCAAAGTTTAAGTTCTAAGCTTTAACAAAGTTTTAATTTGTTTTACTATCCTAATTTTATTCTCCATTTGTAGTAAACACCCTTTGTCATTTGTAAATATTGGATCATTTGCTTACATCAGCTTCATTTTTATATCCATAGTCATCTTCAGATTTCTTAAGAATTAAATTACAAAATTATTATCCCCATGAAGTTGGGATAGGATGAAATTCTGACGTGAGTGATTAAACGAAAATGATATGTAATTAAATGGTTAACATTTTAATATTAGTCTATGAAATGGTGATATAATATCACCATAATACTACATAATTAACTGTAGATATATCCCGTAGGTTAGGTAGGCTCTAGTATAATTTTTAGTAATTTTCTAATTGAGAATTTGAAAGGAATAAGACACTTATTCAGTCATTCAGCTTTAATGGAAATATTTCTCATAGTTATCGAGAAAAATTAAGCATTATTTTCCAGAGTTTGTGATTGATAATTTGTTTCATTCGGTGAATTTAGACATGCATCTAACAAACGTCCACCACATGTTTTATATTGCATCACATGGTCTTGTTCATAACCTCTGTCTTAGATCATAATGTTGATTTTTCTTCTCTTTACTTATTTCTTTGTTAAAATGCTCGTTTAACTTTGCCCAGACACATTTTCACCTGAGATTAATACATTATATGTTTTGCATGAAAATTTGTATGAAGATCCTGCAAACGGAACAGAAGCCTCTGCACCCGTGCAACATCCAAACCTTAACAATGGTCAAGGGGTAGACAGTGTTGCCTCCAATGTTGTGTATCCAGACCTGAGTTACCTTCAAAACCAGCCTCAGAATCGATCTTATCGACTCCCAGTTGTCATGCCTCCTCCTCAAAATACTACTCAGTTCGTTCCACAGTTTGGTAATCCTTATTATCATGCTCGTATGATCCCACAAGTTGTCCCCATGCAAAGATATTCTCCACCTGTGCTCCCTTCACCTGTGGTGGTGCCAACTCGTGAGTATTTTAAAATTTCAAAAAGTAGTAAGGGTTAGAAAAAGGCATCCTTCTTAATTTGATTATTTTTTTAGGACCTCACATAGCAGAGTCCTTGGAAAAGATGATGGGAATGGGGTTCAGCAATGAGGGAGGATGGCTGACTCAATTGCTTGAAACTGTGAATGGAGATATTTCCAAGGCATTGGATATTCTTCAGCCAATCAAGAAGCAGACCTAGTCTAACATTTCTTCTGTGTGATAAGAGTATTATTAAATTTTATGTGGTTGTAGTCTAGCATTTCTTCTGTGTGTTAAGAGTAATGTTAAATTTTATGTGGTACATACATCTATGTTCATTTAAAATGAGCACCTTTAAGTAGATCTTATTTTATTCTGAATCAGAGCTTCAGCTTTAAGTATTATATGTGAAAGCTGAAATGGAAATATTATGGGAAATAAATAAATTTTAATGTGAAAGTTTAAAAGGGTGCATTTATTATTAGGTGACAAATTTGTCAGAATCAGGTTGAATTTTGGCAGCATGTAAAATAAGTATAGTGGTTTAAATTTTGGGTAAATTCCAACTAGTGGTAATTTTTTCTCTGCTATTGTTATTAAGAGCCAGCATAGAACATTGTGTGAAGACACTCAGGATAAGATGATCCTCTGAACTGAATGAAATTGGTTTAAGAGTTTCATGCGGCCTATGCACAACTCTGGCTCATCAAAATTTTCAGAAGTAAAATTCACTATTTGAGTGTGATGTCAATCAAGTCACAAGAAGATCCAGATACAGACATCTTTCAAATTATTAATTTCTTCTAAGCTTAACTGCTGCCAAAGATATGAAATCGGGCATTTTAGTAGTGTATTTGCCAATTAGCTCTAAATTAAAATTCCAGTTTCATATTACCCACGCAGAGCTGAGGAACCAGAGACCTTCAGGCCACATGTGACATTTTCTATCATTGAATGTAGCCTTTCTATCACTTCCAAAAACACATGAAAGCATTTAAATAATTTAGTTTTCCTACAATATTGTTTATTACTTCATTTGGAAACAGATGGTAAATATTCTTTACTGAATTCAAAGATTTGTTTACTCAATTCCTCTTAGAAATTCCATTGATAATATTTAATGCTTCTCTACTTTCTATGTTTGATATGAAGGGACTCATCCGTGAATTATACATAAAATGTAAATATCATGCACCCCTCAAAGTACAGCCTAATGATTTCATGTGTGACCTGGTTTCCCATTCCAAGAGATAGGTATATACTGATGTTGCCCAGCAATTAAAACTTTAAAATTAAAAACGGCAATGCAGTTGATAACTGAAACTAGCTGTCTACCTTCTCTTCACAATAGTGACTATAGCTATCTTCTCGTGAATGATGAACTCATATTTGGGGTCATCTTACATTTATACCTCAGCTCTTCTCAATATTTTAGAGCTTATCTCCCCAAACTTCATTTTTCTTGGCACAAGATGAATTTCTTAAAATTACGTAGATTTTAAACGAATACCTAAGTAAACATTTTGGTGATTGTAACCCGTGATACCGATTCGTAAAAATTAATTGCTACTCTATTATGATCACACGGTGATCTACGTTCTATTTAATCCGTCCATATTTAGTATTAAAAAAATTGCAATCGGTATAAAGGGTTACAATCACCAAAATCTTTACTTATCGCATGATATATTTAGTAAAGATATCAGTTAAGAATATATTTCATTACTGTCAAACGCAAGATTTGAATAGAATACTTTGAATACCAATAAAGACTCGGAAAAGAAATTATGAAAACCATTGATACCATTCTCCTCATTAATTCTTTTGACATGAAACTATTATTTTTCATCTCATATTACTTGATCTAGAAAAGCGGCAAATGTATTTCTTTTAGTCCACCGATGCACTTCAGAAGATTCGTGAAACTATGTATTCCACTTTTGTGGATAGTAAAAAAATCATTATATGACATTCACAATCTAATATTCAACAGATAATGAATACCTCAAAATCTACATATTATATCGCAAAAGCAACAATTTATTTAGTCACCCTAGATTCAGACGGAGATCAGGGAAATAAGTCATTTCAAGCAAAGAAATAGAAAGTGATGTTGTATTTCTAGTCGGATGTTAGCGAAAGTGAACCTAACTTCCAAGTGTAGAGTGCGTTGAAAGCAATCAATCTGAGATGAAGAAAATCAAGTAAGTAACAAATAATATCGATTTCGATAATCAAGATAATTCTTAAACATTGAAATCTAGTATGATGCCTACACTGTACGCCATAACTCCTTAACGTTAAGTGAAGTTCGAGAAGCGCTGAGTTTTTGTTGTGCTTTTCGTCTGGAGTTGTAAACAGCGTGATCACATCCATAAGTTGCCTCTGTTTTATATTTAATACTCCTTCCCTCGATACGTTTGAAATCACATTAGCGACGGTTTTCTGTTAATAATGGGTAAATTACCTTCTTTGTGAGACCAAAATCAGTAAATTTGCGGAAATATAAGGGGTTGCATGGATTTTCTGTTAGAGCACAATGAATGATGAGGAGTCATCGCAAGATACGAACCCTGAGTTACGAATCAATGAGGGAGCTACTGGAAATTTGTGTAGTCCAATAGATGTTAAACCGAATATACAACAAACAGATCTTAACGAAAGATCTTCCTCTATACCAAACACATCTGGTATACGATGGCCAGGTTCCTGGCAAGATGGTACTCGTAAGAGTGCATTCCAGCCATATAGGGTAAGTTTTCATGATATTGAAAGTGTTATTGTATTTATTTTAATCATTCCAAGGTGTAGCATTAATTAATTTCATCTCCAGCCCACCACAGTTTTAACAAATTTGCAACGGGGGAATATTCAAACACAAACTCCTGTTGAACCCATTGATGACAGTCTACATCACAGAGCTGGCCAAGGAGAAGTGACCAATGACGATTTAAAAGATGGTAAAAAAACGCCCTTTAGCGTAATTTTCCTGTGTATCTTTAAAATCATTTGAATTAACTGTAAGGGAATTGGATGAAACAGAATAAATGCCCTTTTTCAAATTTAATATAAGACTTTTCTATCGTTATATTACTTTTCTTGCTTGGTATTATGTTGTATTAATTCTGTCTGATGAAATTCTTCAGAATTTTAAATGAAAAATTTATAACTTGAATAACTGAAACAGTAATTTTACTGTCGATTTAAATTCTGTGGGTATAATTTTATTAAAGAAATGTATATCAAGGAATATTTACATGATTTGTATTCACAACATAATTTTCAAAGTGAACAATAAATATTGTTTTCTGTCAACTATAGTTCTGACACATTGTTGAGTTCAAGTCCTTGTGAAGCTTTTTGATTGAAGAATGCCTGTTTAGTATTATTTGAAATAACGCTCCAGTAATCAAGCTACCTGTTCTTTTTTTAAAATTTCTTGTGGTAATAATGCAACATATTTTAATTTACATTTTAGGAATATTTATTTTCATAGATATAAATAGTATTTATATAGTTATTTTAATTAACAACAACTTACAAAAAATCCAGTTTTAATTATTTTAGTTTCAGCATTCATTTAATCCTTAGATTGGATTTGTGCAGTAAAAATAAATAATTGTACCAGCATACACTATTAAGTATTTATAAATGATTTTTCTAAATATTTTAAATGACAAATATTACAGTATTCTTCAAAAGAAAACAACTATCATTTATGCTAAGACATTTCTGTATCCTGTAATTAAGTTAATGATTAAATAACACAGGAATTTACTTTTTACTGAGCTTGGTTAAATACTTGTGAGGCGCTCAAGAATATTTTTCTAGTTACTTGAAACCAAGTCCATGTTTTCATATGTACACTATTTATTTTCTTATCATTGTATTGGATCTAGTCCTCAAATTAATCTACCTACCTTAAATTTAATTGATTTTAAAATACCTTTTCAGAGTGGCATTCAATCTGTTGAGTGTATTCGCATTCTCCCTCTAGCTGAAAGCCTTATTCACAGAAGAATGCTAATATTGCTGTTGATGTTATTGCAAAAATTATCACTTCTTTTTGTAATAGAAAAAGTCAACATCCAAAGAGCTATCAGATGTTTCTCTTTTAAGCTCTTGCACCACTGTATATATCAGATGTTCTTCCAAATACTCTCACAAAGATTCTTCTGGATGTGGCTTTTCCCTATTATTTGAAAGGATAGGAAACTCAGCATTCCTCGGATGCTATAAGGAAGCATCCATGAGTAGATTGTGTAGTTGTGTGAAAATACTTCTTAGCACAATCTTAGAAGATTACATTTAGTGGTAACCTTGTGTCCCATGTCAACCCACTCAACCTTCCATAAAGCAATTGTGCAAGAGTTATCTAGTCAATGTGTTTAAATTTAAGAAAATCTTGCAAAAGATGTTGGCTATAAGCTTGATCTTTTTTTCTGAAAGAGTTCAAGTTTTAGCTAATTGTTCATTAACAAGAAAGCTGGAGTATTTTGGCTGGAACCAACTGCTCTAGTTTGGTTCTGTTAGGATACAGGTCCTTTTTCATGAATCGTGTTTATAATACTTGATTAATGAATAAAATGTGGGTTTTACTTCTGGGTAACTATAACAGCTGTGATGATTATCTTCTCCTACATTGTAATTCAACATAACATAAACTCTTAACTTCATTCTATCAAATTCCTTATCTTAATTTCAGTGAATCTGTTTCCCTTTTTGTTAGTCCTCCAACAATTTTATTTAATCCTCCGCTTCCTTTTAATTAACTTCATTTAATTCTTTTGGATCATTTCTAAATGAGTTAAACTCTTCTTACATGTTACTAAGTTAACTCTCTTTAAAATAGAATTTTTAAATTACACCTTGGTTCTCATTGTTATATTTTCTTCTTCAGCAAAGTAAAGTGGTCACCAAAATTAATGCCAAACTTCATAGTCTAGATGATCAGCGACGTTTTGAACTATTTGAAGGGTTGATAAACCCCAAGTGTTTAGAAAAGTTGTGGCAAAAAAGGTTACACCTACTTAGGGATTAAGAATGGTTAGTAAGTGGTAGCGATCCTAGGGGAATCTTCACAAATGATCTTGGAGAACAGATTCTCTTCCAAGTGCCAAGCATTTCATTTTTGGTGGTAATGTTATTAGCTTTGAACATAAAGGATCCCTATTGCATAGTTATTATTTAAAATTAAACTGTATGGAATTGTTGATTTGCAGTGAAATGTAAGATAAATCTTTATTTGACATTTATTTTTATTATCATCTAAGTAAAAATGCACCTTAGACTAAATGCACCCCACCCAACTGAAAACCATATGCATAACTTCAGAATGTTTAGCCAGCATTACAAGCATAGTTCCTTCTATTCTTTCAGCCTAGTTCCTTCTATTTTTTCCATTTGGGGCACTTAGTTTATGATGCTTTGCCATTATTGCTGAGGAAAATTGTAAATTTTCTCTATTTAAATGACAATATGAACCATTTAATCCATTATACAATTCATAATATGCAATAGCATGAATGTATCAGTGAAAGCAAAAGGGTTTCAAATTTTCAAAACTTAGTTGCTCAATAAAGGCATCAAGGAAAAGTATTTATTTAAATTATTTCTGGAGAGCTTCTGCTTCATCTCTTTAAGACTATGTTTCTTGAAATAAAATATGCAATAGTGATTGTATCAAGTTCCAGATTTCTAAATCTAAATTAACTTACAATATCACTATCTCATAATTTGTATCAACTCCAACAGGGGTTGGAGACTGCTCTGCTTCAAGATATTTTATTCTCACAAATTTAGTCATGCCATAGGAGAAATTCACAAGAAACCATTCTAGAGATAAGGAAAGGGTGAATGGATGACTTTGATGATGTAAAAAAAAGTTTTGGTGTATCAAATGAGGCAAACAATTGGCGGGTTAAAGATCATCTGGGGACAATAAAAATCTGCATCTTAAGCAGTTGTTTTGTGTATTGTATTTCATATGGAAAAATCAGAATTGGGAGAAAACAACATATCAAGCAGGGTAGTATCTTTAAGTGGAGCGTCTTAAACGTGTCTTGCTGTGCTTTGAATCGTCTGTTTGATGTTGAATATATATAGCTTCAATTTGACTCATCATGCTTCTGTTAAATTGAGAAGTATGCCATATGAAGGTATTCTTGTAGGACTCAGGTAAGATGAATTTGCCTTTATTTAGCTAATGTATTGCTTGATATGCATTTTTTATGTATTACTAACTAGTGCGTTTAGCAGGAATACATCAACTTATAAGAAATAAGGTTTTCTGATTACATTAAGATGTAGTTTTAGAAATGCTTTTTATTTGTATGAGAAATCCTACAGATCAGGAAAGAAATTTGTCTTTTATCCATATCCCAGCTGGTGTAGGGCTATGACTCACTTAAGTGGTATTTATAGTGCCTGTCAGGTGGTTGGAGTATGTATTCTTATGTCAGCAAATTGAATTTTGGGTACTAAACAATAATTTGTACCTAGTAATCCAGGTAATTCTCAGTGTAAGTCAAACTTAGGACCTTTTCACCTTGAGAAAGAATTTTACCTACTTAGCTATCTCTAATGGTAAAGAGCGTCTATATTGTAGTAGGAGAGTCTTCTGTACTGTAAAGGTGTATCGAGTAAAGTGTGCTTTGAGTGAATGTTAATAGAGGACATTGGGGTGACAATGTGGAAGGCCGAACTGGGAAATAGGATCTTATGTTTCATACCTTCATCCATCGGAATACTCATTTTTTCCAGTCATGCCTTGGTATAAGTTATTGTTATTTATTTTCACTCCTCTTTTTCTTTCTTTTCACTCTAAATTTGTTTCCAGTTTTCTTTCTCATTCCATATGTTAATTATTGGTTGTAACAAAGCACCAGATTTTCTCAACTTTCATTTTTACTGACAGTTTTATGGTCAGTTGTCTTTGTTTCCCTTGGTATTCCACTTGGGTGAATTCTTCTTTCGTTTCGTTCATTAATTGTTTCTTTGCTTTCATTGCCACTTTTCTGCCCTCTTTCCTGTCATTTCCCATGGCCTCTGTTAATGAGATATCAGTATGGTTAAGAACTACCCTTATGTCATTGCACACTTTGCTGTGAAAGTAAACTTTGCAAAGTACTCACTAAGTGGTCTTAGAGCAGAAGTTCAAGGTTTGTATTAAAATAATAATAATTATATTTCAGTAGTTTAGACGCTAAAATTTGTTAGAGCTATTGTCAATGATAATTTTGTAGGTGAAGTGGATACTGTAGACAGCAATGGACTGACACCGTTGATGTGGGCATCAGCTTATGGCCAGATGCCCACAGTGCAGCTGCTTTTAAGACACGGAGCAGAGACAGAAAACACAGGTCCTGATGGAGAGAGTCCTCTGCATTTGGCTGCAGCTGGAGGTCATCATGATGTACTTCGCTTGCTTCTCTCTGAAGGAGCTTCTGTTAACCGAGCTGATGATGTAAGAATTTTCTTCAGCCATTTTGGCATAAGCTATTGTATGAGTAGCAGTAAACTTTTAAATGTCATTACTTGTGATTGACAGAATGGCAACACTGCATTGATGTATGCTGCATACGGGGACCACCCACATTGTGTTAATGAATTGTTACTCAGAGGAGCCGATTTAACAATGGTCAATTTAAATGGTGATACAGCTTTTGGTGTTGCTGTTGGAAGAGGCAGTAAATTAGGTTGGTGTTTCATAATACATTTCTAATATTTGTTGATTTCTAAAATTACTATTTAACCAAAATTTTTCCTTTCAGCTCAGTCAGTAATTGAGAAATATCTGATAATGCTGTTGACGTGACTTTCTTTATTGTTGATTTAATTTCTTTGTATTGTTGTGTATTTTGTATTATTTATCATAATTTTATCAATTTCCATCTGTGATGCTAGTTAAGAATTATTTAAGACATTGTGTAAATGGATGTGTATTTGGAAATTTTTAAATAAATAAGACTTATTTAGTGATTTTTGTATATTTAATTTAAATTATTACCATCCCTTGTAATTTTAATTCTCTTGTGCATGAGAACTGTAAGTCAACATTGTTTACTTTTCCTATCATTTCCTTGCTTCCAGCATAATATATTTTATCCAAAGTATGTCTTTGTGTATTCTCAAAGAAGCAATGATGAATACTGAACTATTTAAGGCTTTTGCCGACCATTAGATTTTAATAATCTTTAAATCTCTAATCATGTCAAATTATTGGTCAGACCTAAGTCTCCAGTAGAAGAGAAGAAACGTTGGTTTTACCCAGTATTTGATGTGCTGGTTTAACCCGAAAGATTTTAGATTAGAATGCTACACTTATAATGGTCACAATCTCTCTTATAATATTTCACTTATCTTTACATAGCTAACACCTGTTAATTAAACTAAATCTAAACCTATGTTGACTAATTTTGGAAATTCCTTTTAGAATTTCTCTAAAGTTTGATAAACTAAAGCAATGTATGCGTTCTGATTTTTCCTAATCCTGATCTTTAAACACAATAGTTGGTGCTGTACATCTTCTTAATGAGGTTGCACTATCTATATATCTGCTTTATCTATCAGTGTGCTATCAGTAGTATGAGGGGCTATGAAAAAGGAATTTATTCTTTCCTCAAAATAGATGGTTATGATGTGGAAGAAAAGCTGAACTGGTGCCCACCTGGTCCACTGACCAAATTGCGATGTTTATTAAATAAATAAAAATTTCTGATACCCACAGCCTGTTACTTGGCATTTTCATTCGATTAGCAGCAAGCATTGTTGCATAGTATGAAACAAAATTGTCACCTGGAAACTTACTCCAACCTTGATTATGGGAAATTTTTATTGCCATCTTTAACTTTAGCATAACTAAGGTAATCTCAAGAAACATCTCATCAAGAGGAAAGATGGTTCTTGGCATGACATTGCATGTGGCACCCATGCTGTCAAGATTTTGCAATGATTTTCTGGGCATGTGAGTTTTTTTGCACACAAATATTGCTTTCCTCCATATACTTCAAGGTTGAAGTAAGTTTCAAGGTGGTGCCCACTTCTTTTCATATTACATAACAATGCTTGTTGCTAATCAGATTAAAATGCCACTAAGCCATTACAAGCTGAGAGTCTCAACAATGTTTTGTATTAATTCTATTTTTCTGGGCAAAGTCATCATCTTTTGGGAGAGAGGAGTAACTAGCACTTTTAATACCCCTCTCAGTTATGCTGTCTTCTTAAAGAGGAAGCGGCATTACTTTACAGAGGGAAGATCTGTAACACATGTTGTTCTGAAAAATACCATCCATCATTCATTAACTGCTACTTATCATACTACCCGAGGAAGCTGGGAAGTCCCAAAGACTTTGCTACCCATTTGTAGATGGCTAAAATTTGTAACAATTGCATGTACATACGTATTTGTTGAAGAATTTCCCAAAATTTGTCAAAATGGCAAAAACACATTTTACATTAAATTATAAATCAACATTTGAACTTTCTGCATAAAAATTAACCTAGCTGCATACACTTTAGTGAATAAGAAAGTGGTTTTTTACTGTTCTGGTGGATAATTCAAATGTTTGTGAACATGATTTCAATTCATAATATTAGGACCCTTTCACATGCATAGACAAATTGTTCTATAGGTTAGGTTCAAAAGTTGTCATTATACAAAGAAAAATTCGGAATTCCTGATTTTTGGTGATTTAAAGAAGGTCCTCAATATACACCATATACCTCAATATGGTACTTTTGGTTGGATAATCACTGTAAGTGATTATATATGTAAGTTAAGTCTTGTGCAGTGGCAGGAAGATGGTTGCCTATCAGGGAGGGAGCCCATTCTACATTTTTTTCTTTGGGTAATGATAGTTAGGAACTCAAAAAAAAGAAATAAAATAGAGTGTATAAGAGAGAGTGGGAATATCAACTACATGGACTGGCCAACATATTCCATGGATATGAATTAGTGCACAATAATTTGCACAGAGGAATGCACCACTCCTGACCCTTAAAGACATAAAAACAGTCCTAAGGGAGGATTGGGACAACACATTCCAGAAGTCACAAGCTATCTTAAGGAGAGTATGACAAATAGACATGCAGCATCCGTTGGAGCCTGAGGTGGTTATACACCATACTGATTTGGATTATTGCTTTTTCTTTTCATACAATTTCAAACAGCAAATAATGGTTACTGATTCAAACAACATTACTTAATGAACTTCCCTCTTAACTATACTTAAGTAAACCTTGCATATATACTTATGTAAACTTTGTACAAACTATTTCTAATTTATTTTCGCATTAGGTAAATCCTCTGTAAGTGATTAAAACAAACTTTCACATACATTTCTTTCTATTCAAGTTTTAGGAAAATGTAACTACACACAAAGATACTAAATTATAAATAGTTCAATTAGTTGTCTTAGAATAATTTTCCAATGTTTTTACCTTCCATATTTAAATTTCTTACTAAAACTACTCCCTTAGGGCTGTGGTTAACCTCAAAATCACTTTTGAATATCTGTAGAACTTAGTAAAGCAAACAGCTTCAATGTAGGCTTTCTCTACTGTGCAGCCAGGTTTTGAGTAGAAAATTTATTTTCTATACAATTTATGAAAGCAACTATCACAAAAAGCTTCAATTTTTAATGAATAATGTCAAAAACAACTTATTTCAAAGCTTGGAATTAATTTTTTTAGAAAATAAATTATAACAATTCATGTAAATTTTAACCACTAAGTCATATGAGTGACAATATTTTAAATAACTATTTTAGTAAGATTTTGATCAATAGTGGAAATAGTTTTCTGATTTGTAGATGAACATACTATTTATTTTTATTCCTTGCAAAAAAATTCAAGGGAAACATAAAAATGTTTTCCTGCAAACTCTTGTAGAAAAGCCATTTTCATCTACATTTTACTGATACTGTATGATGACTGTTGAGGACTTGCTCCTCTTAAAGTTTCCCATGCATCAAAATTTATGTTACATAATTTTATTCACCTCTCTATGTCTTATATCTCACATTTATTTTGCTGATTATTATATGAAATATATCTAAACCTTGAAAGCTTAGGTACAAAACCAGCTTTATATGCAGATGTTCTATGACTTAGCAATGACAGATATCTTGCAATTGTTAGATTAGTTACAATTTGTGTCAGGTTTAACTTGTCTCCATTAGGAGCCTCACACATCTTGGAGAGCAATACCTTAGTTCTGACATTTCTTTTCCAACTATAACCATTCCCTTTTTTATCTTCCTCTTTTTCTGCAAATTCGGCAACAAAAAAATAAATATGTATATTCTTCGAAAATACCATCACTCCATATTTCTGTTTTGCTCTGAATAGAATATAAACAAATTATGAATTTCAAAAATCAAATTAAAATATGTTTCATAGCCATCATATTGTTTTTCTTAAAACACCAATTATGTTAATTACCGTAATTTTTAATGAACTTCAGAAGTATATTACTGAATTTCATCATAATACACTGCTGAAACAAAATATTTAAAAATCTAGTTGTTTGGACATTCCTACTTTAAATTGCGTTGCAATAAAAACTCACAATAAGTAAATCACAGAAGGAATGGTCTGTTCTGTATTAAAGATTGCTCTTTTCTCTTCACCATGCCAATTCATACATCCATTATATTGAGCACTTATGCATAGAGCATAAACCAAACACCAGATGAATATAGATAATTGAATAAAAATCTGTTTTATGTTTGAATCCATGACTTTGCAATGAGTTGTACACTAACGCACACTATAGGTAGGTATACCAGACATAACAGTAGGAAAAGCCTCCAGAAATATGACCATTACCAAATCTAATACCAATGATTTTTGGGACTCTTAAACCCTAAAATCAAGCTTTGCAAATCTATTCGTACTTCTTGCTTATGCAAGAGCCAAAAGAAAATTTTCAACTTGCACATCTCTTTAATCTATATCATTATACTCCATGAAGTTCTTCGGATAAGTTAGAGAAAAATTTAAACTTCATTAGCTTTAATCTCAGTTATTGATATGGAAGATACTGAGGTATGCATGATGTTGCATTATTCTATTTATTTTGGTTTCTTCTTCTTTAGCTATTAAAAGTATTATTTTTGGTGTCATTGTGCTGCACCAGCGTGTTTTTTTTCCCGTCATAGAATCCTGGCTTAGCAAGGTAAGCAAAGGATTTATTCCTCATACCTCATTCATTTAGTCTAGCAAGCCTCACTTCCTTAAAGAAGCTTTTAAAAGCTAATGGTGAAATAATACGGTTCAGATTGACCTGTGGACACAGACTCAATTGCAAGGTAATAAATTTATCATAAGTTCTCTTTTCAAATATTCCACTTTTGATTGACGATATAAATAAAAACGATTGGCGAAAGATTCAAGAAAATCACTTGAATAAACATTTCAAGATAAGTTGAAGCCATACAGGCAAGCATAAACTCCCACCCTTAAATTCCCACTACTTAAAATCCCCCGCAATCGAATTATATGGTCGATATGAATTAATACAAATATTAATTGATCTTGATTATAAATATTGGTTATTTTAAATAATACTTCATGATATCAGTGATATTTATTTTTCATAAACTTTTAGTTCTTAAATTAACATGCGTCGGAGTTCACAGTGCAAGAAAATTATTCGTTTTATTTCATAATTTGCAATTTTTTTGATGCATCGTTGTTATGAATATTTTTAAAATAAAGAGTATAATAAAATATGTGATTCTATACAATTAAAATGTTCATTATATGGAATATAATGCCGATGTTGTTGCTGCGACATCTGAGTTGGAGACATCCTATACTGCAGGGTACTGGGTACAAGAGTCTTTCCTGTTCTCCATCTTTGGTTGCTCGTCAGGCGGACAGCAATGGCTCTTCTCTCCGTTCGATTTGCCACATCTGTGGCCAGACATCTTCCCAGTTCAAGCTCTCAGGTAGAATATATAGATATAATAGTTGTTTTGTCACATTTTCACATAATATTAAATGTTTTATTGTATTTCCATTCTTTATAAAAAGAAGTTCATTGGTTTCTGCCTACCGGCGATAGTCGGTCAAGTAAGCCATGTTTGAGAAATCTTGATAATCAAGAAATTACTATTTTATTTTACCGTTGTGCTCAATTTTGATTTCTCTTAATTAATAATGTCATTTGTGATCAAAGTGAACGTTAAAGTGAAATCCTTCGATGCGTATGAATGATAGAATAACACCCAAATTGTTTAAATATTTTTATCTTAGTTTAAAAATATTTAACATTTTCTACTCATTTAGGTCGCCAAATTAACATGGCCAGCGCTTCAGGTCGCAAGTCGCAATTTCCATTTGTCTGGTTCCCGAAGGGGGGCGGAAATTTCATCAATTCTTGAGGAGAGGATCTTAGGAGCCGCACCTAAGGTATACAGATAATGTTAAACCGAGATCATTATTTTTGTTGTCCACATTGCTGACACGGCTCTACTTAATAGGCGGACCTCGAAGAAACCGGACGAGTATTAAGTATCGGTGATGGTATTGCTCGAGTCTATGGATTAAAAAATATCCAAGCCGATGAAATGGTGGAATTTTCTTCTGGCCTTAAGGTAAGATGAAAGTGTTGCGGAAGGATTGTGTTATTTAGTGAATATTTGCTTAGTATTCATATTTCCTTCTACTCATAATAGGGAATGGCCTTGAATTTAGAACCCGATAACGTAGGTGTTGTAGTATTTGGTAACGACAAATTGATCAAGGAAGGTGATATCGTCAAAAGAACTGGAGCCATTGTCGATGTTCCAGTCGGAGACGACTTGCTGGGCAGAGTCGTTGATGCATTGGGAAACACTATTGATGGAAAGGGTCAAGTGGATACAAAACAGAGGTATTAATGCTGTCTAAGTTATACTATTAATAGAAAGCAATTGTATCAGCACTATGAGTCAGTCAATCCTTATGGAAAATTACTTTCAGTGTTTGAATCTATTAATCGAAGCATTTATGAGTATTCCATGGTATAGTATTTTAAGGGTGATCGTCTTTGACAATTATCACGGTATCTCTGACCTAATTTAGGAATTAAAAATGTAAGTCTTAACTGTAAGGTTTCTTTGCTAACTTTTTTATTTGGTAATTAAAGTAACCTTATAAGTAATTTATTTCATCGAAAGGTGGTTTATTGGACTCATTGTCTTAAGGAATTCGATAATCCTCGCAAGGGGTGATAGTTTGCCAATACAGACTTATTGGATCCATCTTTTTGAGAAATTTTTATTCCTGGTATAAAAATCTTATACTGCCGATTGCATATATACTATGAAATTGGCAATTCACGAGTAATTTGAATTGTACTAATTTTTTAAAATGTTAGCCTTAGCAATTTGAATTTGTACAATTACTGTAAATTAGCAATCAATCTATACTTTTTCTTAATATAACTTTAAATTCAAAGAAGTGGTTAGAAGAGAGTTTGGATAAAGCTGCAGATATCAAATGTTGGATGTAGAGAAGTTAGTAGTGGTGCTCAGAGCTGCTTTTCTTTACTTGGTATCATCTGAATTGTTTCCAAAGCAAGGAGGCAAAATGTTAATGGTTGGATAACTATGAATATGCAAGACGGATGTTTTACTTTAATAATTAGTTTTCTTGGATCCAAAGGACAGATCTTAAATATTTGCTAAGGAGGATTAATCCTATGGAAATTGAAGAATTTAGATGAATAAAAATACGTTAAATAAATCTTAGACCTATCGACGCATGATTTGAGGAAGAAAAGATACTGAACCTCTGTGAGGGGAGCAAGACTATTTTAGCTAAATTTCTAGGATAGTGTTATGAGCACAAAACTAAGGAAGAAATTCAAAAGGGCAAATGGAATCACTGAAACAGAAGATATTTTTATCTGCCGTTAGATAAATGATATATTAGATGCCTACCATATTTCTCCAAAAGTAAAACAATGTATTTAATTTTTAGTCCTGAATATGAGTTAGGACTTAATCTAGGGGCTCTCTATTTTTTCCGTTGGCATTGAGGTCATTAGGCATGCTCAACACATGAAAATCTTATAGTTTTCTGTATGCTATTGTGGCAATAGCTGTTTTATTTATTAATTTAAAGCATCACAGTTTATAAAATCATTTATACATTCATAACTTCATAATTCAATGCACGTCTTGTTCTTTCATGGACGGTCAAAATCTGCTGATGATCTCATGCTAGAGCTTAAACTTTGGACATCATGATATTCAGATTGGCCTGAAAATCTGTCAGGGGCTATATTCAGAGAAAAATTTTACATTTATGAGTAGAGGATAGTGATCATGGGTTCATTGAGAAAGCATTAGACTATAAAATTGAAGGATTTGCTTGGTAGTGAAATAAACAATCTTCTCAAGAAATTAGATTGGGAAATTACAGGGCATTTGAGTTGATTTTTAGAACTATTCTTAGATAATTCTTAAAATTAGAATGCTGAGCTACTTGAAGGATAAGTTTTAAGGCAGGTGGCTCCTATGCTCCTACTATATAGTATGGGCAAGTGGTTAGTGCATTAGCCTTTGAAAAAAGCTGTACTTGGTGTGATTCCCAGTAGGAGACAATATGTGTGAAATGTCCTTTATAGCATGGTTTGAAATAAGAATAAAAATGTAAGGGATGGTAATAGGAATGGCAGAAGTCGGAGGATTTTTGGATGACTCTCTCATTTTTCTATTTTATGTTATGGATAAATTTCCATACCGATGGATGGGCCTAACTAATGTCTTTCCTGACAATTGTGCTTGTGAAAGAGATCTTGATTAATTTTTCAGTTTGTGTTTAATCTTTTTTTATATTTGCTATGAAGGCTTTTAGATGCCTAAAGCTTTGCTGTGGAATTTATTAGAGATGAAAACAGATAAGATTTTCTGTTAGGTGAACCAGATGGAGATACTAAGAATATGAGAATAACATTTCTTGGCAATTTTAATTGGGGGATCATTTAATCTACCTTTATTTTTTTATGGGAAGTTGAGGAAAGTTAGGGAAAAGTAAGATGTAGAGGATTTGAAGCTTTCCTGGCTATTATGTTGAAGTAATTCATAGATTTCCAAGTAGTGATGTCATGATGGATTAGCATTGTATTTTACCTCTTGCATTATTGATATTAGAAAATTTTTTTTGTGAATTTAGAAATATTGTAGAAAGTGATGTATGCAGAAAAATATGTTAGTGAGATATTTTTGAAATTTGTACTTTAAGTAGGTAACTAGACACAAAAATTGAGTTGTAATATAGTTAAATTCTTGCATTATTTAACTATAATGAATATACTGTAGTCAGTAATCATTATTCAACTTGTAATCTTTGAAGTAAATTAACTTTACAGTGTTTTATTGATTTTGTATAATTGAACACAAATAAGATAAATTCTAACTATCCTATTGACACACTTTAAAAAGATGTAAGATTTTTAAAATGTGCTAATGATTATTTTACTTTTTTGAGTTTTTGGGAGGGTTTAATTATAAGATTGGTTTTGGAGGCCTTACTAATAAAATCCCTCTAATCCTCATCCTTGCAAACACCAACATGGTAGAATATAAATCTTGAAAATGTGTGGAAGGTATAAAAAGATATTTTTGACCAAAATCCTTGGCCAACACAGTATAAAGTTCAGAGTCCATTGACCCTCATTTGACCTCTAAACCTTCAACGGACACATGACGATTGACCCTTGTTGTTAATCAGAATGTGAAGTGGATCCACCTGGACCACTTTGAGAACCCTTGTTTCAGTGTGTCTGTACAGAATAAGATGGAAATAAACTGTAGATTCTCCATGGTAGAGAATGCTTGACGGCAGACCAGGCTGTAAGGGAGTAAAGTTAAATGGCCTAAGGCTGTGGCTCCACGGGCAGCGTTTTACTGTCGCTTGAGGCAGCAAATTACTGACCAAAAGTAAGAACCATAGGATTGAATGAGGGTGGCTCCACACGCCTCATTTCTGCTGTCAATAGGCGCGTTTGTACGGTAGCTTCAAGGTCATGTCGCGCAGCATGGATTAGGGTCTATTCAGGGTCACAGCTTCTAACAGCGACTGACGGCAATCTGCTGCTCCTAGGGACAGTAATTTACTGTCTGTAGAGCCACCCCCGAGCAGCAGATTTTTGGCAGTGAAACACACTCGCCTAGGCTTGGCAATTCGCTGCCCGTGGAGCCACGGCCTATGGATCAGATTCTCTGTATCCTTTCTGAGAATTCAGAAGTATAAGATGCGGCTTCTACTTCCTCATCCTAGGCTCAGATAAGTCAGCTCTGCCACTTAGCTTTTCATTGACAGTCTTCTCTTTTGAACTTGCTTAGGGTTTCTGAGATAAGTTATAGGAATGTTTAAGTAAGTTTAGCATTTAGTAATTATGAACGTGATTTATAAACTATGAAGACACCTAATGCATTTCCTTAAGTAAATATTTATTTCTGCATCTTAATTATTATACTGCCTTGCAAGTCACACTTGTCATTTGTCTATTTTTACTTCCCTGTTGAGAGTTGATGGGTAGCTCTGCTAGTTGTGTGTGTATGTAATAATTGATTATTTTAAATTTTAGTGTTTGTTTTAGAGTCATTCAAAGGTAGTCTAGTCAGTAAGGTGCTTTTCTCAAAATGAATAGTTATTTCTGTCTATTCCTCCTCCTGTACTGAGTGTGAGTCATAAAATTATAGGTAATTAGGCAAGAGAAATTCTATATAAAATCCAGCCATTTGCAAAGGAAGCAGAAAAAGGAAAGCAAATTTCCATTAAAAAATAATTACCCAGATCTAGGAAGCAACATGAGTGTTAAGACAGACCCCTCAAAAAAAAAAAAAAAAAAAAATCCGAAGAAAGAGCAGAGATATGGGCAGGAACTTGC
Source organism: Pachydiplax longipennis (assembly GCA_036926295.1). Classification (NCBI taxonomy): domain Eukaryota; kingdom Metazoa; phylum Arthropoda; class Insecta; order Odonata; family Libellulidae; genus Pachydiplax; species Pachydiplax longipennis. Next base: position 5,867,813 of record JAVFKF010000024.1, on the reverse strand, counting down.
AAAATCTTCAGCTCTCCAACAAGGAAAAGGAAATTCAATTCTTTGAAGTCAGAAGTTGAAGATACTGGCTGGATGAGAAAGAAATCCAATATTCTCTTTCAGAAAATATCTTCTTTAGGGATATTCTAAGGGCTTCTTTAGAAAGTTAGGCTAAATGCTCTAATATACGAAAAATTCCTTGTTGACCTGATTTTGGCCTGCCATTGCCACAGTGTTTTGTGATTGCCACCACACCAGCCAGAACTGAATGCAATTGAATTAATTTGGGGATTCCGAAAGAACTGGTTGGCAAAAAGAAATTTTATTTTCAGCTTTAGCGAGGTAAAGGCTTCAGTGGAGGAAAAGTGCTCAGGCATAAGCAAAGAAGAGTGGAAAAATTTCTATGAGTTTGTTACAAAAGTAGAATATTAATATATATTGATTGTAAAGAGATGGTTGATGAAGTTATAATAAATTAAACTGATTTGTCAGAAACCGCTTCCTTTTCCAAAACATCAAGCAAAGACTGCTAATTAATATAGTTTTGTTTTATTCTGATTTTTTTCATCTGCCAAGGTTTGAATTTTTTTGGCCATATTTCATTTTTGTTCATAGTTAATTAACTTCAAGTAACCTCTTTATCATTAAAATTTGATTTTTCAAAAATTCAGTCTGGCGGAGTTACTGCATTCTTTGGCTGGATAATGTTGGTAAGATAAGTGTTGGTAATATCTTTTTGTAGTCTTAAGAAGAGAAATGAAATTATGAAAGAATTAGTGAACAAAAAAAATTGTTAGAGATTAAGATTGCATCCGAAAGTGTCATAACCATAACTTGCATCGGACGATAGCTCCCCTTGTTTCAATTATATAGGGTAAGTTAATCTTTATGATTGATATTAACCAGATCCTCAACTTGGTTTTTGTGCCTAGCTCTAAACTGTTAGTTTTCTCTGCATACACCTTCCTCTTCCCCTATCTTCGGCTTCTAAAGAATAGTCGATAAAAGTGAAGAAAAAGTCCATGAGCAATGTTACTTTGTGCTAGCTATGCCTCACCTCGAGTATGCGTGCAGTGTATGGGACCCTGCAGAAAATTATTGTATTCACGAGATAGAAAAGGTTCAACGAAGGGCCATACATTTTGTAAAAAGTTGCTATGATAAATGGGTAAGTGTTACTCAGATACTTGAGGAGGCAAGATGGGAATATTTATAAAAAAGGAGGTTGAATCAGAGATTCAATTTACGAAATAATCAGACAGAGTACATTCATAGAAGATGTAGCCGATATTATGCGTCCTTGTTATATAGGTCATTCTGATACCCCGAGAACAATCAGAGAAATAGATACTAGAACCAGTTGATTCAAGAATACATTTTTCCCAAGAATGATACCCAATAATAATTGACTAAGAAAGTAGAGTCATGGTACTTTGCACCCCCTGCCACATGCTGAAAGGCGGCTTGCAGGGTACATATGTAGATGTATCTACTGCACATTGAGAAGCATCCTTAGGGTGCAAGCACTAATATTGCCATGAAGATTTCATAAGCTTCTGAAATCTTTACATACATCCCCTACCACATGTCAACAGGCAACTTGCAGGATATGAATTGTACATGAAATAAATTATTGCTTCTCAGCAGTTTTTAAAACTTGCAAAACTGATGTCTTAATTATTTATGTATATTTATTTATAGAGTTGTTGTTATTATATACTTCATAGTTTTAGTTATAAAATAATACTATTATATAATTATACTAATACTACCCCTATTGATACTATTCCTTAGGAAATCCAAAAGAAATGATGGTAATCCAATATCATTATCTTAGATAATAGTAAAAATAAAACTTGGATTAATTGTAACTCAGCGTATGTAAAAAACAATTGAACATTTCAAGGGAAAATTAAAGGAGTCAAGCAGTATTTGGTATGCTAGATGTGGCATACTGAGATTGGTTGTTTCCACAGTATCCTGGTGTTCATGATTAAGTCAAAATTTGTTTATAAAATTAATCTGATTTTTAAGAGTTACAACTTTATAGTTATTCACAGTCATATGTGTAATCCTTGTAAAATATTTTCTAGGAAAACTTTTGGCATGAGTGAACTTGTAAGAACCTCACACTTGTATTTATGCATCTATCCCTTTAGGATTCCAGGCTGAAAATGTGAGAATTTTCTCTACCTGTTTCATTTATTGTCTTTACAAAATGTTGCTAATTAAAGTTGGTCTGTTATTTATTGAATAGCTGGTTCAATATTTTTGGGCTCTCCTTGTTTGAAGAGAGTTTGATAGTTTTATTCTCTAATCAGGGCAAGAGTAGGAATTAAGGCCCCAGGAATCATTCCTCGCATCTCTGTGAGGGAACCCATGCAGACTGGTATTAAAGCTGTTGATTCATTGGTGCCAATCGGGCGAGGACAGCGAGAACTCATCATTGGAGACAGGCAGACTGGGTAAATTGAATAAATTCTTTTAATTAATATTAGAATGTGATTGTATTTGGTGATTTAAGCTCATTCTGTCTACATATTTGCCAAAATTTTGCACATTAAGTTTTTATTTATGAATCAATAATTGTATGGCCAAAATCATTAGTATTGTTAACCTATATTTTTTGTGCTTTCATTCATTGTTTTTATCTTCTCCTAAGTTGTTTTTCCTCAGAATTCACAATCTTCCCTATTGACATGGATTGAATAAGAGTTTCAATATTACATTCTCTTATGTATCTATTGTATTATTATTTTAGAAAAACTGCCCTGGCCATAGATACCATCATCAATCAGCAGAGATTCAATGAAGGACAGGATGAAAAGAAGAAGTTGTACTGTATTTATGTTGCCATTGGTCAAAAGCGATCCACCGTGGCCCAGATTGTGAAGAGGTTGACTGACAGTGGTTAGTAAATTATTTTCTTTTTACAGTCGGTTTCTAATGATTCTGTACAAGGGTGAGTGAGAAAGGTATGCCAAGTGCCTGCTTACTCATGTGAAGAAAGTGTTTTTCCTAAAATAATTCTTGTGCTGTCCAACCAGGTCAAATAATTCACTATCTCTTATAGAGGGGTGATTATCTCAACACCATGGGCGGTGACAGTTCGTCACCGAAATGTCAGCATCTGATATACAGCCTGATTTTAACCTTTTTAGGAACCTGACAATTGTTTTTAGCTTATAGTCCATTGAAATTTCTAATCATTTTAAAGGGCATATGGATGCCCTTCCCTTGCATTTACCCTTGAATTCTGCATATGTTTGGACCTAATCTGGGTATCAGGTTATGAACTGTAAAGATTATTAACTAAGCTCAAAAAGGCTAATCCTTAAACGATTCCATATAATTTGATTGATTTTGTTCTGGTTGAGGTATTTAGTGAATTCTTCCTATTCTTGTGAAAACCATTTTAACGTTAATCAGTTGGATATTCTAAAAATATTAGTAAAATTAATATTTGTGCACATAACAACAAAATTGTAATACTTGGTTTTGGTGTACTGCATGGATAAGTGATTTTTCATCCTACTTCAAGCTGGAAAGTATGGAAAGCAAGGTTTATTCATTTGTTGATTCTTTTACAGGAGCTATGAAGTACACCATCATTGTGTCAGCTACTGCATCTGATGCTGCTCCCCTGCAATACTTGGCTCCATACTCTGGCTGTGCCATGGGTGAATATTTCCGTGACAACGGAAAACACGCTCTCATCATCTATGATGACTTGTCCAAACAGGCTGTGGCCTACAGACAGGTAAAAGCATTTCCCGTTATAAAGATTTTCTTGATGCTTTGCATCCATTTAGGTATAATATTTTTCTTTGCTCCGCATTTTGTCAGATGGTGTTTTCTTTCTCTTATACCATGAAAATCAATAATTCATGCAGTAAACTGGTGAGACCTCGATATTTTATCCCCAGATCCATTGTTTTTCTGAATCTATAATTCCTTTTCTGTAGTTGTGACTAAAAAATTCTGTTGGTTCTTCAAATTCCCCTCCTTAGTCTTGTTATTTTAAATGTATTTGTTTCCTTTTTATACTATAATTTATTCATTCTCCTGTTTACTATGGTAACTGGTGTAAGTTGCCAACCAACTGTTGTTAGATCAGATAATAAATAAGTAGGAAATTTCAATAATGCTACAATCCTTAAATCACAAGATGCTTTGGAAAAAGTTAAATCCTTTTCCGTGCTTTTAACAGAAGGTGATAACTACAAACTAGGAATTACATCCCTTTTTAATTTAAAACAAATATCTGCTAGAAAGCTCCTCACCTGTTCCTTTGAAAAGAAATATATACACTTAAAGGTAAATATTTCAATAAATTTTTATTTTATCACTTCCTTGTTCAATATCGTAAGAGTTATGTCTACCACACAACTTATAATCTCTTGTTATGTTTTAATTTTAATAATGAGTCCTAATGTCTTTCATCCATCCACTTTTTACTATGTTACATCATAAACTATAATTTGAGACTGTATTTATATTTCAAAACTATTTGTTCACATCTGGGAGGAGTTATGATTCAGTTTCAGTTCATAAATAAACATCCTTGGCTCTGGCATCTTGGCTCTCTTCCTTACATGATTTATTTGTTTAACATAGATGAAAGTTTTCTGGATATTCTGAGATTCCTTCTTTATAACTCACAAAAGTTGTGTTTTTAGATGGGTTTTGTAGCATTTTCAGTGCTAAGTATAAGTAACTTATATGACTCAAAATGTTATTCCAGATGTCTCTGCTGCTGAGGAGACCTCCTGGCCGAGAGGCTTATCCAGGTGATGTGTTCTATCTCCACTCTCGTCTTTTGGAGAGAGCAGCCAAGATGAGTGATGCCCATGGTGGAGGATCTCTCACTGCCCTACCTGTCATTGAAACGCAAGCTGGTGACGTGTCAGCTTACATTCCAACCAATGTCATCTCAATCACTGATGGGCAAATCTTCTTGGAAACTGAGTTGTTCTACAAGGGTATTCGCCCTGCCATCAACGTGGGTTTGTCTGTATCCCGTGTCGGATCTGCTGCCCAAACCAGGGCCATGAAGCAGGTATTTATTTTTTAAATTCAGAAGCACTTTTTTGCATAGTATGTGACCTGATTTGTTTAGGCTGAAGATAAAAGTTGCAAATAACCATCAAAGTTTTGAGTTTGGAAATTAAAGATTCCAGAAATGCCTTGTAAGGGTAGTGAACTTACATAATCTGTGGCTGAAATAATACAAGATAATTATTTTGGAATGCATAGCTTCCGAGCGCGTATCATTTCTTCATTGAAGAAATTTGTCATGGAGTAAATAAATGTAGCTTTTGTTAATGATTTAAATTAAAAATCCTCCTACGAATTAGAAGCCAATCATTGATGTAATAGTATAGAAAATGATAGCAACTCATGTAACTTTCCCACTACGTTGGCAAGCTGGTAGTTTCAATACTTCATTACTTTTGTGGATAATCCTTTTATAATTCTTTGTTTGAAGATAATCTTTTCTCTCTTCATCCCAAAAGATGGAAGGAAAACCTTAGGTAGGGAAAGTGCCACATTCTGTGAAAGAAAGGACTTATTTCATTGAATATTTTGGGGTGAAAAGAGGAATGATAATATTCAAGCAAATAATTATGCAAGGATTATTTATAAGTATTGAAGCGTTGAAAATTATTTAGTTTCAGTGTATTTACAAATGAATGTAAAACTCTTTGTTGCTAGTGAAAGGAAAATTGTTGAAAACAGTGTGTTGATTGAAAATTACTGAAAATCATGATGCCAGATGTTAACAGGATGAAATGAGATAATGTTCCTTTGTTTTCTCTTAAGGTTGCTGGATCCATGAAATTGGAATTGGCTCAGTACCGTGAAGTGGCTGCCTTTGCCCAGTTTGGTTCAGATTTGGATGCTGCCACTCAACAGCTTCTCAACAGAGGTGTGAGGCTCACTGAATTGCTGAAACAAGGACAGTATGGTGTGTACTATACTCAAATTATTCTTGTGTAATTTATTTCTGGGTATTGTTTGACATTACTTTGATTTTTCCCGATTTATAAAATTCCAGTTCCCATGGCCATTGAAGAGCAGGTAGCTGTAATCTACTGTGGTGTCAGAGGGTACTTGGACAAGATGGACCCATCAAAGATCACTGCATTCGAGAAGGAATTTCTTCAGCACATCAAGTCAGTTCCTTTAATTTCTTAACGTACAATAGTTTTGCTTGTTTTTTATTTTTAATTCTCTGTCCTATTTGAATTGTTGGACAAATTTTTGTGGAGTATGAAATTGAGCCATTCTTGCATATTTATGGCATTAATTGCTCAGTGATAGTTGGCATTAGAAATCTTCTTAGTTATGAAGAAAACTGCCATTTGACCCATAAATGCTTTGTTCTGGTTCACGAGTATAGGCCAATAGGTTGATTGCAATAGATCATCGGAGGTATTATTATTACAGCAACTTGTCATCAAAAAGATTTTTCATTTTTGAATGGTTTACATTGGTTCACTTATTCAACTATGCATCTCCAAACTATTGTATTACTTCATTAAATTGACTCATGAGTTTCATAGGTTTTACAAAACACAAGAATCCTAAGGAAATTAAGTTGCCAACACAGTATTACAAATTGCATGTTGACTGTATTGGGCTTAATTAGCTAAAGCATCTGTCCAGGATGTGGAAGATCTGGGTTGTAGCCCTTATTCCAGTTTTTCCTTGGCTCACTCTTTAACATGCTATATCTAATTTCATCCTTTTTCCAACAAAAAAACCAACAATCTTTTACTTGATCATTTTGGTCAATCTAAATTTTGGCAATTGCAGTTGAAAGATTAGTAGTAGTATTAGAATCTAAGTTGAACACAGCAGGCGACCACCTAACCCTTTTCTTAATGGTTTGAGGCTAAATATTGTTTTCCATTGTATCCCTGGGATGGTAATCCATTAATTTTTATCTTTTTAGTCAATGTGCAGTGTAATAATTTTGATAATATCATTTCATTGACTGGCATATTGTATTTATGTTGATTAAATGTAAGCAATCCTTTGCATGAGAGTCAGACTATCAAAAGGTATAGAAGTATATGTTAGAAATGAATGGTTATGTGCTCAGCTACAAAGCCTTTCAACTTAGTTATTATTAGTGTTTAAGATTCAGTTTGCAATACCATGCCTTCAGCAGTTTAAAGGTTAGTGAAATTAGTGAATGATATATTTTCTGCCTAAAATTACTGCCTAGCTGAATTTTAACACCTTTGTTTTAGACAAACAAATAAGTTCTAGGCTACTCTTTTCTGATTTCTGAAGTAGCAACTGCAGGTTGTATTCTCCTAATTTGATTCTGGTTTTCATACCACATTCCCAGAATATACCTATTAGTAAGAGAGTGATGTAGGATCATACAACATTTCAGTGTGAAATTTTTATTCATGTTAGTTGTATGACTATAATTTTTGCATCATTTCTTTGCTGTTTCTTTTTAAAAGATACTTAGCAGTTTGGGGATAAATTACATTCACCTAAATCTATGCTTTAGTTATTATGAAATCCTAACTTAGGAAATGTCTTTGACTGTACTTTCAGGACCAATGAGGCAGCACTTCTAAGCAGCATTGCTAAGGAGGGTAAAATTACTGATGATACTGATGCCAAGTTGAAGAAGGTGGTTACAGACTTCATTGCCTCATTCAGTGCATCTAACAAATAAATCCATCATTAATTGTGACCTCGACTTGGTAGTTTTATAAGTGTCAGATAAGTGCATTCTGTGCTCCAATCATGTGCATAGTAGTTTCAAAGTCTTTTGTTATGCAAAAGCATATTCCAAAACCAGTGCATCTGTAAATATTTTTTGTCGAGAATGTCATAAAGGAGCTGCTGGGATGATGCTGAATTGTGCCCCTCTGACGATGGAGTTGGGTCAAGTGGATTCTTTTGTAGGTCATCTAATATATTGTTGGTAATAAAGAACACCAGTTGTAAACTTTTCAGGGTTATTTATTTAAAGAAAATATCCTTGGTATAATCTTTCATTTAGAATAGCAGGTTTTTTTAGATTGGATAATGAAGTTCAACATAATTTTTAATATATAATGTTTAATATTTCAGAAGCTCATTTCTTTTAACTAGTTGTATTTCCAATTTGGTATCAGAGGTGTCAGGTAAAACTTGCACTGTTAAGCACTGATATTGTTAGTTAAAATTGATTCCCTTTGTTTTAGTATCACATGAAATACTTGCATATCATGAGGGTATCCATTCTCAACATTAACTACTTCCAAGTAATATTTCTGGTGTTTGGGGAATCCTTTTAGGAGCAATAGCTGTAATCTGTAAAAGAACTTTCTCCCATTGAATTTCTTGCACCATATTCTGTATTTGGTATATAAAACTCTTATTTTCCTTTAAACAAATTCTAGTGAAAATTTACCTCTGCTAAACCTTTTTTTAGATTACATTTCAACATTGAAGGAAATAAACTTGTCAGAATGCTCAATGAGCTGCTAGTTGACTTCCTAAAGATGCTGAAAAAAGTCTGAGATGGTTTTAACAGTCTGCAGATTAGTTTTCTCAACTCTTCTATCTTTGGATGGCAAGCAAATAGCGCTACATGCTTAATCTCTACAGCTGGACCACTGTTTACAAGTGAGTGAGTTCTGATTAATTTCATCATGGCAAAATGAACCATGTTAATCCCTCTTTTTTGCTAGAGGATTTCTGTAATGAGAAAAATAGGTACTTGCTTAAGTCTAATGGCTGTATGGCCTATGATCATACGAGAAAATTGTACAGAAAGTACCAAATGGATTAGTCACCAGAAAGTAAAAGTATAGGAAGGTCAAGAATAAGATAGAGGAATGAACTTACCACAGAAGTATGAAAGACTGTTAGGAGAGAGATCAGGCAAATTACTTGCTAAACATGAGAAAATTCAATATCATTTGATTCTGAGAAAAATATTCAGGGATCCCCTAACTGCACCTTAAATCTGCTATGTGAGAGAAAGAAAAATTCTTTTGCCTGCAAAATAATAGGCAAAAGAAAAATTCTTTTGCCTATTAAATCTGTATGTTATGGTATGGCTGATGGCTATTCCGATTTACAATCATCTACTTGACACATGATTCTAATCTTCAACAATGAGCGGTTTTATGAAAAAACACATACTGTCACAATTTCACTCAGCTGGTGCAACAAGCATATTTGTTAACAAAGGTAAATTTTGTTTTCATAATGATACATATCTGAAAAGAGTGAGAATCAAGCTTTGTGTTGTGGGAGGGGAAATATTTAGCCAATCTGCTTCGAGCACCTACATCAAAATAAAAAATTTTTTGTGGCAGGGAATAATATTGCTACCATCAGCCAAGGAAACAGTTGAACGAGCCTGGGAATTCCCCTCCGTTAATTTGCCCACTGCATCTGAATCACAGTCAGCTAAAGTTTTATTTTTTTGTAATTTTAATGACCTATCGTATTCTAGATTCTAAACAAATCTTCTTCGCAGGAGAAAATATTCGTCAATGCTCAATTGAAATCAAAATAAAGATGTGTACAATTTAGTGTAGAGGTAACTTGCGTAGAAGGAAAGTGATGGGAAGAAGTAAATCGGTCTTTGAGAGGATACATTCCAATGGCGATTTGAAATACATTACAGATACAACATGAAAATAACTTATTACAAAAGCAGTACTAGTTTTCCTTAAATATTGAAAGAGCCTGATGTTGCTCTAAAAAATTTCACTTCTGGGACAATTACATCAGTGACTGATATTTTGAATAATTCACTCATACAAGGGAATCGATACGGCAGAGAGGGCATTTACTGTTCTCCGTTTTTGAGGAAAAAAAAACTTTTAAAATTGTGTCAAAATTCATCAATAAAAATAAATAAAATCTAACACATCTGGCACTCAAGCAGTTGTCCAGCGGTCTATGATAGTGAGTTTGAATCCAATCGAGGATGTTTTTTCAGTTCATTTCTCTACCGCTTAATTTCAATTCTTTACATTAATATATATATATTATGTATATGTATGTATGTATGTGTGTATATATATATATATATATATATATATATATATATATATATATATATATATATATATATATATAATATGCTGCTAACAAGAGTAACTAATTGTTGTTATGCTTTATTAATACATATTATTTTTAGCTGAATAATATACATCTTCGGCGAAGTTTACAACGCAGTTTCTTCTCACTTTAATTTTATATTATATTAGTGGAATTTTTTCACTAGCGCAGATGAAGAGCATATTAACCACAACAAGGTATTTAAAACTGAAGCACCCAAAATAAGGAGCTCTTTACAAGTGAAGGCTATTTCACACCATATCAAATTCAATTGCGAAGAAACGGCGTAATTTACGGACGCAATTTTATCCCGAGTTGTATGTAAGCTGTCTCTCTGGGATGACCTTTTAAAATTTTTAAAAGCAATCCACCCTTAGGGTTTCCACCCTGGGAAAAAATTTACTGTACCATCGTATTACAAATGTTATTAAAATTTCTTCCACGATCCGAAAACTTTGAAATGAACCATATAAAATTCGTAAAAAAAACTAAAACCCTACTTCCCGTTAAGGGCAATTCGCAGGGTCCTCCAGTCAATCCTTGACCATGAGTTCTTCCACAGAAAACCCTACACCCTTGTCATGTGGCCAAATTTATTGTCCCCCATAATTGCTGGTCCTGCTTTCCATATTCCTATCTAGACAGCCTTAAATGTTTTCCAGATGTGGGGAACCATGTCCATTCGAAAATGAGTGTCGCTGCTTTTCCGGTCAAGAAGCTTGGTCAGCGGATTAGTTTCACTTTGGATTTCGCTGGTGACACAGCGTAGTGAGTGTCCTTGTGTTTTAATAAGAAATAAGAGAATTTTCAGATCAGCTCTGTCTCTAAAAATAGTATGTCATTTTTTGTTATTACCTAACTTGGAAGATTACCTGTTTCGAAGAAGGTGTTTGCGAGCTTTTCTCCTGCATTTCCTGTTAAATATCTTTGGAAGTCCAAACTTGAGTCATTTCATCTTGTCGCAATTTTCGTTGACACAATTCAGGTTCGTATATTTCTCGTGATTTTTGATTGAGAAATCATAATTAATACCGGCTTTTATTGTACATAACACTAAAAACTTTTTGGAATTATATTTGTACCCCTATATGGAGTAAAGTTTGACATGTGGAACTGCACAACAGAAGAAAAAGGTATAATAAGGGTTAATAAAAATGGTAAAGGAGAAATGTGTAAATATCGCGCTATTTCCTACTCCATTTATTCTATGAATAATTATTAAAATTTTATGCTTGAAGACATTTCTCTTGAAAATGTATATTTTTCGAACTCATCAGGTAGTAGTTATCCGATTTTCTTGTAAATCCGTAAACAGTCCCCTATAGGAGCGATAAAATTTTAATTAACAACTGAAAGAATTATCCATACAAGATGTGGGTAGAATTCGAAGCTGAGACCGTGAGGCGCCCTTGCGACTTTGTTATTAAGGTCTTATATAAGTAGATTTAACTATGATCCCGTTGAAAATCATATGATTTTGTAATTGCGTTCTTTCCTTTATATCTCCTTTTTCAGTTAATAATTTTTTCTCGAATTCTACTATTTCCATATACGAGGGTGGTCTGAAAAGTTCCGACCCCAGATTTTTCAGAAAACATGTCGAGAAATGGCGAAATGTCGGAAACTTTTCAGACAACCCATGTATATGAACATTGTGGACATATTATGTTTTTGAAAGAGATGTTATTTTTTTCATCTTAAATTGTTTGATGTAAATGGTAAATAATATAAATTTCCGAATAATCTCATTCAATTCCATTTTAAGAAATTTATCTTTTTAATTAGATTATCGTTGTAGAAATAAATAAAGTCACTTCTACAGAATGCATTTGGCATTCCGTCTACGTTTCGGACTTTCGCTCAATCTTCGGAAGAGCAAAAGAGGTGACATTTGAAAATTAAAGTGGGGGTGCGGTCGTCTGAAATTTTGAGAGGACAGGTTAACCCTTCGTAAGGACCACCTTGTTTTTCAGCCTTATTAGAGGTAAACGTCTTCACAGACTTAACCTCCTACTGTTTACTAAGTATCTTAACTGATATGAGTAGTCCTTGTCACCCCGCTATCTAACATGAAACTGAAAAAAAAACGATGAGTGGTCGTCTATGGAACCACCGGTCCCTTCCAGATGAGTAGATGTTTTCCAGAAGAACAATGATTATATTCCTTCAGGGAAACGTCTTGACAGAATTTTTATGCTTTCCTAGTTTAAGTTTTCATTGCATGATTACTGAGATTGAAGTAGTCCTCTTATAGAGGCCCCAAATTTCCTTTGTTAAATCCCCTTATAGGGGTAATGGTCCATGATGAAGGAAATTTAATATTTTGGGCTACAATCAGTCGAATATAATTTTTTACAGACTTATGTAAATATACCGCATTCGAAGGAAAGGTCACTCCCTCTGTATTAATTTACCTGTTCTTGATAGAAGGATGAGTAAAACGTCCCATCGAACCTCTTCTTGATGAGCGATAAGAGCGTACACGATAAATATAAAAAAAGAGAGCGTAACTGATACGTAAGACACCTTGAGCAACAGTAGAGGAAACGTCTCATTAGAATACTCAAATGTGTTTATTTTTCTTAGAGTAGGCATCGCTAAGTCGGTTCCTCTTCATCCTGACGTCTATGTGGTTCGGAAAAGATTCGTCGAACGCTTCCTATACGTCCGAGCGCTCAATCTCGTCTAAGACCGGGGTATTATTTTCTTTCCTATCTATTCAACTTCGGTAAATTCGATATTTATTGATCTCTGATAATGAAAAATATTTTTAGAGTAATTCGAAGATTTCATATAATTTTTTTCAATTTTCTGAAAATTCAGAGAGAAAAATCTGTAATTCTAACTAATATACTATAATATATTAGTTCCAAAAAAGGAGAGTTCTAAGAAAAAGTGATGCAAGCGACTCCAGGTGATATTTTATTGTACTCCTTGGAATCAAAAGTAAGCAAATTATTAAAATCAAAATACAAACGTATATGACCTTACATATACGGGCAAGATTTTGAAGTAAAGAGCGCACGTATTTTACGGGAAAGAGGCAGTGTGCGATTCAACGGGGGGAAGGAGGAGAATTCCCCGGCTCGTAAAACTATTTCCCTGGCTGATTATAGCTATGTTATTCCCCGCCACGAAAAATTGTTTATTTTGATGTAGATGCTCGAAGCAGATTGGCTAAATATTTCCCTACCTCAACAAGAAGCTTGATTCGCACTCTGGGTTTAGGAGACTATCAGTCATCTTTTTCCGTCATAGAGCGCAGGTAATTTATCTTCAAAATCAAACAGGAATAATGCTATTTTATAATTATCAGAAAATTTCTTTATATTAAAGACAGGAACAATCATACCTTAAGGAAGAGTGCTACAATTGCCGTAAATAATCTCCAGGATCCACAAATATTAGTGGTTAAGTGACTTAATCACAAAAGCATCAACTTCTTCCAGCCTGGGCCTCCAAGTCCTTCGATTGAAAAGTTTTCTGGAACCTTCGGACAGTTAGTGGGGAAAAATTGCACTCAAAGATAACGAAAATGATTTCGCTTAGGAGTTGACATTCTTTGTTAAGTTTATGATATTTACTTCCATTTGTGCGTAATATGCGCAAGTAAATATAATATTTAAAGATTTATTTTATTTGCAATTTCATTCATTCATAATTTTTTGGTTCGGTATTCGTATTTTTTAAATGCATATTTTGCCGCTATGGTTTTAGATTAAACCATCCTTTTCTCCCTCTACTGCTGGAAAACTCGATAGGCTCGATCCATCGACACTAGTCGACTCTCACAATTTCCAAAAAAGAAGATCGCAAAGTGTCAATATGGGTCTCTGGCAGTGGTCGAAGATTGGCGCGAAGGTGTAAGGGTCGTGTAGACATTGTGTAGCTGCAAAGACTCGACATTGCTCCACGCTTTAATATCTAGTAGCTGTAATTTTAGTTGTTGAGAAAGCTTCAGTTATTTTGTTTAAATTTTCGCTGAAGGTAATATTAATTCAGAAAGTGCTTATCTCTATAAAAGTTTTAGCCAACCACGTGTTATTTTTGCATTGCTTCCTATATCTTTCAGCTATTTATTAATAATTTTAGTTATTAATGAAGAATTTTCATTCTCAGGCTTATTATTGTTACTGTGCATTATCAGCTATATCATATCATCTACAATGGAGGAAGACTGGGATGATACGCCGACTCCAGCAATTACTGCAAACCAGGTAGAAATTATGCTGTTTATAGCGTAATTGGTTTATAAGATCAGAAATCAAACCTTGTTTGTAACCAAATATTCTTATTTTATAATATCAAGCATAAATTTTTTAGCAGGTATTTGTCGATTGTGGAACTGGGTACGGTCGTGGGCGAGGGATAACTAAGAATATGGAATCCTACTCTACCACGAAATCTTATGGTAACAATCATGATGATGATAATGGTTTTGGAGACGCAACCAACAACAACAACTTCCATGGTTCAAGTTCATTTGGAGGTAGAGGTTCCAGAGGAAACCGTGGTGGTGGTAGAGGAAGAGGAGGATCATTTCGAAAAGACTTTAATCGCCACAGTGATGATAATCAATATATGAGCGATGAAGACAAACCTGGTGAGGGTATACATATGTTTACAGAGCGCACCTGAGAATTCAATTGTATTATCGATTACATTGCCGTTAGTGATGGTATTTATCGTTCAACCTGTTGATATTGCGATACCAATTTTCTGGCAAATAAGCTTTGATGATTGCAGTATTTTAATTTCTTTTGCCTCAAGGAGTAGAGAGATGTATCAGTCGTTTCATTTTAGCTTCATGTTCATGACCTCCATAATAGGAAATGTCTGAGGTTAAAGTGTTGCTAAAATTACTTCATTGCTTCATCTTGGCCTCTCTGTATTGTTTTCTATGAAAACTTCATTCATAGGCAATTGCATATGTACAATTTGTTCCACGAAAAATATTGGCTCAATGTGATGAGAAAGGTTGATTATTTCTGTCTTCATACTTCTAGTGTGCTTCATTATTTCTAAGCTTTGGTAGTTGTGGATTTAGCTAGTCTTATAGTTTGTATTTAGTAGCAGGCAAGGCTACGTATACCAGGCTACTTTTCGTTGTCTTTGCAGATTTAATGAAGTATCTTGATGGTATAAGTATTTGTAGAATGTTTTCTTAACTTTCTTACTACCAGGTCTCAAATTTCCAAGGAAGCATGATTTTTACCTTTGAAAGCCTTACTTCTTATTTTGAAGAAATTTTGTCATTGAGGCACCAAGGTATACAGGAAATGCAGTAGTTGTTAATGATTTAAATGGAAGGAAATTCGTTACTTCTGAATTTGGTATTATTAGAACTGACCTGTGAAATCACAGGTGTGCCTTTGTAATCATCATCATAATCATTGCTGGGGTGTGACACGTGCTTGCATTATCGTTATTTAACAATTGCCCTCACGAGAGCAAAAACATGATCATTATGCTTCAAATTTTTCAGGTGCTTTAAATTGCTAGTTTTAATTTAATAGAATGTGTTCTCAGGACAGTATCTCTAAGTATTACCCTTCCAGAGCAATTTGTGTTTTGGATGGGGATAATGACACCGTGAATGAAGGAACCACTCCTAATCGTCAACCCTATGGTTGCTATGCCACAGCTTTTCACTCTATGCTTCTATCAATCAGCCTAGCATCTATATATTTGCTTCCTCATCATTCATTATTTGCCCCATGTTATCCGAGGTCTTACTCTGCTGTTCTTCCCATGGACTGTTCCTTCAAAGACTGTCTTCATTAGGTGCATCTTAACCCTTCCGAGACGTCGTGTATACACGACGGAGATTATCCTATGCAAAAGCACTGCTGTCGTCTATACACGATGCAGGTATAAATTGCGGGTAGATGCAGTTTCAGAGGATTGGAGTATTATAATCTTACCATTCTGACCCTTTTCTGGGGGATTTCTGACCATTCCTTCTGCACCACTCGTAGGAGACTCAGCCCCGGGGGCCCTTTTCACAGCATGGTGCTATGGCAAATTAAATGTTATTGCAACAGTTTTGCAAAGGAGTTTTTTTAGTAGTAATTGTCAATATTAATTTGGATACTGAAATTTTGTTCTTTGCTGACTATGTACAACTTTTAAACAAAATTCTACCGTTAATATTAATGTATTTAGTATATTATCTAGTAAAAATTATGCTACATCCTTGCCTTTATATTACTAAATAGCTTAATATTAACAGTAGAATTTTGTTTGAAAGTTGTACATTGTCGGCAACGTACAAGATTTTAATTTCCAAATTAATATTGACAATTACTGCTAAAAATAACTCCTTGGCAAAATGACATCAATAACATTTAGTTATTGATGTTGGCCCTATGCTGTGGAAGGGATGGTGACAGTTTTCCCTCAATTGTGGTTGCTGAGGAAGGAGCCCAGCTTAAGAAGGGTTCAACTCTACATCTACCACCATCTGAGTTGCAAAATGCTTCCGTGTCCAGGAGACGATTTTAAGAGAATGTGGCCGTCTTGAAAGGGTTAAAATATGCCAGATTGGATTGTCCCTCCTTATGTTTTATCATGAGATATCATTTGTCTCCTACTTTTTTCAGTATCTCTTTGTTAATTGATGAATCAATCCACTTGAAAGTCCTTGTGCACATCTTTCCATCTTTAAATTCCTTGGAGATGATTTTTTAAAATAACTTATTAGCAATCATTAATTTGTTTGAAATTCTAGGAGTAGTTCTCTTCACTCATTCTATTATCCTAATCCATATTTACCCTTTATCTTCCTTCTTCACTTTGTGACAATGGCATTCCATTGTCCAAGCATTATTCAGTTTTCTTCTTATTTTTCAAAATTCCAAGATGTTTTTGTAGACTACTATGATATTTTTCATACTCCATTATAGGCATGCATACTTGAACAGCTATTGTGTCTTTCAGATTAGCTGCTATCTTAACAATAACTATCCTTTTTTACAGTGAAGGAAGCTTTTCACATGTGTTCTGATGCTCTTCCATACTGTTATCAATATATGTTGTGTATACATTGTATTTGGCTCCTAATCTTGCAAGGTCTTTTAAATACCCATGATAGACAGATATTTTAACCTGAAGAAATGAAAATATTGGCCTGGAAACCTGGAAAAGTACTGGGGTTTCATAATTTATGATATGCGCAACACAGTAACCCTGTGTTAAAATAGATATTTTCTAAGTTCTTAGCAAGCTGAAACCTTCGAGTTTTGTCTTGGCGGTTGTCTATTGCATTCATTGTTCATGAATCCATTTTTTATTAAACTTAGCAACTGGTAACTTGGTAACCCAACATGGTAGGGTGAACAAAACCAAGAATTCTCTGGTTAGAAGACCAGGAACTCTTTCAGTTGTAATTATGCAAAGAAACATCTTTATGGAGAATCATCTTTAAATTAATTAACTTGATCTATCATGAAATTCTTAATAGGGTTTATTCTTTTAAAGTCTAATTCTCATTGAATAGATCATATGTTTTCTAATTCCCATTGATTTGATCTCATGTTTTGTTCTCTTATCAGATGGTGGATTTGGTGGTGGGGATAGTTTCCGTGGCAGTGGAAGAGGTCGTGGCAGAGGAAGAGGTGGTGGAGGAGGTGGTGGTGGTTTCACAGATGCCTCTGAAGGTGTGTACTTAGTTATGGTGGATCTAAGTTCTTGTGCAATGAGCTTGCACATGTCTGAAATATCTTTAGGAAAATTGTAAAAGCATTGTTTATAAAAGTTCTCACGTAAGCTAAATGCTGCTATGATTCATCATCATCAGCTTTTACAAGTCCCGGATACCACCTTTCTGGCCGTTTCTGTCCTTCATTCCTGGTAAACCTTTTCTATTCTTTAAACTGTCAGTCATATTCATTTTCTCCTCTATACTCTTCATTCTAACACTTCTTTCACCCAGCACATTGGTCTTCATGTATATCCAATTCAGTTTCTTGTCTTTTGATCGAGTCTTTACCAAACTCGAAGATGAACTGACATTAACCAAAAATAGTGGTTAGGGTGGTTGTTGTGAATGTTTATTCATTTAATTATTGACCTGTGAGAGAATAGGATATTTCTATTTTCCAAATTTTTCTTCTACATATGTAACATCACATAATTACCTGCTGATACTTGCAGTGAAAGCCGTTTGAGAATTGTGTTGTATCTAAATATCAATGTTGCTAATCTGCCTTAACATGCAATTTTATAAAAACTAAATTTCAGGAGGAGAGGAGCAAAAACCCAAAGAAAATTATATCCCCCCTGAGCCTTCAAATGATGAAAATGAAATATTTGGCAGTGGCATATCCTCAGGAATCCATTTTGACAAGTATGATTCCATTAAAGTCAATGTAAGTGGTCAAAATCAAGTTGTAGTGACATATAACCAAGATAGTCACCAAATAGCTCATAAAAATTTTATTTCTCTAATAACTTCATTAAATATCTAGGTAAGTGGTGAAAATGCACCCAGGGCCATAGAAAGTTTTGAAGAAGCAGGATTGAGACCACTATTACTTCAAAATGTTAAGAGATGTAATTACAAGAAGCCTACACCAGTGCAGAAACATGCAATTCCAATAGTTATGGCAGGACGAGATCTAATGGCTTGTGCTCAGACTGGCTCTGGCAAGACTGTGAGTATTTAGATAAACGATTATAATCTTATGAATCCAACTTAACCCTCCAGTGCTTGTGCCAATTTTTGTTACGTGGAGTGTATGGTGCACCCCACTCATCTCCATTGTAGCATTTGCTTATGTATCTATATATCTAGATAATTTAACTTGAACCTAGTGACTTTAATTTTTAAATGTACTGTGTCAGTCAAAATTAAATTACTCTGTGGTTTTTGTGTGGCCACCAAAGGAATTATCACAAGGATATAGACATCCAAGTATTTAGACTAACAGTGGTATTTGTGAAAAAAGAGTGCATTCTTAAGGATAGGGAATGGATTAGTGGTAAACCCAAAATTTATACTACTCAAACTGGTTATCCCTTGGCAAAGTTCTGGTTTGAGTGAGATTTGTCTTTGTGGGTGGAACAATTTACTATCTTTTGTGGATATATTTTATATACAATATGTAGCCAGCAGGTATGAAATTCTATATTAATCCAGATTCTTGGTCAGTGTTATAGATATTTTCTGAGGAACTGCTGTGAAAGGGTTCGAAGTACAAATTCCCTTATATGCCCCCACCCTCAGGTCAGAGCTTAATGGTAATAAGGTATACCAGAGTTCATAAGTACGGAGGCTATTGTAAATAATTAAATTATATAGGACTGCAGAAACATTTTTTTCAATATGGATACAAAGAAACAGCTGTCAAAGTTTCACAGACTGTCCATCAGTTGTTTTTCTTCCTTGTAGAACTTGCACATAGTTACTTCTATCTTCATCTTTATGGAGATCAATATAGTTATGGCTGCATCTATTCTTTCCATCTATGCTTTTATATGAAGTTTAATTAAATTTTTGCCCAAATAAAAAGGCTCTTCAGATACTATATCAGATTGAATACCACGTGATTCAGTAACATGCAGCTGTTCAGTTTCTTCTTCCGAAGAATTTTTATACAGGTATTCAGTGGTTGGGAAGGTTAGGGTACAAATATGTAGGAGTAAGGGTAGGAAGTTAATTGTTTGCTTTTTATTTTATCCATTGACAGGAATAGTATCTAAATGTTGGACTTATTCTTCCAGGCAGCTTTTTTGTTACCTATCATCAACAACATACTGGAGAATCCCAATGGTGCAGATGAAGGAGATACAGATGATGGCTATGGAAGAAGTGTCAAGCCATTAGCTGTGATAGTCGTTCCTACAAGAGAACTTGCCATTCAAATATTCAACGAAGCTAGAAAGTTTGCTCATTCATCTATTGTGAGGTGTGTTGTTGTTTATGGAGGGACTTCAACAATTCACCAAAGCAACCAAGTTAGAGTAAGTTCACTTAATTTCTAAAATGGCATGTTATTGAGTTATCTGGAAGTTCAGTAGTTTTCTAAAAGAAAATATGGTGCAACATTTGGAAAAAGTATGATTTCTTATGTAAATTGTTTTCTGTTTTGATTGATAGCATTTTTGCATTGTTCTTTACTGATAAGCTATCATCTATACGTATGTATCAATCATTTAATTGCAGAAAGGATGTCATGTGCTGGTTGCCACCCCTGGAAGATTATTGGATATGGTTTCAAGAGGAAAAATATCATTTGGAGGCGTTAGATTTATGGTTTTAGATGAGGCTGACAGAATGTTAGACATGGGCTTCAAGCCTGAAATAGAGAAGATGATGAATGATGCTTCAATGACTCCAACGGTAAGTCTTCTCCATTCAGACAAAAGGTCACTTTTCTGCCTTCCACTAAAGGAGAGTATAAATTTGCTACAACGCTGACGATAATCTTAGTAATCAGAAATTGCTTGAATTCAGGTGTACTCCATGCTGACTTATTTAGTAATTCCTAAAATCCCACTTCTTGGTGTCTATATTTAGGTGTTTAGCTTTAAAAGGCCAATTAATTAATTTGTAATTCAATGAGTATTTATTTTGCTTCATAGTCTAGAGAAATTCTGCTTTGAAGACCCTGTTTTAAAAAATTTCAACTGTATTCTTAGATAGTTGAAGAATACCTCTTGACACTAACCTCCAAGCAGTAAATTTTAAAATCTGATTAACACAATGCTATCTAACTATGAATGTTTATTTTATCTTTGATTATTCTCTCTGTCTTTGATTCATTGTTACATTTATTTGCAAATGTAATCAGTTTAGTGTGGAAGAGGGTATTAGTCAGGAATGAACTACAGCAAAGTCCATTGTGATGAGAGGTGACAAAAATTAGGAAAGGGCTCATTACGAAGCGAATTAATTATATCCAATTTCTAACAATAACTGTACGTCCTCGAGAATCCAAGAACATCATGTACTGCAGAATGGAACTGTAAGGTATTAAATTCTTACTGAAATGCTACAGAATGCATAAAAAAGTACGTTCTCACCAAAATTATTATTTCATTGATTCATAAACTATAACCAAAGTGCATTCTCTAATATAATATAATGTGGAATCTGAATCAGCTCTGTTTCTATATTCCCACCCATTGCGGATCAGATGATTTGATGCAAAATTTTGTATGAAGACAAATCCCAATGCCAATATGAGAGGAACTCAAATTCTGACGCTGACATCACCACAAAGAAACGAGATGTGGGAATAGGATGTACAGGGGGAGAGTGAACTACGTTCTCTAATCAGAGCTCCCTGAAGCTCCTTTTTGCTGAGGCAAATTGTGTGAAACCACTGCATGATAATTTCTGCATTAAATTTTTTCTGTTCTTTGAAGAGATAACGTATCTCAGATTACCATCGGTCTCTCATGTCAATTGACGATCCTGAGATACGCATCCTGCAAGACATAGGAAGTATAGGAAGGTGGCACTCGTTATACCAATTCTTCAGAAATAACCACTCGAATCAAGTCCCTATCCTTTTTGCTGAGAGACTGACTATGGTCAAAAATCACTATAATGCAAGTCTTTAATATGCCTTACTTAAATAGGTATCTTTCATCCTCGTATTGTGGAATAGTCTCCATTGTTCATGTTCATTTGTTCTCATTCAACCAGGGCAGTTAAATAAACATTGCAGGGGAAGTGAAGGATCTAGGTTAGAAATCCAGATTGTCTGACTTTTTCCATTCTAATTATTCAGTGTTAGTGGCGCACCACCTTTGTTAAATTTTTTCAGCCATTCTAATTAGTGATAGAAGGGTATTGTTTGCTAAATGGAAATAATAAAAAAATGGAGGGTTTATTATACGCTAGTGGTACCTTGACTTACTAACTTATTGAGTTCCAGTTTGAAACATTTGTTTCCAGAAATTTTGCTATCACCATGCTCACTGGATTTAAAATATTAATTACCATGTATCATGGAAAGTTATTCATTTAGTATCAATGTATTAAATGTTACCTTGGCTATACCACCACAACTGCTCTTGATTAATTTAAGATAAAATTCCACATTGCACAATGACTACAATTTTGATTAGAGATTTCTGTGAAAACAAAGTAACTTAAATGTTTTGTTTCTTCTGTGTATGCTACAAATTGGAGTTGGAGAAGTCTGTTATAATGAGAGTTGCATTATAAAAAGTAATATTTTTGGCCATTCTCTGTCTCACAGCAGAAAGGATAGAGAGTTACGTCCATGATAACAAGTGGTTATTTCTAAAGTATCAGTATGAGTGACACATTTCTATGTATATCTCACAGGACAATTTCAGAATTATTTCAGAATCTTCAACTTATGTGAGAGACTAAGTGCGATGAGCAAATGGTAATCTGAGGTGCTTCTCAAAGAGCAGAAAAGAATTAAATGTAAAAACTAATGTTGCCTAATTCAGGAATGTTTCCCACAACTTTTCTCACCCTTCTTTGGCAAAAATGCTTCGCAGAACTTTGATTGACTTCTCATGAGTTTTACCTGTCCATCCGTACATACATACTTTGGTTAGGGTTTATGAATCAATAAAATAATGTTTTTGATGGGAACATACTCTTTTATGCATTCTGAAGCATTTGTGCAAGAAAAACCCTACAGTTCCTTTCTGCTGCACTAGCTACCTTTGGGTTCAAGAGGATGGTCATTTCGCATTAGAAATCAACAATAACAAGTTCTAATTTTTGTCAGCTCTTGTTATAATGAACTTCTACTGTATATCAATTTCTTTTCCCTGATGTAGTCTTTAGTAAGTGATTTTGGTCAATTTGACAAAGAAAGCTTAAGAATTTGTCTTAGGCCGTGGCTCCACGGGCAGCGTTTTGCCGTCGCTAGAGACAGGGAATTACTGACCGAAAGTAAGAACCATAAGATTAAATGAGGGTGGCTCCACACGCCGCATTTTGCTGTCGATAGGCCGTGTTTGTACGACGGCTTCAAGGTCATGCCCCGCAGCATGGATAACGGTTTATTTTTCACAGTGCTATACAGCGACCACCGGCAATCTGCTGCTCCTAGGGACAGTATTTAACTGTCCTGTGGAGCCACCCTCGAGCAGCAGATTTTCGACAGCGAAACACACGCACCTAGGCGCGGCAATTCGCCGCCCGTGGAGCCACGGCCTTACGAATCAAAATTTTGCCATGTAAAGGATTTTTTTCATTTTGTTGTATCGTTGGAGTTGTTATAATTAAAGCCTGATATTCTACATAACATTCTTGTAACTGTGCTTTTCATTCTTTCCAGGGGGAGAGACAAACACTTATGTTCTCAGCAACATTTCCAGTTGAAATCCAAAGGTTAGCAGGCGAGTTTTTAAACAATTACCTTTTCCTGGCTGTAGGTATTGTGGGAGGAGCATGTGCAGATGTTGAGCAGTCATTCTACAGTGTATCAAAATTTGATAAGAGGAAGAAACTAGTAGAAATTCTCAGACAAACCCCCGGTATGCTTCCATGCTCACTTAATCATTCTCTTTAACATTGCCTGCAGTTAAAACTTTTTGGAATTTTTTCATAGTTAGCATTATCACCATTGAACATTTCCATTGCAGATTTAGAGAAAACTCTAGTTTTTGTTGAACAGAAGAGAATTGCAGACTTCTTAGCTACCTTCCTATCTGAGAAAGATTTTCCTACTACAAGTATTCATGGTGATAGACTTCAGAGTCAGCGTGAAGAAGCCCTGGCTGATTTCAAGAGTGGTCATATGCCAATCCTAGTTGCCACTGCAGTTGCTGCACGTGGATTAGGTATGGAGTTTCCATTTTTTTAATAACCTCTCCTGCACTCTGGCTCAACTGTTATGGGGTACCCTTTTTTGACGGAATGCTTACAAAGTGTTATTTAATTCTATTAGTTTGTGTGCTCACCCAACATTTTGGATTGTTGAAATCTTGCATTAAAAGGATAGAAAGCTGCAGAAAAGAATCATGGGTCTTTCAGAAGGGTTTTTTTCTTTATTACTTTTTTAGACCTTATCAAACATTGATAATGAATATTTTTATAATATATTTGGCCTCATTTTGTTTAATTTTTCTTTGTCAATTGAAACTCATCAAGAGCATTTTATTAAAATTATTTTGTTTTACCTTCTCATTGCTACTCTTAGAATTTCTTCATAGTATAATCCAACATGTCATAGATGTTATAATTTCAAATTAAGAAATTCATGTTAATGCTTTGATGTGCAGTGTTTCAATCAGTTTCTTGGCAATAAGCTGGATAAACCTAATAAATACTCAGCAAAGTCATCTAATTGTTTTTGATAGACAGTCGTCTTTGGAAAGACAGATTCTTTTGCTTCATGAAAGGAATCATGATGGTCCATCTTAAAATTCCTCAGGCCTACTTTCTTGACCTTCTCTTGGGGTTCAAGGCAAAGTTGAATGGTGCTTGGCATGGCATGCAGCCTTCTGCTCTTAGAGTCATTTCCTCAAGTTTGCTTTCAAGCTCTGCACATTTTGGCTTTTGGTCATTGTGTGGTCACCTCTTATAATTAATGACACATGATCTTTCTGTTAAATGTGACAATTGCATTAAGTTGGAATCCAAAAAGTATTTGTTTTTTGTTCGTGGAGAAGGAGTTGGAAAGGATTAAATTACTGCTCTGTAGTGGAGTTGTAAATGTTGATCTACTAACTTTTATAACTAGCTATTTATCTGTAGTATTTTTACTTACGCTTTTAATAGTTTTTACTTGTACTTTAAATTTAAAAGTTTTGGTACACTGTTGGGAAAATATGGTGTTTGAGTATAAAGGGTGAATATATGAGTATTGAAAATTTGGTTGCAAAAGATTTTTTTTTACTCTGCATTTGGATACATTTGATTGAGTTAGAAGTTTGAATTTCACAAAAGCTGTGCATATTGTAAGTTGTCTAAATTTGATTTCTTCTCTAGTGTTTAGAATAATTTACGGCATAATGTGAGAAATTAGTTGTATTAATATATTGGAATCTTATTTTTATAGATATTAAAAACGTGGCTCATGTTGTAAATTTTGACTTGCCTAAGTCAATCGATGAATATGTGCATCGAATAGGAAGAACTGGACGTGTTGGCAACAGAGGAAAGGCAACCAGCTTTTATGATCCTGATATGGATGAACCTTTGGCCAAAGACCTAGTAAAGATTTTGCAACAGGTAGGCAATCAAGTCATTGCTCTTAGCTTTCTTCTGTAAAAGACACTGCTTTAGTTTCATAGATGTAATCGAGCATTATTCTTTTACAGGCTGGGCAAGAAATCCCATCCTGGTTAGGTGGAGATGGTGCCAGTGGAGGTGGCTCTAGCAACTTTGCAAGCAAATTTGGAGGCAGAGATTTTAGAAAGGTAACTTCAATGTCTTTAATGTAATAATTAGATCAGTTTCCATGATTTAATTTTTAAATGTTCATTATTTCTCTTTGGGCCTTGGTGACTAAATTATCAACATTGTTAAGGATTTGAAGGTTGAATGAGCATCTGAAACTGGGTATCAGACTCTGAGTAAAAAGAAGCTGTGAAAGCATAATGATGGCCACATGAGAGATATGCTTGGGCTGAATGACAGAGTTTATCTTTGGGTGATTGAATCAAGTAATATGTACTGAACTGAATACATGTGGCGTTATTAGGAGTTTATGAAATGGATATGGTTTCCCCTCTAGCATCTTGGTCCTCTCTAGCGATTGTAATGTACCATTTTTGTTTAAAAATTCACCATGTATTACTCATTCTATCCTTTAATTTTTGTATAAGAGACCTCTCAGGTGACATCACCTGTCTTTGTTGTTCAGTACACATCTTTTTATTTCTTTGAATCTCATATTTTTGGCTTGACCTGTAAGAAACTGAGGCATTCAAGAATCACATCTGTCAAAAAAAAAAACATCCTAAAACAGGATGCTGTCAATTGGCCTGGACATAGTTTGAGTTCACATATGAAGTTAAAATGAGACAATGGCCACTTAGGCAACCTCAGTATAATTTATGTGCCCTGATTTGGAGGCTGTCATTATTCAGAGATCTGGGAACTTTAAAATGTTTTCATTGACTCCTGTTTAATACTTTATATATATTTATTTATAATTACTTTATGATTAACACAAAGTAATGTTCTTTTATTATTATTTCCTTTTCTTATAATTAAAAACTATAATAACCAAATTGGTAATATTTTGGCAGAACATTTTAAACATCATGTAATGAGTTTATTGTTTTAGATTATTGCTTTTTAATACTTTCGAGCATTTTGGTGGAAAAAAGAAACATTAAACAAACCTTTTTATTTTTCTTGTGCTTGCTCTGTGGTAATTCCTTTTCCTCTGTTATATCATATTGTAAATAAAGTAAAGTTTTTCTTGAAATCACATTTAGGGGAGCAAGTTGTCTGTGAACTGTAATTTGGGTAGAATATTCCCACTCTGAAAATTCGAAATTGGAAATATTCCAAAATTAGTTGTAGTTTTTGATGCATTCTTTAAAAATTAGTAATATAACTTTGTGGATATAATATACTGTGACATGCATACTACTGTAAAAGAAAAGGCTTACAAGGATATAGACGTTAGAAGGGAAGCAAAAGAAAAAATAAATTTCCCATAATCCCACAAGGTGTCTCCTCATTCTCAGAGAATTTGATTTTTCAACCATCAACCTTATTTGTTCCTCCCCAACATGACTTTATCTTATGATCTTGATCTTTATCATTGCATATAAAACTAAAATAAAATTTTGCAAAAGCACAATGTATATTGATATGTCATGTAGGGATGTTACTGAGGTGATTTGATTGAATTTGGAGATCTCTTTGTGACCTCCAAAGAGTTTGGTTTATAAGTGAATTTGAACCAGAGGTGGTGACATTTCTAAGTAGAAGCTCTGAAATGCCAAGTACAGAGTAACATATCTGTCCAAATGTGTTCCATTCTTCTCCATGGTATCATATTTTTGAAATCTGGAAAAATCCAAATTCAGGAACTATCTTGGTCCCAATAATTTTTATTTGGGATAATCTACTGTATCTATCATATAGCTTAGATAAGGTAATCAGCTTTTTTAATCTCTAATTTTTGTTAGAGCATTTGCTAAGTGCTTCTTTTCTTTTCAGTTTGAAAAGCAATCATTCAGTACAGAACCTGTCACGCAAGAAGAGGAGGAACAGTGGTAATTTCATTTCAGTATAAATGTAGCAGTTCTGCCAACTGAAAATGTGTGGTGCATTTGTTCCTCTTTTTTGAAGTTCTGTGGCTGTGCAGTACCTTTAGTAGCCTCTCTCGCAAGTGGTTTAATTGTATAATGATTTATTTTTGTTAATTGAGAATGTGTGTATTATGGCTTATTTATGAGTTGGGAAATCCAAATGAGATATTTCTAGTCATTTGGAGTTGTAAAGACATAAAAATAACAGTGTCACTTTATTTTCAGTTATGTTGATCATTTGAAGCATTTACTTTATGATTTTGTTGTCTCTTCTGAATATTTAAATTTGTAGCAAGTTATTTTAATTACGTGCATTGAGGGCAAACACAGCTATAGTATTTTCTGATAACCTTACCGTTCTTCAAAATTTTGGTTAACTTTGAGTTTATATTAAACTCACTGAGATTTTCTGTTTGTGAATACCAAAATTTGAAGTTATGTGCATTTTGGATTTCAATTCAAGACTGAAGCTTTGGGATACTGTGGGATAGATTAAGTGTGATTGTTTAACCTGTAACTGTAATTGAAACCTTTGACATAATGATTTGAATTTCTCTCAATCTTATTTTATACCTGTTATAAGAAAATGGGACATGTTTAGACATAGGTGTTCAAATGTGACCAGAATCTTTTCCTTGAAATTCTTTATTGAACTTATTTTGCTCATTATTTATGGGTTAAATGATTTTGTGTTATTTTCATTTCAAATGTGTAGAAAGATAAGATTTGAAACTTTTTAAATGCAGATGGCCAAAATTCATATTTATTTTGCAAATTTTTGTCCATATATTTTTCTTTTGAGTTGGTGATTTAAAAATCGACATCCTGACTATTGATATATTTGCTGTTTTGCAATGTTTTTCATGTACCATATTTCAATTAAACATTTTTATGATTAAACTGTTATTATTCAATTACCAGCAATAAACATGAGTGAAACTGTATTTATTGTATACTGGGGTAATTACAACCTACAGAATTTTGCGTAAATTGCCTACGCTCCATAAAATTTTTAATGAAATCTTATTCAGAACTAACATATTTCAGTATACCGTATTTACTCAAACATGACATGCCATCGAAGGTAATGTGTACCTCAAGATGTGCAATTTTTCATTTGCAGTGCCATGAATACAAAACACTGTTAGTTATTTGTACCAAAACTTCTATCTTGTTGGGGTATTAATAGAAATGAACAAGGTAAATGGTCAAGTAAGTGCACATTAACCAATATTTACTTGCATGCACTACTTTATATACTTATATTAATTATTATATCACCAATATTTTTTACATTGTGTGCACATTCATCAATTTAAAACATTTGTTGGGGTTTCTAAATTCCTATTTCATTTTAAAATTATCAGCAGACAGTATGGAGAATTTGGGGGCTTTGAGACAAAACAAAAAGCACATGGATGAAATGTTTGACAGGGTGATCAGAGAATTTGACAGGCTATGAGAAATGTGCATGAGTAGGTTTAATGTATTGCACCATCGATTTAACAAGCACCCTAATGTTTGAGCCAAAAAAGGACCCAAAAGGGTGTGCGTTATTTTTGGGTAAATACGATAGTTTTTAGATTTCCCAAATAATACATGTTTATATGATTATGTAGAATGTAGGCAATATCAAAGGATTTACTTGGATAAAAATATTGTTTTGTATTAACTATGTTTTATGAAGAAGTTTATACTATGACATTGCAAGTTAACATGGTTGTTAAATGTCATTTAAGGAAATTTTGAACAGTTACTAAAAGCAGCACAATTTTATTAATTTTTTCAATTATGTTGACACTGTATCTTGTGCTTACAAAATTTATAAATTCTCAAAAATTATAAGCTTTAGCTGTGTCTATTTAAAACATCTGTGATTGTTTATAAGTACCCATAATAAAATCAGAGCAATGAAATTTAAAGCAATATACATAAAGTGTTTTCACCGAGCTTAATGGTACATTAAAAGCCAAAACTTATTTCCAAGTGTCTTCAGTGTTGAACCATGCCAATGGAAAGAGTTGAGAAAGTTACACGTGGGAATTTTGTGAACTTAGTTTGCTTGTTCTTAAATTAATCTAGTTACTATAGTAAATGAATGTCATTGTTTTTTATGCAAAGCCATTGCCAACAGCACTCCCTGGCAACTGCTGTTCATGAACATTAACATAGATGCAATGAAATGGCAATCTTTGCAGGAAATATTTGACATCCCAACAGCAGTATTACAAAACTAGGATACCATAAGGAAGACAAAATCCAGGTCATAACTGACAAATATATTCTAGCCATTTTCTCAGTAGTGTTAAAATATTTGCATGGTAAATAACTCAATTAGACTGAAACTAATATTTTATTTGCATAATATTCAGGCTTAAATTTATTCTTTCCTCTCCACCTCTTAAATTTAAACCACCTCGCCTAATAAAGGGTCTATTAAATTAAATTAAATTTACGTTAACTCAATATGGGAAGCTGTTACTTCATGAAAGGCCATTACATGGAATGAAAGCAACTTTAGTACACTTCCACAGAAAGTCTGGTAATTATTAAAATTATGGTAATCCTATATTTTAGTGTGATAAATTGTGATTAAGATAGTTGAGTATTTTGGCATGTTACTTGCTACTATATAATTAAGCTACTACTTATTACAAATCACAGAATTTTTTAAATTTTAACAATTTTCAAAACTCTTAATTTGATAACAATTTATCTCAATGAAAACAAACAAGAAAGTTAACGAACCAAGCCCAACAGAATCAGTTTATCTTTGATTAAACAACAGATCATTCTACAGAATTAGGGAAGTAATTGTTGGAAATTTAACTTGAAAAGATGGCGAACATTTTCTTTTTGTGTAAGCAAATCATGAAACTCAAATTCTACGAAATAGATGGAAAATAATACTTTTATACTGCCTAACTGAAGCTGCTTTATAAATTATGATATTCAGAGTGAATCACCATCATTAAATTCTTTGAAAAAATTTGATATATGCACCTTTTCTGTATTCAATGAATAGAACTCTTTCTTTCCTTTTGAGGCTCAATCAGGTCTAGACAAGGGCATTATTGCATTTTCATTGTTGTTTAATCATGTTTTTTGTGTTGTAGATGACAGATTAGTTTTCTTTCAGAATTCAAAACAATGACTTAAAGAAGTAACGTAAGTAGCATAAAAATGCTTAATTTTCCTTCCTTAAGATTTCTTTCCGCAAGCTTTGGGATTTTGAATAGCAATTTTACTTCCTAAAGATCCCTACCTTTAATTGCGGCTTTGCCCCCGCTATTTATTCAATTTTTTCTGATTTTAATCGTTTTTAAATTATTTGAATATAAATGCAATTTGCATCTCTTAACATGTGAGCTATAACTTCTTTTACAAGATACCTAGCCTAGCTGTATCGTATATTATCTGTATCGAGCGGATTCGGCCTAATGAACATTAATGAATAATATAATGTTGGTAACAATGATCAGATGGTAACAAGGGAAAGTCGAAGGATGAAATGATCGTATATTTCGTGCGTCATCTTAAAGATGTTTAGAAGTTGCATCTACAATGACAGAAGAAAATTTAACTACTGTAATTGATTCTTTCATAAAAATAATGAAAGGTGATTTAAATGTCAATCGAGAATATCCAGGAGTGGTATCCAGGGAAGAATCTGATAATGTTGAGGAAGTCTTAAGGGAAAGTGTTACTTCTAATGAAGGTGAATGCGGCATTTATAATGACGATGATGACAGAATTACTTTTAATGAAGGTGAAAATGGTTGTGATATCAATGATGGTATACCAGGTGTTGAATTATCGTTGTGAAAATTTTTAAAACTTGATGTACCTGAGCTAATTTTTGCATTTTTTTTACAGTCTTATTTTCAGATGGTAGAAACATTGAAGGGAAATTGATCAGTGTGGAAGAGAATTGGGGTTTGGTCGCTGACGATCACTCCGTTTATGTTTTCGAATCCGGCGTCGTTTATTTATTTGGACTCAAAGTTGAACAGCTTCCTTTACACACTATCTTCAATCCAGGCAAGTAAAAGCATATGTGCTGAATTTTAGGGTCATTAAATTAACTTTGAAACTTACGTCCATGCTGAATATACAATACTCATTGTGGTGAATGGTCAATACTACTCTTTTCTCATTGTTGTCCATTATTTTGGTTGTACTCTCTATTGTTTGTATAGATTCATTTATTTTTGAATAAAGATCTAATTACTTAATATAAAATGATATGCTTAAATTAAACATTACTGTTACACTGCAGTTGCTGCTCTTTTAAAACATAATTCCAAGTATTCTTTCAAAATTAAATTAAAACATATTTTACTTCGATTTTAAAAGACTAGCGAAAGTTGTCTTGGAGTTAAAATATCGAAGAATTTTTATTGCTATGACATGTACACACATACTCATCATATATATGAGGGTTTGTCCAGTCACGAAGTATCTCCTGAAGATGATGCTACTTCAGCATCGAAATGCGCATTGGGTATTTTATCTCTGATGGTTTTGGAACTGTGACTCTTAATCTATACGAGGATGGTTTGAAAAGTTTCCATCCCCAGATTTTTCAGAAATCTTCAGAAAACATGTCGATAAATGGCACAATGTGAGAAATTTTTCAGACCACTTATATATGTGTGTATATCTATTATATATAGCTAACTCTCCGGATATACCTATATATGGGTCATTCCACGCCAAATCGAACAACAAAAAACATGACATTTTCGTATCTTCCTGAAACTTTGCCACATTATTGAAAGTAACAATTAAGTCACCTTTACTAATTTTTAGGCCAACAATCCGAATAATTACAAAATGGCGGCTAAACAAAGTTCGCGGAAAACTTCGAAATCCGGCGCGCGCGCTCTCAGTTGAACGCCCATTTCTCAGAGAGCTTAAAACGTACGATGCTTTAAATACGCTCACATTCTAAAGCCCTTAAATGGTGTTTTCATTACATATGGAATATGTTTCCATATATAGGAGACAATACCTACTTTTAGGAAATTAAACTTTTTGAATAGGTTTTAACCTAAAAAAATCCATTTCTGCCGCGTTAAAAAAATATCACCGAAATTTTCATTAAATTTTCTTTAAGTGGTCAAAGTATAAAAACGGCAATCGGATATTAAGTGTAATTTAAAAAACTTCCTCTATCTAACCGATAAGTGCCTCAAAATTATTTTCAAAAATCCGCGCAATGCATTCTTATGGGAAAATTGCGATTTTTGGGACATTCTGGTATCGAACCCATAATAGCGTCGATGTCCGAATCATTCTGGCATCTACAGGGTGGGGCCAGTACGTCGAAAATATCTGACGTCGACGGCGCTCGTGGAACATGATCAGAATTCGTATCCCCTATAAATATATGTATAGGTATATCCGGAGAATTAGCTATATATAATAGATATAAAATGTATTTAAATGTAAATGTAAAGTGTTAGCAATTCCTTTTTTTCTTTACATCTCAAGTTTACTAATCTATGGTGTATTATTTTTAGATCAGATTGTTAGATTTTGTGTGGAAGAAGAGGTTGTAACGTCATTGTCATACGGGAGCCCTTTGGTGGCATCCGTGAGAGAGAGAGCCATTTCTCAATATTGTCTTCAGAAATCCCTATCGGATAACATCAGGAAGAAATTGGTGAGTTTTTTGATGAAATTCAGCTCTCATTATAATAGACAATTTTCTGCAGATAGGATGTGAATTTCCATCTTTGAGAATTGCATAATCTGCACCAAACTTTTCATACATTTTAACATCATTAACATTCTTATACAGTTAAGTGATAAATACTTATTTTTAATACTAAGGATGATATGTATTTTTACAAAGGAAATGATAAAAAAATATTGAATTATAGGACACATCATTGTGTGTCCGACAGTATCTTGATTTGTATTCTAAGATTGCATTACTGTAGAATCCTTATGTAAGGTTTTTCAGGGGGGACAAAATTTTAAACACTAAATGCGGAAAAACACTAAATGTAGGCCTGCCATTATTTTGATGTTTAAGAGTCTGAAATTATTATATCCAGTGCTGAATGAGTGCTTGATTCGGCACTGGACCCCCCAGGAAGATGGAAGCATTGTTTCCGAAATGTACATCGGGATTCTGAAGAATTGGGACCTCTAAACGATTATCCGTTTCCCGGGAAATCGCCCTTAGACGGTCGCCGCTATTTCGGCGCTTGGAGAACCTTTATCTCTTAGTTTAGTTTAGTACTTGGTACGATACTGCACTCAACTGATAGCTTGCAGTATGCAAGCAGCTTTTACACGTATATCTATTATATCTATTATATCTATTATATATAGCTAACTCTCCGGATATCTATCTATTATATATCTATTATATATTGCTAACTCTCCGGATATACCTATATATTTATAGGGGATACGAATTCTGACCATGTTCCACAAGCGCCTTCGACGTCAGATTTTTTCGACGTACTGGCCCTACACTCTAGATGCCAGAATAATGCAGACATCGACGCTAGCTATCATGGGTTCGATGCCAGAATTTCCCAAAAACAGCAATTTTCCCATAAGAATGCATTGCGTGGATTTTTGAAAATTATTTTGAGGCACTTATCGGTAAGATAGAGGAACCAAAATCTTGGAGGTTGAAGTTGAGGTAGTCTTCTATATTACGAATGGAAGAAATGTTACAAAATGACCGTGAGTTCGACGCCAGGTGGATGCAAAATTCTTTCATAAGAAATGCATTGCTGCAATTTTTGAAAATTTTTTTCCATGCCTTCCCGATAAGCTGGAAAGATAAAACCCGGTGTGGCGACAGAGGCGTTTGAAAAAATTCTTTCTTGAATTTCACCGTTCGTCCAGTGGTCCTTGGTTCGATGCAAGAGGGTCATTCAGATTCCACCATGCATTTCAAACGGGGAAAACGGAATCTTACTTTAGGACCTTCCCGATAAGATATTGAATTGAAACTTTGGAATTAGTGAGAATCGCACTCATCTAATATTATTTTGCTATCTTCTCTCACAGAAGGGTCCTGAGTTCGACGCAAGGCGGTCTTTTATGCGAATTTTTGCAATCTGTTTTGAGGCCGTTCTCGATGCGATAGAGCAATCAAAATTACGGTGTTTTCAGATGATATGGTCTTCCATAGTACCAAAGGAAGAAATGTTACAAAATGACCGTGAGTTTGATGCCAGGTGGGTTCGAAATGCTTCCGTAAGAAATGCATTGTTGCAATTTTTGAAAATTTTTTTCCATGCCTTCCCGATAAGCTGGAAAGATAAAACCCGGTGTGGCGACGGAGGCGTTTGAAAAGATTCTTTCATGAATTTCACTGTTCGTCTAGTGATCTTTGGTTCGATGCAAGAGGGTCATTCTGATTCCACCATGCATTTCAAGCGGGAATAATGGAATCTTATTTTAGGACCTTCCCGATAAGATACTGAATCGAAACTTTGAATCACGTCAGAGTGGTACTTCTCTAACATTCGTATGCCATTGTCAGTAGAGGGAAAATGTCAGTTCTGGGCCACTTTGACCTTGCCCGCCCCTCCTGTCCTGCCCCTCCCGCCCCGCCCGTTCTGCCCTGTCCCACCCATCTTAAAAAGCGAGACAGTGATTGATGTAATTATTTAGTCTAGAAATATGATGCAATCCATGTTCGAGACGGAAGTATGATGCAAGGTTACATCATTCAAAGCCTCGATAAGATTAACTACTCTCCCTCCAACAAGTTTCTACTTGTTCATTCCTCAACGTGTATGCGGAACAAGTTTTCAGATTAGCTCCAACGGCTTTAGATACTCCAAATGTTTGGGATGATAATAATGAAACAAATATTCAAATTCTATACAATTTTTATTAATTTATCCTTTACAAAGATATGTATTCTTTCTGTTTCATTTTTATTATAATTAATTACTTCTTCTTCTTTTAATTTAAATATATTGGGAAGGAAAAGTCTTCTTTCTTCCCCGTTAAATATGATCACGGCTACCGTTGCCTCCCCGAAGCATGTCGTTTTATTCTCCATTTTTATTATTTTATATTTTTCATTTTCCACCAGCTCCTCCTTTTTTATATAATGACTCTTTTGCTGTATGTACATTAGTTTTTCTTTGATAGATGACATCTAGAGGAAAGAAATTACAATTGAATAAGTACGTTATTCATATCATTTTAGACTATATTTTAAATAACTTTAAAATACTTACTTTTGATCGAAGAAAATAAAATTCAGCCTATGTGATACCTTTGATGTTGTTCTAGAATAAATAAAAATTCCATTAGTGAGCATAAAAATTGAAAGAATAAGAAAAGCGAATTAGTTCTCACCTTATTCATCAACACAGTGATCGGAACTGCCAAAACCATTCTCTCCTCTACTAGTAAGACTAGTTTCATTGGAAACTACAAATTTAACATCTGTAGCAATTTTCTCGAAAATGATTTGGCATATTCTATCACCCATTCTCACTACAAAATCTTCATCACTATGATTATAGAGAAGAACACTAATTTCTCCCCTATAATCGGCATCAATAACTCCAGCTCCAATTTCAATACCAAACTTCAAAGAAAGCCCAGAACGAAGAGCAAGCCTGCCATAGAGACCCTTTGGAATCTCTAATGAAATTCCAGTTCTAACTAAATATCGTCCCCGTTTAGGAATGATATCTGACTGGATAGCTGTAATATCATAACCGGCTGCATTTTCATAGCTGGCTTTGGGTACGGTAGCTAATGGGTGTATTTTATTGATAACGATGAACATTCTATAGTGAAAGATTTTAAATATTTCAATAATCGATCGTAGAAATGAGCTAATTAATTAATGTTAATAATACAGTATACTTACATTTGTTGGATGAGTATTGGATCGAACGTGGTACTGCTCTAGGATGAATGTGGTATAGTTAGAAAATGCAGAGCGTATATATAGGGGGCTTTCCGGATGCAAAAACAAAATAAACATCCCATCGCATATGACTCTCTGGAGAAGATGCCAATGTCAATTGAAAGACAAAGTTACAAAACAATGACATGTGTATATAGACACACGCGTGGTAAAATAGTAAAAAAAGCGAGTCACATGTTCGAGACGGAAGTATGATACAAGGTTGCATCAGTCAAAGCCTCGATAAGAATACATGTTCGAGGTGGAATGGCAATGATTAAATGTGAATATATAAGGAGGGGGAATCTAGTTGGAATAATAGAATGTGTTTAAATCTCTTCCTGAATAGAACAACTGCAGAACAGCTCCTCTCTTTGTAAGTATAAAAAGTAACTATATTTTATAGACTCGAATTAGGAATTTGTTGCTTTTTCTATAGAATAGAAAATGAGTGGTATATTCTAGGATAGAAAGCATGTGATGACTTTATATAGTCATTAATCATACTATATGTTTCTTTTTATTACAGAGTCTAAGTAACATGTCTACGATTCAGGAAATTTTAACAAACTATAAATTGGGTCTTTACAAAACCAAAATCGAATTAAAAGAATCTTTATATAAAATATATAGTTTGATTGTTTTTAATGATGAAACTATAGATGACTTAGAGACTTATACCATGATGAAAGAAGCTTATGATGTAGCATTGAATCGTCAGTTTTGTACAGTCGTCCAAGAAAAAATCGAACGGTGTACTACGTGGTGCATAAGATTGAGGGGTTTCAAATGCCACTCCTTACCCCTTCCACCCGCCCTTCTATTAGCTATTGGCAACACCGGAGGCCATCCCTTCAATTTTACCGGTCGAATTTTATGGTATGGTCTACGAAACACACAGAGGTCTTGAGAGGCCGTTTCTGCGGACAGAAGCCGATTTCCAAAATATTTTCGTACGGACTCAAAAACTTATTTGTTTAGAAGTCCATTTCGATCGAAAACGGTCATTCTTCATCTTTGACAATGTTATTGACGAAAACTTAGCGTTCAAACTTGGGTGATATTGATGGGCGGAATTTCCTAAAAAATTTCCCCCTATTCGCTCTTAATATCTGCCCGGTAGAATTGCTTCATTGTCCACGAAAGTTATTCGAAAGCATAACGCGTATTGTGTTCTTGAATTTTATAAGGATTATTTACTCCATTTACCCTTATGTCTGTTAAAAAACAGTATATTCTAGGTTTACTTCCAAATCACAATAAATAATAAAGATTCGACGTTATTTCTAAGAAGCTCAAAATATTTGGAATGGTATTTGAGGACTGTAATTTTGAAGCTTTCAACGAATTAATTCATAAGTATCTAATATAATAATCACGAATGTGTGTATAATTGAATGAAAATTCATCTACTTTTGAGTTATTCTGTATCGATTTCTTTAACTTTAAATTTTCTAAATTAATCCTATGGTTGTGTTCTTGTATGTGTTGCGCAACGCTGGATTTATAAATTTGGTTGTGTCTGAAGTGAGATAAGTTTCCTTTGAATCTATTCTCTATTTTGCGTTTTGAATATTAGATTCAAAGAATAGATTCAAAAGAATAGCTTTAAAGAACACTTAGCTCACTTCATGCATATGCTTGACAATTAAGTGCATAATGAAAAGAAAGTGTGGAGATTGAGGTATATGTAACTGTTTGTCGTGCGAGAGGGGTTTTGGGTTGGGGTTTTTTGGTTTCACTTATGGGAAGAAGGTAGTGAACGGGGATTCCAGGATTAACTCCTTTTAGGAAGCGGTGTCCTGAAAAGACTGTAATGAAGAAGTTGGTTTGGGACCATTTCAAAGCAGTCTTTCTGCCATATTGCATGAAATTTTCTAGTAGTATTCCTAACAAATCAGACAGCGAGCCGGACGCTATATATATATATATATATATATATATATATATATATATATATATATATTTATAATATTCTTTTTTAAATTTCATTGCTAATAGAATGATGTAGAATCAAAAGTTTTAGGGATTCCGATTATCATATTCTTAATTGAAAATCTTGCATCAACTGTGTTTAGTGCACTTATTGAATCATAGCGAATAGTGCTTGCCGCTTCGATATTATATGATTAATAATAACGATTTTATTTTGTCACATGTTATTTGGATTGAAAAGGGATTTTTGAAGATTATTCCTCGAAAATAAAAGAAAGAATCCGAGCTGTGGAGCACAGAGAAAAATATTCAATCTGCGTATGGTAAGGATACCATTGATCTAGAATAGTGGTATACAGAAAATGAGCGATAAGGAAGAACTTCCTAAGAAGGGAAGGCGATTTAAAAAGCACTTTCACGAGTGGTATCCGTTGCATCCCCCGCTGTTTACTTCGTATCTCTTTAGACCTTTCTATTCTTTCCGATATCCTTCAGTTCTATTCACCCATTTTCCTCCCTATTCATAACTCTCACTATACGCGGAATTCAGTGAACCTCTTTTCTATACCAGCTACCTAACTAAGCTACCCCCCACCTATTGTATTATCTGCATATCTTTCTCTCCTTAGTCCCACACGTGATTTCGGGTGTTTCTTAATGTCTTCCACAAGCAGCCGTTAGTGAAAGATTTCAAAATGATTTTCAGTATATTTTGGCGAAATTCATCTTCTCAGAAATTTCACTTTCACGTTTCCGAAAACACTGTTTAGAGGTAAGTAATTTTTTCGGAAAAAAACATGGTGTATGGTAACTACAGATGACCGGACAAATCTTTGTCTCTATTTTTTTTTGTGAATTGCAGCATTAACTTTCTTAGTACGGACACATGTGTCTAAGGTGCCCTTCGACCCCGAGACGGGGTGTTTTGTATGACTATTTTGTATGTGACACTTCAGCTAGTTTATGTAGAAATATTATGATTTAGTTCGTTGAAAGCTACAAAACTACTGTCCTCAAATCCCTTTCTAAATGTTTTGAGCAATTAAGCAATATATTAGCAATAAAAAAGCCTCTCTGTTAACTAGATATGTAATGAAGAAGTTTCTATGTTAGTTTGAGAAAGAGGATGATGGATTTGAAAATTGCCTAAGATTTCATTGTTTACACCTGCAACCACCAATCTGGCGCGCACAGCTGTTGGCGTAGCAATGTTACAAATCATCGAGTAACTAACAGAACCGCAGCTGATTCTTTGTTATCCTCTTGTTAATAGATATTCAAATCAATCAAAATCTTTTTCATTTACTGTGAATTGGAAGTAATGCAGTGACATACTGTTTTTTAACATAGAAAAGAATACGTTAATGCTTTTAAATAACTTTCGTAGCAAATGAAGCAATTATACTGAGGAAATCTTTAGAGCGAATATGGGGAAAAATTTTACGAAATTACGCCCATCAATATCATTCAGGTTTGATCCCCAAATTTTTCTGCAAATATTATCAAAGAGGAAAAATGTCCGTTTTCGATCCAAATGGACTTGTCTCTTCTACACCAGTAAGTTTTTGAGTCCTTACGAAAACATTTTGGAAATCTTTTCTTGGCCGCAGAAACTCCAGTCCACTGTGCGCTTAGCTAGACCTCACCATAAAACCTATTGTTTCCTCCCTTCCGCCCGCTGCGAGGCCCACGGTCGGATAGAAGGGAAGGCTTCGGACTCTTCCGGTGTTGCCAAAATGTAATAGAAGGGCGGGTGGAAGGGGTAAAGGCAGAAATTTGAAACCCCTCAATCTTATGCACCACGGAATACACCGTTCGATTTTTTCTTGGAGGACTGTACATAGAGTGATAGAATTTAGTCAATCACCTTGGTTAAAATCGTACATCGATCTAAACACTGACCGAAGAAAAGTTGCGAGTAACAATTTCGAAAAAGATTTATTCAAATTGATGAATAACGCCGTATTTGGGAAAACTATGGAAAATGTGCGAAAAAGGATAAACTTAGAGTTGGTTTCCGATGAAAAAAGACTTAACAAATTAATTAATATGTCTACATTTCTCGATCGTACAATTTTCAATGAAAACTTATTTGTCATCCATCGTAGGAAATCTTCAATAAAGATGGATAAACCGATTTACATAGGTTTTTGCATTCTTGATTTAAGTAAAACGTTAATGTATGATTTTCACTACAAGATGATGTTACCGAAATATGGAGAAAGATTATCTCTGGCGTACACCGATACCGATAGCTTCATTTATTGCATTAAAACTGAAAACATATATGAGGATATGCTAGAAAATCTAGACACGTTTGACACTTCAAATTATACTCAAGACCATCCATGCTACTCTGCTCGAAACAAAAAGGTTATTGGCAAGTTTAAAGACGAGTGTGATGGGAAATTAATGACACATTTTATCGGTTTAAGAAGCAAACTCTATTCGTATAAAGTTAAGGGTGAAAAAGAGAAAAAGAAAGCTAAAGGAATAACTAAAACGGTTATAAAAAAGCGTTACATTTCAGTGATTATGTTCAATGTCTGAGGGAGAACTCTATAGAATATCGAAAAATGAATGTAATAAGAAGCATGAGACATCAACTTTATACAATAGAAATGAATAAAGTTGCTCTTGACGCCTCCGACGATAAGCGATACATTTGTGAAGACAGATTAAATACACTCGCATGGGGTCATCACCGAATTCCGTGAAAAAGAATGCATGACGAGGCATTTAGTGATGTTGAAACTTGAAAAAAGAAAGCGAGACTAGAAATTATTCAGAGTTAATCATGATGTTAACCTGGACACATCCATTTACCTGCATTTGTGCGGGCCCCTTGGGATGCGGGAAGACTACGTTTGTAGTGAAATATTTGGAAAATTTACCTTACATGATCGATCATCTAATAGATAGGATCGTATGGTGCTGTAGCCCGGGAAGTGAACCTAACATAAATTCGTCGCGAGTACGATTCCAACACGAAATACCCTCCATCGAAGATTCTGGCGGAACTCCAACTATATACGTGATAGACGATCTGATGAGCGAGGGAGGTTACGGTAAAGAAGTGTGCAAACTCTTCACACGAGGAAGCCATCATTTTAATGTATCGGGTTTCTTAATTACACAAAATATTTTCTATCAATCTGCGCAATCGAGAAACATTTCTCTGAACGCAAAGTACATCGTAGTTTTTAAAAATCCTAGACATCGATTACAGTTTGGTCACCTGGCTAGACAAGTGTATCCGGAGAAACCCAGTGAGCTGGTGCGAGTATATAAGGAAGCAACATCTAAAGCATTCGGCTATTTGCTGTTAGACCACGCCCAAGAGACGAGCGATTGTGTTAGATTTCGGACAAACATCTTTCCAGATGAGATAACGGTAGTGTACGCCCCCACCAAAATGAAACGGTTGAAGTCCAATAAGCATTTATTGCATACATTAAAGGTTGCGAAACCGAAGCTACGGAAGGCAATTATAAAAACAGCAGACGATGATTTTATAAAAGCCTTATGTGAGTGTTGTATGAATGTTTTAAATGGTAATCATAAAGTCAGTCCCGTATTAAAGAAGAAGCTTGGTAAACATCGTTGTGCGTTGAGGGCATTGAGTGATAGGAAACGTGCGTTGAGACAAAAACGAAAGATACTTTTACAAAAAGGTGGTTTACTGCCTATGCTCCTTGGCTCTATACTCAGTGGTGTTTTAGGAAGTCTTCTAAAATGAGTCTGCAAAAGATGTTATTAGTCAGTCCTAATCTTTTCAATAGAGAAGTCGTTAATAAGCGTAAGTCATCCCTCGAAAGGGAAATGCGTGCTGTATTAAGTAATAAAAGGTTACCGACTGATCAAAAGTGGAATCGCTATAAACATATCTTAGATAATTATTTATCGACGATAGCTGAAGATAAAAAACCCATAAGCATTCCAATAATTGACAACGCCATTGATATTAAACGTAAGCGTAAACGAGTACCAAGCCCCAATAGAAGGGTTGATAAAGTCCCGAAAGTGGAACCATCAACTATACATAAACTAAGGGAAGAACAGGCGGAAATAGATAAGTAATGGGAAAAGTTTATGAAAAGGATAGATCGCTCGCAAAAATTGATAGAATCGGTTCCGATAAAACCCGCAAAACCGGCCAGATTTACCGTGGCAACCCCAAGAAGTCTTCCCAGACGATCAGAAAGATTACCAAAACCAAAAGTTCTATTGACACCTCACTCTTGAGTGAGATTTACAATGATCCGTCACACTCGGCCGGTTTCTCCATCGCTCGAAAGCTGTGGGAGGCTTCGGAAAAACGTGTTTCACTAAAGAAAATAAAGGAGTGGTTAAATTTACAAGATGCTCACACATTGCATCGTCCACTACTCAAAAAGTTTAAGAGAAATGTTTATATGGTGGATTATATAGATGAAACATGGCAATGCGATTTGAATGATAAGCAATCATTAAAGAAATACAATGGAGGATATATGTACATTTTAACTGTGATAGATTTATTCTCAAGGTACGCGTGAGCCGCTCCATTGAAAAATAAATCCGCTGATGAAATCATCAAGGCTTTTCAATCGATATTCAAACAGCGCAAGCCTTTAAAAATCCAATCTGATAAGGGGACCGAATTCAATAATAACAAGTTTGAAGCGTTCCTCTCTTCGAAAGGAATCAAGTATTATACGACAAACAATCCGGATGTGAAGGTGGCAGTGGTGGAAAGATTCTATAGGACTTTGAAAACTAAAATGTATAAATACTTTACACGATACAACACCTATAATTATATAACTGTATTGTCGAAACTATTGCGAGCGTATAACAACCCGAGACATACTTCCACCAGATTTCCCCCATCAAAAGTAAATGCTTCGAATGCATTCAAGGTGAAGTTGAGACAGGTCGTAACACGACCGCATTTCTCAGTCGGCGATCACGTGAGAATCTCGAAGGAGCGCCTTTTAAAAAAGGTTATAAACCTAGCTACTCCACTGAGATTTTCAGAATAGAATCGATACTTCGTGGGAATCGGGTTCCGACGTATCAATTAGTGGATTTGAACAGTGAACCAATCGTGGGATCTTTCTATGAACCGGAACTGAGTAAAACTACCGTATCGCAAGAGACAGAGTTTAAAATCGAGAAAATAATAAGACGACGTGGGAAAGGTCGCGGCTTGGAATATTTCATAAAGTGGATGGTATATCCAGATTCTTTCAATTCATGGGTGAAAGCAAGCGCATTGAAAACATTACGATGAATGATTTTTACCTCTTTTTACCGAGTAATAGCTCCAAGTTGTATTTCAAAGAGAACACAATTTCCCACTTTTGGACAAAATTAGATCAAAGAATTGTGCTGGATGATGAAAATTGGGAGGTGGGATTGGTAGAAATTTCATTTCCGTCACATATACGTGATAATAGGACGAGAGATAAAGTGGATCGTGTAAATATTTTCGTTTACTGCAATATCATAAAGCCTCAATTGATTGGAGATTCTCGCAGTAGATGTCTAAGAATTGTAGACTCGAGCACCGAACATCAGATTTTCAATCCACCATATTACATTCCTCTAGATACTCTTGATATAGAAAGTATTGAAATTTTGTTAGCGGATCAGTTTGGAGAAAAGATAGCATTTCCTAGTGGTAATATTCCCTCTATTCTAATCTTACACTTTAGGAGACGTCATTGGTAATGGATTCGTTTTTTTTATACCTCCCCAGCGATAGCTCGAGGCATTATTTCAAAGAGAATACCACCGTACATTTTTGGACTAAACTCTCGCAGCGTGTGATTTTGAAAGCTGGAAAATGGAAAGTAGCTCTAGTCGAATTTATGCATCCTCCGTTACGTGCGGATATAGCTGCAGATAGTGTTAGGGTGAGACTCTATGATGGTTCCTTTTTTATTATCCCCCCCGGTAACTATAATACTATTGCAAATGCATTGCTAACACCATTCATTAAACTTAATGTAGACCATAAACCGTCTTTCATGACTCAGTTGGTGTATAATTCAATATCTCCGCCGGAGCTTACGCATTTTGTAGACATTTATGGTTTGAGAGAACATCATTTCGATATCGGAGTGTGGATTCAATCACCGTGGGTTACATACACAATATTGCCAGGAGTGTACGAATCTTTCAGCTCTTTAATAACTGAAATGCTATCACATTATAAACTAGAATCTCGACGACATATATGTAACGACCTAATACATGCCGCATTAACATTACATAAATATCAGGATTTAACGGAAAAGGATATTAAAATAGAACCACCCTCAGAACCATCCACACCTTATACCAGGGATCCAAATGCACCCAAACTACATGAACTTGAAAAATCTTGGACAGCTTGGCTATATAAATCACTAACCAACAATTTAAGGATAATAACGAACGATATCAAAAGATTAGGCGCGGCCGTTGCGGAATTAAAGAGTGATAGCCATCCTACGAGGAATATTTTCATATGTACCAATATAATTCAACCGCTATCGGTTGGTGATTCATTGAGTAGACGTTTAAGAATCGTGGATGTGGGTAATAAAAACCATCATATATTTCACGTCCCATATTACATTACAGTAGAAAGGGTGGAGTTGGAAACGATTGAGATTTTGTTGACGGATGGGGAAGGAGTACCTCTCACATTTTCCAATAATGATACACCTTCCCTTCTAGTTTTACACTTTATAAGAGTATCGCAATAGCTTCTGCTCTCATTTACAGTTAAGATGGCAACTGACGTACATCGTTACGTCGTATATTATACAAAACAAAGCGGTGGCGAATTAGGACCCGTCTATAGTGCTAGTTATAGATTTCAG
This sequence comes from Pachydiplax longipennis, assembly GCA_036926295.1. Taxonomy (NCBI): domain Eukaryota; kingdom Metazoa; phylum Arthropoda; class Insecta; order Odonata; family Libellulidae; genus Pachydiplax; species Pachydiplax longipennis. Next base: position 5,822,834 of record JAVFKF010000024.1, on the reverse strand, counting down.
AGGGGGAGAGGATTGTCAAACTTTTTCAGTAGTATTTGGCGTTTTGTTAGACCGTTATTTCAGAGCGGTTTGAAAACAGTGGGAAAAGAGGCCGCCAACGCAGGTGTTGGTATTTTATCGGATATTGGAAAGAAACCTGTCAAGGATATATTAAGCATTCGCTTAAATGAGGCGGGGGAAAATTTGAAAAGAAAAGAGGAAGATAAAATAAAACGCATGAGTGGGGATGGACTTCGGGTGGGGATAAAAAGAAAGCATACCGTGATCAAACATCATTCGGGTAAGAGGAAGCGTAGGGGGAAGAGGTCGGCTGATATATTTTCTTAACCATGGAAGAAAAGGAGGTTATGCTTTCACCTCTGGATCTGTTTCAACACCCATCGGTGCAAACGAGCATTATCGGGAATCGAACGGTGCAGTATAAAACTCTTTCATCCTTGGATAATCAATCAAGTTTAGAATTCTCCATATCTACCTCCACGGACTCGTATATTGATTTGGCTACAATTGAATTGGAACTATTGGTAAAATTGTGTAAAGCAGACGGAACCAATCATAGTAGTGATGTTAGTAAACAACCTGGTGTAGTAAACAATATTTTACATTCTCTTTTCGATCAATGTAACGTGTACATAAATGGTACGCAGGTTACGCCCTCAGATGACCACTATGCCTACCGCGCGTATTTTGAGAATTTATTAAACTATTCTAAGGAATCTGCCGAAAGTCATCTGTCATGCGATGGATGGGTGATTGATACAGGGGAAAATATCAATAAACAGGATGATACAAATGAGGGATTTACAAAGCGTAGGAATTTGTTTGCAAATAGCAAGGCGGTACAATTGGTTTGAAAGTTACATGGGGATATTTTTTCTCAATCACTTTATCTGATGAGTGGTGCAACCCTCGCCATAAAATTATCTCTCGCAAAGCCTAGCTTTTACATACTGGAAGATGATGAAAACGCATCCATGTTGAAAATCTTAGACGCTACATTACATGTAACACACTATGCTATTAGCCCGAGGATTCTGATGGCGCATACTAAAGTCTTAGCAGACACATCTAATGCAATTTACCCATATAAACGAGTGGAAGTAAAATCGTTCACGGTTCCTGCGGGAAGTAAGTCGATAAGTCATGATAATGTAATTTTAGGCACCCTCCCAACCACGCTACTTTTTGCTATGGTCGATAATGATGCATACGTGGGTAAACGAAGTAAAAATCCATTCGCTTTTGCGCATTACTCTTTAACTGATTTCTCTCTCTTCATTGACGGAGCTCAAATTCCTATGCATGGGTTATCGATGAATTTTAATTCACAAAAGTATTGGACTCGTGCGTACAAGTCCTTATTCTCAGGATTAGGGATACGTCATGCTGATAGAGGAAGTCAGGTGACACTGGAAATGTTTGCACATGGTTTTTTCATTCTAGCCTTTGATTTAACGCCTGATTTGGCAGCAGATGGAGAACACGTTAGTCTTGCAAAGAAAGGTTCTGTACGAATCGATGCTAAATTCGAAATGGAACTACCTAACACCATTACTTGCTTAGTGTATGCAGTATATAATGCGGTGTTTGAAGTCGACGTGTCCAGAAACGTTTTGATGGTTTCACCGTGAGTAAGCGAAATGGAACCTGTTAGGAAAACGAGAAATAGAAGAATTTTAACATTTTTCGCTACAGACGGTCATTTAGTAAGAAAATCCGATTTTAAGAAATTATTCGAATCATACATTGAAAAATACGCGAATTTAAAATACGAATTTGTTAGTAATAGGAGCAGAACACATTTCACTACTTTCACACTAACACCCACACCCTTTCCCAATGGTTTCATTACCATCAACTCAAGTCAGAAATTGATCCTTGCCAATCTCACGATTGTGAACCCGTCCCTCCTCCGGCATCCTCTTAAGCAAGAAATTTTCCGATTGTGAGCCAGTCGTCATGCAGTTGTTGGAGGGGGAGGAGACTCTACCCATCAAGAGTAAAAGACCTGCAAGCAGTTTTCCTAGGACCTTTTCCAGCTATAATAATCTTGTGCTTCAAACAGTGTACTATTTAAATAGTGTAAAATCGAAAAGTGTGTGTATTGGATTTGATCCGAGCAGAAACTTTGAAGTGGTCGTGCAATTTACTCAAACAAATAAGAAAAGTGTTGTAATCTCTAAGTCTGAATGGACTACTATTGTTACTCAAAAACAGCTGGTTAACGACTTTTTTTCAACTGGTGCAAAGGAACGATTACCTTTTTGTTGGGTTTCCTATGCAACTTATTTTGGACGTAGACATCTATTGTTCAAAAACATAGAGGGTGGGTCATTTAACGTTAATTCTGAGGAATGGGACTACCTCATTAAGCTTTCAGAATTGATAACTCCATCTATTGATTTATTGAAAAACGAAAGCATTAACCTTCAAAATTTTCTTGCCAACTCTTCCATCACACCAAGCAATAGCAAACTCGATTTTCAGAGATTAAAGATCGAATTATCAATTATTCTCTGAGTGTGTGTGTAGGAGGTTGACCGCTTGGGTGGAATTAATTTTCTCGTAAGTCAATCACCTACTTTGATGAACTCTCATCCTCTGGCATTGGGTCTGAAAACCTTGTAAGTTGTGAGTTTATCAGAATGAGTGCGATAATCGAGTTTCAAGGTTTCCTTGGGAGTGATGGAGAGTACATTATTAAAGAACTGGCAATACACAATGTGCAGAACAAATGTTGCAATACGTGGCTTTTTAAATCACCGCCATCTACCCACATCACAAAAGATAATGCTTGGTTGAAAAATAATTATCATGGGTTAGATGAGCATTATGGAGAAATTGAGTATTCTGAATTGAGGGAAATATTACGGATATATACAAATCACTTTAAACATTTGTTTACTAAAGGAGCTCAGAAATCCTCCTTTCTCAGTAGTCTATTGCCTAGGGGTGAACATGATAAATCTGGAACTTTATGGTTGCCCTTCGTTAAAAAAGCTAGAAAAGAGGAGGGTTTTTTAGTAGAACCACACGTAAAAGGTAATTTACAATGTGCTAGAAAAAACTGTCGTAAACTGGCTGATTGGTGTGTGAAAAATAATATTTGTTAATAAATGCTCTTTTTAAACCAATTCTTTGTGTTTTCATTTCCATCAACCTTTCCTAATAGGGTAGGGTAATTAAAACTCATTCTGTTAAGTATATATTTTTTTTTATTCAAAATACAGTAATGTTTGGTGACACAGCTCTTAGTATAAATGTACATGATTGTAGAAACCTTTCTTTCTCTTCATATGATTCAAAGACAGGTGGGGCGGGGCGGGAGGGGCAGGATGGGAGGGACGGGCAAGGTCAAAGTGGCCCAGAACTGACATTTTCCCTCTACTATTGTCTCTCACGAACGGGTCCTGTGTTCGACGCCAGGCAGTCATTTACGAAAATTTTTAAAAATTGTTTTGAGGCCTTTCTCAATGCAGGAGGCTATTCAAAATCACAGCCTTTGCGTTTGACGTAATGTTCTATAGAACCAGTGGAAGAAAGGTTACATATGACTGTGAGTTCGATGCCAGATGGATGAAAAATTCTCACGTTCGAAATGCATTGCGGCAATTTTTAAGAATTTCGCTAGATAAGCTTCGGAGATGACACCCGTAAGGGAAACTTATTGTAAATTTTCCCCAATTAGCTTGCAGTATGCAAGCAACTTTTACTCGTGTATATATATATATACACACACGAGTATATAGTATACGAGTAAAAGTTGCTTGCATACTGCAAGCTAATTGGTGAAAATTTACAATAAGCTCCCCTTACGGGTGTCATCTTCGAAGCTTATTCAGCAAAATTCTTAAAAATTGCCGCAATGCATTTCGAACGCGAGAATTATTCATCCATCTGGCATCGAACTCACGGTCGAAGGTAACCTTTCTTCCACTGGTTCTATAGAAAACTACTTCAAACGCAAACGCTATGATTTTGAATAGTCTCCTGCATAGAGAAAGGCCTCAAAACAATTTTTAAAAAATTAGTGTAAATGACCGCCTGGCGTCGAACACAGGACCCATTCGTGAGAGACAATGGCATGGAAATGTTAGATAAGTGCCACTCTCACGTGTTTCAAAGTTTCAACTCAGTATCTTATCGGGAAGGTCCTAAAATGAGATTCCATTCTTCCCGCTTGAAATGCATGGTAGAATCGGAATGACGCTCTAGCATCGAACCAAGGACCACTAGAGAAGCAGTGGTCGTCATGAAAGAATCTTCTCAAACGCTTCTGTCACCATTCCGGGTTTTATCTTTGAAGCTTATCGGGAAGGCATTTACAAAAATCGTCCAAAATTTCACCAATGCATTTCTTACGGAATCATTTCGGACCCACCTGGCGTCGAACATACGGCCATTGGTAACATTTCTTCCTAAAGTACTATGTAAGACCATGTCATCTGCAAAGAGTGTAATTTTGATTGCTCTATCTCATCGAGAACGGCCTCAAAACAGATTGCAAAAATATGCGAAAAAGACCGCCCAGCGTCGAACTCAGGACCCTTCCGTGAGAGAAGATAGCAAAATAATATTAGATAAGTGCCATCCTTACTGGTTCCAAAGTTTGATCCAATATCTTATCGGGAAGGTCCCAAAATAAGATTCCGTTTTCCCCATTTGAAATGCATGGTGGAATTGGAATGACCCTCTTGCATCGAACCAAGGACCACTAGACGAACTGTGAAATTCATGAAAGAATGTTTTCAAACACCTCCGACGCCACACGGAGTTTGATCTTTCCGGGTTATCGGGAAGGCATTGAAGAAAAATGACAAAAATTGCAGCAATGCATTTCTTATGGAAGAATTTCGGACCCAACTGGAGTCGAAGTCACGTTCATTTGGCAACATTTCTACCATAAGAACCATAAAAGATTACCTCAGCTTCAACCTCCGAGATTTGTGTTCGTCTATCTTACCGATAAGTGCCTCAAAATAATTTTTAAAAATCCACGCAATGCATTCTTATGGGAAAATTGAGATTTTTGGGACATTCTAGTATCGAACCCATGACACCTAGCGTCGATGTCTGCATTATTCTGGCATCTAGAGTGTGGGGCCAGTACGTCGAAAAAATCTGACGTCGACGGCTCTCGTAGAACATGGTCAGAATTCGTATCCCCTATAAATATATCTATTACGAGTAAAAGTTGCTTGCATACTGCAAGCTATCCGTTGAATACAGTATCATACCAAGTACTGCCTCAGTTCAAATTTAAAACTTCGCGCCAAAGACCGCCTGGCGACGAACTAAGAACCCGATCGTGAGAGAAGACAGCAAAATAATATTAGATAAGTGCCATCCTTACTTGTTCCAAAGTTGGATTCAATATCTTATCGGGAAGGTCCCATGCCTCTGTCACTATTCCGGGTCTTATCTTTCCAGCTTATCGGGAGGCATTTAAAAAAATCGTAAAAGATTTCCGCAATGCATTTCTTATGGAAGAATTTTGCATCCACCTGGCGTCGAACTCACTGTCATTTGGCTACATTTTTTCCATGAGAAGCATAGAAGACTACCTCAACTTCAACCTCCGAAATTTTGGTTACTCTATCTTAACGATAAGTGCCTCAAAATAATTTTCAAAAATCCGCGCAATGCATTCTTATGGGAAAATTGCGATTTTTGGGAATTTCTGGCATCGAACCCATGATAGCTAGCGTCAAAGTCTGCATTATTCTGGCATCTAGAGTGTAGGGACAGTACGTCGAAAAAATCTGTTGTCGATGTCGCTCGTGGAACATGGTCAGAATTCGTATCCCCTATATCTATATATCTATATAGGTATATCTGGAGAGTTAGCTATATATAATAGATACGAGTAAAAGTTGCTTGCATACTGCAAGCTATCCGTTGAATACAGTATCATACTAAGTACTGCCTCAGTTCAAATTTAAAACTTCGCGCCAAAGACCGCCTGGCGACGAACTAAGAACCCGATCGTGAGAGAAGACAGCAAAATAATATTAGATAAGTGCCATCCTTACTTGTTCCAAAGTTTCGATTCAATATCTTATCGGGAAGGTCCCACGCCTCTGTCACCATTCTCAAACGGGGACTTGCGTGTCACAAAAATAATCGACTAGGAAAATAAAGTCATGGTGTTTGCACCCTCACGCCTAAAGGTGGCTAGCAGGGTAGATGTAGACATGTAGACTTGAGTGCTTAAAACGCTTAGATAAAACACCCAATGTGTGGCTTCTCTTAAAATTGCTTCCCTTTTCATCATGATCAGGCATGAGCAGCTTCTTTGCCAAGTCAACTCTCTACAAGAGAGTTTTTATCCACCTCCTCAATAATTTTTCTCTTCCCTTTGAAGCTAAGAGATTTTCTTTTTATGGCCATTGCAAAATCAAAGCCAGCTGCCTCTGCTCTCTATAAGGCAAAGGCACCCAGGAGACTAGTGCTGGTCGATCAGTGGCTGTGTTAATGAGTTTTTCCTTTTAGTGTCTTGAGTTACGGTTGCCTCAACATTGCCGACTCGATTGAACATATGATTTACAAAGAAGTCACTGACACTCTGAATCACTTCTCACTGGCTTCAAAGGTCGCTATACAATACATTGTATTTTTTAAAATCTCTTACGCAACTAGATAAGCCCATCCTGCTGACCCTAACTCCTAGATGCAGTAATTTATCTACAGCGCTACTCTCATGGAAAAATTTGGACAATTTCAACTACATTACACGCTTCTTATTGGGTTAAAATGGCTATGGGGGACAATGCGGTTATATAATTATGTATATGTTTACAAGAACATATAATATCTTAATATTCATATGCTCAATACCTATGCAACATACAGGTATGTCAGCATCTTCAAGCGAAACCATTTGCTTGAACCGTCAGGAAATAACTTAAATCAGGTAAAAAAATCTTGTCTGAAAAAATTTTTACTACATAGAATGCATAAAAACGCAGAATGCTAAATAAGGATAATTTTCATTATCAAAAATATACGTTAAATACGGAAAATGGTTATATGCAAAGACATTAAATCCAGATCCAACCATAATATGATAGGAGTACACAGTACAATGCCATATTTAACTCTAGGGACTATGATATAATGTCAGAATAACTTCTTGACTTGAATGTGGTTTAAAATAGAGATTTTATAAAAATTGTATTCCATTTGAACAGGCATCTTCTGTTGGGGTGGCCCCATTTTAAATTTGATTCAATATCTTGTTTGATAATGTTGCACTTTGCTTACTTGGCAATAACTAGCTATGGAGATTCCATTAAAAAATCACATTATTTTTGGTAAATGACAGTTTGATTAAACGTTTTAGAAGTACAGACAGTACTCAACTGTAAATGCTTGACGTATGACCATCCAAATTAACAAACACCATTTTTAACTACTTCATTCTATGATTGAAGTATGACAAGAATTTTATTTTGAAATGCTATTGTAAGTGTGCACAACATTATGGGCAACATTGTAATGATTAATGATGTTTGTAGATTCCAATCTTCTTAATTTTGTATCAGAGATGTTTCAGCAAATTTTATTGTTTTCATTTTGTTATCAGTTTGTATATTTATGCTAGTGCAGGAAATTTTTATCTGTGTTTGTACTTACTGATTCTCAAGGTTGAAGAAAATTGCAATTGGTATGCAATCACATCTTTGTTACTGCTTGTGACCTTTGTTTAAGATAAATTTTCTTTACATACCATTCATTTTTAAAAGATGTTGAATCATTATATCATTAATATTACAGCATTTTATTATGAGGGGCTCAGTTTAAGGAATGAGTTGCAAAGGATTATAAAATGAATAAAATGCTACGAACTGCTTCTGTTGTAGATTTAACTTATAGTAAGTGTGTGGTAGTAACGGTTTCAGGCATTATCTTGTGGAATTTTTTCAGCATGCTCCACATAGAGAAAAAAGCCCCAGGTTATTCTAGAAAAATATATATATTCATTTATTTTAAATTATGAAAAATTAATGGATAGAAATATGTTAAATACCTTGTTCCCCTGTTGGACTTACATCTACGATTGATTATCTTTAGGGCTTTTACTTACTTGTTAATGTACTGATTGTTCCTTGTTTACTTGGCTATTTCAGGCCTTATTTATCTTATCTAAAAATTTGATAGCTGCTCCATTCCTGACAAACAACCTACTTCCCCCACCTCACAGAGTAAACAAGCAGCTCAAGCTCTCTACCTGATTATCAGGTAGAGATTACATTTGAGCATTTTGCATTGCAATTAAACAATCATTAAATCATGTATGTGGAATTTACAAAGTGAGATTTCTTTCTTCTTTGGAGCTGGAATTGGTCACAGTGGGAAATATTTTGAGAAAATTAGAAGGCGTGAATTATGAGGGTTGTCATAAATCAAACATAATGTAGAAAAGATGTAGAATATACCTCATAACATACCCAGAGAAACAGTCATTCAAACTTGCTGTTGCTCGTACAGTCTGAATTCTCCTACTGTACATTTTGTGCTCATTTACGTAATTCCATGTATTTAGAGAGGGATAAGGCAACAAAAATGTTTACTCTTTAGCTTTTAAATAAATATTTTGATAAAGAACATGAAAACATCTGAAGTAAAAATTTAATGAATGAATACTGACTAATAACAGTTGTTATTTAATCTCCTGTACAAGGGATTTAAAATTTGTGAATGATGATGAAGATGTGGCTACCTTCCAATACACCTTGATGATTCTAAAGAAATTTTTTAAAGCTATTTTTTCAAATCTAAAACATTAGTCTCATTTCTTTAAAAGGGTAATGATGGGATGAAATTATGTGAAACTCCAAATAAAAAATTACAAGGATTTTTTTCTTTTTATTAATTTAGCTCTTATGTTAATGTTGAGATAAATGGACTTGTAAATGAATCCAAAAATCATTTTCTATTATTGTAGCAGGAGTTAAACAGAAGGCAAGATTGAAGAACACCATCCTCATTTACCTTGTCTATAAGGAAGTATTGTTTGTGATTACTACTAAGATAACTACTGTTGTGAGAAGAAAAAATGAGCATATTAAAAGACCAAAGCTGATTCTAGTTCTGAGGATGGTGATGAGGAGGACCAAGGTGATGACAAGGATCAAAAGAAAATTGTTAGTAGGTGGTGAGGTAGAAAGTGAAGAGGTCCATAGACACAAGAGATAAGAAAACAGGATTTCTTATCATACATTGTACCAAAAATTTGTGCATGAATGCAAAGAAATTGGTGGAGCAGTGGTAACAAGACAGACTGGTGGCTATGCCCTCTGGTTCCAATCCTGATAATTTCATTTAATTTTATTGATTTTCTTACCTTAGCTTTTTGAAATAAATGGTGTTTTGATAGTATAGAATCCACTACATATTTTTCTTGGAAAAAATTAATGGCATTACTACATCCTTGAAGCAAGGGATAGTTGGTAAAATACAATCTTATAAATGCATTTATGAATCCTCACCTAATTAAAGAATTTGAATAACAAAAAATAATTGCAGTAATCTATATTAAGACGTTGGTGGATTAGAAGCCGGGACAATATCTGAGTCATCCCTAATTCTCTACCTCGTAGGTATTTAATTCATTTTTAAGAAGAAAAATGAACAAATAAGGTGAGTTCTTTGTCAGAAAATCTGACCATTCTTCAGATATATGACCAGTAATTTTTTGCAGACTTTCCAGAGATCTTATTTCCATTGGCAAATAAAGCAAATAAAGAAAATACCTTTTCATTTTAAGATATTTTTAGCAAGTATTAAAAAATTAAAGCACTGATAACCCATCTATTTATTATCCAACATGTAAAAAGGAAACTTTTTTTTAATACTATTTCGCATTTAAAGACATTTTGTTGATCTACAAAGGAATATGAAAAATGTTTCAAATCAAGCCAGAAAAAATGGTAAAAAAACGACTTTAGGATTTAGGAACATATTCGAAAAATCTTCCAACTAAAATCAATATATGCTCCGAAAACGGCGTTTGTAAGAGGATATTTGAAAATTATTTCAAAATAAGCCGAAATACGCCCAAAAACGTCTTATTTAGTAAGATGTTTGTAAAGGATTCCAAAGGAAGACGAAATTTTCTCAAAAAACGGTTTATTTCGCAAGATATTTGAAAAAATATCCAAATTGAGTCGATTTTCTGTTAAAGTTCGGTGAATTTAGCTTGATATTCAGAAAATCGTCTAATATAAGACGAAATTCTCTCAAAAAAGCGCTTATTTAGGAAGATATTTTGAAAATCATCCAAATTAAGCCGAGATTCGCTAAACAAAGGGATAATTTCGCAAGAGTTCTGAAAAAACATACAAATTAAGACGAATTTACCTCCGAAAACGGCTTATATAGGATAATATTAGAAATATCTTCAAATTAAACTGAAATTTTCTCAAAAAACGCCTTATTAAGGAAGATATTTGAAAAATCTTCCAAATTAAGCCAACGTTTGCTCATAAAAAGGCTTATTTAGAAAGATATTCGAATTTAAAAATATGTTTTATGAAGATTTTTAAAAAATCATGCTAAATATGCCGTTTTTTCCAAATTTCGGGGTCATTTCAAAGATTCAATCATTACATTTCAAATAATTTGCTCATTAAGCCGTTTTTCGAGAAAATGTCGGCATAAATTGGACGTTTTTTAAAGATATATTTCAAAATAAGCCACTTTTTCAGCAAATTTTTCCTTAATTTGGAAAAATACTCAAATATCTTCCAGAATAAGGCGTTTTTTGAGAAAATGTTGGCTTAATTTGGAAGATTCTTGAAATATCTTCTTTAATAAGCCTTTTTTGAGCAAATTTCGCCTTAGTTTGGAAGATTTTTCAAATATCATCCTTAAAAAGCCGTTTTTTGAGGATATTTCAGCCAAATTTGGAAGATTTTTCAAATATCCTGCTAAATAAGGCGTTTTTTTCAGCAAATTTCGGCATAATTTGGAAGATTTTTCAAATATCTTCTTAATATGACGTTTTTTGAGCTAATTTCGACTTCATTTGTAAGATTTTTTAAATATCTTCCTTAGTATGCCGTTTTTTCAGCAAATTTCGGCTTCATTTGGAAGATTTTTCAAATATCTTCCTTAGTAAGCCGTTTTTTGAGAAAATTTTGGCTTAATTTGGAAGATTTTTCAAATATCTTGCTAAAAAAGGCGTTTTTTGAGCGAATTTCGTCTTAAATTTGGAAGAATTTTGAAATATATTGCTGAATAACCCTTTTTTTGAGCAAATTCCGTCATAGTTTGGAAGTTTTTTCAAATATCTTCCTTAAAAAGCCGTTGTTTCAGAAAATTTCGGCTTAACATGGAAGATTTTTCAAATATCTCCCTTAATATGCCGTTTTTCGAGTAAATTTCGGCATAATTTGGAAGGTTATTTAAATATCTTTAGAAAAAAACCGTTTTTTCACAAAATTTCGTCTTATTATTATTATTACATATACAGAGTTACAAGTAGGTAACAACCAGGTGGTAACTTGTCATAACAATTCCAACACAATATATACATTTCTACTATAAAATTATATTTATCCCATTTACAATAACAACAACATCTCATATAAAGAACATCTTAATATAAATATACCATGTATTATATCCCTTTAGAAACATATACACTCAAAAGCCTGATCCATTTACACATTCTCTAGTTTTATGGAAGATTTTTCAAATATCTTTCGAAATAAGCCGTTTTTTGCCACTTTCGGCTTAAGTTGGAAGATTTTTCAAATATAATTCGGAAAAGCAGTTTTATAACAAAATTTCGGCTTATTTTGGAAAAATTTTCCAATATCCTTCGGAATATGCAGTTTATTTGCCACTATTTCGGTTTGTTTTGGAAGATTTTTCAAATATCTTTCGAAAGAAACCGTTTTTGTCAGTATTTCAGTTTATTTTGGACGTTTCTTCAAATATCTTTCTAAATAAACCGTTTTTTCACAAAATTTCGGCTTATTTTGGAAGATTTTTCAAATATCTTTCGAAAGAAACCGTTTTTGTCAGTATTTCAGTTTATTTTGGACGTTTCTTCAAATATCTTTCTAAATAAACCGTTTTTTCACAAAATTTCGGCTTATTTTGGAAGATTTAACAAATATCATTCGAAATAAATCGTTTTTTGCCACTATTTCGGCTTATTTTGGACGATTTTTCAAATATCATTCGAAATAGGGCGTTTTTTGCCACTATTTCGGCTTATTTTGAAAGATTTTTCAAATATAATTCGAAATAAGCCGTTTTTTGCCACTATTTCGGCTTAATTTGCACGATTTTTCAAATATCTTTTGAAATATTCGTTTTTTGCCACTATTTCGGCTTATTTTGGAAGATTTTTCAAATATCTTTCGAAATAAACCGTTTTTGTCAGTATTTCAGTTTATTTTGGACGTTTCTTCAAATATCTTTCTAAATAAACCGTTTTTTCACAAAATGTCGGCTTAATTTGGAAGATTTTTCAAATATCCTTCGAAATGAATCGTTTTTTGCCACAATCTCAGTTTATTTTGGACGATTTTCAAATATCTTTCTAAATAAGCCGTTTTTTCAGTAAATTTCGGCTTATTTTGGAAGATTTTTCAAATATCTTCCGAAGTAAGCCGTTTTTTTCCACTATTTCGGCTTAATTTGGACGATAATTCAAATATCTTCCTAAATAAGCCGTTTTTTGCCACTATTTCGGCTTATTTTTGAAGAGTTTTCAGATATCTTTTGAAATAAGCCGTTTTTTGCCACTATTTAGGCTTAATTTGGCCGATTTTTCAAATATCTTATGAAATATGCCGTTTTTTGCCACTATTTCGGCTTAATTTGGACGTTTTATCAAATATCTTTCTAAATAAACCGTTTATTTCACAAAATTTCGGCTTATTTTGGAAGATTTTTCATATATCTCTCGAAATAAGCCGTTTTTTGCCACTATCTCCGTTTAATTTGGAAGATTTTTCAAATATCTTTCGAAATAAGCCGTTTATTGAATATATTTCGGCTAAATTTGGAGGATTTTTCAAATATCTTTCTAAATAAGCCGTTTTTTCAGTAAATTTCGGCATATTTTGGAAGCTTTTTCAAATATCTTTCGAAATAAGCCGTTTTTTGCCACTATTTCGGCTTATTTTGGAAGATTTTTCAAATATCTTTCGAAATAAGCCGTTTTTTGCCACTATTTCGGCTTATTTTTGAAGAGTTTTCAAATATCTTTTGAAATAAGCCGTTTTTTGCCACTATTTAGGCTTAATTTGGCCGATTTTTCAAATATCTTTTGAAATATGCCGTTTTTTGCCACTATTTCGGCTTAATTTGGACGTTTTTTCAAATATCTTTCTAAATAAGCCGTTTTTTCACAAAATTTCGGCTTTATTTGGAAGATTTTTCAAATATCTTTCGAAATAAGCCGTTTTTTTGCCACTTTTTTGGCTTAATTTGGACGATTTTTCAAATATCTTTCTAAATAAGCCGTTTTTTCAGAAAATTTCGGCTTATTTTGGAAGCTTTTTCAAATATCTTTCGAAATAAGCCGTTTTTTCCCAAAATTTCGGCTTATTTTGGATGATTTTTCAAATATCTTTCGAAATAAGGCGCTTTTGCAACTATTTTGGCTTATTTTGGAAGATTTTTCATATATCTTTCGAGATAAGCCGTTTTTTTGCCAGTATTTCGGCTTAATTTGGACGATTTCTCAAATATCTTTCTAAATAAGCCGGTTTTTCAGTAAATTTCGGCATATTTTGGAAGCTTTTTCAAATATCTTTCGAAATTAGCCGTTTTTTCAAATAATTTCGGCTTATTTTGGAAGATTTTTGAAATATCTTTCGAAATAAGCCGTTTTTTGTCGAAAGCATGGCCTAATTTGGAAGATTTTTCAAATTTCCTTCAAAATAAGCCGTTTTTTGCCCAAATTATGGCTTAACATGGAAGATTTTTCAAATATCTTTCGAAATAAGCCGTTTATTGAATATATTTCGGCTTATTTTGGAAGATTTTTAAAATATCATTCGAAATAAGCCGTTTTTTCAGTAAATTTCGGCTTATTTTGGAAGATTTTTCAAATATCTTTCGAAATAAGCCGTTTTTCTGCAACTATTTCGGCTAAATTTGGAGGATTTTTCAAATATCTTTCTAAATAAGCCGTTTTTTCAGTAAATTTCGGCATATTTTGGAAGCTTTTTCAAATATCTTTCGAAATAAGCCGTTTTTTGCCAGTATTTCGGCTTCATTTGGACGATTTTTCAAATATCTTTTGAAATTTGTCGTTTCTTGCCACTATTTTGGCTTAATTTGGACGATTTTTCAAATATCTTTCGAAAAAAGGCGTTTTTTGCCAATATTTCTGCTTATTTTGGAAGATTTTTTAAATATCTTTCGAAATAAGCCGTTTTTTTCCGATATTTCTGCTTAATTTGGACGTTTTATCAAATATCTTTCTAAATAAACGGTTTTTTACAAAATTTTGGCTTATTTTGGAAGATTTTTCAAATATCTTTCGAAATAAGCCTTTTTTTCTCAAAATTTCGGCAGAATTTGGAAGATTTTTCAAATATCTTTCGAAATAAGCCGTTTTTCGCCACTATTTTGGTTAATTCTGGAAGATTTTTCATATATCTTTCTAAATAAGCCGTTTTTTGCCACTATTTCGGCTTAATTTGCACGATTTTTCAAATATCTTTTGAAATGAGCCGTTTTTTCACAAAATTTCAGCATAATTTGGAAGATTTTTCAAATATCTTCCTAAATAAGCCGTTTTTTTCCACTATTTCGGCTTATTTTTGAAGAGTTTTCAAATATCTTTTGAAATAAGCCGTTTTTTTCCACTATTTAGGCTTAATTTGGCCGATTTTTCAAATATCTTTTGAAATATGCCGTTTTTTGCCACTATTTCGGCTTAATTTGAACGTTTTATCAAACATCTTTCTAAATAAACCGTTTATTTCACAAAATTTCGGCTTATTTTGGAAGATTTTTCATATATCTTTCGAAATAAGCCGTTTTTTGCCACTATTTCGGCTTATTTTGGAAGATTTTTCAAATATCTTTCGAAATAAACCGTTTTTGTCAGTATTTCAGTTTATTTTGGACGTTTCTTCAAAAATCTTTCGAAATAAGCCGTTTTTTGCTACTATTTCGGCTTATTTTTGAAGAGTTTTCAAATATCTTTTGAAATAAGCCGTTTTTTGCCACTATTTAGGCTTAATTTGGCCGATTTTTCAAATATCTTTTGAAATATGCCGTTTTTTGCCACTATTTCGGCTTAATTTGGACGTTTTATCAAATATCTTTCTAAATAAGCCGTTTTTTCACAAAATTTCGGCTTTATTTGGAAGATTTTTCAAATATCTTTCGAAATAAGCCGTTTTTTTGCCACTATTTCGGCTTAATTTGGACGATTTTTCGAATATCTTTCTAAATAAGCCGTTTTTTCAGTAAATTTCGGCTTATTTTGGAAGCTTTTTCAAATATCTTTCGAAATAAGCCGTTTTTTCACAAAATTTCGGCTTATTTTGGATGATTTTTCAAATATCTTTCGAAATAAGGCGTTTTTTGCAACTATTTTGGCTTATTTTAAAAGATTTTTCATATATCTTTCGAGATAAGCCGTTTTTTTGCCACTATTTCGGCTTAATTTGGACGATTTCTCAAATATCTTTCTAAATAAGCCGGTTTTTCAAGATATTTCGGCTTATTTTGGAAGATTTTTCAAATATCTTTCGAAATAAGCCGTTTTTTGATACTATTTCGGCTACATTAGGACGACATATCAAATATCCTTCTAAATAAGCCGTTTTTTCACATAATTTCGGCTTATTTTGGAAGATTTTTCAAATATCTTTCGAAATAAGCCGCTTCTTGCCGATATTTCGGCTTAATTTGGACGTTTTATCAAATATCTTTCTAAATAAGCCGTTTTTTCACAAAATTTCGGCATGATTTGGGAGATTTTTCAAATATCTTTCGAAATTAGCCGTTTTTTCAAATAAATTCGGCTTATTTTGGATGATTTTTCAAATATCTTTCGAAATAAGCCGTTTTTTGCCATTATTTCAGTTTATTTTGGACGATTTTCAAATATCTTTCTAAATAAGCCGTTTTTTCAGTAAATTTCTGCTTATTTTGGAAGATTTTTCAAATATCTTTCGAAATAAGCCGTTTTTTGTCCAAAGCATGGCCTAATTTGGAAGATTTTTCAAATTTCCTTCAAAATAAGCCGTTTTTTGCCCAAATTATGGCTTAACTTGGAAGATTTTTCAAATATCTTTCGAAATAAGCCGTTTATTGAATATATTTCGGCTTATTTTGGAAGTTTTTTAAAATATCATTCGAAATAAGCCGTTTTTTCAGTAAATTTCGGCTTATTTTTGAAGTTTTTTAAAATATCTTTCGAAATAAGCCGTTTTTTCAGTAAATTTCGGCTTATTTTGGAAGATTTTTCAAATATCTTTCGAAATAAGCCGTTTTTTCACAAAATTTCGGCTTATTTTGGAAGATTTTTCAAATATCTTTCTTAATAAGCCGTTTATTTACAATATTTCGGCATAATTTGGGTGATTTTTCAAATATCTTTCGAAATAAGCCGTTTCTTGCCACTATTTCGGCTTATTTTGGAAGATTTTTCAAATATCTTTCGAAATAAGACGTTTTTTGCCACTATTTAGGCTTAATTTGGCCGATTTTTCGAATATCTTTTGAAATATGCCGTTTTTTGCCACTATTTCGGCTTAATTTGGACGTTTTATCAAATATCTTTCTAAATAAGCCGTTTTTTCTCAAAATTTCGGCAGAATTTGGACGATTTTTCAAATATCTTTCTAAATAAGCCGTTTTTTCAGTAAATGTCGGCTTATTTTGGAAGCTTTTTCAAATATCTTTCGAAATAAGCCGTTTTTTCACAAAATTTCGGCTTATTTTGGATGATTTTTCAAATATCTTTCGAAATAAGGCGTTTTTTGCAACTATTTTGGCTTATATTAAAAGATTTTTCATATATCTTTCGAGATAAGCCGTTTTTTTGCCACTATTTCGGCTTAATTTGGACGATTTCTCAAATATCTTTCTAAATAAGCCGGTTTTTCAGTAAATTTCGGCTTATTTTGGAAGATTTTTCAAATATCTTTCGAAATAAGCCGTTTTTTGATACTATTTCGGCTACATTAGGACGACATTTCAAATATCCTTCTAAATAAGCCGTTTTTTCACATAATTTCGGCTTATTTTGGAAGATTTTTCAAATATTTTCGAAATAAGCCGCTTCTTGCCGATATTTCGGCTTAATTTGGACGTTTTATCAAATATCTTTCTAAATAAGCCGTTTTTTCACAAAATTTCGGCATGATTTGGGAGATTTTTCAAATATCTTTCGAAATTAGCCGTTTTTTCAAATAAATTCGGCTTATTTTGGATGATTTTTCAAATATCTTTCGAAATAAGCCGTTTTTTGCCATTATTTCAGTTTATTTTGGACGATTTTCAAATATCTTTCTAAATAAGGCGTTTTTTCAGTAAATTTCTGCTTATTTTGGAAGATTTTTCAAATATCTTTCGAAATAAGCCGTTTTTTGTCCAAAGCATGGCCTAATTTGGAAGATTTTTCAAATTTCCTTCAAAATAAGCCGTTTTTTGCCCAAATTATGGCTTAACTTGGAAGATTTTTCAAATATCTTTCGAAATAAGCCGTTTATTGAATATATTTCGGCTTATTTTGGAAGTTTTTTAAAATATCATTCGAAATAAGCCGTTTTTTCAGTAAATTTCGGCTTATTTTGGAAGATTTTTCAGATATCTTTCGAAACAAGCCGTTTTTCTGCAACTATTTCGGCTAAATTTGGAGGATTTTTCAAATATCTTTCTAAATAAGCCGTTTTTTCAGTAAATTTCGGCATATTTTGGAAGATTTTTCAAATACCTTTCGAAATAAGCCGTTTTTTGCCAGTATTTCGGCTTAATTTGGACGATTTTTCAAATATCTTTCGAAATAAGCCTTTTTTTGCCACTATTTCGGCATATTTTGGAAGATTTTTTTAAATATCTTTCGAAATAAGCCGTTTTTTGCCGATATTTCTGCTTAATTTGGACGTTTTATCAAATATCTTTCTAAATAATCCGTTTTTTCACAAAATTTTGGCTTATTTTGGAAGATTTTTCAAATATCTTTCGAAATAGGCCGTTTTTTGATACTATTTCGGCTACATTTGGACGACATTTCAAATATCTTTCTAAGTAAGCCGTTTTTTCACATAATTTCGGCTTATTTTGGAAGATTTTTCAAATATCTTTCGAAATAAGACGCTTCTTGCCGATATTTCGGCTTAATTTGGACGTTTTATCAAATATCTTTCTAAATAAGCCGTTTTTTCACAAAATTTCGGCATGATTTGGGAGATTTTTCAAATATCTTTCGAAATTAGCCGTTTTTTCAAATAAATTCGGCTTATTTTGGATGATTTTTCAAATTTCCTTCAAAATAAGCCGTTTTTTGCCCAAATTATGGCTTAACTTGGAAGATTTTTCAAATATCTTTCGAAATAAGCCGTTTATTGAATATATTTCGGCTTATTTTGGAAGTTTTTTAAAATATCTTTCGAAATAAGCCGTTTTTTCAGTAAATTTCGGCTTATTTTGGAAGATTTTTCAAATATCTTTCGAAATAAGCTGTTTTTTCACAAAATTTCGGCTTATTTTGGAAGATTTTTCAAATATCTTTCTAAATAAGCCGTTTATTTACAATATTTCGGCATAATTTGGGTGATTTTTCAAATATCTTTCGAAATAAGCCGTTTCTTGCCACTATTTCGGCTTATTTTGGAAGATTTTTCAAATATCTTTCGAAATAAGACGTTTTTTGCCACTATTTCGGCTTAATTTGGACGTTTTATCAAATATCTTTCTAAATAAGCCGTTTTTTCTCAAAATTTCGGCAGAATTTGGAAGATTTTTCAAATATCTTTTGAAATAAGGCGTTTTTTGCAACTATTTTGGCTTATTTTGGAAGATTTTTCAAATATTTTTCGAAATATGTCGTTTTTTGCAACTATTTTGGCTTATTTTGGAAGATTTTTCAAATATCTTTCGAAATAAGCCGTTTTTTGCCACTATTTCGGTTTATTTTTGAAGAGTTTTCAAATATCTTTTGAAATAAGCCGTTTTTTGCCACTATTAGGCTTAATTTGGCCGATTTTTCAAATATCTTTTGAAATATGCCGTTTTTTGCCAATATTTCGGCTTTTTTTGGAAGATTTTTCAAATATTTTTCGAAATATGTCGTTTTTTGCCACTATTTCGGCTTAATTTGGACGATTTATCAAATATCTTTCGAAATTAGCCGTTTTTTCAAATAATTTCGGCTTAATTTGGACGATTTTTCAAATATCTTTCGAAATAAGCCGTTTTTTTCCACTATTTCGGCTTATTTTGGAAGATTTTTCAAATACCTTTCGAAATAAGCCGTTTTTTGCCACTATTTAGGCTTAATTTGGACTATTTTTCAAATCTCTTTAGAAATAAGCCGTTTTTCTGCAACTATTTCGGCTTATTTTTGAAGATTTTTCATATATCTTTTGAAATATGCCGTTTTTCTGCAACTGTTTCGGCTAAATTTGGACGATTTTTCTAAAATCTTCCTAAATAAGCCGTTTTTTGCTACTATTTCGGCTTAATTTGGAAGATTTTTCGAATATCTTTCAAAATAAGCAGTTTTTTGCCCAAAGTATGGCTAAACTTGGAAGATTTATTAAATATCTTTCGAAATAAGCTGTTTTTTCCCACTATCTCCGCTTAATTTGAACGATTTTTCAAATATCTTTCTAAATAAGCCGTTTTTTTCACAAAATTTCGGCATAATTTGGGTGATTTTTCAAATATCTTTTGAAATAAGCCGTTTTTTGCCACTATTTCGGCTTAATTTGGACGATTTTTCTAATATCTTTCGAAATAAGCCGTTTTTTGCCACTATTTCGGCTTATTTTGGAAGATTTTTTAAATATCTTTCGAAATAAGCCGTATTTTTGCGCAAATTATGGCTAAATTTGGAAGCTTCTTCAAATATCTTACGAAATAAGCCGTTTTTTCACAAAATTTTTGCTTGTTTTGGAAGATTTTTCATATATCTTTCGAAATAAGCCGTTTTTGCCACTATCTCGGTTTAATTTGGACGATTATTCAAATATCTTTCGAAATAAGCCGTTTTTTGCCACTATTTTGGCTTATTTTGGAAGATTTTTCATATATCTTTCGAAATAAGCCGTTTTTTCACAAAATTTCGGCATAATTTGAGTGATTTTTGAAATATCTTTCGAAATTAGCCGTTTTTTCAAATAATTTCGGCTTAATTTTGGAAGATTTTTTAAATATCTTTCGAAATAAGCCGTTTTTCTGCAACTATTTCGGCTTATATTTGAAGATTTTTCAAATATCTTTCGAAATAAGCCGTTTTTTTGCCACTATTTAGGCTTAATTTGGACTATTTTTCAAATCTCTTTTGAAATATGCCGTTTTTCTGCAACTATTTCGGCTAAATTTGGACGATTTTTCTAAAATCTTCCTAAATAAGCCGTTTTTTGCCACTATTTCGGCTTAATTTGGAAGATTTTTCGAATATCTTTTAAAATAAGCAGTTTTTTGCCCAAAGTATGGCAAAACTTGGAAGATTTATTAAATATCTTTCGAAATAAGCCGTTTTTTCAGTAAATTTTGGCTTCTTTTGGAAGATTTTTCAAATATCTTTCAAAATAAGCCGTTTTTTGCCCAAAGTATGGCCTAATTTGGAAGATTTTTCAAATATTCTTCAAAATAAGCCGTTTTTTGCCCAAGTTATGGCTAAATTTGGGGATTTTTCAAATATCTTTCTAAATAAGCCGTTTTTTCAGTAAATTTCGGCTTATTTTGGAAGCTTTTTCAAATATCTTTCGAAATAAGCCGTTTTTTCACAAAATTTCGGCTTATTTTGGAAGATTTTTCATATATCTTTCGTAATAAGCCGTTTTTTCCCCTATCTCCGATTAATTTAGACGATTATTCAAATATCCTTCGAAATAAGCCGTTTTTTCTCAAAATTTCGGCATAATTTGGAAGATTTTTCAAATATCTTTCGAAATAAGCCGTTTTTTGCCACTATCTTCGCTTAATTTGAACGATTTTTCAAATATCTTTCTAAATAAGCCGTTTTTTTCACCAAATTTCGGCATAATTTGGGTGATTTTTCAAATATCTTTCGAAATAAGCCGTTTTTTGCCATATTTCGGCTTAATTTGGAAGATTTTTCTAATATCTTTCGAAATAAGCCGTTTTTTCACAAAATTTCGGCATAATTTGGAAGATTTTTCAAATATCTTTCGAAATAAGCCGTTTTTTGCCCAAAGTATGGCCTAATTTGGAAGATTTTTCAAATATCTTTCGAAATAAGCCGTTTTTTCTCAAAATTTCGGCATAATTTGGAAGATTTTTCAAATATATTTCGAAATTAGCCGTTTTTTGCCACTATATCGGCTTAATTTGGACGTTTTATCAAATATCTATCTAAATAAACCGTTTTTTTACAAAATTTTGGCTTATTTTGGAAGATCTTTCAAATATTTTTCGAAATATGCCGTTTTTTTCCACTATTTCGGCTTAATTTGGACGATAATTCAAATATCTTCCTAAATAAGCCGTTTTTTGCCACTATTTCGGCTTATTTTTGAAGAGTTTTCAGATATCTTTTGAAATAAGCCGTTTTTTGCCACTATTTGGGCTTAATTTGGCCGATTTTTCAAATATCTTATGAAATATGCCGTTTTTTGCCACTATTTCGGCTTAATTTGGACGTTTTATCAAATATCTTTCTAAATAAACCGTTTATTTCACAAAATTTCGGCTTATTTTGGAAGATTTTTCATATATCTCTCGAAATAAGCCGTTTTTTGCCACTATCTCCGTTTAATTTGGAAGATTTTTCAAATATCTTTCGAAATAAGCCGTTTATTGAATATATTTCGGCTAAATTTGGAGGATTTTTCAAATATCTTTCTAAATAAGCCGTTTTTTCAGTAAATTTCGGCATATTTTGGAAGCTTTTTCAAATATCTTTCGAAATAAGCCGTTTTTTGCCACTATTTCGGCTTATTTTGGAAGATTTTTCAAATATCTTTCGAAATAAGCCGTTTTTTGCCACTATTTCGGCTTATTTTTGAAGAGTTTTCAAATATCTTTTGAAATAAGCCGTTTTTTGCCACTATTTTGGCTTATTTTGGAAGATTTTTCATATATCTTTCGAGATAAGCCGTTTTTTTGCCACTATTTCGGCTTAATTCGGACGATTTCTCAAATATCTTTCTAAATAAGCCGGTTTTTTAGTAAATTTCGGCATATTTTGGAAGCTTTTTCAAATATCTTTCGAAATTAGCCGTTTTTTCAAATAATTTCGGCTTATTTTGGAAGATTTTTGAAATATCTTTCGAAATAAGCCGTTTTTTGTCGAAAGCATGGCCTAATTTGGAAGATTTTTCAAATTTCCTTCAAAATAAGCCGTTTTTTGCCCAAATTATGGCTTAACATGGAAGATTTTTCAAATATCTTTCGAAATAAGCCGTTTATTGAATATATTTCCTTTTATTTTGGAAGATTTTTAAAATATCATTCGAAATAAGCCGTTTTTTCAGTAAATTTCGGCTTATTTTGGAAGATTTTTCAAATATCTTTCTAAATAAGCCGTTTTTTCAGTAAATTTCGGCATATTTTAGAAGCTTTTTCAAATATCTTTCGAAATAAGCCGTTTTTTGCCACTTTTTCGGCTTATTTTTGAAGAGTTTTCAAATATCTTTTGAAATAAGCCGTTTTTTGCCACTATTTAGGCTTAATTTGGCCGATTTTTCAAATATCTTTTGAAATATGCCGTTTTTTGCCACTATTTCGGCTTAATTTGACGTTTTTTAAAATATCTTTCGAAATAAGCCGTTTTTTTGCCACTAATTTGGCTTAATTTGGACGATTTTTCAAATATCTTTCTAAATAAGCCGTTTTTTCAGAAAATTTCGGCTTATTTTGGAAGCTTTTTCAAATATCTTTCGAAATAAGCCGTTTTTTCACAAAATTTTGGCTTATTTTGGAAGATTTTTCATATATCTTTCGAGATAAGCCGTTTTTTTGCCACTATTTCGGCTTAATTTGGACGATTTCTCAAATATCTTTCTAAATAAGCCGGTTTTTCAGTAAATTTCGGCATATTTTGGAAGCTTTTTCAAATATCTTTCGAAATTAGCCGTTTTTTCAAATAATTTCGGCTTATTTTGGAAGATTTTTGAAATATCTTTCGAAATAAGCCGTTTTTTGTCGAAAGCATGGCCTAATTTGGAAGATTTTTCAAATTTCCTTCAAAATAAGCCGTTTTTTGCCCAAATTATGGCTTAACATGGAAGATTTTTCAAATATCTTTCGAAATAAGCCGTTTATTGAATATATTTCCGCTTATTTTGGAAGATTTTTAAAATATCATTCGAAATAAGCCGTTTTTTCAGTAAATTTCGGCTTATTTTGGAAGATTTTTCAAATATCTTTCGAAATAAGCCGTTTTTCTGCAACTATTTCGGCTAAATTTGGAGGATTTTTCAAATATCTTTCTAAATAAGCCGTTTTTTCAGTAAATTTCGGCATATTTTGGAAGCTTTTTCAAATATCTTTCGAAATAAGCCGTTTTTTGCCAGTATTTCGGCTTCATTTGGACGATTTTTCAAATATCTTTTGAAATTTGTCGTTTCTTGCCACTATTTTGGCTTAATTTGGACGATTTTTCAAATATCTTTCGAAAAAAGGCGTTTTTTGCCGATATTTCGGCTTAATTTGGACGTTTTATCAAATATCTTTCTAAATAAGCCGTTTTTTCACAAAATTTCGGCATGATTTGGGAGATTTTTCAAATATCTTACGAAATTAGCCGTTTTTTCAAATAAATTCGGCTTATTTTGGATGATTTTTCAAATATCTTTCGAAATAAGCCGTTTTTTGCCATTATTTCAGTTTATTTTGGACGATTTTCAAATATCTTTCTAAATAAGCCGTTTTTTCAGTAAATTTCTGCTTATTTTGGAAGATTTTTCAAATATCTTTCGAAATAAGCCGTTTTTTGTCCAAAGCATGGCCTAATTTGGAAGATTTTTCAAATTTCCTTCAAAATAAGCCGTTTTTTGCCCAAATTATGGCTTAACTTGGAAGATTTTTCAAATATCCTTCAAAATAAGCCGTTTTTTGCCCAAATTATGGCTAAATTTGGGGATTTTTCAAATATCTTTCTAAATAAGCCGTTTTTTCAGTAAATTTCGGCTTATTTTGGAAGCTTTTTCAAATATCTTTCGAAATAAGCCGTTTTTTCACAAAATTTCGGCTTATTTTGGAAGATTTTTCAAATATCTTTCGAAATAAGCCGTTTTTTCACAAAATTTCGGCTTATTTTGGAAGATTTTTCAAATATCTTTCGAAATAAGCCGTTTTTTGTCCAAAGCATGGCCTAATTTGGAAGATTTTTCAAATTTCCTTCAAAATAAGCCGTTTTTTGCCCAAATTATGGCTTAACTTGGAAGATTTTTCAAATATCTTTCGAAATAAGCCGTTTATTGAAGATATTTCGCCTTATTTTGGAAGTTTTTTAAAATATCATTCGAAATAAGCCGTTTTTTCAGTAAATTTCGGCTTATTTTGGAAGATTTTTCAGATATCTTTCGAAACAAGCCGTTTTTCTGCAACTATTTCGGCTAAATTTTAAGGATTTTTCAAATATCTTTCGAAATAAGCCGTTTTTTCACAAAATTTCGGCTTATTTTGGAAGATTTTTCAAATATCTTTCTAAATAAGCCGTTTATTTACAATATTTCGGCATAATTTGGGTGATTTTTCAAATATCTTTCGAAATAAGCCGTTTCTTGCCACTATTTCGGCTTATTTTGGAAGATTTTTCAAATATCTTTCGAAATAAGACGTTTTTTGCCACTATTTAGGCTTAATTTGGCCGATTTTTCGAATATCTTTTGAAATATGCCGTTTTTTGCCACTATTTCGGCTTAATTTGGACGTTTTATCAAATATCTTTCTAAATAAGCCGTTTTTTCTCAAAATTTCGGCAGAATTTGGACGATTTTTCAAATATCTTTCTAAATAAGCCGTTTTTTCAGTAAATGTCGGCTTATTTTGGAAGCTTTTTCAAATATCTTTCGAAATAAGCCGTTTTTTCACAAAATTTCGGCTTATTTTGGATGATTTTTCAAATATCTTTCGAAATAAGGCGTTTTTTGCAACTATTTTGGCTTATATTAAAAGATTTTTCATATATCTTTCGAGATAAGCCGTTTTTTTGCCACTATTTCGGCTTAATTTGGACGATTTCTCAAATATCTTTCTAAATAAGCCGGTTTTTTCAGTAAATTTCGGCTTATTTTGGAAGATTTTTCAAATATCTTTCGAAATAAGCCGTTTTTTGATACTATTTCGGCTACATTAGGACGACATTTCAAATATCCTTCTAAATAAGCCGTTTTTTCACATAATTTCGGCTTATTTTGGAAGATTTTTCAAATATTTTCGAAATAAGCCGCTTCTTGCCGATATTTCGGCTTAATTTGGACGTTTTATCAAATATCTTTCTAAATAAGCCGTTTTTTCACAAAATTTCGGCATGATTTGGGAGATTTTTCAAATATCTTTCGAAATTAGCCGTTTTTTCAAATAAATTCGGCTTATTTTGGATGATTTTTCAAATATCTTTCGAAATAAGCCGTTTTTTGCCATTATTTCAGTTTAGTTTGGACGATTTTCATATATCTTTCTAAATAAGCCGTTTTTTCAGTAAATTTCTGCTTATTTTGGAAGATTTTTCAAATATCTTTCGAAATAAGCCGTTTTTTGTCCAAAGCATGGCCTAATTTGGAAGATTTTTCAAATTTCCTTCAAAATAAGCCGTTTTTTGCCCAAATTATGGCTTAACTTGGAAGATTTTTCAAATATCTTTCGAAATAAGCCGTTTATTGAATATATTTCGGCTTATTTTGGAAGTTTTTTAAAATATCATTCGAAATAAGCCGTTTTTTCAGTAAATTTCGGCTTATTTTGGAAGATTTTTCAGATATCTTTCGATACAAGCCGTTTTTCTGCAACTATTTCGGCTAAATTTTGAGGATTTTTCAAATATCTTTCGAAATAAGCCGTTTTTTTGCCACTATTTCGGCTTAATTTGGACGATTTTTCGAATATCTTTCTAAATAAGCCGTTTTTTCAGTAAATTTCGGCTTATTTTGGAAGCTTTTTCAAATATCTTTCGAAATAAGCCGTTTTTTCACAAAATTTCGGCTTATTTTGGATGATTTTTCAAATATCTTTCGAAATAAGGCGTTTTTTGCAACTATTTTGGCTTATTTTAAAAGATTTTTCATATATCTTTCGAGATAAGCCGTTTTTTTGCCACTATTTCGGCTTAATTTGGACGATTTCTCAAATATCTTTCTAAATAAGCCGTTTTTTCACATAATTTCGGCTTATTTTGGAAGATTTTTCAAATATCTTTCGAAATAAGCCGCTTCTTGCCGATATTTCGGCTTAATTTGGACGTTTTATCAAATATCTTTCTAAATAAGCCGTTTTTTCACAAAATTTTGGCATGATTTGGGAGATTTTTCAAATATCTTTCGAAATTAGCCGTTTTTTCTAATAAATTCGGCTTATTTTGGATGATTTTTCAAATTTCCTTCAAAATAAGCCGTTTTTTGCCCAAATTATGGCTTAACTTGGAAGATTTTTCAAATATCTTTCGAAATAAGCCGTTTATTGAATATATTTCGGCTTATTTTGGAAGTTTTTTAAAATATCTTTCGAAATAAGCCGTTTTTTCAGTAAATTTCGGCTTATTTTGGAAGATTTTTCAAATATCTTTCGAAATAAGACGTTTTTTGCCACTATTTCGGCTTAATTTGGACGTTTTATCAAACATCTTTCTAAATAAGCCGTTTTTTCTCAAAATTTCGGCAGAATTTGGAAGATTTTTCAAATATCTTTCGAAATAAGCCGTTTCTTGCCACTATTTCGGCTTATTTTGGAAGATTTTTCAAATATCTTTCGAAATAAGACGTTTTTTGCCACTATTTCGGCTTAATTTGCACGATTTTTCAAATATCTTTTGAAACAGGCCGTTTTTTGCCCAAAGTATGGCCTAATTTGGAAGATTTTTCAAATATCTTTCTTAATAAGCCGTTTATTTACAAAATTTCGGCATAATTTGGGTGATTTTTAAATATCTGTCAAAATTAGCCGTTTCTTGCCACTATTTCGGCTTATTTTGGAAGATTTTTCAAATATCTTTCGAAATAAGCCGTTTTTTGCCACTATTTCGGTTTATTTTTGAAGAGTTTTCAAATATCTTTTGAAATAAGCCGTTTTTTGCCACTATTAAGCTTAATTTGGCCGATTTTTCAAATATCTTTTGAAATATGCCGTTTTTTGCCAATATTTCGGCTTAATTTGGACGTTTTATCAAATATCTTTCTAAATAAGCCGTTTTTTCTCAAAATTTCGGCAGAGTTTGGAAGATTTTTCAAATATCTTTTGAAATAAGGCGTTTTTTGCAACTATTTTGGCTTTTTTTGGAAGATTTTTCAAATATTTTTCGAAATATGTCGTTTTTTGCCACTATTTCGGCTTAATTTGGACGATTTATCAAATATCTTTCGAAATTAGCCGTTTTTTCAAATAATTTCGGCTTAATTTGGACGATTTTTCAAATATCTTTCGAAATAAGCCGTTTCTTGCCACTATTTCGGCTTATTTTGGAAGATTTTTCAAATATCTTTCGAAATAAGACGTTTTTTGCCACTATTTAGGCTGATTTTTCATATATCTTTCGAAATAAGGCGTTTTTTGCAACTATTTTGGCTTATATTAAAAGATTTTTCATATATCTTTCGAGATAAGCCGTTTTTTTGCCACTATTTCGGCTTAATTTGGACGATTTCTCAAATATCTTTCTAAATAAGCCGGTTTTTCAGTAAATTTCGGCTTATTTTGGAAGATTTTTCAAATATCTTTCGAAATAAGCCGTTTTTTGATACTATTTCGGCTACATTAGGACGACATTTCAAATATCCTTCTAAATAAGCCGTTTTTTCACATAATTTCGGCTTATTTTGGAAGATTTTTCAAATATTTTCGAAATAAGCCGCTTCTTGCCGATATTTCGGCTTAATTTGGACGTTTTATCAAATATCTTTCTAAATAAGCCGTTTTTTCACAAAATTTCGGCATGATTTGGGAGATTTTTCAAATATCTTTCGAAATTAGCCGTTTTTTCAAATAAATTCGGCTTATTTTGGATGATTTTTCAAATATCTTTCGAAATAAGCCGTTTTTTGCCATTATTTCAGTTTATTTTGGACGATTTTCAAATATCTTTCTAAATAAGGCGTTTTTTCAGTAAATTTCTGCTTATTTTGGAAGATTTTTCAAATATCTTTCGAAATAAGCCGTTTTTTGTCCAAAGCATGGCCTAATTTGGAAGATTTTTCAAATTTCCTTCAAAATAAGCCGTTTTTTGCCCAAATTATGGCTTAACTTGGAAGATTTTTCAAATATCTTTCGAAATAAGCCGTTTATTGAATATATTTCGGCTTATTTTGGAAGTTTTTTAAAATATCATTCGAAATAAGCCGTTTTTTCAGTAAATTTCGGCTTATTTTGGAAGATTTTTCAGATATCTTTCGAAACAAGCCGTTTTTCTGCAACTATTTCGGCTAAATTTGGAGGATTTTTCAAATATCTTTCTAAATAAGCCGTTTTTTCAGTAAATTTCGGCATATTTTGGAAGATTTTTCAAATACCTTTCGAAATAAGCCGTTTTTTGCCAGTATTTCGGCTTAATTTGGACGATTTTTCAAATATCTTTCGAAATAAGCCTTTTTTTGCCACTATTTCGGCATATTTTGGAAGATTTTTTTAAATATCTTTCGAAATAAGCCGTTTTTTGCCGATATTTCTGCTTAATTTGGACGTTTTATCAAATATCTTTCTAAATAATCCGTTTTTTCACAAAATTTTGGCTTATTTTGGAAGATTTTTCAAATATCTTTCGAAATAGGCCGTTTTTTGATACTATTTCGGCTACATTTGGACGACATTTCAAATATCTTTCTAAGTAAGCCGTTTTTTCACATAATTTCGGCTTATTTTGGAAGATTTTTCAAATATCTTTCGAAATAAGACGCTTCTTGCCGATATTTCGGCTTAATTTGGACGTTTTATCAAATATCTTTCTAAATAAGCCGTTTTTTCACAAAATTTCGGCATGATTTGGGAGATTTTTCAAATATCTTTCGAAATTAGCCGTTTTTTCAAATAAATTCGGCTTATTTTGGATGATTTTTCAAATTTCCTTCAAAATAAGCCGTTTTTTGCCCAAATTATGGCTTAACTTGGAAGATTTTTCAAATATCTTTCGAAATAAGCCGTTTATTGAATATATTTCGGCTTATTTTGGAAGTTTTTTAAAATATCTTTCGAAATAAGCCGTTTTTTCAGTAAATTTCGGCTTATTTTGGAAGATTTTTCAAATATCTTTCGAAATAAGCTGTTTTTTCACAAAATTTCGGCTTATTTTGGAAGATTTTTCAAATATCTTTCTAAATAAGCCGTTTATTTACAATATTTCGGCATAATTTGGGTGATTTTTCAAATATCTTTCGAAATAAGCCGTTTCTTGCCACTATTTCGGCTTATTTTGGAAGATTTTTCAAATATCTTTCGAAATAAGACGTTTTTTGCCACTATTTCGGCTTAATTTGGACGTTTTATCAAATATCTTTCTAAATAAGCCGTTTTTTCTCAAAATTTCGGCAGAATTTGGAAGATTTTTCAAATATCTTTTGAAATAAGGCGTTTTTTGCAACTATTTTGGCTTATTTTGGAAGATTTTTCAAATATTTTTCGAAATATGTCGTTTTTTGCAACTATTTTGGCTTATTTTGGAAGATTTTTCAAATATCTTTCGAAATAAGCCGTTTTTTGCCACTATTTCGGTTTATTTTTGAAGAGTTTTCAAATATCTTTTGAAATAAGCCGTTTTTTGCCACTATTAGGCTTAATTTGGCCGATTTTTCAAATATCTTTTGAAATATGCCGTTTTTTGCCAATATTTCGGCTTTTTTTGGAAGATTTTTCAAATATTTTTCGAAATATGTCGTTTTTTGCCACTATTTCGGCTTAATTTGGACGATTTATCAAATATCTTTCGAAATTAGCCGTTTTTTCAAATAATTTCGGCTTAATTTGGACGATTTTTCAAATATCTTTCGAAATAAGCCGTTTTTTTCCACTATTTCGGCTTATTTTGGAAGATTTTTCAAATACCTTTCGAAATAAGCCGTTTTTTGCCACTATTTAGGCTTAATTTGGACTATTTTTCAAATCTCTTTAGAAATAAGCCGTTTTTCTGCAACTATTTCG
This sequence comes from Pachydiplax longipennis, assembly GCA_036926295.1. Taxonomy (NCBI): domain Eukaryota; kingdom Metazoa; phylum Arthropoda; class Insecta; order Odonata; family Libellulidae; genus Pachydiplax; species Pachydiplax longipennis. Next base: position 5,792,372 of record JAVFKF010000024.1, on the reverse strand, counting down.
GCTTATTTTTGAAGATTTTTCATATATCTTTTGAAATATGCCGTTTTTCTGCAACTGTTTCGGCTAAATTTGGACGATTTTTCTAAAATCTTCCTAAATAAGCCGTTTTTTGCTACTATTTCGGCTTAATTTGGAAGATTTTTCGAATATCTTTCAAAATAAGCAGTTTTTTGCCCAAAGTATGGCTAAACTTGGAAGATTTATTAAATATCTTTCGAAATAAGCTGTTTTTTCCCACTATCTCCGCTTAATTTGAACGATTTTTCAAATATCTTTCTAAATAAGCCGTTTTTTTCACAAAATTTCGGCATAATTTGGGTGATTTTTCAAATATCTTTTGAAATAAGCCGTTTTTTGCCACTATTTCGGCTTAATTTGGACGATTTTTCTAATATCTTTCGAAATAAGCCGTTTTTTGCCACTATTTCGGCTTATTTTGGAAGATTTTTTAAATATCTTTCGAAATAAGCCGTATTTTTGCGCAAATTATGGCTAAATTTGGAAGCTTCTTCAAATATCTTACGAAATAAGCCGTTTTTTCACAAAATTTTTGCTTGTTTTGGAAGATTTTTCATATATCTTTCGAAATAAGCCGTTTTTGCCACTATCTCGGTTTAATTTGGACGATTATTCAAATATCTTTCGAAATAAGCCGTTTTTTGCCACTATTTTGGCTTATTTTGGAAGATTTTTCATATATCTTTCGAAATAAGCCGTTTTTTCACAAAATTTCGGCATAATTTGAGTGATTTTTGAAATATCTTTCGAAATTAGCCGTTTTTTCAAATAATTTCGGCTTAATTTTGGAAGATTTTTTAAATATCTTTCGAAATAAGCCGTTTTTCTGCAACTATTTCGGCTTATATTTGAAGATTTTTCAAATATCTTTCGAAATAAGCCGTTTTTTTGCCACTATTTAGGCTTAATTTGGACTATTTTTCAAATCTCTTTTGAAATATGCCGTTTTTCTGCAACTATTTCGGCTAAATTTGGACGATTTTTCTAAAATCTTCCTAAATAAGCCGTTTTTTGCCACTATTTCGGCTTAATTTGGAAGATTTTTCGAATATCTTTTAAAATAAGCAGTTTTTTGCCCAAAGTATGGCAAAACTTGGAAGATTTATTAAATATCTTTCGAAATAAGCCGTTTTTTCAGTAAATTTTGGCTTCTTTTGGAAGATTTTTCAAATATCTTTCAAAATAAGCCGTTTTTTGCCCAAAGTATGGCCTAATTTGGAAGATTTTTCAAATATTCTTCAAAATAAGCCGTTTTTTGCCCAAGTTATGGCTAAATTTGGGGATTTTTCAAATATCTTTCTAAATAAGCCGTTTTTTCAGTAAATTTCGGCTTATTTTGGAAGCTTTTTCAAATATCTTTCGAAATAAGCCGTTTTTTCACAAAATTTCGGCTTATTTTGGAAGATTTTTCATATATCTTTCGTAATAAGCCGTTTTTTCCCCTATCTCCGATTAATTTAGACGATTATTCAAATATCCTTCGAAATAAGCCGTTTTTTCTCAAAATTTCGGCATAATTTGGAAGATTTTTCAAATATCTTTCGAAATAAGCCGTTTTTTGCCACTATCTTCGCTTAATTTGAACGATTTTTCAAATATCTTTCTAAATAAGCCGTTTTTTTCACCAAATTTCGGCATAATTTGGGTGATTTTTCAAATATCTTTCGAAATAAGCCGTTTTTTGCCATATTTCGGCTTAATTTGGAAGATTTTTCTAATATCTTTCGAAATAAGCCGTTTTTTCACAAAATTTCGGCATAATTTGGAAGATTTTTCAAATATCTTTCGAAATAAGCCGTTTTTTGCCCAAAGTATGGCCTAATTTGGAAGATTTTTCAAATATCTTTCGAAATAAGCCGTTTTTTCTCAAAATTTCGGCATAATTTGGAAGATTTTTCAAATATATTTCGAAATTAGCCGTTTTTTGCCACTATATCGGCTTAATTTGGACGTTTTATCAAATATCTATCTAAATAAACCGTTTTTTTACAAAATTTTGGCTTATTTTGGAAGATCTTTCAAATATTTTTCGAAATATGCCGTTTTTTTCCACTATTTCGGCTTAATTTGGACGATAATTCAAATATCTTCCTAAATAAGCCGTTTTTTGCCACTATTTCGGCTTATTTTTGAAGAGTTTTCAGATATCTTTTGAAATAAGCCGTTTTTTGCCACTATTTGGGCTTAATTTGGCCGATTTTTCAAATATCTTATGAAATATGCCGTTTTTTGCCACTATTTCGGCTTAATTTGGACGTTTTATCAAATATCTTTCTAAATAAACCGTTTATTTCACAAAATTTCGGCTTATTTTGGAAGATTTTTCATATATCTCTCGAAATAAGCCGTTTTTTGCCACTATCTCCGTTTAATTTGGAAGATTTTTCAAATATCTTTCGAAATAAGCCGTTTATTGAATATATTTCGGCTAAATTTGGAGGATTTTTCAAATATCTTTCTAAATAAGCCGTTTTTTCAGTAAATTTCGGCATATTTTGGAAGCTTTTTCAAATATCTTTCGAAATAAGCCGTTTTTTGCCACTATTTCGGCTTATTTTGGAAGATTTTTCAAATATCTTTCGAAATAAGCCGTTTTTTGCCACTATTTCGGCTTATTTTTGAAGAGTTTTCAAATATCTTTTGAAATAAGCCGTTTTTTGCCACTATTTTGGCTTATTTTGGAAGATTTTTCATATATCTTTCGAGATAAGCCGTTTTTTTGCCACTATTTCGGCTTAATTCGGACGATTTCTCAAATATCTTTCTAAATAAGCCGGTTTTTTAGTAAATTTCGGCATATTTTGGAAGCTTTTTCAAATATCTTTCGAAATTAGCCGTTTTTTCAAATAATTTCGGCTTATTTTGGAAGATTTTTGAAATATCTTTCGAAATAAGCCGTTTTTTGTCGAAAGCATGGCCTAATTTGGAAGATTTTTCAAATTTCCTTCAAAATAAGCCGTTTTTTGCCCAAATTATGGCTTAACATGGAAGATTTTTCAAATATCTTTCGAAATAAGCCGTTTATTGAATATATTTCCTTTTATTTTGGAAGATTTTTAAAATATCATTCGAAATAAGCCGTTTTTTCAGTAAATTTCGGCTTATTTTGGAAGATTTTTCAAATATCTTTCTAAATAAGCCGTTTTTTCAGTAAATTTCGGCATATTTTAGAAGCTTTTTCAAATATCTTTCGAAATAAGCCGTTTTTTGCCACTTTTTCGGCTTATTTTTGAAGAGTTTTCAAATATCTTTTGAAATAAGCCGTTTTTTGCCACTATTTAGGCTTAATTTGGCCGATTTTTCAAATATCTTTTGAAATATGCCGTTTTTTGCCACTATTTCGGCTTAATTTGACGTTTTTTAAAATATCTTTCGAAATAAGCCGTTTTTTTGCCACTAATTTGGCTTAATTTGGACGATTTTTCAAATATCTTTCTAAATAAGCCGTTTTTTCAGAAAATTTCGGCTTATTTTGGAAGCTTTTTCAAATATCTTTCGAAATAAGCCGTTTTTTCACAAAATTTTGGCTTATTTTGGAAGATTTTTCATATATCTTTCGAGATAAGCCGTTTTTTTGCCACTATTTCGGCTTAATTTGGACGATTTCTCAAATATCTTTCTAAATAAGCCGGTTTTTCAGTAAATTTCGGCATATTTTGGAAGCTTTTTCAAATATCTTTCGAAATTAGCCGTTTTTTCAAATAATTTCGGCTTATTTTGGAAGATTTTTGAAATATCTTTCGAAATAAGCCGTTTTTTGTCGAAAGCATGGCCTAATTTGGAAGATTTTTCAAATTTCCTTCAAAATAAGCCGTTTTTTGCCCAAATTATGGCTTAACATGGAAGATTTTTCAAATATCTTTCGAAATAAGCCGTTTATTGAATATATTTCCGCTTATTTTGGAAGATTTTTAAAATATCATTCGAAATAAGCCGTTTTTTCAGTAAATTTCGGCTTATTTTGGAAGATTTTTCAAATATCTTTCGAAATAAGCCGTTTTTCTGCAACTATTTCGGCTAAATTTGGAGGATTTTTCAAATATCTTTCTAAATAAGCCGTTTTTTCAGTAAATTTCGGCATATTTTGGAAGCTTTTTCAAATATCTTTCGAAATAAGCCGTTTTTTGCCAGTATTTCGGCTTCATTTGGACGATTTTTCAAATATCTTTTGAAATTTGTCGTTTCTTGCCACTATTTTGGCTTAATTTGGACGATTTTTCAAATATCTTTCGAAAAAAGGCGTTTTTTGCCGATATTTCGGCTTAATTTGGACGTTTTATCAAATATCTTTCTAAATAAGCCGTTTTTTCACAAAATTTCGGCATGATTTGGGAGATTTTTCAAATATCTTACGAAATTAGCCGTTTTTTCAAATAAATTCGGCTTATTTTGGATGATTTTTCAAATATCTTTCGAAATAAGCCGTTTTTTGCCATTATTTCAGTTTATTTTGGACGATTTTCAAATATCTTTCTAAATAAGCCGTTTTTTCAGTAAATTTCTGCTTATTTTGGAAGATTTTTCAAATATCTTTCGAAATAAGCCGTTTTTTGTCCAAAGCATGGCCTAATTTGGAAGATTTTTCAAATTTCCTTCAAAATAAGCCGTTTTTTGCCCAAATTATGGCTTAACTTGGAAGATTTTTCAAATATCCTTCAAAATAAGCCGTTTTTTGCCCAAATTATGGCTAAATTTGGGGATTTTTCAAATATCTTTCTAAATAAGCCGTTTTTTCAGTAAATTTCGGCTTATTTTGGAAGCTTTTTCAAATATCTTTCGAAATAAGCCGTTTTTTCACAAAATTTCGGCTTATTTTGGAAGATTTTTCAAATATCTTTCGAAATAAGCCGTTTTTTCACAAAATTTCGGCTTATTTTGGAAGATTTTTCAAATATCTTTCGAAATAAGCCGTTTTTTGTCCAAAGCATGGCCTAATTTGGAAGATTTTTCAAATTTCCTTCAAAATAAGCCGTTTTTTGCCCAAATTATGGCTTAACTTGGAAGATTTTTCAAATATCTTTCGAAATAAGCCGTTTATTGAAGATATTTCGCCTTATTTTGGAAGTTTTTTAAAATATCATTCGAAATAAGCCGTTTTTTCAGTAAATTTCGGCTTATTTTGGAAGATTTTTCAGATATCTTTCGAAACAAGCCGTTTTTCTGCAACTATTTCGGCTAAATTTTAAGGATTTTTCAAATATCTTTCGAAATAAGCCGTTTTTTCACAAAATTTCGGCTTATTTTGGAAGATTTTTCAAATATCTTTCTAAATAAGCCGTTTATTTACAATATTTCGGCATAATTTGGGTGATTTTTCAAATATCTTTCGAAATAAGCCGTTTCTTGCCACTATTTCGGCTTATTTTGGAAGATTTTTCAAATATCTTTCGAAATAAGACGTTTTTTGCCACTATTTAGGCTTAATTTGGCCGATTTTTCGAATATCTTTTGAAATATGCCGTTTTTTGCCACTATTTCGGCTTAATTTGGACGTTTTATCAAATATCTTTCTAAATAAGCCGTTTTTTCTCAAAATTTCGGCAGAATTTGGACGATTTTTCAAATATCTTTCTAAATAAGCCGTTTTTTCAGTAAATGTCGGCTTATTTTGGAAGCTTTTTCAAATATCTTTCGAAATAAGCCGTTTTTTCACAAAATTTCGGCTTATTTTGGATGATTTTTCAAATATCTTTCGAAATAAGGCGTTTTTTGCAACTATTTTGGCTTATATTAAAAGATTTTTCATATATCTTTCGAGATAAGCCGTTTTTTTGCCACTATTTCGGCTTAATTTGGACGATTTCTCAAATATCTTTCTAAATAAGCCGGTTTTTTCAGTAAATTTCGGCTTATTTTGGAAGATTTTTCAAATATCTTTCGAAATAAGCCGTTTTTTGATACTATTTCGGCTACATTAGGACGACATTTCAAATATCCTTCTAAATAAGCCGTTTTTTCACATAATTTCGGCTTATTTTGGAAGATTTTTCAAATATTTTCGAAATAAGCCGCTTCTTGCCGATATTTCGGCTTAATTTGGACGTTTTATCAAATATCTTTCTAAATAAGCCGTTTTTTCACAAAATTTCGGCATGATTTGGGAGATTTTTCAAATATCTTTCGAAATTAGCCGTTTTTTCAAATAAATTCGGCTTATTTTGGATGATTTTTCAAATATCTTTCGAAATAAGCCGTTTTTTGCCATTATTTCAGTTTAGTTTGGACGATTTTCATATATCTTTCTAAATAAGCCGTTTTTTCAGTAAATTTCTGCTTATTTTGGAAGATTTTTCAAATATCTTTCGAAATAAGCCGTTTTTTGTCCAAAGCATGGCCTAATTTGGAAGATTTTTCAAATTTCCTTCAAAATAAGCCGTTTTTTGCCCAAATTATGGCTTAACTTGGAAGATTTTTCAAATATCTTTCGAAATAAGCCGTTTATTGAATATATTTCGGCTTATTTTGGAAGTTTTTTAAAATATCATTCGAAATAAGCCGTTTTTTCAGTAAATTTCGGCTTATTTTGGAAGATTTTTCAGATATCTTTCGATACAAGCCGTTTTTCTGCAACTATTTCGGCTAAATTTTGAGGATTTTTCAAATATCTTTCGAAATAAGCCGTTTTTTTGCCACTATTTCGGCTTAATTTGGACGATTTTTCGAATATCTTTCTAAATAAGCCGTTTTTTCAGTAAATTTCGGCTTATTTTGGAAGCTTTTTCAAATATCTTTCGAAATAAGCCGTTTTTTCACAAAATTTCGGCTTATTTTGGATGATTTTTCAAATATCTTTCGAAATAAGGCGTTTTTTGCAACTATTTTGGCTTATTTTAAAAGATTTTTCATATATCTTTCGAGATAAGCCGTTTTTTTGCCACTATTTCGGCTTAATTTGGACGATTTCTCAAATATCTTTCTAAATAAGCCGTTTTTTCACATAATTTCGGCTTATTTTGGAAGATTTTTCAAATATCTTTCGAAATAAGCCGCTTCTTGCCGATATTTCGGCTTAATTTGGACGTTTTATCAAATATCTTTCTAAATAAGCCGTTTTTTCACAAAATTTTGGCATGATTTGGGAGATTTTTCAAATATCTTTCGAAATTAGCCGTTTTTTCTAATAAATTCGGCTTATTTTGGATGATTTTTCAAATTTCCTTCAAAATAAGCCGTTTTTTGCCCAAATTATGGCTTAACTTGGAAGATTTTTCAAATATCTTTCGAAATAAGCCGTTTATTGAATATATTTCGGCTTATTTTGGAAGTTTTTTAAAATATCTTTCGAAATAAGCCGTTTTTTCAGTAAATTTCGGCTTATTTTGGAAGATTTTTCAAATATCTTTCGAAATAAGACGTTTTTTGCCACTATTTCGGCTTAATTTGGACGTTTTATCAAACATCTTTCTAAATAAGCCGTTTTTTCTCAAAATTTCGGCAGAATTTGGAAGATTTTTCAAATATCTTTCGAAATAAGCCGTTTCTTGCCACTATTTCGGCTTATTTTGGAAGATTTTTCAAATATCTTTCGAAATAAGACGTTTTTTGCCACTATTTCGGCTTAATTTGCACGATTTTTCAAATATCTTTTGAAACAGGCCGTTTTTTGCCCAAAGTATGGCCTAATTTGGAAGATTTTTCAAATATCTTTCTTAATAAGCCGTTTATTTACAAAATTTCGGCATAATTTGGGTGATTTTTAAATATCTGTCAAAATTAGCCGTTTCTTGCCACTATTTCGGCTTATTTTGGAAGATTTTTCAAATATCTTTCGAAATAAGCCGTTTTTTGCCACTATTTCGGTTTATTTTTGAAGAGTTTTCAAATATCTTTTGAAATAAGCCGTTTTTTGCCACTATTAAGCTTAATTTGGCCGATTTTTCAAATATCTTTTGAAATATGCCGTTTTTTGCCAATATTTCGGCTTAATTTGGACGTTTTATCAAATATCTTTCTAAATAAGCCGTTTTTTCTCAAAATTTCGGCAGAGTTTGGAAGATTTTTCAAATATCTTTTGAAATAAGGCGTTTTTTGCAACTATTTTGGCTTTTTTTGGAAGATTTTTCAAATATTTTTCGAAATATGTCGTTTTTTGCCACTATTTCGGCTTAATTTGGACGATTTATCAAATATCTTTCGAAATTAGCCGTTTTTTCAAATAATTTCGGCTTAATTTGGACGATTTTTCAAATATCTTTCGAAATAAGCCGTTTCTTGCCACTATTTCGGCTTATTTTGGAAGATTTTTCAAATATCTTTCGAAATAAGACGTTTTTTGCCACTATTTAGGCTGATTTTTCATATATCTTTCGAAATAAGGCGTTTTTTGCAACTATTTTGGCTTATATTAAAAGATTTTTCATATATCTTTCGAGATAAGCCGTTTTTTTGCCACTATTTCGGCTTAATTTGGACGATTTCTCAAATATCTTTCTAAATAAGCCGGTTTTTTCAGTAAATTTCGGCTTATTTTGGAAGATTTTTCAAATATCTTTCGAAATAAGCCGTTTTTTGATACTATTTCGGCTACATTAGGACGACATTTCAAATATACTTCTAAATAAGCCGTTTTTTCACATAATTTCGGCTAATTTTGGAAGATTTTTCAAATATCTTTCGAAATAAGCCGCTTCTTGCCGATATTTCGGCTTAATTTGGACGTTTTATCAAATATCTTTCTAAATAAGCCGTTTTTTCACAAAATTTCGGCATGATTTGGGAGATTTTTCAAATATCTTTCGAAATTAGCCGTTTTTTCAAATAAATTCGGCTTATTTTGGATGATTTTTCAAATTTCCTTCAAAATAAGCCGTTTTTTGCCCAAATTATGGCTTAACTTGGAAGATTTTTCAAATATCTTTCGAAATAAGCCGTTTATTGAATATATTTCGGCTTATTTTGGAAGTTTTTTAAAATATCTTTCGAAATAAGCCGTTTTTTCAGTAAATTTCGGCTTATTTTGGAAGATTTTTCAAATATCTTTCGAAATAAGACGTTTTTTGCCACTATTTCGGCTTAATTTGGACGTTTTATCAAACATCTTTCTAAATAAGCCGTTTTTTCTCAAAATTTCGGCAGAATTTGGAAGATTTTTCAAATATCTTTCGAAATAAGCCGTTTCTTGCCACTATTTCGGCTTATTTTGGAAGATTTTTCAAATATCTTTCGAAATAAGACGTTTTTTGCCACTATTTCGGCTTAATTTGCACGATTTTTCAAATATCTTTTGAAACAGGCCGTTTTTTGCCCAAAGTATGGCCTAATTTGGAAGATTTTTCAAATATCTTTCTTAATAAGCCGTTTATTTACAAAATTTCGGCATAATTTGGGTGATTTTTAAATATCTGTCAAAATTAGCCGTTTCTTGCCACTATTTCGGCTTATTTTGGAAGATTTTTCAAATATCTTTCGAAATAAGCCGTTTTTTGCCACTATTTCGGTTTATTTTTGAAGAGTTTTCAAATATCTTTTGAAATAAGCCGTTTTTTGCCACTATTAAGCTTAATTTGGCCGATTTTTCAAATATCTTTTGAAATATGCCGTTTTTTGCCAATATTTCGGCTTAATTTGGACGTTTTATCAAATATCTTTCTAAATAAGCCGTTTTTTCTAAAATTTCGGCAGAGTTTGGAAGATTTTTCAAATATCTTTTGAAATAAGGCGTTTTTTGCAACTATTTTGGCTTTTTTTGGAAGATTTTTCAAATATTTTTCGAAATATGTCGTTTTTTGCCACTATTTCGGCTTAATTTGGACGATTTATCAAATATCTTTCGAAATTAGCCGTTTTTTCAAATAATTTCGGCTTAATTTGGACGATTTTTCAAATATCTTTCGAAATAAGCCGTTTCTTGCCACTATTTCGGCTTATTTTGGAAGATTTTTCAAATATCTTTCGAAATAAGACGTTTTTTGCCACTATTTAGGCTGATTTTTCATATATCTTTCGAAATAAGGCGTTTTTTGCAACTATTTTGGCTTATATTAAAAGATTTTTCATATATCTTTCGAGATAAGCCGTTTTTTTGCCACTATTTCGGCTTAATTTGGACGATTTCTCAAATATCTTTCTAAATAAGCCGGTTTTTTCAGTAAATTTCGGCTTATTTTGGAAGATTTTTCAAATATCTTTCGAAATAAGCCGTTTTTTGATACTATTTCGGCTACATTAGGACGACATTTCAAATATCCTTCTAAATAAGCCGTTTTTTCACATAATTTCGGCTAATTTTGGAAGATTTTTCAAATATCTTTCGAAATAAGCCGCTTCTTGCCGATATTTCGGCTTAATTTGGACGTTTTATCAAATATCTTTCTAAATAAGCCGTTTTTTCACAAAATTTCGGCATGATTTGGGAGATTTTTCAAATATCTTTCGAAATTAGCCGTTTTTTCAAATAAATTCGGCTTATTTTGGATGATTTTTCAAATATCTTTCGAAATAAGCCGTTTTTTGCCATTATTTCAGTTTATTTTGGACGATTTTCAAATATCTTTCTAAATAAGCCGTTTTTTCAGTAAATTTCTGCTTATTTTGGAAGATTTTTCAAATATCTTTCGAAATAAGCCGTTTTTTGTCCAAAGCATGGCCTAATTTGGAAGATTTTTCAAATTTCCTTCAAAATAAGCCGTTTTTTGCCCAAATTATGGCTTAACTTGGAAGATTTTTCAAATATCTTTCGAAATAAGCCGTTTATTGAATATATTTCGGCTTATTTTGGAAGTTTTTTAAAATATCATTCGAAATAAGCCGTTTTTTCAGTAAATTTCGGCTTATTTTGGAAGATTTTCAGATATCTTTCGAAACAAGCCGTTTTTCTGCAACTATTTCGGCTAAATTTTGAGGATTTTTCAAATATCTTTCTAAATAAGCCGTTTTTTCAGTAAATTTCGGCATATTTTGGAAGATTTTTCAAATACCTTTCGAAATAAGCCGTTTTTTGCCAGTATTTCGGCTTAATTTGGACGATTTTTCAAATATCTTTTGAAATATGTCGTTTTTTGCCACTATTTCGGCTTAATTTGGACGATTTTTCAAATATCTTTCGAAATAAGCCTTTTTTTGCCACTATTTCGGCATATTTTGGAAGATTTTTTTAAATATCTTTCGAAATAAGCCGTTTTTTGCCGATATTTCTGCTTAATTTGGACGTTTTATCAAATATCTTTCTAAATAATCCGTTTTTTCACAAAATTTTGGCTTATTTTGGAAGATTTTTCAAATATCTTTCGAAATAGGCCGTTTTTTGATACTATTTCGGCTACATTTGGACGACATTTCAAATATCTTTCTAAGTAAGCCGTTTTTTCACATAATTTCGGCTTATTTTGGAAGATTTTTTAAATATCTTTCGAAATAAGACGCTTCTTGCCGATATTTCGGCTTAATTTGGACGTTTTATCAAATATCTTTCTAAATAAGCCGTTTTTTCACAAAATTTCGGCATGATTTGGGAGATTTTTCAAATATCTTTCGAAATTAGCCGTTTTTTCAAATAAATTCGGCTTATTTTGGATGATTTTTCAAATTTCCTTCAAAATAAGCCGTTTTTTGCCCAAATTATGGCTTAACTTGGAAGATTTTTCAAATATCTTTCGAAATAAGCCGTTTATTGAATATATTTCGGCTTATTTTGGAAGTTTTTTAAAATATCTTTCGAAATAAGCCGTTTTTTCAGTAAATTTCGGCTTATTTTGGAAGATTTTTCAAATATCTTTCGAAATAAGACGTTTTTTGCCACTATTTCGGCTTAATTTGGACGTTTTATCAAATATCTTTCTAAATAAGCCGTTTTTTCTCAAAATTTCGGCAGAATTTGGAAGATTTTTCAAATATCTTTCGAAATAAGCCGTTTCTTGCCACTATTTCGGCTTATTTTGGAAGATTTTTCAAATATCTTTCGAAATAAGACGTTTTTTGCCACTATTTCGGCTTAATTTGCACGATTTTTCAAATATCTTTTGAAACAGGCCGTTTTTTGCCCAAAGTATGGCCTAATTTGGAAGATTTTTCAAATATCTTTCTTAATAAGCCGTTTATTTACAAAATTTCGGCATAATTTGGGTGATTTTTAAATATCTGTCAAAATTAGCCGTTTCTTGCCACTATTTCGGCTTATTTTGGAAGATTTTTCAAATATCTTTCGAAATAAGCCGTTTTTTGCCACTATTTCGGTTTATTTTTGAAGAGTTTTCAAATATCTTTTGAAATAAGCCGTTTTTTGCCACTATTAGGCTTAATTTGGCCGATTTTTCAAATATCTTTTGAAATATGCCGTTTTTTGCCAATATTTCGGCTTAATTTGGACGTTTTATCAAATATCTTTCTAAATAAGCCGTTTTTTCTAAAAATTTCGGCAGAGTTTGGAAGATTTTTCAAATATCTTTTGAAATAAGGCGTTTTTTGCAACTATTTTGGCTTTTTTTGGAAGATTTTTCAAATATTTTTCGAAATATGTCGTTTTTTGCCACTATTTCGGCTTAATTTGGACGATTTATCAAATATCTTTCGAAATTAGCCGTTTTTTCAAATAATTTCGGCTTAATTTGGACGATTTTTCAAATATCTTTCGAAATAAGCCGTTTTTTTCCACTATTTCGGCTTATTTTGGAAGATTTTTCAAACACCTTTCGAAATAAGCCGTTTTTTGCCACTATTTAGGCTTAATTTGGAAGATTTTTTAAATATCTTTCGAAATAAGCCGTTTTTCTGCAACTATTTCGGCTTATTTTTGAAGATTTTTCATATATCTTTTGAAATATGCCGTTTTTCTGCAACTGTTTCGGCTAAATTTGGACGATTTTCCTAAAATCTTCCTAAATAAGCCGTTTTTTGCTACTATTTCGGCCTAATTTGGAAGATTTATTAAATATCTTTCGAAATAAGCTGTTTTTTCCCACTATCTCCGCTTAATTTGGACGATTATTCAAATATCTTTCGAAATAAGCCGTTTTTTGCCACTATTTTGGCTTATTTTGGAAGATTTTTCATATATCTTTCGAAATAAGCCGTTTTTTCACAAAATTTCGGCATAATTTGAGTGATTTTTGAAATATCTTTCGAAATTAGCCGTTTTTTCAAATAATTTCGGCTTAATTTTGGAAGATTTTTTAAATATCTTTCGAAATAAGCCGTTTTTCTGCAACTATTTCGGCTTATATTTGAAGATTTTTCAAATATCTTTCGAAATAAGCCGTTTTTTTGCCACTATTTAGGCTTAATTTGGACTATTTTTCAAATCTCTTTTGAAATATGCCGTTTTTCTGCAACTATTTCGGCTAAATTTGGACGATTTTTCTAAAATCTTCCTAAATAAGCCGTTTTTTGCCACTATTTCGGCTTAATTTGGAAGATTTTTCGAATATCTTTCAAAATAAGCAGTTTTTTGCCCAAAGTATGGCAAAACTTGGAAGATTTATTAAATATCTTTCGAAATAAGCCGTTTTTTCAGTAAATTTTGGCTTCTTTTGGAAGATTTTTCAAATATCTTTCAAAATAAGCCGTTTTTTGCCCAAAGTATGGCCTAATTTGGAAGATTTTTCAAATATCCTTCAAAATAAGCCGTTTTTTGCCCAAATTATGGCTAAATTTGGGGATTTTTCAAATATCTTTCTAAATAAGCCGTTTTTTCAGTAAATTTCGGCTTATTTTGGAAGCTTTTTCAAATATCTTTCGAAATAAGCCGTTTTTTCACAAAATTTCGGCTTATTTTGGAAGATTTTTCAAATATCTTTCGAAATAAGCCGTTTTTTCACAAAATTTCGGCTTATTTTGGAAGATTTTTCAAATATCTTTCTAAATAAGCCGTTTATTTACAATATTTCGGCATAATTTGGGTGATTTTTCAAATATCTTTCGAAATAAGCCGTTTCTTGCCACTATTTCGGCTTATTTTGGAAGATTTTTCAAATATCTTTCGAAATAAGACGTTTTTTGCCACTATTTCGGCTTAATTTGGACGTTTTATCAAATATCTTTCTAAATAAGCCGTTTTTTCTCAAAATTTCGGCAGAATTTGGAAGATTTTTCAAATATCTTTTGAAATAAGGCGTTTTTTGCAACTATTTTGGCTTATTTTGGAAGATTTTTCATATATCTTTCAAAATAAGACGTTTTTTGCCACTATTTCGGCTTAATTTGCACGATTTTTCAAATATCTTTTGAAACAGGCCGTTTTTTGCCCAAAGTATGGCCTAATTTGGAAAATTTTTCAAATATCTTTCTTAATAAGCCGTTTATTTACAAAAATTCGGCATAATTTGGGTGATTTTTAAATATCTGTCAAAATTAGCCGTTTCTTGCCACTATTTCGGCTTATTTTGGAAGATTTTTCAAATATCTTTCGAAATAAGCCGTTTTTTGCCACTATTTCGGTTTATTTTTGAAGAGTTTTCAAATATCTTTTGAAATAAGCCGTTTTTTGCCACTATTAGGCTTAATTTGGCCGATTTTTCAAATATCTTTTGAAATATGCCGTTTTTTGCCAATATTTCGGCTTAATTTGGACGTTTTATCAAATATCTTTCTAAATAAGCCGTTTTTTCTCAAAATTTCGGCAGAGTTTGGAAGATTTTTCAAATATCTTTTGAAAAAAGGCGTTTTTTGCAACTATTTTGGCTTTTTTTGGAAGATTTTTCAAATATTTTTCGAAATATGTCGTTTTTTGCCACTATTTCGGCTTAATTTGGACGATTTATCAAATATCTTTCGAAATTAGCCGTTTTTTCAAATAATTTCGGCTTAATTTGGACGATTTTTCAAATATCTTTCGAAATAAGCCGTTTTTTTCCACTATTTCGGCTTATTTTGGAAGATTTTTCAAATACCTTTCGAAATAAGCCGTTTTTTGCCACTATTTAGGCTTAATTTGGAAGATTTTTTAAATATCTTTCGAAATAAGCCGTTTTTCTGCAACTATTTCGGCATATTTTTGAAGATTTTTCATATATCTTTTGAAATATGCCGTTTTTCTGCAACTGTTTCGGCTAAATTTGGACGATTTTCCTAAAATCTTCCTAAATAAGCCGTTTTTTGCTACTATTTCGGCTTAATTTGGAAGATTTATTAAATATCTTTCGAAATAAGCTGTTTTTTCCCACTATCTCCGCTTAATTTGGACGATTATTCAAATATCTTTCGAAATAAGCCGTTTTTTGCCACTATTTTGGCTTATTTTGGAAGATTTTTCATATATCTTTCGAAATAAGCCGTTTTTTCACAAAATTTCGGCATAATTTGAGTGATTTTTGAAATATCTTTCGAAATTAGCCGTTTTTTCAAATAATTTCGGCTTAATTTTGGAAGATTTTTAAATATCTTTCGAAATAAGCCGTTTTTCTGCAACTATTTCGGCTTATATTTGAAGATTTTTCAAATATCTTTCGAAATAAGCCGTTTTTTTGCCACTATTTAGGCTTAATTTGGACTATTTTTCAAATCTCTTTTGAAATATGCCGTTTTTCTGCAACTATTTCGGCTAAATTTGGACGATTTTTCTAAAATCTTCCTAAATAAGCCGTTTTTTGCCACTATTTCGGCTTAATTTGGAAGATTTTTCGAATATCTTTCAAAATAAGCAGTTTTTTGCCCAAAGTATGGCAAAACTTGGAAGATTTATTAAATATCTTTCGAAATAAGCCGTTTTTTCAGTAAATTTTGGCTTCTTTTGGAAGATTTTTCAAATATCTTTCAAAATAAGCCGTTTTTTGCCCAAAGTATGGCCTAATTTGAAAGATTTTTCAAATATCCTTCAAAATAAGCCGTTTTTTGCCCAAATTATGGCTAAATTTGGGGATTTTTCAAATATCTTTCTAAATAAGCCGTTTTTTCAGTAAATTTCGGCTTATTTTGGAAGCTTTTTCAAATATCTTTCGAAATAAGCCGTTTTTTCACAAAATTTCGGCTTATTTTGGAAGATTTTTCATATATCTTTCGTTATAAACCGTTTTTTCCCCTATCTCCGCTTAATTTAGACGATTATTCAAATATCTTTCGAAATAAGCCGTTTTTTGCCACTATCTTCGCTTAATTTGAACGATTTTTCAAATATCTTTCTAAATAAGCCGTTTTTTTCACCAAATTTCGGCATAATTTGGGTGATTTTTCAAATATCTTTCGAAATAAGCCGTTTTTTGCCATATTTCGGCTTAATTTGGAAGATTTTTCTAATATCTTTCGAAATAAGCCGTTTTTTCACAAAATTTCGGCATAATTTGGAAGATTTTTCAAATATCTTTCGAAATATGCCGTTTTTTGCCCAAAGTATGGCCTAATTTGGAAGATTTTTCAAATATCTTTCGAAATAAGCCGTTTTTTCTCAAAATTTCGGCATAATTTGGAAGATTTTTCAAATATGTTTCGAAATTAGCCGTTTTTTGCCACTATATCGGCTTAATTTGGACGTTTTATCAAATATCTATCTAAATAAACCGTTTTTTCACAAAATTTTGGCTTATTTTGGAAGATTTTTCAAATATATTTCGAAATTAGCCGTTTTTTCAAATAATTTCGGCTTATTTTGGACGATTTTTCAAATATCTTTTGAAATAAGCCGTTTTTTGCCACTATTTCGGCTTATATTGGAAGATTTTTCAAATATTTTTCGAAATATGCCGTTTTTTGCCACTATTTCGGCTTAATTTGGACGATTTTTCAAATATCTTTTGAAATATGTCGTTTTTTGCCACTATTTCGGCTTAATTTGGACGATTTTTCTAATATCTTTCGAAATAAGCCGTTTTTTGCCACTATTTCGGGTTATTTTGGAAGATTTTTTAAATATCTTTCGAAATAAGCCGTTTTTTGCCGATATTTCTGCTTAATTTGGACGTTCTATCAAATATCTTTCTAAATAAACCGTTTTTTCACAAGATTTTGGCTTATTTTTGAAGATTTTTCAAATATCTTTCGAAATAAGCCGTTTTTTGCCCAAAGTATGGCCTAATTTGGAAGATTTTTCAAATATCTTTCGAAATAAGCCGTTTTTTCTCAAAATTTCGGCATAATTTGGAAGATTTTTCAAATATATTTCGAAATTAGCCGTTTTTTAAAATAATTTCGGCTTATTTTGGAAGATTTTTCAAATATTTTTCGAAATATGCCGTTTTTTGCCACTATTTCGGCTTAATTTGGACGTTTTATCAAATATCTATCTAAATAAACCGTTTTTTCACAAAATTTTGGCATATTTTGGAAGATTTTTCAAATATATTTCGAAATGAGCCGTTTTTTCAAATAATTTCGGCTTATTTTGGACGATTTTTCAAATATCTTTTGAAATAAGCCGTTTTTTGCCACTATTTCGGCTTATATTGGAAGATTTTTCAAATATTTTTCGAAATATGCCGTTTTTTGCCACTATTTCGGCTTAATTTGGACGATTTTTCTAATATCTTTCGAAATAAGCCGTTTTTTGCCACTATTTCGGGTTATTTTGGAAGATTTTTTAAATATCTTTCGAAATAAGCCGTTTTTTGCCGATATTTCTGCTTAATTTGGACGTTTTATCAAATATCTTTCTAAATAAACCGTTTTTTCACAAGATTTTGGCTTATTTTGGAAGATTTTTCAAATATCTTTCGAAATAAGCCGTTTTTTGCCCAAAGTATGGCCTAATTTGGAAGATTTTTCAAATATCTTTCGAAATAAGCCGTTTTTTCTCAAATTTTCGGCATAATTTGGAAGATTTTTCAAATATATTTCGAAATTAGCCGTTTTTTTAAATAATTTCGGCTTATTTTGGAAGATTTTTCAAATATTTTTCGATATATGCCGTTTTTTGCCACTATTTCGGCTTAATTTGGACGTTTTATCAAATATCTATCTAAATAAACCGTTTTTTCACAAAATTTTGGCTTATTTTGGAAGATTTTTCAAATATATTTCGAAATTAGCCGTTTTTTCAAATAATTTCGGCTTATTTTGGACGATTTTTCAAATATCTTTTGAAATAAGCCGTTTTTTGCCACTATTTCGATTTATATTGGAAGATTTTTCAAATATTCTTCGAAATATGCCGTTTTTTGCCACTATTTCGGCTTAATTTGGACGATTTTTCAAATATCTTTTGAAATATGTCGTTTTTTGCCACTATTTCGGCTTAATTTGGACGATTTTTCTAATATCTTTCGAAATAAGCCGTTTTTTGCCACTATTTCGGGTTATTTTGGAAGATTTTTTAAATATCTTTCGAAATAAGCCGTTTTTTGCCGATATTTCTGCTTAATTTGGACGTTTTATCAAATATCTTTCTAAATAAACCGTTTTTTCACAACATTTTGGCTTATTTTTGAAGAGTTTTCAAATATATTTCGAAATAAGCCGTTTTTTGATGCTATTTCGGCTACATTAGGGCGACTTTTCAAATATCTTTCTAAATAAGCCTTTTTTTCATATAATTTCGGCTTATTTTTGAAGATTTTTTAAATATCTTTCGAAATAAGCCGCTTCTTGCCGATATTTCGGCTTAATTTGGACGTTTTATCAAATATCTTTCTAAATAAGCCGATTTTTCACAAAATTTCGGCATGATTTGGGAGATTTTTCAAATATCTTTCGAAATTAGCCGTTTTTTCAAATAAATTCGGCTCATTTAGGATGATTTTTCAAATATCTTTCGAAAGAAGCCGTTTTTTGCCATTATTTCAGTTTATTTTGGAAGATTTTTCAAATATCTTTCGAAATAAGCCGTTTTTCTGCAACTATTTCGGCAAAATTTGGAGGATTTTTCAAATATCTTTCTAAATAAGCCGTTTTTTCAGTAAATTTCGGCATATTTTGGAAGCTTTTTCAAATATCTTTCGAAATAAGCCGTTTTTTGCCAGTATTTCGGATTATTTTGGAAGATTTTTACAAATATCTTTTGAAATATGCCGTTTTTTGCCACTATTTCGGCTTAATTGGGACGATTTTTCAAATATCTTTCGAAATAAGCCGGTTTTTCCACAAAATTTCGGCATAATTTGGAAGATTTTTCAAATATCTTTTGAAATAAGCCGTTTTTTGCCACTATCTCCGCTTAATTTGGAGGATTATTCAAATATCCTTCGAAATAAGCCGTTTTTTCTAAAAATTTCGGCATAATTTGGAAGATTTTTCAAATATATTTCGAAATTAGCCGTTTTTTCAAATAATTTCGGCATATTTTGGAAGATTTTGCAAATATCTTTCGATATATGCCGTTTTTTGCCACTATTTCGGCTTATTTTGGAAGATTTTTCATACATCTTTCGTAATTAGCGGTTTTTTCCCCTATCTCCGCTTAATTTGGACGATTATTCAAATATCTTTCGAAATAAGCCGTTTTTTCTCAAGATTTCGGCATAATTTGGAAGATTTTTCAAATATCTTTCGAAATAAGCCGTTTTTCTGCAACTATTTCGGCTAAATTTGGACGATTTTTCTAAAATCTTCCTAAATAAGCCGTTTTTGCCACTATTTCGGCTTAATTTGGAAGATTTTTCAAATATCTTTCAAAATAAGCCGTTTTTTGCCCAAAGTATGGCCTAATTTGGAAGATCTTTCAAATATCCTTCAAAATTAGCCGTTTTTTGCCCAAATTATGGCTAAATTTGGACGATTTTTCAAATATCGTTTGAAATATGCCGTTTTTTTGCCATATTTCGGCTTAATTTGGACGTTTTTTCTAATATCTTTCGAAATAAGCCGTTTTTTCTCAAAATTTCGGCATAATTTGGAAGATTTTGCAAATATCTTTCGAAATTATCCGTTTTTTCAAATAATTTCGGCATATTTTGGAAGATTTTTCAAATATCTTTCGAAATATGCCGTTTTTTGCCACTATTTCGGCTTATTTTGGAAGATTTTTCATATATCTTTCGAAATAAGCCGTTTTTTGCCACTATTTCGGCTTAATTTGGACGATTATTCAAATATCGTTTGAAATATGCCGTTTTTTGCCATATTTCGGCTTAATTTGGAAGATTTTTCTAATATCTTTCGAAATAAGCCGTTTTTTCACAAAATTTCGGCATAATTTGGAAGATTTTTCAAATATCTTTCGAAATAAGCCGTTTTTTGCCCAAAGTATGGCCTAATTTGGAAGATTTTTCAAATATTTTTCGAAATACGCCGTTTTTTGCCACTATTTCGGCTTAATTTGGACGTTTTATCAAATATCTATCTAAATAAACCGTTTTTTCACAAAATTTTGGCTTATTTTGGATGATTTTTTAAATATATTTCGAAATTAGCCGTTTTTTCAAATAATTTCGGCTTATTTTGGAAGATTTTTCAAATATTTTTCGAAATATGCCGTTTTTTGCCACTATTTCGGCTTAATTTGGAAGATTTTTCAAATATCTTTCGAAATAAGCCGTTTTTTGCCCAAAGTATGGCCTAATTTGGAAGATTTTTCAAATATCTTTCGAAATAAGCCGTTTTTTCTCAAAATTTCGGCATAATTTGGAAGATTTTTCAAATATATTTCGAAATTAGCCGTTTTTTCAAATAATTTCGGCTTATTTTGGAAGATTTGTCAAATATTTTTCGAAATATGCCGTTTTTTGCCACTATTTCGGCTTAATTTGGACGTTTTATCAAATATCTATCTAAATAAACCGTTTTTTCACAAAATTTTGGCTTATTTTGGAAGATTTTTCAAATATATTTCGAAATTAGCCGTTTTTTCAAATAATTTCGGCTTATTTTGGACGATTTTTCAAATATCTTTTGAAATAGGCCGTTTTTTGCCACTATTTCGGCTTATATTGGAAGATTTTTCAAATATTTTTCGAAATATGCCGTTTTTTGCCACTATTTCGGCTTAATTTGGACGATTTTTCAAATATCTTTTGAAATATGTCGTTTTTTGCCACTATTTCGGCTTAATTTGGACGATTTTTCTAATATCTTTCGAAATAAGCCGTTTTTTGCCACTATTTCGGGTTATTTTGGAAGATTTTTTAAATATCTTTCGAAATAAGCCGTTTATTGAATATATTTCGGCTTATTTTGGAAGTTTTTTAAAATATCTTTCGAAATAAGCCGTTTTTTCAGTAAATTTCGGCTTATTTTGGAAGATTTTTCAAATATCTTTCGAAATAAGCCGTTTTTTCACAAAATTTCGGCTTATTTTGGAAGATTTTTCAAATATCTTTCTAAATAAGCCGTTTATTTACAATATTTCGGCATAATTTGGGTGATTTTTCAAATATCTTTCGAAATAAGCCGTTTCTTGCCACTATTTCGGCTTATTTTGGAAGATTTTTCAAATATCTTTCGAAATAAGACGTTTTTTGCCACTATTTCGGCTTAATTTGGACGTTTTATCAAATATCTTTCTAAATAAGCCGTTTTTTCTCAAAATTTCGGCAGAATTTGGAAGATTTTTCAAATATCTTTTGAAATAAGGCGTTTTTTGCAACTATTTTGGCTTATTTTGGAAGATTTTTCATATATCTTTCGAAATAAGACGTTTTTTGCCACTATTTCGGCTTAATTTGCACGATTTTTCAAATATCTTTTGAAACAGGCCGTTTTTTGCCCAAAGTATGGCCTAATTTGGAAGATTTTTCAAATATCTTTCTTAATAAGCCGTTTATTTACAAAATTTCGGCATAATTTGGGTGATTTTTAAATATCTGTCAAAATTAGCCGTTTCTTGCCACTATTTCGGCTTATTTTGGAAGATTTTTCAAATATCATTCGAAATAAGCCGTTTTTTGCCACTATTTCGGTTTATTTTTGAAGAGTTTTCAAATATCTTTTGAAATAAGCCGTTTTTTGCGACTATTAGGCTTAATTTGGCCGATTTTTCAAATATCTTTTGAAATATGCCGTTTTTTGCCAATATTTCGGCTTAATTTGGACGTTTTATCAAATATCTTTCTAAATAAGCCGTTTTTTCTCAAAATTTCGGCAGAGTTTGGAAGATTTTTCAAATATCTTTTGAAATAAGGCGTTTTTTGCAACTATTTTGGCTTTTTTTGGAAGATTTTTCAAATATTTTTCGAAATATGTCGTTTTTTGCCACTATTTCGGCTTAATTTGGACGATTTATCAAATATCTTTCGAAATTAGCCGTTTTTTCAAATAATTTCGGCTTAATTTGGACGATTTTTCAAATATCTTTCGAAATAAGCCGTTTTTTTCCACTATTTCGGCTTATTTTGGAAGATTTTTCAAATACCTTTCGAAATAAGCCGTTTTTTGCCACTATTTAGGCTTAATTTGGAAGATTTTTTAAATATCTTTCGAAATAAGCCGTTTTTCTGCAACTATTTCGGCTTATTTTTGAAGATTTTTCATATATCTTTTGAAATATGCCGTTTTTCTGCAACTGTTTCGGCTAAATTTGGACGATTTTCCTAAAATCTTCCTAAATAAGCCGTTTTTTGCTACTATTTCGGCTTAATTTGGAAGATTTATTAAATATCTTTCGAAATAAGCTGTTTTTTCCCACTATCTCCGCTTAATTTGGACGATTATTCAAATATCTTTCGAAATAAGCCGTTTTTTGCCACTATTTTGGCTTATTTTGGAAGATTTTTCATATATCTTTCGAAATAAGCCGTTTTTTCACAAAATTTCGGCATAATTTGAGTGATTTTTGAAATATCTTTCGAAATTAGCCGTTTTTTCAAATAATTTCGGCTTAATTTTGGAAGATTTTTTAAATATCTTTCGAAATAAGCAGTTTTTCTGCAACTATTTCGGCTTATATTTGAAGATTTTTCAAATATCTTTCGAAATAAGCCGTTTTTTGCCAGTATTTCGGATTATTTTGGAAGATTTTTACAAATATCTTTTGAAATATGCCGTTTTTTGCCACTATTTCGGCTTAATTGGGACGATTTTTCAAATATCTTCCTAAATAAGCCGTTTTTTGCCACTATTTCGGCTTAATTTGGAAGATTTTTCGAATATCTTTCAAAATAAGCAGTTTTTTGCCCAAAGTATGGCAAAACTTGGAAGATTTATTAAATATCTTTCGAAATAAGCCGTTTTTTCAGTAAATTTTGGCTTCTTTTGGAAGATTTTTCAAATATCTTTCAAAATAAGCCGTTTTTTGCCCAAAGTATGGCCTAATTTGGAAGATTTTTCAAATATCCTTCAAAATAAGCCGTTTTTTGCCCAAATTATGGCTAAATTTGGGGATTTTTCAAATATTTTTCTAAATAAGCCGTTTTTTCAGTAAATTTCGGCTTATTTTGGAAGATTTTTCATATATCTTTCGTAATAAGCCGTTCTTTCCCCTATCTCCGCTTAATTTAGACGATTATTCAAATATCCTTCGAAATAAGCCGTTTTTTCTCAAAATTTCGGCATAATTTGGAAGATTTTTCAAATATCTTTCGAAATAAGCCGTTTTTTGCCACTATCTTCGCTTAATTTGAACGATTTTTCAAATATCTTTCGAAATAAGCCGTATTTTCACAAAATTTCGGCATAATTTGGAAGATTTTTCAAATATCTTTCGAAATAAGCCGTTTCTTGCCCAAAGTATGGCCTAATTTGGAAGATTTTTCAAATATCTTTCGAAATAAGCCGTTTTTTCTCAAAATTTCGGCATAATTTGGAAGATTTTTCAAATATATTTCGAAATTAGCCGTTTTTTGCCACTATATCGGCTTAATTTGGACGTTTTATCAAATATCTATCTAAATAAACCGTTTTCTCACAAAATTTTGGCTTATTTTGGAAGATTTTTCAAATATATTTCGAAATTAGCCGTTTTTTCAAATAATTTCGGCTTATTTTGGACGATTTTTCAAATATCTTTTGAAATAAGCCGTTTTTTGCCACTATTTCGGCTTATATTGGAAGATTTTTCAAATATTTTTCGAAATATGCCGTTTTTTGCCACTATTTCGGCTTAATTTGGACGATTTTTCAAATATCTTTTGAAATATGTCGTTTTTTGCCACTATTTCGGCTTAATTTGGACGATTTTTCTAATATCTTTCGAAATAAGCCATTTTTTGCCACTATTTCGGGTTATTTTGGAAGATTTTTTAAATATCTTTCGAAATAAGCCGTTTTTTGCCGATATTTCTGCTTAATTTGGACGTTTTATCAAATATCTTTCTAAATAAACCGTTTTTTCACAAGATTTTGGCTTATTTTGGAAGATTTTTCAAATATCTTTCGAAATAAGCCGTTTTTTGCCCAAAGTATGGCCTAATTTGGAAGATTTTTCAAATATCTTTCGAAATAAGCCGTTTTTTCTCAAAATTTCGGCATAATTTGGAAGATTTTTCAAATATATTTCGAAATTAGCCGTTTTTTAAAATAATTTCGGCTTATTTTGGAAGATTTTTCAAATATTTTTCGAAATATGCCGTTTTTTGCCACTATTTCGGCTTAATTTGGACGTTTTATCAAATATCTATCTAAATAAACCGTTTTTTCACAAAATTTTGGCATATTTTGGAAGATTTTTCAAATATATTTCGAAATGAGCCGTTTTTTCAAATAATTTCGGCTTATTTTGGACGATTTTTCAAATATCTTTTGAAATAAGCCGTTTTTTGCCACTATTTCGGCTTATATTGGAAGATTTTTCAAATATTTTTCGAAATATGCCGTTTTTTGCCACTATTTCGGCTTAATTTGGACGATTTTTCAAATATCTTTTGAAATATGTCGTTTTTTGCCACTATTTCGGCTTAATTTGGACGATTTTTCTAATATCTTTCGAAATAAGCCGTTTTTTGCCACTATTTCGGGTTATTTTGGAAGATTTTTTAAATATCTTTCGAAATAAGCCGTTTTTTGCCGATATTTCTGCTTAATTTGGACGTTTTATCAAATATCTTTCTAAATAAGCCGTTTTTTCACAAGATTTTGGCTTATTCTGGAAGATTTTTCAAATATCTTTCGAAATAAGCCGTTTTTTGCCCAAAGTATGGCCTAATTTGGAAGATTTTTCAAATATCTTTCGAAATAAGCCGTTTTTTCTCAAAATTTCGGCATAATTTGGAAGATTTTTCAAATATATTTCGAAATTAGCCGTTTTTTAAATAATTTCGGCTTATTTTGGAAGATTTTTCAAATATTTTTCGAAATATGCCGTTTTTTGCCACTATTTCGGCTTAATTTGGACGTTTTATCAAATATCTATCTAAATAAACTGTTTTTTCACAAAATTTTGGCTTATTTTGGAAGATTTTTCAAATATATTTCGAAATTAGCCGTTTTTTCAAATAATTTCGGCTTATTTTGGACGATTTTTCATATATCTTTTTAAATAAGCCGTTTTTTGCCACTATTTCGATTTATATTGGAAGATTTTTCAAATATTTTTCGAAATATACCGTTTTTTGCCACTATTTCGGCTTAATTTGGACGATTTTTCAAATATCTTTTGAAATATGTCGTTTTTTGCCACTATTTCGGCTTAATTTGGACGATTTTTCTAATATCTTTCGAAATAAGCCGTTTTTTGCCACTATTTTGGGTTATTTTGGAAGATTTTTTAAATATCTTTCGAAATAAGCCGTTTTTTGCCGATATTTCTGCTTAATTCGGACGTTTTATCAAATATCTTTCTAAATAAACCGTTTTTTCACAACATTTTGGCTTATTTTTGAAGAGTTTTCAAATATATTTCGAAATAAGCCGTTTTTTGATACTATTTCGGCTACATTAGGACGACTTTTCAAATATCTTTCTAAATAAGCCTTTTTTTCACATAATTTCGGCTTATTTTGGAAGATTTTTTAAATATCTTTCGAAATAAGCCGCTTCTTGCCGATATTTCGGCTTAATTTGGACGTTTTATCAAATATCTTTCTAAATAAGCCGTTTTTTCACAAAATTTCGGCATGATTTGGGAGATTTTTCAAATATCTTTCGAAATTAGCCGTTTTTTCAAATAAATTCGGCTCATTTTGGATGATTTTTCAAATATCTTTCGAAAGAAGCCGTTTTTTGCCATTATTTCAGTTTATTTTGGAAGATTTTTCAAATATCTTTGGAAATAAGCCGTTTTTCTGCAACTATTTCGGCAAAATTTGGAGGATTTTTCAAATATCTTTCTAAATAAGCCGTTTTTTCAGTAAATTTCGGCATATTTTGGAAGCTTTTTCAAATATCTTTCGAAATAAGCCGTTTTTTGCCAGTATTTCGGATTATTTTGGAAGATTTTTACAAATATCTTTTGAAATATGCCGTTTTTTGCCACTATTTCGGCTTAATTGGGACGATTTTTCAAATATCTTTCGAAATAAGCCGGTTTTTCCACAAAATTTCGGCATAATTTGGAAGATTTTTCAAATATTTTCTGAAATAAGCCGTTTTTTGCCACTATCTCCGCTTAATTTGGAGGATTATTCAAATATCCTTCGAAATAAGCCGTTTTTTCTAAAAATTTCGGCATAATTTGGAAGATTTTTCAAATATCTTTCTAAATAAGCCGTTTTTTCGCAAAATTTCGGCATAATTTGGGTGATTTTTCAAATATATTTCGAAATTAGCCGTTTTTTCAAATAATTTCGGCATATTTTGGAAGATTTTGCAAATATCTTTCGATATATGCCGTTTTTTGCCACTATTTCGGCTTATTTTGGAAGATTTTTCATACATCTTTCGTAATTAGCGGTTTTTTCCCCTATCTCCGCTTAATTTGGACGATTATTCAAATATCTTTCGAAATAAGCCGTTTTTTCTCAAGATTTCGGCATAATTTGGAAGATTTTTCAAATATCTTTCGAAATAAGCCGTTTTTCTGCAACTATTTCGGCTAAATTTGGACGATTTTTCTAAAATCTTCCTAAATAAGCCGTTTTTGCCACTATTTCGGCTTAATTTGGAAGATTTTTCAAATATCTTTCAAAATAAGCAGTTTTTCGCCTAAAGTATGGCTAAACTTGGAAGATTTTTAAAATATCTTTAGAAATAAGCCGTTTTTTCAGTAAATTTTGGCTTCTTTTGGAAGATTTTTCAAATATCTTTCAAAATAAGCCGTTTTTTGCCCAAAGTATGGCCTAATTTGGAAGATCTTTCAAATATCCTTCAAAATTAGCCGTTTTTTGCCCAAATTATGGCTAAATTTGGACGATTTTTCAAATATCATTCGACTTAAGCCATTTGTTGCCACTATTTCGGCTTATTCTGGAAGATTTTTAAATATCTTTCGAAATAAGCCGTTTTTTGCCACTATTTTGGCTTAATTTGGACGATTTTTCAAATATCGTTTGAAATATGCCGTTTTTTTGCCATATTTCGGCTTAATTTGGACGTTTTTTCTAATATCTTTCGAAATAAGCCGTTTTTTCTCAAAATTTCGGCATAATTTGGAAGATTTTGCAAATATCTTTCGAAATTATCCGATTGTTCAAATAATTTCGGCATATTTTGGAAGATTTTTCAAATATCTTTCGAAATATGCCGTTTTTTGC
Source organism: Pachydiplax longipennis (assembly GCA_036926295.1). NCBI lineage: Eukaryota > Metazoa > Arthropoda > Insecta > Odonata > Libellulidae > Pachydiplax > Pachydiplax longipennis. Next base: position 5,764,998 of record JAVFKF010000024.1, on the reverse strand, counting down.
CACTATTTCGGCTTAATTTGGACGATTATTCAAATATCGTTTGAAATATGCCGTTTTTTGCCATATTTCGGCTTAATTTGGAAGATTTTTCTAATATCTTTCGAAATAAGCCGTTTTTTCACAAAATTTCGGCATAATTTGGAAGATTTTTCAAATATCTTTCGAAATAAGCCGTTTTTTGCCCAAAGTATGGCCTAATTTGGAAGATTTTTCAAATATTTTTCGAAATACGCCGTTTTTTGCCACTATTTCGGCTTAATTTGGACGTTTTGTCAAATATCTATCTAAATAAACCGTTTTTTCACAAAATTTTGGCTTATTTTGGATGATTTTTCAAATATATTTCGAAATTAGCCGTTTTTTCAAATAATTTCGGCTTATTTTGGAAGATTTTTCAAATATATTTCGAAATTAGCCGTTTTTTCAAATAATTTCGGCTTATTTTGGACGATTTTGCAAATATCTTTTGAAATAGGCCGTTTTTTGCCACTATTTCGGCTTATATTGGAAGATTTTTCTAATATTTTTCGAAATTTGCCGTTTTTTGCCACTATTTCGGCTTAATTTGGACGATTTTTCAAATATCTTTTGAAATATGTCGTTTATTTACAATATTTCGGCATAATTTGGGTGTTTTTTCAAATATCTTTCGAAATAAGCCGTTTTTTGCCACTATTTCGGCTTATTTTGGAAGATTTTTCAAATATCTTTCGAAATAAGACGTTTTTTGCCACTATTTCGGCTTAATTTGGACGTTTTATCAAATATCTATCTAAATAAACCGTTTTTTCACAAAATTTTTGCTTATTTTGGTAGATTTTTCAAATATATTTCGAAATTAGCCGTTTTTTCAAATAATTTCGGCTTATTTTGGACGATTTTTCAAATATCTTTTGAAATAAGCCGTTTTTTGCCACTATTTCGGCTTATATTGGAAGATTTTTCAAATATTTTTCGAAATATGCCGTTTTTTGCCACTATTTCGGCTTAATTTGGACGATTTTTCAAATATCTTTTGAAATATGTCGTTTTTTGCCACTATTTCGGCTTATTTTGGACGATTTTTCTAATATCTTTCGAAATAAGCCGTTTTTTGCCACTATTTCGGGTTATTTTGGAAGATTTTTTAAATATCTTTCGAAATAAGCCGTTTTTTTCCGATATTTCTGCTTAATTTGGACGTTTTATCAAATATCTTTCTAAATAAACCGTTTTTTCACAAGATTTTGGCTTATTTTGGAAGATTTTTCAAATATCTTTCAAAATAAGCCGTTTTTTGCCCAAAGTATGGCCTAATTTGGAAGATTTTTCAAATATCTTTCGAAATAAGCCGTTTTTTCTCAAAATTTCTGCATAATTTGGAAGATTTTTCAAATATATTTCGAAATTAGCCGTTTTTTTAAATAATTTCGGCTTATTTTGGAAGATTTTTCAAATATTTTTCGAAATATGCCGTTTTTTGCCACTATTTCGGCTTAATTTGGACGTTTTATCAAATATCTATCTAAATAAACCGTTTTTTCACAAAATTTTGGCTTATTTTGGAAGATTTTTCAAATATATTTCGAAATTAGCCGTTTTTTCAAATAATTTCGGCTTATTTTGGACGATTTTTCAAATATCTTTTGAAATAAGCCGTTTTTTGCCACTATTTCGGCTTATATTGGAAGATTTTTCAAATATTTTTCGAAATATGCCGTTTTTTGCCACTATTTCGGCTTAATTTGGACGATTTTTCAAATATCTTTTGAAATATGTCGTTTTTTGCCACTATTTCGGCTTAATTTGGACGATTTTTCTAATATCTTTCGAAATAAGCCGTTTTTTGCCACTATTTCGGGTTATTTTGGAAGATTTTTTAAATATCTTTCGAAATAAGCCGTTTTTTGCCGATATTTCTGCTTAATTTGGACGTTTTATCAAATATCTTTCTAAATAAACCGTTTTTTCACAAGATTTTGGCTTATTTTGGAAGATTTTTCAAATATCTTTCGAAATAAGCCGTTTTTTGCCCAAAGTATGGCCTAATTTGGAAGATTTTTCAAATATCTTTCGAAATAAGCCGTTTTTTCTCAAAATTTCGGCATAATTTGGAAGATTTTTCAAATATATTTCGAAATTAGCCGTTTTTTTAAATAATTTCGGCTTATTTTGGAAGATTTTTCAAATATTTTTCGAAATATGCCGTTTTTTGCCACTATTTCGGCTTAATTTGGACGTTTTATCAAATATCTATCTAAATAAACCGTTTTTTCACAAAATTTTGGCTTATTTTGGAAGATTTTTCAAATATATTTCGAAATTAGCCGTTTTTTCAAATAATTTCGGCTTATTTTGGACGATTTTTCAAATATCTTTTTAAATAAGCCGTTTTTTGCCACTATTTCGATTTATATTGGAAGATTTTTCAAATATTTTTCGAAATATGCCGTTTTTTGCCACTATTTCGGCTTAATTTGGACGATTTTTCAAATATCTTTTGAAATATGTCGTTTTTTGCCACTATTTCGGCTTAATTTGGACGATTTTTCTAATATCTTTCGAAATAAGCCGTTTTTTGCCACTATTTCGGCTTAATTTGGACGATTTTTCAAATATCTTTTGAAATATGTCGTTTATTTACAATATTTCGGCATAATTTGGGTGTTTTTTCAAATATCTTTCGAAATAAGCCGTTTTTTGCCACTATTTCGGCTTATTTTGGAAGATTTTTCAAATATCTTTCGAAATAAGACGTTTTTTGCCACTATTTCGGCTTAATTTGGACGTTTTATCAAATATCTATCTAAATAAACCGTTTTTTCACAAAATTTTTGCTTATTTTGGTAGATTTTTCAAATATATTTCGAAATTAGCCGTTTTTTCAAATAATTTCGGCTTATTTTGGACGATTTTTCAAATATCTTTTGAAATAAGCCGTTTTTTGCCACTATTTCGGCTTATATTGGAAGATTTTTCAAATATTTTTCGAAATATGCCGTTTTTTGCCACTATTTCGGCTTAATTTGGACGATTTTTCAAATATCTTTTGAAATATGTCGTTTTTTGCCACTATTTCGGCTTATTTTGGACGATTTTTCTAATATCTTTCGAAATAAGCCGTTTTTTGCCACTATTTCGGGTTATTTTGGAAGATTTTTTAAATATCTTTCGAAATAAGCCGTTTTTTTCCGATATTTCTGCTTAATTTGGACGTTTTATCAAATATCTTTCTAAATAAACCGTTTTTTCACAAGATTTTGGCTTATTTTGGAAGATTTTTCAAATATCTTTCAAAATAAGCCGTTTTTTGCCCAAAGTATGGCCTAATTTGGAAGATTTTTCAAATATCTTTCGAAATAAGCCGTTTTTTCTCAAAATTTCTGCATAATTTGGAAGATTTTTCAAATATATTTCGAAATTAGCCGTTTTTTTAAATAATTTCGGCTTATTTTGGAAGATTTTTCAAATATTTTTCGAAATATGCCGTTTTTTGCCACTATTTCGGCTTAATTTGGACGTTTTATCAAATATCTATCTAAATAAACCGTTTTTTCACAAAATTTTGGCTTATTTTGGAAGATTTTTCAAATATATTTCGAAATTAGCCGTTTTTTCAAATAATTTCGGCTTATTTTGGACGATTTTTCAAATATCTTTTGAAATAAGCCGTTTTTTGCCACTATTTCGGCTTATATTGGAAGATTTTTCAAATATTTTTCGAAATATGCCGTTTTTTGCCACTATTTCGGCTTAATTTGGACGATTTTTCAAATATCTTTTGAAATATGTCGTTTTTTGCCACTATTTCGGCTTAATTTGGACGATTTTTCTAATATCTTTCGAAATAAGCCGTTTTTTGCCACTATTTCGGGTTATTTTGGAAGATTTTTTAAATATCTTTCGAAATAAGCCGTTTTTTGCCGATATTTCTGCTTAATTTGGACGTTTTATCAAATATCTTTCTAAATAAACCGTTTTTTCACAAGATTTTGGCTTATTTTGGAAGATTTTTCAAATATCTTTCGAAATAAGCCGTTTTTTGCCCAAAGTATGGCCTAATTTGGAAGATTTTTCAAATATCTTTCGAAATAAGCCGTTTTTTCTCAAAATTTCGGCATAATTTGGAAGATTTTTCAAATATATTTCGAAATTAGCCGTTTTTTTAAATAATTTCGGCTTATTTTGGAAGATTTTTCAAATATTTTTCGAAATATGCCGTTTTTTGCCACTATTTCGGCTTAATTTGGACGTTTTATCAAATATCTATCTAAATAAACCGTTTTTTCACAAAATTTTGGCTTATTTTGGAAGATTTTTCAAATATATTTCGAAATTAGCCGTTTTTTCAAATAATTTCGGCTTATTTTGGACGATTTTTCAAATATCTTTTTAAATAAGCCGTTTTTTGCCACTATTTCGATTTATATTGGAAGATTTTTCAAATATTTTTCGAAATATGCCGTTTTTTGCCACTATTTCGGCTTAATTTGGACGATTTTTCAAATATCTTTTGAAATATGTCGTTTTTTGCCACTATTTCGGCTTAATTTGGACGATTTTTCTAATATCTTTCGAAATAAGCCGTTTTTTGCCACTATTTCGGGTTATTTTGGAAGATTTTTTAAATATCTTTCGAAATAAGCCGTTTTTTGCCGATATTTCTGCTTAATTCGGACGTTTTATCAAATATCTTTCTAAATAAACCGTTTTTTCACAACATTTTGGCTTATTTTTGAAGAGTTTTCAAATATATTTCGAAATAAGCCGTTTTTTGATACTATTTCGGCTACATTAGGACGACTTTTCAAATATCTTTCTAAATAAGCCTTTTTTTCACATAATTTTGGCTTATTTTGGAAGATTTTTTAAATATCTTTCGAAATAAGCCGCTTCTTGCCGATATTTCGGCTTAATTTGGACGTTTTATCAAATATCTTTCTAAATAAGCCGTTTTTTCACAAAATTTCGGCATGATTTGGGAGATTTTTCAAATATCTTTCGAAATTAGCCGTTTTTTTAAATAAATTCGGCTCATTTTGGATGATTTTTCAAATATCTTTCGAAAGAAGCCGTTTTTTGCCATTATTTCAGTTTATTTTGGAAGATTTTTCAAATATCTTTCGAAATAAGCCGTTTTTCTGCAACTATTTCGGCAAAATTTGGAGGATTTTTCAAATATCTTTCTAAATAAGCCGTTTTTTCAGTAAATTTCGGCATATTTTGGAAGCTTTTTCAAATATCTTTCGAAATAAGCCGTTTTTTGCCAGTATTTCGGATTATTTTGGAAGATTTTTACAAATATCTTTTGAAATATGCCGTTTTTTGCCACTATTTCGGCTTAATTGGGACGATTTTTCAAATATCTTTCGAAATAAGCCGGTTTTTCCACAAAATTTCGGCATAATTTGGAAGATTTTTCAAATATCTTTTGAAATAAGCCGTTTTTTCCCACTATCTCCGCTTAATTTGGAGGATTATTCAAATATCCTTCGAAATAAGCCGTTTTTTCTAAAAATTTCGGCATAATTTGGAAGATTTTTCAAATATCTTTCTAAATAAGCCGTTTTTTCGCAAAATTTCGGCATAATTTGGGTGATTTTTCAAATATATTTCGAAATTAGCCGTTTTTTCAAATAATTTCGGCATATTTTGGAAGATTTTGCAAATATCTTTCGATATATGCCGTTTTTTGCCACTATTTCGGCTTATTTTGGAAGATTTTTCATACATCTTTCGTAATTAGCGGTTTTTTCCCCTATCTCCGCTTAATTTGGACGATTATTCAAATATCCTTCGAAATAAGCCGTTTTTTCTCAAGATTTCGGCATAATTTGGAAGATTTTTCAAATATCTTTCGAAATAAGCCGTTTTTCTGCAACTATTTCGGCTAAATTTGGACGATTTTTCTAATATCTTCCTAAATAAGCCGTTTTTGCCACTATTTCGGCTTAATTTGGAAGATTTTTCAAATATCTTTCAAAATAAGCAGTTTTTCGCCTAAAGTATGGCTAAACTTGGAAGATTTTTAAAATATCTTTAGAAATAAGCCGTTTTTTCAGTAAATTTTGGCTTCTTTTGGAAGATTTTTCAAATATCTTTCAAAATAAGCCGTTTTTTGCCCAAAGTATGGCCTAATTTGGAAGATCTTTCAAATATCCTTCAAAATTAGCCGTTTTTTGCCCAAATTATGGCTAAATTTGGACGATTTTTCAAATATCATTCGACTTAAGCCATTTGTTGCCACTATTTCGGCTTATTCTGGAAGATTTTTAAATATCTTTCGAAATAAGCCGTTTTTTGCCACTATTTTGGCTTAATTTGGACGATTTTTCAAATATCGTTTGAAATATGCCGTTTTTTTGCCATATTTCGGCTTAATTTGGACGTTTTTTCTAATATCTTTCGAAATAAGCCGTTTTTTCTCAAAATTTCGGCATAATTTGGAAGATTTTGCAAATATCTTTCGAAATTATCCGTTTGTTCAAATAATTTCGGCATATTTTGGAAGATTTTTCAAATATCTTTCGAAATATGCCGTTTTTTGCCACTATTTCTGCTTATTTTGGAAGATTTTTCATATATCTTTCGAAATAAGCCGTTTTTTGCCACTATTTCGGCTTAATTTGGACGATTATTCAAATATCGTTTGAAATATGCCGTTTTTTGCCATATTTCGGCTTAATTTGGAAGATTTTTCTAATATCTTTCGAAATAAGCCGTTTTTTCACAAAATTTCGGCATAATTTGGAAGATTTTTCAAATATCTTTCGAAATAAGCCGTTTTTTGCCCAAAGTATGGCCTAATTTGGAAGATTTTTCAAATATTTTTCGAAATACGCCGTTTTTTGCCACTATTTCGGCTTAATTTGGACGTTTTATCAAATATCTATCTAAATAAACCGTTTTTTCACAAAATTTTGGCTTATTTTGGATGATTTTTCAAATATATTTCGAAATTAGCCGTTTTTTCAAATAATTTCGGCTTATTTTGGAAGATTTTTCAAATATTTTTCGAAATATGCCGTTTTTTGCCACTATTTCGGCTTAATTTGGAAGATTTTTCAAATATCTTTCGAAATAAGCCGTTTTTTGCCCAAAGTATGGCCTAATTTGGAAGATTTTTCAAATATCTTTCGAAATAAGCCGTTTTTTCTCAAAATTTCGGCATAATTTGGAAGATTTTTCAAATATATTTCGAAATTAGCCGTTTTTTCAAATAATTTCGGCTTATTTTGGAAGATTTTTCAAATATTTTTCGAAATATGCCGTTTTTTGCCACTATTTCGGCTTAATTTGGACGTTTTATCAAATATCTATCTAAATAAACCGTTTTTTCACAAAATTTTGGCTTATTTTGGAAGATTTTTCAAATATATTTCGAAATTAGCCGTTTTTTCAAATAATTTCGGCTTATTTTGGACGATTTTTCAAATATCTTTTGAAATAGGCCGTTTTTTGCCACTATTTCGGCTTATATTGGAAGATTTTTCAAATATTTTTCGAAATATGCCGTTTTTTGCCACTATTTCGGCTTAATTTGGACGATTTTTCAAATATCTTTTGAAATATGTCGTTTATTTACAATATTTCGGCATAATTTGGGTGATTTTTCAAATATCTTTCGAAATAAGCCGTTTCTTGCCACTATTTCGGCTTATTTTGGAAGATTTTTCAAATATCTTTCGAAATAAGACGTTTTTTGCCACTATTTCGGCTTAATTTGGACGTTTTATCAAATATCTATCTAAATAAACCGTTTTTTCACAAAATTTTTGCTTATTTTGGTAGATTTTTCAAATATATTTCGAAATTAGCCGTTTTTTCAAATAATTTCGGCTTATTTTGGACGATTTTTCAAATATCTTTTGAAATAAGCCGTTTTTTGCCACTATTTCGGCTTATATTGGAAGATTTTTCAAATATTTTTCGAAATATGCCGTTTTTTGCCACTATTTCGGCTTAATTTGGACGATTTTTCAAATATCTTTTGAAATATGTCGTTTTTTGCCACTATTTCGGCTTAATTTGGACGATTTTTCTAATATCTTTCGAAATAAGCCGTTTTTTGCCACTATTTCGGGTTATTTTGGAAGATTTTTTAAATATCTTTCGAAATAAGCCGTTTTTTGCCGATATTTCTGCTTAATTTGGACGTTTTATCAAATATCTTTCTAAATAAACCGTTTTTTCACAAGATTTTGGCTTATTTTGGAAGATTTTTCAAATATCTTTTGAAATAAGCCGTTTTTTGCCACTATTTCGGCTTATATTGGAAGATTTTTCAAATATTTTTCGAAATATGCCGTTTTTTGCCACTATTTCGGCTTAATTTGGACGATTTTTCAAATATCTTTTGAAATATGTCGTTTTTTGCCACTATTTCGGCTTAATTTGGACGATTTTTCTAATATCTTTCGAAATAAGCCGTTTTTTGCCACTATTTCGGGTCATTTTGGAAGATTTTTTAAATATCTTTCGAAATAAGCCGTTTTTTGCCGATATTTCTGCTTAATTTGGACGTTTTATCAAATATCTTGCGAAATAAGCCGTTTTTTCACAAAATTTCGGCATAATTTGGAAGATTTTTCAAATATCTTTCGAAATAAGCCGTTTTTTGCCCAAAGTATGGCCTAATTTGGAAGATTTTTCAAATATTTTTCGAAATACGCCGTTTTTTGCCACTATTTCGGCTTAATTTGGACGTTTTATCAAATATCTATCTAAATAAACCGTTTTTTCACAAAATTTTGGCTTATTTTGGATGATTTTTCAAATATATTTCGAAATTAGCCGTTTTTTCAAATAATTTCGGCTTATTTTGGAAGATTTTTCAAATATTTTTCGAAATATGCCGTTTTTTGCCACTATTTCGGCTTAATTTGGAAGATTTTTCAAATATCTTTCGAAATAAGCCGTTTTTTGCCCAAAGTATGGCCTAATTTGGAAGATTTTTCAAATATCTTTCGAAATAAGCCGTTTTTTCTCAAAATTTCGGCATAATTTGGAAGATTTTTCAAATATATTTCGAAATTAGCCGTTTTTTCAAATAATTTCGTCTTATTTTGGAAGATTTTTCAAATATTTTTCGAAATATGCCGTTTTTTGCCACTATTTCGGCTTAATTTGGACGTTTTATCAAATATCTATCTAAATAAACCGTTTTTTCACAAAATTTTGGCTTATTTTGGAAGATTTTTCAAATATATTTCGAAATTAGCCGTTTTTTCAAATAATTTCGGCTTATTTTGGACGATTTTTCAAATATCTTTTGAAATAGGCCGTTTTTTGCCACTATTTCGGCTTATATTGGAAGATTTTTCAAATATTTTTCGAAATATGCCGTTTTTTGCCACTATTTCGGCTTAATTTGGACGATTTTTCAAATATCTTTTGAAATATGTCGTTTATTTACAATATTTCGGCATAATTTGGGTGATTTTTCAAATATCTTTCGAAATAAGCCGTTTCTTGCCACTATTTCGGCTTATTTTGGAAGATTTTTCAAATATCTTTCGAAATAAGACGTTTTTTGCCACTATTTCGGCTTAATTTGGACGTTTTATCAAATATCTATCTAAATAAACCGTTTTTTCACAAAATTTTTGCTTATTTTGGTAGATTTTTCAAATATATTTCGAAATTAGCCGTTTTTTCAAATAATTTCGGCTTATTTTGGACGATTTTTCAAATATCTTTTGAAATAAGCCGTTTTTTGCCACTATTTCGGCTTATATTGGAAGATTTTTCAAATATTTTTCGAAATATGCCGTTTTTTGCCACTATTTCGGCTTAATTTGGACGATTTTTCAAATATCTTTTGAAATATGTCGTTTTTTGCCACTATTTCGGCTTAATTTGGACGATTTTTCTAATATCTTTCGAAATAAGCCGTTTTTTGCCACTATTTCGGGTTATTTTGGAAGATTTTTTAAATATCTTTCGAAATAAGCCGTTTTTTGCCGATATTTCTGCTTAATTTGGACGTTTTATCAAATATCTTTCTAAATAAACCGTTTTTTCACAAGATTTTGGCTTATTTTGGAAGATTTTTCAAATATATTTCGAAATAAGCCGTTTTTTGATACTATTTCGGCTACATTAGGACGATTTTTCAAATATCTTTCTAAATAAGCCTTTTTTTCACATAATTTCGGCTTATTTTGGAAGATTTTTTAAATATCTTTCGAAATAAGCCGCTTCTTGCCGATATTTCGGCTTAATTTGGACGTTTTATCAAATATCTTTCTAAATAAGCCGTTTTTTCACAAAATTTCGGCATGATTTGGGAGATTTTTCAAATATCTTTCGAAATTCTTACTGTCTGCGGGAGGTTTTTGGAGGGTTTTTCCTCCCGCCTAAGGGCGAATGCCAGACAGTCATGTAATTGTAATTCCTTTCTTCCCCTCCACCGTTGCCACCTGGTCCAAAGACCAAATTGCAGCGTTTTTTACAATAAATAAATAAATAAATAAATTAGCCGTTTTTTCAAATAAATTCGGCTCATTTTGGATGATTTTTCAAATATCTTTCGAAAGAAGCCGTTTTTTGCCATTATTTCAGTTTATTTTGGAAGATTTTTCAAATATCTTTCTAAATAAGCCGTTTTTTCAGTAAATTTCGGCATATTTTGGAAGCATTTTCAAATATCTTTCGAAATAAGCCGTTTTTTGCCACTATTTCGGCTTAATTTGGAAGATTTTTCGAATATCTTTCAAAATAAGCAGTTTTTTGCCCAAAGTATGGCAAAACTTGGAAGATTTATTAAATATCTTTCGAAATAAGCCGTTTTTTCAGTAAATTTTGGCTTCTTTTGGAAGATTTTTCAAATATCTTTCAAAATAAGCCGTTCTTTGCCCAAAGTATGGCCTAATTTGGAAGATTTTTCAAATATCCTTCAAAATAAGCCGTTTTTTGCCCAAATTATGGCTAAATTTGGGGATTTTTCAAATATCTTTCTAAATAAGCCGTTTTTTCAGTAAATTTCGGCTTATTTTGGAAGCTTTTTCAAATATCTTTCGAAATAAGCCGTTTTTTCACAAAATTTCGGCTTATTTTGGAAGATTTTTCATATATCTTTCGTAATAAGCCGTTTTTTCCCCTATCTCCGCTTAATTTAGACGATTATTCAAATATCCTTCGAAATAAGCCGTTTTTTCTCAAAATTTCGGCATAATTTGGAAGATTTTTCAAATATCTTTCGAAATAAGCCGTTTTTTGCCACTATCTTCGCTTAATTTGAACGATTTTTCAAATATCTTTCTAAATAAGCCGTTTTTTTCACCAAATTTCGGCATAATTTGGGTGATTTTTCAAATATCTTTCGAAATAAGCCGTTTTTTGCCATATTTCGGCTTAATTTGGAAGATTTTTCTAATATCTTTCGAAATAAGCCGTTTTTTCACAAAATTTCGGCATAATTTGGAAGATTTTTCAAATATTTTTCGAAATATGCCGTTTTTTGCCACTATTTCGGCTTAATTTGGACGATTTTTCAAATATCTTTCGAAATAAGCCGTTTTTTCACAAAATTTCGGCATAATTTGGAAGATTTTTCAAATATCTTTCGAAATAAGCCGTTTTTTGCCCAAAGTATGGCCTAATATGGAAGATTTTTCAAATATCTTTCGAAATAAGCCGTTTTTTCTCAAAATTTCGGCATAGTTTGGAAGATTTTTCAAATATATTTCGAAATTAGCCGTTTTTTGCCACTATATCGGCTTAATTTGGACGTTTTATCAAATATCTATCTAAATAAACCGTTTTCTCACAAAATTTTGGCTTATTTTGGAAGATTTTTCAAATATATTTCGAAATTAGCCGTTTTTTCAAATAATTTCGGCTTATTTTGGATGATTTTTCAAATATCTTTTGAAATAAGCCGTTTATTGCCACTATTTCGGCTTATATTGGAAGATTTTTCAAATATTTTTTGAAATATGCCGTTTTTTGCCACTATTTCGGCTTAATTTGGACGATTTTTCAAATATCTTTTGAAATATGTCGTTTTTTGCCACTATTTCGGCTTAATTTGGACGATTTTTCTAATATCTTTCGAAATAAGCCGTTTTTTGCCACTATTTCGGGTTATTTTGGAAGATTTTTTAAATATCTTTCGAAATAAGCCGTTTTTTGCCGATATTTCTGCTTAATTTGGACGTTTAATCAAATATTATTCTAAATAAACCGTTTTTTCACAAGATTTTGGCTTATTTTGGAAGATTTTTCAAATTTCTTTCGAAATAAGCCGTTTTTTGCCCAAAGTATGGCCTAATTTGGAAGATTTTTCAAATATCTTTCGAAATAAGCCGTTTTTTCTCAAAATTTCGGCATAATTTGGAAGATTTTTCAAATATATTTCGAAATTAGCCGTTTTTTAAAATAATTTCGGCTTATTTTGGAAGATTTTTCAAATATTTTTCGAAATATGCCGTTTTTTGCCACTATTTCGGCTTAATTTGGACGTTTTATCAAATATCTATCTAAATAAACCGTTTTTTCACAAAATTTTGGCATATTTTGGAAGATTTTTCAAATATATTTCGAAATGAGCCGTTTTTTCAAATAATTTCGGCTTATTTTGGACGATTTTTCAAATATCTTTTGAAATAAGCCGTTTTTTGCCACTATTTCGGCTTATATTGGAAGATTTTTCAAATATTTTTCGAAATATGCCGTTTTTTGCCACTATTTCGGCTTAATTTGGACGATTTTTCAAATATCTTTTGAAATATGTCGTTTTTTGCCACTATTTCGGCTTAATTTGGACGATTTTTCTAATATCTTTCGAAATAAGCCGTTTTTTGCCACTATTTCGGGTTATTTTGGAAGATTTTTTAAATATCTTTCGAAATAAGCCGTTTTTTGCCGATATTTCTGCTTAATTTGGACGTTTTATCAAATATCTTTCTAAATAAACCGTTTTTTCACAAGATTTTGGCTTATTTTGGAAGATTTTTCAAATATCTTTCGAAATAAGCCGTTTTTTGCCCAAAGTATGGCCTAATTTGGAAGATTTTTCAAATATCTTTCGAAATAAGCCGTTTTTTCTCAAAATTTCGGCATAATTTGGAAGATTTTTCAAATATATTTCGAAATTAGCCGTTTTTTTAAATAATTTCGGCTTATTTTGGAAGATTTTTCAAATATTTTTCGAAATATGCCGTTTTTTGCCACTATTTCGGCTTAATTTGGACGTTTTATCAAATATCTATCTAAATAATCCGTTTTTTCACAAAATTTTGGCTTATTTTGGAAGATTTTTCAAATATATTTCGAAATTAGCCGTTTTTTCAAATAATTTCGGCTTATTTTGGACGATTTTTCAAATATCTTTTGAAATAAGCCGTTTTTTGCCACTATTTCGATTTATATTGGAAGATTTTTCAAATATTTTTCGAAATATGCCGTTTTTTGCCACTATTTCGGCTTAATTTGGACGATTTTTCAAATATCTATCTAAATAAACCGTTTTTTCACAAAATTTTGGCATATTTTGGAAGATTTTTCAAATATATTTCGAAATGAGCCGTTTTTTCAAATAATTTCGGCTTATTTTGGACGATTTTTCAAATATCTTTTGAAATAAGCCGTTTTTTGCCACTATTTCGGCTTATATTGGAAGATTTTTCAAATATTTTTCGAAATATGCCGTTTTTTGCCACTATTTCGGCTTAATTTGGACGATTTTTCAAATATCTTTTGAAATATGTCGTTTTTTGCCACTATTTCGGCTTAATTTGGACGATTTTTCTAATATCTTTCGAAATAAGCCGTTTTTTGCCACTATTTCGGGTTATTTTGGAAGATTTTTTAAATATCTTTCGAAATAAGCCGTTTTTTGCCGATATTTCTGCTTAATTTGGACGTTTTATCAAATATCTTTCTAAATAAACCGTTTTTTCACAAGATTTTGGCTTATTTTGGAAGATTTTTCAAATATCTTTCGAAATAAGCCGTTTTTTGCCCAAAGTATGGCCTAATTTGGAAGATTTTTCAAATATCTTTCGAAATAAGCCGTTTTTCTCAAAATTTCGGCATAATTTGGAAGATTTTTCAAATATATTTCGAAATTAGCCGTTTTTTTTAAATAATTTCGGCTTATTTTGGAAGATTTTTCAAATATTTTTCGAAATATGCCGTTTTTTGCCACTATTTCGGCTTAATTAGGACGATTTTTCAAATATCTTTTGAAATATGTCGTTTTTTGCCACTATTTCGGCTTAATTTGGACGATTTTTCTAATATCTTTCGAAATAAGCCGTTTTTTGCCACTATTTCGGGTTATTTTGGAAGATTTTTTAAATATCTTTCGAAATAAGCCGTTTTTTGCCGATATTTCTGCTTAATTTGGACGTTTTATCAAATATCTTTCTAAATAAACCGTTTTTTCACAAGATTTTGGCTTATTTTGGAAGATTTTTCAAATATCTTTCGAAATAAGCCGTTTTTTGCCCAAAGTATGGCCTAATTTGGAAGATTTTTCAAATATCTTTCGAAATAAGCCGTTTTTTCTCAAAATTTCGGCATAATTTGGAAGATTTTTCAAATATATTTCGAAATTAGCCGTTTTTTAAAATAATTTCGGCTTATTTTGGAAGATTTTTCAAATATTTTTCGAAATATGCCGTTTTTTGCCACTATTTCGGCTTAATTTGGACGTTTTATCAAATATCTATCTAAATAAACCGTTTTTTCACAAAATTTTGGCATATTTTGGAAGATTTTTCAAATATATTTCGAAATGAGCCGTTTTTTCAAATAATTTCGGCTTATTTTGGACGATTTTCAAATATCTTTTTAAATAAGCCGTTTTTTGCCACTATTTCGGCTTATATTGGAAGATTTTTCAAATATTTTTCTAAATATGCCGTTTTTTGCCACTATTTCGGCTTAATTTGGACGATTTTTCAAATATCTTTTGAAATATGTCGTTTTTTGCCACTATTTCGGCTTAATTTGGACGATTTTTCTAATATCTTTCGAAATAAGCCGTTTTTTGCCACTATTTCGGGTTATTTTGGAAGATTTTTTAAATATCTTTCGAAATAAGCCGTTTTTTGCCGATATTTCTGCTTAATTTGGACGTTTTATCAAATATCTTTCTAAATAAACCGTTTTTTCACAAGATTTTGGCTTATTTTGGAAGAGTTTTCAAATATCTTTCGAAATAAGCCGTTTTTTACCCAAAGTATGGCCTAATTTGGAAGATTTTTCAAATATCTTTCGAAATAAGCCGTTTTTTCTCAAAATTTCGGCATAATTTGGAAGATTTTTCAAATATATTTCGAAATTAGCCGTTTTTTTAAATAATTTCGGCTTATTTTGGAAGATTTTTCAAATATTTTTCGAAATATGCCGTTTTTTGCCACTATTTCGGCTTAATTTGGACGTTTTATCAAATATCTATCTAAATAAACCGTTTTTTCACAAAATTTTGGCTTATTTTGGAAGATTTTTCAAATATATTTCGAAATTAGCCGTTTTTTCAAATAATTTCGGCTTATTTTGGACGATTTTTCAAATATCTTTTGAAATAAGCCGTTTTTTGCCACTATTTCGGCTTATATTGGAAGATTTTTCAAATATTTTTCGAAATATGCCGTTTTTTGCCACTATTTCGGCTTAATTTGGACGATTTTTCAAATATCTTTTGAAATATGTCGTTTTTTGCCACTATTTCGGCTTAATTTGGACGATTTTTCTAATATCTTTCGAAATAAGCCGTTTTTTGCCACTATTTCGGGTTATTTTGGAAGATTTTTTAAATATCTTTCGAAATAAGCCGTTTTTTGCCGATATTTCTGCTTAATTTGGACGTTTTATCAAATATCTTTCTAAATAAACCGTTTTTTCACAAGATTTTGGCTTATTTTGGAAGATTTTTCAAATATCTTTCGAAATAAGCCGTTTTTTGCCCAAAGTATGGCCTAATTTGGAAGATTTTTCAAATATCTTTCGAAATAAGCCGTTTTTTCTCAAAATTTCGGCATAATTTGGAAGATTTTTCAAATATATTTCGAAATTAGCCGTTTTTTTAAATAATTTCGGCTTATTTTGGAAGATTTTTCAAATATTTTTCGAAATATGCCGTTTTTTGCCACTATTTCGGCTTAATTTGGACGTTTTATCAAATATCTATCTAAATAAACCGTTTTTTCACAAAATTTTGGCTTATTTTGGAAGATTTTTCAAATATATTTCGAAATTAGCCGTTTTTTCAAATAATTTCGGCTTATTTTGGACGATTTTTCAAATATCTTTTTAATTAAGCCGTTTTTTGCCACTATTTCGGCTTATATTGGAAGATTTTTCAAATATTTTTCGAAATATGCCGTTTTTTGCCACTATTTCGGCTTAATTTGGACGATTTTTCAAATATCTTTTGAAATATGTCGTTTTTTGCCACTATTTCGGCTTAATTTGGACGATTTTTCTAATATCTTTCGAAATAAGCCGTTTTTTGCCACTATTTCGGGTTATTTTGGAAGATTTTTTAAATATCTTTCGAAATAAGCCGTTTTTTGCCGATATTTCTGCTTAATTTGGACGTTTTATCAAATATCTTTCTAAATAAACCGTTTTTTCACAAGATTTTGGCTTATTTTGGAAGATTTTTCAAATATCTTTCGAAATAAGCCGTTTTTTGCCCAAAGTATGGCCTAATTTGGAAGATTTTTCAAATATCTTTCGAAATAAGCCGTTTTTTCTCAAAATTTCGGCATAATTTGGAAGATTTTTCAAATATATTTCGAAATTAGCCGTTTTTTTAAATAATTTCGGCTTATTTTGGAAGATTTTTCAAATATTTTTCGAAATATGCCGTTTTTTGCCACTATTTCGGCTTAATTTGGACGTTTTATCAAATATCTATCTAAATAAACCGTTTTTTCACAAAATTTTGGCTTATTTTGGAAGATTTTTCAAATATATTTCGAAATTAGCCGTTTTTTCAAATAATTTCGGCTTATTTTGGACGATTTTTCAAATATCTTTTGAAATAAGCCGTTTTTTGCCACTATTTCGGCTTATATTGGAAGATTTTTCAAATATTTTTCGAAATATGCCGTTTTTTGCCACTATTTCGGCTTAATTTGGACGATTTTTCAAATATCTTTTGAAATATGTCGTTTTTTGCCACTATTTCGGCTTAATTTGGACGATTTTTCTAATATCTTTCGAAATAAGCCGTTTTTTGCCACTATTTCGGGTTATTTTGGAAGATTTTTTAAATATCTTTCGAAATAAGCCGTTTTTTGCCGATATTTCTGCTTAATTTGGACGTTTTATCAAATATCTTTCTAAATAAACCGTTTTTTCACAAGATTTTGGCTTATTTTGGAAGATTTTTCAAATATCTTTCGAAATAAGCCGTTTTTTGCCCAAAGTATGGCCTAATTTGGAAGATTTTTCAAATATCTTTCGAAATAAGCCGTTTTTTCTCAAAATTTCGGCATAATTTGGAAGATTTTTCAAATATATTTCGAAATTAGCCGTTTTTTTAAATAATTTCGGCTTACTTTGGAAGATTTTTCAAATATTTTTCGAAATATGCCGTTTTTTGCCACTATTTCGGCTTAATTTGGACGTTTTATCAAATATCTATCTAAATAAACCGTTTTTTCACAAAATTTTGGCTTATTTTGGAAGATTTTTCAAATATATTTCGAAATTAGCCGTTTTTTCAAATAATTTCGGCTTACTTTGGAAGATTTTTCAAATATATTTCGAAATTAGCCGTTTTTTTAAATAATTTCGGCTTACTTTGGAAGATTTTTCAAATATCTTTTGAAATATGTCGTTTTTTGCCACTATTTCGGCTTAATTTGGACGATTTTTCTAATATCTTTCGAAATAAGCCGTTTTTTGCCACTATTTCGGGTTATTTTGGAAGATTTTTTAAATATCTTTCGAAATAAGCCGTTTTTTGCCGATATTTCTGCTTAATTCGGACGTTTTATCAAATATCTTTCTAAATAAACCGTTTTTTCACAACATTTTGGCTTATTTTTGAAGAGTTTTCAAATATATTTCGAAATAAGCCGTTTTTTGATACTATTTCGGCTACATTAGGACGACTTTTCAAATATCTTTCTAAATAAGCCTTTTTTTCACATAATTTCGGCTTATTTTTGAAGATTTTTTAAATATCTTTCGAAATAAGCCGCTTCTTGCCGATATTTCGGCTTAATTTGGACGTTTTATCAAATATCTTTCTAAATAAGCCGTTTTTTCACAAAATTTCGGCATGATTTGGGAGATTTTTCAAATATCTTTCGAAATTAGCCGTTTTTTCAAATAAATTCGGCTCATTTTGGATGATTTTTCAAATATCTTTCGAAAGAAGCCGTTTTTTGCCATTATTTCAGTTTATTTTGGAAGATTTTTCAAATATCTTTCGAAATAAGCCGTTTTTCTGCAACTATTTCGGCAAAATTTGGAGGATTTTTCAAATATCTTTCTAAATAAGCCGTTTTTTCAGTAAATTTCGGCATATTTTGGAAGCTTTTTCAAATATCTTTCGAAATAAGCCGTTTTTTGCCAGTATTTCGGATTATTTTGGAAGATTTTTACAAATATCTTTTGAAATATGCCGTTTTTTGCCACTATTTCGGCTTAATTGGGACGATTTTTCAAATATCTTTCGAAATAAGCCGGTTTTTCCACAAAATTTCGGCATAATTTGGAAGATTTTTCAAATATCTTTTGAAATAAGCCGTTTTTTCCCACTATCTCCGCTTAATTTGGAGGATTATTCAAATATCCTTCGAAATAAGCCGTTTTTTCTAAAAATTTCGGCATAATTTGGAAGATTTTTCAAATATCTTTCTAAATAAGCCGTTTTTTCGCAAAATTTCGGCATAATTTGGGTGATTTTTCAAATATATTTCGAAATTAGCCGTTTTTTCAAATAATTTCGGCATATTTTGGAAGATTTTGCAAATATCTTTCGATATATGCCGTTTTTTGCCACTATTTCGGCTTATTTTGGAAGATTTTTCATACATCTTTCGTAATTAGCGGTTTTTTCCCCTATCTCCGCTTAATTTGGACGATTATTCAAATATCTTTCGAAATAAGCCGTTTTTTCTCAAGATTTCGGCATAATTTGGAAGATTTTTCAAATATCTTTCGAAATAAGCCGTTTTTCTGCAACTATTTCGGCTAAATTTGGACGATTTTTCTAAAATCTTCCTAAATAAGCCGTTTTTGCCACTATTTCGGCTTAATTTGGAAGATTTTTCAAATATCTTTCAAAATAAGCAGTTTTTCGCCTAAAGTATGGCTAAACTTGGAAGATTTTTAAAATATCTTTAGAAATAAGCCGTTTTTTCAGTAAATTTTGGCTTCTTTTGGAAGATTTTTCAAATATCTTTCAAAATAAGCCGTTTTTTGCCCAAAGTATGGCCTAATTTGGAAGATCTTTCAAATATCCTTCAAAATTAGCCGTTTTTTGCCCAAATTATGGCTAAATTTGGACGATTTTTCAAATATCATTCGACTTAAGCCATTTGTTGCCACTATTTCGGCTTATTCTGGAAGATTTTTAAATATCTTTCGAAATAAGCCGTTTTTTGCCACTATTTTGGCTTAATTTGGACGATTTTTCAAATATCGTTTGAAATATGCCGTTTTTTTGCCATATTTCGGCTTAATTTGGACGTTTTTTCTAATATCTTTCGAAATAAGCCGTTTTTTCTCAAAATTTCGGCATAATTTGGAAGATTTTGCAAATATCTTTCGAAATTATCCGTTTGTTCAAATAATTTCGGCATATTTTGGAAGATTTTTCAAATATTTTTCGAAATATGCCGTTTTTTGCCACTATTTCGGCTTAATTTGGAAGATTTTTCAAATATCTTTCGAAATAAGCCGTTCTTTGCCCAAAGTATGGCCTAATTTGGAAGATTTTTCAAATATCATTCGAAATAAGCCGTTTTTTCTCAAAATTTCGGCATAATTTGGAAGATTTTTCAAATATATTTCGAAATTAGCCGTTTTTTCAAATAATTTCGGCTTATTTTGGAAGATTTTTCAAATATTTTTCGAAATATGCCGTTTTTTGCCACTATTTCGGCTTAATTTGGACGTTTTATCAAATATCTATCTAAATAAACCGTTTTTTCACAAAATTTTGGCTTATTTTGGAAGATTTTTCAAATATATTTCGAAATTAGCCGTTTTTTCAAATAATTTCGGCTTATTTTGGACGATTTTTCAAATATCTTTTGATATAGGCCGTTTTTTGCCACTATTTCGGCTTATATTGGAAGATTTTTCAAATATTTTTCGAAATATGCCGTTTTTTGCCACTATTTCGGCTTAATTTGGACGATTTTTCAAATATCTTTCGAAATAAGCCGTTTCTTGCCACTATTTCGGCTTATTTTGGAAGATTTTTCAAATATCTTTCGAAATAAGACGTTTTTTGCCACTATTTCGGCTTAATTTGGACGTTTTATCAAATATCTATCTAAATAAACCGTTTTTTCACAAAATTTTTGCTTATTTTGGTAGATTTTTCAAATATATTTCGAAATTAGCCGTTTTTTCAAATAATTTCGGCTTATTTTGGACGATTTTTCAAATATCTTTTGAAATAAGCCGTTTTTTGCCACTATTTCGGCTTATATTGGAAGATTTTTCAAATATTTTTCGAAATATGCCGTTTTTTGCCACTATTTCGGCTTAATTTGGACGATTTTTCAAATATCTTTTGAAATATGTCGTTTTTTGCCACTATTTCGGCTTAATTTGGACGATTTTTCTAATATCTTTCGAAATAAGCCGTTTTTTGCCACTATTTCGGGTTATTTTGGAAGATTTTTTAAATATCTTTCGAAATAAGCCGTTTTTTGCCGATATTTCTGCTTAATTTGGACGTTTTATCAAATATCTTTCTAAATAAACCGTTTTTTCACAAGATTTTGGCTTATTTTGGAAGATTTTTCAAATATATTTCGAAATAAGCCGTTTTTTGATACTATTTCGGCTACATTAGGACGATTTTTCAAATATCTTTCTAAATAAGCCTTTTTTTCACATAATTTCGGCTTATTTTGGAAGATTTTTTAAATATCTTTCGAAATAAGCCGCTTCTTGCCGATATTTCGGCTTAATTTGGACGTTTTATCAAATATCTTTCTAAATAAGCCGTTTTTTCACAAAATTTCGGCATGATTTGGGAGATTTTTCAAATATCTTTCGAAATTCTTACTGTCTGCGGGAGGTTTTTGGAGGGTTTTTCCTCCCGCCTAAGGGCGAATGCCAGACAGTCATGTAATTGTAATTCCTTTCTTCCCCTCCACCGTTGCCACCTGGTCCAAAGACCAAATTGCAGCGTTTTTTACAATAAATAAATAAATAAATAAATTAGCCGTTTTTTCAAATAAATTCGGCTCATTTTGGATGATTTTTCAAATATCTTTCGAAAGAAGCCGTTTTTTGCCATTATTTCAGTTTATTTTGGAAGATTTTTCAAATATCTTTCTAAATAAGCCGTTTTTTCAGTAAATTTCGGCATATTTTGGAAGCATTTTCAAATATCTTTCGAAATAAGCCGTTTTTTGCCAGTATTTCGGATTATTTTGGAAGATTTTTCAAATATCTTCCGAAATAAGCCGTTTTTTTACCACAATTTCGGCTTATTTTGAAAGATTTTTCAAATATCTTTCGAAATAAGCCGTTTTTCTGCAACTATTTCGGCTAAATTTGGACGATTTTTCTAAAATCTTCCTAAATAAGCCGTTTTTGCCACTATTTCGGCTTAATTTGGAAGATTTTTCAAATATCTTTCAAAATAAGCAGTTTTTCGCCTAAAGTATGGCTAAACTTGGAAGATTTTTAAAATATCTTTAGAAATAAGCCGTTTTTTCAGTAAATTTTGGCTTCTTTTGGAAGATTTTTCAAATATCTTTCAAAATAAGCCGTTTTTTGCCCAAAGTATGGCCTAATTTGGAAGATCTTTCAAATATCCTTCAAAATTAGCCGTTTTTTGCCCAAATTATGGCTAAATTTGGACGATTTTTCAAATATCATTCGACTTAAGCCATTTGTTGCCACTATTTCGGCTTATTCTGGAAGATTTTTAAATATCTTTCGAAATAAGCCGTTTTTTGCCACTATTTTGGCTTAATTTGGACGATTTTTCAAATATCGTTTGAAATATGCCGTTTTTTTGCCATATTTCGGCTTAATTTGGACGTTTTTTCTAATATCTTTCGAAATAAGCCGTTTTTTCTCAAAATTTCGGCATAATTTGGAAGATTTTGCAAATATCCTTCGAAATTATCCGATTGTTCAAATAATTTCGGCATATTTTGGAAGATTTTTCAAATATCTTTCGAAATATGCCGTCTTTTGCCACTATTTCGGCTTATTTTGGAAGATTTTTCATATATCTTTCGAAATAAGCCGTTTTTTGCCACTATTTCGGCTTAATTTGGACGATTATTCAAATATCGTTTGAAATATGCCGTTTTTTGCCATATTTCGGCTTAATTTGGAAGATTTTTCTAATATCTTTCGAAATAAGCCGTTTTTTCACAAAATTTCGGCATAATTTGGAAGATTTTTCAAATATCTTTCGAAATAAGCCGTTTTTTGCCCAAAGTATGGCCTAATTTGGAAGATTTTTCAAATATTTTTCGAAATACGCCGTTTTTTGCCACTATTTCGGCTTAATTTGGACGTTTTATCAAATATCTATCTAAATAAACCGTTTTTTCACAAAATTTTGGCTTATTTTGGATGATTTTTTAAATATATTTCGAAATTAGCCGTTTTTTCAAATAATTTCGGCTTATTTTGGAACATTTTTCAAATATATTTCGAAATTAGCCGTTTTTTCAAATAATTTCGGCTTATTTTGGACGATCTTTCAAATATCTTTTGAAATAGGCCGTTTTTTGCCACTATTTCGGCTTATATTGGAAGATTTTTCAAATATTTTTCGAAATATGCCGTTTTTTGCCACTATTTCGGCTTAATTTGGACGATTTTTCAAATATCTTTTGAAATATGTCGTTTATTTACAATATTTCGGCATAATTTGGGTGATTTTTCAAATATCTTTCGAAATAAGCCGTTTCTTGCCACTATTTCGGCTTATTTTGGAAGATTTTTCAAATATCTTTCGAAATAAGACGTTTTTTGCCACTATTTCGGCTTAATTTGGACGTTTTATCAAATATCTATCTAAATAAACCGTTTTTTCACAAAATTTTTGCTTATTTTGGTAGATTTTTGAAATATATTTCGAAATTAGCCGTTTTTTCAAATAATTTCGGCTTATTTTGGACGATTTTTCAAATATCTTTTGAAATAAGCCGTTTTTTGCCACTATTTCGGCTTATATTGGAAGATTTTTCAAATATTTTTCGAAATATGCCGTTTTTTGCCACTATTTCGGCTTAATTTGGACGATTTTTCAAATATCTTTTGAAATATGTCGTTTTTTGCCACTATTTCGGCTTATTTTGGACGATTTTTCTAATATCTTTCGAAATAAGCCGTTTTTTGCCACTATTTCGGGTTATTTTGGAAGATTTTTTAAATATCTTTCGAAATAAGACGTTTTTTGCCACTATTTCGGCTTAATTTGGACGTTTTATCAAATATCTTTCTAAATAAACCGTTTTTTCACAAGATTTTGGCTTATTTTGGAAGATTTTTCAAATATCTTTCGAAATAAGCCGTTTTTTGCCCAAAGTATGGCCTAATTTGGAAGATTTTTCAAATATCTTTCGAAATAAGCCGTTTTTTCTCAAAATTTCTGCATAATTTGGAAGATTTTTCAAATATATTTCGAAATTAGCCGTTTTTTTAAATAATTTCGGCTTATTTTGGAAGATTTTTCAAATATTTTTCGAAATATGCCGTTTTTCTGCAACTATTTCGGCAAAATTTGGAGGATTTTTCAAATATCTTTCTAAATAAGCCGTTTTTTCAGTAAATTTCGGCATATTTTGGAAGCTTTTTCAAATATCTTTCGAAATAAGCCGTTTTTTGCCAGTATTTCGGATTATTTTGGAAGATTTTTACAAATATCTTTTGAAATATGCCGTTTTTTGCCACTATTTCGGCTTAATTGGGACGATTTTTCAAATATCTTTCGAAATAAGCCGGTTTTTCCACAAAATTTCGGCATAATTTGGAAGATTTTTCAAATATTTTCTGAAATAAGCCGTTTTTTGCCACTATCTCCGCTTAATTTGGAGGATTATTCAAATATCCTTCGAAATAAGCCGTTTTTTCTAAAAATTTCGGCATAATTTGGAAGATTTTTCAAATATCTTTCTAAATAAGCCGTTTTTTCGCAAAATTTCGGCATAATTTGGGTGATTTTTCAAATATATTTCGAAATTAGCCGTTTTTTCAAATAATTTCGGCATATTTTGGAAGATTTTGCAAATATCTTTCGATATATGCCGTTTTTTGCCACTATTTCGGCTTATTTTGGAAGATTTTTCATACATCTTTCGTAATTAGCGGTTTTTTCCCCTATCTCCGCTTAATTTGGACGATTATTCAAATATCTTTCGAAATAAGCCGTTTTTTCTCAAGATTTCGGCATAATTTGGAAGATTTTTCAAATATCTTTCGAAATAAGCCGTTTTTCTGCAACTATTTCGGCTAAATTTGGACGATTTTTCTAAAATCTTCCTAAATAAGCCGTTTTTGCCACTATTTCGGCTTAATTTGGAAGATTTTTCAAATATCTTTCAAAATAAGCAGTTTTTCGCCTAAAGTATGGCTAAACTTGGAAGATTTTTAAAATATCTTTAGAAATAAGCCGTTTTTTCAGTAAATTTTGGCTTCTTTTGGAAGATTTTTCAAATATCTTTCAAAATAAGCCGTTTTTTGCCCAAAGTATGGCCTAATTTGGAAGATCTTTCAAATATCCTTCAAAATTAGCCGTTTTTTGCCCAAATTATGGCTAAATTTGGACGATTTTTCAAATATCATTCGACTTAAGCCATTTGTTGCCACTATTTCGGCTTATTCTGGAAGATTTTTAAATATCTTTCGAAATAAGCCGTTTTTTGCCACTATTTTGGCTTAATTTGGACGATTTTTCAAATATCGTTTGAAATATGCCGTTTTTTTGCCATATTTCGGCTTAATTTGGACGTTTTTTCTAATATCTTTCGAAATAAGCCGTTTTTTCTCAAAATTTCGGCATAATTTGGAAGATTTTGCAAATATCTTTCGAAATTATCCGTTTGTTCAAATAATTTCGGCATATTTTGGAAGATTTTTCAAATATCTTTCGAAATATGCCGTTTTTTGCCACTATTTCGGCTTAATTTGGACGATTATTCAAATATCGTTTGAAATATGCCGTTTTTTGCCATATTTCGGCTTAATTTGGAAGATTTTTCTAATATCTTTCGAAATAAGCCGTTTTTTCACAAAATTTCGGCATAATTTGGAAGATTTTTCAAATATCTTTCGAAATAAGCCGTTTTTTGCCCAAAGTATGGCCTAATTTGGAAGATTTTTCAAATATTTTTCGAAATACGCCGTTTTTTGCCACTATTTCGGCTTAATTTGGACGTTTTGTCAAATATCTATCTAAATAAACCGTTTTTTCACAAAATTTTGGCTTATTTTGGATGATTTTTCAAATATATTTCGAAATTAGCCGTTTTTTCAAATAATTTCGGCTTATTTTGGAAGATTTTTCAAATATATTTCGAAATTAGCCGTTTTTTCAAATAATTTCGGCTTATTTTGGACGATTTTGCAAATATCTTTTGAAATAGGCCGTTTTTTGCCACTATTTCGGCTTATATTGGAAGATTTTTCAAATATTTTTCGAAATATGCCGTTTTTTGCCACTATTTCGGCTTAATTTGGACGATTTTTCAAATATCTTTTGAAATATGTCGTTTATTTACAATATTTCGGCATAATTTGGGTGTTTTTTCAAATATCTTTCGAAATAAGCCGTTTTTTGCCACTATTTCGGCTTATTTTGGAAGATTTTTCAAATATCTTTCGAAATAAGACGTTTTTTGCCACTATTTCGGCTTAATTTGGACGTTTTATCAAATATCTATCTAAATAAACCGTTTTTTCACAAAATTTTTGCTTATTTTGGTAGATTTTTCAAATATATTTCGAAATTAGCCGTTTTTTCAAATAATTTCGGCTTATTTTGGACGATTTTTCAAATATCTTTTGAAATAAGCCGTTTTTTGCCACTATTTCGGCTTATATTGGAAGATTTTTCAAATATTTTTCGAAATATGCCGTTTTTTGCCACTATTTCGGCTTAATTTGGACGATTTTTCAAATATCTTTTGAAATATGTCGTTTTTTGGCACTATTTCGGCTTATTTTGGACGATTTTTCTAATATCTTTCGAAAAAAGCCGTTTTTTGCCACTATTTCGGGTTATTTTGGAAGATTTTTTAAATATCTTTCGAAATAAGCCGTTTTTTTCCGATATTTCTGCTTAATTTGGACGTTTTATCAAATATCTTTCTAAATAAACCGTTTTTTCACAAGATTTTGGCTTATTTTGGAAGATTTTTCAAATATCTTTCGAAATAAGCCGTTTTTTGCCCAAAGTATGGCCTAATTTGGAAGATTTTTCAAATATCTTTCGAAATAAGCCGTTTTTTCTCAAAATTTCTGCATAATTTGGAAGATTTTTCAAATATATTTCGAAATTAGCCGTTTTTTTAAATAATTTCGGCTTATTTTGGAAGATTTTTCAAATATTTTTCGAAATATGCCGTTTTTTGCCACTATTTCGGCTTAATTTGGACGTTTTATCAAATATCTATCTAAATAAACCGTTTTTTCACAAAATTTTGGCTTATTTTGGAAGATTTTTCAAATATATTTCGAAATTAGCCGTTTTTTCAAATAATTTCGGCTTATTTTGGACGATTTTTCAAATATCTTTTGAAATAAGCCGTTTTTTGCCACTATTTCGGCTTATATTGGAAGATTTTTCAAATATTTTTCGAAATATGCCGTTTTTTGCCACTATTTCGGCTTAATTTGGACGATTTTTCAAATATCTTTTGAAATATGTCGTTTTTTGCCACTATTTCGGCTTAATTTGGACGATTTTTCTAATATCTTTCGAAATAAGCCGTTTTTTGCCACTATTTCGGGTTATTTTGGAAGATTTTTTAAATATCTTTCGAAATAAGCCGTTTTTTGCCGATATTTCTGCTTAATTTGGACGTTTTATCAAATATCTTTCTAAATAAACCGTTTTTTCACAAGATTTTGGCTTATTTTGGAAGATTTTTCAAATATCTTTCGAAATAAGCCGTTTTTTGCCCAAAGTATGGCCTAATTTGGAAGATTTTTCAAATATCTTTCGAAATAAGCCGTTTTTTCTCAAAATTTCGGCATAATTTGGAAGATTTTTCAAATATATTTCGAAATTAGCCGTTTTTTTAAATAATTTCGGCTTATTTTGGAAGATTTTTCAAATATTTTTCGAAATATGCCGTTTTTTGCCACTATTTCGGCTTAATTTGGACGTTTTATCAAATATCTATCTAAATAAACCGTTTTTTCACAAAATTTTGGCTTATTTTGGAAGATTTTTCAAATATATTTCGAAATTAGCCGTTTTTTCAAATAATTTCGGCTTATTTTGGACGATTTTTCAAATATCTTTTTAAATAAGCCGTTTTTTGCCACTATTTCGATTTATATTGGAAGATTTTTCAAATATTTTTCGAAATATGCCGTTTTTTGCCACTATTTCGGCTTAATTTGGACGATTTTTCAAATATCTTTTGAAATATGTCGTTTTTTGCCACTATTTCGGCTTAATTTGGACGATTTTTCTAATATCTTTCGAAATAAGCCGTTTTTTGCCACTATTTCGGGTTATTTTGGAAGATTTTTTAAATATCTTTCGAAATAAGCCGTTTTTTGCCGATATTTCTGCTTAATTCGGACGTTTTATCAAATATCTTTCTAAATAAACCGTTTTTTCACAACATTTTGGCTTATTTTTGAAGAGTTTTCAAATATATTTCGAAATAAGCCGTTTTTTGATACTATTTCGGCTACATTAGGACGACTTTTCAAATATCTTTCTAAATAAGCCTTTTTTTCACATAATTTTGGCTTATTTTGGAAGATTTTTTAAATATCTTTCGAAATAAGCCGCTTCTTGCCGATATTTCGGCTTAATTTGGACGTTTTATCAAATATCTTTCTAAATAAGCCGTTTTTTCACAAAATTTCGGCATGATTTGGGAGATTTTTCAAATATCTTTCGAAATTAGCCGTTTTTTCAAATAAATTCGGCTCATTTTGGATGATTTTTCAAATATCTTTCGAAAGAAGCCGTTTTTTGCCATTATTTCAGTTTATTTTGGAAGATTTTTCAAATATCTTTCGAAATAAGCCGTTTTTCTGCAACTATTTCGGCAAAATTTGGAGGATTTTTCAAATATCTTTCTAAATAAGCCGTTTTTTCAGTAAATTTCGGCATATTTTGGAAGCTTTTTCAAATATCTTTCGAAATAAGCCGTTTTTTGCCAGTATTTCGGATTATTTTGGAAGATTTTTACAAATATCTTTTGAAATATGCCGTTTTTTGCCACTATTTCGGCTTAATTGGGACGATTTTTCAAATATCTTTCGAAATAAGCCGGTTTTTCCACAAAATTTCGGCATAATTTGGAAGATTTTTCAAATATCTTTTGAAATAAGCCGTTTTTTCCCACTATCTCCGCTTAATTTGGAGGATTATTCAAATATCCTTCGAAATAAGCCGTTTTTTCTAAAAATTTCGGCATAATTTGGAAGATTTTTCAAATATCTTTCTAAATAAGCCGTTTTTTCGCAAAATTTCGGCATAATTTGGGTGATTTTTCAAATATATTTCGAAATTAGCCGTTTTTTCAAATAATTTCGGCATATTTTGGAAGATTTTGCAAATATCTTTCGATATATGCCGTTTTTTGCCACTATTTCGGCTTATTTTGGAAGATTTTTCATACATCTTTCGTAATTAGCGGTTTTTTCCCCTATCTCCGCTTAATTTGGACGATTATTCAAATATCCTTCGAAATAAGCCGTTTTTTCTCAAGATTTCGGCATAATTTGGAAGATTTTTCAAATATCTTTCGAAATAAGCCGTTTTTCTGCAACTATTTCGGCTAAATTTGGACGATTTTTCTAAAATCTTCCTAAATAAGCCGTTTTTGCCACTATTTCGGCTTAATTTGGAAGATTTTTCAAATATCTTTCAAAATAAGCAGTTTTTCGCCTAAAGTATGGCTAAACTTGGAAGATTTTTAAAATATCTTTAGAAATAAGCCGTTTTTTCAGTAAATTTTGGCTTCTTTTGGAAGATTTTTCAAATATCTTTCAAAATAAGCCGTTTTTTGCCCAAAGTATGGCCTAATTTGGAAGATCTTTCAAATATCCTTCAAAATTAGCCGTTTTTTGCCCAAATTATGGCTAAATTTGGACGATTTTTCAAATATCATTCGACTTAAGCCATTTGTTGCCACTATTTCGGCTTATTCTGGAAGATTTTTAAATATCTTTCGAAATAAGCCGTTTTTTGCCACTATTTTGGCTTAATTTGGACGATTTTTCAAATATCGTTTGAAATATGCCGTTTTTTTGCCATATTTCGGCTTAATTTGGACGTTTTTTCTAATATCTTTCGAAATAAGCCGTTTTTTCTCAAAATTTCGGCATAATTTGGAAGATTTTGCAAATATCTTTCGAAATTATCCGTTTGTTCAAATAATTTCGGCATATTTTGGAAGATTTTTCAAATATCTTTCGAAATATGCCGTTTTTTGCCACTATTTCTGCTTATTTTGGAAGATTTTTCATATATCTTTCGAAATAAGCCGTTTTTTGCCACTATTTCGGCTTAATTTGGACGATTATTCAAATATCGTTTGAAATATGCCGTTTTTTGCCATATTTCGGCTTAATTTGGAAGATTTTTCTAATATCTTTCGAAATAAGCCGTTTTTTCACAAAATTTCGGCATAATTTGGAAGATTTTTCAAATATCTTTCGAAATAAGCCGTTTTTTGCCCAAAGTATGGCCTAATTTGGAAGATTTTTCAAATATTTTTCGAAATACGCCGTTTTTTGCCACTATTTCGGCTTAATTTGGACGTTTTATCAAATATCTATCTAAATAAACCGTTTTTTCACAAAATTTTGGCTTATTTTGGATGATTTTTCAAATATATTTCGAAATTAGCCGTTTTTTCAAATAATTTCGGCTTATTTTGGAAGATTTTTCAAATATTTTTCGAAATATGCCGTTTTTTGCCACTATTTCGGCTTAATTTGGAAGATTTTTCAAATATCTTTCGAAATAAGCCGTTTTTTGCCCAAAGTATGGCCTAATTTGGAAGATTTTTCAAATATCTTTCGAAATAAGCCGTTTTTTCTCAAAATTTCGGCATAATTTGGAAGATTTTTCAAATATATTTCGAAATTAGCCGTTTTTTCAAATAATTTCGGCTTATTTTGGAAGATTTTTCAAATATTTTTCGAAATATGCCGTTTTTTGCCACTATTTCGGCTTAATTTGGACGTTTTATCAAATATCTATCTAAATAAACCGTTTTTTCACAAAATTTTGGCTTATTTTGGAAGATTTTTCAAATATATTTCGAAATTAGCCGTTTTTTCAAATAATTTCGGCTTATTTTGGACGATTTTTCAAATATCTTTTGAAATAGGCCGTTTTTTGCCACTATTTCGGCTTATATTGGAAGATTTTTCAAATATTTTTCGAAATATGCCGTTTTTTGCCACTATTTCGGCTTAATTTGGACGATTTTTCAAATATCTTTTGAAATATGTCGTTTATTTACAATATTTCGGCATAATTTGGGTGATTTTTCAAATATCTTTCGAAATAAGCCGTTTCTTGCCACTATTTCGGCTTATTTTGGAAGATTTTTCAAATATCTTTCGAAATAAGACGTTTTTTGCCACTATTTCGGCTTAATTTGGACGTTTTATCAAATATCTATCTAAATAAACCGTTTTTTCACAAAATTTTTGCTTATTTTGGTAGATTTTTCAAATATATTTCGAAATTAGCCGTTTTTTCAAATAATTTCGGCTTATTTTGGACGATTTTTCAAATATCTTTTGAAATAAGCCGTTTTTTGCCACTATTTCGGCTTATATTGGAAGATTTTTCAAATATTTTTCGAAATATGCCGTTTTTTGCCACTATTTCGGCTTAATTTGGACGATTTTTCAAATATCTTTTGAAATATGTCGTTTTTTGCCACTATTTCGGCTTAATTTGGACGATTTTTCTAATATCTTTCGAAATAAGCCGTTTTTTGCCACTATTTCGGGTTATTTTGGAAGATTTTTTAAATATCTTTCGAAATAAGCCGTTTTTTGCCGATATTTCTGCTTAATTTGGACGTTTTATCAAATATCTTTCTAAATAAACCGTTTTTTCACAAGATTTTGGCTTATTTTGGAAGATTTTTCAAATATCTTTTGAAATAAGCCGTTTTTTGCCACTATTTCGGCTTATATTGGAAGATTTTTCAAATATTTTTCGAAATATGCCGTTTTTTGCCACTATTTCGGCTTAATTTGGACGATTTTTCAAATATCTTTTGAAATATGTCGTTTTTTGCCACTATTTCGGCTTAATTTGGACGATTTTTCTAATATCTTTCGAAATAAGCCGTTTTTTGCCACTATTTCGGGTTATTTTGGAAGATTTTTTAAATATCTTTCGAAATAAGCCGTTTTTTGCCGATATTTCTGCTTAATTTGGACGTTTTATCAAATATCTTGCGAAATAAGCCGTTTTTTCACAAAATTTCGGCATAATTTGGAAGATTTTTCAAATATCTTTCGAAATAAGCCGTTTTTTGCCCAAAGTATGGCCTAATTTGGAAGATTTTTCAAATATTTTTCGAAATACGCCGTTTTTTGCCACTATTTCGGCTTAATTTGGACGTTTTATCAAATATCTATCTAAATAAACCGTTTTTTCTCAAAATTTTGGCTTATTTTGGATGATTTTTCAAATATATTTCGAAATTAGCCGTTTTTTCAAATAATTTCGGCTTATTTTGGAAGATTTTTCAAATATTTTTCGAAATATGCCGTTTTTTGCCACTATTTCGGCTTAATTTGGAAGATTTCTCAAATATCTTTCGAAATAAGCCGTTTTTTGCCCAAAGTATGGCCTAATTTGGAAGATTTTTCAAATATCTTTCGAAATAAGCCGTTTTTTCTCAAAATTTCGGCATAATTTGGAAGATTTTTCAAATATATTTCGAAATTAGCCGTTTTTTCAAATAATTTCGGCTTATTTTGGAAGATTTTTCAAATATTTTTCGAAATATGCCGTTTTTTGCCACTATTTCGGCTTAATTTGGACGTTTTATCAAATATCTATCTAAATAAACCGTTTTTTCACAAAATTTTGGCTTATTTTGGAAGATTTTTCAAATATATTTCGAAATTAGCCGTTTTTTCAAATAATTTCGGCTTATTTTGGACGATTTTTCAAATATCTTTTGAAATAGGCCGTTTTTTTCCACTATTTCGGCTTATATTGGAAGATTTTTCAAATATTTTTCGAAATATGCCGTTTTTTGCCACTATTTCGGCTTAATTTGGACGATTTTTCAAATATCTTTTGAAATATGTCGTTTATTTACAATATTTCGGCATAATTTGGGTGATTTTTCAAATATCTTTCGAAATAAGCCGTTTCTTGCCACTATTTCGGCTTATTTTGGAAGATTTTTCAAATATCTTTCGAAATAAGACGTTTTTTGCCACTATTTCGGCTTAATTTGGACGTTTTATCAAATATCTATCTAAATAAACCGTTTTTTCACAAAATTTTTGCTTATTTTGGTAGATTTTTCAAATATATTTCGAAATTAGCCGTTTTTTCAAATAATTTCGGCTTATTTTGGACGATTTTTCAAATATCTTTTGAAATAAGCCGTTTTTTGCCACTATTTCGGCTTATATTGGAAGATTTTTCAAATATTTTTCGAAATATGCCGTTTTTTGCCACTATTTCGGCTTAATTTGGACGATTTTTCAAATATCTTTTGAAATATGTCGTTTTTTGCCACTATTTCGGCTTAATTTGGACGATTTTTCTAATATCTTTCGAAATAAGCCGTTTTTTGCCACTATTTCGGGTTATTTTGGAAGATTTTTTAAATATCTTTCGAAATAAGCCGTTTTTTGCCGATATTTCTGCTTAATTTGGACGTTTTATCAAATATCTTTCTAAATAAACCGTTTTTTCACAAGATTTTGGCTTATTTTGGAAGATTTTTCAAATATATTTCGAAATAAGCCGTTTTTTGATACTATTTCGGCTACATTAGGACGATTTTTCAAATATCTTTCTAAATAAGCCTTTTTTTCACATAATTTCGGCTTATTTTGGAAGATTTTTTAAATATCTTTCGAAATAAGCCGCTTCTTGCCGATATTTCGGCTTAATTTGGACGTTTTATCAAATATCTTTCTAAATAAGCCGTTTTTTCACAAAATTTCGGCATGATTTGGGAGATTTTTCAAATATCTTTCGAAATTCTTACTGTCTGCGGGAGGTTTTTGGAGGGTTTTTCCTCCCGCCTAAGGGCGAATGCCAGACAGTCATGTAATTGTAATTCCTTTCTTCCCCTCCACCGTTGCCACCTGGTCCAAAGACCAAATTGCAGCGTTTTTTACAATAAATAAATAAATAAATAAATTAGCCGTTTTTTCAAATAAATTCGGCTCATTTTGGATGATTTTTCAAATATCTTTCGAAAGAAGCCGTTTTTTGCCATTATTTCAGTTTATTTTGGAAGATTTTTCAAATATCTTTCTAAATAAGCCGTTTTTTCAGTAAATTTCGGCATATTTTGGAAGCATTTTCAAATATCTTTCGAAATAAGCCGTTTTTTGCCACTATTTCGGCTTAATTTGGAAGATTTTTCGAATATCTTTCAAAATAAGCAGTTTTTTGCCCAAAGTATGGCAAAACTTGGAAGATTTATTAAATATCTTTCGAAATAAGCCGTTTTTTCAGTAAATTTTGGCTTCTTTTGGAAGATTTTTCAAATATCTTTCAAAATAAGCCGTTCTTTGCCCAAAGTATGGCCTAATTTGGAAGATTTTTCAAATATCCTTCAAAATAAGCCGTTTTTTGCCCAAATTATGGCTAAATTTGGGGATTTTTCAAATATCTTTCTAAATAAGCCGTTTTTTCAGTAAATTTCGGCTTATTTTGGAAGCTTTTTCAAATATCTTTCGAAATAAGCCGTTTTTTCACAAAATTTCGGCTTATTTTGGAAGATTTTTCATATATCTTTCGTAATAAGCCGTTTTTTCCCCTATCTCCGCTTAATTTAGACGATTATTCAAATATCCTTCGAAATAAGCCGTTTTTTCTCAAAATTTCGGCATAATTTGGAAGATTTTTCAAATATCTTTCGAAATAAGCCGTTTTTTGCCACTATCTTCGCTTAATTTGAACGATTTTTCAAATATCTTTCTAAATAAGCCGTTTTTTTCACCAAATTTCGGCATAATTTGGGTGATTTTTC
Organism: Pachydiplax longipennis; assembly: GCA_036926295.1. Taxonomy (NCBI): domain Eukaryota; kingdom Metazoa; phylum Arthropoda; class Insecta; order Odonata; family Libellulidae; genus Pachydiplax; species Pachydiplax longipennis. The sequence goes on along the minus strand of JAVFKF010000024.1, from coordinate 5,730,448 downwards.
AAATATCTTTCGAAATAAGCCGTTTTTTGCCATATTTCGGCTTAATTTGGAAGATTTTTCTAATATCTTTCGAAATAAGCCGTTTTTTCACAAAATTTCGGCATAATTTGGAAGATTTTTCAAATATTTTTCGAAATATGCCGTTTTTTGCCACTATTTCGGCTTAATTTGGACGATTTTTCAAATATCTTTCGAAATAAGCCGTTTTTTCACAAAATTTCGGCATAATTTGGAAGATTTTTCAAATATCTTTCGAAATAAGCCGTTTTTTGCCCAAAGTATGGCCTAATATGGAAGATTTTTCAAATATCTTTCGAAATAAGCCGTTTTTTCTCAAAATTTCGGCATAATTTGGAAGATTTTTCAAATATATTTCGAAATTAGCCGTTTTTTGCCACTATATCGGCTTAATTTGGACGTTTTATCAAATATCTATCTAAATAAACCGTTTTCTCACAAAATTTTGGCTTATTTTGGAAGATTTTTCAAATATATTTCGAAATTAGCCGTTTTTTCAAATAATTTCGGCTTATTTTGGATGATTTTTCAAATATCTTTTGAAATAAGCCGTTTATTGCCACTATTTCGGCTTATATTGGAAGATTTTTCAAATATTTTTTGAAATATGCCGTTTTTTGCCACTATTTCGGCTTAATTTGGACGATTTTTCAAATATCTTTTGAAATATGTCTTTTTTTGCCACTATTTCGGCTTAATTTGGACGATTTTTCTAATATTTTTCGAAATAAGCCGTTTTTTGCCACTATTTCGGGTTATTTTGGAAGATTTTTTAAATATCTTTCGAAATAAGCCGTTTTTTGCCGATATTTCTGCTTAATTTGGACGTTTAATCAAATATCATTCTAAATAAACCGTTTTTTCACAAGATTTTGGCTTATTTTGGAAGATTTTTCAAATATCTTTCGAAATAAGCCGTTTTTTGCCCAAAGTATGGCCTAATTTGGAAGATTTTTCAAATATCTTTCGAAATAAGCCGTTTTTTCTCAAAATTTCGGCATAATTTGGAAGATTTTTCAAATATATTTCGAAATTAGCCGTTTTTTAAAATAATTTCGGCTTATTTTGGAAGATTTTTCAAATATTTTTCGAAATATGCCGTTTTTTGCCACTATTTCGGCTTAATTTGGACGTTTTATCAAATATCTATCTAAATAAACCGTTTTTTCACAAAATTTTGGCATATTTTGGAAGATTTTTCAAATATATTTCGAAATGAGCCGTTTTTTCAAATAATTTCGGCTTATTTTGGACGATTTTTCAAATATCTTTTGAAATAAGCCGTTTTTTGCCACTATTTCGGCTTATATTGGAAGATTTTTCAAATATTTTTCGAAATATGCCGTTTTTTGCCACTATTTCGGCTTAATTTGGACGATTTTTCAAATATCTTTTGAAATATGTCGTTTTTTGCCACTATTTCGGCTTAATTTGGACGATTTTTCTAATATCTTTCGAAATAAGCCGTTTTTTGCCACTATTTCGGGTTATTTTGGAAGATTTTTTAAATATCTTTCGAAATAAGCCGTTTTTTGCCGATATTTCTGCTTAATTTGGACGTTTTATCAAATATCTTTCTAAATAAACCGTTTTTTCACAAGATTTTGGCTTATTTTGGAAGATTTTTCAAATATCTTTCGAAATAAGCCGTTTTTTGCCCAAAGTATGGCCTAATTTGGAAGATTTTTCAAATATCTTTCGAAATAAGCCGTTTTTTCTCAAAATTTCGGCATAATTTGGAAGATTTTTCAAATATATTTCGAAATTAGCCGTTTTTTTAAATAATTTCGGCTTATTTTGGAAGATTTTTCAAATATTTTTCGAAATATGCCGTTTTTTGCCACTATTTCGGCTTAATTTGGACGTTTTATCAAATATCTATCTAAATAATCCGTTTTTTCACAAAATTTTGGCTTATTTTGGAAGATTTTTCAAATATATTTCGAAATTAGCCGTTTTTTCAAATAATTTCGGCTTATTTTGGACGATTTTTCAAATATCTTTTGAAATAAGCCGTTTTTTGCCACTATTTCGGCTTATATTGGAAGATTTTTCAAATATTTTTCGAAATATGCCGTTTTTTGCCACTATTTCGGCTTAATTTGGACGATTTTTCAAATATCTTTTGAAATATGTCGTTTTTTGCCACTATTTCGGCTTAATTTGGACGATTTTTCTAATATCTTTCGAAATAAGCCGTTTTTTGCCACTATTTCGGGTTATTTTGGAAGATTTTTTAAATATCTTTCGAAATAAGCCGTTTTTTGCCGATATTTCTGCTTAATTTGGACGTTTTATCAAATATCTTTCTAAATAAACCGTTTTTTCACAAGATTTTGGCTTATTTTGGAAGATTTTTCAAATATCTTTCGAAATAAGCCGTTTTTTGCCCAAAGTATGGCCTAATTTGGAAGATTTTTCAAATATCTTTCGAAATAAGCCGTTTTTTCTCAAAATTTCGGCATAATTTGGAAGATTTTTCAAATATATTTCGAAATTAGCCGTTTTTTTAAATAATTTCGGCTTACTTTGGAAGATTTTTCAAATATTTTTCGAAATATGCCGTTTTTTGCCACTATTTCGGCTTAATTTGGACGTTTTATCAAATATCTATCTAAATAAACCGTTTTTTCACAAAATTTTGGCTTATTTTGGAAGATTTTTCAAATATATTTCGAAATTAGCCTTTTTTTCAAATAATTTCGGCTTATTTTGGACGATTTTTCAAATATCTTTTGAAATAAGCCGTTTTTTGCCACTATTTCGATTTATATTGGAAGATTTTTCAAATATTTTTCGAAATATGCCGTTTTTTGCCACTATTTCGGCTTAATTTGGACGATTTTTCAAATATCTATCTAAATAAACCGTTTTTTCACAAAATTTTGGCATATTTTGGAAGATTTTTCAAATATATTTCGAAATGAGCCGTTTTTTCAAATAATTTCGGCTTATTTTGGACGATTTTTCAAATATCTTTTGAAATAAGCCGTTTTTTGCCACTATTTCGGCTTATATTGGAAGATTTTTCAAATATTTTTCGAAATATGCCGTTTTTTGCCACTATTTCGGCTTAATTTGGACGATTTTTCAAATATCTTTTGAAATATGTCGTTTTTTGCCACTATTTCGGCTTAATTTGGACGATTTTTCTAATATCTTTCGAAATAAGCCGTTTTTTGCCACTATTTCGGGTTATTTTGGAAGATTTTTTAAATATCTTTCGAAATAAGCCGTTTTTTGCCGATATTTCTGCTTAATTTGGACGTTTTATCAAATATCTTTCTAAATAAACCGTTTTTTCACAAGATTTTGGCTTATTTTGGAAGATTTTTCAAATATCTTTCGAAATAAGCCGTTTTTTGCCCAAAGTATGGCCTAATTTGGAAGATTTTTCAAATATCTTTCGAAATAAGCCGTTTTTTCTCAAAATTTCGGCATAATTTGGAAGATTTTTCAAATATATTTCGAAATTAGCCGTTTTTTTTAAATAATTTCGGCTTATTTTGGAAGATTTTTCAAATATCTTTCGAAATAAGCCGTTTTTTGCCCAAAGTATGGCCTAATTTGGAAGATTTTTCAAATATCTTTCGAAATAAGCCGTTTTTTCTCAAAATTTCGGCATAATTTGGAAGATTTTTCAAATATATTTCGAAATTAGCCGTTTTTTTAAATAATTTCGGCTTATTTTGGAAGATTTTTCAAATATTTTTCGAAATATGCCGTTTTTTGCCACTATTTCGGCTTAATTTGGACGTTTTATCAAATATCTATCTAAATAAACCGTTTTTTCACAAAATTTTGGCTTATTTTGGAAGATTTTTCAAATATATTTCGAAATTAGCCGTTTTTTCAAATAATTTCGGCTTATTTTGGACGATTTTTCAAATATCTTTTTAATTAAGCCGTTTTTTGCCACTATTTCGGCTTATATTGGAAGATTTTTCAAATATTTTTCGAAATATGCCGTTTTTTGCCACTATTTCGGCTTAATTTGGACGATTTTTCAAATATCTTTTGAAATATGTCGTTTTTTGCCACTATTTCGGCTTAATTTGGACGATTTTTCTAATATCTTTCGAAATAAGCCGTTTTTTGCCACTATTTCGGGTTATTTTGGAAGATTTTTTAAATATCTTTCGAAATAAGCCGTTTTTTGCCGATATTTCTGCTTAATTTGGACGTTTTATCAAATATCTTTCTAAATAAACCGTTTTTTCACAAGATTTTGGCTTATTTTGGAAGATTTTTCAAATATCTTTCGAAATAAGCCGTTTTTTGCCCAAAGTATGGCCTAATTTGGAAGATTTTTCAAATATCTTTCGAAATAAGCCGTTTTTTCTCAAAATTTCGGCATAATTTGGAAGATTTTTCAAATATATTTCGAAATTAGCCGTTTTTTTAAATAATTTCGGCTTACTTTGGAAGATTTTTCAAATATTTTTCGAAATATGCCGTTTTTTGCCACTATTTCGGCTTAATTTGGACGTTTTATCAAATATCTATCTAAATAAACCGTTTTTTCACAAAATTTTGGCTTATTTTGGAAGATTTTTCAAATATATTTCGAAATTAGCCTTTTTTTCAAATAATTTCGGCTTATTTTGGACGATTTTTCAAATATCTTTTGAAATAAGCCGTTTTTTGCCACTATTTCGATTTATATTGGAAGATTTTTCAAATATTTTTCGAAATATGCCGTTTTTTGCCACTATTTCGGCTTAATTTGGACGATTTTTCAAATATCTATCTAAATAAACCGTTTTTTCACAAAATTTTGGCATATTTTGGAAGATTTTTCAAATATATTTCGAAATGAGCCGTTTTTTCAAATAATTTCGGCTTATTTTGGACGATTTTTCAAATATCTTTTGAAATAAGCCGTTTTTTGCCACTATTTCGGCTTATATTGGAAGATTTTTCAAATATTTTTCGAAATATGCCGTTTTTTGCCACTATTTCGGCTTAATTTGGACGATTTTTCAAATATCTTTTGAAATATGTCGTTTTTTGCCACTATTTCGGCTTAATTTGGACGATTTTTCTAATATCTTTCGAAATAAGCCGTTTTTTGCCACTATTTCGGGTTATTTTGGAAGATTTTTTAAATATCTTTCGAAATAAGCCGTTTTTTGCCGATATTTCTGCTTAATTTGGACGTTTTATCAAATATCTTTCTAAATAAACCGTTTTTTCACAAGATTTTGGCTTATTTTGGAAGATTTTTCAAATATCTTTCGAAATAAGCCGTTTTTTGCCCAAAGTATGGCCTAATTTGGAAGATTTTTCAAATATCTTTCGAAATAAGCCGTTTTTTCTCAAAATTTCGGCATAATTTGGAAGATTTTTCAAATATATTTCGAAATTAGCCGTTTTTTTTAAATAATTTCGGCTTATTTTGGAAGATTTTTCAAATATTTTTCGAAATATGCCGTTTTTTGCCACTATTTCGGCTTAATTAGGACGATTTTTCAAATATCTTTTGAAATATGTCGTTTTTTGCCACTATTTCGGCTTAATTTGGACGATTTTTCTAATATCTTTCGAAATAAGCCGTTTTTTGCCACTATTTCGGGTTATTTTGGAAGATTTTTTAAATATCTTTCGAAATAAGCCGTTTTTTGCCGATATTTCTGCTTAATTTGGACGTTTTATCAAATATCTTTCTAAATAAACCGTTTTTTCACAAGATTTTGGCTTATTTTGGAAGATTTTTCAAATATCTTTCGAAATAAGCCGTTTTTTGCCCAAAGTATGGCCTAATTTGGAAGATTTTTCAAATATCTTTCGAAATAAGCCGTTTTTTCTCAAAATTTCGGCATAATTTGGAAGATTTTTCAAATATATTTCGAAATTAGCCGTTTTTTAAAATAATTTCGGCTTATTTTGGAAGATTTTTCAAATATTTTTCGAAATATGCCGTTTTTTGCCACTATTTCGGCTTAATTTGGACGTTTTATCAAATATCTATCTAAATAAACCGTTTTTTCACAAAATTTTGGCATATTTTGGAAGATTTTTCAAATATATTTCGAAATGAGCCGTTTTTTCAAATAATTTCGGCTTATTTTGGACGATTTTCAAATATCTTTTTAAATAAGCCGTTTTTTGCCACTATTTCGGCTTATATTGGAAGATTTTTCAAATATTTTTCTAAATATGCCGTTTTTTGCCACTATTTCGGCTTAATTTGGACGATTTTTCAAATATCTTTTGAAATATGTCGTTTTTTGCCACTATTTCGGCTTAATTTGGACGATTTTTCTAATATCTTTCGAAATAAGCCGTTTTTTGCCACTATTTCGGGTTATTTTGGAAGATTTTTTAAATATCTTTCGAAATAAGCCGTTTTTTGCCGATATTTCTGCTTAATTTGGACGTTTTATCAAATATCTTTCTAAATAAACCGGTTTTTTCACAAGATTTTGGCTTATTTTGGAAGAGTTTTCAAATATCTTTCGAAATAAGCCGTTTTTTACCCAAAGTATGGCCTAATTTGGAAGATTTTTCAAATATCTTTCGAAATAAGCCGTTTTTTCTCAAAATTTCGGCATAATTTGGAAGATTTTTCAAATATATTTCGAAATTAGCCGTTTTTTTAAATAATTTCGGCTTATTTTGGAAGATTTTTCAAATATTTTTCGAAATATGCCGTTTTTTGCCACTATTTCGGCTTAATTTGGACGTTTTATCAAATATCTATCTAAATAAACCGTTTTTTCACAAAATTTTGGCTTATTTTGGAAGATTTTTCAAATATATTTCGAAATTAGCCGTTTTTTCAAATAATTTCGGCTTATTTTGGACGATTTTTCAAATATCTTTTGAAATAAGCCGTTTTTTGCCACTATTTCGGCTTATATTGGAAGATTTTTCAAATATTTTTCGAAATATGCCGTTTTTTGCCACTATTTCGGCTTAATTTGGACGATTTTTCAAATATCTTTTGAAATATGTCGTTTTTTGCCACTATTTCGGCTTAATTTGGACGATTTTTCTAATATCTTTCGAAATAAGCCGTTTTTTGCCACTATTTCGGGTTATTTTGGAAGATTTTTTAAATATCTTTCGAAATAAGCCGTTTTTTGCCGATATTTCTGCTTAATTTGGACGTTTTATCAAATATCTTTCTAAATAAACCGTTTTTTTACAAGATTTTGGCTTATTTTGGAAGATTTTTCAAATATCTTTCGAAATAAGCCGTTTTTTGCCCAAAGTATGGCCTAATTTGGAAGATTTTTCAAATATCTTTCGAAATAAGCCGTTTTTTCTCAAAATTTCGGCATAATTTGGAAGATTTTTCAAATATATTTCGAAATTAGCCGTTTTTTTAAATAATTTCGGCTTATTTTGGAAGATTTTTCAAATATTTTTCGAAATATGCCGTTTTTTGCCACTATTTCGGCTTAATTTGGACGTTTTATCAAATATCTATCTAAATAAACCGTTTTTTCACAAAATTTTGGCTTATTTTGGAAGATTTTTCAAATATATTTCGAAATTAGCCGTTTTTTCAAATAATTTCGGCTTATTTTGGACGATTTTTCAAATATCTTTTTAATTAAGCCGTTTTTTGCCACTATTTCGGCTTATATTGGAAGATTTTTCAAATATTTTTCGAAATATGCCGTTTTTTGCCACTATTTCGGCTTAATTTGGACGATTTTTCAAATATCTTTTGAAATATGTCGTTTTTTGCCACTATTTCGGCTTAATTTGGACGATTTTTCTAATATCTTTCGAAATAAGCCGTTTTTTGCCACTATTTCGGGTTATTTTGGAAGATTTTTTAAATATCTTTCGAAATAAGCCGTTTTTTGCCGATATTTCTGCTTAATTTGGACGTTTTATCAAATATCTTTCTAAATAAACCGTTTTTTCACAAGATTTTGGCTTATTTTGGAAGATTTTTCAAATATCTTTCGAAATAAGCCGTTTTTTGCCCAAAGTATGGCCTAATTTGGAAGATTTTTCAAATATCTTTCGAAATAAGCCGTTTTTTCTCAAAATTTCGGCATAATTTGGAAGATTTTTCAAATATATTTCGAAATTAGCCGTTTTTTTAAATAATTTCGGCTTATTTTGGAAGATTTTTCAAATATTTTTCGAAATATGCCGTTTTTTGCCACTATTTCGGCTTAATTTGGACGTTTTATCAAATATCTATCTAAATAAACCGTTTTTTCACAAAATTTTGGCTTATTTTGGAAGATTTTTCAAATATATTTCGAAATTAGCCGTTTTTTCAAATAATTTCGGCTTATTTTGGACGATTTTTCAAATATCTTTTGAAATAAGCCGTTTTTTGCCACTATTTCGGCTTATATTGGAAGATTTTTCAAATATTTTTCGAAATATGCCGTTTTTTGCCACTATTTCGGCTTAATTTGGACGATTTTTCAAATATCTTTTGAAATATGTCGTTTTTTGCCACTATTTCGGCTTAATTTGGACGATTTTTCTAATATCTTTCGAAATAAGCCGTTTTTTGCCACTATTTCGGGTTATTTTGGAAGATTTTTTAAATATCTTTCGAAATAAGCCGTTTTTTGCCGATATTTCTGCTTAATTTGGACGTTTTATCAAATATCTTTCTAAATAAACCGTTTTTTCACAAGATTTTGGCTTATTTTGGAAGATTTTTCAAATATCTTTCGAAATAAGCCGTTTTTTGCCCAAAGTATGGCCTAATTTGGAAGATTTTTCAAATATCTTTCGAAATAAGCCGTTTTTTCTCAAAATTTCGGCATAATTTGGAAGATTTTTCAAATATATTTCGAAATTAGCCGTTTTTTTAAATAATTTCGGCTTACTTTGGAAGATTTCTCAAATATTTTTCGAAATATGCCGTTTTTTGCCACTATTTCGGCTTAATTTGGACGTTTTATCAAATATCTATCTAAATAAACCGTTTTTTCACAAAATTTTGGCTTATTTTGGAAGATTTTTCAAATATATTTCGAAATTAGCCGTTTTTTCAAATAATTTCGGCTTATTTTGGACGATTTTTCAAATATCTTTTGAAATAAGCCGTTTTTTGCCACTATTTCGATTTATATTGGAAGATTTTTCAAATATTTTTCGAAATATGCCGTTTTTTGCCACTATTTCGGCTTAATTTGGACGATTTTTCAAATATCTTTTGAAATATGTCGTTTTTTGCCACTATTTCGGCTTAATTTGGACGATTTTTCTAATATCTTTCGAAATAAGCCGTTTTTTGCCACTATTTCGGGTTATTTTGGAAGATTTTTTAAATATCTTTCGAAATAAGCCGTTTTTTGCCGATATTTCTGCTTAATTCGGACGTTTTATCAAATATCTTTCTAAATAAACCGTTTTTTCACAACATTTTGGCTTATTTTTGAAGAGTTTTCAAATATATTTCGAAATAAGCCGTTTTTTGATACTATTTCGGCTACATTAGGACGACTTTTCAAATATCTTTCTAAATAAGCCTTTTTTTCACATAATTTCGGCTTATTTTTGAAGATTTTTTAAATATCTTTCGAAATAAGCCGCTTCTTGCCGATATTTCGGCTTAATTTGGACGTTTTATCAAATATCTTTCTAAATAAGCCGTTTTTTCACAAAATTTCGGCATGATTTGGGAGATTTTTCAAATATCTTTCGAAATTAGCCGTTTTTTCAAATAAATTCGGCTCATTTTGGATGATTTTTCAAATATCTTTCGAAAGAAGCCGTTTTTTGCCATTATTTCAGTTTATTTTGGAAGATTTTTCAAATATCTTTCGAAATAAGCCGTTTTTCTGCAACTATTTCGGCAAAATTTGGAGGATTTTTCAAATATCTTTCTAAATAAGCCGTTTTTTCAGTAAATTTCGGCATATTTTGGAAGCTTTTTCAAATATCTTTCGAAATAAGCCGTTTTTTGCCAGTATTTCGGATTATTTTGGAAGATTTTTACAAATATCTTTTGAAATATGCCGTTTTTTGCCACTATTTCGGCTTAATTGGGACGATTTTTCAAATATCTTTCGAAATAAGCCGGTTTTTCCACAAAATTTCGGCATAATTTGGAAGATTTTTCAAATATCTTTTGAAATAAGCCGTTTTTTCCCACTATCTCCGCTTAATTTGGAGGATTATTCAAATATCCTTCGAAATAAGCCGTTTTTTCTAAAAATTTCGGCATAATTTGGAAGATTTTTCAAATATCTTTCTAAATAAGCCGTTTTTTCGCAAAATTTCGGCATAATTTGGGTGATTTTTCAAATATATTTCGAAATTAGCCGTTTTTTCAAATAATTTCGGCATATTTTGGAAGATTTTGCAAATATCTTTCGATATATGCCGTTTTTTGCCACTATTTCGGCTTATTTTGGAAGATTTTTCATACATCTTTCGTAATTAGCGGTTTTTTCCCCTATCTCCGCTTAATTTGGACGATTATTCAAATATCTTTCGAAATAAGCCGTTTTTTCTCAAGATTTCGGCATAATTTGGAAGATTTTTCAAATATCTTTCGAAATAAGCCGTTTTTCTGCAACTATTTCGGCTAAATTTGGACGATTTTTCTAAAATCTTCCTAAATAAGCCGTTTTTGCCACTATTTCGGCTTAATTTGGAAGATTTTTCAAATATCTTTCAAAATAAGCAGTTTTTCGCCTAAAGTATGGCTAAACTTGGAAGATTTTTAAAATATCTTTAGAAATAAGCCGTTTTTTCAGTAAATTTTGGCTTCTTTTGGAAGATTTTTCAAATATCTTTCAAAATAAGCCGTTTTTTGCCCAAAGTATGGCCTAATTTGGAAGATCTTTCAAATATCCTTCAAAATTAGCCGTTTTTTGCCCAAATTATGGCTAAATTTGGACGATTTTTCAAATATCATTCGACTTAAGCCATTTGTTGCCACTATTTCGGCTTATTCTGGAAGATTTTTAAATATCTTTCGAAATAAGCCGTTTTTTGCCACTATTTTGGCTTAATTTGGACGATTTTTCAAATATCGTTTGAAATATGCCGTTTTTTTGCCATATTTCGGCTTAATTTGGACGTTTTTTCTAATATCTTTCGAAATAAGCCGTTTTTTCTCAAAATTTCGGCATAATTTGGAAGATTTTGCAAATATCTTTCGAAATTATCCGTTTGTTCAAATAATTTCGGCATATTTTGGAAGATTTTTCAAATATTTTTCGAAATATGCCGTTTTTTGCCACTATTTCGGCTTAATTTGGAAGATTTTTCAAATATCTTTCGAAATAAGCCGTTTTTTGCCCAAAGTATGGCCTAATTTGGAAGATTTTTCAAATATCATTCGAAATAAGCCGTTTTTTCTCAAAATTTCGGCATAATTTGGAAGATTTTTCAAATATATTTCGAAATTAGCCGTTTTTTCAAATAATTTCGGCTTATTTTGGAAGATTTTTCAAATATTTTTCGAAATATGCCGTTTTTTGCCACTATTTCGGCTTAATTTGGACGTTTTATCAAATATCTATCTAAATAAACCGTTTTTTCACAAAATTTTGGCTTATTTTGGAAGATTTTTCAAATATATTTCGAAATTAGCCGTTTTTTCAAATAATTTCGGCTTATTTTGGACGATTTTTCAAATATCTTTTGATATAGGCCGTTTTTTGCCACTATTTCGGCTTATATTGGAAGATTTTTCAAATATTTTTCGAAATATGCCGTTTTTTGCCACTATTTCGGCTTAATTTGGACGATTTTTCAAATATCTTTTGAAATATGTCGTTTATTTACAATATTTCGGCATAATTTGGGTGATTTTTCAAATATCTTTCGAAATAAGCCGTTTCTTGCCACTATTTCGGCTTATTTTGGAAGATTTTTCAAATATCTTTCGAAATAAGACGTTTTTTGCCACTATTTCGGCTTAATTTGGACGTTTTATCAAATATCTATCTAAATAAACCGTTTTTTCACAAAATTTTTGCTTATTTTGGTAGATTTTTCAAATATATTTCGAAATTAGCCGTTTTTTCAAATAATTTCGGCTTATTTTGGACGATTTTTCAAATATCTTTTGAAATAAGCCGTTTTTTGCCACTATTTCGGCTTATATTGGAAGATTTTTCAAATATTTTTCGAAATATGCCGTTTTTTGCCACTATTTCGGCTTAATTTGGACGATTTTTCAAATATCTTTTGAAATATGTCGTTTTTTGCCACTATTTCGGCTTAATTTGGACGATTTTTCTAATATCTTTCGAAATAAGCCGTTTTTTGCCACTATTTCGGGTTATTTTGGAAGATTTTTTAAATATCTTTCGAAATAAGCCGTTTTTTGCCGATATTTCTGCTTAATTTGGACGTTTTATCAAATATCTTTCTAAATAAACCGTTTTTTCACAAGATTTTGGCTTATTTTGGAAGATTTTTCAAATATATTTCGAAATAAGCCGTTTTTTGATACTATTTCGGCTACATTAGGACGATTTTTCAAATATCTTTCTAAATAAGCCTTTTTTTCACATAATTTCGGCTTATTTTGGAAGATTTTTTAAATATCTTTCGAAATAAGCCGCTTCTTGCCGATATTTCGGCTTAATTTGGACGTTTTATCAAATATCTTTCTAAATAAGCCGTTTTTTCACAAAATTTCGGCATGATTTGGGAGATTTTTCAAATATCTTTCGAAATTCTTACTGTCTGCGGGAGGTTTTTGGAGGGTTTTTCCTCCCGCCTAAGGGCGAATGCCAGACAGTCATGTAATTGTAATTCCTTTCTTCCCCTCCACCGTTGCCACCTGGTCCAAAGACCAAATTGCAGCGTTTTTTACAATAAATAAATAAATAAATAAATTAGCCGTTTTTTCAAATAAATTCGGCTCATTTTGGATGATTTTTCAAATATCTTTCGAAAGAAGCCGTTTTTAGCCATTATTTCAGTTTATTTTGGAAGATTTTTCAAATATCTTTCTAAATAAGCCGTTTTTTCAGTAAATTTCGGCATATTTTGGAAGCATTTTCAAATATCTTTCGAAATAAGCCGTTTTTTGCCAGTATTTCGGATTATTTTGGAAGATTTTTCAAATATCTTCCGAAATAAGCCGTTTTTTTACCACAATTTCGGCTTATTTTGAAAGATTTTTCAAATATCTTTCGAAATAAGCCGTTTTTTCTCAAAATTTCGGCATAATTTGGAAGATTTTTCAAATATCTTTAGAAATAAGCTGTTCTTAGCCACTATTTCGGCTTAATTTGGACGATTTTTCAATTATCTTTTGAAATATGCCGTTTTTTGCCACTATTTCGGCTTAATTGGGACGATTTTTCAAATATCTTTCGAAATAAGCCGGTTTTTCCACAAAATTTCGGCATAATTTGGAAGATTTTTCAAATATCTTTCGAAATAAGCCGTTTTTTGCCACTATCTCCGCTTAATTTGGAGGATTATTCAAATATCCTTCGAAATAAGCCGTTTTTTCTAAAAATTTCGGCATAATTTGGAAGATTTTTCAAATATCTTTCTAAATAAGCCGTTTTTTCGCAAAATTTCGGCATAATTTGGGTGATTTTTCAAATATATTTCGAAATTAGCCGTTTTTTCAAATAATTTCGGCATATTTTGGAAGATTTTGCAAATATCTTTCGATATATGCCGTTTTTTGCCACTATTTCGGCTTATTTTGGAAGATTTTTCATACATCTTTCGTAATTAGCCGTTTTTTCCCCTATCTCCGCTTAATTTGGATTATTATTCAAATATTTTTCGAAATAAGCCGTTTTTTCTCAAGATTTCGGCATAATTTGGAAGATTTTTCAAATATCTTTCGAAATAAGCCGTTTTTCTGCAACTATTTCGGCTAAATTTGGACGATTTTTCTAAAATCTTCCTAAATAAGCCGTTTTTGCCACTATTTCGGCTTAATTTGGAAGATTTTTCAAATATCTTTCAAAATAAGCAGTTTTTTGCCTAAAGTATGGCTAAACTTGGAAGATTTTTAAAATATCTTTAGAAATAAGCCGTTTTTTCAGTAAATTTTGGCTTCTTTTGGAAGATTTTTCAAATATCTTTCAAAATAAGCCGTTTTTTGCCCAAAGTATGGCCTAATTTGGAAGATCTTTCAAATATCCTTCAAAATTAGCCGTTTTTCTCCCAAATTATGGCTAAATTTGGACGATTTTTCAAATATCATTCGACTTAAGCCATTTGTTGCCACTACTTCGGCTTATTCTGGAAGATTTTTCAAATATCTTTCGAAATAAGCCGTTTTTTGCCACTATTTTGGCTTAATTTGGACGATTTTTCAAATATCGTTTGAAATATGCCGTTTTTTTGCCATATTTCGGCTTAATTTGGACGTTTTTTCTAATATCTTTCCAAATAAGCCGTTTTTTCTCAAAATTTCGGCATAATTTGGAAGATTTTGCAAATATCTTTCGAAATTATCCGTTTTTTCAAATAATTTCGGCATATTTTGGAAGATTTTTCAAATATCTTTCGAAATATGCCGTTTTTTGCCACTATTTCGGCTTATTTTGGAAGATTTTTCATATATCTTTCGAAATAAGCCGTTTTTTGACACTATTTCGGCTTAATTTGGACGATTATTCAAATATCGTTTGAAATATGCCGTTTTTTGCCATATTTCGGCATAATTTGGAAGATTTTTCAAATATCTTTCGAAATAAGCCGTTTTTTGCCCATAATATGGCCTAATTTGGAAGATTTTTCAAATATCTTCCGAAATAAGCCGTTTTTTCTCAAAATTTCGGCATAATTTGGAAGATTTTTCAAATATATTTCGAAATTAGCCGTTTTTTCAAATAATTTCGGCTTATTTTGGAAGATTTTTCAAATATTTTTCGAAATATGCCGTTTTTTGCCACTATTTCGGCTTAATTTGGACGTTTTATCAAATATCTATCTAAATAAACCGTTTTTTCACAAAATTTTGGCTTATTTTGGATGATTTTTCAAATATATTTCGAAATTAGCCGTTTTTTCAAATAATTTCGGCATATTTTGGAAGATTTTGCAAATATCTTTCGATATATGCCGTTTTTTGCCACTATTTCGGCTTATTTTGGAAGATTTTTCATACATCTTTCGTAATTAGCGGTTTTTTCCCCTATCTCCGCTTAATTTGGACGATTATTCAAATATCTTTCGAAATAAGCCGTTTTTTCTCAAGATTTCGGCATAATTTGGAAGATTTTTCAAATATCTTTCGAAATAAGCCGTTTTTCTGCAACTATTTCGGTTAAATTTGGACGATTTTTCTAAAATCTTCCTAAATAAGCCGTTTTTGCCACTATTTCGGCTTAATTTGGAAGATTTTTCAAATATCTTTCAAAATAAGCAGTTTTTCGCCTAAAGTATGGCTAAACTTGGAAGATTTTTAAAATATCTTTAGAAATAAGCCGTTTTTTCAGTAAATTTTGGCTTCTTTTGGAAGATTTTTCAAATATCTTTCAAAATAAGCCGTTTTTTGCCCAAAGTATGGCCTAATTTGGAAGATCTTTCAAATATCCTTCAAAATTAGCCGTTTTTTGCCCAAATTATGGCTAAATTTGGACGATTTTTCAAATATCATTCGACTTAAGCCATTTGTTGCCACTATTTCGGCTTATTCTGGAAGATTTTTAAATATCTTTCGAAATAAGCCGTTTTTTGCCACTATTTTGGCTTAATTTGGACGATTTTTCAAATATCGTTTGAAATATGCCGTTTTTTTGCCATATTTCGGCTTAATTTGGACGTTTTTTCTAATATCTTTCGAAATAAGCCGTTTTTTCTCAAAATTTCGGCATAATTTGGAAGATTTTGCAAATATCTTTCGAAATTATCCGTTTGTTCAAATAATTTCGGCATATTTTGGAAGATTTTTCAAATATCTTTCGAAATATGCCGTTTTTTGCCACTATTTCGGCTTATTTTGGAAGATTTTTCATATATCTTTCGAAATAAGCCGTTTTTTGCCACTATTTCGGCTTAATTTGGACGATTATTCAAATATCGTTTGAAATATGCCGTTTTTTGCCATATTTCGGCTTAATTTGGAAGATTTTTCTAATATCTTTCGAAATAAGCCGTTTTTTCACAAAATTTCGGCATAATTTGGAAGATTTTTCAAATATCTTTCGAAATAAGCCGTTTTTTGCCCAAAGTATGGCCTAATTTGGAAGATTTTTCAAATATTTTTCGAAATACGCCGTTTTTTGCCACTATTTCGGCTTAATTTGGACGTTTTATCAAATATCTATCTAAATAAACCGTTTTTTCACAAAATTTTGGCTTATTTTGGATGATTTTTCAAATATATTTCGAAATTAGCCGTTTTTTCAAATAATTTCGGCTTATTTTGGAAGATTTTTCAAATATTTTTCGAAATATGCCGTTTTTTGCCACTATTTCGGCTTAATTTGGAAGATTTTTCAAATATCTTTCGAAATAAGCCGTTTTTTGCCCAAAGTATGGCCTAATTTGGAAGATTTTTCAAATATCTTTCGAAATAAGCCGTTTTTTCTCAAAATTTCGGCATAATTTGGAAGATTTTTCAAATATATTTCGAAATTAGCCGTTTTTTCAAATAATTTCGGCTTATTTTGGAAGATTTTTCAAATATTTTTCGAAATATGCCGTTTTTTGCCACTATTTCGGCTTAATTTGGACGTTTTATCAAATATCTATCTAAATAAACCGTTTTTTCACAAAATTTTGGCTTATTTTGGAAGATTTTTCAAATATATTTCGAAATTAGCCGTTTTTTCAAATAATTTCGGCTTATTTTGGACGATTTTTCAAATATCTTTTGAAATAGGCCGTTTTTTGCCACTATTTCGGCTTATATTGGAAGATTTTTCAAATATTTTTCGAAATATGCCGTTTTTTGCCACTATTTCGGCTTAATTTGGACGATTTTTCAAATATCTTTTGAAATATGTCGTTTATTTACAATATTTCGGCATAATTTGGGTGATTTTTCAAATATCTTTCGAAATAAGCCGTTTCTTGCCACTATTTCGGCTTATTTTGGAAGATTTTTCAAATATCTTTCGAAATAAGACGTTTTTTGCCACTATTTCGGCTTAATTTGGACGTTTTATCAAATATCTATCTAAATAAACCGTTTTTTCACAAAATTTTTGCTTATTTTGGTAGATTTTTCAAATATATTTCGAAATTAGCCGTTTTTTCAAATAATTTCGGCTTATTTAGGACGATTTTTCAAATATCTTTTGAAATAAGCCGTTTTTTGCCACTATTTCGGCTTATATTGGAAGATTTTTCAAATATTTTTCGAAATATGCCGTTTTTTGCCACTATTTCGGCTTAATTTGGACGATTTTTCAAATATCTTTTGAAATATGTCGTTTTTTGCCACTATTTCGGCTTAATTTGGACGATTTTTCTAATATCTTTCGAAATAAGCCGTTTTTTGCCACTATTTCGGGTTATTTTGGAAGATTTTTTAAATATCTTTCGAAATAAGCCGTTTTTTGCCGATATTTCTGCTTAATTTGGACGTTTTATCAAATATCTTTCTAAATAAACCGTTTTTTCACAAGATTTTGGCTTATTTTGGAAGATTTTTCAAATATATTTCGATATAAGCCGTTTTTTGATACTATTTCGGCTACATTAGGACGATTTTTCAAATATCTTTCTAAATAAGCCTTTTTTTCACATAATTTCGGCTTATTTTGGAAGATTTTTTAAATATCTTTCGAAATAAGCCGCTTCTTGCCGATATTTCGGCTTAATTTGGACGTTTTATCAAATATCTTTCTAAATAAGCCGTTTTTTCACAAAATTTCGGCATGATTTGGGAGATTTTTCAAATATCTTTCGAAATTCTTACTGTCTGCGGGAGGTTTTTGGAGGGTTTTTCCTCCCGCCTAAGGGCGAATGCCAGACAGTCATGTAATTGTAATTCCTTTCTTCCCCTCCACCGTTGCCACCTGGTCCAAAGACCAAATTGCAGCGTTTTTTACAATAAATAAATAAATTAGCCGTTTTTTCAAATAAATTCGGCTCATTTTGGATGATTTTTCAAATATCTTTCGAAAGAAGCCGTTTTTTGCCATTATTTCAGTTTATTTTGGAAGATTTTTCAAATATCTTTCTAAATAAGCCGTTTTTTCAGTAAATTTCGGCATATTTTGGAAGCATTTTCAAATATCTTTCGAAATAAGCCGTTTTTTGCCAGTATTTCGGATTATTTTGGAAGATTTTTCAAATATCTTCCGAAATAAGCCGTTTTTTTACCACAATTTCGGCTTATTTTGAAAGATTTTTCAAATATCTTTCGAAATAAGCCGTTTTTTCTCAAAATTTCGGCATAATTTGGAAGATTTTTCAAATATCTTTAGAAATAAGCTGTTCTTAGCCACTATTTCGGCTTAATTTGGACGATTTTTCAATTATCTTTTGAAATATGCCGTTTTTTGCCACTATTTCGGCTTAATTGGGACGATTTTTCAAATATCTTTCGAAATAAGCCGGTTTTTCCACAAAATTTCGGCATAATTTGGAAGATTTTTCAAATATCTTTCGAAATAAGCCGTTTTTTGCCACTATCTCCGCTTAATTTGGAGGATTATTCAAATATCCTTCGAAATAAGCCGTTTTTTCTAAAAATTTCGGCATAATTTGGAAGATTTTTCAAATATCTTTCTAAATAAGCCGTTTTTTCGCAAAATTTCGGCATAATTTGGGTGATTTTTCAAATATATTTCGAAATTAGCCGTTTTTTCAAATAATTTCGGCATATTTTGGAAGATTTTGCAAATATCTTTCGATATATGCCGTTTTTTGCCACTATTTCGGCTTATTTTGGAAGATTTTTCATACATCTTTCGTAATTAGCCGTTTTTTCCCCTATCTCCGCTTAATTTGGACGATTATTCAAATATCTTTCGAAATAAGCCGTTTTTTCTCAAGATTTCGGCATAATTTGGAAGATTTTTCAAATATCTTTCGAAATAAGCCGTTTTTCTGCAACTATTTCGGCTAAATTTGGACGATTTTTCTAAAATCTTCCTAAATAAGCCGTTTTTGCCACTATTTCGGCTTAATTTGGAAGATTTTTCAAATATCTTTCAAAATAAGCAGTTTTTTGCCTAAAGTATGGCTAAACTTGGAAGATTTTTAAAATATCTTTAGAAATAAGCCGTTTTTTCAGTAAATTTTGGCTTCTTTTGGAAGATTTTTCAAATATCTTTCAAAATAAGCCGTTTTTTGCCCAAAGTATGGCCTAATTTGGAAGATCTGTCAAATATCCTTCAAAATTAGCCGTTTTTCTCCCAAATTATGGCTAAATTTGGACGATTTTTCAAATATCATTCGACTTAAGCCATTTGTTGCCACTATTTCGGCTTATTCTGGAAGATTTTTCAAATATCTTTCGAAATAAGCCGTTTTTTGCCACTATTTTGGCTTAATTTGGACGATTTTTCAAATATCGTTTGAAATATGCCGTTTTTTTGCCATATTTCGGCTTAATTTGGACGTTTTTTCTAATATCTTTCGAAATAAGCCGTTTTTTCTCAAAATTTCGGCATAATTTGGAAGATTTTGCAAATATCTTTCGAAATTATCCGTTTTTTCAAATAATTTCGGCATATTTTGGAAGATTTTTCAAATATCTTTCGAAATATGCCGTTTTTTGCCACTATTTCGGCTTATTTTGGAAGATTTTTCATATATCTTTCGAAATAAGCCGATTTTTGACACTATTTCGGCTTAATTTGGACGATTATTCAAATATCGTTTGAAATATGCCGTTTTTTGCCATATTTCGGCTTAATTTGGAAGATTTTTCTAATATCTTTCGAAATAAGCCGTTTTTTCAGAAAATTTCGGCATAATTTGGAAGATTTTTCAAATATCTTTCGAAATAAGCCGTTTTTTGCCCAAAATATGGCCTAATTTGGAAGATTTTTCAAATATCTTTCGAAATAAGCCGTTTTTTCTCAAAATTTCGGCATAATTTGGAAGATTTTTCAAATATATTTCGAAATTAGCCGTTTTTTCAAATAATTTCGGCTTATTTTGGAAGATTTTTCAAATATTTTTCGAAATATGCCGTTTTTTGCCACTATTTCGGCTTAATTTGGACGTTTTATCAAATATCTATCTAAATAAACCGTTTTTTCACAAAATTTTGGCTTATTTTGGATGATTTTTCAAATATATTTCGAAATTAGCCGTTTTTTCAAATAATTTCGGCTTATTTTGGAAGATTTTTCAAATATTTTTCGAAATATGCCGTTTTTTGCCACTATTTCGGCTTAATTTGGAAGATTTTTCAAATATCTTTCGAAATAAGCCGTTTTTTGCCCAAAGTATGGCCTAATTTGGAAGATTTTTCAAATATCTTTCGAAATAAGCCGTTTTTTCTCAAAATTTCGGCATAATTTGGAAGATTTTTCAAATATATTTCGAAATTAGCCGTTTTTTCAAATAATTTCGGCTTATTTTGGAAGATTTGTCAAATATTTTTCGAAATATGCCGTTTTTTGCCACTATTTCGGCTTAATTTGGACGTTTTATCAAATATCTATCTAAATAAACCGTTTTTTCACAAAATTTTGGCTTATTTTGGAAGATTTTTCAAATATATTTCGAAATTAGCCGTTTTTTCAAATAATTTCGGCTTATTTTGGACGATTTTTCAAATATCTTTTGAAATAAGCCGTTTTTTGCCACTATTTCGGCTTATATTGGAAGATTTTTCAAATATTTTTCGAAATATGCCGTTTTTTGCCACTATTTCGGCTTAATTTGGACGATTTTTCAAATATCTTTTGAAATATGTCGTTTTTTGCCACTATTTCGGCTTAATTTGGACGATTTATCTAATATCTTTCGAAATAAGCCGTTTTTTGCCACTATTTCGGGTTATTTTGGAAGATTTTTTAAATATCTTTCGAAATAAGCCGTTTTTTGCCGATATTTCTGCTTAATTTGGACGTTTTAACAAATATCTTTCTAAATAAACCGCTTTTTCACAAGATTTTGGCTTATTTTGGAAGATTTTTCAAATATCTTTCGAAATAAGCCGTTTTTTACCCAAAGTATGGCCTAATTTGGAAGATTTTTCAAATATCTTTCGAAATAAGCCGTTTTTTCTCAAAATTTCGGCATAATTTGGAAGATTTTTCAAATATATTTCGAAATTAGCCGTTTTTTCAAATAATTTCGGCTTATTTTGGAAGATTTTTCAAATATTTTTCGAAATATGCCGTTTTTTGCCACTATTTCGGCTTAATTTGGAAGATTTTTCAAATATCTTTCGAAATAAGCCGTTTTTTGCCCAAAGTATGGCCTAATTTGGAAGATTTTTCAAATATCTTTCGAAATAAGCCGTTTTTTCTCAAAATTTCGGCATAATTTGGAAGATTTTTCAAATATATTTCGAAATTAGCCGTTTTTTCAAATAATTTCGGCTTATTTTGGAAGATTTGTCAAATATTTTTCGAAATATGCCGTTTTTTGCCACTATTTCGGCTTAATTTGGACGTTTTATCAAATATCTATCTAAATAAACCGTTTTTTCACAAAATTTTGGCTTATTTTGGAAGATTTTTCAAATATATTTCGAAATTAGCCGTTTTTTCAAATAATTTCGGCTTATTTTGGACGATTTTTCAAATATCTTTTGAAATAAGCCGTTTTTTGCCACTATTTCGGCTTATATTGGAAGATTTTTCAAATATTTTTCGAAATATGCCGTTTTTTGCCACTATTTCGGCTTAATTTGGACGAATTTTCAAATATCTTTTGAAATATGTCGTTTTTTGCCACTATTTCGGCTTAATTTGGACGATTTTTCTAATATCTTTCGAAATAAGCCGTTTTTTGCCACTATTTCGGGTTATTTTGGAAGATTTTTTAAATATCTTTCGAAATAAGCCGTTTTCTGCCGATATTTCTGCTTAATTTGGACGTTTTATCAAATATCTTTCTAAATAAACCGTTTTTTCACAACATTTTGGCTTATTTTGGAAGATTTTTCAAATATATTTCGAAATAAGCCGTTTTTTGATACTATTTCGGCTACATTAGGACGACTTTTCAAATATCTTTCTAAATAAGCCTTTTTTTCACATAATTTCGGCTTATTTTGGAAGATTTTTTAAATATCTTTCGAAATAAGCCGCTTCTTGCCGATATTTCGGCTTAATTTGGACGTTTTATCAAATATCTTTCTAAATAAGCCGTTTTTTCACAAAATTTCGGCATGATTTGGGAGATTTTTCAAATATCTTTCGAAATTAGCCGTTTTTTCAAATAAATTCGGCTCATTTTGGATGATTTTTCAAATATCTTTCGAAAGAAGCCGTTTTTTGCCATTATTTCAGTTTATTTTGGACGAATTTTCAAATATCTTTTGAAATATGTCGTTTTTTGCCACTATTTCGGCCTTATTTGGACGATTTTTCTAATATCTTTCGATATAAGCCGTTTTTTGCCACTATTTCGGGTTATTTTGAAAGATTTTTCAAATATCTTTTGAAATAAGCAGTTTTTTGCCACTATTTCGGCTTATATTGGAAGATTTTTCAAATATTTTTCGAAATATGCCGTTTTTTGCCACTATTTCGGCTTAATTTGGACGAATTTTCAAATATCTTTTGAAATATGTCGTTTTTTGCCACTATTTCGGCTTAATTTGGACGATTTTTCTAATATCTTTCGAAATAAGCCGTTTTTTGCCACTATTTCGGGTTATTTTGGAAGATTTTTTAAATATCTTTCGAAATAAGCCGTTTTTTGCCGATATTTCTGCTTAATTTGGACGTTTTATCAAATATCTTTCTAAATAAACCGTTTTTTCACAAGATTTTGGCTTATTTTGGAAGATTTTTCAAATATATTTCGAAATAAGCCGTTTTTTGATACTATTTCGGCTACATTAGGACGATTTTTCAAATATCTTTCTAAATAAGCCTTTTTTTCACATAATTTCGGCTTATTTTGGAAGATTTTTTAAATATCTTTCGAAATAAGCCGCTTCTTGCCGATATTTCGGCTTAATTTGGACGTTTTATCAAATATCTTTCTAAATAAGCCGTTTTTTCACAAAATTTCGGCATGATTTGGGAGATTTTTCAAATATCTTTCGAAATTAGCCGTTTTTTCAAATAAATTCGGCTCATTTTGGATGATTTTTCAAATATCTTTCGAAAGAAGCCGTTTTTTGCCATTATTTCAGTTTATTTTGGAAGATTTTTCAAATATCTTTCGAAATAAGCCGTTTTTCTGCAACTATTTCGGCAAAATTTGGAGGATTTTTCAAATATCTTTCTAAATAAGCCGTTTTTTCAGTAAATTTCGGCATATTTTGGAAGCTTTTTCAAATATCTTTCGAAATAAGCCGTTTTTTGCCAGTATTTCGGATTATTTTGGAAGATTTTTCAAATATCTTCCGAAATAAGCCGTTTTTTTACCACAATTTCGGCTTATTTTGAAAGATTTTTCAAATATCTTTCGAAATAAGCCGTTTTTTCTCAAAATTTCGGCAAAATTTGGAAGATTTTTCAAATATCTTTAGAAATAAGCTGTTCTTAGCCACTATTTCGGCTTAATTTGGACGATTTTTCAATTATCTTTTGAAATATGCCGTTTTTTGCCACTATTTCGGCTTAATTGGGACGATTTTTCAAATATCTTTCGAAATAAGCCGGTTTTTCCACAAAATTTCGGCATAATTTGGAAGATTTTTCAAATATCTTTCGAAATAAGCCGTTTTTTGCCACTATCTCCGCTTAATTTGGAGGATTATTCAAATATCCTTCGAAATAAGCCGTTTTTTCTAAAAATTTCGGCATAATTTGGAAGATTTTTCAAATATCTTTCTAAATAAGCCGTTTTTTCGCAAAATTTCGGCATAATTTGGGTGATTTTTCAAATATATTTCGAAATTAGCCGTTTTTTCAAATAATTTCGGCATATTTTGGAAGATTTTGCAAATATCTTTCGATATATGCCGTTTTTTGCCACTATTTCGGCTTATTTTGGAAGATTTTTCATACATCTTTCGTAATTAGCCGTTTTTTCCCCTATCTCCGCTTAATTTGGATTATTATTCAAATATTTTTCGAAATAAGCCGTTTTTTCTCAAGATTTCGGCATAATTTGGAAGATTTTTCAAATATCTTTCGAAATAAGCCGTTTTTCTGCAACTATTTCGGCTAAATTTGGACGATTTTTCTAAAATCTTCCTAAATAAGCCGTTTTTGCCACTATTTCGGCTTAATTTGGAAGATTTTTCAAATATCTTTCAAAATAAGCAGTTTTTTGCCTAAAGTATGGCTAAACTTGGAAGATTTTTAAAATATCTTTAGAAATAAGCCGTTTTTTCAGTAAATTTTGGCTTCTTTTGGAAGATTTTTCAAATATCTTTCAAAATAAGCCGTTTTTTGCCCAAAGTATGGCCTAATTTGGATGATCTTTCAAATTTCCTTCAAAATTAGCCGTTTTTTGCCCA
The DNA here is from genome assembly GCA_036926295.1 of Pachydiplax longipennis. Classification (NCBI taxonomy): domain Eukaryota; kingdom Metazoa; phylum Arthropoda; class Insecta; order Odonata; family Libellulidae; genus Pachydiplax; species Pachydiplax longipennis. The sequence goes on along the minus strand of JAVFKF010000024.1, from coordinate 5,706,003 downwards.
AATTATGGCTAAATTTGGACGATTTTTCAAATATCATTCGACTTAAGCCATTTGTTGCCACTACTTCGGCTTATTCTGGAAGATTTTTCAAATATCTTTCGAAATAAGCCGTTTTTTGCCACTATTTTGGCTTAATTTGGACGATTTTTCAAATATCGTTTGAAATATGCCGTTATTTTGCCATATTTCGGCTTAATTTGGACGTTTTTTCTAATATCTTTCGAAATAAGCCGTTTTTTCTCAAAATTTCGGCATAATTTGGAAGATTTTTCAAATATCTTTCGAAATTAGCCGTTTTTTCAAATAATTTCGGCATATTTTGGAAGATTTTTCAAATATCTTTCGAAATATGCCGTTTTTTGCCACTATTTCGGCTTATTTTGGAAGATTTTTCATATATCTTTCGAAATAAGCCGTTTTTTGCGACTATTTCGGCTTATTTTGGAAGATATTTCAAATATCTTTCGAAATAAGCCGTTTTTTGCCCAAAGTATGGCCTAATTTGGAAGATTTTTCAAATATCTTTCGAAATAAGCCGTTTTTTCTCAAAATTTCGGCATAATTTGGAAGATTTTTCAAATATCTTTCGAAATAAGCCGTTTTTTGCCACTATTTTGGCTTCGTTTGGAAGATTTTTCATATATCTTTCGAAATAAGCCGTTTTTTGCCACTATCTCCGCTTAATTTGAACGATTTTTCAAATATCTTTCTAAATAACCCGTTTTTTCACAAAATTTCGGCATAATTTGGGTGATTTTTCAAATATCTTTCGAAATTAGCCGTTTTTTCAAATAATTTCGGCTTAATTTGGACGATTTTTCAAATATCTTTCGAAATAAGCCGTTTTTTGCCACTATTTCGGCTTATTTTGGAAGATTTTTTAAATATCTTTCGAAATAAGTGGTTTTTCTGCAACTATTTCGGCTAAATTTGGACGATTTTTCTAATATCTTCCTAAAGAAGCCGTTTTTTTGGCACTATTTCGGCTTAATTTGGAAGATTTTTCAAATATCTTTCGAAATAAGCCGTTTTTTGATACTATTTCGGCTGCATTTGGACGATTTTTCAAATATCTTTCTAAATAAGCCGTTTTTTCAGTAAATTTCGGCTTATTTTGGAAGTTTTTTTCAGATATCTTTTGAAATAAGCCGTTTTTTGCCACTCTTTCGGCTTAATTTGGACGATTTTTCAAATATATTTCTAAGTAAACCGTTTTTTCACAAAATTTCGGTTAATTTTGGAAGATTTTTCAAATATATTTCGAGATAAGCTGTGCAGACTCATTGTGGCGTGGGAGTGAAGAAGGATTGAATTGAGATGGCACAAGGAATGTTGATCCGCTGAACCCCATGGCTGCTTCGTTAATATCACCATGGGAGTTCAAAAGCTCCTTGTAAACCTACAAAGTAAAGCACAATTCAAATGTTTTACTCTTTGCATCATTTGTGAAATAAATATCTTTAGAGATTATATGCTTAGAAGGGACTGTGGTTTCAAGATGTTAATTGTTGGGTTCACAGAGGGAAATTAGAATGGAACATACATATAGGCCAAATGGATGAGCAAAGTATTAAGAATGTCCCAAAGGAAAAAGAAGTGTGGAATGACCAAGGAAAACTTGGTGGGATGAGGTATATGTGGGATGAGTTGGAAATGAGGTACTGAACGAAATGGGCATAAACCTAGGAGGAAAGAAGGAACAGATCTGCTTTAGAGATTCTCATTAACTTATGTTATTAAACTCTAAACCGTTGGAAAGATACAACCTTTACAACATATGGTACAATTAATGGAATTTTATCCTTACAGGTCTATGAAACTTGATAATTAGAGCAGTTAAAAATAATTTCCTCAGAAAAGTTATCATAAGTAAGTTCTTAGATAATAAAAAGTTGTTGTGAGCCAATAATTGGGTCACATTTCATGTAATTTAGTTCTATACAGAGGAAATTTAAAACAAATGAAAATGCAAATAATTACTCATTAATTTGTATAATCAAGTATCTCAGGCACTTAATTTATTTCTACTATTCATACTAACAATAAGCGATTCTTTGCTGTGACAATGAATCGTCTCTTTTATAGCCCTTAATAGAACAAATTTGGCTAACGTTGATGATACTACAAAACACTGATAACTTGTTATGCATACAATGAACTAACTACATCATTGATACCCAGAGTCCATTCACAGTGGAATAACAAGATGCAACTACATAACCATATGAGGAACTAAATCACATTATTCCTGAAAATATAAACAATAATATGAGAGAAATCTTGAGCATAGAAAATCTTCCAACAGCAATAGCTCAAAGTTATTGCAGCAAAAATAGTAGTAATAAGGATTATATTAGTGGTGAACATATAGAAAGTATTACCTCTCCTGGAGTTCCTTTAAAACTCCCTCCACTGCTTCCTGTGGACCCTCCTCCAGAAGGGTGCCTGCCGAAACCAGCACCCCTTGGAGTGTGAGGGCCACTCCCTCCTGGAAGACGTCCAAGGGTAGCATAATCTGCCCCATCAATGGCAACGTTCTCTCCCCTTTCTCTGTTGTTTCCATTGCCAGGGGAGCCTCGTCTTCCAGGAAGTTGGATAGTTGCATATGTGTTGCTCTGAGCATCCACCTAAAATCATAAAATATGGCTCATTGCAATAAAGGTCCAATTTATTTTTGTGTACCAATCTGAATTATCTTTTGTGCCCTCACTGGTAATTAAAAAAACTGCAATCATCATAATATGTGATAGAATAGTATTGTTTGATCAATAGAGATAATCATATATTCTGGTGACACATCATTCTTTGAGGGTTTATGATCAAATGTACAGAACTGAAAAATTCTACCACATAGCCTTTCTCATGAAGACTAATTGTGATCAAATGTTTGCTAGAATTCTAAGATGAAATTTCTTATCATTTTAGACATTTATCTTTGAGACTTAAAAATATAAGTTTTTTACACATTCTCCCTAATTTGAAATGATTCCTGACATTTGTCAATGACCACAGTAAGGGTATTGTCTTGCAAATCAAAATTTTTGCCCCCTAAATTCTTGTTGCCCCGAGTGATGCTGAATTTGGTTGTGTGTTCAGGCCAGCTCTGGTTGATTTTTCAAAAAAGGCTAATTTCAATATTTATTCAGTATATAGTCAGATCATATCAAAAGCAAATTTATTTGTTTATGGTAACAAGGTTTTCTTTAGCAGTAGTACCAAGATCTCAAATATTGAAAATATAGTTTGTTTTCAGTGGAAGCAATCCCAAAATTGATTAACCAGTGGAGGCTAACAATTATCAGTTCTCCCAGAATTTTGATGAATGAAGGTGAGCCATCTGAATAAAGAAGTAGCAGGTCTGGTCTTGGAAAAGCCAAAATTGTTGTGGAACTTAGCGATATACTAGTATACGTATATTTGAGCTCCAACATAATGAGTAAATACTGGGGCTCCTGGATAGCCAAAAGGGATGCACATTCAACTTTAGTGAAAGCAGTCCCAAATTAAATTCTTATTGGAAGCTCATAAGTGAAATTACCTTAGCTGTTGAAGCAATTTTAACTATGCTAATTAGTAAATACTGATGATCAAATTCCAGATAAATAATGTTAGTTAAAACTGATAGATTTTTAAAAGTTGTCAAGTAACACTCATATTATTTAACATTTTAACAGTTTGTTTTACACATGTGAGCAACATGAGTATGGGCCAGTTTACACAATATAATGGGAATATTTTGCAATCTTTAAATACTATGGGTGAAGCCAGATTTGATTATTGAAACTATAAACATAAAAAAATAGTAAGGCAATTCATTCTTCAATTGATAAATTATTTTAAGCTATACTCTTATTTCTGCATTAAGTTTTAGTGGATGTTATTTGGCATTTTGTGAAAGAATTTAAGAACTGATCTTCTTCCAAGAGAGATTTTAGCCAAGTCGTAGAGAGATTCTACTAGCTCTCCGTAACAAACACTGAACTGATGCTGCTGATTAACCCTTTCTCAACGATAATATATATTTCGATTCTGTTCTGACCTGAGAGAAATCAACGCTGTCACGCCTATCATGAGGTGACAATCCCATGCTACCAGGCTGCTCTGGCTCACTGAAGACTTGCATTGTCAACTCCTGCTCTTCATAAAGTTTCAATTTTCTGGGAAAGAAAAGAATACAATTCATTATGAAACCATACAATTGATTAACTTTACAAAATCATCATCATGAAACTCTCACACATCATATTATCCCTTACTATTAGTACTTGGATATACCATGCCATACATCACCACTGCCATGCACCATAATTTTAAGAAAGAAATTTTGGAAGAAAATGTGAAATTTAATATGAAAGGATCAGAACTTTTTATACCTAACTCAATTTACAACATTATTAATCTTTACAGAATGTAACCCTTAACTTTTATTTAGTTTAAAATAATGAAACAGAATGTGAAAGATAGATGAAATGAATAAGTTTCCATTTATTTGATTAAGTTAAAATAGTGAAGCTGTGTACGGTGAAATTTCAGGCATAAATTTAAGGAAAAAAGTGTGTGTAATATACTGATAAATACTGTACTTATAATATTTTTATATCACTTTTTAAATCTTATGACATTATACATACATCAATATTATTTCAGTGTGATAGAGAGGTAACAAATATGACAGGAGATATTTTAAAATTAACATAGGTTGTGAAAGTATCTCAATGGTTGGTATGACTTAAATAAATATAATGATTATAAAATTAGGATAATAATGAATAAACCAAGGCACTTACTGCTCAATCCACAATGGATTTTCTGTGGTGTTGAGTTCATCTATCATCTCTTTCTTTATTAAGGTTTCTTTCTTCTTCAAATCACTAGGTGCAGTGATAACCCTAGATGATGAGAAATGATGAGTTAATAAGAATATGGCATGTAGAACATGTAATGTAATGAAAAGTAAGCAAATGACTTAAAATAAATTTCATGAGTGATGCTTTCAACTAACCAGTGTCTGAGACAGCAGCATACCACAAGGAATGTTATCAGTCCAACAAACAGCACTATCACCAACGCAATAAGTGCTGCTAAAGCTGGGTCAAAAGGCTCCTCCCTTATTCCAACAAAAGCAGGCTGTAAGGATAAAGAGGTTGTTTGGAGCTTCATTTCACACCAGAAAAGGAATAAGATGCAATGCAGCCTTCAGCATTTCAAATAAGGAAATTTCAATAATCCTTCTAATAAAACCCAAAACAGCAATAGGCCATGTTTAAAATGGAAGGGACATATGATAGTTGTTTCCTTGTATATAAAGTCCCAATCCATTGCAAATTTGTGAGCTTTCTAATTTTCTTCTGATGCCTTCTGTTTACCCTTCCTCACTTCACATTTGAACTTTCTCATTTTCATGCTTAGATGCAACAAGAGGACTTGGCAAATTGCTTCTTTTTCAGGATTTCATGATCAATGTCATGATTGCATAAAATATTGATATATGAAAAGCAAAATGACAAAAGATTGAATTAAAAGTAACTTTAAATAAACTCTAACAATTTTTACTTAAACTGAATTATTCTATATCACAGTATAATCTTTGAATGAAATAAAATTGTATTGAATTAAAGGAAACAAAATAAAGCTCTTTATGGCATAAAAGATATTTCCATTAAAATATATATGACGTTTCATAAAGAGGGGAATTGGTAATCGTAACTGAAGAATATCTTTGATTTATTTATGATATAATTAAAATGGGTGGAGTGGTGTAATATTAAGCTTAATGATAATTTTTTCAATGATTAAGAAATCAAAGTTATGTTCATTAAAGCTCAAATTAAAGCATTGTGTTATTTCTGGTCCCTTCATATCAAACTTGAATTGATAACAGTACCAGTGTTTCAATATTCGATTAAATTGTGAAGCTTCATCTCCAATTTGAATAGAGATGAAATCATTGAATATTCTGAGATACTTACCACTACATTTTCAATTGCTTATCCTGCATAGTAATCCTTAAGGAAGTCATACTTTGCATCAATCACCTTTAGAACATCAGGGATTTGGGCAATAGTTTGTGTTGGTCCATCAACAACATGTAGGTACATATCACACCTGAAAATCAGAGAGGGGATAATTTACTCTGCTGCTCTAAATATAATGTTTGGTGATTTATTTCTGTATGCTTTTCTTAATTACCAATCTCTACGAATACGTCCAGATGAATCAACATGGTAACGAATGTCATCAATCACAACAAGACTCAGTGTGACATTTGACAGCTCTGCGACTATTTCATCCTTTTCTTGATTAACTTCTTCTGGAGATCTTGAGAGGATTACCCTTATCAACTGCTGTGGTTCATAAATCCAAATCTTAAATAAAAAATTAATTTTGAACATATTAATAATATCCTATAAAAAAACAAGTCTTATGAAATATGGTTATGAAATAAATGGTCTTATGATTAAGAAATAAATGCCTTTACCACATAATGTTATTCTTTCTATTGAATTAGAAAACGGCTTCACTGAAAACATTTATTAGATCCCCAAGCTACTGATACACAAGAAGTGTTAGGGCTATTAGATGTAAACAATTTTGAATCAGTAAAAATAAATTTTAATTTGCAAAATCCAGAAATGAAAATACTAATAAAATTCATTCAAATTTATATAGAAAAATCCTACAGAATAACTAATCAGCATCCTGTGATTCCTAATTATGGTATGGTATATAGTGAAAACAATATGAACTTGTTTCATGTTGACCAATGTTTCATAGAAATTGTTTCATTCCCTATCAACTACATTTTAATATTGTGACAGGTACTTTATTCTTTAAGAAAGAGGATAAATAAATTATTTCAGCAAACTAAGCTATTAAGACAAAATTTAGAGCCATTCCAAGTGTAAATTATCACGGCACATTGGCACTACACTATTAATGAGTTCAATTGCAGAGAGACTTCTGTAGCCCTCTATTTGGATATAACCATAAGAAGGATGTATAAGTATCAGATTATACTACTCCATATAACATTATCTTATATAATTTTCTTGAACTAGTGCTATCCATTTTGTGATAAAATAAGAATTAAGAGGATAAAAATTATTTTCATTTTATATTAATCTTGCCAGATTACGAGACCTAATTTGTAGCATAAGGGTTCTGGAGTCATTAAATTTTGAAAACTGCCAGATAGTTAAATAAACTTACATGGACTTTAGCATGGGTCTCTCTTTCAGGAGGAGCATTCTCTCGAGCAACTATGTCAAGCACAAAGCGATCTTGGTTGTACTCAGTGACATAGTTAGCTGTCACCAGACGTCCATCTGAAGTAATGTTGAATGGAGATGGCACCACAGATCCTGAAGAAACATTGGATCCGTACCTGAAAAAGGGAAGACACATAGAAAACTCACTAAGTAGAGTCCACAAAAACTTTTATCAAATGACCTAGGTTTTGTTGCAGTGTAACACCATCAGGTGAAATTACCAGAAACAGACCATATTATAAAATAAAATTGGGAAAATTTATATGAATTTCAATGTTCCCATGGTAACTTGCATGATAAAAATACACTAAAAAATAAATAAGAAAAAATGGAATACCTGTACAAATTTGATGTCAGGATTAGAAATGATATGGTCCCATTAAACCCTTCATCAGGATCCTCAGCTGAGAGCTTTGTGACAAACTCATTTATCTTGGACATTGCATTTATACCTAAAGATAAATATTGAGGTTTCAATGAGATTTTGAGTGATAAATTAAGTTATGAGAAAAATTTATTGCAATGTTAGAATTTGTTTGAGAAGTTAATATCAGAGGTCATATGAATAAAAATTCAAATGAAAGACAATAATTTACTTGTTAATTTATTCACTTAAATTTTAATACATTCAAATCATGCATGAATTTCACATCTTAGGTACAAATTTTAATAGAGCAATATTCTTCATACAGATTTATCAAGAGTAAAAGAAGTTATGCAATAGGAAAGGGTATATTGTACTTTTTCACATAAATTTATTCAAACAACTAGCTTCAACAGAGGACCATTGTCTTCAGGTAGAAATAAATTTATGTGGAAAGAATACAATATACCCTTTCATTTCCTACGATGAATTTCCACCACACCTTGCTAGACTCTGTAAATTTTAAGTTATGCAATAATTTTTGCTCATTATTAAGGGCTGAATGCATCCAAAATTTACTGATTGATTTTCTAAAGTTATATGAATAAGTCTTGGTAAAAGCCTACTTACCAGCATAATAGTCTGATCTATCAAATACAGGAGGATTGTCATTTTTATCCAGAACGGTCACATGAACATGGGCGATACTATAGTATCTGTCAATTTCATCTGGGAAGAACTGGTTTTCAGGCTATATATTATAAAGAAATGGGTATTCATCTCAAGAATGGAAAGATGATGAAATCAGAAGTAGGTGCAAAGAATGTTAACACTTAGTACATATTTTATCAAAAGAATTTAATTTTCATCTCTATAGAAAGAAAATAAGCATAAGGCATCAAGCCTGCTGATAGTAATTCTATGAAAATGGAAATAATTCTAAAATTCTTTAAATATTGAGATCAGTTGTGAAGATTCGGCCATGGAAACTTTTATCAAATCTTTCTTAATGCAACTCAACTACAACTTTTAAAACTGTATTAACTGTATCAAATATCCAACAAGAAAGAGAGTTGAAACAAACACACAGAGTATCTTATCCAATTTTAAATCAAAGCATAAGAGAAATAAATTCAGATGACAGTTAATCTTTCTGTTTTATTCTCAATCATCTTTAGGTTTGACTTCAGTTGCTAGCCAATGAATTAAGTATTAATAACTTCATGTTTATTCAGAAATAAAAGAATAGAGCTCTTCACGAATAAAGAATTTAAGCAATTAACAAATATCAGATATAATGTATTAGCTAAATTCATGATACTAGCAGGAATTCAAAATAGATCTGAGATCTCATATAAACAGCAATTAAATAAAATGAGAGATAATAACTTACTGCATAAATGTTATAATCTGGATTGTTTGTAGCTTTAACATAGATATCATAAGAGTCTTGCTTCTCTCTGTCAAATGTTCCATTGGTGTAAATATAACCATCTGTCCGGCCGATGTAAAAAAGCCCTTCTTCATTGCCAGCAACTATGTAATAATATATCTTAGCGTGTTTACCTTCATCCCTATCAATTGCTTTTACATGGCCTACAAAATAGAAGCAGAAATTAGTGGAGCACAAATTTGACAAAGAAGTCACTGACATTTAATTCTTCTCATTATTAATCATCACTATTCATTTAAAAAAAGCTTTGAAAACACCATGCTGATTTTACTTACCAATTGAAATACCCCTTTCTTCATTTTCTGGAACTTTGAAACGATAGGGCATTGTCATTTCATCTTTCTGGAATTCAGGCATATTGTCATCTGAATCTACAAGCAAAACTGTCAGGAACCTAAGAGTTTCATATGAAACAGGAGAGCCATGATCACGAGCTACAAGAACCAGCTGTAAAAGAGACAAACGAATGTAGATGTAGACAAACAGGTGTAAGCAAACACAGTCAACTTCAATAACACTGTACATGATAGTTTAAATAAAGAGGCTGATAGATGTCTGTTTTAATTTATGTTTGGCAATTCATGGTTCATCAAAAAGTTTACACATATTTCCACATTTATAATAAGAAAAAGAGTTTCTAAATCTAATCAATTCTAATTTTCTATTAAAAAATAAAAAGAAGTAAATTGAAATTATATCCTTCTTTACCATTTGGATTTCTGTATTTCGTAGCAATCATTTGATTGTCTAAATTATTACATGCAATTTCATGACATTTTCTAGGTGATACATAAAGTTGTTACCAATGAGGAAATTATCTTCTGCAACAAAATTATAGGCAAACAGCTATCTTTAATGAAGTTACCTGTTAATGAAGTTATCTTTTCATTTTCCAACTAATCAAATTTTATTTTCTTATTAATCATCAGAAACTCAAAATAGGTCAAAGCATGATAATTACTACATCAACGCGACACACCCCGTTTACATGAACTTACAACAGGAACTTAAAATAACTTTACAATTTTAAATGGGAATTAACCCTTTCGAGACGGCCTGCTACTCTTAAAATCGCTCTCTGGCACCTAATACATTCGAAGGTAAAACTTCCCCTGGACACGGAAGCATTTTTCGACTCAGATGGTATCAGGTATAGAATTGAACCCTTCTTAGTCCTAAGCGGGGCTCCTTCCTCGGCAACCGCAATCGTCGCCGGGTAATTAACCTTCCCTCTCACAGCATGGGGCCGCGGCTAACTAAATATTATTGCTGTCGCTTTGCCAAAGAGTAATTTTTAGCATTAGTTGTCAATATGAATTTGGAACTTAAAATCTTGCACTTTGCCGACTATATGCAACTTTTAAACGAAATTCTAGCGTTATTATTAAGGAATTCAGTATACTGCTATAATGGCAATGATGCATCTTGGATTTCCTCTGATAATTTTGAAATACATTCCATCTTTCTAATTTCTTTTGCAAATTCAAGCACATGCAAGGTACAGTATTGTTTTTGAAGCTTTTTTCGACACAGAGGTTTACTGCAGTAGAAGGCATAAAAATGCACTCGTTGAAGAATTATTATAAAGTAATTCTGATAGTATAATTATATTACGATGTATTTCATCTCTATTAATTTAATTTCACTTTGCCTTATTTTCTTCGTCTGGTCTCATATGCAATTCCATGTTTGAAATTCTGTTATGTACGGAACATTCATGTCTTATTTTTTCCTCCTTACACAGAATGTAGATGTATTTATGAAACAGGCACTTTTCTGTTTAGCGGGTTTTTCCTAACTCAACGCTAAATTCTTTCTTAATCCTTAGGAAATGCATCAAAGGTCCCCGCCTACCATTCAGCTTGCAATTCTTTGAATTGTTCTCTTAGCCGTTGAGTCCCATCTTTTTTTCCTAGAACATGCACATTAGAAGCACACCATTCCTTTCAGATATCTCAGTAGCGATCCCACTTGTTTTCTCTCCTTTGAAACTTTTCCACTGAATACTCCATCAATGAATTTCCTTGAATTTCTTAAATAAGCAGAAAGGGCTCTATTGTTATTCCCCTACCACTTTGGATACTATTCGAGAATTTTGCTCTCACTTTAGTCTATGGTTTTGTGCCAGCAGTACTACAGAGTTTTCCTGTTCAAAGCCCGGATGGAAAAGAAGGATGAGAAATATTCTTTGCTGTCATATCAAAACATCAGTGACTATTTCATGATTTTTACATGGTAGTATACTAAAAACCTTAATATTAACAGTAGAATTTCGTTTAAAAGTTGTACATAGTCAGCAAAGAGTGAGATTTTAATATCTAATGTGAATTTGACAATTACTGTAAAACAATTGTTTCGCAAAATTATTGCAATGAGATTTAATTTGCCGCGGCACCATACTGTGAAAAGGGTTACAAATGACCCCAGGGGCTGAGTTTCCTTTGTGCGGTGCAGAAGGAAAGGTCAGAAATCCCCAAAAAAAGGGTCAGAATGGTAAGTTTATAATACCCCAATCCTCTGAAACTGCATCAACCCGCGATTTATACCTGCGTCGTCTATACACGACAGCCGTGTTTCTGCGTAGGAAAAATGCCGTCGTCTATAGCCGACAACAGTAGTTAAGCAAAGGAAAAGTACCATCGTCTATAGCCGACAACAGTCTCGAAAGGGTTAAGCATGAATATTTAATAATGTTGAGAAATGAATATATTCTGTGAGTTATGTACCTTGGCCTAAATCATATGTATTGTAAAATTTTAAATTCAATTCACTAACCTCATATTTATCCTTAACTTCTCTGTCCAGAATGATTTTGGTCCTGAGCTCCCCAGAGTCAGCATTGATAGCAAACTCATTGGTTTCCTGAGTATTTTCATTGCCGACTTTCAAGTGATAAGTGATGCGACCATTTTCCCCAGTATCCTTATCTTTTGCCTTGACTGTCATGACCAGGTAATTAGCCAATCCTGCATTCTAAAATGTGAAGTTGTTTAAATTCAAGTATAATAGATAAAACTTAAAATAAAATTTAATTACAAAAGTAGTTCTCTTACTACAACATTTGCATTATAATGTATGTCAAAAAGTCTTCAATGCATAATCAAGAGGATCAAACATACCACAGATGTTAAATTTAAGGCTGTGATAGTCGAGAGTTAGCTATAAAACTTTTTTACTCCATTGATAAATTCTTTGATGAACTTTTTAATCTCCTCAGGTGTGTTTTTATGAAGTGAAATATTCTACTATAATGATCAATGAATCATCATCATTATTCAGTCAAAAGGTATTTGGGGATTATATTATTAATAACATATGGTTTCAAGCGTTCTATGAGAACTTGTACAAAATACTTACTTCAGGAACTTCAACTGTAGCATTGCCCAATGCTGGCATGATGAAGATGGGTTTATTTTGATTGACATCAAGCACAGTGATGGTCACAGTGACTTGGTCAGAGTAATTTCCAGTTCCATTTCCATCTCTTCCTTCCACTGTAAGATGATAGAGTTTTCCTTTTCCAGCTAGTGACTTGGCTGGATATATTATACCAGTGGAAGGATCAATGCGGAATAAACCTAGGAATAAAATGAATGTTATAGTGATTAATCAAACCCGCAACGATATCAGTATGTGTTGTATACATATTTGTTCACAGAAGGAAACTCAAGAGTCCATTATGAGTGAAAATTACAAGAATACATAGAGGAAATCATCAAAATGAGTTACAGTGAGTGAGATTGCTTATCTACCAATGTTAAAGCAGAATAGCTTAACATATGTAAGACTTAGCTATCTTTACAGATTTCAAAATATTTCACAATATCTGAGACCTTTCCCATATTCAGACATCATTTACGAATCTATTTTATGAAAAACTGCTTAACTCTGTTTCCGAATACATAAATATGTAATACTTCCAAATTTTTCATTCTAAATGATTTGACTGTACATCATTTAAATTCTTTTTCTAATTATTATGTTAAAGTTGTTAATGTATAAATTGTGTTATAACACTTATAACATTGCAAATGCATAGTTATTATATTATTTGCCTTTTTGTAAATATGATGTTTCCTTTTATATGTTAACTTGATAATTGACTATGCCTATATATACATGATTTGTACATTTCCTGGGATGTATTCAATTATTATCATTATAATCTATTTTTTGGCTTTATTAATGAGATGTAGGACAATAAAGGAAAAAATAAATTTTTTGTGAATGAAAAATATTTTTTCAAGCTCATTACAAATAATTACTGACAATAATGATTGTTATTCCAAAAATAAGTTAATCTTCACCCTATTGTTTACAAAGAAGTTACTGAGAATAAGCCTGCAAGAAAATATACCAAAAACTCACCCTCTTCATTCCCTGCAATAATTGAATACACAATCAAAGAGTTAATTCCTTCATCAGCATCATGAGCCTGCACTTTAACTATAGGTGATGGTGGTGATAGTGGTATATTTTCTACAATTGATATTGGGTAGTTGTGTTGATTGAACACAGGTGGATTGTCATTTACATCCTCCAACTTGATCATTACCTGCAAAGAAATGCAATTAAAAATGATAACATAACATATAATACTTACATCAATTTAATTTTGATATAAGTAATCTCTAGTCAACTACATGATTAAATTTGTAATAACTGCAGCAGTTGCGGAAATTCTAGGCAAGACATGAGTTTTATTTTACGAGTTAGTGGTTCTTGTGATTAAAGAATTATGTCAGCAATAGCTTTATTTGAGAAGAAAATATTGAATATTATCTCAAAAATAATCTACTTAGAATGTCAGACTGTAACTGTACTGCAACAATAAATGTTTAGTAGAAATCTAAGCTAGTGAGGGAATATCTAACTTTGTATGGATTACATTACAATAAATATGAGAATTGTATTAAGTATTTGAATATCAATCATTAAAGATAATTTCAATAAGCTTACAGGGACAGCAATACTCCTCCTTGATTCTGGTGGGGCTCCATCACTAGCTTTCACTTGGATTACAATTGTGGGGGTTTCTTCTCTATCCAATATCCCAGGATTTAGCACAAGGATATTGCCTGAATCCAATACACGGAAGTTTTCATGGTGCTCTCCCAGAAGACTGTAATGGATCTTCCCAAAGTCTCCTTCATCTTCATCTGTAGCATTGACAGCAATGACTGGAGTTCCACCAGGAGAGTTTTCTTTAACTGTGGCATGGTAGACTTGCTAAATCACAGCAGGAGGAAATAGGTTTTTAAAAACTTAAAAATCAAATTTATGGTGTTGATTTAATTCTATGAAAAACTTTCCCACAATTTAACTATTGAGTTACTTATTTGCTAGAAACCCAAAACTGAAGATGCTAGTCTTTACGTTCCAAATAACATTTAATAGTTGCTGTTATTTTTATGTATTTTGAATGATTTTCTACAGCTCTGAGTGATATCCTGATTCTCCATTTTTTACGAAAGACATCTGATTTATACAGAATTTAAAATGTTCACTTATAGTTAAATAGTCATAATTTTACAAAATACTTAAAATTGCCATGATACTGACTTACTAACTTAAACTATTTGTTAAATGTATGATAAAGGACATCAAAAATAATAACAAGTTTACCTTGTAACTCTGTACATACTGTGTATGAAGTATTTGATGGATGACCATACAGATGTTATTTTTAATAAATCAAGGGATTCACATTCATTTAGTATAATTTTGATGATTTTTCATTGACATTGTCTTTTCTCCCAAATAAAAGTGCTAGGATATAGCTAAACAATTTCACTAACAAATTCTTACCTCTGAAAATACTGAATCCATATCATTTGTATTTATCACATTCACCATTATGTTGGCAGAAGCAGAATATTGAGGCACTCCTGAATCATAAGCTACCACAGTGAAGTTGATGGTCTTGATTTTCTCATAATCGATCCGCCTCTTTGTCTTGACAACACCTTTGTAATTATAAAAAAATAATATTCGTTATTTTCAGAGTGACTTCATTGTTGTCAAATGGTAAAAAAAGTAGGCATTGAAATTGCAATGGTATTTTTATAACATAATGATTAATAAGATGATTTTTTATGACAATCCTACAATCCCACAAATCACACTTGAATGAACTTAGAGAGACAATTTATAATTTTTTTTCTAATTCTAAATGGAAATCAAGCATGATTATTCTATTAAAAATTTCTTCATATACATTCATAAAATATCTTGTTACACTGTAAGCAAAGTTAACCAAAACAGTTAAATATTTTACCATTGCTTTTTATGTTGATTTAAGCATATGCTGATTGAAAAATAAAGATATAGTGATAAAAAGGAACAATGGATTTATATAATCATTCATTAGATAAAAATTATTTTCTAAACAGTTTCATAAATTCACCTTGAATAAGCAAACAGAAGAGTTATTCATAAAATTATGTTATTTCAATTTTCTAGGCCTATTCATTTATGTTAGCTTCAAAGTAAAAAATCTTTAACTAGCTAGATTAACTGTTTATGAATGATGTACTCTACAAAATAGTTCTCCTAGCTAATGCAATGAAAATGTTGTTGATGGTTAAACACCTATGCATTCCTGCCTCTCTTCTTAAGATGTTACTCATAAGCCTTTGTTTGCAGTAGGGTTACCACCTGTTGCATCTTGTGTTGAATGAAAATATTTTATCTGGCTATTAATGTTTGAGTAATATGTATATGAACTCCTGAAAATGTTCCTGGTTCATTCGAAGAGCAGCTCATTTGACTTTATGATGCTAATAGCAAATTTCTTGCTGAAGGGTGGATTTCTAACCTAAAAACTACTTATTTCCTACTTTTGCTAAAAATTTTTATTACAGCTTCAATCATCTAAAGATTATGAATAAAATATCCGAGTTATGGAATGTTTTACCATGTATTACCTATCATTTTCTTATGGTCTTCTAGAAAGCACTGATAAAAAGAGACTAAAATAGTAAGCATAATTACACTAGTGAAAAGATGTACTGTACTAAAATATTGACAATTTTTCAAGAATAAAATAGTTTTAAATTACAATGAAAATATAGCATTACTGAAAAACTGAGTGCTGATATATAGCAAGTTGGGGGTGCCTGACTTACTTCCTATAACTAATTCTGGCATTCTTCATAATGAAAAAAAAAACTATTTGATGAGAAGCTTATTATATGAAACTTTTGGATCGTCAAAATCTTACAATTTTTAAGTTAACTATTGACAAATATGGGCTAGAGAAAATGCAACGTAACATTTTCAATGAAAATGGAATTGATGAATGATTTCTCAAGACACTAAATATATTCTGATGCCTTTTCAGTTGCTCTTTTATATTAAACAGACTCGGCAATAAAATCTTTTAAATAAAACAATGTCTGATACCTGAAAGACTAGAGACTAAAATATTTCAAAGTAAAACCAATTATATGCTCATATCAGTTTGAAGTTGAATTTTAAATAGAGAAATAAAGTTTGCATTTAATATTCAAACAGATTCTTCATCTTATCATAATGACATCAAAGCAAGAATCACAAAAATCAACCTGAGAATTCAAATCATATTTTATATTAAAAGAAAATAATAATAATCTTAAATTAGTCAAGAAAGCTGCAAAGAAAATAGCCACGGACCTTGCCAAATGTATTAATAAAAACTACATATCATAAGTACAGTCACTTACAAAAAAAAGTTACCACTAAAGGATGCAACCCGCTTAACAGACGAGGAGCTCGATGAGAGCGAGTCTATGAGCGGCTCTGCTTTTAGCGCGCGTTTCGTCTTCCTCCTTACGCATGTTTTGAGGCTTGTTTGACGTTATTATCTTTAAAGACTGGCTAAAATTCATTCATTTGGATGCTGTATAAGCAATATAGTATTATAAAGGAACTCAAATCGGATTTTTCTTAAATCGGCTCAAATCTCACGCGTACTTCACTCTTCTTAAAAAAAAAATCCGACAAGAAATACTTTAGTTGCCCATATTTTCTGCTTATGTATAAATTCTCATCAATGGAGGTTTGGAAAGGACTCCATTATTTTTCTTCATGCTCTACATGCCCGCAGGACGAACTTTTCCGTAAAAAAATAATAAATAATAGGGATTAAATAAATGATAATTAAGAGAAAATGCAATACTATGAATTATGTCAAAAGAAGGGGAAATTAGAGAAAACGTAATTAGAATAGAAATGGAGTAACAGTGAAAGAATACGTTAACCCTTCTAAATCCGCTTACAGGGATGATTTTGTTTCGCGTAATAGCGAACACATCGGATGAATAAGACGTTCTATGCGTTATTTCTCTGTTGGCTAATATTTCTAAACGAGATTAGTGAAACCGTATTGAATATATTTTTAATTATTTCGTTGATATTCATTTCATCTCTCCGAATACATATCATCATGACTGAATGGAAGAACCTTAAATGAGTTTCGATACTTGATAAAGAGAGGGAAATGAACGCTATATTTTCACCCTAAGCCGTGCCGTCCTATGGGTGCATCGCACCCGGGCAAGTAGGATGCCATGGGTATTATCCATAAATAGGAAAATTACAACTAAAACACTTACAAATTACGTCGATCTATTTAATGCACTATATTTTAATATATATATTTAATCCACTGACGACCAGATTACAATAAAGCGATAGTGGGTGAGGTGAGGGTGAGCCCTGGCGCTGAAGTTGTTGGTGGTAGTTTTGGTAAAAGTTTTTTCGTAGAAATTACGCACGGAATCACGTGTGGGATTAAGGGGAGAAAGATTAGCAGATAATGGAATGGCTAGGGAGTAGCAGGTAGGCGAAAGGGGTTCACTGAATTCTACGTATGCTGATCTCGGAAAGAATAGCGAGGTCTAAGGAGTAAGCAGCGGGGGAAGAGATGGGGTCAATGGGATACCAGCCGTGAAGGTCCATTTTAGAACGTAGTATTTCTAGGAAGTAATCAATGAATATGCATTTTCGAGAACCTTCTCCCAAAAGCATCTGGGTTTTCCGCACCTTTTCGTCCATTCTAATCGATGAAATCTCAGAAACGCTGAGTTCTTCACTCGAGAGGTGCATTGCTACCACATTTCACTTCTTATAAAGTATATTTTCATGCAAATAAAAAAACTTTGTAAATTCAATACAGATATATTAAAGGCAACTAGTTTCGTCTATAAGAAATAATCAGGCCCTGAAATATCGAAAATGAGAAAGACCGAGGGTAACAAGGAGGCGTGAGAGGGGTGGTGGGAAAACCCAGGAATTATCAACGGAAAAGGGCTGAGAGAATAGGGGAAGAGTTGTGGAAGAGGTATTCGTTGGTAAGGATTTTGTCCACCCCCCACGCGCCGGGATGGGCATTCATTGCAACGGTGTTCGTACACCCCGCTGAGAGAGTCGCTGGGTCTTCTATCTTTGTGGTGGCCGATGGCTCTCCGTAGATTCCAGGGGACATTGAAAGCTGCTCTCAGGTCATTAGGAAGCATGTGTCCCAATCTATAGAATGAGAGGATATTTGGTTTTCTCCTCAAGAGTTTATCCACCATATCTGGGCTGTATCCGTTATTTATAGCAATCTGTTTGATAATTAAAACTTCTTTAGTCTAAAGGGAATTGGCGGGTGACATTGGGATGTGGGTGGATCATACTGTGGAAAGCGGGTAACTTCTGGGAAAAAGGATGGGAGGAATGAGAGGGGATGGTGATGTCAGAATAGGTGGGTTTTCTGGAGGGAGTTGAGATGATGTCTGACAGACAGACAGAACTAGTTGCCGATTAATTTATTTCTGTGGAATTTACAAAGTGTTTTTTTCTTTGCATGATGGCACCATTCCACAAAGTTAGGCTGTGAAATGTCAATTTTAATAATATATCTTCTTTGTATACCAAACTATTATATGTCGATCTCTCATTCTTTTACTCATAGATATAGATTACTCGTAAATGCCTCTTCTTACGGTGTGACCGAGGTTATAGGACACTGCGGAGTTCTTCCTTATCGCTTAATTTCTGTCTAGCTCTATTCCAAATCATTTTCTAATACACTCCTTGCCATACACGGATTGAATACTTTTCTATGTGCACCACTGCTCGGATTTTTATTTTTAATTTTCGAAGAATAACCTTTGCAAAATTCTTTTTTAATCCAAATAACACTTAACAAGTTATAATAGTTACCATTACTCATTACTCATATGAATATGGTATTAAAACCTAATGAATTATATTGCATTTGCACTGAAGTGGCAAGCATGATTTTTTCTGATTCAATAAATGCACTAATCATAATTGATGCAAGATTTTCATTTTAAATATGTTTACCGGAAAATTCCTTAAAAATATAATTTTCTATTATTCTACAACATGTTATTAGCAATGAAAATTTAAATTATTATATACATATGTATGTCTGCGTTATCCTGAGACTCGATTATACAGCTGATTATCTTCGCAAGTTCCTTTCAACGGGTTTGTTTATATATAGAATCTCAAAGCTTGCCGCATTCCCTTAAAAATTCTACTTACTTTCTGTACCTTGCCCCCTCTTGTCATCGTTGCCCAGGGCAACCCCCGGCTCGCATGATCTCCTTCTGGCTTTGGTCAAATATGTAAGCGTTTCTACCAGAGAAGTTCATCCAAGAAGAAGGAAAGAGACTTCTAAAATTTCTGCAGGTCATAAACAGCCCTCAACTTTATTGCTGTTTTCCTCCCCCAGATAAAGGGGGAGGGGGAGAGTCCTTTCCCGTCCTTCACTACCCACTCCATTTTTCCCTGAAATGGTCGGCACGGCTTCGGAGCACGGTCGTGAAAATTTCTGAAAAAGTTTACTCTACCATTCATCCCCTCAGATGTTCCTAACGCCTTATATTAAAATGCAATTGGTAATTTCAATCTGTGATTTATCGCAAGAACTAGCTAGCAAGACGCAACGTGCCCAGAATGCGTCTGTTTGATTTATAATTAACTTGAAAAAGTATGACCATACTTCCGATACGTTTAAGAAAATATCTTGGATTAGACTAGAACATTGTCAAAGAATTCATGTTGTAACGCCAGGTTTCAGGGTCTTGCAAGCACAAACTGCGGAATATCTCTTTTCTAAAATTTTTAGCTTGGAATATATTCACGATTGCTATACTACATGCAAAAAATCTAAAGTAAAACTATATCTAAAAAACAACTTTAAAATCACCAAATTAATCCATTCCGACCTCCGAATCGCTATAATATTACTCTGCCATGTTAATGTCACTAAAAAATCGCTTTAAATAAGTTATTTTAATAACAATAACGATAACGAATCCTTTCAAACGCTCAACGTGGACCTGCATAGCAGACAACGTCCTCCATCTTTATTTTCGCTCTCTCTCTCTCTTCTGGAGGCTCGCTCGCCCGAAACGAGGGGTCTATTGGACGAGTTGCCCCTTGCAAGTGGTAACTTTTTTTTGTAAGTGACTGTACATCAAATAACTTTCTTATCAGGTAGGAAGGATTTCTGAGAGGCGAAGCTTAAAAAAGATTTAAACATGTTGATTGGTTCAATTTATAAATTCTTAGTTATTGTTTCACCCCAGTAACATGGCGATTTTCTGCAGTTTTGGACAGTCCACATAAAGGTGCATCAATTTTACACGTATCTCTGAAGTTGTAGAGATGAATATCATCTCTTACCTGGAGTTTATAATATGTATGATATACATCTATAATATATATAATTCCTTACCTGTTATTCTATCGATTTCAAAATACTCTGATTCTGGCTCCAGGGCGTAATGTGAAATTTTGGAATCCTGATCTGTGGCTTCATAAGATGCAACCACAGACCCCACAGTTAGTTCTTCTTGCAAGGATACAGGTGGCAGTACAGGATTCTCTGGTGTCCAGGGAGGGGGGAAGGTTGGAGGGGAATCATTGACATCTACCACTGTCACAACAAGGGTTCCTTGGCCTTCTTGCACAGTTGGGGCACTAACATCTTGAACATGGACTGGGATACGGAAGAGTGCTCCTATATCTCTGTTCAACGGCTGGGCCACTGAAACTTCTCCTGTTGTAGGATTAACTGAGAAAAATCCCTAAAAAGGAAATTAATGCAGGACTGAAGTGATACAACCATCACTTTATCATCATGGGTCAAACCAAAATGACAATTGCTTTTTTCCCAATGCTTCTTCTTTTAAAAGAAATGCTATTTTGTCACCTTTTAATTAGAAGATGTTAGATGCGTATATTTATCAACAATATCAGAGAATTTGTCTCCTAGAACCAAGATTATCATAATTATTTTATTATAATCAGATACTTCGCAAATCAGTGGTCTTAGAATAGAGAATAGATAAAGTAGAAACAATACAAATTGGAAAAATTTTTATCAAGAAATTCAACAAATTTTACCAATATATTGCATCAGGCCATCAAAAACTGTTTGAAAGATCAAAAATACGTTGGATTATATTTTGGTCACAGAAAAGTTTATAAATACACAGAAAACTTGCAGTGTCACAGAAAGTGCTCACACTCATTCGTAGCAAAATTAAAACAAGAAAACCAAGGGTAATGGCATCAATGCTTAATAAAAGGATGACAGGAATGACAATGGAAAAGAATTAACACTGACTATAGGAGAAGAACATACAGGATATAGAACAATGAGCTAAGAAGATAATTAAATGGGGAATGGGTACAATGGTGAAGGAGATGAAATAGAGAATTTGAATGAAAATGGGTGGGTTAAACATATGACTGTGAGAATAAAGTTAATAATACAATGGTCAGTATTAAACCATCTAGGGAAATATTTTACTTGATCCAGACACGATTAGGGAAAGATGTATTATGAGGAGGAACTGTAAGAGTAAGAAATGTAGACAGCTAACAACAAGATAACAAGTGAACAAGAAGTAGGAGAAGATGATATAATCAATAAGATATCAGATGATGAATTTGAAAGAGCACTACATGATATATGAAGGAGTAAGGCAGTGGAAGTTGATAATATTATAAGTTCTGGAATATTTACACCTGAATTTCTTCTGAAGGAAAATTTATGATGAAAAGTCCACAAAAATTGATGATATCTATTTTTATTCCATAGAAGAAAAAGAATAATGCAACACAATGTTGTGATATAAACAAATAAACTTAAAGCTCATGCATTCAAAATAATTCAAGATTGCTGAAGAAAAGGAAAAATGAAATGGCATTTTGATGAAGATCTGCTTGGAGAAAGACAGGGACTCCTAATATAATTATGGAATAACTCATTTCATTATGGTAATGGAATGAGAACTTGTAATGAAGAGGGTTTTTGTTGATGCACATATTGAACATGCCGAGTAAAGAACAACAGAATAAAGGCTGAAGCTTATACAGTAAAATCCATTTAAGATACTCCCCCTAAGTTCCCTTAATCTCCATTAGTAGTAGATTGTGCTCTGAGAAGCTTTCTGCAGTTGAACATTCATTATTCTACTCTAATCATCAATCTGGTCAAAACTGTTCCAATGTAGAAAAATGATCGAAATTAAGTGACTAACACAGTCTCCTTGCGTAAAAAGCAGACCATTCTTCAGAAAAATCATGTAAGGCAATCAGATTTAAACATCCACTTATAGTGGTATCCAACTCAAGATAAAATTTTCACTTGGTTATTCAGAAAGCATCTTAACTTGGTTTTACTGTATTTAGAATGTTGGATTACTTTGGAAGGATAAAACCTTGGAACACAGTTTGTACTTGAAGTAAATGTCATGGATTTGGATGGTTGATGGGTTACCAGAGGGGGCAGGGAAGTGAAGATGATTTACAGTCAGCTGTCCTTGGTCTGCAGTGCTTTGAATATATATGCAGAAGAAATGAATGAAGGAGAAATGTCGGTGAAGAAGAGTAAAGTCAGTAAGATTGCATATCTTAACAACTGAGAAGACGCAGAGTAGATGACAAAGTAGACATCAAAGTAGATGGCATAATAGATGACAAAGCAGACAATTAAGCAACAACAAAGCAGACGACAAAGAATGTGGTTCTGAAAAGGATTTGCAAATACTAGTCAATGCACTAAAAGACAAAGCAAGGTATTTTGGGATGGAGATAAAACATCAAAAAATAAAATTCATGAGATTTGCTAAGGGAATGAAAGCTAGGTTAACATTTAAGGCAGACGGAGATAAGCTAGAACAGTTGGACCAATTCCCGTACCTTGGTAGTACTCTTTCTTGGGATTTGAGGAGCACAAAAGAGGTCGTATGAAGAATAACAGTAGCTATGGATCCCTTCATGATGCAAAGGGAGCTGATGACGGAGAGCCTTCAAAAAGATATCAGGAAAAGACTAGTAAAATCCTCAGTCTGGAATGTTTTGCTATGTGGGTGCGAAGTTTTGGACCTAAGAAAGGAGGGCATTTGCAAGTCTGGAAGCCTTTGAGATGTGGGAGTAGCATAGAATTAAAAAATTAAATAAGTGGGGTTGATAGAAAAACAAAAAAGGAAATTCTGGAGATGGAGAGGAAATGGCTTGAATAAACAAGACATTGGTTGGTCAAATAATAAGATGGGAGGGATTGTCAAAGAAATTAATTAAAGGTAGGATGTTAGGGGATATGGAAAAGGAGTGACTTAGGATGTTTCAAAGGTTGAAGTTGGCTATGAAGAAATAACGGAAATAGCATTTGGCTGCGAAATTTCAGAGGACATGAACCTACCAAGATGTAGATGACTCTGGCACATGTGTTTTGCAGAATTAGATCTTCTACTATGATAATTAAGTATTCAGAGCAATCACCTTTTTAAGATTTTCATTCAATGCCATGAAAATACTTAAACAGAGGAATAAAATACAGTTATAATAAACCACTGTGTAGTTGCACACTGAATTGGAAGTTCTCATTCTAAATTGCAGCTGAAGAATATTTGTGAACTTGTATTTTAACACTAAATACAATAAAGATTGATCATTAATGTGTTTTGAATGCAATTACTTTCAAATGTCTAGTTTGATGAAGATAAAAAGCTATTTTAATGGATAAGGTGAAAATAATTTTCTATTTCCGCGCACAGACTCTTGAATTAGTGTAGTGTAGTTCTTAGGAGGATGGAGCACTGGAAGATGTTAAGGTAGTTTGACTTCAGTTTACCATTACTTGCTGATCATCGCGAATCGGCTTTCCATCCTTATCATATGCTGTCACAGGCTCAGCAATTTTAAAATTCAATGCATCTGTGCTGTTTACGTCAGGATCCTCAGCCATCAGAGTGTAAAATACAGTGCCGGGTGGAGCATCTTCAGAAACCTAAATGGAAAAGATTTCAATTAGAAATAAAATTCAATTTTCAAATATATTTCACTGGAAGTATTCATAATAATAGGCATAACTTACCTCAGCCTTCTGAGTTTGTGGCTTGAAGTATGGAAGTTTATCATTGCTGTTCAGGACTTAAACAGTGAGAGTTGTTGTTCCAGTTAAGGCAGGAGTACCTTAATAAGAAATATGGAATATTAATAACTGAAATTTATATCATTAAAGGCATTTATTCATTTAAGAAATGAAGAACAATGTTGAATATTTTTTTCTGATAAATAGCAACCTTATTGTAGATCTGCATTTCTAAATTCATGGAGCTCTTGAAAGCAATTCAGGTGTTTATGTACAAAAAAATCTGAAAAGTTGTCAATACAATAGTGACAAAATTATTTATTAATTAGAGCCACACATTTTTTTGAATTCATACACAGTAATCACAATGCTGTTTCATCATGCATTGTCCTCGTTTAAAACAATTTTTTCAAAGAACACTGGGTCAATTGTAAAGTTAATATAGAATAAGAAACATATTTAAATTTGAACATGTATGTAAATTTATTCAGTACAGAATTTCTATTCTGAATGAACTCTTTTACTAATGTTTGAGTAAAGGAGTTTGCAAAATACTCATCCAAAAAGATTCTAGCAGCATTCTTCCATTACAAAATTTTAACTTGCTTGAGTCTGAAAACCCGCTGAAATTTACCAATATAGTAATATAGGCTCTGTTTTAATAGTGGGCAATTCATTTTAGAGCTCTTTAGTGTTACAAAGGTTGAAAAACCAATCTTTTATGTAATGCAAAGGTAAAAATACATTTCCAAAATGATTTAATGCATTAAATTTACCAACAAGAACTTGTTTTCCAAAAATTTATGATGATTGCAATCAATTCATGACAATTTACTTTTTAAAACCTCCATCAATCTTTAACTTGAATAACAAAAGTTAGCTCAATAAACTTTCTTTGAACAAAAGAATGAAGACCTAAACATTTTTAGCTGTAGTTTCAAGAATATTTCTATATTTTAAATCGCTATGTAGTATACAAGTTGCAATCTATATTGCATACTTCTACTTGTGACTTAGTTCTAAATTATATGCATATATAACATGTGAATTGTCTGCCATGAAATATGGTAAAAATTAAAGTTTTTGCACAAATACTTCATACCATGAAGATGAATAATATTCAATGTTTGCTTCATCTTTGTTTCCTATATGTCTTTCAGATTAAAATCATTAGCATGAAGTCTGTGATAGTGAATGGACTTAAAAAAGACAGGTTAGTAATATGAAATATTGCAATGCCTCAAAAAATTTTGAAATCTGATTGCATGTAATTTAATATTTGTCAATGAAACTATGATAAATAACTCTGTCATATTAAATATTGTTTTGCGTACATCTAAATTCCTTCTCAGTTACTACTATGTAGCTAGTTCTTTATTTATTTATTTTAGATTACTTAATATACATCAAGAACCCAAGGTCCATGTTTAGTCAACAAACAACTGTTATCCTATGCATTATTTTCTATCAAAAAATTTCCAGAAGAGAAAAATTACCTTTGTCAGCAGCAATGATTTCAATGTTGTACATTTTCCTACGATCGTAATCAAGCTTGTTTGCCACTGTAACAATTCCAGTTTTCTCATCAATGCTGAAGTCATCGTAAGATCCTTTCTGTATCTTATAGTACAAGTTTGCATTAATTCCAGTGTCATCATCAGTGGCAAAGGTTTGATCAACAGTTTTACCTGTAAGACACATATCATAATAATAAAGATAACATACAAATCAATTATGAAATGAAATACTGAAGATTAGCAACTTCATTAAAGGTTTTTTTATGATAAGTCTGTCAAAAAGTTGTAACATGAATTTCAGATACATTACTTTTAGAATTGAAAACTATGTTCCCTATGTTTATAAAAAGGAAGTTTAATTTAAGATGGATCAATGAAGAAAAACGTATTCAAAATATGCTCGAGTCTTACCAATGGGAGCATCTTCCTGCACTGAGATAAAATAACTTGGCTTTTCAAATTCTGGTGCATTGTTGTTCACATCTCTCACTGATATCTTCACATTGGTCGTGTTACTGTATGTTCCATCACTGGCCTGTTGAAAAAAAAATAAAAACATATGAACTGTTAAGGCTAATAATGAATATTCCCAATTAAAAAATGACTGAAATATATAGGACAATCACTCCCATATATTCGTATGAGGGTTTAGTTTCAAGCACAAACCTTTCGCCTTTTATCGCAATTTCGAATACAAAGCGAAATTACACGACCACAATAACAAAATTTGTTCAATTTTCTATATTTTAGTACTTGCTTCGATTTTGGAGGACCATTTTAACTATTTTAATTATGCAAAATAAAATTAAGCCTGCAATCGATAACAGGGAACGTAACGGGCTTTTCTTACAAGAGATTTACAAGTCCTTCTGAGTCGAATCATGGATTTTTTGGTAGAAAGATATCGATCGATCGATGTCTTAAGTCACAGGACCTTGAACGACTCCTCTAATTTCATACACCTATCTTGTCGGGAAATGCTTTAACTTAATTTTCGTAATAGCTTCTATGCATTTCTTAAGGGAGTTACTGACGGATGAATAAATTTATAAAAGTCGAGATATATAAATACATACACGTCGGTCATTATTATATAAGATTCACGATTAGATATTATATTAGATAATTACATGTTCTGAGGAAATGTGATGAAAAAATTCGAACGATTCCAATGCTTAAATTGTTGCAAAATAAAAGCACAAAAAATCCTGCTGTTATAACAATAGTAATGCTCACTTCTAAGGTGAGGACCACCAAATCTCCGGATGTCTTGGTCATACTCAGTCCTTGAGGGTTGGCCACCGTAATCTCTCCAGAGTGGCGGTCCATGGAGAATAGGTTCTGTCCATTTCCACCAGCGATGGAATATGAGATGAGCGAAGTTTCGTCGGGATCTTCCGCCTTCACGAAGAGTCTGGGTTCGAATCTCGACGCCACTTCGTCTATGCTGGCGCGATAGTTGTCCTGGACGAAGTGCGGTGGGTTGTCGTTGGCGTCTTGGAGAGATATACTCAAGGAGATCACAGCACTTTTACCAGCTCCCTCGTCGTCGATTGCCTGTTAAAAGAGTTCGAAATTTAGTTGGTGGAATCATTCAAATTAATGTGTCTTCATCACGCGTATAAAATACGATATGCGGCGGTTTACAATGAGGTCATTAAAACAACAGAATTAGGTTCACAAGTTTGTTTTGACTCATTCAAATAATTGAAATACAAAATAATTCATTAATACGTAGTGCGAAAACGAAGATTTCGGAGCTGTCATTGTCCAAGACAGCAATTAAAATATTCACATAACTACTAGAACTATCTATAACAGGCGTTCATATACAAAAATGATGGTTTTCATCATAAAATTTCATTGTTATATTATTTAAACAATTAAAATATCTGTCTCGCAATAAAACGATATTTACTGAAAAGAAACTCGACCGATAAATTCCCCGCAAAAGATGAAAACAAATTTATCGTACATAAAGAATTTTATATCGAAATGAAGAAATTTTAAATTCAAAGATAGGAATTAATATTTAAGAATTAAAGATCTTTTAAGCAGGAAGAAATAGGGATATTGTACCGTCTTATCATGGAATTTGAATTATGAAGGCTCATGCAGACCACTAATGTATATATCTTTGGATAGCCTAGTTGGCAAAACGTTCGACTTCGGCGGATGCGGTCCCGGGTACGGTTCCCGGTGAGAGAAAAATATTTATCGGTATCCATCCAGCACCGTATTGGATTATATGCTGATTTAAGAAATAGCGAGTCCGATCAGAGAAAGCTAAAAACATCGGAGTCTATGCGCTGACCACAAATCAGCCTCGGTAAGCTGGCCTCATTCCTCAAAAGGATACGTCATTTCTAAATGACGAGTGGTTGGTTGTTGAAATTTGATAACCATCCAAAATTGTATATATCTCCGAATCGAAAAATTCGTAAAAATCAAATCGACGAAAACGAAATTCAGCGAAACTTTTCACACAAAATATCAAAATAAAAATCTAACCCTATTTAGTCTGCGTGTTCCTACGGCGCCAAAGAAAAGAATTACTCTATCAGAAATTATGTCTGATTCCCAATGCGATATGTAAATTCGCAGAACCAACATGAACCATTTATCGTCAAATAAATCAAGCGCTAAGGATTCGAAAACAATTCCGAATGTAATTATAAAAGCTTAAAATCTTAGGCGACGGAGCTCTCGATTCGCGATATCTTTTGAGGCTGAATATCCTCTTTGGCTGGAGGTCGTGCACCTCTCTTTCTTTAGCTTTCAAATCCTTCAAAATTCTCTTTCCTATAATCCCTCTGATCTATCCACAAGAACATCGATACACAGCGGAAATGTTGTATAAAGGATTACAATTATTTTAATGACTCTCGTGCATTAAAAGTTACGGGAAATGAATACCGTTTCAACGACATTTTCTTGTTATCCTTTAAAATAAATAAAAAATCATCTCAGAAGCCTTTCATTCCGAAAACTTTTCCGCTCTTTTCAACTGTAAACGCTGATCCGCCAACGCGGGTTTGAAAAGTTTTGTTTTTATATCGCTAAGCAAGGAATGAAATCGGATTCGGCGAAAAAATATTTCCTAATTAAAATATGTAAAGCAGTCCTTTTCGCTCGTTTTCCCAAAAAATATGCTGTTCCTGAAACAAACAAATTTTTCTCTCAGCATTTTCCTGCGAATTCGTGTTTCAATTTCCAGCTTGGACTGATTTTTTTAACTTTGCAAGTTTTTCCTCATATTTCGGAAAGGCAGTGAGGTTGCTAAGCTACGCGTAAACATTCGCGATATTAAAATTTACCGCGTTGGCCTCATCCCAGGGGCAGTATTGTGGACTTTTAATTTTTTAGGGGAGGATTTAAATAAAATTTTATGATTATCCTCAAATCGATCATAATTTGACGATGATAAAATTTACGACAAAATGATCACAGACTTCTGATAATAAATTATCATCATAAACGAAAATCGATTTTTACTTTCCCTAATTAATTTATTAGTAAACAAATTGCGTTTTCAAGGTTTAATTTATAAATTCTGTTCTGTATATTATACATAAACACTACGTTTTGCAATTTTTAATATCTAGGATTTTGTTTTAAATAATGCTGTCAGTGTTTGGGGCCACAATCAAACTGGCGCTTGGTAAGCTATATCTATCTCTAAAGAAAAGTTCCAATGGGTCCTTGAAAATGAATTTTATTTACGACTTATCCAAATTAAACATTTTTGACTCAATTTCTTTATAAAATTACTTATTTATTTAAATTTATTGTTGCAAATTAATATAACAGATTAAAAATAATGGCCATATTTATAACGCATTATTAATCTAATTATATCCTTGAACATTATGTAATGTGTAAATAATAATTCGCCCTGTAGCAATGGCTATAATAATTATTTGTAATAATGCCTGTAATCATAATAGCAATGGCTGACTGTTACAACATCCATTATTGCAATTTCTGACAATGCCGGAGGCGCTCGCGAGTGTATTTATCGTGCTTGCTCCATCACAAGAATTCTACATAGATTCCGCCTTAAAAAAGAGGCAGAATTTTTAATCAGAGATACGTTTTTCCAACACACGCGCACGTGCTACTTTTCCTGGCAGAGTGGTGCGTGACTAGAGTGCTCAGTTTCGCCATTATTTTCGCAACTTTCTGCAAGGCGGTCCTGCAACTTGAGACGATCTCTAAAGATTCGATCGACCCAAGTGAGCAGATATTGGAAGTATGTATTGCACCCGGGGGGCACAAATTGAATGAAAATATTTCCTATAGGTCACAACCTTAGGCGGAATTTCAGGTTCTGGTTTAAGTTACGAAATGTGAGCCTTTAACCTAGTTACGTGTTGCCTTAGGAATTTCGCAGTGTTGGTTCCCAACACATAATGCCCTCTGAGAAGGAGATACTCAACGGAAATCAAAACTGGCAGTTTGGCTCAATCGAAGAATGTATCTGTCAAAGATATTTAAAGGTGTGACCAAATAATTAATTAATTTAGGGTGACGGGGATTCTTCTTTCCTAAAAAGATTATTTTTTCAAGAATATGTGCTTAAAATTTCCAAAATTTGATATCCTCGAAGTTATAAATTTTTGTTTCATGCCTCTCGAATTCCATCTTGGGTTCTGCGCCTTAGTTTACCCGCCATTATATTAGCATTATTATTATTATATTCCCTAAGACAACAATCGGACCTCTTGAAGTATGTTAACTGAATTGTAGCAATAACAAAGGTTCATTACGTCACAATTAATCGAATACCAAAACAATTATCATGTGTGCAAAAGCTGCGCTTCAAAAATTGTACAAAAGCTACATCTATTTCCATTTACGAAAATTAATATTCGTTGATTTCCTTCGTTTAAATGATGCAATAATGAGATTACTAAATATTGCGACGGAATAAACTATTGCTACTTCGTTCATTATTTATTAATTATTGTTAAAAATTAACAATAGTGCAATAATACTGATCAGCTTCAGACCATTCAATTGTTTCATAAAAGGAGACACTCCAAGCAATCAGAAGCTTTTCAATCCCTAGTTGAAACTTGATGAGCAGTAAATGCAAAATTTATACTTTGAGGATAATATAAATTCGAAATTTCTAGCACTATTTTGAAAGTACTAACACATGCCAGGTGGAGAGTTTTTTTCAGAATGTAAAACAAAATAACAACTGCGTATGTATGCGAATAAAAGATCAACAAGGCAAAGATTAACTTTTATCATGGATGGGATTCACTTTTGGGCACTGGTTTAGAGAAAAAATACCAATAGATTTTTCCCTTACTGACCACATAGAGCAACTTTGTGCGACAAAATGTTCATTTTTAACGAAACCCGCATCGCAGAATAATTCACTTGACGTCACGAAGTAGTGCATACTATAGGCGTATAAGGAAGCCCTTTCATCTCCCCAATCATCGTTATTGAATTAAGGAGCGCGTCTCATCAGCGCTCAAGAGATAGAAATGATAACATTATTTTCTCTCTCGTGCGGAAAGGCGATTTCCCCCACTCTGTTAACAACGGCATGCGCTACAAAAGTTGCTACGACTACACAATGTTTTAGCGAGTTTATAGAATATTTTGTGGATTTGGAATCCATTAATATCATACAATACATTGGTGTAGCCTTCTTCTTCTTCCTTCTTTCCTCTTAGGCTTATGTCTGTTTCCTTCAGTACCACGCCCCAATCGAGGCTTGGTACTGGTACTTTGAGTAATAACTTTTAACGCCTTTAAGTAGGTTACTAGCCTGGCCTTATCGGCGTGGGACAATCATCAATGGTGTAGCCTTCAATATGCGGAATTTTCATAAGACGGGAAACAAAAATAAATCCGGTTAAATTACAGACCAGTTTTCTATACGTAGCATATAGAAAATACTTCTGTTACGAAGTGATTCCGTTAAGAAGTACTTTTGTTAAGAAGTATTTTGTATATGCTTGTTAAATAGAAGAATTTTTTCCATTGTTAAATAGAGGAAATTGACCCCTTTTATAAAGCCGGTATTTATAAGCCCGTCTTATTCTGTGCAACTTTTGGTTGACATACTTTAATGGAACATACTCGCGTACAAAAGTTCTACGTGGGGGACCCAAAAGTAACGAGAACCGGGCTGTGGAGGGGAGGAACGTCAGGGGACCGAGTCCTGGTTGGTAGGGTATTTTGGCGGGAACTCTCATGAGTCAGTATGCAACGTTTCGTCGCCGTGAGAGCAACTGTTTGTGCGCAGCATTTCTTTTATCAAAGTAACTTTTTCCCATGTGGCGAAAACGTGAGATGGCTGACGCTCGAGAGCAACGCGCGGCGGTAAAATTTTGTTTTCTGTTGGGGAAAACGGCTGCGGAAACTCTTGTAATGCTTCAAACAACTTACAAGGTTGATGCTTTGAGTCAAGCTCGGGTCTACGACTGGTTTTCGCGGTTTAAAAGGGGCGAAATGACGATTGAAGACCAACCTCGTTCCGGGCGCCCCTCAACTTCAAGAACTGACGACAACGTTGAAAAAATCAACACCCTAGTCCGTGAAGATCGTCGCCGAACAATTGATGAGCTCTCTAATATTTCTGGCATGTCATGGAGTTCAATTCAGAGGATTTTATCAGAGGATTTGCGCATGAGAAGAGTTGCAGCCAAATTTGGCTCACACTGCGTTGTCTGTGAGGCAGTTTTTGAGTAAAAACGGAATGACACCGATTACTCACCCGCCGTACTCACCTGACCTGGCCCCCTGTGACTTCTTTTTGTTCCCTAGGCTCAAAAAGAACATGAAAGGAAAACGTTTTGGGACTGTGGAAGAAGTGAAACAAAAATCGCTGGAGGGGTTAAAAGACATCCCATTATGTGAGTTCCAGAGCTGTTTGGATCAATGGGAAAAACGTTTAGACAAATGTATATTGGTTAATGGAGAGTACTTTGAAGGTGATAAAAATTTAGTGTAAAAATATTGAAAAATAAAAAAGTTTTAATGAAATTTCTCTTATTTTTGGGTCCCCCCTCGTATTTTTATCACTAAAATAGCGAAAAGACCTTTATTAAAGTGTTTGTAATTTCTAAAATAAAGCAAAAATTATGTCTACTGTGGCGCCGATGAATGACCATCATATCCGCGATCGTCATACTGAGATTATAAAGAATAAGTGAATTTTCTTCTATTCGGCGCTGAATACTAAAATAAATTTCTTTATAATTTTTAGCAATACGCTTACAAACAAGGAATGGGTTAAGGGTGATTTTGCACGTTAGGGCGTACACCC
This sequence comes from Pachydiplax longipennis, assembly GCA_036926295.1. Taxonomy (NCBI): domain Eukaryota; kingdom Metazoa; phylum Arthropoda; class Insecta; order Odonata; family Libellulidae; genus Pachydiplax; species Pachydiplax longipennis. The sequence continues at coordinate 5,672,728 of JAVFKF010000024.1, read as the reverse complement.
AGGAAAGATCTCAAGAAAGAATAGACTTGAAAAAAGTCCGACGGGACCGGGAATCGAACCCGGGTCTCCCGATTGCCGGTGCTCTGTCGTCCTTGTCCACAAAATCTCTCCAATGGCTTGAGAGAATGTTCCGGCGAGATAGCTCAACGGACAGAGCACCCGACCGGGTGACCGGGAAATCTTCTTACGTTACATCCATCACGAAATTCAACAATTCAAATACAGATAACAAAAATTCAGCAACTGAAGCTATCAATTTGAAGAACGAACCACTGATAAATACTATTTATTGTCAGTCTTTATGCTATTGCAAAGTCTAAACTTATTTCAGATATCACATGACCAAACAAATAATTTGAGATACAACAGAATAGTTTAGTAAATTCAGCAAAAATCAGGCATAAGTCACTTACCTTGTAAGACAGGAAATACACCGATCTGGTTTCGAAGTCGAGACATTCACCTCTCCCTGGAGTTGGACAATCTGCAACGGTGATGACACCTGTTTTGTTATGGACGGAAAACCTGAAAATATATGAACATTGCGTCAGTCTCTCACTAAAACACGACGTTTCATATTACGTTCAAATAATTGGAATTATTTTGGACGATTCTTCAAATATCTTTCGAAATAAGACGTTTTTTTTTAATTTCTGTTTAATTTGGAAGATTCTTCCAAAATTTCGCTTAATTAGTTGCTTTTTGACAATATTTCGGCTTAATTTGGACGATTTTTCAAATATCTTTCGAAATAAGCCGTTGTTTGTATAAATTATGGCTTAATTCGGAAGATTTTTCAAATAACATTCGAAATATTCCTTTTTTGACCAAATTTCGCCTTAGTTTGGAAGATTTTTCAAATATGTTTCGAAATATGCCGTTTTTTGACCAAATTTCGGCTTAATTTGGAAGATTTTTCAAATATCTTTGGAAATAAGCCCTTTTTTATCCAAATTTTGTCTTAATTTGGATGGTTTTCTTAAAATTTCGCACAATAAACTGTTTTTTGCCCAAATTTTGGCTTAGTTTGGAAGATTTATGAAATATCGTTCGAAATAAGCCGTTTTTTGACCAAATTTCGGCCTAATTTAGAAGATTTTACAAATATCTTCTTAAAAAAGCCGTTTTTTGTCTAAATTTTTGCTTAATTTGGAAGATGTTTCAAATATCTTTCGAATTAGGCCTTTTTGTATAAACTTCTGTATAATTTGGAAGTTTCTTCGAGAAATTCACTAAATAAGCCGTTTTTTGACAGAATTTAGGCGTAATTTGGAAGATTTATGAAATATCGTTCGAAATAAGCCGTTTTTTGACCAAATTTCGGCCTAATTTAGAAGATTTTACAAATATCTTCTAAAAAAAGCCGTTTTTTGTCTAAATTTTTGCTTACTTTGGAAGATTTTTTGAAAATTTCGCTAAATAAACCGTTTTTTAACCAAATTTCGGCTTAATTTGGAAGATGTTTCAAATATCTTTCGAATTAGGCCTTTTTGTATAAACTTCTGTATAATTTGGAAGTTTCTTCGAGAAATTCACTAAATAAGCCGTTTTTTGACAGAATTTCGGCGTAATTTGGAAGATTTATTAAATATCGTTCGAAATAAGCCGTTTTTTGACCAAATTTCGGCCTAATTTAGAGGATTTTACAAATATCTTCTTAAATAAGCCGTTTTTTGTCTAAATTTTTACTTAATATGGAAGTTTTTGGAAAATTTCGCTAAATAAGCCGTTTTCTGATCAAATATTGGCTTAATTTGGAAAATTAATCAGATATCTTTCTAAATAAGCCGTTCCTTGACCAAATTTCGGCCTTATTTGGTAGCTTATTTAATATATCTTGTAAAATAAGCATTTTTCTGTCTTAATTTTTAGTTACTTACAATTAGTAAACATTCTTTTACTCATGGTTGCATTAAAATTTTTATCTCAATATTTAATTACATATAAATACATTCCACAACAATATGCAAAAATATTTCCATGCTCTAACATTTTATTCTATTTAAATCACAGTATTTTTTTTCAATTGTCTGAAACAAGTAAATTGTTAAATCCTGCAATTAATTTCCTCAAATGCTGAAGGATTTAAGACATCTCAAATTATTGCTACAGATTACCACAGGTCCTCCAGGTTGGGGGTTGGACATGGGACAGACAAATCCACTCCATAGAAAGAAAATAACATTGTAAATTCTGAAAGAGTTATATGCATTGGTAAACATATGACAGCCTGGCCTGGAAAAAGGTTATAGATTTATGATTTGGAACGTTGAACACACTATTACTTTACAGAGCTATGAAAGAACTAATCAATGTATTAAAAAAACAATGTGCTCTATGGATTTACTATGGAGTTATTCATTTTAATAGTTTTAAGGGTGTATTTCTCTAGAAAATTTTTTTAAAAGAATTATCGCACAAGCTTGATGAAAGTTTCATAAGAAGTATAGTTAATCAAGACTCATCCTAATCGTCTGTTTAATACTTATCGCCATTGAGAGTTAAGGGGCACTACAATTAGATATGTTTAAAATATCAATCTATCGAATCTAATTTTTAAGACAAACATTATATTAATAGAAATATGAAATATATTTTTAAAAATTTAATGACACATTTGAAGTAACTTAAATATCTTTCTAGTTAAAGTTAATTTATATTAGTTGTCATCAATTGCATTTTTATATAGATTTTTGAAAATTACTTTCAGAAAGCTATGCATTAATTTATCAACTTCATAAAATAACAATCAAACAGTGTTGGAGATATCGTTGCCTCTTAGTCATTGGACGCCGGGTTCCTTTTCGTTTCTTTCATCAAATCCAAAGCTTAAAAAAATGTAACTTTCAGAAGAGCTGCTCATTTCCTTATGAAGGTTATCAGTACTCTCATACATCTTATTCGCAGAAATAATACATATTTTCCAAGCTTATCACTCTCATATCTTCTACTATCAGTATTAGCTTAAGGTAAAATCTATTTATTTTCATGTATCGACAATATGATGGCAGAGAATATTAATATATTCCTATTAAAAAATTGAATACAATGTTGATTTATTAAAGAATGCCTACTCTTCAAATCGATCAGCCAAGTTATTCTGGAAGACTTTCTTCCTTTTCCGTATAACTAACCTCTCCTCTCTCAACCTAGAATTGTCACTGACTTTCCCTAGAACGACTACAGGTAATTTTTCAGTCGGCACAGCATCATCGCTGATATTCCGATATCTTTTAGGCGAATAGCCCAGCATTTGTTGCTGCAAAGACTTCATGAAGCATGTACTCGCGAAATGCACTGAGAAAATCGTAGCTAAATATATAATTACAAGATTATTGTTGTGAATGTTGATTATTTCACTGAAGTTATTAAACCCATTCACTAATAATAATGATGAAATAAGAAATATAAACGGTTCACTTACCATTAACTACGTTGAATTTGTCCTTATGGCCACATGCTCTCACCCACTTCGCCTTGTATACGGCGTTCTTTGGGAATTTGAAGCATTTCAAAGCTGCTTGGCGTTACTTTTTGTATAATTGTTGCATCCATAGAGTGCACAAGATGGCATACTCTCGTAGAATATTTATTTTCGGTAAAACAAATACCACGTGGCAGCATTACTTTCTCTTAAGTTAAGACATTTACACTCACTGCCTCATGCTCACATGTTGGAAGAAAAATAGTTTTCGCGTTTCGCTCGTTCTCTAAATAACAGTTGAGGATTGAGGAAGAGATACAACGAAGGAGCGAAACACAAAGCCATAAAAATTACAAAATTAACTGTAATGTTTTTCTTTTACGAGATTTTGTGATATAGCAAGGATAAGTTTTATCTTTACTCTATTATAAGTTTTTGTTTTCTTTTACAATAGCAAGATAAATGTTTTTGATGTGAAGAAATCTCTGATTTCCTCTCAAACTGGCTTATACTTTGAGGTGCTTAGTTTCCGTGATTGACTTTTCATTTTCCCCTGTCTTAAAATATTCAGTTTTTTCTTTTCCACTGACTTAAAATCATTGTTTGAAAATATCATCATTCTATAATTTTTAGTCTACTTAAATCACAATGAAATTAACTAATAATTTCAATACAATTGTTTACTAACCATTCTTTATTCATCAATCATTAATTGTTATCATTAATTACTATTTATTAATTAACCTTTATACTTACAAACACAGCCATCGTTACAGCTATTTCAATCAACTGTTGGCCAGGTTACAATGACATGGCTGAATTTACAGTCTCCTGCAGAATAAAATGATTCAGAAAATGATTTAGCAAGCACAATTTCAAAATATAAAGTTAACTGAGTCTTTGAATAAGGAGAAAAAATACATTATTTCATATCAAAACATTACTCAATCAGTATCAACAAATGATTCACATCCTAATTCTCCGCCAAGAATTAAATCAGCATTATATTCTTAGTAAACATTCTTTTACTAATAGTTGCATTAAGATTTTCGTCCCCATATTTACTTATATAAGAATACAATCCACAAACAACATGCAAAAAAACTGCCATGCTCTAAGTTTCATGTTGATAATATTGAATAAAATTCATAATTACATTACGGGTTTAATTAGTGTATCACTTGTGAAGTAAGAGGCACCTGAGATAAAAATTGATTCATTATATTAACAATAAACCTAGTTTCCTAGTTATCGGATTACCATAAAATGGTTGAATGCAATCAAAAAATTAAATGACAACCGTTAGAGGATTTTTAATATGTATGAGGAAAAATAAACCATGTCATTGTGTTACAGAATGCATATGCTGATGCCTTGGTTAGTGTTCTTTCAAATGTTATGTTTAATTAATAAATTAAGTGCATCGAGGGGTAGAGAAAGTTATGTTATTCAACCTCCTTCATAGGATCAACATATTATAACAACTATAAATGGGAATTAATGTCAGTATTGATCGGAAACTTATATATAATTGAAAGAAATCCATGAGTACATGTTCGAGACCCGCTAAGAGGTATTTACCGATGAATCGAGAGGTACGCACTATTTAATCAGCTATAAATAAAAATGGCACACTGATGAAATTCCATTTCTTTTGGTAATAACACTGTATCGTCCCTATCACTTGACTAATGTAATTTCTGAGTTGAAATAGTATAAAGATCATAAAGTAAATTAAAATTTCTATCCTCGCTAATGGTTCATTTTAAGTCATGCAAAGAATGAGTGTCTCGCATATTTTGCTACTCGAATAAAATCGATCGAGCACTTATTCACTCACATCCTGCTTATTCATATTTTACCGCGTAATATTAGTATTCAAACACATGAGAAGTGTTGAAGTGAGCATTACATTGTCGTCCATGTTGCCATCTGTATGGAAAATATGATGAATAACATACTAATCGCGACTTACTCGACCATAGTTACAACAAAGTATTGCAAGTGTAAACTTAGATACCTTTATTTATGATGTTAGTCACTGAAAACGCCTCTATGATAGCGCGGAAATACCCTAGATAATTAAAATGTAGCAGAGGCATAGTTCATGCACGATTCATATATAAGGCATTCATTATGACGAAAAGGTTTTTTAGAAGATTTCAAAATGGTTTTAATCTATGATTCTAACATCTCTTACGGATGTGTTAAGAGTAGGACATGTAAATCATGTGAATCCTCCATGCCTTTTTATCCGTAAAGCAAATCTAGTATCAGTAAAGTAATCGGAAATAATCTTCACCTAAAAGCAATGCCTTAAGCTTTCTAAGGGTGATCCTGTAAACACTATTCACTCTAATCGCCTTGTTTCGCAGGAAAAATGTAGCATGATGAGGAACAGCCCCTCCCCCTTTAAAAATTTTCAAATCTAACCCTTGCACCAGGTGGTAAACAGGGGAAAGAAAAATTAGAGGACCTCGGGGTAAGTATTTCATGATTTCTAACGGTTGGTGCATAAAGAGGTTTATGGGATACCACACTCTAACATTGCAGGGACATCTTAGAAACTACCAATGCTTCTAGAAAGACCTCTGATGCCTATCACCTTATAATATGAGGATGTTAAGAAAGAATATTATCTTACCTTCCAATAAGTATTCCAAGATGAGCAGTATTCAGGTATAACATCGAATACTACATACACTGAACACTGAGAACGGCACACATTTCAAATCTCACTTCACTCACTTTCCCACTCATATAGCACTCACTATACACAAATATCACTCCCTCATTCTGGCTCTTTGCAGTCACCTGAAGGGAAGGAGGCCGAATTGTGCTGGGTGGTTCTTGACGGGCACCTTCTTGCCCTGGAGAGGAACTCCAGGCTGCAGGACCTCTGCTCAAATTGCAACGACGAATCCAAAGGCCAATTCCCGAAAATCCTTCCTTGAGCTGTGAAATCCCATCCCCGCGATCGAAGACACCCTTCAGCCAAGGTTGCTGTCTTTGTGAAACCCATAGGCCTCCGATATAAATTGAGAAAGGAATGCATTGAAATTATTTTGTTATGTAAGATCTTATGAAAAGAGCTCAAAATAACGTAACTTCCCTGAATGTATATTTTTGAAGCCACTCTCAACACTTAAAATTGCTCTATGGATCTCAAATAAAATTTATCTTGCCATCAAACATTGTCAAATGATGTAACAAAAAGAAATAAATTGGTTGAGAAAGGCTTTATATTCTGGACATATACACATTATGTATTCTGCTTATGGAAAATTAAACAAAACTATATTCAGTAATAACAAGAGGTTTTTATATAATAAAAATGTATTACGAGATATGCACAAGCATAATCATTTCTATTTTATAATTTAATCAAAAGCCTCAAAAAGCGCATTAGATGGGCATGTGAAGCCTTAAAAGTATTATTCTTAGATGCTAACAAATTTATGGACCACTCTTGTCTAGGTAAAGATATTCACTGAAATTATAAAGCATAGGTAAAGGTATTCACTGAAATTATAAAGGATCCTACAAATTAGGGAAAGCCATAGATAATGTGATACGCTTGCTATAAAAACAGGTAAAACCAGTAAAAGGTTCAGCTGGTGACAAACATAAGAAATATAATGTAGATAGTAATTTTGATTCTATGAAAAATAGTAAAGTTGATTCAATGGTAAATAGAAATGAGGACTCTATGGTGAAAAGTAATCTTGACTTTATGGTAAATAGCAATGTCGATGATAATTCTAATCAAATGAAAGAGGATATCAAGGTAAATGGAAATGATGAATTTGAAAAAAATGACCCTCTCCTGATCTCTGACATTAAAGGAGAGAAAGGTAAAAAATATATAAAAAATAATAAAAAGTTTTCTGATAATACTGCAAAGGAGATGGTAAATGGTAATCATCTATAGTTAATGCATCTTAATATCCCAAGGAATCAAACCTAAAATTAATAATATTGATTTTTTTCTAAATCAAGACCTTCCATTAAAAGCCTCAGTCATATGTCTGAATGAACACTGGCTACAGCAAGAACAAATGCACATATTAAATAAGATAAGAAATTACAGTGTAGTGGATTTTTACAGTAGAAAGCATTCTTAGCATGGAGCTCATGCATACTTATAAGGGTGGATAATGAGTTCATAATAAAAAGGAGAAATGATTTAAAAGTACAAAATGAAGATTATGTATTTGAATGCTCAGCCATAGAACTGGTTGCAATTCATACCATAGTTATATCCATATATAGAGCTTCCCCTCCTCAAAGGCTTGAAAAGTGGGCTCAACCCCTAATTGGATTACCCAGGGAATAATAATATCCAGTAAAAGGAAAAGACTTCTTCATCAAGAAGCAAAATCTACAAAAAACCCTCAAATTATACATTACTACAAGAAATACAGAGAAATATTAAATAAAGTCATTAGTAGCTAAGCTAAAATGAGGGCAAAGTCTAACTTTGCACAGAATGCAAACAATAAAAGAAAAGCAACCTGGTCATTAATCAAAGGTGAACTTGGCTTGAGGGACATCAAAAACAAGGAACTCTCAAGTGTAATTCTGAATGATAAAAAAATAAGTTACCCAAAACAGATATCCAACTCCCTAAATGATTATTTCATAAATATATCAGATGAAATAAATGTTACAGGATCAATAAATAAGGCCAAACATTTGACTAGCAATTACAAAATTATTGACAGCACCAGGTACAATTTTAACTTTGAACCAGTCAAGAAATACGTCATCAGTATCATATCCAAAATTAAAAATAAATGGTCATTTGGGTGGGATGAAATAATAAATCAATCTTTTAAATCGGGCATTTTGCCAGAGATACTAAAATACAGCATTATCGAACCAATTTATAAAGGAGGACAACCTGACTTAATGAAAAATTATAGGCCCATATCCCTACTTCCAACTTTCTCCAATCTTTCTCATAGAATTAAGGGGACGTGAGAGATGCTTGATGTACTTCTTTAAATTATTTTTAAAATTTACTGCCTACATCTTTTACCTCCGTGAGAATCAACTAGTGTGGCCTGGGAACTTCAGCTTCTCTTACACATATCTAGACCGCAGTCGCTTCAACGAGAGTTTAATACCATGATTTCATCGAGAAGATATCGGCCGTTGATATCTCAATGAAACACGGAACTTAGAAAACTATTCAATTATTGAGTTATGTTTAACGTTTAGGATATACTTACACTAAAAGGGGCAAACTGTAAAATACCTACCCATCTTCCGAGAAAAAGAGCGCTGACAACCTTCTGAAACTACAACGTCCGTCGACTTTGCCCTGCAACATAGTGGAGAATTAACCTGTAGCGCGGGCGAAAAGCACAGTGCAAACTGCCGCACACTTTTCCTGCCGCTCAGAGACGAAATTATCCGGACGCTAGAAAGGAAATAAGGCATTGTAAACCCTAAGAGTAACATGAAATCATCGAATCGGAAGTTCGTTGCAATCGCGAAGAGTCATCCATAAGACCGATAAATATTGAAAAACTAGATGTATAAACTTTTCAAAAGTTCTTAAATTGCCAAGCAGTCCAACGTTGAGAGACTCCAACAAAGTCACCACCGCCCCACGTTCAAATGTTCCGACTGCTATGATTCAACTGCAGAAAAGCGGCCGCACCAATTCCGCCAAAACTGACTTCCTGAACATTCATACCAACGCTACGAATTAAGAATGGAAAAAGGCGGTATATGATTTCTCTTGTTCCATCATAGCGAAGCGTGGATAAATATGTCTGGGAGTGTAGGGATACGGATTCATCATTCGAATGCATATTGTGTTTTCATAAAAGAGTTTTTTATGCGATATATCAGTAATGTTCATTATCTTAACTTCTCCAATTCTATAATCAATGAATTTACAGAGTGTTTGAGGAGGCCGCTAATGAATGTGTTTTGACGAATTTACTCTTCTCAATGGATTATCAATAAGGATTGGCCAGTTAAAATTTTTACAATCTTTCTACATTACATTGAAAATTATAAGGATTATTGGATGAAGATCTTGGAAATAATGATTGTAATCAATTTCATATTCCCTCCTAGTGGAATTGTTTGGGTTTCCACAAAATAACCAGCTAAAACTTTTCTTTGAAACTTCACAGTTAAGCAGTCATACTGCCTAAAGTTTTATAAGAGATGCTAAATTTTCCTACATTCTTTATTTCAGACTAATATATGAGTAACAGGGAACTGTAATTGCCTATAGATATTCATAGGGATCCAATTAGTGTGGGCTATTGATTTCATCATACAGATATTTCCAACAAATTTCTTACATTTAAACTGTACTGCATCTCGATTTAAAATTTTACATTTTCTGAATATCTACAACTGCATTTATTACGTAGAAGAATATTAAAATTATTGAATTACTTTGTTCTTACTCTCATCTACTAATTTCATTTTATTCATTGTTGAGGGGGTGAATGAATGTTTTTGTTGAAAGAAAATATCAAGCTCCTTAATTCTGAATAAATAACCTCATCAATTGTATACGTTGCTTTTGTTGATTCCCAAAGAGAATGCCATCTTTATGGGCACCATGTCTTTAGGTTCTAATTTCATGTTTAACACCTTTATTTACTAATAATGCAAGTCAAGAGGAGGACATGATAGATGTAATCAATCTAGCTGCTCAACAGCAAATATTTTGATCTGTGTTCTTTGATGTGAAACAAGCAGTGATTTCAGAGTATGCAAATGTGGCCATCAATCAACAAGGTGTTATCAGTCCTTCGTCAAAGATAAAGAAGGTGTTGTTTTATGCTGAAAATCACTTACAGCTTTTTAGGAGGCCCTAAAAATTCTCTCGTCATGGGAATCTTCTCAAATATTGACTATAAGGTTTTAAAAATGTATGCCATACATTATTTTTAAGAGAAATGGGAAGATCTGCCATAACATTTTCTTCCATATTTGGTGATAAATAAAAGTCAAGAAGAGGATTTAGCAATTTAATACATGTTCAGTAAAGCATAATTTTACATAGAGAGATAGTTTAGAATATTTTCATGAATACAAAGTCTGATAATATTTTAATTTATTTCAGATACCTTGGATAAGCTACACTATTATATCATTAAAGCTCTTTCTCTGCTCAAGGTGCATGAATTCCAAAACTCCAGTTTCAACGAACTTGATAATTTTACAGACTGACATCATCATCCATTGTCTATATTCAGTAAAAAACAACAGCTTAAATACATTGAAATATGTAACATTTCTAAGGAATGATCACAATTCTTGTATACACACTTGGCATTAATAACTAAACCAAGAAATATCAAGATTGCAATTTATAAATATTTAAGGACCTGCTCATGAAATATCTAATTAAAGATATATGAAAAAGTTTTGGAAATTTCAAGGAGTAATTCATTCAAAGAAAACTAAAGGTAAATATTTCTCTATAGTAAATAGAATTGAGGATAGTCACTTTCTTCATCGTTCATTGAAGATCATTTACAACACACTTTGATTGCTATCTAGCTATTGCTATGAAGAAGAGCAGGGGGTGTTTCTTAGTCTCCACGGATTGGCAGCAATGAATTCGGATTCAATCTGAGTTGATCGTAAAGTAATCCATCTCCCAACATCTCCCCCAAGTAATCTCCTGAATTTGAGTGGGATGTGTGGTAATATTTTACATGATTTTGTTTGTTTATACTTATCATGGTTTTCCAACTTCTTTCACCACTTGATCATTATCATTGTTTATGAATTCTTCTAGCTTGTTGTTACTTCTGTTTTTTGAATGATTTATACCTCTAATTCTGCTTCTTTAGTACCTTATCTTCATTACATAGAACTTTTTAGTAAAGTTAGCTGTAAAGAACTCCCAATAGCAGTTTTATATAGGAATTTTTTTAATTAGAGAGTTTATAATCTCTTTATTTCTCTGGTACTTATTTATAGCTTCATTTCTTCTGTATGTAATATTTTCTTTCTCTCTTTAATATTCCCTTTAAACCCAGCTGTATTTTTATTTCTTTCCTCTTCCTTCTTTGCCACTAACTCATTTTCCTTCATTCATTCTTATTGCCTGTGCATTCCACTTTGTCTGAGGTGGCCTTTAATACCAATCTTGGATTATAGTCCTAAATTTGCATTGTTATAAATAGATTTTTCATTTCCTTATGGTTTCACCTCTGCTATTTCAAATACTGCACACTGGGGGAGGAAACCAATGAAATTTGTGCATTTTTAGTGGAAATTCTGTGAATAATTAGAAACTGCGAAGAAGTACTGTCAATAAAAGTTTAATCAATACAATAACATCTTCAGTGAGCGCCACTTTCCATTGGTAATTTAATTTTTCATTACAATTATATAAGCAATAACAGCTGATTAACATTTTCTAAAAAACACTGCAGCTAATCATCCATCATCTCCCAAAAATGTACCCATAATTGCATTTTCACTGGAATAAAAAAGTCTGTGATTAATTATTTACATCGAAGTATATCAAAACATTCGCTCTGTACCTCTTTTTTCATTGTTTTATTCCAATGAATACAAGGTATGATTGAAAATATTTTATGTTCATGCAAATTGAATTGTATTTTCCTTTCACAGGTCCTGTGGTAAATGCAGAATGAAGCAAACACCAGGACCTCTTTTTAATGACTCAGAAGATAGCAGGGATATCTTAGCTTTGGGCAGTTATGCAATGTCTATCAGTCGGCTGACACCTTTGGATATCAATATTTTTTGGAGTTATCCATAAAATTCAGTAAATTTACTGAGTCTGCATTCAAATTTTTGGTGATAAATTAACATGATTGGAGAATTAATTAGCTTTCTGATGTTCATAATTATTGCAAAATTCTTTGTACATGTTGTAATTTATTGTATTAGCCAAATAGTATACCATAAAATTCTTATTCTTGCTCAACTGTTATAACTCTCTGATAATTTCCTTAACAGTAGAACACCAAGTAAAATTACTACAAAAGTGTAAACAAAATTTTTACTAACTCCAATATGTAAATATTAAAATTTATTCAGTCCAAAGTAAACAAAAAAATCTAAGTCCAGAATGTAAACAAACCTTAAAACTTTCATTTTAGCTAAAACATTTCATGAAAGTTGGAAAAATTTAATGTCAGGATCTCCAAGAGAATCTTGGACAGGTTCTGGCCTCGTGACCACTACTTTTCCATGGAGCAGCTGAACTTGCAGGTTCAACCGCTCCTTATAATTCAATAACGCATTCTTTATTTGGAAAATTCTTTTCATTCCATTCTCACACCATACACTTTAGATGTCAATATGCCATTCACAAATATTAAAAAAAATCACTAAAACAAGCAATTCTTCATTCCTGCTGCTTCCAGCATTCTCTATTCCTCTGCTTTTACCTGCATCTGGAGATAAAAATGCAAATTTCAATATTTTTGCTTTTACTATTTACCTTTGAAAACTTATCCCACAAGTATATTCAGAGAAATCATTATATTCACATGAATTTCACAGAATAGATAAATAAAATATATTACCACTTGTCGAAAAATAATACTTTATATTCTGGAAAGTTAATATGATTCACATAAATCTCAGAATGCCTGAATAGAAACAAATTAGAATTATCCATTTAAAAAAATGAAAATAAATATAAGAAAATGAATCAAATGGCCAATGAAATTAATAGAAATTATTCTTTAAAAATATTAACTTTAAAAATAAATCATTAATACAGCACAAAGTTTCTATGAGGAAAAGGAACTTGCTTTTTAGCAGTCATTAAAGTAATAGTTAAATGTCAAATAAGAAACTTCTCATAGCATTAACCAGTAAAAGCAATCATACCCAAAATTATTACTTTCATTTTTACACTTCAATGAATTACAAAAAATTAAATTACCATAATAGCTGTAACCTGTGCCCAAATTCAATAATGTCTAACAAAACTTACATACTTCGCTATATTGCCTATCCTTTTTCAAGAAATAAAACAAAATTACCCTGCAGTAAAGTAGAGCATTCAATGAAGTAGTATAAGAAATTTCTGCAATAAATCAGAACAAATATTGTTTATCAAAAATTTATTTTTAAGTCTGTAACATTTAATATTTATTCTTTATTTTTAAAGTCTACTTTAATCTCTACAAAATTACTAATAATTTCAATACAATTGTTAATTAACCATTTTTTATTCACCAATCATTAATTATAAAATAACCTTCATACTTACAAAGACAGCTATTGTTACAGCTATTTCAATCAACTGCTGGCCAGGTTACAATGACATGGCTGAATTTACAGTCCCCTGAAGAATAAAATAAATCAGAAAATGCTTTAGCAAGCAAAATTTCAAAATATAAACTTAAATGAGTCTTTGAATAAGGAGAAATAATACTTTATTTCATATGAAAACATTACTCTATCAGAATCGACAAATGTTTCACATCCTAATTCTCTGCCAAGAATTGAACCAGCATTATATTTATAGTAAACATTCTTTTACTCATGGTTGCATTAAAATTTTTATCTCAATATTTAATTACATATAAATACATTCCACAACAATATGCAAAAATATTTCCATGCTCTAACATTTTATTCTATTTAAATCACAGTATTTTTTTCAATTGTCTGAAACAAGTAAATTGTTAAATCCTGCAATTAATTTCCTCAAATGCTGAAGGATTTAAGACATCTCAAATTATTGCTACAGATTACCACAGGTCCTCCAGGTTGGGGGTTGGACATGGGAAAGACAAATCCACTCCATAGAAAGAAAATAACATTGTAAATTCTGAAAGAGTTATATGCATTGGTAAACATATGACAGCCTGGCCTGGAAAAAGGTTATAGATTTATGATTTGGAACGTTGAACACACTATTACTTTACAGAGCTATGAAAGAACTAATCAATGTATTAAAAAAACAATGTGCTCTATGGATTTACTATGGAGTTATTCATTTTAATAGTTTTAAGGGTGTATTTCTCTAGAAAATTTTTTTAAAAGAATTATCGCACAAGCTTGATGAAAGTTTCATAAGAAGTATAGTTAATCAAGACTCATCCTAATCGTCTGTTTAATACTTATCGCCATTGAGAGTTAAGGGGCACTACAATTAGATATGTTTAAAATATCAATCTATCGAATCTAATTTTTAAGACAAACATTATATTAATAGAAATATGAAATATATTTTAAAAAATTTAATGACACATTTGAAGTAACTTAAATATCTTTCTAGTTAAAGTTAATTTATATTAGTTGTCATCAATTGCATTTTTATATAGATTTTTGAAAATTACTTTCAGAAAGCTATGCATTAATTTATCAACTTCATAAAATAACAATCAAACAGTGTTGGAGATATCGTTGCCTCTTGGTCATTGGACGCCGGGTTCCTTTTCGTTTCTTTCATCAAATCCAAAGCTTAAAAAAATGTAACTTTCAGAAGAGCTGCTCATTTCCTTATGAAGGTTATCAGTACTCTCATACATCTTATTCGCAGAAATAATACATATTTTCCAAGCTTATCACTCTCATATCTTCTACTATCAGTATTAGCTTAAGGTAAAATCTATTTATTTTCATGTATCGACAATATGATGGCAGAGAATATTAATATATTCCTATTAAAAAATTGAATACAATGTTGATTTATTAAAGAATGCCTACTCTTCAAATCGATCAGCCAAGTTATTCTGGAAGACTTTCTTCCTTTTCCGTATAACTAACCTCTCCTCTCTCAACCTAGAATTGTCACTGACTTTCCCTAGAACGACTACAGGTAATTTTTCAGTCGGCACAGCATCATCGCTGATATTCCGATATCTTTTAGGCGAATAGCCCAGCATTTGTTGCTGCAAAGACTTCATGAAGCATGTACTCGCGAAATGCACTGAGAAAATCGTAGCTAAATATATAATTACAAGATTATTGTTGTGAATGTTGATTATTTCACTGAAGTTATTAAACCCATTCACTAATAATAATGATGAAATAAGAAATATAAACGGTTCACTTACCATTAACTACGTTGAATTTGTTCTTATGGCCACATGCTCTCACCCACTTCGCCTTGTATACGGCGTTCTTTGGGAATTTGAAGCATTTCAAAGCTGCTTGGCGTTACTTTTTGTATAATTGTTGCATCCATAGAGTGCACAAGATGGCATACTCTCGTAGAATATTTATTTTCGGTAAAACAAATACCACGTGGCAGCATTACTTTCTCTTAAGTTAAGACATTTACACTCACTGCCTCATGCTCACATGTTGGAAGAAAAATAGTTTTCGCGTTTCGCGCGTTCTCTAAATAACGGTTGAGGATTGAGGAAGAGATACAACGAAGGAGCGAAACACAAAGCCATAAAAATTACAAAATTAACTGTAATGTTTTTCTTTTACGAGATTTTGTGATATAGCAAGGATAAGTTTTATCTTTACTCTATTATAAGTTTTTGTTTTCTTTTACAATAGCAAGATAAATGTTTTTGATGTGAAGAAATCTCTGATTTCCTCTCAAACTGGCTTATACTTTGAGGTGCTTAGTTTCCGTGATTGACTTTTCATTTTCCCCTGTCTTAAAATATTCAATTTTTTCTTTTCCACTGACTTAAAATCATTGTTTGAAAATATCATCATTCTATAATTTCTATCGGTTTGAAAGGACCTCGGAATCTCTTTCCAAAATAAATTGCTGATAAGAAGATGATTTAGGTACTGGCTTAGTGAACTACTCGAACTTTCTTATAGAATTAAAAGAAGGTTGCTATAAAACATTGAACATCGCTATTGTATACAATTTCGGAATCCTGGGAATGAACATGCATCAGAAGGAAATTTCTAAAAGTATGGTATGCCATCGACGTTATATTCTGTATATTTGAATGTTAACCATGTTTGACTAAGATATTACTTAAATTGGATAAATGAGTAGTTTCTCTTGAGGCTGTCATAAACGGAAAAAATATGTGTTGGATGAGAAAATTGAGGTGAGTGAGTGCGTTATACTTTTAAAAGAGGTCGTTGCTCCTACTCAAAGTAATCAGTTGGTCGAGGAGGAACGCAAGAAATGCCATTACCTATTGTGATTTATCCAAAAATCTGGATTTAACATACCTCTTACACTTTAGGTTGTTAAATCCATGTGAGTGTATGTATTACTGTTGCCGTAGCTTCTCACTTCCCTATCTCTATCAAAACAGTCTCCCTCTTGAATTCCTGGTGAATTCATTGCTTTATTCACTTCTTCCAATCACTCCTGTATCTTGCTTTTCAAATTTGTCATGGAATGTGGTGAGATAAAAAGTTTCTCATAGCCAATACATTTTAAATACGAAGGAATATTTTCAATATCACCAAGCGATGAATATGTAGCCATACCAAACCACCACCCATTCATCTCAATCATTAAAATTCTGTCGAAAAATATGAGAGTACGTAGGGTCAGCCATCAACCGAGGGGAGCAAAATTTCAACATGAGCCTCATACGCGCTTCTTATCCCCGTGTGATACTTACAGGGTTGGAATTACAGGTAAAAAGGCCCTAAAACTATTTCACCAAGTCCCTATTATTTCGCGTATTTTTAACGTCTTCTACATTATAATAATTGTAAAACTTATAATAAACAGTTGAAATACAAACAATGCAAGTAGTTTTGTATGCATTCAAAATTAATTGAAAATTTTACATTCATAGCTAACAGTAGCATTCAATGAGCATTATGACCAAACCTCATTCGCACTATCTTTTTGTGTATTTTAGAACTTTTAAAGGTGATAAATATAGCGAGAAGAATGTTTAAGAACGTAATGGTTTGTGACTGCAACCATTTCAAGAGGAATCCACAGAAGAAATCAAGTTTATTCGATTCACACTTCAATGACACCGAAAATAATTAATTAAAGAATTCAAAATTAATGTGAAAGATGGTAGTCTCGTATCCGTCATCATTATTCATTCAGGATAATCGATCCTAGCACATTTTCTCTCAATTGATTTGGACGGTATAGTAAAAATTCCAACTGCATAGATGATAAAATTTACTGATTTTTTACCGATCGAGTTTTAATTTCGATGCTAATCAAATGAAACAAAATTTATCTAAAACACACAGAGAATGCCTCGAGACTTCATACTACACATTTACTTATAGATTTTTTAATGTATTTAAAGTAATAGCCTAGATATGGCCATGAGTTTGCCTTACTTTACTTGTGTAGATTGCATTCACATACGCTGTGATAAAACAGGTGATCGATATGGACTCCTTACGTATATAATTTTAAAGGCTAATAACTGCTCTCTTCAACGATGTATAATATTACTTACTATTATATTATATAATATAACCCATTATAACCGCAGAGTTTTGGAAGCAAAGGCATCAAATTCGAGGTCTATATATTTTTGGTCCGACAATGATTCAAACAGCGCGGAAATTTTCTTTCTCCCATCTCAGTGCTAAACATAAGCTCAGAGCGGCTCAGAGGCAGGGTTTGCAAAAATTTCCTTCAGCCTACTCGTGCCTTTCGTCTCAGACTCGAATTTTATGACAGGAAGGGAAAGGAAGGGGGTTTGCCTCGGTATCCTCGGAATAACGGGACCTCGTGTGCGACGTTTCCCTCTGTGCGAGAAGCAATGCTAGAATATATACTGATTCGTTATAACCATTTTATAATAACTGAATTCTTGCATTACGACATCCGTATTGTTATAATACTATTCTGCTAGGTCAATGCCACCAAACTCAGGATACTAATAAATCTTTGCGATATTAATAAAGCAAATAAATCCATTTCAACTCTTCAGGCGGAGTTATGACTCTAGCAGACCATGTTTTTCCTCACTCTCTCTCTCTCTCTCTCACTTCTTAAGGCTCGCTCGGAGGAAATTCGCTGCCTGTTATGCGGGTTGCGGCTTAGGTGGTTTTTTTTGGAACTAGCTGTACAGTCACTTACAAAAAAAAGTTACCACTTGCAAGGGGCAACTCGTCCAATAGACCCCTCGTTTCGGGCGAGCGAGCCTCCAGAAGAGAGAGAGAGAGAGAGCGAAAATAAAGATGGAGGACGTTGTCTGCTATGCAGGTCCACGTTGAGCGTTTGAAAGGATTCGTTTTCGTTATTGTTGTTAAAATAACTTATTTAAAGCGATTTTTTAGTGACATTAACATGGCAGAGTAATATTATAGCGATTCGGAGGTCGGAATGGATTAATTTGGTGATTTTAAAGTTGTTTTTTAGATATAGTTTTACTTTAGATTTTTTGCATGTAGTATAGCAATCGTGAATATATTCCAAGCTAAAAATTTTAGAAAAGAGATATTCCGCAGTTTGTGCTTGCAAGACCCTGAAACCTGGCGTTACAACATGAATTCTTTGACAATGTTCTAGTCTAATCCAAGATATTTTCTTAAACGTATCGGAAGTATGGTCATACTTTTTCAAGTTAATTATAAATCAAACAGACGCATTCTGGGCACGTTGCGTCTTGCTAGCTAGTTCTTGCGATAAATCACAGATTGAAATTACCAATTGCATTTTAATATAAGGCGTTAGGAACATCTGAGGGGATGAATGGTAGAGTAAACTTTTTCAGAAATTTTCACGACCGTGCTCCGAAGCGGTGCCGACCATTTCAGGGAAAAATGGAGTGGGTAGTGAAGGACGGGCAAGAACTCTCCCCCTCCCCCTTTATCTGGGGGAGGAAAACAGCAATAAAGTTGAGGGCTAAATATAAGCTATATAATTAGCTATAAATGCTAATTATTTAAACGAAAGCATTGTATTGATAGAGCGACATAATTCAAAATATTATTTTTGAAATTGTTCATTATGTCCTAAGAAACCATTAAAAATATAATGAAATAAGTATTTATTTTGACGGGAAGGTACTGCTAGAGTCAAATTCGGGTGGAAATCTATTTTCCTAAATTTATATTTAAGTATTAAATTCGAAAGTATTGCGCTGGAAAATCGAGTTACATTAAAATAAGATGACTAAAATATACCATTGGCTGATCCGAAATAATATGAAATGTAACAAGTATTTGTTTGACTTCCGGCCGCCAAGGATCGAGGCAAGCATCTTCGGAAAGCTACTCACAATACATCCAATATAAAAGATGTAATTGGAAACGATGTATTCGCTAAGATGCTCCTTAAGAAACTGAGAAAAGGATTTTAATTCGGGAGTACACGGCAGCAAAGCTGGAATGCCCCTCGATACACAACGGAAATTTAAATTTCGATTTTTCCATATTCTGTGCGTCTCTGATTCTGTCATTACATAAGTTTGAACTTTCAAGTTTAATGTGACCTCTCGATAGAATCCGTCTACGTATCATCGCACGTTGAGTATTTCGTATCTGCGTTTATGTTTTTTTATACGCGAGGTGAAGATCCTTACTGCTGTCCCCCAATAGATTCTGTGAATGGAGTCGGAAAACGAAACGCTGTCCATACAATGTTTTATCAGTAATATAATTAAAGCATAACGTTTCGAGAAGAATTCTTAATCATCCAAAAAGAAAATCCTACCGATAACCGACCAAACTTTATTGGAATCACGTAGAACATAATTAACATTCTTACAGATCATTAGCTAAGGTTGCGAAGACATTTTATATTTCCATTTTTACATTTAATTTGCCATTTAAATGGACTAGGAACATTAACAGATTTAACAAGACAATGCGAAGTGCCCCTTAACTCTAACTAGAGATTTTCAAACATCCTAGGATAAAAATACAAGACTTGATTGAATGATCATTTTCATACCATGCATCGATTAAATTAAACTATGCCGTTGGAATGAAGATTGAAAGCTATAAGAAAGAATTCTTACTGCGTTTACAATGGTACATACATTACGGCCCGAGTCACCCGAATCGATCCGTGGAAACTTGTTTAACATAACGCTTTTATACATTGAAGGGGGTGAATGTCTATAATATGAATCTTTTCATAGTTGTAACACCGCATCTTCGATCCTTATGTGAAAATGAAACCAAACTCTTTTCCGGTATTGAATTCCTAAACTGCCTGTTTATCATGATCGTTAATAATTCAAGGATATTTACATTCCCGCTTCGAAATACTCTTCCCCTTACGAAAACACCAAAAAGCTAATGTAACTAAAAAAGAGAGGTATAATTAAGTACATATTTACGCAATATGTGGAATAAACTGACTTTGTAACCACTCTCACACTATTAAGTTGTAGATTTACCAAACGTTAAGTGCACTTTGTAGTTGCAAATTTAAATTAACTCGGCGTTGGAAATGTCGACGTGATTATGAGATATTTCCTAAGTGTCAATTCCTACGCCTTGACGAAAATATATATTTTTGGACTGCCACAGATCCGATTATTGAATTCTATCATTATTACCCATGAATAATTCTAAAATTTCTATTCCGATTCAGCTGAATTCCTTGCGCAATTTTATGTAAGAGAGACTTGGACGATCGCAACGTTCGTCAAGGGGACTGGTTGTTCACAGCCTCAGAAAATATTCCTACATCTCGATGGAATTTTTAAATCATTTCTAATTGTTTTGATGAATAGAAATAAAGATACCACCGATAAATGAGAAAATCACGTGTACTTCTTATCAGAACGGTCCTTTTTATCTATCATCGAACTGGGGACCTTTTGGTAGATGAAAAGGTCATTGGTACAGGTATAGGATTAAAAAGTCTAGAAAGTTTAGAAGTCTTGCAATTTATGTATTCTTGGGGGCAATCTACAAACACCATACTTTGGGAAATTAGAGTAATTCAACCGCAAGTATATTAGGAATAGGAGAAATGAACAATAATGCTTATGATAGCTGTCCAATTGATACAGAAATGATCTAGCTTCTCATACCTTAGCATAGTTTAAAAGAGAGACATTTGACAAAAAAATATATCCAGGAGAATCCACACTGCCGTCGTAGTAATACTAATATCAAGGCCATCAACCACAATGATATTAATCTAACACACTTTCATTCACATGAATATTTTTTTCTGAAGTGCGTAAGATGATTTATAAATCTTATTTGGCTATGATGATGGAGCTTGAAGGCGATCAAAATGAACATAAATGCTTCTCCTGTGAGCACGCTTGAAAAGATTTTTCTTTCTGGAATCTTTCTGAGGAGAATTTTGCCTTAAATCGATTAACTTTGGACGCATGCACATTGTCGCATCAACTGTGCGGTTTAAAATCTTCTTCTTATAGTCAATCGATGGCTTATGCTGTTTATGGATTTTCATTGAAATGGACAAAATATCACGCATATCCTCTTCGGCGATAAATGAAGCAAGACTATCATAATGCAATACTGCGAAAATTTTGAATCTTTTCAAGTATCTCTTTTTGCAGAAACGCAGCCCAAGACCGGCGGTAAGAAACTTGCAAGCATAGCGCTGTTTTACGTTCTTGACTACAGCTCGTGCGAAGATTTAATCTAATTTAAGCTTTCCGTATATGTATATATTTTATAATCGATTAGAATGAATTTCGATGATTCAATTTATAAGAAATAGTAATATTACGTTTAGAATTATCGCCAGTTCTACTAATCTATAATGTCATTCGAGAGTGGACTTGAAATACCCACTAAAAAACGAATCCGAAGATGCAATACATAACATTCACGCAAATTGTAAAACGTCGTCACACAAGAAGGGAAGAATTATTCTTTATTGTGATAATGGGCCACGGTCAATCCAAGACGAGTCACATCGTGTCAAAGAAGTAAAGATGATGTTAAACCCTTTGGTATTTTTTCTAGAGAAATTTGAATATAAGTTTAACTTCGGACGAACTTTAGACAAGTTTCATGTTGATAATATTGAATGAAGATTCATAATCACTTTGCGGGTTTTATTATTTTGTCAGTTGTAAAGTAAGAGGCACCTGTGATAAAAATTGATTCATTTTATTAACAATAAACCGTTCCCTATTTATCGGAATACCATAAAACGGTTGAATGCAATCAAAAAATTAAATGACAACCGTTGGAGGCTTTTTAAAATGTATGAGGAAAAATTAACCATGTCATTGTGTTACAGAATGCATACGCTGATGCCTTGGTTAGTGTTCTTCCAAATGTTATGTATAATTAATAAATTAAGTGCATCGAGGGGTAGAGAAAGTTATGTTATTCAACCTCCTTCATAGGATCAACATATTATAACAACTATAAATGGGAATTAATGTCAGTATTGATCGGAAACTTATATATAATTGAAAGAAATCCATGAGTACATGTTCGAGACCCGCTAAGAGGTATTTACCGATGAATCGAGAGGTACGCACTATTTAATCAGCTATAAATAAAAATGGCACACTGATGAAATTCCATTTCTTTTGGTAATAACACTGTATCGTCCCTATCGCTTGACTAATGTAATTTCTGAGTTGAAATAGTCCCGTGTAATCGTTAAACCCGAATAGTGTATGTTTTTATCGTCGACTATGATTTTTCTATGGCTACGATCGGGGAATCATAAAGTAAATTAAAATTTCTATCCTCGCTAACGGTTCATTTTAAGTCATGCAAAGAATGAGTGTCTCGCATATTTTGCTACTCAAATAAAATCGATCGAGCACTTATTCACGCACATCCTGCTTATTCATATTTTACCGCGTAATATTAGTATTCAAACACATGAGAAGTGTTGAAGTGAGCATTGCATTGTCGTCCATGTTGCCATCTGTATGGAAAATATGATGAATAACATACTAATCGCGACTTACTCGACCATAGTTACAACAAAGTATTGCAAGTGTAAACTTAGATACCTTTATTTATGATGTTAGTCACTGAAAACGCCTCTATGATAGCGCGGAAATACCCTAGATAATTAAAATGTAGCAGAGGCATAGTTCATGCACGATTCATATATAAGGCATTCATTATGAGGAAAAGGTTTTTTAGAAGATTTCAAAATGGTTTTAATCTATGATTCTAACATCTCTTACGGATGTGTTAAGAGTAGGACATGTAAATCATGTGAATCCTCCATGCCTTTTTATCCGTAAAGCAAATCTAGTATCAGTAAAGTAATCGGAAATAATCTTCACCTAAAAGCAATGCCTTAAGCTTTCTAAGGGTGATCCTGTAAACACTATTCACTCTAATCGCCTTGTTTCGCAGGAAAAATGTAGCATGATGAGGAACAGCCCCTCCCCCTTTAAAAATTTTCAAATCTAACCCTTGCACCAGGTGGTAAACAGGGGAAAGAAAAATTAGAGGACCTCGGGGTAAGTATTTCATGATTTCTAACGGTTGGTGCATAAAGAGGTTTATGGGATACCACACTCTAACATTGCAGGGACATCTTAGAAACTACCAATGCTTCTAGAAAGACCTCTGATGCCTATCACCTTATAATATGAGGATGTTAAGAAAGAATATTATCTTACCTTCCAATAAGTATTCCAAGATGAGCAGTATTCAGGTATAACATCGAATACTACATACACTGAACACTGAGAAAGGCACACATTTCAAATCTCACTTCACTCACTTTCCCACTCATATAGCACTCACTATACACAAATATCACTCCCTCATTCTGGCTCTTTGCAGTCACCTGAAGGGAAGGAGGCCAAATTGTGCTGGGTGGTTATCGACGGGCACCTTCTTGCCCTGGAGAGGAACTCCAGGCTGCAGGATCTCTGCTCAAATTGCAACGACGAATCCAAAGGCCAATTCCTGAAAATCCTTCCTTGAGCTGTGAAATCCCATCCCAGCGATCGAAGACACCCTTCAGCCAAGGTTGCTGTCTTTGTGAAACCCATAGGCCTCCGATATAAATTGAGAAAGGAATGCATTGAAATTATTTTGTTATGTAAGATCTTATGAAAAGAGATCAAAACAACGTAACTTCCCTGAATGTATTTTTTTGAAGCCACTCTCAACACTTAAAATTGCTCTATGGATCTCAAATAAAATTTATCTTGCCATCAAACATTGTCAAATGATGTAACAAAAAGAAATAAATTGGGTGAGAAAGGCTTTATATTCTGGACATATACACATTATGTATTCTGCTTATGGAAAATTAAACAAAACTATATTCAGTAATAACAAGAGGTTTTTATATAATAAAAATGTATTACGAGATATGCACAAGCATAATCATTTCTATTTTATAATTTAATCAAAAGCCTCAAAAAGCGCATTAGATGGGCATGTGAAGCCTTAAAAGTATTATTCTTAGATGCTAACAAATTTATGGACCACTCTTGTCTAGGTAAAGATATTCACTGAAATTATAAAGCATAGGTAAAGGTATTCACTGAAATTATAAAGGATCCTACAAATTAGGGAAAGCCATAGATAATGTGATACGCTTGCTATAAAAACAGGTAAAACCAGTAAAAGGTTCAGCTGGTGACAAACATAAGAAAAATAATGTAGATAGTAATTTAGATTCTATGAAAAATAGTAAAGTTGATTCAATGGTAAATAGAAATGAGGACTCTATGGTGAAAAGTAATCTTGACTTTATGGTAAATAGCAATGTCGATGATAATTCTAATCAAATGAAAGAGGATATCAAGGTAAATGGAAATGAT
This sequence comes from Pachydiplax longipennis, assembly GCA_036926295.1. Lineage (NCBI taxonomy): Eukaryota > Metazoa > Arthropoda > Insecta > Odonata > Libellulidae > Pachydiplax > Pachydiplax longipennis. Next base: position 5,647,708 of record JAVFKF010000024.1, on the reverse strand, counting down.
GAATTTGAAAAAAATGACTCTCTCCTGATCTCTGACATTAAAGGAGAGAAAGGTAAAAAATATATAAAAAATAATAAAAAGTTTTCTGATAATACTGCAAAGGTGATGGTAAATGGTAATCATCTATAGTTAATGCATCTTAATATCCAAGGAATCAAACCTAAAATTAATAATATTGATTTTTTTCTAAATCAAGACCTTCCATTAAAAGCCTCAGTCATATGTCTGAATGAACACTGACTACAGCAAGAACAAATGCACATATTAAATAAGATAAGAAATTACAGTGTAGTGGATTTTTACAGTAGAAAGCATTCTTAGCATGGAGCTCATGCATACTTATAAGGGTGGATAATGAGTTCATAATAAAAAGGAGAAATGATTTAAAAGTACAAAATGAAGATTATGTATTTGAATGCTCAGCCATAGAACTGGTTGCAATTCATACCATAGTTATATCCATATATAGAGCTTCCCCTCCTCAAAGGCTTGAAAAGTGGGCTCAACCTCTAATTGGATTACCCAGGGAATAATAATATCCAGTAAAAGGAAAAGACTTCTTCATCAAGAAGCAAAATCTACAAAAAACCCTCAAATTATACATTACTACAAGAAATACAGAGAAATATTAAATAAAGTCATTAGTAGCTAAGCTAAAATGAGGGCAAAGTCTAACTTTGCACAGAATGCAAACAATAAAAGAAAAGCAACCTGGTCATTAATCAAAGGTGAACTTGGCTTGAGGGACATCAAAAACAAGGAACTCTCAAGTGTAATTCTGAATGATAAAAAAATAAGTTACCCAAAACAGATATCCAACTCCCTAAATGATTATTTCATAAATATATCAGATGAAATAAATGTTACAGGATCAATAAATAAGGCCAAACATTTGACTAGCAATTACAAAATTATTGACAGCACCAGGTACAATTTTAACTTTGAACCAGTCAAGAAATACGTCATCAGTATCATATCCAAAATTAAAAATAAATGGTCATTTGGGTGGGATGAAATAATAAATCAATCTTTTAAATCGGGCATTTTGCCAGAGATACTAAAATACAGCATTATCGAACCAATTTATAAAGGAGGACAACCTGACTTAATGAAAAATTATAGGCCCATATCCCTACTTCCAACTTTCTCCAATCTTTCTCATAGAATTAAGGGGACGTGAGAGATGCTTGATGTACTTCTTTAAATTATTTTTAAAATTTACTGCCTACATCTTTTACCTCCGTGAGAATCAACTAGTGTGGCCTGGGAACTTCAGCTTCTCTTACACATATCTAGACCGCAGTCGCTTCAACGAGAGTTTAATACCATGATTTCATCGAGAAGATATCGGCCGTTGATATCTCAATGAAACACGGAACTTAGAAAACTATTCAATTATTGAGTTATGTTTAACGTTTAGGATATACTTACACTAAAAGGGGCAAACTGTAAAATACCTACCCATCTTCCGAGAAAAAGAGCGCTGACAACCTTCTGAAACTACAACGTCCGTCGACTTTGCCCTGCAACATAGTGGAGAATTAACCTGTAGCGCGGGCGAAAAGCACAGTGCAAACTGCCGCACACTTTTCCTGCCGCTCAGAGACGAAATTATCCGGACGCTAGAAAGGAAATAAGGCATTGTAAACCCTAAGAGTAACATGAAATCATCGAATCGGAAGTTCGTTGCAATCGCGAAGAGTCATCCATAAGACCGATAAATATTGAAAAACTAGATGTATAAACTTTTCAAAAGTTCTTAAATTGCCAAGCAGTCCAACGTTGAGAGACTCCAACAAAGTCACCACCGCCCCACGTTCAAATGTTCCGACTGCTATGATTCAACTGCAGAAAAGCGGCCGCACCAATTCCGCCAAAACTGACTTCCTGAACATTCATACCAACGCTACGAATTAAGAATGGAAAAAGGCGGTATATGATTTCTCTTGTTCCATCATAGCGAAGCGTGGATAAATATGTCTGGGAGTGTAGGGATACGGATTCATCATTCGAATGCATATTGTGTTTTCATAAAAGAGTTTTTTATGCGATATATCAGTAATGTTCATTATCTTAACTTCTCCAATTCTATAATCAATGAATTTACAGAGTGTTTGAGGAGGCCGCTAATGAATGTGTTTTGACGAATTTACTCTTCTCAATGGATTATCAATAAGGATTGGCCAGTTAAAATTTTTACAATCTTTCTACATTACATTGAAAATTATAAGGATTATTGGATGAAGATCTTGGAAATAATGATTGTAATCAATTTCATATTCCCTCCTAGTGGAATTGTTTGGGTTTCCACAAAATAACCAGCTAAAACTTTTCTTTGAAACTTCACAGTTAAGCAGTCATACTGCCTAAAGTTTTATAAGAGATGCTAAATTTTCCTACATTCTTTATTTCAGACTAATATATGAGTAACAGGGAACTGTAATTGCCTATAGATATTCATAGGGATCCAATTAGTGTGGGCTATTGATTTCATCATACAGATATTTCCAACAAATTTCTTACATTTAAACTGTACTGCATCTCGATTTAAAATTTTACATTTTCTGAATATCTACAACTGCATTTATTACGTAGAAGAATATTAAAATTATTGAATTACTTTGTTCTTACTCTCATCTACTAATTTCATTTTATTCATTGTTGAGGGGGTGAATGAATGTTTTTGTTGAAAGAAAATATCAAGCTCCTTAATTCTGAATAAATAACCTCATCAATTGTATACGTTGCTTTTGTTGATTCCCAAAGAGAATGCCATCTTTATGGGCACCATGTCTTTAGGTTCTAATTTCATGTTTAACACCTTTATTTACTAATAATGCAAGTCAAGAGGAGGACATGATAGATGTAATCAATCTAGCTGCTCAACAGCAAATATTTTGATCTGTGTTCTTTGATGTGAAACAAGCAGTGATTTCAGAGTATGCAAATGTGGCCATCAATCAACAAGGTGTTATCAGTCCTTCGTCAAAGATAAAGAAGGTGTTGTTTTATGCTGAAAATCACTTACAGCTTTTTAGGAGGCCCTAAAAATTCTCTCGTCATGGGAATCTTCTCAAATATTGACTATAAGGTTTTAAAAATGTATGCCATACATTATTTTTAAGAGAAATGGGAAGATCTGCCATAACATTTTCTTCCATATTTGGTGATAAATAAAAGTCAAGAAGAGGATTTAGCAATTTAATAAATGTTCAGTAAAGCATAATTTTACATAGAGAGATAGTTTAGAATATTTTCATGAATACAAAGTCTGATAATATTTTAATTTATTTCAGATACCTTGGATAAGCTACACTATTATATCATTAAAGCTCTTTCTCTGCTCAAGGTGCATGAATTCCAAAACTCCAGTTTCAACGAACTTGATAATTTTACAGACTGACATCATCATCCATTGTCTATATTCAGTAAAAAACAACAGCTTAAATACATTGAAATATGTAACATTTCTAAGGAATGATCACAATTCTTGTATACACACTTGGCATTAATAACTAAACCAAGAAATATCAAGATTGCAATTTATAAATATTTAAGGACCTGCTCATGAAATATCTAATTAAAGATATATGAAAAAGTTTTGGAAATTTCAAGGAGTAATTCATTCAAAGAAAACTAAAGGTAAATATTTCTCTATAGTAAATAGAATTGAGGATAGTCACTTTCTTCATCGTTCATTGAAGATCATTTACAACACACTTTGATTGCTATCTAGCTATTGCTATGAAGAAGAGCAGGGGGTGTTTCTTAGTCTCCACGGATTGGCAGCAATGAATTCGGATTCAATCTGAGTTGATCGTAAAGTAATCCATCTCCCAACATCTCCCCCAAGTAATCTCCTGAATTTGAGTGGGATGTGTGGTAATATTTTACATGATTTTGTTTGTTTATACTTATCATGGTTTTCCAACTTCTTTCACCACTTGATCATTATCATTGTTTATGAATTCTTCTAGCTTGTTGTTACTTCTGTTTTTTGAATGATTTATACCTCTAATTCTGCTTCTTTAGTACCTTATCTTCATTACATAGAACTTTTTAGTAAAGTTAGCTGTAAAGAACTCCCAATAGCAGTTTTATATAGGAATTTTTTTAATTAGAGAGTTTATAATCTCTTTATTTCTCTGGTACTTATTTATAGCTTCATTTCTTCTGTATGTAATATTTTCTTTCTCTCTTTAATATTCCCTTTAAACCCAGCTGTATTTTTATTTCTTTCCTCTTCCTTCTTTGCCACTAACTCATTTTCCTTCATTCATTCTTATTGCCTGTGCATTCCACTTTGTCTGAGGTGGCCTTTAATACCAATCTTGGATTATAGTCCTAAATTTGCATTGTTATAAATAGATTTTTCATTTCCTTATGGTTTCACCTCTGCTATTTCAAATACTGCACACTGGGGGAGGAAACCAATGAAATTTGTGCATTTTTAGTGGAAATTCTGTGAATAATTAGAAACTGCGAAGAAGTACTGTCAATAAAAGTTTAATCAATACAATAACATCTTCAGTGACCGCCACTTTCCATTGGTAATTTAATTTTTCATTACAATTATATAAGCAATAACAGCTGATTAACATTTTCTAAAAAACACTGCAGCTAATCATCCATCATCTCCCAAAAATGTACCCATAATTGCATTTTCACTGGAATAAAAAAGTCTGTGATTAATTATTTACATCGAAGTATATCAAAACATTCGCTCTGTACCTCTTTTTTCATTGTTTTATTCCAATGAATACAAGGTATGATTGAAAATATTTTATGTTCATGCAAATTGAATTGTATTTTCCTTTCACAGGTCCTGTGGTAAATGCAGAATGAAGCAAACACCAGGACCTCTTTTTAATGACTCAGAAGATAGCAGGGATATCTTAGCTTTGGGCAGTTATGCAATGTCTATCAGTCGGCTGACACCTTTGGATATCAATATTTTTTGGAGTTATCCATAAAATTCAGTAAATTTACTGAGTCTGCATTCAAATTTTTGGTGATAAATTAACATGATTGGAGAATTAATTAGCTTTCTGATGCTCATAATTATTGCAAAATTCTTTGTACATGTTGTAATTTATTGTATTAGCCAAATAGTATACCATAAAATTCTTATTCTTGCTCAACTGTTATAACTCTCTGATAATTTCCTTAACAGTAGAACACCAAGTAAAATTACTACAAAAGTGTAAACAAAATTTTTACTAACTCCAATATGTAAATATTAAAATTTATTCAGTCCAAAGTAAACAAAAAAATCTAAGTCCAGAATGTAAACAAACCTTAAAACTTTCATTTTAGCTAAAACATTTCATGAAAGTTGGAAAAATTTAATGTCAGGATCTCCAAGAGAATCTTGGACAGGTTCTGGCCTCGTGACCACTACTTTTCCATGGAGCAGCTGAACTTGCAGGTTCAACCGCTCCTTATAATTCAATAACGCATTCTTTATTTGGAAAATTCTTTTCATTCCATTCTCACACCATACACTTTAGATGTCAATATGCCATTCACAAATATTAAAAAAAATCACTAAAACAAGCAATTCTTCATTCCTGCTGCTTCCAGCATTCTCTATTCCTCTGCTTTTACCTGCATCTGGAGATAAAAATGCAAATTTCAATATTTTTGCTTTTACTATTTACCTTTGAAAACTTATCCCACAAGTATATTCAGAGAAATCATTATATTCACATGAATTTCACAGAATAGATAAATAAAATATATTACCACTTGTCGAAAAATAATACTTTATATTCTGGAAAGTTAATATGATTCACATAAATCTCAGAATGCCTGAATAGAAACAAATTAGAATTATCCATTTAAAAAAATGAAAATAAATATAAGAAAATGAATCAAATGGCCAATGAAATTAATAGAAATTATTCTTTAAAAATATTAACTTTAAAAATAAATCATTAATACAGCACAAAGTTTCTATGAGGAAAAGGAACTTGCTTTTTAGCAGTCATTAAAGTAATAGTTAAATGTCAAATAAGAAACTTCTCATAGCATTAACCAGTAAAAGCAATCATACCCAAAATTATTACTTTCATTTTTACACTTCAATGAATTACAAAAAATTAAATTACCATAATAGCTGTAACCTGTGCCCAAATTCAATAATGTCTAACAAAACTTACATACTTCGCTATATTGCCTATCCTTTTTCAAGAAATAAAACAAAATTACCCTGCAGTAAAGTAGAGCATTCAATGAAGTAGTATAAGAAATTTCTGCAATAAATCAGAACAAATATTGTTTATCAAAAATTTATTTTTAAGTCTGTAACATTTAATATTTATTCTTTATTTTTAAAGTCTACTTTAATCTCTACAAAATTACTAATAATTTCAATACAATTGTTAATTAACCATTTTTTATTCAAAAATCATTAATTATAAAATAACCTTCATACTTACAAAGACAGCTATTGTTACAGCTATTTCAATCAACTGCTGGCCAGGTTACAATGACATGGCTGAATTTACAGTCCCCTGAAGAATAAAATAAATCAGAAAATGCTTTAGCAAGCAAAATTTCAAAATATAAACTTAAATGAGTCTTTGAATAAGGAGAAATAATACTTTATTTCATATGAAAACATTACTCTATCAGAATCGACAAATGTTTCACATCCTAATTCTCTGCCAAGAATTGAACCAGCATTATATTTATAGTAAACATTCTTTTACTCATGGTTGCATTAAAATTTTTATCTCAATATTTAATTACATATAAATACATTCCACAACAATATGCAAAAATATTTCCATGCTCTAACATTTTATTCTATTTAAATCACAGTATTTTTTTCAATTGTCTGAAACAAGTAAATTGTTAAATCCTGCAATTAATTTCCTCAAATGCTGAAGGATTTAAGACATCTCAAATTATTGCTACAGATTACCACAGGTCCTCCAGGTTGGGGGTTGGACATGGGAAAGACAAATCCACTCCATAGAAAGAAAATAACATTGTAAATTCTGAAAGAGTTATATGCATTGGTAAACATATGACAGCCTGGCCTGGAAAAAGGTTATAGATTTATGATTTGGAACGTTGAACACACTATTACTTTACAGAGCTATGAAAGAACTAATCAATGTATTAAAAAAACAATGTGCTCTATGGATTTACTATGGAGTTATTCATTTTAATAGTTTTAAGGGTGTATTTCTCTAGAAAATTTTTTTAAAAGAATTATCGCACAAGCTTGATGAAAGTTTCATAAGAAGTATAGTTAATCAAGACTCATCCTAATCGTCTGTTTAATACTTATCGCCATTGAGAGTTAAGGGGCACTACAATTAGATATGTTTAAAATATCAATCTATCGAATCTAATTTTTAAGACAAACATTATATTAATAGAAATATGAAATATATTTTAAAAAATTTAATGACACATTTGAAGTAACTTAAATATCTTTCTAGTTAAAGTTAATTTATATTAGTTGTCATCAATTGCATTTTTATATAGATTTTTGAAAATTACTTTCAGAAAGCTATGCATTAATTTATCAACTTCATAAAATAACAATCAAACAGTGTTGGAGATATCGTTGCCTCTTAGTCATTGGACGCCGGGTTCCTTTTCGTTTCTTTCATCAAATCCAAAGCTTAAAAAAATGTAACTTTCAGAAGAGCTGCTCATTTCCTTATGAAGGTTATCAGTACTCTCATACATCTTATTCGCAGAAATAATACATATTTTCCAAGCTTATCACTCTCATATCTTCTACTATCAGTATTAGCTTAAGGTAAAATCTATTTATTTTCATGTATCGACAATATGATGGCAGAGAATATTAATATATTCCTATTAAAAAATTGAATACAATGTTGATTTATTAAAGAATGCCTACTCTTCAAATCGATCAGCCAAGTTATTCTGGAAGACTTTCTTCCTTTTCCGTATAACTAACCTCTCCTCTCTCAACCTAGAATTGTCACTGACTTTCCCTAGAACGACTACAGGTAATTTTTCAGTCGGCACAGCATCATCGCTGATATTCCGATATCTTTTAGGCGAATAGCCCAGCATTTGTTGCTGCAAAGACTTCATGAAGCATGTACTCGCGAAATGCACTGAGAAAATCGTAGCTAAATATATAATTACAAGATTATTGTTGTGAATGTTGATTATTTCACTGAAGTTATTAAACCCATTCACTAATAATAATGATGAAATAAGAAATATAAACGGTTCACTTACCATTAACTACGTTGAATTTGTCCTTATGGCCACATGCTCTCACCCACTTCGCCTTGTATACGGCGTTCTTTGGGAATTTGAAGCATTTCAAAGCTGCTTGGCGTTACTTTTTGTATAATTGTTGCATCCATAGAGTGCACAAGATGGCATACTCTCGTAGAATATTTATTTTCGGTAAAACAAATACCACGTGGCAGCATTACTTTCTCTTAAGTTAAGACATTTACACTCACTGCCTCATGCTCACATGTTGGAAGAAAAATAGTTTTCGCGTTTCGCGCGTTCTCTAAATAACAGTTGAGGATTGAGGAAGAGATACAACGAAGGAGCGAAACACAAAGCCATAAAAATTACAAAATTAACTGTAATGTTTTTCTTTTACGAGATTTTGTGATATAGCAAGGATAAGTTTTATCTTTACTCTATTATAAGTTTTTGTTTTCTTTTACAATAGCAAGATAAATGTTTTTGATGTGAAGAAATCTCTGATTTCCTCTCAAACTGGCTTATACTTTGAGGTGCTTAGTTTCCGTGATTGACTTTTCATTTTCCCCTGTCTTAAAATATTCAATTTTTTCTTTTCCACTGACTTAAAATCATTGTTTGAAAATATCATCATTCTATAATTTCTATCGGTTTGAAAGGACCTCGGAATCTCTTTCCAAAATAAATTGCTGATAAGAAGATGATTTAGGTACTGGCTTAGTGAACTACTCGAACTTTCTTATAGAATTAAAAGAAGGTTGCTATAAAACATTGAACATCGCTATTGTATACAATTTCGGAATCCTGGGAATGAACATGCATCAGAAGGAAATTTCTAAAAGTATGGTATGCCATCGACGTTATATTCTGTATATTTGAATGTTAACCATGTTTGACTAAGATATTACTTAAATTGGATAAATGAGTAGTTTCTCTTGAGGCTGTCATAAACGGAAAAAATATGTGTTGGATGAGAAAATTGAGGTGAGTGAGTGCGTTATACTTTTAAAAGAGGTCGTTGCTCCTACTCAAAGTAATCAGTTGGTCGAGGAGGAACGCAAGAAATGCCATTACCTATTGTGATTTATCCAAAAATCTGGATTTAACATACCTCTTACACTTTAGGTTGTTAAATCCATGTGAGTGTATGTATTACTGTTGCCGTAGCTTCTCACTTCCCTATCTCTATCAAAACAGTCTCCCTCTTGAATTCCTGGTGAATTCATTGCTTTATTCACTTCTTCCAATCACTCCTGTATCTTGCTTTTCAAATTTGTCATGGAATGTGGTGAGATAAAAAGTTTCTCATAGCCAATACATTTTAAATACGAAGGAATATTTTCAATATCACCAAGCGATGAATATGTAGCCATACCAAACCACCACCCATTCATCTCAATCATTAAAATTCTGTCGAAAAATATGAGAGTACGTAGGGTCAGCCATCAACCGAGGGGAGCAAAATTTCAACATGAGCCTCATACGCGCTTCTTATCCCCGTGTGATACTTACAGGGTTGGAATTACAGGTAAAAAGGCCCTAAAACTATTTCACCAAGTCCCTATTATTTCGCGTATTTTTAACGTCTTCTACATTATAATAATTGTAAAACTTATAATAAACAGTTGAAATACGAACAATGCAAGTAGTTTTGTATGCATTCAAAATTAATTGAAAATTTTACATTCATAGCTAACAGTAGCATTCAATGAGCATTATGACCAAACCTCATTCGCACTATCTTTTTGTGTATTTTAGAACTTTTAAAGGTGATAAATATAGCGAGAAGAATGTTTAAGAACGTAATGGTTTGTGACTGCAACCATTTCAAGAGGAATCCACAGAAGAAATCAAGTTTATTCGATTCACACTTCAATGACACCGAAAATAATTAATTAAAGAATTCAAAATTAATGTGAAAGATGGTAGTCTCGTATCCGTCATCATTATTCATTCAGGATAATCGATCCTAGCACATTTTCTCTCAATTGATTTGGACGGTATAGTAAAAATTCCAACTGCATAGATGATAAAATTTACTGATTTTTTACCGATCGAGTTTTAATTTCGATGCTAATCAAATGAAACAAAATTTATCTAAAACACACAGAGAATGCCTCGAGACTTCATACTACACATTTACTTATAGATTTTTTAATGTATTTAAAGTAATAGCCTAGATATGGCCATGAGTTTGCCTTACTTTACTTGTGTAGATTGCATTCACATACGCTGTGATAAAACAGGTGATCGATATGGACTCCTTACGTATATAATTTTAAAGGCTAATAACTGCTCTCTTCAACGATGTATAATATTACTTACTATTATATTATATAATATAACCCATTATAACCGCAGAGTTTTGGAAGCAAAGGCATCAAATTCGAGGTCTATATATTTTTGGTCCGACAATGATTCAAACAGCGCGGAAATTTTCTTTCTCCCATCTCAGTGCTAAACATAAGCTCAGAGCGGCTCAGAGGCAGGGTTTGCAAAAATTTCCTTCAGCCTACTCGTGCCTTTCGTCTCAGACTCGAATTTTATGACAGGAAGGGAAAGGAAGGGGGTTTGCCTCGGTATCCTCGGAATAACGGGACCTCGTGTGCGACGTTTCCCTCTGTGCGAGAAGCAATGCTAGAATATATACTGATTCGTTATAACCATTTTATAATAACTGAATTCTTGCATTACGACATCCGTATTGTTATAATACTATTCTGCTAGGTCAATGCCACCAAACTCAGGATACTAATAAATCTTTGCGATATTAATAAAGCAAATAAATCCATTTCAACTCTTCAGGCGGAGTTATGACTCTAGCAGACCATGTTTTTCCTCACTCTCTCTCTCTCTCTCTCACTTCTTAAGGCTCGCTCGGAGGAAATTCGCTGCCTGTTATGCGGGTTGCGGCTTAGGTGGTTTTTTTTGGAACTAGCTGTACAGTCACTTACAAAAAAAAGTTACCACTTGCAAGGGGCAACTCGTCCAATAGACCCCTCGTTTCGGGCGAGCGAGCCTCCAGAAGAGAGAGAGAGAGAGAGCGAAAATAAAGATGGAGGACGTTGTCTGCTATGCAGGTCCACGTTGAGCGTTTGAAAGGATTCGTTTTCGTTATTGTTGTTAAAATAACTTATTTAAAGCGATTTTTTAGTGACATTAACATGGCAGAGTAATATTATAGCGATTCGGAGGTCGGAATGGATTAATTTGGTGATTTTAAAGTTGTTTTTTAGATATAGTTTTACTTTAGATTTTTTGCATGTAGTATAGCAATCGTGAATATATTCCAAGCTAAAAATTTTAGAAAAGAGATATTCCGCAGTTTGTGCTTGCAAGACCCTGAAACCTGGCGTTACAACATGAATTCTTTGACAATGTTCTAGTCTAATCCAAGATATTTTCTTAAACGTATCGGAAGTATGGTCATACTTTTTCAAGTTAATTATAAATCAAACAGACGCATTCTGGGCACGTTGCGTCTTGCTAGCTAGTTCTTGCGATAAATCACAGATTGAAATTACCAATTGCATTTTAATATAAGGCGTTAGGAACATCTGAGGGGATGAATGGTAGAGTAAACTTTTTCAGAAATTTTCACGACCGTGCTCCGAAGCGGTGCCGACCATTTCAGGGAAAAATGGAGTGGGTAGTGAAGGACGGGCAAGAACTCTCCCCCTCCCCCTTTATCTGGGGGAGGAAAACAGCAATAAAGTTGAGGGCTAAATATAAGCTATATAATTAGCTATAAATGCTAATTATTTAAACGAAAGCATTGTATTGATAGAGCGACATAATTCAAAATATTATTTTTGAAATTGTTCATTATGTCCTAAGAAACCATTAAAAATATAATGAAATAAGTATTTATTTTGACGGGAAGGTACTGCTAGAGTCAAATTCGGGTGGAAATCTATTTTCCTAAATTTATATTTAAGTATTAAATTCGAAAGTATTGCGCTGGAAAATCGAGTTACATTAAAATAAGATGACTAAAATATACCATTGGCTGATCCGAAATAATATGAAATGTAACAAGTATTTGTTTGACTTCCGGCCGCCAAGGATCGAGGCAAGCATCTTCGGAAAGCTACTCACAATACATCCAATATAAAAGATGTAATTGGAAACGATGTATTCGCTAAGATGCTCCTTAAGAAACTGAGAAAAGGATTTTAATTCGGGAGTACACGGCAGCAAAGCTGGAATGCCCCTCGATACACAACGGAAATTTAAATTTCGATTTTTCCATATTCTGTGCGTCTCTGATTCTGTCATTACATAAGTTTGAACTTTCAAGTTTAATGTGACCTCTCGATAGAATCCGTCTACGTATCATCGCACGTTGAGTATTTCGTATCTGCGTTTATGTTTTTTTATACGCGAGGTGAAGATCCTTACTGCTGTCCCCCAATAGATTCTGTGAATGGAGTCGGAAAACGAAACGCTGTCCATACAATGTTTTATCAGTAATATAATTAAAGCATAACGTTTCGAGAAGAATTCTTAATCATCCAAAAAGAAAATCCTACCGATAACCGACCAAACTTTATTGGAATCACGTAGAACATAATTAACATTCTTACAGATCATTAGCTAAGGTTGCGAAGACATTTTATATTTCCATTTTTACATTTAATTTGCCATTTAAATGGACTAGGAACATTAACAGATTTAACAAGACAATGCGAAGTGCCCCTTAACTCTAACTAGAGATTTTCAAACATCCTAGGATAAAAATACAAGACTTGATTGAATGATCATTTTCATACCATGCATCGATTAAATTAAACTATGCCGTTGGAATGAAGATTGAAAGCTATAAGAAAGAATTCTTACTGCGTTTACAATGGTACATACATTACGGCCCGAGTCACCCGAATCGATCCGTGGAAACTTGTTTAACATAACGCTTTTATACATTGAAGGGGGTGAATGTCTATAATATGAATCTTTTCATAGTTGTAACACCGCATCTTCGATCCTTATGTGAAAATGAAACCAAACTCTTTTCCGGTATTGAATTCCTAAACTGCCTGTTTATCATGATCGTTAATAATTCAAGGATATTTACATTCCCGCTTCGAAATACTCTTCCCCTTACGAAAACACCAAAAAGCTAATGTAACTAAAAAAGAGAGGTATAATTAAGTACATATTTACGCAATATGTGGAATAAACTGACTTTGTAACCACTCTCACACTATTAAGTTGTAGATTTACCAAACGTTAAGTGCACTTTGTAGTTGCAAATTTAAATTAACTCGGCGTTGGAAATGTCGACGTGATTATGAGATATTTCCTAAGTGTCAATTCCTACGCCTTGACGAAAATATATATTTTTGGACTGCCACAGATCCGATTATTGAATTCTATCATTATTACCCATGAATAATTCTAAAATTTCTATTCCGATTCAGCTGAATTCCTTGCGCAATTTTATGTAAGAGAGACTTGGACGATCGCAACGTTCGTCAAGGGGACTGGTTGTTCACAGCCTCAGAAAATATTCCTACATCTCGATGGAATTTTTAAATCATTTCTAATTGTTTTGATGAATAGAAATAAAGATACCACCGATAAATGAGAAAATCACGTGTACTTCTTATCAGAACGGTCCTTTTTATCTATCATCGAACTGGGGACCTTTTGGTAGATGAAAAGGTCATTGGTACAGGTATAGGATTAAAAAGTCTAGAAAGTTTAGAAGTCTTGCAATTTATGTATTCTTGGGGGCAATCTACAAACACCATACTTTGGGAAATTAGAGTAATTCAACCGCAAGTATATTAGGAATAGGAGAAATGAACAATAATGCTTATGATAGCTGTCCAATTGATACAGAAATGATCTAGCTTCTCATACCTTAGCATAGTTTAAAAGAGAGACATTTGACAAAAAAATATATCCAGGAGAATCCACACTGCCGTCGTAGTAATACTAATATCAAGGCCATCAACCACAATGATATTAATCTAACACACTTTCATTCACATGAATATTTTTTTCTGAAGTGCGTAAGATGATTTATAAATCTTATTTGGCTATGATGATGGAGCTTGAAGGCGATCAAAATGAACATAAATGCTTCTCCTGTGAGCACGCTTGAAAAGATTTTTCTTTCTGGAATCTTTCTGAGGAGAATTTTGCCTTAAATCGATTAACTTTGGACGCATGCACATTGTCGCATCAACTGTGCGGTTTAAAATCTTCTTCTTATAGTCAATCGATGGCTTATGCTGTTTATGGATTTTCATTGAAATGGACAAAATATCACGCATATCCTCTTCGGCGATAAATGAAGCAAGACTATCATAATGCAATACTGCGAAAATTTTGAATCTTTTCAAGTATCTCTTTTTGCAGAAACGCAGCCCAAGACCGGCGGTAAGAAACTTGCAAGCATAGCGCTGTTTTACGTTCTTGACTACAGCTCGTGCGAAGATTTAATCTAATTTAAACTTTCCGTATATGTATATATTTTATAATCGATTAGAATGAATTTCGATGGTTCAATTTATAAGAAATAGTAATATTACGTTTAGAATTATCGCCAGTTCTACTAATCTATAATGTCATTCGAGAGTGGACTTGAAATACCCACTAAAAAACGAATCCGAAGATGCAATACATAACATTCACGCAAATTGTAAAACGTCGTCACACAAGAAGGGAAGAATTATTCTTTATTGTGATAATGGGCCACGGTCAATCCAAGACGAGTCACATCGTGTCAAAGAAGTAAAGATGATGTTAAACCCTTTGGTATTTTTTCTAGAGAAATTTGAATATAAGTTTAACTTCGGACGAACTTTAGACAAGTTTCATGTTGATAATATTGAATGGAGATTCATAATCACTTTGCGGCTTTTATTATTTTGTCAGTTGTAAAGTAAGAGGCACCTGTGATAAAAATTGATTCATTTTATTAACAATAAACCGTTCCCTATTTATCGGAATACCATAAAACGGTTGAATGCAATCAAAAAATTAAATGACAACCGTTGGAGGCTTTTTAAAATGTATGAGGAAAAATTAACCATGTCATTGTGTTACAGAATGCATACGCTGATGCCTTGGTTAGTGTTCTTCCAAATGTTATGTATAATTAATAAATTAAGTGCATCGAGGGGTAGAGAAAGTTATGTTATTCAACCTCCTTCATAGGATCAACATATTATAACAACTATAAATGGGAATTAATGTCAGTATTGATCGGAAACTTATATATAATTGAAAGAAATCCATGAGTACATGTTCGAGACCCGCTAAGAGGTATTTACCGATGAATCGAGAGGTACGCACTATTTAATCAGCTATAAATAAAAATGGCACACTGATGAAATTCCATTTCTTTTGGTAATAACACTGTATCGTCCCTATCGCTTGACTAATGTAATTTCTGAGTTGAAATAGTCCCGTGTAATCGTTAAACCCGAATAGTGTATGTTTTTATCGTCGACTATGATTTTTCTATGGCTACGATCGGGGAATCATAAAGTAAATTAAAATTTCTATCCTCGCTAACGGTTCATTTTAAGTCATGCAAAGAATGAGTGTCTCGCATATTTTGCTACTCA
The DNA here is from genome assembly GCA_036926295.1 of Pachydiplax longipennis. Classification (NCBI taxonomy): domain Eukaryota; kingdom Metazoa; phylum Arthropoda; class Insecta; order Odonata; family Libellulidae; genus Pachydiplax; species Pachydiplax longipennis. The sequence continues at coordinate 5,631,908 of JAVFKF010000024.1, read as the reverse complement.
AATAAAATCGATCGAGCACTTATTCACGCACATCCTGCTTATTCATATTTTACCGCGTAATATTAGTATTCAAACACATGAGAAGTGTTGAAGTGAGCATTGCATTGTCGTCCATGTTGCCATCTGTATGGAAAATATGATGAATAACATACTAATCGCGACTTACTCGACCATAGTTACAACAAAGTATTGCAAGTGTAAACTTAGATACCTTTATTTATGATGTTAGTCACTGAAAACGCCTCTATGATAGCGCGGAAATACCCTAGATAATTAAAATGTAGCAGAGGCATAGTTCATGCACGATTCATATATAAGGCATTCATTATGAGGAAAAGGTTTTTTAGAAGATTTCAAAATGGTTTTAATCTATGATTCTAACATCTCTTACGGATGTGTTAAGAGTAGGACATGTAAATCATGTGAATCCTCCATGCCTTTTTATCCGTAAAGCAAATCTAGTATCAGTAAAGTAATCGGAAATAATCTTCACCTAAAAGCAATGCCTTAAGCTTTCTAAGGGTGATCCTGTAAACACTATTCACTCTAATCGCCTTGTTTCGCAGGAAAAATGTAGCATGATGAGGAACAGCCCCTCCCCCTTTAAAAATTTTCAAATCTAACCCTTGCACCAGGTGGTAAACAGGGGAAAGAAAAATTAGAGGACCTCGGGGTAAGTATTTCATGATTTCTAACGGTTGGTGCATAAAGAGGTTTATGGGATACCACACTCTAACATTGCAGGGACATCTTAGAAACTACCAATGCTTCTAGAAAGACCTCTGATGCCTATCACCTTATAATATGAGGATGTTAAGAAAGAATATTATCTTACCTTCCAATAAGTATTCCAAGATGAGCAGTATTCAGGTATAACATCGAATACTACATACACTGAACACTGAGAAAGGCACACATTTCAAATCTCACTTCACTCACTTTCCCACTCATATAGCACTCACTATACACAAATATCACTCCCTCATTCTGGCTCTTTGCAGTCACCTGAAGGGAAGGAGGCCAAATTGTGCTGGGTGGTTATCGACGGGCACCTTCTTGCCCTGGAGAGGAACTCCAGGCTGCAGGACCTCTGCTCAAATTGCAACGACGAATCCAAAGGCCAATTCCTGAAAATCCTTCCTTGAGCTGTGAAATCCCATCCCAGCGATCGAAGACACCCTTCAGCCAAGGTTGCTGTCTTTGTGAAACCCATAGGCCTCCGATATAAATTGAGAAAGGAATGCATTGAAATTATTTTGTTATGTAAGATCTTATGAAAAGAGATCAAAACAACGTAACTTCCCTGAATGTATTTTTTTGAAGCCACTCTCAACACTTAAAATTGCTCTATGGATCTCAAATAAAATTTATCTTGCCATCAAACATTGTCAAATGATGTAACAAAAAGAAATAAATTGGGTGAGAAAGGCTTTATATTCTGGACATATACACATTATGTATTCTGCTTATGGAAAATTAAACAAAACTATATTCAGTAATAACAAGAGGTTTTTATATAATAAAAATGTATTACGAGATATGCACAAGCATAATCATTTCTATTTTATAATTTAATCAAAAGCCTCAAAAAGCGCATTAGATGGGCATGTGAAGCCTTAAAAGTATTATTCTTAGATGCTAACAAATTTATGGACCACTCTTGTCTAGGTAAAGATATTCACTGAAATTATAAAGCATAGGTAAAGGTATTCACTGAAATTATAAAGGATCCTACAAATTAGGGAAAGCCATAGATAATGTGATACGCTTGCTATAAAAACAGGTAAAACCAGTAAAAGGTTCAGCTGGTGACAAACATAAGAAAAATAATGTAGATAGTAATTTAGATTCTATGAAAAATAGTAAAGTTGATTCAATGGTAAATAGAAATGAGGACTCTATGGTGAAAAGTAATCTTGACTTTATGGTAAATAGCAATGTCGATGATAATTCTAATCAAATGAAAGAGGATATCAAGGTAAATGGAAATGATGAATTTGAAAAAAATGACTCTCTCCTGATCTCTGACATTAAAGGAGAGAAAGGTAAAAAATATATAAAAAATAATAAAAAGTTTTCTGATAATACTGCAAAGGTGATGGTAAATGGTAATCATCTATAGTTAATGCATCTTAATATCCAAGGAATCAAACCTAAAATTAATAATATTGATTTTTTTCTAAATCAAGACCTTCCATTAAAAGCCTCAGTCATATGTCTGAATGAACACTGACTACAGCAAGAACAAATGCACATATTAAATAAGATAAGAAATTACAGTGTAGTGGATTTTTACAGTAGAAAGCATTCTTAGCATGGAGCTCATGCATACTTATAAGGGTGGATAATGAGTTCATAATAAAAAGGAGAAATGATTTAAAAGTACAAAATGAAGATTATGTATTTGAATGCTCAGCCATAGAACTGGTTGCAATTCATACCATAGTTATATCCATATATAGAGCTTCCCCTCCTCAAAGGCTTGAAAAGTGGGCTCAACCTCTAATTGGATTACCCAGGGAATAATAATATCCAGTAAAAGGAAAAGACTTCTTCATCAAGAAGCAAAATCTACAAAAAACCCTCAAATTATACATTACTACAAGAAATACAGAGAAATATTAAATAAAGTCATTAGTAGCTAAGCTAAAATGAGGGCAAAGTCTAACTTTGCACAGAATGCAAACAATAAAAGAAAAGCAACCTGGTCATTAATCAAAGGTGAACTTGGCTTGAGGGACATCAAAAACAAGGAACTCTCAAGTGTAATTCTGAATGATAAAAAAATAAGTTACCCTAAACAGATATCCAACTCCCTAAATGATTATTTCATAAATATATCAGATGAAATAAATGTTACAGGATCAATAAATAAGGCCAAACATTTGACTAGCAATTACAAAATTATTGACAGCACCAGGTACAATTTTAACTTTGAACCAGTCAAGAAATACGTCATCAGTATCATATCCAAAATTAAAAATAAATGGTCATTTGGGTGGGATGAAATAATAAATCAATCTTTTAAATCGGGCATTTTGCCAGAGATACTAAAATACAGCATTATCGAACCAATTTATAAAGGAGGACAACCTGACTTAATGAAAAATTATAGGCCCATATCCCTACTTCCAACTTTCTCCAATCTTTCTCATAGAATTAAGGGGACGTGAGAGATGCTTGATGTACTTCTTTAAATTATTTTTAAAATTTACTGCCTACATCTTTTACCTCCGTGAGAATCAACTAGTGTGGCCTGGGAACTTCAGCTTCTCTTACACATATCTAGACCGCAGTCGCTTCAACGAGAGTTTAATACCATGATTTCATCGAGAAGATATCGGCCGTTGATATCTCAATGAAACACGGAACTTAGAAAACTATTCAATTATTGAGTTATGTTTAACGTTTAGGATATACTTACACTAAAAGGGGCAAACTGTAAAATACCTACCCATCTTCCGAGAAAAAGAGCGCTGACAACCTTCTGAAACTACAACGTCCGTCGACTTTGCCCTGCAACATAGTGGAGAATTAACCTGTAGCGCGGGCGAAAAGCACAGTGCAAACTGCCGCACACTTTTCCTGCCGCTCAGAGACGAAATTATCCGGACGCTAGAAAGGAAATAAGGCATTGTAAACCCTAAGAGTAACATGAAATCATCGAATCGGAAGTTCGTTGCAATCGCGAAGAGTCATCCATAAGACCGATAAATATTGAAAAACTAGATGTATAAACTTTTCAAAAGTTCTTAAATTGCCAAGCAGTCCAACGTTGAGAGACTCCAACAAAGTCACCACCGCCCCACGTTCAAATGTTCCGACTGCTATGATTCAACTGCAGAAAAGCGGCCGCACCAATTCCGCCAAAACTGACTTCCTGAACATTCATACCAACGCTACGAATTAAGAATGGAAAAAGGCGGTATATGATTTCTCTTGTTCCATCATAGCGAAGCGTGGATAAATATGTCTGGGAGTGTAGGGATACGGATTCATCATTCGAATGCATATTGTGTTTTCATAAAAGAGTTTTTTATGCGATATATCAGTAATGTTCATTATCTTAACTTCTCCAATTCTATAATCAATGAATTTACAGAGTGTTTGAGGAGGCCGCTAATGAATGTGTTTTGACGAATTTACTCTTCTCAATGGATTATCAATAAGGATTGGCCAGTTAAAATTTTTACAATCTTTCTACATTACATTGAAAATTATAAGGATTATTGGATGAAGATCTTGGAAATAATGATTGTAATCAATTTCATATTCCCTCCTAGTGGAATTGTTTGGGTTTCCACAAAATAACCAGCTAAAACTTTTCTTTGAAACTTCACAGTTAAGCAGTCATACTGCCTAAAGTTTTATAAGAGATGCTAAATTTTCCTACATTCTTTATTTCAGACTAATATATGAGTAACAGGGAACTGTAATTGCCTATAGATATTCATAGGGATCCAATTAGTGTGGGCTATTGATTTCATCATACAGATATTTCCAACAAATTTCTTACATTTAAACTGTACTGCATCTCGATTTAAAATTTTACATTTTCTGAATATCTACAACTGCATTTATTACGTAGAAGAATATTAAAATTATTGAATTACTTTGTTCTTACTCTCATCTACTAATTTCATTTTATTCATTGTTGAGGGGGTGAATGAATGTTTTTGTTGAAAGAAAATATCAAGCTCCTTAATTCTGAATAAATAACCTCATCAATTGTATACGTTGCTTTTGTTGATTCCCAAAGAGAATGCCATCTTTACGGGCACCATGTCTTTAGGTTCTAATTTCATGTTTAACACCTTTATTTACTAATAATGCAAGTCAAGAGGAGGACATGATAGATGTAATCAATCTAGCTGCTCAACAGCAAATATTTTGATCTGTGTTCTTTGATGTGAAACAAGCAGTGATTTCAGAGTATGCAAATGTGGCCATCAATCAACAAGGTGTTATCAGTCCTTCGTCAAAGATAAAGAAGGTGTTGTTTTATGCTGAAAATCACTTACAGCTTTTTAGGAGGCCCTAAAAATTCTCTCGTCATGGGAATCTTCTCAAATATTGACTATAAGGTTTTAAAAATGTATGCCATACATTATTTTTAAGAGAAATGGGAAGATCTGCCATAACATTTTCTTCCATATTTGGTGATAAATAAAAGTCAAGAAGAGGATTTAGCAATTTAATACATGTTCAGTAAAGCATAATTTTACATAGAGAGATAGTTTAGAATATTTTCATGAATACAAAGTCTGATAATATTTTAATTTATTTCAGATACCTTGGATAAGCTACACTATTATATCATTAAAGCTCTTTCTCTGCTCAAGGTGCATGAATTCCAAAACTCCAGTTTCAACGAACTTGATAATTTTACAGACTGACATCATCATCCATTGTCTATATTCAGTAAAAAACAACAGCTTAAATACATTGAAATATGTAACATTTCTAAGGAATGATCACAATTCTTGTATACACACTTGGCATTAATAACTAAACCAAGAAATATCAAGATTGCAATTTATAAATATTTAAGGACCTGCTCATGAAATATCTAATTAAAGATATATGAAAAAGTTTTGGAAATTTCAAGGAGTAATTCATTCAAAGAAAACTAAAGGTAAATATTTCTCTATAGTAAATAGAATTGAGGATAGTCAAATTCTTCATCGTTCATTGAAGATCATTTACAACACACTTTGATTGCTATCTAGCTATTGCTATGAAGAAGAGCAGGGGGTGTTTCTTAGTCTCCACGGATTGGCAGCAATGAATTCGGATTCAATCTGAGTTGATCGTAAAGTAATCCATCTCCCAACATCTCCCCCAAGTAATCTCCTGAATTTGAGTGGGATGTGTGGTAATATTTTACATGATTTTGTTTGTTTATACTTATCATGGTTTTCCAACTTCTTTCACCACTTGATCATTATCATTGTTTATGAATTCTTCTAGCTTGTTGTTACTTCTGTTTTTTGAATGATTTATACCTCTAATTCTGCTTCTTTAGTACCTTATCTTCATTACATAGAACTTTTTAGTAAAGTTAGCTGTAAAGAACTCCCAATAGCAGTTTTATATAGGAATTTTTTTAATTAGAGAGTTTATAATCTCTTTATTTCTCTGGTACTTATTTATAGCTTCATTTCTTCTGTATGTAATATTTTCTTTCTCTCTTTAATATTCCCTTTAAACCCAGCTGTATTTTTATTTCTTTCCTCTTCCTTCTTTGCCACTAACTCATTTTCCTTCATTCATTCTTATTGCCTGTGCATTCCACTTTGTCTGAGGTGGCCTTTAATACCAATCTTGGATTATAGTCCTAAATTTGCATTGTTATAAATAGATTTTTCATTTCCTTATGGTTTCACCTCTGCTATTTCAAATACTGCACACTGGGGGAGGAAACCAATGAAATTTGTGCATTTTTAGTGGAAATTCTGTGAATAATTAGAAACTGCAAAGAAGTACTGTCAATAAAAGTTTAATCAATACAATAACATCTTCAGTGAGCGCCACTTTCCATTGGTAATTTAATTTTTCATTACAATTATATAAGCAATAACAGCTGATTAACATTTTCTAAAAAACACTGCAGCTAATCATCCATCATCTCCCAAAAATGTACCCATAATTGCATTTTCACTGGAATAAAAAAGTCTGTGATTAATTATTTACATCGAAGTATATCAAAACATTCGCTCTGTACCTCTTTTTTCATTGTTTTATTCCAATGAATACAAGGTATGATTGAAAATATTTTATGTTCATGCAAATTGAATTGTATTTTCCTTTCACAGGTCCTGTGGTAAATGCAGAATGAAGCAAACACCAGGACCTCTTTTTAATGACTCAGAAGATAGCAGGGATATCTTAGCTTTGGGCAGTTATGCAATGTCTATCAGTCGGCTGACACCTTTGGATATCAATATTTTTTGGAGTTATCCATAAAATTCAGTAAATTTACTGAGTCTGCATTCAAATTTTTGGTGATAAATTAACATGATTGGAGAATTAATTAGCTTTCTGATGTTCATAATTATTGCAAAATTCTTTGTACATGTTGTAATTTATTGTATTAGCCAAATAGTATACCATAAAATTCTTATTCTTGCTCAACTGTTATAACTCTCTGATAATTTCCTTAACAGTAGAACACCAAGTAAAATTACTACAAAAGTGTAAACAAAATTTTTACTAACTCCAATATGTAAATATTAAAATTTATTCAGTCCAAAGTAAACAAAAAAATCTAAGTCCAGAATGTAAACAAACCTTAAAACTTTCATTTTAGCTAAAACATTTCATGAAAGTTGGAAAAATTTAATGTCAGGATCTCCAAGAGAATCTTGGACAGGTTCTGGCCTCGTGACCACTACTTTTCCATGGAGCAGCTGAACTTGCAGGTTCAACCGCTCCTTATAATTCAATAACGCATTCTTTATTTGGAAAATTCTTTTCATTCCATTCTCACACCATACACTTTAGATGTCAATATGCCATTCACAAATATTAAAAAAAATCACTAAAACAAGCAATTCTTCATTCCTGCTGCTTCCAGCATTCTCTATTCCTCTGCTTTTACCTGCATCTGGAGATAAAAATGCAAATTTCAATATTTTTGCTTTTACTATTTACCTTTGAAAACTTATCCCACAAGTATATTCAGAGAAATCATTATATTCACATGAATTTCACAGAATAGATAAATAAAATATATTACCACTTGTCGAAAAATAATACTTTATATTCTGGAAAGTTAATATGATTCACATAAATCTCAGAATGCCTGAATAGAAACAAATTAGAATTATCCATTTAAAAAAATGAAAATAAATATAAGAAAATGAATCAAATGGCCAATGAAATTAATAGAAATTATTCTTTAAAAATATTAACTTTAAAAATAAATCATTAATACAGCACAAAGTTTCTATGAGGAAAAGGAACTTGCTTTTTAGCAGTCATTAAAGTAATAGTTAAATGTCAAATAAGAAACTTCTCATAGCATTAACCAGTAAAAGCAATCATACCCAAAATTATTACTTTCATTTTTACACTTCAATGAATTACAAAAAATTAAATTACCATAATAGCTGTAACCTGTGCCCAAATTCAATAATGTCTAACAAAACTTACATACTTCGCTATATTGCCTATCCTTTTTCAAGAAATAAAACAAAATTACCCTGCAGTAAAGTAGAGCATTCAATGAAGTAGTATAAGAAATTTCTGCAATAAATCAGAACAAATATTGTTTATCAAAAATTTATTTTTAAGTCTGTAACATTTAATATTTATTCTTTATTTTTAAAGTCTACTTTAATCTCTACAAAATTACTAATAATTTCAATACAATTGTTAATTAACCATTTTTTATTCACCAATCATTATTTGATTGAAATTACCAATTGCATTTTAATATAAGGCGTTAGGAACATCTGAGGGGATGAATGGTAGAGTAAACTTTTTCAGAAATTTTCACGACCGTGCTCCGAAGCGGTGCCGACCATTTCAGGGAAAAATGGAGTGGGTAGTGAAGGACGGGCAAGAACTCTCCCCCTCCCCCTTTATCTGGGGGAGGAAAACAGCAATAAAGTTGAGGGCTAAATATAAGCTATATAATTAGCTATAAATGCTAATTATTTAAACGAAAGCATTGTATTGATAGAGCGACATAATTCAAAATATTATTTTTGAAATTGTTCATTATGTCCTAAGAAACCATTAAAAATATAATGAAATAAGTATTTATTTTGACGGGAAGGTACTGCTAGAGTCAAATTCGGGTGGAAATCTATTTTCCTAAATTTATATTTAAGTATTAAATTCGAAAGTATTGCGCTGGAAAATCGAGTTACATTAAAATAAGATGACTAAAATATACCATTGGCTGATCCGAAATAATATGAAATGTAACAAGTATTTGTTTGACTTCCGGCCGCCAAGGATCGAGGCAAGCATCTTCGGAAAGCTACTCACAATACATCCAATATAAAAGATGTAATTGGAAACGATGTATTCGCTAAGATGCTCCTTAAGAAACTGAGAAAAGGATTTTAATTCGGGAGTACACGGCAGCAAAGCTGGAATGCCCCTCGATACACAACGGAAATTTAAATTTCGATTTTTCCATATTCTGTGCGTCTCTGATTCTGTCATTACATAAGTTTGAACTTTCAAGTTTAATGTGACCTCTCGATAGAATCCGTCTACGTATCATCGCACGTTGAGTATTTCGTATCTGCGTTTATGTTTTTTTATACGCGAGGTGAAGATCCTTACTGCTGTCCCCCAATAGATTCTGTGAATGGAGTCGGAAAACGAAACGCTGTCCATACAATGTTTTATCAGTAATATAATTAAAGCATAACGTTTCGAGAAGAATTCTTAATCATCCAAAAAGAAAATCCTACCGATAACCGACCAAACTTTATTGGAATCACGTAGAACATAATTAACATTCTTACAGATCATTAGCTAAGGTTGCGAAGACATTTTATATTTCCATTTTTACATTTAATTTGCCATTTAAATGGACTAGGAACATTAACAGATTTAACAAGACAATGCGAAGTGCCCCTTAACTCTAACTAGAGATTTTCAAACATCCTAGGATAAAAATACAAGACTTGATTGAATGATCATTTTCATACCATGCATCGATTAAATTAAACTATGCCGTTGGAATGAAGATTGAAAGCTATAAGAAAGAATTCTTACTGCGTTTACAATGGTACATACATTACGGCCCGAGTCACCCGAATCGATCCGTGGAAACTTGTTTAACATAACGCTTTTATACATTGAAGGGGGTGAATGTCTATAATATGAATCTTTTCATAGTTGTAACACCGCATCTTCGATCCTTATGTGAAAATGAAACCAAACTCTTTTCCGGTATTGAATTCCTAAACTGCCTGTTTATCATGATCGTTAATAATTCAAGGATATTTACATTCCCGCTTCGAAATACTCTTCCCCTTACGAAAACACCAAAAAGCTAATGTAACTAAAAAAGAGAGGTATAATTAAGTACATATTTACGCAATATGTGGAATAAACTGACTTTGTAACCACTCTCACACTATTAAGTTGTAGATTTACCAAACGTTAAGTGCACTTTGTAGTTGCAAATTTAAATTAACTCGGCGTTGGAAATGTCGACGTGATTATGAGATATTTCCTAAGTGTCAATTCCTACGCCTTGACGAAAATATATATTTTTGGACTGCCACAGATCCGATTATTGAATTCTATCATTATTACCCATGAATAATTCTAAAATTTCTATTCCGATTCAGCTGAATTCCTTGCGCAATTTTATGTAAGAGAGACTTGGACGATCGCAACGTTCGTCAAGGGGACTGGTTGTTCACAGCCTCAGAAAATATTCCTACATCTCGATGGAATTTTTAAATCATTTCTAATTGTTTTGATGAATAGAAATAAAGATACCACCGATAAATGAGAAAATCACGTGTACTTCTTATCAGAACGGTCCTTTTTATCTATCATCGAACTGGGGACCTTTTGGTAGATGAAAAGGTCATTGGTACAGGTATAGGATTAAAAAGTCTAGAAAGTTTAGAAGTCTTGCAATTTATGTATTCTTGGGGGCAATCTACAAACACCATACTTTGGGAAATTAGAGTAATTCAACCGCAAGTATATTAGGAATAGGAGAAATGAACAATAATGCTTATGATAGCTGTCCAATTGATACAGAAATGATCTAGCTTCTCATACCTTAGCATAGTTTAAAAGAGAGACATTTGACAAAAAAATATATCCAGGAGAATCCACACTGCCGTCGTAGTAATACTAATATCAAGGCCATCAACCACAATGATATTAATCTAACACACTTTCATTCACATGAATATTTTTTTCTGAAGTGCGTAAGATGATTTATAAATCTTATTTGGCTATGATGATGGAGCTTGAAGGCGATCAAAATGAACATAAATGCTTCTCCTGTGAGCACGCTTGAAAAGATTTTTCTTTCTGGAATCTTTCTGAGGAGAATTTTGCCTTAAATCGATTAACTTTGGACGCATGCACATTGTCGCATCAACTGTGCGGTTTAAAATCTTCTTCTTATAGTCAATCGATGGCTTATGCTGTTTATGGATTTTCATTGAAATGGACAAAATATCACGCATATCCTCTTCGGCGATAAATGAAGCAAGACTATCATAATGCAATACTGCGAAAATTTTGAATCTTTTCAAGTATCTCTTTTTGCAGAAACGCAGCCCAAGACCGGCGGTAAGAAACTTGCAAGCATAGCGCTGTTTTACGTTCTTGACTACAGCTCGTGCGAAGATTTAATCTAATTTAAACTTTCCGTATATGTATATATTTTATAATCGATTAGAATGAATTTCGATGGTTCAATTTATAAGAAATAGTAATATTACGTTTAGAATTATCGCCAGTTCTACTAATCTATAATGTCATTCGAGAGTGGACTTGAAATACCCACTAAAAAACGAATCCGAAGATGCAATACATAACATTCACGCAAATTGTAAAACGTCGTCACACAAGAAGGGAAGAATTATTCTTTATTGTGATAATGGGCCACGGTCAATCCAAGACGAGTCACATCGTGTCAAAGAAGTAAAGATGATGTTAAACCCTTTGGTATTTTTTCTAGAGAAATTTGAATATAAGTTTAACTTCGGACGAACTTTAGACAAGTTTCATGTTGATAATATTGAATGGAGATTCATAATCACTTTGCGGCTTTTATTATTTTGTCAGTTGTAAAGTAAGAGGCACCTGTGATAAAAATTGATTCATTTTATTAACAATAAACCGTTCCCTATTTATCGGAATACCATAAAACGGTTGAATGCAATCAAAAAATTAAATGACAACCGTTGGAGGCTTTTTAAAATGTATGAGGAAAAATTAACCATGTCATTGTGTTACAGAATGCATACGCTGATGCCTTGGTTAGTGTTCTTCCAAATGTTATGTATAATTAATAAATTAAGTGCATCGAGGGGTAGAGAAAGTTATGTTATTCAACCTCCTTCATAGGATCAACATATTATAACAACTATAAATGGGAATTAATGTCAGTATTGATCGGAAACTTATATATAATTGAAAGAAATCCATGAGTACATGTTCGAGACCCGCTAAGAGGTATTTACCGATGAATCGAGAGGTACGCACTATTTAATCAGCTATAAATAAAAATGGCACACTGATGAAATTCCATTTCTTTTGGTAATAACACTGTATCGTCCCTATCGCTTGACTAATGTAATTTCTGAGTTGAAATAGTCCCGTGTAATCGTTAAACCCGAATAGTGTATGTTTTTATCGTCGACTATGATTTTTCTATGGCTACGATCGGGGAATCATAAAGTAAATTAAAATTTCTATCCTCGCTAACGGTTCATTTTAAGTCATGCAAAGAATGAGTGTCTCGCATATTTTGCTACTCAAATAAAATCGATCGAGCACTTATTCACGCACATCCTGCTTATTCATATTTTACCGCGTAATATTAGTATTCAAACACATGAGAAGTGTTGAAGTGAGCATTGCATTGTCGTCCATGTTGCCATCTGTATGGAAAATATGATGAATAACATACTAATCGCGACTTACTCGACCATAGTTACAACAAAGTATTGCAAGTGTAAACTTAGATACCTTTATTTATGATGTTAGTCACTGAAAACGCCTCTATGATAGCGCGGAAATACCCTAGATAATTAAAATGTAGCAGAGGCATAGTTCATGCACGATTCATATATAAGGCATTCATTATGAGGAAAAGGTTTTTTAGAAGATTTCAAAATGGTTTTAATCTATGATTCTAACATCTCTTACGGATGTGTTAAGAGTAGGACATGTAAATCATGTGAATCCTCCATGCCTTTTTATCCGTAAAGCAAATCTAGTATCAGTAAAGTAATCGGAAATAATCTTCACCTAAAAGCAATGCCTTAAGCTTTCTAAGGGTGATCCTGTAAACACTATTCACTCTAATCGCCTTGTTTCGCAGGAAAAATGTAGCATGATGAGGAACAGCCCCTCCCCCTTTAAAAATTTTCAAATCTAACCCTTGCACCAGGTGGTAAACAGGGGAAAGAAAAATTAGAGGACCTCGGGGTAAGTATTTCATGATTTCTAACGGTTGGTGCATAAAGAGGTTTATGGGATACCACACTCTAACATTGCAGGGACATCTTAGAAACTACCAATGCTTCTAGAAAGACCTCTGATGCCTATCACCTTATAATATGAGGATGTTAAGAAAGAATATTATCTTACCTTCCAATAAGTATTCCAAGATGAGCAGTATTCAGGTATAACATCGAATACTACATACACTGAACACTGAGAAAGGCACACATTTCAAATCTCACTTCACTCACTTTCCCACTCATATAGCACTCACTATACACAAATATCACTCCCTCATTCTGGCTCTTTGCAGTCACCTGAAGGGAAGGAGGCCAAATTGTGCTGGGTGGTTATCGACGGGCACCTTCTTGCCCTGGAGAGGAACTCCAGGCTGCAGGACCTCTGCTCAAATTGCAACGACGAATCCAAAGGCCAATTCCTGAAAATCCTTCCTTGAGCTGTGAAATCCCATCCCAGCGATCGAAGACACCCTTCAGCCAAGGTTGCTGTCTTTGTGAAACCCATAGGCCTCCGATATAAATTGAGAAAGGAATGCATTGAAATTATTTTGTTATGTAAGATCTTATGAAAAGAGATCAAAACAACGTAACTTCCCTGAATGTATTTTTTTGAAGCCACTCTCAACACTTAAAATTGCTCTATGGATCTCAAATAAAATTTATCTTGCCATCAAACATTGTCAAATGATGTAACAAAAAGAAATAAATTGGGTGAGAAAGGCTTTATATTCTGGACATATACACATTATGTATTCTGCTTATGGAAAATTAAACAAAACTATATTCAGTAATAACAAGAGGTTTTTATATAATAAAAATGTATTACGAGATATGCACAAGCATAATCATTTCTATTTTATAATTTAATCAAAAGCCTCAAAAAGCGCATTAGATGGGCATGTGAAGCCTTAAAAGTATTATTCTTAGATGCTAACAAATTTATGGACCACTCTTGTCTAGGTAAAGATATTCACTGAAATTATAAAGCATAGGTAAAGGTATTCACTGAAATTATAAAGGATCCTACAAATTAGGGAAAGCCATAGATAATGTGATACGCTTGCTATAAAAACAGGTAAAACCAGTAAAAGGTTCAGCTGGTGACAAACATAAGAAAAATAATGTAGATAGTAATTTAGATTCTATGAAAAATAGTAAAGTTGATTCAATGGTAAATAGAAATGAGGACTCTATGGTGAAAAGTAATCTTGACTTTATGGTAAATAGCAATGTCGATGATAATTCTAATCAAATGAAAGAGGATATCAAGGTAAATGGAAATGATGAATTTGAAAAAAATGACTCTCTCCTGATCTCTGACATTAAAGGAGAGAAAGGTAAAAAATATATAAAAAATAATAAAAAGTTTTCTGATAATACTGCAAAGGTGATGGTAAATGGTAATCATCTATAGTTAATGCATCTTAATATCCAAGGAATCAAACCTAAAATTAATAATATTGATTTTTTTCTAAATCAAGACCTTCCATTAAAAGCCTCAGTCATATGTCTGAATGAACACTGACTACAGCAAGAACAAATGCACATATTAAATAAGATAAGAAATTACAGTGTAGTGGATTTTTACAGTAGAAAGCATTCTTAGCATGGAGCTCATGCATACTTATAAGGGTGGATAATGAGTTCATAATAAAAAGGAGAAATGATTTAAAAGTACAAAATGAAGATTATGTATTTGAATGCTCAGCCATAGAACTGGTTGCAATTCATACCATAGTTATATCCATATATAGAGCTTCCCCTCCTCAAAGGCTTGAAAAGTGGGCTCAACCTCTAATTGGATTACCCAGGGAATAATAATATCCAGTAAAAGGAAAAGACTTCTTCATCAAGAAGCAAAATCTACAAAAAACCCTCAAATTATACATTACTACAAGAAATACAGAGAAATATTAAATAAAGTCATTAGTAGCTAAGCTAAAATGAGGGCAAAGTCTAACTTTGCACAGAATGCAAACAATAAAAGAAAAGCAACCTGGTCATTAATCAAAGGTGAACTTGGCTTGAGGGACATCAAAAACAAGGAACTCTCAAGTGTAATTCTGAATGATAAAAAAATAAGTTACCCTAAACAGATATCCAACTCCCTAAATGATTATTTCATAAATATATCAGATGAAATAAATGTTACAGGATCAATAAATAAGGCCAAACATTTGACTAGCAATTACAAAATTATTGACAGCACCAGGTACAATTTTAACTTTGAACCAGTCAAGAAATACGTCATCAGTATCATATCCAAAATTAAAAATAAATGGTCATTTGGGTGGGATGAAATAATAAATCAATCTTTTAAATCGGGCATTTTGCCAGAGATACTAAAATACAGCATTATCGAACCAATTTATAAAGGAGGACAACCTGACTTAATGAAAAATTATAGGCCCATATCCCTACTTCCAACTTTCTCCAATCTTTCTCATAGAATTAAGGGGACGTGAGAGATGCTTGATGTACTTCTTTAAATTATTTTTAAAATTTACTGCCTACATCTTTTACCTCCGTGAGAATCAACTAGTGTGGCCTGGGAACTTCAGCTTCTCTTACACATATCTAGACCGCAGTCGCTTCAACGAGAGTTTAATACCATGATTTCATCGAGAAGATATCGGCCGTTGATATCTCAATGAAACACGGAACTTAGAAAACTATTCAATTATTGAGTTATGTTTAACGTTTAGGATATACTTACACTAAAAGGGGCAAACTGTAAAATACCTACCCATCTTCCGAGAAAAAGAGCGCTGACAACCTTCTGAAACTACAACGTCCGTCGACTTTGCCCTGCAACATAGTGGAGAATTAACCTGTAGCGCGGGCGAAAAGCACAGTGCAAACTGCCGCACACTTTTCCTGCCGCTCAGAGACGAAATTATCCGGACGCTAGAAAGGAAATAAGGCATTGTAAACCCTAAGAGTAACATGAAATCATCGAATCGGAAGTTCGTTGCAATCGCGAAGAGTCATCCATAAGACCGATAAATATTGAAAAACTAGATGTATAAACTTTTCAAAAGTTCTTAAATTGCCAAGCAGTCCAACGTTGAGAGACTCCAACAAAGTCACCACCGCCCCACGTTCAAATGTTCCGACTGCTATGATTCAACTGCAGAAAAGCGGCCGCACCAATTCCGCCAAAACTGACTTCCTGAACATTCATACCAACGCTACGAATTAAGAATGGAAAAAGGCGGTATATGATTTCTCTTGTTCCATCATAGCGAAGCGTGGATAAATATGTCTGGGAGTGTAGGGATACGGATTCATCATTCGAATGCATATTGTGTTTTCATAAAAGAGTTTTTTATGCGATATATCAGTAATGTTCATTATCTTAACTTCTCCAATTCTATAATCAATGAATTTACAGAGTGTTTGAGGAGGCCGCTAATGAATGTGTTTTGACGAATTTACTCTTCTCAATGGATTATCAATAAGGATTGGCCAGTTAAAATTTTTACAATCTTTCTACATTACATTGAAAATTATAAGGATTATTGGATGAAGATCTTGGAAATAATGATTGTAATCAATTTCATATTCCCTCCTAGTGGAATTGTTTGGGTTTCCACAAAATAACCAGCTAAAACTTTTCTTTGAAACTTCACAGTTAAGCAGTCATACTGCCTAAAGTTTTATAAGAGATGCTAAATTTTCCTACATTCTTTATTTCAGACTAATATATGAGTAACAGGGAACTGTAATTGCCTATAGATATTCATAGGGATCCAATTAGTGTGGGCTATTGATTTCATCATACAGATATTTCCAACAAATTTCTTACATTTAAACTGTACTGCATCTCGATTTAAAATTTTACATTTTCTGAATATCTACAACTGCATTTATTACGTAGAAGAATATTAAAATTATTGAATTACTTTGTTCTTACTCTCATCTACTAATTTCATTTTATTCATTGTTGAGGGGGTGAATGAATGTTTTTGTTGAAAGAAAATATCAAGCTCCTTAATTCTGAATAAATAACCTCATCAATTGTATACGTTGCTTTTGTTGATTCCCAAAGAGAATGCCATCTTTACGGGCACCATGTCTTTAGGTTCTAATTTCATGTTTAACACCTTTATTTACTAATAATGCAAGTCAAGAGGAGGACATGATAGATGTAATCAATCTAGCTGCTCAACAGCAAATATTTTGATCTGTGTTCTTTGATGTGAAACAAGCAGTGATTTCAGAGTATGCAAATGTGGCCATCAATCAACAAGGTGTTATCAGTCCTTCGTCAAAGATAAAGAAGGTGTTGTTTTATGCTGAAAATCACTTACAGCTTTTTAGGAGGCCCTAAAAATTCTCTCGTCATGGGAATCTTCTCAAATATTGACTATAAGGTTTTAAAAATGTATGCCATACATTATTTTTAAGAGAAATGGGAAGATCTGCCATAACATTTTCTTCCATATTTGGTGATAAATAAAAGTCAAGAAGAGGATTTAGCAATTTAATACATGTTCAGTAAAGCATAATTTTACATAGAGAGATAGTTTAGAATATTTTCATGAATACAAAGTCTGATAATATTTTAATTTATTTCAGATACCTTGGATAAGCTACACTATTATATCATTAAAGCTCTTTCTCTGCTCAAGGTGCATGAATTCCAAAACTCCAGTTTCAACGAACTTGATAATTTTACAGACTGACATCATCATCCATTGTCTATATTCAGTAAAAAACAACAGCTTAAATACATTGAAATATGTAACATTTCTAAGGAATGATCACAATTCTTGTATACACACTTGGCATTAATAACTAAACCAAGAAATATCAAGATTGCAATTTATAAATATTTAAGGACCTGCTCATGAAATATCTAATTAAAGATATATGAAAAAGTTTTGGAAATTTCAAGGAGTAATTCATTCAAAGAAAACTAAAGGTAAATATTTCTCTATAGTAAATAGAATTGAGGATAGTCAAATTCTTCATCGTTCATTGAAGATCATTTACAACACACTTTGATTGCTATCTAGCTATTGCTATGAAGAAGAGCAGGGGGTGTTTCTTAGTCTCCACGGATTGGCAGCAATGAATTCGGATTCAATCTGAGTTGATCGTAAAGTAATCCATCTCCCAACATCTCCCCCAAGTAATCTCCTGAATTTGAGTGGGATGTGTGGTAATATTTTACATGATTTTGTTTGTTTATACTTATCATGGTTTTCCAACTTCTTTCACCACTTGATCATTATCATTGTTTATGAATTCTTCTAGCTTGTTGTTACTTCTGTTTTTTGAATGATTTATACCTCTAATTCTGCTTCTTTAGTACCTTATCTTCATTACATAGAACTTTTTAGTAAAGTTAGCTGTAAAGAACTCCCAATAGCAGTTTTATATAGGAATTTTTTTAATTAGAGAGTTTATAATCTCTTTATTTCTCTGGTACTTATTTATAGCTTCATTTCTTCTGTATGTAATATTTTCTTTCTCTCTTTAATATTCCCTTTAAACCCAGCTGTATTTTTATTTCTTTCCTCTTCCTTCTTTGCCACTAACTCATTTTCCTTCATTCATTCTTATTGCCTGTGCATTCCACTTTGTCTGAGGTGGCCTTTAATACCAATCTTGGATTATAGTCCTAAATTTGCATTGTTATAAATAGATTTTTCATTTCCTTATGGTTTCACCTCTGCTATTTCAAATACTGCACACTGGGGGAGGAAACCAATGAAATTTGTGCATTTTTAGTGGAAATTCTGTGAATAATTAGAAACTGCAAAGAAGTACTGTCAATAAAAGTTTAATCAATACAATAACATCTTCAGTGAGCGCCACTTTCCATTGGTAATTTAATTTTTCATTACAATTATATAAGCAATAACAGCTGATTAACATTTTCTAAAAAACACTGCAGCTAATCATCCATCATCTCCCAAAAATGTACCCATAATTGCATTTTCACTGGAATAAAAAAGTCTGTGATTAATTATTTACATCGAAGTATATCAAAACATTCGCTCTGTACCTCTTTTTTCATTGTTTTATTCCAATGAATACAAGGTATGATTGAAAATATTTTATGTTCATGCAAATTGAATTGTATTTTCCTTTCACAGGTCCTGTGGTAAATGCAGAATGAAGCAAACACCAGGACCTCTTTTTAATGACTCAGAAGATAGCAGGGATATCTTAGCTTTGGGCAGTTATGCAATGTCTATCAGTCGGCTGACACCTTTGGATATCAATATTTTTTGGAGTTATCCATAAAATTCAGTAAATTTACTGAGTCTGCATTCAAATTTTTGGTGATAAATTAACATGATTGGAGAATTAATTAGCTTTCTGATGTTCATAATTATTGCAAAATTCTTTGTACATGTTGTAATTTATTGTATTAGCCAAATAGTATACCATAAAATTCTTATTCTTGCTCAACTGTTATAACTCTCTGATAATTTCCTTAACAGTAGAACACCAAGTAAAATTACTACAAAAGTGTAAACAAAATTTTTACTAACTCCAATATGTAAATATTAAAATTTATTCAGTCCAAAGTAAACAAAAAAATCTAAGTCCAGAATGTAAACAAACCTTAAAACTTTCATTTTAGCTAAAACATTTCATGAAAGTTGGAAAAATTTAATGTCAGGATCTCCAAGAGAATCTTGGACAGGTTCTGGCCTCGTGACCACTACTTTTCCATGGAGCAGCTGAACTTGCAGGTTCAACCGCTCCTTATAATTCAATAACGCATTCTTTATTTGGAAAATTCTTTTCATTCCATTCTCACACCATACACTTTAGATGTCAATATGCCATTCACAAATATTAAAAAAAATCACTAAAACAAGCAATTCTTCATTCCTGCTGCTTCCAGCATTCTCTATTCCTCTGCTTTTACCTGCATCTGGAGATAAAAATGCAAATTTCAATATTTTTGCTTTTACTATTTACCTTTGAAAACTTATCCCACAAGTATATTCAGAGAAATCATTATATTCACATGAATTTCACAGAATAGATAAATAAAATATATTACCACTTGTCGAAAAATAATACTTTATATTCTGGAAAGTTAATATGATTCACATAAATCTCAGAATGCCTGAATAGAAACAAATTAGAATTATCCATTTAAAAAAATGAAAATAAATATAAGAAAATGAATCAAATGGCCAATGAAATTAATAGAAATTATTCTTTAAAAATATTAACTTTAAAAATAAATCATTAATACAGCACAAAGTTTCTATGAGGAAAAGGAACTTGCTTTTTAGCAGTCATTAAAGTAATAGTTAAATGTCAAATAAGAAACTTCTCATAGCATTAACCAGTAAAAGCAATCATACCCAAAATTATTACTTTCATTTTTACACTTCAATGAATTACAAAAAATTAAATTACCATAATAGCTGTAACCTGTGCCCAAATTCAATAATGTCTAACAAAACTTACATACTTCGCTATATTGCCTATCCTTTTTCAAGAAATAAAACAAAATTACCCTGCAGTAAAGTAGAGCATTCAATGAAGTAGTATAAGAAATTTCTGCAATAAATCAGAACAAATATTGTTTATCAAAAATTTATTTTTAAGTCTGTAACATTTAATATTTATTCTTTATTTTTAAAGTCTACTTTAATCTCTACAAAATTACTAATAATTTCAATACAATTGTTAATTAACCATTTTTTATTCACCAATCATTAATTATAAATTAACCTTCATACTTACAAAGACAGCTATTGTTACAGCTATTTCAATCAACTGCTGGCCAGGTTACAATGACATGGCTGAATTTACAGTCCCCTGAAGAATAAAATAAATCAGAAAATGCTTTAGCAAGCAAAATTTCAAAATATAAACTTAAATGAGTCTTTGAATAAGGAGAAATAATACTTTATTTCATATGAAAACATTACTCTATCAGAATCGACAAATGTTTCACATCCTAATTCTCTGCCAAGAATTGAACCAGCATTATATTTATAGTAAACATTCTTTTACTCATGGTTGCATTAAAATTTTTATCTCAATATTTAATTACATATAAATACATTCCACAACAATATGCAAAAATATTTCCATGCTCTAACATTTTATTCTATTTAAATCACAGTATTTTTTTCAATTGTCTGAAACAAGTAAATTGTTAAATCCTGCAATTAATTTCCTCAAATGCTGAAGGATTTAAGACATCTCAAATTATTGCTACAGATTACCACAGGTCCTCCAGGTTGGGGGTTGGACATGGGACAGACAAATCCACTCCATAGAAAGAAAATAACATTGTAAATTCTGAAAGAGTTATATGCATTGGTAAACATATGACAGCCTGGCCTGGAAAAAGGTTATAGATTTATGATTTGGAACGTTGAACACACTATTACTTTACAGAGCTATGAAAGAACTAATCAATGTATTAAAAAAACAATGTGCTCTATGGATTTACTATGGAGTTATTCATTTTAATAGTTTTAAGGGTGTATTTCTCTAGAAAATTTTTTTAAAAGAATTATCGCACAAGATTGATGAAAGTTTCATAAGAAGTATAGTTAATCAAGACTCATCTTAATCGTCTGTTTAATACTTATCGCCATTGAGAGTTAAGGGGCACTACAATTAGATATGATTAAAATATCAATCTATCGAATCTAATTTTTAAGACAAACATTATATTAATAGAAATATGAAATATATTTAAAAAATTTAATGACACATTTGAAGTAACTTAAATATCTTTCTAGTTAAAGTTAATTTATATTAGTTGTCATCAATTGCATTTTTATATAGATTTTTGAAAATTACTTTCAGAAAGCTATGCATTAATTTATCAACTTCATAAAATAACAATCAAACAGTGTTGGAGATATCGTTGCCTCTTGGTCATTGGACGCCGGGTTCCTTTTCGTTTCTTTCATCAAATCCAAAGCTTAAAAAAATGTAACTTTCAGAAGAGCTGCTCATTTCCTTATGAAGGTTATCAGTACTCTCATACATCTTATTCGCAGAAATAATACATATTTTCCAAGCTTATCACTCTCATATCTTCTACTATCAGTATTAGCTTAAGGTAAAATCTATTTATTTTCATGTATCGACAATATGATGGCAGAGAATATTAATATATTCCTATTAAAAAATTGATTACAATGTTGATTTATTAAAGAATGCCTACTCTTCAAATCGATCAGCCAAGTTATTCTGGTAGACTTTCTTCCTTTTCCGTATAACTAACCTCTCCTCTCTCAACCTAGAATTGTCACTGACTTTCCCTAGAACGACTACAGGTAATTTTTCAGTCGGCACAGCATCATCGCTGATATTCCGATATCTTTTAGGCGAATAGCCCAGCATTTGTTGCTGCAAAGACTTCATGAAGCATGTACTCGCGAAATGCACTGAGAAAATCGTAGCTAAATATATAATTACAAGATTATTGTTGTGAATGTTGATTATTTCACTGAAGTTATTAAACCCATTCACTAATAATAATGATGAAATAAGAAATATAAACGGTTCACTTACCATTAACTACGTTGAATTTGTCCTTATGCCCACATGCTCTCACCCACTTCGCCTTGTATACGGCGTTCTTTGGGAATTTGAAGCATTTCAAAGCTGCTTGGCGTTACTTTTTGTATAATTGTTGCATCCATAGAGTGCACAAGATGGCATACTCTCGTAGAATATTTATTTTCGGTAAAACAAATACCACGTGGCAGCATTACTTTCTCTTAAGTTAAGACATTTACACTCACTGCCTCATGCTCACATGTTGGAAGAAAAATAGTTTTCGCGTTTCGCGCGTTCTCTAAATAACGGTTGAGGATTGAGGAAGAGATACAACGAAGGAGCGAAACACAAAGCCATAAAAATTACAAAATTAACTGTAATGTTTTTCTTTTACGAGATTTTGTGATATAGCAAGGATAAGTTTTATCTTTACACTATTACAAGTTTTTGTTTTCTTTTACAATAGGGAGATAAACGTTTTTGATGTGAAGAAATCTCTGATTTCCTCTCAAATTGGCTTATACTTTGAGGTGCTTAGTTTCCGTGATTGACTTTTCATTTTCCCCTGTCTTAAAATATTCAATTTTTTCTTTTCCACTGACTTAAAATCATTGTTTGAAAATATCATCATTCTATAATTTTTAGTCTACTTAAATCACAATGAAATTAACTAATAATTTCAATACAATTGTTTACTAACCATTCTTTATTCATCAATCATTAATTGTTATCATTAATTACTATTTATTAATTAACCTTTATACTTACAAACACAGCAATTGTTACAGCTATTTCAATCAACTGTTGGCCAGGTTACAATGTTACAATTTACAGTCACCTGCAGAATAAAATGAATCAGAAAATGATTTAGCAAGCACAATTTCAAAATATAAACTTAACTGAGTCTTTGAATAAGGAGAAAAAATACTTTATTTCATATCAAAACATTACTCAATCAGTATCAACAAATGATTCACATCCTAATTCTCCGCCAAGAATTAAATCAGCATTATATTCTTAGTAAACATTCTTTTACAAATAGTTGCATTAAAATTTTTGTCCCCATGTTTACTTATATAAGAATACATTCCACAACAACATGCAAAAAAACTGCCATGCTCTAAGTTTCATGTTGATAATATTGAATAAAATTCATAATTACATTACGGGTTTTATTAGTGAATCACTTGTGAAGTAAGGGGCACCTGAGATAAAAATTGATTAATTTCATTAACAATAAACCTAGTTTCCTAGTTATCGGATTACCATAAAATGGTTGAATGCAATCAAAAAATTAAATGACAACCGTTGGAGGATTTTTAATTCTACTATTTCTACTAATATATAATGTCATTCGAGAGTGGACTTGAAATACCCACTAAAAAACGAATCCGAAGATGCAATACATAACATTCACGCAAATTGTAAAACGTCGTCACACAAGAAGGGAAGAATTATTCTTTATTGTGATAATGGGCCACGGTCAATCCAAGACGAGTCACATCGTGTCAAAGAAGTAAAGATGATGTTAAACCCTTTGGTATTTTTTCTAGAGAAATTTGAATATAAGTTTAACTTCGGACGAACTTTAGACAAGTTTCATGTTGATAATATTGAATGAAGATTCATAATCACTTTGCGGGTTTTATTATTTTGTCAGTTGTAAAGTAAGAGGCACCTGTGATAAAAATTGATTCATTTTATTAACGATAAACCGTTCCCTATTTATCGGAATACCATAAAACGGTTGAATGCAATCAAAAAATTAAATGACAACCGTTGGAGGCTTTTTAAAATGTATGAGGAAAAATTAACCATGTCATTGTGTTACAGAATGCATACGCTGATGCCTTGGTTAGTGTTCTTCCAAATGTTATGTATAATTAATAAATTAAGTGCATCGAGGGGTAGAGAAAGTTATGTTATTCAACCTCCTTCATAGGATCAACATATTATAACAACTATAAATGGGAATTAATGTCAGTATTGATCGGAAACTTATATATAATTGAAAGAAATCCATGAGTACATGTTCGAGACCCGCTAAGAGGTATTTACCGATGAATCGAGAGGTACGCACTATTTAATCAGCTATAAATAAAAATGGCACACTGATGAAATTCCATTTCTTTTGGTAATAACACTGTATCGTCCCTATCGCTTGACTAATGTAATTTCTGAGTTGAAATAGTCCCGTGTAATCGTTAAACCCGAATAGTGTATGTTTTTATCGTCGACTATGATTTTTCTATGGCTACGATCGGGGAATCATAAAGTAAATTAAAATTTCTATCCTCGCTAAAGGTTCATTTTAAGTCATGCAAAGAATGAGTGTCTCGCATATTTTGCTACTCGAATAAAATCGATCGAGCACTTATTCACGCACATCCTGCTTATTCATATTTTACCGCGTAATATTAGTATTCAAACACATGAGAAGTAAATTATACAACTATGTAATTTTCCACGTAATTTTTTTTAATATCGGCAACCGGTTTCGTAAGAGCTTCTTACATCTTCAACCGGTTTCGTAAGAAGCTCTTACGAAACCGGTTGCCAATATTAAAAAAAATTACGTGGAAAATTACAAAGTTGTATAATTTATTATGGCTTTCCACCAAGGAACGCCACATCATATTGATTTCATATGAGAAGTGTTGAAGTGAGCATTGCATTGTCGTCCATGTTCATAATAATAAATGCTAATTATTTAAACGAAAGCATTGTATTGATAGAGCGACATAATTCAAAATATTATTTTTGAAATTGTTCATTATGTCCTAAGAAACCATTAAAAATTTAATGAAATAAGTATTTATTTTGACGGGAAGGTACTGCTAGAGTCAAATTCGGGTGGAAATCTATTTTCCTAAATTTATATTTAAGTATTAAATTCGAAAGTATTGCGCTGGAAAATCGAGTTACATTAAAATAAGATGACTAAAATATACCATTGGCTGATCCGAAATAATATAAAATGTAACAAGTATTTGTTTGACTTCCGGCCGCCAAGGTCCGAGGCAAGCATCTTCGGAAAGCTACTCACAATACATCCAATATAAAAGATGTAATTGGAAACGATGTATTCGCTAAGATGCTCCTTAAGAAACTGAGAAAAGGATTTTAATTCGGGAGTACACGGCAGCAAAGCTGGAATGCCCCTCGATACACAACGGAAATTTAAATTTCGATTTTTCCATATTCTGTGCGTCTCTGATTCTGTCATTACATAAGTTTGAACTTTCAAGTTTAATGTGACCTCTCGATAGAATCCGTCTACGTATCATCGCACGTTGAGTATTTCGTATCTGCGTTTATGTTTTTTTATACGCGAGGTGAAGATCCTTACTGCTGTCCCCCAATAGATTCTATGAATGGAGTCGGAAAACAAAAAGCTGTCCATACAATGTTTTATCAGTAATATAATTAAAGCATAACGTTTCGAGAAGAATTCTTAATCATCCAAAAAGAAAATCCTACCGATAACCGACCTAACTTTATTTGAATCACGTAGAACATAATTAACATTCTTACAGATCATTAGCTAAGGTTGCGAAGAGATTTTATATTTCCATTTTTACATTTAATTTGCCATTTAAATGGACTAGGAGCATTAATAGATTTAACAAGACAATGCGAAGTGCCCCTTAACTCTAACTAGAGATTTTCAAACATCCTAGGATAAAAATACAAGACTTGATTGAATGATCATTTTCATACCATGCATCGATTAAATTAAACTATGCCGTTGGAATGAAGATTGAAAGCTATAAGAAAGAATTCTTACTGCGTTTACAATGGTACATACATTACGGCCTGAGTCACCCGAATCGATCCGTGGAAACTTGTTTAACATAACGCTTTTATACATTGAAGGGGGTGAATTTCTATAATTTGAATCTTTTCATAGTTGTAACACCGCATCTTCGATCCTTATGTGAAAATGAAACCAAACTCTTTTCCGGTATTGAATTCCTAAACTGCCTGTTTATCATGATAGTTAATAATTCAAGGATATTTACATTCCCGCTTCGAAATACTCTTCCCCTTACGAAAACACCAAAAAGCTAATGTAACTAAAAAAAGAGAGGTATAATTAAGTACATATTTACGCAATATGTGGAATAAACTGACTGCCACTACCTTTGTAACCACTCTCACTATATTAAGTTGTAGATTTACCAAACGTTAAGTGCACTTTGTAGTTGCAGATTTAAATTAACTCGGCGTTGGAAATGTCGACGTGATTATGAGATATTTCCTAAGTGACAATTCCTACGCCTTGACGAAAATATATATTTTTGGACTGCCACAGATCCGATTATTGAATTCTATCATTATTACCCATGAATAATTCTAAAAATTCTATTCCGATTCAGCTGAATTCCTTGCGCAATTTTATGTAAGAGAGACTTGGACGATCGCGACGTTCGTCAAGGGGACTGGTTGTTCACAGCCTCAGAAAATATTCCTACATCTCGATGGAATTTTTAAATCATTTCTAATTGTTTTGATGAATAGAAATAAAGATACCACCGATAAATGAGAAAATCACGTGTACTTCTTATCAGAACGGTCCTTTTTATCTATCATCGAACTGGGGACCCTTTGGTAGATGAAAAGGTCATTGGTACAGGTATAGGATTAAAAAGTCTAGAAAGTTTAGAAGTCTTGCAATTTATGTATTCTTGGGGGCAATCTACAAACACCATACTTTGGGAAATTAGAGTAATTCAACCGCAAGTATATTAGGAATAGGAGAAATGAACAATAATGCTTATGATAGCTGTCCAATTGATACAGAAATGATCTAGCTTCTCATACCTTAGCATAGTTTAAAAGAGAGACATTTGACAAAAAAATATATCCAGGAGAATCCACACTGCCGTCGTAGTAATACTAATATCAAGGCCATCAACCACAATGATATTAATCTAACACACTTTCATTCACATGAATATTTTTTTCTGAAGTGCGTAAGATGATTTATAAATCTTATTTGGCTATGATGATGGAGCTTGAAGGCGATCAAAATGAACATAAA
This sequence comes from Pachydiplax longipennis, assembly GCA_036926295.1. Taxonomy (NCBI): domain Eukaryota; kingdom Metazoa; phylum Arthropoda; class Insecta; order Odonata; family Libellulidae; genus Pachydiplax; species Pachydiplax longipennis. The sequence continues at coordinate 5,604,170 of JAVFKF010000024.1, read as the reverse complement.
TGCTTCTCCTGTGAGCACGCTTGAAAAGATTTTTCTTTCTGGAATCTTTCTGAGGAGAATTTTGCCTTAAATCGATTAACTTTGGACGCATGCACATTGTCGCATCAACTGTGCGGTTTAAAATCTTCTTCTTATAGTCAATCGATGGCTTATGCTGTTTATGGATTTTCATTGAAATGGACAAAATATCACGCATATCCTCTTCGGCGATAAATGAAGCAAGACTATCATAATGCAATACTGCGAAAATTTTGAATCTTTTCAAGTATCTCTTTTTGCAGAAACGCAGCCCAAGACCGGCGGTAAGAAACTTGCAAGCATAGCGCTGTTTTACGTTCTTGACTACAGCTCGTGCGAAGATTTAATCTAATTTAAGCTTTCCGTATATGTATATATTTTATAATCGATTAGAATGAATTTCGATGGTTCAATTTATAAGAAATAGTAATATTACGTTTAGAATTATCGCCAGTTCTACTAATCTATAATGTCATTCGAGAGTGGACTTGAAATACCCACTAAAAAACGAATCCGAAGATGCAATACATAACATTCACGCAAATTGTAAAACGTCGTCACACAAGAAGGGAAGAATTATTCTTTATTGTGATAATGGGCCACGGTCAATCCAAGACGAGTCACATCGTGTCAAAGAAGTAAAGATGATGTTAAACCCTTTGGTATTTTTTCTAGAGAAATTTGAATATAAGTTTAACTTCGGACGAACTTTAGACAAGTTTCATGTTGATAGTATTGAATGAAGATTCATAATCACTTTGCGGGTTTTATTATTTTGTCAGTTGTAAAGTAAGAGGCACCTGTGATAAAAATTGATTCATTTTATTAACAATAAACCGTTCCCTATTTATCGGAATACCATAAAACGGTTGAATGCAATCAAAAAATTAAATGACAACCGTTGGAGGCTTTTTAAAATGTATGAGGAAAAATTAACCATGTCATTGTGTTACAGAATGCATACGCTGATGCCTTGGTTAGTGTTCTTCCAAATGTTATGTATAATTAATAAATTAAGTGCATCGAGGGGTAGAGAAAGTTATGTTATTCAACCTCCTTCATAGGATCAACATATTATAACAACTATAAATGGGAATTAATGTCAGTATTGATCGGAAACTTATATATAATTGAAAGAAATCCATGAGTACATGTTCGAGACCCGCTAAGAGGTATTTACCGATGAATCGAGAGGTACGCACTATTTAATCAGCTATAAATAAAAATGGCACACTGATGAAATTCCATTTCTTTTGGTAATAACACTGTATCGTCCCTATCGCTTGACTAATGTAATTTCTGAGTTGAAATAGTCCCGTGTAATCGTTAAACCCGAATAGTGTATGTTTTTATCGTCGACTATGATTTTTCTATGGCTACGATCGGGGAATCATAAAGTAAATTAAAATTTCTATCCTCGCTAACGGTTCATTTTAAGTCATGCAAAGAATGAGTGTCTCGCATATTTTGCTACTCAAATAAAATCGATCGAGCACTTATTCACGCACATCCTGCTTATTCATATTTTACCGCGTAATATTAGTATTCAAACACATGAGAAGTGTTGAAGTGAGCATTGCATTGTCGTCCATGTTGCCATCTGTATGGAAAATATGATGAATAACATACTAATCGCGACTTACTCGACCATAGTTACAACAAAGTATTGCAAGTGTAAACTTAGATACCTTTATTTATGATGTTAGTCACTGAAAACGCCTCTATGATAGCGCGGAAATACCCTAGATAATTAAAATGTAGCAGAGGCATAGTTCATGCACGATTCATATATAAGGCATTCATTATGAGGAAAAGGTTTTTTAGAAGATTTCAAAATGGTTTTAATCTATGATTCTAACATCTCTTACGGATGTGTTAAGAGTAGGACATGTAAATCATGTGAATCCTCCATGCCTTTTTATCCGTAAAGCAAATCTAGTATCAGTAAAGTAATCGGAAATAATCTTCACCTAAAAGCAATGCCTTAAGCTTTCTAAGGGTGATCCTGTAAACACTATTCACTCTAATCGCCTTGTTTCGCAGGAAAAATGTAGCATGATGAGGAACAGCCCCTCCCCCTTTAAAAATTTTCAAATCTAACCCTTGCACCAGGTGGTAAACAGGGGAAAGAAAAATTAGAGGACCTCGGGGTAAGTATTTCATGATTTCTAACGGTTGGTGCATAAAGAGGTTTATGGGATACCACACTCTAACATTGCAGGGACATCTTAGAAACTACCAATGCTTCTAGAAAGACCTCTGATGCCTATCACCTTATAATATGAGGATGTTAAGAAAGAATATTATCTTACCTTCCAATAAGTATTCCAAGATGAGCAGTATTCAGGTATAACATCGAATACTACATACACTGAACACTGAGAAAGGCACACATTTCAAATCTCACTTCACTCACTTTCCCACTCATATAGCACTCACTATACACAAATATCACTCCCTCATTCTGGCTCTTTGCAGTCACCTGAAGGGAAGGAGGCCAAATTGTGCTGGGTGGTTATCGACGGGCACCTTCTTGCCCTGGAGAGGAACTCCAGGCTGCAGGATCTCTGCTCAAATTGCAACGACGAATCCAAAGGCCAATTCCCGAAAATCCTTCCTTGAGCTGTGAAATCCCATCCCAGCGATCGAAGACACCCTTCAGCCAAGGTTGCTGTCTTTGTGAAACCCATAGGCCTCCGATATAAATTGAGAAAGGAATGCATTGAAATTATTTTGTTATGTAAGATCTTATGAAAAGAGATCAAAACAACGTAACTTCCCTGAATGTATTTTTTTGAAGCCACTCTCAACACTTAAAATTGCTCTATGGATCTCAAATAAAATTTATCTTGCCATCAAACATTGTCAAATGATGTAACAAAAAGAAATAAATTGGGTGAGAAAGGCTTTATATTCTGGACATATACACATTATGTATTCTGCTTATGGAAAATTAAACAAAACTATATTCAGTAATAACAAGAGGTTTTTATATAATAAAAATGTATTACGAGATATGCACAAGCATAATCATTTCTATTTTATAATTTAATCAAAAGCCTCAAAAAGCGCATTAGATGGGCATGTGAAGCCTTAAAAGTATTATTCTTAGATGCTAACAAATTTATGGACCACTCTTGTCTAGGTAAAGATATTCACTGAAATTATAAAGCATAGGTAAAGGTATTCACTGAAATTATAAAGGATCCTACAAATTAGGGAAAGCCATAGATAATGTGATACGCTTGCTATAAAAACAGGTAAAACCAGTAAAAGGTTCAGCTGGTGACAAACATAAGAAAAATAATGTAGATAGTAATTTAGATTCTATGAAAAATAGTAAAGTTGATTCAATGGTAAATAGAAATGAGGACTCTATGGTGAAAAGTAATCTTGACTTTATGGTAAATAGCAATGTCGATGATAATTCTAATCAAATGAAAGAGGATATCAAGGTAAATGGAAATGATGAATTTGAAAAAAATGACTCTCTCCTGATCTCTGACATTAAAGGAGAGAAAGGTAAAAAATATATAAAAAATAATAAAAAGTTTTCTGATAATACTGCAAAGGTGATGGTAAATGGTAATCATCTATAGTTAATGCATCTTAATATCCCAAGGAATCAAACCTAAAATTAATAATATTGATTTTTTTCTAAATCAAGACCTTCCATTAAAAGCCTCAGTCATATGTCTGAATGAACACTGACTACAGCAAGAACAAATGCACATATTAAATAAGATAAGAAATTACAGTGTAGTGGATTTTTACAGTAGAAAGCATTCTTAGCATGGAGCTCATGCATACTTATAAGGGTGGATAATGAGTTCATAATAAAAAGGAGAAATGATTTAAAAGTACAAAATGAAGATTATGTATTTGAATGCTCAGCCATAGAACTGGTTGCAATTCATACCATAGTTATATCCATATATAGAGCTTCCCCTCCTCAAAGGCTTGAAAAGTGGGCTCAACCTCTAATTGGATTACCCAGGGAATAATAATATCCAGTAAAAGGAAAAGACTTCTTCATCAAGAAGCAAAATCTACAAAAAACCCTCAAATTATACATTACTACAAGAAATACAGAGAAATATTAAATAAAGTCATTAGTAGCTAAGCTAAAATGAGGGCAAAGTCTAACTTTGCACAGAATGCAAACAATAAAAGAAAAGCAACCTGGTCATTAATCAAAGGTGAACTTGGCTTGAGGGACATCAAAAACAAGGAACTCTCAAGTGTAATTCTGAATGATAAAAAAATAAGTTACCCTAAACAGATATCCAACTCCCTAAATGATTATTTCATAAATATATCAGATGAAATAAATGTTACAGGATCAATAAATAAGGCCAAACATTTGACTAGCAATTACAAAATTATTGACAGCACCAGGTACAATTTTAACTTTGAACCAGTCAAGAAATACGTCATCAGTATCATATCCAAAATTAAAAATAAATGGTCATTTGGGTGGGATGAAATAATAAATCAATCTTTTAAATCGGGCATTTTGCCAGAGATACTAAAATACAGCATTATCGAACCAATTTATAAAGGAGGACAACCTGACTTAATGAAAAATTATAGGCCCATATCCCTACTTCCAACTTTCTCCAATCTTTCTCATAGAATTAAGGGGACGTGAGAGATGCTTGATGTACTTCTTTAAATTATTTTTAAAATTTACTGCCTACATCTTTTACCTCCGTGAGAATCAACTAGTGTGGCCTGGGAACTTCAGCTTCTCTTACACATATCTAGACCGCAGTCGCTTCAACGAGAGTTTAATACCATGATTTCATCGAGAAGATATCGGCCGTTGATATCTCAATGAAACACGGAACTTAGAAAACTATTCAATTATTGAGTTATGTTTAACGTTTAGGATATACTTACACTAAAAGGGGCAAACTGTAAAATACCTACCCATCTTCCGAGAAAAAGAGCGCTGACAACCTTCTGAAACTACAACGTCCGTCGACTTTGCCCTGCAACATAGTGGAGAATTAACCTGTAGCGCGGGCGAAAAGCACAGTGCAAACTGCCGCACACTTTTCCTGCCGCTCAGAGACGAAATTATCCGGACGCTAGAAAGGAAATAAGGCATTGTAAACCCTAAGAGTAACATGAAATCATCGAATCGGAAGTTCGTTGCAATCGCGAAGAGTCATCCATAAGACCGATAAATATTGAAAAACTAGATGTATAAACTTTTCAAAAGTTCTTAAATTGCCAAGCAGTCCAACGTTGAGAGACTCCAACAAAGTCACCACCGCCCCACGTTCAAATGTTCCGACTGCTATGATTCAACTGCAGAAAAGCGGCCGCACCAATTCCGCCAAAACTGACTTCCTGAACATTCATACCAACGCTACGAATTAAGAATGGAAAAAGGCGGTATATGATTTCTCTTGTTCCATCATAGCGAAGCGTGGATAAATATGTCTGGGAGTGTAGGGATACGGATTCATCATTCGAATGCATATTGTGTTTTCATAAAAGAGTTTTTTATGCGATATATCAGTAATGTTCATTATCTTAACTTCTCCAATTCTATAATCAATGAATTTACAGAGTGTTTGAGGAGGCCGCTAATGAATGTGTTTTGACGAATTTACTCTTCTCAATGGATTATCAATAAGGATTGGCCAGTTAAAATTTTTACAATCTTTCTACATTACATTGAAAATTATAAGGATTATTGGATGAAGATCTTGGAAATAATGATTGTAATCAATTTCATATTCCCTCCTAGTGGAATTGTTTGGGTTTCCACAAAATAACCAGCTAAAACTTTTCTTTGAAACTTCACAGTTAAGCAGTCATACTGCCTAAAGTTTTATAAGAGATGCTAAATTTTCCTACATTCTTTATTTCAGACTAATATATGAGTAACAGGGAACTGTAATTGCCTATAGATATTCATAGGGATCCAATTAGTGTGGGCTATTGATTTCATCATACAGATATTTCCAACAAATTTCTTACATTTAAACTGTACTGCATCTCGATTTAAAATTTTACATTTTCTGAATATCTACAACTGCATTTATTACGTAGAAGAATATTAAAATTATTGAATTACTTTGTTCTTACTCTCATCTACTAATTTCATTTTATTCATTGTTGAGGGGGTGAATGAATGTTTTTGTTGAAAGAAAATATCAAGCTCCTTAATTCTGAATAAATAACCTCATCAATTGTATACGTTGCTTTTGTTGATTCCCAAAGAGAATGCCATCTTTATGGGCACCATGTCTTTAGGTTCTAATTTCATGTTTAACACCTTTATTTACTAATAATGCAAGTCAAGAGGAGGACATGATAGATGTAATCAATCTAGCTGCTCAACAGCAAATATTTTGATCTGTGTTCTTTGATGTGAAACAAGCAGTGATTTCAGAGTATGCAAATGTGGCCATCAATCAACAAGGTGTTATCAGTCCTTCGTCAAAGATAAAGAAGGTGTTGTTTTATGCTGAAAATCACTTACAGCTTTTTAGGAGGCCCTAAAAATTCTCTCGTCATGGGAATCTTCTCAAATATTGACTATAAGGTTTTAAAAATGTATGCCATACATTATTTTTAAGAGAAATGGGAAGATCTGCCATAACATTTTCTTCCATATTTGGTGATAAATAAAAGTCAAGAAGAGGATTTAGCAATTTAATAAATGTTCAGTAAAGCATAATTTTACATAGAGAGATAGTTTAGAATATTTTCATGAATACAAAGTCTGATAATATTTTAATTTATTTCAGATACCTTGGATAAGCTACACTATTATATCATTAAAGCTCTTTCTCTGCTCAAGGTGCATGAATTCCAAAACTCCAGTTTCAACGAACTTGATAATTTTACAGACTGACATCATCATCCATTGTCTATATTCAGTAAAAAACAACAGCTTAAATACATTGAAATATGTAACATTTCTAAGGAATGATCACAATTCTTGTATACACACTTGGCATTAATAACTAAACCAAGAAATATCAAGATTGCAATTTATAAATATTTAAGGACCTGCTCATGAAATATCTAATTAAAGATATATGAAAAAGTTTTGGAAATTTCAAGGAGTAATTCATTCAAAGAAAACTAAAGGTAAATATTTCTCTATAGTAAATAGAATTGAGGATAGTCAAATTCTTCATCGTTCATTGAAGATCATTTACAACACACTTTGATTGCTATCTAGCTATTGCTATGAAGAAGAGCAGGGGGTGTTTCTTAGTCTCCACGGATTGGCAGCAATGAATTCGGATTCAATCTGAGTTGATCGTAAAGTAATCCATCTCCCAACATCTCCCCCAAGTAATCTCCTGAATTTGAGTGGGATGTGTGGTAATATTTTACATGATTTTGTTTGTTTATACTTATCATGGTTTTCCAACTTCTTTCACCACTTGATCATTATCATTGTTTATGAATTCTTCTAGCTTGTTGTTACTTCTGTTTTTTGAATGATTTATACCTCTAATTCTGCTTCTTTAGTACCTTATCTTCATTACATAGAACTTTTTAGTAAAGTTAGCTGTAAAGAACTCCCAATAGCAGTTTTATATAGGAATTTTTTTAATTAGAGAGTTTATAATCTCTTTATTTCTCTGGTACTTATTTATAGCTTCATTTCTTCTGTATGTAATATTTTCTTTCTCTCTTTAATATTCCCTTTAAACCCAGCTGTATTTTTATTTCTTTCCTCTTCCTTCTTTGCCACTAACTCATTTTCCTTCATTCATTCTTATTGCCTGTGCATTCCACTTTGTCTGAGGTGGCCTTTAATACCAATCTTGGATTATAGTCCTAAATTTGCATTGTTATAAATAGATTTTTCATTTCCTTATGGTTTCACCTCTGCTATTTCAAATACTGCACACTGGGGGAGGAAACCAATGAAATTTGTGCATTTTTAGTGGAAATTCTGTGAATAATTAGAAACTGCGAAGAAGTACTGTCAATAAAAGTTTAATCAATACAATAACATCTTCAGTGACCGCCACTTTCCATTGGTAATTTAATTTTTCATTACAATTATATAAGCAATAACAGCTGATTAACATTTTCTAAAAAACACTGCAGCTAATCATCCATCATCTCCCAAAAATGTACCCATAATTGCATTTTCACTGGAATAAAAAAGTCTGTGATTAATTATTTACATCGAAGTATATCAAAACATTCGCTCTGTACCTCTTTTTTCATTGTTTTATTCCAATGAATACAAGGTATGATTGAAAATATTTTATGTTCATGCAAATTGAATTGTATTTTCCTTTCACAGGTCCTGTGGTAAATGCAGAATGAAGCAAACACCAGGACCTCTTTTTAATGACTCAGAAGATAGCAGGGATATCTTAGCTTTGGGCAGTTATGCAATGTCTATCAGTCGGCTGACACCTTTGGATATCAATATTTTTTGGAGTTATCCATAAAATTCAGTAAATTTACTGAGTCTGCATTCAAATTTTTGGTGATAAATTAACATGATTGGAGAATTAATTAGCTTTCTGATGCTCATAATTATTGCAAAATTCTTTGTACATGTTGTAATTTATTGTATTAGCCAAATAGTATACCATAAAATTCTTATTCTTGCTCAACTGTTATAACTCTCTGATAATTTCCTTAACAGTAGAACACCAAGTAAAATTACTACAAAAGTGTAAACAAAATTTTTACTAACTCCAATATGTAAATATTAAAATTTATTCAGTCCAAAGTAAACAAAAAAATCTAAGTCCAGAATGTAAACAAACCTTAAAACTTTCATTTTAGCTAAAACATTTCATGAAAGTTGGAAAAATTTAATGTCAGGATCTCCAAGAGAATCTTGGACAGGTTCTGGCCTCGTGACCACTACTTTTCCATGGAGCAGCTGAACTTGCAGGTTCAACCGCTCCTTATAATTCAATAACGCATTCTTTATTTGGAAAATTCTTTTCATTCCATTCTCACACCATACACTTTAGATGTCAATATGCCATTCACAAATATTAAAAAAAATCACTAAAACAAGCAATTCTTCATTCCTGCTGCTTCCAGCATTCTCTATTCCTCTGCTTTTACCTGCATCTGGAGATAAAAATGCAAATTTCAATATTTTTGCTTTTACTATTTACCTTTGAAAACTTATCCCACAAGTATATTCAGAGAAATCATTATATTCACATGAATTTCACAGAATAGATAAATAAAATATATTACCACTTGTCGAAAAATAATACTTTATATTCTGGAAAGTTAATATGATTCACATAAATCTCAGAATGCCTGAATAGAAACAAATTAGAATTATCCATTTAAAAAAATGAAAATAAATATAAGAAAATGAATCAAATGGCCAATGAAATTAATAGAAATTATTCTTTAAAAATATTAACTTTAAAAATAAATCATTAATACAGCACAAAGTTTCTATGAGGAAAAGGAACTTGCTTTTTAGCAGTCATTAAAGTAATAGTTAAATGTCAAATAAGAAACTTCTCATAGCATTAACCAGTAAAAGCAATCATACCCAAAATTATTACTTTCATTTTTACACTTCAATGAATTACAAAAAATTAAATTACCATAATAGCTGTAACCTGTGCCCAAATTCAATAATGTCTAACAAAACTTACATACTTCGCTATATTGCCTATCCTTTTTCAAGAAATAAAACAAAATTACCCTGCAGTAAAGTAGAGCATTCAATGAAGTAGTATAAGAAATTTCTGCAATAAATCAGAACAAATATTGTTTATCAAAAATTTATTTTTAAGTCTGTAACATTTAATATTTATTCTTTATTTTTAAAGTCTACTTTAATCTCTACAAAATTACTAATAATTTCAATACAATTGTTAATTAACCATTTTTTATTCACCAATCATTAATTATAAATTAACCTTCATACTTACAAAGACAGCTATTGTTACAGCTATTTCAATCAACTGCTGGCCAGGTTACAATGACATGGCTGAATTTACAGTCCCCTGAAGAATAAAATAAATCAGAAAATGCTTTAGCAAGCAAAATTTCAAAATATAAACTTAAATGAGTCTTTGAATAAGGAGAAATAATACTTTATTTCATATGAAAACATTACTCTATCAGAATCGACAAATGTTTCACATCCTAATTCTCTGCCAAGAATTGAACCAGCATTATATTTATAGTAAACATTCTTTTACTCATGGTTGCATTAAAATTTTTATCTCAATATTTAATTACATATAAATACATTCCACAACAATATGCAAAAATATTTCCATGCTCTAACATTTTATTCTATTTAAATCACAGTATTTTTTTCAATTGTCTGAAACAAGTAAATTGTTAAATCCTGCAATTAATTTCCTCAAATGCTGAAGGATTTAAGACATCTCAAATTATTGCTACAGATTACCACAGGTCCTCCAGGTTGGGGGTTGGACATGGGAAAGACAAATCCACTCCATAGAAAGAAAATAACATTGTAAATTCTGAAAGAGTTATATGCATTGGTAAACATATGACAGCCTGGCCTGGAAAAAGGTTATAGATTTATGATTTGGAACGTTGAACACACTATTACTTTACAGAGCTATGAAAGAACTAATCAATGTATTAAAAAAACAATGTGCTCTATGGATTTACTATGGAGTTATTCATTTTAATAGTTTTAAGGGTGTATTTCTCTAGAAAATTTTTTTAAAAGAATTATCGCACAAGCTTGATGAAAGTTTCATAAGAAGTATAGTTAATCAAGACTCATCCTAATCGTCTGTTTAATACTTATCGCCATTGAGAGTTAAGGGGCACTACAATTAGATATGTTTAAAATATCAATCTATCGAATCTAATTTTTAAGACAAACATTATATTAATAGAAATATGAAATATATTTTAAAAAATTTAATGACACATTTGAAGTAACTTAAATATCTTTCTAGTTAAAGTTAATTTATATTAGTTGTCATCAATTGCATTTTTATATAGATTTTTGAAAATTACTTTCAGAAAGCTATGCATTAATTTATCAACTTCATAAAATAACAATCAAACAGTGTTGGAGATATCGTTGCCTCTTAGTCATTGGACGCCGGGTTCCTTTTCGTTTCTTTCATCAAATCCAAAGCTTAAAAAAATGTAACTTTCAGAAGAGCTGCTCATTTCCTTATGAAGGTTATCAGTACTCTCATACATCTTATTCGCAGAAATAATACATATTTTCCAAGCTTATCACTCTCATATCTTCTACTATCAGTATTAGCTTAAGGTAAAATCTATTTATTTTCATGTATCGACAATATGATGGCAGAGAATATTAATATATTCCTATTAAAAAATTGAATACAATGTTGATTTATTAAAGAATGCCTACTCTTCAAATCGATCAGCCAAGTTATTCTGGAAGACTTTCTTCCTTTTCCGTATAACTAACCTCTCCTCTCTCAACCTAGAATTGTCACTGACTTTCCCTAGAACGACTACAGGTAATTTTTCAGTCGGCACAGCATCATCGCTGATATTCCGATATCTTTTAGGCGAATAGCCCAGCATTTGTTGCTGCAAAGACTTCATGAAGCATGTACTCGCGAAATGCACTGAGAAAATCGTAGCTAAATATATAATTACAAGATTATTGTTGTGAATGTTGATTATTTCACTGAAGTTATTAAACCCATTCACTAATAATAATGATGAAATAAGAAATATAAACGGTTCACTTACCATTAACTACGTTGAATTTGTCCTTATGGCCACATGCTCTCACCCACTTCGCCTTGTATACGGCGTTCTTTGGGAATTTGAAGCATTTCAAAGCTGCTTGGCGTTACTTTTTGTATAATTGTTGCATCCATAGAGTGCACAAGATGGCATACTCTCGTAGAATATTTATTTTCGGTAAAACAAATACCACGTGGCAGCATTACTTTCTCTTAAGTTAAGACATTTACACTCACTGCCTCATGCTCACATGTTGGAAGAAAAATAGTTTTCGCGTTTCGCGCGTTCTCTAAATAACAGTTGAGGATTGAGGAAGAGATACAACGAAGGAGCGAAACACAAAGCCATAAAAATTACAAAATTAACTGTAATGTTTTTCTTTTACGAGATTTTGTGATATAGCAAGGATAAGTTTTATCTTTACTCTATTATAAGTTTTTGTTTTCTTTTACAATAGCAAGATAAATGTTTTTGATGTGAAGAAATCTCTGATTTCCTCTCAAACTGGCTTATACTTTGAGGTGCTTAGTTTCCGTGATTGACTTTTCATTTTCCCCTGTCTTAAAATATTCAATTTTTTCTTTTCCACTGACTTAAAATCATTGTTTGAAAATATCATCATTCTATAATTTCTATCGGTTTGAAAGGACCTCGGAATCTCTTTCCAAAATAAATTGCTGATAAGAAGATGATTTAGGTACTGGCTTAGTGAACTACTCGAACTTTCTTATAGAATTAAAAGAAGGTTGCTATAAAACATTGAACATCGCTATTGTATACAATTTCGGAATCCTGGGAATGAACATGCATCAGAAGGAAATTTCTAAAAGTATGGTATGCCATCGACGTTATATTCTGTATATTTGAATGTTAACCATGTTTGACTAAGATATTACTTAAATTGGATAAATGAGTAGTTTCTCTTGAGGCTGTCATAAACGGAAAAAATATGTGTTGGATGAGAAAATTGAGGTGAGTGAGTGCGTTATACTTTTAAAAGAGGTCGTTGCTCCTACTCAAAGTAATCAGTTGGTCGAGGAGGAACGCAAGAAATGCCATTACCTATTGTGATTTATCCAAAAATCTGGATTTAACATACCTCTTACACTTTAGGTTGTTAAATCCATGTGAGTGTATGTATTACTGTTGCCGTAGCTTCTCACTTCCCTATCTCTATCAAAACAGTCTCCCTCTTGAATTCCTGGTGAATTCATTGCTTTATTCACTTCTTCCAATCACTCCTGTATCTTGCTTTTCAAATTTGTCATGGAATGTGGTGAGATAAAAAGTTTCTCATAGCCAATACATTTTAAATACGAAGGAATATTTTCAATATCACCAAGCGATGAATATGTAGCCATACCAAACCACCACCCATTCATCTCAATCATTAAAATTCTGTCGAAAAATATGAGAGTACGTAGGGTCAGCCATCAACCGAGGGGAGCAAAATTTCAACATGAGCCTCATACGCGCTTCTTATCCCCGTGTGATACTTACAGGGTTGGAATTACAGGTAAAAAGGCCCTAAAACTATTTCACCAAGTCCCTATTATTTCGCGTATTTTTAACGTCTTCTACATTATAATAATTGTAAAACTTATAATAAACAGTTGAAATACGAACAATGCAAGTAGTTTTGTATGCATTCAAAATTAATTGAAAATTTTACATTCATAGCTAACAGTAGCATTCAATGAGCATTATGACCAAACCTCATTCGCACTATCTTTTTGTGTATTTTAGAACTTTTAAAGGTGATAAATATAGCGAGAAGAATGTTTAAGAACGTAATGGTTTGTGACTGCAACCATTTCAAGAGGAATCCACAGAAGAAATCAAGTTTATTCGATTCACACTTCAATGACACCGAAAATAATTAATTAAAGAATTCAAAATTAATGTGAAAGATGGTAGTCTCGTATCCGTCATCATTATTCATTCAGGATAATCGATCCTAGCACATTTTCTCTCAATTGATTTGGACGGTATAGTAAAAATTCCAACTGCATAGATGATAAAATTTACTGATTTTTTACCGATCGAGTTTTAATTTCGATGCTAATCAAATGAAACAAAATTTATCTAAAACACACAGAGAATGCCTCGAGACTTCATACTACACATTTACTTATAGATTTTTTAATGTATTTAAAGTAATAGCCTAGATATGGCCATGAGTTTGCCTTACTTTACTTGTGTAGATTGCATTCACATACGCTGTGATAAAACAGGTGATCGATATGGACTCCTTACGTATATAATTTTAAAGGCTAATAACTGCTCTCTTCAACGATGTATAATATTACTTACTATTATATTATATAATATAACCCATTATAACCGCAGAGTTTTGGAAGCAAAGGCATCAAATTCGAGGTCTATATATTTTTGGTCCGACAATGATTCAAACAGCGCGGAAATTTTCTTTCTCCCATCTCAGTGCTAAACATAAGCTCAGAGCGGCTCAGAGGCAGGGTTTGCAAAAATTTCCTTCAGCCTACTCGTGCCTTTCGTCTCAGACTCGAATTTTATGACAGGAAGGGAAAGGAAGGGGGTTTGCCTCGGTATCCTCGGAATAACGGGACCTCGTGTGCGACGTTTCCCTCTGTGCGAGAAGCAATGCTAGAATATATACTGATTCGTTATAACCATTTTATAATAACTGAATTCTTGCATTACGACATCCGTATTGTTATAATACTATTCTGCTAGGTCAATGCCACCAAACTCAGGATACTAATAAATCTTTGCGATATTAATAAAGCAAATAAATCCATTTCAACTCTTCAGGCGGAGTTATGACTCTAGCAGACCATGTTTTTCCTCACTCTCTCTCTCTCTCTCTCACTTCTTAAGGCTCGCTCGGAGGAAATTCGCTGCCTGTTATGCGGGTTGCGGCTTAGGTGGTTTTTTTTGGAACTAGCTGTACAGTCACTTACAAAAAAAAGTTACCACTTGCAAGGGGCAACTCGTCCAATAGACCCCTCGTTTCGGGCGAGCGAGCCTCCAGAAGAGAGAGAGAGAGAGAGCGAAAATAAAGATGGAGGACGTTGTCTGCTATGCAGGTCCACGTTGAGCGTTTGAAAGGATTCGTTTTCGTTATTGTTGTTAAAATAACTTATTTAAAGCGATTTTTTAGTGACATTAACATGGCAGAGTAATATTATAGCGATTCGGAGGTCGGAATGGATTAATTTGGTGATTTTAAAGTTGTTTTTTAGATATAGTTTTACTTTAGATTTTTTGCATGTAGTATAGCAATCGTGAATATATTCCAAGCTAAAAATTTTAGAAAAGAGATATTCCGCAGTTTGTGCTTGCAAGACCCTGAAACCTGGCGTTACAACATGAATTCTTTGACAATGTTCTAGTCTAATCCAAGATATTTTCTTAAACGTATCGGAAGTATGGTCATACTTTTTCAAGTTAATTATAAATCAAACAGACGCATTCTGGGCACGTTGCGTCTTGCTAGCTAGTTCTTGCGATAAATCACAGATTGAAATTACCAATTGCATTTTAATATAAGGCGTTAGGAACATCTGAGGGGATGAATGGTAGAGTAAACTTTTTCAGAAATTTTCACGACCGTGCTCCGAAGCGGTGCCGACCATTTCAGGGAAAAATGGAGTGGGTAGTGAAGGACGGGCAAGAACTCTCCCCCTCCCCCTTTATCTGGGGGAGGAAAACAGCAATAAAGTTGAGGGCTAAATATAAGCTATATAATTAGCTATAAATGCTAATTATTTAAACGAAAGCATTGTATTGATAGAGCGACATAATTCAAAATATTATTTTTGAAATTGTTCATTATGTCCTAAGAAACCATTAAAAATATAATGAAATAAGTATTTATTTTGACGGGAAGGTACTGCTAGAGTCAAATTCGGGTGGAAATCTATTTTCCTAAATTTATATTTAAGTATTAAATTCGAAAGTATTGCGCTGGAAAATCGAGTTACATTAAAATAAGATGACTAAAATATACCATTGGCTGATCCGAAATAATATGAAATGTAACAAGTATTTGTTTGACTTCCGGCCGCCAAGGATCGAGGCAAGCATCTTCGGAAAGCTACTCACAATACATCCAATATAAAAGATGTAATTGGAAACGATGTATTCGCTAAGATGCTCCTTAAGAAACTGAGAAAAGGATTTTAATTCGGGAGTACACGGCAGCAAAGCTGGAATGCCCCTCGATACACAACGGAAATTTAAATTTCGATTTTTCCATATTCTGTGCGTCTCTGATTCTGTCATTACATAAGTTTGAACTTTCAAGTTTAATGTGACCTCTCGATAGAATCCGTCTACGTATCATCGCACGTTGAGTATTTCGTATCTGCGTTTATGTTTTTTTATACGCGAGGTGAAGATCCTTACTGCTGTCCCCCAATAGATTCTGTGAATGGAGTCGGAAAACGAAACGCTGTCCATACAATGTTTTATCAGTAATATAATTAAAGCATAACGTTTCGAGAAGAATTCTTAATCATCCAAAAAGAAAATCCTACCGATAACCGACCAAACTTTATTGGAATCACGTAGAACATAATTAACATTCTTACAGATCATTAGCTAAGGTTGCGAAGACATTTTATATTTCCATTTTTACATTTAATTTGCCATTTAAATGGACTAGGAACATTAACAGATTTAACAAGACAATGCGAAGTGCCCCTTAACTCTAACTAGAGATTTTCAAACATCCTAGGATAAAAATACAAGACTTGATTGAATGATCATTTTCATACCATGCATCGATTAAATTAAACTATGCCGTTGGAATGAAGATTGAAAGCTATAAGAAAGAATTCTTACTGCGTTTACAATGGTACATACATTACGGCCCGAGTCACCCGAATCGATCCGTGGAAACTTGTTTAACATAACGCTTTTATACATTGAAGGGGGTGAATGTCTATAATATGAATCTTTTCATAGTTGTAACACCGCATCTTCGATCCTTATGTGAAAATGAAACCAAACTCTTTTCCGGTATTGAATTCCTAAACTGCCTGTTTATCATGATCGTTAATAATTCAAGGATATTTACATTCCCGCTTCGAAATACTCTTCCCCTTACGAAAACACCAAAAAGCTAATGTAACTAAAAAAGAGAGGTATAATTAAGTACATATTTACGCAATATGTGGAATAAACTGACTTTGTAACCACTCTCACACTATTAAGTTGTAGATTTACCAAACGTTAAGTGCACTTTGTAGTTGCAAATTTAAATTAACTCGGCGTTGGAAATGTCGACGTGATTATGAGATATTTCCTAAGTGTCAATTCCTACGCCTTGACGAAAATATATATTTTTGGACTGCCACAGATCCGATTATTGAATTCTATCATTATTACCCATGAATAATTCTAAAATTTCTATTCCGATTCAGCTGAATTCCTTGCGCAATTTTATGTAAGAGAGACTTGGACGATCGCAACGTTCGTCAAGGGGACTGGTTGTTCACAGCCTCAGAAAATATTCCTACATCTCGATGGAATTTTTAAATCATTTCTAATTGTTTTGATGAATAGAAATAAAGATACCACCGATAAATGAGAAAATCACGTGTACTTCTTATCAGAACGGTCCTTTTTATCTATCATCGAACTGGGGACCTTTTGGTAGATGAAAAGGTCATTGGTACAGGTATAGGATTAAAAAGTCTAGAAAGTTTAGAAGTCTTGCAATTTATGTATTCTTGGGGGCAATCTACAAACACCATACTTTGGGAAATTAGAGTAATTCAACCGCAAGTATATTAGGAATAGGAGAAATGAACAATAATGCTTATGATAGCTGTCCAATTGATACAGAAATGATCTAGCTTCTCATACCTTAGCATAGTTTAAAAGAGAGACATTTGACAAAAAAATATATCCAGGAGAATCCACACTGCCGTCGTAGTAATACTAATATCAAGGCCATCAACCACAATGATATTAATCTAACACACTTTCATTCACATGAATATTTTTTTCTGAAGTGCGTAAGATGATTTATAAATCTTATTTGGCTATGATGATGGAGCTTGAAGGCGATCAAAATGAACATAAATGCTTCTCCTGTGAGCACGCTTGAAAAGATTTTTCTTTCTGGAATCTTTCTGAGGAGAATTTTGCCTTAAATCGATTAACTTTGGACGCATGCACATTGTCGCATCAACTGTGCGGTTTAAAATCTTCTTCTTATAGTCAATCGATGGCTTATGCTGTTTATGGATTTTCATTGAAATGGACAAAATATCACGCATATCCTCTTCGGCGATAAATGAAGCAAGACTATCATAATGCAATACTGCGAAAATTTTGAATCTTTTCAAGTATCTCTTTTTGCAGAAACGCAGCCCAAGACCGGCGGTAAGAAACTTGCAAGCATAGCGCTGTTTTACGTTCTTGACTACAGCTCGTGCGAAGATTTAATCTAATTTAAACTTTCCGTATATGTATATATTTTATAATCGATTAGAATGAATTTCGATGGTTCAATTTATAAGAAATAGTAATATTACGTTTAGAATTATCGCCAGTTCTACTAATCTATAATGTCATTCGAGAGTGGACTTGAAATACCCACTAAAAAACGAATCCGAAGATGCAATACATAACATTCACGCAAATTGTAAAACGTCGTCACACAAGAAGGGAAGAATTATTCTTTATTGTGATAATGGGCCACGGTCAATCCAAGACGAGTCACATCGTGTCAAAGAAGTAAAGATGATGTTAAACCCTTTGGTATTTTTTCTAGAGAAATTTGAATATAAGTTTAACTTCGGACGAACTTTAGACAAGTTTCATGTTGATAGTATTGAATGAAGATTCATAATCACTTTGCGGGTTTTATTATTTTGTCAGTTGTAAAGTAAGAGGCACCTGTGATAAAAATTGATTCATTTTATTAACAATAAACCGTTCCCTATTTATCGGAATACCATAAAACGGTTGAATGCAATCAAAAAATTAAATGACAACCGTTGGAGGCTTTTTAAAATGTATGAGGAAAAATTAACCATGTCATTGTGTTACAGAATGCATACGCTGATGCCTTGGTTAGTGTTCTTCCAAATGTTATGTATAATTAATAAATTAAGTGCATCGAGGGGTAGAGAAAGTTATGTTATTCAACCTCCTTCATAGGATCAACATATTATAACAACTATAAATGGGAATTAATGTCAGTATTGATCGGAAACTTATATATAATTGAAAGAAATCCATGAGTACATGTTCGAGACCCGCTAAGAGGTATTTACCGATGAATCGAGAGGTACGCACTATTTAATCAGCTATAAATAAAAATGGCACACTGATGAAATTCCATTTCTTTTGGTAATAACACTGTATCGTCCCTATCGCTTGACTAATGTAATTTCTGAGTTGAAATAGTCCCGTGTAATCGTTAAACCCGAATAGTGTATGTTTTTATCGTCGACTATGATTTTTCTATGGCTACGATCGGGGAATCATAAAGTAAATTAAAATTTCTATCCTCGCTAACGGTTCATTTTAAGTCATGCAAAGAATGAGTGTCTCGCATATTTTGCTACTCAAATAAAATCGATCGAGCACTTATTCACGCACATCCTGCTTATTCATATTTTACCGCGTAATATTAGTATTCAAACACATGAGAAGTGTTGAAGTGAGCATTGCATTGTCGTCCATGTTGCCATCTGTATGGAAAATATGATGAATAACATACTAATCGCGACTTACTCGACCATAGTTACAACAAAGTATTGCAAGTGTAAACTTAGATACCTTTATTTATGATGTTAGTCACTGAAAACGCCTCTATGATAGCGCGGAAATACCCTAGATAATTAAAATGTAGCAGAGGCATAGTTCATGCACGATTCATATATAAGGCATTCATTATGAGGAAAAGGTTTTTTAGAAGATTTCAAAATGGTTTTAATCTATGATTCTAACATCTCTTACGGATGTGTTAAGAGTAGGACATGTAAATCATGTGAATCCTCCATGCCTTTTTATCCGTAAAGCAAATCTAGTATCAGTAAAGTAATCGGAAATAATCTTCACCTAAAAGCAATGCCTTAAGCTTTCTAAGGGTGATCCTGTAAACACTATTCACTCTAATCGCCTTGTTTCGCAGGAAAAATGTAGCATGATGAGGAACAGCCCCTCCCCCTTTAAAAATTTTCAAATCTAACCCTTGCACCAGGTGGTAAACAGGGGAAAGAAAAATTAGAGGACCTCGGGGTAAGTATTTCATGATTTCTAACGGTTGGTGCATAAAGAGGTTTATGGGATACCACACTCTAACATTGCAGGGACATCTTAGAAACTACCAATGCTTCTAGAAAGACCTCTGATGCCTATCACCTTATAATATGAGGATGTTAAGAAAGAATATTATCTTACCTTCCAATAAGTATTCCAAGATGAGCAGTATTCAGGTATAACATCGAATACTACATACACTGAACACTGAGAAAGGCACACATTTCAAATCTCACTTCACTCACTTTCCCACTCATATAGCACTCACTATACACAAATATCACTCCCTCATTCTGGCTCTTTGCAGTCACCTGAAGGGAAGGAGGCCAAATTGTGCTGGGTGGTTATCGACGGGCACCTTCTTGCCCTGGAGAGGAACTCCAGGCTGCAGGATCTCTGCTCAAATTGCAACGACGAATCCAAAGGCCAATTCCTGAAAATCCTTCCTTGAGCTGTGAAATCCCATCCCAGCGATCGAAGACACCCTTCAGCCAAGGTTGCTGTCTTTGTGAAACCCATAGGCCTCCGATATAAATTGAGAAAGGAATGCATTGAAATTATTTTGTTATGTAAGATCTTATGAAAAGAGATCAAAACAACGTAACTTCCCTGAATGTATTTTTTTGAAGCCACTCTCAACACTTAAAATTGCTCTATGGATCTCAAATAAAATTTATCTTGCCATCAAACATTGTCAAATGATGTAACAAAAAGAAATAAATTGGGTGAGAAAGGCTTTATATTCTGGACATATACACATTATGTATTCTGCTTATGGAAAATTAAACAAAACTATATTCAGTAATAACAAGAGGTTTTTATATAATAAAAATGTATTACGAGATATGCACAAGCATAATCATTTCTATTTTATAATTTAATCAAAAGCCTCAAAAAGCGCATTAGATGGGCATGTGAAGCCTTAAAAGTATTATTCTTAGATGCTAACAAATTTATGGACCACTCTTGTCTAGGTAAAGATATTCACTGAAATTATAAAGCATAGGTAAAGGTATTCACTGAAATTATAAAGGATCCTACAAATTAGGGAAAGCCATAGATAATGTGATACGCTTGCTATAAAAACAGGTAAAACCAGTAAAAGGTTCAGCTGGTGACAAACATAAGAAAAATAATGTAGATAGTAATTTAGATTCTATGAAAAATAGTAAAGTTGATTCAATGGTAAATAGAAATGAGGACTCTATGGTGAAAAGTAATCTTGACTTTATGGTAAATAGCAATGTCGATGATAATTCTAATCAAATGAAAGAGGATATCAAGGTAAATGGAAATGATGAATTTGAAAAAAATGACTCTCTCCTGATCTCTGACATTAAAGGAGAGAAAGGTAAAAAATATATAAAAAATAATAAAAAGTTTTCTGATAATACTGCAAAGGTGATGGTAAATGGTAATCATCTATAGTTAATGCATCTTAATATCCAAGGAATCAAACCTAAAATTAATAATATTGATTTTTTTCTAAATCAAGACCTTCCATTAAAAGCCTCAGTCATATGTCTGAATGAACACTGACTACAGCAAGAACAAATGCACATATTAAATAAGATAAGAAATTACAGTGTAGTGGATTTTTACAGTAGAAAGCATTCTTAGCATGGAGCTCATGCATACTTATAAGGGTGGATAATGAGTTCATAATAAAAAGGAGAAATGATTTAAAAGTACAAAATGAAGATTATGTATTTGAATGCTCAGCCATAGAACTGGTTGCAATTCATACCATAGTTATATCCATATATAGAGCTTCCCCTCCTCAAAGGCTTGAAAAGTGGGCTCAACCTCTAATTGGATTACCCAGGGAATAATAATATCCAGTAAAAGGAAAAGACTTCTTCATCAAGAAGCAAAATCTACAAAAAACCCTCAAATTATACATTACTACAAGAAATACAGAGAAATATTAAATAAAGTCATTAGTAGCTAAGCTAAAATGAGGGCAAAGTCTAACTTTGCACAGAATGCAAACAATAAAAGAAAAGCAACCTGGTCATTAATCAAAGGTGAACTTGGCTTGAGGGACATCAAAAACAAGGAACTCTCAAGTGTAATTCTGAATGATAAAAAAATAAGTTACCCTAAACAGATATCCAACTCCCTAAATGATTATTTCATAAATATATCAGATGAAATAAATGTTACAGGATCAATAAATAAGGCCAAACATTTGACTAGCAATTACAAAATTATTGACAGCACCAGGTACAATTTTAACTTTGAACCAGTCAAGAAATACGTCATCAGTATCATATCCAAAATTAAAAATAAATGGTCATTTGGGTGGGATGAAATAATAAATCAATCTTTTAAATCGGGCATTTTGCCAGAGATACTAAAATACAGCATTATCGAACCAATTTATAAAGGAGGACAACCTGACTTAATGAAAAATTATAGGCCCATATCCCTACTTCCAACTTTCTCCAATCTTTCTCATAGAATTAAGGGGACGTGAGAGATGCTTGATGTACTTCTTTAAATTATTTTTAAAATTTACTGCCTACATCTTTTACCTCCGTGAGAATCAACTAGTGTGGCCTGGGAACTTCAGCTTCTCTTACACATATCTAGACCGCAGTCGCTTCAACGAGAGTTTAATACCATGATTTCATCGAGAAGATATCGGCCGTTGATATCTCAATGAAACACGGAACTTAGAAAACTATTCAATTATTGAGTTATGTTTAACGTTTAGGATATACTTACACTAAAAGGGGCAAACTGTAAAATACCTACCCATCTTCCGAGAAAAAGAGCGCTGACAACCTTCTGAAACTACAACGTCCGTCGACTTTGCCCTGCAACATAGTGGAGAATTAACCTGTAGCGCGGGCGAAAAGCACAGTGCAAACTGCCGCACACTTTTCCTGCCGCTCAGAGACGAAATTATCCGGACGCTAGAAAGGAAATAAGGCATTGTAAACCCTAAGAGTAACATGAAATCATCGAATCGGAAGTTCGTTGCAATCGCGAAGAGTCATCCATAAGACCGATAAATATTGAAAAACTAGATGTATAAACTTTTCAAAAGTTCTTAAATTGCCAAGCAGTCCAACGTTGAGAGACTCCAACAAAGTCACCACCGCCCCACGTTCAAATGTTCCGACTGCTATGATTCAACTGCAGAAAAGCGGCCGCACCAATTCCGCCAAAACTGACTTCCTGAACATTCATACCAACGCTACGAATTAAGAATGGAAAAAGGCGGTATATGATTTCTCTTGTTCCATCATAGCGAAGCGTGGATAAATATGTCTGGGAGTGTAGGGATACGGATTCATCATTCGAATGCATATTGTGTTTTCATAAAAGAGTTTTTTATGCGATATATCAGTAATGTTCATTATCTTAACTTCTCCAATTCTATAATCAATGAATTTACAGAGTGTTTGAGGAGGCCGCTAATGAATGTGTTTTGACGAATTTACTCTTCTCAATGGATTATCAATAAGGATTGGCCAGTTAAAATTTTTACAATCTTTCTACATTACATTGAAAATTATAAGGATTATTGGATGAAGATCTTGGAAATAATGATTGTAATCAATTTCATATTCCCTCCTAGTGGAATTGTTTGGGTTTCCACAAAATAACCAGCTAAAACTTTTCTTTGAAACTTCACAGTTAAGCAGTCATACTGCCTAAAGTTTTATAAGAGATGCTAAATTTTCCTACATTCTTTATTTCAGACTAATATATGAGTAACAGGGAACTGTAATTGCCTATAGATATTCATAGGGATCCAATTAGTGTGGGCTATTGATTTCATCATACAGATATTTCCAACAAATTTCTTACATTTAAACTGTACTGCATCTCGATTTAAAATTTTACATTTTCTGAATATCTACAACTGCATTTATTACGTAGAAGAATATTAAAATTATTGAATTACTTTGTTCTTACTCTCATCTACTAATTTCATTTTATTCATTGTTGAGGGGGTGAATGAATGTTTTTGTTGAAAGAAAATATCAAGCTCCTTAATTCTGAATAAATAACCTCATCAATTGTATACGTTGCTTTTGTTGATTCCCAAAGAGAATGCCATCTTTACGGGCACCATGTCTTTAGGTTCTAATTTCATGTTTAACACCTTTATTTACTAATAATGCAAGTCAAGAGGAGGACATGATAGATGTAATCAATCTAGCTGCTCAACAGCAAATATTTTGATCTGTGTTCTTTGATGTGAAACAAGCAGTGATTTCAGAGTATGCAAATGTGGCCATCAATCAACAAGGTGTTATCAGTCCTTCGTCAAAGATAAAGAAGGTGTTGTTTTATGCTGAAAATCACTTACAGCTTTTTAGGAGGCCCTAAAAATTCTCTCGTCATGGGAATCTTCTCAAATATTGACTATAAGGTTTTAAAAATGTATGCCATACATTATTTTTAAGAGAAATGGGAAGATCTGCCATAACATTTTCTTCCATATTTGGTGATAAATAAAAGTCAAGAAGAGGATTTAGCAATTTAATACATGTTCAGTAAAGCATAATTTTACATAGAGAGATAGTTTAGAATATTTTCATGAATACAAAGTCTGATAATATTTTAATTTATTTCAGATACCTTGGATAAGCTACACTATTATATCATTAAAGCTCTTTCTCTGCTCAAGGTGCATGAATTCCAAAACTCCAGTTTCAACGAACTTGATAATTTTACAGACTGACATCATCATCCATTGTCTATATTCAGTAAAAAACAACAGCTTAAATACATTGAAATATGTAACATTTCTAAGGAATGATCACAATTCTTGTATACACACTTGGCATTAATAACTAAACCAAGAAATATCAAGATTGCAATTTATAAATATTTAAGGACCTGCTCATGAAATATCTAATTAAAGATATATGAAAAAGTTTTGGAAATTTCAAGGAGTAATTCATTCAAAGAAAACTAAAGGTAAATATTTCTCTATAGTAAATAGAATTGAGGATAGTCAAATTCTTCATCGTTCATTGAAGATCATTTACAACACACTTTGATTGCTATCTAGCTATTGCTATGAAGAAGAGCAGGGGGTGTTTCTTAGTCTCCACGGATTGGCAGCAATGAATTCGGATTCAATCTGAGTTGATCGTAAAGTAATCCATCTCCCAACATCTCCCCCAAGTAATCTCCTGAATTTGAGTGGGATGTGTGGTAATATTTTACATGATTTTGTTTGTTTATACTTATCATGGTTTTCCAACTTCTTTCACCACTTGATCATTATCATTGTTTATGAATTCTTCTAGCTTGTTGTTACTTCTGTTTTTTGAATGATTTATACCTCTAATTCTGCTTCTTTAGTACCTTATCTTCATTACATAGAACTTTTTAGTAAAGTTAGCTGTAAAGAACTCCCAATAGCAGTTTTATATAGGAATTTTTTTAATTAGAGAGTTTATAATCTCTTTATTTCTCTGGTACTTATTTATAGCTTCATTTCTTCTGTATGTAATATTTTCTTTCTCTCTTTAATATTCCCTTTAAACCCAGCTGTATTTTTATTTCTTTCCTCTTCCTTCTTTGCCACTAACTCATTTTCCTTCATTCATTCTTATTGCCTGTGCATTCCACTTTGTCTGAGGTGGCCTTTAATACCAATCTTGGATTATAGTCCTAAATTTGCATTGTTATAAATAGATTTTTCATTTCCTTATGGTTTCACCTCTGCTATTTCAAATACTGCACACTGGGGGAGGAAACCAATGAAATTTGTGCATTTTTAGTGGAAATTCTGTGAATAATTAGAAACTGCAAAGAAGTACTGTCAATAAAAGTTTAATCAATACAATAACATCTTCAGTGAGCGCCACTTTCCATTGGTAATTTAATTTTTCATTACAATTATATAAGCAATAACAGCTGATTAACATTTTCTAAAAAACACTGCAGCTAATCATCCATCATCTCCCAAAAATGTACCCATAATTGCATTTTCACTGGAATAAAAAAGTCTGTGATTAATTATTTACATCGAAGTATATCAAAACATTCGCTCTGTACCTCTTTTTTCATTGTTTTATTCCAATGAATACAAGGTATGATTGAAAATATTTTATGTTCATGCAAATTGAATTGTATTTTCCTTTCACAGGTCCTGTGGTAAATGCAGAATGAAGCAAACACCAGGACCTCTTTTTAATGACTCAGAAGATAGCAGGGATATCTTAGCTTTGGGCAGTTATGCAATGTCTATCAGTCGGCTGACACCTTTGGATATCAATATTTTTTGGAGTTATCCATAAAATTCAGTAAATTTACTGAGTCTGCATTCAAATTTTTGGTGATAAATTAACATGATTGGAGAATTAATTAGCTTTCTGATGCTCATAATTATTGCAAAATTCTTTGTACATGTTGTAATTTATTGTATTAGCCAAATAGTATACCATAAAATTCTTATTCTTGCTCAACTGTTATAACTCTGATAATTTCCTTAACAGTAGAACACCAAGTAAAATTACTACAAAAGTGTAAACAAAATTTTTACTAACTCCAATATGTAAATATTAAAATTTATTCAGTCCAAAGTAAACAAAAAAATCTAAGTCCAGAATGTAAACAAACCTTAAAACTTTCATTTTAGCTAAAACATTTCATGAAAGTTGGAAAAATTTAATGTCAGGATCTCCAAGAGAATCTTGGACAGGTTCTGGCCTCGTGACCACTACTTTTCCATGGAGCAGCTGAACTTGCAGGTTCAACCGCTCCTTATAATTCAATAACGCATTCTTTATTTGGAAAATTCTTTTCATTCCATTCTCACACCATACACTTTAGATGTCAATATGCCATTCACAAATATTAAAAAAAATCACTAAAACAAGCAATTCTTCATTCCTGCTGCTTCCAGCATTCTCTATTCCTCTGCTTTTACCTGCATCTGGAGATAAAAATGCAAATTTCAATATTTTTGCTTTTACTATTTACCTTTGAAAACTTATCCCACAAGTATATTCAGAGAAATCATTATATTCACATGAATTTCACAGAATAGATAAATAAAATATATTACCACTTGTCGAAAAATAATACTTTATATTCTGGAAAGTTAATATGATTCACATAAATCTCAGAATGCCTGAATAGAAACAAATTAGAATTATCCATTTAAAAAAATGAAAATAAATATAAGAAAATGAATCAAATGGCCAATGAAATTAATAGAAATTATTCTTTAAAAATATTAACTTTAAAAATAAATCATTAATACAGCACAAAGTTTCTATGAGGAAAAGGAACTTGCTTTTTAGCAGTCATTAAAGTAATAGTTAAATGTCAAATAAGAAACTTCTCATAGCATTAACCAGTAAAAGCAATCATACCCAAAATTATTACTTTCATTTTTACACTTCAATGAATTACAAAAAATTAAATTACCATAATAGCTGTAACCTGTGCCCAAATTCAATAATGTCTAACAAAACTTACATACTTCGCTATATTGCCTATCCTTTTTCAAGAAATAAAACAAAATTACCCTGCAGTAAAGTAGAGCATTCAATGAAGTAGTATAAGAAATTTCTGCAATAAATCAGAACAAATATTGTTTATCAAAAATTTATTTTTAAGTCTGTAACATTTAATATTTATTCTTTATTTTTAAAGTCTACTTTAATCTCTACAAAATTACTAATAATTTCAATACAATTGTTAATTAACCATTTTTTATTCACCAATCATTAATTATAAATTAACCTTCATACTTACAAAGACAGCTATTGTTACAGCTATTTCAATCAACTGCTGGCCAGGTTACAATGACATGGCTGAATTTACAGTCCCCTGAAGAATAAAATAAATCAGAAAATGCTTTAGCAAGCAAAATTTCAAAATATAAACTTAAATGAGTCTTTGAATAAGGAGAAATAATACTTTATTTCATATGAAAACATTACTCTATCAGAATCGACAAATGTTTCACATCCTAATTCTCTGCCAAGAATTGAACCAGCATTATATTTATAGTAAACATTCTTTTACTCATGGTTGCATTAAAATTTTTATCTCAATATTTAATTACATATAAATACATTCCACAACAATATGCAAAAATATTTCCATGCTCTAACATTTTATTCTATTTAAATCACAGTATTTTTTTCAATTGTCTGAAACAAGTAAATTGTTAAATCCTGCAATTAATTTCCTCAAATGCTGAAGGATTTAAGACATCTCAAATTATTGCTACAGATTACCACAGGTCCTCCAGGTTGGGGGTTGGACATGGGACAGACAAATCCACTCCATAGAAAGAAAATAACATTGTAAATTCTGAAAGAGTTATATGCATTGGTAAACATATGACAGCCTGGCCTGGAAAAAGGTTATAGATTTATGATTTGGAACGTTGAACACACTATTACTTTACAGAGCTATGAAAGAACTAATCAATGTATTAAAAAAACAATGTGCTCTATGGATTTACTATGGAGTTATTCATTTTAATAGTTTTAAGGGTGTATTTCTCTAGAAAATTTTTTTAAAAGAATTATCGCACAAGATTGATGAAAGTTTCATAAGAAGTATAGTTAATCAAGACTCATCTTAATCGTCTGTTTAATACTTATCGCCATTGAGAGTTAAGGGGCACTACAATTAGATATGATTAAAATATCAATCTATCGAATCTAATTTTTAAGACAAACATTATATTAATAGAAATATGAAATATATTTAAAAAATTTAATGACACATTTGAAGTAACTTAAATATCTTTCTAGTTAAAGTTAATTTATATTAGTTGTCATCAATTGCATTTTTATATAGATTTTTGAAAATTACTTTCAGAAAGCTATGCATTAATTTATCAACTTCATAAAATAACAATCAAACAGTGTTGGAGATATCGTTGCCTCTTGGTCATTGGACGCCGGGTTCCTTTTCGTTTCTTTCATCAAATCCAAAGCTTAAAAAAATGTAACTTTCAGAAGAGCTGCTCATTTCCTTATGAAGGTTATCAGTACTCTCATACATCTTATTCGCAGAAATAATACATATTTTCCAAGCTTATCACTCTCATATCTTCTACTATCAGTATTAGCTTAAGGTAAAATCTATTTATTTTCATGTATCGACAATATGATGGCAGAGAATATTAATATATTCCTATTAAAAAATTGATTACAATGTTGATTTATTAAAGAATGCCTACTCTTCAAATCGATCAGCCAAGTTATTCTGGTAGACTTTCTTCCTTTTCCGTATAACTAACCTCTCCTCTCTCAACCTAGAATTGTCACTGACTTTCCCTAGAACGACTACAGGTAATTTTTCAGTCGGCACAGCATCATCGCTGATATTCCGATATCTTTTAGGCGAATAGCCCAGCATTTGTTGCTGCAAAGACTTCATGAAGCATGTACTCGCGAAATGCACTGAGAAAATCGTAGCTAAATATATAATTACAAGATTATTGTTGTGAATGTTGATTATTTCACTGAAGTTATTAAACCCATTCACTAATAATAATGATGAAATAAGAAATATAAACGGTTCACTTACCATTAACTACGTTGAATTTGTCCTTATGCCCACATGCTCTCACCCACTTCGCCTTGTATACGGCGTTCTTTGGGAATTTGAAGCATTTCAAAGCTGCTTGGCGTTACTTTTTGTATAATTGTTGCATCCATAGAGTGCACAAGATGGCATACTCTCGTAGAATATTTATTTTCGGTAAAACAAATACCACGTGGCAGCATTACTTTCTCTTAAGTTAAGACATTTACACTCACTGCCTCATGCTCACATGTTGGAAGAAAAATAGTTTTCGCGTTTCGCGCGTTCTCTAAATAACGGTTGAGGATTGAGGAAGAGATACAACGAAGGAGCGAAACACAAAGCCATAAAAATTACAAAATTAACTGTAATGTTTTTCTTTTACGAGATTTTGTGATATAGCAAGGATAAGTTTTATCTTTACACTATTACAAGTTTTTGTTTTCTTTTACAATAGGGAGATAAACGTTTTTGATGTGAAGAAATCTCTGATTTCCTCTCAAATTGGCTTATACTTTGAGGTGCTTAGTTTCCGTGATTGACTTTTCATTTTCCCCTGTCTTAAAATATTCAATTTTTTCTTTTCCACTGACTTAAAATCATTGTTTGAAAATATCATCATTCTATAATTTTTAGTCTACTTAAATCACAATGAAATTAACTAATAATTTCAATACAATTGTTTACTAACCATTCTTTATTCATCAATCATTAATTGTTATCATTAATTACTATTTATTAATTAACCTTTATACTTACAAACACAGCAATTGTTACAGCTATTTCAATCAACTGTTGGCCAGGTTACAATGTTACAATTTACAGTCACCTGCAGAATAAAATGAATCAGAAAATGATTTAGCAAGCACAATTTCAAAATATAAACTTAACTGAGTCTTTGAATAAGGAGAAAAAATACTTTATTTCATATCAAAACATTACTCAATCAGTATCAACAAATGATTCACATCCTAATTCTCCGCCAAGAATTAAATCAGCATTATATTCTTAGTAAACATTCTTTTACAAATAGTTGCATTAAAATTTTTGTCCCCATGTTTACTTATATAAGAATACATTCCACAACAACATGCAAAAAAACTGCCATGCTCTAAGTTTCATGTTGATAATATTGAATAAAATTCATAATTACATTACGGGTTTTATTAGTGAATCACTTGTGAAGTAAGGGGCACCTGAGATAAAAATTGATTAATTTCATTAACAATAAACCTAGTTTCCTAGTTATCGGATTACCATAAAATGGTTGAATGCAATCAAAAAATTAAATGACAACCGTTGGAGGATTTTTAATTCTACTATTTCTACTAATATATAATGTCATTCGAGAGTGGACTTGAAATACCCACTAAAAAACGAATCCGAAGATGCAATACATAACATTCACGCAAATTGTAAAACGTCGTCACACAAGAAGGGAAGAATTATTCTTTATTGTGATAATGGGCCACGGTCAATCCAAGACGAGTCACATCGTGTCAAAGAAGTAAAGATGATGTTAAACCCTTTGGTATTTTTTCTAGAGAAATTTGAATATAAGTTTAACTTCGGACGAACTTTAGACAAGTTTCATGTTGATAATATTGAATGAAGATTCATAATCACTTTGCGGGTTTTATTATTTTGTCAGTTGTAAAGTAAGAGGCACCTGTGATAAAAATTGATTCATTTTATTAACGATAAACCGTTCCCTATTTATCGGAATACCATAAAACGGTTGAATGCAATCAAAAAATTAAATGACAACCGTTGGAGGCTTTTTAAAATGTATGAGGAAAAATTAACCATGTCATTGTGTTACAGAATGCATACGCTGATGCCTTGGTTAGTGTTCTTCCAAATGTTATGTATAATTAATAAATTAAGTGCATCGAGGGGTAGAGAAAGTTATGTTATTCAACCTCCTTCATAGGATCAACATATTATAACAACTATAAATGGGAATTAATGTCAGTATTGATCGGAAACTTATATATAATTGAAAGAAATCCATGAGTACATGTTCGAGACCCGCTAAGAGGTATTTACCGATGAATCGAGAGGTACGCACTATTTAATCAGCTATAAATAAAAATGGCACACTGATGAAATTCCATTTCTTTTGGTAATAACACTGTATCGTCCCTATCGCTTGACTAATGTAATTTCTGAGTTGAAATAGTCCCGTGTAATCGTTAAACCCGAATAGTGTATGTTTTTATCGTCGACTATGATTTTTCTATGGCTACGATCGGGGAATCATAAAGTAAATTAAAATTTCTATCCTCGCTAAAGGTTCATTTTAAGTCATGCAAAGAATGAGTGTCTCGCATATTTTGCTACTCGAATAAAATCGATCGAGCACTTATTCACGCACATCCTGCTTATTCATATTTTACCGCGTAATATTAGTATTCAAACACATGAGAAGTAAATTATACAACTATGTAATTTTCCACGTAATTTTTTTTAATATCGGCAACCGGTTTCGTAAGAGCTTCTTACATCTTCAACCGGTTTCGTAAGAAGCTCTTACGAAACCGGTTGCCAATATTAAAAAAAATTACGTGGAAAATTACAAAGTTGTATAATTTATTATGGCTTTCCACCAAGGAACGCCACATCATATTGATTTCATATGAGAAGTGTTGAAGTGAGCATTGCATTGTCGTCCATGTTCATAATAATAAATGCTAATTATTTAAACGAAAGCATTGTATTGATAGAGCGACATAATTCAAAATATTATTTTTGAAATTGTTCATTATGTCCTAAGAAACCATTAAAAATTTAATGAAATAAGTATTTATTTTGACGGGAAGGTACTGCTAGAGTCAAATTCGGGTGGAAATCTATTTTCCTAAATTTATATTTAAGTATTAAATTCGAAAGTATTGCGCTGGAAAATCGAGTTACATTAAAATAAGATGACTAAAATATACCATTGGCTGATCCGAAATAATATAAAATGTAACAAGTATTTGTTTGACTTCCGGCCGCCAAGGTCCGAGGCAAGCATCTTCGGAAAGCTACTCACAATACATCCAATATAAAAGATGTAATTGGAAACGATGTATTCGCTAAGATGCTCCTTAAGAAACTGAGAAAAGGATTTTAATTCGGGAGTACACGGCAGCAAAGCTGGAATGCCCCTCGATACACAACGGAAATTTAAATTTCGATTTTTCCATATTCTGTGCGTCTCTGATTCTGTCATTACATAAGTTTGAACTTTCAAGTTTAATGTGACCTCTCGATAGAATCCGTCTACGTATCATCGCACGTTGAGTATTTCGTATCTGCGTTTATGTTTTTTTATACGCGAGGTGAAGATCCTTACTGCTGTCCCCCAATAGATTCTATGAATGGAGTCGGAAAACAAAAAGCTGTCCATACAATGTTTTATCAGTAATATAATTAAAGCATAACGTTTCGAGAAGAATTCTTAATCATCCAAAAAGAAAATCCTACCGATAACCGACCTAACTTTATTTGAATCACGTAGAACATAATTAACATTCTTACAGATCATTAGCTAAGGTTGCGAAGAGATTTTATATTTCCATTTTTACATTTAATTTGCCATTTAAATGGACTAGGAGCATTAATAGATTTAACAAGACAATGCGAAGTGCCCCTTAACTCTAACTAGAGATTTTCAAACATCCTAGGATAAAAATACAAGACTTGATTGAATGATCATTTTCATACCATGCATCGATTAAATTAAACTATGCCGTTGGAATGAAGATTGAAAGCTATAAGAAAGAATTCTTACTGCGTTTACAATGGTACATACATTACGGCCTGAGTCACCCGAATCGATCCGTGGAAACTTGTTTAACATAACGCTTTTATACATTGAAGGGGGTGAATTTCTATAATTTGAATCTTTTCATAGTTGTAACACCGCATCTTCGATCCTTATGTGAAAATGAAACCAAACTCTTTTCCGGTATTGAATTCCTAAACTGCCTGTTTATCATGATAGTTAATAATTCAAGGATATTTACATTCCCGCTTCGAAATACTCTTCCCCTTACGAAAACACCAAAAAGCTAATGTAACTAAAAAAGAGAGGTATAATTAAGTACATATTTACGCAATATGTGGAATAAACTGACTGCCACTACCTTTGTAACCACTCTCACTATATTAAGTTGTAGATTTACCAAACGTTAAGTGCACTTTGTAGTTGCAGATTTAAATTAACTCGGCGTTGGAAATGTCGACGTGATTATGAGATATTTCCTAAGTGACAATTCCTACGCCTTGACGAAAATATATATTTTTGGACTGCCACAGATCCGATTATTGAATTCTATCATTATTACCCATGAATAATTCTAAAAATTCTATTCCGATTCAGCTGAATTCCTTGCGCAATTTTATGTAAGAGAGACTTGGACGATCGCGACGTTCGTCAAGGGGACTGGTTGTTCACAGCCTCAGAAAATATTCCTACATCTCGATGGAATTTTTAAATCATTTCTAATTGTTTTGATGAATAGAAATAAAGATACCACCGATAAATGAGAAAATCACGTGTACTTCTTATCAGAACGGTCCTTTTTATCTATCATCGAACTGGGGACCCTTTGGTAGATGAAAAGGTCATTGGTACAGGTATAGGATTAAAAAGTCTAGAAAGTTTAGAAGTCTTGCAATTTATGTATTCTTGGGGGCAATCTACAAACACCATACTTTGGGAAATTAGAGTAATTCAACCGCAAGTATATTAGGAATAGGAGAAATGAACAATAATGCTTATGATAGCTGTCCAATTGATACAGAAATGATCTAGCTTCTCATACCTTAGCATAGTTTAAAAGAGAGACATTTGACAAAAAAATATATCCAGGAGAATCCACACTGCCGTCGTAGTAATACTAATATCAAGGCCATCAACCACAATGATATTAATCTAACACACTTTCATTCACATGAATATTTTTTTCTGAAGTGCGTAAGATGATTTATAAATCTTATTTGGCTATGATGATGGAGCTTGAAGGCGATCAAAATGAACATAAATGCTTCTCCTGTGAGCACGCTTGAAAAGATTTTTCTTTCTGGAATCTTTCTGAGGAGAATTTTGCCTTAAATCGATTAACTTTGGACGCATGCACATTGTCGCATCAACTGTGCGGTTTAAAATCTTCTTCTTATAGTCAATCGATGGCTTATGCTGTTTATGGATTTTCATTGAAATGGACAAAATATCACGCATATCCTCTTCGGCGATAAATGAAGCAAGACTATCATAATGCAATACTGCGAAAATTTTGAATCTTTTCAAGTATCTCTTTTTGCAGAAACGCAGCCCAAGACCGGCGGTAAGAAACTTGCAAGCATAGCGCTGTTTTACGTTCTTGACTACAGCTCGTGCGAAGATTTAATCTAATTTAAGCTTTCCGTATATGTATATATTTTATAATCGATTAGAATGAATTTCGATGGTTCAATTTATAAGAAATAGTAATATTACGTTTAGAATTATCGCCAGTTCTACTAATCTATAATGTCATTCGAGAGTGGACTTGAAATACCCACTAAAAAACGAATCCGAAGATGCAATACATAACATTCACGCAAATTGTAAAACGTCGTCACACAAGAAGGGAAGAATTATTCTTTATTGTGATAATGGGCCACGGTCAATCCAAGACGAGTCACATCGTGTCAAAGAAGTAAAGATGATGTTAAACCCTTTGGTATTTTTTCTAGAGAAATTTGAATATAAGTTTAACTTCGGACGAACTTTAGACAAGTTTCATGTTGATAGTATTGAATGAAGATTCATAATCACTTTGCGGGTTTTATTATTTTGTCAGTTGTAAAGTAAGAGGCACCTGTGATAAAAATTGATTCATTTTATTAACAATAAACCGTTCCCTATTTATCGGAATACCATAAAACGGTTGAATGCAATCAAAAAATTAAATGACAACCGTTGGAGGCTTTTTAAAATGTATGAGGAAAAATTAACCATGTCATTGTGTTACAGAATGCATACGCTGATGCCTTGGTTAGTGTTCTTCCAAATGTTATGTATAATTAATAAATTAAGTGCATCGAGGGGTAGAGAAAGTTATGTTATTCAACCTCCTTCATAGGATCAACATATTATAACAACTATAAATGGGAATTAATGTCAGTATTGATCGGAAACTTATATATAATTGAAAGAAATCCATGAGTACATGTTCGAGACCCGCTAAGAGGTATTTACCGATGAATCGAGAGGTACGCACTATTTAATCAGCTATAAATAAAAATGGCACACTGATGAAATTCCATTTCTTTTGGTAATAACACTGTATCGTCCCTATCGCTTGACTAATGTAATTTCTGAGTTGAAATAGTCCCGTGTAATCGTTAAACCCGAATAGTGTATGTTTTTATCGTCGACTATGATTTTTCTATGGCTACGATCGGGGAATCATAAAGTAAATTAAAATTTCTATCCTCGCTAACGGTTCATTTTAAGTCATGCAAAGAATGAGTGTCTCGCATATTTTGCTACTCAAATAAAATCGATCGAGCACTTATTCACGCACATCCTGCTTATTCATATTTTACCGCGTAATATTAGTATTCAAACACATGAGAAGTGTTGAAGTGAGCATTGCATTGTCGTCCATGTTGCCATCTGTATGGAAAATATGATGAATAACATACTAATCGCGACTTACTCGACCATAGTTACAACAAAGTATTGCAAGTGTAAACTTAGATACCTTTATTTATGATGTTAGTCACTGAAAACGCCTCTATGATAGCGCGGAAATACCCTAGATAATTAAAATGTAGCAGAGGCATAGTTCATGCACGATTCATATATAAGGCATTCATTATGAGGAAAAGGTTTTTTAGAAGATTTCAAAATGGTTTTAATCTATGATTCTAACATCTCTTACGGATGTGTTAAGAGTAGGACATGTAAATCATGTGAATCCTCCATGCCTTTTTATCCGTAAAGCAAATCTAGTATCAGTAAAGTAATCGGAAATAATCTTCACCTAAAAGCAATGCCTTAAGCTTTCTAAGGGTGATCCTGTAAACACTATTCACTCTAATCGCCTTGTTTCGCAGGAAAAATGTAGCATGATGAGGAACAGCCCCTCCCCCTTTAAAAATTTTCAAATCTAACCCTTGCACCAGGTGGTAAACAGGGGAAAGAAAAATTAGAGGACCTCGGGGTAAGTATTTCATGATTTCTAACGGTTGGTGCATAAAGAGGTTTATGGGATACCACACTCTAACATTGCAGGGACATCTTAGAAACTACCAATGCTTCTAGAAAGACCTCTGATGCCTATCACCTTATAATATGAGGATGTTAAGAAAGAATATTATCTTACCTTCCAATAAGTATTCCAAGATGAGCAGTATTCAGGTATAACATCGAATACTACATACACTGAACACTGAGAAAGGCACACATTTCAAATCTCACTTCACTCACTTTCCCACTCATATAGCACTCACTATACACAAATATCACTCCCTCATTCTGGCTCTTTGCAGTCACCTGAAGGGAAGGAGGCCAAATTGTGCTGGGTGGTTATCGACGGGCACCTTCTTGCCCTGGAGAGGAACTCCAGGCTGCAGGATCTCTGCTCAAATTGCAACGACGAATCCAAAGGCCAATTCCCGAAAATCCTTCCTTGAGCTGTGAAATCCCATCCCAGCGATCGAAGACACCCTTCAGCCAAGGTTGCTGTCTTTGTGAAACCCATAGGCCTCCGATATAAATTGAGAAAGGAATGCATTGAAATTATTTTGTTATGTAAGATCTTATGAAAAGAGATCAAAACAACGTAACTTCCCTGAATGTATTTTTTTGAAGCCACTCTCAACACTTAAAATTGCTCTATGGATCTCAAATAAAATTTATCTTGCCATCAAACATTGTCAAATGATGTAACAAAAAGAAATAAATTGGGTGAGAAAGGCTTTATATTCTGGACATATACACATTATGTATTCTGCTTATGGAAAATTAAACAAAACTATATTCAGTAATAACAAGAGGTTTTTATATAATAAAAATGTATTACGAGATATGCACAAGCATAATCATTTCTATTTTATAATTTAATCAAAAGCCTCAAAAAGCGCATTAGATGGGCATGTGAAGCCTTAAAAGTATTATTCTTAGATGCTAACAAATTTATGGACCACTCTTGTCTAGGTAAAGATATTCACTGAAATTATAAAGCATAGGTAAAGGTATTCACTGAAATTATAAAGGATCCTACAAATTAGGGAAAGCCATAGATAATGTGATACGCTTGCTATAAAAACAGGTAAAACCAGTAAAAGGTTCAGCTGGTGACAAACATAAGAAAAATAATGTAGATAGTAATTTAGATTCTATGAAAAATAGTAAAGTTGATTCAATGGTAAATAGAAATGAGGACTCTATGGTGAAAAGTAATCTTGACTTTATGGTAAATAGCAATGTCGATGATAATTCTAATCAAATGAAAGAGGATATCAAGGTAAATGGAAATGATGAATTTGAAAAAAATGACTCTCTCCTGATCTCTGACATTAAAGGAGAGAAAGGTAAAAAATATATAAAAAATAATAAAAAGTTTTCTGATAATACTGCAAAGGTGATGGTAAATGGTAATCATCTATAGTTAATGCATCTTAATATCCCAAGGAATCAAACCTAAAATTAATAATATTGATTTTTTTCTAAATCAAGACCTTCCATTAAAAGCCTCAGTCATATGTCTGAATGAACACTGGCTACAGCAAGAACAAATGCACATATTAAATAAGATAAGAAATTACAGTGTAGTGGATTTTTACAGTAGAAAGCATTCTTAGCATGGAGCTCATGCATACTTATAAGGGTGGATAATGAGTTCATAATAAAAAGGAGAAATGATTTAAAAGTACAAAATGAAGATTATGTATTTGAATGCTCAGCCATAGAACTGGTTGCAATTCATACCATAGTTATATCCATATATAGAGCTTCCCCTCCTCAAAGGCTTGAAAAGTGGGCTCAACCTCTAATTGGATTACCCAGGGAATAATAATATCCAGTAAAAGGAAAAGACTTCTTCATCAAGAAGCAAAATCTACAAAAAACCCTCAAATTATACATTACTACAAGAAATACAGAGAAATATTAAATAAAGTCATTAGTAGCTAAGCTAAAATGAGGGCAAAGTCTAACTTTGCACAGAATGCAAACAATAAAAGAAAAGCAACCTGGTCATTAATCAAAGGTGAACTTGGCTTGAGGGACATCAAAAACAAGGAACTCTCAAGTGTAATTCTGAATGATAAAAAAATAAGTTACCCTAAACAGATATCCAACTCCCTAAATGATTATTTCATAAATATATCAGATGAAATAAATGTTACAGGATCAATAAATAAGGCCAAACATTTGACTAGCAATTACAAAATTATTGACAGCACCAGGTACAATTTTAACTTTGAACCAGTCAAGAAATACGTCATCAGTATCATATCCAAAATTAAAAATAAATGGTCATTTGGGTGGGATGAAATAATAAATCAATCTTTTAAATCGGGCATTTTGCCAGAGATACTAAAATACAGCATTATCGAACCAATTTATAAAGGAGGACAACCTGACTTAATGAAAAATTATAGGCCCATATCCCTACTTCCAACTTTCTCCAATCTTTCTCATAGAATTAAGGGGACGTGAGAGATGCTTGATGTACTTCTTTAAATTATTTTTAAAATTTACTGCCTACATCTTTTACCTCCGTGAGAATCAACTAGTGTGGCCTGGGAACTTCAGCTTCTCTTACACATATCTAGACCGCAGTCGCTTCAACGAGAGTTTAATACCATGATTTCATCGAGAAGATATCGGCCGTTGATATCTCAATGAAACACGGAACTTAGAAAACTATTCAATTATTGAGTTATGTTTAACGTTTAGGATATACTTACACTAAAAGGGGCAAACTGTAAAATACCTACCCATCTTCCGAGAAAAAGAGCGCTGACAACCTTCTGAAACTACAACGTCCGTCGACTTTGCCCTGCAACATAGTGGAGAATTAACCTGTAGCGCGGGCGAAAAGCACAGTGCAAACTGCCGCACACTTTTCCTGCCGCTCAGAGACGAAATTATCCGGACGCTAGAAAGGAAATAAGGCATTGTAAACCCTAAGAGTAACATGAAATCATCGAATCGGAAGTTCGTTGCAATCGCGAAGAGTCATCCATAAGACCGATAAATATTGAAAAACTAGATGTATAAACTTTTCAAAAGTTCTTAAATTGCCAAGCAGTCCAACGTTGAGAGACTCCAACAAAGTCACCACCGCCCCACGTTCAAATGTTCCGACTGCTATGATTCAACTGCAGAAAAGCGGCCGCACCAATTCCGCCAAAACTGACTTCCTGAACATTCATACCAACGCTACGAATTAAGAATGGAAAAAGGCGGTATATGATTTCTCTTGTTCCATCATAGCGAAGCGTGGATAAATATGTCTGGGAGTGTAGGGATACGGATTCATCATTCGAATGCATATTGTGTTTTCATAAAAGAGTTTTTTATGCGATATATCAGTAATGTTCATTATCTTAACTTCTCCAATTCTATAATCAATGAATTTACAGAGTGTTTGAGGAGGCCGCTAATGAATGTGTTTTGACGAATTTACTCTTCTCAATGGATTATCAATAAGGATTGGCCAGTTAAAATTTTTACAATCTTTCTACATTACATTGAAAATTATAAGGATTATTGGATGAAGATCTTGGAAATAATGATTGTAATCAATTTCATATTCCCTCCTAGTGGAATTGTTTGGGTTTCCACAAAATAACCAGCTAAAACTTTTCTTTGAAACTTCACAGTTAAGCAGTCATACTGCCTAAAGTTTTATAAGAGATGCTAAATTTTCCTACATTCTTTATTTCAGACTAATATATGAGTAACAGGGAACTGTAATTGCCTATAGATATTCATAGGGATCCAATTAGTGTGGGCTATTGATTTCATCATACAGATATTTCCAACAAATTTCTTACATTTAAACTGTACTGCATCTCGATTTAAAATTTTACATTTTCTGAATATCTACAACTGCATTTATTACGTAGAAGAATATTAAAATTATTGAATTACTTTGTTCTTACTCTCATCTACTAATTTCATTTTATTCATTGTTGAGGGGGTGAATGAATGTTTTTGTTGAAAGAAAATATCAAGCTCCTTAATTCTGAATAAATAACCTCATCAATTGTATACGTTGCTTTTGTTGATTCCCAAAGAGAATGCCATCTTTATGGGCACCATGTCTTTAGGTTCTAATTTCATGTTTAACACCTTTATTTACTAATAATGCAAGTCAAGAGGAGGACATGATAGATGTAATCAATCTAGCTGCTCAACAGCAAATATTTTGATCTGTGTTCTTTGATGTGAAACAAGCAGTGATTTCAGAGTATGCAAATGTGGCCATCAATCAACAAGGTGTTATCAGTCCTTCGTCAAAGATAAAGAAGGTGTTGTTTTATGCTGAAAATCACTTACAGCTTTTTAGGAGGCCCTAAAAATTCTCTCGTCATGGGAATCTTCTCAAATATTGACTATAAGGTTTTAAAAATGTATGCCATACATTATTTTTAAGAGAAATGGGAAGATCTGCCATAACATTTTCTTCCATATTTGGTGATAAATAAAAGTCAAGAAGAGGATTTAGCAATTTAATAAATGTTCAGTAAAGCATAATTTTACATAGAGAGATAGTTTAGAATATTTTCATGAATACAAAGTCTGATAATATTTTAATTTATTTCAGATACCTTGGATAAGCTACACTATTATATCATTAAAGCTCTTTCTCTGCTCAAGGTGCATGAATTCCAAAACTCCAGTTTCAACGAACTTGATAATTTTACAGACTGACATCATCATCCATTGTCTATATTCAGTAAAAAACAACAGCTTAAATACATTGAAATATGTAACATTTCTAAGGAATGATCACAATTCTTGTATACACACTTGGCATTAATAACTAAACCAAGAAATATCAAGATTGCAATTTATAAATATTTAAGGACCTGCTCATGAAATATCTAATTAAAGATATATGAAAAAGTTTTGGAAATTTCAAGGAGTAATTCATTCAAAGAAAACTAAAGGTAAATATTTCTCTATAGTAAATAGAATTGAGGATAGTCAAATTCTTCATCGTTCATTGAAGATCATTTACAACACACTTTGATTGCTATCTAGCTATTGCTATGAAGAAGAGCAGGGGGTGTTTCTTAGTCTCCACGGATTGGCAGCAATGAATTCGGATTCAATCTGAGTTGATCGTAAAGTAATCCATCTCCCAACATCTCCCCCAAGTAATCTCCTGAATTTGAGTGGGATGTGTGGTAATATTTTACATGATTTTGTTTGTTTATACTTATCATGGTTTTCCAACTTCTTTCACCACTTGATCATTATCATTGTTTATGAATTCTTCTAGCTTGTTGTTACTTCTGTTTTTTGAATGATTTATACCTCTAATTCTGCTTCTTTAGTACCTTATCTTCATTACATAGAACTTTTTAGTAAAGTTAGCTGTAAAGAACTCCCAATAGCAGTTTTATATAGGAATTTTTTTAATTAGAGAGTTTATAATCTCTTTATTTCTCTGGTACTTATTTATAGCTTCATTTCTTCTGTATGTAATATTTTCTTTCTCTCTTTAATATTCCCTTTAAACCCAGCTGTATTTTTATTTCTTTCCTCTTCCTTCTTTGCCACTAACTCATTTTCCTTCATTCATTCTTATTGCCTGTGCATTCCACTTTGTCTGAGGTGGCCTTTAATACCAATCTTGGATTATAGTCCTAAATTTGCATTGTTATAAATAGATTTTTCATTTCCTTATGGTTTCACCTCTGCTATTTCAAATACTGCACACTGGGGGAGGAAACCAATGAAATTTGTGCATTTTTAGTGGAAATTCTGTGAATAATTAGAAACTGCAAAGAAGTACTGTCAATAAAAGTTTAATCAATACAATAACATCTTCAGTGAGCGCCACTTTCCATTGGTAATTTAATTTTTCATTACAATTATATAAGCAATAACAGCTGATTAACATTTTCTAAAAAACACTGCAGCTAATCATCCATCATCTCCCAAAAATGTACCCATAATTGCATTTTCACTGGAATAAAAAAGTCTGTGATTAATTATTTACATCGAAGTATATCAAAACATTCGCTCTGTACCTCTTTTTTCATTGTTTTATTCCAATGAATACAAGGTATGATTGAAAATATTTTATGTTCATGCAAATTGAATTGTATTTTCCTTTCACAGGTCCTGTGGTAAATGCAGAATGAAGCAAACACCAGGACCTCTTTTTAATGACTCAGAAGATAGCAGGGATATCTTAGCTTTGGGCAGTTATGCAATGTCTATCAGTCGGCTGACACCTTTGGATATCAATATTTTTTGGAGTTATCCATAAAATTCAGTAAATTTACTGAGTCTGCATTCAAATTTTTGGTGATAAATTAACATGATTGGAGAATTAATTAGCTTTCTGATGCTCATAATTATTGCAAAATTCTTTGTACATGTTGTAATTTATTGTATTAGCCAAATAGTATACCATAAAATTCTTATTCTTGCTCAACTGTTATAACTCTGATAATTTCCTTAACAGTAGAACACCAAGTAAAATTACTACAAAAGTGTAAACAAAATTTTTACTAACTCCAATATGTAAATATTAAAATTTATTCAGTCCAAAGTAAACAAAAAAATCTAAGTCCAGAATGTAAACAAACCTTAAAACTTTCATTTTAGCTAAAACATTTCATGAAAGTTGGAAAAATTTAATGTCAGGATCTCCAAGAGAATCTTGGACAGGTTCTGGCCTCGTGACCACTACTTTTCCATGGAGCAGCTGAACTTGCAGGTTCAACCGCTCCTTATAATTCAATAACGCATTCTTTATTTGGAAAATTCTTTTCATTCCATTCTCACACCATACACTTTAGATGTCAATATGCCATTCACAAATATTAAAAAAAATCACTAAAACAAGCAATTCTTCATTCCTGCTGCTTCCAGCATTCTCTATTCCTCTGCTTTTACCTGCATCTGGAGATAAAAATGCAAATTTCAATATTTTTGCTTTTACTATTTACCTTTGAAAACTTATCCCACAAGTATATTCAGAGAAATCATTATATTCACATGAATTTCACAGAATAGATAAATAAAATATATTACCACTTGTCGAAAAATAATACTTTATATTCTGGAAAGTTAATATGATTCACATAAATCTCAGAATGCCTGAATAGAAACAAATTAGAATTATCCATTTAAAAAAATGAAAATAAATATAAGAAAATGAATCAAATGGCCAATGAAATTAATAGAAATTATTCTTTAAAAATATTAACTTTAAAAATAAATCATTAATACAGCACAAAGTTTCTATGAGGAAAAGGAACTTGCTTTTTAGCAGTCATTAAAGTAATAGTTAAATGTCAAATAAGAAACTTCTCATAGCATTAACCAGTAAAAGCAATCATACCCAAAATTATTACTTTCATTTTTACACTTCAATGAATTACAAAAAATTAAATTACCATAATAGCTGTAACCTGTGCCCAAATTCAATAATGTCTAACAAAACTTACATACTTCGCTATATTGCCTATCCTTTTTCAAGAAATAAAACAAAATTACCCTG
This sequence comes from Pachydiplax longipennis, assembly GCA_036926295.1. Lineage (NCBI taxonomy): Eukaryota > Metazoa > Arthropoda > Insecta > Odonata > Libellulidae > Pachydiplax > Pachydiplax longipennis. The sequence goes on along the minus strand of JAVFKF010000024.1, from coordinate 5,559,924 downwards.
CAGTAAAGTAGAGCATTCAATGAAGTAGTATAAGAAATTTCTGCAATAAATCAGAACAAATATTGTTTATCAAAAATTTATTTTTAAGTCTGTAACATTTAATATTTATTCTTTATTTTTAAAGTCTACTTTAATCTCTACAAAATTACTAATAATTTCAATACAATTGTTAATTAACCATTTTTTATTCACCAATCATTAATTATAAATTAACCTTCATACTTACAAAGACAGCTATTGTTACAGCTATTTCAATCAACTGCTGGCCAGGTTACAATGACATGGCTGAATTTACAGTCCCCTGAAGAATAAAATAAATCAGAAAATGCTTTAGCAAGCAAAATTTCAAAATATAAACTTAAATGAGTCTTTGAATAAGGAGAAATAATACTTTATTTCATATGAAAACATTACTCTATCAGAATCGACAAATGTTTCACATCCTAATTCTCTGCCAAGAATTGAACCAGCATTATATTTATAGTAAACATTCTTTTACTCATGGTTGCATTAAAATTTTTATCTCAATATTTAATTACATATAAATACATTCCACAACAATATGCAAAAATATTTCCATGCTCTAACATTTTATTCTATTTAAATCACAGTATTTTTTTCAATTGTCTGAAACAAGTAAATTGTTAAATCCTGCAATTAATTTCCTCAAATGCTGAAGGATTTAAGACATCTCAAATTATTGCTACAGATTACCACAGGTCCTCCAGGTTGGGGGTTGGACATGGGACAGACAAATCCACTCCATAGAAAGAAAATAACATTGTAAATTCTGAAAGAGTTATATGCATTGGTAAACATATGACAGCCTGGCCTGGAAAAAGGTTATAGATTTATGATTTGGAACGTTGAACACACTATTACTTTACAGAGCTATGAAAGAACTAATCAATGTATTAAAAAAACAATGTGCTCTATGGATTTACTATGGAGTTATTCATTTTAATAGTTTTAAGGGTGTATTTCTCTAGAAAATTGTTTTAAAAGAATTATCGCACAAGATTGATGAAAGTTTCATAAGAAGTATAGTTAATCAAGACTCATCTTAATCGTCTGTTTAATACTTATCGCCATTGAGAGTTAAGGGGCACTACAATTAGATATGATTAAAATATCAATCTATCGAATCTAATTTTTAAGACAAACATTATATTAATAGAAATATGAAATATATTTAAAAAATTTAATGACACATTTGAAGTAACTTAAATATCTTTCTAGTTAAAGTTAATTTATATTAGTTGTCATCAATTGCATTTTTATATAGATTTTTGAAAATTACTTTCAGAAAGCTATGCATTAATTTATCAACTTCATAAAATAACAATCAAACAGTGTTGGAGATATCGTTGCCTCTTGGTCATTGGACGCCGGGTTCCTTTTCGTTTCTTTCATCAAATCCAAAGCTTAAAAAAATGTAACTTTCAGAAGAGCTGCTCATTTCCTTATGAAGGTTATCAGTACTCTCATACATCTTATTCGCAGAAATAATACATATTTTCCAAGCTTATCACTCTCATATCTTCTACTATCAGTATTAGCTTAAGGTAAAATCTATTTATTTTCATGTATCGACAATATGATGGCAGAGAATATTAATATATTCCTATTAAAAAATTGATTACAATGTTGATTTATTAAAGAATGCCTACTCTTCAAATCGATCAGCCAAGTTATTCTGGTAGACTTTCTTCCTTTTCCGTATAACTAACCTCTCCTCTCTCAACCTAGAATTGTCACTGACTTTCCCTAGAACGACTACAGGTAATTTTTCAGTCGGCACAGCATCATCGCTGATATTCCGATATCTTTTAGGCGAATAGCCCAGCATTTGTTGCTGCAAAGACTTCATGAAGCATGTACTCGCGAAATGCACTGAGAAAATCGTAGCTAAATATATAATTACAAGATTATTGTTGTGAATGTTGATTATTTCACTGAAGTTATTAAACCCATTCACTAATAATAATGATGAAATAAGAAATATAAACGGTTCACTTACCATTAACTACGTTGAATTTGTCCTTATGCCCACATGCTCTCACCCACTTCGCCTTGTATACGGCGTTCTTTGGGAATTTGAAGCATTTCAAAGCTGCTTGGCGTTACTTTTTGTATAATTGTTGCATCCATAGAGTGCACAAGATGGCATACTCTCGTAGAATATTTATTTTCGGTAAAACAAATACCACGTGGCAGCATTACTTTCTCTTAAGTTAAGACATTTACACTCACTGCCTCATGCTCACATGTTGGAAGAAAAATAGTTTTCGCGTTTCGCGCGTTCTCTAAATAACGGTTGAGGATTGAGGAAGAGATACAACGAAGGAGCGAAACACAAAGCCATAAAAATTACAAAATTAACTGTAATGTTTTTCTTTTACGAGATTTTGTGATATAGCAAGGATAAGTTTTATCTTTACACTATTACAAGTTTTTGTTTTCTTTTACAATAGGGAGATAAACGTTTTTGATGTGAAGAAATCTCTGATTTCCTCTCAAATTGGCTTATACTTTGAGGTGCTTAGTTTCCGTGATTGACTTTTCATTTTCCCCTGTCTTAAAATATTCAATTTTTTCTTTTCCACTGACTTAAAATCATTGTTTGAAAATATCATCATTCTATAATTTTTAGTCTACTTAAATCACAATGAAATTAACTAATAATTTCAATACAATTGTTTACTAACCATTCTTTATTCATCAATCATTAATTGTTATCATTAATTACTATTTATTAATTAACCTTTATACTTACAAACACAGCAATTGTTACAGCTATTTCAATCAACTGTTGGCCAGGTTACAATGTTACAATTTACAGTCACCTGCAGAATAAAATGAATCAGAAAATGATTTAGCAAGCACAATTTCAAAATATAAACTTAACTGAGTCTTTGAATAAGGAGAAAAAATACTTTATTTCATATCAAAACATTACTCAATCAGTATCAACAAATGATTCACATCCTAATTCTCCGCCAAGAATTAAATCAGCATTATATTCTTAGTAAACATTCTTTTACAAATAGTTGCATTAAAATTTTTGTCCCCATGTTTACTTATATAAGAATACATTCCACAACAACATGCAAAAAAACTGCCATGCTCTAAGTTTCATGTTGATAATATTGAATAAAATTCATAATTACATTACGGGTTTTATTAGTGAATCACTTGTGAAGTAAGGGGCACCTGAGATAAAAATTGATTAATTTCATTAACAATAAACCTAGTTTCCTAGTTATCGGATTACCATAAAATGGTTGAATGCAATCAAAAAATTAAATGACAACCGTTGGAGGATTTTTAATTCTACTATTTCTACTAATATATAATGTCATTCGAGAGTGGACTTGAAATACCCACTAAAAAACGAATCCGAAGATGCAATACATAACATTCACGCAAATTGTAAAACGTCGTCACACAAGAAGGGAAGAATTATTCTTCATTGTGATAATGGGCCACGGTCAATCCAAGACGAGTCACATCGTGTCAAAGAAGTAAAGATGATGTTAAACCCTTTGGTATTTTTTCTAGAGAAATTTGAATATAAGTTTAACTTCGGACGAACTTTAGACAAGTTTCATGTTGATAATATTGAATGGAGATTCATAATCACTTTGCGGCTTTTATTATTTTGTCAGTTGTAAAGTAAGAGGCACCTGTGATAAAAATTGATTCATTTTATTAACGATAAACCGTTCCCTATTTATCAGAATACCATAAAACGGTTGAATGCAATCAAAAAATTAAATGACAACCGTTGGAGGCTTTTTAAAATGCATGAGGTAAAATTAACCATGTCATTTTGTTACAGAATGCATACGCTGATGCCTTGGTTAGTGTTCTTCCAAATTTTATGTTTAATTAATAAATTAAGTGCATCGAGGGGTAGAGAAAGTTATGTTATTCAACCTCCTTCATAGGATCAACATATTATAACAACTATAAATGGGAATTAATGTCAGTATTGATCGGAAACTTATATATAATTGAAAGAAATCCATGAGTACATGTTCGAGACCCGCTAAGAGGTATTTACCGATGAATCGAGAGGTACGCACTATTTAATCAGCTATAAATAAAAATGGCACACTGATGAAATTCCATTTCTTTTGGTAATAACACAGTATCGTCCCTATCACTTGACTAATGTAATTTCTGAGTTGAAATAGTCCTGTGTAATCGTTAAACCCGAATAGTGTATGTTTTTATCGTCGACTATGATTTTTCTATGGCTACGATCGGGGGATCATAAAGTAAATTAAAATCCTCGCTAAAGGTTCATTTTAAGTCATGCAAAGAATGAGTGTCTCGCAAATTTTGCTACTCGAATAAAATCGATCGAGCACTTATTCACGCACATCCTGCTTATTCATATTTTACCGCGTAATATTTGTATTCAAACACATGAGAAGTGTTGAAGTTAGCAAGGCATTGTCGTCCATGTTCCTAATAATAAATGCTAATTATTTAAACGAAAGCATTGTATTGATAGAGCGACATAATTCAAAATATTATTTTTGAAATTGTTCATTATGTCCTAAGAAACCATTAAAAATTTAATGAAATAAGTATTTATTTTGACGGGAAGGTACTGCTAGAGTCAAATTCGGGTGGAAATCTATTTTCCTAAATTTATATTTAAGTATTAAATTCGAAAGTATTGCGCTGGAAAATCGAGTTACATTAAAATAAGATGACTAAAATATACCATTGGCTGATCCGAAATAATATGAAATGTAACAAGTATTTGTTTGACTTCCGGCCGCCAAGGATCGAGGCAAGCATCTTCGGAAAGCTACTCACAATACATCCAATATAAAAGATGTAATTGGAAACGATGTATTCGCTAAGATGCTCCTTAAGAAACTGAGAAAAGGATTTTAATTCGGGAGTACACGGCAGCAAAGCTGGAATGCCCCTCGATACACAACGGAAATTTAAATTTCGATTTTTCCATATTCTGTGCGTCTCTGATTCTGTCATTACATAAGTTTGAACTTTCAAGTTTAATGTGACCTCTCGATAGAATCCGTCTACGTATCATCGCACGTTGAGTATTTCGTATCTGCGTTTATGTTTTTTTATACGCGAGGTGAAGATCCTTACTGCTGTCCCCCAATAGATTCTGTGAATGGAGTCGGAAAACGAAACGCTGTCCATACAATGTTTTATCAGTTATATAATTAAAGCATAACGTTTCGAGAAGAATTCTTAATCATCCAAAAAGAAAATCCTACCGATAACCGACCTAACTTTATTTGAATCACGTAGAACATAATTAACATTCTTACAGATCATTAGCTAAGGTTGCGAAGACATTTTATATTTCCATTTTTACATTTAATTTGCCATTTAAATGGACTAGGAACATTAACAGATTTAACAAGACAATGCGAAGTGCCCCTTAACTCTAACTAGAGATTTTCAAACATCCTAGGATAAAAATACAAGACTTGATTGAATGATCATTTTCATACCATGCATCGATTAAATTAAACTATGCCGTTGGAATGAAGATTGAAAGCTATAAGAAAGAATTCTTACTGCGTTTACAATGGTACATACATTACGGCCCGAGTCACCCGAATCGATCCGTGGAAACTTGTTTAACATAACGCTTTTATACATTGAAGGGGGTGAATGTCTATAATATGAATCTTTTCATAGTTGTAACACCGCATCTTCGATCCTTATGTGAAAATGAAACCAAACTCTTTTCCGGTATTGAATTCCTAAACTGCCTGTTTATCATGATCGTTAATAATTCAAGGATATTTACATTCCCGCTTCGAAATACTCTTCCCCTTACGAAAACACCAAAAAGCTAATGTAACTAAAAAAGAGAGGTATAATTAAGTACATATTTACGCAATATGTGGAATAAACTGACTTTGTAACCACTCTCACACTATTAAGTTGTAGATTTACCAAACGTTAAGTGCACTTTGTAGTTGCAAATTTAAATTAACTCGGCGTTGGAAATGTCGACGTGATTATGAGATATTTCCTAAGTGTCAATTCCTACGCCTTGACGAAAATATATATTTTTGGACTGCCACAGATCCGATTATTGAATTCTATCATTATTACCCATGAATAATTCTAAAATTTCTATTCCGATTCAGCTGAATTCCTTGCGCAATTTTATGTAAGAGAGACTTGGACGATCGCAACGTTCGTCAAGGGGACTGGTTGTTCACAGCCTCAGAAAATATTCCTACATCTCGATGGAATTTTTAAATCATTTCTAATTCTTTTGATGAATAGAAATAAAGATACCACCGATAAATGAGAAAATCACGTGTACTTCTTATCAGAACTGTCCTTTTTATCTATCATCGAACTGGGGACCCTTTGGTAGATGAAAAGGTCATTGGTACAGGTATAGGATTAAAAAGTCTAGAAAGTTTAGAAGTCTTGCAATTTATGTATTCTTGGGGGCAATCTACAAACACCATACTTTGGGAAATTAGAGTAATTCAACCGCAAGTATATTAGGAATAGGAGAAATGAACAATAATGCTTATGATAGCTGTCCAATTGATACAGAAATGATCTAGCTTCTCATACCTTAGCATAGTTTAAAAGAGAGACATTTGACAAAAAAATATATCCAGGAGAATCCACACTGCCGTCGTAGTAATACTAATATCAAGGCCATCAACCACAATGATATTAATCTAACACACTTTCATTCACATGAATATTTTTTTCTGAAGTGCGTAAGATGATTTATAAATCTTATTTGGCTATGATTATGGAGCTTGAAGGCGATCAAAATGAACATAAATGCTTCTCCTGTGAGCACGCTTGAAAAGATTTTTCTTTCTGGAATCTTTCTGAGGAGAATTTTGCCTTAAATCGATTAACTTTGGACGCATGCACATTGTCGCATCAACTGTGCGGTTTAAAATCTTCTTCTTATAGTCAATCGATGGCTTATGCTGTTTATGGATTTTCATTGAAATGGACAAAATATCACGCATATCCTCTTCGGCGATAAATGAAGCAAGACTATTATAATGCAATACTGCGAAAATTTTGAATCTTTTCAAGTATCTCTTTTTGCAGAAACGCAGCCCAAGACCGGCGGTAAGAAACTTGCAAGCATAGCGCTGTTTTACGTTCTTGACTACAGCTCGTGCGAAGATTTAATCTAATTTAAGCTTTCCGTATATGTATATATTTTATAATCGATTAGAATGAATTTCGATGGTTCAATTTATAAGAAATAGTAATATTACGTTTAGAATTATCGCCAGTTCTACTAATCTATAATGTCATTCGAGAGTGGACTTGAAATACCCACTAAAAAACGAATCCGAAGATGCAATACATAACATTCACGCAAATTGTAAAACGTCGTCACACAAGAAGGGAAGAATTATTCTTTATTGTGCTAATGGGCCACGGTCAATCCAAGACGAGTCACATATTGTCAAAGAAGTAAAGATGATGTTAAACCCTTTGGTATTTTTTCTAGAGAAATTTGAATATAAGTTTAACTTCGGACGAACTTTAGACAAGTTTCATGTTGATAATATTGAATGGAGATTCATAATCACTTTGCGGCTTTTATTATTTTGTCAGTTGTAAAGTAAGAGGCACCTGTGATAAAAATTGATTCATTTTATTAACGATAAACCGTTCCCTATTTATCGGAATACCATAAAACGGTTGAATGCAATCAAAAAATTAAATGACAACCGTTGGAGGCTTTTTAAAATGTATGAGGTAAAATTAACCATGTCATTTTGTTACAGAATGCATACGCTGATGCCTTGGTTAGTGTTCTTCCAAATGTTATGTTTAATTAATAAATTAAGTGCATCGAGGGGTAGAGAAAGTTATGTTATTCAACCTCCTTCATAGGATCAACATATTATAACAACTATAAATGGGAATTAATGTCAGTATTGATCGGAAACTTATATGTAATTGAAAGAAATCCATGAGTACATGTTCGAGACCCGCTAAGAGGTATTTACCGATGAATCGAGAGGTACGCACTATTTAATCAGCTATAAATAAAAATGGCACACTGATGAAATTCCATTTCTTTTGGTAATAACACAGTATCGTCCCTATCACTTGACTAATGTAATTTCTGAGTTGAAATAGTCCTGTGTAATCGTTAAACCCGAATAGTGTATGTTTTTATCGTCGACTATGATTTTTCTATGGCTACGATCGGGGGATCATAAAGTAAATTAAAATCCTCGCTAAAGGTTCATTTTAAGTCATGCAAAGAATGAGTGTCTCGCAAATTTTGCTACTCGAATAAAATCGATCGAGCACTTATTCACGCACATCCTGCTTATTTATATTTTACCGCGTAATATTTGTATTCAAACACATGAGAAGTGTTGAAGTTAGCAAGGCATTGTCGTCCATGTTCCTAATAATAAATGCTAATTATTTAAACGAAAGCATTGTATTGATAGAGCGACATAATTCAAAATATTATTTTTGAAATTGTTCATTATGTCCTAAGAAACCATTAAAAATTTAATGAAATAAGTATTTATTTTGACGGGAAGGTACTGCTAGAGTCAAATTCGGGTGGAAATCTATTTTCCTAAATTTATATTTAAGTATTAAATTCGAAAGTATTGCGCTGGAAAATCGAGTTACATTAAAATAAGATGACTAAAATATACCATTGGCTGATCCGAAATAATATGAAATGTAACAAGTATTTGTTTGACTTCCGGCCGCCAAGGATCGAGGCAAGCATCTTCAGAAAGCTACTCACAATACATCCAATATAAAAGATGTAATTGGAAACGATGTATTCGCTAAGATGCTCCTTAAGAAACTGAGAAAAGGATTTTAATTCGGGAGTACACGGCAGCAAAGCTGGAATGCCCCTCGATACACAACGGAAATTTAAATTTCGATTTTTCCATATTCTGTGCGTCTCTGATTCTGTCATTACATAAGTTTGAACTTTCAAGTTTAATGTGACCTCTCGATAGAATCCGTCTACGTATCATCGCACGTTGAGTATTTCGTATCTGCGTGTATGTTTTTTTATACGCGAGGTGAAGATCCTTACTGCTGTCCCCCAATAGATTCTGTGAATGGAGTCGGAAAACGAAACGCTGTCCATACAATGTTTTATCAGTAATATAATTAAAGCATAACGTTTCGAGAAGAATTCTTAATCATCCAAAAAGAAAATCCTACCGATAACCGACCAAACTTTATTGGAATCACGTAGAACATAATTAACATTCTTACAGATCATTAGCTAAGGTTGCGAAGACATTTTATATTTCCATTTTTACATTTAATTTGCCATTTAAATGGACTAGGAACATTAACAGATTTAACAAGACAATGCGAAGTGCCCCTTAACTCTAACTAGAGATTTTTAAACATCCTAGGATAAAAATACAAGACTTGATTGAATTATCATTTTCATACCATGCATCGATTAAATTAAACTATGCCGTTGGAATGAAGATTGAAAGCTATAAGAAAGAATTCTTACTGCGTTTACAATGGTACATACATTACGGCCCGAGTCACCCGAATCGATCCGTGGAAACTTGTTTAACATAACGCTTTTATACATTGAAGGGGGTGAATGTCTATAATATGAATCTTTTCATAGTTGTAACACCGCATCTTCGATCCTTATGTGAAAATGAAACCAAACTCTTTTCCGGTATTGAATTCCTAAACTGCCTGTTTATCATGATCGTTAATAATTCAAGGATATTTACATTCCCGCTTCGAAATACTCTTCCCCTTACGAAAACACCAAAAAGCTAATGTAACTAAAAAAGAGAGGTATAATTAAGTACATATTTACGCAATATGTGGAATAAACTGACTTTGTAACCACTCTCACACTATTAAGTTGTAGATTTACCAAACGTTAAGTGCACTTTGTAGTTGCAAATTTAAATTAACTCGGCGTTGGAAATGTCGACGTGATTATGAGATATTTCCTAAGTGTCAATTCCTACGCCTTGACGAAAATATATATTTTTGGACTGCCACAGATCCGATTATTGAATTCTATCATTATTACCCATGAATAATTCTAAAATTTCTATTCCGATTCAGCTGAATTCCTTGCGCAATTTTATGTAAGAGAGACTTGGACGATCGCAACGTTCGTCAAGGGGACTGGTTGTTCACAGCCTCAGAAAATATTCCTACATCTCGATGGAATTTTTAAATCATTTCTAATTGTTTTGATGAATAGAAATAAAGATACCACCGATAAATGAGAAAATCACGTGTACTTCTTATCAGAACGGTCCTTTTTATCTATCATCGAACTGGGGACCTTTTGGTAGATGAAAAGGTCATTGGTACAGGTATAGGATTAAAAAGTCTAGAAAGTTTAGAAGTCTTGCAATTTATGTATTCTTGGGGGCAATCTACAAACACCATACTTTGGGAAATTAGAGTAATTCAACCGCAAGTATATTAGGAATAGGAGAAATGAACAATAATGCTTATGATAGCTGTCCAATTGATACAGAAATGATCTAGCTTCTCATACCTTAGCATAGTTTAAAAGAGAGACATTTGACAAAAAAATATATCCAGGAGAATCCACACTGCCGTCGTAGTAATACTAATATCAAGGCCATCAACCACAATGATATTAATCTAACACACTTTCATTCACATGAATATTTTTTTCTGAAGTGCGTAAGATGATTTATAAATCTTATTTGGCTATGATGATGGAGCTTGAAGGCGATCAAAATGAACATAAATGCTTCTCCTGTGAGCACGCTTGAAAAGATTTTTCTTTCTGGAATCTTTCTGAGGAGAATTTTGCCTTAAATCGATTAACTTTGGACGCATGCACATTGTCGCATCAACTGTGCGGTTTAAAATCTTCTTCTTATAGTCAATCGATGGCTTATGCTGTTTATGGATTTTCATTGAAATGGACAAAATATCACGCATATCCTCTTCGGCGATAAATGAAGCAAGACTATCATAATGCAATACTGCGAAAATTTTGAATCTTTTCAAGTATCTCTTTTTGCAGAAACGCAGCCCAAGACCGGCGGTAAGAAACTTGCAAGCATAGCGCTGTTTTACGTTCTTGACTACAGCTCGTGCGAAGATTTAATCTAATTTAAACTTTCCGTATATGTATATATTTTATAATCGATTAGAATGAATTTCGATGGTTCAATTTATAAGAAATAGTAATATTACGTTTAGAATTATCGCCAGTTCTACTAATCTATAATGTCATTCGAGAGTGGACTTGAAATACCCACTAAAAAACGAATCCGAAGATGCAATACATAACATTCACGCAAATTGTAAAACGTCGTCACACAAGAAGGGAAGAATTATTCTTTATTGTGATAATGGGCCACGGTCAATCCAAGACGAGTCACATCGTGTCAAAGAAGTAAAGATGATGTTAAACCCTTTGGTATTTTTTCTAGAGAAATTTGAATATAAGTTTAACTTCGGACGAACTTTAGACAAGTTTCATGTTGATAGTATTGAATGAAGATTCATAATCACTTTGCGGGTTTTATTATTTTGTCAGTTGTAAAGTAAGAGGCACCTGTGATAAAAATTGATTCATTTTATTAACAATAAACCGTTCCCTATTTATCGGAATACCATAAAACGGTTGAATGCAATCAAAAAATTAAATGACAACCGTTGGAGGCTTTTTAAAATGTATGAGGAAAAATTAACCATGTCATTGTGTTACAGAATGCATACGCTGATGCCTTGGTTAGTGTTCTTCCAAATGTTATGTATAATTAATAAATTAAGTGCATCGAGGGGTAGAGAAAGTTATGTTATTCAACCTCCTTCATAGGATCAACATATTATAACAACTATAAATGGGAATTAATGTCAGTATTGATCGGAAACTTATATATAATTGAAAGAAATCCATGAGTACATGTTCGAGACCCGCTAAGAGGTATTTACCGATGAATCGAGAGGTACGCACTATTTAATCAGCTATAAATAAAAATGGCACACTGATGAAATTCCATTTCTTTTGGTAATAACACAGTATCGTCCCTATCACTTGACTAATGTAATTTCTGAGTTGAAATAGTCCTGTGTAATCGTTAAACCCGAATAGTGTATGTTTTTATCGTCGACTATGATTTTTCTATGGCTACGATCGGGGAATCATAAAGTAAATTAAAATTTCTATCCTCGCTAACGGTTCATTTTAAGTCATGCAAAGAATGAGTGTCTCGCAAATTTTGCTACTCGAATAAAATCGATCGAGCACTTATTCACGCACATCCTGCTTATTTATATTTTACCGCGTAATATTTGTATTCAAACACATGAGAAGTGTTGAAGTTAGCAAGGCATTGTCGTCCATGTTCCTAATAATAAATGCTAATTATTTAAACGAAAGCATTGTATTGATAGAGCGACATAATTCAAAATATTATTTTTGAAATTGTTCATTATGTCCTAAGAAACCATTAAAAATTTAATGAAATAAGTATTTATTTTGACGGGAAGGTACTGCTAGAGTCAAATTCGGGTGGAAATCTATTTTCCTAAATTTATATTTAAGTATTAAATTCGAAAGTATTGCGCTGGAAAATCGAGTTACATTAAAATAAGATGACTAAAATATACCATTGGCTGATCCGAAATAATATGAAATGTAACAAGTATTTGTTTGACTTCCGGCCGCCAAGGATCGAGGCAAGCATCTTCGGAAAGCTACTCACAATACATCCAATATAAAAGATGTAATTGGAAACGATGTATTCGCTAAGATGCTCCTTAAGAAACTGAGAAAAGGATTTTAATTCGGGAGTACACGGCAGCAAAGCTGGAATGCCCCTCGATACACAACGGAAATTTAAATTTCGATTTTTCCATTTTCTGTGCGTCTCTGATTCTGTCATTACATAAGTTTGAACTTTCAAGTTTAATGTGACCTCTCGATAGAATCCGTCTACGTATCATCGCACGTTGAGTATTTCGTATCTGCGTTTATGTTTTTTTATACGCGAGGTGAAGATCCTTACTGCTGTCCCCCAATAGATTCTGTGAATGGAGTCGGAAAACGAAACGCTGTCCATACAATGTTTTATCAGTAATATAATTAAAGCATAACGTTTCGAGAAGAATTCTTAATCATCCAAAAAGAAAATCCTACCGATAACCGACCAAACTTTATTGGAATCACGTAGAACATAATTAACATTCTTACAGATCATTAGCTAAGGTTGCGAAGACATTTTATATTTCCATTTTTACATTTAATTTGCCATTTAAATGAACTAGGAACATTAACAGATTTAACAAGACAATGCGAAGTGCCCCTTAACTCTAACTAGAGATTTTCAAACATCCTAGGATAAAGATACAAGACTTGATTGAATGATCATTTTCATACCATGCATCGATTAAATTAAACTATGCCGTTGGAATGAAGATTGAAAGCTATAAGAAAGAATTCTTACTGCGTTTACAATGGTACATACATTACGGCCCGAGTCACCCGAATCGATCCGTGGAAACTTGTTTAACATAACGCTTTTATACATTGAAGGGGGTGAATGTCTATAATATGAATCTTTTCATAGTTGTAACACCGCATCTTCGATCCTTATGTGAAAATGAAACCAAACTCTTTTCCGGTATTGAATTCCTAAACTGCCTGTTTATCATGATCGTTAATAATTCAAGGATATTTACATTCCCGCTTCGAAATACTCTTCCCCTTACGAAAACACCAAAAAGCTAATGTAACTAAAAAAGAGAGGTATAATTAAGTACATATTTACGCAATATGTGGAATAAACTGACTTTGTAACCACTCTCACACTATTAAGTTGTAGATTTACCAAACGTTAAGTGCACTTTGTAGTTGCAAATTTAAATTAACTCGGCGTTGGAAATGTCGACGTGATTATGAGATATTTCCTAAGTGTCAATTCCTACGCCTTGACGAAAATATATATTTTTGGACTGCCACAGATCCGATTATTGAATTCTATCATTATTACCCATGAATAATTCTAAAATTTCTATTCCGATTCAGCTGAATTCCTTGCGCAATTTTATGTAAGAGAGACTTGGACGATCGCAACGTTCGTCAAGGGGACTGGTTGTTCACAGCCTCAGAAAATATTCCTACATCTCGATGGAATTTTTAAATCATTTCTAATTGTTTTGATGAATAGAAATAAAGATACCACCGATAAATGAGAAAATCACGTGTACTTCTTATCAGAACGGTCCTTTTTATCTATCATCGAACTGGGGACCTTTTGGTAGATGAAAAGGTCATTGGTACAGGTATAGGATTAAAAAGTCTAGAAAGTTTAGAAGTCTTGCAATTTATGTATTCTTGGGGGCAATCTACAAACACCATACTTTGGGAAATTAGAGTAATTCAACCGCAAGTATATTAGGAATAGGAGAAATGAACAATAATGCTTATGATAGCTGTCCAATTGATACAGAAATGATCTAGCTTCTCATACCTTAGCATAGTTTAAAAGAGAGACATTTGACAAAAAAATATATCCAGGAGAATCCACACTGCCGTCGTAGTAATACTAATATCAAGGCCATCAACCACAATGATATTAATCTAACACACTTTCATTCACATGAATATTTTTTTCTGAAGTGCGTAAGATGATTTATAAATCTTATTTGGCTATGATGATGGAGCTTGAAGGCGATCAAAATGAACATAAATGCTTCTCCTGTGAGCAAGCTTGAAAAGATTTTTCTTTCTGGAATCTTTCTGAGGAGAATTTTGCCTTAAATCGATTAACTTTGGACACATGCACATTGTCGCATCAACTGTGCGGTTTAAAATCTTCTTCTTATAGTCAATCGATGGCTTATGCTGTTTATGGATTTTCATTGAAATGGACAAAATATCACGCATATCCTCGTCGGCGATAAATGAAGCAAGACTATCATAATGCAATACTGCGAAAATTTTGAATCTTTTCAAGTATCTCTTTTTGCAGAAACGCAGCCCAAGACCGGCGGTAAGAAACTTGCAAGCATAGCGCTGTTTTACGTTCTTGACTACAGCTCGTGCGAAGATTTAATCTAATTTAAGCTTTCCGTATATGTATATATTTTATAATCGATTAGAATGAATTTCGATGGTTCAATTTATAAGAAATAGTAATATTACGTTTAGAATTATCGCCAGTTCTACTAATCTATAATGTCATTCGAGAGTGGACTTGAAATACCCACTAAAAAACGAATCCGAAGATGCAATACATAACATTCACGCAAATTGTAAAACGTCGTCACACAAGAAGGGAAGAATTATTCTTTATTGTGATAATGGGCCACGGTCAATCCAAGACGAGTCACATCGTGTCAAAGAAGTAAAGATGATGTTAAACCCTTTGGTATTTTTTCTAGAGAAATTTGAATATAAGTTTAACTTCGGACGAACTTTAGACAAGTTTCATGTTGATAATATTGAATGGAGAATCATAATCACTTTGCGGCTTTTATTATTTTGTCAGTTGTAAAGTAAGAGGCACCTGTGATAAAAATTGATTCATTTTAATAACGATAAACCGTTCCCTATTTATCGGAATACCATAAAACGGTTGAATGCAATCAAAAAATTAAATGACAACCGTTGGAGGCTTTTTAAAATGTATGAGGTAAAATTAACCATGTCATTTTGTTACAGAATGCATACGCTGATGCCTTGGTTAGTGTTCTTCCAAATGTTATGTTTAATTAATAAATTAAGTGCATCGAGGGGTAGAGAAAGTTATGTTATTCAACCTCCTTCATAGGATCAACATATTATAACAACTATAAATGGGAATTAATGTCAGTATTGATCGGAAACTTATATATAATTGAAAGAAATCCATGAGTACATGTTCGAGACCCGCTAAGAGGTATTTACCGATGAATCGAGAGGTACGCACTATTTAATCAGCTATAAATAAAAATGGCACACTGATGAAATTCCATTTCTTTTGGTAATAACACAGTATCGTCCCTATCACTTGACTAATGTAATTTCTGAGTTGAAATAGTCCTGTGTAATCGTTAAACCCGAATAGTGTATGTTTTTATCGTCGACTATGATTTTTCTATGGCTACGATCGGGGGATCATAAAGTAAATTAAAATCCTCGCTAAAGGTTCATTTTAAGTCATGCAAAGAATGAGTGTCTCGCAAATTTTGCTACTCGAATAAAATCGATCGAGCACTTATTCACGCACATCCTGCTTATTCATATTTTACCGCGTAATATTTGTATTCAAACACATGAGAAGTGTTGAAGTTAGCAAGGCATTGTCGTCCATGTTCCTAATAATAAATGCTAATTATTTAAACGAAAGCATTGTATTGATAGAGCGACATAATTCAAAATATTATTTTTGAAATTGTTCATTATGTCCTAAGAAACCATTAAAAATTTAATGAAATAAGTATTTATTTTGACGGGAAGGTACTGCTAGAGTCAAATTCGGGTGGAAATCTATTTTCCTAAATTTATATTTAAGTATTAAATTCGAAAGTATTGCGCTGGAAAATCGAGTTACATTAAAATAAGATGACTAAAATATACCATTGGCTGATCCGAAATAATATGAAATGTAACAAGTATTTGTTTGACTTCCGGCCGCCAAGGATCGAGGCAAGCATCTTCGGAAAGCTACTCACAATACATCCAATATAAAAGATGTAATTGGAAACGATGTATTCGCTAAGATGCTCCTTAAGAAACTGAGAAAAGGATTTTAATTCGGGAGTACACGGCAGCAAAGCTGGAATGCCCCTCGATACACAACGGAAATTTAAATTTCGATTTTTCCATATTCTGTGCGTCTCTGATTCTGTCATTACATAAGTTTGAACTTTCAAGTTTAATGTGACCTCTCGATAGAATCCGTCTACGTATCATCGCACGTTGAGTATTTCGTATCTGCGTTTATGTTTTTTTATACGCGAGGTGAAGATCCTTACTGCTGTCCCCCAATAGATTCTGTGAATGGAGTCGGAAAACGAAACGCTGTCCATACAATGTTTTATCAGTAATATAATTAAAGCATAACGTTTCGAGAAGAATTCTTAATCATCCAAAAAGAAAATCCTACCGATAACCGACCAAACTTTATTGGAATCACGTAGAACATAATTAACATTCTTACAGATCATTAGCTAAGGTTGCGAAGACATTTTATATTTCCATTTTTACATTTAATTTGCCATTTAAATGAACTAGGAACATTAACAGATTCAACAAGACAATGCGAAGTGCCCCTTAACTCTAACTAGAGATTTTCAAACATCCTAGGATAAAAATACAAGACTTGATTGAATGATCATTTTCATACCATGCATCGATTAAATTAAACTATGCCGTTGGAATGAAGATTGAAAGCTATAAGAAAGAATTCTTACTGCGTTTACAATGGTACGTACATTACGGCCCGAGTCACCCGAATCGATCCGTGGAAACTTGTTTAACATAACGCTTTTATACATTGAAGGGGGTGAATGTCTATAATATGAATCTTTTCATAGTTGTAACACCGCATCTTCGATCCTTATGTGAAAATGAAACCAAACTCTTTTCCGGTATTGAATTCCTAAACTGCCTGTTTATCATGATCGTTAATAATTCAAGGATATTTACATTCCCGCTTCGAAATACTCTTCCCCTTACGAAAACACCAAAAAGCTAATGTAACTAAAAAAGAGAGGTATAATTAAGTACATATTTACGCAATATGTGGAATAAACTGACTTTGTAACCACTCTCACACTATTAAGTTGTAGATTTACCAAACGTTAAGTGCACTTTGTAGTTGCAAATTTAAATTAACTCGGCGTTGGAAATGTCGACGTGATTATGAGATATTTCCTAAGTGTCAATTCCTACGCCTTGACGAAAATATATATTTTTGGACTGCCACAGATCCGATTATTGAATTCTATCATTATCACCCATGAATAATTCTAAAATTTCTATTCCGATTCAGCTGAATTCCTTGCGCAATTTTATGTAAGAGAGACTTGGACGATCGCAACGTTCGTCAAGGGGACTGGTTGTTCACAGCCTCAGAAAATATTCCTACATCTCGATGGAATTTTTAAATCATTTCTAATTGTTTTGATGAATAGAAATAAAGATACCACCGATAAATGAGAAAATCACGTGTACTTCTTATCAGAACGGTCCTTTTTATCTATCATCGAACTGGGGACCTTTTGGTAGATGAAAAGGTCATTGGTACAGGTATAGGATTAAAAAGTCTAGAAAGTTTAGAAGTCTTGCAATTTATGTATTCTTGGGGGCAATCTACAAACACCATACTTTGGGAAATTAGAGTAATTCAACCGCAAGTATATTAGGAATAGGAGAAATGAACAATAATGCTTATGATAGCTGTCCAATTGATACAGAAATGATCTAGCTTCTCATACCTTAGCATAGTTTAAAAGAGAGACATTTGACAAAAAAATATATCCAGGAGAATCCACACTGCCGTCGTAGTAATACTAATATCAAGGCCATCAACCACAATGATATTAATCTAACACACTTTCATTCACATGAATATTTTTTTCTGAAGTGCGTAAGATGATTTATAAATCTTATTTGGCTATGATGATGGAGCTTGAAGGCGATCAAAATGAACATAAATGCTTCTCCTGTGAGCACGCTTGAAAAGATTTTTCTTTCTGGAATCTTTCTGAGGAGAATTTTGCCTTAAATCGATTAACTTTGGACGCATGCACATTGTCGCATCAACTGTGCGGTTTAAAATCTTCTTCTTATAGTCAATCGATGGCTTATGCTGTTTATGGATTTTCATTGAAATGGACAAAATATCACGCATATCCTCTTCGGCGATAAATGAAGCAAGACTATCATAATGCAATACTGCGAAAATTTTGAATCTTTTCAAGTATCTCTTTTTACAGAAACGCAGCCCAAGACCGGCGGTAAGAAACTTGCAAGCATAGCGCTGTTTTACGTTCTTGACTACAGCTCGTGCGAAGATTTAATCTAATTTAAGCTTCTCGTATATGTATATATTTTATAATCGATTA
Source organism: Pachydiplax longipennis (assembly GCA_036926295.1). Lineage (NCBI taxonomy): Eukaryota > Metazoa > Arthropoda > Insecta > Odonata > Libellulidae > Pachydiplax > Pachydiplax longipennis. The sequence continues at coordinate 5,540,832 of JAVFKF010000024.1, read as the reverse complement.
GAATGAATTTCGATGGTTCAATTTATAAGAAATAGTAATATTACGTTTAGAATTATCGCCAGTTCTACTAATCTATAATGTCATTCGAGAGTGGACTTGAAATACCCACTAAAAAACGAATCCGAAGATGCAATACATAACATTCACGCAAATTGTAAAACGTCGTCACACAAGAAGGGAAGAATTATTCTTTATTGTGATAATGGGCCACGGTCAATCCAAGACGAGTCACATCGTGTCAAAGAAGTAAAGATGATGTTAAACCCTTTGGTATTTTTTCTAGAGAAATTTGAATATAAGTTTAACTTCGGACGAACTTTAGACAAGTTTCATGTTGATAATATTGAATGGAGAATCATAATCACTTTGCGGCTTTTATTATTTTGTCAGTTGTAAAGTAAGAGGCACCTGTGATAAAAATTGATTCATTTTAATAACGATAAACCGTTCCCTATTTATCGGAATACCATAAAACGGTTGAATGCAATCAAAAAATTAAATGACAACCGTTGGAGGCTTTTTAAAATGTATGAGGTAAAATTAACCATGTCATTTTGTTACAGAATGCATACGCTGATGCCTTGGTTAGTGTTCTTCCAAATGTTATGTTTAATTAATAAATTAAGTGCATCGAGGGGTAGAGAAAGTTATGTTATTCAACCTCCTTCATAGGATCAACATATTATAACAACTATAAATGGGAATTAATGTCAGTATTGATCGGAAACTTATATATAATTGAAAGAAATCCATGAGTACATGTTCGAGACCCGCTAAGAGGTATTTACCGATGAATCGAGAGGTACGCACTATTTAATCAGCTATAAATAAAAATGGCACACTGATGAAATTCCATTTCTTTTGGTAATAACACAGTATCGTCCCTATCACTTGACTAATGTAATTTCTGAGTTGAAATAGTCCTGTGTAATCGTTAAACCCGAATAGTGTATGTTTTTATCGTCGACTATGATTTTTCTATGGCTACGATCGGGGGATCATAAAGTAAATTAAAATCCTCGCTAAAGGTTCATTTTAAGTCATGCAAAGAATGAGTGTCTCGCAAATTTTGCTACTCGAATAAAATCGATCGAGCACTTATTCACGCACATCCTGCTTATTCATATTTTACCGCGTAATATTTGTATTCAAACACATGAGAAGTGTTGAAGTTAGCAAGGCATTGTCGTCCATGTTCATAATAATAAATGCTAATTATTTAAACGAAAGCATTGTATTGATAGAGCGACATAATTCAAAATATTATTTTTGAAATTGTTCATTATGTCCTAAGAAACCATTAAAAATTTAATGAAATAAGTATTTATTTTGACGGGAAGGTACTGCTAGAGTCAAATTCGGGTGGAAATCTATTTTCCTAAATTTATATTTAAGTATTAAATTCGAAAGTATTGCGCTGGAAAATCGAGTTACATTAAAATAAGATGACTAAAATATACCATTGGCTGATCCGAAATAATATGAAATGTAACAAGTATTTGTTTGACTTCCGGCCGCCAAGGATCGAGGCAAGCATCTTCGGAAAGCTACTCACAATACATCCAATATAAAAGATGTAATTGGAAACGATGTATTCGCTAAGATGCTCCTTAAGAAACTGAGAAAAGGATTTTAATTCGGGAGTACACGGCAGCAAAGCTGGAATGCCCCTCGATACACAACGGAAATTTAAATTTCGATTTTTCCATATTCTGTGCGTCTCTGATTCTGTCATTACATAAGTTTGAACTTTCAAGTTTAATGTGACCTCTCGATAGAATCCGTCTACGTATCATCGCACGTTGAGTATTTCGTATCTGCGTTTATGTTTTTTTATACGCGAGGTGAAGATCCTTACTGCTGTCCCCCAATAGATTCTGTGAATGGAGTCGGAAAACGAAACGCTGTCCATACAATGTTTTATCAGTAATATAATTAAAGCATAACGTTTCGAGAAGAATTCTTAATCATCCAAAAAGAAAATCCTACCGATAACCGACCAAACTTTATTGGAATCACGTAGAACATAATTAACATTCTTACAGATCATTAGCTAAGGTTGCGAAGACATTTTATATTTCCATTTTTACATTTAATTTGCCATTTAAATGGACTAGGAACATTAACAGATTTAACAAGACAATGCGAAGTGCCCCTTAACTCTAACTAGAGATTTTCAAACATCCTAGGATAAAAATACAAGACTTGATTGAATGATCATTTTCATACCATGCATCGATTAAATTAAACTATGCCGTTGGAATGAAGATTGAAAGCTATAAGAAAGAATTCTTACTGCGTTTACAATGGTACATACATTACGGCCCGAGTCACCCGAATCGATCCGTGGAAACTTGTTTAACATAACGCTTTTATACATTGAAGGGGGTGAATGTCTATAATATGAATCTTTTCATAGTTGTAACACCGCATCTTCGATCCTTATGTGAAAATGAAACCAAACTCTTTTCCGGTATTGAATTCCTAAACTGCCTGTTTATCATGATCGTTAATAATTCAAGGATATTTACATTCCCGCTTCGAAATACTCTTCCCCTTACGAAAACACCAAAAAGCTAATGTAACTAAAAAAGAGAGGTATAATTAAGTACATATTTACGCAATATGTGGAATAAACTGACTTTGTAACCACTCTCACACTATTAAGTTGTAGATTTACCAAACGTTAAGTGCACTTTGTAGTTGCAAATTTAAATTAACTCGGCGTTGGAAATGTCGACGTGATTATGAGATATTTCCTAAGTGTCAATTCCTACGCCTTGACGAAAATATATATTTTTGGACTGCCACAGATCCGATTATTGAATTCTATCATTATCACCCATGAATAATTCTAAAATTTCTATTCCGATTCAGCTGAATTCCTTGCGCAATTTTATGTAAGAGAGACTTGGACGATCGCAACGTTCGTCAAGGGGACTGGTTGTTCACAGCCTCAGAAAATATTCCTACATCTCGATGGAATTTTTAAATCATTTCTAATTGTTTTGATGAATAGAAATAAAGATACCACCGATAAATGAGAAAATCACGTGTACTTCTTATCAGAACGGTCCTTTTTATCTATCATCGAACTGGGGACCTTTTGGTAGATGAAAAGGTCATTGGTACAGGTATAGGATTAAAAAGTCTAGAAAGTTTAGAAGTCTTGCAATTTATGTATTCTTGGGGGCAATCTACAAACACCATACTTTGGGAAATTAGAGTAATTCAACCGCAAGTATATTAGGAATAGGAGAAATGAACAATAATGCTTATGATAGCTGTCCAATTGATACAGAAATGATCTAGCTTCTCATACCTTAGCATAGTTTAAAAGAGAGACATTTGACAAAAAAATATATCCAGGAGAATCCACACTGCCGTCGTAGTAATACTAATATCAAGGCCATCAACCACAATGATATTAATCTAACACACTTTCATTCACATGAATATTTTTTTCTGAAGTGCGTAAGATGATTTATAAATCTTATTTGGCTATGATGATGGAGCTTGAAGGCGATCAAAATGAACATAAATGCTTCTCCTGTGAGCACGCTTGAAAAGATTTTTCTTTCTGGAATCTTTCTGAGGAGAATTTTGCCTTAAATCGATTAACTTTGGACGCATGCACATTGTCGCATCAACTGTGCGGTTTAAAATCTTCTTCTTATAGTCAATCGATGGCTTATGCTGTTTATGGATTTTCATTGAAATGGACAAAATATCACGCATATCCTCTTCGGCGATAAATGAAGCAAGACTATCATAATGCAATACTGCGAAAATTTTGAATCTTTTCAAGTATCTCTTTTTACAGAAACGCAGCCCAAGACCGGCGGTAAGAAACTTGCAAGCATAGCGCTGTTTTACGTTCTTGACTACAGCTCGTGCGAAGATTTAATCTAATTTAAGCTTCTCGTATATGTATATATTTTATAATCGATTAGAATGAATTTCGATGGTTCAATTTATAAGAAATAGTAATATTACGTTTAGAATTATCGCCAGTTCTACTAATCTATAATGTCATTCGAGAGTGGACTTGAAATACCCACTAAAAAACGAATCCGAAGATGCAATACATAACATTCACGCAAATTGTAAAACGTCGTCACACAAGAAGGGAAGAATTATTCTTTATTGTGATAATGGGCCACGGTCAATCCAAGACGAGTCACATCGTGTCAAAGAAGTAAAGATGATGTTAAACCCTTTGGTATTTTTTCTAGAGAAATTTGAATATAAGTTTAACTTCGGACGAACTTTAGACAAGTTTCATGTTGATAATATTGAATGGAGAATCATAATCACTTTGCGGCTTTTATTATTTTGTCAGTTGTAAAGTAAGAGGCACCTGTGATAAAAATTGATTCATTTTAATAACGATAAACCGTTCCCTATTTATCGGAATACCATAAAACGGTTGAATGCAATCAAAAAATTAAATGACAACCGTTGGAGGCTTTTTAAAATGTATGAGGTAAAATTAACCATGTCATTTTGTTACAGAATGCATACGCTGATGCCTTGGTTAGTGTTCTTCCAAATGTTATGTTTAATTAATAAATTAAGTGCATCGAGGGGTAGAGAAAGTTATGTTATTCAACCTCCTTCATAGGATCAACATATTATAACAACTATAAATGGGAATTAATGTCAGTATTGATCGGAAACTTATATATAATTGAAAGAAATCCATGAGTACATGTTCGAGACCCGCTAAGAGGTATTTACCGATGAATCGAGAGGTACGCACTATTTAATCAGCTATAAATAAAAATGGCACACTGATGAAATTCCATTTCTTTTGGTAATAACACAGTATCGTCCCTATCACTTGACTAATGTAATTTCTGAGTTGAAATAGTCCTGTGTAATCGTTAAACCCGAATAGTGTATGTTTTTATCGTGGACTATGATTTTTCTATGGCTACGATCGGGGGATCATAAAGTAAATTAAAATCCTCGCTAAAGGTTCATTTTAAGTCATGCAAAGAATGAGTGTCTCGCATATTTTGCTACTCGAATAAAATCGATCGAGCACTTATTCACGCACATCCTGCTTATTCATATTTTACCGCGTAATATTTGTATTCAAACACATGAGAAGTGTTGAAGTTAGCAAGGCATTGTCGTCCATGTTCCTAATAATAAATGCTAATTATTTAAACGAAAGCATTGTATTGATAGAGCGACATAATTCAAAATATTATTTTTGAAATTGTTCATTATGTCCTAAGAAACCATTAAAAATTTAATGAAATAAGTATTTATTTTGACGGGAAGGTACTGCTAGAGTCAAATTCGGGTGGAAATCTATTTTCCTAAATTTATATTTAAGTATTAAATTCGAAAGTATTGCGCTGGAAAATCGAGTTACATTAAAATAAGATGACTAAAATATACCATTGGCTGATCCGAAATAATATGAAATGTAACAAGTATTTGTTTGACTTCCGGCCGCCAAGGATCGAGGCAAGCATCTTCGGAAAGCTACTCACAATACATCCAATATAAAAGATGTAATTGGAAACGATGTATTCGCTAAGATGCTCCTTAAGAAACTGAGAAAAGGATTTTAATTCGGGAGTACACGGCAGCAAAGCTGGAATGCCCCTCGATACACAACGGAAATTTAAATTTCGATTTTTCCATATTCTGTGCGTCTCTGATTCTGTCATTACATAAGTTTGAACTTTCAAGTTTAATGTGACCTCTCGATAGAATCCGTCTACGTATCATCGCACGTTGAGTATTTCGTATCTGCGTTTATGTTTTTTTATACGCGAGGTGAAGATCCTTACTGCTGTCCCCCAATAGATTCTGTGAATGGAGTCGGAAAACGAAACGCTGTCCATACAATGTTTTATCAGTAATATAATTAAAGCATAACGTTTCGAGAAGAATTCTTAATCATCCAAAAAGAAAATCCTACCGATAACCGACCAAACTTTATTGGAATCACGTAGAACATAATTAACATTCTTACAGATCATTAGCTAAGGTTGCGAAGACATTTTATATTTCCATTTTTACATTTAATTTGCCATTTAAATGAACTAGGAACATTAACAGATTCAACAAGACAATGCGAAGTGCCCCTTAACTCTAACTAGAGATTTTCAAACATCCTAGGATAAAAATACAAGACTTGATTGAATGATCATTTTCATACCATGCATCGATTAAATTAAACTATGCCGTTGGAATGAAGATTGAAAGCTATAAGAAAGAATTCTTACTGCGTTTACAATGGTACGTACATTACGGCCCGAGTCACCCGAATCGATCCGTGGAAACTTGTTTAACATAACGCTTTTATACATTGAAGGGGGTGAATGTCTATAATATGAATCTTTTCATAGTTGTAACACCGCATCTTCGATCCTTATGTGAAAATGAAACCAAACTCTTTTCCGGTATTGAATTCCTAAACTGCCTGTTTATCATGATCGTTAATAATTCAAGGATATTTACATTCCCGCTTCGAAATACTCTTCCCCTTACGAAAACACCAAAAAGCTAATGTAACTAAAAAAGAGAGGTATAATTAAGTACATATTTACGCAATATGTGGAATAAACTGACTTTGTAACCACTCTCACACTATTAAGTTGTAGATTTACCAAACGTTAAGTGCACTTTGTAGTTGCAAATTTAAATTAACTCGGCGTTGGAAATGTCGACGTGATTATGAGATATTTCCTAAGTGTCAATTCCTACGCCTTGACGAAAATATATATTTTTGGACTGCCACAGATCCGATTATTGAATTCTATCATTATCACCCATGAATAATTCTAAAATTTCTATTCCGATTCAGCTGAATTCCTTGCGCAATTTTATGTAAGAGAGACTTGGACGATCGCAACGTTCGTCAAGGGGACTGGTTGTTCACAGCCTCAGAAAATATTCCTACATCTCGATGGAATTTTTAAATCATTTCTAATTGTTTTGATGAATAGAAATAAAGATACCACCGATAAATGAGAAAATCACGTGTACTTCTTATCAGAACGGTCCTTTTTATCTATCATCGAACTGGGGACCTTTTGGTAGATGAAAAGGTCATTGGTACAGGTATAGGATTAAAAAGTCTAGAAAGTTTAGAAGTCTTGCAATTTATGTATTCTTGGGGGCAATCTACAAACACCATACTTTGGGAAATTAGAGTAATTCAACCGCAAGTATATTAGGAATAGGAGAAATGAACAATAATGCTTATGATAGCTGTCCAATTGATACAGAAATGATCTAGCTTCTCATACCTTAGCATAGTTTAAAAGAGAGACATTTGACAAAAAAATATATCCAGGAGAATCCACACTGCCGTCGTAGTAATACTAATATCAAGGCCATCAACCACAATGATATTAATCTAACACACTTTCATTCACATGAATATTTTTTTCTGAAGTGCGTAAGATGATTTATAAATCTTATTTGGCTATGATGATGGAGCTTGAAGGCGATCAAAATGAACATAAATGCTTCTCCTGTGAGCACGCTTGAAAAGATTTTTCTTTCTGGAATCTTTCTGAGGAGAATTTTGCCTTAAATCGATTAACTTTGGACGCATGCACATTGTCGCATCAACTGTGCGGTTTAAAATCTTCTTCTTATAGTCAATCGATTATAGTTTATGCTGTTTATGGATTTTCATTGAAATGGACAAAATATCACGCATATCCTCTTCGGCGATAAATGAAGCAAGACTATCATAATGCAATACTGCGAAAATTTTGAATCTTTTCAAGTATCTCTTTTTGCAGAAACGCAGCCCAAGACCGGCGGTAAGAAACTTGCAAGCATAGCGCTGTTTTACGTTCTTGACTACAGCTCGTGCGAAGATTTAATCTAATTTAAGCTTTCCGTATATGTATATATTTTATAATCGATTAGAATGAATTTCGATGGTTCAATTTATAAGAAATAGTAATATTACGTTTAGAATTATCGCCAGTTCTACTAATCTATAATGTCATTCGAGAGTGGACTTGAAATACCCACTAAAAAACGAATCCGAAGATGCAATACATAACATTCACGCAAATTGTAAAACGTCGTCACACAAGAAGGGAAGAATTATTCTTTATTGTGATAATGGGCCACGGTCAATCCAAGACGAGTCACATCGTGTCAAAGAAGTAAAGATGATGTTAAACCCTTTGGTATTTTTTCTAGAGAAATTTGAATATAAGTTTAACTTCGGACGAACTTTAGACAAGTTTCATGTTGATAATATTGAATGGAGATTCATAATCACTTTGCGGCTTTTATTATTTTGTCAGTTGTAAAGTAAGAGGCACCTGTGATAAAAACTGATTCATTTTATTAACGATAAACCGTTCCCTATTTATCGGAATACCATAAAACGGTTGAATGCAATCAAAAAATTAAATGACAACCGTTGGAGGCTTTTTAAAATGTATGAGGTAAAATTAACCATGTCATTTTGTTACAGAATGCATACGCTGATGCCTTGGTTAGTGTTCTTCCAAATGTTATGTTTAATTAATAAATTAAGTGCATCGAGGGGTAGAGAAAGTTATGTTATTCAACCTCCTTCATAGGATCAACATATTATAACAACTATAAATGGGAATTAATGTCAGTATTGATCGGAAACTTATATATAATTGAAAGAAATCCATGAGTACATGTTCGAGACCCGCTAAGAGGTATTTACCGATGAATCGAGAGGTACGCACTATTTAATCAGCTATAAATAAAAATGGCACACTGATGAAATTCCATTTCTTTTGGTAATAACACAGTATCGTCCCTATCACTTGACTAATGTAATTTCTGAGTTGAAATAGTCCTGTGTAATCGTTAAACCCGAATAGTGTATGTTTTTATCGTCGACTATGATTTTTCTATGGCTACGATCGGGGGATCATAAAGTAAATTAAAATCCTCGCTAAAGGTTCATTTTAAGTCATGCAAAGAATGAGTGTCTCGCATATTTTGCTACTCGAATAAAATCGATCGAGCACTTATTCACGCACATCCTGCTTATTCATATTTTACCGCGTAATATTTGTATTCAAACACATGAGAAGTGTTGAAGTTAGCAAGGCATTGTCGTCCATGTTCCTAATAATAAATGCTAATTATTTAAACGAAAGCATTGTATTGATAGAGCGACATAATTCAAAATATTATTTTTGAAATTGTTCATTATGTCCTAAGAAACCATTAAAAATTTAATGAAATAAGTATTTATTTTGACGGGAAGGTACTGCTAGAGTCAAATTCGGGTGGAAATCTATTTTCCTAAATTTATATTTAAGTATTAAATTCGAAAGTATTGCGCTGGAAAATCGAGTTACATTAAAATAAGATGACTAAAATATACCATTGGCTGATCCGAAATAATATGAAATGTAACAAGTATTTGTTTGACTTCCGGCCGCCAAGGATCGAGGCAAGCATCTTCGGAAAGCTACTCACAATACATCCAATATAAAAGATGTAATTGGAAACGATGTATTCACTAAGATGCTCCTTAAGAAACTGAGAAAAGGATTTTAATTCGGGAGTACACGGCAGCAAAGCTGGAATGCCCCTCGATACACAACGGAAATTTAAATTTCGATTTTTCCATATTCTGTGCGTCTCTGATTCTGTCATTACATAAGTTTGAACTTTCAAGTTTAATGTGACCTCTCGATAGAATTCGTCTATGTAACATCGAATATCCTCCTTAAGAATAAACAAACTGAGAAAAGGATTTTAATTCGGAAGTATACGGCAGCAAAGCTGGAATGCCCCTTGATACTGTACGTAGAAATTAATTTCGATAATTATTTCATAGGTATAAGACTTTCAAAGCTTTTAAAATGAAAAATGATAGCGCAATCTATACGCAATATTAATGTTGCGTTTATAATTAACTGCAGTTCTATTCTATGATGTTATTCGAGTGTTTGTTTATTTTCAACAAAAAAATATGAATCAGAATTTGCAATACATAATACTCATGCAAATTGTGAAAAGTCGTCTCCCAGGAAAGAATGGAATTAACTTTGTTGTTATATTTTTGAATCATCGTCCACGCATTGGCTAAGTCAAATTTTTTCGGATAGCAATCTTCACCTAATGAAATAATTAATAAGTCTGATGGTTGCCATCTGTATGGAAAATTTGATGAATAACATACTAATCGCGACTTACTCGACCATAGTTACAACAAAGTATTGCAAGTGTAAACTTAGATACCTTTATTTACGATGTTAGTCACTGAAAACGCCTCTATGATAGCGCGGAAATACCCTAGATAATTAAAATGTAGCAGAGGCATAGTTCATGCACTATTCATATATAAGGCATTCATTATGACGAAAAGGTTTTTTAGAAGATTTCAAAATGGTTTTAATATATGATTCTAACATCTCTTACGGATGTGTTAAGAGTAGGACATGTAAATCATGTGAATCCTCCATGCCTTTTTATCCGTAAAGCAAATCTAGTATCAGTAAAGTAATCGGAAATAATCTTCACCTAAAAGCAATGCCTTAAGCTTTCTAAGGGTGATCCTGTAAACACTATTCACTCTAATCGCCTTGTTTCGCAGGAAAAATGTAGCATGATGAGGAACAGCCCCTCCCCCTTTAAAAATTTTCAAATCTAACCCTTGCACCAGGTGGTAAACAGGGGAAAGAAAAATTAGAGGACCTCGGGGTAAGTATTTCATGATTTGTAACGGTTGGTGCATAAAGAGGTTTATGGGATACCACACTCTAACATTGCAGGGACATCTTAGAAACTACCAATGCTTCTAGAAAGACCTCTGATGCCTATCACCTTATAATATGAGGATGTTAAGAAAGAATATTATCTTACCTTCCAATAAGTATTCCAACATGAGCAGTATTCAGGTATAACATCGAATACTACATACACTAAACACTGAGAACTGCACACATTTCAAATCTCACTTCACTCGCTTTCCCACTCATATAGCACTCACTACACACAAATATCACTCCCTCATTCTGGCTCTTTGCAGTCACCTGAAGGGAAGGAGGCCGAATTGTGCTGGGTGGTTCTTGACGGGCACCTTCTTGCCCTGGAGAGGAACTCCAGGCTGCAGGATCTCTGCTCAAATTGCAACGACGAATCCAAAGGCCAATTCCTGAAAATCCTTCCTTGAGTTGTGAAATCCTATCCCAGCGATCGAAGACACCCTTCAGCCAAGGTTGCTGTCTTTGTGAAACCCATAGGCCTCCGATATAAATTGAGAAAGGAACGCATTGAAATTATTTTTTTATGTAAGATCTTATGAAAAGAGCTCAAAACAACGTAACTTCCCTGAATGTATATTTTTGAAGCCACTCTCAACACTTAAAATTGCTCTATGGATCTCAAATAAAATTTATCTTGCCATCAAATATTGTCAAATGATGTAACAAAAAGAAATAAATTGGGTGAGAAAGGCTTTATATTCTGGACATATACACATTATGTATTCTGCTTATGGAAAATTAAACAAAACTATATTCTGTAATAACAAGAGGTTTTTATATAATAAAAATGTATTACGAGATATGCACAAGCATAATCATTTCTATTTTCTAATTTAATCAAAAGCCTCAAAAAGCGCATTAGATGGGCATGTGAAGCCTTAAAAGTATTATTCTTAGATGCTAACAAATTTATGGACCACTCTTGTCTAGGAAAAGATATTCACTGAAATTATAAAGCATATTATTAAACATAAGAAATATAATGTAGATAGTAATTTAGATTCTATGAAAAATAGTAAAGTTGATTCAATGGTAAATAGAAATGAGGACTCTATGGTGAAAAGTAATCTTGACTTTATGGTAAATAGCAATGTCGATGATAATGCTAATCAAATGAAAGAGGATATCAAGGTAAATGGAAATGATGAATTTGAAAAAAATGACCCTCTCCTGGGCCCATATTCTGTATCTAGTCGGTAGCGTAACGACTGGTTTCTGTTTTAACCACACCGATAGTGCACCATACCGTACCAACTGGATCTAAATTACCGACTCAGTCGGTATCACAGATTCTATAAGCTTGTTGGTAGCGATATGGTACTCAAGCCAATGGAGGGGAAGTTTTCCGAACATTTCCGAAGGAGGAGGTCACATGCTTCGTCTCCGCCAACCGCGAGTAAGAGCGATGTAAACACGGTGCATAATCTCTACTGCTAGTATCCATGAGAAGTAACGTGTTATTTAATGAGGAAGTGCGAAATAAAGCTAATTTAGGAAATGAAATTATTTTATATTTTCAGGGTCTAATAACTTAATCAATAGTAGTCTTTTCTCCACATTTATTACATTCTGCATAGCTCAATTCAGCTTTCTGTTATATGTTTTGCGGAACAATTGAGCTAAAGATGTAAATGTGTTAATAAGAACAAGGTCTAATGTGAAAGGTTTGGAGTGGAAAAGTATTATAGGAGATGTTTGATTGGACAAGCACAGTGACAGTAGTATAGAAATCCTTTTTTGAAGTTTTTCCTTCACATTTTGAATGGTGAATACGTGATCTTAAAAGCGCCTTATGATGGTAAAGGGATTAACAATTGTGACATCTGCATGCTGAAGGAGATTTTTCTTCTATAAGATGGTTTTGTGTTATGAAAGAATAAAAAATATTAATGAGAGGAAACCATTTGGTGGATCACATCATTAAGGGATGGCAGCAGACGAAAGCTAATAACTTCAATGTGAAACTCATACGAAATACATTGTACGACACAAACTTCCTGCGTTTTCAACAGGACATTTAGTAAGATTTCTGTTAAGTGTTACAGTGACGTTTAATAACATACTGTGTTACAATTATATCAAGCACTGAATGATAATGTAACTACTTTTCAAAATTACACTATTCATGATAAGTGCATGCGCTCACACTATTATTTTCTCATTATTTTTACTACTGGTGTCTTCATGTCAAAAATTGTAGTATAGTGTAAGTGTAGCTACTTTCTGGTAAATAAATTTATTTGTGCATATTTGTGCTGTATAAGTGAAATCCTCCCACGTCTGTATGTACAACTGAATAAAGTAACTTGCATTAGGAGACAGAATCACGGAAAATGAAACGTTAGTAAATTGAAAATATTATATATATCATAATTGTCAATTTAAAAAATCCTTATAGCCTTACATATGAGAAAGTAAGATTGCATAAATTCTCGTGACTCAATTTTGACCTCTTCGAACGAAATTATATTTCTAAACGACACTAAATAAACTTAACTACAGGTAATAAAGAATTCTCTCCCAACTGGCAATTATATTATTAAAGTTACGATACGCCAAAGGTGCTGAAAATTATAAATAACGAACTGAAAGTACGCAGAGCTCGGATGAGTCGTAGAACACAAGAGCATGTATTCACTTCGTAATTTCTTATTCTCGTAGTAAGGTTATTAATCTTTATTAGAGGTATTATTACTGCCTGTACTGCGTTCCTTTCATGGCAGATTGGTTATTCTGCATTTACGAGCTTTAAATTGGTAAATTTTCAATAATAAACCGAAATAAGCATGCGGTTACCAAAGCATTTCGTCTGCTTACCGACTGGCCCTCTGAGTTATCGGCAGCTAAAGCCTGTCGGTAAAATTTACCGACTGGGGCTCGCTGGAGTACCGACCGACTGCTTATAGAATCACATCGATAACTCCCTTCCATTTTTTTGACGTCACTACCAACTAGATGGCTACCGTAATACCTGGTTTGGCGTTATAGAATATGGGCCCTGATCTCTGACATTAAAGGAGAGAAAGGTAAAAAATATATAAAAAATAATAAAAAGTTTTCTGATAATACTGCAAAGGAGATGGTAAATGGTAATCATCTATAGTTAATGCATCTTAATATCCAAGGAATCAAACCTAAAATTAATAATATTGATTTTTTTCTAAATCAAGACCTTCCATTAAAAGCCTCAGTCATATGTCTGAATGAACACTGGCTACAGCAAGAACAAATGCATATATTAAATAAGATAAGAAATTACAGTGTAGTGGATTTTTACAGTAGAAAGCATTCTTAGCATGGAGCTCATGCATACTTATAAGGGTGGATAATGAGTTCATAATAAAAAGGAGAAATGATTTAAAAGTACAAAATGAAGATTATGTATTTGAATGCTCAGCCATAGAACTGGTTGCAATTCATACCATAGTTATATCCATATATAGAGCTTCTCCTCCTCAAAGGCTTGAAAAGTGGGCTCAACCCCTAATTGGATTACCCAGGGAATAATAATATCCAGTAAAAGGAAAAGACATCTTCATCAAGAAGCAAAATCTACAAAAAACCCTCAAATTATACATTACTACAAGAAATACAGAGAAATATTAAATAAAGTCATTAGTAGCTACGCTAAAATGAGGGCAAAGTCTAACTTTGCACAGAATGCAAACAATAAAAGAAAAGCAACCTGGTCGTTAATCAAAGGTGAACTTGGCTTGAGGGACATCAAAAACAAGGAACTCGCAAGTGTAATTCTGAATGATAAAAAAATAAGTTACCCAAAACAGATATCCAACTCCCTAAATGATTATTTCATAAATATATCAGATGAAATAAATGTTACAGGATCAATAAATAAGGCCAAACATTTGACTAGCAATTAAAAAATTATTGACAGCACCAGGTACAATTTTAACTTTGAACCAGTCAAGAAATACGTCATCAGTATCATATCCAAAATTAAAAATAAATGGTCATTTGGGTGGGATGAAATAATAAATCAATATTTTAAATCGGGCATTTTGCCAGAGATACTAAAATACAGCATTATCTAACCAATTTATAAAGGAGGACAACCTGACTTAATGAAAAATTATAGGCCCATATCCCTACTTCCAACTTTCTCCAATCTTTCTCATAGAATTAAGGGGACGTGAGAGATGCTTGATGTACTTCTTTAAATTATTTTTAAAATTTACTGCCTACATCTTTTACCTCCGTGAGAATCAACTAGTGTGGCCTGGGAACTTCAGCTTCTCTTATACATATCTAGACCGCAGTCGCTTCAACGAGAGTTCAATACCATGATTTCATCGAGAAGATATCGGCCGTTGATATCTCAATGAAACACGGAACTTAGAAAACTATTCAATTATTGAGTTATGTTTAACGTTTAGGATATACTTACACTAAAAGGGGCAAACTGTAAAATACCTACCCATCTTCCGAGAAAAAGAGCGCTGACAACCTTCTGAAACTTCAACGTCCGTCGACTTTGCCCTGCAACATAGTGGAGAATTATCCTGTAGCGCGGGCGAAAAGCACAGTGCAAACTGCCGCACACTTTTCCTGCCGCTCCGAGACGAAATTATCCGGACGCTAGAAAGGAAATAAGGCACTGTAAACCCTAAGAGTAACATGAAATCATCGAATCGGAAGTTCGTTGCAATCGCGAAGAGTCATCCATAAGACCGATAAATATTGAAAAACTATATGTATAAACTTTTCAAAAGTTCTTAAATTGCCAAGCAGTCCAACGTTGAGAGACTCCAACAAAGACACCACCGCCCCACGTTCAAATGTTCCGACTGCTATGATTCAACTGCAGAAAAGCAGCCGCACCAATTCCGCCAAAACTGACTTCCTGAACATTCATACCAACGCTACGAATTAAGAATGGAAAAAGGCGGTATATGATTTCTCTTGTTCCATCATAGCGAAGCGTGGATAAATATGTCTGGGAGTGTAGGGATACGGATTCATCATTCGAATGCATATTGTGTTTTCATAAAAGAGTTTTTTATGCGATATATCAGTAATGTTCATTATCTTAACTTCTCCAATTCTATAATCAATGAATTTACAGAGTGTTTGAGGAGGCCGCTAATGAATGTGTTGTGACGAATTTACTCTTCTCAATGGATTATCAACAAGGATTGGCCAGTTAAAATTTTAACAATCTTTCTACATTACATTGAAAATTATAAGGATTATTGGATGAAGATCTTGGAAATAATGATTGTAATCAATTTCATATTCCCTCCTAGTGGAATTATTTGGGTTTCCACAAAATAACCAGCTAAAACTTTTCTTTGAAACCTCACAGTTAAGCAGTCATACTGCCTAAAGTTTTATAAGAGATGCTAAATTTTCCTACATTCTTTATTTCAGACTAATGTATGAGTAACAGGGAACTGTAATTGCCTATAGATATTCATAGGGATCCAATTAGTGTGGGCTATTGATTTCATAGTACAGATATTTCCAACAAATTTCTTACATTTAAACTGTACTGCATCTCGATTTAAAATTTTACATTTTCTGAATATCTCCAACTGCATTTATTACGTAGAAGAATATTAAAATTATTGAATTACTTTGTTCTTACTCTCATATACTAATTTCATTTTATTCATTGTTGAGGGGGTGAATGAATGTTTTTGTTGAAAGAAAATATCAATTGTATACGTTGCTTTTGTTGATTCCCAAAGAGAATGCCATCTTTATGGGCACCATGTCTTTAGGTTCTAATTTCATGTTTAACACCTTTATTTACTAATAATGCAAGTCAAGAGGAGGACATGATAGATGTAATCAATCTAGCTGCTCAACAGCAAATATTTTGATCTGTGTTCTTTGATGTGAAACAAGCAGTGATTTCAGAGTATGCAAATGTGGCCATCAATCAACAAGGTGTTATCAGTCCTTCGTCAAAGATAAAGAAGGTGTTGTTTTATGCTGAAAATCACTTACAGCTTTTTAGGAGGCCCTAAAAATTCTCTCGTCATGGGAATCTTCTCAAATATTGACTATAAGGTTTTAAAAATGTATGCCATACATTATTTTTAAGAGAAATGGGAAGATCTGCCATAACATTTTCTTCCATATTTGGTGATAAATAAAAGTCAAGAAGAGGATTTAGCAATTTAATACATGTTCAGTAAAGCATAATTTTACAGAGAGAGATAGTTTAAAATATTTTCATGAATACAAAGTCTGATAATATTTTAATTTATTTCAGATACCTTGGATAAGCTACACTATTATATCATTAAAGCTCTTTCTCTGCTCAAGGTGCATGAATTCCAAAACTCCAGTTTCAACGAACTTGATAATTTTACAGACTGACATCATCATCCATTGTCTATATTCAGTAAAAAACAACAGCTTAAATACATTGAAATATGTAACATTTCTAAGGAATGATCACAATTCTTGTATACACACTTGGCATTAATAACTAAACCAAGAAATATCAAGATTGCAATTTATAAATATTTAAGGACCTGCTCATGAAATATCTAATTAAATATATATGAAAAGGTTTTGGAAATTTCAAGGAGTATTTCATTCAAAGAAAACTAAAGGTAAATATTTCTCTATAGTAAATAGAATTGAGGATAGTCAAATTCTTCATCGTTCATTGAAGATCATTTACAACACACTTTGATTGCTATCTAGCTATTGCTATGAAGAAGAGCAGGGGGTGTTTCTTAGTCTCCACGGATTGGCAGCAATGAATTCGGATTCAATCTGAGTTGATCGTAAAGTAATCCATCTCCCAACATCTCCCCCAAGTAATCTCCTGAATTTGAGTGGGATGTGTGGTAATATTTTACATGATTTTGTTTGTTTATACTTATCATGGTTTTCCAACTTCTTTCACCACTTGATCATTATCATTGTTTATGAATTCTTCTAGCTTGTTGTTACTTCTGTTTTTTGAATGATTTATACCTCTAATTCTGCTTCTTTAGTACCTTATCTTCATTATATAGAACTTTTTAGTAAAGTTAGCTGTAAATAACTCCCAATAGCAGTTTTATACAGGAATTTTTTTAATTAGAGAGTTTATAATCTCTTTATGCCTCTGGTACTTATTTATAGCTTCAATTCTTCTGTATGTAATATTTTCTTTCTCTCTTTAATATTCCCTTTAAACCCAGCTGTATTTTTATTTCTTTTGCTTTCCTCTTCCTTCTTTGCCACTAACTCATTTTCCTTCATTCATTCCCAAGCATTCTTATTGCCTGTGCATTCTTTGTACTTTGTCTGAGGTGGCCTTTAATACCAATCTTGGATTATAGTCCTAAATTTGCATTGTTATAAATAGATTTTTCATTTCCTTGTGGTTTCACCTCTGCTATTTCAAATACTGCACACTGGGGGAGGAAACCAATGAAATTTGTGCATTTTTAGTGGAAATTCTGTGAATAATTAGAAACTGCAAAGAAGTACTGTCAATAAAAGTTTAATCAATACAATAACATCTTCAGTGACCGCCACTTTCCATTGGTAATTTAATTTTTCATTACAATTATATAAGCAATAACAGCTGATTAACATTTTCTAAAAAATACTGCAGTTAATCATCCATCATCTCCCAAAAATGTACCCATAATTGCATTTTCACTGGAATAAAAAAGTCTGTGATTAATTATTTACATCGAAGTATATCAAAACATTCGCTCTGTACCTCTTTTTTCATTGTTTTATTCCAATGAATACAAGGTATGATTGAAAATATTTTATGTTCATGCAAATTGAATTGTATTTTCCTTTCACAGGTCCTGTGGTAAATGCAGAATGAAGCAAACACCAGGACCTCTTTTTAATGACTCAGAAGATAGCAGGGATATCTTAGCTTTGGGCAGTTATGCAATGTCTATCAGTCGGCTGACACCTTTGGATATCAATATTTTTTGGAGTTATCCATAAAATTCAGTAAATTTACTGAGTCTGCATTCAAATTTTTGGTGATAAATTAACATGATTGGAGAATTAATTAGCTTTCTGATGCTCATAATTATTGCAAAATTCTTTGTACATGTTGTAATTTATTGTATTAGCCAAATAGTATACCATAAAATTCTTATTCTTGCTCAACTGTTATAACTCTCTGATAATTTCCTTAACAGTAGAACACCAAGTAAAATTACTACAAAAGTGTAAACAAAATTTTTACTAACTCCAATATGTAAATATTAAAATTTATTCAGTCCAAAGTAAACAAAAAAATCTAAGTCCAGAATGTAAACAAACCTTAAAACTTTCATTTTAGCTAAAACATTTCATGAAAGTTGGAAAAATTTAATGTCAGGATCTCCAAGAGAATCTTGGACAGGTTCTGGCCTCGTGACCACTACTTTTCCATGGAGCAGCTGAACTTGCAGGTTCAACCGCTCCTTATAATTCAATAACGCATTCTTTATTTGGAAAATTCTTTTCATTCCATTCTCACACCATACACTTTAGATGTCAATATGCCATTCACAAATATTAAAAAAAATCACTAAAACAAGCAATTCTTCATTCCTGCTGCTTCCAGCATTCTCTATTCCTCTGCTTTTACCTGCATCTGGAGATAAAAATGCAAATTTCAATATTTTTGCTTTTACTATTTACCTTTGAAAACTTATCCCACAAGTATATTCAGAGAAATCATTATATTCACATGAATTTCACAGAATAGATAAATAAAATATATTACCACTTGTCGAAAAATAACATAATACTTTATATTCTGGAAAGTTAATATGATTCACATAAATCTCAGAATGCCTGAATAGAAACAAATTAGAATTATCCATTTAAAAAAATGAAAATAAATATAAGAAAATGAATCAAATGGCCAATGAAATTAATAGAAATTATTCTTTAAAAATATTAACTTTAAAAATAAATCATTAATACAGCACAAAGTTTCTATGAGGAAAAGAAACTTGCTTTTTAGCAGTCATTAAAGTAATAGTTAAATGTCAAATAAGAAACTTCTCATAGCATTAACCAGTAAAAGCAATCATACCCAAAATTATTACTTTCATTTTTACACTTCAATGAATTACAAAAAATTAAATTACCATAATAGCTGTAACCTGTGCCCAAATTCAATAATGTCTAACAAAACTTACATACTTCGCTATATTGCCTATCCTTTTTCAAGAAATAAAACAAAATTACCCTGCAGTAAAGTAGAGCATTCAATGAAGTAGTATAAGAAATTTCTGCAATAAATCAGAACAAATATTGTTTATCAAAAATTTATTTTTAAGTCTGTAACATTTAATATTTATTCTTTATTTTTAAAGTCTACTTTAATCTCTACAAAATTACTAATAATTTCAATACAATTGTTAATTAACCATTTTTTATACACCAATCATTAATTATAAATTAACCTTCATACTTACAAAGGCAGCTATTGTTACAGCTATTTCAATCAACTGCTGGCCAGGTTACAATGACATGGCTGAATTTACAGTCCCCTGAAGAATAAAATAAATCAGAAAATGCTTTAGCAAGCAAAATTTCAAAATATAAACTTAAATGAGTCTTTGAATAAGGAGAAATAATACTTTATTTCATATGAAAACATTACTCTATCAGAATCGATAAATGTTTCACATCCTAATTCTCTGCCAAGAATTGAACCAGCATTATATTTATAGTAAACATTCTTTTACTCATGGTTGCATTAAAATTTTTATCTCAATATTTAATTACATATAAATACATTCCACAACAATATGCAAAAATATTTCCATGCTCTAACATTTTATTCTATTTAAATCACAGTATTTTTTTTCAATTGTCTGAAACAAGTAAATTGTTAAATCCTGCAATTAATTTCCTCAAATGCTGAAGGATTTAAGACATCTCAAATTATTGCTACAGATTACCACAGGTCCTCCAGGTTGGGGGTTGGACATGGGACAGACAAATCCACTCCATAGAAAGAAAATAACATTGTAAATTCTGAAAGAGTTATATGCATTGGTAAACATATGACAGCCTGGCCTGGAAAAAGGTTATAGATTTATGATTTGGAACGTTGAACACACTATTACTTTACAGAGCTATGAAAGAACTAATCAATGTATTAAAAAAACAATGTGCTCTATGGATTTACTATGGAGTTATTCATTTTAATAGTTTTAAGGGTGTATTTCTCTAGAAAATTTTTTTAAAAGAATTATCGCACAAGCTTGATGAAAGTTTCATTAGAAGTATAGTTAATCAAGACTCATCCTAATCGTCTGTTTAATACTTATCGCCGTTGAGAGTTAAGGGGCACTACAATTAGATATGTTTAAAATATCAATCTATCGAATCTAATTTTTAAGACAAACATTATATTAATAGAAATATGAAATATATTTTAAAAAATTTAATGACACATTTGAAGTAACTTAAATATCTTTCTAGTTAAAGTTAATTTATATTAGTTGTCATCAATTGCATTTTTATATAGATTTTTGAAAATTACTTTCAGAAAGCTATGCATTAATTTATCAACTTCATAAAATAACAATCAAACAGTGTTGGAGATATCGTTGTCTCTTAGTCATTGGACGCCGGGTTCCTTTTCGTTTCTTTCATCAAATCCAAAGCTTAAAATAATTTAACTTTCAGAAGAGCTGCTCATTTCCTTATGAAGGTTATCAGTACTCTCATACATCTTATTCGCAGAAATAATACATATTTTCCAAGCTTATCACTCTCATATCTTCTACTATCAGTATTAGCTTAAGGTAAAATCTATTTATTTTCATGTATCGACAATATGATGGCAGAGAATATTAATATATTCCTATTAAAAAATTGAATACAATGTTGATTTATTAAAGAATGCCTACTCTTCAAATCGATCAGCCAAGTTATTCTGGAAGACTTTCTTCCTTTTCCGTATAACTAACCTCTCCTCTCTCAACCTAGAATTGTCACTGACTTTCCCTAGAACGACTACAGGTAATTTTTCAGTCGGCACAGCATCATCGCTGATATTCCGATATCTTTTAGGCGAATAGCCCAGCATTTGTTGCTGCAAAGACTTCATGAAGCATGTACTCGCGAAATGCACTGAGAAAATCGTAGCTAAATATATAATTACAAGATTATTGTTGTGAATGTTGATTATTTCACTGAAGTTATTAAACCCATTCACTAATAATAATGATGAAATAAGAAATATAAACGGTTCACTTACCATTAACTACGTTGAATTTGTCCTTATGGCCACATGCTCTCACCCACTTCGCCTTGTATACGGCGTTCTTTGGGAATTTGAAGCATTTCAAAGCTGCTTGGCGTTACTTTTTGTATAATTGTTGCATCCATAGAGTGCACAAGATGGCATACTCTCGTAGAATATTTATTTTCGGTAAAACAAATACCACGTGGCAGCATTACTTTCTCTTAAGTTAAGACATTTACACTCACTGCCTCATGCTCACATGTTGGAAGAAAAATAGTTTTCGCGTTTCGCTCGTTCTCTAAATAACAGATGAGGATTGAGGAAGAGATACGACGAAAGAGCGAAACACAAAGCCATAAAAATTACAAAATTAACTGTAATGTTTTTCTTTTACGAGATTTTGTGATATAGCAAGGATAAGTTTTATCTTTACTCTATTACAAGTTTTTGTTTTCTTTTACAATAGCGAGATAAAGGTTTTTGATGTGAAGAAATCTCTGATTTCCTCTCAAACTGGCTTATACTTTGAGGTGCTTAGTTTCCGTGATTGACTTTTCATTTTCCACTGTCTTAAAATATTCAATTTTTTCTTTTCCACTGACTTAAAATCATTGTTTGAAATTATCATCATTCTATAATTTTTAAAGTCTACTTAAATCACAATGAAATTAACTAATAATTTCAATACAATTGTTTACTAACCATTCTTTATTCATCAATCATTAATTGTTATCATTAATTACTATTTATTAATTAACCTTTATACTTACAAACACAGCCATTGTTACAGCTATTTCAATCAACTGTTGGCCAGGTTACAATGACATGGCTGAATTTACAGTCTCCTGCAGAATAAAATGATTCAGAAAATGATTTAGCAAGCACAATTTCAAAATATAAACTTAACTGAGTCTTTGAATAAGGAGAAAAAATACTTTATTTCATATCAAAACATTACTCAATCAGTATCAACAAATGATTCACATCCTTATTCTCTGCCAAGAATTAAATCAGCATTATATTCTTAGTAAACATTCTTTTACTAATAGTTGCATTAAAATTTTTGTCCCCATGTTTACTTATATAAGAATACATTCCACAACAACATGCAAAAAAACTGCCATGCTCTAAGTTTCATGTTGATAATATTGAATAAAATTCATAATTACATTACGGGTTTTATTAGTGAATCACTTGTGAAGTAAGGGGCACCTGAGATAAAAATTGATTAATTTCATTAACAATAAACCTAGTTTCCTAGTTATCGGATTACCATAAAATGGTTGAATGCAATCAAAAAATTAAATGACAACCGTTGGAGGCTTTTTAAAATGTATGAGGAAAATTAAACCATTTCATTGTGTTACAGAATGCATATGCTGATGCCTTGGTTAGTGTTCTTCTAAATGTTATGTTTAATTAATAAATTAAGTGCAACGAGGGGTAGAGAAAGTTATGTTATTCAACCTCCTTCATAGGACCAACATATTATAACAACTATAAATGGGAATTAATGTCAGTATTGATCGGAAACTTATATATAATTGAAAGAAATCCATGAGTACATGTTCGAGACCCGCTAAGAGGTATTTACCGATGAATCGAGAGGTACGCACTATTTAATCAGCTATAAATAAAAATGGCACACTAATGAAATTCTATTTCTTTTGGTAATAACACTGTATCGTCCCTATCACTTGACTAATGTAATTTCTGAGTTGAAATAGTCCTGTGTAATCGTTAAACCCGAATAGTGTATGTTTATATCGTCGACTATGATTTTTCTATGGATACGATCGGGGGATCATAAAGTAAATTAAAATTTCTATCCTCGCTAAAGGTTCATTTTAAGTCATGCAAAGAATGAGTGTCTCGCATATTTATAAATATCTTTCGAAATACGCCGTTTAAAATATTCTGCTTACGAATACGTTTTTCCAACGAATTTCGGCTTAATTTGGAAGATTTTCCAAATATCTTTGGAAATACGCCGTTTCATGACCAAATTTCGGCTTAATTTGGAAAATTTTTCATATACCTTTCGAAATAAGCCGTTTTTGTCCAAATTTTGTATCAATTTCGACGATTTTATGAAAATTTCGCTAAATAAGCCGTTTTTAGCCAGAATTTCGGCATAATTTGGAAGGTTTTACAAATTTCAATTTAATAAGCCGATTTTTGACCAAATGTTGCCTTAATTTGGCGGATTTTTCGAAAATGTCAAAAAATAGGCCGTATTTAGACCGAATCTCGGTTAAATTTGGAAGATTTTTCGAATATCTTGCTAAATAAGCCGTTTTTGACCTAATTTCGGCTTAATTTGGAAGATTTTTAAAACATCCTCTTTAATAAGCCGTTTTTGACCATATTTGGCTGAATTTGGAAGTTTTTTCAAATTTTCTTCGAAATAAGCTATTTTTTTATCAAATGTCGGCTGAATTTACAAGATTTTACGAATATCTTGCTAAATAAGCCGTTTTTGACCGAATTTCGGAATAATTTGGAAGATTTTTCGAATATTTTACTTTATATGCCGTTTTTTGACTCCAGAATGTTACTGTTGGACCTCTTCATTTCCAACTTTACATTTTTTAGCTTCCCTTTTCTAAGCATGGTCAGACGTTCCAGGTCCCTATCCTTGTTATTTGGTTATCTTTTCTTGTGTTGGATTTTGTGGAATGGATTTTGTGGATTTTGTGGAATGACGGCCGGGATTACCACCATCCCTGCTGGGCACGACACACTCCCTAGAGTCCCGTATTTGCCAGTGACAATATCAGTATTGTGGCACATCATAATCATGGGATAGATAGTCAAGGTGGTCTCCCCTTGCCTTCCTCAATAGGGTTTTAGTGTTTTTAATGTGACATCTGCCTCACTGGGGTGCAGATGCCTTTGCAGCTGCCTCACTGGGGTGCAGATGCCTTTGCAGCTGCCTCACTGGGGTGCAGATGCCTTTGCAGCTGCCTCACTGGGGTGCAGATGCCTTTGCAGCTGCCTCACTGAGGTACAGATGCCTTTGCAGCTGTCTCACTGGGGTGCAGATGCCTTTGCAGCTGCCTCACTGGGGTGCAGATGCCTTTGCAGCTGCCTCACTGAGGTACAGATGCCTTTGCAGCTGCCTCACTGGGGTGCAGATGCCTTTGCAGCTGCCTCACTGAGGTACAGATGCCTTTGCAGCTGCCTCACTGGGGTGCAGATGCCTTTGCAGCTGCCTCACTGGGGTGCAGATGCCTTTGCAGCTGCCTCACTGAGGTACAGATGCTATATGGACTAACTTTCATCTGGCCCCTACCTGTTGACCTTTCTAGGAACATGCAAGCCCCTTCACCTGTCAAGTTGTAGTCCGTAGAAGAGGATTAAGGAAATAGAAAATGTTAAAAAATTATTTAAGATAGATCATTTCAATAAATAACTAATATGAGAATGGATTTTGATATTCACTGTATGCTGTTACATGGAGAATGGACTATGCAGTGTTGCAGATTTTTTTGTAATAATAGCTTGTGGCTCAGCTAACAGATTATTACAATGTACAGTAAAACCTGGTTAAGACATTTTTCAAAGGAAAAAGTGAAAACCATGCTATAAGTTGGACATTACCTATTTTTATTTCTTTTATATTAGAATTCAAGAGGTTTTTTTGTCACTTTAATTTAAAAAATGCACTCAATAAATATTTTTTTAAATACAAGAAGGCAACCAGTGTTGCAACAGTAGCAGTTTGTCTTTTTGTCATTCTGTCCACAACTGTGGCAAATAAACTAAGAAAGTACCCTTTTCATTTTATGGAGTAAAATACTTATTTGAAAATTAAAGTGCCAAAAAAAGCATTGATTTTTAAATAAAGGAAATGATGAGTACCATATCATGCTTATAACAGTATCCCATTTATCACATACTGAAAGTGCCTTAAGTGGGTTCTATAGTCGTTAATGAGAGAATAAAAATGTTAATTGTAATTTTAAAATAATCCTTTAGTCAGACATATGCCTTATTTAATTAAATGAAAGACTGCTAGTGTGATATCAAACAACATTATGAGATGTAGATCTCATCTATGTTCTTGTATCAATGGTTGGTTGAAGATGTTGTTACTGACAAATAGTCATAGCTAATTGATGGAATTCAAAATTAGCTAACTTGAAGCTCAACTTTTTTAAATGAAGAATATATAATTCTGTCAGCACTACTTGATTACTGTGTATCATAATTAGTCTCATGCTTAGCATGTTTTCTTTCTTCATAAATTCAAAAGAGAGTACACAAAATAATTTTGGAGGATCTCTCTTTAGAAACAAAAGAAATGGAACTTGGCTGTCTATGAATAAGAGAAACAAGAATTCTCCAAACCCTGAATATCGGTAACCACCAGGCACAATTCCTAAGTAAAGGATCATTGCAAGGTGAGGCTATCAGTTTTCAGAAACTCCCGATGAACATTTGAAAGAATATGTCTCCATCATCAAGGTAGCATAAATGCTGAATGAAAAGAAAGTGTGGAATGTGAGATATTTGTAACTGTTTGACTTGGGAGAGGAGTTTTAGGGTGGGGTTTTTTTGATGTGATGTACAGGAAGAAGGTGGAGAAGCAGGAATACCAGAATTAACTCTTTATGAGAAGCGGTCTCCAAAAGAGACTATAATGAAGAAGTTGGGATGGGACCTTCATAAGTTTTCCTTTGTTTTAATTTTTGCAAACGCTTTCATAAGCATCTCGCTTGGAGTTTTTATGTGCTGATTTCTTTAATTTAAGATGTGTAAATTAATCCTATGATCGTGTACTTGTATGTGTTGCATGACACTAGATTTATTAATTTAATTGAATCAAATTCCTACCAGGAAGCTCCAAAAACACCAACAGAAATTTATCTCTTCAACAGAAAATTTGGAAGATGAAAATAGAAAACTCACCAACAAAAACTCCAACAAGAAAGAACACAACATCGTTAAGACAGTTAACAAGAAAGATTACTTCTACCTTAAAGCTGACAAAGGAAACAATGTATTGATCATAGAAAAAAAACAATATATTGAAAATGTTACATACATCTTAAAGGAAGGCCCTTAAGAATGTATTCCTAAAAACCCCTCAACAAAATTAACACTTCCACAAAGATACTTTTATGATAAAAACCTTTTCTTTATCATATAAAACTTCAGCGTAAATTTCTACTTTCAGATTCAATTAAGCATAGTAAAAATTGTCAATTTGAGCATACAACATAATATTTTTGCCTTTGTGACTACTAGCTTATAAATGTAGGTATGGTAATTTTATGATTTGAATACATCTAATCAAATGTAAACTCTATGGTAACACAGGATTTCAAATAAACTAAACATTGTGTTGATGTAATAGTATATACGAGGGTGATCTGAAAAATTTCTGACCTAACAAAGATACAAGACATATTTTCTGAAATTTTTTATTTATTTTTCAACATACTCTCCTTGTAACTCTACACACTTCTCCCAGTGATGCTCCCATCTCTGTAACCTGTCCAAATAGTACTCGGCGGCGGTCGTCTAGCACCATTTGGTGAACTTTGGCGATGTTTTCGTTGGTAGTAGCAGTTTATGAATGTCCTGAAAGTTCGTCTCCCAAGCTCTTATGGCCACGTTTAAATGCAGCTGCCCAAAATTTCACTGTGGTAAATGATGGTGCATAGTCTCCATATACAGAATCCAAGTCATCCTTGATTTGCATAGGTGTATTTGCTTTCAAAAACAAATATTTAATGATAGCTCAATACTTGATTTTGTCCATTTTCACAAAAACACATCAACTCACTTAAACAACTGTTACATAACAACTGCAGGTCCAAAATGGCTGAAACTTTGGTGAATAACTGTCAACAGATGAACAACGAAATTCACTAGCTTTTATTTATGAGTGCTGCCATCCTCATGTTGAGGTCAGAAACTTTTCAGACCACCCTCGTATAATGATTATAAAAGGCAAAATTTCAAATTACCAAATCAACAAGATTTAAAATGTTTTGGATTGTCTCATTGAATTCAAAGACTACTTATCACTGAATAAAAAATAAATAAACTTGCAACAATTCCTTCTCATCTTCAATCAGCCTAGTTTTAACTTATATTTTCATTCAAAATCTGTGTAATTTCTTTACCAAGTTTAGGCGTTATGTTAAAAGTTCCCCCAGTCACAGTGGTGAATTCTAGGGGAGTCAGCTTCTTCAAGAAATTTTAAATTGGCATCCAAAATTTGTCTTTTCCATGTTTTTGAAATGAGGTCCTTGTTCCTGGTGGATGATAAAATATAACTTGTATATCTTGGATTTCATGCTCAATAATATCCACTTCCACAACCCACCCTTGTCCATCATAAATACAAGCCACTAAGTCTTTACTTTGCAGTGCTAATGGTGCAACTTTTCCAGTTTGATCAAGTTCACTATCAGGTGATGTTGCTGTGTACTGACATTTGAGTAAGTAGTTATTTAGTATTTAGTAGAAGTAGTATTTTTGCAAAAATACTCTAGAATATCATGTCGGGCACAATAATTTTCCTGGTATAATAAGATTGAATAAAGGGTTTTGATTTTGAGAATAATGATCAAAAGTTACTTCTCTTAGACCTTTTGTTTCTTCGAAGGGTCTGAGTAAGACTGGCCAGAGAGATGACGAAATTTTTTCAGGTATTTTAATTCATGATACTTACAAGATGATTTCACCTCTGACCCAAGTCTCAAAGAATACAATACTTTCTCTTCTTCACTGTAATCTTCAATTAATTTAATGTCTTAAGGAAATAATCCATACACACTTTTATAACAGCTTCACTAATAACAACAGCAATAGAATATTGACACTCCATTATTCCACTTGAAGAGCTCACAGTTAGCTGAGTGAGAGTGGGCAGACCTGCATAGCCACCTGTGAGCAAAGGCAAATCTAATATAATAAAATAAGGTGTGTGTGTATGTATGTTCGCCTAAAACTCGAGAACCATAAATGGCACAACTTTCAAACTTTCAGGATTGTTAAATGTAATCCCTGCGCAGATAATAGGCTACTTTTCATTTACTTAAATGTCCCCAGTTCGAACCCAGACAAGAAAAATCGTTCTCATAAGAAATGCACGTAAACCTCACTTTTATCGGTTGCAAGCCACATTTCTTTTGCAAAATTAAATTAGAAATAATAGGCTTACGAAATCGAGATAAACACCATAAGAATGAGAAATGAATAGAGAGTCTTATTTTGGTCGTGAAATATCGTTATCGATCCGATAACTATATTTCACGACCAAAATGGCGACAATTTGGTTAAGATAAGCGGAAATTTTGTGAAAATTTGAGGTTGTAAACAACCAATCCCCTTGACGACGAATGTGATTGTTGAAACCGAGGTATTGCGTTTTCCCATAAGAATATACTATGATTTTAGGTCCATGTGAAAGTAATCATTAAAAACGAATGATAGTATTTGTACTTATCAAGCAATATTCTGAAATTTCAGCATTTGCATTTACGATCAATTTGCTGTTTTGATAAACAGGAGGCAACGTATGAACATTTAGGGAAAATTTCTTTATCACCTCGACTGTGCCAACTCTATTTGAAAATAATGAAGCTACTACGTGTGATTTAAACTGGAAAAAATTTATATTTATTAATGTTTACTGTGTGCAGCCTCTCGGCGTGTGGCAGTGGGTGCTTGAACCATGACTCTACTTCCCTAATCGTCTAATACCGCGTATTACATTAGTATTTCGAGTAAATGACAACTTAATCAAACGCCTCATTTTTTACACGGGCTATCTTTTGTATTCGTGAGCAAGTAGTATTGTTTCCATCAACATTTTCTCCCCTATAGGATTTAAAGTGAAGCTAAGCAATACTAACTTAATAAGTAAATTTAAAAGAAACATAAGGAAATGGGTAATAATTACATGAGACGACGTGCACCAAGGAAAAATCCCAAGGAAGAATTATCTTACATAGTTGGGAAACTCCTAAAGAAAGAAAATCTAAGACGATTCCCTTTCTTATCGTGGATTCTAGATTTGCATTCAAATGATAAGAAGTTAGAAAAAATAAAACATTTTCATTTAGGATAACATTTTCATTGATCCAAGCTAAGTGAGAGATGTTAGATTTTCCTCTTCACAAGTTATTACCTAATATATTATCTACTGCTAATTGATATATTCCCGTTGAGAATCAACGGGCGCCTCAGCTCGTATATCATATTTTATGCTCAAATTGACAATTTTTTACTATGTCCAATTGAATCTCAAAGTTGAAATTTATACTGAAGTTTCATTTGACCTTTAATGTGTGAAATTTTCATATTTTTACCTGGTCCAAGATATTGCAAGTGAAAATTTGAGAAATTCAAAAATTTTTTTTTAAAAGAGAATATTTTTTAAACGGTAGTCTTGCCAAAATTGATACTTTATGAAAAGTAACTATACTATATACTGTAATAGCCCAAAAAATATTTGTGCTGAGAAATTGTTCCTTCCTTGAAAAATTTCTCATCAAAAGTTGAATTTGTTTATTTTTTGATCAATAATTTTAAGCTGTTAAAAATGTTTAAGATATACATATAGCTAGGTAGTTATGGTTTTGTGTCATAGACTACTGAAATCAATGCAGCTTATTTGAAAGTCCTAGGGCAACCCATTGCTGAATAATTCAAGAAATTGTAGATACCTGCAAATGCAAAAAACCATATGCGGCCAAGTACTAAATTGGCTTCCATTTCCAAACAGTACACATTAAAAATATTATAAAATACTTTTGAGCTCTCCAAACTTAAGGGTATCTACACACCAAATATCAATTTTTTTCTGAGATGGTAAAGTAACCAGTGTTAGACCACTTGGTATGGATTGACCATAATGATAAAGATATTAGAAATATTCCCCATTAGGAATTGTCATGCTTAGGTAATATATACTTGGAAAATCAATTGTATTAGAAAAGAACATGACTGTTTATGAAACTCAAAGTAAAAAACGATCCTCTTTTATACTTACTTCTTTCACATATTTCCAAAATGCTCCAACTGTGGCTTCTCAACTTAATATTATTAAAATAATACTGGCTGCATTCCTTTCTAAGTTACTAATGATATTTTCAAGTCAAATAAATATATAACAAGATTGAAAGTGCTGTTGCACCAATCAATTTTCAGATATAATGTAAACCGAAATTGATAACAATGATAAACCATAAATCACTCCAAAGATTGTTCTGAAAGGAGATTTACAAGTTATATTATAAACTAAAAAGAGACAATGAGAACCTTCTCTTATTCCTCTCATTGCATAAGCTACTCCACCTTTAAAAACTTCTGCGACCAAAAGGAGAAAACTCCCTTCAAACATGAAATTTCATGTTCTGATTAGATTTTGAAAAGATAGATCAGGGTTGGAAATAGACAAATGAAGTTCTTACAGAGATCAGAGATGGAAGCAGACCATTCGAACCAGCTCTAACTAAATGGATATATGAATCACTTGTGGTGGTACAATGTAGCTGTCTTCATCCTCTTCATAATTCTCACCATCTCCAACGTATTCGCAGTCATCTTCCTCGGGAGCTTGTGCACTCAGAGCCTAAATGTGAGAAAAGACGTGTCAAAAATATTCCATTTTAAATTCCGTGCTCCATTAGCCACTCAATTGAGAGAATCACAGAAAAGAGTGCCTCAGAATAACTTAATAGATAACCCTCACTCTAAGTCAGTCAGGAAATTTTGTTTTATTTAATATTCTTCAACACTTTTTTTCTTGCAAACCTATTATATGTATCGCATATTTTCACTATTCCCATGAATACACACATGCCTTTTCTTCAAGATCTTAAAACAGTTTTTTCTACAACTTGCCCTTCTTTATAGACAACTCACAGAAACACAATTTCATCAAACCAATGCAAATCAGATCAAACTGCCCATGGCCAACAGGACGATCATCTATTGACATTCGGTCGATTGCAAATAATTTCCAAATTTTCAGTAATTTTCATTACTTTGCATATAATCTATGTTACAGTGAGTAAACTTATGTTCCTAAACTTTTATAAAATGCAAAAGAAGCCTCGGAGACGATAACAACTGATGATAAATCTTGCTTCTACAAATGGCGTATATAGTCTCTCGCAGCCGATTCTGGTCGAAAGATTAGTATGATTAGTATCAAAATCGATCGCAACGGACGATAAGTTGTGCAACTCTGCTATGTATGTAATTATCACTGTTGTGAATCCCTTAAAAATAATTAGTGGAAAGAAATTTGGGAGATCTTTAGCAAAGATAGGGTGTATAAAGGAACTGCTTCTTAGTCTTAAATGAAATTTCATACTTATTTTCAGAGATTTTGTAAACATTTCTAGCATTAATTATTTCATAATTGATATTTATTAACTTTTACAGTATTAACAAGTTATTTCCTCAATTACTGCAGACTTTCAATTTCAGTTCTGTCATAATTGATTTGAAAATTTTCCAAACACGATATTGATACGCATTGCAATCGTGTTATCATATAAGAATGCGCGAGGAATTCTCAAACAAAATTTAATGTCAGAAAATGGTTTTTCATTTTATTCTTATACGCCTAGTCGGAAATAAGGTAACTTTGATGGTGTATTACCAAATACAGCCCAATGTGGATGAACACGCCGTTATGGATGTGTAGTCACTTGCATAAAAAAATGATTACGTTCAGAATACTCTTCGGAGACATTTAAAGAGCTCGGAATCGAAGTGGTAACAAAAAGCCAATTCTCCAGCCCTTATTTCTCTGCGGATGTCGTAAATACGAAGGGACCGAAGAGGTTCCATTTAGCATGAGTTTGCGATAGTGAAAGTTATTCCTCATTTTTGTAAACGTCTCATATTCAGAACGTCGTATATATATAGCGTATACATGAATTAGAGAGAAAGATTTTTTTGAGTGATTTGGAGATGCAAAATTTCTGCACATTTCTGCATATTGGATTTTCTTAGCCGGAAGATGGCGATTTACTCGAAATCAGTCGTTTTTGTTTGTTAACTCCTTTGGAAGTTTAAAAAGTATTTTCTTTTCCTTAATCGATAACGAAGGACATCTTTACCAAAAGGAGGACATAATCTTCGTTGTACTAGGATTAATTAAGATTTTTACTTAAATAAGATAAAATCAACAGGGAGGTATCATTTTTAGGGGTAAGTTAGATAAATGCGCAAATATTTTTTGTAGATATTGCAAGAATTAACCATAGAAGAGTAGAGAAGAAGCTTTCTTCACCAACATGGCAAATGGAATCATAATCTGAACCAAATTCTCGTTTTAATTCTTCGGGGTCTAGGACGGGATCCCGATAATTCTCGACGACACCTTCAGGAACTATTGTAATTTATATGCTCCGATTATCATTTTGAATAATCCAACAGTAGTCATTAAATAAGAAATAAACTGTTGAATTTGAGGAACCAGACTTCGACACTCGGTGCTGTTCCAGTATTTGAAATGTCTACGAAAATTGTAAAGATATTCATTTTTTATTGGGCCTAAATTCGACAAAATTGTTTTGCAATTCAAAAAATCCTTACAGTATTATTAACTTGTTATTTTTAAATTAAACTTAAAAAACGGATATTATCAACTTATGATTTGTTCAGATAATAGTTCGTAATGTTTGCTCTGTAATTCACCATATAGACAGATTTTTTTCCACAAACATTGGCTATGGTATTTGGATTGTGTGTAATTGTAAATTGAAGTTGGGATTATGAAACAGCATTGATTCAGATACACTACTTTCCTTCCTTGAAAGGCAAATATTTTGTCTACTGGCACATGAATTTTTCATTCTTGATCATATCTTCTTTTCCTTTTTATTGGAGAATATGTGAATATATTTGCAATTCTGGTATACATATAGTCCTCTATAGCAGGGGTGGCCAACAAGTCGATCGCGATCGACCGGTCGATCGTGAGGCCAATTTTAGTCGATCTCTCTCAATGTCTGGGGTAGAATTCTGTGTACTCCTTGGCTTAGTGACTTGGCATTTCTTACCGATTTTATTTCAATATTAAGTCATTTAAATTTAGAATTACAAGGTAAAAATAAAACAGTAATTGATATGATCAGCTGCATAGACGCATATAAAACAGAATTTATTTTGCTAATAGAAGATCTGCAACAGAATAATCTGAATCATTTTCCAAATATGGAAATAATCAAATTATCAGCCATACTGTGAATTTTTATGACAACTTTTTTATATTTTCGAACAAATAATACAACAACTTATACATTGCAGTTGATAAAAAATTAAATTGCATTTTAAGTTAGTAAAAATCTATCACGAAAAGTGTCGGAAAATCGAATTTTTTAGGTACCGCATGTACGGAATGCTGCTATCAAAAGTTGGATCTGGAAATTTATTTTCTTCAGGAGCCTATATCTCGATAACTCAATAAGTGATTTAGAAATAAAAAATAGTTTTGAACATATATTTTACTTATCTACCCAAACCTCGCTGAAATGCACCTTATGCTGAAACACAGTGAATAAACATAGTATGCATTTCACACCCCTTCTTCCCCCTTAGACTACGCCTGTGACAATAAGTCGACCGCGACACACTTTTAAGATAAAAAGTAGATCTTATATACAGAAAAGTTGGGCACCCCTGCTCTATAGTACCAGATGAAGAAATGTCACCAAATGAGCGTGGGTTCAACGCCACGTAGGTGCAAAATTCTTCCACATAAACTGCATTGCGGCGATTTTTAAGAATATTTTGAGTGCTTTTCCGATAACATGGAAAGTGAAATAAGGTTTTTGATAAATTTCATATACGCAGTTTACCCTTTCCCTAATGATCCATGGTTTGATCCAGGGCTTCATTTCGATTCTACCATACATTTCTAAGGGAAATCAGGTACTACATCTAAGGAACTTACCGAAATGATATAGAGGAGAAATTTTAGAAACGGTCAGTGTCGCTCCTACCAAACAGTTATATAAAATTTTTACAAAATGGTCCTAGCTTCGGCTTCAGGCGGTACTAATTCTTCCGTAAGAAATGTTTAAAGAAATTTAAATATTTTTATGAGGCATTTCCCGAGAAGATTGAAGTCCATACCACAGCATTTGAACAGCAGCCGCGAATTTGTATTAGAAAAGCAGATTTAAGTTCCCCTTATGGTCCTTAGTTCGACGCCAGGGTACTTTCCGCATTCTACTATATATTTAAATGAGAAATTTGGAATTACGTTTGAGTACCTTCCCAATATGATAAAGACTTGAAATTCAGCATAAACGGGTCCTTACCGAAACTAAATTACTTCTAAGGTAATAAACCTTGGTTGGATAAAAGATGGGTTATATTTTCCAGTTGTGATATACACTTAGGTGAACTTGGAAATAATTTTTTAAACACTTTCTAAATAAATCGGGTAGTTTCATATATGCTCCCCAATTAGCTTACAGTATGCAAGCAAATTTTGCTTGTTTCTATATGTAGGGAATATAAATTCTAACTATCGTAAGTCTTTTTTTTGGGCAATTTCTTTCGTCGTTTAGAAGATTTTTTAAATTTTGAGTATAAGCCTTTTCTGAGAGATTTTTTGCTTCATTTGGAAGACTTTTCAAATATCAAGCAAAACAATAATAATGATAATAATATTTATTCAGTAAGGATCAAAAACCCAACTACACAATACATAAATGTATAAAAACGGCTTATTATTATACATATATATATATACATGAAATCCTAGAGTTATTTAGGGGTATTTATAAGTATTTACCAATCAAACATTATAAATATCGTTTCTGGTTCATTTTCATAGAATGAAAGCTTAAATGCATACCTATATACGAACGGAGGGAGGATCGGAGGGTCTTGACCCCCTAAATTTGCTTTTAAAATCTTTGGAGAAGATAATTTCATTTCTGCACAAATAGCATTACTAATTTAATCCTACATCTATTTTCCCCGTTGAAAATCAGCGGGCAATTCTGCTAGTTATTAATGATTTCTAAATTGCGTTTAAAAGCTTTGTCTTTGTTACTCCTCTGTAAGGGGAAACTCCAAGACACCATCAGGAGTTATGGTTACTATCTGTAAATCAATCTTTTCTTAAGATCATGATACTTTAACTGGAATACTTAATGAGCAGACCAACTTTTCACTGCAACAATACACTACTCAACAATGTATGTACCTCTGCAGAGTCTACAATCCCACTTACACCACTGACTGCCGTCTCCCCTATAAAACAGAGGAGTCTCTCCTCTATCTCATTCAGTGGTGTTCCACTCAATGGTCCCCCACTAGTGCCCGTAGCATGCCGCCGCAGCCTTGCTGCCTTCTGCTTGACATCCACTTTCCAATGTTGCCAGCACTACAAAAGAGTTAGTTCAAGTTATACAAAGATCTGGGTGCTTATCGGCTGGGTGTCGTTGAGGATCAAGCACTCGTTTAAAAACTGCTAACGATTCTTCAACAGCTTCATGTGGAGTAATGAAAGAAACACAAGTCGTTTACAACAAAAATTCCATAAAGTTTACCCTTGACCACTTCTCCGCCGTTTTAGTGTCACCTGTCGCGGAGATATTCAAAGGTCTGCCACTTCCTCCCACATCTTGGCTTTGTCTAATCCTCCTTGAGGGCCGGAAATTTTGTTCTTTCCGAACCTAGGATGGGCCTCCATGAAGGCCATCATAGTCTCCCTCTGTTGAGGGGAGATCTTTCTCTGGATAGCTAATATATCAATCATTACATCATATCAACATCATTTAGAGCAACTATCATTAAATATCCTAACAACCATCACCTAAAATAGAGGTGTTTGGCGAGTAATGCCACACAAATATTATTCAAAATTAAATAGTACTGTTTATAACGCGGAATACATTACCACTCCATAAGTTGCAAAGGAATACAATCGTTTCGTTCGCAATATTTACGTACAGCATACTTAACATAAAACAGGACAAACATTAACGATTGCAATTAAAGTAATTTCATTCTATTATGCCATTATCACAGCAGCTTCAGCAAAGAAACAACAAAATTCTACTATGAGCCTTTTGTAGCTACTTACCTCTTGCCTCCATGATTTATTTAAATAAATTTAAATATCATACGCCGAGTTTCCTTCTTCATTTCTTTATTTGCTTGTGCTCCGTTGGTTGAGATGAAGCACGTGACCGTCATTTTCGGAAATTTCCGCCTGATATGGGTTAGGCCGTGCCTCCCATTGAAAACTACAATTTTACGATCCGACTAGCCTACGGAATGGGAAAGAGACGCAAAGTCGGAAAGTGAGTACGGACTGATCTTGAGAAAGTTAAAAAGTGATTCCGATAGGAATGATTCCGACAAGTTAAAGAATACTACCCCTTAGCATGAGAGTATCTAGCCAGCAGAGAGAAGTGGTTGCTTCCATATCTCATTATGTGTCTAGTTCCAGTGAGAGTGCACCTCATTGTGAGGTGCAGGCAACATCTTCTGCTACTCCACCACCTCGTAAAAGGTTCACAGAAAAAGGTTAATTGCTGCACTAAAATGGAATTGCATTCTATGCTTTATTACTGCAGATGACTTGATAACAGCAATTCTTTTTAAGATGAGTTTTGACAAGGTTTTATAAATTTTCCTATGTGAAGATTGGAGATGAACCCTATACCTTCATGTTAACTTAGGGAATTGGGGAAAATAAATTGCAAGTGAACTTTATTTGGAGTGATGTTATAATATCTAAGGATAGTTTAACATTATCTAAGGCTTAGAAGAAAAGGAAATTTAGAAATAACATTGTTCAATTCCATTCTGTTTTTATTTACCATAATAGCTATTTCTACATGTACTGGGACACAGATATACTCAGGAAGGTCTTATATACAAAATAATATATGGATATAAAATACATGCATATTTACAATAAAAATTGTATGGATGGAAACATACTGTACAAACGTTAGGTTTAAAATCATGATCTTAGTTGTCATACCATACATTGGACATAAAGTACAATATTTTGTACTATTTTGTATAATCTTTTCAGATGAAGGAATCTCAGGAAATAAGTTTACATATGTATCTTTTATTTGGATATTCCATGATTGGTTTGTTTTATTGTTATTTATTTTTAAAGTAGCAGCTTATTTATATAAAATTATTTATTACTATGAAACAGAAGCCATTTTTTAAGTTTTATGTTTTTATTTTGAAGCAGTTTTTTTGTCATTAAGTTGAGTTATTTTTTATCATTATTATACAGGGCCCATTTCCATTTCGTTCATTACTTTTAACTATTTCATTTATCACTTTATGTAACAGGTTATTTATTTTTATTCATATTAGTGTTTTTTATTTTCATGTGATACATTTTTCTTTATTTTAATGCAGAGGACGGTATTGTATATGATAATTATTTAATTTCCTTTGAATAAATTTGTTATCTAAAAGGTATGAATATTTATATTGCACTCTACCTACCCAAGGGGATGCAAATAAATTAATTGCCTATAGCATGCAAAAGACATACTTTTCAATGTATTGTCTCCTTTCTATGGGACTGTTATGGATTACAATCCACCTTGTTATTACAGCCAGTATGTTCATCACCTCCTCTGTAGGCCTTACACTGGCATGCCTCAGGCTGACATTAGCACTGCTCCCCAATGATTTTTGGTATCAGCCTTGTGCATAAAAATGCAATGGACCTAGGTGCCCAATGAAATTCTTCCAGTTATTAATACCATATAGATTAGGTAAAAACTAGGTGCTACAATAATTATTTCATTCATTATTTTATTTCTAACACAGAACTGATTTATCTTCCATCATAATTAAATTATTTCATAATTTCCTTAAGATATGGCAATTTTAGAATATGCTCACCACAAGTTGATGAGCTGTAAAGCATCACCTACATTGATATAAATTACATATCTCCAACATTTGAGTTGAGATTTACTAAATTAAGAGTAGCAGAAGTAGTTGTTTTGATTTTACACAAAATTTTGAAATAACAAGGTTATGTATTCTTGGAAGTGGGTTATACATTCTATCATTCATATTTTAAATTAAGAATGTTCCTGTATCAGAAGTAACCTAAAAAGATGCTACTTTTATTCAAGAGTTTTCTACTTTTGTAAATAGGACATTTCCCTTGTATAAATTAAATACAATACCACATACCTTTATTTCAATAGCTAATGCTGTATGCTGCCCAGTGTTTAGGAATGGTCAGTCTTTCACTATTAAAGCCCTTTCCATGCATTTATTATGATGATACAAGCCCTGTAAAACTTCACCTGTGACACTGAAGGGGTCTGAGTTATCCATAAGTGCCTCAGGCCTTGTCTTCTTAAAACTTGCTGCATTCTCTCTCCTTTGAACAAACATCTGGTTCCTGAATGACCTCCATAGAGTAGGCTATTAGCATCTTTTTGGTTTCATCAGGAATTAAAAGTTAAACAAACACAATACAATTGACATCCATTGACAAAATCAAAATCAGCTGATGGGAAGTAGAGAGAACAGTGAAAAACGCTACACTTCTAACTAATATTTCATGTTGAAAAATAGTATTTAGGTTATACAATATGGGTATAATCAGACAAGATAAATTACTAAGTCGATTATTCGCATTGATGTAACTATGATGCTAAGGCATGTAAAGAATCATCGCAAAAGTAACCAAAGGAATGTATTTCCTAGTCGAAGGGCACGTTTTCATTACAATAAACTAGGATTAATATTTATCAGTGATTATGCTATGCATTTCAAATTGTTTCATCTTCCTGCTTATGAATAAAACGTTAAAATGTATTGTCAACAAAACTTGCGCTTCAATGTCTGCAAATGCTCATTTATGTTCCCATTTGCATACCAATTAACTTGTTTTACACCTCAGTTATATTTGTGGAATATCCATATAAATGTGCATTCATGAAATTAAGCAGTATTACTTTACTAAAACCAAATAATGACGATTACTATATAAGATAAATTTAATTTGATCTTAATTTTTTCACCTCATTTACCTATTATTATGCACATTCTATTATGGAATTTTTTATTCAAATATGTTTTTCCTTTTTCACCTCACTATCTGTCGATAATCAACACCTCAATGTGGTTATATGGAGATGGCCGATGGTTTTGACATTCCATAGTTCCATTCCCAATACTGTATTCTGTAACTCGGAATCAAGTTATAGAATACCGTATTGGGTGGTATACTTTGATATGATTCGTTAGAAGAACATCTTTAAACATCATAATTCTGAGATCAGTATATAGAGGAGGAACCTATTCTGTTGTTACAGTGTCGAGTTTTATTAGCAAGTGTTGGCCCGCCACTGAGAAATGGCTGAATAGTAAAATTCGTCTTCACATTCCCTTTGCTCATGAGAGTCTGTTGATTTTTAATGATTTCTTTCCTTAACCATCGAATTTCACTTTTTTGAGCTCTTAAAAACTAGAGTTCAAAAGTTGTATGTAGACTTTAAATGGGGAATAGGAAAGAACTACTACATTTTGCCATGAAGAATGCAATTTTAGGAATTCGTACATTTCCCTAACGTGTGGGCTACGATGTTGAACTTACGGAAGGTTGAATGGAAAATGTCAATGAAGCAAACAGAGTATGCATCAGAGTTTAATATCTCAGGTAACTACTTTTCTATGAACTTTATGAAAGTAAATTAATTAAGAAACTCTGGTTCCACCAATTCTTAAGTCTGCAATGATATATACACTCATGTGATACCATGGAAACCTATTGATACAATATCGATTAACAAAAAATGCAGTCTTCAATCTCTTATATGTTTCACTCTATGTTGATTCTTTTAGAGAAGTATTTATCTCTCAGTTGAGAAAAATAACTTCAATTATTTTTGTCTCAGTCTTGTACATGGGTGAGTTGATACAAAAGTTACAGTGATGATGAGTTTATTGGAATGCTATAAAAAGTGCAAGGATCGTTGTTCCTATTTTCATTCACAATATTTTCCCAAGTGGAGCATAAAATAACTTCAATTTTAAATATATCAACACTTAAAGGTCATCTTTCTTCTACAAACTACTCTATGCCTATTATCATATATTTATGTGTTTATTTTTATCATCCTTATTTAATTCCAGAGCTGTTGCAATTGATTTATTTTAATATATAATTTTGATTTTTTCAATGACATTTACTTCCTTTACCCATTATCATGTCAGAATATGGCGTTATGCGACCATAAATTGTTTTTGGTTTGTGATGTTCTTTTTTTTATGTGTACGCAGCGGTCATGTTGGCATCAATAAAGACGGCAGTTCGCTATCAACACATGAGCAGTTCGGACGTTATTTAAATCGATCCTCATCCACGTAGTTTTAAGTGCACTTCATGCATTCTTAACGACAATTTTTGTAACATATCATACCTATTCTGTAATGATATTGTATCTTTCTAAATCATATTCTTTTGTACTAGTTTGTTCTTCTTCTTCTCTTTTCCCATATTTTCTCCTCATATCACAGCTATTTTATTTCTTTAACTTATTTTCTGTAAAATAGGCACTTCCTATAAGGTAAAACAATAAATGGAGAGGATAATAACAGGTGATGAGTTATGGTTTATCATGAACGATCCTCAAATCAAGGAACGTTATATGTTCTGGAAAAGTCTTAACTTACAATAGCTGAAAAGCACAGATAAGCAAGTCTAAGCAATAATGATTGTGCTTTGCTACATCACTATAAGTAGGTGCCTGACTGATCACTAATTTTACCATAAGGAATTTATCATTAACAATAAGTCATTTGGACTCTTATAAAGTATAAATTTTCTCTTCAATGGTATTCACCCCATTTACCTACTAATATACCTGTTATGATGTGATATTGTAAATTTCTAGATCAATTCTGTTATACAAGTGATATCTTTGTTTTCCTGTATCATATATTCTCTTTGTATCATTGTTATTTAAATTATACTTATCTTTTGTATAATGGGAATTTCCTGTAATTTCAGATAAATAAAAATACAGAAGGAATCAAATACATCATTCAGGAATCTTATCAGCCAACATTTTGTTATCAACAGTTTTCCATAAGTTTCAATCGAAATTTTTTTAATTTGTTCTGGATTCTCTATTTTCAGGTTAGTCTTATAAAACAGTGAAAAGCACTCTGCAAAAGGGCAAAAACACAACAAAGTCAGAGATAAACAGCTACTGAATTTAATGAAGAGAATGGAATATAGAATGAAAAATGTCATAGCACAAATTTTCAGTATTATAATTATGACTTTGAAGATTTTTCA
Organism: Pachydiplax longipennis; assembly: GCA_036926295.1. Taxonomy (NCBI): domain Eukaryota; kingdom Metazoa; phylum Arthropoda; class Insecta; order Odonata; family Libellulidae; genus Pachydiplax; species Pachydiplax longipennis. The sequence continues at coordinate 5,498,579 of JAVFKF010000024.1, read as the reverse complement.
GATTAGCCAAGCAATCAACTGCTCTTTTCCAAATTTTTCTTTATAATATCCTATTTTATTTTGTCACAATTACAGTCAAGTGAACTGAACAAAATCTGCAATGGATTGTCCAAATCAATAGTATATACAAAGTTTGACCTTGTAATATATTTCATACATGTATGTCTCTAAAATTTAGAATGATACATGATTATATCCAGCAGTTTATATCACTATCCAATTAGAATCCATCAATCTAATAATGACTCTTAAGAAATAACATTTTAAATTTAATCTCCTAAAATACTCTCCTAAAATTTTGCTTCATTGTTACTGTACTTTTGTTGAACATTTTATAGATTTCATTGAACATTTTTACTCCCATGTTGCGTTCTTTCAAACAGGCCATGGATTGGATAAAATGATTTATTTTTTCTTTTTGCATTTTGAAATAAGTTTCTATTTTTCTGTACATGAATTAATTTATTCCTTTTCACTAATCGTGAAAGAAATTCAGTTTACAAAATTTTATAAAACCAGGGTAGTATTTCTAGATCAGAAGTAGGATGCATTTTGGTAGAAATAATTGTTCATATAAATTAAAACAATAGTTAGAGAAGGTAACCGATGAAAATTTCAATTTATAAAAGAATAAAGCAGAGAATGCAATGCGGAGAAATTGAATGCTTCAGGCCCCTGCATGAAAATGATTTCTGTTATCACCGATTCTTTGAAATAGTTGATTATTACTTTAATATTTTTATACTTTTTAATTTTCATACTCTTGGATACTTATTATTGAATACTTACTTGTTAGCTGAAGTACCAGTGTATGTATTTAATATTATATGACATCAATATAAGAATAATTTTTATTTTCCTATGAAAATTGCATAGTAATTTGTAAGACATCAAATGGTAAAAATAGAGAACATCAAGACAGATATATTAAGGCTAAAATATACAGTATACAGTGTTCCTGAAGTCAGAGGAAGATATTATATTATTAATTGACAAAGCATTGTAAAAGTTAATGCCACTTACTTCAGGCCCTTATGGTTTTATAATTAATTTACAACTTACTAGTTACTCCATATGAAAATTTCGCAGACAAGGACTGATACTCAATTTCCTCACCAAAATACATTTCAATAAACTCTCAATCACTAGAAAAAAATACACAAACACTAAGACATACTAGAAAATCGCACCTTCATATTCCTTATCTGTGTCTATTTTGATATACCTCGTTTGCATTGATATTTACACATGCAATAACGAAACTCTGTGGGAAAATTCAATCAAGCTTTTTCTAATGCCTTGTCTAACCTAAAGAAAATCCCCAATGTATTAGAGAGCATGCGAATATTTATAAATGAGAATAGATGAGATAGGAGAATAAATGTCACAATGTTTTAAAAATTTTCTTTTCTCAATACTGTCACAAACAATACGCATCATTTCTGTATTGGTATATGTAGCTTATCCTATACCAGTTACCTCAATTGATGCATTTATCACATAATGAAATTAACCAAAAATACATCAAACATCACTGCCAACTTTATGTCAACTCTTTCATTCTAAATGCCACTTCCTTGTATACTGGCAAAGATGTCTCACTTAAAGCTTAATGTTTAGTATATATAACCAAGATAAAACAACAAAATATACCTTCTGCATCCATGTCACTTATTTATTTTCTATGTTTTTCTCTTCACACATGAAATGTAAAAATTACTATTACTCTTCTGCAGTGAAATTATATGCTATCCATTTATTGAATCAGAGTTATTCAATTACTGAAAGACATTCATACAGCAATAATCAGTTTAAAGCTTGTTGTCTCTGGCTGAGTATAATGAGTGAGAATGTTACTAATTTAGGAGAGGAAAGCAAGAGAAGCTATGATTCTCACTTTCATATGACCATACATTGTGATACGTCAAAGCGCTCATTCATCAGGGAAAAATAATACCATCTTTTTTTGCACTTTGGGCTCAGCAATTGGGAATAGAAGATTGGGCTTTCATTACGCTTGTATACTCAAAGATATGAAATAATATATAAAGGATTACTCCTACCAGGGTCAGAGTGTGGGGTGATGTGGATGCAATCATTCATTTTCATTGTGAGATGGCTGATAAAAGAATTGTGTACTGATACATGGCCTTTCAATGCATCTTATGAATTTAACAAAAGGCTCAACACTTCCAGGAAATTGCCATGAATATGAATTTCAATGCAATGTAGAATTGAACTAAATGATGTATGATTTTAGATGATACTGAGCTTTTACAAGTACTGCTATTGTTCCCCAAGGAAGACTCCAACACCAGAGTTAGTATTACACCCTATACAAGAAGCTATCATAAATTATTTTGGGTCATTCATCATGGGAGCTTTCTACAGAAAAATACATTCCTCAATCAAGAGGAATTTCCAATCCAAAATTTTATGTTTACTTGATATGCGGTATTAAAATTGGCCTAAAACGATCCATATGTAAAGGTATTTACAAGTTCTTACAATAAAATATTGATTATCAGAAGTGTATTTCACATTGTAATGATAAATGGAATTTTTTATATTTCATAGCTAAGAATAATTTAATGTTAATAGAAAATTTTCTAAACAACTTATTTTGCCTAAAATTTTTTATACTCTTCCTCGTCGTCATCATCAAATTTCATATGTGGATGAAAGTTCACATGATAAGGACTTGACGAATAAATTGCTTGCATCAGTTCTTCCTGATCTACATGCAATACCGTTCGTGAATTGTTTCCATCTTGGTAGGAAGATCGCTTTGAAACCATGTCCTTTGAAAGTCTTTCTATTGAGTGAATTTCAGGTGATTGAAGTACTTAAATGTTTTTAAGAACATGAAAGCTGCAAGCAACTCAAACTTGTATCGGGGACAGACAGCTAGTAGTGAACTTGAGATCTGAGTTGGTTTGCAGAATTGAGTCTGGGGAAGATAATGTTACAATAAAATACATCAAAGGAATCCCAAGAATTGTTCCAAAAATGGTCATTAGTCAGGAAGTTAGAAAACATCTCCATTTATTATCAAGATGTGCGAGGACTTTGCACTAAACTAACCCATCTAGCTTCCTCAGTACCTCTCTGTGGGTACGATAATATTGTTTTTAGGTAAACTTGGTTAAATAGTGATATAGCCATGCCCCAGTTGAATATGTTTGATTATAACATTTTCAGATGCAAGAGAAGTATTAGTAGTAGTAACGAAAAGAGAGGTGGTGGTGTTTTAATAGGTGTAAGAAGATAGGTTGTGAATTGGTTTCATGGTTATGAATGTTCAACAGTTATTTGTTAGGGTAAATGGTGGATCAACTAAGATTTTAATTGGTATTGTGTATATTCCTCTGAACTTATGCATCGAGAAATATATTGATCAACATATTCAGCTTGCTAAAAATTTGAACACTGTGCCATATATTATTACTTTGTTTGATTATAAAAATTGTGATTATGACTCAATATCTGAGGCTCTTAATAATGTTAACTGGGCTGGATTGCTTAGTAATTTAAATATTGATGAGGCTACTCATTGTCTTTATTCTGTTCTCAATGATCTCATCACTACCTTTACTCCTGTAATTACTATCAGAAATAGCAACTTTCCCAAATGGTTTTCACGTGAATTAAAAAATCTCATTTCACTTAAGAAGCAAAGTCATATAAAATTCAAAATGACAGGTGATGATAATGCTTATCAAGAATTTTCTGAATTACGTAAAAAATGCAAAACCCTTGCAAAAAGTTGTTATCAAATGTACATCAAAGATGTACAAGGCAATATCTTGAAAAATACAAAGTACTTTTGGGCACATGTTAATAACCTACGTAGCTCAACAAAAATCCCTTCTTCAATGTATTTTAATAGTGAGAAATGTGACAATTTTACTGATATGTGTAATGTTTTTGCAAACTATTTTTCTAAGGTTTACAATCCTACCAAACCTACTGTTGTACCTGAGATTAATGTAAATTTCAATGTCAATCTGTCCTCATTTCCACTCTCTGTAGAAAATATTCTCTGTAAACTTAAGTGTGTTGATGTCACCAAATCTCCTGGTCCAGATAACCTCTCACCTCATATTTTAAAAATATGTGCCAGTTCACTAGTGTATCCTTTGTTTATAATCTTTAACAAATCACTATCCAATGGTATATTCCCTGAAGCTCTAAAATCTTCATTTGCCATTCCAGTTTACAAGAGCGGCAACAAGCAGGATGTGACTAATTATAGTCCAATTGTAATTCAATCTGCTCTTGCTAAAATATTTGAAAGCCTCATTGTGGATACCCTGGGCAATATTATTGAGCCTATCCTTATCACTGAACAACATGGATTTAGGCGTGGAAGATCCACTGTGACTAATCTACTTCTTTTTCAGCAGGATGTTTCTAACCTACTTCATCATCATAAGCAGGTGGATGTGATCTACTGTAATATATCCAAAGCATTTGACAGAGTAAACCATACCATCCTGCTTGCCAAACTCAAGGCTTATGGAATCCATGGAAATATGTTGAAATGGATTGAAACGTATCTCACAAATAGAAAATTATTTGTTAAAATTAATGGTGCAATCTCATCCCCATTTATAGCTAAATCAGGTGTCCCACAAGGATCTCACTTAGGTCCTCTACTGTTTCTATTATTCATCAATGACATCAGCAATTCTCTTAAATCTGTCAAGTTTCTCTTATATGCTGATGATCTTAAATTCTACCACTATGTAAACTCCATTTGTGATGTCAATCTACTACAAAACTGTCTTATAGGGATCAAGGAATGGTGTTCCGATAACCTAATGGAACTAAATGTTCAAAAATGCAATGTCATTAGTTACCACAAATCTAAAACACCCACCCATGCTAGTTATTTCCTTTCAGGGAAGTGTTTAAGTAGAGTGAACTACATCTCTGATTTAGGAGTGGTTTTTGATGAAAAGCTAATTTTCGATATGCACATCAGTACTATCACCTCAAAAGCATATAAAATGCTAGGGTTCATTGGCAGAACATGTAGGGATTTCAAGGATATTCACTGCCACAAAATACTGTACACCTCCCTAGTAAGGTCACAACTTGAATATTGTTCCATTATCTGGAATCCATATTACTGTAAGTACGTCAACTCTTTAGAAAGACTACAAAATAAATTTCTCAGAGTTGTATCATTCAAATTCAATATTGTTAGAGAAGCTGGACATTATGAAACCTACTTCGTAAGTTGAACCTGACTACCCTTCTGGCCAGAAGAGAATACATTGGTATACTGTTCCTTTATAAACTGATGAATAACATGATTTCCTGCTCTGAAATCCTGTCACTTGTAACCCTTAAAGTTCCTTGTATACCTACCCGCAGCTGTAACCTATTTGAAGTCCCCTACCTACCCAAAGACTACCTTTACCACCTTCCTATCTTCCGTATAATGCGATCACTTAATAGAACTTGTTGCAACGTTGATATTTTCCATCTCTCCCTGAACACTTTTAAATGTTCTATAAAATCTAATCTGTGAAATTACTGCTATTTATCTCCTTTGCCTTTTTCTTGTGCTATGCTCAGTTTTATGTGTGTATTCCACTGTTGTATACATGTATATATATATGTATAAGCACATTTGTACTTTCCTAAGCTTAGTTGTAGTTTTTTCATTATTGTATCTCCTGTTCTCTGGTTTCATTAATTTTAATAGTATGTTTGTACTTTTAGAAAAGTAAATAAACTATTATTATTATTATTAACATAAATCTGTGGGCGAAGTACTTGCTAATTCTGCATTTCTGAGGTTGTGATTATGGGTGATTTAATCTATCCAATTTTAAGAATTGGGAAATTTTACAAAATGTTTTGCAAGTGATGTACATCTATCTTTGGAAACACCATCGCTTCTAGAGGCATTTTCATTTCACCAGATGATTCAATGCATATATAGGAAGATGTTGGACTTGATTATCTTTAAGTCTCAATCAGTGGAAGTATGCCAAGATGAACTGCCTTTGGAAAACTTTGATACCTATCGTCCCAGCCTTAATATTTTAGTTGCTCTTTTGAAAGTTACTGAACTGGGAGACTTCTCAATTTCTCTGTATAATTATAAAAATATAATTTTATATTTATTATAATATGTAATTTTTGTTTATTTAAAAAATAATGTTATTGAATTCTTACATCTGCGATTTATGTAACTATAGCTTTCTCATTAATTTTATATTTCTGACATCATTATCATATTATTGTTTACTATTTTTTATTTAAGTATGAAACATTTATGCATTGAGAGATTAGATCTTTATTTTTTTGTAGTATCTTATATATAATTAGCGGTGTGTCCGCCTGTCCGTACCCACTTTATCTTGGAAACTATATGTCGTAGAGCCATGAGACAAACTGCATTCTATTTCTAATACGCTGAAAGCCCCAGGAAAACTATTCTCATTTTTATGAAGGATAGGATTCGAACCCAGGACTCCATAATACGTTCCCATAAGGAATGCACGTAAAGTTCGTTTTTGCACCCTGCAGGCTTTGTTACTTTTACAGAATTTAATTGGAAATACTGGTCCTACGAAGTCGAGAAAAGTACCATACGTAGGTAAATTGAATAAAGAATCTTATTATTATCGAAAAATACACTTTTCGAATCTAAATTACGAGACCTGTATTACCTGTTCCCCTGACGACAAAGGTGATTGTTGAATCCGATACATTCATTCTCCCACAAGAATACTCGTGGATTTTAATTCCATACCGATATAATGGTAGGAACTTATGTCAGAATTTATGAAGAGGAGGCAATTTACTGAAATTTCAGCGAATGAAAACTATGATATTTTAATAGCAGGCCAAAATTACAGCAATTTTGGAGTTTTTCTTTCTCAAACCGATTAACAAAAGGACATTTATACGTTCGTTTGTGGTGATCAAGATAACGAAGAAATATTACGTCGAGGAAGGGGATGATTTTAGAGAGACACGAAGAATATTCGAGGGTACATTACCGCGTGCATCCCTTTTTCTCCTGTTGAACAATCAACGAAAGCAAACACACACTTAAGATAGACCGTAAGTAGGCATCATTTCATTAGAATATTTGTTGTTTTTGTTTCCTTACTTAATATTCCTCTAATATTGCCGAGAAATTTAAAGAAAAACCAGCGGTTTCGTTCCTCGGTCGCTATTTGCAAATCTGAAAGTGAATTTTAGCGGTTCCTGAAGGTGGATTCTCATTCCTCCTTTCCCTGAGCTATTGAATACAATCAGTTATTGAAAATGTTAATAATTGCGACTGTTTTTGGAATCATCATTGAAATTGTTTGAGTTCTGGGTATTATTAATCATTCAATAAATACTTATGAACTCTGTTTTCCCTCACGGAAGAATCATCGAATACATAAAACACCTACGAAAGTCAGTAAGTGCGCAATGTTTGCTTTCAATAACGCATTGCTTTTGTTCCTTACTTTTTGTTCCTACACCAAATCATAGCAATTTCGTTGATGAATTCAGCTATATTGTTACTCGGTTGAAGATTTTAAGTATGTAGGAAAATTCGAAGGTACATACATTGCCGTATGCATCCCTTTTCTCCTGTTTCTCCTGTACCAACGAATAATAGCACACGCACAAAAGACCGTAAGGGGGTATTATTTTATTGGACAGTGTCTTATTTTCGTTAATTAGTTGATGTTCTTCTATTATTGCCGAGAAATTCGAAGGAAAACTGACGATTTTGTTACGATTTTTTTACCCGGTTGCTATTTGTGAATCAGGTAGAATATTTTAGTGGATCCTGCTGTGTGGATTCTCATACCTCCTTCTCTGAGCAATTAAATACAACTATCACATACATGTGTTGCGAGAGTTTTATTTGATTTTTCCTTGATTTTCGTTGTAACTTTAATCTTTCTTCTTTGTGAAATGAACGGGATACACTGAACTTTCTTCGATATTCTTTCCTATTCTTTTTCTTCCCTATTCTTTAAAGGAAACGCTCCCGTAACATGCAATAATATTTTGCGAAATTTGTATGGGTTCGACTACAGACTATATATTGCATCTCTCTTAAGATATATCTTCTCAAGATATGGAGTTGAACTCAATGTTTTCTTGCAACGATTTTCATATAATTGATTATCATACGATAATAGCATATGTGATTTATATACATCTCAGGACTTTCCAGTTTCCAAAATAATATAAAGTTCTCCTCCAGGAGATTTAAACCCCACTAGATTTAAATAATGTCTAATAAGCAATGTACAGTATTTGTGGAATAGAAGTATTAGGAAACAGTTGCATTGGAATCTGTCACTAAAGGTTTGCTTGGAACCTATTTGGGTCTTTAAAGCTCCTTGATCTTCTGCATTCCTATAAAAGCAACTTAAATCATATTATCAATAACATTAAATGCATACAAATTTAATCCTAGAGTTATCTTTGTTAGTACTTACTATCCAAACATTATAAATATCGTTCCTGGTTCATTTTCATTGAATTAAAGCTTAAATGCATACTTTTATGCAAATCATTAAGTAATTAAGGTTGGGAGGGTCTTGAGCCCCTATATTTGCTTCTGAAACTTTTGGAGGGGATAATTTTACTTCTACACAAATAGCATTACTAATTTAATCCTACATTTTCCCTGTTGAGAATCAATGGGCAATTCAGCTAGTATACATTATTTCATGTTTTATCATATGTAACATTTTCTGTAATTAGTAATTGGGTTTTAGAGATGTAATAAATAAATATTATTATTATTACTGATTTTGTGTGATACTTGATTACTATTGAAATATATTCATATACTTTTTAAATTTTCGTATATTTATGTACTAATTAACTAAGAATTACTTATTAGCCATGGTACCACTGTATTAAATAATAATAATTGTTCATAATTATTGAATGAGGATCAAACTTAGATTTAGACTAAACTCAATGAGTTCAAGCTTTACTATGCAGATTCTCATTTTTATTCTCAAAAATAATATAATATTTCAAAATTAGATAATTCCACAAGATAGATTTCACAAGTCAGATTAAATGAGTATTCCTTTTTTTTTCAAATTATTTTTCTTCGGTAAAAGAAAAATTCAAAACCAAATATTTCCACAAGAAAGAAAGAAATAGCAGAAAGATGTAAACAGCAATAATGGGATGGATAATCTCAAATTTAAAATTCAAATTGAATAGGTTCTTATTTGGGTCACTCAAGTTTGGAGAAAACCATATACTTTTGTCAATTTTATGATTGAAAATTATACGTTATTATGAATGCATACAGTCTATTTAATTATGATAAGAAGTAATTAATCCAGTCCTAGGGTAGTTATGTAGTATATGAGATACTGATGAGGAATTCATTCTTCCATTATGAAAAGTCAATGGATTTTAGTGCATTTTACTTTAATATCAACAAATAATCGATTAACTTTTCCCATACTACATTTTCCCTGATGCCCCATGAAATAAAATGAAGATCATTGGTTGATGAATTTTATGCTTTTAGGTTAGACTTTGCTTTGAAGTATTAGGCTAGAATTTGACTTTCATATGCCACCTTATTTTTAAAATGATAAATTAATGATGGCAGCACACTTAAATATTGTATTTTCACGAATCCATGACAGAAAATCCAGGTAAATAAGGTATTTAACTGCAATTTTTAAATCTATGATTCAGTTTTCTTTGTGTGATTTAATGACCTTTCATAAGCAATCTTTAACACTTACTTAGCTTCACATCTGTGTGGAAGTATATTAAATAAATTAAGCACACACTCCTTTTGACACCATATTTTGTGAGAGGACAAGCACTAATGAATGGAAAAGCAATCCTTAGTAAGTGATGCACACTGATTACATCAGTACATTTACATAAAAGATTCTGTTATGTACACAGAATGGTGAATAGGAAGTGTCCTAAAATTGGGTTGTTATTCTTTACTCTTTATGCCTTACAAAATAAAGGTGCCTCATCAAGAATATGTTGTATTTATGAATTTTTTAAATACTTTTTTATAAAGATGAACAGTATCAATTATTGAAATAAAATTAAATTGAAATTTACATAAAAATGACAGATATACAGAGCAGATAAGTACAGGTAAGGAGGGAGGTGTGAGCCTTATATTGATAGAACCTTGATCACCAAAATTAGGTTCAAGTCTGAAGAAAAAATACTTACCTGGCCTAAATCTCAGTCTGTTCAAACCTCTAATAGGCTTTTCTGTTATATAAGAATACCAGAAAGTAAAAGTGAAAGAACCACTTTAATAAATTCAGATACAGAAGACTGACATGCAATCACATAAGAAATCATTTTAAAAGAAAAATATTATATATGTGCTACTCCCTTTTCTACTACACTCCATCTAATTGCCAACTATAGTTGTCGTCATGAATTTTGCATTCATTTGGATGGACACTGAACTTTATGAAGTGAATGATTCCAAATACAGAATCACAGTGAATGCCAAAAACAATTTACTTGGAGAGAAAAAAACTAAATATCCCAAAAGAATATTTAAATACTACACAAGTATTTGTTTTTGAGTTTTTTCTGTGGTACAACTCATGAAAAACCACAACTTTTTCCGGGGTCATGACTTGACCATGCGGACCTAACATAACAAAATTAGTCAGTCCCATCTGCATCTGTGACTTAGAAAAATGGTTGATTGTTGAAGGAGATGCTAATAAGGCTTTTGAAATCGCATGTTTTCACTCATTACCCATTTCATTGTCATAGCTTGTAATGAAATTCCAAAAGACCTGAAATAGAAGAAACATAGAATGTTTAGCATGATGGTTAATATGCTCGATGAGTTTGCTCAGTTTCATCCATACCACTTAAGATCTTTTCATAAACAATCATCAAGACTTCTTATGCCACCTTAATTAAGTAAAGAACATTGAAAGAAAATTCATATCATTAAGAAATAAAAACTATTGTTGTATCAAAAACCTATCCAGATGTACCATACCCTACAATTGAATTATCATTCTTTTTCTCCTCATCAAAACTTGGATAGGACTTTCAATTAGATTCAGGAATGTCATAGATTAAAAAATATATATAGCAATTGAAAAATTTCTTGCATATTTTCCTGCATTTCTTGTGTTAGGCCAGGGCTCCACGGGCAGCGAATTGCCGCGCCTAGGCGCGTCCGTTTCGCTGAAACTGAAACCGAAAGCCGAAAATCTGCTGCTCCACGGGCAGTAAATTACTGTCCTCAGGAGCATCAGATTGCTGTCGGTCGCTGTTTAGCAGCTGTGAGGCGGCACTTTTCGGCCGCTTCTTGCCTGAAAGCATCAACTGGCGCTTCTCTCCATTCCTGCTTAGATTTTATAAATGACCCACAGAGGCTATAGTTACTGAAGGCTCAATTTATGGACTAAAATAATTCTCTGTTTGATTATTCTCGACGACGATTACCGAAGATTACGTGTGCATATTTTTTACTTATTTTTAGAGATATTTTAAGGTTATTCATAGAGATGCACTTTTTCAACTGCATTGGCCAGAATTATTAGTGGTTACCTATGTTAAATTACGTTTGCTTAGACGAACTGTTACAGCCACACCGCTACCCACAGACTTCTTTATACGGCTGAAAATTTTTCAAATTTTCACTAATCTTTATCGAAGATATTCCTCTTACTTCACTTAGTTGAAAATAATTTTTACGCGTATGTGCGATTTTTGTCCGCTTTCTTCTTTTTTGTCGCACCAACCTCGCGATTGCACGATAAAATCTACAAACACAACTACTGCACAACGCTGAAAAGAATTCACCACGTATATTCACCACGGGTCGTACGCCGACAATCGCTATTGCTGGAACTCTCTTTCTTTCTCTATCCAAACTAATCAGGAATGGCAGAAATTAGCAGAAGACAGTTGGTCGTGGGAGCCGAGCAATTCTCATAATTTTGAATATTTCAAGAAAACGAACCTAGACGTGATAGGACGGAGCGGCTTCGAGCCCTGCGGGCTTCTCTTTCAGAAAAGGTAAAGTAGCCGATCCCTGTTGTTAAACTTGGATTTTCCGTACCCTATCACGAGACAGGGACCCGCGTGGCACGTGTAGTATCATGAAAGGTTCGGAGGGTGCCATTAAGTGATATGTAGGGGCAGAATTTAAGATTCCACAGAGGAAAACTTTCCTTAGATAGATGTTTCATTGTCAGTTTTTCCACTTCCTTCTCCTCTGGCATTTCCGAAATGTCTATCGGAATCGTTCCACTCCTTTGCAGGGTTCAATGTGTTACCAGATAATGCGAATCACCCTTTCCTATTTCGATTTACCATTCTGAACAACCGACAACAACATTTTAAGAAAAATCTTTTTGAACTATCATTTTCTCCAGAATATCTGTGAAGCTACGAAATTCTACTCTAGCATCTGAGAATTTGTTTGTTCCTGTTTGAGAAGTTTGTCAAGCTGTTTGTTTCGACATCTAAGGTTCAACACACATAAGCCACCACCGGGTATCGAATCCGGGACCGCCTTCACTAAAGTTAAACGCATTTTCCACTTGGTTTGCAATTAAGTGAGGAAAGCAAGGACATTCTACACCATTTCTCTACTTACAATATTATGGATATTATAGCAAATAAATTACACAAATTCATCCTTTCAAAGAAATTTGAAATGAAATTTCGAAGAATTTCATAGAATGTATGAGTATTGTATTATTGATAGATGTATGTAAAATTCGAAATAAAACTTACCAGCATCTACGAGAATCTCACTGCGAGAATTCTTTCCAAATACGAACTGCAGTGTTTTTATGTACATATTATTTATTATCAGTGATATAATTTTTCTAATGATATGGACAGATTTTCCACTTCCATGGTACTGAGTTTTGCGTATCGAACGTAATCAGTAAATTCGCCAACTTCACGAGGAGTCAAGTAAGGTAATTTTCCTAGGAATGAATCTGCCTTTCACGCTCAGTCTTTATTTGACCTTAAAGTCGTAGTTATTCGTACTTACGTCATATTTACAGTTTTCTGAAACAATCATTTCATTGTTTGCAACAGAGGATATACACAGCTCAAGATTCGAGACTTAGAAAGATTCAGTCTTTGTCATCTTGTTAAATTATATCACTAGATTTCTAGGTTTCATCTGAAAGTAATTCATTATTCAGATCAGCCTAATTTATTTTCAACGGAAGAAAGGGTTACAAATCAAGTGATCTCATCAGAAAAAGAAGGGAGAGTAGTTTCTGCTCGGAATTAATTCTAAAGATTTTCGCCATCCACTTCCGTTCTTCACTTCAGCCATGACTACCTCAATAAATTGTCTCCTTATTACATTTCCGGAAGATCTCTACAGTAAAACCCGTATAAAACGCTCACGACCAAGATGCTATCCTGTCGCGGATTTCTTCGGGCCCTAACACAATAAGGCTTAAGACGCTCTGCTTAAAAAGTGGAATTTTTTCCGTCCCCATATGTACTGGAACCAATCGTCTACCTCAGTCGATAGACCGATAATTGTTTACATTGTTATTCCATAGATGTCTATCTATTAGAAATTGATAAATTGTTCAATGATAGACGACCAAATTTAAGACAGTAAGGAAGACGCTCTCTTTGTCCAAAAAGCAGACCATTCTTAAAAAATATGACAAGAAGGCAATCAGTATTACGTAACAATTCTCGGACTCTTTAAATATCTATAATTGCGGCAATAAAATACAAACTAAAGAAGATTCCTTTTCGTTTTCAAAGCGTAAAAAGTTAAAATTAAAGAGACTTTTGTGTTCTGAGGTGAAACAAAATTTGGTTTTGTCCCGGTTATCCCGGTCTCACCGAAAAGCGTCTTAACCAGATTTAGCTGTATTCAGAATTCTGACGAATGTTTTTAACGAATACATTTGGGAGGCAAGCGAAGATTAAGTGATTTGCAAGAGAAGGAATGGATGATGTGCGACATCCTCATTGTGCATCCAAAGGCATCCTATTAGGCCGCTTGGGGGTATTAATGTAAATAAAGAGATACTCACTTAGAAGAAGACTGAATACCGTCCATCAGAAAAAGAGGGAAGACGTATAAGATCAAAAAATGAAACCAAAGTAATGGTTTTTTGGCGACCCTCAGATCGTGTTAAAAATGGACGATTGGGTCGCATAATTGCTTTCTTTAGCTAGAAGGACAGCCAGCTATAGAAGCAACAAGAGATGTTGTAATTAAAATAGTTCAAGCAATGAAGGATTTTACCACAAGAAACCGTTACTGATAGCCGTTTACAAATTTTTGATATCAATTAGCAACTACTTTAAGAGGAGGGTTAAGTGCGTCAGAAAATTAAGCAACCAGGTAAACTTGAGACTGTCTCAATGTATGGTCCCGGCCAACTTTTATGTCGCCCCGGTTTGATAGAAAACAATTGAAGAAATAATAGAATGTAAGAGTTGTCGGTAAAATCCTTTAAACGTCAGCGATCACAAAGCTGTGATTCTGCACAAAGAATATTTTGAAATAGCGGGAAAATAACTGTTCCCCTGTTGAACTGTTGCAGCGTTCAGAATTTGTTGGTTTGTTCCTGTTAATCATCATGAGAATATGGTATAGTAAGCTTACATAACCTCTCCTAGAATTAACAAGAAAGAGCACAGACAAAAGTAAACTGCTATTTTCCCATCTACATGACGTTAGTAAGCCTTACAAATACTGAAAATTTTTGAATGAAACATCGTTCCATAATAATTAATCCGCTTGATAAATGAAGTAAAGGAATCAAATGGATATATTAACAAATGAATCTTTATATTTATTGGTTCTGAATTCGGTTCTGTTATTAATTTTTAAATTACTTGATTTAGGTTCCACAGGAGTAGGCGAGTCGGGTGGTCCGGGTAGCGCATAATGCTAGTCCGAGGTTTTTAAGAGGCGCAGTAATGATCTTTTCACGGACAAAGCAATTATACAACATTTTTTGGGTTGCTGTGTTAGTGTAAGGGGTATAGACAGGGTATAGACGAATCCCATGTAGAGAGAGATTTCTAAATAATCCATTGCTGAAAGAAGTATCCAACTAATAATAAGAATGACTAGAAATATTTCTGATAAAACTTTTATAGCATTTATTTAGAATAAATAGTTCTACGAATTAATCAATCACAAATAATTATAATCGTAGATTACGAGAGAGCATTCGCTTTCATTTAATCAATCTATTGTCTCAGTTTTAATATTTAAGCTGTTACAATTTGAGCAATTATGGAAGATAGTTTTAAAAATACAGCTGTTGAAATTCATTTTTGTGAGAAAATAGATAACGGCTTGAAAAGGTAGTGAAAGTTTTCTTTTTCAATAGAAAAATATTTGGAAGGGTGCATGACTCCCAGTCCATGCCCAGACGTTTCCTCTTTGATGCTTTTCCAGTGCTAACTCTTACATCTGTGGCTTCCAGATTCCTCGAATATCCGCGCATAATTTTGTCTCTCGACGTCGACCATCCATCCGTTTACACTTCCGCTTTCGTCATTTTTTATACGATTTTGTAACAAATGCTTTCTCTTTACTCCTCAATCCCGTATTCTCCTCAACCACTCTTCTTTTCTCTTCCTCATCATGCCCTTGTCATTCCTTTATCCTCTTACATCCTTCTCCTCTTCCTCTTTCATTCCACATCCGCTCTTAAATTCAAAGGACATTTTCAGAGCCGCACTGGACAGGTTTCCAATACGGGACGCATGGATTTTTTACGTGTCCAATTATAGTCCGAAAGAAATTCTGAAAACCCGACTCTTGGGGAATTTGAATGGCCCTTGATCAGTTTGGTACAGGGGTGGAGGGAGGGAAGGGGTGGGGAAGAAATAGTAGGTTGAATAAGAAAAGTAGGTAAAAGAGGAATGTAAGGAAGTGAAGGGGAAATCTGGGTTGAGAGAGGAGGAAAATCATTGGGAAAAGAAAGGATACAGGAAATGGGCGAAAAATCAGATCAGCGGGTCGAAATTACAGCAGTCATTTCGCTATCATGGTTGTTTGATCGAATATCGCCAATAACTGAAAGTCTTCTAATTTATTAGGATTCATTATGCAAAAAATAATTCGATGTGTTATTAATTTTTTGTTAAGATTTACTATTTTCGTCTGCACAAATTCTTTTGCGTATACGTTGTATGCCTATACATAAAAATAACATAAAAATCATAAGACAACTTTTATTGGGGTGAGATTGAGACTGATGAGTCTTTACTTACATATAACCATTCGTCATTTGAAATTAAGAAAAAAAGGAATAGCAGGAGAAAAGTGCACTGAAGAAACCTACTTCGTGGCTTTAGAAACCTGAATTTGCGCGTAAGAAAATTAATATACCGCAGCAAGAAAACACCAGCTAGAAGAGGGGCATGAAAGAACCATGCGAAACCTACAGATGGTAGACTAAATTTCAAGGAAAAGTCAGGTTAAGGCATCGAAAAGAAAAAAAAACAATACAAGTACAATTTATTTTGTTTTATAGAAGTAGAAATACGTTATAAATAGTACAT
The DNA here is from genome assembly GCA_036926295.1 of Pachydiplax longipennis. Lineage (NCBI taxonomy): Eukaryota > Metazoa > Arthropoda > Insecta > Odonata > Libellulidae > Pachydiplax > Pachydiplax longipennis. The sequence continues at coordinate 5,482,037 of JAVFKF010000024.1, read as the reverse complement.
ATGGTATAAAAATAGAAAAATATAAAAAAATGAAAAGATAAAGGAAACATCACGACGATCACCATGCTTATCAACAGAAAAAACAGAATGTAAATTCACACTGATAATATACACTGATGATAACTGATACAAAAATTACAGACAAACACAGAATATAGTATATTACAAGAAATAAGTAGTATTAACAAGTATATAAACAGCTCCTTTGAGAATAAATTTATCAACTGTCTTTTACGTTAGTCTCCAAAAATGATCTCTCTCTCTACTAACAGAGGAATGACAGGAGTTGCTAGTTTTAAGGATTTGTTGTTCACCTTAATCATGTTTCCCCAATTCTTATAACTGCCCGGAAAATTGATACTTATGTTTTGAAAGAATTACAGAGAATCACTTCAATCCGAAGTCCGAACAGATCGTTGAGGAGAATTACTCAGATCAGTTTCGAATACAAGATATCGATTCTCAAAAGTAAATCCCGAGATTAAAATGCTAAGTTCTTGGCTACTTCGGAATTACGTCCTTATGTAAGCAATTACTTTCGTACTTAAGCTCACAGTTTAATACTAACCGATGAATATCATAAAGATGTCTAAAATGATTATCTCAAAATCTTGGGAAACTAACTGACGATGACAGCTCATTGAGAAGAAATCATAAAATCCAGTGACATTCAAGATTTATTAGTATAGATTACTTGATAATATTTTGCCAATCAATTATCAAATTTTATGGATAAGTGTATCTATGTCCATGTTCACCTCTGCATATTTCCATTGAACGCTTTAATAGTTGTATATTTTCTTTATTTTAATTAGAGTTTCTCAATAGTGGAACATGGAAGTTGATATCATGTTTAAAATTTTCTATGTATTTAAGATTTATTTAATTAAATATTGTGAAAAAAAGAATTGTGAGAAATGAGAAGTAAAATTAGTATCATCATAACTAAATATACATATACTATAATTAAATACTGCATATGAATTATAAATAAGGTTATATAACAATAATTCGTATGACCAGGGATTTGAGTGTTTGTTAACTCTACAATTATTTTTTCTAGGTAATGATAAGATTATCTGTTTTACTGTCGTTTAGTCAACTCTCTTGCGGTTTTATACTCCTACATCCTTAGTGAGTGTTTTCCAGTTGTGGATTATTTTTCCCAGGCTTTCTAAAGTCCACAACTAAATTTATCTCATTCTCTATTTATTTTAAATCACATTTTATTATTACTCAATAATAAGATTTCTTCTATATTAACAATGAGTTAAATGAAAGAGGAGACTTTATAGTCTCAATTTCGCCCATAATGAAGATGCTATTTATTTATTTATGCAGCGCAGCCTGCGTGATTTTAATGTGCTAGTAAACGGTCCGCAGTAGTGAAGAGTTTGACATCGCTGGGGTATTTTATCCATGGAGTAATACGAAAGAGACAATGTATTTATCTTCAATTTTTCTTGAAACATTTGTTGATTGCGTTGTCTCGATATTTTTCCTTAAAAATCAAGTGGAAATGGAGAAAAAGCGGCTATGAATTCGCGCCCAAAATGCTACGGTGAGCGTGGTTTCATTTCCGATGTGAACGCATACCTATATAAACTCACTCCGCCTTTTCCTGATTGTACGGCAGATGAAAGAGGTGTCGGAATGGACTGTTTTTGATCGATCGGATTGACCGGATATTATGGAAATAAATCTATTCCAACTTGTTTTTAAAAGTAGCTCTACGAAGTCATTTCTTTCATTTCCAGATTCATAGCGTTTTAGACGATTTTTCTGTTTGAAAAATACAATGGAATGTTCAATCATTTTTAGCATGATTTTTTTTACTCATGCATTATTCAGTATTGTGCGGAATGATTTGAATATATTTATTAGTCAAGAAATTCGGGACTATTCATACATAGGAGATAAGGATTTCATTTATCTGAGTATCAAGGGGAAATGGGAATCCAGAAGTTTGCACGGAGTCTAGCCGAAAACAACACAATGTTAAAAAAATAGTCATTGAGGAATTTATTAACGGGAAGATATAAATAATAATATTAGCGTTAAAGTTCTAAATTTCATACTCTCCATTATGTGTGAATAATTTTTTAACGTGGACAGACATCTTTGATTTTTTATGGAATCGACTAGAAACCTTAATTGAGGCCTCTACGTTGATTATAATACTTCAATAAAAAATAAAATAAATATCTTAGGCCGTTCAGATGGATGTTCTCTTTCAGTGTGTGTTATTACAAATAATAGCTTGTCTGACTTTTCAATGCCCGTTTCTTATGGGATATAATACTTTTGTTGTTGACCATGTTAATGATATACGTTTCGGTTGATTGCAACATTAAAATATTTTTCGTATGCACGTACTCTTTGTCCAATCCTTTTTTGTTTTCGCTTTTCAGAAGAAGATCACTTTTTGCCATAAATTCGAAAATTTTAAGATTCGTTTCTTTCTTTATAACTTATTGTTCCATCATAAATCATCTGGTATTTACGGATTTCTTTGCTCATATCATTATTTTCTTGTCAAGGACATCGCTTTCTACCTTTTAAATTATCCTAATACATTTTTCAATTAAGTAGAATTCTACGCGGGACCCGCGTCTTTACAGCCTGGGAAACAATTAAAAAAACCTGCTAAACTAAGTTTTACGACTGATATATTAAGGGAAATACAATAGAAATTGATGATTTATGATTTAAATATACGCCTTTCTTTAACGGGAGTCACTGAAATTCTCCGATATTTTCTTTTGTCACATAAGTCTTTATGTATTGTACGTGTAAAAAATACAATCTCACGATTGCCTCTCTTTCAATTAAGTCTGAAATATGTTACAAATTGCGTTGATAGGATGGCTACGTAGTACGTAGAGGTACAATTCGCTACCAAGTTACCCACTAATAAAAAAATAAAATAGTGAATTTAATCATTTTGAGGGACATGGAGAAACATGCGGTATATACGAAACCGTGGGAACGTGAGAAGCGTTTTAATCGGATTTTATAGTAAGAAGAGAGTTAGAATGACTATATTTATTTTCTGGATCACCCAGATAATATCCCAAGGAAAACGCACTTGAAAAAAAAAAATTCCGACGAGAACGAGAATCGAAATCGGTATCTATGGTAAAACAATCCCTGATCGATCCCCAGTTCGGTCCTGTCAGACGTTTTTTCTTCGGATTTTACAGTATGTACTAATTAGTGCACTGTCATAGAGTATCATCAGTGACCTTGATAATTAAAAGACCGTTCTCCAACAGCAGCATCCTTGGATGTAACGAATTACTCTTTTTTTCTTACACATGAATGGAGGAAGTTTTTCTCGGCGGAGGGATGAGAGGAAATAAAGCACGGCAACCCTGTGGGGAAAGGGCATCTCTCCTTCCAAGGGGAGGATTTTGATATGCGCACGAAGTCGTGTCAATATTCTTGGGAATATAAAGTCGTCGACATCATTGAGACTACTTGGAATTCATGAAGAGTGGGGTTCTGAGGGTTTGGAGGTGCGTAGCATATAAGAAGGGGGACGTGCATAGGCTACTGCACGCAACTGTACTACAGCGACTATCACTCACACAGTACATCTCCAGGGAGACGAACGGTAGAATACAGTGGGGCAGAGTAATACGAATTAGGTAAGGGCCATACTTGTGGTAACAAAATAATGCAAATAGGAAATGGTGATACTGAAAAAAGTACGTGAAGGAGCGTAAATGTTGGATGCGGAGAAGTTCGCTTAAAAATATTATAGTACGAGTAAATTAAGATGTACTGCGATTACAAAGAACGGACATATTGAACCAAATTAAAGCAAATGTAAACTCTAAAAATAAAGGTCTTTATTTTGGCGCGGTCTCCTCTTCCAAATAATACGACGTCAATAATATCGTGAAAAACATTAATGATGTTTGTATAAATAGAAATGGAATAGTTTATGAGAAGGTGTAAAAAAACCTAGCCTTATCTTAGAAAAAGCTAGTTCTCATATTACTTTAGGAAAAAAGATTCAGAGCAGGAAAGCTTCCACAAAGAAGGGGGTGTGATGAACCTGCGCAAACCCATTGATAAAAATGTAATGGAATACTGTGTATAGCTAGAATTCACAAAAGCAATATTATGACAAATATTACATAAAATGAAATCAATAACTAGAAAAATTGCAATCACTTACTTATATAGAGAAATAATTGATATCAAAGAGAAATTAGCATTGTAAACATATATAAAATACCAAAACATTAAATTAGATAAAGAATTAAAAGTAGGAATAATCAACAGAAAAAAATATTTTAAGATTATAACTCAACCTTTTGAAAAATACCTTCCAAAGGTTTCTTTGAAAGGATAAGTTATAATCGTAAAATTAACGAATCAGAGAAATGTTAAATTAATTGAAGTCGTAGAGTTTTGTAACTAGTTGAAATTCTCTAAGATTTAATTTCTTTCTTGATCCATTGAGCCTTCATCACCCTGAAATTTTAAAAGACCCTCTCTTTCTAATTAAACTAAAAATTAGGCATGCCTTTAATTAGGCATTGTGGAAGAGTAGTCATGCGCAAATCATGATTTTTCATTTCAAGTAGAATCGGATGAATATTCTAATTCCGAATCAAATAGACTAAATGTACCATTCGATGCTTTGTCCTCGTACATTGGCCAAACCGTAGCTCGAGTTTTCTTCGTCATCCTCTTAAGTATTATAGCCAATTTCTAAGATAAAATCTCTAATCTATTATAGCATAATCGGTTTTGGTTAGAGACTTACTTATATGCCATACAAAATTCATGTAGAATATTGAGGAGGAACGAAAAAAGAGTATCGAAAACAGAATTTTCTGCTATTTAAATTTGTTTTCGTTTGGAAGTTTAGTAGATGTCGATTCGGTTCGAAATTTTACAAAAAAACAATTCGATTGAATTTGGCATATGTTTATTGAAAAGACTAACCGCATTAAGTTGAGACCGTTGGAACGAAGGAGAGGAGGGAATTTAGTTTAAATTATGTTTATATATAAAGATAACCTCACCTTCCCTCTCCTGCGCATTATCTTTGCGAGTATGTCTTATCCATCATTAAGAATGAACCACGACAGGTTACACACTATGACCAGTTTCAACGAACGGTCGTCATCATATTCATTCTTCTTAACATACTTCAGGAATTTCCAAAAGTTTTGAGAGGCAAGTGATATCTATGCTAGCAAGCTATGCTGACCTCATCTAAAGACTCTTCATTTCATAAGTCTTCAAATATATTCCGCATATATGGTAATCATTAAACTATATTTGATAAATGGGAGTAAATATATTTTAAACTCATCATAAAGAACGAGGTAAGAGTAATGAAAGTCTCACTCCAATTCGCTGAGTATACCCCTTCTAGCAGAGTATGATAATAATAATTTTCAAAGACATACAAATGTATGCTTAGGATATATCATATTTGTTAATTATATTAAATAGTTAAGGAATTAATTAATCACTAATCACATGTACGTCAAAGAATATTTTTATTGAAATATTTAAATTTTCTAAGAATTAAACAAAGATTGTAAATTAGAAATGTATGCTGCATTAATATTTTTACAATAGATATTCATATATAATTTTGGCTATATCAATATATGTATATTTTAAGAGACCAATAATTACATCGATACAGTCATAAATTTCTTTCACTAAAGAATTCATCCAAACTATAATTTGAACTGGATTTTTTTTAGGTTAAAACCTATTCAAAAAGTTTCATTGCCTAAAAGTAGGTATTGCCTCCAAGAAATGGAAACAAATTCCATATGTAATGAAAACACCGTTTAAGAGCTTTAGAATGAGCGTATTTAAAGCATCGTACGTTTTAAGCTCTCTGAGAAACGGGTGTTCAACTGAGAGCGCGCGCGCCGGATTTCGAACTTTTTTGCGAACTTTGTTTAGCCGCCATTTTGTAATTATTGGGAATGTTGGTCTAAAAATTGGTAAAAGTGACTTAATTGTGACTATCAATAATGTGGCAAAGTTTCAGGAAGATACAAAAATGTCATGTTTTTTTTTGTTCGGTTTGGAGCCTAATATGACTTGGAAAACAAGTACAGTTAAATCCGTTAAAGACGATTTTCAGAGGACCAAGCGAAAACCGTGTTTAGTTGTTGCCTTATTGACATATTTTGAAGAGTGGTCTACTTTTAGCACAAAGAGAGCGCTTCCTTAATTTTCGCATTTTTATCTCTACAATTTTTGCCAGATAGTCAGGGAAGAGTATATAACTTACGCAAACGAATATTTTAACAGCACTGATGAGTGGGTATTACAGACCGTGCATTAAACGGATTTTACTGTATTTTTTAATAAAAAGTATATCCTTAATTCACCTGGCAGAATGTTATTTAGTTTCAATGCCATCAACTCAAACCTCTTGCCAGTCAAACCTATTTATGAATGTAGATGAAGGCAAGATAATTTTTTAATAAGCATACATTTCTGCTTGACAAAGTATAAGGATGTCCGAGAAAAATAGGTTTTTGATGTTTTTGCTCATCTCGTGATCCTTAGGCAGGGAAGCCTATTGTTTCCGTTCAACAAAGGAAAAGGTCTGAGAGAAGAAAGGGCAATTGGGTATAGTAGGAAATTGAGGGCGATTGTATGATGTATGTCCTCTTTAGTCTGAATTATTACTCGAGCGCAAATGTGGAGCGCCCTTTAATATGCTTTGTGAATGGTGGATAGAGACGATCCCTCGTTCTAATAGAGTCGACTTGTTTCTTATAGCTGCATGTGGTTTTTAATTTTGACTGAAGTATAAAAGGAATCACCGATTGATATATCTTTACTCATGGTCACATTGGTTAAATTTTCCTCAAATGGATACATGAAATATTTGGAGTAAGGTGGTTACGAACATAATCCGTTCTAGACTGGAGTTCGAATCTCAAAAGATCGTATTTTTTCATTGTGGCTGATGATTAATCCGTTCTGCTCTGGAAATTTTGAAAAAGTAAATTTTTATACAACAATAAAATGATTTTTATCATAAGACGTTGAGTTTTACATTAAAAAAAAGAATTTTGTCCCATTCATCGTACTCTCCCAATTTATTCAAAAAAGGCCTTTCTTACGACGTCTCGGTTTCAACTGTTGCATTTTACGTTATTTTAATGGCTTCTTTTCCGTAGCTATCTTCTTCAATCTCTGATGATATTTGCTATCTATTTATATTTCCTAATCCCTTCTTAATTCTTGTAGCTCTTTCGTGTTCAGGTCAACCTCTTTTACTAACTCATTTTCACCACTGGTTATTGTAAAAGTGCCATGGTTCCCACGTCGGAATAAAATTCGTAATGGAGCACTAAAAGAGTTGGTATTTTATGGTATTTGTATGTTGATAAGGAGCTAAAGATTATTCCTTGGTACGAGTTTATCCCCCTGATATCCCATTTTCACTTCTGCACTTGCTTTTGGAAATTTTGTTTCCTCTATTTTTAGTAATGTACGTAAGTAATTTAGTAATGTAATGTAAAAAAATGGCGAATTATAATATCCTCTTTCTGCTATTATAAGTTTCTTATTTATATTTAAAACTCGAAATATCCTTCAGTGAGTGTTGAAAATGTATTTATATGAACATATTGCTACTAAGGGATAAAAATATTGATGTTGATGATAATAACATATGAAAAATTTCCAAGAATATCTGTGAAAACTCTTGCGTTATTAATTTTTGTTAGCAATAAATTACTTTCTTAGCTCACCGCCGATATTCTGGAATAATTGAGAGGATTATTTAACTTTCGAAAATTCTTGTTTTTAAACGTAAACTTAAATAGCAATAATTTTTACTGGAGTGGAAACCTAATCGCCATTAATTCCGTTTTTTGGTTCACCATTTAGATAAAGTATGATTGGGAGGCTTCCTGTAACTACGACTTGTAACTAACTCTCAAAAAGTTTTATTCTAAAACTTGGTGTTAGTGAAAAGTAACGTAGCTTTTAAATATTGAGATTCATTCATTAAACTTTCAGAAGGATATTACAATGGTAGGAATAAACCAGTACAACATGTGCAGGGGAAAAACTAAGCCGAAATTTTGTTATATTTTCGTTGAATTGAGGTGAAGATTCATTCGGGTTTACCTCATTGTAAAGTAATCCAATGGAGAAAAAGTGCTTCCGAATTTTCGAAATGATTTAATGAGAATAGTGACAATAAGCTAGTGTAAGTCAGATTATAAGCTGGTGTGAAGGAAGATATTAGTGTGATAGGTAATCATAATTGAAATATTCTTTATTAAGATAACATACTCTATGGTGGACAGAGATTCATTAAACAATGTCATTCCTAAATAAGTCTTGTTTTGCATCCTAATTTCAGGTCATTAGGAATCAGTAGTTATTTATACACCGGTACTCGGAAAATTGCTTCCGGAAAGTTAAAAATATAAGATAGCTCGAATATTTCTGAAGAGTATCACATTATTACTTTCTTTTTAAGTGGCTCGCATCAACTCGAAGCGAAATTCTCCTCCGCCACGCTCTAATATCTTCTCATTTTCTCCTTTCATCCTCTTTAATTTTTTTCATGCGGTCACTAAACATTTTAAATTAGACGCTTTGGATCTTTTCTTCCTACATTATGCATGAGCCCTCGAGTGTGTAATTGTTTTAATAATCTTCGGGGCCCAATTTCTTGCTTCATTGGGATTAGGAAAGTCATCTAAACTGAAACATTGGACGATCAAAATTAAAGTTTCACGTGATGATAAAGTAAAGAACTTCATCAGTATTACTTTAAATAATGGAAATCTGTCAAGAAAATAATTTGACGTCTCCACGGGAATATTCAAACAAGATGAGCAATTGATGTTATTACGTCATCTTACGAATTCCTGTCGAATATTTTCCCCTTCTTTTCTTTATGAATCAAGTGTCGGTTGATAACTACGCTATAAACTAAAAACTGAAGAAATAAAATCTCAAATTTCAAATGATCTGGCTTGAATGTAACGCCAACTGTTACTTTTTTGAAATTTGTGTAAATGTAAAAAATTACTTTCCGTCATTTTACTCATTTTAACATTTAACATCAATTCAATGCAAATACTATTGAATATGCAATGAATTCATTTGTCTTTATTCATGAGGTTCTTCCTCATTATTCCATGCTCAAAATTGTTTAAAGAGCTTCAGTGATAATTATTATACAAATATGGAAATTATTCAGTTCTAATCGAATTTTGCATATCTTTTGATTGCAAATTTGAAGGAAGGCTAATTCTTTTACCCAAATTATGTGGTAAAATAAAGGGTAAGTGAATAATATGTTGATTGCATATAATCTGTCAGAGTATCCTATGGAATTACAAGCAAAAGAATTGAAATTATATTTCCTTTTAAAGGTTCGATTTGGAAATGGATGTTATCCGTCAGGACATAATTTCTCTTTCAACTTCCCATTCTTAATGTCCGTTATTTTTATGATTTTACAATATCTTCTTGCCTTTTGGAGGAATCGATATACATGCATGTACACTATATCACCAACGAATATAATAGGAAATGATTCAATATCACTGTATGGAGACGTTTAATACCGTATACCTCATAACAATCACGGTGCAAAAATCTTATATGAAGCTGTTCCAATCATCTTTAACCAACTCCTATTTAATCTACAGGTATAGAAAGGCAAAAGAGAGTGTTTTCTTAATCTGCAGTAAAATTGTTACATTTAAATTGTAAATTATACGTAATATTGAAAGTTATGTAGCTTTTAAAAATGTACATTATATAGTATTCAATACTGTAAGTTATGTCGTATTTAATATTCTTTTAATATTGTCAAGTATGTAGCATTTAATATTGCGAATTTCATAGTATTTTAGTTTCTAAAGAATATATAGTGCAATATTGTAAACAGCAAAGACACTATATGCTTCACTCTATCAACTTAATTTTACTTATTTAAGATTTTATGTAAAATTAGGCACCTCTAGATGAGCCCCCTAAGCTTAGACTTGTTCAGTCATTTCTCTTTGTATCTAATTGAATACATTTTTTAAAATACACAAAATGTTTCTTTTTGGTATTACAAAATCTACGTTTCTCTCTTTTATTTTGATCTATGGAATGCAATATAAGTTAATAATAGCTTTTTCTAACGGAGATTGTGATTTTTGTGCGCAAATGATTTCGGTATTATTTAATGTTTCGTGAGAAATAAATGCACCATCCATTGGTAGAGAGCGACAGGAGGTGTGGGATTAATTTGCGTGAGTGGTTCTTATAAGATAGCCGCGGGATGCCTTCCCACCAGATCTAATGCTCATAGCAACAGAAGGTTTATAATATTTCCTCAATTATAAGTAGGTGTGATGTTTATTTGGAACAACTGCGGTATATAAATTTTATCTCGAAATCGAGAAAAGTGTACTACTAATTCATGTTATGAAGCTCGATGTGTACCTCAACCGCTCGTTTAATTATGTTCTGTGGAAAAATTTGTGAAGTGTAATTTTTTAATGAAATAAAACTTTTCGTTCACTTCCACAGCAGATTTAATATGACAACATACTTCGCTAGGGGACTAGCGTCATCAAGCAAGGTTATTATTCAATATCATCAATATATGCAAGTTAAAAAAGGAGTAAAGTTGGGTTGAGAGGATCAAAGAGTTTGTTTGCAAGGGAATGAAGGGATGATAGGAAAAACATGTTCTATAGTAACCAATTTTCCTCTTCATTTTTTAACTTTTGATAATGTAGAATAATAACCTTGCTTGATGATGCTAGTCTGCTAGCAATACATGTTGCCATATTCAACCTGAAATGGAAGTGTACGAAAAGATTCGTTATTATGGCCTTCCACGAAGTCCGTCCTTCTCATATTCAGTTTATGTAATTATTTCATCTTTCCCTTGAATTTACGCATGGTAAAATGCGAATGCTGTCTTACTGTCTTAACTATGAAGAAATAATTTTTTTAATTTTTACATTTTATTTAATTCTCCGATACCGCGAAACCCTATTCATATGCCCTCTTTAGCTATTTATTTTATATGTGCTAATTGAACTGAAATTGGTGTAAATGGAGGTTAATTTTAATTACTCTATCGCATAATTAATTTTTATTTATAGCTAGTAAGAATTTATTGCTATAGAGCACTTTAATATTGTACTTCATTATAATTAATATTTATTACTCACTTTATGATACATAATATAAAAATTACGTAAATATTTAAAACTTATATAGTATTATGCACTTTATATTATACTTATTTATATATAATATAATTGTATTGAAATTTTCTCTCACCCGAACCCACCATTTTCCATCTTTAACTCATGAGCCTCCATTTATGCAAATTCAAGTAATCTCTTTTTGAAAATTATTTCCTTATGTCATTCGCAGATATTTATAAGGACTCTGTAAAGTAGAAATACTTCGCATATTTTTAATTCCATAGTTTGCTTTGGATTTTCTGTTATTAAAAATTATCATGGCGTAGTCGACATGACTCGCTGTAGATAGCAATAGAATGATTCATCAATCAATATTGATTTCATCATTTTAGGGACAAAACCTACAGATAACCAACGTTATTTTACGATTGTAGGATTACTTCCATTGAATTATTATAATAATTGATTACAATTTCGTTTAGAAAAACTCCTTCTAGGATTCCATTAATAACCGAATATTTCCCTCCAATAGTCGATAAAAAAGCAGATTTAAAGTTCTTTTTACTATATAACACGATAAGGGTTTTCAGTTTTATCTTATCTGCAATTCTCTCAGTAGATTTGTGCAGGTTTTTCATACCGTCCTTACCTACGGGTGTTCTCCTGCTGAGGATCATTTTTCCTATGTTTTTGGTTTGTTTTTAAATTCACAACTAAAATCATCTGATTTTCTATTTATCTGGTATCAGATTTTATTGGTACGTAATATATTACACTGACAATGTGTTAAATGGAAGAGGGGACTTCATAGTCTCATTTCACCCAAGATAAAGACGCCATTTATTTATTTATTTTATATAAATACATTTGGCAGTATATAAAGAAAATGTTAACTAATGGCAAGTGAAATCCATAATGAACTAATCGACCTTTGCCTTTAGTCAAAATCACTAAACCATGGACAAAAGACAAACGTTTTGCGCTCTCCGTCGCCCCATCTCCCGCCGCTTGTAATTATGTTAGCGATGGTTGTGAAAAGGGCGGATAGATGATGTTAGATAAATAGAGAAGCTACGCTATTTTTAATTACTTAAGCAACAAACGTGTCTTCCCGTGTATCGGCTGCCCATCGAATTTTTTCCATCAGCACCTCAATCGGCCACATCTTTTCAAACTTCTTCTCGTTTGGACCCCATTGACCGAGCAAGCTTTGGTAATCGTGATGGACATTAGAAGGCAAGGGGTGGAGCTACGTCACCAAATTGAGTTCGGGAGCTTCTTTATTCGGAAAGAATAAACATTGATTGAGGACTCCCGGGAGACGGGAAAAAAGGATGAGACGATAAAAAGTCTACTCTTGCGGTTTTGTAAAGGAAAGAGGAAACATTCTTTGGAAGCAATTGGCGGCCGATAACCTGGGCTGTCAAGTATTCTCAAACGGACGCTGCTTCTATTTTACGAAAGTAGCTCAACGATAAGGTGGGCTTCCTTTCTTGGGATCCATCCTTTTACTTTCACCATCATTGATCCAACTTCAGGAAATTAGTTTTCAGCTTTTATTATCCATAGCGTATTGCAGTGGTGCGGCATTTATAACAAATGTTGCCTTTCACTGCGGCCCTTATTCACTTTCTGAAACCGTAATTTAATAATTTTGTTTTTTAGTCTTGCTAATTAAAAAATAAAATGGGGAATATTGTCTTGTAGTCGTCTCAGCGAATTTTTTCTTTCGTATTGAGCGTTACAAAGATGGGGTTTAAGTTCGATTGATCTGAAAGGATATGCACTTGTACAGAAAGGATATACACTTGATATATACTACTTGATATACATTTGTCTTTTCCACGGCACTCTGAGGTCGTTCAATAATATCACTCCGCAGTGGTCAGAGATGATCAGAAGTATACTTCGCAATTTTCCACAAAATATCCTCACTTTATATATTAGTTCCATAATGTAAGTTAGTAAAGTTTTGGAACAATTAGGAGAAGGAAAACTCAGTGTAATACTACTCGACGAAATAAAAACTCGGCGACATAGCTATCATTGGATTTGATTGATTTGGAGAGTAAAATTCATGAAGCAATCATATTATACGCAAAGAGAAGAGAACGCGCTCAGAGAAGAATTCAAGTATTTTGGTAAACTTGGCGCATACTACTATTAGATCTATTATATATACTTCTATTGAGATACTATATTTAGATCTCTTTCGACCTAATTATTTTGCTGGGAAGTTTCTTTTCAGACTTTCGTTGTCTACTAAATATCTTTATCATATGATAAATACCATTTAAATCGAGGATAAGCAATTTGAATGCAAAATATAATGTAAAATAGAGCTTGTTCTCTCTCTAGAATAAAGTTAGTTTTTCAATACTTGAATTTTTCTTAATATTAAATATTATATATTTGATTAAACATGTAGCCGAACCGTCAGTGATTATTAGATATTGTTTTCGAACGAACCCGTAATTAAATATAAAATACGTAGCCGTATTAAAGTTCCCGTCTTAAAGAGCTGTACATGGATTGATATCGTTAGAGAGGCCATACGAGGGCCAGTATTTGCCGCTGGGAGCTGATAAGGGTAACAGTGGAGTCGGTTACTGGAAGAGAAAAAGTTTCTTCGAATTAGTGGGGCTAATCAGCACTCCTTTCTCTTACGATTCTCATTCCCTTTTGATATCTGTTTTCCTTCCTCTTCCTTTCCTGTCCATCCCACTTTGATTGGCTTGCTACATTTCCATTTCGAATGCATGGGACGAACGAATTTATGTATCTTTCAGGTAAGAAAAGGAGTAAAAAATAAGGAAGAGAGGATGGGAACACAAGTAGAAGTTAAAAATGGGGAAATAAAAGACTGATATGGCCTCATTTATAAAAAGAGGGATTTAAGAATTAAATAAGTTGTCTGAAGGGGACTTCAAACCCTTACTGAAAAATAAAATGTAGTTTATAAGTAGATGTAGGAATTTGTCGTGAAATATCGGAGTGATTGATTGAAGATTTGCAATTACTTGTGAAGGAGATGATTGAGGAACTGATGAAGTGATATGTCAAAGGAACGATGTAAACTCTGTATCATTTGTAATTGTGGGATATACATGGTGTGTGAAAAGAGATGTTCTTTAACAGATGTGCTGATTTCTTGAATCTATGATGAATGTCATTATCTCTAATTATCCTAGTTTCCAAAATTATTTAAAAGTATTTTTATGTAAATAGTAAAAAAAAGAATAATGTTTTATCTAGGTTGGCCTTTTTTTACTCCTGAATCGAAAAGTTGTTTTGATTTTCATTTTCTAAACTTGGGTCAATAAGTCTTATGCACCGTGATTTAAAACGTTAAACATTTACCTCACTTCTAAAAAGTTACGGAAATTAATCCTCGGTACTAAATTAGGACTGGTATGTCACAAAAATTCTTATGTCGAATAACCTAAGTAAAATTTAAAAGATTTTGTCAAACTAATTGTAACTTTAAATAAATAAACTTTACCTCAGCGTGGTCCAAAGGAATGAAGTGTTTCCCGAGTATATTACATTCAACAAGAATCTTTTTATTTCAATGTACTCTACGCGATTTTTTTCTGATAAAATTTCTCTTAAAGGAGTCCTATTCGACCTGGAAATGCATCACATATTTTGAACAGACAGATACTTTTACCCAGTTTTCTCAGCGGAAACCGTGTTGATAGCGTTATAACCGGAATATTGCAAATGTTCTTTCTTTTACATTACTTACTTACATTACTCAATTTTGATTTTTAATTCCACAATGAAGCAATTTTTACAGAATACACAATTAAGGAAGAATAGCAATTCTCGGCTCAGGCACCAGAGCGGATTGAGTGGGATATAAATCCTATCTTAAAACCCTAATAATCTATTTTATTTTTTATGATGAATTAGAAAATATTCTATAAAGTAATTAAAACGAAAGGCTACGCCTAACTAAAAGTCAAAACGTCCTAACACACCATGAATGCTAACAAAAGAAAATAAAAATTGCAGAAATTATTTTAATATATTTCGATTACGGTGAGCTAGTCAAATTTATCATTTTCTAAAATTTAATCATTTTCTCAACATTGGTGAAGTACCATTACCATTAATAATGTTTTTCATGTTTAATAATGATTCATGTTTTTCACTCCTTTCTTATGATTAGGCAAATCATCTGTTTACTTGAGGAAAAAATATAAAGGATTTCGACGTAATATGAGAGTAATAATGAGAAGTATAATATAGTGGGTGTGAGAATACATTTCTCTCAGTCGGAAGAAGCGATGAAAAAGTCCACGAGCGATGTTAATTTGCGATTGTCATCTTGAGCAGAGTAATCTCGTCTTGGTCTGAAAAGTGTTGCATTCGAGAATTAGATAAAGTACAACGTGAGGTAATACATTTTGTAAAGAATCGCTATGAAAAATCGGTGAGCGTGTACTTCAGGATGGGAATCATTAGAAGGAAAGAAATTTGAATAAAGGCTTAATTTAGTTAATGAATAATGAGAGAGTACCTTCATAGAATACGTAGTCGATATTATGCGCCCTCCTTGTTACATATGCAATTCAAGGAAGATCAGAGGAATAGATTCAATTCGTCGATAGAGTGAATTCAATAGAGTCGATTCAAGAATTCATTTCTCCACAAATCACATGCGAAAGAAACCGATTAGGGAGTCGTGATGCATGCACCTCCTGCCACACGCCGAAAGTCGGCTTGATCATGACTCATATAGATAAATGATACGAAATCAGCTCTTACTTGGCGGTAATTTTTATGTATATAAAAATATAAAACTCTATAGGGAAATGTTTACTAGATCGCAAGAATAATACAATTGACGACTTAGGTTTGCCACATCATCAGATCACCTGATAAGTAGCGTTGCTACGATCGTGTGGTCATATTTTCCCCATGGAGTTTACACATACAGTTGTATGAAACGTTATGAGGGAAATGCCAAGCAGATTCGTGTCTACGGAGAGGCTTTAAATGAGGGAAGGAGAATGAAGGAAGAATGTAGGAAGACGGAGAAATTGGGAGAAAGAAAAGAGGAAGTTTAGTCCTTCCCTTTTTCCAAGCCAAGAACTGCGTTGCGCCGCTCACTCCAATTAGGCGACTCAAGTTTTTGTAAAGTTCCAATAGGGAGGAAGTTTGCAAGGGGGAATTGGGGATGGTCACGGGGGTGTGAGGAAAAGAGCGGGAAAGTACGCAGCCCAGAGATTCTTTATTTTTCAAAATTTTCCTTGCTCAGGGATACGTTATTACATACTTGCGGTTTGGGACCGGGCGCAGGAAGAATTTTATTTTTTCTTGAATGAAATTTCAATGTCTCCTCCCACCCCTTTTATCTCTCTTAAGAAAAGTTTGGAGGGCAGAAATTATAATACTGGACGGAAAATTCCTAAGCGTTACATTCTTTCTCTGCCACTCTTTCTTGCGTGCGCGGTTAGTGTGGCAGTGGGCTTGCTTTTTGTATTATGGATGTAAAAATTCAGGGTAAACTCTTCAGTTTTTTCCTCTATTGCTTCTGGAAACTCTAATGGGTTTCTCTTTCACTACTGGACGATGTTACTACTCTGCCCCCAGTCTGCTCAAATCACCTTAATTGCAATCAAAGCTGCTTTGTGATTGCTTATTGATTTTGAACTTATGCATTTGAAATCTAATGATTTCAAAAAGAGTAAAACACGTTTAAGACGCTCCCACTTAAAACGCTATTCTGCCCACAACGTGGTTTTCTCTACTCGAAATAATATCATATTGAAGCTATTTCCAGATGTAACGCAAACCGCTATAAACAATCGCTCGCCTCATTTGACGGATTTTAAAATTATCTGTTTCACCTCTTCTCTCTCCTGCTTGCATTCTCTGAAAGATTTCTTCCAGGACTGGGAATTCAGATTTTCGTCGAACATTAACGAGGTCTTTATTTTCATCGCTACTGTGGAGAAACCGTCGAAAGTTCTTTGGATTGGTTTGGGGCACAAATAACGTTTCATTTTTTATTTACCAGACGTTAATTTTCGTTAATTATGAGAAACGTACAGAGAGACGAAAGAAATAATTCAACTGATGAAAAGGTAATAATAAAATTAATGATAAATTTTGATATGCTTACTCGGAATTTTACGCTTTTATGAACAAAATAAAGCAAAGGGCAAAGAAGCAGTTAAAATTAATAAAAAAAGAAAATTAACAACTCTTTGAACCAAATTTAATATTACCTTTCAATGTAATATCATTATTAATTTTCTTATAAATGTTAATTTAAGATAAAAATTAAAAATTAAAAAGAAAACCTGTGGTTGATTTTTCGTAACTGAAGATGTATTTCTTTTTGCCCTCATTCTTTCTCAATATTTTTATAATTTCCAGTGGTGGGCTGAGTGAATTCATTCAGAGATTGTCATGGAGTCCACTCAGATGTAGCGCAACCCTTTTCTAAAATAAGTGCAAAAGTATGGTGAAAACCTCGATACGGTACAGACCGTGATACATATATTCTTTCACTTTTTCACTGAGATACAATTTAAAATGAAAATATGTATTCTAACAGATTTTTAGGATCTTTTTTAATTCGAGCAAAATTCCGAATTTAGAAATTCAGTATTTCTGGTAATGCTCAATAATACGCCTTATCTATGATATAATTGGTGTTTGTCGAATAAGAATAATAAACATGATTCATATAATCGTTTTGATTTGATTTCTAAATTACGTTGTTAGTCTAGTAATTTTTTTGGGATACATTACCATTTTTACGTTGTGTACTAATAGTAAGTATTCTTATCATTTGACAAACTAACTTTTCATATTTTACTTTGATTAAAAATTTCCGCTCACTTATCGAGTTATTGATCATTTACATTAATTTATTTAATTGCCGTAACACATAGAAAAATAGTCACAAAAGAAATATCTGTACATTTATAAGTACAATAGAAGCTGAAAATACGAGGGTTATCCTTGATACTGAAAAATAACTAATTATCTACGAACAATATTGGTTTGCTTTAATTCTTCGGAGAGAAGATTACAAAAGATGGCAAATGCAGTCTGCTATACTACGACACATTCGAATCCTTTATTTGTGGTTTTTCTCAATTCTCTTTCCCCGAATCGTCGCTCAGTTTTCATAAATTAATCATCTTTGAGTGGAGTTTGTTTAGAGAAAAAGGTGTTATAAGGCTGTAGATGACACATAGAGTCTAATCAAGTATAATATTTTATGTATGTACGGCACATTTTTATATAAGTACGCTTCTAACCAAAATTAATTTGCTAATCATAACGACTATAATCACGAAGCTATTTGTATCCTTGTTGTAATTTTGCAATGCTAATTTAGCATATGCGATAAGCAGAAGACGAAGAAAGCGCGAGTTCCAGTTTGGGAAATTTACAAACGGACAAAACATCGAGAGTCGAATTGGATATTTAGTCAAAAGAGTAATCACGATTTAAAAGTCACTATCGGATGGGACAAATCGAAGCAAGTCATTGAGACGTCACGTAACTTTCGTGAAATACATGGGGTCTCATATATTCACACTTTTGTCAGTCATATAGTTTTAAGAATATTACCTCTATTAGCCAAAGTAAGTAATTTTGAATGTAAATGTTTTATCCGATGCATCACTTAAACGAATCCGTAGTAATGTTTGAGAAGAGCATTACCATAGCAATGAGATAACAATTACAACTCAGAACCCTTTTCCAAATTGTCCATTTCCTCCATTATCGTTATTCATCCAGAAAGACGCTTTTAAATTAGAATTCCACGGAAGAAGATGACAATCACCGAGCCTCGTACATTCATCTGAGCGGAAAATTGTTCCACAAATGAAATACACGACAAAGTCCATTTCTCTCGAAAGAGGAAAGGAAACGAGTAGCTAGTCCGAGAGCGTCTTCGCCTCAAGATTTAATCACATCAAAGCAGTTTACGTTAACTTTTAACGAAAGTGTTTCTTTTTTTTGCCGGGGAAATATTTGTTGAGAGAGACACCTGAACATCGCATGGGAGTGTCCCTTACGTTTTCTCAAAGTTTTCCTTAATGAGTTACTTCCCTGGATGACCTGTTAATTCGAACGAAAGTGCTCATTAATAAGCTTCACTCGGGTTTTCGCCTCAGAAGAACTTGATTTTTGGCTTCGGAATCTGCGTTTGTCGGGAAGTTATTAAAAGAAAATTTCTCTCCATGATTTTGTCATTTTTCTTAAACTTTCATATTTGTAATTTGGGATGTTAATTAATCCAGACTTTGTAACAAAATCTTTCTAGTACTATTTCTACTATCTAGTAGTATTGTGAAGACAAATGACGAGAAGATCAATTTCTATCTATCTGATAGGCAGTATAGTCCTGACATGAAAATATAGCAGCGAAAATTGGAATTTGAGTATAAAAAAGAAAGAAGGTGAAACCCAGCGTTTAAACCGCACCCACTTAAGACGCTATCCCACCAAAATATCTCGAAGTAGAATAATCCAGAGTCGGAACTCTGAGATAGAAATCTTTTAAATCAGTTTTGTGTCAGGAAAGAACTTAAGACTGAAAAGTTGCTTTGGTTTCCTTTCGGCACAATCTCAAGAAGTGAAAGGAGTGTTTATATCCTTTGTTTATTGCAATGAGATTAAAGGGTTAAAGGCGCCGCATTTGAGGGTCCTTCAATATGACTCGGGTTCGTGCGAGTAAAGTATATTTTCAGAGCTCGACATGATACGTCTTGATATGCCTTTGAGACTTCACTATAGAATTCGCGAGCATCTGTGATATGTGTTTTCCTCAATGGCATCCAAAGTCGACTCAACACCGTTCCTGTGGATGAGCAATGCGTGTCCTACTTCACCGCATTTTTTCCTAACCTTCCTAAAGTCGGAGTGGTTATCGTAATACACAGCTCTGCTAGACGTCATACGCCATCAGATGTCAGGAGCCGTTTCCGAAGAGGAAATAGGAAAAAATGGGAAATTTTGTTTAAAAAAATCTCGTCGTGTGGGAGTGGATGCTATTATTCATCGTGCTGGCGTGAGAGCGAGCGACTGCGAGTTGTGGATTTGAAAACTGAAATGATCACTTCGCTCGAATTTTTCAATTTGAACGGAATATTAAGTGTTTTTTTCAACCAAAGGCGACTCAAAGTGTTTTTAAATCTTGGAATGAATTACGCGAGAAAAAGATTTCCTACTTCATTATAAGTTGCACTTCATCGGTCTATAGGATTGGCACTTTTCGAATGGCAAAGTTTTTTAAAGTAAAAATACTTAAGTTGCAAAATTTATCTTCCTCGGCATTTATTTAGAAAATGCAATTTTTTTTCAAATAAAATAATATTATTTAACCACAACTTCAACGATTGAAAAATGATCTTTCCAAATAGTTTCATTGCACTTAAATGAATATTTATATGAATAAAGGAACTTTATGAATAGAGGAACAGTATTATATAACACGTGGGGATCACAAGTAGAAGTTGAATTTGAGGAAACTGACATCGCCAAGTATTCGTTTATAAATAGAGGGGTCAAAGATTAGAATATATTGCCTGAAGAGATCTTCAAACCCTTACTGATAAATAGAATGAAGTTTAGAAGGAGATGCTATGATAATGTAATTAATTGGAGTGAAATTGTTAAGGTTTATAATTATAAGTAAATGTGGTAATGTGAAAATAAACTTTGAAATTTGTAAACTGTGACTCTGAAATTTAGCATTTGTGATTGTGGGATATATGTAGTGTACATGTACTAGAAAGGATGTTTCGTAAATTCAGTCTTGCTGTTGTTTTGAGGTGTTTTTATTCATAATCTATATATTTAGAATAATTTTATTTTATAATATTTATCTGTATAAGACTTCTGGTCTATGGAATTCTGGATTGAGTGCTTTTAGACAATGGTTGGGGCTGCCATCTGAAGAAAATCAATGTGCAACATATAATAATAAATAAATAAAAGAAATACATGATAAAGACAAAGAATTCTGTTGATCTAAAATAAATCCATCTCTAAAATTTCGTAATCGTAATCTCCTTCGCTGCTGTGCTGATTTGTTTTGCGGATTTCCAGGTTTCATGTTATAGATCCTCCGTCTCTTACAGAATCGTAACGTTAGAACTTAATAAGCTAATTGCCAAACAGGTTATTGGAATCTTTGGAATCAATTTCTTTGGCACTCGCGTTGATTAGAATCTCCGACGCTGATGAATGGTTACCAATAAATATTTCTCATTTATATATTAGTCTTGCTTTGATTTAAATACGCTGAAGTGACATAATAATTTAAATCAATGTTCACAATCGATAAAGTATCGTCAATTTTACGGCGGGAAAAAACCTGAATTAGACAAATGAATGGTAAACTAACTTGTGGTAATTATTTCTCAAGTGTTGATTGTTTTTAATCAACTATCTTAGCTAAGTTATAGATTTGAAAGATTGGAAATTTTGCATTTCTCGTAATTAATATTTAAGAGTAAAAAGTGTTTTATTGTATCTCTAGACCGGGATGGCATATAAACATTTGATGCACTGCTTTACCTCTGAATATCCTAGGGAGTTACTATATCTTGGTATTTGATACATATTTTTCGACGGAAAGGAAAGTTTTCATTGCTATTTATAATGATTTTTCAGTGAAATGTCATGAAAAACTAAGAAAATAAATGTATAAAAATTCTATAATATATCTTTACGTCTAAGCCCTAGCGGCGATCACTCTAAATTGAAAAACATCTCTATTTGCTACTCTTCTCTGTTCAACTGATATTCAGTGAGAAAGAAGTATTCTGCTCTTATTCCAAGAATCCCACTTTCAAATACCGTGTTTAATTTTCATCCAATTAATGACCCTTTTATTAAAGTTTTCAGTAGTGCTTGTAGAGATATTTGGGAAGGATTTAGATAGAAGGTTCTCGAGGAGGTTTGAAGGGTATGTACAAATCCTGTGCGAAGGCTGAAGAAATTTAATTCTAATAAGCCAGGAGAAATGAGAACAATGGAGCATATATTTTATTTTGCTTTATTGCTTCAAGGAGTTACAACATGTGGAGTTTCAGAAGGGTTTTTACCATCCGAAGAAGTCGTTGATGGCCTTGCGGATGGCATCGACGTCAATACCGTGATTCTTGAGTCTGTCCATCATGTCAATGTATTCGGGCATGTTGCGGATGGTCTCCACAATATTCTTGAATTCATCGGACTTGAGCTTGGCGAGAAGGGCTTGGAAGTCAGGGTCGTTCTCGACCTTCTCGTGGTAGAACTTCTTCATCTCTTCGAGAGGGAGGACGTTCAGGATCTCGTTGATCATGTCCAGGAGAGAGCGAGTGGAGTGGCGGGATCCAGGACGGTGGACGGGGGGAAGACCAAGAAGTCCATGGACGTAGTTGATGTACTTGTATACGTCAATGCCAGCATTGTACAAGTATTCCAGATACTGAGGGAATAAAGGGTTCCAATCATTCACCATTTTCGCCTAAAAGGTCTTAACATTCAGTCTGAAACATTTGGTCCATATACATATATATATTTCTCTGAAATATCTCGCTTGAGAATCTGGAAAAGGTTCACGGCAGCTGTTAAGACTCATTGTCTGAGGAACGTTGATGGTTCAGCACGTATGGGAATTAGCAAAATCGTAAAATCTATTTCAAGATAGATATTTGGTTGATCGATTCGGATCGAGTTATGGAAAGAAACATAATTTCGAGATAAAGAAGAGAGCAGTAAAGCAGGTGAAAGAAATATATGCGACTGCTTAAAACTTCCATCGTTATCGGAGAGAGGTTAATGAATTCTAGGGAAGAATTTTGATTTTATAAGAAAGGAATATGCGGTTCACGGATTTTGGAAACCTCGAACCTCGAAAAGGTTAATTCGGGGCTGAGGAAAGACAAAAAAATTCAATTTGTTACTCACTTCCATGTATTGTGGCATATTCTGGATCTTCTCGACCAGGCTCTTGAATTCGTCAGACTTCAAGAAGGCGACGGCTTCCTGTACCTCTGGGTCATTCTCGATGTAGTTGGTGACGATTTCAATGATCTTGTCGATGGGGATCATGGCCAAAAGTTCGTTGAAGAGATCGCCAAGGCTCCTCTTGTGGTGGAGGGAGAAGAAGCCCCATCCGAAGAAGTCGTCGATGGCCTTGACGATGGCATCAACGTCGATTCCGTGCTGCTTGAGGCGGTTGAGCAAGTCAGTGTATTCGGGCATGCCCTTGATGGAGTCTACCAGTTGCTTGAATTCAGGGGACCTGAGTCTCTCGAGGAGGGCCTGGAATTCGGGGTCGTTCTCGACCTTGTCGTGGTAGAATTGCAAGATCTTGTCCAGAGGAATGACAGCGAGGATGTCGTTGATCATGTCCATCAAGCTCCTGGTGTTGTGGAACTTCACTGACTTAATGGCCTTGGGCTCAAAGTGGGGGAGACCTAAGAGATCGTTGAAGACGTCGATGTAGTGGTAGATGTCCAAGCCGGAGTCGCTCAGGAACTTGGCAAGCTAAATCGTAGGAAGAGATGTTGATTTAGATATCGATTCCCACATAAGTTCGATTGCCTGGAATATCATCGTTTTGAAAGGTATGGATTCGGTGTAATTACTTCTAAACAAATGAGAAGGATTCCTACTACTCACGTCATGGAACTGCTGGGAGTTCTCCACGGTGGTGGCCAATTTCTTGAAGTCATCGGATTTCAGGTAGGCCAGGGCTTCCTGCACTTCTGGGTCGGTCTCAACGTATTTAATCGCGATCTCAACGATTTTGTCAACTGGGATCATGCTGAAGAGCTCGTCGAGCAGGTCGCCAAGGTTTCGTGTGTCATGGTGATGATGGTGATGGTGGTGGTCTGTTGGGAAAGCATTGTAGTTAGCCAGGAAAGAGAGGTACATTAGCAATAGAAGTGTCATTTAAATACTCACTATGTTGGACCACAGCACCAAAGGAGAGTCCGAGGACGGCGCAGAGTACGAGTGCGAACTTCATCTGCAATTGAAGTTATCATTGTGACCAATAACAGGCACAGTATCGTCATTGCTCAAATTAGATTATATTCACAAAGGAAACCGGTTGAACTATGAGTTTAGTTTATATAATGGCGGTTTAGTGGTTTAAGACCTGGGTTTCGTTGCATATCATCGTCACCAGTTAGCTGTATTTCGTTACTCGTTGAAGTTATAATTGATTCTTAACGGGTAGAAAAGGATGAAAAGTAAACACTGTGTATCTATTTAGTCTACATACTGTTATTTATTATCTTCTAGGCACTGTATCCTCCAATCGCATCTTATGCATCGCGTATCCCCTATGTAATATATAACTTTTATCCAAGGATAGTTTTATTATGTAGAATTACATTCATCTATAGATCAATGGATCTGATTCAATTGAAATCTTTCAATATGACAAATAAAAGCATTGTTCGTTAGTGCGAATATCAGGTTCAATACATTAAAACCGTTTAAGACGAATACGTCCTTAACGTTTAAGAATGCTCTGCTACCCGCTTAAAGGGTGGATTTCTCCAAGAATCGAGATGCAGGGTAATCCGATTTACCGGTATGCCTCATTCAATACGCAGAAAATATTTTTACATTATCCGTGTTGTTGTCCTCCTTTTCTCATTCCCCTAAGGGGATTTTAAATGTAGGAATTCTAATTTTGTGGGAAGAAAATGAATATATCGCGAAAAGAGCAATAAATATCCCACTGAGAGAGCCAATATTTGGTCTAAATTATTGAGTGAGATCTTTTTTATCACTCTCATCTCAGGGCAGAAAAGACCAAAAGTTCGCTGTTCTTGTCCTTTCGTTTCAAATTGTAATCAAATAAAACAAAGTGGAAGTGCAGCTTTGGTGTTGAGCGGAATCTGGAGGATTTTGCTCTTTGCTGTTAAAAAATTCGTTATTTTGTCATAATGGTCAGTCTTCCTAAAGTTGCTTCACTATAGAGTGAAAATAGATTAATATGAAGAAGCAAAGGAAAACGTTCTCTTTCCCCGAAAAATCAGATTTCTTAAAAAAATATGAAGGGAAAGCAATTACTGTTACACAGAACACTCCAAATATCTACTTCTGTCATTAATGTAGTAAACTAAATGCACTTCCTTTTCGTTTTACATATAAGACACACATTTGACAATTTTAGAGCCAAAAAACATTCGCTTTCGTTTTTAACCGAAAAAAGTTGAATTTTTAAATATCCCGGTTATAACGCTGATAAGGCCATTTTTGCTCGACTCCCTGAAAATCTTTTTTACTGGTAATTATTGTATATTAAATTCCCTTATTCAATATCCAGACTTCATCATTAAAATAGCTATAATTTGTTTATGTAGAGATATATAAATATTTACATTTTAAAAGGACCTCATACTAATTATGATGTCATATTTAGGGATATCCATCTTGATTTCAAAAATTTGGAATATTTTTTGTACAATATCTGCAAAGCTTGTGTAAATATTTCCAAGTTTTCAATCAAATTCAAACCTTTCCCATATTTGGAATAAAATGAATTGAGCGCAAAGTGAATATTTTCTTAATTCTAATCGTAGCTTGAGTCTTTCTTAAGCTAGGGAGCTGTACTCACCTTAAGGTCTCAGCCAACTGACTACCTGTCGATGGGAATCTCTGCAACCCCTTTTATACTAAATCATTGGGCAATCACATCAATTGAAAGATGCATTGTTGCGATAGATTGAACTTATCTTTGGCAAAAGACTTGCTGGGAACTTCCTAGTTTCATAGATAAAAGCTTACTTACTCAGATAGTTAAGTATGCTCTTGAGAATGTCTCAAGGATAACCGTCCATTAAATCATTTTTTGGTTGCAGCAATCAATCCCGTAACGAGATTTCAATGGTAAGATCAAATGTTAAAGTCGCAATAAGTAACGCAGTATGTTCTTGTGCGGTACATTTTTTAAGGATATTATAGTAAGGTAACTAGAATAATTGGTTTCTGAGAAGTTATTCAAGAATTGACAACCTTTTCTCAAGGAGAGATCATAAGAGATCAATTCTTCTGTTGAGACATAGAGTTCTTCTATATTGGGCCTCTGATTTAATAGTAATTTTTAAATCTAGTTAAAGAGGGTGAGGGAAAATTTGTACATAACGACGTGCACCCAGGAAAAATCCCAAGGAGAAAGGGAATAGAAAAGTCTAACAGGACCGGGATTCGATCCGGGAATCTTCCTCTATTCGTAAGACTACTTTTTCGTAAAGCAGCCTCCCGAAGAGAGAAGGATCCCGGGTTCGATTCTCGGTCCTGTCGGAATTTTTTCGAGTCCGTTTCTCTTTGGGATTTTTAATTACGTTTTCATTTTCTTATTTTTAACGTTTTCCCTTTTTCTCACTGATGGAATTAAGAACAATATTTTCAATTCTGTAGTTGATGTCCGATCGAAAAACATTATTTTAACCAAATAAACGTGAATCACGGAAGAAACACATAAGGTATGGCAAATTACGATTTTAATCATAGTTTTCGGCATGCATCGATAGTAATTACATTAGCCGTACTCTGTAATTTGATATTAATATCATAAAATAAGCTTCGCAAGCGCTATAAGGCAGTTTCCGACCATCCCGAGAATGACAAAGGAACTTGAATACACTAATTTATGATTTCATACTTAGAGAAAAAGATAACCTTGCAACATTTAATAATAATAGAAATCTTTAGATATTCCTATATACTCACAGGTAACTCCCTGATTAATGGGAAAATTTCCATACTAGTTATGATAAATAAATGATACCGTGCATTTCAGAATCTATAATAAGTTTTGTGAGTTAAGATAGGGAGTCAAAAATATTGCCTGAAGAATGATACAACAACGGTCTTCAGCAGATCCAGAATCCAGATCCAGAGCCTAACGAATTAATTTGATTGTGGTTGATTTGATTGACTCTAAGTCTTGTCAAAAGAATGCGTGGGATTTATAGGACCCTAAATTTCTTTGAATTTTTACGACCATCTATAATATGGAAACCGTTACATAAACTATCCAAAATTAAAAATGTACCTACAGATGAACATTTATGAGAGTTTTTAATTTTTTTGTTTTTTAATCTTTTTGATCTATACTTTGCTTTTATCTCTGTAAATTTAGTCATAAATATAATAAATAATTATTCCTATCGAAAGTGAACCTATGAGCCTCAAACTTTCGGAACATTTACGTAGTAGAAGGTTTAATATATTGATAAATGTTAAATAGGTTGAAACATAGTTTTGCTATACCACTTCAAGGAAAGAATAGAAAACTTCTACTTCACTTTTAAGAACATACCTAAGAATTAAGGGTGGAAAATATTTTTCAAATTTTGTCTTGACAATTTCCCTCAGGGATTGTGGCCATGCCTAATCTATTTATGATATTTAATTTTTTTTAACACTACAGTAAGTCTCCAACTTGCACGATTAATTCGTTCCAAAAATTTTCGCTTATGCCGAAAACTGCCCTCGAAATTTCCTTGAATTCCAATAAGCTGACCAAGTAAATTTATATTGCAGTAAATTCATAGATTTAACATAATTTTAAATGAAAATGTAAAATTTTAAAAATAATAACATAAATATTAAAAAATAAGTGAATACAAATTTATTAGTCAAAATAAAGAGATGAAAAATTGAGAATCAGCCAACTGCGATAAGAAGTTCGGGCGGCCGCAAATGAACGATTTGGCGTAGCGACGATTACTCACGAATTACCTTAGTTCGAATATTTAATTGGAAATTTAATTCTGTTACTACCATGAAAACGAAAATGCATCCCAGTGCTAATAAATATATGCTAAACGTACGTAGTTGTAATCCTATGAATATTATACGTACATTCAAGATTTTCCATATTATAGATAATTTACGTGAGCTTAAAATTCCTCGAACTCGTAAGCATTTTCCAACCACAATTCATAGTAGATGAAGCAATTCCACGCCAGGCAGCTGCAATGTTTGCATAAATTATGTTAACAGCTTTACAAATATATTTCTTTTTTCGGCTTCGATGACATTTCATCTCCTTCTTTCCGTGTCAGGTAGATTTTTTCCATCAATAAGAGAGAGTCGCTGTAACTCTTGGATACAATGGTTGAATTCAGGAAGTTGGATTCGCCAATCAACATTAGTATCCTTTTAAATGGTACATAATTTTTTCACAATAGTTTTTCTTGAGAAAATGTTTTAGTGACCTGACATTTTGCATTCTATATAAAGCTATGAAGCCTTAGCAAGCTTTTTGAGGACTCTGGGGATATATGACAGAGTGTCGGATGCAAAAGAGAAATTAGAAATAACCATCAGCAAATTATTGAAAGATAAGAAGTATACTTCATCTTTCACGTGATATACCGCATACTGTATCGTTTACAACTACGTTATTCTTCCGCGGTTTGGCGTTTTACTCTTTTTCGGTGGTGAAAGTCACTTGTTTCTTCAGTTTTTTGCAATATAAAATATTAGGCAGCTCCTTCATAGGAAAGTAGAAATATAAATACAATACTTATTAATATTTATTTACTACAATGCTTTAGTGCGACAGTGTTCATGAAGTTTCAAAGAAAGAAACCAAAGTAGGAAATAAAAATGGGACCAGCCAAAATAAGCAGATAAATAGCAATCTTCGTATTGTATAATAGTGAAAGAAGTTGGCAAACCTAGCAACAGAGGCTACATCTTATTATAAGATCACTGAGACGCTGTGTATTAGCTCGATGAATTCGTTAAAATATACGTTTTTGTGAAGAAGAGAGCTTTCCGTCCACACGGCTTTCAAGAGTGCAATTTAGTACAAGTATCATCTTAGTATCTTTGCAGTATCTTAGCATCGTAAAAAGCATAATATTTAATGCAAAGTGGCAAATTTTGTTCACATGAACAAAGTGAAAGAATTCGATGGTCGTTTCCTATGAGATTAAAATTTTACGAAATTTTTCTTAATTTCATTATATTTTTCATCGACCCCCAGAAATATTCAATTTTATATCCCTGTTTTACAGACTTAATTTTTGTGGCAAAAGCGTAGACCTTCCGAGTAGGACAATATTGTTTATATATATATATATATATATATATATATATATATATATATATATATATATATATATATATATATATATATATACCGCGAAATTGAGACTTCTCGTAATGAAGTGGCTATTAATTTATGTGTTTCCTTTTTTTATGGCAAACTTAATCCAGATTCTTTAAAGAAGCATTTCTATGCTAATTTACTGTGCTAGCAAAGAGTGTCAATGGAGAAAGCAGAACACGAGTGTATGTATGACGTGCCAATCGACGCGGTAATAGCGAAAACGAAATAAATTTAATCTTAATAAATACGAAATACATTTCCTCATAAATGGGTGCCAGTTATATTTTCCGAAGAACGATTTGCTTTGTAGATTCTTAAATATTTCTGTAAACCTTTGCGTTGAGTTACACTCGAGAGCTGAGATGACGTCGAGTGATAAAAAGTTCCCAGGGCGTCTCCTCCATGTATGTAGTTGAGGCTGATTCTGCCAACAACTATGAAGCACCTAGAGTTAGATATTATTATTGAACCAGTAAATTCCTCCGTCAAAATAACGGAAAAATATTATTAAGAAAAATTTACAACTAGTATTGCACACAGTAAACCCTCACATAGCGCGAACTCACATAAAGCGATTTCGTTAAGATGTCAAAGTTTAGTAGTCAATTATTTAATTTTTATCTAATTTAATCAAATTAAGAGGGGAACAAGTGCATCTGCTAATCATCAGGAAGCTCAAAATTTTATCCCCGAGTTTTCTTAAATGATCGATGAGAAAGGTTATCACTCTAAACAAATTTATAACGCCGATGAGACAGCCTTGTTCTAGAGAAAGATGCCGGTTAGAACCTATAAGTATTTCGACGAAGGAACGTCCAGCACCAAGGCCGCTAAATATCGCCTTACTCTACGTTTTGTTACAATGTTTAAGGTGATTTAAAATTTTTCCCTTTCGTTAACGGGAAAAACAAAGTGCACCCAGCTGAATTTGGATCCCAATCGAAAAGCGACAATGCAGTTTAGGTTAATTCATTGAAAATATTGAAATAAAATTGAACCGGGAGATAATTCAATTAAAATTATTTTTTAAAAAGCAAATTTCACTTATGAGAATGGTATTCTGATAAAACTGGGCGCCTTTTCTGAAAAAAACAATAGCGGATAATTCTTCGCTTGTGCAATTACGAAATAATATTCTTAACCGCATATTTACATAGTAATAAAAAATTTTGTCCTGAACGAGACGGAATTTTTCAGATTAAGGAACGAAACAATTTGCCGTAATATACTCGTTTCATATAGCGCGATTTCTCATTACGCGGTGATTTAAAAGAACGTATCTTCGCGCTATGTGAGGGTTTACTGTATATCTAATCCTTATTACAAGAAAAATAATCGATCTTCAATAACAGAACGGTTTTATGCATTAAAAATAAAACACAAACCGAGCTATTTTTTCTTCTGTTATATCTATCGTAAAGTTCATAAATATACAGCTTCGACACAAAACCGATCTGATTCGTATTTGTTTATTTGTTGCTAAAACATTGTCGCGTTTCTTTAAAATGTAACCTTAGAAACCATTTATACGGCAAAAGTTTCCATCTTCTCAAAACGAAAACATTTACATGGGTGGTCTGAAAAGTTTCCGACCCCAGATTTTTCAGAAAAACTTTAGAAAATTCTCAGAAAACCTGTCGAGAAATGGCGAAATGTCGGATACTTTTCAGACCATCCATGTATATTATAAGTTGAAATTTTATTCACGAAGGCTAATGTTAAGCAATCCACATTAAAGAAGGTTACATTATTTGCATAAATATATTGCTGAATTTCGAATTTCAAAGTTAACTAATGTATTCCTTATCATGAAATTCCTCTTCCCCACACATTTCATATGTTTCCCATATATTCGAATGAGATTCGAGACAAACAATTGCCTCGATCGTCAGGGAGATTTGTTTCTTAAAATGAAAAAATTTCACAAATTATTTGTTCCCGCAATTTCGAATAAAAAGCGATATACCAAAATAAGAATCTTTATGCAATTTAATTTATTTTGGTGGTTGTCTCGATTTATTAGCACAATTATTTCTAATTTAATCGTGCTAAAGAAAATAAATCTGCAATATAACAATATTATCGAGTCTTCCATTGACGAACTCATGATACATTGGGCAATTAAAATATCGGTACCCATTGAACCTCTAACGAATTTCCAAATTCCATAATTCTATGTAGTTGGAAAGTGGGTGAAATAAAGCTTCAAAAATTTATTTCATGTATTATTTGTGGGATTTACTGATATGGGATTATAAATATATGGAAATATACACCACAGTGATTACTATACAGAATTAGCAAACGCTATGGGGAATGTTGGAAATTGAGGATGTTTCATCATATTTTGGAAGAGATATTGAAAGATGAAGGCTATTTTTTCATGGGATATTTGTTTATATTTCATTCTGCATTTCTGTACCTTGCTTAGTTAATTCTAATAATTTATGTTTTGCTACGTAACACAAATTATTTTCAACCTCAGACCTCCCCCTTAGCCTCCCCTTGCATTAACTCAACTGCTGTATAGCTGATGATGACAAACACCAATGAAAACGATGTATAAAATTTATGCGGATTCATTACTTATCTTTATATCAATTGTTTGAATTCCTTTTTAATCGAATCAACCTCAATTCGGAAGCGGTGAAATGAAATTCACTCGCTATTGATAATGCTGATGTTGATAACCCGCGGCTATAGCCCATTTTTGGAGCGTTCACGAGGTAACTCTTTCTTACTTTACAAAACCATAGAGTCATTTATAAATCATAAATTTGATAAGTTTAACATTAACCAGGGAGTAATGTGAATGGAGCTGATTAGCCAACCAAGGCTATGAGCTCCTTTTGCTATTATTATTAAATTATGCACGGAAATCACATTTTCTAAGTATGAAATCATAAATTAGTGTATTCAAGTTCCTTTTGCATTCTCGGGATGGTCGGAAACTGCCTTATAGCGCTTGCGAAGCTTATGATATTAATATCAAATTACAGAGTACGGCTTATGTAATTTCGTACTATCGATGGATGCCGAAAACTATGATTAAAATCGTAATTTGCCATACCTTATGTGTTTCTTCCGTGATTCACGTTTATTTGGTTAAAATAATGTTTTTCGATCGGACATCAACTACAGAATTGAAAATATTGTTCTTAATTCCATCAGTGAGAAAAAGGGAAAACGTTAAAAATAAGAAAATGAAAACGTAATTAAAAATCCCAAAGAGAATGTAATTATGTAATATGTAATTACTATCGATGGATGCCGAAGGATTTCCGAAAACTATGATTAAAATCGTAATTTGCCATACTTTTAGTGATGCTCTTCGTTACTGACGTTTATTTGGATAAAATAAGGTTAGTCGATCGGACCTTAAGTCCATCGGTGAGTAACAAGGATTAGATGATAGAATTACTATCTATGTTATTAGAATTACTCTTACAAAGGGATATTCCCAAGATATTCAGCTAGCGCAGATGCGTGTTACTGGGTAACTTTTCAATAAACTATTGCTATGAAACCAAGTGACGTTTAGTGGAACCCTTCTTCACGTTGCACAGAATCGAAAAAAGCTGGCCAAAAATACGAAAACGCTTTTCTTGAGTGCGGATTACGAAACATTGCATGATTGATTATGAATAAATCCTGCATACAACTATAGAGGTCATTTATGTTGAATCCTTCGCATTAAAATTATGCAGGAGGTCAAAGTTGACCAATTTTTGCAAAAATTTCCCGTTTCCGATTTTTCACGAAATTCTTCAACTTCCAGTCGATTGTGTACCCAAACTAGGAAAATCATCGAGTTAAATATGATGCCATATTATGAATATGTTCTTTGCCCTTCATAAAACTTAGTTTCAATGATCTCTGTTGAATATTTATATACTTTACATTACAAAAAGGCCGACCCTTATTTTGGAACAAATTTTTACCTAAAGCGAGGAAAATAGTAGATTGAGACACCGTGTGACACGGGATTACTTACACCACAATAAGCTATAAACCTTCCTTAATGGGAATCTGAAATAAAATCTTGCCCCAATTTGCCCCAATAATATATAAGTCGACTTTTCGACAA
Source organism: Pachydiplax longipennis (assembly GCA_036926295.1). Taxonomy (NCBI): domain Eukaryota; kingdom Metazoa; phylum Arthropoda; class Insecta; order Odonata; family Libellulidae; genus Pachydiplax; species Pachydiplax longipennis. Next base: position 5,448,649 of record JAVFKF010000024.1, on the reverse strand, counting down.
CACTTCAAGGGTATTTTTTCGTTGTTCCTCTCATAACTCGAGAGCGTAACGGAGGACGGTGCTCCGCCGCGCGGATTTGGCCCTTGTAGGTAAGCTAAGTATTACTTTGGGAATAATTCAAAGGAAAAACGGAGATGAAAAACATCTGATAGGACCAGACTCAAAACCGAAAGTCCTGGTGGATGCTGAGGCGATTAAGATAGCTTTAACGCAATCAAGATGCAATTTTTTAGGAAAAAATTTGACAAGGGGAAGTGACTTTGTCCATAGAAATCGTTCAAGGGAGAGGAAGTTGCTCGCAACTTGGGAAATGGATAGCAGGATTTCTGAGGAAACAATAAGACAGGATATGAGAATGAGAACAATCAAGCGTTCATTTACTTTTCTTTATTGCTTTGAGAAGATAAATATTTGGAATATCAAAGGGGATGAATGGCAATCTCCTTCTGGATAAAGCCTACTTCATGGTGGATGGAGAGAAGCCCCTTCCGTCGATGGCCTTGACGATGGCATCGACGTCGATTCCGTGCTGCTTGAGGCGGTTGAGCAAGTCAGTGTATTCGGGCATGTATTCAAGGAGTTACAACATGTGGAGTTTCAGAGGAGTTTTTACCATCCGAAGAAGTCGTTGATGGCCTTGCGGATGGCATCGACGTCAATACCGTGATTCTTGAGTCTGTCCATCATGTCAATGTATTCGGGCATGTTGCGGATGGTCTCCACAATATTCTTGAATTCATCGGACTTGAGCTTGGCGAGAAGGGCTTGGAAGTCAGGGTCGTTCTCGACCTTCTCGTGGTAGAACTTCTTCATCTCTTCGAGAGGGAGGACGTTCAGGATCTCGTTGATCATGTCCAGGAGAGAGCGAGTGGAGTGGCGGGATCCAGGACGGTGGACGGGGGGAAGACCAAGAAGTCCATGGACGTAGTTGATGTACTTGTATACGTCAATGCCAGCATTGTACAAGTATTCCAGATACTGAGGGAATAAAGGGTTTCAATCATTCACCATTTTCGCCTAAAAGGTCTTAACATTCAGTCTGAAACATTTGGTCCATTTAAATTCAGATATTTTTTTGAAATATCTCGCTTGAGAATCTGGAAAAGGTTTACGGCAGCTGTTAAGACTCATTGTCTGAGGAACGTTGATGGTTCAGCACGTATGGGAATTAGCAAAATCGTAAAATCTATTTCAAGATAGATATTTGGTTGATCGATTCGGATCGAGTTATGGAAAGAAACATAATTTCGAGATAAAGAAGAGAGCAGTAAAGCAGGTGAAAGAAATATATGCGACTGCTTAAAACTTCCATCGTTATCGGAGAGAGGTTAATGAATTCTAGGGAAGAATTTTGATTTTATAAGAAAGGAATATGCGGTTCACGGATTTTGGAAACCTCGAACCTCGAAAAGGTTAATTCGGGGCTGAGGAAAGACAAAAAAATTCAATTTGTTACTCACTTCCATGTATTGTGGCATATTCTGGATCTTCTCGACCAGGCTCTTGAATTCGTCAGACTTCAAGAAGGCGACGGCTTCCTGTACCTCTGGGTCATTCTCGATGTAGTTGGTGACGATTTCAATGATCTTGTCGATGGGGATCATGGCCAAAAGTTCGTTGAAGAGATCGCCAAGGCTCCTCTTGTGGTGGAGGGAGAAGAAGCCCCATCCGAAGAAGTCGTCGATGGCCTTGACGATGGCATCAACGTCGATTCCGTGCTGCTTGAGGCGGTTGAGCAAGTCAGTGTATTCGGGCATGCCCTTGATGGAGTCTACCAGTTGCTTGAATTCAGGGGACCTGAGTCTCTCGAGGAGGGCCTGGAATTCGGGGTCGTTCTCGACCTTGTCGTGGTAGAATTGCAAGATCTTGTCCAGAGGAATGACAGCGAGGATGTCGTTGATCATGTCCATCAAGCTCCTGGTGTTGTGGAACTTCACTGACTTAATGGCCTTGGGCTCAAAGTGGGGGAGACCTAAGAGATCGTTGAAGACGTCGATGTAGTGGTAGATGTCCAAGCCGGAGTCGCTCAGGAACTTGGCAAGCTAAATCGTAGGAAGAGATGTTGATTTAGATATCGATTCCCACATAAGTTCGATTGCCTGGAATATCATCGTTTTGAAAGGTATGGATTCGGTGTAATTACTTCTAAACAAATGAGAAGGATTCCTACTACTCACGTCATGGAACTGCTGGGAGTTCTCCACGGTGGTGGCCAATTTCTTGAAGTCATCGGATTTCAGGTAGGCCAGGGCTTCCTGCACTTCTGGGTCGGTCTCAACGTATTTAATCGCGATCTCAACGATTTTGTCAACTGGGATCATGCTGAAGAGCTCGTCGAGCAGGTCGCCAAGGTTTCGTGTGTCATGGTGATGATGGTGATGGTGGTGGTCTGTTGGGAAAGCATTGTAGTTAGCCAGGAAAGAGAGGTACATTAGCAATAGAAGTGTCATTTAAATACTCACTATGTTGGACCACAGCACCAAAGGAGAGTCCGAGGACGGCGCAGAGTACGAGTGCGAACTTCATCTGCAATTGAAGTTATCATTGTGACCAATAACAGGCACAGTATCGTCATTGCTCAAATTAGATTATATTCACAAAGGAAACCGGTTGAACTATGAGTTTAGTTTATATAATGGCGGTTTAGTGATATAAGACCTGGGTTTCGATGCATATCATCGTCACCAGTTAGCTGTATTTCGTTACTCGTTGAAGTTATAATTGATTCTTAACGGGTAGAAAAGGAGGAAAATTTAATGCTGTGTATTTATTTGCGTGGAAGAGAAACCTCATCTTATCTTAGTTTAATACGAAATAAGAAAATTTCAATATTAGCATTGTTCTCATTATTTGCGGACGATATAAATATAGAAATAAATAGGAATCTCAATTTAATATCTCTCCGATGAAACTTATTTCAATTTCGTATTACTGTTCTGTATCACTTAATTTTGCTTTTGCGAAATGGAGAGTGCAGATATTGATAATAATTTTTTAGAAGAATTTAGAAAATGTGTTTCAATGTTTATCGTAATTATATGAATGTTTGAACTGTAATTTGTTGCCATACTGATTCTTATGCGGTTTAAAACTTCTCATAGATGACTGCGATAAACAAGATTTCAAAAATTCAAAATATTTTGCTTATAATATTTGCAATTGGAGAATATTTCCTATAATGAGATCAAAGTTGATAAGCTTTCCCATATTTGGAATAAAAAGATTTGAATTCGAATGGAATGTATTCGAATTGTTGCTTGAGTCTACCTGAAGTTAGGATAGGAAGTAGGGATATCCATCTTGATTTTAAAAATTTGGAATATTTTTTGTACAATATCTGCAAAGCTTGTGTAAATATTTCCAAGACTTCAATCAAATTCAAACCTAAAATGAATTGAGCGCAAAGTGAATATTTTCTTAATTCTAATCGTAGCTTGAGTCTTTCTTAAGCTAGGGAGCTGTACTCACCTTAAGGTCTCAGCCAACTGACTACCTGTCGATGGGAATCTCTGCAACCCCTTTTATACTAAATCATTGGGCAATCACATCAATTGAAAGATGCATTGTTGCGATAGATTGAACTTATCTTTGGCAAAAGACTTGCTGGGAACTTCCTAGTTTCATAGATAAAAGCTTACTTACTCAGATAGTTAAGTATGCTCTTGAGAATGTCTCAAGGATATCCGTCCTTTAGTGATACTTTTTAGATACAACAGCCACTTCGGTAGCGAGATTTATTTATGTAAAAATTAATTTTTATAAAATATTTAACTGTTTTTGATAACGTTCAACTTATAGATATTTAATGTAGAGGCCTAATTATCTGTTGGCGGGCATTATGTCGGATAAATGAATGGCAAATCTTTTATATTCTGAAAGATTGTGTCTACAACTATCCGAGTCTTGTGTTTACACTGTTTAAATTGCTTGCAAGACATTGCATGGAGTCCGTAAGAAGTGTCGCATTTGTACACACGTTTCTGTTTACAAATGTACACGGTGAATAAACTAAATGGACTAAAAAGGTTAGCGTTCGTGTTCAGCGACAATGAAAGTCTGTGACAGTAATGAATGAATGAGAATGGTGAAACGTGAGAATTTGGAGCTTATTAAATCATTACTCATGGGATTAGATTTTCCTTTTTCTTCAGTGATTCGCAAAAGGTATTTTGAAAAGTTGCAGAAAATCTGAAAGAAAAGAAAATGGAATCGGATTAATGAGTAAGAGGTTTGAAAAAGTCTCAGATTGCCCAAAACATTTCCAGCAGATATGTGATAATCAGAAAAAGTTTTAAAATAATAAAAGATAATTTTGTTGAAAATTATTAAATATTAACAGTGTTGATTGATTCAAAATTATGAATATGTGTGCAAAAATTCTATTCTTATCTTTACTTTGGTGAATCCAATACGATTCCCAGAGAATATAAAACATAAAAATACAATATTAGTTTTAACTATTCAAAATTGAAATATTAATATTTTAAGCATATTTATCAATTAAAGTCGTTCTATGCATTAATATGTTAGTAATAGATGAGAGTCTATGATAGCTGGAATCTAATTATTATTAGGAAGATGGTAAATTTGCTCATAAGGGCGATCTTCCAGGAAAAATCCCAAAAAAGTATGGACTCGAAAAAAGTCTGACGGGACCGGGAATCGAACCTGGGATCTTCCTCTATACAGGAGGTTGCTTAATTCATGGATTATCACCGTTCTTAAAAAGATGTAATGTTATGCAACCAGTATAACCCAACCCTGGATATGGTTTTCTCTTCTCCAAGATGGGATGAAAATGCCCTCAGAATGTTCGAGAGAGAAATATTAAGCAAGATATCCGGTAAAGGAGAACACGGAGAAATGGAGACAACGCAGATAATTTAATTGGAAGACATGATATCGTCAGATTTAAAAATAGCTCAGAGAATGGAGAAGCTGGGTCATATAGAAATTATGTCCGAAGGAAGGATGCCGAGGAAAAATTTTACTATGCTGATAGAGGGATGGAAGAAAAGAGTTAAGGATGGACAACATTCGTGGCAGATTGTTGAGAAGGCCATCAGTGAAAATGGTAAAGAGGGGTCAAAGAAAAGGAAAATCTCGATATACTCATCTGCGTGAATGAGAGAACATCCAAGTCATTTTCAATACATTTTCTCAGTGATATTCGCATAGTATTAAATGTAGATTTAATCCTGATTGCTGTGAAGTGTACGTTGCTGGAACGATTTCTATCTGCACGGTCCTATTTGCCTGCAACTGATGAGGAAGAAGGATTAGGTGAGAGGGGGTCAATAAATTGGTGCAGTAATTAGGTGTTTTGCTGCAATTTTATTCCATAGATTAATAAATTTACAATATTAGTGTGTGTAGCAATTTAGTATGGTCTGATAGTCTATAAACGATACTTTTTGACGATTTGTCCTCTTCCAACTTGATCATTTGTAGAGGATTGGCATGAGCAATTTCAATTAGATTGTCCAAATTATTTCGAAAATCTTCTTCAAGATGCTTAAAAATATTGTCACACTTGTTTGCGTTTCTTTGTAATAATCTCCTCTCCGAATGCAAGTTCATAAGTTTTTGTGAACGGTGGCTCTTGTCGGAATTCTTGCTTTCTCCCAAAATATCATGCATTCACGAACCACAAGTGAAGCACTTTCACTGATAATTAATTTTTGCTCCTGTATGTTATAAAATAAGACTTCAAGCACTTGTCTATTTGATGGTTATTTGCGTACAGTTATTTGGTGTTCAATATCTCCTATTAAAACTATAGGAACGGCAGATAAAACCTTCAAATTCATATGAATTGAGCATGTAACTGCATGTTCTACCTCTGGATTTTATTTCATTGAAATCGATCGAGTATATTTGAAGCTTGAATAGGCTTACAGGTCCAGTGAAATTTAGTGTACTATTTTTTGTCGCTAGCCTGCGTTTAATAGCACGTATTTTATTTATATGATGTAAATCTAATATCTCGTAATTGAAGGAAAGCAAAATTAGGGGACTGACCTCTTAAATCGATAATTATCAAACTATCGTAAGTAGTGCCATGCTCACTGGTCAGTGGCTCACTATAAAACGGTAATCTTTCTTGAGGCCTAAAACGAGAAAATGTTCAAGCTAAATTCTAACAAGGTGTTCAGATTTACTTAATCTCTCGAGAAACCAAAGAGACAAGCCGTCCAAGCAACTCCAAGTTACCCTTAAAACAAAGTAAGATAGAAATTTTATTTGCAACAGACGCGACTTCAGTCCCATTAATGTCATACTACTGCCGTTTTCTTCGGCGTATTGAAAAACGAAGGAAAAACAGCACAACACTATCTTCCAACCTGAAAAGGTTAATGTCGCGTAAACCGTCACCTCCACGCACATTCTTTGGTACATAGTTTCTCGCAATATCCCAACCATTTGGCAGTAGATTCAAAAACAGCCAGTTTGCTCGAGCGGGCGCGAGGTGTCGCTAACCCAGCCGTCATCGGTCCTTCGATTTTAAAATAAGTTTCTGAAGGAGCCATGGGGAAGAAATCCCATTTTTATAAGGATTAGGCGAAAGCCGATTATTTGCAAAAATTCTTTGCTCAGAAACTTAGTTCCGTACCGAGGAAATGGCAAATCCTGAATCTCAGATTGTAGTTGTCGCATTCAAGGTCAACGCAGGATTTAGCACAAGATCGAAAGAAAAGAAAGTGAGAACAAAGAAAAGAAATAAAATGTTATTCCATTCGAGATGTATGGCCGGTCGTGCTGCCCGACGGCTACTAGACTTCTCTACAACGTTGTCCTGAAAAGCGGAAAATAAATTTACGAAGACTGAAAATATTATAACTGACGATTTCTTCATCGGACACTCTGATGGAGAGAAGCATGCGTCGGTTGGAGAATTGGCTGGATCGAATGTTGAGAGGACAAGGATTGCTAGAGAAGAATACTACTTATTCCTTAACTATATATTTCTAGTAAATGCTTTACATTTATTCTTACGAATTATCTCCTGAGAATGAGCAGTTGCAAGTATGTAAGTATTATCCCGCTGATAGAGTTGATAATTTAGGTCTGAGTATTATATTTCATGAATCGACGCTCAATCTACTCCATTGTCACTTTTGTACTTTGTGCTTCTTCTGATCGGTGTTATACTATTTTTGCTCTAAGGATTTTTAAAGTCATCATTCATTTAAGTTTTAAATTACTCAAAATAAGATTTTGCTTAGCGTTAATTGTTTCATTAAACCAGTGAAAATTAATTACCGAAATTATAGCTTTATATTACATGATGATTTCTAGAGAGAGAAAACCGCGATAATGCGAAATATAACATATTTGTATATTTTTCTACATTATTCAGTAAAAAGGAATGGTTATTTTACTCTGTAATGTTTGAATAAGTACTTTAACCATAAAAACGAAGAGGAATCTTATTTCTTTTGCTTTTCTTACCACAGCTGTAGATATATAGAGAGTTTGCGAACTATATTTTTGCTTTTCTTACCACAGCTGTAGATATATAGAGAGTTTGCGAACTATATTTTTGCAGTTCTGGTCTCGTCATATTTTTTAAGAATGGCCTGATTTACCTATAGAGAACATCTTTATTTGTTACTTAATTTTGATATTTTTTACTAAGAGCTGAAGTAATTTTTGTTAAGTAGACGGATAGAGAAGAAAAATATAAGCAACTTTCATTTGTCATTCGATTGAGGCGGATTGGCTATAGTGTATTGCAGTGTATCGGTGGAATTCGCCTTTTAAGTAGATATTTGAGCGTATTAAGCAGTATTTTAAAAATCGTTTTCATCTTAATTTTACATTTTGAAGATGGATTTTTCCAATCCTCAGGTGCAAATTTTTACATTATCTGCGTCGCTTTCCTCTTATGCCTCACATAAGGGTCTTCACATAAGGGCCTTCACGTAAGTGTCTCCATAAGGGTTTTTTTGTTTGGATTGACGAATCCCACTGTCGGAGACGATGACTACCTCTGAGATAGAGTGAGATTTTCCAAATTAGTTTTGTCTCAGGGCATAACGTTAGATTAAAAATCTGCTTGGTTATATTTCCTGTTGTAATGACCTCAAGACATGGAGTAAAGCAGAAATGGAGTTCTGTGTTCTTTTAAGTTCAGTTATGCAGATTTTGGTGACCTTATACCACTGTCGATAAAAAATCGTTATTTTCCCTAATCATGCTATATTAGAAAGTGATAACCTTAATTACGTTAGTAAGATGCTCCCGTTGTATCGAAAGCGACCCAAAAGAAGCATTACTAAACCAGGTTATAACTCTATCCCTCTTATAGTGTGGTTTTAGCTATCCCCTGAAAGCGTCTTAACTGGGATTTACTGTATATTACGAGATCACATCAAACATTTGGTATTATTTATGTGAGGAGGAGAGTTGTTTTAAGTATTAACAGCTTGAGAACTGATATCTATCGAATAATCATAACATGATGCTTTCTTTACAATGTTTCCAAGTTATTTAATCGGAATAAGTGATTTATCTCTTAGTTGACTTTTTCCAGGATAAAGAGCGTGTCGATGTGAAATGAGGTGAGATTTGCAGGTGTTCTTGAAATCACGCTAAAAATTGTCTCGGCCAGAGATCAGTGTGTCTCTTTTCCATAAAAATGATAACAAAAGAATAGACTTTTCGTACTATACTATCTCGGCATTTCTCAAGACACCTCTTATCTTATTGATCTTATGGTTATATTGAGTTATAAGGGAGAATTTTCTAGAAAAAAGTGCGAACATCTCGGAAGAGATTAACTATCTCAAGCTTCCTTTTATAAAGATATGGATTGTTAACAACTTCACGATAACGAAAGCTGCAACTTTTTTTACAAGTTTATCCAGTATTCTATGGGATAGAGATATTTTACTTTAGTCAACCGACGTAAATAAAGTAATGGTTTCAAGATTAGCTGCTGATTTGTAAGCATTCTACGCAATAATTTCATGGCTAGAAATAAATCTTTAACGGGTGATATCTTAATACTGCTTAAGTGGTTTCATGCACACCTTTATAATATAAATAATGATCACATTAATGCTACAGCATGCTTATATTCTTTAAGTTATACTTCTATAATTCTTTATGTGCTATGTACTGTTGTGTCGGTTAATAAAGAAATTAAAACAAAAGTAATTTTATTCCTTTATTACCGTGCACTACCTCTTCCAAGAGTTCCTTTTTTATATCCTACAAGTTTAAATTATTATTTCACTCACACTTATGTATAGTTAGGTCATAAAGAATTGCCTAGGTGAGTTCGTTATCGCAGATTTATCAATAAACATACTTTTTCATAAAGAAAATAAAATTGTATGAGAACTCATTCATGTATTCAGAGGTAGCCAGCGCTCTCTCATCTTATTCAGCCAAAGCTATTGTTTATGACTTTATTGAATTAAACCCTACATCATAAATATATAACATAAAAACTCTGCCTAATTTCAAATATTTCCATATTCATCGTCGTGGATATGAATTGGAATCCACCACCAATGAAATTCCATTCATATCCACGACGATAAGCATGAGACGAAGTTAAGGTTGGCTTCAGGTTGGGAATTTAAGAGAAACAAAGGGAAAAAGCATAGTGTATCGAATCGAAAGTGAAAAAGTACAATTCGCACACAACTAGAATTTATTTAAAAATATTTATACATCATAAGAATGTTTAGGATTACCACCCGAATGTGTCTGTGAGAAACTTTTCGACGGCGTCCACGTTTACATCTAGAGACTTGAGTCCGGCACGCATTGTTGGGTAGGCAGGATCCGCCAGAACTGCATTCACGATGACTTTGAATTCTGATCCTCTGAGGCGAGCCATGAGTTCCTGGAAGTCCGGATCGGGTTTGCAAGTGGAATGGAACCAATCGATTATGTCTTGGACGGGAAGCACTCCTAGAATTTCATTGATCATGTCGGTCAGTCCAGACTGAGTTGATGGCTGCAGGTGACGCACCACGTTGCTCGGGCCAACGGGTGGAATGCCTAGGAAATTGAGGATCTTGTTGATTGCTGTGTAAATGTCAACACCTTTGCCGTTGACGTATGCCAAGAACTGAAAAGAAAAACCAAAGCATCGCAGTTTAGAACCTATTATTCAGCCATTCTGGGAACAGAGGGTTTTCCGCTATTCAAATAGTGGATCTATATTAATCACTAATATTGATTATCAACTGATATTGATGAACATTAATGATAAATCATAAGGAAAACAGAGCATGAATATTCTCTTCTCCGCCACAGGTTATTTTCGGGGCTACCTTACCTAAAACCTTCTCATTAAAATAATATAAATGTGATATATAATAATGCAATTCTTTCTGTAAGGAGGTAATAATTATCATATCATATATTATAATATCCCTCCCAGTTTAACCAGTTGTTGTATGACCTTCCCTTATAAAGAAATAAATATTTTTTTCTTTACTTTGGGTGAATTTGAGGCAGTAAAATCTTCTCTTCCATTTAACCCATATAGATTATCAAAAAAGTACCAATTCAGTATTAATTTTAAATTAATATAGAAAAGATGAATTTAGTTGTATTTGGTTCCCTTATGTTTTCATTTGTAGAACATCAACCATAGGATTAATGATGATTGAGGATTTTTGAATAAACACATTTTGCGTAAATTAACTATTGCAATAGAATCAACTAATGCGGCCTCGCCTTTCTGATAGGTCTCCATTATAAAGAAAAATAGCTAATTGGCACATCTTTTCCATAATATTTTTATTACACGACCATAATTTCGAATCTTTAGGTCAGCTTCAGGCCAGGTACAGATGACCTAAAAGTTCGAAACCAAGGTATAAGTGCTTTTTCCCTAGCCGAATCAACGCAGCTAATCACGATCTTGTGATGCTTCTATTGTAGAATCTCCCTCCCATACGTTATTGCGGGAGATTCAGCAACTGATTCCGGAAAACTTCTGAAAATGCCATCCCTACCAACAATATGCCACGAAAACGAAAACATATCTTCACTTATAGAAACACTGAATGATGTGCATTTGATATAATGTGAAATGAAGACAGAAATAGTTCGGATTGAAGGGAATGATCACAAGCGCCGATATTAGAAAATACATTACTATTTTATAGTTAAGGAAAAAAGGTGTGTGAGTATTTAGAATTTCGAATCGAATTTCTGTTTTCGTTCGACAAATATTTCAAAACGCAGGAATAAATAAATGAACGCAGGAATCTTAAAAACTTCCCTGAACAGTTTATTATTGTAAAATTTATCTACATGTGGTATGCGAGAGGGCTAGTGATGAAATCTTCATTGTGACGAATTTCAATTACTTGCGGAAAGATTCTCCACAGGCTCCTTTAATCTTCAAAGTGTACATCGATAATAAGTACCTAACGCAATTTAAAGTCGAATTCAAATAAATCAAATAATGACTCATTAGTAATTTTTTGTTCGAAAAGGAAAGTCTGCAGAATGTTTACTTTATTTTAGACAGTAGTTAGTCATTATTTTCGTTGTATTTATTATTTAGTTGATTGTGTTAAGTAATCATAGCGAATAGAATTATAATAATTGACTTAATTTTCTAGTATCTACATTAAGACTTATGTATGCATAAATTTTCTCACCGAGGTGTGAAATGGGTTATTCATTTGAGTAAAATATAATACATTAATTTATCTTTAATCTTGAAAAACGCTGTTCCATCTCTATGTTTTGATATTATCAGCACAGATATGTGATGTTTGTTACTAAGCGATTGATGCTCGATACTCAAAACTCTAACTTTAAAGTTAAACGCGTATTGTAGCATTTAAATAAACGCTGAATTTGCCACTATGAAATAAGAAGACAATTAATTTAATGAGAGAGCAACTTTATGAAGAGTATTCCTCCTCGAGCTTATTTTGAGCTTGCAATTTCTAGTTATACTTACGTCCTTTAGTTCCTGTAGTCCTTCCAACTTGATCACCAGGTTACGAAATTCTTCTCCCTTAAGGTAATTAACAACCCTCTTCACGTCTGCGTTGAACAGATAATATCGAATCACGATATTTACCACCTTACTCTCTGGTATGAACGCGACGAATTGGTCCACCAATGACTTGAGGCTCCTCGGGCTTCTCTCGAAGGTCCCGTTGAAGAAGTCCTTGATAATCCTCTGGATCTCGTCCACGTCTATGCCTTGCGACCTCAGAATGTCAGTGAGGTCTTTGTATTCCACGGAGTTGACGATCTTGTCGACGAGGGATTGGAATTCCGGAGCCCTGATCTTGGCAAGGAAATCTTGGAAGCTTGGATCCGGGAAGCAGACGGTGTTGTACCAGTCTCTGATGTCTTGAATCGGGAGAACGCTGAGTACTTCTTTGACCATTCTGATGATGCCGGACTCCGCGCGGACGCTTCTCATCGGAGGGATAGGATCGATTGGAGGCAGACCAAAGATGCCACGGAAGATGTTTCTGTAGGTGTAGATGTCCAGTCCGGAATCATACAGGTACTTGAGAAACTGAAATATCGAATTCGGTGGCGATGAAATTCTGGAAAATTCTCCAAAATACCTTCGTTTAAGACTCAGGGAAAACCGCGTTTTTAGCAGGACAGCGTTATAACCGGATAATACAAATTTTCATTTCTCTTACATTAGAAAACATAAGCTATAGGTTTTTGGACTTTTATATTTTATATAAGAGCTTTGCAGCGAAAGGAATCTTCTTTAGTTTTACTTACTTGTCACGTCTAAAAGGCCCGAAAACTATAGTTGCATAATACTGGATGCTCTCTCGTCTTATTTTTCAAGAGTGGTCTAGTTTTCGTCAAATAGAGGGCCTTCTCTTGTTAGTTATTTTTTGTTTTCTTTTCTTTCAAATATGGAATATTTTTTAGAGAAAAAGGGAAGAAGAATGTAAACAATTTTTGTTCTATCGACTGAGGAAAAAGATTGGCTGCTTGGAGTTGGTTGGAGAAAATTCCGTCTTATTCGAGGGTCTCATGCGATATATTTAGCAATTGTGTGACCGAGAGAAAACATCAAGTTGGACCTAAGCGGGAGTGTATTCAACGGGGATTAATTATTGTTCTAAATTATCATGATCACACTACTTAAGTAGTTGACGACGTGTTTTCATAAAACGTAGAAAGTTTTTCTACAAAATGCAGTCGACTCACGTTCTTGTACTCGGTCATCTCCTCAACCCTGTTTGCTAGCTCGGCGAACTCTTCCGATGCCAGGAAATTGTAAGCAGCTTGAACATCGGGATCATTTTGGAAATATTTATCTACGATCGCCAAGCACTTCTCGAAAGGGATGAACTTGATGAATTGCTGTAGCAGGTCGTCGAGGTTCTTTGGGGCTATGTAAGTGATCTCTACTTTCTCATAAACTGTAAATAAATTGTGATCCTGAATGAGATGGAGCACTAAGAAAGACATCTGAATGTTTCATTTTACATCTCACTCTTAATCTATGTGAATCAATTAAAAGGTATTGAAATTGCGTGGAATAATTACCTTTTGCATTCACGTTCACCCACCCGAGAAGGGCTATTAAGACAATTGCTAACTTCATCTGAAAACAAGGAAAACAATTTAGTTCTCTTCGTGGATCTTTTAGTTCCATAGAACTAGAAATTCGATGAAAGACTCGTATCAAAATTTAAAAAATGCAAAATGTTTAATTTTAATACCTCATCTTAAGTAATTACGATATCAAATAGATAATGTATCGATGAAAGGTTATGTACTTACAGTTTGTAATGTGCTATTACTTGGAATCGGTCTTATCCTAGTAGACGATTAAAGTGTGTTACGCCTTAGCATTCTTTATATAACGCATTTCATCTGATAAATTTTAAGGCTTTAGATAAATGGCGAAAAATTTACCAACGCTTTTGTATTGACATATCTCAAGAGACAATAAACTTCTCAAATCTTGATTCCACATTAGGCTTATCACCCTTCTCCCAGATTTTTATCGTAGAATATGCAATAAATAATCTCCGAATGCCGTAAATGAATTTGGCCATGGAAACATTCTAACAAATCGTGAGTTCCAAAGAGCAACGAATCCTACGGTGAAGAATCTCCGTCTGCTGCGTGATCACAGTGATTTGTGATTGCCGTGCCGCTTTCTAAATTATTCCCCGGGAGATTATCATTTGTGAGCTCAGAAAATTTCCCCAAGGATAGGAGTTACATTAAAAAGACTTGACAACATCTAACTCCTCTTTTTAGAATTTTCGGACCTTAAAAGTGTTTCGTTGTCCCTTTGACCTCTAACTGTTGGTCCAACACTTTTCTTCTAATGCGATACTACAGAAATTGCACCATTTAATGGAAAAAAATGTTCACCATCTTTTGTCGTGAGTTTAAGCGAAGGAAGTAAATATGATATCGTGATTTTAATAATGAATTTTCTAAAGATTATGCAATTTTTACACACAAGAGTGACATTGTGATATTTTTTTATCTATTTTGTATCTTCCATTTTATAGGTATTATTTTACAAATTGTTATGATTACATATCAGAACATTAAAATTTTTTATTCTTTATCAAATTAATATTCATAATTTATTTACCTGGTTAGAGATCGAATATAAAGCTGTAAAATTAAAAGAATCTGTGTAGTTTTTGCATCTAATTCGAAACAAATATAAATCCTGGGAATTTTTCGTGATGGAAATACTTTATCTCGAGATCTCGGGATTGTTTAAATTCCGAGATTGATGACATGCACCATCTGTAACGTATTTATCACTCCTTATTCTTGATATTTTGGTATTTTCCAATGATTCCGTCAATTATTACAATCTTTACTGCTTTAGAAGGGCAAATTAAACCAAATAGTAATTTGTGTATAGTTGATATGCCGTATAAGTTCATTAGGTAATTATATATGTATTCATTTACTATTACCGCCGCCATTAAACGGACTAACGGGATTAAAAGTCTAGTTGCTGCGTTATTCATTAAATCCTTGTTAAGAACAATGAGAAAGATTGAACAACACTCAATAATTACAGAGAATTTATTAAAATATATAAATTACAATGTATGAAACGATGCAGTAATTAAGAAGCAATTTGTAACGTTGCAAAATAGGAATTAATTAAGGAAGAGTAAAGTAGCAATATAGAATAAAATGAATTTATACCGTAATCAAGGCAATATTTAATACAATAATTAATAATTTACATAATCGTTACCCTTATCACCTCTACTGATTATGTAGTGAATATATGAAATGATTCATACAAGATTTTTCAGGGTCACCCTCACGGCTACCATGGCGGTACTTATCCCCCTATCAGGGGTACGTACATTAGGGTGGATCGAAAAAACCTTTTCTTCGAAATTGGTCTGCGGCTAATGCTTTAAGTTTGTAAGAAATTTCAGCCCGATCGGAATATTTCCTGAGGCTGCGATTTTTAGTCAAAATTTGAAATTTTTGTGAAGAAATGTCAAAAATTGCCATTTTTCTGATGGTTTTTCGATGTTTTCGAAGTGGTTTAATAGCAAAATATTAAATATACTGCTTGTATGTTGATTAACGATTAACAATTTGCTGAGTTTGAATGAGGAAAAATGTTTTTTAGTTTCGCCAAAATTCGTCAAAAAACGCCAATTATACAGAGATGTTATGGATGTTGGGTAGGCAATAACCTGCTACAATAACTACCTACTAATAATAAATAACACCGACTTAAATTCATCAAGAATTATAAGATACTAAAAGTATTAAGGTACTAAGTATTTCGACCTCATCCAATTAATTCATTTCTTAGTCGATAGCATTTCCCCTTAGATACTTGTTTTTGACCCCGAATTGTATTTCCTTTTCGAAATCTCTTAAGTACCACCAGTGGAAAGTGAACTTGAAAGGATTTACCTGTTTTATTCATGACAATATGAATTTATTTCTTTATCATTGTATTATGATGTTATTTATTTCTGTTATTGCCTTTTACTTCCCCTACAACAATGGTGTTTATTTAAAGTTCTGATATTGTTTTATATTATGAAGGGTAATGTGCCCACCATAAGTGACAGTATATTTATATATGATTTTAGAGAATGCAATTTTCATTAAATCAAGCCAAGAATAACTACTTTTAAAAGATCTTTTGTTTATAGACACAAAAATTTAATAAATGTCACCGTTACATATTAAAGTACAGCAGCATTGTTTTCAACTTCTCAAGTATTGGCCACTGTCCAATAATATTGTTACTTTAATTAAAGTTTATTTTGAGTTTAAATTATCGAAATTCTCCTTTCTAATATTTTTGTTTTTAAATATGTAATTTATTAATTTTTATAATTTTTACGAAAGGAAAACCACCAGAGATATATATATTTAATTAACGAAAGTTGTTTCACCTCAGAGGCAATCTAAAGCTTTCGTATGATATCTTTTATGATAGATTTTGTACGTATTATGTCACGAATGAGCGTTAATACGTCAATAAAAGCAGTAAAAACCCGTACTCTGCATGTGTACTCTGTTACAGGTTAAAGCATTTCATAGCTGAAAGACAAAAAATTAAATTGATAAGATCACGCTGAGTTACGATAAAGCTTCGAGTCTTTTCTAATCGCGGCGCTCAAAACACTATCTTTTCCTTTAGCCATCGAAGTGATAAAAATAATCTCGTAAACGTTTTTTTAACGAGATGAAAACGAACAATACATCGTAAGAAGCAAATAATTCGATATTGACAGTTGTTTTTGACATAATATTAACGAGTCTTATCGATAGGTGTCACTTTATATCAATCACGCTATCACCAAGTTACTTTATAGATCATTCGTTTATTTTGCAATACCAGGCGAACTGCTTGAAATACATTTTCCGTAAACATGTGATTTACGGACGTTTCGTATTTTATTTATATTACGTTTAAATTTTTTCATGTTTTGCAAGATGCACATTGAATTTCTAAGTTCGAGGTTAACTGCTTGGTTTGAAATAGATTAAGTGAATTTTGGTGCGATGGATTGAGCACGCCTGGCGTTACTGTCTTTCATATATAGAATTCAAGCACCGAATTTCAGATTCCTTAGAATTATCCTTTATTGCGATTTGTAAGTACGAAAATGTATATCAAACTAATTGTGATCAGAAAATGAAAGATATAATTTGAAAGAAAGAATTGTATTTCATGGAAACCTCAAAACATGAATTCCAACATACTCATTAAAAGACTCTTCAGCTAATTGAAAATGAATGGATTAAAGAAACTGAGAAGGAGCCAAAAAGAGAATGAAAATGAAGCATCGAGAGTTGGTTTAAATGAATGTTGTTTATAGTGGCTTGAACGGTTTAGTAATAATAATAATCTTAATGGGTAATGTATGGAAGAGGCCTAAAATTACCACTTTACATATACTTTACTAAAAATTCACATAACAAGTATAGCAGATATTACCGAATGACTGAATATAGCATAATACTCGCTAACGACCACGTGATCAATTTTCTAAAAAGCAGGGGAGAAAGCTTCATCAAGAGATATCTGGCTGCTTGTATAAAAGTAATCTAATGAGCATTGAAAAAATTGTCCGGTGAAACTTTGATATCTATTATGTAACCAATGGCTTATTAAATTTATTTTCCCTTCACTTATCTATTTTGTCATGAATGAAGTTATTGAAGCTGAATTAAGTGAGGATTAAATGCAAATTTAGTTTGAACCTTAGTGTATTAAATACGCCGTAGTTTATAAGGATTTATTCATGAATGCTACTGGTTTTTGGAATATCTCATGATTTCTTAAATAGCTCATATACCAATATATGACAAGAAGTATTGCTAAAATTCATTCTATCACTCACCACATGAGGATCAGGTGAATTAACTTCTCCAAGGTAATCATGGACAACAGTTTTTTAAATTGACTATTACATTTATTCCATAAATTTTATTTATGATGGAATTTTCTAATATAAGGTTGGATATCATTGAGGTAATCAGCCAACATAAGTGAGTATCATTTATAAATTTGTTAATGAAAGTGATCGAAGCTTTCATTTGCATATGTCTTACCTCTACATATATCCCGTTAACTGCCTTTCGTTGTATTGTATTCGGTATGGACCTATGAAATATAGAAAGAATGTGTAAGGGAATGTTATATTTATTGAGCTAATAAAAGACTTTCTGAAAATTTGGTTTATTTATTGGAAATCATCCGTATTTCACAAAATCAACGATGGCGTCTTCCATCGCTGCAGTGTCCACTCCGTGGTCCTTCAGGGTCGCCTTGAACTCTTTATACTCTGGAGTGCTCAAAATATCATTCGTCAATTTATTGAATTCTGGAGACTTCATCCTACTGAGGAAGAACTGGAAGACTGGATTTGGAGCCACCACTTGGTCGAACCACTTCAAGATGTCCTCCCGAGGTAACAGTCTGAGCATTTCGTTAAACATGCGGAGAACTCCGGAATCTTGGAAAACTCTCTTCGATTGAGACGGAGGAGGCACGTACGGAGGAAGATCAAATATTTCATGAATCCTGTTTATGTAGGTGAAGATTTCCTTCACCCCAGAATCATAGAGAAAACTTAGAAACTGAAATGGAGAAAAGCGGACGTATTTAAGACATTGACTTGAGTAAGTATATCCAATATTTTATTGGGAGTTGAGAAACTGCTTTTACTAAATTTTATTTTACTAAATGTCATCACTGAAGTTATAACCAATGGAGGAAGCCAGAAGGAAAATGTTTTCTTATATATATATATTACTCAAGTATACTTGATTAGCTATATAGTGACGTGTGCTCTTACTTGGTCTTTGTAGTGGGGAGAGCGCTGTTGCGAAATTTACGTTTGAGATAGGTCAGACTTGAATAAAATAATAAATATTCAACTGTATATCAATCAATGAATGCTGCAAAAGTTTTATTCTGATTCTTATAGCTTCGTTTGAAAAATATTTTATTCGATTTTCCTCATGTCTTATCATTCCTCACGCCAATTTGATTGAAAAAGCGTTCGTTTTCATGGCATCCGAACGTAGTTTCTTATAAGTAAGTGGATTCGTTCAAAGGTCTTGAAATATTTTATCTGAGTTAAACACAAATTATTTTTTTGTAGTAAATTATTTGGTTTCAGTAATATTTGAGATTCAATACGGTTAATATAACCCTTCACAACACCATAAAAAAGATGGACGTTAAGCTTGAGAAACTATATCAATCGAGAGCTTTAATATTTTGTTCTGCGGAGAAAACATCAAATTATTAATTTTCTCGGATTACACATGCTCTAGTATCTTCTCTTAAAATGCTAGAGGCCGGATGAAAATGGAAAGGAAAAGAAAGAAAATTTAATAGAATTTCTCAGAAATCTTTACTGAGTTTTCCAATTATGCTTTATCATGAAACTATTTCAAGGAGATTATGATATTATATAAATTTGTTAAAAATTATTCATCACCTGAATCCACAGAGGGGTGTTTTCCGATTTGTTTACAAGACTGGCGAATGAATCCGAGTAAAGATAAAGCACCACTGCTTGCACATCTTTATCTTTTTCCATGTAACTCATGTAGAGTTTCACTTCGTCGTCCATTGGTATGAAGGCTATGGCTTGCTGAAGAAGATCGTCGAAGGTTAATGCATCTCTTTCTTTCAAATCCACAGTGTTTACTGTTGCTGTAGAGAAAAAAGTTTTTGTATTGATGTTACTTGAAAATTTCTCACTTGAGTTGAAACGACGATACGACTATCTTACAATAGTTGTGAGTGTTACTTGTTAGTGATTTTCTCATAAGAGTTGAATCTCCGTAAGGATTTCTTTCCTGAATTTCTTAATCATGTTCTTCTTTATGTATAATTTACTGGTATGTTTGTCATAGATTTTCCATAATATATGTATATATAATAAAATTACAATTGCAGCAAGAGCAATTGAAGATAATTACCTACCCGAAGCGATTTGATAACCACTCGTTAGAGCAAACAGGAAAAGTAGAACAGAAATCGCCTTCATCTGAAATAACATGCATCGTTCTCAAGATTAGTAATAGGAAGTAATAATTTAGACATGAGTTAGACAGAATATTTGAAACAATGTTTGTAACTACAGCGTAATCAATCACTCGGCTGTAATTAATATTGAAAGGTTATTGCAAATGACAAGAGCAGTTCTTCATTTCACATTTCATTGCAATAAATTTCAGCTGCTTACGCACTAATACGCTAGTTAATTTTCAAACGTTCTCTTCAAGAAAGATCTAAATTCATTTATAACCTACCTTGCTCGGAAATACCGAATTCATTGAAATTAATTAAGAGTGTAATTTTCCGAAAGAAATCTTACCTTGAGTCTCTGTAGCACTAGCGTTGGAAGTTTTAGAAATTTCTTTGCGCTATGTCTGATATATATATGTACACTCATTATCTGATGATGGAGAATGAGATAGAGGTTCATCCGATCATTTGTGAGCCACTAAGATCTCATATCGTGAAATATTTGCGATCTCTTGATTGAAATTACCCGTTTCGAAGCGGTTATCTCGCTATGAACACTTTATTTAACACCGAGAAGATAAAGGAAAAACACTCTTGTCTTATTAGGGAATAATATTAAGCAGAAAAACCCATAAAATTAGACATATAGTACAGTAGGCCAGTTTTTGATGGTTTTTAGTCTCCCTCTCTCAATATTAATTTTATTGGAGAATCACAAAAATTCATATTCTATCGATCAGCGTTAAAACAAGACGGTTATTTTTTAATCTACCTTTACGTATTTAAGTTAAGAATCCCCATGTTTTCATCTCAAAGTAGCACTCTTGGGGATTTGAACTTCTTCGACTTTCCGAGTAAAATTATCTGAGAACATGGGTGTCTAAACTGAGATAAGGATTACAATTTTGAACTCTCATTCAAATATTTCTCGAATAAAAAGGCTGCAATTGGTCTCTAAAGATATAAAACATCCAAAATGTTGCCCTCTGTAACCCACTGTACTGCCTGCAGCCTGAATTTGAGTTTGGATGGTTTTGTTATTGTTGGAAAAGCAAAATTCACAATCTTTTCTTAGAGGAGAGAAATTGAATCCAATGATTTAGACGTTACATATAAATCGATAAATAGATATTCCTTTTTAGTTAAACACGACGAACAAAACGTCTACACTCTTGATAGCGCATCCGACGCGTATATTTCCATTTCAATCCTCATCTTCTGTCATTTTCACTCATTTTTATTCTGACTTTGGCTTTTCCTTTATCAAATCCTTTACACTTGCATTTAAAATTAGATAATTTTAACAGATTCTCTTACATCTCAGTAACTTGCGATTGGTTAACTAGCTAATCATTTTTTTATTCTCCAATAGAGTTTTACAAATAAAATAATCGGCATTAAATTCTACTCCTAATGTGTATAATTATAAGAATCACAATTCAACGAAAATAGTGAAAAATATTTTGCACCGCTAAAATTAACTGGACTGTGGGTTCATGGAAATATTTCCATATAATGTATTTTTTGTAGAAATTCATCTTTTCAAATCTCAACTTGTTCTCCATTCATTTTTCTCGGAATCCACCCGATTCTTTTTTCTCATTACACATTTAGCGTTTATTCAATGGAATACTATACCTTTTGAGAGAACAAAAATCAGCGTTTAAAAATTTTTTAGATAATAAATCTTAAATAATTTCTTTATTTTACGGTTTGCATCTTACATCCCTTTCAGCCACAGTCAGTATAGTTTGGATTCAAAGTATTCTGACCACTAAGGCATCCTTCATGATGACACAATGCATTTATATCTTTATCTCCAGTCATTTAGCTATATCACTTTGATTGCAAAAAATTCGGCATTGTGCCGAATTTTTTGCAATTCAATCTTCTTTTCTCGTTTGGAGGTATTTTATCTTCCAAACAAAACCTTTCCTTTTTCTCCTCTTCTCTTGTTAAAAGTTTTGGTTTATGTATTATCTCTCTTTGTCATCTTAACTTATGAGCAGTTTACGAAAATAGTTGGATGAGAGGCCAACAAACCTCGGTTAATCATGGATCAAAGGATAATAATAAAAATGTTCATCCAACCCTCCAAAATTTCATCGCTTTATCAATTTTTATACATAGAAATCTATGCGACGATAAGCTTCACCTGTGCAATGAAGAAGTAATGATGAATATCAGGTCACTTGCGAGCAAGGCGGATTGGCAAACCTCAAGTAAAAACTTTACAAGGTATACTTTCTGATATCGATTCTGATGATTTCGCTGATGATATGTAGTACAGTTCCTTTAACATATAATGAAATCACTTCAATCATAGAAGAACGTGGTGGACCACTTTCGAGTCCACGATTTGATCTTTCTTTTAGATGTGAAAAGAATTAGATATCAGTTGCATCACTTGCTCAGCTTCCAATAATACATACATATCGTTGAGAAATTGTAAAAAATTCGAGATTGCGAACATTTGGAACGAGTTCAAAACGATTCTGACCTTAGATTTCGTAGTACAGCAGTGTAATAGGAATCAAAACCGTAAAGGAGGGGGCTAGAATTTAGTTTCCTGCGAGACGAACAAAAGTTCATTCAGGTTCACATTGAAATTCATGAGAATATCGAAGATAATATGACAAAAGTTTCAAAACGCCTCTTTATTTAAGATATAACCAAATTAAATACAAATGGAGTAGCGATACAGAGCTTTTGCTTCCCTTTTGTCACGCAGTAATTAACTCTTAAGCATTAGAAACAAATCAGAGAAATGTATCTGAACCGAAGGCGAACTATTGCAGCACATAGGAATCTATGCACCCAAAAGTCAATGTATCCCTAAGTAATGCATCGACTTAAAGGAAACAATATCTTAAAGGAAATCATAGCCATTTGTTCCGAATCACACAGAAGCTGTACTCAGTATTCAGCCACTACAGATGACTCCAATGAAGATGCAATGGATTTAGACGAATCATGATTACATCCTTGAGGGAATAGGCCTAAAACGAGAAAAGAGAGTCAGTGAAATGGGTTGTGAACAATGTAAGTAAAAAAGAAACACATTTAATCACAAAGATACTAAACATTTTTTTATAAGAATAAAAGAAATCGTGAATAAGAGATGTATTTACCATCCGAAAACACGGTTGAGCCAAGCCTCGACTGCTACCATGTCGATTCCCAGATCGATGAGTCCGCTGCGCATGACGCTGAACGCAGGATCAGCTCTGAACCTCTCGACCACCTTCAGGATGTCATCCCCCTTCAATTTGGCCATGAGTTCCTGGAATTCTGGGTCTGGCTCACAGGTGGTGTGGAACCAGTCGACGATCTCTTTGACAGGGATGATGGCGAGCATGTCGTTGATCATATTAGTGAGTCCTGACTGAGCAGACGGGAATCTTAGTTGCTGGAGCTGTGGGGGTACGAACGGAGGCTGTCCCAGTAATTGGAGAACCGTGTTGATTGCCTTGTACACGTCGACTCCCTTGCTTTGGATCCAGGCGAGGAACTGGAAAATCCATTAAAGAATGATTCGTTTAGAATGAATTTGCTAAAGAAATTTGTGGTCGAGATGAGTATTCGATTTTGCAATAAATTTTCATTCCAGCTCGTTAGATTCGTTGAATTTTGCATCAGTTATTGGTATGATATTAATTGTACTTTTATTCTATTGTTTTACCTTAAGTTACTATGTTTGATTTTAGCAAAATGTGAATTTCTCATTTGATGTTTGCCTTTTTTTTTTGAAAACGATGAAATTTGAGTAGCGAATGTTCCGAGAAAATGATAATTCGTTTTCACTTAATATCCCTTTTCAAAAAAAATTCCTTTTGTTACAAATATTTCGGAAATTCTTACAGCATTAAGTTCATCGGATGCCTCCATGTTGACCACTAGTCCTCTGAAGACGTCTCCTTCCAGGAAAGCCAGCACTCTCTTCACGTCGGGATCTGTGCTCACGTAGGTGATGAGGATGTTGAGGAGGTCGTCGGTGGGAAGAAGGGCGATCAGCTGATCCACTAGAGTTCTCAAAGATCGTGGAGAGACACGGAGGGATGGGATGGGCCTAGAGAAGGACAACGTGTAGATGTAAGAGGTTTCGTAAGACGTCTTCTTTTCTTCCCATTAATATTTAAATATTAATCCATCCTCGAATTTCTTATATCGGTCGGTGTTATGAGAGACGTATTTACCATCCGAAAACACGGTTGAGCCAAGCCTCGACTGCTACCATGTCGATTCCCAGATCGATGAGTCCGCTGCGCATGACGCTGAACGCAGGATCAGCTCTGAACCTCTCGACCACCTTCAGGATGTCATCCCCCTTCAATTTGGCCATGAGTTCCTGGAATTCTGGGTCTGGCTCACAGGTGGTGTGGAACCAGTCGACGATCTCTTTGACAGGGATGATGGCGAGCATGTCGTTGATCATGTTAGTGAGTCCTGACTGAGCAGACGGGAATCTTAGTTGCTGGAGCTGTGGGGGTACGAACGGAGGCTGTCCCAGTAATTGGAGAACCGTGTTGATTGCCTTGTACACGTCGACTCCCTTGCTTTGGATCCAGGCGAGGAACTGGAAAATCCATTAAAGAATGATTCGTTTAGAATGAATTTGCTAAAGAAATTTGTGGTCGAGATGAGTATTCGATTTTGCAATAAATTTTCATTCCAGCTCGTTAGATTCGTTGAATTTTGCATCAGTTATTGGTATGATATTAATTGTACTTTTATTCTATTGTTTTACCTTAAGTTACTATGTTTGATTTTAGCAAAATGTGAATTTCTCATTTGATGTTTGCCTTTTTTTTTTGAAAACGATGAAATTTGAGTAGCGAATGTTCCGAGAAAATGATAATTCGTTTTCACTTAATATCCCTTTTCAAAAAAAATTCCTTTTGTTACAAATATTTCGGAAATTCTTACAGCATTAAGTTCATCGGATGCCTCCATGTTGACCACTAGTCCTTTGAAGACGTCTCCTTCCAGGAAAGTAAGCACTCTCTTCACGTCGGGATCTGTGCTCACGTAGGTGATGAGGATGTTGAGGAGGTCGTCGGTGGGAAGAAAGGCGATCAGTTGATCCACTAGAGTTCTCAAAGATCGTGGAGAGACACGGAGGGATGGGATGGGCCTAGAGAAGGACAACGTGTAGATGTAAGAGGTTTCGTAAGACGTCTTCTTTTCTTCCCATTAATATTTAAATATTAATCCATCCTCGAATTTCTTATATCGGTCGGTGTTATGAGAGACGTATTTACCATCCGAAAACACGGTTGAGCCAAGCCTCGACTGCTACCATGTCGATTCCCAGATCGATGAGTCCGCTGCGCATGACGCTGAACGCAGGATCAGCTCTGAACCTCTCGACCACCTTCAGGATGTCATCCCCCTTCAATTTGGCCATGAGTTCCTGGAATTCTGGGTCTGGCTCACAGGTGGTGTGGAACCAGTCGACGATCTCTTTGACAGGGATGATGGCGAGCATGTCGTTGATCATGTTAGTGAGTCCTGACTGAGCAGACGGGAATCTTAGTTGCTGGAGCTGTGGGGGTACGAACGGAGGCTGTCCCAGTAATTGGAGAACCGTGTTGATTGCCTTGTACACGTCGACTCCCTTGCTTTGGATCCAGGCGAGGAACTGGAAAATCCATTAAAGAATGATTCGTTTAGAATGAATTTGCTAAAGAAATTTGTGGTCGAGATGAGTATTCGATTTTGCAATAAATTTTCATTCCAGCTCGTTAGATTCGTTGAATTTTGCATCAGTTATTGGTATGATATTAATTGTACTTTTATTCTATTGTTTTACCTTAAGTTACTATGTTTGATTTTAGCAAAATGTGAATTTCTCATTTGATGTTTGCCTTTTTTTTTTGAAAACGATGAAATTTGAGTAGCGAATGTTCCGAGAAAATGATAATTCGTTTTCACTTAATATCCCTTTTCAAAAAAAATTCCAGTTTGTTACAAATATTTCGGAAATTCTTACAGCATTAAGTTCATCGGATGCCTCCATGTTGACCACTAGTCCTTTAAAGACGTCTCCTTCCAGGAAAGTAAGCACTCTCTTCACGTCGGGATCTGTGCTCACGTAGGTGATGAGGATGTTGAGGAGGTCGTCGGTGGGAAGAAAGGCGATCAGCTGATCCACTAGAGTTCTCAAAGATCGTGGAGAGACACGGAGGGATGGGATGGGCCTAGAGAAGGACAACGTGTAGATGTAAGAGGTTTCGTAAGACGTCTTCTTTTCTTCCCATTAATATTTAAATATTAATCCATCCTCGAATTTCTTATATCGGTCGGTGTTATGAGAGACGTATTTACCATCCGAAAACACGGTTGAGCCAAGCCTCGACTGCTACCATGTCGATTCCCAGATCGATGAGTCCGCTGCGCATGACGCTGAACGCAGGATCAGCTCTGAACCTCTCGACCACCTTCAGGATGTCATCCCCCTTCAATTTGGCCATGAGTTCCTGGAATTCTGGGTCTGGCTCACAGGTGGTGTGGAACCAGTCGACGATCTCTTTGACAGGGATGATGGCGAGCATGTCGTTGATCATGTTAGTGAGTCCTGACTGAGCAGACGGGAATCTTAGTTGCTGGAGCTGTGGGGGTACGAACGGAGGCTGTCCCAGTAATTGGAGAACCGTGTTGATTGCCTTGTACACGTCGACTCCCTTGCTTTGGATCCAGGCGAGGAACTGGAAAATCCATTAAAGAATGATTCGTTTAGAATGAATTTGCTAAAGAAATTTGTGGTCGAGATGAGTATTCGATTTTGCAATAAATTTTCATTCCAGCTCGTTAGATTCGTTGAATTTTGCATCAGTTATTGGTATGATATTAATTGTACTTTTATTCTATTGTTTTACCTTAAGTTACTATGTTTGATTTTAGCAAAATGTGAATTTCTCATTTGATGTTTACCTTTTTTTTTTGAAAACGATGAAATTTGAGTAGCGAATGTTCCGAGAAAATGATAATTCGTTTTCACTTAATATCCCTTTTCAAAAAAAATTCCAGTTTGTTACAAATATTTCGGAAATTCTTACAGCATTAAGTTCATCGGATGCCTCCATGTTGACCACTAGTCCTCTGAAGACGTCTCCTTCCAGGAAAGCCAGCACTCTCTTCACGTCGGGATCTGTGCTCACGTAGGTGATGAGGATGTTGAGGAGGTCGTCGGTGGGAAGAAGGGCGATCAGCTGATCCACTAGGCTTCTGAGGGACTTTGGAACTCTGGCATAGTGCTGGCTAATGTAGTCAGCAATGGCTTTTTCAATGGCGTCGACATCTATGCCTTGCTTTCTTAGTACGTCAGTAAGTGCTCGGTATTCTTCGCTGTTGTGTATATTATCAATGAGATCACGGAATTCTTGAGACCTCAACTTCATGATAAGATCTTGGAAGGCTGGATCAGGAAGGCATGTGTTATAGAACCATTTCTTGATTTCAGGAATTGGAATCTTTCCAAGAATGTCGTTGATCATTCTGATAATCCCTGATTCCCTCACTGCTTTCTGTCCCACAGTTGGTGGTGGTATTGTTGGGAGGCCTAGGATCTTGCGGAAGATGTTTTGGTAGGTATAGATGTCAACACCAGCGTCGCTCATGTACTTCAGAGCCTGGTGAAATAATTTACGAGTTAATTATGTATGCATGTGTTTCCTTTAGGTGAATATTGGGAATGGAATAGTAAGAATGTTTCATTACCCTTAAGATCGTTCCTTCAGGGTTTAAATGTAGTTGTAAAATTGGCTGTAAGCATCCATTTAGCGAATTTGTTGTATCTTTATTATCAGGTTTAATATGAATTTTTCCTTTTTATCGAATCAATTCGAGTAGTAGCCCTTAATAGTTAGGAAATTTATTGTTTTATTCCCATTTATATAGATAAGGCAAATTAACTGATTGTCAATACGAAGACAGCCATGGTGAGTCACAAAGAAACTACGTTCAATCAGATGGATTTACCCCCATCGTCGTGAATTACATATGGAATCGGTGCTTTTGTC
This sequence comes from Pachydiplax longipennis, assembly GCA_036926295.1. Classification (NCBI taxonomy): domain Eukaryota; kingdom Metazoa; phylum Arthropoda; class Insecta; order Odonata; family Libellulidae; genus Pachydiplax; species Pachydiplax longipennis. The sequence continues at coordinate 5,420,641 of JAVFKF010000024.1, read as the reverse complement.
CCAACTACATATCCGAATTATATTATGATCAAGGGTGAGAGCGTAAGATGTTCGAAAAACTCTTCGAATGCCTAAACGTCTGTGAACGTCAGACCAGCTTTAAAGGGAGACTCAAGTCCTATTACAGACACCTACGAGCATTTTAATGGCGAAAATAAGTAGCTTGAGTACTCACGTCTTGGTATTCCTTCATCGCAACTACTTTGTCAGTCAGAGTCTTGAACGTGTCAGACCTGAGAAAAGCGTAAGCTTCCTGCACATCCTGGTCAGTGGCCAAATACTCATTTACCACGCCAAGGCATTCAGCGAATGGAATGAAGGCAATGAATTCCTTTAGAAGGTCATCCAGTGTTTTGGTGCTCACATGCTTCTTGTGGAACTGTTCCCTTACTGTGAAAAGTGTATGGACAAGTCTTTAGAGAAAAGTAAACTTTAACACACTTAACATTCAAATAGACGTCAACGCTGCGAAATGTTTTAACCATTGGTTTTTGCTTAGGAATTTCAAAATTATATATTATTATTATTATTCGACCCTTAATTAGCCGAGGTTAGGCCCGAGCGGGCCTCTATTCCACCTAACCTCGTATGATGATATTACTTGGTAATCAGTAAAGGAAAAAATTTAAAGAAAAGAGAGGAGAAAAAAAAAACGAAAAAGGAAAGATTTGGTTAGTGGGAAAAAATCTCCACAACTGAAGGTTGATAGAGAAAAAAACCCACCATGCGGGAAACACAAACACAAGAAGGGGGGCGAAAAAAACCCGCGAAAACATAGTGAGAAAAAAATGAATAAAATAAAATTATTTTTAAAGTTCAAGAACGATAGAGAATAAGAGAGAAGTAAATATAACGATAATGATGAAAACAGACCAAATCATGATCAATTGAAATTTAAAAAAATTAAAAAATGGAAAAAATGGAGTAATGACATGAGATACATCCAATAATATACTTGACTATCATGAAGTTAAATTCAACATATATCAGATGATTATACTTTAAAACATTTCATTAAGAGTAATATCTCTTATTTAATGAAGCAGAAAGGGTGAAAAATTCTATTTGCAATATTTTGGACATTCAGGTGATCATTATGTCAACCATCGCTTGAATATAAAATTAAAATTTCATTTTAGGGATGCATTCCATCGAGGGAGGAACAAAAGAATTAATTTTGTGGAAGATTCCGAAAAATTGTGGTCACATTTCAAGATAATTAGTTACGTAATTGTTTTCTAGATGCTATTAGTTCCTCGATTTCTTCGATAATACAAAATTCCTATTCTATTCTCATCTTTACGTCAAGATTGAAAGATTTTTAAAGATGAATAGTCCAACTAACTAATTAACTTATTTAAGTAATTTCACTTTTTTCCTTTACATTCGCCGTTGTGATATCAAGCTATTCTCATTACCAGGAATGATGACACCGGCGTTGGCCAGGCCGACCACAGCAAGGAAGAGTAGAGTGACCCGCATCTGGAAATAGAAAGATATACTATTTATTTGACTACTTAATTCGGGGAATTCCAGAAGCCTATTACCGTTTCCAGAAATATTTATTAAATGACAGACTGTTCAATCATTTTATCTAACAGTAAAATAACAATCGGAAAAATTTTGTTAACTAATAGTTAATAAAAATTTGTAGGAACCGAAATAATTTCCACAATTTTTCACGATAAATGACATTTCAATACTATATTTATCCATGGTTAGTATTTTATTCATCATCAAATCATTATTTAAAAGAATTGCCTTACAAGTTTGATAAAAGTTTCATAAGAAGTATATTTAATCAAGACTCATCGTTATTGTGGGTTTCGGAATCACCTCGGTAGAGAGTTAAGGGGCGCTTCAATTAGATATGTTTAAAATGTAAATCTTGCGAATCTAATTTTAAGGAAAACATCGCATATTTAAAAAAATTAAAGACACATTTGGAGTAAATATAAGATATTTCTATGGAAAATTAATTGAGTTTAGTTGGTTATTAATTTCATTTTTAAAAGATATTTGAAAATTATTTTCAGAAATCTACGCATTAATTTATCAACTTCATAAAATAATAATAGAAGGCGTTTCTGTTTCTAACCCTATTTAAAAAATCATCAAATTGAGGTCTAGAGTAACGATTGAGTAGCTTTACTTCCTATATCATAGATCAAAAACATATAAGATGGAATATTCAATGGATGCTAATCTCTATCATAAATAGAGGAATTCATCTAGAGGGGAATCAATCTTTTAAATTTAAATATGAGTCATGACGATATCCAAGACACGATTAATATGGTGCATAGAAATTTTTATTTCCCTGTTGAGAATCAACAGGTTTTTCAGCTAGTATATTAATAATAATAATTAACTGATTGTACTATGTTCCGTTTTCCCGTAATATTTTCAAGATACAGCTGTAAATTGTTTTTGAAGACATCATTCTTTGCTTTATATATTGATAAATGACAGAATTTGCTTAATATTTTATTACCCCTCAGGAATAGAATTTTTTTTTTAAAACAGAAAAATTTTGGCCTAAAATTTCCTTCGGCTGTATTTTCACTCGCGGAAGGATTTTCAATTCTCATTCCGTTGGGTAAATTATGTGAACTGTAATCAGCAGTTTCCTGAAATGAGTTGTCACAGCAATATAGAGATATTACAATACTAGAAAGGAAACGCAGAGAAGATGTTCCCGGACGTGATTCCATGCCAGTGAACTGAAATTTTGCACATTTCAATTATTATCGATCATTTAAATACATAACTGACTTCCCAAAGAAAGGATATGATTTAATAATAAACTTACCGGTTATGCGATAGATCAAAACAGTTTTTCTTCAGGTCCAAGACGAAAGGAAAGCAGACGATACTAGTGCTCCGATACTTCCGAAAGACGGCATAAAACTAAATATGAAGAGACATCGCTCTCTACAGTGCGTTCAGAGGGAGTTGGTAAGTGTCAGGTAGTGCAATAAAAGTTGCCGTTAGAACGAGCAGCTGGATGTAGGAGAGGTTTGAAAATAGTCCTCTGCGTTTCCTTTCTAGTATTGTAATTTTCAAATTTCAGGAATTAGGATTCACAAGCACGCTTATATATGCGGACAGAAGTATTTGCGCTTAATTTGAAGAAATGGGTGACTCACCGCGGAAAAAATTCTATAACTTCCGGAAAATAAGTTTAAAATTCACCAAAAGAAGAAAACAGATATAGATTAAGATTACGAAAGACTACGTTAAAGAAAAAAAGAGAAAAAAATTTTTTCGGCAGATGGGCTCGAACCCGACAAAAATGTCATTTTCATTTCAAAAGTTAATTTTCCGTGAAAACTATCACAGATAAAACCCAACTTTGGGGGTGATTCGTCAATATTGACTCGATATCTATCACATTACCGAGTCTTACCACTTAAATCGCGTCCGACGGTGTGTAGACTCCTTGTTAGTATACTTAGTAATGTTAGAAAATCTCTTCGTTAGGTTTTGTTGTTCACTTTGTCCTGTCGTTACGAAAGAAACCCTCGCGAATGTTAGTCGAACTCGTTTTATGCTAAAATATTACGAAATAAATCCTAAAATATTACAGAGAGATTGTATTGACTGAAAATATTCAGGGCAAGGGCGTATGCTCATTCTTACATATGATATGAAACATCCATACCGTATGAATATCTTCAGTGTAAATGGAAAAGCCTCTCCGGGTTGCATTATTAAATACTAGCTGAATAATCTGTTAAAATTGACTAAAATTTTGAGCAGTAACATAAATTAATGAAAATAATAAATTATCCATTGGAAAGTAATGTTTGGTTTATGTTTTTAAAGAAAAGAATTTATATAACTAAGTTAAGGAAATCTTTGATTTTTTTAATGAAAACAATATGAGTTACTATGGTAAACGATTTAATTTATTTATGAAAAGGTAAAAAGATGTAATTTATAAAAATTATACGCTCTTAATCATCCTTCAGTCAGTGGAGGGAACTCGCTTGCCCTCTATCGGCGCACACCTGAATCATACGCACTTTCAAATATGGATTTCTTCTTCTTTAAAATAGGATGCATTCAAAATAGAATATGGTTTTATAGGTAAAACATATTTCCGCATGATAATACGGAACTAAGCAGAGGATGAATTTTTGTAGTGAATAATAGACCGTAGGTATTCTGATAAATACAAATAACAATATCAGACGCAAGAATAATCCGTAATACCTTTAAGTAATAGAAAATATGCTACTTATAGAGAGGAGAAAACTAAAAATGACTTACCTTTCCGTTGTAGATGGACGGCGACTCAACTCTTTTCAAATCCCTCCCGCTTCTTATAGTTCTCTGGAGCTGATAAATTATTTTTTTTTCACTTGCTCAAGAGGGCCTTGAAAATCCGTTCTTTAACAATGACCGGCAAATGCGCAGGCGATGCTTATCTCAAGGACAAATAGAATTTCGATTATCAAAATCATTTGAGAAACAAAAATATCGAACGATCTCATAATTTTTATCGGATCATCAGTCGAGATGGTTTCAGATGATTAGCCGAACTCAGCTGAATGTACATGCCTGATGTCACAATTCTCTGTGCACATCACGAATTAACTTAATGTTTCTTGCTCATACGTGCCCAGAGTTAAACGATGAAAGATTATCGTTATTATTTTTTTATTAATACTTATTATTTGACCCTTTATTAGGCGAGGTTACCGAGTACTTATTACCGACAAGAATTTGTTTGCTTTGCAGAAATAGAGTCTTATTTTTAATAATTAAAGTATACGGGTTTAGTCTCAAGTTTAGCATGTAATTATGTATGTGATGCTAAAAATGTCAGAATAAATTGTCTGAATTTGAAAATTATTCGCTATTGGATTACTAAAATTAGTTATCCAATTAACTATGGCCAATAATAGCATGTAATAGAGTAAAATTTTTCTGTGTTACAATTTTCTGTCTCAATACATAATATATAATTATTTTCATTGTTCTTATTGTTGCTTTTATCATTGTTAAAAATTGTAGTTCTATTATAAGTAGCAGCTTGGCTGTTCTCTTGTGTCGCTCTGTTATCTTTTCAGCTGTTATCTTGTGATTTGTGATCCAAATTTTGAGTTCATCAAACCATGAAAACAAGCTAACAAAATTAATGTATTAAGTGCTTTTAACGTGTTATTTTAGTTGAAATAAGCTGAAATATTGTCCGTATTTATATAATCTTAGTGACTGTCAATATTTACAGTATGGAAAAGTGTTCTCGCTGTGATAAATACCATCCAAAAGGATGGAAATTGTGTCCTATGTTATGGCTGTAAAAGCCATTTTCAGTGCTCTGGAAATACTTTCAGATCGAAATCTGAGGGTAAAAGAAGAGATTAGCAGAAGAATGGTAGGGACAGACTACGCTATATAGTGGAGGACATATCCCTCTTACGCTGTGGAGGACCAGTAACAACTGTTTGAAAGAGGGTCGAATTAATTAAGGTCTTAGCCGTCTTGTAGAAAAATTTGAATTGAATATTGAAAAACTATCAAAATTTTATGAGTATTAAAATGGGAGTTTCTGAGTTAACAATATCTAACAGTGATTCATCTAAAGGTATTAATGAGTTAAAGTATTAAATGCATGTGAAAGATAAATAAATAACCGTACTTGAAAATTTCGAAAACAACGAAAGGAGCAGAAGAGTCGAAATTCATGGGCTAGAAATGTATATACAAAGAAGCCTTTCTTTAGCTATCTACTTAGTAGTAGTACACACTTAGTAATACCACTTGTACCATATGGTAACGTAGATTCATCATAAGCGAAAGTGGTCGCTTCACTTTAAATGTATATTTATTCATATTACCGGAGACCAGTGTATTTTATCTAGAAAAAAAGGTAGTAAAAATAATAAAATATTTGATAATGGCACCAATAGACGAAATATAAATGAAAACCTAACCCCATTGTTTTGGAAAGTAAAAATTAAATTTAAATATAAGAGCTTTGAATATTCTTGGATTGAAAACGGCAGCCGAGTTGTCCTTCTGTTAAGATTATAAATGAGGATGAAGATTTGTTAATCCATACGGCTTCTTTACATTCTTGTTTTTCCATTAATTTTGATTTTTATTTCCGTCTTTGGAGCGATATCAACTGCTGGCCAAGTTCTAATAAACATATAATTTCCGCATATCTTAAAATGAATATAAGACACTTTAGAATGAATTTTGACGAGTTCATTACATTTCTGGTTGTTATATGGATGTTATAGAATTAACTGAAATCTCTGAATATGAATATGATTTTTTTCTTTAAAATTGGAGGATATTCAATTCTTGGAGAAATAAAGGAGGAGGGGGCCAAATTTCATTTTTTTCACGTCTTCTTTTAAATTTAGCTGTATCAGATTTCAATACATTCCAGTTGCTAGCGGGTAAACTAGAACTAAATTACAGGTACATTATGCTATCCTGCATTTACTGTCCTCTTCAAATGAAAACTTAAAGATTTATTGAGAGAGTTAAAAAAATTTAAGAGTCTTGAAACTGATGGCTAGTTAAAAGAATGTGTCTAAAGCATATTCTGTAAATATTTTGTATACATCCTTAAATATTATGCTGCCAGAATATATTTACCATCGATATTTTTATATAACTTTGATATAAATTATATTGTTATTGTATTTGACTGAACAGAAATTACGAGACAAGAAATGATTTCTTTATTGCTCAAGATTTCACAATTTGGTAAACATCTGTTGGATTTCATTGTGCCATATTTGTGGGATATGTAAAAAACATGTATTTCACGTCAAATCTGGATGTTGTTTCAATAAAAAATTTCTAATTTGATCATTAAAAGAATGAGCTGAAACGAAAGTAGTTTTGGCTGTGATAAATTTAAAGCGTCACGCTCGTAATTTTGGCTCCGATGCTAAGTTCTTGTATTAGACTCTTAGAGAAAATTTAACCCAGCGTTGTATTCTATGCAATACCGATGATTTTGGCCCCTAATTTCATCGGGATAGTTCCATCGGGAATAAATCTATTCCTTTACTGCACTTTCCATTACGACGTCGATAGCTTTCTTTTAGCCTTTGTCTAACTACGATAGCGAATAGATCTGTGAAGTGATGACTGTTTTACCACAAACAACGCAGGCCGTTTTGTTTATTTATGCGTTACTTTATTCTTACTTTTATGTATCGTATTTATGGAATTATTTTCTAATATTGCCTCGTAATAGGGTATAATTTTAAAAGAAGAAGCACTGATAAAACCAAAGGATTTTCAAGTCTTCTTGGCGGTATATAGTAATTCAAAATATAAACTACTCATACTATAAATAGAAAATTTTTAAAAGTATCTCATAACATAAATTATAAGCTAAAATTAGGAGGTCAAAAATGATAATTTGTTCGACTTATTTTAGAAACAGAAGGGTAGACCTGGTAGACCGAATAGGTCGAAAAAAGACCTGTTGTACGGAATACAACGCACTATTTTGTCATGAATTTGGGCGCGACTTACGAAAGGTTAAAACTGCCAGAACCAACCTTGTTATCAACATCTTGGAGGTATTTTAATGATGAATTTGGAGTGCTTTTGATCTTAGGAAAAAGACGATAGAATGATCTTTAATAGCTTCGTAGCGCCATAATTTTGTGCTAATGTGAGAAGGTTCACCACAGAATGAATTTTATGTGGCCAAGATCAACTTTGTAGAGGAAGAAAACACTAAAGATCGCCATACTAAATTGTAATTTCACAGATTATTAAATTTATTCGAGGCAACTTATTTCCCCATATCTACCCCCTCCTCCTCCAATCTTTCCCCTCCTTACATACAGTACAACTCCGATGCAAGACTATCTGAAGATGTCTACTTGTAGACGAAGCTAGCTGCATCGAATAATTTATCCTGTAGAAATCACAAAATAATTTTTCGATTCATGAGTATCACATAAAACAATTTATTCTTGCAAATTTATTTGTACCATCACATCTGATTCGTCTGATGGTCCATTGAAATAGGTACATAGCATAAGTACTCATAGTACTCAAAGATACTCATAGTTTGAGTAGAAAATTTTCGGGTATTTGCTGGTTTTCCCTTCAGTTCGATTTTTGAGAAAATCGCATTTGCATGGGACACGTTCCCAATAACCTTGCATATGTCGTAATTTTGAGACAAGATTTTAATATGATTTCAAAATTTAACATATGATGGACATATTGCTTTTTATAAGAGAAACCGGAAAATCAAAATGACATAGTTTTCCTCAAAAAAATTCCCAGCTTTAGTTATTTTCCAAGCCCCAGTTAGAAGGGTAGCTATCATAGGATAGAATAGTTTGACACTGTCACGGGTGCACACGCAAATGAGAGTAATTCTTTTGGGAAAGAGGGTATATTTTATTCATGTGACTCAAATGCCGATAGTTTACCAGCCAAAAGATTCATGAAGAAATCTATCGAGGTATCCAACTTCGACTCCCAAGTTTATAAGCCCTTCGTGAATGATTTTAAAAGAAGGATCCTCTTTTACTGTTTTCACCACAACGCTGAATGAATCACTTTTCAGCTGCTCGATGAGTTCTTTGAATTCTTTGTCTTCTTCGCATACGTGATGATACCAGTCCTTGATGTCATCCATGGGCAGTATGTCATTGATATCGTTGATCATATGTGTGAAACCGGACTGCATTTTGGTTTCCGTTGGGACGATGAGAGGCATTCCAAGGAAACCAAGGGCAGCATTGGTAAGGCTGTAGATGTCAACACCACGGGCGTAAAGCCAGTTGAAAAACTGTGGAGAATATAGATACGCATATTTTAATGTTTTTCTAGTTATATTATAATTTATAGTAGCCTAAATATAGAAAATCATATTGTGCATCGTTTTCAAGCCTCCGAAGTAAGTTTTTCTCCACTCCGGGTTGACCCGGAGTCACCGGATTTTGATGCGTTTACTCCATTTTCCGGCTTTAATCATTATTTTCCGGATCAACGAGTTATGCTTTAATCACCCTGTTTTATCATAAACTTTGAAATTATTAAAAAAAATTAAAATAGGATATTACAGTTTGAATAAAAATTCACTGCGAAGAGACGAAATTTGTGTTACATGCAGTAAGGAGAAAAAACAATCTTTCTAAACGTAATCACAAGACGCCGTTTGCCGTCTCTAGTTATTTCAAAAAGATGCTATTTCAAGAGATACAAATTCTGACTTAAAATCTGACGGCTTTCTTAAATCACCTGGTTTTGGTTATGAAAGGTCGCCATGAGGAATAACAAAGCTTTCTGAGAAACGATAATGTTTGAAATATAGTATACTCCTAAACCGTATAAAAGGTAAGAACAAAAAGTAAACTTACTTTTGGTGTATTTCCTCTGCTGCGATGAGGTCCAAAGTTACAGGGAACACACAAGTCACTATGGCGCTATTTGCCTTATCTTACAAACAATTACTTACAAACCCTAAAGACCCATTACATAAATATCCGGTATTTATGAAATAACGTGTAAAGGATGCAACAATACTTACATTGGACAAAGTAACAAAAAATAGAAACAAGGTTTAAAGAGCATATTGCACACTTCAGAAATAACAGATTAAATAAATCAAGCGTTTTATTACAAATCCAAAAATGCAAAGTCTCATACACCTAGACAATTTAAAAATGCTCTAAACCGTTCAAAATAATTCAAAACTTGACGCTTTCGAAACCATATTCATACACAAACCACAATTGAATAGCGACCGAGGCCCAATTCCTCCCTCACCATTGTTTACACCCATTCCACCATCCTCCACCCAGGTAAAATTACAATCGCACACAAACAACCCCCATCTGACAGAGACCCTGCAAAGGAGCCAGAAGAGGTTCACAGGTCTCCTGAGTTACCCCCTGGGGTACTTGTAACCCAAGACGGTTGGGAGCAACCTGCAGAGGAGCCGTCTAATGGCTCTCAGGGTTCCAGCATCGGGAAATCAAATCAGGAAGGTTTCCACATAGGTATAAATACAGTCGCAGTAACATACCAAAATCAGTCCAGCAGTGCTGCTGAAGATGAGAACATAGCTCTCGAAATGCACATATAGCGCCACAGTGACTTATGTGTTCCCTGAAACGTTGGACCCCATCGTAGCAGAGGAATCACATCAAAAGTAAGTTTACTTTTTGTTCTTACCTTTTATACGGTTTAGGAGTATAATATATTTCAAACATTAAACCAACAACCGTGACTCTTTCTTTCTCTTCCATTGAGAAACGATAGTCACGGGTTCGACCTTACCGAGTGTTATATATTTCCTTAAGGAAGTACCTTAAGGTTGTTCAGCTCGAAGCAATAGTTTTCTTTTGGAATTTAAATTTCGATCTATTAATTATTACTATTTCGATATCACAGTAAGGATCTCCATCTTTGAATCTCCAGAAAAGAATTTCATCGAGAAGCTTTCTATAGTTAGTTTTTTCTAGCAGTTTTTGCGAAAATTTTGATAAAATAAATTAAGCTATAATTTTAGACAATTTAAGATAAAATACGATGACAGTAAAATTTTTATTTAATGAAAACGGTTCACCCTGACGCCTCACATTAGAAAGCAAGAAAAAGATTGGAAATTAAATATCATAATATTACAACACAAAAGGATGCATTTAATGTAGTACTCCTTAGGTTATGAAGACGAGGAATTACGTATTCCACAGTGGCTTAGAAAATTAAAGGCAAAAGGTGACATTTTCATGACTGGTACTCGAATGCAGTTCTCTCACTTTACAGTGAGGTATTCTAACCATTTAACTATATTGCAAATTCAATTCAACCGAGAAAATGGGACGTTCTGTGAGCATTTTCAGGCGTCCCCACTTTTCTTTGCATTACTTGTATTCGTACCTGGATATTGGCAGATTCAAGTCATTTTTAACTTCTCTTTTTCCTTCGATTTATATCCTAATTTAATAATCATTGTAAAATGTTCTCTGGTGCGATATTAGCAGCCCTATAATTTGTTCAGAAATACTATGTGTCATTGCTGGTACTTGGCACATTCTGTTTAGAACCTGTGGTATTTGCAGGAACATTTCTCGGGTTCTCAACCGGTTCGTAGATGGTCGACTGCCATCTCCATAGCATATCAGTCGATAGCAATATCAGTACTAAGATGGCAGTCGAAAAATCGGACCTGCTCCACTCCAGTTGAGAACCCGAGAAATGTTCCTGCAACTTATTCACCAGGAAAGCACCAGATGTTTCACCTGTGATATTTGCGTGTTAATTATGGAAAAGGAAAAAGTAAGACAGGATTTAACATCTGGAATTTATATTTTAAGGCCAGAGAAAAAGTTTACTCAAAATTAATTCATATTTCTACCGGAAAACGTGCGGTTACTATATACTAGCTGAGTTCCCTAAACAGTTGTCCAAAACTTTGAATTCGAAAGCATAAATTAAAACGTTAAAACTTTGATGATAACAACATTAATGAATAAAGAAATTGAAAATATGATTGAAACGACGTTTTTTATGCTTTTAATTTTGTACCAAAAGATTATAAATCAAGGTTTCAAGTCTGCATTGTTTAAATCAATAAATATATATAGATAAAGTTTATCAACTACGTTAAAGTAACTATTCTTACTTAAAATTTCCAACGTGAAAAAATGAGAAACGAAAAGTTTTACCCGTACTACTTAAATTTAAGTGATATGGTAAAAAGTTGAATATTTTATATTACTTCACAGTATGGAGATCTACCACGACTTCGTCTACTACCACTAATGCTATTAAAATGCATATTTTGGAAAGCATAAACATCTAGACTGGCTATCATAATTATGTTACCTCTTTCAACTCCTTTAGGCCCTCCAATTTGACTATCAAGTTTCGAAAAGTATTTCCCTTCAAGAAAGCAAACACTCTCTTCACATCATCATCATTTTGCATGTATGTTTTGATAATGCTGACAACTTCATCAATAGGAATAAAAGCAGCGAATTCATCCGCTAGGCTTTTGAGGCTTCTAAGACTCCTCATATGCTGTCGGACGAAATCGTCCAGCGCATTTGAGATCGCATTGACGTCTATCCCATGGGAATCGAGAGCTTGGACCAGTTGTTTGTACTCGGGAGAGTCAGTCACTGCGTTCACAAGCGTCGTAAAATCAGTAGTCAGAATCCTCGTTATAAAATTCAAGAAATCGTCATCCTTCATGCAAATGTTGGAGAACCAATTCTTCATGTCTTGCGCAGGAAGTGCGTTCAATAAGTCTTCGACCAAGTGAATGACTCCTGACTGACCATCGGTTGAAAAAGTGTTATCAATCGGAGGAAGACTCAAGAGTTGGCGGAGGTAATTTTGATACTTGTAGACATCCACGCCTATGTCGTACAGATATAGGAGGCACTGCAATGAAAGAGTGGTCAATTAAAAACGATGAAAATGAATGTCTGTCCACAACTAGCAGAAAGTTAGGAGGGATGGCCAACTAGTATGAGATAACAGATGACACACACTCCGGCAACAAACAAAGACGCGATAAGAGAAAAATGCTTTGCGTAACCAAAGAGCTTTTTCTATGATAAGTCTCTTATAATATTTTAAAGTTTTATTATTTATTTTAAATTTTATTTCATCACCACAAACGACAAATCTTTTTAGGCAATAATTTTAACTTTTTAACTTTCCCTATTTTTTTCTCTTTTAACTTTTAATGAGAAATTTCACACAGAAAAATATTTATCTTTCTTATATCTGAAGCTTGGTTCATCGCGGAACCTCACCCTTCTCGCTGTTATTTATTTATTATTCTTTTAAATTCTACGATTTTTAAACAAATCTGACAAGAAATTTTACAGTTATTACTTTTAAATGATTAGACCCGCGATTTTATTCTATTTTTAAATTTTACTTGTGGACTAAGTCCTCAGGACCGGGAGCCACGCACAATAGTATTCCATTCGGGGAATCATTTGATGACGAATTTAAAAACTGTATTTAATAATCACAAGTTACTCATTAGTTAATCTTATCTAGTATCCGCGGTACGATTACATGTAAGGTAAAACAGTAAAATTTTGAAACCGGAAAAAATTGTTATCTAAACTGAAAGATTTCAATTGACGTTCAATTTTTACCATGCTATGCTAGGATGTCTTCAATTTGATATAGGCAGTTCGTTGTAACTTTAAGGGACACTTTGACAGAATTCGATCCACAGAAATATGTACCTTCTTAGAACGTCGTGTGACACATTTAGGGAAGTAGCATTAGGCAGCATATCTTCTCGCACACTATTAGAGATTGAGGTGAGTAAGAACATGTTTCCGTGAGCAGCATTTCCTACCATCGTGATGTCTTTCTGGGAATCGAAATACATAATCCCTGCCGATTTATCTATGCTGCAGATAAAAAAACAACACTAGCATGCGGAGGAAGAATACGTTTTCAAGGAGCAAATAACGTCGAATGGCGTTAATTTTTTGTCCAACCAAGTGCAAAACTTCCTAGAAAACCTGCAGAAAAACCGACAGCATAACCTGTCTGATGATAAAAAATTATTCTTAATTTCTTTCTTTCCTTTGTTCTTTTATTCCATGCATTTGTTTGATTCTTCGATATAATGAAACATTTTTCCGTCTTAAGGCGACTATCGATCTTAAAACATCATTTAGAATATTTTTGTTTATTTTCAACTTTTTATTGTCTGCAAAATATGCTTTACAAAGGGCCGAAATTTGTGGATGATTTTATTGTCTAATTTATGTTATTGCGTCTGATATTTTGGAATTAGCAAAAAGGATTTATTTATTTTCCAAGATAAATATATTATTTTGACCCGTATTCACTTAAAATAAAATTTGTGGAGCATTAATGAGTATTTTCAATGCTACCATGAATTCGGTTTAAGTCTTCGTAAATAAATTGCAATTTCTTGCTATAAAGTATTTTTCAAACCTTTTGCCGTGGACCAATAATGTGTGACAATTTTATAGTAATGTAGATGTGAAGTCTTGCGTATGTTCGAAGTACTTTTGAATCATTACGAGTTATTTTTCGCTGTGCTATTGTAAGGAATGCAAACAATAAACGGGAACGTTCTCCCAATAACCGCTTGTTGAAATTTAGAGGAGAACCATGATTAAGTTTGGATAATTTTTATATTCGACGTCCACATTGCTGTACGATCTCAATATTTCATTTTGTAGTGTTCCATATTCCAAACCCAAGTATGGCGTGGGGTATATACGGTGGTTTAGTATTTTATTTTACGTTTGTTCTTTTTCTAGTCTTGGAAAACTCTAATTTTCGTAAGAAACGGAAATTATAATACGACTGTTAGTAAATTAGAGGTGGAAAATATTTGTTTTTTTTTGGGACGGCGTCTTCCAGGAAGGGCCTGGATTATCGACATCTGAGGATTCGCATTTCATAGCAATGTTATTATTACCTTCAGGGACTAACGTGAAATAAGAAGGAAAGAGTTTTTTGTGGTTTTTAACCGCGTGACGTCTAAGAGGTGAAGGAATGGGATGATATCTCTCGAATTAATGAGGATGGATAATTTGTTATTATTAACGAAAACTTGAGATAGATAGAAATATTTCGAAAACAAGTTTCAACTTGACCTATTTGACAAACGATTGTGGGAGTTTTCTAATCTCTTAACTTAATTTCTTAATCGTTCACTCATTAAGCTTCTTAAAGTCAACTGAACTCGAGCTAGCTGAAAGAGAATTCATTTTCTAATCATTCGCCACATGCTATTCTAATTATAGTTACCGCATTATGCTGTGGTGTGCGTTCACTTTGGTCGAAGATCTTGGCAAATTCTTCAGAACGTAGGAATTCGTAGGCTCTCTGAACGTCGGGATCTGTGGCCAGATACTGATCGCAAATTTCCTTCCATTTCTGAAGTGGGATGAAAGCAATTAGCTGTTGTACGAGGTGGTCTATTGATCTCCTACGTACGCCCCTTACGAAATGCCCGCTTATGAAGTCGTTGATGGCTTTCTCTATCTCATCCACGTCTATTCCTTGAGAGCGAAGGACATCTGTTAACTCCCTGTACTCTTGGGTGTGGTGAATTTTAGCAACCAAGTCCCTGAAATCTTGCGAGGACAGCTTCGCCAGAAGATCCTGGAAATCCGGATCAGGGAGGCATGTGGAGTAAAACCATCGCTTGATATCTGCAATGGGCAGCTCGTTTAGAATGTCGTTGACCATTTTGATGATGCCGGATTCATGTTGTGAAGCCTTCGTTTCCAAAGGCGGTGGAATGGTTGGAAGTCCGAAAATCTTGCGGATGATGTTCTGATAGGTGTAGATGTCCACTCCAGCATCGTACAAGTACTTGACGAACTGAAAAATAAATTGCAGTTTGTGAAGAAGTATTGCATGAAAGTTTGAGGTTTGCAAATCAAGCATCTTTCTGTATCAGTCACAGCTTTCAGAGTTTCGCTGGGAAATCGAAGAGACCGAACAAATCAAAGGTGAATGTGGATGAATTTGAATGTTAAGCCTAACCCTCTCTAACATCTACAAGAGAATTTGATTTTACTGCACGATTGCACACTGAAACTTAACATGTATGAAGATAACGTTGGCATCTTTCCAAAACATCGCAAATATTAATGCTTAATGATATCGACTTTAATTAGCCACTCAAACATGTATGAAGGTTGATACGGCAATGTCAAATAAGAATTTAAGTTCTTCATAACCATCAATTAATATTTGCGCATGTGAAAAAGAGATTTCCAAATATTCGTGATTCTAATATATAAAGATATTTCTAGCTTTTTACTAGTTTATACGAATCGATGATTAGATATTTCTCACATCCAAGTGTTTATATATGATTTAAATAAATTTTTGGCCTCTCTGCAAATATAAAATTATGAATAAAATGAAGTAAGTTGTTAAAAAAGAAACAGAGAAACTCCATAAACACAACACAAAAATCAAATATATAATGCAGAATATTGATTAGTATTTCCTGTATAGGTTTAACAAGAAAAGTATAAAATTCATGAGTTATGGTGTGAATGGAAATTTATAGACATTAATGCCTTAAGGTTTCCTTCCTGCAAGATGATCATAATAGAAATAAGGAATATCCTCCCTTGCATTTGTGGGAGCTGTGGAGTTTCTACCTTTAACATTATCCCCTTCTTGTATCCTGTGTGGGCGTTTTCCCCCATCCTGCGTTTTCCTACGTAAACCCTCAATTGAGATGTTTCTAATGCAACCAAAATATTTTTTCTTTGTTTATTTGTATGAATTGATATTATTTCTCTAGACATCAATTAATCGTACTCGATCGTTTTCGATCTAGTTTAAATTTATCAAGTGATGACTTCAGAGAACTTATGTTTAATTCGAAGAAATTTCGAAATATTATTTCCTCTTGAAATTTCCTTTTATTTTAGACTTTTTTCCCTTGATCATTATAATTTTTTCAATTTTATTTCAGGAGCTTTGAGAAGTTTTCAAATCCTATAAGCGAAACAACTTCCAAGTTGACAGGAATCCTGTCGTTAATAAAATGTTTAATTCAAAACAGGAAGTTTACCCTTATTCAACTGCCATTTATTAAGATGAAATAGCGGAAATTACCGAAATATAAAATGTGCGTACTTCAAAAGTGTCTCCCTTTAGATTATTAAAATTAACTAAAACTTTTTAATCATTTAACCTGTGATTTACCAATGCTCTATAAATACTGTAGTGCATCGACGATAAAGAATAACCTCTTACTTTCGAATCATCAAATGATTTTATCCATTGTTCTTATCGATAGACACCACCCCGTTCTTAATATTTGAATGCATCAGTTAATACTGATATTATGAAAACAGTTCCAAAAGTTTTAGTTTTAAGACTGTTCACACCTTGAAAAGTAATGGGATAGCATCAGAGATTATGAGAACCGATTTTCTGAGACAAGATATGAACCACGACTGAAGGAATGGAGGTGTCTTGGTGTGATAGGGCGGAAAACCCAAAGAATTTTAAAAGATCCTGATGTCGTAGAACCATTTTAATTTCTGCTCACGCTTAGAGTTTTAAAAATTTAATTAAGAATATCATAAGCTTATTTTCCCGAGTAGTTATTGACCAACAAATAAGATAATCGGTTTTCAACACAACTCAAATCTCTTTTTGTTAATGCTACCAGATTGGCTGGTTTCTTTTACATAGTTTAAGATAGAGAAAGGGATATATATATATATATATATATATATATATATATATATATATATATATATATATATATAAAAAGTGTTCTACCTTTCGGTAGGTTCATGTGCCCCCACATTCCCTATTTAATTCCCTCTCCTTCAATTCCCGGTAACGTATCCCACCCCTTAATTCGTCTAATAACTTTTGTCTTTGTCTTCCCCTCTGTCTTTTCCCTTGCATTCTTCCCTCGATCGCTTTCTTTAACAATCCCTCCCCTCTCAATATTTGACCCACCCATTTCTTTTGTCTATTTTTAATTACTTCAATCATTACTCTTTTCTCCCCAACCATCTCTAGAACCTCCTCGTTCGTCTTTCTATTGACCCAACTTACTTTCTCCATTCTACGCCACACCCACTTCTCAAAAGCCTCCAATCTTTTAACATCCTCTTTTCTTAACGTCCACGTTTCACACCCGTACAACATTACACTCCACACCAAGGATTTTACCAATCTCTTCCTGTTTCCTTTATCAAGTCCCTTAGTCATCAGTTCCCTTCGTTCCATGAAAGCTTCTTTCGCTAATGCTATCCTTTTTCTAATTTCTGTCGAACATCTTCCATCCTTAGAAAGAAGGCTACCCAAGTATGAAAACTGACCTACTTGCTCTACCCCATCCACCCTTATCGTTAATTTAGCATTCTTTCCCTTTGAAAACTTCATAATCTTAGTCTTCTTTACATTGATTTTCATCCCAAACTCCTTTGCTTTATCGTTTAATGCATTTACTAGGATTTGCAAACCCTTTTCCGAATCGCACACAATAGCTTTATCGTCTGCATATCTTACTGACTTCAGAGAAAAGGATATGCTAAAATTTATTGGTAATTTATTTGGATTATAAGCGTAGGTGTTAATTATGGTGCATTCTTGCTTTTTTTTTGGTCTACAATAATGGATTAAATGGAAATTAAATCCCATGCATTTTTCTCTTTACTAATTTAATATTAATTCATCCTCATTCAGAGTCGTCTCTATAAGATCGATCTGGCGATTCAAATTCCCCCCATTAGATCTTTTCACTGAGTTTTCAGTTATAAAACCGACTCGCACATCCGGAGCGCTGTATCAAAGATATTTTGCTTAGTAAAATAGGTAAAAGACAATAGTTAATAACATGGCAATAAGTTGCCTCAATATAACATGGAATAAGTATTCAATAAGTAATAAAATGTATGAATCATATTTTCAAACTATTAAATATAATTTACTATTGCTTTGAACTGATATTTTTAATGAAATTTTCTAGCTCGATAAAAATTTCAGTATAAAGGTTGCAATACTAAATGCCAATAAGGAGTAATTCCATCCAAAAAATGGAGTTACTATTTATGAAACACTCGAAAAATGACAAAATTATAGCTTTATTTGAACCTAAAGGCTTTTTTCATAATATTCATTGATGATTTTTTATTCTAATGTTAAGTAAAAGGATAAAATATACATATAAATGGTGAATATATACTTACGTCTTGGTACTCCTGCATAGCCACAACTTTATCAGTAAGGACTTTGAATTCATTAGAGCGTAGGAATGTATACGCTGCCTGTACATCGGGATCGTTGGACACGTACAATTCCACGATTTCTTGGCATTTCTCGAATGGAATAAACGAAGCAAACTGCTCGAGAAGATCGTTCAGGTCCCTTGCATGTTGCTTTACAGTTTCATGATTAACTGTTTAAAGAATTAAGTCATGTATTACATAAATGATAAATTGAAAATTAAGCACCAAAAATCATGACCTTAGACACAATGGTATGCATCCGATGAATCAAAATATCTTTTCGTACACATTTCGTACACAGCATTAAAAGAAGCGAATAATGGTACTTATTGAGCTCTTTTGCTTTTAGTAGTACTTCAGACATCTGTAAAATATTATCGGTACCCTCAACTACTAAGTTCATTGTTAAAAGCTGACTTATGTACTAAAAAAACCTCTTGATGAACCGGTAAAGTTAAGTAATATAGGGGAAAAAATTAATATGTACAATCGTTTGGCATTTCAAAGCGATCATCTTGAAAAGAAAAACACTCTCACAGGAGATTTTCAATGTGACATATTTTGCCATCGAGTTAGCATTTTCAGATCTGAAGTTGTCAATATGTCAATGACGAAGCACGATACATTTACTGTGGAAGTGTTCTTCTTTTTAAGACGGTTAGTAGATAGCACTAATTCTTAGCTGATAGTCCTATAATACATGAAACGAAAACTGTATTGATAATGTAAACCGAATGAAAATCTGATTGACACTTCAAACTATTTCTATTTTCGCACTTGCTTTATAAGCGTTGAAAATGGTTTAATGATAGAAAGATGTAATCTTCTCTGGGATTGATTCACTTACCAGGTAAGAAGACGGCTGCATTAGTGAAGCCAATAACGGCAAGCAGAAAATAAATCAACCTCATCTGTAAAGTAAATTTAAGAAATAAAAAGCTTAAAATTGTATTGTAGGCCATTGATTTCAGTGCTAAACAAAATAATCGCATGATTAAGACGGATTGACTCAGAATCTTTCGAAGAGTGAGAACTTTGCTTAGAAACTGAAAATATATATTTAGGTTGAGGTTCTCATGCGAAATGATATTGTTTATAGCAGCCATTGTCAACCCACACGAGGAAGATTTCAGGTCTCAAGTAGGCGATGGGTATTTTCTAGGTGATAAAAACAATGCTAAAAGTTTCTATTAGTTATTTTTAAGTTCATTAAGTGTATCAATAAACATCATCAATAAAAATACTTCCATGAGCACAATTACTGGGATGGTAGGGAAATTAGATCGTAAACAACAGTGAAGGACAACGTATGGTGGACAACGAGAGAGTCACTGATTCAAGTAGGATAAGGTTGATGGAGAAAATTATTGAAACTATCATAACTAAACTGCATTAATTCAGTTCAGTAGAAGTTACCTGTAAAGATGTGGATAATGTTTAATTATGACTGAAGAATAATCATCTAAATTCAATATTTCTTATCATTAGGACTGAAAACGCGTTATTCAGTATGTTGCACGCACTCTCATTATAAATGCGACAATAAAAATTCCTCTAGGGAGGATTTTTGTCATGTGATTATAAACCTTTCTTTAAATTTCTGAATAATATAACTCGAAACGTCAAATAATCTATTCGTTTACTTGCAAACAACTAATAAAGAATTGGAAATCATATAGATAGAAATAGATATCATAGATAGAAGAGCATAGTTCATATATAGGACAGATAGCATTGATAGAAAGCATTTATTTAATTATTGTTCAAAACCGCAGTCAGACTTGTAGCAACGTTAACTTATGTAAAAATATTACCAATATGTCTCACATTTCGTTATCGGCAGGCTCATTCATCAAATTTTTACTTTTACTTATACCCTTATTAAAACATTTAATATTTTTTGGGAAAGGTTGGAAGACTTCTGCAGGTAGACAGTTCCATTTCTTTAATCGTTCTATTTAGGAAAGTGTATTTCCGGGTCTCTGTTTTTCGTTTTACACATCTTACTTTGTAATTATGATCGCGCCTACCCAAGTAATCTGCCTCTTTTACTCTATCATTTAATTCTTTAAACGCAGGAAATCCCGTGAATGTCTTATAGAAAACTGATAGTCTCTTTTGCTTCCTCTTGTCTTCCATACATGGCAGCGACATTCTATTACTTTAAAATTCCGAATAGAAAAGCTCACATTAGACATTAATGTTAGCAATATTAAGAGCATATAAGAATTATAATGTTTTATAAGATGATGACTGAAAGATTAATTGATAAAAATCTATTAAGGATCTTACCAGTAACACTTAATAAAAAACTGAACCTGAATACACGCTGTATTAGCTAAAGTGAGCGCAATATGTAATGAAAAAGAATGGAAGGCATGGTGAGAGGATATTTAAAGAAAATCAAAAAACAAAGGTTACAGAAAATATCGCATGTTTAGGCCGATTCTATAGTTGAAAGAAATGAATACTTAGTAAAATTCCACGACAGATTGAATTCTAACTAATTTCATCAACGAGCTGACATCTTCAGCTCACCTGGACAGTACTCTTATTGATGAAGAGTAGCCGTAAAGACATGTCAGGGCCAAAATAATGGCTTCCCATATACGTGCAGGTAAACCATCAGACTTAAGATAATTTTATAATAAGGAGGAGGTTAATTTGATGATGGCAACTGAGAATTTGTTAACAATGCGGAGTGCAAAATCCTAATTCATCCCGATAATTTTGGAAATAATACCTCAAAAGTATATTTGTTTGGCTGTTTGTTTAAGCAAAATTTTGTTGATTTATAGTTATTTTCCTTGAATTATAAGTAAAGTAAATAAATAAAAGAAGTAAATAAAAGAAATGCCAATGAAAGGATGAAGAATATATAAAAAGAATTACAGCTCTTAGGAAAAATACATTGTATTTAAGAGGTTACGTTGACAAGTGATAAATAATAAACTCTAAATTCGCTTTCTTCACGTGCATCAACTTACTTTGGTTTTCGATAGATTGTTTGATTTGATACCTCATTTTGATTACAATTAAGAATTTCTTAGAGAAGAATGGAGTATCCATTTAAGGTAGTTTTTTTGGATTGAGAAGATATGACTTGTATAGTGTTTTTTGACGTAGTTTCTCGCGATACAGATATTTTCATTATCTTATCTTTTATCGATATCATGAAGCATTCTTAATAAGTAAACATATTAATAAGTTTCTCTTTTACTTTTTATATATTTAAAACTAATCTAAACTAAAAAAACTATGAGATCATACAATGAATACAAGAATCAATTTGATAATCTACAACTAACCTGATTGCGGGTGCGTAGCGGCGTCAAGTCACTGTCTAGCTATACTTCAACGGCGCTGAAATATATCTCAATCATTGAAAAAAGTCGACTTTTTCTATCGATCGAAGATAATATCCTCTCTTTCGTGATAACAAGTATAGGGCTATACTTTTCGAGCAATAGTCATTTATCAATAAAGTAAGATCTTACGATAGATATGAAATTCATCCGTGGCTTGCTCAACAGCTGTCCATCAGATATGTATTTTCAAGAAATTTCCAATGGATACGTTCAAAGTTAAAACTTCCCAAGTCTATTTTTCATGAAGATATCGGGGAATACTATATCTTTCCAAAGATAAAATTCTGTCTTTGAAATGTCTTTGTAAACTTGCTGTCTTTGAAATCTGATAATATTTTGTAAACAACATAAGCTATTGTGGCTATTTCCTTTTACTCACCAATTTATTGCGTCTTCTGCGATTTTCAAAACAATCATATGTAGAAATTTGATGACCAACAGACTGTGTGCCTTAGTTACCTAGCTTGCTAACTTTTGGCGTAGGAAAGTGAGGGTTTTTTTTCAGATTTGTCTCTCTTCGTACACTCCTACCGTTGAAATAAATTATTCACTTACTTCTTCTTTCTATTTTGTTCCTTATTATCATTTTACATGCCCTCGCTATCCACACGTTTCTCTATTAGGTTTTCTTTACAAATGCTTTCTATTTAATTCATTGTACTTGAAGAGCTGTCTAGTAGAACGCATTACTGATGTAATAAATTGAGAATAATCATTTTTTGAAGAATAGATTTCAATAAAAATCCGGCATATCTCTTTTGGCTTTCTCAGTAAGCAAGCAGTATTCTATACTCGGAGGTTTCTGACCTATAATTGATTAATCTACATATTTACATTGCTGTCTTTCAGCGTGTGGCATTGACGAAATTGAGATAACACACTCGACTAAAACTTAATGTTTAACATATTTTGATTAATATTCACAGTTTTCTTAAGCGAAGACTCCATATTAATTATTCACTGGAGTAAAATTACGCATTGCCGTTTATATTTTCTGGTGTAGTTGAAATTAAAACATACTTTTCAGTTATATCAATAGGAGCAATGGTATTCAAAGAGAAATAAGAAAGATATCATTTGTTATTTCTCATTGAACCTATCTTTACATGATTTACATAGCATTTCAGTGTTTGATTTGGGCTGTAATGTTTTTAAAGATGGATTTTATGTTAAAATGACGTGCTTTACATTCTCAACTCTCAAACGTATTAGAAGTAATCTAATATAAAATACAACGTGATAGTAAGACGCATGCTATCCCAAAAGATTTACGAAAAAGACGTTAATTGCGAAAACTGAATCAGAGCTTAAAAATTATAATTAAGGTGAAATTTCTCCATAATGCCGATCGATGACCTATTCGCACTTGAATCTGAGACGATTTAAAAATGCAAAGAAAGCTTTTCTTGGATTCGAGCATATAAGTTAATATTTGGTTCTATCCGATCATCATTTGCTAATAATATAGAACAGTTTTTACCTGGGTGTCTGCACTGTTTACTACCTGTACACGCGCGTTCGTTTTATCGTACGTTGACGAAATTGCATCGCCTTTCAGAGCCTTTTACAAGAAAAGGTTTAAGAATGACTATGTTTTTACTATGAATGTGTAGTCCGCAAAGGAAAAAGTCTTGGAATTATGGTTAGAAATAAGATAAGAGAATCTCACCTTAATCTTTTTAATTCCCCTTAAATAGATAGACCACGTAGTCGCCAATTTTTGGTACCTTATTAGTTAGTATCTCGATAAAAATGCAATATTTCTACATGAAATAATATTCACATTTTATGCCTTAATGTAGTGGTCTTCTATAACAATCCTTAAAGAAAAAAGATTTATATTTTATTCCTTGAATATACAGTAACACCCGTTTAAGACGCTTGAGACGTGAATCCCTTGACTCGAGAAACAGGCCATAGATACCGCTTAAGACACTCATTGGCACGTATATCTGGGGACGGGAAATTCCGCGTCTTAAGCGAGAAACAGAACGGAGTTCTACTTGTGCTGTTACAAAAAATCTTAATGCATTAAATAAGGAAATGAAATTATTTCTCAAATTAGATGTATGGCATAATTAAATATAATGAATTGATTTAAAATAGAACCCATTTCTTGAAGTGTGTGATGGGCCTCGCGTAGGAACAAAGAAAAGGTGAACTTTTACCAAATCAATTTTGAAAAGTTACACAAAACTTTATGTAACGGAAGCGTTATTTTTTTACTGAAATAAATCTATTACTAAAATAATTTACATTATAAATCTTATTTTCTGAAGGTTCTTCAAGTTCCAATATTTCAATTAATGACAATAAATTGGATGTTGAATCAAATGAGAAAGCGATAATATAATCGTGAGGATGGTACCTCGAGACCCGAAATGTCACTCTAAATGCCAATGCTATAATAAGGCCTTAAAATCCAAATTCATACAAATATCGGAATAGCTCCAAATCATTATTATACTTTAAAACTGGTGTGTGATTAGTTAATATATAATAATGGTAAAATAATTCAATAAAGACTAAATTTCTCATCGCTTTACATGGGTGAGTGTTGTTAGAAAGTACTCAAATGGCTGGAAACGAGTTAACGAGTAAAATTACAATCTCAGAGTACGTGTAAAAGTATATCAAATACATGACATTAGAACTTTCATCTTGAGGGGGAAATTAAAATCCATAACTATCACCGTAGAAAAGAATAAATTACGAGAACTTATATTCTCTGAGAACTCGTAGAAGTACTTTAAGTACACGACATAAGACGTGTATTTTGAGATGGATTAAAAAGCAATAATTCATATCTAGATAGAGGACATGGAAGACTACTTTAGACTTTCAAATACGTAAAATTAGTGCAGCGGCTCTGCGAGGTCTCATACAAAATATATTGAGAGATCTGTTCATTTATTTATTAATGTATTTACACATACACAAAATATAGGAATATCACAGTTGAGGCCGATCATCTACCATCCGAAGTAGCTGTGAAGGAATGACTCTATCACGGTCACGTCCACGTCTAAATCGATTAATCCCTGTCTTATGGTCGTGAAGGCTGGATCCTCTTTAACAGCTGTTACGACCACCTTGAACTCGTCCCTTCTCATGCGCGCTAGGACATCTTGGAACTCGGCGTTGGGTTCGCACGTTGTGAAATACCAATTGGCTATCTTATCCAGCGGAAGCAGTGCGAGCATCTTGTCAACCATTTCTGTGAGGCCAGATTGAGTCGATGGACGCGCAACGATAGGCGTCACGTTTGGCAGTCCAAGAAGATCGAGAACAAGATTAAGAGCACGGTAAATGTCCAATCCATATCCATACAGCACCACCAAGAACTGAAAGAACCAATTAATATTATGGCAGTTACACAATAAAACGTATTTTATGAAACTTTAAACAACCATCATTCACTTAGAATGAGAAAATGATGAAACATGAACGAGGAAATCAGCAGGAAGAAATCTCGAAAAAGAGTTATACTTACATTCTTAAACTCCTGAAGAGCTTCTATCTTTACAACGAGTGCTTTGAATTCATCCCCCTTGAGATATGCAATTATGTTTTTTATGTCATCATTGTTGTGTATGTAATCAAGGAATATATCCAATATCTCAGCGGTTGGAATGAAAGTGAGGAATTCGTCAAGGAGGGTGTTTAGATTTCGTGGAGACACTTTGCTGGCCCTTGGATCCATTCTTGCGTTGTTTAGGAAATCTGCGATCGCCTCCTCAATCTTATCCACATCTATGCCTTGGTCTAAAAGCATCTGCTTCATGTCTTTGTATTGCTGACTGCCATAGACGTACTCAACCAGTCTCATGAATTCCGGTGACCGAATCCTCACGAGCAGAGCCTGGAAGTCAGGATCAGGGACGCAGACAGTCACGTACCACTTTCTCATCTCGTCGATTGGAAACGTCCCTAGTATTTCTTTGATCATTTTAACGAGTCCTGGCTCCTCTCTGACGATTCTTGTTGGACGTGGCCTCGGAGGGAGGTTCAGAACGCTTCGGATGATGTTTAAGTACTTGTAATAGTCGAATCCAGAATCGTATAGATATTGGACGAACTGAAAAGAGCAATCAGAAGGTTTATTATCGTAGAATTCACTCCCACAATCACATACGTAATCCCCTTCACAGAAGGGGATTTATGTAACTAACAGACAACAGTATTTTTTGAGAATTTGTAGTTTTCTGATCATTCCCAATATACCTTATTATAGTTTTATCGACACCAGAATAGCATCCGAGTAAAAAATCCTTTTCTGATTCAACTTCATGGCATCGACGAAGAAATAAAAGGAAACACAGCTCATCAAATGAGAAGGAGTCATCTTGACTAGAACACTTTCCACAGAAGATTCTTAATTTGACATATGTGATCAATAGTGACTTCCGCGAAGTCACTATTGATGATATTAATTTTAATAAAAGGGACATCTGTTGTAAGGATGGACTTCTACAACATAGAGGCTGCATCGACTGAAATTACTTTTGTATGGAACCACGTTTTTAGTTAGTTTTCTATATTATCTTTAAATTCTTATAAATTTTATATGTAATTTTATTTTCTTCTCTCTGATCAGTATGAGGATGCTTTTTTCATGTGTTGTCTATCCAAATTCAATGTATAAATTATTCTGGTTGATATTAAATTGTTATTCAGGTATTTCAATGAATATGCAAGAGTGATATCGAAGTATTTGCAAACATTTAAGTGGGCCGCTGCAAAGCGAAATGATTAGACAAAACCGGGGAAATTATTCTAATGGCTAAATATGAACACAGATAAATTGAAGTGATGATGTTTACCTCCTTGTATTCTGGCAGCTTCTCTAGGTTGGTGAGCAAGTTTTCGAAACTGTCCGAACGGAGGAAGTCGTACGCCTGCTTCACGTCAGGATCTTTTTCAACATATTGATTCACAATTTCCACGCATTTGTCCAACGGAATGAAACTAACAAACTGCTGGAATAGGTCATCTATGTTTTGTGCTCCCGTAGGTCTCCCTGGAAATTTTACGGAGGGTTACTTTTCCATCTTCGATCACGGCTAGGAATGGCATGTTTATTTAACCAAGTGAAATAAAATGTAAATGACTCTTATAATTCTAGGATAATGTAACCTACACGACTGGTTTCGGCCAACTCAGGCCATCGGCTATTGTATTCTAGGAAGAATTTTATGTTGAACTGTAAAATCACTTAAACTTATTTTACAAGTTAAAATACGTTCCCTTTGAAATGAAGTTCCATCAAGTTAAAGCTTCGCTGATTCATTATGCGAATATGAACTTAGTGGTATTCACGAGATAGCTGAAATTCTGAAAGGATATATTCTTTACTATTAGAATTGATACTGATGATACTAGTCCGATATTCATTATTAGTGAATGTCTAGTCCTCTAGTATCATCAGTATAATCACAGCTAGCTAAAAGCCACTAGAAAATACGGACTTAAAATAACTTAGATAGAATCGCAAATGAAACATTTTGAGGTTATAATGAAGAAATCTTGGAAGAGATAGGTATCAAGGAAACAGAATGTAATACACTAAAATAATAAAGGATGACTAAAGAAATTTTATGTTTGATAAGGGGAAGAAAATGGAGATAGAATGAATGCATTAATGAAAGTGACAGTTGTAAAAGTATCAGAAGAAGACTCGATTCAGCGGAGGAAGATGAGGACGAGGCGAGAAATGAATGGATGTTTATTGATTAGTACCAAACTATTTTATCCCAATGCAATATGAAGGTTGGGAATAGCGAAATCAGCGAAATTTATTTTTACGTTTATAATTCTAATGTATATAAAGCAACCTGCATGTCGAATCTTAAATTTTGGAATTATAATTATAGTAAAAGCTTATTTTTAACATTTTTGACATTCCAGAGTTTAATAGGAACCTGCCCCCAAGGAAGGTTATGGTGAATTCATTTAAAAATTCAAGTAAACGAAAAGCCAGTAGGTTCCGGAATATTTTACAGCCAAAGTTCAAGTAACTATATATTTCGTGCATCAATTACAACAGTTCACCAACAGAATGATCAATCATGGGGAAAAAATTATAAAATATGCAAGCATCAATAGCCCTGTGGGAAAATTTCTGACACTTATATAGCAGAAAAATTTACGAACATTCTTAGTTTCGCGTCTAAAATTGAAACATACGGCAATTTTATAACCTATTGCGGCAGATTATCTATATATATATATCTATAATCTAAGTAGAATGACCAATGCTAATAAAGATTCTAAAATAAGAAAAGATAAGTCACCGGAAAGTAATTAAAACGTAAATGTTTTAATTTTTAATTACTTATAATAATTAATTATGTTATAAATTTGAAATGAGTTCACGCATTGCACCATTGAATGGTATAATATGAAATTTGCCTTTTGATACTCGAACCTCATACCGCTTTGATTTTTTAGTAAGCATTTTATGTTACAAATGTTCAATGGGGTGTCTGCGTAACTGAGAATTCTATATAGAGAGGGAGAAAGCAAGGCGCAAGAAAGATAGATCAAATGACAAAATCGCTACATTGACAACTGTGTTCACCCTTCATTATAGTGTGATGTGCACGCCTCTTTTACTACTTAATTATATTTATAAACAATCGATATTAACTTTTTGAAATAACTTACCGTGATAGCCATTGCAGAGACCAAGAGCCACCAGATATAGAATGGCCGTCTTCATGTTTCAAGATGGCAGAAATCGCTGAAATAAAAGGTTGAGTGAGAATAACACCAAAGAATATTTGTAAACAAATCCATTTTATACGTCAATAGCCATGTTTTTAGGTTGATCCTGATTCTGTTGACAAACGCCATACCTTGGGTGGGATGAGAGTGGGACAATGAGGCTGATGTATATATATTTATATATAGTGTGGCCAAATTTCATCAGATGTTCATTATCTCTCTAATACCGGTTGGTCAATTTCAAAGCGATATCTCGATTTTTTATCTTGACTTTAATTCCACCGTAAGCTTTGTCACTTTTGAAATTGTTGTTAATAACTTCAGTGCTCTATTTCACTCTACCACCATTTTACTAAAATTAAAGTAAAATTATCAATTTAAATAGCTTTATTATTTTCCAAATCATTTACTATAAGTTTTTTCAGTAGTTTTAGTGATAGTTTATGGTTCGAATTATTGATTCATGAATATTTTAAAATTCAATGGAAATATGAGTATGATTTCGCAAACGACTGCGGTTAGCAACGGGAATTATTAACTTTTTCTTTTGATTAATTTAGGTTTTTTGATAGATTCAAACGAGATAACTCTGTAGTGTGAAAGCGTAGGAGAGTAGTGACACCCATTGAGAAATGTAAGAAGTATACTTTAAAGCCGAGTCTTTTTCGAGATTGTCTCACGAAAAACAGAAAATTTCGCTGTACAACGGATTGGATACTTTTCGTTACGATTAGTAACGAAAGAAAGACTTAAATTTTATGTATTTCTTGTGTTAGTGAAATTCCTTCACGTGTATATTAAATCCTACATTTTAAACATTTTAAACATTGCTAACAGGATTGACAAGTATGATTGGAATATCAATTAATAATGAAACATGTGTATAGCGCTTGAACTCGATTTCTGATTTTTTCTATTTGTTCTTTAACATCTTCATTATATGGGCCAAACGTCTTTCTCAAAAGAGCCGTGACTTGAATGTCAGATTTGTGCACTTACACTGTTCTCATACCCGTGTCTATCAGCCTCCCTGGCGTATTTCATAGAGTTTTAACTTTACAGCAGAGATCCCGGGTTCGATTCCTGGCATAGACGTTTGTTGGTGTGAGTTCTTTAAGGGTTAATTGAATGAATGGTAAAATTGACTAATATAGGTCTTAGAATTGAAGACGAAATTATTATTCATGTAAGTTGGATAGGAACTAGCTAAAATTCCCCTTGATACTTAGCGGAGAAACACAATTTGATAAATGCGACACAAATTAAGACTTACTCTCAAAAAAGACCAAAGATAGTCAATATAAGAAATTATAAACTTATTCACTCGACGAAACGAAAAATATTCGCCATTTCACCATTCGCCATATCCGACAGTTCACTTCCGATTTTAAATTTAAATAATATGTTACATGGCTCTTTTATAAATGCGTATTTTCCATATTTCTTGTGAAATTATTTTCCAAGATTGTATCAATGAATTTCCTAAAGAGAGTTACTGATATAGGACGGATAATTTACAAATATATCCACAAAAGCTATTATTTTATGAGATCGTACAAATGGAAAGGGTGACTTGTATTGTCATGAAAAGCCGTTAAGCTTGTGAAGATTTGTTACAAATAACGTATTCGTAGAGCATATTGAAGCATTTTTGTCTTTTCTATCAACATTGAAATATCTATCACAAGGTCATTTAATTTAATATTTCCGTATGTGTAAATATTTTGTATAGAGTTTAATTATCTATCTATTAATTATGAAAGTTATTAATTTAAACTTTGAAATGAACGCAAATTATGTAAAATCTTCTCTGCCAAGAAAGATATCATCCGGCAGATACTAAGTACCCGTTGATTTGTTGGTGATTTATTTTTGAACGCAGGGAATTCATCATAAGGATGAGGATAAGGGAAAAGAAATAAAATTCAAGATTTTGGAAAACTTCAATGTATTCGAATTGGTAGGATTCTTATGAACTAATATTTACAAACAGAATCACAGGTCATCGGCTGATGTCTTTGGTTACGTCATTATTAATAATCTTTTGACGATTTCCTTCGGAGCTGGTTTATAAAACCCTTCGTGGGCCGATGTTGCCCTCCAGGAAGTCTCGGATAACCTGTTCTATCTGGTCGACGTCGATTCCTTGAGCCCTCATGATGTCCGTCATGTCCTTGTATTCCTGGCTTCCGTACACGGACTCCACAATCTTGAGGAATTCGGGCGACTGTATTTTGTTGTAGAAGTCGATGAAGCTGGGATCCTTGATGCAGACTTCAAGGAACCAGGTCTTGATGTCATCCACTGGAAGAGTGGCCAGCATTTCCTTGATCATCACGATGATTCCGGACTCGGCTCTGTGGATTCTTCTGAAGTGCCTTGGTGGGTTGATGGGAGGGAGGCCGAATGCCTTGCGGATGATGTTGAAGTATGCGTACAGATCCAATCCAGCGTCGCTCAGGTACTTCACGAACTGTAACAGGTGGACATATGTTTACATCGATTGTTAGAATGGATATTTCGAACTATTTGGAAATTTCGAAAGGTGAAGGTGGAACTGAAGGTTAATTTATTAGACATAATTGTGTAAAATGAAAAAAATAATAAGTAAAAAGTTGCCTGATGATGATAGGACAATAGCGAAACATGTTGCCAGAATAAAAAAATTGCGGTGGAATTGTACGAAACGGTCTTTCATTCATTGTAATGGCCTTCCACGAGGTAATGCCTTACCACATTGACTGTAAAATAGCGTTTCATAAAAGGTTGATAGAAGAGTTAGCTCAGAAATAAAAAAAGAAATCTTTACGATTTTAGTAGGATTGCATTCGATCGACAGGGAAATAAATTCTTTTGAATAGCTTAGTATTCTTAATTTAATTTCTTTTTACTTATCTGAGCGGGAAAGGCAATAATACTTCACGATATAGATTAAAGTAATGTGATTAAGACCAGCGAACCGGGTCACTCAATCCTCCTGACGAATAACACTTATAACAAGACATACTTTTTATGTTAGCTTTTGTGCTCAAAATATAATTCTCTACGAAAGCATCAGATTTTGCTAAAGTTTTTGAAAGTTGATTTTTGAAATGTCTTTCCCGGAAACATGAAGTCCTTCTATCGAGTATTAATGAAAAAGTGCTCTAAAAGTTGGTTTAAGACATTCGATTCCTGTGAGAGTGGAAATTTGCCCCGTATATTTGCGTGTAACTATTTTATAACCCACACATAATAAGAAACATTCATCGTCTTAAAATTCTGCGTTGGATTAGGACACCGATAATATAAAATTATTTCTGGGACTTGTGTTGTTCGACGTTTTTAAATTCAATAGACCTACCTGTTTTTTAAAAACTCTATAGCACCGTCAATCTTATTCTAACCACCAAGGTATCAGACGAAACCGTTGAAATTTGAAGTCCCTCTCTTAGTACAGCTATATTTCAAAGTTAATTTATTAATGGCTATCGGTTTTATGTATTCTTTTTCCACTACAATAAGGGAAATACACACTGTTGTCAAGTTTAAATCTATATTGTTCAAATATGTTTTAAACCCTTTTTTGAATCGTATACATTTAGAAGGGTTATCTTCCCTGTTTTGTCTCTGAGTGTCTAATATATTTATAACCTTAATATGGCGTAAATGAGGAATGTTATTATAATAGATATTATTAGAAGACATTACATACGAATCGATATCTGTATCTTTCCTTACTTTATATGCCCATATACGTTATATGTGATCCTTGCAACAGTGAGAGAGAGCCCTTTGTAATGACTGCCACATTCACTCAGTGGAATCTTATGATAATCAACTTACGTCCTTGTATTCCTGCATAGAGCGAACCTTATCTCTGAGTTGCTGGAATTCCTCGGACTGGAGGAACTGCCACGCCTGTTGGACGTCTTTGTCGTTCTCCAAGTACTTCTTTACGATGGCAACGCACTCGTCGAAAGGAATGAAGCTGGCGAACTGCTGGAGGAGATCGTCGAGGTTTCTGGATGCAATGTGATTTCGTGGGCCGATGTTGCCCTCCAGGAAGTCTCGGATGACCTGTTCTATCTGGTCGACGTCGATTCCTTGAGCCCTCATGATGTCCGTCATGTCCTTGTATTCCTGGCTTCCGTACACGGACTCCACAATCTTGAGGAATTCGGGCGACTGTATTTTGTCATAGAAGTCGATGAAGCTGGGATCCTTGATGCAGACTTCAAGGAACCAGGTCTTGATGTCATCCACTGGAAGTGTGGCCAGCATTTCCTTGATCATCACGATGATTCCGGACTCGGCTCTGTGGATTCTTCTGAAGTGCCTTGGTGGGTTGATGGGAGGGAGGCCGAATGCCTTGCGGATGATGTTGAAGTATGCGTACAGATCCAATCCAGCGTCGCTCAGGTACTTCACGAACTGTAACAGGTGGACATATGTTTACATCGATTGGTAGAATGAATATTTTGAAATCATGTTGATGATTATATATCCGGCAGAAGTATGATTTAGTTATTTCTCCTTTATTTTTTTCTGAATCACATAAGGAATTTAAGTAAATTACGAGAAGGAATGGTAAAATCAGTAGGGATATATGCCTGTAATTTAATTTAATACCTAATCGCGCAGTACTGACTTATGTCAAGTCGCGTTTACTATAGTACAAGTAGTATTATGGAAGAGATTTGATGAAAATGGGTATAATTTTTCATAACGTTACAGTAAAACTCGGTTAAGATGCCCTTTACGGACCTAGATAAATAATAATATGAAAATCAACTTACGTCCTTATATTCCTGCATCGACCGGACCTTATCTCTGAGTTGCTGGAATTCCTCGGACTGGAGGAACTGCCACGCCTGTTGGACGTCCTTGTCGTTCTCCAAGTACTTCTTTACGATGGCAACGCACTCGTCGAAAGGAATGAAGCTGGCGAACTGCTGGAGGAGATCGTCTAGGTTTCTGAGAGAGCTGCTTGCGCGGGGAAGCACAACCCATGAAAATGCGTCTTTGATCAGATTCCATACTTCCTCACTATCAAGGCCATGAGCTAAATTACCGGCTTTTAAGGCCTTGTATTCAGCTGTATTCATGGCATTCGCCAACAACTGTTTGAATTCCGGTGCCTTAATCCTCTCTGCGAAGTACAGGAAGTCTTCGTCTTTAACGCATACATTATAGTACCAATCCTTCATTTTTTCCATCGGGAAGGTGGCCAATATTTCCTTGTACATTCGAGTTAGGCCATTCTCGGCTGCTGCTCTCTGATTTCCGTTGCGATGACTGAGTTTGTGCACTGGTGTCACCACGAATCCGGAATCTATCATATACTTCTCGAACTGTCAATAAACGATAGTAAATTATGAAAAATAAGTGTCTTTTGAGCTGTTCGATGAACATTCTTCAAAGAATTGAATTTTTTCCTTTTGTTAGGAAACTGGTGGAACGATTTACTTAGAAAATAATAGAGTATGAATTTTGCAGGAAGGAAACTTATTCCGCTGTTTAGTTTAAAAAACAGCTGAAATGACATCGCCAATCTACTTTTTAACTGTTTTAAGCACATTCACGACATCATAAATATATTTATTATTTTCTAATAATGTAAGCCACTATTATATTTAATTTAATTTCTTTAAGTGTCGCAATTTTAGCATGAGTAAAAGCTTCGGTCTACCCATTCTTTTTTCATGAAATGAATAACTGGTCACATTGTAATCGTACACTTATAAAGAGAAAAAGATAGGAATCGCAAGAAAAATTAGCATTTTAACCAGTAAAAATATTCTTATGTTAAAATAGATGAAGAATTAAAAGGAGGAATATTCAACAGAAAAAAACTAGTGAAATGTTAAAGAAAATAAAAATACAGAGAGTATGAGATACGAAGTTGCACTCACATCTTTGCACTCCTGTGTCGCCATGAATTTCTGGCTCAAATCATTGAATTCCTGCGATTGCAAGTAAGCTAATGCAGCTTGTACATCGGGATCGGTCTTGATGTATCTATCAGCGATCTCCAAAATCTTATCCACGGGAAACATTTCGATGAACTGCTTAATTAGATGGCCGATATTCCCTTTAGGCCCTTTCCTTGCATTGTTCAGGAAGTTAGCAATCGCCTCTTCAATTTTGTCCACGTCGATTCCTTGGGACTGCAGGATCTGCTTCATTTCCAGATACTCTGGGCTGGTGTAGACGTACTGCACCAGCTTGAAGAATTCCGGGGAGCGAATCCTGGCCAGAAGGGCTTGGAAGTCTGGATCCGGTACACAAACAGTTACATACCAAGTCCTCATGTCTTCGATTGGGAGGGTTCCTAAGACTTCTTCAATCATTTTGATGATTCCAGAGCCATCCCCGGCGGCCCTTGGGGGACGTGGCCTCGGAGGAAGGTTGAGGATTTGGCGGATGATGTTCAGGTATTTGTAATAGTCAAATCCAGAATCGTACAGGTATTGGACGAACTGCAAAATTATTGTTATCAAATATATTACAAGTTGGCGAAAACCAGGTGGTAATATTATTTATAAATACTAAATATAGCTGTATCATTTTGGCATGCTAATTAAAACTCTACTTGCAGTGATTTAGTACATCATTAACTACATTAAGAAACAATCTTCTTTTTCAAGTCTTTTTGTCTCCGTTCTAACGTGAGAAAAGGAAAGCAAGTTTGCTTTTTGTTAATTTATTTCACTTTTACTGCCCGGTCAAGCGTAATTTCCAACTAATTCTTTGTTGTTAATTAAACCACTGAACCGTGTTTCTATAAACAAAATGAATTGGATGAGCGATGAGTTCCATTCTTACTTCATTATTATGACTAAATAAATATAAAAAGACATAAATAATATAATTAATAAGTAAACAATAGAATAGTAAAATAATAAAGTAATAAAATAAATATTTATTTATAACTATGAATTAATTTATAAAAACGCCTCATTCGTTATCACCTGTGAGAATTATGACATTTTTATAATCTCATTAGCATTATGTAATCTCATCAAACAGTAGATCAAAATAGTGTAACTAATTATTAAGAAACCTTTTTATCAAATTAATCGTCTCATACCTCCTTGTATTCTGGGAGTTGCTCTAGATTTACGAGCATCTGCTCGAATTTGTCGGATCTGAGGAAGTCGTAAGCTTGCTTCACATCAGGATCATTTGCTATGTATTTATTCACAATCTCAACGCATTTGTCAAATGGTATCATTGCCGCAAACTGCTGGAATAGGTCGTCCAGGTTTTTAGTCTGAACATTGTACTGCACCACTGTGTGTTTTTCTGTAATGTAAATTCAAAATGCATCATTGAAGATGAATTGCAACATTTGGGCGACCATTCAAGTTCTCATACTATACCTAAGACATAAGTGGCGCCGTTGCACAGTCCGAAGACCGCCAGGAAGAGTACCGTGACCTTCATCTGTTGCAGAAAAGGAAACAGTTGAAATGTTTTTCTGGCTATGGTTATACATATATTTTATATGATAAAATAAATGGCAATAAAATTCTTGCAGTGGATGCAAAAATAAACAGAGTCCCAATGAAGTACCCTCATTTGCGAAATCGAACACTTCCGCTGTCTAATAACGTTTAACATTTTTGAATGTGCTAAAGATGTATTAAATTTTACTTTTTTTGTTAAATGCTTCCAAAACT
Organism: Pachydiplax longipennis; assembly: GCA_036926295.1. Lineage (NCBI taxonomy): Eukaryota > Metazoa > Arthropoda > Insecta > Odonata > Libellulidae > Pachydiplax > Pachydiplax longipennis. Next base: position 5,384,137 of record JAVFKF010000024.1, on the reverse strand, counting down.
TTTACTTTATTTTGTATTCCTTCCAGGAATTCATAAATATATATTAACAGATCTTTGCCATCATAGACCGTATGAGAAGTTTAAAACTGATTGGAATAAGAGAAATTTTTCAAAAAGATTTATCAACACGTAGATTATTTACTAATAGTGGATGCCCAAATGTAAATCACGTTTAAATAAACACACGAACTTTAATTTGAATTTTACCTAACGCCCGTTGTGGCGTAATTGAAAATTAAATGAAACTAAATATTTAATTTTAGATTTAATAATAAGCTAAAATAGAGGACCTAAAACGAAAGTAATTCGAACACAAGTGAATAAATTTAAAGGAACTACATCAGTAAGTAAAAAGGAAAAAGAATAGAATCTTACAAAAATGTGATAATTCGACAATCGTTCCAAATAGAACGATAATTATGGAGATTAGTTTGAGATTTAACATTACAACAGTTTACCGAGTCTTCTCTTCAATTCGTATGAAAAAACCATATTTCATACAATAACTGCATTTCGATCGTGAAAAAGGTTCTGTTATCACTTTCAGCACATTTTAAACATGGTAAACAGTGATATAGTTAAGTTTTTATAAAGCATCTAATATTACAAAATAAAGTACTTAATTTTAGAACACACTTGTTTTAGAATTTCTTTCGAATATTTGTGAGTGAATATTTAAAGCTCCTTACCTCTCACTGGCGAGAAGAAACTCGAGTGACGGACGGATTCAAGCTCCTGTGTATATATATGTGTGAAATTTAATCTGACTTAGTACTGTAAATTTCAATTTTATCTCACTTTTTATGTAAGAAATCGATCTTCGTTTTTTTACAGTTTTAGCTATCGACTCTTTATCTGAAGCTATCTCACTGGATTCAAAATATAAATAGATATATCTCTTCCGAGTAATATCTTATCAAATTCCCCAGTTCTATTCTTCACGGTTTCCAGGGAACGTTTATCTTTGTTTTGCGTGTTTTAGCTTTGGGAAATACCGATCTTCTGTTGCGTGGTGGGATGGTAAAATCCTAGCAGTTTCATTGTGAATATTTGATACGGTGGGTTTTAATTAATCATATTTAATTTGCTGTTTTTATTATGAGATGGGAATGAATTTAGAGGTGCCATTTAATTAGGAATATTTTATGAACCGAAAACATGATCCGAGAATTGATTAGTCGCGTTATAGAGTTGTTGATATTGATGCAATAGCACGGTATTATTTATTGCGTAATACTGTATTACGAGAGGCCTTCCCGACTGGCGAAAATGCCCGACAAAGCTTTCATATTTTCCCGTAAAACGTCTTCTTCCATGCCTATTTAAAGTCATAAAATTAATACCTAAATAATGGTAAATTTCCTCGAAGAAGAAAAGATATCTAAAAATTATTAGTAGTAACATTTTTCAGTCATCATCCATTTCAGTCATTTAAAAAATTTCTGAGAATCGACAAAATATTTCTATAAGTTGTATTGATTAATCGTTTAAATTTAAATTCCCAAGTATATACATGGGAATTGAAATTTTTAATAATACATACACACTGCAGTATTGTTATAATTTAACCTGTGTATTGGATAACTTATTAAGCATAAATTGCATGTATATAATCAATAGGGTCAAGTTGTAAGATAAAACAAAGGGAGTAATAAATAATTATGTCAAATTGACTGTAACTTTAAACACTTTCTTGGCGCAATATTGGCGAGTGCTGCTCAAAGGTGGAAATTCATGCTCGTGAATGTTTGTATTACATGACATCCAAACTTAACTGAGCACTGAGTATACTTTCCTTAGTAAATATAACCGATGTGCTTTACCGTATATTTTTGGATAGTCACCGTAATTATGAGGAAAAAGACTGTATTTTTCCGCAGAATCGTGCATTTATGTTCGCAGTAGTTCCAAAAGTCGAAGGATTACATTATGAGGAACGACCAACAACAGTTCAGTGCCATAAGATGCCTACCTTTCTTCTGTAACTTTTTGTATTATTAGTGATATTATACCGCCCTGATTAGATAATTGAAGTCTCCATCTGTTACTGGTCAATTTACGCTACATTTATACTGCATTTTAATTTTACAAATAACTAAAAACAATTCACCAGAAACCTTACATGTAACAATACAGAATATGTATTTACATACATTAAATTAACTTAAAAAAGCCAGTTAAATTATACCTAATACATGATAAAGTTAAATTATACTTTAAAATTAACTTCAACTACCTTGTAAAATTTACATTAACACCACTTGTCAGTATTACACATCATATGAGATTTATCAGGGTTCCTGACACGGATACGGCCCACGAACCAGGAGATTCCTTACTCGTCTCAGAATTCGTTATCGTCAAGTTATTTCTTTAATGTATCTCCTTCATAAGGGATTTAACATTTTTGGGGAGGTTTCAAAGACTGGTAGACTGTTCCATTCCTCGATAGCTCTATTTAGAAATGAGTATCGGTTTCTTGTTTTATATATTTTACTTTGTATTTGTGATCGTGCCTGCCTAGTAATCTGCTGATTTGTTTAATCTTTTATTCGAATCCTATTTACTACTTGATAACTCTTTTCTGATTATCCAATCCATGTCGAGTGAGACAGATTTTAATGACGGCGACATTGTGATGATTTCAATCGTGCTGTGGTGCACAATAATGGGGAATAAGAAGCAGAATTTAAGGAATGCAGAGAGTTACTTCAATCTAACAGATTCAGAAGGTTATAATGTTTTTGTATAGATTTTTCATTTAGGTAATGGAATCACTTCCCTTGGATACACTAAATATAGTAAAACTCCTTTAAGACGCTTTCTCACTTAATGCACGCTTTTATCACGGTCCCACGAAACACAAGATAGCCCTTAAGACGCTCTGCTTATAATGCGGATTTGTCCTTTCACCAGATGCACTGCAACCCGCTTTTCACCGCGTCCTATCTAATCTCCTCGTTTCTGAAAGGATCCCTTGTTGCGGATTTGGAATGGCTGATTTTATGATAATGAAATCCCAATCTGCGATAGAGTGAGATTCCTATCGAATGTGAGCATATTGATCGTGATGTCCTCTCACAACTGCTCTTTCTTCATTCATAGATTTAGCTATTGGGAAAAACTGTTTCATTGTAGAATGTTCAATGACTAAATTAAGTTACTAAGAAGGACTCTCTCCTAGAGCGAAATGCAGACCATCCCTCAAAAGTATGAATTAATGGAAACCAGTATCATACAGCCCGGATGTAGTACTATCACACTTACAACGAGGCTTTTGCACCTCTAAAAGAGGGCTCAACCGGGTTTTACTGTAGTTATGCAAAGAGAAATTGCACAAGTTAATTAAATATAACTTTCAAGTTCATTCAAAAGTGCAGAATGAGTATTCGAATATTGAATCTTTCTGCCAGTCTACGCAAGTTCATAGCACGGAAGAACTATTATTTACATTTTTATATAATTACTCAATTTTTTTCTCTCTCTTCTAATATGATTCATGATTCAATGATTGAAAAAAAGTATTAATCACAAAATATGGAAATATGGATTAGGCAGAAAAGGTAACTGAAATGGTCATCAATAGATATGATTGAAATGACAATGTTTAAAACACGCATGTGATGACGAATCGTGCTTTTAGAATCATTATGTATCTATCTATAAGACCAACCTTGAAGAATTTCGAGAGGGAAAATCAATACTAAATCTATATACAAAATAAATCCGATAAATACGTATTGCCGATAAAAACAGTTAGATGTACTATATGGTCATCTTTAGGCTGAAATTGATGTTTAGAAAATATGCTTATATTTGAAGCTTTGATAACAAATGGGGCTGGGTAGAAAAATTAAAATTAGGAAATGTCTGCAGCAAAATTTTCAAATAAAAAAATTCAGAATAAAAATGTATTAACATTAATACTGAGAAAAGTTGAATGGCAACTGATGTATGATAGGTTAAACTCATTCCATAAAGAAGGTTATTTTAAATATTTTAACTACCTCTTCAGGATGAATACTATACTTAGTAAAAATAAAAATAGCGAAGAAAACTCCAATTATGAAGTTCTTAAGCATTATTAATGAGAATATACGTTAATTACAAAACAATTCATTTGAAAAGAATAATTAGAATGCGATAAATTTGAGTCGAAAGAGATAACAGAATTTCAAGAATTAAAAGGGAGAACTATTGTATATAATAAATGTTTAAGTCGTGAAAATTAGGATTAATATCGTTGAACGAAAATTGATAAAATCGTTTCCCAATGAAGTTAGTATGAATAGATGAAGCGTGAGGTCTTAAATAAACAATAAGATAGCTACTAACAACATCCACTCCTTCTGAATGAAACAATCACCAGTTTAAACAAATGAAAAAAGACAAATAGAAGGAAATACTCATTTATTAGTGCAAAAGTAAACAGAATGAAGCATCAGTCCAGGAGAAATAAGTTCCTTGCTCTACTAATTCATTTATGCACCGTTGAAGAAGTTCCTGATGACTTCCTCAATGGCAGCGACGTCGATTCCTTGGGCTGTCATGATGGCAGTGAGCTCCTGGTATTGTGGGCTATTGTACACGGCCAGGACGATCTTGAGAAATTCGGGGGACCTCAGCTTGGCGAGGAAAGCCTGGAAGACTGGGTCGGGTTCGCAGACGTTGTGGTACCAGTTCTTGATATCTTGGACGGGGAGGAGGCTGAGGATCTCCTTTACCATGAGGATGATTCCAGATTCCTTGGCGCTGCGGAACTTGGGAGGGTCGATGGGTGGGAGACCGAATGAAGCACGGAGAAGGTTGAGGTACTTGTAGAGGTCGTAGCCAGCATCCATCAAGAACTTCACAAACTGAAAGACATTCGAAGTTAATAAAGACCCCAGTATGTTATCACCCGATCGAGAAGTAAGATTGAGATTTTAAGCACTATAATGAGTACTTCTAGAAAATATTGATACGAAATTTGCGATTCAATATTTGCTTAGCACAAACTAAATACGTCTAAGGGAATGTCAAAGATAAGAATTCATTGAGATAAAAGCAACTTAATAAGACATGACTACCCGATAATAAACGAATAAGTTGAAATAATTATGCTTGAAAGGATATGATTGACTTAAAAGTTGGCAAGAGAATTGAAATATTTTTCAATGACCTCACTTCTCTTTGTAATGACGTGTAAAAACAATATTAGGTCGTTAAAACATGAAATAACGCTACTGACCTCCTTGTATTCAGGCATAGCGCGGACGGTGTCAATGAGTTTGTGGAATTCGGCAGATTGAAGGAATTCCCAAGCCTGCTTCACGTCGGGGTCAGTCTCCATGTATCTCTTCACTACTTCCACAATCTTGTCGAAGGGGATGAACCCGAGGAACTGGTTGAAGAGTTCATCGAGTGATGCTCTAACTTCTCTCCTAGAATTTTGGAAGAAGTTCCTGATGACTTCCTCAATGGCAGCGACGTCGATTCCTTGGGCTGTCATGATGGCAGTGAGCTCCTGGTATTGTGGGCTATTGTACACGGCCAGGACGATCTTGAGAAATTCGGGGGACCTCAGCTTGGCGAGGAAAGCCTGGAAGACTGGGTCAGGTTCGCAGACGTTGTGGTACCAGTTCTTGATATCTTGGACGGGGAGGAGGGTGAGGATCTCCTTTACCATGAGGATGATTCCAGATTCCTTGGCGCTGCGGAACTTGGGAGGGTCGATGGGTGGGAGACCGAATGAAGCACGGAGAAGGTTGAGGTACTTGTAGAGGTCGTAACCAGCATCCATCAAGAACTTAACGAACTGAAAATGTAGAGCATTTAGTGTTTTATCTGTCGTAGGATAGCTGAATCTACCTTCGATTTTTTAATGTTAGGGGAATATCATAGCTTGTCTTAGTAGTTTATCTTAAGACTATTTTAATGCCTTTAGGTTAGCTTTGATTTGATTTTTGTTTTACTTGTAGATATTTCTTAATCATAGAGTTTTGATCCAAGAATAGAACTTAGCAGAATAGATTCTAGCCTTTTGGAATGTTGATAATACTAAAAATACCCGATTGAGAATGTTTCTTTTTACTTTCCATACCATTGAGGCGGCATTTTCAATATTTTTAAGTATATATAAGTTTGAATTTATTTAATTCTATTTTATGCATATATGTATATTCTGATGTAACGTTTGAATGACGTATCTTAGCATTTGGCGTTTTTCTGCGTCGATAGCGACGAGACATTTTCGTTAGAAAGGCAGTTTGTTCGATATCAATGGCTATTGTGTAATTAGATTTTATCATACGATATAAGATAATTCATTTCTCGTGATGTAAAGTCTACTAACTTCGTAAGAAATTAAATTCAGAATATGAATATTGGTGACCGTTAAAACACCTTGGTAATCCATTGGGTAACGATCGTAATGCAGATACATAACTCAATTTATCTTGATGAATTCCATGTTTTCTGAGTTTTGAGAGGCAGAATTATTTACAGTATGAGTAATAAGAAAATAGAATTTTCTATTAAAATTATAAAATTGGTCCTCAATTGATTTTATGTCTGAGAGGATACGTGAGCCCAGCATCTTCAAATTGAATGTGAGGCGAGAGAGATGCCTCATGCTAACGTAGAACTAGAAAATCAGTCCGAAAGGTCCACACGGTACTTTTGTTACAATTCGGAGAAGATATTAATATAAATATAATTGAAAAAATATACAAAAATCATCAAAAATTAACGGCAGCTCAATCTCTATGGAATAATTACATTGATGCTTCCTTTCGAACCCAGTATAGGACAAAATCGAAGGGATAAACTGTTCTTTAGACATAAAAGGCATAAATATTAAATATTTTCCTTGAATGTGAATATTTCCTTCGGCGACACTTACGTAATCTAGCAAATTCTCGTAATCATGCATTCAAATAAAAGATTTACTGTCGGATTTAATTCTCCAAGTATATGAAATCTCTGTGATTCTTTCAAACAAGAGGCAAAAGTTAAAATAGGCCACAAAAAATAGAAGCTGCAAGAAGGATTAAATGAGTAATCAGTTATTAAACTTTTCACATTAGGGATAGTTCAGTGGTCCAACCCAAAATAATGAGATATTAGTTATGGAGGATTGAATCCAAATACAACTTAGGCAACTAATATTTACAAAAAGTATTAAAGTTAGCAATAACAGAATAAACGTCTTTGAAAGAAACTAATTCTTTTAGCAGGAGAGAAGAATTCAGTTTTGGGAAAAATGAAGGAATCATAGTAATAAATGTGGTAATATTCACCTCCTTGTATTCTGGCATGGCACGGACGGTGTCAATGAGTTTGTGGAATTCGGCAGATTGAAGGAATTCCCAAGCCTGCTTCACGTCGGGGTCAGTCTCCATGTATCTCTTCACTACTTCCACAATCTTGTCAAAGGGGAGGAACCCGAGGAACTGGTTGAAGAGGTCATCAAGTGATGCTCTAACTTCTCCTCTAGCATTGTGGAAGAAGTTATAGATGGCTTGCTCAATTGCAGCGACGTCGATTCCCTGTTGCTTCATGATGTCGGTGAGTTCTGTGTATTGCTGGCTGTTGAATACTTTATCGACAATAACCAAGAATTCTTGAGATCTGATTTTTGCGAGGAAAGCCTGGAAGTGTGGGTCGGGTTCGCAGACGTTGTGGTACCAGTTCTTGATATCTTGAATGGGGAGGAGGCTAAGGATCTCGTTTACCATAACGAGTATTCCAGATTCCCTGGCGATGCGGAACTTGGGAGGGTCGATGGGTGGGAGACCGAATGAAGCACGGAGAAGGTTGAGGTACTTGTAGAGGTCGTAACCAGCATCCATCAAGAACTTCACGAACTGAAAATGAGGAAAGAGTTGGAATTGTTAATGAACATCGCAGCTATGGTTAGAAGCAAGAATATTACTATAAATTATTCTTGGTCAAAACGAACGAAAGGATTATGAAATCCCAACCCCATTTCTCCCATTCTCACTCCCTTATGAAAAGGTTTTGTTAGAATAATAAATTATAGTTAAAAGCAAGGAAAGTTACCATATCTCCTTAATTAAATAACAAGATTTTTTGATATGCAACACATAAGATTGGATCGCAATCCTTATTTGTTTCATAATAATGAAAGGATGATTTGTTACATTAATTTTCTTCGCAGTTTCAGTATTACTTCCTTTAGTAAACTTTTACTATGTCTGATACTCTTTTTTCTTATGAATATCCCAAACGATATATCATTATCACTATTTTCCTGCTATTGAATAGTTTTAAATTGGCAAATCATATTTTCAAAGGTTAAAAATACAGGAAACGTACGAAAGCTCGTAGAAAAACGAAAAACCTTTATCGGGAGATGATCGTAAGAGCAGACCGCTATATTTTGTTGTTATTGTTTCTTCCTCGAATAATTTGAGAATGAAATAAAAAGTGTTATATTGGGATATCAGTATTTTAAATCCCGTACCACACGCTTCTTGAGGATTGCAAGTTCTATACGTAAATGTAAACAAGAAGCAATTATTATTTTAATCAGTACTGACCTCCTTGTATTCTGACATGGCACGGACGGTGTCAATGAGTTTGTGGAATTCGGCAGATTGAAGGAATTCCCAAGCCTGCTTCACGTCGGGGTCAGTCTCCATGTATCTCTTCACTACTTCCACAATCTTGTCAAAGGGGAGGAACCCGAGGAACTGGTTGAAGAGGTCATCAAGTGATGCTCTAACTTCTCCTCTAGCATTGTGGAAGAAGTTATAGATGGCTTGCTCAATTGCAGCGACGTCGATTCCCTGTTGCTTCATGATGTCGGTGAGTTCTGTGTATTGCTGGCTGTTGAATACTTTATCGACAATAACCAAGAATTCTTGAGATCTGATTTTTGCGAGGAAAGCCTGGAAGTGTGGGTCGGGTTCGCAGACGTTGTGGTACCAGTTCTTGATATCTTGAATGGGGAGGAGGCTAAGGATCTCGTTTACCATAACGAGTATTCCAGATTCCCTGGCGATGCGGAACTTGGGAGGGTCGATGGGTGGGAGACCGAATGAAGCACGGAGAAGGTTGAGGTACTTGTAGAGGTCGTAACCAGCATCCATCAAGAACTTCACGAACTGAAAATGAGGAAAGAGTTGGAATTATTAAAGAACATCGCAGCTATGGTTAGAAGCAAGAATATTATTATAAATTATTCTTGGTCAAAACGAACGAAAGGATTATGAAATCCCAACCCCATTTCTCTCATTCTCACTCCCTTATGAAAAGGTTTTGTTAGAATAATAAATTATAGTTAAAAGCAAGGAAAGTTACCATATCTCCTTAATTAAATAACAAGATTTTTTGATATGCAACACATAAGATTGGATCGCAATCCTTATTTGTTTCATAATAATGAAAGGATGATTTGTTACATTAATTTTCTTCGCAGTTTCAGTATTACTTCCTTTAGTAAACTTTTACTATGTCTGATACTCTTTTTTCTTATGAATATCCCAAACGATATATCATTATCACTATTTTCCTGCTATTGAATAGTTTTAAATTGGCAAATCATATTTTCAAAGGTTAAAAATACAGGAAACGTACGAAAGCTCGTAGAAAAACGAAAAACCTTTATCGGGAGATGATCGTAAGAGCAGACCGCTATATTTTGTTGTTATTGTTTCTTCCTCGAATAATTTGAGAATGAAATAAAAAGTGTTATATTGGGATATCAGTATTTTAAATCCCGTACCACACGCTTCTTGAGGATTGCAAGTTCTATACGTAAATGTAAACAAGAAGCAATTATTATTTTAATCAGTACTGACCTCCTTGTATTCTGGCATGGCACGGACGGTGTCAATGAGTTTGTGGAATTCGGCAGATTGAAGGAATTCCCAAGCCTGCTTCACGTCGGGGTCAGTCTCCATGTATCTCTTCACTACTTCCACAATCTTGTCAAAGGGGAGGAACCCGAGGAACTGGTTGAAGAGGTCATCAAGTGATGCTCTAACTTCTCCTCTAGCATTGTGGAAGAAGTTATAGATGGCTTGCTCAATTGCAGCGACGTCGATTCCCTGTTGCTTCATGATGTCGGTGAGTTCTGTGTATTGCTGGCTGTTGAATACTTTATCGACAATAACCAAGAATTCTTGAGATCTGATTTTTGCGAGGAAAGCCTGGAAGTCTGGATCTGGTTCGCAGACGTTGTGGTACCAGTTCTTGATATCTTGGACGGGGAGGAGGCTAAGGATCTCGTTGACCATAACTATTATTCCGGACTCCTTTGCACTGCGGAACTTGGGAGGGTCGATGGGTGGGAGACCGAATGAAGCACGGAGAAGGTTGAGGTACTTGTAGAGGTCGTAACCAGCATCCATCAAGAACTTCACGAACTGAAAATGAGGAAAGAGTTGGAATTGTTAATGAACATCGCAGCTATGGTTAGAAGCAAGAATATTACTATAAATTATTCTTGGTCAAAACGAACGAAAGGATTATGAAATCCCAACCCCATTTCTCCCATTCTCACTCCCTTATGAAAAGGTTTTGTTAGAATAATAAATTATAGTTAAAAGCAAGGAAAGTTACCATATCTCCTTAATTAAATAACAAGATTTTTTGATATGCAACACATAAGATTGGATCGCAATCCTTATTTGTTTCATAATAATGAAAGGATGATTTGTTACATTAATTTTCTTCGCAGTTTCAGTATTACTTCCTTTAGTAAACTTTTACTATGTCTGATACTCTTTTTTCTTATGAATATCCCAAACGGTATATCATTATCACTATTTTCCTGCTATTGAATAGTTTTAAATTGGCAAATCATATTTTAAAAAGGTTAAAAATACAGGAAACGTACGAAAGCTCGTAGAAAAACGAAAAACCTTTATCGGGAGATGATCGTAAGAGCAGACCGCTATATTTTGTTGTTATTGTTTCTTCCTCGAATAATTTGAGAATGAAATAAAAAGTGTTAAATTGGGATATCAGTATTTTGAATCCCGTACCACACGCTTCTTGAGGATTGCAAGTTCTATACGTAAATGTAAACAAGAAGCAATTATTATTTTAATCAGTACTGACCTCCTTGTATTCTGGCATGGCACGGACGGTGTCAATGAGTTTGTGGAATTCGGCAGATTGAAGGAATTCCCAAGCCTGCTTCACGTCGGGGTCAGTTTCCATGTATCTCTTCACTACTTCCACAATCTTGTCAAAGGGGAGGAACCCGAGGAACTGGTTGAAGAGGTCATCAAGTGATGCTCTAACTTCTCCTCTAGCATTGTGGAAGAAGTTATAGATGGCTTGCTCAATTGCAGCGACGTCGATTCCCTGTTGCCTCATGATGTCGGTGAGTTCTTTGTATTGCTGGCTGTTGAATACTTTATCGACAATAACCAAGAATTCTTGAGATCTGATTTTTGCGAGGAAAGCCTGGAAGTCTGGATCTGGTTCGCAGACGTTGTGGTACCAGTTCTTGATATCTTGGATGGGGAGGAGGCTAAGGATCTCGTTGACCATAACTATTATTCCGGACTCCTTTGCACTGCGGAACTTGGGAGGGTCGATGGGTGGAAGGCCAAAGGCAGCTCGGAGAAAGTTGAGGTACTTGTAGAGATCGAATCCTGCATCATTAAGGTATTGCACGAACTGAAATGGAAGGGTTGAATTGATAATCTTTGGAGTATGAGTAAGTGCAGGGTTTTTTTGGTTTACTTTCCTAATTTTCTGCTCCGCAGCAGACATTGATATGATAATTTCCGTTGAATCTTTATGCAAAGTTATGTAACGTTTTTCAAAAAGTCATATTGTGGAATTTCCGGTGTTTAATTCCTTCTCCTCCTGGTCTCCTAAATATTCTTTTGTTTTATGGCGAGAATTGTTCCTTTAAAACATCGGTTAACGTTAAATGATTAATTTTTGTACTGCGTCATTTCTCGAACGATGGAACACAGCGGATTAGCGAAGGGACCGAATCTCCTTCATTAAATAACTTGAATATTTGATATGCAGCACGTAAGCTAGGTTTGCTGCCTTTATGTATTTCGTAAGAAAAAATCAGAATTCAATATGATAATGAAACCTTGTTACTATTATTTTGTTTATTCATTGAACAAATAATTTTACTTTCTCGTTTTGCAGCATCTGAGAATATCTCACTTCTGTTTTATGCTTATTAGGTGTTAATATTTTAGATGTGTAACATTTATTATTATTACCATTTTTATTATCATTGATATTTATTACTTTCATTAAATTCTATCTATTAGTGAGAGATGTGACGTTTTGTGTTATTTTCTTGCTATCACAGTAAGAGGATAATAAAAAATTTAGTATCATTACTATTTTTTGGTTACAGAATGGGTCAAATGAGCCAATGATGTCGAAACACGCTCATGAAAGCACGAAAAGTACGTGAGAAAAAGCAAAGAAATGTAATCGGGAAATAATGGCGAAAGCAGATTGCTACTTTTTATCGTTTTTCCTTGGAGAACGAACTAGATCTTCGATTGGGATATTTTGCATCCACTGCCACAGGCTTTCCGCAAGTTATTTATAAAAATGTAAACCATAAGCAGTCACAATTGTACTCACCTCCTTGTATTCTGGCATGCCACGGACGGTGTCGATGAGTTTGTGGAACTCAGCAGACTGTAAGAATTCCCATGCTTGTTTGACGTCTGGGTCGTTAGCCATGTACTTCTTCACCACGTCAACGACCTGGTCGAATGGGACGAACCCGAAGAATTGATTGAGGAGATCGTCGAGGGTTTGTGTACCGACATGGTTTGGTAAGACCAGGTGATCAACCGGATGTCTCTCTGTAAGTAACCATATCCCACCGATTAATGTATTTCAGCTAAACTTACATTGAATACAGCCATATTACATGCATTTGATAATTGAAAGAGTTTCGAATTAGAGCAAAACCAGTTGAAATCCCGCTTAAAACACTCTGGGTCCTTTCTCATAAAACACATCTGTTACTCGCTCCCGTCTCTAAATGCACTAACCCCTCCTCCACCTCGATCGATTAACCGAAAATCATTTTAATTATTCTTCCCTAATCTGGTAAAATTTGCTCGATTGTTGAGTGGAAAATAACAAAAATTGAGTAACAAAGGATAAAGCTCTCTTTGTACGAAAAGTAGGCCATCCTTAAGAAAATGTCACGAAAAGGCAACATATACAGCAATAGACTCTCTAAATATCTACATGGAAAGTAAAGCAGAAAGATTCATTCTAAGATATGAATCCCTTATTTAAAAATTGAAGACTTCCCCTTCGTTTTATGACGCAAAATAAATAAAAATTTGTAATATTTGGGTTAGAACGCTATTCCTCTGGAGTTTCAAAGCGTCTGAATGTGGTTTTACTGTGTTTATTTATATCTTACCTACGACATAGGTAGATACTTGGCAGAGGCCGAGAGCCACCAGGAAGAGTATTCCCTTCATCTGCGAGTGGAGAAAGAAAAAATAGAGGTAAAGCTTACGCTTCTTTTAACGGAGGCAAATTATATTACTTAATTTTATAGTTTAAATATAATAATAAGAATGAACAATTTAATTTATCAATAAGTAGGACTGAAAAACAATCAAAATTTCACGGTGGAATATTAGTCGCTATTTGGTAATAATAGCTTACCTTTTGCTTCTGGTATGACACTCGAATGATGTTAAATTCGGGCCTCCTTTTATACTCAAATTTTATCTTGCTTTTCGTATCAAAAGACGGCCGTATCTTTCAGAGGGTCTTATCATTCCCTTCATGCGGATTTCCCAACCTTTCAAATTTGTCCATTCATTCCTTCATTTCTAGCATAATGTTTTAATTATCAGAAGAAGGATTGTCATTACGTCGCAAAGCCTATAAGTTCCTTTTGAGTGCAGATGACCAAGTTCAGCGATAAAACATTAAGGATTCGTTTCTGAACATGTGTATGCCAAAAATTCTGTAACGGACTATGGATCGAAGGAATTATTCTCACGTTCGTAAATATATTTTGGATTGCATTCGAAGTAAATCGTAAGAGTAATTTTTAAGATAATTAACCTTGTCCCACTTAAATAGTTAAGAAGGTATTTCCGAAATATGAACAAGTTTGAAGTTTGGTAAGTATGAAACCAGTTTTTCCAATTAATACCCCAAAGTTCCTATCGAATACTTCTCCTTGCTCCTACATGTATTATGCATATTTTTTCCCTTCTATGAATCTCCGATTTCTTAATGTATCATTTACTTTAAGATTTATTAGCTCCTTCAAAGTTTTGTTTCGTCTTCAATGAGGCGTTTTATTGAATTTCTCTTAAATATGGCCATCAACATTGGGTGACAGTGGTAATGCTAATCAGCCGTATGGAATGACTTTTTACTTTCTCTATTAAAAATCACGGCCTTTCTTAACAATTAATTGCTATTATCTGATGATCGTGTCATAGTTAACTTCTAAATTTTTAAGAAACTAGTTTATTTGAGAAAGTAAATTTCTAGTTTATTTGAGAAAAAATGCAGAGTAAAATCTGAGATGATTATTAAATTATTAGATGCGGAAAACCGCTTCGTAAGAGGGATATCACCGGGAGATTAAAAATTTCCATTTCTTATGCAGTTGAAAACAGAAGGGTTCATTTTTTGGTTCCTCAATGTTTTTATAAGTTCTCTACGTCTTAAAAACGAAAAGGAATATATTTATTTCGCTTTATTTGCAATAGATATAGATATCCTCGATCTCATTTAATACTGGTTGCCTTCTCGTTATGTTTCTCTTCAGACAAAGAGAGCATTTGCTGCTTCATATTTGTCTTTTTCACTCTAGAGTAAAGCAATTTTTACCAAGTTGACTATGGCAGAATAAAGAATGTTTTAATAGCACTGGAGAGAGGCAGTTGATTGCGTTGAATATTCAGTACCAGTGTGGTTTGTTTATAACTTGAGATTGAAAGAAGAGAGACAAGACAAGTTAGGAGAGGGCGTCGCAGTATGAAATGATATAAAAAACCTTTGGTCTATCGAATGAGGCGGCAGATGGTATGAAGCTGGGTGCATTGCAATCCGCACTTTAAACGGGTAGTCTTATTCGGTATTTTGTGTGGTAGGGATCGGAAAGGAGAGGAGCGAGAAAACAGCGGATTAATCAGAATAGCGTCTTAAACGGGTTTTACTATATATTAGAACTGTCTCACTGTAACTCATATTTCAAAGTTTCTATTTTACATTTGGATTCGTCGCTAGGGAATATTGAATAATGATATGAATGAAAAATTTTCGTGAATTTTTGAAAGTGGGAAAGTTATTAGTTTAGTCTTATACATTTTATTTGCGTATTCAAGATAAAAATATTGATATTTAAGTTATCATGCGACAGTTAAACAGTCTAAATTATATTTAACCCGTTTAGGACACATATATCTCTTCAGAATACAATAGAAAGTGAATATCGGTAGAGGTTTATTTATTAGTACATATGTCAGAAACATAGAAGAGTTAGGAATAGTTACGTTGCCATTCGCTCTTTATATGCAGTATGTATAGGCTCTTAAATTGATGTGCAGCAAAGCATAACTATTCAAGAACTAAGAAAGTCGTACTTTCGAAAAGTAAGAACATTACTTTGTTTCTATTGTTTCTAAAAAAATTAATTCGACAAAGAGCTTATTTTCAGCACATCTTAATTCTCAATACATGCACTTTGGTCATTAAAGATATTCAACATATGAAAATCGTAATATAGTTTTCCATTTGCTATTAGGACGAGGAGTATTCTTTCACTTTTCCATTTAATTAAAACACTGATGTTTATAGCATCAGCTATATCAATCTAAACAGTTACTACTTTATAACTAAATTCCTTTATAACGATATCAGTCCGTCAAGTAAGACTCAAGTAAGTGAAGACTTAAGTAAGACCTAAATTTTTGGTATGGATTATGTTATGAAAATCCTGAAGAATGATGTTAGGTCACATATAAATACGTTAGATAGTCGGATATGCGATTTAATTCCAATAGATTTCATAAGATTTTCCAAGTAACGCGGGATAAATAGACTTCCTATTAATTGTAGCTCTTATCATTATCGTCAAATCACTTCTGAGGAAAAACAACAAATGTGTGATTCTCACGTGAAAATAATCCAAAGATAGAACAACACTTCGGAAGATATCTCAATTCTAAAAATACTTTTCTGCGGAAGAAAAAGGTGTGGAAAGAAAGTTTCTTTTCCATGGCATTTGTATGTGCTCGCTATTTTCGGAAAAAGTCTTAATCATTATTTCCTCTTTTTCGTGTATCTTAACGTCGAATAAAATGAATTCTTCATCATTCCTCATGAACTTACTGCTTTTCAATCATTCATATGAGTGAGTAATGAAATCACAGATTCAGTAAAACCCAGTTAATAAATTGGAAAACCACATTATTTGCATGATAGATATCGAGATATTACGAATTTTCTTATTTCTTTCACATCAGAAAACAAAAGGATTTTTGGTTCATTAAAATTTCAATAAGTTCTTTGAATCTTAAAAACTAAAAAGAATCTTCTTTAGTTTTCTCTTATTGCCACATTTGTAGATATCTAGAGGTTTCGCGAGCTATCTTTGGGTACAACTGGTTGATTTCTCGTCATACTTTTAAAGAATTGTCTGATTTTCAGGCGAAAAGAGAATCTATCTTTGTTACATAATGTTAGTAACTCTACAGCGAGGCAATTTTTACCCGACAGAGAAATAGGACGAGGCAAACAAATTTCGGTCTACCAACAGAGGATCATCTGGGCGTCTCAAGCGGTGATTCATGTGCTAGGGACCGCAACTGAGAGTAAAGCGTCTCAAAAGGATTTTACTGTATACCTTATGCCTGGGATACAAACACCGTGCATGTATTTTATATTTCATAGATTCAGATTTAATCATTCTTATTTACTGATGTATGTAAATCACATTTGTTAAATCCTAGCCTAACGCTGTCGTTGACTTAAATAATATTAAAAGGTATATCGCGATAGTATCATTTTTCACTAATCTTTTTTATTGGCTTTGGAGTTTATTGTGCTTTTTGTTTGGTTGTTTCTCTAACTGTTTAAACTTATATAGTAATATAAAGCTGTATTTATTTCATACTCTTTTTGTAAATTGTATACTCTGTGTCTTCTAGGCTTTCTTCTTTGCGAGTGTTTATCCACAATTTTTGTCTTCCTTAATCTTCAGTTGAGGAGATCTTTTCCAAAAAATCCAATCTTTCTTGTGCTAGTTTTCTCTTCTTATTCTAAGGATGAAACGTAACTTATGTGTAAGCAATTGAGGTTTGGTGAACTGGAGGCTAAGTTGGACAACCTCACCTTAGCAAAGAGTCAATTCATTATAATTACAGATATTTGTAATAAAGCCTCAAAATTCTTTCTACGATCGAAACTAAAAATTTTACAGATGCAAATTTACTTTTAGTATTGCATAAGACCCTAGTAATATTATCTCCTGATTATGCAGTCATTTGGTTTCCTTACTGTAAAATCATATTATTAGGCTAGAAAAGCTACAAAAGAAAATCATTCTCATGATAGGTTACACCTTTAAGAATACTTCTTGTGATGATAATGCTTAACTGATCGTTTTTGGATCAAAGGAGAGTGTTTTGCAATTTTTAATTTCTAAGAAAAATATTAAAACATTCCATACATTTTCCCTCTTATAGTCAGTTAATGCACAATAATCCGCCATTCAACGATAGAAACCAATGGCATTTCTGTATACCTTATGCTAGAAAAAACTACATGTATGATATTCAAATCCTTAAAATGGTGCGTTTAGAAAATAATTCCAACATTCTATTTTAAAATTGTCATTTCTCTTTTCCTTATTTTATATAATATTTCACTCATTTTTGATACGAAACCTTTGTGTATATTATTGTATTTTAAAAAGGTAGACTGCTCTTTCATGTTCATAAAAAAATAAAGTCAAATAAACAATATTGGTATATCACATAATAAAAATCAAAGCGAAACGAAAGTTGTGCAGATATACATGAAGGTACACTTATATACATGAAACATACACTAGAATACATAATGGATCATCTTAAAAAGAAAAGACAAACGCTATGTGCAAAATAAACATCAATTTAGTCCCTACAAATAATTATACACCGTCTTAGTTTGTTATTTGTGGTATTTTATAATTATATAATGGGATTCTGTTTTACACGTCTGATCTTACGAACGTGTTTCTATTTCTACATAGTTTTCACCTCTGAAATGGCGTTCCACGAAGTGCAGCCTACGCACATTAATTCTTAAGTATTTCTGTATTAAATCAAGGGTCCCTGTAAGGTCTACTTTGGCGTTCCCCGCCGTACATTACCATTCCAGGCAAACCCTCACTCATCTCACAAGTCTGTCATATGTTTTGTAGATTTCATTAATTCACATGTCCTTTGTGATTCTCTTCGTTCAATAAGCCCGCATCAATTCCATTTTTCTCTCTGTATCCGGCCGCACTGCGCAAGAGGGGGTCTCTCTCTGTAATCAGTATTCCACCTCTGTCTTTCCCGGTAACTCTATTATCCCATGGGCTAGTTCTTCCTGCTGCTTTGGCCTTCCTTCTCATATCCCCTCTTCTTAAAAGACATTTGGCTCTTATTTCATCTCAGTATGGCCACTCGTCCTATCCTAGAAAAGTTTCACGTATTTTCCGCTCTAAGTATTTCTTACCTCATCATTCTTGTTAGATTTCATGTGTCACCTTCATTGCCACCTAAAGTCAATTTCTTTGTGAAAACATCTTTTATTTTCAATATCATCGTCGTTTCAATTATTTTTCCGCTCTTTCTGAATTACTTTTTTCGCTTCGACAAACATTTTTTTGTGAAATGAATGGAAAAGAAATTGTACTTTTTCCACAGGTTTATTTAATCAAACACGATTGGTTTGACGAGTGGTCGTCATCTTCTGGTGAAGATTACAAATAAGTTACTAAACAATCAAAACGACTAGCTTTGAAAAAGGTGTGTGTATATATTTGTAACTAGTGTCTTGTGTGTAATTATTTTCATTTTCTTTGCTTTAAGACGTCTTTTTAACATCATGGTTCCTAATTTTTCTCATTTTCAAGTTTTTAGCGGGCGTCCATAGATATGAAATTTCTGCAAAATTATGAGTATCTTTAATCATTTTTATTGTAATTGTTCCTAGTTAATAAGAAATTTACTTCGTGTTTAAGTAATATAGCCGTAACTGAGATTCATTAGTTGAAGTTAATACACCTCACTTATTAAATTTTAAGGATTTAAAACAATCCTTAAAATTTAATAAGTGAGGTGTATTAACGAAATTTTTCGTGTGTAGGTAAATGCTAGGTTTCGACCTTGATTTTTAAGATTATATATCGTTTTTAAAGTTGATTTTCGGTAGTAGTGTATTTCGTGGCAGGTTTTATATTATATTAGTTGATTTTTACATAACCAAAGGAAAACAATAGAATAGTCACAATATAAAAATGTACACTCATTTTACATCCTTAGGATACCCTAAGACAATGCAAATTTGCTCAAGTTAAATCACTGAACTAAGTTTATGCTACCTTTAGGTATTTTAATATTCAATGAAATACAACAAAAACAATTGCACAAATGTTGCAATTATATAGAAAGTGTAATATCAAGTAATACATTTTTATATGAATATTCATCCACGAGAGAGTCCTTCAATATAAAACTAGTGAAGCTTCTGAAGATAGAAAATTGTGATAAGAAAGCCTTACGGTGCATACCTATTCATATCAAGTTAAATAGCTCCAGTCTTATCCTTGACATGAAGTTTCATTGTAAATTTTCCAACGTTCAGCGTACCTTTTCCTTAGAAAAATTGCATAAAATGCATACAGAGAATTGAATTATATCCTCATCATTTGATATTAAATTCTTCTATAATTATTCTCGAAGTTCGGAATTTCAGAATATTTTTTTTGACTTTGAATTATAGATCAAAATTCATATTCTTTGTCAAAGTATTGACATCTAGAATATTTCATTACGTCGAAGAAACGTATGAAATAAAAAATCTGCTGCAGTCACGACTGAACACATGGACCGCATTTGGGTATGGAAATGAAAATGGGTTTGAGGAAAGTGGTAGTGGAGGAGTTAGTCGCTGGCCGAACAAGCTGAGAGAGCGAAGTTCTTATCTCTTCGTGACAAGTGATCCTCAAGAAAACCAACGGAGAAGAGAAAGATGGATAGAGGTATTTTCTTGACATTTTCCTCCGTGAGCATTAAGAGGGGCTTTTTCCTGGTTGGATCTCATATTTTACTCCCCATTCTCTCCTTCCGAAGAACGGGCAAAGACACAGGTGAGGCGAGGAAGATAAGAAACTTTTTTACTCGCGCAAAAGAGGAAATACTTCGAGTCCCTTTGTCCTTTTCCTCCGCAGAAATGTGATGGAAAACCCCGAATAAGTTTACCCCGCGGCGCTAACCTTTTGTTCTTCTAACCTGGCTTATTTTTCGCTCAATTTGCGACGGCAAAATGTAAACGGTGGCCGAAAGAATGGCCTCCTTTGAGAAAAAAACCGCCGTTCTCTAATTATTCAAGTTGAAGGATTTGTATTGGGCGTAGTGCTGAGTTTGGCCTTTAGAAGAATTCCTTAAAACAGTTGGAAACAGTTGAGATTTTCACCCACAAAGTGAATCATGGACGGATCCGGAAATTGCGCAAGCGAATCAGCAACTGCTGATTTAGGTTTAGTCTTCATGGTGTCCGCAGAAATTTCACCTTTTGGAGTCATAATAACATTTTTAATGGACACAATTCTTGTTTCAGAAAATATCACTAAATAATAAATTTATTAGTACAAAGAAAAGGTAACTCAACATAACAGTTAAGTAAGTAATATTACAGCCCATCTTTGTCTAGCTTAGCTAATCAAGTGTTTCCGGAGTTAATGGAATGGAAAGGTATATTTATTTATGTTTACATTCCGAAACCTTTGAGCTCATATAGCTCATCAGAAGGTGCCTTAGAGTGAACAGGAAAATTATCCCAAAATGTAATCTTATCATGTCTAACTCCTTTACGTTAATGTAAATAGTTATAACATTTTAAAGTTGCAGAGCAAAAATTTTAGTGATGTGTACATTTAGTGAAAATAAAACAATATTTGGTTACATCATTCATTTTTCACTTAATCTTACCCTAGCTATACATTAATATCCATAGTTCTCTTTTAACCGTAGATATTTTTAGTTAACTTAATAATGACGACATTGCTCGGGGGAGATTAAGAATAATGATTTTCTTCCTACATCTAACCCTTCGTCATATAAAATTTAAGAGAAAGATATTGCAAAGAGACAGAAGAAAACTATCTTTGGGGCTAAAATACCCTGAGTTTGCAATTAGGTAAAAACTACACCGCTGCAGGGAGACACTCACAAGAAGGATGTGATAAAATAGCTTCAGATAGTTAACTAAATTTTAAGAAGCCATGTTTACACGGCTCTGAAAAGTAAACAAAGAAAACAGGTACACTTTTGATTAATAACAAAAATTGATTTATGACGTTTTGATTGCCGTTTATGTTCACATTTTTGTTAGAAAAAGAAATAAGCCTCCGTAAATACAAATATTTCGGTAACAAGACAGTTCATATTAAAGAAAGGGCAAAAAAACTAAAATGAAAATAAAGAGAGATTAAAGAATCCACTAATTCTGGTAACCTGCATTGTCAATATTCATCGATGATATTAATTTATTATTAATGAGCTCGAATTTGAAGAATTTCGCGAAAATTCAAAGATCAGCATGTTTTGCGCAATATAATCAATTTTTACTCTCTGTATTATTTTAATGTGCAAAAATTAGCATAAATGCATAATTGCATTTATGCTCATTTTGCATAGTTTTATGCAGAATTTATTTTAGGACGGCCATCCTAAGGTTCTAAGTCCGCACTCAAGAAATCATTTTCGACCCACAAGCGAATTCGGGTTCAATTTCTAATTGGGGCCAATCGGTGTCCATCGCGGCGGGTGGTCCACTTTACATTCGAATGTAAAAGAAGAGATCGCCTGCGGTATCAGCGGCAGGAGAATGCTGTAATGTAATAGATGAGAAAAAAAAGGAAATTTAAAGCTACCTTTTCTTCCGTTTCCCCTCCTTAATCTGAGAAATAAGTACGTGAAATATGAATTTTTGGGGGGTTGAAGATTCCAGGTATGCAAACAAAATATTAATGGAAGGAGTGGAAGATTAAACATTCTTTGGAAGGGAAGGAAGTTCTCCGTCGGAGGCAATAACAAGGGGAAATCCAAACATGAGAATTCGCCAAATTCCTCTCTTATCGGACATTTGAAAGTTACGGACACCGTGTGCGTGGACCGCTCTTTTTCTTCCGGAGAATTCGCTGTTCCAACTGAATTCGAAACGTTTACTTTTGAGTGGCAAACATTTTTAGTTCGGTGATATCAATTCACTATATTACTTATAGTACAAGTAAGTTCATTTGAGCAAATTCAGCTCTTAGTTTGACTACGTGAGATACCAAAATCCCAATGCCGTAAAATTGACCTTTGACAAGGTCATCTAACCGTTATATTTTTTTCTCTGGTTAAACGAGAAAACTAAATTTGAGTTCATTTCCAGGACTCGGTTTTGGTTTGAAATTTGGTTCCGTCGCTCGCGCCGGCTCGAAAAAAATGTTTGCCCCGGCCAATGTAATATAGTATTATTCGAAAAGTTTGTTTTATTATTTCTAGCTTTTCTCCGTATATGCTGCACCACACTAAATTTTACAATAAAACAGTAAAAGAGAAATTCGAACTGTAGAATGTAATGCAGACATGAAAAGGTTTATTCAGAACTATGAATTCGTACTTGCATTGGATAAAGAAGGGTCCCGGTGGGGGCCAACATGTATCGTTCACAAAACACCGTGATTAAAATGTATATCTATTTAAATGAATGGGTCTAGAAATGCACGGTACTGAATCATGGGAGTCGACCATGTGTGGCCTCACTGGGATGCCCACTCACAACTGTTATCAGAAGATATAAATCTTATCAAGAGTGTAGGTATTAATTATGTGAAATAAACCTCTTGGGTTTTTGTCCACCTGCGAGATTTCTATTTCACAATTAAATATTTTCGTCTTCAGCACATCCAGAACTTTTGGTGCAGAGAGTTTATCTTATCGAACACTTTCTCGAGATACGATGGTTTATTTCCTACGATTAAGATCGACTTGATATGATTTCTCTTTGTAAATGCTGTCAAAATCAGACATTTCGCTCATTTATTCTTATCAGTTCATTCTTTATCTCTCCAACGGACAGTGGAACATTGGCCTTCTTTGACTTCTCTGTCTTATTTATTAAATGTACAGATGGAATCTGCTTCAGCTTGGGATTTGAACAAGGTTATTAATCGATTCAGTAAAATATATCTATTATAAAATATATCTGTCAAGGTGGTTATCTTATCAAGTATCTTACAGTAAAACCTTTTAAGAAGGCCCCAGTTAAGACGCTGTTCCGCTTAATATGCGGTTTTCTTCCGGTGTCTTTCACACTAAACAAGTGGTCAAATTAAGAAATAAAAATTTGCAATATCCCGGGATTAACGGTAATTCGCTAATTAAGCTAGTTTCTCACGGTATCCCGAGAAAACCTGTCAAGCGAGTTTTACAGTATTAATTTAGTGAATGTAATATACTTTTCGAGATCTATAGCCTGATTGCATATGCATAATCTGCTTTATTAATATCAATGATGATCACTGATCCTTAAGAAATACTGTATATTTTGATAGAAAAACTAAATAAAACTCTTATTAAATGCTTACCATAACTGTCGCAGTAATTTTTGCCAATTTTTGTTGAAAACAAGAATTTCACAATTGGAGGCTATAATTTTTCAACACCAGCATAAATACTTCGATACTGAATGAGCATCGTTAAGAATTACAACGAAGAAGATTATACATTGTATTAAGATCACAAATTCTAATAATAATTTAAAGTTTGATTGTACTCAAGCTTCTCTCACTTTTTTGAACGATTTTATATAATGGTTAAGTATACATGTGTGGGGATTCAAGAAAAAGGTGTTTGAACATAAAGACGTGCATCCCAAGGAAAAACGAAACGAAAAACATGTCTGGCGAAACCGAGATTCGAACTCAGGATCCTTTTCTATTCGGAAGATTGCTTTTAGCCGATTGGAGCCGGCTTTTAATGGTTTTATATCATGTGATGACCGGATATCTTACATGTTAGCAACTTCGAATAGAGGAGGATCCCGGGTACGGCCCCCAAATTATAATCAATCTGGAATCGACATAATATTTTTGAGTGCACTACTTTATGAATCTCTGTTTACGAAATATTTGGGGGATATAATTGGGGATAGCGGTTTTCAATCATAAAAATCACACGTAAACTTCATTTGCTAACAAATGAATAAGGATTAGTAAATCTACTCGGTACATTTACATTTACTTTAATACCAGTAGGGCGTATGGCAGGGGGTAAATGGATAACTAATAATAAAAGTTTCGATATAGAGTGCAAAAGCTTATCTTAAGATGTCAGAAGTTCGTTGAAAAAAAACCGTTTTTTAGCGTCGAAATAGATGCCGAGTACATCTATACTATAATTTCTTTCTTTCATAGTAACCTTGCTTTCTTATCTCGCAAGAAAAATTAGATAGTAAAGAAAGCGAAGTTCGGGGAATCCCTTTGGGTGCTCGGATCAAAGAAAGTACTCAATGCGTTAGTTTGTTTTCATATCTTCACTTTCATTTCGTACTTTTTAGAGAGCTCATTTTATCAAAACAAACATCATAGGAATATCTCTCTTCGTTGTTCTATTCGATAATGATTTCAGTTGGAAATCTTGTTGCTATGTGAGCAGACGAAGACTTTTTTGGTCAATTCTTTATGTGGTATCTTCTCAACCGAACGAAATCTGATAACGCTCTCGTACGGAGAATCCACGTGAAATCTTAAAGGACCGCGCGTGTTTAGCGCTGAGAGGCGAAATTGAAGTGATGTATTATTCACAACCAACAAAGATATTGGTGATTAAGAGGTTTATTTGTTTGTGTAACTCTTGCTTATCATTGTGACTGAAGTGAATACCGAGTTTCTTATTACGATATTGATTGTGATTGTCCATATTTTCGGGATTCTACTAATAACATGTATTTATAATAACATGCGTTATTATAATTACATGTATAAAAATACTGCGCAGAATAGTTTGGTAAGACTCCATGAAGAATAGTTTGGTACGATTTCAGAGGATATCAACGTAAAAGGATAGAAAATTTAATTTAATTTCTTTCTACGGATGTAATAGGACCTCCATTGGCTTCCTCTTCACCATTAGTATAAGTATTGTCACAGTCATTTCGCATATGGGCTCCCACCGGAATCGAACCCAGGATCGCTCACACCAAAGGCGGTCGCGATGCTCACATGGCTATCCCTTCTATTTACCATAATATTAATAATAATTTTAGATTTATCAGTTATTTTATTTCTAATCTTAAGTACTCTAGTTAATATTAATTAGGAATAGGCAAATTTTTACTTGCTTTAATTTTATTTTCCATATTTTTAAAGAAGTTATTGAATTAATTTCTTATAAAAATAAGCACTATCAGATGTGGGATACGTATTTTAACAGCAACATTTTACCAAAGGAGATTATTAGCATAAAATATTGTATACAAGTTATAGATTAACGCAACTAACTTTCTATTTTCGATTGTTCTTAACTTATCTGCAACGTATGGTGTGATAGATCATACACATGTGTAGCAATTATAATATCTCATTCTTTTGTAATCTCCATAACACTTTTCCGAAAAATTAATCACATTACAATAACCATGGTATAAGTATGGAGATGTATTATAGATTTAGAGATTAAATAATTTTATTTAATTTTTACCGAAAAATAGGTAAATATATGCGAAAATATTTTTTGCCATTGTGCCAAATCTCAACTTCTGAGACTTAAAATATGATTTTCTATCGAATGTCCGAAGTTAATATTTAATATCTTGAATTCCATTTTATACTGAATATCTTGTCTTTTGTAAGAAAACTTTTTCACGGAAACTGGGACAATAGATACCCAGGAGATTCATTCAGCTGGACAAGCGTAAGGAGAGAAAGAAACTTCCTCAGAACACAAACACACCTCAACAATCTTCGCCAGCAGACCATGGCGTCCCGTGGGAGGTTCGCTGAACCATGGTGGGAAAAGTTTCACCACCATTCTCATTTTACTCCAAAAAATGTACAGGAATGACTGAATGCCTCTTCGGAGGACCTCATATCTTCCAAGAGCGTTTAGAGAATTGACGGAAGTCGAATTCAACATTTCAAATTTAAATCTCCTTGACTTAATGCCAGAACTAAATTCGAAGATAGAAAATGTTGGGACGAAAACAAATTGAGTTTGCTCTGATGCGATATTTGTGAGAAAATCTTGCAAGAAAATGCACCTTTAATTGTGGAAGTATTACTCATGTCAGTATTTTATTTAGTATAATAATTCACACAATAAAACAGCCGAACTCTGAAACGTTATTTCTGATGGTAAAATTTGAATATTTATTTATTATCTGATCGCAGTAATGGTTGGCAAAGTACCTTGGTTACCTTAACA
Organism: Pachydiplax longipennis; assembly: GCA_036926295.1. Taxonomy (NCBI): domain Eukaryota; kingdom Metazoa; phylum Arthropoda; class Insecta; order Odonata; family Libellulidae; genus Pachydiplax; species Pachydiplax longipennis. The sequence goes on along the minus strand of JAVFKF010000024.1, from coordinate 5,357,477 downwards.
AACAGGAGAAGAAATTATTTGCATCATAAAAGATAATTGCTACGTATAAAAAAGCAAGAAAAAAGATAGGAATTTAAAGAACTCAGCTATTGATGTTATTTATGATAGAAATGAATGTAGGTTTTTAAGAACTGAAGTTCTTCAACCTTACACTCATTCCAATTCGAATTATTCTAGCTTTAACTAGAATATTATTTAAAAGATCTGGAGGATTCCGTAATCATTGAATTGTTTCACAAAACGCTATAAATATGTATAATCTAATTCTTATATTTATTTATATATATTTTTTGCCGTGTTCTTTTCAGTGCATGAAACGTTAACGAACTTTTCGCTGTCATTTTAAATGAAAGGAGATTGACGGATTAGTGCAGACAAGTACCTTTTGTTCAATTAGCAGATATTTGGTCATAAACAGTTTAGGTGTCTCCAGACGCTTCCAATAAATATGCTTTTAGTTTTTTGTTGCATGAAATCATGCATACAGTGAAAGTCAATTGAATTTCACTGTAAAATCTTCGGCTCTGGTTTTTCATTAACTTGAATTCTGCCTGAACGTCCCTTGATAATGGCTTGAGTTATCTGAAACCAGCAGTGTTTATTATTTTACTGAGGAATAGTAACGAGCATTTTTCTTTCTTATTTTTACATGGTAATGAAAATATATTCCAATCGTAGTTGCAACTGAAGATGGCAAAGCAATTCTATTCTAATGTTCTTTAATTTTTAATTTCTGGAAATTTCCTAGAGTAGGCCTACGGGAACGCAAAACTTAGACAAACCCTATATAATATATATAAAACAATGAATATATAAATTTTGCTTTGAGGTGAAAGGTTAAGTAATTTTTGAAATAATAATTGAACTTTATATATATATATATATACATACATACATATAGTAATATTTCTCAAAATTTCCATTCGTCGAACTAAGCCTTCCTCTGATACATTTACAATAATCTCTTCCATTAACTAGTTTGGAGAGCTATGGTACACACGGTAACAAAGATGCACAATCACAAAGAAGTCCATCTATTGCATTCTCTCGTTCTCTTCCCATACCTTAAAGACATCCCACAGAATCCCTCCTCGGAAAATTCTGTTAGGTTGTGGACGAGGAAACTTGCTCTCCCTCGGGAGCCTGTTAGGAATGGAGAGAATCCAAAAGGACGACTCCATCCCTCCTTTAGTTTACTCCTTCTCTCTTTTGTTTTTCTTCACCTTTTGTACTTTTTTCTCGTATCACCCAATCCTTTTGTGTATCTTCCTTCGTTATATCCCTTCGTGTCTTTACTATGTAACCACGCCACGTACGCCGCGTTTAACAAAGGTTGATGGAAAGACGATCCCATGTCACCGCTCTTCTTTTTCTTCCACTTTTTTTCCTTTCCTTCTTTAGCGCAGCGGAGTTCCTTTGGAACTACTTCTAGGTGTATCCGCAGTTTATTTATGAAGCGCGTTTTCGTTTGTTTTCCTTTGGCCGAAAAGAAACCACGAGTCTGGACAGCATTGCGGTGCGCTCAATCAAACCGTCGCAGAGACACGTATTCGGAGGCAGTTTAAAAGGAATTTATTAATACGGACACTATGTAGTTATCAACAGATGTTAAGTCCTCTTTCCAGGTGTATTAGCGTTTCAAAATGTACACTTGCGATCCCTTGGGAAAATGATCGTTTTAGTAAAATGTTGGTTTGATTCGCTGGCTGGCGCAAATTCCAATAAACTGTTAAAACTTACCAAAATATACTCCGATACTTATAATATGACCCCTGTTCACATTCCGGATTTTATTTGCACATGTTATCGCGAAAGCATTCGAAGCAATTATTAAAAATCGCCGAAATACATTTTATAGGAGAATTGCGTATCCACTTGGCGTCGAAATCAGGACCCGTTCGTGAGAGACAATTGCATGTTAATCTTAGATAAGTGGCATTCTGACCTGTTCCATAGGTTCAATCCATTATCTTATCGAGAAGGTCCTAAAATATGATTCCGTTATTCCCGTTTGAAAGGAACGATAGAATCGAAATGACGAACTCGAGCATCGAACCAAGGATAGTAACTGAAACAGTGAACTCCGTGAACGAATGTTTTCAAACGCCTTTCTTAGTCCGGATTTTATCTTTTCAGCTAATCGGGAAAGCATTTTTAAAAAATTGTCAAAAATTGCAGCAATGAATTTCTTACGGAAGAATTTCGCACCCACCTGGCGTCGAACTCAGTCATTTGGTAACATTTCTTCCATTAGTACGATAGAAAATTACGTCTACTCCATCCTTCGAGATTTTGGTTAAACTATCTTACCGATAAGTGCTTCAAAATAATTTTCAAAAATCCGCGGAATGCATTTTTATGGGAAAATTCCGATTTGTGTGACATTCTGGTATCAAACTCATGATAGAGATACTAGCGTCGAAGTCTGAATTATTCTGGTATCTACAGGATTGGACCAGTACGTCGCACACTGGGCTACGATCGAAAAAAGCTGGCCGAAAATTAGAAAGTGGTTTTAAGTGTGTTAGGAATTTGAAAATTTGCATGGCTATTCCTGAATAAATTCTACATTCAACACAAATCAAAGATTCAACAAAAATTTAGACTATATATGCAGTTTACATTTTAACTGGCACACAAACAACTTGGACAGTTCTTGTTCATATCCTCTATCTTACAATAGTTATTATACCAAAAACAGTTTTCATCTTGAACCATTTAGAATGCAATTAAATTTCCGCAATTGTGAATTTCTAATCTTATTCGATCTCGAGCGTCACATTTACCAGATTCCCACCCGAAAAGGTAAACGTCGCGTAACCAACCACCTCCCTGCCCACTCTTTGGTACTTCAACTTTCGCGCAATATGTCGAAACCATTTGGCAGTAGAGTCAAAACTCGAGCCAGTTTGCTCGAGCGGGCGCGAGGTGTCGCTGACCCAGCCGACATCGGCCGTTCGATTTTGAACGTTTCTAAAGGAGCCATGGGGAAAACATCTCATTTTTATAAGGATCAGGCGAAAGCCGTCCATTTGCAACAATCCTTTGGCTGGAAACTTAGTTCCGTACCGAAGAAACGGCTAATCTTGAATCGCAGATCGTAGTTGTCGCGTTCGGATCAGCGCAGGATCTGGCACAAGATCGAAAGAAAAGAGAGTGAGAACAGAGAAATGAAAGCAAGTATTAGTTCTTTCGGGATGTTTGGCCGGTCCTGCTGCCCGACGACTACCAGAATTGTGTGATTTTTTAAAAATGTTATCCTGAAATATATTTACGACTAATGTAAATATTGTAAAACCGACGATTTCTTCATCGCATCGAATGGCGGACACTATGACGGAGAGAAGAATCTGTGTACTTTAAATATCTTTGCCTTGTAAATTAGTTTCTTAAGTAGAAATTAGTTGTATTCTTTGCGTTTTTCGTAAATAAATTGAACCCCACCTGTCCTAGAGACTAGCTGCTGCGATATTGCACACAATAATAATATGTCACCTCTTAGTGAGATGTTCTCATCACAAGTGAAGAAATTTAATCATCAGAGCTCATGTTATTTTTGACTGGATTAGGACAGAAGAGAGTCGGAAAGTTTAATCCCATTCAAGGCAATCCCAACGATACTCGGATTACCCAAATCATATTCTATACCATTCACGAGAGTAAAAGAAACGCCATATGAACCGTGCAATGGTCTACCAAACCTATTACGCTTTGCGGCTTGTTTCAAATCCAAAATTCGGAAAATTCGGTATCCAAATTACACAATTCATCCGCCAATTTGAAACAAGATGCGTCACGTGTTTTCATCTTGGAAAATTATAAATGAATCCCAATTGAAGGCACTAAGTGTTTCGCCCGCCAGCTGACTCCATCGAGTAATTTCACTCTAATTCCGAACCGCAAGCGGTTCCCCATCGACGCTTCCTCTCGATCCAAGCTGTTTCCCCCTTCCACATAGTTAACCCTTCGACCCAACTAACCCTCCTAATCACTCCGGCGGTCATAAATTAATCTCCAAACTAATTTTGTCTCCGGGAAAAAATCTCGTTATTTTTAATCCGATTTTTTTATTATTTAATCCGGTAAGGAGGGGCGTGAGTGAGACATGATGGGTGGAAGATTAATTTCTCGGAGGAATATGCCGCATACGTGATGACATAATTGATGTCTCTTGGCTTCGCGATCTTTCTTCCACGACACTTTTTCGCTCCGCATCAACACCCTCCCCAACCCTCGATTGTGCCGTCAAACTTCCCCAAAATATCGCTTCCTTTATTTCTTTGCCTGTCATCAAATTCCGGCCGTTCAATCATTTCTCGCCGTCACCTTTCGAATTTTGTAATTTTTTATTATCATTCTCTTCCTTTTTAACTTTCGAGCTTCTTTTTTTCGATGGCTTTCCCTAAACGCAGATCCCCTCTGAAGGGTGGGAACAATAACCTCCACCTGCTAACTCCACATTTTACATCCCTTCTCTTTCATCTCCTTCCTCTTTTCATATCTCACATACTCTGCATATACTCTCTTACAACCCATACCAGTGATCCAAAATTTAACTATGCATCACGATTAATTTTCATTAATGCATGTACAGTAAAACCCTGTTATTCAGGGAACCGAATTTAGACCGCCTTACAATTAGGATATCCTCATAACCGAAATATTACAAATTTCCATTTCTTCTACACCAGAAAACGAAAGGGAAGATTTTTTTGTATGTTCAATTCTTAAATAGGTGCTTTACACCTTAAGAACGTAAATAAAGTTTCTTTAATTTGATTAACTTCCCAGAGCTGTAGATAGGAAATCTAGAACTATGGTTGCGTAATACTGGTTGCCTTTTTGTTACACAATTTTAAGAGTGGTCTTCTTTTTGTTTGTTTTCTTTTTAAGGAATCAATTTTTATCATAGCGATACATTTATCTTATTTGAGTGACTTTGTTACTATCAACTGCGAAAATAAATTCAAAAAGCATTGATTTCGTTCCAAATAAATACAAATCAGTAATTCGAGTGTATATTTTAAATTCTTCTAAAATGGTAGAAGTAAAAAGACACAGAATTGAGTGAGAATGAGCTCCTGTTTATTTATGTTGAATATGACCATTTTGTTACGAACTGTGGAAGACATTTCACATCAATTATAAGATTGAAAAGAACTTCCATAAATAATAGGGAATAGAATACCAGGGTTCGATTCTCGCCCACCGGTTATCGAACCCGGGACCGCTTTCAGAAGAGGCTATATGGGAGGCTCCCTTTTACTCTCTTCCCACTCTCAGTTTCCGTCGATCGCATAAATCTCCAGCGTGATTGAAGTCAAAGTGCAACTCTGATTCGAAATGACGCCTTCTCATAAGTGAGGGATTTTTTCCGGAAGAGTTTAAGTGGAAGTAATGACTATGAAAATTTGGGCTCAAACCTGATAAGCGTGAAATTCTGGGGGATGATTTATTCGCGGAGCTTAAATAGTCAATAAAAATAATGGGATAGAGCATCGAGGTTTATTTTTCATGTTCTCGAGTTAACTTCCGTAATCTCTAAAGTATGAATTTTATCTAAGCAAGAGTGAAACTAAAGTGTCTTCTTCAATATAACATGCCGTTGTAGATATTGATAAAAACAAAAGATGTATTTTTAAATAGGCATAGAATGGAAAAACGTAAGGAGTGAATGTAAATAAACATGTGGATATTCAACAATATAATAAAAGTGATAATGATAACCAACCTTTTCACTCTTTGAAATGACCACCCTTTGCCTAAATGGTATTGGTAGACAAAAGCGAATTTAAAAATGATTGCTATACCCCTAACAAATAAATTTATAATCTAACCTAATTTATTTTACATAGAATGACTAATTAATTTAAATAGAACATGGAAATATTAGATTAAACGCTTTATTTTAGAGAAACTTGTGCTCTCTTTAGCATTATATAATGATCGCATCAACTTATGACTGAGCCACATTACATATCACCACTAAACATTTCTATTTGCATAAAACGCTCCCGCTTAATACGCTATCCCGTTTAATACGCTATCCCGTTTAATACGCGGTTTTCTCTCCTTTCTCGATCCACATGAAAATACCGAAGACGCTCTGCTGCCTGCTTAAAACGCGGATTTACTACCAGATTCACTGCCACCCGCTAAAACTCTAAATAATATTTCTCTTCATTTTTAAAGAGGGAAAGAATGTCCCCAGAAAACCCTCTCCTCTCGATTTTCAACGTAAAATGAATGGTAAATTTATCGTCATGACGCTTATTTCGCCTGAGTCGTGTTTCACTGTAGTGAGAATTCAAAGATCACTTCCATGATTAAGTGTATGCATAGATCACTGCCATTCGTCCAGAAAGCATTCTTAAGTGGGGATAATTTTCCAATCCCTAGCAGCAGGTGATAAGGGATCTCCAGTAACCCTTGCTTTGCTTCGCACCTCTTCCATTCCGACGCCCGTCCTTTGGCGCAATCTATGATATCGCCGCCGTGGCGACGGCATGAATCACTGCCCCTCCCCAGCAAAAGGGGGGATACGTCTGATGAGCTCCACCCCTGTCTGATCCCAATGAGAAGGCGATCAAATGGGGAGCATTTGACCGAAATGTATGGCCATTTGTACGTCTAGTTTCTGGGGGCTAGAAATGAGGGCCCTTTTCTACACTTCCTCTCTTCTAACCGAATTAAGTTTGGGTGCGAACGGCCGTGATTTCATTCCTGATTTATTTACCGGCGGTGGATTGTGGGAAATTGAGTTTATCCTGGAAATTCTGGTTCGTACCGTCTTTGTTCGAGATAATGTCCTAATAAGATTGAAGTTATTTCACGCCTCACTTTTACTAGGCAGGCTTACTAGGATTTATATTTTCTGGTCCATCATTAATTACTCAAAATTCGATTTGGTTTTAAATATTTGTTAATGTTTCGTACCAAAAATTACATATAATGATCAGGACTGGCATGATAACCCACTGTTTCCTTAGCTAGTGGACGAATCCATCGTTTTCAAAAGCTTACTAATAATAATCGATTTATTTAACGAATGAAACCACTAAAATTAGGATTACTCATAAGGATAAAAAGAATTTGTGTTCCCCCATTAAGGCTTTCGCATTAAAAATTTATATTTAACCACCATTTGCTTATTTTCTTCATAGATATTCAATTGAAATTCTTCAAACATAAACTGTGTTACTAATTACACTACAGAACCTGGATTTGATGTTTTTTCATAATCTTCAGTTCTTATATTCGGATTGTTTCCGGTTGTAATTTTGTTGAATGAGAAGCATTTAGGTGACAATAACGCTAGATACGCAAGATATCGCCCATTAAAAAAAAAGATGATGATTTTTAAGTGGCTAGGTTTCAAGTCCCACTCTCTGCTAACTCTTGAAGTAGATCCAAAATGAACCTTTTAATATGTCATCCCCGGGGACAGAACAGGTTCACTAGAATCGATGGGTAAATTTAATCGATTCTATGAGTAAATTGATAATTAATAAATAAATTGTAACAAAAGAACGAGGAAAAGGCAAAATTTGAAATGATTTGTGGATGAATAAACGACAAGCAGTGTTGACTGAATCAGCAAATATGTTTCTATCAAATATCCGTACGTTTACTTTATGAGAGCTTTCTATCAAAAGTATGTGTACTCACATTACTCTCATTTGAAATATTATTGAGGATCTCTAGGCAATGACTCTTTAGCATTACTTATAGATACACGTTATACTATATATCCTGAAATCTTAAAGATCTATCCCTTATATTCACACATAGACTTGTTCGCTGACAACTTAAGAGCCTGATTTTACGGAGCAGTAAGGAAGTTGACTAGTAAGGAGTTACTAAGGAAGATGACATGATAGCCAACTACTCTCGGATGATTAACCTGGAAATGAAAAATACCGGAAACCTAAGGAAGGGGAAGAAAAGGTTACACAGATCAAGAGAGTGACTACTGAACAATTCTCAGTCACAAGTGTGTCATGAATAGCAAATGTAACTCTAGTTTCCGTCTTTTTTGGGAAAAGTGTCTTCAACCTACTAATTTCGCAATAAAACTGTACGCGATGGGAAAAATGAAGGCCATTTTCAGAATCAACCTAAAATATTAAAATCAATCAAAGAAACCCATATATCTGACAAACAGTTTACATTTGCAGAGCTTTTTTATTATTAATTGGAATGAGTTCCTTGGCATGAATTTCTTGAAAGGATTTCTTGTAATGAAAAGGTAATCAGAGAGTAGGTTTAATGTAGGAGAGAAGAATGTGTAGCCGATTTTATGCGCTCTCCTTGTTACGTAGACCACTCTGATATAGGAAGATCAGAGAAATAGATAATAGAACCTGTCGATTCAAGAATCCATTTTTTTCGATACGCAATAGTAATCGATTAGGAGTCATGTGTCTGCCCTGAAAGCCACACGCCGAAAGGTGGCCTTCAGGGTACAAATGTAGATAATCGACAGACTTACAGATAGGTGAAGCACAGAGAAAGTTTAATAAGAACAAGGCGAGTGTGCTATTAAGCTGCAAGATACTCATAATCACATAAGCATTCGATTTCTCATCAGCCAATTCTCAACATGTTTACTTCTCTCTTATTCTGCGTGACAGATGCGAGACAGGATTCTCGTCATTCGTAGTCACTCCCATGTCCAGCGATCAATCATTTCCCTCTAGCTGGGTGATTACCGAGAGGGATCAAAGCAGAAGGGACGTCCTCATCTTTGGAGTGCAGCGATCGAAAGACGCTTCACACTCTCCTTTGGGCCTCCATCCAGTCTAATGACGCCCACGAGTGATGCCTTAGGTATCGGGATTAGCCTTCAGAATATGGATTCACATCGAGGAGAATTCGGAGATTCTCCGGTTTAATTGTTGCCACCCAATTACTCGGTTCATCCCCAACGACTCTCTATTTCTGCCGTACATAACTCACCCTACTCGATCTACCCAAAAGGCCCACTAACGCCCTTCCCAAAATCTTCTCTCTGCAAATTGCGTTTCTCCCCTCTTCTTATTTGTTACGTAACCCACAGCTACGGACAGGATTTTCAGGCTACGGAGTTTATTTATTTATTAAAACAAGCGTGCAGCATAAGGTACAGCTGACGATGAGCTAAAGTTGATAAATAAAATCAACTATTAAACCATCATATATAATGTTACATAAGGTAGTTAAACGATTACACAAACTATATAATCATATAAAAATAAATAATATTACAGAATTCATTACTATTACTGGGTTTAAGCTACACATCAGACAGTGGATCGATCTTTTGCAATAATAATTAGGATTTATTTAAAATAGAAACCAACAAAGGCGTTACTGAAGTTTGATAATTCCCGAGAACTTTGCTATTGTGAAACCTGGTCAGAAAGAGACCTGCTTTCGAGTTTCTGTCATGTTGATAATTTTCCATATATTTTCATTTTTGGGAAGCGATCTTTTTTACATCTACATAAATACCTTGTCTTTCGGCTTACGGCAGTGAATATTAATACAGAGCGTTTAAGCTATTTCTTTAGATTGGTATATTATCAGGTATCGTTCGCGGAAATAGAGTTCCTAAAACGACTTGTTCTAGTAACTGTTACTTTCCAAACTTTCAGGCACTTGCTTCTAGTCTCCTCTCTTTCAAGCATTCTGAGTCTGATAGAACCCGCTTCATTTGCTGGATCCCATCTTATTCAAAATAACATCGCTCTCTAACCTTCTCAACAACGATACGCTTTATATAGCCAAGCTTTTACTTGCGTTACCGCAGATGTTTCGGTTGTGTGCGCTTTAATTCAAGTTTCTTGTAATCGTTGTCCCAATTTAAGCGGAACGTCTTTGGCTTTTCTTAGTTAATTATATTTCCATATCAACGATGAATTCTCTTATTCAACTGAACCACTTTCGAATCCAATGAGATTCGTTGGCGACCACCACGGCCATGGAATTTTTCCGCCCTCACCGACTTGCCCCTTAACTTAATTTCAATCTGACCCGCCGTTTATTTCAGTTTGAACACTTCCCTCAGAAGAAATGCATCCTTGGAAGTTCTTGGTGTGGGAGGAAAGAATCCATTCCCAAAGTTCTTCCGAGAGCCAACATTTCCAACCCACCTCAAACTCGAGTGGGAGAGAAGAGTGTCTCAAAATGCCCGCGGCCAAACTTTTGGCTCGGACCCCAATACCCTGGGATTAAGAGGCTGTAAATTAATGGGACTTGGCCAATCACGGGAAGCTCCCTAAAATCAGATCTTTTTCTTCGAGCCAAAATGCACAGCAAAGCAAGGCAGCTTAAGAGGGGGGAGCATGAGGGGGGAGCATGAGGGGGGAGCATGAGGGGGGAGCATGAGGGGGGAGCATGAGGGGGGGGGGAGCATGAGGGGGGATTGCTCTCCAATATATCTCGTTGGGCGGCAATTTCTTTCGGGATTACCACACACTTGAAATGGATCCCTTGACATCCCAAGGCATTCCAATTTTCTCGCTAGCGTGATTTTAAGAAATCGATCCTATTCCATTACAGCGCTTCGATGATTAGGGAAACTTTTGCGCACGCAGACTGTGATTCTGATTGCTATTCTGAATTAATGGCTCTAGATAAGGCCTGTTTGGGAATGATTTTGAAATATGCCTCGGGCATTGAGAGGAGCATTCTAATGGAAGCAAAGTTAAATATTACGGCCGCGAGCTCTCTCTAATTAATAGCGCGATAATTACATCGGTAATGTGTGACTTTATCAATGCGTATGCAGTCCAATCAGAGGATGCGCATTTCCCGTTAGTCTTCATTCTCATTTTTCATCCTCAGCTTCATTTATAACGGAGTTTTCTTAGTACTTATTTTAAATTACACCGTTACTTTTGAATCGATTTATAATAGGCTGGGGGTATTTTTATTCTTTTATTGGTGTACGAAAAAGTCACCCTTGATATAAAACGAATTCAAGGCGTAAATATTCTAATGGACATGAAAAATTTTTGAGGAGACCGGCACTCGATCCCACGTCTTATGCCTGTGCGGCGACTGCTCAGATCGTTGAGCTATCTTTGCAAAAATTCAGTATCGCTTTCTTGAGAGAATCTATATGCCCAAAAAGTGGAAAATTCGGGTCGAATCTCGGTCCTACCAGTCTCATTTAATATATATTTTTCTTTCGGAATTTTTTTTCAAGGTTTATATTTACGTACAATATCACCTATCACAATTTCCCGATACATGAAGTTAGAAAATTCTTAATGTATGTAAACGTCAATATTTGCCGACAACTGGATAAACAAAATCTGTACAGTTTTCAACCATCAAGAAAATCATGAAATGCCGTCAAGTAACAGGAATTGAATCCTATTGTTGACCAACTAATTCAACTAAATGCAATGATATATTTTCCAAATAATTAAATAATATAATAATCGGATGATAGTATTGGTAAACTCCAGTTGTTTAGCGTAAGGTAATATTTTATTCGTAAATTAAATATTTACGAAATTGGAAACTCGAAACATCAAGGATAAGAAAGGTCCCCGCAAAAAAAACTTACTCTAAAATAATTAGGATTTCAAATTACGAAAATTATAACAATATATTTTTTGGTAAAATATTACGGATTCAAAAAAGTTTCGTTCCCAATAACAGGTTTTGTTGAAGTAGTTTTATACATTGAAAAATTATGTATGCATTCCATATCCATAGGAATACGGAATTGACCATTTCATTGCAAAATAATTTATCATATTTAAATTCCTTTCATTCTCTTATTATAATAGGAAGATTTCATAAAATATAAAAGTACGTTTCTCATTTTTTTCAGAGAAATAATATTTTTAGTCGGTTAAATTGGAATATGTTACATTAAACCTAAGTATCTTCGAGTTTTATATTGGAGAAAGGTATTATAGAATTTTGCAGAAAATCTGAATTTGGTATACAAAGTTCAGTTTCGAAACTACATTTCTCTTGAAGATAACTTCACTTTCTCTCAAAGGAAAGCAGCTCATATATAAAAAGCACGGGTTAATGGATCGACTAATATCTTTGAGTTATACCTAACAACAATAAGTTTGAATTTGATTACCTCGCCGTATTTACCTTGAAATCTATGTATATGAGCTTCTAACTCTTAACTATACAACAAATGACATATTACGATGTTTTTAATGGTATTCCCCGTCAGAATTACAGCTTTTCTTTTCTGTCATCTTGTTAGAAGTTATGGCTATTTTTATAGTTATATAAAATACAAAAATATATTTATTTGATATATTTTTGTATTTTTATTTTTGCTTTTGTATTTGTGTTTTGTATCTTATCCAGTTATTTAGTATCTCACCGAGATAATGGAAGGTGTCGGTAAAACATTTCCTCTCTTTGACCTTTTTATAAATGCGTAATTTGATGCAATAAGTTGATTAAATTCATTTCCCATTTCCCTAGATGTTTTCTCGTTAACTACTGCCAACGGTACATCAAATCAAGGAAGCTAATTTTCTTCAAGAGACCTCTTCCAGTTAAAAGCGAGGCCTTTCGTTAATGAGTTCATAAAACTAGAATGCAGGATTACCAGCGTCGAAAGACCCCATCGTGAATCCGAGAATTTTGAAATTCTGTATCAAAAGTGACCTTTCATAACCATGTTCTCTTCTCTTAACGGCCCGAAAATTACAAAAGGGGTTACCCTGTTTAGAAATATGACGGGGTTGCGGAGAAGGGAGATTTCTCTGTCACTAGAGCTTTGGACGTCTTATAGGTCGCGAGGGAAGAAATTGATGACTATGTTTTCCCCAAAGGTCCAGATGGCATATTTCATCATTCTCCCTCCGAATGACATCGGATCAGTCGATCCAACACCACATCCCTCCATTGTCCGTGGCAAGATAAAGGGGGCGTACTATAATAAAGATTCTTACCGCGAAGCCTCTCCTGTTTTGCATGCCAACGAGCCCTCACCTTCGACGAACAGTTCATTTCCTGTTCGGAGAATTTGTACAGACGTTCTTCTGATGGAGAAACTTTTTGCTCTCATTAGCCGAAATATCGTTGCGGCAGGAATATAAATTCAGTATTTATGGATGGAAATACCCTCGGCGGTTCATAAACTATTGTTAGCTTAGGGACCGCTTTTGCTCATTTATTTGTTTCTAAGACACACAGCATTGCGCATATTGAGATTATTTAGATTCGAAAAATACGGGAAAATTTAAGACGCTCCCGCTTAAGACACGAAATGACATCGAAGCACTTTTATGCTATTACTTTTAATCCTTCTCCTTTTCCGCAAATTGACTCCTGAATCACCGCAACCGCCTTGCACGTGTTTGGCCTATACGTCAGGAGCGGAATTCGCTCCCAATTTGTTTAGATTAAGGGTCTTTTGAGATGTGAACCGTATAAAATCATAGAAAGAACTAGGCCGGCCGGTCATAAAGGATATTCAATTGATAATTCTTCGAATATAAAATTTATTCTGCTTACAAAGTGATGATTAAAGGTTTTATATGTTAAAATCCATATAATATAATACATCTGAAATACTCGAAAATAGAGCAAAATAAGAACATAATACGTCCCATAATTGTGAAAATACTGAATCTTTTATATCCTATTGGTTTCGTAGGCCACATTGAAACCATCCGCAAGACCCTTGAGCGAAGGTGGTGAATATTTTTAGAAATAAGACGGCCTCATATGTTGTTGATAAACTGATCGGATATGAACAAAGTGGTGTTTTTCGAAGTGAGACGATCGCCGGGAAAATTTAATTTGAATATTTTTGATTGAATTTTCAGTTGACGCAATGAACGAAATCTGGAAATTGGGGAATAAGTGAATTTGTGTAAGGAATGGAAGAAGCAGAGAATTTAGATTATTTATTATTATTAATATTTAGGCGATAAATTTGAGAGGTATACAAATAAATGACAAAAGACGAAAAAAGATCACGAAAGACTGAAGTGAGGGGAAGAAGTTGAAGGCTTTCGGAGAAAAATGGGAGAAAACGCCCGTACAAGGAGTGGAAAATAAAACGCAGAGAGAAATCAGCTGTAACGTAATATATGACGTTCATTGATGATGAGGCATAGATTAAGCTTTGTCTACAATTATGAACCTAAAAAGAGAGACTTCATCTCTCGCATGATAAAATTTAGTTGCAGCGTAAAATGGCCTTAGTCAAGTGGAAAACCTTCTTCCATTGGAAGGGCAAATTTAGCATTTGGCATGCGAATCCATCAGATCACTCTTGTGCTGTATTCAACCTAACTTTAACAGGTTAAATTTCAATATTTTATAGAAGAAAAGATTCACTGATTAATCTGAATGAGAAGATTTTCCTTCTTATTTTCACTTAGCTTCATAAATCAGTTTCTCAAACAAATTTTATTTATATATTTAAATAGGACTATTTATTTCAAAAAGAGATAAAAATGCCACTTTTGGTCTGGAGACACCTCTGATCTAAGTTATGGAACTTCAAGTTGCCGATAGAAAGATTTATACAATAATGAAAGACTATCTAAATCACGGATTATCCACATTCTGGAAATTTTCTGTAAGTGGCCTTTTTCATTTCCAAAATTAGATTCGCATTATTAATTTTCGATTCTTTCGACAAAGAAAACAGCGGAAAAAGCAGTATATTCAGAACATGGTAACTTAAGTATTGATTGTTCATACTTAATTTCTCATGAAAGTTTCATGGAAAATACGTTAGCATTATAAAAATAAAATAAATAATCTAAAATAAATAAAGTATTTAGTAGGTGGCGACGCAATCATTTCGAGTCGAAGACTCAATTATATATGAAATAGAGAATGAAATTGCTTTCTCTGAATGTAAAATACTCTTATCGATAATTTGGCAAAATGTTACACTTTGTCATAATCAAAGCTGAACCTAGCATATAAATTTTACTCGTGGCAACATTTCTCTAAAAGCTTTGGGGTGTTTCAAGAATTCATTCCCCCATTTCATTATATCGTCGAAAGACTTCTGAGAAATGTTTGGCCTCATTGTTGGAATATCGAATCTCTCAAGCCATCAGCTATTATGAATAACCAAATTCTTATTGACGATTCGGCCCATGAGTCCCCACTTCAAATCTGCAAACATCTCACGCCTTTATTTATTAGTTTTACAATTTAGATGAGATATTTGGAAAAGGTTAGGAGCTCCAACTTTGAACCCCTCTCAGTCATTCGCTCCATTTTCTTAAGCCGTTGTGCACTCCCGCATAAGAAATTAACTTCGCCAAAACAACTTTCCTTTGTGAGAGCGATTGCCTTCTTCTCCCTCGATTCCATTTTCAAATGCCACCGGATGTATTCGGGAATATTCTTTCCGTAGTAATCATCCTGATAACAGATGACGCTCGCACGTAAACCCTCTGAGCAATTTGAGAGAAGCCTTCTAAGGGGAAAAATAACCGTTATTCAGTTTAGAAGGATAGGTCAAATTATATTTGTGAAAATGTAGTCTTAAAGTTTTTATATCTCTATTTCTCTGCTGGTGATTACTACTTAGTTTTCTAATTGATTCGCAACTAGCAAATTCTTTAATTTCCGTTAATTTATTTATATTTCAGTTACGAAATATGCAAAGGTGTGACATCGTATCATAATGATGGAGAGAAATCAATTGTACACTCCCACAGAATGTGTGACATGTTTCGTGAAACATACGGCACGAATAAGAATCCGTGAGAGTGCACGATTGAATCCTTTCCATTATTATTTTAGTTTTTCGTCATTATTTTTCTTAGTGTTCCATTTTGTTACTTAAATATTCAGAATCAATCAATCGACGAAACTGTAACTGTTTGAGACATCATCATAGAAATGGAAAGACAATAACTTATGTTAATATAAGTTATTTTAACATCACGTGAAATTTATATCTAATAGTTGTCTTTCAATTCTTAAATATTTATGTTTCCTGATATTATTTACTTTTATGCAAAGCTTTTAATTTTGATACAAATTTTTATTTTTTATGAAAATATTTGTATCATCTACGTTAAGTGTTCCTGCAATTTTTGTTTGGCTTTCAAATCTGACTTAACCTGCTTTCTGCTTAGAATTAACTTTATTATTTGTGGGTGTTTGCATATTTTTTATATTCGCATTCCTTCTGTAGTGCCTTGTTTCCTAAATTCTGCTTTTATACCCATAAATAATATTCTTCTGTGCTGTTTTTTTTCTCTCTTCTCTCTTTCTTTCAACTTTTATATGCCGAAGAGTTAGATGTAAGAAGAATCTCAATATCGACTGAATAAGGTTGCTTATCATTTTTAAGACGTTCATAGAAAGTATATTCAGTAGTGTTTTATCGGGAGTCGAGAAATTTTCTTAGCTACGTAATCGCATTCTTTTCCTCCTTTCTTGTGTACAAGAACGTGGGTTTAACAAAATATTTTGTTCTATTTCTTTGTCTGGACCGCTAATTGTTCGATTAATATTAGAGATTGTATAGATGACAGACTCCTTCGGCCAAAAAGGATCAAATAATATATCATATTACTATGAGTATAATATTTTCATCGTATTTCGTTGTTTTAAAAGTTTAACACCACCTTATATCGACTTCTAATAAAAATGCCGGTACGGAACATAGTATTTTCTGCATTTGTTAGAAATAAAACCGATTTAGTTCGATTTATACAATTGTCATGCTTATTTGTAGAATTTGAATGAATTTGACATTTTATTTTTCTATTTTCTTAACTTTTCTATTTGAATGTACGAAGTAAAGAAATGCATTTTGCATGCTTAGCTTTGGAGTTTTTTGTGAGTAGTTTGACGAGAATAGTGGCAAGAATATAAATTAATGGTCGGCATTATATCTAGAAGAACATACTGCTCCTTAAAACAATGTCCGAGTAAGATTTTTCTGAAAATAATGCAGAAAGGTCATAATAATGATATTGATACAAATCGGAGATTTGAAAGGTACCAAGAAAAACACAATATAGAAAATATTACCTGAAGCATTATCTTTAGATAATATATCAGCTAAAATTAGCGATTCTTTGAGTGTTTATTACTATAAATTTCATATGACATTTTTATGTTTTTCATTGAAAAGGAGAGATAATATGAATACGTTAACAACAAATCATTTAACGATAATTCTTGTAAGAGATGGAAGTACATATGTAAGGATTCCACCAAAAGATATGTAATTTATGAGAGAAACAACTTATATATCGTAATAATATTGCGTATGAAAGTTATCGAGTCATCACAAGAACAATAAAATTCAACTTTTATCCTCCAAGAGAAGTCATTAACTCTGGGAAATTTATCAGTACTGGTGTTACCATGTTCGAATGGTCGATTGAGATAGATAGTGAATGAATAGTCCTTAAAATAGGCTAATCAGGAGATAACTCTTTTTCTCATTAACGCTCAAGAAATTTTATATCGAAATAATAATACAAGATTTTATTTCACTGAAGTGAGCATACATTTGGACTTCGTTTGCATAAAAATCGACGAAAACTCGTGAAAATTTGCAAATTCAGGAGGAAAAATTCCTCCTTTTCTCTATAGCAGCTGTGGAATATATAATTAGTATTAAATCGTATATGAGTTGCATTGCTGTTTTTAATTTCACTCTGTATTTACTTAACCTTTCATAGAAGTTTACCTTGTATTCTAATTAAAGGTCGTGTTATTTGTTATGTACTTGATTGTCAATGTATATAAATTGAATGCTTGTTATTTCTACAATGTCTTCATTTTTCCAGAACATGGTAAAGGTTTCCTATTTTATTACATCTCTCCTTTGGTTCGTTTAGATTTTTCATACCACTCCTGGTTGTGGATTTTTTCCTGCTTTATTCATTATTATTTTTCCTATACTTAGTTTTTTTTTAATCCACAACCAAATTTTAAATCATAATTATTAGTACTTATCAGTATGATTTATTTTACATTAACTATGGGTTTAATGGAAAAGGAGACTACAGTATCAATTTTGCCCAAAATAAAGACGTCATTTATATTCATTTATTGAAATATTGTAGCGAAAAAGTCGCCCGCTTGGCTATCTGGAGGCTCTTGTTCAGGATCATGTTCAGTAGTTCGTACATAAATCGAGGGTAAGACGTATTAACAATATAATGATTGAAGTAACCCTCACAAATAAGTGAACATGAGGTACCAACATCCGTAACATGTAAATTAAGATACTTGGCTTCGTCAAGAGAAGAGTTGGACGAAAAAGTCCGCTATCTCTAATAATCACCTTACTTATTTCTTTTATATTAACAATGGGTTAAATGGAAGAGTTGATTCAGCCGTAAATGAAGACGCCGTTTCTCGTCCATCTTCCCATAGAAAGCAATGAAGAGCGCTTCATCTCAACCCTTCCGGGCATTCTTCCCCACCGATAAGGAAGTTCCAAAACAGCGACTCGATCGTGATTGTACGTCACCCCGAGGCGCCGGATGTATCACTCCGAAGTGTGCGATTTTAAAGGAGTTGTCCTTTCAAAAGTCCTCGGGCTGTTTCGGAAAACCAATTCTTCGGAAGCACGCGTGACAAATTAATGTGTGCGAACTCTGATAAGAAAGAGAGGTTAAGTGAGTTCGCGTGAAAAGTTCAAAGGATCGAGATATTTCAGGTGAGCCTCGTAAATCAGAGAACATATCTGACAAAGTTTTACCAAATTAGCTGGAGATAACTTTGGAATGCGTTTTCTCGGAAATCTCATCTTAAGTCCCCAACCGATTTGTTCCGAGAGTAACGCAAATTTCAATCTTTTGATCACGCATGCGCTTAATTTTGCTAGAAATATTTTATCTGAGTCGAAACATGAATAAATACTGCTTTGAACTTGGGTGGTTTAGAGCACTGTGAAGGTCAAACAAATGGCAAAGAGTGGTGCGTCATATCTGAACCCTCTTCATGTCTCTGTTTGGATTCATTCTGTATATGATGGAGAAGTTCCCTTGTTAGCTACTGAGTGTTTGGTATTTCCTCGTAAACTGTTGAAAGATGTTTTCAAACATATCATTGTACTTTCGATTGGGTCTCGATGAACGAGATCGGGTAAGAATTTCTTTGAATTTTTGTATCTGTCGAAGGAATCGAAGAAATGGTCGCATTGAGCACTAAGAAAGTCCTTTACCTTTGGTATGGTAAATTTTAGTTGCAGCGTAATATGGTTTTAGCCTAAGTTATGGATAAGAAAATTGCATGATTCTGAGAATAACTAGTGATGAATCTATCTCACTCACGAATCATCTTGAGCCACATTCTGAAAATTTCATTTTGCATTTTGTTTGCAAAATTATATTGCATTTCCTCGAAAGTATTTGATTTTTATGAACATATCTATTTTAAGTTATCGCTACTAACGAATTCTGTAATTCTATTTCAAGGAAGTGCAAAATTGTGACAAAGATTTTTTATTTAAAAGATATTTACATTTAACAATTATTCTAAGTGTTACGGCCCTGTTTGCTGACGAATATTTTGGCAGCCGTGATTCGGCTACCTTCTGATTATACTCAACCTAAAAAAGAGGCAAAAAACGAATCATGGAAATAATTTATTGTATAGAAGGTTAGTTTATTCTGGTCTGATTTTCGGGTAATATTAGAAAGCCAAATAGGGCTGACCGATCACCGTGATTAGGCCCTCAAAGAGGTCGAGCCACGGACACATTTACATACCGATGTAAATATCTGCCTACCAATAGCAGTTTGCAGCATGAATGTGTTATTTTAAATTTAAATTCCGATCAGAATTATTTGTAGGAACGATACTTAACCATTAGATTTAATAGTAGAATGAAAGACATTTCAATCAAATTCAGGAGAACACTGGCTAGGAAAAATTAATATCTCCGATGATTGTTCTTCAATGCCCTCAACAATCATTTGTACATTTTTATCTTATTATACGTTTCTTATTTTTGATTTCCACATTTAGGTTTTCTTAATAAAATATATAGTTCATTTCATTTGTTCCGCCTTGAATTCGAGAGCTGTAGATTTAGATAAGTACATCCAGTGGCGTATGGCAGGGGGTGAAACCGAAATATGTTTTTTTTATCTCTTCATCCATTCATTCATAAAATGTCTAATTCCGCTAGCCCACTCTGCCTAACTTTTCCTGAACACGAATACCTATCTTTGATTACTTTTAACTCACATCTTTGGAATTCATAATAAAATCTCCACCTCGGTACAATCTTACAAAGATAAGTTTTAAATTCCTCGTTTTTAAATTACGATTGATATTATTGTGCCTTGATATTTCTCCGTTTTTTATGTATTTTGTGAAGTCATTTTTATTTGTAACACAATGAATTGAAGCTCTTTCCCTCTTCATTGTCCTGTTTCTTAATAACTAATTAAATAAGCTGACACATTATTATATTATGTTTTCTCTCATGGGGAGAGCATACTAAAAACATATTGTTCAGGAACTAATAATCGTTCTGACAGTATCTTTATGAATCACTTGAGTGTATTCGCCAAACTTATTAGAAGTAACGAAAAAGCTTTTCGCATAATCGCAATCTATATCAATATATATCAAGTCTCCATCTAAAATATTATTTTCTCGTTCACTTTCATTGCAGTCGTAGCGATATATATCTAAAGAAGATAAAGAAAGATGTTTCATTTATTATTTATGCTGATTTTAACAAAGTGCCTCTTCCCTATGAAAAATTTCAACCCTTCCATGATACAGGGGAGAAATTAATGGTGTAATTCTAAGATGTGTATCGCATTGCAAGATTCACATGTTTTTTAGGATTCCGAACAAGAGATAATACCCATATTACGGTCCTTGACAAATACAGCAGCAATTTCCCATTTTGGAACCATACGGATAAAATCGGAAAGAAATAAATTACCTTCCAGGAAACTAATTTCCGTGCTTGCATCCGTTGGACTGCGATTTGGATGCCATGATAAGCTCACTCATTGCGCGGACAGTGCTTTCCTCCGCCACCGTCGCCAAGAGGGTGGCGCCACTCTCTTCTCCCCTTTAATTCTAGGACCATTTGAATCCTCCTCCCATTTTTAAATTTTCACTCTTTTTTGCTTTAAAGGACTCCGGCAAGAAATCCGGGATTTTTTCCTTTCGGAGAATTCTTTTGTTCTACACGTCGAATGAGAGGGCGGCGCGATCGTTTCTTTTCATCGCTTTTTCCTTCTTCAACTGTTTTCTTTATCTTAACAGCCACTTTTCCTTTTGTGGCTTTTGTAGGGCCCCCTATCGGAGCCTTTTTCTTAGGCCGCGGTTCTGATTAGGGCGTCTCCGATAATGGAAGGGCTCAATTATCACTTGTAGAAGATGAAGGAGCCGTTTTTTTCGCGCAGATAAATGAGGATTCTTTTTTTCAACTGCTCCAATGGAATTTTGATTTATTGTGAGGACACAATGAGGTGGGATAATTGGAGAATCCCTCGTTAAAGGACATCAAAGTCAAAGAAGAGGTCAGTCATTCCAAGCGTTCGATTCATTAATTTGTGTGAATCGATCAGAGTAATCGTTCTTCGTGTTTTACTCGATGACGTATTATTACAATATAATTACAATTGTAGTGATTCTTTTCAATACATAGTTCCTACAGAGTTTAATAAATTACCAAGTGAATTGTTGAATTAAAAAAACACACGGAAGGTCAAATATAAAATTAAAGATTAACTTATAAAACAATAATGTGTTTTGACCTGAATATTTATTAATTGATTGTATTTTGAATGCTAATCTTACGTCTTAACATTATATTAATAAATATGTTATGTTGCAACAATATTATGAAATGCTGATAAACTTATGATGTACGTCGAATTGGTGATGATATTAATAAAATTTCAAATGAGTATTATCATTATATCTAAAAAAAAGATTATGTATGTCATAAGTTTTTAGACCTATGATTGATTGATAGTGGATTGCTTGAAAATAGTTTAAATATCGTATGAAACAATACAAGACAATACGATATATATCTGTAACATGTTGATGATTATTTTATATTCAAATTGTTAGATAAAGAAGAGTAATTTTACTAATTTAAATAGATAATAATAAAAATAAAATTAATTTAAATTTCAAACTATCAAAAATAAGGAAGTGAACGGAATCAAATAGTATGTGATTTTTAATGAATTCCAATCATAGTTGACAAGTACTATATCCTAATTTGGAATAGTTTATATAGAATCCAGGGTGAGTATTTATTCAAGGCTGAAATTTAAATTTCCATTTAGACTATTATGAGATGATCAAGTCTTACGCATATTATCCCCCCTTTCTTTAGTGCTATCTCATGTTCTTCTCTACTTTGGAATTCTATAAAGCAAGATCTCAAGAGCATTTCTCTTATTTTTACGCATTTTTCTTTTTTCATTTGTTTTTTGTCATATTAGATTCAAACACTCAGTGGAAGGAATGACACTAAGTGTTACACTATCTGATGATTAACAGTATTTGTCTATTGATTCTTGACAATAGATAAATTTACCATTCTATCTTAGGTACGCCTCATAAAATTGATATACGGTTTCCTTAAAATGCAATGTTTCTTAAGAGTCATCTGGATTATTAAAGGACTTAAAGATATTTATTTAGGCGAGATTGAAACTGAGAAGTCCTTCTTCCATCTAACACGATATTAATAAAACATAATTAACGTATAGTATATGTAAACAGAAATTGGGAGGAAAAATTTAAGAATGGATCTAAAATACTTAAGGGAAAAAGAACCACAAGAAAGGGGAGCGTAAACCTATAGGTAAGACGAGCTAATGAATGTAAGCTAAAAAGTTTATAACATGGAAAACATAAAAAGGATTCTATGGCAAAAATTACAGAAAATGAAGCAAATAACTAGACGCATCGCAATCATTCAATTATAAAGAGAAAATAACAGAAATCGCCAGGAAATTAGCATTTAAAATACTAAAAATGTATCCAATTATTTAAATAGATAAAGAATTAATAGTAGAGGAATACAATAAGAGTACTTGTAAAATATCAAGGAAAAAATATGGAACAAAAAATAAATATATTGAGCAGTAAAAAGTAAAAGCAAATTAATACTTACGTCTGAAAAATGTTGGACCAAGAAACGTGGAAATATTATAGGACGAGTACAGAGAGGTTTTTGAAAGCGAAAAGAGCAGATTCGATGCTGGTTGCGAAATAAAGCGATATTTTGGTTGAAAATATAACGGTTCGATACCCTGATTTTAACATGACTTCAGAATTTAAGTCCAATTAAATGTGGGACGTATTGATATTTGTGCAGACACATGAGAATGCAAAAGGGATTCCAACCCTCTGAGGGAAATATAGGAGTGGCTATTTCTTCACAGACATGCTTCGAATGAGATTCCTATGAATATAAATGGGGCGAGAAATAAACCAGCGAAGAGAAGAAGATTCCCATTGAAGGCCATACAAACCAATCTGCGTATCACCACCATCAGCCATCACCGCTATCGCTCGCGGATCTGCACACGCTCCCTTCGAGTGTACTAACTACTGGCGTATTCATGAAACCCGTCCCTTTTAATGCGTTTTCTTTATCCGTCCCTTTACAATGACCCCTTGTCGGCCTCACTCGCTTTCACGTGGGTCTTGTCTTGTTTATTTCATGCTACGTTAGATTTACGTGTGTATTTTGGTAAACTTATTCGAATTATTCAATGTTTTATTAGAGGGCTCCCGCATAGCCAAATGGGGGGGCCTATATGTGCGAATGGACTGTTTCAAAAATACTGCTTATCATTATACTCTTCTTACCTCAGTTTTACTGTGACTAATCGTTTGAGCAGAATGAAGTAATCTACATACATAAGTTCGATTGAAGGAATAAAAAATCGGATTGAGTTGAAAATTCTGTGCTTATAAAATTTCTTTGGGCTCCTAGTAAAAAGGGCTAGTTTGAATATGTTGCTTAAAAAGGATCCATACTTCTTTTTCAATACTTTATCGCTCAAACCATCCAGAGCAATGTACGTAAGTTTATAGTAGGTGCCAATCCATTAATTAATATATATATATCAACATGTAAAAATATTAATATTAACTTAATTTGATATTATTCTGAAAATTCAATTTGATAATACCGAAACCATCATCAGCCGTAGAGAGGTAAAGAAGCTTTTTCGAAAAATCTCCTCTGACCAGCACAAGTGCATTAACTTGACATTGATATTTTAACGGTATTAAACTGGTATTTTAATTTTCAATTACATTCCATTAATATGTGTGTTTTTTCTTTATTTTCCTGCTTTGTAGCTGTTTTCACCGGATTCTTGACTGTCACGAATCTGTTCTACGGCATTTGCAATACTGTTGGGCGACTGATGCGAGCCAGGTACTGAAAGATGTGGTTTCTTACAAGGATATCACCAAACATAATTTGCGATTTCAATATCAAAGCAGGAAGGATGAGTCTGCCATATAAATCTTAGCTTTAAAATAGTGTGTATGGAGACGAAAATTTAATTTACGGATAGCAAATTTTGAGAAATCGATATAAGTTTTCATTCGATTGTTTGAATGAAGGAAATTTATTTCTTTGGTTAGTATTTACCCATGATGATACAGCTTTTGAAAGAAACTTTTCAATTTCGCGACAATTTCGATACGGTCAATTCTCATGTTATGGGAATGAAAAGGAGCATTCGGTGGATATGGGCTTTCGCTTTCCAGGAAAACGCCAGAGGCGGGCTTTGATACATTTGGGGAGGAAGTGAGTATGGAAGACGTCCTTGATTCAATTTCCACGATAGCATCGGTCCCAAAACCTCAACCTTTCGACCGTTTAAATCACTGACCGACACTCACCCCTTCTCCTTTATTTCCCTGCATCCGAATCAGAATGATGATATTTTCACGAGGCGGAAATAAAGAAAGGTGTATTACCTTGTTTAATTTTTTATTTGATAGATTTTCGATGAGAAAATGCGCGAAAACACCGAGCTCAAACATCGAGGAAATCTGTGTGAAATATTTCGAAAAGAAAATGTAAAATGAGAGACATGGTATTTTATTCTGAAAACATTACAATTCAAAGAAGTTAATTTAGTTAAGCTAAATGGGGCCGTCGATATCTCTCGCTTTTCTGTTTTGAACGAGTCTGCTTTTTAAAGCTTTTCAATGCATAAAGATATGATCATAAGTAATTGAATATTAGACATTGTTCCCACATACCGTCTTCTGGTCCTGTGCAGCGGGATACTATCATATTTGCACATTAGTAAATACAATTTTTGGCGGTATTTTGCAACTATAGCGAATTTTCACTTATAGAAAACCTTGAAGTGAATTCATAATTCATTCTGAGAAAACTTACTCCTAGAAAGATCCCAACAACCAGAGAGAAAGACCTCAACACATCGAAATAAAATCAGCCTGTGTTAGTCTAAGAAGTATTTATCCTCATTTACAGTATTCACGCAATGTTAAACTGATCTTTTAGGGACCTTTAATTCCTCTACCCACCTATTCTAAGATATTATCATTAGCTTACTGATTTTTGAGCACTCACGAGTCTCTTAATCCTTAGCAATTAATCTCGGTTCTGAACCAACGATTATTTATTACCATTTGAAGATGAAACATTCCTCAATTTGGCAGAAGGGAGATGTGAAGAGACTTTTTAAACTTGTGTATTACTGAGCCAAGATTTCTATTTAGGATATTTTACAATTTGAGTGATGAAATCAATAATTAATTTTTAAATAATCTCGTCCTTATTCGAGTAATAGAGCATTAAGGGTCATGAAAAATAATATTTAAATATACGTACATCAAATATACCATATTCATCAGCCATTATCAACCCGATTTCGATTGTAGTCTTCCCAATTTTGTATATTCTGAACTTTTTTGTTCTCCGAATTAGTTGATGTTTCTGTCCCATCGCTCCTTCAACACTTTTTCAAAAGAATCGAGGAATTCCGAAGCGACATAACCTTATGACTGGGATATATATATATACATGTCTTTCAGTAGGAGGGATTGCAGTCATGACCCACAAAAATGGCTCCAAGAAAGTATTTCCGGTTGAGATGACGTGTGCTCCAGTTCCCTTGGTCGCATTTCATCTTTCATCGGAAGTCCAGATGATGTTGGGCGGTGGAGTACAAAAGAAGGAGAATTAGGGCGGCGGAAGAAAGAGACAGTTATCATGTGCAACTTATTTTCTCGCTTAGAAATACTGCTATAGTCCGGTATAGATGGATGTGCAGCCCGTATTCATGTCGGTTGCTAATTTTATTATCAATCCCATGGTATTTACAAATCATTATGCGCTTACTGGCTTTAAATTATATACATAAATAATGCTTATCTAAATTTGCATATTATAAATCCAGAAACATAGTATTTATTAATTTGAAACATTACGGTTTTGAATCTGATACAATGTGATATTTTTATATATTTTGACCATTATATATAACATTATATTGACCATAACCGATAGGTTTATCGTTGCATGAGTTATTGAAAATTATCTTTTTGTCACAGTAATCTGAAAATTCTGAAACGATCGGTAGGCTAGCAACGACCGGGTTTGGCCATTTATTGTAAAATAGGGGGTTAATTTTAAGATGAAAGTATTTTGATGGAAAAATGTAAAAGAAGGCAAAAATGAAATATTTTCGCCTTTATTAATTCGTCATTTCTGAATCATTTTTTCATTTCTGAAATGCAACTATATGAAGAAAACATATGAAAATACCTTAACTAAGATAGCAAAATATACCAGTACTAGAGCTGGACGGACTAAGCCGTGAAGGAGGTCAGCTCCGCATTGATGATCTTTCTAATAAACACTTTTTCCAGCAAATCTTTTATTGGGCATCGAATTAATTACGGTTAAGTGATATGAATGAAATCAATAAAACAGCATTTTAAATCAACTATCAGTTTGCTAACTGAAGTCCGAACAGAAAATCATTTCTCGTTCAATGGATAAATAATTTAAGTAAGAAAAATTTAGATTGAGACACTTCTTGTTTAAGAATTATCAACGAACAGTAGGCTTGCGCAGGTTTTTTCACTCCCATTCTTCGTGGATATTTCATACTGTGGATTCTCATTCCTTCATTAAGTTTCATTCATAGAAATCCACAACTAAGTTCATCTTATACTATATCAATTTTAAATAGTTTTTATTATGACTTATTTATTTAATTTTTGTTAATAATGGATTAAATGGAGGAGGAGACTTTATTGACTCACTTTCGCCAAAAATGAAGACGCCATTCATTTGTTTATTTATATATTGGCATTGTTATGTATATATAGTAATGCCTACGGGATATTTTCTTATGAGATACACTCGATTTGCTTTATATTTGAAAATATCAAATATAATATTGAGAATTGGTAAAAGCCAATGCATTGAGCTTCTTTAAATGGGAAAAATGTATCTTAGAGCCCTGACATAATCAGGCAGTTTAGTTTGTTAAGATTAAAATAACTTAAGATAAATTCTACTGAAACAAATACAGGCATAGAAAATGTAAATAGTCTATAAATATATGGGATAATCAAAGATGTGGTAATTAATTAATAAAGGAATTAACGAGTTCCCGTTTAGCCAATTGGCTAGCTTGTTCGGGTTTGTGAAAGTAGTCCCGGGTTCGATTCTCGGTGGGAGGCAACCTGCGAAATAACCTCAGTTGAAGAAGTCCTCATTAACATCACAACTACTAAGATTTGATTGTTAAACACTGATTTGAGGTTAGAGGGGAAGCTTAAATAAAAAATATTTATGATATGATTATTATATAGCCTATATCTTCCCCTTTCACCTACGCATCGCCCGATTTCGTCCTGCAATGAATTACTCTTATATTCCTTTTAACACTTAAAATACCTCTTCTACTGTTTTATTCAAAATATATAGATTAAAGAGACAAAATATTTGCTGAAGGTTCTGATGACGCTTGAGTTTTACTATTTAAGAGCTAAAAACTTTACAGCATAAATATTAGATTGTGATATAAATAGAATGAAAATGTAGTTTCTTAAATATAATCCTGAGGAACGCTATTGTCGGATCCGTTGATTCTGAAGATCTTAAAAGGATTTTAATGTACCCTGGAGAATATCTGGACACTATTTGTGAGGTTAGTAAATTCGAGCCACATACGGAGGGATGACATACGGATGACCAATGTCGTCCTGAGAATTATATGGAAATTTATATTCCGCATAATTAAGATCGATTACGTTGTACAATACATCCATCCAAATATGATCTTTTTTATAATTTTCTTTTCTCATTATGATTTATATATATTTTATTGTCAATATTATTTCCCCTTCTTTTATTTATTTTATTATATCCATTGTAATTAGATAATTTTAACCTTTTGTTTGATTAATAAATTATTATTATTATTCAAAAGGACATTTATCAAGCTAATGGGTTGATATTGAAGTATTTGTCATTTCTTTCATTGTAAAGCTACTGTGAATCTTTTCTCAACTTTATTGTTAGACTTTTTCCTTTTATTTGTATTGTTCGCTTATTTGGGCCTTATATTTTGTATTTACAGAGTAGCCCTTCTGTTAAGTGTTTTTTTTACATATGTAAGCCATGAGCTGCTTTCTTATTCTCATCATTATTACTCTATAAAAGTATAATCCTAAATAAAAGTAAAATCCAATATTATGTACGCAGGTACAAGCTAGAATATGATAAGAGAACGAGCGTCAGAAAAATGTAACATATCCAATGTGCGGCTGCATTTTTCAAATAACTTCTTCTCCGTAACGTAGCGCAAATATCTCGGTTAAAATGAGAATTCCCTGTCCGAGGGTTGGTTTCCGCAATGGCACACGGTCTGGAGATCCGAAGATGCTACGTGTCTGTTGGAAGAAGTCGAGACGATTTTACTTGACCTTATCGCCGTCGCTTCGAAAAAATACATTTCTTCGTGACCTACAACTGCTATCTTAATATTAGAAACTTCGCTTCAACTGCAAACGGAAATGCATTCGAAGCGATCGTCAAATCAACAACTTTAAGGCGATGGAAGTGAACATTTCTGAGACACAAATGAGGAAGATTCGGAATTTTACCAGGTGAATAAGTCTCTAAGAAAAATCGGAAAGGGATACTGCGACAATGATGTGCATTTTTGGGTTTTAATATGTGAATTTCGTAATGAGTATGATGGATGGCCTAAGGTGTAAAGGCGCATTGTAGAATTGTAGCTCACCATAAGAGTATGGAGCGGCTCGTTTCGTTAAGAGAGACTCAACAGCAGTGATAGATAAATGGTCAAAACTCTATGCCGGGAATCTCTTAACAGACGAGTTATCCGATAAATGTTTTCTAATATGCGTGATCGAACTTAGCGAACTAAATTGTAGCGAGAACGGATTACCGGTTTCTCTTTTCAGACAGTATAAGGTACTCAAATCAGCTAATTAGGATGTTCCACTCTACAATGAAGCAATTTTTACCAGATAGATAATTAGGAAAGAATGATATGAACAATTTCCGGTCTTTCGACTGAGGCGGAAGATTGGCTTTAGCGAATTGCAGTGCATCTTGGGACGGGAAAGTCCAGCCTTTTAAGAGAGCTTTTTAAGCGGTATTTATGATGTGTTTCATGTGAAATGGAGTGAGGGAGGGATAGTTTTAAACGGGTTTCTCTGCATTTTGTTTTTGAAAACTGAGATTATATGGAAGAGACTAACGTTGCCTTAATAAAGTCAGTCATATCTTCCTTAAAAACCATCCTTTGAAGTGTAAATCGAAACTTTTCCCACTTTAATAGGATCCGTCTTTTCTCGAAATATTGGCATTAATGCTCAACCTTCGAATCCAAAAGACGACATATCACTATCATAGCTCTGCATAATCACGTTAAATCCTTTTGAATGCGTCAGGGAAGATATTATCCTCTTATCACTGGACTCCATTGATCACCGTGTTTAATTCCCCTTACGATTCGTTGAACAGGTATTCATTGGATTCAATTGGGATTCCTTTCACCTCTTCCGGATCTTTGCAAAATCCCACGTAATCTCTCCATCATTTTTCATATTTCCACACGACAATCGTGAGCAGAGGTTCTTCTCATAACCCCTTGAACGGGTCCTCCGCGTCACCCGCACGCCCTTTCTATGTGTGTCTCGTTAAGAAGGCTTTTGTACTGGGCAAGGCCAACGTGCGTGGCCCAAAGGGGAGATTGAATGAGGGTGCGTGCAGTTACGTGGTGGCTTTTGTGGTATGAATCAGAAAGTGGCACTTTGATGAGGACAAGTGGGGAGGTTTGCAGATGGCAGAAAAATCTCCTAAGTCAGTACTCATTTCTGATTTTATATCTTCATGCAGTATAATCTATTAGAATCGATAGTTTCGTTAGCAAGGTGATATTTGACACAAAAAAAAGGATTATGTTATTTGCATTTACATACAGATCCTGCTAGCGGCGAAAGGCGTGTGGAAAAACACCGATATTTCTGTATAACTCTAACTGATATCATATTCTCTAATGGTGAAACACGACCAGAAGTACTCGTTTACTTTCGCAATTATTTTCTGGTAACACTTTTTTATTTTCTCGGAGTTCGCGAACGTTGCTAACTGGAATAACAAAATCAACTCCCGTCGACGTGGTCTGTACCGATATATTTTTGAATAACTTCCGTCTATAGTCAAGTTTTCTGTCCTTCAGTGAATCCCATTCGTGACTCATAGCCAAAACACTGCTGTCGAAACTGAAATCTCCTTTATCTGTTCTATGGTGTACCATCTCCAGAGACTAAATCCACCTCGTGAGAATCCCAAAACGCCCAACAATATTAAGAAAATATTAGCCATGCAGTTTTTATTTCGTGAAATGGGTTTAAATACAAAAATCATACTCTTGTCGAAGAAAGTTGATTTTTAGATGTTACTTTTGCGTTAGGACTTTGTCTCAGTTAT
This sequence comes from Pachydiplax longipennis, assembly GCA_036926295.1. Lineage (NCBI taxonomy): Eukaryota > Metazoa > Arthropoda > Insecta > Odonata > Libellulidae > Pachydiplax > Pachydiplax longipennis. Next base: position 5,326,528 of record JAVFKF010000024.1, on the reverse strand, counting down.
TTATATTCGAATCTATCATAAATGAGGGTAAACCTTTAAAATTTCCTTCATGGATATAATAATGTGCTCCTTTTACGTTAGAAAGTAAAGGTCAAAATTAAGTAATGGAATGGATGTCGATCACTACGTAATCGATTGTAAGTTTTATAAAGTAGTACTTGAATGCCTGTTTGTGCTAGAGAAATAATAATAAATAATAATTAGTAGACGGTTGTTTTTCTACTCTATTTATCTATCTATTATTTCAAACTCTAATTTAAGAAGAACGAATATTCCCTTTTAATTTGGATATTATCAATTTTACAATAAACCGTTGTATTGTAAACGCAATGCTAGTATACTGAATGCTTATCTGCCAGTTTTAATCGGAAAACTTTCTTATTCCGGTAGTTAAATCGTAATATCTCAATCGATGCTGAGGTATTTTGTTTTGTGTGGTTCTTTGGTTTGGTTACATAATATACAGATATCGATTGAGAAATGTTAGCTCTCTCTTTCTGTAGTTAAATAGAAGGTCAGGAATAACGTGAAAATCTTTAACTTAAAGGAATACACTTAGTGTACGACTGGTTTAGTTACATATTAACATCATCAGGTAATTATATTTTTATGTAACCATAATGTTACTATTTAGCGAAACCGGTCGTACAGAATAATAATATATTTTCTGTTGCTCACCTAGTGTATTCCTTATAGTGTCGTTGTGAGAAGTTCCATCTAAGTATGTCAACATCGCTGTGTGTTCAAATTGTTAAGTTTAGGAATCTTTAAAATAGAAGGCTAAAGTAACATAACAAAACGCTGAGTTTAGGACTGGAGTCTTTCACTGCGCTGTATTTTAAGAGTTGTTCCGAGAAGATATCAAACGTGCTGAAAAATCACAAATATTATAGAAATGTTTATTTTAAGATTGTATAGGGTTGTTCAGATATAATTTAAATATTCCTTTACTCCTAGTCCATTATATATATTTGCGTATACTGCGTAGTTCTTGCCTTCTAAAAGAACTGAATTTATGTTCTATTTTATCGCTATTAATTTATTTTAATGAATATTTGTGGAAAATATGTGAAAGCAAAGATTTCATTATAAACCCTATCTTAGGAATTTGTGATTTTAGCGTCTGAGTATGTATCGTCGAAAAAGAAGAAAAAAGTAATAGTTTTCCGATTCGCTGTTGGAGGCGAGGACTCCATTAAGGATGCATCTTCTTTCCCAGAATGCATCTCCACTCCGATATCTGCTTCCAGCTGCATCATTTTACAGTTTCTCGTTTCCGCTCTCTCTCTCACCGCCGTTTTCTATTCCATCTTCTCAATCATTTTCATGTTCATGTTCTTCTTTTCTTTTCCTGTCTCAATTTATCTTTTCGACTCAAATGCTTGAGAATTGATATCATTCGTTGACGTTACCTATCGAAAGTGTTTAGTGAAATTCAGCAAAACCCGCTTAAGGCGCTTTTTAGCACTAATTATCAATACTCATATTTCCGGTTTATTCTGTATGTTTATAACTTGAGAGTGCAACGAAAGGAAACGTGGTCCAGCAAATTTTCAATATAACATTCTTTTTCTGAGAGAAAAAGGCAGATTTCACTCTGTCTCACAGTAAATGGTCGGGCAACATCAGGTCACATAAATGTTTGAAACCATGTAGTAGTTTAATAAAACATTGGTGGCTAAGGAGTAAGCGTATTCTAATCATTACTTCATTATAATGGGATAGGGATTCGCGATATCTTCATTTTATTCTTAGAAAATTAGTCATTTCAAAGAATTAATACACAAGGAACTGTCTTTGCTGAGAGGACGGCAACACAATGAATGTTGCAGTGAAAAATACTCGCTATCATTAATGCATTGACGAGAAATCCCACAGTCTATGGTGATTTGTAAAGTCTTCTCCATTTATACTTAATCATCTTTAAGAAATATCAATTTTCCCTCTTCATGCCTTAGATGTTATCCATCTAAAAGAAAAGCTGTAATCGTAAAGAAATCTTTCACACAACAATCCGCTTTCTTAGTAAATAAGTGATTTTTTAAGAATTTTAATATCTCCCTAAGAGTAATAGAGGAATGGTTGTGCCGAAGGCGCTCTTCCAAACCAACTATGTCTCTCCTATCACAGATTTTCTCTTATTGTCTCGAAGGTGAAAAGAAGGTCTTCTGGATGCCAACGACCGATTTTAATGACGCACGCAAGAAAATGGAGAGAAATTGAAGAAAGAGGAAACATTTTCGAAAATGTCATTTGCGGAATAATACGTGTGGTGTGGAACTTTCAAATTTCTCTCTTGGCTTGATCTCGGAAATTTTACAGAAATTTCGTAAGTTATGATGGGAGTAAATTTAATGTTGTCACTACAAAATGCTATTTTACTTTACGAGGCATTACGAAAGATAAGTTAGAAGAAACAAAATATTAATAAACCAAAGAGAGAGTATGATAAAGAAGGAGGGGGAAAATATTGAATAAGAGAATTTTAAATAGTCATAAATAATATCATCATAGAAAGATATAATAATAAGTTAAGAAGTGGAATACCATAGGAGAAATTATAATTATGTAAGGAGTAAAGAAATTGAAACAAATATGGATTTTTTTATTAATTATAAGAAATGAATAAACAGATTGCTGAAAGATCCAAGAGGTGCTCTTAATTTTTCTATTTAAAGTGAAACGAGTGTCATGGAAGGAATCAATATTACTGGAGTGACTATGGATAAGTCATTCAAAAATGACAGTAGGTAGATAGTTGTTTCTATTGTGAGAAATTGTTTCGCTATTACAACAGGAAGGTGCAGGAGAATCAATAAAAGAAAGTAAATTTGTTTGAAATTCACAGATGTCGATATTTAAGACTGTACCTTCCTTTATAGAATTTTATTTGTGTAATGGTAGTATTTTGATTCGCTTCTTTTTGTAAGGCCCTATCTTCAACCTTGAGGATGATATCATGGCTTTTGAAATGCGCATTGGGGAATAATCCCGGCCTGTCGCTGTGCCTAGATGCCCGACAAATGGGATATTTTCAACCTCTAGAATCTAGACTAGATTCGAGAGATCTTAAGCCGTAAATTTGACCAATACGTGAAACAGGACGTTTCATTTTAAGTCATGTTTCGTGCTAAATTGATTTCATTTGAAGTTTTTTGCAATCAATTCTACGTAATCGATTCTTCACAACCATAGTTTCCAAGAAACTAATGCATTTTGGTACCTGGAATTTTTATAAAATGGAAAAATATTGTTTTGATTCCCTTAGATACTCAAAAGCTAGAGAATGCTTTAAACATATTGTATGAAAAATGAAGCTGTGAAGATTTGCGGTTCGTTGTTAATATTAAAGTAAACATTTTTGACCCCGGAAATGTTATTGCGGAATCTTTGAGGCGAACAGACTTATAAATAATATTAAGACGATCATTATGTGATGTATAAAGATATAAAACTTCTGGTTTGAAGCGTTGCATACTAGTATGAAGGCCATTGATTTGATGTATCAACTAAGGAAATATTCATTCCCTGCTGTAAATATGGGAATTGCATAATGAATGGGATATTCGTAATTTCAGAGAGATTATATATGAGAAACACTTGCTGAGCGGTTACTAGTTAACGTAACGTTAAACCACCACAGTGGGTTCATCTAGAAAAACCTGAACTGGTATCTTCCGTCAATGTTTATCATTCATGGAATAAAATGGAGGAAATATTTGTGAGAATTTAATAATGGAAGAGAATTTGTTAAGGATGTTTTCTTTTACGAGAATATCCGAGATATTTATGGAGAAAAACATATTCATTTATCACTCAATAAATTGCTACTTCCTTAACCAGACGAAGACTCTTCTTACGATAATAATAAAGGCCCGCTTGGGTTGCTTTGTAGAAAACTTACTGTAAAACTCCTTTGAATTGCTTTCCAAATGGGGAGAGAAGGTAAGATAAAAGGGAATAGTGCAAAAACTCGGAAAGGGAGAGTTGGCTGGAATGCGAAGGGGAAGAGACTATTAACCGTAGCGCATCCTTTCAAAGGAATGTGGCAGAGATTTTATACGAATTCCCTCGACTCAATTCCAGCTTCCAAAAATATGGTTAGGATTTTTCAATCGTGACGCCCATTACGAGAGGCCTTCTGAATGCATTTTGTTGGCGAGTTAATTGTACCTCAGTAAGCGACCGATATTCAATCCGGGTAAAGTTCTTCTGGTGAACCTTCAAGTGTTTCTTTACTGCAGGAATTCACTCTCCTGAGTTTGAAGAGTAAAAAGGAATACGTTGCGCGACCTAGTTGATGCAGATGCGATATCACTCCCATAAGTGTGTCCTCATGCTCCAGATACTCTTTCCGTTCATTTGTTGCTCTGGAGTTTCTTTCTCTCTACTGGAAGCGGTGGTTCGAATTTGAGATTTTCTGATTCCTTGTAGCGCTGAAGATGTCTAAGAATTTAATTACGAAGTTGATCAGTATACTACTACGATATGTAAGGGTAAATCAGAATCTTAAAGCTAAGAAAGGTGTGTCAATAGCTGAGGTCATTTTGCACCATTTATAAATAAAGAATATAACATTTTTGTTGATTTTCATCTTCGAATATTGTGGAATTTGGTGCATCTCCAAGAGTGGATAAAATAAATAAATATTTGATTGCTAAATGTTGATTAAATCGACTAAAAGATAATACAGATTCAAATTAATGTTTTAACTCCAGAAGTATTCTTCTTGAAACAAATATGTTATCTTGAGAAACAAACCTAATGTTAGGTATATATTTATATTCGAACGATATAAATAAATACATCGCTTTTCTCCCCTCTGATATGAGTTTTGGCATCAATTAGTACATCTTGTAAACATTGCTTGCTGCCATTTCATGCTACCCTCTCATTTCATACGACAGTCACTCGAGCTTTCTTCTGCTTCCCCTAGAGATGTCTCACTTTTCCTCAGTCTCTCTGCTTCAGACATTCGCTTCCATCGTATAATGTGAAATAGGGGTCGCTTAATCTCATCTTGCTCCCTAGGAGCACGTCATTTTCAACTTGATGTTTTGCCTTCGTCCTTACTCAACACTATCCTTCTCATCAACTACATGATCTCTACAATTACTTTATTTTCTTTATATAATCATCAAATTATAATTATCAAATATAATAAATGCTTTCTTTTTAAAAACATGGAAAATTTTGCCGTCCAAATGATTTTTATAGAAACAATGTTAAAAAACGTGATATTGTTTTAGAAACTTCATAAACAAATACTGTTCCATTATGGAATCTATATAAGCACGCCCTATTAAATTTTTTTTTGATATATTAGGGCCAAAAAGTCCGTTTAAATTGGTGTCTTTGTCCACCACACTATAAAATACAAATTTAGTTTCAAAAAATATTGTCTTCAATCTAATGGTCTAATAATAATCCAATAGTCTATTGTCAATTTTTCAACTACACTTTTCTACAAGAAATATTATGTGTCGTATGTATGTATAATTGTATGAGAATGTAAAGTGCACTGTTTGGGAAACGCCTAAAAATATCCACTTATGGACGGTAGAGCAAGTAAGATCTTGAACAAAGTTTCCCGAAAAGGAAGCTGCGGAGTTTTATGTTTCCTGATGTAATACTGGACTTTATACAAATGTAGGGATTGCTTATCATACATGATATTATTGTACATTTAATGAAAGTTCGTGAAACGTTGGTAAAAATATATCTTCTATGTTTTTTGGACTTTCTTATGTATCGAGTTGGATTCAGATTAAACATTATATAAATATGTACTGATCTACTAATTTTCACCGAGAATATACTGTAGAGTTGGGGAAGTACTGAACACGGCTGCAGAATAAAACTACGGTATATACCCAAGTAATATTCTATCTCAGGTGATCCCCTAAAATGTGGTCCATTATTTTTCACGTACCTCCAATAAGAACCGACCCTAGATTAACATATGTGCGGCCAAGTATAGCATAAAATCATATGTAATACTTGACCTACCCTTTCCGACAGTCAGAGTTTAGATCGATTAATATCGATAATTCAGCACATACGTTGAGGCTGCGAAGAGGAAGATTAACTATTTATACGAACAAGTATGCAATGCTAATGATGTTTCGTCATGGATCGTTTTTAACAGTACGTGTGTTTTGATGTCAGCATAAATACGCATTTAGTCTTCGCACTTTTTCCCTGTAATGAGAAACTCGGTACGTATGGCGATTACTGCAGTAAGCCTAATTTATTTTATTTGTAACTGTAGTTATAATTTGCACATCAGTTATTTACAGTTAACTTTGTCTGAAAGCATCATTTGAATGGAGAAGATGGCATGTATAGTTCTCATGTATATGTTCCAATATCAATCACTCTTATGAGACATTGCTTCATGTTAGATTACTCCTCCCTGGACCTTTTCCAACTCATTCAATTGACCTTTTCAGTGGATTCCGAAATAGCTGACTCCTTTCCCAAAAGGGGAAGTAACCAATTTTGGGACCGAGATCTCACTCACCTCTCCGAAAGAAAGTTTTTTTTTTCTTATTAGATAAAATATTTCGTAGTGACTTTTTAGTACACGAGTAATGTTTAAAGAACGAAAGGAATCTAAAAATTTTAGGACGCTAGAAAGTATTATGGACTCGGAGATATGAAATTTCACAGCACCTCTTTCAGGATAAAAGTAATTTCGCTGAATTTCGTCATTCAATCTTCTACTCATTCGAGGTTGCAATAGAGATAAAAATTGTGATAAAATCCGAAACTAACGTTCGATGATAGCGTGTATCTTTTGAGAACAATTGAAGAAATAAGGAATCACTGGATTCAACGAAGCTTTATTTATGAGTGATATTCTTCGTTCGTTTTTCAAAATATTCAATTGAGTTTAACATTTATATTTACGTTATTTGCAGCGTGTATCATCAATGCGTCCATAGAACAAAGGTTTCAACGGCGAATGAGTATCCATGGAAGCTCAACTTCGCCACACTGTATTCGCAAAATCGCTCTCAAGTTCACGATTCCGTCAACTGAAATTATTCTACTTCGAAAGACTTCTCTCAAATCTGCCTCGGTGAATACGGCGAATAAAGTAGCTTTTTCACAAAATTCATTCTTAATTTGAAACGAATCGGTTTTTCCCAATCCAAAAATCGAAACGGCAGTTGTGTTAACATCAATGTTTTCGTAACATATACGCGCTATATTCCACGTCATTTCCTTTCTTCCAATCCACTTCATCCCCTGCGAACACACTCCCAATTATCACTCTCCTTTCTCTCCCGAAATATTCGCTTCATCACATTCTTCTTTCAGTCCTAATCCTTTTCTTCCTTCCTGCCATTTCCTATCATCCCATATGCCGACTTTCTATCATCACCTCTAGTATTCTCTTTTTTCTCTCCCTTAATTCCCCTCTCACTATTTGCCTTCTCCTTTGACAGCTTCCCCCTCAACCGTCCAAATCCCCCCCAATTCCGTGTCTTGTCCATAGTGTGAGGGGAACCCAACCCTAAGGGGTCTACATTTTCGTCACCCTCTTCTGGAACCGGCTTATTCTCCCCTTCGCTTCTACGCGTGACTATTTTTCGTTGGAAATCCCACTCTTCCCGCGAATGGCTTATCCCGCTCTATGTAAAATTGGCCCCGAGATCGCTTTTGGTCGAAAAATAAAAAGCCAGGGAATGGTGGCCAGATCACTCCCCCTCTGTAATGTTTCGACTCAGCCGTGGGCTCAACCGTATTTATCGTCCAATTTCTTTCGCAGCGGGTCGGAGCGGTGGGTGGCGGGATTAAGGTGGATCCGGAAGAATGGCGGGATTTTGAAGGGGAGTTTATTTTCTACCTGAATAACACTCTCTTGACAAGCAGCTACGAAGCGTACTTGCGATTTATCGTCCGTCTTAGCGAAATGATGCACTTCCCCGAGGGAAGCATCTGCGGAGATCGACGGTGAGTCTGCCTCAGAGTTGGATTAATTTGCCAATTAAATCATATTCAATTCAATAAGTTCTTCTATAGAATAAGTTTTTTCGTTGTTTTCCTGTGTTTTCTAATACTGTTTTTAATTATAGATATGTTACTCCGGAATAATAATACTTCCAGTATAAGGATTGTGGAATGTTTGCGTATTTAGTGTCACTTGACGATGTCTAGGGGCACTTCCTAACGACAGGCAAATAATAATGCCAGAAAAAGTATAGGGCGTGCGTATATTTTACTTACTACATATATGTATTTACTCAGCCACGGATTTCTTTCAACTGGATTAAAACATGAATTAAATAAGATATCCTTAATACATGAGAGATTTAGCTCAATATGTCTGGGAGAGCAATCTCTCACGAAAAGAGATTTGTTAGGACAAGGAAATGGTGAAGGAAGAGGGAAGTGAGCAGCTGAAATTATGTGGGATGGGTTTTATTTAATCAAAGAACATGTAAGAATAAAATTTGTCAAATATCATTGAGTTTGTAAGGATGATTGTAAAACTGTATTTTCTAGAAAATTCTAGAGGTAGCACAAATATTGTCATCAGCCACATCCAATTCGATAAAGGCCTCCCCAAATAATATCCAATTTTCTCTATTCCGCCAATTTCTCAATATCCGAGTTCTTTTCGGCTAAGCATTTTGGAATAATTTTGTTGGGTTGGTTTGCGTCCTGCTGATCGGGGGCAAGGTTTAATGCTTTTCGAATTGCATTTTAAATAAACTCACGTAAACTATGATTTGACATCACCATATTAGTAACCTCATCGGGAATTTCACTAATATTCAGCGTGTGTTAATTATCAATGTAATTCAAATTACAGTAACCAGCCCTCCACCCAACCGAACTCAACCCAATCCAAATGCTATTCCAAAATGTTATTAAAATGTTATATTAAAATTCCAAAGTCGTAAAACATCAAGACATGAAAGTTTTCTTCGAGCGTTGCAAAAATAAGAATTCCGTTGAGTGGGTATTTTTCCTTTCACTTATTGCCCAAAACTCCTAGGATTGCGAAAATCTGTATTCCGAGGAGTGAGTAAACATTCGGACAATACTCGTATTCATCAATTGACAATCAGGAATAATATATACTTATATATTAGGTAATGTTGGTACTTTCATCGGTAGAGAGCAAACCAAGTTCCATCTCTAATTGAAGCGTTACTAAAGAGGCCTGTTTAACAGAGGCCACTTGCGATTGGACATAAGAAGCGTAATTGTGAAATTTGGAAGAAATAGTTTTAACTTTGCGATCTCGAGTGATCAACGGATTCAAGAAGTTGCCGAGATCTCAAGAAAACATGGATTTCGGGAAAATTACCATAATCAGCCTTTTGAGAGTTACGTAATGAAGATGATGTATCTCTCCAACTGAAAGAGAGGTATACGCGAAGATTTACGGGAGTGCGTTAAAAATGAAACCCTTCGGCATCTAATTTGAAAGGAAGGTAGGAATTTTAGGCTTCTACGTTTCCTTTCACCGGTATCTTTGCTCTTGGCATCTTAACCAGCCTCCCTTACTCTTGAATCCCTCAACTTAAATCCCCAGCGGTTTGCGATTGCATATCAAAAGGGAGAAAAGAGCGCCGCCGGCGAAGCAGTGGGACAGCAGGGTAGACACAATTCCCTTTTCCATTTTCTGCTCTCTCCAATTGTTACGTTTCAGCCTTAGTTGTTTTATGTTAGGGGAACTAATGATAAAGTCAGTTGTAGTTTTTAAACCAGAAAGAGAGAGATATTTGTTAAATTACGATATAGAGTGAGGAGTCTCTGATTTTTCGTAAACTACCTGACCATTATATGCGAACCCCATTAACTCACACCAAAGAATCTTCCATATACATCTTAGTGGCTTAAGTTTGCTTAATATCTACCAAAAGTTTTCCTTTTTCTCTCCTTACTCTGATAAATATCTTGATGTGGGTGAAAGACAATTCGAATCGTTTTTTTCTGGAACTTTCTGCTATAATATCACTATAAAGTTGATTTAAAGTCTTCGCACAAAACATAAATGAGAAAAGTATTTCTAGATTTGATTGCCATCAAATATTGCGTTTGTAACATTGTTTGAAATCATTTTTATGGTAAAACTTCCAATGTATTTGAGAACGAAAACATTCATGATTTGAAATTTGGTTGAATAAGTTCAATTTAAAACAATTTATAAAAGGTTGTATTCATTGTGCAAAGATATTGCTGGATATTTATTTCCAAAGTTTACAAAAGCTTTCATTAGCATGTCGAAATGTGGCTTCTTCTTCCCCATACATGGTAGTACACGTCGATCACAATTTCGTATGGGAGTCCAGTTTAAGTATCGTCTTAGTCGTCAAGGAGACTGGTTGTTTATAATCACAAAATTGTAAAAATTGTCTTTCCTGTCTTATTCATCTTAATCCTAGTTAGTTTTTCGTTGACTACCTGATCATTGGTGTGGGTAAGTTTGCGTATAATGTGTAGAAATGGTAACTACTAAATATTTAAGAAGCCAACAATAAAATAGAAATCAATTTGTACTTTTCGAAATACATTTCACTGGGATATTAAATACATTTCCGAGGCATTTATCGTTTTAGGAGAGGTTTAAAGGATGTTGTAAACTAGTTATCTCAAACCTATTTTCCTTATTCGTCTGATTCTGATTTTTTCCTTCGCTTTTCAAAATCAATTGTCCGTCATATAATTGCCAAGTATTAAGTTTTAATGCTTATAGTGCTTCTGTTGTTTCTTTCTAATGCTCTCTTTGTAAACGCAAGAACGATGGTACATTATACGATAGCAAGTCACTATTAGAAACCTTTAAAGGAACATTCACGTATACTCCATTAAATCTTTTACCCTCTGCTGTAACAAAGCCAGAGATTTGTGAATTTATGAAATAATTCGCCAATAAAATAATGCCACATCACAGAACCTGGAGTGTGACGTGAATATTCCAATAGCGAAATCTCTATTCCTTATCAATGAATCGAAAAATCGACAGTACGTGAAGCTCTTCGAAGAATAAATAGACGTTTTCCTGGTTTGGAGTCGCAAAATACACAAACTGCGTTTCTGTAGCTTGTTTAGTCCTCTCTATCTGTTCCCCCCAATCCTGTCTCCATCTAAATCCATTCCCTCTGCGATCTTATCTCTCCTCTTATTCTTCCCTTCTCCTCTTATCTCTCCTATACTTTATGCAATTTCCTCCCCTTTCAATTGCCACGTTTCCTATCTATAATTCCCTATCTTTCCCTATTCGCTCTAACTATAACTCATCCAAGTTTTATTCCACTTCTATTACTATCCTTCTAGCCAATATATCATCTCTCCTCTAATTTCACCTCTTTTACTTTCCTACCCGGACTTACCATATTCATAGTTTTTTCCTCTTACTTCATCACTTTTGTTTTCATTCCCTATTTTATTTGCTCCGACCGAATGGACATTGGAATAAAGATTTACTGTGCCCTAAAACTGCCGAAAGAAGTTCCGATGACTCACTCCCTTTCTCTTATCCCATCTCGTCATCTTCTTTTCATTCGTTTATCCTTTGATGTATTCTGTGCTCTATCATGCTCGCTAAGAGGATTCATCGATTACATCTGCTTAAAACGCTTTTCAAGGCAATGCCGCCTTATTACCGGGTTATGTAATGTTGGTAACGTTTTCGTCATACCTTTAAAGAATAGTTTGCTTTTCGCACTGAAAGAGCGTTTTCCTTAGTTACTCTTCGTCAATCATTGTTCACTTTTAAACAGTTTTACCAGATAAACAATTGAGGATAAATAACGATTTTTTTTACCAGTAGTTAGGAAAGGCATCACAGAGCAAAATATCTCCAAGATTACAGCATACAGAACATTGTACTTCATTTCTGGTTTATTCGATATGTTCACAACTTGAGATTGCGACAAAGGAAACACCGCCAAATGAATTTTTAATCTAACGTTCTGTCCTGAGACAAAACTGATGAAGATCTTATGGTACGTATCAGCTCCGACAGTAGGATTTTATTCTCGCAGAATTAGTCATCCCGAAGTAGAAATTATCTTCCAAAGGGTACGTGAGATGAGAGGGGAAGGCGACGCAGATGAGTTGAGTGATATATGAGGGCGGATTGCGGTGTTTATAAAGAAGGAAAAAATCAAGTGGGTAGCAGAGTAAGCGGTATCTTTTACGTGTTTTTAGTGTGAATGGGACGTAGACTGGGGAAAAACCGCGTATTAAGCGTTATCGTAAGCATGAGCGTCTTAAACAGGTTTTACTATAGATTCTTATTTATCAGATTGTTTACTAAACGGACCAATAGTCGTAGAGGTATTACGAATCGTAGAATTCACCACTTCTTGGAAATGTAAATTGCTTCCTCGAGTGTTTGCTAACTGTGCTGCATCGTAAAGTCAATCTAATCGAATTCCTCGAATTGCAGTGAGGGAGTGAAAAATCTAACAGATGCTCTCACATTCCACCATCTTCCTTTACTTTCAATCTTTTTTGTTTATCCCAAAGACCCTCTTTCACAGTCCTAGTCATTCAGCAATGAAGGTGTATAATTTACAATACAATACCATGGTTTTTATAGGGCTGAATTGGGACTTTCCAGTCCAAATTATTCCCATCTTCCTTTTACAACCTTTCAGAATTAAATACAATGATAAAAAATAAATTCCATTTTTAAACAAGAATATAAATCGTAATTTATACACGTATTTTCAACAAGAATGACGGCGGTAGAAAACAATGAAAGAAAGAATGAATGAGGGGAAATAAATTGAAATAATTTCAATCATAGAAAAAAGTCATCCATTGAAGCTTGAAGAGAGAGGGAAATACCTGCAAAAGTCGTAGAAAAGAATATAAGGAAGAGGGACGTTGGATACTACATTGTGGAGAGTAGAACTACAAAAGTTATTTACAGATACAATATATATAAAACTATAAGTATCCTTTGGCATTAAGAGTTAAACATAAAGGAAAGTATTTATTTCAGCATATAACAAGGTTAATGGTCTGATGCGTTCATGATACAATTTATCTTGTAATATATATTCTATTTCTATATTAATCTACATTTTTTGTACCAATGTGCAATGATATTGTTTTTCCTATTGTATATTGATTATTACGATGTTTCCTTTTCTTCTTCCATTTTCCTTATTTTTCTTTTTCATTTACTACGTATTTCTAATCGAATTAGCAATTTAAAGTCCAGTTGTATTGCTAATTTTTGGTCTAATTAACTTAACTTTTCATTAAAATTTAGTAAACAGGGGTTTCTTAGTTTTTCACACCCACTTTTTGTGAGTGTTTTCCTGCTATGGTGTATTTTTCAAAGTGCAAACTTAAAGTTATATTTCTGCTGTGCACGTCTTTCATTCTATCACTTTTTCTTGAATTGAAAATGACGAAGAATTAGATGTAGGGAGAGACTCATTAGTCTCAATCTCGCTCCAATGAAAGTCGATTATTGTTATTATTATTATTGAAGCAAATATATAAATCAAAGAAGTATAGGGAAGGCTTTCATCATCTTAGAACAAAATTAATATAAGCTAAATCTACAATCCTCAAATGTTTATTCTACGCATATTTTTCCCTTCCTCCATCTTACGAAATGTCCATGTTTTCCTCCTCTGACATTTCACATCCTCTACTGCGAGACCCATTATTAATTCCGTTTTACTTTTCAGCCTCACGTTCATTTATTAAAGTTCTGTTCACACTAGAATTCCTTTTTCCCTTCCTCGATTCAGCATTCTGATTCTCATTCTCCTTCCTTGTCTAAGACGTTAAATATCTATCCATCTACACATAAGGACAGGGAATAAATGAATTTTGAATTCCATTTTTAATTGTAATTCTGTGAGATAGATATTCCAGCATTACGGATGAAATGCCTATCTTCCGTATTCGCTCTTCCCAAATCGCACCGATCCCTGTCATCGATGTATCGTAAATGTTACTCGTTTTAAGACTGCCATTGGCCATTTGATTAAAATGCCACTTGATGACTATATCTCTTAATTCCCTCCGGTAAGGCTATCCCTGGACTTAATTTTATTTATACAATTGAGTGTTTTTTGTTGTTATCTTCTTCGGTCTTTGAAAAGTTCTTCATTTCCTTTCTCTTTTACTTCCTCGCTCTTAAGTACTTAGCTCTTCCTTGTAAAGTATTTTAGAAAGTGCTTCAGCAGTTGAGATCATATCGCACTTGAATCGACGACTTAAAGAGAGGAAAAATGTCTGATTCAGAGGGGATTAGATGATCGTTTAATGATAAAAATCGGAATGCCATTTAAAAATTAATAATATGGTATCTAAAATTCTATCAAAGAAACGTCCAAGAGGATTAAGATTCGAATCTAATAAGAAAGGTTAAAATCAAACTAAATATTTAGTAAACGATTACAATGTAAACAAAATTTATTTTAGTATATAAATTAGTGACCATATTAGCTGATCTTTAAACATATGATGTAAAATCAAACATATCGACCTTGAATTCGTGAAATTTCATCTTAAAAACAAAATATTGAAAAAATAGTAAAGGATAAGAAAATTTGCATTTTATATATGATATACAAATATGACGTAAAGATGATTACTTAGATATGGACTTAATAATATATTATAATAAACGTAGATGGTGCGTGTAGCCAGGATAAATTAAGGCTCCGAGATCAGCATAGAGAGGAAGAGAATGGGAGGCGATAAATAAAAGGGTGAGGAGAGATGAAAGGAAATAAAGGAATGTAAATTGATAGAGAGATAAGGATGGTATTGGGGAGAGGTGGAGGAGGAGGTAAGGAAGGATAAGAAAACACGAAGAGGATAGTTAAATAGCGGGGAAAAGAAGAGGTAGATAATTATAGTAAGAGAAGTGATAGATCAATATAGGGAAGGCAAGAAGAGATAGATAAATAGAAAGAGGAAATGAGAGGGGTTCTTAAATGAAGACCGCAATTAGATGATGAGCGCTCTGTTATGTGGGAGAGAAGTGGGAAAGGGTTGATAGAGTTGGGATACGGAATAACAAGAATACTACCGTCCACGGGATTGTTTCAGGTTGTTAAACATTTCGTATTTACCACCAATCTCAATAATCCCTGATAATTTGAAGGAATAACTATTAACTACATCCATAAAGTATTTCGTCCGATGATGAATAGCTGTTGTTAGGATTCGATCGAAAATTCAAAGAGGCCATGAGATTGAGGACGAGTGCCTCTGGAAACACAATTCCGTGTTTCTTGCTTATAAAATTGGATTCGTTTGAGTAATGCAAATCAAAAAATCGATTAAAAAACAATCACATCACATAATGTATTCAGGTCTTAACTGTTTCGAGGTGCAATGTCTCACAATTGAATCTTCGGTCGGAAGATTCAGTTCGATGTGTCTCCGCATAGTATTAAAAAGCTATACAATTCGTTAATAAAGATGTTGAATTTGTTTTAATGTTATGAGGAATATTCCTATGCACGTGAGTGTATTTAATGAAGTTGTGTAGCTGCCTTAGCTACTATATTTGTTTACTTCAAAACTTAGGATATCTATTGTTTGGTTCCTCTGTTTCATTAATGTGAGCATATTATAGTTAATATAAACCGATGGATATTTTGGATGTGTGCCATATTGTAGTTCTGTGGTATTCTAATGTTATTTGTACATAGAGAGATGTCAATTTGGAATATATATCTGTATAAGACTTATGCTGAGAGGGAGTATTGAGTGTGCGTTTTAAGATAATCATTTTCTAAGACAATGGCAGGGGCTGCCGCCTGGAGAAATTCAATCTTCAGCTTAGCGTTGTTTATGATAAATAGATAAATAAATTTAAGTGCTTCACGTATTTAGGCCTTCGCATTGAAGTATGGTCGAAATTTCGTGAAATCCAACAATATATTCACCGGGAAAGCCTCAAATCATATGTAAGAATATTATCAATCTAAAATGATATTTTTAAAATTTGTTTAGATAGTATTTAACCACATTGAAAACTGCTTAAATCGAAGGATATTTACTGACGCATTTGAGAAAATAGAATCACAGTTTGTGCGTATTTACAACTTACAATTCATTTCTTATCCCTTATGCTATTAAGGATTCTAATAAAGCGAGATGATTTAAATTGTCGCGATTAGTTTTTTATGACAAAATTGGATTTGAAGCTCATTTGAAAATCCACAACTCCTCATCAGAGATTTTTTTCTGAACTTATTAAAATGCTTCTTCAAATAGTCGCAAACAATGTAAATAAGTAGGAGTAGAGACTTTACATCTCATTGCGATAAGATTTCAGGAAATACCGAAAGAGAAGATGAATGATTTGTATAGCAGCACTTGAAATAAGTGGACTTTTCATAGCGATTCTTACGTGCACTATGTTGATAACGGTGAGAGGTGCACTTTAATTCCAAACAATTAATGATGATATTTGCACGTCCTAAGTAAATGCGACACGTACTTTTCGCTCGTAATTCATTTTATCGCATTGGTTAGATAAATCCAATCTTACGTCTGATCACACTTATCATTCTCAGCTGATTAAAGTCGGAGATTATATAACCAATTGATTTTAAGAATATAGACACAAAATGGAATACTTGCGTTGATATTTAATTATTTTTCAATCGACGAAATTGAATCTTTAATAAACAAGTGAAATCTTGCTTGACAATAAAATGTTTCGCCTAGCAATATGATTACTTACAGCCGAAAAAGAAACTCTTCTATTTATTTCAAATCAAAGGGTAATTATATTATAAAATAATCATAATGATGTACATATTTAAATATTTATACATTTATGTAACATAAGCCAGTAACTCCTGTAAGAAATACATGGAAAAACTAGTCGAGCATCAACTTTATGCTATTCCTGATAAAAATACGTAATTTGGGGATTCATAAGAGTGACAATAAATAATACATTTCGATATTTTTCATCAAAAGTATCTTTGGTTCGATTCCACATGACTCCAAAATCATCTCATGAAAAATGCACGGAGAGTTCATTTTGAACGATGGCAGACAGTAATATAAATGTATTAAAATATGTAGAAAATGTAGATAATGTAGAAAAATGTAAACGGTTAAGAAGATTGGTAATTTAAACAAATGAAGATCAAGAAATTTAAATATTAGATGTATGCAATAATAGGTATACATTTTTATAAGTTAAATTTAGCTCCGCCATATTTTACGGGGTATACATAGAATTACTTCTAGTTCTCTATCGCAGCTTTGCTTTACAATAAGAATCCAGTGCGATCAATTTCAACTTTAAGCAAGGGAGAAATAATAAAGGATTGATGATAAATATATTTAAAAATATTCTTCACAATAAATTCTGTGGCATAAGTCTGTGAGAGTTACCAAGTTTTATATTCATTCCTATAGAATGAATAGATTTCTTTAGAATGATAGGAGTAATCACTAACATCAAACAGCCACCTGGATGTTTTTTTCGCGAGAATTTATATTCAGTGTGGAGTTTTTTCATCGATTGAAACACATCCGACTTTATAAACACGTACTATATATTCAGTTATGAAAACGATCATAGTTTACCTTACAGTATTTTTACATACTCGGCGTATTTCTTTGGAAGAAATTTAAGAAAAAAGGTTGGTGCGGCTAAAAAAAGTTTTTATTGTCCCAAAGATCATTTTTCTCCTAAATATACAGACAATTCTATGTGTTTGGGAAAGTCTGAAAACGGACTTCAACATCAATAAATGTTAAATATGAAACCATTCTGCATATACACAAAAAAGAGTTTGAGAAGTTCAAGGAAGTCTTAGCTGAGGCTACTGTTGGTGTACATGTATGTACCATTTATTAGATTCCGATGATTGCATTCATGATTTACAAATTGGATTTACGTGTACATTTTGTCGGAGAATTGATGCGGTTTTCGTTCGGTTCTCTGAGAAGAATCGGGTTTTACTGCATTCATTTCGAATACGATGAATAATGAGGTGAAGGTGTTAAAATTTGCCTTAAAATCCAAGAATAAGCAGCGGTGACATGACTGGGACTCGAACCCAGATCTTCTACTTTCCGTGCAGGGACCCCGTAAATAGAGTGGATTGGTTACATCGACAGTTACTTAATGAAGTAGGATTATTTTTACTGCGCTTTTATCATTGAATGGAGAATATCGATTTGAAACTGATACGTCCTCTTAATCAATTCAAGAAAGAGTGATGATTGAAGAGCAATGGTTTCGTAATTACTATCAAAGCGGTGGCAATAATCTCAAAATCTGCAGTAATAACATGAAAGCTCGGATTAATTAAAAATGATAGCATTAGATATTTATCGAAACAAATGGCGCCATCAAATGCAGCAGAACATTTGCGAGCAAAATGAATCATTTTCGGTCTAATTCACCAGGAATATATCCATTTTGCTTTTGCTAATATAATGAAAAATACCGATACTCATATAATTTCGATACGAGAAGAAAACCGAATAAATGCATGTTCTATGATAAATATGAAATAAATATACGGATGAGGGTAAATTATGATTCTACCTTTATTAAAAATTTTTGTATTAAAACGGAACCAAAAATAAGCCAGGCGAGGGGAAGTCGTTATTGAGTGGAAATAAGTACTGCCTGTGATCCAAAAACACAGATTTAATTAATTATATATTCTACTTATACACCTACTTTAATACTCTGTAAGCCGCCTTTCGAAATATGTCAGATGTTCTAATACAGATTGCGTTGTTTCTCTGAATCATAAGTAAGGGGGTTCAGAGGTAGAAATAATGCGAATGTTTAGAACATTTTTCGTTTAAACTAAAGCTCAAAATAAACACCACGAAAACAAAGATCGTGATGGTAGAAAACGCGCATAAATATAAGAGGAGGGAAGATAGTTGAGTTGTGTAATAAGGAAAGATAGCTCCTCAAATAGAAGAATAGCTATAGTGAATAAAGCCTTTCAAGGAAATACATATCTCCTTGTCAATAACAGTATAGGTATAAGTACCAGGAAAAACTTTTTAATAAGTTTTCAAGTGGATGTGCCAACACATGGTTGTGAGATATGGACACTAGAAAAGAGTGAAACAACCAAACATGAAGCTGTGATTTTGGAGAAAATTGACGAGTACTAAGTGAACAGACTAATGAGCTTGGACTGAATTAAGTTTAGACGAGAAGAGAATTAAAAAATGAGAAGAAAAGCAAAGCTCATCGATATGGATCCATGCCACAGCACGTGGATTGTTTTTATATAAAAATTTAATAGATTTTATTTTCATAATAAGAATTACATAGTATTTGATTTGAAGGGAAATGTATACATTATCAATAAACTAGTAGATATTACATCGTATATGCGATATATCGACCAGTCTATATCGATAGTTATTGCTCAAAATATGTCCTCAATGTTTAGTGTGGAAGCTAAATTAGAGCTAAAAGTTTCGACTAATATTACCTTACAAGGCAATGATTTGTGTGATGTGATTCCAGATGACTCTCATGTACTGCATTAGGTCCATTACTATTTAATCGAGGTATTTCAGGCGTTTCCTTTGTAATTATAGCTTCAGTGTCTATCACTACGCATATGTGAAATTGGAGGGTGATTTATATTATTCCTGTAAATTCAGAAATATCACATCAAAAATAGTTATACATTTATTATACGTTAAGTTTAGTTCCGTCATTTTTTTAACAAAAAAGTTGAGTACTATTATCATAATGATTGTAAATTCGAATGAAAAAGATGTTTTGGGGTCAAAATAAGAATCTTAATTTATTTTCTTTTCTTTTGGAATTTGTTTCCATTTCGAGGGACTAATATTTCTAATTTACTTTCATAAATAAACTTTTGCATGCCTTATAGGTAGGCATGTCTTGCACGAGTCTATTATTAAGTGTTATCGAGTCACTAGTGCCGAACGAAAGATGCTTTCTGCAAAATATACACCGATATATAACAGTTCATTTGACCTTAAATGAATTTCTCAATTTCTCATTACTATCCCTGAAAAATGCATGAAATTAATTTTCAAAGATTTCTTCAGTGCATTTCTTAAGTGAATGACTGACATTGGGCAGACAAATAAAAATATAAGTATACATATAAGGCTATCAACTTAGTTCACACCAACTTAACAGTAGAGCAAAAGGAGGAGGATTAATAAATTAAAGGATTACTTAAACGTGGATTGTTCCCATCAAGTGCAACACTTCCTTCTTAAAAGGTTTTTCTCGTTAAACGTCAGAAATGAGATCGCTCAGATGTAAGTTCTGTGGAATACTTCCTCCTTTAATTAAAGCCTCTGATATGGCCTCTAATTACATAAAGGGGAGTTTCGCGAAGGAATGGGAAAGAAAGAAAGAGATGATGAGCGCTCGGAAAGTTAAATTGATTGCGCAGGAGTGTTTTCTCTCTTGATGAGAATTGATTAAATCACTGTTGCTTCCTTCCTACTCTAAACTCGTTAAATGTTCATTTTGGTAACCACTGCCGCTATTAGAGATTTTCATTTGAAATTAAGTTAGGAATTTCATCTTTGGTACATTCTCGACTGCAACTTCCGCCCCTGTTGAAACTTTAATCTATTTTTCACTGTGTATAAATTTATTTCTGCATATATATTATGTACTGTATGTACATATATATTATTTTGTATATATAATTGTGTTGTTATTCTGTATATAAATTTATTATATACATATTATTCTAGTTTGATCGTAGTGCATATTTATACTTACTAAGAAATTTATGGTTGCTACAAATCTTAAAAGAATATAACTGTAAATAAATATTACATAGATTTGTAATTGCCAGTTAATGTATCATTGTAACCATTCATGACAATGGCTTGTCCCAAACAGGCATAAGTACGTTGCATAAATAAATTTATTCTCAATATTATTGATAGGGTAAATTAAATTGATAGCATAACGAATGCCATTCAAATATATAAATCGGTTTGTGGATACAGATTAGTCTCAATAACATAAGTGCATTCTAAAACATAGTGTTTCGAAGTATTTGATCATAGTGATGTGTATGTTTACGAGTCATGAGAGCCGGTTTTGACAATGAAATACTTAAATAATGGAGTTACATGAATTTGCAGGTTCTGATAAGCGTTTCAGTTTAATCTGCATACTCTAATCAGGGAATATCGCCGCATTAACCGTATGTCTTGCATCAGCGTTGTAAATGTATTTATATTTAGATGTAATTATAAGTAATTTTTAACTATTCTAGACAGCTTACAATAAATACCGAAAATGAATTTCAATATATGAATTACAATCCATAAAATGAAACCCTGATTGAGAAGAAATTATTAATTTTACGCAATAGATTAAAATAACTAAGAGAGAGTCAAGGAAAAGTATAAAATATAATGAATTAATACAATGCAAGATTTTTTAGGGTCCCTGATAAGTAAATTATATTCATAATGACACATTAAAAAGTATTTTGGGCATTTCAACATATCCATACCTCGTTTAACTTTTATACTACGTGTGAATTGTAAAACGTCTTTCTTTCGAACCCTTCAGTTGATCTCACTACAAAATAATTTACAAACTAAGATTAGTGGGTATCGATAGGATAATAATTGGCAGCATATGTGAATCGCAAATATATGGCATTCAGCGGATGAGAGGGAACTCGAGAAAGAGCAGCGCATCGCTTGTTTTTAAAAAATGGTAAAAAGGCAAGCGTTACGAACGATACTCTGAGACTTGGTTGGGAATCCTTGAAAGTAAGGAGAAGCTAGGCTACGATTGGTTTCAGAGGGCGGAATCGGTATTATCAGACACCCATCGGTCGATCCGATAATCAACGTCTAATAATAGAAATGACAAATCGTTTGAAGGACTAATTGTTATTGCGAACGATTACAACAAGCTAAAGAAGTAGCTCGAGCAACGGTGTTTACTCCCCCTGCCACACGCCGAAAGGCTGCTTGCAGGGCATTTATGTAGATGTAGAGATCTCAAACAACACTCATTTGAAATTAACGTAGAAGTAAAAAGTACAGCTAAATGTAAGAATATAAAATAGAGCGTAATGATACAATCTATCAAGGAAGCTTACTTATTTTTAGTACTGCCGAATCCTACCAATTTGTGCACCATTGAGAAATAAATTCCAGGGAGTGTATTTTTCCGATCGATTGATAAGAATATCTAAGAATCTCGGTTAGCAACGATTCCGTTTTTAGGCTTATCTATCTTCTTCTCATTTAGTTAATTTGAATGAGAATTACTGGGACTTCCAGACGCTCGAGATACGGCATTGCATCGAAGGAGTGCACGTGGATATTGCTAATTGAATTTCCTAATGACCCAGTTAACTTCATATCATCAACACTTACTCAATGCACTTTGGTTGGAAATTACGATATATCTACTGATCGAAGGGAATATCGGTGGATCCATATCTCGTTGCTTTGCCGACTCAAGGCTACGTGTCTCAATGACAGATATATCTCAATTTTTATCAATTACTTAATTTTATCAGTTTGTTTATTTCAAGTGCAAGAACTCTCAATCACTTCAGATGATGGAGCGATATAACACTAACCGACTTCTCAACCAAATGACAAAATAAATTAAATGACGGAAGCTAGAAATACCCGTGGAAAATAAGATAATATTCAGAATTGCATCTTCTTATTTTGATTAGATCGACCCTAGTTATTCTTATTAACTATTTGGTTATTTTTCGTAGGCTTTAATCAAATGGGTTATTTTATAAAGAGCGATTACTTATACACAAAGAAGGTGTTCATGTAATATAGGTCAGATGTTTCAAACTCCGGACACCTAACAAAATCACAGAGTCCGACGAGATGTGGTGGAAATCCATCATAGGCAATGAAAGTGTAAATTGTACTTTTTCCACATAGTTCTAGAATTTATGTGGAAAAAGTGCGATTTACTTTTTTATTTCCTAGGACACCTAAGTTTAAGTCCCATTCATGTCTGTATTTTTCACTTCTGTTCTTCCTAACGGTGAAGATAAACCATTGATGGAACGCAAATATTTCTAATAATTAACATTCATTTGCGGAATTCCAATGACGGTGCTTTGTAAATTTAGGATTTATTTTGCATACTGCTCAAAAAATTATGGAAGAATTAAATAGCTGTGCTCTGCAAACATAGTTGTAGAATCTCCTTTTCAGGAAGACATTTTCAGAGAATTTTTGTAAAATGACCTCAACTCTAACCAAAAAATTCTTACTTTAAGTAATATTTAAATAATTTGATTCGTCATCGCTACTGAACTGCTCCTAAGAACTTTGGACTTGAGTCTTTTGATCTTTTACTCTTACTTTCAAGTCTTTAAACGGTAAACAATGCGGAAGTATCACAAGCTATTGCCCGTCCTTGATTTTAAGACTTCGCACACACTTTGAGTTTGGACCCATAGTCTTTCACTGGACTTTGGACATGTTCCTTGCAGCTATCTACTTACGCTGTTCTTGATTAATCAGTTTGTAGTACTTCACGGTTTCCCACAATGCTGTAATTTTTCCTGTCTCTCTATCCTGTGACCATTTTCTATGTATTGGTTTCTGAATTTCGTTTCCTTAGAGTTGTGAATGAAAATTAGTGTTTGATATTTTTTGTAACTGTACCATTTCCAGGATATTCCAGGATAAAACATAATTAAACCCGATATCCCGGAAATTCCCCCGGGGCTCATATTTTGAGTCATATTACCGGCAAAAAAGACACAAATTCTTTTAATATTCAGATTTGTAATTGATCTTTTACATCCAATTCTTCGTTGAAATCTTTCACAAATAAAAACTAATAAGAAAACAACAACAAATATCTTTGATGCTCAGATTTTTGACAACCACATTTTGCAAACGGCCATTTATAAAATCCAGGAAAAATAAAGAAATTGAAAATATAAGAGCGTCTCTTGTGTTCCTATAAATAAAAGATTATTAAAATATCTATATTTCATGAGTTTCCGAGAAAAAAGAAGTGGGCATTGTTATCTGGGAAAAGGTGCAAGAGGTTGAAAGAGACAGTGAAGAGGAGAGGGTTGTTTTAAACATCAAATCATATCTTCGAGGCAATTTCGTTAATATATGACAAATAAATGGGACATTCTTGGCAAATGGTGCGTTCTTTTTACTTCCGGTATTCCGGGACAAGCACTAGTTAGCACATTGATGTTCGTATTTTCCATACGATTGATGTCACCATTTGGTATTCTTTAAATGGGCATTGCACGTATTTATAGAATTTGCAGAATATAAAATTAAGGAAAATAGTTAATTGTAATTATATTTGACCTGCATATTCACCTCTACGCTTTGGTTTATTCTTTCCAAAACCATTCATTCCTCTAGTTATACTCGAAACGAGCGATATCGCTGCACTAATTGAATATCCTTCGAATTTATAAAATATTACTTTTCCTTCGTTTTCCCTTCTTCAAAGTACTGATTATAAAATGACACATATGATATCAACTCCTGTAGAAGTTTCTATGGCAGCATATCGCCGTGGTAAAAACATGAAGTAATTCAATATGGAAAAGAAATTTAAAGGCGGTGGAAGCTAGCGGTAAAATAGTACAAAGTATTTTCCATAAAACTTCCCAACTGTTGGGTCCTTTTTTCTTGTCAAGAGTTTGTTGGAGTTGGAAAGAGGAGTGTTGCCATGGGATTCGGATGTTTGTAGGGAGGGCTAAGAGGGGACTTCTGATGAGGAGAAAAGACGAGAACTGGTCTTTAATGAAAGGTTTTAACAATTACGACCTAGTCAACAAAGGGAGTTCTAACCCCTCGACGAGCAAATTCGAAAAGGTAGCTCCGAGGATAGTTTTCGTTCGATTCAGTCGAAAAGGGAATGAGCATTAAGTGAAATTTCATTTCTGCGGAGTGCGTTAAAATCCCTTATGAAAGTGGGATTTCAAGGGATTTTCTGGCTTCTTTTCGAGAAATGTCAGTGAAAGTTTCTTCGCTATAAATTTCAAGTTGTATCGCGGAACTTGATTTACGGCGAAAAATATTCAAGGATTTAAGCGGAACTGGAATATTTTAGGCGAACGACATTTTCTTCATTTGAATGCCATTTTGCGTAATTTTAATACCCAAAATGTTTGACTTTTTCTGTGTCTTTCCTTCAAATCGATATTCAATGTCTGATTTCATTCCGGCTGGAAATTCCGAAACAAAAGATTTGTCAATTATAAGAACCAATTACGGGGTGAAATACCAATTCCTTCGTTGGTAATTGGATAAAAATACGGCTGCCGTTGGAAAACTAAACAATAAGACAAACATTCAAACGAAAGTTGGCTGATATTTATTTTCCCTCCAGAAAACGAAAGTTAATTTTCTCTAACCAACGTGAATTAAGGAAAAGGGACACTCCTGTGTCTTTCGCAAATGTTGCCCAAAAAAATTAAACTCCTCCAACTTGTAATCCATTTTTCAAGTTTATCATTTCCATAATTGACGAGCAGGGGCTGTCTTCTTCTGCGAAGATGAAAACTAAAAATTTCGAAGTTATTGGGAAGAAAGTTTTTGAGGTTCAGATCTTCCTCTCGTTTTCAAACGTTCCTCCGAAACATTTTCCTCTTTTTGCATTACACAGGAGAGAGGTGGCAAAAGAGACCTCCTGTTAACAGGAAATTTATGATTTGATAACGAGTCTTGAATTTAATACCGTTTGAATTTTTAATTTTAAGTCGTAAAATATTAGGGGAAGAATTTTTATAAACTTTTTATCTAACGTATTGAAACGATGCTAAAATATACTTCATAAGGGTAGGAAGATTTCTTGCATAGCCAAGTCTTTTCGAAATTGAATAAACTCTCGCATGGTTTATATTATATGAAATCGTGATAATGTCAATTCATTATTAAATTATTTTTAAATGGATATATTAACTATAGGGAAGAAAACAACCTTGTAATTTACACAGAATATTCTGCAGTATATGGCTGCTTTCCATATATCTGAGCCAAAACACCTCAGATTTACTCCAAATATTTCTGAAAACATTCATTTAGAGTAAATATTATTTACTAAAACTTTGTGATTCAGCTTTTCATATTTCCTGGAAATGTAAAGCCGAACATGGAGAGGAATGGAATGCTGGAATGGGAAATACATGTAGAACGTAGGAATTCTATCCGTGCGAATTACGTTTAAGTAGCTCTCTTTGCGTTGTTCCTAAAAGGTTTGAGATTTAGAGAGATCTTCCTTATCAGTTTATTCTCAGATCAGAACTTTACATTGGAAATTCGCTTGGTATTGTCGCAAATAAAAGTTGTAATGAAAATTCTGGTTTTGTGGGTTGTTGAGCATAGTCTTGGAGAGAACTGTGAGGTAGTTTAATAATTCGTTATTCCTCCCTAATGATCTACTCTAGTGCTAACGATTATGGCAACTATGTCGTTATGGCAACCAGTATTACAAAAGAATACTTGGCGGGCTCTCTCATCTTTAAGTGGGGGCAAAGTAAATATTTTTATGTAATTGTCCTCTTAGGGTGTAAATTTCTTATTTAAACACTAAAATGCCCTTCCTATTTTCAAACGTAAGAAATACATATCTCTCGTCACTCGATTAAAACGCCATTCTGTTTAATGCGGCTCAGTCTCCTGTATTGCGTCTTACAGGGTTTTACTGTAGTGAATGTATCATGTTCAGCAATTCCGTCAACTAATCGACACAATTCATCAGCCATGCAATGAATAATAATCCTTTCTTTCCCTAAAAGAGTTGATTGCTCGGGAACATTTATTAATAAGTGAAATCCGTTGACAAATCCTCTTCTTCATTCCTATTCATTGGCCTCTTCTATTCATCGTCCTTCCTTTCATGTACCATTTCCCTTGCAAATATGAGAAATAATTAGATGCTGATTGAGGCCGCTTCCGGCGATGGGGCCCCCGAAAATGGAGGTGCCCAAAACTTCGATCCGAATTGAATTTGACAATTTCTCTCATTCTTTTCGGTCCGCCAATCGCATTAAATCCCGCGAAATAATTCCGCGAGTTATCGGTTAATTAAGCTCATTAGTGGTCCGACTCAAAGCGCCCAATGATATTTGCTAGCACATGGAAAATTTGCTTTTTCATGGACGGAAAGAGCGGTTCATCGAAAGCCGAGAGACGGCATTGCATCCGCAATTACTTAGGTAAGAACGAAAGCAATACTCTAAAAGAGGTTTAAAACGCACTCGCTAGAGGCGCAGTCTTCTCATAACAAACACATGGTCACAATACACACCCGCTTAAAAGGACGATTTTTCTGTGCCCACATGTATTCACCTTCACATACCCACTATCATCAATCCTCCACCTCGGTCGTTAGACTGAAAATCGTTTACATATTTCTTTTCTTATTGTTTATAAGATGAAAATTGCTTCGTTTTAGAGTGAAAAATAACCTAAATTAATTAAAAGGAAAGCTTTTTGTATAGAAATTATTCCTAAAAATGTGACGATATTGTACGGACACTCAAGATGCGGCAAGTAAAGCAATCTAAACAAGATTCCTTTTCAAGGTTTAAAGCACTTATTTGAAACTTAATAACGAAAACGGCTTCTTTTTTGTTTTCTACAGCGAAAGAGATAAATTCCCTATCCCGATTATTACGCGGATTTCTTTCGAAAAGAGTCTTAAGTGAGTTTTACTGAATGATTTCTTCGCTTTCTGAAGACCTTGAATCATTTTCAAGTATGGAAATAACACGATCATTTACTTTTGATACTCTCAGTCTGTGGTTAATGTTCCACTTACGAATTTTCCACTGATAACTGCTTCGCTTGAAACTTTCATTAGCAAAAGAGCTTCAAATTCAAGAGGAGGCAGAATTGGGAGTATGAATATAGGGTTCAAATAGAACTTGTGAGGAGTGGTAGACAAACGCACTTGTCATTGCTCTTGGCCTTGCTGCAGGTTCTTCCTTTGAAGTGTTTAATTTCATTCAGGATCTTCTCAAAATGACCTCATTTCTCTTCTTCCTTATTCTAATTTAACATACACGTAATATTCTCTGGTTCCGTACAATCCTAACCTAGTTTGTCTGTGCGAATATATTATAATTAAACATCTGCTATGGACTGATTTCTTTCCAAATCTATCTCATTTGATGTTTCTCATTCATTTCCACTTTTGTCGTCTTTCTTGGGTTTGTCACAAAAATCTTTTGAAGATTATCCCGAAACTTTATTTTATATCTTCCTGTGTTATTTCTAGTTCTTGCACATCCTTCTCGGATTCTTTAATTCGCATATCCATCATTTAATGTGTATTAAGGGAAGTATCGTCGCTCGTCGTTCGTTCCTATTCAGATGACAAAATCGAATTTCTCGCCCACATATATTATGGATGTGTTAAGTTATTCTATTTAAATCATTCGAACCAATCGTCTCTTCTTACTATTTCTCCGTATGAGCTCCATCCGGTCTAATAAGACTTGCGCGACACCTTGAAGAGTGATTCCTGTTTCATTGAACTGATCGATAGAAAAGCATTTATAGTCGTACGGTTTTCATTCAGTTAGATAACATTATCGTCGAGACAGTCTTCTCATGCCATCTCATTTCTCTAAAGAGAACTATTTGAATTAGATAAAAGAGATTAATTGATTTCCGAAAGTAAAAGCGACGGCGGATTCTCAGCGAACTTAATATGTCGCCTTAAAAGTGGCAAGAAAGTATAATACCTGTTACAGCACTTAGAATTAAATAATGAAATTGTATTCAGTTGCTATCAATGGATTCAGGCAGGACGTTGTGGTACAGATGACGAAATTAAACAAAACACACCACAGAATGCGATTCGACGACATTTCTAATCTCATACAAATACGTAAAATGTATGGGGAATGAGGACAGACATTATGATAAGAGGTAAACTTTATAAATCGAAATCCAGCAATACCTTTTAACAAATAATATCACATTCTGTAATGTACGTGGCTTAAAAATAGACTGTGGATAAAATTTCAAATAATATATATTTAATTTCGCGTAAAATTAGAAAATCTTGCCATCGAAATATTTTCTAAAGCAGCAGTGTAAGCAAAAGCGACATTGCTTTTGTAACCAAGGAAACAAGATCTGTCCACCTCTATGTTATGTGTGGAAGCTATATACTAACTTAAATAGGATATAATAGTAAACTCATTTATTATGCCATTATTATTTATTTATTTATTTTATTAATGCTTCACATACAGCGAGACGCCGATTTATAGTGAAGATATAACAACAACAATAGTAGACGAACACATAAGACCATTCCCTAACCGGAATAATCCGGTTAGCCGGATTTCGAACCCGGAGCCTTGGTGGTTAGCATGCTGATAACTAAACTTAGTGGACCCAACCTGTTTGAGTTAAATAAATAAATTTATTTTTCTCTATGGACCACGCAGATTATATATAGGCAGCATCATTGAATAATCCTCGTTTGGGATGGATGTAGGGAAGGATGCTTTCTGTCATTACTTCCCTCCAGTCACAAGTTTGCTCTCAGACCGCCGTTTTCATTCATCTCAGTAGTCAACATAAATAGGAATACACAGCAATCTCTCTAACGGAATCTTTGGTCCATACCAAGATGGGTAAGGGGAGGGAGAATCTTCTCGAGGTCTTAGCTGGAGGGAAGGAAAACTATTTGAAATCAATTCGACCCATTTTTAAACTTATTCCCTTTTAACCTCTGAGATTCTATGACCGCCCGGACAATCTCAGCAAGTGGACATAGCAATCCACTACTGAAAAAGAAGTGAGAATGAAAGAAGGCATTAATAAATGTGTGTCAAACATTTTTAAATAAATTTAAGATAAAAAATCAAGCTGAAATTGGTCATTGTAATTTCTATCATTTAACCAAACTTTACAAATTTATATTTAACAAAATTGATATTTTGTTGAATATGAATTTTGTTACATATACTTTTTAAACATTTTTTCGTAGTTTTTATCGATTTTAATTATTTATATTACCTTTATTAAAATATTATTTTAAATACTCAAAGTAATCGAGCATCTGGCATCTCTTCATTGGCAGCATATTTAAGCCATACATTACTATCCACCATCATCAGAAGACAGGTTAGATGGAAGAAGAACCTTTTAGTCCCTCCTAACCTTAAATATCCGGACCTACTATCCTTAAATATCCGGACACATGCTGTCCGTAGGGGCTTTCGTTCCGGACGAATCTCTTGATACCCGGACTGTCCCGGGCAATCCTTTCTTCAGAGACCAAGGTATCTCTAAGCGCCGAACCGCCGAGGGCGATTCCTCGGAAAAAGATAATCACTCACGTGGTCGCCAATTTTCAGAAGTACCCGATGCGCATTTCGGAAGCTATGCTCCCATCTTCAAGGGGGGTCTAATGCTGAATGAGAATAAAGTGTGGAGTGTGAGGTATTTGTAACTATACGTCGTGGGAGGGGTTTTTTGGGGTCGGGTTTTTTTGGTGTGACGTACGGGAAGAAGGCGGGGAACGGAAATTCCGGGATTAAGTCCCTTTAAGAAGCGGTCTCCAAAAGAGTATAATGAAGAGGTTGGGATAGGACCGTCGTCGGCATTCATGAGTTTTCCTTTATTTTGATGTATGAAGATGCTCTCTTAAGCATCTAGTTTTGAGTTATTCTGTATCGATTTCTTTAATTTTAAATTATCTAAATAAATCTTATGATTGTGTTCTTGTATGTGTTGCGCAACGCTGGATTTATTAACTTAGTTGTTTCTGAAGTGAGCTTCTTTGAATCTATTCTCTATTTCTTTCTGCTTCACCAGAATGTGCTTTCCAATCCAAGGAAACTCTTGCATTATGACCCACTGCTGAGGAATCGAACTTCGATATTCTCCCCTAACTTGATTCCGCCGTTGTCTGCAGTCAAACACATTTTCTCTTTCGTTTTTTAAAAACCAATAATTGCTTTCCTTTAGAGATGACCCCCTCACAAGCGGATTTCTTTAGCCAAGAGCACTTCCACGACAGCATTCGTAGATCTGCGAAAGCAAATGAATTGAAAAGGCAATCGTATAAATATGCAGCGTTTGTCCCTTTATCACGAGCTGGACGTTAAGCACTCGTCAATGTACTACGAGAAATATCACAGAAGCCGAGAGATATTTTATAATCTAAATTATATTAATGATCATCATAATTTTTAATTAATTTTATACAATGAGATGTAGTTAACTAGGTGGTGAAGAGCGAAGAAAATTTACGAGAAAATTATAAATAGAATAACCTTTATGAGAATAAACATTATTTAAATTAAATAATAAGTGTAAGTAAAAAGGAATATCTACATCAAATTGTTATATCACTGAAAAATTTTAATATCCTCATGTATTTCCCATCCCATCATGTAAATAAACAGAATTTTCGCAGATAAATATTAGATGTGAATTAGGAAATCAAAGTTTGGCGGTGAAATTTACTTTAAGTTAATAAGAAATCAGAACATTTTTTACGAAAACTACAATTAAACCCGATTAAATCGCAGAATAATAAATAAAATCCTCATTTAAGCGGGAGCGCCATATTATAACCTCTATATTAATAATAATATTTAGATGCATAATTAGGTTAATAAACAATTTTCAACTGAGACGGAGGATTTGTTATGGCTATGACTCTGAAAGAGTCCGCCTTTTAAGCGGGTAACAGAGCCTCTTAAGCGGTACTTTTAATATGTTTTTAGGGTGAAAGGGGCAGAAACCGAGAGAAAAAGCGTCTTAAGCGGAAGCATATTTACTGTATGTCGTCTTTCACTTAATATTTCAGCAGGATGTAAATATTTCTCGTAAAAATGTATCCCATATCACGCGATACTACAGAGTTACTCGCTAATCTGTGGAATTCAGGTATACCTTGATTTTATCCCAAAGTCATGATGCATTTGCTTATGATGGTAACATTTTTGGATCGACATCAGACCATGTATTAATGATGTAAGATTTTGTTCATTATCGAAGAAACGATAAATTATTCAGTCTAATATTATAGTTAAATATACTCGTTCTGTGTGGTAATTGAAGAGCGAATTCCAACTCAATCATCCCGAAATCCTGTATTCCAAGGTATTTCATGAGAGAATCCATGGGCGAAGACGCATGAATGTATATGCCAATTTCCGTATTCGAAGTGATCCTAGAGACTTTTCTTGGCACCATCCTTCAAGTACAAATACTTGGGGAGGATAGCGATTCAAATCTGAACTCTCTTATCGACGTCGCCCGAAGGCATTCAGTGAGTGGAAAATGCGTCACACTCCACGTGGAAATGGAATTACGTCTCATATTGGATTGAGAATGCAAAACCAGGGAAACTCCGTATCGATTTCGAATAAAGATGGAGGAAATCTAATTGCGGAGGAAGCATTCACTGGATGCATGGAAATAGACCTTCTTACCAATTGGAGAGAACCATTCTCCCTTCCTCTGCTTACTCTATCGAGGATTTTCGCAGTCTATTCTGAGGATGTCAAAGAAAGCCTCTTTGCGGTCAAAGAGATTCCGTCCGGGAGGGTTGCTATGCAACACAATAATAATCTCTTTTATGGAACACCGATTACATCCGTTATATTCGATAATATTTATTATTATAGACGACCATTCGCTAATCAGATAAATTATTATGAGTTTCTGCCCCTTACATAAAGACCTGCTCTCATAGGATGCTATGCTCTTATCTGGCTGATTTACACCAAACATTTCGGCAATCCTGTTTCCTTTTCTTTGATGCAAGTCAACTTCATCTATAGAAGCACTGAAAAACACGATGGTGTATTAATAGCAATGAATTCGCTATACAGTTATGCTAATAGTACATACATACCGTGTTGGCCAGTTTAGAATGCGCACTTCTTTCCCCTTAAAATTTAGGGCTGATATTCTACCTGAATGTGATGAATTAATTTCGATGCAATTTCGATGACAAATCGCACGGTCCAGAAGCGAACCTGTTAGCCTGTTATTGCCCATTAGAAAGGGAAAAGTCACATGTTGCTTTGTCACAATCAAGTAGGCGATAAAATGAGATTTTTATCAGTGCAGGGATAAAACAGAAATATAGTTTGGGGATTGATGGACAGACTCAGCAAAAATGAGTTATACAATGATTATTTCGCAGTGAGTTCAGTGCTTTAGTTTCCTGTATTTAATGAACTCTAATTATTAACTTAATCCTGTATTCTTTTTAAAGACATTGTTTAGTCAACATTTTTCCTTTGTTTTCTGTTTGTCTGAATACGTGATATCACGTTGTCGGACAACCGGTCTCTTCCTCTTTCTCATAAGTTAAAATTTTATCTAATTCTTTGCTACTTTGTATTTCTGTTAAAATATGCTTATCTGTTATATTCAATGTGATATTTTAATCCTCACCGAGAATCAGAGGTTCAGCTAGTCGTAAATAACACCATCAAGAACGAAGAACTTAAATTGTGCTGTATACATACTCCTGAGAGGCTGCAACCAGATGTGCAGTTATGTACCTGTTTGGCCTGTATGTAAGGGGCTGACCCAATCCCTTGCCAAACCTTTCATAGGGGAGACAAGGTGGCCTCTTACGTGCTCTAAAACATCTTCAATTCGCAAGTCTCCGTATATATTCGTATATATCTATGAAGTTGATGTTGAGTTTTGAGAATTACACAAATACCAAAACAAATAAAATGGTTATTTCTCGGTCTCATAAATTACGTTTAAAATTATTGCTTTCTTATTTGTCCATTAAGCTTCAATTAGTATGGTATTCATCACCTTTAATTCCTCGTTGATAATCGAGGAGACTTTCAGTTGGCACTGTATAAATATTATAGGTAAATAATTGTATATCAAGTAGAAAATATCGACAAAAGTGTCACAGAAAAGGGATACGAAAATTGCACTGAACAAAAAATAAGAAATTTTATAATGATAATGATGTAAGTCAAATAACATGTTCATTTCAAACAAATTAGAGTCATGAAATAAATCAAAATAATGAAATTCGATTAATAATCGATACTCCAATTTCTTTGCTTTTCGTCGCATATTTTTGTAATTGTGAGAGATCTGAAAGTAAAGAAAGAATACTCTAGAAAAGAATAAAAAGATTGCAAAGAATCAAAATTATTAAACACGAAAATAATAACAATTATAGAAAACTAGACAGCCATATATAAACTGTTTTGGCCTTACTGAGGTTCACTCCAAATGCCTCGCTTATATCTATTTTAACTTGATGCATAAACTATAATTTTCTATCGCTTTTTTGACAATGCTTGTTAAGTGAAATCTTCACTCAGGTTTGTGCAATTAGATACCTTGTTAATTCCCGCTGAATCACGTTGTGGGAAATTCGGTGGCTTTTTCGGCCAGTGTTAATTATTCATCATGTGTTTCGCATCCGAGGCGAGTAATGTGTTACAAGAACTTAAATTGGATAAGAGGCCTTCGTGCAGTAAACAACATCGCACTTAAGTGACTTACAACAAACTCTGAAGTTAGGAAAGCATTGCAATTTGTCTTGGTAATTCTAAAATCAATGGGGAAATAGATATCTGTGAAGTAGGGAATTTCAGGAGGAGTTTTCCAAAAAATGATGACATTTGGCAGTTGGTTTGATCAGCCACAACTAATTCGAATTAAAATCACTAGGCAAACTGAAAATTCCTATTTTTCTTCAAAATGGAAATTTTATAAAGAGGCGCAATAAAAACGAGGTAACAGAACAAGTTTTGCCTTTTAGGTAGAATAATTACTAG
This sequence comes from Pachydiplax longipennis, assembly GCA_036926295.1. Classification (NCBI taxonomy): domain Eukaryota; kingdom Metazoa; phylum Arthropoda; class Insecta; order Odonata; family Libellulidae; genus Pachydiplax; species Pachydiplax longipennis. Next base: position 5,291,780 of record JAVFKF010000024.1, on the reverse strand, counting down.
ATGAATAACATGAGGATTACAAACGTTGGGAGAGAAGAGGGTGGAAATAGCAAAATAGCCCTTTCAAATGGGAGAAGTATTCTAACAGACAAGCTCATGAAACTCCGAAAATGTTTGCAAAAACATCCAAATGAAGTGTATCGCTCTATGGAGGAGAAAACGAAAGCGGCAAGGAGCGATAGGAGAATACCATCAAAGTATTGAAGAGTTTTAATAGGAGATAAATTAAGAAAGGGCCCATCTCATTAAATTATGATGTTTGCTTAGGCACCATTACGTTTTTGTCAATTTGAAGGTGAACCGAAAGAAAGAAAGAACGCGGATACAGTATTAAGAACTGATGGGTACTGAAAGTTTCCTGCAGTTGAAAACAGCACCAGTAGCGACAAGACTGAGTTAATGCAGAAGAACGAAAAAATTTTAAAATTTAAATTGCGATTATTTCCATGATAAATTTCCGTGGAATCGATACAAAATATTTTCAACACCTAGTTTCGTGAATTCTCCCTGGTTCCGTCATTTTTTATACTTTTCTTAAAAACATTTTCTGAAGAACATTAGTGCATAAATATTTGAAAAAATGAATATTTTAAGACAAATCTTTTGGTTTTTCGCAATTTTTTGATGTGTAAACGCATAAAGTATTATGGCTAGGCTGCTCATCTCTTAGACTATGGAGTTCTTTCTATCAAATACATATTCCAAAAGAGCTATTTCTTCCACCTCTTCTCTGAAACTAAAATGGATTAGCTTAGCTAATTATTCAACAGATGCGGAAATATTCGACGTTCTAGTAAAATTACCCGTTAAAAAATTTAATTTGATAAATAAATAAAATGGTGAAGCTTAATTTAACTCTTTGAATAATCAATATTTATATAGTATGTATTTGATCATTCTATGATAAAATGCATAGATTATTAGCCAATAAATTTTAATATATTTATAATATTCATATCATTTGCCTGAGGATTTGATGGGCACTAGATTACTTAGATACCTGGCATTTGCTAATAAGGATGTGTTTGTTGCCATTTTGTATCACGAAATTTAAATTCAAAATTATTTCACAATTTCTCATTTTTTGCAATGAAATTAGATGATTAATAGAATGAAAACTATCATCTTTCCACCTTTAATTATAATTTGGAAACTCCCCATGTATAATATACTTATAGTTTAACATAGCGACCATTAGCATCGACATCACGTTTGGTAAAATTTACACATTGATTATCACCGATCTTAAATTAAATCAAATTGTATGAATACAACAATTAAATGCAAAATTTATTTATACCTTAAATTTAAATAAATGTAAATCGTAGTTTAATTTAGAGCAGACTAAATTAACAAAATGCTTAAAAAAGAATAACCAATTCATATTATTATTAGGAAAATATTAGTATTATGTCACGGTAATATAGCCATATCAAAATTTTTTATATTAAGCTTAGTTAATGGAAATATGATCGATGGTGACTAAATTTATTTTTTAATATAGTAGTAGGCATTTCCCTGTAATTCACATACATTCAAACGAATATTCTAAACGATAAAATCGAATTCATTAATTCAAAATAAGAGATTCATTCCTTTCTTTGATCTTATAAGATAAGTGTCCTTTATTGGAGAATTTCAACTGAGCAACTCAATGCTAAACAACCAGCATACTGGTTTACAATCCAAACCCTGCTCCTCATTGCATTTGCAGGGAAATATAAATGTCCGACGTTTCAATTTGCACACAAATAGATCGCTCATCATCGCGGATTACGTGGTTTAATTGTTTCGCAACGCTCTGAACTAATTACCAATTCCGCGAATTCGAATGATTCCTCTGTGGCCTTCGTTAGGCGATTTTATTTCCGTACTATTCATGAGTGTGGATTGAATTCAAGTGCATAACTAAACCCTCTAAGTACTCAATAACGCATGTAATTCAATCGTAATGCCAGCATTAGAGTATAGAAATCAACGTGAACGGTTCATATGAAAACTTTCATCCAGGTGATTTAGAGGAATTATTTTCTCGGAAGACTTTAGGATATTTTGGAGTAATTCCTGATACAGTAATATTCTATTAAAGTGGAAAATATGAGATGAGTAGCGATGGGTATATCGATTGATTTAATCCTAAAGATATTCGCAAGAGAGTGCTTCGCTTTTGCAAAGTCATAATAACAGTGGAAACTCAAATTTAGGCGCCAAATAAGGGGCAAAATATTCAACTATTTACACTACTAAGCGCTTATTTGAAAGACATTGATTGGTAAACATTGGTGCAAATGATTATGATCATTCACGTTGTAACTTACATTGCACATTGAATAATCATATGTGTAATGTAAGTACACATAATAATATGCAATATGTGATGTATATGTAATTATATACACATTAACGTAGCTTTTAGCTTCTTTTTACTGATTCGAATGTAACTAGCGATCTGAAATTATATATATATATATATATATATATATATATATATATATATATATATATATATATATATATATATATATATATATATATATATATATATAATTATGTCATAAATTCTCTTTCCCGGACTTCCTAGATTTTTCAGTACCTGGAAGACGCACTCCAAACAAACGACTAACGTACCGTTTTCAACCTTATTTGGGGTCAACAGTCTTTAATCACTTTTTTTATTATTTCACGAAGTTCTGACCCTCCACTTGTTTAATTCGACGAATTCTCTGCTTTTCTCCATGAATACGCATCGGTAATACAGGGAAATCCGTTTCAGATACTCTTTTTTAAGACACCGTCCCGCTTAAAACGCGCTTTTCTCTTCAGGTCACCTGCTAATTTACCTCCACCGCTTATAACGCGGAATTTTCCAGTTAAACCTGCCAATCGTTCGTCTTAACCAAAATTTTGTCACATCATCTATGTCATCGCTTTTTTCCGTTTCTTCTTAATTTCTTCTTTGAAATAGATAATTTTCAGATAGTTAAATAAAGATATCGCAAAGTAGAACAATCTTAATCTAACTTTCGGAGCTGATAGAACTCTGAGATATAGTGTTATCTTCTCTATGAGATATTTCTCAGAGTAGGAAGTCAGACTGAAATGTCGCTTTGCGGTATTTCCTTTCGTCGCAATCAAACATATCAAAAGAAAGGGAGTGCAATGTTTTGTGAGTCTCGGAGAGTCTCTGTGATGACCTTTACTATTAAAAAAATTCGTTATTCTTCCCATGAGCTAATTTATTATCTGGTATAACTGTTTAACTGTATATTGAACGATGACCAAAATTAAGTCACTAAGAAAATCACTCTCCTTGCGAGTAAAGCAGACTATACTACAAATATATGACGAAAAGGCAACCATTATTACCGAAACCGGTTATAAGACTATCCCGCTTGCAACGTGGTTTTCACTTGTTTCCCTGAAAAGGGTCTTTCGGTTTTTACTGTATTAACTTAGATTAACATCGCTTGTTTTCATCCTAAAAATGAGTTGGTGTACACTATGTGCCATTCCTCCGTAATGGTAAATCTGTGGCTTAATTCAGACCTAAGAAAATTCTCTTTGAGTACTTCTCTCTTCCATCCATCTTTTCCTCCCTTTCCGCATGCGAATGATCCTTTCTCTTTTCCTATTCCCACGAGAATGACGACCCTCTCAGTGGTCCGCGGCGAAGAGAGCTACCGCAGAATTTGATCCGTGCTCAGCTCATCATGGATTCCTTCGTTCCTCTTGGGAATCCGCGACTTCTTCCCCTTTTCTCTTGAGGTATCTGCCGAGAGTAGTGCTCGTCTTCAAGGTGGGAATAGTCCTCAGGTTTCAGGAGACCACCTTCCTTCTTTAAGTAATGGGCCTCGGAGAATGTTCGATTAAATGTGAAATATATAACATCGTTTCGGCACCAGGGTTGCCAATCGTCCGGGTTTTACAATGACACTCCGGACAACACATGTCCGGGAATTCAAGGATTGACTTTAAGCGCTACTGATGATGCCGGAATATTAAATACGTTGTCAATTTGTATATGTCAGAGTCGTTGAGAGGTTCTTGCGATTAATTTGAGCCTTCAAAGAGCTTTTTATTAATATCAACTCTAAAAATAAAAAGATGAAGGCGTTGTGGAAATCCATCAAAAACGACAGAAGAGAGAGACAGACTTTGTGGAAAAAGTACTAGTCTGTCTCTTGTGATATTATCTTGAATAATTATGGGAAACCTATGGACGGGTAGTTGCTTGATTGTGGGAGGGCAACATTAATTATTTGCTTAAAGGTGAAAGCAAAATTAAAGAGAAAACTAAATTTTGATTACCTTTATCGCAATTTCATGAATTTTCAAAGATAAACCAAAGATGGCAGCAATATGATAGAAGTTAAAGTCTACTGAGAACGGAATAAGGTCAATATGAGAACATTTCGATGAGACATGATGGAACTTCTTCATGATCACACACAAAGAAAAACTAACTATGTAGAGTCCACAACAAGTTTTCATTAAAATACAATTTAATCCACACTAGTTGCCCCGTGCGAAACTTTCGCAGACAACACTGATACTGAATTTCCCACCCAAATACACTTCAACAAACACTAATCTTTACAAACAAATACACAAAAACTAAAACATACCTAAAAATACACACCTTCATATTCTTTATCAGTGTCTGTTTCGATATACCTCGATTGTAGCGATGGATATCGCCTTCTACACATCCAGCAACAAAACTCAATAGCCAAATAAAATGTCTTGCGTTTTCTAACGCCATACCATATGAACCCAAACAAAATCCCTATTATATTAGAGAAGGTGATAGTATAAATGTTATCGAATGTTTTAAAAATTTTCTTATAGTAGTATAATCACGAATGGTGCGCGTCATCACTATAACGATACATGTATCTTATCCTACGCCGAATACCTCAATTCACTCAATGCATTTATGACTATATGAATTGTGGTAAAGATACAAAATATCACTGCCAGCTTTACCTAAATCTGTCGTTATAAAAACCACTTCCTTTTATACCGGCAATGAAGTGTCACTTAAATAACCAAGATAAAAGAACGAAACATACCTTCTGCATCCACGTTATTTATTTATTTTCTATGTTCTTCTCTTCACACATGAAATAACTACTACTCGTCCGCAGTGATCTGATCTGGGAGAGGAGAGCTAGAGGGGAAGCTAAATGTCACACTTTCATACGAATACATTGTGTTACATTGTCAAAGCGCATAGCATTCTCCCCGCATTGAAAGTCTTTATCATCGTTAATGGCATCGTTAATGTGGCAAAATAATACATTTTTGTGCTTCGGAGATAGCGCTTGGGAATAAAAGCTTGGGCTTTCGTTAAGCTTGTACTACATACTGGTGAGTTTTCTGAAATCGCAGGACATCCTTTTCTTTACTCAGAAATATGATTAAATGTTGAATATTATCTATTCAATGAGTGAAATATAAACAATAAAAATCATTGTATATCAGGTTTAGATATATAGAAAATTTGCAACATACGAAACCGGGAAGTAATATGATGCAAAATTATTCAAACATACCACACGATAAAACCGTAACGCCAACATTCATATTCGGCAATGTTCATGATTCTTTGGCCATCGTTCTGCTCCCGTAAGATGCAGTGTGGTTTGCTTATTAAACTGCTGTGGATGTGTACGACGCCGAGGTCTTCATTCTTGGTGACTATAATATCAACAACACTGCTTCAATCAATTTATGACCGAGAATGTTATCCGATTTTAAAACTTGTTTACACTCGTCACTAAGTAAACAAATTGAATCTGTATATAGCAACCCGGGCCTTTTTTCGTCCAGTAAAAAATGGGATGATTAAAATATTATTTCCATTTGTTTAACAAATGGTGCATTTTTGATTTGTCTGACTATTTTTCGCAGGAACCTGACAACTTTTGCCATCAAACGGTCATTCATTTATATATATTGATGGAGTAATAAGGGAGAAAAGTCCCGATCACCAAAAAAGCATGTTTTAAAATAATATATAGATAGATTATTCCTCACTAGATAAGGATTTAAAGGCTTAGTCGTCTCCATCATACTTCGGTGAAACGATCAGTTGGCCAAACATCCAACTTGTGAATTTCACTTACAGTTTAAATAATGATTTTTAAGGAGAGCGAATCAAATTACGTACCTATTATTTTGCACACTTTAATAATGTTTCGAGAGGAATGAAAGAGAGCGTTTGAGACACCCCTTTCATGGCGCTAATGACCATCATCGAGTTCGTTTGTGGGCAACGGATTCCTCTCATTGATCAATCATCACTTTGAGTGCTATATACGCTCGTTATGCAGCAATCTTTAAATAGAATGCACGAGTAGTTATTATAGAAGACCATGGAAACACAAGTTTTGAAGAGGCTCATGAACTTTCAAACTAGGCGTCTTCTTCTATAATATAAAGTAGGCTTCGTTCTATTGTTAATTATTTTTCCGAACTGCCGGTTGAAGTGACGGAGTGAGTAGCGTGCCAACCACAAGGTCCCGGTTTCCAATCCCGGCTTTTCAGAATTTGCTGTTTCGAGAATGCCTGAGGTGCTGGATGCAAATTTCGCTGGAAATAGTAATTTTGATGGAATAAATTTCCTCTCACTGAAACTCCCAATAAGAAAAACAATATTTATATCAGTGGTATGTCTATTTATATCAGTGTGTCAGATCTCGGTGTATCTCCGAGGATGACCTACTTTTATAAAATTTTATTACGCATGCGCTTAATTTTATAAAATACATTTTTGTTAGTATAGTTTATGATATAGTATAAGTTAGTAATGGAAGCTTAAAAATATTTTATTCCAGTGTTATTCGTCTTTTCTTCTTTCTCAATTTAAATTAAGAAATAAAGATTTCGTTTAGCAAGGAAAAGGTTGTTATATGATTTTCATGCATTTGCACTGCTGAATATTCGACAATTCATCGCCACTATTTCTTAGAAGTGTTAGTCATAGCTTTTTGTTTTCGATATTTATCTTCTCGTTTTTTGATTTTGTTCGGATATAATATTTTGGGATATTTTTTTCTGATTACCTTTCAAATTCTTATTCTCAGCCCCTTGTTGGCCTTCCTCTAAAATAGTGTCATCGGCAGAGGTGCTCCTTCGGCCGTATGTGAAAGGATTTCATAGTACACGGGTTGATCGACCTTCGTTTCGACCTTCCAGATGACCGTTTGGTAGATAGAAAGGGTCTTACCAAGGACGAGCCCTTCAGCCTTGCTTCGGTAACCGTGAAGTAAGACAGTAACACTTTGGTATTGTCAGAGTGTGGAAGTCAGTTACGTGTGACATCAGGTGTGTGCAACATTCAAAAAAGCCTTTCGGACGGGAATCCAGGAAGAAGGATATCTGAAGATAGCCTTACTCAGAAGACTCCTTCCAAGGTGTGTTTTTTCTTTATTTCTCCGTATTCTCTGATGATATGCATTATAGGTCTTTGTTAGAAGTAGCACTACCTACTGCACGATGGCCATATTCTTCTTTGCGTACCAATGGTAGGGCTGAGGCTACACCGGTTGTCTTGCTTTTACTTGATCATTCGCCTTATATCAAGTGCCTAAGTGTGGGATTATCAATTAGAAGTCAAACCGACATGACCTTAATAGGCTCGATTGGTCCCAATATTTCGAAGCCATTAATTTACACCACGAGTCGAGTCACCTTCGGTCTTTGAGAAGCGCACCGTAAGTCATTCGATTCCCACTTGAAGACACAGCTCTAGAAACAAGAGGACTTCTGTATTATGCGACATCTTTCATGTGACCTTAAGAATGGATAGAGTCCATGTCTTGAAAATTTTAGCTAATGCTTTTAGTTGGCAGTGATAATTATTTCCGAGATCTTTACTTCGATCACATTTGATTTACCAATAGAGAAGTGCATTACAAATAAGACATAATCTAGTTGCTCGAAGAATAATTGAGTACCGTTATAGTATTAGTAAAATATTTGTTCCAATGTCAGAGTTTTCTACTTTTTTCTATTTTTATTTCCACTAGAACTTACTAAGGCATGGTCCAATGTGTCATGAAATTTGAATAGAATTATCGTTCTTCCGTGGAAGCGCTGAGAAAGTAAATGCAAATGTTCTTGATTTTTGGGCATTAATTTTTGTGTTAGATTATTACAACATTTTTTCTTTCATTTACAAATCTCCCTCATATTTCTTGTTTATTTTTCAGAGTAATAATATCATAACTGTCCATTTTTCTGAATTGAATCTCGCTGTAATTTAGTAATTTTTATCACTTTTATTGTTAATTAAAAAATATTTTTCTATCCCATTCTACATTCTCTCATTATGCAATTGACTCCGGTAAAGAAATAGTTTCTACCAACTTTAGAAAGACCTACCAAACGTTTCTTCCATACCGTGATGAATTGTTGCAACACCTTACTAACGCTGTGAATTTTAAATCAAATTTCTTCATTTTGTGATAGAATTAACGCATACGTAATTAGAAAGTTTAATGTAGTAATAGAGGAATTTCAGCTGCATAAAAATTACGTCTAATTTACGAAAAATAAGTATTTTAAGTTTGAGGTGTGTTTGATTGTCACGTGAGGTTTTCATTCGTATTTCTGTAACTGTCAGCACTAAGAGAGGTAAATATTTGAAATTTGTCAGAATCTCTTAATGTCGGCGTTTACGTTCTACATATCTCATCCCGCAGAAGTCACTTTGTTCACTAAATTCATCTCTCTGTATACGGCCATTCCTCACAAGAAATTCTCTTTATTTACTCTATTTAGGACAGCTTCTTAATTTATTTTTGACGGTTTTGACACTCAACCAAGTACGTTTCCGCCTACGGCATGCCCTGAAATCAACACAGAATCTGAAACTCTATTTAATCATTCATTAATATCCGAGAGCTGTGTTAAATCACTCTTAAAGAGGCTCGTCCCAGCTACAAAACTTAAACCTTACGGCCGTTTCACATATAGCATTTAACTTCTTTAAATTTACTTTCGAGCATTATCATCCAGTTTCATCTTATGGACTCAAAATTATTAAATGTTTGAGTTGAAATTATTGTCGAGGTTTACTCTTTCGCCTTTCTTTTGGGTGGATTCCCTGAGTTTAGGTATTTTATTTTTCATCTTTCTGTTGTAATCTTTTTCTCGCTGTAATCTTTCTAAGCTTCGTAAATATGATAAGTGTGTAAGAGGTTATGTTATAAAAGAGAGGTCCATATGGACGTCGCCTTTAAAGGGTCTATCTATGTATCTATTTATTTACTGGGGTAAATGAGGGTAATGTATTATGGAAGGACCCATCCTTTAAAGAAGTGCTTTCCAAAATGGACAATACCCTCATCCCTCAAGGACGGAGGACTAATTTAAGGGGACACATAAACATTTATTCGGTACATTATGATCTTTCTTCTATTTGAAATATCTTGGGATTTTGGCAGCAATAAAATTTCATGATTTAATTTATTTTATTATCATATTAGTGTTTATTTTGCTACTTATCGCGCTCCGGACGTGGTCGTCCAGATAATAATGTTCATGAATGACGGTTTGGGACGGTTATATTTTTTCTATGGAATGGCGTGAAAAGGTTACGATTGTCACGATTTCTTTACATTGTATGAATATATCTGGCATCAGTTGTTTCCGAATTCAAATATAAAGAATGCCCCAAATCAAAGTTGATTTCACTATTGCATCAAAGTGCTATGAAGCACTGTATCGGATATATTTACAATTTTTCTCAAGAATGTGGTTAATAGTATGGATCCATGGATATGTTTGCGTTTTTGCTACATCTTTGAGGTGTCAAATGCCTAAAATGGAACTCTTTTATCTCTTCGTATGCCATTCAGGAAATGCCAACTGCCTGAAAACTGCTTTTTCTATGAGGTAAGGAAACATTGCTTTAGAGCCTATTATAATCGAGAATCCTGTTCATTTGTCTAGGCCAAGGGAAAGGGATAGCTAACTTTCTCCTGATAGCCTTCTGTACATAAACTTGGTTCATCCTCCGTAGATGTTGATGTATGATTCGGTTAAGCGATGAGCAATTGCCACAGCGTATCTCCTCACGTTCCCATCTTTGGACCAATTCATCTTTCGTATCCCTCCATTCGTCAAATGGACCTTTCTAATATTCCTTGCGGCGTTTTGAAATATTCCCTCGTTTTAATACGTCATAGAGCGGCGGAATTAGTCCCTGTGTCTCCCGTGTGTTTCCCCGCTATTTTATCTTTCCCTTTTCTGTCCCCGAGGGCACTAAAAATTCCCTTTTTTCGCGTCCTTTTTTGCGTTCCCTTTTTCACCGCCCGCGATTGACACTCTTGCCGTTTTATCACGTCCCCGTAAAATGGGAAGAATTTCTGCCGCAGAAAAGCCTACGGACTTCGGCCGGCGGCGGCACGACGGACACGTCCGCACACGCAAGCAGAAAATAAATAAAAAAAGAGGCACTTGACCGGCGGCGGGAGTTACTTCGCTAATTTCGACGTTGTGTCGCTGAGAGAGATATTCGGAAAATGTTTTGGTCGGGTTCGTTTCCGCTAATGTATCGCGAGGGCCGTAGGCTGATTGGAAAATAATGGGAAAGAGAGTGGGGAACACGACCTAATGAAGCGGATTTCTTTATTTTCTCCGCGGAATCGGTCGAATTAATGGAAAAAACTGTGATTCTTGTCTGCATGCGTGTCTCTCTTCCTTGGGGAGGCATTAAATGTGGACTTGCTAGCGAGGCTAATCGCCTGAAAATAAAAAGAAGGCTGTACTGCTGCTGAGCATGTATTCATCCTGAAAATGTGCTTTGGAATGGGAATCCGTTATCACTCACCTTGAGAATGATATTGAAAACCGAGCGAAAGGAATGGTTTTATAAATGATATCATCCAGTTAAGCTTTTAATAATGTTGTCACATTTTCTAATCGAATATGAGGTTGTTCAGTACCTCTATCGATTTTTAAAGGTTATGTCAAGATAGTTAAATGTTGCATGATGGAACTTATTCTTGTGTAAACGAAATCAAACATAACTTCACTGAAGAAATTATACTTTGTGGGCGCAGAGTCAACTTTCGTTAAATTATTTTGGTATTCAGTTGCTGCAGAAGGATGTACAATAAAATGGCGATTTTCCCATATGGAATTGAAAACTTTTCTGCAATAGTGAATTTCGTCGTAAAGGCAAATATGTTATAATTTTTATAACAATTATCCTAATTTTATAATGAAATCTCGCCTTCGGAGTTAATTATACCCTGAAATTAATTCAGGAAGGAGAACGACGTTACAGCTATTAAAAATGTTCGGTCTTCAAAGAGATGTTTTGGACAGAGATAAGCGTTTAAAAATCTCCATTACATGATGAGAAATGCAGAGGGCTAAAGATTTAGGACATAAAATATTAGTAAGGCCTGTAGGAGAAATGCGACAAATGTGTGAGATCCGCCGAACCAATTTCAATAAAATTGAAGAGGAAAAGCAGATAGGCATATATTAAATATACACAATAGAGAGGATAACTAAACAAAATGCTAGAATTTCTTCTGGTGGGAATCTTTAGGAAAAAGGGAGGAGGTGATTAAATTAGAAGGAAATTTTCACGTAAAAAACGGAGCATTGAGGAAGCTAAGGTTCGGAATTCAAAAGATGTTGCACTTGGAGGTCATCATGAAGAAAGTTAGGCAACAAAGGACGACTCCTTTCTTAATAGAGGAGTAAAAGAATAGAATATGTAACCTGAAGAGGCCTTCACGCCCTTACCAAAAAAAAAGAGTTTAGAGAGAGATTTATAGAGTTATTAATACAATTTAATGTATTTAATCACGAAATTGTAATTATATATCTGTGTGATTGTATTGTAGTTAATGTATAGTGAGGGGATGTTCTGTCCTATACTAGTTTTGCGGTTTTCTAATATTAGTTGTGTGTAGAAAGACGTTATTTTTGAATATTTATCTTTATAACACTTCTAATATAAGGGATTGTGGATTTGTTTGTGGTTAAATAAAGACACCAATATTTGCACAATTTACAGTAAAATCAAAATACACCCTTCACGCGTATGAATGCGTGGTCTTTCGCTCGTATTAAAGCGGAGGGATAAATAGTTCGCTTTTAACCATTTTCCAACGACTCATTAACTCGTAATTGCCACCTTATCGGCCACAAGCACTCTCTAAATCCATTCCTTTCAAAATGGCGTCCATTGTTTCGTCATCAAAGTTTGATTGCCGAGCATATGCTTTTGGAGTCCGTTGCTTTCTCCTCTCTCTTCATTTACCTCATCTATTTACTTACTTCAGACGAATTCGCAAGAAAATTCTATGCAAACCGAAAACGCGAATTAAAGTTTGAAAAGGTACTTGAATCAGAGAAAATTTCCTTATATTAACCCGTTTAAGACACCATCCCGATAAATACGCGGATTTCCACACGAATCACATGATTAAAATACCGCTTAAGTCGCTCTGTTAAAGCGCGGATTGTTCCTATGCGGAAAACAACTCAATCGGCCAAAAATGTTTCACTGTATAATAGGATAGGATATACCTGAGGTATATAGGACTAGATCTGAGCGAGATTGAGAGCGTTTTTATCTGTTTCGTCTCAGGGCAGAACGTAAGATAAAAAGTCCGCTGTTCTTTTCGTCGTAATCTCAAACATATCTAATATACCAGAGTGCTCGTACACGTAATCTTGGCGAGATGTGATCTCACCATTGCTGTTACAATATTTGTCATTCTTCCATAGCTGTCGATGTAGTATGAACGACTTCATTGTAGAAAAACGGACAAGAATGAATTAACATCGAAAATTTATTTTATTCCGCAAAGCAAAACACTCAAAAACATGAAGGCAACCCGCAACGGCACTCTACATATCTACATTTTTCCCAAGGCGAGCGAAGGAAATAGATTCACTTTATTTCCCAAGGTGTAAGGCGCTTAATTACAAATTAATGAACCAAAGAATACCTCTCTTTCGTTTTCTAATGTAAAATTAATAGAAATCTGCCAAGTGGGCAACGCGTTCAACTTGAAAGCGGTCCCCGGTTCGACTCCCGGTGGGGGCATATACGTGCAAGATGACTTTAGCTGTCAAGGCACTTTTAAATATACAACTACTTCTCAGTTTGTGATAGAGAATATTTCAAATCCAATGCAGAAAATTTCAATATCAGTGCAAATGAAAGGATTGTATAGTTTATCTGAGGCAGACTGTCAAGTCCATTGCTTTAAATCAGTGAAAAGGCGTAGAATTTGTGGAGAAACCGAATGAGAATGGAGGCAGAGAGATATAAAGCGAATATAAATGAAGAGAGAGAGAGGTGACCCAATTATGCGGTGATTTGCAGAGCATTTGACGGTGACGGGCGTCGCCATTCGCGGAATGTCTGTCACTCGTCTTTGTCGACCGCCGCGCTATTTACGCCGATCACAGGAAGGAAAATATTTTGTCGATGGTGAATGCGGCCGTGAAAAGAATGGGTGGAATGGGAGGGAAATTAATTAAGAGGAAATGCTATCATAGTGAGGACACTACAAAAGCGATGCCATCTGACGGATTTAATAGTTAACGAGCCCAAACTGAATGAGAAGAAAGAGGACAGGAATTTCAGTTTTACAAGATAGCCAATTTTTAACAACCTACCTTATGAATGACTTTTACTTTAAATGTGAATTTTGAGTTTATATTTACTATAGTGCATCTAGGAACCCGTAGTAGTAGTATTTTGAAAAGTGCTTCGGCATCGTCTTTTCGCACATATTTCATTGGGATTCGAACACAGGACTGCTTTCACCAAAGCCTGGGATAGCATTCGGTCTCATATAAATGGCCACTCTAGTGTTCAATGCTGAAATTTTTAAATAACTAAATTTAACAGCGAAAATGAATTAATTCTCAAACTGAAATAGAACATATTCCACACAACTTTTTACAGAATATCACTAGCAAGACTAGAAAAAAACCTTTTGTAAATATGGGTATTTGTTTAAGGTGGTGACCGCAATCAACTCTCAAAAAGGCGTGACTTGAAGGCCGTAGGTTCCACATCTCTGTTCTACAGTGACCTACGTCGGACTTGTTCCAAGAGAAAAAAAGGGGGAGAAGTGTGGTGTTCTTAACTTTTTAATGTGGAAGAATGGGTTATTTGGTGTGACATAGGGGAGTTGTGTGGAGAAGTAGAATTCCTTAAGTTAACTAGCTTTTAAGAGCTGCGCAAGCCTGGAAAGAATATAATACGGAAGCTGGAATGGGCCAATGCGCTCCTTTTTGCTTTCGCAAATGAAGATGCTTTGGTAAGCATATATTTTGGAGTTTCTCCGTGAGGATTTCTTCAAATATAAGTTGTTTAAAGTAATTCTGTGACTGCGTTCTTGTTTATGTTTATATATTGTGACAATAAGCTCCTGTTGGTGTAATGGTTATAGTACATACACATAGATGTACTGTTACTTAACTCTATATTAACCAACCAGAATCGACCTGATTCAAGTCCTACTGAAGACATTTTTTAAGGGTTATAATGTATAGAACTTCTAGTTCTATAATAGCTATGGCCGTTTCTTCAGGGCGGAACCAAGTCTGCGAGCAGAGGATCGTTCAATTCTCACATGGGTCAAGTCCCTGCACTCTATTTGGTACTTCAACTTTCCCGCAATATTCCAATTATTTGGCGGAAGAGTTAAAATTCGAGTCGGGTACCTCGAAAGGCTGCGAGATGTCTCTCCTTCGCCCGCAATACCAGCCGTTCGATTTTGATATAAGTTTCTGAAGAAGCTTCGGGAAAAAACATCCCATTTGTGAAATGATTAGGCGAATGTCGTCGGTCTGCAACGATCCTCAGCGCGCAGAATTGGTTCCGCCCAGAAGAAACGGCCATAGTCGAATCGCGCATGTACCTCCCGCACAAGTTTGTCAGTAGCCGCACTGGCGTTGTCGCGTTCGGGTAATGGAAGGATCTGGCACAACCGGTAAAGAAAGTGAAATCAAAGAAAAGAAAAGAAATGTTATTTCTTTCTGTATGTTTGGCCGGTCGTGCTGCCCGACTGACGACAGAATTTTGAAATTTTAAATGTTACTCAGAAAAGAGCAAAATAAATGGGTGGGTCGAATGTTGAGATTGCTAAAGGAAGTAACTAAAGGTGGACTCTAAGGAGAATGGCCATGGATGGAATTACGAGATGGTTCTCTTTTCTTCGCAGTCGAAACTCTGATTTTACTGATGATAGTTTCAAAATATTTACTTGTTAAGGGGAACGGCAATGGAGAAGACGGATGGAAGCCTTCTATAGTAAGTCAACAAAAAACGAAACGTATGGCCTCAATTATAAAAGGATAAGGCATTTGATCGTGTCGAATGATAGAATACTGATGTGTGCATTCTTACTACCATGCACATAGTTATGAAATACATCAGTACTCATAACATAAATTCTATGCTATGATCTCCCGATCTCCCTGTCCTCGACAATCGCGTTCGCGGAGTATGGGAATCGCGTATTTCATAATTTAAATCACTGCTTGAAAATTTATCGAATTAGTCATGCCTTTAGTCATTTCTCTTATTCTTTCCAGCCGAGTGTATTGATAATCTCTGATACATTACTGTCGAACCTATAGTCTACCTTAACGAAACGAGCCCTTCTACGTTGTACTCTCTCTAGCTCTAGGATTCTACTCTTCTCGTGTGGATTCCAACCGTTGGTTGTTTGATTTCCACATATGATTTCCACGCTTTCCGCACTTGATTGCACAACAAGAACAGAAATTAAAATTAAACCCAACTATACAGTTGTGATGTAGACGTAACTGCCATATAGATCTTATGTAAAAGGGTAAATGTCCTAAAATCAAATTAAATGAGAGCAAGATGATGTAGTCTAAACATATGTGTATGATTCGAACCTAAGAATTTCAGAAGGGGAAGTGCGTCGGGAATCGAATAGAGGAGCGTTTGAAAGAGTGAGGTGATGAAAGAGGCACTCTTCTGAGACTAAATCTGCACGTTTTCCCTTTTGAATGCACTTGCCTGAGGTGACGTATTGTTTCGCAGTCACTTTACGCTAATTGAAGCTACTAATGCGTAAGAGGGGTGGTGGTAATAACGCCGTAGGGAAGCTTTCCTTCCTTTTTGCACTCAAGCCAATTCCCCATCTTTTTCCCCCGGATAATTATGTCTTCAATTAAAGAATGAGAGTTTGGGGGAATTGCTGCTGGTTAAATTATCAGCGTTCTTATCAGAGAGAAATCATTTCAGGAAAATGTGCAGGTGATTCGAACTTTAACCTTTGTCGCCACAAAGTCAATTCGGATTTCAATTTAAAGGCAATTTCTGGCGCCAGCGCTCTTGCGGCTCTAAAATGCTCGAAACGGTTTTTATTTGAAATGAAAAGTGTCGAATTTTTCCTGGATTTTTAGTGATTTTGAAAACAGCTTATGCGTCGAAGAACACCGTTTGTTTTTGGGTCATTCTGCACGTACTTGTTCACAATAATGTATTTTTCACCATGATCCTAGAAAACTTGACATTGGTATATATTTTTTTCATGATTATCCTTACATACTAGTCCATGAATCCCATAAGTTTTAATCAGGAGACAAGAAAATTTCAAAATCAGTACTAAAAACCTGGGAAAATAACAGGATATGTTAGTAATTTAGAGAACAAAAAGTATGACTACCATTTTTGCTACGACAATAACGTCTCTTTTTCAGAATACCAAGTAATGTTAATTACGTAAACTGCCTAGTTAATGAGATTTTGAAACAAGATCATGTGTGTGTGCTGGACTCATATTTATTACTTATTTACCTGTTATTTACTAATTATTATTATTTATTATTACCACCTAGGAAGTATGGTGGCATATATCGTATACTAAAATAATGACATGATATAAAACAATAATAAGAGATCTTCATAAGTTCATTACTGGTCACAATAATTACAGAGAATCAATAAATGAACAACAATTAACCAATCGACAGTGTAACAATATATAAAACAGATTTCACTAAGGGGAGGGATGAGTTGTAGAAAAACCGAGGTGGGGAAAAAATGAATTTTCAAAGATGGCCTACTAATTAAATTCTACAAAATTTGATTGAATACCCGTACTCGCTTATCATTCAAAATAAATATGGCCAATCATCGGGTTGAGTTAGCATCCATCTTGAAAGGAAAATGCTCAGTCTCATCCCTAAGTTCTATGCTTATTTTCCTGAAGATTTCAACTCGTTAACGAAATATATCGAGATAAAGTGGAAGTTACAAAGTGTTTTGTTTTCAAGATGGTTGCCAAATGAAGATCGACCATATCGATTTCGTTTTTCATTTACAATCTAATGTTTTCTGCTTTCACCAGTTTGAAAAATCAGATGCGATTGATAGTATATCATTCGATAATATTTTATTGAAAACTTATTTAATTTATCTGTATGATGAAACTGTTAAGTAAGAACATTTAAGATATATACTGAAACGCGCTCTGAAAAGTAATGGTTTTGCCGTTAAAAATATTAGATAACCAATGAGAAGGCACATCTTGGTGAAGAGCCATAACGGGTCAGAGATAAAAACTTTTTAGATTTCCACAGAGTTATTTTAATCTCGACAAGTTTCGTGAACTGCACCTGAAGCGAAATAAAAGTTTCACTTTGATAGCGAAACTTTTATATTTTAAAATATGAATTCTGGAAAGTTTTTATCTTTGAGTTTCCTAAAATTTTATTGGTACATACATTAATAATTATTTACCTGATTTTTTCAAATATGATTTCTATACCTGCATACATCTCGCAAAAGTAGTTAAGATCCATTCATACATTCTCTTTAGAAACAGGTCGCAGTCAAAAATCTTGTGTGGAAATTTCCCTTACAGTCCCTTTCATTTAACTTACGAATATGCTTAAAATATACTAAAATGGTATAAATATTTAGTTTTCTATCATCAGTTTTCTTTCATCTTCCTTGATGTCTAAAAAGCGGGGTAGTTTATCGAAACACACCCTTGAAATTCCTTCTCCTTACATCTTCGAATATATAATTTTTATTCGTCTCTTAAGCATCCGTGGTACACGAACTATTCTTTATTTTTTCGAGCGTTATTCGGATCGATCTGATATTGTATTAATTGCCTCTACGTAATGAGGGCGCAGTCGAGTGGAACAAGCCTTTGGACGTGGAGGGGAATGAGGTTCTGTTGATCGCTAAGTGGAAGGAGATTATCTAAAAGAATGGAAGGAAGGAGGCAGCGTGCTCGCGACAAGAGGCCCTTGGTTCGAATCCCGGTATGAGTCTATTCGAAACTGCATGCATAAAAAAAGCTGAAAAAGCATGTATAAAGAATCTCCTAAAACTACTATCACTATGATGGAAAAACTGCACTTTTCATGATACGACTATGCATTTCTCCGCCGTCACTTTTCCGAGAGGCCATCTTAGCCGCCACCGCAGATACTATCGTTTATTATATACAGTTGCAGGGCTGACTTCTCAAAAATCAATTCTCCGAAAACCAATTCTTCGAAAATCAATTCTTCGAAAACAAACTCTTCGAACCATTAGTTCTTTGAATGACAACTTCTTCAAAATTTGGCCCCTCTAATAACCTTAAGCTATGCAAAACTTATGTTACATTTACTGATTCGGGGCTTCAATCTATTCCCTTATAAACACGTACACTCAATGAGATATTTTCAATTCTTCAATCAAATGTCAAACTTTCAAATTCATATATTTCATTTTTAATTTTAATTTCCTTTAAATTCATTATATTTAGATATGAGATCGATTATCTTTCCTCTCACTTAAGCCGAATGAAATATTTCAAGTAATGAAGGCACACATTACAGCTCTAACTATGTAAAATCGTTGAATATTTATTTAAGGTACACAATTACTTCAATGTTTAAAAGAGCTGTTGGTTTAAAAGAAGGTTAATTAGTATCCAATAGTGAATTTTTATACATTAAGGCAATTGTCTGACATTATATAACAAAGGAATAAAATACATTACTCTCAACATACCTCAATGAAATAAATACGTACTCAATGAAATAAATACATGTCGTTATAAATAATGAGAATTTTTACAGTTTAAAATTTTAAATGATTATTAATTTAGAATTTCAGTTTGCTCAACTTCAGCATACCATCAATCTTCAAACAGTTTGTCAATCGAAGATGTAAATGTTTGAAGGATTAAAATTACCTCATTGAGTAAGTGTGTTTGTAAGAGAATAGATTTGAACTCAGAATTAGTTAAATTAACATAGGTTTTACATAGTTTACTTCTGTTTGATAGTTCAAAGAATTGGTTTTCGAAGAATTACTATGCTCCCATTATATATAATATACATTAAAATGGAACATATATTCATTTTAAAGAAAAATGTTTCCTTAAATTGAAGGAATTCTCAGCCCTTAACTGACCACTAATCCAATGCAGCTAATTGCAAGCTCGTAGAAAGAGCCGACAGGCGAAAATCACTTCATTTTATACAGCAATAACAATAACAATTCATTAAGAATGGAGTCATTGTGATCATAACGTATGCTCATTGATAGACTTTGTTAACCAAAATTCATAAAACATGTTCCTTCGAATTTGGAATATTAAAAAAAACGCATTCACTGAATCATCAAGCAATGATTTCCTTCTAAACTGAAACAAAAGCTTCCAAACATTCTACAAATAATCTTATAATTTCTGAGAAAAACGTTGCTGAGAAACGGCCGCGGCAAATCGCCCTAAAACTGGATATTCAACACTTCTGCCTTTTTAAACTATTATTTATACTATTACAATATATCGACTTGAAAAAGTCAGACGGGACCGGGAATGGATAGAGGGAATAGGTGACTGCAATCGATGTGGACGAACTCTCATCGCCCACAAATTCTCCCGAATAGCTTAAGAACACTTTGTGGCGAAATAGCTCAACGGACAGAGAACCGGAAATTGGGAGAATCGGCTTCGATTCCCGATCCCTTCGAACTTTTTTCAATTCTATTCTTCCTGGTTGCACGCCATCTCGTGCAAATTCGTCAAATAACCCATTCCTTGCATATATCACTACTTTGTTTGCCCATTCTGATAATCGCACTGAATAGACTGTCTAAGCTATACATATCCCACTCCCTTTCTAATGAATAGCCTTTCCAGGATTTCAGTTAAACGCTTATTTATTTTGAAATATCCTTGGAAGAAGCAGTTCTCTGAGCAATTTCAAATCATTGAGCTACAGAGTGCAGATACCATACTATTGCACCGTCTGATTTGCACGAGCTTGATCTACCTCCTCACCGTTGAATTGAAATTGCAAATGCTTGGCAAGATTTAGTTGATTTAATCAATAAAATCTCCGTACTGTGTAGAATTCCACACGGATTCTTCAGTCGATGCACCGAAAATTATTCATATTATTCTGACAATCAATCTGCAGAAAAAAAGCTGAGCAAAACAGGACCAAAATTGTGGGCGTTATGAAAAAATTAAGATGTTTTATAAAAGAAAGGTAGACTGTTTTTAAAAAATTGAAGATCAGTTGACAAGTATTGCAAAACAATTATTCACGAACTCTCTAAATATCTACTTCTGTTGCTAGTAGTAAGTGGAGGCTAACTAAGGAAAATTTGTTTCCGTATTTAAGTTATAAAGCACTTATTTAAAAATCAAGCAGCCAAAAATACTTTCCATTATGTTTCCCATTGTAAAAGTAATAAAAATTTGTAATGTTCCGCAAATAGGCAAATAGTTCCGCAAGTCGGTTTTCACTGGAATTCCTGATAACTCTTGCAAGTGTATTGTTTCTGAATTAAAGTCGTATTAAATGCATTTTTCATCGGGTTTCATTTTAATTAGTTTACTTTCTCTAATTTAATTTTCATTTATTCGGATGATTCCTGTTGATTTATCCTTGCATATATGCCTCAAATTTAAATATGGTAAAATCTCAATTGATTATTTGCTCCCTTAGTGTAACTAGAAAGTCGTTCAACACTTTCTATCTTAACTTTGATTCAGCTCCCAAATTAAAGCATTCATCGAAAACTTATTATTCTCAATACGAACGAATAAAGTTTAGTTTCACTAAAGGCTAAAAGGGATGAGAACTAAGCAAAGCTATCAGAGTACAATGTTTATTATTTTAATGCGAAAATTTTATGTATAAATTAAAATTATCCAAAGAAAACTCTTTGTGAGTTGATTTAAATGTAGAGTTACATTACGTGAACTCTCTGTCACGTTAGAAAAAATGCAGGATAGGAAAATGTAGTACTCTCGCGAAAATTATTTATAAAATATATTATAAAATCATTCTAATATGGAGGAAATACCACAAAGTGACCCGCCAATCAGTTGATTTTATTATAAAATCATTCATTTACCAGAGTTGTATTTTTCTACTCTGCCGTTTGCAATTAGGCATTCTGTACACGATAGTACAATATTCATCTAGAGAACACTTATATCAAAAATTAATTATAATTTAAGAGTAATGTGGAATGCGAGGACTTTTGTATGTAATTGACTTGCTCTTAGAGCAACGCCAAGCAGAAAGGCCGATGGGTGAGGCACATCTCGCAGGTCTTCTTTTTCTTCGTATTCGATATTTGATAAAAAAAAATGTATACATAAGTTACGTTAAGATGCGCTTATGACTCTCTTTCACTTACTAACTATCATGACAAAAATGTAGTAAAATAGTTTTGGAATAATATGGGCGGCAGTGCTAAACATCTCGCCTCAAATGTCTTGTACGCAATGATGATATGAAATGATTTCAAATACAGATTGAAGATGATAACTGTGATGGTGATTTCATACCGTAATCAAGAGCAGAGAGCTCAAAATTAATCAAAAGTATAATTTAAGCCTAAAATAGGAAAACAACTATCCGGAGTTAAAATTAGGGCACTCGTGAAAGTCATCGAATATTTCCCTATTTTCCGGAAGAGAAACGTAGACGCTTTAAGAAACGAGTTATAACTTCCATTCACACGATAATGAAACGGTATTCGTGCATTGTGTCTAAGAGGAATTATCAGCGACGCTTCCAATTAAGAAAAATAAACCAGTCTCCTTTAATGGAGAGCTTCTGTTGTTCAGCGCTTCTCTCGTTAGGCTTTTACCTCCATACATACGACTGCTGTACAAAGAGACAAATGCTTTCTGCGGAGAGCACACTCTTTTATTTGGCCGATATTATTTTCAAAGGGGGATCATACAGAAGAGACGCTTTGATTGAGGAGTTGATTCGGCCGTAAAAATGCATATGGAGAACATGTATTGGCTCTAAAATGAGCATAAACACGATATATTGACATATTCTTGTTTATTCGAGAAGCGGCGGTGTGCATTGTGGAATGGAGACGTTTTAGGGTAAAGAATGGAATGAACGCCAGTTCTTGTACCAGAATTTTCTAGCAGAAGTTTCTCATTCAATATTTCAAAATACAGCAAAACTCCGATAAGAAACTTTTCATGCGAAGACCGCGTTTTAAGCAGGGCAGAGTTATGTATAATGCTGGTCTTCTTTATAAGAAATTTGGGATCGTCGCGCAAAGAGAGCGTCCTCCTTAATTATTTAATTTTGGTAATACTTTACTATACAATGAAAATAATTTGAGAAGAACAAGGAATGTTTAAATTCAAGCAAATTTTTAATCTAACATTCTGCCTTGAGAAAAAGCTGGCAAAGAATATCTCGGTCTATCTCAGAGTCAGATAATCCGACGGCCTATCCGAGAGTTGAATAAAGATTGTTCTGCTTCGAGGTATCTTCAGTTTATCCTAAAAAATTAGTCATTCCAAAGAGGAAATTCGCAATGAGCCATCTTAGAGATAAGGACGAGAAATCGAATGAGGCTAAAGCAGGTTGGAACGGGAAAAATGCGCGTTAAAAAGGCTTTGGCGGGTGTCAGAGCGTATAAAGCGGTATTTGTGATCTGTGTCTCATTCATGTGTTGTGAGAGGGACCGCGAATTAATCGTCTTAAATGGATTTTACCATACTTATGAAATCGAAGGCATGTTCTCTAAAATAGTAATTAGAACTAATAAGAACGTCGTATATAATTTAAGGTATATACACTCAGTAAAATTGCGATGCTTATAATGAACTAGATAAAGAATATATTCAATGAAGAAAGCAAATCCTTAGATGCCCTTTTAGAGAGGTAATAATTGTTATTATATTACTTCTTGAACATTTCGAACACAAATTAGAGTTTCCTATTCGCTGCTCCTCGATATATTGGGAGGACTTCGTTTGAAGCATCTCAAGTTATCGTAGAGTATCCAAAATATGTCAAAATTTCATCGAAATGTGACGAAGCAAGATCTACCAATTTGAAACTATATGTATCATATTCAAGGTATGTTTTTGATTCGTAAAGATTTAGGAAAAATCAGAATTTAGTGAGTCGCAGATTTAATAGGAGTTAATTTTCGGTATTTATTGCGAGCATATATTTGATCAATGTAATGAACTTTGCATCGATATAAAAGGAAATTTTAATATCGCTTGCTCTACTCCCCATCTTGCTGCTCTCTTTCCATTTCATTTATTGCAACCGTCTTTGGGCTCAATACTTAACCTTAAGATCAGTGATAATATTTCACTTTCTTTTTCCGTTCTCTTTTTTATGGATTTATATTACTCGAATATAAACTCTGAAAAAATATTATGGAAAAATTTAAAACGAACGTCTAGAAAAGCGAAATATATTAGTTATCGATTAAATATCGGACATTGTAATCGATGAATTACTAACAATTTCCTTTGGCCAGACTTCACTTTTTTCCTTCAATCAAATGAAAATAACAATTGGTAAGGAACTTGCTCAGGTATACGAGGAAGTTTTGAGAAAGGCAGGGCAATATCTAGTTGAGAAAGAATGATGAAATTTTATTGGAAGGAAACTTTGAATGAAGTAAGCTACGCTAAACAGTAAAATTTTAGTTAGCATTTTACTCCCTTAAGCACCATCGAATTCGCAGATTTTCTTTTGAATTACAACACAACAATATTATTTTCACTCGCTTTTTGTCGGCCAATCTTGGAGGTTCCTTTGAGGAAAATATTCTACATTATAGATCAAGTCTACCCAAGTGACTATACGCAATTATTCCCAAAATCTGAATTTCAAATTTAAGGAAACTAGAGCGTGACTAACTGATGCATTCACGCAATCTTAGGAAAAGGTAAACACCAAGTCTGCAACTAGTTCGTCGTAGATAGTGAGCAGTTCAGTCAGCGCAGGAGAACTAGTCAACTATTCAGTTGTTCTCCCGTATCTGATATAGAAAAAATCAAATTATATGCTGAATTTTATCCTTTTAAATAAAATAAAAATTACAGTGTATTATTAAAGTATACTGTACCATCAGTACTACATTACGGTACATATTATAATGTGGTAGAAAACTTCTAGGATCGAGTTAAATTACGTAATAGATTACATGTGCCCGATTTCATACGTATAATGAAATTTATGTAATATTTACCAATGTATTATCCATTACAATAGCTTCTTAAATCGAGTTAAATTAGCAATAAACAAATGAATTTTGCTTCTTAAAAGTGTTTAGTATTAATTATAATGATGTCAGAAGCATTTTGCTCGTCTCTTTAAAACCCTTGTTTCTACCTATATTATTACGTAAACTTAAAGGTAGGATACGAAGCGCCAAACTTTTATATTTTTTCAATGTCGTTACAAATAGTAATATATGGCCAAACTTAAATTAGGAGATATTTTTCATACATCGGTTCATATCATAGCATTTGAAATGCAAAAAGATGCTCGTATGAATAAATAATAATATTGCTATTGAGAAATTATATTTCTCTCTCAGTTTTATTCCAATCACTTATTGTTTTGGCTGATGATTTTTTTCTAGCGAATTCTGATGACAGCCCAAATGTCGGCCAATATAAATCGGAGGAATCACATCGATCATTCCATAAGCAGGAAAATGATTACCCGGGATACGAACCCGTGACCTTGGAGTTGTAGCGCAACCAATCCATCACCAAAGCGAATAACTCTTATAACTCCCTCTTATAACTTACCTTTAAATTCTTATCTTAGAAATATTTACGAATAACAACAACTGTTCTTTCCGAAATCACATTTCTGTAGCAGAGAATTGTTTCATAGATTTGCATATTGTATTTTGTATGAAAGGAAATGAAATTAATAGAAAATTATTTCTCGAAGTACACATTAAAATTCATTAACTCTGTTTGACGTCGATAATAAAGTTTGCAATGAAGCTATGTCAATGTTTTTGCAGTAAGACAAACGTTTCACCTATGCGACCATTTCACTGATGATAAATACTTTATTCTATTTGTTCCAAAGTAAATGCTGCCAAAAACTTTCTCCCCTAGCTCGGGCAAAAGGTAATTTATTTCTACGCGTGAAAGCATTTGGAGTTCCCCGTAAATGCGACGTCATAAATATTAGCTTCCGTCTTGTCCATCCATTGCATTATCATTTGCTTCTTCACGGGTGTTTCCTTTTCCCTAATTCATCCATTTGCCATAATGGAATGTATATCACGGCCCCAAGTCTTTTACGCATCTAAATTGCCTCCAATGAAAAATGGGGCCTTTTTCCCCTCAAACCAATACTTTGTTTTCCATAATTTTGACTTCATTTACTTCTCGCCGCGCTCTCCCTTTTCCTAGTACTCTACTTTTCTTTCCTTCTCTGCAAATGCTTTGAGATTCGGAAATATACCGTACAACACTATGTTTTGAGATCGTCTTAGAGAATTATATCTTAGCAGAAATAAACTAGATGATGACAAATGTTTCAGCAAATGCTTGAATAGCACGTCACTATTTAGATTTCAAAGTTCCTTTCCCCATGCAGCTTTCTTGTGGTTTTTGTCTAATCCATTTCATTATGTGTGTATTTCTCCGATAAATTCCATTGTTATTATCGTTGAATTATTGTAATTTATTTTAAAATCTTTTAGCAATTCGATCACCATTCCTTATTAATCATTGCATGCTAATTTAATTCAAAATTACTCCAAAAATATGTAAAGATAATTGTGAAGGTGAAAGTAAGAGCTCTCCTCTGAACTTATAAAAATACAGTAAGGAATGACCTTTTTAAGGAAAGCCTCTCGCACACTGCGCATAGCTCTACGCTAGGCCTATCGCAATCCTAAACCATGTTCTTTAGAGGGCTCACACACAATAAGTCTAGCATTACGCCAAGCGGTATGCAATGCGATGCACGGACTGAATTGGCGTGACTGCACGTGAAAAAATGGAAGAATATATCATTAAAGTTGTACTCTAATGAAAGAAATGACGGGATCCCAAAAACATAAACATGTTTCAGAATAAATGGACGAATATCGCAGAGGAAGTTATATAAGAAGTGAAAAATAAAATATGGTTATACAAGAAGTGAAAAAATAAAAATAACTTTGGATTTAATCGCACAACTTTATGTGCTAAGTTAAATTTCCATCGCGGAGGAAGTCGGAAAATTTAGCATATTTTTATAATTTTCACGGCATGAAAACAAACGAAGACGATTTACGAGAGTAAAAACTGATAAATGGTGACAACAGTATGAAAATAAGTAACTTACGGTCATTATTTTTATGGCGCTTTTTGTAATTAAGGTAATCACTTTTGATTGTTAAAAAAACAAAAATAACTCAATCCGGAGCACCTATTGACTGAGACATTTAACCATTGACTTTCAACTGTAGGAATCCACTGAATTGGTGTGAACATGTAGTAGAAATCCATGCTCTTTGAATAGCGTAACACGGATTGCGAAACGAGGCCTTATTGCAAACAACTCGATCTTTTTCTCACGTTACATTTTTACTCAACATTTTCATCTCGTAGTGTAATATTCATCTTAATTATTAGACGATGAAATGCTAAACAGAGAGTCGTAGTGGAAATTGCATTCATTAATAATTCGTCAGCTTCATTTAAGAGGCACACATGACACTCTTTTAAGGACGCACAAGTGTCCTCCTAAGAAAGAATATTTTCCCGAACTTCCCGATGGGAGATTTCACCCAAAAATCATTACTCGTTAATACATAAACTTGGAAGCAATGGATTTATGAAAAACGAGTTAATCATCGCATTTTCCTTTTCCCTCAACTCTCATCCGCCCACAAAACGACTTTCTTTTCTCGGCAATTCATAACCCTAGAGCATAGCTCAACGTTAAAGTTTTCCAACTTCTAAAATAATGCATCATTCATGATATCGTTACATCAATTTGTTCCTTTCCTACCCTCCTCACTTTTTCTTCTTCCATATCTCCCCTTCGATATTTTCCCCTCTTTCCCACCACCTCCTAATTTTTCTCCACCAGCTTCACCCTCATCCATCCCTCCATCAAGGGTAAATCCCCGTCTTCATTTCTATTCCTTTATTATCGCCTAAAAATAGGCTCCATTTGCACTCCTTCAACACGATTCCCAATTTATGCCCACGCAGTGGAGAGCAAATCTTGAGGTAATGCAGTGCCTTTCCTATTGCTATGGCAAATCTTGTACATTTGTTGAGAGGGCTCTTTCTCAGCTGACAATCAGTAAACCTACTGACCATGATTTCGTGCAGTTTATGTTTTCTTTATTGCCACAGATCATTCCTGAAGTCAACTTTAGAAATCTTTCAACGGCAAACGAATATTCTGGAGATTCCGAATCAGGTTAAGAAACAGAAAATATAAAATAGGCAACCGCCGAAATCTGATCAAAAATGATCTAGAAACCTTAATATGAATATTAAATCTATTTCTTCAACACAAATGCAAATGAAGCCTTTAAAATAAGAAGAGAAGAATAATATCACGACTCTTACTTTTCGTCAGGATATGAACAATATCTACGTAATTTATTATAATAATAATTATTATTGTAAATTACGGAGAAACTTTGTGACTTTATTTGGCTAAATTGGGACTTTTGAGTCCCATCTTCCATTTAACAAAGAAATTTACATAATATAAAAAAAATACAAATGACATAACAAAAAATACAAATCTATAAAAAATAAAATATATAAATCTATATTATATGATACAAAATGAATATATATACTTATATAATACAGTCTTATACAAAATACATCTAAATATAATCAGAGTTCTGATGCTAAGGGTTCGAATGGCAGAGAAGGAAAAAGAAAATCAAAGAACAAAGAGAAAAAACTGATAGTTTTGATGTAAATTAGGCCAATGGAATATTAAAAAATGATCTCAATTCTTAGCTCAAACGTTACCAATGGAATCTTATGTTCTTTTAGATCGAAGTATTAAATTTATCGGTTAATGGCATATAGAATTTGTTCGATTGATAGAGATTTTTCTTATAGAAAATTGTAATCCTTATTGAGATATATCAATTCCTTATAGAAAAATACAATAAATAAATAGAAGGAAATGAATTTTATCGTCGTTGTAAAACATAGCTCTCATCTATCCTTACACGATACATTTTCCCTACCTTTACCTACATACACCCCATTTAGCCGTGTACTAAACGCTATTGTGGAGGAAACAGCAAGGTTAAATTCTTCTGTTTTTCTCTATGATCATTTTTCGAACATTTTTCAGTGAAAAGTTTTCACTTTCTCCTCTCTAAAAGTGATCGTGGGCCACTAAACTATCGCAGAAAATGCTTTTAGCTTCGGCGACAGATTTTCATTTTTGGTAGCGAAGAGAAAGCGAAAGAAATTCTAGACCAGAAATGTTCTTTTTAAGTTTGGAGATGAAGGAAGTTCGAAACAACTGGCTCCTCGTATCACCAGTCAACAGAAGAATAACGAAATATCCCCACCCGAAAACACGTGACTCTCTTGACAATAACTTTGGGAGGCTTTTGTGTGAAGGAGATTCTCATTAAATGAAATGCGAAATTAAGAGGAGCGGCGTAAATGGAAAGGACGGAGAGCGGAAAATTACAGAGACAATTTTTGCTGAGAACAGATGAGCATCGCCGCTTCTTCTGAAACTCGAAGAAAACAGTTGATCTTTACTTTTGATTCGTTATCTCTGGAACTGATTGCTCACTAATTGCCCGAATATGATTATGAATGGGAAGTGAATTTGTTTTCAGCGAAAATACCTTTTCCAGCGTTTTAACCGTTCATTTTCAAGGTTAGGTCATTGAAAGAACAAAAAGGAAGATTATGCCATATTATTTGTTTTGTTTTTCGATAGGTGTTGGGAACGGGAATTAGGCGTTAAAAATTTACCAAAGAATATATTTAAATTATCGGTTTCGGTACCGTAAATTAGGTGATCACCTGATGATGGCCCATATGTGCCAAAAACAATATATATATATATATATATATATAAACAATTAGACAAGAAGTATCTATACACTGTCCACAGGTTATACATCAGAGTACCATGGTTTCGGTGTCACTTATATATACTTTTTGGTGTATTTAATCGACTCTACCGGTCTTTTGAATACATAAATTTGGGTTCATGCTTGTTGAATACAATAAGAGGAATGAAGTATTAATTATTAAGTATATCGATATAGTATAATCGCCACTTTCATTCAATGACGCAAACGAACTAGCTCTCTCAAAGAAATCTCGAAACACTAAATTTTTGTCATTTTGTACTCTAACCTTTGGACGGATATGACGTAAATTCAAAATTTATGCGGAAATACTCGTATTTGTTTTTGTCGCGTAAGATAAACTGGACTTTATCGTCGACAAATAAGAGGTAACGTTCTCTTGTATCAACAGCGGGTTCTGCGGCTGAATATTTAACTTCTCCAGATTTGAGTAAACAATAACCGGAAAGTGAAATGCCCTTTGAATCCAACAAATACATTAATTACCATGGTGATGACTTGCCCTATTCCATAACCAACTTTAGCAAATAGTCATTTAAAATTGATCTAGTAATCATTGTATTTATAAATAAGAATTTATTTTTTGAAAACGGACGGACTTAATTTCTTCTCTCTTATGTTTGAGGTTTTGATTTATCAAACACATTCAAGAGATTAGAAGTTAATTCAACATTACCAGTATCATCTTCCGCTTAATTTGAGAATAACACTTATTACGGCATTCCCGACCATTTACTAGTGCTACACCATTTTATAATGATCCTAATGGAGAGCTGGTCATCAAATTACGAATACTCATTAATTCGTATTTAAGATATACTTATGGTGTTATGAGACATAAACATATTAGTCCATACCTTAGAAAATAGATACGTTTAATTATATTAATACTTGGAAAATGAAAACGTTGGCGTAGGACACCGCTTAAAAGAAAATTCTTTCTGGGATATGTAATGTATAGTATTTTCAAATTCAATGATCGTCCTATTTGTTTGATACTGTACAACACCCTCCATCACATGTAAAATGCTCAGGTCTAAGACAAAACAATGTAAAATTGTATATCTCAGCGGAGAGCTGATACTTTTCAGAGAATCATTCTTTCAAAGAATGCCTTAGAGCAAGCACACCCTTAAGCTAATCCACCTGCCACGGTGTAGTAATTTCGATCTGCATTGTTTTTTAATATTTCGCATAATATTTGTGAGGAAGATGCACGAAATAAAAATATATAATCTATGTTGGAGAAGAAATAAAATCTTAGTGCAATTTCACGCCAGATTTATAACCGACTTGTTTCGTCAACGAGTTGACATCTTCAGGACTTCAATTCTTCTCCAACATGTGCGTTGGATTCCGCTAAGTTACGCTTGAACACATCAATTTTGTACTGTCCAAATTCTTCAATTAAAAAATCATCGTTCTGACAGCTTTATACTTGCATAAAAAACATTCCATTTTTTCATTTAAAAATGGACCAGGCGAAGAAATTTGCCAAATCTAAAGCCATTTTGGGGAAACTGAAACTGATTTTTAAATTTACATCTACATTTTCTAAAATTTCAAGGGACCGGTAACTTTCGGAGTCTTTTGCACATTTAAAAGGTTAAGCATGACTCTGAATTTAGCATTCTTTTTGCTGAAAGGAATAAGAATAATAACAGATCTTACAAAGCTACAAAGTTCGAACTAAGAGATAGAGAACCAAGAGTACCATAAAATATTCAAGCGAAAATCTCTCTTTGCTCCCCCAACTCAATCCCATACGCATAAAACGAGTCCCTTACGACCCTCTTTTCTTTCAAATCCCTATGTGTAAATATGAGGCCAAATTAGGATCGGTCGGAAGAAGTAATAGGCTGTGAATCCGACGTGTTAATGAGTCCAACCTTAAGGGATTTGCGAACGAAAAGACATCTCCCTTTTCCCCTTTTAATCTCAGATTATCTATTCCGTAATCCAACTATGGATTACATTTTATCTTTATTAACTCTCCTCGTACGTTTTAGTCTTTAGCAGAAGATAATGACGGAGCAAACTTCTTTTTTTGGTTCACTGACATTGCTTTTCTATATTATCAACAAAGTTGATTCTCCATTCCTTTCAGCTTTTGGATTCCCTCAAGAACAACTCGTCTTTCTGATACATTCTCTTTGAATGCTCTACGTCTATCAGTAATGAAACGGTCACTCTTTCTCAGAATACCTTCAATTTTAAACTCTTTGACTACCAATAAAAACTTTAATTCATTTTAACTTCCTCTTAAATCAATCCTTTTTATTATTGTAAGAGTTTCATCCATGTAATTTGTCTGATCTAAACTATCTGCTTAATCCATATTATTAGTTCTGTAACTTTAGTTTGTTTTCTAATACTTCATATAATTGTTTAATATTATGTATTCAATATTTCTTATTGCCAGCTGTAATTGGCCTCCTGCTTTGAGTTGATGCTTGTTTAGTAAATAAATGAATTCCTTCACTTTCTATGGGTGTCGTATGATAATGTCAATGTAAACTTATGAAAGCATGGAATGGTTCCTCGTATTTTCAGGTAATTCGAAAACTTCTAATTTCAGTTATGAAAATTTTAAATGTATTACTCCAGGCTGTTTTGTAATGCTCGTGCATTCTTAACATAATTAAAATGTCCCCATCAAGAACTGACATAGCTGCAACAACATCCATTAACAATTTCACCTAATGCATAATAGAACCTTAATTAAATTGTATAAATTACTTTACATAAAGTACATGTCTCAGAGTCATGTGTTTAATTGTGGATTCATTACATCAAATATTGCAAAGGAAATCGGCTTTAGTGAAAAAATTTCATAAATTCATACATATCACTTCTATCGAATATATCACTATATTCAGCAGATTATATTATCATTCAACATAAATTCATCAACAGAATAATAACACTATTTTGATATCGTTTATTCTAGACACTCCTGAATTTTTTTCCCAATTTTACCGTACTTTTACAGCATCTATTTAGGGATTTTACATTAAAATTTTTATTGTCATGACGTGGGTGTAATTTGGAATCGTTTCAAACATGTAATTTATCAGATAAATTGACTCATTGTTTCTTCTGTTATTGTAGTTTTGAAATCAGTGATTATTATTTTGGTAGATGAATTATCAAATGAGTCCAAGTGAACAGAGTCCATTTGTCGTCGTTCAAATTCGGAGGAATACGTCATCGTCAATAAATGTGTTATCCGTGGAAACGGCGACTCTTTCTATGGGACGATAACTCTTTCAGAGAATGGTCGTCTCCTTGAGACATTCTATTACAGTCTTTGTACTTACCCTGTTGAATTTGTGCCAAATCGGTCGTCTCCCAAAATATATATTTTGCCAAAAATCCTAAAATGGCACATAAAAGTTGAATGCTTCTTCCCCGAAAAAGCAACACTATGGATTATTTCTCAATATTTTCAGAGAATTGTTGTTATTTTCCCTTTTTCCTTTCGTCTCACACTTTTTCGATCATTTTCAGCTGCGTTTTTAAGCCGCGTCCATCGAATCTAACGGACAATTCGTTTCCACCAAATTAAGTCAAACGTTTAATTATCATGTCTTATGAATGAATACACCAAATTAAAGATACTAAAGTTAAGCCTCTATACGTGAGACTCCACAAAAACAAGATGAATTATATTTTTAACGTAGCTGAAAGTTATTTTAAGGAATATGTATAAAAGTGTTTGCTTTGTAGACGTATTACTGTTCCTTGTCACAAAGATATTAACGACTTAACTTCACTCAAAAACTTTTCTTCTTTTTATAATTTACTTTTTTGCAATTCTCCTCTCTATTTCTTTCTAATATTAGAAGATTGCTTTTAGGTTACAGCACTTATTAATGTTTTAAAAGAAGTGCAAGAAATGATAAGTTGTAAATTATTTGAAAAATTGTTAAGAATATTCAGATTATCTTTGACAATTCGTGAAGCATATTTGCTCTAGTAATATATTGGAGTCATGTTTCTACACGAAACTTATAGCCCATTCTTTCCCTGGAATGATTTTGTGTGGAATTGCTCTCGAAATGACTCAAAAATGAAGTTTTAAAGCAAATACGATTAGTTTTATCGTATTTGCTATTATTCGTATTGGTTTACGAAAACGAATGGACAAGGGAATAGACTCAGTGTAGATGAAAACGCATCGTTCAGTTATCATTTCATTTGTTGGAGATTCCTTCAGAAGGCAGATATAAAAACTATTGTCTATCATTTGTTTTATTATATTGTATTATTATGGAAATTTTTTTAATCATATGAAGTAGGTTTCTTGTGCGCTTCACAAATTAAGAAGCTTCTTCTTAGGTATTCACGGTTTGGAATATATATATAATTATTTCTACTATAAAAAATTCCTTCCTATTAATTTACAATACTATTGAAAAAGAAGAAGGATAAGCCGTAAGAAAATGTTAGCTCCTGTTTCGGACTCTTAAATGCTTATAAAGTACGTTTATCGAATCGAATATTTAGCTACATCGGGAAAAAGAACGATTAGCACAACGCTAATCATTTGTTTAAGTTGCATGTGCTTTTACGTACGTAAATTAGTGTATTATTTTCCGTATTATTTTTCAATATTTGTTATGCATGAAAAAGAGCTTTCATTATTCTTTTAACAAATGAGAAAGCTTCGACCTAAGTATTCATGTTACCAATGCGTCTTTATTAATCATGTCTTGGAATTAATCTACTGTTTGCTCCTTTGGGTGGAAATACTCGTCTTTAATTCTGATCGTAGGCCGTTGTTTAACGAACGATTAAAAGAAGAATATTGATTAATATCTTTACTGTGAAATATCGACGCAAGGAAACCCTTCGTAATATATAGATGCTAATTTTTAAATCTATCTTGAGAAATGCTATGAAATTGGGTACGTATTCGTCAAATTATTGCGATATTTAAAATGCGCAATCCTCATTTCTCCTTTTCCGTTCGAAATACATTACATGGTGTAGAATGAGACATTCGGAACACAAATGCCGTTGAAAAGAACCTCTCTCTAAACAGCACCTCAGGGAAACTCGAGTTCTTTCCAAACTAAGAGCAAACGATCCGTAACGCCATCTAGACCACAATGTACCCCTTTTCACCGCCAGATGTCTCAGACATCTCTGTCAGGTAAACGGACATATCCGCCTCGCCAAGTCGAGAAAAATGAACCATTTCTTAATCGCTTTCTTTCGTGAAAGAGCTGCCGTCCGTTCGAATAAAAACAAATGCTACGGTTGTCATAATCCCGTAATCTTCTCCTCCGCTCTTATTTGTGAATGCTGATGTAGTTTTGTTTATTATCTACAGCAAATGCCATAAATACATCCAGCGTGATGAGCTCCATTGGTGTTTTG
Source organism: Pachydiplax longipennis (assembly GCA_036926295.1). NCBI lineage: Eukaryota > Metazoa > Arthropoda > Insecta > Odonata > Libellulidae > Pachydiplax > Pachydiplax longipennis. The sequence goes on along the minus strand of JAVFKF010000024.1, from coordinate 5,257,000 downwards.
TTTTTGAAGAAGTAAATAAATTCATATGACATGGTAAACTGAGTTTGAAATTATAACTTATTCTTCATTAACAAACTGTGTTTGAAATGTTCTTATGACAGGAGCCTTAAGGAAAAATCTTACTTAAAACAGAAATATGTTATTACTGCTTATACTGTAAATAACGTGTGTGTATGCATGTGAATTGAGGGTGTCTAGGCTGAGGATTTTACTATGCACTGAAAATCAAATATATGGGACATTCATGTGTTTCCACAAATATTTGTTGTATTTGGTATAGGGTGTTTTGTTAATCCGTGTTGGGGTAATTATGCTTTGATCATGATTTTGTGATAATGACACATCCAAAGCACTGATATAAACTGTGGTTATGTAGAAACTAATTATACTTATGAGATTTCTAATATATATATATATATATATATATATATATATATATATATATATATTAGAAATGTATTAGAAAAAAATTATGCGCTATATATATAGCGCATGAAGTGTCATTTGACTCTGGTCTGGACGATATTCAGCAAATAATAATGGAGGGCGAGATACGGCGCTGAGGTGGCGTTTGACGGTGGATTCCTCTTTAGTTATCCTTCTAATGCAGTCGGTTGAGATGCTTTTTAGATAACTGAGTGAAGACTCTGTCGGAATAGCGTTTGAATCGGAATATTACAAATCTATATTTCTTTTTGATAATAACAAATGGGTTTTTTGAGTTATAGTTTTTTTTACACTGAGTTTTGGATGAATTCTTTAAAAAGGGAAATAAATCTATCTTTTATTCTCTTTAGACGCGGAATTTATTTGTAACCATCAGTTGTTCGCCTTATTTGATAGACCAAAATATCTTAACATTGTCTCCTCTCCTTGTCTCCAAAAGGTTGAGTCTCTTTCTGAATAACTAATTTCTGAGAATTAAATGAAAATATCGCGAAACAAAACAATGTGTATCCCTGCGTCGAAGCTGATGAAGCGAACTCTGAGATAGAGTGATATCTTCTCTATCACTTTTTTCTCAGGTCAAAAATGGATTAAAAGCCACTTTTCGGTATTTTCCTAAAAATATTAAGAAATTAACAAAAATCAGAAAAAGAGCGTTTTCAGGGCTGCCTAGGAGAGATGCCTTCACACCATCGGTGTTAAGAGAGTCCATCCTTAATTGTCTATCAATTATTTCATTGCCTGGTAAAAAATGACGAAATTAAGCAATTAAGACGCTCTCTTAGAGCGAAAAGCAGACCATTCTTCAAAATGTAAGTCAACCAGTACATAGCGGTATAACCAACCCGGTTATAACACTGTCCCTATTTCACTCCGAAAAGCGTCTTAACCGGGTATCCATCTAATAAGTGTCTCATTGCGCGACAAGTGAAGAGCGATCGGCGGAAGTGGCAAAATGGAGTCGCAGTGTTCGATAAAGAGAGAAGAAAGGGCTCCACACTGCATTAACTTAATTATCACAGTTCCCTCCAGGAGAGTTTCCCCTTGCATTCGGTAATCAGCGTTGATGGCACCCTCAGGATCCGAACTCTCCTTGGAACACATGCGAAGGATGTTGTTTAAGAAAATACTCTGAGGATGACTGTATTTAAGCAGAGGCTGAGTTAAGAGCCTTGTGAAGGGAAGTTCTGATTAGAAGCAGTCGGAATGTGCTTCCGAAGTTCTGGGCTTAAGCCGGCACTGAGAACGTAAATAACAATTCGAGAAGAGCTAAGAAGGTCATAATGAATAGGATGCAGTTGCATCGAGGTTAGTGCGATGTCCGTTGATTTAAAATGAGCGCATTTATCGGCACAAAGGATTCCATCGTCGGATTTGTATTGAGGTTTAACGATACGCTAAGGCGCAGTTTAGAGGAGGATTATACAAATTCTATTGGGCGTTTCAAAGACCTTTTTCATAAAATCAAGCTCATGAGTGTTTCATTGGATTACATATAATAAGGTTTTCTGCGAATATTCTTCGTTATGAATTTATGCGATGTTTGGTTAGCCTTTTGCGAATTTATTACTGCAAGCTCTACGTTGCGATTTCACTTTAAAATCCGATGTAGCCAAGCTCAAATTTGTGGAAGGGAACTATACTAAAAGTCGGAGGAAAGCAATTTATAAAACCTTGCAATAATTTTGAAATCATAAAACTAATATCTTCTTGCTTGAAAATTCGCTCCGCCAAAAGTGATAACTGAACATCGCTACATTCCATTTTTATGAATGGAATATTTTTCGTAATTATTTTGATACAAAACGAAGAAAAATGCATCTTTAATTTTGTTTTCGGTGTTCAATAGAAGGTATTCGTGAGGAAAAATGTTGCATATAAGAGATAACATTTTGCTAGACTGTCTCTTTATTATCTCGTAAATGACAGTTAAATTAGAAAAAAATTTCCACCCAGGTGGAGAAAACACTGAGAAAATGTATAACCATTCCTAGAAATATATATTGTAACAATCCGTAGTCGAGTAAAAATTCCTATTTGACAATTTTATTGCCACCCCTTTCTTAAGGAAATTAAACTCAATGTTTTTACCGGAAACTAATTCAACGAGAAAGTTAAAACGGAATAAAGAAAAACTTTAATGTGTGCACGAAAATATATTTCATGGTTTATTTATTATTTCGTTTGAACATGGATGAATTCCTCCAGGTATCACTAGAATTATTTAATCATACTCAGGAGAAACATTTCAACTCAAGGCTTTCATTTTCCTCGCAAAGAATTATTTTGATACCCAGAAAATGGTAATTTAGAGGTTCTTTTAAGCGCCACTTCTTTTCCGCGAAATAAAAATTTCGACGCTTACGAAGAAATGACAGAATCACGTTTGACAATTCCATTACACCTTATCTCCTTCTTTCTTCGATATTCCGTTTTCCTTATACAGCACCCGAACGCCCATCAAACCACGCCTCCCTCGTAGACATCTCTCATCTTCGTAAATTCTCGTTGCTTGACAACACAAGATTGTATCTAGATCAATCACTGATCCTCCACGCCTTTCCCTCCGTCATACAATTTCCGTAATCTCTGCAAAAATCCCTCGCGCCGACTGCGAATTCCGGAGGAAATTGGCCTGTCTCCTGGGCTTTGATTTACCCCCGCTTAATCCGAAAAAGTCGTGGAAAATCTTTTTCTTTGAAGAGATATAGAAAATTTTAATGATTGATACGCTTTAGCTTGTTTCGCGGAAAATGCGGGAATAATTGCACCCTGAAGGGATGACGACGAAATGAAAAAATTGGCACCGAAATGGTGAATGATGCGGTAGTAAAAGTATCTGATCGGTTGAGATTACCGTGAATTTCTTGGAAATCTTTGGCTTGACTGAAATTCGATTGAATAATTAAATCTGAAGGAATGATATAAGAAGTGAACGTGTGATGTAAAATATGATTCCATGGTATTGCTATCAAAGGCATTACGACCAGCATTGACTCAGCAAGTATTTGGAGAATCCATTTTCATATCAGAGGAAAGTACGTGTCGTGTGTCCATGGTATTTTTTGATTTTCTTCAGGAAAAACATAAATAAAATTATTTAAACTGTTATACACAAGAAGAGGAATCAAGTAAGTCATATGATATTATTTATCTTTTCTAGTGAATAGTAATAAGTTCGAGAATTAGGATGTCTCAATTTCTTATTTATCGATTTTCTTTTTGAAGTCTTTTCAGTTTCGTAATGAATGACAGTAAATTAAGACTTTATTTACGGACTAATTTTCAATCTTTTTGTTACTTACAAACTTATTTTCAATAAGGACTTGGAGTAATCAAATAATTACCTCTTGCGTATCAGAAAAGTTGAACCGGTTATTCTGAAAGCGGTCCTAAGTTCGACTCTCGGTGGGAATCCACGTGTGAGAAATTACCATGGCTGTCGAAGCAATTAAAATAATACTAAGATTACTCGACTAAAATCGTATCGAATTCAGCCTTGATATTATTCGTTTCTATCTGCTATCTACTAAAAGTATATTTTTCTAGAACGAGTGAAAGGGAAGAACTATTCCGTAAATATATCTATTTTGAATGATTTTTCTTTTAATCACAAAGTAATGCTCTAGAATATTCAATTGGTTATGGAAAATCAAAAAAAATATATATAATGAAAATCAGCTGAAGTCATATCGCACCTACCGAAAATCGATATACGATTATCTTTCTCATATTTAATTGATAACATAATGCGTTCGTCTATCAGGGAAATCGTTGGAAAAATAAAAGCAAAACAAGCCAAACCTGCGAAAGGTAATTCAAAAAAGGAGGAAAAGATGCCTCGTTGAAAGTCAAACGTCACAGGAAACTTGGAATGATGAACTTTTTCAGGAAAACTCTCTCGTCCTTTTGAGAATCGAGCAGTGTTTATTTGCATTTCCTTAGCGGAGTTAGTTAGCAAAGAAAACATAAAAATTGGAAGAATAATTTTCTCTTCCTCAACTCTATTCCGCCGCAGAATAATTCTGTGAATTTAACTAATTAAAAGAATTTAACTTGGTACTTTTCCCTAAACATTCTTCCTTAAAATTATTTGACGACGACTAAATATTTAAAAATACTTCTTCCAGACGGCCATTTTAATGAACTACTTTTTCAACTCGGATACATTTTTTAACCATTTCAAATATTATTTATCGTTTCCTTTCAAACTCAAAGAGATGGGTAAACTAATACGTGGTACGATTGAAAAGTTAGTTGGTTTGTTTAGTAGTACCCCGAATAAATTTTCGTGTTTCTGTTTAGTCAAGTATTTCTACGAAAGCAGTCGATCTTCTGTGAATTAGTGGTGTTTTGAATCCCGACGTTTATCTCGTTTTAGAATTTCAATGTCCTCACGTATTTAGGAGTTTTCGTTCTGAAACGGGGCTCCTTTATAGGTTGCGTTGATTTCCTACAAAATAATTTTGGCTTCCTATTATGGGTTCGCGCAGCCTTTCTATGTGTAGAAGATAGTTTTCTATGGAAAGAATTCTCAAATCTTGCAGTGGGAAAGTAATATCCGATTTTCAGAAAGATTATTTTGTGACTGTGAGGAACAAAAAGCTCTTTGAATATGGAAAAATCTAATATGATTTTAATTACATAACAGGTTGATAATTTGCACACATTTAATTACGATAATTGTAGAGGTTAATGTTTTAAAATAACCAACTTGTACATTGTTAAAATTACTTTGATAGCTGAGGTCATTTCCCACAAATGGGCTCCTGTCGGGAATCGAACACGGGTCGCCTTCACTCCCGTCCATATCCAAATTTATGTACTTTTTCTCGTTATTTGCCTCATGATATTTCACGCTTCAGCCCCAAATACCACCACTAACTACAAAATTCTTATCTACGGCAATATCCGGGGATTACTAGAAAGTAAAAATAAAACTGCAATGATAAAAAATACGTTTTACAATTTCTATGAATGAGGTAAAATAAGAAATTTCCTCATTTCAAAATTTAAGGTTCTGTTGGTTGTAAACGCAATATTTTTATTTTTGAGTATTTTATTCTGCGTAGTTGCCACATCATACGATGTCTGTTTTAAGTTAAGGGCAACAGTGTCTTATTTAACTTTACCGCCCCCCAAACATAAATATCGAATAGTCAACTTTCGCTGAAATGATTGCGCCACATTCTTGACCTCAGCACACATGTTTGCAATGGCTTCTTCTTTTCCGTGGAAATTTCACGCAGCGCTGGAGCGAAAGACGGGAGAGAGAAGGGTGGAAAGATAAGGCGGATTAGGAGGACAATTGATGGAAGAGGGCGACGAAAGAGAAAAGAAGAAAGGGAAACGGAAATTTGGTTGGGAAGGGAGGAAAATGAAATTACTTGTCTAAATGAGATAAAGGAGGGATCCTCGGCAGGAGAGTTAAAACCAATATTTTTTCGAATTTAAATAACTAGGCAATATATTCTCATATCGGAAATTTTATTATTGGACCCGTTAGGAATTTTAACTGTCGGTTAATCCAAAACGAAGCTTTTTCGGGACTCCGCCGGAGAAAATATTGACGACGGAAATGTCGCCTTCATTATCGCTTCTTCTATTACTTTATTGAATTCTGTTTAGCACAATTCGGGAAGTCATTACATGTATATGAGTGGCATTTTAACATCGTTCCGAAGTAAATCTTATTCTTTTTCTATATATTTAGACGATTCTACGAAAATTTTACACCAGAATTAAAGTATAGTTCCATAAAAAATAAAATGAACAATATCTCCGTAATGACTTGTCATTCGACTTACAATTTTTAAAATAAGGAATTACTCATCTCACTCTCATTAATTCTGCATAATCTCATGCATTGTGCCGTTTGCAATATGTGCGAATATCGTATGTTTCATTTTTCAGTAATGATGATGATCCGCGTAAGATTCCTCGTCCTAGAAACCGTTCGTTTTTACATGTTCATGTGCAGTGTCATATCAAGATACGCATCCCAGACGCAAGACCTTTTCCCGGACATTTCTACCAAATGAATGAAAGGAAAATTTTTGCCCAGAGACATTTCTCCTCGAAACTTTTCATCGAAGGATTTTTCAGTCAAGAGTCCGCTCACCAAAGGGGTGTTTCACGCGATGGATTTTTACCTAATACATATTATCTAAACTACGATACTTATTTTATCTTCTGGATCCTAAATAATCAACGTAAAGGGGAACGTCAAAGCTTTTCGTTTTGCCCGTTGGAAAAACTAATTGGAAATTTGGGAAAGACTTCTAAATTAGTCTTCAATCTAATAATATTAGATTCTCACAAAATGCTGTCATCGGACGCTTAAGTCTTTTTATAGGGTTTTCACTTATTTAGGAAAAACATTTTTGACCTTCACTCATCACGTTATGGCGCCATGGTGACGATGACGATGTTTCTAAATATTTTCTCTATTCTATCTTGGAATTATTCTTATGAAACTCAATTCAAACAAATATATTTATATGAATAAATTTCAAACGCATTCAATTGAATTGAAATAAATATTGTATACAATTATTTGGAATATCTCTTGGAGAATATCTTCGGGTGAAAAGTTTTTGGCTAAACATTCCCCTGGGTCACCGGACTATAGGTTTCCTCCACAATGCCAGAAAGAAGCGAAATTAAAAACAATGCCCAAGGAAGATTTAATGAATTTATTCATAGCGGCAAAAAGAAACGGAATATAATGTAGAAAAGCGGATTTTTTTATTTTTCTTTGCAAATTGGCATTGCTCTCCATCTTGTTTACCAATGAATTTATTATGACAGATGTGTATGGAAATCTGTATTATACTTATTGACATTCGATTTTTCTTTGATCTTTCTTACGAAACTTTTCTCCGAAGAAAGAAGACGTTTTTTTCTTTATTCTTAGCAAATGCCTTCCAAAAAGTTACATCTTGATCGCATCGATTTCTGCGAAACAAACTGCGTTGTTTTACGAAATAATTTCCCAGTATCTAAGCTGAGAATGAAGAAAGCCCTTTTCCAGGATAACTCCATTTAAATAGTTGTGAATGAGATTATTTTGCATATTTCCTACATTTGTGATTGACAAAAGTAAATTTGCAGCGGTTTTCAAATTTTAATCATGGATTAAACAGCATAGCCCCCACTTTAATTATTATTATTAATTATAATTATTATTATTCTTGATTAAGAAGCATTACTGTGAAAATAAAATGATTTAGTATTTCGTAGTGAAATGAGGCACCTGTACTGCCATAACTTCTTTACGTGATGCCGTCATTTTACCGTATCTGTTACGGTTTTATTTATTTCACAGTTTATCCACATAAATAATTTCAGGTAAAATTTACAGTTACATTTAATATTTTTATAATAAATAATTTTATTGCAATTAAACAAAAATATTAACAATATTACAAGGAATTGTTCAAAATATATAATTAGAAAACGCGGTCACAAAATCCATAAAAAATCAATACTAAACAAGAAATTATTGTCCTGCAGAAATGATCATGTCTTGAGTTTAAGCATTTAATTTTATAGGTAACTTACAATTAGATGCAGTATCTATTTCTATGCCTAATAGTAATTTATTTTTCTTAGAAAATTTGTAGTCTCGAATTTCAGCCTAGAATTAACTTATGGCTTTGAGAAGCTGAGGTAACATGTAATCCACTCGTTTTTTAAATATTATATTAATTAAATCTCAAGGATACTTAATTCGTTTACAAACAACACCACGATCTTTCTAATATAATTCTTCCGTACCCATGAAAAATCGCAATTTAGGCACCGAGATGGACGCAATTGACTTAGAATTCAGTATAATGGTGAAAGTAACAAATGCCTTTTACTGTGAAGAGATTGAGAATAATAAGTCTCTTGTTACTTGAAATTTAAAAGAATAGGTCAGCTTATATGTTGCTGGAGAAATCACAATCATAAGATATTAGAATAGATAGTAAGTGATAAAGTAGGCGAAAGGGAAATTAGAAGTAACATAGATATCGGTCGTAATCACAGAGAAAGGATCGATCAACATTGAAAGGTTTATGTTGGCAGTAGAAGCAAAGGATAAGCATATAGGAAGGGCTGCAAGATCCAGACTTTGGCAGCGAGGGATATTTGCCGAGAATCGTGATGGAGAAGAGCAAAGGAAGTGATTTAGAATACGAGATGATTTATGAGTGTGACCACTGTTGATTGGACCTGTACGTGATTGCCCTCCGTCGAATGGTAAGGAGACGGCCAGAGATATTTTCTTCCATCGAATGAGATATTGACACAAAAGGTCCCAAATCTAATTCTCCGAACATATATCACTGTCAGAGATCTCTTCGTGTTAACTGTCAGAACTCTGAGACGTCTAATAACGACGGAATCGGATGGGAATCGAATGAGAGCTATACTAATCAGGTTTTGCGTTTCTCTTGCACATACATATTTTCGGAAAACGGTTATTTTATCTCGAAATTCTCTCTTCCTTCCCTTGTCGTCTCACCTCCTTCATCTACCATTTTTTACATAAACATCTATTTTCTTCCGAATATCTCTTTCGTTTTAACAGTATTTAACATTATTCCATTAACCTCTTCTTCGAATTCATTTCCATAACTAAGAATATCAATATTTTGGCTCTCTAAATTCTCCTCTCTAGTCTCATGTCTTTGTATATGTATAATTTATAAACGTATTTGTTTTGTTTTATGATGTAATTTATTTGTTATGGTATCCAATATAAGTTGCCAATTATGGATGTTATTGGATTAGATGATAAAAAAATAATTCCTATGAATAATTCGCTGTATTTTAGTGTGTTTAATCAAACTTATAGTAAAGCAATTGCATTTTGGTTGGAAAACGGTAAAAAAGTGAGAAAACAGTCATTTAGCAAGTTGAGCTATCACTTTAATTATATCATGAATTCTTTATTTGCATAAATAGCTTCGTAAATACCGCGAATACAATTAACATAATTAACTATTTCCATTTAAAAATCAGTTTGTAATTAATGAGTTGAGATAAAAATAAATCATCCTAAATTAAATTTAAAAATTTGGCGGCATAAGTAACTGACCCGAAGTGTACAGATACTTTATACTTTTATATTTTACTCTTCGTAAAACGAAATTTGTCAGGGAATCGAGAAAAGCATAGCTTAATATCCGCAATTGATGCAATAGAATTAAAAGCGTTCAGTTGTGAGTTACTGCGATTATTTTGTCGATTGATGAAGTATACACTAAGACATCGATAATCTCAGCATGAGAGCGAAGAGTCTCTCCAAGTCTCCTTTTCCATATATTCTGTGCAATTTAAATACAGCGAGATGTTTCAGAAAGAGAAAATGTCTTTCTTTATTTTCTATTCAATCATGCTTAGTTGTTTTTCGTTTAATTGTATTTGAGACTGATTCTGTTGGGATGGATTAGTTATATTTCTCGTATAATATTTTTAAAATTATTTAATTGAAGATATAATTATGATTCCAGTTTTAAATTACAAGAGTTTTTGTTAGCTTTGTTGTTGTCTCTTAGTTAGCTTGACTTCCCCAACAGTAGTTTAATAAAATGAAGCTATTAAGTATGCTTTTTGTCGAAAAACTTATATCCACCTTTCGACGTGTGGGTGCATTAATTACGAGTCTACTACTCTAATTGGCTAATACTGTATATCATAGAAGCATTTCGAGAAATAATAACGTATGAAATGAATATATTTCTACCATATATCGCCTGATTCTGTGAATTTTAGTAATAACGTAATTCGATTCCTCATTTTTACCCTGGTTATCTTTTGTTTTCGAGAGAGTAAGTGGCAATAAGTAGTCTTCGCCTAGCCAGTGGTTGCAAATCTTACAAACTTGCACATTACAGAAGCTCTACATTCCGCCTAATTTAAACTATGTGTTGGATCTCCGGTTCGGCTCCAGAGGAGAAACAAAACGTTCTCAAAAAATGCATTTTAAATTCATTTTAATCGATTGCAGGTTCTATTTAGATAACAAAATTAAGTTAAAAAGAATCATCACTTGAGCCAAGTTTGAAATAAAACGAAATTCTATAAAGTTTCATTTTCCTCCGGAAACAGGAAGGCAAATAGCGCGGTTCTGACCACGGTGATCCCTCAAAGGGGTGGACTTTATTTCGTCGATCTTAAATTTTCAAGTTAGAGAACTTTGAAAAGAATCAAAATTTTCGTTTTTGATAACCTGTTTAATTGACTTAACCTAATGTGAGAGATATTATAGTCTCTATTTTAAATATGATCTTAACTAAAGTGTTACTGTTTATTTCTATATTCACCGTTGAGAATGAACGTGAACTTCAGCTGACTAAAATTTAACGCACTAAAATATTTACGACTATGGCTACCAAAATTAATCCTGTAAAATGCAGAATTATCCAGTAAAACACAAACCGTAAATTTTATTTTAACTTATTACGTGCCCTAGTAAGCCGGGAAGAGAATAAAATAAACTCATTTCTATAACATCTGAATTTTTACAGCCTAAGAAATATTCAAATACGAAGGAGAATGCTATCGTTACTTAAATCAACGGTAGTATTATCTTCGAAATATTTTTGCCCTTTCGGAGGTAATTATTTTAAAATTATGGGATGGATTTAGTTTAAAATTCATTCAAGAATATACATTATACAGTATGTTGAATCAGGAGTCAGTTCACATACATCTCCAACACATTTAACTCAACTGCAGGGGAGAAATTTCCAAGATTTCAGACGATTTCCTTTCCACTTCATCTCTAATTAAATTTCAAAATAATTTCGTCGCAATAAATGTATTAGATGTGTAGTGAACGTGGAAAAACTTCGCAATCCGAATTAAATGTAAGCTCCTTGCCATATCCTAGGCAAATTGCTACAGTATTCAAAAGGTATCCTCCAATGCTCGACCGACTCTATCTCAGTTAACTTCTAAACGTACGGAACCTCATTTGCCATATTTGGGGAAAACTGACTCCTTGACCTCTAGCGTCCCGTGAGTCGTGAAATTCCTTATTTGCAACAGAAGTAACCGAATTTACAGGCAATTTCCCAGCTTATTCAGTTGCCTTGATGACTTCTCCGGGCGAAGGCCGAGAAGTTGGCGCGCGAAAACAACCGTTCTTAAGGGGCCTCTAGCCACACTATTCCCTTATTTTGCTCAGTTAAGCGCGAGGGACGGAGGGAAAGCAAAAGTTGAAATGAAGAAAAAAGAAAGGAGAGAAACTTTTGAGGGAAAGAAAATATTGAAAAGAACAGAATGGGTGATGAATTATGAAATGGTGGATATTGTGAAGATTTCATGAATTTTAGAGAAGGGGGAATAGGAAAGTAAATTAAGAGTGAAGAAATGAGAAACAAGACAGAGAATGAGGAGTGATGACAGCACTTTTAGAGGAATGATTTCAATGAATTTAACACTTGCATCTGTAATATCAGTGAATGAACGAAGGTTCAATGAAAACCTGTAAACTTTTCAAATTTGCAATGAAGAAACCAATGGCTCGTTGTCATGAAAACGAGAAAAATATAAACAGTTATAATATGTTGGTTTCATAGTTTTTCCTTGTCCTCTTTTTTATTTCTCTCCATTAGTTAATTATTATTATACTATCATAATTATATCTTCATAATAAAAGTATCATTTTTATAATAAACGTTATCACATGATAATCGATTGCCTATAATTTAAATAGGTAGCTTAACGCAAAGAAAAAACACTTTGTAAATTCCACAGAAATATAATGAATGCAACTGCTTTACAAGGTGTGTTTTTTCTTCGCATGATGACACTATTTCACAAAGTTACGCTGGACCATGTCAATTATATGAGGTAGCTTAAATTAAAGTCATTAAAGGTTGTGAATTTTTCCTCGATTACTGTATTCGATGAGTTCATGATGAAAACTAACAAGTTCCGAGAGTTCCAGATTATTTTTCCCGGATTGAATCATATCTCCCAGTGTCTTGTAAACTTTATGAGACACCGTTATACTCAAATGTCTTTATTCGGCATATTCTTCTGGGATGATTGTCAGCATAGAATAATCAATTAGATATTTTTATTCTAGTGAAGTTCTCAACGCTAAATAAACATTATAACAAGCCAATGTTTGATTCAACACTTTAGATAGAGTAAAACTCTTAAGACTTTGTTCAAGAGGAGGATATTCCTTTCTCGGACGCACTGGTAAAGCCAAACGTTCTCATCCAATAGACCGAAAATATTTACATCATCACCCTTTCCTCGTCTCTGAAAGGGTTATTCTCTGAAAGGGTTCTTTGGGTTGACTAATTTTGTGAGAATAAAATCCCAATTTACGAATTATATAGGATACGAACTCTGTAATAAAGTTCGATCCTTTTAATCAGTTTTGTTTCAGGGCAGAACTTTACTTTTAAAATATGCTTAGTGTTGTTTCCTTTCGTCGCCATCTCAAGTTATAAACATATCGAATAAACTATAAAGGCAGTGTTTTGTTAGCGGAGTCTTAGGGAGATCGTGTGACGCGAAGTCCTTTCGCCACTGCTATGAAAAATTCATTGTTCTTCCTTTTATATATGGTAAAAATTGTTTCATTTTAGTTGGAAAAACGGCTAAAATTAAGTAACTAAGGAAGAGGGCCACTGTGTTCGAAGAGCAGACCAAAACGACGGCGGAGGTGAACCCAGTTATAACACAGACTCCATTGAAACGCGGGTTTGACTGGATCTGTAATACTTGCGCACAAGGGAAAAGTCTTTTTAAAATGCGCAGGTGTAAACGTAGGAGGTGAATGTATTCCGGAGTACAAAAGAGGCAGCGTTTTGTGGCCGTTTCGGGAGTTGCGTGGTCGGAAGAAGTTGGACGCTTCGAGAGTTGTAGGCGTGATTGTCCCTGATTTTACGCGTGGTTGGAAAGAGAGAGAGGAAGGTGATTAGATTAGGTCTTTATTTTATGAGAGATTAAAAGGTTCGTCCGGAGCAAAAAATAGGAGTTGAGGAAAAGTGTTATTTATGAGGAATCAAGGCTGTTGTTTCGATGATTTCAATCTTATATGCCCACTTTTGAGGCGTACCTCGAATCATGAACGAACTTTTATTACGACTAATGAATTCTTCGACATATCAACTTTTTCGTGCTCCATTACGACCTTGAGGTACGAACTTAATTTCGACAAACGAACCGTGGTTTTCTTTACAACCCTGAGTACTGTAGTACATACACAAGTTCAAGCACAAGCTGATGATCATACAGTAAACCTCTCCTTGATGCAAATTTGATAAAATTTATTCAATTTGGCAAAATTTACTTGCATCATCTTAACTTTTCTCTGGTAGAGAACAATCAAAGATGATGTTTTCTTTGATGAAGGTGAATCCTTCTTACTCTTGCTACTCATACTAGGCTTATCTCGCGTTCAATATTATATACTATGTTTAAACTGACTATTCTACAAATGTGAGCGTAATTATAGAGAAAATAAATTACATTATCTTTGAAATATTGATTTCCAAATTATCTTGTGAAACTATGAATCTGATAACTAAAAGAAATTATATTATTGTATACAGCCATTTTTAAAAATTTCTATTAAATTAAATTGGGATTGATTGATTTACAATGAGACAGTAAAATTCTGGGTTTTGAAATGCGATATTTTTGAGGTACGAACTCCTGTCTGTGACAAATTAAATTCATAATCATCACATGTATTTTTACTTTAGTGGAATATAATAATAAATGTATAATCATTTATTTCCATACTCATTTCTTAAAGTAAGGCTGCACTATAAACAAGTATAAGTTATCCCAGAATAAAAAGAAATGCCAATGAATAACTCTTTTTCAATTCCCTGTGTCTCGTAACGAGCAGTGATACTGAAATTAAATGGAATGCTGCAAACAAATAGAAAAATTTCCTATACGCCAATAGACTGGTCGTCACCTTAAATTTGGTCGATTTCAGACGGTTGGAAGGGATTTTCTAGACGATAAAAAGGGTTGATAAAGAGACAATGGAATTGCTATAAGTGTGAAAAATTCGAATTGCTGCAGTATATAAAGTAATGGTATCAATAAACGTTATAATCTACAAAACACATTAACTAATCAATTCCATGTGCGCTAATGAAGTTTCGGAGACGGTAGAGAAATAGAATATAAACAAGAGAACAACGTTGTGCTGTAGACAAATAGAATTGGGTGGTAGCTAATAGAATGTTGGCAACCTCTGATGAAAATGATATTTTTACCTTAAGGTAAATTAATTAAGGTAAATATACCTATTTTCCTATGATGTAATATAAATATATCATCGTGTATTATGTGATAAAATACCACGATGTACATACTAGTGTAAACCGTTGCAAATTAAATTTACAATAGCGAAATTGTTTCAATTACTTCGTTGGAAAAATGCATGAGCAGTCAGCAGTCGCATTGTCATCTGGGGGACGGGTTGTTTAAAATCTCAAAATTTGAGAAAGTTTTCGTATAATTTACCAAAATTCCCACATCTACTTACTTGTACGCATTTCTCATTGGAACACTTAAATTCATCTGGGGGAATCGGAGAAATTTAGGCACATAAATATTATCTTGGCTTTTAGTAGTTTCTAAGACTTGAAATCCTTACCACTTCTGATTCAAGTTTTCAGCGAACACATAATTATAATTACATATGATGGCGAGCAATCGCACGATAATTCTTGTATCACGTTTGTTGCAACATGTGTTGATGTAAAATGGGATCTTTAAATACAAAAGATTGTTCGCCAAAGACTCAAGGAAAGGAGTATACTATCTTAAAGAGGGAATGTTCAGCAGAAGGGCAAAGTAATGGCGAAGGAGAAAGGCAAAAGGAACGTGGGAAGCGGCGGTGGTGAAACAATGAACCTTGCGTTTAATTCTGAGGGCAGTTCTTGGGGTCGGCAGTCTTATAAAAGGGAAGGGCTTCCATTGTGGACGTGCGTAAACATCCGCGAACCGTCTAAAAGCTGGAATCTGGGAACAAAGAGGTCGCGTGACGGAGGGATCTGAATGGGATCAGAATCCTCTTCAAATCCCACTCCGGTAATACAAACATCCATCTACGAAAGGTCTTCGTGGAAAGTAATTGTTACGTACGCTCTAGAGGATAGCCGTCTAAGACGCCGCTGGACTTACGCTGCCCATTCGATACGATGCATCTCTCTCTCACTGCAGAGGTCCCCCCAATCGGGGGTGGGGGGGTCCTCTTTCCTCCCCCGGGGCACCCTCTGCGGTTTCTCCCTCCTCACTCCTCCGCATTTCCCTCGGCCCCGCCCCACTTCCCTTCCCCTCCACACCCTCTGCTCCTTCTCCCGCTCCTCCCGACGTCTTCCACCGCACCTCCCCCACCCCCATCAAGGCGCCTAGGCCCCCACTCCACCTCCCTCGCCATTGGTTGCTCTGCTCGCGGAGACGCCGTACTGGTCCAACGCCTGGCGTCGGAGGAGGGGACTCCTCCCTTACCTCTCTCACGGAATCTCTTTGCCCCCTCTCGGCACGACCCCTCCCACGCTGCCCTTGGAAGCGTGGCTCGCGCAACCGCCTCGTTGCCGCCTGTCGACTCAGTCGCTTCAACACAGTGTAGACGAAAGAGTCACGCGTGCGGTCGAGCTCTGCAGCACGTGGTCTCTCGGAGTTAGCAAACCAACCCTCGGGCCGTGCTCACCTTTCTAATTTGCCACGCGTTGTTTTACCTTTATGCCTCCTCGTGGATTGGTCAGAATCTAAGGGAAGGTGACTTTTACCGTACTGCAGGTGCAGCTTGAGGTGGGTTCGAAGGCATTGAGTAATGGTAGTGCAAGTCCTTCCCGATATCCGGGGTCGTAGAGATGGTTAGCCGCTGGGACTGATCCACTGTGCATCTAACCGTGGTTCTGTGGACACTTGGATGGCTTCGTCTCTGGAATCCATGGAGCACAGCATCTCCAGGGGCCCTGGAGCCAGACGATCAACTAGGATGACGTTGACTCCGCCTGCATTTCTGCTCATTTTGACGGTGACACTCGCAGCTCTCGGAGACGCTTCAGCAAATACCGGTGAGAATCATTTGAGGCCGAAGTTCTTGAGAGCCTATTTGACTCTTCGTCGCAGGGAAAGAAAGTTTCGCTGTTTCGTGAAAACTAAATTTAATGAAGTATTCCAAGGTTTCGTGTTCGTTGCGATGTCAGACCAATTCCAAGTAAGGGTTATGGGGAGACCTGGTGGAATTTGAATACTTTTTTGGTTTGCTTATGCGGTCGTTTATCAACGAGAGACTCAAATTTAGTGAACTTTATTTGGTAAGCTCATCGACAAAGGGACAGATAGAAAGAGACGTTTAAGGAATTCATGATGCAAATTTTTCAAATAGCTATTTTACTCGTTTTTTATTTTCATTATTATTAAGGAGAATGTAAGTATTCATGACGTTTCTGTTCTCTTTCGGGTGAATTCAAATCACTCCTAGTTTCCCGTAAGAAATCAGCAAAAGTAAGTGAATATCGATGATATTAATCACGAATTTTCAATCTGATCATTTTATAAAATACTTCAGAAGTGCATGAAAAGAATATGATTCAATTTGTATGGAAGAGGAGAATTTTGATCACTAATTCCAGTTAATTCTCATTGAGTTCTTCGATATCCGTAAGAGGGGTTAGAGCTAATTGTATCTAAATTTTTTGGATCGGAAGTATTTCACTTGCAGTGGAAAGTTAGCAAATTGATATTGTTTTCCCCATAGAGAAATGTGAAAGATGGATCGTTCATTCCACTATGAAAATATCTCCCATTTCGAGGAGCGAATCGTCCCGCCGTGAAACTACCATTAAAAACGATCCAAAAAACTTGTCGATATCGAAGGCGATGTGAATACACGCACGTCACCCTCATACGCACGCCGAACAAAACCGACCTCCGAATAGATTTCTTTGCACAAGAGTTTCAATACACGCTATTGAAAAGGTCGGGAAAATATCTGCGAGAGAGGGGGAGAGAACTCCATATCCGCTTCCAAGACTCCATTCGAAAAAGGAATAGGCTTGCCGGAAAACTTGAATCTCCTTCGCCGGAAACATTCGGCCTTCCGGCCCGGAGCCATTGCAGATTTACCGGAGGCGCACGTGCACGCCGGATTCGATAGTGCACGAGGACGAATCCACGGGGCACCAAAGATGTAGTCGCTTAGTTTCCTTTCTTTTGCATATGCTTTGAGTCAAATGCTTCCGAAGGAAACATTCTCGAATTTTATTTCTCTGAGGAAGAAGGAAATTCCGATCTCCGGAAAAATGCGACAAATAGCTGCTTCGCGACGTACCGAGTATTTCCGAGTTTTTCGCGTATTCTACAGGTCTCTGCCTCCCGGCTTATTTATGAGTGCGTTCTTTATGACACACTAAACATATGCAAATGGTTCATCCATGTAGATCATGTTAGGAACGATTTTATGGGGGAGGCGTGTATATAAATATTCATCGTCACAAATAAATCGGGCAAAAGTTAAATATATTAACTCGGATTAGAGTTTGAAGATTCAAAATTGCTAATAGTGATACGTTACACTCATGTGCAGGATGTGTTATTTAAGTTACAAAATTGAAACTTTATGTAGTGAGATCGTGAGAAGAAGATAAAATGTTACAGAGGAAGTTCTATCTATTTCGGAAAATATTACCTCTACTTCTCTTGAGAATAGCTATTGGAAATCATTTGTTTAATTCGATAGAACTGTTGAAATTGGAACAACGGTAGCTGCAGTGGAATATTGAATTATATATAGAATCCCATCCATCCGATTTGAATCGTTACCTTTTCTGCACAAGAAGTTAAAAATGTGCATCGAATGAGCTCATTTTCACTCTTAAATTTGTAACTCAAGATCAAATAACAAAATGGACGAATATAAAATAGCCATTGCAAGAAAGAAAAGAATCTTTAGGTATTTCCTGAATACCGTTGATCTGAAATTTAGTTTTGATTTACATACATTCGCATATATATTGGCCCGGGTTAAATAGCCTCTTTCTGCCTGATTTACTCTTTCCTTGTTTTGTTTGTATTCATGTAACTCACTTCCATTCAGCATACTATTGTAGTCCCTTCAATTCTACTTCAACTGCGTTACATTAAGTTTGAATAGCCGTTGAATAGGTTCGAAGGATTAATATGCAGCGAAATTATCAAGACATTAAATTTTAAAACTATTTTTTATTGGTCCCCCTATATTTTATTTTTATGTATGGACGACATTAACTTCTGTTCACCAGCAGAATTATTAAGTTCAAGATTTTTATAAATATTGGGCAAGCGTTTCTAAAGCAATAATCGATAGAGTTAAGTACTCAGAAGCGGCCATGATGTTAAAGAAATTGACGTTCATTCCTTCACCAGAGTTTTGAGGGAAAATACATAAAAACACTTTCTGTATCACATAAGAGTACATCTAAGGTGCTTAGCATACATCAGTTAAAACGTGGGTCGTCTAATGAATATGCAAACATATGTATTTGTAGATCTTTGATAAAATGTTGAAGGAGTACTTCTAAACCTAAGTGATCTTAGAAGAGTGAGATTAATAATATTGCTGAATTCACAATATAACCCAAAATAAATTAGAAATAATTGTGCAGAAAGATACTAATAGAGATACGGGTTTGGCGACAGTGCAAATATGTATTCGCTCAATTTTTATTTATCATCTGTAATTAATTATATCTTGATACTTTTGCCTATGTTCAACTGGCGTTCTTTGTTTAAGTTCCATATAATATGTAAACTCCCGAGATAACAATGTTTGAAAGTTCAAACACGCCTATAAATTTTGTAGTAATTGGACATGTATTAACAAGCGAAAATTGTGAGAGATTTCTGTACTCATGGGAAAAGTTTCGTCAGAAACACTTGTTTCCTAATTAATTATTCAGAATTTTCATGTCATGACATTTTATTTATATTGCGTTACATAAATAGCGCGTTACTGTGAGAGCGTTCCTCCTCTTGAATTTCGTATGGCTCATTAATCGCCCAAGTAATGCTTTTGTGCACAAGTCATGTATTTATTCCTATATTGGCTTTGGCAAGAATTCTTATCAATTTCATTTTTAACTAAAATCCACGTCAAGTATAATAATCTATGTTTGTCTGATAGTACTCATTTCTATCGCTTCTCACATAATAAATATCCGTTTGATCCAAATAGAAATCCTCTAGCTAACTGAGAGGCAATAAAAAGGAGCTCACCTAGAGAGCGTATTCATCTACAAAGTCGGATCTAGAGAAGTGTTTCTTTTTGTAATTATTTACATCTTTTTTAAAAATAAAATAACTGAGGAGTAAGTATGAGCAACAAAACAAACAATTAGCACACAAAAATTACGCAAGAGAATCACTAAACAGGAATTTCACTAAATAAGAATCAAGACTCTTCACCGAAGTGATCACAGTGTAACGGTATTTCATCTTCAATCGCGAGCCGCATTTTGGTTCATTCTGTTGAAAATAATAACAAATAAAATCTATATTAGTTACTTTGATAGTGAGTAAGTATTTAGAAATTCATCTGGTAGCGCTGATTGGGATAGGAAGGTATTTACCAGTATTATATTAGCAAGAGAAAATAGATTCCTTCCTCTACATGGTTCTGATTTAGGTTTGAAGCAAAAATCACCACCTTACCTCATCACTTCAGAAACTACAAGTACTATGACTACCCGTTAATTTCATGTCCTCGACTGAATTTATTGTGCATTACTAAACCGCTTCCAAATGGTATTAATATACAGCTCATTTTGTGCATAAAATATGGATGAAAGAGGTTCGTTAATCATTTGTGTTAGAATACGAATAAGTTCTTATTGATGTCTCGTGGACGAATTCATTCTCTCTCTAAGATGAATCGTCACGTTTTTATTAGTATTCAGCCGAGGCAATCTCATAAGTCTTTTATTCCGTATTGTCTGTAATCTTATTTTTTCTCCGGCAGACCTTCTTGAATTGATGTGGTAGTTCATTATCAGAACCCAGAGTTGCTCCTTCTGCCATCCCATTCTCGGGAAAACCAATCAATTTGCTTTGTTGTATATTGGCTGAGGTAATAAATGAATGATGGTTACAACCGAGCACGTTCAACCCATACTCGTCGGAATCATAACAAGATTTTTACCTCTACGCTATTCATATGGTAATCAATCCAAGAAAGAAGGATCAATATTTTATGTCCTCATTCATCGTGTGTTTGCTCTTCTTAAGTTACATCTTCTTTACAGAATAAGTTCTCCCCGCCATTAATTAATTTTAGGTTTTCATGTATCCAAGCAGAGCTTTTATGTTCCCGTCATCTTGATCTCTTGTGATTTTGCAGATCGGGTTATAAGATGGTCTCAATCAGAGTGTACTTACTTTCTTGTGTTTGATTTTGTTCCGAATATTTCCGCTGAACTTTATACGTCAGATGGTTTCACAGGCTTTTCTTACTCCTCTTCTTGTAGGTGTATTTTCTACTGTAGGGTATTTTTCCCTAAGCATTAACTTATATATTTAAGCCTAAAAATTATTTTTCCTCTGTGTATGTATTCAAGCCATCTGATTCTTTCAAATGCTCTACGAAGAAGGATTGGATGATGTGATAAGAGACTATTTAGTATCAGTCTCGCCCGAACAGAGACGTATTATCATTACAGCATTAATAATAATAACAAACCACATATTGCCAGGTAACTTGGATTCCGGCCTAGCGATCGTGTGTGCTTAAACGTATTTAAACCATAAAACTAGTGAATAAATCCAATTTGTTATGCACTGAAAATGAGACGTAACTACCGCAAATACTATCATCTTTGATTCAGCAAATGTAGTTCGTAAAATCATCACAAAATATTTGCATCTTCAGTTTAAATTTCTTCTTCCGTAAGTGAACTAAGCAAAACTTTATTCTTGCCATTCAGTCGTTTAAATCTCCTATTATGTCTCATTTCCCTTATCCAGCAAGGTTGGAGGAATGTAGATTTGCGTACATGGTATCGCAAAATCCGTCTCATAAATGGAATTTCCTGTCAAAAATGTTTGAGTATATGTTGTGATGTGCATTTTGTGACTTCAGCTCTAAACCTGCTTAAATGTCATTACTGCAAAAGATTATAACGACATTTTGCAGATTCAAAGAATCAGTTCCAAAAGAGTTACCTGGGAAGATGTAACGGGAGCGATTTTCCTACAGCTTTGCAAAAATTCGCGATGTCTTACCCGGTAGTATCCCGGTAAATAATTTAAGGAGAACTTTTTTCTACCTCAGAATTTAGGTTACCATACTCCTCTTCTATCTTTATTCAATGCAGATCCATGAAATGTTTGGTTTCGTTGGGAATGTGAGCATTACTACGGCTAAAGGAATGAGCCCATAGTTAAATTGATATCTTAGACCTATTATTAGATTCGAAAAATAAGTCTGTTTTGAAGTACCAAATTCAGTAGCCAAGTTATCCCACAGCGTGGAAAGTGTGCGTAGAAATTCTTCAAAATATATACTGATAAGTCTTATTAAACTGAATGTAACACTAATCTCTTGCACTATTTCTCGTCTCTTGTTGAAGGGGTGCTTTCCTTTTCCTTCTTACCGTATCGTTGAATGTTTTAAATCTTGCCATAATGCCCCAAAAGTACTGTGAGTATTGATGGCCTTTCAAACCAAGGTTCGATTTGGAACGATTCTCAGATTGTTTCAGTTTTTTGAGATCTACACTTGATCGTTCTGTTCTTATCTCTTAACTTACAGTTTTTTAAAACAATTTACTCACATTTTTACGAATTGCTTTTTCTATAGTTCTGGCTTTATTATACTTTCTCTGAATATTTCTCTCACTCCTTTCCCTCCAATACGGCTATCAAAACAAAGATCCGTTCTTTTGTGTTCATCATTTTAATTCTCTGGAAAGAAATGATAATAAAATCAGAATGTTGGAAAATTTAGTCCAAAAATAAAAGTTAGTTCACTTTTCGAATATTTAAAATATGATAAAGATGGATAAGCATGATTTTTTTAAGTTTTCCATTTCATAAAATGGGGACTTCTTCTTGGTACACCCTGCATTTCACTCATTTATTTACTTATTGCGACTGATGAATCGTTTCTTTTGTTAGACCGCCACTTACACGCGCAATCCATCCTTTTGGAAATTCTTGCGGTCCCCTTGAATCCGTTGGCTTAATTATTGGACTCGATCTTCTGAATGTGCGTTTAAAGTATTTTCTCTCTTTTTTGATTCTATATTTAGCTCGAAAGGCACTGAGTTCGATACGCATTTGCTTTCCTCTGCTTCACCTTTGGCATATCGTTTCCTTTCCGAGAATTAATTTTATCTTTTTGCCGAAATCTGTCGTTCGGCTTCTCACTTTTACGACGATTGTTTTAAATAGGATTCATCGAGCGATAGGAGCTTTATTTTGAATTCAAATTGAAGAGCATTCTTTTTATATTAGTGATAGTTAAAACTGATGCGAATGACTCGTCATGATTTGTGAAGGATTAGAGATTACAGTTTACAACCGTTTTAAGGAAATTATGCTTTACAAATACATGATGTACTTTTTGGGTTAATTTTTTTTACGTAGAATCAAATTTTGATGGTGTTTATTTGCATATAGTATATAGTAATAATAAAGTATTTTGTGGGGCTCACTTAGTGTGTTATTACTCCGTGGTCGTCAAGGAGAGGTTCCATATAGCATAGGGTATGTTGAGTTTTGAACTATCACTTTAACTAAGATATTTTAGATAGGAAAACGAAAGAATAAATCCTTTGATAAACAAAACGGTGGAACAGATCCGTTCAGTGCAGGAATAATACACTAAACACTTTCCTTATAGTATTTTCTCTATATCTCTTTTTACGACTTTTAAGGGTGAAATTTAATTAGGAGGAAGAAAAATCCGCTGAAATTCGAAGCAATATCTGAAATAATGACTCCAGTAAAGGAATTCTATAAATTAATCGGGAATTTGGCAGCAAAATGAAATATTTTGCGACGAAAACCAGGAATTCATGAGGAATTTTTCTTGAAAATTAATATCCAGAGGTTTATGCCTGCTTGTTTTCCATGTTTTATTATTTTTTTGCGCCATTTAAATTATGTTATATCCTATTTTTGAGAATCACTCTGAACTCATTTCGATGATACATTTCCATTAATCAGAATATCCTAAAAATTCGAGTTTTCCTAAACGGATTTTCATAGTTAACTGATGAAAATATTTTAAGAAATTAAAAATCCTTACCTTGTCTATTGTAAGAATTACATCGTTCAATGCGTGAGGAAGAAATTATTCTTTTTTAAGAGCAGTATCTGAAATTTCATTCGAATAATTTTCAACGTGCTTAACATTTTTCTTCTTCGGATCGTTAAATTCCTTGTTCGTCTTTCAATCCAAAAAAGGTGGTATTTCGAGTATATTCTTCTTGTTATTTATATCGTTCTCATAACCTCCGCTGCTTCTTTCAAACACATTGAAATGCTTCTGAAAACATTGGAAGAGTATTCTACAAGCAAACTTGTATATTCATCTGCGATTCCTTTTTGTGGTAGCAAATTATCGGGTAAGATATTATTAACAAATTATTGGGTGAGATATTAGTTGTTTTTAATTGTGTCAGTTCATATTCAGAATAATGGACAATGAGGAAGGAATCCTGTAAATGTTTAACTATTCGCAGAAGAAAGTAGACTTAGAAGCATTCTCATTCAAGAAAATCAAAAATTATCTCATGCTGGAAACGCACATTGGTACATTTTCGTTATTTAAGAATCTATTTGATACATTAATAAAGTCATTTCCATTTTACGAATTGAGTGAATGTGTAGGAAATATGACATTCCTTGTTCAGGAATGGAGCGCGTACGAGGATTTTCAGTCTGATTTTATTCTCAAAATCAGTGTAGAAATTCCTGCGGTGAAAATGTCAATTTTCTATTTTAATATTTGGATATATTTGCAGTACGTTTAAAATGCTAATTTCCTTGTGATTTCTAGTGTGTTTTCTTTATTGGTGAATCATTGCAACATTTCCAGTTATTAATTTCATTTTATGCAATTTTGTATTTTTTTATTTTATTAAATTTTCGTTTTCAATAACATACACAGTTTTAAATTACATATTTGAGGTTTTACTGTTTGTAAACTGCGCAGGTTTTTCACACCTCCCTTCTCTTGGAGTATTTTTAGGCTGTAGATCCTTTTTTCCGAGATAATACTCTAACAATTTTTCATCTTCTTCATCTAAAGTTTTTCTCTCTATTTAAAATTTACACATACTTTGTTTATATTTCTATCAATATCTTTGACGACAGGTTAGATAGAAGAGACTTTTCATTCTCAATCTCGCTTAAATAAGTAACTTCATAATATCTAATTAAATCTTTTTATTGCCTCTCCTCCTATCTGCTTCTTTGCATTTTTTTTGGATAATGTTAATTATAGAATTTATTTCCTCGTTAAAACCCGTTTTTGGAGATTCTGATGGATTGGAGTAATATGTTGAATCACCATTCAGTTTGAAAATTTCCTGTTTCTAATTTACTTCCATATTTCAAATAATTTCATTCTACGGCAAATCAGTGAGCGTTACTTGTATGCTGCAAGAGGGGAATCTTTAGAAGAAAGATGATCCAACCAAAGACTTAATTTACTTTATAAATTCGATATACCTCATATTCTACTCTTTCCTTATTGCATAGGCCATTCTGATTCTGCAAGGAAGATCAGCGAAATACTATATGCTAGAACCAGTCGCTTCAAGCATTCATTTATTTCATAGAATGAAAGTAATCGACTAAGAAAGTATAATCAGGGTGCTCCTGCCACTCGTCGAAATGCAGCTTGTAGGTTACGTATGTAGATGTTCTTTCATTGCACGACAGAAAATCTGGTCGCCCCGCGGCTTTTAGAGAAAATATCTGTAATATAAAAAAGAATTTGTGTCAATCGCAGTGATCTAATTAAACGGTTGTTGAAGAATAGATGATAACGATTCCGGATCGTTTGCTTATAAAAGCAACATATTTTTGTCAGGAAGTTGCGTACCAAGTCAAATGAAGCATCAATCTCTCGACGTAATGAACGCAAGCATTGATCAGTGGAGGCAGGTAACTCTATACATTGTTAGGCATCAGAGTAAGCCGAGCTAAGTTGGGCGGGAGCTCGATTCGGAGGAAAGATTTGCGGAGGGGAAAACAGGCGGAATCGGAAGATGCGATATAAAAGTATTTTGACTTAGGTCGTGCTTTTGTGTCAAAGAATGTGCGTGCGAAGGGGCGGAAGATAACATCAAACAACCGCTTTAAAATTCTTTTCCTTTTTGAATTCTTAAGAGAATTACTCGGCTGGAAATACGCGTTCTTCCGGTGGCATATTCTCCTTACTTTGTGTATTCGAAAGTAATGAAAATAATACTTTGAAATGAGGGTACTTCACATCTATATAAGTACCTTGCAAGCCGCCCCTTCGCACAATATATATATACGGGACCGAGAGAACCCGGTTCCGTCGGACTTTTTTCAAGTCTATTCTTCTTTGGGAATATTCAGATCTTATAAAAACAATATCGGTGATACTGTAAATTATATTTACATTCGGTGAAGTCGTAATTGGTTACTTCGCTCAAGCAAAGTTTTTCTTATTAATTTGGGATAGTTTGAGATAATCCTTATTACCTCTCCAGAATCCGTCATAGGGGATTCTGAGAAATTGGAAGGTAAAATATTAAATCATTAGTTTAAAAATTGCCCGTTTCTCCAGATATCAAATAATTTCATTCTTCGCCTTCTGTGATTACATTACAGAGATTCTGCTCGTTCTAGTGTAATCGGATAAACTCAGGGTTGAGTTGGTTTTATCGATGAGTCCGACCGATTACGAAAGGAAAAGCTGTGTAAAGATTGAAGGGACGTAACGAGGTAACAGGTAGAGACGGGGGCAAGGGTTACGAAGGGGAAGTCCGTCCCCTGAGGGCAATGGCTAAAAAAAA
This sequence comes from Pachydiplax longipennis, assembly GCA_036926295.1. Lineage (NCBI taxonomy): Eukaryota > Metazoa > Arthropoda > Insecta > Odonata > Libellulidae > Pachydiplax > Pachydiplax longipennis. Next base: position 5,230,532 of record JAVFKF010000024.1, on the reverse strand, counting down.
GTCACACGGGTCGTATGAATGAGCGTAGATTCGAAAAGTGGACGGGTTGACCTCAGCTGAAGCAAAACGGAGTAAAACGACCAATTTTTTCGCGTGAAAAAATTCCTTCGATGGCGTAAAAAAAGAGGGAGCACGCATGTTTTGTGGAATTGTGGGATTCCTCATTAATTCCTTCTCTCCTTTGCGATTCGTTCCTTTTTCATTCAGTAACAAATGACTTTCTTGCGATTTCGCAGCAGTGTTAATCCTAACAGCATCATTAATTAATTCCGCTTCATTTTACCCGAATGAGACCATTTTGAAATCAAAATTGGTTCTTCTTTATTGCTAGAGACATAATTCTGTAATGAGGGTTTTTTTAATGCAAGCCGAAACATAAAGAAGTTGGACGATTTTGTTTCCTTACATTCGTCAAACTTTGAAAAAGTTTGCTCTTCAGTTCCAGTGATGGATATTCAGAGATTTTTATAATTTATTTCGGCTGATAAGAGCGCAAAATAATGGCAGTATAAATAGTTTTTGGGAAAGATAAAACGTCGTAATTAGACCAGCGTAATTTTAGTCCTCGTAAAATACGGATATAACTTCATGAATAACTTTTTTTTTAAGTTCACAGAAAAATATGTAGCATAATTTTTCTTGATGCTCCGCCTGAAAAAGTCTCCACTTAAATCTTCCATTTTTCATGATATTCGTAATTTATCGAAGAATCACATAAATTGGAAATGAAACTGCCTTCGCGAGGGCTCGTGAAAAAATTCGAATGTTAAAGTACACAAAAGGGAAAGTGTCGTGCGTAACAAAATTACGTTCGCCATAAGATAATCTCAGAATAATGCTTTTTCATTGCTTACAAATCGGAAACCATTTCAGAATCCGCAAATTCATCCGAAAATCAGATTTCAGCCCTTAATCGTCAAAAAGTTCCCCTAATATGTCATTAGGTTTAATGAAACTGTGGGGCCTTTCTTGATTTGATCGCTCCGCGTTAAAACCTTTTTAAACGGCTTCCCTCGGAAATGGACTCGAGTGGGTGTTTTTAAATGCACCATAAAGTTCTCATATCCACGAGAGAAAGGGGAAACATTTCCGCTGTGGATCCTTTACACACACATATACCTTTCGCATTCCAAAACGGCGATCCTTTCCCTCCCAATTCCGGATTTGCTTGCATTTAACCTCATTCGTGGCCTCCCTCTCTTTATACAACGCAATTCAGAGTCGACCAACAACCAAACCCCGTAATTATGAGAGAGGTGAATGCAATGGAGGGCCATTGCTCGCCCTACTCAAGTCCTTCCCCGTGGAGATCAAATTTTCCTTAGAAAGTACAATTCTAGATACATTTATTGTAATATACAATTATTATTGTAATAGTCGTTTATTGATATAGAGCATTCCTATTATTTTAATTGGTGTTGAATTTAGAAGTACTTCTACTGCTGAGATCTTTTAGTATGTGGGGCCCGCCTGGATCCGAACCCGTTATCGCTTTCGACAGTCAAACGCGTGACTATCCTTTCGGTGATAAATGAAAGTGAATCTCCTCATAAAAAGGATCATGTAATTACATATATATAATTTGTAGTTGATGATTCCAATTCCCATGAACAATGTTCCTAAAGTTTCAATAGTATATTGCATATTTTATTAGTTTTTAATGCTACAAGTCGTGAATTAGTTGAATTCCGCAATAGGAAATATGGGGAAATGAAAAGAAGCAAGCACTTTCCACAGATAATTATTTTACTTACGACCGCTTAGAAACAAAAATGTTCTTCATCAGGCGAAAGGCATTCAATCTCTAAAAAGGGTGCTTGACTTTTACTTTCCCCTAATTGAACATTTTTGTTCCTAACCGGTCACAAGTAAAATAATCTTCACAGGAATTGGCCTCGTTCTTTTCATTTCACGATGCTTATTATTTGGTTTTTATTTATTGCAAAGCTTTCGTTTCTGCAAAGCATTCCGCAATACAACCACCAGAATGCTAAGGGCAGACTTAGAAGGATCGCAAATATAAACGAGGTCATTAAAACGTTTATGGGATTACCACTCTGATCTAAAGCGAAAATGTCTTGCACTGAATCTGGGTACTTTGAAAGTGACTTTCATTAAATCTTCATGCGCTTCTGTGTGACGCCAGCGTGCTCACAGAGTCGAGTGCCGTTTTTGCGGTTTAATGAAGAGTAAAGTGCACTTATCTGCGCTTCATTCTTAGAGCATATCTTATATTGCTCTCGATTATTTTGGAGAATCTCTCTTTAGATTTACAAGAATTCCTCCTGTTTCTCTCTCTTCATCTTCAGTATTCATTTCATTTTGGTTTGTAATTTAAGTTTTAAAATGTTAATAAAATCCTTTCGGTATATATTTCATTTGATGTCCCTGACGACATAATGAAATACTACGACGAAGACTTCTGATTGTTTAACTAATGCCTTTGTTCGAAGCCATCACTTATTAGGTAATCTTAATTTACGGATTTTAATCATGTTTTAGGATAATTTATTTTCATATTATTATTTTGCGATGTGTAAATGTATTTTATCTCTCTTTTAAACTTACCTTTTTTGTCTTTCATACGAATGTAATTCGAATTTTCTTTCTCTATATTTCTATACTTGAGCTATGTGACTTTGCTATGTTATATGTTGGCTATATATAATTTTACTGAGATTTCACTCCATTTATCTGAGTGTTTTTCCCGTAACGTGGGTTCTTCCTCCTAAATCTGTAGTTGCAAAGATTCATGTCTAAGGTAATTCTCTATTCCTTATAAAGTTTTACTTTCTATTTACCAACTTGATGGATGTATTTACAAATATTACTTAGGACAGTTTGAATGGAAGAGATTTTATTTAGCCACAATCTCGTCTAAATAATGACCTTTTAAGCGTCTTTTATAGGCTGAATTTCCATCATATTTTATAAGCGCTACTCCTGAATGAGTACCTAAAATACCCTTCATTGAAAGAGCAGAGAGTGCTACATTTGAATTCATATGCGACCTTAAAATGTGCAATCCGAGTATTTACCCGAAGAAGCAAAAAGCCGCTGCGAGCGGAAACACAGCGCTGCGGAAGAAGTTGTTTAGCGCAACACCTGGAGTTGAAACGAACCTAATTTTCTAAAGGCGTGCGCTTGAATAATTTATCGGTTTCTGAAACGGTTTCTCGTGGACTCAAATTAGATTCTGATGTCAGAACATTTATCATTACTCAGGCTGTGAAGATCTTTTCATTAGCAGTGCTTGCGGCTAAGCTTGGACGCAAATATCCGGTTTTACCATAAATTCAAATCTATTTATTAAAAAACAAAGAGGTTAGCCATAAAACGACCTTCTATTTGAGTCAAAATGCCTTAAAAAATTGTCTCTGCATTATCATTTCGGCGGTTTGTCGTTCATATAGGAGAGGTGGAGGTAGTGAAGTTAAAAAAACTTTATTAACAAACCCTATCATTGAATTTTGACATACTGAAAATGGCGTACTACTTTTTCTTACCGAAATCGGTCCACGTTGAAAAACAGGCCACTAAGAATGCCCTCTCAACATGCGAAGTTAGTTTTCATCAGCTGCGGATGTTTCTTTTTCCAACTTTTACACGAAATTCATCACCAGTCGAGATATGTACTCGTACTGTTCTCAACTTGAGTCGGTAGGCGTTTAAATTGTTTACCGTATCAATGAATTTTGGAATTTCAAAGGAATAAGATGCCTCACATTTCTCAAATATTTCACTTTAAAATTCGTGAAAAACGCAATTGTTGAAGTTGAGTTTTCTTTGATACATCTCCGTATGTGTGAGATTAGTGGTAATTCTCAAAGGAAAAAGATAAAATAATGTTAATCTGACTTAAGTAAAAGATAGAGGAATATAGCAGTTGTATTATGCTTTTCGTATTAAACTGCTATTCCTTAGAAAATGGCTGTCAATGTTCATTAAGTCAATCAAATTGAAGGTAAAAGGCGATCATTTGGTTTGAATAATCATAATTGATTTTAAAAATGGTTAGTGATATTGAGCTCCTGAAGTATGCATCACGAATGTTATCATGACATGTAATCCAGGATTCAAGTCTTTTCGAATCATTTCAATGATAAATCGAGGTTTTTATGATTCGATGCTCGTTTTGAATTCTGGATTTTAAATTTTAAAAAATATAAAATTCACGATCGCTTCTATGATTTGCTTTTGTTTTTAAAAATGACCATACTATGATTTTTACTGAAATGACCTCGATAGATACTATTATTTGTGCATACTCTCGATGTACTCCTAGCCGATTCCCTTACCTATCTAGTACATGTGATAGCCAGTTGCCAGCTATGAGACTATCCGTCATTCAACATTCGGCACCCCTTCCCATAAACCATTGCTCTCCTACACTACATATTACGCAGTTTGATTATCAATAAGGTTCACATATCTTATGAATATTTCATGCTGATGAATATACGTTGATGTATAGTTATGTTTATCATTGTCAAGAATCTCGCAGAATCATTAATTATTCTAATCCCAGATCTTTCGAAGAGAAACATTTAGAACTGTTCGTGGTAGTATGCGTGGCAGGTCTTCATAATAAAGAAAAGTAACGTAAATGCATTTTTATCTTTTATAACCTGCGTGATAATTGAAAACTGTAGCTTAAATTTCCTCACGTTAATTATGAATCAAAATATTAGTCAATAGATCAAGAATTGGCGCATTGAGATGACTTGAAATTCTGGCGATGTCTTGTGAGACTCGTGATGACAGACTTGAAGAGAACGATTTATAGAACGCAAAAATGAAAATGTTAGAAGTTAAAATAAGTAGAAAGGTAAAGAAACGAAGTTATTGGTAAAAAATATTCTAGGTTTGTTGGGATTCACTTTGTTAAGTAAGACTAATTATAGAAAAATGAAGTTTGCTAATTTTAATCTAACCATCTCTTCTTATAAAAAGGGGCATCCTAAGTTGAATTTTCGAAAAATAGATAGGACATGGAAGATTCGAATCCATTTCACCCTTTTCATACTAAACTCGGAGCGATTAAGTCGGACAATCCAAACCGTTGGCAATTATCCGCTCCGAAAACCTCCAAAACCACACTTTTGATTGATTTTTAAAGCCAACTTTCGTTACGATTAACTTTTAAGGCCTTAATTTGTTTGTACTAATGGGAGGATTCTAGTCGATAGATTCTGCAATTGCAGCAGTCGACCTCAATCAAGAGAGACATTTCCAATCCAATCGCAGGACCCTTATTCGGCGTAATGATTACATTAGACTCGGCTCCCGGGCATATTTTTCTATTACGTGGCCGCGCCGTATCATATAGCAATCGATTTTCCGAATAAAATCACGCGTTCTCTTTGTGCGGATCTCTGTTTATGAATAATTTACACGTGATTAACCACCTCATCACGGGGAACTAATTGATTGGGCTCTGAGAGGCTGAGATATTGCAGTACAAATGAAGAGACCTTCGAAGAGGTGCTTAACCACGGAGGCGAATCCAAATTGCCGCGCGATGCGTTTTTCTTCTGTTTTTCTCATCGGTCGCGGATTAGGGCGCGCTCCAATAGGTTTAGATGAGAAGCATTCTTGAAGGAGTTTCTCTATGATATGAAGGGAAATGACAATTATTTTTGTTCCGTAAGAACATGTCGATGTCCTGATCCATGCAGAGGGTTAATGAGAAAATCATCTATATTGCTTTTCAATTTTCGTAGCCGGTTTGATTGCCGAAATGTGTGGCTGAAATTTTCTTATGTTGACTATAAATCAGAATGCAGAAAAAGGAAAGTTATAAAGATGTGATTAATCAAGTTCAAAAAATTACTAATTTCCATGTAACAAAAGTAAGAAAAATGAAGATATAGAGTATGATTAAATCCCATAAATTGATGTAATCAAATAGATGCAGAAATTGAATGATCAAAACTTGTAATCGTGATATCGGAGAATTTCTTGTTCACTTAAAAGTTGAATAATCATATCGGTAATCTTCGAGTTGTGTTTCTACGATTTTCCATCATTGTCTTGATTGAAGTCTGAAAATAGAGAGAGAAAGAAAACTGGTCAGTTTGATAGTTGAAATTATGGTTGAAATCTTCTTCTGTAAATTATATCGTTATTTGCCAGATTGAGGAGTACCCTTTAGAGATGATCTGGAGTGAGGCTATTCTTTTGATACGGTGAAAAATGTCATTCTCGCATAATCCACTATTTCCGACTTGAAAAACTGGAGCGCGCTATAGATATGTTTGAGGAAGATTACAGAAATTAAAGGGGAGTTTGTTCCCAATGAGAAGGAACTGTACAAGGGAAAGTATAACTCAATAAAGAAGCGCAATTAGATTATGAATAACTGACATAAACGAACGGCTGTAATATTAAAAGTCACGTCACCTCTAAAGGAGTATCGCATTACTGCTGTCAAACCAGGTAAAAATACTGTAGAATACAACCTGTTTCCATATTGGGTTTAATTAGTCTAGAAAGATAGGCAAAGTTGTGTTCTCCCCAATCCCCTCCAATAAGCAAATTCCTTGTTACGCCCAAGGTAAAAAGGCCAGGAAAGTTAGAAAACCGAAGGTAATGATACGAAGTAATGGTTAATAGAAGAGTTATTTAATTATTAAGACGAATTTCAGCTAAAAAATAAGTTCAGAAAAATTAAGAGAAGAAAGGGTCTCAAATTAGACGTAGAAAATAGTTGAGAACAATATAGAGCTTAAAATAGTAAACGTTTTCGTGAATGTGAAAAGCACCCATTATGATGAGTAATACATTTTAATACCACATTTATTTATATTACAAAGGAGCAAAGTTTCCTGTTCATTTAAAATGGCACTCCATTGTCATTCACGTTAAAATATCTTCAACTATGTTTTTATTCTCACCTGCGGAGTTTTCTCATCTTGTTCATTTCAAAGTTCTACTGAAGGAGAAGAATTGCCTTTCTTACCTTTTATTTCCAACTTTTCAGTATTTTCGGGGAATCTTATAAGGCCATTATTTTTTGATTCTCGATAACTTCCGAGGCATAAATGTCTAGAATTCCTAGGAAATATCTCGTTTAATTGCGAGCTAAACAACTGAAATAACGTAGCTTAGGAATGATGCAAAGCAATTGCGAATGATTTCTCTAATAATGGTTCTTATGTAGGGTACGGAAATTATTAGGAGATATTAATGTATAAATGGCCAGCATCTTAGAAGTACTTAAATTAAAAGGCTATTAATGAAAATCACAATAGAAATATTTAATATTTACTCTCAATAGTGTTATTATTAGTTCTTTTAATTTTTTGATACTTCCCTAGAATTCATTAGTACAGGAAAACCCTTTTAAAACGCTCCCTCTTAAGAAGTGGTGGACGGCCCCTTTAACACGAAACACATGGTAAGGTACATATGGTAAGGCTTAAAACGCTCGGCTACCCGCTTATAAGGCGGAATCCCTCAGATGCTCTGCAACTTGCTCTTGTCAATCAATGCATGACAAATTTTGTGAATATAAAATCCCATTTTCTGAGCTAATATGAGCACTAAGATAGGGTGAGATCTTTTATATAAGTTTTGTCTCAGGTCAGAGCGTTAGATTAAAAATACGCTTGGCGATATCTCCTTTAGTCGCCATCTCAAGTTGTACAGAAATGGAATGAACCAGAAAAAGTATGTTTTGAGGGCTGCACTGATGTGGTTGTCTTGAGATGATCGTGCCCTCTCGCCGCCACCATTAAATATTCGTTATTCTTTCCTTTAGCTAATTGACTATTTATTTATTTATATAAACTGCAGTTTGACTGTAGTCAGGTAGCAGTGACAGCTAAATAGTTTTCCAACACATTTTTAACATTTTGTTTACAACACAATCACCCTCCACAATCACTCGTACTATAAAACCTCTTACTGATAAATTATTCTAAATCACTGTATTATCAGACAATATTAGAACACGAAGAACTAATAAGGAAGCCTTGAATAGCACAGGATCCCCCTGACATCCACTCTATTTTACAAACACCCCAGATATTTCATAAGTATAGCTACTGTTACATCTACATAAATACCCTGCAAGCCGCCTTACCGCATGTGGCAGGGGAAAGTCAGTTTTACATAGTCAGTTTGGCCGTTTCTTTGTTATGCCACACGTCGCTTTGTACCAGTGTCCTTTATAAGAGATGTAATATTTACAAAATAATTAGCAAGGATGTCCTATTCATATTACAGTATTCATATTCACAATGAACAACTTCATCTATAACAAGAGAAACATGTCCAGATTAACTGATTCATCAGCGGGTTAGATGAGATAAACTGACAAACCATAAGAGCGGAGGAGGATGGCAGCCATCTTGATTAACGACTTCTGAGCACCTGAAAACTTAATTTTACGGAAAAAATTTCTTTAACCCGGATTTGAACCACCACGGATAATCTTAGGATATTTTAGACTGCACTCAAACCACTCGACCATTTTGAAGTTGGTGGCTGGTAAATCACTAATTACCTCTACGATTATTATCTGGTAAAACTGTTTAATTGTATTGTGGGCAATGACCAAAATTCAGTAACTAAGGAAGACGCTCTCAATCTGAGAAAAGCAAACTATTCTTTAAAAAAATATATGACGAAAAGGCAACCAGCGTCATACAACCCGGCTATAGCACTAACCCCTCTATAACGCGGTTTTCCCTTAGTTCCTCTGTAAAGAGTCTTCAGCATGTTTAACTGCACTTTCAGTCGTACCAACTTAAAAAAAAATGAGGACAAGGGCTGAATGGATGTACGCCGGAATATATAGGAATGTAATGAACGTAATTATGATAGATATGATAACGTAAGGGAAGAGTGAAGGGATAATTTGGACGAAGCAGCTGCTTCTGTGCCTTCGTAAGAAAGCTCGTTCTTGAAGAGCAGCGCTCCCTATTAGAGGTAAAGTTTAATAACCGCCATCAAATCAACTCGGGAAGCAGCGCCTCAAGTGGTTATTACTCGCAATATCTCGGAGGCGTGTGGACGAGCGTATTGCTGGAGAAAGTGAATCTCGAGTGGATCGTAATTCTATTGAAACTGCTCTTTTTTTGGCTTCATTCACTTCCCCGAATATTTGGCCTCCCTCCCTCCTTTGGAATTAACATAATCGAGCTCTTCGTAATCCCGTGGAGCCAAGAATGCATTTAGGCCTCGTGGTCTTTCATTTTGTTCAGAGATCTGCTCTTTAGCATCAAAATTACTAAACTACTACGCTATAACGCCACGAGAATACTATTTCCACATGTGACTCTGATTTAATATGAGATAACTTTTCTTTTCAACAATATTAGAGAAAGCATCAACAAATATCTCCAGTTGTTGACGAGAAATATTCCTTATCGATAAGCTGACTGAAATTAAGTGATCTCCTTCTTATTTTGTCTTTAAATTTTGTTCCTGAATAATACTATAACAAATATATCTCACATGTTGTATTCGTGAAAAAATTCCACGATAGATTTACTTAATAGAAATTCAACTTAAAATAGCTTAAAAATTAAAATATCTTTTTATTACCCTACTCGGAATTGTGGGCACGCCAAATGGGCTGGAGGTTTTCTTAGGCATGCGGAACTCCTGAGTTATCAATCATACGCTTGTTGAACTTAGAAATTAGAAATGTAAGCTACAAATGTAAGCTACAAATTAAATAATTTTGGATTAAAATGCTTGATAATTTTTAATTAATATCGTCAACAGAAAAAATAATTTAATAATGTATATAATAGGTAAATACAAAAAAGGAATGAAGAGGGTTGGATGGAATTCCTAAATACCATTAGATAGTGATATTAAAATGGATAGGTTGTGAGCTAAGAGGAATAATTATGCAGGGATAGAGACTGTTTGATATGGGACCAGCCGGACGGAAGAATATCATGATGAGACATAAACATTCTGTGCTACACTTTGGCAACATATAGGCACACACGTCCTTTATTATGTAAAATATATCGCATCCCGGTCAAAAGATTCAACATCTCTGACCTAGAATATGTAAATTTTAACTCTCATAAAATTCAGTATTTTCGTTCATCTAATTGGTTTTATATAAGTTTACAAAATCGAATAGATAAATCTTTGCACTTTTGTGGGCCCGTATAACGAAGGAATCTTCAGAACCCCTATTTTCAGAATAACAATTCTTTACTACGACCTTATAATTAGTATGAGAAATTTACAGCACCATGAGGAAGCAGAGCTACGATTTACTTTCCGAAGATAAAAGAATAACAAAAATTGTAGATTTATTAGTGCTGTGAAAGCTTAAGGCACTAGTGTTATCGAGGGATTGAAATCCAGAAGTTACTAAAATATGTAATAGAAGGAAGGAGTCACGGTTGTTGGTAATGTTTGGAATATACGTAGTATACTCCTAAACCGTATAAAAGGTAAGAACAAAAAAGTAAACTTACCTTTGGTGTATTTCCTCTGCTGCGATGAGGTCCAAAGTTGCAGGGAACACACATATAGTGTGTTCCCTGCAGGGAAATGCGCATATAGCACCACAGTGACTTGTGTTCCCTGCAACTTTGGACCTCATCGCAGCAGAGGAAATACACCAAAGGTAAATTTACTTTTTTGTTCTTACCTTTTATACGGTTTAGGAGTATACTATATTCCAAACTAAAATATGTGATTATCCTCCGTTGCCCTTTCAACCACTCTCTCAAACTTCCGGAAATCGCATTTCTTTCCCTACTGCGCATCGCAGTGCCATGAGCTTTCGCAAAATCTCTACCGAGTACATTCCTAAGAAAAGCTGATTCCTTTGAGAGACTATAGTTGATTGTAAAGGATGAAAGATTCACAATACTATATTATTCAGAAAGAAAGAGTTTTGGGAGAGCGTAGTGAAAATAAAGGAACTCTAAGGCAGACATTTAACGATAGTATCATCAAATTATCCGCTATAAATATCACCCTTTGGATTCTTTCGACTCGTTCCATTCGACTTCTCCTGCAAAATTCTCCAATTAAAACATGGGATTATCTTTTGTTGTCACGTGACCTCAGTCGAAATCGCCTCATTTCTGCGCATCCGAGTGCCGTAAGCTTCCACGAAGACTTTATCGAGTTCTCCGAAGGATAATCCGTTTTCTTCGAGTTACTCTGTAATTGAGAGTAAGCGACGCAGTAATTCACTTGCGCCTACTCGGGTAATATAACCATAGTTAACCTCAATAAAAATTGCGATATAAATGCCATTCTTACATTATTTCAACATTTTTCGCTCAAGTTCTTCTGAAGAATCACGAATTACATCAAAATTTCCATGACTCGCTTCGCTACATTTCTTCTCAAATTTCCATCTTATCTTCCTTTAACCAATACACGTTTATGCTCCTGTCATCCTTGATAGATTGATGTATTCCAAATCATTTATGTCACCCGTATAAAGAAATTGACATTTCCCGGCGTATTTTATCGACGAAACAGCTGTAGTGAGGATGGGAAAGGACACCGTCCAACACTCTTCTTATCGGCAAAACACAGGAAGGGAGAAAAGAGATGTCAGGGAAAGTCAGGTGGGAAATCGTCCATCATCCAGGACAGTCTAATTGCTATCGTTGGCGTGAAATTATGTTAGCGAGGTGTGTATATCTCGTCGGGAATAATCGACGTTTCCACTGAAAGCGCACAAGGAAACGAAGGAGATTCATTCTTGGGAATAGTGGATTGATAAAATATCTACTCTATATTCCAATTTTTCTGATACATGGACCCTTAATTAACGGGGTTTGGCCTCTTTTATATCTCATTATAATGTACGCAAATATATATTAAATCAGAAAGAAAGAATACAGTCTGAGGAATGCGACTGAAGGTTGACGAAGAAAAAACCCACGTTTTTGAAAGAAAATAAACCGCAAAAAAACACAGTAAAAAATAAAAAGGCAATGTACAAAGAAAATAAATGAAAAAGGAATATTCAAATTTAGGTAAAACCAAGGAAAGGAAAGTTGTAGAAATATGAAGAACTAAATGCAAAATAAAATTACATATTAACAATTGCCAAGTAAAAAAACTAAAGAAGATTCATTTTCAATTTTAAGATATAAAGCAATATTTAGAAATTACAGAGCCGTAAAACCCTTTCCGTTTGTTTTCTGAAGTAAAATAATTGGGAATATCTCGGTTAGAACGCTATTCCGCTCATAACGCGGTTTTCACATTTAAAAGTGTCTTTAGCAGGTTTTATTATATATTTATATACAGATATATACTTAGAAACGCAGTCGAAGATTGTTAATGCTAAGACTATGAGCAGACAAGAGAATCTTCTGCTGGGAAATTAGAACGATGGATGGGCGAATGGATGGCGATGCATTCAGTAGTAAGGATCATTGAGGAGGGCGCGGTCCTGTCTAGACAGTGTTTTGCTGAGGTTTTCCAGCAGAAGTATTGATAAAAGAGGGCCCTTTTCTTTTGCAAAGCGTTCTCCGCTTCCAAATCCTCTCTTCATCGCTAACACTTGCTCTTTCCGGTCTCCTGCAGTATTTCGAATTATTCGAGCCATTCGAATTCAATGTACCTCTTTCCTATTCATCTTCACTATTCCAGACCATCATTGGGTAGTTGCCGCCTTAATTCTCGATACTAGTTTCACTAAAGAAATGCACGTAAGATTGATACATTGCCAATAACTACCATAAGAAGAACGTGGAAGAAATTTTTGATAATTTATTTCATGTACCACCCGATTATATACAATTGTGTAATTTAGAGTTTCGTTTGAGGGTCAATGGGTTATTACTTATCAATGTTTTTCTACAAAGAAGTCCTCGATTAGGCTCTTGACTCAAAAATGCTCCCATAAGAAATGCTCATAGAGAACATTTAGATAGATTGCAGAAGTTTCTTCGCAGAAATAAACTAGAAATAATTGCACTAAGAAATCAAGGAACATACCAAAGGGGAAAAAATAGGATTCTTATTTTGGTCGTGAAGTATACTTTCGAGATAGAATCTGCGAGATTTAGGAGAAAAAAGAAAATTTTATGGCTCATATGGAATGTATAAAGAAGGAGACCTCCTCCTGAGGAAATGAAAGTCTTCCCGAATTCTTGCAAATGGACATGTTTTTCCTTCCTTAGCAACCTGACCCTTCCCTTTACTCCGACTTTACCCTTTCTCAACTTGTACATATTGGTAATTTTGAATATTAAGATTCCCTGATGATGATAGTTCGCTTGCGAAATATGTTGCTATATTACATCTGCTATGGAAGTATGTCAAAAGTCATATTTCCTTATCGCAAATATTATCCTTCTCTGCTGGTGTCTTTACAATTCACACCGTCCAATCTAATGATTTCCACTATAGATTCTCATTAATGAATAATGTCTCCTTTCTGCGTATAGCCATTCTATCAATGCAAATATAAGTAAAGCCAACTAAGTAATTATTAATATACGCACAGCAAACTATATTACATTTTCTCATTTCAAAAGATACTCATAATTATCTGGAATAAAAAATAAAGCTATAACAATACTAATAATCGTAAACGGGAACCATGTAAAACATTTACATTTCAGAACTTTTGATCTTCCTTTTGGAAATGTTAACATTGGAATGAGAAGTTCTCCAGGTAAGTCATTCCATTCCCTTATACCTCTATTGATAAATGAATATTTCGCGGCATAGGTTTTCCGTTCGCGCAAAGAAATCTTATCTGTGGAAGCTTTTTTTTAAATGCTACATTTTTCCTTATTTTACATCCCTCATTTGCCATTCCTTCATTTCTCCACCCGCCGCGGGGTGCCACTTCATCAGCACCCGGACAAAAGACCCCATAAATCGAGGCCAAGTGAGGTTTTTATGTGGAAGGGAACACCTTCGCAGCGGGAGGAGCATGAAAGGAAACACTAAGTGTTATTCGGTGAGAAGAATGGAAGGAAACGGAAATGAGGGCAGGAATGGAGGCAAAGATGTTCCGCCAAAAGAAATTCTCAGGTGAACTGAGAAACGGCTAAAAAGTCATCGTAGTTAGATTCTCTCCAAACGGAAATTGTTTGAGCTCATACCGCCAGTGTTACCACCTTTTCAGTCGTAAATTACTACTGCGAAGGGTTTAAATTGAAGTGATTTGTTATATCGATTTACGTGTTAATTGTTTAGTGTGTATATTAAAAGGCAATGTTCACTATTTCTGTTAGACAACTGGAATAATATAGACTACATTCTTGCATGATCGATGCTGTGATTCAGAAATGACACGCTCACAACGGATATTTAAATTTTGTGATGATTTATAATTATATAATCCGTTCTTGATTATTATTCGAGCATTTTTCTGTTTTTTTCTACATTCTCCAAAGGTTAGATTAAATATCTTTCAGAAAGTGATGGAGAACAAATACACATTCGTACTCAGTCAACCAGTTCTGATATACTTTACTATGAATATAGTTGAGGAATAAATATAATACATTATAAACATTATTAATTGATTGAAATACACAGTGACTGTGAGGCATTTGGAGGGAGAGCAAAACTCCCTCTAACAGCACGTATAACAAATCGCTCAAATAACATAAAACAAAATACGTCGATGTGTAAATGAAATACATCCATGACTGTAGAATTCAAAGCTCAACCAACCCCATTTTGCCCAGTTAATACAACTTTCATAGCTTTGAACTTTGGGAGGAAGTGGTTGCTCGAATATAGCTGCTTCCATTGATCTGTTGCTCTATTATTACTTAACCATGCAAATGCGTGAATTGGTTCCAATAGGAACTCTGAGCGATGAAACCATATTCGTGATCTCTTTTATCCCCCCTTCATTAACCTCCACTTACCTGGATGAATGAACAGCCTAAGGGGATCTCAAATCATCGCAAGAGATTTACTTCCTGTGCCATTATAACGCTCGCATCGTAGATCAATTCCGTGCAAATATGCAAAAGATGTTTCCTATTCATCCCTCGGGTTAAACTCAAAAACTGCGGAATTAATTTCGCTTTTGTCGCGTCATTCGAGGAACATTTGTGGCTTGAGGGCTTATCGAGCGCCGGAGGGAAAGACACTTCCCCATTCACTTATTCCACCGAAATTAACGTCTCGAAATTAATATGAGATTATGTTGGGATATTCCGGCCGATTAAATTTGTATAGACTTCCGATACAGAGACATGGAACTTGCGGATAGTAATTTTCATGTTCGATACAATAAAGTGACTTTAAGTGTATAAAATATTTATCAAAACAAGTAGCCTCAAAATAAAAATGAATTTTATTCGACGTTTAACTAAAGAAAGAAGCCTCATCTTGTAATAACTTAAATTTGAATTGATTTGTTTTGCCTTTAGAGGTTTAAGTTTGAAAGTAAAAACCTCTCTTTGTTAGTCAGGACTTTCGTCTTGATTCCATCAATTTTCAGGAATAAATTTCATGAGAAGGGAATACTTGAAGACGTATATGTATCCAAGATAATTTCAATGAATGTTCATAACTTAAAGTGCGTGTATTAGTTAGTGTACACCAATACAACGGTCATGGTTTTTTATTAACTCTCCGATAAATTTGATAATAACTTCATACATTAAAATTTCGATTTTAAATAAAATATGGTAATATTTAACAATTAAAATACAAGAAAATGTTACTAAAAATAAGTTCAGAAGATAACAGTAAGATGACGCCAGGATGGTAACTTACAAAATGACAGTTTCTTTTCATTAGATAAGATATAATTATAAATGATAAGGAGTATAAATGGAATACTGTGGGCTGTAATGTGATGTGTGGGCTAAATATCTACATTTATTGAGTTAACTTACATAAACCAACCTCGAGTGGTATATACTGTCATTCACTACTACGCACTACTCTTTCCACTATTCCATGATTCACTTTCAACTGAGTACTTTACAATGTCTCCATCGCTAACATCTTTAAAGACTTATGACTCTTTATTTTTACTAAGAGTATGTTTCTGAAATCTTTTCCTATTCATTAGTATTCTTTCAAATTAACGTTAGGAATTGGATTATATTCTAATGATCACGCTATAACTGTTGAAGTGTGATGCTCTAATCTCATTAACCGCTACATTCTCCTATGGCCATTTTAAGATATATTTCGCAGAACTGGCAAATACTGAGCTATAAGTATGACTATTTAGGTAATGGATTAATCTTAAATGTTACGATAGCGAATTTCAGCGTTCTTCGTCCTTAATATTGGATTATATGGAAATGGAATTTGTGCATTTTCTCCTTATCGCAAAAATAGTGTAATTCCAGGTCGTCTTTATGCGGTATTGGCGATGAAAATTACCATTCATAGTTAATATTAGAAGTTTTGAATTACCGTTTTCAATTATCAGATTGACTAGAAAACCTTAAATACAGAATCGAATAACATTTTACGGTTCATTTGATCGAAGTGTAGTTGAAATGAATCCGCTGTGGATTTTGTACACCGTTTCTTCAAATTTTATTTTCCTGATATATTATTGCCATTTGTGGATTATTATTATCATTATATAACTGACTGATACTTTATTAATTATTGTATAATTAACTTTAATTTCGATTTCATCAACACTTGCTATACCGAGAATTTTCACTCTGCGACTGTGTATTCGATGATGGAAATCCGGCTTAATTAATAGACATATTTTCGAGATGTATTTACGGAGCGTAAAGGCAGTCCGAGAGTTTGAATGTCGAATTAGATCGCGTCGTTCTTTGTAGGCGTTCGAGAGAAAGGAACGTGAGATGAAAGAGGAGCAAATTATTGGTCGGAGAATAAAGCAAAAGAAAAGGCACGCGTTCTTAATTACTGTCGTCGTTGAGTCGCGGATGAGTTTAGCCTGCAAATTGTAACTAATTCATTGAGTAATTAATTATCAGGAATAATGAGACAGCAGCCAAAAAGACCGCAACGTGTCACGTCGTTGTTAAGTGACGAGAAAAAGATTTGATCCTTCATCAGAGTCGAAAAGGGAAAAGCTCCTTCAAACTTAATTAATCTCGTGAAACTAAGGTGTAAACAAGAAATGGAAGATTTTGTTATTTAAGTAGTTTATTAAGTACTTTACAACAAAAAACTAAGATGCACTACTTCTACAAGATATTTTCATTCGATCGATCGCTTTCGGGGATTCATCCTAAGAAATGTACGAGCGAATTATTTAAATATGCTTTCGTTTTGTATCTGATGAATGCGATCGAAACCGGTTGTCTTAAGAAAAATTCTTATAGAAATTGTACATATTTACATTTATTTGTCTGCATCATAAGGCCGCATCGGTTAAATTTGGTGAAAACATTGCTCTATTATTTTTGCCCATTACTTCATGTATATTTTATGTCTTTGGAAGAGGGCTATTCATATTCTAGTTCAATGACTAGTAAATACTTAATAATTTACCATAATGTCAAATTTTTATGTTTCGGTTATTTGAAAAATGCGAGATGAGAGAAAATATATGATTATACATTCCTTTACTAGTGTCGAAGGAATATGGGAGATGCTTTTCATTACCTACTATATTTATGTACCATATATTTGGAATCTATTTCAATGAAATTATTACATTAATAATTATTACATAAATATAATTACATACATATAATTTTCCGTGTTGAAATGCTATTATTATATTCATCAATCGATGCCTGAGAATACTCTAAGAGTAATAATTAATTCTGATCAGAGGATCAGTTACCGATATAATCTCATTTAACGGAGATTTCCTCGTGATTCACATTTTAAGGAAAGATTTATAAACTGACAATACCTTTCCTTCAAAGTCTCATATGAATTAACACGATAAATGACGTAAAATAACTTTATTACTACTAATTTTACCCATAATAATATGATAAATTTTATGTAATAATTGAAAGCTTAGAATGAAGCTTAAATAGAAGCTTGAATTGATACCGCTAAAAGTAAAATAAGTGCTGATTAATTAGGTTAGGCACATTTTATTCTTATTAATTTAGATTTAGAAAGAAACATCGATCAAATCTTCATTCTCAGACAGAGGATCAGTTACATTAAATGTATGTTTACAATCGTTAATACACATAGTAACATAACAAAATCTATTACACATAAAGCACGCCTTAGAATTAAGCGTTCTTGCATCCACACTGACTATATCTCATAGCGTATACTTGGCTTAAGATCGAAATAAGGCACTTGAACATTTTTATGTACTAACCAATATCAAGTAACAACTAGCGAATATTAGTAATTTGGCTAACATTTGATGAATTACTATATTTTCCAAATAAACCGAATTAGCGATGTATTTCTCTCAAAACAATCACAACAAACTCTTGAAAGCGTATCTTTTTACGTGTGTTTGCACAGGTACGCGGTTTCGCAACTCATCACAGAATGAACATGTTTTGCCAAAAAAGAGAAGGAAGGAGCTTATTCTTCTAGCCCACACAGTTTCCGCATCATCACTTTTCCCTCTCCTTCCCACCCACGCTGCGGTGACATGACGCTCTCTCGGATTACACTTTATCCCAGTAAGTGTCGGCAGTCGGCGAAACGGGTCCGGAAAAAAAGAAATTCGCGGTGGGGAGAATGAGCTTTGTCAACACGGCGATACGACCAGCTATGAATTTCAAATCCGCATTTTGGCACGTAGTGGGACGAAGGAGGAGTCGAAAGAGGAAGAGATGAGGAAGAGGAATGGAAAGTGGACCGGCTCATTAAGGGATGGTTTTAAGCCGGTCTGGAGGGAAAGAAAAGGGATGGAAAGTAAGTGGATAAACGGCGTGGGGAAGAGCAAACAGCACAGCGGAAACGGCACACGAAGCACCGGCCTCGGTGAGTCAACACCATGGATCCGTTACGAGATTCTGCCGTTGCCCGGGCAACGGGACGGAGTTTTCGGAGGAATAAGATACGGAGAAGAGAAAGAGACGACGAAATAAATAAATGGAGAAAAAAAGGAAGGATCAAAAAAGATTTACAGCGTGTTCCACGAGGAGAAGAGCTTAAGTCTTCCGTAGGAAAAAAGGAGAGGAAGCTGTCGATTAATGCCAGTGAAGTGTTCCATCGATGGGAATTGCGCTCCGTCTTGCGTTATCTTTCTTCTCTTCGCAAATATCTTGTAGATTTCGCGAGATCCGTCCTCGAGGATTGAATTTTAACGGTGGAAAATGTTCGATCGAACGGATTTATTTTGTGTCGTCGACCTTCAAATCCTCCGAAGAGTGTTTGCACGAAGCATTGTGCTCTCCTCCTGAATGTGTGCTCCATAAAAGTACAGGAGAAAGTCAGATTCATGAAAATAGAGGAAGATCTATATTGTCCCTGTTTCTGTCGTGAATTCGAATCCAAGAACTCATCTTTCGTTTGCTTGAACGTTGTTGTAAAAGATTGTTTAAACTGAGAATTGCATCATCAATTTAAATACCAATACAAAATGTATGAATATCCTGATCCTGCTGATTTTATGCAACGAATTCATTCAACGATGCTTAAAATTAATTGAGTCGTATTCTTGGGAATCTACACCGGCAAGGAAAATATTGCAGAAGACTGAAGTAGTTGTCTTTTGCGTTAAAAAAATTTTCAAACGCGTTACACCGTGGTGGCGGAGTGGTTAGCGTGCTAGCGCGTTAACGCTCCAACCTCACGGACCCGGGTTTGAATCCCGGCTAATTGGATCTTTCCGGTTGTCTGTGATTGTTATGTTTATCAAGAAAAACGCAAAAAATAGAAAAACGGGGTTAATTGTAAGAGTGGCCTGCCAATTCGTAAAGTAATAAAAAGACGGCGTTAAATATCATGCCTAGATTAAAATATCTCATTTAATGGAATAACGGAAATAGCCTACGCAACACAACTTCTGAGAAGGCATTTTTTGTACACATCATTTCCTTATCTTTATTAACTTTATTCTATGTATTCATTTACATGAAGAAAGGATTCTTCAATAAAAAAGCAGTTTTTGTTTAAATAATGTTATATACGTTTATGGACTGTGGCAGTTTATATAATTATGTAATTTAACTCCAGCATCAAATGGTCCTTTCCTTGCTAAACTCAGTTCTTTTTGTTTGTCGTTTCATGGTCTTGTTCTTCTTTTGGCTACGAATAGTCTAATTTAGAGACATAGAGTCCATGTTATTTTCCATGTTGAAAATGGTTTCAAATATATAAACTGAGGGAAGTGGCATTTTCCACACTTGTGGTTCTGCAAGAATCTCAGGGTATTAAGCTTTGTTCGCATGCAGGATATCTGGGAAGGTAGGATAGGTTCAGCTATGTGTTAATATTTCTGAGTTAACTATGGTTTGACCGTGCTTTGCATAGCATGATATTCAGCGGTTGTTTGAATTTAAGCGGTCGTCGATTGCAGTTATTATGTGCTAAGCGTTGGAAGCGGAGCAAATAATCCACCTTACGGCTGTCGGATCGAACGTACGTGAGTCAAGTCGAATAATTGACGTATCGGCATGTAGAACGTCATGCAAACATTCATCGCTCTTTCTCTCCCATCGGGAGTTTGAGCTAGATTTCCACGCT
Source organism: Pachydiplax longipennis (assembly GCA_036926295.1). Lineage (NCBI taxonomy): Eukaryota > Metazoa > Arthropoda > Insecta > Odonata > Libellulidae > Pachydiplax > Pachydiplax longipennis. Next base: position 5,209,985 of record JAVFKF010000024.1, on the reverse strand, counting down.
TCTACTTGTCATTTTGGATCATCTAAAATGTTAATCTTCGAGCTGTTGCAGTTTAGGCAATTTTACAGCAATCAGCAGAAAAATTTATACGTCCTGTAATTATCATGCACATATTGATAGTAAACAAAAAATAATTGTAATGCACATAATCGATGCAACCAATCGTTCAAATTCAGTAGAGAAATTAATTAATATCGTTATTTAATTATAAATACCAATATTGGAAGTTGTAAGAGTAAATGTTGCAATGAATCTTTACTTTCATTTAGTAAGCTGGGTAAACTTATCTTAAAAGGTACATCTATCATAGTGGTCTGCTTTTAATAAGCTAAATTTATACGAAAGCAAATTATTAAAATACCAACAGCATTTCTCGACTGATACATTTGTTTGGTTTCAGTAATTACTTACGAAAAATTTCGGAGAAAAAGTATGCAAGAAAGCTTTATAGTAGGTTGCCTCTGAGGTAAACGTCAGTGAGGCAACCTTCATATGGAAATATAATGTTGGTGGTGCCGTGCTATACACTAAACAACATAAAAGATATAAGAAAGAACTGAACGTTAACCACATGTATAGCTCAAAATAAACTTAATTTATAATTGGAATGGAGCCAAGACTTGGCTATCTGAAAGTTTTGTTTTCACATTTTAATATGTAGTGCTAACTGATTGTAAATTTTTGGGCCCGCAAAAGCAAAAGATCTCTTGTGAGCTGTTAGAGTAGGCTTGATTAATAAACATTGCCTTTCCTCTACAGTAATATATGCAATAAGTTTTAAATGTCTGATAGTAGGCATGTGCATTACCAATTTTTTTATTTAATAACACATAATTTTATTTAAATATCGAAGTCATTGCGAAGAGAATATTACGGTCGGAACATATTCCTTAATTAAGTTAATTTACATTTCAGCTCGGGAAGTATTCGTCCATTCCGAAATAACTCACGAATTCCTTTTTTGCAATGAACGGCGCTGAGGGTTAAGACCTCATCCCCATCTTATTACCATCCCTTCTTTGGAAACGTAAGAAAAAGGCTTTGGCAAGCGACGGGAAAGAATTTCATTTTCCGCCTAACGAACTTCGACGGGAAGTCGCTAGCGCCGCTGTCGGGCAGAAGGAGAAACAGGAAGGACGAATAAAAAGGTTCTAGAGATAGGCGTCTAGGAAATGCGAAATGTCTGATAATTCATGCTGCAAATTGTTTCAACGCAGTAATTTTCATATATTGTAAGGAAATAAGCCGTTGCTTCGGTTAGTACCCTTGCGTTAAGTTGTTTTTTGTTGTAATGGTATTGAATATGCGTCGAATACTTCATGCCCACAATTGATATTTTAAGTATTTGTAGAGGTTTCACTATAACAAATAACTTCGATTTGTTTGCGAAAGAACGAAAAATGTTGTTATTAACATTTTGTTGGCAATTGACACATCAAAGGAAGATTTATTTTTCATGTGAAGTTAAGATTTGGAAGAACTATCTAATAACATGAATGATTTTATGGTTCCGACACAGCATTTCTCGCGATTCTTCGTTTATTAGGTTTAACTGCACAACTCCTGTTTAGATTTTATTTTTGAGTGCTGCCGAGCAGTATTCAACGAGAACTTCGGCTACATTTTGCTAAGGGAAACACTATGGCAGCAAATAGTCTTTTCCTAAAATTCAGAAGAAATTAATAAGCTCAAATCTCTCTTAATTGTAATCTGGCCTTTTGAAAACCGTCCGTAGCGTAGTTGAAGTACAAATTACTCTCTGCAACTGCATTTTGTAGAGATCGGAATAAAACCGAGAAAAAGCGTTACTAAGTCGTGAATAATGATTTAGTGAGGATTTCTTCTTTTAACATTCTTTTAAACCTATTTCATCGGCACTTTTGCTTCCTCTGAAACTGTATTCGCCACCTATTGTACTCTCTCTTGTTTGCATTCATCAATCAGTAGTCCCTTTCTATTAAAGCGCAATCGCCATTTCCTTCTACGGCCTTCACCTCTTTTTCCTGCTTTATTTCTCGTTTGAAAGGAGTGCTTCTTTTCTCCAATTGTCTTTTCTTTTGCCGCTAGAGCGATTATTTTAGAATTTTCTTTGATATCATTTGGTACGAGAGACTATCGCATTTCCTCATTAACACCATGTCTTTGGGGGCTTTATTTTCGGAATTCAATGGGCCTTTCCCCCCTAATGTTTTATACAACAGATCCGTTCCGCGAATGAATGAAGCGGTGAGCTAAACTTCTATTTTTAATTGCTGCATTTTCCGGGTTTTAACTTTGAAGGGAAAATAAGTGTAGTGCGCTTTAACTGGGGGTCGCATCCGTGTTATATCATCTGCAATAATTAGCCGCACGTATGAGTTGGTTTTGCTCGTTTTGAAATAGCTTACAGATATTCATCTTATTATTACAGTAAGAATTTATCATATCTTTGAATTTAAATTTTTTCATTTATAACGGGGAGTTTTCAAATCTAATGGAGACTTTCTTTGTTCTATATATTTTAAGCTTAAATATATTTCACAATTTATAGCTATCATTTATTCCGATTATGACTCTAAATTTGTGAATTCAGTTTTAAATAGAAAAATAATTAAGTTTAATTTTTATTATTTACGACAGTTGGGATTATATTGAATCCATTTGCAGTGGTTTAACTTTTTACCTTATATATTCCCAAAATAAATAAAAATAAAGCCGAAATATTTGCATTAGTGAATGTAGAAAAAGTAAGTCTACTATGGGTTTTACACCGATTTTTAACCATGCGCTATTTATTGTTATCACCTTTCAGGTCATCCGAAAGAATTGCACGTCTCAGAAATGTCAGGTAACACTTTAAAATTGGAGATTATATTTTACTCTAGCCTACGCGTCTCAGAAACAGATTTTACGTATTTCTCTGTGAATAGATAATGTGCTCAAGAGCATTATGTGTGGAGGAATATTTATTTGCAAATGGATATTTACTTTGTAACAGTTTCAAAGCGAGGAAACATCATGTAATTAAATAGGTTTTGTCTTTGTTTTACACCTCAAATCATCGCTCGTGCTGATTCCCAAGAGGTTACTCCGCTCGAAAGTCGAATAAATCCAGTTTGAGGATTGTTTTGTATTTACGTTTCCAATGAGATTATCAGATGAGACCGTCACTATTTTCGTTACTCTATTCGTAACAATGAAGAGCGAATTGCGTGCCCGCAAAGCGTAACTTCAATCAGTTTTGGGAAGCGATTCCTTTACACCAATGTTACGCTCGTGTTTATTTGGCCTTTCCTCTTGTATTTCTCCTCTTCCATTCCCTTAATAACGCCTCAATCATTTTTATGCAAACAAAAAGCTCCTCGAATAGCTCCTTCCCGATGGCCAGGTGAACGGCAAAATCTCCCGTAGGATTATCGGTTTTGATCTTCAAAAAATTAATCACCGGTCCCTCGTTATTCCCATTTAATTGAATTTATAATAGGAGGAAGATTTTTTTAGCGTCCAAAATCGATATAAGAACCTCTCCGAAATTCCCAATTAACCATCGCCTTTTCGCACGCACATTTGGCATCTACTCTACTCATTCATTCAAAACTTCTCATTTCCGATGTTTCTTACGTCTCCCTTTTTCTTACTCGATTTTTCCTCGGTATGTTTCTCGCCGCATGATTCCCACGGCTCCTAATGATCGTCCGTCGTCCAATGTTTTAACATGGCTGCTAATCATAACAGACGGGAGGGCGAGAGATATTCTTCGGAGGCTCCGCCAATTTCCATATTCATTAAAACGGACCATCCTCCTCTCCTCTCCCTCTTCCATTTCGCTCTTTCTTCCTATTCTTACATTCCCTTCGATGCATCTTCTGCTTTAGCTCTATTTTCCTTTTTGCTATTGTTCTTTTAGAACCATTTCGTTCCATTTTATAATTGATAGTAAAACTTAAGATCTCCTACGGTCCCGGTTCTTCTTCACTCGAAACGCATGGTAAAATACCGCTAAAGACTCCCTGCTTATAACACGGAGTTTCTATTTTCCCGGATGCTATGCAACCCGCTATACCCAGTCGATCGCCTCATTCCATGGACCAAAAATTATTTATGTTATCTGTGTCGTTATCTCTCTAAGAAGCTTCCCCACAAGTTCCTTAGTCACAAACTGAACTTAGTACTAAGTTTTTATATCATAAATATTTTAATGAGACATGATTTGCATACAAAAAATTGTATGAAAAGTATTAAAAGTCAAATCTTAATTTTCAGCGTAGACTCAGCTTCCTTACAATATTGTATACATAATTTTAAGCCAAAGAATCAACCACACAACTTATATTTAATGGATATGAATAGAGCAAGGATACTTGTTTTCCTTCTTTTTCTTTACTCTATTGTAAATTGATTACGAGTCTCGATCAACAAAATAAATACGAATTCCTTCTGTTTTGTTAAGATCAGGAACAAAATAGATGTGACATATTTGCAACATGATTGATTTAAATAGCGATATCATTATCAATGCATAGTAATCATAATTTACAATAAAAGTATGGTAATCATAATCAATAAATGAAAAGTAAATGTAGTCTTCATTGGGAAGCAAAGGGAAACAACAAACATTACAGGAAAATTAACCCGTTAGCGCAATACCGCATTACCAGTACCAGTGTGATTCTAAGTGAGTAAATGTCCTTTAACTTCTAACTTTTAACTTAACGAGGCCTGAAATTTGGAATTAAGAAACACCTCACTACTTCCACCTCAATAAAGTTACAAGAAAAAGTAAGTCTTTTCGCAATGTACACGATGAACTTGGACAAAATATTTCTTAGATCTGAATCGTTATCTTTCTACTCCTATTATCTGAGTCTGGGTCTTTTCACATGTTTCTTTTCATGTATTTTCCCTTCTTGACTCTCTCTCTTACGTTCTTTTTGGTCGCGTGCTCTCCACCCCTCGCTTATTCATACTCTGCTGTCAAATTTCTTATCGCTCTAAAGTCAGTTCAAAAGGCTTGATATGACTGATTCCTCAATAACTGCCCTTCAGACATCTTTATACCTGCCTTCTGCTTTTTTCCCTAATATCTCCTTTTATAACGCTCATCTACTGCCATAAAGTTTTCCTCATTCATCTCCGGTTTTTTTATTTTTATTTCCGAGTCTTCTTGGCTTTTCTTCCCTGCACTTTTCTTTATTCCTTTGTCGCCTGCGATGGAGTCCTTCTCTGACAGAATGTGGCGTGTGATTTTCCCAATTATGTTTAAAGACTTTCCTCCCTGATGTACCTTTCCTTTGAACCTTTCGGCATGTCTTTCTCTGTATTTCGGTTCACTCGAATACTTCTCCACACATTTATCGCAATATTATTTCGTTCTTGTTTTGTAAATTACGAGAAATATTAAAAATCAGCCATTCTGATGCGGAATAATATTAGTGACGTAGGATTAATATTAGGGATAAGGAGAGCAATAGTTTCACAGTCTAACGCGCCTTAAGAAAGCAGCGCCTACCATTAGTACTACAGAAATACGCATAGAATTCCGAAAGAGAGAGTTTAATAAATAAATATTAGACGAAATAAAAGGTACGCATTGTAAACCTTGAAACGTCTTTCTTTTGATGCATTCGTTAATCTATACGAGTGGTGCGCTCGATACGAAAGGATCCCGTCGACTAGGCTCTAGGAATGAGAAAAACGTCGGGAAATTAGTGTTGTGATGGATGTTTCCATCGTTTAAATTATGCTTTTATTTATGTAACCCAAAGAGATAAGACCCATTTAGTTGAGTAATAATAAATACATAATGAATGCGTTAATGCAAAGAACGAGTGAATATAATATTCGAAGATTTAGAAAAAATCGATTACAAGGCTATTAGGGAAAAAGTACATTTTCGATGGGAAGGGCAGAAACGGGACTGTCCCGGTGAAAACGGGACGTATGACCAATGCTGTTATTTATAATATAAACAGTGAAAATCACTATGAATGAATCATATTTGTATTTCATACCTCTAATTGCATTCAATCAAAGGCATCTGCTGATATTCGACTGTTATTCATCTAGTCTAGTCTATCTCAATATCTGTGTAACTTTTATTTGAGCTTTTATTTTTATTGTTAGTATTTTGACTTCCTTCTCTTCAAACAAGTAATTTTATTAAATTCACTTTTTTCGTCTTTATTATTAAGTAAAACTCGGTTAAAATGCTTTTCGAGAGGACCAAGCAAAAATCGCATTTTAAGCGGAATAGCGTAATAACTGGGTTTTGTATCATATTTTAAATCATATTTAGGCCTAAATCATATTTTTGAAGAATTTTCGCACTTTGAGAACGTCTTAATTAATAAATTTTGGTCATTTTTCACTCTGCAATGAAATTTATACCAAATAGACAGCTGAGGAAGATTTTTAATGGCAGTGGTGAGAGAGATCTCTCCGAGATTAAAGCAATCGCCCTCAAAAAAATTCTGTCTTTATTTTTTCGATATATGACTGTTTTCTTAAGAATGCGAGAAAAGGAAAAACCACCTGGCGACTTCTTAACCTATCCTGAGAAAAAAGTGATAGAACTGATCTCAGAGCTCCTACGGTGGGGTGTAGATTTCTCTGCTTCTTGAATTTTATCCTCACAAAACGAGTCATTCAAAAGAAAAAAAGAAATCATTTTAGAAGAAAAGAGAGGACGGCGACATAGATAATATAACAATTCAATCAGATTGTCTACAGTGGCTTGCAATGCATCTTGGGACAAATCAGTGTCCTAAGCAGTATCTTTATCATGTGTTTCGTGTGAAAGACCGTTTGAAAACCGCGTATTATTCAGCATATCGTCAAAAGTATCTTGAACAGGTTTTGTTGTAATTACGATTAATTTTAATTTTACATTAAAACCTCTTACAGAACAATATTCGAAAATTGATAAATGTTGAGGGGAACACTTCCAAGTGTATTTTCACGAAACATCCTAATCTCTTGTTACATCTAACTTTTATAGCAATTTCTTACATTTAATCACAGTTTTACAACCTTCGATAAGATATTCTCCTTGAGAGTGGCCGTTTTTATGAGTTTTCGAAGCCTTCCCACCCGTTCCATTTTTACCCAATCAATATGGGAGATCACTTGTAATGCTTCTCAGCATGGATGTCGGCACAACTCTTGAATTTCCGCTGTCGAGGAATGGCGCTATCAGTCTGCTTTCATTGCCTCCATTTCATAGCACTTTGGTAAATTTATTGCAATGAGAGTAATATAGTTTCGTTTGGTCGTCCGGATTAAAAAAGATGCTCTGAAAATATGTTCTCCTTGCTCAAGGGTTTCTAGAACAGTTGATTTTCTTTTTGATGTCGCAAAAGTATTTTTATTAGAGCTATTGACCCTTTTGCCTGTAGCCCCTAACTTAAATGTTTTAATTATAGCAAAAGAACATGCTTCTCCGTACTTTTTACAAGTGTCGCTTTTAAAGATTCTTCTATAATGAAATTTTATTAAGTATCGCTGAATGACATTCATTACTCATTCATTCCAAAATAAGAAATATTGTTTTCTATGCTTCGATCTAACTTTTCAAGTCTGCAAATGTGCTTATGGTTCTTTTTCTGATCTGATGACGAGTTGACTTTGAAATCAATAATTATTTGGTAGTAAATATTTTTCGAAATCGTGATACTCCATTTCATTGTTAATGATGAATGATTATTAGTGTAGGATTCTTTCGGTTGGTTTTGAAAAATTTCATCTTTCTCGAACAAAATTACGTTCCTGTATTATTTAGTAGTGTGAATATTACATCGCAGGTATAAATATTGTAACAGTGATTACAATCTGTCTTTTTTTGTTGTATTTAATACCACTGTTACTAATTAAACGGGCAAAGCATCTTTAGATACTTCTTTGATACATTCACTTACAGTGATACCAACATCTTAGAGGGATCTCATAGTGAGAATAGTGCACAAAGTTTCCACAAATTTAACGTGATTAAAGCCACGTAGCTACAAATCTTATAAAGACAGATTAGAATGTATCGTTTAGCTTCGGCCATAATTTTTTATTATATGTAGGTAATGAATTACAGATTTACATTTCCGTTCTTGGTCCTATTGCTTGAGAATGAAAATTAAATGTTTTGCTGAGGTTCGGTTTTATCTAGAGAACTTCTTGGACAAATTAAGATACAATGCCTTAGGATTAGTCTTCCTTTCTTATGATAATTCTGAAATTTCCTTTGAAAATTGAATGGTGAACACTTTTAAGGATGTTGAATCATGGTAGCGTCTAATATATTTTAGTTTATTTAAATATATCAACGAATATTTAGATGCGTTTATGTGACATTCTTTGAAAGCAATAGCACTATTTAACTGTTGTCTTACCTTAGTATAATGCCTTCGAGTTGCTTCTTCAAAATTCTTTTCCTGTCCCTCTCCGTAGTTTTCCTTACTTGTTTTCACGCTAAAGCCCTCAAAATTTACATTCTATTCATAGCGCTTTTCGATTCTCACGACACTCACTGCAAAAAGTATTTACGACATCACCGTACCAGTGTATCTAAAGGGATTATACAAATGTACGAATGCAGGCATTCGATTCATCCGCAGCGAATAACAGTCACTTATTTTACGCATAAATCTCTTTTATAGCTCCACGTACGTTGGCACAAGTTCACGTATGTAAATAGCGAAATGACACAGTTTTCGAAAGAATCGGTGCGTGCAAATAATCGATTATATCGATGCAGATCGATCTTGATCCAGGTCAAATTCAACGATCTGTGTGTATCCGCACAAGCGCCATTTTTTTAGTCCTCCGTGACACAATTACAAGGAACAGTCAGTGCCCAAAGCAGTCCCTCAACTCAACCAAATTCCTCAGACGTCTATTTAACTCATCGGCGGTCACGTCGCCGTCTCAATTTCCTCTTCTCGCCGCAGAGAGGCGCTGTAAAAAGGGCTGACACACAAGATTCGTAATCAGGGGCACTCGCAATATGATGGCATAACGAAGCTTCTTCTTTTTATAGATCTCCGTCTTTCCTCACCCACGGCCACTGGATGATTGATGTTTTCCTTCTTCAATGGAGCTCTCTCTTAATGTTTTTTCTGTTTCCTATGTTTTCTTTCGCCGTTTTTATTTCAAAAGATATAATAAGTTAGTACTTTAATGGGTACTAGAAAAGTATTTGAATGTGAAATTTTCTCTTTTGGAGGAGATTATGATTCTTTGAGAGACGAGGGGGTGCCAAAAAGAAGCCCTGAATAGATCTCGAAAACGCAATATTATTTCTATAAAATATGTTTCAAAGGGTGGACTAAAATTGGAATGCAAGTTTTCTAATCAGCCTCAAAAGACAATGGCCCTTCCAAAAGCTAAGCTCAGAACGTCTTTATTTATGTAATCATTGAGCATCAATGTATCTTAGCAGATCCATACGACCTTCGTATGCCTAATCAGCGTGAACGCAGTAGACATTTATACAGTTAAAAATGATCGATTTTAGATTCAATGAGCTAGTATGTAATTTAGTGCCTTGTGATATTCAATCTTTGATTAGAATCAATGGCTAGCTAATATGTAATAGTTAGATAAAAATGATACTTTGCGATTTTATTTCTAGAACGTGCAAGTATTTTAGCTAAGATTTTGATGATTATTTGCAATTAATAAATTAAATTAAAAACATCCATCGGGTATTTATGAGATAATACTACTCAAATTTATTGCATTGAACAACTATTTAAGGGCACTTTGATTAGAACAATGCATTTAGGAATCGGATTGTAATGCGTTTCAACTCTAGTCTAGCCGTCGTTTTTTTCACAGAAAACTCATCTTTTGCCTTCATTTCTGAGATTAGAAGTCGAAGGTTAAATTTAGAACTTATTCATATTATATTTTCGGCCTTATTTTGCAGGTAAGGAAGATTACTAATCAATGGTTCTCAGCCGGATATATAAAATCCACTAATCGAAAGATACGTTGCCAATCTAACTTCTGTTTGTTGCATCTGATCGCCCATAGAAATGGAGAATTGATAAACTAAAATTCCTAGCGATCGTATCTTTTGAGCGCCCTCCAAACCCTTTGACCCTTTGCAATGCACGGTCGCTTCATTCGGTCAGAATATAAAAGCAAGCACATTCGCTGTTAACTTAACCAACGGATCTTCATCCATCTTTTATTTCCAACAGAATCTGTTTTCGCCGTCGGCACATGAATACGAATCGGCAGGAAGCTTTAGATTGCTCGCGTTTCGTTCGGCAGGAAATATTGAGGGATTTTTTTCATTCTCGGGTCGCTGTCAAACTCGGTACGTTTGGGATTGTCCGAAAGGTATGCGAACGGCGGTATTTAAAGTCCTCTCGGTCTAAATGATAGTCCATGAATACTTCATATAATCGGCTTGGAAACATAACCGTTCGTTTGTGCGAATACAGGGATTGGCAAAGGAGTCGGGAATTCAACTCCGGTCGCCAGTCTGGAGAGCCTAATCGATCCCCAGGGATCGGTTAATGGCCTGGAATTAATTCTCGGAACGCTTTCGAAAATCTAGCGTCGCTTTCATCGGCAAAGAGGACATGCGGTCGACACATGTTCGGAGGACAGGTGAAATGAAGCTGCGTGAAATGTTGCTTTCAAAAGTCACGCTGCTCTTCTGTCAAAGGCGGCATTAAACATTGCTTTAGGTTAGATTTTCGGGGAGAGAGGTAAACAGGAAAGAATGAGATCGAATCGAGTCTTCCGCTAGTATAGAGATTTGTAAAAATCTCCGAAACGTCGGTCGGAAGAGTTACAAAAGATGGAAACGTGTTACCGACCTTCAAGGGATGGGCGTTTCGATAGCTACACTACCATTCTCAGAGGATTAATGCTGAACAATGTTGACCCCTTGAGGATGGTAGCGTAACTATCGAAATGTGCATTGGATGATTTCTAGAAGATTTATAAACCGGAACTTCGGTTTCGAAACTGTCCGACTTCTCGGATGAGTTTCACAATTAAAATCGATGAGTCTCACAATTAAAATCGATGAGTCTCACAATTTACAGCGTGGAATCGACTCTGCATAGAAATTTAGCAGTTTAAAAACCTGCCCGGATATTGTTCATCGAAGAGATGAAGTAAATTCACAAAATCGCACATGAAAGCGTTATTACGAGCAATAGACTTAAGTTTCACCGGCAGTTCAATTTATGAGTAGCTATTTATCCATAAGAAAGAAATACAAGACACGGAAGATTGAGTTTTAGACGGAAACTTCCAAAGATTAGGTTATTGGATTTTGAAATTTGGTAAAAACTCTCCGATACCCAATAGAATCCCGATATTTCCGATAATCTTCCCATCACTTATATTTTTCAAATATATTTTATGTTATACTTTTAATTCACTATAATTCATCCATACCAATAGTTGCGCACTAAATATTATATCGATAATTTTGGTGATAAATTATTAAAACAGATGGATTTTAGTGTATATTCTACGGCTGTAAGAGAAGACTTTCGGAATCTCCTGGTATTTCTAAGCATACATTATGAATCTACGGGTAAGAGATTCACTATGTGGGAACCCATCCTTGGTGCCCAACCTTTCGGATAATGTAAATGTTATATTCGAGTGCTTCTGTTTGGGAAACGATCGACTTCGCGCATGATTTAATAACGCCTCTATCCAAAACTAACTTGAGCGAATGATATCGTCGAACTAGGCTTTAATTAAACCCGGAGTATGTTAATGTAGTTGGGCTTCGAAAGGAAATTAGGTTGGGTTTATGAAGAGAATCTGTAAGCTGGAATAATATATTCGACGCGCCTATCAACGCCACTCTTTTTTAAGCTCCTCATATCGATCAAATTTAAAAGGCGGAAATTCTAATCTAATAATTTCCTTTGCTTTTAAATCTATGGTCATTGAATATCTTTTCCGTCATAATGATAATTTCGCGAGAGAAGTAAATTTCTCTGGGAATCATAAAACAGGTTACATGAAACAATATTTTACGATTTTCCCTATCAAGTCTTGATTTTATTTTTAATATTTAAATGTAATTATTATGCACCGGATATAATATCGTTCTGTAGAGATACAAATCAAACGCATGAGAAATATTTAGACAGTAATAACTATTTCATTCCTATTACCTGATCCATCGGATGTCATCAATGAAATTTTGCGTCAGTGCCAATTTCTAAACAACGTTTACCTCTCCACTTAATGCACGATTACATCCCTTACAAATTCTATTAATTCCACTTATCGACAGAATATCTACGGCGTCATATCTTTAATCACTTGTTTTGGTTTTTTAAAATTTAGCTTTAATATTACTCAATGCGCATGAAAATTTGCAATATAGATATAAACAAGTACATTTTTAGATATAATTTCTACGGCATGTTTTGGTATTTTTGTAACTTTACACTAAAGGTATGTTGAAGACCAGATGGTGATCTTGGTATAATGTATAAGTGTTTGTAATATGATCAAATTATTCATGAGATCACATAAACATTCTACTGATAATCATAATAGACCTATAAAGTGAGATGAAAATCCCGCTTATGCAGTTCCAATAACTTAAGGAAGTGCGGTTTCACACTTGAATAACACTGTGTAAATATTGCACTAGAGTAAATCATTTAATCATTCCACAAACTTATAGCCTTAAGTATCCATCTCCGTTCCTTTCTTGAGTCATTAAATTGTCCTACTCAAAATATTGTGCCTCTTCGGACGCCACTGCTTTACTTTCATCATCCTCTTCTTCTCCCAATGGTCACTTTCCATGTCAACTTCCTGTCCTTTTCACATCTCATTAGTTTGCCGTCATTTTGCCGTCAACGGCGCTCAAAAAGAAAAAAAGATTCCATGCTCTCGCTGTCGGGACGCACCATGAATGATGACTTAATCCCTGTCAAATATATATGTACAATGGAGGCTCTACAGCTGATTCGGAGTTTGGTTTTTAGAGCGGCCTATTCCGTTGCTTTCTGTCCTCGAATAATTGGTTTCGTCCGTGACGTCATCACCCCGGATGCTGTTTGAATCTTCATCTACATATATACATCTGCAAGCCGACTTTTGGCGTGTGGAATGAGGGTTTTTCTAATCGATTCTTACTTTTATCGATACTTACTTTTCTAATCGATTATTTCTCGATAATTAACTTCGGACGATTAATAACTGTAATGTAATTGCTGACAACTCTTATATTTTATTTCAAAAGCGGAAATTTTTCATGTCAGAGACTGAATTCGTGCTTCCCAACATATTATATGTACTCTATTCTGGAAATATGTGCATTTTTAGAAAACATTCGGTAGCTCTTAAGAAGAAAATTTTGGAATGGAATTATCATAAAATCGCCAATAATTGCGGAGAATGTTCTCTTTCCTAAAAGGGAGGCGATAAAACGTGCAGATTATACAAATAACAAAGATACTTAATTCTAAATGCTCGTCAATTAATTTTTTTTACGAATGAGGTATTTAGGAAGGTATTTCAATGTGTAGTAATGTGTTGATTCGATTCGATGAAAAATTCGTTAATCTTTAGCGTCAGGATAGACGAATATTCATATTTTATCTGTAAACCATAACTTCTGTTAGCATAGGCTACGTTTCCTTGCAATCTTTTTTTGCATCATATTAAGCCAAAAAATCACATAACTTATATTTTAGGTTTTTTTTTGGGTAAGTATGATTTACGCCCTTTGTTGCTTGCTTCACTGTAAATTGAGGCTGATTTCTCTATGTTCATTTCGAATGAAATAAATAAATAAATACGAATATGCCATTCATCATAATATTTTTTACAGGAACAAAAGAATGTCATTTTTTAAGTATCCATTACATGCTTCATTTGTTGTTTATTCAAAGGATACCATGATCGGTGCATTGAGTCTTTGCACAAGGATTGATATTGAAACTTGAAATTAACATTGATATGGAGGTGAAGCTACAAATGTATAGAAAAATTAACGCAAATATACAGGACTAAAGTTTAGAAAATACTACCAAATTGCTTTATTTAAAGCATTAAGATCTTTCGGAGTGGTAACTAATAAAAGTTATATTATTACATCGCTGATTTATGTAAGCTGGAATCGCTTTACATCCTCACTAAGAAAGGAGAAAGATTGTTCTATAAGCAATAAGGAATGTAAAGCTCTTGCCGGTACGATACAGAAAGAGTTCATCTGCTAAACATAGGATTACATTGGTGAGGTGATTTTGCATGTGATGGCGTGCATCCAGGAAATATTCTAACGAAGAATAGACTTGAAAAAAGTCCGACGGGACTTAAACTCACTTTGTGATTTTGTGAAGCGTCGACAGGGAACGGAGGAAATCGAAATGCTCACAAAGTCTCCCTTTAGATGAATGGGATGATGCTCAACGGACAGAGCACCCGACCGGCAATTGGGAAACCCGGGTTCGGTTCCCGGTCCCGTCGGACTGTTTTCAAGTCTATTCTTTCTTGGGAGTTTATCTGCTCTTGGGACCATTTTAATTATATCTCAAAATATTTTGTATGTGATGCGATATTTACCATTAAGCTATCGGCAGGTGAAAATAGCATTGAATTCTATGGAAACTATTCAAATAAGTCAGATTTCTGTAATTGGAAAATAATACTAAGAAAACTAATTGAAGACCTTTCGTAGAACTTTCCGCCATCTTGTTTTTAAAGTATTCCTCGTAACTTAAGTTGGAAAAACGCGGAAAAGATCCAATAAGTCGCGCTGATGAAAAATACACAATTAGACTGAAATTTCCATCCTTTTCAAATAAATAGGTTCTCGGTTTTTATTTGCCCGATGAACTTGGCAGAGAAAGCAAAGTGCAAAGTAAGGCGTTGCGAATCAGATCACGTCCCAATTCTCCCGTCCCCTCCTTATCTTAATTTTTAAAACCATCTGCCATTCCGCTTCTTCCCTCCCCCCCCCCGCCGATCCCCCTCAACGAAAAAAACGGATGGAAAATTAAATAAGAGGAAAGTTGCCTCGTGAAGAAGCTTCCTCCTCGCCGTTTAATTAAAAATAGTTATTTTCTTTAATCGAATTT
This sequence comes from Pachydiplax longipennis, assembly GCA_036926295.1. NCBI lineage: Eukaryota > Metazoa > Arthropoda > Insecta > Odonata > Libellulidae > Pachydiplax > Pachydiplax longipennis. The sequence continues at coordinate 5,194,935 of JAVFKF010000024.1, read as the reverse complement.
CCTTCCTCCAGTCTCGTTACTTTGAGCTAACCTTCTTCTGCCCTTCAACTCGCGTTGGGAGGCCATTTTAATATTTGTGGGATGTTTCTCATGTCGCACACGTTTCGCTTCATGCATCATTCTCTCTCTTCGTGCGATTCGGACTAAAAAAGATGGCTCTTTGTAAATCCACAAGCAGCGGGAATGAGCCTCAACTGGTACTCGATTTTATTTATATTTTATGTCCTACGAAGGAAATCCGAGGTGAATTGTATCGGCTTATTTTTATGATTTAATGCGCACTCATTATATTCTTACCTTTTTTAATTAATTTTCAATTTAAACGGGGGAAAACCAATTATAATACTTTATATATATAGTAATTTTTATTTAGTGATTAATAGCGTAGTTTTACGGCGTATCAACCATCAAAATTTTGCTTTAGGTCAGTATGACCCCAAATCTGATTTTTATTGAAAATAATTAAAGACAACTTATAAAATGGTCATTTATAAGAAGCTCGGAAACTCTCCAATCGGCGAATCCAAAATGGGAAAGAAAGCTGCAGATGAGCGATTTTCTGGGAAATGCGCGGCCGCAATCCTTAGGGGGAATTCGAGGAATTGGACTCGCGGATACCGACATTTTCGGCAATTGAAGAGTTTTTCGAACCTCTTATTCGTTAACAGCCAATGTCATTTCGTGTCCCCAAAGTTAATTCATTTATATATCCATAGTATATTTGTTCATTTAAAAGTTAACATAATTCATTCAGTTGCATAAAAACTTTCTTATTGTATTATTGTTGTTCCATTATAATTATTTATTTTATGGAGCTGTAATAATGATTCATCCTCTCATCATATATTTGGCCAATTATATTTTTTGCATCATTCATCCTATCGCCGGTAGTTCCAGTCCGCTCCTGAGTTTTGCTTCTACTCAAGCAAGGTTACCAAAGGAGCAGAAACGAATTTTGGAATGCTCAAGTTTTATATCTTTTCAGATATGAGTTTTTTGAGATATTTAACAGCATTTGGGGAAGAATCATTGCAACCTACGTAATTGAAAGTCATAAATAATCCTACAAACACTTCAAAATGCTTTCCCAAAAAATTAAAAAGAGGGAACAATTATAGTTTTTATGTATGTTGGATAAAATTATGCAATAAAATATCAAATTATTATAATAAAACAATATCAAGTATTAGCAATCACTTTTAGCCTGATATTAGTTAACAACTTTTAGCCTGATATTAGTTAACTTAACTAAGGATAAAGTTTGATAAAGTGAAAAAACGTGTGCCATACATTGAGTCCAAGAGTCTTTTTTAACTTGATATACTAATGATTAATAAAATAGAGTATAAAAGAGGATCAAATTTATTATCATTTAAGAGGGAATAATTAACCTGGAATGAAACAAGGCTTCACTTGAACGAAACTCATATTAAATTTTGGCGAAGTTGCTTAGTTTGAGAAAATGAATTCTGAGTTCTCGGAAAATTTCAGATGCATTACCGCAAGCTATTAGAAGCGACAAAATATGTAGCTTTATAACTTATATAGCAGTATTTCCAATTTATTTAGTTTTACTAAAATAACACCTTCATTAAAAAATTAATTCAATTATGCTATACTGTTTAAACATTATCCTTTTCTAATCTCATAGTATTTTGACTGTAATTCAATCCACATACACATATATTAATGTATAATATTATTATTGTTAAATAAATATCTCTCCACAACTTACTCATTTCTTAATAATTTATACTGAGTATTAAATTAATAAAAAGGATTTTGATTAGGTTAAAACTCTTGATATATTTACTCATTTCTTAGGCGAATCACGTATTTAACGAGTATGTGCTAAATATGATGAAATTATTAATAGAAATTCACGTTCATATTAGAAAAGCAAATCAATTAACTATTTTTTAAAAATTAGTTTAAGGTGGTATTTTATGAAGTCCATCATGTAGATTGAAGATAATACGTACTTTGCCCTTCTTCCGCAATAATTCTTTGATTTTTAATTACAGTTCATGACCAGTTTTCTACCATTGATCCTTATTGTTAACTAGATTGATTCTATTTCACTTAAAAATTTTCACAATTTATCAAAATATATTTCATTTAAATAATTTATGTAAGTATTTTATTTAAAAAATAAAAGAAATATAGTGAAAAAAGTTCAAGGTTCATCGTTATAGAATATTAAGACATTTTATTACTTGTTTGCTCTGAGAATATAATTCAAATTCTTAAGTTAATGTTGGTTATGTTTATGATGGGAGATATGGAGACTTTAAAGAGTTCCATAATGTTTGTTGGGACAAATTCAATGAAAATAAATATCCACATAAAAATAATACGCTGTCATCATAACACTCGGTACCAGGATAGCATTTCAAAAATTGCCCTTTATTTTAAATAATATTCATGACCACCAATAGTAATTAAGTTGCAATATTATAAAGGGACTGCGTCACTAACGGTTTGTCATTTCAACGTGATTTATCGCGATTGTGGAGAAAGCCTTGGGCAGCATTAAAATTTGAACACAAAAATGTCCACGCAGTTATCATTATTTTTGTCATAAAATATTCTATTTAGGATAATACTGCGATTAATCATAGCGCAATTTTTTTTCCTTAAACTCCCTATAGCATTCTGTTCTTTCAGCATTGATTCACATTCACAGAAACTTTCTTTTTTTCCGAAAATAGAAATGAAAGACGAATTTTCATAGACAAGTTTTCTGAGAAATTCATGTTATCCCTCCATGATTTAGTTAAATTCATCTCTTAAATAAACACGCCGGGAATGAAATAGTAAGTTTTTCTTCGCCGAATCTTCATTTCGAAAAAAGAGCTGGCAAATGCAAATGGGTTGTTATGAGATTAAACGAACGGAGCGACGGTCGAAAATGAAAGAAGTTGATATAATTCAAGTTCGTTTCGTATCAAAGTTTCCCCATCGCGAGAAAAATACGAAAATAATCGAAAAGTCTCCGCAGAACTTATTACATCCTCCTATTATAACTTTGTAATTAATCTTAGGGATGAGATTTAAGGATTTCGTTTCATCGGTCACCGATGAGGGCTAATGCATAACAGGTGATAAACCCTAGTAACGCTCCACATATTCTCCGGGATAACCCTTCTCTCCCTCCGAACTTGAAACTTATAGTGTTTAATCTCCACCCAGACAAACATTTGCTCCGGTAACCCCATTTGGATCCACCCGTGGCATACAGATGAGAGGCTCCGGCCAAACTTCCACATCGCCTCGGGCAGGATGTAGCATATAATGGCGTGGTGAGATAAGAAAAAGGGAGCTCCTTACAACGGGGTAATCTTAAGCCCGCATTTGGGAGTCCAGGGGGAAAGAATTGCCGGATAAACGAACGATCATTGAAGGTTTGCTCTTCTTCCATATTTGTGCTGAAACGCATTATTGGTTCGACCAATGAATTCCGTACAAATCCAACCGTGTAAAGTTAATAGAGTCAATGGTAGAAGCCTTAACTTGGTGAAACTCCTCAACAGGAAGCATGGTGAAATTACATCAAGTATGCGAATTCCTAAGTTTTTTTTAATTCCACAGAAAATATTAATAGTTCACTCAGATCACATTTCGCTAAAATTTGCTTGAAAACAAGCATTATTCTGAAGGATGAAGAATCTATGAATCCAACCAAGAAAAAGGTAAAGAATCAAAAAATTTGAATACTAAATTCAATCATTTTCCTTGGTTGAGGCTGTTTTAACCTCTGCCATAGCTGATTCTACAAAAGTGTTTCTTCGGTCTAACTTTTCATCTATTTTTCTATATTTTGAACAAAAAGATGGCAAAATAGAATCTGTCGAACTAATGGAGATAATTTAACGTAAGGAATGTAGAGAAAACAATGGAAATGACAAAGAAATCAGCATTTTAAACTAAAATATCCATATATTTAAATAGAAAAAGAATTAAAAGTAGGAGTATTCAATAGGCCGAGTGCGTATGAAAATTAAAGAAAAATATAAAAATATTGAATAAAACAAATAAAAATATTCAACAATTTAATATTAATTATATAGAACTTAAAAAGATGTAAGAAATAAAGGAACATTATAAAATTATAAACATTTAAGACTAAAAATATAAGAATATTCTAAAGTATAATAAAAATCATAAAGAATAACATGTGCGAAAATGAATACATTTTCTCTTTTTTTCTGCTAAATATATACTGCACTCGAATATTTCTCTACACTTCCCAACGTCTTAATCTCTTGCTTCGAGTTCCAAATGTGTACGTATTTACTGTGCGCGTTTGTTAAACTGGAAATAGTTTAGTTGGGAAGTTCGCTTTAGATGGATCTCTCACTGCGGTGAGTTGCACCTTTCTGTTTAACTTGATAGGCAGTTTGAGCCCAAAATATCTCAAAATATGTGTTCATGAAGGCATCGCCAAACTCCTTTAAAGGATGATTCATAACAAAATTGCTGAAGACTCTTAGATTTTGATAATTTAAAACGCAGGAAATTTTAAGATAAGAGACTAAATCCTATTTTGCAACATACTTATGCACTCTTTTTACGAAATGTGTGCGCATTTTAGTAAATATTAAGAAGAAGGTTTTATAATCGATTTATCGTTAAACTGCTGTAGACTGGAAGAAAATTCTCTCTCCTAAAAAGTTGGTGAATGCAATTTCTTCTTCGAATCTTGCGTCGAGGTCTAAATAGTTCTTTATGAATGAGGCATTTAAAAAGGTATTTAGACGTGCAGAAATTTGCCACTTCTTTTGCTTGAAGAAATTCGTTTATCCTTTGGGTCAGGATAGACGATTATGGATCTTTTATTCCGTAAATCTTATGCGGCCTTCTGCTTTTTCGAAGGGCACCGTACTAAGAAATCTAAATATCTAAAATTAGTTACCTTCTTCAAGATATTAACCTGAAGATGTCTATTTGTAACTAGTTCCCACGAATAAATTCATAGTCAGTGGAATCTACATAATTTTTAAAAATAATTCTTATCAATCATGTTCATATTTATGTATCCTGTGTATACACCATGTCTGCTTCCATAATGGATTACTTTCGCGTATCGTTCGTAGAAATACTAAATTCTTGAATCGATTGGTTCTAGCACCTCTTACTCTGATTTTCTTCACAATATCAGAGCGGCCTATGTTAAATGGAGGATGCATTTTATCAGCTACATTTCTATGAAAGTTATCTCTCTGTTTTATTAAGCAAATTAAATCTTTCATTAAACCATATTTCTTATAAAGATTCTGCGTCTCCCATTCCCATTCCTGATTTGTCATAACAATTATTTAAACGTATTGCCTTTCGTTTTACTTTTTCTTATTTACAAATACGATATTTATTGGTTCCCGCATACTACATGCATACCCAAGGTGAAGCCTAACTAGCACAAGGTAACATCACTCTTCTCTTGACGAGTGCCTTAAGTGGTCGCCCACACCTATGTGGGTACCTAATTTATTCGTAAGGGTTACTCCAAGATACTTCGCTACTGTTAATAAGGTTAAAGATGTATGAATATTATTCGCCATTGATTTTCCTTCGAACAACTGAATCCTCGAGGTAGCCAAGTGAGCAACGCGTTCGACTTTGCCTCGATTCCCAGTAGGTGCTCAAGTGCGAAATAATCCCAGATGTTGAAATACTTGTAAAAATTACTTCTACTACATCTACTACAGTCAGTGGATGGAGGAATGTTTACATCCTTCGGAGTAGTTACTTTAGGAGTTTATAGGTAATTTTGCCCAAAATATCCTTTCTTTTGAAAGTAACGACTAAATATCTTAACATTGAATTATAAAGAATGAATCGTGTTCACTTATTGCTTTGTATCTCTTTTCTTTCCTCTCCTTCTTTTCTTTCCTCTCCGTCAACTTCCAAGCTCTCACGCCACGGAAAACAAAACACCATCTCCTTCTCCCGCCGCGAGAAGGGAAAAAACCCTCCCTTAGTCGTTTTATTCTATGTCAGGTTATAAAAGCTAATGAGGTTCCGCCAAGTGTAAAAGCTGGATAGATGTGAGAGAGTTTACCGTCGGAATGAAGCTGTATGAGTGGCAGCGGAGGAGCTGTTGAATTTACAAGAACATTCCGGCATCGGAAATATTGGGCAGAATTCGACACCGTGTTTTTCAAATACAAAACAGAAGCCCTCCTCATCATGTTTCACCATTTTGAATCTATAAATAAAGGTAAAAATTTTTCGGGTACTGATCAGATAGATTACGTACATTATTTCTGAGTTCTGTGTTGCTAGAATCCAAAATGAATGGAAGATCAAAATTTTTGAGGTACAAGGATTTTCTCTATCTGAAATGCGAAAATTGATCATCTATCTATTTATTTATTATTTGCTGCAATAACACTTAACGCACAAACACACTATACAATTAACAAAATCCATATTGAGGAATCTTTCACTAAACCACAGAAAAACTATACATAACACTACACAATTCTTTACCAGTAAGTCTGATACAGATTAAAATTCCGAAATGCTATCACACTATTCAGAAACAGTATTAGAACTTGATAAATATTAGAGCATCGCAAAACTCTTGTCAATCATGTCCATGGTTTTCTCGATTCTCGGAATCTTCCTGGATTTCTAAGAATACGATACATTAAGTAAAATTAGAGATCACGTAGGTATAACTTAATTTGCCGAAAACATTTGCTCTGACGGAAAAGTTAATTTATTTCAGAAAGATTAGAAAAAGGCGAGATGAGTGGAAAAGTAATTAAAAACCAGTTTACGAAGGAAGATATGAATGCGCTAGCTTTCCACCATGAATCTATTTGCCTCTAACAGAGCAGTCGTGAATACGAAATTTAATAATTTCAGTCGAGGTAATTAGTGTCACTTCTATAAAGGCATGCGTAGGTAATGAAATTAATCCTTAAGAGAAAAAAATGAATGAGAGGATAAGGAAAGGGAAAGAAAAGAGGAATGGAAGCGTTCGTACAGACGCAGGCAGACGAATCAATAAATAAGCATTCGAAAGGAAAATTGGTGAAAGAATAGTTGGCGTTTGTCGCTTCCCAGTGGCGTGATTTATTGAAGGAAATACTGTTAAATCCGTTTAACACGATCCCGCCTCAGACGCGTAATCCCGTTAACACGAATCGTATACCGAGCATCTGTCTAAAGTACGGATATTCCAAATAACACGATATAGCCAATCGTTTGCCTCATTCGATGGACCAAAGATTATCATCTCATCTTTGTCTGTTTCCTTCAGTGTTTTTTCTTTGGTTTGAATAATTTTGTGTGAATATAATGAATATTTGGGGAGGAAAAACAATCTTAAATTAAGATACCTGATCCCGTTCTTTTTAGAATAGAAGCAGGAAATTATTTATTTCCATTATTTATTGCTATGAATATCGATGTATTTACTGTTCAAACTAACCAAAATCAGTAATGATCAAAAACATCTGAATTGATACACTTTTAAGGATCCGAAGCTTAAAGATCAATGAATATTGCCACATTTCACTGAAGTCAAATGTGGCAATTGAAGACTATCACGGCTGATTAAAGATGCCGTCAACAGGCGTGCTTAAGTCACATAAGATTTCTTTAATAATTTTCTTGTGTGATAAAATTTTCTCTAAATAGAGAAATATTATCGTACTTTCAAATTATATATCTATCAGTTCTGATTTTGGACTGTTTTAAATCAATGGAAGTCAACATGACAATCTCAATGTGATATGACTTCCAAATATTTTTCGTTATACACGTTAAACTGTTCTTTTACTTTGATATGAAAAGAGGCTGTGAAATAGAAAAGACATAGTTTAATTGACTAAAAGAATACAACTGATGCAAATACAATTATATGAATACTGTAGGCATACAAAAATATAAACCAGAGGAAGCAAAATCAGATAAAACTAAAAATGTAAAATAATCCATCGTCAATACAATTTTGCAAAATAATGTTATTAAATGATATTGAAAATAATATAATGTATATAACTTAACAGGCGATGAGCGGAAACAAGTATATAAAGCTAGAGAAAATAGACAAATAGATACAATCGAAGAAGTTTTGTGTAAATTATGCATAAAATATTTAGAATGATAAAGAACAATCAAAACAAACTGAAATAGCTAACACACATACAAACCACTTCAGTTGACAAAAATACAAATTTTCAATTGTAAATATAAAAAGCTGTTGATTCTATTGCTGCTGCGTTTCATCTTGATCTTTGAATTTTCATATCAAAATACATTCTACGTGCGTCATTAAAGATACAGTAACTTATTCGGAAATAGTAACGTATTCAAATGACAGGTCATCTTTTCACTACTTCCGCTATTCTTCATTTCCAGGGCGATAAAGGGGATCCTCTCAACGAACGCATATTTCGAAATCACGTAAATATTTCACACTCGTGATCTACCGGTATGCGGGAAAAGTTTATTTAATGCACTCCTGTCAGCTACGTGTAAAAAAGCTTTTGTTTTCCCTAATGATTATCCACAGCCTAAATTATTGGCAAATGGGATTATTTGCTCAAAGAGCGATGATTCGTCATTATAAATAATAGCCCTTCCGTAATTAAACCGCGCTGAAAGGAAGGTCGTCATAGGTATTTCCGGGAGACATTTTTACATTTGAAATTTGCGTTTGGCATTCGAACGATCACCATTAAATACCACAGAGGTTTGTCTCTCTAATGGCAAAGGAGAGAAGCAAAACGAGTCGTGAAGGTTTTTACATGGTAAGCTGGATTGTTATCGTAAGGTTCTTTACGTTATATAGCATAGCACTTCAGTTAGTCACTGGGACAGGTGACGGAGTCAATATCTCCTACAACCACACAAATAATATTACAGATTTCTACGTATACAATAACGGAACATACCTATTTGAAAACCCCGTCCATTTTCAACAATATTTAACAAACTGCACTAATTTTCAATTTCAACAGTTATAATGTCAAAAAGAGTAAATACACAATAAAAATAAGTCTATAAATATCTCAGTAAAAGACGCTGTTTTTGCGAGAAAAGTTGATCATTCTTTATAAATATGACATAACACAACATGGTCACATCCCGCTTAAAAGGCGGTTGGCTCTGTGAAAAGCGTCTTAACGGGGAATGCAGACGGAACCAATTAAGGATAGGAATTAAACTGGTGGTAGGCAAAGAGAAACTGGATTAGGGGTCTGACTGTAGCCGAAGAAAAGTTGCACGAAAGAGAGGGTACTGAGAAAGGGAGATGAGGAGAAAGCTCATGGGATGGAAAACTCTTCCATCTTGAGAAAAATTGGGAAGATCATGCCTTGTCCTAAGGGAATGTGTTGGAAAGTGTTGAAGATCAGTTGGAAGGAAATGAAAAATAAAATTGAGAGAAACAAGTTAGAATGGAAAAGTGTGCAATAGGAAGTGCTCGAGAATTGGAAGGCAGATTGGAAAACCTTAGAACGATGTACATGGAATTGGCAACTGTAGCATTACTAAGGTTCACGGAAGTTATTCGAAATATTGAATACCTTGCTAGAAAATGGTGCACTTTCTTTTTATATTCTATTTTGGTCAAATCATATCGCTTAGGATTCGATATTATGATGCACTTCCAAGGAGCGTTTTCATGTATACGCCTAAGGGATATCGATTTTATATAATTAAATATATAACTTAATTGCCATATATTTATTATTATTTATATATTATCATATTTGATATTTAATTATTATATATTAAATATGCCATTTCGTTCTCACCATCACAATTTCGAACACAAAGATTTCCATTTCTTCGATTTGGTCAGACTAAAATAAGAATTTTATTCCATTTCCTTTCTTTTGATGCTTTTCTCGATTACGCAGGGTAATTATTTATACTTTAACTCTCCAAAAGAAATAATTCTGCGTTCGATCAAAGTGAGCTTTACGTGCATTTTTATTGTTGATTAGTCCAGATAGATAAATACGGAAAAATAACAATTATCGATCTATCGAGATATTTATCTAAATAAGGTTATTATTGTAACTTGATCGATCACTTTTTGCTTTCCGCGGGTTGTCGAACTCGGTATAGATCACAGACTGCGAATGGGAATTGGAGGAGAGAAGAGAATGAATAGGTTTGCTGATGGGGAGACAGATTGCCGAAACTCTCTCTCCAGATAGCTAAAACGATTAATCGAATGCTCAACCCTCCTTCGGGTGATTATTGCTCGGCTTTGGATCGATCGCATTGCATGACGGGTTCACAAAGAGGGCATCTCTTTGTGTTTACCTTATAATGCTCCTTTGCTGCACTTCTCGCCGCTGATTATATTCAAATCCGTCCTTTGGATAAATATTTTGCTTGGCCCCGAGCGTTATTATTTCATAAATGTTATTCCTCGCGCGAGAGTTAATCCACCGGTGGGATCGCACAAAATGTTGCGTTTGAGATGTGTTTGAGGATACTGTGGAGAGAGGATTTTTGAGTTGAAAATCAAAACGAACGTGATTTTCGGGCATAAAATAAAAACGTTGGGATCCCGATTGATGTCTATTTCTTGATGTGGCGAAATGAGTTAATTTCGCAAAAAAATAAATGACATATCTGGTTGTTTTCATGTGTCACCCGATGAGCTATAAATATCACTTCTCGATGTGATTAAATTTTTCTTTTACGTTCGCGCTTTTTGTTGTATATTAAGGTTGCCAGTGTTATTTAAATCATCGCGACTGTGATTTAAATTTTTTTAGCTAAATATACGTAATAATCGTAATTTAATTCTAATTACTTGTGAGTGTATGTTCTATGTAGAGTGTAGTTTTCTGTGACTGTAAATTCGCACATCATTGCTTATACGCGATGACATTTTTTCTGTTCAAATACTCTAATTGTACCTATTGAACATTCCTCTGCCTTAAGATTTATACTGACACGAAAATAACCTTCGACTATCCATTGCGTGACTAGTCTAACTCTAACTAGTGACCAACGATGAAATTAAATAATTTAATGATCTAAATTTCTGGAATCCGAAAGACAATAATAAATTGATTTCATTTCACGATAACTTATATTAGCCTTTAATTTCTGTCTAATAATACTTCATGTTGTACATTGAGTGAAATAGGCCCATCGATAGTAGTTTGTCTCCCAAACAGTCGCGATGAAACCTACGACGAATTTTTTCACCGTGACTTAGACGAAGCACCACAAATAATTCGCCTCTGATCTCCCTCGCCAGCTGCTTGTTTTGATATAGAATTTGAAAAGAAAATTAATTTCATCCGTATTATTTTTCGTTTTTGATTGCCTTTCCCGTTTCGTTTTTCACCCCTTTTTACATATTTGCTTTTCACTCGTACCTCCTCTTCCTCTCTCTCTCTCTCTTCCTTCTCTTTATTTACTTTACTACTTTACTCTTCAGAATTAAAAAAATCATGATTATAAAGGCTCTTACTTTTTCAACAGATAATTTTTTGGTATTCGTTAAAATAAATTTCAGTATTACTACTAAGTATTTACTTAGACAAATGAAATATCATTACTTTAATTATCATCAATTTAATATTAAAATAAAATTAATATATTGATTAATAGAAAGTAAATATTTTCTAATAATGAATATTATTGGTTGCGATGGGTTAATTCGTGGAACTTTTTCTTGGAAATTAATTTTACATAAATTCTACCAGAATACTTCCTATTAGGAATTATTTTTAAGATTGTATAAATATTTCCTCAATCAGAAATCAATTCTAAACTATTAACCATTCATATATCAGAGTGGACCTCACAGATTATTTAATGAATGTCACTGCGCCTCCTCCTATCGATTAGCTATTAGGGAGGAGGAATGGTCCGGAGCTAAATAATTTAAAAATTGCATTTTCTCGTTGTTATGAAAATTCGATTTCTTAAATTTAAGAACAGTTTCTAATTTACTTTGATTTGACGTTAAAGACTAGACTAAGAAGCAAAAGAGTTTCAATTATCACCGTAAGAAAAAAATAGGAACAGGAATGTTAATAATAAGAAGCTGAAAGCACTCCGTGGCGTCTTTGTAGCACCTTGGGAAGGTTGGCAATGCAGACTTCATTACATTGTGTGCTTTAATCTATAGTTATGAATAACCTCAGGAAGTGAAGGATAGCCGATATTGAGCTCTAAAAAGACCGTATAATTCTTAAAGATAGAAGATTCAGTTTCTTAGCTCTATATTGTATGAATCTTAGATGTGGAACAATCCATTTGATTAAATATCATCGGCTTGTCCTTTTCCTTGGATTCCCAATATCTGATGGGTTATAATAAGGAAATATCTTTCATTTCCACATCAAGTATACAGCTACAAAATTTGAAGAATAATTACAGAAAGAAAACTTAAGAACAGAGCGAAAACTTGTGTGAATCATTCATATGTTGGAGAAAAGTAATTATTTGAGAAAACTATTCGTTGCTCATTTTGAAAAACACTCAAATAACGATCGCGTGGTTGTCCTTTAGGTCAAGAAGTTGAAGGTGAAAGAGAGACTATGTCAACAGAAAATGTCGGATATTGATCTCAACGAAGAAAGCAAGAAAAACACTCCGTTTTAATAAGTGCACGGATGAACCTATTCTCCCATTACGTAGGAGACACTTAAAAATGGAGCACCTCCCTCTCACTTTCGCGGTGAATATCGACTCGAAAAAAAGCGTCACACATAACAAAAGGACACGTGGACCCGCTGTTTCATTGAGCTGAATTTCGCGCACCATGTGCGTCGAATGCTATAAAAGGCGGAGGGGTGGAAGGCAACGGCTGTTTCCCCGCTCCTTTAAGGAACTCCATGGTTTTGCGGCGAACCTACGCCAGACCGCATCAGGGAGATGAAGAGGGAGGTTTCCTCAGACTGTGACAAGGCCGTGGAACCATTCGTCTCTCGGGCAATGATTGTCGCCACTCTCTCGGGAAGAATGAAAAATATGAGGGAGTGGACGGTGCGGGGGAGGCCGATAAGGGTTTGTTGCCATGGAAAGATTGGCTCGAAGGGGGAGACGGATACACAAACATCCTGACACGGGGAGTTAAAGAGTAACATCTCACATCTGAACGTCGAGGAAACGGAGGGAGCAAACATGAAAATAAATAAACGAAAATGGGAGAGAAGAATGGATCTGTGGGATTCGAATATTCTACACTCGAATGAGTTCACAATTCACGTACTGATTTTTAAAATCTCAATTTACACGATTATTTAGACATTTCGATATCTTCAGTTATCGATTCCATCTAATATAATTTTTAGTATACTACTGCTTTTGTAAGTTTTCTTTTATATCTTTTCGCTTGAATTATCTGACTATTTTAGCAGGTTTTTCATCCCCTACTTCCATTTGAATGTTTCCATGCTGTGGTTTTTGTAATGCTCTGATTTTTTTGTTTTAATTCACAACTGCATCTAAGGATTTCCTTTCCATTTCTATTTATATGCTGATGTTTGTACATTATTTACGTTTTTGCCAATATCATGGTGGACAGGTTAGTTGGAGAAAGAGACTTTTCAGTCTCAATTTCGCCTTAGAAAGTTACTATAAGAATATATCATTATTAATTAATATCGCAGTAGTGCATATATGATATCTATCTTATACAGTTTTTCTTTACGCCTTTTAACTTGCACGATCAGCAGGGTTCCTCAGGTTTTCATAATCATTCGATGTTTTGTGGATCTTTTTCTCTACGATAATACCTTTTGGATTTTTCATCCACAGCTACTTCTAAAGATTTTCTCTCTGTGCCATTTAACCTATAGATTATTTACATTCTTATAAATATCCTCGTGGCTTGGGGCGAATGAATGTACAATAGTTCAACTATATAATTTGTTAGTGTCTCGTATCTTAGTAATGTGTCGGATAAATAATGACGTAATTTTACGTCTCATTTGTTAAATTGGATGTGTTCTATTTTCGTAATGATACTTAAATACATGCATGTTATGAAAAATCGTCCCCTTGCAATGAATAGTTTTCTCTGTAATATTGGTCCCCGGTTCGATCTCAGGTTACAGTAGTTACAAAGGGAAGTAACGTAATAAACACAAGTAAAGTTAATTTTAATTGTCTTTAGTTTCTATTTATATTGAAAAATTTAATATAAAAGAATAATCGTACGAATTTGAGACAAGTTAATAAGAAAAACACATAAGATTCTTATTTTTATCGCCGGTCATTGGACACCCTCCTTTGAGAATCAACTTGGACTTGAGCTAGTAATTTTAATTCGAAATGTTAATCTAAAGGTACTTTAAGGTAGAGAGATTTTTCTCGCATATTCGAGGAGCTCGTCATGAGCACTATGAGTGACAGATCGGAAAGTGGGGACTCTTGGGTCTTACATCCAACTTTCTCTCGCTAAGTAAGATGGGAATACGTCAATAAAGTTTATGTGGCGTGAGTAAAAGATGCGATTGTCTGAGCTGTCACAGAAAAAATCTCGGGGAAACTCCGAGAAACGGATGAAAAAACTTAGAAGTCGAAAGTATAGAGAGGGATAAGCCCCGAAAGAACGAATAAAAGTGGAAACGAAGAAAGAAGTGGATAGCGAATACGAGGAGGTAGAGAAGAGGATAGATTAAGAAAAATTCAAGAGAAAAGGAAATTAGATCAATTTATTGTTCTTGTATCTCAGATTTGGAGGAAATGCGAAATTGTAGCCGACTGCTTTTCCGTAAGCAATTCAGCGAAAAGCAGAATTCTTTTTGACTTCAAGTATTAATGTTAATCAAGTTATAATGTTAAGAAGTATAATATCTATTACATTGAGTGTAATAGGGAGTACAAATATCTTATATCCTATACATGTCGCGAGATAACGCATTTATTGGGGGAAAACACAAAGAAGTCAATTCGATCTTTTGTCGAAGCATAAAATCTATCTTAGCTATGTCACACATTACGATCCTGCAAATAAAATGCTTCAAAAATATATTTTAACTTTCATAAAGTTACAGAAATTTGTTAAAATTGTTTCCGAAACCCTACAAGGCAAGAGAAAGGGTTATAGGTTGAATGACACTGAGAAAATTCCGAAAAATCAATTCCAGAAAATGCACTCATCTAAAAAAACTCCAAATAGAAAAAAGGATATGAAAAAAATCTGAATGGACAGGGACTTGAACCCGAATCAGCCAGTTTCCTATCGGTTGCTCTATCCATTAGTAGCAATGCAGTTGATGGATCCGGGTTCGAGTCCTTTCTTATGACCCGCTTCTCTTTGGGAAATTTATTATTCATGTTAATGATTATTAGTTTTTGGGCAATACAAGGAATGTGATATGATAGGATAGATGGGAGAGAAAATGAGGTAAGAAGAAAGGAGGGGAGGGTGGCGAAGGAGTGGTTTCTGCGGCGGAGGAGAAATTCCGAAGAAAATGAAAATGGATCCGAAGAGATGTGGGATCTGTGGGGAGTTTTCGTAGAAAGAGGGAGAATGGTGAGGAAGGGAGAAGACCCGAGGGATAGAGGAATTGAAGTGTAAATGCCCCAAGATGCTCTCTCTTAAAATCAGCGAGCTCCTTTCTTCCTCGGGATTTCATACGATTTGAGTCGATGCAATTTTATCGTAGAGTGAATTTAATAAAGTGCTCGAATGAAATACATTGAAATTAGAGTGGATTATTGCGAGTAATTGGCATTTGACTCTTTCTTTCCCTTAAATGTTTAGCCGAAACTCGGCGAGTTATTTTATCTCATTTGTTCGCTCTCAGAATTCGCTAATGATGAAGTGCTGTTTTCGATCTCACATATCTTTCGACAAAAAAGAACTTAAAGATCGATGCCAATTGCGGTGGTTATTAAAATTGCGTATAAGTAGAAGCCGTTTGAATTTTTTTCCATTCCACACATCTGGATTTTTCGGGAAAATTAGACTCTCGGAATACTATAGTGACACGTTTTCCTTCACACAGTTCATACAACGAATGCTTATAAAGCATGAGTTGAGAACCGGTTGAACCAAGATCGATTAATCGATCTCTGATGGGTATTCGATCGATCGCGACTAGTGAATTTATTTTTTCATAAATTCGAATTTTTATTTTTATAATCATATACGTTCGATTAAATTGAGTGCGAAGCTCCAAAGTTTTGATAAAGTACAAAAAGATATCCCAGAGAAACAGAATTACGTCTATTCAAATTCTTTTGTCAAAAAGTACCAAATTTTGTTCCTTTTTATCAATCACAGTCAAGAAAGTAGTGTCGATTGCAGAATAAGAAAAGTCGGCACAGCATGATACAAAGCGTTAATTGGACCATTGTATTCCGACCAGAGGGTAGATATTCTACTTTTCTCTCAAACCACATAAATGTTTCCTTCGTTTTGGGATAGCCAGAAGGCATTAATATCAGGACACTTGGTTAGCGCACAGATTTCAACTCCATCCCGAGGTTTTAAAAATAAAGATTAATATCCCAAATGTGCCTTTTGACTGATCAATGTACATTTTCAATCAGTGCACTATCTAACCATAATTATTTATTTGATTATTACGCTTCAGTTGCTGGAATGATTCTAACTTTAGTTAACTTTAGATTCTTTAATGATTTTGTCTCCTTAAAATTGGAGGAAAACCTCTCCAAAACATCCCTTAGGCAGGGAAATAACACGTATAAAAAGTTTAATTATTTATAAACATGTAATACACGAGCAAATTTTATACAATATATGAAAAGATTTTATAAATCTATGTAAGTACTAAAAAATTGCATTAATGATATTTTCCTATAAGGCAAAATTCAGCTGGTGAATATATTAAAAACGACCTTAAAATATATGCAAACAGTACGCTACATACAATTTCCAAGTGTTATCTTGCGAGCTAAAGCGAAGTAACAATTGTAAATATATAATCAGAAGTAGTAGTGGTTAATTTTCCGCAATAAAACTAAATTTTTCCCTTTTTTTTATAACGATTTATCCTTTGAAGGTTACTTCGCATTTAAAATAGTTATGTTAAATTTATTTTCATTCTTCGTAAAGATATGCATGTACCTTATTATCACCAGACTTAAAGTGGCTAAACTAGACTTAGAATATTCGTTTGGTTCGTTTTTGCTGTCCCGAGAGTTAAAACTGACATATATTTTGGATCTCTCCATCTATGAAATGGATATTTGAACACTTGTCCTCAATACCGAATCTGTCCCGCACACCTATCCTAGGTCTTTCTTAGTAACTGTTTCACATTTTTTGAATACACTACCGGTTCATATGAAAAATCCACCCCAGTATGATCTCTTAAAGATAAGTTGTTGAATCAATAAGTTTTCAATGAAGGTTATATTTTTGTGTCTTCATAATTCAAATTTCTCTATTTAAATATATATTGTGAATTCATTTTATTTGTTACTAGCATTGAATTAATGCCATTCTATCCTCATTGCACTGTTCTTTAATAATTCCTTTTGTGTAAGCTGACACGTTATTGTAATAATATTTTGTTTATATAGGAAATTCTAAGGCCGTAATTAACATATGAATACTAAAAATATCTTTGCAATTCCAAATTATCGATACGTTATAGCCCAACCGATATATTTTCCTACACAAAGTGTTCTTCGCAATGCTCTATGAGGAAATCCACCGTCTCCCAAGAGAAGAGATTGCTCTTTGTCTCGCCAGCGAATCCGCGACGGAAAAAATCCAACCTTGGACTTCTTGACTTCATCTTCTTGAGAGGTTTCCACGAATTATCGGCGAGATTTTTTACGGCCATCAAATTTCTCAACGAGACGAGTATAAAATAAGGCAAGTGGCAGGTGCCCTTGGGGATTCGGGCCACGCACCTTACGCAATGCACTGGGCCTTTAAATTTACAGCGTAAGGGAATGTATTCATTAGTATAAGTAATTAGTGAGGAAGGGTTTTGTCGTGTACGAAGCATGTCTACAAGTGTAACATCGTACGAAGCAACATTGATTATTAGCAAGATAGGAAAGAGTTTTCCAAGTTGTAAGCCTTCCGGGGCTTTTAGAAGTATCGCCGACTCATTTCCCTTATCAAGAAGCCTGATGCAAATACACAACTTTTGGTTTCCTTTAATGATGCTCTATAATTTTTTGAAACCTGCCTTTTCCTTAGTTTCTTTCTATTTTGCGGTTTCGCAGCTTTTTCACACCCCCTGTTGAGGTGTAAACTTCCTAAGCGCTTACTTAGGTTTTTAAACCTACATCATTCATCTGTGCACTATTTTCATTCAATTTCATTCTTTTATTGTTATATAAGGAAATTCAGTCTTAATCACGCCCGAATGAAGGCGTTTTCTTATTATCATTACTATACCGAAAGTGCAAACGATTG
Source organism: Pachydiplax longipennis (assembly GCA_036926295.1). Lineage (NCBI taxonomy): Eukaryota > Metazoa > Arthropoda > Insecta > Odonata > Libellulidae > Pachydiplax > Pachydiplax longipennis. Next base: position 5,176,589 of record JAVFKF010000024.1, on the reverse strand, counting down.
AGAAAGCTTTCTGTAAAAAATACATTTTGCCTATATATTACCGTTAAATAATGATTATTCCCTGTTACTACAACAGAAATGTCTTTATTCAAGTTCACACTGACTGACTGAGAAGTCAAAATAAAGACCAGTGCAAACATTCTTGGCTTGGATTCCTCTCGAGAAAAGCGGTCAATTAGTGTCCACAACTTTTGATTTTATAGCTAATTCGATTTTAGTAGTTTAAAATGCATCAAAATCGCAACGGCTGTCCTTATTTATAGAGAGTCACTTAGAAATCAAAATTACCGTTTGCTTCTGGCCGTTATTTTCTTCATAGCTGTAATTCGTTATTCTTTCTCTATTGTGTACCTCGTAAATATTGTTTAATGTTGAGTGATAAATAACAAACATTAAGTAATTGAAGAATATGTGTGTAAATTAGACTATTTTTCAAAAATATAACATAAATATAGCACCAAAAATTATTTACATGATCTGTCCTCTCACGCTCCACCTCTAAAATGGCGCCTTTTCTTCTTTGGAATTTTGAGAGAATAAAATGAAAAGCAAAACAATCCCATTGACACGAACTATGAGGTATTCTTTATCAGCTTTGTCTCAGGGCAGTACTTTAGATTACAAATTCGCTTGACGTTGTTTCCTTTCGTCGCAATCTCAACTTGATAAAATATATCGCATAAACCAGAAAGGGAGTGTTTCATGGTTTAGTAGTCTTGTCTCTCTCATCACTTCTGTTATAAAATTCGCTATCCCTAATTGCCTATAAATATATTCATTGAATCGTAGAGTGAAAAATGTGACAAAAACGCTCTCTTAATGAGAAAATCAAACCATTCTTTAATAATATTTAGGCAATCAGCATTATTCAAACGCCGTCCCGCTTATAGCGCGGCTTTCGCTTGGTCTCCCGGAAAATTCATAACCGGTGCTTTCAACCAAACAATATGAAAGTATCCCTTCTCACATATCCTTCCATGAAATCACGTCCATTATCTTCATCCCTTATCATCCCTCGCCATGTCAAACAGATTTCCTCTTTTTTGTTTCGAAAGAATTTGGGAAATGGTACATGTGGCAGAGGAGGTATTCTCATACTTGGCCCAAGTTCGCTTCTACTTTCTCGGAATCCACATATCTTCCCACCGACTTTATTTTTTATTCGACGGATGAGTGAAATTCTCTCCCTCTGTTTTTTCCCCGGTTCGTCTATTGATCAAAGTTGCCGAGTATAGGAAGATGCGTGGATTTGCAAACTTCTTTCTCGTGCGCCGCAGTTCCAGGAAAGCTTTACGTTTTTAGGGCATCGGAGTTAAATTTGCAGCCTCGTCTTCTCTAGGGGATTTCTATGGTAAACACTAACGGAAATTATTTACGAGATGGTTTGAAATCAGACATGGTAATAGAAAAATAAGCAGCTCGTTCTTTATTTTTATTTTGTTCCGTTCCATTACGTGGAATATATTTAATAATAATACTACTATATTTATCAATCCAGCGACATTCAAAGGTATGGAAAAGTTATTGACATTTGTTTCATTGTAAGTAATAAAAGCATAAAACTATTACTAAATTCATCGCAAATTATGCGCCTAATTACGTGTTATTACAATTGGTACGATTTGTGCAACCATTATTCATTAGTAAGCGATGACAAAAGCCATGCTACACTTCAGTACTTTTTAAATACTACTACTACTGAAATTACGGTAAAATACACGTTTTACATTATATTTACATTATAGTCTCGATGACAATTTGTTTCCGTTGAAAATCAAATATATATGTTTCAGTCACTAAATGCTTATATCTATAGATATGTCAATATATAATATTCTAGATAAACCTTGATCGTTAAAAGGAGAAATGTACAAATACATACAATAGAAAAATTAATTCATCCTTATTCATCCTTCATATATTTTGTGAAATGTCTATACAAAACATATGTCTATAAAAAATATGTTTGTTACAAAACCCAATCTATTTCTAATACAGAAAGAGAGAGAATCTTCACATATCAGGAAAGTTGTGTATATTGGTGATTTGAAACTCCTACATTTTCAATTCTTAATGTGTTTGAAAGTTGAATCGATTTATCAGATCGTTTAGGGAATAAAACCATCAGGAGGTTGAATGTAACATTTATACAGATTGCATCAGTATTTATTATAACTATGTTTAGTTGAGAAGACTACTTAACTCTGGATACGTTATATACTTAAAACTTTTCTAATGCAAACTAAAAATGTTTTCAATCCCATAAAAAAAACACAATTTTTATATTCTGTTTCCTTGTCTGTTTGGAAGTGATTGTAATTAGAGGCCGCGGGAATAGCGTAATAATATTAACTTTCTCAAATTTTTATTTAAAGACACTTTCTTCTATGCAAAAATATGGCAGGCATTTGAGGAGGGTGTTATCATTCTATCTTATCGAGATGTTAAATATATCAATTGAAAGCTTTTTCGGAGTAGATAATCTTTCTGTTCAATTTAAATCTCATCCTCTGTGAAATGGAGGCCCTTGAGTTATTTTTATACGAGGAAGCCCTTTATTTGCCTCTTTATTTTATTTTACATCCGATACTCAGTTCGAAATTTTTATCTTCACTATTCTATTTATATCGCATATTGCATCGCTCTGCCAATCTTATCGGCGAGACATTCAATTGTTATTTACATGTCTTTATCGCGCGCTTGACATCATTCCATTACATTTAAGATAATGTTTTATATTTAGCAAACGGATTAAGTTCAGTTGCTATAAGGAAATGCTGAGCGGGTAAAATAGATATTGGAGTAAGATACTCGTCATTGATCTGAATTAGTAATTCACTTTTGCTCTTTGTTTACTTTAATTTATTAGAAAGAGTATGAGCTGTATGAAGCGGATTAAATTGTCTGATGAAATCATCCTTCCATTTTTCTCCAAATGCAATTGTTACCTAAAATAATTTAACTTCAAAAATAAACCTTATCAATTATCCATATATAACTGACTCATTTTAAACTTAAATAAGAAAGCAATGCATGGTTTGAAATATTCCAAAAATTAATTAAATAAATTAACAATTTATTTTGTGGTCCATAATAATCATCCATTTTTTGTTTAGTTAAATATATTAAAAAATTATTTTGTGGTGTGGATCAAATCATCCATTACATGTTTTAATAAACCTCTCTGAGTTCGCCCACCTGGATACTAGGCTTCGATGGATAATTCAAATGTGGGAAAAGTTTTTTACTTGGAACAATGCTTTGAAATTTTTTAATATTAATGTGATTAAAGTTTAATTCCATTCTTACTAATGAAAAACTAAAGTTTCAAAGTACCGGATAATATCAACCCTTCCCAGGGAAGTATCGATGTTTAAAAAGACAATACCTGGATTCGAACCCGGATATTTCATTTGCCGGTCGAATTCCTTAACAAAGTAAATTTTTCTGTTATTGAGGTATTTACTTTCTTTGGTGAAATTCATTCTGGAGCTACTTAAATGAAACAAAACTATTTTGTTAAGTGCAGCATACGCGTTATTCAAGCTTGTAGCAAGAATTCAAGTCCATCATTCGTTTAATTGGTTCAATATGCACTATAATGTCAAGTAACTTGCTTATTTAACATCAAGATTTAAATGAAAATTATCATTTCAAGTCATTTATTAATTAATTTCTTCTTCGGTTTTATTTTTACTTTACTTTGAAACCATTAATAATTTACAACACTTCGTTAGGTTTAGTCGAACAAAATATTTCATAATTATCTTATTACTGCATAAATAAACTAAACATGTATTATTAATTTTAATACTATTCCGTTTGGAATTTTTAATATCGAATTGGATGTCAACGAAAAGCGCCATCAGCTGTGGACAAAGTTTATTTATTTATTTATTTTCCAAATCCCCCACAAACATCCATTGTTGGAAAATTACAGTGGTGGGAATCAAATACAGACAATATACGCAACCATTCCCTAACCAAAATAATATCTTAGCATTCTGCGAGTCTAACCTGGGTTTAAACCTTAGAGCACTCTAACCACTCCGCCATCACTAAGTTCACTAGGATAGATGCTAACAATTCCTGAAATTGCCTTGATATTCCAGCTGACACAGAAAATGCTACTAATCTGCTGCTTTCAGATGTTACATTTTGTTGTTACGAAGAAATGGAGTGTGCGCTCGGTTCTTTTGGAACGTCCTTCACTTTGAGCGCTCCGCTTAATTCAACTCACTAAATATAATGTTTTGATGCAAGAAGAGCTTTCGTTTTGGAATTCTCCACTCATCTCTTGAAATGGATCCCTTTGAAATTCGAATCTTGCGTACGCCGTTTTTATCGCTCGATTTACGTAAGGCCACAGTGAAAACAGATAAGCCCTCATCTTTATTTTGCAACAGAAATTCTGCAGTTGTTCGATTATTGCCTCTTTCTTCTGACACTCGGCGTAACAGAGATTTGCTATAGACTGTAAGGGAATGTTACTTGCTTTAAAATAATGGAAACCGATCCTTAAGAACGACAAACCTTTATTTATATAAAATATATGAATATCATTTCCACGCCATTCTACCTTGTAGAACGGTAATTCCATGTTCGGGAAATAATTCCATTTATGAGAAATGATTTCTCCTCCTTTTTGGCAACTTATTATTTTGCTTTTAAATTTCAATGCCTTACAGTCCAGTCTTCGTGACTTTTTCGTTAACATTATGCAGTATCTATAGCGTATAGAAGACCTTGAGCTACGTATCGGATAAAATGTTTTAGTTTAGACCACCCTTATCAACCACCAAGAAAAGTATCGGTCTCAATTATCATCGGTGTATTTCTATAAGGCCAAAATGTCTTCCATAAGAACAGATTGTGCGATTCTTAAAATGTATTTACCGGGACGATAGAGAATTGAGAAAGTAAAAATATAAAAGAAATAAGTTATTTGTTTATAAATGGGAGAAAATATTACATATCATGGATTTTTATATTCTTTCTATTATTTATTTATTGTCATTATATGCTGTAGTTTGAGTGTCGTCAGGTGGCAGCCCTTAAAATCGAAGATTAACATTTAATATATAAACATTAGAAATCTTATGAGTTTTAAAATTCCAAAAACCTCGCTACAATTACAAGAAGTCCTGGAACACTCACAAAACAACGACAAAACTTGATATCCTGTTGCTACAGTTACTTCACTGTGACAGTTTACATCGTTCCTATGGCAAGCTACATATTAGTTTCGCAATCATTACACTTCCAATATAGAAACAATTGCAAATCTTTACAAAATCACTCCTCTATTTTAAAACAAATTCCAACAAGTACCTCTAAACTCCTTTACATTCGGTAAGAGATTTTGAGTAGATGAGGAACTATTTTAAACTAAGAAACACACTGTGCCAGTATCGATCTTATCCCTGTCTCCTCATAAGAGGGAGTAAAACTTCTTTTGTCTTTTCAGTAGCGTTTAAAACATTCTGTAGAATAAAACGCGCTTGTATCTTTCACTCTCTACGTACACCTGGAATGTCAACTCGTTTTATAGCACCCAGTTGTTCATAGAATGCCCAATACGAATTAAGTAATGGGTTAGGACTTTGATGAGTTCAACTCATTTGAATTCAATTTAATAGGCAGATGTGCTTCTCTTTTATGCAGTTGTCTTCGAAGAAAGAAATGAGATTCTCTTTGTCTACTTTATGGGAATACAAATTTGCTCTAAAATTAATCAATCCCGCTGAAGATTATTCGAGAGCTCGGATTTCTTTAATTTTCTCTCTTCTCAGAATGTATTTTTGTTTAAGATAGATTTCATACAATTTTTTTAAATTTTAACACAACATTTAATTTCTTCCTTCTCGTTTCTGCCGTGCGACATCTGAGAATAATTATAAAAGTAACGCAATGAGAACTTCCTTCTGAGGAACGTCGAAGGGGAAGTCATCCTCAGTGTATTCTTTGGCAATGATTTTGAGGCCAAGTGTACACGGGGAATCGAAGGTGAGGGCCTCTTACGGGACCTCAGTTAAATCTGCGAAGGATGACTTGGGCGTGATGGGTAATTGGAGTTCTGTTCGTGGATGGAATGATTCCCTTTACGACCGTCAAGCGCTAGTAGTATTTCCGTCGGTGTTTCGCCGGGATTCAACGATTTTCTCTCTCTTCCTTCCGTCTCTCTCTTCCTTCCTTCTCTCTCTCTCTCTCTCTCCTTTGATTCGGTTTAGCACTCGCTTCCGTTTCCAAACGTTATTTCTCGTTTCGGAAGATTCCGTTTGCGAGCGATATTAGTTACGAAGAAATCCTTTTTCTTTCACGGAAAATTGGCTTTGTTTTTACGTTTTATGAGATCTTTCGTTGATTTTCTTGTGATTTCAATACTATTTTTCGTTACATTTAATGTCATCGTCCATGGAAATATATGTGGAAAATATAAATATACAGTTTTTGTTAAACGAAGGCAACATATTCTAAAATGCGCAAAAGCATAAAATTTGACGGGCGTGTTGATGCAAAATCATATGTTGGCAAACTTACATACTAACACTGTAAACCTTCTAAAAGTTGTTAAATAATAGTAATAATAATCGCAAAGCGAGATTAATGAGTCTCTTCCTTCTTCTAACCCTTCGTCATATGAAATTTATGAAAAAGAATGTAAATAAAGTGCACAGAAGAAATCGACATTGTGATATTAAAAACCTATATTTGCTCTCAGGAAAAAAATATACCAAAACAGGAAAACATCCGCAAAAAGGGATGTGTGAAAAACCTGCGAAATCTACAGATAGTTAAAAAAAGTAGTTTTTTAGGGAAAGGCAGATTAAGACATATGAATGCAAAAAAGTATACTTTAAATTTCTAATATAATAAAACATACGTTAGTATATAAAAACATCAAGAAATGAAAAAGCAATTAAAAGAATGAAGAGGAAACGTTATGCTTAGCAATAAAAAATAATGCAAATTCACACTGATACAAACAGATTTATAAAGTAATTGAGTATAAATTATAAGAAATGTGGCATAACAAGGAAATATTTTCAATGTTTAGTTAGAAAGACGATTGTTTAGTAATAGTAATTTCAAAATTATTTCGATAGCTGAGGTCACCCACGTGAGTCTCCTCCGGAATTGAACGCTTTCACTAAAGCATTTTTCACTTGGCTATTCGAGTCCCTTTGTTTTGATAAGATTCAACTTATCATAATACAATAAAATTTAAATTATCTTTGGTTACTCTGAAAGTGATCTGACTAGACTCAAGGGGATTATTCTCCAATATACTAATGTTCCCATATTAACAGCCTTATGAAATCTTAGATAATTGTATGGATTTCTAAATTTTTAATTTTTCCCTGCTGTAATTGTGCACTTAACTTAAAATCGCCATTTTTAATTGTAGCCATTAAAAGGTGTCCTGTTCAAAACTTGTTTAATAACTGTTCGTAAAAATGTCAAAAGAGTACGTTTCTCTCTTTTATTTTTTTAAAGGAAGATCTTTCTAACGAAAATGCGGTTTTTGTCGAGCAAGTAATCGATTAAAGGAAACACGCAAAAGAAATCATTTTTCGAATAAAATAGCGATGGAGAGAAAAACTTTATTCGAACCGCAAGCTCATTCCAGTTCATCCTTTTAAGTGCAGGAACTTACATTTCTGGTCATTTAGTAAAAACGTGGATTTGGGAAACTTTGTAAGATAATCTCCTCAGGCACGGAGTTAAATGGAACGCACTACGAACGGTGCACTCCCATTGCGTCTTCGGAATCGCCAGCTGTAAAGTTCGCTGTGACCTCTTTCACAGAAAAATGGAAGTAAAATCGAGACAGTGGTGAGGAAAAATATTCGAAAGGAGGATTGGGAAAATCTCTTATTGTTGCATAACTCCCCCACCAAAAAGGACGAGACTAAATTTAACTTATAAAAATTTACGACTGTTACTGCATAAATATGATCCTTATGAAGAATAACTAAGATTGACTGCTTTCGAATTTTAAATACTTTCGAATTTTAAATTAAATCGTAATTATCATTACAGAGAACTGAAGATTTAAGTAGAAACCTGAAACGCCTTAAGCGATTCTATAAAATTTTATTAAACCTGATGCAACACATGGGAATCACCTGACGCACACCACAGAGTACACCAGTGGCTAATTTTTGTTGAAAATCTTACAAAAGTTTTTCTTTCCAATTTTAAAATTTCTGTTATTAAGCTCCTCGTAAAGTTTATATGTCGCTTTCATAAAACATTGATGTAGATGATTTTGGTTAACTTTTTTGCTAAATCAATATCGATTATGTTTACATCGTTACCTTAAAATAATTTCCTCATTATATGAGGTATCTTGAAAGAAACTGTTATACTATTTCCTTCCTGGGTATTTATTTTCCTGGAATACTACACTTCCGCAATCTTAGTTAATTCTCATTCATGCATCTGTTTTTTCACTGTATGGGAATAAACTGCTTGAATGCTTCAAGCTAATGGGTGACATTTTTCGAAGAATTCCCCATTATTTTGGGTAGTGCTTAAAAATTAGGAATTTCACCTCAGGAATTTTTCTAACAGGAAATCTAGCCCGCCTGGTGTCGAACCCAGCTCCATTTTGGAAGATGTCTCTGTATAATACGAACGTGTCTCCTCTATCCAGTTCGATTTTATATTGGGAAGATCCTCAAACATAGATCCGTATTCTTCTTTTAAATTGTGTGGTGCTCTGGCGTCGAACCAAGGTCGACACAAATGATATTCACATTCCGTATTTGTATCTTCCCGGGAAATGCTCTTTTTCGAAACATTTTTGAAACCTCCGGTATACATTTTAGATGAAAGAATTTAGCGCGCCTGGTGTCGAACTCAGAACCATTGCTGGAGATGTAGTTGCACATTACGTTGCAAAAGCTATCTCTCTAACTATATTCAGTTTTCTTTTAAAATGTGTGCTAGAATGGTGCTCTGGCGTCGAACCAAGAATCATTAGGATCCAAAGCGTTTCTAAAATACATTCATGGCTCACACACCGGGTTTTGGATATCCATGATTTCTCCTAATAGTTCTTGAATAGTTTTCTATTAAGTGTCGAAAGCAAGCATTGTGGAGGGTGCGAAGGAATTCCCCTTTAAAAAGCTCGGGTTAACCGAAGTGGATGCCTTAAAGGAATGGAGTAGGGATTTGGGTAAAAAAGAAGGAATAAAATGGTGCGTGGGGTGGATATAGAGGCATTCCGAGGTCCGTCTACATTGGCCTCGGAGGGCTTTGATGGCGAGTCCCAGATGGCGTTAAAATCCCACCGCTAAGGACAGACAATGCAGCGAAAAGAGGTTCCCTCGAGAGAGAGGATAAGATCAGACCCTCCCACTGAATAATTGAAAGTAACGCGGATTTCGAGGACTTGTGGAGTCGACGAGGGAGAGAACGAAAAGTCATCGTAAAGGAAGGGACCGTTTACGGTTAGTAGCGACATGATCGACGCCTTCAAAATGATTATACATTTTAAGATGATGTTGTGGGTTTTTTAAGATATCTATAAATATTTATGCGAAAAACAAATTTACCTTGCAAGTAATGTAAGCTATGAGACATCTTCTCACCTTATATTGTCGAAACATAATCTAAACGTAAGACGCGTTACATTGTTTATGTAACCATTGCACTATGAAACCCCGTTTAAAACACTCCCGCTTAATAAGCGGTTTTTCTCTGTCCCTTGCACCCCATACTTATGGTTGAGATACTGTTTAAGACGCTCTGGTACCTGCATATAACGCGATTTTTGCTGCAACTGCACTTCGTTGTATCCTCCCGATATACCGAAATTTGTTTACATTATTTTTCTTCAATTTTCCATCTGATAAACATTGCTTCATTGAAAATTGACCGAAATTAAGTAGCAAAGGAAAGTAGACATTTCTTAAAAAATATCACGATGAGTCAAACAGCTTAACACAACAGTAGTTGACTCTAAATATCTATAGCTGAGGTAAGTTAAGCAAACGAAAGAAGATTCCCCTTCGTTTTTAAGGTGTAATTAATCTTAATAAAAATGAAAAATAAACTTCCATTATTCTGGTCTAAAATAAAAAGAGCAATATTCAGATTAAAACACGATGTTCATTCTGTCCCCTGAAAATCGGGTTTTACTGTATAATGTGAGGAATAAGAGTAATAATATAATAATATTATTAAATAATAATAAATGTGAGGAAATACTAATAGTTAAAGACAAGCATCGAAAAGATTCAAAATCTTAATTCTTCTTAAATGATTGCTAACAATCGCTAAGTGTTTAATTTTCTAGATAGTTATAACAAATGGCAAAGCAGTAGGCTTGATGGGTATTCTGGGTGATATTGGGCTGTGTATTGTAGTTTTTCCTATTAAACTTGCTGTTCACGTCTTTGAAATTTATGGATTTACGAACGTATGCACAAGTGAAATTCTACGTAATCATTATAAAAGAGGCTTAATTCAATGATTTGGACGTATGGAGAAGATGAGAGATCGTATGTTAAACAATGGGCATTCCAAAAGATATGTTCAGTTTACGAATAAACAGCAAATTCCCGAACGAAAGCTTCATAGAGAGAGCTCACTTCACAGGATAGATTCGCGATCAATGTGTGCCTTAACATTTTATGACGAGTTATAACTTTAAAAAATTTTATAAACCGGGTGTAAAATCGCCAATCGTGCTTTTCATGCATGCGTTTGTATTGAAAGGTCCGCTTTGTTTTCCCTAAGTATTTTACATCCTTGTTTCGCGGCCGAATTATTTTATTATTCGAGAATTAGGTCAGTCATTCGGTTTTTTCACAGAAGCTATGGGATTTGATCTAAACTGCGCAGATGAAAGAGATGAAAACTTTTTAAGCCTACCCTGAGCTATTCAATAATTTGAACGCTCATGCATTTATAGATATGCTTGAGGTATCACATCGTTCAATTGTATAGTGTATTCAGTGTGGAAGAGAATGATGCACTTCTCTTTTCCTGTACAATCCCTTCTTCTCATTCTATCCCTTTTCCACGCATTCTTTCCAACTTGTTCCCGACATCGCCTGTCTCTTCTCATTCCCTTCTTTTACCCGACGTAGTGTTTTGTTTTCCGTCGCTCTCTTTTGCAGTAGTTTTACGTCCACTCAACCATTCCCTTTCTCTTCCCTCCACACGATAAATAAGAAAAGAAATATTACCTTTCTTCCATCTCTTGTAAAGAAATGCGCCGGAGAGAAATTCTTTAAGAATGCCTTTTATTTTATTTCCTCCGCTAGCGAAAGAATTGTGAGAAAATCTCCAAAGGGTATTTCAATACTCATATTAAAAACTACGCCTTTTCAAATTAACCACCTTTACGGGATGCATTCTTTTGTGACAAGTTTAAGAGCACAAACATTATTAATTTAAATGGTGGAGATACTCAAGTCAAGAAATGCGCATATAAGCAAAAGTTGAACCCCACGCGGGTCGGACTGTAAACCTCTTTCTTTAGGTAACTCAGTATTTGCTTCCACGGAATGTTTTATAAAATGATCTTTTAAAATCGAGTACGCATGTAGTGTATGGGACCCTGCTGAAAATTCTTGTATTCGAGAATTAGAAAAGATACAACGAAAGGCCTTTTGCAAAGAACTGTTACGACATTTCGGTGATGCTTCAGGACCCAGGATTGAAGTCTTTAGAAGAAAGAAGATTCAAACAAAGATTTAATTTACTCTATAAATTCAGAGAGAATAGCCGGTATTGTGCCTTAGGTGAAAGAGGTCCTGGGTTCGATTCTCGGTGAGGTCCATATGGCATCAGAAGTCGAGATATTTTTCAAAATGCTAAAACTACAATATGATGCTACTAATCGTATCAAAAGGATTATCACGATAAATTTGTTCATTTTAATGCTCTAATTCGCAGAAATCGGTAAATTTCTCTTTCGTGAATTGTAAGCATACGTTTGAATAACTAGAGACCGAATAAGTACGAACCTTTTCAGGAGGTATTTTAAAAGTGACATCTCTGAAGCGGTTTATGCTCCTAACGATATATCATCTTTTTCATGTACGATATTTATCGCATTTTGCATATTTGATATTTTATAATGTTTTCTGTCTTATTTAATACAATTCTTATAGTTTTGCCTGTAAGCGCATAAGATCGTACGAATCAACCATTCCGTACTACTGTTATCGAGTATATGAATAAGCTAACGCCATCCATTGGCTGTCATTGAGAAATATCGAAGCAATAGAGACAGGCGCCAAAATCGTCAAACCGTCGGAGGCAATTCCTCTCCCACGTGGTCGCCAGAAGTGCGATAAAATGAACCTGATTTTACAGCTTTTTGTAGTTTCATGAGTTACAACTCTAACCATTTATTTGTTTACAATTAGGGGTTTCGTTTATGAATTCTTGTCCCAGTCAACCATCGAAATTAACTTGAAATTTAGACATCATTGTATTTTACATACATATTTTTATTTTAAAAAAGGTTGCTCTTTATTTCCACTTGGAAAATTAATATAATTTAACATAGAAATGCTATGAATTTGATTAAAATTTGTATATTTTTATTATATTTGCATTACAGCATATCTTATTTACTTATTTCTTTAATATTTAATTGTAGAATTTCAAGTATACTCTAAATTATAATAGTAATAAATAAATTTTGAATAAGCAAGGAATGGGTTTAGGTGATTTATACACGAGATGACGTGCACCCAGAAAAATCCCAAGAAAGAATAGACTTGAAAAACGTCCGGTTGGACCGGGAATCGAACCCGGGTCTCCCTATCCCGCCAGATCATGTACCGGCAATTGGAAGACCTGGGTTACATTCCCGGTCCCGTCGGACTTCTTTCAAGTTTGTTCTTCCTTGGGAAATTTAGAATGATTTGTATTTGGAAACATATGTTTGATGTCCAACATAATAAATGAATTACGGTAATAATATAATGTGATTTCATCTTGCAGTTTGTCTTTAATTTTAGATAATTCTTCAGAATGTTAATAAACTGCTAGCTCATAATTTTCAGATTTCCTAATATATTCTCTGTCCATTCTATTTCTTAATGTATTTCACAATTACTGAAACATAACACTTCTTTGTCGTTCTTTGTAACTATGGCTATTTCTGTTTGTAAAATACTAAATCTTATCATCTTTACTAATTACGACTTTCTTTTATTTTCAGGTATGTTTCAAATGTTAATGAATGAATTACTCTCATCACAAAGGTAAATGACTTTCAATGCATATTCACATCGTGTTTCACATAGAATGCTCACTTTTAGGGATAATGCATACCAAATTAGATATCATGTTAATGTGACTAAGGTTTTTGTGATATCACAATTTATTTGATAGAGAAATGTAGTGTTTATTCATTATTTTTACAGACTCTGCAGGAACAAGCACCAAAACTCACATCCGACCCACAAGTATGTACCATCATTTTCGCAGAATATGTCAAAGTTGTGGAAATAGAATTATTCCTTATGTAGTCGATGTACGTTATATTCAGCATTGAAAAGCATTTTATTCGTAGATTTACTGTTTTTTATGTCGTTTAATTCTGAATTGTTTTTAATTGATTGTGTATTATAATGTAGAAGTTGTAGGCAAATTTTCTTTAATGTTGGTAATTAAAAGCAGAGTATTTATGCCAATAGTTTATTCTAGATTACCTTGCTGAATCATTTTCATGTATATGAGTTAGATTTTTAGGCCGCAGTTTTAGTTTTCAGTTTTTATTACTAGGATCATTATTATGAGTACGTGAAAAATACACGAAAAACACGGCATGAACTTCATAAATACTTCATATATGATTTTTACTATGAATAAATTGAGAAATATGATAGCCCACTTGCAAGGAATAAAATGATGTTGAATTTTAAAGTATTAGCTTGAAAAAAGCAATTTGACGATACTTTAATTTGATACAAAGAAATGCTTCAAAGATAAATGCTGTTTTTCCCAATTTATGTTATTAAAAATATATCTAGAAACGATATTATTCAGCCTATATTCCTCAGGAAGTGGATTTGAAGGTTGGAAATATTAATGAGTAGTCCCTTAAAGATGTGATTGTTCAGGCAAAGACAGATATGCATGAAAAGATACGCAACCTTCACATTTGGAAAGTAGAAAGAAATGTCGACGCCTCGGGCATCATGAAATTTGAAATGCAACCCTTAGTTTCATTACCCTCAATTAAAATCAGAAACATCCCACGTTTTCGAAGCTATTTTTCACAAATCACTTGAAGTTTCCCCTTATCTTAAATCGATCGATAGAGGCATTTTAAGGATATTTGCCCAAAATAAGCAAAAACGTATCTCAGAATTCGTCAGCATTAATATTTTTCTGTTACCATATTGTAAGAAATATCAGTCGATAGATTTCGCTTTACAAAGGAGAGGTTAAATGGTTTCTATTTTGGCTAGTTTGGAATCTGTTGGAAGGAGAATGTCCAATAAATAATTTGCTTCAGGAGAAGGATATCGAAGAATTCGTAAGGTGATATATTATATATCCTTACAAGACTTTTAAATAGTCTTGTTTAGCTAAAGTGATCCGTTAAGTGAAGATTTATTACATCGTAAATAATATCCATTTGTTTCAAGGAAAATTATTTTTATAATTATCACCACAGATAGACTAAGCTAGGCTACAGATAGGCTCGATGTTAGTCAATGCAATTGTAACGAAATCATATTTCCATTTTATTTCATGATGATAGTTTCATTTATAACATGGACTAATTTTCGTATTTCAACTTAATAAATATGGAAGTATGATCCTTCAAATCACAATTCCGAACATTTTGTAGATCAAAGTTCTTGCGGGATGCATTGATGTTATCTTTCACATAAGTGGAATTTTTTTCTGGGAAAACATCCGTGAAAAATGTACTATTCCGAAATTCAACTTTTAGTATAACTGGACAGTGAAAGAGAAGAAATGAATTTTACGACATAAATATGGAAACTTTTATGAATATGAAAGTATTTTTGCCAAAGAAGTGTTTTCCCTCGGGCGCGATCAGAGTACCAAGCTTGAAAATTCAAATATGCGTGGTGTGTTAACCCTAAGGAAATCTGGATCTCAAGTCATAGAAATATTATAGAATTTTAAATCATAAAAGTGTTATATAACCGGTTTCTATGAATCCACACTTTACACGCATGATTACGATTATTAATAAGATGATTAACTCCTTGTTAGAAACCTTCTCTCACTCTATTTTTCTAAGTTATTTAAAGAATCGATACAAATTTGGAGTATCGATACTGTGAAAAAATTACAATATCGAGAGCTCGATAGTATCCAACATTTGAGTATAGTGGTAGTTATATTTGAGATACTTGATTATCTCAAACATAACTTAAATGTTGCAGAATAAATTGTTAATAATCATTTTTATATCTTTTTGTTTCAAGTAAATTCAGAAGTAACGAAGTAATATTTACATATTGATATAATTATAATAAATTCATTGATTGGTTGAAGTCATTTCGACTTTTAAGTTTTACTGGAAAAATTTTTCATACTCAATTTCTGTTTGAACTTTTTGCTCTACAAAACGAGATTTGTCTACGAGATTCATTCATGTTTTCTCTTAATATGTTAGATATTTTACTGATAAAAAATCTCAGAAAAATACCCTTTTCCGACAGTCAACTATAACAGTAAATGGGAATTGAAGCATTAGAAATAAAAGCAATGACAAAACATTTGGAATTTTTTATGAATTCGAAAATATTTGTCCTTAGCAACGTATGTGTTTTCCTCGGGCACAATCAAAGTACCAAGCTTGACCGTTCAAAAATGTTTGGTTTGTTTGCTGTGAGGGTATGACCAAAAATCGGGCGGTAGAATGAAATTTAATGTAACCAACGCTTGCACAAGAGATGTAATGGAATCCGGTCGCATCCCTTTTTAAAGCGAATCTCTCTTCGCCGTCCTCATCATTCATTCCTTCTCAAAATATTATTGCGAACCGTATCGACCAAAAGTTCTTTTCGATTCGGAGAGTTCTATGGAAGGAAAAGTAAACTTTAATGGTGCGATCGAACAAGAAAAGTGTTTTGGAAGTTGTCGTGGCGGATTGACAAGCCATTTGCTGAAGAAAAATTACAGCAAGGTCGGAATGTGCTTCATGCTACGCATTAAAACTTGTGAGGGAAGATGAAAAGTCATTCCAGGAAATTATTAGAATTCTGAATGTTAATGATAAAGGGAATCTGGAGATGGGCAGAATCGTGTCAAAAAGAAAAAGTTTTTAATAATCCACAGATTAGTTGGGACTGATGAGAATTTACGTATCGTTAATGAGATTCTTTGATTCATCAGTGATTTCAGCGTGCCTTTGAAGGATGCGTATTTGTACAAAGAGAAGTACTACTTTCGTGATAGACAAAATAAAGAACGCAAGACAAATCGTTTTAATTTTTCGATATCCTCGATTGCCAGATATACATATTTGAACAATAATCTTTCCGTTAAAAAGATAACGTTTTACATTTGTTCAGATATCAATATCCTATTCTTAGACAGCATCCTTTCACTTTCTCAACTCGCTGCTATTTCACCCCAACCTGTCACTTGCTCCTGAAATCGCGGATAAAAGAGTTTTGCCGAGATTTTGAATCGATATTTTTTATTTGAAAAGTCGTTTTCAGGTTGTCACTGCATTTCAGTGAAGGAAGGTTTACTCAATCGATCGACATCCATGGGAGTGGACAGACATTCATAGGGCAGAAATTGGATCGCTTACTGTGATTCGGGAATTTAAATCAATATTACGTGAAATTTCTCAATTATTTGGAAAAGTCTTAATTTCTAGATAAACTTACATTTGGTCATCTCCGCTGAAAGAAGGATTAAAAACGCATTTGTGATATCATGAAAAAAGATGGAATGGTTTAATTTTCTATTTATTCTGCTTACCTCATACATTTAACAAATTTTCTTCACAAATATCCTCCGTTGACCTTTTGTTTGCATTTACATTCATTTCTATCATTAATAACAACCGTAGTTTGGTTCCTTAAATTTTTCTCATTATTATTTTTGTTTATTTCTTATATTTTATACTATACTAATGAATTTAAAAAATATTCTTTAATTCAGAATGTACATTTATTCGATGCGACTAGTATTTTATACGAGTAGACAAATTCAGAGTATTTTCAGGGTATCATCAGAGTATCTTTTGGATATCTTCATGATGCCTGAAGATGTCTACGAGGCCAGCCGCATCAAAATAATTTATATTCTATGGAAATTGCGAAGTAAATTTTAAATTCTTTAGTATGGTCACCTTAACAAAACTGAGCTTTACCGCATCAAATTTATTTTTCAACTTTAATTTATTTGCTACCATGGCATCCGTCGTAAGTTACCAATAAATGAATACGTAAAGCCCAATGCTTCGAGGTCATTGCACATCAGCGAAGAAATCGTATTAATCTTTTATTCCTCTCTCGTGACGTCGATTGTTCTTCCGTGCATATTCACGCTCAAACACGCGTCTTTCGGCGTCTCTTTCCGATTCCATCACATCACGGTGCTCTAATTCTGTCTTCCGATTGAATCAGACGTATGATGTGCATTAAACTGGTCCTTCGTCCAATGACGTTTAATTATTATTTGCTAATCGGGTAACGTTCCATTTTCTTGACCGGCGGGGCTTTGTTTTCCTCCGAGGATTTTATTGCAGATTAGAGCGCATGGACATGTCCTAAATTTTAAGCCTTGTATGGAAAAAGTGGAAATAGAGATAAAAAAGGAGATTAGCCGATTTTCACGTAGAAAGGAAAAATATTTAACGTCCGCTCTAATTTGTTTTAATTCCGGCGAGCTTTCAGCGCCGTCACTTCTCAGACACTGAAAAATGAAAAACATGCTCGCACTCCCCTCTCTTTTCATTACATTCTCTTTCACAGACACACCTTCGCCCAACGTGCGGCAGATATGTTGTGATTTATTCAATCCAATGCATCCGGTATATATACAGTAGAACCCGTTTAAAATGCTCACACTTCACACTTTATGCATGGATTTTTCTCGGTTCCAGCCAATCTCACACATTGCAATACCTTCTTGCTTATAATGCGGGTTCTCCAATGACCCCACTACGAGACGAGAAGGCAACCAGAATTACATAACTATAGTTTTTGGATTCTATAAATATCTAAGGCTTTAGCAAATAAAGCAAGCTGAATATGATTTCTTCATTTCAGTCGCACGTATTTAAATATTAGATCCAATAATCCCTTCTCTTTCTAATTTAAAAGAAATAATAATGTTTAATTCCCTTTCATTTTAAAAGAAATGTGAATTAGCAATTTTCCTTTTATAATAGAATTTCCGCTCTCCTGTTTGGTTCCCTCGAAAAGTATCTTAACCGGGTTTTACTGTACATGTGTAGTCTATGCTACTTATTAGGGTTACATAAACATTGCAAGACTAACTTACCGAATGCAGTCATTACCCTGATTTGGACCAAATGGATACTTAGTATGTACAAACATTGCTGTGAGTTAAGCAATCGCGTGTAGATGAGAAAGCCGTCGTTTTAACTGACAGGAAGAATCGCTATTACTTCACTCTTATGCTGTGACATTGAATATAGCTTCAAATTCATCTATACCTAGCGTATGAGAATTCTGCAAGGAAAAGTGACTTTAAAGTCGTTTTCTACCTCATCGTCGCTTTTTATTTCCCGATTCGTTGGTATTGCATCATTTCGCCAGTATTGACAAGATGTCCATTTACATTTCATTTTTGATTCAGGAGGTTATTTATTTTTAGCCGAGTATGCTTTCCTCGTAGACGGTAGAGCAGGATTGTCCGTGTGCGGTCTACCGACAGCTTGTTTGACAAGTGTGCTCCACATATTCCGTTCCCTTGCCAGTCAATTCCTCCGTCTCCTTTTTCCTCTACGAATGATAACGACCCTTGTCAGCATGAAAGGTGCGGCGTCATAATAGGGATTTCGGCTCCTCTCTGCAGCGTGTCTTTTTGCTCATCTATTGGGGGGCCAGTCAAATGGGGCGGGCGAAGAGAAAGCTGGATTTTGTAAAGAGCAGGAGATTTTGTTTTATTTTCGACGCCGTGTATGGGGACGGCGATGGGCAGTTGTTTTTAGTTGCGAACGGCAACAACAAGTGGCACAGCGACAACAGTTCTATCTCCACTCCCCTGCTTCGGTCAGCTTCGCTTAAAGGGCACAGTTGAGTTGCGCTCTTTGCTAGAGTATTGCGGTCTCAACAAAGTTAGTACAGTTTACGACAAGTACGTAACAAAATCTATAAGGAGAGGCCTCCGCAACGCATTCGATTTTGATCGGAGTCTCTGTGCCCCAACTCTGGAAGCAAACAATCAGTTGCATTTATGCAGACGATTCATTATAAATTAAGCTTAATCTTAAAGGGTAATCTTAAGATTCCTTTCGCGAAGATGACCATATTTAGAATTTCCGTCGCTAATTTTTCTGGCTTAACCCAAAAGCAAGAAGGAAGTTCATTCTAGGATCGTTTCTTTTTTCTATTCTCAACAACTATGAGCCCAGATATATTAGCGATCTTTTAAGCTTAATGTCGTATCTGCTAGGATGAGTGAGCCTATTAATTTATTCTACACCTTGGTCTTCATGAATTCCTTCGGATCGCTGCCACAAGATTTTTAAACTCCTTTGCTGTCTTGATAAGAATCACTGCTTCGGCGAAATTATTTGGAATAAGGTTACTTAACTACCTATTTACCGTAAGATGACTCGATTTTTCTTTTCTTTATTTTTTCTTTTAGTGTCATATGTTTTATTATTTTTTATTAATTTGTATATTATTCTCTACTTTTTTGGTGTGTTTTAGGGTATTTTTTGTATTTACTACCCTGCTCCAATTTCTTAGGGCAAATAAATATATTATTATTATCTTCATATAAGTTCGGTTATAATTTTTCTGAACTTAATCTACCATTGAATTTTCAAATCACTGCTAACAACTGCCCTTAAGAGTATTTTCGAGCTATTGACAAACGTTCACTTTTTGGTCGGGTGAAGAGATTTGCGAATTTCCAATCTAAAAGTTGCTCCGAGAACATGGTTTCCAGTAAGTGCTTTTTGAAAAGAAAAGAATAGTATTTTTCATTCGTGAAGTTTGGAGCGTTTCAAATTCTCTCTCAAGATTTAGTGCGGGAATTTATCCTCAAAAGCTAGAAGTTGAATATTGGAAATTTCTGAAATGTACGTAATGAGTGTTTCATGTACCGTTCATGACCTCGAAATTTAGCGGGAATGCAAGCATTGTCAAATCCTCTATTTTTCTATCAATTGTCATTTCCTGTTAATTCTGTCATATCTGCTGATTCTTAAGTCACTCTGTTAAAACTCTATAGAAGGATATTCGATGGAGTTTTAACAGAGTGATATTTAACGCTTGCCAATTCTACCTTCTTCATCCGGCACTTTGAATTATTTAAGAAGATTTGATGTTTCTCATAATAATTTAATTTGCATTAAAAGTTATGAGAACGAGAGTCAACTCTGGTAGTTATATGGCAATTATTGTGTGGTGTAATTTAGATTTGTCTGATAATGAAATTCTGCACTCTAGAGAAACACTTATTTTTCCACTCCTCACATATTATGTGTATTTATGTTGAAGCACTAATTAAGAGCACTTTTTGATTTCATATTTTTCCATATCTGTCGTAATTAAAAAAGTCTAGCTGAATGAAATACCCTAACAGCAAGCTTTAAATCTGTGAAATATGTAAGCGTATAGATGTCGTGATCACCGCATAATTTAAGCCTTTTTCACGGAAGTGTAGAATAATATCCATTTAATAGCACTAGTATCCAAGGTTTTTTTTGTAGAGATAGAAAGAGTGTTCAGGCATTCATTAATTCTTTTGAAAAACGGACTCTCTCTGGCTTTTATGATATGATATGGGAACGCCAACCAGTCTAGGACTTAGTTGGAAATATCTTTCGCAGTTGACATATCTCTCTTTAAAAGTCCCCGGGGATTTCTCTTTGAATCGATTGTCGTTTTGGAAAGAGGTGTCTCCGCCACGAATACAATTCTCGACAGCGATTGTCACAATTGCATATAAACGAAGTAAGTGAAGTCTTTTGAGTGGAATTATGCATACATTTCAGAAATTTACAAAGGCAGAGAAGCAAGCGTACAGTATCACGAGCAGCTTCTCTCCTTCGGTTGCGAAAATCTCTGTAATTAAAATTTGGATCATTTCATTTATGTAACGAGAGCTAAAACATTTTCCTCATAATTTAGGACAACTCATAAAAATTTCCAAATGAAAGGATGCTTTTATATCATGCCGTCATCCATAAGAATTAAATTTTACGAAGGAATTCACGACAGATATTTAGGTTTCATAGTTCTAGCTTAAAGTTGAGTTGTATTTATTGACCAAACATCGTTTTTAATTATGAATTGTATCAGTCATGTTTCTTAAAATGTTGCGTATTTACATAGCTGCTTTGTCATTTGCATGGCTTGCGTGTAGGCATTCCATTACTGCATCTAGTAAATTTATTGTCTTGTAAATACATAGTGGTATACTTGGTATGTTATGATGTTATTAACATTTTTCCTGTGTGTGAATTTTGCATGATTTCTTTTCATCAAACGGAGGTTATCTCCTTTGGTAGTGTATTTCAGTGGTGGGCGAATGGTATTGAACTGTAATTTCACGTGTGATCTCTGCATTGTCGTCCTCATTGTCATCGGAGTGCGTCGAACTTCCTCTTGGATTCCGAAAAACACTTCCGCAAAAAACACTCTCGTTGTATCTCCGTTCATTATTCCATTTAAGGGCTTCCGAATATGCTGTCGAATTAACTTGTGCAACGTCTGAAAAAAGCATTGGCTGAGTATGGAAAACACGGAGCAGAAGTCAATATAAGTCTGGCGGAAACGAACAAACAACGCGTAGCGCAAGTAATGGGAGGGTTGAAAAGCAGGGATGCTGCCGAAGGGGTGCAGAAAAGCGCCGGATTTATCGCACGTCACGTGGCTGCTCCTTTCCTCCTCGACTCATTTTTACTTACGTCATTCGCAGTCATTTATCCACTCTCTGTTTTTTAAATCTGTTTCGGGAGTCGGATTTTAAGCTATCAGTGGCCCTAAGCGCAAAGACTCCCACTGTATAACATTTTTACATAATATACTGTAAAATATATGCCATAAAGTGCTTCACTTAGATAAGAAGAAGCAAATTACCGAATCGTAAATGCTGTTTGCATAAATTTACTGTGAATGATGGACAGACCTAATACAGTGATATCAATTATGTAAAATATCCTATAAAAATGTATTAATTTATTTATTCGTCACATACAGCATAACAATACTAATGTGCAGTGATAGTGTAACAAGTAAAAGTATGGAGATGTAAAACCATAAAGAACAAGAAAAGTAACAAAGAGTAGAGAAAAATAAGCAATATGTAGTAAGAATTACAAGGTCTGGTGTGGGTTAAACTTAATTTTTAAAATGTCGATACAACAATTGCCCTATATTTTTCTATAAATGTTATAGAAAATTCATAAGCCCAATCCTATTGAGCCCTACAAGGATGAGGGCTATCACCTAAAAGTAAAGCCCAAGGCCCAGTGTGGGATTTGGCCTAAGCTGGCGGTACTCACCGTGGGTAATCGACTCCCACAACGCCTTTTTTCCAGCTATCCCCTATTGTGCTTAATTGTATATCCACCTCTGACGGTAAAACATCAATCAGCTCTCATGAATTCTCGCTTTGCTTTGTGCACCTTTGATCGTAAGCGAAAATCTTTGGGTCGTTTTTGTTCTGTTATAATCTGCGTTGCGTCCACTGGAAATTACGGCTCATTCAGTTGATGGGAAAAAGAGAACTATTGGACACGGAGAAAGGTAATTTTTCTTCGAAAATGCTTTCTTGGAAGCTCTTGTTAGATACAGATCTTGATCAAAATTTCCGTCGGACTGAGGCATTCTATGAATAGCGAATTATCAACTTAATTCATCAGGAATTGTAGCCTCACTAAGAATATTCAAGTACGTTTTAAGGGGACTGCATTCTCCACATGTTACTCCCCAAAATAATTAAGGACTCCCTGATTGCGATACATCAAGCAGAATCACGTTCAATTCATAGCAGTCTTGTCTTGTGAAGCTGCTGTGTTGGTGAAGACATCTCACGAGCTGCACTGAGGTTATTTACGTATCTTACAGAGTGTGCTATTTCGTTTGACATGTTATTCTATCGATGTTTAATTCGCCAGCAATATTTCTCTCAAAGATTGCATCAAGAGTCTCACGTTCTAAGTCTCTTCTCTCAGATACTTAGTTAACAAATTAAATACTTAATTAACAAACAATTTAATTACTTAATGCATTACAAACTATGCATCTATTTACAATAACCGCATTACATTAATGATCACTATTCATTATTTAAACATTAAAACATATTTTGCTGTACAATGAATTTTACTATTTATTATTTTAAGTGCAATAGACAAAGAGACATGTACACTAATACATAGAGTCACATATTGATTTTATTAAAAAATTCTTCTATGCTATAAAATGACTTGTAAAGAAAGCATTTTAGTGAATCACGAATCTTTTTAAGAAGAATGGAGGCTACATCCACAAAGGGGCATTCTTTTAAGTCATATTTACTCTTTCTAGTGTTGTATGTCCTCTACCTTTCTCGTTGACCAATCTGCAGATTCTTCCCTCAGCAGTGTCATTCCTTCAGTCCCACCCTCATGATTCCATCGAAATATTCTCTCAAATGTCCAATGGTTAAATCCCAAAACAGATAAGTCTCGCATTCGTGGGAATGTGGAGTTGAGAGCGGACTGAGGAAAGAATCGGGATTGAGAGACGATAACGTGAGAAAAGCAAAAGGATTTTTTTGAATGGATGGAAAATAAAGGTAAAATAGGGAAATATCATCATTTCAAACTTGAGTGCCGTGACTCAACTGTGAAACTTAAAGAATTAAACTTCATCTTCAACGTAAAGTATCGTTGTACTGTAAATGAACAGGAAATACCGGTTCAGACGCTTTTCACGAGAGAGAACCGTGTTATAATCGAATTGCGTAATGCTACTTGCCCTCCCGTCATAACTTTTAAGTATGGTATACTTTTCGCACAGTGAGTGAGTTTTCCTTAGTTGCTTAATTTTTGTCATATCTCTAAAATTTACCAGAGATATAATTTGGGAAGAATAATGATTTTTTTCACACCGGTGGTGAGAGGGCATCATGATCTCTCTAAAGACCATTCTACAGCTCACAAAACAGGAGGACGGCAACGTAGACAAGGTAAACATTTTGTGGTCCATCGAATGAAGCTAATGATTGCTATTGCAGTACATCTCCGCCGTTTAATTGGGTAGCAGAGCCTTTTAAGCAGTATCCTTATTGCGTTTCGTATAAAAAGGCCGCGTATTAAGAGGAGCAACGTCTTAAGCGGGTTATAATGCACTTATCTAACAAATACTCTATGGAAAAAGAAGAGAATGAAATATTAAAGAGAACCGAGTAAAGGAACAAAGGATATACAATATCGTTTATGAAATAGCAATTTATGCGCGTGAGCAATATCGCAACGTAGGTCTCCATTCGGTAAAAATAACAGTGCTTGAGATTCAACTGCATTCTTTCCTATGGGTTTCTTTTTCTCTCACTACAGCCAAAATTCTCGATTATCTTTCCAGTTCTCATTCTCTCTACTTGTTTTCGGTGGAATTTCTTTTCTTTTGATTTATGTGCCATCGACGAGGATTTATGGTTATCCTGAAAGCTATGAATTCCTCAATGTGAGTGGTAGATTTCTTCTTTCCTAAACATGATGGTGAGTTTTATTAACCTCGTACAGGATGGAGATTTCAAAATGCATTTTCCCTGCTAAATGGGATCAATTCCCTAAGATTGAAAAAATGTGTTTACTTTAAATAGTGAGTGAGATTTGTCATCTGTCAAAAGCCAATATAAATTAAATACTGATTCTAATTGAAGATATGAAATTTCACAGTTGTAGTCCTGTAAGACATGAACTTCGCAATTAACAAGTATTGTAGATATAGTAGATGTATGTACCTCTATTCCAAAAAGAATATAGCCTGTCCTATGACAATTTGTCAAAATACTGACCTTCTAAAAATCAGCGTAGTGATAAAAACTGGGTGATTCGTAGAAGGTCCAAGGCGTATTTCGAGAAAGTTGCCTTTCGATTCTCTGACGTATTTGGCGAATGGAGAGTTTTTATGACCTCTCAGAGCAAAATGGAGAACAAAGTATTCAATTATAACCAGTCGGAAATTTTAGAAAAATGATGGATGCAAGTAGTCAAGCAGCTCATCTTAAAAATACATTTTGATAAACAAAAGAATATACTAACGATCTACTAATTATATTTTATTTACATCCATGACGTATACTATGGTAATTGTGAGGAAGAGTAGGAAGAAATAAAGTGATGATTTTAGTTGAGGGAAATCCCGCCTTGGATAACGAAGTTTTGAAATTCGTTCAATCGTGAAATATTTCACTTTTTGGTAATTTTATTTCTTGACTTCATATTTCCTGAGACGAATTTGGTTAACAAAAGTAATTCTAGAAAATTTACCATCGTTAACCACTGTATTTCCTGTAAAGTAATTCAGCAGTTTTTGCGAATAAACAAAGATTGCAAAAATGAGTTCACGCTGATGTTGAGTGCCACAAATTATTCTTTTGGGTAAGAACCGCAGGAAGGAGACATATCCATGAATAAGAATATGCGTTAATATCAAGTTACCACTCTATTTCTATGATCTGAATAATTTATTGAAGAGATGAATTAACATTTCACGTCAGCCAAGAAACCTACGTTGGAGTAAATCCGAAGAAATATTTTCCGTCAGAAAATTTAAGAAAACATCGACGGACGCATTAATTTTGTCCTTTCTTTTCCAATCCTCATTACTTTGATCGCATCGAATCCACAAAACAAAGGCGACATCAGCAGGTGGATTTTTATCACATCCAAGCATCCCCTCTTACGGGATGATGATCCACGGAAGATGTTCAAGACAATGGCAGACGCTGTGTTTACGCGGATAAGAGGGGAGTCATAAAGAGAAGGGGAATCGTTTCAAACACATCCTAGAGTCTGGGCACGTCCCTGGTGACTTGCATTCCCTCAGTATCGATCAAACCCCCCTCTTTCTTTGTCAATTCTTCGCTCTTTTCATGCACTCCCTTCTCTTCTCTCCATCTTATGTTCCCGCGCTCCTTTTGTCACCCTAATTTCATATTCTCCGTGGGGCTTCCGGAAGGGAGAAAAGTTTCTCTTGGATCCGGTTTACTGGTGTTAAATTCTAATTTCCTTCTTTTCCTCGTTGACCGGATTTTCAATCGGTGTTATTTTCAACGGGTGCTAACGCTAACTTTCGATACTTTCATAGACGTGGTTACGTTTGGTTCCATGGGTTAGAATATGCGGTTCCAGAACAACATGTGATGCCTTTAGACGAGGGCGTGCCCAGAATGGCACGGGAAAGAATGTGACACGCAAAACTATACTTGTTAACTACGTTTCGCTTAAAAGAATGATACTCGAAATAGAAAACTATATTATCATTAGCTACTATTGGACTGTCGTCAGGTCGCAGTTACTAATTGCTGTTACACTTCCACTATCACATGAGAAAATAACATCATTATAATTACAAACACTCTCCCCCTCGTATCTAACATTATCTATTCCAGCATTAAATTTCTAATAAGTTTTCAGCATCTGGTCATAGCGCATCTGAATGTATTTTTCTTGAATTTTCATTCTCCTCTCAATTGCTTTATCAAACCCGTTTTTAAACAATTTACAAAGTAAATATTAAAATTATACTCCGATAAACCATCCGAAACGTCCTCTGGTGATTCTGTTTATAGTTTAATAAACTGCAACCAAACGGAGCTTCTCTTATCAGGAAGCAGACCGTTCTTAATCAAGTTTAAATATTGGTTATTCTATAAGGAAGAGACTCTTCGTTTCTTAAAGTTTTAATTGGCAGGCATTATCCCCTATGAACCGAGTTGCGTAAACAGGAAATTTCATCAAGGAGGATTATCTTTTGTGTCCGTGCTGCGTAAATATACTCGGCTGCTATTTCTTTCTATGGAAAAACATCGAAGAAGGGATTTTGGCCAACGGGCTTACTTTTCGGCACTTGAATATGAGTTTTATCTTCCGTTATCGGATACGCTCCTCAAACTATCGCATTCAGAATCGTGGCGTGGGAGTAAAGTATTAACGTCTCGACGGAAAATTTTCCGATCCACGGCGTCAAGTCTGCGCGAAAATATATTTCGCTCTTCAAACTCATGAAATGGGATCAGATTGTCGAGAGAGGCTGTGCCAAAATTCCGCCCGACCGATGATAACAACCCTTTCCTTCACAAACACTTCAAAACTTCGCCAACATTTTTCATTTCGGCTGGAATGATTTTTTTGCGCCGAGTAAAGAGCGGTGGGTCTCGCGGGATTAAGTGTCCAGCTCGAAAACAACGGCAGGTACTTGTGTCCTCGTGTATGGCCCATTGTTTACCTTGGTACATGTGTCACGAGGAGAATAAAACATAAGGATATTCTTCGCCACTTAATCCTCGTTGTACACGCAGCGTCGTCTCTTCGTGCAGTGGACGCCTCTTATATCGCATTCCCAAAGAGCCTTTCGACTGAATGTATACCGGACTCGGTGACGTTAATTTCCCCAAGCGTAGGCTGAGACTTGACAGGTTCAAGGTGCGGAGAGGCTTCTGCTTACACTCCCTTTCTTTCCGTTCTCTAAAGCGAATGTTTTCAAAATTT
The DNA here is from genome assembly GCA_036926295.1 of Pachydiplax longipennis. Classification (NCBI taxonomy): domain Eukaryota; kingdom Metazoa; phylum Arthropoda; class Insecta; order Odonata; family Libellulidae; genus Pachydiplax; species Pachydiplax longipennis. The sequence goes on along the minus strand of JAVFKF010000024.1, from coordinate 5,148,706 downwards.
CTTTTTCTACCTCCTCTCGTCTACTTCTTTTACTCCTGCAAGAGGCTGATGCTCTTACTTGAAACCCATCTTACGTATTTTCCACTCTTTTTGGGATATAATGATAAGCTTGTGAAATTTTTGTAACGTCCTCTTCTACGGAAGTATTTGCAGACGCTGGGGATGATAAATAGTCGCGGAATCTGTGTAATTTTATGCCTTCTCTTGAAGAGTTTAGGCGGGGTTTCGAAAACAACTGGTTTGCTTTGCATCGTTAATTACATAGTCAATAAATTAAATTGTACGTCAATGTTAGTGAGACGCGCGATAAAATGGAATACAATGATTTAGTTTAAATTATTAGGAAAGGAAAGTGAGAAAATTCGTATGTTTCTCACAGGATATTATATACGTATCCATATGATAGACATATCCTGTGAAAAAGGTCTCTCCGCTTTCATTCAGGTGGCTTTTCACAAACTAACGTCCTATCATTTTGAATTTATTGGGAAAGATTTCCATGAGCAAAATGATGATTTTGAATGATCTCCTATCATTAGACGGTGATTAATGTTAATTATTAGATATCAATGGCGCTGAGCTTGAATAATATTATAAGAAAGTTAGTCATTGTACAACATAACATATCGTATCTTTTGCTTGTCCCTAAATGTGCGCATTTATTCCCAATCACTCAATTTCTCAAATTTGAGTTTAACTACTTAGCAGTAAGGATATCGGAACTAGTATGGGATAGAATTAACATCTTTACAACAAAGTTAAATATAAGTATAACTCTATTAAATTTTGAATTTTCGGATGATGAAATTCTAACTTAACATATCCTGCTAGAATTTCTTTTCCCTTTCTTTCATTTCGTCACAACATTATTGTAAATTCTATAGATTTAATAGCTTATTTTCTAATAAGCTGAAAAGAATATTTCTTTTAGCAACATGATTATTTATTATGTGTATTTACTATTTTATCTCCTAACGAAGAAATAAACCGTCTAATTACTGTTCAGTTAATGCCCGAGTTGCGTTTGATGTTTAATAATGCTTTAACGCGTTAATGTAAGATGAGTATTGGATTCTAAATCATTCTTGAAAATTGTTATTCTCTTCACACCTTCTATCTTCTACACTAACATTTGCTTCTACATCATTTTAATTCGGTTCCTCCATTTCATTCATATCCCTCTTCTTATATACGCTGCTGCCACGCCTTTCCTCGCCATTGCATTTTCCGCCCCGTTTTCCCGTTTATTCCGATTTCCCTTTCACCACCAGCATCAGCTTCGACGAAATCCGGTGGCCCCCCGAAAGGGCGGGTTTCATGGTACGGAATGGGATGCTGTCAGTCCAAGCGGACGTCTGTCCATTGCGGAACACGAGTCGCTTGATTGAAATTACACGTTTTCTGATAATTCCTACATAAAAGAGTTTCCTCTGTCACAAGTGTATCTACATGTCGATAAAGTATGAATCTGACTTTGAAAGTGAGATGAGGATGATTGCTCTTTAAGTTTCAATATTCGGAATTAAAGTAATGCGTACATGTGAAAACGGTATCTTGGAAACAACGTATATTCGGCAAGTATTTCAGTGAAATTGATGCCCAAGGCAAAGCTTGTGATGTTTCAAATCCCGATTTCATAACTGATAATCTGAGATTCCATTGCTTTACAATCTACTGCAGGTAGTGAAGTATTAAATTATAACCATAAAGCAAGGGAGTTCAGAGTGACAATACATGTAAAAAACTAAAATAATGAGGTTTGTCATGGGAAAAAAAGTTATATAGATAGGTAGACCCTCCACCCTTATTGTGGTGGAGTGTCTATCTATCTATATGAAGCAGATCAATTTTCATAGTTGGGTAGTGTTCTTACTAAGAATAGAAGATGCATTGTAGAAGTTAGGAAAAGCACTAGTCAAAGAATCGTAAAGGAAGCGGAGGAAATGAAGGGTCTTGATAAAGAAATCAGGAAAATATTAGTAAAGTCCTTAATGTGGAGTATATTACTGTAGGGGAACTTAAGAAGAACAAAAGGATATCAAAGGATTAAAAGCTTTCGAGATGTGATGTAGAAAAAGTTAGTTGGGTTGATGGTAAAACAAACGTGCAGATGGTCGGAGAGGAGAGTGTTTCAATTGAAATAAATAAGTATTGGTAGAGGAAATGCTGAATCAAGTACACAGGGATTGATAAAGAAAGTGATCGGGGGAAGAATACTAAGGAAAAGGAAGAGACAAAAGATAAGGGTTGGGATTAGAAGTGAGGGAGATGGTATTGGATGGAGAATATTAAGGCATAATGAACCTACTGAAATAAGCTCATAAGGAAAGCGCTCATAATATACCGTAATAGAAGTTGAAAATTTCCTTCCTTTTTCTACATGTGGACTCAGGATGCAAACACTTATTATCACTCATATAAGCAATAAACAATATACAGTATGTAATGTAAACTAATTTATTGATGCATTTATTATTGTTATGAAATATGTCTCTCAGCACCATAGCACCTTTTCTTGCATACTCACATTTTTTATTCTCTTGTTTTTTATAAATAACCTAGTGATCTACCATACTGATAATGCACTGAATATTATCGACACGAATCATGTTTGATGAATGGATTTAAAAATATATTACAGAATTTTTGCACTGTTTTAATTTTGTTTCATTAGTTACATGCATTTTATTTTCTGAATTTACGATGAATGTAATTCGATATTAACAACTGAAGTGATCACTGAATGTAGGTACAATGAAAATGAAATGATGGATCGGTGGTTTATAAAAAAATCGTATTCAAAGTAAATCCTCATCGAAATTTATTTTGCTACCAATGATTTTTTTATTCTATGTGAGGATTACTTATTTTCATTTTGCGACTAAACCTATTTTCTAGACATCAGAAAACATACAGAATATTAGAAGGTGTGAAATATGTTAGTTGACACAAACTGTGACACGTAAGAAATACTTGACCTGAGATTTGTTTAATCCGTTGCTAGTTTCAGTGAAGTTGTAAAATTAAGTAAATTCAGAGGAAGAACGTTTGAAGAATCGGTATTATACAACCCTCATCCTTCGGAAATCCAAAATTGAGGGTAATACATTGAATTTCTTTAAGCTATTGCAATGTTGACGAATGGAATAATATGACCATGCGTCATGATTAATTTTAATTTCTCTAAAAGCAACTTATTTGGAAATTATTTAATCTTAATTCGTTTGAATTCTTGATGAATCTTTAAATTTCCCCTATGATACTGGATTAAATCTTTCTTATATAGCTTAATATACCTAAAATATCTCCCCAATAGCGAAATTCAATTTTAATGGAACTTTTAGATTAATAGATCAGAATATGATAATTAGAAATTAAAAGGTATATAAATACAAACACTACTTGGAGTGATTTTTTTTACCTCTGAATCTCGTTTGAATCCTGCGGAAAGGGTGTTAAGAATGACCGGTCATCATAAAAATCTGAAACTTCTGATGATTGAAGTAATAAAGAGAGAGTCGATAAAGAGGGAGTATTTGAAACAGCGAGATATTCGATTGGGTTAAGAAAGTGAGGAAAGAGAATGGACGAAGTGATGGAGAATTGTTTGAGGGTGTTTTTGCACCAAAACTTGGGAGTAGAAACCTTCACGTTCCACGAAATCCGCCGATTCGGAGTAATATTGCTGCCAACGAAAGTCGATTTTTAGTGGCATTCTGAGTGACCTAATATTGCTCGAGAAGAATGACTTCTGTGTAAACACAGAGGTTATTGCAGTATAAGAGTGCAGCAAAGTGAGAAAATAAATTTAATAGAATCGAGATCCTTATAAATCGTACTTGTTGAGGGTAATACAATGATATTGCTGACATTTAGATAGAACAGGGATTTAGTACTAGAATTGATATATCATTATTATATATTTAATATTATTATTTATATAGATATAATATGTATTTTACTAATTAGGATACGACTGATGTGTACGAGGATTTTCGATGTATGATTACATGGATTCGATGAATAAACGTTGATTTTTGACTATGGAGGATTGATTGCCAAATATTAAGACAAATAGCCTTATTTAGTTCAATTTTCGGCATTTTGAAATGAAAATGAACGAATTTAAATATTCGGGACTTCTTGATCATCCGTTTAAAACTTTTAATGACTTTTCTCCTTCGATTCTAAATGTTTAGTGAATTTATAACACTCCTAAATATTTTTATAAACAAGTAATGGATGATATATATAATACCAATAAATATTAATTATTTGTTATAGCCGTTGTTAGTTTCAGTGAAGTTGTAAAATTAAGTAAATTCATAGGAAGCACGCTTGAAGAATCCGTATTATGCGACCCCTACCTTGGAAATCAAAAAAGGAGGGTAAAATTAGGGAAATAGTCCTTTTAAGGAACATTCTCTCCACGAAACATAAGTGATGCTAAAGGAATAGCTAAAACGTTGGGTGATTACACGGCGAAAGGCGGGTTTCAGGATATTAAAGTAGATGTATAGGAAAGCTTAGATTACCTTAAAACGTTTCTTGATAATATTAATTTTCTCGAAAATTTTCATCCAGAAATCATCAAATTATGATAGTTATAAAGTTATCGATATTGAAAAAGTCACTCCAAACTTTTGTGTTTTTGATATCTATGTAATTACAAATATTCGCTTCGCACCTTGAGATTCGTTGCAAATAAGTGACCTAAAAAGTCGCTCTTTAATTCTCGATATCTCATTTGACAATTTGGACAATCGAAGGTCTGAAACGAAACCTTTTGCTGATTTATATTTTCCGATCGGACGATATATGAGGGGTGGAATTCCATTTTCGTCGCCCCAATGTGTGAATCGATTCAGAAAATTCTGACTATTTGTTAGACAAATGACTGAGAGCGCATTATTTTTCGTCGCCCCGTAATCCGATTTGTAGACATGTTCCATTCAGGATTTTAAATAACACCGATCGAACGAGAGAGATTGATAAATATCGGAGGGAAAAATTGAAATGTAATCAATGCATCTGCCTGAATTCTGTTACATTTCGTTGATAGGATTAAAAGTGTGATGGAATTTATTGGATTTATCGTCGCTCGACGCCGAAAATAATTCAATATTGACGAATCTTCGAATGATTGAACTCCGCCGGGACTAATGATCACAATTGGCTAATCTTAATCTTAGTGAAAATCTGTGAGGGGATAATGAATATAATAGGATAGAAATGAATGCATCGATAAACTTCAAAACCGTTAACATAGGACGTATCTAATTTATTCCTCATTTCAAAATTAAACATCTGTTTTTTATTTCTGAATTTTGTGAAACTATTGTTATTTATCGCTATTTTTATTAGGTGTTAAAAAAACTGCAGATATTTTTGTAACTTGGATTTAAAAAATTCACATTGATTTTTCTAGTAGCCTATATCATTGAATTTGAGTTTTTGGTGAGGAATTCAAATAGACATTTCCGCTTATCAATACACAACGTTCGGAGAGGAAATCACAAAAAATGAAGGAATAAGAAGAAATATTATCTCTTAAAGTTTAATAGATTATTAAACTAATCATGAATGAAAAAAATGAAATTACATAGGGAAAATAATTTAAGATACTTGAGCTAATCATGAATACTGTGGACTGTTAATAATAAAGGTTCCCTATGATGACAAGGACTATTGGCAAAATCAATGCACTCAATTAGTATGCCATTTACAACTTATCCTCCTCTTAATTTTCTCTTCTAATCTGTTTAAGTGTTAACAGATTATTACATTATTTTGTACATTACATTTATACATTATTTTGTCCTTATAAAGGAAAATAATTACACGCTTCTTTAATTAGACTCCTTCAAATTTAGAGCTTCAAAGCGTTCCACCTTTAGCGTCTCGGAAGTTATACAACGCAAATTCACGATTGTGGTCTCTCGTTGACCTTTCAACTACATAGAAAAGTGATTCATGAATAACGAAGAATGAGATAACTGGCCACAAATAATACTATATATATACTCGTATATATAAAATAGAATTTGCCTAGGACTGTAGGCAAAGGAATGTGGAGTAGCTTTAATTTGCCAGCCAGTTTTCCAGGGAACTTTGCATATTTTTAGGATGCATAAATTAAAATAAATAATTAACGCTCTATAACTGCATAGGGTGTGTTATTGTAGCGTAATATTTAAATATATTTTTGAATATACACGAAAAACATCAAGTTATTTTCACTGAATATTTGGAAATAAGAAATACCAATCGCGATGCAATAAAAAGGCAAAACAATATCTTCGATCAAACTTAAGATAGGCTTTTCCTCACATTTGCAATTTTCATCACACTGTCCTTTAACCATAGGCGCATCTTTAGCGCAAGAGGATTGATCAGTGCTCTATGCCCTGTAAAGATGCTCAGTTTGTATCCCTTGCGATTGTTTCTTCATTGTGGGATACGCAAAAGCAGTACAAATCATAAGAATGTACTGCACGCGGTTAAAGACAGTTTTCTGAAATATTTTTCAAGTAGTTTGAAGGGTCGCTCTTTAGGGATGATTCCGACCTTCAATAGTCACCAAACCCTCGTTGCAGGACTGACCGTGTAATATACGGTTTAAAAACCATTCTAATTGACAACAATTTCTTATCCTTGTCGTTTTACTCGTCCAAAGAGAAGCACCAGTGTCTTTGTGTTTTCTGATCGACATTCTACGACGAAATTAAGGTTTTCCAAGTTGTTATTGCTGTCACAGCATGCCATATAATAAATTAATTAAGAAAAATAATAATAGAATGGGTAATATAATTAGTTTAGTCATTTTAGTCATTCAGCCCAGCGTTTTTAGATTGTCGTTGAGTATTATTAGACTAGATGTTTAGATTAAAACAATTCCCTACCCAACTCAATGTATCTAATTACGAGCTCTTAGAAATGACTGCCGGAAATTACCACATTCTATAACCCATAATCACAATTGATCACTCCATTCTATGATATTAAAGGTCGAGAAGAACAAGGCAGTGTTCGCCCGATTCAAATGGACGATAGAAGAGGCAAATGTGTTGTCCTTCTTTTCTGCAGGAATAGACAAATCCTGATGATTTCATTTAATTTTTTCCTTCCCAATTAGCTGATATACAAACAAATACAATTATCAAATACACATATAAAGTTCTGAAGCAGGGTTTCCGGCATCATTAATTAAACTTTGAGCTCCTTCAATTTCAGTTATGCGATGTAAATCTCCTTTGGAACTTTCATAGTCTGCTTCATAAGGCCTCCCGCAATACTGGCGCTTAATATCGAAGCTAATACTATCCGGGAGAATTTCTAGTTGACAAAGGAACACACGACAAGAAATGAGATTTGGGAAGGCGCCCTGAGTCAGAGCAAGGATTTTATCCTTAGGATACCCTGAGGCACACCAAACTAATAAACAAGATTAGCAAGATCACGGAGGTTTTTGGTTAACATGTCCCTTTCTGAGCGGATGTCTTTATCCCTAATTCTATCCGTGGCATATTTTCGCTTCTCAGCCTTCAAAGGATAATAACGCCATCTTTTACGCAAATTTTGGACAAACGGAACCAGAAAAAAACATAATCGATGTTGCATATGATTCATATAGCGTAAAAATTTATAATAGACAAGAATTTGAATGTAATGAGGAAATGAAGATTTCACGAAGAAGGAAGAATAGAGCTAATTTTCATCAGAAAACCCCTTGTGATTATCAAAGGTAGTGATGATTATATTAATTTATGTTTGTTTTGTTATTTTTGATTTAATTCTTTCGGTGTTATGAAAATCAAAAATAATTGAACAAATAAAATGCATTTTCGGAATTTTATATAGATCGTGCGATTCAAGTAATTATTTAACCATGAGATTCAGCCAATTATCGAGAATAATGAATTCAGAAAACTGATATCTAAAAAGATGAAAGATAATTTAGTAAGGGTTATACATATTGAATTACTTCTCTAGTTAAAGTAACCTCAAAAAATTAACTCTTAAAAATCAAGCATATACGTATTTCATTCATATTTTCATACGCCTTAAAGCAAATATCATATTTACCATCATATTTACAGAACATAGCAATTGCAAGTTTACATGCTTATGCCCGAATAGCCAAGTGGGCTGCGAGTTTACTGGGTTGAAAACAGTGCCTGTGCGAAATGTCCGCAATCGTCGAAGCACTTTTAACAATACAATCACTACAACGGTTATTTACCGTCAAGTATAATCATTAACCCTATTAAATAAGCTTCACGAGTAGATTATGTGTCAAATTACGAATAATTCTGGATTCAGAGATATAACGTTAAGTAAAATAAGCTTCAAGGTTTAACTATTCGAGGCGTAAGTTATGAGATATCATTCAGGTAATTCGTAGCAGCGAAATAACTATTTCTACAGTTGTATGCAAACCCTTTAACTCTTTCGATTTAATCAGTAGAGATCGATCCCTTAATAATTTAGTGATTTTCAATCAAAGGGTTCCTTTAAAGAGTTCCCTTGCGTAATTGCGTCAATTAATCAAAGTAAACACACTCTGAGGGCGATAAACAGCCAATGTCTATGCATTATTTCCTCTCTAATCCGACTCTTCTCTGCTGCAAAAAATCCCCCTAAAAAACAGCGACTTAAGATGATGCCTTCTAATTGCCCTTTTTCTTATCCGAAGGACCCTCATCTTCTCCATTTTCTCTCTCTCTCTTTCTAAGGAAGGAGATTAGAGTAATCAGAGAATTAGAAAAAGGTAGAAGACGAAAAAGAATGGCACGATAGGAAAGTAACAGATAAAGACAGAACAAATATTTATGTATCGACATCTACGGGAGCTTAAATATTATTCGAAAATCAATTCTTCCAAGAACAAATTCTTCGGAATTTGAACAGTCTGAAAAGTCTGACTCTGTGTGAAAAGGTAATTTAACAGATTCTGAGTGTAAATCCATTCACATCTAAACTTGGTTACTTCGAAGAATCCACTTGTAAACTAAATCTACATATATATCCTTTGAGCCGTTTAGGCAGGGGGTGCCTTCAGTGTATGTACTTACCTGATCGATCACTTATCGTAAAGAATAATCTTGAATCGACTGATTTCTCTGAAGATGTAAGAAGAGGCTTTCTAGTCTCAATCTCGCCCGAATAAAGACGATTTATCTTTCTCTTAGTATCAGATAGGCCTATGTAACAAGTAGGGCGACTCATCTTCTACGAACTACGAATTTATTAACCAAATTTATCCCTTAATTGGAACTTCTCTTTTCTCCATTCTGAGGCATTCGAGTCTCCGATTTGGTGATGGTTTTATGCTTTTGTTTATTTTTTCGACATAAATTCTCTTCTCTACCTGAATAAACAGTTTATTAAACCACTGAAATAACAATGCGAGCACGTCCTTGGCTTCGCAGCAACCTTTGTCAGCCTTGTTTAGCTCTGTCACTTTATCTGTTGGTATAAGTGAGTAAATTAGAGTAAAAGCCATGTAATAAGTGTAGCTGAGTCAGCTGGAGATGAGATATTTTAAATTTTATTGTATAATTCCGGAGATCTTCTGGGGGATAATCTAGAGTTAGCAGTGATATGGTTGAGATAGGTCATATGAAATAGGATTGAGATAGAATGGCGATGCAAGGCGAAGAATGGATATAGGTGAGGGAAATGAGAAAAAAAGGAAGAGTGCCATCTGCTGTGGAAGTGGGCTATTAATGACATAAGAAAGAACGTAGTCAAGAAGAAAAGCACCATCTTGTCACGCACCACCCTGGATGTCAAATGGATCTCCTTTCGGGAATAATCCGAAACAATTACACCACCGAATCGAGTCTTTTCTCTGAAAGCTCATTTAATTTGTAATTGAAAGCTTTTGGTAGATCAAATCACGATTGGGTTTCCCGTCTGAAACCTTAATTTTATAAAACACTGGATTTAATCACAGGTCCGATCGTAAGGTCTGAAGGGGAATTAAATTTTTATTATGAGATGAGAGCTTTAATACTGAGAATTGGTGAACCAAAGGAAGATGTGGCAGAATAACTGTAATGAAATCTATCCACTGATCAAATATTTTGTCGGTTTATAATTTTTGATATAATATGATAATATATGATATGATCTTGATGCTAAATTTGCTATACTAATTAACATGCAATTGATTCGATCACTTCCAGAACTATTAATAAAAAACAGAACACGCAAATGGTATAGTGACATTATATAAATAGAATCTTTCAGAGGCTATTAGAATCTCACTAAAGAAATCGTCGAAAAATGTAATAATTCGAAAATGTTTTGTGACCCACAGGGATGATGACCCAGCAATATTACATATTTTGCAGGTGCCCTATCGGCCGATGGAGCAACCCAATTGCTTTGAAAGAGAAACATTTCTTTGGTGTTTACAATGGATTTTAGTTTAATGCTTCTTTAAATTGTACATTTGAGGAGGTAGTTTTAAAGAACTAAAGTTATTGAAATTATTAGAAAATTAATTCATGACTCTTTTTAATTAACGAACCGCGATATAAAAATCCATCCCCAAAATATTGTCTATTACCATTAATTCTATATAGACCAACAGTCTCGAAGTATTATAGGAAAATGTTCGATCTAAGAATCGTCGTTGGTTGGAGATGGGCTGTTTATAGAATTTTAGATATGTTTCGTTTTATCAAAACGTTTTATCCAATTTCTCACAATTTCGAATCAAAACGATACTCTACGATCGAAATAAGAATATTTATTTATTTCTTTCGATGCTTGTCTGGACTCTGGTCCACTGTTATAACTTTTATCTCTGAAAGAAGAAAAGCCTGAAAGTGGATTTCACATGCATCTCTAAGGGATCGCTTTTACTTATTTAGGAAGGGAAAAACACGCACATGGAAGACATTTAACGATGTTTGAAAGTTGTGCAAAATCTATTTCAAGGGTTTTAGGCGAGCCAACACTAATTTGTCATATAGAAGCGATGCGGTTAATTATGAACCCGATTAGCATTCGCAATGTACGCATGAAAATAGTCGGCAATGAAAGCGTAGCAACCTGCGGCGCACAGATTAAATGGATTGTTGACAATTGCTCCCAAAAAGCATTGCCTCGGGCAGTCCTAATTAGAACGTTGTCATGGAGTCAGCCCTTTGCAGGTGAAATTTAGATTGAGATTTAGCTGCTACATGCGGCATCTAAATTTAGTGCTTAAAGCATTAGTTTGTAACATTTACTCATTTAGACAATATTTTATGCATATTGCTCTGGAAATAAACAAACAAATTAACCAATTTAATTCTAGATTATGTAATTTAATTTTTGTATATTTTTAGTCTTAAGGAAAGGAACGGAATACAATTAGATGCATTTAACATGAAGAAAAATTGTTTTGCGTGTTTGTCGGTCACATCCTCAAAATCCTCAACAGCTTTGGAATGGGAATAAAGAGAAGTATGCCACACATACTTCTCTTCATTCCCACCACCACCTGGTCGGCATGCAAAGTCAACTCAGCACCCTATAATAACCAATTTCATAACATTAAGTAAGGGCCAAACCAAGCTGAGCCGGATTAAAGTGTGAGCTAAGTAATTTCTATATTTTACAAATGCAAAGCTGAACTGAATAAAGAAACCTCCACCCATCACATGGGAAGTGATTTTTCGATGACTTCATATTTTTTAAACCCTTTCTTAAATTTCATAAGAGATTAAAAAGGCCTTATATAGCTTAGGGCCTCATCAAGTCTAAATTTAGGACCCTGGGGCAGGTTAAATGCCATCTGCAGCACCAATCATATCTCAATATCATTCATATTTTCTTAGCCATATGAGACAGTAGTAAACGTTAGATGCTACATGGGTGGTCTGAAAAGTTTCCGATATTTCGCCATTTCTCGACATGTTTTCTGAAGATTTCTGAAAAATCTGGGGTCGGAAACTTTTCAGACCACCCTCATATTTCACTTTAATGTTCCAAAATACCAATTTACTTAATTTTCATTTAACCAAGAACTGTTGGGAGCAGCCTTTTACCTGTAAATATGGCAATGGATTATCTGTGTATATGCTTCACAAGCAATAAATAACTATGAATTACTATTCATTTTATTAAGATTACAATAACTCATCACTCAAGTGTCATTAAATCCAACGTCACCCCATGTCGTACTCCAAAAGGAATTATGAGAGAATAGTGAAGGTTGTTTATGTCAGCAGAAAATGAAATTAAAGGTGATGTATCACTGTGGGATGTGTAAATAATCTTTTTCTAGCTCGATTTAAGTCTACGTATAAGATTAGATACTCATTCGTTAATAGGAAAATCCGTATATGACAAATTTATATAACTTTGTTCTTACATTGATTTCAATCCATCCAATAGTAAATATTTAAATATTATACGCTAATTTATAATTTATATAATGGAATATCAATCGAATCGTAATTTAAACTAGTGAATTCCACCGTCAAAAATGAGGAACTGAATTTAACTTATAGAAATGTTTACCTATAATTGCATAAACCTGATTTTTACGTTTCGAGATTTTAGTATTTTTTACCTTTCCCGATTTTCATTTTCTTACATATATAAATATTTAATACGTTTATATTATATCAATCAATCAAAATAGTCTTTCAGCGCGTTTGTTATGAGAGGATTTTAAAATCGTCTGAAGTCGAACAAAGGATACTTTTGGCAGAAAAATGTCGAAGTATCTTATTGGCCCTCTAATGAATCCCCAGATTTCGTATTTTGCTTTAATTAAATCGGATAAATAAATACATAAATAACTATATAAACCAAGTAGTATGTACACACACACACACACAAACCGCGGTGATTATGACGTAAGATATATCCAATACAACGACCGAAGATCCTATTCTATACATAAATTGGATTGGAGATTGGAATGGCGGAAGCGTAGTTTTAAAATAATAATTTCTTCGATAATAAGTCTTCGGGAAATTCTATTCGATCAGAAACATAGAAAATTCAAAGTATTCGAAGGATGAGAATAGAAAAGTGTGGTGTAAATGAGAGAGCGCAGTGATTGGTTGAAATAGCGCTCCGATTCGTGAGCCTCAGATACATTAGTCTTCCACCATGAGGTGCTTCTTTTTTGTTCTGGAAGCGTGGTGCGTGTGTGCACACGCGACCGCAAATCCCATCGAGACATGGAGGTGCAGCGGATTGTTTGGCATCGCCTCCGGAGATAATGGTCTCTCGCTCTAACACACCCTTGTTTGCCGCCGGTCAAGAATGCTTTTTCTTCACCACGTATGATTATGGAGATTCCTCTCACCAATCCCGCCTTGTCTGAATTCCTATATATAATAACACTAGTGAATCCAACGTCAAAAACTTATTTCTTGATGTAAATTTATGTTGGTATTTGTTTCCTTGTTTTTTAAACAATATCGTGTTTATTTGCGTATTTACCCAATAAATCGTATTTCAAAATATCCCCTAGTTTTTGAGAATGAAATCTTTTAATATTTGAAATATTTTTCGCAAACTTCAATTTAAAACCCTTAACGGCATAGAAGGTTATATTATTTGTAAAAATTTATTGCTGAATTTTGAATCCTAACTTTACTTATGTTTTCTTACTAAAGAAACCGAAACAAAAATACTAGAACGACTTAGGCTTTGTATCAAGGCTACGTAATCTGGTCCATTACATTTAATTATCATGGAGAAGAACAATGCTTTGGCCGTCAAGGAGGCTTTATAATCTCAAAGTTATACAAATTTTTCGTCTTATTTATCCTGATTCTCACTATTTTGTATCAAGAACGATGTTCTGTGATCAAAATAAAAATTCTTATTCAATTTCCTTTCTTTTATTACTTAATCTGATTTAGTAGGACCGTTATTTCTGATTAAATTAATTAAACCCTCTCCTGCCCGACTATCTCTAGCACTCCCTCCATTGTTTTACTATTAATAAAATGTACTTTTTTCATTTTACAGTATGCCCATATCTCGAAAGACTATAATCTATTCATATTCTTTTTTCTTAATATAAACTTTTCTCACTGATTCTTCAATACGATCCAAACCTATGAATTTTAATAATCTTTTCCTAATTTCTTTATCAAAATCCTTCGACTTCAGATTCCTTAGCTTCGCAAGCGCTTCTTTGCTAAATAATATCCTTTCCCTAACCTGAGCAGAGCATCCCTAGAAAAAATGCTACTCATGGATTCAAACTGATACTTTCTCCCTCTTCACCATAAACGTTAACTTTCTCTCGGGAAACCTTAAGTTTTTTTCTCATTTTTTTTTAAACCCTGCCCCTGTAAATTTGCTATTAATTCATTTTTCTTTTCTGTTACTTTAATCAATTACTTTTTTTCAATTATTACTGTTATCAACATTATTCATAACTAAATTTTATACTAATACAATACTTAATTATTCTCTGAACCCCTCCTATCTATCAACATTAGTGCTATGAACTTACTCATTTTTATGTCTCTTCTATCAAAGGATTGCCATTTCAACTGGTCTTCGATGCTTGATCTATGTTTTCGCTCACTGCCAGGTTGTTTCAAGCGTGTCTCCATTTCTTATATTGCGCATTTCCATCTTATTGTCTGCAGTGCACTCTCTCTATTTTAATGAGCTGACAAGAAACAACTGACAACGCACGCGTTTTAGTCGTGGCCGTTCAACCTATGATACGCCTTAAAGACTATGGATTTCCACCGCACGATTTGATTTGATGAGAACCTTTCTCTTCGGCATTTATAGTCTGCTATCTCATTTAGTTAAATTTAAAACTCATTGGGAGATTTCCCAGTACAATGTCAGATCGTTAGCAACAGACTCGCATTAACCTCCTCAATTTAAATGTCTTAATGATAGATACGATTTTTGTGATTTACCGAATGTTTTTTTCTAAATGTGGGAGCATAATACATAATACTGTACAGCTTTAATCTTTATTATCAAGATTCCACTGATTCAGCAAATCGTTTTTGCTACTTCTGAACTTGGTGAAAGCCCGACCTATTTTAAAAACCTCCGTCAAATATCGAGGAAGTATTGATCGATGTATTAATATGAATTCGCTTCCTTTACTTTAAAGACCTCGGAACTTGAGGAACCATCTCGAAGGATCTTTGTTCCATCGTCAATAAAGTAAGAAACACATTCAAAAGAGCTGTTCCCTAGGGCGATTGTTGTTCAAGGGTTATTAGATTACCGCTTTCATTCATATGAATTTCACAAGGATTCATTTCTCATACTCGGATCGCGAGGATCTTCGCGCCCACTCTTCCTCTTTTTGATTGCTTCCAAGAGAACAATGGAGTATTAACTTCCGTCCACAACCTTCTGTTTTCCACCCCTCGCTCTGCCCAAACAAAAGCCACTGCGGAGGGAGAATCTTTCATCTCAAAACTGCAAGAGCAATCAAGGTACGCTCACCAGGGGGGTCAAATGGGGTGGGGGATGCAAGGGCACAGCAATAAGCAAATGAAAGGAGACCAGTCTGCCTTCTGTAATGCGGCGAGTTATTTCTTGGCATCAAAACGATGGAATTTTCGTCATTTAAAATTTCCACTCCTTGGACCCTTTCATACTCTTCCTTCGCCATCGATTTGCATCTGTAAACTAATTAATTGGCTTATCCCTTCGCTTCCCTCACTTCATTTGCACTAATTCCATATTCCCCAGGTGATCCCCCTTTTAGTGGATACCGTCTTCAATGCAATGCATTACGCAGATCTGATTTTTGTGTTCTTTCAGGTCATCGCTCTGCCAGAATGATAATTTTCCCTTCCCGGTTAATAAGTTTACTCGATGTCTGGGACGGAGTCTTTTTTATCTTTGGATAACGTCGTTTGGGAAGGTTAAAAAACAAGGGATGAAGAGGCTGAATGAAATTTCATCTCCGTAGATGAAGGGAAATGAAGATTTAGAGGGAGACTTTTATGAGTTAAGAAGTTAGTTACCATGGATGAAGAAATTGCGAATTAAGTCTACGAATGGGTCGTAATCTAAGAAAAATGTGCTCTTTATAGGATTTCTCGAGAGAAAAAGTATATATTTTGCCGTGAATCGCGTAAGATTAGTTTGCTCAAGCTATGTGGAACCTTTTTTAGGATTCAAATCCTTTTCAGGAGATAGCTCGCATTCTACAGGATCCAGGAGTAATTATAGGCCTATGAGCGTTTCGTGGAAATGAAAGGATGAAATGTTCATATTAATTACGGTGCTCCATTATAAAAATAACACCCGCGCGAACTAAGTGCCTTTTCGTCAGGTAACTTTTCGATTGAGCGAGTACGTATTGTGCATGAACGGGTGTACACTCAGAATAGTTGGCTTTTCTGGGATTCAGCCTTCCGGGAAATTTTTCAGCTCGTTCTCGGAACATTCTACATTCGCTTCTGAATTTCGAATTCGCTCGTAGTTTTTGAAAGTTGCACATGACGCGAAATTTCTGCTTACGCTTCTTGATTTCCCGTCCGTAATTGCACGGGGAAGACAAATAATTAGTTAAACCGTCATTGCGCATAGCTTTAATTATCGAAGAGCACAAAAGTCTCTTCCCAAAGGTGCGTCTCGCAAATAGCGTGCGTAAACTCGGAGGAGTGGCGTCCGGCGGTAATTGTGTTTGCGTGTCTTAGTGTGGACAAGGAAATCTCGTAACCAAATCATCTAATTAACGGCGAACCTCGCCTTGGAGAGAATCCCTGCCAATTCAAGAGCCTCTCCCTTGTCCGTTTCCTTTTGCACTCCCGATATTCTTTTTTCTCATGGTTTTTACAATGACTTCCATCCTTGCGTACCACCATTTTGCTCTTCTCTGTAGGGTAGACAAGAATGCCTAGTATTCGTTGTAATTAAAGCGGAATACGTTAGTAGTCTGGCATTCCTTTTCTGCTATCTAGTGGTGAAAGTGAAGTCTATGGCGCGACATCCCTTAGAAGAATTATTCAGGCAGTGGGTGACAAGTGGTCAGCACATCGCCTACCGAATTCATCTTTCCGAGACTACCTCTTCATTCAAATAACTTCCTATTTTCATCACGATGCTGGCTGGACATCGATATATTTTGGGCCTCATCGGGAATCGAACCTAGGATCGCTTCAACTGATGGTGGACGCGTTGCAAAATAAGCAATCCTGGGGCTGTCATGTAGTGGTAGTTTAAAGTACTTCGATGGTTAAATTTATTTTGCACGTTGGCTTCCACCGAGAATCTAACCCGGGTCCGCTTCTGACAAAGTCCCACTCGCTGCCTATACGAGAGCCCCCTTTTTTTGTATTCAGCAATGCGATGTGCCAATGATAGCATGGATAATACCCAATGATTTCATCGTTGGTTGACTAACGATGGATTAATTTAGGTTGACTATTTTGATGCATAATGGGAGTCAGTCATTATTTCATCCTCAAGAGTTGGTGACCAAAATAACGCCCCAAACAAATTTCTCCCCTTTCCTTTCTCTCGTTGTCCCCTTTCCCGCTTTCTTCCTCACCTCTATTCGCAGTTCAATTCCTGGTTATTTCTTTATTCCCCGAACTCCACCCCCGCACCATTTTCTCTTCACTTTTGTTTTCGACTTGCCATTCATCCCCATGACTCTTTTCATCCTCCTCTCAATCGTCATATTTTCGAGCGTCATTTTTTCTCTCCCTCCGCGTTGAAGCTTCGAAACGTCGCCATTAGAGGACGCTCGCTGAAATGTGTCTTTGAGAACGTATATATCTGCAAGGCTGACTCACTCCGTCATCCATACTGCTCCGTGTGAACCCACTAATTACGCCAACAAACCCCTGGCACTCTGTTTTGTTTGTCGAGCTCCCATTCCTTGCTTTCTGTCGCCCTTCTCTGTATTCCTCTCATCACCCGATCCCGAGCGCAATTCTCATTTGTCTCACCTCAAGCGGACTCTTAATTTTTTCACTCCTTTTTATTGTTCCTCGGCTGTATTTGCACACACATCGGTCCTTGACTCTTTCGAGCCAAAAGGCAAGCGGAGGAAATTTAAATAAAAACACGAGGTAACAAAAGGAGCAACAGCCGGAAACGCGATAATAATCTCAATGAAGTATTTTTCGGATCTCTTTCACCCTTCATCTCTCTCTTTCCTTTGAATGCCATTCCGACAGAACATTGCGGTTCGGATGTGGGACTGCCAAAGCTAAGGAACTCTAAATTTTATTTTCGTGTTTTTTCGACTGCTGAGGTCATTTCGCAAATATGAATGAATTCGCTCTTTATTAAGGCGAGGCTAGTCCCAAGTTGGTGAATATTCCATCTAATCTTAATTATAAATACATAAGAAAATTCAACATTTAGAAGGAAGAAAAATACAACAGAAAGGCAACACAGATAGCGTCCGTGTTCATATTTTCTTAATTGAATGTTGAAGAAGATAGAAATCCCGCTGTGCTGTGGAAAGCCCGCAAAGAAGAAGAAATGCGGAAAAAGAGTATATAATGTATAAAGGATATCAATGAATACGGTTAACATTACGATTCGGGTTAACGTAGTTAAAGTAAAACTCCCGTTAGACAGATCAAAATGAGTAGATAATATTCAATCAAAAAATGCATACATTTCATTTTAGAATTTAAATCAATGACACTATTACCCCTACTACATACATATAGAGAGAAACAAGTACGAGATGCATACAATACTTAAATCTGAACTTATCAAATCAAAGACCCCAACGGGAACCGAAACCAGTCCAAGGCGACCTTTGCTATCCGAAGACAGCCAAAATTTCATATTCTCACGTTGGCCTCACCTTTAGTGAATAGGAAAGGGGAAAGGGTGCTTCCTGTCAACTGAAGCACTCGCTCCTGGAGGAACCCAACGGGTGAGAGTTAATGAGATGTTGGTGCATCCAGGAAATTGAGTGCTCATGGGAGTTGGGCTCTCGACCCCAAGATATCTTCGATGCAATGTCCCCTTTGAACAGAACAGGACTTCCTCAGGACGAACACTGTGACTTGCGAATTGCCTGCAGACCACGGCGTAAAGACTCCGAGCGGTATTAATATCTAATAGAGAGACACCGATGTGTGCTTGGACAGTCATTATCCGAGATTTTGGAAATTCATTATTCCCAAGTGTGTCTTTTAAGGAAGAGCTTTGTAAAAGTTAATTCTGTCCCGATTTAATTTAAAGTATAAGCAGAAGGGGTCCAAGGAGGCATAGAAAGGAGTGTTATTGGCACCCTTGCTAGGCAATTAACCTACTAAGTGATATTCCCCCATATGGATATTGTCTAACTTATTTATTAAATAATAATTTGCATGAATATAAGGATCACAGTTTTAAATCTACCAATTCAGCCTCGACTTTGTGTTAAATCACGATTAAAAAGAAAGGGAACCAAAAAGTACTTGTATTTTTGCCACAATATTTCTATATTTTTATTTGGTTGATATCATCATCAGACAATAACTTAAAGGTAGTGTCATAAAAATATTTTGGTTAAGGAATTAGAGAGTTTTCGTCACTTTTCTTTATAAGGACTAAAATTTTCAATGAATTCTTTTCTCCAAGTCTTTTTTCGTCAGTTCTTGAACGAACAAAATTTAATTTATATTTATATAAAATCATACCCGTATTGCGATTGCTGTCGGTCCGTATTAGCAAAACGTTTTCTTTCGATTCAATATGCATTTTATTTCTCGTTAAATCAAATGCGAGGTGAGACTCGTAGGTCCTTTCAGCCATTGAAATCTTATTCTTGGTATTCTTTTCACTCCCTCAATCTTTGTTTCCTATTCTTCATTCTCGTTTCATCTCAACGGCCTCTTGTATACCTTTTCGTCCTCTTTTATTTCGTCTTTTCATGTACAATGCAGACGAGGGCGCTCTAAGGTGTCTTTTCGCTGAAAGAAGATGCTCTTCCTATCTGCACGTCCCTTTGTTAACCGCCTCCCCTTACGTCGGATGGAGCGAAATCCTCCTTTTTCCATCGTTCGCCATTATTCCCGGCGATATTATACCACACGCTCTCACTTATGATGGAGTTACATTCCCCATTCATTCCTCTCCGTACGCTGCGAACATTTCCCCTTTTTTTGACTCCATTGTGCACTAACGAGAAATCCTAACCTTGAAGTTATGCTCCGAAACTATCAGCAAAATATTATACCGGCTAAAAGCCTCGATATGAGCAGAAGGGGTCTTTAGCATAGAAGAGTTGTTTGATAGGAATTCTACTGCAACTATCATAGTAATTGATATTCCATTAACAATTGAAATAAATAATAAAATGTTGTCTTAATATAAAGTTGTCAAGCGGAATATTTTGGAATTTCATGACTTGAATAATATTTAATAATTGTGCAAGTATAATTCCACAAAAAGAAAACCAAAAAAGGGAAAGTTTGATTCATTTAAATTAGTTGATGAATTCCTCTCCCTAATAACCGATATGCAAAGAGAACGGAAGCCTTTACCTCATAAACTCAATATTTGAAGGTGTAAATCCGTGAAGGACTATTTATTGTAAGGAAATACATCTTTCAGTCCACTGCAAATTGAACATGTTTTGATAGCATCATCAGACGAGGTTTCCAAATCATCAATTTATGGAAGTTAAAAAAGGGATAATGGGAGGATGCAAATGGTTCGTAGGGAAGGTAGAGGGAAAGGAGGTAGAGCTCAGGAAAACGTTGGTCATTAGTAATCGAGAAGCACATGATTTCCTCTTCTAGATGGAGACACGACGAGTTTTCAAATACAGTTAAGAAGCTCTTTCATAACCTCGCTCCATACCCGGATTTATATTATCGAAGCATCATCTAAACGTGAGACGCGTCACAGTGTGAAAGGTAAACCCAGTTTAAACATTCTCCATACGGTTTTCTCTTAGTCCCTTTCACACTAAACAAATGTTGAAATTCCGTTTAAGACGCACCCGCTTAAGAAGCGGATTTTCCCGTCCCTAGATGCACTGCAACCCGCTATACCCAATCCTCTGCTCGCAGATTGTTTATATCATTCCTTTCAAACAGTTCCATCAAGTAAAAGCAGATTCATTGCTGAATGAAAAATAACCGAAATACTTTGAAAATGAAAATAGCTCTACTTGTACGAAAAGCAGACCATTCTTAAAATATATAACAGGAATGCAACCAGTATTACGCAACATTAGATTTCGGACTCCTTAGACATCTATACTTGTGGCAAATAAAGCAAACGAAAGAAGATTCCTTTCTGATTCTAAGGCGTAAACGAGCCAAAAAATTTTCATTTCCGTTCGAAATATCCTGGCTCTAATGCTATCCCTCTTATAACGCGGATCTCTTCCCTGGAAAGCGTCTTATCCGGTTTTACCGTATATTGAAGATATTTTCTAGTAAACTTGTATGGTGATGCTAGTCCGTATTAATCCTGGTGTGGAAGCGTATGAAATGTTTTATTCGATTCTATAGATCAGGTGAAACGACAGAGAGTAAAAGACGCGGGATTAAAGGGTTGAATTATCGACCTTTTGCTAATTAATTGTTATTAGCGGTTCTGTAAAATCATGGTTCTGTGAGGGTAATTAAAGCAGCCGTTGGCGATCTTCGCTGATAAACGGCTCGTTTGACGCGACTGTTTATTTTTCCATGATAATCGCTCGTAAAATTGAAACGTCTCGTTGTCCATTTTGTTGTTTATTGACTCAATGCAGCGAGTTTACGCTCATTCTTCGGTAAATATTTTTTTTAAATAACCGATGCGGAAATGATTTCCCTTTCCGAATCGCTGCAGGTCGTTTCCGTTGTTTTTGCAATGCGTTGGAGTTTGCTTTCGCAGAAAATTTCGGCAAATGTAAAGGCGTTCACTTGGTGTAATTATCATGTGATTTTATACTATCAATTACTTCAGGCACGTATTCCGTAACGTGAAGAAATGAAACGAACAAAATTTTAGCTGTACATTTTGTTAAATTTTTAATTTCAGTGATACGGGTAAAAATTGCTACATTCCTTAGCGGTTTTGTATTTAGCAGTATTGTAAATCTTCAAAATAATACACACAAATATGTTATTTTAAGGCAGTGAATGATAATTTAATTCTGAACTATTCATTTTTAGAATGCCAAATTGCATGCAAAATACGTGGTCTCCTATTGTTATGAAAGTTAGATTGGTTACTGGTAATCAACAATCTTACCAATAACCGTTAGACTTTTTATTTTTGCTGACGTAGCGGGGAAGTAGCTGTGATTTTTATTCGAATTCTTCCTAAAACTTTCGCAAGGTTAATTATGAGATTCAAAAGACAAAAGATTCTTTTAATCAACTAAAAAATATGTAAAGACGTCGATATTGACTAAATTAATATTCATGTTTATCGAGCGACAACTTCAAATCGAGGCATGCTACGGGTGATACAGAAGGAAAGATTATTCTCGGTAAGTTATCTTACTTTAAATACGGGTGTTAGATCTTCATGTGTTCGTTGATAAACACCATTGGTACAGCGTAATTTTGTCTATCTATGAAGACGAGAAGCAATATCCGCTAGCATAGAAAATACGAGATAGATAAATCATTTTCACTTTACTCTTGAAGTAAATAATTTCAAGTTTATCTAATTTTGTGTGCTCAGAAAATATTTAATTTTCGCTGCACATAAATCCTCGTCCTTGTGATATGCATTGTGTTCCATCTCACGCTTCTTCGGCATCCACAAGAATTTCACGAGGACCAAAACGCCTGTTTACAATAAATATTATCTCCACCATCGAGTTTCGCATCATATTTATTCATTTAATCGGTAAACCAAACGTACCGCTGAAAACGAATAGATTAATGTTCATTCTGAGTTGTATGAGTATCCTCAAACCACTCTTACTCCATTGTCAATCTTAGTTTTACAACCAAATATTACTTTTCCTCTTTACAATAAAATATCTAAATGAGATTATGTACCCGCTCAAAAAGAGTGATTCTTATGTTAGGATCTGAACTTTATGGTCGTAACCGAAGAATAAATGAGCGGCGTAAACATTAATATCCTCGCGAATTCATCAGATTACTGTTCCGTTTGAAAATCAATATCAGTCGAAAAAATATTAGAAGTATGGATTGAGCAACTGACATTTTCGACTTAATATCACAAAATTCATACCTTCACGCTTATGATTCTTATAAAGTAAGCAAGGATGTATTTTATGACTCTTTGATACAAGTAATTCTACGAAAAGATAATTCGAAAAGGTTCATTGAAATCGATAATTTTACTCTTCTACATGTATTTCCCTCCCGTTATCTAAAATTTTATAGTATTTAAATTAAATTGCAATTTTGCAGTTGTTTTATATACATATAGGTTGCTAATAGGCTTCATAAACTCTCTATCTTATTAAAGCAAATTTCTTTTAGAATTGAAATATTACAGCGTCAGATCCCCGGAATAAATGAATATTGCTTCCATATTATATTAGTAATGACCAGTATTATAAAAATATTTTTTCTATCCATCATAAAATTACTGAAGTACTATTTTCGGTACTTAGAATATTTTATTCTAGTAAAAAAGCAATTACTTATGAAATGTTAAGTAGAATCATTAAATTTTACGAAATTGTATCTTAACCTCAAAAAACTCATTGTTTAAAATTCTGAATGATTTTTAAAAAAACGGGGATCAGAAATATTTGGGATGTATAGAAACAAATATATCCACTCGTATCAAAATCGAATTGCTATCGCGGAATTGAAAGCATCTTTCTGCGGAATCAAATATTCTCTACAATAATATTTCTCTGATGAACAGGAATTGAATCGATGTTGCGTCGATGAGGAATCTTACATAATAATCACCGATGGGTATATTTTGTATACTCATTTATTTATCTGATGTCACTCTTGTAAGAAATGCAAGGAGGATTTTAAAATAAAAATAATAATAACTTTATGAACTTCCTGACGAGATAGAATTATGAAATTTAGAAATTCGTCTAATGCATCATTAAATGTGGTCATATTTTTCTTTGTTCATCTTTCGCCCACGTCAAAATATTTATCAGATTAGGGAGAGGAAAAGGAAAGCTTTTGGAATATATTAAAAATGAGCCACTTAGATGAATAAGATGCGAGTTCAAATGATTACCATGTATTGCATTAGGATCAATGACAATTCATTTAGTTATAGCTTCATTTTCCATCATATTTGAAATTGGAGAACAATTAATCTTACTTTTGATTTTTCAGAAGAATCAGATGTATGCAATAGCAAAATTAATACAATCAATATTTACTTGATGAAATTCTGGAGCCACAACCTTGAATAAAGTCTCTCAGTAAATTCAACAAAAATTTTTTTACTGCAACTAGTTTCGCTGAAAAATAACAATAATTTGAGGAAAGTATTCGCAAATTTTTTTGTAGGTATTACTTAGTCTTTATTCAAGATGGTATGCAATAATATTTGTACATTTGATATTTTATATATTTATAATAAGTATATATATTATATTCTTATAAGTTAAATTTAGTTCCGTAATTTTCTGCGGGGAAATATACTAGTTAAAGAATAAAACATGACGCAATGGAAGTTGTTCATTAGAGAATCGCAATGAACAGACAATGAAAGAGGAATGCGATCTCTGAAGCAGTGGAGAGTGGACCTTCTTTGGCATGAATATTTGACTCGCTGAAGAAGCTCTACCTTAAGAGAGAATAAATCCGAGCGAAATCGGAGGTCGTGATCTGTGATGTATAATTCTTCGGAAGGAAGAAGTGTATCTTAAAAGCCCCAGTCTTTATTCAGTAGCTGTCATTAGGGATTGAAAACTTGCCTCGATAAAGACGAGAGCAAACGAATACAAAGTACACTCCTTTTGATGTTCGATTAAATAAAACAAATCGTTTCATGTAAGCAAATAATCGGCTTTGAGGAGTTTGTTTATTTTGAGCATGCTAACATCTAATTTGAAGCCGTTGAGGAAAGGTGCGGTAATTTATCAAGGCGATTTTTAACGTTTAAAGAGAAGGATGGGATACCACCGAAATTTTTTATTACGAAAAAATATACATTTTAGATATTTCTTTATGTAAATATGTATGCGATCCTTTGGAAATAAATACCCAACATTAAAGGAGAAAAAATTCAATTTAGACGCAGGCTATCTCATTAATTAATTTATTAAGATTAAAAAGCAGTTGGATAATTTCATATACATCTAATGGTAAGAATTAGACAAATAACAAATAATTGTAAGACAATCACACGGAAGCAGAAGAAAGACCTTGAAAACGTTAAAAATATAGAGGTAAAGTTGAGGAGTGAATTAATTGCGGAAAAAAAGGGCCGAGATAAGGGCAAAAAAGAATAGAAAAGTTATTGGATGCGATAGATCTTTGGGAGATAGATTATCAATTATGCAAAGGAAATACATATATATATATATATATATATATATATATATATATATATATATATAATATTATCCACCAAAATTGCCCTTTATAAAGCAGAGCAGTTTGATTGCTTTACCACTTTCGAATATGTGCGCTCTAGTTATTCGCAAGAGTGTTCCTGAGACTACGAGTAACTCTAACTCAATTGTTTCCTTTCGAGGAGATCGAGTACGGACTCGGATTAATTTGCCACCACCTTTAAATAACAAACTAAATCATTTGATAAAGAAATACGTTATTCCTCTTTGGACAACAAAGCCTGCACCTGAAATATTTATAAGCCGCTGTTGCTTTAATATATATCCTACTTCCCAAAATACCTCTTTTTTTCTTTTATCGTTAGAAATACTTTCAGAATCTAAGGAGAATTCGAAGTAACGCAGAAAGGTCGTCCTTCACGTAAAAGAGGCAAACATCGGTGACCACGAAAGGCATCTTAGCGGTACTATGTGTCATTTGGGATCGGAAGATAAACGGTTACAAATGGGTCAAGTGTCACTCGTAATGGATCAAATGGAGAACTCTCGTGGTCTCCAAGGATGCACCCTAACAAGGCGGTTTATTGGGATCTCCATTCAATGCTTTAACGGCCACTTTACTCCGGATTATGACCAAACGGCTCGTCAAACGGAAGTCGAAGCAAAAACTGGAATATCCCTTCGGATGTTTGTGGTTCGCCTGCATTGCCGTCGACATAAGCAAAAAGTGGCGCTGCGGAAAAACAAAATGGATCCTGAGCATATTGCTCTCGATTTACAATCATAATTCCCAAGACTAAATGCATTACTCTGGTTTGGATTAGCGAGCGGTGCAACATTTTCGTTTATCTCATTATGCAAAATGGTGTCCTGATTACAATAACGGTGTGTTTAATGAGCCATTTTCATCGTTTTTACCCGAGTGAAGATTAATCCAGAGTAATGTTGGGAAAATCTCAAACAACCTCCATTATCCTATGTTTTCTTTACTTATTTGCTCTGTAGCAGCCCTTGGAGAGGACATATCGTCATATTAATTAAATGAATGATATATCAACAGCTAGAATACAGCTTTTAAAATACATAGCAGTTACTGGTCAGTGATCAGAAAAATGCTTTTTCATCGTATAATCTAAGCTTAAAATTTAAAGTTTTATTAAGAGATATGTAGATAAGAACCAATTTCCTTCTTTTCTGCGGACTCGATGTTTAAAAATCTCTTGATGAGACTTGTATTTTATTCTGCGTGTTTTGTGCACGCATTCTATTTACATTTTGTCTTTTTATATCCAATAAACTAATAGTTATGTATGCAGTCAAGATGAGGAAGTAAATATTACGAAAAGACGAACTTAAGAAATAATGATTGAGTTTATGCATTGTAATTTGTTTTGTTTAAAACAATAAAATGTTAAAAATTAGAGAAAATATCTTACTGGAAGTTGAAAACATTATCTCCCTCACTCTACACCATCATTCCCTCACTTATACACACCACAACTCCAAAGCAAAACTCTATGTCTTCTTGTAGACAAAACTAGTCGCATACAATACATTTATATTCTGTGGAAATCGCAAATTATTTTTTAATTCTCCCTTACACACAGTTGAGCTTGGCCACATCACGTTAAGCATGAGATTTATTCCAACAAAACTTTTGGTTTCATTAGCAGAATCGATTCGAAATTTCGCCCGGCTCGATTTATGCCTCCAAGGTTGATTTACAGTTCCTGATGGGGTGCAAATGTACTGAGAACAAGCGTTTCCTTCACTCTCGATGTTTCCTGCACAGCACGGCGTTGACGGATCCACATGTTGAATACATTACCGGTCATCGGAGCTCGATTTCTCTCATATAATTGTTCGCACACATTTACGAATCCGTAGAGAGAAAATGTACGCATTGGATTAACGCGATGCATCACGTCGACATCCGCCTCACGAATTCCTGCGCACCATTTAGACCTTTGATAAAGCAGGAAGATGTATTGGCGACAATCCACAGTGTCAATGGCGGAAATCGAGGTGTCGCCCGATGAGTAATGACGTCACATCCATTGTGACGAACCCATGGCCAATCACAAGCACGCACTCCATTGCTTGTTCTACTTTTCGCTTTCAGTGTTTCTCCGTTGCGAATTCCAAAATCAATGTTGTTAGGCCGCTTGGCGATTTAGAAATCCCTTATATTTTTTTAACTTTCTCTATATTCGATAAACAGTAATGCCCTCCAAATTCTTCCACCGATTCATGGGTTCTTGATTTGTTTTCGATACCAGTTAAGTATTGAACAGGCTACACCACAGGCAAGGTGTTGTGGAAATTCATAACGGAATAAAAAAGACATTCGTTTGTACTTTTTCTATAATATTTATTCTCTTACTCAATAAAAAAAGAATTAATAGTTTCTTTTTCTAAGGAAAATTTTTTAGAAGAGTAGGAGTCTAATTTCTCTTTTCTATTAATTAGGTTAGTTGTGGTTTCAGGGGCAACTAGTTGGACATTTTGAAGTGATCTTTCGTCGATGCTTCAGCGTTAGTCGAAAATAATCTGACATGTATCTACATCTGCATATGTATCCTGTAAACCGCCCTTCGGTACGTGGCAGGGGGTGCACCATGACTCTACCTTCCTAAGCGATTACTTTTGGGTTTGGTTTGAGGGAAAAATGAATTCTTGAATCGACTAATGTTTATCTGTCTGACTCTGTACTCTGATAATAGGGCGTTTGTAACAAGGAGGGAGCATCTTCTATAACGCCCTCTCTGAATTTATTAATTAAGTCTTTGTTTCTTCTAAAGATTCCCCTCCTGAAGAACGATTTGCCATTATTTATAAAAGATATACTGCCTTACACTGCATGCATACTCAAGATGAGGCCCAAATAGCGCAAATTACATCCCTCAAAGACTTTCTCCACTCTAACCGACTATTCTCTTGACATTCTCACGCTTTAGTTTATAAAACTTCCATTTTCTAGCATCTAAAACAGCGGCCTTACTTATAAATAAATTTGACTAAATAAATTATATATGTATATTTGCATTGGTTACAATGCTTCTTACTAATTACTTCTCTTCAATTGCTTACAAAGCGCAGATATTTTGATCATAAATCTCAATTCGTATCTTTTTGAGTGAATTGCACAGGGCCTCAGGGAGCATAAAAATCGATTGAGTGCGATTCGTAGATTATTAAACTAAACTTAGGAGATATATAATCATCCGGGACTGCAATTTACGTTTTATTATACTAAAATTACATTCCGTTGTTCCAGAAAATATGCAGAGACCAATGTATATTTTGATGAGCATAACTGATTTTTGACTTGTTTCACACTTTTATTTTTATATGTTTCATTAATTGTTAATACAAAAACCTTTTTATCTTATGATAAATCTACAGAAAATATTGAAGAGTTGAATATTGATGTTTATTAGTGGAATGAAAACGCTACAATTTTTGCCTTTTGACTGATTGACTCAGTGTTGCGGATTTACTTAAACTTCAGTGAAAACCTCTGAAATCAGCGCTTTGACTCATTGTGGACGTTTTATTATTTTTTTTAACCTTTCTAATGAATTGCTGTCCGACGCATAATTCCGTGTGTCATCGTATCATCCATTTAATGATTTGATAGATCGAGGATTATTTTTTCATCTTCATAGAGTTACATTTAGAGAAAATAATGCAGCAAAGCCACTTTTTCGATCTTTAACGATGTTTCAAAAGGCCGTATTAAAATTTCGAAGCATTGTCAGGAAATAAAATATTTACGATTGGGACTTAATAATGAATAATTTGTGCTTCGAATGTGAAAAACGGGCACAGAAATGAGTGATTTTTTTGCGTATTTAAATGTGTTCCATCCTTATTAACGAGCCACTTTTATGGAGTCAGTCTAATTGGCTCTTTCAGTGACCATTTCCGCTGTGACGGATCAATTCCTTCATTAATCTAATGGCTCTCATCGCTCGTCACTCTGTTTCCATGGAAGTATAATTGCGACGCCTAACAACATTACTCGGCCCTCTATGCATCCCCTCCGCTCATTGAAATTTGCCAAGGACCTGCTATTTTTCAATCTTTGTTTCAATTATAATTTAATGAATGTCCCGTCGAGTGATTTCCAATAATTTCGTCTGCCTCTTATTCTCCTCGAGCGCATGTTTGCTTTTCTCCCAAAATTATCATCGAATATCCTTCATTCAGCTGCAATTATTCGTCAATTTCACAATTTGTTTCTGTCGTGTTCGTCTTTCATTTACCGATGTACCGAATGGCGAAAGTCTTTAATTTTATTTATCTTCTATTTGTCTTATTTATCTGCAGTCTACTTAAACCTTATGTCCAGTGTATGTTTTCAAACTGGGAAAACGCCCTCTGTGATAGAGTGTCTTAAAAACTGCCTTTTTAGCGTATTTATTGATTGTTGCGAATTTTTCATTTATAAAATAAGGAAATTTTCCCCCGTCAAAAATGACGGAGATAAACTTTTACTAATTTTATGTATAAATTATATTGCATTAATACGATTCTTTTGAATAATAAGAATGATATATGTTGAATTTCAAATCTATAAATAGAAACGGAACGCCAAAAAATAACTCGATTACTGAACCTGATGCAATACGTGAGATTCACCTGAACTCACACTATAGAATCCCCTTTGTACAGTTGCTGATTTTTGCACAAACTCTTCCAAAAGTTTAGAAGCATTTCCTCTCTCTTCTCTGGTAAATATCGTGATGTGCATGAAAGATAGCGAGAGATTCGCAATTCGAATTTGATATAATTTTGAGTAATATACGACTTTCATCTAAGTAAACCATCTTATCATAAATGTTTGAATGATAACCAAGGCTATTGGAGATTGGATGATTGCAGCAAACTATCTCCCACATTCATTCATTTGATGCAACTAAAGTTTATCCCAGGATATTGAAGTCAATCCCTTTTAAAAATTGCTAATATCTTGATTCCATTTTCGTATTTAAAGTAAAGTTAACTCTTTTTGTAGGAGTAAAGTGATCATCCTTTAATATTTGTTAATTAAGTATTTTGCATGGTTAATTAATTTTATTATATTGACTTTAAAAATATTCAATGATTTTTATCGCGAGAAATGAATTTATTGCGTTATAGAAGCGCAAAGATACGATACGAATGGCCATGTTTAGTTTACATCCGTGCCCATGGAGGATAAAAGGAACTGTGACGGATTCCAATGATAATTATGCAAGTATCCCTTCCCCTTGTGGGAAGAGACCACTGACGTGTATGCCTCTGGGTGGCGTCGCAAACTCCCTCTACGGAAGCGACGGCAATAACCATACATTAAGGACGCGTCACCACCGCCTACGAGACCTTTGCTAATTACCGCGGACGGCTTCTGCCCTTGGGAATGCCTTTTCTCCCGCATGGAATCCTGGCTCCCTTCAGACACCTGCGGTATTACTCATCTTTTTTCGCCATCTTTAAACTCGGCTAAGCAAGGAAAGGTGCAGAAAATGGATCTTATTTTGTTGATGAGCTTGAATTTCTCTACGTATATATGGCCTTCATGAGCTGTGGAATGCGTTTGAAGTTATTTTGGATGCTCCTGAAAATGCATACCTGTTGCTGAGTAACATTCATTATCTCAATGCTAATTTCTAAAAAAGAAAGGACGAAGCATAACCGCTGCAATTATTCAACTGCAATTTCTTTATATTTTGACTAACTAACCCTTCATAATTTATGGCTACTATTGAGGCGATTAAGTGTTATGTAATTTAAAATAATATTTATTTACTATGGATTTATTATTCTATAAAAGTAAATATCTTTAAAAAAACAGATAATATTATCATTGGACTTTTTGGGGAATTATTGATTCAAACTTAATACAACAGCATTGATAGGAATGGCCGCTTAGAAGGAATCTGAGTGAAGAATAAAATGATTACTCATTATTTTATTAATCGTTTTGATAATATCATGGAATATTTGAATATCTGAATTTTCTCCTTCTTTCAAAAAAAGTCCCCTGGTATACAATGCATCAGAGTTGGCGAAACTTTAATGTTAAGATTGCCATATTTGATAAATGTAAAGGGTTTCCATGTCATCATGTTGCCAAAAAATTAAGGAAGATGCTAATTTTATCTATAAGTCAACGATGGGATTATGATTTAGTAATTGAGGTAAATAAATATAAATTATCATTAATGTTGAACAGAATCCGCATAGTTACTAAATCGCTTGAATATCTATTATATATAGCTAACTCTCCGGATATACCTATATACCTATTTATAGGGGATACGAATTCTGACCATGTTCCACAAGCGCCATCGACGTCAGATTTTTTCAACGTACTGGCCCTACACTCTAGATGCCAGAATAATGCAGACATCGATGCTAGCTATCATGGGTTCGATGTCAGAAATTCCCAAAAATTTTCCAATAAGAATGCATTGCGCGGATTTTTGAAAATTATTTTGAGGCACTTATCGTTAAGATAGAGTAATCAAAATCTCGGAGGTTGAAGTTGAGGTAGTCTTCTATAATACGAATGGAAGAAATGTTACGAAATGACCGTGAGTTCGACTCCAGGTGGGTGCAAAATTCGTCCATAAGAAATGCATTGCTGCAATTTTTGAAATTTTTTTTCAATGCCTTCCCGATAAGCTGGAAAGATAAAACCCGGAATGGTGACAAAGGCGTTTGAAAGCATTCTTTCATGAATTTCACCGTTCGTCTAGTGGTCCTTGGTTCGATGCAAGAGGGTCATTCGGATTCCACCATGCATTTCAAACGGGGAAAACGGAATCTTATTTTAGGACCTTCCCGACAAGATATTGAATCGAAACTTTGGAACTAGTGAGAATGGCACTTTTCTAATATTAATTTGCTCTTTTCTCTCACAGAAGGGTCCTGAGTTCGACGCTAGGCGGTCTTTTGCGCGAATTTTTGCAATCTGTTTTGAGGCCGTTCTCGATGCGATAGATCAATTAAAATCAAGGTGATTGCAGATGAGATGGTCTTCCATAGTACCAAAGCAAAATGTTAGCAGATGACCGTGTGTTCGACGCCAGGTGGGATCGAAATGCTTCCGTAAGAAATGCATTTCAAACGGGAATAACGGATCTTATTTTAGGACCTTCCCGATAAGATACTGAATTGAAACTTGGAAACACGTCAGAGTGGCACTTAGCTAACATTCGTTTGCCATTGTCCCTCATGAACGGGTCCTGTGTTCGACGCCAGGGGTCATTTACGTTAATTTTTTTTAATTGTTTTGAGGCTTTTCTCTATGCAGGAGACTATTCAAAATCACAGCGTTTGCGTTTGAAGTAGTTTTCTATAGAACCAGTAGAAGAAAGGTTACATATGACCGTGAGTTCGACGCCAGATGGATGAAAAATTCTCACGTAAGAAATGCATTGCGGCAATTATTGGATTATCCAGCAAAAAGAATTTTGCTGGATAAGCCTCGAAGATGACATCCGTAAGGGGAACATATTGTATATTTTCACCTATTAGCTTGCAGTATGCAAGCAACTTTTACTCGTGTATATATATATATATATATATATATATATATATATATATATATATATATATATATATATATATATATATATATATATATATTACTAATTGAAGATGCATACATAATAATAAGTGAAGAATACGTAACAAAGATTGAGCATTCATAGTTACAAGCGCCACGAAAAATCTCAAATTCACTCACGCATAGATTCGCCTCTTTTGCCCTATATGATACGGTATCACAGATTCCGATATTCCATTTATAAACTGTCCTTATTCCTATTGCAAAGCATTGAACTCTAGGCCTTCAAAAGAGGCGATTCTATCATTAACGAGACTTGATTATCACTGCCATCCTATAAAAGCTAGATAGAAGATATACGTCATTTTGAATTTTTGATTAATTATTTGATCCAGTCGATTTGTGCGAAGCACCACAGGTGCGCTTCTATCAAAATAGTCAATCCACGAAGAAAATCCTCCGAGGTACATAGTCGTGGAGAAATGTAAAACTCAAATCGAGATCCACTTCAGAGGAATCGTGTGTCAATCATAAATAACAATGTAGCACCGTTTGGAATCAATTATGAAAGCGCACCTCCGCTAATCTGGAGTCAACGGCCGAGCAAATACTGAGCCACTCAAAACGCCAAAGAAAAGTAATGAAGGCGCTATTGACGACCGCCTAAGACATGGCAAACAGTGGCTCTTCTGTTTACTCTTTGCGGTCCATCTTTAAACAATCGATTCCAATCGAAACGCAGCAATTCGATGAAAGGACTCGCTATAAACATCGATTTTCAAAAGTTCTTCTCCGAATTAGCAACTGGATAGTAACGATTTTCGGTTGTCCTTGCGTATTTTTTTTGCCTTCAACCAATCTTCTCTTATAAGTACTTCCTCGCCTCCTCTCGCTTCTGCACTTTACATTTATTCTGTTTTACCTCGTCTAATTAGCCCTGCGCTGCCCTCTTTGGCAGTTGATCTTTAAGTTCAGTTATTGACTTCAGAATTTCAATTGCGGATTCTCGTAATAGCCGGGAAGAAATTTCGTGTATGTATTTCAATTAAAATATTCAATGGTTTTTATTTGAATAATATTGTAATATCTTTATACTGTGACGATCGCTCAGTTGAGTAATTAATGGTACTGCAGCGGAGTTATAGCCCTTGTATAACTATTGCTTCTCTCGTTATATTTTACTATCTTCTATTAAAAAGGAATTTAATGAACAGACAACATGACATTCTCCCTTCTCGATATCTTCTTCACATCCATCTTTACATCTTCCAAACATCGATGTTCCACCGCAACTTTACAATTATCTTTTATTATTCAATCCTTCTTCAAAACTTTTTCCACAAGTCAAATCAACCCTATCTAACTACTTGGCCATTTCATCCTTCGTCCTTACCAATCGTTTATGATTCTTGCTGTTTTGTCTTTGCTTTTAAGTAAATTTCAATTTTATTTAATGTTTCAAATGTTATTATCATTCAATTCTATCGGGTAGTAATGGATCTGTTTTAATCTAATCGAATAAATAAAAAAGTAAACCAGGGAGAAATGTTAGAGCAATTTAATTCATTTTGGAACACCGATACGTACCAGTGAAGTTTGAAATATCTCGCAGGTCTTTGCAGTAAAACGTTGTGAATATTAGTGAAACCCAACAACAACAGGAGTCTACTTGTAATTGACCGTTTTAGAAACACACCACTCTTGAAATCAATATTACGT
Organism: Pachydiplax longipennis; assembly: GCA_036926295.1. Taxonomy (NCBI): domain Eukaryota; kingdom Metazoa; phylum Arthropoda; class Insecta; order Odonata; family Libellulidae; genus Pachydiplax; species Pachydiplax longipennis. The sequence continues at coordinate 5,114,036 of JAVFKF010000024.1, read as the reverse complement.
CATTTCTTCCTGTAGCAACCCATAAACATATGCTTCCTCGGTCCTTTCCATCGTCATGTTATATCCCGAATATGATACGATTGTCAACTGAAGAGATCTCTCATGCACTCCCTTTTCTCCCATAAATCGCCTCCATCGAAACCGCGCTTTCACTTATTCATTCGAAACGGAGGGTTTGCACGTTTTCGCAGGTGCGATTCTATGAATGTTTGTAGAAACACAGGTTTCTTTGATCTTTTTGAGTGCCCCATTGTTTCTGCCGTACTTTTCATTCACTCCTTTGTGTTATTAGTGTACTTATTAGAGGAATTAGTTATGAATATTTTCTAGGGGCATACTACTGCGAGTTTGTACTTTGAAGCATGTACAGCGTGTACTTAAACGTCGAAGCAAGCGAATTTTCTGTGGAAAATCAGCTTATTCAAATAAGAACAGGTATTAAAATTTGCACATAAAAGTCTTTCTTGAAACCTGAGGATTATTATAATAATAAAAAGCTAAAATTAATGAATTTGGGACTAAAAGGTCTTCTAATATCTAACCCTTAAAGATAAAAGTGAAATGAATGGAGATGACTTTCCGGACAGGTACACTGTCCACCAAACGGAGCAATCTTCTCTGTTCTTTGTGTTGAAGGCAAGTGGAGCACCAACCATCGTCAGTCCTCACCGACGTACGAAGGGGTGTTGTACCCATGAAATAGGATACCTGGGTTCGAATCCCAGACGAGGCGTTATTTATCATTACTGCTAATCCTTAAATTTATTGCTAAAGAGATTCTTCAAGGTTGAGATGAGTATTATGTAAGACTGGAACTACCAATTTAGAAAAACTCGTTTTTATTCCACAATGTACACTTTTTATTTCGAGGAATTTCAACTGATTTTTAAATATTTTATATATAACACATACCTCATATTTTAATGTGCAATCGTAACCTTCACTGAGGTCATAGTCCTGTAGAAAATTATTTAATCTTAGGTGAGTGATAAACTTCTATGTGATAAAATGAATGTAGAGATCGAAAATACAGCTTTCATTGTGTAATCATAATTAAAAATATGGATAAGCGAAATCAAATACATTTTTACAAGATTTTTCTCTTTCCGAGAAGACCGACGGTTCATTGACGGCTTACATAATGTTTTTCGATTTCTTATTCATTAATAGCCAAGTTCCAATTTATGTCTTTCTTACTCCCCATGGTGATTAGAAAACACGCAGACAAGAGGTGTAATATGCCGAAATTGCTAAAAGATTTCTCCCTGTTATTAGCTTAGTAACTATTATTAACTGCTTGACTTATCCTTTAAAGTATTGCATGACCTATCTTATCTTCTTTGTCCTACGATTTTTTCAAATTGTAATACGAATTTTCGTGCAATGAGGATTAGTGTACTAGAAGATTGGTTATAAACAAGAGTCTTAGAAAAGAGACTTTCGCGACTGAGTCATTTTTAAATGCTAGCTTACAACTTTCAGCGCGAAGTTTATTCTCTATTTCGGTCTTCCGTCTCCACTTAAACTCAAAAATCGTGCAGTTAAAACTTGCGAAATACTACGCATGGCTAAGAGTTATCCTGACATACATGTGTATACACTCGGTTAAAAGTTGACCTACTACTTTATTTCCCTATAATCTCTTTTATGCATGATGTATGAGGAGAAAAATGTGGAATCTCGGATATTCTCACCTGACATCTCTTCTATCATCCCAGATGATAAGTGAGCGGTAGTGTTGAAATTCCACACTTCCTGTGTCGCAGGTCGCTTGCTTATGTATCACTCATCCTTCGATACAAACTCTTTCACAGTGGTCAACACACCTTCAGCATCTCAGCAATAGAAGAATTTCGATTATATCTGTCGGACCAGGCATTTTGACTCATTTGTGACATGTCTTATTCATGATATCTGGCAGCAATTTCCTGATATTTAGAAAAATCACAATTTTTCGAAAAGAAAGAAATGAAATTTCTTTTATCATGCGAACCAAAATATTTCCCATTTTAAAAATAAATCTATTATTGTCAATTTAAAATTTGAACGAATTTGTTAAGTAAATGTTATGATTTATGTTAACACATCACTGAATATCAGATAACTCCTAAATTACCGTATTATTTGCTGCGAAGCTGCAGAAAACAGAAATCTGTAGGCCTCCGTTCATGCGTTAAACGAACTTATGGTTTTTCACGAATCGGTTTTCAAATTAGACCAGCATCAGCCGATACACTAAAATACCTTAATCCGCTTTATTTCAATGAAAACCCTTTCATTTTATGTTTTCAAAAGTGACCAATTGCAATGATGTTTACTTAATTACGAAATATCAATTCGATGTGCTCATACGCACCAATTCAACTGGCTATTCGTGCGTTAGCGCCAAAGCTTCCGTTCTGTACTCAGTAAATCTGTTAAAAGTATCGAATGATTCCTTAAAATAAATCGATGATCGCAAAATTCGATTTTATCTATTTCAACGTGTTTGAAGGGATTCGGATTTGAATTTTAATCGAATATCATATCGAGAGGAAATATTCAACTGTCTGTTTGCACAGTTTATATCTGCTATTATAAATATTACATGAAAATAACTTAGGTATAAACTTTATCCTGTTTTGCAATATTAGCATTAATTTAATTTTTTAGTAATGCTATATTTGCACCAATAACATTTTATATCGTATATGTTGGCAGAATTTACCTACATAAATACCGCGTAACTCGCATAACAACCTATGTTATCTTGATTTATCATTATCTTCATCCGTGAATAAAAGATGCTGGATCAAGGAATGTAAAAATGAACTCTGCCGAAGTACTATTTTGAAGTACAGCATACAAAATTGAATTTTTAAGGTAATTAATATAAATTTTGCAAAATTTATTTTACATCGGATTCGGCTGATTTTTTAAAATTTTTTTGCATTAGTATTAGGATATGATGAAAAAATTCACTAACAGTGGCGTTGAACATGTAGTTTATTATGTAAACATGTTATGTAAACTTGCTCTATATACAATTATCCCGTATATATAAATATATATTCAATATCCCGAAGGAAACAACAGGTACTCATAAATGCGTTGTACTTCTAAAAGTTTTAAACGTTTACAGTACAACATTGAGAGTTCAAAAACAGTTTTATTGTGGCCCACAAATGGATTGCGTTTAATTATAAATCCGCCAACGCTCTGAATGGTTGATCACCCATTTCTATATTCTTTTCTTTGAGCATCTCATCATTTTTCTCCGGATGTCAGTTTTCTCATCACGCCTTTGATTATTTTAGTCTTTACCGATTTTTTCCGTAAGCGCAGTCCTTATATTCAAGCAATGCCTTCAAAAAATACGTTCGCAGAAATTGAAGCAAAAATCGCGCCGCAGAAAAGAAACCGAAACGAAATACACGAATAATGAAATATTCCCCTCCTTATCCATTTCTATCCCCGGGCGAAGGAATTACATCAAACGCATTTACTTTCCATATCTTTTTCTTCCGTCGCGCAGAATAAAATCTTCTCGATATTCCCTTTCTTCGTTTTATCGCTTCAATTTATCCCCTCCTCTCGCCCTTGGGGTTTCGTGTTTATTCCTTCTTTTCTTCCGCTTTATTCCTTCTTTTCTTCCGCTTTATTCCTTCTTTCCTCTCTTCACTTTACATATTCTTTACCATAGAATATCATCCTCGTATTTTTTTTCGCTCCATTCAGCGGAGCCCCTCTCCAGACTCCATTTTAGTGAGCGTTTCCGAAGTCAATCTGTGGCAGGTCGCCTCCGGTACATTCGGGGAAAGAGGTGAGCATAAAGAGAAGGGAAGTGCGTGGTAAAGCGATCGAACCCCTTTATGGCTCTCCTTGTGAATGGATGTACCTTTTCCGTGTATCACACTCCAGATTCGATCTTTCCCTATTCTTTCCGAGGGATTTCCTCCTTTCTTTTCCAACCTCCAACGCATTTCTCACGTACGCTACAATGTTTCCGGGGTTTGAAGGTGAGATCGGATTTCTTTTCGGTTGTTTGTCACTATTTCTTGAAACTGCGGACTTCGAAAAGGTTTTTTGTTTAACGGGGATCTTTAAAAGGTGAATTATCAGCAGTTAGTTATTGCTAGAAGGAACGCATATCCGTCTTCACCTTTTATATTAATGATAACACAACGTGTTATATAACGTTTGGTCATGTGGAAACATTGGAGTGTATTATTTTAATTTCGCAATTGCCTTTCCCAAAGCCCTGAGGAAAGCCCCTCTAAAAACATCCCAAGGGATATGCCTTACGCATAAGAACTAGATATAAAAAAATTTGACTAACGGATTATATAAAAGTAGCATATGGAGGACCCCTATAGGCATACACATAAGTCAACAGTGACAAGTAAAAAAACAATACAATATTACACGGTAGTTCAATGATGAGACTAATGAATTAAATATAAATACTACATTCTGCATCGCTAAAATAGTCACAAAACTACATGTAGTAAGCTTTAAGCTTATTTTTGAAAAGTTCTACATATTATGGCAACGGTGCGGAAAATTCACCATGCAAAGTGTTCCAAGTCCTATTATAAGTCCTATTAAAAGATGAATATTTTGCTGTGTTTATTTTCTCTTATCGTTCCTTTATCTTTGAACAGTGATTTCAGAGTCCAACGTAACCGGGAAGCTTAAATCTGGCACAAAGTTCATTTCTCCGGAATTCCATCGGAAATTTATTCTGGCGAGATTGGAACTAAACAGTCTCTTCTTATCGTTCGTCATATCAAGTTTGAAATAATGAGTCGGCTTGAAAAAAGTGCACAGAAGAAAATAATTTGTGGGTTTAAAAGTCTAACCGAGTATTTAGAAAAAAATGTTTCACAGCAGGAAAAGACCCGCAAGATGGGGAAGTAAAAACCTTTTCATGGCGACTCTGCATTATAAACAGATTTTGTGAACTTTAAATTCACTGACACCGGATAGATTTCAGACTTTTCATTCTGTAACCCAATAATTTTCCTCTATCACATGGGTGTGGGGTTATGAAAGTATCAATTTTTCAAATAAACTATCAATGCAGAATCGAATTCCGCAGAATATGATATACATTTTGAGGAAGTATTACCATTTATTTCTGTATCAAAGATGAAACTCCGCCCAATACCGTTAGGGAATATTAATTTTGTTACTATACATCAAACGCACATAACTCAAATCTGAATTTGGTCATGTGCATACACATTCATATCTGAATACTATGATATTTTAGTAATGGCAACTTTTGAGTTGCGATATTATGAAATGAGTAGCATCAAAGGATAAACAATTAGGGTGTATGAATTTGTGGTCGCTCCAAAAATACATCACGGAAGTGATTCCGATTATGGAACTCCTAAAACCATCCTGTAAATGCAACGCTATGTAAAAAGAAGAACAGATCTTCTCTATTAATGTGATGTAGTTACAAAGCATTCATATCGGTAAATTTCTTAATATATATTGGATACTCGGGTGCAATCGATTTCCGATAAAAAGTTGTATGGTAACCTAAACTAAATCATTGGAATAGTAAATACCCACATCGATTAAGTGCCGTGCAAACGGTAAAGATAAGATAGGGAACTTGAGGCCCTAAAGATGAAACATTGGTCGTCGAGTTGTTTTTCTTGTGGAGTAGTAAAAGTGTATGATGAAACTGTTTTGTAACGCAAGTACTTGGTAAAAAGGCGGCTCTTTTGTGATTGTATTTTTATCTTGTTCATACTTGAAAATTATCGTTATCACTGATTTTTAAATTCATATTTGGGATGAAATCGGTCTAATTTGAAACTGTTACAACAAAAATATTGATATTTCCAAATTTTTAACAATTTTATCAATTGTTGATTATTCTATTGGCGAATTCTAACCTGATGCTCTTGTCATCAATCCACACTAAAATCCATTTATATGAGCCTTTAAATACGGATTATTTTCAAAAGCCATCGCGAAAATTAAATAAAATATTACACATAGAAGATGAAGAATTTATTTATTTTAGAACCAAGTTTCGAAAGGTATTTGAACATACACAAATTTTTTACTTTAAATTCATATAAAAGATATTTACTTACATTTGGTCCATCTTAAAAAGTTTCCGTCCTAAGTGTTTCGTGGAATTAAATATCTTTGTCATATTTTAAACCATGAATATAAAAAAGAAAACAATTATCAACCAAAAAGTTGCCATAAATTATGTCGAGAAATAAAAATGATACCTTACTTGGGTAACATACGAGTAAAATAAATAAAAGAGCAGGTCCGAGTAGATATTGAAGATCGCAAATCCGCTTCTTCTCCCGATGAGGCGTTTGGTTTGCTCTCAAGAGGTGCACTCTAATCAAATAGGAGGGAATAATTGCACTCTCTTCTCTCTCTTCATTCGTCTGGAACAACTAGTTTCAGCATTCGCCAAAAAATCTTGTAAATTTGATTCGAATTAATGTAAAGAGCTAATTTAAATACATCTTCAGCTTACATTATTGAAAACTTAACCATGAAACGATAATAACGACTCGGTGATATGAAGAGCTGTCTCAAATACAAACTTTCATCGTGTAAAATTTAATAGAAAGATAGAACTGGAAAAAAAGAGCACAGCAGAAAACTATTTTTAGTAGATATTAATTTGCAACATAAATATAAATGATTTAGAATAGCACGCAAAAAGAAGATACTGCTAAAAATTCCTATTGGCTTATGGTTATGGATCAACTTATTGCCTTTAGTTACCATTTTACTAATATCTCATCCTTTTAGCAGTAAAGAGATAATATACGAATAAAAAAATAGGGATGAGTCGGGTATAGATATCCCGACTCATACCTTTCCAAGAGGCATTTTATTTCTTTATTATAATATATGATATATTCATGAAATTACCTTATTACTACTTTAAATATATTCTCTGTAAAATTAAAACTACGAAAATAGAATGGTTAATATCAAGGAGATTTACATTAAGAATAATTTATTATCGACATTATCAAATCTCTATTCGAAATTATTTTCACAAATATTTTCCTGAAAAGGTCGAAGTACATCAGTTTTTATCATTTCCTTCATATTTCTTACCAAAATTACTTACGAAAAAATACTTTTCCTCATAAAACCCTCGGAGGATCGTCATCTCTTTTCTATTGCTTGAATATTTTTCTTATACAGTCAAATAAGAATTCTCAAGAAACTTTAGGAGTATTTCCACGAAAATCTTCATTTAAAGTTGCGTTTCTCAGTTCTCCCGTAAATTTGGAGTGTTTACTCGGATTGACTGACCTTTCGATCTAAAAGCCGTAGTTTGACGTCAAGCGAAATTCGCGAAACCATATCTCGCTTCCGGGAAACCATGCCTCGTGTGTAACACGAAACTCTCAATGCACAAAGGTTCTCCGGTATGAACATCTCAGGGTAAATATAATTTTATTCCTCGTCTCCTGCGCATTCTCCATTGATTTTCCCAAAGGTTTTTATCGCGCTGTGGTAGCCCAATCTCCCCTCAATCCCGAATTAATGGCAATCTTATCTGACGTTAGAAAGATGGGAGAAAAGGGAATAAAACAGGGAAGTTTTCTATGGGAGCGGAATGAGTGGCGGCATAGTGTATAATAAGATGTGAGGACGATATGGATGCGGACAAAAGTGAAGAGATTGATGGCCATGAGATCCACTTTCTGAACCGACGAAGATGCTACAATGAGGAACATTGCTTTTTTCGCCGATAAACCGCTGCTGTTTCAATACCATTTGGATGAGAATTAAACATATATCTTAGGATTTTTAAAGCCTTCTGTGGATGTGGTAGTCAGGAGCGTTTGAAGAAAAATCTTACTGGGTCTTAACTTGGTGACCTAACAAAAACAGGAAAAACATTGTATTTGCACAAAATCGCAAAAGGAACTGAGAGCATGGTTCATAGTTTCTAACGTTGTTGCTAAATCAAGCGACATTTCTTATTCAATGGAGTATGATCAGTTACGCCGAACCTCCTCTGTTCCTTTATAACTTACCGTAATTTAATCAAAAGAAATGAAATTAGAACTAGGCTGTTAATGACTAAGAAAAACTCTTCGGTAGCCGAATATGCCGGTCAGAAGGAGAAAAGAAGCTGCCGTTTATCGTCCAATAGGTGAGTTTAGTCTTTCGAAGAATCGGTTCGACGGTCATCGACGTATTCGGCGACTGGAGAATTTTCTCAAACCTTTTAGTAACTGACTTATTCTAAAATGAATAGGTTATCACGCTCCGGTGATGAAAGATGTATTCATACTGCTATTCAACATAGCATCATGCTCAATTGATGAAGTCATATTCCTGAGGTTCTATTGTTAGGAACAAATAGAGAATTTTTTATTTTTTTGACTTATTTTTCTCGACGTTTTTTCCAGAGGTTAGCGAATTCATACATACTCTTCGCGGTGCGACATTTTCAGAACTAAGTCTCTGATGATATATTATACTTGATATACTTTGTTGAAATGAACGAATACTTAGTAATTTCCACGAAATTTCGTGGAAATTACTAAGTATTCGTTCATTTCAACATGTGTTTGGAGTTCCACAAAGTGACGCTTGGTCATATTAATTTTATTGATATACTTTATTGCAGTAAATAGAAATAATTAGATAGATAATGCTGTTTACCGGTTTAATTGATTAACTTGTGATATATGCAGTAAGCATCTTCTTACTCTACACACATTAGTGTCGAACATAGAAAAGATTCCTTAAGTAAGGCTCGGATTGATCCAAGAGACTACTATACAATTGAAAAGAGTTCTACATCTAATTAATAGATCATATTTAATAGATTCTATCCCAATCATACTAACTCAACGGTATCTGTTGCCCAGTTTAGGCCACTTAAATTTTTGGATGAGCAAAATTCCAAATTTCGCATCCGAGACATAACAGAATCAAGCACAGTTATTGAATAATGAGTGAAGTAGAAAGTTTATTGATTATTTTAATATCATTATAACATTATGTTAATGATTATTCTTCTTCTTGTGTCACTTCTATCGGCGATTGTAAATCATTATGGCCTTTCTACAGGTTTTATTGGAGCTGCAGTTAAACCACATTTATAAATTATCAGCAATTTCTTCTTCTACTTCATCCCTTTTCCTTGAAGGATGTTTCTTAACATTAAGTATTTTACAACTTTCGTAATATGAGCACGATATTGATGTTTTCCGATTTTGATTGTTGGTAAGATTTCACGTTCTTAATATAGTATTCGATGATTATTCCTAGTAAGTCCGAATATGAAAACTTTTTTCATCATTGCGAGGTGAGTAAAAATATATTGCAATGAGTCATTTCTCCGTATTTTGGGATAACGAAGTCATGTGCTAAAAGTTGAATGATGCGAGAAAATATTTCTTCTTTCAGTAGTTAATTTGAGTAATGTTGATATGCTCGCCGACAACGTGGCATCTCAACGCGGATAAAACAGAATAACTTCGAAACATTTTCCGACGGCGGCTGCATTTTTCATCTCGGAATTCCTCAATATGGCGAAGATTGAAATTCATCCGAGGAAACACGTCAAGGAAAGCATTTTAATATGGCGACACAGTGGAGAGACAGGTGTATTTGCACAAGCATTGCTGGGATAAATATCAGTGGATGCTTTGGTCTTTGAAAATCTATAAGAATTGAAAATGCATGAAATTCTGCGGAGGATCGGTACCCAGGGCGGGCACTCACTTTATATCAATACTTAAAAAATGGTTATTTTGAAAGTGCCACTGCGATGATGAAGCCTAATAAACCATGAATTGTGATTTGTCGCTTCACTTTAATCTCTGCCCAACATTTCACATTGCCGAATAAAATTTCAAGTCAATGTTGTAGCTATGGTTTATTTTAGATATTAATTATTGTCATTTCTAGAAGCACAATTGTGATTATGTACAACTCATTATATTTTTAAATGTCTTGGGTTTGAAAAGCATAAATGTAAGTGAATATTCATCTATGTGATTAGTAATGAGTTATATTTATTTTTAGAGAACATCCCTCTAATAATAACATTATCGATAGAAATGAAATAGCTTTTCCTGAGAGTCTGTGATTACATTATTCATTTGACATAGTTATTGCATGCAAATTCATAATCTGATTGCAGTGGGCAAACTTTTCATACATATATTCGTAAAAACTATTTGAGAAACTCCTTAATTTCTAGTCTTTGGCTTGTCTATAAAAACAATGCAATATCTGTGCCAAACATCATGTGCCCCACAACGATATGTGATCGAGACAGTCGATTACCTTCAAAAGGTTTTTCTATGGAAGACTCGTCACGTGTTTAGTCACCTTTACTGATATTCCCTTCGATCACTTTATTACAAATACACCCCCATTTGATCGATAGAGTGAATTAATCGCCAGATATTTTAATAACTCGCTTAATCATGCACTTAAACCAACAATCATGTTTTCACGGAGGCCTAACTTCGAAATCTTCGCGAAAAGGACCGGTAAAGTAATTATTTGCAGCTCGTTGCTTGGAGACAGTGGGGGGGGGAATGAATGAGATGAGGGTGGAACAGGACAATAACCAGGATGGAGCAGATTAGGGAAAGACGGGGGGGAGAGAGGGGGGAGAGAGGGGGGGGAGAGAGGGGGGAGAGAGGGGGGGGAGAGAGGGGGGGAGAGGGGGGGAGAGAGGGGGAAGAGAGGGGGGAAGAGGGGCGGGAACCGACGCTGGAAAACAGAATAGGAAAAGTTTCTTTTCGATTTTTCCTTATTGCCGAAGACGAGATATTTTTCCGTAAGTTGAAAGTTATGTGGGGAGAAGTACGTGTAACAATGTGGAAGTGAGTTTTTGCCTTCTCAGCTACTTCATAAAGGACGAGATATGGACGCCGCTCAGTAGCATTTTGTAGGATTGCCATTCTTTTTTAGATAAACTCTTATGTTAGAAACTGCAGTTTAGATGGACCGTCTTGGTGTTTGTTACCGTACCTAGTGCAACAGGCCTCGAAATCGGTTAGAGTGAATGTAGGACATTAAAAACCACATTGATTTTTATGTCCTACCTTTAAACTTGTATATTGAAAAATTAGATGCTCATACTTTAGCGAAATTCCTTTTTTATGTATGCCTTCTTCATACAAATTAATAATGAAATCTTTTCTAGGCAAAGATGTGAATCTCTCGTCATCAAATATTTCATTCCTTACAACGATATAACGATAAATCTAAGGACTTCTAGCTCTTATTTCGTCTTTTTAGTTTTTCTAGAAAAAGAAATAATCAGCAAATATATCGTATCGAACGAGCTTTTGAAGTATCAGTGTTAGCAAAATATTTTTCCCACTATCACGCTTATAACGAGTTTTTCATTCGGTCTTCTGAAAAGCGTCTTAACCTGGTTTTGCCGTATATCGAAACAATAGTTAAAGTATATAACTGATTTTTATTTCGATACTTTAAACCAAATGAACATATTCTGTCTGCGCAGTCATTAATTGAAGAACGAAAGGAATTGAAGTCTGGGAGAAGAAAATGAAGAAGGAATGGAAGGGAGAAGGGGAGGAGAATGGATTAGAGGACTTATATGTCCCTCTTTCTCTTCCTCCCGCAAAAATCCTTTTTCAGAGCAATAAAAGGACTGCTTCTTCGCCCGTAAAATAGAGATTCATACGAATTTGGATCAATCTTTCCGACCGAAATTATTACTTTCCATTGTTTTCAGGATAGACTTTAAATCCATATCCTTGAGCCAATTCCGAGAGTGCGGTAGTAAAGGGAACTAACTTGAGCAGCGCAGTAAATGTCAAAACGTTGGCTATAACAATTTGCGTAATCTCAGCGATGTTACTAAGCGCTACTTAGGCCTCACCTTGAGAGAGCCAATTAGAAAACATACAACGAAAGGTGATATGTTTAGTGAAGAATTGCTATGACAAATCGGTGAGTGTTACTCGTATGCTTCAGGAGGCAATCTTTAGAAGAAAGAAGATTCATACAAAGACTTAAAGTCGCTCGTAAGAGTTGTAGCCGATATTATGCGCCCATAGTACATACGTTCTGATACTGGGAATGTAGATGCTATTCGATTCAGGAATCCATTTTTCCGAAAATGTACCGTTAGGAAAAATTATGAGTAGAAATGTAATTTTGGGAATGTCGTTTAACGTAGCTAACATATGTCAATGTATGTACATAGGAGGTTAATTAAAAAAAAGATAATTAAACCGGTTCATTTTATTCTTCTATTTGTGAGCCTAAAATCAAAGCATTTACTGGAAGAACTTTAAAGAGGAAGTATTACTCATGTGAATTAATTTGGGATTTGGAAATTTAAGTAGTGATATCATTTTTGGTTGGAAATAAATAATCTATATAATATAAACGAAACAATATTTTTTAGTAAATCGCAATAAATACACGACTTGTTTCAACGTATTCCTGTAATCGAATTTAAAATACAATTATTCGTCGTATGTTTACAAGTGTTGGCTAAACACTCTTGTTAAAAAGTACACGACATACTCTTTATTCTTATTTATTTAAATTTTTAGGAAAAGTGCTTCTGTTTTGATGTTCATTTTTACGAGGAGAATCATTTCCAGAGATTGTCGCTGTTGGCGGGATAAGAGAGCTGAATTATGGTCTTTTATCGACTTCGATTTACTTCACATTCAAGAATCATGCTCTCGAAATATGCTTCTGCGCTCGGATATTTCCACTCTAGTTTAAACTGTGACTCAAATTTGTGTTCATTGAAGAGGACAGAGATTTCAGGCGGATTTTATAGCGCTTAACTTAGGAACTGTGTTCAGCAACGACGTCTGGTATACATCTATCTGTTTTTCAAATTGTGACAAGCTGCTGTTACAGAAAAAAAGGAATTTTCCCGATGATTTTTAGCCGCTAGACTCGATACAATCCAGGTACTTCGAACGTCGAAGGTTACGCGAGCTCAAATAAAATATCTTTCTCGAATATCTACTTTTTACCGAGGAATTTTTTGAATAACATCTCCCACGCGCTCCCACGTCTTCGACGAAAAATCTCCCCCTTAATTCCTTACGTATGAATAACGTAATCCGAGTCGCGGAGTCATTTCTTGCTGAATTCCGTTTGGCATCGCATCTCCATCATCTGCGTGCACTCGCTTGGTGGCGAAAAAATGGAGGGTGTTAAACTCCGTCGTTCGAATTCCAGTATGGGTAGAGGGCATAACGATCGCTCTTAAAGGGTGCCTCGGGGTGGACCGAGAGAGGAATTTGCCAGGCTAAAACAGTGCGGAGGGAGGGGTGACAGGGGCTGAGTCATCTATGAGCGTCTAAGATGAGGGACAAATGCAGCCCAAAACGTGCCGTTCGGACACCCTCTTTTATTTAGTCGGTTTGAAAGGACATCCCTCTCTATAGACCACATCATGTTTACATGGATTTTTTACTTCTGTCTGAACGCTTCTTGAGTCGTGTGGAAGTTTAATGACCGTGAGACGTTTGGGAATTCAGGATGAGGTAATAGACAAAACCGCAATAAGGCTTTCAAACCCTTATAAAGCTCGGGCACCGTGGGAAGCGAGCGATATTACAGCGACTTCGAAATTATCGAAAAAATTAATGACTGCATCAATAAATTACTCAATTAAACCGCGCACTTACTTCTAATGAACCATGCAAAACTGAAGTCGTTGTCCACAGTTTAAATCTATAAATACGAATTAAGTCTCGCTTTAGAGCCATCCATTAAGCGTATGGCAGGCGAGGTAAACACTAATTTATCACAAATTACTTATCAATAAACATAATTTTGTACCCAATTGCTCAGCCACAATGTCGGATCCAGATGCATTGTGAATAGTGCCACGACAGATGGGGTTATGTCACACGTATTGGCTCCAACCTGGAATCAAACCCGGCTTCACCAAAGGCGAACGTGCTACTCATTTGGCTATCCGAAGAGTCGAACTAGATGTATGTAGTTCAATCAAGTTTTCTAGAATCTGGAAAGGAGTTTTAATCAAAATGAGAAGGTTTTCCACGATAATTATATATATACTATATTTATGAGAACAAAACGCCATTTAGAAAGTTAATTGGTAATGAATTCATAAGGAAATTGTCTTGAGTATTCCCTTCCATGGAAAGTTTGTATCCGCACCTACCTATAGATCTATTTCTTCTATTTTTGTCGAGATTCCCCATTTATTTATGGAGGAAAGAGGTTCATGATCAGTATAAGGTGCATTATATTTTTAGCTATTCTCATTCAAAGATGCATCATAGTAGCGCTTGTGCAATTTAAGTTGATTTTTATCAAGCAAACGTCAAACTTGGAACCCTAAAGAGGGCATCCCCGCTGCAAGAAATCGGTCGCAGTGAAAACGATTCTTCTTTTGACGCTTTCAAATTCACGCTGAAATTATTAACTATATTATTAACTCTGATAGAGCTTGAGCTAGAAACTCGTAAGTCATGATATTTATTTTATTAATTCAATTACTTTGCAATAATTGCATTATCCTTAGTATTAATCCTGCTGCAATTCCCTTTTGCATTCTAACGGAATTTTACAATGTGGATATCGATCCTTTGAATCATCACAACTCACGTTTCTCATTTATATTTCTGACGACTATCATCTCAGCCAATTAAGGGTTAGATGTAAGAAGAGACTTTTCAGTCTCAATCTCGCCCGAATAAAGACGATTTATTATTATTATTATTATTATTATTATTATTATTATTATTATTATTATTATTATTATGTTTGTTCGTATTTAAATAGGGTGACCATTAGATCAGTAAGAAGTACATGCATATAGAGCTGAAACGGCCGATCAATTCTTTAGGGTCGCCGACTTGGTGAGACTCTCTTTGAATTTGAGAAAAGTATCAGCCGTGAGAAAAAGGCTTCATTAAGTGTTTGTGTGTTGTCAATTTAAATCTTTTTTTGTTGAAAAAGTCGGTAATGAAAGGTAAATCTTCTCCACTCCACTTGATCTTCTAAATAAGCAAAAATACTTCATTCTGATTAAAATATGATTATACGCGGAAAATTAAAACTGAGAATATAGCAGATACTTAACAATAGGTACTTTCTGACTATGCTGTTTTTACCCAATATTAAATATCTCATGTAAAGAGAGATTTTAATATATTCCAATTATTATCATCTTTTCGGAAATTAATTACAACGGAAACTCGATTCTGTAGGTAAAACTTGTAGTGTATGAAATACGAATAACAAGATATAGCAAAAGAAATAAAAATTCTTATTTTCATATCCTATTTATCAAATTCAATATTCATTCATCAAAGACAATATCCATTCATTGAAATTTTTTAAATGAGAGTAGGAAAAACCAAAAGAAGGCGAAAGCCCAAAATTTTAAAATACTTGGAGAGCAGAGGAGATCAAGTAAAAAAGGAGGACATGTCCTCCTTTTCCCGGACTTCTGAACACCTTAAGAGTAGGGTACTTATTGTTCTAAAGATTGACTTAAATTAAATCTTTTTAATCGTTAAATCGATCCATTACTAATTTAGTAGACGACGAAAATTTTCGGGAGCGAATTACTTGTTTATTATAATACGTATGCCATCATTATTATTATATAATATGATGGACGAACAGTCTCAATAAGAGCAGCTTCTCTTAGATGGGCCAAAGTTTGATCCTAAAATCAGCAAGTTGCTACTAAAGATTTTAGTTCAAATTCTTAATTTGAAATGATAGACGCGGATGACTACTTGTCTCACTAACTTATCAGTGGGATTTTCGAAGAAAATGCTCATTTACGATTATTTTTTAAATATCTTGTTTGATTATGTACCTTATTCTCAGGAAAGTGAGTGTATCAATAAAATACAATGTTAGTCCTCACCTTAAACAGCCTCAAGATATATTTTCGAAGCGGCGTTCATTTATTGCTCAAGGAATCCCATTTTGGATTACGCCATTGCTTCGGCAGCTATAAATATTAAAGCGAACATATGGCCGTCGACAATAAAAATCCATCGAAAAAATACATCCCCCATTACTCAAAGTTTTACGCTCTCAGTTGTCAAAACAAAATCCCAAAACGAATCGCAGCGCTCTCTTAAGCTACCGAGCAATACATTTTCCTCGCAAGAATAACCGTGGCTAAATAAATTCGGACGGATAACAAGAAGACTCTAACTACGGAAAACTCGTAAGGTTCTGGATTTAGTGGAGAGCGCACAACAGACCGAGTTTTTTTCACGCTCTTTACCTTATAATAATGCCCATCTTGCTTGGATTTGTGCGCTTGGCCATAAATCTTGCATTCGCAACCCCTCGTACGACTGACTCTCCCCCGCTCGCAACGGGGGTTGAATGAGAGGCGGTTATGTTCGTTACGGTATGTTGAAGGCGATCGAACCCTCATGGCCTTCGAATTTCGTATTCCTCTGCTGCACGGGGGTGACTAAGGACACGAGTCTTCCGATGGGTGGCGTTGATACGGAGAATATGACTCGAGGGACGCCGTATTCCCCCTTCCCTCTGCTCTTCGCTTCGCATTAACTATCTGCGGGCGTCTATCAACCGAGAAAGAAATGCAGGCTCAAGAATGGACCCTTGAGGTACAACACCAACAAATGAAGAGAGAGTCACTTAAGTGTGGTCCACCACGTCAGATCCTACCTTTGAAGACCTGCTTAACAAGAGTGAAATCAATGTATCAGTTTTAAGATTTAATAGAGTATCGCACCATTAGATCTTTCGTACTCATTGTACCTTCATAGTTAAGGTATAACATGCCTTTTTAGTTTATTTTATAACTACTTTGGTCTCTTCGCTCTAGAGTAACTGTGTTCGCGGCATTTTACGTGAATATTTCCCAAAATTATTTGAAGGACGACTGCAAACGGATAGTCATGCATTTTTCAAAATCCACGATTAAAGGAAATTTCAGCGTGTTTGATGTGAAAACGGGTAACTACTGGAAATGATGGTAATTTAGCATTGAAGAAAAATACCAGATTTTTATTTATTGTTTCAATCCATAGAAAAAAAGAACTGACTCCTTCCACAGAAATATATATTAACTAAAAACACCACCCAAAACAATTGCAATGCAGACCCTGTCTCGAAAATAAGGAAGCATTCTCAAAAACAATCGTATGGTAAGGTAATATAATTTCGTAGACTGCTTTTAGTTTTCTCTGGATTAAAAGATGAATAAAGTCCGCAATTTTCATTTATATTTTATTGTGTGCTTATGAAATACACTGATGAATTTGGGATTGTAAAGAGCCCCATTTCCATGGACATTTTTTTTCGAAAATTTACATTTGTGGCCTCCTAAATGGAGCCTAATTTAAAGCAAACTAAATCAGGGGTAATACTTTCGTGATTTGAAAGTGGGTCTAGACACACGAATCGCATCATTCTAAAGCAGACTAAAAACCGTCGGAAACATTCCCGTAAGGCCATAAAAGCGAGCTTTCGAATATCGATTGAAAACTAGCATCATTTCCCCTTACCAGAGCCACTTACCCAATGCATCACCAAATCTCTTGGCGCCACGACTTGTCGTTTGGTCTGACCCACACGCAGCTCCCACATTGCGTACTCTTCTGTCTGCGTGCATTAGCTTAGGCTGTATAAGGATCAAGCGGAAATGCTGTATGGCTTTATGGGAGCTGTAAAGCTACAGATCAAAGGAGGGCTGCCATTCGCTAGCAATCACGCAAAGTCCTTTTTTTCATAAACCGAACGCCTTCACGTTTTTACGGCGCCCTACTTTTATTGGTCGATGCATTCGTTTTTTGCCAGTCGACACTAATATTTCTCAATATTCGGTGGCCTATTTCGGATATCTTGATGGCTGTTTTCCTAAAAGGTCAAATTGAAGGGTTTTTATTGTAGGGTCTGAGAATTAATTGCAGATCTACGCGAAGGCATAAAAAGGAGAGGGTCGAGGCTAAATTGTTATGAGGAGGTTCTAATTGATCTACAGATTACTGCGCTGAGAATGGCGATGTTGTTGAATGGGGTTTGCATCCAAGGACGAAATTTATATTGACTATTATTTAAGTTTCCTGAAGCAAATAGAAATATATTTAGTTAATACATTCCTTTGGAAAAATATCAATCCGTTAAACTCTCGCGCCAGACTTGCTATATTTCCTTAAGATGTCTCTGAAGGTTTTTCCAAAATCTAGTTATTTCAATTTCACTTTGTCATTGAGTCGCCGGATTGCCTGAATAATTCTGTGGAATCATCACTGATACATCATTCTCTATTTTCATATTCGAAGCCTTCAGAAATATTAACATATTACTTGTTTATTATTTATGCCTCTGAATTGCTTAAAACGTAATTTATCAGACATACAATACGTTTCGGCAACTAAAGAATTTATATTATAGCCGATGTAATTGCAAAATACACACGGTGAGATATCGCAATTTGTTTGAAAGATCCTTGAGAATATTTATCAGCTTGAAGATTTGATAATAAATAAGTGTAAGCTAGAAATTTAAATTTATACATTATTAAGAACAACAGAGTATACACGACCTGGGTTTCGAAGCATAGAATCAGGTGCACATGATAATGCATCAAAATTTTGAGGAATCCGAGGTAATTTTATTCACATTCGTAAGTGCGGTATACAAATCATGAAATAAAATCTTTTATAAATTTACTATAGTATTGAATTCACTCAAAAATTCGTCATTCGTCAAAAATATTTTGAGCTTAACCTTTTTAGCACCTGATTCAAAAAATAGATTATTGGGTAAACCCACCCTTGAGCAAGCTTCTCAGATTCACAGAGTGCCCCCGTGACCTGAAAATGTCATAATAACTGAAAGATGATAAAGTGGAAGACTTATTGAGTTATCTTCCCTTAAAAACGACCATCCATGATTCGAGTAGGCGCTTCCGAAACTCAAAATGTCACAGTTAGAGTCACTTAGCAGCTTCTCGATAATTGTGGATTACATCAAGGGTTGGGAAGTATCAGAAGGCCGCGTTTAGCATTCAGCTTCATGAGAAATGTCGCAGGTTAAGCCACTTTAGTGTTGTGAGATACCTAAGTTGAATTAGTTAGTCCATGAATACGAGTAAACAAATTCATTCGCTGAGTAATCTGAAGGGAAAATTTTCCGCTTGATGTTTCACAAACATAGTACTGTACAACTCGTATTTGTAAATACAGCAGACTCTAGATTATCGGGGACGATGGGGAATAAACTGATGACGGTCATATAAAAATAAGATCAGAAATCATATAAACTGAGCTAGATGGTATATGTCTTTTCTTATATAATGTCAATATTCTTTCAGTGTCCAAATCTTATAAGATGTAAATTTATAAATTTCATATTACCTTGATTTTCTGATTTCGGCTAAGCAGACCCAATCGAGATACTTTACATAGATTTACTCTCATTTATTAGTTTTCTCTATCATAGAACTAATTTTCCAATGACTCTTTCGTAGAATAAATCAAAAGTCAAAGGCTATAGAGAGAGATTTGTGGTTTTATATGAACTTGCTACCCCTTTCCTCCTCAGATTCTCCTCTCTCAAATTTCCTTTCCCTCACTCGAACGACCTTTGGATATGAGAACGATAAAAATTTACTCCCTCCGCGACCTTTTTTTCCTGGCGCCCTTGTCGGCACTCTGGGCGTGGATTGAAAAACGATTCCCTTCGGAAAGATGCCTGACCGAGGATTTTCCAATTTCCTCCCATCCTGTTCCTTGCATTCCGGATGTTTTATTTGGGCTCCTTCTAAGGAACAACAAATGCACCGAATGGAGTTGGATCCAAGATTTCTCTGCTGTCGCTAACTCTAATCCGTTATTTCATGAAGTAATTGCCATTTTATAATCAATAATAATGACGATTGTATTAATTTATTAAATAAATGGAATTTATTCTACTAATGTGGCCTTATGGTAGACCTCTATGAGGCAAAATAAAAAATGCAATAATAACTTTACCACAATATTTCTATTATACCACCATGGTTTCAACTCTATAGGTCATAATTACCCCTTCAATGCTCGGGTCAATTTTTGCTATTTAAAAGCTCGCCTGGGGTGTCTGGTACACTTCACGCGCTATTTTGAGAAAAAGACCCTTTTTTTACATTTAGAAAATTTTCATTTCCAGGTTCTGGAGATGGATATGTTTTCCAACTTTACCCAAATTTTCAACCATTTACCCGAAAAGTCTTTGATTTATAAATTATTTTCCTCAAACTTTCCCTCAAGCTCATATGAAGCCCCTAGACCCAAAGCAATACATCAATAAAGGGCAAATTTTTTTCCATACATGTCCGAATCAATCTCTAACTAAATTAAATTTATTCTTATAGTAATTTGTTCTAAAAACCTCGAAAAGGGGAGATGGATATGAAGGATCCATCCCGCCAATTGAGGCAGAGCAAGCTTTACGAAAATAATTTATAAGTTAACGAAATTTCGCATAAAATAGTTGAAAGTTTGAGGAAATTTGGAAAACATATTCATCTACAGACTCTAAAAAAGTTCTAAATTTAAGGAAAAGGGTATTTTTCCTCGAAATAGAACCGTGGGGTGTACCATACAACTCACGCGAGCACTGAAGGGTTTAGGATCGAAACCATGGTCGTGTAATAAAATATATTGTGGTGAAGGTGTTATTTGTTATTTTTCATTATAAATAAAATTTGTAACTGTGAAGGAGAAAGAAGACAGGAATATATCTTTCAACTAAGAAAGGGGGCGAAGATATCCTTTTTCACACATTAAATAAAAATTTTAAATCAACCAAATGTGGAAAAACTATATACGTACATTTCTTATTTCTTTCTTAGTTTTGATAGAACAAGACTACGCCTTCCTTTGTGAATTTATTGTAAACTCTGCCGACGTGTCGCTAGGTAGGTTTTTAATCAACCATATTAATAAACATTTTTCTTATTTTTTTCAATGCTTTGTTGTAATTACAGTTTTAATATACATCATAAAAGTGCATTTATTGCAAATTGTGGTTTCAGTCTGGAAATATGAAGCAACACAGTTCAGCTATCCGAGTAGCTATTCAATTTCCTTGATGGGTGAAAGGAAAAAGATAGATGGCTCTATCGAAGAAAGTAAATAAGAAATCTATCACGCAATATTTATTATGTGAGATCATTATTACAATAGATACCTGCGAAATCTGCGATTTAATATTGTAATCTTCTTATCCTTTCGTTGTCATTCCTCAAGCAAATGAAACACAGAGGATCTCATTCTAGAGAATTTATGCTTAGTTTCAGTTTTCCTGGGCAGTTTGATTGCAGACAACTGTGGCTGAAATCTTAAATGATTAGTACCGACTTTTTGAACATTAACATAATTTCTAGACGTTCACATTAGTGCTTTAATTTAAAGTTATTAACATAATATCTAATTTACACAGTAATAATGCGGTAGTAATTGCACATCAATGGGAGAACGTTGAAATACAATAAGTGCCTTATAATTATATTTCCAATCGCATGAAATGCGTGTATGGTCACACTCAAGGAACGCTGATCTTGTGGAGGCGTCAGAAGTACACAATTCAGTCATTAGAGTGAAAGAAAGTTAGATAACATTATTGAGGCAAAATTACAGAGGAAGAATCTGTTTGAAATTTATGAATAGCATTACTTAAATAACACAGTGATTCATTTTATACGTTCAAGAATTTTTAGTGAGCCATATTTCATGTGATATTAAACAAATGGTCTTTGTCTTTCAAATTCCACCTCAAATATTTAAAATAATCTTTTGGGATGCATTGAAAAAAGGTCTTCATCTCAGAGGTCCCAGATTTCGTAAGCCCCTCAAATAACACACCCGCCTTTGGAAGCAATTCTCATTTTGTTTCCTTAGGGAAAACTTATTTCGATGGAAATTTAACCCCAGAAGAACTAAATCTTACCTGTCTTTTATATCGTAAATAACTATAAAAATATTCACAATTGCTTAGAAGTGTATGCTTCTGCGACTATTTTTATGATAGCTCATAAAACTTCTCGGAGGCTGTAAAGCCTGCCTTTCATCTTTCCTTCCATAGATTCTCGACACATGTTCAAAATATTAAGTTATTAGCTAGCGTAAAACTCAACTATAACAGTTTCTATGAAACCCTAACGCAACTGGTTGGATATTCTTCTTTTTCTTAAATATGATACCGAAAGGGCGTGAAAAGGGCGTGTAGTCTTGAAGTGAAAGCTAATCCTTGACCCCCTCAATTTCCACTCTCTTCCTAGGGTTTTCGGACATCGACAGGGTGACCTTTAAAGGATCCCCAGGAGAGTAGTTATAAGAGCCGGCTGAATTTATAACCCTATCGATAGCAAGGGTTTTGTTGGCAAGGGTCTTTTTTGGATCACCATGATCAGAATTTTCTTAAGCCGGATCCACACCCTCTGGTCAACCCTCCGAAGAATAGCTATATCCGCCACATTCTCTCTTTACCACTTTTCACCCTCTGCCCCATTCGACGCAGCCGGTCGTCAAATGGGGCTTTCGCTCGCCACTTTCTGCTGCTATTGCTGACCGCTTAAGAGTGCTGTTCGATTCCCATTTCCCATTTAATCGCCACGTATTCTCTCCTTTCAACGCACGACTAATAGAAATGAAATATCTTGTTTATATCCTCTCTTCAAGTACCTTTTTAGGAGCGGAAGCTTTATTTCATTCCCTTTAGAGCCGAATTTGTTATTCCGACGTTTATTTGCTGCACATTTGTTTCTCAGCTGCGGAGGAGCGAGCAAAGAATCTCGATTCTCGTTTTCTTGCCAAAATTAACTCGGGAATTTCACTGTATTTTTCCAATCGATGTTATCAGTTCAATCATATGAAAAAGTGAAATATAATATTAATATAAAATAATCAATATTATATATATATACATATATATATATATATATATATATATATATATATATATATATATATATATATATATAAATTTACAAAAATAAAAATAATATTGTATACAACGGATCTTTCTGAGCATTCAGAAATAACCAACTCCTTTTCTAAATATCCATCAAGATAAAATCTGAAGCTTGAAATAAAAATGGAACACCTATAAAATAACTTTATAAAATTTTATTTAAAACTATGCAAGGCAATGATTTCACACACAGTTTGTAAAGTCACACCACAGAAACTTCTTTGAAGTACATCTACATTACTCATTTAAGACCTTTTGAAAAGTGTTGAAAATTTTGCTGTGATGTAGACTTAAAAAGTAATGATGTTCCATGAAAAGCAAAATCGAATGGTACAACAAAGCCATAGAACTGCATTCACCCTCAACCAATTCGTACTGTTCGACAATAAATTGACTTAAGCAGCGTTAGAGACATGGAAAAGTACATACATATCGGAGTCGGTATTGTTTTTATAAAGGATGAGGAAATTATTATGATGAGAGTTCACTTCATCAACGTGCTGCGTGATTACTTCTCCTTTTTAGAGCTAACTGCAGTCTCCTTTAATGATCTACCTAATGAGATTCTCAAAATGTTTTCAACACCATATCCCAGTTCATCTGCATAGTATTTGTGAATTCCTTAAAGAAATACTTTTAATAGAGAAAAGGCAGATGTTTTGGTCTACATTAGTGTTCTTCTATTAAAAATAAATAAAGACAGTCGATCCGAGATATTTTAGTTTCAGCTCATAAATTAAGGAAAAATGGTCTTAAGTAGTAAACATGATATATTTTCTTTTTACCCATTAAAAATATCCAAGGTAGTTAAATTATAGGAAATGGAACAGCTCAATATTTAATATAAAATCGCTTGATAAAGTTGACTACTTTTTTTCTCAAATTACTGATACGAAAGAAACTAACAGTGAGTGTATTCTTTCAACTGCACTTTTAAACTATTTGCAAATGCTCGGAATTGAATGACTGTAGATCAGCATTGATGAAATAACCATCTTTTAGTATCAACGGAAATTTGTCGTAGGAAAAGGAATTTCCATTGTGATGATATTTAAGTGACTTTCTTCACTGCTGAACATATATTAAGGCATGTAATGTTTCTAATTACACTTTTTTACGTCAGGAAAGCAAATGGTAACTACTATAAAAACGCAGCCCTCAATAGAGCATATTTATCCTATGAAAGTCTTTCTAAAGACCATCATTTATATGTAGATGAAGTTTACTATGTTATAGATTTAATAAAATCGTTAATTGATCGCCTGATACAGTTATGAGCTATTTATGTTATGTATAAAAGTCTTGTATTAATTATATTATTTGCTGAATGTGCAATGTTTTTTGTTTTCACGTATTATGACTCTGATCATGTAACATGTTGGGCGAACAAAATAAAGAAAGAAATAGAGTGAGTAGGATGAATCATAACAAAATTTAGAACTTTGGTTTTCTTGAAATTCCATATAAAGCACTGGTTCCATTTCCTTTAAAAAGTATCTTTCATTCGGAAGCCTAATTTGATGATTTCGTCCCTTAATTACAGATTCTTTCTTTGTGTGTGTACTCATCACTCAATTCCGGATGAATTTCACTCTTTCAGTACGTTCCTTTCCCTTCTTTTTTCCTTCATATTACTCACTTTCATTTTTGGGAGAATAACCATTAAATTTTTAACGATATCTCAATCCGCGGATCGACCCATCGAATGTGAACTTTCGATATCAGTAGATCACTGAGATGTTTCGTAATATCTGTGAAAATACAGTTCGCTTTGCTTTTTACGCTTTAAATACATAAGCAGGTATAATGAAGTAAAAGTTCGGGGAGGCATCATGAAAACGCGAAAACTGTTCCATTTCTCATATGAATGTGAATGAATGATTTCTCAGAATCCATGAGATTCTATGAATCGTCGTCATGAGAATCGAAAATCATTTGTATAAATTGATAAAAGAAATGTGGTTAAAATTTATGCCCAGTAATTGAATCCGTCAGATGTTAATGATTTTGCTTGGTATTTGAAATGTAGTAGTATTAATATCAAGTATAAGGTAATTAAGTAAGCTTTAGGGTTTCAAAAAATGGAAACTTCCAATAAATCAAATTCATATTTTTTTCTCTAGTTTATTCTTAACTATGGAATACTTTTAACGTACGTTGAAGAAAAAGATAACGTTTCGTAAAGTATAAGTATACTACGGAATTTTGATTATGTAAATTGCTGAATTTATGCATGTACATACTATATGATTTAAGGAGATGTAAGGTTTTTCTCAAGGCTGCAGAAGCAGTTCTGTTGCCCATGCAGCTCTACTATTTAAGATGTGCGTTGAAAGCTTTCCTGCATTCTCAGTTTCGAGTGATTGCATTCTCAGTTTCGAGTGATTGCATTCATATTATACACTTAAGTTTTGACCCTATAATAAGCAATCATTCTACAACTCGATTTTGGAACGTTAATTTTGTTAGTAGTGCAACCACATCCGGTTCTTTAGCCACGAATAGTTTACTTTCTCCCAACCGATTTTGTTTACCGTAAAATGTTGCCATCCTTATCACACGTAGATATCAAATCTGATTTTTGTCGTTAATCTACTCTCGGAATTCATTCATTAAAGTCTCCCAATCTCAGTTACTTCCATTCCGTCACTTCTCTTTGCCATTCTTCGCCTTTACCTCATCCGCCACCAATTGGATGTCGAATCAGATAGAGGAAGAATAAATTGGGAGGCTCTCATTAAATTTTTTTCCCTTCTCTTTAACTTCTTCATGGTGGAATCGCATTCCTCCCTCAGGCGTCCGTTCTTTCACTCCGCGATATCCCTTTTTTCTCTGTTCGACAGCCTTATCCTACTCCCTAATCCGTCGAATCGGATAAATGCGAAAAAAGAATTCATTCTTTTTTTCGTATGTCAGAAATTTTTTCTTTTGATATCGGCAAAAGGTCTCTCCATTTATCCTTGCAGAAAACGGCGTCCTTTTTAAATATACGTAAACTGGATGTCCACGTGCATATTTCTAGCCTTCTTTCGGATCTTAAATTCTCCGGACGCAAATACACGTGACGTGTATCCGATTCAAAAATCTCGTTTAATTTTTGGGATTAAATCTTCGGATGTAATGCGTAATGAGTTTAGCTCAAATTTCCTCGAGGCATTTTTGTAAATGAATCGAAATTTTATCGGCGTATTATCTTGGGGAATTATGCGATCTCTATTTTGTCTTGAAAATGACGTCGAAGGAAAATGTCGTTCTTACAAACAAAGAAAGGTTGTTTTCCTGAAACTGCTGAAAATACCGAAATTTTCAATATTTATGGCTAAGGGCGATGCCATTCGGGTGCTTTCGATTGGAATTTTATCATGAATTGTTGGAGTACAAATACGGGTATTCTACTGAAAATACAATTTCAAGTCCTTCTCTTGAAATGTCGATCGTTGTAAGTCGTTTTTGATAATGAGTCAGAGCAGCAGGATTGATTCGCAGAATTTGATATCTAGAATTCAGAAAACGGTGGAAATAAGGGTATCTTCATCAAATGTCCACTTCTTCTTCCGGCAATATGTTATACCTTTTCTTTTTCTGACTGAGACTTAATCGACGCCTCTTGAATTGAGATGTCAACTCCTGTCAGCAAATAACACTTCTATATTTGCGAAAAAATTGACTGAAAAATAGCTTAGCTTAGCTCTAAAATAAAAACAAATGGAAATTATTATTGGTCATATTTATTAAAAAATAAAACAAACGCATATTTACCGATTAACAGTATTTCCCCGGTGAATGGTTTACTTCATTTTATCCAAGTATTATTTTATGCATGTGCATTCACTCGAATGTATTTGGAGATTAAATCGCCGCGAAATCCACAAAATTCAAGGAGAAAGCAAACGCGACTGAGCACTAACATTCATTGTAAATATGTACATAGACCCCTTTAAACTGGCGTTCTAGAAGTCATATAAAACAACTGCAACTATTTTCCACAGAATTTATTTAACGCTACCGGTTTTGAACATGACAATCATGATTATGCAAACTGCATACGGAAAACTGTGAGAAAATTTTACACGACTGCTTAGGTTTTGAAGAACTTTACATGACTACTTAGGTTTTGATAGTAGAGGAAGACCTGAAAAGCATCTTCCATAAAATTTAGATTGTGAAGCCATGCCATAATCACGATATAATTTAAAAGTTAAGTGGGAACGAGTTCAGATGGAAACCCCAAACTTGGCAAGTTTCTAGATTTTCCCCTGAGGGCCAAAAGGTTCGTTCTGAGCGTAGTTATAATATTTAAAAGATTAACTAATGACAAAAAGAACAATGTGGAAAAACACCTTTACAACTTTCAGTATGATGATGAAGAAACCCACGTTAGAGGAAAACACACATAAGAAAGGAGGAGGAAAGTATACCGCGAAACAGTAAACAATACAAAGACAGTTTACAATTTATTGTTGTTACATAACAAAATTAAAGGTAAATCAAGTAAAATGTAAAAGTGGTTTCTATGTTTTATTTACTTATGTATGTAAACCTATAAGCAGAATACACAAAAACATGTTTGAAAAAGAGAGATAAAATTACAAGTAACAACATAAATAACCTAAAGATAGCAATGGAAAGAGAAAAAAATATAAGTAACATAATATAAAAACAAAATTAAGATAGTAAGAGTGATACAAAGGTAAGTGAAGGAAAGCGATCAATTAATATAAATTACGATTATCAAATAACTAATAATACCGATTTCGGCCAATCGAAAGATCGTTCCTAGAAATAAGTGAAAGATGGCAAAAGCCATCGATTTATCCTAGCATCTGTCTGTAATATTAATAATACTTTTAAATTTTGGTGATTCTTTATTTCATGCATATGAAATATCAGTCGTTTTATTCACATTTTGTTGTTTTAGGAAATAAATTCTATCTCCTCTGATAGAACTATTTCCGGAGATTTAAAGTACATAACATCTTAAAAGGAATTCTTTTAGGTTTGAGTTGAAAGATTTAGTCGATTGAAATACTTGTGAATTTGAATATATTTTATTAAAGATATCTATCAATTATTATAACATTGAAATATTATAAAGTCCACTTCAAAAATATGAGTGAATAGATTCATTTGGGTCTTCGTGAAGTCGAAATTTCAGAATCTGATGAATAAAAATTCAGTAAACCTCTAGGTCATTAACGTCAGTTCCAATGAAGTATGATGTACTATAGTTAGAGCAAGGCGCTGAATAAGATACGCTAAACAATTCGAAAATTTCTATCACATTTCCGTAATCTAATTTCTTATACTCGAATGAATTTGTTCCACATTGTCCTTGACTTCACCAAATGAATTACGATGGCTAAATAACAGCGTTGGGCCATGTTTTCACCTGTACTCCTCTCTTCTTGGCCTGCAAGGGAATAGCAAGTGGGGAGAAGAGGTGATTTATAGGCGGAATTCCTCCTCTCTCAAGGATAACGGTTGAATCCGCCCTACCAAAGGATGCTATCCGAGTACCTTTCATGTTCCTATGGAATGCACCCATAAAGAGTGGCGTTTTCCCGGCGAATTCTAGCAATCCGTGCTCTCCCATAACTAATTCAACTTTTGCTATTCCAAAAATCCACTATAAAAATACTCCAAGCCTTTATCGCAATCCTCAAAGATTTCTGTAATCGGAAAAATGTTTCATTACAAAAAGGAGTGATCCAAGTTGAATTCGGCTTCCTACACTTGCTACACTTCACGAACGACAGTATTCTCGCATAAAACCTTTTCCCTTCTGAAAGATTACAAAATTCGTCAGGAAAATAGAGGGATGAGAACGCCTTAAATTTTTATAAAAATAATCGAATTTGGAATTTAACTCTGTATCAATTTTCGTTCCTCATCAAAAATGCCCTCCTTTTGGCCTTTTACCGAGGGAGTCTTCTTATTTCAGTGATAAAATAACCATAACAGATAATTAATTCGATTTACTCTAGCTTCTGTATGACTGAATCATCCATTGAATCCCTTAAACTTTTATACATTTTATATACACCCTATACTTTACATGTGACTGACATTTTAAAATTTTATAATAAAAGAAAGATTTTCAGTACAAATATTCATTCCTTCCAGGTATAGGTGTCTACTATACTACATAAAATGTACGGATTTCCATTGTCAAAATTAACATTGCCCAAGGAAGAATTAGCAACCTATTATTAGCCATTTTAAATCTGTATTATCGAAAATATATATTATTTACACAAATTATTGTTACAACTATATTATTCAAAGTAATTAATCAATCATATTGAAATAAGGAATATCTTTCTCAAAAGACAGTATTTTCGACGACGGCTTGAAGACCTCTTCAGTTTACATTCCCATTCTTTTACTATAATATTTAGAAACGAGTATTCGAGAACATCAGTTCTTTGTTTCCTTAATTTTAACTCTTTTCTGTGGTTGACACGTGTAATATAACAAATAATTTTAGTTGTGTTAGGGACATCGGTGTCAAAGATCCCACCGTAATTTAGTGACGAGTGACTTTAGAATGATATACGCTAATCTATCTTGAGAATTTTGTCATTCACAAAAATATTATTCTGATTTCAAATCGTGCACTTGATACGTACATGAATTTTACAATTGAAGTAATTATGTTAAAGAATACAGGTTAGGGAAACGTGTGGATATTTCCCAAAAATCGTTACTCGTAATTATTAACTGAGATTTTCCAGTTTCTGTATGAATCGAATTTACTCAAAGGATGAACTTGGAATACTCAAGAATGTCACATTCCAATGTCAAAAAATTTAAGAATTGAAATTTATTTCCGAGAGACAATCAGGGCCAGATAACTAAATTAATAGCAATCCTCATCGAAAAAGTGAAATTTTTTCCCAAATAAACATTCTCGCGCCAAATTTCTAACAAACCTGAAATTTGCGCAAGAAAACGGAATGTTTAAGATCGATCTCGTCATTCGGTTTGCATTTAAAAATCAGGGATGCGTAATAAAGTGAAACTCTTTTCCTCAATGGAAGATAACCCACTCGCTTAAAAAGATTTCAATCTCGGTACAGTGATCCTCGCAAAAGCGAAGGAAAAATGGCGTGTTTTGAACCGCAAAGAATGGATGAGAAATGCCAAACGAAAATCCGCTTGCGAGCATTTGACGGCGTACTCGCCGAGGTAAAGAGGGTACTCCAAAACCCCTTCCGCTAAAAAAGGGACCCCTCCTCACATTCCCTTCCACCCCTACAAATAACCTCCCTTTCAGTTAGCTTCCTTTCAAATCGAAGATAACGTGAGGGAAGATGCTCTCAGCCTATCGCAATCCTATTATTCTTACCCTTAACAACGTCTCTTCCCTCTCTTTTCTCTCCTAATTTCTCGATCTTTCCTCTCTCCCACATTCCCCCATTGATTTTACGCTGAGAATATTTTTCTATTTGCAGTTGTTTGCGTTGAGCGCTTTTAATCCGGAATATTTAAAGGAGATCAGCCATTAATTTGGACATCTCCAAGTCTCGTCGATTCTTCGGGAATAAAATAATTCTGGTTTCCCCGATAATCCATTTGACAAATACTAACATGGATACTTCTTTCACGAATTTCTTACACTATTTAAATCATAATTGGATTAGATAGTTAAATATATAGATAATAATATACACAATGTTAATAAATTTTTTTCAGTATCCAATTTCGTACAATAAGCACGGTTCTTGATTTTATCATCCGTCATCCCTGTTAAGCCGATGCTATGTAATCGAGAATATACTGAATTCGGAAATGCATTTAATTCATCGTATAATATTCCATTCCTAATCTTTTCTAGTTTGAAAATTGTCACCCAACTTTAATTTTCTGGTCTGATCTCTTAACCTACCACACATAGGTCATTTATTAAATTGTTTATAATTAATTTACAAAAAGTACCGATAATTTCCAACGAAAACAGAAAAAGATCTTTTGTTTGATACACTTACATAGTTTCTCGAATGGTTTTTATTTTTAATTCAATTTAATCTACACATATTTTAATCTTAAATATAATGGTAACAACCCGTACCTAATTGATATAGATATTAATAGACCTAGAAATTTTCGTACTATTTTTTCTCCTCATACACTCATTTAAAATAGCGATTTCGCGTTTTTTTATGCACAATTCTAAAAGAATCGAAGTAATTCTCCCCTTCAAAGTTTCCATCGTTTGAACTCTTTTACGTTATCATTATTATTTTTAGGCATAATTTGTTATCCTATAGAAGATTCAAGTGGCTTTTGCAAATTTTAGTAGCTATTATTTGATTCCCTATTATATTGAATTTAATAACAAGCATTTCACCAATTCATGTAGGATCTTCATTCTAATTTATTTTTCCTAATGTAATGATTGTCTCAATTTTACTTTGGTTGTCCTTACGATGAATAGATATTAAAGAGACTTCCCAATGATTAGACATTTAGAAATCTCAAGGAAATCGGAGATCAAAATCAACCTCAAATGAAGCTTAAATCTCCTTCGTGTTTTTTACGCTTTCCCTCGTCATCAAACGATTTCCCCCGTGGAATTAAGAGCTCGGAATTGCATCTCAACTTTCGTTCGATACACCATTCCGACGTCTAAATCGTCATCCAATTTTTCTCTCCTTTTTTATCTCCCGAAATGTCATCAACGCCGATATTCTCTCGGTTATCGGAAGCTCCAAAAGCGACTCCGGAAATGGAAGGTAAAAAACTTTCTCTTTTCCGATTTTGCCTCTCTGTGCAAGGGAAATATATAGCGTTGCGATGGTCCGCTTCTTATGCCATTCCGCTGCTCGGGAACGCTTCCCCAATATCGCACACGGAAACGTAAACACACAGACGTACGGATAAAAGGAAAGCACACACATCAATCCTCTCATCCTTTGGCCTTCTACGGACCCGCGATCCCACTTGTTTTGAGTTCTTCGCATTTCGGACGTGACTACGTGGAGCCAATATGGCGATGGGAGAGGAACGTAAGCTATGGGAAGAAAATGTAACGGTGGAGTGGAGAGATTCCTGGTGCCCTCAGGGGGAAAGTGAGATGGCAAATGGAGGAATGTAATGAAGGGAAGATGAAAGCATGGAAGTGATTCACAGTATTAAGGCTCTAACAATAGCGTCGAACGTAATGAGAAATGGATATCATTTCATTTAAAAGACTTCTCTGCCACTTTATAATGAGTGGTTTATACGCGAGAATTGCGAATAATATCGAGAAGAATAGAGAGAAAAAGAAGAGTGAGAAAAGAAAATCCCATACACGTAAATATTTAAAACATTTTCTGTGGATAGAGTTAAAGTATCTTTCACCTCCAATATGTAAAAATATATCCTTAATTTTAAATAACCGAAAATTTACGTAAGTTATTATTTTCTCTGATTATAAATAATTTTACCTGGATTCGGAACTATTTTAATTTCACCATGTGTCAAGCTAAAAATGTTCAATGCTCATTTTCCCTTCTTTGGAGGTTCTTAGAGAAACATTTAGGTGTAAAGAAATTCGATTCGAAAACGAGATTGTACGCAGCCCACAATCGATCAAATTGAAGCATACATGCATTTAGACCTGTCTCAAGAGTTGATGTCAAACCAAGTATACTTTCGGTAGATATATATTGATATGTATTCGATCGTTGTCTCTCTAATGAAATTTCGTATTTCTATCCCGTGAGAACGAGCGATAAATTAATATTAAATAATATCTTTCATGTATTCATTACGGGAATTACTGCCTTGGGATAGATATATATATATGGGCAACGGTAATTATTACATAAGGAAATATGAAACGGTGTCTTTTTAATTGTTTAAGAGAGGTTAGCAAAGAAGAGAGAGGAAACGATCTGATGAAAGGGAAATAGCGTGAGGTGGTGAAGAGATGAGTGAAAGCGAGGAATGTAAGGACAAAAGTTGTTTGTCTAGAAGTAGAAACAAATGGCGGGCGAAGAATGCCGAATTGTTGGGGAAAGAGGGAGAGAGGACGGTATAGGCACGGAGGGGATAAATTGAATTAGAGGGAGAGAGAGGAGGATAATGCTTAGAAAGAATACTAAAGGGGGATGTACGCAAGCGAATCGACCGAGTTAAGAAGAGGATATTCACGGAAGCATAGATTTAAAAAGTAAAAGATGAAAGGGAAAGATGAGAATTCGTCTTTTGAATTGAGGGATCATTTTATTCTACGGTATTTTATTCAATTCTATCCTAGTGTTGATGTGGATATTAATAGTAGCATTGCAAGACGTGACATAATCGGTAATTATCATCATTTTAATTTCGTTCACACT
Source organism: Pachydiplax longipennis (assembly GCA_036926295.1). NCBI lineage: Eukaryota > Metazoa > Arthropoda > Insecta > Odonata > Libellulidae > Pachydiplax > Pachydiplax longipennis. The sequence goes on along the minus strand of JAVFKF010000024.1, from coordinate 5,080,758 downwards.
GGGAATTTCAATGGATGAGTACCATATTGTATTGGATTAATACTTCCTTAAGAGTAGAATAAACGATTCTTCCTCGAACTAAAATTGATGAACTTGAATGAATTCATACTCATAGATTTCAGGATTCATAGGATGTTTATTCAAGTGCTGTAATTAAGTCTTTTATTTTTAACAGTGATCTTCCTGAAATAGCGTTAATATAAATTTTACTTAAAGTGATTTAACAGTGAATGATTCCAGATTTCATGAAAATATTTTTGCGTTAAAATGAAGGTGATTTGCGGACTAACAGTTTTTATTTGTACGACACGACAAACAAAATATGCACGATCCGTGTTTTGATGATAAGGTACGCATAATTTTGGTGCCATTCAAGAAAAGCTTGTGTTTATTCTACTTTGTGGTATTGTATAAATCAAACTTATTGTTGTCTCCAATTATCTTTATTTTTTCATGGCATACCAATAAGTGAAGGCCAAAGGCATCTTTCAGTGCTTATTTAGCCTTTTTTAGTGAAAACATCATTCTATATGTAACAGCTTAATTATATAGTTAACAATAAATGATATTAAATGAATAATATTTAAACATGCCTAACATCCCTCTCTGGGCTTTAAACCCCTTTTTTTTCAAATCAGGATATAATTTAAAGAAAATTTTATTTTGTGTTTTCGCTGAAACTGTGATGTATAGATTTCGTAGATAAAGGCTTATATTACAAATATGGGAATCCAAAATGGTTTCCTTTTATTTTATCATCAAGTTTTTTCAATGAGAGCTATTTTCTTCGTACAATTTTTTTTTTTTTTAAACTGAAACGAGAACATGTTTCTTTTAGATACGTGCATCGATTAAAACCGTAACTTGAGAGAACACTTAAGACGATTAACAAGTATATGCGAGGTTTAGTTTATCTAATCAACTTGTAATGTACAGAAAGGCAATGAAGGTATTCCCCAGCGCCTCTCTAATTTCCTTCATTTACAGGCAAATTCTCGGCGAACCAACATTTCTCTTTGAGACTTAATTTGGTCATTCCTTCCTCTCGCCATTTGCTCTCTCTTTTATTCCTCACCGGAACGGCCCTTTTTAATATCCTCTTTAATATTTCCGCTCTCACTTCTCTTTCTTAAACCTCAAAACCCTCTTCTCTCGATCCTAAGTTTGGTTTCCGTTCGCAGAGAAAGAAAGGAAGTTGCGCTTACCCGCACTTTGTTTCTATCTTAAAGTAGAAATTTATTTCCATTTAAAGCTATGTCTCGTCATTTATGAATATTTTTTTGGAGCTACGTACAATAATACATTAAAGCAGAAATTCTTTAAAGAAGAATAATCAGAAGCATTCGATCTAATAATAGATTTGTACACTCTTTCCAGGCATTTGTGAATCTTGAAATTAGTTTAGATTATTAATGGTACTTTTAGTGATAGAGTAAATAGATGCAATTTGAGAAAAGAAAACGTTTATTTAATTAAACCAAGACTGACTTCTTTTTGAGGAACTTTTGGTTAAAATTTACAGCTAATTACCACTTTATATAAATAATGCGATAAAACATTTTTCAGTTAGCCAAGTCATGGCTTCTATCAAATAGTCATTTTAGTATTTCGAATTTAAATTGTTCATGTTCACTATTTTCTTATATTTTTAACTAAGAGGCATCCTAAACCTTTCATTTTTTTCTGTACATATTTGTTTGTTTTTCTGCAAAGAATAAAAGCAAATAAAATCATCTTTCCATCCATTCCCTGGAAGCTCTTTTTTGATCAACCGATTTCAAAACAGGAAATGAGAACTTTTCTAAATTTTCTTATTTTCTTCTATTTGGAATTGCTCAAGCGGGACTTCTCTTCAGCTCAAAAACAGCTGTTTCTTCGTGTCGATGAACTTTTCATTTCAGAATGCAGAAGACCTAAATATGTTCTTGGAAGGAGAGAGAGATTCTTCTCATGGATGAATACTTTTTCAATTTGAACAGTTTGAGGACTCGTAATTGAAGTTAGGAAAAAGTCACTCGTGTGGTACTCTAGATAGAAATAGCAGTAATGCATCTGAAATGATGAAATTTTAGAGCAGTGATTCTAATTTCTATGCTGCTACTCACTAGTGTGCCGCTAGTTAGATAGTGTTCCGCGAAAAATGGTTGCGTTGATGTCGTGGTGTGGTTACATAAAAGTAAGGATTCGCCCCATTGCATCGCATTGGAAAACCCAAATAACCTGCGATACGCAATGAAGCGGTGACGTAATCGATGTGAAACAAAAGAAACGAAAGAAGCGCTGACTCTTTCCGACCTCACTTTATATTCCTTCTCGCCTTTCTCAGAACAGAATCACGGAGTACAAAGGAAGAATTCGATAGAAAAATTGGGGAAGACCTCTTATTTCTTTTGTATCCGCTCACGCACACGATCTGTTTTTACAAGAGGAGGAAAAGGGAATTTTGGTAGTAATGCAGTCGTTCGGCGTGTTTTTCTTGGCGTATTGCTTCCCAAACAAAATATACTCACCCTTGGGTAGAGATCAAAAGTTTTCCCTTGGCTATGGGTTTCCATCACATCTTCACGTGAATTCTAATGTTTCGCTTTTATTTTATAGCTGACGGCGAACTGTAGGGAAAATGATTTCGAACATATAAATCTAGAATATTTGGCGAAAAGGAGTGGATTAAACGGATGCAGGAAAAGCTTTACTTTCAACAAATATTATTACATTTGACAGCGTTTAACATCACGGTTTTATTTCTTCACTCTTTACCCTTTCACTATATTTACCTTCTCTAAGATATTTGTCTGAAAAATGATTTTATATTTATTTCATTCTTAAGAATATAACATATCAGAAGAGGTTATAGTAAATATTATCGAATAAAGGAATAGGAAGTTAATGAAAAGAATTTATATTACAGCTGATATAGAACTATTGATGCAATATTTTATTATAAGATAAATGATTAATAACTTTACCCTTTCATAGCAACGAGTTATTGTTTATTTCATGGACCGTTCCATTATTAAAACTTTCCTTTCCCTTCGCAAATCATATGTCCGACATTCATTGCTCTCTTACCTTATTCATTCCTTTCCTTCTCACGCATTGCTTATTTTTAGGCTTAACGTTGTCTTTTCCTTATATTTCAGAAAATCAAATTTATCAACTCTGCTTTTCTCTGGGTTTTCTTCCTTTTCCTGGAACAATCAGTCTTAGTACTTTGAAGAGAATTCATTTCTTCTTTTAATTTTTACTCGTAAGATTTCAATGGGCGAAGAGCTGAATCGCATCGACGAAAGAGGAGGCGAATTAGCAAATTAAATGTAATGTAGCAAATTATTTGTAAAAATTAAAGAAATGATCGAAGAAATATGTTACAAGGAAAAATTAAAATTTTCGAAATGAATTAATGTCATGGATAATATCCAATATCATAAAACATTGCATAGTAAAATAGAAACTTTAGTTGAAAAAATCATTCCAAGAAAAACGTAATGTGTCGCTATGCAACTTGATGAAAATAATCAATGTAGCCGCCTAGAAAGAATTAAATGAACAATTCAATTCGAACAAAAAATCAGATCAAAACAAGTAGATAAATAAATAATTCGAATAACCAAAATAATTTTCTCGAATATGTTTTCTAGCGATTTTATTGGAAAAGAAAGGAAGATTAAAATGCTGATGAAGTTGTAGGATTATTGTAATAAAGGGTGGGCTTAGGCGGCTGAGGTCGTTTTGCAGGCATCAAGAGCACACTTCCCATTTAGGATTATATCCGGAGAAAGAGAGAGGGGTGAGATGGCGAATTAGAGGTTATGATCACTTAGACAGCCATGAAAATAAATCCTCATTCAAAGAAGGTTATCCTGCAAAAGAGTTGTAAAAGAAATTCAAGTATTTCTCAATAATATGAATAATTCATTTATCCAACAATAATTGAAGTCTTGTTAGATGATGTCTCAAGAATTTGAAGTAAGCCTTTCGTATGAAGTAATTCAGTAGGGTCTCAGTAAATAAACTTAAATTAATGGAAATGAGTTAATTCTTCACTCCAATATTAAGCACCTCTTAGTGACCAATTATGACAGTGTTTTGGGTAGGGAAAACTTAAACTACAATAGATATACAGATTTATACATTTATTACAGACTTTTTAATCATATTTGTATCCAGCGTGCTTCATTATTTCACCAGTTAATTCACACATTATAACGCGGATATTATCAATTAGCGAGTATCGTAAGTAAACATACAAATCTCAATCAGAAACGACAATCAATGGTGTCCCTCTAACCTCTAACATAAAAATGAACCCTAACTTTTGTTGTGTTAATATTGGAGTCGGTCGTGTTAAATAAACTCGTGAAAATTACGTATTTTGACTTACTCTTAGCTGTACCACTCCACAAAGTCAGGATGCAGTATTCCTGTACAATACATTCATTTATGATTCGACAAACTAAATGAATAATCAATCAAATTAGAAAGGACGACGTCTTCCTTACAGCAAAAGTTTCATTCTTCCGAAAGAGATGAGTCGAGCAAGAGAACGGATGCCCGCAATGAAATTCCTTCCCATGAAGGCTGTGTTGGCATTCTTAAGAATGAACGAGATTCTGAAGCGACACTCTGGAGGACGATTCTCAGGATGCATCGCTAATAAAAAGAAAACGTCAATTGGGCCTCCTCTTCCTACCTCAATTTAAATCTCTACGATGTCATCTGGGGAAGAAAAACAACAACTTTTACAATCATTTCGGTCCCTCATAAAAAAGGAGCGTAGGAATATCTTATTCAAACCTTGAGTCAGGACTTTTGTTTTATGTGAATAGCTGGGGATTTCTGTTGGTTTAAACGCCGTAAAGTTTGGATTGAGGCTAAAGAAAAACAGAAACTTTGATTCTTTATTTTATATTTACTAATAATATTTCCTCTCTGATCGTTCTGACTTTAAGACCGGATTTAAGTCCAGACTTGCAAAAATTAATTAAATTAATCGTTTTAAATGTAACCAGGCGAATTTATGCATCTAAGAATGGGACAATTAAATGTACTTACATCTAATTTTTGTGAATTGCTTTATTTACTCTATCGAAGCCATAGATAATATTCAGAACATAATTGTACTGGAATAACAAATGAAGACATTCAATAAATTCACGAACACGATGGAAAATCTCATAACTTGATATTTATTCATACTGTAAACGCTTAAACTCAACCGTCGATATGTTTAAATTGAGGGAATAATGCAAATATGTTCGTTTTATGTTTAATAGATTTCAATATTTCCCTGAACATATTCACACCGTTTAACATCGTATTTGATTTCTAGATAATATTTTCCGTGTTTAAGTGTAATTATTAGTATTTATCAAATTAAACGTTTCTTAAACCAAATATCAATTCATAGTTTCTCATGAAATATTCATTTTTCTCATTTTGCCAGTGAGGTTCCATGAAGATAATGTAACTATGTATATTATTTTAAGTATATGAATGTTAGTAACGTATGACATTTCAAAATCTGAGTGACTGATCTCGTAGTCCTTTTTCTTTCTCCAGAATATTATTCAGTTTTATCGCAAAAAAAAACTAATTCAGACTTTTCTTAGTGATATTCAACAATCGGCATGAATGAGATTGGATTAACATTTCTTTTTTTCTTACATTTGTCGTATCGTCAGTGTTCAACCCTCACTTTCGCTCATTATAAATAATTGCAAAGGAGCGCATTATGGTCGGTCACTTATCGTAAGGATGTATTCGCTTAAAATGCTCATTAATCTCCGTTCATTTTGACTGTGAGCGGCGGAGTGGTCCACTTTGACTAACGCTGTTTGAATACTCGCTGTCACCTCATTTCCCTTGTGAAAAAAGGGATGAAATGGGATGAAGTGAGTGCTCCACATTCTGATCTCAACAAGAAATACATTGTATTTTCGACCAAATTATATTCTACGGCGATGACCATCTCGTAAAATCCACGGAGATTCAGAACTCCCAGTAAGACCCTCTCATTTGGAGGGAGAATATTTTTGGAAATAGTCCGTTTTGGATTACTCAACACATTCAGTAATAATTTAGTAAACTAGTCTTTTTCACATGATTCATTATGCTGACCATTAAACGTTATATTTTACCCTACAGTGATTCGGTAATTCGATTTCTACAGAAATTAGAGCGATTATACATTACTAAACTCAGAGATTCGTAAAATGATAACGAATGAACTATATAATTTCATCGAATAACTGTGGAATCTACGACTGTTAAAAGAAGCATTGTTGAATAATTCCTAGCTCTTAAATTCACTTAAAATTAGAAATTCGTATGATTAAAAGTGTAATGAATAATTTTACGACTTCAACTAAGAACCAGTTTTAACTTTGGAAATAAAAAAAATTACATGCGGTACTAAATGCGAACACGCTCTTCAGTTCAATTACTTTTTTCGGAATACAGAGTTTGTGAAAAAAATGAATTCATATTCGATTTATTTATTTGTCACACACAGAGGAAAACGCCAATTTATAGCAGTAACAAAGCTGCGATAAATAAAAACATAGACGAAACTAAAGCGGTATTTTTCTTAAATAAGGACAGTATTAAAATGTCCCAACTTAGGCTAGGATCAGTATTATAAATTATACTGAAATCTCTTTGGTTGAGGTAGAAGGAGAGTTGAGCGAAGGCGAAGTGGAAGGCAATGTTTGATAAGTGAAAGTACAAAATAATGAGTCAAACGGGAAGATCACTTAGGAACACAATGATTTAAAAGCGAGACAAGTCAGAAAGAGAATTTACCAACAAAGATATGTCTTGTGTAGTTTGATTGGTATAAAGCCAGTCCAAGGATAGAGGTGTCATAGAGCTTTTATCACAGTCATGTTACTTGTCATAATAGAGATCATGGATTAACTCAAGACTACATTACATAGGAAAACCTTCAAAAAGGAAGTTTCACCGAATTTCATTTTTTTCCTCTCCGCATGATTATGGCAAAATTCATGCGATTTCCTTTCATTTTGCGAGAGACTTCTCCAGGCGTCAATCAAATAATTATATCTTTGGGATCAAGGATATGCCGATAATGAATACTCAATTCATCCCCCCTCATTTGTTGATTCTTCCTGCCCTCCAAATAATATAGGTCAAAGCGATTCGTACGCAGCCTCCCGCTGCGTCTCCCTTTCCGTCCGCAGCTACGGCTCATCAACCACTGCAATTCCCTGATCGCTTGTTCTGAAAACTCTCTCCCAATGTTCTTCCTCTCCTCGGATACACCTGAATACTTAATGCAGCAACACAAGCGTGGCCGTTTCAAATGCCTCCTTAAAGCAGAAATATCTTGGAGTCGCGAAACCGTGAATAATGTACGAGCTTCCTTCCCTCTGAAAATCTGAGCAGTGGGAGTTGTTCAAATGTGAAATGTAGCGTAAAAGTTTGAATTTTGCCGCGGAGTTTCTCAACTTACCTCTCGAGGATTTCTATCGTTGTAAGAAATACGAGGGACCATTTACGCTATTCTCAGATGAGCCTATATTGAAAATGTTGCTACGAAATCATACTAATTCCGGTTGATTATAATGCGAAACTTTTTCCATGATGAACTGTAATCATAGTCATCGTATGCTACAGCATTACATCTCCATTCACATTGCAGTACTTTATTGCGGATAGCAAACTTTTGTCATTTGGGTACTTCATTTTTGACGGATTATTGGTGTTCTTTTTAGTTTTTAATTTATGATGTAAAATAAAAAATCTTATTATAAATCTAATAAGAGGTGTGAAGACGCCTTTTTCTGTTTGAATTGGCGTCGATCTGAAAGTAACGAAGTCTGGGATCACCGAATAGTTAAAAAGTATCTTCATTTACGCAACCTGTTTCATTCTTCCTCTTTTCGCTTTAAAGGCTAAATATCACGCTGGTTATGAATGAGGAAGACAAACATGGATCAAGAACAATTAGTTTATAAAATGCTGAGTTTGAAGTTCTTCGGCTAATAAACCTTAGCCAAACATTAGGACTGCATGGAAATTAAAAAAAAGCACCCGGAATATTTGTCAGCGGAAAATTAATGATTGCAACTCGGAGGAATGTATATATCTGCGTTAAAATTCCAAACAACGCCTCAATAAGCACGAGTTGGCACAACTTATTGTTTAACGAACGATCTGCTCCGAGCCCACTCGTCATCTGTGACTTATTTAATGTCCGCAGTCGAACGGGAATCGATTGTCATCCATCATAATTCCCTCTTTTTCGGTGCGTATTTGCTCTTTTTTTATTGCACCAGAATTACGATCATGTCAAATATCGTAGAGATTTCAGTAGCAGGTCAGGTTTAAAACTAGGAAATATAAACTGAAACCTAAGGCCCTACGCCTGTACACTGTCTCCCACTTCGTTTTCTTTCAGTCTCTTTTACGCTGAACACTTCATTTAAATACCACTTAAGACGCTCTGCTACCCGAATATAACGCAAATTTATTCCATCCCCAGATTCACCAGTGTAGCCAATTCTCTACCTAATTTAAATGACCAAAAGTTAATTTCATTCATCTTTCTTGATTCTCTATCTACTAAAAATTGCTTCACTAAAGAGGGAAAAGTAACCAAAATTAATGGGTATGCTCTCTCTGTTCGTTCTTAAAAAGTATGCACAGCTGTGACGTGTATGGAAAACTAAATAAATACTACTAATTAATTCATACTGGCAGATTAAGACTGCCTTTATTGGTGATATGTCAAGTTTATTAAAAATGAAGTAGAAGTTATAAATGCTTAATATCTATATAGATTATATATATTTTAAGTTATTGCTGTACAAAAGTGCACATTTCCAATATTTTCATATCAATGCATACGTTAATATTTTCACTTGTATCCTGCGTATACATTAATCAATCGAAGGATTAACTACAATCGTAGAATATATAACGAAAAGGTAATATTTGAAGTTTTTTAAAATAACTTCGATGAATTGATGACGAATGGAGAATGCCCACATTTATTTAAAAAATTGTCGAGAACCGCCTGTGCAGAAAGGAGGTGAGGAAGAGAGACTCTCAGAAATCTGTCTCGAGAATGTCCTTTTGAAGAAGGACGTGTCTTTTCGTAGAACATCTGTTTCCTTTCGAAGGCAGCGCTGAAACTGGAGCAATGCGATAAACGCAACGGCAGCAAATATTTGATCGTGGAGGGGTTGTACCTTGGGGCAGATATGGGGCAGACGGCCATCGATGCCACCTTTCGTAGGTGTCTGAGCCGTTGTCTACATGCGAATAAACATCGACAAGGAGCTTCCCTAAGATAGCCTCTGGACAAGAATAAACCGTGCCGCCGTGATGTGGCTTCCGGTCTAAGCAATTATCACTTTGATCGACATGCAAATTCAGTGGTGAATGAACATTATGGGCCAAATGCATCTCTAAACAATGTTGTTGCTCATTTACTCAGCTCAAACTAGGTGGCTCAAACTTGTACCGCCGAATTTATAATCACGCGCAAATGAAATTCTTAACGATAATTTACATGAAAATAGACTTTTCGATTTTTAACGTCATCATATAATGCTTTTGACACTTTAACGAGTATATATTCAATGCCCCAAATGAAATTACTATCGATATTTCATTGGGAAAAGTTTCACGAATAACTTTTGAGTTTAAAGAACAATATTATATTACAATTTGTTCCAAAGTAAGAAAAAATATAATTAATGATGATCATTTAATAAATTTTGTGGTCATTTAGTAAGTAATACGTATAATATAACACATCATAATAATGATTCCGCAAATTTTAACCTCCAAAACGTCTACCGACAACTTCTAATGATAAACAAAGTACATTAATACATGAAGAAGTACAACTTCTAATGATAAACAAAATATTGTTGAAGCTGATTCTCATACACTGGGACCCAAACTTTCCCATTGCTAATGGTGGAACATTTTTAACGTAAATAAAGTGTAAAAGGTTTGTTGGAGATAACCTTTGTTATCGAACAATGAAAATATTTAATGTAAATCCTATGCAAGGAAGCTTATAAAAGTAATATTTCTTACCTTATAACTGAAATTATCTTGGCGTAAATATCAAAAGAGAAAACAATCTTCACAAACATAAGGATGTTATTTGCGCTATTTTGGAAATCGCTCTTAATCTTATTCTCTGAGCGTTTGGAATTTTCTACTGAAAATTCGGAAAGAAGAGATCAATTTGATGCTACTCTTCCGTACAGGAAAGAGAGCGGTGGTATTTGTTTGTGAATTTTTCACAAAGAGGTATTTAAAAAGAGATTAAAGCGGATGCTCAAAGGAGGATTTCGTGCAAAGGCCGTACGCGGAAGATAAGTAAAAGTTCACGTAGTGCAACGTCTCTATCTGCAGTAACAAAGGTATGCTCTTTTTTAGCATATTTTAGCTCCGTTCGTTACAATCCTATCTGCTGCTGGCGAATTTCCGGGTGAAGAGGACGGCCGAGTTTATCAAATTAGTACAGTGGAAACCCACAATTTCGGTTTTCAACACACACAAAGCGCTACACGGTGTTCCCCACTATAAAACCCCCTCTACGATTCCCACCCCATACCATATCACTTCTTTTTATTTTCATACCTAAAAACGCCCACACCAATTGGGCCTTTCTCCCGCACTGCATACGCTTGCACTTCCTTTAGCGTGAATTACGCTTCATCATTGTCCTTTGCCACTTTCTCCTTCTTTTAGAGTTGAATTTTAAGACTCGATTTCAGTGTTTTAAAAGAGGCACACAGCAATTCACTGGCAGGATAAATTTAGTTATTTCAGATACTATTTAGATAAACATTTTTTACAGATATCATTTAAAAAATAAAAAAAATTATTCTTCGTTTTCATATCATTTGTTGAAAACACAAAATCTTGCGACGCTTTTTGTAATCTTTACGTTAAATTTCGGAAAAAATTATAGAAACATGCTCGTTGTGAAGCAACGATCAATGGTCTTTTCTTAGAATAAGTTATATGAAATTCAAAAAATAAGTATTTTTAGGAATTAAAAGATGAAGTACTCATAGTTATCGAATAAGGTGTTAGAGTGCGTTTTAGATTCCCAATCTAAAACGCATTGTCGTATCGCAGAAAAGTTCTTCAACTCAAACGTTTAAAGCCACGTTTCATTTTCCCATTTAAAGTCGGTTTCGTAAGCAATCATGAAGGCTTAATCATAGTCCTTCATTAGCTTTCCGGTAGGTTACAATAAAAAAGAACATTCTTCTTAAAACGCCTTGCTTTACTAAAGGATTATCGAAATACATGCGTAGTGTAAATAATGACTATTCTTCCGTTTCAATGCTGTATGTACATGTTGGGTGGTTCTTAGATAAACCATGGGGAATAGCGATAGTCTTATTACTTCTGCCTGTGTTCCATAACTTGGGTGCATCTTATATATTATATTTTATGGTGGATACTTCAAATTCATTCTATCATGAAACAATATGAATTAATAATTTAAATATCATTCACAAATATATCGTAACTTTGGAAGGGAAAAAAATGTAAAAAATTTCCACATAAACGTTTTCAAGACCAGGAAAGAACACCTTTAAATTTTCGTCTCCAATAATAATTAAAATAATAGAAATTTTGATGAATATCAATCGATTATAGCATGTAGTGCATTGACCCAGTATTTGTATTCCAAGAGTGAATTTTCCTCGAATTAGATTTAGGATATCGACGTATCTTCTTTGGTCTTTTAAAAAAAAAATATTTGCGTATATCAAGTTAAAGCTACTCTAGCTCAAAGGTCAATTCTCTAGCTGTATAGTAGAATATACAGAACAGTATAGGTATAAAAACATTCTGAAATGAAAACATTCTGAATGTATTTCTGATCCGACCGAGTGACTTTTTCGTAAGCAAAAGGGTAGTGGAGGGAATCATAGTTCGGTGCTACTGGATATCCTTTGGGAAGAAAATAGGAAAATTAGGGAAAATACGTCTGTATAGTAGAGCAGACGATACTAACATGAAAGAATTCCTCAGGGTGAATTTTCAAGAATGGGCGAGTAAGGGTAGTTATATAGAACAAATCTGAGGTAGTTTCAAATCCGTTCTAAATGAAGCGTTGGATAGGTTCGTTCCCTAAAAAGGCACTGAGCAGTAACTCCGAACCTGAATATTACAACCAGAATATTAGGAGACTTAAGAAAAAGACGCGGAGGCTACATCAACTGAAACATAAGGGACAGAATACTTAACCAAGTATAAGGAAACGTGCAAGAAATTATCGCTGGAGAAAAGAAAAGCTAAGGATTGTTTCATCGATAGAGAGCAATGGGTGGGGAAACATATATAAGTACTTGAGGAGAAGATGGGAAGGTCATCGGTGGAGTACAAATGAGTGGCGAGAAAGCTTTTAGTGATTGGTTCATTAATAAGAATGCAGGCAATGATTACAGCGGCAATGAGTTAGCACCAGTTGAGAATACTTTAGAGTCATTTAAGATAATAGACAGTGACATCTTAAAGAACGTGAGAGAGATTAGAAATCCTCAGGACCAGAAAAAAATTCACGTGAAGCTCTGAAGTTGGGGGGCGAAGCGATCGTAGAATACCTTAAGGTGTTATTGTCTATTTCTCTAAGTAACGGAAAAGTGTGATTGGAGATGTGCAAATGTTTTTCCAATACATAAGGGGGATCTCGTTCAGGCGTAAATAATTATAGGCCGATAAGTTTAACTAGTGTGGTATGTACGCAAATGAAAATAACTTTAAGCAAACTACGTACGAGGTTTCTGGAAAGCAAAGAACTGGCTAAGAGACTCGCAGCATGGTTTTCGTAAGCAATATTCATGTGACTCTCAACTTGCAGCGTTCGCACAGGATTTAGAGGAATCGATGGATAGGGGAAAGCAGACTGACGCTATAGTCGTAGATATTTCTAAGGCATTTGATAAGGTTAATCGTAAATTGCTAATACGATAAATATTGGAAAAGAGAAGTGGTTGATGGATTGGGGAATTCTTGTATCAACGAACACAAAGAGTCGGTATCTACTCATCTAAGGAAGTGATGATAACATCAGGAGTTCCACAAGGAAGTATTCTAGGAGCTTTGCTGTTTTTGATTTTCATAAATGACCTCACAGCAAATATTAAATGTAAAATTACGCTTTTTTGCAGACGACTGCCTAGTTTACAATGAAACGAATAATTTAAACGATTGTCGCCTCTTACAAACAGGTTTAGATGGAAATTGTTCGCTGGGCTGAATGCAACAAAATGTTTATTTATGTAGGTAGAACTAAACTGATACGTTTTAGCAGAAATAGAAACATCTTAAACTGGGAATATGTTATATATGTGTAATCAGGTTCTGATGGAAAGCTATGACTGCAAATACCTAGGATCGCAAAAGATTTACAATGGTGACCGCACATTAGCAAAACCCTTGCAAAATCACCCTTTACCTATTCGTTGTTTATAATCTTAGGGGGGGTATTCCTAACATCACTTTGTGTGGTCGGTGCTTCAATGAAGCCATGACTGCGAACGATGCCGCAACGCGGACGAACTTGCAATGTCCTTGCCCACAAAGTCTCCCAAATGGCTTGAGAGGATGTTCCGGCGAGATAGCTCAACGGACAAAGCACCCGACCGGCAATCGGGAGACCCGGGTTCGATTCCTGGTCCCGTCGCAATTTTTTCAAGTCTATTCTTCCTTGGGATTTCAAACGAATTCAATTTCTCGCTACTATTATGCCTTTCCTTCTCTTTTTATTTAAATTATCACTATTCCTTCTGCGATCACAGCTTCCATTCTCTTTACCATATTCTTCATCAATTTACTTTGTGCTATCCCTAGTATAACTATCCCTTTAGCTAACCCAAACACTCGCAATTGAGTCGCTCAACTGACGTAAATACAAAGCTAAGCTTAAATCCCCAACCGCACTTTTGTATTTTCCATCACTTTTGCTCCATCTTTTTATCTCCTTTCTTATTACTTCTCCGTTCTTCTTTAGCTCCTCAAACATCATCGAATAAACCTTTCCACAATTTATACAGTTAAAATCTTGTTTTTTACTTTTAAAATTCCGTTTTTAAATTTGTGTCCTTTTTTCTTTTTATGCCGCAAGCAGCGATAAAGATGTTTTCCGGTAGAAATTTTTTGTCAGCTTATGTATCCACGCACACAAAATAAAAGAACACAAATCAAAATATTCGGTACTATTGCTGTTCGCTTCTCGATCTCGTGAGATATATATCGTTGGACTCCTCCTTTTTCATCACCTTATTCATCCTGAATTCTTTCTTAACTTATTCACACGGTTATCTGCTGTTCTCTCATGTCTTCTCAAACAGTTTTCAATTTGCTTATTCAGTATTTACTTGTACTAATTTCATGGCGCTAAGGTTCGTATCAGAATGTTTTATTCATTTACAGTTTATCATAAAAATGTTATTGACCATCATATCGTTATTCTGATGAATTCAATTTTAGTGCTTCCAATGAATCCAAGGGAATACGACTTTTCGATTTAACATCTGCTCGCATCAGTTTGAAATCAATATTTGTTTTATAAATAAGACATGCCAATAGCTAACAGTAAATATGTATTAATTAAAAATTAGTGCTTCAAAACAATTTTAAGGAACGCTGATTGTACGCTTCTTAACGCTACTTATATAGTTTCTTAAATTGAAAAGTATGGATGCTGGTTTAAAAGTAATCATTCTTTGTGGTGTATATGTTTTTCATCTGACCTGTCGATTCTGACGGTTAACCTTCATCACATAGCTATTTCTCCAGAAACTGTTTATTGGTCCTCGTTTGCTATTCCATGGTAACAGAAGCTCCTTTCTCTCCTTTGAAGATGTCGAACCGCCCTATGATTCCCGTAATTAGATTTCCCAATTCTTTCTTCCCATCTTCGATCCACTCACAATCCTCGCCGTTGTTTTCCTATCGCCTCTCTCAAGTTGTTTCCTTTCAGTTGCTGCTCATAACAAATACATCTCTATCGCTTTCTTAACGATATTTCTTTAAGTTTAACTGTATTATTAGAAATTTCAATTAAATATCAGTAAAAACCTTAATGATTTATATAGATATTCGTATTAAGCGGTGTAGTATTCACCTTTAGTCGACACACATCTGTGTTCTGGGGTGGATCGCACCCAGCAACAATCATTGCTATAATAAATAATCAATTGCTATATTTTACTTGAAAAATTGTTTATAATGTTTTCAAATCTTACTTTTAAAATTTATATGGGTTATATATAAAAATAAAAGTAAATATCTTTAAAAAATTTCAGATATCGGAAAAATGATGAAATACTAATTTTACAAAAATTATTCATTTTTTCGTGTGATTGGCTAAAAATTTGACTGAGTTTGCTAAATATATTGTACCACAAGAAAAATCATATATAACCGCAAAAAGGTTTCTCGGGTTTCCAACCAGGTTAAAAGAGGTGACATTGCTGTCGCCAACGATTCGATGACGAACTCTGTCATCTTCCTCAGGGCTGACCTGAGGAAGATGACAGAGTTCGTCATCGAATCGTTGGCGACAGCAATGTCACCTCTTTTAACCTGGTTGGAAACCCGAGAAACCTTTTTGCAATCAATCCACCAGGAAAGCCTAAGATCATCATATATAACCGCACTATCTAAAAAAGGTATTTATTTTGCAAAATGAAATAAAAAAGTGAAAATTCTGTCATTATCCAAATAAGGAAGTTTTCATCGTTAAAAATAATCATCATACGATTTTAATTTTAAAATGTTAGAAACATGTTAAAAGCAACAAAGTAAAAGTATTGGATGGGCTTGGGGTGTATTAAACCTCCTACGTGTCAAACAAAGGTTGAATAATATGAAGGGTATAACGTAATGGTACGTAATTTAATAATCCCATTAACTTAAATATATGTATGTATAAATGTGTTTATTCTTAGCGAATATTTACTTTGGATAAAATTTAGACGTTCTAATTATTGGTGATTATACTTTAATAAAATGAAACTTTAGTTTATCCTTAAAATATTTAGCTATAGTTATTTAATTTTGGAAAGTGTTTAACTAAAAGAATCGTAATCGTTTATGCTTGTCTAGATAGTGATGTTATTCGATAGATTATTTTTAAATTCTGCTATCAGATATTGCGATAACTTTACAACTTTACCCGGATTGAGTAGGTTTCGATTGAGATATTTTTCTCAAATTACAAGAAAACAAGAAGTTACTTTCATTTTCACCTAAAACGATATGATTTCCAGTTAAATTTATAGTAAAAGTAAATCCTGCATGAAACGGCCAGATAACCAAGTGAGGCGTGGTTATGCTTCCGGTAATAGCGGTCCCGGGTTCGATTCCTAGTTGATACCAATACGCCCGAAAAGAACGACTTTTAGCAATACTACTACCAGAACGGCAAAATACTTTACATTAAATGCTATGCTATGAGATCATGCCTTTTAAGATGCATGGTATGTCCTTTACCAGTTGGAAATTGGTGACTGTAAATTAGGATTAATAGGAACAATTGAATTAATTGAGCATCGACACCAATATTAAATCAATAATCCAAGGCATTGAGTCATCAGACAAATATTGCATATAGAACTACACCCGCAGTAGAACAGCTGTGGTCAAATTAAATCCATTCGTCACACAATTTCTGATAATTATACAAAATGCTTAAATTGCTCTCTAAGCACGAAAGTTCCAACCAAGAATTTCACTTAGCGTTGAATAAAAAACGTCAGTTTATATTCATTTTTCAAAAAGATTAGGCTAAGGAAAGGTCTAGAACATCGAAAGTACTTTCTTCCTCGTTTTTTCATTAAATCTCTAAATCCAAAAGGCGTTAGAATGCGGGTGTGGTCCTTATCGCGCAAACTTACGTTCATCCTTTTTTCTGCGGGCGGACCCTGTATTTCGGCTATTTATTCTCACCCCCTACAATGGTTTCTTTTATTCCTATCTCTCTTTTTCATTTTTTCCCTTTTTCTCTTCATTTATGGCTTACCCTCTCCCTTACTCGACCCTTATATCTCCCCATCGTGTTTTTTAAGGTTTCGCCGCAATTTTTCAGTCGAACGCGCACCGGAAATCGGCCAATTCAAACGCGGGTCCATATTTCTCGCGTATTTGAACGCAACCACCGACGCATCCGTCGAATATGAACTCCGCATCATGTGTAATGGACCTTTTATCGATACGACTTTGCTCTTTTCTGCACCTTTTAACGTGGAAAGAACGTATTCTACCTTTTATCATTCTTAACCCTCCAATTCGCTCGCCGACTTTACAAACGTTATTCAGGTCGCCTGATGTCGGACACCCAGGATACTAGTTCAATGTTTCAACGGGCATCACTTTTATTTTTAACATTTTACCTAACCTATCAACGCGCCGAGAATAGTTTTTCAAAAATGAGTAATTGAAGGAAATGAGTAATTTTTCGTACTACTTAGGATATTTGACACATATATATTTGTGGCAAAAGGTTATTTTATTCTTTTGATAATTAGAAGTTTGATTTTCTCAGATGTATTTAAAGATAGAAATATGCATCTGAAGTATCAAATGAGATAATAGTGTATAGTGAACAGTAAATCTCTGAAGAGAATTTCGCTAAGATCATGATTAAATAATATGTTTTTAATATGTGGCGAATTTTTAAACATTGGCGATAAATTAAATATTAAAGGTTCTTTTTTAGCCACAGAAAAATAAATGAAGCACTTTTAATATGCTCTAAATACCTATAAATTCAGTTTCTATCGAGTTGGATATGCTAGAGAGAGAGAGAGTGATATGAAAATTATTATATTTTTAAATCATTTTGGGCGTCTAGGCGACTGTACCCTAGGGTTTCGCTAAATGCAGCGAAAGGGAATTGTCTGCGAAACGAAAAGATTTGATTTAATCATCAAACTCTCCTGGTACTATCGTTTCTAGATTTTGTTTCGATTACATAATTAAATTGAAATCGAAAGGTAGTTTCGCTTAATTCGATTCAATTCAATTAGTTAGTGGTTGTTTCGTTTAATTATTATGTTATTAGTAGATTATTACCCAATTATGATTCCCGTTTACATAATTAATCAACACGAACGCCAAATGATATTGGACTCAATAAATGGAAAGAGGGACTTGCATAATCGAGACTGGACTCGAAGGAAAAGTTAAATATAACATGGATCTTATATTGGAGTATTTAGTTAGAATGTGATAATGAACCGATTTTCAGAATGTTTCAGCGGAGATTGTATTTTATATTTACCTGAATGCATACCGAAGAACCTATTTGTCCATTTGTACTGCAATAAACTCGAAAATTTGACAGTATCTCCGTTTTGGATTAGGTGCTGTAAAAATACTGAAGCATTCATACAATTAACGATGTAATGAAAGACCTAATAACAATGTTTTTTCGAAAAGATGTTGCTAAATTAAATGTTGCATCGTAAGAGAGGGAATACAATATTTTGTTTCAGCAATAGATTCAAATCCCTCGATAAATTACGATTTTAAAAAAGACGCTCTCGGGAAAAACGCTCTTGATCACAACATTTGTCACATTACACGAGATTTTTTTTATTAGCTCAACCGAAAAAAATTTGATTTCTTTTCGGAGAAAAACATGCCCCCATTATTTAGCGTTGTAACCCATGCTAACACGTTTTATTTCCAAAAGAGGACGGAAAAGTAAAAAGGCAAACAACAAATGAAAGAGCAGTCAGTTGGGAGGAAAACAATGGAAAAATAACAACAGCGAAATTATGAGAGGAGACATAATTCCACGCTGCGGGGTAAAAGTAAGAGTGTTTTGAATAGAGTATTTTTCCGCGGGAAGAAATTCCTAGTCTCTGGAAGCGTACTTCATTTGGCCCTTTTTCCGTTCCGGTGGACGTGTTTTCCGGTTGCTTGGACTGGTCCTTCCCTCCGGCAGAGATAAAAAGGCGTGAAAAGAAGTCTCTTCTTGAAGACAAGGGGGCTGAGGAAGGAAACTCCGATAGAAACAATCTGTCAATGCCCAATGACGGATGGATTTTACAATTGATGCAAGTTGAGGGGAAATTCTACATTTATAACTCTGATAGAAATAGTACGTTTTACTATTCTAACTCTGTTAGAAATAAATTTTACCCACGATGAAAAATGGCGGGAATTTTACAATTAATTTGGGGGAATTTTGGCGATCATCGAGCTCGTAATTAGCTGCATTTTGTTGGAAAGTAGAGAGTTCTTTCAATGAAAATATTAATTTTATCATGTTTTATAACTAGATTAATAACTTTTTAGCAAACTGCTTTTATTTAGATAAACATCCTTAACTATCAATTGCTATAGAGAGAACTTTTACAATAGAATATATTTGGGATAGAGATTCCAGAAAAGGTCAAATCAGTGGAAGACTTTACAATTGATCATAAATAACAGTTCTGGGGAGGGTTTAACACTGTCATCATCAATATTGATGGTACACAGGATTTTGATTATAAGGTAGTGAAACACATCAGTTTCATCTTAGGTACTCCTATTTTAAGAAAAATGAACACAGTCTTCTCATATAATTATTATTTACTTAATCGAGCGTTTTCAATCTTGTTCTTTCAAAATCGATCCTGAATAGCCCCTGCACTATAATATAAATGTTCGGAAGTTTGAGTCATGTTCAGCTCAAAGTTTAGTTAGTACCGATGTGTAAAAGAAGATAGTTATTGGCTGCTCTATATCCATTATTATGAGCTTTCATTAAGCAAATTAAAATGAGGTAATTTTAAGAAAATTCATACTAAGAAATAGAAAAATTAAACTTATTAAGTAGTCAGATTTACCCAGCGGATCATAAGTGTGCTCTTACTAAACGGCCCTGATATGATTATATTTTTCAAGGGAAGCGAATTATATGGTTAAGCATGAGTAATGATGTGTATGAAGTAAGCATGAGTATAATAATATGAAGTAAATCTGTAGAAAATGATTTTGAATTGTTTGGCTGTAAATTAAATGATGATTTACATAGCATCTTAGACACCGATTACGTTAAATAATAAAATTTGAATGAACATATCCTATCGTACGATTAACTCTGCATGATTCAATGTTGAAATGCAAAGATAACTTCATTATCCATAAGATACATTAGATAACATCTGTTTTCATTATCCTTTCAACATATTCCTAATATTTGCCCATGTAAGGATATACAGGGTCTATTATTAATGAGTACCATGGATATAGGAGTAAAGTAAGGGAAGAGGAAAAAGGGAAGGAAGGGTGGGCTAAGTGGATGAGGAGAAGACAATTTGGAATCCCTTGTGCGGTCCCCCAGGCCATTCTCATCTCAAGTGGAGAAGTCGTATAGAATTAGGTGGCAAAGGTTGGTGTGGAGTTATCGATTAAACTTTTCCCTACAATAGAGACATCGAAATATTGATTTTCTCGGAACGGTTACTCTTGCCAAATGTCCTACACCGGCATAGAACTTAACAGGGTGACAAAAGTATCCGAAAAAAGATCACATTTTATCTCATTCCATCATGTTTACTGAAATATATTAGGACAAAATGAAGAGGATAATAAGGTCACTTCATGAAAAAATAAGTTTAACGTGAGATACCTTCAGAATCTAACTTCTAAAAACACTTTTAATCTTGTGATTTCAACATACTTTATACAAAAACCATGCGCCAAAAAAGGATAATAGAAAATTTTGTAGTTAAAAAATGAAATCCTAATGTCGTCCGTTGATAAATTATAATGTGGGAACGCAAACACATTCGAGTATTATTAGAAACGAATGTTCTAGACAAATGAAAGTCGCAATCGCAGACAACTATGTATTCTTATTTTCAACGCTAAATTCTAATATGTTGTATATACTACATACATCGCATACGTCAGAATTAATTCAATTAGAAGATTTTATATTGTCACGCCTCACCAATAACTGACGCCTTGATATCCGGATACTGCTGTGAAATAAATCCTTTTCACTTACTTTCGAAAGTCTTTAAAATCCTACCTAATTAAAAATTGCTTTAGTAATCAAGTAACTGCAGTAACGAGAAGTAATAGGAAATCAACCAAGTAAGATCAGTACGTGAGAATAATGGAAAAATTACGCAGCAATCGATATTTTTACATCTTTAAATATCATTATTTTATAAATTCGATTACATTTTCATCTTCCATACACCTCGTTGTGCAATTACTTAATTGGATGTACACTGCTAATCAAGAGCACGTTCATAATGGGGCATTCGCATTACATGGAAACACATTTGCCAACGCCAAGATAATTTATTTTAAAAGCGTCTCCCAAATCGCCCAAAATTTCCGTCCTCGGCTTCCTTTGCGGCCACTTTCTGTGGCCTCAGTGAATACGCGGAAATTTGTCAAAAAGAAAAAAGGAGAGGATAAAAACGACTTCCGCTTACAGAGGCCAAAAATTAATGTGGGACCAAAAGAGGAAGAAAAGTACTCATGATTTAGAAAACAAAAAATGTCTCTCTCTCTGGCATCGTTTCAGACGACGCATAACTATAGCAACAGGTACGGAAGTCTCTCCATTGTCTCCCTCCTAAACTCCAATTTTGGCCATCTTTTCTCACTAATACCATCGTAGTGATCAACTCTTTGTCCTCCCTTCACTATTTCATCCTCTCAGTGGATATCGCGTTTCTTTCGCCTTTTCTCTACATTCCAGCTAATAAAATTTTTAAAGTTATACTGAGATTTGCATTTATTCCTGTTTTATTAATCTCGATTAAAAATTATCGTTCCCACTAGTATATTTACGTGCATAATATTTTTAATTTATTTTTTACTTTGGTTTTTATCTCAATCTCGCTTTGCTCTTCAGTATTTTCTTACCGAACTGTTTTTGTTTTTTATTCTTATAGCTCGATATACTATAAATGATATACTATTAATATCTTTTAATTAGTAATCAATTACTAAAATTCTCCGTTTTTCGTATCTACTTCCATTTTCATTCTTTTTATTTTCAGCATTTTGTCTATGTTTCGTTTCCTTCGTTTATGATTTTTTTCGTGTACTTGTATTATTTGTACTTTCCGATGTCTTAATCTGCCTTTTCCTTAAACTTCAGTTTTCCCTCTACATATTGAGTTTCGCAGGTTATTCAAACCCGCATTCTAGCTTTCCTTCTGTGATGTATATTTTTCTCTTAAAAGACTTGTAAAAGTTTTCTTCAGCGACACGTCAAAGTAGTTTTTGTTATTGATAATCAAAATCGTAAGTATATATTCTTATGCAATAAGAGCAGAAATTTTTAGCAGTCCCATTTTGAAGCCCCTGAGATAATTGCAGAAAAGTAAAGATTGAAACGTTGCTTCTACTCATTTAGTAATAAAAACAAAATATCCCCTTCGGAGCAAACTTCAGTTCAAGATAATATTTCTAGTAATTCTTTCGAACTCAGTATTCACTTTGACTCTACAGACAAGCATCCCCATGTGTTAATTCCGATAGTTCGAAATATATATCTCGGAGAGCACAATTTCTTTCCTATTGCACTTTTCAATGCTGATTATGTCTTCTTGCCACCTTTTATCGGAATACATACGGAAGAAGGCAAAATTTTTACAATGGAATCCCAAATCTTCTACTTCTGCTTATTTTTTTAGATAAAATCAACTATTTTGTTACGTATAAGCAATATCATAATCCAAAGAGAAACTATACAACATTTGCAAAAACTCATGTTATTAGCAGAATGCTTCGCAAAATTCTCATGAAGTCTCGTAATCACCCGGAATTATCCTTAATATCGTCGCGTAAATATTGACATTAAGGTCTTCGTTTGAGAAGAAAGATTCAATTCATTGGAATGTTTGATCACTGCCGTTCGCGTTTGAAGTTTTTGGTGGGAGCTCATAATGTCGAACTCAAAGTGGAGGAATTCCGTTCTTAAACGTACGTCTACTCCATGATTAAGAGGAACTCTCGCTTGAGCAGCATCTACGAAAGATCACTTAAATTAGAATCGCATCTCTACTTAGGGATCGGCTTATCATATGCCCCAGGTAATATTAGAATACATATTAGTTATTTCCAGGCATTCATTAATATCTTTTCTCTGAATGAAGACAGGAATTCACATTTTCCGACATCTGAGGATACAAAAGTAAAGTAGAATTTTTGAAGTATATAGGTGTGACTCCTCTGTTCGTTAACCTTTACAGATATTTAATGAACACATACAAAATTCAGGCAAGTAACTAAATACAAAACATATAACTGCACGCAATACAATATAAAAAAGACACAATTTCCGTATTTTTGTACAACTTTTGTGTATGTTGGGGTATCGGCACATTCGTCGGTTGTATACTCAGAAAAGAGAGAGGTGCTCGATACAACTTGTAATCAGTTCAAATATGCTTCGTACAATAAGGTAAAATAAATTAAAGGAAATGAAAATCTAGAGAAGAAAAGTAATAAATTAAAACATTAAATCAAAGCAAAAAATGTAAGTTATCTCCATCGGTAATTCAAATAAAAAGTATAGCCACGATTAAAAGAAGACTACCATGTAATGATTTGATTTTTTTTATCCTATGTAATGCATTAGATCATCGGCATATTTAGGTCATTTGTTGAATCTATTTTGGTCCGTCGCGGCTTCCATATTTAAACAAGACCCTTTTAAATCCCTCCAATTATCATTAAAGGGGTAATTTAAGTTCGCTGCACTGGCTGAAAATGCCAGTTGAGAAAAACGGCAGTCGATAGAGCAATGTTATCAGTATCCTATCTGCTTTAATTGGAGGGTCGAGGTTATCTGTGAAACGTAATTTAATGATACTTTGAGTCCAGCGCTTGTATATCTGCTGCGAAAATCGTGGCTAAAACAGTGTTTATGCTAAGGTTTACGAAAATTTATATTCTAAATTGATGTTTCTAGGAAATATCTTAGCACCCTCAGGTTTTCAATATGCAGATTTCCTTTCAGATCATAATTTTGACCTCACAAATGCAGAATTCCCAAAAAGAAGTACGTATTTTTTGTAAAATCGACTGCAACAAAATAATTTTTATTATATTTAAATTGTTCTAAAAGTGATAAGATAATCTTCTGAAGTATACAATTTAATGTGATGTAAGTGTTGAAAGCAAGACTCAACGCAAGATGTTTTATCGGTGGGTTGAATTTGAAGCTTCTCCCAAACCAAAGCTTTTGTTCAATTTGGATTTGTTAGATAAGTTTTCATGCTTACATTTCACCAGTCGAATAATCAAAAATGTTATGAAACTTGAAATTTGCAAGCATCGATAGTTCTATGATGAACTTTTTCACGTTTACTAGAATACTACATCGCAGGTGTAAATATTGCAACAGTGATTATAATCTGTCTTTTTATGTTGTATTTAATACCACTGTTACTAATTAAACGGGCAAAGCATCTTTAGATACTTATTTCATACATTCGCTTACTAGTACACTAACTTATGGGGAAAAATAATTACTAAAACTTCGCAAACACTCAAAGCATCGCATCGATATTAATTTTTTTCGGCGCACTTACTAAACTTAAATAGATGATCTGCAAAACACAGAAAACACTGCCTTACGGGCATAGTTATAATTCAATATTTGGCAAGCATTATTACGTATTTTACATGAGATACATCGTGTCCCTTTAGGGCACCTCTCTTTCTTACTTTAGGGTTCCACTTAGTAGTTGCCGATTTACGATGAACAAATCGGTATACTTCACTCGCGATTCTCCTGTATATTAAAAATCTGCTTTCTAATCACACCTTTTGATTTGGGCTCTTTTCGGCTTAGCAGTTTTAATTAAGATCCGCGCGTTCATTTTCCTCTATTTTCAAGGATGACTCTATTCCAGGAATTACGTTTTCCTTTATCAAGTTTCGATTTTTCGGAAATATTTCTCTTCTGGAGTTATGTGTTGATGTAGCAGGAAATATAAGTCCCAGGATACAGAAAATAATAAACTCACGCATATCCAATTTCTGGGTATTTTATTAGAATGTATTTATTTTATATTCCGACTCCCAGGGTGTTTAATTTTACGAAGAATTAATATTAGATTTTAATGAGTTCCTGTTTTCTTCCTGAAGTGTTCTGCTTGCGATTCGTAAGATATATGGTAGGGGGTTCATGCACTCTTCCTCCCTTATCTATAACTTCCTTATCTATTGCTTCCTAATCCGTTACTTTCGTCAACCGTTCGCGAAAAAATAATCCTCGAATGAGCTGGTTTCAGCATTAATTTTCCTGATCTTCTTCGCAGAATCAGATATCTAACAAGGAAGGCGCATAAATCTATCTTCTAATTGTAAGAACTTACTCTCCGAATTTATCAAGTAAATAAATTACTAAAATTAATAAAATACTAATGTAAAATTCCTGAGGAGCTACTTCAAAGCCTTAAACAATTTGATAGTATTTCATTTGATTAACCTCGAAAGAAAGTTATGATGATTTTCCTGCATAAATTCAATTTTTCTTGATAGGGAAGCTTTTTCCAAAGGACCTTATAAGGGTGAACAAGCCTATATCATACAACAACGAAAATATCTTTTTTAAGTTATTTAAATAGATAGACGTCGGATTCATACCCGAGGGAATGTATTCAATGACCGCATGAAGTAAAAGGGTAAATCAACAATTTAAATTTTGCCAAAGGATAAAATACGTGTTTTGTTGTAACATCATAAACTAATCTGAGATATCGATTGCGTTTCAACGCTAAATAAATGAGCAAATTCAATGAGTACTTCAAAAACCAACAGCTTTTTTACCCTAGACCCAGACTAAAATTAATTTTTATCTTTCAGCCTGTAAACATCCGCAAAAGGTTTGAAATTTAGACAAAAATTGATCAGATTGAAAAGATTATCTCATAAAATTTATGTGCGTCACGAGATAATTCCTGGCAAACATACATATACAAGGTATTTGGGTCGGCAGAGTTGTTTTCGGAAGAAATATTCTTTAGCCATTTCATCTATCGAGACGTAGATTAAATATTCATATTACTCTGATATATACTGATCATTGATAAGAGTTTATGATACCGCTTTTTGAGGGAAAATTTTGCCAATTCTTTTTTATTACATAAGAAATTATTTAATAACTTATGGGGCATGGCTGCTATTTCAGGCTGAATTTAAAATGAAAACTTTAAACTGGATGTACTTATAATTTTCATTTTTCATCAGATTAAGTAAAAATTACTATATGGATAGATTCACTCACTATTTTAAAGTAGGAAATAATTGCATTCGCAGTGATGGTCGATTCACAAGGCAGCTGCAATCCAGAAAAGATCTTGAAATTTATGAGCAGCAAAAACCTTTAAACTAATAAGAATTGTAATGTTATCAACATACGAAATTAAATCTGACAAGAGAATGTTTTTTAGATTGTAGGTAATTCCACATTTTATATTTCCTCCTAATGGTTTTCTTCCACATTATTTGGTTAAATGTATATGAGATGTATAACATTCGACTATTCTATTAATAATAGGATTTTCTACGAAAACGACTCTCAAAGAAATAATTTCGGTGTGAAACATGTGTAGGTTAACTGAAAATAAGATTTAAAAATGATAACGGAATATTAAATTGAGTGACGTTGGAATTAATGGTGTGCAATTCATTTCCATAAATTTTAAAGGTTAGCATCTGCTTGAAGTATGAAAATAAATATATTAATAGCGTTTTGAAAATTCCACATTCGAAACCGCAGCGGACATTCATTCCTCTATCAACTCTAATTATGAGAGTTCTAATTTAATTTACAGAAGAAAAGCGACTTAGTGCACTCAATAATAGTCCCTTTTCATTACTTTATCACAGTTTTTAAAACATAATAAAATTATACAATAAAATCAATTTAAAACTCTCCCTCTCGCTAAATCCGTGGTTTTCTTTCGGTCTCTTTTACACTCCACAAACAGTATAAAATAAGACGGTCACTGTTATATAACGCTTATGACGCGGAATTCTACCGTGAGATGGAGCTTATCATCACTCAATATTGCTTTACATTATTCCTCGCAATTCAATTGGTCAACTTGGTAAAACTGATTCGTTGTGAAGTGGAAGTGATCAAAATTAAGTAACGTAGTTCTCTTTATATAACCGTTCTTAAATGAAATATGACGAAACCAGATTTACACAAAGATAGTTCGCGAAATCTCTAAATATTTGTAGGAAGTAAAGCAAGCTTGAGGAGATTTGCTTTAAACCAAATTTTTAATTTAAATATTTGAATATTAAAATGCCCAAATACTCTTCTATTTTGTTTTCTAGTGTAAAAATTATGCATTTTGTAATATCTCCGTTATAACGCTATCCCACTTTTAAAGCAATCTGAAAAGCGTCTTATCCGGGTTATCGACAGGGCGTGCTTCCCTCAGTTGCCAATCAACATCTGGGCAAGGAAATCGCCCCTTCAGACGCCCGTTTAGCACGGGGATTAGCGTCACTCTGCTATCGCGGTGAGTTAGCGTGCCAGTCGGTTGGCGGCGCTGTTGGCGAAATATATATGAAGTGGCGAAGGTCGTGTTTTTACGCGAAGAATATAAAATCGCTGTTCTTATATAAAATCGCTTTATCGCTGTCGAAAGACAGGTATAGAAGGTTATTTTGAAATTTGAGGATTCATTTCGATCTCTATCGCTATTTTCAACTCCTGAGCAGTTTTCCGGACACATCACTCTATTATTGAAAATTATTGCAGAATAATGGAAGAAGAAATAGAGCTTGGAGAAATGTTTATAAATCACTCATAAACATGTCTTCCGAAAATCAAATTCAAAATCGTCTAAGTAATTTTTATTATTCACACAAATCGGCGTCGACCAGAAAATTCGGAAAATGAAAGCTAATAGTATGGTACTTTTTGCATTTAGAGTGTACTTTTTGTACAGAATAGTTAATTTTTCGTTCTTTTATTCCATAGCTTACCATCAAGTCGCGTCTTCTTATATTGATTCCGTTTGTAGTTTTGACTGATACCTGTTTCTATCTAATAGTTGCTACCTTTGGTTTATTTTTGATAAGATCATGAAATCATCATTTAACCAATCGAAATTTAGTTTTAAAATGAATTCTGCCTTCATCTTTTCAGCAGTTAATTAATTTCTTGTCCATTCATAGGTTTCTCATAGCACTAATCAATATAAAATAAATATAAATGAAGTATTCTTCCGAAGCTTTAAGTAATCGACCTCTAGACGACTTCTCCGAATTGGCAACATATTTCAGTCATCCGCTGCCATCAGAAGCGCTTAAGACATTTTTTTATTCTTAAATTCCTGAACAGATGGTGTCCGGAAGGTTCAGGACTCCGGACGAACTACGTTCTCCAAATGTAACCCGGACTATGATCGATACTAATGTCCTTTGTTATCACTGAAAGAATTAATTTAATGCGGTGAAATGAGCATACGTAATCGACTTTACCTCAGCCTTCACTTCGTAGAACTTATCTATGCAATTCACAGTGAAAAATTGCATTAAAACCGTGATGCTTTCATATTTTACGATGAATGACATAATTAGTACATAAATACATACATTTTCGATAGCAGATTGTATGCTTCTACCCTTAACTTAAATCAGTACATGATGGAATTTAGGATATTAAAAACAGCGTAGCTGACGCGTATCGTAAAATGTTCTAAAATGTAAATATTACTCAAAAAGAAAAAGTGGAAAAAGTTTGATTCTTGTGAAAACTTGTCAATCGATAGTAGAATTTAACAGAATTTATTAAAATCATAGTTCTATAATATTTCTGTATTTATAGTCAGTTTGATAGCTGAAAACTGTTTCTGAAACCCTCTAATGTTAATT
The DNA here is from genome assembly GCA_036926295.1 of Pachydiplax longipennis. NCBI lineage: Eukaryota > Metazoa > Arthropoda > Insecta > Odonata > Libellulidae > Pachydiplax > Pachydiplax longipennis. Next base: position 5,051,880 of record JAVFKF010000024.1, on the reverse strand, counting down.
GCAAATCGCAAATCACTAGATTTAGTAACATCGCGTAGAGGAAAGATACAGGGTAACGAAATTTCCTATCAATATTATTTAAAATATATGAAAATTTCTAATTCTAGAATTCTTTTGAATAGGTGTGCTGCATTAAATATGAACACTTTGTGCATTTTTAGTGGTAATTAAATCAAGATAAATATTAACTCAAATTTTGGGAGAGGCGAGAAAGATATTACTAAATTTATGAGAATGTTCTACTACACACATGTGTTACTGCGTTTACTGCGATTTTTCCAATTTATTGAGTTTGTAAGGATTTATAATTAAAAAGCTCATAAGAACGCATTTTTAGGGTAATAGCATTTTCTTTTCGTTGGAGGGAAACAGACATTTCCAAAGCATAGGAAGTTTATCCGAGATTCAAGGGGGAAAATTTGAAATTTTGAAACTAAGAATCATTCGGAATATCTTCGAATTTCGAAAAGTGTATTTTTGGGAAGAAAATACGCTACTTTTTTACATTTTTACATTTAGAAAAACATATCTGTTGAAAGAATGAAGCTTGGGAAAAATCGAAGTTCCTTTCGGTAAGTGCAAGTCAGTTCACTCGTTGCAAATAACATTAAACGACTTTGAACTAGATGGAAATGAGATTCATCCCACACTAGATCAAAAGACCCTCAAACGACAAAGGTAGATTTTCATAATCTGATATCCTTCTTTCTGCGTTAGTCTTATCAAAGCCTCAGTGTTTCCAAGGCAATGAATTTACCTCGAATCCAATAACGAGTCATTTCTGACTTACGGTGTTTAAATTCTTATTCGGTGAAACCTGTCTTAACCAAAACCTGTCTTATCCGGAAATAAATTTTGATTCCGGGGTCAGCCATTGCTATGGCTATTATGCAGAAAACTGTATAATCCGGAAAAAGACAGGTTTCACCATTACAAAAGAATGGGATACGATTATTGAAGAGCCAGAAATTTTCTTGTTATTCATAGTTATTTTGTTTACTTGCTCATGCGCACTCATTTATTTTCTTGCATAAGACTGGAAACATGGAAATACATTAGGTAGATTTAGTTGGTACTACTTTGATATAAGATAATAAAAATTAATAAAATGGTCTGTAACATATTTATTTGCGAATTGAACGTCCATAATGGTAGAAAGCATTATATAGGCGATCATAATTAAAAGGATGTTTATGGGCGTATTTGTTATTAAATATACGTAGTTTGTGATCATGTTAATCTCCTTTTTCTCCATTACCGCATGTTTTGTTCGCTCGCAGAATTGTTATCAACCTTCTATCAAGGATGAAATCGATATTAAAATATCCACAATTCATCCGTTTAAGAGTCACAAAAAAATTATAAAGTTTTTTTTTAACTTTTTCCTTATTCCTCAACCATGCTAGTTCGAAATCTGTTATCTAGTCATCTATTAATACTTTTAGTATTATAATTTTAAAATAATTTGAGGCAAAATATATTTTCGTAATGCTTTTATACTCTCTCTTAATTATTATTGTACTTACTGGATAGTGATACATCCTAGAGCTTCCTCCAATGTGAGCCTTTCTATGATAGCCTTCATCTCTCCCTATGCTTTGCTCTGCTCTATATTGTCGGCCCGAAGGCAAATCCATACCATTCAACGTGCGCACTATGGGTCGCTTTAGTCAATTTTTTTCTTTCCCGCGTTCAAACATCTTTTGGGGATGCACAGGAATTATCTCGCGCCCTCCCTCATTACTTCTCCATCATTCTGCTCATTGTCGACATTTTCGCGTCAGCTGTTGCGCATGCGAAAAACTATTAAGTTTCCATTAGCATTTCGATAGATCGCTTTTTATTTGTTCCTTTTCACATCCCCGCGTTACTCCGCGATGAATGCGATATAACAAAAAAAGACCAAAACATCCTCATATTTCCACATAATCTGATTTTTCCGCAACACGGCCGTTAAATATTATTCGCAGCGCAGCAAAGTAGGTTAGCAGAATCCCCGGAATTTCTGCTTCTGCGTGCCTCGCCATCGGAACGGCCGTTGAAAATGTTGGAAAAAAAAATGTGGAAACATTACGGCTTTATCCTAACAGTTCCGCTCCATGTGAGCATCGGGAGTAAGACCGATCCGTTTTTATTTTAGGTAGAATGGAAGAGGGAAACAAAGAAAGTACCTGTAACTCTGGGGGATAATCCGACGCCGGTGTTAGAAGCAGCTAGTTCGCGGAAGTGGTTGTTTTACTCCAGCGGCAGCGTGTACCTCAAGGCCCGGTTGTTGGACCTTTTCTCTTTTGCTTCCTTTATTCATCTCGCATTTCTCTTCTACGGCAGATCGATCCCACGTTGATAATAAAAATCGATCTTCCATTCACTCTTTTGTAGCAGACATTGTTTCCTGGGACGCGATCGCCTTTGATGAAAGCGGTCCTGGGTTCGATTCCCGCTAGAGGCCAAGGCGAAATGACTTCTGTTGTCGAAATACTTTTAGAAATATTTACTACGACTTAATAATTATTATTTCAGTGTTTTCTGTAATGTTACACACGAATTTTGGGGAGACAGTGAGTGATCCTTAAGGTTCTAAAGTTGAATCTTGAATCATTTAAATGGAAATCAGTTTTAAGAGTAATGCGTATTTTCTACCTCTGACGATCGTGATTCAAAGACTGTTTTAGCACCATAAGTCTTTATTAATCGCGTTTACCGCCATACCTGTGAACAACCTAGCTATTGAATACGATAGGAAGCCTAGATATTGAACTCAGAACGGTGACTTTTTTTACGAGAGTTTGACGTTTTCCTTGATCTAGTAACCGCGTGAGGCACCAGCCTTAGGACCATTTCAATTCAATAACTGCAGTTAACAATCTCTCACAGCAGAATGATGAGTTTTCGAGTATTTCTCCAGCGGTTTCCCAACGATTGAATCCAGCGACCATTTCCCAAGCGTTTTAGGAACTTAGCTTATGCAAACTCAAAAAGCTAACTCTACGCCGATTAAGTTTTAGCGAGATTTTTAATGGGAAAAATCGCAACGTGGAACAAATTGCCCCTCTTGCGAGGAAGATCATTAGACCGAAATCCGAGATTGTCCCGGAAATTCCGACACGTCTGCACACCGAACAACTCCTCTCTAATCTTGCCTTTTGTTTTGACGACCATGTTCTCATCTCGCCGCCGCTATAGCGTTCGTCATTATGCCTCTCTTTCCGCACCTGCCTCGGGCCTTCATTTCTCGTCCCTTTCACTCCACATTTTTCCACGCATTTATTCGCTACACATCGGTCGCTTTCAACGCGCCCTCGGGCACTCTCGACCCACCGTGGCCTTTTCTATGGCGGCGGAACAAAAGAAACACCTTGTTAGGAATCAAAATGGCGCCCTCCCACTGCTGCCACCTGGGCGGGAACGCGAGCAATTTAGTTGATGAATTTGTTTGGGGGATTTTTTTTCCTCTTCGATGATTGATTTCCGCGCTATGAGTCCGTGATTGCAGGGAGTAAATTAGTTCCGAATGATTAACCCTCCAATCGAGTTCATAAACTATTAAGGGTTTTTATACCTTCAGTGGATCTTCTTTACCTTCGCCGTCAAGGGGTGTAATCATCCGAAGCGTGGGTGTTAATGGTGATTAGAATGTATGTGATTGAAGGGGATGTTTTCCCTTTATGCTATGCGATGGATTCAGTGGAAATAGCTATTATTTAAAATCAGAAGATTCTCCCGTAAAAATACGGAACTATATTTAACTTATAAAAATTTACTTTAGACATGAAATAATAGAAAGTAATACATTTACGTTTACATTAATACTCCAAGAGCCGCCGTATGGCAGGGGGTGTGAAAACACCGAACTCCCTGATCTGATCATGAAAATCACTGATAAAAAATGTATCGAATAACTTATGCCTATGCTCATTTCCTCTATCCTCAAGTGATTCCCAGCCGAGGCTTTTGATCATCACTGCTGTCGAATATATGTATATCTCCCTTAACGAAACGTGCCGCTCTACATTGTACGAGCTCTAGCTCCAGGATCATAGCCTTCTCGTGTGGATTCCAAACCACGCAACAGACAAATAATGAAAAGTAAGCCGCCTCTATGACACTCGATTGGCTGAGTACGGGGTTACATAGTATCAGAGTCTTATTAGCTGACCCCACTACGTCTTGGATGTGCGTTTTAAACGGTAAGTAAGACGACACATTAATATTTGTATTTTCTTACGGATTCTAATTTGTAATGTGGTAGCATGCTTGGATAGGGTCATGCTCATTGCTACACATTTTCTGCCAATCTTTACTTTAGAAATAACGTCGCCCTGTAATATGGATGTATCTTCCTGGATATATCGTCCGCCTCACTTTATACATGGGTCCCTATGATTCAACAATCGCCTAAGTCATCAAGGGGACTGGTTCTTCTAAATTATGTGAATAAACACAGTTTAATCACGAAACTTGTTCAATTCCACAAAAATACAGAACGTTGAGCGGTGTCAATCATATCATCATCTAGAGAAGATTCTTTTTCAATATTTCGTCTTTCTTTTTCTAATTCACGCAAATTGAATACTATGATCCATATAGGAATCTCTATCTAATTTACTCTCTTCTATTGCTTGTTTAGATTTAGTAGAGCAATGATTTCAAACTTAATTCTACTGAAGTAAAAAAGTTTGCAATAAATCAAAACGAACTTTACGCGTATTTCTTAGGAGAGTATTTTTGATTAGCCCAGAGTTTACCGACGATACTTTCGCTATTATCTTTTCTAGCAGTTATCTGGAATATATCTAATGGTCTCCGCACAGTAAAACCCATATAAAACTCTCCGCTTACTTACTCTCTCAATCCCCTTTCAAGGAAAAACACGGTAAAGATACCGTTTAAGACACCCCGCTGAAACAGTGCATTTCTCAGATGCCCTGGAACCCGCTGTGGCCAATCGAAGGCCTCATTTTGAAAGACCAAAATATTTTAACATTATCTGTGTCTCTCAGCCTTCTCTCTGAAAGGCTGTTCTTTGTAATGACGAATTTTGTGAGGAGCAATCTAAATCCCACCGTCAGAACCGACGGAGATAGATCTTCTTCATCAATTTTTTCTAAGGGCAGATTAAAGGTAAAATTAACGAAGATCAGAAATGTTGAGGGTATTCTCGGAGAGATAGTGAGGCCCTGTGCTGCTTCCTCTTTTAACGGTGGCAACCAGTATCGGCTAATATCATTTTCCGCCTTTTCTCGCTTATTGTTTTCAATTGCGCCTTAACCGAGCATTATTATATTTAGTTCCACAGGTTTTGGCTATCAAATTTACCGATTAAAAGGAAATATATGCTAATAAAGGAGAAAGTCTCACGCTATATCATTTACTACAGTTGGTGTTGGTTGTTGCATTATATTCTAGATATCAATTTCTCGATTGTATCTTTAGTGGGGGTTTCGTGAGTTAATCCCCTGCGATCGCCTAACTTGTAAAGATAATTCTATCTTCGCATTAATCAGAACCTTACGGAGACCCAAGTGAAATTGGCACAGAAATCACCGATAAGAAAACAAGATTAATCGCTGTTTGTAATTGAAGGGAATGAAAAGTCGCCATAAACAGTTTTTGCGTCTTGATAACAAAAGGATCGAATAAGATGGCCTCCTTTCGACATCAATTACGCCCATAGACGCTCCTTTGTTTCCTCCCTTTCCAATTACACACAGAGAGCGCCATATTTTATCCGATTCCTATACTCGCTGGAGGGAATGGGATTTTTAAAGGGAGCCAACGCAATGGCGAGGTCAAATAGTCTCGCTACTTTCTCTCTCACCAAGTGCTAAGTGGCAAAGATTGTTTCGCTCCAAAAAAAGAAAATTAAAGGACTCTTTATTCCGGAGAGGGCGTTGCAGACGGCGCCTCAGGATTTGCCGATTGTCAGGAGGAGGGGAGGAAGTTCCGACCACGGGATTACAATCAGCTTTTCCCTCCGGCGGGTTGGGATTAAGGAAGACGAAGTTCCCGCGCTCCTTTCGTCGGACAAGATGAGGAAGGTGAACGGGGGCAGCCGTAATTCCTTCCCCCACCGCCAGATGCCACTTTTCCGCTGCCTTTATCCTCACTCTTTTGTCATTGCAGTCTGAGAGTTGCGAGACTTGTTGCAAATGTGAAAAGCAAGAAGATTTTCGCAATCTATTCATTCATGATTGAATTCGGTTTATAATCGATGCATTTACTTTTGCAGAAGCATAAAATATTCCAATACGTTTTGATCTAGTAGGTATCGATACGATAAGTAAGTACGATATCTTTTTTCATTAAACGGAATATATGTTCATTCACAGGGTTAAATCGGAACGATGGTTATGGTTCTATTACCTATCTACTCTTATTTTCCATATCTATCACGCTGAAATTGTACAGAAACCAGCACATTTAAAATATGAAACCGTTTCCACCATTCGGATCCAAAGGGCATCATTGTAGAGTAGTATTCCCGGAAAGTGCGGTGTTTCTTAAACCTAAATTACTCGCGTTGGAACATATGATTATCGATGTGATTAAAATCGCCATCTGCAAGGAAAGAAGGTTGAATCACATAGGTGCTAAAAGTCGGCTCGAATTTCGAAAAGAAACTTAATTTCTCATCCAGAAAGGTCGAGTTCAATGCATCATTGTATCGCTAGTCGGTTTGCCGAACAGTTTACGGGAGTGGGTGATCAAATGCAAATATTGGTCTTAAAGCAGTGGGATAATATACTCTTTATCGAGATTTAGCAATGAATAATACCAATAAAATACGTATATACGACGATAATACTAGAACGCTAGGCCTCGCAAATTCATAGCAAATAAAATTACGGATGATGACGCAAATATACACGCGAATGTGAAGATGGAAGATTCGTAAACAACGCATTAAAATTCAATTAAACAGTCGAATTCTTGAATTCCACCAATTTATCGTTGCGTTTGAAGTGCATGTGGGTAATGTACAAGTGTTAAATAAATCACGAAGGGAAATATCTAGAATAAAAATTAATCATACATATCAATTGCTAGATTTTCTATTGGAAAATGTTATGCTCTAAAATTGCGAAATTTTGTTGAAACAGAAATATTGACGTATTGATTTCTTCCACCCGACGCACAAAAACAACATTTGATACCGTTGACATTGTTATAAAAAGCTAATTGAATATATACGGAATGCATACCAAACCGAAAGAAATAAGATATTATCTCTACTAAAATTACGTTACAATCTTATGTTTTCTAGGGTAAATTTGAAATGTAAAGCATGCAATCGGTGGATATCTAGATAAAATAATATCCTATGAAAATGTAATAAAATTTCCGTAGACTTGTGATGAATGTAATACTGGAAAGCTTTTGGATATTTACAGTACATTATGTATCCCATAAAATATCGAATGGATGAGAAACTAAAAATGCCATTTTAAGGGCGTTTATTCTTTACGTAAAAAAAGAAACAAAAATATTTGAACATATTGCATAGAAGTTGTAATGCCCTTTACTGATGGTTTGTGATAACTCTACGAAACCTCGTCGTGTGCAACGGAATGCATTGCAATATTTGTGGAAAAAGTTCGAATTTTTCTTCCTTAGTCGTACTGGCATGATCGATTTCCACCAAATTTCACTAAAGATTAAGAATATTGTCATATTGAAGAGAAAGGAAAATATTTATTTTCAACAAATATTTCAGATTAGAAATTCATGACTGATCTCTATTTGAGAGAAACTCGTATTTAATTATCTGAAGACAAATCAGAGAGATGTCAAAGTATAATCATAGAATTCTTTCTGATAGAAAATTTTCCCAAAGAGGAAACTATTTTACGTTTGATCAACATAACGTTATAAATAAAACATCGAAAGACAGGAGGAAAAATATTTTATAAAAATATCCTTTAAAGATTAAGGATCTCATCTTCGCAGAGGTGTTTAAAATCTTATCTTTTCAACGGGTGTCCATTTAAAGAGATTTTTCGTTTATAATATAAGTTACAACTATAACTTTTATCCTCAAACTTTCCTGCTTCAAATTACACACATAAGTTTCCCTTGGAAAAGTTTAGAGTGGGCATTAAGGGATTAGTGCCTCTGAAAATGCTAATGCTATGCGTATGCGCCAGACAAAGAATTTCTCACCTTCGGGGGAAGAATATTAAAGCATATTTTGATTTAAAGATGTAGTTTTATAAAATAATCATGATTAGGTAGAAACTGTTAATTACAGTTTGGAAAACAAATAACTTCCACGAGAGTGGACAAAATTATGTCCAAACATTTGGTAAATATTTCACAGAAAATTATGTGCTGTTTATATTTAAATCTTTTGAAATCAAAGAAACACAGTTTTAATGGACAGAGAGAAGGATTGAAGATCAAAATATGCAGAACATTAATAATATAAACCATATTATATAATTTAATGAAGTAACTCCGAAATGAATCCGGGGAATATATCTCAATTTAAATCCTTTTTATTTTGCTGAGAGGTTACTGGGGACGATTAACATCAGGGGAAGATTTCTCTTGGAAGATTTATTAAAATATTATATTGAAAACGTAAGAGGAATTCAAAAGAAGAAATAAAATCGATGATATTAAGAACGGAAATCAGAGCAAAGCTTTTTGATGATGAACAAGAGTTCAAAGAAATAGTCATACATGTAGCGTTTACTCACCTGGTTTGTATAGTCGGATACAACTTTTCGCGAATAAGAAAAAAGATAAAAATATTCTCATGAGAAATGCACGTTAAGATTATTTTGATCTATTGCAGATTTATGTAATATAAACCCATTGAAATAAGTATAAATGTAAAAAAGAATATTGGTAAATGTAAAAATTGAAGACCGGGAAATGCAAAATTCAGGTAGGTATACAATTTTATAAATTAAATTTATTTCCGTGATGGGGGTCACTAGTCTCATGATAAGAAGAACGAGGGATTCGATATATATATATATATATATATATATATATATATATATATATATATATATATATATATATATATATATATATATAGATAGTCAGAGAATAGTACTTAAAATGTTCTTTTCTGGAACAGCGCGTCTGAGGATGAGATAAAGTGGAAATAAAGGTTAGTTAGAAGAATAAACAGGCTGAACCCTGAGGTGGAACAGAAACCTACTTTGGCACACCTTTTTTCGATGAATAGCAAATTTTACCTTTTATAGGGAATCGAGAAGCTTGAGAGGATTTTGCATCACTTCTCTGCTCACTTTCATTCCTTGTGTCGCCCTCTTTCTCTCATAAGTGCATCTCTCCCTTGTCGCCTAATTGAGCACTCGAGGGAAAAGAAACTAATGAATCGCGCAGGTCGGCGAGGAAATGCATTTCGAGTCTTTTTTTCCAGCGACTCTCATTTGTTTTCCGACGGAAGATATGGGTAAGCGAATTAAGTAGGGATTTCGAGAGGAAGTTAACATTTAGGGTAAATAGATTTCGTGATTCGTGACGATTGTTTCTTCTGAAATAAAGCGTCGACTCAAAGGAATAATTTCCGAGTTTTCTCCGATTAACACCCGTTTCTTTTAATCTCATTTCAAGTGGAAAATTGAACGCCATGATATTGTTCCACAGTTTATTTTCTATTAAATTAGTCACAAGTTACTTGCTCTAGTTTTGAGAAGTCACGCCCCAAAAATAAACTCGTGAGATCTTTAAGGCTGGGCGATTGCAATGGAGCAACAACTCTGAGTATTTAAATTTCGAATCCGAATAATTGGTTAATTTTCAAACTGACATTTACGAAATGCACTTAATTTCAGATATGAATTTGGTTTATAATATGCCGCTACTGATTCTATGAAAATTTTTAGACTATTCGACGTATTCTGAGAGAATATATATTTCTGCACACTCGTCTTTGAATCACTTAATTACGGTCAATATCAGAGAGGAATCAAAATTTTACATTTAATAAACAGTGAAGATACTTATTTGAACCTAATTAAAACCTGATAGCTTCTTTAAAATTGAATTTCATTTCGAAAAATTCTACTCAAGATTATTTTCTGTCACGAAGTTGAATAATAGAATACGGAATGGAATGTAATAAAATTATGATAATACAATGCTGAGTGTTAAAGTGAATTTTCGCCTCTAAAATATCCACACAGCCATGGTAATCATCAAGAGAATTTAAAAGCAACTACTGCGTGATACTACGAGAAAAATAAGTTTTTTCTCAAAAGCCCCGAAAGAGACGCTGAATGTGCCTACGAAAGACGTTACATGGGTAATTTCCGAGATTCTACCGCATTCTTTATTACAACATCGGATCCACATTAAGAAGAAAAGAAATGATCCAAGTTGTAGAGGATGGAACTTTTAGCAAGTAGCTTATCGAATTCACATTTGAACTTGGTCGCATAACTCTTTCCTTACTGCTACACAAATCAAAAGAACTTTATCTCCGCACAATCCACAAACAAGAAATAATTCCTCCGTATCGTCGCTTTGGGAAGCGTAGGACATAAAACTTCCAATCCTTTCTTTTTCGTGCACAATAAACCGCCCCTGTCTTTCTTATACGCTCTTGCGAATCAAAAGAGACACTCCCATACTGAATGGGGGAGTCTTAAAAACAACCTCCCCTTCCGCCATACCGACTCCACCGGCGGTTGTTTTCGCCCAGTAATTCTTCCACACTACACCCGACCCTTCATTTTAACCCACCCGAGTCCCTATTTTATATTTCACCCCATTCCTCGCATTCCTTTTCGCTTCCTCTCTTCGACCCTTCCAAGCGCCATTACCAAATTCTATCCATTCTTACTTACGCTTTATTACATTAAATCTCTCCTTTCGCTATATACCTTTTATTTTCTTCAACTTCCTCTTCGAGTCACTTCAAATTATACTCACTGTTTTCACAAATCCAATTCCGGATTTGAATCCTATCTCTACTTTTGTCACTCGAATACTCTAAGGGGAAGAGAATGCATATCAGATGGGTTTTGGGAAAATGTGAGAACATAACTTTGCCTATCTATCTAGAGGCGAGATAAATCATACGAAAATGAATTGAAATGGAAACAGACGGAGGATTTTACTATCCAATCTTTTAATCCAATTTGACTATAGTTAGTTATTTGTTACAATTTTGGAGAAGTTATCATCTTTCTTCTTACGATAGTTACCTAATACGTTACCCTCGTAGTATAAGTCATCATAAATAAATTTACAATCCAATATTTAGGTGCGTTTCCTTGGTAGGTCGTATATTTTCCTAAACTGTTCAATTCATGGGAGTTTGAGGCTAAACCCCTGCGTAAGGATATAATCATAACAGCAGAGAACTTGCTATAGTAAGGATGGAGAAAGGAATAATCTGAGTGGGCAATATGTAATTTTCACTCATGTCGCCTTTAATTTTCTATCGAGTTCGATTTTAGAATTTTCCTCACCCTTGACATTTTTAGCAGTGATAACCCCGATGTAGTCGTGTTTTCGAGTATTTCTACGGAAAAACATTTATATTAGCCTGGCGTGGCTTTCGGAAACATTTTGACAAATCAAAGCAGTTGACTAAAGTAAATCACTAAGTAAATTGGTTCTATATTAATACCTCGAGAGCTTTCAAAAGTCTAATATAAGCCACAATGATTTTCTTATGGAAAACATTTCCCTGGGATCGAAGCCACGTCAGCTGGGAAACGGATCTCATTATTTTCTGGTGTTTTCTCGATTGGATCCATAAATAACTCCATTCATTAACGTCCATGGTTTCACCTGTATATTACAGAACACTTATTATCCTGCTGAAATGTATGAAGTCTCTGAGATTATTTTCCAAAGCTTATTAACAACAAACTGAAGATAAGTTTACCCTCGGTACTCAACATATTCATTTCGAATATCATATTCCAACCATTTAGATTTTACTTAATTGTATATTTCAGCAACATTAAAGAATGAATATGCAATAGTCGTTTGCTAATACTTCTTGTTTGATTTATTTAAAGTTAGAGATTCATTCATAATAGTTTCTCTTTAAATGAAATCTAGTTCGTTTCATATCTAATCATTACTGCACTTAGATTATCAGAAAAAACAATTAAGAGTTTTAATGGAGAAACATTCAGTGTTTTTTACTCTTTTTTATAATGCATTTTTAACAAAAAAAGGATAAGTTATTAAATTGCGATTCATAACTACCAATTAGATAAGCTTAGTGTTTACGCCAGTCAGTGTATAATTGAACTATGAGTGGAATATGTTGAAAGACTAAATTTACCCGATTACCTGTATTGCCTAACGATCAACTGGTCATAATTTATCGTCTTGCTTTTACTTTTAGTCTTCATTTCTAATAATTTTCCTTCCAATTATTAAATATTCATCACCAGATCGACATAGTTTTGTGGTATTTTTCAAACTACCGTATAACAGATTTATTCACCTAATTTAAGTCCATTTTAATTAATTACACGCCCACGCAGTTCTTCTTTCCTCTCTACAGACCTATGAAGCGCAACCTAAATTCAAGAATAAAAAGCATCGTTATTTGTATACTCTCGCTTTCCCCATCTCTTCCATAATCCTTTCCGTCCCCATCGATTCTTCGTGGATTTCACACCCCATCTTCCCATCCTTTTTCCGGGCCATCGCCCCCTCTCTCAGCCACTCCTTTAAGTTCCTTCCGACGCCTTTTCATCTTCCCTCCAGAAATGTTCCCCATTCCTCTTTTCTTACATTTCTCTTTCCACACCTCTTTCAACGCCCTTGACACCATGATCTTCGCATCCTTAATCCTCTTCTAAAGCGAAACATAGGAAAACTTAGTGCGCCTCGTGTGAAGGCACGTTTCGCGCGATGGAGTGGTTTGGTGAAGAAGTCTTAATCTCTCGTTTTCGTGTAACGAAGCTTATGATGCACTGAGTGCTAATAAAGAGGATTGTTTTTGGTTTTGGATTCCCGCTGGGGAAGCACGGAATTTCTCTGTGGTCAATGTAAAAGAGAAGTGAAAAACAACCTTCTTGAGATAGAGATCTTTGTTCAACTCACAGGAAGCTTAATCCTGTGTTTTTGCCTTTGTTCAAATTCATTAACTCATTCACTGAAATGTGCCTTTTATTTGTATCAATTAGGCCATCCTCAAATTATTATTATTATTATTATTATTATTTGGTAGCTAGAGGTTGCAGTTTGGAACCTGCTCGAGGTGACAACAGTATGATTTAGTAATATTACAGTAAATGTCATAAAACAATCCCTTAAATGTACATTACAGCTACAGTAAGAAAGTTTCAGTCAAAATTGAGTGAGTGATGTCTCATATCAAAATTACATACATGAATCATAATTATTAATCAAGGCATCCTCATCAAGTAAAAATAAAGTACTTAATCGATACCACCTTTTCATGAAACACTTTTTACATTACAGTCACAATCCGTTTACATTCTATCGTACTAACGCAATCATTTTACCTATCCTGTTTATGAAGATGTTATGTCACCCTTAAAGGGAATTGCACTTTTCGGCATGGAAAAGGAGTATATAAATGTGATTTCATAAAATGTAAAACTTTGTTGCATAATCCTGATGGCTGTTACTGTTGGCATTCGCTTTGATATTCACCGTAAATGTGTACTAGATTTCGTTTTCCTAGTTCTATTTGGAAGACTCTAGGATTTTTATTAGAAAAAATATTCATATTATAATATATCAGTCTGACTTTGAAAATAATAACAGATGAAACATAAATCGATGAAAAGAAATGAGGAGGAACAGAATAGAAAACGCCGCTGAACTTAGGGAAAATTATAGATATAAGTAGTTAGAAAAAGAAGAATTGTCTTCTATGGACACCATCAAAGGATGAATTCGAATAGAAAGACTCTTCAATAGTATCCGAAAATTGAAAATGACGTAGATTGAGGAAAATGAGAAGGATATGCAAGAAACCACTAAAGAAGGCATTAAATAAAGTTCAGGATAAGCTCCAAAAGCCATAAGTTTTCTAGAAAAACTCAAAAAGAAGACTACTGCGGTATGGAAAGGAAAGGGAAACATCGAATGAAACAGATTCAAAAGAAAGGAAGTAAATGGTTGACTTAAGGGTGGTCTATACGACTTTATAATAATAATGATATCTGCGATGTCCGCTTTAATATTTCTACAAAGCCATTGAGAACTATGGAAAGTGTTTCTTATGCGTAAAAGGGGAAAATTAAAGCGTTAATGTGACAGCTTCGTGACATGATCCTTTGTGGGTCAGTAATCTAAAAAATGTCGCGACATCATTCAGCGATATCGATCTATCATATCGCCGTTGTTTTCCCTCGCCTTTGTTCATCTAAAGAATATGCTCTAGGTAATGCCCTGCTTCGGTACAATTTTGGAGCACCGTGAAGGTTGCGTACTTCCAGTCACAGGATTTCAGTTTCTGAGATTAATTTGTTTATCAAATTCGAAATCACGAAATATTATTTCGTAGTCACAGCTTCTGAAATTGCGAAGGATGCATCTATAAAATTATCTTTGGTAGTGATAACTATGAGACAGGAAAATAATCATGGCCAAATTCCACATTCTATTCCTCAGCAGTAAGTAGGTGTTAAGAACATTTATAAATGCAAACACGAAAACACGAGATTTTTTTCACGCACTAAAATAATATTTTGATACAAGGTCTTAAAAGGAACTTTTCATTAGAGTTTCCTAAATAGTTTCACGGTTTAAGATTAAATTTTTGGCGAAGAAATATACTAGAAGTTTAAATTGTATATATTTGCGAGCAACTTAATAGTATTTCATAAGAAATCATTTTTATATTAAATCAGGAAACTTTTTCATAAGGAAACTAGTATGTTGCAAGTTTATTAAACAGGATACATTCATTTCGTAAAAAATAATCCTGATTTATTTACATTTCCAATGTACTGTAAGGTTTAATTCAGCTCAGGATTACTAATCTATATTTACTTGGCTCATATATTATTCAATTTACATCGAAATGATATCGCGGTTATATTATAAAAGCGGCGTTGATTGGCCTTAAATTCCCATTTTCCCTGTTCGCTTTCAGTTCGTCCACTCCGAGATAAGAGTGTGAATGGCTCGCTTTATCTCGTGATTTAAGCCAATAAAAAGCTCGTTCAAGCCAACGCTGTCTTCTTCATGTGTGAAGATCCACATGCCGATAGAC
Source organism: Pachydiplax longipennis (assembly GCA_036926295.1). Classification (NCBI taxonomy): domain Eukaryota; kingdom Metazoa; phylum Arthropoda; class Insecta; order Odonata; family Libellulidae; genus Pachydiplax; species Pachydiplax longipennis. Next base: position 5,036,681 of record JAVFKF010000024.1, on the reverse strand, counting down.
TTGCTTTAAAAGGTGCTTCTTTTAATTCTGTACATCGATTTCTTTCTTGAATATTAATTCTGATCGATGAAAATGAACGAAGTATCAGGAAACAGTTTTTGTTTAGGGAATAATAATAAAATAATCGTCATATGTTGCTTCAGTCATTAATTTTAAAGTTTTAGCATGAGAAAAATTATGAGGAATATTGATGTAAGAGACCCTTAGGGAAATATCATCCTCTGCAGAAAAGCACTCTTTCTGAACCACTCTTATGCAAACCTACCCTCTGAAAGAGCTAAAAGATGAAAAAGAATATGACAAGGAAATTGAGATATACTGTTCAATCCATGCATAGTACAACATCAACAAGCAAAATCGAGTACATACACCAATAATTAAAGCCAGTATATATGAAAATACATCTAGAACGAAGAAACAAGCACATTAATGTGTATAATACAGGAAATAAAAATACATACGAAAATGGAAGACAATTTCACGGTGTCTTTTTCAATTTGTCTGTTGAACTGTGCAAGATTAGTAAATTTTTGAGTGCCAGAAATGATTGCAATTTGATTTCATTCACCTGTAGGAGATCAGTTTCCTCTTTCTGGTATACCATTCATTAAAACGTAATGATATATTAATTTTCTTTTCCTTTTCTCATTTGTTACCCGAAGTTACTTCAAACAAATTAAATTCATTGGTTTACTTAGTAGAATTAATTTTATCGAAGCCGTAAAATTTCATTACTGAAAATATGAAAGCATGCCGAGGATATCCTGCTTAGGTCAAGTAAATGTCAAAACATAAAACCGCCTCCATTCAGGATTCTCGGTGTTGATTTATTTACTTACCGTTAGTCGAGCCGCATTACCATTGCTGTTTATATTTGCACATTCATCAAGAAATGTATGTAAATTATGGCAGACTCAAGGGCGTCATGCTCAGTGCTTCTGACGGTAAAATACCCCTTCAAAACCCGTTCCTTATCCCTTTTTTCTCATTGCAGGAAGAATTAACGAGATGAAAATCACTTTGACGAATTACCATTTCCCCCGTCTTTGTGTGTCATCTGTTTGTCCTTTTGATCTCATTCATTTGAGTAATTGGCACTGCCTTCTCACCTGCAAGAAATTCTGATCGCCCTTGACAAGGAGGAAACGGCGATTAATTACGGGAATAAATATCGTAACATTTAAATCACATCTAGCCTCTGACCGGGTTCAACTACAGCATTTTTCAGAACAAATGTACCCAAAACCTCATAGAAACGGATTAAAATATGACTCTAAAAATAGTAACTACCGGTTCATACATTGATAGCCACCAGTTCATTTAAGACTTTTGATTGAATATAATGAGTTAAAACTCCACTTCAGTACAATTCTTTAAGGAAAAATTATCAAATCAATTGTTCTTCAATAACGATTAACTTGTATGCATCTTCATATTTACGTCTTCTCCTCATTGTACTGTTCTGTAATAATTACTTTTGTATGAACGGAGACTTAAATGTAATAATTATTTGCTCATATGGATATTCCCTAAGCAAAAATCAGATTATTAAATTGATATCTACGGAACTTACTAAGTGCTTTTGTTTTTCCTTGCACGAAACACATTATTATCAATATTATTATTATCGTCATTATTGTTATTATTATCATCACAGCATATACGTTATTATTATACCTCTTGGTAGAAATGAATGTCATCGGACCTTTCATGCTAAGGAAAGAAAAATAAATCTGATTGTTATCATGTGTTGCAGCTACCGAAATTGGCCTAAACACAAAGCCCAACCAAGATTTCAAAGATTGCAGATGTGTATTGAAATGTGAACTCCGCTTATGAAAGTGTTTTTACTTACGCCAACCATAAAAATCTTCAAATAATCCATTTAAGTTTTTTTCGCTTTAATTTGCAAATGGAATCCAGATTCAAAATATATAGTCGTTCGACAGAAGTTATTCGCCCTACTAACTAAGGATTAAATACAGGAGGGAGGAGCATTTAAATACTTTTATATTAATCCCTATATATTATACGAGATATGCCGTAACGGATAAACGAATGACTGATTGAAAAACCTAATCGTAACATTTAGATTACTGCTATTTTCTAGCGAAAATGCGAAGGAAAGATGGAGAAACCCGAGGAATAAAAAAAATGGGCCGACATCTGAAAGGAAAATGTTATTCTAAGAATTGCGCATGCAGTTCCTGATGAAGAATTGATGCACAGAAGTAGGTCACTTAGCGGAAGTCGTTGTTTGTGCGGGGAGAATGCACGTGGACGAAAAAGAAGGGTTGAAAAAGAGGGTTTAATGAAAGAAGCGGAAAGGAAAATAAGGTGAGGGTGGAAAGGTAGAATGGCTTTCTAGACTGGTGACATTTCAATTGCGTCCCACATCCGTCTTCCCGGGGATCCGCATTTATACTCTTCGAGCCTCCCTCAGTTCAAGTGAAGGGGATTCTTTTGATTAAGGAATGATGTTTGTTAAAATAATACATATTCAACGGAAAAAGGCTCCTTCTACTCTTATTCTCCTCTCTTTTGCAGTGAATTGAACATCTAGATATTTTATCTAACTATTTCAACGTAATAAATAGCCTCTCAACAATGAAGAACGCGAATGTTACACAAATTAGATTGTGTAAAAGAAGTGTATCACCTAGTTGAATATATTTTATCTTTGTCCTCTCCACAAATTTAGATCAGACAAACAGGAGTCTCTCTTTCTGTTTTTTCATTATTTCATTCTTATGTATTCTTGCATATTTCTGATTCCTGTACTGAGCGTCTTTTAAGTCATGAAATTGTTCTCTTCAGTTTCTTTTTTTAAATTTCAAATAACTAAGGTATAAACGTCATAAGTCTTGATCTCGCACCAGAGAATATCATTTATTATTTTTATTATTACATATAGAGAACATTCTATCATCGGTGAGTATTTGTGGTTGAAAGATCTATTAATACAAATACTGGGAGGCCAATTATACGATATGATAAATGGTGAGCACGACTCTAATGACTGTTATTTTGACTGTGTTTAACATGAGTTTCAAGACGAGCAACTGGAAATATCGCACATGTAAATAAATCAACCTCCGGTGTAATAGTAGTTCTTCTTTGCATTGTTTTAAGACTAACCAATAAAGAGAAGATAGGGAAAATGAACCTCAGATTTGAAACCCTACAAGTTTCAGTTATACTTTAATAGCTGGAATAATAAAGTTAGATTAAAAACTAAATTGAAAATTAAACTTTCTCATTAATACACCATCAAAATTATTATTAATAAAAAAGAGCTGTCAGAATTTACGTAAGAATACTTAAGTAAAAATAAAGAATCTAGTTACATGTGGTAAGTATAATACTGTCTTGACAGCCTTGATTTTGGTTTCCTTAATTTATTTCCAGATGAGTAAAACTAACAGTTCTTCAAATGTCCCTTTCATCAATTTCCTGTTGGAGTGTACATACTATCTTTGGATAAAATGCATATCATATAATCAACCTTATTAAACTTGAGCATGTCTCACACCCATGGATTTACGTTTATAAAATGTAAAGATCACGTCAAGAGGAGAGGAATTCGTCGTTTAGATAATTAGCGGGGAAAAAACACAGGCTGTTAGAGGCAGAGTGGTTGATGGGATTAATATTTCCGGCAGGTAGCGATTGCACACGCAATGCGGACCATCCCACGTCTTCCAACCCTCTCTTCCTAAAGACTTTTCCTTTAGCTGCCCCGTTGCGTTAAGCCAAGACGACAGCTAATGGTCCCGAGGGACCAGCCTCCCTCCCTCTTCCCTCATTTCGTTTCTTCTTTCTGCCTCCCCGCACCCAAATTTGCTATATTTTGATAACAGCTTTCTCGTTTCATTTGTTAGGGTGTCCATTCTCCTGCCCTCTCAGACTGTTCCTCTGCATCTTTATATTTTCTCCATGCAAATTATACTCTCCCTTCACCTCTATTAATATTTCCCTCGTGGTTTCTTTCCTTCTCTTCTCTACCGGGAGTAGAATAATATTTATCATCATATATTCACCGCGTAGTATGTACAATAAGTTGAATTAAAACTTACGAAGGGATGTCTAGTGGCAATCTATTTTTAAAACATAATTCAGTAAAATCTAATAATCAAAATCTAATGCATTTCTTTGTTATTTTAAAGCTTTTGTTTAAAATAATTTTTTAATATGCAAAAGCAGGTTCATAAAATACATGATAAGATTTTTGAGTGCAAATAAAAGATGAAGTGGTAAGATTTAAGGTAAAAGAGATGGTTAAATGATGGTTAAATAACTCAAAGTAAAAATCTAAAAATAAAATTCTGAAACCATAGGCATAAAACATTAATAATCTAGATTAAATTTTTTTACCAGCGTACTTTATTTTTAATTGAGCTTTTGTTATATTTTCCTTTCTTTCCTCTCTCTCTCCAACGCCTTCATTCTTTAAATAATTTTAATCATTTAGCTATGGATGAAAGAATATGATGAAATAAATTAATATTACTTCTTGAGATGTCTGAATTTTTTTACCTTACAAATTTATTGACATAATTTCTCGTGAAACCCTCTTCTTCTCGAAGTAATCAGTCTAAATTAATTTTCTATTACTTTCCATTTACTGACATCTTAAGCACATCTTTGTATCTATCTTATATAAACCGCTAAGTTATCATCGTCGTACTAATGCTTTATTCGAAGTCATTTTATCAACTGATTGGAGATATTAAATAGAATACTGAATCTTTTCTTGTATTTAGTTAACTAATTAACACTGAGAGTTTATTAACTGCGTTAGTTCGTACGAGTTACCTATTCCGTTCATTCATAAAAGTTTCAAGATTTATATTACCTAATGATTTGGAATTAAGAATATTGATTAAAATCTTTGCTCTGTGAGCATGTAGGTGATATCGGAGGTACATGTAGAATATCGTTTATATTGAGCATTTTTCTTTTTACTAGAGTCCTCTGTTCCAGAAATGGGATCGAATGTTGTTAAAAGAGGGAAGTAAAATGGAAAGATCCAATATCATTAATGAAGTTACTAGAAAGAACGTAAATTCTTTAAAACGGGGACTCCCAAATCATATCCTCCCCAGTGACCCTTTCAGAGGAAGGTTTGGGAGGGTCAAAGGAAAGATTGAGGAGAGGTTCAATAAAAACCGATGTCCGGTTAGAATATTACTCTCGATTCGTGACAGACGGATATAAATGGTGTAATGTTCCATTTTATGATGCTCGTAAGAATGAACGGAATTGAGTTCGGAAAATGGAAAGGCAGTCCGAAAACAAAGGGAAGGGAGTGGAGGAATTTCTCGAGGAGCAAATCATTCCAACGCATTCCACGACCGTTTCATTTGCTTACATTTGTAGTATTTCACTTTATTCTTCCAACTCTACATTTTACCAACTACACTGTATGTCGAAAGAGTAGGGGATATTTAATACTCGGTAAAACCTGTTTAAGACCTTCCGGCTTAGGCTTATCCCACTCTTATCTCACGGACCTTTCACACGAAAAATACAAAAAGTACCGCTTAAGACGTGGATTTGTTCCCAAATGCCTATAATGATTCGCTTCATAGACCAAAAAGTGTTCGCCGTTCTCTCTCTCTCCTCTCCTTGTCTGTAAAAGTATTCCATTCTTTAAAAAGACTAATTTTGCGAGAGTGAAATAAAGATATCGCAGAGTAAATTTTTCCCACCAACTGAGCCGATACGAACACTGAGTGAGATCTTCACTTTTTCTTCAATGCATTCATTAAGGATACAGCTATCATTATTCAAAAATAAATAATTTTTATCATACTCACATTTAGTGTTCTTATTTAAGGCAAACACTCAGACGTTATTTTATATTTAATTATTTACATCGTTGTTACTTTTTCGATATTTGCCAATATTTTAGACAATTTTAGAAAACTTCCCATCTAGTGCATACAATAGATACACAATAGATTTCTTAAATTTTTAGCGAGGTAAATTAATATATGTACAACACATTTGAGTTAACGACAAGTAATAGTTAATTTACTTCTGGTTGAGTTAGCTGATGTACAGAGAGTACAGAGAGTCCGCATACCTTACGGCAGTCGCAATTCCCCGTAAATCATAAGAAATCCTCATAATTACTGCAAAATGTTGCAATAAAATACGAAGGAATTGATAGAAGTAGCTTAAAATTGATTTTAGCAAGCAGAACGTTCATTTTGTTGTTACGATTCGGAAATAAAAGGATGACTTTAAAAGTGAATGCAATAAACTGAAGAATGATTGGCTAATTTTTTAAAAAGATTTTTCTTAGAAGAAAACTATCATCAATAGAGTTATTTTATTACTTCTATGCCATCAATTATTATAATGGCAACAGTTTCCAAAAGTAAGTTGGAATTCATTCGGATGATGCCTGAACTTTTCTGCAAAACTGAAAGCCTTCCAACGTCTATGGTGTCCGCTTCATAGAATTTCGCCCCGAATATGGTTCGATCGATGGTAGCTTCCTATTAAGGAAATATCACAAAATTTCATATTCAGCTGTTTCCCGAGTTTTGGACGTCCTCGCGACGAGATATCATCATGAATGGATAAAAAATAACATTCGAAAAACTTCCCTTATAAAGAATTCTTGATGGAGAAATTCAAACAAACTCGCCCATTTTCTCTCGGCCTATTATTGCGATATCCTAGGAGGAACTTTTGCTTCCTTAATGGCCCCCAGAGACGTAAGATTCGTGTTTGAATTTTAAGCCAGCACAATGGCCTAGTTATCAGGAAGAGGAGGCCCTCAGAATGGGGAAACGCCGGAGCGGAAGGAATGGAACACAAAACGAGTTCCAATGGAAAGGTAATACTTTATGGGCTCGAGTGAACTTCATCACTCCAAGTCTGCGATAAGTTTTCGCATTCATTGAGAGGGAAGGCACGTGTTTAATTGGCGGAAGGGTCGGCGTAGCATATATTCCAAAGAATAAAACGAACGGAATATTATCTCAGTGCGCCTACGAGTGCTTCGATTGCGACTCTCAGAGACTCGTAGTTTGAGGTAATTCGTCCGTTCTTTGATTAAGGGATGTAAGAAGAGGCTTGAATGAAAACAAAAATGGAAATTTAAACATCCCTAATAGCACTTGAGTTGGAGGGAAGAAGACGACGACGCTATGTCACCAGGGCATCGAACCCAACCGAAACTGAAAATAACTATTATTAGAGTGAAAACCGAACTTTTATATAGTAAAACCCGTTTGAGACGCTATCTATGCGGTTTTCTCCTGGTCCCTATTACATTAAACTCATGATGAAGATATCGCTTAAGACGCTCTGTTACGTGCTTAAGACGCGGATTCCTCGCGTCTCCGGATGAACTAAAACCCAAAAGAAAGATTGGAATTGATTCGATGTTGGAAAAAGAAGAGGAACTAAGTTGATATTTGGATTTTCTATTGAACCGGAGAAAACCGATATAACGAAAAATGTCGATAACCTGATTGCAACCTAAACCCCCTCCGGACAAATGGACTCTTCCGAGAGGAATTCTACGCACGTGCCATGCTCCCGAAATCATGAATTACCTGAAATTCTTACTCCGATCCTAATTACATAGCAATTTCATAAAATTGAAGAAATGAACGAGGCATTTTAAAAGAACTGCAGATTTCTTTCGAAAGATAATGCAGGTACGGCTCACTCATCAATTTTTGTCTCTAATTTTGAAAATTGCTGCGGTGGATTTATCAGCAATCTTATTTATTTTATTGTAATTACGCTCGTTTCTTCCCGTAATAAAGAATATTATGTCTCAATGTAAAATCCAAAAATTAAGATTTACGTCATAATTAAAATGTTTGATTATATATTCAGAGGTAAAAGGAGTCGATGAAAGATCTTCATTAAGCAACTTCATCGTCATTTTTTATTTTGAAAACTTTGACTCGTCAAAATTCACATTTGACTGCCATCAAAAAGGAAGGCCCACTTAAAAATGTTATGAATGATATAACGACTGAATTACGAAACTTTGGAGGTCATCTCGAAGCATGAGATCTCTTTCAATTCGAGCTCATATTTTTTGCTATCAGAATCTCACCGAAATTCTCTTTTTTATCACATAATTTCGTCCTTAATTTGTTTTCAAAAGATAATTTCATGCAACGAGAATGTATTTTTATGCCAATACCAATTACTTTGTCTCTTTATGAAAGGATTGTAGGAAAGAATTTCTTAATTACTCCTGATTTGAAAAGACTCTTTTATCCTTTTTACACCGTTCAATCATATATCCAGAAAATTAGCTTCTGTGTTTTTCTCAGTCACATATTCAGCATGCTATCTTTCCCCTTTTATCTGCCCAATTTAAATAATTCAGGAAGAATGAAGAAGATAGAAAAAATCAAAGCCAGAAAGAATCTTCACGTGTATTAACAACTCCAGAATACCTGAGACTTAGACTACAAGAACTTAATTACACAGAAGTGAGATCGCACTGAAAAATAGAGGCATTTTCCTGATAGACGGATAAGAGACTACTTTTTCTTTAAAGTCGAGGAAGAAAAAGAGGGAATTTAAAAGCCTCCGCGTGGTGATATTAACTGCCGCTGTTTTGCGATTAATCAGTCTCCCATTCGTTCCGTTTGCATCAGAAAATTCAGCATTATTTAGCAATATATTCTGTGAATCATTCCCTTTACACATCCCGTGCTAAATCTTTTTTATGTATTTTGCATGTTTTTATTAAAGCACCTATTGTATACAAAGCATATCACAAATAATATAAGCGATATTCCCACATTTTGAATTCTAAATTTTCTTTTTTACGGATTTATGAAATATAATTTTTCACTGTTGAACCTTCCTAATTCGATGATTAAGTGTTTAAAGACCTGTGAAGTGATTGAAGTTCTTAAATCAAGGTGACGAACAAATACTTTATTAATTATTCTATTCATCAAGTAATCCAACTTTAGGACAAATAATCCAAATTGAGTGCCGCCATAGGTGCCCTGAATTTTTAGATTAAATAGTTACTCGCGAAATAAAATGAATTTTTTTCTTTTTTCACTTCTACGGCTTTTGAGAGAATATTCCTGTTAACCTCGGGAACTTTGAGATTAACAATTTTGCGACTATTGTGGTTTTGAAGTTTGAAATTTAAACATACAGCATTGTATTACCGCATTACAGAATTAAAACATATTGTTCGAAAAAAGAAATAAATTGATAGCAAACTAATTCACACAAGATATTTATTTTATTAAAAACATAATTTAGCAGTTAACCTTTAATTGAACTTCCTTGGCTTTCCGTATTCTGTGCCTCCTATTTCCGTGGTTTAAACTAGTTTGGGCTCAGTATGCTGCAAGATGTCGCTCATCAATAGATTCTCATCTAAGTATCTGGAAAAAACGAACCGTAAAGTTGTTTACTCCTGTACGAAAATACTCGCTGAATAATTCTGTTATATAATTATCCTATTCCTCTAAGATGAGTACGAACTCGACTCAGTCGGAGAATTCGAGCTAAAGAATGGATTCAATAATGATTCGATCGCTTTTTCATTCGTCTTCAAATCATTCGTTCGCACGACTTTTCAATAAGCGAACACCGTCTTCGTGGCGAAATCGTGTTTTAGGGATTTTCGAGGAAAATATCGCAAAAAATTCATCAATGCCTTCACGTCTCCTCCTCTAATTACTCATTTTTTCTCAATCCTCAGAGGAATTTAATTCACATTTCATACGAATATTCCCTCGATTCACAGCGGATGCTCGTCTCGACTGCTTATTTTGATTTTAAAGGAAGCAAAGGGAAGAGTATGGAAGGGAAGGAATAGGGGTAGTAAGAAGAATGGATTAGAGTGGTAATTGTAAGAGGGTAAATGCCTTGGTACGGATGGAATGGAGGCAAATGGAAAAAGGAATTTAAGGGGCGCCATTTGGTCCGTTGACAGCGAGTGGGTTTACTGCGCCATTTTTGGTCGAGAAGAAAAACACCAGGAAAAAAGGGAGGGAATAAGTTTATCTCTAGACCCTTTCCATCCACTTGGTGTTGACCAAAGGGTTACAGCTTTGGAAACAAACAAATTGTCTGCTCTTTCTTTCCACGGCTATGTTTTAAACACCTCACTCCGGCAATTCTTCCGGAATTTTTTTTATGAGCGCAATTTATATGTCGCTTTGTTTGCCGTGTTCTTTTCCCCACATTTATTGTTTTTATGAGGATTTTTTCTTTTAGTCTCGATCGCAATAAATCAGCGCACGTCTTAATTTAAATGAAATATTTTAGGAATTATGTTTTTCTTCTCTCGAACTTATCTCAGGTATTATCTTCAACGTCATCTACAATTATTTTTAGGCTTGCTGTTCTTTGTAGGCTCTCATTTTTTATGTGTATACTAAACTAAGCAAAAACTGACCGTGTCCGCATTTTTTGTGAACGGAGTCAAGTTTTATTTTACACAAAAGACTTCTGGACACTGTCATGTTTTGTTTTATTTTATTTAATCATGAATAAATGCCATTAGGCACCGCTAGTATTATTTAATAATTTCCTTTTCATAATTTTCTCTCTTCCCTCTTATAATTAACCTCTTCTTCCTAATCTTTTTACTGCAACTTTCAGTTAGTTTCACAGGTTTTTCACCACCCTTCTTTGGGGTTTCTTTATATTAATTGCGAACTTAGTTAACCGATATAACATTCCTTAGTTTTTAATGCCCTTTTTTGTTTACCTCCCAAATCCTCTTTCAAGAGATGGCACTTATAATAATTTATACTTATACATACACTTATTAACAATTTGTCAGTGCATCTTTACTATGGATTTGGATTCCACCTCTGCATCCACTTCCCGTCCAATTCTCTCCCCTACAGAGGCTATGTTTCAAGAGAAAGAGGGTAGCCTAAAAGGCCGTTTGTTATGATTCAGAGAGGTCTTTTCTGCGAGTATCCTTCGATATATGGGAGTTTTTCTGCAGAGCGTGTTTCATTTTATAAAGAAGCGGCTGACATTTAGCCTCTCTGTTATCCTAAACGACAATCAGTGGACGTAGGTTTTGGACCAGGTAAAAGAATCGTTAGATTGACGTCTAATGCGACACTTTTCCATTCACCGAAACAGATTATTCGTGATTTATGTCTTTATACTATTGAAACCTCATTCCAGAACAATATTGATGGTTCCGCACAACTCCGAAATCGGTTAGCCTAAGTTATATTTCAACGCAGAATACTAGCCGAAGGTTAAAGCGCTCAAAAGATGAACGACCTGAAAATGAAGCACGATTCTTCCACATTGACCATTAATCCCTCGATATTATTTAGGGTTTTCTTTCATTTATTCGGTTACCTACCGTATAGTTTACCTACCTTATACCTACACCAGCTGTGATTTAAGCTGATTCTTTCTCGTATTTCAGAAATAATTCGATGACTACCTTTTTCCCTCTTCGCGTTTTAATTAGAGTAATACTGTTACTAAGGCGTTTGTATATTGGAATTTATATTTTCATCACTGAAAAGTACGTACATTAATGTTTTGTATCCTACGAAAACTTCCATTTGAGCAAAGTAATATCTCACCGGCCCTCGAAGAATCAGTTATTATAAATTTCATATTTTCATATATAAATTAGTCTGCCAACGATAACTCTCTCGATAATCAAATATTTGTGGGATTTATGTTGTATAAAATTAATATTTTGAAGTTTTTCAACAAATTGAAAGAAATGAATTTTTGAATATGTATCTAATGCCTCGGTTTCTTCAGCAATAAAATTGAAACAATTGTGTTGGATATTTCACAGTGATATTTTACCTAAGATTTTTATTGGAGTCAGAGAAACGTTGTAAAATGGAATTTTTTACGGAAACTGAGTAATGAGTGCAGCATTCGCTGTAAATTCAAAATTTAGATCGAAAAAGAAAATGGAGCGAGCAGAAATTAAATAGAGCGAGAATGTAAAATGAAACCGGGGAAGCAAAACTTGCAGCTCTTATTGGTTCTGAGACAGTTTTAACGGAAAGAACAAATATTGATTACGAACGAGACGTAATTTTTAAGTCGGTTCGTTAGCTCAAGAATAAGATTTCTCAAGAAAATCGCGACGGTTCGGAGACCGTTTCAAAATTCCCTTCTAGTTAAGATTCATCTAATTAACTCCAATTTGTTCGATCTCCCTTCTTAAGAAACAAATATTAAATATTTACGTGAAGCATAAATTAACGACGAATGACGTAGGAAAAGAATAGCAGTAATTGGGTAAACTTTGGTGCGTTTATATAAAATATGAAGTCACCTACAGCTCCCTCGGTTGGATATATCCAATTACCTTTATCTCTCATTAGATTAATCATTCCATTCCTTCGAAAAACTCCTTCTCCTTCGTCCGGAGTATAAGAGTCTTTTTTCAATCTTTTTTTGTACCCTCAGAGGGATAGGGGTCCAAAGGCCAGGAAATCCTAACGTTGACTCCCTTAATCCCTCTTTTTCTCTTTTTTCTTTCCCACCCTTGCTATTCCCCGTCCTTTTAATTGTCGCACAGTTTCCGTTCCTTAATGCCGTTATAAGTCTTCCCCCCCCCCCCCCGTCCCAGCCCCCCCTCGTTTTAAGTACATCCACCGCTTTGTCTCCCCCCTCTCGGCTCATCTACCTTTTCCACGGCGTTCATTTCTACGCCACTCGTAAAACGTCCTCCTATTCCCCACTTTCCATCATCCTTTCTTTCTTTTTTTAAATCCCCTTTTTTCGAATCTTCATTTCCTTCCCGAGATTCTCGCATTCCAACTCGTTTTCCTTTCTTCGTTTCATTTCAACTTCTCTTATCGATTTATTGGTCAAGTCTCAATTTTATTTCATTCCTTGTTATTATTCTTTGCTGCGCTTTAATTTTATAGTGGTTATTCGTAATATTTCATGCTAATTTATTAGATTGCCGTTATATGCAAATTTTCTTTTATTTTCCATTAATTTACGATTCCTATTTATATACTAAGTGGACATGATGGGACTCGAACCCATTTCCCGATTCGTAAATCTGATTCTACGCTGCGTGGTTAGAATATGTTCCACCTCTGTTTGTCTTGGCACTTTGCTGGGATAAACACTTGCCCTACATTTCAATGAATTGGAAGTTTTCTCTATATATCGAGCGAAGCATTTCTAACACAATCGGTTTTGTTTTTCGAAAGTCCAAATCATGAAACTAATGGCTACACGTCTGATTTCCCTGTATTAATTTGATTGTCAACCCCTGACTCTCTTTTGAGACATACACTTTTATTCTTTAATCTTTCCGTAAACAACGTCGTTATATATTTGACCTAAATCAAACTATACATTAATGCATATGTTAGTAATTGCTTAGCAGAGCCTTAATCAGTCTTCGATGAAACGAATTATTACATTTGAAACAGTATAATATTAACATGATAAACAATCGTATGGGAAAGTATTTTCCAAATCCTATTTCAGAATTGATTACATTGAACAATTGTATACTCCTGAGCTATCAAGACTCTCATCGCGCAGATGTCTTTATTAAAATCAATGCAGAATTAGAGTAGAGTAGAGTAGAGTTCAGTGCAAAATTTCTGTTGCTTAGCCACCCCTCAGAGATAATCCAATGTTAATGAGTCAAAAATATGTTATTTTAATTAGAGGAGATTTGCTCTTTAAAAAGCTCGCATTATTTTGACTAATCCCCTATTAATAATATTTATCTTGGATAGTACACCATTAGCCGTCTCCTCATAACGTGGTCCATAAAATTCAAAAGGGTCAGAAATCTCAATTTAGCCGAGAAATGGATTTATTTGCACCGTAACGAAGGAGAAATGTTTGGAATTTCCTAAAGATAAATGTAGACCGCTCTGAATCCAAAGAATTCCAAGGGAAAATTTTTTGCAATTATATTTTTCTTTTACACAATAAGCACTTCCTGCGAACTTTTCTTTAGAATTTATCGTTGCTAGTGAATCAGAGGTCCACCGGATACAATTATTTGTTAGCCTTTTTTGTAGTCTACCATGTTTTTTTCCTTTCACCTTGAGGCAGTTTTTGCACTTGCATTTCCCCACCTACTCTTCATCTCTTTCGTATCTTTTCATTAATTTGTACCTTCTTCTTAATCCGCTACCTTTTCTCCTCTATTTATGTATTAACTCTCTTCCCGTTCTTTTCGAAATTTTCATTTCAGCAGCCGAGCAAATCTTATCTCGGAAATAATCCACATTTAGCGGCATTGAATCCCGATCGCTCCACACATTTCCATTCGCCACCGTTGGGTCATATTTATACTCAACAAGTAGCGCATTGAAATGCAAACGACGTTTCTTATGTAACGCGCTTGTCTAACGAACTTCCTCGAGTATTTATTCCGACGATTTTCTTTATATCGCTCAAAAAAGTGGATTATTTTCTACGAGAATCGTTCCCTTTTTTCCTTGAGATTTGGGTGATTTATGCATATTTCCGGGAATATTTTTTCCTGCATCTGGGGACCGGAAGAGACTTCAAATCACCATCGGAAGGCGAATAAAAGAAGATCTCTCGCATAAGCAGGACTAATTGAAACAATCCGAAGGTTTGTTTTCGCCGGAGTCTTCTTAAACCTGGAGATTTGGGACAGAAAGGAGACCTTTTCTTTGTGCGTCACATCCGCCGCCTTCAATTGTCTCCTTCCTTCCTCTTCTCGCCTTCTTTTTTGCTTCGGAAATGTGATTTTTTTCCAAACGCTCTTTTTAACACATTCTCTTCCCCTTTATATCACCCCATTGTCCGACTTTTTTATGCCCTATCCTTCTATCTCACTTTCACAAAGACCGTCTTTCTTTCTTCGCTTCTGCGTGCATTTCTTTACTTAATGATGCCTTTCCGTTTGTTCTGTTCATCATTATCTCATTCCCGTTCTAATCTTGAAGTGCAGATTCATAATCTGGCAAACCTTCTGATTCAAGAGTGCAATTTTATTGGATTGCGTGTCAATACGGTGCCAAAACAAAGAGTGAAATGTATCTATTTTGTTGTGTCAAACACTGATTTAAGATGCTATGAAATGAATGTAAATAGTCGTGAATTATCATTACCTATTCTACATTTATTTTTAAGAAATTGAGGGATAGTAACTTTTACCCAAACTACTTCAATAGTTATTATATTTCGTTTTTTCCCCTTCCACAAAGTCTGAAGAAGGGGATAGTATTTATATATTCATATATTTTCTCAGGGGCTTAATTTAAATGCGAGGAATACATAATGAGATTCCGCGGGCTAAAAGTGTTCCCTCGCGTGCCATAGGTATACCACTGCTGACCTAACCCTCAATCATGGCAGTTTTGGAATATCGAATACGGTGGAGTGTGATATGGTTGTGACATGGTTGAACTTTACTTTTCATTAGACATTACAAGCATTCATTAATATGCAAAGAACCCAAACGTATATTTATTTGTCAAATGAAGATGATGCATTGATTCCTTTAGGAATGAAGAACTCTTTAAGTATTTCTGAGTATCAAAAGATATAAATGCATCGAAGAATAAAATTAATCTTTTGAAGCGATATCTGGTAGAAATTAATCTTCGTATTAGAAATAAAAATGAAATATTTGTACTGAAAATACTGAAATAATGAAAAAGAACAATGAAATTAATATGAACAATGAATGAAAAAGAACAAATATTTCATTTTTATTTCTGAATGTATGAAAGGTCGTGAGGCAACGGTGTTCATATTATTAAAAAAACATGGTCCTTAAAAGTGAGTAGCTGCAATATTAGGATTCCTGAATATTTTGGAATATCGGAATGGAGATATTTATCCTGGATTTCCGAATTTTCTGCGCAAGCTCTTGCATTTCACGTTGATCCCACCAATGCTCTTCTTACTCAAATATTAGTCACTCATCCCCGTATACACTCATTTTCATTATCGATATTTTTGATATTTTCCTCTCTTTTCTTCCATATCTTGCAATTTCGTCTCTCCTCTAATATCTTCAGGAGTTAATTATCGTTAAATTAAGCTCCCATTTCATTTTGTCCACCGAAAACTCATGTACCTCATTATCATTTCCCTTTAAAACAGGAAATTCTTATTTGATTCTAGATTTATTGGTAAGCACTTTTTTTCAAAATGAAAGACTCTAAGTTTGAGTATTTTTGTTTTTATAAAGTGATCCTAACATGCAGTTCAACATTAATTTATTCATAGCAGGGAACTCGTTTATCACTCCGAGAATTAATATCTTCCCATTTCTCTGTCAGATATTACCAGATTCACCCCCTTTTAATTTTCAAATCATATCCTAATCCTACATCTCTTTATTTTCCGTTCTTCCTTATTGTCCTTCATCTTCTTTAAGTTTTCTCTTCCGCTCCGTTATCCTCTATTAACCGATCCTAATTTTTTTATCTTTCTTTATCGATTTAATCCTTTAAGGGATCATAGTAACTTCTGCATTCCTCTTCCTAGTTCTTTTTTCTGTCTCCTCAATCACATTCTTCTCTTTTAATCTTAATCACATTCTTCTATTTTAATTTATTAATTTCGCAGTAAAATAAGCCTTCAACACCACTGTCACAACGCATCTCATCCGTTATCGATTTTGAATTATTTTTATTCTCCCAAAGAATTTACTTTGAAAATTCTTGGAAGTATTTAGAAGTACTTCGATTATTTCTCCAGGCCCTTCATGTTTTTCTCCAGCCTCTCTTTTATCCCAACCGCATATTTCTTTTTCCTCGCATTCACTCCTCTACCACTATTTTCTTTTCTCTCCCCTATGTCTTCCTAATCAACCTAGTTTTTCTTCCTTCGACCCGTTTTTTCCTTTCTTTCTTCCTCCCACGTAATCTTCCTTCTACCCAAATAACTTCTCTTCGCTCCCTAATTCAATCCCCGTTCTCTTCCTTCTCTAATTCCCTTTCTCAACTTACTAATTCGCTCGCCCTTAATCATCACGTGCCTTCTATCGCGTTACGCATTCATAAATAATTCCGAAAAAGTATGCGCATCTTCGTCCCCGCTAATCTTGGGGATGCCCATATTGCCTGTCATTCGTTAAAGTGTTTTGTAAGACTTCCCCCAATATCGTCGAAATGATCGCGAAGTGACATCCCTTCTTTTGTCTGCTCGTTTGCCTAATTTTTCATACCATTATGATCTCTCTCAAATACTAGGTTTCGAATGCCCAATCTTCCGCCACTAGAAACTACATCCCAGTCGATTTGCGGATTATTACCTTTTTCCTCGTCATTTCTTTACCGATTCTAAAAATATTAACACCCATTGGAGACGCGTTATTAGCGGATTACCAAAACCATGTATTTCTTTTGCATAAAGAAAGTATCTTAACCGTTTGATATTTAAAGAAATGCTTTAACCCTTGAAATGGTGCGTCTTTATTTCGTTTTATTTGCCACATTTGAAGATGAGATATCAAGCGAATTGTTAATGCTGGTCTTCGCGTCAAATTCTTGGAAAATGGTCAGCTTTTCGGACAGTTTTGTTGTTGCGTCATTTTGGTCACTTTTTACTCTACAATGAAGCATTTTTACCGCGGGGTAATCAAAGAAAATTAAACCGTTTTTCTACTCAAGTGGCCGTCATAGGGCACGATGTCTTCAAGACAGAACACAAAACACTTCACTTCTTCTCCATTATTGATTTAGAAAGTGACTCTGTGGATTGGTGTGCAGCTACACTTGAGTATGTTGTTGAAGACAAACGGTTGGATTTGATAGATTGTCTAGATCTCCAAGTGAGCAACGCATTTGCCTTTGATGAACGAGGTTAGATTCAAGAATATGTGCGCAATTATCTCAGCTGTTGAAGCAATTCTAAAAATACAATTGCCGCTATTAGCTTCACCTAGAGTCCTAGTGCTTCGCAGTACTTTAAAATGTATTTCACTGATGAGGGTGCGTTGCAAAAGTTTCCTCAACACGCTTATTGTCGCTCGAAAACAGTTATTATCAAAATTCATTGTTGCGCTTAATTCCGAAATGACTTCTGAAAATACAAGCAGTCATTAAAATGAAAATCGATTCTATGAAAATTGATCCCTAAATACGATTGCTTATGCTTCAATATTTTGTGAATTTTTGACAGTAATTTAAGGAAATAATTTCTGAAATGTGCAAAAATTATATCAATCTGAAACAATATAAAATACAATAAAAACCGTCTTTATTTTGGCAAAATTGGTTCCCATCTTCCGTTTAGCCAGAATATAACATATAGATGTAAATAAAACCTACAATGACAAGGTCATCCGCTATCCGAATAAAGCGAACTTAACAGATTCCTTTTTTAATGTAAGGCATGTGTGTATATAAATTAAAGAAGTTGAAAATCCCTCTCTTTCTATTTATAATATAAAATATTTAGAAATTTGTAGTATTTCGGTTATAACGCTTCGATGTCCTGCTAAAATCAACGTACATCAACGTAACGTACAACGTACTCCGGAGAATGTATTTATTTGAAAAGGATACTTTGTCGCTAACAAATGTAGTCTTAACTATGTTATTAAAAAATTAGATAACTCGGTTTTTTATGGGCTCCATGATAGTGGGCAATGGCTTTATCTTTGGTGTAAGTGATCCCGGGTTCGATTCTCGATGAGAACCCGAATGCGAAATGACCTTATCAGTGGAAACACTATAGTAACACTGCAAGGTCCTAAATATGTGCTCTTCGTCTTTATGAAGTATTGGGTTATATCTCGTTATGCTATTTGTGAGGATATCTTGAGGCATTACCTCGTTTGAAGAAAGAATCGATTGTGAAAGGGAGGAACGCCATCGAAATTAGCTAATTGAGTTTTGAGTCATCTTGCGGCCGTTGAGGGGGAAGTTGATTTGGAAGAACCTTCAAAGGATTCCCTCCATTATTTATTTAAGATCCCACCGAACATTTTCCTTTCACGTAGTTAAAGAGTCCATCATCTTTATTGATAGATTCATGTTCTGCCCATTCTATTGCACTCCTAATGATTTTGGCTAAGGTTTAATAATGTCATTTAGCGTTATTCGTAGAAACGTGATCTCCTGTTCGAACTCAAGATTAAGTACATTAGCAAATGTGCAAAACTACGAAAAACGAGAATGTTGCTTTCTATTCTTGCAAATTTCAGTTGAAACATCTGAAACGGAAAATTAAAAATATTTTACTATAATTCTATATTGAAATCTAGCGCAGTAGCCGTAATTTCGAGAAACTCCGTCACAGGAATGAAAATACAATAACTTAGTACATATAAGTTATTAGTAGTTTACTTAGTATTTATTGATTTATTTTATTTCTATTCCTATAATTGTATATTGATGGAGCAGAGCTTTGATAGGAATTCGAAAGTGATATTATATAGATTTGATCGTAACGATTCAGCTGTGGTATAACATTACCGAAGGCCATCTCAACAAGCGCTAAAGCGGTGCATTGAAACTGTCTGCTTGCAATGGAAACATGATTTAGGCATTACGGCATCGAAAAATTAATTATTTGCGGGTGTATCGAAGCATACCTCATTTGTGGCGTATGGCTTTAGAAGCAGTGCGATTACCGAATCTTTTGAAGAATTTATTCGTCGAAATGTCTGCACTAGGAACATAATTTAGGGGTGCAGAATGTTTAAATTTTGGTGACGTTTCGATACGTGAAATGAGGTAAAAGATATAACGATTTAAGTTGCGTGATAACAAAGAGCACCTATCCCCACGGAATTGACGGTAAATTTGCTCAAATAAAGGCAGTGCCGGGCTAATTACTTCGTCGCAGAAATTGTTTGCGTTTTCCACTCATTTCCACGCTTGCGTTCAAATGAAATGCATAATCGACATCATTAGAGCCGCATTGCATTGCAGATTAGGGTTTTATTCTTGAACAAATGAAGTTTGTATTGAATTTACTTTGTCTCCCTTGTATACACTAAAGATTTCTTTTAAGTCGCTATTCATTTCATCGCCATCACAAAACAATGCATTTATAACAAGCGTTCATTTCCTCAAAATGTCATATTTATGCCAGCGGATGAAAATTTCGCAATCAACGGTAAAATACGCCTGGAATTTCGTTCAAATAAACTTAAAATGTTTGATTTTCACATGCGTATTTCAGCTTCTCTTTAAAAAATGAATGATTTCTTTTAACGCTAAGATGACCTGTGTATATTTAGATATTTTTTCACATTCCGAATTGTCAATGAAAATTATATTGTCTTTGCCTCCACTTGTAGTTAAGTTCGTAACGACGAAAGTGGATTCCATTAATGAAGCCACTCGATTCGAATCCCACACGTTTAAAACATTTTATAAATGAAACATTTCCTATTCATGCACACTCTGGACGCTTTAATTATGAACCGACAGTCGGATTAGCCAATAAAATTTATACAACCTTCATAATTGTCCAAAATTTGATATTAAAATCTCGAATCGGCCAAGGAAAACGTAAAATTGCGAAATGACGCTATCAAATAGTTTCTGTAACCACTTTCAATCGTTAACTGCTCACATCATGTATTCATGACGTAGATTTCGCCAATTAATAGAAGTGGTTACCATAGCAGCAATAAATGAAATGATATTACTAAGACGCCAAGATGCCTCTAAAAAGTACTTGCACAGTCAGCAATGCAATAAAAATTATATATAATGTTAAATAATTTTTTGAAAATAAAAAAAATAATTCAAAATAAAAATAAATATAAAATTTGTAATGAAAATGTTGACATTTTATCAAATTTAATCTTTTTGTATAACGATATATGTAGAATCTAGTGACGGATAGTTACTTATGTAAAGTTCTAAAATATTTTGTCTTGATACCAGTCTAACGGAAAATGGAAAAAATTAAATTACGTAAAGACGCCGGTGGCGGCGAAAGGTCAATAACCTTCAAATGAAACTGAGAAAAGAATGGTGAAGAGAGCAGTAAGGTTTCTACATCTCATTCTTCAAGATCCATGCAGAAAATTGGGAAAAGCGTTATGGAACGGAAAATTGTTGACTGGTGCGTCTTCATATCTTTTAGAAGCCTTATTAAGTGCATTAGCGGGAGTGGGGATGGAATTGGGGAAGATAAGAGGAGAAGATAAACGCGCTGCCCATTTCAGCTGTCTTGAGCGTCACCCGGACTGGAAGACTGATGGCATGGAAGGGGGGATGAGATTGGAAATCTCATTCAATTCTTTTATGTGAACACGCTGACTTTAGACGAATGCTACGTCATTTCCGCGCTTCTGATTGGATGCTCTACTTATATGATGCATGCATATGGTAGTTGCAACATATATTTATAATTATTATGTAGGTAAGACTTCAGGCTTTTCCGGTGGAAGGTTTGTTGAAGAAATTCTTCTCGGTTACCAACCGGTTAATATCTTGGATTAGCACCAACGTTTCGGCCACTATCATCGTGGCCATTTTCAAGGCGACTTGAATTTAGCTTAATTAAGGCCATAACATGTTAGTCGAGTTGATCTTCTTGTTCTTTACTTAAACATTTCACAAGTCTTTGTCCATCATTGCTAAGAGTAAATATTCTAATTTCCGTTTCTTTCCTGCGTATGCCCTTCCGCCCGAACAGATTAATTTCTTTAAATATTGCACGTGAAGTAAGTTTATTATTTTATCGGATATTTTCTCGCTGGAATCGTATTCCTATGAAAATCGAATGAAAAGTAGCAGAAGGCTATATATCTTCTTGAATTTTTCTGAATGCTCTCGGCACTATTTTATATTTTCCCTAGATATTCACCTCTGAAATTTTTATCAGCAAAATTAATAACATAGGCTGGAAGAAGACGAAGTGGGGCAAATTTTGATTCGAGGAAAGACCGTGTTGCTTAAAAATAGACTCAAATTCATCGATTCAAAGAAAATCCGAAGGTGGGTCATCAGGTGGATCCTCAGGGCAATGATTAAAGAAATAATAAAGAGAAATACACAACTGAAATAAATATATATTGGAAAAATAATTCTTTAATCTCTTTTTAGAGATAATCCGTGTCATGATAGAATTTATCGAGGTCTCTAATAATGATCATAATATCTTCTCATTTTAATTATCTTAGATTCATTATGTATAGGGAAGGTAGAAAGAAACAACTTTTCAAACTAGTTAAACTAACTAGTTCTAAATTATTCAAAGGAAAAATCTGCAAAATACCGCAGATCATGATAGAGTTTATATAATGGAAGACTCCAACGTTCGTCATATTATTCTCCTTCTCGCTAGATCTAGGCAATTACTTTGCTCCTTTCACTTTGATCATAATACACGAGGGAGGCGTAATTGAAATTCTTCCTTTGTTTCTTCAATGCACTGTTCACAGATAACTCACTACAGGCGACATAAGTGTGACTTCATCATATATCTGTGCTGTTAGTATCAAAGGATAGAGATGGAGTTGCACATCACAAGATTAGCGATAGATTAATGTATTCCATTTCATTTAATCTATTTTCTGCTATGAGAACATTTATGTGTTTCGCGCTCGATTTGATCGATCCAGAGGGGCTCACGTGCGAAATAAATTCAGCTGTCTTTTAATATTACTACTACTTTATATTATTTCCAAAAACTCCACTTTTAAATACTTAAAAATAACTCATTCATCCTAATTCTATTCACTATGTTTACTTATCACAGTGAACTAAATTATAAATAAAACCAATATAATAAATAACTAAAAACTAAAATGAAATTTACTATAATCATCTGCAAACAAGCATTTTGCGATGTGTCATTATTTAAGTATTTAATTTATTTTTTATATAATTTAAGATTAATTTACATTCAACATTTAAATAGCGTTATGTATTTTAGTAATATAGATGATATTCAGTAAATATTGCATAATTTACGGATTATTTTCCATGTAATAATTATTTGGATTTAAACAAGTTCATAAATAAATGCAATTTACATTTGTATGAAACATGCCTAATTTCTAATTCTAATAATCGTACATAAAATTACAAGGGTAATGATAAATTAATTTATCTTGCAGTGACAGCAGTTGCAGCAACTCCTACCGAAGATCCCGAGTTCTCCGAGGGAATCGAAAACATAACAGTACCTGCAGGAAGAAATGTAAAACTTGCTTGCTCAGTGAAGAATCTCGGGACCTATAAGGTAAGCAAAGGAACCTTTGAAATTCGGCTAAAAGTTGATGCAAAGCATTAGCGCTACTCAACGGATAATTATTTAATAGACACTGGTTTACAGAGTTGATCACAGGAAATTGGCCGATCAAATATTTATTCAGTCAAGAAGTTTGAAACTGTTTAATTGATGGCTTTAGCTGTGTACTCATTTGCCTTCAATTAATCATGCCCTCAAATAGTGTTGGAGATTTTATGCTGCGAGATTGAAAGGAACTTTTCCTACTTTGATTCTTTCAATCAGAAACTCTTCCGAGAAAAATAAAGGCACAAAGCGGAACATAACCAAATCTTACGTAATTGAAATATGCTTAATGATTCATTACTTAATAATAAGTAAGATTTAAGGGGCTAGAATATTGATAATCTGCTGTTCAGTAAACATCAGGAAGTTTGTTTTTTTTTCTTCAAGAACGTCAACGTAGTCGAGACAGGTACCGAAAGAAAGAAAATTCAATAAAACTTATTTGATCGTGGAATAGTTTTCGGTTCAAAATTCAGAGCATTTGGACAAAAACGAGAAAAAATATTTTTGCGAGTTTAAACAATCCATTCTCGTGACGATAAAGACGATAGTTGAATACGAGCTGATGCGTAAGAATACACGGGGAATCACTGCCCATATAGAATGGATGGTAAGAAAATGATAGCATGTTTGAAAAGGAGACAATTGTTTTCGATTCATATTTTTACAATTCATTAAATACCTATCAAACACTTTAACAAATGATAGCTTATTAATATTTCAAATAAGAAAATTGTAATTATTTTAAAGACTACAATACATGAATTGTAAGTCTATGAAGGATCAGATACATACTATAATAAGTATAATTTTTTAAGTAAGTTAGAACGGGTTCCGTTATTTCCGACAGGGGATTCACTAATTCACAATAAAAGTTAATTTTCTTAATTGTAGAAGAATCACACTTAAACGCGAACTTTCGTTACTAGGTTGTATAAATGTAAGTAATATATTTTAACTATTAAGATATTCCGAGATTAAATGAAACGTTCGATACAAGTTGTTTGACCTTGTTCGTTGTAGGGAAAATCTGTGATTTAACACGCCTTTACCACTGGATTCAAATAAGCGCTATTTCTACGTAAGAGCAAAGAATATCCCCTTTTTGATGCCGAAACTTCCTCTTTCCATTATGTTAGCCCGGCCCTTATCTCCCGATCCTGTGAGAAATTCTTTTCCCATCTGCGCCAAACGACTTCATTGAAAACCCTCTCAAAACATCTCCCCAACAAAAGAAGGGTATTTTTGGTAGCCGACGTGGTAGCGAGCTCACTTTTCGAAAAAACCTCGCTTCTTGCATATTACATATACATCTTTCTATACAAATGAATGTGATTTTCTCTCCGTCGATGTCGCAAGGATTCAATTTATTTCCCTTTCTGTACTCCACTTTCCAGGAAAGTATCTTGACCTTTTGCTTCACTTTGCGCCACTTTTTCTCTCTTTGTTCCTCTTTGTTCTACAGAAAGAAGTCATAGCTCGCGAAATACATTCTCTGAGGAAAACTTATGTTCAGAGAACTCACCGAAGGAACTCTTTCGGAACTGATGGATATTTTATTATTTACGCTGAATGCATCTTTTTTACCATTCCGTACCGACTTTTATTTCCAAGACGTAGATGCAGTTTCAGAGGGAACTGTTATTATATGACTGCTCTTTGGGAACTCAATTTTTAAGCATACTATTTGAATGGTATTCCATTGGATTAAAGTGAATTAATTTGTCCTGGTCGAATCAGTCTGCTATGGGTGGTTTGAGGAGACCTCATCTTAGGAGGGCTTCGTTATGGAAGTAAACCACATTTAAAAGTCGATAGATATTCGGTGTGTAGACGAGAGCAAAGTGTTATTTATGTTATCAATTTTAAGATTTCTGACTGAAGTTAGATGAATTTAAAAAGGTGACTCAGATGGAGAGCTTCAGTAGTGAATTACGACAGAAGTTAATAAATAGTAAATAAAATTTATAACTAACTGTAGTAATGTAGATAGCTGTGAGATTCGTAAGGATCATCATAAGATATCCAACATATTCTACGCTGTGATCATCATTTTGTAGTAATTTATTTTGTGCTGCTTATAATCATACTTATTTTTAATAAAAAGGTAATCCATAATTTTTACTCAAATAACATTATATAGGGGCTCTATCAATATTTTGTGCTTCGAGCATAGGATATTCTTTCATCAATGAGAGAGAATTATAGATGATTCCTTAGAAACGGGAAGTTTATTTATTCTATTTTGGGCATCATTTATCATAATTTAATCACTCGCATCTTTTATTGATTGGATCATTTAGTTTTCTTTCTTAGCTAAAGCGCACTAAATTTCACCGCTCATGGAGTCACTGAAATTCATTTTAGTTTATCGTCACAGAATTGAGGAAAAATGTTAAACACTTTATAAGTGTTTTCTTGCAGACAACTTTGCACTTAATATGGTAAATGAGCATAATGATTCATTTTACATCTGCAGTAATATTTCTGAAAGATATATGTGTATATATATAGATATGCTTCTATCAGAGAAATTTATGTAGATATATTTAATCGTGTGAAATTTTCAATTCGACGTGGTCATTTCCCAAGTGCTTTAGTATTCTCTCTATTTTGAACTTCTCTTGACGCTGTCTCTGTTCCACCGGTCATTTAGTTTTCTTCACATCTCTTGGTTGAGAACTGACTACGCTTGTCGTTCTTCTCGCCTGTCCACAGCCATTTCCTACTTTATCTACGATGTCTGTCACTCCTGCCATTAACCCCTCCATTTCTTTTCTTTTGATTACTAGCATAATATATGCATGGAACTTCTATTGGATTCATATTTAAAGTTGAGATCGTTAAATTCCCCCGAATGTACTTATTTATCCCTTTCTGTATTTCCTTAATAATGAAGGCCAATTCCGCTGCGGTCCGTAGAATGGAAAGAGAACGCCATAAAGAGAATTGGGAAACACGTGGGTGGATGCATATGATCCGTTTTCACTATTTTATCACTCCCACCTTCTATTTTATACCGTCTTCATTTTCCTCATGACGGCAGACTATGCATTAGTGATGGACTGCGACAAGACTTCCCGGTCGAATTTTCCTTCTGTCGTGCGTCAAACGTTTGTCCTTTGTTTATTTTTTCACGCTTTGATTACTGCTTCTCGCGCGACAAAGATCGCTCTCTCACTCACTTGATCGCATTGATGTGTCGCACACACGATTCTCCTTTGGATGGAAGATCTGAGGAATTATCTAGGTCATGGTTATTGAGAGTCTTGAGTTTGAATTGCGGTCGGAATCACTATTGCTCATCTACTCTAATTAGGTAATCTTTAATTTTTTACGTACATATTAACATTTTGTTACTTTCTACCTCAAGAGCTACCTTTGGGAATAATCTGTCTGTACCAATAGAATAACCCAAGGGGCTGCACAAGGAATGTCTATTTTATGTGACGCATCAAGAAAAAAATAGACACTACGTCTTCCATTTGAATTATTTATTACATCAATATATAGATAAAATAACTAAAAAAAGGAATCAATTTATAAATAAATCCAACAAAGATTAAATTTTTAATTATTACTCAGCGAAAGATGAGAACGAGTAAGAAAATTAATCATACTCGTGTATTCTGTGCTGCTCAAGACTCATTCCAAATCACATTACAATAGTTCCGCCAATTCGTATTTCTAGTTAAGGTTTCACTTATGTTTGATAACATCAATGATTGACGTTATGGAATTTCATAATAGGAAGCATGGTAGAATGAAAAATACTATGAAAATTCTACAAAAGATTTTTTATCTTTGTATAGTGCTTTTAATTTCAGTAGGTTATCAATTTCATAGCCTATCTGATAAAATAACTGAGATTTGAAATTATTGGCAGATAACGAAATTATAAAAATAAAGTTTTGATGTTATTAAATGCTTTTGGATGATCGATTGAGTTTCATAAAGATGGCTGAGGTCCTTCTTCTGTCTATTTAGTCAAACAGTGTCTTGATTCAGTTACCGTAAGTTTTACGGGTGGTGAAATTTTTCGAATTTTGCAACGTTTTATCGAAAAAACTCTCCGTATGATTCATGACGATCAAGTTTCGTAATCATTAAATTACTATAATGAACATCGGTTAATTTTAAAATGTTTTCATGTTCTATTTCTCTACGATGTCCTTTCTTTGGCAATGATAAGTTATTAATGACAATGAATCGGATTAAATAAATAAGGTATCTAAAATTTTAGAAATTTATATGATAAATCAATATCCTTTTCCCCTATTTTGAAAGATCCTCAAAAAGAGATTAAGTCGATGAATTCTCTCTCATTCTGTAGAGCATCCGTCTCTTCCATTTAATTCAGTCAGCCAGCTTTTAGTCCAGAAAGCGGATGGCATCGCTACTTGGATATTACATATTTTTAAATATACTGATCTAATCTGAGCTTTTTGTGTCTACGTCAACTTTTTTTCGGGAGAAGAGCTCATTTTTCCAAGAGAAAGTCCTCAAGGGCATATGTCAGCAATTTGTGAAAAAGCAGATAAAAGATCGACTTGAATATCACATCTTGTTTGTTTCCACTCATTTGATCTGAAACTTTACAAATTTATTCTGAAAAGGATCATTTGTCATGGAAAGAGACTGCAAGAGTAGTCATCTGTAGATAGGGAAGTAGGAGTCATTGAGACCGTCATGTGGAAACTTTTCTAAAGATAAGAATTTTTCATACGAACCATTGAACTCTCAAGCGGTTGTCGATGGAAATAATAACGCTGGAACTTAGTAAATTATGCGGAAAAGTTAATGTAACCATTAAAAGATATTTTATGTCACTCAGAACGATGGAAGAAATGCTTAAATGATCACTTCAACTCAAAAATGAGAAATCGGTGCACCTTTGCTTCACAATATTGCATAGACTCCATCGTATTGCTACATCATCGCACTGTGATACCAATTGCAACATTGAATGCCGGTTATTCGTAGCAAGTCATATGTCGTTCTTGATTTAATATAGTTACGTTTAAAAGGTAACACAGAGGATCACACATTTACAGCTGAAATATAGGTTTTCTTTTCCTTTGATTGAGTGCAAATGCAGCAAAAGATATCCAGATGATCATGTCTTTTTGAAGTGCAATATTCACGGTAATTATATTGGCCCAAAGCAGATACAGTATTGTGACAGATTGTGGCATTTAATGTACATTAACTTAGAAATAATGAAAATATTTGATTTATCATTCCAATTAATTTACTTATAGTGGCGGAAAAGAGAAATGGAAAACATTCTTCAATACATTGTTATACAAATACATAAAATTAAAAATAATAGTATTTCAATTGACTATAACTGATACATTTTATCCCTTATAAATTTTTGCGAAACAAGCAACAGTCCTAATTGTTTTAGCTTCTGCCCTTTGTTGTCCCTTCAAATTCCTCTGTGGTAACTACGTTTGATGTTATACGAAATTTTCAATCATACTTCACTCTCTCTAATTTCTTTCCAGTTTGAATTATTATGTAAAAAATTCCAGAAAAAGGTCAGAAAGGACTATCTGAGAGCGCAGGAAATCCCTAACATTTTTCTCAGATTTCACTGACTTAAATCCATCTATGTTATAATAAATCAAGAGCCAAAACGTCGAATCTTTTCTCTTATTCGGTCATTTTACCTCTTGTAGGTAATTTTAATCACCATAGCCGCTTGGATCTTCATAAACAGCAGACTCTTGTAATCCTTATCTGATTTGCGCTTTTCTATTCTTTATTGCGTACAACTGATTCGAAGACGGGAAAGCCATTCAAATCAATGCTCTCTCGACGCACCATGGTTACGGAGGCTTTTCAATGGCTACTATCGGAGCAAAAATATCTTCCCTCCATATTTTCAATTTCAGGGTTTAACCGAGCGAACGAGCACGCTTTTCTAACTCCATCGCAAACTCGCTTTCCCCTCATCCTTCCCCACCCTTTCCTCATCTTTTCCCTCATCCCCCACATTTTCCTTCATCCCTCATCTTTTCCTTCATCCCCCATCTTTCCCCCTTTTATAATTTACCTCATTCCTCCTGTCATCTTTCTCCCTCGGATAGGTAACCGCCTACGCATACTCCCTCTTTTTTTATTCCGATTCAGTACAGATAGGAATAAAGACGCGTAAAGACCCGAGGCGAATATAGAAACTTCTCGATGGAGGGAAATTTCCTCGAAGAAAAGACCTTCCGAGCCGCTCTTAATAAGCGTGTGTAAACATACGAATGCTGGAAACCCCGCTCATAAGTTTCGATCGATAAATGACGCTGGAAATAAATATGGTCTTCTTGAATGTGTTCAAATATAGGAGACGAACTGTATGAGGGTCGGGTTTCGGTCGTAGTTTTTTTCGGTCGTCGTTGGATAAATTGGACCGTTATCCTCTTCCTAACCGTATTATGGATCCGAAAAGTTTAGTTAGTTTACCGTTCGGAATCGGGTCGAGAATGTAAAATAGGAGGACATTTTGTGATTGGTATGCTCGTATGGATATGCAGTAATTGTTTTTTTCTTTCTAATATTAACTCTCTTTTAAAATACATTTACCATCCTCACTCCTTTAAAGAAACTATAATGAAAAAAATGATTCTTCAATAGATTAGAAACATTCAAGCTTCTAGTAATAGTAGTAGTACTGTTAAAAGCGCTTCGAGAGCTTCACACATATGGGCCCTCACCGGGAGTCGAACTCGGAACAGCTTCCAAAGTCAATCCACTTGGCTGTCCGGGAGACACGCGCACTGATACCTTCTGTTTTACATAACATGGACTTACAAAATGTTAACAATTATCTCATTCTAAATTATCTTATTAAATATATTAATACTAATTATCATACTTAACTCAGTATTTTAGTAATAAATACCGAGAGAATGAATTTAAACTACCTCATCCATTATACTCAGATTTTCAAAATAGATACTTCTAATATATACTAAAGTAGTCTACAAGGATATTCCGCCAAAATGTATTTTATTTAATTTTCATCGTATATTTGTTTATATTCTCACTCGCTTCCATTAATTTAGAAATATTTCAATTTCTTCTGTAACTAAAAGAGCTGCTGCTTAGAATGCCATTGCCTCGATGTTAGATACGTGGATTCAGAGAGGGGTAATCATCATCCTTTGAAATCATAGCAGGACTAGCAATTTGCCAAAGCTTTGACGACGAGCTCAAACTGCAAACTGACAGCGTCTCTGCGACCAGAATATATCAATTGCGTTTTTGACGAGGAAATTGCATTTTCAGTGGCATATGTGAAGGAATTGCCAATTGAAGATTATTGATGCTTTACTTTGAAAATAGTTTGAAATAGGAAGTATGAGGAATTATCTGAAAATGCCCCTTCCGTGGATGCGTGACATAAAATTTTAATTATTGTTAAATAAATAATCGACGAGAAAATGAAACCTAGTTAAAGATCGTCGACATAGTAGTGGGCGCTGAATCATTATATATTCAGCTAGTGAACGATGTCTAAAGTAGAATAAATTTGCTCATCTTTTCCCGATTAAAATTTCCTCTTCATCTTCAAACACACAAAGCACTTTTACTTGCTCGTGCAACTAAAGGCAAACTGCAGTGCTGTTTGAGAAACATTGTGCTAAAGGATATCCCAAGGGTGGGCAATGCCGGTGAAGGGATACATCCCTTGATATTCCCCGCTGTGGCCCGCCCACGATGGGGCAAACATGGGGAGACAATGTTTACGCATCTCTTTAGCCAGGATGAGAGAGAGTCTCCGCTGGAAGGGTGATGGATGGAGGTTGCGGCTGTTGCATCCAAAGGACCTGCGCTATTCAATAAACCATCTTTAGCGCTGAGTGATGTAATGGCAGTCGTATTCGAAAGGCCTTCACTTCCACGTATTCTTTCACTCTTCCGTCCTTTTCCACTGTTTGTATAAGGAAGGGGTTGCCGCGGGAAATGTTTTGCCGATTCGATCGGAGCTGTATTATTTCTTGCCCCCAAATGTGGAACGTTTGAATACTTTTTTATTTACGGTCCGCTTCAGCCAGCAATATTTCATATTATAACTCCGATTGTCCTTTCTATTTGGATAGATGTTCGAGACTGAGATATTTCCCTGGAACTTCAGTTCTACGTCCGAAAGTCCCGTGCAATTATTTTACTATGAGCTAAGAGTTAAAGTAAATGTTAATTCCTGAAAATATTTAACTAATAATTAACGATATTTTAAACTTGAAATTCAGCTTTTTTTAGTAAGAGGCATTTTATATTTTTTAAATGTATACTTGTGGTTATCTGAAAATTTAATTTTAAAAAAATTTCGTCGTTTGGTGTAGTAGATGACTTAATCTATCGTAAAGTGAATTAAGATATTGGTTTTACCCGCGATGGTGAAAATCTTTGATTTAGACTTGAAACCATCACTCTACCGTCTCAGGATATTTCAGTTGGTTATAAGACAATTCAAATAACTGCTGTTATCCAACCCATTATTGGGCGACGTCACAGCCGATGGCTCTCTCTTCTACTCCCCATTTGATATTTTAGTATTAAAAGTCATCGTAATAAAGAAAAACGAACAAACAAGAATATGACAGATTTTGTGGGGAAAATCTCCTCTATTGAAGAGAGAAAACCCATGTTGACGGAAATCACCCACACGAGAAGGGGTATGAAGAAAATATTTAAAAATATAAGAAATAAAATTCAAATTATGGATATTAGAAATAGTAAAATTCATATAAATGAGATGACGATGGGATATATCACAAATCTTAGCCTATAGTTTTCTTTAAATGATCGCTGTGGAGGCTGAGTCTGAAAAATGGCAATGACCGAATGAGGAGGCCTGTTGTGACACGATGTTTAAATAAAGAATGATTCTTTTAATGCATTCGGAACAAAAAATTGATATCTGAAACAGCGTAGCGACGAATTCCCGGCCGTTTAAACGCTTCACTTTAAATGAAACTCTCATTTGTTAGTCAAAGGGAACAAAAAAGTCATGGAATTTCAAAACAGCGTTCCGATAAACGCGGCTATTCATTTCTTTCTCCTTTGGCGGGAAATAAATCGCATCTCCGGCGAAACAATAGACATGCGACGCAAGGTTACCATTACCAATTCTCACGAGGTGATTTATAATCGACTTGTCGGCACGTGTTATCGATCAGCTGAAGAGAAAGAGGCGAAACTCTCTTCAATTGCAAAAGGAGAATTGCCTTTATTTGGGATATTATTTAACCTTTCATCATTGAACGACGAAATATTCATTCGGTAAATTTCTCGTGCGACATTTTAAACTTTGAATCTTATTTATCGTATTTTTTCGTGTGAAATCCCACTTTTTATCTCCAAAAATTGGCTCAAAAAAGAGACGGTGGGCTTATTCAAAGTAGGTAATGGTTAAAAACAGATGCAGAAGAACATGAAAGATATGTATTGGAAATATAATTATTTGGAATATGCATAGGTATGTGAAAGAGTTATAAATGGAATTTGCGAAAACCTTTTCTTTAAATTGGACTAAACAAAGGGGAGAGGTCAATTCTCGGAAAAACACTGTCTCTAAATCCCTTTTGTCTGTATTCCTCGAAGTTATTTGTATAAATACAACGAATACATAGTTATAACCATTAAATATGGTCCTTAGTCTTACTAACACATTAGAATTTTATATTGGGAAAAAGAATAATATACCTTCGTACAATTCCACGTGGTTTAATAAAACAAAACGGCCACCAGTTGAAATCGGTCTCTCCCTTTTATTTAACTACTTTGAATTTTATTACGTGATGTCATTCTTCTTCCTCATAATAAAATGCACATAAATTATTTATAGTATCGTAGTCTTTGCAATTAAACTCAGAAATATTGAAAAAATAATGATTTATTCAAAATACTTACCCGAGTAAACTTAAAAAAGTACTTAAAAAGTAAAAAACGCTACATTTCCATGCACTTCTAACGATGCTTAAAAAACTGCTTCCTTATGAATCTAATTATGTTTACCCTAATTAAACCTTCGGCACCTTCTGTCCTGGGATAGAACCAAAATTTGATCTCATAGTATTTTCTTAGATGATGAAGAATATTTCTATTTTCACAAAGTAAATAATAGGAACAGATAAAACATATACACTCTCCTAAAGTTGGATTATAATGTTAAAATCTGCGGAAGCGTATTTTTAATGATTTTCAAATTTTATATAAAAACAAAATATGTAATAAAATCAAATCAAACACAACATTATGACGACTAATTCAAATAAATCAATTTAATAAATATATCGATATTGTCGATTAATCGATCGATCGATTTATGGTTATCGATGTGACCATATCAAATCAAATGGAAAAACTTCGTTAAAAATGAAATAGAATGACGATGAAGTTCCACATAGTTCAGCCTGAATACATTGATTTATTTTTTAATTGCTTCGTAATAACAATTTACTCAAACTTATAAAATCCTACTACACATTAAATACAAATTAAAAACAGTCATTCGCATAAAAAATATGGGATGAAAATCGCTTTGATTGTCTACGTGAGAAATTTGTGTTATCCTTTGCAAATGTAGCCTACAAAATATTTAACGCATCAAAAGGAAATGACAAAAACAGCAGAGGAGAGCAATTTCCATACAAAGGGCGGCCATGCAAAAGGCTAATAAGCGTTGAGACATACAAAGTATTTCGGGCGAACAAATAGCATTCGTTGCAAAGACGACGGAATGCGAGAAAAATGGGCGCAGCAGGAATAGAGGTGTTCCATTACAGAGGGCGTCCCTTTTGAAGGGGGGATCAGAGGCATCGGCGGCGGAGTTTTTAAGGACTGCGAGGGATGCATATTGAGAGGCCCCAAAGGGCCCAGTATCGACTGGATTATCTCGAGTGCCTTCTAGTCTTGGGACAAAGAAATGTTTGTGCAGTCGAGAGCGCACGTTATGACGTCACATCCGGTGGAGAATTAGCGGGGCTCATGTATTGGCAATAATTTATATTTCGGCGCACCGGAATTAAGCTATATTTCTCGTCGCTAGAGGGCTCTTTATGAGGTGATGTGCGAATCGAATTGACTAAATTATTCAAATTTCCAGTCGAACCATATTCATTCCTGAATAGATCTACATTGGGCTGGAATGCATTAGCTGAAGATTTTGCTTCGTTCCTTGTTTAAGGAAAAAGATAACGGAATCGGCCAAACTTAGGGCTATTCAAGGTGACTATTTTAATTTATCAATGGTATGCAAATATTTATTTTCACAGTGTTTGTACAAGTGAGCATAATAAGGGTTGCGGTTAATAATGTGGGAACAAGGTTCGCTACAGGATGTATTTATATTAACATACCTACTAATTAATTTCAATTTGTGGGTTTGATTCAGTTGTTATTTTTTGGTTTTTATGCAAAACTCAGCCACCCGTTATTTACCTCTCTGTACAGTTAAAGGTTTGGTGATAATATTAAAAGACTAAGTATTCGATTAGAAATGAAATTGGATCTTGGCTGTTAATGAATAAGAGGTTGGAAAAACACTCTGTTTGCCGTAAAAATCAGTGAATCGTCTGGTTTCATCCTTCCTGAACCTTCTAAGAAGGTTCACGATTTTCAGTAATTCATAAGCGTAGTTTTGTCAGAAGAAATATTACTATCGTAAACTTTTATTATTTCTCACTTAGACTAATAACTTCTGATTTGGTATTCGATGAAGCTTAGTTACATTCGCAAGTGTGTAAGAATTAAAATTATAATAGATTCATTACTCTTTCCTGCTGAAATTAACCATTAAATGTACAAATAGACCTCAGACACCTGGAATTTACAAATAGACCTCAGACACCCACCTAACTTGTTTCTTCGGATTCTCAGGCAGTAAGTTGTTATTCAAGCGAATTTTCGTTGCTAAGATTTTATACGGATTAAACCTAATTTGCCCCAGCATTACAAGATATTTCAATAACTTCGATTTTTCCTAATAATCGAGATAATGAGACAAATTGAACAGTAATTTCTGAATCTAAAGGCTGTGTAATGATGTTGGTCGTCGGATTTTTTAAATATTTGAAAATTTGCAGCATTTTCTTTCCTGCAGTCGTATTGCAAGGAAAGCATGACTGCAGTCAATTTAAGCCTCGTAGATGTTGAAAGCTTCACAAATAACATTTTTCTCACCAAGTCGATTTTCCCTTCGGTAAACACGGCTCCGGACAATGTAGGATTACGGTCAGAGCGAATTATCAACCGGGAGCCTCTGTTTGCCGACTAACACTCTTGCGAACCCACGTCACGAGATAACGGGTGTCACAAAGTTTGCTCTGGCGTCACACGCCGCGGCTATGATGCCAAGACACCAAAAACGTATGTCCATAGAGAGGGAGTGACAGCAAAGAAGGCGTAAGAAGACAGAAACAATGCGTGAAAATAAAGGCTTTAATGGAGACATTTCCTCTCATTTCCTTGCGAAGAAAGTGAGGCAATTACCGCTTAAGGAAAACGCGTGAAAAAAGGGTTGAATTAGGAATAATTTTTCCTTACGCCAACACATTGCCGAAGAGGAGATGAAAGAAGCAAACATTTGCTTCCGATACGAGTATCGGAAAATTAAAATGATTAACCATTGAACATTAATGATGATAGGAAAACTCGTGGAAGCGCATTACTTTAGCAATTTTGCTTCGATGGCTGCAAACAGATCGAAGTGATTATTTCCGAATAAATTATTCGCCCTCTACAATTATTTATTTCTATCGGAGATCGCCATTTGGATAAGTTGAATTCATCGTCTGGGGAATATCAAGAGGAAACACGTGTGTGACTACTAGCGCCAGATGTTTGCTTTTGTTAATTTGCGCGGAATTAACGTGTCAAAGGTGCAAACCAACCTCAGTACATCTCCAAGATGCCCTCCGGGTATTGACGTGGAAGTAATTGGGTCATTGAGTGGGAATTTTTGGCATTTTTTGAAATCGCTATAGATTCGATAAAAAGGTATAACGCCCAAGTTTATTTCGTTTTTGTCTTCCATTTGGAATATCAACGTTCTTGACGGTAAATAGTAGTTGAATTGGCTGCTCCCAAATATACCCTTTTCATTGAAGGCTAATAATAATAATTCGCTTTTTGACGATTAAAATTTCATGCGATGTAACTTTTGATTTCGACTACTAGTGGGTGGAACATGATTATCATGTTGATGAATATAGAATAGATTTAAAGTATCATCATATAATATTACATATATTATTATAAAATCGTTATATCATTAACTCTTATAACGATATTATAATCAAAACTTTCCTGCAATATGATACTATTTTATCAATAGGCTTTATAAATAAATTAAACATTGAAACTATCTCATCACCTATTCAAGTACTTGAATATTAACTTTTACTAATAGTTACTACTAATCTATCCTAAATATATAATTAAATAAAATTATAAATATATAATAAATTCCTTATGCTTCTGCTGCATAAACATCTTTATAATGAAAATATAGTCCGATAAGTATCATAGCGTTTTAAGGTAGCGTTAGGAAGGGAATGAGGCTTACTATACATGGTGAGGAATGAAGATTTTGCTTCTCATAATTTTCATATTATCACATCTTTGAGCATGACTGAAAGAAAATTAAATGAAATATAACTCAGTCCTATACCAAACAGATACTCCCATAGAAAGGATGATAAATATTTGTTACAATACAATTTATTCCGCATGAAGTAGTAGTAGTAGCTATTTTGAAATTTCTTCTACTATTGGGGTCATTGCGTACTGGGTGAGTCCCGCAGAATCGAACTAAGGACTGCTCTCACCGAAGTTGAATGCGTTGCCTACTTGACTATCCGAAAGCCCTCACATGATAAAATGTCCCCCAAATAAAGTGATAAATCAAATGATTGAATAGTATTTTCTCCTAATAAAATTTCATATTCAACACCACGCTTTTTCTATTCCTTTTGATAAAATTAACCATTAATATAGGCTTCCAGGTTAGAAATATTGTTTTTATTAACCGTTCAAGTAGTTAAACGGTCAATTGTTTTTGATCGATCAGATGGGTGAGGATTAAATGCGATGGATAACGTTGGATATATCACCGTGTAAAATATCAACAGAATCAACAGCTTCGGCCGTGACGTGGTATGGATCCGTCAGGAGTACAAGTTGAAAATGATCGGTATCCTACAGGATTTAATTTGGTATCAGAAAACTCTCCGGATATCTTTTATAGAAGGGTGAAAAATAATTTTCGAGCCTTCGCGGTAAGGAATAGAAACTAAAATTCAATCCGAGAGGTGCAAATGCAGTTCCCTAGAGAGAATATTACTTCAGTATTTCTTGCCTGGATTCTAATCTTCGAGCTTATAATGTATCTGCGAATGTTATTTCAGGCTCATGAGGTAGTTTCTTTGAGGAAGACTACTAAGAATTACGAGGAAGGCTGTTAATTGCAAAGGAGACTGATGCTCGTAAATGTTGACTCAAAGACAAAGTTAACAGGAAACTAGCTTTCTGTAGAATATATTAAGACATGAAAGGGGCCGATTAATATAAGAGGCTGAGTTTGAAATACCTTGAGGTGAAATGAAGATGATTTTGTTCGAGGAAGAGCCGTTGATTCTCGAAATGACGTAATCGTTTTTGAATACGTGATGTATTTCAAGATATTTTTCCGTAATAACATCGCATTTTTACATACGATGATATTTACGATTACATTAATGATAATATTTGACATAAAACACCTAAATTTATATGTTTAATTTTGAGAGTATTTTATAGCGAATCACATTAGCTTGACCTTCAGAAAATGCTGTTAAATCGCATACCTTATAGCTAAAATGCATGGTTGTCATAAATCAAATGCCTTAACAAGTTGCATATATAGCTGAAGATTTATCCTCTTTTATCCTTGCGATTATATCTTGATATATGGAATATATTTTACTTCCATTTTGGTGCAGGATATAGAAAATATTATCTTTAATTTACTTTGGTCACAATCTTGCTCATGACTGGGATTATATGAAAGTTACTAAGGCATGAGTGATGCTTAATAATGAGATGAAATAAAATAAATCAATGATTAAGGACTCTTCTTAAGGAATGATAGGAAAATAGTTGGAGTAATTGTGCTTCAATTACGAAGGCTTGGTGAGCTTACGCAATTCTGGTAAATTAAAGGTAACCTATTTCATTCCTCATCTTGCCCAACTCTTGTGTGCTAGCTCTCGGCTGCTAATTGTGTAGAGGATGAAGGCCTGACATATCCTCTTTTATCTTTCCTTAACCTATCAATAGTGGCTGAAAATCACGCCAGTCAGAGTGCGTCAGAATGAGAATTAGAAAGAAGACCGTTGGAAAATCAACCCTCAGGATATTCTCTAACTTTGTAAGAGTGAAGTGTAAGAAATAAATCAGTGATGAAGATTCGGGGAAAGTCAGTCTCGTCTGCAAGAAGAGCATCGGATGACACGATCGGAAACCGATAACGATTCTTTGAAAAGGCGTCATCTCTGCCGAAGAAGGCAGTGGAGCGAGAACGTGGAAAATGAGGTTGATATCTGATGAACCGTGTAATGTGTGGGTCAATCCATTCCACTGCTTACTGTGAGGAGCGCCAGACTCGGCCTGCCCACAAAGTGGCGGATCTTGGTTCGAGTCTCAGTAATGTAGATATTTTTTCGATAAACTGTTTCTCATTGGGTACTATCGACTTATTCTGATTTATCGTACTAAACCAGAAATCCTCATACGCAATTCACATTATAGTCAATCTTCGTCTCCATATATTCGGAAATATTTTGGATTTTTATTGGGATAATAACGATAAAATATAAATTCTACGAGTCTAGGTTTGAGTCGTGTCATAACATCATATAGATATATAAATGATGATGTTATACCATAAATATGATATTCCATGAGGTAAGGCTTGAGCTAATTGAGTCCATTTATTATTTTGAACTACTATTTCTCCTCAGTTCATGAAAGGACCAGAGTGATTCGACCATCGTGACCAATTGTTTCCATTAGCATTTTTTTAAATGTTAATAACTATTTAAGGAGTTCCGGATGGCTACTACAAAAATATTACCATTGTTTACATATAATCCCTACCTTTGTAAAATTATTCCTCTGGAGTATCGGATGACAAATGGATGCTTTTAAGTTAAATCCCTCCCTATCGATCGATCCAAAGGAAGCGTCCTTAAAGAGTCGAATTATTTTCGCTACCCCTCGTTTCCTTTGCCCCTTTTAATTCGCCCGGAATACACAAGTAAAGCTAATGAATTTATCTTATCCGTTTTCTCGAGATTATCCCGCCTTTATTTATTTCTCGAGCTTTAAAGTAAATTAAGAAGTACCTTTAGCGCGCTTCCGTTATCTGTTCGCGATGTTTTGTTTTTAGTCTCTCGCGCTTACCTAATCTATTATTTAGCTTCCCTACGCCTGGATTTAAATAGGTTATTATTTCGGGGATTATAACGTAGTATTCCGGTACCTTGGGATAATTAAGTAATGCTGCATTTGGTATCTAATGTCGTAAATTAGTCTCTAATAATTAGGATTTAAAATGCCCAGATCATGTAACGCAGGAGAAATTAGAAAATAGCATAATTCAAATTTTTACTAACACCAATACGGTAAAAAAGAATGAGCAGGAACGGCTATCCTAATCAAACAATAATTAATTCATTAATGTTAAATATAATAACTGCTGTACGGGTAAAAATTACGGGAAAAACATCTCAAAAAG
The DNA here is from genome assembly GCA_036926295.1 of Pachydiplax longipennis. Classification (NCBI taxonomy): domain Eukaryota; kingdom Metazoa; phylum Arthropoda; class Insecta; order Odonata; family Libellulidae; genus Pachydiplax; species Pachydiplax longipennis. The sequence continues at coordinate 4,996,708 of JAVFKF010000024.1, read as the reverse complement.
TGGTATAGAGGTCGTGGTTTATATCTCTTTTCTCAACTCGGTCCCGTGAAGAATTCCTAAGCAAGATGCGAGCAATGATTAGTTTGTTAGTCATAATATTTTTATGTAGATGGTATTTATTAATAGAATTAAAAGGATTTTGTGATTTTAAATACTTATATTATATATTAGTAATTACTATGCTGTAATTAGTTAGGAATATTGATTAGGTAATTATTTGATCAATTACTATATAAATATGTATATACTAATTTATAATTTAAAGAATGAAAATGTACAAATGTATGTATATAGGGCTGTACCACTGCCATCAGATTTATCTGCTTGCGGTGATTTTAATAATAAAAATATTAGTAATTAATTTGCAGCACTAAATTGATTTATTGTGTGAAATATTTTAAACTATTTTTTTATATGTACGTAATAAATTAGTATCTTACAATTGCTTAAATGTAATTTTTATTTTAAATTTAAAACTGTATTTTATGACGTACTGTCTTCTGAAGGTTTTGATCCAGACTAGGGTGAACACCAGGAATTTTATTTTGCATTTCCCTTCTCAGAGAAGTAATACCTGGCCTATCTGTAGTCTTTAAGTATAAATAAATATTTCTCTCATTATGAGCATTGCAAGTATTATTTGTGCATTGAGAATTCTGAGGAACGACAACTGAGTTATATAATTAAGACGTCGTTCATTGAAGCAGTTGTTTCAAGACTGTGTGAGATGCGTCCGCCTTGTTTAATTTGCTCCAATCGGCAGCTATCGAAGTAACAAGTGCTCTGTCCATTCAAGTGAAGGGTAATAAAACAGAGGGCGACTTTAAAAGCGCTTCAAGATTCAGAGGGAAAAAACGAGCCAAGGCACAAAGACACAACACGGTTCCATAGCTCGTCGGTTGATTTTTTTATCTCCTTTTATTTCATTTCGTCCTCTCTCATCCTTTCGATCCCTCGGCCGTGATGCGACTTCTAGATGCCTTTCGGGACCCTCCTCTCTTTCCTTCTCTCTTTCCTCCTCTCTTTCTTTGCCTGAGCATCCTCTCCTTTCGTTCGTCTGTATATTCTACACTCAACTGGAATATCTCATTTTCATTTCTCTGACTTTTAAAATCTCCTATGTATAATGATAGTGATCAGTGTGCTGTTCATTGATATGGTCCCGGGTTCGATTCCCGGTGGGAGTCTACATTTGCTAAATGGCCTCAGCCATCGACCAATTTCAACAGTACTAATAATACTACTAAAAGCGATTAAAATTTCTTGAATAACCTTATTGATGTACGTTGAAATATGTAAAATTTGATCGATTACTTATAAAATTATAATATTTAAATATTTGATTCTTTCCGTAGCAGAGCTGGTCGACGGGTATTAGGTCGACCGCAACTTCTTACTGATAGGATTCTTCATTTCCAAATGATTTTTTACTACTTTAATCATATAACGCATCTGGCAACTCATCAACATTAGCATCGGAAGTATTTTGGGTTTTTTAAAATGCAAAATTTGTTTCCCCTTGTTAATCGGGAACGAACGGTTATTATTAAAGTCGATTGCATCAGGCAATTATTTTGCCGATCCTCTACTAATTGTAAGTGTTATATTAATTCTTTCATCTTTTTGTCATACTAACCTCTCTTTCTTTGCTGAAATATTTCTACTGTTCGATAAATATTTTCATCGATAGAACATCATATTACGCTATTCTGGGTTCTTATTATTGTCATAAAACAAAATATTTAGCTGTAAAAAAGGAAAATAAAAGAACTCCTGAACGCATAATGATGGGGTCATCAAAAGTAGAACAGATGGAGAAATTTTATTACCCTGTAGGAATGATTACACAACACAACATTTATAAGGGTAAAAATAGCGTTGATCAAAAACACTTTTATCGAAAAATACATTATATTATAATGCAATCATGTGGATAGAAGAGTAAGAAAAATTTGTAAAGAATTTCGGCTGGGGCACATTACCGTAGGGTTGGACCATCGAAAAAAGGAAAATAAAATAATTCGAATCGCTAGAGATATGGAGAAGAATGAGATTAATAGACAGGAGAACGAATTACAGAAGATCGGCGAATTGATTATTGGAAGCTAAGGAAAGAGGGAATTTCAAATTTGTTGAACATGGGATATTTCAAATTTTGACTGTAATTTTAAATGGGAAGATTCTAAGAAAGAAAGCAAAAGGAAGAATTTTATAGAAGAAATAAAGAGTCGAATGGAAAGAGCGAATAAAGTTATGTAGAGGGCGGCTTAGGACAGCAGCGACAAGACGTTGCCTTTAGAAATAGATAGATAAATCCTAATTATAAAGCCTCTTTTTTTCTCGCTTTAATTCAAATGCATCAACTGTAAGGCAGCAAATTCGGCTGAAGTCATCCATCTTCTCTTTATTCGTCCCATCTTTAGAGTCTGCATTCCAAGAAGATAGGTCACCACAAAAAGAAAAAATAAATGCTATAGTAAGGGTGCTCAAAGGCCTCTGTTATCTCCATAGTTGCCCAGAATAGCAGACGTAATGTAATGTAACTTAATAGAATTTACTCCTCATCACCAAGTGTTCTTATTTCGGATTCCGCGCTCTGAATGTGTTTTCAGAAAAATCCAATTTAGGCTATGAAAATGAAAACGAGCGCGCTCTATTTACATTCCATTAGGAATTATTTCGCTCTTCCTTTTTTCTCGAGAAATCCTAATTTCGATTAGTTACAGTAATTAAAGCAGTTATTACCAAAGTCTCCTGTTTTCCCTGGTCATTCCATGGGTGCGTTTTCTTCGCATATTTTGCAGAAGTTTCCCAAGGATGTTAATTAAAGCCGCATGCACAAAATTCCGGATACAATTTTAAAGTCTTCTTTATTCATTTACGTACCACAATCTGGATGGCAGAGAGTTTAAGAGCGAAACCTACTTCTGGGTTAAATAAAACTATTTCTTTACATTAGCTGATCTGTTGAGGAAGACTGTTATAGATTAATTATCTACTTATTATTTCTTAACATACCAACGAATAATTACAGATACCCTATCATTTTACTCTCTCATATTTATCATATACGTAAACCTATGTGAAGTAATCCATGTTTACTCGAATGCAATGTCTCGGTATCGGAAAAATAATAACTCTCTTGAAAAACTGAATTCAGTGTATATGATTTGATCCTGAAAATTGCGGTGAAAAGTATATTATGATCACTTGGGTCGTTGATTCACAAAAATTCAATAATCTTTAAAATCTATAGCGTCAAACGTTTATATTATTGATAAAGATTATTCAATTTTAATTCATTATATTTTAAAATACGTTGCAGCAAAAATATAGGAAATTATATCAACTCAGGATGTTTCATTCTTTTTCCGAGAAACTTTTATTTCAAATAATGCTTACATTCCGAGAATTCTTCAAATCTTCATTGAATAGTTATTCTTTTCCAAGAATTTTAATTTGGGTATCAAAATAAAACCCATTGATTAATTTAACAACACTTAGATCTATTTACAGGCTTTCAAGAGGTAAAAATCTCTGTATTTGGAATTTAGTGTGAAAATGAAGGTAATGCTACGATTAAAATGACATGACCTTTATGTTATGAGGGATATGAAATTAGTTGCAAGCATACGGTGGCCATTAAAGCCGACCATGCTATTATGGAAATATTGATATTTCCATTTAATTCGAGCTCACTTCGGCTTGTTAGCAGTAATCCAGCTTCCTTTGTTCGCTAAAAGGGAATGCAATCTTTTAATTCACTTCTTTTGCATGAGAAATTTGAGCTGAATTTCTCTTTGTTGTGTGAAAGAGAATATACAATTCTGATGGCTTTAATGAAACGCAGCATATTAGTTTTGCATGAGCGTTCCGTATGAATGACGTTATGCTGATGTTAATGGTAGAATATCACAGTGGATTATTTGCTAATTGAAGTCGTTCCTCTTTCGGACGATTACCACTGAAAATAACTTCATCAAGCACTTAAATGTGCTCCCATTGGTCGGCCAAGGCTTCAATGTTTAGGATGGACTTCAATTTTAGATGAGTTACTGCGGTCCTGATAAAATTATTATTTTGCCTTGTTCTCTTTTTTATTAAATATATTATAGTTTGCAATCTTTAAACTGAGGATTAAATTTCCTCAAAATTTAAATGAATGAGTTGGACTACTGTTTATTAAGATGTCAATCACAGCATTTTGATGTAATAAAATTGTATGGATTAAAAACTTTAAAAAATATTTCAGGATTAATGGGCTCAGTCATTTTTTACATACGCATAGATACTTAGCGGTTTGTTTAGAGCGATGAAATATGTAATCATATTCCATGTTCTAATCCCCTAATTAATGATTTGTTTTCAACCCTAAAAATGAATTTGATTGGCTTCTGAATGTGCCTCCTTACGAACAAGGAATACGAGATCTCGTAAAGATGCTAAACAGTGGAGGGTATTTTTACTTCTGATTTAGATCATATATTTGCTCTACAATTCGTATAGTGTAACATGTTAATGATATTTAACTGAAAAACTCAAATAAATACTTTTCGAACCAACTTCATTATTTCTTTCTAGAGAAAATAAAAGAATTCGGAATTAAATCTCTAAGGTTAATTTGAAAATATAATTAAATATAAAATTTAAATGGAAATTAGATTTTGCTATTAAGTAGGTTCCATGCAAAGCTGACATGTACTCACGTTTAAGGCTGATTCTACTGTAGTTATACTCCTTTAAATCCTCTCGCAATCCTATTCATATGCGATGCATCTTAATTGCGTTTGACATTAAAATTTAATAAATTTAATTATATGAAAATATTTTCATAGAAACTGATTCTCTTCCCCCGTATTCATGGTACTAAAATCGGAAATGAATAGTTTGGAGTTCTACACTTCTTAAACGAGGGTGTATTTGAAATATTGAGGATTGCAATAGGATGGGATTGATTGACTTTTAATGCAAATTAATTTGATACTTTGGAATGCTTAAAAATAGACTCACTCACATGATTCCCTGTCCCTTTCACATTATGCAGTAAACATTCCACCTAAGGTGCTCTACTACTCGTTTATAATGCGGATTTTTTCCCTCCACAGATGTTTTACGACCCATTAAAGCCAAACTTCCACCTCTGTCGATAGACCGAAAACTGTTCACATCATTCTTCCATATTTCTCTATTTGTTAAGAACTACTTTATCTTATTGTTAGAGCGAAAAATTAGCAAAATCAGGTAACAAAGGAAAACGCACTCCCTTTACGCAAAGCAGACTTCTCAAATCTCAACAAACTCAAATCTCTCAAAATATATGACGAAGAAGTATTACATCAATTGTCCGCAGATTTTATCGATCGGATATCCACGAGTGTTGGAAATATAAAGAATATTCCTTTTAATTTTAAGGTGATAAGCTTCTATTTAAAAATTAAACAGCTAATATTTATATGCAAATGGAATAGAAATGTGTGATACCCGAGTTATCCTGCGTATGACGCGGTTTTCCCTGAAAAGGGTCTTAACCAGGATTTACTATATTTAGTAGCCTGAAATATCCGAGACGCGTTTTAATAAGATATGTTTTAATATTTTGCTATAAAAGAAAAAGACGCCTTCTTTTCGTACCTTTTTTTTTCACTCTGGGTCCGACCTTTTAATCTGAGATTTTTTCCCAAGTTTTCTCCCTCCGAGACTCTGCTGCGGGTATCTTCTAATTAGTTTAAAAGTTTACTTTTTCTCCTCTCATCCCATATCACTATCACAATTATTGTCCATTCCAAACTTCGCACCCCTTCTCGCTTGGAATTCCCTTTCAATCTTCATCCGCCATTCCCCAAGGGTCTTTTATTACCACATGACCCTTAACTGTGCATCGCATTCCTTTGCTACTTCTACGTATATGTATTTGGCTATATGTGAGCGTGTACGTTCGCTTAAAACTCGAGAACTTTCAAAGAATAAGTCCTCCCTACGCATAGTAGACCCAACAATTCCCACTTCGACCCCAGACAGGAAAAAGTTTTCTCTTAAGAAATACTCGATAATCTCATTTTTATCGGTTGCAGGATTTATTTCTTTCGCAAAATTAAATTATAAATAATAGTAATTAGAGTTCAATTTCAACCAATTCGTACGAAATTGATAAATGAGATGTCCATAGTTAAGGATCTGTAATCTGAAGTAAAGTTTATTTATTTTTTACAAGTAAAAATAAAATCAGATCAAATTGACATCATTCTTGGTTTAAAAACAAAATTAATCTTCATTTCAAGATTAGATTCCACTCAATAAAGGCTGAGCTGATTAAATTGAATTTAAAATTTTCATGTTTCCATTAGTTGTACTCATTAGTCCATCAATCTATGTCAAAATTGAATGAAGTCAAACTCGTTTATTTTTCTTCAGTAAATATCTCTTCTTTGTTTTCTTCTCTTAGAATCGATTGTGATCGGAATTCCACAATGAAAACTATCGAGGCTATCAATGGGAGACTATTTGAACAAAATACAACTAACCCCACCGAAAACTAATTCTAATTTATAAAAAAGAACTTCGATGGGTTTGGAATGATTTAGTTGGATCTTGTTGGATGAATCTCGTTGATTTGTTACGGATTCGTTGCATTTGAGAATTCGAATGTTTTGCCGATAAAAAAGAGCCAATATATTGTCGTCCTTAGTTTCGATTATGACCTTTCTGGACCTATTTGATGAGTTCATTTAAAAGCTGTTTTTCTACATTTCGATAAAAAGCTTTTGAATAATCGTTTTATGCCCGAAGAATCTGGCCTCGTTTTTAAGTTGGACACTGTGTTAGGGATTCCGATTTAGAATATCCGTGTTAGCAGTGGCGTGCAAAATTCGCATATGCATACGCATTTTATGCCATCGAAGATATTAGAAATGTATATCATGAGATCAGTAAATGATTACAAATTTCATACTTGTCCGTAATGTGTTAGCATCTATGCTACATTTAAAGTATTTATTCATAACTTTTAAGGTATTCATTTGCAGATAAATTACACATTGTCAAAAAATGAAAGAACCGTATTGAAATACTCAGGTCTCCCAATGGTTTGTTATCTGGTCTCATTTATTTTCAGGCTTATCAGTTTCTGTGTTTGTGGTCTAACCTATAGAATATACAATCGCCCTCCAATCCATGAACGCTGTGTCGATTACGTAAAATGATAAAATGTTCGGGGAAATATAAAAGTATTTACTTTTTATCTGAACCTGTAAATAATACCATCACTTAAAGACTCAGTTTGTTACTTAATATTCAGAAAACATCAGCAATCCCTTTAGCACCGCAATCAGGTAACGAACGCAAAAAGTTGTCCCTTCAAAGCCATGTTCCGGCAGCGACAGATTAATTATGCTGCTCCGTTAGGCCGTGTACTTGCACACCCTCCGCTTGCTATATATCTTCCCGAAGTTAACGTGTTTACGAACCTTTAAGAGTATTTTCATCCGTTTCTGGATATCGAGCCGTGAAACAAGAGATTTGTCACTACGTTCGCCATGTACTGCCATCTGGAACCGCCGAGAGGGTGGCGACGCGGGATGTGACCTCGTGACCACCAGCACATGTGTCCACTTCCCGTGTTTGTCACCAGACGTCACCGAGTGTATTGATTGTGGTATTGAGCAAAAAGTGAAGGTACTTTTCTTCGGAGCCAAACGGTGACCCGATTGCTTAATCGATCGGTTTATGATGCCAAAGGGCCGCAAGGAGGATAGCCGCAACTTCCTGTTCTCTTACATGGACGCCGAATCACAGTGACGCAATTGCCGCTCCGATGCCTCCATTTTTACGGACCCTCGAGACATGTTACACAAAATGGTCCATAATGTAAGGCCTGCGACTAGGGTGGCTGTTGAACAAGGCTGCGCTAGATCAAGAGGTACGCCGCGTTTTATCGCAACCAGGCGTTAACGGTCGAATGTTTCAATTTTTGTAGGTAGATGTATCATATGATACATACGGATTAATTATAATATTACCACAGAGGGAGCAGCTACTACAAAGGAATTTCAATTTAAATTTTAAAAATGGATCTGATGCATGAATCATTCACAACGTTCATTATCGATGCTTTCATATAATTCTTTCCTTGAGAAAATACAACGAAGCACGAAAATATTTTAAAATCATTTCTAAGATATTTAAAAAATGAATGAGTATTTCTCTTGGCAGCCAAATGATCGTAGTGTCTATTAATACAAAGAATACAAAACAAATACATTTTCATTATGACCGGATTCAGCCGTCGAAAACTATCATCAAGTATATATTTCACAAGAAGTACAGCATATGGAAGAGGGGGAGGAAGGGGATTCCTTTTTCAAATCAGGACCTTGTCCTAGTATTCTGTTCGAGTGAATTTGAGAAAAACTCCCAACTTATGGCACTTACTGAGAAAAACAATATTTTGAGACATGGAATCTGATTCTGCATTTCCGATACAAAGCAGTCAGAACTGCCGTACAAGCAGTGCGAATGAAATAAATATGAGAAGTCCGAACACCATGGAACGCTGAGACATCTGGTAAATGATACTAAAGAAATACTCAAGTATTGGTGACCCTGTTAATGTTTTTGTGTCCTTACTAGTTTTGACGAGATATCTCAAACTAATTACCACATATCAACGGTGGGTGGTATAAAGTATATCAGCCTTATGTAAATTATCCTGTATTTTATCGCAGAAATTTTCATCTCAGCCTAAATAGTAAAAATTAGAAATGTTCCATTATGGAGTAATGTTCACAGTATGGAATGCTTTTTTAATATGGAATATTCCACATTTGGACTACAAATAAATTATTCTGTGCTTAAAAGTTATTTTACAAAAGTATTTTCTCAATTAGAGCTTCTAGGAAAGGATTGTATGTTACATTCCTCTCTTAAACTTGTCTTATACTAAAACAATCGCGATGGGAAGACAGCAATCGTTACATTATACTATACCATCAAAGGGTACTCTAATTTAAAGGTATGTTTTTATTTTAACTGAATTGAAGGAGTTTAGGGATTGTATTACTTAATAAGTTAAATCTACGATTTTATATCAACTCTCAATCTCATTCTTTTACTTAGAATATTCCAATTAACAATTACAGTTTTAAAATGAAAATATTGGTAAATTACTTGTAAATTTTAAAAGTTCACATTTTTTTTAATTGTGAGCAGCTAATAAATATTTTACACCAAGTGTTAAAAAGTCATACATGCAAAATGTTTCCATTATTATTTCTATTTGCGTACTGTGTATGATTATTTTTTCAAAATTCTCCTCTGAAATAATGTACCTTATTTTCTGCAGTTTAATTTCACATCGGTTTTCTAGTTCGCGTAATTCATTAATTTTTTTAACAACTAGTGTAATATTCAATGTCGGAAGCACCTGCTGTTCCGTATTAAGAGCTCTTTGACCCTAATATAGAATTGGGTATAAATTCAACATTTACTTAAAAGCTTAAAGTATATTTAATTAATCTAAGAATTCTATCATTGCACGATGTCCGAGAGGGCAAAGATTTAGAGAATATTTTTGGGGTACAATGTAAACTACTAAAAAGGCAATAAAAGCTATTTTCAAAAATTATTGATATATAGTACCCTATTTGAAAACTGAAGTAGCTTGAAAGAGAGTATTTCAACCTAATGTGATTCAGTTTTCACGCAGACGTGCTTCAAATGTTAATTTCCATCTAGTTAAGCATAGATCGCTCTCTCTCTCTCCCCCCTTGCTTTACAAGAATAACTCGTTTCTCTCAAACCTCATAACTTCTCCACTTTTGGAATAAATTTGCTTTAATGCGCAAGTTCACCGACAGATGAAAATATCCCCTTTAAAAGAATTGGATACTCTTTGAAGAGTGATATTTACCTATTGAACTCCTCCCTCGATCTCATTCTAAGGAAAACAAAAGCGTCAGATTTGAAATTCAAACTATTAATAGCATCTTTTTCCTTTCGCTAGAGTGTCTATTGAAGTCTCTCGTGAAAATAATCTCACCTGTCTCTTCCGAAGTATTTTCTTTTTAATGAGGGAATTACGGACTTTCGTAAGATGAAATGTCAAAAGATGAAAGCGACTGGGGAAAAGTTCGACGTCGCCTATTACAAACGGCAGGATAAGTGTGTCTGGAATATAAGGGACCCAATTAGGAGTACAATTTACTAAAGATGTGCAAACCTATCTTCGGTTTGTGGCCGATAAAAAACTTTGGGCAATCAACGGCATTAAATAGTGAAAACTAAGTTCTTGAGTCAATTACTGTTCTTGATAGGAAGAGAAGAATACCCGTACTTGAATGCGCGAGAGTAATCTTAACCTATCATACATTCATTATAAGTTAAGACAAAAAGCCGTCCTAGAAAATTCTAAACAACAAATTCAGATTCTTAAAGAACCGTAAGTCCATTATAAATGATCAAGGAGAGGAAAATTGAATAAATATTTAGTTCCACCTCAACCACAGACGTCTTTAGGAGTTGCATTCGATTCGCACTTTAAATTAGCCGTTATTTTATTGTTGTATACACCAGATCCTTCTTTGCCAGAATGCGTGGATTGTTACTCAATCAACAATTCTGTGTAATAAAATACACTTTCGACATAGCATTATTTTCATTTTTTTCCTAAATGAATAGTAAATATTATAAGATAAATAATATTACTAAGACGCCTCCAAGGTTGATTTTCCGTAACTGAAATCATATTTAAGGATAGTTTATAAATATTTCTCCTTGCACTCTCCCTTTCTTCTTTCCAAGCTCTTTTACAAAGATGTGTCCGGGAAATATATAGAATCCCAGCTAAGAATGTCCGGGAATCAGAAGGAGGTAGCAACCGTATACCGGAGGAGTTAGTAAAGACAGTTCCAAAAGGAAGCGATGATACAATGAAATATCTGAAGATGACATAACTGCATAGGAACACATTAAAAACAAAGGCAAAACAAACTGAATCACTCGCTCATTTCCTTGTTTACTCGGGAGATGCGCTCACCTGTGCAGCACACAAGGGCGATAATCCCTTCTCAGAGCGCCTTTATAGCCAAATTTATTAATAACAAAAGCGCCATCCATTCAATTTCCCAGAAATTTCTGCAGCCTCTTTGCCGAGTCGTAAATCCAAAGCAGCATTCTCTCCTACAAATAATGCGCCAAATTCACCGGCTCAGATCCCTCCCACGGCGGATTTGTGTTTGGTAAGCCCTTAAAACAACAGCATAGGGTCGTGACACCAGTTCTTGGGCTACGCAGGAATAGGTCGCTAGTTTGGACCTGTATTGGAGCGCGGGCACTTAACACGTTCCGATCATAATCTAAGCGAAATGGGAAATGCGTGTCAGCCTCCGGCGGCATCGCCGAATTAATTAAACCTCTGGAAGGCTCTTTCATCCCGCCTTTCTCCCGTCCCGATTCAGTGGAGGATTGAAATTGACAGGGGCGTTTGTTGTTTGGGGCAAAATACCTCTTATACGAGACTAGAGTTATCAATGAGCTGCAGCGAAAAAGATGAAGGTGGTGGTTTTTGTCACGGCTCCTCGATCGTGCTTTAGGTGTGACATTTTTAACAATATTGAATCCGGGAGAGAACCTTATGGGACTTCATTATGCGCTGACGAGCGGCTTTTGGGCAATACGCTGAGGGCCTCATCAATTTGGGCTTTTTTATGAACTCTCGATAATAAACCACATTTTTAGAAGTACGACGTGTTCACGAGCAATGGTGCACCCACAGGGGTCTCCCCTCAGCTGTTTACAGAACCCAAATTAATCTTGAATTGGCAAGTGACAGCAATTGAAAAAATAGGAAAACTTGTCATTTAACTCGAGCGTGACGTGTGAGCATTATCGAACCGCACCTTTAAATTGTTCATCCTTAAATTTCCTGCTATTCGGAGGGGACGAACTTTTCAGTTGATCTACCTTAATGTAATGTAATCTATATACACGAAACGATGCATCAAAGCAACCCTTGTGATCTTTTAATCATAATTCATTGAATAGCAACTGAGGTTTGAAAAAACGCTAAATTTTATAAGCCTTTGAATTTCGGTCTCCTTTCCGTTGGCTTTCGTTTAAGATAATTCCATTCCTTGGTCTCATCTCCTTTACTCCCGATGTTCATCACTTACGCTATCAAACCGCCGCTATTATAATCGAATCAACCACTCATCACTTGTAGGAATTCACAACATCATGTGTTCTCATTTAATGCGCTTCCGAGAGCCACGTCTACATCCTCTATAGTTTAATCCGATCAACAAATTGCTCGCCTTTATTACCGTTAACGCTGAATTGCGTCTCGAATGAGTTGAATAACGATATTCGTCCTTCTTCGCTGAGGCAGCTATACGATGACCATAAAGATCATACAAAGGCCCTCAGTATGAATTTCGAGATTTAAAATTCGAATCTTTCAGAAAATACATAAAAATACATCCAATGAAATATTCGATGCGTCATCTTGAGGTCACATCGCCGAAAGGTAACGCCATACACAGCTCGGAAAAAATAGATGTTTGCGAAAGACGGAATATCGTGAAAAATGATAATCTGAGTGAAAAATACGGGATTCGAACGAATCATGAGAATGTATGTAAGAGGCGTATAATCTGAAAGAGGCCCTTAGCGCATACCGAGGACCCCTGCATTATGTATGAGAACTTAAATTCGATTTTTTCATAAAATTCATAAATATTCACGACATAAAATACCCATGTGCTTCACTTTGGCAAGAATAAACAAAATACTAAATTATTGGTAGTAGCTCTAAAAACTACAATGAATGGTTGTAAGAGTTTACATTATGTGTTGACGTTATTATCATTGCCGCCACGAGACCTTTAGAAATAGTGTTATTTGATACAAACTGTATATAAATACACTAAAAACGCATTATGTAGACAACCGCATATGAATTCTATCTTAAAGTAAAAAAAAGAACTCGTGAACGCGTCCTCAAAAAGTCTGAAACAATTAATAGAGCGTTATTGAGAGTTCACAATTGTACGGCCCTCAGTTAAGAACATTATAATTCCACCTCTGCCTCCGCTCGTACTAATTCAATGACATTGCCTCGTGGTGTTCTATAACAGAAGAATCTGGAAAAATGTTCTCGAGGAAACTAGAATCTGTTCTAAAAATATATACAGGAACTCAACAATACACACCTCACGACCAATTCGGACGCGTATAAGTGAATCACGCGAGGATCTAAAAATCGTTCTATAAATCAGAAGATGATTACGAACAGATCACGTGGATCATTTATGGACGAGTGCGCTGACGAAGTGCAGTTCGCTTAGGTGAAGTGATTTACGGTACTAAAGGCCTACCAGGAATCCTGAAAATCTTTTGTGACTAATAAGGGATGCTTATTAAAGAACAATAATTCATTTATTTATGTATTTATTGTTTTAGTTTCATGTGAATATGTATAATATGTATGTATACTTGATATACTGTATAATTCAGCTAATAAGAATCTTTTTTCATAATATTATGCTGTCGTTAGCAGTAGATATATACTCTGTAATTATCAATAATGTTTCATAATGTACATTTTGTTAGTAATTTATGTAAAACTTTGCCACCGGAGTGATAGTCCAACAGCAATTAATAAAATAACAATAAAACAAGTGGAGAAAGAAAGGAGGGAAAGATTAGTGAAGGGCGATATTCCAGGAGAAACATTAAAAAGAGAGAGGAAAAACAAAAGAATGTGTTGGAAACGGAGTACGGAGAAGCATAGAAGATTTGTCAGAATGTACTCGAGGTCTATATTCTTAAATAATTTCTATTTCTTCGAAATATTGATATGGCTACCTTTTTCATTTATTTTTGGAACTAAAAATTGCAAAATGTTTAGAAATCGATAAATTATTCACAAAGTAGGAAAGGAAGCTCGGAAACATTTATTATGTATGTATTTTACCCCTTAACTTAATTAAATTACATTTTCCCCGATTTGACTTTCTCCCCGTGGGTTTGTTTCACACATCTCTTTGCTTTTACCGCGATTTAACTTTGTGAGTCCCCCGTGTTCATTTTTCGCTCCCACATCTCTGATTTACACTATCCATGATCCGTGGCATTCGTGAAGGACTTACCTCAGCATTTAATCAAGCTAATAATTTTCGCATCCTTTATCAGCAGCGATCTGCGTTTTCCGCCGCATCTCTGTCCTTTTTTTTCATTTCCCTCGAAAACGGTCCGTTTCGTGGGCTGATTTTCTTCCGTTTTTTATATTTGAACACCTTTGTACTTTGCCCTTTCCGTTTGCTTCTGTGAATCTCGCGTTCTCAGTAGCCGTTTCCGCGAGAGCACTTTGAAGCAGTATGTGTACTGTTATCTCTTTCAGAAATTCACAGAAGTACCCAGAAAAGAGCATTTCAACGTGTATCATTCTGACGAAATAGATGGTACACGAATTTTCATTCAACGATGACAATTTTACTTGTGCTACATAGAAAATATCGAATAAATAGCTAAAATACGTCCAAGTTGAAAAGTTTTCGATTATTTTTAACTTAAGGGTATTAAATCTCTTTAAATTAATGGCTCAAACATTGAGTGATCACTCAATAACGAGCTCAGAGTTGCTTGAATATTACATAAATCGATGGATTAAGTATAGAAGTAAATATCTATGAGGAAATATTCCGTTTTTCTTATTTAATATGTGAACTTCAACAGAAAATGTCGTAATAAAGGTAACATTAAACATATTTCTTCATTTCGAGATGAATTCTGAGAGTCGCTTTTCGCAGCTGATGATATTTATCAAAACGTCTTTTCAATATTTGTAATAATAAAAGCATAGGTCTGTAGATTAAGTAGATTTTGAAAATCAAAATTAATCCAATTACTAACTACAAATGTTTCTGAGGCAAACGGCTCAGATATCGTGAGTCATATCAGAGGCGTGTGAATATTCGAAATTTCTAATCCAGTCGGATGATTTACTGCTTTTTGTAAGACTCTTTGCTTCCCATTTTTTTAAAATATAGGTTATGAAGGAACACGAATTTCGGTTTCATATTAACTCGGCTAAAACACAAAATTACGATTAAAGTTTATTTGAATGACAATTTATTTATTCAAAGAACTTCAAATATAAATAGTTGAACAAGTGCCCTTCTGAGAGGGCTAGTGAAGATGGGCCTAATTTTACATTTAATGTTAGATTCAGAAAATTAAGTTTAGAGTGAGACATATTTAGTGTATTTAGTCAATTACAATATTACGTAATGTATCATTTACAATATTATTAGAACATCGATTACCCCATATTTTAGCATATAATGTTAAGTACTATAAAATTTACAATATTAAAGATACTCTACAATATAACAAGTTATAATTTTAGTGCAGATTAAGAAGTATCTCTTATTTTTCCGTTTTGCCTCTCCTAGTTTTTCTACACCATGTATCTGAAGTAAGAATCGTTTAAAGATGATTGATTGTTTTAATGATAAGTATGATGAGATCACGTATGAATGTAATATAACGAAGCATTTACTAATTCAGTCATTTTTAATTAACTCTGCCAAAATCTACAGCAAAAATGCTGTTTTCCAAAAGTCAGTCTCCTTAACGTTTGCATCGAAGACGTTGTATTTGAACATTTTTTGCAACATTACTTCCACATTCAATTGAAAAACAACACCATCTATTTCCTTCCTTTTTTATTTATATTTGTATAATTGCTCCCCTTCATGTAAAACCACAACCATTCGATCGTTATTTTTCTTCCTTCATTTTTTCTTCTGATGGACTTAATGAAAGGCGCCCCTTCGGCCGATCCTCGACTATTTTTAAATTCCTATCTTTACTCTTCCTCCTCTTTTTTTCCACATTTCTTTTTAAAATTGTGTAATTTTGTAAGAAACGCACTTCAAGTAGTGCGAATATCATTTTATGCAGTACGCAAAGTGAGCTACAGAGAATGGGTTGAATTAGTATTAATTCTACGGATTCCGTTTTCGTTTTCAATTTAGCAGAAATAACTGTGACTGGGATGGATTGAGTCCTAGTGGGTTGCCTTTGGGCGCGCTATTTTAAATTTTATTTCATATGAACTCTATGATTTAACACTACCGTACGGTAGAGTACTACTACCGTACTAACTTCCCGGGCGATTTCAATGATAGTTATTGTAACTCAATTTCATATGCAATTAAAAATACAATACCCCGCCGCCGCCAAACCAAACTTAATTACACCCAAACAAAGCAAATCCCAAAATAATTCGCAAATCATCATTTTATTCAGGCAGTGGACAAAATGACAGTTTTCTTCGGGTTTTGCGTAAATAGCCACTTCGCATAGAGGGTACTCCATTTGGCTAAAAGGGAATTCGCACTCTGAGGAGAGAGTAAACATTTCCAACAATTTGGTTATTGAGAATGACATGTGTACTGATTTCCGCGAATTTTATTATCGCCATAAATGCATTTAAATCATTTTAGACATCTCTGCGGCTCGATGTTTTGTTATGACCTGTATTCATGACTGAAGTTTTATTTATTCTACTTTGAAATATCTGCACTGGCTTTGCTCTGCTATTTTATTTTTTTTAGTTTGATTTTATCGTTGTCCGACGTATTAGTTATTATTTGCATATAATATAACTTTGTTGGGATACCTTTTTTCCTAGATAAATAAATATTTCTTAGACCTATCGCTAAGTTACTTATATTCCCTACATTGATTTCATATCCATTTTAGGATCCAAGTGCAGCCTCCGTCAGTCTGTGCCTCCTTCTCTTCCATTTCTCACTCCTTTGTTTCCTCATTTCCTCGGCGAGTTTTTTATTCCCACCGGAAAAATAAAGCTTTTGTGCCGATTCTCGGCCTTTTGTGACATGCGTTCAAATGAACAAGCGTTTAACTCCTCTTTTCCTTCTTAATTTTGTGGCTTTCGAGTGAAGAAGGAATGATGAACTGCTATGACGAAGGAAATAAAAGTAACGAGCGAGGAAATCCGCTCCTCATTCTTTATGGAATTTCGTTCTTTTATTTCGGAAGAGAGACTTTCTTTTAGACATTTCCTCGTCTTCTTCTGGAAATAATTTATTTCGTTGCCTTTTATTTAAGCGTGACATAAGAAGTAGGTTAAATGCAGCATCAGCGTGACATAAGAAGTAGGTTAAATGCAGCATCAGCGTGAGAATAAGAACACGTAAACACCGCTAACCCAGATTTTACCGCTTGATTTATTTTCCAAAACGATCTTTCCTTTGCTAAAATTAGGGTTTCTGCCTGATTTATTGGCTCGATTAAATTATGCTCCTCGATTCCAAAATATTGCTATTAATTTCTACCATTCATAAATCTACATCTTTATCAACATACTCTGCAAGCCGCCTTTCGGCGTATAAACACCCAACATTTGAGCTTTTCCTTCGATGTAACTTGTATGTATCGATGTATGTTCTTCTTCTTGTATCGTTTGAGGAAAGAATGAGAATGAGTCCTTTAAACGACTTTTCCCCGCATCTTTTTGTCTTTTTTTATGCAAATTGTCGGATCTGCTGAAGTAACATTGGGTTGCATAATTACGTCCTCAGAAAACGTGCTTCCTCTAAATCTATCAACCAATCGCAACCTAGCTTGTAATCTCCTTTGTTTCAAGAATTCCCAGCTTGCGTCTGAGGGCGTCTTCGTAATGCTTACCGAAGCGTATCTTCACAAAACGTATCGCTGCATAATCTCGAGTACACGTATTTTCTGTTTCCACCCATATACTTGCCACATACTGAAAATTAAATCAATAAATGACCTTTATTTTGGGAAAAGTTGAGACTTTAAGGTCTCCTCTTCGTTAAACCCATTTTCAATATTAAATATATCTAATTATCAATAATGTAAAAAATTAATATAAAGTAATAGAGAGTAGGAAAAATTTAGTTCTGCATTAAATAAACGTAAGGAATTCCTTGGAAAAAGAGTCCACAGCGGCAAACAACGAATCACATGTGACATTGATGAAATGACATTCGCTCTGAGAGTGTTGACTGAAAGATATCAAAACAACCATAACATAGATTTTAAAACCTATGGTAGAAACCACAAAAACTCAAATAATATACACTACCGATCAAAAACACAACAAAGTAAACAAATTCTATGATACCAATTCAGCTATATTTCTATCAAATCTATTCTATGGAATCCCAAAGACGAGTAGACTTAGAAAATTCCGACAGAACCGGGAATCGAACCCGAGGCTCCCAATTAGACAGCCCGGTACGTTGAGCTATCAGTTTATGCTTAATTGAACAAACTCTTTCATGGAAGATAACGCTGAAATGCTTCTAATTATCGTTTCCTCGTTATCTTTTGAAGACGCTTAATGATATATTTTGAAGCTGACATTATTTTTTGTTTGGGATTTATTGGTTCGGATGTGTTTGTTTGTTTCTCGTCATCGCTCACATTTTGAGGTTTTTATTTAACCATCAGAATTTCTATTTCGACATTCATTGAGCACGCAATGATGGTGATCGTGCTAACAAAATATTATGTTCTAAAACTTTTCAGCGTGCTTCAAATTATTTTCCAAAAACACTCCGGCCATTACCAACTTCATCCTGATTCATTATGTCTCCGATTAGCCGTTCAGTTTTTCGAATGACACCGTCAAAGCCTCGCGATTTTTTTTTATTCTCCGATTTTCGTAAACAAAATCCGCCTGACGTCGTTATCCGGCTTTGGGGTACTTTTCTCTTACGAAAAATAGTAAACGAGCATTTTAATGACGTCGGATTTATATGTATTTTGAATCGGGACTTTAGTTTTGAAATCGAGTGCGTTATAAAGGGAAAGGAAGTCGTTAAAAGGTGTGGAGGATTACTGAGTTAAAAGTGGGGTTGAGAAGAGGGTCTAGGTGCGTTGACATGCTTTTTCATTTGGCCTGGAATCCGAAGAAGGAAGGAGAGTAATGGTCGGATGGAGGATTTGATAAGGGTGGAGGAAGAATGATGCTGAAGGGAAGGGAGATAAAGGCAATTTCACCGATCCTTCGTCAGGGAGCTTCTTCTTCCGACACCCTGTCCTATTACGCTTTCTTCGCTATTCTCAAATCCTTTTGATCCCACGCCTCGGACTCAGTGCCCGCAAATTGGAACGTATTACGCGTCGCATTTCACGCGTCTTGGACCGCTAAAAAACGCGACCGAGATTTTTTCGTAAGTCTTATGGAGTCTGAGAATCAGTTCGATCTGAGGGGTTCGTCTGATGAAGGGTCGTTCCCTGTAGCACTTTTCTAAGCACACAATCTGTCACTTTCACCAGCTCTCGCACAAAACACGTAGATCGCATCATTCTGTTCCCTTTTTTTCCTTCCTTTGCCCCATCTAACTCTCTCTCTCTCTTAATGCGGATTGCGAAAGATTGATCTTTTTTTCCTCTTCGCCGTCAGATAGGTGGAAATCGAAGTTCTTCTGTTTCTCATGAAGCATAATTATCAATCTAGTTGTTCTCTATAAATTCAACTGATGCAACGTTGATGAAGTTCATCAAAACAATAAATAATGAAGATATCCTGCTTCTTCTGCTGGAATTTTTATTTGGAACGACCGATTTTGGCAATTTTCTATCATCAGGTTCATAAAGAGGTACAGCAAGTGTATTTTAATTGCTATGAAAACCTGTCTTTTCATTATTAATGTGCCCGGTGTGTTTATTTCCGTCACTAAGGAATAGTATGATGATATATGATAAAAATTTTAGTTCGAGGTCTTTTGTTGGAAAATCACATAATTCTATGTAAAATGCGAACGAATTATTTTTAAGAAATCCATAATTAAAGAAGAATAAAAAAACGAGTGCAATCCTCTTTTCTTTCCTGTCAATTCCCTTCCGTATCGGTTACTTCTATTTTTACAAGCATATTTTTTTTCCTATTGTTTTGTATAGGACTTTCCCTGCAACCATTACAGTTTTAAGAGAGGACTGTTTAGGGATTTTGGGCATAAATATGGGATTTAACGGAGTACATTCAAAATATTACGAAAGAAATTTGTAAACTTTTTAAAACAATTGAATCGAAATAAAGTGGTTTACTTGTAGCAGTTTGAATGAAAATGATCGGAAAGATTTCATCTCAGATACACCAGTAAAATTAGCAAACTGCCGAGTTAAAAGTTTATTTTCAAATTTTGAGATTAGCATTATATGGTTATATGAATATTAAAAATATTTCCATTTTTCAATTGATAAAATTTATTTATAAACTTATTCCGTAAATTTGACAACACTGCGCTCGAATCGTCCTGTGATGGGTAAGAAATCGACCACATTGAAAAGTGAAAATATGGAATCGATATTTTAATTTCCTTGTGTTATTGCTCATCGTGATAGTGGGGTTAGTCAGTCCATCCAATAGATTTTTCATTTGTGACAAAGACTCAGATCAGTAATCTATCTTTCTCCTATAGCAAATTCCTTCTCCTCCCTTAATAAAGAAAAGGGTGTTTCAACAAAAAAGGACCGATTTTATGAAGAAATATTTCATTAAAAACGTTTTTATTATGAGTCGTTATGCTCAGTTACCTGAAAACTGAGAAATGAAATCGGTTCTTTCTTTTTGAAAGACCCTACAGTGAGTAGATAATGATTGTAAATTTTGGAATGTATGGAATGATGAATTTGTGAAATCTAGATGCTCAGACGTTACCTTGTGAAAAGCCGTTGAATTAAATGAAGAAATAAACTTGTTAATTTTCCATACTTTTCTTCCCCAGAAGATGCTACTCCGGGTAGGGAAACTGGTCCTAAATAAAAAATAGTGTGGAAAATTTACAAGTTTATTTCTTCATTACTACTATCATGAATTTGTATTGTATGCTACTAACTATGTATAGATATAAGAGATTACTAGAGGGAGACGGTATTTTCCAAAGAGGGATCAATTTAAGACAATATTCTTTTAAAATAGTTATGTTTTAGAATTAGATTCACCTAAAAAGTTTGCAATACTAAAAGTTAAACTTTCCTTATTTCCACGTTCCATCTGGACTCTATTTTGTAATCCATTATGAAGCCTAATAATCACTTAAAATAATCCCAGTGAAATGCTATTACTCGTATATAAATAATTACACATAACCGAAAAAAATCAAAATTAAATCAGCAAGAAAAGGTAACGGTAGCCGTTATTTCTCTGCCTTCATTTTTCTTCCGTTGAAATTACATTTTTCTCTGTCACCTTGATGAATTTTTGATCTTCAGATGTTAGCAGATTTCCATTCTTTATTCCCATTTTTACAGTTTAATTTCTCTTTCTTTTGCCTTCATTTCCTCGCCTCTTTTCAATTTCGAATCACTCACATTCACTCTTATTCTGATGGAATTGATCAATGCGGAAAAAGTGACGGCTTTACTTGAGAAATATATAGTTTTTGGAAGCTGTCGAATTTTTTGTCTCCGCTTGAGCAGCCGTCGCTCGTCGACGTCTCAATTCCATGGAAATACCTTCCTTTCACTTAAACGTGATTGACTTCATGTTGATTTTTATTCCGTTTATCATTAAGTAAAACATTATATACAAAGTTCTACCTTTACAATATTCCTAAGATAGCACCTTAGTTTTTTATACACGCATCCCTTTTGTTCTATTCTAATCTATAGGCATATAATAATAATAATAATTTTTATTCCTCCCTTTTTACAAGTTTGATATATACAGTGTTTTGGCCATATATTAGGCCAAAATGAACACAAAAGAGGGGGGAATATAGGTACCCCAGAGGAAAAGAACCTGAATTTAAGCCTATATTGATTGCCTATAAGATGCCTTTATTGATTTTTGTGAATATTTTTCTATATCGATCTAAGTTCTCATATTGAGTTTCTTAACATGTTATTTTTACAAACATCGAAGTTTTCTGATATATTCTCTTAATGGTTGATTTATAAGATAATTAATTCCACTGCTACCTTATCTTCCTATTTTTACCTTTAGGGCGTGATATTTCATAATCAAAATTCTGAGAAATTTTGCCTTAGAATCGTATTGCTTCTAATGCCCTAAGTAAACGTCAAGATTTCCTTTTAGTATGAATGACAGAAAATGAGTGTCCATCCTTGAGCCGTATTCTCTTTGTCTCTTGCAATTTCTCCCAATACTGGCGATTCGGCCAAGTCAACCTGTCGACGAGAGATACGTTTTCCACTTGAAAAGAAAGACACTTTGGTTCTTGCGTGATGCTTTTTTTTATTCGCTCTGAGTGTGCATGGACGATTCCTTTCCTTGCTTTCACACTTTGTTATTTTGCGAAAAGTAAGGAAAATTAATCGGGAAGATCCTCTTGGATAAAACACGTTAATTAGCGTAAAATTCCGGTAATGGTCACGGAATGGACCAACAATTACCCAGGGAAAGAGATTAAGCGTTGGCGGGGAGAAGCCGTGGGTGAAATGGAATTTTGAAAGGAACGCAACCGTTGAAGCGTTTTTCCTTAAAATCTCGTGGGCTCACATAGATGATATCGATTTCCTTTTAGTAGTTAGCTATGTGCTTCATCGTAGTAAATCATAGTAAAATGTAATGCTGAGTAAAATTACGGTGGAATATAACGTAGTCAGAGATAGATGGCGTGAAAGTGGGGCGTTACTAACGTCGAGGACGAAAAACTAGCTATATAAATGGAACAAATTCGTGCTCGTGACCAAATAAAATGCACACACGACATCTCTATCCCTCTCAGAATTATAAATAAACATTAAGCGTGAGTAAAGAAAAGAATTGGACGGAGTGTGTCTCATTACGGATTCGTCGTTGGATACAATTAGGAAGTGCATCAATCCAATGATTGGTGCTAATTTCTTCAAAACATACTGGTGAAATACTTCAAAACAGTCATCAGTACCAAATCATCAAGACGAAGGAGAAAAGCTCTGACGTACGATTATAATTTATGTACGGTTTGATGTTACATAATAAATGGCATAAAGATAAATGTATACGAATCAGTTCAATATCTCGGGATAATTTTTACAAATAAGTTAATCCGGAGTACACACATCTGCGGCAAAGAAAGCAAAAACCTCGACTTAATAGAGCGTCGGTAGATGAGATGAAAAGGTTGGAGAGAGATGTTATTGGTCTTGAATACGCGGCAAGTATGTGGGATGCCGCGGATGAATGAATAAGCTTGAATCATACAGTTGAGGCAACTGCCGAACAAGTGAGAGATCGAGTCTCGACTACGTCAGACCTCATTTCTTTCTTTCAAATCAACTGAGCGTTTTTCATCGGTTATATATCATTGGTTATATACATTGTATATATATCATTGTCTTCGAAATGCAGTGAAAGCCCTTTCAATACTCCCTCGCATAAACAGACGACACTGCCTTCGCATAGTGAATGTTAATTATGTTCATCATACATATTTGGTTGAGAATAATCGTAAATCTGAATATAGATTTGAAGATTATTTAACCCTTACTAACATACTAATAGCGGTCCTCGGAGTCACATTTTAAGTGGTCCTGTCGTTAATATACCAAATAGTTTTGTTATTTAATATTAAATTATTATATTTATATAATTTATGATTTATGTGACTTCCTCATCTGGGGGGCCAGAATGTATTAGCCCAATCGTCATTTTACTCTCCATGCATTAACTTTGGCGGCTCTGCAAGCTCTCTCTTATATCACTGACTATACTTTTCAAGTACTTAAAAAAGGAATACGAAAAGAGAAAATTCAATGGTTTGATTCAATTGTTATAGTAATATCGGTCTTTGAAATATGTCCCTTTTACTTAAAAATTCAAAAACATCGAATATCTAAAAAGACTGATTAAAATTAAACCAAAGTAAATTTTGAGGCGTGCTATTATAAAACATAAAAAGTGAATTTTAGTCAAATACAGCAAAAGCTTTGAAATTTCCGTTACGAAGATTAGAAATACTAAAATTATTTTTTTAAATGCTGAAACGAAAGCTTTGGCCAGAAATGATGAAAATTCTAACCAATCATTACTTTGAAGTGCAAACACCGAAAATAGACAAGCAGAAATTAAAGTTTAAAATTCAAGTAAGGCTTCATTCGTTTCTCTGCAAAACTTTATCGCGACTTCAAGCAATTCAAACAATCCAAGTGTACAATTCATTCGCTTTTGCGCAATTTCGCCTCAAAGCGAGGAAAATCACTCGTGCAGAAGTCGAGTGCAATATTTTACTTTTTCATTTCGAACAGTGAATTTGAATAGTGTATGACACTACCTTCCAGTATGTTTACTCTGCGTGACACGTGGCTAAATTGAGAGAATGTCACCAATTCCTTGCGCCGTTCGTTTTGCAACAGCACGAAGGGAAATCGTTTTACCGACGCGTTTTCACATCCTAAACATTCCTCACACGCGTCACTCGTTCGAATTATTTTATATTCGAAAAATAGCTTGTTGACGCAATCCTTTAAAACGCTACGAGTATTTCAATCATTTCAGCTGGAGGTAATCGAAGTTCTATTTACTCGCATTGTATCAACTTTCGATTAAATGCGAGATCTGGACTGAGGGGAGATGAAAGTGAGAAAGAAGTTTCAATAACCTCATTTCCATTTCAACAGTTTGCGACGGAAAATAATTCATTACTGGAAACAAAGCGGAAATTCATCGTTTTGTACTTCGGAATTCGTTTCGCAGATTACTTTGCCACTTTTCATTCGATTCCCTTTTCCCCTCTTTTATACGCGCTTTCCATTCTTCACCGTGTCCTTCTTTTCTTTATTGCGTCATTCCTTTCTTTTCCATCTTTTGAATGCTTTTTCTTTTCTCCATTTGCTTTTCGTTCTAGCTCGCATAATACTTTCATTCTCTTCTATAATTTGACTTCCTTTCTCATTCATATTTTCCGATAGATCTTATTGTTTTATTTTCTTCCTCGTTTTCATTCATTCATAAGTACTTGTGTCTCCTCTTATTCGTTTCTTCTCCTTCGGTATTTTTACATCCTTTTTCCCTCATTCTCTTTGTATACTTCTCTTCAGATATATTTTTCCTACGTTTCTTCTTTTCTTATTTCTTAACACGCTCAATAAATATTTTGGACGTAATTAAATACATTATTTTAATTTCTTACGTTTCCTTTTCTAAGAGAGTAGTAGTCTTCATCCTTTTGAGCGTTGGTTTCTTTCATTAGATTAGATATAGATAGATCACTATCATTAGATTATTCTATGCTGAGGTTCATTATATATATTTTATTCCCTTATATCTTCATAATGTCTATTGAGTTTCCCTATTTTCTACCTTTTTCGTGTGTTTGTATTTCCATTGATAGAACAGAAAACGGCTTTCTTGAGGGTGACTGTGGAGTCTATTCTTACGTCTAACCTTTTGTTTCTAAGAAGTTAAGAATAGAGGGAAACAAAAAGTAGAAAAAACTAAGATTCGATTTGGAAAATCCCGAGTAAAAGTGTATCGCAGAAAAAGGTGCGCGTTAAACCAGAATTATCTACAGATAGTAAAAACTAAATTTGAAACTTAAATGTAATCATATTCTTAAAACTTTAAAAAAAACTTCGATATTAAAAAATGAGGGAACGCAACGGCGTGCTTTCCTCACTTGAAGGAAAAGGAAAATAATCCGTTTAATATGGCTCGCTAACTAGGAAGCTCCCTTCCTTTCATACCGCTTCGATATCCTTTTATATTTCCCAACATGCACTGCAACTCGTTTAATTGACCAAAAGTTGTTTAAATTATTCATTCCTATTTGCCGGTATTTGTTGTATAGTGGAAATATAACCAAAATGTAGTAACAATGGATAGCATATTCTTTGTCCGAAAAGCAGACAATTCCACAACGAGAGGACAACCATAACTATACAACAGATGTGCGCAGGCATTCTCAACCAAATAAAGCAAACTAGAGAAGGTATAAGTTAAAGCACTTATCTGAAACTTAATGAGCCAGAGAAGGCTTTCCTCATGTTTGCAAGATATGTAACCCCCTCATAACGCTATCTTTCTCACAACGCCATGTCGCTTTTAATATTGTCCTGCAGATTATCCCCTATAAACGTCTTATCCGGGTTTTACTGTATTTTTTAAAATACTGCGAAAATAGCGGTTAAAAATAACCATTGCAAATTTTTAGTATAAAGCCACCGAGGACATAATTTTGTTCTTACGAATCGCTAATTTCATTCAGATAAATGTACAAAAACATTTAAATAATTGTTACTCGCATACCATAACGTCAGACAAAAGCAGGATAGTGGGATGGATCGACCCTCCATCACCTATCTTTTCTGTCGTTAATTAAAATTCAGAGGTCGATACTATTCGTCATTAGGAAAGAGGGCCCTTTTTCGGCTTAACGCAGCCCTCACTCGACCATTAAACCGAAAATAACGAGGCCTTCCCGCATTGTACGCTGGCCGAGGGATGCTTTTTTCCCGGCAACTCGAAAAAGGAAGGGAAATTTAACGTTCTTCGAATCGTTTTCAGTCGAAACACGTTGATCTTGAAAAGGGAGCGCTGCGATTAAGGTCGAGAGGATATCATCATAGCTCGTTTATCTGAAAAAAGGAATCAGCCATTATTTAACGCTTGTGGTGATCTCTTAGGTCTGGATTAAGTCGGATGAAAGGAAAAGTGGGTTTTTGCAAAATGGGATTTTCAGGGAAGATGTTTCTTGGAGGATTTGAAAGTGAACCTGCGAATAGATAACGCTGTAGATGCAATGGAATCGAAGTCCAGTTGTAAGCATGAAGCCTATTTACTACTGCGCAGTTGGAAAGAAATGATATGCACCGCATACGTGTAAGTAAAAGTATTTAGAAAATTCAGCGAATATATCTAGCTGTATTTCTTACAATGAATTATTTTATTTAACTACCTTGATAAAAATAACAAGTGCCATGTGACACTTGAGTAATATTACATATCATTGCT
The DNA here is from genome assembly GCA_036926295.1 of Pachydiplax longipennis. Lineage (NCBI taxonomy): Eukaryota > Metazoa > Arthropoda > Insecta > Odonata > Libellulidae > Pachydiplax > Pachydiplax longipennis. The sequence continues at coordinate 4,969,758 of JAVFKF010000024.1, read as the reverse complement.
ATGACAAATAACATGGAAACAGATACATTTTAACTTATATATATTTTTTATTCTGAAAATTAAAAAAATGTTGATGACTCATCAAAATAGAATCCAGATAATGAATGAATAATGGAAAGTAGATATTAGAGAGCGAAAATAAGTATATATTAAGGGAAGGTAGGGTTAGCAGGAAGAAAAACTTGGTATTTATGGAATATGAAATGATTGAATTACTTTGAGATGTGAGATACAGGGACAGTGAGAGAGGGAAACTGAGATCGGAAAATGTTTCCAAGCGAGAAGTTGTTCACTTGAATTGAATTCGCTTGGGATGTGCATCAGATCTTCCTTTGCGACCTTAGTATCGGAATCTTTATTTAAAATTTCCCACTTTCATTCAATAAACAAACGTAATAATATGAAAGGCATAATAAATTACATAAAAAAGTATAACTAACATTAGAAAAAAAACATTCCAGTGGTAGCATTTTTAAAAGTGCTTAGGACAGCTGAGGTAATTTCTCTTCCTCACCAGGGATCGAACACAGGACAGCCGATCGCAATGCCCACATGGCGTTTTTCGAAGAAAGATTGATCCGAACTAAAAGGAGTCATCGATGAGCCTCAAATTGAAAGATGAACGCTATCTTCAAATCTTTTCTTACATCAAAATGTGTAAATTTTGTGGCGTTTTTCGGCGTTTGTTAGAGGGTACAATGCAACACGACTCTACTTTCCTAATCGATTACTTTCGCATGTCATTTCAGAAAAATGGATTCTTGAATCGACTGTTTCTAGTATTTATTTCTCAGATCTTCCTCGAGGTATCAAAACATCCTATGCCACAAGATGGACGCATAATATCGGTTACATCTTTTACGAACGTACCCTATCAGAATTTACTAAGTATCATAAGTCTTTGTTTGACTCTTATTTCTTCTCCTCATCCTGAGGCATCTGTCACCATTCTTTACAAAGCCTTTTCCTGTCGAATTCGACCTTAGCCCATTCACTCCACACCGGCCTAACTAACACAATCTATTCTCTTGACGAAGCCGAGTTTCTCAAGCCTATTCTAATCGGATTCAATTCTATTCCACTTTATCGAAATCGGAGTGAAATACGCGTGCTTCCAGTTTATTCATAACCTTAATGTCTGACCATGTTTGATTTCCTTTTTACAATTATGACTTATTTTTTTCTCACTACGTTTTAGGGAGTTTTTTTTACTCCATTCTTATGTGGGTGTTTTCCAATCTGTTTTTATTTCTCTTTTCTTTTTATACGATGTGTTTGCTGTCTCCCTTTTATCCTCGCGTAAGAATATCACGCTAGGTTAGCTGAATCGCTAAATAAAGAGACGAGTAATAACAATAAATGTGTAATTTTGGGTAATTGTATGCAAAGTATAGTGATTGTGAAGTGAGACGTTTGATGGGCGTGGCGCAGTAAGGGCGCGGCTGAGAAAGGGTGCAAATGACAGATGGAAGGAGAGCATTGGATGGCCGCTCTTCGTGTGAGTGGAGGAGGGACACTCTTGGCCAACCTGTTGCACTCGTAAAGAAGGAGCCTTCCTTATTACCACTCCTTAGTTTGGACCGTTATGTGTGAGCCTGGCTTATTTCGGCTTCCTTTACGCACTCTACCGTCTTTTTTTACTTGTTCCCCACTTCCGGCGAAGCGAGGATTCCAAACTGAGGAAAATAACCCCCAGAATCAGGGGACCAACATGTCTTCCTTTTTTTCTCTTAAGCTGGAGAGAATGAGATTTTCAGATGGTTAGGGTGGTGGAGAGATTATTACGTTGACCGTAAGCATTACGTTTGCGGGTTAGAACATCGCACTGGTTGAGTATTCAGCTCCTGTTAGAAATTAGCGAGTGTCGAGTTTTGGTTGGGGATACATTGCCTCGGATTTCATGGATATAACACCCGATTTTACGATTGTGAGATGCAAGATATAAAATTCTCAAATAAATATTACGCCCATAAACCATCGCACGTCAGATATATTCTTATAGCTTTCATACCAACTCATCATATCACAGGCTTTTATTTTACGACCGGTTTCGAGAATTACCTCTTAACACCAGGATTTGAAGAAATCTTAGAAAACAGTTACGACATAAAAACTGTGGTAAGATATAGTAGTTTTATACCTTTTGAAAGCGAATTACAATTTAATCAACATCTCACCTCTGTATTGGATCTTTTCAACGTGAAATTAAAATTGTTCTCAAAGTAGATGAAGTAGCACTATGGAGAAGATTCTATACGACTCTCAGCATTAATTTTGGTTTCAGTCAATCGTCCTGCCAAATTTTTAAACACTAAATCAATACGGCAATATTAAGTTTAGGATATTTTACGTACAAATTTACATTATATGCTGAGTTCTGAAAAGCGATGCGGGAGTTCATTGTTACAGATTTCCTCAGGTCCGTCAGTGGTTCCAACGTCTCCGAATGATAACTCCTTTCTTATAAAATAATCAAAAGAAAGCATCACATGCTATATATTATCAAATATTCATGGAGGAATCTTATTTTCCAAAAATCATACTTTTTAGAAATATTTCTTTTATATCTTTGACAGCTTGATATATCATTATAATGTTTAAGAGATTTAGAAAGATTGACCAAGTATTTCTATCAACAATCAAAGCACGATATTAAATAGAAATATTCTACTAAAAACAAAATCTCCTTCCCAAATTTATCATTCCTTTAATATAAAGAAAAAATCCAAGTATTTGATATCCGGAGTTAAACATTAACCTCTACTTTTATTATTATTATTATTATATACAATACGGGCGCAGTTACTCACTATGACTGTTGGTGAGGTCAGTTTACACTACAGAATCACAAATATCTACTTATACAATTACGGAACATTACTATTTAAAAATCTCGTCCATTAAGTGTAGTATTTAATTACCTACAAAAATTATGAATCTGAACTTCTATGGTGAACATCAATAAATAATGAAATTAAGTATAAAAAACCCGCAAAACCTCTTTAAATTTAACAATTATCAGTACAATTCTCCAAAAGCCTTGTATGTATAAATATAGAAGATGAATAAATACATTAAATTAGTTTAAAAAGAACGTGTAAATTAGTTATACCTCATAAATGACCTTAAACTTTATCTCAATTAGCATTAAAATCACTCGCCGGTATTACTTTTCACGTATATTTTAATGGATAGGTCTTCCACAGCGGCCACGATATCTCAAGCGTACATCAAGCGATCATATCTTGATTTTATATATTTTCAGTTTAATCTCCATTGTTTTATATTTTTGTGTTCAATTCCCATTATTAATGTCATCTGTGTCTTGTATAGCACTTTTGATTTCTTGCTGTAATTGAAATTCTATATGAAGTCCACTAGAAATCATCCTTGAATTTGATGCTCATTTGTTCTCTGTAGTACCCCTTAATTGTCTTCCCAAACTGCCACTCTTTTACTGCGATTTCATTCTTTTCCTCCAATGAGTGCTTCAAGAGAAAGGGATTTGTTCCTCATAGATAAAATGTTAGCCTACGAAGGGTAATAATGGAGATGTCCAACTAGTTCGAGATTCGTTTGTTATCCTAGATTAAGGAACAAACTTAAAAGACGAACTTATCTAAGATTTGAGGTCAGTCCTGCTATGCGAGGATGGACGCAATCCAGCAAAATGTCTTTAAGAAAAGAATTTTTAATTGCCATAAAGTTTTAGGGTTGTGCAAATAAGGTTTTGAGCTCCTCAGCTACGTAAATTTGCCTTCTTCGACTACAGGAATCCGGAATTCTGATTTGACTTTACCAAAGTTCAAATCGTAGAATGAGTACATTAATATAATATTTACACTCGTGTATATTTATCAAATAATTAAAGAACCAATTTACTTATTCTTTTGATTTATTTAAATAAATACGAAATGAACGAGTATAAATTCAGCTTTTTTCTTAGAACCATTGCTATTACATTAAAGATAAATGATATGATGATATATCACATGGCTAGAAGATCGATCATTTTAATTATTATATCCACACGCCTTAACCTGTAGGAAACTTTTTTTCTGGAAATGATACTCAATGACTATTTTATCACAGTTTATTAACTGTGATGATGATCAGTAAATATTGCGGAAACCGTAATTTTAATTTAATGAAATTTTTAAGATGAATGATTTACCCAGATTCTACGAAATGAAGGCCGAGGTCAACTCTTAAACATTTTACTTACATATTTTTTATGCATATTTTCACTCAACCTATAACTTATTTCTAGCCAAGTTATTTACGATACACATTAAATGCAAATTTTCAATACTTTTTGCCTCACTCTCAAGCATAATCATTTACCCTATCAAATAAATCTTTACGGATAGTTCCATAGTAAGAAATGAACATTGCTTCGCAAACAAAGAAATTGCAACCTCAGCACTTGCAATCAGTCTAAATTACTTCACAATTCCACAATAAAATTGAATAAATTTTCATTAAAATTTGTAATCATTACAATATTGTAATTTATTTAAATTCAAATTGTGTCTAGGCCTTTCTCTAAACACCTTAAGAACTTAAGACCTCCTCAGGTAATGTTCCTTTTTTTCTCTGTTCAATAATGTTTATTTAACAACATCAGTTCTTCATTTCCTTAAATTCATGCTTCTTTTTATTTATATATGCCCTCTGGGTAAAGCACCCGGTATGTAAAAAGAAGGAATCACCCCTGAAAATAAGCTTCCATTAAAGCAAACTCGTTTACTTCAATTTCAGCCGAAACAGCGGTCCATTTACGTCGTCGTTCGTTATTTCCAGTCGCACCCACGTGCCTCGTTTGGGCTAATGGTCGTTCCCTCTTCTTGCATTATACTCTCATACGCAATACAGCGCCCGCAACACGTCTTTTTTATATCTCGAGGTCTTGTTTTCCTTCCGGAAAGATTAGGCGCTTTACTCAATTTCTGAGACGAGCAGAGGTTGCCGCCGAAGAGTTTATTTTTGGAAATGTTGTAACGGAAATTTTACTATCCCGCTAAGAAAATTTAACTGCGGTGGCTAACTCGTTTCCTCTGGGAACATCAGCACGAATCGTATTAAACGATCTTTGGGTCGAAGGAAAAACTGATTATTATACATGGAGGAAATTCATGGCCGGGATTCTGTAATGAAATGATTTTCAAGTAAACGTATTGAAATTGTAATCTATATTGTCACAAATTGCGGAACGATTCTCGTTGTAAAACATTTGCTACAATCAACCTTTGTGGTATGGTAAACCAGTATGAATGACATAAAGCCAAGGATGACACGTATTTTAATGATGAAATTCATGTTTATATGGTATTGTTAATTTATTATTTTTCAACTTTAACTTAAAATAATTCTCATTGTACGTATAGTTAAATATAAAATCGTCATTAAAAACTATGTACAAATTTGAGACCTGCAAAAAGCTTATTATTTTCCGAAAATAAAAAAGAACCCAGATTTTCAAATAGAACTTGTCATGATTCCAGTCTATAGATGTAATCATATTTCAGGTAAGGAAATTTGACTATGATATAGAATAATCTACTTAATTATCTATGCAGTGAAACATAGATAACCTATTAATTTGCATGCCCATAATTGAGTGTAATTCACTAAGAGATATACGATTATGTTGAATACGATTTGTGGAATCCAATGGAGGAAGGAATGAATGTGAAACAGATTCGACTGATTTTGGGTCCGAATTTCCATTCTCACAATACTTCTTCCTACGCATACCTCTTAGAATACTCCTTTCCCCCGCACAATTGATTTCCTATACGCATATTACGAATATTCTGGTTTTCGCTCTTTCCTTATAGCACAATCATTCAATAGAGAGATGATTTCATTTCCTCCAGAGTTAGTTAGCATTAAAGAACGGCATTCTTTAATTAGTATCAATTGACATCAAAGTACTCACCAACTGAAATGACTCAAGGAAAAGATTTTTAAAAGACAAGGTTAGTTAGTAAAGAATTTCGTGTGGAGCGTTCTCTCAGAGCTATGAAACATGCTTCTCGTATAGAAAGGTAAAATATATGGTCGAAACTTGGCACTATAGAAATGTAAAAAAGGAAACGAATTCATAAAACAGAAATGAACGTTCTGCATTAAATAAGTGAAGGAAGAACGCTTCCACAAACAACTTACTCCATTAAAAATAAAACATATTGGTCCTATGATAATGCGCAAAAGACAAAATAAGGGATTCAGTAGTATTTTGAAAAGTGCTTCGACAGCTGAGGTCGCCCGTGGGATCCCACCGGGAATCGAAGCCGGGACCACTTTCATTGAAGTTGCCCACACGGCTATCCGAGAAGGGATTCATAAATTGAAAATATAAAGCAATAAGATGAGAATATTCTCATGGATGCCTAATTTGTCTGCTCTAAAATAAAGACTACAAAGTTGACATACACGTCGTTTTTATGCAATTATTCTCTTAATTTATCTAAATAAATATCCTGCAAGTCGCCTTTCGGCATGTGAATTTGGTATTTTTAATATATATTTCGGGGAATGATAATTTACGGATTATAGCTTTACAGTACTGAAGTCAAACACTAATACAATGATACTTTCGTTAAAAAATATTTGGTAAACGACGAGTGACTGTAATGATTGAATGTTTTATATAAAGACGCACGCTTTGGTTTAACATACTTCATCGATGGGTGGAGGATTTCAACGGAACTAAACCATAGCACTTTATTGTAACTGTATAACATGATGAAGCAAAACTGAGAAGATGGTTGATGAAGAGGAGTGACGAGGTTTCGTTTGAAGAAAGTAGGACTTTGAACACTTCAAAGGAGAGCTCATTACAAACCTCTCCCGTTACTTCCCGCAGCCAAGGATCTAATAACGAAGTAAAACCAAATCGGAGAATTACACGAAAAAGTGTATGTGTTACATGCACGAGCCGAAGTTATTTAGATGAAGACGACTGATTGAATAACCGAGTAAAGTAGCGCTCAATAAACTGGAGTCTGTCAACAGAACGATCTGCCAATCACATCCGCAGCAATGAATTCCGTGCATATGAAATGGTAATTTCCACCGAGTCGTATGTCCCGCTGTGCCTTAGGAAATTCTCTCCCTCCTCTTCATATCCCTTTCTATCTTTTTCCGCTCTCATCGAGTTTCCCAAACTCCATCCCTTCTTTTCCCAAATGGAGGGAGGCCTTTGTAATTAAGTGCGGTTTGTAACCGTGGCACGAAATCCACATTTCCGGTTGGCGAAGTTTAGTGCGGGAGGAAAAGATTGGATGGAAGGGGCGCTGATAGGATGGATGGACGACCGGTGAAAGTAAACCTCCCAAGGTATAGCGATAATCTCAATGTCCACTGTCTTAATCTTAATTTTTACGTGGATGAGCTTTGTAATGACTGAAAAGCACGGATTTTTACATGAGGTAAATTAGAAGCTTGCAGTCTATTCTATTTCTGGTGATGAATGTATGAAATTTGGACGAAATTGATATGGTCGACGTTGATTCTGTTAAAATTACGCAGCGACCACGCTCATAGGAAAACACTTCGTAACTTCAACAGTAAATTTTTAATCTGAGATGCATCGTCAATCGTGAACAAGCAGCTAAAGATGTCAACTCGTTGACGAGAAATGTCGAATTAAAATCCTACTGTGGAAGTAAATAAGAACTTTGCTTTTCAAGATTATTATCTGGATTGAAATGAATGAATCTGTTCCCACCGGCCTGCTCAAAGACTGAAATAATGATTCTCACAAATTTGTTCTAAAATAGAGAATATTGCGTAGATTTTGATGAAGGTAGGTAAAAAAGCCTAGGCATGGAGAAAATGGACTGAAAACAACTTTTCTTCGTTTTCGTATCTAGATGTTGTCTAGACTTTTTTTTAAAGTTTATATTGATCTCCGAAGCTAAAATTAGCTTTTAATACGGAAAATGTATAGTTTTGCAGGATATGCCTGAGATATTTCTCATCCAATCGCATTTTGATCGCGTGCTGACCTCGGAAATCTTCCTTTGAAACTTTTTTCATTTCCAATAAGTATGAGAGCTTTGCATTCATCTCAAGAATACTCACATCCAGCTTAGCGGGAAAGATGGTAATTCGACCGCGGAAAACCAACATATCATTACTTAATCCCTTACAATACCACTCACATTGCACAAAATTAACATCCTTTTAAAGGTTCGAGTGAAGACGGGTTTGGCGTCTCAACTTTTCCGATGGCTTTTCCCAAGAGTCTAAGAGAGGCCTTCTGGGGGTATTTGAGGGGTTAATTGGAAACTTTCTGAAGCTGTCCGCAGGGTGTCTGCCGGCTTTCCTTTTAATTTCTGCGGGCGATATCCTTTTTTATCTTCCATTTAAGGAATCACTCTTTCTCCTCTTCATTTGCTTTACGTCCACGTTCCCACGATGCGACCGCATGCGTGCGTGATGCCAGCGCCAAATTCTCCCCTGTGGCCGTTAGCGGTAATACGATTCCCTTACGGCCGTTGCGCTTTTCCAGAAATTTAATAACGGCGTCCCTGAGGTGGGGGCGGACGCTGCTGAAAGGGTCGCCAGGGATGGGTTAGAACTTTTTCCTCGAACCCTCAGGGACTGCACCATGTGTCTTGCTAACATCCTATGTAACTTTTTTGAGTAGTTTACAAGTGGAGGACGACAATGGATGGGCACAAATTGAGAAGTACTTTTTAAGAAGTAATTAAGAGGTAATTTTTGAAGAGCATTTTGTGCGTACGAAAGATTAATGCAAAAGTTAAAATTAAACACATTTTGAGGATCGGCATTTTCGAAGACGTGGCTGAGGAAAATATTCTCGGAAAGTAATGAAGAAGCAACTTAATGGAATAATAAATAACGTATTTATTTATCCATAGCATGTAATGAATGGTATGTAAAATTATATTTATTGCAATAACAACCGAAACAAATCGAATAAAGTCAAGAATATACCAGTTATGGAGATAATCATATGAGAAAGCTGATAAATATCAGTATTGGTCAATATAACATACTGTCACATTCATTTCTAAAAGTTCCAAACGTTCTTTACTTCTTGTAGTAATAATTATTTAAAGCTTGCGTCAACAGCTGAGGTCATATTGCCAAATTGGACTTCCACCAGGAGTCGAACCCGGGACCGGTTTCGCCGAAGGTGAACTCACTTGGCTATTTGGGAGTCTTCTTTTGTTAATATGACATTAGAAATGTTTATTTAACATCAAAAAGCTTCTAGTGTGTGATAATCAATATTAGTTGTATTTTATAATGTCAGTACATTTCAGATAGCTTAACTCGGTGGAAACATTGTCGGGTGTAGAATTTTTTACATGATAATTTCGGATAGAATTCCAACGACACTTTGTTTCACTGTTACTTATTACTTGATTATCGCTCATTTTGTCACAAACCAAACTTACTTTACTTTAACTGTTGTTATCCTCCAAATCAGTGATTCCCCAAGTGGCAATACTTCACCCTCAGGACAGTGGGTTAATCTAGAGGGTCGCTTGCAAATATTTCATATCTTATAATATTTCTTTCAAATGAAATTTATTGGGCCATGGATATAAATAAATTGCAATTTATTGATTCATTTTATATGAATGTCATTAAATTTTTATTTTGCTTTTTTTATTGTCCAAATTAGATAATCCAGATAATAGTTATCATAGATTAGGATTGTGGAACGGTAGCATGAAAAAGTTTGGAAAATACCGTTCAAAATGAATTGGAATTTTCTCTATCACAAATGACGTCATCGAATTAACAGAGTTTACGAAAAGCTGTTATGTTATGGCTGAAGAAACTGTTATCTCTTAATTGAAAATATTTTGAATTTAAATTATTTATGTGATTTAACTGACTGCCATAAACTTAAATTTAAAGTATAATTTAGGCTCCAGAATTGTAATAAACATTTCATATCAGTATACCATTGGCAGTTAAGTCTGTCATTTTAGGATTAATCCTTCATTTAGATAAAATTCGGTCAATCTGATTATTATTAGCTCCCCATCGTGACAGATTCAGTGTACAATAGAGAAAAACAAAAATTTTTAGTAGCGGGATCGTAATAGGTTGGAAAAGTTGCCTTTTAGGCTCAATAATAAGTGTGCAAAAGCACGTTTCTGACCAAAGAGCCCAAAAATTCGAAATTTTAGTGAAAATTGCGTTTTTTTAGGTACGTTATTTTTTGACGGAGCATACATACATATGATTAAACGGCTGTTTTAATTCGTTTTGATTGAGGAACAATTATATTGAGCCATTGACACCGAATATGACGAGATATCACACTTTTAAAATTTTTGGAAACACCAAGTCCTCGCTGGTTCAGCTGCAGTGAGCTACCCAGGACTCATCACGAGGTGGTGCCTGCTAATCGAGTCCCTCCCGCCTACACACCCGTGGACGCATACCAGATAACTAGCTGATGTCTTTGAAGGCTGCTTTTGTTCTGATTTTTTGGTATTCGCGAGAGGATCCTATCGCCTATGAACCCGTTCATAGGCGATAGGATCTCACCATAGGCCACGATGCAAGGGTTCATAGGTTCTCTTGCATCGTGGCCTTAGACTAATCGTGAGGCCTCTGTGACTTCTTTTACGGTTCGTTCGACTGCTTGAGAATTATTTGGGAGGGCAAATAATGTAGCAAGCTGCTTTATAGGTTCCTTGGTTTTATCTTAGATGTTTTGAAGATCCTCGGGGGAAAGGCTGAAAGTAAGTGACAGTGACTTTATCCCAACCTATCAATTTTTCATAAGAAGGCACGTCGAACTTTTGTTGCGGGATGATGAACCGACAAACCGTTTGATGGTTAATTCAACATAACACCATCTACGCTCATCTATAAAGCGTTTAGAATCATAAAAATATTATGGCGGTACATATCACGATACTCTACTTCGAAGTTAGCACATTATTCATCTCGTTAATTTATCATACACACTCATAAGAGATCATGAAAACCAAAACGATTTCTAGGCGAGCGTAAAAGACATTATGTTGAATTACATCTTCAACAAGTTTTCGTGTTTGCAAAGGAAGGCATGGTGTAGCAGCTATGGACCTCCATAGTTTTACGGCTCTATCTTTCGCTGTGTGAATGACATACCACATTGGAACGTAGACATGTATGACAAACGTCGGGTTTTGGTTGCCATGTTTACTAATGAGCGACCTAAAATAAGAAAACAGGTAGGACATAGATTCAATAACGCAGGAAACCATTTACACTGTGAAATCTAAAACATGAACAATAATATTAGGTATGAATAGAACGTTCTTTAGTGAATTAATGTTTAACTTACTGCTATGAAATTACTACCACAGTGGCTATTGAGTACTTGCTGAAATAATTCATTTATTTTCGCACAAAACTAATTAGGAACACCCGTTTTAAAGGAGAATACCAAAGAAGCGTACATATAAGGCCATCAATTTAGCAGAGTTTTATATCAAACGTTTTAGTTTCTTTATGTTGCGTAAATTCAAAAATCAATGATCCCATAAGCCGCATATGAGATCGTGAATACTTATGGAAAATGGTGGTCCTTCATAGAAGTTTTTCACATATCAGGAAGAAGGATTTCATTACTCCACTCTTTTCCACTAAGCTCAAGTTCGTACAGCGAGTTTTACGGTGAAATCTTCTTTATAATTTTGGAATAATCTCTAGATATTTTTCTAAATTCGATTCTTATTAAAATTCAAATTCTTATTTAATTCAACTTCCTGTATAATTTTAAACTTCAAATTTTAAATGTATGGCTCATTTCGATTACTCAGGGGCGATGACTTGGGGTATTTGATTGACCCTTTCAGTCACCCTCAGTGACGCAGCAGAAAGAGGATCCCCTTTACATGGGTTGCAGTGTTCGACCGAGATAAGCCCAGTGCTTCGGCGGGAATCAGTTAGTCAGTGAGATAGATCCGCAGCTGTATACGGACGTTTCATCCAAGGACGCCAAAGACGCTTCGCCCAAAATTCGATTCAGGGGACCAAACACATTTCACTGGAGAGATGTTTTACCATAAGTATGATTCCTAAAGTAAATATTTAAGCGAGTTATCGAGAATTATATCGAATAAAGCTATCTGAAAGCTTTGATCATCGTACAAAATTTCAGAAGTGCGTATTTTGATTTGAAATAAAAATTTCTAACATAATAAGAAAAGTGACCTTCGGATAGCCAAGTGAGTATCGCGTTCAGAGTGTGAGCTCGTGTGTGCAAAATGATCTTCGCTGTCGAAGCACTTTTAACAATGCTATCATATTTTACCTAAGGGATTTTACAACAGAATCAAGAAATCAATGAACAAAATTATTGCTTAAGTAAATAACGATAATCACATGGGTTTTTTCTTAGAGGGGAGCTCTCTCCTGCTTCTCATAGTTATTTATTTTGAGTCTGCAAATTTTCTGTACTTGATGACGTTACAAAATACACATTCATAAGGAAGTTTACTAAAACTATCAATTGATTCTGGCAAGACTTTGTGGTAGGAAATAATGACTGACACAAATGAAAATAGACTTTTTATTCTGCTATAAGGTTTCGACGCGTCGTGTCATCATCAGGCAATATCAAAAAAATGTCCCCATCAAATATATATGCTCAAGGGGTGGGTTTTGTGAGAAAAGGGATTTGAGGGATACATAGTTCCCCAATCCTTTCCTCTGTCGTCAAATGCCTCTCCCCACACCCATCCTATATATATTTGATGGAGAAATTTCTTAACATTCGTAAGAAACTGATTCATACATTTTGCCATAATTGCATTCGTTAATTTAAATATATTTCTATCATATGTATGTTTAATTTTTGCCTTCCAATTATACCACCTCAAATTTTCCGTACAAATATTATTCGTTGAATTTTGTTATCCCAGTAAACACGTGTCATTTTCCAGCACGTGTATTAATTAAAGCGCATTATTTTGTGCTTTTTATTCGCTGATATCATTAAATTACGCAGCGGAATTTTATTCCCTAATGTATCGCAACGCATAATTGCTTTTGCTAAAAAGGCAAGCCCAATGTAATTTTTATCATTAGCGAAAATAGATTTCCGCAAGTTTATTTTTGTTTAATACGATATTTTGTGAGCTGCGTGATCTTCCCTTGTGAAGTACAAATCACGATTTACAGTACGTGCATTGCAGAGACCGCAGTTCTAAGAATGCGTCATTGTACGTCTCGAGATTAACGCTAGAGCCAACCTATTTTACCAACCTTCTTACCACTGGAAGTCCGATTTTCCATTCATCCCATGTCTCAAATTATATGATTATATAAAAATATAGTGGACCATTGATAGTCAAATGTATTTAAAAACCAACAAAACGTTTTCGATGGTTTGTTGGTTTTTTCAATACATTGTATAGATATATAATTTCATATTTTAAGTAATGTTGCAAAATATAGCATTCAAAGACAAAGAAAGAAAAAAAGGAGGGAAAGAAAACGGTGATACTTCACTGGCAAAATAGTATATCCACTAGAGGTAAACACCCACGGAGAGAAAAGGGGTGCGAAATTTTTAGTAAAGAGTGAATTAAAAATAGAGAGAGATTGAAACATTAATTACAAAAGTAATTAATATATGTAATAACCACATCAGAAAATAATTATTCTTTGTCATAAAACTGAAGATGTGATTATGTGATAATGAATAATATTGTAGTAAGAAAATTAGATTCAAAATAAGATTAAGATGTATACGTTAATATTAGTAATATAACAAATAAAAATCATAGAATTACAAGGAAGGTCATTTTTTCGTTTGAATAAAATCATAAATGGTATAAGTTCCCTTCAGTTTCAGTAACCTAATAGGCGCTTGTGGAAAAAGTATAAGTTAATTTAATTATAATAGCAATGTTTATGGACACGATTAATTTATGTAATACAGAAATTTGAAAATAATCATTAATTAATCTCTTTCTAATTTAATGGTCCATCTAAAACATAACTCTTGGTATAAGTGGTTGAAGTTAAGGTGCGCCTACAATCCAGGATATTTTACACAATTTCACTTATTTGAATTATTAACCTCGTCTGAAAAGTTTCCGACATTTCGCCATTTCTCGACATGTTTCCTGAAAATTTTCTGAAGATTTCCGACCCCAGATTTTTCGAGAAACATGCCGAGAAATGGCGAAATGTCGGAAACTTTTCAGACCATCCGTGTGTGTGTATATATATATAGGGATAGGGAGGGAGGATAGATATATAGGGACTCATCTGATTTAAAATAAAAATAACAGATTGAAATTAATAATTTAAAATGAGTAATTAGTTCAAAGGTTAATTTTAACTGTGACAACATTAGATAAAAATAAATTCCCTGTTTCAGGAATGTATTCAGAGTTTTTAAAAGACCAATTAATTTCTAAATATGGCTCTGGATTTTGTTCATTTTCTGTGGTAAACTTAAATCGCCTACTGGTAGGCTGGCGATCACTGCACTGGAGAGAACGTTTAAAATCCCCCATATTCTATTCTGAATTTCTCTATCGTTCGTTAATGATGCATCGGTTCTGTTGTTAAAAGTGCGCGTGATCGAGCGACCTCTGTGGCATCCAAGCAGAGGGCGTCAGTAAGAAAGAGGTCCTGAGTGCCACTCGGCGTGACTTTGAAGAAGCCGCTCTCCTGCTCTCGTGTTTAGCATTCAGAGAGATGCCCACTTTTCGGACGACGTGTCCGTCCCGGAATACCAAACAACGTCGCTCACGGTCTGATTGCGGCAGCACCGTCGCTTCGGTAACGAGTGGATTGCCTCTCCGAAATTAATATGAAGTGTAACTTTGAGGGCGCTACGCGGGTATTAATGAGGAAAAGACCGCACGGGTGTCCGTGCGTGTCCTCTGCATATCCACCGTCTTCTTCCACTTAAGACACCGGCCCTTACCCCAGTAACTCTGTTAGTCGTATGAATTATTAACGGTTGTAGTGTAGAGAATGTTTTCATTACGCCATCTACAGTTCCGCTTTCCACGTGGTTCTCGTTTAACACACGGTAAAAACACCGCTTGAAACGTTGCGATTGTTAGGCGGATCTCTAGATGCACTGCTACAGCCAATTCCCCGTCTCAGTCACCGAAAATTGCCTATGATATTCTTTCCTGAAAACGCTCTCTTTGTCCGAAAAACAGACCATTCTTAAAAATATACGACGAAAAGGCAATTAATATAATGTGACAATAGTTCACGAATCTAAATACATCCTCAGCTAATCGAATGAAGTAAACAAACGAAGATTAATTTTCGTTGTAAAGCTGCTAAGCACGATGTTATTATGTACGTTATCCATCTATAAAAATCAATTTATTGTTTAACTTAAATTTATAATCACTTTTAGAGATACTAGGGAAAAATATTTTGTGAATTCGCTCGCGAGGTAAATATTTAGATACTTTGTGGATTACTTGTAAGTGTTCACAGGTTAGGCTTTTAACCTAAGGGCCCAGGGTTCAAGTCCCTGTTCGGGCGATTTTTAGCGTTAGATAAAAGACGCGTCTTTAAGTGTTCACCCAAATAAAGACATTAATTATATATTATAATGACAGTTGTAAAATGAGAGTCAGGTTTGTTGAATGGAGTTTGCGTATTGTTTTTAAACTACCTAACTCTACCATTTAAATTTAATTTTTTAACCGTTGAATTTAAAAATGTGAAAGAACAGTAATTTCAAGCCCGATTCTCAATACGGTGATGTCTAAGGCGATATTATTATACCTTACTCTTCGAAATGTTGATTTCCTTATGATTTCTTTGATTAATCATTGCATTGTGTCAAGTAATTAATTTCATGTTACGTAATTTTTGTCACAGTATTGTCTATGTAATATATTTTGTCATATATGTTTGCGATTTCAATGTTATATACAGCCTTCCTGTACATCTCTTAGCTTGCGTCATCAGTAGTATGGTCCAGATTTTTCAAAGCACCTCTTCTTCGTGGGTGTTTTACTGCTGTGGCATATTTTTCCTAAGATAATACCTTCGTTCTTTTTTGCTTCCAATACTTATAAGGTTTTCCACTATATCACCGTTTAAAAATACACTATTTATCATATACTTATGACTGACGAGAGGTTAGATGAAAGAAGAGACTTTCTAGTATCGCCTAAACACGTTTACTTGACTTTCCTCCCTATCCAAAACGTGTCCTTTTAAAATGCATACGAACTAAAGCAAATGAAAAATTCTCATCACTGCAGATATAAGGTTTTAAATTCGAAAATTATTCTCCTTAAAATTGTCCATTCGTATTACGCAAAGTTCCTGGAGTTTCAAACTGTTGACGCCTAAATCACTTTTCCCCTTTATTGATCGTGTTCTACTCTACATATGGATGCGTTTCGACAATCAAGCAGTTGCCTCTGGAAGTTGACCTGAATCACTGGGAGATTGATTGAGCAGAAAGAATGCTCACGTTGAAATGCTTCCGATCGCCAACCGATGAATATTTATCGCCATTTCATACTACAACTCGCATAATTAAGGAAAAGATCCCGCTTGCATATTCTACGAAAGCTATCTCTAGAGGTGTGTTTATCTCATGATTCGAAAATATACATCATTTTCTCTAAACTGAACTTAAGAATTGAAACCAAAGATAGTTATTTACTCATTTTCAATTTTTGGTTCCCAGAAATGCATTTATAAAAAACTATTTATGTGTGTAATTTAATTTGTAATCCATAAAAATTTTATTTATAAAAACTCCATGGGGGAAAAGTTTACCAAACCAAAAGGTTAGATTTAATACTATATATATATTTAATATAATACAAACTTAATATAATAAATATTTGTTATAATGTCGCTATAATGTATCAGTGTGCTGTACCATACGTACTGTACTTTGCGCTATGACTTTTTATCGTGGAATTTATTTTACGTTAATAATTACCACTAAAGAGGATCGGATTATCTATGGCTTATTGTATATTTTATTTACCTTTAACTGGAGGAAGGCTTACTAAAAGTGTAATTATGAATTGCAACTAACAACTACTAATTATTTTCTAAAACCGATGGTAGTGAAGAATATGTGATAAAAGCTAGAAATAATCTAATAAACTTGAATGAAATATATATGATTTACAATAGAACCGGTTTAACCCGGTTATTCGTTGGCAAACGTAGCGAAACAGGAAAGGTTTTCTAGTGGAAAGAAAAATATTATGGTTCGAAACAGTGGTAAGAACACATTAACATCCTAAGGGAAAAAGTTTTCAATCCTAAATGGAAAACAATTGGAAGCAAACGTACCTTTTATTTGCACTGGAATTTAATTCTCCTCGAAAAATCGAAATGAAAGTCATGTTCTGAGCAGAAAACCATTCCGTTCGGAAACTCGGCGATTAAAAAAAGCATGTCTCTCAAACGTGAAATATCTCGGAAAAAGAGGTTCTGGAGAGAGCGCAACGGAGAATATCAGTGGGGAAAAATAAAACAGCGATATCAGATGCAACATTAACTCACATGCAACTGCGGAAGTCGTTTGCATTCTCAGGGTGTCACCTTGTTCCGACAATTCCCTTTTAAGGATCGGAAAATACGCGAGTCTCATCACAGCAAGAACCCCTTTTTCTCAGCCTTCCGGAGTAAACATCGCTTCGTAGAGAAATTCCGATGAAATCCGTTTTTATCTCCTTCCCATAGGAAACAATAGCTTACATAACTCGAGAAACATAAGCGAGAACTAGGTCAACGGTCCCCGAAATTATAACGGGATGACCTCTTGACCTTACACAGGTGCCGTGTTTTTGCACAGGGAGATGCTGCCAAAAGAGGAAAACAGAGTGACCTCGGAGGGTTCACGGAAGCATGGCGTCCTACATACACACCAAGGCGTGCCTTAACATCGGAGACACTGGTGGAGAATGCAAAGGAAGAAGAAAAAAAAGCATTCCTCGTGTCTTTCTCTCGCTCCCTGAGGGCGCGCTCTCACATAAGTAATAATCCTGATGCGATTAAAGTAAGGGGATGGAGTTTAAGGGAATTGTCAAGGGTTCGTGGATTGAATTATTTCGACGGGCACTTGCTATAATCTATTTTTATCTCGACTCCGATTCCAGCTAACTATTCGGATTACGTAATCGGTGGGGACGAAGTTTCGGGTCTGGAGTGGAATAGATAATCAATCTCCTTTACCCCGGAGACCACTAAATTTTAGCGATTCTGTGAATTTCTGTACAAAACGCACGAGTATCCTTGAAGGGAAAACTTTCTGCGAAAGACTCCGCCGTTCGAAAATAGCGTTTTCTTTGGTGGGCGTCTTGATTCCAATTTTTCTCTTCGAGAAGTTTTCCAGTTTAATCATGCGCCGCGTCAAAATGTACGCAAACGTTAATTTGAGTGAAATTACCCTCAAATTTCTCGGGCTGATTGCTTCGTTTTGTCGCCGCATTCCCACTCTTTATTTCATTTTTCTCTCGTTTTTTGTCCGAAATTTATCGCTTTCTCCCCGCCTCATGAATTTTATTCTCATTCTTCACGTCATTCAACTCTTTCATTATTCTACTTCGCTTTTTTGTCGCTCTCCCTCATTGGCGACACTGACTAATATACATATATTTACTATTTTCTGCCCAGCATTTATCTAATCATGAATCGAAATTAAGTTATTTAAAACAAATACATTGTTTAGTTTCGATTCCCTTCATCTACTATGAGAGGTCTTCATAATTATGATTTTCCTTACCGTTTACTATTTTGGATCTTCAATTGTTCTCCATATCTCTTGTTTCATAAATTATATTAGTGGGCTTAATTTTAATTCGAATAAATTTATTCGTGTCCTTCCTATTAGTATCCCAGCTGACATCAAACGTGCTTTTCATCTTCAATGCCCTTCTTACATTATATTTCTTACCAACTGGTTGTTCTATTACTTAGAATTTTATAATTTTCACTTAATTTAGTTAGGTCTTTCTACATTCTCAGTTTCCAAATCCTCAGAAATTTACTTAGGTGGTTCACTAAGTCCAACTTTGAACCATTCAAACCACAGAAGGTTACTTTCTTTGTAAAAATGTATTGCTGAATTTCGATTTCCAAATCCTTTCCTCGAAATGAATGCCGTACATTTCATATGTGCATATATATGGGCCATATAAATATCCAATATATTCTTATGAGAGCTCAGAAATCGCATTGATTGTAAGCGAGACTAGTTGTTTATAACCACAACATCATACAAATTTTTCGTTTTCATTGCTCTAATTCTCGAAATTTCAAACCCAAAACTATGCCGCATGAACAAAATGAGAACATTTACTCAATTTTTCTTCTTTAAGTATTCAACTCGATTTTACAGGACCGTCATTTCTAATTTTATTTTGCAAAATAAAAATGTCTCTAACGAATCGAAACCATTTCAACGTGAAATTCAGATGAGATTTCGAGTCGTTAAGAGTCGAAGCCAAGATACTTTGGGCAATGACATGTCCATTAGACCTCTTCCTATATTTCATAATTATATATATACTCCGAACAGCGGCTGGTTTGGGTATATGTAAATGAAGTGCATGTAATTCATTTTCAAAAATTACTCCCACGCATTTCTTTCAGGAGTTACTGACATCGGATGAATAAGTCTATAAGTACATATGCATCGTATATATGTGTACGATACGATATACGTCGTATTATATGTGATAAAACGGAATTTAGTTCTGAATGTATGAGAGATTCGCTTTTCTATTCACGAAAGGGAAAGCGAAAGAGAAAAAAAACGTCGTCGGCGTTTTTGCGACTTGACCTATGAACGCGCAAAAAAATATGAATAAGCAATGAGTCCATCAGCACGGCAAAAAATGAAATGACGGCGTCTCTATTAACTAAACCTGTTGAGCAATATCGGAATCTTTTTGAAGCATTAGCAGGGGAGAGCCTGTCATCCCTTTCGGATGATAAAAAATGCAGCGTCTCTTTCGAAACACTCTTCTTTAAATGCATTTGTTCCCTTTAAATGCTTTCGATCCGTGCACGACGCATCTAGCGGATAAAAGAAAATGCACGAATAGATTGGAATCTACATGAAGAATCACCTTTAATGTTTCATTTTATGAACGTATGGTTGGTTGCAGAATGCGACAGATTTTCTACGAATTTTTAGGGAAACAAAAAGGGGAGAATTCAGCTATCGGAAACACAAGGATCAGGTCAGATCACTACGAATTACGAGAGATAATATTCAATTTTATTTTAAAATACATGCCGTAGAATAATCATTTGCTTTACTACGGAGAGAACATACAAAATATTGAGTTATAATTAGTATTTCCAAAAATTGTTGGGAATCATGGATAAACTTTACATATTACAATTATTATGTATAGTGTATTCTATGAAATGATGTGTAGATTTGTTCTATAATGAATTCCTTCTCCAAGAGAACAACGGATACTCTTGAATTTCTAAAATTTTAAAAATGTCGTAAATTGTGAGTTCATAAGCAGTCTTATCGAGACCTCAAAATAGCCCTCAGCTAACGCCTATTTATAAATTGGAAAGAGTAATACATACGTTTCATTTAAACTTATGCAGCTTAATTCCTATGGGGAAATATTAATTTTACTCGATCTTTCTGTAAATTTCTGATAATTTCTTTCTTTTTACCGATATTTTCTAGATTGTCGTTTCATTTTCGGATAAATTTTATCTGTAGTCATTGTGCAACATTGTATTGTAAAATCGTGAATGTGATACACATAGTTCACTTCATAGTTTATATGACATGAAAATGATGCAAATCCTTACAATGAATTAGTAAATAAGTCCCTCACGCTACGACGGTATTTTGTACCTTTCTCTTCCTAAACGAGGGTAAATGAAATGATTATAAATCATTATGCTTTCACACCTTAGTCGCCGAAATGCGCGATTTTTAGTAATCCGTCGGCTCTTTCTTTTGGATCAACACTTCAATCGGAGAGTACTTCTTAATTCTTAATAGAGTACTCTTCTTAATGCTCCGTTTGTCTTCTAAGCATCATAGGAATACTCATTTCTAGGAATAACACACATAATAAGAACAACTATAGTCCTGGCATTCCTCGTTACCTAGAAGCCTCTGACCTCTGATTCATTAATAATCTTTTGTCTTTTCTTACCAGAGTAATGAAACAGAAAGGATGCAGGATCAAATAATTCTGTAACTAATATTTACTCTCTTAGAAATGTATTTAAGGTCATGGAATATTACGCGCATTTTAGCACAATCGAAGAAAGAGAATTTAAATACGAATGTAATATTAATTGTATTGACATTTGATAGTAAAGTTTGATCGTACTAATCTATAGGCCAATTCAGGAAAACACGAACTCAAATTGGAATTTTTTCCATCATGAATATCTTTAACGATCTTGAACTTTGACGATAAAAATACCTTTCACTTCTTTCCTCCCCTTAAGTCATTCCAAAAATACCTCCGTTCCTTCCGATTATTTTTCTTTCATTCCGTTTCTTCAGTCGCTCTTCCGCCAACGCTTCATTCACTGCGATCGTTTCTTTTATGGCTTATCAACCCCACACGTTTTTTCTTTGCTCCTCAAAATAACCTACTAGTATTTCTATACATTTTTTTCGATCTTTATGTGCATTCTCTATTATGATTGTTTTTTTCATATCTTTATCTCTTACCGTCGCTCATTATCTTCAAATGCGACCTTAGTAACTTCAATCGAATTCATTTGATTCCAAAATTAATAAGAAATAGTACGTTGTCCATTCCATTTGTTGGCTTACTTTTTCGCTATCCACTCAATCTTTATTGCAGGAGAGATTTTTTTCTACCTTTTGTAATTAGTATATGAGCTGTATTGAATATGTATACTGCTGTATAAATTTCGAATGATATAAAAATATTAAATTCAAATTTGCATGAGTTCCCGAAATGTTTGATTACTTCGCAATTAATTGCCAGTCATGTTATGGAACCGTAAACAAGAACATGGAATAGCAGTAATAAATGTCTTTTAAGAGATTCTTGGGATAGAATTTCTCCTTTTTTTCCTCTAAGTGGTATGAAAACCAATTCCTTCTTTTTGTTATGTAGTGAAGGACCATCCTTTCATATTTTAGGGTGATTGGATTCAAAAGCAACTTAATTCGCCTCCAGAATTTGTTCATTAATAAGATAAGTCCATTAAAAAGGATATTGCAATACGGCTCGATAATTATTTGAGTGACTTTCTGAAGTGATCCTTTTTGCTTGATTCCCGCGTGTCTCGTTTGGATATAATTTGTTCGTTATAAATCCATCTCAAAGATGCGCGATATTTTTTCTGTTTTGTATAAAACTCAATTCTTTCCCTTCTCTTACATTTAAATAGTCTTCTCTGTTGTGATCCTGCGCTTCTTAAATCTAGTTTTGCTTTCCAAAACATTAAAGTTCTGTTTTTGTTATCTGATACGGATTATTGAACTCTTTTTGGTGAGGTTAAGCAGGAATGGCTTCTTTTCCACCTAACCTTTGCGGATATTCTATGAGAACATTCAATTTAATTCAAAAGTAGTATCTACATTTAACTTACATCTCTGGAGAAAAAATCAAATATAAGCATAACAAGCAAAAGATATAAATGGTACACAATATAAGAAATCATCATATACAAACAAACAGATGTATAAAAAGCAAGCATATAGTTTCAAACTAAATTGAAATACAATTAAATATAAAAGAGTTTGATGGAGGGAAATAAACTTCTCAACTGATTCATTACTTGACCCCCTCAAGAAGATACCATAGCTATCGAAAAGTGCATTGGGTGGTTCCTAACAATTCCTTGTAATCCGGAATTTCCATCTCTTGGTCTTGTCCGACGTTTACCGACGCTTCGACTATCACAGATTTTTTTATGAGACCTCTTATTCATTAATTCCATTTTCCTTTCTTTCGTCAATAACATTCATCGCAATTTTTACGGCGTTGCGACGTTTCTATTTGTTTATAAATATCTAATTGCTGGTCCATTGCTTTTTTCTTTCCCGAATTCTATTTCCCTTTACTTTCTTGGTCGTCCTCTTTATCACTCAGTCTGCCTTCTTCCTTGATCACCTTTCCTTGAATAATCCTTCTCTCCTCAATTATCTAATCCTCTCATTCTATTCTTAATTAGTTCGTCCCCGTAAATGATCGAATGGAGTCTTTTGTTTTTCCAAAATGAAGGCGTCTGAAGAGTGCTTAAGAGTGAATGGAGAAGCGATGCACTTTGGTTTCGATGCGCCTCTATGAATTCACCGTCGAATCACCGTTCGAAAGAACTTGGCTTTTTTGTGCACCGAATGATGACTCTGAGTGAACTCTAAGAATAATTTAATGCCTCGGATGCTTGCCGAAATGTGAGACGAATATTGGATCGCCTGATTGGGTGAAGTACGGTGGGTGGTAACCGTGAAAGAACCCTAAAAATATAAGTGCACGTGGTGTTAATAAAAGTTCAAATAAATTTTAAGGCCATGTATAAGGTGTAATTATATCACACGCTCTTTTAGTTAAAGTATATACTGGTTTTCTGCACTCGTAAGAATTAAAATACGCTGAAAAAATGAAAAATGTAAATAATATTGACGAGGGATGTAAATACTATTTCAAATAAATTTTAAGTTCATGGACTAATTATTTAACACGCTGTTTTTAAGTTAATGTGATATATTTAATCATATTCTATGTTGGTTTCCAGTAAGGTTTATAGAGAATTGTTCAAGTTGATTGTTAAATTCAAATGGTGTTAGTGATTGTAGTATATTTATTTCGTATTTTTTATTACTCATTTATTTTTAACAAAGTGGATATTTATATTATAAATTAGTGTAGTTACTGAAATGTTAGTCAAATTACGGGATTTTTAAGTCCTTTTGTTCCGTAATTTCATGCGTAAAATTTAGTGATATTATTTAGTAGTGTAAATAGACGTCGCCACCTGCCCTAGTGAATAAATGTGGCAGTATATAGAATATTATAATGATATACTTTGTTATTGTATATGAGTTGCCTGAGCACTAACTATCGATTAGTTATTCAAATATCATGCTTGGACTTGATTTAGGAACCTTCAAATGAAGGAAAACGGCAAAGTCTTCAAATGTTAGTCGAAGATAAGAAACTTCTCTATTTCATACGCATTTCTTCTTTCTCTCTCCCTCATTCCATCTTTAAGTTATCCACCGATCTTGGATTGCTTCTTTGTATTTGTTTCCAGCCGATCAAGTTTCAGAACTTCCTCTGCAAATTCTATTATGGGGATAATGAAGAGAAATGGGGCCAACCTCACCTTAGAATTCCGCGGGGTTATTCATTAAAAATATAACTGCATTGAAGCTCGGAATCGCTTATCTAAATTAAAATACCCACTCTTCTCCCCTTTTTATTCCGTTGACTCATGCGCTCACTTCACTTCTTATGCGCCTCATTCAAGTTCATCTCTTTTCGGGAGGCTGCTTTAGCCAGTTAAGCTATCCGGCATCAACATTCTCCTATACTTTGAAGTCAACGGGGTGTGGATTCATTTGTCCCAAAAGGGTCTGAAAGAATGTTTTGGCCGGATAACTTAAGATTGTCTTAATATTATAAATTGAGGGGAAAACTCATTGACAGTTGAGTCATTTGGAGTTTTTGAACCCTCGGACAGCAAATACGTATCCCAACTCAAATAAAATACGACAAATTCCATTAATATATCAATTAAATAAATCAAAGAACAGTATCCAACCCTAATCGAATTTTGTCCATTTAATACAATTTTCTTCGCTTCGCCTTGAAGGTACGCATTCGAAATGGCTCAGCGAAAAGAGCATTTAATTGATCAATGAAAAAATAGATTAGTTCTCTTAAAGAGAGAGAATAGCTTTATTCCTCTGCGATGGTGTTTTCAGGCCGGAATAGTCAAAATAACGAACACTTCCTGAACTCTATTTTAGCAATCGTTACTATTTCATTTATCTTGTCTTCCGATATTCGATTTATTCATTTTCTATAAAATTTAATTAACATGATTAAGAGACCACTATGGAACTCACGGTTCGGTAACCCTGCTTAATTATTTCATCAGTTGAAGTTCACTGGACGAATATTAATGGTCATTTCCTATTATGCTGTGAGAGAAATACTGGACTTAAAAAAAAGAAAACTTCAAATATGTACATTTCTGATTTGAAAAATTTAGGATTCTCTTATTTGAAGAGTTAAAAATCTCCTTTTTTAATTAAGTATTCATTTTAAATTATAAATTTCAATTTACATAATATTTTACCTTGTTTTAAATCACCCGAAACATTAGACCATTAGATAACATTTTTATATTATACAAACTTGTTTTATGACAGTATAAAAGCTGCTTTCTTGTTAAAAAAAGGTACTCGTCTAACTCTCGAATTTCTAATTAAATTCTCACTTTATATGCCTTTCACGCGAATAATAGAGAGATGTAATCCGCAGAAGTGGAATTATAAGAGCATCCGGTATCATTTATGCCCACATAAAGAAAGAAATAACATCGTTGAATAGATAGGTTGCGTCGGAATGCCACATTAATCGGATACGGGCATATCTAGCGGTTCAGTTGTCTCAATTCCCCACCACTTCCTCCACAAACCATGGCAAACTCAAGATAGCGCCATAATGGGGGTCTAAGGAAAACACAGCATTAGCACTAACCTGTCACCTCACACAAACTACCGTTTTTCCCTCACCGCAGCTGAGATTGCCAATATATACTCGACGCCGTTCTCAACACCGGGCGTCACTTGCAATCCGACGCCATCTGCTACATCTTGCGGAGCGAAATTATTTTTACTCGGAAAAAAGCGGGTTCCCCTATTTAATTTCGCCCAAAAGAAATAGAGGCCCTCCTTGAGCGTTTGACGTCTGAAACGAAAGATTAGTTTCTTTAGTGATGTGACGTGCGATGGGATTCAATTTACCATAGTGTGTCACGCGACGCTTGTTACGCTAAATGAATAGCTAACGCGGATAGAAAGAGAAGTGAGGCTCTATATGTATGTTAATTGCACCTGTCGAACTCCTGAATTATCTACGAGAGAAACGGTTGTCATTTGTAAGCTAAAATTGGCCGATAATGTGCCTGATTGCGGGACTGAATTAGGTTAAGAGTTCGTTGCAACTATTCAGTGAGGATCTATCTAATTACTGTTCCTATTGAAGGTCATTTGATGTCTGGCAGTAGTCGAAAATTAAAAGGAAGATTTATTCACTCGCAAAATCTATATTAAGTGTATTTTTGGGTGAGTTTGAGCGTAATGCTGGCAACCCAACAGTATGTCTCTTATACACTACAGAAATTCTTTGAAATAAACAAGAGATATGATTAAACTACAATCGAGATGCAAGCAACTTCGTCAAAGAAAAACGGCCAACGAATCTGTGTGAGAGAATAGAGTAGAACACGGCTTCATTGAGTGCGAGACTATAGTATAGTATCTTTTCTTGAATCGAACCCTTATTATTTCAGAATAAAGTAAGGACAAAAGTAATTAAAAAAAGAGGAAAGAGGCTGATCCGTGGTTTAAAAAATACTTAAGTCAAGTACTTAGAAAAAAATCTCCACTGCAGGAACATGCCCTCAAGAAGAGGTGTGGGAGGGACCTGAATGAACTCACAGATAATAATAGCTAAATTTTAAAGTGGAAGGAAATTATTTTATAAAATCTGAAAGGAAAAATTTGACAGTAAAAGAAAAGAAAAAGCGCGTAGCGATGTGGAAAAGTTTTCTCACTTGGAGGACTATGAGATTAGAAAATATTATTTTTTAAATAATAAAAAATAATTCGAAATTGATGAAAACTACTAATACTTTCTAAAACACGGTATAACTTATATGTTACTGCGTTAAAATAATAACAAAAATATTGCTCCAATAAATTTTACTTGCATTCAAAAAAAGTGATAGCATGCAGAGAAAGTTATATGCTTCAATTATAGAAGAGTTCGTAGAAAATGTTTTAGTTCCAAGATATACTATATGTGGTTATATCTACATATTTATGGTGGTGAGAGAGATATTGGTATCTAAATTAAATAAAATGTGAATGAAATAAAGAAATTATAATGTTGATCATCACTAATTAATCTGATGTGGCCGATCTCAATTTTGTAGGAAGGAACGAAATGAAAGGAAAAAAGAAATAAAATTGAATTTTTGAAAAGACAATGAATTTACTTATTACGAAAAAGTCTCGTCTACAAATAGACATTATCAGGAGATTTCTACTTGAAGACGTAGCTAGTGGTAACAGATAAATTTATTGCCCGTGGAAATTATATTTTACTTTATTCTATAGTAATCCTCAAGTATAACCTTACTATGAATGAGATACATCATTGTTTGATGGTTTACATAAAATCTATGTAAGGTAAAAAACATATTTACTTCCTGCTACTCAGGACCTGATGATGTAGTTTCGCAACGAAATGTAGGTCTAGTTCTATTTTTACAAGTGGTGTAGCAGATGTAATTGTCATGATGCCGTTAATCCTGTTCATACTGCTCCAAAATGCATCATACTGCTGTTTACGTCATGTCTTAGTAACCAAACCAAGTGCTGTTTTGTTGGAAGACAGTCCACGAAGCCATCGACAGAGGGGCTGAGATGGATTAAAAGATCGGCAGATGTTGCTTTCTTTTAAATTTGCATGCAGATGGGAATAGAGGTCCCTTTAAACGTATAGATAAATACGTCGCTTAAGAAACTAGCTGGCTATGGAGCGATTGGCTCGTGGATCACGTGACATAGGACCGTATAAAAAAGGAGCTATCGTTTGTGATTGCAGACCGAGGTAATAACCGCAGAGGTGGGTCTACAATGGCTTTATTGCGTCACCGATCCGCCATCCGAAAGCGCCGGGTTCGAGGCCGACTGGAATCAAAAGGTCTTTGACGAGCTCCCATTTGATCTATCCCATTTGACCTAAATGCATTGTGTTCGCCGTCCACTCTTCCGTAAATCCTCAACTTTTCGTTATTACGCTGCGATTTTCATTGATCTGAGCAAAGCAAAGATTTTCTGTCCGTTTCATGACATGCCTCCTTTCTCTCATATACCTAAAACTGACTACGTATTCCTTTTTGTAAACCAAATATTGCTTATCTTTTCCTCGCGTATCTTATATAATAATCATCGATGTGTATATATTTACGTATCTAACGCCACATGGAAAAGAAAACAAATTTCCCGCATTTTCCGACGAGATAGAATTATAAAATTTAGAGATTCGTTCGATGAATTCTTATATGTCGATGTATTTTGTCCAGAGTATTATGAGCTCGAATCAGGACGAGAAAGAAGTAAGAAATACACGCACAGATTACTTTGATCAATTGCAGACTTCTTTTGTTCAGCATAATTAAATAATTTATTTATAAATTATTCAGTAATACAAAGTATAAGAAAAACCAGGTAGTAAAAAATAAGAAAAGAAGGACATGAAGGATGAAAAGTACGGTGGATGTTTGCAAGAAGAGCATGAAAATATACTATTGACTAAAAATAATAACAGAATTATGAAACCAAATCTCGCAATATTAACAGCCGTTTATTTTGCAAACATCTTTGAGAATTCTTAAAAATGAATAAAGTTAAAGGGTAAAAATAGTGATTTTGTAGTGATGTTACATTCTGTAGCGATGCGCGAATCGGGCTCTTCGAATAGAATTCGATTTCACTAAATTATTCGGATTCTCTGAACGCATTGTTTCCCTTTCACTGTTTTTAAGATTCACAAAATGGAGTTCTCAACTCTTAAAATAGCATTGCAAAATAAGGCATTTTTACATACCATTTCGTATTTAGAGTCATTTTGATTATTAAACTAGTTTTGGCAATTATGGTACTTATATAAATGTGCCATAAAAGTATCATTTAGAAAATTGAAAAGGAAACGAGAGAGTAACGAAAATAAATTTCCGCAACTTAATTTTGTATTCGAATTTTGATCCAATTCAACTCAATTCACAGATGTTGATTCGAAATTTTTGTGCAAAAAAATAATTCGATTTAAAATCTCGAATATTCTCCCAACTCCATTTATTTGCATCCTTCGTTTAATCAAATGGAAAAGACTCTTTCGAACGGTGGGAATGTAACTAAATGCCGTACTTATAGGAGTATGAGTTGTGCCTTACTTTTGAAGTAAAGGGACTGCCAGAGACTATAAATACAGCCCTAAGAGTTCGAGGGAAGAAAACAGGATTTTTACGTTAACTTTTAGGCGTCTCCCATCTTATTTAAACAGACGAAGGAGAAAAAAATAAAAGCTATCCCGCTTGGCGGCGCTGCGATCGACGACCACAATGAATGATACACCCAACCGAGAGTTTATTTTAGATTCCCTCAGCGTTTGACTTCAATTACAGCTGCTCGCATTTTATTTCCCCTGTTTATGTCGAGGAGGGCTTTTCATTCAATAGAAAAAATATCGGCACGCGATCCCTCGATTCGCAGATTAGAGAGGACGTCGCTAGGCAGCGCCACAGTCCACGTGCCCCAATTTTAAGCATCAGAGTCCATTCTTTTAAGGAGTAGATTATTATCGCTCCAATTACATCGGTGTAAAAGAATCATTTGTTCTCGAGGGAGAACTCTAGAGGCGCTCATTAGTTATGAAGAAATCTGACGGTAGATGTCTAATATGGATATTGCTGAAGTGAAGTTCTTCAAGGGACGGCGAACAAAGTTTGGGAAAGAAGTTTAACGGCAAAATGTAAGAGTAGGTCACAAGATATGGATCGGATAAATGTAATTTGATTTGAGATGGTTAGCACAATGCCGTCTTTTTATGTGCCGCATTTACAAGCAGAAGAATGTTGACGGGAAAATTTGAAATTGAAATCAAGTTCGCCACCAATCTTAAAATTCAACGACATTTACGGAAAAATTGAAATTTGACAATTTGAAAGTATGAATCGAAAGATATAATTTTTACAGAAAAAGTAATATTGATAACATTTTAAGGTTGAGGTGTAATTATTCAATACCCTTTAGTGTGTGTATTATATATACGCATTTCTCGTTTCGACACGGAATAATTTTCAATCATATTATCAAAATGAAATATTACAGCGCATTTTTATTAAATATTTGTATTAAATATTACAGCGCATTTTTCAATCAGTAATTTTATCGTAATTTTAATCCACATTTTAAATGTTTGCTATTTATGGATCATAAACGTGCGTGACGGTTATTACCGAAAAGATACGCATTTATTTACATTGGATTTATTTTAATGATATCTGTATCAATTAGCATTCCTTACCTGATGAAATTTCATAATTAACGCTAATGAGGTATTGATAAACATATCACGGGTGCCATATATTGGCAGAGAATATTTAATTTGCATCTCTTCGCCGACGAAATGCACTGTTTTGTCATGAGGAATGAATACCATTAAGCTAAACATCAACAATTTGGATCATTGTTAATTAAAGTACTGCAATGAATTATGAGAAATGATTTATACATGAAATATTTAAATTGGTAAGATAGTTGACATAGTATAAGTTTATACTCCTGTTTGGAATTGTTCCGCAGTCCTGTTCAAGAGTTTCTAACCACCAAACAAATTGTTTTTGTAAAAAGGGTTAGTTTTTGGAGAGTAATTGAAACGAGTTCTTTCTGTGCAATATTAGAAATTATAGTCCTGCAAAAGGCAGTCTCCGGTGACAAATCCATAACATATGGCTTGAACTTGACGTTCAACTTTTCGTGTTATCATTCTCTTTTAATTTAGCAAAATATGCTGTAAAATTAAATTCTGTTTCGCTTCTCCTAAATCCATCCCGTACTTTCGCTGATATTTTTTCCCTTCTTTGACTATTCCATTTATTAATTTTTAAACTTCCGTACTGAGGACCTTTATACTACATAAATTTGACATCAACATATCGTAGCCATTTACTCTGATAGGGTTGTGAATAGAGATCTCTGAAATTGATTTTTATATTCATTGATGATGTACTTTTAACATTCCATACCATTCAGAAGAGACAACGTAATCATTCCGTATCGGCTTTCTCAGCCACCGCTTTCTCGAATCGGGAGTTATTTTCGATTATGAAGAATCTTTTTAATTTGGAATCGTGTTCCGTAATGCTATTCTTAATGAATGATTATTTCATTTCTATAAGTGTACTCAATCACACTTTATGGAAACGCACCACTCTATCTGCTTATTTATGTTTTATGACTGCATTCACTCCACTCGGGAGGATAATCTCTCCCAATCCCAAAAGCAGCACAACACATGCAATTATATAGCAAATAATATGCTATTTCAATTCTACATTGCGAATTACAATTACAAAAACTTTAAATAACAGCAAAATAGTAATTAAAACCAACTATACAATTTAGTGCAATACAATATCATATACCTAAAGTATACATTATAACCTTTCTCAGTTCATAAAATATGCATAATATGGAATGAAAAATAAAAACATAAACTAAGTGTTAATTAAATAATAAAAAATAGGATAATTAAGGTGAATAACAGTGATAGAATAGTTGAATAACGGAGAAATATCAGCATCCCTACGTTACTTGTAATCATGAACATCATAGCATTTATTGTAAACCGCCCTCACTAAGGGAATTATAACAGTATAAATGAAAGAACATAAGGTTGAGGAAGTACACAGAATGTGGGAGACCACGTCTCAGTCATGCCAATATTTTTCATGTGCTAAAGTATTTGAAAGATTAAGATGAAAAAAAAAATTGAATTCTAAGTCTGTGATAAGCTGATGAAAATTGTTTGCTAGGCGCAGATGTCTATCCTCGTACTTCATCGAGAATTTGCTTCACTTGACGGTTAACATGACTGTAATGCTGGAAATAACACAGCAGCACCAAAAACTGCTTAAAGATTCTATCTTAAGCATACATATTTTTGAGGAATTTATTAGTAATCAGTAACTGCGGTACCCTCTGCACTGGTTTTACCACCAACGTTTTATTCCTGTAGCTTAAGGTTATTATTCCATGTCTAACGGAGAATATATCTTATTCTTTGATCTAGAAATTATTATAAAATGATCGCCGTTTGTATAAGATATAAACATTTGTAAGACACTCTTCTACGCACAATATTGAGCTTACGAAAAATCTTTACTTGATTAAAAGTAAATCTTCCTCAGTCCTGCCAGTGAATCTCTTCTACATAATCCAATCAGACTATCGTTTGAAAATGTGTTTTGAAAGATACGCGATATGACTTGGATCCAATTCATAAATGAATACGAAATAAATGAAGCTGGTGAAAGTAAAAATGTAAACCAGTTTTCACGAGGAAAACTAGTTCCTCATTTATCAATAAGAATTGTAGATGAAGTGTAGAAATATTTCAAGTATGGCGTTCTGTGGTATTTCGTATAGTTGTGTGTCTAATAAATTAGGAAATAGTTTTTCTTGGGAAAAGTCGTTTCGTTTTTTATTTCTTCCACCGTTTTGGAATACCGCAAAGTCACTCGCCAATCTGTTGAGTTCAGAAATGAATGAAATTTTCATGAAGTTCTACAACAACCTTATTGCATAACGTTTATAATACTTAACTATTTCCTAAAGAGTGAATTATATTTTAATATATCGTAAGTGAAACTGGTAAAATTATTTCTTTTGCGAGTGATAAGAATTTATTTATATATTTATTTATTCAATAGCTGAAATAGAGGTAATGTATTTTCTATGTACTTACATCGTCATGGATTTCTTAAATTAAGGAATGAATGATAAAAGTAATCTGACCGAATATTTTTCGATGACATTCTGCGTAATCCACAGTGCTAGACAATGGCCACAAATTCCCTAACCTTAGGAAAAGACAAAAGGTGTCCCCAACAAGTGATTCGTGTCATAGCGGTCAATTTTTCCATCCATTCTTCACGGAAGATAATGAAAATCCACGCCAAACCACCGCACTCAAGAGGAGAAATGGCCCACCGACGCTCTAATCCGCGTGTATGCGTAAGGGAAGAGACCTCTTGGCTTAGCAAAATGGGTTTAGCGGGGTTATCTTCGGAGGAAGTTTTAGTAGATAGGTCTTCAATGGATTAAGGACGGAAAAATCCCTCACTCCTGCTCTCACACGATGCGCCCGTCTTAAATGCGTTTCTTTTGTTTTCTTTTCCACGGAGATTCACGCCACGAATGGACCTGCGGGAATTATGGCGCCACACTCTGGCACGATTAATTCGGAGACGAGAAAATTGTATTATCCTCACATCCGTATCTTTCCATTCTCCGCTCCACTAATCTATGTAACTGACTGCTTTTGTTTTGAGATTGAATTTTTATCTACATTCTGATCAATTTTTCTTTAAATTTATAGTAATATAGTTTAGTATGTTGATGTATGTAGTTATAGTTTATTTTCTTAATGCATTATAATATATTTTATAATCATCACTTATTATCATGAAAGAAATTTTATTAAGCATTTTTAAACTAAAATTTGCATATTAAAATACATTGATTACAAAATAGACAAAGAACTAGGGCTATCTAATCTTTCCCTTGGAATGGTAACATTTTTTAGTGACTATTATGAAAATTAACGCTTAAATTTTTCAGTTCAGCTGATAAGTTGTTATAGTTATTAATAGACAGATTTTATTGTTATACAGATTTCAATTCGAACCATCGTCCTTTATTTCGTGCTGTTCTTAATGAACAGAAAATCTACGAAATGGTAGACGTAATATGATAGCACTGCAAATGCAGTCCTCAACAATGTTGCATAGGCAAGTTTATAAGAGTATGTAATAAATAGTAAATACTTCTCGACCTGCCGTTTCATAAATTCTTGTTATCATTCGTCGTTATTAATAAGTTTGTATACCTCATCCTGAACATTCGCCTATGCTTTGATTCATTAACGGCATCCTAATGTTTCTTTTATCACTACTCGAAAATGATATTGCCCGTTTAGAAATCTACTGCTTAAGGAGCAAATTAGGAGCTATTTCATCTCGGTCTCCTTCAAGTCTTACATATGAAGTCATATGTTATGTATGTAGTCATATGTTATGTATGTAGTCATATGTTATGTATGTAGTCATATGTTATGTATGAAGTCATATGGTAGCACTCGCTATAGCCAATCTTCCGCCGCAGTCTTAGATGGTGAATTCCTCAAATTATTCTTCCCTAATTATCTATTTGGTTAAAATTGCTTTATTGTCAAGTAAAACTTTCCAAACTAAAATAAACTATATACTTATAACATTGTTAGTATAACTATATACTTATAGCATTGTTATATACTTATAACAATAAATAGCCAAAAAAATCCTTTCCTTTCCGTACTATTTTGACATTACATGCGATAACTAAGGTTGCATTTAATGGCACTCTTTCCTCTTTAGGGGAACCTAGTACGCTTTACTCTTAATAAACATCGGAAAACCACGTCACCCTTATCTGAGGCATGAGCAGCTTAATAAGTTTGGCTGAATCGCTGTTTCATAAGGATAAAAATGAGGCTACAAAGAACATTTTTCCTTTCCCATGAAAATAAACCATGTTTTCCCCAGATTTCCGAAGACGTGGTTAACCGTCGATAAACGATGGGGAAAAAATTATCTAGAATGGCGGCACGCGCAGCGAATTCTTCAGAGTAGAATCGCTTCCACCGAAAATGGCTTCTCGTACGAGCAACTATTCCTTCTTATCCTTTAGCGCCATTCCCTTCTCGGTGATGTATGTATATGACACGCGTGGTTTTGCATCTGTATAGCCATTTATTCTTATCCTTATTCAGCGTAGACAAGGGAAATGAGGAGGAGTGATTTTACGAAAGAATGGCCATCGAGGGGAAGGGAAAGAAAGGAGCGTTTGTTCAATATGAAAGGAGTTGCGATTGAAAAGGATTTTAGAAAATATGTACGTATTTATTTTCATGGGTTAATCTTGCTTCTTTAATCCAATGATTGGATTTAAAAAAATAAATAATTTCACTTATGATTTCCAGTCAAACCTATATCAGTCAAATGCAATGAAGATATATATGAGGAAAATAAACCTAAAGCATCAATTAGCATGCATTTGCATTACTGTTTATCAAATCGATTAATCATAATTAGTCTATATAATTGGCTGTCAAACACATCATGTGGACATCTAATTAATAAGAGATATTTCCATATCTGAGTATTCATTTTATTTAAAGATTTAGATTTTGTTACAGATATCGGAAAAAGGGAATAATTTGCAGAAGTAATATTTTCATATACATTGTCAGTTGCTGAAGTACTATTAAAATACTACTACTATCTAAAAAGAAATCAAATACAAACAAAATAAACAAAGATATTTGTTTAATATATTCTATAAAAATGACCTATTCTGGACGTAAGATAAAGCTAGTTAGGTATCCAAGCTCATCTTGTAAATCTTTTTGTAGGGATCCCGGGATCAGGGTTCGATGGAGATCAATCGTTAGGATGCGTCCCTTGATTGAAGGGAGCAGTCGCGCCGAGGGTACAGAATGGGAAGTGGTTAAAAGGGTATAGAACGAGTAAGTGATAAGAAAGAGTATGATAATAACGATGGATGTTAACGATGGATGAGCCCGCCTTGATCCTCTTTTTCCGAGCGCTGAAAATAATGAACGCACCCATGTCAGCGCGGCAGGAACGCTGCCTATTAGAAGATAAGGATGAAATGGTACTTCCATCGTGGTTATGCAGGAGCCCACGCTGATGCGAAACTTTAGAGCGGAAAAAGAAACTGTCGTGTTTAGGGAATGAAAGGGCGTACCGATCTTATCCAAAGTGATTTATAATAAGTTTACGTTCTTTTTAATCCGTCGGAACCCGTATTCATCGTAATTCATATTGAAGATGACTCGAGAATTCATTTTCTGTATTTCAGGTGATTCCCGATGTAAATTAGGAAAACAATATTAAGATGATGTTTGCACGTTTGATTTTGAATGACTCCTATGATATATCTTACATTTTCGAGAGGTGTGGTCTCTTTCCCTGATAATTAATTAAAGTTTGAAATAATAAAATTATTTAAGCATCAAAATAATGTAATCTCTCATCCTGATAATTGATATCATGATATTGCTAGTGCATGAAAACCTTGGTTGTGTCCTATTCTTTGATTTTAATGAATAGAATTTTTATGCTCATTTCTTTCTTTGTGAAATTTTACGAATGTACTGCAAGTACATACTATTGATATTAGGAACTCTTACGTTACGAATGGAATGAAATTATTTCCATTTTTATATCAATATCTATGCAATCATTCTTTCTTCAACGTATACTTGATTATGAATTTCTTATGAATTGAATCATTTGCTTTCCAATGTTGATATATTTCAAAGTATTGTAATAATTAATGCAAATCACACGCTAAAGGAGGAGAGAGTTCCGTTTTCAACCTTAAAATTTCAAAACAAACATTCGCAAATATCATATAACAAGACTCATTGTTCAACAATGAGTCTTGTTGTATCTCATTACCACAAAGTTAAGCTTGATCTCATCACTTGTCAAACACAACACACTCCAAAACCATCAAAAACAGTTCTGGTTTGGAGTGTGTTGTGTTTGACTTAGTAACCATCAGCCGCCAACTAATTATTTTATATCATCACTTGTATCTAATTCATATGCAGAAATCCACAATTTCCATAATGCCCAACACAAACCACGCACATCATTACACAATTGTCGTTACTCCAAACCAATTAATTAGGTAACTTACACAAATACAGCCCCGAAGGCGACGCACTCATGTGCCCCATATTGTAACTCTACATATGATAATTTTCCCTAATTTCTGTAATCACACATGTGAATATTTTGCATCGAATATATTTGGGAAAATATGAAGACAGTCTCTGATGATAGTCATTTACTAAATTGGCAAATTTAAATAATGTATAATCAATGAAACAGCACAGTGTAAGGCTGTTATCTAATCCGATCTATGTTCGCTCAATCCATTTTAGATCTCTATCTTAGATGAGCAATGGTTCGAATTAACCGATAAGTTCTTACTGCACTGCTCTGCGATTCGATTGGTTCCGAAACAACTTTTACGATGCATTTATCACGCGATATCGGTTGTGCTTTCTTCGAAATAGGAGTTGGGATTTCTGTATTGCACGTGCTGTGACTGAAGTAAATGATGAGTCCGTTACCATTCATAATCCACGCTCACACTCAAAAATCGTCCTCACACGCTTAGTGTCTCTTTGTTGTTTACCATTCAATATTTTATTGTGGTCAAGTCTTAAATAAATGTTAACATATCCTCATGGCTGGAATGCGGAGGTTTTATATCATAATAACCGTCATTTATATCTTTATATATGTTTTTATATATTTATTTACCGAAATACATGCACGAAAATTTATAAAATTGATTCAATGAATTTCCCGACAAGTCAGAATTAATCAATTGACAAGAATATAATATTTTTCCAACGAAAGTATCCTTGGTTCGACTCTAGATGATTAGAGAATTCTCCCATGAGAAATGAACGCAGACTTAGTTCATCTTGACCGAATGCAGACTGCTTATCTTTTCTTGATACAATTAAATAAGAAATATTTGTCGTATAAAATCGAGACAAGAAGAATGAAAAGTAAATTGAGGAAAGATTTTTACTTTATTCTGGTAATTTCTCTTTGCGCTCGAAATTGCGAGAATTGGGACTAAAAAACGAAAAAGTACCAATTTTGTGGTTCTAAAAAAACAGTCTCCCCGAATACTAAGGCGATTGCGATAATCGGATAGTTCACTCATTTTGGGTCGTTTTCTATTCACAATGTATGAAAATAAAAATAGAGCAAATATTTTTGTCCTTCATTATTCAGAGTGATCAAATGCATGGAATAATAGTTGTGTATTCTCTATAATTTAAGTATATTTCCTTCATTTTGACGGTAAAATACTCTACTTGATAATAATGAGTTAAATTAAAAAGGAAATGGAATATTTCTTAATGATAACATACTGCGTATTGCCAGAGCCATCATCACAAGATTTTTAAAAGTTCCTTTTTCACAGATAGAAATTGGCTATCAGAAGATTTGAACTACAAGTGAAAACCTTTAACATCCAATCAAATGAACGTCTAATTTGAATAAAATTCAGAACTTATTCTTGAGTTTATGCAAAGAGGTGTTATTATTTAAGGTATTAATTTGTGGGAAACATGCCATCGATACTTCTCTGACACCGATTATCCGAGAGTTGCACAGGTTCTTTTATCTAACTTGAAATCGAAAAAAGTAATGGCATTTATTTAATATATATTCAACAGTTTCAAGAAAACAGTCGTAAATTGCGATAAAGTTGCTTTTTCTAGTACTTGCATCCTTTTTCTCTGATTTCTGTTATGCCAACACATACAGAATAAGAAGTCAAGTCAGTTCCTTTACAAGCAATTTCTGCGAGTAAATCTTTCGTCATTGAATTGGCGCTGTTCGGACTACTCTTCCCTGACGCATTTCGTTAAAAAATTTCTGATTTTTATTTACTTTTAATGATATCATAATGAAACTAAAAAGTAATATCCAGTCACTTTCTTTTTGAACTACATCTCCAATTTTCTGAATTTTTTTCATTTTAATTTTTTATTAATTCTCAATCATCACCGCTGCGTCAAATAGAACACTTTTAGACAAGTACACTCGTCGACCCAAGGTTCGACATCTTTGGAAATGAATGTTAATTTTTGAATGGGATTTCAAAATCTGCAACACGAAGGTAAATCAGAGCGTTGGTTAAAGATTAATCCATGGATGTGAGTAAATCGATGCTATGTTGTTTTCAGCCATTTGTGTGGGCGCGGCGTAACAAGTGTTTTTTCCCCCTCTCACAGGTGGCGTGGATGCACTTCGAGCAGTCTGCCATTCTCACAGTTCACAACCACGTGATCACTCGCAACCCACGAATCTCTGTGTCACACGACAAGCACCGCACGTGGTTTCTGCACATAAACAACGTGCAAGAGGAGGACAAGGGGAGGTACATGTGCCAGATCAACACGGTCACCGCCAAGACCCAGTTCGGATACCTGCACGTAGTCGGTGAGTCTAATTAATGTCTGACAATCCAACTTTGATAGCTTTTTATTTAACATCGATTTGATTCAAATAATCGATGAATATATGAATCGATCGTCTGTTTCAAGGTGATTAAAAATCTAAAATATTAATTCTTCCAATCCTTTTTAACATGATTTGCCATTTATGCAATTCGAAGATTACAACATAATCAAAATGTAGTGAAAGATACCGAACATTATTCTAACCTAAAATAGGATAAGTAATGGATGCTCGATCGAGAGCTAATGATAAGTAAATTTGGGAAAATAGAATACTTTTCTATCAAAAGTATCCTTGGTTCGACTCTAGATGACTTGAAAACGCTCTCATAATGAATGCACCCGAAGTCCATTTTGATGGATTGCGAAAATAAATAAAAAGTAATGACGAAATCGACATAAGTCAAAAATAAAGGATATTAATTGTAGATTTTTGTGTTTTCTGTTAAGTATCGTATTTGATTCGAAATTGTGATGATTTTGAAGACACAAAGGAAAATAATGTGTGACTTTGAGGTTGTAAGAATCCATACCCCTGACGACCATACCCCATTTAACATCTTAGTCCGAATTATGCGGTCGGTATCAACCAGATCACAAAAATTTACTAACGATATAAGTAAGGAATCTAAGTAAAACGTTACAATTCCTCGTAGTTGGTGAGTTGGACACTTTCTTTGCTATATAATAATTCACATACTTTAAAATGTCATAGTAGTAACAAAAGTAACTTTTGCGAGACTCCTGAAAACATAAGAAACACGAAGGGGAAAAAAACAATAGTCAACATAATGTGACTTAATCGTAGCAATTCATGTTGCATTATTTAAAGTGGCATTTACAGTCTTGCCATCAGATTTTTCGGAATTTTTGCTTGAGATTTTAATCTCCGATATTTAAGTTTTATGCAACAGAGTGTTTTTAAGCTGAGTTCCATTCTCCGCTTTATGAAAACGCAGCAGCATTCAAATTTCCTAAAAGAGAGATTCAGATCAGAGCAACATGTTCGTATTTATATACGGAACGACATTCCTTATATGAAGCAAATCGCATTAAGTCAGCGAGAGGGAGTTTTCCCACCACGACATGTACTCTCGCCACCTTTGACGCCGCACCCGACACGAACTGCGCTCCGATACACGAACCCCCGCATCCATAAACATGACGCGATCCCTAGCATCTGCTCCCTCTTCTACATACCGTATCATATTTCACTCACTTTTTCCTTAATCGATAGCCTTGCTGTAAACATGCATAAATAACGCAGTATCTCAAGCCTCGGTGGGTTAGCAAATCCGGGTTCGTATACCGGGTCGGCTGTAAAGTAAAGGGTTGATTTAGTGTGTGATAGGTTACCCAAATCAAGTTGTGATTACGACATAAAAATATGATATAACATAAGAATTGTCTGACAAAGTATTTTGTAATACTGGAGGTCGGGAATTTGTTTTCATAATGAAAATTATTTATCTACAAAAAACAGGAAAATACTTAATTGCATGCGATTTAATGCAAATAAAATAAATGGATGTGTCATATATGTATATTTTAATACGTCAAATATATAATATATTTATGTATAATATATGACTAAGAATTGATATAAATGCATAAGTTGGTTATATATAAGAAAATTAAAAGGAACATGAAAATCTAATGCCACCGAGACAAGTTCAAATAAAGAAGAAAGCGCACCTTAGA
This sequence comes from Pachydiplax longipennis, assembly GCA_036926295.1. Lineage (NCBI taxonomy): Eukaryota > Metazoa > Arthropoda > Insecta > Odonata > Libellulidae > Pachydiplax > Pachydiplax longipennis. The sequence continues at coordinate 4,928,926 of JAVFKF010000024.1, read as the reverse complement.
TAATAACCATGGCATGTAATTTTAAGGACCTCAATCCCATAATTCTGGAAACAGGTTCAAATCTGCAGATGCCGACTCTCCCGAATTCCTATTTAGCCTCGACGGGATATACTAAAAAATAAACAAGTTCACAAGAGTCGATAAAATCAAACAAAGTATTCCATAAAAATACTGCCAGCTCGTCTTTTCTGGAGAACAAAATTGCTTTTAAACAATACTGTTTTAAAACGCATTTTAAAATTCTTTCAACTCTTAAGTAAGGTTTTCATCGTGTGTTCAACAGTCTGGGTTTTGATGTATATCAATTAAATTTAAATAAAGGTTTGTTGTTAAATTTAAAGCAATCTGAACATCGGTTTTTAAATTTTGCGATTATAATGACATTAATTTAGCAACCCTCAAAATTTCGACACGCTGCTGTTCTTTCCTTTTCTTGGATTTTAAAACAAATACAGCCTAGTGAACCTAAAGAAATATAAGAAATTATTTAAATTTATATAAAGAAAAATTTACCAATAAACTCGCACATATAGAGTTTTTGAAAATCAGCTATCATTATGATTGTAATTAGATGGCCTAAATATTAACTTGATGATATTTCAGTATTGATACATGTAATTAAAATAAATTCAAACACATGAGATTTATCTTTGGGAAAGACAGGCGTAAAGTTCTCCTTTTTAATTTGCACTGCCATTAATATTTTTCTTTTCCATGTAATATATAATATTAGTACTGGTCTTTAAAGGAATATTTCGAAATGAAGATCGTTTCTCTCACACTGTTACCATGGCATCGTAAATATTTTGATTCCTTTCCTTCTTCGCGTCTTCCCTCCCAACGGACACACTCTGAAGCATGTGTCCTCTAAAGTGGAATGTTTTTAAATATTCAATCGTGAAACACGTGCGTTTCAAAGCGACGGGCTTCTTTCATTAGTTTTCTGCGGCTAAAAAACGGCTCTCGTTCTTAACTGCATTAAAGTGTCGAGGAATGTTTAAAGGGGGAAACACATTTGGAAGGCCTTTAATTTCCACTCACGTAACGAAGAAACGTTATGAAGAGAGGGCATTGGAAGATTCCGCAAACTCCGTTATGCTCTGGAAAACTAGTTTAATGGTAACACACCGCCTAAGAGATTTATTATTTAAAGGTTTCCGAAAGTCTAAAAGGAATTTAGTCTGAAAAGTTGCCTAATAAGGCTCTTTGATAGAGGAATTTTAGCTTCTTTCTTGCCTCAGATGTAATCTTTGAGCCAAATTAGGAGTACTTATGCAAGTTATTAAGAGAACTAGCCGACGTTGATTTTCCACGGATATAATAAAAGCCATTAATAGTATTTGGACTTAAAAAAATTCTTTTACTTTCTTTACGAATGAGACAGGTTATCAGGAATGAAAATTTTCAACAAATTCAGGGTAAGTATACATATGTATATGGATTTTCGATACATTGTATTTATCGAAAATCAGCGATAGGAATACAAATATTTATAGAATTTCTTTAATCACACTTCTCACGATGATTCTTATAATATAATTTTGTTATAGAAATAGAGCCTAAAAAAGATCAAAATGAATTTACATGCATTTTTTGTGAGAACGCTTAGTCTCATCTGGGATCCAATTCGGTAGCAATAATATTAAAAAAAAATCCAGAATCTGTGGTGTGTTGACTATTAATTAAGTGAATCTATGCAAGTTCCTCTTGGTTTAGGTTAAAATACGCAGACTCACAATGAAATATACGACATAGAATAACTGATCTGCCTTCGATTCTCAATGGGAAGCAAATATCTAAAATGGCCATACTAATTACGACTTACTCGATCCTTATGAAAGCCTATGTAATAAACGAGAAGTGATTTAGCTGGTACAATACGCAGCAGTAACTGATTAGACGAGTATTGTACATACATATAACCCCTCCTTCACGCCGACTGGCAGGATTCAGATTGAGACATAGATAAACGAAATGCCCACTTACTAGCTTCTTTATATTGAAATAGTGTTGTCAAACTTAGGCTGATTATGAAATAATCCTAAAAAGCCGTGTTTCCCCATTAGTAATAGAAACTGCATTTTTTTTCGCTATTGCTTATTTATTTGACTTTATTATATTAGATAACTCAATTATGAAATACGATCCATGTTTCTCCGTTCGGAGTAAAATTGGCGAAATTTGTAATGAATTAAGTCATGATTGTACTGATTGTGCCATATTTGGAAATCTTTCATTTTGCCCGTATGATATTCACTATAGTTTATAAAAAGAGGATAATTTCCATATATATTAACGTCTTTTGTATTATTTTATCTTTTGAATATCAGCTGTAACATGAATGAAAATTTCTAGATATTGCAACCCTAATAAATTTGTATGTCGAATATTTTCGAAATTATTAAATTGATTTTCATAATTATGTTCATCTTAATCATATAACTTCATTATCATTTATTTAAGATGGTGTAATAGAATTTGCATGACACTATAATAACATAATCAATCCTCTTATTCCTACCCATATTTGAAAATAATAGGTATTTTTAAACATAATTATTGTAACATTTCCATTTCCGAATGTATCACTTCCCTTCCTTGAAAACCGTCTCCAACTTGACGTGTTTTAATTTCCATTTAATGACAATAATATGAAATTATTGCATTACATTCTTTTCTCTACTGCCAATAAACCCATAGCATGTTAAAGACAACTATTGAATCATCGTTTTTATGATATGCCTTTCCCAAAGATGCTTCACTTCCGATTGTGTGCATTTATGGCCGATTTTTGATTCGCTCCAATAGTTTGGTAGTTAAAGTCTATAAAATGAACTTTTAATTTTGCACGATGAATTTCAGAGTATAAGATCGAAGTTATCAGCTTAAATTCAATTCTCTTATAACTATCCTTTGCTTTATCGAAAACATGTTAATTCTTTAAAATAAGTTTATAGCTTTGAGATAAAATCTTATAACTTCAGAAAAAAGTACAGTCTCAACGAGGTATCTATTTTTAACTCTCTGGATCAATAGCAAAATTAACGTCATAACTTCCTCCGAGTTGTTTGTAGACATTTAATTTTCCTTCAGTTAATCTCAACTCAAAGAGCCTCTTTCATCTTTTGAAATCTTTAAAAACATTGCGAGTGAACTTTCTTTGGAGGCATTCAGAGAATTCTTTAACTAAATGAAATTCCTCAACATTATGTCCTCAATTTCTTTGGCATATTTTTTTGAAAGGAGCACTTGTATGCCTTCCCATACGACAAAGGAGTAGACGTCGGAAATGTGGCCTAGAAATGAATGCCACTACAACATTTGCGTTGTTCGATATTTAAATTTATCGATATTTAAATAAACGCTTGAATATGTAAGTCAGTCGGAAATTTAAAATAATAACGAGTGTTTACTATATTTAGCTTTTCTATTAATTTTTGAGATGAAAAACTAAATAATTACCCCTTAGGGTTATAGAAACGATTTCATTTTCGGCTGAATCCTCGCCTGAAGACGTAACGCAATTCAGTTCGCTCAAAATTGCTGTTTTCAGCCAAATAAATAACGATCGAAAGAAAGTCAATCAATGAATTACTGTTTGTTGATTTCCATATGACTATCTTCACCTTCTTCATTGATTTACATTGACCTGTTCACAGCTGATTTTTATTTAAACTGGTATTCGTTAATTAAACTGGCAGGACATTAAAATATACTCAAATTAATAATTAAAATATATTCAAACAATGAATAATTGATTGATGAGTAACATATTTAATACTAACAGAAAAATGGAAGAATCTGTTTGCCGTCTGGTATCTCGTCTTTTGATGCTTCTTATGATTACATTACAACGGAATTTTGAGGTTTAAAAATTTACAAAATGAATTCATAAATTATAAAATATCCTTAAAAGTATAAATAGAAGTAGCATGATACAAAAAATACAGAATAATACATGAAATTATCATAACGTATAAAGAGTCGAAACTGCTGAATTTGGAAATGATCGTTTGAGATACATTAAATCATCTTGCATAATTTGGAGTTTATTAATTCCAAGTAGTAGTATCGTTAAGGAAATGGAAGGATGCTGTCCAAGCAAGATTTTTAAAGGTGTAGTCATTCAGTTTATTTGTGTTGTCGTGCAGAAGAGAGAAAATATCAATCTCTTCGGCGTCAGTGGAAGAGGCAAAGAAAGGAAGCCAAAAGAAATGGAGTCGTTAAGACGAGAAGTCTTCATATCTTCTATTCGATCCCTGAAACTTTATTGGGCGTATTTGGAGTTACCAATTTCTTGGAAGATTAACAGTTACCCCGCTGTTGTGAAAGCGGCAATCTAGCTGTGGCCATGTTCTTCCATTATTACACCGCTATCGACCAATATTTCATTCTCGTACGACTCCACCATTTTATATATCCCACCATATACCCTCACATTCTTTCTCCGTTTTCGCCGGCTTTCCTTTCTTGGAATTTTTTCTTTGAGTTCTTTCTCGAATGTGTTTAAGCTGTTTCCGTTCTAATTTCGTTCTATTCTAAGGTTTTTCATAGATAAGTTATACTTATACCGCTATCTACATTTACGATTAAATACATATAAATACATTTAAAGTAGATCTCTTAAAATGTGAGATGATTGATTTTCTTATGAATGTGGTTGTTGGCAGATTGATGTTTTAGGTGAACAGTGTGTTAACTTTGTTTTTCCTTCATAATCTGCTTCTATTTGCCATTTTACCGCAATCAAGAGCAAGAACTTTCTAGGATTTCAGTTAAATATTAAAAAAAGGATCAATGACACCAAGATTTTTCTATCAGGATAGATGGAATACAACTAAAACACTAGTAGGCAAATATTTATAAAATTTTCATTCGATTTAATTTCGAGGAAACCTTAAAAAGTCATTTAACAGCCGAATTTATAGATAATAGAAGTGTATATCAGTGAAAATGATATAATTTTGGCAGTCGCAGTCAAGCTCCTCTTTCCTTTTGCTGACGTCATTTTTACTCTCTTTCCTCTCCTACTCTCTTTCTTCATTATAGATTTAATGACTTATTTAAATTCTTCGCTCCGGAAATTAAAAGCAATCTTTTGATATTACATCGACTAATTTGGCCGTGATTAGCATTTCTCGCCCAAATTTGTTTCCTTTATCATCTATCATTAAGTCAATCATTTTTAAATCAGAGCTTCTTCAATTCTTCCGTTCAAAACTTTAAATCTTCAGAGGAAATTCTAAGAAATATACGAACATTTTTCTCATAATAAAATAATTATTTATCCCTTGCTGCATTTTACTAAGAGTTTATCTAATGGAGTGTTCCCTAGCAAATTGCTAAATATGTCTGTGACATTTTAATTATAGAAACACGTCATTCTATTGACGGTGCATTCAAGCCATTCAATCGAGGAATTTATACCTAAATTTATTTTAAAATACTTCAATGTTTTATGATAATGTTTTCTTAAGCGGTTTTGAAAACCGAAACTTCGGTAATCGGCGGACCGGTTTTAAGGAATAGAAAAAGACTTTCCGGATTCCATTCAATTTTACAAATGCACATTTTCATAGTTAGACTATCATTCTCAGGGCTTCGATATCAAAATATTTTTGTAAGCATAAAAACTTACGTTCGAATTTTAAACTTCACTGAAATTGCAGAAAATGTATTTTGCTAGTGACGTAATTAAGTGAATAATAGCGCCTCCAATATTTTATGCGTATTATAGGCATTGATGCTATTATACGATCACAGGCAGGAGAAAGTATAACAGAAAGCACCGTAAGTAAGAAAAGAAAACTCCCTAATCGTCTTCACGAAGTTACGTACAAATATTCTCATTCAATGTTCGATAATGTGACAGAGGTCAGATAAGTTGGCTAGAATATTTTATATAATATAAAAATAGCCAGATAGTTTAGTTGGCTACAGCAGTCTCCCGGATGATCCCGGGATCGATTCCCCTCATTTCTATAGGATTTATTGCTACCCAACACCAACTTAAACTGAGTTCTTTTAAATTATCTTTCACTTCTTTCTGTACTCTTTCTACCTTATTCATCGTTTCTTCGTTTTACAAGATGACCGCCTTTTTCTTGTTCCATTCACCTCCCGTTCCTTAATACATCCTTTCTCACGACGACCATTTCTTGTCAACTCACTTTCGAACCAACCACTGTCTTCCTTCGAATGGAATGCTTGCTCAAATACAAGACTTCGTCGAACATTCCTAATTCGAGAAGGTCTAATTTCCTGTTTTAGGCTTTCCGACCTCTCTTTAGTCTTCGGTACTTCTTTTACCCACGATTCCACTCCAAGGTCTGCTTTGGATGTCTTTCCGTAGGCATTCGCTTTATATGCTCCTTTATGTACTCTACTAACTTATCAGCTGAACAACTAGTTACACATTCATAATTGTGTTCCTCATTTTTTCTTATCCTTTTATAATCTTTCCTTTCACACCTCAATTTCTGATGATTTGCTTTATTTAATTTTATTTTGGTGCCTAACATTGTAACCATTACACATACATATACACCATACTATTACGACGCGTCACATAATTTAAAATACATTGATTTAGATGTATGAATTTGGTTATACGAAGATTTCCGTAAGATCGTAACCTCAAAACAATTTTCAAAACCTTTCTTTATGCAATAGACTATTCAAAATCACAGCGTTTGCGTTGGAAGTGGTTTTCTATAGAACCAGTGGAAGAAAGATGACAAATGACCGTGAGTTCGATGCCAGATGGATGCAAACTTCTCCCATAAGAAATTCATTTCGGCAATTTTTAAGAATTTTTCTGGATAAGCTGCGAAGATGACGCCCGGGAAAGGGAACTTACTGTAAATTTACACCAATTAGCTTGCAGTATGCAAGCAACTTTTACTCGTATCTTATACATTGGCTGATAACTTAGCCCTTTAGAGAATTTTTTTACACATATGGATGTGTGTGTGTGTATTATATATTCATAAATGCAGAAAAATATATGACATGCTCCGTGAATGCTTGTGAATTGGTGATAACGTGTGTCACGTTGTAAGTATTTGCTATTTTGAATTCAAATTCATATTTGCAGCATCGAAAATAAGTTTGGGGAAAGTAAATAATGTTTTATTGTGCAATGGGATTCCACAGAGGGAAGTGAGCATGTTTGTCAAACGCACGCAATCCAATTCAGGCACGCATTTGCATACATGAATATTTGCATGACGGCCGATAATCTTCGGCGAAACTTCCGTGACGCTGTAAGAAGCTGAAGATGCTGCATAAATGGTGGGTTTGGTCGGAGGACTCTTTTGCGCCGATTGAAATTCCGAGGTGCTCTCTGACACAGTTCTTCACTTACGTTCGGTTTCGTGTTGACATTGGAACCGCTGTTTCAGAAACCATTTCGTTGAAGAGTGCTTCTCTGAGCAAATGTCAGTCATCGCACGCTCGTTGGTAATCTATTTGGGAAATTGAGGCGACTAATTTTAGCTCCACTGAGCAAACCTTTTCAGATAAACTGTTTGCCTCGATCATGGGGAGTGATTTCTATCAAAGAGATTTTACCTTTGTCCGTCAGTTACTCTCTAGTACTAAGTCATTTAGAGTTGAAATGTTCTTTGCTTCGATCGATTGGTCCATTACACATTAAAGTTGTTTTGGAAAATAAAATTTCCTCATTCTTCTGGAACAGTTTAGTAAAATAAATCCCATTTAAGAAGTTCCCGCTCAAGACATGGTTTTCTCTTAGTTCCGGTCCCTTTCAGACGAAATGAATGAGAGGGTCGAAAAACTCTGATCGTCGAATATGCTAGCGAACGTCGGGAGGATTTAAAACTTGGCGATTCCATTCGAGGAATCGGTTCGACGAGGCGAACCTCTTGTTGATTAACAGCTGAGTTCCAATTTCTTTTCTCCCACGAAATTCATCCTAAAAATACCACGCTTTGCCAAGATGCACTGCAATCCGTTATAGTCAAATTTCCATCTAATTTAAAAGATCCAAAATTGTTTGCAGTTTCTGTTTTGCACATTTGCAGTGTTTAGTTCGCTAATTTCGCTCATTCCATAAAAGGAAAAATTAAAGTTGACGTTATCTTATTATAAACATGCTTTTATTTCTAATGAAGGAAACTGCAAGGATCCCGTTTCGTTTTTATTAAGGCTTAGGACTATAATCAATATGATCTGGCTTAATTTGGTGGAATGCCATGTTTCAGATTTATTTCTTAGGACTTACTTAAGAGTGGAAAGTAGTTCTTGTTTGCGTTATTTATCTATTTTATTTTTAAAGAAACTTAATGTTCCATTTAAAAATAAAAAACAGAAACCTCTCTGTTTATTAATGTACAAAAATTATAAACGCTATTCCATATATAACAGGGTTTTCACTTATAAGTTTATTAATATGACATGCTTTAAAATGGTTTAGCATTTTATTCTTATCCTTTGTATTAGTGTGACCATATTTATTTTAAAGAAGCTCTAAAGGAATATAATAATAAACCATCTGTTATTTTAAAAGCAGAACACCAGAATAGAAAAATTACGAAGACTAAAAATCGTTGATATCTAACAGAAAAAGCAGATTGAAATTGTTGAACTAGATGTTTCACTGTGCAAACATAATAGTTTCTCTCGTCATAAATTTGATTTCAATCCGTTGTACCTTTGCAATTGGATTGACTCTTCCATGAAGATATCGATGTGTTCAGTAATGCATTTTCTTTGCTGATATTCATTATGCAACGCATACTCTTTCGCCAAGACTTTGTAGAAAAAGTCTTTTACTTTTCACCTCGTGAGCAACGTGATTAAACCGAAAGGTTACCGCCCAAATGTCATTCGCACTGTTTTCTTTTCATCCAACTTCCATAGTCAGGATCTTTCCGTTTGTCCCTTTGCTGGCTCTCCAAATGTTATTTTTTATACCTTTCCCTCTCGACCAAAAGTGGCGAAGTGGCCCTTTCTTCACATGCGGTCGTAAAGCGTTGAGGTACACGGCAATATCTGAGACGATGACCATTCCGACGGTCTCCCCTATTCGGTGTTCCTTCTCTTTTTCATTTCCTCTCCTTCTCTCCCTTATAAATAAGACTCGGTTCGATCTTTTTACACTGCCGTGTTTTTTACTTCTCATATAGAGTATTTCACCAATCCTATCATTTGAATCGAGTGTTTCCTCCAATTTAAAGCGAATTCCGAGACTTTTTCTTCCTCTTATTTCATTCCGTTTGTTTTCCTACTATTTGATTCCGCTTACTTTATTTTCTCTTTTACTTTGCCGTTTCTATCGCCAACACAAAGATATTTGGGCCGTTGAAAAAGTGGCGTTTTACGTATTACAGCGGTCCGCATGTCTGGGAGAAAGAAGTTTGTTTGTGGCTGTAATTTAAATTTCGTAACTCAGAATTTTTTTAACAAATATTATTTCTTCTCACAGAATTTGTTTCCATGTTTCCAATATTATTATTATAAGTAGAATAATTTTCTTTGATTTAATGAAAATTGCGAGTTAGTTTGTTACTTCCATAGTGCTTATTGTTGTCATAACGTAAAATTCACATTATAATTTTTTTATAAAATATGACTAAGAGTTATCTTTTTTAGTAAATCAGTTTTGGTTTTAAACGTACTTACATAAATGTGACGTAGAAATTCAATTTTTAGTAATTTCTTACTATTAATTTACAGAAGTATTTTTCCTCCTCATTATTTCAAAATGGCACGAACAAACAATACAAGATAGACCTTCGAAATGTTTCCATGTCGAATACATGAAAATTACCCTTATATTCCTAAATTATATTCTAACTCAGTTCCTCCTCCAATTAAGGGGAGCTGAGCCATGTTTGACCATAGAATTAATTCGTGTCTTAATATATCTGCCAAAAGTGTAGCATATTACATCACATTTATAACTCGACCTTCTTTTTCTATCGGCTAAATTATAGAGTTTTCTTTCAACACATCCAGAGAAAGCAGGAAGAGCCAAAGAAAAGGTTTTAGTCACACAGTTCTGGAACGTGTTTTCTATCTGAGTTTAGGCCTTTAGAACAGCATAATCTTTTCTGTCGTAACGTATTTCACCTAATCTTATTTTCTATTTTCTTGTCTTACATCTTGGTTGTACTAATTGTAGCTTTTGTCCGCATTAGACACGAATTCCATCCATGAAAATGTAGTATCCACAAAATCATATTGCAGCATTCATATAAAATTCTGAAAAAATTGATTGAAACACTTGACTATTATTTGGGTAATAAGGTATTTATTAAAGCGGTTATTTATTGATTTCTCTGTATATTTTATCATCAAAACCTAGTATGAGATGTTACTTCATAGAAAGCCATAATAATGAAACGATTTTCTTCTTACATTTCCACAGCAGGTTTAATATCGCAACGTCTTTCGCTAGCGGGCTATAAATCATTAGGAAATTATTTAAAATCATCAAAATATACAAATTTAGAAAGAGTTCGTAGGAAAGTTGGGGTAAGGGGAAGTGTCAAAGTCAAAATGTTTGCTGGAAAGTGGTGAAGAGTTGGTAAAAGGTATTCATTGGTAAGAGTTTACATTCTTCAGAAACATTTTTCCATATAAACCTGCTGTGGAAGTACACGAAAATTTTATTACATCATATATATTTGTTGGTTAAAAGTATGGTAGATAAAAATGACGTGTATGTAATAAATTTCGAAGAAAAGTCTCGGTACCATGAATTCCACTCCGTTTTAAAAAAATCTAGATAAATATAATTTGGCAAGTTCGGCCTTGTGTCGCCATTCCAACTTCCTGGAAAATTCTTCGACCTGAACTATTGGTGTCAGCAGCGGATTTACCAATTCAAAAACGGGCGAAAGTGAAATGATGAATCACGGGAATAAGTACGCGATTGTGTTGGCCTTCGGAATTCGAGATTTGGTGGGTCGTGAATGGGATGGAAAGACGCAGACGGTTGCGTGGACACCATTGTGGAGATTTCCCTTTCTATTTCGGACGTGAGGAAATAAAATGTCTCCACCAACGAACGGATTTATTTTTTCCATCTTTCGATTTCCTTCCGGGGATTTTCACTTCGCCTTGATATTTCGTGTTTGTCAACAGCGAGATCGAATCAGTCGCACCTCGAAATGGATATTTAAACGTGTATTTGAGAGAGCGATGACTTCATTCCAACTCTAAGGTCCAGGGATCGAGTCCTGGTTAATTGGATATTTCTAGTTAGGGAATGTTTGCGTGCCTTTGTCGATTATAACAATTATTAAAATGGATTTAATTGGGGATATCTTTCTGTTTTTTGTAATTATTGTTATTATATAGGAAAAGAAACGTAAAATTTTCAATTTCAAGTACATCTGGAAGTGGCTTCAACCACAAAGTTTTAATCAAAATCAAACTATTGTCAAGACAATGACTGATTAATTCATTTAGTATATTTTTTTATTTGTGGGCAATGGGCTGCTTTAATTTGTTGTATTTTGTTTTCCGAGTTCCTGTTATTTTGATAGTGCAACCCCGTCCTGTTGACAGATGGACAGAAGCTAACGCTCTGTTATTGAAATACAAAACACAAGAAATAAAAAACAAATACTTATCGTTTAAAATTAATTTGATGATTAAGGTGAAATTTTGATGACAGCAAATCTTAGCCCAGAGTTTGAGAATAAAAGAAGAATTTTAAAAAGTATGCACTACGACACCTGAGGTCATTTAGCACATATTGGCTTTCACCGTTTTCAACAAAACGATGGCTCTCCAGGAGCTAAGTTTTGAATCTCTGGGCAACTGTAAAATGTGGATCATATTCATCATATGATTGGTTTCGAAGAGTTAAAATTTTTTAATAGGTTCCCACTTTATCAACCCGAGTTATCGGATGAATGCTGCTAATACTTAACTTAATGGTATTACGCAAAACCTCAGCATAGCAAGTTAACAGCAACATGCTATTTTATTTGGGTTACTTCATAGCTGCGAACCAATTTAGGAAGACAATTTATTTAATTTTTTTATTAACTTTGCTCTATTATTTCTCCCTCACTCTATGTAAAATATATTCCAAAAAACCACAAATGAAAGGCTTATATGAAAGTCAGCATTCATTTATAAAATATTTATTTATGGAAAGGACGGAATTAAAATGAAATTTAATTCCAAATTAAACTTCCAATCCCTCTTATTTAATGTATTGCAAATTTGCGCAAATCATGAATTTTAAGCTCATTAATACCGAGTAAAGATATGTTGGTAAGTTAAATTCTATTAAATTAAATATACCACCATGAAAAGAAATGTAATAATTTGCGTTCATTATCAAATTTTTCATTCTAAATACCCATAAATATGATTTTTTCGGGTCATTGATTTAAATTAACGAAATTTTAATTGCGGAAATATCCTACGAAATCACGGATATCCTGAAATATAACTTTCAATCATTCGCAATTATGTGAAGTTTTTTTATCTCATGACGAAATGATTTTTCGGTTCGAACGTTCTTAATTTTAAACTGGGTTTAAATAGAATGGAACTGTATTTCTTATATTTTATTATATTTAATCCCATGTTTTATTAAATATTTCGTATGTATTGCCAAGACGTCACCAGACTAGGAAAAACTGCCGGCAAATTTGAGATCCGGCTTCGAGTCCCCGTTCTCTTAGCCCCGTTTCATATCCCTTTTGGAATCCTTAACATTTAAAGTCATTCTTAACAACTTTGCCTTTTTTTTATTGAACGTTTCTCATGATCAATCTTAAGACCTGATAAATTGTTCACGTAGACAAACCAGTCGTCATTAATATTAAGTTGGCTTGTAATGGATTCCTTACTCGAAAACAACACAAATCTATTCATGTGTCCATATTGTTCATAATCTTTTTCATATCTAAACACATACCCATAATCTATTTTTATACCTTACTTCTGGAAATTTCTTTTAAAATGGTTAATAAATGACGGCAAAAAAGGAAAGGATAATTTTTTAAAGATTCCATCTTAGGAAATTAACTCAAAAAATCACTAAACTCAGATGAAATTAAGTCTTCGTCCGAAACTAATTTCGGAGTATAAAAATCTGTATCACTCAACATACTTTGAACAAATGTACCGTCAGATTTTATGGGCACAAATATATTTATGAAGTAAAATTCCTTTGTAAGATCTTGGTATCTTGCAAAATGATTTTACAACCACTTGAGTTACTCTTATAACGACTTCAATCTATTCTACGGAAATAATAGGAAAAATTGCTTCTTTTTGACAGAAAAGCATACAGTCATAAGGTTCACTATATGTGTAATTCAAGGAAAGACAAATCCGTAGAAGACTGTATCCCACCTGGTGTTTTCACTGCTCTATTTTACACGGAAACACATTGTATAGATAATGCTTAAGACGTTCTGTTATCCGCTTAAGAAGTGGATTTTGCCTGTCCCCATTTGCTGTAGCCGATCGTTCGCCTCATTCGATTAACCAAAATAATTTCATATTATCTGTGTGGCCGTCCTTTTTTTATCCCTAAAAGATTTTCTTGAGAGTGATTTCCTTTGAATGGATAATTTAGAGACAATTAAAAGCAAAGCAATATATATCGTCGGAGCGGATTTGAACCCTGAGATAGAGTGAAATCACTTTTTTCTCAGGGCAGAAACAGATTAAGAAGTCGATTCTCCTTTCGTCACAATCTTAAGCATTAAATAGATCGAAATAAACAAAAAAGAGTATTTTGCTAAGCGTGATCTCGAAGAGATTGTGATGCCCTCTCACCACTGCTTAAAAGATCATCATTCATCCCTAACTGATTATGTGGTGAAATTTCCTTCATTGTAGAGTAAAAAATTACCAAAATTAAGTACCTCTCTTTCATTCAGATAATTCTTCAAAAATATGTTGTAATGCAAGCAGTGGACAGCAACGGTGATAACTTAATTCCGATGTATGCACTGTTTTCGCTTCTCAAAGCATCTTAACCTGGTTTTACTGTGGGTGAATTTCAAATGAGGACATTTTAAAAGGATTCAAAGAGGAGTATTTAAAAGACGATTAAGTTGTTTGTGGTAAAGAGTATCTTTTCTCTTCTGGATTTTCTCACTTTCTACGGAAAATAAAAATGTAGAATTGCGAGAGCTTAAGAAAGAGAAAAAATGTGGGGATGAAGAATGAGAGCACTTCTTTTCGAAATTCGTTACTCTTTTTTTATCCTCACGTAAATATCCGCCGTCGGCAGCGCGCATTCACTATCGGCGCACGTTCTTCCTGTCGTCATGAATTATTCAGAGCTCACACGGCGTGAACATGATGTGTAATTCGTTTTTACGGTGATTAGTTTGAATTAGCGTCGGGGCTATTGTTTGTGACCGGCTGATTGCTGAGTTAGGTACGGTCAGTTGATGATTTTCCGAAACAATTTTCGTGCCCAAGCAGAGAAATTTTCGCTATTCCGAGTGAGGAAATACGATCCAGATTTCTGATTGATTCGCTCGGTGATGCGGACTCGAAATTTATTATTCGCGCTAATTTCGGGAGAGTCGAAACATTGACTCTCTGAAGTAAAAAGGTTCTTCTATCTCGAGTGACCTCTTCCGTATTTACTCTGATGGCTACTCTTTTACTTAAAGAACTCATTTTCTGATATATTTTCAAATGAGAGATTCGTGTTTCATTACCATTCATAAACCCTCTTTGAGCATCCATTAACAGAAAATCGTTACATTTACATTAAATAAAAAGTAAAGTGAAGGATAAGGCCTAGCCAGATCATCCGAGACCGGAACTCATATCCATCAGGATAGAATACGATAAATGTTAACCAGAAATCACCGGGAATCGAACCCGGTACCAGTTCGAAGGAGAATGCGTTGCCATCTAGATTATTCGGAGAGCCATCAATATTAACTAGTAACATATAAATTTAATTTCATCATGAACATTTTTATTGTACTAGTAGTATTGTTAAAAGTGCTTCGACAGCTTATGTCATTTGGGTTCACATCGAGAGTTGAACCTGGGACCACTTTCTCCTACGTTGAACCCACTTGGCTATCTGAGATCTTGAATATTTTCATTGTCCTAGATTTAATTATTACCTACGTAAACATCCCCAAAATTTCAGTTTTTACAATGGGAGCGGCTGGATTGAGACTTGAATGTCTGGCATCGTTCTGATTTTAACAGTCATCGGTTCTTACTACTATGCAGATCGTATATTCTGTCTCTTTCTACGAAAGTTTATTATGAGCATTTAAAGTTATTAATAGATATAAAGTTATTATTTGACCACTTTGTTATGCAGTGAATAGACAATTTTAATTGAGTACGCTGATTTATCATGAGATGAGGACCTTCACAATGCCTAATACACAAATGTGAGAGTAGCATTCCTTGCATAGTTGTGTTAAAAATTCAGATATACAAATTTAAATTCCATACGTAATCACACAATTTACAAACTTATGCAAAAGCATAGGTTAGAAAAAGATTTTCTAAACTTAAGGGATTTAATCTTACTCTTTTGACTGCATATTACTATTGTTATATTCTAATCTGTAATTTTATTCTGTTTATAGTGATCCGCATCTTTCAAACTGCATTTCTTTGTGTTTTATAATTCTGAAATTTAAATTCCATTTTAGTTCTAATGTGCTCTTTCTGTTTGCTTAATTTATGCTTGTGTATATTATAAATACGTACGAAGTTAGGCAGAATAGATGCCCACAGGTGCCTAGTCTCACCAGTAAGCGGTCAGTATATCTATATATCTTCTGCAAGAGAAAATGTATAATAACCACTCAGCTCAGGAAAACAAATTGTTTAAAATGATGGGGAGAGTAAAAGGATTAGCAGACTAGAATATATTCATAAAATATCTTAACATAATGTAATATTTTCCATATTTATAGTCAAGTAATTTCTAAATATGTTCATTTCCATTGCCCTCAAATTTTTTTGTATTCATTCTCAACGAATAATAAAATCCAAATGTCCTACTTCCAAAGTAATATAAAACAGAGTTTGATCCAATCCACAAGGCCCCATGTTACAATAAGGTTAATTAATGGAAATCGCTCGTGTTAAAGGATAATTGCAGTAAAACATCACGCTCCAAAAGCTCACCGTAATTAAGATCAAGGAAGTAAATCTAATTTTCCTGTCCTTTCGAATATGTTTGAAAAATTCAATCCCGGCGTCTCATGACCTCCTTGTTTAAACTGTTTAGGAACCCTTTTGAGTAAAAGACATTCAATCGAACCTCAATTCGCCCTAATTATCCCACAACATTCCTTAAGCGGAAAATTTTTCCTAGGCTGCAAAGCGTTCAACTGTTATCGCTTTCCTCACTACTTGGCGACACTTCGTTATTACCATGTGCTCTTTCTCGCAATGTGCGACACTTGTGCCAATCCATCGAACCTAATTTCAAATCAGCGTGCGCATTCATAAAAGAAACGAGTGGTGTTTCAGTTGTGTTTGTTTGGTGGGTGTGGAGGGAAGAAGGAATTCTCTCTCCTGGACGTGGATGGAGGGAAGGGAGTCTATCTTATGCATTTTGCATGTACAAACCCCGCCCTTCCCAGCGAGGAAAAACCCGTCGGAAGAATCGCAGAATCTATGCCCCGTGGAGCAGAAACCGCGGTTCCCTGCCCCCAAACTCGTCTCCCCACCAAACTTTTCGAAAGGGGCTTCTCTTTCCTTTCTTTCCCATTCAATCTCGCTGTCTTTCCGCCTCGGCGTTGCAGCTAAAAGAAGGAGACTGTTCATTATGAGAGACTAATAAAGCGGGAGAGGATTTTCCTCTCTCTCTCTCTTCCCTATTCTTTCCCCCGAAGAGTCGAGGTTTTAACTTCGGATCTTACCGTTTAAATTTGGTATAGGCAAGTTTATTCCATCATTCCTGGGATACTTTGCCATGACGTTTAGCTTACCTTTCTAAAGTTCTGTATTTCCTCTTCATAACTGAAATTTCATGAAACTTTCTCACTCGAAACAAGTATATTTTCGTACATGAACGGGATCCAAGATAGACAAGTAGGCAACGCGTTCAACTCTTGTGAAAGTGGTTCCGTGTTCGATTCCCGGTGTGTACTTAGATGTGCGAAATAAGCTTAGATGGCGAAGCAAATTTAAAAATACTACTACAAAATGATCATTTAAGCTTTTCCTGAGGAAATTTGGGAAAGAAAGTCATTTCCAGTTTTGGATTTCTCAGCTTTCTGATAGTGGTATAATGCAAGTCATAGATAAGCCATCTGATCATTTTGTTCATTGGTCCTTCAGTCAGCCTTTAATAGAGGAAATTCGTAAAAGTGAAAGATTGGAGAAGGAAATGAATGAGCATGAATTTCCCTGTTTTTTTACATAAATGTGCTCCATAAATTCCGAATGCGACTTCCTCACGCTAACCGGACATTTACAGAATTATCGTCCAGAATGCTTTCTCTTAAACCCTGAATGGACCATTATATATTAATAATGATGATGATGAAGACTTCATTAGGGTGAATTGCAGCCTTACAAGCTCATTCTTACAATTTCGCCTCAATTTTACTACGCGAGCATCCATAGGCTCGAAAATCTGTGCGATAGCCGAAAACGTCGGTGAACGTTGGACCGGCTCCCTTAATGTAAAAGTAAGAACTGGATTACCGACCTTTACATAGGGAAAATACATTCAAATTTTACCACTTGAGGATGATTGCATCATCATCTATCAAAATGGCCATTTGGTGATACCTAGAAAATCGATCGAATCGGGACTTACGTTTATATTCAGGGTCTTACGTCGTTTTACGAAGAGTATTTTGAACGTCCTATTTATTAACTGCCGAGTTTCGATTTCTTTTCATCCTTGCCTGAACTGGGATTTAAACCGGGGACCTCAGTGTTGATATGCTTGCCTCGACGCTATCGTGGTCGGCATTGCAACGTCCCGTCGTGTCTTTAGTACCTCGATTTAGGAAGAATAGCGCATATCTGAATAGAAATTAAGCAAAGTAGTAGTAAAGAGAACCAAAACGAGTCATTTATAGTAATGAATCACTTAAGCGGTGGTCCAAAATCAGTATCTTGGAGGAGTCACAATTTGCAGACAGCATTTTAGACGAGTAGTAATTTTAATCGCTTAATCATTGTTTAATGGCACGCATTACATCGTCTTTTGGAGAACAATGGAAGAAAGAGAGGAAGAAATGACATTAAGAAATTCACTCTTTTCGCACCTTCTGTCATTTTTATTTGGTGCCGTCGACACGCACGTTCCGGGAGGGCGATGAATTGCCCGACGAACACGGTTGACATGGGTTTAGTAAAACGACGCCTCACAGACCTAAATTACAGGCGTCCCCACCCAAATGGATGTGGACCGCAGGACTAACAGGAAATCGATAGGAGGCGGGGCCGCAGTGGAGTGGCGAAGAAGAGGAAAGATAAAGAGGAAAGAAAACAAAGGTGGAGGAAAAGGGTAGACTTAGCGGCCGAGGAAAGCTATTAAACGGAAAATAATGAATACGAAGAACTGAAGTGAATTGATGGAAATGTTTTCAGCGAGAATTCGGTGGAACATTTCTCCGTAAACTTCTAAGTTTCTTATGTCCCTGAATTTAAATGCCTGCGTAGCAAAGTGTAACGACACTACTAAGGGTGGATATTGTGATGCCAGAGGAAGGTTTAGGATGAGACAAGGTCGCGACATTCTGATGTTACATTTTTTAGAAAGATGTTCTCGAACTTTAATTGCGGCCATAATGAAAAATATGACTGATAAACATATTAAACAACTTTGTGAACCATGCTTAATTAACGCAGTGATTTGATTCTGTTGTTCCCCAAGGAAGAATAATTCAAAATACCGATTGAAAAAATTCTAAGCAATTATTTGAGAGCAATGGAGACGTAAGTTTAAATAGTTTAATTTGGAAATCAGTATCTCTGTTACGGGCAGAACGTGTTTCTTTCTCATAGACTGTTATCCTATGAATTTGGCTAAGAAGAAGTTCGAATTTTCTTCTCCTTTTGCATTTGAAGATGTCTCTTAGAAGGTCGGTAATACGCCTTTTCTTCCACCGACACATTTGACGGTTGGAAATTTGCTTTATTGGAGCATATAAACGAATTATGAGAAGGAAATGCCACTCTCCAAGCAATATGCCAGCACTATCTGTTCATAGGCTAGCACCTATTAAAGGCGTATTTCATTTCATACATCGGAATATAAATTAGAAAGGGCTTTTTTATCGGATCATCACTTCAGAAATCAACGTATTAGTAGTTATTACACATAAAATAACTGTTTCCCCTAAGTTACTTGCAGTTATCAAGCATCAAACCTGTCTCACTAACTGATTAATTTTCCAGCCGTAAATTTGCTATTTTCTCTATTCAACCCAATTGAAATTTTTTTATATCTTAAATTTACTTATTTTAAACAAGTAAGTAACTTTGGTAACTCCTGGGAACAGATGTGTACGCTCATATTGCTATTCTTCACGGTGGATTCATTACTTACTCTTCCAATGATGAATTAAACAAACAACTGCAGTTTGCTATCTGTGGACTCTTTCTTGTCACATTTCAAATGTACACAATGAATTCGATGCACTAAATACAACTTGCAGCGAGTTTATTTTTAACGGGAGCAGAAAATAAAATGATAGAATTTTAACGAGGTCTCTGACAACAAAGAGAGCGGATTTGTGGGAAGGGAGATAGGGTCAGGAGAAAACAGAGAAAAAGCCGCATAAGATATTCCTTTGTTGACTTGACTTTCCTTCAAAGTCAAATCTTTTGTTTCTGCAGCAACAGTTTGTGGGTTACATAGTCTCTTCTAAATATATTTCCTACTGAACCATCGTTATCATTTCCATCATTTACTAAGGATGAGATGGTCTATGTTTTATATGCTGCAATGCACTTAAAGTGGCCAAATCTACATAAATACCCTGCAAGCCGCCTTTTGGCAGGGGACCGAAAGTTTTTGCTACTTCTTGTTGTTATAACATATCGTTCAGGAAAATAATGAGTCTTTGAAAAGACTTATTAATTCTGTTATTTTACGCTCATTTTCGGATCCGCTGAAGGGCAATATAATAGTAATAGTCGAAGTATGAAGTGTTAATAAGTAATACGGATTACGTCCTCTCTGAATTAATAACGCAATGGCAGCCTCCCATCTTTCAAGGATTCCCAACGTACGAACATTTTCGTCTTTTAATCGTAGCATTTTTGAACAAAACGTATCTCATTTATTATTCTACATAAATACTTGTATTCCTTTGCACTGCGCTCTCTCAGAGTTTGCCCGTTTGATCCACTAAATCACATATGCTAGCCGCATATTCCAGATGGACTTGATCAAGGTGGAATAACATCGTGCTCTATCCTTCCCTCCCATTAATCGACAGTAATTTTAGCTAAGCCGAGGTATTTTCTTCCTTTACCTTTACTTGTATCGATACTGTGTCCTGTTCTTGTTGAAGATATTTGAGCCCGAGGTATTCCTCTGATTCCAATACGTTCATATTATTCCATTTATTATTTAGTGGTAATTTTGATCCAAGATTTTCTTTTCGAAGAAATTATCTACGAAGTTTTTACTTACTTTGAGCTCTGATTACTACTAATTCCATCACATCTGTATCAGAAATAAGTCACATGCAACTCATTGTATTTTAAAACGACTTCTTCGTGAGTGGTAATGTAGAAAAATAGTGACGATATAAATTGAAATTAAGTGTCCACTTGTCCTATGCACAATATATACTCTACTAGAGACTGTGGAAGTGTTAGACTAACTTTTCTTATTCTTTACCTAACAGATGAGGCCAAGTGGCTTCTCCTTTCCCAAGGGATCTCATATATAAATAAATTTATACATATACATTTCTGGCTTGTGTATCCATGTACAAAGAATCAATAAATCGATACAGTAAACGAATATATATTGGTTAATAAACGAATCTAAAAGATAGACAAATAAGTATTAAAAAACATTGATCACATGCAAACGCACTATAGATATAAACCACCAAAAAAATTTAAAAGATAATTAATAAATAACGGGGAAATAAATATAAAAATTGTCTATTACATATCTTAGCCTAATCTTTTTCTTCTTAAGTACCCCATTTTCCTATAAAAACAATAACCTCTGTATTTTTATGAATAACTAGTTGCCCCGTGCGAAAATTACGCAGACGAACACTCAATTTACCAACGCAAATACATTTCAACAAACACTCTAATCGCTACAAACGAATACAAAAACACTTAAACACACTAAAATATACCTAAAAATACACTCCTTCATATTCTGTATCAGTGTCCGTTTCTATATACCTATATTTTAGCGATAGATATCGTTATCTACACATCCAGTAACGAAACTCTATGGGCAAATTCAAGGTCTTGCGTTTTCTAATACCTCATCATTAGAACCTAAACGAATTCCTAACTTATACGAGAGATTTTTACATCATATCTAATGTCATAAATGCTTTTAAAACTTTCTTTTGGCAATATAATCATGAATTGTACGCGTCATCACTACAACGATATATGCCTTTTATTTTATAACGAATACCTCAATTCACTCGATGGATTTATCACATAACAAATTTAAACAAAAATCAAAACATCACTAACAGCTTTACGTCAACTGTCTGTATACCCTTAATGATGTGTAACTTAAAGCTTCAGGTTAAATGTGTATAACCAAGATAAAACAACAAGTATACTTCTGCATCTACGTTAATTAGTTATTTCCTAGATTTTTCTTTTCACACAAAAATATAAAAATAGCTAATACTCGTCTGTAGTGAAATTGCATCTTGTCCATTCACTGTATCAGAGTTATTCAATCAATGAAAGATGGGCAATGGACGACGCGTATGAAAATTATTCTTCTTCAAGGAATCTCCTATTCAGAGTGGTATCTATCTCAACGGGGATGTAAACAATTTTATAATTCACACAATTCCGCTAAACATCACTTTAGTTTAAATTCCAAGTTAGATGAAGAGAGTATAATGTATAATACCGGGCATAAGTTAGAAACAGATCTTTGTATTCAGCAGGGCTCATGATTCTGTGAATGTCGTTCTGCGCCCAGAAGTTGCAAGTTTATATCGGTCTATTAAAATATAGTTTCGTACGATGTCGAGATCTTCGTTCATGGAGACTATAATATTACTTGCGAAACCTTTTTCAATTATTTTAAGACTATGAATAGCTATCTCTATACGATTTTAAAAATTGTTTACAAACGTCTTTAAGTTAACATAAATTTCTGTATATAGCAACCCGGATATTTTTACGTCCAGAAAGATACGCGATGATTAAAATATCAATTCAGTTTGTTTAACAAATTTGTCTGACTATTTTTAGCAGAAACCTGGCAACTTTTCTTTCAAATGGTCCTTCATTTATATGTAATGGAGGAATAAGAAGGAGTAAAGCCCCGGTTACCAAAAATGTATGTTTTAAAATAATATATAGATGATAGTCTTAGGTTACCAAACGCCGTGCTCTCAAACCGCCAAGCGTCTTTTTCCAGCATAATTCAGAAACTCAAGTTCCTCAACTAGGATAAATGTTGGTCCTGAAATATTCTTCCTCCTATTTCAGCTTATTATCCCTATTTTATAATTTAATGGCGTGTAGATGTTATTTCAAGCCAGTAGAAAAAACTTGATTCGAGATTCACATTTAGTCGTAATATTTCATTCATAAGAGTCATTCAAACGAACAGGCGAACATTTGTGAAGGAAGTGGGGAAAAGAATTCTACGGAAGGACGCAAAGAATGAATTTGAGAGTTTTCCGTGGTCTCAATCTGTTGCCGCACGATTAAAAATTCATGTGGAAAATTTGGAGCAATGAAGGAACTCGAGATAGAAACTAAGAATGAAATCTTTGTTCACCGACGCAGGCAAATAGTTTTCTGTCGCTAAGTATAAGAAAGAAAAGAGATGCAAAGTATTAAATATACTCGGTGTAAGGTAAGAAAAAGGAGATATATATTTTTACGCTCTTCGATTTCTAAAGATATTATTATTCGCAAATAAATGCTCAAACCTCATTTTATATTTCCTCTCGATTTAAGACCAGTTTAAATCACAAGTCTCACAACATGAAAAGTTATTACTATAAATTTATTTTTGAATACATGCGGAAAACAATTCTTCTGCTTGTTTATCTTAATATTTTTCAAACACGTTAAAAGAATTAGAATTATCGTAAATATTAATTGAGCATTAGGAAAATCTTACGTGAAAATTCGTATTAAAAGCATAACGCATCTTGATTCCTCATTACATAACCTATTAGAGTTATTCTTGATATTAAATCATAAGTTTAAGTTAATTCATTTTGAATCTGATTCACACTATAAAATTTCTGATCATAGAAACTATTCAGTATTTTATTTTGTTTGCTCCATTAAAAATCATTAAATGTTTCGCGATAATTAATGATATGATTATGACGATTAAAGCATAAACTTTGTACCTAAAGATATCATCAATCAATAGGAAAACATGCATGAAAAGAAAAATATCATCCTAGATGCAAGTATTTTTACTTTGTACGTTTAACAGATTTACAACTCTCACGTCTGTACACAGTCGATAAAATCTTTTCATCACGTTTTATCTTTCCTCTTCAATTTTCGACATAAAGCTTGAAAGTAACGTTTTAAATAAGTACGCTTCTAACCAAATTAATTCACTTATCAAAATTACAGTAACTTCTAAATGATGTTTAATTAAAATTTCTCGTTATAAATTAGCAATGCCATTTTAGCGGATAACGAAGAAGACGAAAAATTTGAGCTCCAATTTACGAGAATCGATCGAATCTAATCGATTATTTAGTTTGATTCGGAGCGAAAAAGTACGATTTGAACATCTAAAATGAATAGATATTCGTTAAGATTCTAATTTGCGTTAGACGATGAGTGGACTTGTTATAACTTGCGTAGACTCCAAATGAGGAAGTCGCATAACTCTACTTTCCTAATCGATTACGTTCTTATCGTGCTCGAAAAATATTGAGTTCTTTAATGGCACTTGCATCTATTTTTTCCTCGCAGTTTCCGAACAACCAGTGTAACTAGGATGGCGCAAAATATCGGCTA
The DNA here is from genome assembly GCA_036926295.1 of Pachydiplax longipennis. Classification (NCBI taxonomy): domain Eukaryota; kingdom Metazoa; phylum Arthropoda; class Insecta; order Odonata; family Libellulidae; genus Pachydiplax; species Pachydiplax longipennis. Next base: position 4,904,791 of record JAVFKF010000024.1, on the reverse strand, counting down.
CATATTTTACGAACGTAATCTCTCTGAATTAATTTAGTAAAGAAAGACTTAGATTGAACCTTCTAAAGATTTCCGTCTCCTGAAGCATCTAAGAAACGTCCTCCGATTACTCGTTGCAATTCTGTGCAAAAGGTATTCTTTCGTTGTACCTTTTCTAACTCGGGAATACAACACTTTAATACATTCATAATCCGTGATAATTATGGATTCACGATATACACTCCATAATAATTTGTCCGAAAAGCAAGCGGACGACACATTTCCAATGCACTTCAAATGCGAGATTTCAAACCCGATGTTTAAAAAAAAAAACAAAAACGCAGCGAATTGACGTAGAGGAAAGATTAAAAAGGGAGTGAGCAAAGGCTGTCAGCAGCGGCGGGAAAAGTCTTCTTAAAAAAATGAGCGACGGCGAGGCGGAAAAGAGGATTCGAAAGAGGGAAAGTGGATAGTTTAGGGAAATATGAGTTTCCATTTAGAAGAGATTCCAGTGGGTATTTGCTGGTTCACCAAATCACTATATATTCACTCTGTCCTTCCAGTCATCTCCAATGTTTTCTCTCCGTCACTAAAAAGAGAACCTCTGAAACACTTCCAAAAAGAAATAAGTATCTCTTTTGGGAGGTAAGTCATGAAAGAGGCGACAGAGCCATTCGTGGAATTCCAATCGGCTATCCCCGTTCGGTAGTGGTATTGCTGGAATGGGTGAGGTGGAGACTGCGGCTTTAATATCTACAAGTTTGGAGCGCGGGGAACAATGAGAGGCAGGGAGTGATTCGGAATGGGACATTGTTTGGGCTTCGTCACAGAGGACCACGAGGTTTCGAAGCAATTCCGTGGCAAATTAATCGTAACGCCATACCCCCTGGCACATGCCTCGTTGCTGCCGGCGTAATTAGAGACCCGTCGCCTACTCTAGAGTGAGTAGACGATTTTATTTCATCCGTGAGTAGCAATAGCGTATGACGTGACTTGAGTATTAGGCGTGCATGCCGTCTCTAAGTATGGGGCTCCTTGGCGATCACGGCTTGGATTGATTATTCGGGGAATTGAAAATTGGGTCAAACTTCCATGGATTTCTCCTCAGAGGGAATCACGCGTGCATTTTAACTCGGGGATTATATTTGCTTTCGGTCTATTACCGTTGGCTCATCACGGAGGCTTACGATTTTTCTGAGAAGCGTTGAGGATGTTTCGAGAGAGGGAAAAATCAAAATATCTCCGACGAATGCAATCTCCTTTTTAAAATATTTTGGCTCGTATATGTATTTCTTTTCGTGCACGCCGAAATAGTCCGTAGACTTAACCTTTCTTCTTCAGATATTATTTTAGATCAGCGCTCTAATTATGATCGCAAGGTATAGCTTGATATAAATCATAAGTTGACGTTACTAAAAAAAAGGGTGCATAGTCGATTGTGAAACGCATTAAGTAACTGATAGAGAATCTTATTTTAATTGATCGTTTTGTCAAAGGATTCTTTTCTTTTCTGATTGCGGATGTTTATTCATTCAAATAAAGGAACGGATGTGGAACTCAACACTTATGCACTTGACCTGGTGCAGCCAATGTCTCATATCTATGTAGATATTATCCTCATTGATTCTCCACATCGAAACAAATAGTTATCCTGTTATTTTGAAATAATTGTTTGCTCTCCTTATTACTTTTTACATTCTTTGCAGCCTACTGTATTAATAGCAAATTTCACCAGAGATTATTCTTTGGAATCTGTTCGGTTACAAAATTGTGAAAATGTACGAAATCTTCCATTTATTTCTTGAAGCATAATCTATTTCTTCGTAATTATTACTTCCTTAGGATATGATTTTTATTTTTTAAGTTAATTTATACTGATATTGCTCTCTTTTTCTGATAATTTCAAAAAGAACACCGATTTTGTACGTTTACTTTAATTTTACTCGGGATGAAGATATAACGCCCACGCTTTTTTATTGCTGTGATTTAGATTTTATTCCTTAAAATCATTCACAGATAATTTCCCCATAACAAATTCACCTAGTGACGATGTTTTCATTCTTTCATCAGTCAACGTCTCCCCTTTCCTTTATTACTTATTCCGACCAGGTTTTCAGATTTTCAGCCTTTTTATCAAAGTCGGCAACTTACGGTCGCCTTTTGCGCTTTATTCATAAGGATCTCAGCATAAGCCTTCCAGGCCACATGGTAATTTTTCTCCCCTGCTGCTCACTGAGATGAATTTATAACATTCAAAAAATGTTCTCGCGACGGATATTCTAATCCAGGGAAAGAGGGGTTACGCTCTTAATAAGACGGTCACGTACAACTCATTTTCTGCTCCAGCACGCTCTGGTCTCCTGTTATGGCGCCGTAGATTTAGGTATCCCGCGCTACCGTTCTGTAACGCTGGTTATCGCCTCCATCCAAATTAGATGGAGCAAACATGCCTAATATGTAAGACAAAAATAACCATTAATACCTAACCGTTGCTTCTTTTTTCCGAGAAATTAAACTTATCTGAGAGTCTTTATAAAGTGAATCTCCTTTTTTGAGAAACACCCGACCTGCTCTCAATGCAGTCCGCGTTAGATTTCAGAAATTATTCCTATTTACAAGATGTATAATCCATTTAATAAGAACAGGTAGGAATCAAAGAAAAGTTCTTCGCTGTTGTAGAATAGCGTCGTAATTTCAATCCAAATTCATAAAACTTATTATTAAATTAAATTTAACATATCTCATGAATTTTACATCTACATCTACATATGTACACTGCAAGCCGCCTTTCGGCGTGTGGCAGGGGGTGCAAGCACCAAGACTTTATTTTCCTAGTCGATTATTTTCGCGTATTCTTTTCTTTTATTGAATCTTGTTTATTATTCAGATAAATATGATAAACAAGATTAATAAATTTGCAAAGGTATTTACTTTATGTATCCCGGCTATAAATTTCACGCAAGCAAGACTTCGTCCGTTGATTTTATTCAAAATTATTTAGTATTATGAAATGTTCATCCGCGGCTAACGAACACTTTTTGAGTCCCCTCCCTATCCTTTTAGTACTAAAGAGTCACTTTATGTCAAGAAGCCGGGAAATGTAAATGTCTAAGGAAAAGTAAATACAGTAGCAGTTGTTATTTTTTATAACAATATTTATCAGCAATCTTGTTTTAATACATTATATAATGCATCTTATTCTGTAGATTCAAAGAATGAATGTTTTACCTGGTATATCTGCGGTATCAATTCTGTCACTTAGCATATCATCTTCTCATTCCAATGAACATTTTGTGGAAAGAGAAGGTGGAAGAAGTCCCAGAAATTTAATTAAGAAGCTCCAGTAAAACGAATAAAGCAGAAAGAATTGTTGGTAATGTTCATTGCAATTAAAGCTAAAATTTAAGATATACTGAATTTCAGAAATATTTCTTAAGTTGAGCATGCCTTCGACCAAAGTGTTAGTAACTGAAATGACGTAATTACTAACCAGCTCTACGTAAAGTATTGACGATATTCTTCTCTTAGCGACGAAATGAAGCAATATAAGAGATCAGCAACGTTTGTTTGATTTTTTACGTGATGATTGAATTTAACGTGATCATTTATTAGGCAGAAGAATTGAAATATAAGTGAAAAAATTAAATTTATAATAATAAGTATCTTTCGTAGGTTGTGTAATAAATAGCAATCATATTCAAGAATATGAGAATATGTTTTTAGCGCTAAAGCATTTATGAAGAATTTGGTAACAAATATAAGCGTCCGGAGTGTTATCAAACACTGATATTACACTTTCTTTTCATTAAATATAATTTTATCATTAAATTATTCCATAAGTCTATTAATTTTTAGCGATATCAGCATTTATTGCAATCAATAACAATTTGTTGTATAATTCATAGCCTGTTTCGTGTGTTTTCCAGCTGTGGCCATTCAGTTGTATAAAGTTTTAGTATTCGAGTTACATAAGACAGGTGCATACACAAATTATACATTTCAGGAGAGTTAATATATAATGTTATATAAGTATTTAGTTAAAAATTTCTGTCCACACTATTTATAAATCTTTTTTACTCCATTCTTTAAAAAAAAAGATCTCACATTAATTTTAACCTCTGTTTTTGTAAGAAAAATTACTACCGATTCGACTAGTATGTTAAAAATGCTCTTTCACAACATTTATACCCCCCACTCCCCGTCTAGCATAACCATCACCCCTATAACATAAATATTGGCGGATGGTTTCAGAGTTAAAAGTTAATGTTACCTCCCATGGAAAACATTATTTATTAATCTAATTTACTGCTTTCCTGAATAAAGAACACATTCTTAAATATAACAGAAAGCAGCAATTTAAAGAGCTGACGAACAAACACCGCACAATTCGAAGGAATTCCAAGCGGAAATATTTCCGTAAACGAGCATTTGGAAGGCGCGTCGAGATGTCGCTCCGATAAATTATTTCAACGCGACAATTGGAGCGACATCGGGCGGCGTTAATCGAAAATGTTTTCCTCGCGATATCGACGTATCTTTGGATCGGCGTTTGAATAATTCGAAGAGCGCGGCACGGGTCATTCATTTTTGCGTTCGAATGACTCTGGAGGAAGAGATTTGGGGGAATTATTGGAGTGGGATCGGAATGAAAGGGAGGGCCGGAGGGAACGCCTGTGGAATCCGAGCGATTGGACTCCTTTGATTAATGACTGACTCCCCATCAGTGCGCGGGTTATTGTTGACCCCACGAATCGGACAAATTGCCTCTTCCCCCTCTTTCTTCCCGATTCAAAGGAGGTATTTCTAGGAAAATTAGCACGTGGGGGAGTGAGTATCGGATTCGGCCGGACATAGTACATTCCTTTCTGTTTTGGTAAACAGGGCAGCGGATTCGAGAAATACGTCAAAAGAGATCTCTATTTCGGAGTTCGTCAGTGAGTTTCTCATTGATTATAGTTGGAATAAATTAAGATTTATTTATTTATGCTACGATAGGAATGGCGATCCTTTTGTGGGCTGGAATCCTAGTGGTTAAAGCAGGGGATCGCCTGGTGGGCCACTACGGAGGGTCTAACAGGAATGTCAATCGATAAGTAATATCGGTGAAAAACTAGTTAAGTTTTAAGGTACTGTAAAAGGGATATTTATTTTACGCGCTCTTTTTAAGTTAAAATATAACTCATATTCTGTAATTGCACATTTAAGTTTTTCTGAGGAATTATTTTTCTAAATTATTAAATTCAAATAGTGTTTGTGGTTGTTGTAGGTTCATTTTTTATTATTCATTTAATTTTTGTACGTTATAAACTTTTAAATTGTACGTTAATTTTGTGTATGTATAGATGATACGTAAATTTATATTTAGGTATTCGTAATCTTATTAGTGTTATTGTAGTTTAAATCGACGTCGCCATATTCATATCAATAATAATTTGATGAATATTTTAGACTCCCTAGCCAATCGGGTGCGAAATCATAGATCTGTAGATATAATCTAAATTACTATGTCTAGAATTGGAATGAGATTTAAAATTTACGTGAGTAATCATTAATATCCTTCGCTAAAGAATAGAATTCAAATTCAATCACCATGAGGCATCATTTTCTTTATTGTAGAATCAGAGATAGAGCAGTAGGAGTGCCTCAAATACCACTTTCCTCCCAGCGCGACTGAGGGATTTACTCGCTTCTTCATGGCTTTTAGGTGATATCGATTAGATATTATGCTCAAATTTGCATTATATGCGTTAGTCCTTATATTATTTTTCCCGATTCGGCTGATAATTTAGTGTAATAAATTGGCATTTATTGTTACACACAATTTCCGAGAATATTTGCAAGGCAATGAAACTGTTACGTAAAAATCAAGAATGGCTCTCTAAGTTGAGTTTCACCAAGCTAACCCCAATTTTGTAGCTCTATTATTGTCAATTGGTGATCGTGTAAAATAAATTTTCAGTCTTAAACCATATCATACCTGTATCTTTGTATTTTACTCATATATAATTAACAAAAATGAAAACGCACGCTTATAATAAATGACTATTTGATATGGAGATAAATGGTGCTTATAGCTATGTTATGAGCATAAGTGAGACATCTCCATTTTTGTAGAAATCTCGTTCCCAACATATGATATCATTAGATTGGAAAAGACGTGTAATATTTCAGGAAGAATGTAATGTAATGTTGGCACTTAGCGAGGCTTGCGTACAGCTTATTACCCATAATTTACGAGAGGAAATAAAAAGAGAGAGCTTTAATGTTAAACATCAACTATTCCTTTGGAGAATGCAGCTTCATTTCAGGTGGAGATATTCCAATGAAAATATTCGCTACATGTTTGAAATTTTTGCCAGATATTTAGGTTAAATATTTACCGCCCGGAATTTTAAAGTCGTATTCGATTTGGGGCCTTTAAGGTCGGCAGTTATTAAAATACGAATAATATGCGGCGATCGATTATCCCCGCCATTGAATGAGAATATATGGCCATTTGCCATCTCACGTAATTTCCCTATAATGCGTTTCTTGTGTTAGGCATCCTCCGTCTAAAAAGAAGGCCCACCTTTATGTTTCCGATGCGGAAGACACATGTTCCCCTCTTTCTATCCACACCCTTTATGAAGAGTAATAGACCCAAAAAGGGTATTACGCTCCCCGTTAACTCCTTAACGTAGTCCGAATATCCCAAGTGTTAAAGGGATCATCCCGGGGATTAAGTAAAAATTTGCGATTCTTTCAAAATCCAGTCGTCGTTGACCTTTTAGGAAACAACTACTGAAATGTTTAAGATTGGAAGACGAAATCCCCTTAGAAAACAAAATATTTATTTATTGCTGCAGCATGAAAAGTGCCTTTACCTCTTATCATCAATTCTTAAACAGTATTTACATACATATGACAGAAGAAAGAAAAAAGGAACTCGGCGGTCAATGAACTAAGAGACAAAGGTTCTCCAAGCGCCGAAAAGCGGCGACCGTCTAAGGGCGATTCCCGGGAAACGGATAATCGTTTAGCGGTCACCAGTTATTCAGAATCCCTAATGCGCATTTCGAAAGCAATGCTTTCATGATCACAGGGGGTCCAATGCTGAAGAGAATCATTCGAAATGCGCATTAGGGATTCTGAATAACTGGTGACCGCTAAACGATTATCCGTTTCCCGGGAATCGCCCTTAGACGGTCGCCGCTGTCGGCGCTTGGAGAACCTTTGTCTCTTAATACATATGACACTTTAATTGTTGCCAACGTATTTACAGTTTGTCTGTATTTATCGGTATTTTTTGCATCAATGTGCTTTTACATTATTTTCTTTCTATTGTTAAGTATATTATGATGTTTTTCTTTTCTCTTTTCCTTCATTTTTCACCTTTCAATTTATTTCTCTCTTTTTACATGCTGTTGTATTGCTAATCCAACTATAAATCTAAAATGTACTTTCATTATCTTTTTTGTTTCACCGCCATTTTCAAATAATAAAATTCCTTTGATTTACAATCTGTAGTTATAGCAGGGTTTTAACACCCCCTTTTAGTGGGTTTTTGCCTGCTGTGGTCTATTTTCCTCCTAAGTGCAAACTCAGGTTTTAAACTCCAAAGTAGATTGAATCCTGTGCTCTATTTGCATCCTATCTCTTTCATAAGAAGAAGGGTTAGATTCAAGAAGAAACTCATTAGTCTCAATCTCACCTCGTCAATCAAAGTCGAATATAATAATTACTATGAATGCAAATTTACAATACATACTGCCCCCTCTCAAAAATAATCGTTAACCCTATTAAATAAATCTTTACGGATAATTCCAGAGTCAGAATTTAACATTACTTCCACTTCATAAGCAGTTGTTACAATATATTATCAGAAATGCAATAACCTACCTCATTTTACGGCGGTAAAGTTAAGTACAGTATTATATTTCTATACTTTTCTTCTTTGTTTTTCGCTTGAAGACCTCATCATTCCATCACTCCACCTTTCAAACCGAGTATTTAACTACATCAGTCCTGAATTTCTTTGCAATCACATCACGTAATTTAATTTGGTGTGATGTATATAAATATGCTGAGGGGAATTTTTATGATCTTAAAGATTTATCGACGTATCTTTAAGTACCTTTAACTGGGTTTTGTTGTGTTCCTAAGAAAGAAAATATATTTGATAAAATTTAGGTGAAAGTACAGAAAAGATTCATTTAGTTTTATAACGGGAAAATTTGGACATGGAAAAACTTATTGTTCTAATCGTTTTGTTTGACCCTCTATTTCCCTTTGGTGCTTTGCTGCAACATTTTTTTTTGTTTAAGTTTGATAAAACAATGACACAAGTTCTATGTTTGCATTCCATACCAGGGTATGTAATCTAGTTTTGTTAAAACAAGAAAATGTATTCTTATGAATCTTATGTGGTATGTCAGTGAATTTCTGATTATCCAGATCTGCATATTTCTAATAATTCTTCACTTATAATTATTAATAATTTAATTTATTTATCTGCTAAGTGTACGTGAATTGACATTTTAGCGGAGGTAATTGTTTTCCTTTGAGTATTCCCCATAGTCCCCACGAAAGAGTTTTCATAAAATGGCCGAATTTTCAAATTTTTCTTTTACGTTTATTTCAAAGGATTAAAATAAGAAATCGAGAACGTTTCAAAACTATGAAAAATTGTTACAAAAAGTTGGTGTTCTTAAATACCTTCACTAGGCATTGATAATAGTAACCAACGATGGACATCCTAAAGGATATGATTATAGATAAAAGTTTGTTCGCTAGTAAAAATGTTTTTTCCTTGAAATCGCAGTTATAGAATTTAAAATTCGTAGCCATTAAAGTAGCATTGAGACGAAAATACTTAATTTTATATATCATATATTCCTATATTTTCTGTACATCTAGGATTTTCTATGATGATATTGTATCATAAACTGTTTACAGTTTTTTTAATAATAACGAATTCGTATTTTGCTAATAATTTCAATTCTATTTGTGTCAAACAATAAATGATTACGTAAGGGCTCCCGGATGTAAGTGGGTAGCACGTCCGCCTTTGATGAAAACGATCCGGTGGGTGAGAACCCATAGTTGTAAAGGAATTAACCAATAGATGCTCCTTTAGCGGAAATATGAATATAATGAAATAATGGAATAAATTTAACTTGCCTAAATAGTAAAAATATTAAAATGTTAAATGGGTGACGCAGGTGTGTAAGTCAATTGATCTTTAATAAATTAATATCGGAGGTGGAATCGGATGTTAAAATCGGTAACGATAGGATAGTGAATGAATGCGTGCTGTAAAAAGGCGATCAGCATGAAAAGGATTGGTTTAGAGAGGAAGCAGAATGGCTGAGATGAGGAGATGGCCGTAAAGGAAAGTGAGGACGTGGTGAATGGGATGTTGAGGAGAAGACATAGCTTGAAGAATAAAAGGAAATAAATGAAATGATGTACGGATCGGTCAAAAGGAAAGACGTGGCATGCTTGTACTCCCAATAGGGAGTATTAACAGATTAAATCTACTATTATCTCGATCATTCAAATCGAGGCCTAGAAATAAATTCAATGGAAAATTTTCAGATCTTTTTGATTAAATTTATCCACAAAGTCCAACGGTTAACCATTTACAATATATAAAGTTTTACTGTGTGTTAAAATATATAACTGAATTCCGATTTCCAAAGTTTACAAATCCTTTTCTAATCATAACATATCAGCTCTCTTTCCCATACAACTCATATCCTTTCTACGTAATTCTATGAGAGTTCAACTATTGCCTTAGACTTCAGAGATTACCAAAATGTGAATCTTTATTCAATTTCCTTTCTTCTGGCACTTGTTTCAAGATCGTTTGGTCCATTTATTTAAATGAGTATGAACATTAATTTAAAAATGCATGTTAAATAATTATATCTTATAGATGGTCTTTAAATTTACTGTGATGGTAATAAAAGGAAAAAGTCTACAATCAAACAAAATGACGCGCATTTCTGATGAGTCCATGTTAGAATAGATGAGATAGGAGAGTAGAACCGGATAAGTGAAATTATATGTGTAAGGGATTATCCTCAGTTATGAATCGATTTCCTATACGAGCATTATTAAAATTAGCCCCCATATAAGGTGAAAGCACTACGTGACCGAGAAAAAGCGTTGAACCCACCATTTTTCAGGTCTGTACCTCATTTATTAAATGTATAAAGCTCTCAATAGATCTTAATCATAATGTTATGATTCCTTCAAAAGATGATAAATATGGTCCCATGATTACTATTCTCTCACAGTCATTATTAGAAACTTCGTGTCGAACGTAATTCAGAGTAATTTATAAATTAGGTGAGAGAGTAACCACTCTCTGTAGAATGCACAAGTTCTACATTCGTCAGTAAATAATCTCCTAGAAGTTTCCCAAGATTAGAGTTCGTATTTGCTCTCTTTGTTTTTCTGAGTATAATGGATGTTTGCTTTCCTTCGCCATATCTCCTTATCCTCCTCAAGTGAAAGAATTACTCTGAAGATGGCAACACAATGTAAAGAGAGACGTTAGTCAAACAGTGGAAATACTCCATCTCATATGCGGTCAGCCAAAAAAGGCTCTTCTCACCTGTATTTGACGGTGATATGAAGACAACTCTTTAATTATATGGCATGAGATGGTTTATTCTGTAAGACAAACGAAGAGAAGTGGTTCAACTGAGTCAACGCATTTTCCGTCTTGCCCATCTTTCCTTGACTTAATAGTTAATGAAAGCATTCCTAAAAGGAGATAAAAGAAACAAATAATATCGTACTTCTTTACTCTTATTTGCCATTGGATCTTTTTGTAAAATCAATTCAATTTTCTTTTTTCCTATAAAAGTAAAGCACCAAGTTGATATTCATAACATCCATCAAAGCTATATCTTAGGATAACATTTTGTAAGAATCAATCCTTTATGTATTGTTTTAAAACATACATTTTTGGTAACCGGGGCCTTTCTCCCTTCTTACTCCTCCATTACATATAAATGAAGGACCATTTGAAAGAAAAGTTGCCAGGTTTCTGCTAAAAATAGTCAGACAAATTTGTTAAACAAACTGAATTGATATTTGAATCATCGCGTTTCTTTCTGGACGTAAAAATATCCGGGTTGCTATATACAGAAATTTATGTTAACTTAAAGACGTTTGTAAACAATTTTTAAAATCGTATAGAGATAGCTATTCATAGTCTTAAAATAATTGAAAAAGGTTTCGCAAGTAATATTATAGTCTCCATGAACGAAGATCTCGACATCGTACGAAACTATATTATATATAAACTTGCAACTTCTGGGCGCAGAACGACATTCACAGAATCATGAGCCCTGCTGAATACAAATATCTGTTTCTAACTTATGCCCGGTATTATAAATTTATGCCTTATACTCTCTTCATCTAACTTGGAATTCAAACTAAAGTGATGTTTAGCGGAATGGTGTGAATTATAAAATTGTTTACATCCCCGTTGAGATAGATACCACTCTGAATAGGAGATTCCTTGAAGAAGAATAATTTTCATACGCGTCGTCCATTGCCCATCTTTCATTGATTGAATAACTCTGATACAGTGAATGGACAAGATGCAATTTCACTACAGACGAGTATTAGCTCTTTTTATATTTTTGTGTGAAAAGAAAAATCTAGGAAATAACTAATTAACGTAGATGCAGAAGGTATACTTGTTGTTTTATCTTGGTTATACACATTTAACCTGAAGCTTTAAGTGACACATCATTAAGGTTATACAGACAGTTTACGTAAAGCTGTTAGTGATGTTTTGATTTTTGTTTAAATTTGTTATGTAATAAATCCATCGAGTTAATTAAGGTATTCGTTATAAAATAAAAGGCATATATCGTTGTAGTGATGACGCGTACAATTCATGATTATATTGCCAAAAGAAAGTTTTAAAAGCATTTATGACATTAGATATGATGTAAAAATCTCTCTTATAAGTTAGGAATTCGTTTAGGTTCTAATGATGAGGTATTAGAAAACGCAAGACCTTGAATTTGCCCATAGAGTTTCGTTACTTTACACTTTCGTGTGGATAACGATATCTATCGCTAAAATATAGGTATATAGAAACGGACACTGATACAGAATATGAAGGAGTGTATTTTTAGGTATATTTTAGTGTGTTTAAGTGTTTTGTATTCGTTTGTAGCGATTAGAGTGTTTTGTTGAAATGTATTTGCATTGGGAAATTGAGTATTCGTCTGCGTAAGTTTCGCACTGGGCAACTAGTTATTCATAATTTTAATAAAAATAAATCATTCAGCACCCTAATATTGAAACCCGACACTTGATATCACGTTTAAAATATTGTAATATAATTATTATCGTTTGAGTCAGTTTTTTGTATAAGATGTGATGTTAAAAATATTCTGTCAACAAAAAGTCTCCTTTTCTTTGCTTTGCAGAATTTTTATACTGATGTCCATGATAAGTTACTTTTAGTATAATAAAATAAATTTTTCGTACTACTTTAACATGTATTATATTAACTCTAGCATCATGTTCCGATAGCGGATTAGCAACTTCAGAAAAGGATTTTATTCAAAATAATCAATACATACAAGGGGGGGAAAAGTTGGGATAAGGGGAAGGATCAGGTTGCAGAGAGTTTGTTGGAAAGGGAAAGAAGCGAAACTCGTGTATGAAATTGAACGTTGTGGTAAGTTAACTTGTACATGCTGATGATTTTGAATAATAACCTTCTTGATGACATATTTTTACGTTAAACCTGCTGGAAGAGTAACAAAACTTTTATTTCATTATCATGGCCTTTCTTTTAACACCTCCTTATTTTGTGTTTACCTTTGCTTTACTTCAACGAAACTGGATTATTTTTTAATATTTTTATTTTATTCACATTTTAGTCTTTTTCCAACGATTTCGTTTTTTGTAGTGAATATGATGGCGAGGAAAGAAAAGATGAAGAAGAGTTTGATTCGATGAGTGAGAATTGATCCCATAACAGCTGTGGGATGGTCTTCATCTTTTGTTGACTCTCCAAACCTCCGTCATATTTATACCGGGGCTAAAAGGAAAGTGATAGAATCCCTTTGACGCTTCCTCCAAGTCAATTGAGGGCCCCTCGAGATGTTTATTTTCTCATTTGAGGAGATATATAAAGGAAAAAAGTGTCTACACTAAGCCTTGTAAATATTGACGCGTATTGATGAAGTTGAGCGAGCAGGTTTCATCAGTTGCCATAATGAGAAACAAAAATAATCTAAGAAATATTTTGAATTCTTGCAATCGAAGAGTGTGTTTTTTTTTCTTATTGCAGCGTTATATTTTGTCGATGAAGAAAGAAGAAGATGTTAGTCTAGAATAGGACTACATATATGAGTAGTATTGTTTCTGCAATACTCCAGATACTTGTTGATATTATCCTATAGGATTTCCTGCAGAAGTTAGAAGTATGGAAAAATCCAGAGAGATTTCAAAAATACCACAATGTATATAAAATAAGATAAACCATTTTCAGAGTTTTCTTTATTTTTTTTCTATTTTCATGAACTTATTTTTCGTGCATAATTCATCACGAGGCTGTATTGTATATAATAGAAAATTCCCGAGTATATATTTGATCTAAACCATATTTCCACTTTTATCTAAGAAAGCGGTAATTTTCTCCTTGCATTGAAAGCTTATATTAAAAGAAGGCCTTGTTTATCTTCTGTCTCGCCATCATAAAATATCCTTTTGCTTTGCATATGTTCAAGGGGCTGACTGTAGAATATAACGCAAATTTTAAACTTGCCCCAGGTTTTAAATAACCGATAAAATAATTTTTGCTAGCTTTCACTAGCTCGGCTTAAAAACTTCCGCTGGAAGGCAATCATAATATTGGTGCGTCCTATGAATATTTAAACGCTAGAAAGGCTTCTCAAATTATTTTTCGGCCAAAATTGAAAACATAATGAAACTCTCCGTCGATATTCCCGTCCTCTCCCCTTAAGTCCGGCATTTATGGCGCTGCCTTTTCACGTATCTAAAGGAAGGGAGTTTCCTGTGGTTAATCTCATTCTCCCCGATTTTCCCAGAAATGTCAACATTACCTCGCAAATAAAGGGCAGTTGGTGAAGGGAAGAACATTATTGTTATTATTATGAAAATGACAACTGTGTGGTGGTAAGGCATATCTATGTGCATCTATTCTCTACGATCTACAACTTTCAACCGAACTACAAATCTGGCTGATACAAGCTGATATACAATTTTAAAGACAAAACATTCATGTATTCATTATGATGTTTAGAAAACCATTTCAACTTAGTTTTTAAAAAATATATACCTAGCATCCTTCATCCAACGCAAAAACAAAGAATCAGTCAGATAAAAATAGAACACGGCTGTTGTGTAACTCCAAATAAAAACTTATCTACTCCTTATACTTTGTATGGTTATGAATACCGAAATAAGGATTTATTTTGACAAACAAATAATATAATTATAATAAACTCTCTCCTGTTTGACTTCAGTTTTATGTATCACCAACCACTTAATTATAATATATTATTAAAATTGAATTATATACTCATAAAGACTGACGATTTTTGGAGAATTACAACGTTTGCAATTTTGCAATGTGCTCTCAGTCCAATTAGCGTGGTAATAATGGTATTCAAATTGTAGATAAACGTAATTTAATAGATAATTATAAACTTTTTGAATGGATAAGGAAAAACGTATTTTGAAAATTATTTTGAAAAACTTTGTATTATATTTATTATTATGGATACCAAATTCTGATGGTAAGAAAAATGGTAATTATCGAATACGGAGACAGAAAAAAATAGGTGATTTGCCTTAAATTAAAATCCGTGATTATGTCATTAGTTTTGCTGAACCTGTAAGTACATGCTTCATTACCTCTTCATGAACATTTGGTTGCTTTCTGTCAATGAAATCCTCGTGTTTTATCCTCATCCTAGTCATTGCATGAAACCGGGGCATTTGTTAAGTGTACCTATTATACATTTAATGGGAAAATCATGAAAAAAATGAAAAATGAAAACCCTTGTAACAAATGTGGAAAATGTGTACAATACGTTCGCCTTAATTTCCGAACATCACAGGACGTTTTACTAATTACAGATAAATAATTACCACAAAACAGTGTTTCCCATACTTTTACACGCCACCAATCTCATATATCACCCCACAACTGTTTTCTATGAAAATTATTACCTCTATAGTAAATGATTAAGTCTGATATAAGATGGGATAAAAAACTGCAGTCGCTGCGTAGAATCAGGAATGTTAAAATTTAAGAAAATGATGGCTGCCAATGGGATTCTATTGAATCCCTCAGCGGCCATTAAGGCCCACTGTGGGAATAGATCATGCCAGTATGGATGAAAATACCCTGAAAAGAAAATTATAGCAAACATTTTTGAGAATCTGTAAATATTAACTCTCGAAAAAGGAGGGAATCTCAGTCGAGAACATTGCTTTCGGCGCACGCTCAGAAGTGAATGGAGTTGTCATCCAAATATTATAACATATTAAACATAAGGAATGCTTTTAATTATCATCTGCATAGAACATGGAAGTGGACTTAGATAATTTATAAATAACTGACACAATTTCATTCTGACAATTCCATCTAATACACGATAGCAAGAAGCAGTTAATGAAGGGCAGATATGCGAATAGTGGTCATACGGAAATTCCTCCTTCGACCCTTACTGAACACTCGTTTTCCACAAAGCAGTCACGCTCTTTTCCCCTCGGGGAAGTCCCTTTTGGCTTGCTTATCTCTTTCCTGTGGTCAAACGGGTATCATGCATACCTCTTCATTTACCATTTCCCTTCAAGGTGAGATTTCTTTCAGCAATTAGCCACTTATACCTTCCAGCTGTTAGTTTTGTACGTGGGAGATAGCCGTTGGTTTTGAGGCATTAGGAAGCTCAAAAGGGCATCAAAAGAGCCTTAGCGATAAAAGGACTCAGGAAAAATGCTGAGGAAGATTCCATTTGTGAGGTTCATGATTCAAAATTCTTTAGAGACACAATATACTGATTCGGAGTCATCCTTCCCTTAAAAAGTAGGGCTGTTAGCTACTTAAACTCTCAATGATATCTTATTTGCGCCTAATACCCACTTTTTAATATAATTTGACTGATCATGAGAAACAATTATTCGTTTGTGATATCATAATTAAAATAACTAGTTGCCCCGTGCGAAAATTTCGCAGACGACACTGGTACTCAATTTCCCCACCCAAAAACACTTCAACAAACACTAATCGCAACAAACGAATACACAAACACTAAAACATACCTAACAATAAACACCTTCATATTCTTTATCAGTGTCTGCTTCGATATACCTCATTTGTAGCGATATATATCGTTATCTACACATCCTGTAACGATACTGAATGGCCAAATAAAAAGCCTTGCGTTTTCTGATGGCTTACCACATGGACCCAAACAAAATCCCAATTATATTAGAGAACGTGAGAGTATAAATGTTATCGAGTGCTATTATATAGATATATGAATATATAGAAAATTTGCAACAGACGAAAGTTTCACCAAAATAAATTTGAATACTCGGAAAACAACTTAACGACCTAATTATTTTGACCACATGACTCGTTATTAATTTCTCTAATTTTTCTATGAATATTCCAAAATCTAAACATAATAACTCAAATCGAATTTTAAATATGGTCGATCTTAATTTAATATTACCGGGAAGTAATGTGATGCAACATTGTTCAAACATACCACACGATAAAACCGTGACGCAGACTTTCATATTCGGCAATGTTCATGTTTCTTTGGCTGTCGTTCTGCTCCCAAAAGATGCAATGTGGTTTGCTTATTAAAATATTGTGATTGCTTACGACGTCGAGGTCTTCGTCCATGGAGAATATAATAATAGTTGCGAAACCTGCTTCAATCATTTTATGACCGATAATGGATATCCCTGTCCGATTTTAAAAGTAAATATCTGTATATCCGATTCAAACGTAAATATCTGTATATAGCAAGCTGGGCATTTTTTCGCCCAGGATGCAACGCGATGATTAAAATATTTATTGAATATTTTTAATAATTGATGCATTTTTCATTTGTCTGACTATTTTTAGCAGGAGCCTGAAAGTTTTCCCTTCAAATGGTTATTCATTTATATGCATTGGTGGAGTAGTAAGGGAGAAAAGTCCCGGTCACGAAAAAGCATGTTTTAAAATAATATAAAGAGGACTGTCTTAGGGTAGTAACTTTCTTGGCATTTTTAATAGAAAATGTGCGATGAATACTTATGGCAAACTTCTTTTTCGAAAGGATCTAAATAGTTTAATTTTTAAAGAAACTAAGAGATGCTATCATTACCATTATTATGTGTATTAAATGTAAATATATTATAATATGTAATTCTATATGTATACGATGTATTATCACATGAATATTTTAAAATATACCTGAAATACTTTGCGGAAATATACTTAAAATTTCTTCTTCCCATTGGAAATAACAATTAGGAATCAAATTCATAAGGGAATGCTTTCTAGGACGACTAAACGACTTTCACTTAAATCTAACAAGTGAGGAACGAGTACATAAACTTCACGAATCAAAATTAAACTAATTCATATTTAACTCAAATTAAATATAAGTATATTTCCAGAAAAAAGCGGCCGAAATAATAAGTTAAAACTGAATGAAAATTTGCTGTTTTGGTGTATCTATGAACCGTTCCATTTATTGCTTATAACTTCAAGAAGCGCGAAATTCAATCAATGCATTCATCTACTCATAATTAATTGAATTATAAGCGATCTTATTATAATTTATCTGATTATAACTAATCTAATTATACTCGATCATGTTGCAATTAATCCAATTGCACTTAACCTAATTACAATTAATCTAATCACAATTGATATGTGAGCACTCATCTCCAATGCTTATGAGACATTTCGGAATTCCGTTCATGTCCCACCGCACCGCTTTTCTAATTAACGCATTTCTTGAGAATTCCCGACGGTAAAATCAACTCCCGTAAGACGCGCTTCCGAAGAACCGCAAACCGACGTGTCCGTGGAATAATTCTACTCGGGTTCGAGAGCGCAGGAAATTGCCGGTTGCGAAAAGCAATTGGATAGGTGTATCCGAGGGAAGGGAAGGAGTCGCGGTCCGCGTCGTGCTGACCACCATTTTCCCAGCAGAGCGTGTGTCGCCTAGTTAGCTGCCTAGTTAGGGACGCTGCGTCCTGAATCTCCAATGAGTGGGACAAAGGAAGCCTTCGGAAGGCACCTCGTCTGGATTTGCCCCACGTACTCCTCCGTTCTGACAACAGGTAACTCAGTGCGGTCGTACCCTTTCAAATATTTCCCCTTCCTAGTCAATCAGCCTTCTCTATGTTTCAGTAGTCTGTGCTGGATTTTTCCATCGGCCTCATTCCGTTGAATCGTGTATTGCTGGTTTTACATTAGCGACTTTAAAGATGAGCTAAGACTACTGCAGAAGTGTAAGAGTTTTAGAGCATCATAATGTTCAGTGTATTGCGTTAATTATTTGATTTTGATCAATCTTCAGTCGTTCTAATCGTTGTTATCTATGCACAATAGCTACTTTTTATCGAGAAATAAAATGACGACTCGATGTATTTGACGTATTTGCATCTGATATTCTAACGGTGGAACATCTCTCGCTGGAAACATTAGAAGAAGACAAGTAGAAGGATTACAATTCCACCGGGTCGTACGAACACCACATCCAGCAACTAACTCAAAAAATATTGCAATGTTTTAAAGGTTAGCATATTTACGGCCCCACCCACTGACCACTCTAGTTCACAAATTATACCAACTAGAAATTCAGATAGCTCGAATGTATGTATTATTCTTCCACCAATACAAACAGGATGTACATTAAAAATCCTTCTGACAGTTCCGTAAAAGCCTGAATATAAACGGTGCTGTATAGAACTTGTTTGGAAAAAGAATCTTTGCAACCTAAAGTTGAAAAGTAAAGTAATTAGAATAGCAAGATAACCCATAAGTGTATATTTCTGCCCATTATCGCATTTAAGTATTGAAATATCTCAGAATAGCTATGAGAAGAAAAATAAGAAAACAAGCAAGAAGAGCAAACTTTGTATGTTTCACAGATTGTTTTATTACCGACCGGTTTCGGCCCTTTTCAAGGTACATAATATTTGAAGGCGTATTTAAGTGGATAGAGGGACCCATTTAACCATCTAATAAATATCAAATTTGTTCGTACGGTACATCCTCAGTTAATATACAAGAGATTTCGCTTTCTCTCACGGTTAAATAGAAACCACGTTAATCAATGCACTGGAATTTTCAGAAGTCTTGCAAATATTTAAATATTTTGTGAGAAATAAATCCGAATAGAAATTTATTAATCACCTTAAAATGTAATGAACGCTTTGAGTTCGAACCAGCTTCCTTTCCTACATATTATTCATAGAGAAAATATGCATTGAGTGATTTAGTATGGTACAGATGAAGATATACGTGACATTTGCTATTATTTATTTCTTTATTTACTTATTTCATGCTGCAGTTTGAGCTCGCCAGGTGGCAGCCCATTATATAGTCAAGTTACATTTAAAATAAAAACAATATCTTATACTGGAAGTGCAGATTCAAGTTCTGAAATAACATCACTGTATTTACAAACAGTATTTGAGCATACACTAAAACGAAAAAGGAAATTGTTGAGTATCTCCGTATTACTCCCTCTAATATATTTAAATCACATATACCCCATAATTATAGTTTCTTCATAGCCATAGTCTACTCCGTCACAATCCGCATCGGTTTCACACTCATCATATTTACAAATATACGAATAAGTTAAAAAAAAACTTGATACATTCACTCCACTATTTAACAAAACACTCCAGCATCTATTTATAAGCACCTTTTTATTTTTTGTACGGAATTATGTATGGTTAATGTGATGATTAATACGAATGTGTAATGAAATGAAAATGTTACTTTTTGTGGTCATCTACTTTTAGAGTAAAAGATTATCTTTTATTTCAATGAATGAATTCTTTTTTCAGTTCCTCCAAATATAGATGACAACCTTAGCAGCTCTGACGTAATAGTGCGTGAGGGTGCAAACGTCACGCTCAACTGCCATGCGTCGGGTTCACCTCCACCCAGCGTCAGGTGGAAGAGGGATGATGGAAACAAGATTGCTATCAACAAATCTCTCACAGGTATATGTCCTCAAAAATGAATTAATCAAATAATGAACTATCATAACTGGTGGAATGAGGTATTATTTGAAATGGTCAATTTGAAAACATATATTTTTAAAAGAAAAACACAAATCCTTTTCTTCCATTCGATATTTTCTCTTTATAAGTGAATAATTGCAATGCGTTTAGTTATTTACTTCAATTTATACAGTTTTATCCATGAAATTGCTTTTATGATTTCCATGCTATGCACAGTTTTCTATTACATCTTTTAGCTTATACTTTCAGTAGGTCTTTCACGTAACTTTCTTTGTAGATATATTCCTGCTGTGGATCTTTTTTCCTTAGATCATAACTCAAGTATATTTTACACCCACGCCTTCTAAAGTTCTCCACTCTATTAACAAAAATGTTATTTAAGTTTTTATCCATATCGATAACGACCTTTTAGATGGAAGAAGACTTCAGTCTCATTCTCCTTAATACCTTTAAAAAAGGCGCCCTAAATAATTGTATTTAAATCTATAAAATACAAAACTCACTCCGTGAAAACTTAATTTTATTTCCAATCTTAAATTTATGTCCTCGAGCTTCTAGAATCACAAAAAAGTCTTCGCAATTTTTAGATCAATTTAAATTTGTATTGACAATGATTGTAGAAAATTTATAATCTTGAATGAAATGAAAAAACTCTTTGCAGTAATGCTTAATGATTTTCCATGTATTTTTTTTATTCAAAACCTCCTAAATTTAGATTTTCCATATCTCTTTTCGCGCCGAATCACTTAAAAATTCTCGTTACTCTAGCTTTGTTTGATATTTTAATTATTATTTCGACCACTCCAGCTCACCAACTACCTCAACTGCAATCTATTGTTGCTCTCTTAATATTCGGCGATGGTTTTTAGAAATCCTACATGGAATCTTTTTCATCCAAATTTAGTCGTACTCCATTTTCAACTATTCAGTAAGTTTCATTTACTTTTACCTTGTCTTCATGCAATATCTATGTACAAGAAATTCTCTACAACACATTCATGTACCATAGTATAAAATAATGAGAATAGCGAAAGCACAAACAGCATTTCCTTTTCTGCCGTCTACTAATAATAATTTCATTCTGTGTTATAATTTAGCATATTTCATAGAACCATTTCTATGATTTATCTTAAATTTCTGATCCATGAAATTACTCATTCACTAAAAGCTATTAATGCGGTATCCATTATATTCAAATTATTAATGGCATTTAGCACAAATTATTTCATATCTATTCGCCATTTAATTTCAAATTAGAATCAAAGTTGACTATTTAAATAATTAGCTCGCGGTGTTTGCAGAAGTGGAACGAGCAGGCATGATTTAGTAAATTTGGATTCAGTAAATAGCAACAGAAACTGACAAATCTGAATTTTAGGTTAAAAAAGCCAAATCTAATTCGAATTTTAACAGTAACTGTAAGAATGTGTTGTTGAAATACTGTTTATCTATTTATTTATCTATAAAATATCTATTACACTGTTATCTATAAATAATTAATTCCATACTATCAGGAAGAAATAAAAATTCAAACTTTTGCATTCCTCAAGTTTAAGAACATAATGTTTCTCCTCTCCGCAGTCATTGACTCCAATCATATATATGCTACCATGTCTTTTTCTATGTTACCCGATGATGACCTATTTAGCTGGTCGTCTTGCATAGTTTGGATTTTACTTTGTCCCTGTTTCCACGAGGTCACCGCCCAAGCAGTCGATTCTATACTATCCATATCATTGTACTGTTTACTATGTATGTGAAAGATCCATTACCTAATGTATGTAATGAAGACCTTTCATGTTCACCCAAGTAAAACTATTGTCATTAACAAAATGCCGCAATATTTTTTGCTCAGAACTCATTTTTATGACACTTAAACCTTTTATTTTATTTCCTTTTAATTTTTATTTCCTTGTACTGGCCCCGGCGTTGAAGTCTCCGAGTATGAAGGTGAGGTTCTCGAGTTGACCCGAATCAGCAGACTGGACATGGGAGCCTATCTTTGCATTGCATCCAACGGAGTTCCTCCAACTGTCTCCAAGCGGATCAAGGTCAGCGTGGACTGTAAGTTATGCACATTTATCTGTAATTACTAAAGGACAAGAGGTTCGGGGTACAATTTGAAAATTTTTCCATGCAAACAGTAGTTTTTCTGATCATGATGATCTGTATTTTACCATATTAGATGTCTTGGGTTGACTCAACCATTTATCAAGTCTACAATTGATCACTTATATCCTTGTAAAGTAGCTGAATTGAGTCGAGTTTTTAATTTTCATTTGATATTAAGCGATAAAATATCAAAATGCACATATAGAATTTCTCAGCGTTCTTAAATCTTCTCTCGATTCCTTGTACTCGAATTGGTCATAGGACAGGGTTGGCGAAACTTTTGAGGAAAAATTATGGTGCATGACAATAAATCAACTGAATGGATTGGTAAAATCCATGTTGAAAGGAAAAATTTAGTCACAGTAAATTTTTAATTCGACATGTTTGGTCAACCGTTTTTTTCGTCAACTAGTTGACGTTTTTGCCTGTAGATGGGTGTGTGCAAGTTACTAAGTGCTTTCCTTTCAAGATGCGGAATTCCTGCAAGTGAAAACTGATCACATTAATCTTATACAGTGAGATGCTTATGCTATTATCTATTTTATTATGGGACGATAGAATTAATATGTTTTGATTGACCTGGATAATCATTTAGAGACATTGATAATGAACAGGATCCTCATTTTCTAACTCTTTGGTTCCATTTTTAAAAAAAGAATAATAATAGTAATAGTAATAGTAATGTTAGAATTCCGAAAACCGCTTTTCTGTACCACTTAAGACATGCGTGCCAAATATTCGCCACGCCTGCGCTAAGAGTTTCCGACTGATTTCATAGTATAATTTTCAATTTTTAATGAGAATTTCTTTGCTGAGTTTTAGGATATTTTTACAAACCCATAAATATTATAAAATTTAGTAGAATAATATATGCGTCAATACCCGTACATCTAGGGTAATAGTGGGGAGATAATCTTGCCGCTTTTATGAATATTCTTAACTAAGTCTACGATCATCGTTGGTTTATGATCATTGATCTATGAAGAGAATCTATATTATAAAGAGTTTGGTTGGAATTGCAGATTATATTTTTCCTTTTTATAGGATGCTGTTACTGCTGTTGAATGGCGTGCCGATCAAGCGCTCAAATCTTTGATGCGAATTAAATGAATTTTACAACCTAAACTACTACTAGATTTAAATATCTCTATTCACTGCCACGTAATAGTATTTTCGGATGAGTCACAGTGAATTTCCATTCGCAATGTTTCCAGAACTGTCTCCTTTATCTATTTTACTTCCTCCCTTATGAACGCCTTCAAGAGAGCAGCAATTCCCCTAGTAGCTACTCTAGTATACATGAAATTCCTCCAATCTCTCCTTCAATTCTACAGCTTCGATTATCCCGGGACGAAATACCTGGAAGCGATAAGCTTTGGAAATCGATGGAAGTTTTTGGGTGGCCAGGCGAATTAATCTAGGGCACGTTAGGTCCCTTTTTATTCGTTTTTTTCCCCGAGAGGATTGAAAGGCAAATTCGGGTACGTTGAAGTAGTTTGGAAGTCAACAGCAGAAAAAAGTGATACGAAAGGCAAGAGGAGGGAGAGGGGGTAACAATAGGTTGTGTAAAAGGACAGGGAAGATGAGAATTGGGTAAGATTAAAGTAGGGCGGTTTGGGAGATGGTGGTGACAGATGGGGTGGTTTAAATATGGCGGACGGAGTGTTAAGGAGACGTTCCTTTAGAGATCACTCAGGAAGAGTTTGAAGTTTCGAGAGAGAAATATGATGCAGGGTTTTTTTTCATGCTTAAATCCGAAATTCTCTGGCGTTCTTTTGTGAGCTCCGCGAAATCTATTATTCATTTTTATCTATAACTAAAAGTTTCAGAAAAATTTGGTCATTTAACCGGACTCAAATATTAAAATCTCTAAATTGAATCTCGTTCAAATCTCTATATTTTTGCATATTTTTTGTCAAATGGATTCTATAACTCCAAAATTTTTCGTACTATAAGAGCAAATTATAAAAGATGAGATGAATGAATGGTGATGTTCAGTTTATTTCTCCTTCGAATTCTTTTTAACCATACAGATGTGCAATATATAATCAATAATTTATGAAGACTATATATGCGTTTAATTAAACAGTTGAACAATATCTCGCAATATAAACATAAGAAACTTCGTCGTTTTTGTAGTAGTAGTATTATTATTACAAGTTATTCGAAAGCTGACAAGGATACATCACTTGGTGTCATTTAAGTGAAATAATAGGACGAAAATTTTCCGAAAAACATCTCGAAAGAAGAACCACACTTTTTAATCCCAAACGTCTGAAGTTTTTCACAAAGACTCTTTTCATTAGTTCATTTGTCAGAAACTGCGATAGATAGGCGGGATAATAAAGCCAAAACATAAAAATATAAATATTTATTGTCGAATCATTATTACCTCTTGGTATGATAAAATCGATTGCTCTCTGGAAAGAAATAATTCTTGCTCAAAAATAATGTTTTGAAACTTATATTCCCTTTGATATATTACTATTAATTTTTGACAGATATAACTTCAGGTGAAAAATATTTAAATGTCAAATAAAAGGGAAAAATTACGTAAAATTATTTCCAAGCAGGAATTATTTCTTTTCAATGCAACATATTAATTCTAATCAAAAATTTTAAGTAGAACTATCAAAGATTTGACAATAATTATTTATGATAATGTGTCGAACTTTTCTTCCATGGCCTATACTTTAAATGTTTGACAAATAATTTGATATTTTACGGTTATTTTGGAATTTCCGGGGTCAAAAATTCTATTCTCCTCTTCTATCAAAAGTTTCTTTAGGAAAATGTGTGCCCCATCATCCGACTTAAGTCACATCAAATCATTTCCTTGTAAGATTATTTCGCACATATGAGCCCCAATCGGGAATCAAACCATTTCTTCAAAAATGAACGCACTGTTCACTTGGCCCGTTCGTTACTATTTCTAGAATATTTCCCGATACTTCAATTCAAAAATAACATTCAATACAAATGAGCTAATTTCTACTATATGCGGTAAATTATCATGTTTCTTCCAGGTTATTATTGAGGAATCACCCTGAAAATATTTTCACTGCAATACTTTTAAGTATCATAAAAACATTTCGTTAATCCTGAAGATCTAGCCTTAATCTTCAGGTAGCAAAATGAAGAACTGAAGGAAAAATAGGACGCCTCCAAAAGATTGAGCTTCAATGCGTAGTATTCAGCGATATTATGTGAAGAATGCCCGCAAATGAGAAGAAAGGAAACCTTTCTTTTATAAGATGTTGAAATTTTTAGGCTTGAAATGAATCCTACGTAGAAACTCTTTTGCTAAAACGAGATCCTGAATCGTATTTAGTAACTGCGTCCAATCGAGGAAGATCAAGCTAATCAAAAGTTGCTCCACGATTTGAAAGTATCTGGAATTCACGCATGTCATACATGTTACTTCTCATGAAAACATCCAATATTTTACATTCTACATTATGTCTTTTTTCCCTCCTCTCAATTTTAAGCAATCCCCTTTCATCTTTCTTCTTCTAAATATCTCATTCCCTCTCGACCGAAAACCCCAAACATCTCACCCAATTACTTTTCCCGGGATTTGGAAAGCTCTCTTTCCCCTCCGGTGAGAGATAATTTTCAGAGATTTGTTCGGTTGTTTGTGTTTCATATCTCCCTCTGTCCCACATCTCCACCATTCTCTTCTCGCTATCAATTGTTTTTTCACCGCTCACAAGGAAAACTAATCTCGGTATCCGCAAAAAACGGATATGAATATCTACATTTAAATTTCATAATTTACCGAAAACAGACTCCGCCATGAATAGGTAACGTATTCAAGGGAAGAAATTATGTATCGCCTTCCTTTTATACTCCCCTATATTTACTTCGCGAATATTCCCAGATTATAAACAGGCCTGCCACCGCTGGAACGTGTTAAATCGTCGATTTGGCACGATCGCTGTCTACGTGGTCCTCGGAAACATTTCAGCGAACACCTCGCGTCTCTCTCTCACCACTAGTGTTTTCGGAGTTCTTTCCCAGCACTCGGTCGCAAAAAAGAGGGGAAATATGATGTCCATAAAGAATAGAGCCCAAGGATTCAGAAAAAAGAGTAAGGCTCTTGGGTAAAATTCTTCTCGAAGAGGAAGAGAGTACGTCAGTCTAAGTTATTATTGTATGCGGCAGTCTCGGAGAGTTGGGGAAGATGAAAAAAATTAGGGGACGGAAGATGGGAAGGTTAAAAAAAATACAAGGGGTCGAAGAGTATGAAGAAGACGGAGCTCGAGTTTCGGGAATGCGGGATGAAGATAAAACGACAGGAGAGGTGTGAGGGAAGGAAAAAATGAGGCAGCTTAGTTAGTTTGCGTGGGTAATTTTCCCATGGAAGATAACTATTTATGGTCAAAGTGTGCTATAGAGAAGCGAATGTAGGACAATGAAATAGCTAAAACCATAACGAAAACATTTCCATTTGTTCTCAGAAACTAAATTAAGACTCTGAACAAAAGAGGTTTCGTATGTCATCGAATACGCAGTTCGTCATCTCGAAAATCCTTTGTAACGCGGTTCTAGAGCTTACAGCGGTGTTATTACTACGAGGGAAACAATAAAAAATGTAAAACTCAATTGTATAACTAATTTATTTACGAAACACAATAGAAATTGAAATTTTCCGATTGAAATGCACGCCTACTTTAAACCACTGCCTACTCTAACTGGAATCGCTGAAATTCTCCAATATTTTCTTTTTGCGCGAAAAGCCTTCCATTGTCACATAAGTCTGAATGTTTTGCAAATATTCTCTTTGGTTGCCACTCTTTCGTATTCAATTAAGTAGGAAATACGTGGGCAACAGCGTTGAGATGATGCGTCGAGATGCAATTCGCTAAACATCATTTTGGGGACACAGCAGAGTGAGGAAAGTTATGAATTTTCTGTGATTGTAATTTTACCATCTCTAAAAATGTTTGGTTCAAGATGAAAACTTCCAAGTCTTACTACGGCATTCTATCTATCCAGATACATGATTTACAATGTTAAATGTCGCAAAAACTCTTTTTATTTTCAAACAAGAACCATAAGAAGGATGTGAATCGGTAGATAACTTAATGAGTTTTGAGCTTGAACATTTGGATCATAAGTTCTGTAGGTAAAGATAGGAGAATCATGTTCAAACTTTTTCAGGACGTTCATATATAAATCATGCAATTGTGACGCTAAAAACTGTAATGGTTCAGCATAGAATCTCAAAATAATGGAAGTTGAACATCGAAAGGATATTTATATGAATAAATCAAAAATATTTTGTAATTTCTACACTATATATTATACAGACTGACTTTATTTATATTTATTATATTATAATATTTATTTATATTTATAGAATCAAATTAGCCATAACTTCGTTCAGTTCAGTTAATTTCATCGTAAAATAACAATAAAAACACAAAGTTTTGTTTATTCAGTGAGTAATAAAGGAAAATACCAGTTATGACGTATAAACACTCCAAAATTCTACTAATAATAATGACACTACCGGCTTCGACGTATAAATACGTCAAAGTTCTGCAAATAATTATGAAACTAACCATTTTAAGGTGTTCACATGAAACCGATGGTGTCATTTTTAATTGTGGAAAAGAGATATCATTCGGAGTAATATTTTGTTTTATCCTGTAAAGGTACGATCAAATGTCTGTTTTAGAATTCAAGTTAGTTTCGCTGTAAAAGATGATCCTTACATTCTTAGGCTTTCCTCACACCGCGCAATCTATTTCGAGCGATAAATACGGTGACGGAATTTGATATAAGAATACCTATTCGAGGAAAAGCAGAAAAGAGGAAAGATTTTGGGGAAAGGATTGAAGAAAAGGACGGAATAAGGATCAGAGCTTAAATGTTTCATTTTTCCTTACATCAAAAAGTTGGCGGTGCCCGAGGCACAAATTTCAAAAGCCCACTGGTTCCCTTCCCACACCCCAACTCTAAAAGAATGGGAGACCTCTCTCTTTTCACTGTCCCCGCACTGGAAGAAAACGCAAAAGGAGAGAAGGAAAAATCCTTATCTCATTCCATCGGCTTCCCATCGCAACCCTTTTTCGGGAAAAGAGTTCGAAGGAGCAGTTTAAAAATACGGGGGAAAATAAGTCTGCAAGACGAGATTGGCGCTAAGGGGAGAAGTGGAGTATCAAAAGAGATGGCTCTCCAGGGAGGTGTGGCTTTTGTGGGATTCAAAAAGAAAAAGAGTAACGAAGCTAATAGAGGCAGTGCGCGATTAAAATTGTAAAATAAACATGCAAAGGTAATGAGGGATAGAACGGAGGAGCAAAGAGAAAGGAAGAATGCGGTCCTTTTGAGGGTGTGAGCCTACGGAACTTAATTTGCCGAGTATAATTCAAGGAACATGGGGCGAAATGTCTCTGTGGTGTTATTGTGTATTTCTTGCGTTAGTTGGTACTTGAAATTTTCAGATGCTAATTTTTAAATAAGTGCATTGCTTCCTAGAAACGAATAGAAATCTTCGATAGTTTGGTTTACTCGCAACAGATGTAGATACAGAGCTATTTCTGTTTAATATTGGTTGCCATTTCTACTGAAGTTTTTTTCGTACGGATATGCATTTAACAGTATAGTATTGTAATATTATTAACAGAGCGTCTTCCTTTGTTGCTTACTGTTTGTAATTTTCATTCTTTAAAGGAAAATTTATAACTGATAATGAATTAAGGAACGGTTTTTGGTCTATCGACTGAGGAGGATTGAATATGGCGAGAACGGGTTCAATCCGCCTTATAAGCAGAGCGTCTTGAGCGGTTTTCTTAGTATGTGTTTAGTGCGAAAAGGAAACAGAGAGAGTCGATGTAAATCTGGATAGCGTCTTTAGTGGGTCCATCAAGGCCCCTGCTGACTCATGAATTTTTAAACATAAGAAAAGTTTATTCCTAAAATATGAGAATGCTGATGTAAGCGTAACGGCACTTTATTTCAAAACAAAGTAATATTTACTCATCCATGGCTTTCAGGCCGTAGCCATTTGATGACGCAATCGTATCGCTATAATATTTTCGCAAATCTCCTTATTTTTAACTCATTACTTTCAAAGTAATTTTTCAGTGAGTACTGTATGGACTGCTCCAGAATCAAATATGAAAATAGCTTAAATAGAGCGTCGAAAAAGTATTTTAGTGAAGATTTAATGAAGCTCAGCAGTAATTCTTAAACTTTGCTAAAAGTGAGGTCCATTTTTCGTCCCGATTCGAATTTCAGTTAGAAACTATTACGTAATGTTTTTATTAGCAATTGGAATATCGGTAGCGTTACTCGCTGCTTTAGCCAGATCAGTTCACATCTCTGAATAAATTTCCGACTAATATTGATCCGAATACTTTCCAATTGAATTGAATTAGTTAAACTCGATGACTGTAATCTTATGCAGAAATTCATCGAAATGTAAATATTTCCTTCTTCTATCGTTTCGGTTTCTTGGAAGTCTTCTTTCCTCCACCTAACTATCCTTTACGTTCCCTCCTTTGGTCCATCTCCCACGCACTTTTTCCCTCCACATCTTCCTAATTTGCTCAAAAGAGAACAAAGAGAGAAGAGTGTTGTATGAGAGGAGTGGTATGTTATATGTACCGTGAAATAAGGGTGAGGACAAGAGGAGTTCTGGTTACATGGAGCGGTGAGCAATATGAAAGGACTAGTGCATTTGTAATGTAAATGGCCCTGGAATTTTAAATGAAGATGATGACAGAACAAAGAGGAAATATAGCAGAGAGAAAAAAGGAGGCATGTAATCTTTAGTCAGGTTTGGTTACTCCGATAGAAATAGAATAAAATAATAGTTCTTTCCGTTGCTGTTTGCTGTTCTAGGTCTTTCAATATTATATTGAGGGTATTTAGGGTCTTTATTTAGGCGAGATTGAGACTAAATTGTCTAACATCTAACCTGTCGTTAATGATATTAATAAAAACATCGATATGCATATATAAAAATAGAGTGGAAAGCTTAAAAAATTGTATGTAAAAAACATGGTATTTCTTAAGAAGAAAGATCCAGAGTAGAAAAACTTGCTGCAAGTAGAAGTTAAAAGGGGGAATGGGTATAACATTGAATTCACTAAAACAATACTGTGACAAAAATTAGATTAAACGGATTAAATAACTGGGCCCATTGCAAACATTCACTTACAAATGGATTTAATTTATGAAGATATTCAAGGTAAAAAAAGTCAATACACAATTTAGTGTAACAGATAAGAGCAGATTTTGTGTAACAGAAATATTACTGTTTTCAGAAAGTTATAATATTCCTCCTTTCTTTCTTTTGTTTCTTTGATACGTAAGAAGACTTAAGGTAATTCGCAATTTACGACGCATAATAAGAAGTACCGCTCTTGAATATATATATAATACAAACGT
Source organism: Pachydiplax longipennis (assembly GCA_036926295.1). Taxonomy (NCBI): domain Eukaryota; kingdom Metazoa; phylum Arthropoda; class Insecta; order Odonata; family Libellulidae; genus Pachydiplax; species Pachydiplax longipennis. The sequence goes on along the minus strand of JAVFKF010000024.1, from coordinate 4,874,038 downwards.
CAGGATCTTGATTTATGGCTATTTTCTCTAAATTACAGCATTAAAGTATCTTGTTTCAATTTCATGAGTTTGAATACATACAATTTACAGCTACTTCTGAAAATTTTACTCGTGTTTAAATAATCAATTTTTGTTCTTAGTCATATTTTACTCACTACTCTTTTAAGCTATTATGTGCTGTATAATCATTAATCTTAAAGGAGATGAGTAAATTATTTTATAATGTATATTGCATCCATTAAACTGGATGTATTTAGGTTGAAAATTTTCAGAAATTCAACTATTGGAAATGAATCGATCAAATGAAATATTTTTTACCTATTGTTTCATAAATTGTATGATAATTACTTGCTTTTGGAAAAGCTTTAAAATAAACATTTTTGTGTAATCAATACAGAATAATTTTAGAGTTGATTACGTTTTGATTAGGTTATATTATGAATCCTTGCGTTGACTGAATTTGGAAAATGTACAATCAAAAGATAATTTAAATTTCTCTCTTTGGTGGAATAATTTTAGTGGTGGCAAAGCTCTTCGAAAAGTAATTTGGCTTTCAGTAGAAAAAAAGCACGCTTAATTTATTTGGGAAAATATTTTAACGGTTCATCAACGTGATCCAACTTCCTCTTGACGTAAGCAACATCTTCGCATATCATTGGCATTGGCCTTAAATAGAGCATTCCTATAATAGCGCATGTGGAACGCAGCTTTTAAATGCCTCTCTGAAAATGTCATTTTAATTCGTCCCAGAGATATTTTCACTTTTAAAAATAAATAGTCTTGATTGGGAAAACAGAAATGAGTACGCAACAGAGGAACGAGGATTTCGAATTAAAATTAACCCATTTATTCAATTTAAATCCAAATAACGCAAAATAATATAAAATTTCCAATTAAATGAAATATTCTTCCAATTACATCATGAAATGAGCAAATTATTTATAAAGGAAAATAAAATATAATAGTTTTACAGCGTTCGCTAATGATGGCTGTTAATAATTCCTTTTGGCGGAGAGAACGCACTCTTTTTACATTTTCAATTTCATTTGATGTTTCTAGCTTTTAACCAACATTCATGGATTTGTTTTCGGTTACCGAAATTGAATTTTCTCCGCCTTTTAAACCATGCTAATACATCGTTAATAAAGGAAATTTTATGGAGAGATATATCAGGTATAATAACCTTTGAATATAACCTTATGTTTTTTTCTGAAATATGAGAAAAAAATTAACTGGCGCTATATTAAAATTAGTTAAGCGAATGCACTAAATACCGATACGCTCATTTTTTTAATATATCATATTTCACTATCCGGAATCCTTTACTCTGTACATTTTATGAATAAATTCGCCAATATTAAAATGCGCGTTCAATTACATTATCCTTATGTAAGCTTTTAGGAAAATGTGTTTAAAACAAAAATTTTATGTAGTAACTAATGTATACCTTTTTATTTGAAACTGCCTACAGAAAATAGTATGGAGAGGTTTTTTCTTTATTCTAGGGAAAAGGCCAGGCAATGTAATTAAGTATGTCAGACTCCCCACTTATCCAGAAGTCCAAATTTCAACTTTAGAATAAATTAACGAAGTAAATAAACATGCCTATTTTTATATTCACCTTGTCTCAATGATTAGAATCACAACACGGTTTATCTCAAGCTCGTGAGTCATCTAAAATTTCTTTCGTTAAATTTTGAATGGCGTAAATTTGTCTTCCCCATAATTCCGATATTCACGCTAGAGAAATTTACAGCATTACCATTGCTTCACTATTTTCTTATTCGATCATTTTTCAGCATGATTTTGGTCTGGAAAGATACTAAGTAATGATGGAGATGAAGAATTTAACGAAGGTCAAATACCTCGTGGAAAGATCTCATTAAATCGTTCGCGGAAGACAGTGAATAGTAAATGTGGTTTCCTCGGTGGAAATATTCAGTCAATCAACTGTTTTTTTCGTCACCTTATTACACATTTCTTAAATAGTGCATATGTCAGCTTAATGAAGCGTCACATCAACAGCAAATGCTAATAAACCCACGAGTCACCCAATTTTCCACCCCTCGATTACGGATTATCCGACGAGGGGAAGGTATAATTTTTTCCATCTTCGCGTTATGCATTCCGCGTATTTCGAGTGCCTGTTGATTTTTTTATCACCGAAGCAACGGAAAACGCGGCAAGCAAAAATTTAACACCCGTCCCTGGGCTTTCCGTGTCAGCGCTCATTTCTGAAAGGCCGACACTTCCGGTGGGTTTTTGCAGATGTGAAATGATCACGGAGTTAATCCAATTCCCAACACGCCCTTCCCTCGCATACTTTCTCCACCGAAAATACAGGGATGAGTGCAACGAGGCCATCGGAAAAACTCACGTCGCCGCCCGGACTTAAGTAAGTTACCTCTCCTGCCTTTTGTCATTCATCAAAAATTTCACTTTCTGGAGTCTCTATTTTTACTAGCATTTTAAGTGGCCCTTTCATGAAGTAATAGGGAATTGATGGTAGCGCAGACAAAGCACTTTAATGGGTGGTTTTGAAGAAACATTCTGAATTCAAATGCCTGCCATTTTAAAGTTACAGCATTATCCTCTTGAAATAATAATTTCAACTTTATTTTTAATACCTTTATGAATGCTTTTACGGTTGCATTCAATTAATCTGCCATCTAAATTAAATATTTTCTAGTTATTTATTTATTTAACGCAAACTGATTACTCCACGAAGTTGATTAATCGTAAAAATAAATAATAAATTAAATACAAACATCAATATGTACGGAACATCGCCAGAAGTAAAAATATTAGCGAAAGAACATTAGAAATAAGTAAAGAGATAAATTAATGGGCCGTCATAAAATCACCATGCTAGACAAACATAATACAACAAAAACCTATGTGAAAACCAGTATTTTACCATTTGAAAACATTTCTTAGTATGTCATTGAGTAAGTCGCCAATTTTTCAGTTCTCTTATTTGTTCAATATAATCTTGAATCGTTGAACATTTACTGATGATCCATTTCTACTGTCTTCCTCATAAATTGAAGAACTTCTAGCTTATACCTTACCACTTGAAAACAGTTTCACCGAAGAGCTATTACAGTAAGAATTGTATATATATATTCTTGAGAGCAATTTTTGTTAAAAATTGTTATAATTTTTACTTGAAGGTTAGCTCACCTAAATCTTGAGATCACGTTAATAGTGGCACTAATTTTCCACAATTCGTTCTTTGTATCTCTTTGAGTCAAATAAATGGCGTACTTTCTTCTTCTTTGAATGCCATCTCTGCATTCAGATGTTATCTATAATTTCGCTCTCTGTCTGCATGCATAGACAGACATCGTTTGATATCATCTTCCTTCTCCTCTCTTGCCTTCAATTTTCCTCTCAATTATTATTTGAAGAAAAAATCAATTCTCTCCATGATTCAAACGTTCATATACGCTAGTTTCCTTCTTTCTGTTGTTTTTATTAATTGGCGGAGGCCCTCTGTTAGCCTATTGGGCAATGCCTTCGGTGGAAGCGACCTTATATGGTATACAATTTCACGTAAAACGTATTTTGCCGCATAGATTACTCCTGAAATCTTCAGTTGGGTCCACCACTGCGTAGGAGTTATGTACTTATATATACAATATGAAGGCTACTATTCACCAAAGGAGTTTTAATCACTCGATAATATTTTTTCCATCGTATAAATGATTCGTTTGATTTGATCGCTCATCCTCTCGCTTTCCGTTGCAATGTACGCTTTTCTCTCTTTTTGAACCTGCGCGTGCGTTCCTTTTCTACTCACTTGTTTTAATTCTTCACCACACTCTTGTTGCAAAAAGAGGATCTCTAATAAATAAATAAAAGACCTCTCGCGAGGACATTCCAAGCAGTGTAACTGCTATCGTTGCTTTGATTTCTTAATCATTTCTAGGATAAATTTGCAGTGTTTATTTTTCCAAGGTGGAAGGTGTTTGTGCTCTTAGAAAGGCTGCGTACCTCTCTTTCGAGAATGGGCCTGTGAATTGACAAATTACTTTCCGATGTTCATAGTCCAAAGGAGTGGAAATTTATCAGCAATGATCACGTCATAAAAAAAATACTCTACACGAGAAAAATTTAAATAACCTTTTGGTAGGGAATAATTCCATTTTTATAGGAGAGGAATCAAAGAATATTTTATGCAATTTGCACTTGAATGTTTCATCGAAGGATCAGTCGTCTTAGAGGATTCTTTCTCGTACATCTACATATAAACCTTACAATCCGCCTTTAGTGGATGAATGAACCATCCCTAATGAATTAATTTTGTTCGCCGAAATAATGAATGTTTTCAATTCAATCCCGTGCACCCTCACAGGATGTCCACATTTTCCAATGACGTACTTTATCTGAATTTCTTAAGAAAACAAGTTTAATATTTACGATTCTTCTAAGATTTTTGTTATCTGAGATTCCTAAGCATCCGAGCAAGGCTTACTGACGTTCAACAATTCTTGACGAAATGTGTTGCCTTTTCCATACCTTTCGTAATTCACGAATACAAAATCTACGGAAGGGATAGCGCAAGTGACACTCAAGATGAACTAGCGCAAAGTAAAATCTCCCGCCGACTATTATCTTGAATAAGCGGAGTTACTTTTCTATGGAAGCATAATCGGATTATTCTTTTGATATCCCATGGTTGCTATTATTTTTCTTCATTTTTGTTTTTCTTAATTCATGAATTTATAAGCTTATCATAGCCCTTTCATATTTAAACCATTTCTCCATTCTTTTCGTTTTAATTCTTTTTATTTTATTTTTGTTTCATTCTTTTCTATTTCTTCTTTCTTCATTATTTATCTCACTGGTTTCAGTGCCTCATTATTATTCTCCCGAAAGTACGTAGATTTTTCGCTTTTAACATTTCCTTATATCTTCATAAATAACTCCTTTTACTCGATCTGTGTATTCCGCCTACCGAAACAATCTTATTTCTACCAGAGTGAAACCGAAAAATTACAATCTATGCACCCGAATGGATATAGAAAACCGATCTTTCTTTCCTTTCTATTGACTGTCCACCAAAAATATCATTTATTAGCCTAGAAATAGGGGGAAACTACTGAAAAATATCTGGCTGCTAATTGGTATAATTAAGTGATAATTAAGTAATAATTGTAATTCAAATCACACTTCCACTATTACCACAGAAAATGTTTGATTGCATGACCATGACTTCGAGTCATCATCAAAAGTTTGACCTATAAAAGGGTAAAAGTGTACTTTTCGTTGTACTTGATAATGGAGACAGATTTGAGACCGAATGATGAAACAAATGAATGCTTGATTTTGAAATATTCTATCCAGTATTATCATTAAATATATTAAAATATTCTCGTTGGGGGTCCACGTCCTCAGCTGTCGAAGCACTCTTAACCTCACTGTTGTTTCTGTACCTCTTATATATGGGAAAGAAATGTAGAGAAGGAGGATCTTTGTATTGTAAAGGACAACATTGACTTTTATTAATACCAAGACGCCTCAATAAATTCCGCATTTAAATATTTACGTGTCTCTTTCTCTCTTTGAACTTTGTGTAGATATTTTTGCAGCCTCTTTATTCTAAACGTCCATGTTTTCAATTTACTTTCTCTCGCAACCTTGTTTCCAGCATTCTATTTCTGACGATTCAGAACCTTAAAGTTTACAATTTATTCATTTCCCTCTCAGCTAGTTAACCAGCGGATGATAAGCTCCCGTCTAATTTTCTCCGTAACTCCCGTTATTTCCGCGTGAAATTTTTTAATTCGTCTGATACCCCGGCGACTCTTAATCAGTCACGTTTTGGCTGTCACGCACTTTGTATCCTCTCTTTTTCGCTCTAACGAGGTGTTAAACCTCGCGATGAGTGCTCTGGAGGGTGTGGCTGTAAAGGGAGTTAGGATGATAAGTGGTTGAGGTATGCAGAGACTGTGATTAGCGACGATGTGGGCGGGGACAGTAGGTGGCGCCGGATATTTTGCTCGGAAGAAACAGGAGATGGATGAAGGCAAGGAGATAATCGCTCTCCAAGTTGTTTGGAGAAATTTGAGCAAAGGAAGGGATTTATGCGTTTCAAGATGAAATTAATCATATGTCAATGGGCGTTTGATTCTCAGAGAGCTTTGGTTTCGAGACAAGCGTGCGTTGACGAAGTTTGGTGCCGATTTTCACCTGGGGAGCGATTTTATGGTACTGCGTCGTGAATGAGGAATTAATTTGCGTTTGATCGTGACATCGATGTCATTGTACCCTAACTGTAGAATTTGACGGTGTATGACCCTATGCAATTAAGTATTGTTCTAGCATCCAGTATTCTAGTACATTAAAAATAATTTAAAATTCAGGGAACGACGGAAATTCATAGAAATCGCATAAAATGTGATATTTTTGTTTATATACTTATTCAATTACTTCTATGATTTGCTTAAAACCTTAAGGATACGTTGATGTTTAATAGTCTACCGAAAAACGCCGTAATTTGTTTGTTTCTGGATTTCTCTGATAATCTTTACAAGCCATTTGTATAAATAGAGTTGCATTATCTAAGTGTGTATTCTTCTGAATCCCCTTGAATTTTTTTAATTCGAAAGAAGTAGTCATTCTTGTAATAATCCATAGCAAATATATCTGAAAGATATGCATTAGTGTGTAACCAAAAAATCGACTTTGGAAAACTGACAGGAATGGACTGACCTATGGGAAATTCAACTTCGCTTCTTTTCCGTACTATGATTTGCACAGTTAACATAAACGACGAGAAACCGGCAAACTTCAAATATTGAAGCGTATAATACCGGGACAAAATTGGGAAATTGCCTTCAAAATAAGTCTCCTTTGATTACACTCACTTTTAAGAAACGGTAAGTGTACGGAAGCGTCATTAGTACATTGCGAAAATTTGCGTTTAAATATTTTCTGTCATACAAATCTCTTCTGCCGAAATGTTTCATCATATTTTGGATTTTCACTTTAAACTAATGCAACTGAAAATTGACCGGGACAATGCGTTGAAACCGGGACAGTCTCGGTCAAAACGGGACGTATGGTAAGCCTATTCATCGGGACTTTCAATAAAAAAAACCTGCTTTGCCGAATATTGAAAGAATGAGTTAAATTGGAATATAAATACGACTGGGATCAAAATAGTTATAGAGGGAAAGGGAAAGTTTCACAATTCAACGGAGGAACGGTAATCAGCATTTCTTTGAGATTGAGTATTTACTGAATTAATATCTCAATTCCTTTAGTAAAAGAAGGATCAGAGGGTCGAGAGTAAGTAGCGTGTTTATAAAGCGTATTCCAAGTGCTTTCAATACAAAAGACGCCCGTATAGATCTGAATGTTTGTCGTGAGTAATGACAAGAGAGAGAATCGTTCCGTCCAATCATTGAAAATATTTTGATCCGCTGAAGATTTGTTACGGTGTTGATCATTTGTAGAAAAACCATTTAACCTTTGATATAAAAGCAAATCCTCCTATATCCTCCTGAATTTACTAGAATAAGCATCTTTTTATTCAAATTTTCATTTAAATTTCATATATTATTTAAATTTGTTTCACAGAATGTTCATTTTGTCTTTACGATTTAGAGCCTTATCCGTTTCGCGCAATTTGTCGCTGTTTTATTAATCTTCGCAAGGATTTGTACCCGATTTCGAGCAAAACAGAGTGTAAGGGAATAGAGAGCGTTGATGTTTAGGTGGGGAAAGAGATAGTGGCTGCGTAATAGGCAATGACAAGAGACGGAGAAAAATTGTGTGCTCAGAGAGAGAGAGAAAAATACGGGAGGTGAGAAGAGGGGGAAATGGATGGGGGAAGGGAAGGGGGGGGTCAAGGAATGGGGTCCCGAAAGAGGCGACAAATGGAATGGGGGTGTGAGAGATTTATTTCCTCGCCACGGCGCATTGACCTCGTCCTCTCTCCCATTTTAATTCCTCTTTTTCTGGAAATGAAACGGCGTCAACACGGGAATTAGAGGCACGTGAGTGATCGCACCTCAAGTGAGTATAATGCCCGTGTTTAACCGGTTACAAATTTCGCACACACGCTGCCAAACACACTCCGCTGAAACACACGCGCCGTATCTCTTTTTCACGCTTCTTTTGTTTCACTCCGTCTACGATTGCTCGCCCTTTACGACAACTTCCCTTTCTTTTCATCTTTTCCCATCGCACTCTCAGACAACTGCTAAACGTACTTCTCTTTAATGGAAATCAGCAGTGATAAAGGCAATTAAAAAACCAGGAAAAGACCCGTCTTTCCTCGACAATTATCGCCCAGTCAGTCTTCTATCACTCATTGGAAAAATCCTGGAAAAAGTAATTTTGAGCCGCCTAAAACCCATCCTTAAAATGAACAATGTAATCTCAAGAGAAAAAACCGGATTTACTGAGAATCTCTCCTCCACTCACCAAATTCTCAGTTTGACAGAAACGAAAGGCTTCAACCATAAAAAATCAACAATAGCCGCTTTTCTTGATGTAAAAAGAGCGGTCGACAAAGTGTGGATCACAGTATTAAAATACAAAATCGCTCGACTATGTCTAGCAAATTATCTAATCAAATTGATATTTTCATTCCTGGAAAAGATGACCTTCATCGCTCTGGGCTATACCGATCAAAGCTGGAGTATCATAAGGATCCGTACTTTCTGCAATCCTATTTAATACATTCACTGCTGACATACCGCGCCACTCCGAAACTACTCTACTTTTACACGCTGATAATACCACAATAGCCAGTAGCTCAAATAGCAAATCTACGTGCTCAATCTTATCTCCAAATTCATTGCATGTATATTGAATTACATTCTGGAAATGGTTGATCTACATCTTTACTAATACTTTTTCGTTCGGTGTTTACTACTCTCGTTTACTAGCTCATTATTATCGCGTATCGTTCACAGAAAGTATGAGTCCATAACTGACGTTTTTGTTCTCTTACGCTCGACCGAAGGCTAATAGCGATTTTTTTCTTCACAAATGATCTTCCCCTCAATTTATCAAGTAAATGCAACTGAGCTTCAAATACTTTTATTTAAAATGTTCCTGGTATTCTTTTGAGACATTCTCATAACTTTTTCCCTTTTCGGGCAAAATAACATCGCTCTCTAACCTTTTCATCATATCTACCGAATACAAGCTCTTTAGATCCTATTAATTGCTTCGCATCAGTTTTCTCGGATACGTGTGCTCTATTTTAAGTCGACAACCATAAGATGGTACTTTCTAGTCCCTATTTATCTCGATGTTTGTATTGGATTGTGTTTCCTCTCCTGGCTGACGCCGACTGACCTCGCATCAGAGTTCGTCCCATTATCGATGCGCAAGTGGAAGAGGCAGAAATAATGACGATAAAAGCCTTTTTATTCGGTTGACATCGATCGAGTGTGCTTCGGATTGACAAAAGGCTTTTATTGATCCGTTTGTTTACCTTCGCTCGTTTATCACGGTCTTTAATGAGGTTTCTTTTTTGGGAGGAGTTGAATTGTTGGCTAACCACTTGTTAACTTCGAAAATGGAAAAAAAGGAGTGTGTTTTTCAGGTAATAAGTTCAGATTACTTTTAACAGATAACGTTTTTTCCGTTGACGCGTTTCCCGAATGCGGAGATATTTCTTTTTTATCGTTCCACCACTGTCTCGCCTGAATCTCCAAAACGTAAACACGGATTTCATATTTAACGAGTATTTTGATATTTTCTCTGATTAAAATTCTGCCATACAGGTAAATTCAAAAGCGCTAAATTCGGAATCAATTGAACACAAACATTTCTAACCTTGGTCGGGTGTTATATCGATCGATCGAATTTGTTTAGATCCCTATTATTTTCACGAGGGTAGGTCACGTGATGTTGGGCCCAAAATGCGTTAACGGGAATCTATTAATAAGGATTGGGATTTCACTGTAAAATATGAACATTCCAAAGTTTAAAATATTATTTAATAGTTTTCCAACTAAAATGTAGTCATTTTATAAGAAGGTAAAGACAGGAAATTTAAGAAATAAAAGAGAGAAGAAAAGGAAAAAATAACAACATGGATAAAGAATCCTAATTGAATTAGTTGAAAACGCCCAAATAAGTGCAGACAGTGAATAATAGAGAATGACATTGATTGGCATCCGAATGCATATCTGCATAAAGTGAAAGTGGAAAGTGTTTTCAGAGAACGAAAAGGCGAATAAAATAGAAATCTCTAAATTACGAAATTGTATTGATACTATCGGTTTGGAGATATATCTAAAATTTGCTTTAGTACCGCAGTGGTAGAAGAATAAGTTTAGATTAGTTTTTAGAACATCAAGATCGCGGGTTCGAGTCCTGGATAATTGGCTTTTCTGGAGATAGTTGTACGATCTGTCTGGTTTACTTCTCCACCAAATTCTAGCACGTAATTCATGCGTTTTTAATGTTTAATCGTTCATTTATTTATAGAGTTGGGATTAGCCAATGGGTTTTAGATATCGCATGCAAATTTTGAGGTAATTACAGCAAAGATTAAGGGCATTCAACTTACATAAAAAAATCAAAATTTGTATTCTGATTCTCGTTACTGTGGATTCACCTACGGATATTTTTTATTAGCGTTAAGTAATCGGTGGAGTTCACAGACAAAATTAAATATTTATTTTAAATGAATATTATTCCAATACCGCTATCAGGATATTACTCGACCCCATTCAATTTTTTACTATAAAGTATACTTATAAACATGATTCAGAAAAAGATTTATTATTTGGTGTTAGCTTAAAAGTAGCCTTACCAAGGGGTATTGCTTTAAACTTAAAAAAGATTGAACGAATGGGGATGTATTTAATTCATAACAGAATACTTTCTTTTACTCGTATTCCGTTTCGCTTTTCCCAGATTAATAATGCTACAATTCATAAGTTCTTAGGTTACTTTCTGGGTTATTAAATTAATTTAATGGACCATTAATATCAGTTTAAACAAATTCGACGTTGCCCATACGTTTGATCAAACAAAAAGCAAAGACGACTATATTAAAAATTGGAGTTTTCTGTTATTGAAGAACAACTGCATTTTTAAAATCGCTTCCGAGATTGGCCATTTTCAGAGGAACTAACGTTAGAAGCCCTACATTGAAAATAAATATTTTGAGGACGTAACTGAGGGGAAAAATTATAATTGCGAAAGGGAATACAAATGTGCGGTAGTATATATATATATATATATATATATATATATATATATATATATATATATATATATATATATATATATATCTATTATATATAGCTAACTCTCCGGATATACCTATATAGATACGAGTAAAAGTTGCTTGCATACTGCAAGCTAATTGGTAAAAATTTACAGTAAGTTCCCCTTACGGGTGGCATCTTCGAAGCTTATCCAGTAAAATTCTTAAAAATTGCCGCAATACATTTTTTACGTTAGATATTCTCATCCATCTGGCATCGAACTCACGGTCATATGCAACCTTTTTTCCACTGGTTCTATAGAAAACTACTTCAAACACAAACGCTGTGATTTTGAATAGTCTCCTGCATAGAGAAAGGCCTCAAAACAATTTTAAAAAAATTAGTGTAAATGACCGCCTGGCGTCGAACACAGGACCCGTTCGTGAGAGACAATGGCATGGAAATGTTAGATAAGTGCCACTCTGACGTGTTTCAAAGTTTCAATTCAGTATCTTATCGGTAAGGTCCTAAAATGAGATTCCGTTCTTCCCGCTTGAAATGCATGGTAGAATCGGAATGACGCTCTAGCATCGAACCAAGGACCACTAGAGAAGCAGTGGACGTCATGAAAGAATCTTCTCAAACGCCTCTGTCACCATTCCGGGTTTTATCTTTCCAGCTTATCGGGAAGGCATTTAAAAAAATCGTCCAAAATTTCACCAATGCATTTCTTACGGAATCATTTCGGACCCACCTGGCGTCGAACATACGGCTATTGGTAACATTTCTTCCTAAAGTACTATGGAAGACCATCTCATCCGCAAACAACGTGATTTTGATTGCTCTATCTCATCGAGAACGGCCTCAAAACAGATTGCGAAAATTCGCGTAAAAGACCGCCCAGCGTCGAACTCAGGACCCTTCCGTGAGAGAAGATAGCAAAATAATATTAGATAAGTGCCATCCTTACTAGTTCCAAAGTTTCGATTCAATATCTTATCGGGAAGGTCCCACGCCTCTGTCACCATTCCGGGTTTTATCTTTCCAGCTTATCGGGAAGGCATTTAAAAAATCGTCGAAAATTTCAGCAATGCATTTCTTATGGAAGAATTTTGCATCCACCTGGCGTCGAACTCACTGTCATTTGGCTACATTTCTTCCATTCTTAATATAGAAGACTACCTCAACTTCAACCTCCGAGATTTTGGTTACTCTATCTTAACTATAAGTGCCTCAAAATAATTTTCAAAAACCCGCGCAATGCATTCTTATGGGAAAATTGCGATTTTTGGGACATTCTGGTATCGAACTGATGACACCTAGCGTCGATGTCTGAATTATTCTGGCATCTACAGGTTGGGGCCAGTACGTCGTAAAAATCTGACGTCGACGGCGCTTGTGGAACATGGTCAGAATTTGTATCCCCTATAAATAGGTATATCCGGAGAGTTAGCTATATAAAATAGATATAAAATTTAGATTGAAATACATTTGGAATAATTACATCATTTGGATTCCGACGGAATATATAGAATAATTTTTATTTTGGTTTTATTTCCGCAGAACTTAAATGTATGTATTTTTGGGGAAACTTCAAAATATTTATTCTTGTCTGATGACTTGAATTGTTGCTTACATTATTGTGTAAAAATGCAGCAAATGCGAGTGAAGTTAACAAAATGATTGTAATGTGCTTATGGAAGTAAAAATATTTAATTTGACCCTCTTCTTTAAAGAACCGCTGCACAAATCAGCTTATGTCTGAATGAATCGTCATGATTACGACATCAATTTGGCATCGTAAAAGGCTTCCAGAGGTTCTCAAAACTAAAGATGCACACTACTTTCAGAAAATTTTCGATCAGCAGAATTAATTATATTTCACGCCTTTCCGTGCGTGTAAAGAGGCCAAAATCCATTACAGATCTTTATAATCACCGTTGGCCATGGACACTCTTAAAATGTTAAATGCCAAAATCCACGTCGAGACCAAAATCCACTCCAGACATCCACAGACAGACCTTCGCTAATGATGACTTATTGCCGCCATAAAAGTCCTCATCTGCTTGGAAAAAAAGCCTCGACGTTGAAGAAGTGGACATTTTTGCGAGATAAATGTCTAAAAATAGACGGAAAAAAATTAGGGCAAATTCAATGGGTAAATGAATGAGGCATCTTCAAGTTGGTGTCCGAATCGCTGATTGTCTGAGTGTGGAATCCTTTTACAGCGTCATTCTCAGCGAGGTTATATTCGGAGATGTGAAAATCATTTGATCCGCCCTCTCATAAGACCAAAATAGAAATTAAAATCATTGCTGGAATGCAGATGACACCGGCTCAACAATATATCTTAGAAAAAGTTTTTGAAGTGATGAGAAGATCTGGATTTTATCTTGAATGATACCAGTGAGACTAAACTCATTCGATCTTCGATTTTGTCCTCAGTTTTCTATAGCATTATTTTCCAGAGCGACCACGCTTATGAGTGACGATGGATATGGAGTTTTAGATCAATGATTGAATATTCTGATAAGTACATCCTTTTTAAATCCATTTAATTTTGTATATTTGGAATAAAGATAGGAAACAGGGAAAACCACAGCTGGAATCCCATGAAAAAACTGAAAATATAGACGCAACTGGGATTACAACCTAGGCCTCCCACTTTGTCGGCACGTATTCTGACCACTGAACTACCACACCGAGTAAATTTGCCTGCGAAGCATCCCATTGAGAAAGTGATGTTTAAGAAGACGGGTTCGAATCCCAGTCGTGCCAATGATCCTCACTTCTATTCACGCTTTTTTTTCTTCCTTTATAGGCGAACTAACATCACATTTACCGTCGAAAATCAATATAAAGACATGATTTTTCACTTATTTCACCACCGATTTACGGATGCTCCTGTTTTAGACATTTATAAGATTTATCACAAAATATTCAGCAGATTTCACTAATTTTATAGTAATTCTTTTTTAAGAACGGATGATTCTGACGCGTTTATTTCTTTTCGAATAAATTAACAAACTTTTCCCAAGGAAGAATAGACTTGAAAAAATTCCAACGGGACCGGGAATGGAACCCGAGTCTCCCGATTGCCGGTCGGGTGATCTGTCCGTTGAGCTATCTCGCCGGAACATTCTCTCAAGCCATTCGGGAGACTTCGTGGGCAAGGACGTTGCAAGTTCGTACGCGTTGCGGCATCGTTCGCAGTCATGGCTTCATTGGTTTAATGGCTTCATGGCTTTGTGTGGTCGGTGCTTCAATGAAGCCATGACTGCGAACGATGCCGCAACGCGTACGAACTTGCAACGTCCTTGCCCACGAAGTCTCCCAAATGGCTTGAGAGAATGTTCCGGCGAGATAGCTCAACGGACAGAGCACCCGACCGGCAATCGGGAGACTCGGGTTCCATTCCCGGTCCCGTTGGAATTTTTTCAAGCCTATTTTTCCTTGGAATTTTTCCTGCACGCCATAACGTGCAAAAATCACCTTCACCCATTCCTTGTTAACAAACTTTTGTTAAATCATATCTTTCAAATTATTCGCCATTGTTTTAAACTCGATTTATTAGTATAATTATATTAAATCACTAAATATAATTATATTAAATCACTAAATATGAAATATGGCTTGCATTCCTGTCTGTCTCCGACGAGAAATCTTCAAGCTGATTAGTTAATACATTCCAGTAGTGTTCTCTAAAGAAGGCTTAAGAAAACATATTTTTTGAAATATAAAGCAATGAAGCTCTAGAAGTTTAACCACAGATATAATAACAAACGAAAGGTGTCACTGAGTGATTAATGATGAGAAACAAGACTTGGAGATCGTTCGCTGGTCGCGAGATGTTAAACACAATTAGTTCATTTATACTACTCCTGAGTATTACTTCAATCAAATGATCTTAAATAATACTTCTCCTTGGGAAATGTTGGTTAGGAAGAAAAATGCCAAATGTCGTCATATACTTTGCCGTCCAATCATTAAATATCAGTAATGATATTATAAAGGGTGGTTATCAGGTATCAAATAACTGTCATAAATTTGTTTTATTTAGAAATAAAAAGAAAATATCGGAATAATTTTCATCAGTTGGTGTCAATTTCATAAGAAATGCCTCATAAACCATCTTTCTAGTTTTAACTCCCGCTATTATGTTGGAAGAGTTTAGATGTTTAAAATCCTATTCCTTCAAATAAACATTTACTTTGAACTATTGGATGTATTGAAAAACATTGGACATATCGTTTAATTTCATCGCTTAGCCCGTCTTGAGATACTAGCGAGTATGGCAGATTCGCTCTAAAGGCCACTTCTTTCTTTCACTCCAAATATGAGCCAAAGCGATGGATTAACTTATTCCCACTTCTAAGAACTTATGAAAAGCAGTGGAAAGTGCTTTGAAGAAGTGTCTGTGAAGAGTGTCTCGCGTAGAGTATATGTTGGGGTGGCTATTTAGAAGGCACGCTCAAGATAAGTGGTTAAAAGAGGGGTTGAAGGGCGTGGTCCACGCCTGTCGGCAGCCGAGGATCGGTGTCAGCTGTGCGCAGAATGAAAGGAAAGGAAATGAGTTGACGTCCGTAAGACGCTCAAGGACATAAGTTTTCCCCAAATGAGCGACACTTATAATCTATCGACTTAACTGGTTGCGCCTGAAAAGAAGGCTAATTTTCCCTTCATCCTCCTCAGCGAAAATTACAAGAGTCGGACGTGCAATTAAGGCTCCTTCTTACTGAAATTATTCGCAACCTTTTATCTAGTCCATCCTCTTAATGTAACGGATGATGGCGAACCCAAATTCATTGTGAAATAACACATCGAATATTTGTTCCAGTGGACTCTGAATCAAATAATAAAACGTCTTAATTCGGGCAAGATTGAGAATAAATGGTCCCTTCTTATACCTAACTCTCGTTTTATCATTTGAAAGAAAGGAATAGCGTGAAAAATGAGCACAGAAGAAAACTAATTTGTTGGTGCAGATTTAAAAACCCGAGTTAGTGATTATGAAAAATTCTCACAGCAGGAAAACGTTCGCAGGAAGGAAGGTGTGAAAAACCTGCGAAACCTACCTATTGCTAATGATTAAATTATAAGGGAAAAGAAGGTTTATACATCTAATCGCAAAATATATATTAATCATATAGCTAAAGAAAAATAAATACATTTGAATTAATATTAAAGAGAAAATAAAGATAATGAAGTACAAAATAATTTGGCTAGAGGATATCTCAGTAAGATAATATATTATCAAAATGAATACAAAAGTGAATTGAAAAACTCATTTGTAGTGACCACGAAATATTATTGATCGTCAAAATTATAAATTACAAAAATTAAACTGCATTATCGATCCGGAACCGAATCGCTATTTCCGAATTCCGTTTCAAAAGAAATACCTTGAGATATAATTCCTTATAATATCAGAAGACGACGTAAATGCTTTCTTGATTTCTCAATAAAATCGTTAAAGGTCATGAAGATGAGGAAAGTTTTTGTGTAATTTTAAATTTTTCCAGCGCTATCTAAATTGTCAGCCCCTTTGATTAAAATTTGATCACGAGGGAATTATTTTATACAGAGGAAATCTCGTGTGAATATTTGGTCATTAGATGCAATAACATAGCTTTATGAATATGAATTCACTAAAAAGCACGCTCAGTTAAATAAATGAATCTTAATCATCTGATTTTGTATTCGTTAAATATGCAGACATTTATTTCAACATTAATTAAGCTGCTGAAATATGAATATTTATGTTTTGAGATATCAATAAAGTTTTAGAATTCAAAATTTACTCAACAAAGCAAACTTTTGGAATGCTACTTCGTTTACAACTTTGTTAGATTATTAAAACTTCTCTTTTCAAATTGTTTAAGCCGATAATATACTAATACTGAGAGTTTAAATTTGACTTCAGCATTGAAAGTTTAAAGATGTTCTTTTTCAATTTTAAAGGTTTGACCTCCAAGGATACTCCTTTTGTTGTGTTTTAAGGAACGGAATGAAAGAGAATTCAAGGTATCTGTCGTGGACCGAATCTAAAGGAATCCAATGAGTCTGGATCTGAATATGAAAGGAAGGCGCTGAATGGGAATTAATACATAAGGAAAGTGAGGAAAGACCCAGTTCAATGTGTAAAAGATGGCTCTGAATAATATAAATATGATTAATGGCATGGTAGAAATGTGTTCGTACTAATATTAAATATTTTCAAGCCATATCGTTATAATAGCATCCGTAAAATTAATCTTAAAAAATATTTAGGAGTAATCGAATCCGATTTTACTAGAGATTAAGCTTCCGAAAGGAATTAGTGCGAATATTCACAAATTCATCAACAGATCTGTAATCACGCTGATGAAGTAAAAATAGAAAAAGAGTAAACTTACGGTTGTAACAGCTTATGATGGGGTCACAAATAATCATAAAACAAGCATCTAAATTATATTTTTATTTCTTATAATTAGGGTCATCATTTATAAAGATTGTTTTATAATTCACTCATATTCTGTTATTTTCGATTGTT
Source organism: Pachydiplax longipennis (assembly GCA_036926295.1). Lineage (NCBI taxonomy): Eukaryota > Metazoa > Arthropoda > Insecta > Odonata > Libellulidae > Pachydiplax > Pachydiplax longipennis. Next base: position 4,856,320 of record JAVFKF010000024.1, on the reverse strand, counting down.
TCGTGAGTTTTGTTCGATGATTTATTTAGCATTGCTAATCTAATTCGTCGTAAGAAACAGTTGTAAGAAACAAGGAAAACGATTACGTCTTCCAAGTTATGTTTGAGTGCCAATGAAAGGTCTTACCTAAGTCCAGTTTGTATTAGAATGCCAATATATATTTTTATTTTCTTAACGACCACGAAATTCATTTACGAAGATTTAAAACTCACGCACGGATAATCTGAAATAAAGACTATCACAGATAAGTTCATTTTATACGTTTAATTATCTTTCAGCATTAATTTCAGAAATACGAGTATGTTCAGCTTGATTCGTTTCTAATGTTTTACAAATAATTCATTATATTTATTTGATGTCACGAGCTAGTAAAATTTGAGCCTGTGTAGAAATAAATCATATTTAGAGTCCATCGAAGGAAGAGTAGTAGCAGTAATGAACGCACAAATTAATGGTATTGTAGATTCGTTCGGGCATTGAGGAGAAATGTCAACATTTCAATTCAGAAATCCAAAAGTAACAAGTACTATTTTCGTGTTTAGTAAATGGGATGGTTTAAAATCAATTCAGGTTATGAGTCCTTTTGATAAGATGTTATTTTTTAGAAACAAGCATGCGCTATATGATCGATAGAGTGAACTGTTAAATAAGAAACTCTTCCTCCAACACAAGGGAAAGATCGATAATTGTATATTCTCCAGTTAATCGTCCTGCTCTTTTTGCCGTCCGCTCTTTCTTTTTACTTAGGGAGGAACGTGTCTCACTCTCCAATTCGAGTGCTCTCTTGTGAAAGCATTAACTCGATTCCTTTTAAGTGTCTACTTTCCTCTCTCATTCATCCTAGGCTCCTTCATTTCCATCTCTTTCATCTGTTTTCCTCTCTTTCCCAGTTTACCAAATTATCTTTCTCTTTAACCCTTTCCTTCCTCCTCTTTTCATCATCTCTTTAAGCACTTCCCCGTTCTTAATCCACTCTTCCTTTTAATGACTCATTTCTTCTTATTACTCTTCATCTCTGTTTCCCTTCCACGCTTCAATTTTTTCTTCTTTCTCCTTCGATGCTCATTTGTAACTATATGTAATTTATTGTTAATATATTAATAAATATATTAATAAATATATTAATAAATATATTAATAAATATATTAGTGTATTGTAATATATAGTAATATAGATAAATATATGGCAATATATAGTAATACTTATTTATAAAATCATCATCAGTCACTTCCCACCCGATGTAGGCATTCCAAATCGCTTTACTATTCTCTCTATTCTAAGCAACCCTTTGCCGAGTTACTTGTAAGTACTCAATGATCTCTGTATTCCATCGGTCCTTTGGCCTCCTTGGTTTCTTCACATCTCTCGGTTTCCATGTCCTCCGGTTGTCGTTTCTTCTCACCATTTGCTCTGCCCATTTCAGTGACCTTTCTCTACGATGGTCTGTCGTCCTCTCCGTCAGCTGTTGCATTTCCTCTTGTGATTCCTAGAATACATCTTTCCATATTAACATTGCCGAATTTCAAAGACCTGCGTCATTTTCCACATTAATTTCACATTCAAACCCTTTCATTCACATTAGCTTTTTCTAATTTTATTATACTCCCACCTTTTCTTATTTGCTGTTGCGTAACTCGTTTCAGTTCATCAAAATCTCTTGGCAATCTCGTAACCACACCTATCCCAAAGGCATTTATTTTTGAGAAATTCAAAGAAACACCCGAAAGGCATTTTGGAATTGTTTTTTCATCGTGGAGGTCAGTTCACTTAACAACCCTTCCATCTCATCCCTTATTTCTTTATCTCCTGTTCATTCTCATCCCTTCTCACCTTTATCCTCAATCGCCTCTTCCTTCCTTTCTTCTTTTTTAAGTGGCAATCACAGTGCCTTTCGCTGCCATTCCGACTGCTCATTTCACCTCAAATCTCTTTCCTTCCTCTCTTTCCTTCCTTTCTTTCCTCCTCTGCTTTTCTCTATCGATTTTCCTTATTTTATTTCAAAATCTAATTTATTCTTCTTCTTCATTTGTCGTATGAATCATAAGCAGAGCATTAAAACCGAACCGAACCGAGGACTGAACCCGAAGTCATTTTTTCCGGAGTGAAAACCGAAAAAATTGAAATTTTCGAACCGAAACCAAGAAACCGATACTTATTCCGTTCTGAATTTTAGTTCTCTAGAATTCACCTTTTATTTCAGGGTAATTTGAGGAAGATTAACCAAAATGAGTCAATCCAATTTGCAAATTAATATTGAGGATTTAAAAAAATAATGTTATGTTATGTAAATAAACACAGCTAGAAATTACTGTCCTAAGTATAATAATGATGGGTGCGAGAAAGCAGTTTGAGCCGTCGATAGCAAACTGAATTCAACCGTTATTCGTTGAATCGAAGCGAAAACGGAAAATATTGCGGTTCTATGGTTTAGAGCGACTAAAAGGTGCGAGTCTTTCAAAAATATAAGTAAAAGAGGACGCGGAAAAGATCTGACAGAACCGGACACACTCGAATCTCCGGTCTGTTGCTGTAGGTTAAGTTATCTTACCAGAAAATTTAAGATTCCGTTTGGAAGACTTGCAAGCAAGAGAATCTTCTGGTTGATGGTAATATCAGGCGATTGCGGAATTAGGGTTTGTCTCCCAATCAGGAAATAATTTTTTCATGGTGTTTTCTCGCTTCTTTTTCATATGAGCACGTATTTACGTTCAAAGTCACTTTTAACACATTTCGAAATTTATAAAAAATATTGTCCATAGTAAGGAAAAAAAAAATTTTATGAACTGCCCATTTGATGCTTTTTGATAAATTTTAAACATGTCTTTTTATTTTAAAGCTACTCCTTTGCTAACTTTGCCTATTTCCCATAATTTTTATGCATATTCTTATTTTAATCCATGTCTGGTACGAAAGCACTGAGTAAGAATGGATAAAAAGGTAATAGCAAAAAACCATTTTCGCTTTCTTACCCATTTCTTGATTTTCTTTATTCTTCAGAAGTGATTATCGAAAGTGAAGTCATCCAAGAAATTAGCTACTCGTGATCTAAATCCTCACTTTAAAGAAGAGTTGATTTGAAAAGAGGGCATTTAAAACTAAATATTGACTTTTTCAAATTTACAAATGATTTTCTATCAGCTTTCTCCTTTTTTACCTATTTATTGTTTATTCCTTTCCGTTTTTTGATTGTTTATGTTTTCTTTTGGGCTTTATAAATGAGCTAATTTAAGTTTAAAATTTAATAATATTATATTTAACTTTAATACTATCGATAGAATTCGTATTTTTTTCTAACCTTCCTTTTTTGTATTTTTTTCACGAGTACTTGAGTTAGGTATTTCTTTGATCCAAAAAGTAGTGTCTTCCTTATTTATATTTCCTTCTGTCCTTACCTTAAGCGTAAATGACAAAGGGTTGAATGCAAAGGAAGATCTCAATGTCGCTTTCGATCAAGTCTCGCTCATTTATACTTTTTAGTCTCCATTCTTCTATTTAGCATACGTTGAGTGACATCCTTTTCCTAAATTCCTCTTTCTTCATGTTATCTTCATTTCCTTCTACTTTCCCATTCTTACTATTTGACCATTCTTTTGTGCCGCTTTTGTTTTCCTCGTTCTTTCCTTCATTCGTCGAAATTACCCAGTTCTCCTCTTCTTCCTTTTATCTCTTCTTTCTTCTGATTTTCATACCTCTTTCTTGTCCATCCCCCTTCCTCTCATCATTCGAGTGTTGAAAGTTGTTCCCGCTGTCGTTTAAGAGGCCGTAACCCGGAATGAAGTGTGCTTCTCTTATCTCTCCCATTCTACCAAAGCAACACCTTTTACTCCTTCCTCCTCATCCCAGCAATTATCCCCTTCATCGAACAATTCTTTCCCCTTATCTTCCCTTCTCCACACGTTCCTTGAAAGGGATTGTCCAGCGAGTCAAAAAGAGGAGAGGAAAACGCTTTTTTTTTCAAGGAAGCTGTAATAGTGTGCAGTAAAAATAAAACTCCCTTCTTAATGGCGAATTAGCATTTTCTTCCTCGCGGTAATTTCACTCGCAGGCGAGCTTTTGAATAAAGAACAAATACGTCCTATTTGTTTACGTGATTACTTTTTCTCTTTTCCCATCGCAGCACTTTTTGGGGAATAATATTTTTTTCGCTATCAACTGCAAACATTTGTTCTCCGCGAATAAGGGCATCCGAAAAATGTTTTATATCGAGCTTTAATAGACGTTTTCCGCTTCTCGGAGATAATTAAAGACGAGCTTTTTAATGTTAAATAAAATTATCTCTCCGTCAAAAGTTTGCTTGCTAAAATGTGCGGCGTTCAAGTGACGTCCTGGGAAATCTTATTTAGTCTATTTAATACCACAAGAGAATTTTCTTCGAGATATTTTTAATATCATTATCTCGGAGTGGAACACAGACGGAAATGGCTGTGTTTTCAATTCACAAGGAATCGTTATTGAAATTAACCACCTCTATAAATGTTTATGATCAATATACCACATTATTGAGTGTAGTATAGCTACTCTTTGCTCCTGTCTTCACATACATCGCAGGGCACTTCGTCTGTTAGGAATCGATTGAAAATTCTTGCGAATGTGGCATATTTATCTCCGTAATTTGTTATGAAATGTATTAATACAATAGGAGGTTATTAAGTTGATTTGATTACTTTCACTGAAAACCATCCTGTCAAGTTTTATGTTTTCTATCTTTTGAATAAGCGCCTTGTATAAGATGCAATGATATTTGAGTTTCTTATTGCGAATCGTGTAAAATTCTAGTAAACATTCCCGTTGTATCAAGCAAACATACGATCGGCCTTTTTCTTATTTTAACTGTGTCACCCGTAGCAGAAGTTGGATATTTAAATAAAAAGAATTAATATTGACTGATAATTCATGGCCTTCCCTCATACAATTTTTGCGAAAATTCATCGTTCAATAGTATTGCATATATTATATTCCCTATTGCGGAATTACTCGATTCTCTCATTCACCTATCCAATGTTCTCTACATTAGGTCAAGGAAATTATATATCTATATTAGGTCAACGAACGCATTGTATCGCTTAACTTAAAATCAATTTCAATCAATTTTGGTCATCGTACTACTTACATATTTATTCATTTGTTATTTTTTACACTCTTTTATTTCCTTTTGTTGTGATTTTTTCTCGAAAAAACTTTCCCTAATTTCCTTTCCTGATTCAATGGAAGAAAGGGATCCTTTCTATTCATAGCCCTAAAGCTCGTGTTTTTAAACTGCCCGTCTTTCTCTTGTTCTTCAGTATCGCTAAAAACATCTCCCTTTTATTCGTTGTTAGTCGTCTGGAAATCGAAATGCATCCATGAATTGTTTAAAGGGGGGCTTAAGAGCCTCCATTTGGACTTTCCCTTTTTTCCTTGCTTTGACTCATTTCTTCAACTGCATTACGCTCCTCTTTCTTTAGTCTCCGATTCATTATTCACGGCTTCTGTATTTCCATTCTCATTTTATTTTTCGTAATTCTCAACTGTTTCCGTGTATAGTTTCCGTTTGGTATATTTCAACCAAAAATTTGCACCACCGCCTCAAGTCTCTCCAATTTCACAGCATTTCCTTTCCATTTGTCCCATTGAAAACCTATTCTTAATTAGTAGTAACAATTAATTTTATTGAAAGCATTTATTCTTTATCTTTTTGATGAATAGCTTCTGGTTGTTCTCCCGTTTAACATTTGTGTTGCATTATACCAGACCAACATGACATTGAAGGATAGCCACTGTTTCGCGTGTGTGTGTCTATATATATATATATATTGGTTTATTTGCTTTTTATTATGTTATTCTATCTCAATCAAGATAGGAATATGTAGTTGTCTTGGCTATTTTTTGCCAGACGGTACACTACATCAAAATACCCGAGGAATATTCCTCCCATATTGAACAAAGAGAAAGGAATGGCGTATGGATATAAAAATCCTTTTATGTTTGAGATTTAGAATCCAATAATGAACTAACTAAAAACACTTAAGCTCTATGAAATATTTAATTATGAATCTAATTATATTTTTAATCATTATCTGAGGACTCTTCAAGATGTACTTAACCAGAAATCTTGAATGTCGCCTTATTAGGAACTAGAATGAATTAGTTATTAAAGCTACTATGCTGTTTCTAAGCAATTGAGTTTGTTAGTTTATTTTGAATTAATAATGACATACGCATCAACATCTTGTCCTTTCCTAAATGATTGAGAATTTCTTTCCGGAGTGTGTGGTCTGCATACCCAAAACGACTGTGACAAGAAGAAAAAGAAAGAAACTAGCGTCAGAAATTAACTGACCGTACCTTCTCTGACACAAATATAGCTATGTTCTCATAGCGATGCAATGTGAATGATAAACGTCCAATCAGCGAAATTATAAAAGACTCTCTTGAGTTTCAACTAAATTTTAAATTTTGAAACTCTACATTAGAAAAAAGAAATACCCATATCCATTGCCCGAAATGTTTACACACTTCGCAGATTGTGTAAAAACAAATACAACATTTCTGGTTGTAATTGAGAACTTAGGTTTCCGTATTCGTTACAGAATATAATATTTGCGAGGCACTAAAGACCACTGAGAAACTTCCATCCAAAAGGTCGTTCACCTGAAGAAAAAGCGAATGGGAAATTATTCGATGCTTGATTTAACAATCCTTCGCATAATGGAAACACGGCAGCTCCACAATGAGATTAGAGCCGTGTTTTGCGGTTTGGCGTCCCAAAAGCATTTTCTCCCAGCAGTGGTAAGACGGAAACCGTAGGTGTGCCATTCACGTAGAGAGGACACATACGGAGAATTGAAAAGATTTTGTGGCTGCGGAAGTAGGCTAGCGAAAGAAGTTGCGGTCTTACCTTTAGGCCGGCGTTTGAATGAGAAAAAAGAAGGAATAAAAATATTTGTATGATCAGTAGAGAATATTCATCGCGCACTGAAATTCCATTTGCGGATAAAATTAACGTGAAATTTCACATCTTGAAAGGAAAAACTTCCACAGTAAATGTTTAAGAGTTTTCAACAGTTGAAAAGTTTCGTCAACGTGTTGTCTCCTTCAGGTGAAGAAAGACAGAATTGTATATCAGATGAAAGTCAGTAAAAAGGAAATTCCCGAGGATGATAGCATGAATTTCGAGATCCTTGAAAATCATTTTGATTGGCTTCTGGTAAATTATCTATAATTCATCTAATTTGCCCAATCGATTTATTCATGATATGCGTGATTTCTAGATGTTCCTCGGTATTTCGGTGTCTGAAAGTCTGACGAACCACTAATGGAGTATTGTCGACCTCGAAATTATTATAAAATATTGATAGAAAGATATTTAAAATTTGATTATAACAATGATTAATTATGCCACTTGTTTTAGATATATTTTTAAAATTTTATTATAACACAATGCCAAATCGTGAATACACATTACATATTTTACTAGCAGGTGAACTAACTTAACCATTTCAGACGGCATTTGCCATGACAAGGTTATCATAGCTTAGGTAACTTAAGCCTCTTTCTTCAGTTTTAGAAAATCACAGTATTATAAAGTGTTTCCGATAAAAATATGGAATTACTTCCATACATTTTTCTGTCCGAGGATGAAGATATCGCTGCAAGAAGTCCAATAATACATTAATCCTTAATATTGCTTATTGACCGATTATTAGTATTCCTCAGCAGAGAATATATTGAATTAATCACACTTGATTTTGGGTAGTGTGTTGGGTGACAATATGCCATGAAAATATAGTAAAGAGAAAAAGAGGAAGTTTCCTCTGCACGGTTGTATGCACACCTATGTTAATCCACGAAGTAATTTCCTCTTCGAAGTAATTAGGTAGTTTTTAAGAGAACGTCACTTCTTCATTATGTAAGTTTTTCCTCCGTCAGTTACAGCAGCCGTGTGTCAGAGACACGACTCCCTTCCAGTTTCACCGTTATTCAGTAAAGAAAACTCAGGTGTACACTATTTTTATTCGAAGGGAATTTTGAAATGGTGTGGGATTTTGGTGCCTTTCATCCGTAAAGAGTAGAATAGAGTGGTGTTTGAGGCACCAGCTCTGTGGTCGATTCACTGTCATTCTGGGAATGTAATCTCCGTTGGACGGATGGAATGTTCCAGATCCCTTCCAGCCCATTCCTTCAAAACACGGCGGTCCAGCGTGATGACTAATTTGCCCGCCAGGGGCTCTGACATCACGGAGGGCGTTTTTTGAGCAATATGGGAGAAGGGCTGTCAGCGTGCATTTTAACCAGTGACGAATAGCCTAGCCTAGCCTCGCACTCAGAATAAAATCTCTGCCGTAATTGACACCCTTGTGGAAACGTGCTTTTGTTTCGAGCTTTGATTAAACGACATTATTTCATTCGCGACTCAATTTACGTAATGCATCAGAAATGTCACGGAATTTGAAGTACTTGTTTAGACAGGTTACTCAATAATATTGTCTGAGAGATAGTACGGTGTATTTCTCATTCAAACGAAGTAGCTTTGAAGTTTTAGATGCAATAATCACGATGTGAAAGAACTTGTGCATCGAATATTTCTGATATTATGTCATAGAAGACTTCAAGAATTGTATGTAATTTCAAGGGGACAGTAACACATCTATTTTTCTAATGGAATTGATTCAAAATCTTTTAAGAGAATAATTTAATACTACGTCGACTGATGATGGATAAGACTCTCCCGAATATTTCAATGAAGCCTGAATAGAAAATGAAGCCACGGATTACCGACTTTGAAAATCACCCGCATTTTGGTGTCACAATCCTCAGGATTCGGAATGGAAAATTTTCCCGACGCTTCATTCATTTAATCGACTTACGGAGGGTTTTTAACTTCTTAATAATTTCTAAGACTTCGATTTTCTAAGCAAAAATTCGTGCAGCTGTTTTACTTTAATGTGTGTCTTAGTTTTATAAAAAATATGTATCTTCTCTTTTGAGTGAAAATAAAATGACAATTAATTAATGCATTTCTCTCAAGTTTTCTTAATACAGCTTAATGATAAGGTTGCGAACATTCTTTTATTGATAGAGATTCGTCTAACATAAAACTGGAAGCCGCCTCCTTTTGATCCACATCTTCGATAATTTGTTTAATGTACGATAACCTCGGCCTTCCCCTTTCCTTTAACATTACCTTCTATTACCAGTTTTTCTATACTTTCATGCCTCATTATGTAGCCAATTAGCACATCTCTTTTTTTGTTAGGCTTTTTCATAACTTCCTTTCCATTTCCTCAAAACTTCCTCATTTGTTATTCTATCATATCATCTTGTTTTTATCGTTCTTCTGTAATGACTCATTCTCTCTTTTGATCCAACTGTCCAAACTTCGCTTCTCTACAATCCATACCAAACATTGAAGTAATCTTATCCGGAGAGAGAGTGCATTAGATGTAAATAGGTTTTTCTTGGAATAGAAAGCCTTTTTTGCTTGACCAATTCGGCCTACTATATCTCCTTTACTCCTTGCATCTATTGTTATTCTACTTCCTAATTAGCTAAACTCTTTTAAATCTTCTATACATACACATACTACACTAATCCTATATCTGACAAGATCGAGATATGTAATATCGAATACGCTCCTCTTAACCATACACCTGAAGAGGAATCGATATGATCAAAATAACTTCGTATTAAAATGTCATACTCATAACTTTCTACGTGGTACCACGTTTTATAAAATATCAACGTAATATACGAAAATAAACTAATATACTTTATGATATATCCGTTTTAATGCCTACTTCTGATACAAAGTTTCAAGTTTCTTTTAATTCTCTTGATTACTAATCCAGGTGTCGTAACAAACAAACGCAAATGAAAGGATCGGTAAAAGTTAAATAAAATTGTAAAAATATATTGAATTTGGGTTTATCCATTCGTATGAAAATATGCGTATGTACTCAATTAAATATAATCTCCTGCAATCCTAACTGTAATATAGGCGTGTATGGTAAATCTATCTAAAGCAATAAAGAATCCTAAATCAGAGTCATGGATCGGTAATATTTGATGAAATTTTAATATCTTCATTAGCTAGTTTCTTTATTCGTTGAGCAAAAACGAATCGAATATTTATTCACACAATCTCGAATCGAGAGATTCGTGCTGAACAACGCCATTCCGTTCAACCTTTAAATATTAAATATCGTTTTTGCGTTTCATCCCATCGCGATGAAGTATCTCAAATCAATGTAAGCTTTTTAAAATGATGGCCTCATTTTCCGAATCATTAACGACGGCATAGAGCACCACGGGATCATATTCCACAGAGATTACGCGCCTGCATGACTCATATTTCATCTGCAATGTTTCCTTTTATTATCTGCGGACCAAAGAATTTTGTCACACTGATGTAAATGTATTCATCTCTCCTTCTAAAACAGTATATCAAACGTAACTGGAGAGAGAGAGAGAGCTCGGGCCATAAAGGATATATTCTCTTTGAATTTTAAACGATGCAATACCCATATCATTGCTCATTTTAGCTCCTATCAAAATATATCTAAAATTCAAACTATTCATAAAGTTCAAAATTTTTTATTGGAGATGTTATTTTATATATATCATCATCAAGCATTTCCAATCCGATGTCGGATGTAGGCCTCCCCAAGCGCTTTCCAATTCTCTCTATTCTGAGCTTCTCTTAGCCATGTCATTCCTAAGTACTCAATAATCTCTCTATTCCATCGGTCCTTTGGTCTACTTCTTGGTCTCTTTACCTCTCTGGGTGTCCAATTCAGAACCACTCTTGTCCAACGGTTGTCGTTTCTTCTCGCCACATGGCCTGCCCACATCCATTTCAGTGACCTTACTTTATCTATGATGTCTGTCACTCCTGTCTTCATCCTCACCCAGGTGTTGCGTTTCCTGTCTCTTCTTGTGATCCCAAGCATACACCTTTCCATACTTCTTTGCGTTGTCTGAAGTCGCTGGGTTATTGCTGCGTTTAACACCCAGGTTTCACTTCCATATGTCAATACTGGTAGAATGCATTGGTTGAAGACCTTCCTCTTCAAGACCATAGGCATTTGTGACTTTAGAATATGTGCATTTCTTCCAAAGGCACTCCAGTCGAGTTTAATTATTCTCTTCACTTCTTTAATCCTATTGTTCTCTCCTGTTATTACTAGTTGTCCTAGGTATGTGTATTCCGAGCAGACTTCCAGAGGCGTCCCTTCAAATTTCATTGGTTCTTGTACTGCAAAAGAGTTATACATTACCTTTGTTTTTGTTAAGTTTATCTTGAGTCCTATCTTCTGTCCTACTGTGTTCAGTTCATGAAGTCTTGAAGCTAGATCTTCTCCGTTGGTTGCGAAGAGTACTACATCATCTCCAAAGCGCAGGTGACTGATGTGCTCCCCATTTATCCGCAGACATTTCTGCTCCCAATTCAAGGTTTTAAAAACTTCCTCAAGAACAGCTGTGAAAAGAATTGGGGAAAGGAAATTTCCTTGTCTAACTCCCTTCTCCATCTTAAATTCTTCAGTAACTTCGTGTAGCATTACTGAGGCTGTGGCATTTTTGTAAATGCTTCGTAGGACTAGGATGTACTCTGCATCTACTCCTTGTTTTTCCAGATCTTCTAGTGTAGAGGAGGTACTTACCGAGTCGAAGGCCTGAGCATAGTCCACAAAGCATAGTACTAATGGCATCTCATATTCATTCGTTCTGCTGATTATTTCTTGTTGTGTGTGGATGTGGTCCATAGTACTGAAGCCCTTCCGGAATCCTGCTTGCTCTCTAGGCTGGGCAGATGATAGAGTAATCTTTATCCGTTCAGCTAATATCCTCATGAATGTTTTGTAAACAACAGGAAGGAGACTTATGGGGGGGGGGGGTAAATCTTCAGCTCTTCCTTGCTTCCTTTTGTGCAAAAGGACTATTCTTGCATGATTCCAGTCCTGGGGTATTCTTCCTTGTTTCAGGCAATTAGTGAATAACTGCGCTAAACCGTGTGCAACTCCTTTTCCACCAAGTTTTAAATATTCTGCTAACACTCCATCTATGCCTCCTGCTTTTCCGTTCTTCGTCTGATTTATTGCTGCAATTACTTCTTCTGGGAGAATAGAGAGGCGATCTTGTTGGTTTTGGCTTGCTTTTTGGTTTTCCTCTTCAGCATTTTCTTCCTTCTTGTATAGGTTGCCAAAGTATACCTATATATATATATATATATATATATATATATATATATATATATATATATATATATATATAAGTAAAGCTACCGTCCTTAGTATTGCTTGTCTGTTGCAAGTTCTTGCGCCATCTTCCTTCTGTATGGTTAAAATCTGTTTCCTTCCAACTGCTAGGCGTTGTCTGATCTTCTTCATACTTTTTCTGTTTTCTATAGCCTCTTGCACAATTCTCTTATTGAATTTTCTCACGTCTTCTTTAATTGCCCTTCTGATAGCCTTACAAAGCTTAACGTATTCGATGCTATCCCTTTGTGTATCTGAATTCTTCAGTTCCCTACGTCGTTTCATCATTTGTCGGGTGCTGTCACTAAACGGTCTATCTTTTACCCCTCTTTGGTGAGCTTTCCACTTCTTCTGCTGCTTCCTTAACAGCTTGCATGACTTTGATTTCTAGTTCTTCTTCTTGAAGTGCCCAGAATCTATTTTTAGCTCAAGCTGATATTTATTCTTGTTTTCTTCTAGTTTTTTATGTTTATTTCATGTTTCTTGCATGAAATCAACTTCTTGCGTTCCATTTGGAGATTAATCTTCATTCTGCTTCTAACGATTCTGTGGTCACTTCCAGTGCTAAAGTTTTTCAAGACTTCACAGTCTGTTTTACACCAATGGGTCCTCTCCAAGTCCACTTTTTTAGGGTTCTTCTTGAAATATGTATTTATTATGCATATTGGTGCATTTAGCAAACTCTACCAAGCGGTGACCACGTTCGTTTCTCTGGCTCAGTCCGTATTGTCCTGCGACGGTGTCATCGGCTTCCTGTTGACCTACACGAGCGTTAACATCGCCCATAATTATTTTATAATAGTGAACTTCCCTATCATGCTCAGTGCCCAGAGTCTTGTAAAAATTTTCAATTTCTTCTTCGCTGCTTGCTGCTTTTGGTGCGTAGACTTGTATGATCTGAACAGTGTAACGTTCTTTTATCTTGAGTATGAGCTTGCAAATCCTGTCCGATATACTTTCTATCTTTTGTACATGGTTTTTCTTTCTCTTGTTGATCAGGAACCCGTCACTTCCTAGTCTTCCATCCTTAGTACCCCTGTAATAATATAAATCACCTTCCTTGAGTGTAATCAAGTATTCTGATTTTCTTCTAACTTCGCTGAGTCCGATGACGTCCCAATTTATCTTCTCTGCTTTCTTTCAGTAGCTCTAGTAGTCTGTCTTCACTCTTCAAGCTGCGGCAGTTGTAAGTCGCGAAGTGTAGGGTGGTAGTTCTTATCCTCATGATGGACCTCTGTAATGCTACCTCCTCCCGGACATCCGAATGGGTGGTGCTTTAACATCCAGATAAATTTCCATTACAGAAGCTCATCATGAAAATTGTATTTGCGTTGAGAGATGAAGGACAATAATTCACCAGGCTGTCCTACTGCCGGTTGGTGAATGCCACTCTCACAATTTGGCCGAAGATATTGTTGAAGCCTTCTTAGCATGGTTGAACCTGGGCTATACAACGCCTCCATCCTCCGTTAACACCCCTCCGGATGTTAACGGAGGATGGAGGCGTTGTATTCTGTTATTCGATTCTGTTATTTCTATTGCGTAGATTTTGCTTAGATTTCGCCCTAACGTGCGGAATCAACCTCTACCCATTCCTTGTTTATAACCTTAGGGGGGTATACCTAACCATCACTTTGTGTGGTCGGTGCTTCGATGAAGCCACGACAGCGATCGATGCCGCAACGTCCTTGCCCACAAAGTCTCCCGAATGGCTTAAGAGAATGTTCCGGCGAGATAGCTCAACGGACAGAGCACCCGACAGGCAATTGGGAGACCCGGGTACGATTCCCGGTCCCGTCGGACTTTATTTCTAGTCTATTCTTACTTGGGAACTATCCAGTTTTCTAAAGTATCCTTACTGTTGACGTATTACTTACGTATATATTTTCAAAAACATCGATGGATTTCTCTCTGTGGAATTTCGTGTAAGAATATAAACAGGATGAATTCCCTTTGATTTAACTAAACAAAAGACCAGTTTCAGGACCTGATGGCAACTAACAAAAGCAAGTGGCGTTTTTCAGTAATTTTATTCTTCTTATATAATTTCCATTGTGATCATCTTTCTCAATCGTTCAAATCGCCTCATTGAAAGAGAGCAAGGGTATATTCACATATAATTACGAAAGGACTCCCAACTATTTAATTTGTTTTCAATAATTCATATCCATAAAAATATTATACAGTTGTATGTTTTTAATGTATACCAGTCAATTGTAGACTTTCAGTTAATGTGGCTTATAAACATTGGCAACGCAAGTTGGTTTAAGCGACGATTACAATTTCTATACAAATAAGCAGTAAAACAAAATGTATACGACTATTGTGTCGAGGAAAGGTTACCATAATGGCCGTGTGGATTCCTTAACCTAGAACATTAATTTATTTATTATGTTGGCTATAGATTGGCATTATACCCAGTGGTAGTCATTTGAAAGAGAAAATGGAGAAATAAATACTCCTGCCTGGTATCCATTCATTTCGCGAAGAAAATCTCTCCATCATTCATCATAAGATGATTATTAACAACTACTGAAATATTTCAACAAAAATATTCAATAAACTTACAAATACCATGTCAGTATTTTTCCTCGTTAAATATTTGCAATAAAACAATTTAGTAGTAATTTCTTTTTTATAGTCTTCAGCTTCTCTGAGACAGAAACCACTCTTCGTGTCCTTATTTTCCGTAAATGAATAATGTCTTTCTTTGGTGGAGGCATTAAGATTCATTCTCTCACAACTATCTTTGGCGCATATAATGATTCACTTGTTCTTCTTGCAGTTCCTCCGATGCTTTGGATTCCACACCAGCTGGTCGGCGCTCCTCTTGGTTACAGCGTGACTCTGGAGTGCTTCACAGAGGCTCATCCGTCGTCCCTCAACTATTGGACCAGAGAAGATGGCCACATGATCCACGAGAGCCACAAATACAGGGCGGAGAACGTGGTTGGCACTCCTTCGTACAAGACACATATGAAGCTGACCATATCGAACATCCAGGAGAAGGACTACGGGACGTATAAATGTGTGGCGAAGAATCCTCGAGGAGAGACCGATGGAACCATCCGCCTTTACAGTGAGTAAAGAGAGGACGAAATGCATACCTAACTTTTCCAATAATATCTAGCTGAATAGACTCCTGCAGTAAATCTTCGATTTTATTACGGAATCGATGCGCCTTTTAATGTATCCTCCGTACGGAAGAAAGAGCGGAATTAGACCGCTAGAAAAATATGGACTTATTATCTTTTTATACGCCGTTGATAAAAGAAAACTTGCGCGTCTTCTCATAAAGGAGATGAAGAGGTTTTTGTTCAGGTGAATAGGGTCATTCATTGCTCGGTCCGACGACATTATATTGCACCACTCGGTACTCGAGGCCAAACAACCGATATGTGGAGTGCAAGTTCTTGCAAAAAAAGAAGATTCGAGAGGAAACTATGTCGAGATATTGTTTCTTTTTGCTCGTTTGAGATGCTATGACTCCATCAATATCGGAGCACTCCTAGATAGCGTCCCGCAGGAGCGTCGTCTCCTTCCGTTTGAGCGTCAATAAACAGAGTTATATGGGGCGAAAAAGCAGACGCGCTCAACTTAAAGAACTACCTTACTTTATTGCTCAAGTGGATTGCTAATATCTTTCATTATTGCAATTTCGATAACATCGGGCGCAAATCTATTTCGAGAAGATTTGAGGCCTTTTTTGGAAACATGTTGTTTCAAAACTATTTGTAAATGTAATAGAATGAGATCAAATACTTCCATATAATATAATGGCCAGGTATAAGGTAGATATAGTATTTTGTGTAGTGATTAGTTTTTCTTATAAACCTTTTTCTACAGATCCCTTAAGTATAACGGGTATTATTCAGTATTTTAGCTACGTTGTTTATTTACTAATAGAATAATTAATACGAAAGCTTGCAAATTAGGACATGCTTTTTATTAAAATTTTTGTGTAAAATCATTTTTACGAAATGGTCTATTTCTTTATTTAAATCTAACTATCATGCTTTAGTCGCAAAAGTGAAGACAGCAATTTAAGCAAATATAATGTTTATATTGCTAAATGTTGGTTACAATTCTTTAATTAATATTAAATGGGTGAATTAAAAAGACTTAAATATAGGTTAAAAATAAAAATACTATTTGAAACTTAAAAATTTGAAAAAGTGCACCTTTTGGAGCGTTTAATAATGAGTGAAATTCGAGGATTTCATTTTTAAAACAAAAATTAGTAAAAAATAAATTCATATTTAATGCCATACTTAGGCGTTATCTATAAATTGCTTTTCCACAATTAAAAGTATTTATCACTTTGTTATTTATCTTCAGATATGATAATAAATGTAAGAAATGGAAGATCGAATTTTAATGAAAGAATTCTATTTGGAATCAGAAATCATGTTGAAAATTCACAACGCAGGTTCCGATATTTCCGATTTATAATAAATTGCGCTTATTTAGTACGTGTCTAAGGTTTCAAGTGGAATAGTTTAAAATAATACGCTTCCTTTCCAGTTGCGAAAAAATATTGAGAACCGAATAGTATTAGAGGTGATCTTCATAAATGAAATTCCTCTCTTTACTTAAAGAAAACAGCTATACGATACAAGAACAACTTTTGAGAAAGCAAAAGCTATCTTTTCCTTAGTATTGATTTTCGTGTAATTCTGGAGGTAAGAGTTAACGCATACTATAACTCAGAAGTAATCTTTACTAGGTTAAATCATATATTCTTTAAATCGCCACAGTCACTATGATATCCTTTTACTTTAAAATTATATGTATGATATATTAAAATAAAGAGTCAAATAGTAAGATGGGAAGCGAAGAAACGGAAACTGCCTCTTATTTTTCCATCAAATATGAAGCTGCAATTTTTTTATTTTAATATCCCTCCCTCAGTTCTCCATATCTCGGCTGCATCCTTCTCTCACTCAACTCCTTATGGGAAAATTCTTCATTTCGAGTCATATCTGTTTCCCCTCTCCCAATCTGTCTCTCTGCCGTTTCCTCTCAGCCATTTCCTCACCCTCAAGATGACTTACGTCCGAGAGGAAACTTTCTCATGGACCGCGAAACACATCTCTTGCTATCTCTTAATGTCCACGTCAAACGCGTAACAAATAAGACCGCATTCATTTTTTCTCTCAGGTCTTGATTATTTTAAAGAATCGTTCACATCCGTACCATATTTCTATCGTGTAGTTGCAATTTTCATATCATATAGTGGGTGCTCATAAATCCTTAATATTATTCTGATGCGCGTAATCTTTCTGTTGTCACTCCATGAAAATACATTATAGTTAGGGTTTTGATGAAAGTCGATTCAACTTAGATGAACTATTTTCAAAGGAAATTATTATTGTACAAAATCAGGTATTTAACTTTTCTTTACGTTTGATGATTAACAGAATTATAATATTTTCGGAACTGAGATATGACATTTAAGCTGAAATCTAGTTTAATTTAAATGAATTCTACTTTATAGTACAATTTTATGCGAGTTACATTCTGTTAAAATATTTCCGGGAGTGATTGTAATATTTTTTAACTGAAAAACTAAAATTTATATTTTAATGTTCATTCCATCGTTGTTACCTGAAAGACTTTAGAAGTGGTATATCATAAACAAGAGGGCTAACTTACGGAATTTAAAGCTGTGTTTAGTTTTCATTAATATGTTTAAGCTAAGATTTCATGAATTTTAATCGATAATAGCTGTAATAATAGGTCAGTAAAATTAGTTATTATTTCTTCTTTTTTGAACGTTTGGTTCTTTAATGGAAATTTTAGTGATAACAAGAGAAGTAACAGTGTTTCAGTTTTGACTCCTCTTTTCTGTAACTAAAATCAGTTTTCTTTGGTAACAACTTAAATTTATAGTGAACTTTGAAGAGCAAACGGAATGTAGGTAATTGAGAAACAGTGTTTCGTTATCAGAAATGCCTCTAGTATTTTTACAAAATTTTACTAATTTAGCCATTAAATTTCTTACGTAATCATTTACAAACTTATGAAGTCTTTAGTAAACGTGTGGTACGTGAAATTTTGTGATCTTTCGATTGAGAAAGAAAAGAATTTTGGAATGGATTTGGGAAGCAGAAAGGAATGGTTTCCCAAAATTAAATCTAAATGCGCAACCAACCAAATATTTTTAAGAATATTCAGATTTTTGAGGATAAAAACATAGGATGATAGGCCAAATAATCAACCGTATCTAAGAGGCTAATCAGGGAAAGAATTAATCAGGAAATGTCAATCATATTCACTCTCCGAATTCAATGCCTAAGTTAATCTATATATATATATATATATATATATATATATATATATATATATATATATATATATATATATATATATATATATATATATATATATATATATATTATCTAATCAAGATTTATATTAAATAAGTTAATATTTTACTTGCAGTCAATCATTTTAACATTTCGCGTTACGTACGTTTATATTTTAATCTACATTCACGTTGCATATAAGGATAAGAACGTTATGAAATACTTTCATGCATGTACTCGTTTACAAAACCCTTACATTTTTAAGAATACTGCTTTCAATCAAATACTAAATCTTGTGCTCGTCGATAAAAAATAGCTAATATATCACCGGAAGTGTTATGTATATACCGGCAAAGCGAGTAAAAGAGATTTATAATTTGCACTGCGATTCCTTTATAGTAAAGATATAATTCTCTCTTGTGTTCGTGTAAAGTTGAAACGTCCGCGATACACAGAGTCCACAATTCATTAACACGACTCGGCTATTTCTTTCGCCTTTTAATCTCAACCCACTTTTAAGGAAACTAATAACGAATTTCGGCGTAATCCGCCATCACTTCTGCGAAAGTAAACATTTCCGTTCATTATTATTAATCGCTCCATCTAATTTATGTTTCTCGCTTCGAAAAAATACGCTCTATCTTGCGAGATCTCGGCGTAATGGGTCACGTACTCCCTCAACATCCTTCCTTGGCTTATTTATTTTATCGCTATTTCCCTCTTTTCGCTCCGTTTTGAGGACCTTTATCTTCCGTTCACCACTCCCGTCGTTTTGAATGTCGCTGCATATAATTACATTTCGTACGAAAGATGAATAAACGCCGGCATCCGTCACCTACGTTACGGAATTTTGCTGTAGTAACGACAGAGGGCGTCGTATCGAACGGCAACTCCTATGGCATCTCGATTCTGCTGACGCCGTCTGGAGTTGGCGATAAGTCTTTTATTTCTTGAGTTCACGCTAAGTGACTTCTCAGGCTATTTGCATTGGAAGGTATTTAGGCATATCCGAGAGGCCGGTCTTAAACAAATCTGCAATTATACCATGTTTCTACTTTTCTGCGTAAACACAGCGATGTAAAACTGCAAAGCTCTGCACCAGAATGTGAAATTATATTCTGAATGCAGGGATTTTTGCTCGTCTCGGAATTTTTATACCTGATTTTGCGAACCTATGAATGTTAACGATGTGTCCAGTTATTGATTTCATTTTACGTAATTTTGTTAGAATGTTGCTTTTGTAACTCCCATGTTACATAGTTTTTCATTGCATCTTTTAGCTTTTACTATCAATAGATTTGAGCAAGGTTTTCACACCCCATTTTTTCGTGGATGGTTCTGCCGTTGATATTTTTCCTAAGATAATACCTTGTTTTTTATTTTTATATTTTTTTATTATCACGTATATCATACCAAATCACATATTCGGAAAATAAATTTGATTATCTTTTTGTATCCGAAAATGTTAAGCTGATGAACCATTTGCGTCGTCCTTGCCATAGATATTAATTTGGGGTCTTTTAAATATTTACACATACCATATCTATGAAACAAGTTAATTTGGACAACCAATTAGCAAAGTGGGTAGAGCATTCTCCAATGGCGGAAGCGATCCCTGGTGGGAGAATTTTGCACATAAACCCTGATGGAAATTTTATGCGAAGTCATATTAGCTGTAGAAGAACATTTTACTATATTACTACAACTAATGTTAACTGATAATGTGAAATAGCATAGAAATATATAAATTACACCGAAAAAGTAACTCATTTCTGACCGTACTTCGTGGAAAGATATCGAGCATAAATCAAAAACACTTTTTTTGATTTTTTTATCCACCGAAGCTAAACGCAAAATTTTAACTTTTTCTAGCCGAAAAACTTTTTGTTCATAAAAATGCAAACGCTGGAAAATAACATTAAGACGAGAATCCATTGGAAAAATATTCTTTAAGATGCATAATTATTGATCGAAGAAAAAAGATCACCTTTATTCCATTGAATTCATTGTTTTCGTTCATGAATTAGCTCATTATATAATAAATAATTGAAACATGTAGAGCTATGAAGGTTTTAACTTTGTTATTCGTAGATGAAGATGATTTCATGCTCCCATTTTGCTCTATGTAATCGAGAAACATGCGGATTTCAACGCTCCCATTTTTATAATTCTCGTCTTTCTGTAACGCATTATTTGCCGAAAGGTATAAATGACGTTATAATAAAACCACAGGATCTATATTTTACCCCCGAATGTGATAAACATAGCTGTTTATCCGAATTGAGAAGTGGATTTGGACAAATCCCTGTGATTGGAACCGTTTCCACGTCTCTGAAATATCCACCCTGGAATTGCTCTCTAGTTATTATCTTTTTTATGCGTTCTCTCCCATCGTATTTTATCTGATACTTAATTTCGCCGATTTTAAATTACTCGACCCTTTAGGTTCGACGCACTTAACCGCGATGGAAGTTTTGCTATCGTCCAAAAATCACAGTTGAGCGAATTATCCCGCTTCACCAGAAGCCTTCCGCCACTTCCAACTTTTCCTCCAAAACCTTACCTTACTCGTCAAAAAAGAGCCCTTTTTCCCCCTTGTTTTCTCCACCCACCACTTTGCTCTCCGACGTATATTTTTCCCTCTGTTGCCAATACTCCCGAAGGGGAATAAAAACATATATGCCGTGAAAAAGGAAGGAGAGGGGAAAGATCAAAGGATTAGAAGAGGGATAAAAGACAGAAAAGCAGTCACTTTAGGACTGTCTCTGGAAGTATGGAAGATAAAGAGTATTATTCAATGGCGATTGCGTAGAAGGACAGAGGATAGTTGAAGGGAGGAGTGGAGATACTTATGCGGGAAGATAATTATGATGCAAAAAATTCGATTACAATAAGTTAAAATCCATTTTCTGTGGAAAAGAAAAATCCCTACTGTATAGTCATGAATAATTAAGAATCTTATAGACTTCAGAAGTATTTTAATAACAGTAAAACCCTTTTAAGGCGCCGTCCCGCTTCATTAGCAGTTTTCTCTCGTTCCCTTTCACATTAAATATATGGTAAAATACTTCTCAAGACGCTCTTCTACCCACTAATAAGGAGGAAATTCCCGTTCAGTTATGCAATGCAACACAATCCTAAGCTTCAGCCGATAGACTGGAAATTTCTCACATGATCGTATTTTTCAATCTATTTGTAATAATTGCTTCGCTGAAGAGTGGAAAATTAATTAAAGTTGGATCTCTTCGTACGAAAATCAGATCATTCTTTAAAAAAATATGACGAAAAGGTAAATAACATAACTATAGTTCGCCGATTCCAATGCTGTTCCTATATATTTGAATCTATAGAAAGGAAATCAAACTAAAGAAGAATCGTTCCTGTTTTTAAGCTCTTACTTGAAAATTAATGAGCCAAAACCATTTTGTTTTCTAATTTATAATAAATGAAAAGTGATCATATCCCGGTTATGGCACTATCTGTTTATAATGTGGTTTTCATTTCCTGTAATAAAAGAGTTTTACTGTCAATCTGAATCGATTCGGAATTTCATTTAAAAACCTCATAAATGGAGGATAGTAGTTTATCCTCCTTTGAATTCTGATTCTAAGCAATGTAGTAAATTATCTTATGACAATCGCGGAATAATCGAAGAATATCAGAATGCATTTATCAATGTATTTTCGATTCGTATTAATTTAAAATAGTGAAAGAAGCGATGGAATAAGACTGATTATGGAATAACAGTGAAGCAATGTAAATGATTATGGAAAATCTCATAATAATGATAATAATATGTTTATTCGGTGGAATTCACATAAAAGTAATTACAAAAACGTGTCAATTCACAGAAACGTAATTATTAAAGAACGGTAGAAAAGAACAATATTAGTTCAATGTCAGTTACAAATGAAAAAGACTTTACGAAATGAATAGAAAACAGAGAAATATGACTGATGCGACTCATACAAAGTATACTGTATCTCATTTAAACCAGTGTAGTATCTCTTCCATCTGATCCATCTATTTGAATTTGTTCAGCCCGAATAAAATATTATAGTTAATCTTCATTCGAATTTATGAGTCGCACTAATAAAAGGCCCTCACTGATAAATGCTCAATCAAGTAAAAGAGGGTTTTTAAGAGGACATGCAAATTTTGAATAATCCTGTATTTAGCGTGCTTTATTATTTTATAGATATTATCTAACCGTAAAGCATTTTTTACATTTTAAATGTATGTTAACATATATAGTCATTTTGTATCAATACACTTTTACGATTATTATTGCAGAAATGTGAATATATTACGTCAATAAAATAGTTTTAATGTCAAAAAATTCTGAACAATCAGATTCTTGTGTGTGCGCCAGAATATCTCATTCCATTAATTTTTCATAGGCCTTCAGTAATTTACTTCACATATTCTTTTCCATTAATATCACTCTCTCTATATCCTATAGCATTAAGATAACTGATTCACCTATTAGCCTCAGTAAACGGCGCATTGGGAGTAACATTTAGGGGAAGGAAGATAAGACGTTCTGAGAGAAATAAGAGATGGACCGAAGGATGTCCATCGCAGTGAGCGGTAAAGTTAAGGAAGCTGTCACCGATAAGCCCGAGATAAAAAATAAAACGTCCTCCTTACTGTTATACAAAAATGAGAAAGGGACAAATGATGGGATGGCCAGGAAGTTGCTGAGGAAACACTCCAGTACCGGAATTCCGAATTACCTCCCCTTCCTTAAGACATCTTCCCATCCCACTCCATTTGACCTCTCCGTGGTCAACCCACGAATCTCCTATATCTCTATACCGCCGTAACATTCTTCCTTCTCTTTATAAAACCCCTTCCCTAATTCCATTTCCACTGCGGGAAACCTTCTCGCGATAAATATCCTTCATGTCAGAAATAGAGTCGGGATTTCGGTGTGCAATCCTTGTCGGAATTTTCTTTCTGGGTTTTTCTTTATCTCACCGCTCCCCGGATCTTTTTTCTCTCCATCTTTCTTCCGTATCTCCTTTCATTTTCTGCGAGGATTTCTCTTGATTTTGGAGAATTGGTGCGGGTTAAGAACGCCGTAAATTCTACTTTGGCGATGTTTTCTAATCTTGGCTTCTTGGTTACATGGACTTTTATGAGGCACTGTGCTCAATCCCAAGTGTTTATCAGTGACCGAACCAAAATGAGTGAATCGAAATCATCCGATGCTATTCGAGCTGAACTGAAAGAAAGACTTCCTTTGTACTACTTACTCGAGTTATCTGCTTTCCGTTGAAAGTTTTATTTTATTCCAAAATCCAAGGAAGTTACTATACCAACGTATTGCAAACGGGAATTTATTTGACAATAAATGTACGACTATTAGTTCACAGTTTCAGTATGTGCCTTTATCGGAACTTAATTGACTGAAAATTTACGGCGAAGAGAATAAATTCTATAGATTTAGACCAAGATTTCAAGCTCTAATACCTAATTTTCAATATAATGTATACAAATACCGATTGAAGTGTTGAACAAAATCGAAGAAATATGACGAACACGTAGAATACTGGAGGAAATAAAGGCAACAGACCAAATCGAGGAAATCAATGCCACCCATAGTGAAAATCAGAGCGGATTAAGGTGATCCAGCTTATATTTTACTCGACAAAAACGGATAGATTTGTTTTATATTTTACGTTTTATTTAATTTTATCTTCATTTTTACCCATCTAAACCAAGATTTGACGGGTGAAATACAATCCCCTTGAAGTATGTGAATGCTTGAGCACCGTTTATACTGAAATGGAGTGATTACAAAGGGGCTCATAACCAAAGGCGTCCTCATCACTGCTCGAAATCAAGTAACGCTCCCTCAGGCTTTTTAATTTCCTCAACATAGTTCAGTAAGAAACATGAAATTTAGTAATCAATCTCTTGGAAGCCTTCAATCGTAAATATGAAACTTAGTCACAGGAATTTATAATGCTTATGTCATTTTATCTCTCATTTCTCTAATTTTATTCTGCGACTATGTCACTGTTTTAGTGCCATACAATTGTCAATTGCCTAAAACTGATTGGTACGCTTTCTCTACGAATGCGTTTTCGGGAAGTGGGTATTTTTAAATGGAAAATACATTCGTCATAATATATGACATAAGAGCTAAAGGTAAATAAATGTTTAAAAAATCACATAACTCATTTAAACAAGCAAAAATATCGGTAGAAATTTTTGGTAGAAAAAAAAAGTACGCCCTCGGTGGCTTGCTGGCGTATAAAGCAAATGCTTTAAAAATAGTGGAGATCAAAATTTAAAGCAAAATTCCTAAATTCCATGTAGAGTTAGTTCTGTAAATCGCTATAGTTTATAAATACGGGAAAATATCAGTTATGGAAAATGAGATGCGAAGGAGATATTTTCATAACTGATTGCTGTAGACTTACGTTAAATGTTTCCCAGACTATACATTTAAAGACCAGAAAAATATGCGTCAAGTAATAATGTAAGAATTCCCATGTGAGCTCAAATACAATGCAATTATAGGGGAAACAAAACATAACACTTTGAGAAATGACTTCTTAATGCGATAAATGACAATACTTTCCAATCGCAAACCACATAAAACAAATAACGCCAAATCATTTAATGTGTAATTTATAAATACAAAAGCAAATATTTATTGATCATTTAGAAAAAAACTTTTTCTAATTAACTTCGCTAAGCTAAAAGTTCTTTTTTGTGCTCCCTATGACTTTGACTAATAGTTATGTTTTAGTAATTACTTTTTAGTTTATTTAGAGCAATAATTAATGATATGGAAGAATGATATATGTAGATAGAGGAGTATATATGGAAGAAGAATATATATGGATAATTAACGATATGGAAGAATGAAAATTCATCTGCATCTACATAAGAACCGTGCTAGTCAATATTCGGCATGTGGCAGGGGGTGCATCCCTTAATGGGCTACTTATTGTCGGGAAGACAAAATGTAGAATCTACTAGTTCTTGAATCCCTACAGCATCTATGCATGGTCTATGTAACAAGGAAGGCGCATAATATTGGATGTACCTCCAAAAAACTCTCTTGGAATTTATTAAATAAATGAAGACTTTCGTTGAATCTTCTAAATTGCTTCATAGAAGAGTCTCAGACTACGTAGAAATGGCGAAATTGCATCTATCATCCTCTCATGCTCTGGGTAACGTTATTTTATCTCTTCCAGGAAATTTTTCATCGACTGCAGTACTTAAATATGATTTTATTACCTAGTTTTTCTTTGTTTTCCATAACTTACCACGAGCACTTATTCACAATCATCCCACAAAGTGGATTTTTTCCGAATTTTCCTTTCTCCCAATTCTGTGCACATCGGAAGACAATCCCATATGCTTACCCATGAGCCCACTTCTTCCCTTATCCCAGTAGAGTTGAGAAGAAACGGTTGACAAATGATGCCTCTGGAAAGCCTCCATTTTGAACTCTGCAAACCTTCCTTTCCTCCGCCATCATTCTTTCCCCTAGTCATAGAATGAAAAATCACTTAGTCATCGAAGACTTTCTCATCCAATTCAAAACGGACTGCAAAAAAATACCTGCTCGTAATATGTCGTTCCCTCCGCAGGGACATGCAAATGAGCTCAGAGAATTATGTATCCCTTTTTCTCTCTCTTGTTTGTGGCGGAATCACGGAGTTAATTATGTGGATTGTTGGCCAGGAATTCCATATCGGAGTAAGTTCTTTTCGTGTTAACGAGATCATTTCCAGGATATAACGGAAACGGGAATTGCATGTGACCGAAATATGGCAACAAGAGACACTTACTGAGTTAATAAAGTACAATAAAATAGTGGAAAAAATAAGCAATAAAATCCTCATCTATCGTATGTTTAGATTTCCACGATCCATCGTTCCTTTTCCTACGTTCCTGACTGCAGCTCAAAAATAGCGATATTAACATCGGATCCATCGAATCAAAATATGGTTTGGGAAAAATTAAAATCTTTTCGTTACGTCCATGAAGCTGAAACTTGTCACAAGTAAATGATTATAAAAAAACTCGACATATTTATAATGTAATACGTATGTTACAGTTTTGTCTATATGTAGACATATTCAGGTATAGAGTATATTTAAATTCATTTTTATTATTTTCTTGTCTAATAAATCTTTGTTATTACTTTATCGTGTAATTTAGTAGCTCTCCTTTTGTTTTAGTTTTAGCATCTAAGCCCTCCGCAACATTCCCACCAAAGCAATACATCAAAGTTCTACTGTATTTGCAAGTATTAGCGCGTCTATTAAAACAAAAGTACGCCTCATAATATATGTATGCTTAATCATTTATAGATTATGATAATAAATTCATCGTTCACATTCCCTTTAAAATATGTCAAATCTTCTATTATATCTATTATATATAGCTAACTCTCCGGATATACCTATATATATATATATATTTATAGGGGATACGGATTCTGACCATGTTCCTCGAGCGCCGTCGACGTCAGATTTTTTCGACGTACTGGCCCTACACTCTAGATGCCAGAATAATGCAGACATCGACGCTAGGTGTCATGGGTTCGATACTAGAATGTCCCAAAAATCGCAATTTTCCCATAAGAATGTATTGCGTGGATTTTAAAAAATTATTTTGAGGCACTTATCGGTAAGATATAGGAACCAAAATCTCGGAGGTTGAAGCTGAGGTAGTCTTCTATGGTTCTTATGGTAGAAATGTTGCCAAATGACCGTGACTTCGACTCCAGGTGGGTCCAAAATTCTTCCATAAGAAATGCATTGCTGCAATTTTTGTCATTTTTTTTCAATGTCTTCCCGATAAGCTGGAAAGATCAAACTCCTTGTGGCGACGGAGGCGTTTGAGCACATTCTGTCATGAATTTCACAGTTCGTCTAGTGGTCCTTGGTTCGATGCAAGAGGGTCATTCCGATTCCACCATGCATTTCAAACGGGGAAAACGGAATCTTATTTTAGGACCTTCCCGATAAGATATTGAATCGAAACTTTGGAATAAGTCATAATGGCTTTTACTTAATATTAATTAGCTATTTTCTCTAACAGAAGGGTCCTGAGTTCGACGCTAGGCGGTCATTAGCGCGAATATTTGCAATCTGTTTTGAGACCGTTCTCGATGCGATAGAGCAATCAAAATTACGGCGTTTGCGGATGAGATGGTCTTCCATAGTATCAAAGAAAGAAATGTTAGCAAATGACCGTGTGTTCGACGCCAGGTGGGTTCGAAATGCTTCCGTAAGAAATGCATTGGTGAAATATTGTATGATTTTTTAAAAATCCTTCCCGATATGCTGGAAAGATAAAACCCGGAATGGTGACAGAGGCGTTTGAGAACATTCTTTCATGTTATTCGCCGTTTCTGCAGTGGTCCTTGGTTCGATGCAAGAGTCTCATAACGATTCTACCATGCATTTCAAACGGGAATAACGGAATCTTATTTTATGACCTTCCCGATAAGATACTGAATTGAAACTTTGCAACACGTCAGAGTGGCGCTTATCAAACATTCGTATGCCATTGTCTCTCACAAATGGGTCCTGTGTTCGACGCCAGGCGGTCATTTACGCAAATTTTTAAAAATTGTTTTGAGGCCTTTCTCAATGCAGGAGACTATTCAAAATCACAGCCTTTGCGTTTGAAGTAGTTTTCTATAGAACCAGTGGAAGAAAGGTTATATTTGACCGTGAGTTCGATGCCAGATGATTGAAAATTTCTCACGTTCGAAATGCAGTGCGGCAATTTTTAAGATTTTTGCTGGATAAGCTTTGAAAATGATATCCGTAAGGGAAACTTATTGTAAATTTTCACCAATTAGCTTGCAGTATGCAAGCAACTTTTACTCGTATTATATGTAAGTAATTATTTTCCGATCCATGATTTGCCCACGTATACTCTTGCTTGCTTGCAGGGTACATATGTAGATGTAGATGTATACTCGAGTATCGCTTTTGAGCTTCTTCCTAAACATACCCCGCTAAACTATAAGCATTTAATAACAAGAGCTACATTGAAGATTTCAGATTTATCAATATCTGAATAGATAATCACTTTGTGATACCAAAGGGATTCCGTACATATGTCCTACCATGATTACTTGCTTTTCTAACAAATTGCAACACTAACCCATTGACTTTCCTTTTCTTGCTTCAATTAATACTCAATTTAAATTTACTTAATTATTCACAGTCAATATGTCGCCATTTTTCTTTCTTTCAATTATTACGATCCTGTAAATGCGAATACAGTTGACGTAACGCATCGAAAATTGTACCGTAAGGTAAACAGATATGAGGCTTATTTACCTTTTCATTTGTCGAAGCTTTTATTTATGAAACAAAATGCCGACAAAGTACAACATTTGTTGTCTATTATATAATTTAACATTTTTCTTATTTTTAGGAACGTTATCTGGATGAATATTAGGATGACAAGGAATCAAAATCTATGTAGACCATTTTAGGAAGACAATCAGCAAAGTTTAAAATGGCCGACTGTTTGTCATTAGGTATATTATTTTCATCTCAGATTTGGTCCAGCGGTATATGCGAGATAAAATATAAGAGGCAGAGAGAATACAAATCTAAATATGAACCATTTTGTGTAGCCTTATTTAAAAGTAAAAGTATTCCACTCTCTCACTTTTGTACTCAACGATCAGAATGTCCATCCTCCCCAGGTTATTTTGATTTTGAGAATAACTATCCCACGACTTATCTTTGGATATTAATAACGATAATTTTGAGCGATAGAACCATAGTTTTATACATTTACAGTTATCCTAGCTTAATTTAACTCCTGTTTTGCTTGTCAGAACAGCAGTTTTACGCCTCCGTACATAAATTTCAAAAAGTAATGAGGAGAAAAATAAAACGATAGATACTCACTGATACCATAATGTTTACCAATTTATCATTTGCAAATTTTGGAATCCTATCATTAAAATTGAAATATTATATAATTATCCTAAATGCTCCGAAATTAATATGAAATTTGATACATAATTATTTATATAAATGAAGTAAACTGCTGTTTGTAAAAGTATAATTTCCCAAAAAGAAATGGAATCTTAAGATATTCCCTTTTTATTAGATTAATCCAAATTTACTGTTTTTCAAATAATGGGTGTTTCAAAAATAAATGAATTCCCTATCTTAAAATTTATATTAATCGATGCAAAAATCCTATAAACATGGCCAAAATTGCTAAATATCAGTCATGATCAAAAATAAAAATATCAAAATAAATGTTGCCATCATTCAACATATGCTTACTTCCCAGAACGGGATTTACATTTTAACATTTTTTTTTACTGTATGAAGTACCAGTGAGTTAAAAATATTTAAAATATGATGCATAGGCGAAAAATCAAAACAGCACATTCTTGCAATCAAATCAAATTCTTCGATTTGAATTTCGAAAGACCCATTAATTTCCGAATTCCAACTATAGCTGGAAAAACTCGCCGTATTAAGCTAAAACTTAAAGATTAACCTTACGTCATATTGGCCCAACCACAATGTGTAATGACAATGGGTGATCTTCGTCTTTCCGAGCGTTAACCATAGGTTATGTCGACTCTAATATGGTGTAGTTTACATTGTGAGTCAAGATAATCGGTCAAATCAATGTTGACCCAAGCCGCAGATCCGAAGCACTTCTCTGAAATTCGTTTGTCGGCGGGAATGAGTGAGGGATGCCTTGGGGGAGGCAGTAAAGCCAAGGGTAATCTCCGGAATTTCATTTGCACCGACTGTGCTTTCCATGGCTTCGCTACGGGACAATGGCTATCTCTCCTCCGCTTTCTCTGCTTAATCCTTCACTTTTAGCTCCATTCTCTTTATTGCATTTCCTCTTTCCTTCCCTTTTCATATACTTCTCTCCAAAGATCTTTCATCTTTCCCATTCCCTTCCTTATTAGTTTCCCGACTTGTCTCCTATTAATTAATACGTCTCTTTGTGCACTCCATAATCTCTTCTTTATCTCAATTCATTTTGTCTGAGAAAATTGAAGCGGGAAAGTGACGATGAAGCTAGCTCAGATTCGCTCTACAATTCCTACTCTTGCGTTATTTGAATTAGTCTACATTTATGCTCCATTCGTACCAATGGATATTTTTTACACACTGTAAAATAATAATAATAAATTATATGTCTTTAAATTTCATACAAATAAAAGGCTTACTTATCTCCGTGGCTGATCTTAATTATTTTAAACTATAATATGAATTTTAAGTCCGTAAGCCTTCTTAACATAATCGAGAAAAATCGCATCCAAATGTAAATACTCGAATTTATATCACAACCGAATCTCGAGCCTCACAATTTTCCGTTGAAGTGCTATCGGTGTAGTGAACGATTTGCCAGAGATTGAATATTGAATTTTTGGATTATGTGTTCCTGTTCTCTTTGTACATTTATATTCATAATGAAGAATGCAATTACCCAATGCAATTTTAGGTACATTGCGCGTATTAGGCTAATCTAAATATTTGGTTGCAAAATATTTGATTAGAATAAAGCACCGTATTTGTCGGCATATAAGATGCAACTTTTTCTCCGAATTATAGAGTAACCCTGTGTCTTATATGCGAAGGTTCGCTTAATTTACCTCATTTTGCTCGTTTCTGCAATATCCAAAGAGATGTGACAATTCAAAAGACCTTGATAGACTGGAATATATGATCATAAAAAACGTAACCTGAAAGACTGAAATTAAAGATTAGACTACTCAAACTTAACTTTCAACAGTGCCGTAAAAAAATTTTCTTAAGAATTCCCCACCATTAGAATTCATCTACTATCCCTTAAACTACAGCATTTTATTCTTCATGCACCTTTTTAGAATAAATCGGGAAAAATCAATAAAGACTGCGGTGTGTGAGTGCGTAATCTGCAGGTATAACAACCTGTAAATGGTCTGAAAATGAATTTGCAATTTGCTGTCGAATTCTCCAAAGTTTTTCCATGTATTTCCCACACACGCCAGTTCTCCTCTCTTTACTTATTCTTCCCTCATGCTTCTCTTCTTTCCCTAATGTCCACAGTCATCACAATCCCCCCTCTTATCCTTTCCTTTTCCCATTTCTCTATTTTATCGTTTACTCAAAAAGTACTCTAATCTGCCCGATTCCTCTCCATTTTTTATTTCATTCCAATATTCATCACGTTCCAAATTCCGCCGCTTTGCTCTCTTATCTTCAAGTACTTTCAATGTACTTTTTCTCTCTCTCTTGTAAGTACACTCAGACGTACGAACGTTTGGAGATCAAGATTTTCATTCCAATACCTTTCCATTAATCATATCCTTGCACGGAAATATGCTTTATAGTTAATTTTAAAACTGATTCAGAATTTTGATCAACGAGTCTCGGAAAATTGCTGAAAATATTTTTGCAGCTAAATAATTATAAAAATTTTATTACTGACTATTTTATGCGGCATAAGAAAATTATATTTCCTCTTGCAGGTCCTAATTTCTTCCAACTGACATCTTTTCGTTTCTATTCTCTACCTATTTCGACCTAAACTCGTTTTTTAATTCCTTTTTCTTCCTTCCTTTGGCGCAATAGATTCCTAACTAGGTTTCAAACCTTAACTATATTCTTTTTCGCGGTTCTGCGATTTTTGTAATTACTGTTTCTTTTTTCTCTATATCGTTTCTAATTCATTAGTTTTAGCGCCCTAGTTAACTGTGAGTTCAAATTATCCTATGAGAAATACCCCTTGGAACACTCGAAACACCTGAAGAACATACTTATGTGGGAATGTGAGAGTTAGAATGATGTTTCGATATTGTACTTATGGTAAACAGTGCAATATGTGTTTCTGAACTCATTTCCCCAAGTTCATTCAGTCGCATATTAAGTCGTTGTATTCCGTCAAATGTGGGCATCTTATTCATTACTCAGGGTCGGCCCCAGGTATCTGACGCTCTAGGCTGGGAGTCATGCTCCCTCTTTTTATTATAATAATTTAAAAATGTTCAGTTTTTAAAAGACTTCATCATGTTCAATTGAATTAGTTTCTGTTGCACATTAAAATAAATTTCAACGAAAATATTTATAAGGAGAATGCCGAAATTATAAATAATATCACTTCATTAATGAATCAAAGCAAATAGGTTGATGAATAGAAGGGAAATTCGTGCTAATAATTAGCGACTATAACAGTTTACGATCGATTAATTGTGAAACCTTTGATTCTAAACTGATTTTTTAAAATTCCAACCGAAAATTTCCTATTCCGCCATGTCTACGGTTACTGAAATAATCAATTCTCAATCAATCTCTGAACTATTCATCTGTACACCCCTCCTGTTTAATGAATGTATGTCAATAAAAAGTTGCGCCTAAAACTATGCCATACACATACTGCGGCCGCCCTTTTTCTAAACAAGAGTGTCCTTTTTCTTATTGGCCATCTCTAGCTGTATAGCAGCGCTCTCTTCGGGAGCAATTACCGAACAACTTTTTCTTCTACAGTTTGGACCTTTTTTTCCGGCAATCTCTTGGTGGTGACGGCTGTTTTTCAACTCTTGACAATATTTAAGGAAAAAGTTTTCTTCGGAAAGGTCTTCTTCCACATTTTTCGTCCCACGTAAACTGACGTCGATGTCACCAAAGTTCTTCCTTTTTATCTCAGCGCTGCTTGAAAAATGGATGGCGATTAAACAAATGATGTTTCTTTTTTCTATAATCGCTCTCACACTTTAAACTTTTCGCCAATTTGTCAGGAAATCTAGATACAGGAGATTTTGATCTTTTAAATCTTTATAGGTATTTGTTTAAATGATATTTCACTTGTTTCCCCCATAAACATGAAGTAAGATCAATTCTTTTCTAAGAATTTATATTGAAGATATGAAGACCTCGAAGGGATCCTAAACATTGTACGCCAATTTCTGTTTTTGAATGTATATTTTATCCTCCATCTGATAAAAGTAACGTTCAGAAAATAAATTCCTTAATGTTTAAATATAGATATTACCCTTAGTAGTTTCCGCATGTGTTTCACGTCATTAATTCGATAATATAGTCACCGAAGATTCTGGCCTATCGAAATGGATATCGACGGAGAAAAATGAATTTTGGATAAATTTAGAGATTGTCAGAAGACATTACAGACGTTCTCCCTGATGAACATGAGGGCTAATTTATGCAAGCAAATTCAAAGATATATAAGTACAACTGAAAATATTCCTTGGTTCCACTAACCGCACGGGAAAGCTAAGGAAAATGTGATTGTTACATAAATCCCTACCGCACGCCAAAGTGAAAGTAGCTTGTTTAAATATAGGTAAATCTACAAGGATCTAATTCAGATCTAATCAAGCAATATAAATGTAGTAATTTTTATATAATCTCGAGTTATATCCTCCGGAGTTTATTACAGTGAATTTAAAAAATAAGAGCCACCCTAATCTGTTCATATAACTTTTTCTTTTTCTAAGATTTAGTCAGTATAACTTATGACGTATAAGACGTTGAAATGGAATCATTCTGACAAATATTGTTTAATTTTCTACCCTAGCAAAGGGACATTGGAACGATTTCATTTATGATTCAGGCTTAGAATAGAACGTTATCGACCTTTTCATTTTTTTCTGCTAGCTTTTGCAAACTCCAATTCCTACGCAATACGCCAGCATATTAGTCTCCTACCGATGGCCCCAGATTGAGTACTTTGTCTTTACTTCTCCGCTCTCTCTAAGCCTCATCATTTCCCTAGCGAAGGATTTATGGCCAACTGTCGCTGATACGAAAACTTTCCGCTCCCAAGAATTCTTTAGCCAGCAATTTTCTCTCCCCTCCAATTCTCTTTTCTCTCCTTCCTTTCGCCTCTTTCCCATTTATAACGTTCACTCCCATACCTTTTCTCATTGCATCAAAACATCAAAATGGCATACAGTAACATTACATTCCTTTGCTTCGATACTGTACTAATAGTAGAATGTGAAGGCAACCTTCATATATATACATATATTAAGCTCCATAAGCAAATCACTACACATGGCAATATCAATACGAATGTATTATAACGCCTGTTATAGGGAATATTGCTGTAGACGACAAAGTAGTAGAGTAGGAAATGCAATTGAAATGCCTTGTCATGGAGCAGTCTGGATATAAAGACAAGAGTAATTGATTGACACTAAATGAAAGGACAGAAGAATTAAAAACAACACCTAGAATGTATAAAACTGCTATAAGACCATTAATAAGCTATGAGCTCAACCAGATACAGATACAAAAAGAGGTTCCTCAAAACGGATAAGGTAATAGTGGAGAGAGGAAGTCTCTAATTACATCTGTTTTAATAATTATTGTCGTTGACGAAATACATGTCCTAGGCAGAAAAATAGCCTGAGCTCAAGCCCGGAGGAAATTGCAGGTAATACAATACGTATTTGATGAATGGATATAAGAAAAGCATACGAAGTAGAAAACATTAATAAGTAGATACACAAACGAAAGCGCATTGATCACATAAATTGAATGGACGAATTAAGCATAGTAATAGAGAAAGGAGAACAAAAAATGGACACACAAGTATGAAAGGACGGAGGCCTACTATAAAGAAGAAGGAAAAAAACATCCATACATTCCCATGTTGTAATTACTTGATTTTTCATTTCGTTTATGACTTCTTTTGTTTCTACTCGTCCGATATTTTTATCTTAAGCACATTATTTCAGTTAGAGGTTAAATACACCCCGTTATGCAGGGACTAGCGTTTTCTAGGACTGGAGCTCCTGGGAAAGGATTCTATGCTATCAAGGAATAGACAGAATTTTCTTTCAGGTTATCTGGGCTTCATTTAATTCAGCATCGAAACTAATACTGCGTGTGTCCTTATGATGTATTACTTTACAAATTTACTAAAACAGTATATATTATAGTAGTCTCTCTCTAAAAATAGTTCGCTATTTTCTAGGAAAAGATACAGTTTTCTCGTGAAAAAAGCTCTTGATTGATTTTTCTTTTCAGTATCTTACGTGAATGATTTTAACTTACTAAAAGCACCTTTTCTCTACCATTTTAGGGGTGGTAAATCCTATTAACCGGAGAAAATTTGTAAAATACACTTTTGCTGAATTACTAGAATAATTGCACTCAGTAAAATAGTAAACTAATTAGTAACACCTTACATAGATCGCTATGAGATGTTTACTCTTTAATGTTCTGCCAGTGATAAATCTAACCAATTAATACCACATACATTTGCTGTGAATACCTCGAAATGTACTGATAATATCCTAAAACTACGATGACCAGATTTCATAATAAGAATCGATGCATATGATGACCCCTGGATCATAGGCAACCTGTCTCTTCTTGTTCCATTCCAGTTCCTCACAGTCGGAAAAATGGTAAGCGTAACCTGTATAAAAGAACCACGATCATTAGAACAGAATTAGAACATAGTTTATTCTAACATCACATACTCGAAAACTGAATCCTTTTCTCTGCAAGAGATCCTACGCTCGATTCCCTTTTAATCATTTTATCTAAGACGAAGTACTGAGAGGGCGTCTTTAATTATATTTTTAAGACCCTTGCATTGCGTTTTTCACCTTCCCCACGCCCGGATCGTCTTCTGAAATTTTCCAGTCTCGTCTCTGAAATTCTGTTCGGTGACAGTGGTGGATTGGTATTTGACTTTATTTTCTCAAAGACCTTTTACAAAGCAAAATATTCTTTCCTTTATGTCGATTTTATACATTCACATAGTCCTATTTATATGTTATTATGAATAAAAGTATTATTTATAAAAAATAATTATTAGTGCATAAATATAGTTTATTTTCAAGGATTACTAACCTCCAAAATATGAGACTGAAAAAAAGAATATAAAAATATTATATATTAAGCATCAGTTTCACCCAAATGTTTCTTCAAGTTGCTGCTGTATATTTATTCTACAAATGGTAATTAATAGTAAGAATCTTCACGTAAACGAATTATTAACTGCACATCCAAGAGTTTGTCAAGTAAAGATTAATTTATTACATTATGAATTATAAATATGTGAGAGATATACAGTTTGGAATCATCTTGGATTGGAGATGAATAGAAATATGCAAGGTATTTTATAAAATTAACGAAAATAATAAAATGTTGACGGAAACGATTTTATAATCCTTTTGTCTTTACCCGAAGTATATAAGATTCTCTATTTATAGATTTATGACTGAAAAAGTAATTTCTTTTGAATCGGTTATGAAAAAATACGCGGCTCAGTTTTATATTTTACAGCATAGTATCATTTGAGGAAGTGTGAAATAATATATTTGTTAAATATTTTGTGGAAATTTTTTCTTAGTTGAATATAAAGAAAATGCGCTAAGAATGTGATTAATATATGAGGAATAAAGTCATTTCCATTTTAATTTTCCTGTAAGAAATGTCATGTCATGTTAATGACTACAGTTAGAAATTTAATTAATAAGAAAATGAAACGATATAACGATAATATAATAACAACAAAATGCATATTGAATTAAGTAATCTAATCGATTAAAATGGCAATTTTTCTGTCATCTGAGCACATTTAAGCAGTCATGGAACATTTATTGTGTAATTAAAAGATATTGACCGTATATTTCTCTTTAATATCTCATGTTTTTCATCTCCTTCTCTCCCTTTTGCTTCGTGCACTTCTCAAAGCATCAGCTCCGCCTTCTACAACGCCACCACCGACAACAACTGAACCTCCCTCCAAGAAAACAGGTTAGTATTTATCTTCTATATAAATCACACTCATACTTTGTTATGATAACAATTTAATCTTTTCCTCAGACTAATCAACTTATCTGTGTAATTAATGTAGATATGTAGATTAGAACTTCCATGTGAGTGAACTCTGCTTAATTGGGAACCTACACATCCATGCTAGGGTATCCGTACTAGAATTTTCTATTTTGAAAACTTATCAGATATGAAGTCGAGTTGAGTGTTATCATTGAAATGAAATAAAGTTTTCACGTCTGATTGAAATGGAACTTTCAAAGTATACTCAGTAAATTTACTGTTCATTGTTCACAAGATTTAAAAATTTTTGAAGGTCATGTTTATTCATCAATAAATCCCTTTGCTTTGCGATAAAGAATTTATATAAAGATTTGTTCATTATTCTTTTCAAAACATCTGAAATTTTGGACGGAAATCAAAACGTGCTGTAGAAATAAACTTTTCCTTGGAAATAAAATTAATTTGGGGAAAAGTTTTCCCACTTCTAAGAGGGGTTAGAATATTTTTGAATGAAAAGCTTTGCCTTAAACAAAAACGTTCTTAATTTTCTAAAGAAGTAAAAAATTATGAATGCATATTTTAAAAATACCCTCAGTTCTAATAAATCTTATTAGCATACATTCACCAATTTGGAAGACAGGTAATATACATATTTCTGACCGATCACGTCGGCCGAGAGACTTTGTACAGTTGCAAAGTAAAATGCACGCTTCACCCTTTTAGAATTCACCTTCTCTCACTTTCCTGTGAACACGTCTTTCCATCCTGTTATTAAGTGTTCCGAAGATTGGCTGTTCGAACTGAAGGAACGACGCGCTTTCTGTCACCCCTCTGCATCTCTGCGTATTTTTTTTTAA
Organism: Pachydiplax longipennis; assembly: GCA_036926295.1. Lineage (NCBI taxonomy): Eukaryota > Metazoa > Arthropoda > Insecta > Odonata > Libellulidae > Pachydiplax > Pachydiplax longipennis. The sequence continues at coordinate 4,818,143 of JAVFKF010000024.1, read as the reverse complement.
TTCAGACCCCAGCACCGCCTATGCATTCATTCATTCCGTGAAGACGTTTGTCTTATCTCTTTCCCCCTCTTCTCGTTCGACTCATCCATAAATGTATGCATATTCTAAGAGGGGAGCAGGAAAATGACAAGTTTTCCTTGTTTCCCCTGCTCTCAACTATTTCTCCCGTCATGTGTTCCTTTTTTTAATTTGTTATTCCGACGACGGAGTGTCCCGAAGTGTTTCCAGAATTTAGTTTTCCTCTTAAAGTCTTCGCAGTGGAAATTGTCAAAGTCATTTCCAGTCTCGTCAACCGTCCTCCTCAGGTGACGTTAATGCCATCGGATGGAATTTTCTCTCCCTTGTACATGTGTGTGTGTGTGTGTATATATATATATATATATATATATATATATATATATATATATATATATATATATATATATATATATATATATATAAGAGAGCCCTGTTCTACGTTTAATTTTCTCGTTCGAGCGAGAAACAGTCAGTCCCGTCAAATCAGGGAAAATGAATGAGGAACTAAACAGTGAATTGAATGGGAATTCAACTGATTGTCAAAGTAACGAAACTCGCAGATCCAGGTCTCGATTTAGTACTGAATAATTTATATACTCCGCTGATTTTGATGAATGTTTCATTCTACGTGGACATTGTCATTAATTGTAGGTATGGTATATTTTATTTTCCTTTCATTCATTATATAAAACTTACAAAATTTTTCACAGAAAAATTAACAAAATGTATGATTTAGGATTCCTCTGAGGTAAACCTGAATTAAAGCAACCTTCATATAGAAATATGCGCTAAAAAAGTTAAAAATTAAAAAATTAAACAAACTACTATAAGATTGAAACGAAGACTTGGCAAGCTGAAAGATTTTTTCGCCTCATTTCACGTTAATAATATCTAGTGGTAAAATGCTGCAAATTTTGCCCTATATAAACGAAAGGTATCGTAAAATCAGTAACACTATGGTTGGTTATACCAACATTGCCTTTTACACGTTGTATGTAATACCCATGACTAATTGCAGATAACTACGTAACGTTGCAAACGCAATGTTTTCTCAAATTGTGTTCCCATAGATCTTCCCTGGCAAAAATTGTACTCATCAAATAATACATCCATAGTAAATATATAAATGTAATCACTTGCGAGGAATTATGGATTAATATCTCAGTTGATAGACTATTTTCTAATAGTCTATCAACTGAGATATTCGTAGTTTAAAAAGAGATAATGTAAACGTTTCCCTAATGTAAGCAAAGAACTGCTCCATTTTAACACTTTTCACTTCTAAAACTTTAAAAAAAGCGAAAATTATGATTGGCTCACCTCGTAAACAGAAAATTTTACCATCCAAATTATTCTCGAAGACGTTCACAATGAAGAGAGTACGACAGATGAATAAAGGTTGACACTGAAAAATGATTCCAACAGGCGATTGTCGGAGATACAACGCCCTGTTCATCCACAGATAAAAGTTTACAAATGTATTTACCTAATTATCAGAAAATTCACGGATCGGATAAAAGTCATTAGTGGGACGTACTTTGGAAAACAGAGTTGAAGAGGATGGTTGACGAATCAGCTAACAATGACTGCTGTTCATAGAAGTAATTATCGTTCTTGTAATTTTATTCCGCAACGTGACGTCATTCGTAATGTTGCCTCACCAAATACTCGGATCTTAACCAAGACCGCAAAACGAGACCCAAATTGTCTTTTTGTGAGAGAAAGAAATGGCGAAGAAAGGAAAGAGAGAGAGACAAACGAGATATCTTACGCAAACACAAACACACCTTGTTTCTCTCCCATCCTCTTACAGATCAAGTGGTCGAGAAAGGAGAGAACAACTCGCTGTACAGGAACCCCAGCTCTCTCACAGTCCACTCGACGGAGAAAGGTGAGATGGAATAACCCTACATTTACACCACTCTGCGGCTCCTTTTTCCCAGGAGACTTAATTTCGCAAGATTTTTGAGGAAGGATTCGGTGGGAGTGACAAGTAATTCTCATTTTAGCGTCCTCGTAATAAGTCGCAGGGATTCACAATAGATGGGATGAGAAACAAGGAATTGGGCGAGCGCTTAAAATGTTCCTCAGGGCGAAAGGACGACATCTAGCGAGAATGAAGATTCCGGAAGAGGCTGGTCTGGGATAAGAAAGTAAGGAGGAGAGGAAAGGTAAGAAAGGGCTGAAGGGGTAGAGTTCCAAAAGAGAGGGAGAGGAGTCAGCCTTCCGTCCTTTTAATGAAAAGTCACTGCTGCCACTTAGCATTAATTGCGATGTTCATTTGGAATTCCCTTTGGCCGCCGTTTGGCGGGAGCATACAGCTGAGGAGTTGGGAAGTGAAGTGGGAAGGAGTGCTACTGTGTCGGTGGAAGGCAGATGTTCCCTGATTTTCAAATCACAGGCGAGTGAGGAATAAATGAGCAGAGGGGAAATAGGAAAGAGAGGAGAGAAAGAAGGAGGTTGTTATTAGAGTGAAGATGAAGCTAAGAAAAATTGAGGATGGATTGTTAAGGAAAGAGGAAGAGTAGTGATGATGATATTGGAAAGGAAGAGTGAGAAGTGGAAAGAAGTTATTTGAGCAGGAAGAGATGATAATTAGAAATAAAATATTGTAATGAGAAAAATCTGGAACTCTAGGGTGTGGAAGCAGGATAACCTCCTCTGGCGGCAACTATTTTGCGAAGATGGAATTAATAGAAAAGGAATCCGATTCCTATGAGTGGAAATTCTATTTAGGGGAATCAAACAGCTCATATTTAAACCACAGAGGCATTGGAACAGTCTCGAATTTGTAGTAACATGAAGAATCTTCCTTAAAATTCCTTAGGTTATATGAAATTCAACGCTAAGTTATTGCCAGTTTTTACAAGTGGGTGATATTTTGAGCACAGCGTTATACATTTAACCTGTAATCTATAGATACCAAGACAAGGGGCTAAAATGATGAGGATTCAGCAAAACCAAAGTATAGAAATTTAGATTAACTTATACAGTGATGAAATAAGATGAAGATCGGTTAACCACTCATAAGAAACACCTTGAATACTGAAAAATTACATGAAAATTACATTAAATATTATTTTCTCGATTGTGATATTTAAGAATTGTAAGACAAATTTCAAAAGGCTTTAAAATAAGACATGAAATATTCTGTTGCAACTGAACCATTGTATAAACTATCGCCAACTGCATTATGCAATGTACACAAATATACTAAATACCTTTCTGAAGAAATAAGCCTACAATTTAAATGAATGAAGTTAAAATTTTGTACTTTACGCAAATTCTGATATCATACAGTTCCAAATGATTCTTCTTATAACCTGTCAACTTTTTTGTAAGTAAACATTCCTCACAATTCTGAAATATATAGTCCTTTTGTTTACCTTTATGTGTGTTGTATTTGTTTTGCTCACGTTCTGTTTCGTCTTGTGGCGTTGTTCTGTTTCCCCCGTTGTCTTCTCTCGGCCCATCCTTTCTCTTCCCTATACTCTGCTTATAATCTATACTTTTTTATTATTTTCATTACATTAAGAGTTAATTAGAATTTTTGAGCATTTGGTAAAAGCTGAGATGCCATTTTCTGTCATAGCAAATATTTTATTTGATTGATTGCATGATTTTTCAGTATCGCTTCCGGAGTATACATTCTTACCTATATTTGTATTTTAGGAACAAAATACCAATCGAACCTGAATGAGATCGACAAATCGGAACGGAAATCAGCTCAGGAGTCAGGAAAGGGCGTTCACTACGACTGGCCTCAGAGTGACAGCGTCTGTAAGTTTCCTTTAATTGCCATCGCACGCTGCATGATTTTCATGTTGACGTATGAGTAGTGAGATAATTGGCTTAATGTTAGTAGTGCGAATGATACTCTAAATAAGTGTACTTAGGCTCGCAATATGTTTAACGTCGCACATTCTTCTTTGCTTGTGTTTTTTAACCAAATAGTTATTTTCTATTGATTTCAGTTACATAAGGTTTTAAGTATGTGATGTCATGCATTTTCAAATATAGAAAATGTTCATACAAAACAAAATTAAACGTACAATAATTACCTACTTCATTTTACCTCTTTTGAAAAAAATGAATATAAAATATTTTCGATTGATATAATGCTTGTTGAGTACATTCGACTCCCAAGTATTAGGCTAAATTATTAACATCCGTGAGTATCACCTCGTTTTAGCTTCTTATAAGTTGGTAGTGTATATTGACTTTCATGAAATAAGACGAAAATACAAGAGTTAAACTATTTTAACGATTACTTTGATAAATCTCCAGGAGAAGGAGAAGTCCATTTTCACTTTAATTAAAACCAAGGCTAAGACACGACTTCCGATTACATTTTTTTGAATTTCAAGTCTTTTATACTCACTTCTTTGAATGAAACAGAATCCTCAAAAGAGAATTACGAACGTTATGCGGAAATACGTATAATTTTTTCAGTAGTATTGAACTGCCATTGATACAATTTTATTTTTTAAAACCAATATATTGCTATACAGCAAAATTATCATTATTTATAATTTTCCAACTGACTTGCTAATTTAAACTCGTTTATATTTATTAATTTGTTTGTAACCAAGATCAATTACACAAGAAAAAAACACATCCCAAATTATTGATTTTATTGAAATTATTGTATAAAAAACGAGATCTACTTGTTATTGGTCTATACCAATCACCTATCGTTTATCAAAATCTCCAAATAATGCTTAAATGAACCAAATATTTTCTAGTTAACTCAAGAATTTAAAAGTATATTTGGTTGATATTATATGTTTTTATACTTGCTGGAGGATTTCTCTTTAAAATGTTGTTTATTTTATTTGACTATGCTTTTTAATCTAGCTTTATCAGTTCTTACCTTATCAAAAGGATCAGAAGAATTTGTTAATTATTACAAGTTATGTACAAATTACAGAAATCTGTCGTTGAAATGGTAGTATTCTTGGATTTTTCCTCTTAATAAATTATCATTTATCATTGAAACTCTGTCTTATCATGCCCATTAGTGATTGGAGGATGAAATTGAATGAGGAGCCGATGATTCTTTTCGTCTAATATTTGATAATGATACCGTGAATAAATCCATCCATATCATTAAAAATAGATTTTTAAGCAAATCAGGAGATGGAAGCATAGGCACCATCTTAAAATAATTTTTGGACATCTCTGCCGTCGTTTTGAACACATTCGAATTTTAGTCAAATTGCAATCTTACGGACGAATTTGAAGCATTAATTCAACAGCCTAAAACGTTTCTTGGCTACTATTCGAGTACTGGATGACAACTTTAGGAAAGAAATTAGTGAAAGAGCTCCTCCGAAACCAGATAATCGTTAGATTTTATTAATTTTGCTTAATATTAATCTAAAACATGCGATCTTTTAACAAAATACCTTGTCCCAAATTTGAGGAAATTTCTTATTCACTTCAATGGGATAATCCATATACTGGTGCACACGTGATTCACAAATTTGATTTCTTCATACATAGATAATTTTGAAGACGAGGCGAACTTATCTAACCAATCTCCTCTAGGCAAAAAATCTTTGGCTCTCATATCGATCCCAATTTTTGCTGCTTTTTTCTGTAATGACGGGCCCCTTTGGAGGAACATAACTTTGTGAAATAATTTAAGTTGGACCTTTTCTCCATTTTTCACTTTTCTTTGAAGATGTATCATACCGAGCCTACTGAATTCCTTCTCCCTTCTTAAGATAGCACTTAATAGCGACGATTGGATACTGTGCAAGTTTGGAAACTATTTCTTGGTGAGATTGTGAGGCATCCCTTCATAATTTTCAGCTTTAAGGACAGAGAAAACTTCCACATTTTTGCCTCATTTTGGACACCCTTTGTTCTATAATACATGAATTTGTTCCCAGTTTTCTAATAAGGGATGGAGAAGAATTATAGCAGTAGTTGATGAGAGACGTAACTGCCCTATTCTGCACTGCCAACTTGAGCATATTCCTACGGTTACAACTTGAGTTAGCTAAGTAAGAATACGGCGTATCTTACCTTACCTCACCTTCTGCATTAACTGATGAAGATCTGAGAAACAACTAAGGAATAGAGAATTAACGGATTCACGATGTCTTCTCACAGAATTAGTAGTCGCAGTATCGGGAAGAATCCCGTAAGAGACAACTGGTCGGCGATGCAGTTAATGTGTACAATTTTTGGAAAATAATGTGGAAGATAGACTAATGCGGATTACAGTGTATCCGGGATTGTAAAAATTTGAATTGCGAGGGATTAGCAGAGCGTTTAAAACGGCACTTTCACCATGTGTAAAATGGTCCTCGAAAGAAAAATAGTGTGTACTAGGTTAGTGTCAGCTAAAATGTGTTTAGCAGGAATGTTTTAAGCGGATTCGATTGTACGGATTGAATCCTCATGCTATTGATAATATTTCTGGCGATATGTATAATTATAGAATGATGCCTTAATCGGAAATCATCTTACTCACAAACCTACCCAGCGCCGTGAATGTAGGCAACAAAAGGTACAAATGTGCATTGCATATGTATACGATCCAGGAGTTATAAATTGCAGATCATATTTTCTTCCTATTTATTTCTACCATCTAGCGATGGAACTTAAAATTTTAGGCCTGTCTTTTATTAGCAGTAAAATAAATTTGCTCAAAAATCTATTCAAGATATTCGGAACTAAAAACATCATTGAGATCAGAAAAAGAGGATGATTCGTTTCTACAAGTTTTCCTAGAAAGAAGGCATTCTGTGGGATAACTTTCGTTGAAACAATAATAAAAATACTGGTAATCCTATTTGCCAGATATGTTGTAAGCCACCTGGGACTAAGAATATTTATCAGTTAACTTTGTTGTATCCTATGTAATGTTGTATGTAATATGTTGTAACTATGTTTGTGTCCTAAATATGCAGACAGAAATATTTAGATCTAACACTAGTTATGTAGTTGGAAGAGCTGAAAATTTGTAATAATTGTTTGGAGAACGAAATGAAAATATAGTTATGAAAACCGAAAGGAAGGATATTTTCAAATTTTCACAGGATTCTTTCAATATCTATACTTTATTTTTCTTATTGATACTCTTGGAATTTCTTGAATGATAAAATTATTTCATTCAAATATTTTCTTCGTATCGAAAGCATTAACGTTGATTTTATATAATTAAATCCTTATTGATACATAATAGGTGAGTCTGTTAATGTACTTTCTGTATTTCATATTTTTAGATAAGATTTGAAAATTAGAAAACCAAAATAATAAAAAATGGACACCCACAAGAAATATTTCAGCTTCTTTGATATTTTCAATATGGAGTTATTTCCAAGTTTCAAATGTCATGCGAGAAAGGAAGTTTATCGTATACACCTCTGAGTCAATCCATCAGATTGACGGAAATGTTCCAAGGAGAAAACGTGACTTTTGGAAATATGAAAGCTAATGAACGTATGCCGAACTATGTCCTGCCTTTGTAAAACAAAATTTACTGATAAGAAAGTATTTCAATTGCCATTATTTGGGAAAGCTTCTATTATAATTAGGTCACAGTATCACATGGATCGACACAGGACACATCGACGGTAAAGTAAGAGTAATTGCGGACGTCACCGTAATTTACTGAAAAATAAAAAGCAATGACCATAGATTAACCTATCGAATGATTTAGATAAAATGCGACGACGACTGTTAATTGAATCTCAATGTTGAAAAATGTTCAACTGTTAAATTTTTCGAAAGAAAATCCTTTGCCAATGTTAATTCGTGTAGCCGTGGAGGGAAAACATTATCAACAGTCGATTCGGTAAAATATCTTTGAATAACTCTCACGAATAACTTAAGTGGGGTACCCACATCCATAATATATGTGGGCGAACTCTTAAGATACTCGTCAAGAGAATAGTAGCGAAAAAAAGTCTGCGAACGATCTTACTTTGCTCTTGCTGGGCTTCATCTCGGGTATGCATGTATGGGACCCTGCAGAAAAGTGTTGTATTCGCGAGATATAAAAGGTACGACGGAAGGCAATACGTTTTGTAAAAAATTGCTATGATAAATTGGTGATATTCAGATGCTTCAGGAGGCAGGATGGGAATCTGTACAAGAAAGAAGGCTCAATCAGAAATCTTAATTTACTTGATAAAATCAGACAGAGTAGGTTCATAGAAGATATAGCCGATATTATAAGCCATCCTTGTTACATATACTGCTCGAGTACTGCGAGAAGAATCAGAGAAATAGGTGTTAGAACCAGTCGATTCAAGAATTCATTTTACTGAGAACGATACACGAAAATAATAGACTAGGAAAATTGATTCATGGTGCTTGCACCCCTTGCCACACGCCGAAAGGCGGCTTGTAGGGTATAGATGTATGAATATTTGCAATTAGCAGTTCCTTCCTTTATTTCTTGAGAGATAAGATATTATTCCTACCTTCTCAAGTCCTCATTGTCTTTTCAATTTAGTATATCTGAATGTTTTCCATCTTTTCCAAGCAAGCAAGTCAAACATCCATCGCTCATTCTGTCTTGCTCTTTTAGGGACATTCCTCAATCTTTCAAAACTTGGAAGTCACTGCTTTCCCAATTCCAATCTGCTCCCTTCCACACCTTACGCCAACCGTTATGGGCTCCCAACTTCTTATCCCTCACATCATATCTTACTCTCTCTCTCTCTCTCAACCCCTTTCACGGTTGAAAGGCATTCTGAGGAGAGCTGTCGAGCTGCACGTCGAACCGGCTGTTGGAAGAGGCGCCATGACGTGTGTGTGTGGCAAAAGAAATCGGCATGAGATGGAGGAAACTTGTGTCGAGGGATTTCAGATCCGGAAAACTGGAGGAAAGAATTACATGAATAGAGCGGCTGTGTTAGAAATGGGATTGAGCTGGCAATTATTACTCATGAGGGGGAATTGGGTTGAAAGGATATTCAAGAATGAGGAATGTTGCTAAAACAGATGTTTCTAAAACAGACCTTTTACCAAAATGCTTTATTTTTCGCTTGAAACCATAGAGATTCTCTAAGTTTCTCAGAGAAATTCTTCAGCTCTCTCTCTGAGGCCTATCTTTCCTCTGGCCGAGTGTTTCGATAAAACTCATTATTGAATCAGAAAAAGGCAATGACGTGATGCAATCGATGTACAGCTGTTTAAGATTAGAATTCGATATTTTTATTGGTATATATCAGTAACATGAACTAATTAATGAGATTTTGACTGTACATTATTTTACCTCTGATTAGATATTTCGATTATCTTTGTTCTATGATATCTAGATACTTATCCATTGGAACATCTTCTACAAAAGAAAATGAAAAGTATATTTATAAAGCTCGGAAACTAAAATTATGTAAATAACAAAGAATACGGAGACATAATAAGTTTTATCGTTAAAAAATAAATATATATCCATAAAATTAAGTGATTTATAGGTCTAAGTTGGGGGAGGAGGTCCTTGTAGATTTTTGCCTTCATATTTCATTTAAATTTATAATTTTAGATTGAGTTTTCTTAATTGATTATTAATTTTTGTGAAATCTTTCTGATCTTTAATATCAACAGGGGAAAAATATCAACCAATATCTCGATAAAATTGACGCCTGATTAAACCAAAACCCAAAATTTTTCTGGCGTCATTTAAGACGTAAATCTGGCCTTTTATTTCCGTTACAAGTTTCTGTCGGCACTAAAAACGTATGCGATGCCTTCACTGAGTATTTTGCAAAGATATTCAGGAAAACAGTTCAAATAACTTATACCTATGCCAATCTGCCGCAAATTCACGAAGGCATAAACAATATAACCTCTACTCGAGACAAAATTCTAAAAACGATTAAATCACTCAACAACAAGTCTTCGTCCGGTGACGACGTAATACCCTTTAAAAGGCTGCTTCGAAGCACTAGTCGGGCCACTTCACTTCCTATTCAATAAATTAGTAATTTTCCATTCCAACAAAGTGGAAATCTGTGCTAATTACGCATAAAGATGGTGAGAAAACAAATGTTGAGAACTACCGACTGATATCCCTTGTTCATGCGAAGAATAATCTGATTTATAACACACTGATAAGAATCGATTTTCAGGAATATTTTCTACTTGGTTTTCGTCGTTTAACAAATCTTATCATGCATGTGAATATTGTAGCAACTGTCTGCAATGAGAGCGGTCATACGGACTGTGTTTATTTCGATTTTTTGAAAAGTATTCGACGGTGTTGATCACGGTTTACTCTTAAATAAATTGAAACCACTTGGTATTGGCGGGCCGTTGTTTCTCCAGTCTTACTTCTCTAATCGAAGAATATAAGTCAATATTAACGCTAATTTTGAATATAATGTAATATCAAGAGTTCCTCAGGGGCCAATACATGGTCTTCTCTTTTTTAACATTTTTATTAATGACAAACCTCAAACAATTTCTGGAATGCCTTCGCTATATGCGGATGATATCAAAATCTCTAAAAGATAATTTCTGAAAGCAGCTGCTGGAATCTATAATATGATATCAATAAATTTGCTATTTGGTGCAATAAATGGCATATTTCCCCTCTCAAATGTAAAGTAATCTCGTTTAGTTTAAAAAATCGCTTTTATATTACTAACATAATCAAGCCTAATTTTGTGGAACGGTGCCATCATGAAAAATAAAAAATCGCTTGATTTTATGCATAAACTAAACGATGCATCTTGGAGAGAGTTGTCACTGTTAAGGACTTAGGTGTAATTGTAGATACCCAGCTTAATTTTTCAACATTCATTAACAAAATAACATCGAAGATTTTCAGATTCCTCGGATTCACATAAAGGAATACTGTTGAAAAATTTTCTATAAGGATTCCAGTTAGTCTACTGTGACCTCGTCAAACTTTGAATTTTGCAGTGTGATCTGGAATGCCGTTCTTAACACAAAAATAAATCTAATAGAGAGGATTCAGAATCGCTTTGCTAAATGGTTGGGTTATAAGGATAACACGCTATTTAACCCGGATTAATATCATTTTTTAGCAAGAAATTTCACTTACTTCCTACCGGCGTGAAATTGCTGACGTCTTTTTTGAAAGATATCTGAAGAATCCCTAGACGCGTCGACTTTCTAGGTAACGGTACAAGTGAAATGGTATGGATTTCGGTTTTTGGACGGAACGGAAGGAAGGTACTTTTTTGTTCGTTTTATCGTCCCCCAGATAGTAACATTGAATGTTTACAGGAACTAGCTGAATCTCTTGAGATCATCCGGAAGAAAATGAGGGATCCTATCATTGTTGTAGGAGGGGATTTCAACCTTCCCCATATTAATTGGGATAATTTATCGAGTTCATATTCAGGTCGGGAGAAGAACATATCGCAGAAATTAATAGATACTTTTACGATCCATGCTTTAGATCAACTTAACAGGAAGGTTACGAGGACGATTCGCGAAGGTCGTGGGAATGTATTGGACTTACTAGCTACGTCTCATTCGCACCTTTTTGATGAGATAAATATACTAGAAGGAATTTCAGACCACGATATTATTACTGCAGTAATTAAAACGGATATAGTAAAATCACTCAAGCCGCCCCGGCAGGTTTATATGTTTCGTAAGGCGAATTTTTCGGAATTCAGGGATTATATCAACGTTAACAGGGATGACTTTTATAATTTTATGAGTAGTAACAGCGTTGAGGATAGCTGGATAGAGTTCCTTCGTATACTTAAGGAAGGCTTAGCTAGGTTCGTCCCTCTTAAAACCGTGAGGGAGCGTAAGGAACCACGTTGGATGAAACCTAAATTGCGGGCGTTGCATAGGAGGCAAAGGTTTCTACACGCACGGATGAAGAGACTAGAGAAGATCGGAGGTGACTCTGAAATTGAGCGTCAGAAATACGCGGAGGTACGAAAATTGGTTAAGGAGGAATCGCGGAATGAGTTCCTGGAATATAGATCTAAAACCCTTTTAGAGTCTTTAGGAAGCGACCAGAAGGAGTTTTGGTCATACGTCCGAGAATCTCGTGGAGGTCAGTCTTCAGTATCTAGTCTTGTTAATGATGAGGGACTAACAGTTAGTGATTCGGTAGGTAAAGCGAACTTACTTAATCGACATTACCAGGAAAGCTTTACTTTAGACAATGGACGTACGAACGATTTTTCTGTCAGGGTTGATTCAAAGATGGGGCCGATCGAGTTGTCAGTGGATGGAATAGGTAAGCTGTTGAGAGAGGTTGACAAGAAGAAAGCGCCCGGACCGGAAGGTATACCTTCGCTGGTTATTACTACGCTGGCGGACGAGCTTTCTCCCTATCTTGTCGTATTTTATAAGAAAACGTTGGATGAAGGCGTTGTACCAACGTCGTGGAAAAGAGCGCATATCACCCCAATTCCTAAGAAAGGGCGTTCCTCGAAACCGGAAGACTATCGTCCCATATCCTTAACGTCAATTTTTTGTAAGATAATTGAACATATTATTGTCAGTTCTATAATGCGTTTTCTAGGTGATAAGGGGGCAATTGGTGAATGTCAACACGGTTTTCGTAAGGGTAGGTCATGCGATACCCAGTTAGCCCTTTTTGTGAACGATTTAGTTAAGGCTGCTGATAAGGGTATTAGCACGGATGCCATATTTTTAGATTTTAGAAAAGCTTTTGATAGAGTTTCACATGTAAAAATAATTCATAAATTGATAGCTTATGGGATTAATCAGCAAGTTATTGAGTGGATAAAATGTTTTCTAGGAAACAGATCGCAGCGAGTTGCGTTGGACGGAATTTTTTCTGATGAGGTTTACGTCACATCCGGTGTTCCGCAGGGTAGTGTATTAGGTCCTCTTCTGTTCCTAATTTATATCAACGATATGGTGGATAATGTTCGATGTAAGGTTAGGCTATTTGCAGATGATACTGTTATTTATAGTGATATTACAAGCGCAGATGACATTGTTTGCTTACAGAACGATCTGAATCTTATTTCTGGTTGGTGCAGGGATTGGCAGTTAGATTTGAATGTAAAGAAGTGCGTAGCCATGAATTTTACACGTTCCGCTAATGTTTCTCGCATGCCGTATAATATTTCAGGATATCCGTTGCAGTTCGTGAAGCATCATAAATATCTTGGTATTACGCTCAGTAGTAATTTTTCCTTTAAAGAGCATATTCAAAACGTAGTAGGTAAAGCGAATAGGATGCAAAGTTTAGCTAGTAGAATCCTTAGGGGTTGCTCATGGAGAGTAAAAGAAATAGCGTACTTCTCCGTAATTCGACCTCTCCTTGAGTACTGCTGCGCGATTTGGGATCCGCACGAAGTGGGATTAACTTCCAGCCTTGAGATGGTTCAACGTAGGGCAGCTAGATTTGTTAAGGGAGATTTCAGTTTTGACAGCAGTGTTTCAGCTATGATAGAATCCCTCGGTTGGGATTCGCTTAGTGATAGAAGACTTGATTACCGTAGGAAGCTTTTTCATAAATTTATCACTACGGATCTCAGGGAGGAGGTAGTTGATATTGTCATACCAGTTTGTAGCATACGTGATCTTCGAGACAAAACGACGAAGCGTTACAGGGAAATAGTTGCCAGGACAGATAGTTATTTCTGGTCATTTTTTCCGCGAAGTATTAGAGAAGCCAACGGCAGTCAAAGGTAGATAGGTTTTCGGTGTTTCACACCCCCTGCCATGCGCCAGTGGCGGTTAGCAGGGTCCTTATGTAAATGTAAATGTTATGTAAAAAAGACGCTTCTATGCTAATTGAACAAGTAAATCTTAATGTTACGTCTCGTATCACCGAAGCATTTTACCATTTCTACGCCCCTGCCAGCCGGGTCAATAATTACAAACATTCACCAATACCGTAGATGCTTAGTCTAGCCAACAACATACTGTGTACAGTGGGCACATTTTCTATTACGATTGACTCCGTAAAAAGAGTCCTTTTTGACTCCAGAACTTGTCAACCCTTAAATGAAATTTTGTCTTTGTTTAACACTTTTATCTTGCTTTATATAGCATGAATTTTATTGTTTTTATTGTAATGTTTCTCTAATTCCATGTGTACTTTCTTAATGGCTATTATTTATCTTTTTTGGGCCTAATCTTTCCTTTGTGATGTTATGACTCAAAAAAGCATATGCATGATTGTCATTGGTTATCATTCAAGGTGAAGACCATATTGAGGCATATATCGAAAATTGAGGATTTTTATTGAAGTATCTCTTCACAAATATTGGATTAGGTATTTCGTTTTTTGTCTTCGGAACATATCTGAAAACAAAATTTTAATTCCACAGTTTTCTGGAAGCAAAATTCAATATAATTTTGTCATATTTCACAAATATAATACCGCACCAATAACTAAGTAAAGCATTTACACGCTTTTCTCTGTTTAATTACCCCATTTTCTCCATGGATATCTATGTATGTTTACATCATTTTTAATTAAGCCAAAATTATTTATCTTCAGCCGTTTTCAGTGATTAGTATTGAAGGCCTCTTTGCTTCTAATTTTAATTAAAATCTAACGGGAAATATCTTTCAGTCACAAAGGTTTAGTCGTATACAACTCATTTTCTTTACCAAAATAAAATTCTTTCATAATTTTGGTAATATAGATTGCAAAAGCATGAGTCAGTCACACCGTTATCCAGTTTGAACAGCATGTCAATCGCTTAAAAATAATCGCCAGCGGCTTAATAGCATGATACTGCACGTTACCCATCAGTCCCGCATGACCGCAAGCAGTGATTCGCTACGCATGGAATCTTGTGCATGAACGCCCTCTCATGATTCCATCGCCTGTTGCAGCAAGGACCTCATCGCCTTCTCCAGCGCTATTGCCCCTTCTCTTGTGCACCATGGCGGCAATGCTGCTCTTCCCGATCCTTCGAAGCATCCCTATGACGCCACACCGGACGGCGGAGTCCCAGCATCTCATCCAAGCTCAGTTCTCGAAGAGGCGGTAGAGGGAGACACCCAAACGACATTCCCGCTGCGACCCCTCCCTTTGTATGCACACAACCACCCTAGTCGTTCTTTTTATTATAACGAGCGCGAAAAATGATTCCCCGTTCTGCAGAGAGATGGCTCCAAAGTGTCGATGAAAGGGAAAGTGGAAATCGTTCGGGAATTCTTTTAAAGGACAAAGAAGGTGCGGTCGGAGGAGAGCTAACTCGTCTTTGGGAAAGAAATCTGCAAAAACTGGGGCACGCTCCTGTACTGATGAAAACCTTTTAAAAAGAGAGATGTATATAACAGTGACAGAAATCTCATTAATCCGTACCCTCGGGGAGAGAAAAACCATTAAAAACTTTTCGACGCCTCTCAAATGAATAAAAGAGACTGAAAGAGGGATGAAAGGGAAGTATCTGGAAGAAATAGGGGAAGAGGATAACGAAGCGACTCTTGATGCATTGGAAAAGGAAACGCAATTTGTACGATAAAATTGACTCGTCGACGTCAAAAGAAACTACCGATTCCGGAAGAATTAAAATAACAAAGGAGCTTATATACCTTCATTATAAATATCTAGGAAGGATCGATGGATGCTTTTGCTGGAATACCGATTTCGATTCATCGTGGCTATAGGGACGGAGCGTAAACACGGCAACGGAGAGTAAATGAAGAGTGAATGAGGCACTCACGACACCAGTGAGAGGATTTGTTTTCAATTTGGTGCCTTCCAATTGTCGAGAGCGGACATGAAAAGCGGTGACTGCAAGTGAATGCGTGTTTCATTTTGAGCGGACTCGAATTGCGCGGGTTCGAATTGCGCGGTTCGGACTACGCTTCCTTAAACTGCGTGTCGAGTTACCTCTCCCGTGGAAGGCAAAATGACTCTCAAATTCAAAAAGTGCCGCGGTTGTTTAATCGATTGTATTTGAGGTTGTGTGTGCCATTAGTTGCTCTCCCCACTTCCACAAACTATTCCGCGTGGATGCTATGTATATCTATTGCCCATCAGAAAGAATTGTGCTGAGGTTTTGTTTGGTTTTCGGATCTCCGCAATACTAAAATAAAGGATTCCAAGTATGTTTCGTAGCTTTGGAAGTGCTTTCAGAATCGTGACAGTTTGGAACGATATCTTTGCCCGGCTTGTGTATATGGTACCAATGTGAAACTGAAAAATGTACGTTTATTTCCTTTCTTTAAATGAGGCTTGGAATTGGTATGGGATTATGGAATAGAATTTAGTATGATTATTTGTGACGCGTCTAAACACAGTCGTGAATTAAATGGACAAAATTTTTAAATCGGGACTGTTCTCATTCAAATATTGGAATTGGTTTCCTTAGATGAATTCCGGCACGCTTGAGATGTGACTCAGATCGAGATTGCTTTCAGCCTTGTTGTAACCTTAGCCTTAATATATCATCAAATTGTGGAAATGTATGTGCATTACTCATTGAATTCGAGAATGGTTTGAAGAAGTGAATTTTTATTGTCAATTAATTGTAATTACAGTTTATTATACATAATAGTCTGTAGAGATAGCGCGTATGATTTTTCATTGAAACCCATGGGTTTACATGACTGATTAATGAACTTTGTTTGACAGCCATTCTCATTTATATTTAAGACATGTAAAAAGCGTTAAAAATAATCGGATACTATATTTTCCTAGGAAAAATAATGTACTGTTACAGCCTCATGAAATTGCATGGTTGAACAAAGTGTCATTTAAGAAATGCTTCATTCTAACATTTATTTTTTAAAATTATTTAATTTTAGAAGTAACATTACCTATTATTACATACCATGATATGTCCCAAAACTAGTTTATTCAAAGCTGCTGATTGTTATTATTGTCCAGCAGACGTTGTCCCCAAATAAATTATTTTACTTCCACACAAAACTGAATTATGCATACAATTCTAAACTGCTCAACTTAACAGGAGAACGCTCTTTGTAAAGTTTGCATGTTACATGAGAGTTTGATAATCTGGTAGATATCAGACTAAAATGAAAGTCTGACGAATTTGTTCATATAACATCGGTAAATCAATTCTGTGATGGGTTAAGATGGAAGAGGGAGTTTGCTCCCCTGGAATTGATTACAAGTTATTGAAAACATTCCAAGTGGACGTAGGAATGTATGTAATTTTTATTTCTTATTTATAAATTAAAGATTCCTTTCGTCATACAACAAAATATACACATTTTACACTTAAGTTGCCTAATTCGCAAGCAAGAGATCTTTTTCTCGCCCTTACGGAGGCAAAGTTTGAAATAGTGTGAAAATTAACAAAAACAAGAGCATATATGGGGTAATATTTATTTTAAAAGTCTTATGCAGGGTAAATGTTACATGAATCATAAAATCTGTCGCCAAAGTAATAAATACCGTATTATCTAGGTTTCAATCCTTTATCACTTGAAAAAAGGTGCACAATTTGTCGCATTTATTAATCTGTCAAAAATGGAACAATGAATAAAACCTTGTATAGTCCTCAGTGGTATCGCGTTCCATAATTTAATGTGGTGATGATGATGGTGTTGTAATTTGCAAAAGATGAATAAATTTTGAGAAAATATTAAGACAACGAACTGTTTTTGTTTCCATGACCCTTGATTTACTTGTATTGTGTTTACCGTGATCTTGGGAATTCCCATAGGAGCTCGAAAAGAATTACAGTGACATGTCTGCTCACAGAAAAGTAATTATTAGAGATCAGCGGAATGAAGAGAATGCAGCATCAATTCTATGCCAGTTACAAATGAAACTAAAGTTACAAACATTACAATAATCAGATAAATTAGAAATATGAAGATTGAATATACATGATTCGTAATTATTCCAAGTATTCGAGTAATTTATTTTTAAAGGATGGTTGATGAATCGGTAGTGAGGCAGTTATTAAGAATGATAGGTGTTTGTGTGAAGAATAAGTAATGAGGGCAACGGAGGAAATCGACTTTTTATGGGTGAGGAGTTCCAAAATATATTTTGGTTGTAAGTAAAGGATTTTATGCTATATTTGAGTATTTTTGTACTCTATGCATAATTTTGTTATGGCTGATAAATTCAGAGCTAGGATTCATGTCTGTGCTTACTCTACAAGCTTAGAGTAATTTAATTTACTTGAGTTATCAACCTCTCGATCTATTTTACAACTTTCCTGTTATTTTCTGGCCAATGAAATCAACAAATAGATAAATCATTGATGACGTAACAAACAACATAATTCTAAAAACATCATATTTAGTATTGTTTATAGGCCTTTTCTATTTATACACCAAAGAAATATTTTTTAAAATAACAAGCAGTTGTTACAGGAAATCTGAATAATTCGGTTTATTAATTCTTTCATATCATCTGCCTTACCGCGGAATGTAATTTCTCAATCATGCCTCTTTCCATTCTTCTTCCCTTAATCTCTCTCCGCCAACACCTGTGCCTTACCATCGCACACATGTTGCGATATTAAAGCAGCGTGCATTGATTTCGGGCCTCTGATTTACGTTTCCCTTCCCCTCTTTCCTTTAAACCAATCATCTTCTTTCTCGTCCTCCAAGCATCTCTTCTTTAATATGGTTGTTCAGATAACAGTGATCATTCATTACCATGGCGTCCTCATGAAATATTTTATAGCAATCGTCGTTATGGATATTTTTATATATTTATAACTTTATGTATTTATTTGTCGTATGTAAGTAATTCCGGTAAAATGTATACGGAAGAAATCTTAAAAACTGATTTCAAACACTTCCCGACATGATAAAATCAAGAAATTTAGAAATACGTTAAGGACCCAAGGAACTATTATATTTTTCTACCAAAGATATCCTTGGTTCGACTGTGTACGTTTCCAAAATTTTCTCATAAGAAATGCTCGTCAAGTTCGTTTTGATCCATTGCAGACTTACATGGATGGTCTGAAAAGTTTCCGACATTTCGCCATTTCTCGACATATTTTCTTAAAATTTTCTGAAGATTTCTGTAAGGTCTGGTGTCGGAAACTTTTCAGGCCACCCTCGTATTTCCTTTATCACAATTTAATCAGAAATGATGCTCCTGCGAAATCGATACGAGTATCGGAATAAAGAAAATCAAATATAGTTTCTTATTTTGATCGTTTTATGCCTTTGTAGAGAATTACGAGAATTAGGAGACGAAATATAATTTTGAACAACCAGTCCACTTGTCTTCTATGGCGATTGCTGAGCTCATGTAAAGGAAAGATAGGCTCATATCTTTACTGCTACTGTCCAATGTCTTATATTTTTAATTAAATTAAGTTCCTTCAATTTTTGACGCGGGGATTCACTAGTATATTTGTAATCTGCAACTGGTTGCAATAAGTAAACACTTGTTTTGAGAATGGAACCATGTGGAATCCGAAATCCAAAAATTTGAATTTTGCTTTGATTTACAGAGTGATTTTTGTTTGCATACAATAATTTCCAATAAAATAGTTCAACGTAAAGCAGTATGAAAAAAGTATGAAAAGATTTGCTTGTCAGAATGGAATAGCGAAGAATAGAAGTAAACATGTTCTTGTGAATGTAATTCAGATTGAGCGGAGTTATACATCGCGGATTAATTTCAACTTCCAGGATGAAATGGAATGAGATGGAAATGAATAATAAAAGTATTGCTTTTTGACACTGGAAAAAATTGATCGTTCAAAAAATTGAACAGATTGCGTTGAAGTTATACCACAATAAACATAATGATTTTGATGCGTAAGTTCAAGAGATAAGTGACGAAGGCCCTCCCTATGCCTAACTCTCAATTCATGATTATTTTCGTGAATATCAGGATTTAAAATAGAATTTTTAAAATAAAAATCTTTCATAGTCGGATATGTATTTATTTTCGAAGTTGAATTCCCCAAAGATCCATTTCACGCAAGAACCCAAGAAAAGTAGAGGCAAAATAATGTGTTCATGATCGACTACATATTTGTTCTCAACTCTATCCAAATTTATAATTTATGTCTTGTTTCATTCTATAGAAGCTTTAAACAAGAGTGATATAGTTTTATATTAATTTTTGCAATGGAGGAAGTAAGATCCTTATCAAAGTTCTGCTGCAATTAAGATAAAGAGATTCTTTGGTAAAAAAAGAATTATTTTTTGTTGGAAAGGTCCTGATTTTATTTATTATTCTGAAAGCATTGTTTACATTATTAATCTATTTTTCTTAATTTGTTGAACCGATACTATTATGGTCTTAATATGGAATATCTTATTACGTAATTATTTATTTTTTATTGTAACTGAGTCTGTATTCTTATTATGTTATTTGTCATCTGTTACGTCATCTCTTTCCTTCTAGATAAATTTTTAATTTCCTTTATTTTACTTATTACAAGCGGATTAAATGTAAGATTCATTAGTCTCAATTTCGCCAAAGATAAGTTCGTATCTATGAATGAATCTACTTGTGATATAGCTCAAAACCTTCTTCTTAGCTTTCTATAGAATCTTCTATGGTGGTCAACGTATGAATTTCAAAAAACTCATGGCGCTATTTCCCTAACACTTAGCCTACAAAACAGATTTGATCTCAATGGTTGATGGGTTGCTTTTAAAACAGAACAGTGGATCGAAGAGGCTGAATTACTTGAGAGGGTTTATTGGTTCTCCATATGATGCGTAAAGGAGGAAGCATAAGGATGAGAATAGGTTAGCCTTTCTCTGCTTTAGGCGCCTGGTTGCGAATCCCAGCCTTCTCATTTCCTGTAAGCCGATTACTACTTGACCGTGGGTGAATAGCATCGATTGCATGGACTAATCCCATCTCTCAGCTCATGGCTATTTCTAACCCTCTTCCTTTCCTCCACCTTAGCCTATTTTTTCCATCTCAGATCTGCCGATTCAGGTCGATAAACAGGTAAACCTTTTAAATCGCTATCAGAGCGTTAACGGTTCGTTAGTCACTCACAAAACGAGAATGAATTATGTAGTGGATTGCTCATCAACCGCAGTGTCGAAAAATGAAATCCTCCTCGTCTAGGATTACCACGTGTCCTAGTTTGCCTCCTGTTTTGGTTGTTATGGAGATTAGTTCGCATATGGGTGCTTCAGAATGGTGACATCGTGGTATAATAAGAATTGAAGCTTGAGTGAATTTGGAGAAAAATCAAATATTATCTATTTATCTGTATATGTCGTAGTTAGACTGTCGTTAAAAGGCATTCTCGACCAATAAACCTTATTAATCCGTATTTATACAAAAATAATCGATTTTTTCTACACTTGAATATGAGCAGTTTAAATAATATATATTTAAATAAAATACATAAATTTATACAGTATTGCAGTATACAATAATTTTTGCTCCCTTTACTAACCCTTAGATGTTTACTCTATTAAATGTACTTTTTCGACATTCCTTAGTTACAGTTATATACAAAGAAATTACATAGTTATTAGTATATATAATTTTATTGTTAAGTAAAAATCAATTTATCGAATTGTCGTCACGTCATACTTGAAACTTACAATGACTTTATTTTGTTACTATAGTGACCAACTTTTTTCTCTTAATACTTTTTTAATGATAAAGAAAAATGGCTAGAAAGCTGTTACCGTACCACAATACCGGTACCAGTACCATTTTTACCACCAATATTCCATTAAGATACCATACTTAAGTCATCATGTCACCTGATGAAAGGGTCAAATCCCGTAGTTCTATTGTAAACATTTTGTAGTAAACGTATAAGTGATTTTTCATTATTCTTCTTTATGATGGACACAAATTCCAGGCTGAATCGGTAGACTCCCTTTCCTAATCTTCTCAGTTTAATTCAATGATAGAAAATAAACAGTTGTTTCAATTTCTTAAGACGCCAGAATGCAAAAATTCACCGATCAAAATACTTCGAACGAGAAATTTTTTTTTGAAACGGATATAATCGAAGGAATGTTGAGTGAGATACATTTTATGCCATCGGCTGTCCTCCAATTAAGAGAACCCATTTCAACGCACGAGATCTTCTGTCAAACGATATTTCATTTATAAGGAATTGTCGCGCTTTTATTTGTTCTTAATTGCAACGGGCGCCATCTTGGAGAAATTAAAACGAGGTCACAAAAGACACGGTGTCCTGCAAACCCTTTTTCTCCCCGCGCTATTTAATGTGGGCACCAACGTTTCCTTTATTGTCTCCAGCGTAATTAGGAGCGTATACGGAGTCTATCCCCTCTATAGCTTCCAACCCTTTTCTTCCCCTTGCTCTACTATCGAACCACGTTATTTTCCAAGCGGCGCCACACCCTCTTCTACTGCGTCATCGTCCACCCCCATTCCCTCCCTCAGCTCATACACGACCAATCTTTCTCCCCATCCCCAATTACCACGCGTTTTTCGATATTGAAATGAGTTGTTTTTCTATTCATTACCGTGCCCTTGCGCGGGGAAAGTGTCCGGAGCGTCGTTCCATTTATAATTTTCCCGTAAACCTCTGATTCCTTTCTATAAAGAACAATAGGACGCATTGTAGAATTGGTATAATACGTGTATGGCGGTAATGAATGTGGCATTTTATATCGGAATGATCCCCCAGAAGAGGAAATGAAATACACTCGATGTTATTCTCTCTATTGTATGATTGTATACTCAGAGCTTTAATTGATACCATTAATTAAAACAGCAATATGTAAAACTATGGAGTTTGCATTCCATTACGTCCTATCCACCGATCTCACTCGGATCTGCACAATAGGCATTAAGAATCCAAATATTTTGGTCTTCGAAAAATAATTTTCGGCAATTTAAATTGTAACAGATATTTCATCAAACTATTATTAGAATAACTACATTACATTTTTATCGCCTTTGAAATTTCCTGAGTTTCAATAGCCACCTCAAATTGATGAGAAACAATTTCCGATTGTACGACTCTCTCCTTAGAACAGAGTGATAAACCAATATTTCTCTGCAAAAGAACGAAAAATATATTTGCAAAGATTTTATTGTTGTTTCTATTCCTAGTTATTTTTCACTTTTGTTATTTACTTACGACTATTCTATCACAAAAGATATTTCTTTGGATATGTAAATGTTTTAATTTTGTGTTTCAAATTGCAAGTACATTGAAAATTCATTATAAATTACACTAATAAAAATTAGTTCCGAAAGACCTACTATACAAATTTCTATGGGCGAAGCATATATTTTTGTGATATCAATCTTCTATCTCAAAGGAAAAAAATAATCAAACAAAATAAAACTGACATGAAGATCGCTTTTTCCGATCAAAAATTAGAGTAATGATGTACTTAAAACCGCGATTCGGACCTGAAAGGGAGTGTTTATTTGAGAAATTCTGCAAATTAAGGGGAGTTGTGATCCAGTTCTGCTCATAAATTCCCTCTTGATTCTCTTCGCATTCCATTGAATTCGAAGCTCTTCTAGTTATGACCTTCCCACTGCTATTCAATTTACCCATTCCATCGAATTATCTCCATCAATGGACGTTGATGGAGACCGTCCGGAAGATGGGAGAAAGGTAAGTTGGCGAGGGAAATAAATCCAATACTGCCCTCCCGGTTTGCGAATTCAGCCAAAGAAACGACTCTTACTATTCTCTCCATAGAGTACACCTTTCTCGGTTGCTGCAAATGCTTTCCTTGCAGTACTTCCCCGTTGCTTCCTAGGGATCTTTCAGGGATGGGGTAGTTTTCTTTTTTTCTGAAAGAGAGAATTAATTACGGCCCTCTTACGGGAGAGTCAATTGACTCTTCCTGCCCCGTGGATTCCATTGTCCGAGATTAATCAGGGGTGCTCTCCATTGGAGGAAAGCTGAACGAGACCTCCTTTTGTAACGAAAACAGTATCGTGCATGGGTTCCGATACATGGCTAAGTTGCTTGCTATTCTTAACCGAGTGTCAGATCATAATTTATTTTACTTTACGGAAGAGGGCGAATGCATAAGGAATAAAGTTCGTTACGAATTGAGGTTGATTTTTAAGGAGTACAAAATAGATCCACTCCATTCCGGGGATTTCTGTAGGCCAAAATAAACTAAATTCCCCACGACGAGTTAGATTCATTGTTTTTCTAAGGTAAATAGTCATAAAAATTTATTTCTACTTAAACCCTTGATGATTACGCTCTGATCATTTAGAATCTTTCTGCAACAAATTTATTCTTCGGTTTTTGGAGTAACTTTTAAAACGGATGAAGTGAAGAATTTCAATGGTATGTTTTAAATATTAAAGATGGGAAACTATCAATGAATGGCTAAGAATATGGCACCTTTTGTCATCGGCATACGTCTACTTCTATTCATTAACTTCAGTAGAAACCGATAACATTATTCTATTGCTATCGTGTCCTCGCTCTTTTACACGTGATCTTCATGAGTTCAATTTTCATATGTGGTTTGAGAGCTCAGTGAAGTATAGAATTACATACACTTGAACAATCTTTGCCACTATACTTTTTAAATGTATGCCTATATATGTACACTGTAAGCCACCATTCGGCGTGTGGCAGTGGGTGCACCAATCCACTGCAATAGTAGATTACTTCTGCGTGTCGATTGGGGTAAAATGTGTTCTTGAATCGACTTGTTGTAGCATCCCTTGGACCTAAAAGTCCATGGAGTGACATCTCTTTCAGAGATAAGACCTAGCCATGCGGCATCCACCGTGGGCGCTATGTAACACATAAGGCGAATAACTAAGGAAATTACATTAATCATCAGTAAATAAACGCATAATTAATATCGGGTACATCGACGATGGACTCCTTCAATTTTATAAGCAAACGATTGAACCTTCTTTCTTCTAAACATTTTTAAAATCTTTGATTATACAGATGGCAGATAAAAACTCTCTTATCTGGTTTCCTTAAATTATTTTGCATTAATATGTACTCGTCAGCGATGTTTTGAAGATATTGGTCGAGTAAAAACGGAAAAATTATTAATCAATCCTTTTACATAAAAATGGTAGTTTTTAAAACACGTTCAGAAAGGAAATTACTTAATCCATCCGTTGGTGTGATGTATAAGGATGAACATAACGAAAATAACGAGAGAGAGAACCTTAAGATTAGGAATCCGACGCCTATTCGAATTAATAAAGAAAAGATCCGCGGTGGGCGTGGCAGCCGAAAGGAGGCGTGGCATCCGCCTGAGCGTGTCTTGAAGACAAAAAAGATGCCCTCCCACCTCACTTTCGCTGCCATTTGACTGTGGGGCCATTTGACTGCGCTCCCACCGGACATTGGCGCATCCCTTAAATCGTTTCCGATGAAAGCACAGATGCGTTGAATTCGTATTATGGACGGGATTTTAAGTGATTGAGGCATTATTGTTCGATCCCTCTGAGGTGAATGAAATCCTTTCCACAGGATTTTCATTTCTTCGCCACTGTAGTTGTATAATCGGGCGCAAAAAAGTGATGAGTGAGACTGCTTGATGATGCTACTTTGGCAGCGAAACTAGTTACTATGTAAAGAATACAAAGTATCTCATCTTTCATTAAGACGACTTCCCTCTAGCTTACACCACTTTGAATTGACCTCTCTTCCCATTACGATTGCATATGCCAGAGCTTTGTCAAAAAAATGAGGAACACTTAATAAAAAATGCTAATGAACAAAGTTACCTTTGGGAACGACTGCGACTATCTACAGATTGCTTTACTTTTTCTATACATTTCGTTATTTCTAACACTAATTGATGTACATGTTCAGGCACTATTTAATTAGGAAATCTGTAATAAGGCACTGAGTGTTTTCTACAGTAATTCTGTATGGCGACTGCTTTTCTGAAATACCTGAAGATGCTACATTTGATTAATGAATCCTTGGCAACGAAGGCAAATACTTTTTCAAAATAAGAATTTTGTCAGCTATTTATGTATTAGAGCAACTATAATATTCCTTGATGTCTGTAAAATGTTCTATATAAAATTTTGCCGTGCAATTCATCAAATTACATCTCCATTTGTTTTACACCACATCAATTAGACAGCGTTCTAACAGCATGACAGGGATTCTCCCTAATAATGAGAGATTTTCAAATGAACCAAAGTAACAGCGTAGGGAAAATATTTAAAATCATAGAGATGTCACACAATGTAGCTTAGTTATGTTAGCAATGTATAGTAGTTTTAATATTAGCGAATATCTGATTTTATATTTTACTCTGCACGTATACTTCTCATAATTTATTTATAACTTCCGAATATAATACTCCTTTCGAATGGTGGCATAGTTTCCGAAGCCCTGCGCGTTTATGGTTCGTAATATTAATTATCAGTGTTAATTACCCTAATTAGTTCAGTTTTACCAGTGGGAATGTTTCCTTTTCCAACTTCCGAAATTCACACCATATCTGAATTTGCCCAATATATCATTCACATTCATTTGTATTTGCCCATTTTCCCACATTTTTCGATGCAAAACCCCATTCGAATCCCGCCTTTGAAAACTTTCCTCCCCATCCGCCAGGAACCGCCACCATCTGTTCCCTTCTTAGATCTCTCGAAGTGTAGATGGTAATGGAACCGAGATAGATTGAAGGAAGGTTATGTTTAGAGGGATGAGAAACGAAGGTCATTGGGTTTGATTCTCACCTCTTTCTTACTCATCCATCACATGCAAAGGTTTCTTTTTGGTGTTCAAGTTGATCTTCATTTACGTTAGTATTGGGTTTAATTTGTTTGTCTCATAGATAAATGTATCTACAAATCTATCGATGATTTTGGTCGCAGTTTACAGATTCTATTAGTGACAGATTAGCAGGGTATCGCTGTCACCTAATCTAATGAATATTGCCATCTCTGAACATTTACCGAGAAGTCTGTAACTGCAAAGCAATAGACGAACAAAATAATATCTCAACTAAAATGAGAACATGGATCCTGAGCGTTACTACATTAAAAGGCAAACAAATTCACTTCGGATACCAGCGAATACTATTCAAAACAATAGTAAATTAGAACAAACTTGTCAACTTGTCCTAAATAGGTATTCTTTAAATTACGTATGTTTATTTCATTTTCCGAAATAATTCCATTCCGTCCGAATTTTTTGCACAACGCAAGAATTGTCACTGCTATAACTACGAATATAATAAGTACATTCGTTTTTTAACTGTTTTGAGTTATCAGTCGTTAGAATTCAAAAACTTAAACTTAGTGATAAATAAACGGAAAGCTTAATTTTACTGCATCTACGTTACATTTCTATTTAGTGCATCTTTAGTTATGAATGTAAGTGAATGCCATTATCTAAGATTAGAGTTATCCATTAAATGAATATATTCCTAAGATGGGCTCCACTCCTATATTAAATTTGATTTCGAGAGTATGAATGAGAAGGCAGACTATCGAAATAAGAGAGGTAGAATAGTAGGGAAGGGAGAAGAGCGGTCAAGGGATAAGCTCACCTTGAAAGATGGTGCCAAGCGAAGAAAAGGGGTTAAGAATTGGAATTCGTAAAGAAATAAGGGAAAGCCAAGGGGATATGCAGAGGAAAGCTGTCCTTGGATAAGAAAAATCACGATAAGGCTGAAATCCGTGAGGAAATGGACAAAGGAAGGATCAGGAAAATCCATTGGTGTTGATAAGTATTGTATTAAAAGAAGTGTGAGATAGTAATAGAAGGATAGGTGGTCGCTTTATGACATGTTTAATGCTAGAAATTCAAAACAGAAATAATTTTCATTGTTTAAAATTTTCATTTAAATCTTCTGCAATTTATATTGAATTTGCAAAATAATTATGTAAAAAGAATATTTGTAGGAACTTAGTATGGATTTTCCTTATTAGAAAACTATTTTGTAAAGATTCCAATCTTAGCTTCGATATCAGATTTCGGCTGCAAAGTGTGAGTTTGACCTTCTTGTGTTTACATCCCCTGCCACACGCCTCAAAGGATGTCGTTATTGTAGGTGTAGCTGTGGGAGAATATTAATGAAATATTGAGCTTTTCTGTGAAATTATTCGTTTTCAGAAAATTGATCCATTGAACTAAATTAAGGTGAGAGTAGTTAGGTTCTCTTCTATAACAATTTTAATACTTCATTTAATCGTAATTATATTCATTCCGTTGAACATACTTCGGTTAGCACAACGCATTTTAAAAATATAAAAATAAATATAAGCGATAATTCAGTGTGTTATTGCTTCTCATAAAGAATTGTTTTATGTCTTAAGATGAAAGGTAATAGTTGTGGATATGGTCAATATACTCGTGAAACATAGTTTAGTTGTATTGTTATCATGGACTCAAAAAATTAAGTTTTTCATCATCATTGGTATCTGATATATAATTACTAATATTAAGATCTCTTACCATCACCAGATTATGTACGAGCAATTTCTCGAATTCAGACAAGTAATTGTACGTAACACCAAAACGAAAACGAAAACATCGTCATTTTCAGGTCTGAAGAATGGCGATTTACATCTACATATGTACCCTGCAAGCCGCCTTTCGGCTTGTGGCAGGGGGTGCAAGCACCATGACTCTATTTTCCTAGTCGATTATTTTCGCGTATTGTTCTCGGAAAAATGAATTCTTGAATCGACTGGTTTTAGAATTTAGCCGGAACCGTTCATCTTTCTATAAAAATAAATCTTATGGAGACTACGAAGTTTTTCGTTATACTTTATAACGTCATTTCACGAAGTCCTATGATGATAGGCTATATCTTGTATTTTAGTTGAATAATTGTAATTGCTTTCTTGAGTCGTGTTTTGTTGAACAAATGTAGATATGATTACAGATGTTTCTCTCTAAATCATAGAGGAAATAAAATGATAAATCTCAACAATGTGAAGTGCCACGAACTCACGATTGATCATATAAATTTTATGATAATTTTCAAAGGGACTTGTAAAAATAAATCGGTTAATGTAAACTAATTATCTGGCTGATAATTTGATTAAACGACCTATTTATGTAAATTAAATTAGTTGATAAACTTATGTTATTAACGTAGGTCTTCACGATTCTCCTACTGGTTTCAGTCATTGCTCTTCTTCGATTAGCTTTGATTCTCCATGCATGAGATCGCATTCAAATACTCTTAATCCAATTCTTTCTCCTTTTTCGCCGGGCACCACGTGGGGTGCGCCCAGAAATCCAATCTGTCAATCCCGCTTTCGATAGAGATGTCGAGAATTTAAGGACAGAACGGAAGATAGAAAGAGAGAAAAGGACTAAAAAATTGAAGTCAACAAAAGAGAAGGACGTGTGATAGTGGCGCTGGCAGCGAGAAACGTCACCGCTCCCCGACTACAATACATCACCCTCGCAAACATTTCGATCTTCTTTTGTCGCCGAAACAAACTTGAGACGACGTCACGAATGTGTCATGGCCGTGCGAGGTTCGTTATTCATGCTTTTATCGTTTCAAGGAACGCCGAATCTGTGGAAACAATCGCAGCTTTCCGATGTTTATCTCGAATGCATCTCCGCTGAGTTTTCCGGATTTAAGATTGATTGGAGATAAGGATTTTCCAGTTATATCGAATCTCGTCCAAACTATGTGGACTGGAATGTCTTTGGATTTCGGAACACAAGCGCTGCCTACGAAAGAAGGCTTTTTTAACGAACAGGAGCGACTTCCGATCGAAAGAGCAGTCTTGGAGATTTCCATGATGTTATTTCCAATATAATCCACGAGTGCTGTACAAATGATCAATTCCTCTTTACACCTTAAAGGTTAAAGTTATGACTATTCTCAACAATATAAGTTGCTCTTTAATAAATTAAAAGATAGAAATATGCGCAACCTTACGCGAAAACTAGTCAAACAATAAAAAATATCTCGTGGAGAGTAAGAAGTTCAATCTTTTCATGTATTAAATGTTATATTCTACGAAGTAAGGTCTTCTCCCATTGATTCACTCCTTTCTTTCGGTCTTTATGACATGTTTGTACTCCCCTTTTCAGCTATGGAAAGTAGTAGAGTTCTATTTTTCTATAGTTTTAACCTTTTACACCATACGTTATCTAGTCTGTCAATTTTATGTTGCTTTTTTTGATATTTTCCTCCAATAACAACCAGAGATACTAAGCTTGTGACCGTGTATAAAAACTACATTAACATTTACCTTAGTGACATGAAAACCTTCAAAATGTATGATATAAAGATGCTCAAAATTTATCAATCGTATGTGTGATAGCCAAATTCAATGCAGAGAGGAAAACTTCGTTCCTCAGTTAAATAATCAGTTTCTATTGTTTCCCAGTGCCTTAGCATGTTAATCTTTTAAGTTTTCTGGCTCAGCTGGATCTAAAAAAATCGTTATGATCATGATGGGTTGTTTCAGTATGAATTATAGAAAACACGAAGTTTTACTTGTTTCCTTTCATCCAGTACAAGTTATTTTAAACTGGAATATCTGATTAGGGAATGAATGTGTGCGAACCTATATCATAATTTAATTTTCTGATGAATTAGTGTTTTGTGGGAAATTTAAGAAATTAATTCATAAATTTCACACTATTTTACAACAAATAATTTTTTATTTTAATTCTCATAAGTTTCCGCTACATTTTTTTAGAAGATTTCGAACTTGTTTCTCTAACAGCTGTTCTTGAATATTTATTAACGGGACTCCCACATATCCAAAATAGTAGCACTTATAGCGGTTCGATTTTCAGTTGTGGTGCCAAATGATCTCAACGCACTACTAATAACGTATCGAATTCTTTGATAAATTTTTCAGCAGCAGGATTTCTGTAAAATGTGAAAAATTATTTATTTTCGTGTTTTTCAGTTTCTTTAGTCAGTGATGATAAATTACATAAGAGTGAAATCCTACGTTGTTTCCTTCGTCTTTTAAGAATGGACAGACCGTCTCTATGCACCGTTCCTAGATCTGGCGATTAAAATTAGGATTCATTGCTTGCACTAGAAGATTTCAACTACAGCTATCAACCCGGCTAAGACAACTGAAACAAAGTATAAAAAAATTTTCGAATATTGTCCTTCACGGCTTTCTATCTTGTTGAATTCTATCAACAATGCCCAGTAGAGGTTCCATTATAAAATAAAAATTCCTCTTTTTATTGCGTCTAAGTTAACCTAGATAAAAGTATTACATGAGTAAATAAAAGAAGGAAGCTCACATCTACCAGCCTACCATAGCAATCGAATTTTGAAGCGCACTTTTATGTGAAAAGTGCACACTGGATTTTCCGTCGGTTTTAATTTTGGATCCGAAAAACATTTCCGCTACCTGTAGCGCCGCAATCCTCAGTCCATCACGTGGAAGGAATCAGTTTTCATCATCGAAGAGAACCGATACAAAAATCCCCCAAAAGCATTTTTATAAATCGTTGACGCGAAGGCCTTTTTTGCACTCGAAGCGGACTAAATCCAGGTGGTGCTTATAAATTGCTTTATGATTGATCTCAGACGCCTTCCATAGGATACGTTTCGTGCAGTAATCCAGTGGGAGATGATGAATAGTCCCCTTCGAATCGTATGTAAATCCCTGGAAGCCAGAGGAATAAAAAATGGAGAGAGCTGTGATGAGAATCTTCCATTGGGTCCGTTAGAGGCTGCATTAGGGAGTGAGAGATGAAGAGATAAAGGGAACGGTCAAGAGATGGCTCCATCATTCTTTCTCCATTGTGGTACGGTGACGTATCATTGGAAGACCACGTGTTATTGATGTTCCATAGTGATCTGACCTCAGCTTGTCTTCTCTCGCGGAATTCTATAGAAAGGACTCCTTGGACATCCATCTTCCATCCCTTTTCACATCCTCTCTTTATCATTCAATACATCTTCGAAGAGTCTTAATTTGTCAGCGGTACAGCCTTCGTTTTGTCCAAAGATCACTTTTGATTGGCGCTCATTATTCTTACTTATCGTCATTTTCTTGCCATTGGTTTCGCTTCAAACCATTACGGTGATTATAATTGCGTCTTGGGTAAATTTTAGTCTTTCGGAACCATTTTTGCGCTTAACCCTCAATCTATGCTCGATCTGAACCCTCCTGACTAAGCGTCACCGCACAATAAATAATAAACTAACTGGAAATAGTTAGACTAAATAAAAGCAGTGAAAGATAGTGTTTTATTAATTAATAATTTTCACTTTATTGAAATCTCGCTTCCTTGGATATGTAACAAAAAATTCGATACGTCATTCATATAGTAGAATTATTCTTAAAATTCCAATGTTGAATTATTTTCGCACAAATAGGACCATATCGAAAATCGAACCCGGGACCATTTTCAACAAATGCTACCCATTTGAGAGTCACAATAACACAATATTATGGAGGAAATATCTTTGCACTAATTAAGCACTTGGGCATAATTTTTATGAATAAATTAATTGGTTTAAAATCTATTTCTATCAATTTTCAAATAGTTAAAGTTCGTCCTTTTTTACAAATTCTATTTTATTCCTCAGAAGAAGAAAGTCGACTGGTTTGGTCAAATAAGTTAAGGTAGCAAATATTTTACCGCGACTCCTTATATAAGTGGAGAACAAATAGGGAACAAAGAGAGACAATATCATATCGCCTTTCTCTGTCTAACGAAGAGGGCACATTTCGTGGAATAATCATGAGCATTAATTTATTTTCATTCGTGATGAATGGCTAATACATCACGACTAAAATAATGAAAATAATGGCGATTTCACTATTCTGTTATCTGGATAAAATTAACGAAGTTTGAAAACGTTTTATTTTGTAGTTTTTTTATGATTTGTTGTTGGCTGACTGTCGCCAGAAGCAACCCAAAGCATTGTAAATTTAAATTTAACACACACCACACAGTCCCTTTAAATAGAAATCTTATAAATATTTACATTAAAAAATAACATCACAAACAGAATTAGAGCACGGTTAAAAAGAGCGGAAAGACTTAATTTATAGAGAAAACCCCTGAAAACCCTTTATATATATATATACATAACATATATCCTATAGTTGAAGTTTCTACATACTAAGGTTTAGGTGATTTAAAATTAATAGAGAAAATATGTCATAAAGCTGTGGATAAAAAAAGGATGTGAAGCTTAAAACACAGCAAGAAAACACCCAAAAAGGAGGGGGTGCACAAAATTATAGAGAGAGTTGTATAACCTATAAAACAGATACCTATATATACCTATAAAATATATACCTATAAAACAGATACCTATATATACCTATAAAACAGATACCCTTATCATGATCTTGTAAAAAGAAAATATTATAGAAAAACAGGTATTCAAATAATACATAGAGCATAGTCAAAATCAACATGAAAGGCTAAGTAATTGTGGAGTAAAATTATAAAGAAAAATTTACATGCAATTTAGAACGAATTAGTAAAATAATTTTCATAGTCACCAAGATACCAATATAATCAACAAATAAATAAATAGACATACATAAATATATTACTAGTAAAATTTCTAATAGAAAATAATAGACACACCTACAAATAGAATGATCAATGTCAATTAAACTATTTTAAATATTTGAAAGCACACTTGTTAACTAGGGTAAGATTAACTAGGGTAAGAACTAGGATAGGCATTCTTTGATTGAAACAGTGGAAGAAGGACATAAGAAAAGAAAATAATAGAATAATCAGAGAGATTGTGTTAACGTATGAGAAAAGAAATGGTAAAAAGACTCAAATATCTAAAACTTAATAGTTTTCGCGATAGATATTAGTGATTTGGGAGACATTTTTTTTTCAGTCTACATTGAATGAGTAATTATAAAGTCACACACGTGTGAAATACATTCATTTGCGCAGACCTTCTATTTTACTCTTGTCAGAACGTAATACATAAATTCAGATTTAAAAGAGATCATACAATACAGTATACATAGGTTTCTATCACATTGGGTTGAAAAAGAAAGGATGATATCACGGAGAAGAATAACAGCGACGTTTTTTATAATGGAAAAATATTCTCACTGTTGGAGAACATCCAGGTGTGGAACGCCTGCAATATATGTTCGATAGATTTAATATGCATAGGATGTAACATTGGGATAGTAAAAGGTACAAAAGTTATTAGCAGACACAAATTATAAGTATTCTTTTTCTTGAAATGCTCTTCATTGATTCCTTATGCTTATAATATACGTAAATTACGAAAGTACTTTGACGAAAACTCTTCTAAGTTATGTTTCTCGAGTAAAGTACGAAGAAAATGTACTTCTTTTGAATTTTTGAGAATAGTGATTAATAATGGATCATATTTTGAGAATGCTTCTTTTCCTTCAAGATGTTGAAGCATTTGCATATAATCGTAACGTTTAATTCTCTATAAGAATAGAAAGGTGTCCCAATTTTCAATGCCACAAACTTTTTATTATCTTCTTGCGGAAGTAAATTTTTGCCAATCAAACTTACTATGCCACATTGATACTGTATTACGCTCCGATATTATAGGAATTCAACGATGAAAAAATAATAAATTTTCCCTATTTTTTACATAGGGAGAATAAAAGTTTGCAAATGCGACTTTCGTAAATGTAATTTACGATTTTCTAATATCTATCACGATTAGAATCACTACATCACAGAGACTTTTTATAGCTTTTTGAGTTCATGAACCTAGTTTCGGCTTGTTTTTTTTATCAATAATACTTTCCTGGCAGCCTCTTTGTAGTCAGCCTTGTATCTTTCCTATGTTCTTAATTTATCATCATTTTCACATTTTTATCCGTTTTAATTCACAGCTAATGTTTTCGCCACTCAAATTATTTATCTAAGTCCGTTTGCATACTTTTATTTGAATATTTTTTACGTTTTGAATATATCTCGATTTTGAGAGTGACAGCAGTCGGTCGATGCTCAATTAAGGGAAATATTACGTTCGTTTAATATATTCGTTTAATATATCGTTTATTATATTCAGCCATGTTAGTGGCCTTAGTCTCCCAAAGCTGTATGACTGTAACTGTACTTAGTTGAAACATACAGAACTCAACTATTCATCGGTAAATAGAAATTATTTAAGAACCTTATTCCTAATTCTGTAGAAATATCAGTGTATAATTATTCCGTGTTATTTCTCTCGCTTCTGATCGTTTAAATTGCCTATAAATCACATCTTTAATAAATAATTTCAAAATAAATGTATAATTAAAAAAATTTCTATCGTTTATCAATAATAAAATCCCCTTTTTTCTCCCATTTTTGATGATAAATTCGTCTTGCAATATAAGTAAAAATGTGATCCAACTCCGAGAACCAATATCGCAAGATATTATTAATGCTTTTTAGCTTCCCAAGTTCTCTAGTTATGCTTACTAGAGATCTATCGTACTTCATTCGCAGACTCTTCCCAGAAAACTAATGCGTTTTCGAGATTAACAGCTTTCTTCTGAGATTAAGTATGCCTAAAGATTCTTATCTATGTGTGACCTAGAAATTTCTTTCGTTCAAACGATTCACTGTCGCCGCTCCCACTCTTCTCCTGAGATTTAGAATGAAATCTTTGTTAAATATATTCCTCAAAGCAAACTTATTCCTTCATTTTCTCAAAAATGTTCTTCGTTCATCAATTGATTTGTTAGTAATTTTTTAAATCAGAAATTCTCTTAATTCGTTCTCCTTGATATGGTGCGTCTCCAATAGCAGATTAGTAACCTTGTTTCTATTATTATCATCTACATATGTACCGGCGTGTAGCAGCATGAATCTGCTTTTCTAATCATTACTTTCGCGTTTTCGTAAAAATAATTAATACATGAATCGACTTGTTAGAGCATATATTTATTTCATTTTTCTTGCAGTATCAGAACGGCCAATTTAACAAGGAAGACCCATAACATCGGCTACATATAATACACTATGCATTTGTTAAGTAAATAGAGTCATCGACTAAATTAAGTAAATCATTGGAAATTCTTTATAATAAACATCGTCTTAAATCTTTTGATGTAAAGCTTGAATAATCAATGATTGTTCTTTGAGAGAGGACTTTAACAGTAAACGTAATGGAATAATTCTGCTCTGATATCAATTAGAATCACACGATGAGCAAGGCCTACTGAATTATTTTCGAAACTGAGAAAAATTCGTTACCTGCCTTACTAAATTTTATGGGATATATTTCTCTACTTGTTGTTTTTTTCTCGGACGAACGCCTTCAAACAGCACTTCGTTAATGTTATTACACTCGGTAGTACTAATTGAGACCGAAATCTTCAGCGTAAGAAAGGCGTTGAAGTCACCGACTTTTCGCCGTGATTTCGCATCGCAAATCAAGCGCACACATTTCGATGTAATGAAGAGCGTTTTTGAGCGTTAAACATCCGAAATGTGACGAAGGCAAAACTTAACAGCTCTCTATGCAGATTTTTGGTGCGAAGCATAAAGCACTTAGCGGAGATAACTCGTTTCACACATTTTTATCCACTTGATTGTCGACCGATTGTGCATCAAAATAAAAATGGCGCTGGTGCGGCGGGCAAAAGGCGGAGATGCAATTGTTTAACCAGAGGGTCCGTTATTATTCATAGTGGAAGGAAGAGTGGTAATAGCATTGGTCGGAATTGGATCGTAGGGATTGATTGGGGAATGAATGGAAACAGAGGCGAGAAAATTTATGGTGATGGATGCGAGGATGCAAATTGGAGTCCATTGACACAATCTGCGATCGAACGAGAGGTCCTCCCTCTTCTCTACAGGAGTAGCGAAGGGATCCTAGGACAACGCTTGAAAGAATGTAGGATTATGTGCTGTGTACACATACTCTATGGGAACAAATAGATAGATTAAAAATGTATAGAGATGAAGTTGATATGGGTGGAAAATTTTGTGTCCTAAAACGCCCTTTGTCTAAATCTTCTCTTCTCGTAGATTTATTCTTTTCTCTGTTCTTTTTCTTTCTCCTACCTTCTCCTAGTTCTTCCTGATTTCTATGTATACCTTCTTTCCTCCACGTTCCTTACTTTCCCTGATATTCATATGAACATTCTCAGTATATCTTCTTTAGCTTTCCTGTTCATATTTAAAGAAATCTCTTTATACTTTATTTGGTACTTGGTTATGTACCAAGGTCTATCTTTTCTATAAGAGGGTGGGTGTCCACAAAATATCGTCTCCTCCAGTAATATTATTCATTACCGATTTTGGAGTAATTTCAATCTGCACTTTCTCTGATATTTTCTAACTCACTCATTTTTCTTTCATTTTCCGTTCCCATTTTTTTCTCAATCCTCTTTTCACTCTTCTCCCATCTTTCTACATTCTCTATTTATTTTCGTTTGTTAATTTTCATTCTCTCCTCCTATTACAGCTTTACTTCCTCTCATTCTCGTATCTTTATTCTCTCTCTCCCTTTATGTCCCCGTCCGTGTCGCTCTATCCAATTTCGATTTCGATGAAACAACAATTCCCCAGGTACTTTAGTGCGAGAAATGAGCGCTTTACCGCCGCAATCGACTGGATTTTTGTCCTTTGAAAAGGCGCTCATCTGCCTCCGGAATAATCAGCCGCGGTGTACAAATTCCCTTTTCATCTTTGGCGACCCTCGACAGTCATTTTTATTCAATGTTGTAGAGTAGCTTTGTGTTGAAACCAAATCACGGACCCCTATGCTCGCTTAATGGATATTAAAATGGGTTATCTCTTTGTGAGAGAATGATTTTTTTATTTCAATCTCGTAGTCGCATAATTCTCGTCCAGATTTTCAATTCATGTTTTCCTAATCCGTAAAAAGTCGTACAAATAGGTGATCATGCCGGAAAAAGAGAAAATTTCGGACTATCGGAGATGTGTAAATAAAACCGATCGAAGTATTTTGTATTCTCTCGCGAATTATGTTCTCTTTCCTTTTGAACCTGCGTGAGATCCGAGTCATTGGAAGCTACTGATTAGGGAGGCATAAACGGAATAAATCATAGTTAATTGTCTTTGGATTGATTAAAATTCATCCAGGGTGTATTTTTCTTCATCAAGTGGCCCTCCGGGAATTTCGTAAGCCCCCAAGAGTAGAAAATACGCCTATCCGTCGATTCACTGAAAAACATTCATAAAATTTCCCTGGGATCAAACTCCATCAGTTACATTAATTTCCAAGTGAGGAAAAGTGTTCGGATGGCTTGATTGGCTCAATTATTTTTCAATTGGCGGAGGATTTTTCACGATTGTTTGAATTCTCTCGACATTTTGGGAAGATTTCGCCCCGCGAATCGATTATACAAATCCATTCTCTCACACAGATTGCTCTCTCCCTTTTACACTCTTTGGTCAACACATACCTTCTCAAGTGAGAAGAAAGGGAAACACGATGAAATGTGAAAACAAGGGATAGAAGAGAGTTCATTTGTGGGTCCGCTCTTTGCAGTGTTCACTTCATCTATCATGTCCTTCGTTTGCTCCATAGATGTCATAAAGTGGTCCCACTTCATGAATTTTTAGCGCAGTATTCCTCTTGCAGCCGGTTCTTTACCCTAGTTCTTTCCTTTTTACCTAGAATTACACTCTTTCGTTCCCTCTGCACTTTGGAGTCCATATATTTCTCTTCATCTTTTTACATCCCTTCGTCCTGTCAAATACAGATCCTTATCTATAAATTATATTAATCTTTATTAAATATCATATTTTTTGACCCTTTGCCGAAGTTTAACTAGCTTCAGGTGGGAGTCTCAACTAATACCCAAATAACCTCTGTGTGTTCTGCAAGTATTTATATTTGACAATTCTTATGCCTACGAACCAATTATCCTAATCTCTCTCTTTATTCACAAAGAGCATATGAAATACTTCCATTGTAACTGTATATAATAATTTAGCTCCATTTAATAGCCTATAGGTATCTACTCCAGCACATTTACTTTTACAGATATGCCAGAAAAGTCTCTTCAAAAATTAATAGAGAAATATTCGACGAAAAAAACCTTATGAAAGATTGAGGAAATAAGAGCGCATTAAAAATGGGCTGATAAGATAATATTCAACAGTATTCTAAAAATAATATAAATAAACGCAAAGTAATAAAAATGTCACCAAGAAATTCTACCAATTCAAAATTAGACAAGGAAAGATTTTAGGATAGTTATGAAGAAATAACATTCATTCAATAATTTGTAATAGTGTAATGATGTGTATGTATATTTTATGTATCACTATCATAATTAGAGGAAATTTGCTGAAAATGATGTATATATCTATGTCTAATATATTGGCTAGCAAAAATCTAGATTTCCTGTCATGATTTCAATGAATACAGGATCACGTATTCGAGAATTTCACTACAATTCAAGACTTTTATTGCTCTCGTTCCTCTTAAAGAGTACTTATTCTCCTATTTTCATTAGAAGTCAATCAAAACAGCAGTTGGAGTTTTGAATGATTTAGACAACTTTTGACACGATATGGATTACCTTTTCAACCTTTTGATTCGTAATTCAAATCTTTCAAACTTTCTTAAATAATTTTCATAATTTATTAACCCATGAAGATATATCCGTGTGATAAAATTGACTTTTAATTTAGGAAAACAGTCCGTTAAATATCTGCAGCATATATATTTCATGAAAATCAGATAATAGTAAAAAATAAATAAATCCTATTAGAAATTCATCTCTTGTTTTCCGTGCTATTGACTCTCCTTTACTTTACAACTCTGAGAGTTTTTTTCTTTCATTGTCCTTCCTTTGTTCAAAATTTATTTCCTCAGTTGTTCTCTATATCGTATACCCAATGTACTAGTCCAATGAAGAGGTGAACCTAAACCAACCTCAAACGCTCTATCACACTGTTGTATCTTCCATTCCCGGAATTCTTATGTTTCCCATGGAATTCTCTTTTGTGGCCATTCTGAGAATTAAAACGTATAATTTGATGTTTTCAGTACTCGAATTCTCATTCGTAAGTGGATATAGATATAGAATAGATCACTTGCTTGCGAATGAAAGAGAGAATTCTTAGTGAGAAGCAGTTGTGTAGGGAATAAGAGTGAAGGAATCGGTTGAAAAATTCCTAGTTGTAATGTAATAGAGAAAT
The DNA here is from genome assembly GCA_036926295.1 of Pachydiplax longipennis. NCBI lineage: Eukaryota > Metazoa > Arthropoda > Insecta > Odonata > Libellulidae > Pachydiplax > Pachydiplax longipennis. The sequence continues at coordinate 4,778,250 of JAVFKF010000024.1, read as the reverse complement.
AGCGAGGGAAACGTGAGAGAGAAAAAGAGGGAAGGATCTCTTTCCTGATTTTCATTTCCATTTCAAACTTTGACCACTGAACTCGTTTACGCGCCGCCTCCCCCTTCGGCCCCCCAACTCTAAAAAAGTCCCCCCCCCTCTTCTCTCTCTCCTTCCCTTGTGACCTCTGCAGAGAATTGCAAAATCCATTTTCCCAATTTGTTGAGGGAGAGACTCGTCAGTAATCGTTAAAATTAATCGGACTCCATTACTCTCTCACTTTTGTTTTGGAAAAGGCGTTTTTCTCCAGTTCTTATTTAAAAGGAAAAAAAGACAATCGGAGATCCTCTTCTCATTCTGATGAATATGGTTTCTCATTGCAATGCCAATGGATTGTTCCTTTGATCTGAATTGAGCGTCAAATTAGTAGATAAATAGCCCTTTCATTTGGTAATTTTCTGCCATAACATATTACAAGTAAATAAGGATTAGGAATATTTTATCACTCGTAGGAAAGCGGCTTCAGAACCCAAAAAGAAAACGATATGACTTGCTCTCAAACCATTTCACTTTGTGGGTTCTAACCTCTAAACTACCAAGCTAACTCAATTCATCTCGGTATAGTATGTGAGTAGAGCTCCCCGCCTAACCACCGCCGCACGTCAACATTTGGGCAGTTATTCGTCGATTGAGACTTTATAATAAAATAAATGCTGAATTTACGATATAAATGGTTGACGGAAAAGCGAAAAATATAACATAATTGGAATAATTAAAGCAGTTGCAGATGAATACATAGTTGCAGTCGTTTTCCCACGTCTTCATATAGCAATTATTTATATTTGGAATCCGTTACTTTTAATAATAATGCTCAATTTAAAAATAGAATTCAGCCATTGTAAAGAAAAAAATCTCAGAGAAATATAAACAAACCAATATTCCCCGTTTCTCTAACACTGCATCACGCCTTAATTATTTATTGTACATAATGCGAATCGTCTTGTAATTCATTTAAAATGTATTGAGATAAAAGCTGTCACTGTCTCTTTCATCGAAGTTTTACATCGTGAAAAACATATACGTAAATATACCAAACTCACAATTAGTCATAGCACCAAGCACATTGATGTATCCAATCAACAACATAGCCGACTACCATTCACTAATTTTCAACTCTATTGATGATGTCTTAAATTATTACTCTCGGATCATTGGTATTCATCTTCTCTGTTCTATAATTATGTTTTCTTTGTAAATTTAAGGAGGAATAAACTTTTCTCTATGAATTACTTTGGTACCTGCGCTCAAAGATTTCCAATGTATAGATTTATCCCTCGCCTGCATCGCTCTTGTTCAGCATCTCATAATCGCAACAAATTTTACTTTAATTTTTTTCATCAAGTTTCTTCGAAATTAGAAGCTTGAATACAATAGCAGGACTTCCACTATAAGAATTTATTGATTACTGATTCATATATTATTAAATTAATTTATCTACGCAGAACTTTGTAATCGAGCCAAGAGTTAGTTGTTATTACGCTTTTGAAATATAATAGATCAATTCTTTCACATGTCCTTCAGAATGTTTTTAATATCACGAATTCATGATAACGAAATGTCATTCAAAGAATCTGTAACAAAATAAACCAGAAAATCAAACTTATTTAGATTTCCGGCTTTCAAATTATTGGGAGGAACGTAAAATTGTTATTTGCTCAGCCTGAATTCACAAATACCCTCCGTTACATTTTCTTCGTCTGTTCCGGATTTCAGTTTAGAGATGGTTTACTTGATGCTTTTATTTCCAACATTGATGAAAATTCCTTCGAGATAGAAATTGTACACAAAGTAAGATTGACGTCAGAATGGCGAAATAAACATGGTTAATTTAGAATTCGAAATTCCATCCGCTAGAAACAGCGCCGCGGAAAATACTTTAATTAAGAGAAGAAATGAAACCGCAATTTTCCGGAAGTGCAAGAAATAATCTTGACTGAAAGTGGTCTGCAGAGGACAGGCGCACCATATGATCAAACTCCATTATTTCCGATCCTACAGTTGCGATATATTCCATTTTCTTCCTTCAGTTTGTTTTTCCGAACATTAATCTCTCCAAAAAAAAAGGATCGCTTCTTTCTCGGAATCTTTTCCTTTTTCACCAAACTTCGGGTCATTCTTTTCCATACTTTTTCCTTTCTTCGCCTTTTTATACACATCCCAATTTCGTCAATCTTCGTTTTCTACTTTTTATGCAAAATCTGTTTTCCTTTTTGTGACCTTCCTTTCTTTCGGGAGCTCCTGTTTTTGGCAGTGAAGGAGTTGGAACTGTAAAAGGTATTTCGTCCTATTTAACGGAGGTCTTCACTTTTTGCTCCTCTATGTTATATCACTCGAAACGGACAGTTTACTAATGAAAAATCGTCTCCAGTATTCTGTTTCGCAGAGTTGAGTTAAGGACATCAGAAATGAGAAATCAGTTAGTTTTCCCTTGAAAATAATATCTTCTCAAGTATTTATGATTACTTAACGATTTTAAGTGGAAACAGTGGTTCTGTGATAATATATATATAGCTACTTGTCATCTTATTGGTGCTATTTTTATATAAAACATAAATTTAAAAATAAATAAATACGTAAAATATAGAAAAATAATAGAAGAGTTTTATATTTAAAGCTTCATTCGGTTATAATCTTGTCGCATTTTCTCTTGAAGTTTTGTCGACTTTAACCTTGATGGAATTTGGAGAAATCAATAGAAATGCTAGAGTGCTATTGCAAATATAGCGTATGGAAATCAAGATATTTTTATAGATAACCTTCAAATCCTCTTATTAAATCATACCTTAAATCTTATGATTATGAATTTTCTTCTGTATCCACAAATTCAAGCCGTCTTAAGGTGTATGGCAGGGAGTGCCACTTCCCTAATTTCGCGTTCTCTGATCTTCCTCGCAGCATCAGAACGGCCTGTATAAAAAGGAGGGCGTAAAATATAGGCTTCTTTTAAGGAACGTACTCTCTATGAATTTATTAAGTAAATTAGCTTTTATTTAACCTTCTGTCTTTTTCCCATCCTGCGCCCTGAAGCATCTGATTAATGCTCATTGACGAGGTCAACCTTAACTTGATGATAATAATTCGTACGTAAGAAAATAGTTTGAAAGAATTTAGATCGTGTCGATTCTCAATAAAACGCACGAATGAACTTAATAATCAAGTGTTTTTTGTTAATTTCCCTATTCTTACCAACATTGTGATTTGAGAAAAAGAAGAATATTATATTTAAATGATCTTAATGATTAATTTGTTGAACAAGAGTCAATCTTTAGAGTGAATATCTTAGAGGACGCGGCTTATGTTAGAAAATAATACTTTCCTATTATATCATTTATCGCATTTATTTATTCAAATTTTCGGCTACAATGCGGCCTTCTGGCCAGCTGGAGACGATGGTGGGAAGCATATCAATTCAATTTATCTGACTTTCACCCAAAATCGGAGACACCCAAACAAAACACTTCCTCAGGAAGACCTCCAATAAAATAAGAAGAACAAATCGTCAAACAGTATTACACATCATTATATTAAGTATTATAGTATAGTAGGATATTTATATATTTCTTAGGAAAATATGCTCTGACTTCTCAACACATGAGCGTGATCTTTTTATGATTCTGCTACCACATTTGACCTCTCCGAGAATCCAAGGGTCATGAGAGGCTCTGTATTCATGACGTGAGCCACAAACACATTTTCTGTCGGTGCATATATGTACTCCATCCACCCCAACCGACCCCTCACGATGTCGACTTTTAAACAGCCTCTCCAACGCTCCGTTGATTTTTTTTTGAGATATCTCATTTTTCCGCATTCCCCGATAGCTGAGCGCGCGACTTCTCGGATTTTTTCCGCTTTCGACGTTTCTCTTTCCATACTTCCTTTCAATATTTCTTGTATTTTTCGCTCTTTTTCACCAAACCATTCATTCTTTGTAATTCTGTCTTTTCCTTGTATCTTTTATTCTTTTAGTTTACCTTATTGTACTACGTATTTCTAATGATTAGATTTAAGTATAGATTATCTAGTCTCAATATAGCCCGAAGAAAGAGTTATTATTATTATTTCTTGTAATTTATATTCAGTTTCTGTATTTATCACTATTTTTATGGAATAATAGAGTACCACGATTGTTTTATTTTAAAATAAAACCCCAAAAGCCATCAAAAATCTAATGCTAACTACGTTGCGTGTCATCATGTTTGCTATCTTTTATTTCTTTTGTGTTTCATTCTTTTGCAGTTTGGAATACTTCGAAATTCTGTCGAATGTCTACGGAATTTCAGATTAAAATCACGGTGAAGCCTGTCATATCGTAATAAGGAACGATTTAGTTCGTATGACTAAAAGAATGTAATTGCAAAAGTCCCAAAACTAAATGCGAGAATAGTACGCAGAATGGAATAAACGTACTTTATTTTGTGCCCAGGATCATTTGAGTGTGATAACCCTCGAGAGAGATAGACAAAAGAAGATCATTGGTTTAGACCGCTTAATCCAATCTTAGTCCTTGTTAGAGGTACTCAATTTTCAGAAATTCGAATTATTGTTTTTGTACTACACGAACCGAATCTAAATCTTCAAAACTCGAATTGTAATAAAAAATCGAATAAACATTTCAGTGTTGGAAAAATCATGTTTTCGTACTTTTTTTGTTTCGTGCTTCAATTTTCTATGTGAAGTTAGCATGGCACAGTATTTATAAGTACGCTTCCAACCAAAGCGAAACACTTTTTTCTGTGTTTTATACTTGTGTAGTTTCAATCATTTTCCTATTTTTTTAATTCCTTTATATTTTAAGTTCCTTTATATATTTTTTAATATTTGCTTTGGTTCCTCGTTTTTTTACCCCCTTTTTGTGGTAATTTACCAAAAACGTGGGATTTTTCTTACCTTCAGCGCAGTATAAAGGATATTTATAAGTAATCAGTTACCATAATCCACTTTTTCTTTTCTTTGAGTTGATATTTGCAAATATTATCATGGTATAAATGGTTAGATATAAGACAGAGGCCTAACCTCGTCAATACGGGGTCAATATATCCATGCAGTCAACCATTTAATATTTGTGGTCTGCTTCGCTAATTGCCGATGAAATCACTAAGAGGATGCTGAGGTGAGATAGCAAAAGGATTTGCAAAATGTAATTGAATGTTTGTGAGAGAGGCGTTGATCGGCGATTAGTTTTCTTAATTGATCACCGCACTTTTGGTGAATGCGGGAATACTTTTACTAATTGGACCTATTCAATGAATGCGGGCGCGCCTCTTTTATTTCTCCCTTCCATCGGATTTTATTGCTTTTGCTCTTACATATTTTTTCCACCCCTCTCTTCCCTTTACTCCAATAATCTTCCTTTCAAACTTAGAATGTACATCTGCTATATATGTAGTTAACTACCCCACGTAAAATAACGGAGCAGAATTTAGTTTATTTAAAATTTTATATTTATTTAACACTCAAACTGAAATAAGCATTCAAAACTTTATTAGCTGCCCAAGATACGTCCTTTTATCTATATAAATATCAAATATAATATACACATTAGCCTAGTCACTAAAAATAATTTATAAAACTTTATTGAACCTTACGAAATATAACAGAATTATCTGATCTCGCACCACAGAAACTTCTTCCCACATCTAAATGGCTCAATTTTGCTAAGAGTCTTTCAAAAATTTTCCATCTTCCTTTTGATTTATACCTTTCCTCGTAAACTTGACTGTAGTAAAACTTAAAATTGGGAGATTGAGTTTGTTTAGAAATAAACGATATCGTAAGTCCGTCACTACAGTAAGTTGTATGTATCGTAATCGCGAAGAAAATCCTCCTTCTCAAAAAACTTTCCTACCTATAATTCTACTTCTTCGTAATTTTTATGGGAAAATCCATTACTTCGTATTCAACGATTGTTTATGCCGTCAGGGGGCTGTTTGAACTAGCAAAATCTCGCCAAATTCTCTCAATTTTTAATATAAAATGATATCCCACGAATAAATAAGAATTTGTATGCAGCCTTTCTTTTTATGTTAATCTGGATTTCATAAGGACAATTATTTCTAGTATAAATCTGCAAAAGAAAAAAGAATGCAATAGCTCAAGTTGAATTTTACGTGCATTTTTATGAGAGTATTTCGAGTAGTCTAGAGTCGAACCAAGGATATTTTAGTAAAAGATCTTTGAATGGAAAGAGTGTATGCTTTGAATGGAAAAATTCGAATAATTGTCAAAATTTCAGTAATAAATATATTTAAGCTGCATTCAGTAATGCTTGTCTTAGACAGAAAACCCTTTGGAAATCAATTAGAGCGCGTGACCCATATAGATTTTTCTATACCCAAATCCAAATATTTCTCGAGATAAAGAAAAGTATATCAATTTTGCTACGAAAGATCGCATAAGTTTGTTATTTCTTTTATTTTATGATTAATCAATTTTAGATCGAAATGCTAAATTATAAAGTTCCGATGCAGTTTGTTCTTTCTAGCGCAAGAACTACCTACGTCACAAGCAGGTTTAGAGGTCTATTATTTGCTCTAAATTACAAATCCACGTATTGCGAAAAGTCTGCGTAACATCTGTTTTATTGCAACAGCTCCTTAAGAATGGCAACCGCTCGACTCATAAACCTCCGCTTGTTCTAAAAATCAAGGCACCATTTTGTCACACAAGAGAGCAGAACAAAAATATATAATCAAATGGAACTCCGAGCGCAGCAGGAAATGGGGATCAATTATCGGAGACGTGTGTAAGACGATTGAATGCCGAAGGAATGAAAGGACGTAGCGAAAGGAGATGCAATCGTTAGTGATTTTTCATGAATGCGAGCATTCATTCCCTAATGAGTCTATGCCCAGCTTTGGAAGGACGTCATTAGAGGAGAAACCTGGATCCCATCACCTCTTTATTAATGCTCTCTTCGTTCCCTCTCAAATTAAAAATACGTCGAAGACAAAGACGCGCAGATAATGATTGCGGGAAACGAGAACACCGGGTCAAGATATTTATAGTGACTTATTATTCGATTCACGGGAAAAACACGCTTCGGAGAAAGGTTATCTTAATCCACGGTTTGGCGTGATTTCTTTGAAAGACCTCTTGGAAACTGCACGGATGTCACCTTTCCGGATCGCAGCAATTCTTTTTTTTTTACTTTGACGATATTAACCCATTAAAGTTACTCCACTTAATTTAATTGCCGCATTGGCCTTAAAAAACATTAATCCTCCTCAAAATAACCAATTAACGGGAATTTGGACTCGATGTAGAAATTTCTTTTAGGACTCACTTGGAGGATACAGATGCAATTACGCAAATACCAATAATGCACGTTGCTATTCATCTTCAAAGACACGGTGTACTTGTGTTCCTCCAAAAGTTTTTTACTGAATGCACTATTTGCAAGGGTGTCCCGATATTAATACGCGATTTAATTCTTTATGAAATAGTTACTTGAAAAAAGAAAACTTTTTTATTTTAAACTCATCAGTATGCAATGCAACTGCGTGAGGAAAGTTGGACGATATCGGCAAATATCGGACACCAAGATATAGTTGACAAACTCAAACGCAATTGAAGGTGTGCATTTTTCCTGAGACATCCATAATGTCAAACTGTTACTGAAATAACCTTTTGATGTTATGATTCATTATTAATAATAATTATAATCACAATTATTTCGTGAATTTTAATCTAACAAGGCCAACCAATGAACAATAATCAAGAGTCAGAAATAAACATTCACCTAAACTAGGACTCCTTATTCTTCCTAAGCATGCTTATTCAAACAACACTGTCCACTGAACATTTACAATATTTTAAACATGGGATGTGCATACAAGTTAGGAATCTATTTAACTTTTATAATACTATATTTTAGATGCACACTCAGGAAGTAATTTGTAGTTGTTAATATCGCTAAGAAATAACGTAAACAAATAAAATCTAGCAGTATATCAGGAATATAAATCGAAAATAATTGTAATAACAGAGACAGGAGTCATTTCAAGAAGATATTCCATACAATTGTGTGTTCATAGGAGGCGCACACAAAACGTTCGATTGCAAGATAAATATTTCGCGGGATGAGAAAGTCAGATATATTTTAGCCATTCGAAAGTTTCATTTATGATAATTTCTTATTTAGGTATTTTACACTTCATCTATTTTTTACTTTATCTGGCAGAAATGTGGTATTCGATATTTACCCAAGAAAATTTTGCCGCTTGAGGCAAATCCTTTTTTAACAAAACAAAGCAATCGATATCCGTTGTTTAGTTTAGTAATTAAAAGGAATAATTCTGAAAAACAGAAAAAATGTTAAATTCAGTGCTAGTTGCTAGTGAATTCCATGAACACGATGTCTACAAAATTGCGCTGAATTAGTGATTTAGCAACATAGAATGAGGAGCATATTTTCCTCCAAAATTTTTCTGCTTTATTGTCTTAATTCACAGAAGTGTAATCTGTTTGCCGCAAATTACGGCTGACATTCGTGGCAAAAATCTCTTCTTATATTCTTGAGTTAATATTTAGGGATTTCTAAAGCACTGGATTCACTTTATGGTAGAATGAACCCCAATTATCGCGCAATATAGATATAAAAATTGATATACTTTTAAGATAGAAAGAAATACTTTAAAATCACTGTGATTTTCAGACACTCCAAAGATTCTCTCCAGTGAGATAATAATGATTTATTCTATATTCAATTTCTTCGATAGTAAAATTAATCACCAGTTTATGAAAATAAAGCATATTACTCTATCTTTTTTACTACTGGGCGAGTAAACTACTCTATATTGTTATTTTATTATTTTTAATACATCAATTCGGAAGTTTGAGCTACAAATCAGTTCTATCATCCGAACAACATCAGACTGATGATCAGATCTACAATAACTTGTAATTCGTAATCACAAATTTAGTATAACTTCCTCGAAAGTAAATATATATCATTGAGCGAATATTATTATAGAAGAATCATTAGTAGCATGTAGTATAGTAGTGTGTAGTATGTAGTATGTAAGGTAGTAGTAGTAGTATAGTAGCGACACAAAATTTACAAGAAAAATAAACACGTTTACCGGCGCAAGTCGTGAACGAACGTGTTTATTTTCATACATTTATTATCGATCAATATATACAAATGATCTTTACAGATACATAAAATGTAGCTAAGATTTTGTGGTTTATAGTAAGATATTTAATAGAAAAGTTTGCTAGTTCTTGATACATGCATTCTTTGACGAGCGCTTTTGCTCTTCGTAGTTATCGCCATGTTCAAATAAGTATAAAATTCAAACTGACACATTAACAGAAACATTCTCGATGGTACGACACTTGATTACAATAACGAAAATAAACAGAAAAGATGTAACAATACTATTAATCTAATTTTTTTCATCATTACAGGGACATTAACTACGATTGAAAAATTAAAATTATTTCTACAATTTAGTTCCACAGTCCCTTTGGCAAGTCTCAAATAAGTTTTGTTACTCACGCATGGCGATGACAAATTTTACTTGCCTTGGCTTTAGAATGATATCTTAGCAATTCTTAGAAGACAAAATGTTTTCTCAACTTAATCAAACTCGTAAGATTTCATAGAATTTATTCTACGATTCCAGTGGCTTTAACCCGAGAACATTTACGGTCAGGACAATATTAGAGTTCATTTGGAAGAGGAAAAGAGAGGCGCAAGTGAGTCGTAGGATCGTTAAGTAGAGAGAAAAGTAAAAAAAGCTGAGGGAAAGGAGGGAAAAAATAAGTCGCAAAGAATTATGGGCGTGTGGAAGGAAGCGGAAAAGAGAGCCATTTGTTATGTGTGGGAAAGAAAGAGGATCAACACGTATCCACCAAATAGTCAAGTACTCCGAGAGAGTAAATTCAAGACACACTTGTATATTACGCAAAGAAACAAATTATCTGATAATCGACGACACAAATACAAAGCGGAGGACTCATCCATCAACCATTTCCTTACTTGCTTCTCGACCATAACCATTTGCCATTCCGCGTTTGCATGGAAAGGAGTGACATTCCAACTCTCTTTCCCTACTTTTTTCTGCTTCCGACGGACAGAAATAAGGTTTCGGAGAAATTAGATGTCACATAGAGGGAGAAGGAGACACGCTTCGCCGTAACAAATCGAGGAAGTCCTGTTATGAATACCAACTCACCCTCATCTCTCTTTTCCCCCTTTTTCCGCTCCAAAATGTGCTAATCTCAATTCTCTTCCTTTCATTCATCTTTTCCTCTTCGATTTTCCGTGTGTTTTTGCTGGTTAACATTTCTTCGCCGGATTAGACAATTAGATGTCAAATTAGATGACGTAAACTGGTCTACGACATATTAAGACGATAGATGAAAAAGAAACCTTGTCCATCACTGGAAAAGAATAACTTAGCATAAGTTATTGTATTTCAGGACATGAGGTACGAAAGCAAAGAAGGAACCACAGGAGATAGCAAATAATAGAAATGGAAGGATAATGAAAGCGAAACATGCCACTCTTATTAATATTGGATGGAACTTATTCTAAGCTGTTGTGCTTCCATTCCGTAAATAAACTATTATATTACAAAAGTCTTCTTCCACTCGGTTGGTTCATGTACCAACTAAACTTAGTAAGTTAAAGCTTGGCTTTATAGAATCCCGTTTTTTTAATTAATATTATTTTTATTCTCAGAAATAAAAAGTTATACGCTTCCGCAGATTGCTGAGGATGGCTAAACGATCCAAAACCGGTCGTGTTAGCATACTGTTAAATTTGTAAAACTTTTCAAGTTTTTGCTTCATTTTATTTTTGTGGATAAAGTTATCTTCATATAGTCCACAAAAGCCAAACTGGCTAGATTGCTTATATGATTTTTATATTTTCCTGGCTCACTAATAGAAAATGTTAACAGTAAAGAAGGTATCATTCAGAATAATTGTATAGTATAGTATATATATATGCTTTTACATGGACTACACTGCTACAGAAGTATGATGAAATGAAAATCTAACTAATATTTATTTATCTCTAGTCTCTCGTTAGTAATGTAATATGTAGAATATTATTATGTATATTGCCACAAAATTAATTATTTATAATTTAAATTCATTAATTATTAAAAAATGGCAGTTATCGGTACTATCCTAAGAAAAGTTTTATTAAACTTTTTTCAATGCCAATGTAATATTTTTTATTTTTGTCTTGGCTTCATTGTCACTTTATCATTAATATATTATTATCAAATTTTAAAACACTTAGTTCCGTTTTAAATAGTTCCCAGTTTTTTCCTAGATTAGAATTGATTTTACTACAATTTTCATATTTATCCTCGACTCTCTTCATTTACGTATAAACACAACAACTCTAGTTTACAAATGGTAACGAGGGTCTCAATACCATGAGTAGATTTCGTTATTTCCCTAGGAAGAAAATAAAGCCACCAGTATTTCATTCATATATATCATGTTATGTCTAGATCAATTCGTTAAAGCGTAATTTATATTTATGCCTTTCCCAGACGTTGTCATTATTTTGACTTAACTCTACACACTTGTATTTACTTTTGTTTCGATTTGATTCTTAAGCTATTTTTCTATCCCTCTTTTTTCACTGCACCTAATACACCAACACGATGTATAATATCTTATTAAGCGTATTTACAGGCTGAAATAAATAACTATAGGGATATGAACGTGTGTTTTTCCTTTATATGAAATGCTATAGTAAAAAAGTTTTTTATTTTTTGAAAACTTAGATTATTAAGGTTTATAGATATTCCCGCTTTTTAGTGAAAACAGCATATGAAACTATGATAAACAAATTCGTTTATTTTTTTTGATACGTACATTTTGAAAAATACTTTTGCGCCATCGGACAGTTATTAGAGAACGCAAATCGCTCGCCATATGAATCATACGATAGTACGCTTGGCAGATTATAAAGTAGATTTTAAACATATTCTTCGTGTTTCTTTCCTTTTTTATAATTATTTTCGATTTCATCTTCAGTGCTTCTTGATTTTCTGATCTATTTCATAAGACATTTGTGGATGCATTTACATTTGCCTTCTCTTTTCCGAGTCTTTGCCTCTTCATTACCGTTGTCAGCATGTCTTACATCCGTTGACAAATAAAAACGCTATTTCCTTTACTTTTTCATTATTTCCTCATCCATCGAACTCGTTAACTTCCAATTCATGCCACCGGAGGGAGCGAGTATTTTGTATTCCTTTCCACTGAGGCACCTTCCTTGATTCCAAGTTGAAAATAACGCACGTATCTGACTATGAATAATCCCACAAAGCACTTCTGTTTCGTACTCGTTATTTCACGACCTAAAAAAGTCTCGTTTTCATCAATGAATTCATTTCTCTCATTATGAAACACGACGTGTGTGTCTCTATTATCTCACTGGTTGCTACATTTCGCAAAATCCCTAACTATTATGTTTGTTGGGACGATAAATATATTGCTACATTTACGATATGTGTGGGCGTAAAAACATTCCTATTTTTCTGGAAAAATTGCTGATTCTCATAAATATTTCTACGAACATATAGAAGATAAGTTTTTATAAATTTGAATGTGAATTCATTTTCCACGCAATTTTCTCAATTATTTGAAGGTATGTTAACATTAATAAATTATATTTAAGAGTGAGGTTATGTTTCCCTCCTAGTTTCCATATTTTATTGCATATGTTTTCTTGTGTTTTGAAATTATTATTTAAATGCAACATCATTCACGTACATCATGAAAATGAATTCCTAGCTAAGTTACGACAGCTATGATAGTGAATTTTGCGTATAAACATTAATATTTTACAAAACACCAGATAAACTCCATCAAACTTTAAGCTATTGCTTTTTAAATTTTGCCTTTGAATAATCGGTACCGAATCAATCATGCAGCCCCTTATTTGCATGTAACAAATATATACGATTGAAATGTTTATAATTTGTATTCAAAAGTTTATCTCTTTAAATCTGGTGTGTGAATGTGGTTAATTATTTCCTTAATCTTGTTAGTTGTTATCTTATAAATTCATAGTAAGGCTGTCTTTTAAAACGTGCCATAGTAATGCTAAAAAAACACTATTACACATTAGTCAGACCTGCGCTTTGAGGCGTAGATTCAGTGTAGTGGAGATGAAATTCGGGTATTTAGGGGATAGGATTCCGTCACTCATCAGTCATAACTGCAGATATAATTTTCTTTTAGAACGACGTTACTATAATCTCGGAACTTAATCATTTTAGACTTTATTATTCGGGACTGCAGATGAACCGACTATACTATGTTCTTTCGAGACAACTTAGCGTCCTCCTTTTCGAATCATATATGACTCGGTTATGGGACACTGAAAACATCAGAGTACAAGAAACTAAAATGAAGTAAACACCTAAGAGCTATCCTAAATGACACTCCTTAATGATCACTCTGCAGAGAATTTTTGAATAAAATCCACGATTTGGATTATTTACCCTTACTCCTACAATTTTATCTAAAATGAATAAGTTGGATCTGACAGAAAAGGTTCAGATACTCAATCAATACCTTTTTCATCCGGAAATTCTCCTAAATATTTAATGCTCCCTCTCTTCTTCGTAATGATCCATTTTGAATCCATTCCTATATCAGCAACTTTCTTTCTCCTCCTTTACTTGGTATAGAAGCTGTCAACATGAAGTTTCCGTAAATAAGGTTGTGACCCATCACCGAAACCATTCTATATATGAATAACCTCTTCAGAGTATATTGATTAGAGGTGTTTGAAAACTGGAAATTTCGAACCGAACCGACATCTGCAAAACTTAAAATCGAATACAAATACGGAAGATTATAGAGTCGTTACTCTTTCTGTTTCGTCAATTTTCTACACGAAATTTGCATGCCACATTTTTCTGAAGTACCCTTCCGAGAAAAATAATTTACTAATCGAAATGATTATAAGAACGAAATGATATCTGATTATAAATATATTTATTATGAAATTAAATGCTAGTTTATCAGATGACGACGATAAGACGAAGAAAATTCGACCTCCAGTTTGGGAAACTTCCGATTGGGTAAAACATCGTGTAACAAATATTTAGTGAATATAAATAAATTAGTCAATTGTGAGTGAAAAAGCACGGTTTCCAGATCATTAATACTTCAAAATTTCTTGATTTATCTATATTTAAATAATGCTGACAACATCTATAAGGTTTACTATGCTTTGCTAAATTACTTGGGAACTGTTTTTAATAAAGTAACTTCAAAACTTTATTAAATTTAGAAAAAAGATACATCTCTTAAAATGAGGATATTAAAAAGCATAGTAATTTAGCGAGATGTTCACGATTAGTATTTACTACGATGACTTAATAATGATCTGTTTCCTCCGCTTTCGATTTAATTTTCTCGATTTCTCCACAGTAAATCAGTTCCTCCTGATTAAATCGATTGCATCTCTCTCGATAAAATTAAGACCATTTGATCTCTGGAAGGGTTAACTTACGGAAATGACCCTCGTCAAATTAATCCCTTCCGCTTAAGCGATTCAATAAAAGTAACATTTCCGATCATTCATACGGCGTCAAATTAAAAAAAGGGCGCCTTTTTAAAAATTCTTCTTAGCAACGCGCATCACGTCTCCTTTGGAGCAGCGAGATTTAAAATAAGCCCCGCGTCCAGAAGAAATGTTTCCTGAACCGAATCGTCTTTCATATCTCTGCGCCCTTGCCATTCTTCTTCCCTTACCTCGGATAAATGACGGAAGAAAGTTTTATTTATATCTTCCGAAAAGGCATTCTTCGCACTCATTCCAAAAAGACGCCTTCTTTATCGCATACCTGCCTCAACTTCTGCATCTGTATTACTATCGCCAGAGTTATCTGAAGAAGCCTTCTGGGCGTCCCACAAAAGTTATCTTCGGCAACGACTTAATCTCCAAAGAGCCCTCTTCGAATTCGCTCTTTCAGTTATATTCCGAATCAGTGTGAAGAGGAAAATAGATAGATAGATTGGGCCTTTATTGGCATTCTAACCAGACCTGTAATTATTCTATCAACAAATATTATCTCGAGCTAAATAAAGCATATAGTCCGGAAAAGAACTTTACAACGAAAGCCCACGCTACGAGAAAAAAAGGACGAAATTAAAGGAAAAAATAGAGAAATTGGATAAGAAATAATAAAATGTTATTTGAATGGATAATTAGATTGATAGATTTATCCTTATTGACAAGGTTAGTACCGTTTGGGACTCTCCTCTATCTAACCACGTCTATATTTATTCTATTTACAAATATAAATTAAAGCAAAAGAAATATTATTCTTTGCAACCTGAGGTTGACAAAAACCTGTACAGCGGGAAATGAAAGATGGGATTGAATAAAATCGGGCAAACACTCCAAGAAAATTAAAAGGCAATGTATGACTAAATTTGGAAAAAGGAAATTAATACTATACAAGTATAAATACAGATAAAAGTAAGTTTAAGAATGCGGATAACTACAGAAAAAATAAAATTACTAATTTCAATAAGAGGATGGAGAAAGAAAGCTGGCGGTTTTATGCTCGGGCTAAACCAGCAGTTACTCAGGGCGCCAGATCTTTGTGACCTGTTTTTGTACCTTTGTAACTGCAATATCTATAGAGAATTAAATTTTACCTGCAATTAGAATTAATTGGCTCACATCACATTAGCCTGAAAATTTTTCAGATTGATTTTATTTCATTTTATTCTTCCATTGCTGTAAGATTTATTTAAAATTTAAAATAATTTTAAAAGGAAAGCACCAAATAGATATTAAATGCGAAAAGTTTCGTCAACGAGTTGATATCAAATGGATGACAAAACGAAACATGTCGCATTAAAATAATATTTTTTGAGTTACCTTATGCTTTCCTTTTAAAATGGTTGCCGCAATACTTCACCAAGTAAAATTTGACTACATTAATTTTACGTAATTAATTCTCTGCATGCAGATTAAGGTAAAGATGATGCATCTGAAAAAAAAACTATCCTGTAATTTTAACAATCTTTATTCTTGGTAAAAAATTTATTTAAATTAAATAGATTATATAAATTTGATTGTAAAATATGCATATATACAAATGATTGAAAATTTATCTCTATTCTCGTTTCGTGTTTGTACATGCATTTACATATAGCACTGTTATAAATATTATGAATTTAATGGCTAAATAATATATGGATATGCATAGGGTTATGTGTTTTATGTAAGAATACAACAAAATCTAGCGAAAGAAAATTAAGATGTGCGCCATTTTCTGCCTCGAGGTACTCTAGTGGTGTGGGTGACTTAAAAGAATGAGTATTAAAAAGAAATGGTAGTTTACCAACTGTGGGAACATTGAGCAGAAGGATGAGATAAAATTGGCATTCATCTCTTATATAATAAACGCTGAGGAGATATTTGGGCAATGAGAATATAACCTCCTCCTTGGATAAAACCTCCTTCTTTCTAACTAGGATAAGGGTTTGATGAGCAGTTTAGAAGAGTTTTAATTAGATACAGGGTAATGGTGGGCGAGGAAGGGAGGAAGAGAGAGGTGGAGTTAAGAAATGGAAGGAGATATCGGATGAGAAGCCGCTGCGAAGAACGGAGAAAAGATAAAGAAAATTGCACGGAGATAAGTCGTAATATAAAAGGGGAAAGAGATAAGCGAGACATGTTCGTGCTGGAGAAAGTAGATTTGAATTGATTGATTGACGTATTCAAGATTCCCCAAAATCTTATCGCAGAGCATGATTTCTTTTCCTCGATGTAGGATATAAACCCTGCGGCAAAAGTTCGGCATGTATACGAAAAATAAGGAGTGGCCTTAGTTATACGAGAAGGATGGAACGAAAAAGGGCAAACTAAATGGCGAACCGTAAAAAATGATCCGGCAAGAGAAAGAAAGTTATTTCCGCTCAGACGTGTAGGTGAGCAAGGAGAAGACCTACGAATGGAGCTCCCAAAGAAGAGCGATTTGGAGCGGAATTTATTAAGGAGGGACAAAAGAATCAAAGGTCTAGAAGTAAAGAGACGCGGATTAATGAAGAGAAAAAAGAAGGTAAAGAAGGACGGAGAGGAATAGACTAGGGGTTTGTTATCCTTTGTTTTCCTCGGAGAAACTTGTTTCGTCACGCCTTCTTCTGCAAAGCAGTGAAGGGAAAGGGAAGAAGGTGGGGAATAAGCTAATCAAGGGGATGCGGTGAAGGAAAACGTTTTTGGGGTGGGAATGATAAGAGGTGAGTGAAGAAATGAGGTGTTCCAAAGGATCGGTCACGAACCGATCGGGAGTTTAGCGATGGATGAGAAATGAGAGCCAAAGGATTATGAGAATATGAAAAATGGAGGAGTCACTACTGCTAGGAAAGAGTTGATGAAGATCGTATTCCTGAATAGTATTCAAGTAGTTTCCGTTGATCAACAGTACATACATTCAGCAGAGATTACTAAAAAATCTAATTAGAGATAGAGAGAGAATAGTGTATATAATAGAAGAAAAACACTGTTAAATTTAGTGTGGTTTAGTAACGGAACAACCTGTTTTAAAAGTCATTATGAGTTGAAAGCAGAATGGAGAACTTTCTCTTGCAATTATATCGATTAAATACACTAGTTGAAGGAAAAATGGAGTTTGACGAAGAGAGGCTAAGAAAGAAACATACATGTGAAAGTGAAATCATTCCACAATTGGAATCCACTGCTATAGAAGTCGGCAAATTGGTGATTTTTTTATGAAAATCATTCAAAAGGAACCAAATAAAGGGCATGAAAAACAATATTAAAGGATGTAGGAAAACAATCGATATTATCAGCATACTAACAACCATCTTCCCCAAGACAGATGAGCCATTTTCATGGTCACATTACAAAGTGCAAAAACATAACAAAAAAAACACAGTTTAATTTCAACACTAGTTCAATTCTATATATGTGTGTGTGTGTGTGTGTGTGTGTGTGTGTGTGTGTGTGTGTGGGTGGGTGGTTACTGGTTTCGGTGAAAAATCACACCATCATCAGAACTAATGGGATTAGTTAATCATTATTTCTGAAGATGGTGTGCTTTACACCGAAACCGGTAAACGTCTGTATATATTTTTGTGGAATTGTTGAGATTAAATTGCGTTTTTTAAAAATGAAGTTCCACCAAGTCTCGTTGGAGAAGATACGTTTTAACATAATAAAAGTAAAGGTACTATGACAACTTCGGAATCTAAATCTCTAAATAGTTATGAAGATTATTAAGTAAGGTCAGTAAATAAACTTATTAGGTCCTTAGACGATCAAAATCTTGAGCTAAATTGACTGCATGGTGAGGAAAAATTTCCAATGGCAAAATTTGGCAGACTTTTCAGGTGGCTGACCTTGCTTTACCTGCGTGTCGAATTTCGAATTTCTCTTTGCGTTTCCTTCCGGTCTCACTGAGAAAGGATAATTTTTTATGAAAATGCAATTCATTATAAAGAAGACTGGCGCGAGAAAGGCCATCCAATGAGAGAAAAAATAGAAGAGAGAACAATGAAGAATCCGTGAATAGAGTTTAAATTAACGTTGCACTCTCAGAGAAAAGGTATTTGCAGAGGGAGAAGGGCAATAAATTTAGAGGGGAAAGGAAGGAAGATTCCTGATTGGAAGGGGAGGTAAAAATCTCTAAAAATGTCAGGGGTTGCAGAGTTTGGCCGGATATAGAGTCCTCTTTCATCCTTCGCATCTTTTCCGAGACACGAGCTTGCGCATGCGCAATCCGCTTTCCTCATTCCAAAGGACGAACCTCGGTGGTCTCAAACTACCCACTAGACGAAATCCTCAACTCCAATGGTTCCCCAGAAGAGCTCCTTCGATAATATGTGCACCGTTGAACGTTGAGAAGAGGGTATTTCACCCCCTTGTTTCCTCTTTTACGAAATATTAATTTTATAAGTCAGTCTCATTCAGGGATTAGATGAATAATAATGAGCAAACACCTAAGCATCAGGACACTGAATATTGAGTGATATTCCTTACACATCCATTGTATTTCCTTATGGAGAGACGAATCCTTATCTTCTGTAATGTAATGTTATTTTGCTATGTTCTTTTATATTATGCTATGCTATATTATAAAATGTTAGGTTATTTATACTATGTTATGTTGTATATGAAAGCATTATGATATCAGACGTATCCAGCAGTTTGCTCTAATATGCTGAGTACGTATCGGCTTAAGTATACTTATATTTAATCATACTACTATTTGCGTGTGATGTTGATGCATAGTTTTATGGAATTCTTGATTATTTTTAAATACTCTTCGTGAATTCTGCGCCAAAATTCCATAAAAATTAATTACTTGCTTAAAAAAGCATAACTTGTGATCCGTCGAAGGTTGAAAAATATAATTCATGGT
This sequence comes from Pachydiplax longipennis, assembly GCA_036926295.1. Classification (NCBI taxonomy): domain Eukaryota; kingdom Metazoa; phylum Arthropoda; class Insecta; order Odonata; family Libellulidae; genus Pachydiplax; species Pachydiplax longipennis. Next base: position 4,758,823 of record JAVFKF010000024.1, on the reverse strand, counting down.
AAGTAAATATACTAGAGTATTTAATGAATTAATCATGAGTACCTAATGAATTACTTCGGCCTTCACTTCGTGCAAACTTCTAATAAAGTGAATAAATGAATTCCGGAAATCGAAATACTCTGGCATAATTATTCACCACAAATGATAAGGTGATGGCCGAATTAATTCATTATGTTAAACAATAAGGTTAAAAATTGAGTATAAAAATGTCCGAGAAAATTTGTCGATAGATTTAGAGAACTTGCTTACTTCATTAAACAGATATTAAGTGTTAAAATAGATATCATGAGACCCTTTTCAGATCAAGCAAAGAACGTTAAGTAGGAAAACTAGATTAGAGAATTTCCAAAACGTCGTGTTCTTACAAGAGCGAGAAGAGCAGTAACGTGCCAATGAGAAGGATTTGATTGCAAGAATCCTTGAAAGGAAGGCAACAGTTGCTTTCAGAGAAATTGCAGAGGGCATAATAAATACGGCCTATCCGACTGTCAGCTTAATATTAGTACATGCGATTTGCGAAGAGATTTTTTTGTGAGTAATTTTCAATTATTACTTTCAAATGAAAATTAGCAGAACAAATATTTTTTAATTTTGATGCAGTAAAATTTGTGGATATTTTTTCAGTTATTCTATGAAGGTTCCTTACGCCTTGTTTTGTGCACAATATTTTTGCTATTGCAGCTATATATGAGAAGATAGTATGTTGATAGGAATAAGCTGAAATTTCCTTTTCAGGAGCAAAGATTTTTGATAAAAAATCAAGAATATTACTGCCTAATCCTGAAATTATTGCGTAATTTTAGACTTAATGAATTAATCAGCTGAAGTCATTCTGTAACCTACTTTCAAAAAACATATTTAATGTTATAAAATATTATTATTCTGGATAATGATTGTATCTTTATCTGATATATTTCGCAATATTTAAGGTAGAATCGTCAATTTACTTTAAATAAATGCCATCCCATTGAGTTAGTTACATCTAATCTCATAACTTAATCATGTGGAAGAATAAGTTCCTTTAGTCTGAAGTAACTTCAACTCTCTACTGTACCCTACTTAAACTTTTCTCCATGACATATGCACACCTAGTCTAAAACATTACGATGTACAAAACGAACTCCGAATTCGGTTGGTGAGGAAGATAAGTGTTTCATCGTAAATGATGAAAATAGTATTGTAAATTTTCATTGAACAGTGACATTTTAGCTCTTTAACGGTATATCTTTAGAAAGAGAAAAACCAATATAATTTTACTTGCATAGTCTGGTTTGTATCAAATTTTTTTCGTTATATTTCCTTTATCGCTCTCACATCTCTACGTATTCGTAACAGAAAATCAAACATTATAATTAAAACAATATTAACTTCACTTGATATTCATGTTATAAATTTAACTTGCGAAAATTATGAACTTATTTAATATTTTAGAAGCCAACGTAAATTATTATATTTTTAACTTTCCTAAATGTAGCGACGTTTTAGCTAATTTTCTAGTACCATCTTGCGATATTTTCAAACATAAGTTGGAATCTCTGTTTCCTTTAGACAAACATAAGAAATAATATAATAAAATTTTTATGAACTGTTTATCCCTAATAAGCACTATTTTATCTTTGATGAAATAGCAGTGCAGAATCGTAAGTACAAAATTCCAATCGCTTGAGCGCTGCCAAATGAATAAAGCCAAAAACTTACCGTCAGTTTCCGATGCCGTGCAGCTTTTTAGTCCTATCAATTAATTTCCCTCCGAAGTTAAGATTTTCATCTCGTCCAATCCTTGACGTGATAGCTTCTCCTTGGCGGTATTATAACGTCTTCTTATTGCCACCGCGCCCCTGTCTTCCAATTTCACTCGCAGCCCTTCCCAAACTTAATCCTAATCAACTTCAACCGGGTCAAGACGGCCTCTGCCTACTTAAGCAGCCTCTCATCCTTCACTCCGCTGAACTTCGCTTCCAAAATGCGTCTTCCTTCATCCATTGACCTATGAAGAGCAAAAGTATTAATTTACCGATTAAAAACTCGCGGTTGAACAAGCTGTCTCGTCGATAAACCTCGGATCAAAATTCCCTTAATTACTCCACCGTTGATCAAACTCTTTTATTGGTACTTCAATTAGTCAAGTACTTTTTTAAGAAACAGTTTTTATCTGTTCGACATGGATAACAGTCTGAAAATAGTTTAGTCAAATTATTCTTTAAATGTTCTGAAATTTTTCGGAACACCGGACAGTTTTCTTTGTTTCCACTGTACCTTATTTGATCTTTTAGTATCAAGAATATTTGCGGAGTCAGGAGTGGATGACGATGGTTGCTAAGTATCTATTCATATTTTGTTGGAATTTATGATGAAAAACACAAATTTCGCCTCCTGTTATTTAAGTACGTTGCCGAAATGTCTATGGCCTTTGCTGTATAACAATATCACCATCTATGCTGTCAGTCAATAAAACCAGTATCTTACCTATTCATCTCTAATATTTTCCTCTACTTTTGATGCATCAACCCAGTGAACAGATCGAAGTACTTGCTTCATTACCGTTTTGACAACACTCTAAATTTTTCTGTTACATTATACCTTTAAATCATTGCCTGATAAAACAATTTCCGTTATGATAACGACAGAGTGGTGAGAAGATAGTTTCCTAAGATTTTCATCAGTGTAACTAGCATCTAAAGTTTCCAACTGGTTGTATTTTGTTTTATTAACGATGCCTCAGTCAAAAATTTTAGTTTTCTAGGAATATGGAGCATTTTCGAAGTATTAGTGAAAATATTTTGATTAATAAAACATAGATCCTATAACTACACATGCATTAGTACAGCATAGAGGGGTTATCATAAAATTAACACTAGGTAAATTCGAGACAAGGAAGTTAATTTCAACCGATGTAGATACCTAAATGATCTCATATTGAGGTACGGTATATACAAAGAGTAATTCAGTTGACGAAAAAGGTCTGAGCAAACAAATTTCAAAGTGTTCTTTAATCTTCAAATATTTTCATCACACCATAAAGCTTGATCGTATTAAATATACAATGATGAAAAATAAATTTATGTAATTGATCTTAGAGAAAAGATGCATGGCCACTTGTGAAATAACATCAATCTAATATAAATAGGTTAAAGCACAAAAGTGAATAATTCTTGCATTTGTTGCTCATTTTCTTATATCGTTTATAAAATTTGTTGCATAAAAGGTTATACTTATATAATATATCATACTATGCCTCACTTTAATGAAAGAAATCAGGAAGGAGTGAAGGATGAATTTGCAATTTTTTATTTACACGATCGGTTTCGACTAGAGCTCATTAAGCACTTAGATCTCTCACATTGCCTAATTAATTGCCTTCTCCTTCAATTCCTGGTAACCCTTAAATACTTACATAATCACCTTACCTTTGTTTATCCACTTTAAGTGCTTGTGTTTCTGGTATTATTTACCTGATGTGGCGTTGTTACCTAAAGCAGTCGTCTGAATAAAATATATTACGCATATTAAAAACTTAAGTTTTACTCCTTCTTCAGGAAGTTCTTTGATGACGATAAACTAAATTTGACCGAAGATATGGCTTAGAACTTTGTTACAAGCGTATATTCAAAATTAATTATGGCTATCGTAATTGATATCAAAGAATATATGATTCTGCTGTAAGGCACCCTTCTATATCGCCTCATTTCCAATCAACACATCAGGATTAAAATTTCTAATAAAAACAAAATTACTGTCAGGAATATATAATATTTAATTTAGTAGTGTTTCGTCTCTTTATTATATTATCCATACTGATTTATAGATAGTGTATGCGTTGTATACGATATACATGGGTAACGCATATTTCTAACTAACTAACTTGTAGAAGCTGAAAATGTATAAATTCTTTAATGGTTGAGAAAGCTCTCCTGATCTCTGAGTGGGGAAATCTCAAATATTCAAAGCTCAAACTTCATTCCTGAAATTCCAAATAAGAGTATGCCAAAATTTAACGCCTTTCCTCTATTAATTTAGCTGTGGAGGATATCGGCCTCTCCCGGAAACCAATTCTTGGATCAACTTTATATGAACATCTCTTTCGTAAATATCCAAGGGAAATTTTTCTTTTACAAATGATTGGTGTACTTCTTCGCGAAATTAAACATTCAAACGAAAGAGATTTTTCCTTCGTTTTATTTTCGAAAGGTTCGGTGAAATCTAGTTTGGAAACATTAGATAAAGCCTCTGGAATCAGATTCTCCCTCTTCAAGTTCCCCGGATTTTTCCATCACTTTGAATGTGGAGATTTTCTGGAGAACGCTTTCGGATATTCGTAAAAGTATCTCTGCCAACACACCCGCTAAGGCTGTGTGAGAAAAGAATTAATCCGTCATTCAAAGAAGAAGAATGGAAGGAAATTCGCTGAAGGGAAAATAGGAGGAGGAAAAAAAGGTAATTGAAAAGAAGGAAATTGGGGAGAGTTCGACTTATTAAGAAAGATGAGGAATGTAAATAAGGTTTTAGAAGGATTAATTTTTCAAAATCTGTGAATAACCTTCAGATTATTTGCTTTTGATGTCCATCGCGAAAGAGAGGTCATTTAATTGCGAATAAAAACCAAAAAAGGTCGAAAAAGTTAAACATTTTTTTGCTAATGATCTCCGATATTCAGTGTTAAATGATGAATGTTTCAAATTTGTTGAGGCCCATTTATTTTATGCTCGTTAATCCGAATTAGTTCCTTAATAAGGGGGAAATTCAGAATCGGTCATTTTCAGGATGGAGATGATGTATTCATCATTTATTGCATTAATCCTTATTGGATATTTGTACACACAGTCATTATTATAAATTATGTTACATGAGAATATAATGCGCAGGTTTTTCCTGTTCGCTCGTAAGCGTTTTATTAAGGTTCCAATGCCCTTTCTCATGGAAAGCGTGGAAAAGTGATTTCCAAGGATAAATTCATGAAATATTGCATTTCATTCACAACGTATAAGACAAAATAAATGATTGATCAATGGAGTACTGTATGCGTGCTCACCTTTGGTGAAATCGAACCGGGGTCCCGGTGTGTTACATGACCTCAGCACCTTTAAAACACTACTTCTACTGCAACTAGACGATGTATATATAATCCTCAGCGGCACAAAACGGTGGGTAATTAAACAACGGATGGAAGATGAATCAGTTGCTAAAATAAAGACGAAAGTTTCTTTGGAAGCAAAGTGTAAGTGGATAAACCTATGATAAAATTCAATTTTAACATTTACATTCAAAATTACATTTTAATAATTATTTATAGTATAGATAATTTTTATGATAAAACTTTTCATGCTACAATGACACCCACAAAACAGAGCTAAAACTACCCGGATATAGAATATCATATCAGATGGTTACTTTCGGAGAAATAAATATCGTGATTGAACAGGTTCGGAATCTATAGTAGTACTCGATTGAGGCAGAATAATAACTGAGGACGATAAAAAAAGTTCATCGCGTTCTTTTAGAAAATTTCCGTGTATTTTAATCTCACTTTAACTTCATGTCCTGATCAAATTGCGCAACATTTTATAATAGTAGTTAGTGGTGTAAGAGAACACTCGGCTTGGAAATCATTGTTCAGTAGGGTTTGCAATTTCATCAATCGCCTCGAGGCACCGCTCCTTTCAACGGAATATTTGAACTCAAAAAATAAACAAAGCTCACGTTTGCCCATTAATCTCTGAATACCACGGTTCGTAGGCATCTTGAAAGGCGAGGTGAGAAGTTAAATTTTGGAACACAAAGAGTCAACAGACAAACACCACCGACGGCTCATTGAAGACGGCCCGAACTAAACTTGCCTTTTCCTCGTAAGAGAGGGCGTTTTGTGGTAAGGAGGAGATGTATGCAGACCTCCCCTCTCTTAGCACAATGTCCTCAGTTACATGGGCTTCCCCGGGGATTCACTTTCTCCGCTTCCTCGGGAATCTGCAATCAGTCGCCGCACAAATTAGTAATGAGAACCATTGTTGGTGATAATGCAGACAAAGAAGAAAAGGAGAATCCCAGAAGGAGGAAGGAAGAGAAGGATAGCTTTCGAAGATACCGCATGAGAACGGAGAGAATAATTTTTTCGGATAAAAAAGACGTGATGGCTAAAGGTTGAAGGAATTCTTTCGAAGCGAGCGTGGCGTGTAAAGAAAAGAAAAACACGGAGAGTCGGGTTCTGCCGTGTGGAAAGAAAGGAAGAGTGGAACCTCTCTCTATTATATTCCATGTCATTCCATCGCTATGACTTCTCTCATACGAACCTTTATTATTATAATATAAAATCACCGCAAGTAGATACATTCTTGAGATATTTTTAACAAAAAGCTGAGATAAAGTATGTCAATTGCAGAGGAAGAATTTTAGAGGATTCTACCCAAACATTACCAAGAGAATACATACTTTAGCGTAAATATTTTTCTAATATTCGGATTTTATGATTAAGTAGCTTATGCTCTTTCGATTTTCGCAGTGAAATGGATAAATTGGTAAATAGTCAACTTAAAAAGTCCTGTAATTATATGCTTTCTTGTGAATATAGCCAGTGAATGCAAAAATATCAAATCTATATTTTAAAGATTAAGATAATACATTTAGGAGATTTATGATTGACCTCTTTTCCTTTAATGAACTATATAAATATGATATTATATTGCATAGTTTCATGCACGAAAATGATTGTTGGCCTAATCATAATGAGTTCGAAATAATTGCGTTAAGGCGACGGGAACCCAACCTGATTTCGATATGGAAGAATATTCATGGATTGCGCATAATGCACGCAGCAAAATGGCGATGAGGAAATGTCTAGACGAGAAATGAGGAACGTTTTTTAATCAGAAGGTCATGTTTACCATTCTGTTGTATGAGATAGGCACGTCTCTCTTGAATGACGAATTCAAATCTTTTAACATCGATGTTGTCTATGATAAGATGAATTCATTCGCTAATTTAACTAACATAGAATGTTTTCCATTTTATATTTCAATTTGCAGCATTAGCAAGATTTAAATACAGTCATTTGTTTCAGAAAGTGATGAAAGGACGCAATGTTGAAATCTTCAGGTTTTCACCATTTGAAGATCGTTGACGAAACACGTCCAATTACAAAATGGAGGTTTTTCTTTCAAGATGGTTGCTGCAAAATTTTATGAAGTTAGCACTAACCATATTTATTTAATTTGGAAATGTCTAAAGCTGAAAAGATGATTCATTTTTTATGAGAGCTTCGACTTCGTGGATCGCACCAGAGGGCGTTTTTACACCAAAAATTGATAGGAATGACATCTAATGGCAGAGGGACATGGTTACCGGGCAATATAATCACGTGCCAAGTAAACAAAGGTTATTTCCAACTAGGGCAGCTGTAAGCAAGATCTCCTTTACGGTCCATAGGTTGATGTTCACTTAACGTTCCTTTGTTCGCATCCCATTGTGTGCATTGGAAGAGGTCTTCATTCTAAAGGTCACCGCCAGGTGGAAATCGGTCGGAAAGAGTCTCTACCACAAGAGGAAGCTCTGTCATATCCATGCAAATACTGACTCCGTCGCAAATTGGCGAGAATATTACACAGTCTCTCTCATTATCCATAGTTTGACCCGTCCGACGAAGCACTTAAAGATTCTAGTAGTAGATCAGAGTCGCTTTGAATAAGACTCGATGATGCAGTGAGTCGAAATCGGCTGCTGTAAATACAAAGACGATCAGTTCTAAGTCTTTCTTGCGAATTGGATAATTATCCATGGTTTACCAGATATTAGGATCTATTATCTCCGACGAAATGGTAAATTTTAGGGAAGCTTCTTCCATTCAAAGAATAATGTATTCCGGATTCTAAACACAATCGTTAAAAAAATAGGAAAGTAGATTTTTGTTTCCCACGTCATATAAGTTTGGCGGAGATTCTCTGACTTCATTAAAGCGAAAGTTTTGCACTAAAGAATTTTTGTTTCGACAACATTCAAATACTATATGATGTTTTTATATTTTATTAATTAGTTGTTACTCATTAAAGTAGAACATTATTTATCATGTGGTCAAATTAATATTATTATTTAGTAGATATTTCATTAGTAGATTACTCTTTCATTTTTGTTTTTATCACTATTTCATTTCTCATTTAAAAGTTATCAAATTTTAATGAAAAGAATTCTTGTTCCCTAGACTTAGCAAAATTTCTTTCGGCATTCACTTAAATGAAAAAATGCTACAGTAGAAATTGATAAAATCTCTAATTGAATATTGTTGAAGAAAAGAAAATTGAATTTAACATTGCAACGGCACAGAGTAGTAATAATTTTTAAAGTGATGTCATTTCAGAGGTGTGGAACCTCCGGGAATCGAACACGGGACTTCTTTCAGCCGAACGCGGAGCATGGCATCATTAGAGTGCGTCTCATCTTTGGAGGTAAGACAAGTCAGAATTTTTCGTAACTAACATAAATATTCGAAGAAATCCAACTCTCTCTACTGAATATTGATGCTAGTTGCTCAAGTCTATAAGAAATAGTAATATCTAGTCTAGTAAGTCTAGATTTCAATACAGTGTGATTTGTGATGATATAAAATGTCCGTTATTATACAAAATGTATAATAACGGACTAATTAAGCTTTTCGACAATATTAGGCTTTATTTTGTACATCTTTCATATGTGTTGCAAGGAATTTGATCTTTTGGAAAACTTTAAGATCAACGACCTCTAAATATGGCCACTAAATTATCATTAAACGTAAATATACGTAGAATTATTCAGAACGTTTCGGAAGAGGAAAATGTTCCACAAAACTTTACCTCTTTCATTTTAAAGGTAGAATGATTTCAGACTGTTTGTTTAGCGCAGAATAATATCCAAGTTGGATCTCTTCCCCGAAATAAAAAGAACCTCAATTATTTTCGTTTTAAGAGTTGGTTTTCCAACCTCCACAGAATGGAGGTGAACAGACTCTTCTGATTAACGAATAATTCCTGTATTTTCCATAAGTTAAAATAACTTCCCCTTTTATTAAGTCGTTGCGTGGCAAAAGAGGATAAAAACCATTAACAGCAGTTAAAAAAGGAGCGCCATATAGAACGTGGATCCCGCAGAACAATCGGTGGATTCTTGCAACCAATCTTCCCTGCGAAAAAGGGATAACAATGGTCTGAAAATTGACTTCCGCTCGAGTGATTTCGCATCATGGATTTCACGTGAAGTATTCGTTTGCGCGGAACTCTTCTCGGTGACCCACAAATAAACAAACACCAAGAAGTGGCTGCTGCGGATTCATTCGCCCCGGCTAACATTTTCATTACGAAACAGTCGCAAATGAATTTTGATACGTTATCTTTCGCGCTGTATCACCGGTTTTATCTGCACGAAGGTCGTCGAACTGTGGATGGATGCTTATTCCATCGTAAGGGTTTTCCGCTAAGGAATTTCATTTTCCCCAGTCTTTTGTTAAACTGTCGGAATGCTGGGATTACTTCTTGCCTTTCTATTTGTTGATATCTCGACGGATACCTTTCGTTTATGAAATTCCGTAAAAATGAATCCCGTATCGAGCAGATCAACTTATCGCCCGCTGAAAATTTTCAATGGCGTGTTAATATGTGACTAAAATTACTTACAATTTTTAAATAAAAACTTAAAACTGATAAAATTAAGATTACTTGATTGATTAATAATCATATGTACTCTGTGACATTTGAATAGTTGGTTTGTAAAGAATCTGACGCAAAGTGTGAGCATTGCGCAGTGTTAACCCTGAGTGGATATACCCTAGCTTTGTCATCCCATGGTATAGAAGAAGTTCAATCACGATTAGTCTCCGACGAACAGCGTTTTTTTCCAGAAATAAAAGACTACATTTACTTATACATTCACATTTACTCCGCCTCATGGAGTATGGATGAAAACACCGATTCTCTAGTTAACTGTCTAATTGATATACTAAGAGGGACCAGAAGTACCTTTTTCGTGTGGATTCCATCCTGCGCAATAGTATTTAAGCGACGAGTAAGCCACCTCTTTGACACTCGATTGGCTTCCCCTGAGAGCGCGATTACAGAGCCTCCTATTTATTATATATATTATTTTATAATATTAATACTTACTTTTGAGTCACCTAAGCCCATTAAAAATTATTTAAGTGGAAGATAACATTCAAAAGTCAAAAAGTAGCGCAGCACAATTCATACATCACTAATTTTTTTAAATTTAAATAGCGAGGAACTTAGAATAAGTTGTGTGTATTTTTCTGCAAGCTGATGACATTAGGAGTAATTCTCATTCAAAACTAATGAGAATTGAAGTAATAAATCTATCAATGTGAACTATCATTCTTAGTTTTATTCGTTCGAGGCGTAGGCGGAGCTGTTAGACCTGGTTTTCATTTCGACAATTGGAAGATATTCATTGGAAATTTGAAACCGACTGCAGAAGTAGCCTTAAGTTTAATAGTTTTCATAATGTCATACAGTTTTATGACATGTACAAGTTTTCGACCGAATGCTTAGCTCTCTTCTCCTACATCCATTTCGTCTCTGGAAAAACTAAATTCTCTTAGAGAAAATATAGCTTAAAGTAGAGTACATCGATATAATGAAAGAAATGCAAGTGATGGAAAGATTATTTTCGCTCAATAAAGGGGATTTGAACATTCTTACAACTGTTTATGTACTTTTACTGTACCTTTTACCGACTGTTTAACTACAGTCACATCTTGAGAATAAACAGCATTATAGTCCACCTATTTTTGATAAAGTATTCAAATAAATCTTAAAGATCTTTAAATTACACTCAAATTTGAAATATCTTAGAAATAAGCCATTTTATTTAATAGTTAAACATATGGCTCCAGTAAAAAAGAGAGAGATCTGTAATGACCAAGCGTTATTATATTCACTGAATAACAATTCACCGACAATCTTAATTATTCTTATTGTAGGCAGCATTGAATATCTTTTGTTCAAGGAATAAACAAGAACAGTCGAGGGTTTTGGTCCTTTGATCAGGAAAATGAGGGAGTTTCTATAATTCAAATGGATACCAAATATATTCGCAACGTAAACCAGTCTACATCGGGGGATATGTAAATTCTTTTGCGGTTTTGCATCGCAAAGAATAAAGATTGAAAGAAACGATGCCTCGGAGGAAGGAAAAGTATCGGAGCACGTGCCTTGCGGTTATTGCATTTTCGCTTCTCTCCGAAGACTTAATTAGGTTTGGAGAGGTAATCTAAGAGGTCTTGAGAAGGGGTCGTATGAGGGATAACACGTAAGAAGGGAAAAAGTCGAAAAGGTGGAGTAGCAAATAAGACTCTAGAGTGGTGGGGAAGAAAGAAGAGGAAATGAAGTTAGTTTCAAATGAAAGGCTCTAATGTTATGAGTCGAGATTTGAATTTCACGATTATCGATGTGTTATCAATGTTGAAAATTCGGTTGATGAGCTGTTGCAAGAGATGACTCACGAACTTAATATTTTGCAGACTGGACTTCGTATCTCGAAACCTAATTTTCCAATGTAAATCTCATTGTAAACAAATTATTACGTTTTGTCCTGGAAATTTTGAGAATAATTCAAATATGCTATTGCTGGTACATCGAGCCACTCAGCGTATTTCGGCATTGAAACCTTCTCCCAAGTGCAAATATACACAAGCGCAATAAAACTCTCCCTTTTGCAACTTTTAATTTGACAATATTACCTACAATTTACACAATTTGTCAACATTTACCAAAAATCATTAATCTTTCTCTAGGAGAAAACTGAAATAGATAGTGTGATCTCTATGAAATTTTCTTTGATGAATTTGAACGGAGAAACTCTTAGAAAGAGAGGCCTGATTTTCTACATCTGGCTATCGTCAAAATTTGGCGGCACACAGTTTGAAATGCACTAATATAGGTTAATCATAATTTAATTATTTATATATTTTTATTTATGATTATATACATGAAAATATATACATATTTGAGAGGAAAGCATGTAATTAAGAGCTTCATTGGGGCCCCAAAATAGAGAAGGCCCCCTATGAATGATGCCCTCCATTAGACATCCTCTATTCTGCCCGTGGGTTCATCTCTTCAAATAGTGAGTGTGTGTTCGGTGCTATTGGGAAAATGAGAGACAAAATGCATTGGAGTGTAACTTCATGAGAACAGAAAACCACAGAATGAAGTACGTGGCTCGACTATGGCCAAGTATCAGCTGACGTCGCCCATAAATCGGGCATCTGAGAAACTTGCAGCGAATAACACCTTCGTTTATTTGAGAAATTGCTGTGGAAGTACAAAGAGATTGCATTTCTCGATGGTGTCCTCACGAAAATATATATCGTTTCAAGAAAGGGAACTAATCCACGAACGACAAAATTTCATCCTGAAATTTCGATAGTTACACTCTCTGATTTGTAGGACCTGTTTCCGTTTGTTTTTAAATGTTTGCGTCTGAAATTAGGATTACTGATTTAACGATCTCATAATTTTCCATTGCTTTTTGGCCGAAACTATGTGTTACGTAAATACGTGCATACATTGAATTCATGCAAATTTTGGCTTACAGTCAATACTGTTGAATTTTCACAGGAATTTGTTTTTAAAATGACTTTTTTAGAGAAGTTAAGTAGCATAATTGAGTTAATGAATATTAAATTCTAGATAAATAAACCACTTTCTCGTGAAAAAGCTGAAAACCCCCATTTCGTTCGTTCTTACTTGTCTGTTGCGCTGAAAACGTGATTTCTATGACATAAAATGATGTTTTTATCAGTTGTTTAGATAATGATTCTAAGTTTTAAAAACTACGATTGAGAATAATGAATATCCTACCTGTTTTGAAAGTATTTAATTGAATGAAAATCTCACATTTCACAAAACGGGTTCGTGAAATATCAGCATTAAAGTTCACAGAGTTACCGTTAAAAACATTAATTCGCTTCAAAATTATAACCATCCAACATTTATTTTTTTATAATTGATGAAATATTTTCCGATCCTCAAATTTCAGCAAGCCGATTCCTTATTCGCTTGCATTCTTCTATCAAAAATCACTTCGCTTTCTTTGTTCCTTTTATGATCATTTTTTAATATTTTAAACTTATGTTAACATTTGTGTACACTTTTGACATTTGGCTGTAATTTGTGTCTGCATTCGATTCATAAATAAGACACAAATTTATAACTCACGTTGAAAAGTGCATCAGTGAGCGAGTTTCCAATGTTTTCAATATGAAAGATGAATTGTATTCGATTCAAGGTAGCTTCAAGAACATTCCACCGTAATTAGAGGCTATAATATGCTCAAGGAATCAAAAACTCTAATCTGGTTTGTACTTGAACATGATAATAATAAATTATCGGCCAATTACAAAGTTTTAATTCGTTTTTGGAATTTGACTGGCAAGATTTAAGGCTACTTTGCATTCTGATGCCAATAAAAAACGTTGTGGGTGTAAAGTGAAACTAATATCTTAGTGATGGTATCTTTCATTTAATGGTCTTGTCAAAAGAGTAAGTTATGGGCTGTGTGTAAAGGTCTCTCTTCATTTCAAATTTGAGCAAACTGAGGAACAAAGATGTCATCTTTGTTGACGCAATGAGGAAGACATTCTGGTGACACATAAAATGTAGTTTTACGTTTTAATCTGAGAATTAATATAACCATTTAGCGTTTTACGATAGTAAGTTTATTTATTCAAAACCCTCGTTTCTTTTTTCGAATTAATAGAATTTAGTGTATTCCTGAGCGATTTCCTCATAAAATATTTCGTTTAGTACTTTAGAATGCTTTGCAATATCAGAAGAAAGCTTCGTGTGCTATGAATCTGTTAACTGACGGCTATAAACACTTATTTCAACCGGTTCGCATATATCCTATTTCTTTGTCGCAAGAGAATTACATATCATCTACTCCGCCTCTGTGTTTTTCCTATTACATATTATATCGACTGCTGTTTATGATTTGGATTCTGGTTTGTCTTTTTGTGCCGCATTGAGAATATTGGGCTCGTAATGGGATCAAAGCCACTTCCATCAGAGTATATAACGCTTTTATTTAGAATTAGCAGAATCAAAAATTATTTGGCTAAACTCTATTTCATTTTGCTCTTATGTCAGCCACACTTGTTTAGAGATTATCGTAAACTGTTAAAGAAGATTGAACATACATTCTGCAGATGCTCTTTTGGTAATTTAGCCTTCATTATTCCCTTAATTATTCTCGCTTTTTAGAGGAAGGAGAGCAAGAGATTGTTCGCTTTACTACGCCTCGAATCAGAAAGATCAGAAATTAGCAATTTATGTTCAGCTGCGGAAGAGATGATGAATAATTGGCGAGGAAGAATAAAGGAGAGAGATTTCGATTCCCAACAACTGTTACTTGCTCAGTTTACACGAGCCAGTGTTCTATTCTCGCGCACTGCTGGAATAGAGATGGATCCCTCTTCCGTTCATGAGGCCCTGGGGTGTAGTTTTACTAATGCAACAAGTAAAGATGGCGATATAACTTGGTTGAGGGAAGCGAACAGAGATGGCAGGAGCGGAAACGAAAGGGGAACATTTGTTGGATTTATTTCTCTTTGAGTCATTACTTAGGCGTAAACCTATGCTTATACAAGGAGCGTTATCAATAACTCACACTTAGTTATGGTTCATTAACTCATATATCTATGCGAGTTAATTTTTCCTTCCTATCCAAATATACATTTTTTGATTAAAAATGTATATTATGATTATACTGACTTATGATTCCATAGACAAATTCCCCAGAAAACACGCAGTATTAAGTTTAAAATCATATTGATAATGTAAAACAAAATATCACGATAAAGAGAAAGTTAATAAAAACAATTGGCAGCTTTCTCCAAATTACCGATGAAAACAGTAGTGTCTTTCTTATTATAACAAGTAATTTATTACAACCAAACTTATTAATCATATAACATATCAAAATGCAACTATTGTATGTATCAAGGAAAAATCCCACTAACAGTTAGTTCCTGATATGGAAATACATTAATAGTACTGATTCAATGTTGATACAAATATAACAACGAACGCATTCTCTTCATCCGCCAAAACCATCCTTCGTTTCATTATTGCTTTCTTGAATACTAAACCTTAATTTCCAATCTTTCTATAATATTATACTTATATATATATGCTGCTGATAATACCTCAAATAGTAGGTATGATTTCTAATCTCAATCTAGCCCGATAAAGTTATTTGCATTGTACATTTCGAAGGAGTTTTTTCCATAGTATAGTTGATGACTTTTTCTGCGAATTAAGATCTTTCCTCCTAATATTTTACTCTATTCCTTTTTTACTCATATTATTTTACTAATTATTCAACTATTTATTTCATATAAAAATATATTAATTTTAAATTGGGCTCTTTCATTCGGAAATAAATACTTTGGAATCCATTACGCTGTGACCTGTCTTTCTCACGACTCTAATTATATACTCTTTGCGTTTATTTTCACTCGTGGAATTTTCGGGAGCTCACGAAATGTGCGGACTCATTCAAACAGACAATTCAATTAATTCCAAGAAATAACCTTGAGAAAATTCAGAGAATTCGTCCTGAACATACATATCCTGCTGATATCTGAAAAGATCCTTCCGAGAGAAGATATCTTGATATCACCGATTAGCCCTTCGGAGGTGGCGCTACCTTTTGGTAGGTCACGTGACGTCTAATAGACACCATTTGCTCTTTTCTTCGTAATATTAATAAAATTAAAAATGAAACATTCCATTTGTTCACTAAAACCACAATTAGAAATATTTTAGAGCGAAATAAAATTTAAACTTTACTACACAACGAAACGTTTCTATGGGAGCTTATTTTTTCGCATATGTGTAAACATATTATTTCGGTTTCTCACGAATAAAAGTAAGATTTAATTATCAATCCTAATTAAATCAATATAAATGGTTTCTAAATACGACGAGAAAATGTATTTGCAGTATATACACGCTTGTACTCTTTAAGTGATTACTTTTTCGTTCACTAACGTAAGTAGACGCATGGCGAGAATCACAGAATGTAAGCATAATTCTTTGTAAGCCACACCAAGAGGAAATTCAAAAATATTCACATGGATTGATAATACCAAATTACATGAATTACAAATTATGTGCATGCATTTTAGAGTTCCTATATATCAAAGCGTATTGTGTGCACGGAACACACATGATCTGTAAAACGCCTCTACTGAGGGTTAATAATTATTATAATAAGTTATTGATTCAACGACATACGAAAACATGCATAGAACAAGTCATTCACATTATCTGCATTGCGATGAATTGATAAATAAACAATGATTAAGTAAATAACAAATTATGTACCCATTTACATCTAATTAGAATAATCATATTTACATTTCACAACCATTCTGCATTCTTTACTAATCACAGAAATATATTACACTACAATATTTAATGTAAAAATCACAATTAAATACATTTATAATAGTTCATTATTATATTTTTACATTATATTTACACTATAGTCTAAATAAATGTTTTCATTGACAAACACATCCACGTGATTAATATTTTAGTCAGTAGATGTATACATTTTTGTATATGTCAATAGATCCACTTTATAAAAATATTATGGTGTTAAGCAATGATTTGTCCAAGAAAGTGTATCATTCTTTTCACTCACCAGCCTCAATTTGTGGGTTGAGAAATTGTTTCCGCGCGAATACTTTTATCCCGTCTTACGTAAAACCTCGTTGATGGAAATGTTCCTCGGAGATCTTTTATTTTTTATTTTAGATCTCTACTCCGCGCTAACTCCGAGATATGAATTTGAATACGAGAAGGAAACGATAATAATGAAAAGGAGGAAGAGCCGCGATCTTTTTTATTTAAGCATTGAAATCGAAGGGGAAATCTCGAATGGGAAGAAAAGAGTTGTTGAATCCTCGAAGCGTGGAAAGGAAAGTAGGCAGCGATAGTGTATTAAGGGGAGGAATTTGATACTGCGAAGCATCATACGGAAGAGAGCAGAATATTACATCGAGAAAGAAGCTTTTTATGCAGCAAACGTAAGTCTCTTTTTTAAAAAGAACATACGGAGAGGAAAATTTAATAAAAAGATTCGAAATTTCAGAGCGAGCTGAGCTAAACAATATGACAGAATTCACAAAATTATGGAAAACATGCTGTTAGTGTTGATCTACATTCATAAATAACTTGAAAGCCGCCTTTTGGCAGTGGGTGTGAACTTTTGAGCTACTTTCTCAGCTTTTTGTTATTCTGTATCGTTCGCGGAAAGTATGAATGCTTAAAACGATTTGTCATAGCATCTATTTCTCTTATAATACGTTCGTTGTGGGACAGTTGCAGGGAATTCGCACAACACCGATTACGCCCTCTGCAAACGTACACTACTGTGTACTGTCAACTGTACTGTAACTGTACTTTCACTGAATTGATCAAGCAACCGCAACCTAATCTTTCAAAGATTCCCAACTTGTGCATGAGAGCATCTTCGTAATGCTTGCCTATCAATCGTAGAAATCTTTAACAAAACGTATCGCGTTGCGTATATCGAATATAGTGCTAATGCACCTTTGAAAAATGTTCATGCTATAGAAAAAACTGCGATATAGTCTGAATAATTGGGTAATCTAAAATTTGTGTATTGCGACTGAAGAAGCAGTTAAGAAATGTGAAACGATAATAATGGAACGAAAGAAGTCAGTTATCGAATCGGAAGGAATGAAATGAGGAGTTGAAAACGTGTGAAGCCCTCGATCCCAACCGGATCTCCTCCGATTTAAATCATCAGATGCAGAAATACATTCGAGTGTTTGCTGAGGGAGTGGTCGTCCAATTTATATTTATGCTCTAAGCCACTCTTTTTTGCTCGTGCCGTTTCGTTCTTAAATTATGAAATTTCATTTCCCGAGGGTTGAATCTAAATAGGAAACACTTAAATGTTAATGACGATGCACCGTGGTGAGACTTAAATATTGATGGCTACTAACGGATTTCTGATGCTTTTATGTGTCTTTTCTTTAGCATATGGAAGGTATCCGACATTAGCAAAGAACCGAATTCACTAATAGAAAACTTAAAAAATATACTTTTTAACTATTTGGATGTATATTCTTAGGTATTTTTGTAAATTTTTCAGAAAATATAACTTTTTATGCAACTTTTAGTATAGTGAATCATTACAAGTTAGCATTAAAATCTGTAACAGAATGGCGTTTATATTTAACCTCAGTATGTAAATTAATGCGACATATATAGTCATCTTAACATTCTTCAAGGTCACTTTTAGCCAAATTATTCGAAGATAATGTACAAAGAAGGATGAAATGCCACCATTTTCTTCATATTTCTTATAAACTGCTCATGAAAAAGCTATATTAATGTATATTTATGAGCCCCTGCCCAATCTGTTAATTTCAAAACACAATAATGAACTAATACATCACATTCACGTTCGGAAAATGTTTAAAAGCAATAGATTATAACTCTTTCGTAATTATAAGGGAACGGTTATTATTTAATTTTTTAAAGCTGTCCTTACTTAGTAATTGAAGTTTTCCATAGAAATGTATGTTTGATGACTCATTTTAGTACTTATGCCAAACTTGGCAATACCTCGTCACAGAAAGAGATTCTATTAACTTCCTCGACTATATGGTAGGTCTTTATCATGAAGGAAATACTAAAAAGCTTATGTTATGATGACCAAAAGGGAAACATGGTGATATGATAAATATAGAAGGTGAAGGTGTGAGTCCTTTTTAGTATTCTTCTTTACAATCGTAACAAAAATTAAATTGGAATCCTTTTAATCAGCAAATTGTTCGTCTTATTATTTAGCCTATTCTCACCTCTCATATATTTTGTGCTTATTTTCTTTCCATTCCTGACTCCCTTTTCACTTCAATTCCATAGAACTCCATTTCTCATTTAATTCTGCCTCACACGACTGTGAGACATCACCTCCTACATACCAAATCAGGATTCCAAATGGTCTTTCTTAAATGAAACACCCTCCCACGCCCACAGGGAAAAGCGTCTTTTAATGCCCAAAAGAACAGTTTCTGGTAGAACTCCACCTCACAGCTGTGGCTTCTTAACTTGATGATGTTTGACCTTCCCTTGTGCTTATCGTCGTGTGGACATTCACTACCTTTTTACAAATACCATTCCAATTATATACATTTTCAAGTATTTATCTATACTTCTTGATTTATATTCTCGACTATGCTTCTTGATGTACTACAAAAGTGTGCTTAGCTAGTGTGTAATTGTATTCTCTTGTCTTTCGCATATTTTAGGTATTACTGTCGGCAATTTTGCTCTGGTTTCTAAACCCCTTTTTCTAAGTGGGTGTTTTCCTTCAGTAGATCATTTTTCATAAGAATCTCTAATATTTTCTAGATATACAATACTTCCCATTCATTTTTCTCTCTCTTGAAAATTAATAACTGTAAAAATAAATAACTGTAAAAATTATGATGGTGTATTAGATGAAGGAGAAGACTTATAGTCACCGAAATAAAGACATTTTATTATCATTAATATAACATCACGTACAATATGAAAACTTAAATCTTATCAAATATAATGTACATACATCATGTTCTCAGTAAAGATAAGTATTCTTCGCGCTGTCAATGCGTACACGGATCAGTATTTATTTGCTACAGAATCTGAGAGAAGAGGAAAGGAAGTCATTTCCACCCAAAAGAGGTTGTGTGGGACGGAAGAGTGGAAAACAGAGGCGGACCTCATACATTATTAGACCCTGACTTTTGCCTTCAAAAGTCTCTCTTTCAATTCTGGAAAGTCGCCCAACACGTCTGCAGGCCAACGTATTCCATTTCTGAGCCGCCTTCTCCCATGAGAGAGCCCTCCCCTTAGTCGAAGGGAGTTTAAGGAATGGAAGTGACACATGTGATAAGATGGACCAAAGGAAAATAGCAATCTCACCTCTGCCGTTGTGCACACGTATGAAAACGACTTTTATTGGATTCAGACTAATGAGTCTCTTTTTATTTAGAACCCTTTTTCATATGAAAGTAAGAGATAGCATAAAAAATACGCAGAAGAAAACTAATTACAAGAAGCTAAGTTTGTTCTTCGGATAGACACATCGCGCAAAATATTAAAACACCCACAAGAAGAGGGGCGAGAAAAACGTGCGAAACCTCTACGGTGAAAAAACTAAATTATATGGAAAAGGCAGGTTTAAAAATCTGCAACCAAAAAAATGCAAGTACAGTTCACATCACTAACAAAATTAAAAGAAAAAGGTGTTTATATAAGAAAGAGAGCAAAAATTGATATTAATAAAATAAATGGAAAAATGGAGGAGAAAATATGCTGGTAAGCAATATGCTCAGTGGTAGAGAAACATAAATCTAAATATCCGATGATACAAAAATTACAGATAAATACGGAAATTGAGTATAAATTAAAAGAACAGTGGACAATATAATAGTTGGTCTTGCTACCATCTCCTTATGAATCCCCATTTGTCTTTTAGTATATGGTGTCTAAATATCCCGGTTGAGATACACCAAGGTAGGCAAACATCCGCAAGAAAACCCAGTGCAAAGGTGTGAAAAACCTAGGAAAGTTACAAATAGTTTATCTAATTGGCAAACAAATAACACAGAATCTATAATCAAATCTGTCTGAAATACCTACCTTAATGGTCCTCCTTAATGGATAATTATTCGCAGTACTTTTAAAGCAAAAAATCCCAAAAACTCATCGGTAATTCTGATGCATAGTATTTGAAGAAATACTTGGTAAACAATCCATAATTAATTATTTTTCCTTGTACGCATCCACTTCGAAATTGTAAAGAAATATTTTTATCTCCAAAGCGTCGTAGGAAACATCTTGGTCAATTTCTACGAATTTCAAACACACTTCAGACATTTACAACGCTTATTTTCATAAGTGCAATTAGATAAGTTTCGGTAATGGCTTGATAAGATAAAAAGATGTCGAATATATGTTTACATTTATAATATATACTTGATAAAGGCGAAATAATTTTAGCGCTGTTCATTGACGGTACTGTTCGTGGAGTGATAACATCTCTGGTCGTAAATCTCTCCATAGAGAGAAAAAAAGTAAAATATGAACATTGAATTCTCACAGTGGCAATGAGATATTTGAAAAATAACAAGGTTAAACTCCTGTTGAAGTAGGATGTATAAATCAGTATCGAGTCAAATGTCAAAAACCGTGAATAGAAACTCATATTTTTGAGAGTTCATTTGACATTGTGGAATTTTCTCTGAGCATATCATCTCAGAATTGAATGGAGTCCCATTGGTTACTAGATGAAAAGTCGAAAGAGAAGGGAGAGTAATAAATTCGGCAAATATGGCGTGGGAAGGGCTAATAACGGAGTGTGAACGAAAGAGGATCAACACTGAGGTGGAAAAAGGCGCCAGAAAAACACCGAGAGAAAAGGGAGAATCCGATTTTTTGTGGGTGACAAACTATATTGAGTAAAAGTAGCAAGTGACAGCTAACTTGGATATGTTTTCTGCAAACATTCCCCTGTTCTTTAGACCTACTTTTTTGTAAAGATTGAGTTTTATGGGATACGTTTTCACTTTTTTAAACAGAATATTCACGTTCTTTGAATCCGTGAGAGGTGCTTCTTAATTTAGAACATAAAAGAAACGTAAAATAGAATATTATGGTTTTCATCGATATGATGATAAAACACAAAAATATTTACTGGGGAAATTGGGAATAATAAGTTCCATGTTTCATTTAACTCTTGTCAGAATGTCAGACAATATACAAAGATACATTCATATTTTGAACTAAAATATGAATTCTAATATATTCGAATGATATCATACAAAAGAGAATTACAAACATTATAAACTATAGCGTTGAGCATCATTTGCATTCTACCATACATTTTAAATATGGAATAAGGACCCTTATTTTCGGCGCTTTGCGATACCATATCGACTTGAAAGAGGGCTTGCATCCTCAACGAAATGTGCAACAATATTTCTCAAAATGGCCTCGCTCTCCCATGGCATATTATCTAGATGGCACCTGGAACAATGGATTTAAACACATGGAATCGCATCACTAAAAATGTTTACAACATTTGTGGTTGTATTGTTTGATACATAAATACTTAAAAATAAATAAATAGATCAATATTTATATTTGCGGGTATTTTTCCAAAGGATTTCCTAACGCTCTATAACTTTCCAAAATTAAAATACCAAAAAATATAATAAATATGATAAATAAATAAAAATCAAAATTTTAAAATATTGTAGGAGGGCATAAAAATGTTAAAATTGCTGTATTGCTCGTCGCATTCTGCGATATATATTATATGCATAGGGCTTTTATGTGCTGTAATATAGCGCATGGAGGCCTTTATATAATACTTAAAGCCTTTATGTAATATTTAGATTCAAAGTATTGAATGCACAAACAATAGTTATTGATATTAGAATAATAAAGGATAATTAACTATAAGGAAATATTAAAAGGCTGAAATGTTCTAAGATAAAAAATTCTTTCGAGTTTCTTAATTTTAATATTGGCTGCAGTGGATGTTCCCATGATTCTTTATATGGAATGGATGGTACAGTCTGCAAGTTTTCGGCGAAATTTCCGATTGCTCGTTTTGATAAATTCAGGAGCATATTTGGAGGTGTGGCTATTAAGTAACGAGACTGACGCTGCTACATAAGAAAGGCGTCAAACGCTAGCAACCGATATTTGTTTATACTGAAGTCTTCTCTTTCGAATGCAGTACCTCTCGCTTCTGTAAACAAATCAGTATTGCCGTAGCCTTCGTTCTCACTAGAGTTGTTTTTCTTTTTCGCCGGAAAAATGTTAAGTGTAACAATAGAGCAACGAATTGTTGTGAAATTTCACATGAAACTTGGAAAAACTGCTACTGAAACTTATAATTTATTGAAAGAAGTGTATGGTAATGAATTTTTATCGCAATTTTTTCAAAAACAATTTGTGGAAGGAGAAGTCATGGGTTCTCCATCAAGGCAATGCGCCGTCTCATTCCTCGTTGTCTGTGAAGAGGTTTCTAGCCAAGTACAGCATCCCAGTGTTAGACCATTCGCCTTATTCGCCAGATCTTGCGCCGTCCGACTTATATCTGTTTCCTAAGGTGAAATCTGCGTTAAAAGAAACAAGATTTGAGTCCGTTGAAGCAATGAAAAAGAAAACGGCACGCGTCCTCAAGGAGCTGACAGAAAAAGACTTCCAGCTCTGTTTTGAATAATAGAAAATTCGCATGGAGATGTGTAGGGATAGAGGAGGGGTGTACATTGAAGGTGATAATAAGTAAATATGTATTAAATCAAAATAAATTGTTTTACAGCGTCAGTCTGGTTATTTAATAGCCACACCTCGTATGTGCCACAGGAGATAAGTGGAGATACTTTAAGAATGTTGTTGATTTCCTTTCAAACGTACCGATGTTATCAATGAGCATTTTCGCACAGTAATGCAACACTGGGATGGCGTTTGTCAGGATGAATTTAATGAACTAAAAATTTTAATCGGTCGCTGAAACTGTCCTACGTAGAGAAGGGCTACATGTGAACTCTCCACGTCAGCTGAGACGAAAAGGAATTCTTTCGGAATTCTCCCAGCCCTTATGTAGCCCTGATGTAGCCCTGATACGAGTGATCTTTGTCTTTGTTTATTTTCGCGAGCATTTGTTTGGGATCACCTACACTGGGATGACAATTGACTCACCCAAATCAAATACTCCTGGAGGATGGCATTAGACGAACGGTTCTGGGTTCGACTCTAGGCTGGATACTTTTCCGTTGGACAAGTTATGCTTGAGAATCTTTCTGCTAGCACTTCCCGAAGTAATGGCTTATGGATGGAAAGTATTATCCATCAGCATGCAGTATGCACTTTTACTCGTAATTTCCAGCATAGTCAATACAATCAATTTCCATTGAAATATGTGAATTGCAATCAACTGTATTGTAAGTGCGATTCTCCCACGCTTTAATTATAATGAATACTTGATAAATAAAGAGAAAATTGACGGATCTCTAATCCCCTTCAAAACATACTTTCACCTTGAGGTCCATGTAGCTTTCGACCGAGTGTTAATTCTCCTTAGAGAAATTTCTCACCCTCTGAGTGGCGAGGAATCTCCCCTTTCCAAAGCTCGCCCCTTTGACAAATTAGGGTAGTAATCAAGCAAAGTAGAGGCCATGCGTCACAAATGGAAAGCAAAGTTATCAGGTAATAACTAGTTGTCAAAGCTGTTGGGAAGATGTATAGGGGCTGACGAGGAACAACAGCCATCGTGCTTTGATCCAATTGTGATTTCAGAGGACGGAAAAATATATTTCAAAGTTGATGGTGGAATGGATTGGTACATTGATGCTGTTAAGCCGAGCTTTCTCTCACACGGCGACAATCTAGGTGATGGAAGAAGTTATCCGAAGGTTAAAAACCGAGATTCAATTATTCGAGATACGATTACTATCTGATTAAATGGAATTTCTAGATGGTATGAATTATCTTGAAAATCTGTGATCATTACTTCTCTGACAATAATAATAAAAACGTATTAGGAAAGTGTATAATATTAAAGTAAAGTTTTCAAAAAATATTCGTTTGAATCTCAGATTAGACTCGAAGAGTGAAATCTGAGTTGTTCTATCTTACTTCGAATTGAATAAACTATTTAAATTGTGGATCGAATTTATTAAATATTCGATACACGCTGCCTTCTCCGTTTGTTTCTCACAAATTTTCTAATAAAAATGAAAATCTCGCTGAAGCAAGGCTCACATTTTCTTTGTCTCCTCATAATTCACTAAAATAGTATCGCAATTGACAATAAGCATATTTTTTAATTACGCAATAAATCGTACCTATTTTCATTTTCATCGGTCATTAGCGCCTGACCCTGCTGAATTCGCGAATTATAAAACGCACGACAAAAGGCAATATTTTTGTAAAGAATTACTAGGACAAGTCGGTGAGCGTATCTTCACATGCGGAGAATATCCGACATCGGATCGGATGATTTGAGCAATGGCTTAATTGACTTAATAAATTAACGCCTTTAAGTTTCCACTCTGTTCATAATAACCCTCATATCTAAAGTTCCTTCAAGAATACAGTAAATTTGCAATGGTTTCTTCAGTTACCTTTCTTATTGTTTTTACTTAAATATGCCTCAACTGCAAAATAACTGCAAATAATGTATGCTAAAAGAATGAAAATCACTCCGTAGACCATCAAAAGCTGAAATTAAAAATCGAGTTAGTAAAAATGGAGTAAAACTCGCTTTGTGAGTTTCACTATATTTGAATTATTCTCCATCAGTGTTTTCTTTGTTATTGAATCAATTTGCAAATAATAGGTCATGTTTTGACATAAATAAAATATAACGCAAGTTAAAGACGATTATCTAAGATAACTAGATTTTCTTGCTGCAGTGTTTTGGTAATACCTTCTCAATAACAAATGCTCATACTGTGATATGAATCTGTATTAACTCTTATCGACCTTTCAACCGGTTCATATCATTGGTGATTGAATATCACCTACTCCAACTTAGAATCTTTCCCATTATATATAATATCGGCTGCTGCTAATGATGGTAACTTGGATTTTAGTTTGCTACGATCTTTCTATGCCGCATTCTCTTGGTGAAAATTGGGCTCATAGTGGGATAATTCAGACCTAGCAGGAAAAAGATTTGTTTGAATAAATTCGCTATGTTCATCTTTAATGCAATATCCACATCTGTCTAAATACTGTCCATCACGAAGATAGAATGTTTTTCTTTTGGAATTTGGCTAGTCCACCAGAGAGGCCATCTTAGCATGTGTTTTGTCGATTTTCGAATAGTTTAACTGTCAAAAATAATCCATTCGCTGAGTGAACTGAAAGAAGAAATAATTTCCTTCTTACTTTCACTTCGCAGTTTTAATAAAATTGGAAAACAAAATCATTAGAATATGGGAGTTTGTTTAAGAAAGGCTCCCCAAAATATCCGCATGAGGGCAGCACATTCTGTGTTAGAACTCAACTTATGATTTTATACTCCTACATCGTTTCTTATTCCCAGTAATGTAATTCTACTGACAAATATATGTTTATATAAACCGTATTAAAATTCACCAACCTTCGTAAAACTTCAATAAAGAGATTTATCGAATTCATTTTGTATTTTACAAATTGGAAGATGGAGTACATGAACGGCAGTTCAACTCTTCGAAAATCCCTCAAACGAAACCAGTTGATATTTTTGTTCAGAAAGCATAATCAATTAATCATTATATAAAAACAAATAAGAATAAGAATTAATTTTCAAGTATACTCAAGTATATATACTGTGTATATATACTTGAGTATACTTGAAAATTAATGAACTATTACCTTTTCTTACGTTAAGTAAATAGAAATTAGTAGTATTAGAAGGCTAACTCTCTTATAACGTGCTTTTCACTCGTTCCTCTGAAGAGCGTCTTAAACGAGTTTTACTGTATTTAATTTTCAGAATTTATTTATTTATAATCTACTATTTATGTTAGTCACTTCTGACATACTTTTATTATTACGCTGAATAGGATCAGTTGGAATCACTCAGTCATGCATAATGTTAATTTAACTTTCTCACTTCATAAGAGTATGAGAGAAAAATATCATCTCACAAACCTGTTATTTGAAACATCAGAACGATGAACATACATTTGCTCAAAAGCGGTGCATTCTAGACTTGGTTTGTGAATTCAGCACAGAATAAGCCGAGATAGCATGGATATTACTTTGGAAATATATTTCAAGCGATGCGAAAAGAACAACCCATCGAAACGTAATAAATTGCTCTCATCAGCGCCGACAGCGGAAATACATTCAAGGTAAGAATTCTCGTGAAAAACAAGAAGTTTCCCGAAGTTTCGACGGTGAAACATTCCGCCGGATGAAGGGAAAACATCTCGCAGTACGGTTATGAATACTTAGTGCGTGAAGTATCTGAAAGCGCCTCAGGGTCTCAAAGGGGTGGGAATATCAGAGGAGTGACGTCACCTTACCCTGGGAATCATTAATTAGGGTGTCGCCGCTGACAAATTACCCCACAAGAAATCGATGTAGAAAGAGATGCGATACACGTATGTACAAACATCTTAATTATCGACCGAGACTAGATAGCCGCCTTCGTCTCAACACTCATAAGACCAGATTTTAAACATTTTTATGAAATATAGTACTGTAACGCCTAATAAATTTTAACATCTTTATTCTTTTTCCTTTATGTATTTATATATCGACCTATTGAAAATATATACCGAAATCTTCCCGATATCAAGTGATCTGTACTGATTAACACCAAATAGATTTAATAGGTTGAATTACGGCGCTCCTTTTAGACTGAAATTTCTATCTTATCAAATTTTTTTCATTTCTCTTTAACTACGCAGTCCTTGAATTTGACCATGTAATTAAGCATTAGAGGCACACTTTTTCTCAGATATCTAAGCCATGCCACAGCATATGAACATCCTCCAGAGTTGGAATGTTCCTGAACATTTCTGCTTTTGAATTATAATTTTAGTGTAATCATATCGGAATATTGGCTCTACAGAGCATGGAAGACAGATAAAAGGATTTAAAAGATAGGTGAGATATAATCTTGAAGTTAATTTGAAATTTTATCCCAAAATTGCGAGGCCGCTGTTTTAATTGCAGTACTCTGGCAACCTTGAATTAAGAACTTGACAAGAAGCTCATAGGTTCAAACCAAGATTAGTGAGGCTTTAGTACACCATCTTTGGTGTTCGTAATTAGAAACAAACTTCAAAGGTTCAAACTACGTGCATGGAAGTTCGACTCAAAGAGGAATGTTCTTTAATCAAGATGAGCGACACAAACATGCTTAAATATTCCGTGATTGATACTTTTGTGATCAAATATTTGCATGCCCTATTTTGATCACTTTGAAGTTAGGCTGCAAAATAACGCGCCGATGAAGAAATCAAAGAAGACTTATGAAAGCAGAATTCCCGTGGTTTGATGCAAAGCAATTAGGTACGGAAATGGATGCAAGACAAGTTTGTATTAATTTCAGAATAGGAAAAAGAATATTTCTTCTTAATCGTATCAATTTAAGGCAAGGATGCAATCACTACGCTCATGAGCTAATTTAAAATGAGCTGTAAGCCAGTGATTTGCAAAAAGAAACATGTTATTTTGCTAGAAACGCCTGTATGAATTACTTGAGATAACTACTTTTTAACTGTTAGAGGGGACTAAGAATCTTAATCAAGCATGTGAATTAAAATTTTCGGATTAGATGAAGTATTACAATAAACTTTCATGGAACATAAATAAAATCGATATTGGGAGCACTTAAAAGTTAATTTAGAAGAGCACATTTCAAAATATTGCGTAAAGGAATGTTTTAACTTTAGCCTCTCGATAAAAATTAAATAGTAATTTCAATAATTATATGAGGGTACTCATTCTTTCCAGATCATCTATAATATGAACTGCAATTTTAAAACCAAAAACAGTATAAGACGTTCCTGCTGAAGACACTCCCTCTTAACGGTTTTCTCTCGGTTCCTTTCACACTAAGCACATGTTAAAAATAACGATTGAGACGCGTTAAGAATACTCTAATATAACCCGGATTACTAAAAAGTCCCTAGATTCACTTCCGTTGTAGCCAATACTCCACCAAGGTCGATTGACCAGAAATTTTTTACGTTTTTCTTTCCTATTTGTCTACCTAATAATTATTTCTTCATTGTAGAGTTCCACCAAACCAAAATCGAGTAACAGAGGAATAGTGCTCGTTTCGTATGAAAAGTAGACAATTCTTAAAAAGTATAAAAAGAAAGTATCCAATGTAATACGGCAGTAGTTTGTGAACACCCTAGATACCTGCAGCTTTGGCAAGAAAATCAAACAAACGAAGATTTATTTTCATTTTTCAGTTCTAAAGCACTTTTTAAAAAATTGAAGAGATTTTTGAAATTGAAGAGAAGAAAATATCCCTTATTTTTTGTTTTCTGAAGTAAAAAAATAACATTCCTCTATGATATTTATATATTCCTATCTCGGTAATAACTCGAATGAAGTGTCACAATGGGGCAATCGGAGGAGAGTAAATGTGATAACGGTGATAATATAACCGATATGGAATTAAGATTCAAGTGTGTCCAATGTAATTTGAGAGAACGCGTTGAAAATTAGGTTCCAAATGTGGCGTAGAAGCCAAAAGAGCGCTCCAACTGAAGCCAAGTTAGTTTGCTGACATCGTACACTGCAACTAGAGCGGAACATACATTTGCTTTTTCTAATATGAATGGCTGCTGAAAATGTTGCCTCAAGTTTCACAGACTCCCCGAAAATTTCTTTTACAGAAGCCAAGATTGCATTTAACGTGGCAACCGAAAGAAATATCAAACAGAATATCTTAAATAAATGGACAAAATTTGCTTACTTTGTGAAAAAGAAAGTTCGCAACTCAACTTCGTAAAAGTGTGTGTATCACGCCAGAGAGGTTAGAAAAAGTTTATACTCATAGTGCTGATTCTATAAACTCGATTCAATCATTGCAAATACCAATGGAAAATCTCAAATTACTGGACGATATTCGGCACGAATTTATAGCAATAACAATCTGCCAATATTTGATATTTATCGTCTCCAAAGGACCTGTAAAATTTTATGATTATCGCTTATATTTGGCAAAAAGTGCAATCTAACGATCCTATTAACGATAAACATCCTACAATATAATTCTTAAGATATCCGCTTTTAACGCAGATTTTCCCTTCTCCTGTTGTAACTGTCAATCTGCCGCAGTCGATAGAAAATTGTATTCATTATTCTTTCCTAATTATTCATCTGATAAAAATTGCTTTATAGTAAAGAACAAAATGACTAAAATTAAGCAACAAAGGAAGGCGTCATATAACGAGAAGGCAACCAGTATTACGCAATAATAGTTCGCGAATTCTCTACAGCTGTGCTAAGTTTAGCAAATCAAAGATACGAGTATCGTATCTCTTTGTTCTCAACTTATTTAAAAATTAACGCGGCCAAAACCCCTTTTGATTTTTAATGTAAAAGAAACAATATTTGTAATATCCAGGTCACATCTCTCTTATAACGCGGATTCCACTAGGTCTTCAAAAAGAGTCTTAAGCGGCTTTTACTGTATAATGTACACTTTCACCAAATATTAGGTATAAAATCAGAATACTCTTTTAGGATTTGTTATGGATATAAAGGGATCTTGGAATAATTTTAACGTGTATCTCTCGCGGCATCGAGTTAATGGATTGACCCTTCAGGAGAACAGTCAATATTCTCCCCAAAATACCAAACGTAGTAGTTTTTAGATCCCTTCCATTATCTCAATGACCTACTGAATTCTTCAATAATGTTTTTTCGCCCCGATTGCGTCAACCTCGTTATTCCGTTGTTCCCAAAGAGATTATCCCCGGGATTAGTCAGCTATAAGAGAATCCCCATCGGCCTTGCTAACTTTTAGTGAAATCCCAAAGGACGGTCCACTTTTTCCACAATTCCTACCCCAACAAAGTCTTCTTAAACATCCACACTTATTTCGCATCTTGTGAACTCTCAAAGAGTTATCGCAAAAGGATTCAAACAGGACAAGTATTCCCAACCCACTCTGCGTCGGATGTGAAGGAAAAGTAATCTTTTGCTTTCTTTATTTGATGTCCAATATAATAATGTCTAATAATAAGTTTGTTCAAACAAAAAGCCGATTTTCTCAGTAATTCTATGTAGAAATTACTTCTTATATTATGCACGTAAAAGTATTTTGACGGTGAATCTAATGTAATTACTTTAAGAGCATTTAGTTTTATATATATGTTGTATCTGTTAAATATGTTTTAATTCTTAATGTCCACTATCTCTTTCTCTTTTTTTCCTAAAATATTCGCAGGTTTCTCACTTCCGCTTGTCTTCGTTCCTGCAGTGGAAATTTTTTGTGATAATAAATATCAGTCCATCCATCAAACCAATCATTCCTTCTTTTCCTATAAATACTATATTTTATAGTATTGCTGAAATATGAACATCTACTCACTACAAGCAAGCAGCCTTTCGGCGTGTGGCAGGGGGAGTAAACACCGTTGCTCGAGCTACTTCTTTAGCTTGTTGTAATCGTTCGCAATAACAATTAGTCCTTCAAACGATTTGTCATTTCTATTATTAGACGTTGATTATCGGATCGACCGATGGGTGTCTGATAATACCGATTCCGCCCTCTGAAACCAATCGTAGCCTAGCTTCTCCTTACTTTCAAGGATTCCCAAGTCTCAGAGTATCGTTCGTAACGCTTGCTTTTTTACCATTTTTTAAAAACAAGCGATGCGCTTTGCGCTGCTCTTTCTCGAGTGTACACATTTCAATGAATTCATACATGTACGTACATTGAATAAAAGGAAGATACTCGTCCCAATTTCACCCTATGTTTGTGTAAAGGAGAAGCTCTATAAAGAGGGAATTCTTCGCATGTTTTGCTGCGAACCCTCTTGATGAGCTGCTTTTATTAGTTTCAGAAGTGCCCTAAGTAATTTGGTTGATCCATAATGATGCCGCTAGAGATTACACTTGTTTGAGAAAAGTGGTTATTTGATGAGGCTCTTGAATGGAACGCTACTTGAATAATGCAGTTCTTTCATCGAGACAAGGAAATATATTGATTTTGAAGGAAGGAATATTAACTCTTATTTTTAGCAAAATCACTCACTTTCTTTTTTCGAAACTGTATAATAAATGTATAATTTATATTTAAATCTAAATTTTGAAAATTATTCTAGTTGAAATTGATTGTTTCTTGATTATTCTCTTACCTCCCAGATAAATTCATGTATTTTTAGAAATTATACGGTTTTGCCTGTGGTTTTCTCTTAATTGGTCGTCAAGTGTCGGAGAAAATTACAAAATGAAGTAATGCATGCATTTGAATCTTTTACTCGCATATTTACTGCCCGACCAAGCAGACCAGCAAGTGCCTGACCAGAGTCCATCTCATTTCCATAAATCTGTTGTCATAACAAGCGTCACTTTTATAGCCCTTTGTTATTATATGAATTACTTTCACAAATGAATGCTTTGGATGAGCCCAAATCTACTCCATTCCCAAATGTATGACAACTGCCTTACTTTACATTAGCTCTCGGATTTTCTCATACTTTCGGCACATATTATGATGACTTTGCTAATCTTCCCCTATTATGACATATTATGATATAAACAGCAATACTTAGAAATATTTCATGAATCGT
Source organism: Pachydiplax longipennis (assembly GCA_036926295.1). NCBI lineage: Eukaryota > Metazoa > Arthropoda > Insecta > Odonata > Libellulidae > Pachydiplax > Pachydiplax longipennis. The sequence goes on along the minus strand of JAVFKF010000024.1, from coordinate 4,726,497 downwards.
GCAATTACCTGTTAGTAGAAACATGTCGTGATGAATGGAATATTTTTGATTTATTGTCAGAGATAGAAGGAAACATAATTTGCCATACAATTCTTATCCTAGCTTTAGCGTTTCAACGGTTACAAGACCACAAAAACATCAAAAAATCACCGAATGCCAAAATATAATTTATGAGAGAGGGAAGGAGGAATATTTGGCAAGAGACGAGGTAACCTATGGTGGCTATTGTTGACATTTAAGTAAAGAGACTGCAAGATGGGGAAAGGGGGAGAGTGAAAGCTCGTTAGAAAAAAGTTCAGAGAACTGAATATGCCATGGATTCGATGAGCTATTCTAGGCGTCTTGAGTATAGAAATATTCATTTTCCATCCTTTTAAAAAAGATATTCTTTTTTCAGCCACGCAAAATTCTTGGACTATATCGTGGCTTTGAAATAAGATGCGAGTTATAAATTTAGAAAGTAATTAATAAGTAGAAAATTATGAGATAAAACCAAATCCGATGACAAGGAAATAAGCAAAGATTTAGGGATGAGTTTGAGGCAAAGCTCTTTACAAACCATAAGCTGAATACTAACAAAAGACAATCGCAACAAATAGTTTATTCTTTTCCACTTCTTCCTTTCGGATATTGTTAAAAAATTACATTCATACTTGCGAATGACAAATTAATTGTTATCCTATTATTCTAACAAATCTTTGTAAAAGCAAATTGTAGACGATGCAATCCACCCTGGCCATGAGTCGAATTAGCGGGAAACAAAACAATTTATGAATGCATTTTACAAATATATATTTAACCATTTGAATACAATCATATTGGAAGATAGATGTGTGTGCACTTTTAAGCGTGTGGCATTAAAATTGCTACGACAAATTACAGAGTAATCATCATCGTGAGTTGGAATGCACTGCTATATGTTGAAATGCTATTTTGTACAATTAAATATACCTAAGATTAACTATTTTTCTTAAAAATAAAAATATTATCGATAGAGAACATTACTTGGAATATTTATCACTGCCGTTGATTAGAGAAGGAGTACATAAAAATACATAAACAACTATCATACTTAAAAAATAGCAAAAATTTCATCATTGCACGAAATGGAATATCTTCTCAACTTCACAAAATAAATTAAATAAATCTATCCATCTATGACTGGAAAAACTCTCTTTTCCTATAAGTCACATTCTGTGATGAATAAGAACAAAAAAGGAGAACGTTTGCGATAGAATTCACGAGGAACTTATTCATTCGAAAATGCAGAAAAAATGTAGATGAAAGTGGAGGAGTAGAAGAAAATTCATAGTTTAGGAGGACAGAAAAAATCAAAGGAGACATATTTACGTCGGCGATAAAAAGGGGGAGATTGCGTCAAATGGAGAGATCGCAGATGTGCAGATAAGGAAACGACAAAAATTATTCGAAGACAGAACGTATAAGATAAGGACGAATCAGTAGGAAAGGGAACATCGGAAACAAGTGGAGAAGCAGCGATAGGGGAGATAAACAAATGAATCACAGGGAGCGCAAGGATGGGGGTCGTTTGGAAAATACGTGGGAGAAGAAAGGAATCGGATGATAAAAGACGAAAGGAAAAGAGTGGAACATAAAAAACGTGCGATAACGACGGGAAGAAGAAAATGTTTTGTGCCATCGAGTCGAGAGGTTGAAAAGTTTTGACCGAATAGCGCATCCACTTTCTAGCAGACCGCCGCTCTATTTTGGATGCTCCCCAACTCTCGATCACACATTTGTTACACAGACGACAGGATTTACGGTTTTAGTCAGGGAGCGGCGCGAGAACTTTTCCACCAAAACTCTTTTTCCTTTTTCATCGCACGTTTTGTTATTTTGATGATTTTTTTGACTCGGTGCCAAAAAATTGGCTTTTTTCGAAATCGGTTTCCGTGGGGTCAAAGTAATGTCCCAACGAACGTTAATCACGTTCAAATCCGTTGAATGGTGTCTTAGAGACTCGATCGCGGATGATTCCCGTTGAAATGACGTCTTGTGTTTGCTGGTTTCTCACTCCTCAACCAATGTGATTAACCCTTTCGCTATCTTATCCTAAGAATTTCTTATACTTATTTTAAAGTGATTGGTTATTTATCCTTATGCATGAAATATTTTCTTCGTATTGTTTCTGGGATGTAATCAACTACCGCAACTACTTCACATGGTACCTGCCCACGGTTTCGGACCACCGTCTCGTGCAACACATATATGTGTATATACAATTATAATCTAATCTATATTTTATTATTATATTATTCTTTATCCTTGTGAATACATATTGTTTTGTGTGGTCTCATTAGCCAGCCGTAATCTTCATAGGCGAATCTATGTTTATTTCCATAGAATATCGAATTTCCAAATATCTTCTACGATTTTATTGCTATTGAATCTATTATTTGAATGCTATTTATCTCTCCGACATATTTGAAGCCAATATTTCCTTTTGCTTCGTTAAAATCTTCGTTTAATGTTTATTTTTATGCATATTTATTTTATTGTGTATTATCTATGTAAAGTGTACTTGTATGTTTTTCAATATGTCTTAACCTCCTTTTTCCGGCAATTTTACTATATTCTACTATACTCCGGCAAGGGTCTAGGACAACTCGCCGCCGCCAGCTCGCCGCCGCCGACTCGCCGCCGCCAGCTCGCCGCGGGCCCAACTCGCCGCGCGCCCAACTCGCCGCGGGGACAACTCGCCGCGGGGCCAACTCGCCGCGAGACCAACTCGCCGCGGGCCCAACTCGCCGCGGGGACAACTCGCCGCGGGCATTTTTTAAATACGTTTAGAACTATGAAATTACTCGTTCTTCGCAAGGGTTTTAATTATCTAATATCATAGAAAGAAGAAACTAAGAGATCTGCTAAATTTTACGGTAAGACCATAGCACCACTTCATAGAAGCAATTAATCCTTGTTAACCCTTGATTGGTTTCGTGGGGTCGATATAACCCCAGGCGATGTACTTCCTTTGATAAAACATAAGCTATTTAAGATATTTATATGCCAATTTTTTACTTTACGAAAAAAACATTTTTCTAATACGAGAAATCGATTCTTATCATATATTTCACATTATAATAAATAAACATTTATATTTCATTATTGACGAGTAAGATTATGGTAAATTTTACTTCTTTATTACATTCGGGATTTGATTATTTTCCGCTTTAATTGTCTCATAGAAATGTATCCTTATCTCATTTCTGCTTTCCAACCAAAGGTGCAGTAAGCTGAATAAAAATATTGAAAACGGTTGTAAATAATAATTGTTATATATTTATTAAAAATTGTTGTCAACAATTGATATTTTAAAAAATACAATTACAAAATGGGGTATCAGTTCCCAAAGGCTAGATTATGCCGATAGACCTACCACTGTAGTGCATCGTAGAGCATGTATTAATAAAATAATAAATTTTATGGGTTGGTGACATTGATAAGGAGTGATTTTACGATGTTTAAATATTACTAATCGATTTCCGTGGTTGAAAACCATTAAATAGAATGTTCGATATATTTCTGTAGGAAACTGTATGGGGTTTCGACCATGGCAGATCGATCATAGCACGTTTCAAAATTCCAGTCAGTATGGAGAACTTACAGGGGAATAACTCAATGTAATTTGCCGTAAGGGAAGAAGTTAGCCTCGCGCAGGTTCGCCTTTACGTGGAGCTACGGATTCGTACGGGTATAATTAAGATTCGTAGTTTACATTTATCAATTCAAACTTAAATTCCGATGAAATTTGAATAAGAATAACTTTTTCAACTCAATAGTGAAAATTTTATGCTTTTATAGGAAAAAAAAAACAAAGTTAAAAGCAAAAATTGAATGAATTGCCGATCACCCGTGATCATTTTTGAAACTGCCATCACTCTCTTACAATCCAACATAAAATGCTGATTTTTTCTTCAATTGCTCACTGTATTATCTGAATGCATAAACATTACATAAGATTAATTTCAGAGTTACCACATCTTAGTAAAAAATTATTTAGTTAGAGCGTAACTCAAGAAAAATTCGTCGTGCAGTCCAATTTATACGTCGCCTAAAAGTTTTTGGTTTCTCACGTGAGGAAGAACGTGTCTCGAGAGAAATCGAGATAAATGTTGTAATTTTCATTTACAGTTTGTTTTGATGCGATATCTTGAACAGAACTTTAGTTTTTGACTTTTATATCAAAGAGCGTATTCCGCTTCGGGCCTCGAATCGCCGGGGCTTCGGAACCTATAATGCAAAATACTTGTATATGCAAGATATGGTGTTCATTATTTTTCAGGTACTTACCAATGAGTTATGTTATGTATAGGCGCTTAAAAAGTATTGAAATACTGTTTGAAAATTATTCAAATTTATTTTTAGAAATCTGATGAAACTGCCAAATTTGCTTACTTTTGATTGCTTAAAATCAACTAAATTCTCAGATTATCTTAAGAAGGTAAAAATCTTTTCAAAACAAAATTTGGTTAAAATATCTTGATAAGTTTTTGTTTTACCGTGGGAATTACACAACCTGGGGTCACATTCACCCCACGAGACTAATTAAGGGTTAATTGCGTTTACTGTATTACGTAAAGATCAGTTAGGAAGGAATATCTTTCTGTGAAATCTTTTTATGAAAAGTTGATTTGTATTTAATTATCAGTTGGTATGCATGATCCGATTTTGTTCTTTACATGGTACTTACAAATGAATTACTTAATATAAGGGCACTTAAACCATGATCTGTTAATTATATAATTAATTACATTTATTTCGTAGATATGGTAACACTACTAAAATGTAATGCATTTTATCGGTTAAATCAACAAACTTGATTCGTCATAGCATTGTATAGCAAAATTCTGGTGATATTTTAACTCCCAAATATTATTTTTCATTTTGAACCTGATATTTACTGCTGAATTACTTTGTAGATCACCGCTAAAAATAAATAATATGCTTATTATATAATTACTTAAATTAATTATTGTAATTTGTTAACACCGTATTAATTGCATACATTTCGTTTCTCAAAATTAACGAGATTATCAGATCGTAAATGTAGTGCAAAATTATTTATACAAGTAAAAAATTGGCATATAAATATCTTAAATAGCTTATGTTTTATCAAAGGAAGTACATCGCCTGGGGTTATATCGACCCCACGAAACCAATCAAGGGTTAACAAGGATTAATTGCTTCTATGAAGTGGTGCTATGGTCTTACCGTAAAATTTAGCAGATCTCTTAGTTTCTTCTTTCTATGATATTAGATAATTAAAACCCTTGCGAAGAACGAGTAATTTCATAGTTCTAAACGTATTTAAAAAATGCCCGCGGCGAGTTGTCCCCGCGGCGAGTTGGGCGCGCGGCGAGTTGGGCCCGCGGCGAGTTGGCGGCGGCGAGTCGGCGGCGGCGAGCTGGCGGCGGCGAGTTGAGCCATTCCGACTCCGGCAAATTCTACTATATGAGGCTTTCGCATGTTTTTCACACCTTCGATTTAGTGGGTGCTTTCCTGCTGTGAGATATTTTTTCTAAGTGTATACTTGGCTTTTAAACATACAACTTAGGTTTTCATCTTTGCTCTTTCTTATTCTATCACTTTCCTTCAACTGTCATATGACAAATGATTTGATCTAAGAAGAGACTATTTAGTCTCGATTTTACCCGAATAAACACCTATTATCATTATATCTCTTATAAATTGCACAAAGTATTTTGGTTCCAAGGAATTTTGATTAACTTACAGAGCACCGATTTAAACATGAGAATGTCATAAATAATTGTGATAAAGTACATTTCACACGTGTGGAAAAGTTGGCGGAGTGGAAGTTAGTTAATTGGCGTGAGTGTGGTTGAGTTAGGAGTTTAAGAAAAGTAACAATCAGTGAATTAATTGATGATTCGCTTAGCCACAATTTAAATTATTCCCAACATTTTCAAAGCATCTTGTTTACGTCTCGTAGTTATTTGTATAAAGGGAGAATTGTTTAAAGCCCGAGAAACAACTTTTTCTAATATATTATTATATTTACATTTTACTTATATATTTAGAAAATTGAGAAACTAATTGTTCCAAGTAAGAAAGGAGATATTTTCTATTTCTCGAAAAAATTCCATTACTCTGGAAAATGGTATCGCCGTCTTTACAGCCTAGTTTACGCACGACAGAATTAGATTCTATTGATATTTTATCTTTTTAGTTTAGTGAAAAATTTTCTACATTATTCTGTTAGTAAAATGCTGGTTTTTCTGAAGTAAATGTAGTTAGCCGAAATAAAATAGGACATGGAGGAAACAGGCTAGATACATGGCATATTTATGGAATTGTCAAAAGGAAGAAAATAATTCATCATAAACTTATGAAAAATCAGTTTCTAACGTCCCCATCCAATGTCTTTGAGAATTATCTAAGAATCGATTATCATCGAGTGGCAAAAATATTCTATATTCAGTAACGCCTGTTTGAAACATTCCACGCAATTGTATCGTCAATTTTCTCGGAAAAACTTTAGATAAGACGCAAACCGCGAATGTTTTCTTCTCCAGATTTACTGCAGCCAATTGGCTTCCTAATTTCAAAAAATTGCTCACATAATCTGTATTGCCTCTTCTTTCTTAGCCCTCTTGTTTGTGATTGTGAGAAGAAAATTAAGATATGGCGAAGCGGAACAATTTCTACCCTTCTGTCGGAGCACATTATAATTCTGACAAGAGATGGATCTGTCTCTCTCATGATATAACATTAGATTAAAAAGTCGCTTGCTTTTTATTTCAATCTCAATTTGTAAACATATCGGAGAAATCAGAATGGAAGGGTAGTGTTTTGTAGGCTTTTCAGTGTAGTCTTGGAGATATCTCCTCATTGCCGTTAAAAAGTTCTTCCCTAATCGTCTCTCTGGTAGAAATTGCTTCTTTATGGAGTCGCCGTAATTAAATAGCAGAAGAAGGTGCTCTTTTTGTCCGAAAAGCAAGCCATTCTTTTAAAAAAATATAACGAAACGGCAGCCAGTCCTCTCCAACAAGTTCGTCCATTTCCTGGATCTATAGCTATTGAAAATATACAAACTGAAGAATTAATCTTTCCGTATAAAGGTGTAAATCACTTACTTAAATGATAAAAAAAAACATTCACTTTTATTTTCCAACGTGCAGGAAATTAAAATTTCTCATATCATGGTAAAAACCTATCCCATTCATAACGGTATTTCCACTCGGCCCTCCCGAAATCGTCTCAAGTTGGTTTTTATTGTATGTAATTTATCTAAATTTCGAGCAAAAGATTAAGGAAGTTTCAAAATTCTATTTCATGTATAAGATATGAAGGATTATCTGTAAGCCTCGTCAAAATACAAACGAAGAGAAAGAATATTGATAATCAAGTACACATTTTAATTCAATTTAATGAAAATTTATTTAGACAACGACATTATAAAAGGCATTTAAAGAGAATTTCCCTTTCCTGGTGTTACTATTTTGACAACACTTATTAGAAACAGTGCACATATTTTTGAAATAAAAAATTATAAAATATAATAATATTTTATTTCATGTTATCTTACAATTTTTAAGCAACTTAAAATTATACTACCATCACCAATTATCGCTTAATGAAATTCTAGCATTAGACAAGCAATCACATTAAAATTAATACTTAATAGTCTCAATTTCAATGCGATTGATTTCTTACTCTTTTTAAATGATACGAAATTTTTTATACAGTATTTCTATAATATTTTATTAAAATAGATGGGAGGAATAGGCATAAAGACAAAAATCATAAAAGAACGAAATATTTTTCGTATTTATCTTGAACAAGACATCCATTTTCAAGTAAAGGGATTCCGTGTGAGATGAATCAAGCGTATTTATTCGACCTTCCATTCACTTGACAATTCAATGAGCACGTTTAGACGAGAGATGCAGCGTTCACGTTATTCGCTCTCATTAGAGGACCTACTGATGGTGTCTCTATTCTTTGCTGTAATTGAGGCAAATTTTCCTTTCATCTTTAATTACAGCAGATGGTTTGAGTACCTGGAATGATTCGGGTAATTTTTTTATCTTGGAAATGGAGTTCTTGTCAATTTTTCAGAGGAAAACCGTAGAGGCTTTCCTTATCTACATTAAAGTCCTCTTCACCTAACGTATCAGTTTTGTTATTATCTACAATTAAATTTGTTTGCAATTATAATGAAAAGCAAATCTCTTCCCTCTTTTAATATTCAACAGAAAAAGGAAATTGATTATCTATATCACCTAAGTATTATCAAGACGATCCACAATTTCTGGATACATTAAAGTTCCTAGGTCCATTAACCTCAACGCCTTCATATGAAAATCTCTTTGAGTGAATAGGCATCAGAAATAAGAAACAAGATCGTGACAAATTTATGATATTCAATACAATTTCCACTTTCGGGAACTTCGTTTAGATTTTTATAAGCTAAATAAAAAGTATTATATTTCTTGCTGTCACGTATGAAGAAAATCTCTCGTATATGTCTTACCTTTTTTCTTTTTATTAACATCCAAGCAGCTTGTGCGATATCAAATGATTATCTTGAAATTCCTCAATATTTGTAAAAGGAGTTCATTATTAAGGGATATTCAACAGTTTCTTTATCTGAATTGGTAGACTTTTGTTATTTTATAGTTTCTTTTGACTATTCAAGTGCTTCTGAATCATTTTATAATCTATTTGAAGTCACCACAGTGATATTACATATAAAAAGCGGCCTCCGGATAGCCAAGTGAGCGTTCGCCTTAGTAGTCCTGGCTTCGATTCCAGACAAGAGCGAAAGGACGCGCATAAGGAATACTAATTGATATAAAGCATATTTGTCTAAATGGGCCTCCAGACAGCCAATAACTTTTGTTGAAAGCGGTCCCGAGTTCAATTCCCGTTAAGGTATCACGTGCGAAAAGACCTCCACTCTTTTATATTACGGGTAATATTACTAAGACCCGAAAGTAGTTGCAAATATATCAGAAGGTGAGACTGAAATTTCGGGACTCTCGAGAGCGCCGATTTCTTAATTTTTCACATCATCTCAAGTATTGCGTCGGAAATAAAAATACCAAACAAAAGGCATTCTCCCCTTTCGTATACGCCCATTGTGCAGGTCTTCCGTTGCTTTTTCACCTCCCCACACCTCGGATCATCCCAATGGAAGTTAATTTAGTTTATGGCGACCCTCCCCTCCTTCAGCACCTTTTCCTTCCGATCCCACAAGCAAATTACTGCCCCCGTATACGCGAGACTTCCGTTTTCCCTTTGTCTGCTCATACATACACTCCCTTACCTTTGGAAAAACCCAGCAACATTCCCTTCCCCACCTAGCCCTTGCTCCAGCATCCTAATTACTTCCTATGCGCGGCTAAATGATGATCAATGAGCAGCCGAATTTTAATATTCCTCAGCGGTCCCTTGTCTCCTTACAAAAGGGGGACTGACACGGGGATTAAGGCAATCCAACCGAGAGAAATTTATAAAAGGATTTTCGCTTAACTTATATTAACAACCGATGTGAGGCAATGTTAAGGAAGAGTATTAGGCGATGTTGCGAAAATGTGTGCGGAAGCCGAAACGAGCGTTCCTTCCTTCTTCCATAGCTGTCGCGAAAATTTTCACGCGAGTCGGCGTTCCTCTTTTGTTCGTTTTGATCGATTCCCTCGTCAGAAGCGCGATTCATCGCCGAATACATTATTTAAAAGGTTCAAACTTCGTTTCATTTTTATCTTATTTTCCCTAAAAACCGCTAGCTTTGACCTAAAAGAGAAGGTTTTGTATCTCAGCCGATTTTTAACTGCTCGAATTTTATCACGCCCAAGAGTTCTTTAACCTTCCGTCAGTCGCGGCGTTCTTTTGTTTTATGATGGTTTTTCAGGACCCGTTTCTGTCGCGGTGGTCCCATCAACAAGGCTTTGGTCCACGGCGAGTGAATCAGTGACGAGTGTTGTACTACATACAACGCTCCACTGGTCCGATTATTTTTGCGTTGATTTTATTCACTTTTTAAATACATTATCGATAGAATTATTCTCGTCTTCTAATTATAATTTGAAATAATACAATGAAAGGAAGTCAGGAGTGTACTATGGGATTAATTCCATCTGATGACGGCTATTATTCACTGAAACCGGTCGCTTGCAAATAAATCTGTGGAAAAAGTATATTCCTGCCTTTTCTTCATTTATTGCGATAGAGCTTCTCAAAACTACGCCATCCTCCGTGAAATTTAAAATTTGCCATGGAGTTATCAATGATGAAAGCAAAGGGACATATCCTTTAATTTCGTATACGATAATTCAAAAATAAATTATAAATGTTTCGCATGAAAATTACGAATTTTCCATAGTATCCCATTAAATATATTGTATGCTAATTATTATTGAATGCAAAGAAATTGGAAATCGGCTGTTAATGAATCCGACCGGGAAATTAAACATTAGTGAATGGTGGCATAGTCGCCGAAATGCGCATTGGGTGTTTTTCAGTAATCCGCGGCTTCCTTTCTCCTTTTGAGGAACATACATATCTGCCGATTGGGGAGTTTTTAGAACCTCTTATTAAAGTTTAGACGTAAAAAATATAATTAGTTCAACCTATTTTTAATATACGACCGAAAAAACCTGATGCATGGAATACGACTTTTCGTGCCATAATTTTGGGCGTGACTGATGAAACACGCCCAGTATCAGAATATTAGAAACAGTCTTCCTTTCATTTTTTTAATTTCCTCGGCCTAAACACCATAAATCGCATATAGCGAGTTTTAAAAACTCGATCGAAACCCCCGCATTAAGAAAAAAAGATTATCGACGTTCTTCCATTTTCGACGCTCATCTTTTCCTTGCTCTTCTTCCCTTCGTAATAACTCGAATACAAGGGCTCAAACCCGATTTTTCTCCCGCGACAAATCGGGGGAAAAACTTTTAATATTTTCATAAAAAAAGGATCTCTCCCTTTCCATTAAACGAATTTTCCCTTCGCGAGGAAAATGTTGCCCCCGATCTTAACCGATCCCTAATCCGGTTTTTCTTCCTTCCTTAAACATTACCGTGTGTTCAGCCATTTGCTTCCCTCGGTTGCATGTCGTTACAATAATTAATAAGATTGCCAAAATCGGTATATTTTCATTTACTGCATCATCTCGACATACCTTAAGGTTTGTCTTTTGATCTTCTAAGCGTCAACGTCGTATTGAGAGACTTAAAATAGATATTTGGGAGCGTCCTTAAGACCCAATTGTTTCAGGAGTTCATTCAGTTTCGACAAATATGAATGATTACTCCTGAATTTCTAAACTCACTCAAGCGAATAAAATTGTTACACTGCAATGTTTCGGGTGAACTCCCTTTCAAACCTGTACTGCCACGTGTCAACTGCTTTGGTAGAGTAGGGGTAGATTCAAGATCTACAGTCAATCGGGGGAAAAATGTAAATTCACGTTTAAAGGTGAGACTGATAAGTTCCTTCTTCCATTTTTAATGTCGTCAATAATGCTGATAAAAACAATTAATATATGTGTAAATGGAAATAGTGTTGAGATGGAGTGGAAGTAATAATATTCGACGCTGTTATCCAAGGAAAAAAGATCCACACACAAAGAAGGGGTGTGTGAAAAACCTAACTTACTGACAGCAGAAGCTAATAGATGTAAAGGAAAACTTAGTATGAGACGGCAATCAAAAATACAAAATATTACCAAAAATGACATAAAATGAAATCAATATTTAGACGCATAGAAATTATTCTTTTATGATGAGAAAACGATAGAAACCACAGTATTAAGATAGAAAAAAGCTTTATATTACATTGGATTACACGGAATTGAGATTAACTTCTCAAAGGAGGTAATAAGTGTCTCCAAGTTTACAGATAAGTCACTTTAATCCACTTGTCTTTTACTTGTCCCCTTAAATATTCCATTTTCCTCGCCCCTCCCGTTGTTATAATTTTAAAGAAATATAACGTGACAGCATTTTGCGTATTGTTCATTCCCATCCGATTTCTCACTCCTCAGCAACCGAAGTTCCCATTCATGCACACTTCCTCACCTTAAGAAGGGCACCCCTGTCTAGGGAAACGGGGCATTGAATTTGCGATCGAAGGAACTGCCTTTCATCCGTGGAGGGAGGCGAAGGGTTGGTAAAGAAGATTGATAAAAAGGGAGAGGATGATAAGAAGGAAGTCAGAGAAAAATTAATTTAAAGGGGAATATGGAAGGTGGAAGATAGGAAGGGCAATGGAGGCGTAGATAAATATATATACATGTATAGATAGACTCATTATTAACAAATTCCTCCTAACTTCGTTATAATATTTACAAGGATTCATTGATAACAAAGGAAGTATGTGCAGATGATTGACCAAATAAACCACACGCTGATAAATTAAGGGAACATGGAATAGCAATGCTAAAATTTGTTCGATAGCTGAGATCATTTCGCACAAGGGATTCCACCGGGAATCGAACTCGGGACCACTTACATGAAAGCCGAACGCGCTGCTATCCGGGAACGATAGAGGATGGAAGAAGGAGCAAAAAGAGTGAGGAAATGATAAAGTGATGAGGAGATGCGAGGATAATGCGAGGAGAAAAAACTCGAACAAATTAAACAGAAAGGAAGGTTAGGTATGAAAGGATGTATGGTACACAAAGACAGATTGCTCAAATGAAGATACGCGTAAAGAAGTCTATTCTAGAAAATACCGAAGCAATTAGAACATTGATTGTCAATTGTGATAAAGTGATTGTTTTTCGCTTGGTACGTTCCTCCTCCTTATTACTAACACATGATAAGCAAGTGGATTCAGTGCATTCATCCTTCTTCGGAATGAAATAAAAGCAACGAATGAAAGGAATTAAAAAGCGGGTATGGATGAAGAATGAGCGACACAAAAAGAGAAGGAAGAAGACACAAGAAGAGGAGGATTTTGAAGAAAATGATGAAGGGCAGTTATGAAAGGCCGTAAAGAAAGGAGAGCTGATAAAAGGCGAGAATTGTTATTTGTCTGGCTTCGATTGCGACATTCCAAAGAATTCTTTAACAAAGAGTAGTGTCTGGCGCGATCTAAAGAAGAAGGGTTGAAATGGGGGAGCGAAAAACGATGGGAGATGAGAAGACGATGTTATGTAGCGGAGAGATATCCGGCGAAAGTTTGAGGTACCTGTTCGGCTAATGGCTGACATACGGAATGATCTACATCTCACTATCAAATCATGAACAGTTGAAAGGAAAATCTACTGGAACAAATATGCATATAAATCCCATGAAAATTAAATTAGCTATGCGACGGCGGGGACCATATCTCACTCTCTTTGTCTTTATTTCTTCATTAATTTAAAGATTCCTAAGTAGGAGGATAGCATGTATATGAGAACCATTGTCTATGGGTTAACCATTATCTATGGGTCTAATGCCATTTCTTGTACTCAGTTCAGGTTGAACATTCGAAAATGAACAGGTATACTCGTATAGGAGAAAATAATAAAATGTGAGCAACAAATTATTTAAGTATATATATAGTAATACAATATGTATAATTTACTAAATTCGTTCATAATGAAAAAAATTGATATAAAACTTTACGTGATGGAGTGCGGATTAATTTACCAGGTGCTGACAGTTAAGAGTGAAATGCTTTATAGCAAAAGACATCTTTCTTCTTTAATTTAAGATCCCCTCCAAAAGCATCCATATTCTTCTTCTGTTTCAAGGAAATGCTAATATCGAGGGCTAATATTCTTGCGTTCGAATAAATCAAATAAAATAAACGAGAATATTAGCTATCGATATTAGTATTTCCTTGGAACAGAAGGAAAAGATGGATGCTTAACCATTTTTGTAGGGGACTGTTCTATCCTTAAATTAAACACGCGGTTCCTCTTCTTGACTACTAATTTCACGACGTCTCGAGTTTCATTATCTTTTCAACATCGATTAATATTCGTGTACTCTATCATCAAAGTCGCAGCAAAATGCTCCGAGTAATACATTGTTTCGAAGTCAATGGAGGAACACTTTGAGGCGCTTCGTCTTCGCGATATCACATTGAATGAGACAATGACCTTCTCTCCCTCGAAAACCCATTCCTTGAGCCATTATGCGGTTTATAAATTGTCAATCCATGGAAATTACTCTGTAATACCGGTCTTTGAGTCGAGTTGATGAGATATCATACTTATTTTCCCCCACATTGTTCAGTTGTTTAATCTAAGTGAATGTTGTCTGGTGTAACGGATATTGACTTGTGTGAAGTTGGTACTATTGGTCATAGACAGATAAATAAGCGTCGTCTATTTTGGGCGAAGTTGAGATTATTAAGTCTCATCTTCCATTTTATTAATTGCTTATACAAATAAAATCATATTAATAGGTGCTAATCAAAGGTGATTTAAAATGCATGGAGAATAAGATAGATTTTGTTTTGGATAATAATTCTGAATGGAATTCTTAATTAATCTGATGAAATTTTCGAATTTAAATGAAGTTAGATAGAGCATACTTAAAAGTAAAATAAACCAATTTGGAAGTAACATGGTGTAAGTCCTTAAGCCAGCCACTTTCACCTCCTCAAACAAATCATTTTCCCAACTCTTTCATTTTTCTTTCTTTCGCATTTACGTACTTGATGATGCATCTGCGCTGAAGCCGCTCTATCACTTATATTTGTAGAATATCTTGAGTATTTGTTATTCAATCTGATGCTTATAAACCATTACAATTTCCTTCCTCGACTTTCTGTTCAGCAATAAACAATTTTAGGACAATTTTCAGTTAAGTTTACCAAAACTTTACAGTAAGGGTCACGGCTCAGTAAGCGATTTTACTTCACTTGGTAAAAGGGATAACATTACTGCATTAACTTTTTTTTTAAACATGATGTTCAAACAGTTCCATACATAAATTGCACCTAATTAATTGTCTTTATTTCCCAAAGATATATCTTATGAATGTAATGAAAGATATTCATTTTCCAACTGATGGAATTACTTTTTAATCAAGCATATGTTAAACTATGTTCGAACAAAATTTATTGTTTTTCTCTCCTATTTATATTCTACTTGTACTCACCCTATATTTTATTTATATTTTGTCTATAATTCCTCTATATTTTCCTATTTATCCTTATAAGTTTACCTTAAAAATGTCTATGAATGACGGACAATCCCTTCATAAGGCTAACTTCATGGGTAATTTTACTCCTTTTAAAATGTCAATCTTTATCGGTATATTTTTTTCAGATGAAATAATTATATTATTTTTAATGTTTGCATGATAAGGTGTGCGACCGAAAAATAATCGGCGAAGCTAACTTAGAGGTCTAAGCTGTTATTTATGGTCATTGATAGAGGTTTCCTTTGGAAAAGCGGATGGATTCAGAGGAAGGCATCGTGAACGCTCCATAACGTGGCGATTCAATGAGTGGTGACAATCGTCGCCTTAGTAACGAATTACACATCAGCCGACGCCCCATTTAACCCATCCAAAGAACTCTCATGCCAACCTATTCTCCTCTCGCATTTCACCATCTTATTACCTCCATCCCTTTGCCTTCCTTCGCCTCCACTCGAAGAAGAAACATTCTGATACAAAGAGGACTTTCTCTATCCAAACATTCTCTCATCCTTGCCTCTACTTCACTTTCGCATGTGTCAATCTTCTGATTTCCTTTGCTTTTCAACTTACATTCTTCTATATATATACTTCTGAAATTTCCTTTTTTATACAGCAGAACCAGTTTAAAACGATTCCCTGCTTAAGACGCTATCCCGCCTATTACGAGATTCTCTCTAAGCACCTTTTCCACAATAAACTCCTGTATGCATATTTTAATAGTACATTTATATTACATAAAGCTGCATTCGATCAGAATGATGTATTTCTTATGAGGATATTTTTAAGCCGTCTGGAGTCGAGCCGAGGATACTTTTGATAGAAAATTATCGATGTCTTAGGTCATTAGGCATCGTTTGAAAGCGCGTAAAATTAAAGTTCAAAAATATCTTTTGTATATTTCTTATGAGAGTTACTGACATGGAATAAATAAATACATAAATAT
The DNA here is from genome assembly GCA_036926295.1 of Pachydiplax longipennis. Taxonomy (NCBI): domain Eukaryota; kingdom Metazoa; phylum Arthropoda; class Insecta; order Odonata; family Libellulidae; genus Pachydiplax; species Pachydiplax longipennis. The sequence goes on along the minus strand of JAVFKF010000024.1, from coordinate 4,710,420 downwards.
ATTCCCCACGTGGATTATTATGTAAGATAACCACCTTCTTCTCATCCTTTTCTGGATCCCTACCTTCTCTAGTTTGGGTGAGAGTTTTTCTTAATGCGTACCGCTTCCATCGAGGGATTCAGTGAATACATTGCAAAAAGATGGAGAGAAAAAACGACCACTTACGCTTCCACAAAGACGGGAAGTGTATCCGCCGCTTGTTCAAACAATCTCCTTCACATATTCTCCATTATATTCTGCCGCTTTTGTGTCAGGACAACATTTATCGGAACTCACGTTCCACACCTACATTATTTACCTATTATCCCGTTTAAGATTATCTTTTTAAATTACTTAACTGCGATGCTACTTTTCAATTAATAGCCAGGAAAGGTTTTGTGAGTTCTGAGTGGCTGCTTTGGAAATTGGAAAAAACCCGGTTGAAATGCTTTTCAGAGGAGCAAGCTAAAACCCTACAAAAAGTCACTCCATCCTTTTCTTAGGAATATTCGATTTTGAATATATAATGGTCACCATTCAAACATTGCAGTAGAATTTATTCTCATCTGAGAATAATAGTTGAGTAATGATAAAGATAACTAATCCACGTTATTTAGTGATATTTAAGGAGAATCTTAAAAGGTAAAAATTTTGTCTTTTTTCTTTCGCCGTTCCGTACCGTTGGAAATAAGCGTGATAGTTCGAGAGAGCTTTCCTTTTTCTTTATTAATTACCATTTCTCTCACTTTTGGCAGATATTTATCGTGGAATTTATCAGTCTTCAGTTTCATCCTCTCTTGAGATACGCCTATTCTGGAATATTAAATGCCGGCGAACACTATCTATCCAGACATAACTTTGAATTATTCATTTGCTGTTGGCAGGCGCTTCCAATGGATGGCGCATGGATTGAAATATTAAATTGGGGTCTCATATTTAATTGCTCTTGATTGTTCTGCTGCCTTCATTGCTGATATAAAGGGTCTTCTTTTATGTGGAAATTATTCCGTCGAAAATTCTTTTATGCAATCACTCTTATTTTTATGATAATAATGTTATATTAGCGAAGCATACTTGTTTTTAAATTAACTACTATCGATTTGATTCAATAAGCTCACTTTTTGGTTTTAACCTTAAATTATGCCATCCTTAATAGACACTTAAAGACATGGAAAGGGATACATGTAAACAAATATGATGTCAGTAGTAGAAATAAAACAGTACATCCATTTGAATGTTCTTTGAAGTTCTTTCATGCAGCTTCAGATACATAGCACACATAAATTAAAAAGAAAAGTTATACAAGAAGTGAAAAATTGAGACTTGACTGGAAGTCGAACCTAGGTCTCCCACTTTCCGAGCAGGTATTCTAACCAACTGAACTACCAAGCCACGCCTCTTCACTTGAGTAATCGGGAGCTTCTATGAGCAATAGAGTAGTGCTCCACTTAGTGTCACCAGCAGTGGTCCTCGTTGACCAAACAAAGCAATGTTATTGAGAGAATAAACACAAGTATAGAAAGGAAATTTCACTTAGCACATTAATATGTGCGACTATTGGTTAGAATACCAGCACGGAAAGTGGGAGACCTGGGTTCGAGTCCCAGTCAAGTCACGATTTTTCACTTCTTGTATAACTTTGGGTTTAGTGGCACAACGTAATTTGATAAGTTAAATTTCATTTCCATCACTTGTGTAAATTAAAAAGCACAAAGTTTTACTAACCATCAATGTTTTATTTTAAAACAAAATTACTGTTGATTTTTAATAATATTCTATTTGAAAAATATATAATCATAATATGAAATTTCATTATAAATTGTGTTCTATATCAAAGTTTCTCATTTGAATGTTGCTACAGAACGTTTGAAGCGCCATACAGAAGTTGTGGCAAATATTTTGTTTAGCAAGTGAAAATAGTTATAATTATTAATATAATAAATATTTTGTTTAGCAAGTGAAAATATATATAATAAATAAAGCATTAAGACCGTATAACAATAGAGAGTGAAATCCCAAAAAGGCTTGATATTGTTCAAGAATGGCCCCTACGTCAGTATATTCAGTCATTTTGGTATTTGCTTTCTTACGAAACTTGTTCTAATTTTAATGCCAAATATAGAGTCTGAATCAACACTGAAAAGAATATTTTGACATACGCATGGATGAGAAATTGAACATATTTGCAATATTATTTCAGTAATGAGCCAGAACAATTTGTACTTTTTCCACAAATCTTTTTATTATAAACATTAAAAGACAGTAAAACGCACACTAGTTTCGGAGATTGATCTCCATCATCAAGTTTATTATGGAGATCAATCTCCGAAACTAGTCGTGTGTGTTTTACTGTCTTTTAATGTTTATAATAAAAAGATTTGTGGAAAAAGTACAAATTGTTCTTGCTCATTATGGAATATTTCCACAAGACATCACAGCCTGAGACTGTGAATTTCATTTCAGTAACTTTTATTTCTTATTAATCAATAATGATTTGAATAATATATTTACCTTGATGAGCCACAAACAGCAAACATCACCTATTTCCGATGGTTATACTTCATATGTAAGGCTTCTATAAGCAAACCCCGTACTATAAGGATAAGTTGCTTTCACAGTGTAAAATTATTCGGTTACGAAGTCTCTGAATTAACTGCATTTAATACTTAGCGCAAGGAACATCAATAAAGAGCTTGCATTTTTAACTTTATATATTTTATCTATCTTTTTATAAGTACTTATATGGATAATATCTGGAAAGGTTATACTTATTTATAACTTGTTGAGGCAAAGATTTTACTGTCTTTAAAATTACAGGAAAAATTGAATTTAACAGAGTGAAGGCGAAGGAGTTGTCAAAATGAGAAAAGAAGAATCGATATGTCGCGAAATTCGAATAGTTCTTTAAATCTGAGATTCAGATTCGGCATGTCTGCCGTTGACTCTTTGTCTTAAGTATTCTATTTTCTTTGTTTGTTATTCTTTTCACACAAAGGTACGAGTGTTGATGTCATATTTTCCAGAAAATTTTACGGAGGGATTTTTACGAAATATAACCAGCTTTCAAGGCTGCATGACATGAAATTAATTTGTTACTATTTTTGTATTAATAGAGATAGAGAGTACATATATAACGATGTATTAAGTTGTGAACTAGTTAGTATGTCAGATTTTAAGGAAACCTGTCCACATTTCACACTTCATTACAAATCCACCAATTTGATAGCCGTCGACTTGAAGTCTGATGATGATATATGAATTAAATCTTTTTGTTTTTCGAATGTGTACTGAAATACTGTATGTGATTATGATTATTCTGTTTTGGAGAGTTGGTACTCATCGGACTTCTAGTCTAAAAGATAGTGGAGCGCTTCTGTATCTTATCATGTAAATATCACTTGACAATGTTAATGGCTGCCACCTGACAATAGTCTAACTTCAGCATGTAATAATATTATTAATAAAAACTACGAATAAATCTCACTCCAGAAATAGGAAAATCAGTTTTGTTGTTCTTGTATAGGTTCCAGTTATTTTAGTATGACGGATTTTATGGGAATAAAATCATAAGAATTTTTAATGTGGTGCTCCTCGATCTTTCGATTTAAATTAAGATTCGTCGCTTAAATTGGAAGATTTCAACTATCAAACAGATTTTAAAACAGAAAATAAGTTCACTCTCCACCTTTCTAATGTCATAATTGATAATTTTCGTTCCCATTTTGACATGAAGCAATTTCCACCTGACGGATAAATGGGGAAGAATTTTCAAATGATCGAAGGAGGCGGAGGACATCTCGGTAAGGGAAGCGCTTTAAGCAGGTAGATTGTCTTAAGCGGTATTTTTACCATGTGTTGTGAGTGAAAGGGACCGCATATTAAGCGGGATATCGTCTTGAGCTGCAGCTTCTTAAACGGGTTGTACAGTATTGTCGGAGGAACGGAAGGATTCGTTTACACACCGCAGTAGTCAAACTCAAATCTATTGAGAACCCTCTTATGTATTCTATGTGCAATCATCCGCTGCACTTCGTTTCACCAATACATTTCGACTCGGAAAAGCAAAACGTAACATCACTGCAATTCGATGCCCCGTTTTGCGTTCTTTTCAAGCATCGAATCCACAAAGAAGAGAGCGGCCAATTGACTCCAACAGTTTCATCGCACCAATTCCAAAATTGGTTTTGCTAAGATGGCAAGCATAACGACGCAAACATTTGTCGATGGATCCGCACAAACAACAATGGCTTTCAAATTAATTGCTTCGTTCTTTGAAGGCTCTCCTAAATAATTAGCTCAGTCAGCGGTCTCTCCCTTGATTCCATCGCCGTTTTGCAATCTGCACACCATTCTTTTCTGCACCATCACTTTGATCGGAAACCTTTCTCAAATATTTTTCCAAGCGATTTCTTTGACGGAGAAAATGTCACGACAAGGGTTAATTAAAATTTCCCGGAGTAATGAAAGTCAATGAAAATGAATTACATTGGATTCTCGAGCTTCCTTAGTTACTGCCTCGTTAACTTCGGGTTTGTTTGTAATTGAAAGTAATTAAACATTTGCTGAATCAGATGAGGATTATCAGAGGTGTTTTCACTATTGATAAATGTTTAACATTTTGTGAGAACTATCAAATTGGTTGTTGGGTAGTTGCATACAATAACACACTATTGTAAGAATTCTTCAAAGACGTCTGATCAAAAGATATATTTGTTCACTTGTTCCCTGTTTGCGAATCTGAGTTTACTTCTCTTACAATATTTGTTTTACTTTAAACCTTTGGAATTGTTTTACATTGAGAGTGGTCTACTATTAGTGACAGTGTATTTTGCTATAATTTGAGGAAGGACAAATTTGAATTCAATATGCCTAGAATAACTGTTTCTAAAAGATCTTTTGTTTTTATGAACCCAAAGATTTACAATATGTTATTACTCCTTATCTGAATGAATGATGCAACGCAGCCTAAACAAATTTCAGCTTGCCAAGTCTTGGCTCCATTTCAATAATTATTGAAGTTTATTTTGAGTATAAATTGTTTACCTTTATTTATTTCTTATTGCGGAAATAAGCGAAAATTTTGTTATTTTTATAATTTATCTGCAGGACGGCTTCTATAATTATGTATCTATATATAAGTTTTCTTAATTCTGGCAAGCTAAAGATTTCATTTTATTATTTCTTTCATGTGAAATATTTTGTAACACTTAATGCAACGAATGAAAGTATAAAAATATAGTATTTATCTACCCTGCTACAATTTCATTGCTTAAAACATTCGGTCTGGTAATTGACGAGGTAGCATTCTAATACCGAGGTCACGGGTTCGAGCCCCGGCTAATCGCACTTTTTTACTTTAGGAATGGTTGATTGTGTTATATTAAATCCGTAAAACTTCATTAAACCAAAACATAAGTTTCGTTTCCCCGTCTCCTGCTGCGGGTTAATTTTCTCCGAACGCCACCTTTACGAGTAAAACACCAAAATATTGTTCTACTGCGATCTTTTCTCAAGGCTTTGCTTTTCTTTCGAATGATATACGACGGAAAGTTTGATATAAGAAGAGGCTATTGGGTCTCTATTCCGCCTGAATAAGGACGCTGTATTATTATTATTTCCTTCGAACCGAATAATTCTCCGCCGGTTGATGCTGCGTTGCGGGTACAGTAAATATGAAATACAGTGCGCCAGAGCGATTTTTAGAGATCGAAAATGTTGGTGTGATAGCATTACTTACGCAGTTACATGTAGTAAGAAATAAGTATCAAAAGGTTGCCAGAGATCCAAGCAGATAGTCGCGGTCTCCTTCGGTAAAAGCTATACCGGGTTCGATTCCCAATAGGGGACATTATGTCCGGAATGATATTAGCTATCGAAGTACGTTTAGCAATACTATCACTATACTGATAAACAGTATACTGTAAATGGTGTGTAATGAGAGTAAACCTTTTCTTACTTAAACCTTCCATTTGCCAATTTCCAATTGGTAAATGACGAGGCCATGAATATAATATAATAGAACTAACTGAACAAATATTAAATCAATGACCCAATGCATTGCATCATAAGACAGTAATACTTATGCCTTTGTCTTCCTTACTGCATTAGCTATTTAGCCCGATTTTCTTTCCCACTATCTTTACATTCGTATTTTCTCCATGCACAGTTGTGCTTTTTCAATTGACTCTGCGACAAACACCTTACGCATGACCTGTTTTATATGATTGTTTGCGGACACCCGCAATACAACGGTCAATCCATCCGTCACAACAGTCGAATGAACTCTCTCAAGAGAACGCGGCCTTTTTCAAAATCTCTATCATCCGACAAAGCGTTACTTCCTTTTAATTGCCCTCGTGAGCACCTCTCAATGCACTGTTTGTCCTCCAATCACTATTCAAAGTATTTTGATTTGGTTAGAAAGTCTATTTAGTGATGTAAAAGAAGAGCAAATTCGAGGTACAGTAAAACTCGTTTAATATGCTCCCCTTACAATTAAACTCTTCGTTTTAAACTGTAAAGCGCTTATTACAAATAAAGAGGGCCAAGACGCCCTTTCGTTTGTTTTCGATCCAGCAAAAAATTAAAAATTGTCATATCTCGTTTATAACGCGGACCCCCCTGAAATGAGTCATAACCAGGTCTTATATGTAATTTACAATAACAAAATTATGTGCTTTAGAAGGAGAATATATGGAAAATAACATTGGTAATCTAAGGACCAACTAGTGTATTTAATCGCTTTATTGATGCATTTTCTCTTCGTATCTTTGCCTTCATTAATAGCTTCTTCCTCTACCGTCTATTCTTATCTGCAGCATATTGGAGCATTAAATCCCCTTTAACTCTCTTCTATTTTATTATCACCGATGGAAACAGACATGATTTTCTCTCAACAAAAAACCAATTCGTGATTAATACTCGCCCCATTTGGCGCTTTTCTATTGTCAGCTCATAATAGGTCAATGATAATGTCTCTTCCAATTTCTTGCATTAATATTTCACTTTCTCTCTTTTCTTTATCTTGAGCTTTCATCTCATCGCTATGTTTAATTTGAGCGCAAGATATTTCGACTTTGAACAGACTCAAAATCAAATGGAGTGAGAAATACTTTCACATTAATCAGAATCAAAATTATATCAAAGGAAATGATAATTTTATATATCCCGAGGAAAAACGAACTCGAAAAAAAGTTTGACAAATAGTAGATCCGATATTTAACATAAATGTCCTGTTAAGCGATCTAATCTAAAGAGTTACATATCTGACCTCTAATTTTAAAGTTAATATCTTACGGTGTGGATGATACTCATTTACATTTATATACACAGCCTGCAAGCCACCAAGGGCGTGTGGCAGGAGGTGCAAAAACACCGATATCCTTGTCTAACTCTAGCTGCCATTATATTATCTAATCCTCCGTGGACCAGAAGTTGTTCTGTTCTGAACTATCTGTTCACTCGATTATGTCCAGGAAACACCTTTTTATTTCTCTCGGAGCTCAAGAACACTGTTAAATGGTGTAACGAATCTCCTCGACGAGATCCATACTGATAAATAACTTCCATCAAGTCTTCTATCCGCGAGTGAATTCCGCCCGAGGGATTATACGATATCCATATACTGCTGTCTCTTTTGATAAACCTAGCTGCTCAACGATGAACTTTCTCCACATTGGGGAATAAATATTCAAATTTAATATTCAAATCGTCGTAAAATATGAAAATTCTAAATAGAATTCAACGCCTCAGGACTAGAACTATCTCGAATTAATATTTAATCTCAAATTAATATTTCTTAAAGGATAACGCATATTTGTTTCTCTCAATTAATCTCTATGCCACAGACTACTTTTCTCTTTCTAGTTCTCTAGTTCCGCCGTTTGCAATCCTCTCTGCATTACCTTGCACTTCCCTCTTTTCACCAAATCCTTAATCTTTATTTCTTGACGCCATTTCGCTCTAATCATATCCACGCAATATATTTGACCCGCTATCTCCTTTCTCACAACACGAGCATTTTTCGTTGGCTCCGACGTGCCCTTTAATTTTTTGCTTCATTGTACATAATAAACGATTACCTGCCCGAAATGATTTGTGTCATATAATAACTCCTACGCACAGCTCACAGAGTTTATTTAAGGAAAGAATTGCTTTTATGCCCTCCAGCTGTGGGGCACAAAATTAAACTCTAAAAAACAGCAATTTGGGGATAGCGAGACTAAAAAACGGGGCAACCTTTCCTTTAAAAGGTTTTTTGGGTGGAATACAAAATTTTTTCATTTAAAATTAAAACAAGTATTAGCTTTCGTGATAAGTATTTTATCATTCCTAGGCCATTTCCTCGTTTTCCTCTTTAGGGCGTTTGAATGTAAAACCTTGAACAACATTAATTATCTTAATGTATATCATATTAATATTAATAACATTAATTTCGACTGGTGTCGGAAGTAGCTCTTCTTAAAAAAGAGATGATACAAGTATGTACGTCTATAAAATCTACCGGTAATCGACCAATCAAAACTCAAGAGCAACTTCCTCGTTTTTCTCCAAAATATGGAATGTTCAAATATACAGTCAACTCCTTTAGCAGCATTCCTGGTCCAGATCTTCCTCCAAATCTCTCATTTCCACACTTAAGAACAAATTGTCCCTTTTACATGGACCGATTTCGGGACAAATTTGACGGCCAATCTTAATTCGAACTCTTCGAAACATTGATGCTTCCCAAAATGTATCTGATGCATGAATAATAACGTGATTTTAGTCTGTAAATGGGAATTCGAATGATTAGCATTTTTAAAGGGAAATACGAATAAATTTTATAAATCATGCATTCGCAAGGTTATTCGAGATTGGTTAAGTCGAATTTTTTATATATTTTTACTCTTTTTGATATTTGACATTTTTATGGTCATATTGGATGCTATGATACTCCATCTTAACAGTCTATTGCTACTGTTGCCTATGATATTCACGACCTTATATTATATCTTCAAAAATTAAATTTAAACCTGTGCCTGTGGTTCTCGGAGAGGTAATTTTAGTGAAATCAGAACACTCTTTTTGGGTAAATATGCAAATGCTGCATAGGTTTTGGGAATGGGAAGAGCTGTACAGAATTCGTGGAAAATAATACATAATATATATTTATCGGAAAAATATGTATAGTATATGATGAAAATAATAAATAAGATACGATATAGTGATGGAAAAAACTGTGTAACATACACTGCAAATAACACATAATCTATAATGATAGAAAAGCTGCCATTAAATATGGTGATTGGAAATGCTGTGCGGCATTTGCTGCCAATAATACATAAGCGATGGGAAAAGAGGTATAGTATTTGATGGAAATAATAGTGATGGGAAAAGCTGCTTAGCAATGGCTGCTAATAATACATAACACATAGTTATGGGAAAAGCTGCTCATCATCATCCTGTCACTATATAGATTATATTATTTTCAAGAAATGCTCCAATGATTTTCCTATTGCTATGAAGTATGTATTATTTGTAACAAAGCCTTTATGTAAATTATACATAATATATAGTGATATGAAAAGCTGAGCGGCATTGCTACATATAATACCTAATATAAATTAATAGAAAAAGCTGTGCAGCATTTGCTGAAAAGAATACATAATTTATTGTGATAGGAAAAGCTGTGCAGCAAATCTACTAATAATGCATAATATATAGTGATAGGAAATTCTGTGCAATTTTCCTATCACTATACATTATTTTTAGCAATGCTGCGCAACTTTTTCCATCGCTATATCTTATACGAGCAGTATATATCAGTAGTAAATAAGGTACTACTGCACACCTTCTTCAATCCCTGTGTTATGCGTAATTCTCCATAAATGCTTCGCAGATTTCCCATCACTATGTATGCAAAAGCTGCACCTCAAAAGCATTTGCTGAGTAGCTATTCCTATCACTATAATATCTATTATTTTCAGCAAAGTCTGATCAGATTTTCATATCACTATATATTTTGTATTTTTTGTTGGAATGCTTAACAGCTTTTCCTATCATTATATACTATGTTTTATTTGAGGCAAATGCTGCTCAGCTCTTGTCATCACTATATATTGATCATTATCTTCGTCAAATACTACTCAGCTTTTGACATTACTATATATTATGTATTATATTCAGCTAATGCTGCTCGGCTTCTCACATCACAATATTTTATGAATTATTTTGAGCAAATGATGCTCAGCTTGTTGTGAATAGCTGTGCAGCTTTTGATGATATTAATACATAATAGATGGTGTTGGCAAATGCTGGACAGCTTTCCAAATTACTATTGATTATGTATTATCAGTAGCAATGCCGCAAAACTTTTCCTATCACAATAGTATTATTATGTATTATTTTCAGCATTCACAATTATGTATAATTGTATTGTACATACAATTATGTATTATTTTCAGCAAATGCTGCAAAGCTTTTTCCATCACTTTACATTAGGTATTATTGGTAGCAGTGCTGCACAGCTTTTTATATCACTATATATTATGGATTATTTACAGCAATGGTTTACAGATTTTCTTATCACTAAATGTTATATATTTCTGGTACGATACACGATACTGCATTCAACTGATTGGCTTGCAGTATGCAAGCAACTTTTACTCGTATCTATTATTTATAGCTAACTCTCCGGATAAACCTTTATAGATATACGTGGGGGGACCCAAAAGTAACGAGAACCGGGCTGTGGAGGGGAGGAACGTCAGGGGACCGAGTTCTGGTTGGTAGGGTATTTTGGCGGGAACTCTCATGAGTCAGTATGCAACGTTTCGTCGCCGTGAGAGCAACTGTTTGTGCACAGCATTTCTTTTATCAAAGTAACTTTTTCCCATGTGGCGAAAACGTGAGATGGCTGACGCTCGAGAGCAACGCGCGGCGGTAAAATTTTGTTTTCTGTTGGGGAAAACGGCTGCGGAAACTCTTGTAATGCTTCAAACAGCTTACAAGGTTGATGCTTTGAGTCAAGCTCGGATCTACGACTGGTTTTCGCGGTTTAAAAGGGGCGAAATAACGATTGAAGACCAACCTCGTTCCGGGCGCCCCTCAACTTCAAGAACTGACGACAACGTTGAAAAAATCAACACCCTAGTCCGTGAAGATCGTCGCCGAACAATTGCTGAGCTCTCTAATATTTCTGGCATGTCATGGAGTTCAATTCAGAGGATTTTATCAGAGGATTTGCGCATGAGAAGAGTTGCAGCCAAATTTGGCTCACACTGCGTTGTCTGTGAGGCAGTTTTTGAGTAAAAACGGAATGACACCGATTACTCACCCGCCGTACTCACCTGACCCTGTGACTTCTTTTTGTTCCCTAGGCTCAAAAAGAACATGAAAGGAAAACGTTTTGGGACTGTGGAAGAAGTGAAACAAAAATCGCTGGAGGGGTTAAAAGACATCCCATTATGTGAGTTCCAGAGCTGTTTTGATCAATGGGAAAAACGTTTAGACAAATGTATATGGAGAGTACTTTGAAGGTGATAAAAATTTAGTGTAAAAATATTGAGAAATAAAAAAGTTTTAATGAAATTTCTCTTATTTTTGGGTCCCCCCTCGTATATAGGGGAGAAAAATTAGGACATTGACGCTATCATGGGTTTTATACCAGATGGTCCCAAAAATCGGAATTTTCCCTTAAGAATGCTTCGCGCGGATTTTTGAAAATTATTTTGAGTTACTTATTGGTAAGATACAGGAACCAAAATCTTGGAGGTTGACGTTGAGGTAGTCTTCTATAATACGATTGGATGAAATGTTACCAAATGACCGTGAGTTTGACGCGAAATTTCGATGCGAAATTCTTCCATAAAAAATGCATTGCTTCAATTTTCGAAAAATTTTTTGAATGCCTTACTGATAAGCTGGAAAGATAAAACCTGGAATGGTAACAGAGGCTTTTGAGAAAATTCATTCACGCGTTTCGCCGTTCCTCTAATGGTCCTTGGTTCGATGCAAGAGCGTCATTCCAATTCTACCATGTAATTCAAACGGGGAAAACGGAATCTTATTTTAGGACCTTCCCGATAAGATATTGGATCGAAACTTTGGAACAAGTCATAATGGCACTTATCTAATATTAATTCGCTATTTTCTCTCACAGAAGGGTCCTGAGTTCGACGCTAGGCGGTCATTTGCGCGAATTTTTGCAATCTGTTTAGAGACCGTTCTAGATGCGATAGAGCAATCAAATTCTCGGTGTTTGCAGATGAGAAGGTCTTCCATAGAACCAAAGGAAGAAATGTTATTAAATGACCGTGTGTTCGACGCCAGGTGGGTTCGAAATGCTTCCAGAAGAAATGCATTCCTGAAATTTTGGACGATTTTTTTAAATAATTCCCGATAAGCTGGAAAGATAAAACCCAGAATGGTCACAGAGGCGTTTGAGGACATTCTTTCATGACGTCCACTGTTTCTCTAGTGGTCCTTGGTTCGATGCAAGAGTGTCATTCTGATTCTACGATGTATTTCAAACGGGAATTACGGAATCTTATTTTAGGACCTTCCCGATAAGATACTCAATTGAAACTTTGAAACACGTCAGAGTGGCACTTATCTAACATTCATATGCCATTGTCTCTCACGAACGGGTTCTATGTTCGACGCCAGGCGGTCTTTCGCGCGAATTTTCGAAAATTGTTTTGAGTCCTTTCTCGGAGCGATAGAGCAGTGAAAATCTCGAAGGTTGGATAAGCCGTGGTTATCTATTGTACTAACTGAAGAAATGTTACCAAAATACCGTGGGTTCAACGCCAAGTGGGTGCAAAATTCTCCGGTATAAAATGCATGGCGGTTAATTTTGACAATTATTTTTAATGCTTATCCGATAACCGGGAGTGATATAAAATGGAATGTACATAGAGGCATGTCATATGTTTCATATACGCTGTTCGCCGTTCCTCTGACGGTTCTTGCTTCGATGCCTGATCGTCATTTCTATTCTACCATGTATTTCAAAGTGGGATAGCGTATTCTTATTTTAGGAACTTCCTCATAAGATATTGAATCGAAACTTTGGAACAGGTCAGAATGGCACTTATCTAATATTAATATGCAATTGTTTTGCACGATCGGGTCCTTAGTTCGACGCCAGGCGGTCTTTTGCACGAAGTTTTGGACATTGTTTTGAGGCCTTTCTTGATACGGTACTGCATTCAACTGATAGCTTGCAGTATGCAAGCAACTTTTACTCGTGTATATATATATATATATATATATATATATATATATATATATATATATATATATATATATATATATAGGTATATCCGGAGAGTTAGCTATACGAGTAAAAGTTGCTTGCATACTGCAAGCTATCCGTTGAATACAGTATCATACCAAGTACTGCCTCAGTTCAAATTTAAAACTTCGCGCCAAAGACCACCTGGCGACGAACTAAGAACCCGATCGTGAGAGAAGACAGCAAAATAATATTAGATAAGTGCCATCCTTACTTGTTCCAAAGTTTCGATTCAATATCTTATCGGGAAGGTCCCACGCCTCTGTCACCATTCCGGGTCTTATCTTTCCAGCTTATCGGGAGGCATTTAAAAAGATTTCCGCAATGCATTTCTTATGGAAGAATTTTGCATCCACCTGGCGTCGAACTCACTGTCGTTTGGCTACATTTTTTCCATGAGAAGCATAGAAGACTACCTCAACTTCAACCTCCGAAATTTTGGTTACTCTATCTTAACGATAAGTGCCTCAAAATAATTTTCAAAAATCCGCGCAATGCATTCTTATGGGAAAATTGCGATTTTTGGGAATTTCTGGCATCGAACCCATGATAGGTAGCGTCGAAGTCTGCATTATTCTGGCATCTAGAGTGTAGGGCCAGTACGTCGAAAAAATCTGACGTCGACAGCGCCTGTTGAACATGGTCAGAATTCGTATCCCACTATATATATATATATATATATATATCTATATATATATATATATATCTATTATATATAGCTAACTCTCCGGATATACCTATATATATATATATATATATATATATATATATATATAGATATATATATATAGGGGATACGAATTCTGACCATGTTCCACAAGCGCCATCGACGTCAGATTTTTACGACGTACTGGCCCTACACTCTAGATGCCAGAATAATGCAGACTTCGACGCTAGCTATCATGGGTTCGATGCCAGAAATTCCCAAAAATCGCAATTTTCCCATAAGAATGCATTGCGCGGATTTTTGAAAATTATTTTGAGGCACTTATCGTTAAGATAGAGTAATCAAAATTTCGGAGGTTGAAGTTGAGGTAGTCTTCTATGCTTCTCATGGAAAAAATGTAGCCAAATGACAGTGAGTTCGACGCCAGGTGGATGCAAAATTCTTCCATAAGAAATGCATTGCGGAAATCTTTTTAAATGGCTTCCCGATAAGCTGGAAAGATAAGACCCGGAATGGTGACAGAGGCGTGGGACCTTCCCGATAAGATATTGAATCGAAACTTTGGAACAAGTAAGGATGGCACTTATCTAATATTATTTTGCTGTCTTCTCTCACGATCGGGTTCTTAGTTCGTCGCCAGGCGGTCTTTGGCGCGAAGTTTTAAATTTGAACAGAGGCAGTACTTGGTATGATACTGTATTCAACGGATAGCTTGCAGTATGCAAGCAACTTTTACTCGTATTATATATAGCTAACTCTCCGGATATACCTATATATATATATATATATATATATATATATATATATATATATATATATATATATATATATATATCTATCTATCTATTATATATAGCTAACTCTCCGGATATACCTATATATATATATACCTATATATTTATAGAGGATACGAATTCTGACCATGTTCCACAAGCGCCATCGACGTAAGATTTTTTCGACGTACTGGCCCTACACTCTAGATGCCAGAATAATGCAGACATCGACGCTAGCTATCATGGGTTCGATACCAGAAATTCCCAAAAATCGCAATTTTCCCATAAGAATGCATTGCGCGGATTTTTGAAAATTATTTTGAGGCACTTATCGTTAAGATAGAGGAACCAAAATCTCGGAGGTTGAAGTTGAGGTAGTCGTCTATATTACGAATGGAAGAGATGTTATAAAATGACCGTGAGTTCGACG
Source organism: Pachydiplax longipennis (assembly GCA_036926295.1). NCBI lineage: Eukaryota > Metazoa > Arthropoda > Insecta > Odonata > Libellulidae > Pachydiplax > Pachydiplax longipennis. The sequence goes on along the minus strand of JAVFKF010000024.1, from coordinate 4,695,292 downwards.
CCAGGTGGATGCAAAATTCTTCCATAAGAAATGCATTGCAGAATTCTTTGAAAATTTTTTTAAATGCCTTCCCGATAAGCTGGAAAGATAAAACCCTGAATGGTGACAGAAGCGTTTGAAAACTTTCTTCCATGAATATCATCGTTCGTCTAGTGGTCCTTGGTTCGATGCAAGAGGGTCATTCCGATTCCTACATGTATTTCAAATGGGGAAAGTGGAATCTCATTTTGGGACCTTCCCGATAAGATATTGAATCGAAACTTTGGAACAAGTAAGGATGGCACTTATCTAATATTATTTTGCTATCTTCTCTCACGGAAGAGTCCTGAGTTCGACGCTAGGCGGTCTTTTGCGCGAATTTTTTCAATCTGTTTTGAGGCCGTTCTCGATGCGATAGAGCAATCAAATTCTCGGTGTTTACAGATGAGATGGTCTTCCATCGTACCAAACGAAGAAATGTTACCAAAGTCCGTGTGTTCGACGCCAGGTGGATCCGAAATGCCTCCGTAAGAAATGCATTGCTGATATCAGGGACGATTTTTTAAAATGCCTTCCCGATAAACTGGAAAGATAAAACCCGGAATGGTGACAGAGGCGTTTGTAAAGATTCCTTCATGACGTCCGCTGCTTCTCTAGAGGTCCTTGGTTCGATGCTAGAGCGTCATTCCGATTCTACCATGCATTTCAAACGGGAATAACGGATCTTATTTTAGGACCTTCCCGATAAGATACTGAATTGAAACTTTGAAACACGTCAGAGTAGCACTTCTCTAACATTCATATGCCATTGTCTCTCACGAACGGGTCCTGTGTTCGACGCCAGGCGGTCATTTACGCAATTTTTTAAAAATTGTCTTGAGGCCTTTCTTTATGCAGGAGACTATTCAAAATCACAGCGTTTGCGTTTGAAGTAGTTTTCTATAGAACCAGTGGAAGAAAGGTTACATATGACCGTGAGTTCGATGCTAGATGGATGAAAATTTCTAACGTAAGAAATGTATTGCGGCAATTTTAAAAATTTTGCTGGATAAGCTTCGTTGATGACACCCGTAAGGGGAACTTATTGTAAATTTTTACCAATTAGCTTGCAGTATGCAAGCAACTTTTACTCGTATATATATATATATATATATATATATATATTTATTTATAGGGGATACGAATTCTAACCATGTTCCACAAGCGCCATCGACGTCAGATTTTTTCGACGTACTGGCCCTACACTCTAGATGCCAGAATAATGCAGACTTCGACGCTAGCTATCATGGGTTCGATGCCAGAAATTCCCAAAAATCGCAATTTTCCCATAAGAATGCATTGCGCGGATTTTTGAAAATTATTTTGAGGCACTTATCGTTAAGATAGAGTAACCAAAATTTCGGAGGTTGAAGTTGAGGTAGTTTTCTATGCTTCTCATGGAAAAAATGTAGCCAAATGACAGTGAGTTCGACGCCAGGTGGATGCAAAATTCTTCCATAAGAAATGCATTGCGGAAATCTTTTTAAATGCCTCACGATAAGCTGGAAAGATAAGACCCGGAATGGTGACAGAGGCGTGGGACCTTCCCGATAAGATATTGAATCGAAACTTTGGAACAAGTAAGGATGGCACTTATCTAATATTATTTTGCTGTCTTCTCTCACGATCGGGTTCTTAGTTCGTCGCCAGGCGGTCTTTGGCGCGAAGTTTTAAATTTGAACTGAGGCAGTACTTGGTATGATACTGTTTTCAACGGATAGCTTGCAGTATGCAAGCAACTTTTACTCGTATATATATATAGGTATATCCGGAGAGTTAGCTATATATAATAGATATAATAGATATGGGAATCGTTAGATTAAAGGAGCTTACAATTCAAACTAACCGTACGCGATAAATTAAAAGATAATTCGCTCTCGGAAGATATACCGCGTTCTTGCTATGATATTGGCCAATAAGATAAAGCGAGGAAAATTAGTCACTCAGGTAGTAGTAGTTAGTAGTCATTTTTAGATACGCGACTGGAAATGCCGATCTTCTAGGAATCGCCCAAAATGCACTTCGATAGCAATGCTACAATCTTCAGGGATATTACGAATGGATAATGAAGCGGTGGTGTTGACGCAGGTCCATACACAGACAAAGACGGCTATATGAGAGTTTTCAAACCTCTGATATATGCAGATGTTGAAAAATTTAGAGGCCGTAGCAGGCAAATAGCATAATTCACGGAGTAAAAGAAAAAAGAAATGTGTCCCACGATGTCTTTTGAGGGAAAATCCGGTCCAATTCGCCTCTTTCATAAGAGAGAGTGATTAATTTGGCCCTCACCTCCGAAGGGAATTTCACGAAGCATAAAGAAAATAATATCTGCGCGTATGAGGCAAAGGAATCATTTTTCCCTCAGAAATGTTTAGGCCACGGATTTGTTTTTCAATCTAAAAAGGTCGTGCGTGCCTCGGGCTCGCGGAAAAGAGGTCTTTTCGGAGCGACCCCAAGCGGTCATCCTAATAACCTCAAATTGCCAGCCAAACCCCCCAAAAGACTAGTTTCGCTTCCCAAAAAAAGATGGGGAGAATAAAAACCAATCCAGGCCTCTTTTTTGGCCGACACATTCACTCCTCCTTATCTTCCCTGAGGCCATTTCCTTTGCTAGCCGCATTCTGTCGCCTTTATATCGTGAGAAAGCGCACAGAGAGGTTGGGTCACGTTCGCCGCGTTTTACCTGCTCCAGCCAATCATCGTTTGAGCGTGTCTCAGGCATCCGTTTCTCTCTGTCCCTTTCTTCCTTTTTTGTGAGCCACGTCTGCAACCCAATGGCGCACAGCAGAAAGAGGAAGAAAAAAGGGAGAGGCGATGAAAGAGAGGAAGAAAGAACATAAGTTGGAAAGTAGATGACTTAATTATGAATGGATATTGAGGTCTCCTCTGCCGCATACATTTATAGGAATAAGAGGGAGGAGCCAAGTGGATAGAGCGTTCTCCTTTAGTGAAATCGGTCCGGGGTTTAATTCTTGGTAGGACCCTTCTATGGTGCATGATTTGATCTATACATCAAAAATAATACTGCATAAAAGCGAGAGTAAATTGTGAGAAAAATTGAATTAGAAAAGGAGTAAAATGAAAGAGACAACAGAGTATTGCCATTCAGAGAAATGAAATTTTCGTATAAATCTGGATGAACAACAAATTGTCTTTGAGAAACGGTTTAATATTTTTGAGATGCAGAGAAATTGCTGAAGAGAGATAGTTGTGAAAATTAATTCCTCTTGCAGCATCAAACTTGAACTTATAAATATAAAAACATAAACAAATAAATATAAAAATGCAAATACAAAAATTAAACGATGAATAGAACGAAAAAGGTTGAGAATTGAGAAGGCATTGAACGGAGAGGAATGCTGGATAAGCAGATACAATTAACAAGAGATGTCACAGAAATTACTCGTATCATCTCAAATAGGTGCAGTATTTCACAATCTGGCATCTTCATTGAAATGGAAGAATTATGGTTGCCGATGAAAATCGAGGTTTGCAGAGGAAATACGTCAAAATATAAGGTTTCCAGGGGGGTTATTGTTAATTTATTATTTAAGAAATGAAGAAACGATAGACCGAAGATCGTCTACATTATTCTTCCTTGTTTGTTGAACTGATAAGAATAGCCTCTTTGCAGAGGGAAAATTTACCAAAATTAACTTACGAAAGAAGACGCTTAAAACGAAAGGCAGATATTCTTAAAGAATATGACGATATGAAAACTATTACTAAAAACATTATTTCAAGAACTCTCTATATACCTACATTTGCGACAGTTAAAACAAACTGAAATTATTCCCATCATTTTTAAGGTGTACAGCACGTATTCAAAAAATTAAGGAGCCAAAAAACATTTCGTTTTTAATCTAAAAGAAATAATAATTTGTAATATCCCGATTACAACAGTAACCCATTTTAAATCGGGCTTCCCCTGAAAAGCGTCTTAACCGGGTTTCACTTCAATGCATTTCTTCGAAACATACCTCCCAAAAACGTCCATGCTTTTCTCACCTGAACCAAGCATGGACGTAATACACTTACGAAGTGCAGGTCAAATAAGTGCCTACGCGTGGACTGCGAAGGCTTTTATCATTTCTGTCTTCGCTTTTTTAACTCTATCTTAACCTACTTTACCTTACTCGGCACATCCCTCTTCATTTACCCACATTTCTCTGACCCCCTTTCTTTCTCCTCTTTGTCCTTTCTCTCCTTCTGCGGCTATCTCCACTTAATCCTGCAGTCCTCCGTATTCCGCCCTCGGATGTGACCCTCCTACACGACCGTTACAATCAGCCAAAAGGAACCGTCTTTTTCGATTGAGATGGAACTTTCTTAAAGCGTCGCCTTCCAGAAAGGACGCTCGTGCAAAACCATCCGTGAATCATTCCGAATGAAAAATGTATGTTACGTCGTTGGCTATTTCCTTCTGCTTTTTGTGAGGTCGTCTAATTTCAACCGAAAACGACTTTGGCTTAATTCTCGCGTAGAAAGGATATTTCTGTCATTTCATCCCCTTTTATTTTAGGCCACGAATGCCTTCTAAATTCATTTGCAGAGAAATTTATTTGATAAGCACCGTTGCGTGTATATATTTTTATATTAGTATATTTATTCATTCGATGTCCTGTAAGAAATATATGGGAGCAATCCACCCACCTTCATGTGGGATAGACATGCGAAATCTAGGAATTCATTAGAATGCCTATCAAATATCTTTTTTTTATCAAAATTATTCGTGGTTCTAGATTCTAGACGACCCAACAATTCTCTCATAATAAATGCACGTAAAAGTAATTTTGATCGATTGCAGACTTCTTTTCTTCAGTAAAATTAAAAAAGTAAGAATAGTCGAGACAAGTATCAAAAGAAATGAAATTAAATTAAAATTTTATTTTTGTGGCATCGTTTTGGATTCGAAACGAAAAGTATCCTACGTTCGAATCAAGATTACCAAAAATGTTTTAATAATAAATATACGTGAAGTTAATCTTGATCGATTGTTAAATAAGTATAAATATTTCAAAAATGGCTTCGACAGTTAATACAACATACTCAGGGGCATCCATTGACAAAATTTGTATTTTGTATGCACGGAAAATTGATTTTTCGTCTAATTCAGTATGAAACTTATTTGCCATTTAAGAATTCCAAACAGAAAAGCATGAAATTCATAATCGTAAGTTCTTTAGAATGAAAGTATATAAATATGTAAAAGAAATCGTAAGGAATACTCATCCCATAATATGTAATCCTAAGTAATAGTATACCTATAAAGGAAGCTTGTAAGGAATATATTGCATATCCTCTACAAAAGAATGATACATAGTAACTTTAAATTCGTGCGGTATAATTCGTGTGTTGATGATTCGATATATTGCTGATCTCTTCTGCAGAAATGCGATCTACGGATGCGTCTGACCGATTCTACCTACTGATGCAGAATATATTCGTAGAGGCATGTTATAACGCCGAATTTATATTTTATAAGTTTATTTCCTATAATGGGAAACTGGACGTTTGAAATCAATCCGGCTCAAAAAGTAAATTATACTAATAACACAAATAAATGCATGTATTGACACAGTACTCCTTTCTTATTGCTTAATTCTCGTCTATCCTTACTGATGACCTGAAAGTTTATAAGTCTATACATAGTGTGTCTTATCGTCATATATTCTACAAAATTCAGTTAACCAGTTGCTTGAGTGGTGTAAAATGAACGAAATGGATTTGAATACATCCAAATGCAATTAAATAACATTTCATCACAAGAAAAAGCCAATCTTGTATAAATATACCATTAATGATTATGAAATACGGAGAATTGACAGAATTAACGACCTTGGGGTTACGTTCGATACATCAATGTCTTTTATTCCCCATATGGAAAAAATTTGTGATAAAGGTGTAAAATTGTTAGGTTGCATTATTAGAAATTCAGTAAATTTTAAGAAACCCAAGACATTTAAAGTGCTATATTGTTCACTAGTGAGACCAGTCTTGAAATATGCATCCATTGTTTGGTCTCCCTTTTATAATATTCACATAGCTAAACTGGAAAACATCCAAAACAAATTCCAAAGATTCTTCAACTACAAAATAAATTGTAATAACATACATCAAAATCCACCATTAACAGAATTTAATAAGCTACAAGAACTGGTGAATGGTAACATTGACAGCATAAAATTGGTATCACTCATTCAATTTAGAGTCCCTAAACACATGACGAGGTCGCCTGAATTATTTGTTATAAATAAATATAAAAGGAATTCTTTATGCTATTCTCCAATTACAAGAATGCAGCAATTAGGTAATGATTTCTTCGGTGATCTGTCACTAGATATATTTAATACAACTATTTTAAAAATTAAGTCTGCATTCTAGTAAATTTAATATTACGCTATATTTATTTCTTCATTTGTTATCTAATGTAAAATGTTATTACAGTTTATCCTTATGTTCTGTATGTAAAGTTTTGCTTTTCTTAAATCATATTTGTATTAAAATATGCTTATTATATGTGTGCAATGTTCTTGCTCTGTTATGCTTAGTATATGATCGTAATATCCAATATTCGCATACATTTGTAAACAAGTTATTTAATATATTTATGGAAGAGTAAATGTTATTCCGAATTATTTCTTATCGCATATCTGTTATCTTTTCTCTATTTCTTCTTAGAATCGGTTACTTTCTCTAACTTTACCTCTATTCTGATTCATTTACTCAGACCGTTTTACTTTTTCCTTTCGCCTCTTTGAAACTTTCCTTTCGCTCCCCTTGTCGGTTCGTTGGCTTTTTCCTTCCGGACTGCCTTTTATCGAAGTCCTCGCGCAAACACTGACAACGCACACAATCTGCTGGCGTCTCCCACGATTCCCACACTTTTCGTTCTCCTGCGCTTATTTGCTCTTCTTTTGTTTTCCATCGGGTTCTCCTTCTCTCCGCCAGAGGAGTGAACTTAGATATCACGACGTGGCTCAAATAAGGAATCAAAGGCAATCATTATTCTCGTCGTCATTAAGGACCTTTAAAAAGACGTGTCTTTTGTTTGTCCTCCTTCTACCCAAGCAGGAATTAAACGCCTTCAGTTTAAGTTGACTAATCATACGCTCCTTCTTATAATTGTACTGAAGAAAACGTATTACCAGAAGGAATCTTCCTCTATCTGTTCACGACTCACATAAATATTCCTCAAAGTATCAAAGATCGCATTCATAAGAAACGCACCAAGTATAAATTGTAAAATGTAATGAAATGGAAAGTCTTCAACCAACACATTTTACCGATGTTGACTTATGAAAATGAAACTTTTGTATTATACACTGCAACAATCCTGCGATGGAGTCAGGAGTAGTTCACATCTTCATATGATACTGTATATAACACACACTTTAGAGAAAGGAGAAAATCCGCAGTAGCGGGGATTCGAACCAGGATCTCTCACTTCCACGGTTGCTTCATCCAATTATAATCTCTAAAGCGAGAGCAACTCCTACGCATATGTGAGAGATTTAAAATTTCACTAATTATAGCGGACTTCTTAGAGGTCAGAACGATGAAAAATATAAAAGATGAAAACACAGGCTTAAATTCCTCCGTTTGCCTAACTCCAATTTTAGGCAGATTCACCGAAGCAAACATGCCCGATAAAAAATATTCAAATAGAAGCTGTAATTCAAATATAAATTAAGCTATTCATTTACTCAAAATTTACATAAATCATAGTTTCATCTTTGCTCATTCACGCAAGCCTTCGAAGAAATCTACAGTTATTTATCAGTTAATTCTGGGGAAGAAGTCTTGGCACTGCATCGAACATACACACCAATATGCTTCTTAAATTGGTAAATATGTTTTACGGATTCCATTTACAAAAACGACAAGATTTCTCGGAGGAAACCTCAGGAAGTAATCGCTTCCAAAATATTCATGAATTTCCTCTACGCAAGAAATTTCCGACCCAAACATATATAGAAAGCCATAAAAATAATTCAGCGACCGTGTAAACATTCTTCATGGAACCAAGTGATGTCTCTTCTTAAAACGCTAAATTCGAACGCAATTTGCTTCTCAAGAAGAATCGTACCTTTTTCCGTCGACAACATTTGCGACTCTTTCATCAGTTTGTTTTGAAAGGCCGAAAAATATATATTCCACAAATCTGAGGGAAGTTCCAATTCGAATCCACGGGAGCGTCGAATAATTTTTTAAAATATTTATTCCCCACCGAAGCCTAAAATTGGCAATTTAAAATTTGGAGCCCCTGGAGATTTTATTTTAAGAAATCTTTCCGCCAATGTGATCTCGGGACTAATTCTTTTTTCTCTCATCCGCCTTAAGAGTTTCCGAAGTTGGCCAAAAAGTTTCCATAGATTTGCTTTTTGATGAAAGCAAATGAAGCCTGCTTTGACATGCACCCAATCACATTCATTGATCCTTTTGCCGCCACTCCGGCCGACAAACATGCCACACGTCGAGTGCTTTCCTCAAACTTTTCTTGGGATGGCAATCAAGGAAAGGTCAGACTCCAATCGCAATCGTTTTTCCCCTCTTTCGTCTCCTCACTTTAACAAGTCTTTATGAAGGAGATTCTCATAGAGAACGACTTTGCTCTTTATTTCGGACGTTAGTACGCCTTTCTTAAAAACATGTTTAAGGTAATCGTCATTGCTTTCGAAACTGCAGTGCATCACAGTTCCGTGAGCATTCGTCAAATTTCAATTTAGATTCAAATAATTTGTATGATAATAATAATGTATTTTTTCGGAATAATGAAGAGAAAATAGTCTCTTCTTGCACCTAACCCTTCGTTGTACAACATTTGAAAGAAGGAGATAGCATGAACAAAGTGCACAGAAGGATACTAAGTCATTCCATAGGAAAAAATACCCCACAACACCCGAAAGAAGAGGAATGTGAAAAGCCAGCAAAACCTAGAGATGGCTAAAGACCAAATTTTAAGGAACAGACATAAATCAATACGTGTGAACTTTACATATCTAATTACATAAGATATTGTTTTCGTGAAAATAAACAGAAAATGAATATTATGAAGTATAAAAATTTAATTCTTATTTCAGAAAAGACAAAGACAAACAAAAACATGGCAATCAAAGTCAGATCTTAAGGAGTGGAAAATATCTCCACGATTAAAATATTAATACTGCCTTTAATGTTTCTAAGTATTGATTTATTGTTATTTGCAATGGTACCGCGAGGTTATATCATGATTGAGGCCCACTCCTCCCATCGGTAGTTGAACCGATCTAAGCGAACCCACTTTTGCTTTTCCGAAGACTAAATTGAAGTTATCATATAAATCCCAAATAATTCTTCATTTTTTCTGAACTGATTATTTTCCACCTCACGCCATTCTTTTATTAGAGGAAAATGCAGTGGGCGGGAGGAAAGTACTCATGGTCCCTCTTAATTATCCGCTCAGTTGGTTGGTTCCTGTTCATTTGGAGCATTGTGCACGATCAAAGAGTCTTTTCAGAATTAGCAAAGCGGTCTCCATTAAATTCAATGCTTCGTTCTAGTAATACCCTCCCTTTCATTTTGAAACTTATCTTACTCAATAAACCCATTCCCTCTAATCTTCCTTAAGGGAATCTTCTTGTTTAGGCGTACGGTTGTTTAATCCTGCGGAGATTCATTGAAAGGGCTTGTATTGCATGTAAATCTTTTGAACGGACAAACCTTGAAATCCGAAGACCTACGAATATATTATTCCAGAGGAAATTCAGGACTAGAAGAATGAACACCTAAATAGTGATGTAGAGCCATATTTGTTTAAACATAGCCATTTATTTATTTAATTATTGCTGCTACATGTCAGGTGGTATCCATTGCCCCATCAACTCTTAAACAATTTACATACACATTTTTCAAACATGATATATCTTATATCCAAACAGTATATATATTGTAAATACACACTGAATTCAAGTGCACAACATATATTTATCCCCTCCCCGTATTGAGCTCACCAATAAACAACGTACAAAATGAATAAGACGTAAAGAAAATGAACGACATCTTAGAAAATAATATAGTAAGTATACTTTTGATGATTATATGAGGTTAAAGAATGGCATAAAATACATTTTTCGTGAAATTCTGAGAATTACGTGACTGTTTGGACTCTGTTAATAAGTCTCTTCCTCGCTAGGGTCATATAAAATTCTCACAAATAAAAGCATTGCATCGAGTGATTTCTAGTAGTATAATAGCCACTGTCTTGATTATCTAGAGATGACTTCGTTACTTGTTAAAGAAGTTGCCGTAGTAACGGGATTCGCAAGTGCTTATAATATTCCATAACAATTATGATTATTACTTCGAGATATATTTTATTAACTGATATAAATGTGAACTGAAGGCAGTAGAGCTCTTCATTCTACTGTTAGTTAATGTATATTATAATTATGATATACAGGCGAACGAGTGATTTTCGTTATTTAAATTGGAACTAAATAAAGTTCAACCAGATCGCTCTTACTTTAATAAAATGCCAATACGTCTAAATTACGAGACATTCATCAAAGGGCGTTATAATGAATTAGGAATTTTTTTCTCGCGTGTATTTTTCGTAAGGAAATTCATTCAAGGCACCAAATGTTTAACTTTAGAAAATAATTCGCCTTGTTTAAATTGCTCGAGAAATGTGAGAACCGAACACTGGATACATATCGTACATCCACTTCAATCCTTCGTATTCTTTGGAGTTGTAAATCTGTTTCATTAGGTTACCGCGGAGATTTTCCCTTGGTAACCAGCATCAGATAAACTCTTCTTTCAGAAAGTATACAAACGAAAGGGAGAAACGAAAATGGGGAAGGAAAAATAAATGAAAAGATAAGGGAATAGGAGAGAGAGTGGATGGGCACTGTTTTTTAAGTGAGTGAGAATCCACTCCTCCCCAATGCATCCCCCTAGGTTTGTTTACTCGATCCGGTATAATGAGGCACAGATCAATATCTGAGGCTAAAGGTTTTGCGGCTGAATGGCAAAAGAGGTTTGTTTTGAACTCCTCTTTAACGCAAGCCCTGCTGACCACTGGCCGCTGACTCGAATATTGAGGCCCATTTTCGAATAAGTGATGGAGCCTCTCTCTTCTTCGCCTTAAGGTCCTTCTCGGAATGGCCAAGGGTTCAAATTATTGCTCTTTTGCGTCGAGAGCACCTCGAGCAAGATTCCCAGAGGTTAACAAGCCACGATCTGATGATAATACCTTCATTTAATTTGGGACTGTAAGATGGGTGCTCAGGAGGGATCACTAACTTCGGTTGGGACTTATTGATTGGCAGATGAGGTTACGCAAATATTGCCTCCATGTCGCGAGGGGAAACCTTTCTCCCTCAGTCGAAATTAACCACGAGCAGTCCGTTTCTGTAATGTTTGCTCATAGTAAACCTATTGGCGAAAATAGATGGCCCTCGAGAGAAAGAATTATTAATAAACCATCCTCATCTACTTTCTATTCTCAACGATAAATAAGTAAATAGGATCAAACGAAAGGATTGAAAATTGAAGCAATCAGAATTGGATGGTCATACATTCTTCTCTTTAGCGAGAAGACAGAAAAAATAGATATCATACCAAAGTGTTGCTGTAAGTATTGAAATACTAATTCAAAAAGTGGTTTAATTTATATTTATTGCTGCGAAATTCCTTTTAAAGATATAGCGCCATACCTCTTGAGAAAAATCGTATCCTTATAAATCACTATTATGAAAGTTTTGAATTAAAATAGACATGATTTTAAAATAATTGTTCCTAGAATGTTGGTATTTCTATGCTTCTTTCTCTATTCGGGGAAGCAACCCGACAATTTTACTGACGGAGAGCTTCTCTTATCGAGAAATGATGAATAAGAAATGTATTCCAATTTCTTTTCTTGTCAGATATCTATGGAAGAATTTGATAATTAAAACATAAATAGTTCTACATTCTATCCTTAACTTTTATTTCTTATTCATTCAATTTTATATGAAAAATCAATGATCATAGATTATGTAATATATATATATATATATATATATATATATATATATATATATATATATATATATATATATATATATATATATATGACCTTTAAGATGTGCTTTTGTGTGTTTGTTTTATTACATATATATTTGGATGTCGTATTTCGTCATATTCATTCATCTAATTCATAAGCGAGGAATATAATATGAGAGGGGATAATCAATCATAATTTCTCCAGGAGTAAAGATCTTCGTCATGATAATGTTTTACGTAATAATATTCGCGAACGTACATTTGTGCAGTTTAATGTTTCGATTTGCCTCTGTTAATTATCTTCGAAAACTTAATTTTTACAAAATAATGATTGGTAAACTAACCGATTTCGCTAAATGTAAGCCGAGCAATAGCCGCTGAAGCAAATCATTTTATATCAAGACAAAGTATTTTGAACATGAGTAGTACCAGGGAGACGTTAACTAAGTTTTTCACAAATTAACAAGCAGTCGGCTTCGGTAAATGATCTTTATCCCGAGATAAAAATATTGTTTTTGAACTCTATATTAGAGAAAACGGATTAAGCTCTTCTTACAGTCTAATGAATAAGTCAGAAGTCTATTGACGACAAAAATCAATTGCATAATCAGTCTAAACGCGAATTACGTTTTTAATACGAAGGCATGCCTTCCTGACAAATATCATAGAAAGGAATATGTTCCTCACAGTTATAGAAGAGTGAAAGAACATTTTTCAAAATACACAATCCGCGCATCGCCGATTTCCATCACGATTCCGTTCCTTCTTCTCATTTATACCTTCATTTGCCTTTCGAAAAAGTGAACATCGAAATTCCAATCATTTCTCACCAGCGTGAAACAGTACGAGGGAAAATTATGGCGAAGAAGACTATTTCGGAAAACCTAGTCACTCTTTCTCACTACTTTTATAAATCTTATTTGGGTTCTTCCGAAGTACAGAAAGAGCTAGAAATGGAAATTGCCGGGGAAATAAAATCCGGGGCGCAAATCAATTTGACTGAAATGGCTCGATCTGCTTTATCTGTTTAAAAGAGCTGTTACAAGAGGAGAAAAAACCTCCTTTTTCAATATTTCTTCGCTTAACCGATTTTTCCGTAGGATATCGAGGCTTTTTCTCAATGTTGAATAAAATTTAAAAGACCCGTTCCACTGAACATCGTTGCACACTCATTTATGGTTTCAGCAGAATATTATTGGATAATACACGTGCAAGAACCGAAGCGTTGGGAATATAATTCATCCATACTTCATTGCATTCGCGAGGGACTTTTCGCAGAATTTAACCCTTTGAATTGCTCTAAATCACTTTGAAATGCCACTATTCAATGAAATGATTCGCTGAAATTTCCCGTTCCGATTCTTTCTAGTAATTCCCACCAAGAAAGCCTGTTTTGTTACCGTTTCTGAGATATGATTATATATTTGATAATTTTTGTAGAAAATATTAACTGCCACATTACGTTACGCTTTGGTTCATTGGATTCGATGACATTGAATTATTGAAATCAGGTCCCCTCAATTGCCAGCCATACACATTTATTTATTTAAATACATTTATATCCTCATCTAAAAACGCATTATCAACGATTCACTTTGATACATATTTATCGTTTAGCAGATGAATAGGTAAAAAAAGAAGGAAACAAATTGAAATAGGAATATCAATTTCTTTTACACAACTGTATAGTAAGATAACTTAATATAACAGAAGCTTGAATTGTGAAAGAGTATAAAAAGAAGAAACACTGAATTTTACGCACATCTGCAATGATTCAAAATTTTTTCTCAGTTTAATGTTTTAATCAAAGACGGTAGGGGATTTCAAACTTCAAATTTATTGCTATGAGTTTGCTGTGCAACCAATTATCATTTACTACTATCACAATGTCATCAGCAATTCGAATGAAAATTACTTTTCTTTCTCCTATAAGTATTCTTTGCCCTTTTTAAGATCTTGTCTCTAAGACTATCATCAATTACTGTCTTATTACTTGTTGGTATAATAATACCCTTTCTGTCCTGCCCTCATTTCGATTACGTCCGGTGTGTATATGCAGATGAACACGTTTTTGACGTTATGAAAAACGCCTTATACTCGGGGTAGCTTTTTAGCTCGTGATATCAGTTCTTCGTTGGAAAACAAAAGAGTGGGGATTTTCGGCTCTTTAATTTATAAATAAGTGCTTTAAGTTCTGATACGAAAAATCCTAAAATTGCTTTATTTGTAAAAATGCATCTAAAGAACTGTTGTTTTGTGATCCCTTTTTATCTCATTAACAATAGTCTTCTTTCAAAAAAAGAGCGATTTCTGTGATGGTCATTTTCCACTCTACAATGAATCAAGTTAGAGAAATGTAATAATTTTCTTAAAGGCACCGTTGATATGCCGTCCAAGACCACGAAACAAATCATTGACACTTTTGTTAATTTGATTTGTTTACAACATAGGCTTACGACTAAATGAAACATCGACTTTTTAAAGTAACGCTTTCCTATAAACAAAACTGATTAAAGGAGGATCTCAGAATTCGTATGTACATTCGTACGTCGGATGTACATTGTTCTGCGATATCTTCATTTTATTCACACAAAATTAGCCATCTGAAAGAAGAGAGTCAGCAGAAACAACATTATAGAGACAGAAGCGAGGATTATGATGTTCTATAATTATTCGCAGTTGGTGAGTAAAAGATATTATAAATCTTAATTATTAGCAGTGCCAGTTTTTACAGATTTTCTGCTCAGGTATTTTATCCATTTTTAGCCATAAATAATCAGTTGTACTTTTTAAAGCTATAATTGGATTTTGAGACCATATCAGCGTTCTGGAAGAAGGAGACTGTTGGGATTCCACCACATCGGATGAATTTAAAGCATGGTAGTGCAATGGGTAATATACGTGCCCGAAAGTAGGAATCCTGGGTTCGCATCCCAATTATGCCAACATTTTTCACTTCTGTGAGCAACGATTACATCCGCCCTTCTAAATGACATAGCATTCGATATGTTGCTTAGAGTGCGAACTAAGATGTAAATGCATATATTATAAATACTATAACAGGATCATTGAAAGATGTATTTCTATCACCACTCCAGCGGCAATTGGAAAGAGTGGTCCTGGGATCGATTCTCGGTGTGTGCGAAATGAGCTAATCTGTCGAAGCACTTTTAATAATAATTAGAATAGATCTCCGAAAAGGCAGTAGTAAAGCGCCCTCTGATTGACCTCTGATTGACGGCGTAAGAAAACAAAATGAAGCGTTTAAAGGACGTTCCCTTGCAGTCGTTATTTCATTTCTGTGGCATTCATAGGGCCCCTACGAAAGAAAGAGCAGGAGTTTGAAGTGGGTCGAGGGGATTTTAATGAACGGCTGTGAAGACGGCCGAGAGCACGCCAGAAGTGCGTCTACGTGAGGTCCTCCGTGTGAGACGAAGCAATTGAGAGGACAGTTAGCACTGATTTTGTCCAATTCACATTTCGCCGCCGAAAAAAGTTTCCAGGCGCCGGTCTTGAGTGCGTTTGTCCCTGCAGGGAAATCGGAAAAATCGACCCTTTGCGCTACATGTAATCTAAGGGAACAGGGTGAGGCACACGCTGTAAGACCCAATGAAATGAAACAATATTTTGAATTATATTTATATGATTCTAGCGAATTCCTCCGTCATATGTTACAGAAATGAATAATAATAGTTTATTTGGTTGTTCAAACAGCATCAGGTTTGTCACCAAAATTTTCCATGTACTTGGGAACGAATCTATTTATTATTTGAAACTTTGTTAAGAAAGTCCTACTATTAACTAATTTTAGTATAGATGGTTGGGTTATTTCTAAAATTTAATATAATATTTCGATTTCTAAATTTTACTAATGCTTTCCTTACCATGACTCTCCTTTCCTTATGAGACTAACATTCCTTCGCCTTTGTAATCAGGGCGATCGTTACCCGCAAACTCTTAAAAATTGTTCGTCATTTTTATCCTAATTCTGAAAAATTTGAAATCAAATTATATTCTATGATTTATTGTATTTATACATAATATATTTTCCTAAACAACGCCAATCATATAATATTTAGCGTTCATTTCTTAGTTCTCTTAAAATTATAGATTTTAATTGATTCCTGTTCCATTTAAGAGACAATAGGTTTAGAGGTTCTCCTATTTGGAAGAAAGCAATGTATAGTGACTGCCACCTTTGATGACTATACAGTGAACGACACCTCTCCCCGACCGTTCAGTACGGCGGCTAACGTAATAAGAATGTTGTGAACGCATTGAAACAGTTTATTGCAATATTTTTACCAAATGAAAAATAAGTGTCAGTTTGCAGAAGTAAGTTTACACAATGTTGGTGTATAAGGGAAAGTTCAAATGTTTTTAGTTGAGTTTCTTAATGATATCATAACATTTTGAGCAAACATCAATTAACCTGTAGTATTATTTATTGACTTCTAAATGACAAAAATATGTATAACACAAAGATTTATATTTTCCCAATCCTAATATTTCTTTTCAGACAAATCTCTCGATTCGTGTGAAATTTGGGTCAAGTTCTAAAAATCTATATAGGAGAATTTAATTTCTTTCTGATGCTGATTTTCCGTTCTGATTTGGAATAAAATATAAATGAATGAACGTCAAATGCTCACTTATCCTCGATCTATATTCAATGCAAAAATGAATCCTTTAAGAAGTTTTTCAACTTATGTCTTTCCGATTTACGGAAATTCAGACCCATAGAAAATCACTCTTGTTTATGATCGGTTCCGATGCAAATACCGACGGTAATGTCGCCGCCTCTGTTTTCTCGATTTTCAATCGGCGTTTCTAAGCCACTGCCTCAGATTCAATCTCCCGACGAATAAAAATATTCTCGTTCGCCTTTGAGACTTAGCCTCGGAACCAATTCTGGATTTGACACGTACAACCAGTGACTCCAAGCGCCATTTGACGGCCTTCATAAATTGAGGTTTGCTTCCTTCGCCCTCCCCATTCCCTTACATCCATCAGCAGTGATTAAGCCGTAAACTTTTTACGCGTATTTCTGGTCGAAATGAGTGGGGACATGTGGAGCTATAGAATGTGTGTCTCTCCTATAAAATCTCCTGAATTTTGCGAGGACGTGAAAAGAAATGGATAAGAGAGGTGTTTCGAACTGAAATGTTTCTCTCAAACCACATTTCTCTGCCGTTTAGCTTCGGTTATCCACATTTGCCTTCAGAATAAATAAATATTTTCTTGGAAAGGTCAAAAGAGAACTTTAGATTTATTTTCGATTTTGTTGTACTGATGCCAAAGGGATTTTGAAAATCGCTCGGGGTTTGCTAATTTGTTTGGTTGGAGTTATTTTCTTTGCCATAAAACCGCGATAATTTGAGAATATAACCGAGAAAGAGCATTTTTCAATGTTTCTAGCATGCGTGTCTTCAAATTCAGCAGTCATGTGTAAGAATTATTACAGAATCGTTATTGAACTACGGCGAGATTAAAATGATTCTGGGCTACGGCAATGCGTTGTAGCACATCTGCGAAATTACCTCAGCTGCCCATGCACTTATAGAAATAACACTACAGTGATTTCTCTGATTGCTATCGGCAACCTCCCTATTATTTAAGATATACATGAGCTAAACTCAGTTCAAGGTGTTACTTCATTGAAGGACATAGTAATGAAATAAAACTTTCTTTGCATTTCTACAGCAGTTTTAATATGATAACATATTTCACTATTGGACCAACACAATCTGGCAAGGCTATTATTAAAAATCATCAATATGTACAAGGGGGAAGAAATTTGGGGCAAGGGGAAGGTGCAAAGAGCTTGTCAGAAATGGAAAGAAGAGTTGGAAAAAACATGTTCATTAATAAGAATTCCATTCTTCGTAAAGCACATGTCTCGAATGTCGTTCAAGATGGAGGCATTTCGGCTGTTATAGGCAAAGATGGGCCAAGGAAAGCCCTCTGTACACGGAAATCCCAATTTATTTTTAATAAAAACCCTCCCTGACGATGCTAGAGAAACATGCTGCCATATTAAACCTGCTGCAGAAATGAACGAAAAGTTTCATCTTATTATAATCGAAGAAGTGACACCTCAAATATGATACATGGACGGCTAAAAATTTAAGATCTTAGGTTCTTTCAAGTATTGGATACGAAATCTATCACAGCCAATCAACAATATTTTCAATAATCAAGAATTATATCCCTAATTTCAGTGACTTATTATTTTTGACTGGAAATAGAGATCAAGTTAGAATTCTAGCGCACGTTAGGTTGGAATTATTTAATTATATCTACTTTTAGTAACTCATGATCAATTATATGTTTGAATGGCTTGTCATACAACTTAACTACCATTTTTTATCATCTCCTCTTTCCTAAATCATTATAAATTACATAACATCACGAAAGAAATTCTTAATATCGCCTTTGTAAATATATGATCACTATCGTAGGTTTAATAATTACGATATTAATCTGAGTGATAAATATTTCTCAAATTACGGATGATAATGAGAGAGGTTGCAGTTGAGCCCTCTTCTGGTTCCTATGAATCCCATCATTTCATTTCACACTTTCACTGGTTCGTTGCAGAGATTCGACAATTCGTTCTGAACCGAGTAAAATATATCTCCGCAAAGGGAAGAGGTTGGAAGTCGAAAATCCGAGCATTTTGTTAAGAACGTGGATGATTGAAAGGAGTTTTTATCGCCGTGTCGATGGACGCAATAAAACATGAGGGCACAATTGGAGAGAAATCGAGTATAGGATAAGTATTAGTGATCCATAAAACGATGCTTTGTAACCGAAGAGGTGACGTGAATGTAAGTTATGGAAATGTCCTCTTCTTTTCACAAATGATTATGCGAAGACCGTCTCTCCTCAGAATGAATAGGAAGAGATATGAGATTTGTCACGCGAATACATCGCCTCAGGGTCGCCCGCAGAGAAGGCCTCTTAATTGTTAAGCTTTTTGGCCGAATTCCAAGAAACTAGGGAATCCTAGCAACGGAACTTTGATATGCAGCCATCTCTCGCCTAATTGAAACTACTCTTGAAAGAGAAATTAGCCTGGAGAAATGCTAATTGCACCTTATTTATATTTCTCTTTATTTTTTCAACACGTACTGTAAACATATCCATCCTTGAAACTAACTATCTCAAAATCTCTATATGATTAGAGAATATTCGCAAGTAATGTGAAAAATAAAATATATTTAACCTATTTTTAATAAAATCAAACACATATTGCTAGGCTTTCTAGAAATCAGTGTTGAAAGTCAAACATGAAATTCGTCTCATGGAGATAGCATTGCATAAAAATACTTCTAAACTGTGATAGAAAAGACCAGACTAAATGTGACTTTTTTGGTCTTTCCTTTTGCCGCTTACCATATTTAAAGGCCCCTGTACAAGTAATATTTTTCTCAAATTCCGCCAAATGAAAATCAAAATGGAAAATTTTCTCTTTCAGTTCACTCAGTGAGCATTCGTTCCTTCACATATGATCTCAATATTAAACATAAAAATGTAGATAATGAATACGATTTCACATTTATACTGCTGAATTCTAAGTCCTCCCATCCGAAGATTCCCCTCCCTTAGATAGACATAAACAGACAACTACATTGCGCTAATTTTTTGACCTTCTAATCAGAACATTCACATTCCTTTTCTGATCAATAAGTATAGAGTATTGGCATACTTTTGAATTTTCAGGTTAGTGTTGTTGACTATATAACTGAACTTAATAAGATACAACGCCTCAATCAACCATATAGAATTATATTCCAAACTGTGTGCCACGATGCAGTATCGTACCGCAAGATATAGTTAGTGTGCCGTAAAATGACTAATAAAAGCATCGATATGAAACTTTGAATATTTACGAAGGATTTACAATTTTTTTCATGACTTTGCACACTTGTCTGAAACATCACCACAGAATTATTGTTGCTAGCATGTTCATCAGTTTTGTCCCATTATTGATCGTTTGGTTAATAAGGTTTGCAATACAGAATAAATATATCTCATAAATAAACCTCAACAAGGGACACATTCCTTATAACCTCGTAAACGAAAAAAAATTTTAAATAAGAATTTTATTATGATTATGACTTCAAAATTTAACATTCGACGTCGTACACTTTATGTAAGTTAGTTAATAATTGAAGTAGCGTAATTTTATAATTCTATATGTAGCAGTTTCTGATATTTTTCTATTTGAACTATACGTATATCAGTTTAGTTTCTTAGTGACTATGAAAACTATCTTTATAAATTAATTTTAAATCAATTATTATTTAGTAAATTGTTGCTTTTAATTCTACTTTGCATTTAATTAACCTTTCGTAAAAGTTTACTATGTACTGTAATTCAGGATTATGTTATCTTTATTGCAGTTTATC
This sequence comes from Pachydiplax longipennis, assembly GCA_036926295.1. Classification (NCBI taxonomy): domain Eukaryota; kingdom Metazoa; phylum Arthropoda; class Insecta; order Odonata; family Libellulidae; genus Pachydiplax; species Pachydiplax longipennis. The sequence goes on along the minus strand of JAVFKF010000024.1, from coordinate 4,674,830 downwards.
GGTAGCGTGTATTATTTTAATGTTTCTTATTCCTACAGTGTTTTTATATTTCCAAATTATGATAAGGGAATTCTGTTTTACTATTTTCTAGTTAACTCTCTCCATAGGCTCTTTCTAGTCATTTGCAGCCCCTTGTGTCTTCCCACTGTCGATTACTTTTCCTAAGCTTCTTTTGGGTATTTTTAATCTACAATTAAATATATCTTCTTCTATGTCAATGCCTACTATTAGTAATTATGAATATGTCTTTATATTTGCAATATTTCAAATGGACGAGGAGATTGTACTGTCCTAATTTTGCGAAAAAAAGAAGCCACCTTTTGATAATTGAATTATGATATGATAATTGATATTATGTCAAACCTAAAATAAAATTTGCTTGGAGTGTCGCTAATTCCAATCCGCAATGTGAGGTAAAACATTTTGGCAGACACTGAAGTAAGCCATTATGATTCAATATTCCGCAACTTGTTTACTTCGGCTTGGCTGAGGATGAAAAAATCGGCAAAATTGAAAGGAGGGTCATTCCGTGAATGTGGCCAGCAATCAGGAGAAAGTGAGGCGACGACGCGCTGGCGAATTCATAACGAAATATCCCTCACTTATTCTATCTGACGGCGTTTTTATCTCAGATTGATATCGCTCCTCTATCATTGAATTCCGCTGAGTAAATACACCGCCCGATACCATAAATCAGATGAAGAACGATTTAGCGCATCGGGCTATTTGTTTTGCTTTTTAATCGGGAGAGAATAATTTGCTCCAAATCAAACCCTTTTATCTCGTTTTCCAACGTTCTCTACTGTGTTGAAGTGTTGCTGTACAATATGAATGGAGGCCGTGTTTAACACGAGGGTAATCTCTTTAATGCTCTTTTATACCAATTAAAACATTGTATCTCCGTATTCCACATGGATTTCCCCGGGTAAAATTTAGGTAACCTAGTGTTTAGGGAGATTCATATCGAATAAAATTACATAATTATTGCAACACAATGTGTTTAGGGAGATTCATATCGAATAAAATTACATAATTATTGCAACACAATGTTTCCAAGAAATAATTATCCCGTATTCTGCCATTTTCTAGTTTAAATTACGCAAAAAGCAGAGCTTCACGACTGCGAATCATTAATTAAGTTATTCAGTAATATGTACGTCGAAATATATAAATAATTTTATGTTTCATTAATTACTCTGATAAAATATTTATAAATATTGTACTATCAGTAGGTCTTCGCAGGTTTTCAACATTCCTCTTCCTCGTGAGTGCTTTCCTCTTGTAGATCTTTCTTCCTAATTATCTTATGTTTTTCTTCCATTTCTTCTAAACTTTTCCACTATATTTTTTTAACTTATTTCGCTTTATGGAACATGCCTTTCTTATAAAGGACAAGTTAGAAACATGAAATTATAGTGATAAAAGAGGACGTTTCAGAAAAGGAAAGAAAGAAAGGGGAAAAGAAAATTACAAAATTTGATTTAGTAGTATATAATATAATAATAAAACAGATATAGAATATCATATAGAATACCATGAATAAATGAAATACCAATGAATAAATAAAAAACTTGAGAAAGTTAAAAATAAATCAACGACTACTGAAAGGTCCGAGAGGTGCTTTCAATTTTAAGAGATGTCATGGTAGAGATCAATTCAGCTAGTACAGAGTAGCTATTTATGAGTTTAGCCTTTCTAAAAAGGGTGTATTAAGTAGATATTTATAATTAACATGAATATGTATTAATATATACATTACTTATATTTTTATCAATATCATTGATGACTGGTGAGATGGAGGAAGAGACGTCATTCTCGCATAGTCAAGACCTTTATACAATCAATGGGAATTCTTCACACTTTAGCCATACCACTTCTTGACTCATGAGTACAAAACCAATAAGAGAAGTATTATCTGTCGAGACTGACTGTCGGGAAACTTTTACGGAAATATATTGGTTAGAAATTCGACTATTTCGTCAATTCCTGAAAAAGATAGTTTAAATCTTTTATGCAACTGAGCCTCCACTTTATGACTTCAAACCATGAACAAAAATATTCAATAATACATCAAAATATATAAATAATTATTTTTCTCATCGCTTTCACTTTCCTTAAGAATCTCATTTCTTCAGTTTGTATTCTACGTTTTTACATACTTAAACTCATCACCAAACATTCAACATCAAAATGGCCGAATGGTTAGAGAATCCAATTCAGTTTCCAAACTATATCAAAAGTGTCCTAAATGGTTCAAATCCTGATCAGAGAATTTTCTGCGAGTAGTAAACAATCCAACGGGAATGAATAACAAATTAGACGTTTCAAGATAAAATACTTGGGTGTTACGTTCATTAGAGACTTAAAATGGGACGCATACATAGAAATGTCATAGAAAATTCAATTAAATCTTAAGTATTGTAATACCTTATAAAAATCAAACAGTAAATAAAAGAAACTTCGTACCTATCGTTAGTTAGGTCTATACTAAAATATGGTGAATTTTTATGGGATTCTCATCAAGTAGGAGTTAAAAGGGAATTGGAAAAGGCACAAAGAAGGGCAGCTAAATTCGTGTTAGAAGGATATAAAATTATAGCAGCAGCGCTACTCAGATGGTAAAAGAAATAGGTAGGTCTAGTGAGTCTATGAGGAAGAAAAAGAAACTAACGGTTTTCTATGAGAGATTCATTCCTGCCTTGACGTATTAAATGATAGTATTTCCTGCGTTTGAGCGATAGAGTAAAGAAGGCAAATTACACACAATCACAAATAAAAAGTAGGACGTATAAAGTAAATAGCCGATAACCCCGAGTACATATTTCTTAATAGAGGAAGAGCAATCTATCTGCAGAAGTCTTCGAACCGTTCCCAAATAAATTGATTGTTTTATTAAGGTATAAGTAAATTAAATAATATGAAGAGTGAGTTTGCCGACAACAAAATGTGGGATCGCCTGGTAGTGTGATATATGGGCAGTAAAAGTGAAGGGCTATCAGGAACGCTGAAAAATCTTGCACGATAAGTACTTGACAATTTTAAACATTTTGTATAAATTTATCTGTATCGCCTTAATCTAGGAGGAAAATAAAATAAGAAGATTTTGTTTGATAAAGAAGAGCAAGCTATGGAGAGAGAGGGAGACTCACCAAAGGCTAATCTCGTTTTCATTTTATACACAGTCGGTTATTCTACCATTGTGTGGTAAATTCGGCAGGAAATAATTAAACAGTGTGAGTATTTAATGAATAAAACTTATTACATGCCAGGGCTCCCGGATAGCCGTGTGGGCAGCGCGTTCGATTTCAATGAAAGACTCCCGGGTTCGATTCCCGGTGGGAGCCAACGTGCGAAATGTCATCAGTTGTTGATGCACTTTTCACAATGATACTACTAATACTATTGTATACCAATGGTTTTGTTTCTAGATTTCCTGGAAAAAACGACTTGCTTGATTTAACATACGGTTAATGGAAAACTATCTTTCCGATACGAACTTCCGTCTAGAACGAACTAACTTCGTAATTGGAGGTATCACTGTTTATTCAAAATCATTAATAAAACTAAAATTAATCATTTATTCCTTTATTCTGTCATTTAGATTAAATATTTTAGGTCAGTTCTTAGGCCTTCGTTTCCTAAACAATCTGTTATTCTCCTCCCTTTCACTTTCCTTAAGAATCTCATTTCTTGGACTTGCATTCTACTTTCCGGTATATTTGTCTACATCTCCAAATAAAAATAAGTGAATCTGTGCAGCCAAGTAGTGCAAAGGCCCTTCTCAGATCCTGAGTCTCAGTTCAGCTTTTACTACTAATTTTAACCATCGATGCACAGGGATTCCGTCAACCATCCGATAGAATAAGTATGGGAACGAATGAAAAAATGTGACTCCGTATTCGAGATGACGACTTTGTTTTCATGAGATTACATTAAAGGCTTCCCTCGTTCAAAACATCATCTCCCGCTCGCGCCATTAGTCGCCATTTTCAAAGTGCGATTAATCGCAGCGGATCGTAATGGGCTCGATTATGTCCTACGGAGGGCCTCTCCGGCGATAAAAGTTTCGTCACTCGCTCACCACAGACGCGAAAAACGAGCCATTCAACCAACTATCAATTAATCTCCTGACTCCCCTTTCGTACTCTTTATTCCGCCGTCGCGCGGCCATTTTCGGAAGCTTCCAGAAAGAAGCAACGCGTAATGCGTCGTGTTTTCTCTTGAACGCGGAGGGACGATTAAAAGTACGATGAAAAATAGGCGCCCCCTTATCCCCCCCAAAAGAATGCCCTCACCGATACGCCGTTTGGATGGACGGGATTGGAGGTGCCAGCGGAAGAAATGTAAATATTAAAGAGAAGTGAGAGAAAAAGGCGTAGGTGATGGGGATAAAGAAGAGAAATTGGTATAAAATCAGAATAGAAAAGGCGTTGAAGTAAGATAACCATGAAAGGTTCTCGTTTACATGGTTATCTTACTTCAACTTTACTTTTTGCGAAAATATCGCCCAAAAGATATCACATTAATATGAGGTTGAGATATTAAATGCACATTTCAAATTAAAGCGAAGAGCTTTGCTTAAAAGTAACTCTCCTTCGTTATCTTTGTTTGGAATAATTCTTTCCATTTCAGAGATAGACCTAACAACGTTTTCAAGTAATTATGAAAGTCACCCAGTTTATCATTTCGTTAATTTCAGCAATTAAAGTAACTGGTTCTTAATATTATAAGCAATATACTGGGAACTTTGTATAATCATGAATATTTCATGGGTTATGATGCCAAGGGGTAAATTTGGGTTAGCAAAATAACGCTGCAGAAGTTTGTTGGCGTAGAAGTGCAAATGTAAAGCAAACCAAAGCAACTCCTTCCCTTTGTCTTCTAGAAAGCTTAATGTTTTTCACTGTTGAAATGTATGCTCATTTATTCGTCGTGATGTATCGGTTAAATGATAATTAATTAAATGTGATAAGACGCTCTCCTTATCTTTTTCTACTTTGAATCTAGATTACAAATAAATATTACGCTTAAAAATATCCTTTTTCTGCAGCTGGGAATCATTATGGGAAACAAATTTCACCCTTGGTGTTTTACCACCACACCAGCTTATCATAGCTCGTGAATTAACTTATGTGTTTCATTTGATTTCTTGGCTAAATTTCACTTATCTTCAGAAGTCTATTTCTATTACAGGAGAAGCTACCTTAGACAAGCAAATAAAGAAAACTTCGATGGAAAATGAAAATAACTCGTTCATCTCAAAACTGAATATAAAATTCAACCCAACCGGAAGAACAAGTTTCTGGAATAAAAAGGTAATTGAATTTTTAAATTATCTTTCCCTCTAAATCAGAGTTAATTGAATAAATAAGAATTTTTCTTAATTTTTATTACTGAGATGTAAATAATGCGTATTTATAATAGACTTAAGCACCGACTTAACGCAGGGTTTGTTCGTGTTACTCCTTTGGAATACTACATTTTTATATAATAGTATTTTTAGGAGATGAATTCGATCGAATAATAGATATCACTATTATCCTATTTTGAGAGATCCGAATTCGCTAAGCTACTAAGTTTCAAGAAAATGATTCAATTTATTAATCTTTAATTTCTTTATGTAATATAAATTTAACGGAGTCCGTGTGTCATTTCCACCGAAATATATTTTTGTTAAATAGGGAATTCATAACTAAGGAGACTGTATATTTGCTACGTCTATTTTCCTACTCATAAGATAGTCAGAAAGGACATCATATCACCAAACCATAACTAACTTAATAACAACGTTCTATGGTTCTAAAATATTCATAAAATGAGTTATTCTAATCTTTCACTGGCGAATGTCTCTGCCTTTCCCAACATTATGTGGAAATCTGTAGTTTCTAGTACGACATTTAACATGAATATTTCAAATTCTATGAATCATTCATTATTTCTTCTAATCTCGTTCAATATTTCTATTTTTCCGAAGTGATTCGACAGTATAACATTGTCTTATGTTGATATTATATTTATTAAATATTATTGTTTAAAATATTGATAAATGAATCGACCAAACTTCCCATAATAGGAGCAGCCATATTCAAATGATAAATAATATTTGACTCCATGATGACGAATACATGGTAAACATTAAGCTATGCACACCGAGACTTCATCTTTAGTTTCTTCCCATCCGTCTCACAAAACTCTTTCGATGGATACTATCAAGTTAATTTCGGTACTACTTTTTGATTCTTCCAAAAATTAGCCTATTTTCTGTATTTTACTAGACAGAATATTGTAGTATAATTCATGTTTTTAATATCAATGTGTTTCAAATATTCGTAATCCATGATCAATTGAACTCAAAAATCAATTTGGCTAAATTGAAAAAGGTTTCGATTGAGCCAAAAAAGAAAGGGAAAACATCGTACAATTAAGAAAGCGGTAAAACCCGTTTATAACGCTGCCTTTTAAGATTCCGCTTAATTCTCTTTCACATAACACCGCTTAAGACGCTTTACAGTTCACTGCATTCAGATGCCCGCTAGAGTATGCCTCAGTCGACAATTTGAAGGTTTTTACATTATTTTTCCTTAATTTTCGATCTATTAAAAATTGATTCCTTTCAGGGTTAAAATTGAGTAACAATGGAATATTCTCCCCTTGTACGAAGAGCAGGTCATTCTCGTAAAATTACAAAAAGGCAACCACTATTACATAAGAAAATGCTTGCGAAGTGTTAATAGCTACAACAGCTAACAGTTAACAGCTATAAGAAATAAAGAAAACTAAAGAAGATTAATTTTAGTTTTTAAGAAGTAAAATATTTATTTAAATATTAAAAAGCCAATTTTTCCTTCCTTTTCGCTTTCAAACTTAAAAGAAATATAACGTTAACGTATCCTCGCTTATAATCAGTATCTTACTCGATTCCCTAAAAGGGTCTTAAGTGCATTTTTCTTATTTCTTACAAAAAACACGCGTCCCAACGAAACTTATCACTGTTACCTTCGAAATGAGGCATCGTTTCTGAAGGGTACTCCACAAGGAGTGAAGTCCCTTTGTGATGAGACCGCGCATAATTTATTTATAAGCCTGCGATGATAATGATCAAAAAGGAAAAGTTGCCTTCTCTCAGACGTCTCGAAAATATTTGCATTAAATAAGTTCTTTGGGGAGAGTCGTCTTGTTTTACGTGTCTCTATTCCAAATAGCTTATGTTTTAAACATGTTTTCCCTTTTGAATAAGCGTGGGTTTCACACGCTCATTACCCTTTTCCCTCGGTTACGCCCCCTTCCAAACGAAGCGTACTGAATATTGGAGCTCTCTTAATGCTACGCCATCGCCTTCTTGCAGAAAACCATACATCTGTAAGCACTCCTTTCTCTCTTATCTCGACCAAACAACCAATCCGTCTCTTCCGCCTCTATTAGAAGAGAGGATCACTTCGCCTCTCTTGCTAATCATCATTCGTTTAGCCTCCGAGGGAAATACTTATTTTCGGTGAAATACGTTGGAGTAACCCTCACGAATAAATTAACATCCATAATATATGTGGATGAGCTCTTGAGAAATTGAGTATGCCTGCAGTGCAATTCTGTAAAGTATTGAACTCACTAATTAGAAAAAGTAATACGAAAGGCAATTCTTTATGTTAAGAATGGCCGTAACACATTGGTGGGCATTACTCGGAAGGAGGTAGGATTGGAATCCTTAGAAGAAGGAAATATTAATCAAAAACTTAATTTTGTAGAAGATGTAAGCGAATCAGGATGACATTATTTTCGAAAACGACACGCGAAAGTAGTATATTAGTAAAGTAAAACCATGTTGCATGCCACGCAGAAAGGCGGCATGCAGATTGATGCAGAAGGGTATATAAAAAGGCATGCATCAATCTCTATTTTTCTATTGATCAACAAGTGTATAAAAGAGAAATATATATCTTAAGAATTTTATCTTCTGAACCTCTTACAGCTCATTAACTACTTTTCTTGAGACTTCCTAATGATACTTATGTTTGTTTTTACGTGCCTAAATTCCATAACCCTTTCCCTAGTGGTTAGATTTTCGTCAAACATTATGACAGCTTTTATCTTCGAGTGGATAGATTCAGTAAAGAAGAAACATTTGGTTTTATCAAAATTCACAAAAAATATAATCATGAAGTCAGTATGGTAAGGCCTTACATTTCGGAAGGCTCAGAAGAAAAGCCAACGACTAAGGTAGAACGGACTTGAAAAATTCTGACGGTGCCGGGATTCGAACCCGCGCTGTTCCACTTTTCGGCAGGTTGCTTTATCTAACTGGGCTATCCGGATTAAGGATTTATGAAAAATCTCCACGATCGTTAGGATAATGCAACCTGCCACTTTGGCAACCGGCCTTACTCAGCATCTATCACTCATACATTTTTTCAAATGTAATTGACTTTGTGTCCATAATTAAGAAAATTCACGATAAAGCACAAATGAACTAAAGGGTTGTTACCATGGTCGTGTAGTACAAATATTGTGCTAAAGCGCTTTTTCGTGATTTTTCCTTTTATGTTTTCCGAATTGAAAATAGTGAGGTTGAAAACTTTAGAAAGAAGGAGGTAATATGAAGAATGACCAGAGAATGCATGTGATAGAAGAGAGCTCATATCGTTCACCAAAATATCTTGCATAATCCACGTAATGGAAAGCAAAAATCTTCTTGCGTAAAGCAAGAGTGCTTGTGAGCGCGTGAGAGAGATCTGTTGCGTTCGCTGAGTGGACTTATCTTGAGTGCACTCGAGACTAAGAGGGAGAAAAAGAGAAAACAAACTGCCTGCCGGACTCAGAAAGAGATTTACTCACATTCCCCTCATTCACTTATCGCCGAAAGAAATGAATCGTTTACCCGTCCGTTCATTCAATAATACAGGAAAAAGAAACCCAGCCTTAATTATTCACAAGATCCAGAAAGCAAAATTAAAAAGATTAATCCAATCACTTTTTTCACTTGGTAAAGTTTCGATCCAAAAAGGTTAGAGTTAAATTTTAAGGTAATTAATCGGTGCAATACAATAAAGTTGGTTAATGTTAGTGATGATACAGAAAGAGTTAAATATTTGGATGTTGCAAATGAGATTCTGAAGAGCCAGACGGGCGAAGGAAGAAAAGGGATACACATTTTATAAGGAATGTCTCTATCAAGATATACATTATATAGGGAAAAAGATGAGTACTGAGAATAAAAGAGATAATTACCGAAGAATCGTGAATGTTTTGAATGTATATTATCGCGTATTTAACACACTTATTTATACCATCCAAATGTTTATTATGAATGTATGTACTTAACACATCAATACATCACTGTTTATGTGGAATATTTTGATTTATACTGCAAATATTTGTTATATCTCTAACAGAATCGTTCATTGACTCTAATTTTACATTCTAAAATTGGAGTCAACTGCAATCATATTTTGAAGTTGAATAAGGTAAATAATAAATCTAGGTTGGTTGGAGTCTTGTAGATAATTTATCAAATGCTTCTCTTTGTATTTCCTGCTGCAAAGTTTTATATCTTCTTCTCTTTTTTCCACTGACTGTATTTAGGTCGCTTTTTAAAATGCTGGTGACAAACATAAGCTCTTGCTTTATATATCAAATACCTCTTAAATGCCCGTACATATGCTTCTCTAGCAACAGGTTACTTTGAACACCTAAATTTAACCCTTCTTATGATACTCTCACACTTAATTAAACAATGATATCCGAGGTTAATTAGATGAAACTTTTAAATGCCAATATGGAAGATTGTATCACTATAGAAGCGTATATTTAGTTCTATGTGACATTATTTCGTAATAGAATTCACTTTAAAGCTAATGCGAAGTTTGAATACAAAATTGCACTAAATACCTGTTATACGCATCCTTTTGAAAGAAATCCCTTTGACACCCATTCTGCATCTAACAACGCAAAGAAATCGTCACGTTATACAATCAATCACTCATGCAGAGATGATTTATTCAGTAATAAACATATATATAAAATATACAAAATCTACTCTGAGGAAAAGAAGTTTATTTTTAAACCATTTACAAAGAATGTGTTGAATCAACAAATAACGGTCGCCAGCTTCTAAATGCTAACATTTAACTTTAAAATATATCATAAAAATATTCTTTAATTAAGCTAAATTTACGCTCCATTTAACAACATCTGATCGTAGAGTTCCATTTTTGCTCATGTATCGTGGTTGAAATAAGTCGGTTTTAGAATTTTCTATACTATTGTACATATAAACTGTATTCTAGAAAATTTGCTTCATAATTCTTATCTAGAGAGTGCTGCATTGCTGAAAAAAGCAATTATATTTTTGTGATCTAAATACCAAATTTTATCCTTTTTCATCAACCCTCAAAATATCGTATTTCTCCAAAAAAAACTCTTCTAAATAGTTTAGGTAATCTGTGTTTCCATTATCATTTAATCATCGGTAATTTACTTTTCGATACCATAGAAATAAGAAACCGAACAAGCCTCGATCAAAATCGGAATTTGCGACATGTGCGCTTAACAGCTTTTCTATTACAGAGGATAGAGATGCAAATCGTCAATTTGGGAACGTATTCCGACGAAAAATAAAGATTGCCTATTAAGATAAACCGGTCTTTATTTTATCGGGAGGACATCAGTTGAAGCGCGATAATCCAACTCGAAATAAAAATGACGCGAAATTCGCATCGGTTTTTAACCTGAGAAAGATGCGGGAGAATTAGCACAGCGTCATTTCATTTCTCTGCGGAGAAAAAATATGGCTCTGCCGTGGAATAAAATTTTATTCTGGTCATGAAACGGAAACGCGATGGGAATCGGGAAGAATCGAAGGCAATTGAAGATCGCCATGGAATTCTCGTTTGTCTGCACTCGATGGCTACTCATGCCATCTCCTGGGAGATTCGCGACCGAAAATCCACGAGAAAAAGTGAGGAAGGCATGGGCTTCCCTGGGGTGTAAGACCAATCTTTCCTCACCTGTATCTTCCGTTTCTCCTTCCTCGCTACCCCTTCATTTGTTTCCCCATCTCTTATCAACCTTTTTCTTTAAACATAGTAAATATTTCCGATACCTCGCAATATTTCGAGCATTTTTAAATGGAACTCGCAATTTGCTATGCATAGTTAGCGTACGCTTCCATCGTCATATATCGTAAGGGGTGTTCTCCAAAAAGAGGCGATCAATTTTAAACAATTTTAAAAACTTCCACCCGAACAAAACCTTAACTTGGTGGTACCCTATGAAATCAATATATAATTAATTTATTAATTATATATTGATTTCATAGGGTATTTCATATAAATGCGTTATTTATAATGCTCAATTGATTTATTGTTATTGACACAGCAAATAATTAAGCAATTCCCGTTATTAGACCACTATCAATACAATAATTAATGATGTTATCTCTTATCACCCTAAACGTTATTTAATATTATTAAAAAACAGAAGATAAACATGGTAGGTCGTGCAAGATTATTTAAGCAAGAAGAATTCGTCCTAATATCGTTCAAACTATATAATTGCATTCATTGATACTAGTTCTCAAGTCACAAACCATCTCCTCTGTCTCTAAGGTAGGATATGAATAAATAGAAATGAGAAATATGCTAATCCGCGTATAAGTCGCCTTGCTATTATCCGTCTAGTGATACATATTTACAGAAAATGGTGTCTTAGACACTGCAAAGCAACTCAATTGACTCTTTATCCGCTTAAGTATGACGTAGGTCAACAATTGAAATGAAGATACTCGACTTGTTACATATTTTATTGCGTGAAACTTTGTAACATAGTTTATTGAATATTCTGTTACCTTTTTGTACTGTTTTTGCGTTACAGTTCATCAATTCAGTTAATAAATTAATACCGGTATATCTATGTAAGACTAAAATATAACGGCTAAGCGTGACCGAATTATCAACTAAGTGTTTGCGTCAAAAACCGCATGATTTGCCGAGCAGTACTGCACGTAGTCGTTCTGATTAAGGCTAAAGTGATGCCTTAGAACAGCCGGCGATGCGGCGAAGAATAACGAGAATCATTGGATCAAAGAATAGTTTATTTTAGTGGGAATTTCGTATCATCTATATAATCCATATGTGTGTGTGTATATATATATGAGTATATATGTATAGATCCGATGTCGGATGTGCTTCTATATGCTACCTTCTTTTTTATTATTGATATTATTTCTGAGTTGAATAACATTGTAGCTACGTTTCAGAGTAGCTACATCAACATTTTAAAAAAGAAATAGACATTTCTTCTCGGAATGAGCCGTATAATTAACATTTCGAGCGTAGTAAAGTCAAGAAGTCGACTCGTTCTAGGCAGGATTCCGTTTTATGGAAGGTAAACATGATTTATAAAATGTATTTCAAAAATTGCTATCGACGAAAAAACTTCAATCTAACAATGTCCTATTACTACCAGAATTAAAGAATATTAATGGTGACCTTTTTCTCTATAAAAACTGGAAAAAAACTTGATTTTCAAGTCATTTTATAATGTAGAAGAATCGTTTAATGAAAGGAATATGTAACTGTACATGTATTTGTCTATTATCTCCATTTAACTATATTTATCTATCTCGTTTAGTGTATTTATGGTCATATCTACAAATATATTTAATTACCGAATGAAATACTTATATTGTGGGTGTGTTTTTAAACGATGAACATTATGTTTAGATGATAATGTAAATATTACGTTAAAAATGTATTAACAAACTTTAATAAATGTATAAGAGGTTCGAAAATTCAGCCGATTCGATTTTCTTTTCTTTCAATAATAAATGTATTTTATTGTTATTAAATTTATAGTAGTGAAGCATACCTTTTGTGATTATTAAATAATGAATAATGGTTATAAAATATAAGGTTGAGAAGTGTCATTAAATATAATTAGATGCATAATTTGTTATATATTTAGTATTATAATTAGTTCGTTCATAAATTCAAATGGAACAACTAATTACAGCAAATTGTCATTTACATTCAGTTTTATGTCGTTGATTTTTTAAATATATTACTATTATGAATATAACGGAATATACATTTATGGCACCAGATCGCTCCAAAGTATCCTCTCACGTAATACATCTCCCTCAGGATGGATCTCTTCTCATCTTCATCCTATCCTCTTTCTCTTTTTTCGTATTTTCCTATCCCGTTCCTTCCTATTTATTCTTTCCTCATTTACCTTCCTCCTTGCTCTATATTTGCTCAATTCTTCTCATTTCTCGTTAATTCATCCACTTTTTTCTCTCATTTACATCATTTCCACATCACCTCCTCATACACTTTCTTAATTCTGCGTCCGTCATCATTTTTTACTGGATCCAGTTATTATTTTATCCATCCTTTCACTTCATTCTAACACTCGCTGAATATAATTCTATGCTGGAGAAATTACGAGTGTTATAATAGCAGATGTGAAAGGTCGTTACAGAACGCGATCTTTCCAAGACTATACTCAGAAGCCCAATAACGCTCTTTTTTATCTATTTGATGTTTAAAATTTGAAATTTTGACGAAAGGAAACATTGCCAAACGGATTTTTAATCTAACTTTCTGCTCGTAGTCAAAACCGATTTTATATAGAAATTAAAGTTTTTGTGCCTAAATGTTAATCATAACTTGAAATTTAAAGCACCTGGACTATCATTCCACTACAAATTTCTTATGATTTATTCCCACGTAATTTTATACTATCAGTCATTAATAGTCTCTTTCAAGTATAATCGAGCATTTCTTTTGGCTTCTCTATGTACCATTTCTGGGTAAAGAAGTCCACGAGGATAGCCAAAATGTCGATTGCAATCGACCTATCGATAGTCGGGGATATTCGATCGATCGCAACTTTTCATCGATTAGATAGATTACTTTTTTCCGACAAATTATTATTTATTCAATTATTTATCTTCCCTATCCATCGTCGTTCGATTAAATTGGTTTTACTCGTAGAGCTCCATAAGATTAATAAAACACAAAAAGTACAACTGTTAGCCATTTCGGTAACGAACGAATTTTGTTTTACAGATCGATAGCGGCCGAACGATTAATATCGAAGTCGATCGCAGCAGCGATGAGATGGCCGCTCCTATAAGCAATAGTTTCGAATAATCCAAACTTTATCCTCAGCAAATATAACCTCGTAATTTTATCTACAAGTTAACTACCTACTTTGGATGAATTCGATGGAATTTCAGCGAATTATTTGGTTGAACCTTCGAATGACGAAATTCCTTCATCTCCGTGTTCGCCTCTTTTATTTGATCCCATGTTTCTTTCATCATATTTACCTACCCTTCCTTTCCCACCATTCTTTCATCTCCCCTCCACACATCTTCCTCCTTTTCTTTCACAGTAACATTTTCTGATTCCCCTTTCCTACGGAATCTTCCGACGCCCCGCGGGCAACCCTTTATGTAATTACCACCAGTCGTCTCTCCAATCGCCTGCAGCGCTGCCTTTGTCATCCTCTTCTTCTAATCTCTTCACTCCTATCTCTTCCATTTCTCTTCTCGAGAGTTCCTTTTTTCTCTTTCCTCTGCTCTTGTCTTTTTACCACTCCATTCAGACATTAAATACAAGTTTGACTTCCTTTTTATTGACAATTTTGGATCTTATCGTTGGATGAAACCTCTCTTTGCGTCTCAAATTCAAACATCGTATTATTCTCATTGAGAATGACTTACCTCTATATCTTTCTTTATAAAAATGTAATAATAATAAATTTATTTTTGTTAAAAAGCATTGACATCCAGTCCCAGTAGCCATCCGTCGACCTATCGGAGATGACTCATTATAAATTACATAAACTCTGTAAACAAAATACAACAATTTAAAGCACCTCATGGCTCACGTATGAAAAGAGATACTGAAAGGGTTTCTTCTCAATGAACCAAAATGATAAAGACAAATTTAGTGAAAATGCAGATGAAGCAAATTATTTTAACAAGAAAGACGATAAAGGAATTACATATGCCATAAAAGTAAATAAAATATGATAAAATATTGAACATCAATTCATCATCTTGATAATTGTTCTTCTGATTAGAATTTTTTGCTTAAATAACTTCCTGATTTAGAAACAGTTTATAATTTTGTTTTATATATTTCACAAATATGGCACAGTATATTCTGGCCAATATCCACCAGTCTAATTTTATGACTTCAGAACAATGAGGACGCTACATTTTTTCCCGCAATTCAGTAAAATAACAACCACTCATATCACATTTTTTCACAAATATTGTTAGTAAATATATCCTGGTGTATAATTTGTATGTATTTATACAGCATATTTAGAGAAAAGTTCAAAACATTATTTATTAGGGTGGGATTGAAGCTAAGATTCTCCTCTCCATTTAACTCAACGCCATCTTTTATACAGTTACAGTTACTATTTTTCAAGAGATACAGAAAATTGAGATGAAATATAGATATAAGAAAACTTAAAAGATTCTCAGGGAAAATCATCCGCTGCACCCTTTAAGAATGGAGACCCTGTGCAAATCTACCGATATTAATTGTAAAAGGAGCGGAAGAAAATGACGGCTGATTTTAAAATGCCACAGAAACAGGAATGAGTAAGTTCATGTGCTTTTATATTTAGACAAAAATTTCTTTCGCAGTTATAAGCATTATCTAATCTCGTACATAACTTTCAGGAAATTTTCTGATATCTGAATTTTGTCGTCTACTATGTAAGCAATAGAGGCTTTATTTTCACTATCCAACCTTTTTAAGCGGAGTTTTTAAATTTAATTCAAAAACATGTGAAGCGAGAACTCATTTAAAATTAAAATAAATTTTGACCTCTTTTTCCCATCTCTGAAGACTGCTCCATTATGTAAGTGCAAACAACATCTTTCAGCAACTGTGGTGATGTTCTTAAGATTTCCATGAAGAAGTAACTTAAATACTATTTTTTAATTCTTTGGAATTCGATTCAAACAATTTTCAATTGATTATCAATAATAGATAGATGCCTACTAATATTATGTAGTAGAAATCTTCTAGGAGGAGAAAAATATTATTATATTTGAAGAACAGAAATAGATAATGGCTGTAAAACACTTGGAGATATCAAAAATAAAAAGAAGAATACAGTTTAATTGGTCTTTATTGACTGTTTTTTCATATGCATGTGGAGGTTAAATGGAAAATGAACTGTGCTGAGTAAAGTAACGATTTCAGGGGAGATTATTGAGCAATCGTAACCGTAGCGAAAGGATGAAAGAACTCTCCTTTGGTTTGTACAGCTCGTATATTTGCCCTTTCCTTTCGAGGTAATTAATCATTTATCAAAATGTTTTTGAATCATTCAAGCTATCAATATGATTAATATGATATATGTAAGGAAACAGCGAATCTAGGAAACGGTGCACTTATAGCAATAAAAACGCAAAATGTCTCATAGGATTATTGTATCTTCAATACTTTATAATTTTAAAAGAAAATTTTTCGGCGAAACTTTCGCAACATATGTCCATTAATTAATTAACAGGTTTTCCCGACCTTTTGTGGAATCTCCTCGGAAAAGCAGCATGGGATAATCCACGCCCTTGGGAAATTGAGGTCCATAGAAAAGAGAGCTCTCTTTGAGGTATTCCGTGTTCATTAGTGTCTGCTTATCACTCCGATCTTGCGCCGAGTGTGTTTTAACAGCGCTTGAATAAGAATAAATTCTTATCCTCCTTGATCACCTCCAATTTATTTCCAAACACCACTATTCCTTCCTTCAGAAATCGGTTCCCTCGCGGTCTCCCATTATCCTAATTTCCCTGTGTGTCACTCGAAATGCCTTCTATTTACACACTCTTCCTCATTATTTCATTCGTGTTCTTTGTTTATGTATCTCAGTGGAAATCATTTGGTTGGATGTTGTTCTATAATTACATTTCCCCGTCAAAAATGACGGAACTAAATTTATGGAAAATGTACAACTATTATTGCATGCATATAATCCATCTGAGTAACCGAAAGTAACATAAATCTCAATTTTAAATATTTATAATTAAGAATCTGACTGAAGCTATAAATATAAGCGTCTAAAAGACAACGCGAAAAAAATCATTGAATCTAAAGTAATACATAAGAATCACCTAAAATCACACCACAGAATATATTTTGTACATCTTAATTGCTCAATTTTGCAAACAATCTTCCAAAATATTTCCGTTTTCTTGCTATTACAAATATTTTGATGTGAATGAAAAATCGTGCAAATTGATTTTGACTGAAAATTTCTACTGTTAGACCTTTAAAGATTTATATTGGCACTGATATCGAAAGTGTTTTTTTATTAATTATTATGTGTAAATTTATACACTACGGTGATTATTATATAAATTAGACGGGATTTATTATAAAATCGCTCTTCTTACACGCTTATTCAAAGGAAACTTAGTAAATTTAACTAGCTATCTTTTTCATCTTTCGTATTCATTCAACCATAAAGAGATCTTTTCATTTGAGTAAATCGAAGTGTCAAGAATTCACCTAACATTATCACGACAGTTTTGACTTTAGTTACACAGATATACATTGTATGCATTTCTTAAACTAAAATATCATCTTATATAAAAATATCATCTCATTATAAACGGTTTATTTTGCATTTTTTTAATAAATAATAACATTTTGTGGGAAATAAAAAACACATATTCTATATATTAAATGGCGATCCACGAAATATGGTTATTGATTATTATATCTTAATATTAATAATAGGTAACAATTTATAGTTCGTCTTTTAAAAACTGTCGATTTTCACTTCAAAGTATTCTCTTGTGGATAGGAGAGTATTTTCACGGTGGTAATCGATTATTCGCTCTTGAAGATTCTCTTTCCTTCATCTCTATGAAATATTAAAGACCTCTCTCAATATTTTTCTTTGATATTGTTTCCTATGTTTTTATTCTTTTATGTTTTCTTTGTTTGATGTATCCCGACTTCCCTACTCTCACCACCACTGTATATGGCGTATAATATCTGTTGCATTATAATGTAGTCATCTTTATCTATTTCTGGTTGTTTAATCATTATTATAATCTGCCAGTATTGTTCTTTTCCTTTCGGGTCCCCTTCCCCTTAAAATTAGTACAGTATCTGTAGCCATCCCAGTTTTCTCACGAACCATTTCTTACTGTTTTCTTCCTGCCTTCGTCTATTTTTCTTTCCTAAGCATAAACACTAAGTTATACTATTCTGAGCACTATTCTGTTCATTTCTCTTTCCATTAAATTTGGGTTCAATAGGAGAGTAATTGTGAATGTTACTGTTGTGTGATAGTGGGGGCAAATACTGAGTTACAATAGGAGCTATTTATGAATTGTTACTTACAATAATTAGATAGGAATCCTCCATCATTTTAAGCTGGGCTGAATTTAAATTTAAAAACTTATGCATATATTAAGCGCCTTGAATTTAAATTAAATTTTACCTGAGGAAGGGTTAAATCTGAGGAGACATTCATTAGCCTCAATCTCGCCCCAGCAAAAGTCGTTTATTTATTATTAGTTACTTCTCCTAATGCGCAATTTTTTATCCACGTTAATTGGCAACAATATTCTTTACATCTCACTGAGATTTTTCTTTCTAACTGTTTCGCCTCCTGAAATTCAAAGTTGAGGGCACTGAGTACCATCTTCCTCTCCTATCTAAACGTTTTTGGTCTTCCGACCGTTTTGTATTTTCCTCTCGTTTCCGAATTCCACTTTCACTCGTACCTTCCATCATTCCCTTGCCTTTTTATACTCCTTCATCTTCCTCCGTCTTTTCTTTCTCCCCTGGTAAGCCACGTGACGGAATGAGCCCCGGGGCCATTCTGTTCCCTGCTATCTCGGGTCCACATCCACGATCGAGCGTGACTGTTCATAATGCGGGGTTCTCCCCCTTCGGGCGGTGCGAAAGGTTTTTTTCCAAAAAAATATGCGCCAGTTCTGCGAAGGGGGGGAGGTTTTGGGGAGAGGTACACTGCAGTAACGTTACCGAAGTGGAAGTGGTATTTGAACTGGTGGAGGATGAGGTTCCGCTAGAAAGGCATTGAAATAATGCTTATGCTGCTCCCTTTTGTTTTCAATTTTTATGCCTCCCACTCGCGGGAGTGCGGGCATCGTGGGAAAATCGCCGCTGGTGAAATCGGAATGATTATTCATTGATTTGAGGGAAGCAATTTTTTCTCTCTTTATTCGGATTTTTTGCCGGCGACTATTTTGATAGGCGATAGCTAGCGATTCATCAAATCCCGTATTTATTGAATGCACGGTCACGGAGCGGCCGCTGGAATTGCTCCCTCTGTAATTGTTTTCCTTATCTCTCTCATTACGGGAGAAAGTTCCATTGGCTGGCATGCCAAGAATTGACACTAATCTCTTTACTAGCAGATCTTAATGAAATGTCGTTGCGAAGGTGACGGTAATCAATTTTGAGTTTACATAACGACATTCACTCTGTTTATGCTCGCACTGATGTCCTGTCCAAATCCATACGAATTTCGATTGGCGAACTGTTTAAATGTATTTGCTTGGAGATATTCCGATCTCATTGATCCCCTTTAAGCAATCTCGTCTCAATATTGTTGATTTTCTGGATGATTTTCACCTGTATTTTTGCGATTTATGCGGCGAAAATGTCTTCTTTTCCAATAAGTTTTAAAAATACGCATTTATGTGCTGAAAATTAAAAAAAAAAAAAAAAAAACAGGCTCACCTTGTTTTCATTCAATTGAAATTCTCAACATACTGACCGAAGTAACCACATTATTTGACATAATAACAATCTATTTAGAAATTTCCAGCAAAGAATGTGATTTAAAGTACTTCAATAACAAAGATGAAATCTTTTTTATTTAGAGTTTCTCCTCCAATATAACATAAAAATAATCAGCTGTAAACATTACTGACTGAGGTGAGACATGCTGGAACTCCTTGATAATCACAGATAAAGAAAAACTCATTCACGTATCTATGATTTATTATTTATATTTGAAATGTGATCTGCTCTTGTACGACACTATGAATGAAATGTAAACCATCAATGAGGAACATATGTTTCTATAGAAGCTTAAATTGTTATATGGCCAGAGAGGGAACTGAGAGGCGTTTCACTACTTCATAGTTTACTGAGATTACTAGTTTGTCCGAGGCCCAAGGGCCTCATCCTTAGGGGGCCTCAATGGGCCACTCTTTATGAACTCTCAATTAGTCCTACAACTCATTTCAAAATTTTTGAGCTACAAAGTATTCAAGAGTACTTGTTTTTCACTTCGGAAAGAATTTTATTTAGAGCAAGGGTATGTTTCATTTTAAATAAAATGTCACTGTGTAACTTAAAGTCTATCCATCAATAATTATTTATCAAAATACTTATAATTTAGAATTTCGTTTCTTTTTCTCTCAGCAAGGAAGCAACTGAGTTTTCTATGGCAAGTATTTCATTTGTTCGATGAAAAATTTCCAAATTAAAGTCTCATATTCCATGGTGGGGCCTCATCATAGGGCCTCCGCCTATGCCTGAGCATGTTTATCTTTCATTGCTGATGATCTCGAATTAAGACAGAAAGCAGAGAGTTATGAGAAACAAGTAGGTAATTTTGACTCCATTTTAATTATTTATCTGATTTTTATTTTTCATCTAAATAAATTTAGGTTCTGGAATGAGTTCTTTCAAATGAATCAAGTATGACCAAAATATTTCCATATTTATTAAGGAAAAACCTTGGATGTGTGTTGAATCTCCAATATTGGCAAAATACGTGAGGATTTCAATGATAATATGATTATTTTTACACGTTTGATCGTATTATTTTAGCGTGGAACTTAAAAAAAATATACTCAAAGTTTGTTGAAAGATGAAATTCCTGCAATTTCCATTTCGTTCATTTTTTAGGACTACAGGAGTTAATGCAAAAAAGTCTCCATTCTCATTTTATGAAAATGAAATAAAATTTTTTCAGCACAGCGTGAAGGCTAATAGCAGCGATGTTATTGAAGGAGGAATTTCATGTCTTCGGTGAAACTGGAAGCGCAGAAGAGACGTAGTTGATTTTATGGATTTTGTTGACTGAAACCTCGAGCAAATACTCTTCAGGAATCTCAGTTATTTTGGCAGACGCACGCGCGTTGATGTCTCCTACCATATAGCTAATTAATCCTCACAGGATATTATATCCTAACCCCACCCAATCTATCAGAACACCACCCCGAATCTCACCTGTTTCCCGTTCAACTTAGACTCCCCATCGCAGACGCTAATGTATTCAGAAGAGTGTTTTGCTTCCCTCTTTCCCCTAAACTCCTCGCCCATTTGCCATGTTTTGCTTTCATTCCGTACGCATGGTTTGCTCCTTGCCTTCTTTTTTCCCACGCCACTTTCCATCCCTCTCTACAATACTGTACTTGGAGTTTTTCGCCTACGTGGAGCTTCATTTAAAAGTAAGATAATTGGGAAATTTTCTTTCCACCTCGCCTACCTTACGCAACGGGGATGTTTAAGTAGTCAGATATGATCGCTCAAGGAACTGATTCGAAAAACTCCACGCCATTCTGCGTGAATTTCAATTGGAAAATATACAAAGTGACTCGTTTCTTAATTTCACGATGCTCTGTTGTTTACTGCGGAAGAGAGTTTTCGAAATCGTAACGTCAGCAGGTGTTGTAATATACATGTTTATAATTAGTGTTTGCATGATAAAGGGAGAGGACTCACATCTGCGGTAAAGCAAGTAAAAAGCTCGGCTTTATTAAGCGTATTGTCGGATGAATGGAGAGAATCACCTTGTTCGGACCACATCTTGAATATGATACAAATATGAAACGAGTACCTGTGAACTCGAGAAAGTTCAACGCAAAGCGATACGTTTTGTTAAAAAAAATGCTAAGGCAAGCGTTAGGAAAATGCTCTCAGAAGCAGTTTGGGAATCCTTGAAAGAAAGGAAATTAACTTGTTATTGCTTCATCAATTTAGAAAAAATATGTTTGCAATGCGAGTAATCGATATAAATATTTCTTATATATATATATATATATATATATATATATATATATATATATATATATATAAGAAAAGTTTTAAAATATTTCAGAGTCATATTAAAAGTTTCGAAGCCCATCAGATATCTATCAAACGTATGACCCATTACATTACGAAAAAAGTACATTGGATAGTATTTTTCTTTGATTGAGACTGAACTTTCGTAAAATATACTAAATCAGGTATTTGCATTCACGGAGTTACAAATAGCTAAGATGCAGCATATTTGGGACAGGTTTCCTGTATAAGAAATCAGAATATGATTAAGTATTCACTCCACACAAATCTTTGCGCAGGCATTGCTTCGTGTGGAATATTATTTTTCTAATATTAGAATATGATTTGGTTCTTCATACTTCGATTCTCCTTTCATTTCAAATTCATGGCATTCGATTTTCTTCTCCTTTTGCCTGTCATTCATTCCCTTGGAAATTCAACAAATTCCAATCTTCAGATGAAAAACAAGAAGGAAACTGCTTATCCAGCATAATAAGACATAGATTCGAAATCCTGAGCCCTTGCATTCAAAGGAAGAGAATGTAACGTAAACAAATCGTCGAATTTTGAGTAGAGGAGTTGCGTGCAAGCATGTTTTCATTTCCTGCTCAACTGAAAAACTCCCTGGTGCGCGCGTTCTTCCAAGAATCATTCTTAATTCTCATCGAAATTAAATTCATACCTTTTTCAAAAGAACGTTAAAATTGAAAATTGAATTGAAGCTGGAGAGAATTTGCGTATAGGTTTCAGCATTTTGAAATGGATAATTAAGAGATAAATTTAAGTCTTAAGTTACGATATGCAGTGATATCTCAACTTAAGAATTTAATTTTCCAGGAGTTCGTAACTCAAAAAGTTCGTAACTCAATTTTCCATTGTGTCTTGATTTGTTGTCTCTGAAATCATAAAAACAATACAATTGTTTTTATTCATTATATTCCTTATTAACACGGTTTAAATCTACTCTGCCTAATTTCATATACATTGGTAGGAAATTGTTTAAAATATTATGTATAAAATGAACACAATCTCTTTCTCTCTAAGAGCTATATTCTTAGCTTATTCATATTTATCAATAATCATATTCATCAAAAGCTCATTATCTTTGTTTAGTTATCTTATAGAGAAAGATTTCGTTATTAATTTAAAAGATGCACGTTAAACGTCGTTTAAATAATCAATCAAATTATATATATACATAATTTGATTGATAATATAATCGCGGAAAGGAATGAATTCTTGAAGGACAAGTTCTATATTTCCCTGATTTTCGTATCGAAGTGACGCGTCTGACGCAAACACTCAAAATAGAGATATTAAACGAAGAAAATTTTGATGATCTGTCGGATTAATTTAAATAGCTATCAGCGTATTTGAAGTACTTTTGCCGAATAACAAAAGATTTTAATGAATGAAATTCAGAAAATTAAGTATAAAGAGTAATATACGAATAAGAATTTCGAAAGCTTTCAGAACCTTTGATTGCCTCATGTTGCAATTATCTAATTATGCGATGTATTTTCGTAATGTGCATAACATTATGCATTTACACACTCATTTTTATACCCTCATTAAAAATAGATCGAATGTGGCATTTAAGCGCAGTATTTCCTTTCTAAGATAATATGGAAAACGTATTGTTTCAGAAGATTACATAAGAATGGTATTAGAAGCAAGTAGGTCGAATATAGGAAAATTCAAAATGTTATATTTTCTTTGAAGGAATGAACATTACTGGCAATTTTAAAAGTGGTTCGATAGGTGAGGTCATTCTGCATATGGAAAATAGGTAAGCTTTAACAGATGACGAACGCGCTACCCACTTAGCTATCCCATAGTTTCTTGAATGCATATTCCTTAAACTAACTCTCACTAGTCACACCGATTGTCTAAGAAAATGTCAGAAATGAATGGACGTAGATATAGTTTCACTTGATCGTACTCATATCCATCTTCAGCGTGAATGATCAGCCGAATCCAGATTCAGGGATGTTATTAATTGATGAATGGGATCCATGCAAGGTGTTAGAGATACAAAGAGCGGCGATTGACCCAGAATGGAGGCTCATGGGAAGAAAAATGACGCAAGTGTCGAGCACTCGGAAGTATGCGGATGACTCCTTCAGTGCGTGGAAACGAGTCCTCGTTTTAAAAGGGAAGAGAAGTTTATTACGTAAGGAACGAGAGTCGGCGCCTCTTCAGAGCGGCTCGAAGGCCATTCAGTGGCGCCAGAAAACAATTGCAACTCATCCGGAAGCAGTTTGGGAGGGCCGGTGAGAACGGAGAAATGGCCGTCGACGGGCGCATTTCTTACTGTCTTTTGTTCGCTCGATATGCATGAGATTAAAGAATTCTCAGGTCACGGCTGTATCTCAATCCCATGAATATCTGATGAGCCAAAACAATTTTCGGTCTTACTTATGGTTCGGGTTTTAAAATAGCATGACAAGACGGCCATCTCAAAAATGTCCTTTAGAGAGAAAATGGCTGAGTAATTTCTTTTCTCCATTCGATATCTCTTTATCTGGTGAAAATTGATGGTAATATTCTGATTGAGTTGTCAAAGTCTCAAGTTATCTAGGTATTCTGTGCCCACGAATTTGTCGCAATTTAGTCGACTTTGAAAAATGGCTAACATCGCATATAAATTTGTAATTATTTTTAGTAATAATTAATTTATTATTAGTAAAACCAACAGTAAGATAAGATGCGGAAAATGCTGACATTTTACGAAATTCCATTAATGTTTTACTGATAATTCCAAGAGTATATATAATTTTAAAAAGCATTCGGAACAACATGTTTAAGGGTGTCAATCATAAGTTGAATTAAAATATTGTTTGTCTTTGGGTTCAAATGATAAGAAACATGAGAAAATTTCTCAGTAGAGATGAAGAGAAAATAAATGTTTGTCCGTCACATTCATTACCTATAAAGTAGTTTCATACGATTTTTAAAAGTATAGAATTACTTTCCCTTCAAATGGATTTCAATAACATTTCTGCCATATCCTCTGCTTAAAATTCATTATGTTCGAAATGAAAAATCTGGTTCAGAGATGGTGTCAAGGACAAAAATTGATTCGAGATATATATGGATGCCTCTCTGAGTTTAAAAGATGAATGCCAGCCATAATAATAAAGAGGCCTCTTATCAATATTTTTTAGAAAGCCGACCAAGTCATGCACTAATTCACTGCTATCTACCCATTCTATGCTTTTCATCCGCAGCAGTGTGCGCCTTAGTTATTACAGCGAAAATTCCGTTATGCGCGTGTTTATACAAAGAAAACAACTTGCACGTAATCCTCGTGTGTAAGAGCTTTGATTCCCATGTTTTCACTTTCTCATCGAGAGATTATCTTAATGGAGAGCTGAGAGCTTTTGTGTTTTCCCGTGTGCTTTATAATGGAACAAATAAATAGGTTATGGCTATATTTCCGTGAATTTTAGTCAAAATTTTTCAGAAGTAAGCTCTGTACTTTTCAACTGAAATAGCCCTTATGATCCTACAACAGCAGAATTTGGCACGAAGATAATGTATTAATGTAAGCTCTGTAAAATTTCGTAGCTGTAGCAGTATTACACGAAAGTAAATCATTGCAGATGGTCTATTGAATTTTTACTGACTATTCATTCTTCAAAAATTCGACGCTCAATTGATGTAAATAAAAAAACTTAGGTTTAACGAATCTCCTGCGTGAATATCAGAGGTAGTAAATGTACCGAGGTGAACGTTTGGAAAACGTCCAAGATATCTTAGTATATACAAATATAAACGTCCAAGATATCTTAGTATATACAAATATAAACGTCTAAGATATCTTAATGGATACCAATGTCAAGAAAATTATTAACCAACACAGACCATTAGGCATGCAATGAGAATCAAACATTAGAATATTTAATATACTTAATTACCTTTTCATACATTTTTATAGTACTACAATAGATAAATAATAGCATAGTTTATCGGTTCTAAATGATTCTGATATGGAAACCTCAAATTTGTGGAAGGTAGCAATGCTAAGGTACTAAAAAATCATTTGTAATTTCCAAAGAATATAAATTTCTTTCATCTTCGGTAGACTAGTTTGTATATTTTTAAACGGGACTAGCCTTAAAAAATGTATTCATTGTCTGTGGAAATTAAGAAGCTTTTTAAATTTGTGTGTTTCTAAAAATTTTGTTTGTTCTATTATTTTATAATAAAATAAAAACGATTATTTCCTGCTAATTTGCGCTAATTGCAGCTTTCTTAAGCTTAAAAAGCACGTTTAAATATTCATAAATATATAAATTATTATATAATTATTATAAATACATAATATATAAATTCAGTACAGCTTAAAATATGCGAAGGTTCTTACATTAAAAAAATATTGAAACAAAAATCCCTAAATTTCTCTCAGGATAACTCGATATTTGCGATTAATATCCCAATATCTCACAAATTATTAACATAAGCAATTAAGCTGTTAATTCGAATTGAAAGCCAAGTCTCATTCTAATATTTCATTTCGAGCAGACTTCATTCATCTTGTGGGTCAAAGCATTAAAGCGTTTCTCTGAACATAAGAGGTCTATTTCCCCTCTGAATATTGTCCATGTTCTTCATTTATTCGAATTCCGTGCCACTTGTTACGCTCAAGCAATGCGCCTGACACCGCTATTTATCAAATATGTAAAACAAAGGAGAGTCGGGCAGCGCAGTGAGAAGAAGGGAAGCGGAGTGAATGAGAGAAAGACAAACAGAGGATCTTAGAAAGCCTGTTGTCCGTTCGTGAAGAGGAAAAGGGGAAATTGAGAGAGTTAGGGATGAAAGCTAGGAAAATCGGCAAAAGGAATGAAGATGGAAGTTAGGTTAACCTTCCGCACGTAATGAGTTGGTGGAGAATTAAAACGTTGAACTGGCGTTAAGTTATATTAATCATTTAAACAGGGAAGATGGGAAAGGGATGCCACAATTCTCCTTTAGCTATTGATACATTGCCATTGTAAACGATACCTGACTATAGGAACATTCATCTCACCAGGTTTTATTCAAAACGATGAACTCTTTGCGTTGGGAATATTTGTGACTCAAATCTAGATGTGGACGGATACTCGTTCGAATTAATGTATAATTTCCAAATGGGAAAAATATTCCAATAAGCACACAAATCTTACGATTCGTAATTTTATTGATAAAACAGCAGACTAACGAACGGGAATTGGCCATCCTAGTAAATTTTGGAATGGACTTCATAGATTTAGAACTGAATATGTAAGGTATAGGAACATCCTCTATAAATGGACTGATGAATGATTGAAGGTTGCAGCACAGCTAACAACGGACCATTGAGTGAGGATAAATAAGTTGAAATATTATAGGTAAATTCTTACGTTTATGTTATTTTGATTATTTATTACAGCGAATTTAAATATTATTATTAACAGCCCCTTAACTTCAGCAAAACTTTTGATCGTAACAACAGTCATAATAACATAACAATCTAGTTTAATATTATTCATCCAATTCTGGGATGGTCCATCCAACTTCATATGTGATATTTACAAGAGTATTTATCATAAACAAGACAGGGAAAGAATAAAGGAAAGATT
Source organism: Pachydiplax longipennis (assembly GCA_036926295.1). NCBI lineage: Eukaryota > Metazoa > Arthropoda > Insecta > Odonata > Libellulidae > Pachydiplax > Pachydiplax longipennis. Next base: position 4,647,163 of record JAVFKF010000024.1, on the reverse strand, counting down.
TGGTTTATTGATATCTTCAAAGGTGAGAAAAGAGTCATCTTATTACTCAAATAAAAATGATGAGGAGAGAAATTATTGGCGATAAATACATTAGTGAATGGAAAGGAGTCCATTTTATAAGTCAATCACCCTCTAAAATATCAACTAATCAGGCAATAGAGATTTAAAACACCGGTGGTCAAAGAATACTTTGTGATCGGTTTATTGGAATAAAGTAAAACATCTTTGAGAGAGAATCACAATAATCATCTTCTGAAAATACGAAATAGCTTCGTTATTCTTCTAAGAATGATTGACAATGAGTTTGTCTAACACCTCGCAAACAAATTTTGTCATTGTAAAAATTATCTGTTGATAGAATAATTTGATATTATTTCCTGTTATTTTTAAACTAACGCAAATTTGAAAATTTAATAAGAAATAATTTTTTAGTACATTTCGATATAATTATTTATATATTTAAAACTTCCACTATAATTTGGCATTCTATTCAGGCGAAGACGCCGAAGGAGCGTCATATATTATATTCTCTATAATCATATTAATATTAAATTCTCTGCCGTTGGCCCAAAGTCGATAAGGACTCCTGTAAAATAAGGAAACCCCTCCTGTGAAAAGAACATAATATGTCTTACAAACATTAATATGCAGTATCATATAGAAGTAATAAATGGAAGATCCGTGTAGTCATATACATTATAGATAATCTATCAAAGACTAATGTAAAACAATATAATATAAAAGCAGACATTACAATATATTTTAATGTCTGGTATTATATATATATATACACGCACACACATGATATGCCGTCTTAAAATGCATGCTAAAAGAAACGTATTTGGAGGAAAATCATTTGTTATGGTCGAAAACCGTCGCTTTGGACAGATATAAAAATATAATGGGCCCTAATTTGAGAAAGAACGTTTGAGTGAAGGCTTTATAGGATCGATGGGTGTTGGCAAAATAGAAAGGACGGCAAAACGCAATTAGGCGAAAGCGAAGACGTGTCTGTCGGGGCATTGAAGAGGTGATTTTAAGGGACTCTTCAAGTGTTCGTTAACCTTTTTAGTGACTCCATTTATCCAAAGCACGTTCTCTTTGAGGGCTCAAGTAATCGATCTGAATAAAGCGTTAGATGCATTTGTTGAGTTAGATGTGGAATCACATTGTCCTTAAAATGCGTTCCCTTAATCTCTGCCGGAAATGGATTAAACTTTAAATCTAAACAAAAAATGGATAGATTCACACCTTTCTTAAGGGATATTCACAAAAATTTGAGAAAAAAAAAGGAATTTGACAAATTCTTATCCTTTTATATTCAAACTTAAATTAGGTTTTGTTAGTTTTACTGAGTTTTTAACGGACGGCTTTGAATGGATAATGTAAACTTCAAAAGTATTATATATTCTGGAAAACTGCGAAGGTACAAAGTGACCTTAGCTGTCGAGGGTCCTTTTCAAAAAACATTACTCCTTGATTGTAATAATTCTTAAAAATCCGGAAATAGAATCCAAAAATGCTTTTATTATCACGTGTACTACTTCCTTCCTATTCTTTTTCCTTAAAAGAAAAATTATTATTGCAGTTGCATAATTAAAGATGGTATAGGTTTCGAATGATTTTCGGTCTAGAGAATCCTAACTACTTCACCAAGCGAATTGATGTAAAAAAGCAAATAGATATTAGGTAGGTAACAAAGCAAAAGTTTACTAATTTTCTATTAATTTATAATCACATAAATCATTCAAACCCGTCTTGAATAAAGACTAAGTAAATTCCACAACAGGGTTTTTATTGCGACTTCAAAGGATTGACTTCATCTTGAAAAAGGACTTCAATTTCTAAAATACGTTTTACTGTGGAAACTACTTAGCTTACCTTTATTTAAGATGAGTGCTGCTAAATTTTACCAAGTAAAGATTCTCGGTATTAATTTTATTCATTCAAAGTAACCCTTAACATCTCTCCTTTATTGTAATTCAATTGCATCATTAGTCCGTACATCGAACATTTGGACTCTGAATATATGTTTTCTCTCACTTGGAGCTGATTTCTGATTTTAGTTTAAATTGACCTATAGTTAATCAGTAATTTATGAGCAGAGGAATTCGTCATTGTCAAAATATGGGATTCCTATGAAAGTATACTTAAAATTGAATTTTATTTACAATAGAATCACTGTTTTATTTATTTTATTCTGCTGAGCTGGGAAATACACTGCTTGGATCTGTAGTGAGTCAAACACGGATTGAGGCCTCTTAAACGCCTAATTAGTAAACTTAGCAACCCGAGTCAAGGTACCGAATCAACATTCGATCTCACGCAAATTTCTCCCAGAGAATCCTTTCTGGATACCCTTAGAAAGACCCCAAAGCAGACAAACTTCTCGCCTCCCCATCGGAGAACAGAAGATGGAGACGGAATAAGAATTTCCGCCATCTACAACTTGGAAACACTCTTTGGCGGGCATCTTAAAAAAAGTGGACAAAAGAGTGAATTGGGTCAGCTAAGGGACCGTTCTCTTCCCTTTAGCTCAGAGTAAACAGGCGGTTGTCGAGGCGCTGGCCAATCAGATGCCTCGGTCAACTCACTGACGACCCACTCCTTCAATTTCCTCTTTTGCCCTTACCAAGTACCTCTTCATTTTTCTCTGCCTCGGGCTCTTTCCTTCGCCCTCTCTCAACTCTTGCTTATTCAACTTCTTCCTTCGCTTTCGACCGCTGCTTCCCACTTTTTTGACCTCCGACCCACCCTCTTGACCCAACAGAGAAGCTACCTACTCTATGGTCAATTTCCTTGGAACTGATTTCGAGTCATTTAAGAGCAGAAAATGGCGATGAATTTGTTCTCTTAACATGCTGACGATTCTCGAGGTAATGATAATATTTTTTGAGTAGACGTGCCAGGAAATTTGTTTCTCGGGAAGGTTAGCGAATTGGTATAGGCTCTTAAAACGCATAATTACGGTACGTGGAAAGTTCTCATCTCTTGCCACTCCATAGGGATTTTCAGTTGAAATCAACAGTTATCATGAATATTGGTCCTTATTTTTTACTCGCTTAAGATGTTTGTCCTTATTTTCATCTCACGATTGAGTTTACTTTTTTATTTGTAGATGAATAAGAATCCGAGAGGGTACATCATGTTCAACTTTGTTGAATGGGGTGCTGGGTTCGATTCCCGGGAATCTACGACCTTATCTGTAAAAATACTTTGTACTACCAATAGAGAGACTTTTGTATCCGTTAAATTTTGATATCAGTTGATTGCATAGGCAGATAGATAATATATATTATTATTCATTGCTCATGAAAGAATCTAGTACAAACCAAATAAAAAAGATCAACATTCAAAAGATTATATAAGACAGTATAAACTAAGAAATTGAGCATGACTAAAATATACATATGGAGAAATCGGAAAAATTCAACATACTGTAAAATTCCCATACAGTATGGCACGTTAAGAAATGATACATACATATAGATATATGCAAATAGATAAAAAGGGAGGCATTCGATGTAGTATAAAGTCTAAAATATAAAAGATTTTTTTATATTTAAAATTTCCTTAACCATAAGTAAGCTCATATATAGAAAATCAAAATTCGGAGGAAGTTCATTAGCTCTCAATGGACTACTATTATATATATATATATATATATATATATATATATATATATATATATATATATATATATATATATAATCGTTTGATAAGTTTGTAGGAAAACGTGTTTAAAGCTATTAATACAGTACAGTATATCGGATGTGTTATAAAAAAACTAAAAATTAGGCGCACTTGGTTAGGAAATTCGCGGTTTATTGGACTTAATAAGACGGTGTTTATAACTTATAAATAATTTATTTCGATTTCCTTCAAATTTTTAGAGATTAAATTTCTTCACGTGTAACCATAAAAACGGAAACTACTAAACCTAATAGATATATACTAAGCCTGTATATGAATAAAATGAAACCAGTAATGAAATAATTATTTCCACCATAACTTTCGATTTCCTTCACTTTGTAAAGAATAACGGTTTTCTGGAAAACTTGGAGAAATGTGTTCGTCTTACGCTTGTCTTAGTCTTTATTGTAAGGAAAACTAATTGGAATGCCAATTGGTTCTCACATAACAAAGTCTATCAATCGTTCATTTAGAGTTAATCTACGGAGAAAAGGAAAAGATAAAAATAAAAATTAGGTTGAGAGCAATTTTGACGTCTCAACCGTGGAACTTAATCTCTATTTCCGTTATTCCTAAGATCAAAATAAATCAATCTTCCATAGAAATTCTATGATAGAGGTCTAAAGTTTGGGAATGTTTTTGAAGACAACAGAGATTCCGCGTTGTGTACTTAGCATCGTTGAGTTTTATAACCTTTGTAAGCAAAGGAAAGGATTTTAAAATTCTCCTCAAGATCGTACAGACCACTGCTGCATTGAGCAGTTTTAAGGTTCGTTTTATGGGTTATCTTTTTCTTATTGTTATAAGTGCTTCGACTACTGAGGAATTTCTCAAATATAGGCTCCCTCCAGGAATCGAACTCGGGACCGAAAGTCGAACGCACTGCCCACTCGCCTATTCGGGATCCTCTTTTTGTATTTTATTTTTAAAGGGATATTTTTTTAAAAACAGAATGCCTTTGAGCAACAAGAAAGTAGAAGCATTAAATGTATGTGTGAATTTCAACTTCTTTGAAGCTCATATATTATACTTTAGAAGAGAAAAATGTTTCCATCCACGCCGTAACGATAAAAAGTTTCCGTAATTTGGGTCTGCACATCCCTAAAAGGATTTCGTAGATATACGTACTTCATATTTCAATCACTCAAGAGCATCTTGGGATAAATTGTGCGACGGTAAGCGCCTTAAATTATTTACCATGCAAACTTCATGGAACAAACGATAAAAAGGGAGTATCTAATCCATAAGTCCGTCTTTCTGCCGTATCATTCGTGCTCGAGAAGTTTTCGATGGACCGCCATTTCCTAATCCTGTTTAAGCATTGGCGTCTGGATTTAGTTCCTCTTTTTCTCCGGCAGAGGGAGTTGCGAAGTAGGCCATGGAATCCCTTCGTATTTGCGCTGCAGGAGTCAGCGTATGTGACGCCGCACAACTTTCTGACGCACTGCTCTCGTTACTTTCTAACATCTTCCACTTACGCCCTCTCTCCAAACCTCTCCAAAATTCTGACCTCTCTCGACCCTCTTCAGAACATCTTCAGTGTTTCAGCGCTGACATCCTCTTTCCATATTCCGGAGTTTCTTTCACTGCCTCTCGTATGCCCTCACTTCACTCCTAATATCCCTTCGTTATCTTCCTCTTCAAGCGGATCTGCCGAACTTGACTTGCCACATTGATCGATTCGCAAGCTGAAGATGAACAAGATGGCGTTCATAGGATCAACCCACGTTTGGCAGAGATTCCAAGGAATCAAACCCAAGAGGCTTCCTTCGAAATTTTTGAGAAAATGTCCACCCGGGTAGTTTAGTTGGGTAAACCAGCTCTCCAGATAGAGAAAGATCCCGAGTTAGATTCCCGTTAGAGGTGTTCGATTTTTCTTAGGATATTTCCCTTATGAAATCCTAACCTTTGTCCTCATGCATAATTTGTTCTCCGCCGCAGGTCAGGAACATACCGCGATCGGAGCCGGTGTCATAAAATTGCTTAGATGATTATTGTGAATGAATGAAAAATGTTTTTGATTCCTTCACTGCGGTCTTTGCCATGAAATCTTCTTTTAAGGTAGTGTTTCATGCTTCCCTTCCTCTAATTACAACGCATCCAAAAAATAATATTCATATAATAACATTATTATCTATACCACTTTATCCGAGAAATAGCGGTAGTAGACGTATTGTGAAAGGTTCTTCGACAGCTAAACTCAATTCACGGATCCCACCGAGAATCGAACTCTCTCACCAAACGCATTGCTCAACCGCCGGAGGCCCCAGAGAAGAATAAGAAGCGAAATAAAAATTGTGATGAGAAAATCATAGACTAAATCACTAAATGTCAGCTCTATTTCTATCTAGAGCCCAGTAAAATCAAATGTAGAAAATGGAAAAATGTTTTTCCTCAAGTAGATGGAGTATTCTCAATACCCAAAGGGTATTATCACTTTGAAAATCATTGCTTTAGTGTATAGGAATGAGGATATGAGGTTGACTTCAATAGATAACTTACCAGAAACCTAACTTACTTAAAAACTAGGAAATTTATCACAAAACGGGATATTTTCATTCTACCCGCAATGATTCTAATCTTATTTTACTTGTTGTTTGTTTCATACTGTATTTGGATTACGAAAATTAAGCTGAATTTCCGTATTATTAGTTCTTGAATTTTAATTAACCAAACCAAAGTAACCAAATTCGCATGTTTCACCTCTATTATATCTATTCTTATTTATTTGTTCTTATTGAAGAGCATGGAATACAAATTCCGTGTTCTTTAAAGGTCGTCTGGTTTGCTCTCGTCTTAATTTCTAAGGATATTTATCTTTAACTTTTTGTGAATGCAATATTTGATGACTGATTAATTAACCCCATTCATTCAACCAAGAACGATAACAGTCAATGAAGTCCTTCATAACCTCTTAAGTCTAACCGTTACTTCAATTCTCGAGATGGTAAATATCATCATTAATATTTATATCGACTGATCAATCTTGCATTTAATGACATTTATTAATAATAAGGATTTTGAAGAAAATGACATTACTTTCTGATAGAATTAGATACTAACAGAAGCACTGCAAATATTTACCATGTGAATTCCAAGGAAGCGGCCGAAATATTGTGGATGCTAAACAATTCTGAAAGAAAGAAAGATACGTACTTTTCCACAAATTATATGAAAATGTATTTATATATCTTTTCCTCTTAAGAATGCTGGAATATATAAATACAAATATTTTAATGCATCGTCTTATCTTGCAGGATATATGGACATAAGATATATAGTCAGCGATAAAATGGGTCTGATTTTCTCGATTCATCATGAAAATTTGTCGAACGATTCCTCAACACATACTTTCAGAGAAATGACGGCTTTCAAAACAGCGTCCCTTCACTTTCGTACTTATCATTTTATTTTCAAGAAACGTATGGCAAATTAATTAAATCCTCTTCTAAAGGATAATCCTTTGAGGGAGAGTTTAAAGAGGAACGAAATGGACAGCAATTATTTCATTCAATTGTCTTCGCTTTCCCTTCACTCCGAACACTGCTTAAGTGCACAGCGAAAACAAACTATATTGCCACGACCGTGTGCTAATGCCACGTGTAAATCAACAGCCAAACAGCACCCTTTATTTCCCTCTCACTGCATTTTTCACTCTTCATCTCCATGAAGTGTCTCAAATAATTTCGCATTCCAATAACAAGTTATAAATTCAAGCAAGTTTGAATTCCAGTAATTTTTGTGTGGGCGAACTGATTCCGAAACTTTTGAATAATAGTTCTCTTCATTTTATGAGCAACTCAATCGCATAAAAATCTTCAGAAGTGTTCCAACTTCACCTGTGATTGATTTCTGTCATTTCCACAGTCGTGTTTCTTTGAGAAGAACTCCGTAATAAAGGAATCCATTATTTCGTATGAATTGATGATGATCTCTCATTCTATGGGTATATTCATTTATTTATTATTTTCTGAAGTTTACTGCCATCAGGTGGTAGATATTAAGCATTAAGATTTAAACATAAACACTCTCACTTACTAGAGGCCTCATAAATATTAACGTTTGAAAACAACATCACTTTAATTGCAAACAGGATTAGAACGCACAGAAAAAGACTTAATTTATGGAACTTCTCCCGAAGACCACAAATATCCCATTCTTAGAGTTGCAACATAGTTTACATCGCTTTGTTATTATGTATGTGATTAATGTAATGTTAATTAATGTAATTAATCCAATTTCGGAGTTATGAGTGAATGCATATACCGAGGACTGTCCTTATTTGAACTCCCTCGTCTCTATACCCTCTTAATCATCCCCCGTAAATTACAAACGCATATTTGTTTCGTTCCTTTCCAAAGCAACCACACAAGCCGATCACGGCGCCAATATCGTGCAGCGGCAGAAGTCGCAGTGAAGTGGGGCGTCCGATGGTCTGGAATTCTACCCGCAGTGACCATTCTGGAGCGGCTCCAAACACAGATTACGTTTTGTTTCAGAGGGTGGGTGCACTTCGAAAGAGAACCGAGTGAAATTACAGCTTCGGGGATGAAGTGGATTGCTCCGTAAGAAAGTATTTTCTGGAGATAAATTAACAATTAGTTGGAATGAGAGCGTGCGGTTGAAAGAAACGGGGGAAAGTTTTTCCAAATAATGCTATGGATGCGTAAAAGGAGTGAGGAGATATTTGTGTGAAATATGCGAAGCGTGGGCGTTAATCAGGAAGTCGACTGATGAGAACTAAAGGTACAGATAAAAAAAGGAGTTATGGGCTGGCGAAAGTGAAAGGAACTTGGTTACGAGAAAGTATGGCTTAGGAGTGAAATTAATTCTGCGAAAGAAATGGAAGGGTGCGGTAGGCATATTTTACTATACCCGTTTTTAGATCGCCTCCCGAACAACTTTGGTTAGCTAACGTTGGAATCCAGAGGTCATAATTTCCGAAAATATGTGGACGTCGAGGTCAACTACTTTGGCATCCTTCGTCGTGTTTGTATCCTCCTTTTCCTCAGATAAGACCGAAATGTGTGGGATTTTAAGCAACCCATTGCAATTTCCTTACGTGAATACATGCCGAAAGATATGGAAAAGCTGTTCCATTTGAGCACAAGTGACGGTCATTTACTCTGCGTTGATAAGAAAAGTTTTGCGTGGATTCCGTTTTCCTTCCCTGTTTTCATCTGTCAAACTACTTAACACTATTTCGACGGTTAACCATATTTTATTACCCTTAGATTCCTCAAAATTATTTCGTTTTCCTGTAAGACAGTTTCCACTAAATAAATATTTCCTTATATTTTTATATTCATAATATAATGATAATTTTACAAATACTCAATGGAAAGGAGCATCTTACATATATGATTTAACTGACATGAAACGGTTGAGATTTCTTCGGATAATTTCTTTTCGTGTGATTTTAATTAATTTGATCACTTCATTTTATGAATTCCCTCAATAATTTCTCAAATATATCTAATGGACTTCCTAAAACTATTCTGTGAAGCTATTTACTTTAAATTCGGAAGCTAACAATTGGATATTATTCAATATCGAGATTGCAAAGTATTTATTCTCTATCATAATATCCCAGTGTGTTATTTATTTCTAATGCATAATTATTTTTAAAATATTGTAATTTTTATGCGATTAAATTTCGCACGCGGCATACAAATAGCACAGTAATTTCTTGATTAGCCTGACTTAAAACTCTAACTTTAAAAAAAAACGAAAATTCAAAGGAAAATGTTTAGAAAAATGTAAAGGAAGTTCATTTTCATTCTTCTATGGAATCTTTAATTACACTAAGAAATAATGGGAATCATGGAAACATATAGAATTATATCACTAAAGCTCATACAAAATAAGAATTTTTCCTCGAGAAATAAGAGTTTCCTCGAAGTTGAAAACCAGAAATTCCGCCATTTCCGCGATTCTTTTGTTTCACACACTCGAAAAAGGACAAAATTCTCCGCCTCTCCTCTTCACTTTGCATGCACTCTCTTTCGCGTCGTATTGCTGCCGAAACAAATTCTTCCTTTACATCGGCCGAACTTCCAATCATATTTCCTTCTCTTTCAACTCTTACCTCTGCAAAGGAAAAAGGCGAACAAGTTGCTTTGGAGGAGACGCCTCTTGGTCTCCCTCTTAAAGGATTGTACGACAAGGAAGCAAATCACAAAGGAGACCTAAGAGAAGAGAAGGGCAACAGCATTAAGGGCTAATGAAGACTGGACGTTTGAAAGATGAACTTGCGACGGAGTAAAACTTTGTGTTTTGCGGTGTGGATTTAGCATTCCGAAGTTACTGAACAAATAAGGTAAAGGGGTCTCCATTTGTTCGACGATTTTGGTGGAGATTTTGAAGTCATTCTTAATCATTATTTCCGTGAAATATTTCGTAATATATTCGTTAATTGATTCCAGGTTTAACATGAATAAAGTCTGTTTTGAAATTGAAGCAGTGATGCGCTATAATATGGGACCAATTTGTTTTTCCAGTCGCACGTCACATTCTGAATAGGTTTAGTAATTACGATGAGAAAATTAATGAGACTTTTATTTCGATACAAATTAACTAAAGAATTAATTCTTCAAGTTATTCTTAGTTCTTTAGTACAACTCTTACCAGATTAATATATTTTTAACGAAAATGTGATTAATATATTTTTAACGAAAATGTGATTAATATATTTTTAACTAAGAAATGGTGGTTGTATATGGTGGATATATGAAGGAAAATGGCGATGAAACTGTTGCCACACAGCTATGGCAAAGGGGTAAAGGGAATTTTCTTTCTACGAATTAAAAGTAATTTTATGCAATCACTTTCCATAGCTATTCGCTAAAACGCCCCTGAAATTGTTTTTCATTGGGTAATGGAAAATGATAGATCCTGATTTCCGAAAATTCTTGTCGGACAGAAGAACTGCCTCCAGCGATACGCCAAGGTTGCTAAAATTATTTATGAGAGAAAATTATGATCGTCCTATTCTGAAAATTTTTGTTAACTGGAGTTTCGATCCCCAATAAACTAAATTGCAGTATCAAACCATAAATATCGCTCATATAAATATTTCATATGATTTGCCTACTTAATCCCGAAAATTACTTACCTTAACCAAAGCTCTATCTTATATTCGTCTTAGTTAACGATTTTTAGGTAAAATGGCTCGTAAGTAAAAATATTCTTGTGATATCTTTTGAACAGATGAGCCGGACTGTTATGCAAATAAATGAAAATCTATTAAAATATGAAACAATGACAATATGATACAACGTTCTCTTTTGTATGAAGGTACACTCCGATTGAAAATGCTACCATGGTAATGAAATAATTCACACTAAACTGAAATATTATATGAAATCTTTCACCTACAATCAAATCACCCATTGCTCCATTTATTTTACTAAAATAAATATTTCTTTGTCTCACTATAAAATTTTTGAGTGAATTTTCTTTCTTATAATTAATCTTCTTAAGATGAAAGCAGATATTCAATCCCCTAAATGTACTTTTATATCAAATTATTTAGAAATATTATAAGGCCATATTTAATCTCAGCCTCTCTTCTTCCAATCCTCAAGTTTAGTTGCTTAAAGTGAAATATTTCATTTAGTACATTTTCCCATTTCAATACCTTCCTTTTCATACAGTTAGTCTACTCTTCCCACAAATTTCACAATAATCGTATTCTCCCTTGGGCCAATTCTTCTAGATAAGTTTTCTAAGGTTCTGCAACTCAGTTCAATTATTTCTGTGATTTAAATTGGCATATTTTTTATTTTTATGATTGTTTTCTCGTACAGTGTGACCGATCAAGCCTCATCAAATTCATTTCTTCAGGGTAATACATTCCATCTATTGTGTCATTTCTTCAGGTCCCAATCACAGTAAAACCCGCTTAAACTCTCCAATACGCTATCCCGTTTAACATGCAGTTTTCTCACCCCTTTCACATAAACATATGGTGAAATTACCGTTTAAGAAGCTATGCTGTTTCACTTACAAGGCCCCGGTGCACTGCATCCCGCTTCATTCGAAAGGTGATTACATTCCCTAATTAAAACACTCACTTAGCAGGAAAAGCAGACCAGTCTTAAGAAAATATGACGAGAAAGCAACCAATATTACACAAAAATAGTCCTCGGAATCTAAAGTTATGTACAGCTGTGGCAAACAAAGCAAACTAAAAAGACTCTTTTTCGTTTTTAAGGTGAAAGGAACTTACTGAAAAATTAGAAATGAAAAAAAAAACTTTCACTTTTGTTTTCTAAGTTAAAAATATTAAAAATGTGTAATGTTCCGTTTTAAACGCTATCTCGATTATTTTCACTTGTTCTCTCGTTTTCGTGTCTTTTATTTGCTTGCTTTGCTGATTTCAGAAGCATAGATTCCGGCTATGTATAGACAGCAGTAAGCGATAATTTTTAATTTCATGCTCAATTTCATTAATTATAATTAAGTATTTAATTCCTACGGAGCTATTTATTTCTGTGTCACCAAATTTCTATCTGTAAACACCGAACGTCTTATTTAGTTTTTCATTATATCATCCGCGAAAGGGTCCTTAAAACGACTTGCATCTATTTGTTTCATTGTACGCTCATTGTCGGATAGTAGCAGGAGGTCGCATGACGTGTTTTCTCTGAGTTAATCATGCAATCACAACCTAATCTCAACCAAGAAAACAACTCCTTTAAGAATTCTCAACCTTCGTCTGAGAGAATCTTCGTGCATTGAAAAATGTATCGCTTCGTGCTCTCGTTTGATCTGCTCGATTTAATTGCCGCATATTCCAACTGAGGCCGGACCATGGTGAAATAACATAACCATTTAATCGACCGACAATACGGAGATTTTTACTTGCTTCAGAATTTTCAGATGCGTGTATTCATACTTCGTACACAATAAGTAAGATTGTTGAAGAACAAGAGAAGCATATCAATGTTCCGATAATTTGGAGATGCCCGATCAAGAGTTGTGATATCCAGCGCGAATCAAAACAGTGGCCATTGTTTGCCTTAATGTGTCTCCTGGGAGTCATTCTCTCTCCACCATACCATTCCTGGGAGTCATTCTCTCTCCACCACACCATTCCTCAACTCCGACTGCCAACATTTTTACGACCGATGAAGTGACAATCGACTGAGAGGAGAACTATACTATGAATGTACATCGTTCTTATTTGCCGAATTAAAGAGGTTCCAAAGACTTAATTTATACAAATCGTTACCTATGTACAGTATAATCCTTTTAGGCTCGCACTTAAGCCCGCCTAATACACGGTTTTCTCCCTTTTATAAGAAACGCATGGTAAAGATACCGCTTAAGATGCTCCCGCTGATGACGCACTGCAGCCCATTATAGCAAATCTTTCGATTGAGCGAAATTATATCACATGTGTCTCTAAAATGCAAATCTATTCTTTGGGATGAATATTTTTGTGAGAATGAAATCCCTCTGTCGGCACTGATTCGAACACTGAGATAGAGTGAGAGACAAACCGTTAGTTACGCTTGGCGGTGTTTCCTTTAGTCTCTAAACATGTTAAACATGTTATAAACATTGAATAAACCATGAAAGGGCTGCTTTTAAGCGTAGTCTTCGTGATTTACAGTTATACTCCTGCTGTGTTAAAAAGACGTTTATATTGGATTCAAATGTCATTCTAAATGGTTGTGTACCTACTTTTGTTCTTTTTAAACATCTATATTCTTCGATTGCCTTTCAATCAACAGTAATTCAGACCATGAAGATCACAAACTCATTTCTTCTTGCTTCCTGTGCTGTGCTTGCTATCGACCTTCAATAATGAAGAAGTTTCGGTATAAGAATGTAGGTATTACAAAAACAGAGAACTTGTATCTTAAAGTGAAAGTGAAACAAGGCGCATTTCCTTAGGAAAACTTATAGTATGAAAGGAAAGATTCAGGGAAACAAACACTTTGCTATATAAAATTTATTGGGACTTTGAGATAAATACAAGTCGCCCTTTAGGAAAGTTTTTTGTCAAAATTTTTGTATTTTCGCTTTGAAAAAGGTTTTAAAGGAAAAAGATATACGGCTGATATAGTATATTCAATTTCCGTTCTTTGGCGTCTTAATTCGATTTCGGAGGACAATTATTTCACTTTGCAAAGAAAGTCAAGACTGCAAATGATACAAAAGAGCTACTAAATGCATTTCTTATCTCATTTTACATTTGGTAAAAAAATCTATTTGCAACTAACTGTCCATTGATCTATTGACGAATCCCTGAATTTCATAATGCTATCTTATCAGGAAGTTCCTGAAAATAATTTTCTAAGGTTGCTTCATTATATTCATTGCTTAGAGAAAGTTACCAAAAAAGATATTTAAATGCAAAAATATTAAAAATTATAAACATTTACACAAGGGTTATTTTATATGATTAAAACATGTAATTTATTCTTTTATATTCTCCTCATATAAAGAGGAAGGAGAATGGATATGAGGGAATAACGTAAAAGGGCAATAAAACGAGAGGGGAAGAGAATGAGATTACGGATTTGGACAGAGGACAGCATATAAGAAGAGAATCGAATCCGACAGTAATCTCCACTATGGAATCAGAGCCCAGCAAACAAATAATCCAGTCTCCAATGAATTCAACCGTGTCGATCTGTTCTCGAAGAAAAAAAATCTATTCCCAGTAATGACGTTCCCCAACTCCTTCTCAAAAGCACACCAATCAAAGCAGATTGGAGGCTATCCTGAGAGTGAAAGCTTACTTGATGAAATTTCATGCAAATGACGTTCCGTTGAAAATGCTTTCAGCTTTATAAAGGTGCAATTCTTTTGGCGGAATGCGTGCTGTCGCTGCAAATGTTTTCGTCCGGTGAAAGAACAAATCTCGAGAAAAAGAGGTCAAATGTTTTCTTCTCGTTGAAAGATGTAGCCTTACGTTTTCATTGATTGATGGCATTCTCTCCCTGAATTTCTACTTCACTCCGAGTTAACGCTCTAAAGAAAACAGTGGAATGGATTTTGCGGAGAAGCATTAATTATTCAGTCAAATTCATACCATAATTATGAGAAGCGATTTATATATATATATATATATATATATATATATATATATATATATATATATTATTGTTACAAATCTATAGCTAGCAAACTATATTACTCGTTATATAATAGAAAAATATAATTTATAGCTAAGGTGTACAAATATTCGATCTCGAATCGACACAAACTTCAAATCAATTACGAATTTAAGTGGCGGAAAATTATGTTTTCGTTACTCTTCTTTTTGTTACGTTTTTCAATTTTTACCCTGGAATTTATTTGTTGTATTTCGTACAAATAATTTTTATGACCGAAGTTAATTTCCTTATCAACATTTTTATAATTAGGAAATTGTACCTTATCTAAAAATTTCCTTACTATAAATTTGCAATTCTATTTTTGCGGATGACGAAGCAGGTGAAGAAGAAGCTGCAGATTGAAAATTTTACAAACGAGCAAAATCTCGTGTAACGAATCGAATATTTAGTCGATTCGACATTTGAATAATTTAGAAGATTCAATTCAAATTGTAATCGAAGTAAGATATCACAGTTTGCTTACACAATAGTTTAGTATATACAGTGAAATGGTAGAGAAGATAAAATATACATTGATAAATGCATGAATTTTCATATCAAGTTGATAAATGGCAATCTAACGTCCTTTGAAGTTAAAATTCTTATAAAGTTTATTGCAGCATTTGGCAAATGAGAATAATGAGTTAAATGCAGTACAAGCAGAAGAACGTTTCAAGGCGATTGGACCAAATTTTGTATTTTATCATCAGTGTCACAGCAAATATTAATCAAACGGTAAAATATTTTGAACTATATATCCCTATAGATATGAACGTTGGATATCAATGGAAAGGAACGCACATCCAGCATTTTCCCTCATTGCATCTCAAATGATCCAAGAATTCGTCGTGCAAACCCCATGAGAAACCACAGAACGAAAACACGCTCATAGAGACCTGTCAAACTGCACCGCAAGTATTCTCTACGTGACTAATCCACTCTAATCCTAAACGAAGCCTATTCGTTGCCAACTTCTCTTTCACAGAGAAAGTCTTCCCCCAAACAGGTCGATTGGTTCCGCCCAAGATATCATCGGCAGTTCTCTAACTTAGGAAATGGAGAAGTCGAAAGGAAGGGGGAGGAAGAGAGATAAATCGGCAGCAAGTGGTTGCACTAGTGTTGGAAAGGGCAGGAGTACAAAAGGGGAACAAGGTTATGAAACAAGAGGGTGGACCAAAAAAAGAGACGGTGGAAAAGTAAGGCGGAAAGTTTCTGGATCTCTCTCTTATGTGATACGAGGGATATCATAAGTATGAGATAAAAGAGAAGTAAGGATTGAGGGAAACAGGAAGGGCTTTTATTAGAGGGAAAGGCGTTGCAATTGGGAGCCAACTCTCGATCGTATTAAGACCCAAAGTTTTCGATTGGGCTTTCGGAAAACTGCAAGAGTTTAATACGGAGAGGGTATTTTCTGGTGTAATTAGCTGCCCTACGTGACGCAGGGTAATAATTTTGGGACGCCGAAATCGTCCGACGTGATTGGTTTGTCCGTATTGTTCCGTCGCTGTTCCAGTACACCTCGTTTCGCTTAAGGACTTGAATGCTAAGACAAATGACAGTTCGTGCATGCACGTCTTTGTCTAATCACGGAAAGACCGCACAATTGCTCCATTCAGAGGAAATTCGTGACGTTAATAATGAAGGTAATTCCATTTTCATTGAATCAAAATCTAAGTTTCCCTTTCTGAAATCCCCAGGTATTTTTATTCTGCATTTTTCATCGGTCATAGCTCAAGATTATCGTATCTATTTCCCAATTTTAAATGTCTTTCATAACCATTGGCTGGATAACCTGAAAAGGGGCTCCAGTCTATTTACGAAGAGTAAAAATAGAGTTTGAATCATATTTCTAATGAATATATATTTATTCTATCGTCTTTGTGATGCGAGTTCTTGAATATAGTTTACCATGGGGAAAAAACAAAGGTATTTATTTCCACAACCCAATTCAATATACAGTAAATAAAATATAAGGGGATACTAACAGTTTAAATTTTCACAATTCCACAAAAAAAAACAGAATAAACACGAGTCAGGTTTCGATGCATAGTATCATCGTTTATTTAGTTACTAGTGAATAGCCGTAAAAATGACGGAATTAAATTTAAATTTTGAAGAGAACTCTTTATTGCATGCATCTAATCTTTCCCATATATTGTTATCATACCAGTATCTGAGACGGAATTCAGTTAAGATAATAATCCAGACAACTGGTTGGCATTAATCACCTCATAATTGCCAACATTTTGCACAGCTTTCAAAAAATAGGTTAAGGAGAGGTTTCCGAATCGGTAGGTTTCTCCCGTGAGTGGCGTTTCTCTTCTCCGCGCGGTAATTACGAACTCATTTGTCAGCCCAAAGTTCGTAGAACGAGGAAATTAGCGTGGAAGCCTCCGTGACGGGGCGAAAGAAGGGATGAAATCACAGAAGATGAGTTCGCGCGCCTATAAATGAGCCGTGGTTTTTTT
Organism: Pachydiplax longipennis; assembly: GCA_036926295.1. Taxonomy (NCBI): domain Eukaryota; kingdom Metazoa; phylum Arthropoda; class Insecta; order Odonata; family Libellulidae; genus Pachydiplax; species Pachydiplax longipennis. Next base: position 4,629,891 of record JAVFKF010000024.1, on the reverse strand, counting down.
AAGATGGCGGAAAAAGGCGGGAAATGGCCGATTTCGGCGCAAACGCACCCTTGCCATTAGAGGCATCCAGTGCCACTTGACGAGGGTTATCGGTTGGGATGAGTTGAGGAGGGCTTTCGAATCAAAAGGAGATGTTTCTAGGGCTTGGATATTGGAGGGGTGTCGAGTAATCAGTTAAAGAAGGTGATTAGTGGTTTCGGAAAGAATTCTGTGGGATCTATGAGGAGGATATGAATCCATTCATTCGTCAATGAAGCGGAAGAATCAGTGAATTGCCGCGAAACAAATATTAACTAATTTACTGCAAAGTTTGAGGAATGCTTTAGGATTTTGAGGCTGGGCATCCCTAATACATGGAAAACGCATCTAAAACGGCCTCAAAATAATTTTGAACAATTCGCGCAAAAGACCGCCTGGGGTCGAACTCAGGACGTTTTCGTGAGAGAATATTGCATATTAATATTAGATAAGTCTAATTCTGATCTGTCCCAAGGTTTCGATTCAATATCTTATCGGTAGGGTCCCAAAATAAGATTCCGTTATCCCCGTTGCATGGAATGCCATTGAAATGCATGGTAGAATCGTAATGACGCTTTTGCATCGAACCAAGGACCATTAGAGAAACAGTGAACCGCGTGAAAGAATGTTTCTAAACGCCTCTACTATCGTTCCAAGTTTTATCTCTCCAGCTTATCGGGAAGGCATTAAACAAAAATCTCAAAAATTGCAGCAATGCATTTCTTACGGAGGAATTTCGCACCCATCTGGCGTCGAACTCCCTTTCAATTGGTAATATTTCTACCATTGGTACCACAGAAGAGTACCTCAACTCCAACCTTCGAGCTTTTGATTCCTCTATCTTACCGATAAGTGCCTCAAAATAGTTTTCAAAAATCCGCGCAATGCATTCTGATGGGAAAATTCGTATTTTTGGGACCCTCTGGTATCAAACGCATGATAGCTAGGTTCGAGCATCGAAGTCTGAATTATTCTGGTATCTAGAGGGTGGGACCAGTACGTCGTAAAAATTTCACGTTGATGGGTATATGTAGAGGCATTTATCTGACATTAATATGCATTTGTCCCTCACGAACGTGTGCTGAGTTCGACGCCAGGCGGTCTTTTTCGCGAATTTTTGAAAATTGTTTTGGCGCCTTTCTCTGTGCCATAGAGCATTCAAAATCACGGCGTTTGCAGATGAAATATTCTTCTATAGTACCAGTGGAAGAAATGTTACCAAATGAGGGTTGGTTCGACGCCAGGTAGGTGTAAAATGCTCTCCTTTAAAATGTATTTCGGCGATTTTTAAGAATTTTTTGGAATACTTTCGCGTTAATCCGGAAAGATAAAATACGGAATGTGGGCAGGTGGTATATAGTAATAGAATTAGATTCTCAGTCATAAATACATTACAGTCAGAATACGTCAGAAATACGTATGTTACTAGTATAACAAATAAATAAAATATAGAATTACAAAAATGTAAGAAATGGCGGAGGATCTTCAAATTTCACAGTATTGTATGAATTGATACATTTCTAATCTGTATGAGATCACAGCGCAATCTTTAGCAGTTGAATGAGAATCACGCTTGGGCATTTATCGGCAATCGAAACAGTGTTGATGACATTTCTCGACCAAACAGGTGGATTATTTCCTCAGTTTGTTTACCTCGGATTCCATTCAACGTGTTGAGTATTCATTATCACAGGCGTCAATACGGACTGAGTATTATCGAGGAACTAATCTGCGGATGGAAGCGATGAGTAATTCGTTTGAGTAGCCATAAGGAGGCCCAGAAGACAAATGAACGAGCATCGAAGGGAACGCTTTCCATCTGGCTTTTCCCATTTTATTGCATTGTAACTATCCTCTAACGAGAGCCCTAAGCAAAGAATGAAAAATCATCCGACATGTAGTTACTTCCTTTATTTATAATATAAACCCATACACTGCACGAGGCCTTTACAATAGTTTACAAACAGTAAAATATTAACAGTGGGTCAATAATGAAGTAAAATATACACAAAAGATTACAAATATCACAAGAAAAACAAACAAAAATACATATGCTATTTTAACTATCAAAACAGTAAAACAAATAATTAAATTAATATAATAAAGAACTAAGTCAAAGTCGATGCGTACAATGAAAAGGTATCTGAGGAAAGAGATTATTGAGATGAGATAAATGGAGGATCGTTTGAGACGATGAAATGAAGAGGACAGAGAGAGAGAAAAAAAGGAAATTAAACCATTAGTTATAAATTTACCTAAAATAATGTTGTGAAAGAAACTGAAGTCATTGCTATTTAACATATTAGAGAGCGATGGTATCCTGAAAGATCAGTTGTTGTAGGATATCATCTTCTCTCTGAGATCCATCAATCTCTCATTAAATATCAGATGCTATATTTTCATACCTAAGATTGCAAAAAAAAGGTGACGATATCTTATAACGGAAAGAAAGATATTGACCGGTTTCTGGATAAGTTGTGTGCTAGACTTGAAAAAGACTGAGAGGAGAACAGTAATCACTCATTGGTAATACGCAAGGAAAGAAGGATACCCTTATTGAATTGTATTGCCCTTATCGATCCGAAAAGCGATACATTAAGCCTACCATTTAAATTTCCCTCGAAGAAATCTTTTATGTAAAAGTACAAGTCGTATTTGTAAATCGATCGATATGATATTTCTGTGACCAAGCGCCAGGAATTTTGAATTAGTATTCTTTGGACTAATTTGAATTATTTAATCGTTATACCATTTATCCATCACTTAAGAGTTAAGGCTTTAGCGTAATGGCTTTTTATTTTATTTATATTCACATCAGTGGTATCATCTACAACGGTTTTTACGTGCACTTAATCATTAAATTTTAGAACCTACCATTGACTATCTCTTTAAGTAAGTATGCCAAGTGTAAGTTTTCCAAGTAAGTGTAACATGTTCTCTGATAAATAATGAATCCCCCTATGTCTTCTATGCTGACATTCTAATTTTATTATTAAAACACATTCAAAGATAAAATAATTATTACGTCGACTATCTCCGTGATCTGGTGATATTTCTTGAAGATCTCTCAACAAGATCCCCATTTAATATCCAAGGTTAGTTAGACGTATTTCCACCAGGAGGCACATTAATGAAAAAGACTCAATCAAGCTCCCTGTCGGATTCCCTGCGTTCGAAGACAAACAGAGCTCTCGAAACAGCAACGAGGCCACTGATCAAGGAACATAATCTAAAGATATCCATTTGTCTCCCTCCACAAAAATGCTTCAATTTGGGAGTTCTAAAAAAGATGGGAAAGTGCGAGAAAGAATGGACGACGCATTGCTATCCCATCCATCAGCTCGCCCTTAAGCTGAGCGTCGGAAGCCCTGCGTTCCTGATTCCATTAGCTTTTTGCCCCACAAGAGCCGCAAAAATGTAGCAGGGGATAGGAATGGAGGGGGATAGAGGAGGATTCGCGCTTTCTCAGGATTTCCCAGGGATTTCTACATCGTAGGATTGCAATGCAATTTTTCATATATACTGAAAATCATTTCTTATTTAGTGGGATGTACAGAAAGCAAAATATATGTTAGGATGCTTTATCTAAAGCAGGGACAAAGAAAACAAATTAAATAAGTAGCTTTTTTGCTTTAAGATGTAAAGAAGCCCTTATTTAAAAATTAAAGACGTCAAACCCTTCCCTTTTATTTACAGACGTGAAAGAAATGTTAAGTTTTTGTAATCCCGCTTATAATTTGGGGAGTGGGAGAGGAAAGGAGAAAAAGGGAAGGATATTGAGTTGAAAGAGACATGAGAGAGGAAAGAGAGGTTGTTTGCAAGGAAAAGAAGAGTGTGACGAAGGCAAAGGTGTCGGAATGGATGAGAGAAAAATCGGATAAGGAATGGACTCTTTTTGTCTCCTTTTTGAGCACTTAGGTTGTTTTCCAAACAGTCTTCAAAACAGAAAAGGAGATGTTTCTTCGGTGGCTTTGTGTCTCAGAGTACGAATGTGGCCGAATTTGTTGTTGTGAGATAACGAAATACACTATTGAGCCTACAAAAATGTAAGGATATTTGTCAATAGAATATATTTGTATCTCGTAATTTATTCCAAGAAAAATTGTCTTTTACGTACAGTGAAGCCCTTTTATGTACAATGAAGTAAGAGGATTTTCAGGGGAACCATTAAAACCACATTTAACAAGATAGAGTTTTAACTGGGATACAAACATTTATTATTTCTTTTTAGTCGGTAAACGAATTGGAAGGATTCGCTGGCTAATTGATTTTTGTACACTTTATTCCCTTGAACAGAAAAGGGCACTTAGTATGCTTATTTCCATAATTATCTGTAAGTGTGCGAGCTATTATTGTGCAATACAAGTTACCCATTTTTAATATTTTTAATGATAGTTAAGGCAATTTTAGAGAAATAAAGGTACCTTTTCAGATAAAATAGCGTCCTTTGTTGCTTTGTTCCGGTAATTTTTCATTCTAAAATGAAGGAAATCTAACAGATAGACAATTTGGAAAACAAACTATTTAACAGTTGTGATAACAGGTTATCACAGATATTTCTAATATACGTATTACATTAAGGATTCCCCTTAAAATTGCTATGCCATCCGCAAGCATCCTAATTTATCTATCAACGTGATTATTAAGGTTAGGATTCTACCACAAAATATTCTGATGTTTATTGTGCAGCACAAATTTATTCAAATTTTTGAGAAAAGAAATAAACTGTAAGATACTCTCGAAGTCGAGTAATCTAATGTCATTTCATAACGAAATCGATTTTCCTGAATCTATAAAATTAGATTTTATCCCTTGATATCTAAGAATCCTCCCGAAAAAATACAGTAAAACTCGGTTAATTCGCTTTACAGAAAAAAGGTTGAAAACCTCGTTTTAAGCGGGAAAGTGTTATAACCGAGATATAAAGATCTTCAATCTGTTTTAACGTGAAGGCATTCGGATGGCCTTGATGATAGTTATTGTATCACACCATAAAAAAATCTATCAGTAGAGAAGGCATTGGATGATTGAAGGAAAATAAAGGAGACCTTTGTCACCTCTGAGATTTATAAGCACCGCCGAGACTATGAACTTTAGTAATTTGAATCTTCCGGAGAGGAATAAATTAAACTGAAGGAACTTTTTCGAGCTCATACACGAGCTGCCTAAGCAATTCACGTTACTGCGAGATTAAAATCTCACGTCGAACAACCTATTTCTGGAAAACGTATGCCATTGAAACTCTTTTGGGTATATTAGTTTTTGACTTGGTATTTTTCATTTAGGCTGAAAGAAAATAGTTTCGAGATGATTTTCTATCTAATTAATATTCTCGGAAAGATTCATGCCTTTAAATGGTAGAATACATGAAATATTGTGGAAAGTCATATTTAAAAAATACACTAAATTATTCGTAAATTCAACGCCTTTATAACAAATAACCAAATGGCAAGCGGCAATTTTCATACCCTTTCAAGAATTAAATTCACAGTTTCAGGCGTTGTCTTGTGGAAATATTCCATAATGAGCAAGAACATTTTGTACTTTTTCCACAAATAGGATTATTTTCCACAAATTTAACAATATTCCACAATAATTTGTGAAAAAGTACAAATTGTTCTTTCTCATTCTTTCAAGAATTGCGTAGAATAACACGTCTACAAATGGCGGACGTGACAGAGGGCACAACAATTGACAGTAAAAATATGGATTAAATCTAATTTCCTCTTGCATTTAAATATTTTTTGTTTCAGCTTAAGATCAAAACAGCCAAACGGACTCAAAGCTACGATAAATGCTGAGAGTTAAATATTTGTTTTGATTCTAACCACGGAGGGATAAGAGCTCAAAGCAGATAGATTTTCATCGATAACCTAAGAATATTATAACGAAACTTTCTTATAATATTTTTTCAAACAAAATGACCTTTATAATTCAATATTATAGTTATTTTTAAATTAATCTTTCATAATATTTATTTTCTTTCATAATCTATCAATAATGTATAAATTTTTACAAAACTATAATTTGAAGAGCCCACTGCTTCTCAGGGCGATCTTTTTGTATTTCTATGTATTATTTAATTGCTATACTAGTAACATAAACCAGTAACTGATAGTGAATCTAATTTTATATACACTAACTTAAGAACCTCCTGTCATGTTACACAAAACAAAAACACAAAATTCACGAAACACACCTACACAAAACATTTTATGTATGTAACATTATTGACGAAAGGTTAGATTAAAGAAGAGACTTTTCAGTCTCAATCTCGCCTGAATAAAGACCTTATAGACCTTATGTTCTGATGAGGAAGAATGTTTATGTTCTCTTGTGGTTATTGCATATTTTACTTCTTTTAATTTTTACTGTTGACTTCGTTTCAATTACCTTGTCTTTTTCTTTCACTGTTTCGTAAAATTTTCGCAAGCTATTCGCACCTTCCTCTCCTACATTGGATATATATTTCCTGTGGTCAATAATTTCAGTTTTTTCTCCCCATTTAAGCAATATATCTTACCTTTTTCTGTTTATATTACATGTTATATTATCCTCTGAAATATGAATTCATGTGTACTTTATATTACATTCTAACAGGGCTTAAATGGAAGGCGGGACTATCAGTATCCAATTTCGCCCGATAATAAAGACGTTTTGTAAATTTTAAATTTACGTACTACCGTTGATGTTAGTTCTTGTAGTCTCGGGATTGCGAAATAGAAAACAACTTTCTGTTTCCCGAGAAAGTCATAATTTATTCTGAGAAATCTCGCTTTGACATGAGTTGAGATTGGGCTTAAAGGATAGAAATTTCACCGAAATATTCAATATAGCTGTTTCAGTCACGCGTCCTTGACCTTTCCTTTCGAGTATGCGCTTATATTTGCATTAGTTTATTTAAAATATTCTCACTCAGTACTGACACCATCTCATGTACATACTAAAACAATGCAACAACAAAAACTACTTCTTAGAAATATGTGAGAATATGATTTCAGCAGGAGATTATCTATGTGAATCTCATTCTTTTAAGAAGTAGTTATTATTATCGAAAAGTCTGAATGGGTCTATGGAGGGAATTCAGGAAGTGTATAGAATGGGGAATGTTTTGCAAGGGATAATTTAAATGCAGGAGATTTCATTATCTCTTTGACCTTGAAGCGTTGGTCCAGTGCGCTTCGTCTGTTGCGATGTTACAGGAAGTGCACCATTAAATGTTCCCCAGATGCAGAGGATAATGAGAACTACTAGTTGATGTAGATTTATTTCCGCTTAACCGATGACATACAGAAAAAATCACTTGCGTCGACAGTAAAAGAAAAAGATCGATTCAATCGCTATCGAATTTATACCATTCCAACCGAAGGGAATATTCAACCTCTAAAAAAAGAGGAAATATATTGTGTGCGGAGGGGGAAATAATTAGCAAGGATCCGCAGGTCCGATTCGGCGGGAAAATAATGGATCGAAAGGGGTTTGGCGTCTCTTTAGACGCACGTCTCTAAAGCGCAACTATGGATCCATATTTGCATGGAGTGCCTCCTTTGATTTCCTTCGATTGTGTTTCCCCATCACGGAAAATTGGTAATGTTGGTCACGTGATCTGTATCGCGGCTGTATCGCTGTGCATACAGGATAAGCGGATAAAGGGAAGAAAGGAAGGAAGGCGGAGACGGATGTCAAAGAAGATCAAAAGGTGCACTGAATAGGACGCGAATGCCAATCAAATGCATGTTTAATTCATTCCCTTTTGAAACGATTTTTGAGACCGAACTGCAAACCCCAAAACTGCAGATTCATAGAATAAACAACCAAATTTGACGCGGATTTGTAGGGTTAGAGTTTACACAGGTTTAACCCACTTTACTACCGTAAAATGCGTGAGAAACGATTAAAAAGACAACAGAAAATAATGTTTTAAATCCTACTTTATCGAGAGTTACTTCAATACTTCAATTGCAGCGGGATACTTGGCAGAGTTTCTATGTCGCAAAAGTTTAAGTTTCTGCAAATGTCAAATTTACATTCTCTTTGGTTGCCTCTCCTTCGTATCCGATTACGTATAAAATTCATAGCTGACCACGTTTATATGATGGCTTGTAGTAGCGCATTTATAGCGCGTAACTCGCTAAAATATTAAGCACATAATACAAACAAAGAAAATAGTCACTGTTGGTTAATACCAAGAGACCAAGAAGAAGACCGATGAAACGGAGACATCAAATACTTAGGGGTAAATTGGCAAAGAGAATCTCAGAATAGATGGAAAACACTTGAAGAGTCCGACTGAAAATGACTGATGATTTATCGAACAGTGGACAGGAAATACGTGACCGGAATCACTTTCGTTACCTAAATATAGCATCCGCATCAGTGTCTACCAAACTATTTTAAACTGGGGTACACTAGGGATTGTGGCAAGCAAATAAAATTTTAAGTTTACTGATAAGTGTTAAGCTATTTATCAGTCGAATGTTAACTTTTGAAACCATAACCCGAACAAAATGCTTAACAATAATTCGACTTTTTAGAGTAATTATGGATTTTCCAAACTTGCGTCAACTATTTCACATTTTATTCTAGGTTAGCGGAGTAAAGAAATATAAAGTATGATGAATGCGCAGTATAGAATTCAGTGATGTTATTTGTTTGCAGGTGTGTACATTAATACTTAATTATTCTCTTATTTCAATGCGCCATGCCACTTTAGGCAGATGATCTATACCTTGGCCTTCCGTTAACTTTGATTTATTTTAAATCTATATAATCAGGCGAAAAACATTTTCTAATTTATGTGGTAGTGGAGAGAAACAATCGAGAATCAGAAGTGTCTGAATCTTTCTTGTATTCGTCTCGTTTATTTGGTCTCTATTTTATGATGATATATTGCTGTGGCATAATTTAAGGATTACCCATTTTATTTTAAAGTTTGAAACTTTTCTTTAATAAACAAAGAGCCCTTTCTTTATGCTTTCAAGTGTATAATTTATAAAGTGTAATAATTCCGATTAAATCCCGTATTTAACGCGGTTTCCATTTGTTCGTCAAAAAAGCATTTAAAGCAGATTTTTTGAAAATATATATTTTGAGTATATGAAAAGGCCATTCAAAGGATTGGGTTTCTTAGATAAGGAAGGATGTATGAGTAGAATTATAAGAGCAAATGGGAAACATCGAATAAATGTCGTAAATAAATTAAATTGAGTGCGCATGAAAAGGATATAACCAAATACGTAAGAAAAGTTGTGATTCCGCTCTCATAGGAAATAAACGGCATTATAAGTCCTGCTATTGGAAAGTATTAAATTTATAGAACATCAAAGTGTCTCTTGTATTGATAACTAACTTTTAATGGCACGAATCATTGTTAATTTAACATAGTTGTAGATTTAAATGTAATAGCAAAGTGCAAAATATGCCCTGCGGTGCAGATCTCGGTCGAATAGAAAAGTAAAATGGAATATCTATAAAAGCGGTTACCCTGGTCACGCAAGCATTCATTAGATACCAAATTGTGAACTTGTTTATTTGAAAAATAGTCTAGGATACAAGAGAATTAGATCTGGAGTCTAAATAGATAATTGTGCACTATTATCAATGTTTGTATGTTTCTGTGACAAAATGCTAAATTTACTTTAATATTTTCTTTCACTGAAAGTGAATGGCGATACTGAAATGAAAAGTAAATTAAATATCCTTTTATTGTGAAATGGGATATTTTATTGCCAATTTTGTGGGGCTTCGCAAATATTTGGCCCGAAATGGATTTATCGCCCATATCCATAAACCTATGTTTAAAACTCAATGGAAATAAAGAGTCATCAATGTCCCTTGTTTTCGCAGCGAGTGCCATCTCTTATCCGCTTGCAATACTTCGTGCTGACGAGAGGACTGTTAAAGGGGACATCGAATTTTCTTACCAATCATTGGAACGTTATGTTTGAGCATCTCAGAGGGCAAATTAAATTTCAGGATTTTTTGGAGATTTTCTAACGAATCATTCCTCTCATTTATCACTCAAAAGGCGCTTTCCCAAATGAGTTTCAAAAGGGGATCACAATTATAATAGCAATTAGGGGATTTTATTGACCAACTAAACTATTTAAGACAATACGCTTTATCACTAAAGGCATTTAAATACGAAATTAAAATAGGTAAAAAATGGAACAAAACAAATTCCGATGAATCACGAATTTTACATAAGTGCACGATATGTTGATTATTAAGTAAACTTCTCGTCCTTTTACTAGCCCACAATATTTCATTCGAAAAAGAAATTAAAAGAAACGATGAATAAACTATTCTGATATAAAAGCTAATCGAAGAGTTATCAATAAAATCAAAAGTACACAAACAGGTAAGTGTATAAGGGGCAAAGGTATTCTCCAACCGTCGAGGGCAATTCCTCGGAAAAAGATAATCATTGGACACCCCGTGATCATAGAAGCTTAGCTTTCGAAATGCGCATTGAGATGTGGCCACCCGGCCAACATACCCCTTCAAAACATATATATAATGACTGACCATTTTAAAGAAAAAGTTTCCAGTTCCTGCTAAAAATAGACCGAAAATGAAAAATGCATCCATATATATCCATAAACATTTACTCGCTTACAACAATTTTCGTACATCGATTTCATGTCTAGAATAAGAGTGATATATATCTGTTCAAAAAATTAATTAAGGTATGAATCTATTTAGAGTTAATTCTAATATTTAATGGTAATTTTCGAGAATCGAAGACAATAAAAACATATAATCTGTGTAACTAAATGGGATCTGTATTGAAGTTCGTTTTAAGCACAAGAGAAACATCTAGGGGAAGAATTGAACAACCATAGTTATATATGCTAAGGAACACTATATGAAAAACCGAATTTTAGTATGAATACAGCATATTACTATAAAATAATTTACTTTTAACTTTTATTCCATAGCTAGAATGACGTTAAATAAATAAGTAAATTAATTAATTCATTCAAACTATGGAATGAAACCTGCAAACACTTTGAAAACATTCATTTGCATCGACGCTACCTTCAAAATTTCACACTACCTCTAATTGTGCAATGATAAATGGCGGAAAGGCCAAAGGATAAAAATATCGCAGAGAAAGAAGAATTTGGGGTAATCACGAAAGATTTCGTTCTTTATTTCGCACTGAGCCATCAATCCATCCAATTTGGAAAATGCCCAAGCCGGACTCCTTAAATTCCCAACCCTCGCCTTAATTTCATTTCACCCCTTTCTCCAATCTCACCAACCCCATTTCTATTTGGCACTATCCTGTCCATTTCTCCCTGATTGCTTCCATACCAATCTGACCTCACCGCGAACGGCTCCTTTTCTCCGATATCAACACCCTCTATCGGGAGGTCATGGGGCGCAAATAAGACGAGGTCCTCTTGTGTGGGATTAATGGTTTGAGGGGGCAGAGGGCAGCGACGATGCTACTAGAAACGCCCTTTATCTATAGGAGTGGAGAAAGGCAGAGGACAAATGTTACTACGTAATAACTCAAATACTGGAAGCACATTCAATTAAACACTGTCTTCATTTGTTCCCGAAAAATTGTCCGCGCTCTACTAAGTGACATTTATATCCTGGGATTTGTATGTCACTCTGAAAGCTCTCTTCCGGCGTGTGGACCACGACTCTATTTTCCTAATCTATTACTTTCGCATAATGTTCTAGGAATCTATTAGTTCTTCCTCCGGAACGGCCTATGTAACAAGAAGGGCATCTTCTAAATACGTACTCTCTCTGAATTTATTAGGAAAACTAAGTTTATAATTGTATTTTATTTCTTCTAAAGATTCCCATCCTGCCTCCTGAGTAACATTCATCGATTATCATATCTATTCTATACAAAACGCCTTTCGTTGTCCCTCAGAAGGGTCCCATACACTGCATCCTTTTTAAATTAACATCGCTGGAGGAATTTTCCTTTCTTTTTCTCTCATCGAATTGGCGAAGCCGAGTTTTTTTTCTTTGATCGTAAAACTATCAATTGCTTTATTTCATCTTATTCAATCGAACTAAATAAGCGAAAATAACAAGGGTATTTATATATGGAAAGTAGATATAACATCTACTGATATGACATTCACTGACTGAGAAAGAACGCTCGAAAAATGCAGTTCTCTTTTTAATAATTCTAGCAATTTCAATGTTAAGGTGCGTCAACGAGCTTTACAATGATCTTTACAGAGAAAAAAATTTCAGTGAAAAATACGTAAATATTATCTTGATCAGGTCTCCAGAAATATTTTCATCGTCTCAACAGTCTGTTCCTTCTGCCTCGGACTCTTCAACGCTCGAATTCCCTAGTTGACCGATGTTCCTTAAAGCCTTAAGAGTAATTTTTGCTAACAAAGTATGCTTCAGTAGTAACAAAAAATATACTACTGCAGAAAATGAAAACATTCTGGGCCCACCTTTGGTTTTAAGGAACCATAATAATTAACAGCCCCTAATCGGAAAATGATGAAACCTTGCTTCTTTGGTCATCTTCAAATTTTCCTCCATATGACTTTAAAAAATAGTTTGTCGGCCGGTTATTGTTTATATACATTTAATACAAAAGAAATATTACCTTCGCATCCTGATAATTTATAAAGAGCGTTAATATTTTTGAAAATAAACTGGTACGACTCTCATGAACCATGGGTTATATTTGCTAATATAAAATATGGGAGATAAGATTATAGTAACTTTATTGTAACTTTAAAAGTTACCGTACAAATTGCAATATTCATTAAGAGGTTGATCAAACGTTTTCACTTCTAACCTCGATTCTCATTAAAACCCTTGCTTTTGTAAATAAAGTATATATGAGTATATACGTCCGATACGTGGTAGGTAATTCTGATGCGAGTACTCTCTACATCGGTCAATATATTCTTTGAGGAACCTGTATTCGCTCGAGACTGTCAGGGTCCCAGGGTCAGGGTATGATCCCTGCTCTGAAATAATGGGAACTTTACCGACTGTTCACATGAATATACCTTTATTCATTAAAAATTTGACATCGGGGGTAAATGTAAAAAATGTCTGAAGGAAAGAAAATTAAATTTAATGGCAAAATATAAGCTATTCGAACAAGAATATAGTGGAAAATATTTTCCTACACGAAAATGTTAACGATCTACATGGTAATGCTGGTAAATGGCGTGGTTTTCCAGCTTTATTTTTCGCATGCCGATTTAATTATAAGCAAAGGTATATTGAAGATGTGTGTATTTTCATAGCAGGGAACACACCAATGGTGTGTACGCACTGTTAGATGCACCTTAAAGGGCTCCCGGATTAGAAAGTGGGTAGTGTTCGATTCGCTGTGGGGGCCCATGAATTGACCTCTTCTGTCGAAGCATTTTAGAAATACTGCTACTCTACTGTTCTTTTTATCTTGATATGATACCGCACGCAACGCTTCTATGTACATGTGGTATAGCCTACATCGAAGGCGCACCAAAGAAACAAGCACGAGTAAGAACAAGAGAATTTGTTTCTTTCGTATCTTTCTAAATTATTATTATTATTATATACAATCACTTTTATTACATGCGGGATTAATTGTACGTATATAGAAATTACACAATATCTATATTGAGCATGAAGCATTTCTATCCCTCGATATCTATACCTTAGTCTTTATCGAAAATAAGTAGTTTTGACGTAGAACCCACACCAATACGAATTCTCATAATATCATTCAATCTTCTTACGAATACCAATGAGGGAATGAAGACACGACCTTTATTGGCTGATTTTGGGAAAACAAGACATCTTTTCGATTGACTTAATAAAAAATAGAAGGACAAAGAATGATGAGAGAAGACATAAAAGGAATAACCTATCAAGGAGGAGCGGTTTTTATGCCAAAACAACGTCAATCTGCTTCCTTTTCTGCAACCGATTTCTCCCGCCATCATCAAAAGACCCTTATCTACGCAAGTGGTGTGAACTAAGTGTAGTGGCTCGTTATTCCAGTGGAGGGTTACGAGGGGAGGGCGAGATTTAGAAGAGAAAGAAATTTCCAAAAATAAATCGACATAAGTCACGAAAACCATCAAAAATTACAAGAGGTTATCAGAGGATAAGTTATGATGTCAACGTCATTAAATATTTCCAAACATTACATTATTTCAGACCTATGATCATCGGAATCAAAATAATAAGAAGATATCACAAGAAAATATTCTGTTAAACTCAATTTGATCTTCAGAATAAAATAGTACGTCTTATAGCTGAGGGGTAAAAATAACGTAGAAATTTGTGAGAGAAGCAATCGGGAAAATTATAAGTTGGCATAATGCCGAAAATTTAACGCCTCTTTTTTGAAGAAAGCAAAGATACGCAATCCTTGATGCAATCGAAGGCTCTTTGTACTACTACCAAGAAAAATAGTCTCCTTTAAATTATTCCTGAAAATAGGAATCCTGAAAAAAATATAAAGAATCACGAGTATTAAATGTTATAATAAGACAGATCTAATCTAAGGTTAATTAATAGATAATTCCAAGAGACTATGTATTCATTTCTTGAAATTTTCATACCGATTACATGCTCTTCCACAGAGCAGTTTTGAGAAATACGAAATCTTCAATTTATGGATGATAAGCAAAAATATAGAAGCCACATTTCACGGAACGGGGAGCAATTTATTCGAAATAAAATACGAAGAACGTTTTCCGTGGAACGAATTCTTGAGGTATGCACGGACGAATTAATACGGCGTATATTATTCCTATCATTCGAATTAAAACCTTACAGAAAAGACAGGAGTTTAATTGGAACATTCTTTTCAACTTGCTTAATGCTGCGTAAATACCGATTCCGAGGTTGTTTCATTAAATTTTAATCCAAATTCCCCTATAAAACTCAAGATGCTCCCCACGCGGAGTTATTCTCTCTGAAAAGACGGCGACGATGGCGCTGCGGGAAAATGAGGAACTACGGCGAGGTGAAGGCGTCATTTTTTCTCCGAAGGGATACGAATATGAGCAAAGGGTTTGAGGGATTCATTTTATATTCTGCGCGGATAATGACGTCCTCTTTGCAGATGAGGGATCGCAAGAAGGAAACCACGTTACTCTCTCGATTGCAGGATTTTCTCTCTCCAATAGTTTATGAGAAACAAGAAGGGGGAAAAGTGCCAAACGAATTGTTTCCTTCGCTATTTGACGAGCTCTCCGTTTGAGCTTCCTCATCTTGATGGCATCCAAAAGTGTCGAACATAATCGTTAAGTGCTCTAGAAATGGGAAGTTTGGATATATTTGAGAAAATATTCGCAATGCATTGGAGGAGAGAGAGTGTAAATCTCGGTTAAGACTTTTGAATGGAATAAACGGCTTATTAAATGTTGGTTGCATTAAATTATTTTTAAGAATGGTCTTATTTTTGCCCTTCTTAGGCGCGCCACTCACTACAGCCACGTTCGACAGACAAAAAATTGTTTACGTTCCCTAATTGTCAGTCTGGTCAAAATTTGCTTCATTTAGAGTACAAATTAATTTCGAAGACGCTCTCTTTGTCCGAAAACCAAACCATTTATTTCAATATGACGGTCAGTATTACGCAACAATAGTTCACATGTCTACCTCTGTGGCAAATAAAAGAAGCGCCCTTTCCGTTTTGAGATGCCTAGCATTTCTTTGATAATTAACCCACTCTTGTGTTTTCCAACGTTAAAAAATATAAAGTTAGCGTAACCGGTTATAACCCGCCTATGACGCGATTTTCACTTGTTCCTCATTGTCTTAACCTGCTTTTACTGTATATATCATATTTATTCATATAACTCGCCACCACGCCTCGTTCCACCATTATTTACCTCAACAGCACTCTCAAATACCTCAACGTGAGTAATGCTTCAATAATACAAACCTATTCGAATACATTTCCCTTAAATGCAAAAATCTTGCCTCCGTGATTTTTAAACTTAAGCACTTACCATTCATACGAAATAAATCGCTGAAATTTTTCAAAATAACATCACCTCAACAATTCTGCATTTGGCGTTCCTTTCGAACCACATTTCAATGCGCCACCGCCTATTTTTCTCATAACTTCTTAATCCGATAATTTCTGACAACGCAGCACGTAGACGAGAGGTAGTGTGCATATCAACTACCTTCCTGTGGCCGTCCCGTGAGTTTTATTTTCCCGTAACATAACGTTGTCGGTTTCGAGGATCCAATATCCGACGATTCGGCTCACGTATTAGTCCGAAACTCGGTATTTCGCACCGCAGCACTGCATGATTTCCCCGTTGCCCTTACGGTAAAAGGTCGTCCGACGGTGCAATTTTATTTTCCGTCATCTCTTCAATCTCAGATTCAAGAGTAATTCGATTATCGAAGTCGCACACTCTGTCGCTACAAAACTCACGCGAACAATACAAAATATGAGAGTGATGTCCTTGGAAATAAATTTCTTTTAGTTCTTTACACTAAAAATCTCATTCACTTTGCCCTTTTATGTGGCGTAAGTCGTAATAAATAGTTAAGGATATTAGCATGATAGAAGTAAGATAAAGATGCAGAATATAGGAAAGTGATGTTAGTAAACATAATAAATTTATATTTAAAGTTGCAACTCTTTCGTTTCACTTAAGAAACTGCTTCACCAAGAGGTAGAAGTGATGAAAAAGATGACATTTCTTGTAAGTCAGAGGTTGAGTATGAATGGGACTCTAATTGAAAGTATTCATTAAAAAAGACATAATAAAAGATAAAACGTTTCGTAAATAAGACAAGTTTAGTCAGATGCTTCAGAACGCAGAAGGGAAATATTTGGACATTCAAATAAAAAGGCTTAATTTACTCTACGAATTCAGAGAGAGAATGCTCCCGAATAGCCTAGTTTGCACTCGGTGGAAGTGGCCGGGTTCGATTCCCTGTGTGGAATCTATCACCGTGATGAGCATGGATCTGAATCCGATAACGGAAATACGGCGTCGTGGGAGTCGATCGCGTATTGCCCACGGTGAATGCCGCTTGACCCCACAAAGGGACTTCACTTTTACTTTACAACTCAGAAAGAGTACGTACGAGGAATATCTATCTTATATCATTCCTTTTACATATGCCGTCCTGATGCGGTAAAAATAATCAAACCAACTGATTCTAGAATATTTCGATTCATTTCTCGAATTCGCAATAAATAGTCGGTTTAGGAAAATGGTGCATGCACCCCCTGCCACACGTCGAAAGGCGGCTTGATGTCAGTATTGAGCAACGACTTCAGCTTCCGAAGCAAATACGACTCAATAGCTGTATACTTCAGCAATAACTCGGCGACATTTTGAACCAGATTTAGTAGAAAGAAAAATTCAAATAATTGAAGAATGAACATTATTCTATCGATGGAACAAACTCTGTTTTACATTATCTTCTGCAATCAAAATTGCTTATCCTTGATATAATTTGTATTAACTGTTATCCTATGATAAAGATATTTAGTAATGTTACAAAAGTGTCAAAAAAACTTTCCACCATAACAATCAAGTCGATAAAAATCTAATCGCAGCATTTCAATGACACTATGATCATATTTTAATAATATGCTCGAATTTTTCTGCGAGCACGTTCTCGTTGTGTATAATGTGTTTGCTTCATGAATCTTACCAACCCAACCCAACTAGTTAAGCGTTGTTATTTCGTCACACGCATGGAGATCATATATGTTTTACCGCACTGGAAGACCCAAGTTCAGTGACCCAAGAGGGTCACGCGTGGACATCACGACGGAATAAAGAAATAGAACTCCTTGCTAGCCATCAAAGCTTCTCGTCTCCACATGTCATTCTGCGCAATTTCCATGTCGGCTGCAGTCGTCTAGTGTCGTTATAATTATTGTGCCGTCGCGAAGAATAAGTTGACCTCGTTTGGAGTTTACTCTAATCAGGACTCACCTTCGTCATTTCCAAGGTGGAATCTGGGTTAGCCAAGGAGCGCATCTGCTCACTCCAAAAAAAAAAGAGGAACGAGAAGCGTCTCCGCCATTTTCTCTCGCTTTGTGCCGATTTCGGGTAGCGAACGACACGATTTGGTGCATGGCTGGAGAGCAAAAATAAAAGGAATTCTTGGCGAGGGACTCCGTTAGTCATTTTTCTAATTATGTTATTCGAGTTCGCGTGGCCGTGAAGGGAATCGGCGAGATAATAAATCCCCTGCTAATTGTCACGGAGTCGTGAACAAGATTTTCTTTTTCGTTAATTACGACGGCAAATCCCCACGCATTGGATGGCGGGATAAATGGGAAGACGCTTCTCGTCCGTCTTCTTTTTCACTGATCGTCTTTTGTCCGTTCTTCGAAAGTTTTCCGGTCCGGCTCTTTTTATTCCCCCAGATGTCGCGGATACACGAGTGGAATTCGAAAGGGAATTCCTTTTAATGAAGCAGAGGTTGTTTGTTCCAAATAAGGTGGCGCCTCCGTTGCGATTCGTGAATTGCGGACGCAGAGGGAGGAATAATGAGGGGATGCAGAGAAAAGAAAGAATGTCCTTCGAGTTTAAAAAGAACACTGTCCTGCAACGGTCATCTTACATATACTGAAATACTTTATACATTTATGCAATGAAATATTTCGAGGCTATCACTAAGTTATCAAGCCATTTCCAAAGAATCCAAAATCTTTAAAAAAGAAATGCGCTCTTTTAGTATAGTCGTAAGATATTTGTGTCGGTTAAACAGTTAGTATAATTTCAACAGAGGGGATGGGCACGTTTTGAAATTCATCGTTGGTTAGATTGAACTGTTTTTTTTATTCACCGATGGATCTCCGATGATTTTAACCGATGTCCATCGATATTAATACCCGATGAAGTTTCGATGGTTCTGATGATAGTGGCGGTTCATTCAAATGTTAATATACACAACCTCATAAAATGCAAGTAAATGGCGACTAACAATGGGGAATGTAACGTATTTATAATGCAACGATCAACGAACACAAATAATGCGTTGATTTATACTTAAACAGAGTTTAAAGAATTATGGATACGTAAATAGTTTATGTATGCAACAGTAGCCCTGTTGTCAAACAGCAGACAAACCAACAGACTGTTCTTAAAATGATCGATAATCCATCGAAGTAATCATCGATGAAATGCATCGTATCGATGAATTTAAAAACGATGTGTGCCCGCCGTGGTTTGTGAAATACCTTGTATGACAATTCATATTCACATACTTATATTTAATTGTTGATTGTAGCTAACAATTTCAAATACATGAAACCTTAAAATACGCATAGTTTTTTTGCACGATTTACCGTGATCAGGCAGTGTGATTATGACTTAAGAGCAAAAGATCTGATAATTTACAACTCATTGCTGAGTCTCAAACACTTAATAGTAAGTCCTTCATATAATTTTATAGACCAGGTGATGAGCTCATGCATCCAAAAAGTTGATCGTATTCACCCAAGTATGGAAGAGAGAACAATACAGAGTTCCATTGGAAATGTAATTTAAAATTAAAATCTCCATTGCATCCGCTTTGGAAAGATCTTTTAGTGTTTCAACAACAACAATATTTCTAAAATTGTTTAATAATCGATGGCGTTTGTTAAATTCACGACCTATCTTTATTCAATAGCATAAAACAGAATTAGAATAGTATCGCAAATAAAACATAACAATCTGTGGATGAAATCTTATGGAGATTGATGATACCTAAGTAGCACGATTATCCTATAAGATGGTATTCAAATTTTTATACATGATTATATATAAATAAATATATAATATCATGTATATTTACAATGATAATATACATAATCATTAATCATCATGATATTAATAATAAAATTCATAGCAAGAGGCGATTGGTTGCGGAGAATTTCGATCGTGTAGGATGAACAGCAGCGTTTTACTTTTTCCAAAAATATCCATTTTAATTAATGAAGTAGCACGACCAGGTTTCAAGGAATGATCATCATCATCATGTCCGTGTTTCATAAAAGAAAAATATTGTTCTTTCAAAGCATTTTCTTCATTCTATAATTATATATTCATTTAAAATAATGTTACAAACACGAAATCGCCTCTTAGATCCAACTACTTGGTCCGCTGATGCTCAGTGAGCATGGAAAATGACAAAAAGATTTTGCGGGGTGTGGCGTCTATTCAAGCATTCTCATCTCGTAGATGCGTCCACCAATAGACGACACGTCTCCTCAGTTTCACCAGGAGACGCCATCCGTGACGAAAATGAGAAACAGACGGCTCCACCACTTTCAGCCACCAAATATCGGTAACACTTTAACACTTTCCCTATTGCCCAAATACCATCTGTTACGCTCTCATGCGTTCGTCTTTCCGCTTCTAAAAGAATCAATGCTCATTACATTTAATACTAATAGTGAATTCACCCGATGACGGAATTTAATTTAACAAATAAAACTGTGCAAACATTATTGTATATATCTGATCATTCTGAATAATCAACTATAAAAAGTTATTGATCTTCAATAAGATTGCGGTTTTGGAATAAATATATTACTAAAGTTAAAACTCCAAAGTTTCTTGAGGCTTTCCTCACTATGGAGTGTTCTCGTATATGCGAGAGTCGAGTTGAACAATCGTAGTCACTCTTGTAATTTCGAATCCAAAGTGATATTCCACGACCAAAACAAGAATTTTTATGCGATTTCGTTTTCTTTGTCTCCATTTCGTAGGACCATTATTTCAGATTTAAATGCGCTACAGAAATAAGTCTCCAATTGATTAAACTGAACTTGAAGTTCATTTCTTATGAAAATACAAATCGATTCTTACAGAGTCGAGATACTTAAATATATCGATACGTAATAATTTTCCGATTTTCAAATTTCATAATTCTTTCTCGTCCTGTAGTGCATGAATTATTTCTTATGGAGGTAAATTTTCAAAACCGCCCACTTTGTAAGACATTTATTTCAAGACATTCTCTGGCTTAAAGAGCCTTTGTGTTTAATCGAGTAATTTGCTTTCTATCATTAACGTGATTTTGTAGAGTCAGGTACAGAAGACCTTTCTTTATCGGCATCGCACTGAAGTTATCTGTGTTTTAGTTTATCTTCATTTACTTAACTCTAACGAAAGAAGCGCGTATTTGATTCCCGGTGATTACTTTGTTGTATATCTTGTGGCTTCTTGTTACATAATTTTGCCCACTTGGAACTGTCTTAATTATAATGAAATATTTTAATAGTCTTCGGTTTTCAATTAAATGCTTCATATAGTATTTCAAGTGTTTTTTCAAATCAATGTGTGCTTCTCTAACCTTTTTTCTGAATTTGAAACAGGTTTTTTAATGCACATATCTGGATTAGTATTTACCTTAAGATAACAAATATATCCCTTACTATATGCTGCAATATGAATGATTAAAAGTCGACCCTGATACTTAATGTTCGTAATAAGTACGCTGTTATCTTTATAGTGGCAGTATTTAATGATTGGAAATGCATTGTATTTGTGCTAAAATTTTCTAAGATAAGAAAAGCTACAATAGTAACAAGGACGGTAGTAGATGTTTTCACAAGATGAAGATGACTTATAACTAAAAGGGACCTTGTGAAGTCGTGAGGAAAGCTGGGATTGGCCCATCTTTCATTTTTAATTTAACATTTCACATAGGATATCATAAAATTTTTAAAAAACTTTCAGATGTGAGTAATTCTTAGACTGAATGACCTGAAATTTAAAGACGTCAAAATTTATATTCCATGGCAAAAAGTAGTGAATGGGAAAGCATATAAGGAAATTATAATCCGCCTTTGCAGGATAAGCTTACATATATCTCACTTTCATTATCTCATATTTGGTTTTCTCCTTTCCATTAATTTGTACTTAAACCCTTTACCTGGAAATCTGTCTCCGAGAATCACAAATTCATTCCATCCTAAATCTCGCATTTTGTTTAAATTGTTGTAATCCTTGCTCATCCATTTCTGGAGAGTCTATATAATTTGATAGTCTTACCCTGAGCGAAGGATTTTATCTTTGGGCGATTATATTTGTTTTAGTTTCTCTTGCCTTGCTTCCAAGTTTTCTGATCTGTATATCCTAAGAACGATATACAATTCTATTGAACTGCAGTGCTTATGTAATCTGCTTTTCTAATACCAATCGAAAAAAATCGATTGAGATTTGTATTAGAATTATCTTTAAATACAGAGTAGAGGAAAACGCAATCGTGAGTATAGTTATAGCACTATTTTCAGATGGAAACTTCAATCTAGAAGAATGAATATTCTTCTGGAACGTATGAGTTACAACGCAGGTTTAGTAATCGTCCATTCATGATTGGTTGTTTTTGCCCAGATGACTTTCGCGCGCCATAGCTTCTCTCCTTCATATTATTTCTATTCAAGTTCGGACGCTCTCTGAAGACGCTATGCTATCCGTTTATAGCGCGGATTTTTCTAACATGTATATAGTTAACCGTTGATTAAAAAGTTGTTAAATTCAATTAAATTTGGATTTTTCCCGCGGTTCCTAAGTCTAAGAACAGTAGATGAAGTTAAAATTTTGTAAAATATTACCTTCTCTTTCGTTGTAAACGTATAAAAGCTGTCTAAAATAAGCTGTTGAGTAGTAGAAAAAATATTAGTATTATTTTTGTTTGATATTAACTATTAAAATTATTAAAAAATCAAAAGACAATGAACATAAACTGAGGAAAGGAAAATGGTAATTCAGCCTTTACGAAGCATAACGAGGTAGTGTAAAGAATGGATTGCAGTCATTTGATCGACATAAAATACGTGACGATTGTAATGTGTGCTTGATCGAGTACATAAGATAGGTATGAGCGGCAAAATGTGAATGAGAAATGACAAAATGGAGAGGGGCGAAAAAAGGAGAAAAATTGAGGAAAAATTATATTTTTTGGACGGAGGGCCTTGAGAGGGAAGCTTAGGAGAAAGTTTCAAACTGCTCCATTAGTAATCCTTGTCCGTGTGATGAACGGTTTCCTTTTGTCATGATAAAAAGACTGGAAGAGGGATTGGAGGAAGAGACTGGGAGGCTTAAGATGAAGGAGGGGATATGACTTGTGGGGGAACGGATTGACGCTAGAAAGTTTTTTGTATGAAAGTGTTTATTCATAGCCGTTTCATAATTTGAACTCTGAACCCAAATTATTGGTGACTTTTGGCGATGTATCTGTCCTTGAATTAGGAGAAAGCAAATTTCATTATCTCAAAATGGTACGCAATGTTTCAGAGTATGCGACCCCCTACTACTTCGGCCGAACCGACAATAAGAGCGAAATAAAAGAAATAGGACAAGTCGTTTTAAGGAATCATTCGTTACACAAACGATACACGATAAGAACAAGCTAATGAGGTAACCCTCGATGTTTACATCCTCTGCCACACATCGAGAAGCGGATTGCAGGGTATTTATGTACGCAAGTCTAATCCATTCATTGAGTGCCAAAAGAACTCTCTTCTTATCTATAAAGCGATTTAGTTCTTATTCAAAGTTGCTGAGAAAAATAACAACTGGAGCGTAATAGGAATAACCGTTTTGCAGTTAATTCCTTCGAAAGGAAATTATATAATAAATGGAACAAATATATTAGAGTCAATTGAATATCTTTGGAACAGTCATACACATTATGTAAACTGGACCACATGTATTCGAAAAATCTGCGGTAAAACAGTAAGTAAGCTCGACTTCATAAAGCGTATTGTCGGTAGATGCACTGAACAGGTTAGAGAACATTTTTTTATCTTTGTCAGCCCCCATCTGTAATATGTGGCAAGTATATGGGGTACGGCGGATGAAACGTGTGCCCACGAACTGAAGAATGTGTAGCGTAAGGTGATATATTTTGTCTCACAAAGGCAACTTGTCTTAGAGTAATTCTTATCCTCAAACAGATATCCCACTTTTTCCCGGTAAAAGTGACAGAGGCTTTGATGTATTAACTATAAATAATGATAAAGATAGTTTGTGGATGCTATTTGCCATCTGGAGTCCTATTCAATCAACGCAAGTAGAACTGAAAATCCACAATAAAGATGCAGTTAAAATAGAAATAATCGCACGCAATCTTTGCCAGAGATTTTCATTCATATTTCGATCAAGAAAGGTTTTATTATATAAAACTTGGGGAAAATTTTACCGTTCGGTAACTTCTGAAGTCAGATCCGATCAAACAGCATCCGATATTTATCTTTACTAGTTGTCCCGTGCGGAAAACTTCGCAACAATAGTCACAATTTCCGGGAAAAGCCATGTTTAAAACTAGGTTCCAACTCCATCTTATCTTAAAAATTTCCTCACTTTTCTCCATGTTTTTGTTACCTTCCAGTGCGCTTAATTTTCTTTGCGACTAGTCATTATTGTTAAAAATCGAGATGTTCGAATATTGTTTGGTTTCAAAATAATCTGAGAACTGCTAGAATCTGGACTGGATAGTGAATAAAAAAATTCTTATTTAATAAATAAAAATCGGAGTTCGCATTTTCTATACACAAGTAATTAAAGTTCTCGATAATAACTGATGACCGAACCCTTGGAAGAAGGGTCTACCCAGATTATGAGGGTCTATATCTGCTACTACTAGCCAGAGGGAGAAATACTTTCTTCCGCACACAGTTGTAGGAAAAATGAGCAGCAGAAAGCACTTCCCACAGCTAAAAGATTAAAATAGTAAATTTCGAAACAGAAATATTACTGAGCCGAAACCAAAGGCCATGCAAAGCATTTCATTCCCTGAAAGATGGAAAGATGAGTCATTTACATTTACATCTTAACCCTGGAAACCGCCACTGGCGCATGGCAGTGGGTATTTTTAATATCAATTTTTCAGTCTTTTGCAAGTAATATCACGTAAATAAATACATTTCAATAGGATGTGTAAAATGTATACAAAGTACTATTTCCATGATAACCAAATGATAATTATCAATCACCAATGTCAAAATTGGAATTATATTTTCAGATTAAAGAAAATAGGAGACATAACATGAGCTGCTCATCCTGTAGGTGTAGTTTTAAAATTATAAATAATAATTAAATTTAAAATTTATAAGCAATCAGAAAAAAATATTAAAAATAAATAATATCTAAGATTTAAAAGTAATCATAAAAATACTTAAAATTATTTCTAATTGCTGAAGAGAAACATATATGATATAAGAGAATAAATAACAAGATAAAATAATTTCAAAATAAGTTCTGTATGTATTCAAAATATTTTCTTTTGCCTAACTTTCTTCTCCTTCTTCGTTATCTTTCTTCATTCCTCCAGTAACTGTCTTATTTTGTTTGGACTTAGATTATATACATTAATTACCATGTATGAGAGCTGCATTAGCGTTCTTCTATTTTTGCAGTATGGTACTTCTACATTTTAAAGTTTTTTTCTCATATCATAAATATAATGGTTTATTTTAAATAAATTCTAGACCTTATTAAGCCATTATACCATCTAAGTCATTACATTTCCGTACATTATTACACTTTCAATGTTAAGATAACTCTTATTCAGATATTCATCACCTCTCCTTATCTACATTTTATTTTCATATTCATGTAAATTTATTGTATTTATTTTTTAATCTTTTTTAGCAGAGGGGCTGTCACATTTTCTTATTTCCCCTCCTCTTCTAAATTTTAGCTGCTCTTGTCAGTGAGTTTCACAGGTTTTTCACGCCCCCTTCGTGTGTTTTCCTGCAGGGGTTTATTTTTTCTAGCCCTGACTTAGGTTTTTTGAGACCATTAACTCTTTCTTTGATTATTTTTCTTTTCTTTGACCCCCAAAAACTATCTCTTTGAATCTTTTCATGATATAAGGGATAGATGTAAGTGGAGACTCATCAGTCTCAATCTCACCCAAAAATCTATTTTATTGCCAAGATTTACACCTGTGAGAAGATGAATATTTTGATTGGAGATATGAAGTTAGCAAGAAGAATGAATTGAAAAATCCAGTATGAAAAGCAGGTCCACACTACCTTGTTCTCGGCGATTCTTTTGGATGATTCCATTTTTTTTAATTTTGGATTGCAGCAGTTCCATAAAGCAATCTTTTGCTTTTGTCTGTGTTAGTTAACCTTCTCCACATCTCCAAGGGAATATCTGCAAGGAAATGGTTACTTGTCATGTCTAAATCTTAAAAAGAGTTGTAAAATTGGAAAAAATACCTGCAGCATCAAGAAGGATTCTCCATCATTGGAATATAAAAATGAAGACAACATTGTAATTGGTTATTGGTTGAATTGGTATGCTTTAAATATGCCAGTACTGATTTTACATTCTATGTTCATAAAAATAAATCCACCTCCATTTTTATTACATTTTGAGCAAATCTTCATTTACCCCTGGATTAGCCAATCTTGAGTGTAATTTTTTCTGAACCTTACTTCTGGATAAACTCTTTAAATTGCTGTAGAATTCTATTTACTTAGAATCAAAGAAGTATTGGTATATCAAGCTTGTCTTTTAGATTTAGTGGCAGCAATACAGCATAACTGTTCCTAGGAGCCTTTTTAAAAGTCTCTTTTCTTTTGCTTCAGAACTTTCATGTAGGAAAGAAGCTTATCATAGTTTTTTTATTACATCTACTTATATTATTATTACACTTAGAGCAGGTCTAAGTGCAACTTAGTGTAATAATTACCATGGAAAAAAGTGTAATATTACCATGGAAATCTGACGTTGTTCAATGACAAATAATTATTTAATTGAAATCATATTATAAAAAACTTAAATATATATCTTAAATTACAATTCAAAGAAATTATTCCAGGTAAAGTTCAGTCTCAAATAACATTTCTTTAAGAAGTCAGAGCATAATTTATGTGAGCAACTTTGGAATTATACATGTAATAAACATAAAGTATAAGAAGGTTTCACATCATATCTCTGTTTCAGAGATTTAATTTTACTTCATTCAGAATGTTTAGAGAATCAATTTGTTCAACAATTCAATCCTACTATAGTAAATTCAATAATTTTAATTCAAAATCGTTTTATCTACAACAAAGAGCTTTGTTAATTTTTCTATGTGTATAGATTGCAAAATTATTTTCAGAATCAGTAGTCTAAGGTATTATGCTAGGTTATTACTTGAGTGGAACACCTAATGAGTCAAAGAAAAATGCATTATTTTAGAGAATTTCTTCAATTGCTACATTCTATGATCATAATATTTTATGTACTCTATTGTTTAACCAACCATTCACTTTCTTATAAAAATTTGCCAATCATTTTTTCATATGTAGTTAAGTACTATCTCTCACAAGAAATGTAAAACCTTCAATGATTAAGTAAAATTAACTAATTCAAATTAATTATATGCATTTGCTATTACTTAAAGGATATGTACTTTCTTGATCTATTATGGTTTTAATAAGCCTCACATGAGAATCACAAAAGTTATGTTACTGATATATTTCCATAGAAAATACCATGCTATCTTTTGTGACTGATACAGTAATTTTTGTGACTAATACACATCCTTTTTAGATGTGTTGGAGGCTCAGTTTATTGTTTAGGACTAGAAATTAAATAAATTGGATTTAGTCACAGTGGTATACTCTGATTTTAAATTGCAATGAGGTTTAGGAAGGATACACAACTTTTAATCTCATTTTGAAGCAATCTAGATATGGTCTATAGCATTAGTTTTCTCATGGCACATACATGACTAAAATGAAGCATAAGTAATAACAAATAAGTATAAGTTATTGACTAGGCAATGATATGCTGCAGAGGGAATTATAATATTGAAACATCATGATCATCTGGTATTCTGCTGTATGGCAGATCCCATCCACCATATTCAACTGTCTCTGTCCAAGGTCCTCTCTCTTTATATTGTCTTTTCAGCTCTCTTTTTCCTCTTCTCTTTTACCCTTCTACCAATCCTTCCAAAGTTATCATAATTATTCTCTTCCCTCTTAGTATATGACCTATCCAATTTTCCTACCTCTTCCTAATAGTGTTTAGGAAAGTTTAGGAGTTATCTCTCCTCTTCATTCCTTACTTTGTCTGTCCAACATATCTTCTCCAGCCTTCTCTGTGTCCACAAATGCCTCAGTCCTACTATTCCCTCTCTTACCTTAAGTCCATGTATTTCAGCTATACATCATGACACCCTGCACTATTAAAGTTATACTAGTTTTCCTCTCAACTCCAGTGCCAGATTGGTGCATAATAATTTTTTTTTCCTTAGATGTATACATCATATTATAAAGAAAATGCAGTTATCTGTATATGTATATCGATTAAGAAATCTTTTGCCATACCTTCCACATTGTTGCCAAAATAATTGTCAGATTTTTTAAAATTGCAAAATGGAATAACAAAGAATTTATCCAGCTATGGAAAAAGTAAGGTATATCATTAGCGAAGCCTTTAATAGATATTCAGAGAATTTCTTAGGATTTATTGAAATAGGATTTATTCTATCATGATATCCAGCCTACCTATCATGGAGGAAACTTTACAATCTCTCTATATGGAAATTTCTAATGAAATTCCTTGCTATCTGCAATATCATTTCCTTGGATTTTCATAGTAAATGATTATATGAGTCAACCTCAGTCTTATCAATAAGTTGAGCTAGACGCTGGAATATGATTTTAGGAATAGAAATAATTTGGTTCTTCTGAATTATTTACCTGAATACTTTTCTGAATTACTTAAGAGTGTTCTGTCTTTGACTCATAAAACCTGAGTTTTCATTTTGAACTATAGGTCATAGGCTTCTCATTGGACATGAGATGAAGGTTTAGCTGTTAGTAAACCTCCACCTGGACCAAAAGTGCTGCATTTTGTAGAAATACGAAAGGAACGTATGGCTGTTGAGGATATTTTTGTTGGTCATACTGTTATATAGATTGGCTTCATCAGAAATTGAGACAAAAGGAGAGAATATGGTATAATTATCTTCTCAACCTTCTGGTTTAAAAATATTTTATCTGTTCAGATTCTTCTGATTTGATGTTTTATTTTCAAAGCATATGTTATGTAATGTTACATTTTATATTTGTCTGGTTTTGCATGATATTTACCATATTAGGTTGTCTTTATTGAGAGTTGTCTAATGGTAATTTTAAATATTTTTATTTTGTGAATGCCGAGTCCATAAAAACGCTCTCTCAGACAGTTGTCCAATCTGTATCATCAAATACCTTCAAATGAGAGCATCTTTTGGGTGGAAACAACATCCTCTGGAGCAGACATGGAGTAGTTGTCAGAAAGTATTGTCCTTTGTTTAGATTTAAGAATATTTGGTTGCCATGCTAGGATATTCTTATTGAATATTTTATCATTGATTTTATTTCTCTTTAAGTTAAGATTCTTTTTTCTATCTACTAGATAATAGCATAGTTATTTTACAGTAATTTCTCTCTTTCTATAGCAAAATGGAGGTAAACCTTGATTGTCTACTATGTGATAACATAGGGCCTGGAAACCAATGACACAGAAGATGGTACATACCAATTCCTCAAATATGAAAAAGTGAAGTGAATCTGAAGATCAAGAATGACTGAAAAGTTCAATGGAGAAATTCCTGTTACATTACAGAAATAATTCTCATGTATCTTCCGTAATTTGAGATCCTTTAAATTGTTGAATTAAATTTCTAATTACATATGTAAGATGATGTGTTGTAATTACTTGTCAAATTTTTATTCATGAATTTAGTTTGTATGATGCTCAATTGCTACAAGGGAGCAATGGAGCACCATTCATTCCATTCTAGAGGAGCTTTAAAATAAAATCTTTCCTGCTCTCTTAGGAACCCTAATAATTTGAATGTTCTTAAAATAAGAGAGCAATTTTGAAAATGTTACAAGAGGGCATAACTTAATAGAAACAGGATTGTGTTGAGATTTAAGATTAAAGAGTCTACATAGTCTACAGGTTAAAATCTTGATTCTTTCAAAAATTTTCAAGATAAAGGTAAAATTCAGGAAATAGTAGGTGTTTAGAAAAATCTGTAAGTTGAATAAAAATGGGGGATAAAACAGAAGTAAAATCACTTTATTTGCTCAATTAAGGGAGAGTAGTTGAATGTTATTATAGATCCAATTTGATGATGTCTCAAGGTCATTTGTCCCTGTAAATTGTGTTACAAGAAAATCAGATAGATGCTACAACTGTAATGTTAATGGCTCAAAAATTGATTTTTATGAGAAATTTCTTTGAGTATGAAATTCAAGGAGAAAATATTTCTAAAAGTATATCTAGATGCTAGATAAAAGTGTATCTAGATGATGAATTTCTAATGGGATATTTAAATTTCTTCCATTACAGAAGTTTATATAGTGAGCTTTACTCCAAATTTGATTTTTAAATATAGCTTGGAGAGAGATTTTAAAATTTTACATACAGTAATATGTATTTTTTATTCATGATGTCTCTATCAGAAATAGTGAGTTTCATAACACATTGAAACGGTGGAAGTTCAGATGAAATGCTTTTTTGAAAATGACTTAATATGACATAGAGGAGAAAAAACTGAAAACACTTACATGGAAGGATAATCTTCAAAATTAGTTAAATAAAGAACTTTTCAAAACAGAGTTGATTCTTCTTTTCTCTGTAATAACTTGTTAACACCTACAGCCAAGTAGCACGTTTTTGTTTCACTCAAGCAGAGCAAAATCCAAAACGAAACAAATCTTTTACTGCTGAAAGAGCAATGACAATTGTTTTTGAAGAAGGGAAGGGGACATTGCTCTTTACATCTGGAAAACACTGTAGGGTTCTTTCATTGTAATATCTTAAGTGAAGGGAAATCAAATAGCATGTGCCTATACTTGGGTATTTTATCTTTAAGAGTTATGATCATCTCTGATACACTGCTACAAAACCTATAGTCGTCTTTATTGCAACAAACTACTCTATACTTTAACTGCTGCAGTTCCAAGATCAAACCATGTTGGGTTCAAACAGATACCACACTTCACAACTGTACTCAACCAACAGATAAACTAGCAAAATACTATGAGTGAGTCCTAAAAACATTCAACAACATACTAGGGTTGCCCCATAAGTACCCGACCTGACGTATAAATGGTGGTTGTTACCTGAAAAAATAATCACTGTTCAAAATAAAACCTTATCAAGATTAACTTTGAATTTTGAATACAGGACATTGTTAAATATTTGTTTGACATTCACCAATAGTAAACACTCTCAGTGGATTCGTAAACGTGGAAAAAATTGGCCGTTATGAGATACAATACTTTTATTTAAAAGGTTTCTGTCCAACGGATATCAAAGCTGAGCTGTATTCTAACCTGGAAGAATCTGCTCTCTCGTTTATGACAGTTAATATTGGGTGGCAGAGTTTAAACGAGATGAGCATCATAGTGGTCAATCAAATGAGGTGACCACACCAGAAATGATAACGAAAATCTACAAAGTGGTATTGGAGGACCGTCGACTGAAAGTGTGCAAGATAGCAGACATTGAAGGCATCTCAAAAAGAGCTGTACATCACATAGTGATTGAAAATTTGGACATGAGAAAGCTGTGCGCGAGATGAGTGCCGCGTTTGCTCACAATGGATCAAAAACAGCGTCGTGAGGATGTTTCAGTCAAGTTTTTGGTGATGTTTTGCAGCAATAAAACCGAGTTTTTGCATCGATTCATTCCCATTGATGAAAAATTGGTCCATTACATCACACCTGAGACGAAACCACAGTAGATGCAATGGACTATCGGCTCCAAAGAAGGCGAAGTCAGGTCCATCTATTGACAAGGAAATGGTATCAGTTTTTTGGGATGCACATGGGATAATTTTCATTGATTTTCTTCAAAAAGGTATAACAATCAACATAGTGTATTACCCCAATTTGTCACAGCGTTTAAGGGATGAAGAGAAAACGCCCGTATTTGGCGAAGAAGTTGTTTGATCACTACAATGCACCTGTTCACACATCCATTATTGCGGTGGCCAAAATCAATCAATTAAAGTTCCAGTTGCTTCCTCACGCACTCTATTTGCCAGATTTAGCCCTTTCGAGTATTAAGTTACCTGACTTATATGATACTCATATACATGTTTACACCTGCTAAAACCTGCAGATGGCACACAGTTGACGTTGAAAATTATTAATAAAATTATTTAAAAAGTTGACTTGTTCATTATTTTTGGAAAGAGAATATCACAGTTGTGACATTCTCTATCTAAACTGCTTAGCTCAGTTATCTCAGAATTAAAAAAAATATATGTTTGTAATTGCCATAGATAATTAATTTTTTCTTTTAATTTATCTTTTAAGAAATATTATTCCTTACTTCCAAAATACTAAACTTACAATGACAAAACATTCTAAAAATACCTAAAATTACAATGATGAAAATTAGTATGTTATGCATTTCAATTATACATATCATTTTAAATGACAATACTTATTTGAAATGTAATTTATATTCCTGTATAAGGGAGTAATCAATTAATTATAGAATATTAGTAAAAGGCTAAAGATGTATGTACAATACTAGCAAAAGCTCTATATCTGGAGAATATTCACTGTATAACAGAAAAGTCCTCAAGAGATCCTGTTACTGGCAGATCCGAAGGTAAGTCTTTAAAAATTACACTCTATAGGTTTTTTTATGAAGTTAACACCCCATGTCTTTTTTATAAATTCTTTGATATCTTAACGGAAATAATATGAAGAGAAATTAGTTCTTAGTAAGCAAACAGGAAAATTATAATGCTGGAAAAGAAAGGAAAACTGAAATTTATAACTTCTTTTTTCTGTCATTCCATTTCATGATATAGTTGGATATTCTGAATTACAAATATTCTATCCTTAATAGCACTTTACACCTGTACACTTTCACTTAATGGTTTTTACTCACACCTCTGCAACATAGGAAAATAGAGCTACAAATATTCCGCCTAGGTGGTCCTTCAAAATACTAATACATTCATATAAGGAAAATTTGCTTGCATACTGCAAGCTAATTGGTGAGTATTACAGCAGTACCAAATTACTTTGGAAAGTACTCGGGAAATTCCAAGTTCACCTAAGTGAAACATACAGGAAAGTATAATCAGTCTGGCCTCGAGCCAAGGTCCACCATTGTTATCTTTCCTCCCAATTAAGTTGGGGTAAATACCCCTCCAACCTTATGCTGAATTTTAAGTCGATAGCAGATATGGGATGTTCTTAAAAGTGATTCTCTACTTCCCGTTTAAAGTATGGTAGAACAAAAATGGCCCACTTGCGTCGAACCTAGGACTATCAGGGAAATGGAAAACTGTGTTTTCAAAACATATTCATGACCGCTGTAAACATTCAGAAATATCGAATTCTATCTTCTCGGAAAGCGCTTGATAAAGTTATTTAAAATCTCCACCATATATTTATTAAGGGAGGATTAAGACCCCCTTAAGTCGAACCCAGAGCTATTACGTAAGATACCCTTGGAAATTTCTAATTGGTAAGGGCGTCTTCAATATAGATATAAACTTCGGGAATATATTCGGGAATATATTCCCGAGGTTTATATCTATATCCCGAAGAAACTATAGTTTCCTATGCGGTTACGTTGGTACGGGTTTCTGTGAATTTCATTCACATACTGCGCAATGCTGTTGCTGCAAAACAAATTTAGCTCTTGCAAATTTCATCGCAACATGTTCATTGGCGAATATATTTAATTTTGAAATAGTGTGGTCAAAAATTCATGAGTCTATGAAGAAATTTGCAATCATTGTAGCATTTCTTTCGCATTCCGTATTCCATTTAATCAATTTTAAAGTCAACCCCTTAACTTTGGGACACCATGTGTGTGTTAATCTTGGGAGTACGGACAGTAGTTGGAGTACTAATTATGCTCAATGCATTCACAACAGTGAAAAATCACATACCAGAGTTTGCTAACTTATCGTCTGCTGCGGTCGATTTTGATACAATTCTCTCGACCGCAATCGACTGCGAATATGCGAAAAATATGCCATTTGTCGAAGCAAGAATCATCATCAGTTGTATTTGCGCGTCTCATAGGCTTTTTTTGCATTTTTTTTAAATTTTGGAACATAATGGTTTATTTACTTGTACATAGATATTTATACGAAGTCATGAAAATTACTTAAAAGATAGGAAATCATTCCAGTCGACCGAATGTCCATTGACGTTTGTCCTGTTCATGTCATCATGGTAGTTAGATCTGATGTGCATTGAAATTGTTTTTCTAAATTGTGTTTAAATTTCAGTATACATAGTTGTGAGCCTCTGCCATTTATGAATTGCTCCAATTTCTCTAACATTGTAATGTTAGAGAAATTGGGAAAGCATCTTCCCAGCGGAAAATCCATAACATTTTGTTAGGTGACGAGACAAAACGGCACTTACGAATGCTCAGATGAGAATTAGAAAGCCCGGTCATGCTTCTGCTGACATCACTGTCCAGTGCAAGTTAGCTTTTCTTGCGCTCTTTAATTGTTCTATTGCCTTTTGAGATTGTCTGTTTTATTGTCTTCATCAGATGCTCCTGAAATTGCCATTGAGAAAGAAATGGTGACTACGGCAGAAGGATATGAATTAGATTAGTCTTGCACTGTTAATGTTAAGCCCAAAGCCAAGGTAATAATATCCTGCTTCCTCATCTTAATAGTAAAAACTGCTCTTATCACTTGAAGTCTGAAAAATATTCTTGATAGAAAAAATTAGCTTTATCGATCATTAAGTGTATATCTTTGACTTTCACCCAATACTTTTAATTCTTCACTTATGATTCTCTTTTTCCTGAAAGTCTGATGAAGTTTGCTGATGGATTCTGTAGGAGAGATTCAGACAGTTTCTTATGTTTTAGTATTAGGATTCTACCTTAGGATTTTTTCTTCCTAATTCAGCATTACAATCTTGAAATATTAATTTTTGATGCATAATTATTTCTTTGATGAATGAACAAATTTTGGAAAGCTCTATCAGAAACATACATTTTAGATTTTTCTGAACAAATCTACTTCTTTATTTAAAATTACTTTTAATTTTGACTGCTGTTTTATACGATTAATTATTTTCGACCTTAGATTTTTAAAACTTCCTTTGTGATTTGTGTTGAAGGATAATAATCATTCCTTCATGCTGATAACAGAGTACTGTGAAAAGGAAAACATAATATATCCTGAAACTAAGCAGGATGAATGCTTAGAAGAATTCAATATGTATATAAAGTGATTGTCCATTTTATAAATGATTTTCTCATGTTTACAAGGCATGTAACTGTTCAATTTTGCATTATTCATGTCAGAATAAATTGGAAAATATTTTGGAATAAATATATAGGATATCAATAAAAATTTTATTTTTGGTGTTTCTTTAAATTTTCATTTCCTTTTTAAAGAGAGATAATTATATCTTCATGATATAGATGTATATCAATATGTGATTCAAAGAGAATTTCTGTATATGGATCAATATCGACAAAAAAATCTATAATCAGATTCATCCATCCAATTCTTCCAAAATTTAAATATCTTTTCTTCTGTAGTATATCTTTTGAAAATAAAAGCATTTTATTGACATACTTTTATTGATCCTGTGTATTTATAATTTAGGATTAAACTGCTCAGTATTCTTAATGTCAGGGCATTGCAAGATATCTCAAACTTGGGGTAAATTATGGCAAGGGAGTTCACTTTTTTTAAATTTTGCATTGAATTATTTTATAATATCTGTGATAACATTAATTGTTGTCATTGTAAATGTTTAATGTATTTTCCATATTCTCCAGGTATGGTAGAACTTCAGCAGTAAGCATATTGTGCCATCTGACAGGATTAAGGAGAAAAGGGAAAGCAATCAATCAATCAAAAGGCATATCCTGTACATTTCATGCACTCAGATAACCAATTTTGGAACTTACACTTGCTTTGTAAGCAACACTACAGGTCATTGTAAGCAGATTATGAAACTATCAGGTATTTTTCCTTTATTTACTCATTTTATGATTTATCATGTCTGTTGATTAAACAAGAAGTCAGTGGGTTATTTTTCAGTACTATGATATAATACATACCACTACTGATACAGTAGTATCAGTAGTGGTGTTGTATTGTGTATGCATGCTAAAGGCTACTTTGCAAATCACCTAGAATGCAGAATGGAAACAGCCATAGCATACTTTGAATGATTAAAAGTAATTCTCCATTTACCGAGCACAACCTCATGTACACAAAGAAGAATGTAAGAAAATGAGAGATTTTAAGATTACACAATCTCTTTGTCATGAATTCTCATCTGTTAATTTGCTAACAAAGTGAAATTAAAGTAGATAATAGCAAACAATGAAGTGAAATATTACAAAAAATCTTAACTAATTTCTCAATTTTGCTTCAATTTAATATTTAAGTTGAAGATCTCATATCAGCAAACTCAGATGTTTATTGTATGTTAATAAAATCTTCCCTTTCCAATGTTGATAATAAATAATAGCTGTTTGCAAAACAAATAAAACTGACTTGTTGGCACTTTCGGAATGAAAATAAAGCTAAATGAAATTCTCTCTTTTCATGTTTCAAAATTTTCCTCTGATTTATGTGAACCTATAGATCTTCTCCCTCTCTTGGTCTCAAATGGCTAATTAAAAGCTCAATCCTTCTTCTGGAAAACTCCAATGGTAAAAAAATATCAAGGTAAAAATGAAATTTAGTATTGTCTTCCTTACTGAATTACGAGGAGTGTTCAAATGAAAAGGTACAAAATGACACTGTGGGTACAATTGAAACCTTATTCAAAAGTAATCACCTGAGACTTGAGCACAACTTTCCCACTGTTTCACAAGCCAAAGAGTTCCCATTCTCAAAATACCTGTAGCTGTGACAAGAGTCCCATGAAAGTTACCCATGAGCTAGTTATGAAATGAATCTGTAACTGTACACAAATTTGTCCTGTCAATGATCTAAAGAGAGATCTTCAGGTAGCCATCCAATATTATTCTGTGTACCCTCTTCTAAAATTATGAAGATAAAAAACATATGCTAAGCATATTTATGAAATGCTGCAATCAAGTAGTGCTGACAGAATTACATATTCTTCACTTAAAAAAGTTGAATTTCAAATTACATAATTTTGAGTTCCATCAATTAGCCATGACTATTTGATAGTAACAACATCTTCAACCAACCATTCAAGAACATGGATAAGATCTACGTTCTTGCATCTCTTAGTGTGATATGGTACCGCATTGGCAGTCTTTTATTGAATTAAATAAGGCACATATCTGACTAAAGGATTATTTTAAAATGATAATTGACATGTTTTACATAATTTCAAATAATTCATTTTCTTTGATGGAATTGAATTTTCTTTGTAAATGCATCATGACACACCATGCACTACAGAGAAACAATTGATATTCCAATTCATCACTCGTAACTTCTCAAATGTTTTGGTGCTGATTTAGAAGTTATTGTTACGTAATCTTTATTTGGGTGATCTGTTTCTAAGGTAAACACTGTTTTTTTCATCATTGAAAAACACCAATAGACATGGCTCTTTGAAACTAACCTAAGAATTATCCATTGCTGTAATGTTCTCTCAATAATTACTGTAGAACTCACTTAAGGCACTTTTAAGGAGTGAAAAATGCCTTATCAATGGGATAGTGTTCTATGCATGATATGGCATCTCATCATTTCTTTTACTTAAAAACCATGTTATTTTGGCTCTTTAATTTTCAAATAAGTGCTTTACTGCATAAAATGAAAAGGATACTTATTAGTTTGCTTTATTTGTCACAGCTGTAGACAGAATAACTGAAGACTTCACAAACTGTTGTTGTTGCATTACACTGGATGTCTTCTTTTCATATTTTTTAAAATATTTATTGAGTGCTACCTTAGTTACTTATGTTGGTCACTTTTTGCATTTATTTTTATAGGGAATGACAATAGGAATAATAAGAACAGTAAGAATAACAATCTCTACAAGACTACAATCAGCACCCCACAAAACATTTCACTATTTACATTATTATCCCCTGTTTGCCCAACTGGTAAAATTTGCTTCATTGGAAAGGAAAGAATTACGAACATAAAGTAACGAAGAAGAATTTTCTCTTTCACAAGAAGCAGACCATTCTTAGAAAATATGGCAAGAAGTTGACCAGTATCACACAACAGCTGTCCATAGTCTGTATCTACAGCTGTGGTAAGAGGGGCAAGATATGTAAGATTCCTTTTCTTTTTTAGTTGTAAATCATTTCTTTAAGTATAGAGACAAAAATCCTTCTCTTTTGTATTCTTATATAAAAGAAATAAAAATTTGTAATATCTGCCATAGAGCATGGGTTTCACTTTTCCCTTATAAATTGTCTTAGCCAGATTTTATTGTATATTGTAATAATCTGTTAGCTGAGCTACAGATTAATAATTACAAAATACTGCCATACATGTCCATGTAACAGCATAGCCTGGTTACAGTGGATATCAAAATCCATTCTCACATTCTTTATTTATTGAAATGATCTATCTTAAGTAATTTTTCAACATTTAATTTCTATTTAGTATAGTAGTTCAGCCTTAATTTCTATATAGCATTTGTATGGCTTATATACAGGTGGCAGTAGGCAATCAACTTGTGTTTTTCATCAGTGTCAGCAAATTGTGAAACTACTGTGGAGCATGGATATGTGGACAATTGGAAAGAAGGAAAGAAACACTGCAGCGTAAGTGGAATAGATCTATTTAATTGCAAGCTGCTTGTTCCTTCACTCTCTTAGAAAGAAATGCTAACCAAAGCTTATCAGTAGTGTGTCAAACCAATCAAAAAGAAGATGTTATTAGAGAGAAGGGATGCCTGACTTCTAAATTTGCCTTGTTTAATATATTCCTGAAGAAAATGAAAAAATCTCTTTGTAGGCTATGCCTTTTTCATCTTAAAAAGAAAAACCTATTGGCCAATAGTTATAAAAACTGGAAGAAAAATCAACCTGGCATTTTTAACATGTAAGACCAATTTGATTCGTAGTGAAGAATAAATCAACTCAACAAGAGCTACCTTTTCTGGTTGCATGTATCAACTTCAGTTTACAAATTATCTCAGTATCTACTGTTAAGGTATGCTCAAAAATATTTAAACTGTGATCCTTTCTTTTTGTTCTGACTAAGTTGTTTCCTACCTAAATATAAAATTATAGATTGCATTTACACTTAAAAAGATACACACAGAGAAGTTTCTGTTAGTTACTGTTTGGACAGATTCTGCTCACCAAAGCATTAAATTGCTTGTCTCACCAGTATTAAATGATGCTTCTTTCAAGACAACTAAGATCTGCACTGTAAAAAGTCTTTTTATCAGAGACAATTTTTCCATCCTATATCTCATTTTTAAAATGTGTGCATCTAGAAAATTTAGCAGGTAACTTCTTAAATGTGTAAGAAACTTGAAATTTTCTTTTTTATAATGAAAATACCTAGTAGCAATATTTGGTCTTCATTCCAATGGAGAAAACTTACAAGTGTAATTTTTTATCTTGTTCAGATATTGTCGAAAATCTATATCAAATAATTTCTAGTATTATTTTTCTTCATTACTGAAAGAGCTTGATGCAAATGCATCACCAATATATTTTTATCCAAAAATGGAGACTGCTTTCATGTCATCTAGTAATTATAAATAACCATTTTAACACTGTGTAATTTCTGGCTAAAGTTCAGTGAAAATTGCTAAAAATTTTTAGCTATGGTAAACATACTTCACCATATAAATATATGTTCCTTCCTACAGTATGTTCTAGTAAAATAATTTTACTTCTTTTCTTCCTTAGAATATATTCACTTAATTTCCATTGTGCATAGAATATGTCCTTTGAAATGTTGAAAATTTAGTACTTGATGTAATATTTGGTCATCTCTTGTGTTTACTGGTACATTAAAATCCTTTCTCTAAGTTTCTCTCTTTCATCATTTGTTTAATGTTAAGAGAAAGAGTTTGCTATTCAGGTGCCATCATCTTCATGTTTCAGCAGTGAAAGAAAACATACTCAGGGTTCCCCTCACCTATTAGTAACCTGATCCTTTTTGCTCTCAACCCTGAGATAACCTTGATAATAACAGATTTACTGCTACTCAGGTAATGAATGCAGGGATAATATTTAACTTAATTTGCATTTAAATGGTTTACCGTCACCTCATCCAATATTATGATGTAATAATGAAGGAATTATGGATATTCATGACTGAATTTTTAAAAACTTTATATGAAACTCTGAATTAACTACTCAAGTCATATTCAGCGAGGGAATTCAGGTCCAAATATTGTTTAGGGCATTTTAATAATGTATTAATCCATTCCTCTTTGGTATATTTCTAAATCCGCCATGCAGGGTTTTTGATTCATTACAGGAGGTGTAGCAGAAAATATTTCAATATATAAGAGAAGAGGAGTGTAGTTAGGGTAGAAGAGGCCCTAAGTACTGGCTCCCATCTGAAAAATATTGAACCAAGAACATTAGGAAGTTTGTACCAAAGATTTAGTAAAACTAATAAATACATAGAGAAGTGGAGTGCTGAGACCAACTGCAATGAGCCAACTCTTGGTTGAATATTTTTAAGATAAAAAGAAGTGAAAACTACAATCTTTATTATTTACATCATGATAAACAAATTTGATAGTTAAACACCTTTTTTAACAAATAAATATTTGCTAGATCCATAAGTATGTGCCTGACCTACTTAAAAAAGGTCATTGACATGCATCAGCTGATTGCCCCTTCATCACTTGCAAGCTAGCATAGCTTTCATGCATATGGAGGTTGCCCAATCCAAAGGATAGCAATATTACCTTTGATACTGCAGCACATACAGGTAATGAAGAAACTAAGGGGAAGGATGAGAAAAGAACAGTGAATGACAATGAATTACGTAACATCAAATGATGAATTTTAATTTTAAAAATGATATTCTGCATCACATGACTTTTCAGAAATAATAATATAACCTAATAACACTCCTTCTAATTTTCATTTCATTCAAAGGATTAACTTTGCACCTTAAAGCCTTACATGGCTGAAAATTTTCTTTCATTCATATGGCATG
The DNA here is from genome assembly GCA_036926295.1 of Pachydiplax longipennis. Lineage (NCBI taxonomy): Eukaryota > Metazoa > Arthropoda > Insecta > Odonata > Libellulidae > Pachydiplax > Pachydiplax longipennis. The sequence goes on along the minus strand of JAVFKF010000024.1, from coordinate 4,588,845 downwards.
TTTATTGCATAGTATAACTACTTAAAAAGGCATAGTATAACTACTATAAAAAGGAAATTGAAAAAGTAAATAAAACTAAGCAGTTCAGAGTTGAGCATTACTGATCATCTTCATTCCTTCATGGTTATAATGAATTAGTAGAGTGCAAAGCGTAGCTCTCTGGTGATGAATGTATAATTTTCTGATGTGTATAATGTATTCAATTCTCATCCTTTGCTATTGCAAATAAGTCGGTTTATAGTGATATGAGATACTAAATGAAGTTCCCTATGTTCTAAAATTCATGGACAATATATTTTATTGTTAAGTATTTTGTAAAAAATATTAAAGCAGTAAATAAATTATGATTATAATGGGAGAAAATTTTAAGCTGTTGGTGTATGTCTGCATATGAAATATTGTGTACATCGTGACCCTAATTATCTTAATATGCAAAATATCGTTGCATAAGTTACTACAACTGACTGTGGGGTGAGAGAATCTTCACTTTAATATCTTTTAGCTGTAGCAATCATTTTGTTGAGGTATTTTCTAGCAGAATGTATTTCTAATGGTTACAATTTGCTGACATCTGGTTAACTTATAAAAAAACTGATTCATAAATTTATATAATATTAGATGTTTGGGTCAAGAAGAAATATAAGATTCACTCCCCAGTGCTGCTTTAAGTATATAGATCCAACATAAGCTCATTTGAATGCATTTGTTCTATACTGAAAATATATTTTCAATATCTTTTAGAGAAGGTTTCATGAGATAAAAGATGTAAGAGCAATAAATTTTCCTGAAATGACCATATTGTGATGTTGTAATTGTTAATGGACCTTATTTTAACAGGTAATTAATACATTCTCTTAGGAGCTCTTCTTTCTCTGAAATTTATTTCACATGTAACTGAGGCTTACCTGGTGAGGAATTTCTGGAATGATATTCTTCTTGAGTTTATTTCAACCAATTACATAGTAATTTGTGGCTATGTGTCTTTCAAAATTTTCCTAGTTTTCAAGAAATGGGCTTGGTCCATCAATTGAATGTATTTCCTCCAAAGAACGATGACCCAGGATTCAGGCCTTTTTTGGCAAAATGATAGAACCTAGGAATAATATAGATGTCAGTAATTGTAGAAGATAATGGATGTCAATTGTATTGAGTTTGTTTCACTTAAATTCCTGATGAATCCAAAAAGATGCTGAATTTGGCTACTATAATTATGTTCATTGTTAATAACCTACACAATGGAGATCATTAAGGAACCTGATGTTTTTTCAGAGGAGAGAGAAGGCTGCAAGTTTTGAGAAGACAAGGTCTGAGGCACTTGTGGATAACTCAAACCCCTTCATTGTCACAGATGATGATTTTCCAGGGCTTGTATCATCATAATAAATGCATGGCAAGGGCTTTAATAGTGAAAGATTGACCATTCTTAAACACTGGGCAGCATACCACAACATTAGCTATTGAAATGAAGGTATGTGGTATTGTATCTAATTTATACAAGAGAAATATCCTATTTACAAAAGTAGAAAACTCTTGAATAATAATAGCATATTTTTAGGCTACATCTGATACAGGAACTTTCCTAACTTAAAATATGAATGATAGAATGTATAACCCACATCCAAAAATACATAACCTCGTTATTCCAAAATTGCTAATAATTTTGTGCAAAATCAAAACGTCTACTTCTGCTTCTCTTAATTTTAGTAAATCTCAACTCAAATGTTGGAGATGTATGTAATTTATATCAATGTAGGTGATGCTACTCTTTTGTGCTTTATAGCTCATCAACTTGTGGAGAGCACATTCTAAAGTTGCCATATCTTAAGGAAATTGTGAAATAATTTAATTATGTGTTAATTGTTGTTGTTATGATAATATGTGTTTTTCATTAAATATTGAATGGCTAGTAATTTATACGCACATTTCTGAAAACTGTACAACTATAAAAATAATATGAAATACATTGTGGAATTCAACAGAATTCATAAGTCTGTTTCAATTTCCTTCTAATAATACGTTTTTAGAATGGCTACGATATTCCATCGGATTTCCAATTTACATAGTTCAGATTTGTAATTATTTGTGAGAACTTATTCTCATAGAATACCATTACACTTACTGCGACTTGTAATTAAGCTTAAGTGTAGAGTAAATCTGTCTACGAAGCTACCAGTAGGCTTACTACGAACTTAAGCGAGCGCGTAGCCATAGGAAGCGTGAGGCTGAGGCGCGCGCGGGACGAGCACCGCTCAATGTATTTACTTTTTTCAATATGTTCTTGTTGCTGTCCCACTTTTAAAAAAATGTTTACTACAGGAAAAAGAGTGATAAATTTGATGGTGTATTTTAAAATCCGCTATTTGGGGGCAATTGTGGTTAAACGTTGCATTAAATAATTTGTTGCTAATTTAAACAAATCTATAAACAATATGTGAAACTTTCATTGATAACATTTCAAAGATACATTTAATCGCTATCCCAAACGGAAAACAAAATTCTCGTAACACGTTTTATTAAAATGTTATAGCCCTTAGAAACGACCCTTGTTCGCCGTTTTTTGCAAAAATTTCGAAATTTTAAAAATTAATAACTTTGTAAAAAAAAATTTTTCTGAGCTGAAACCTTGACACAAAGGTTTTACGATAGAAGTACGCAAGTTAAAAAATTTTCATCGATTTTAAAAAATAGAGGTCAATTTCTGTCCAATTTCCCGTGGAATGGCCCGTATGACCTTCCTGAGTATATCTGTGTGTCCCAGTATATGTAGAAATGGCTGTAATGGTAAATAAAAACAGAATGGAATTGAACAAGGATATTTATAAATTTCCTTTCCTTCTAAGCCTTAGATAATGTTCTACTATCCTTAGATATTATCATATCATTCCAAACAAAGTTCACTTGCAATCTATTTTCCCGAATAGTTAAGTTAACATGAAGGTATAGGGTTAATCTCCAATCTTCACATAGGAAAATTTATAAAACCTTATCAAAATTCATCTTAAAAAGAATTGCTGTTATCAAGTCATCTGTAGTAATAAAGCATAGAATGCAATTTCATTTTAGTGCAGCAATTAACCTTTTTGTGTAAACCTTTTAAAAGTGGCGGAGTAGAGGAAGATGTTGCCTACACCTCACAATGAGGTGCACTCTCACTGGAACTAGACACATCATGAGATGTGTAAGCAACCACTTCCCTCTGCTGGCTAGATACCCTCATGCTAAGAGCTTTTAAATTCAATATTAAAAATTATTGATTATTTCCAGCAGCAATGTAAATGTACTTAGAATGTTTTGATCAAGGCATTGATAAATACCTCAGCAAATTTAGTGATAATTTACAATCATACAATATGATTCAAAATGGGTACATAGATTGCGATTATTCGAAGTATAACGAACACAATTGTGTAAAATATTACCACACATTTGTTTCAAATGCTCAAATGCAGGAAATTAATTTACAAAAATTACTGTTTACTGGAAAGCTGTTTTTCTCTGCTCACTTGTCTCTTCGGAATGTGTGATTTCTTATGATGTTTCATCGTTTCTCAACTGGGATGAGGAGTGATGTCATACCCAAGATGGATTTCTTTCCGCTTGGAAGTGTGAAACGCACAGAAGTTGGTAGATGGATTACTTTACGATTAACTCGGATTGAATCTGTTGTCACCAATCTGTAGAGACTCAGAAACACCCCCCTGCTCTTCTTCAGATAGCAATCAAAGAGTCCTGCAAATTATCTTCCATATTTTGCATCTTCAATGAATGATGAAGAATTTGACTATCCTCAATAATATTACAATAGAGAAATATCTACCTTTAGTTTTCTTAAATGAAATTTTGAAATTTTCTTAATACTCCTTGCAATTTCCACAATTTTTACATATATCTTTAATTAGATGTTTCTCATTTCATGAGTAGGTCCTTAAACATTTATAAATTGAAGTCTTGATATTTCTTGTATTAGTTATTGATCCCAAATGTATATACAAGAATCGTGATCATTCCTTAGAAATGTTACATATTTCAATGTATTTAAGCTGTTGTTTTTTACTGAATACAGACAATAGATGATGATGTCAGTCTGTAAAGTTATCAAGATCATTGAAACTGGAGTTTTGGATTTTATGCACCTTGAGCAGAGAAAGAGCTTTACTGATATTATAGTGTAGCTTATCCAAGGTATCTGAAATAAATTAAAATATTATCAGACTTTGTAATCATGAAAATATTCTAAAATATCTCTCTCTGTAAACTTATGAACATGTATTAAATTCCTGAATCCTTTTCTTGACTTTTATTTATCCCCAAATATGGAAGAAAATGTTATGGCAGACCTTCCCATTTCTCTTAAAAATAATGTATGGCATACATTTTTAAAACTTTATAGTCAAGATTTGAAAAGATTCCCATGACAAGAGAATTTTTAGGGCCTCCTGAAAAACTGTAACTGATTTTCAGAATAAAACAACTCCTTCTTTACCTTTGACTAAGGACTGATAATGCCTTGTCGATTGATGGCCAAAATTGCATACTCTGAAATCACTGCTTATTTCACATCAAAGAAAACGGATCAAGATGTTTGCTGTCAAGCAGCTAGATTGTATACATCTATCATGGCCTCCTCTTGACTTACAAAATTAGTAAATAAAGGTGTTGGACATGAAATTAGAACTTAAAGACATGGTCCCCATATAGATGGCATTCTCTTTGGGAATCAACGAAAGCAATACATATAATTGATGAGGTTATTTATTCAGAGTTTAGGAGACTTGATATCTTCTTGTAACAAAAACATTCAATCACCCTCAACAATAAATAAAATGAAATTAGTTGATGAGGGTAAGAACAAAATAATTCAATAAATTTAAATATTCTTCTACATAATAAATGCAGTTGGAGATATTCAGAAAATGTAAAATTTTAAATCATGAGATGCATAAATGTAATAAATTTGCTGGAAACATCTGTACTGTGAACCACTTTCATCGAAGTCGAACTCGCTGTCCACACGGCTATCCAGGACCCCCGCAAACACTATAAATTCAATGATTAAAGAATTGGAGAAGTTTACATAATTACTGATAAATCACATAAAAGTCTTTTATGAAAATACAATATGCATTCGAATGATGAAACCGTATCCCTACACTCCCAGACATATTTATCCACGCTTGGCTGTAATGGAACAAGAGAAATCCTATACCGCCCTTCTCCATCCTGAATTCGTAGCGTTGGTATGAGTGTTCAATTTTGGCGGAATTGGTGCGGTCGCTTTCCTGCAATTGACTCATAGCAGTCGGAGCATTTGAACGGAGCGGACCTATCTCTTCTGTAGTCTCTCAACGTTGAACTCCTTAGCAATGTAAGAACTTTTGAGAAGTCTATACATCTAGTTTTTCAATATTTATCGGTGTCATATCTTACGGATGACTCTTCGGGATTGCAACGTTCTTCCGATTCGATGATTTTATGTTACTCTTAGGGTTTACAATGCCTTATTTCCTTTCTAGTGTCCTGATAACTTCGTCTCTGAGCGGCAGGAAACGTGTGTGGCAGTTTGCACTGCGCTACTCGCCTGCACTACAGGATAATTCTCCTCTATGTTGCAAGGCAAAGTCGACGGACGTTGAAGTTTCAGAGGGCTGTCAGCGCTCTTTTTCTCGGAAGATGGGTACGTTCTTTACAGTTTGCCCCTTGTAGTGTAGCAAACAGTAGAAGATGCGAATCTTCTCTGAAAATGAAGACTAAGAAATAACGTTTACCGATTCATAGATTTTTAACATCAATAAACTAATACAAATATACAATCATGTATAAATACCTTGGCGTGTAACGATCCAGGCCGAATTAATTGATATGTTCGGTTTTAACCTAACAGTTCTCCTTGTCAGAGAATGGCTACTTTGTTTCTTGAGATAGAAAATGTATATGCAAACGGTTTAGACATTTAAAAATGATCGAGATTCGTTCAGTAAATTTCAAGTGATTCAGTTAACTTGAGAAGGTTTGGCTCTGTGTCAAGCATCTCAATGATGGTTTAAAATATATTTCATTTGTGTGTTTTCTATTTTATGACGATACTTAGTTCTATCATACAGAGGTGACATAATATAATACATCCCTATGTTTTGTTGCTCAATTGGGATATTCCCGTGATAACTGCTGATAAAGGAGAGGAATTTGCTGAATGACTTATCTTGGATTGAAGTGCTTCCGAAAGAGAACTCACAGAGGAAGGGTAATGCTTGCGGAGAAAGAACACACACTTGGCAATAACTTTTGCTTACCAGAGGAAACACAACGTAAGAAATTAAGCTGGCCAGCAAGGAGCCCGGACCTTAATCCCATTGAAAATATATGGGGTATTATGGCATAAAATCTTCGAAAGCAAGACCGCCCTCGAGACAGGAGCAAATTACTGGAAACTATTGAGGACGCGTGGGAAAACATAGGGCCATCAGTGTGTCTCCGCGCGGTGCAATCAATGCCAGAGCCTCTTGGCATGGTAATTAGAAACTATGGAGAATGGATCGGTTACTGAGGTATTTGTTGTATTTACCAGGATTTTAAGTATGAATATGGCTTATATACAGCTTAATGTATTATGAAATACATTATCAAGACATTATAGCATATTAAAATTTTACATTACTTTTATTTATTTCCTTACATATCATTAATCCCTGTGACTCTGAATGAACGACGGCAAACACTCATCACTGATTCGAGGTAGATTTTGACAATCATGTCAAACATGCTCATACTTTAAATTCACTCCTGAAATACGTTCTTTCAATGCTAATTTTACTATTATCTGTAACTTATCCTTAGATTTGAAACAATTATACTTTAAGGTGGTTTTCAGAGGAGAATAGCGGAGCCTAAGAAACCAGCCGTACGAAAACTATTATTAATTATTTTGCCTGATTGTTGTTGTATTCTTAGAGTTAGATATTTAATTTTTGATCTGTGTTAACGTTGAATTCTATACATTAGGCTTAGGTAGCCTTAGAATTTTAAGTGTTAGATTTAATTCAATTTTTTCTTTATTATGCATTTCCTGTGTTTCACGGGTTTTTCATCCCGCTTCTTGTGCGGTTGTTTTCCCGATACGTGGGTTTTTCCTTCAAAAGCCTTCAGCTTCGAGGATTTTTTCCCACAAACTCTTAGCCGTCCTTCTTCGTAATGTAGAATTAAGAAGTACGAAGACCTATGTTATTGCGTCTATAATTTGGGTACTGTATTGATTAAGAGAAATAATAAACATGATTCAAAATCATAGATAATCTTCATCCAAAACAGGTTCATAAAACATGGCTGTGGCGCCCACCTACTGGACAGCGGACTGCAGAGTTCCTTTTTGGCGAAACTTCTCCTCCGGGAATCGAAAGGGAGGAAGCTCGACGTCTTAGAAATGATGGAGAAAATCTTACCAATGAGTAATTTCTTCTGGCGAAAATCTTACCAATGAGTGCACATTTCTAAACCCTTACCCTCTTCTTACCCAACGCTCAAACCTGCTTTAGAGTAATGAATAATTGATAAAATCCATTAACTTTGAAATATACAAATTTCTTTTTCTTTCAAATTAGCATGTCGTTCCACAAAAGTAGTACGATAAAATGATAGAATTGACGCCTTTTAGAAGCTTCATGAGAGGCTTTTGATTAACTTAGAAAATAGAAATGATTATGCTTGTGCATATCTCGTAATACATTTTCATTACATAAAGACCTCCTCTCGTTATTACTGAGCATAGTTTCATTTTAATTTTCTATAAGCAGAGTAAAAAATGTATATAACTCCAGAATATAAAGCCTTTCTCACCCAATTCATTTCTTTTTGTTACAACATTTGACAACGTTTGATGGCTGTATAAATTTTAATTGAGATCCATAGAGCAATTTTAAGTGTTTTAGAGAGTGGCTTCGAAGTATACATTCAGGGAAGTTACGTTCTTTTGAGCTCTTTTCATAAGATCTTACGTAGCAAGATTTCAATGCATTCCTTTCTCAATTTATCTCGGAGGCCTATGAGTTTCACAAAGCCATCAACCTTGGCTGAGGGGCGTCTTCGACCGCTGGGATGGGATTCCACAGCTGGAGGAAGGATTTCAGGAGTTGGCCTTTGGATTCGTCGTTGCAATTTGACGAGAGGTCCGGCAGCGGGGAGTTCCTCTCCAGGGCGAGAAGGTGCTTGTCAAGAACGACCCGGCACAATTTGGCCTCCTTCCCTTCAGGGACCGTGAAGAGCCAGAATAAGGGAGTGATATTTGTGTGTAGTGAGTGCTGTGTGAGTGGAAAAGTGAGTGAAGTTTGATTTGAAATGTGTGCAGTTTTCAGTGTTTAGTGTGTGTAGTATTCGGTGTTATACGTGAACACTGCTCATCATGGAATACTCATTGGAAGGTAAGTTAATATTCTTTCTTTACATCCTCATATTATAAAGTGATAGGCATCATAGGTCTTTCTAGAATCAGTGGTAGTTTCTAAGACGTCTCTACAATGTTAGAGTATTGTATCCCATATACCTCTTTGTGCACCAACCGTTAGAAATACTCAAATACTTGCCCCGAGATCGTGAGCTCCTCTCATTTTTCTTTTCTCTGTTTACAACCTGGTGAAGGGGTTGGATTGAAAAATTTCAAAGAGAGTAGAGGCTATTTCTCATAATGCTACATTTTTCCTGTAAAACAACGCGATTAGAGATAATAGTGTTTGTAGGATCACCCTTAGAAAGCTTAAGGCATTGCTTTTAGCTGAAGATTATTTCCAATTCCCTTACTGAAACTAGATTTGCTTTACCGATTAAAAGGCACGGAGGATTCACATAATTTACATGTCCTACTGTTAACACATCCGGAGGAGATGTTAGAATCATAGATTAAAACTATTTGAAATCTTTTAAAAAACTTTTCGTCATAATGAATGCCTAATATATGAATCGTGCATGAACTATGCTTCTGCTACATTTTAATTTCATAGGGCCGCACTATCATAGAGGTGTTTTCAGTGACTAGCATCATAAATTTAGGTATCAAAGCTTACTCTTGCATTACTTGGGTGTAATTATGGTCGAGTAAGTCACAATTAGTATGTCATTCATCAAATTTTCCATGCTGACGGCAACCATCAGACGATTTAATTAATTCATTAGGTGAAGTTTGTTATCCGAAAAACTTTGACTTAAACAGTGTGCGGAAGGAGATACAAAAATATTACATTACCCAATCTGAAGTTCTATTCTATGATAGAATCCCTGAAGATTATTGTAATAAATTATCTTTACTTCTTTAACACGTTGCGTTCCGCTGAGATTAATCTTGGATTGACTGAGACCCATTATAACAATAAAGGAAATTCATGTCTAGCTTGGGTGACGACGATTCACAATTTCCGTGAGTTTTATGTATTGCATAATCGGATTGCTGCCATATACTACCGAATTAAAATCCATTTCTCAATTTTTTTATTCTTAAGCAGCATCTTAACGAATACATAGGTTCCCATTATATCTTTTATATCGGAAGGATTCTGATTAGCTTTCCGAAGATACTCGGCTCGGTCCGGACCGGAAGTCAATTAAATACTTGTTATATTTAATATTAATTCGGAGCGGCCGATGGACTATTTTAGTGATGTTATTTTAATGTAACTAGATTTTCTAGCGTAATGATATCGAATGTAACACTTGAATATAAAACTATGAAAATAGATTTCCGCCCGACTTTGACTCTAGTAGTACCTATCGGTCAAAACAAAAACTTATTTCATTAAATTTTAAATGATTTCTGATTACATAATGAACAATTTCAAAAATCATAATTTGAATTATGTCGCCGTATCAATACAATGTCATTGTTTAAATCAATTATTTCGATATTAGGAATATCGACGTCAATGCAATGCTCAGGTCTCCGGTGAGTGGACACAAATTAATGCATGATAAATATGAATAAGCAGGATGTGCGAGAATGAGTGCACGATCGCTTTTATTCCAAGACCAAGTTCTGCACGAATGCCCTAATTTAGATGTCTAAAAATGTACTCCTTGTGCAGATAGAAGTTAACATTTTATTTACCTTAATGTTACCCGGATCGTACCCAGTGAATAATCCTACTTTATAAAGAAAACACACTCTCTTCGCGTTTATCGATGGCACAGTACTATTTCAATTGAGAAATTATATTAGAAAAGTCATAGGAACCACACAATGTTGATACCAAAAGACATGAAATTTCATTAGTGTTACATTTTGACGTATGGTCGTTTTTATTGATTTTAAAAAGTGCACAGTTCTATTGTTCTATTGACTCAACGGTAAATATCTCTTAGTGGGATACGTGGATGTCCTGATGGATTTCTCTGACTTATTTACATTTTAAGTTTCGGATCAATAATGACATTTCATTCCTCCTTTAATTTTTTAAATTTGACTCTATAAAAGGAGATGAAAACCATAACCTTCTCTTCCGTTGATGTACTTAATTTAATAATTAAACATAATATTTGGAATAATATTTAACATCCATCAGCAAATGCATTCAATGACATTTTTGTTTGTTTTTTCTCATACATAACAAAAAGCTTCGAACGATTGTCACATAAGTTTTTGATTGCATCCAGCCCTTTTATAGTAATCCGATGTTTAGGAAACCGGTTAATGTTAATATAATGATTCGAGTATTATCTCAGGAGCCTCTCACTTCACAACTGACCAAAGAATAAAGCCCACGGGTTGCATATGAATCATAATTTAATATCATCAACATGAAACTTGTCTAAAATTCCACCGAAGATTAACTTATATTCAATTTTCTCTAGAAAATAACTGAAAGCGATTAAAATTATCTATACTTCTTTAACACGCTGTGTTACGCTATGACTAGTCGGATCGATAGAGGCCCATTATCACAATAAAGAAAATTCCTTTCTTTCGTGGGAGACGAGGTTTCACAATTTGCGTGAATGTTGTGTATTGAATGATAGGATTTTTTTCCGTGTATTTAACACCACTCTCGATTCACATTATAGAATAGAAAAACTGCAGTTGATTCTAAACGTCATAATACTACGACTTATAGCTCGAACTTTCGAATTTCATTCTAATCGATTTCGAATTCTATATCTACGGCAAGCTAAAGTTAGAATAAATCTTCGCACGAGCTGTAGTGAAGACCGTAAAAGAGAGCTATGCTTGCAAGTTTCATTTTATCATCTTCGGTCTTGGGATGCGTTTCCACAAAAAGTTGTCCTTCAAAAGATTCAAATTTTCCCATTATTGCATTATGATACTCCTACCTCTTTTTCGCAGAGAATGTGAGGGTACTTTCCAACAAAGAACCATGAACAGAATGTGTCTTTAACGATCGATTGACTATAATTAGAAAATATTCAGCCGCAAAGTTGATACGAAAATGTACATGCATTTAAAGTATTCGATTTGAGGCAAAATTCTGCTCAGAAAGATTCCAGAAAGAAAACGTTTTTCACGCATGCTCAGAGGATTAATGTTCATTTTGATCGCCTTTGAACACCATTGGCATAGCCAAATAACATTAGAAATCATCGTGCGCATTTCAGAGCAAAAATACATGTGAAAGAAAGTGTTTTAGATTGATATCTTTGAGGTTGATAGCCTTGAAATTAGTACTACTTCGACCGGCAGTGTGGTTTCTGCTGAATATTTTTTCTTGTAAATTGTCCCTCTTTGAACTATGCTAAGGTATGAGAAGCTAGATCCATTTCTGGATCAAAAGGACAGCTATAATAACCTTTTGTTCATTTCCTCTATTCGTAATATACTTGTGGTTGAACTACTCTAATTTCCCAAAGTATGGTGCTTGTAGTGTGACCCCAAGAATACATTAATTGCACGACTTCTAACATTCAAGACTTTTTAATCCTCTTCTTGGACCAATGATCTTTTAGGCTACCGCAATGTCCCCAGTTGGATCATTGATAAAATTGACCGTTCTCATAAGTAATATACGCGTACTTCTCATGCATCGGTGGTATCTTTGTTCATATTCTGCAAAATAATTCGTAATGATTGGGAAATTCCATCGAGATATAGGATTATTTTCTGAGGCTATGAACGACCAGTCCCCTTGACGAACGTTGCGATAGTCGAAGTCTCTGTTACATAAGAACATGCAAGAAATTCAGCCGAATCCTTAGAATCATTCGTGGTAAAAAATGAGAGAATTCAATGTTCGGATCTGTAGCAGTTAGGAAATAAATTCTTCGTCAAATCGTAGGTTAGGACACTTAAGCTCATAATCACTTCGGCTTTTCCAACGCTGATTTAATGACCTGCAAGTTCAAAGTGCACTTTACGTTTGGTAAATCTATAACGTAATAGTATGAGAGTCGCTTCAAAGGTAGTGGCATTCGGTTTATTCCACATCTTGAATAAATTGGTAATCAATTACACTTTTCTTTTTTAGTTACATCAGCTATTTGGTGTTTTCGTAAGGGGAAGAGTATTTCGAAACTGGAATGTAAACATCAATGATTTATTAACAATCATGATGAACGGGCAGTTCAAGAATTCTATACCGGAAAAGAGTTTTGGTTAATTTTCTCATAAAGATCGAAGAACACGTGATACAATCATCAAATGTTAACATTATAGAAATTAACCCAATTTCAAAGAATATAAGCGTTTCGTTTGAAAAGTGTCCTCGGATCGATTCGTGGCGACTCAGGCCGTAACGAACCATTCTAAACGCAGTTAGATCTCTTTCTTATAGCCTCGAAGCTTCATTCGCACGGCAGATTTTGATTTAATCGATGCCGATCGTATGAAAATTCGACTTGATCATTCAATCAAGCCTTGTATTTTAATCTTAGCATTGGCGGAAAACTGTTGTTAGACGTAAGGGGCACTTCGCATTGTCATGTTTAACCTCTTAAGTTCGGAGTCCATTTGAATGGCAAATTAAATGTACATATAGTAACATAAAATGTTTTCGCAACCTTAGCTAATTATTTCTAATTGTATGAAATATGTTCTACATGTCACAAATAAAGTTCGGTCGGTTATCGTTAGGATTTCCTTGAGGATGCTTTAAAATTCTTATCATAACGGTATGCTTTAATTATATAATTGATAAAATATTATATAGAGAGCGTTTCAGTTTCCAACTCCATTCCTAGGATCTATCGAAGGACATAAGTAAGAATTTGAAACTTGACGATGCGTATAATAGAGCATTCGACAATTGATTCCCCATAGAGTATCGAGTGGCATTTCAGCTTGCTGCCATATACTACCGAATTAAAATCCATTTCTCAATTTTTTTATTCTTAAGCAGCATCTTAACGAATACATAGGTTCCCATTATATCTTTTATATCGGAAGGATTCTGATTAGCTTTCCGAAGATACTCGGCTCGGTCCGGACCGGAAGTCAATTAAATACTTGTTATATTTAATATTAATTCGGAGCGGCCGATGGACTATTTTAGTGATGTTATTTTAATGTAACTAGATTTTCTAGCGTAATGATATCGAATGTAACACTTGAATATAAAACTATGAAAATAGATTTCCGCCCGACTTTGACTCTAGTAGTACCTATCGGTCAAAACAAAAACTTATTTCATTAAATTTTAAATGATTTCTGATTACATAATGAACAATTTCAAAAATCATAATTTGAATTATGTCGCCGTATCAATACAATGTCATTGTTTAAATCAATTATTTCGATATTAGGAATATCGACGTCAATGCAATGCTCAGGTCTCCGGTGAGTGGACACAAATTAATGCATGATAAATATGAATAAGCAGGATGTGCGAGAATGAGTGCACGATCGCTTTTATTCCAAGACCAAGTTCTGCACGAATGCCCTAATTTAGATGTCTAAAAATGTACTCCTTGTGCAGATAGAAGTTAACATTTTATTTACCTTAATGTTACCCGGATCGTACCCAGTGAATAATCCTACTTTATAAAGAAAACACACTCTCTTCGCGTTTATCGATGGCACAGTACTATTTCAATTGAGAAATTATATTAGAAAAGTCATAGGAACCACACAATGTTGATACCAAAAGACATGAAATTTCATTAGTGTTACATTTTGACGTATGGTCGTTTTTATTGATTTTAAAAAGTGCACAGTTCTATTGTTCTATTGACTCAACGGTAAATATCTCTTAGTGGGATACGTGGATGTCCTGATGGATTTCTCTGACTTATTTACATTTTAAGTTTCGGATCAATAATGACATTTCATTCCTCCTTTAATTTTTTAAATTTGACTCTATAAAAGGAGATGAAAACCATAACCTTCTCTTCCGTTGATGTACTTAATTTAATAATTAAACATAATATTTGGAATAATATTTAACATCCATCAGCAAATGCATTCAATGACATTTTTGTTTGTTTTTTCTCATACATAACAAAAAGCTTCGAACGATTGTCACATAAGTTTTTGATTGCATCCAGCCCTTTTATAGTAATCCGATGTTTAGGAAACCGGTTAATGTTAATATAATGATTCGAGTATTATCTCAGGAGCCTCTCACTTCACAACTGACCAAAGAATAAAGCCCACGGGTTGCATATGAATCATAATTTAATATCATCAACATGAAACTTGTCTAAAATTCCACCGAAGATTAACTTATATTCAATTTTCTCTAGAAAATAACTGAAAGCGATTAAAATTATCTATACTTCTTTAACACGCTGTGTTACGCTATGACTAGTCGGATCGATAGAGGCCCATTATCACAATAAAGAAAATTCCTTTCTTTCGTGGGAGACGAGGTTTCACAATTTGCGTGAATGTTGTGTATTGAATGATAGGATTTTTTTCCGTGTATTTAACACCACTCTCGATTCACATTATAGAATAGAAAAACTGCAGTTGATTCTAAACGTCATAATACTACGACTTATAGCTCGAACTTTCGAATTTCATTCTAATCGATTTCGAATTCTATATCTACGGCAAGCTAAAGTTAGAATAAATCTTCGCACGAGCTGTAGTGAAGACCGTAAAAGAGAGCTATGCTTGCAAGTTTCATTTTATCATCTTCGGTCTTGGGATGCGTTTCCACAAAAAGTTGTCCTTCAAAAGATTCAAATTTTCCCATTATTGCATTATGATACTCCTACCTCTTTTTCGCAGAGAATGTGAGGGTACTTTCCAACAAAGAACCATGAACAGAATGTGTCTTTAACGATCGATTGACTATAATTAGAAAATATTCAGCCGCAAAGTTGATACGAAAATGTACATGCATTTAAAGTATTCGATTTGAGGCAAAATTCTGCTCAGAAAGATTCCAGAAAGAAAACGTTTTTCACGCATGCTCAGAGGATTAATGTTCATTTTGATCGCCTTTGAACACCATTGGCATAGCCAAATAACATTAGAAATCATCGTGCGCATTTCAGAGCAAAAATACATGTGAAAGAAAGTGTTTTAGATTGATATCTTTGAGGTTGATAGCCTTGAAATTAGTACTACTTCGACCGGCAGTGTGGTTTCTGCTGAATATTTTTTCTTGTAAATTGTCCCTCTTTGAACTATGCTAAGGTATGAGAAGCTAGATCCATTTCTGGATCAAAAGGACAGCTATAATAACCTTTTGTTCATTTCCTCTATTCGTAATATACTTGTGGTTGAACTACTCTAATTTCCCAAAGTATGGTGCTTGTAGTGTGACCCCAAGAATACATTAATTGCACGACTTCTAACATTCAAGACTTTTTAATCCTCTTCTTGGACCAATGATCTTTTAGGCTACCGCAATGTCCCCAGTTGGATCATTGATAAAATTGACCGTTCTCATAAGTAATATACGCGTACTTCTCATGCATCGGTGGTATCTTTGTTCATATTCTGCAAAATAATTCGTAATGATTGGGAAATTCCATCGAGATATAGGATTATTTTCTGAGGCTATGAACGACCAGTCCCCTTGACGAACGTTGCGATAGTCGAAGTCTCTGTTACATAAGAATATGCAAGAAATTCAGCCGAATCCTTAGAATCATTCGTGGTAAAAAATGAGAGAATTCAATGTTCGGATCTGTAGCAGTTAGGAAATAAATTCTTCGTCAAATCGTAGGTTAGGACACTTAAGCTCATAATCACTTCGGCTTTTCCAACGCTGATTTAATGAACTGCAAGTTAAAAGTGCACTTTACGTTTGGTAAATCTATAACTTAATAGTATGAGAGTCGCTTCAAAGGTAGTGGCATTCGGTTTATTCCACATCTTGAATAAATTGGTAATCAATTACACTTTTCTTTTTTAGTTACATCAGCTATTTGGTGTTTTCGTAAGGGGAAGAGTATTTCGAAACTTGAATGTAAACATCAATGATTTATTAACAATCATGATGAACGGGCAGTTCAAGAATTCTATACCGGAAAAGAGTTTTGGTTAATTTTCTCATAAAGATCGAAGAACACGTGATACAATCATCAAATGTTAACATTATAGAAATTAATCCAATTTCAAAGAATATAAGCGTTTCGTTTGAGAAGTGTCCTCGGATCGATTTTTGAAAAATGTTCAATATAGGTAACAATAAGAATTTAATGATGAAGATTGTCTCTGTTAACATTCAGGGTTGAAGCTTTATATTTTATTGTTCGTTATTTAATTTTAAATGATATTGTTTATCAGTACCAAGGATTAATCATGTGTATAGGACAAATCTTTGTTTCCATTACCTATATTAGAATTCTGAAATGAAAGATCTCATGTATGCAATATTCTGGACAATGCTGAAGAATTATTATGTACGAGTAAAAGTTGCTTGCATACTGCAAGCTAATTGGTGAAAATTTACAATGAGCTCCCCTTACGGGTGTCATCTTCGAAGCTTATCCAGCAAAATTCTTAAAAATTGCCGCAATGAATTTCTTACGTGAGAATTTTACATCCATCTGTCATCGAACTCACGGTCAAAAGTAACCTTTCTTCCACTGGTTCTATAGAAAACTACTTCAAACGCAAACGCTGTAATTTTGAATAGTCTCCTGCATTGAGAAAGGCCTCAAAACAATTTTTAAAAATTTGCGTAAATGACCGCCTAGCGTCGAACACAGGACCCATTTGTGAGAGACAATGGCATACGAATAATAGATAAGCGCCACTCTGACGTGATTCAAAGTTTCAATTCAGTATCTTATCCGGAAGGTCATAAAATAAGATTCCGTTATTCCCGTTTGAAATGCATGGTAGAATCGGAATGACGCTCTAGCATCAAACCAAGGACCACTAGAGAAACAGTGGGCGTCATGAAAGAATGTTCTCAAACGCCTCTGTCACCATTCCGGGTTTTATCTTTCCAGCTTATCGGGAAGGATTTTAAAAAAATCATCCAAGATTTCACCAATGCATTTCTTACGGAAGCATTTCGAACCCACCTGGCGTCGAACACACGGTCATTTGCTAACATGTCTTCCTTTGATACTATGGAAGACCATCTCATCTGCAAACACCGTAATTTTGATTGCTCTATCGCATCGAGTACGGCCTCAAAACAGATTGCAAATATTCGCGCTAATGACCACCTAGCGTCGAACTCAGGACCCTTCTGTGAGAGAAAATAGCGAATTAATATTAGGTAAGTGCCATTATGACTTATTCCAAAGTTTCGATTCAATATCTTATCGGGAAGGTCCTAAAATAAGATTCCGTTTTCCCCGTTTGAAATGCATGTTGGAAGCGGAATGACCCTCTTGCATCGAACCAAGGACCACTAGACGAACTGTGAAACTCATGAAAGAATGTTTTCAAACGCCTCCGTCGCCACACGGAGTTTGATCTTTCCAGCGTATCAGGAAGGCATTGAAAAAAAATGACAAAAATTGCAGCAATGCATTTCTTATGGAAGAATTTCGGACCCACCTGGAGTCGAAGTCACGGTCATTTGGCAACATTTCTACCATAAGAACCATAGAAGACTACCTCAACTTCAACCTCCGAGATTTTGGTTCCTCTATCTTACCGATAAGTGCCTCAAAATAATTTTCAAAAATCCGCGCAATGCATTCTTATGGGAAAATTGCGATTTTTGGGAATTTCTGGCATCGAACCCATGACACCTAGCGTCGATGTCTGCATTATTTTGGCATCTAGAGTGTGGGGCCAGTACGTCGAAAAAATCTGACGTCGACAGCGCTTGTGGAACATGGTCAGAATTAGTATCCCCTATAAATATATATATATATTGGTATATCCGGAGAGTTAGCTATATATAATAGATACTCTTTCCCCCTTGTCAAGTACAAGGAATGTAAATTCAATACTCTTGTTAATTTCTGTTGAATAATATCTTCAGATTTTTCTGTCCAAAACAACCAGATGCAATAAGTAACATATTCTGTATTCTATGTCAATTTTTTAATATTTATTCTCTATTCGAGTACTATTACCGAACTTGAAAAAATGGCTCGGTGGTAAAAGATTTGCCGGCAATGAAGAGGTTAAGTCTGCGATTAATAGCTATTTTGAGGAACTAAACGGTTCTCACTATAATAAAGGTATCGAAACTATTGAGCATCGCTGGGAAAGGTATATCGAGCTGAAAAGAGACAATGTTGAAAAATAAATATATGTTTTCCCAATTTTTTCTTCTTTGTTAGGTCGGGTACTACTGGGACAACCCACGCAGCTAATTTTTCACTGACACAGTTTGCCTGGCTATTTTTGAATTAATTATTTAGATATATAGAAAATTTGCAACAGGCGAAAGTTTCACCAAAATAAATTTGAATACTCGGAAAACAATTTAACGACCTAATTATTTTGATCGCATGACCCGTAATTAATTTCTCTAATTTTTCTATGAAACTCCAAAATCTAATCATAATACCCCGAATCGAATTTTAAATATTGTCGATCTTAAATTAAAACTACCGGGAAGTGATATGATACAAAATTATTCAAACATGCCACACGATAAAACCGTGACGCAAATTTTCATATTCGGCAATATTCATGTTTCTTTGGCTGTCGTTCTGCTCCCGCAAGATGCAATGTAGCTTACTTATTACAGTGTTGTGGTTGCGTACGACGTCGAATTTTTCGTTCATTGAGATTATAATATTGATTGCGAAAACTACTTCAATCACTTTACGTCCAAGAATAGGCGCTTTATCCGATTTTAAAACCCGGTTTCACTCGTCTCTAGGCAAACAAATTTAATCTGTATATAGCACGCGACGTGATGATTAAAATATTAATTCAATTTGTTCAACTAATGGTATATTTTTCATTCGTCTGACTATTTTTAGCAGGAACCTGAAAACGTTTCTTTCAAATGGTCATTCATTTATATATTGGTGGAGTAATAAGGGAAAAAAGACCCGATTACCAAAAAAGCATGTTTTAAATAATATATAGAGGATTATTGGCTTCTCATTGTGATCTAAACATTCTACTGAAATTCTGTCATTCTTTTTTATGGTAGCTTTTTTTGATATTTTAAAGTTTTAGATTGCTATGGCATGGGTACCATATTCTTATTGCAAGCAACGAATGAAACCGGGACAATGACCTAATACTTTGTAGGAGCTAATTTCATTATTTTTCTAGAAACTTTGAGTATGTGCACCTGTGCATCACCTCGGAAATCTGCGTTTTATTATTTAGTGACTATACAAAATATAAGTGTGTAAAGCTACAAAAGCCGGTAACTCCGGTGTATGAAACTTCAGATGAGTCTATCGGAATAAAGCAGACGTTAAACGCTTCAATCCAGGAATCGGGTGATTTAAATAACCACGTTTTGTCTAAATTCAGGGACCAGGTAAATCCGGGAGAGTAGGCAAACCTAGTTTCAAGGTATATTGGATACTTTGAATATTGCGCGGGAAAGAACTACTTTCCGGAGTGAGACAAACGGAAGAAGCTGCGGTAGGTGCGGAAGTAACACCTACGGTCAGCATGCGTGATGCGGCAACGGACGCCATTAATGACAGCATGTGAAACTAGAGGGTTTGTTTGACAAGGGTAATGGCGACGCTGAGGAAAATTTAGTTTCCTTTGATATGAATTCAGCAGGTTTTTGTTTGAATTGTGTGTGTGGCGATTGTCGATTGCCTTATAATCCAGAGCTATTCCAAATGTTGGCCCGAAAACAGGTATACGACTTGAAAAATGCTGTTATCTTTCACACGTCTTTCCATAATTCGTCTTAAATCATGCTGTTGAGAGTATTTCATGACAAGTTATTAATTTATCTGTTTATTTATTGTATTATTATTATTATGAATATTAAGTTCTCTCGAGATTTTAGAAAAGTTCCAAACTTCATGGGTCAAATCTCCTAACTCGTGTTAACGGAAAGATGATTTTCTGGAAATTTTGTGAGGAGAGGGATTTTGGTTGGTTCTGATATTCGGGACCAATGCCTTCGAAAGGCAATTATTGGGGCAATGTATGACGATGCTGGAACGCATTGGGTGTCGCTGAAGTTTTTGAGGTTTGATTCTCTTGGTGTCAACATTTTTGTCTCTAATCATTAACATTTCAATATATAACTTGAAATCTGTCTTTCGTCCGGTTTCTGCGACTGGGTTGGAGGATATTTTGATTACATTCTCTAAAAGTTAAACTACTCCTAAACGTGACTCCTAGGTATTTATTGTGAAGCCAAATTTTGCTCTGCGAATTACATGTACTTTCCTCGGCGGCTTAGGAGATTTAACAGCCACTACTCTGTCATTATCACATGGTCTGTAATGACGTCAGCTGCATCAAGACTGGTTATCATGTATGGGTGTAAAGTAAATCAAGAATGTCACAGTTACCTGCACGATACGTTCAAGTTGTAGTCATATTCATCTGATCTTAAGTATGCAACAAGAAACATCGATTAATTTTTGCGAAGTTTTCCATACTCTGCTTGTGTTTGAATATTTGAGGCTCAGCTGATTAGTTAGGTAGGTTAAACTTCCTCCCACTACGGTGATTAGATTTTCATTTTCTCATTGATCATCTGTAATGACACTCCAGATATTCAATACAATCAATATTGCTATCAAGAGGACAAACACTTCGTGATAGCACTCCTCTTTCTTCAGTCGTTTGCTATGACCAAGTGAGTGAAATATTAATAAAATATTTCAAAATAAAATTCCATTCCGTCATTTCACACATTGGCAAGGCCTTATCTTTTAACACTCCCAGCTACTTAAGATCCAAGACACACTTCTGGAATTAAAAAGGTTGGATCAACCATGTCTGCACATTCTAGTCAAAAGTGTTGTAGTCCAGACACTCATTTCTCAAACCATGGGAGATGGCTTTCTTCAGGTTGTCTCAGCTTTGGATATGATATTCCTGTCTATCTTTTGATTCTTTCAGTGATTAGATAGGTGTACTTTACCTGCATTGCAGCAATGCTAAATGGGAAGGCACACAGCTCAGATTTGGCACTTCAGCCAGCACTGACCCAGTTAGCAGCCCGAGAAGATTACCTTCAACAAGCTCAGAATTAGTTCTCATCCTTTACACTAATGTGGCTTCTTGCAAAAGTCACACAATCTTGGATGAAAGGCCTGTTTTCTCGCCTCATTTGATTATGGAAAGTAAGGACTTTGTCTTTAATACTCTGTTATAAATCCTCTTTGGTAATAAAACCCTGAAGCATGAATGGGTATGTGTATCTTATGCAGGTAGTCACATTCCACGAGAATAACTCATGGGTGCTGGCTTGTCCTGCAGGACTTTCCCTTTGACTATATCAATAACATTGTTGAATTTCATGTTTACAATCATTGAGTGGTGATGGACTTTTTCATGAACACTGATGCATTTGGTTGGTCTATAGTAATCCAAGAGTAATAGTAATTGCTCTGGATATCTTTTAGGTAGTCTTCCATTCCATACTTCAACATCTTGGCTGTTACCACTACACTCAGACTCAAGAGGCATGAAGGATAGGGCTTTCCTTGGGGAAGCTGAATTAAATTTTTCCTGCATTGTCCCTCGTCTATGTCTCCATGTGTAAGAAAACTACTCATCCCAGACACTGTTCTTGAAAGGGTAGGATCCAGTGGGTCTCACTGGCTTGTTAGGTGATGTACCCTTGATGGACCATTGGGTATAAACTCAAATATAGACTGTTTGAGGGAATATTGCCATCTAACACATGATTATTTGAGGTTCATGGTATTTTCATTGAAAAAAATATCAGCTTTATGAGTTATAATATGATGGTATTCCAAGGCAACAAAAGCAATTGACATAGAATAAATTTATAGATACAAATATTCCACAACAAATGCAAACAAACTACCCAAGTTTCAATGTATGGCACCTTCAGATGTAGCCATAGCAACAACTTGCAGAAAATATAGTAGAGAAGGGAGGGTCGAATAATATCAGGGACAGAATAAGAGATGATGTGGATAAAGACTAGGTATCAGAAGTTAAGGAGAGAGAGGGGGTTATGGCAAAGTTAGAGGAGAGAAACTTCAATTGAGGATGGGTAAATGGTTCTCAAGGACATTCATGAACAATATTATACTCCTTTTTTCTTTTTACACTTCAGTTTTCTCCAACTGCTCTTATGCTTCTAATAGTTTACCCTTTGTTGCTGAATGGCAAGGCTGTATCAAAATTCACTAGTATGGCTATTATTGATCGTCTAGCAAATGAGATTCATCAAACTCTATTTCAAGAGGGTTAATGTGTTCCTTGTTTCCTTCTTTGAATTACTTCCCAATTGCCTAACATAAACACTGTCACAGGTTGCAAAATAACTAACTAATATAACAAACTAATAAATAATAACAAAGTAATTAATAATAGTTGATAACTAACAAAATAATGACAGTGTTTACGTTAAGAACATACGCAGCCTTGCCATTCAACAACAAAAGAAAAAAGGAGTATAATATTGTTCATGAATGTCCTTCAGAACCATTTACCCATCCTCAATTGAAGTTTCTCTCCTCTAACTTTGCCATAACCCCCTCTCTCTCCTTAACTTCTGATACCTAGACTTTATCCACATCATCTCTTATTCTGTCCCTGATATTATTCGACCCTCCCTTCTCTACTATATTTTCTGCAAGTTGTTGCTATGGCTACATCTGAAGGTGCCATACATTGAAACTTGGGTAGTTTGTTTGCATTTGTTGTGGAATATTTGTAGCTATAAATTTATTCTATGTCAATTGCTTTTGTTGCCTTGGAATACCATCATATTATAACTCATAAAGCTGATATTTTTTTCAATGAAAATACCATGAACCTCAAATAATCATGTGTTAGATGGCAATATTCCCTCAAACAGTCTATATTTGAGTTTATACCCAATGGTCCATCAAGGGTACATCACCTAACAAGCCAGTGAGACCCACTGGATCCTACCCTTTCAAGAACAGTGTCTGGGATGAGTAGTTTTCTTACACATGGAGACATAGACGAGGGAAAATGCAGGAAAAATTTAATTCAGCTTCCCCAAGGAAAGCCCTATCCTTCATGCCTCTTGAGTCTGAGTGTAGTGGTAACAGCCAAGATGTTGAAGTATGGAATGGAAGACTACCTAAAAGATATCCAGAGCAATTACTATTACTCTTGGATTACTATAGACCAACCAAATGCATCAGTGTTCATGAAAAAGTCCATCACCACTCAATGATTGTAAACATGAAATTCAACAATGTTATTGATATAGTCAAAGGGAAAGTCCTGCAGGACAAGCCAGCACCCATGAGTTATTCTCGTGGAATGTGACTACCTGCATAAGATACACATACCCATTCATGCTTCAGGGTTTTATTACCAAAGAGGATTTATAACAGAGTATTAAAGACAAAGTCCTTACTTTCCATAATCAAATGAGGCGAGAAAACAGGCCTTTCATCCAAGATTGTGTGACTTTTGCAAGAAGCCACATTAGTGTAAAGGATGAGAACTAATTCTGAGCTTGTTGAAGGTAATCTTCTCGGGCTGCTAACTGGGTCAGTGCTGGCTGAAGTGCCAAATCTGAGCTGTGTGCCTTCCCATTTAGCATTGCTGCAATGCAGGTAAAGTACACCTATCTAATCACTGAAAGAATCAAAAGATAGACAGGAATATCATATCCAAAGCTGAGACAACCTGAAGAAAGCCATCTCCCATGGTTTGAGAAATGAGTGTCTGGACTACAACACTTTTGACTAGAATGTGCAGTCATGGTTGATCTAAACTTTTTAATTCCAGAAGTGTGTCTTGGATGTTAAGTAGCTGAGAGTGTCAAAAGATTAGGCCTTACCAATGTGGCCTTGGATTACTATGGACTGATTACTTGTTTGTTTAGATGTATCTGTATAAATTTATTCTTTGTCAGCAGCGGTAGTGCTTTGCAGAAATTGGGCTGACTCCATCCAGATCTTTCCAATACTCCTCCAGTTTCTGTATGTGTTGCATGAGGTCGATTGTTGTTGAGCTGGTGGAAGATTCATTTATTAGGCTTCCTTGCAGTTTGTTCTAGGTAGCCGGAGCAACCTTTTTGAACTTTTTATATTACATGGTTGCATCTATTTTTCACTGCGGTGAAAATTCAACCAAAAGTGATGGTTTTGCATGGTGAGGGAACTGTTCATCTGATTGCTTACTTGCAAATTCTCTGACTAGTGCACCAAATCACTCATTTTTGTTCTGAAACCTTTACAATCACAAAATAACTATCCTTATTTATCTTTTGGTGGATTTTTCCTGTTTTTATTGTTTGAAAATAATGAAGTAATAGCATAACTAGCATTTTGTTCAAGACTCATCACATTTGAAGGGCATAACTAGTTGGGAACATGTGAACCTGTCGCAGCATCCTCCTTAAAAGCATGTTGAAGTATTGGTGATTTTTCAAGCAGGAGGCAAAATTTTTGAACTATTGATTTTGCAGGTGGTGATCAATAAAACTTCAGGAAAAGTACACTTCACTACATCCAATGAGAAGCATGTTTGTTGTAGAACTTATGGCCATCAAATTAGCATTCTAGTCCTCCCTGGACTCAGAGCACCCTCTTTTAATATACTCAGCCTCAATCAGTGTCCTAAAGGCCAGAAGAAGATACAAACCAATACACCCAATTGTCCAGAATGTCCCTTGTGACCAGACTACACGATAGAGGGGTCATAGTGAAATTTTTATGGATTACTGGACATGTGAATATTGCTGGGAATGAGACAGCAAAGGAAGCCATCAGGAAGGCAGTGATAGATTGTGAATAAATAGTTCCAGATAACATAAAATCTAATTTAAAATGCACAGCGCTGAAAGAGTGGAAACAATGTTGGTCCTCTATTCTGCAAAACAAGCTATGAGTTATAAAAGGATACATCATCGAGAGAAACACTTTGGAAATTGGGCACTAAATGACATCCTCGGAATTGAGCCGAAAACGTTCGACAAGGTCATATCATTTATGAAGGATACTAAGCTGTACCCAGAAATATAAGAAAAACTGGATTATCTTGTTTTGTTCCACTTATGGGTAATTTTAATGTTCTTTATTTTATATATGGAAAAAATTTTAAAACTATTTATTAATTTCTTTTAGCTCATATGACATAACTATTCTTCTATGGTGAAGAATGACTTTTTGGTTAAATATATTTTGATTGGTAAAGGTGCTAAATGACCAATGCTGTTGATGCACCTATACAAAACAACTACTACAACAAAAGTAAACCATAGTCAAACAGAACCATAAACAGACATGTCTGAACAACTAAATTAGGATGGACTCCAATAATGGCATGTAGTGATAGAGCTCTAATGTGCCAAGGTGCTGCTTCTTTCAATCTGGTTTCTTTTTGTCCCAGGAAATACATTGCCTTCAAAATCCAAGGGATAATAACAATGAAGTTCCTGTGGATCCCTCTATATTCTGGCATAATTTCATAGGAGGAGGCTGACGATACCACAAAAGAAGCCCTTTATTGGTGGGATGTGGTACCAGATCAGTATCTCAGAGGCCTCCTGAAAAATATTGCTATTTCTCAGTGGAGATTACTATGGCAGGCTGAAAGGATCTGTGAAAGATGACATAAAATCGTGGCTCTCACCTAAGAGAAGCTGTTGCAGAGAAGAAGTGGCAATCCTGGGTCACAGAATAGGCCAATGTTCTCTTAGGAATTCATAGTTATTGCTAGAAACGAAAGAACTCTCCATCTGCAATGTTTGTGATGAGCAAGCCCCTTACAGTCACATACATGCTCACAACATGTGAAATATATATCAAGCTCAAGGAACAAAATCTTACATTCAGGGAGGCATTTAAGATATTCTATGCATAGAATAATTTTGTTCCTCTAAGATGCAAATCTCTCTACTATCTTTAATAGAGGAATAAGAAGTATTAATTGATATTGAATGCAATAACAATTTATATGGAATATAAATTCTAGAACATCCTGCCAAGGAAATAAAAGGTGCTGATAGTGGTGCAAATAACCTTAGCTGTTGATACAATCATAAATCTCATACAACTGTTCTTTTGGGTCCCTTTGTATAGAACCATATGTATCATGCTACGATGGCTCTACTTTGGCATGCAAACTAATGGAAATTGCTTTTTTCTACCACATCCTCGAATATTCCTTAACCTTAGTGATATTTTCCTAGAAATAAGCATAGCCAAATCCCATTTAACTGTATCCTTGAGTTAAAAGCAATGACAATCAAGTGAGGATGGAGATGTTTGTATATAGTCATGGATTTTTGGGGCAGGTCAGGGAAAGGAGCTATGTGGGAAAGACAATGCCAACTGGAGTGGTTAACATAACATAAAAAACAGCATGAAGGAGGAAGAGGTGAAATAATACTACTTTGAGAGAGGTTATTAATTTGGGGTTTTGGTTGGGCTGAGCAAATTCTCCCATCTTTTTTATTGTGGATGGGAAATTGTGACAGCCAAGTTCCTTCTGTATGCTAATTGTTCTGTGTGGTGGATGAAAAAATGGCAGCTATTCTTTTATTAAACATAATATCATCATTGACGAGGACCATGGTGACTTTCTGCTACAGAAAGTTCTTCCATAAAGAAAGAGGATTCCCATTGAACGTGCGCAAGAGTTTTTCAGAGCCCTGCATTGGTACTCTTTCCAAAGGGAAATATTGTGTGTGCCATTGCAGTGAAAAGGAATGGTTGGTGATTAGGAGCCACCATTTGGTACGTCAAGTTCCTACAAGAATTGAGCAAAGACTGTCACTTTAATGCAAGACAGCATCCACCCTGAGTACTGTTGCGCAGTGGCTAAACCATTACAGAGGGTCAGAGCTACAAGTTATACTTTCATCTTTTCCCCATTGAATATTCCTTGATCTTAATTTTTTTTGCTGCTCCCATTTGAGCTTGAGATTTCTCCAAATATTCGGTGTGCCTCCAAAACCACCTACAATGTCATCAAAAGTTCTCTCAGAAGTCAACCATTTCTTACCAATTTGTTCAAAATTTTGGACAGTTGAAGTTCTGCTTAGTGGTTCAAGGTGTACAAACTTCACAATTTTCACCTTTGATTACAATTAAATGATGATTTAGTGTCGTAGCGATGGTAATAAATTAAAAAGGCCGAGAGTAAGAATAAATGGTTTATTACCTTCACTAAGACGGTGGCTCGACAGGCACTTGATTGGGAAAGGGGAGTTGCACAGTCCTCAGGCGGAATTCGGCTTGGGAACCTCCGCGGCTGTCTCGCTGTATTCGGGGTCTGAGTACCGGTGCTGGTGAGTCAGACTGGCGGCAGGTGTCTAAGAAAGACACTCCGGCAGGATTTGGGAGCGGCCGGTGTCTAATGCAAGACAGTCCGGGTAAGGCACGGGTGATCGGTGTCAGTTTATGACAATCCGAAAAAGTCTCTTTCTCTCGGTTTTGGGACCCCCTTTATATACGAATTGGTGGGGGATGGGTCTGGAGGACTAGTCATGAAGTGGGAGTCATGAGTTACCGTTACTAACGATAGGACTCTGTGATTCTCTATAGACTTCGGACCCCCATCCTTACCACATTAGATCCCGACCATTTATGCAATTCTTCATACTTCCCTTTGTCCTAACTCCCTGTCCCCTCATATACAACATTTTGCATTGGCGGCTGCCGCAGCCTAAATATCTTCTAAGTCAACAGATGTTCTCTCAGAAGCCAGAGCATTTCTTATTAATTTTAACATGTAAAAGGAATCAAGCAGCACATGAACTTTTCAATAATCATGCTCAAAATATTGATGTAAGTTGTCCTTATCAAGAATCGCCCCTGTTACATGGAGCCACCTGGGTTTCACTACCCAGGTAGTGCAATCCAGTGAATTATAACATTGTAATTACTACTGTCACAAGGGGTGGCACCACTCAACAAGTCACGCTTCACCGTTGACCATCAGCGACTCAGCAAGCTACTTTGATGTTGCACCCCCTAGTGATACAGTTTACTCCATAAGAATTAGATGTATCCAAAATCATCTGTTCTTATTTTTCTTCCAAACCATAAACAGATATGCAAGCGTTGCTTTCTCTTCGGTGTTCATATTTCAACCTGACCAATATCTATAAATCTGGATTGCGCCACCCAGGTCGTAACCTGAGTGGCCATGAAATGAAGTGGAGTGACCTCCGTGTGACAGGGGTCTAATGCTGTGTTGCTTAGCTAAGTTGATGCTAATTCCATCCAATGAAATAACCAGGACTAATCCACTCTCCTGTAAAAGGGATGCCTATTAGGTAACAAATTCCATGATGGAGATAGCTATGTGACCTGGGGCACTGTCATGATGAAGCACCCACTTTCCTGCAATGTCTTGTCTCACAGGAATCACCCTTTTCCTTAAGCACATCTTTTTAGAATACTTGGTTGACAATTTGCCCTGGAGGAACAAGTTCTTTGTACATGATACCTCTGTCAAGAAAGCAAATGAGGATTGTTATGATTTTTGTTCTCATGCTTTCTTTGGTTGAGGTTTCAGTGTGCCACTCCTCACTTGGCCTCTTTGTCTCAGGATAGTGCTAAAAACTCCAGGATACAAGATGACCTTAGATGACACGATGACAAAAAATTTGTAGTCATTTGCAATCCCATTTTCTCTCATGCTCCTTTATTCTTGTCGCTGTCGTTCTGCCTGTTTCTCCTACGTATACTGCCCCACATTTGCAGGGTGTTTTGTACTCTCCAGGGACCCTTAGCTCAAGGGGATCCTTAACTTTCATGAGGAGATTTCCGAGATTGTTTGGGAGTTTATAAACTCCTTATATTGTGCTAGTATCCTTCCAATGGGATATTTGGCCTGCATATGGGATGCAGGCTGTGGCTGTGGTTTTTCCCTCTCGATGGTGGTGTTCCACGATGACTTTCGGAGGCCTTTTTCCACTTCTTTGGGATGATGTCCATTCTGGATGAAGGTCGTCTTGAGATGTTTTAGTTCGTCTTTGATACTGTCTGCATCTGATATCACTTGGCATGTGAGTGTTGACATAACTGCCTTCAGTTGTACTGGGTGGTGATTGCTCCTTCCGTTGAGATAGAGGTCGGTGTGAGTCTGCTTTCTATACACACCATGTCCCAATGAGCCATCTGCTTTCCGTTTTACCAAGATGTCGAGGAAAGGGAGGCAGTGGTTTTTCTCTATCTCCATTGTGAATTTGATTTTTGGATGCTGGCTGTTTAGGTGGTTGAGGAATTCGTTAAGGGTGTCCTTTCCATGGGGCCAGACTGCGAAGGTGTCATCCGCGTATCTGTAGAAAAACTTGGGTCGTCTAATTGCTGTCAGGATTGCTTCTTGTTCGAACCTCTCCATGAACAGGTCAGCGATGGCGGGGGATAGAGGGGCTCCAATTGGCACCCCTTCAGTCTGCTCGTAGAATTTTCCATCATATAGGAAGTAGGTTGAGGTGAGGGTGTGGTGGAAGAGTTTGATGATGTCCTTATTGAAGTTCTCTAAAATGCTAAACTATAAATGAATAAAAACACTGGTACACTTCCACAGATTTACTTCTTGGGCGACATGTTTCGCTAGCAAGCTAGCATCTTCTGGCTCATCTTTTAATTTGTAATTTCAATATATATACATAAATAGGGAATTTTGGAGGGAGGTCAGGGTTTAAAGAGTTTACTAGGAAGAGAAAGGAGGGGGGAAGGGTTGGGTCGTTGGTCAAAGTATGGGAGGTGCATACAATTTCTACCTCTTCCATAAGATCTAGGTGGCAGCCTTGCTTTTCGCAGTGGAGACAATTGGGCTGGAAATCACTCTTGTGTCCTTCTTCTAAGAGATGCACCGCGAAGTTGGACATGGGCGACCGAAGACAATAGTCCCTATTGTGTTCCGCTTCCCTCACCCTCAGATTTCTGCCGGTTTTTCCGATGTACCTGGCTTTGCAAACATCACACTTGAGTTCATAGACCCCACTACAATCTAAAATGTCCCTTTTATCTTTTGAATTCCCCAGTATGGCCTTCCACGAACGCCTTCACACATCGAATTTATGCTAAACTATAAGCTAAAAGTCCAGGATGGGTATGTTGGTAAATAGAGATTCTGCATGGAAACTCACCAGCATATCATCGGGACCTAGCTTTATGTTGGCCAAAGTTTTCACAAATTTGGTGGAGTCTTGCACATGATGTTCACTATGGCCATGAGTTTCGCTAGATGTTTGGCCAGTAGGTATGTGGGAGCATTTATTATGCTCACGATGGGTTGAAGAGGGATTCCTGGTTTGTGGACTTTGGGTAATACATATAGGCAAGGGGGTGCTGGAGCCTGTGGGAGCAAGCCTTTTCAGGTGGAAGGCTTGATTGTTTTAGGAGAAGAGATGTTCTTCTCATGAGAGCATCAGTAGGGTCTCCTGATATGATTCGGTAATTGGAATCTTGGAGAATATTCTCAACCTTCTGCACATAGGATTCTCTTTTTAGCAGAACTATGGCATTTCCTTTGTCAGCAGGTTGGATCACAATGTCATGGTTTCTTTGAAGTTCTTGGAGGGTTTGTTTTTTCATCTCTGGAGATGTTCAGTTTTGGAGGGGCTGCTTTCTTCAGGGCCAGGGTGATTTTACTCCGGATTTCTTCTGCTGATTCCTGCGGTAAAGATCAAATCGCTGGTTCTATTGCTCTGATTAAATCTTGGTAAGGGATAGTATTTGGAGCAGATGCAAAATTCAGTCCTTTCAACAGTATGGATTTAGCCGCTTCACTTATATTCTCATCCAGAAGATTGATTATAGTCCAATCTGGATTCAGAGGTTTAATCGTTACTTTAGGTTTTGATAGCCTGTTAAACTTCTTTGTTTGCCATGCTGTTGTGTTCTTTTTAAGTAGATGTTCCTGAGCGGTTGTCAATTGGTCTACATATTCCCAATCCCTTGGGGATAGAATTGCTGCTAGACTAAGGTGGATGGTCAGCAGCTGTCGTGAATTTACATCCAGTGAGAATCTGGTAGAATGGATGCATTCTCTTACTAGGGTGCTGCTTGCTCGTCTCAAGATCCGGTTGGCTGCCGGTGATTTCACCAGGGGTTGTGTTTGTGGCTTTGATGCTTGTAGCGCATCAACATTGTCCTTTCTACCATCTCATATTAACAGCATAGCTACATATCAAAATATTTATCCTGATCTACAGAGTCGCAGTGTATGCTGCAGATCGGACTGGTTCTGTGCAGGTGACCTTTGCAGCATCTTTGGACAACCTAATACCAAGGTTATGCACAGAATTCAATGGTTCCAAACAGGACTGGTAGGCTGAGGAATATACTAGTCTTCAGTAGTCCAACTTTGACCCGATTAGGGCTTTGTACAATAGAAACATTGATAACCAATGAGCACCCAAGGAGGAGTTTGTCAGAAAATTTAAAATTTTTATAACCTTGGTGCACCTGACTTACAGTAAGTTGATGTGGCTCCTCCAGCTAAGTCTGCTGTCTATTTAAAGCCCTTAGTGGCTTCCACAATTGGGAAGAAATGTCTTTCCTGAGTAAAATTAGGATGGGGAAAAAACATGCATCTATACAAGCAGTCCTCTAGGTGAGGAAACAAAGACCACAGTCATTAGCCCATTTGTATAACTGATTCAAGGTTAGTTGAATCTGCCGAGCAGCACCACACACTACTGAAAATAGAGAGATCATCTACTAAAGGATGAGACCACAGGAAGTAGAATGCAGGTGATAATGTCATTGATAGATACAGCCAAATATGTAACACTAAGAACTGAGCCTTGAGCAACTCCATTCTTCTGGGGGTAAGACCTAGAAATGGTTTTTCCAATATGCACTCTGAAAGTGTGGTTCTTTAAAAATTTTGAATAAAATATGCCATGTGTCCCCTGATGTTCCAACTGTGAAGGGTCTTTCAAATCTTATATCACCAGGTTGTCATATGCATTTTCAATATCAAAAAACACCCCAATAACATATTGCTTTAAAACAAATGCCTCCTGGATGAAGTTTCAATTCCTTCAAGATCATCTATAGTTGACCTACTTTGTGTAAAATTGCACTGAATGTTGGATATGAGACTGCTGTTTTCAAAGAACCACATTAATCTGTTATTAACCATCTTCTCCTTAAGCCTTCTCGTGCAACTGGTGGGGAATATTGGACAGTAGTTTGAGGGATGGCTGCTGTCTCCACCTTGTTTGGGAATGGGTATAATTAGCGATTCATGCCGTTCAACTGGAAATACATCATCTGCACAAACTTGGTTGACAGCACCCACTGAGTAAAAGGTCTGTTCAAAATGTTCCTGAACTTGATTTATTACAAAGCAAATAATTCACAAATTATTGCTCCAGATATCCTTCAAGGTACTCCCAACCCCAACGTATACACTTATCTCAATGGAATTTCCGCTATTTAATACAGTTTTGGGATGCTTCTTTCGGATTGTTCATAAGCTCCTCTGTTGAATTTTTCTTTATATATCGAATGGTGGCAAATCTTTTTCCTTTGAGCGGGGTTTTCAGCTTAGGGAACAGGAAAGTCACATGGAGCCAGGCCTGGTGAATAGGGTGGTTGGAGAAGCACAGTGGTCTTTTTTTTGACTTGAATTTGATATTGCTCCTGGTCTGCTGTCATCAAGGCGAGGCACAAATTTGGCCGAGTCTTGATGCATCCTCAATTTTTCAGTTAGGATTTCGTAGCAGGAACCAATTGGGATGCCACACTCTTCTGCAAGCTCCCTAACAGTCAAACACAGATTTGCACAAACGAGATCATTCACTTTCTCGATGTGAGGGTAATCTGTAGACATAGATGGTCTTTCGGAACACTCGTTGTCTTCCACTGATTGCTGCCCCTTTTTGAACCATATAAACCACTCATAACACGTGGTACGAGTAGCATAGCATGCTCACCATAAGCCTTGGTAATCAACTCAAAAGTTTCCGTGAAGGATTTGCCAAGTTTCACGCAGAATTTTACAGAAGAACGCTGCTCCCTCAAAGAGCTCATTTCTGCGGATCCAATTTTTTACCACACACTACAATCATAAACATCCATCACTAATGAACAAATCAAGATATCACAAAGTGATTGAAGGTGGTTATTTGGGAACCTTTGGCAGATACAATACCTACAGACAGATTAAAAAATAACCAACTGGAGGCACACTATAAAAAAAGTTCAGGAACTTTTTGAACAGACTCGTAATAATAGTAAGAGAAGGTTTCTTTATTTTTCCTGATTGAGTATATTCCTTTGCCTCCTCCAGCATCCACTCAGCATAAGTTGCCTTCAACCTATCCTTAAAGGTCTTATTTATCAACACATCAAGTGGCTCGTTAATCCTCCAGGGTTCATAACCATCTCAGAATTTCCTGCCCTGATATCCTTTTTTACTTCCTCAGTAACAAAGTCCTTAAAATAATCTAGCACAAGCATTGATGGTATGTTGAGGAGAGCTCCTAGTCTTCTCTGCCAAACAAACCACTTTCACCTAGTTTCTCAATAACTCTTCAGCCATCCATCCTTTCTCTTGAACCCTTACATAAATCCCAGGAGGAAACTTATGTTTTGGCAGAAGTTCTCTTAAATATTACAAAAGGTTGTAGCTTCCTTCCATCTGCTGGGATGCCCAACATGCTTGTAATCTCATCTTTTCATTTTCCGTGGTTTTAATTGACACTGATTTTGCTCCCCTCTCTTCCATGGTAATAGAACTGGGCATGTCAAAATAGATTGGTGTCTGGTCAGCATTGCCAGTTTTCCCCAACAAAATGAAGCATCTTCTCTTCATAGAATTTTGGTGGCCAATGAGTGAGCATTGTTTGCCTTCACAGAGAAAACCTACTCCTCTTCATCATCCTATGTAATCATCCAGAACTTGCTTGGAAATCACCCTCGAAATCTCCATTTCACGAGCAATCTTTATAGCTTCTGTACAGATCATATTCCTATGTGACAGCTAAACCACTCCTTTGATTTTCATGTACAAATCTGACAACATACACTTCCAATTTTGTATGTCTGCTGGTAGTTGGATCCTGAAATGCACAGCGGGATGCAGAGGTTTTGAGTACTAGAGGAAGCTGTGTTCGTCAAAGTCCAACACCTGCTGTTGACATTGTATTTTTCAGCTGCTGAATGGTTTTTATGAACATCTGCAGCAGCAGCAGTGAATGGCAAAGGCTCTTTCTAGACTGTTGAGGACTCACTGTGGAGTAGACCTACATGTTGAAATAGTGTAATGAAGAGCCCTAGTCACTCCTTCAAGAAAGAACGATAAATTGTATCATATTCCATTTACCTTTCATCAGCATCATTAAATCTGTTTACACAACATTGTCACAAATGCCTCAGAAATAGAAGCACAATGGTACCGTTACGATCCTTATTTTGTTACTCAGGGTAGGTCAATTATTTGAGAGAGTAAAAAAATAATTCCCTTTGTTGGTTTCTGTGTCAATGGTTTTCAATGAGTATCAAGAATTTTCAAGAGTAAGATTGTAATTATACTTCATTTAAGAATTTATCGTACATCTCTTTAGGCCTGTATTCATGATAAATGAACACCTATGAATTAATGTACAAATGTACGACCTGCCCAAATTCATTGTGTATCGCAACTATGCAAATATTTATTTCATAGTCGGTGAATTTAACTGTTGGTGATAAACAAGCACACTTATTTCATTTTAAGGGATCAAGATCATTTTCACTGATACAGAGATGTATTCACTGCTGTTGCAAGCACGAGCAAACACACGGCCGTTTCAGATCCATATGTACTTGATTTTACCTTCGTTTTTTAAACCTCAAGCAACCATGGCTTAATCTAGCTTAATGAAGTCGGGGATTCATTGATGTAAACAGGTGGGTTAATGGTTAGAGACAGCATCATTGAGTTTGACGTCTCTTTTAGTGTGCATTTACAAATCCAACTGCAATGCACAAAGTGCATGATAATTGGGGTAGGTATAGGTTGAGAATTAGAAGAAGGGTAAAACAATGAGCATAATCAATTTCACTTGCATCAATTTTGATTCCCAGGGCAATTCTTATTTCAGGGCCACTGCAATCTCACCATCTGAGTATGGAATCCTGTAGATCTCTATAACATTTCGGAGTTGTTCTTGCTCCACATTAAGGTGGGCTTCTGTTTCACATAACTTTTTCTCAAGGCTATTGTTTTCACTCAAAAGATTATTCAAGGAATCGTTGATTTTGGTGAGGGAAGCATTAATCAACTCAAAGGACTTGGCATATCCCCCAGCCACGTCTTCCTAATGAGATATTGATTTGGGATTTCCTTTTGATCCTTGTGGATTTCACTCGCACTATTCAACAACTCTCAGTATTTTACTAATCTGATCAGAGGACAGAGCGAAAGCAGTAGACTCCTTTTTAGGAGCTTTTCTGGGTGTGTCTTCTACACCGGCAGAGCAGCTCTTAGCCCATCACAGTACCATGATTTATGCTGCTCACTGAGTACTTTGAAGTCGTATTTGGATAATAGAAGACACCACATTTGCAACAAGAGAGGGATTTTTGGTCTCGCTTGATGGATTTGATGCAGGAGCTGCATTTAGGCCTTGCTTAACACAGGAGAAGAGTAGTGAGAAAGGAGAACAATCTACACTGCACAAGAACTGAACTGGAATTCAAGGTTTCATTTAGATTTTTTGGCAATTCCATTAAATCATTCGCCTTAATGAATTCCATACATTTTGAAGAGTACTCATCTCTATCCAACACAACAGTACATTTTCCCTTACCCACTTTTACTACCACTAAACTACACTACACTAACTAACGCTAAAAATTTTTTCTCTAACGGTACTTCAAAACTGTCAATGGGAGCCTTGTATGAAGGATGCCGTTTGTGAATAGCATTGGCAAAAATACTTTTTGTGGTTTTGCTTTCATTTTGAAGAGACTTCACAATCTGCAGCTAAGTTTTTAATATCACCTAGGGTCACAGAATCCAACAAAAACAAACAACCTTATCTTCATGATAAATCTCGACTTATGCTTTCACAGATTAGAAACTATCTAATCCTCTTTGTGGTTTCTAACTGTTTCTGTAACCATAAGTAGTCTTGGATTAATAAGAAGATAAAGCAGATAGTTTACAATGACATTTTTTGTCACATCTCCAATGTAGTCAATTTTCTCTATGAATCGAACAGTCTTCAATTTCTTCATAGCAATTCACAGCAGTAAACCACTCCAAAAAAAAAACAATCATGTTTCAAACATTTACTCAATCTTACCAATATTGCAACATATTTTTCCATCATAGCCCCCTCACCTGCGAACACAAATTCGAGCTCAGTACAACCAGGCCACATTCCAGCAAGGGCCAGAAGAAATACATGCACAAGCACAATGTATAATTTCCTGCTACAGAATAACATGACGAATAGTAGTCAGCAGCAACAATCTCATTCCAAAAGTTGCTATTACCTGATGATCCCATGTGCGAATGCCATGCTAAGAAAGAGGGAAAGTGCAACTATGAGACAAATTTGAACTCCGTTTACTTGTGACTCCCTCCCTTCTGCTGAACAGTGCGAATTTGCCCCAAAGAATAAACTTGGAATGCTTTTTTACTAGCTTGACCACGTTTTATTTGACAAAAAAGATACCACGAAGAAAAAACACAATTAAATCCACCCTTTTACCCTCCAAAATATCACATGACAACACACTAATATTTGTCAGTCGATGCCTGAAAAACATCAACCCGGCTTAGAAATTTGAGTAGAAAACACTATTAAATCCACCTCTTACCCTCTAAAATAATACTCTACAAGAAACACTGAATAGACAATCAGTCTAAGCAAGAATAAATTTGGTTATGACAATAAATCGAATTTAGTAAATAATTACCCTTAATTCACAGGAATGAAATACAAAAAGTGTTCAAAGCCTGATCTTTCCCTCAAAATGAGGTCAAGAACTTAATACAAATGTTTGTCCAGTTAACTGACAGGTTATTCAATGAAGAATTCATCTAATTAAATGCAAAGGTACTTGCAGGAATTCTTCTCACAAACTCTTTTGGTTAATACTGAGAATGGAACCCTTTGGTGGTGGGACAGGTGTATCGTGAGCAATTCTCCATGAGGTCACTGAGTTCCTGCATTCACTCCTGTCGAATCTGACCTTCCACTTTCAGGTCCTCTCTTACTCTCCCAGCTTCTCACTTTTTTATTCACAACTTCCCTCCAAGTTCTATCAGTCACCCCCTCTGGCATAACTTGTGGAAGCCTAAAACAAAGTACTTGGAAAACTTATGTAGATCGTAATCATTTCGGTGCACTTTGTGGGAAATTTCTCACATAATCCTCACAGAACAACACATAATGAACATAAAGACAACAAAGAAAAAACATACAGAAATTAATTATGGTTGTTAATAAATCATAAATGAGAAAATAAGTTTAAACACATAATAAAAATAACCAAAGGTGGAATCAAGTTACATAAAATTTGTTACGATATTAACACATACACTTAAAAAATATGGTTAGTTCCATACCTTATGAAGTCATTCATAATATCTAAAAGAAAGTGTCAATTTAGGATGAAGTGGTAGTGAATACACTTCCAGATTATGCCAAAATTATATACTATTTACAAGGTACAAGCTTAAATCGATTTATTAGCCTGTGGCACTTCTCCCAGGAAACAAAAGCTGATATATTGGCCTGTGGCTTTAATAGGGTCTTCAGATGGCTAGGTGCACATGAATGGGCTAGTTTAGGATGATGTGCTTTTGTAGCCTTTCCAGACCCAACACACTCACTCCTGTGATGCTTACCCCATATTTATATATCCAGGCTATAATGGTTTCACTCAGGTATAAACTAAGCCTCCAGAGTGGAATCATCAGCCAGGTTGACTTTTGATGACACATTGTTGAAAGTCACTGTATTACCATTGTTCTTAATCAAACAAATCAAATACATCTGTCTTACAAGCAGATTGTTGAATACCTCATTGCATTCTTTTCTAAGGGAATACATAGTAGTGATCAATCTTCATACCTTTGAAAATGTATTTAGTATTGAAATAAACAATGTCGAAAATAAAGCTTGATGCTTGTAATGCAGTAAAAGTTTCCATTAACAGTGTATTATAAAAATTCCTATATCTAAGGTTTTCACAGAACAGAGTTCTGGTGTGATAAAGGCCACTGGGAAACAGCAGTACACTTTCCTAGTTATAAAATGTTCAGCAAAAACAAAATTCAGCCAATTAAATTTTCCATGAAAAATATCTGAAATAAAAATTCTTGGTCTGTCTAATATAAAACATAACCTACAATCCTCTGGGTGTCTTTTTCTGATCTATATAATGTAGTCTTAAACTCTACTAATCCATCTATTAGTACTTGGATGTATCATGACCTATATTTTTGCATGATGCTGTACTTTGGCAAAGTATAAATCTTGTTGTGTTATTACTCTTTCCTCTTCCTAAAACTACATAGTTGACCATGAGCAAAAACATCATCCCTTAAATCTAATCCTACAATATCCAATGTTTGTCCCTGTGATTTATTTATCGTCATAGCATATGCCAATTTGATGGGGAATTGTGTGTGAAGTAGGGTTACACCAGCTCTTCTAGCTTGAAATTTAAAACATATCCTTGGAATGAATAACGTTTTAGAGATATCCTGACCAGAAACATACATTTCTTAGAGTCTTTTCCAATCCTTTTCACAATCAATTTTGTATCATTCACTAAAACATCATCAAAAAAAATATTTCTGATTGAAATATGATCTGGGATTCCAGGCTCAGAAATTGAATTAATGAAATTATCACTAAGAAATTCCATATCATGATTTTCAACAGCAGTTTCCAATGTATGTGTACTGAACAGAGCAGTTAACTCTCCATTTTGTTAAGAATGGTTAAGTTTATCTCATCAATGCAACCATTTGTACTTGCTAATATTGTTCTCTTACAACACAACTGAGGATTACTTCAAATTTTATTTGAATGAATAAAGTAAGTTCATCCAAATTGTCAGTATGATTAAACAGTGAAAACTTGAAAATTTTATGCTGTACTTCATTGAATCTGTCACTGACCCACCTTTTACAACAGGAGCAGTTTGTCTGAAATTATCAGCAAGCAAAATTAGTTTTCCACCAAATAAAAGTATTTTGACATAGATCCCTTAATGTTCTGTCAAATGCCCCAAGGCTTTGTTTCTGACCCATGAAAACCTTATCCCATATAATTAAGCTCTTCTAATTGATTCATCTCTTTCACTATTTGCTTTTATGTTGCAATAAGGTTGACTGGAAGAATCTTGGGGCAGTCTAAAGGTTGAATAAAAACCCACCTCCTTTATAATTCAGTGCTGCTATCCCTGTTGAGGCTGTACAGAGTACAATTCATTGCTGTCTTCTCAAAGTCTCCTTTATTGTACATTTAGGAGATCATGAGGATGATCTGGGAGCACATCTGCAAGCATCCACTCCAGCCAATCTAAGAGAAATCCTCCCCTCTTGTCCTCCTCCATATATATCAAACCAGCCTAATGGCTGATCTGGCATACAGGGAATCAAAGGATGGTGCTTGAGGGATGATCAGACGGGTTGAACACTATGGGGATGTACCTCCAGGACACGTGAAGTGCCAAATTCTTTATTAAAATCGCATATAATGATTGATAATATGGATACATAAATAGTGCTCCTTGGCCCTTACATAGTGAATGCAGGATGGGCAGATTATCTGAGTACACAGCTAAATATAATGGCACCATGATGATGGTGACCGAGAGGGCTGCACTTCCTTTAGCCTCATGATGGGTACTTCGTCTGGAAAGGGGATGATCTCTTCTATATCCAATGCTGGACATATGAAGGCCATCTGCCAAGACAGCATCCACAAATACGTGCAGGTGGGTGGAGGGCGTTTACAAGGCCCTTAAATGTTTCTTCTGTCCAGAGGTCTTGCAGCCATGCCAGTTTCCCATTTAAACACATCTGAAACTAAAAACAACAGAAGCCATAGCAAGTACAAAATTCTGCTGCCTTAGGAATGTCTTTTTGCCTCAGAGGAAGAATGATGTTAATGAAATGAAGGGGCTTGACTAGGGAAAAGGCATGAGTTGAACTGATAGAGTAACAATGAACTATTTAGGTGTCAATATTGACTGGTTGGTTTGAAAATGCACTTGTCCCATTTCAATGCCCAATTTGTTTCTAGGAAGTTAGCGATTTCTAGGGTAATGGCCTCAGTAGGGGTTCCTACTAGGAGCCATTGTGTAGATATGGGATATTTGTTGCCTCAGAACTTAGTTTACGAAATCCTTTGTTGCTAACTTTTCTCCTACTATCCATAATAATATGTTTATTCGCCCAAAGATCAAGATACATTCCAATGATTGTGCATGATAAAGAGCACCTCAGGAATATTAATTAATAATAAACAAAATTATAATTTATCATATCAATCTTTCAGCTAATAAACAAAATTCTGGTCACAGTATAAATACATTCATATTTTGGCTAAGACAAAGGTATGATAGTTTATTAGTTTTTCTTCATTTTTGATGAGATTGGGCAAGTGATTGTAGAGCCTAACAGACATTGATCTTGTTCCTTTAAGTCCATATTAAGCCTAGAGAAGTACTATAAGTATAGTATAGATGTATATTGTTAGAAGTTCCAGTATTGTATGTGTGAAGGACATTATTTTTTAAGAAATCAGATTCATGGTTCTTAACAAAAAGAACTGAGTTATAGGTATAAATACATGGAACTGGTAAAAGTTCTAGCATCTTAAAAAGAGGACAGCAATGGGCTCTATAGTGCTTGTTACATTTACATCTCACAACCTTTCATATCATCTCACAATTTGTTTTAGGAAAATTTTATTTAAAGATGGTGAAGATCCCCAGAGTATTATTCCATAGGATACTCATGAAAAAGTCCTTAATGTAACATTTTGAGAACTTCAATACTAACAGTATGTTTCAAAATTGAAATTTGATAAAAAAATACCATCAAGTTTTTTACTGAGTTGTAGGATATGAACATTCCATTTAAATTAGAATTGATAAATAAACCAAGAAATTTTTAAGTTTTCTGTTATTAGATAATCAGCAGATGCTCGATATATAACATTCTTTGTAAGAGGTTTCTTTCTGTTTAGTGATAGTAGTTCAGTGATTCCCACACCATTTCATCATTTTTCTATGAATGTTTCACCCATTTTGATAAGTTTGCTCCGTTAAACATTTGCTGTAAGAATGCTGACCTCATTGGCATACATTATTGAACTGCTGCATGCAGAAAGATTGAAGTTCTTGGGTGTTTCATCTATGTTTATCAAAAAAGGATTGGACCCATGGGGGACCCCTATGCTATTAGCTATTGTTAGTGATTCACAGGTAATTCCTTCTTTCTTAATTAAAACCTTTTGTTGTCAATTGGCAAGATATGTCTTTAACCAGCTATGTGTAACACCTCTAATTCCTAATGATTCACATTTAGAGAGAAGTATATTATGATCTACAGTGAAGGGGATGTTTTGTTGATTGCAAATGAGGTTCCCAAATAATAAATCGTAAATGGCTTGAAGTATTTAGTTACACGTAATGGTGGATTACGGAAAAGCACGTGGCTGCTACAGGCAGTAGGTAATTGCACAAGTCTGATGTTGTTGTTACCAAGAAAGTGGGATTCCTGCATTGGCCACTGGTTTTTCCAGAACAATTGCCGATCCGTGAAACATGGTGCTGCTCACAGGTCGTCGCCACAACAGTATCAAAAGCCCAAGTCAAAAAATATCCCCATTACTTTATTTTTAGCATTAATTTCTTTTATTATGAAATTGATGACATTAAAAAGTGTTTGTTCTGTAGACATGTTTTTTCTGAAACTAAACTGATTGAACCTGAGCAGATTATGCTTATTTAGGTAGTTTATTAATATTGTACAAAATACATGTTCAAAAAGTTTTGCAAATTGAGGGATTAGGGCTATGGTCGGTAATTTTGTGGGTTTTTTCTACATTCTTTATTTTTGAAAACTGGAACTACTTTTGACATTTTTTTATTGAGTCTGGGAATGCTCTTTCTTCTAATGATCTATTTATGAGTGTTGACAAGGGAGCTTTAAGTGAATGTACACAATCTTTTAGGATTTTTCCACTTCACCATCTATATCAGAGGCTTTCTTTTTTCCAATGTTGTTTATATGAGTAACTCATTCTCACTGCAAGGATAGAGATACAGTATTATGGGTATTTGCTTGATTGCAAGATGGTTCAGTTACAGTCCTCTGGTTGATTTAAGAAAAAGATGTTGAATATATTTGTAACTTCTATAGGATTTGATATAATTGTGCCATGGTCAACTAGGAGTGGAGTAATTAAATCTTTATTTTCCTGAGATGAGTTACTCTTGAATCATTCCCAAGCAGTTTTTTTAATATTGAAATCATTGAAATCAGCATTCATTATTTTATGATCTTTGTATTCTTTTTTTGATTTCCTGATAAGCTTTCTATATTGACTTTTAAGGAAGTTCACATCTTGATGCATTGAATTGTCATTAAATAATTTTACTTGTGCTGACTTAGTCCGAATCAGGTCTGCTATATATTTTAATTCAGGAGTCATCCATTTATTTTGTGATAATATATTTTCTTGTATGGCACAAGCGGAAAATTCATATTAAGATAGTACAAGAAGATGGTATAAAAATTTTGAAAATCAATGTTGAGTGAATTATTTGTAAGAGCACTTGACCAATCCTGTTTTTTCAGTTGTAAGCAAAAGTTTACTTTGGAGTCGCTGAAAATTCTACCATATCTGAGAGGGTATGGAGTAGAAATGTTATTGAAAATGGACATTATCGCTGAGTGATCAGACAAAGCAGGGTCGAAGCCTCATTTGATTCAATGTATTCTGTGCATAATAAGTCCAGTAGAGATTGTGAATTAGCTGTTATTCTGGTAGGAAAATTTACCGACAGTTTCAAATTAAAACATCTAACAAATCAGACAAATTGTGTTAAGTTACAATCACCAGTTAGAATAATTTTAGGAAGAGATGAACTCCTGGTTACAGAAAATAGTAGCTCTTCTAATTTTTGGAGAAATCTAGCAAGAGGGGGACCTATAAATTAAAAGTAGTATGAATGTTACCATGCTCTTTGTGAACTTACCTGTAGCACATTTAAACGTTTTTTCAATATTAATATCATGTGGATTATACGAAATATTTTCAAGAATAAGTTCATTATTTATATAAATTACCACTCCACCATGATGGTAGTTTGCCCTACAATAAAAATTCTCAACTTTATATCCAGGAATTACCATTGTGATATCACTTAAGTAATGTTCACAAAGACAGATGAAATCTGGCTTCTCATTTATGCCTAAATATTCTAAATCTTCGAGCTTCTTGTTAAGCTTTGAATGTTCAAAACAAGTACCTTAAAAGTACTATCAACTGATCATGAGAATTGTGAATCAGTTCCTAATCAGGCAGGCTTGGGTTTATTTATACCATTACTATATGTAGTGTAATATATATAGATAGCGTCTCCACATGTTCCACCAAATTGTGGCTCCCGTCATTCTCACTTAGATTCACTTTCAGAAGTTGTTTCCTGCTGT
The DNA here is from genome assembly GCA_036926295.1 of Pachydiplax longipennis. Classification (NCBI taxonomy): domain Eukaryota; kingdom Metazoa; phylum Arthropoda; class Insecta; order Odonata; family Libellulidae; genus Pachydiplax; species Pachydiplax longipennis. Next base: position 4,544,780 of record JAVFKF010000024.1, on the reverse strand, counting down.
ACTTGTATGCAGCTTTATCATAAAAAGTGTTCTAGGTTGAGTGACATTCAAGGTAAGGCCTTATGTGACACTGATTTCCTATTTTGGAAATGTTTCTTATGTTGTACACCCAAGCTTTCATTTGCCAACATGGCTAATGACATTAGTAAAAGGCTGAACTGAGTTATCTCCAAGAAGCCTTTGAGAAATGCATATATATATGTCCACGAAACATGTATTGTTACCCAATGCTGCATCTGCTTATCTATCAATCCCAGTCTTCAAGCATCCAGGATACCTCAAAGTTTGAGAATACATCTGTGCAATTCCTTGAACCTCCGGACTTCTCTTCATCAGTCATAAAGAAACTGAAGTTAGCTCTGACATCGAATCGGCTAGTATCTCAGGAAAGTAAAAGTGCGGTGATGGTTTTGGTGTATTTACATCAAAACGTGGAAAGAGATCTAATGCAATTGTTGGAAATAATTCACAATCCTCGGACAGTAGTGGCTCTACAAGTGTCCTTCATTGCATTTATGTTTGTCACGTTTCATGTAAATCATCTGCTGATGATGTAGTGCAATACCCATCAAGTAAGTTCTCGAAATATGATTTTTTATGTGAGGAATTTATGACCAATGAGGTTAATTGATCCTTTAAAGTCTATATACCTCTGTCCTTACATGATGGCCTACTTAAGATTTCATTTTTTTATTATTGTTCTATGCTGCGAGTTGACTTTTGCCAGGTGGCAGCATCTTACATAGTCATGATCATAAACTATTTTTACAATACCAGAAAGAACTATTTACACAATACAAGACAAATGATATTTATGAACACACATATGAAGATCACATACACATCACTACATCACATATATATTAAAACTACCTTAATACCCTCACCCATACAAGCCAACATTCAGTAAATCTATAAATGAGTTTTCAAGCAAGGTTTTTCAGGGTTCCTGATAGGCCTTCACGGCTACCGAAGCGGTCCCGGGTGCACGTAGTCCCCGCCGTACTTCACCCAATCCCCTACTCATCTTACTTTCCGTCCTCAGCAGGCTCACAAATCTTTTATCTTTTTAAATTTTTTCTTAAATCCCCTCAATGATTTTGGGAAAGGCTCTGCCTCTGCAGGTAAACTATTTCAATTTTCAATCGTTCGGTTCAAGAAGCAAAATTTACTCGTATTAGTTTTTTTGTTTCATATAGTTATATGAAGGATGTTCTGTAAACACTTTAAAGAAAATTGCTAGTCTTTGGTCTGTTCTTTGTGACTCTAAACTATTCCATCCTAATTCTTTCAACATCCTCGTTACACTTTCTTGCCTGTCATATCTTCCTAAGACAAACCTAGCTGCCCTTCTCTGTACTTTTTCAGGAATTTTCTTGAGTCCTACTTCATGCAGATCCCACAAGCACTCTCTATATTCTAAAAGCAGCCTAACTAGCGATTTATACGCTATTTCTTCTTTCTTGCTTGATTTTTTAAGTGTTCGTATGACATAATTTAGCGCTTTATTAGCTTTCATTACTACCTTTTCTATATGCGCATTCCAATTTAGATTACAACTGAAAGTTATCCCTAGATATTTAATCTTGTTTTCCTTCGGTATTTCATAATCACCTATACTATATGAATATTGTTTTATTTTTGTTAAAACTAATGGCTCTACATTTACTTGAATTGATATCTAACCTATTTGCTCTTAACCAGTTAAGCAGGGAGTTTTTTGCAGTTCTTCACTATCAACTTCATTTATAATTTTTTTTGTATGTAATACAATCATTGGCAAATAATCTGACTCTAGATTTAACTGCATTTGGCATGTCATTTATGAATGTAAGAAACAATAATAGTGTATAATGGTCCTAACACACTTCCTTGCGCAACTCCTGACGTTACCTCTATTTCAGTCGATTGTGAATCGCCAATTTTTACTTTTTGATATCTGCCTTTAATAAATGATTCTATCCATTTAACTAGTCTACTGTCTAGCCCCATAAAGTTCTTTTTTTTCATAAGAAGGTCATGGTCTACAATGTCGAATGCTTTGGCTAAATCTATCACTATGGCATCGACCTGTTCTCCTTTATCCTGAGCTTCTACTAGATCCTGATGTAAACTTAACGTCTGAGACACACATGAGTATCCCTTCCTAAAACTGTGTTGGAATTTGTTAAGCCAACCTTTCGTTTCCCAAAAATCTTTTAAGTAATCTGAAATCATTCTTTCAAACAATTTGCAAACAACACTTTTTAAACTAATGGGTCTTTAATTCTTAACTGATTTTTTATTTCCTCCCTTAAGTATGGGTACTACTACGGCAGTTTTCCAATCTTTGGGAATTTGGTTATTACTGATGCATATGTGGAATATTCTTCTAAGGTAAGGGACGATTTCCCGATCTCCCAGTTTAATGATTTCATTTCTTATTCCGTCTGGTCCCGAAACCGAAAAACGTCCGACTGCTCATCTGACGGAAAACTGCTCATTGTGGCTTAATAATGTACTGGTTGGGAAGTTCTACCCACTCAGGAAGGTTTTGGTGCAATAATGTCAAAAGAGGCAAATCATGCAGCTCTTGTTTCTTCTTTGGAATGTGTCAGTGAAGAACCAACATTTTGCTATAAATCCTCAAATTGTACTAGTGTAACTGCAGATTCTTCCCCTGTAACTAACCTCAGTTCCTCTGCTGCCATTTCCTCTAATACCACTCCTACTGATATTCCCAGGCAAATCCATTTAGATAGGGGCAGGGAGAATTCTGTTGCTCATCTCCAAAAGTCCATGTGCTGTAAAAATAATTTTCGATGTTAATCTTCTGCTGGTATTGTCACCCTAATGAAACTACCAATATCAGCTATATTTTTTTGTTTACCATGAACTTTAGGAGCAATATAGGCATGAGGTAAACCATGTTTTCGGAACTCAATTACATATTTATATAAATGACATTCCAAAGTAGTTTTCCACTGTGAATCAATTTCTGCAGACTCAGGCAAGTCTAGTGTATGCTCGAGAGAAATTAATTCCTAGGGGAAAGAGTGAGTTTCCTTTGGAATATTCTCAAAAAGTTGCATTTTTCTGTCTGTTTTATTGCCTTCCATTTGGATGCAATCAGTGGGGCATCAAGTCCTTTGTTTTTACCTTTTGATTTTTTAACAAAATTCCACATTCTCAATGTTTTCATCATCCTTTTTGAGATCATCAATTTCCCATTCAAATGGTTAATATTTGTTGTAATTTATTTTGAATGTTTTTTTCCTAAGGTAAAGCAACAAGTTTTCAAATGTTTTCCTTCTTGGTTTTTGGAGCATCAGTGAGTATCACTCCATTCCTGGTTGTTTTTAACTGTATGAGTATTAACGTTCGGTGCTTGTAATTTGTGTTTTAGTTCTGTGTTCCATTTTAAAAGTTTAACTCTGGCTTGGTCTACTGCATCCCAATCTTTTATTCTTTATTAAATGCTACAAATGACATTTGTAGCATTGGTGTTTGGAAATTTTTTGCTACTTTTAAGAAGTCCAGTTTTAATGGATGAATGGTTTATTAGATAAATTATAAACTACCATGAAATTTAAGGTTCTCTGATTGCTGACAAGTTGGATGCTGTGGGATTTGGCAGTTTTATTTCTTTTGCTTTGAAATGGAGACCTTGATGCTAACACCTCCAATTCAGGTATTTTCCTTTCTAACACATATCCTGGAATTAATAAGGACCCATGTGCTTTGGCAACTAGGGCCACATTGATGTGGCTAAGATGTAAAACATTATTTTGGTGGCTTTTAAAATTAGGTTTGCATTTGCCTCCATTATTGTGATGGTCTTATTCATTGAGGAAAGTAGATTCAGTGACATGGTTAAAGAAAAAGACCTCGGAAACTGTGTTCTCTCTATCTAATTGTGCTAGATTGAGAATCCATGTTTTCATTTTCTCCCTCCAGTCTACCCTGGTGGGAATTGGCACTTGTGCATATGAAATTCCCTCTCATCGCAATTTTTGAAAATGGTGTTAATTTATAGGTGGCGCTAAGATTGAAATTACCACAGCTGCAGAGGGGGCTTCATTTGTGAGTTTAACATTATTGCTTATCTTTTCAATTTGTAAACTTATAGGGTCCATGACTGTTGATGACCTGTGCAATTACAGGGAATTCATTCTCAACAATTGAAAAATCATTAATTTGCACAAATTGCACATTAATTGGCGCAAATTATGAGGACTTAGGCCTAGCTTTTTTTTAAGTATTTTAATCTTATTTTTAAGGTTTGATATGTTGAATAGCTGCAGTAATATATAGGGTGGTTTCCTTTGCAATTTGTACATACAGCCAGCTTGTTAGTGCACCCCTGAGAGAAATACCCAGAACCACACTTAATACATCTATCTGGCTGTTTATGCCCATAGCCTCAACCATCCCCAAAAAATATCCTATTGATAATTTAAATAGAATGGAAACCAGTGGGATTAGCCTTTACTGGGACTGCAAAATTAATTCACAAAAAAGAAGAGATAAAAGAAATATGCGGTGGAAAGAAAGTATAGGATGTTGCATACCTGGTCTTGGTATCCAGCCATTTCTGCAATCAAACCTCTTCATAAGTGATGCTCATTTAGTGAGAGCTCTCTTTTGGCCATACTAAAGAAAAACACAAATACGCCATTACTCATCATGTCATCCCCATTATGAAGGGGAAAATGGTTTGGAATGGCCAATCCGCTATCACATAAACACTATAGTTTTTGGCTGATGGTTTGCTCCTTGCCTCCATTTGGAAAAGGGTAAAGGTTCTGAGTGGGATGGATATTTTCACTTTTCTCTATTGTCCCAGGTTGAATGTGTTGTTTTAATTGGTAAACTTTTACGGTTGTGAGTCTCTCATCTTACAAACAGTCATGCGATGTGTTACAACTTACAAACAGATATGCGATAAGTGGATATTAAAATTAGGAAGTCCTTGATAATTAAATTCTATTTTCACAAGATAGAATGTTTAAAAATTTATTTCATTCATTAAAATATACTTGTTAAAAATCTTTAGAGTAACTACATTGTAAAATTATTCTTCTCCTGGCATTTGGTGTAAAAGGTCTCATTGTGTAGGACATGCAAAGCTTTATATAAAGCAGTACACAATTCACCATGTTATCTGAAAAACTTGTTTGACCATCATTGTTATTATTTATGCTGGCAATATGTATCTGCTCCATGGACAACAATGTCGGGCTTGGTAGAGAAATTGGGGAATGAGCATTACGAGAGGCCACAGATGATGACAATGAGGAGGGTCTATTCCTGGTAGCCACTATCTGCTAACTGTAATCACTGCTATGCTCGCTCAGTGGCCCACTGTCCAGAGTGGACTATTTCATAGAGGTTTGGCTGAATTCATGGTCAGTGCCTCTTCTAACCTTGCTGGACCCTATGCACACTCATTTGGGTGTATCTGCCTTGCATTGCTATCTGAGTAGACATTAAAGAAAAGAAAAGTTAGGAATGGTCTGCTCATTTCTTGTCAGTTCTTGAAACTTCTGGAACTATGCAGATCAGAATTGAACTCTCATAAGGACAAGAATGAATCCTGTAGGTTGAAAAATGGGGCATGCCCCATGAGGGAGAGTTATTGAAATGAAAAATGGCAGTTTAGATCAAAATAGAGTGGCCTTTGTTCATCCCTATAAGGGCCAGTTTCTACCACTGTTATTATGGGATTGATCAATCAGCTGCAGTTCCATTGTTCAGCAAATCTTTGGAGAACTTCTTTCAATTTTGCAGCAGCTCAGCTATAACTAATAAGCCTTCCCACTTCTATGATACATATATTCTATTGCAATTCAAAATTTTTGATTACATAACATGTAATAATGAGAACAAATTTTCTCATTGCAATGTTTCCCTGTTCGACTGTGATTCATTTTGCCTTAATTGAAGTAGGCTTCTTAAGATTAAAGTGGAGTAACATGTCAATTAGGAGGCTAAAAGGTCCTTGTGGGCTTAACCCATGCAAGCTCTCTATTTAAGTTTCAATTTCAAATCAGTCCTGCTAGTATTGTCACCCTAATGAAACGACCAATATCAGCTATACTCTTTGGTTTACCATGAACTTAAAAAGCAATATGAACATGAGGTAAACCACGTTCTTGGAACTCAATCACATACATTATATAAATGACATTTGCAAGTAGTTTTCCACTGTGAATCAATCTCGTTAATTCTGCAAGCTTAAGCTGAAAAACTCGATTGCATAAATATGGGATATCAAGCTCAGTTTCTTCGTTACTGAGACCTTTCTGAATTTCAACCCACTGTGGATTTCATGTTAAAGTAATGAAAAAGCTATGCCTGTCTTTTTTGGAAACTAAAGCCATCCCATTTTGCATTTATAATTTCATATATGGGCTGTGAGTAAAGGAACTGGATAGGTTTCTCTATCTTGGGCCTTCCTTCAGCTTCAACTGTCTCATCTATTGCTTGCCTTGAGGCAACCATAAGAATCTCCTATATAGTGCAACATTATTAACAACTTCAGCTTCTTTGCAGTCCAAACAACCTGTGATATGTTCTTCCCTGTATTTTAACTAAAGGTAGCCTTTTATTATGAAAAAAATGTTTAATACCATGGGAAACATTAATGCTGAAAATGCAAAAATATTGCTGTAACTTCTTGAATTTTTCAAGTTCTTATAAGTATAGCAAGGAGCATTTAAAATGGGATGAAAGCCAAAGAAGTGTCTATTGCTATACGACAGCACCATTCCTTCCAGCCTATCTGCTCATCAATTAAAACAGCCTGCCAATTATTGCATTTTGGACATAGTGGATCTAACACCGTAGGAATTTTCAGAGCTATACAGGTGATATCATTTAAGTCATTCCCTGATTGCCATACAAAGCGTAACATTTGTCTAATATTACATAACGCTTCTGGTAAAAAATAACTCATTCTTTTATGTGCAGCCTCTTCCACAGGTTGTGAAAACATATATTTTTTTTTATTTTTAAATTATAGATGTCATTGGATTTGTGTCTAATGTTGACATGTAAACATAAGAAGAGAAAAGAAAGGAAATTTAAAAAATTTAGGTGCTGTAACAGTTTAGCATTTTTGTATATTCAGGATATTTACAGATAATCTATTTTAATTAGTGTTAATATATTTGCATCTGTTATCATTATCTTTTATGTCATCCTACTGTAGATATATATCACGTAGAACATATTATAAATAGGTATAAGTCTGTATGAGATGGTTTTCAATACACCCAGTGTGACCTAGGGAACAATTTCCTAGCACTAGATGAAGACATGGAAGAAGGGTTGTTCTCCTCCTTCTCCATGGTGAATTTTAACTTCTCATTTTGGCTGTTCGTATGCTCTATGAAAGTTTGAAGTACTTCAAGGCCATGTGGCCAAATTATCCTACCCAGCATGGAGTCATACAATTGGGATGCTACATACCCTTGTGGTTGCCAGGGCTACCTGAGGAGTATTTCTTGCATGCACCCTGGGTGTAGTTGCAAGAATTTTACCTGAGGGACCCTACAATCCCACCTTCATCCATCTCCCTCCAAACACACCACTAAGGATTGCCTTATGCAGACTTGGGCAAGTGTAGTGTATGCTCAAGAGAAAATGAATTCCCTAGGCACTACATGCCGATTGACCAGGGTGTGCTGGCTTCCCATTTACAGCAAAACCAGCGCCAAAGAACTGTGTTGTGCCAATGGTTGGCAATCAACCTCCAGGACACCCATCTCCACTTAGCTGGTCTCCATGTACCGCAAACGTGGGTGGATATTTGGTCTGTTGGCATGACGAAACACAGACAATTGATTCACAATACTGTTTGGGCCCTTGCTGAACGAGGGGTTTGTTTTTGGGGGTTTCTCCTTGCCTGATTAAATGCAGGGGAAAGGCACAGCAATTCCAGAGACATCTAATTGGACAGTCTTACTTATGGATTATGGGTAAACCATACAATCTGGGTGAAATGGGATTCATGTAAATATGTTTTGGGATCTTAAATTGCACTCTGGGACAGTTTTGTCACCAAGTTTGGAAATAAATGGTTGGGGTCATTAAGGGAGCACTTAAGATATGCTTTATTGATTATTGTGGAGATTTTTTCACTATTATTGAGTATCAACATACAGTCGCCCTTATCCACTTTTTTTATCTCTAAGTTATTATTTAAAGTCATGCTTAATGTTCTGTATCACTTGTTGACAACTTTGGGAGTCACTATTGGCAAAATTTCAGGCAAAGAGTTTGCTCCATGGTGTCTCACAACTAGTGATTCCATTTTTGAGAACAATTCCACATTCAACAGTTGGATTTTGTATTAAGTGACTGACAGATGTGGGGCAATGCCCTTCAGAGAGGACACCAAAGTCAATATCGCACAAGTTGTGCTCTGAGAGAAGACCACCTTATCATGGAAATCGTGAGGAGTGCTAGAAACTATGGCCATATCCTTTGTGGAAGACTTCTGTTTTTCAAGGAAGAGTGTGAATTCAATTACAGCCCTTTTATTAAAGACAAAGTCACTCACTCTCTGTTGTGAACCCAAGTAGTCAATTGCAAGCCACTCTACCCAGAGGAAGATTTGGGTCAGCTCAAGATGCACAAAACAAGGGAATTTATTTATTACATCATACCAGCAATACTTCTTCATAACTGTGCCTAATCTCCTGATAACTCTTTGTATATAGTAATAGTTTATTCTTAAGGAGTTACTATAATAACAATAACTCTTTCCTAATCCGTGCCTTGGCAGCCCTTCGAACAGCAAACATGGATGCTATCATCTTATCAGTATTCTTCAATTGAACCTAGGATGGAGTCAATACAAGTTCTACTATTGTATTTTTTCTTGTGGTAAACATTTGGAGAGGCAATACAAAATTTAATGGAGAGTTTCTGACAGTTTGGCCTCATAAGCATTACTGACTTTACAAACAAAATCAATTGTGTGAGACTTAACCTAATGGTATTAAGTTGCAACAGTAGCTAGCTGAGGGAGAATGAAACTATTAATACAAATAGGTTACTACAAATATAAACATATGACCCAGATTTCTATGCATGGAATCATCTTTAGGCGCAAACAGCAGACACTCAGAATGTATAGGGAAGAAAAGGTGGAGGGTAGAGATAGAGTTAAAGGAAGAGCAGAGGCAGGATAGGAGATGTGGGTAGAGACATGGTGTTGGACATTGTGTGGAGGTGAGAGAGAGGTTAGAGAGAATGGCAAAGTTAGGGGGAGAGGGAAAGTTCAATGAGGATGGGTGAAAGTTAATCAAGGATGCATTTATTAACAATATTACACCTCTTGCTCTTTATACACTTTAGTATTTCCAACTGCTGTAATGCATCTAATTGTTTACCCTTTGTTGCAGAATGTCAAGGCTGCATCAAAACTCAATAGTATGGCCAAAATCAACCAAATTTCAAGCAAAATGAGATTTGTCATGATGATTGTTTAAAAAAGTCTAAATATGCTTGTTTCTTATTAAAAATTTTCTTCCCATTTGCCCAAAGTAAACACATACATTACAAAATACTAACCAATATCATTAGCTGATAAAAACAACTAACTAATATAGTAAACTAACTTAAATAACAAACTAATTATCAATAAATAAATAACAAAAAGTTTACATTGGGCAACTATGCAGCCTTGCCATTCAGCAACAAAGGGTAAACAATTAGATGCATTACAGCAGTTGGAAATACTAAAGTGTATAAAGAGCAAGAGGTGTAATATTGTTAATAAATGCATCCTTGATAAACTTTCACCCATCCTCATTGAACTTTCCCTCTCCCCCTAACTTTGCCATTCTCTCTAACCTCTCTCTCACCTCCACACAATGTCCAACACCATGTCTCTACCCACATCTCCTATCCTGCCTCTGCTCTTCCTTTTACTCTACCTCTACCCTCCACCTTTTCTTCCCTATACATTCTTTGAGCATCTGCTGTTTGCGCCTAAAGATGATTCCATGCATTGATACCAGAATTGTCTGTTGCATTTGTTGTAATGTATTGGTATAAATTAATTTATTCTTTCTCAACCCACTTCTGTTGCCATGGAATACCACTACTTTAAAGCTCACACATTCATTTTTTTGTACTTCCTTTTGTTGCTGACATTGTCTTCTGACAACGGTCTCATCATTTATTCAGGTGATAAGATTAAATTTTCATCCATATGTGTTCAGTTGGTGATCAATGTTGGATTATCATTTATGCAATATAGATATATGATTTATTGGATAGTGTCTACATTACTTGTCAGGGCTTCACCAAAGCATATCTTGTTTCCAACACTCTTGGAAAGTTCTAATTGCATTTATGTGCAGTTGCTCAACTATTTAAACTGTTACTCTGCAGCAGCTTTGGCTTCAAATCTCATGAGAAGCCAAAGAGCACTCATTATCCCTCTGCAGTGGAAATAGGATTATGCATAAGCAATCCACTTCTGGTTTATTAATTAGGGTTCTTCCCATTTCACTTTTAAATATATTATTGGAAAGTGGTAGACATCAATTTCGCAAACTACCGTATCTGCAGCAAGCATTCTTTCCACTTACAAGGCTTGGGTGTCAGTTGAGTTATTGCAATGAAATACTACCTTTTCCTTTTAACATGTGTTTTGACTTATTTAGATCTTTCCATAATTTAACAAGGAGTTCAACTACTCCAACTGAAACTATGTTGCATGTAACTTTGTACTTCTCCTTGCAGCTCTTTCCATAATATTACTTCAACTTCTTTTCCTTGCCTTACCTCACCCCAAATGCACTGGTATGAATCTGTTCAAGCTTATCTCTGTGCAAGGGCACCATGGTAAATGAAATGATGCACACTTAATAAAATCCATAGCTGTATTTTTCAAGGCGACTAGTTTCATCAATGAATTGACATTTTCTGGCACATCTGTCAAGTAAGTACAAGAAATAGTGATCGGTAGAGGAGAGTGAAGGAATTGAGTGTGAGGGGAGGGAGTGGGAAATGTTGGGGGAAAAGAAACAAAGTTGTCAATGAATGAGAGTTGAGGTGTGAAAGGTTTGGGGAAAATGTATTCATTGTTATGTGTAGCTTTTATTCCCGATTGCCTGTGCCATCCAGACAATTACTAGTGAGGAGGACTGAGATGATATGGCATAACTTGTTGTGGATCATAATGAAATATGACTGAGGGACAATGTAATACTTTTGATTCCACCATATGATAGCAATGACTCCGTTCCACACACAAGCAAATTCGATAGATGGAATAACAAATGATAGATTCTGTATCTTGTCCAGCGATTTATCCTCCCTAACACCATAATCATTAGTGACAAGGTCCTCGAAGACAAGTGAAGCTTCTGCCAAGCCGGCGAGTTCTCGAGTGATGAACTGTCTTTGGCCCACTGGTCACACATCTTCCAGAAAGGGAATACAGCCATCTTTCTCCAACTCCTTAGTGAATTGGATGTTAGGATGTTGGTTGTTTAGGTGGTCTAAAAACTTATTTAGTTATCCTCTGCTATATAACAAATGTGTCGTCCACATACCTGAAAAAGCATTTTGGTTTCAATGGAGCGCTATTGAGGGCTTTCTCCTCAAAGTCTTCCATAAACAGGTTGGCCACCACTGGTGATAAGGGGGAACCCATTGGTACTCCTTCCACCTGTTCATAAGTATTTCCATGGTAAATAAAATATGTGGGTTACCCAAGAAGATTTTCTGCACCTTCCTTCTCTCTATGGAAAGTTTCCCAAAATAATGCCACGCGAAGCTTGTTTTGTTTATTTATTTATTTGTAGATAAGACTATGAGTAGGAACCTGGCTAGGTGGCAGTTTGGAGGAGGGAAATATGTAAAATAAATACCCTCCCTGGTATTCACCTAAGTCAAGAGGAAAACCTCCCGATGGCAGAGCATTGCAATACAATAAAAATCAGTACAATACAATTTTTTTTTAATTTCAATCATAGTGAAAAACAATATCTTTAAAAGTTATTAAAATTATTACACAATAAAAATTTCATGTATTTTAAAATATTACATCTTATATGTATTAGCTAATTACAGTACTTTAAAAATAAGTAGGTTATAAATACTAGTAATGCATTATTACATTGATATAAAGAGAAACCTCATATTTAAAAATACATATTGAACAAAGACTTGTTATAAATATTGGAAATATATTGAACATACATACACATATTGAACAAATTCAGTTAATTTTAATAGGGTAATTATCTTTATTTACAAAGCCTTTTAAATTCTATTGATAAATACATTACAGGAAGGGGAAAGGGTTCAAAAACTTCTCTAGGTAAATTGTTTCATTCTACAATTACATGGTTAAGATATGAGTATTTACAGATATCTATTCTCTGTCTTAAATCATAGCTGTCTATCTTCCTACAACTACTCCAAACAAACCTAGGTGCTCTTCTCTGCATGTTTTCTAATTTATCTGTTGGTCCTTTTTATGTGGGTCCCAAATGCTATTACATTTTAATTTATTTAATGATAATAATTTATTCATGGGCAATAATATTCATGTACAAAATTACACAAGATTCCAAAAATAACAAATAGTCAAAATAGTAGACAACCAAGGGAGTAAAATATAAATTGTAGAAGTGTACATAAAAATGAATTGACATTAGAAAATCAAAATTTAAATTACATAGAGATACAAAAATTAAAACAAATATCAATTAGTAATTATAAAAAGTAATATATCTAAACATGTCATATAATGGTTCAGGGATTGAACATTTCAAATAGAAAACATTTAAAAATAAAAAAAAACATTCTAAAAATACAAGAATATGCACAAGATATCACTAGGGGTATTACAATATGTGCAATTAGGAAAAAAGAAAATTATCATAGGGCATAGGATCTGAGGTACTTTTTAAACATAAAAGGAGATGTATTAAAAAAATCAGTTCCTGCACAGAATTTGCTGGCATCTCTCGACATCCTATGTATGGGAAGGTAAAAAGAGTAATTACTCATTAAATAGGGGATATTAAAAAGATTTGGGTTCCTTGTGTTAATTATGGGACAATTAAAATTAACTAATGACAAGAGCTCGGAACACTTGATATGCCTATTTAAAATATTATATAAAAATGTAAGCCCTAGTTGTTTCCTCCTAGAGGACAGAAGAGGTAAACTCAACATATTCATTAAGAGCTCATATTCCCCACTATTCCTTTAAATTTGTATGCAATAATTCTTAGGAACTTTCTTTGAACCTTTTCTAAGTGATGCTCATATTTAGAATAGTATGGGGTCCAAAGTACTGCCCCATAATCCAAAATAGAGCTCACCAGTGATACATATAAGAGCTTAATGCAGTTAATATTAGAGAAATCCCTTGTAACCCGACAGATGAAACCCAGCATTTTGTAAGCCTTAGTTATTATGTGTTGAATGTGCAAATTAAAATTCATAGTTTGATCAAAAATAACCCCCAAATCAGAAATATGATGGACTCTATTTAGAGCCTTGTCATTAAGAGTATAATCATAATCAATGGTGGTCCTCTTTTTATAAAAGTTAATATGCTACATTTATGAATGTTTAAGTGCATATAATTTGTATCACACCAGTCCCTAAGCCTGTTCAAACAGTGTTGTAGCTCAACTGCATTACTGAGGTTATTATTATTGGATGAAAAATCTTAAGATCATCTGCATACAGCAGATATTTAATGGGTCTTAATTACAGACCAATATCATTTATAAATGAAAGGAACAGGAGGGGACCTAAGTGAGACCCTTGAGGGACCCCCGATGTTACAGTAAAAATATATGAGGTAGTATCAGCCAACTTGACTAACAATTTCCTGTTTGCTAGGTAGCTCCTAAACAGAGTAAGAACATTACCAAGTATGCCATAGGCTTCTAATTTGGCTAATAGTATTTGATGGTTGACTTTATCAAAGGCTTTACTAAAGTCTGTGTGAACAGTGTCAACCTGACCATGTTGCTGAAGGGCTTGTAATACAAAGTTATGAAACACAAGAAGATTGGTGGTGGTGGACTTGCCACTAGAAAAGCCATGTTGTTCTTCAATTAAAATTCTACCAACTGAAGGAGACAATTTATCTAATAAAATGCCTTCAAGAACTTTAGCCAGTATTGGTTGGATGGCTATCAGTCTATAATTACTAACGTCATATCTATCACCACTCTTGTAGATGGGAATAACATATGCAGTCTTAAAAATGTCAGGAAAAACACCATCTTCAAAGGATTTGTTAAATAGAATAAATAATGGAAACAACATAGCATTACGGCATTTCCAAATCCGTAAAGGAGACAGGTTGTCTGGACCTGGACTCTTATTAACATCGAGAGATTTTAATTTAGACAATCTCATTGGTAGTAATTTTCATGTTATTGATATCAACAGAATAGTTAAAATCAAAATGGGTCTTAGCATCTGGGGTATGGCTAGTATAAACTCTTGAGAAATAATCTGCAAATAAATAGCTGATATCTTGTCTGTTATTGAAGGTGAAGTCATTGTGATGCAATTCAAAAGGCACTTTGTTAGAGCTGCGCCAATTATTAATATAAGACCAAAATTCCTTAAGAGTTTACAAGAATATTATTTTGAACAGAGTTCAAATAATCTTTATAACATGACCGAGTTAGAGTCTTACTTTTGGCATGAAGTATGGAGAAGTTAGAATAATCACTAGGATTGCCTGAAGTTTTGTAGGAGTGATGATACATTTTTTTTAGCTTTAAACATTCCTTCAACACAGTAGTGAACCATTTAGGGTAACTACCGTTCTTGACATAAGTTACTGGCGTAAAAAGCTGAATTGCCTCACGTAAAATACTTAAGAAAGTTTCATAGGCAATGTTACATTCACTGTAACAGTAACTGAGGCCAATTAATTTTATCCACATAATGAGCCAAAGACTCATAATCGTAGTTCTTATAATCGTAAATAGGAAAACTAATGCAAACCACATCTACATCTTTGGCTGACTTCATGTTAACATTTAATGGTGGGTGGTAAAGGTCGCAATCCAAAAGGATATCTGAGGAAATACAAGTGGTGACTTCATGTGAATCAGAGAAGACTAAATCCAAAAGTGATCCATGAGTATTCTTTATAGTGTTAACTTCAGAGAGACCAAGAAATGTAAAGCAATCAATAACAGTTCTTTCTTGTGCTGACAGGAGTATGGCAGGTGCTAGTTGGTCATCCATGGAAAAAAGCTCAGACCAGCAAATTGAAGGAAGATTGTAATCACCAATGATCAGGATGTTTGTAATATTAGCAGAAGATATGATATTTTCAACGGTATGCAATTCATAAATTTCAAGAGGCGAATGAGGAGGAATGTACACTGAACCAAGTAGGATACAAGATGTCTTACTATTGATAGTAACAAAAATATGTTCAATATTGCTTTTTGATATTTTCAGTTCACATGAATTCAGGTCATCTCTAACAGCAATAAGGACACCACCACCTCTTTTTTTACATGAAGTTAAATTACAACGATCTTTTCTGTATATTTTATATCCAGGCCAATTGAGTTCACTGGATAGAATATCCGAAGTTAACCAAGTTTCAGTAAGAATCACAACGTCAAATATTGACAAGGATTAACAAGGCAATTTTCAACTTGTCAAGCTTGGTATTTAGGCCTCGTACATTCTGATAATAATCCAAAAAGTCGTTGATAACTAATCGTTTTTTGGATTGAAACGAACAACAATCTTAGGCACATCATTGACATGTTTGATAACAAGGTCACTCACCATTTTCAGTTCTATCTTGAAGTTCATGCTTCACTTTCTTAAAATATTCTCATTCCTTCACTGTGCGATCCCTGGATATAGTGAGATCCTTCACCAACGGTTCTGTTTTTTTGAGGAATCCAGAAAAAAATTTCTTAGCATTCATCTCGCACTCGAAAGCAATTTTTAAAGGCCTCTTATCGGGATTCTGTGGCCGACCTATTCTAGACACATGAAGGGGAGCATCAATAGTATTAGGTATGGCGTTAATAATGTTCATCACCACATTTTTATCGTGAGTGGTTTGATTAATACCAGCGTGATCAAATGAATGGCATATGCCATGTAAGATAACATTCTTAGACCAGGACCTGCGATCGTTCAATTCACTAATAATAGACTCCATAAGTTCACTTTGATCACCTGTGAGTGACTGACACTTAGTTTGTTTCTTCAGAAACTCAACTTCATTCTTAAGTTCAAGAACGATAGCCTTTAATTCCACAATAAGTGCCAGGAAACATTATCGCCTGGTATGCACATTTTATTTATGTAATAAACATTACATTTAAATTTATTTTCAGTAAGCCATGCACTCAATACTGTAAGGTTCCCCTGCAATGTTATGCCATCTCCAAGGTTTCTTATTGCTCGATATTTAATACAATCGTCAGCGAATAAACATTTGATTTAAGAATTTTTTGGAAAGTCATTGATATAAATTGTAAATAACCAGGGCCCTAGCACACATCCCTGAGGAATGCCTGAGGTTACATTATCAGATTGTGATGGTTGTTCACCAATCCTCACCTTTATAGTTGTATCGGTAATGAATGAATGTATCCATTTAACTATTCTTGGATCAATATTTATGTGCGAAACTTTTTCCATTAGGATATTACGATCTACTACGTCAAATGCTTTTGATAAATCAGTTAATACAGCATCTACTTGTTCTGTTGCATCGTGAGCTTCCACCAGGTCTTGATTAAAGCATAAAGGTTGGGATTCGCAAGAGTATCCTTTCCTAAAACCGTGCTGACAATTTGAAATCCAGTTCTCATTATCCCAAAACTTTCGTACATAGTTGTAATTTTTTTGAAAAGCTTAAATATCACACTCGTAAGACTTATTGGTCTGTAGTTATTCGCCAATTTCATGTTTCCTCCCTTATATATTGATATGACCATAGCAGATTTCCAGTCAAGCAGGATTTCACTGTTGTTAAACACAATTGTATATATTCTGTGTAGATAATAAGCTATGGCCTTTCCACCATTTTTTAAGGCATCTGCCAGTATGTTATGTGGTCCGACTGATTTTTTACTCTTAAGTGAACTAATTCTTTTCAGTATATTGTTAAAGCCTATATAATAATAATAATGCCGTCTTATAGGGCGAATTTTAGCCAGAGCTGGCCATTCTTACAATTAACCCTTTTTATTTTTTTGCTTATTTTTCCTTTCTATTTTATATTTTTTTTCCTCATTTTTTCTTAGCAAGTACAAAAATCACAAACAACCATTCCCTTACCGGAAAAATCAGATTAGCCGGGATTCGAACCCGGGACTGTGTGGTTGGAGCGTTAACGAGCTAGCACGCTAACCACTCTGCCACCTCGGCTGGCGATTGAATTATTGAATTTATTGAACCGATTGAATTATTGTATATATTGAACCACAAGTATTGCTTTCCATCATCTTGTGGTTGTCTTAGATCCAGCATGCTTGAATTTTCCTTTGGTTCAAAATTTTTGACAAAGTGCTTCACGAATTCTTGAGCTTTTTCACCATCGTTAAGATGCTCTTCCCCATTACTACCTATTAGTATTCGAATGTCCTTTCAGGGTTTGCTTCGCTTTTGCATATAGCTATAAAAATCGCTATTGTTTTTAGCCGAGGGAACGCTTTCCAAGAAGTCATTTTGATCTTTCTTTTTCTCCTTATTTAGGATTTTACAGTTTTATTTATATTTAAAATGGTATCTTTTGCAAAGTACTCTCATTTTATATAGTTTGCGTGCCTTAAGCTTAAGTCGTTTAATTTTCTTATTGTAATATTCCAGGTCACTATTTTCTTTTATACATTTCACTGGCACGCACAAGCATTAAGATGTTAGGAGACACTTAAAATTGTTTCATACATTGTCAATGGTTCCCCCTCTACTTACCCATTCATTGTATTCCTCTGCTAAAAATTCTTGGAATGAAACGATAGTTGCCTTCTTGTTCTGGTTTGAAGGGGTGGCAACACTTAGTGGTTTAAAAAAACCTTACAGCTTTACATATGATAAAATGAGGTTGCATATATTCTTGTGACTCAGTTTTTAACTCTTCAAATGAAATTACCTGGGTGGTCTGAAAGATTTCCGACATTTTACCATTTCTTGACATGTTTTCTGAAGATTTCTGAAAAATCTTGGGTTGGAAACTTTTCAGACCACCCTCATATTCTTGAAATGACACTAGCTATACTTAAATTCAAATTTATTACACCCAAGACTACATATAGAAGTATAGGCATTGTCAATAGTTACATATAAAATAACATTAAGGCATAAAAAAGCAAATTAGAAGTTCATGTTAGGTGGAATCTGCTCCCTCGTTTTGGCCTTGGAGAACTTTCTAATGACATTTCAAGCAGCTTTGACTCTGTTACCAGATGAAGAAATGTAGATACTGTAATGTAGATATAATAAAATACAGATACTGAAGAATTTTTTCCCAACTGGAAATTGTATTATTAAGGTTATGATTTGCCAAAGGAACTTATTATTACAGATAATGAACTGCAAGTACCAAGAGACTTGGATGAGTCATAGAACACAATAGCATAAAATCTCTTGGTAATTTCTCATTCTCGTAGTGAAGTTATGAATCATCATAAGAGGTATTATCACTACCTTCACTGCATTACTTTTATTGTACATTAGTTATTTTGTATTTACAAGCTTTAAATTTGTAAATTTTCACCAATAAACATAAAGAAGCATGTAGTTGCCAAAGTATTTTTTCTACTAACCAACTGGCTCTCTGTGTTACCAACAGCTTATGCATGTTGGTAGATTGAGCCGACCGTGGTTGGCCAGCACAATGATTGGGTGCATATGGAATCATGCAGTTTCCTACCCTCAGTTGATGTGACACCAACTAGATGTCTCCCATGCAGATCCCAGAACAAACATACAAAATGAGAAAATTCTCTCGGGTTTCCAGCCAGGTAGGAATGATCGGAATTACCGATGTTTTGGCTACTATCTCTGCTGCCATTTTCAAGGATGTCGACTGTTGGTGATCGTCCTATATATATATATATACTATCGGGGGACTCCCTACCCCCACGTCTGTGATTGGTTTAAAATTCCGGTGGTAGTTAGGCATTCACTTTCACTTTCTAAGTTGGCGCAACGTGCCATTCCAGGCTTTACTCATCACTATGCCTTCGTCTCTATTAAAATTATTCTTATTGAGGCGAATTTGGATCACCTCTTTGTAAATATGGTCCCAATATCCATGACCTCTGCACAAGATTTTAGTGTTTTCAAAATCTATTACGTGATTCTCAGTCAGGGAGTGCTCAGCAATGGCGGATTTTGCTGGCTGCTCTAGTCGAATGCTCCTTTCGTGCTCTTTTATTCATGTGTCCCCTATGTATACCTGCCCACACATACAAGGGACACTGTATACTCCTGAAGTCTTCAGGCCTAAATGATCCTTGATGTTGCTCAAGAGTGAGCTAACTTTGTTATGCGGTTTGTGGACCATTCTTATGTTATGTCTGCCCAGGATTCTGCTAATCTTCCCAGACACGGTGGAGACGTAAGGGAGACCTGCAGTCGCAACCGGTTTCTCTTATGGCGCTTTCTTCACCTCACATACTGCCCTTTTAAGCACCTGGTTTATGTTATGCATTCGGTGTCCATTCCTCTTAAAGGTGGATTTTAGATGTTCTATCTCCTTGGGAAGACTCTCCCGGTCTGAGATGCTGTAGGCCCGGTGGATTAGTGTCGATAGGACTCCTTTCTGCTGACTTGGATGATGGTGGCATTTAAATAGCGGTCAGTGTTGGAGGGCTTCCTGTACACGCTATGTCCTATAGATCCATCCTGATTCCGTCTAATTAAGATGTCCAGGAATGGAATGCAATTATTATGCTCGACTTCCATAGTGAATTTTACCTTTTGGTGTTGGTTATTGAGGTGTTTGAGGAAGATGTTCAAGGTCTCCATCCCGTGAGGCCAAATAACAAAGGTGTTATCCACGTATCTGAAATAGCATTTGGGTTTGAGGGTGGATGATTCCAATGCTTTATTCTCGAGATGTTCCATAAATAGATTCGTGGCAGCCGGTGAGAGTGGCGAACCCATGGGAACTCCATCTTTTTGTTCGTAGTTTTTTCCTCGAAAGACAAAATACATGGACCTCAAAACATGTTCAAATAACCTCATTAAACCATCTTCGAACAGAGGTCTCAGCAGGCGGAGGGTTTCGTCGACCGGGATATTCGTGAGACGACATCGAAACTCACCGTCAGATGGATCTAAAAGCAGTTCGCCAAGAGATCTCAAAAATTCACCAGAATTTTTGACATGATGGCGACTTTTCCCAACGTATGGTGTCAAACAACAGGTTAGAAATCTTGCTAGTGTGTGTGTTGGGGGTGCTGACGATCGGTCTTAATGGGACTCCTTCCTTATGAATTTTCGGGAGGCCATAAAGCCTTGGTGTAACCGGCACCTGTGGGCGTAGACTTCTCAGGGTTTCTTCTGGGAGTAATTCCCTCTGTAAGTGACATTCCTTCTAAGAGAATGGGCAACTATGTAATCTTCTCCACCAGGTGTTGCAGTTGGATATGGTTTCCCTTCATCAATAATAATTCCAGTAACTTACAAGCAAATACTACAATATTTCACCAGGTCTGTAATGGCCAGAGGCTCCATTTCAACCTCGTATTGAGTAGCTTTATTACCTTCAAAACTGGGATAGAATATTTTTAACTTTTTTCATGTATATGGTATATTTGGCCTCATTTTGCAAATGGAGCCAAAAAAAGATTCTGTCAAACATTACTGCCTTTCAACAATCCACATTTGGTTTAATGTTTGGTTCATTATCCTTTCAAGAAAATTTTTTCATTGGAAGATAATCATAGGTCATTGAGAGAAGCTCTTTTTCTCTTGTCTAGCATCTCTGAAGAGATCCTAGATGTTATTTCTGGATATAATTTTCTTTTAGAATTCACAATTTTCAGATGTCATTTCTTTGCTACGTACTTTCTGACGCAGAGCCCTGGACTGCTGTTTTTCACAGATGTGACAAAGGAGATTACAACCACCAAACATCAACTTTGATACATACCTTTTATACTGAACATATATTTTATAATGAATTATATGGTCAGGGAGTTATAACATTCATCACTGTTACTGGTTACATTATAGATCAAGCTGCTGGTGTGATGGATGATTAAATTCAAAGAAAATCGAATTTCCTGCCACAAATTTGCATATCATGGATGTTTTCTTCCTTGGAATATCCTAAATGCAAAAATACCCAATAGTCAGGGAGTCTTTATGCTCTCTTAAAAGATGACATGATGTGTGCACAATAGAGGGGGAGTTTTAAACTCCAAACAAAAAGGGGAATGGCTGGATTCCAACAATGCTTAAACTATTACTTTGTCATCAAAGGAATGCATTTATTAGTATTTGCAACAATGAGCAATAGAAGAAGCTTTCTGCAACCTGTGACACAACCATCCTCTTCACTCCTATCAAGATTTCTTGCCACCACCGGCACACCATTTGGGGTTTCCTCTATTCCATGCTATGCATCAACCAATCTGTATTCAGTATTATGGGAAACTGGGAATTTAAGCACATGCACTGTAAGAAGCATCATACAAGAGTTTCCTAGGTGTATTTCTAAACAAGATTTCCCTTGAGTTTCTGCCAGTCTTCCATCAACTCTGATCTGGCAGTAGATTCAGCCTCAGCGCCTTCGTGGGCTCCAGAAACACTCTCTCTAGGGATAACCAGCAATGGCAGGCATTGAATTCCTTGCAATCCAATATTTCCTATAAAAAACTTGTTTTATCACTTTAAGTATAGGAGTTTTGATTGAGCTTTAATGGGAAGTTAATGACAATAATGACACAATAAGTGTTTTCAGGAATATTTGAGGGAGCTTTAAAGTATGGGAAGAAGATTTTGTAACAAGAAGCAGAAATCAGGGAATAATATTATCGTTTCTAATACTGAAAAACAGTCAATTGACAGTATTTCCTTCTCTGCCTCTGTTCCTCCATGCACTGCCATCAGAGGGCAGCACAACACTTGGACCCTCCTGACATCACTTGTCCCTAGTGGAACTTCTAGGATAAAATCTTCTAGCTTGCTCAATTCTCATGTCTCCAGGAGATATTTATAGTATTAACCATCAACTTAAATTAGTGTACGGAACAAGTCTTTATTGCTGGAAGAAGCGAATGGACTGTATTACAAGCAGTTGACAGAGTAAGTGCCAGAAGCACACTGTACAGAAAAAAGAGAAAGTTCGGCAGACGTAACAAGTCTGAGGGCGCAGCAATCACCTCCAGCGCGCATCCGCGCTGATAATCCCAAACATACCGCCCGCCTCGTCAATGATGAAACAAAACCTTATTATGGGCTTAACAGCCGCCTGCCGTCAACAAAGTTTAAATAGTAAGCAAAGCACAAATGAAGGTAAACAGGATGATATTGTACAGTATAAAAAGTATACACAACATAAATTAACTGGCAGAACATAAAGTTTACTTAGAGAACATAAAATGATTTCCTTTGCTGTTTTTAATTTTGCCACTCTATTCAAGCCGTCACTACCTGGAAATACTTCAATCACACATGCCATCTGCCACTTAGTTAATCACCAGAGAACCAATAGTTAGGTTTAATGATCTTTTCTGCCATTTCGGTAAGTTTTGCAATTGGTGATAATATTCCTGCACCCATCTACACCAGAAATCATCCCTCATTTGTCTTATCAGTTTATATCTGGATATCAATATAATAATATTCCTGGTGGTGTTGATTGAGGTTGGTTCCGCTGGGATGACAATTGGATGCTTCTCATCGTAGGAGAGAACAGCATTCGCCAATCGACCGCCCACCCTCAGGACTCCATCACGGTCACAGCATGGTCTGAGAGATAGCAACAATGAGGACTTCTGATGGTTCCGTCCAGCCCCCAGATCTGCAAGTTCATCACTAAATACATCTTTCACGGGAGACCATTCAATTCCAAGTGTCTCAATTACATCAGAATCCGAGAAAACCTTCACACTACCATAAGTGCTCGTACTAAGTTTGGCATCGTTTGATGCCCACTTGCTAAGTGGAAATCTTCCCTTTGCTAATAAGTCAGTGAGTTGTCTTTTAACTTCCATTTCTTCAGTTAATGTGTTGGCACCACAACGACTTACACGGTTGGTTACGTGACCTTGGTGAATTAGGGTGATTGCCTTTTGACTCCCGATTTACGAACGCATTAGAACTAAGTTCTCTCGAGGCATTCAAGGCCTGGATTCTATTTTCCAGGAATTCTGAAAGTAATGAAAAAGAGGGAACCGTAAGCGTGTTTGTCTGCGAGAGCTCCCATTGAAGACGCGTTGATGAGTCAAGTTTATTTACTAAAAGGAAAACAAACCACTCATCCCACGCCTGGACTGGCTTACCCAGTCTCTCGAATACCGTAACGGTTTGGCGGAAAGTATCAAGTACTTGTTTTAATTCCGAAGTAGTACCCTTTTGCATACTGGAAAGATCAAGCAAACTTTTCATGTGGACATTTGAAAGTACTCGAACGCTGCCATAGCGCCTTTCAAGGTCCTTCCACGCCCCTTGATAATTTGCCCCAGTGATGGGTAAATTTTGAATAACATCTGCAGCAGGACCCCGAAGATGTGTTTTTAAATATAAAAGTTTATGAACGTCAGAAAGTTCAGGCACCTCGTGCACCAGCTTCTGGAATTGCTCGCGGAAACTTTCCCATTCCAGTAAACCGCCGGTAAAGATCAGTAATTCCAGCTTCGGTAGATTAGAATTAATGGCAGAGTTACCATGAATGATTTCACCATCAGATGCAGTAGACCCCGTTAGATTTAAAATGCAATCAGAAATACTTGACTGCGCGTCAATGTATTGCTCCTCGATGCTCGAAAAGAAATCGATTCTCATATATTCACTATCAGAAGCCTCTGATTTCTCATAATGGCTTGAGAGAAATACATTCCAGTAAGATTCAAGCAGGCTTTTACGCTTCTCTAGGAAAGTAAGAGTCAACTTTTCCCTACCCCCTTTTAATGTGTTTGACCAAAACCGCGAGATAAGCTCACCTTTGCTCATTTGGGACCGAATTAAGAAAGGCATAGCAAGATATGATGGCTTCACAAAGGAAATGGAATGCTCAAACCCAAAGGAAACAAAGAATCAAAGAATTGCACAAGAATTTTTTATCTCACCAAAAAACCAAGTCCAAACCCTGTTGAGGGTGAAGCAGGCCAAAGGACTGGTGGAAGTACAACAGCTGGATGAGTTCTTTTAAATCCTAGCAATATTACATTACCAGGAAGAAGAAGACGGCAAAGACACCAGTACTGAAGACGCTTATCCTCTGAAGACCACGTGGTTCTTCTGGAAAGTTGCAAACTTTAACAAGAAAAAGTCATTAATTCGTATATTATGAATAAATGCAGATATATTTCAGATAATATTTCAGCAAATAAAGACAGCAGCCGTGGAACCAAGATGATTCAGAAGGGCCAGCAGGTTCAGCAGATCCTGCCCGAAGGACCAAAAACTTATGTACGGAACAAGTCTTTATTGCTGGAAGAAGCGAATGGACTGTATTACAAGCAGTTGACAGAGTAAGTGCCAGAAGCTCACGTACAGAAAAAAAGAAAGTTCGGCGGACGGAATGAGTCTGAGGGTGCAGCAATCACCTCCAGTGCGCATGCGCGCTGATAATCCCGAACAATTAGTTTAGATTGGATTGAAGGTGGTATCCTAAAGGGACAAGAGGCACACAGTGGACCAATCTGTCATGATCAGAGGTTACCCATTGAGTCCTATTGCCTTGCAAAAGGTCATGATGCCACCTACAGTTAATCCTCAAATACTTCTGGACTCCTGCAATAGGATGCCCATGAAGCAAAGCAAAGTCCTAGATATAGCCAGGCATTCATTTTGGTTATATCATCTACAATTTAGGGATTCCCATGTTTTAGAGGTGCTTTATTCCATGTAGTTCCCTGATAAAAGTCCTTTCATAGCTCTTAGCTTCCTTCTATCAAGGGATAGGAGTTTCTTGGTATAGCTGGAGTTTGATCCATCGAAAACTCATAGCCTATCTTAGTCCCTGCATTCCCTGAGGTTCTAAGTTTTAGCCCAGTCTCTGATCTCAGCCCTCAGAACAGCAGATAAAATAGGTAGAATTGATTCAGAGCCAACAGGATTGCAGAGTGTTTGCTAGCTCATCTGCCTTTTCATTTCCAGGAATACCTTTGTGTCCTGGTACCCAGGAAAAGTGAATTTAATGCTGTTTTGCAAGGTTGTTAAGCTCTTTATGACACACTAACACCAGCATAGATCTGTGCCAAGATTAGCCCTTAAGGCAGTTTGACTATCAGTACATATGGCCAAGTGATCCATTCTCTTTGATTACATGCAGACAAGATAGCATTGCAAATACTTCTTCTTGAAAGACTGTCAAATGCTTTCCTAGTGGAATGGTTAGATTTATTGAGGGTGATTTACAGAAGACCCCTGCTCCAGAATTTCCATGTCCCACACCTTGGATGCTTGATTGATATGTTTTCCATATTTCCACTCTTGTTATGACAAAAAGTGAGCTTTGAAAACTGGTGCCTTTATACTAAATGTTGCCACCAAGACATAATGATCAATCTCATAGATGGAGCTTGTGTTGCTAAGGTCATCCCATAGCTTCCTATGACCAGATATTATTTCAGTATCTCTCTCCATTGGTCAGAATCAAAAGGCCTTATTTTTTGCTTGCTATCTGTCCTGTAGGGAAGGTGTAGGAGCTAAACAGTCCATGTTGAAAGTGGACATTTCTGCCCCTTCCAGAGACAAAGTGTGACATTGCAGTGCCTTCTGAAGGTTTTACAAGACCATTCATAAATAGTCCCACAAGTAGCAAGGGAAAGAAGGTCCTCCCACAAAGAGCCCCTAATGCATGGATAAATAAACATGGAGGTTACCTGAGTACCTTGCTAAAGACTTTTCACCCTCTGCCATGCAGAATGAGAGCATTTTATTAACCATCCAAGTCTAGATCCATTATTTTCAGTCGAAATCAGGGGAACTCATGGAGCTCTGCACCATGCATGACAGGCAGCAGTAGCTGTCCTATGAACTGGATCACATATCTTTACCCCATGAACTAAATCAGGTAGCTCATATTATTCAAAAGAGAATGACCAATTATAATCAGAAAATGATGGATATTTTTATTTCTCAAAAATTTAAATCTTAAATAATCTAAAGAGGGACCACATTTCTCTTCAAAATACTGTATGAAAATGATTTGCTAAGAAAGGAGAATTAGGGTTTTCCATTACAATTATATGAGTGTATGTGTAAAATTTTTGATCTAATTGAAATAAATTCTGATTTAGATGAGGTCTGGTAGGAAGTAATTATTTTTAATTAACATAGTCATTGAAATTAAAACTAGGTTGATGGTTTCTTAAAATGTTTAGGTCCCAGAGTTAATACAGAGCAAATTGTAAGCATCAAATGATACAAACACTTTAGATTCTTTGAGAATCAAGTTTTCAATCCTTTCAAAAGTGTTGATGACAAAGCTCATTGGGAAAGGGCATGTTTACGTTGTGAGTTCAACCATTTTGCTATATGCGACTGCTGATACAGTCCTACTACCACCTCCCATACCACCTAATTGTTTTCAAATATCTGTTAGAATTGTTGGGTTAGACACCAATAGTTTTATCTGAATTATTAAATAATACTCTTAGTTAATAAGAAGTAGTTCATTAAGTCATATTAAATTTTTAAAGTATCTTTTTCTTAGAGAATAAACTTGTTGATTGGTTTTCTAGAGATGACAGAGTGAAGAATTTCATTAATTAACCCTTTCAGAGTGTTTCTTAAGTATAGTAAAAAAATGTTTTCCCTTTAAGTACATTTGTTAAGTATTGTCAACAAACAAATAAATGTTTGACAATCAAGATGTTATTGAAAGTCATGCAACTGTCTAACATAGCCTTCCTTTAATATTTGAAGAGATGTTTTTAAAAAAATTTAGACAATGATATTGTTGATGGAAATGCATTTGCATTTTTATTTTCTTTAATAATTAGTCATGTTACTTTCCAATACTCAATTTTGTCCATTTTGCTGAAGAATCTCTCTTGAATTTTAGCTCATTTCAAATTTTAGTTTCATCATTTTTTGACAGTGGAATTCACTAACTGATAAGAGAAATTTATTACTGAAGTAATAATGCTATGGATCGTATAAAAAATCCATGATACCTGTTTAACAATTAACAAAATTACAGAATGACCATTATGGTCCATTTGAGTCAATTGGTAGCTCATCAGGAGGTGCTTGGTTGTGTTTGAAAGACTTAGATTGTTCAAAAATAGCGAAGCATAAGGGAAAATGTACAAGCATATTAAACATTCCTAAAGTATATCAAATATCATAGTAACCCTCAGTTAAGTACAGATAAAAGTCAATTTCTACACAATACATATATAACAATGACAAGGCATCACTTTGGGTAAGTTGCTAACAATAAACAGATTCACAATTAAGTGTTTACTATATCATGAGAAATAGTACTGAATCTTACAGCTGAGTAATCACATCATACAATAATCAGGTTTTAATTGTTCTTAAAGAATTAAAGGAGAATATCCATATGTGATACATTGTTTAAGTAGTAGTATGCGCTAATCACAACTATAAATAAAATTATATGGTGTGAAGGAAGTGAGTAGACTCCATTATGTGATAATCCCTTTGCGTTTCACGGTGGTTTCTAAAGTCTGATTGCAACATTTTGCCCACAATGCCATTGGCTTCTTCGGGTGAAGGGAGTTTATGCTGTGTGAGTCTTCCTTATATGTGTTGTTTAACTTCTGACTGTAAACTGTTTTGAAATTGGTTTAAGTATTTGTCTCCAGATGAAGGAGGAGTAATAGTCTTCACAGTTGAAATTTGCAGGCCTTTTCACGACTTCCACTGATTTGCATATTATTCTTGGCAAATAATATGGTTCCTTGGATAGAACTTGTTTTTTCTAGGTTCAAAATCATATCCTGGTTCTGACCATGGTTTGCAACTGCTGATAAATTTCTGTTTTTGTTCTTTATTGCTCTTTTATGTTCTTTTATCCGGCATTTGAAGGAACACTCTGAGTCTGTGATGTATGAATTTCCATATATGCATCCTATTTCATGAACTCTTTCGCAGGTAAACCATGGGGTAAATAAATACTGACATTTACTATGTACTTGTCTGTTTTTTTTTTCTACTGTTTTAAAGCAAGTGGCTACATCAATTTTAAGAGCACTCTGGTGATCCCCCAGAGATGTAACAAAACATGGCATTTGTTGATCCCTCATTGCGTTTTACTTCTTTTTGCTTATTTTTTTCAAATTTTCATATAAAATAACAGCTGATTGTAACAAAAAAGAGAAGAGAGTATGGAAAATAAAAAAATAAGGGACAGTTAATGGATTGCATCATGTACCTGTAATTGTAACTCTTGTGTCCACCTTAAATCCATGGACTCATCTTCCTCCATATGTTACAACAATGCTAAACTCCTTATCTTCCCTTATAGTCGGCACTTGCCAATTTGCCAATCTCATCTTTATGGCCATTGATAGAAACACCAAGCAAGTATGAGGCAAATACCTGCCAAGTAAACAAACTTGTAAAAATCCTCCACAGTACAATGCTTGCTTAATTTTGTCTCTGATTGGAGTAATATCCTTGGAATTGAGAGAATTAGTTTCTCCTGATATGGATTTGTCCTCCACAACTTCATCATCAGGTATTGTTATCATTCTAAAATGGTGTTGAATAGTATCCAGCAACATTTTGACATTAAAAACATTTTGACAGAAGTTTTGGCTTATTTAAACATCTCGGAACAAGGATGCATAACATGGGAGTCAATAAATTGACATTCAAAATTATTTGTTTCTTACACATCATACCTAAAATTTCATCCATGAAAATTATATAGCAGCAATGTGTTTTTTGATATCCATTCTACACTTCAATCCTCTGAGACCACTATACAAAATTGGGCTCATCTTTTTGAAGCAAGTTGACTCACCTATGCTAATTCTATATGGGGAGTTTTTCTGGCTACCACATGAATCTACATTCAATATGAAACAATTAGTGGAGATGTATTTTTCAACAAGATTTTCAAGAATTTATTTTCTTGTATAGTGAACAAAATTCCCAATTTTGAGGAAAACTAAATTTTTTCCTTGTAAATTCTTCTCAATGGGGTCAATTCATTGGTAAAAATGACCTTTTAGCAACAATCTCTATTGCCATTTTCAAGGATGTCAAGTTTTTTCTGTGCCAGGTATGCTGCAATGATAATGCTGTATTTTGCACATTGTTGGATTCCATACTTTGCTAAGGAAAATACCTTCATTCCAATTCATGTTCTTTTCCTGATCTCAATTATGAAGAAGAGCAATTTGTACTTTTTCCACAGTATTTTATTAAAAACAAATAAAAAGAAACAAAACACAACTAGTTTCGGAGATTGATCTCCATCATCAAGTGACCTAGCAAAAACGTAAACCATAATATACACAAGTAAGACTGGTGGGAAAATGAGGAAAGAGGGGCGTGGGGGAAAGGACAGAGAGGTGAGTCAGGGGGATGGAACTGGAGGTAGAGCAACATTGTCAGTGGGTAGTAGAATGCATCGAATCAATGGGTTGGGATGCATGCATAGGCTGCTGGTTGTTCCATCTTTTCATCGCTCTCAGTTTTCTATTTTTTCCTCGCCTTGTGAATGGTATTTATTCCATATCCAATTCTCTTTGAAGTACTCACAAGATGATGTTCTTCAGGGATGAGAGACTCAACGTTAATATGGTTGCGGCCCAATGAAATAAAGTTTTTATCACGGCACTTTTTTGTTGGGGATGATGATGGGAAACCGCATTAAGATACGTAACAGTGTGTGTGGCTAATTTTTCTGTTAACAGAATGTCCTAAACTCCTATCTGTTTATCTTGATACTAAAACGTCAAGAAAGGGAGTATGCCCATCTTCTTCACATTCTATAGTGAATTGAATGGCTGAATGCTGCACATCCAGATGTTCCAGGAAACCATGTAATTTTTTGTTTCCGTGAGGCCATACCACAAAAGTGTCATCCACATATCTTGCCCACAATGCTGCAGTGAGTTCAGCGGTCTCAAGTGTTCTTTTTTTATATTATTATATCTAAAGCATTGAAAAAATCTTTAGCACCCCACAATGTGGGTTCCTCCACGTGGTGAGACACAGAGAGGGCTCTCATGCTTCATCTTTATCTCATTTCAATCATCATTTCTTCTATTCACCTTTTGTTGGTCCTCTATGTGTGCTGAATGCCCACCCATGCGTTTGATGTGCATGGCGACCTGTGACGGGGGGAAAGGGCATCCTGGTGGCTGAGGGCACCTCTCTTGGGGGAGAGGTATCCCCAACACTCCACTTTGGCCCCTGCCTCTCCTAGACAGGGGGCTGGGAACTAGCCCACTCCCGGTCAATCGGCAGGCTCCTTTCGAGTGTACACCAGCTGGATAGCTTGGGGCCACTAGCTGCAGTTAGCTTGTAGAGAGAGTGGTTGATATCTCTGAAGTGACCCTGGTGCTGAATTTCAGCAAACCCTTGTTTCCTTGTGAATGATTATTTGATATGATATGTAGGGTTAAAGAAGTGGAAGTTAGAAAATGAAGACCACGTTTCAATATGAAAAGATATATTCTCTATGGATATTGTAGGAACAAGTTAACTCAAAGGAGGTTCACGAGGGAGAGACTCTCCCCAGTAATTACGGCTACCTCTGAACACATAAAAAAATCAACAGTGCCATCAACGGCCAAATATATAAGTATTACAAACAGCACGCACCTTTGAATCCAACACTTATTTTTATTTGCTTCATGCAGGAATTCTTGATGGTTATTTTTATTTTTGAAACGAGGATTGAAATTTCTTTCTTGATGATTGAAATATTTTTTGTGTGATTTTTCTTATCATTTATCTTTGAATGAAAGCTTTTGTGTGTGTGAGGAGGAAAAATTTTTGTTACTGTGAGTTTGATCTAGGTGGAGTGTTGGAGTTATTAGCTCATACTCAAATTTCATGTACAGGTACCATGCCGCACTCTACTGGTTAAATCTTGATTTTCCTTTTCTAGTGACTTTTGTTTTGTGCAGGAAGATCACCTTTTCCTCTTGCTTGCGCTGTATTGTATGTTGCAGAGTATGGTTGTGTTAAACAATAAACATTTCTCTTCTTAGAATGGTGTGTTAGAATCTTTCTTTTGACCCACAAATGACCTTATAATATTAGTAAAAAGGGAGTTACTCTTATAGTATTTCTCCTCCTAAATTCAAATATGATATCAGTTTTTCTCTATCACCCAAAGTTTGGAGAGAGAGGCATTTATTTTTCATATATTTCAATACTCATTCTTAGCTACACAACATTCAAACATTGTGACTCTCAGAGAAAGGAAGAAATGATGATTTTCTGTTATATTTCACCTGCAGAGCATCCCTCTTAATGGTCCAACAATAATTGACCAGCATATTAGGATTCCATTTGCCTTGATACCTCTTATGCATAGCCGAAATCTTTTATTGAAAAATTTCCTATTGCTCACTGTGCCATGATTTTCTTGGAAGAAATCTAGATGCGAGTGCAGGAAGTGTACTTTTAAGAACATGTTACAACATGTTTTATAAGGTCATTGACAATATCACAGTGATTTTCCACCTTTCAATTTCCCAAAAAACTCTTAAGTAACATTTATTAATGCTTGCCAAGCTGTGCTTGCTCCAATAGATTTAGTAGATTCTCAAGCTTTCCATCATGCATTAGTGATCATATTTGTGGACCCACAAACATTCCTTTAATTTTAGGAAACTTCTGTTTTAAGTATACAAAAAAGTATATTGCCCATGGCTTTGACAAAATTCTTCAATATTTCAAACTGGAAAAAGTTTTTTGTTGCCCTGTGTTATTAATATTGTATTTCCCTGGAGAGCTGCCTCCACTTCATACCTTATCAAGTGAACCAATTGGACATTCCAACCTGTAGATTCTTTTTGCTTTCAGGGAATGCATTTTAATGACAATGGGAGGACACACACAATGAAACTGAAGGTACAGGCATTAACATGCTCAATATGATCTTAATACTTAGCTTTTTTTTAGATATATGTACTGCAGTGCAGAGGTGTCAAACTAGTGTAGAAGAAAGCAAGAAAAGTCCAATCTTGTATGATTATACCTTTTCTGATAACAAAATAAAGAGAGAAAGTTAGTGACCTACATTTGATTCATTGATGTCTTCCATTCCTCATATCGAAAATACTATAAAGAAAGCTCTGAAAGTATTAGGTCTCATCATCAGAAACACTGTATATTTTAAGAAACTAAAAACATTTAAGGTGCTATATTGCTCACTAGTGAGGCCAATCTTGGAATGTGCTTCAATAGTTTGGTCTCCATACTATAAATGTTTCATAAATCAATTGGAAAAGATCAAAAATAAATTCCTTATATTTTTAAATACATGCAGATTATGTAATATTATTTCAACCAAAAAAACTTTTATTATAATTGTCATCAATTGACTAGCAATGAGTCAATTCTCAATTCTTGTGAATTCCACACATCTGTAATTAGATTCACTTAATTTTTTAAGCCTAGGACTTTCAAATACTTCAAGGTTAATAGCATCTGTTTCTATAATTGGTGATAGGAATTTGCATGCCATTAGACTCTTGGCAAATATTATCTTTTTTCTTCAGCTTTATATAAATATTATGTTTGCATGATAAATAAGGCAGCAAATTTTTATATTTTTCTCACTTGATTTCAGCCAAAATGGGTATTTACTCCCAAGGAACAAATTTCATGAATTTGATGTAATGTAGTCGATGATACTTCCTTCAGTAGAGCAGGAAAGAGAGTCATTGATAAATTTAAGTTTGTAAGGAAAGTGGCACCATAACAGATCATGAAAAAAATTTATTTTATTTCTATAACGTTCAAATATTTTCTCTTTTAGCAATAGAATAATTCAATTTATAAGTTACAATTTTTTCAAACCATGCTTCTTTGAAACAATTCTAAAGTAGTTGCTTTCTTATTTTTAAATCTATTCTTGAAATCTCTTTACTGGCTGCTCCTTTTTTTCATTTTTAAATCTTGAGTTGAATGTCCAAATTACCCATTCCTTTATAGTATATATCCTGGCAAAATCATTCTCCAACCTTTTCCTTCGTCCTAACTGTCATATCAATTCCTCAAAGAACTATTTGGTCAATTATTTTCTTTTGCTTGACATGAAGTGCACTTAAACATGAGATTTACTAGCTGCCCTGCATATTTTGAGCAGTTATGTTTTTTCTCTCTACCAAGGGCTTCCATAAAGAACTTTCAGTATATTGCTGTAAAAAATGGCTATCACCCTAGCAAAATCGATAAACTTTTAAATTGCAGGCAAAGGAATATGGCTTTAAACAATGAGAGGATAAACCATGAAGATGTCAAAATTAATGGGTGAAATTAACTTTTCTTAATGGTCTTTCTGACAAAATTAATAAACCTCTGCCAAAAAAAAATTAAGACCTTTCAATTTACAAAAACTATTTTTCAATGGAAAGGACAAATGTAATCCCATGAAAATATCGGGAATTTATATGCTCAAATGCAATAATGGTGATGGGGTATATAATGGGCAAACTGGGAGAAATTTCTTAATTAGAACATATTAGCATAAAAGATGTTTTTTGAACAAATCCTTCAATTCCCATTTCTCAAAGCACCTACTGGAATGCAATCATTCTTTGGATTTATACCAGAGATAATACATGCTGGAGACAGTCAGAGGTTAAATTTCTTAGAACAATTTGAAATACTTTCTCATATCAATTCCCCACTTACTCATTGCATCCCTTCCCCAACAATGCTCCTCTACTTCCAGCTCCTTACCCCTGACTCACCTTTCTTTCTGCCTTTTTCCCCTCCCACTCCCTTATCTAATTCCTCCATTTTCCATCAGTCTTTTTACATACATTGTGAAGTACGCTTTACGCTTAGACACTTGAGGATGGCAATCAATCACCAAAACATATCATATTAATCTTTATTTTTTTAATAAAAAATTGTGGAAAAAGTACTACTGTTATCTTTTCTCATTAAATTATTTATATCATGAAAATAATGATTACAAGATATTCAGTACTTAATTTTTGCAAATACTTGGAGTTTTGATAAAGTAATATTAATGAGTTTAACCTCTTTCTCCAGGGTTAATAAACCATTACTAGTCAACACTAACCTTTGAAAATTTTTGTCTCACAATTATGGTCTCCAAATCTCAAGGAGCTAGCTGGACCCAAACTACAGCAAATCTCCAGCAAACATTGTAAAAATCAGTAAGGTTTAAAATATACCAGTAAATATTATGAACTATCTAGTATATTTTGTCAGTCATGAATCAATATCAATGTCTTCCAAAATTTTTACCTGGTGGAAAACAATGGATCTGGAGTTTTTTCATGAAACATCAAATGTAGATATATATTTTTTATATTAAAATGAAATAGAATTACATCTACACATCTTTTGAAATTGGACTTTAAATTTGTCCACCTTGTAGAAACATGTTAAAGAGACATTCGAATCTTTATCTTGCAACATGTTTCAGAGATGTTCCAGGAGAGCTTGGGGATGTCTCAGAGAGGAGACTTATGTCCTCCCTTCAGAGATGTCTCTTAAGAGGTCTTTGAGATAGTATATAGGCTCTGTAGAGACATCTCACAGCACTTGATGTCATTGTTTATTAAAGTGAAACATTCCAAACCCAAATAATTTACACTTTTTGAAGGTATTGAATGTTATGAGAAACAAAAGACAGGAATGAAATTTGGGGTAGTTATATTCATTACTTTAAAAGTTGCTGGAGGGAGAGAATCTTTAGGTTTTCCAAAACTTTAAACATTGTGGAAATTTCAAACAAATTAAAGTATCTAGGTTAGGAATGAATCTTATTTCTAACATCTCAGAGATATTTTATTTTTGCCAAGTTAAATGACACAAGGAGCTGATAACTGTAAATATTATCATCAAAAGTAGATTGCCTAAGGTCTTCTTACTTTTGATTTAGTTGACTGAAATCACTGTTTTGCTGTTATAATTTTCTTTATAACAGAGAAGATAAAATCTTTTAATCACATACCTAACTATCCAGTACATAGAATATTAATACCCCCTGAATGTATTTCAATCTACTACTCTATAGGAAAGTAGCTTTAAGAAGTGAATCAAAAAATGTTACAAAACTTGGACTTTAAGAAGAGAATTTGGTAAATTTACAAGCTAAACATCAATCAATTATAATAGTCTGCATTTAACAAGAGAGAGGTGACTAATTGAATAGTAAAAAAATTGGTAATATTGTAAAACAACTTTTCTCTTTTTTATTGTACCCCAGGACATGCACAAGTCATGTATAGGCATAGTCACATAGTTTACACTTTAATAGTACAAGTCATTAAGTTTACACATCAAAGTACAAAATTTTATTTATTTACAATAAAAAGAATTAGAATAAAAGTCCTCAGTATTAAGTACTTACATATTCGCTTACAGAATATAAGCCATTTTCAGCGAAATAGATTTTAAAAAGATGTTTAAATTTGGAGGTCTTGGCTATTTTTATATGATTCGGAAGTTTCCACGTGGAAGTTCCCACGTATGATGGGCCTTGATTGTAGTATAGTATGGGCATAAGTTAATATTTTATTTTTGGTGTTGTGGTCATGAATGTCAGAGTTTAGTTTTATGTTACATAATTTACCATTTTCTTTTTAGAATAGCAGTGAGTTGAATATGTACATACATGAGACTGGAAGAAGATTAAGATTTTTAAAGAATTCTCTACCGCTGTCCCTTTTTCTGGCTCCAGAGATAACTCTGATTGCCCATTTTTGTAATTTGAATAAAGAAGTGGCATGGCCACAAAACAGCAATACCATAATTGATTCTACTGGCCATGTAGTAATTGTACATCATGATTGCAGTCTCTTTATTGGTGATGTTCATTGGTCTCTTTAATAATTAGCAAGCAGTGGCAACATAACTGCATACATTTTTAACCTATGCTTCCTCTTAAGCAGTTATTGATGTGATCTCCAAAGAATTTTACATCAGGTGACTCAGCCATGGTATTAACCATTATTTTCAAACTGATATTATGAACAGTTTTGCTCTGGGACAAATAGAACTACATGAAAGTCGATTTTCCATATATTTATTGATCTGTTCTGATTCTGATTTCACCAGTATTCCATTTTCTGGATAGATAATTCTGCAGATGTATCATTCATTCCTTTTAGCAAATTGTTAATGTCATCTGCATACATATGAACATTACCAAGCACACAACCTTGAAGATCATTGATATATGGACTCTTAATAACTCCTTCGGTGACTGGAAGATAAGTAGAAAAACCTTTCTTCTGTTCTCTTTTGGAGTAAATAGAAACATATTGTCTTCTATTACAAAGATAAGATTTCATTAAGTTGTTAGCAACCCCTGATAATCCATAGAAATGTAATTTTTGTTAGAGAATACTATGATCAACTGAGTCAAAGGCCTTGAAGATGTCGTAGAAAATATCAATTACATTTTCATGTCATTTGAGACCTTCCAAAAGAGAATGTATAAAGTTGTATATAGCATGCTCTGTTGACTTATTCTTAACAAAACCAGATTTTACTACACTACCATACTTATTGACATATGAGAAAATTCTCCTTGCAATTACAGTCTCAAGATTTTTGCTAAAAAAGGTAGATCAGAGATGGTAAAATAATTACTCATCTTCACTTCAACTTTTTTAGACAAAGGTAAAAATTTTAGTTGATTAAAGATCCCTAATAATAAAAATTCATTTATTAGATGGGTTATTGGACAAATAAGTTGGTTATTAATATTCCCTTTCAGTAGTGAACAAGGGATGTCAACCTATCCAGACAATTTTTAAAAAATTTAGAGTGACAGTTATAGAGTTATAGAGCATCCAGGAGCATTTTAGTAACTCTTGCCTTTTTCTCATAGAATTTATTAACAATGCAGTCTTCTTTTACGGCACTTCCTCTGAGTTCACAGGTACAAGTTTCATATACTGGATCTGCCTAAATGTACTGCCTGGCAGAAATAGTTACATTATTTTTATAAGAATAGTTATATCCATGTATCTTCTAATTTGTTAAATTTACAGGTTTTAACTTATTAAGAACAAGTGCAAAGAACACATTTTATTTTTCATGTTAAACTACATTCATTTTTGATGTTTTTTTTGGAAGTTATTTCATCTGCACCAGTAACCCACCTTATATTTATTTATGACATTTACTCAAAAATAGTCACCCCCTTTGTTTTGGGCTCATAAATAAAGGAAAAAAAATAGTACCTGAATATAAGCACCCCTTCTGAAGCACCATAAAGGCTGTTTCAAACAATAAGTATGGTCTCCTCATAGCAATTAGGTCACAGGAAAAATTGATTCAATGCAAGGAAATGTGTGTGTTCAGACTGGAGCATGCCTCCTTGACCTGTCTCCCCTGTATATTGCACATTACGATCATCGGCAGAAGAGATGTGACTGACATTTCTGATTTATTAAATAAACACACAACAAAATAATATTTTCACCCATGATTTCTCTCTTGCTAATTTGTTATGTGCATGTGAATAGTGAATTACTTGATATAACTGCCCCCCTCAGCTTTAGAACAAAACATTTGGTAAAAGAGGGGCTGTTATTTTGGAGTAAATACAGTAATTGAGTTTGATGGTAACCCTAAAACAGGTTTTATCTATGGAATACCAATATTCAGTCTTCATATCTATTTCATGCTGTTTGTATTAAGAATAATAATTTATTTATGGGAAGAGCCCTATTGCATGTTAACAATAAATGATTTATAAAACTTATGAACTACAAAAGTTTACAAAACAATTAAAAAATAAGGTTGTGAGTTACAGCATTTAATAAATTATAAATTAAGAATGTCTGCAACATATATAAATAAAGGAATTTGACAAATAAAAATACATAAGCATTTCCAGAAATAAATAAGAATAAAGATTTGAAAAATAACATTAAGACTTAAAGAGTAAAATGAAGAGATCAAGGCCATAGGAAATGGAAATAGAAAGTATACAATACATTATCAAGCAGATAAAAGATTATGGATAAAAGGTAATTTTCAAAGTAGTAAAGAATGATCTACACTTGGATTACAATAGAATATATAAAATAAAGGGTGAAGCAAGAACATCTAGGTCACTAACACAACATAGTCAAGTTATAACAATGCCACAAAATATTAGACCAAATAAATTTTTGAGCATGTAACTTGAAGTATTAAAATATCTGTACTATACAATACTTGTTAGCCCCTCTCAAAATATGATAAATTGGTATATAAAATGTTTTTTGTTGTAGTTAGGGTATATTAAATAGAACAGAATTTCTAGTCATAACTAAAGGACAATCAAAAAATATGATGGCAGTTTGGAATATTTAATAGAGGAAAATTAAAATTTTGTGTAAAATAACAAGCCTAATTTCTTCCTCAGAGGAGAGAATCAGCAAGTGTAAGTAATTCTTTAGGCTCTCATATTCACTACTTTCTCTTTCAAGTTTATATATGAAGACAACTATCCTGAGTAATTTCCTTTGGATTCTCTCCCGTTGAAGCTCATATTTTGTATAATAAAGGTTCCTGATTACTGAACCATATTCTACAATAGATCTTGCTAGTGATATACAATAGCTTAATACAATTGATATCTTTGAAGTATTTTGTCACATGAAAAATAAAGCCAAGCATTTTGTAAGTCTAAGTGGCTACTGTCTGAATATGAAGTTGAAGCTCTAATTTTATATCAAAAATAACCCCTGAATCAGAGATAAATTTGACAGAAGTTTTCTACGAAAAGAAAAGAATGATCATAATGGAGAGGAATTTTATTTTTATGAAAGGTTAGTATGCTGAATTTATCATGATTTAGTTGCCTATAGTTCAAACTACACCAGTTGACAATCCTATTTAAACTGTCTTGTAATTCAAGATTATTAATGAGGTTGTTAATAGGAGGAAAAGTCATCAGTGTACATACAACAAGTAGTGTATTAGGACTTAAATCTTCATCAATGTCATTGATAAAGATTAGAAACAAAATAGAATCTAAGTGAAACCCACGACAAGTGTGGGAAGTATCAGTGAAGGTATAGGAAGTGAACTCTTTGCTAGGAAAACCTTAATCAGCAGAATATTACCAATACACCACCTCTAACTTGGAAAAAAGTATCTGATAATTGAATTTGTCAAATGATTTGGAGAAGTCAGTGTAATCTCCCTGGTTATATCTCCCTAATTATGTACATCATGCCTATCAACACTCTTAAAAATAGGTATAACATATGCTGTCTTGACAGGTACCACCTCCGCACCAGTTTGGAAAAAAAGCATAAAATATTTGTTTTCATAACAACTGTATTTCACACGAAAGAGTATTCCTTAAACTATTTTTCAACATAGTTTCCACTATTGTTCTGGTACATGTAATAGGGGAGAATCAACCTTTGTATGCACTGTTCGAAGAAAGATGCAGCCAGTGAATCAATGTTTTACAGTATTGTACCACATTGATGGTTTTCTGGGAAGGAACTCAACAAGCAGAATACCCCATCTATCCCAGTATGCATGATCTTTTTTGCTGACAATGTTGTTTTGAATCTTTGTCGTTTTGGGGATACTGTGTACCTCCACTCCATTAACTGTTGTTTTGACTCCGTATGTGCCTGGTATTTCATCGAACTGAGTTCATATAGTTTTCATAGCAAAACTTAGTAAGATTCTGACAACTGGCTCGAAGTTTGGAGAACTTCAAGTAGTCATCAGGATTACCAGTAATTTTAGAGGATAAGTGATACATATTTTTCTGCAGTAAGCAATGCTTCAATTCAGGTATAATCCATATAGGATAACTTTTGTTCTGGATATGGAGGCTTCCTTAATTGCCAGTGATGACCGAGCAAAGGCCAAAAGTGATTAAATTTATAAACTTCAAGAGCAATGCAACACGTATTTGTTATCCGATTCTATCAATATTTTACAGAATTCATTTTATAACCAAAAGGAACAATTTTAGGGGGGTCCCAAAAGAAATTCAAAACTTTCAAAAAATAAAGACCACCCTAATGGGATGGACCACCCACATATATTAACTATACTGTTCTATCCATTCTTCTTAAATACTTAACATTAATTATTGTGCTTTGATTTTAAGATGGAATGCTCATTTTATTCCACTATCTGCTGTTAATATACTTTTGTTTAAGAATTAATTCAATTCAATTCTTTCAATTCAATGCTTATTAGAAGCTCATTTCATTTAGCAATTCTTTCCTTTGGAACTCACTCGGGCATTAATTACAATTTGAAGTGTGGAATTTTACCATGGATGCCATTGTAGTAGATTATATATAATATTACTAGAGAGTAATATTAAAGTATCTATAGAGGCTAGAAATAACTTATGTAAATAGGCAAAAGAATGAGGTTTTCAGTAGTTTTTGCCTCTTATAATTCATACCACGCATTTAAGTCAATATATTTATTTATTAATTATTCAAACAAATAAAAACAACTGAAGAAAAACTGAGATTAATCTCATGTTTGTGCATCCCGAGTCCAAATTTTACATAATTTTAATTTCAATTGTGGACTCGTATGTACAGGAAGAAAGTGCTAGCTGTGAAACCGTATTTAAAATAACGAATAATTTCATTTACACCCCCGCCACCTTTCGGCAATTTTGTAGCTAAGCCTTTTCCCTCATATTATTAGAGAAATCTTTTGGTGATGTTTGGCAAGAATGGCTTCCCTTCCACTTCACCTTTATAGTTATTGCATTTGAAAACGAACACAAGGAAAAACAATCGTCTACGATTAACTTACATCTAGAGCTAACAATCCAAGGACAACAACGCAAACAAAGGATATAAAAAGAAAATTTGTAACATTTAATACATAAAAACAAAGAGATAAAAAAGCGAAAATATAATTTCAAAAGTAGATTGAAGTACACAAAATATAGAAAGAGTTGGGCTGTGGGAAAAAGCTCTTATAATGAAAAATCCCTCGATGTTATCATACATTTCTAATGTTGGTTCATTTAAATCTAATATTGAATATTTATTTGGACGCGTTTTAGCATTTCTTCTTTTGGTGGTAAACCACAAAACACTGACCTTAGCTGAATGGCACTCTGGTTTACATTAAAATATGTCTTAAAGACTCTGATTAGGTGAGGTAACACACGCTTCGAATCATTTCAGAAACGATTAAAATCTGCGTAGGTGGCCGAGATGTTGCGGAAATACATATTA
Source organism: Pachydiplax longipennis (assembly GCA_036926295.1). Classification (NCBI taxonomy): domain Eukaryota; kingdom Metazoa; phylum Arthropoda; class Insecta; order Odonata; family Libellulidae; genus Pachydiplax; species Pachydiplax longipennis. The sequence goes on along the minus strand of JAVFKF010000024.1, from coordinate 4,503,246 downwards.
AAGTAAACAGATGAAAAGTTTTTCACTTGATTAGCTTCATTTCAGAAACGATTACACTACAAAAACGTACATTCATGGATATGAAGATTTTCAAGACTGTGAAACTGTGAGAGATACAATACGACTCTTTATTTTGCGCTATTTTTTATTTGTACATATTATGACTGCAAATAGGCATCCAGCATGGTGGCTGTCATTTGAGAGGTAAATAGAAAAAAACTCCCCGCCTGGTATTCACTCTAGTCAGGTGCAAATCCCTTCCAAAAACCTCCTGAACGTTGACCAAAGTTATTTAACGAAAATACGATGTAAAAAATACTATACTATATATAAATATCAACCACTCCCTCATACAATTTACGGTGTCAAATACCTCCATTGATAAATGAATGTTTCGCAACATCGGTTTCCTGTTCTTTTTTCTTTTTCACGCAACTCGTTTGTTTCTCTCCTCATCAACGCTCTCCTGAGACTTTTCTCATTCTACCCTTTCGCACCAACACTTCTTCTTTGTTTATTAGCCATTCCCTTCCTCGTTTATCCTCATAGCTTCAATATCCCTTTCTTTCTATCCCACGCTCCGGCTTGCAAGATAAAGGAAGCAATTCTTGACTTCGGGCAGAAGTAGAGGATGGAAAGAAACACTCCATACACCTGCGTAAGACGCTGACCTGCTTAATGTACAGTTTTATTCCATTTCACACGAAACGCATGGCAAAATACTTTTTAGACGGTCTCCTATCAGCTTAATACGCGGATATTTCCCGTTCCGACATACCTACTTTACCCAATCATTCGATAGATTCAAAATTTTTCTCATCATCTGTGTAACCGTCTTCTCCTCCTTGTCTTTTATATAGTTTCTTATGAATTTCTTATTTTGAATGACTTATTTTGTGAGGATAAAATGAAGATACCGGGGAACAGAATAATCTACATCCCGTCGGGGCAGATACGAGCTCTGAGATCTTCTTTATCAGTTTTTCCTGAAGACAGAACGTTATAATAAAACGACGCTTGGCGGTGTTTCCTTCCGTCGCATTCTTGACTTGTAAATGTATCGATTGAACCAGAAAGGTAGTGTTTTGTTGGCTATTGAGCGTAGTATTAGAGAAATCGTACTTAACCCTCTAAGCTCTCCTCTTTCTTGAAAGCCGCCCAACTAATTTGTGGAGTACACTGTGTATTGAAAAATTTGAAAGGTTTAGCTTTCACAAATTAATTCATAATAACTTTCACAATTAATTCATCATGAACTACATAGAAGGGTCGCATGGTTCATTTTTTTTTTTATTCCTTTAACAAAGACAGGTTGAGCCCAAGTTGTTCTATAACATAAGAAACAGACGTTCACATACGACCATTCCATAACCAGAAAAATCTGGTTAGTCGGGATTCGAACCCGGGACTACGGTGTTGGAGCATTCGCGTGGTAGCACGCTGACCACTCGGTTTCGTCATTTAAATAAGGAAATATATAAATATGCCTGTAAAAGCTCTTATATGACAACAACGTAAATAATGCACCCAAATTAATTTATTTGCCGCCCAAAGGTGGAAAAATAGAGTAAACTATGATGGACTCCTATTTTATGATGGAATGATGTTTTGGATTCGAAACTTCGAATACTTTGAGAAAATGCATGGATTGTTTTGCAATATTATGAAGAAATGCAGCACGTGTTTACGGTAGCACTAATAACATTTTTGTTGCTACAAAAGTTGTTGCGAAAGGTGGACGAGTGATTACCGTAGTGAATATTCAAATAATTTTGAATGACAAACCAATTACACTTCCCACCGCAAAATGCAAAAACCTTGGCGAGAATAAAACCAAAGTCGTAGCTGTCGAATGAACTAATTCCGATGGAAATTCATTCACATTCACCAATTTTAGTAAATGGAAGAGTAAAACAACCCGTAATAAGTTCTGGCATCACTAGTTATCACAGATCAGGATAAAGTTTACATTACGTCAGAATATTTTTAACTTGTGCAGTGAAGAGTTATCTCGTCATACACTATTAATATTCCAGGTGGCCTATTCTATTATATATTGTATTATAACCAAGTGAAATTCAAAATAATTCCTAATTTTTAATTTTTAAACAATTAAAAGATTAAGATTTCAGATTATAAGAACGAAAGTAATTGATGGTAATTCGTTTGTATTTTTATATTATTGTTTTAAAAATTATGAATACTACTAATTTGTTTTTTCATTATTATTTTTAGTTTTCAATTAATAAATAAAGTGGAATGGCTACTATTATTATAGAGGAAGACTACAAAAATTCTTTAAATAGTAAAATTTAAAAAAGGATCTTTTTCCGCGTGGAATGAACGACGAGATTATAGATGTTGCCAGTCAACGGGTTAAGAACATATTCCTAGCTGATGAATTGTGGTGAATCAGCTCCGTTTTTACATTTCTCATCTTTTCTTTCTATTCTTAGAAACTTCCCCATAGGCCGCCAAATGCTCATTTTACTTTACTCTCCACATTCTCTTCCTCCGACGTACTTGGATGACTCCTTGAAAACAGTGTCTCTCTGCTTTAAGGGGCTCCCTAAAGCACCCACAGCAAAATCCCTCCATTTTCATTGGTCTCCCTCTCCTAATGAACTCCCTTGCGTCACGCGCCCAAGTAAACCCTCCACTTTTTCCTTCTCGCTGTGAGAGCTTAAGAATCGGAAGAGGACTGCTGATTGGGACAACTCTCCTCACTTTCAAAACACCCCTCTCTGAATTATTTTAGCCTCGTCCATGGCACTGGATCTTGAGGATCGCTCTTCTTCATTCTCCTCTCCTTCTTGTCTTCGCTCTAATTAATTCTCTTTTCTAACCATGGTGCTGTCTAATTATTATTATTATTAATTCAATAATTGCAGATGGACTATCACCGCGGTGGCAACTTCTACAATAGTATAATAAACTAATAACCTGGCACAATACTGCATACAATACTACAAATAAATAATACAACTTAATTGAGAGTCACAGAAGATACATCAACTACCTAAAAAAACTGTTATGAACCGAATACCTCCTTGCTACAATCTTACAACAATATTACAGCACAGCTGACAGTCTAAGGGGAAACCACTGGAAGGAATATTTATTCTGTCTGATACACATTTTTGGATTTCTCCCTCTGTTAAATATTTTTATCTATTTAGTTAAATCTTATTAACTTTTTTGCATTGTCTGCCATAAAATACTCATATATGGTGTTTAAGAATGATTTCCTTTAAAATAGAAGTATGTGATATGCAACTTCTTTATCTATGAGAAGTTACGAAATGACTTAAGCTATCGAAACACCTTCATTAATGAAATACTACTACTACATAGCTGACACCTGGCTACAGTTATAAAGTATTCTTTTTAATTCTACTTTACTTACTTGTCATACACGTTCATGTGAAGTTAACGTACTAAGTAAAATTTGCATACAGCAGCTATTTTCCCTAACTAAACATCCTTAATTAGTCACACAAGGTTCTCAGGGTATAGGCCTCCACGTCTACCGTAACGACCCTAAGTCCCCACCGTAAATCACCCCACCAGACAATCCCCATCTGCAATTCGTCAACGCCCATTTACAAATACTACATAATCTGTCCAAAAACACCTTTTTGATTCTTTATTTTCAGGGAAGGCTCAAACACTCCTCCAGGCAAATGATTCCATTCTATAACAGTGCGATTATAAAAGATTATGCAGGACGATGTACATAAACAAAATATTACTTTAATTTATCAGCCCTTTCTTTTCTCCTCATTTATCATTACACTTATAATAACATAGGGTAAAAATATTCAAAATGTGAAAATTCCACTCAAGAAAAATTTATTACACAACCGGTATTGATCTAAGCTCGTCTTCAGGATGTATTATAGATGAACTTAATAATATTATAAAGTTTTTTTTCCTCTCATGGAATTCTACAAATTAAAGCCGCTACTATCTTTTAAATTTTATTATAATAGTATATACTTCGCGTGGAAAACATAGTTGCAGGAAAATTCTTTGAAAACAAATTTTCTCCACCACTCTAAGAAATAATCAGATTTTTTGGAACGATCGACATTCGAAAATTGAAATTGAGACGGAAATATTTAAAGGCTTAAACATAAGCAAGATTGCCGAAAGACGTCTCTATTCGGCTTAGGAATTAAAGTTTGATCTTAATTTATAGAAGGACGGCTTTTCTTCTCCACGGTTGTAGTTTCTTAGCCTTATTCCCATCACTGATGATTGGCCTCGATGGATTTTTCAAATCAGATGCTCTTCCTACCGCCAGCCATTATCGAAAAAGTCGAGCACATACACTACATTCAGCATCTCCAGAAAAATCCGATCAGCTGGGATTAGCCTTAGCGTTAGGGCTAACTACTCCGCCAACGCGGTAGATTCCCCCACAATTATTGTATATTCATGAAATTTTATACAAAAATGTCTCTAAGGTAAAATTTCACTGGAAAGGTTACAGCTTGGGAAATATCTTTTTAACTTGAGTTTGACAAAGAAAAAACCCACGTTGCGAGGAAACACCCACAGAGAAACGGAGTGAAAAATTTACGTGAAAACGAAATAAATGAAGCGAGGGTAGCATACAATGGAAAAATTATACTAAAATATTTGTGATAAAATATGGATAATACGGCGAAACATTGCACAGGTAAAATAGCAACGGTAACATAAACGTAAAAAGATAAAATCATAAACTCATATATCCATAACATATAAACCTTATAAGGGATATAATAGGAAATTTCAAAAAGAAAAAAAATGCGGATCGTCTTTCATTTACAATATATAAATAGAAAACCGCAATATTATATTAAGCTGGTGATTATCTTATTAGTGATTATTCAGATGGATCCGATAGTTGTACATTTTTATAAGTTAAGTTTATTTCCGTCATTTATGACGAAGAATTCACTAGTATATTCATATAAATTTGGGTTATTACTTTACTGATGATTCCAACCAGAGGCTTTCGTTTTATACTCAGTATTCATTCCAGAAGCCATTGAATTCCATCACATTCTTCTTTCTGAGAGAAGCTTGAAACTGTATAAAGATTACGTGGTTGCCATTGTCACTCTCCTTTTCCCACTTCTCTCGTTTTGCCACTCCACTGCCCTCCTTACTTTCTTCTTTTCCCCTTCACTTTCCAAACACTTTTAGAGGCCCTCTGCCGTGGAGGTCAGGGAAGGAATGTCCCGGGGATGTATACTTCCCATTCATTTCCCTCGTTTGTGACTAGATACTGATCATTGAGGAATTTTAAAGGGTCATTCGTGAGAGAGGATCTCTTCCCTTCTGTGCCTCGTGGTGATTTTTTCGTAAGTTGAGTAATTCTAAAGAACTCGTATAAATCTCAATTAAGCTTCCGCATTTTCGAGTTAAATATAGCGACATTGGCGTTAATTTAAATATACTGTTGCGTGCTTTAACGAAGTTTTTGGGCCGAGGGAATTCTTTAATTGTGACGCTGCACATTCTCCTGCTTCCTCAGAGGACCAGAAAGGATGGAAAGTGGAATTTTGTGTGGAATCGTGCTAATTTCTTCCTCTCGATCTAGATTTGGAAGTTTTTTGTTCTGTCACATTCCAAATTCAGGATATTTTGGTATCCATTTGCAATTTTTTATCTGGTGACGTAGCTCTGTTAATATTTGTGTCGCTTCAATTACTTACAGGCAAATCTAAATGTAACGCTACTTCATGAATTTTAAAACTGTGTGTGTGTGCCTTCAGTTAGTATTACATGACTCTTTCGGAATCTGTGAGAACCTGTTACAGTATTAAAAACGATTTGGACACACAGAAAGATATCTGATTCATAATTCCCGTTTCAACTATTGTAGTATTCACTCCAACAAGATTATAGGACTTAATTAGCATTTCTCACCAATTATTTTCCAATGGATTTATCATTCCAAATTAATCTAACGAATAAATACGATGCATATTGCACATTTACATATTTTATGATAAGTAAGTTTGTGACAAGTATTTCATGTAGCTTTGGTTTGAAAATTTTAAAAAAGACCAAGCAAAGTTGAGCTTATCCGTAATTGATATTTCATGTTAACACCCTGTTCGTTAGAATTCTTTGAATTTTTAGCGTATTGTCGGTGGATGCGATGAAAATAGAGTTAACATAGCAGTTATTATAGTTATTAATATTAAAATTTATTATAGGTTGCAGAGCGATGTTATTTCACTTTGTCCAGGACCCATTTGGAATTTGCGGCAAGTTCACAGGATTTGGCGGATGAAACATGTATCCACGAAAGAGCAGCGCAAAACGATAAGTTTCGTTAAAAATTGCCTCCATAAAAAGGCTGCAGGATGCAGATTTGGAATCCTTGAAAAACACTAAAAGCAAGATTGAGATTGCTTGATAAATTTAGATACCGCAAGATGACGTAATCGGTATTATACAACCCCTTTGCTACTTCGACAATGAATGAAATAAGAGATGCCAGAACAAGTCGTTTTATGGAATCCACGAACGATACGCGAGTGGCTCAATAGTTCGGTGTTAACATCCCCCGCCCAAGGGTATTGCTAATATATATTATAATTATTAATGATTCAAATTTAAGTAACATTAAAGTTTATTCCTTCCCTTTCAAATTGCACCACTGGAATGTTAGACTGAAAACTGCGCGTGGAGCGCTGGAATAGATAAGCAAAGGTCTTGTTTTCTGTGGGAGGTTTTGCGTAAACTCAGTGTGAGTGCAACATTAGCTGCTTTCCCTCGAGGTTCAATTCAACTTGTCAAAGGAAATGGCTACAAATGCACTAATGGAATGGAGAACCTCAGATGACGTATGTCACTTGTAACGAGGCATTTGTTTACGGCCAAAATAGTTTCTTTTGACTTTCATTCGCGGTTTGTTCCGTTGGAGACCAATCTGTTTGCTCCAACACGATCGTCTGCGGTTTACGTTTTTGGTGTTACATAAAAAATGCATCAGTATCAAAAATAACTATGCGAGTATATAAATAAATGTCATGCCTTAGGGAGAAGAACGTAGACCGTGCTCTCCATTCCATTTCGGGCTCTTTAGAAGTAATATGTGTCCTTGTTTGTGAAATTTTCTGCAGGTGTTTGATCTACAAATACGATTTAGAAATTCCTTGATTAGGCTCTTCGAGAGAATATTTCTGAGATCAACATTGACAATTTTCCAGATCCAGATTTCTATGATATGATAACAAAAATGAACACAAATGTATATTTAATTATAGTAATTATTTTTTATCAATGCATTATTATTAAATTTGATATAATCCCATCTTTGCTAACTAAAAATTCAGTCTGAAGACAATACAAACAACCATGCCATAACTAGGATTCGAACCAGGTGGTTCTGAAAACGGTGCTTTCGAACTGTTTTATTTATATTTGACCCAACCCAACCCAAGTGTAAGGAAGTTTCGTGCTTCCCTTCGTTGTGAAGACATAGAGTACGTAATGTAAAAAAGATTTAAATAACTATTTTTTAAAAAGTACAATACAAGACAGTGCAGTTAAAACTACAATCTAAGTACAATAAGATTAAACTAAATAAAATTACCCGAATCTAATGAAAATCATTAGAGTCAATATAATAGACATTAAAGTCAAGTATATAGTATTCCGAAAATATGCACATTTTATGTTTGCCTTAAATCAACGACGCTTTTATCTGGTACGAATATATAGAGCTCAACAAGTATGATTTTTTGTCAACCATTGGACACACTTTTTCCTTGGCGAGTTCAAAATTCACACAACACAAACACAAAGTGACTTGATATTATTTTGTAACTCATATTGAGTTGCTTAATATTAATCATTGTCAACATCAATGGCTGCATGTTCAGAAGTTGGTAATATTATTAATATATTTTACGACTACAAATAGTCATCCCTATGACGTCAATATGAGTGGCAAATAGAACAAAATCCCTGCCTGATATTCACCCCAGTCTGGAGGAAAATCCATCCCCAAGACAGCACGTCGTACAGAGTTATTTAATAAGACTTTGCTATTACAAAAATATCAGCCATCCTACAATACGATCTATAATTTCAAATACTTACCGTAAAATCACAAATTATAATCAATACAAGTAATTTTAACGCACACAAAAAGAACATAAATTATAATTGAATTTTTACTATTTATTTTATTTATGTAACCAAAACTAGTAACTTCAAAAAGTTGTGTTATAATATATTCAAATAATAAATAATATGTAAAACAACGGTAAAACCGGAACAAGTTAATAAAAATAGCAGAGTGAAACGACGACATATAGTAAAAAGTAAAGTAAATAAAATCACAGTCATCAAAATACTTCAAAGGTCAAAAAAAACTTCTAAATTTCTCAATCCACTATTGTGGATGATTCGTCATTGAAAATATCTGCAGTTACAAATGTGCTGAGTGTAGTGTTCGCTTTTGAGAGTATTCTGTGGATGGTCGAGTGTTTATAGTTATCAACACGGCATACCGGAGTGTAAAATGGATAATATAGACCCAAATATACAATTATTTATATACCTACAGCATACATTGTCTCATTAAGCGATATCACGTACAACCTTATAGCTTCTTTTTTAAGAATTTTACATTTTTCGGCGTTGGAATAAGAATTTCTCTATCTATTCCCTTATACCTCTTAGAAATTGCAGAGGAGGAACGTTATTTATCCATCTCCACTAGTTATGAATTAAGATTAGAATGAAGTTCATTATGGCCTCTCACCGTCGATTATCGATTTAACTTTTAGTTTGATTTGAATCTGTGAAACAAATCCTCCAAAATCCACTCAATAATGTATGAAATATCTGAATCGACTTATTTATGTTTGTGCAACATGTTTCACAGAACGTCGAATGAAACTGCTAAGCCAACAGTTTCCGCTGAATATTTTATTTGCGAATAAATCTTATCGTTAGAAAACACGGTTAAACGATTGTATGTCTGCGTGTTTGGAATTGGATTCGAAGTAAGCATTAGAATAAGATTCCACACGTTCGACCATAAATGCGAACGTGAATATTGTTCTAGAAATGCCTCAAAGATTTAAAACTCCTTTCTCTCAACAGGTGAATCTCTTCCATAAATCCATTGTTCGCATCCTCATCTCTCGTTTCCATGACTCCGTCTTCGTTTAACTGTGAACTGGTTGAATCCTTTTGCTCTATTATCATTATTAATGTTATAGATGATAAATCAGAAATTACATAAAAGTCCCTCTTCTTGTGATGCTCTCTATGATAAAATTAATTACATGATATTAAATACACCTTTATAACATGTTATATACCTCGAAATATAAGTAAAACCAATTTATTTTTATGAACCTGAGAAAATATTAAATAAAATTTCCTCAAAGAATGTAATCATCTTAGGAGATATTAATATAAATATCATGAAGTAGTTTGACATATCTGCTACTAATTATAGGACTTCACTAACAATGTATGGTTTTGATGAGATTATTCAGAGCAATATAAGGAAAGAAGTAACCTAATTCTATTGTTTCCGTGACCATGCAAAATCGGGTCACTAATGTTCTTAGGGTATGATAATTAACAGCAAGGTCACTATATAAATAGTGTGACTGGCAGTAATAGACAAAATATGCTACAGAATAATAATGTAAGTTATATTAATGATAGAAGACTGAAACAGCACAGAGAATTTTCACTGGGACAAGACATTAATATATACAGATCCAGATAAGATTCAAAACGATCTAAAAATTTTAGAAAGATGATTCCAAGACCTATATAAAAAAAGAGTAAAATAATAAACTGGACAATTACTATATTTTATGTATTTCTACTATCATTTTGCTCATTATTATGAAATTTGTCACTATTTTATCGTTGCGATACTAAATGGGATAGGTGTGATAACACCCAAAGGAGATTTCCATATGAGAGAAGTAATAATTGGACCAAAGAATAAATGTACCGAGAATATCATCCGTACTCTTTGTCTGCTGGATAATTAGTCCCATCCAAGGATCGGCTTTTCTTTCCCTTTGTATTTTTAGTCTTTTAATTCCAAAGACTCCTTTCATTCCTTATCTTTTCTCTCCTTCGATCGTTACAAGAAATTTCGCTATTCTTAGTTTCTGTTGCTTTGGTCGGTGTTCATGTTACGCTTCCATAAGAAGCCTCTGGGAGCACCAAAATGCAACGTAGGCGGATTTCCAAACTAGCTTTATTTTTAACTTTTGAGCGATCTATAATGAAATAATTCTGACGATACCTGGTGGAATACCATTTTTAATGGGATTAAATTTATCCCATTACCTTATCCTTGTTTAGATGAAGTAAAGCAAAGGTCCACAAATTATAATTTCTTTAAAACTGTAATGGTTTAGAGGACATCACTTCATCATCAGGCAACCAGAACATAAGTGAATCAGAGTATATATTATAATATGTATAATATTATGATTTATTAATATTATGATAAATATGATATTACCTAAAATAAGGAACGAAAAAGTTTGCAGGAGGGAAGGGGAAGAGGTTAAGCATATGGGAAAAGAAATAAAAGAATTTTCCCTTAAAATACATTTGTAAAAAAACTGCGCAGTTCTCGAAATTTTTCTTAACGAGCCAACGAAACTCTCCTACCATTCTTAAACCCTCACTTAACTCTCTTCACCTTTCTATCATTCTCTCAATGCATTTCCAATTCTTGTGAAAGACTATTGGAAGAGAAGGTATCAGATTTTGTTCATGGGATTTAGGAAATTGAAAAGAGAAAGAAGGAATGGGGAATCAACCTTGTTGTTGATAACATTATATAGGAAAGCGATGTCAGAGAAAGTATGAGAGGTTTTAATTTCAAATTTATATTGCAGCGTTACTTGATTTGACTTGCTCTAAAGGCAAGGGAAATTATTCATAAGGGACTCCGCTTTCTGTGAAATTACTCTGAGTTCATTTTCATAACTGGGGTTATGTTTACCTTCGGAACATTAACAACTTTTACCAAACCCTATTATCTTCCGTTGATCCTCTTTAGAACATAATCACTGTTAAGCTGCAGTATTTCGTATAATTGAGGCTAACGCAAACCGTATGCGCAAAATTAAAACTTATAAGTAGTTCTTCCCGGTGTTATAATATACCAAGATGAGGTATATTAACTTCTTAAGTAACCGGCATCCGAGTCACATTATTTGTTTCTAAGAAAAGCAGATATCCATTTTTGGCATTTTTGCAGCAATTTTAGCTTATTACAAGGGCTTAAAACTGCCCTTAACTCTTGAAATATGACGAAATCGTACGGATAAGACCAACCTAAAATTACGAATTTGCGTTGATGCGGGTTTTAAGATGAAAATGAAATCACCTTCAGTGTTCCTCCAGTTAGCTGAAATTAGAAGAGATCTTCGTCCACGAAATATTAGGGGATGAGAACTGCTAATGAAGTTCTCTTGCATTGGTGGGTTAATTATTGTGGAAGCAACAGAGGGAAGGCATGAGAGCGTCCTTACCAACAGCTGCTTGTGTTCTTCATGTCTCCGAGAATACGTCCAACTCATACTTCGTAACGTAGCTCTCCTTCCCTTGGTAAAGTGTTTCCGTTGTTAATGAGACTCAAAAGGCGTAACTGTTCAGGGCTGCAGAAAAATTGTGTCCTGCAGCTGCCAAAGGAGCTCAAATTCATACGCATAATTAAGCTGAATTATTTTTATGAAGTGAAAATCAGTCATTAGCCAGGAAATTCTCTCAGTCATTCGTTGTTTTGAGAAATCGAAAATGTAATATGCTCACACCGCCACGTCCTCATTCGATAGACCAAAAAATGTTTACATCATCTTCCTTGTGAGTCTTTTCTCTGCCTTTCGTTGCGCTTTCAAGTTGTAAAAATATCGAATAAACCAGAGAGAGATTGCAGTGTTTTGTCGGCTGTAGTTTTGGGGGTCTCTCGTGATGCTCTCTCGCCACTAAAATATTTATCATTTTTCCCTATCTCGAAAAAAGCATTTCATTGTAGAGTAGAACATTAAGTAACCAAGACGCTCTCTTTGTGCGAAAAGCATACTTTTCTTCAAAAATAAGGCAAAAATGCAACCAGCATATACAATCCAATAATAACTCCATCTTACTTATTTTCGCATGGTCTTAACCGGAATTTTCAGTTCCTCATTTCCTCTTCCAATCGACTCTTCTATTTGCTTCTTTCTTTAAAGAGATCTTCTGTCGCAGCGTCTGTAGCCTTTGATCTCCTTCGACTTCCTTTATTAAGAAAAGGAGGAGGAATCTATTTAACGTTATCAAAGCCGTGATTTAGAATCGTCCTACAAAAGGGTCTCCGAGGAAATGAAAAAGTATCGAGTAGACCTTCCTTTCATATCCTCGGACCAATCCTCAGCCTATTTCCTTTAGGGTGCGATCCGTATTACGAAACCCTGGGATCTTCTTTCTAATAATTCGGACATAAAGCAGTAACTCACTCCGTACAACTTGATACATGAATTTGAATGAACGAGAATACACATCTTTCTTTTTTAAGTGAATAAATCTTTTTCATCGAAGGTAACGCTTGTAGGCCTATGAAGAGGTGGATTACTCAGTAGAGAGCTCAGTTTTGAAATTACCATATAATGAGGTCTCCGAGTCAAATCAGCCCCTTTCCTGTCGCTGAAACAGTGTTTTAGTCCTCATGAAATCCAATGCGATTATATAAACTGATACTCAAGAAGGTGTTTTGAAACGTGTATACATGTATGATGGCTTGATTGTTATTATCATAGCTAAGCATAAGCATAAGGCGGTAGTCATTAGAAAGGGAAAAATGAAGATTCCTGCTTTCACACTTTTAGGGAGGAAAATCCCTCCAAATACCTTCCGAAGGTGGTTCGTTATGCAATGATTATCAAAAACTTCTAGAATACTTCAATAAAAATTTAATAAAATTTCAAAATTTTTCCTGGTATGACAATAATTTGAAAAGTCTATCAAATTATTTGAAAGGGCTATCAAATATCTCTGAAAAGAAACAAAAACTTAAAGAATATTTCAAAATTAAACAATTGTAATAATTATTGTATTAAATTTTATGTAATTGCCTTTAAAAATAATAATGATGTAATTATAATGATGAAAAAAACTATTTTCGCCACCTATAGTTTTTCAATTTTGGGAACCTGCCGACAAACCTATGGTTTGGCAGGACCCTAATGATGTAACTTCTACTTTTCTTTTCTTCTTTTCTTTGAGAATGAATAATAGACTTGTATTTCTTCTTCTGTATGATTATTTGTAAATCTCAGTTTATGTATTTGTATATTTTCCCTTTCTTTTATGTTATTATCCGTGTCATTCAATCCATGCAATATTTCTTTTTTCTCTAATTCTTTGTACGTGTGTACATACATTTATATCTATTTCTCTTCCTATTATATGGTTATTATTTCTTATGTCCAAATCAGAATTCTTCTCAGATGTGCTTATAAAATGGAATGATTATATGTATCAATACATGTATAAGCAATAAATAATTTCAAAGTTCTCAAAATTCACACACTTTTCTCTCAGATCACAACCTTTTCTTAATTAAAATCTACAGAAGAAACCATGATGTGGTCATGATGAAACACTGATGAGTACTTTCCCACAGTCATTCCTTAATTCTATTCAAAATAACATTGCAGGAGAAGGTTCGGTTTGAGGTAACTTGTTTCATTTAGAAACTCGCTGGTGGAAAAATGAATATTTGCAAATGTCTGTTATCTGTTAGAGCGTGGAAAATTAATATATGTGATCTTTTCTCCCGAGATAATCTGGTTCTTTAATTCTACTTTTCTAGCCTCTTATTTTTCTCAAGTCTTTTTACTCTCCTTTTGATCATTTTTGTTCCATCCAGGGGAAAGTAGGATTTGAAAAATCTGACCTGTATGCTTAATAGCAGTAGGAGAGATATTACTGTTATACATGCATAAGTTACAAATAGGTATACACCAGGTGGTAACTTGTTGCATCATTTATAGCGTAACATACCAATTACTATGTTTAATTATTATCATACATTTATAACATTCCTTAGCATACATCTCATTATGATTATACACAAAACCAGATTTACTTATACATTCTTCGGTATTATTAAGTAAATTTCTCTTATACATAGATTTGTTTTGCGGGCTGACAATTCCCTTTTATAGGCTATTCCTAGAAACTGCCATGCTATTTATATAAGATAATTTACCCTCATCATTTCTGTGATCCTTCGTTCTGACTTTGAATTTACGATAATTTTTCCCCATAATGCAAGGACCTGCCTTTCCAGAATGACTCACCAGTATAAGTACATACAATACATGATCAATTCTTTTCTCTCCATGAATATGATTATTATGGAAAGATTTCATGTATTTCCATAAGATGGGTTAGCTTCAAAGGACTTATGGTTGTTTGTTCGGAATTTCAAAATACGGAATTAGAAATTAAATTAATCATTAAAGAATATGATAAATACATTCGTCCCAAGGAACAATAGACTCGACCGACGGGACAAAAAAGTGCCTTGTGATGGAGGTCAAATGAGAGGAAATTGTATATTATAATATTATATTCATCTCACTGATAAAAGCCGTACGCATCCTGGAAATTGAATTGTCTCGAAGTCCAAACCGATAGGACAGTTTAATTATCATATTGATCAAAAGAAACACTTTTTGATTGTTTTTGATGAATATAATTCTCTGTACATTGGAGTACAGTGAGTATCACACAGAGAGTTCACTCTATCGTTTCCTCACATCTCTACTCTTCTCTCAAACTATTATTTTCACTCCATCTTCTTTTATATGATTTGCGTTCTTTCCTTTCGTTCTTCTCCTTCATCTCTTCCCATCTAGTTCGTCTTTATTTTTCTAATCATTTTCATCATTTTCGTTTATTATCTTCGTGGAAAGTAATCAGAGATAAAACAAGGCTCTCCAAAAATAATAGAAATCGATGCTTATTGTAACTTCCCATTATTATTCACATTTGAAGTGAACATATTAATATTACGAAAATAATCTATCTACAAATTGTGAAGAGCGGTGCTTAGTGTTTCCTGTCTTCATATTAATTAATTCTATTAAGGGTTAAATGTAAGAAGAGACTATTTAGTCTCATAATCGCCCGAATGGAGGCATATTCTCCGGATATTCCCACAATTCTCCCTGAGCTGATACACTTCGGATTTTACTACTATTCAACATTATCACCTCATCAACATTTCTTTTGCGAGATTTAAATCGCTCTGCTCTTTATCATCACGATTTGGCCGTCTGCTGTTTTAGTCATACTCTTGTTATCTTCGGAATTTTGATTCTCGTATAATGAAGTCCTCGAAAGCTTGAAATATTTAACATATGCTGAAAGCAAAACTCGCCGTCTGCACTTGAATCGCGATTGCGTCTGAATCTTTAAGAACGAGTGTCCGCAAAATGAAAAATCAGAATTTCTCGAAAATGTATAGCTGCCGGAGTTTTTGGAATCTTGTCCGACATTTCATTCAAAATATGTCATCTCTGATAGACCTTTACCTATTCAAATTTCAATATTCTTTCTAAAAATCAAGGTTGAATGGATCCGCTGCATCATAACCAAAAGATCTCATTACCCTGCTTTCGTGCGTCGTGAGTTATCATCTTTTCATTTATATAGATGATGAGTGTATTTTCTTTTACCCATTTGATAAAAGCATACAAAATATTTCATAAAATATTCTTATGTAAGCTTTAGGTTTCCTGAGTCGAGGCAACTTTCTCACAGAAATATAATTTTGGTTGTTGCCTCGCCAAAAAGTTGTAAAAATTAACAAATTGTGCACTTAACTACATAAAATATAAAGAAGAAGTTCAAATTAACCATTTAAACTCAAAATATACTTACATTTTTATTGAACGAAGCCAAGACTTAGGAAGCTGAAAAAAATTTTGCTGCATTTTACCTTTCTGATATGTGGTGGTAGCATGTGAATTTCTTCGCGATATGAATGATATAAACTTAAAGTTAATTTAATATTTATATTGTGGCATTTGTTTCTCTAGCACAAATAGAGAGCTAAAGCTACCACTATTTAAATCAGAAGACTTTGTGCGAGTCGAGCGAAAATGTGTATGCAGTGGATTTTCTCAGTGAAATTCCGGATGAAGTACGTTCATCATGAATTAGTAAATCATAAATGTTGATTTTGCATCATAAAATGCGTTGTTCACATAAGCCGCTAAGTATTACTTTGAAACGTGGTAAAGTTCAATAAACCGACTCTTTTGTGTCTGTATTCACATGCTCTCCTTGTCAAATTTAAGCAAACGTACATTACTATTGCCGGAGGCCTCACATATTTCCCAATGAAAGCCTTATCTGTCTCAATGTTTGCTCTTTCCTCCACCGTCCCCGTGATCATTAATTTACAATACCAATATTTCCCAAGTTCTTTTTCCATCCCTAATGAAGATCTGTTTACTCTTCCCATAATTCATTTCTTCCGCTACCCAAAGCCTTCTATAAACGCTGAGACAGCCCCGAAAAATCAGCTCCAAGTTTCTCTTTCCACGTCGATACTTCGTCATTTCTTTATCGCTTTCAATTTTGTCTTTTTCCGTATCTCTAATATCTTTCTATCGATTTCCATGTCCTACAAGTGTTCGGCCGAATCTTTAATCTTCATAGTCTTTATGATCGCCGGAAGGAAATGCCGTTCGGAAAGCACGAATTCATCGAAATGCCATTGAAAAATGAAGGGAAGGGTTTCGATCAAAGGAGTTCGAAAGAGCCATCTTGATAAATTGACCGCTATTGATTTTTCGCTTTGTATTTACATAACATATAGTACATAAGCGCCGATGCAAATGTAACGCGTCTCCTTTTAAACTGCTTCTTCAAATTGTGATGTCTTTCTTGGCAATGGTATATTTCAAATTTTGGCTCTGTAATAATATCATACCTTGCGAGATAAGGTGCAATATCGTAGCAAAATGAAGTAAAACCCGATTAAGACGCTTCCTTGGGGAGCAGGTAAAACAGTGTTATAACAGGGATATTAAATATTTTTATTTCTTTTGCATAGATCAGGGATGGGTTTTTTGGCTCAACAATTTTTAAAGACGTATTTCACTTATTAAAAACGAAAATTAATCTCACATAATCTTGTTTTCTCGCCACATCTGTCGATATTTAGAGAGGAATAATAATGGTCCAAACAAAGAGAGCTTTTTGCTTAATTTTATTTATTAAATGAGAAAGAGGATTGAGAGATTAAGAGCGTCTTAAATGGCTGTAATTACTCGGCGATGGATGATTTCGGACATCTTATGCATCAAAGACTTCTGTGATTAGTCCTTCTAGTGTATGAATGTGAATCCTTCTATTCCAACTCCTTCTTCTGCTTCTTCATTCCTCACAATCCGTGTGTTCGATCCATTTTGGCTCCCTTCTGCTATCCCACAGTCTCTTCTTATTCCATTTCTCTTTCAAGTTACATTTCTCCTTCGGTAAATTTTCATTTCGGTTGTTTCGAGTACTTCTAGTGTTGGAGGTATCTTCTCCTGACTATTCCAATTGGTGATGTTGTAAATTCTACCTTTCTGTCTCTTTCCTCAAGCACTGTTGAGGCAGATTGTGGTATTTGGACAATTCTCTTTGCTTTCGTCACTTATTCTTCAACATCCTCAATCTCCTCAGAGTTCGAAAGCTCTATTCCTAGATATTTAAAGGAAATTTCTCGTTGAATAATTTTCCCGCCTATTAAAGCGCAACGGAAACTCCTTTGATGTAGTCATTATACATTTGGTTTCTTTGGATAACAAAATTGAATATCTTTGCTGTAATTTTAAATATGTAGGTGTCTATGTAAGCTATCTTCGCTATCTGCCAATTACACTATGTCGTGCTACTACTTTTGTGACAAATCAAGAGATTATCTCGGCCATATGAGAATTATTTGGCCATAACTATACTGAATAATAGGGGCTAAAGATTCACTTTGTCTAACAGGATTATTAGCTGGGATTCATTAATGTGAGGTATATCTTGATTTGATTTTAATTTTCGGAATAGATATTTTTAATAATATCATGATATCTCATGGTCATGTGATAAGTGAATCACATCTTCAAGTTGGATTCTACCTTCTGCAGGTCGATGAAACCGAAATACGCTATTGAATTCGATGAACTTGTCTCATGACGAGCTGGATCTCCCAGGTCTGAATCCTTGTCGTTCTTCTGATAATGCTGAGAGGGAATTGATTTTATTGTTAATGAATTTTGCTATCAGTCTTAGTCCCAAATTCAGTAAATTCATTCCTCTGAAAGTAGATTTCTCTTTCCTATCTCTTTTTTCATCAATGGAAACATTATACAAATTTTCCAATTTTTAGTATTTTGTGAATGCTAATAATTTTTGTCAATTTCAACAATTTTTTGTCAAATAGAAACCTCCATATTTAAGTAATTCATTGCGTATTCTATATTAACAAGGTGATTTTCTATTCTTTAAAGCGTTCGATTCTCCCTCAACCTCTAAGTTTCAAACTTTTGAAACATTATGTTAGTTCTGCTTGATATGCTCTCGTTCAATGGTTGAATTATGTCTTTCACTTATATTCAAGCCTTCTTTAAGTTGATGAAATATGCTTGTCTATTGAACTCTGATGATAGGTCAACTTAATCCTAAACTATTGACCAATATAGGCTGATGATTACAACAATATTCAGATGTTTACTCGTTGCCATCTAACGCTAATTGCTACAAATTTAAACGATAAAAAGGCGAGTAATGCCGGGTGCGAAAAACCGGGAGAATTAATTATGGACGAATTAGAAAATATCTCTCGGTTTATTTTTCTCATGAAAACTTGGCATTCTTAGAAAATAAAACAGAGAAAACGAGGGAAGATCTCGCAAAATATCAATCGGCCTCGTGGAAATTCCAAAGCTTCATATACATTCTTTTATTCTAAACGGAAACACAAAGGATAACGATCTAGAATCGGAAGGCATTTCCGAATAGAAAGGAAAATATTTGGAAGATGGCACCGGAGATAACACGTAAGAAAAGGAAAATGCATCGCTGTGCAGAGGCCAGCTGTCGAAACTGTCGCTGGTTTACATATCGTAGGTGGTTAATTACAGGAAGTAAGGTCATTATAAGAACCTCAGAAAGAATGAATCTTTGTAAGAGGTCCAAGTGTCAGTTTGCAATCGAATTCCCATTTACATTACCATTTATATACACTTTTAGATTATTCAGTCTGTATACTTATTGCCTTTTATTAGTTATATATAATTTATAAGGGCAAGGATATAATATCAACTTATAGGGGATTTGGATTCCATTTCCAAATTTAATAGTAATATATTTACGAGGAACGATCTGAAGTGATAATAAGGGATTATATAGATGGTATAGTTCAAAATGAAGCATTTATATGCATTCATCTACTAATATAAATGATATATTTAATGATTGCTAGAAAATTAAAATGTTTTAACTAAGTAATTCCTTATTCAAACAAAATATTTATTTGAGCGTAGAGCGGTCATTAACCTATTAGGAAATTTCTTCAATTCATCCTGTATTTATGTCGTCATTAAAGATGTTTGATTGATGATGGCATTATAAAGAATTCACAATACTTGTTCCTCCTTTCTTTTCCAACCGGAATCCTATCTTTATATTTAATTTGAGAAGTGCATCAGAAATCAAGTCTCATTGACTTTGCATAATCAATTGAACATAAGTCTAAATATTTGGATAATGAGAATATCCACAAAGGAAATTTTCAATCAGAACACGATCGGTATCAACCGACACAATTGAAGTTGCGTCACCAAACCCCATCGATTGAATTTATTAGAAAGAACTTCAATTTTGAGTCGCTTTAACGTATACTCTTCATGTATGTGAGATAAGTAAGTAAATTGAATCGCTCAGCTCTTAGCATGGTAACGATTATAATAACTGAATATATGATGTCATAGTAAGCATGACGTTGAGGTAAACGTAATTAGCTATTTCTCAGCTAAAGGACTTCTCGATCCTGGATAAATCTTAAATTTAAAGCTAAACTCGGACACATTCAGGGATATAGAACAGTAGAAGCGGAAAGTATTACTATTGCCATTGACGTCGCTAGTCATTAACAGGATTGATTATTTAAAATCAAAAAACTACAACAAAAAACATCTATCGTAGCTCTTCTTTCGTTTCATATCATTGATTTCTTATTGAACTTCTCTTGAAGTCAAACATTTTGAGTGATTTTATGTACGAATTTACCAATTCGAACTGTTTGTTTCTGAGACTTCTGCTTCTCACTTAGATTTTTAATGGTAGCGAAGAGGGACTTACCAAGCAAGTTAACGAGTGAGGTCATCCACCCTTCGATTTCTTTCTGAGCCACAGTGCAACCATGCAAGTAAATGCTGTATAATAACCCCATAAATAACAAACAGTTTAATATTATTCAATTAATATATTAACCGAGGAGATAACGGCCAACACTCATATATGTGTAGATTTTATTTTAACATACCATGAACAAGACAAAGAAATGTAAATGAAATATACATCATTCTTTTCCAAATCAAAATTACAATTCCCCCGTCTATAGAAATATATTAATGTAGTTAAACTGTTTCTTTTGATAGTTAATTTTGCGAAATGGCTAGAATTTAATGCAATACCTGTGTTCACTTATAAATTATATTTTACAGCCAAGTCAGCTTAATTTCCAGACACCTCATGAATGAAATGTTCGTGTTAAACAGCATAGATAAGTATGTATCCTTAATGTGACACGTTAAACTGATCAATTTCATGTTTACTTACTAAGCTTAAACTTTCAAATTAATTGAACGCTTCTCCGAGATAATATTAACAGCATTCATAGCAAAATAAAGTATGTCTTACACAAATAATACGGACAAAGTATTATCTCTTTAATCATAATTACGATAATTCTATTTAAAATCATTTTACCCTTGTCAATGAATGTCACATCCAAGAGGATCCCGTATCCAAACTCTCTGGCATATTCTTGAACACCGACGTTCAGTGGAAATTCATGGTCCCTTCTCATTAACTCCAACATAAAATCGTTGAACATTGCTTCGGTATTTTGTGTTGCTTGAGATACATTTTGATTTTGAGTGCGAAATCCTTCGCCTCTAAAAGTATGCCAAGTATCAGAACATTATAAACGATTTGTAACACTCTTCTCTCTTCACACTTTAAAGTAATTACTGGAAAAATGTTCTATTTTTAATGGACAAATTTCGCGAATATTAATCTAAAAAAAGCATTCACTCAAAATTCACACATCACAATATATAGATTCACAATACACTTTCCTGACCACTCATATACAACTTCTTCTGCACTAACGACTATGATCTGAAGTAAGAAACTTAGGAATTCTTATTCGGTAAGAGAAGAAAAGCCTTGAGGCATTTACTTCGACAAATATCGCGCTACTGCTGAAAGCGGTTCATGGTATAGAATTTCTGACGATCGAAACTTGTACTTCCTGTTACGTAAATTCCAGAATTCCGATGTTCTTAACTCGCTCTTTTGGCCTCCAAAATGGATATCACGTGTTCATGTTATGAAAGCTCTTTCTGTTCTGTGATATGAAGATGTATAACAAATGGCATGGCAGTGATTGACAGTGGATATACGTTCAGTGAATTTATAAACGTTTGAGAAGTGTGCAAGTGAGGAAAGGAAGAACTGTAACAGTGCCTGTGAATTGCATTCCTCCTCGAGATTGGAGTACAAGAGGCAAAATGAAATACATCTCACTCTCTACTACCAAATCTACGAGAGCAGCAGAAGTGTCAGTTCGAATTCGTACGGAAGATCACTCAAAATGTTTGACTTCTCGGACAAGAGCTGGAGCATTTCGGTGTTACATTGTAAGTTAGAATGAGTTTACTATTTCAACGAAAAATACTATTTCTTCTGTATATTCTCATAAAATAATTTTATTTCAATTCCTTGTAAGTTTTTCTACGGAGATAAAGATAAAAAATCATTTATTAACTATTTCTCTCGGTCCCACTCCCAATGATGTACGAATATTGATTTTACGTAAGGTATGTAACGAATTGAATTGCCCATTTAAGGTATTTCCAAAGAAGGTTCATGACAGAGAAGGAAATCATACGATCCAGTGTTTATTATCATGGATTATTGCTGAAATATCGTCGTCTTCTTTTGTTTAAAGATAACCAAAATTCGCTGGAGTCAAGTAAACTACGTGAAATACAAAAAAGGTATTTTATGAGAAAATCAATGTTTTGAAAATGTTCAAAATATATTTTAATCCTGTTTTCATGGATTAAACTCTAAATTTCATGCTCATCGAGTTTTCATGAAAGTTATTAATTGAACGAAGGAGTACGTGACTGACCAATACGAAATCAGTGTGTTGTTTAGCGATAATCTCGACCAATCGGGAGCCGGTATTTCTGACGTAACATCAATTTGGCGGTTAAAAAGTTAGTCGTCGAAGAAACTACTTTGGGAGCAGTCGTGCTGCTGATTTTTTCGAAATAACCGTATAAATTGAAAATCTTCGAAGCGTGATAAATTCGAAATTCAACATCCAGCATGGATCTTGTAAGTTTACGTATTTTTATTATCTTTCATTCCTGACATTTATATTCGTTAAATTAAGAGCGAGAACATTTTCTGCTGAACTCAAGATGTCCGAGGCCATCTTGGAGGTAACTCTAATCTAGGTGAGTTAAATGAAATGAATGGATCATATCTAAGTTAATCTTTAAAAAATGTGCATTTTAATGAATTTGTTAATGTAGCGATTTGGAAGTTTCGAAGTAGAAATCTTCCGTTGATTTGTTTTTGTTTTATTACCTTCAAGTTCACATGTTATGAACGAATCGTTCAAAATCAGTTATTTCAATCTAGAAATTATACTAGAATATGGAAAGTAGGGACTGTTTATTTATTTCTGATCTCGTTTTCGGTAAATCCTCATCAGATTTCAGAACTCCGGTCTTACGTTAGCGACTTATTAAAGATTAATATTTAGCAGTTTCAACTTTTTTGATGGGAGTATGAACCCAAAAAACATTCAGTTTTGAATTCCATATAATTACAATCGATTTTTAAGCGATCTAGAGTAGACACCCATTGATGTGGATTATGTACGTTTTAGTGGTATTTATACATGACGTCTTATGTTTTGTTATTTAATATGCAATGACGGGACCAGTATATGATTAGACATCAGTTTGTTGTCAAAACCACGAGAGTTTTAATAGTGTGTATAAGATGGAATATTACGAACTTATTAGGATGTGGTGATGAGAATACTGGTTAAAGTATTAAACTATAGGCATGAAATATTTTAGGAGTAAAATACGTTTTGCGAGTTACAATGCTGCTAATAAACTCTCGGTACCATTTTTCATATGGGTTCAAAATTCCTTCAAATGATACTGTAACATTAATCGAACTTCGAATATCAGGTTCCGAGTACCTTTCATACTCAAGACTAGAACATACTAGTTGATTCCATCTTACTATACTCCAAATAGCCATACAATATTAGATTCCAATATCCTGAATTGAATTTATTTTGATTTGCGTTCATGGTATTGAATTAAGATTTTTAATTATCTTCCTGAATGTAGTGTTAATGGTTTTATATATCTGACATACAATCAAGACATTGGAATTGAATCCAGAGTTAGTTTAAAATTTATTGCTTAGCTCTATCAACGGTTATTGTTAGAAAATCAAAGTGAATTTACTCTTTCTCTCACTTCATATTTGGATTTTGCCCTTGACATTATTTTTAAGAACTTAATGATTGTTTCTGTTATCCAGATTTCGAAGAATTCCTTTATCACTCCTTCCGGTAATTCCTTGGCTTGTTGGCGTCTTTCGTGTGTGTAACTGAAGGGGTGACATCTCTGGAAGGAGCCTTTGGATACCGACACTCGGTAAGTTGATTCTTTTACAGTTTTTTTTTACATATTCCTTCATTTTAATGGTGACCTTTTTGCTGTTAAATATTTCTCCCGCGTCGATATTTTAAAATTATTCGTGTCCGAGCAGGTTGATTATTATTTATAACTTCGCAGCTATTCCATATACACATTGTTGGAATCGTTTAAGTAAGTCTTTTACGAAATCATAAGTGAATGTAGTACGACGATAACATTAATGAAGAATGGTTATTGATAGTCGCTATCAAAATATTACGTTCAATATACCACAGAGCCAAAAATAGAAATTAATTTATATATATATATATAAATTTTGAATAAAGATAACAGCAATCATGATGATAATAAAACATCCAATTAATCTCTGTGAGTAATTGGGATGGCATATCTTAATTTCAATTTTTCCTATTTAATTTTTTATCCTCGACGGATACCTATATAATATTCACGGAAAATGAATTAACATTGCAATTAGAAACTAATTTTTTATATCACTATACAGTACCAATTTTGAAAAATTCTAAATCGAATTCTGACGATTATCGACCCATCAGTTTCCTTCCGGTCTTATCAAAAGTCCTCGAAAAACTCGCGCATCATCAAATTACTGAATACCTGCATAAAAATTCGATTCTCGACTGCTTACAATCAGGTTTCCGGAAGTCGCATAGCACCGCCACGGCCTTAGTTAAGATAACTGATGATATTCGTAAATCCATGGATAATAGTAAATTAACAGCCTTGATCCTACTGGACTTTAGTAAAGCCTTCGATTCGGTTGATGCTGATATAATGCTTGCAAAGTTGCGAAATATGGGTTTCTCAGAATTGTCCACGGGTTGGTTATCTTCTTATCTACATGATCGTAAACAAAAAGTTGTTTCCGATGATTGCTCTTCGGCTTGGTTAAACATTGATCGCGGTCTTCCACAGGGATCGACCCTGGGCCCACTGCTGTTTTCCCTATATATCAATGACTGTCCTCAAGCAATTAAATACTGTAAGCATCATTTGTACGCCGACGACCTGCAAATATATCTCGATTCCACAGTTGCCTGCTTCTCGGAATGTATTCAGTATGTGAACCATGACCTCGAACAAATTAATAAATGGAGCAAGGAAAATTTTTTAAAAATAAATCCACTAAAATCGAAAGCCATTATTATCGGATATCCCACGTTATTAAAACGATTTACTGGTAATATCAATGCAAAGATCATCTTGGACAATACTGAGATCCCATTCTGTAACTCTGTTAATAATCTCGGTGTTTGCATAAACAATAATCTTACGTGGTTGGAACATGTCGTGAAAATTTGTAGAAAAGTTTATTCTTCCATTCATTCCCTCAGATGCTTAGGGAGTTTCCTAACGCCCTCTGTTAAAATTCAATTGGTAAATTCATTAATCATGCCTCACTTTGATTATGGTGATATTGTGTACCAAGATTTATCGCAAGATTTAGCTTCTAAGTTGCAACGTGCCCAAAATGCGTCTGTTCGCTTTATATTTAACTTAAAAAAATATGACCATATTTCTGATGCGTTCAAGAAAGTATCTTGGATTAAACTCGATTCTCGTCGAAGACTTCATGTTCTTACGTCAGCTTTCAGCGTCTTGCGAATGCAAACTCCGGAATACCTCTTCTCTGAATTTGTCAGCTTAGAATCTATTCACAGTTGCAATACTAGGGGAAAAAACAACTTTCTCATTCCAAATCATAGAACGGAGATGTTTCACAAATCATTTGTAGTAACTGCCATTAAGCATTGGAACGCACTTCCACCTCATATAAAATCATCTATTTCAACCCGTTCTTTCAAGAAAAAATGCCTAACTCATCTTCTAGCGAATCAATCACCCAATTGATATTGCTCCTTCTATCCCACAATATAGCTACTTCAGCACTGATCAACACTCGGATGACCGTTCTTTCTCACTGCACAATTATAGATATATATTACTTGTCCTTTGTACCTGTTCTTAGGTCTTTTGATTTAATTATATTTCCATTATTAATGTCTGTATTAATTAATTTGCCCTTTTAATTAACTTCTAAATTTCTCATATGTCTTTTTTGCATGTTTTTATTTTTCAATGTTTTCTTCTACTATTTTATGTGATATTTACTATTTTCTCACGTATTTCTGCAACTTCCTCTGTTTTGATTTAATTTTATTATTTTATTATTACTTTTGTATTTTAGTTAGAATGTTTTATTTATGTTTTTATCATATTTTTTATTTACTTTGTATACTATCTCATTTTTTTTCTGATTTTATTTTATTATTGTTTCTGTATTTTCTTTATAGTACTGCTTTTCAAATGTTCTATTCTTACACAGTTTTCTATTATATCTTTTAGCATGTACTTTCAGTAGGTTTGCGCAGGTTTTTCACACCCCCCTTCTTTGCGGGTGTTTTCCTGCAGTGGATATTTTTTCCTAAGATATCACCTTAGGTTTTTTTTTTGATCCACTCCTTCTAAATTTTTCCTCTCTATTTCACTATTCACGTACACATATCTTTCATGTATGTAACATTATTGACGAAAGGTTAGATGGAAGAAGAGACTTTTCAGTCTCAATCTCGCCTTAATAAAGACCTTATAGACCTTATAGACCTTACAATCGAACTGAGTGTAAATAGCAATGTTAGACAACCACAGAATACAGTATTAAATGTTCCGTAATGGTCTTCAGCTGTTGACTTCCTAATTAATGCTCTCGATTATAAGAATCCATACATTTAGAAAACTTATTTATATAGAAAATTGTGTGTATGGGAAAAATATTCCATCTTATTATTTAAGGGCTCTATTGTTGCACAAATTCTCCTTGAAATATACTTCCTCATAATAAACTAGGAAAGTATTCTTAGATCTCTTAGCGTTACTTACTTTTAAACAGCTTTCCATTCCTATTAAGTTTAAATGGATGAATGTTTTTGTCTTCCGCATTTTTTGAAAGGATACTCAAGTGATCGCAAAGTATATTCTAATGTATTTAGGCCATTCGTACTGCCTCTCCATGTTCTTTATGACCATTTCTTCTTTAGTTAAAGACATTTTCAGATCTTCTTTGGGACATTTCCTCCTCCTTGGTTTTAAGGAATATTCCAAAGGTTTTATTTTAGGTGATATTCAGTGTTTCAACAGGTTTTTATTTACGTAGTTATTTTATCTTGAAAGCCTCTTCTGCCTTATCTCAATCAGTCACATATTGATAAAATACTGCCTCCAAATCAAAATCAAGGACTGATTCATGTACCCTATAAAAAGCTGAAAATTAAGACACGGGTATTTCTTCAAATTGAAAAAAAAAATATATTTTAAAAACTAAACTAAGAACTCTCACCAACAGAGGTTCAATTAGTTTTGACCTGTTTTTTACATGGTTAGAACAGTTTTTTTGTTTCATAGCATAGACAAATAGGCATTAAAATGGGTGATTTAAATTCTAACATACCGTGTGTCCCTAATGTGAATCTCTTTTTGACATGAATGAAAACAAACTTTGGTCCAGTCTGTGAATTGAAATAACTCGTTTAATGTGACAGGTAAATAAATAGAGTAACTTAGAGTCGGACGCAGACTACGGAATCGGTAAAATACAGATTTTTACTTCTACTTCTAATGCACAGAAACTATCGAAATACGATTTCACTGGAATTAACTTATTTGCAACGATTTTTCTTTCGTAATTGTGTTCTTGTTCCATCGCTATTACTTGCGTATGTTGAAATTTGAAAACCTTACCTACCCCTATTCATATTTCAGGCAAATTACGTGATCTTCGAACTAAATTTAAAATTAACTGCGGAAATTTGCTTGAGCATGGAAAAACTTATTCTCGAGTCAAGATGACACGATGTTAAGAGAGAGGTTTCTAGAGATATTTGAAGGGCTCTATCGGTATGTGCTTTAAGTTCCGTTTGTAAGTACGTATAATGATATAGGTTATAAAGGGTAATTACGGTTAAGCATATCTGAAAAATATCTGCATATTAATTCGAAAATATATATTTTTAAATAAATATATTTATAGTGCTTACTGTAATATTTACAATTTACATATTTTTAGAATCATACTTACAAGTCTCTCTTTATCGTTTTTAAAAATAAGGTAGATTCACTCAGTTACAAACTATTTTAACTTTACCACCACGTATATTTTGATATTTTTCTAACTTAAATATAAACACTTCAATCAATTATAGTTTGCCATGGCATCGCAGTGGCACTCGCATGCTGCGTCTGTGCTCGATATAAGAATACTTTACATTTGTTCTTACGGTAGACTACTCAGCAAGGATTGCAAATGCATGATAATCTCAAAATCGTCCACATTTCTTGACGTTGTATGAAAGTGTGCCAATCTTAAGAAATGGAGTGGGATCCGCGAACTGACAGCCACTTTAAAGGAAAACGTTAATTCCCTTTCTCATATCAGATGGCTCTTGTTTTCGAGATGAACCCTTGTTTGCTTCTGGCGAGGGAAATATCTTTGGAAATGACTCCGAATCCGTTAATTCATCAGAGAGAGCTTTAAAGGAGAGAAATGGAGTGGAAATAACGAAGGACGACCACATTGTGGTTTCAAATGGGATCCTCAATAAAGATGCTCACTAAAATGATAAAACCATATGCAAAGAAACCCTTTAAAGACATTAAGTCTACCCTAGAAATTCCCAAACAAGTCAATTTTTTATATCAATTCTTGATATCATCAATTCAATACAGACTTAATTCTGTGTTTTTCTTTGAATTTAATCTTGAAGAAGTAAAATATTATTAATAAATATTAAAGAAAAAGCTCTCAGTAACTTCCATTCATTTTTCTTTCCTTCCTATTTTTACTTCGACGATTTCTCAATTGAACCTGAAGATATCGCGTTGACGAAACATGTCGATTTAAAAATCTACTGTGGAAGTGTTTTTCCTTTCAAGATGGTTTCCACGAAGTCAAGATTGACCATATCAATTTCAATTTTTCCATAAATGAATTGTGGCATAGTTGGAAAATCAATGCCCTTTCTTACACGACAGTGATGAGATATTCATTCGGAAACGAGAAAAAACTTAAGTCTCCTTATTTTTATCAAATATGTCATGGATGTCTGATAAAACTTCCATTAGAATCTATGTACAGACCTTTGTTATCGGTCCGTGCTCCTGATTTTCAAATCTGTATTAAATTGATTGCTAAAGAACATAGTGAGCGTGGAGGAAGCAGGATGGGAAACTTAAGAAGATAAAAGGTTGAATTAAAGACTTAATCTACTAAATAAGTTCAGGAAGTTCGTTGTGTGTATACGAAGAACTCATCGTTACGTAGGCCATTCTAATGTTGCAAGGGAGATCAGAGATATAGTTGCTAGATTACAGAAATCATTTTTTGGTGAACGATGTGAGAAAATAATCGATTATGGTAGTATTTCTGATGTTAGCCTAGTTCTTGTGTTGCTTTTAAGCTAAATGTTCCAATCGTCTCTTAATACAAATCTGTAAGCTATTTCACTGCTCTGATTACTGCTCGTGGTTCTTAGTTCCTCGATCCATCCGCGTGGAGCGATAGTCTTGCAAAGGATTACGCTTAAATCTAGATGAGGCAATATTTCGCGGTGGTGAAAAATAATGACAGAGATCAATTACGTAACAGTTCACAATTCAGAATTCTCTCTCAAGAAAACTGATTTGATAATTAGTGGGGATTCCTTTCCGTCAGAGAGTTAACAAGATACGCTTCATTTTGTATTCACGACGTAACAACTTCAAAGCGGTATTTTCAATTACCTCGAATTTTGCTGCGGAAACTGAAATGAATAGGACAGAGAAATGTCATTTCGCAACGGAAATAACCCTCTCCGAGGCAATTCAGGACATACAATCGTAGCATTGCAAAGAATTCCCTTTCGTGGGATTTCGGTGATAACGAAAGCAGGTGGTTTCAGTTTGATGTAATGAATTCATAATCAGTATTACTCCTGGAGGAAAAGTATATATTTGGCACTTATTTAAGAATTGCATATTTTAAGGGGCATTTCTGTTCGAAGGAATTCTTAAATACGCTAGTCATAGTTCCCCCAATAGTTATCCCTTTTCTGCATTTCCTCGCCTCTCTAATCCTCGTCTTTGTGATTTGCGATTCTAAAATACGAAAACCCGGTCATACCAATCCTGTTCATGACGCTATCCCGCTTAATACACGGTTTTCCTCTCGGTCCGTTTCATACTAAAAAAAAATCACTGTTTATGTATCTCTGCTTTTAAGGCTATTTTTACATCCTCAGATACCAATCCTCCACTTCATTTGATAGACCGATTACTGTATACATTATTCTTCTCTAATTATATATTTGACTAAGGTTGCTTCATGGTAGAGATAAGAATCACTACATTAAAGTGACAAACGAAGTCCCGTAAAGAAGACCACTCTGAATGGGTGATAGGTCACTAGAATTTCTGTCCATGTAAATGAAAATTTCATTTTTAAGGTGTACAGCACTTCCTTGAAAGTTAAACCGACAAAACCCTTCGTTTTCTAACGTAAAATCAATGTAGATTTATACTATACTATCCCACTCATAATGCGGTGTTCCTTGAAAAGCGTATGAACTAGGTTTTACAGTATTTGCTTTAAGTTCACCGAAAGTGTTTGCAAATGATCTTCTCTTCCAGTAATTTTCTTCAGCACACACATAACTTTATCCTTTTAATGTAATTCGTGATAATATAAAATGGCAGAGACCACTTCATGGCTTGGACCGTTGGAACGTCATTCTTTAAAAAAAAGCCTTTCTCAAAAACTTTCTCCTTTTCATTCTCCTATTTCTATTCAGCCTCAATTCCCTAATCGCTTTCTTCTTTCCTCTCTCCTTTTTCATTTTGGCCCAGAATTTTCTCTACGTAAGCACGTCAAACACTGGAATCGAGAATGGCTTGTATCAGAGGATAGAGTTCGGATCGAAGGGTCGGCAGATTGGGTCCGAACTGCTAATATTCTCCGAGAGGGATATTCCGTTGAAATTCCAAGGATTTGGGCCAAAAAAGAGGTGCTTTCGCGTGAGAAAGCACTCTGATTGGATAAGTGGTGAAAGGAGACGTGCCATATCAACGACCGACACGGATTTCTCTCCACCTGCTCGAAAGGATATTTAAATATATTTACGCACATCGAAGCTCGATATATTTAAAATATTGCCTATCATTGGCTCAACATTATTTAAGATTTATTTATTTGCATCCCGTGACTAAAAATATACATATAGTCTTGCGGCAGTCCTTTGAGGGGCAATTACAAAAGAAAAATCCCTGCATTCACCTCACTCTGGAGGTAAACCCTTCCAAAACTTCGCAGCACGTTATAGCGTTATTTAACAAATAAAATGAATGCTATCACAACAATATAAACAATTCTAAAACGCGACTTACCATTTCAGATACTTTACATAACAGCACCATTATAAGTAAAACCCGACTATAGAATTATTAAAATCCCTACAGCATCTAAGCCAATGAAATAGAATAAAAATAAGCTAATAATAATAATGGCGAGGACCATATAAATATAATTTCATAGAATAATCGAACAAGGAACTGATTTCCAATTGAAATGTATCTTATCGATGAAAGTAAAGATCCAAAGTGGTGTATTTGTAGTGAAATTTAATTTAATTCTTTCGCAATATATCTTAACTTCTCGATATTTTTGCACTAATATTAGGCGATTCGATAAACAAATCCTGATTCAGTACCAAATGATATTGTGAAATACATATGAGTTCTTCTTCTTTAAAGTGAATTCCTTCTCAAGTTTAGAGAACGTCTATGAGATAGCACTTTCGGTAGAATTCGAAGCTCTTAGGACGAACTACCAGCCGATTTACTAGCTTATTTAACTAGATTTTTCTTCCCAAGGAAGAATAGACTTGAAAAAAGTCCGACGGGACCGGGAATCGAACCCGGGTCTCCCGACTGCCGGTCGGGTGTTCTGTCCGTTGAGCTATCTCGGCGGAACATTCTCTCAAGCTATTCGGGAGACTTTGTGGGCACTTTGTGTGGCCGGTGCTTCGTTGAAGCCATGACTGCAAACGATGCCGCTATGCGGACGAACTTGCAACGTCCTTGCCCACAAAGTCTCCCGAATAGCCTGAGAGAATGTTCCGCCGAGATAGCTCAACGGACAGAGCACCCGACCGGCAATCGGGAGACCCGGGTTCGATTCCCGGTCCCGTCGGACTTTTTTCAAGTCTATTCTTCCTTGGGAATTTTCCTGGGTGCACGCCCTTACGTGCAAAACCACCCATTACCCATTCCTTCTAGATTTTTCTTATCTCACAAGGAGAGACCCTCACTTTTGTCCGGGGATTTTGATGAAACTTTTTGTGGTGGTGCATAAAGTAGAGTAATGAAATAGTGTAACGGCGTTTCTCTGAATGGGCCTTAGTTTCGCTGCAATAATTAATTGAAAATTGAAAATCTGAGTATAGGCAACCCCGCATTACACGCCCGTACTAGCCGAATCTGCAGGAAATAACACGTTTTTTACTAATATTTTTAACTTAATTTTCATTTTCGTTTTTAATTATTTTCCTTGTTACTTACTTGTGGACTAAATAATAATAATAATAAATAGATTAAATCAATAGTCCCATTAAATAACCTTCGCCAGCGCTATTTCTTCATTTACGGTACTTAACGACGGCTATCCTAGGAACACAAAAAGGACTTGCATTCGAACGATTTCGGATTTCCTATTTAATAGAAAGCGACTGCCTTCTAATGTTTAATAATAATCACTAGGTGCCTCATAGTTGTTTGTTGAATAATAATCGTGTCCGACCACATACATGCAGATAAATCCCTAGCTAATGGGAAACTTTCCATAATTAATGTCTTACTCGACGTCACCTCTATTTTCTAACAAAACTCAAGCCAACATATATTGAAGCAACTAGAATTTTGTGAAGGTAAACGTCTCTCTATTGGAAACGAATACTGATAGATATTTGGAAAGAAACTTACTTCCCCATGAGTGGTGCCGCAATGCTTATGACTGGAGAGTGACTTCTCCTGCTATCATTTACTTCTATACAAATATACAAATAATTTTTATCCATCTTCAATTATCAGGAGAGGAAATGTTGATTGTGTTCTTAAATTTTATCAGTTTCAATAATGAATAAGTTTTTGGGTATAAATTACAACAAAAGGAGCAAGAAAATTGAGACATTTAAGGAGATTTTAATTTCATATTAGATTTACAATTTCCAACTTCGGCGGAAGAAATGACAGAATTATGTATCTTTCAATTCAAAATCACAAAAATTTCAAATTCTATGCAATAGTAATACACGACATAGAACTCCTGGTATATAAACGTCAAAATATTAAGTCCTGGAAAATATCTAGCCCGTAAAACACATAAAAGTGTGAGATAAATCTATGAGGTAAATGCTAAAATATATTTCGTATATTTCCAGTAGTATTCTCCTTTTGAGTATGTAAATGGCTATT
The DNA here is from genome assembly GCA_036926295.1 of Pachydiplax longipennis. NCBI lineage: Eukaryota > Metazoa > Arthropoda > Insecta > Odonata > Libellulidae > Pachydiplax > Pachydiplax longipennis. Next base: position 4,469,707 of record JAVFKF010000024.1, on the reverse strand, counting down.
AAGAAGGAATGAACTATTTCAACAATTCAATATAAAAGGTAAAAATACAATAAAAATTTAAAGTACCTCGGATAACTGTAAAATGATAATTGAAATGATGCCATATACGTAATATTTACAAGGTCATACACGATATAGCGCATGAAGCAATATATTTATTATTGCTTTCCTTTCAATAATCGAAACGATCCGATGGTGACAAGTAATTTTAGAAACCTCCTAGAATTTAAATTTACTTTTTATTTTATTTTATTCTAATGAGCGGTAAAATAATAATGGTATATGGATGTTAAATTTTTAATCTTTGCTTGCAAATGGGAAAATTTAAGTCTTTTTACAATTATTTGGATGAAAGTTGTTATAAAAACAACAGAAACATATATAGGTTCTACACCATGAGCAACTTACAAAGCATTGCCTTCCACAATCACAATTCATTCTTTGCACTTCATCTGGGAAGCATACCTGACGCACATTCTGGAAAAAACTTCTTTCCTCCGCTAGTTTTGATGCGTACCATGCATATTGTAACATGTCTCTGAATTTCGGCGATGAAAGTTGAAAATGCACAAGTGAGTGTATACGAATGCTGTCTTCCCGGGCACTAATCTCGCGGTTCTCTTGAATTAGATAATTACAGTTTTGTAACCTGGAAATGGAAATCTTCATTTGCCTGTAAAAATACACATCACAAGGCTGGCATATTGGTGTGCATTTCGTATGGTATGGTGGTATGATTTTTACTGTGCACGTCGGAATATTTTCGTCATCAATAAATATTTCTTCATAAATTGCAGAGTTTGTCTGCCCTCCCCATGAATCAACTATCAAAAGAAAACGATTAGTCGCCACGTATGGTTTTACTACAATTCTTAGGAAGCCCTGATATATCTCTGTAGACAATTTCCCCCATTTTGATGATACCACCACAATATTTTTAAATTTTTTCCCGTTAGCTAGGGATTTATCTGCATATATGTGGTCGGAGACGATTATTATTCAACAAACAACTATGAGGCACCTAGTGATTATTATTAAACATTAGAAGGCAGTCGCTTTCTATTGAATAGGAAATCCGAAATCGTTCGAATGCAAGTCCTTTTTGTGCTCCTAGGATAGCCGTCGTTAAGTACCGTAAATGAAGAAATAGCGCTGGCGAAGGTTATTTAATGGGACTATTGATTTAATCTATTTATTATTATTATTATTTATTCCACAAGTAAGTAACAAGGAAAATAATTAAAAACGAAAATGAAAATTAAGTTAAAAATATTAGTAAAAAACGTGTTATTTCCTGCAGATTCGGCTAGTACGGGCGTGTAATGCGGGGTTGCCTATACTCAGATTTTCAATTTTCAATTAATTATTGCAGCGAAACTAAGGCCCATTCAGAGAAACGCCGTTACACTATTTCATTACTCTACTTTATGCACCACCACAAAAAGTTTCATCAAAATCCCCGGACAAAAGTGAGGGTCTCTCCTTGTTAGAATTCGGATCTAAATTGTGAGAAACTTTAGAGGATTCAAAATTTTTGTACGGGATAACCTGTTCTATTTATTTAAGGTAATATGAGTAACGTTAAATTATCTTAATAAAGAAGAATGTTAACTGCAATATAATACGACCTCATTCTATTTTTCCGTTGAGAATCAATGGACACCTCAGCTAGTAACGTAAATCAGTATGATAAGGCGTGCCCTTGTGGAAAGCCATGAAGGAGAAGAGAGTAAACAACTTCGCAGTTTCCAGGAATTTATTTGTAAGCACCTTTTCTGATGTGCATTTAATATCTCGTTTGAATTTTTCAGCATGCACGCGAAACTATTCCTCGAAAATAAACATCTAGAAAATATAGTGTTGCGAACTTTCTTCTCCGTAAAATTACATGATTGGCTTGATTAGAATTCAAAGAGTATATCGCTTATTTTATAAGAAATTTGATTATATTTGCTGACTTCCCTTTATACATATAATCCATAAGATGTCGAAAAGCTATCGGCAAGCCGACTACGTCAATGAACGGTCTCTTTCTCGAATACAAAAATAACCGCATATTACTCAAAGGCCCAAAGGTCATTCCAATGAGCAAGAAAAAGTTGCCAAATCCCAGTTAAAACGCTATCCTGCTTATAACACGTTTTCACTCAATCCCCTGAAAAGTGTCTTATTGGTTTTTACTGCCTATAAACATGAAGGAATGATTGCAATTGTTACTGGACAATGATTGGAACGCCCTAAAACTGATGGTTTACCATAAAGAGTGGCTAATGGCAGATTCATGTACCCAAAAATTCCTAAATCAACACCCTTCCCTTAATTTCTTGTTGCTTTATCCCGCCACTTTAATCGTCCAACACCTAATGCTTTTCTCCTCTCCTCTGCTTTTTCCCTTCTTCCTTCAATTACTTTCTTTAGAAATCCTTCCCATCTCAATATTTCATGAAAGCATTCTTGGGTATACTTTATATATGTGCACCTTTCATTCTAACAAATGACACTAAACAAGAGGGGGAATTGATTCAACTGATCACATTTTCCACCATCAATCGCTTTTGTTAACTTCTTTCTTTTTGGCAAAATTCATAGTTTTTGTATTTTGTCGTTTATATTCATACCAAACTAGCTGAATTTATGACAAATGAGACGATTTCCACATGGGTTTCCCCATGGAACCGTTTTCAACAATGGTGAACGCGTTACCTTATCGGCTCTCCGAGATTAACCTAATTTTTTATTTAATTTATGATTTTTAAAGGAATATTTACGTTTCCGATTATTGAAAGTCATTTGGAAGCAATCTTTAACAAACAATACTCCGGACAGAGTACGTTCAGATAAAAAGGATATTATATAATGGATAAAAGGGATATTATTTAAGGGATATATACTTGTGATCAAAACAATTTCACATCATAAGGTGAGGACTACCCTGAACGACTGTACTGGATTTATAGATTTTTGGAGGAGCTGTGAAATTATCCATCCCCGATATGCATTATTTCCTTTTCATAAGGTGATCCTTTATTTTAGGACCTGAATTTAGAACTAGTAACTAATGTAAATAACTCTCTAAGTGTAGTTTAATAAGTTCGAGAGGATAACACCAAATAAAAAAATCGCTAAAAACAAATAACGCAAAAATTATTATCAACGACGTCCAACCACGCGGTGGTCTGCCTAGAATACCGTAGCAGTTTTTAACGTAAATCTACGACAATTTTATAAGACGAACCCTGATTTTAGACCCCAGATCATTCGAAACTTATTTATGCATGAAGAAATATGGTACTTCAGAATCACATTTGAAGGTGATTTTTATTATGATTTCAGCCATCGATGGCATTAGATATATTAGAATGCGTGAAAACATGGATCCTTTTCTCAATAAAAGTTTAAAAGTCATTATAAATTATTCAAAAGGTGTATTTTTGGTTGTGACAGTTTGATAGAAGACTTTTTCCGGAAAATGTTCGAATGTAACTTGATAAACATTAAGAGGATCATTAAAAGTAAATATAGTTAACTAACTAAGTTAGGAATAAGGAATTTTCTATGATACTTATAATTGCCATCGTGTATATATATATATACATATTCATAAATGCTATCATAGTTACCTCATTAAGAAATCTGTTACAGCTGAGATTCCATATATCTTTTGTCTTCCGTAAAATTTTACCAAAATTAGTGGTCGCTGGAAACCGATGATCATGATATAGATTCTCATTTAATTTTCATTTCAAAATATAATCTTCATCTTTCTTAATTTAATATTTTGTTTCTCGGAATATTAATTTCTCGTGAAATTTAGAATAGAAATCGAATAGAGTTTAGAGTGTTATAATAATAATAATAATAACACGTCTTTATTGCGGGGCGAGATTGAGACAATGTTGTCTCTTCTTCCATCTAACACTTAATTTGGAAGGAAGCAATCTTTCAAAAACAAAAATTTAGATTAAGTACTCTGATGGCTATGGTGTAGTTTTAATCCGTAAATACATTTACATTTACATTTACATAAGGACCCTGCTAACCGCCACTGGCGCATGGCAGGGGGTGTGAAACACCGAAAACCTATCTACCTTTGACTGCTGTTGGCTTCTCTAATACTTCGCGGAAAAAATGACCAGAAAAAACTATCTGTCCTGGCAACTATTTCCCTGTAACGCTTCGTAGTCTTTTCTCGAAGATCACGTATGCTACTAACTGGTATGACAATTTCAACTACCTCCTCCCTGAGATCCGTAGTGATAAATTTATGAAAAAGCTTCCTACGGTAATCAAGTCTTCTATCACTAAGCGAATCCCAACCGAGGGATTCTATCATAGCTGAAACACTGCTGTCAAATCTGAAATCTCCCTTAACAAATCTAGCTGCCCTACGTTGAACCATCTCAAGGCTGGAAGTTAATCCCACTTCGTGCGGATCCCAAATCGCGCAGCAGTACTCAAGGAGAGGTCGAATTAGGGAGAAGTACGCTAATTCTTTTACTCTCCATGAGCAACCCCTAAGGATTCTACTAGCTAAACTTTGCATCCTATTCGCTTTACCTACTACGTTTTGAATATGCTCTTTAAAGGAAAAATTACTACTGAGCGTAATACCAAGATATTTATGATGCTTCACGAACTGCAACGGATATCCTGAAATATTATACGGTATGCGAGAAACATTAGCGGAACGTGTAAAATTCATGGCTACGCACTTCTTTACATTCAAATCTAACTGCCAATCCCTGCACCAACCAGAAATAAGATTCAGATCGTTCTGTAAGCAAACAATGTCATCTGCGCTTGTAATATCTCTATAAATAACAGTATCATCTGCAAATAGCCTAACCTTACATCGAACATTATCCACCATATCGTTGATATAAATTAGGAACAGAATAGGACCTAATACACTACCCTGCGGAACACCGGATGTGACGTAAACCTCATCAGAAAAAATTCCGTCCAACGCAACTCGCTGCGATCTGTTTCCTAGAAAACATTTTATCCACTCAATAACTTGCTGATTAATCCCATAAGCCATCAATTTATGAATTATTTTTACATGTGAAACTCTATCAAAAGCTTTTCTAAAATCTAAAAATATGGCATCCGTGCTATTACCCTTATCAGCAGCCTTAACTAAATCGTTCACAAAAAGGGCTAACTGGGTATCACATGACCTACCCTTACGAAAACCGTGTTGACATTCACTAATTGCCCCCTTATCACCTAGAAAACGCATTATAGAACTTGCAATAATATGTTCAATTATCTTACAAAAAATTGACGTTAAGGATATGGGACGATAGTCTTCCGGTTTCGAGGAACGCCCTTTCTTAGGAATTGGGGTGATATGCGCTCTTTTCCACGACGTTGGTACAACGCCTTCATCCAACGTTTTCTTATAAAATACGACAAGATAGGGAGAAAACTCGTCCGCCAGCGTAGTAATAACCAGCGAAGGTATACCTTCCGGTCCGGGCGCTTTCTTCTTGTCAACCTCTCGCAACAGCTTACCTATTCCATCCACTGACAACTCGATCGGCCCCATCTTTGAATCAACCCTGACAGAAAAATCGTTCGTACGTCCATTGTCTAAAGTAAAGCTTTCCTGGTTAAGTAAGTTCGCTTTACCTACCGAATCACTAACTGTTAGTCCCTCATCATTAACAAGACTAGATACTGAAGACTGACCTCCACGAGATTCTCGGACGTATGACCAAAACTCCTTCTGGTCGCTTCCTAAAGACTCTAAAAGGGTTTTAGATCTATATTCCAGGAACTCGTTCCGCGATTCCTCCTTAACCAATTTTCGTACCTCCGCGTATTTCTGACGCTCAATTTCAGAGTCACCTCCGATCTTCTCTAGTCTCTTCATCCGTGCGTGTAGAAACCTTTGCCTCCTATGCAACGCCCGCAATTTAGGTTTCATCCAACGTGGTTCCTTACGCTCCCTCACGGTTTTAATAGGGACGAACCTAGCTAAGCCTTCCTTAAGTATACGAAGGAACTCTATCCAGCTATCCTCAACGCTATTACTACTCATAAAATTATAAAAGTCATCCCTGTTAACGTTGATATAATCCCTGAATTCCGAAAAATTCGCCTTACGAAACATATAAACCTGCCGGGGCGGCTTGAGTGACTTTACTATATCCGTTTTAATTACTGCAGTAATAATATCGTGGTCTGAAATTCCTCCTAGTATATTTATCTCATCAAAAAGGTGCGAATGAGACGTAGCTAGTAAGTCCAATACACTCCCTCGACCTTCGCGAATCGTCCTCGTAACCTTCCTGTTAAGTTGATCTAAAGCATGGATCGTAAAAGTATCTATTAATTTCTGCGATATACTCTTCTCCCGACCTGAATATGAACTCGATAAATTATCCCAATTAATATGGGGAAGGTTGAAATCCCCTCCTACAACAATGATAGGATCCCTCATTTTCTTCCGAATGATCTCAAGAGATTCAGCTAGTTCCTGTAAACATTCAATGTTACTATCTGGGGGCCGATAAAACGAACAAAAGAGTACCTTCCTTCCGTTCCGTCCAAAGACCGAAATCCATACCATTTCACTTGTACCGTTACCTAGAAAGTCGACGCGCTGACTCTTCAAAGATGCTTTTACAGCGATAAATACCCCTCCGCCTATCCTACAGAGTCTATCTTTACGATGTACAATATAATCCGGAGGAAATATCTCACTCGATTCAACATCTTCGCTTAACCAACTTTCTGTTCCTATCACAATATCCGCGCAAGTGATTCTAGTGAGATTAAGAAATTCGGCCTGCTTATTCCTTATACTTCTGCAATTTACGACTATAACTTTCAAATTACTCTCGTTCCTCTTTAAAGAAGGGCATCTTCTCTCATCACATTTTGATTTGGCATAATTCTCTTTACTAACGAAATTATGAGCTGGTATCGACTTTCTAAGCTCGCATAAACTTTCAATCACGTTATTGTGGGTGTCAGATCTAATACGCAAAATCCTATTACTCAATAGCCTACTGCTACAGACTAACCTAAAAAACACCCACATCCCTAAACACCCTACCTACTACCTTCTCCGCAGCCTCGGCTGTGTAGTGAACCCCGGAACGGTCAAGGGGTACCCTACACGAATCAAGGACGTGGCACAGATCGACAATGCCCACCCCTCTATCCCGACAGAAATCCCTCAGCCGACGGTTCAGACCAACCACCCTACTCTAAACCGTACGGCTTCGATCAATCCGGGGAACAATACTGCAAATGGAGAGCCCAATACTAACCCCAGATGACCCCCGGACACGTGCAACCTCAGAAATCAGGTCCTCAAATGAGTCCAAGATCTCCTCGGACCCACGAGCCGAAGCATCATTCGTGCCAATATGGGCCACCACATGCAGTGAGGAGCAACCCGTCTCCCCTACCGCCGCACTTAACTCCTTCGTCACCTGGGGCACCGTACCTCCGGGTATACACCTGGAGAACACCCGCTCCACAACACCCTCCCGGCGGGCCCTTCGCCGCAACGGAGACACCACACGCCGGACATTGGAGCTCCCTATTACCAACACTCCCCTCCCCCCCCAAGCCCGCCTTCGACCCAGCCCCCACCTTGGCAACGGGCGAGTGCTCCAGCTCAAGGTCCGTCAACACCTCAAACCTATTGCTGGTGAGGATAGGTTCAGCCGAAGCATCCCCAGCACACTGCTTCCTCAGCACATCACCACGATCACCACGGCAGGCGACCACCTTCCACTCACCAGCTCTCCGAGAAGGGCAAGCAACGACCCGCGTGGATTCCTCCGCAGAGGAGCCATTAGGCTTGCCAAGTTTAGTGCTTCGGCTAGAAGCCGGAGCACGACAAGCTTTAGGGCTCTTAACGGAGGGAACCTCACGAACCGAAACCCGACCTGACCCAGCGAGCAAGGAGCGGAGGTCCGCAACTTCCCTCTCAAGGATCGCGACTCGAGACACAAGAGCGGTCCTCAAGAGAGAACCCACGGGAGACCTCTGGGGAGCCATCCTATACTAACTTCCTAATTTAATAATTTAATAAGATAAGAATTAACTAGTACAAGCTGCTTAAAGATAAGGAACTGACCTCACACTTCGATTGCTAATGAAGTAATATGACCAAGCTAACTCTTTAATTACTTTCGAATTAATTAAATTATCACACTACTTTAATAAACAAAAGGACTTAGAACACTGCACTAAATTCCTTGAGTACCTAGAACTGAGAAAGTATGTAAACAAGAACTCAGATATCGCGCGGCAAAAAAACAGCTGACAAACGTTTCGCGAGTACTCATTACTGTAAAACTGTAACACAAAGAAAATAATCAAAAATAATGCGTAAAGAACAATAAATGACACAGTAATAAGAAAGAACAAATAAGTAGCTTATATCAAGACAAACTGAGATGAAAATTATACTTATCTGCCCACAGAAACTAAACTATCGATGTAAATTCTCCAACGGTCCTCGCGCCAAACGTCCAATTCACTCAAACACTCGTATAAATCTAAAAACTTCACCGAACCACACAAAATTAACACTGAACTATAGCTTGATACTTTATACACACAATACAGTAGAACAACTTCTAAAATTAGAGGTTTTCCCCCAAAAATAAACACAAAATCTCGGAGCACTAAGGAGGAGGTCTTGACAGCTTGACAGCTGACGATCGAAAAGGATACATTTCAATATAGCCAGAAACTTATAGATCTATCTGTCCATGATGAGTGACTTGTTTTCCTTCAGTTTTGGGAAAAATTCAGAATTTAAAAACACCGACTAATTTATTTCTAGGTAGTATTAAGGTTCACCCAACTAGATAACTCAAGTAAAGGAAAAAAACGATTATAATCTTGTGATGTTAAACTTGAAATATCCCACAATTATTGGAATATAGACTATGTAAACTGAAATATTGCTGTATTGCGTCTCGTCTTTCTATGTAAACATGCCGTTAAATCTCTCGGTCAGTTAAGATGAGTTATATCCCTTATTAATAATGTTAAGGTATACATCGTCATTTTTAATAACCACCGTCATTTTTAATAATTACCGTCATTTTTAATAATTAATTACAGTCATTAAACAATACTTATTTGTCCTTTACTGTTCCGATGTGAAGGAAAGTAATGAATAAAATTAAATGCTATAATAGAATGGTGGTTAGCTAATCATTAGAGTCGGATCCTCAAGAACGTGTCATTTTCTTAATCAATAAACTAGTGTACCAAAGAACCGTAATTCCATTAATTCACAGTGAAGATGAACTGCATTTGTTTAATTGGGCAAGTTGGGTTTCTAGTTTGCTGTCATGTAGTGCGTACAACGGAGATAAAATTCAATTTCCAAATGCAACTCTTACTTTATAAGTCTCATAAATACTTCGAAATAAAGTCTAATTTTAAAAAAAGACTGAAGTCTAAATGAATTGCGCGTAAAGTATGTGAATGGAATCCCTGTTTTCTCTTAACAGAAATTGATATTTTTCTTAAGATTGGTTAGTAAAATCTGAGTAAGATTTAAATGCGGTGTATTCAGATATCGTGCAAAATGCTAGCAATTTTCTCCATATTTGCTCAAGTGCTCCGCTTTCAAAATATTATCTTAAATTACTGATAGTTTGAATTCTCCCATGTGTTTGTATCTTAAAAGATTCGTGAACGCGAAACCCAGAAGAAAATTAAAACCTGTGAAATGATAACAGCATTCCTAACTGGCTGCTTGACCTTTCCATAATCGTTATAACATTTACAAATTCCTCCTGGTTCTTCTCACACACTCTTTACTTTAACCAACACCAAAACTTACTCCTGGGCGCGACACACCATCGCTAACGGTGGTTCTCCGATGACTCCGCCGATGAGGGAGGGAAGGGGGGGATTGGGGGGGAAACCCTAAAAACCCTAAGAAGTGGACCCTCCAGGCCGTTGTGACGTGCTATAGGGTTCACCTCTATGCCTAGAGGGCCCCCTGCCACAACTTCAAGGACAAGCTCCGACCTCATAGACAGAAAGAACGAGCAGGTGAGAAGTGAGTGCTTAGTTACCTCACCCCTGCAGAAGAAGGTGAAAGAAAGGCCCCTGAAATAGATGCCTGCGACTGTAGGCCTACGAGTAGGCTAGGTTTGTAGGGAATGCCTTCCCCACGCCCCCTACAGAGCAGGTGGTTAGTACATCTATGGTGCACTTCTTAAGAAAACTACTGATAACTGTTGTCAAATTCATTGCAGCATTTGACTGTGATATGGCTGCAATAATCCATCGTTGACGTTTTAAGTTAAAAAAAGTTATTGAATGTAAATTAAATGTTAACTTGATGGTTAAATTCTCATCTTTATATAAAATGCAGAGGATATTTAAATCAAAGATCGCAACTGTCGCTTAGGCTTAATGTAACAATAACTGCTGTTGTAGGCACAAAACTTGTATTAATATCCTCTATGTAAGTTCATCTGAACAGAAAAGAAACTGAGTACTCACGTGTAGTTCTGAAGTTAATGTTGACGGATCTACCTGTGGAAAAAGAGAACGAATTCTTTAATAGGTAGAGTTCCCTTCATATCCTCCCAAATCTTTTAAACATTTACCGACAATTGTTACATTGTTATACATTTTTACTTTCTCATCAGTAAGTAATAATCAGAATCTACACGAAAGCCTTCAGAACTTCTCTTCAGGGACACAATTCATGAAATAATCTACTGTAGTGCGCGATCCTTTGAGTTACCCAATTCTCTTCTGAATTAATTCTTCAGGCCGATAAATATCTAGTGAATGAGAGTATTACATCATAAAATGCGAGGAGTTAGTGAAGTTAGATTACTACGAAGAAAACATTGTACTCCGAATTTCGTTAACCATCAACAATTATTGCTAACCATCTGTCAAACAAGCGTGAGAATACAATAGAATCTTAACAAAAGTATTAAGTCAATCTAATTTTAGGTCGTAATGAAATTTGCATGGCACATATAATGTAAGAATACTATTATTTGAAAGAGAATAAATTGGAATCCGCTGTTAATTGATAAGAGTTTCGGAGGGATGTTCCCAGAAGGTGTTAGTTGTCCTTTCTAGGAATTGGTGCCAGACGGCCATCAGTATGTCGACGATTGAAATGTTTTCCGAACCATCTACTTCACCAAAACTTGTTAACTCACGAAAAGGACTACAATCGCAAAAGAATATTTGATCTAAAAGTTTCTGATTATAAATTTCTGAATGTTTGTACTAGCTGACGATAATAAGCTAGAGACGAAATAATCAACTTCCTGTTTACGAATTTAACGAATAGCAAACGGACACACCATATCACAATACGAATCCGACATTAGTCAATAAGATTCGAACTCTAGTTGAAATGAAAAATCTCGCTAAAACATCCAGTATAAACACGGCACATTCACACTCTTAAATATGAATTTTCAGACTCCCTGCAGTATATTTAAGCATGGTTGCAAGTGATACAAATGAGCGATATTAAGTTAAAACACAATAAATATTTATGGAAACATTAGAGGAGAAAATAGAATAATAATACATGTAGTATTTACGGTAATTTAGGAGGAAGTCGAACTTGAGTGTACATTCGAAGGTCATTGAAAACACGGCTATTTAAGAGGGACTAATGTGAAAGTGAAAGAAAGGAAGAGCCAAATGTCCTTGGATGATAACAAAGTCAATAAAAATATCAGTGTACACTTCATTGCCTCTCATTTTCATTGATTGTAAATAAAGGCAAAAAGGAAAGTGTCTTATGATAATAGGGAGTGAATAAGAGGAAAAGTGACTTACGAGGGGTCCAAAATAAACAAGACAAAAGAAAATCCTAAGGACACCAAAACATTTCTCCTGCTAAAAAATTTGATGGAACAATCTAAAAAGATCGTAACGAATTAATTATTCATTTGATGTCACGATTTGAGTTTCTTAAATAGGAATATATAAGGAAATTCATCATCGACAGTAACGAGAGTTGATATTCACTTGATGCATCAGAAAACTGAACTCATAAATTGTCATTACGCTACTTATTATAATATTGACATCATAAATTGATTGTCATTACACTGCTTATTATAAAATAATCGAGAGCTAATGACCAAAAATTAAATGTTATCTAAATTACTTTTAGATTAATATCTCAACAAAAATGACGTTTCTTGTTCTTGACAGAAATTAGAAAATATTAATTAACTTCATTCGAAAAATAATTTAGGATTATTTTCTTTTGCCAGAAAACTATTTGCTGGATAACCGTTCTCTCCTTTTAATCGCTTCGTCTCTTACGAATTTATATAAGTAGAATGTTGTGGGGGACAGAAGAGACCAATGCAACCCTTCGTTTTCACTGATAACCTACTCAGATTTTCTAAATTTAATATTAATACATTTTATACAGAATGTATACTAGATATATTTAATGTAAAAACAGAATAGAGATTATTAATCGGTAAATAAAATATTATATATTGCTTTTGAATTACTCACCAATTTTGGTTCTCCGGTAATCCTCAACTTCTTCCGTATCAAGCAGAAGAAACTTAGAAGTAAAACAATTGCCGAGGAGGAAAGCATGCTACTATCTGGATCTGAAATAGAAACAGAAGATTAATTTATTAATGAATAGTGAATTTAATTTTAGGTGATACCGTATTGTACATTTGTTAGATGAAGTATTGGCCAATGATGATAATTCAAATAAGCAGGATTTTGGTTAAGACCAAATTAAAAAATATCCAGTTCCAGGTAGACATCCTTACGGTAGATTCATTCGTAATTTATAAAGTTGATTAACAAGGATGAAAGGCAAAAAGAAAAAGAGGAATACTTAGAGTACGTACTATAGTTATCGTTTTTTCTGAACTGAGATGAGTATGGAAACTCGATCCAAACAAATATGAATAATAAAGATGTGTTAGTAAATCAATATAAGATTTGTTTGAAAAACAGTAAATATTAAGTTAACTATTGAAATTCAGTACCCGATTTCTGGTAAGAGAATCGTTAAGTATTGTATTACACCTTGAACATCACCCAAAAATCATTATCTCGAAGAAAACTTCATAATAGATTTCCTCAAAATATCAGATATAAGAATCTTCTTAGTGACTTCCTTGTAACTGTCTAAGCCATCCGTTGAAAATAAACTCACTCTATTGTGAATTTAAATAAGTGAGAACTTCAAAGTTAAAAAATCAGATTCGTCTTATATATAATATTATGAATGAAAAATAATTGAAAACTAAAGAAATATGCTAAGAGTTGTTCCGAATTTTAATGTTCAAATTAAAATGCAAAATTTGTTACATATTTGGTTCAAAACACAACTCATAATCTCTAAATGTCGCAGAAATATGACTTGCGCTATAAGTTCTACTGGAAATTAGAATGATATTTACCACTTCATGGCGCAACTGAATTTTTAATTGTAATTTGCGAAACTCTACTTGATCATTATGTGTAAGTTATAGCGACCTTAACTACGATTAAAAGAACAAGTTCCATGAAAATGATTTCTCAATTGAAATTAAACATAAAGTACAGGTTCGGCTGGAATTGGAATCACATTTTAGAAACAGAAATAATGACATCGATTTAATTAACAACTTATCGCAAAGTTAAACTTCAAAATTCAAACATAAAATTCCATCGAAATATCGGTTGACAGAAAAAGCTAAAAATAGAAAAATAAAAGTTAAATTTATTCTGGATCTAAACAGCCAATAAATAAAGTTTTAAACTGGTCACGGAAAGCTATAGAAGCATTAATTTAAACTTTCTTCGGATATTGTCCTTAGAACTTGAGACTAGTGACTTCAAGACTAAAATATCGTCAGTATATAATATATTGGATAAAATATAATTGGATAAAATTAGACATAACTGGAATTAATTGCTCAGTAATAAAAGTATTCATGATCATATAAGATGAGCAATGTAGTAGTAGAAATCGCAGATCCTTATAAGAGTAGCACTCGTCACGAATAACTATATTCCCTAACCTAACAATGGTTACGTGAATAATAATCAACAGCTCACTAATTAACTATAAAGTCGAAACGAAGGATGACTAAAAGTAATATACATAAGATTAATTAATGTTACTTACCATAACTGAAGAAATCCCTAGGAAGTCCCACGGTATGTAATAGCTCCGGGTTCAAGACCATCCATTTCCCTCCATTTCTTTCACAACTGCAAAAACCGAACACAATACTATATTCATCAGTGATAAAAATGAAAAAAAGGAATTCTAAAACAGCCATCTTTTCATGTTAATTTCCGTTTAAATTACGTATTTAATAAAAAAAAGTTCCAAATTGAAATTAAATACAGAATACTTATACAGGCCGGATTCGAATCGTTAATCAAAGTAGAGTAATATTGGAATTGCTTTAAGTAGCTAAGGAATGTTGAGTAAATTTGAAATTCAAATGTAACGGAAATGGCGGTGGACGTTACGTTAAGATGGCGGTGGACTACATTTTCGACCCTCTCTAGTAAAAATATCTCCGAAAATTATTCTGAACCTAAATATAGCGAATATCCGAGGAGTAAAAGTTATATCGGAAAAAATCGAAGGATTACCTGGGGATTTAGTCAAAAAAGTCTCTAGAAGTTGAGAATCAAAAATTCATTTCATTAATATAAATTGTCGGAGATGGGATAATAAAATAAACATACATAACTGGATCATGGGACGATGAATGCTAGTAAGAAAAACATGAAGACGAATAATCGGGATAGTAAATCATCTATAGTCAATCGTGAGAGTCTTACATAACGATAAAAATATGTACACTAACGATTGTCTCTAATATAACAACTTAAAAACTATAGCATCAATGATTGTCTTTACACTCAGAATTAATTCAATCAAGATTAATTTATGTTACTTACCAAAACTGAAGAAATCTCCGAGAAGTCACACGGCCATCTTGACGTCTGAAGGAGTCTTTATGTCCCTTAATTTAACTATAAATAATTTAAGAGGTTCTAATTCGAAAACTTATTAAGTTTAACTTAAATTATGCTACACAATTACTAGATATAGAATCTACTAACCTCCAAGAAATTTGAATTCTAACGGTTTTTTTTCGTAAAAATTCTTCAGCATGTCAACACCAGGCGAAGTTTCTAGATCAACTAAAGTTTAAATCTAAAAAATCAACGGATCAACGAAACGGTGAGATCTGATTGGTTGTTATTTATCGCAGTTACTTTTACTGTCACCCCTCCCACTTTTCCCCCTGCCGGAGAAAATTGTAACTTATAAGTAATAATAAATAGTTATTAAATTAGAAATATATTTATTTAAACATATTATAAGTTTAATTTGTAAATTATTGGAATACATTTCGTTCCTCTAAAACCTAGTACTTAAAATCGACGTAAAATAGCTGATAGCTCCGTGTGACGTAATTATGACTTACGTTCAACCTATGGTATGAACAACGGTACGAGAAACATAATGAATTCCAATCATTCAAATTATGAAACTATGCAATGTGATCTAAAAAGAATTAATGCAATGACTACGCAATTAATAAATAAACATATGGTTAGTTGCTGTATTTTAATATCTTCCATCTCCTATGTGATTCATAGCAGGTAATGAAATATTTAAAATGTCTACGAAATTTTAATCGATATTATTTTACAATAGAAATATTAGTTACGATAAAATTGATTTAAATATTGTTAAATCCTAATCACTCCACGAAAGATTGCAAAGATACAGCATTTGAAATCAATTATTACCGTTTTATCGTTTTTACTGCAATCTCTCGATATTTCTCTCTCTTTTACACATGTTTTCACTACTGATTCATCAGGTATTTTGAAGCTAGTGATAAAAAAATTTCTACCGACTTCTACCGCCAAAATATAAATTTACAGTCCGAAAGGAAAAGGACTGAAGATGAATTAATAAAAAAAGAAATGATGGGGCAGCACAGGAAAACGTATACGAGATGTTTCAATTCGAGATGATCCAGAGAAATCATTTTGGGCATTAACACTGTATTGTTATTCTCAGCGTATTCATTATTAAAACTATGAAACTAATTCTAAGTTTTCAAATAAAGTGAATCATTAGTCCCTTTTTGGATTCCCTAATCAGCACGGCCAATGCTATTCGTCTTGTCTCTATAAGCACCTCGTTGGATATTCTTCCAACTAATCTTCCCAATAATATTGCAATAAATAACTTACCATTGAGAATTCTTCTGGTTCCTTTCAATTTTAATTCAGATTATTGCGTCCGAATACATGAAAATTTAAAAGCACACTTCCAAAGCCCATACAGCTTATGTTATTTGTCCAGCTGCGAAGAAATCCGATTTTAAAGCTTCTTCACTTCTCTACGAGGCCTTCTTCAGACTTATTATCTTCTCTCGCACAAACGATTTTAATATTCGCGAAGGACATGTTCAAGTTACCGACGCCATTACATGTGCACCATACTCGGAATATGTGATGCACTACAGCCACCATGATCCTTTTATTTCCACTCACACTTTTTCCAATTATATCACTGAATGTAAAGTTGAATCCAGTCTACACTAACTCCTTTTCACCTATGTTAAATTTGAAACCCACAGAAAAATGTAAACGGTGCCATTTTGAACACAGTCTACTTAGCGAGACAAAGTACTGAGAAGTTCGAAGGCCACATGACGTGAAGAGCAGGTTTCGTTTGTCAGAATTTTGTAGACCATAATCCTCTTTAAAAGCGCGGAAACACGCCAAGACCTGCTGCCTCAAGAAGAGATTGATCATACACCTAGGAACTTAAAACCTTAAGTATTTCCATCGGTATGTGTCTTAGAAGCCTTAAAAAAGTGATATCTGATGAAAAATCAATCACATTAAGTTTGTGCTGTGAGTGTATGTGAAATATCATGTTGTGTTTGTGCATTTTGGATAAAGGTGTGTTTCAGCTCCATGATCGGTGATTTTTCGAAAAGCACGTCGAAGTGTAGCAGTGAGCATAGTCATCGGTTGAATAATTATTACTTAAATTGGAGTTCTTATGAAGGCAGGTGTTCACATGGATCTGGACTAAATCTGGGGAATTCTGCGTAAGTCTTTAACTCGGTAGTGTTAAATTGCCATTGCAACTGAATGGATGAACTTCCGGTGTGAGATTAATGAATACGGGGTTCTTCGTGCATTATCAAGCCGAATTATTATACTTATATCATTATTACTTATCAAGCCGGAATTATATAGGATTGGAAGGTAAGAATGATTATTCTAACAAGGAAATACACGGATATTGTGGTCTATTTCACATACAATCTAAGTTGGGTAATGTAAGGCAATAGACAGAGTATGTCCATAGAAATTGTGAACCATATGATCTCTTCTTTCTAACTTCAGCTTGGTATTCATTATTTACATAATTATAAGCTAATTTAGCTTATAATTATTATATTATAATTTTAAAGGTTCCGAAGAATGAGTGGTACTCTGGGAATCTTTTAGTTCCACATTTATTTCACCTTAATGCTAAATTAATAGCATTGAGTACCTCTGTAACTTAATTTGTTTAAAGACTGAGTTAAACGTCCACCGAGCTAGAATGCTAAGAGTGGGAGGTTCACGAAATTTTGCTGTAATTTCGGTTGATATTATTATAATGATCAAGCATCACTAATACCTCAATACTTTTCATATTGTCGCCACCATGAACAAAACTGGGGGGATATAATAAGAACATTACTAAGTACTAAAAGATAACTGAAGTATTCTTTATTCCACCGTGTATATTGTCATGAATTTCACAAAGTTACATTTAGCATTACATTAATTATTCTTAATAAAGCATACAATTTTCACGATGAGTTAGCTTGCATTATCACCCTCATGATTCTCAGTTTCTCACTGGTTTGACTCAAAGGTATTTATTTCATAGAAATCAATGCTAATCTATCTTCATAACAAATGTAAATATCTTATGGAATTTCATAGGAAAAATGTATCCCCTACTATTACCTTATTCCCGTATCCCCTATTATACCTAACTCATCATCTTCGTTTCCTTCCAGCGAGCCGGGTAGGACGTTTATTAACAATTTGCCTCCATTTTGTCCTGTCCTGATATACATCTTGTTTTGATATTTCTTCCCAGTTTTACATTCCCTACCAAACGTCGAAAGGCTGTTTTCAGTGCATATTTGTAGAGGTATTTCATAAGATGATGACATGGATGAGTTCCAGCTCATTGAGAAAAGAACGCAAAGAATCTCCCCCCTCATTTTGCCTTGTAAGCCTCATTCTATTTTCGAATTGGCCTTTTTCTAAATACTAAAGTACAGATGTAAGAGAAAGGATAATGAATAATCTACATAGAAAAGTAATATTATGTCTCTTGACATGTGGCATCTGAATTATTCAATATATCTGGTTTAATTGTTTCTATGGTTTAAATTAATACCGCAAATGAAATGTATTTATCTTTATAGTATTGAGTGTATATAGTTTTTACTTATTCTTGGAGTAAATGACATGTTCACTAAGGCTAATGAATTTTCTAAGCTTCGAATAAAAGATGTGTTCTAAAATTTCTAAAAAAAAATATTTCAATCTTTGTTTAACTCGAATGTAATTCATGGAAATAATCGGTGTGATAGCTTGGATGTAACGACTCATATCTCTTTGATATACATATTGTATTGATTAATTTTAATGACCACCATATGACGTAAAGGCTTAAATATTCAAATCCTTATTCCCGTTCTTATCTCATTATTGTTACATTACGAATCCCCGCAACTCAGAAATATATCACGTGTGTAACTTAGAAGTACGAAACGTATGTAATAAATTTTATCTACCATTTTCTTGATAAAACCTTCAAAGTGAATTCGAAGTATTTAGTTTAACTTACGTTAAACACATAGTAACTAAACAGAAGTCTTACTTGGAATCATGCCAGATCTGGGTATCATCAAAAAATTCGTATTATGAAATCAATGCACGCTAATATAATTTATTTTCCAAAACTTTTAAAGCTTGATTTTCCTTACGTTCTAAATATAAAATTTTAAGTAAATGCTAAAAATTAAATTTTATTATCTGATATGTTTCTCATATGAGATGGAAGATATTAAAATACAGCAACTAACCATATGTTTATTTATTAATTGCGTAGTCATTGCATTAATTCTTTTTAGATCACATTGCATAGTTTCATAATTTGAATGATTGGAATTCATTATGTTTCTCGTACCGTTGTTCATACCATAGGTTGAACGTAAGTCATAATTACGTCACACGGAGCTATCAGCTATTTTACGTCGATTTTAAGTACTAGGTTTTAGAGGAACGAAATGTATTCCAATAATTTACAAATTAAACTTATAATATGTTTAAATAAATATATTTCTAATTTAATAACTATTTATTATTACTTATAAGTTACAATTTTCTCCGGCAGGGGGAAAAGTGGGAGGGGTGACAGTAAAAGTAACTGCGATAAATAACAACCAATCAGATCTCACCGTTTCGTTGATCCGTTGATTTTTTAGATTTAAACTTTAGTTGATCTAGAAACTTCGCCTGGTGTTGACATGCTGAAGAATTTTTACGAAAAAAAACCGTTAGAATTCAAATTTCTTGGAGGTTAGTAGATTCTATATCTAGTAATTGTGTAGCATAATTTAAGTTTTACATAGTAAGTTATCAAATTAGAACCTCTTAAATTATTTAAAGTTAAATTAAGGGTTGGAAAGACATCTTCCGACGTCAAGATGGCCGCAGGACTTCTCGGGGATTTCTCCAGTTTCGGTAAGTAACATAAATGAATCTTGCTTGAATTAATTCTTAGTTTAAAGGCAATAATTGATGTTACAGTTTTTAAGTTGTTATTTTTGTGACAATCGTTAGTGTACATGTTTTTTTTTTCGTTACGTAATACTCTCACGATTGACTATAGATGATTTACTATCCCGATTATTCGTCGATAGAAGATATCGAGATGACTCGTCTTCATGATTTTCTTACCATCATTCATCGTCCGATGATTTAGCTATGTACGTTTATTTTTTATCTCGTCTCGCAAATTATATTAAAGAAATGAATTTACGATTCTCAACTTCTAATGTCGTTATTTGACGAAAGCCCAAGGTAATCCTTCGAATTTTTCCGATACCACTTTTACTCCTCGAATATTTGCTGTATTAAGGTGGAAAACAATTTTCGGGGTTTTTTTTACTAGAATGAGTCGAAAATATTTCCGACCGACATCGTAACGGAAATCTACATTTGAATTTCAAGCTGACTTTGGATTCCTTAGCTAATTAAACCAGATCCAATATTTCTGTGGCTTGATTTACGGATCGAAACCGGCCTCTATCAGTATTCTATATTTAATTTCAATTTGGAATTTTTTTATTAAATACGTAATTTAAACGGAAGTTTTCATCAAAAGATGGCCGTCTTAGAATTTTCTTTTTGTTCTTTTTATCTCTGATGAATAATGCATTATGTACGGTTTTCGTAGTTGTGGAAGAAATGGAGGGAATTTAGTATTTGAAACTGGCCTATATCAGTATTCTATATTATATTGCCTTTGGGGACATTTTTTATTAAATACTTAATTTAAACGGAAGTAAAGATCAAAGGATAGTTTCCTTAGAATTTTCGTTTTTTTATCTCTGATAAGTAATGCATTGTAGAAGATTTTCGTAGATGTGTAAGAAATGGAAGGGAAAGGAAGGTCTTGAATCTGGAACTCCTACTTGCCGGGCGGTTCCTCTGATGAATATCTCCATCGATCTCGGTACCTGCGCGCAAGTGAGAGATGCATGTTTTTCTTTTTGAGTTCTTTCTGTTTTTACACTGAACTGAATTAGCGCATTTGAACGCCGGAAATCATTTAATAATTATACTTCACATTGATTTCAGTGCATACAGATTTCGTTTAGTGTACCCTCAATTTGAAATATGGCCATTATTTCTTTATGTATGTCGTGCTTATTAATAAATTGAATAAAATATAAAAATAATTTTACTGTAATAGTTATGATGTAGAACAGGTTACTGTTAAATATGATCTTAACAATAATCCTAAATGAATCACTATCTTTGCCAATTGCTCGCATTTATATATGCACAACACAATAATACCCTAGATTATAATACCACACAATATTACCCCATTGCTATTCGCAAATGAATTAATTTAGCGTTTCTATTTTTCCAGATTCTGACATCCTTCCCTTTCGGCACTTCTATTTCTTGGGAGTTTCTTCTATGTGATCGTGGAAAGGCACTTATGAGGAGTAACCAGGAACAAGAATACCCGGAGAACCACAAATGGTGAGCAGTTAAGAGTTTTTCTCTTTTGCATTTCTTCTTCTGATGGATCATTATTATTTCTAAAGTGTAGAATTTGAGTGGTTGTATTTTCGGTTGTTAATTAACGGATCTAAACCAGTTGAAACTGATTGGTTTATTAAAAGGGATAACATGGTATATCGGCTGGCACGAAATGCATTATTGGTCCGTTATTTATCGTGTAACAGCCAATGTATATTAACATGTTTCAGAAGGAAAGTTTTGCATGAAAGAACGCTTTTTGGGGAAACTTATTTTCAGCAGGAAATATAACATTATTAAATTCTTCCGTTAAAAAGAAATGGTATTTATAGTGCGATTTGAAGCCACATTTGAAATTGATTATTTCGAATTGCATATGGAGTTTAAAATTTTCTTTGAGCAGCTTAGTCGTGACCAATAATGAATTCTTTTCTTAAACTTTTTTCCATTACAAACATATGAACTGCTAATCTCTTCACTATATTAGATGACAAGTACTCCTTTCTGTGCGGAAAAACCGTGTGGTACCGTTATCATGGTATTAAATAAAAATATAAATTCGCGTATTAATTCGTTTAGGCAAAATTCTTAGCACAGAGCAACTGTTTAGATGGAAATGTTTTTTGGCTCTCAGGAAAATATCACTGCGAAACCATACCAAATTGTACAAGACGCCATTCCTATTCTATATATATATATTTAAATAATCAGCTAGTATTTTGAGTTCCTTTTGTAATTAAATTTAACGACCACTTTATTAGAAGAAGATGTACTTTTCTTTTCTTAAACTTTTTACCATTACATACATATGATCTGCAAATCTCTTCACTATATTAGATGATAAGTACTCCTTTCTGTGCGGAAATACCGAGTGGTACCGTTATCATGGTATTAAATAAATATATAAAGTGGCGTATTTATTCGTTTTAGGAAAAATTCTTAGCACAAAGCAACTGTTTAGATGGAAATGTTTTTTGGCTCTCAGAAAAATATCACTGCGAAACCATACCAAATTGTACAAGACGCTATTCCCATTCTAAATATATTTAAATAATCAGCTAGTATTTTGAGTTGCTTTTGTAATTAAATTTAACGACCAATTTACAAGAAGAAGATTTATGGCTATTCATCACTTCTAAGGTTAAAATATTAATTATTAAATGTTTGAAATAATTTAATCCTTTACCATATGAAAGACGATGAATACTCCTAGTAATTAATTAGCTGCTTAAAGAGATTGGTTGAATAAAGGAACATAATGTAATATTTTTTTCTTAACTGCTCGAAAACCAGGAACTGTATTGTTGGAGGGATTTTAATCAACAATTATTTTAAATATCGTTTAATTTTTTCATCATCTCCAGAATGTTTTATAATCAGCAGTGAAATGAAATTTTATGTGTTTAGGAGCATCTGCTATATTAATCAAAATTCGAAAGCAATTTAAAGATTCACCACCTTTTCGTCTTTGGTTTCATATATTATTGGTAAATTTTATCAATATTTTAATGTTATTCTTTTGATCTACATAAAGCTCAACGATTTAAAACAGGACTTGCGTAGATTTTAACGCTCTAACTGATGATCCTCTCCTGGTCTCTCACTTACATCGATAGAGACGCTTGTTTCAAACGATACAAACAATTTGATCTTTTGAGTCAACTATCTCCTCAAATGTAAATGCATGAAGTGGATAAATCCAGCAATTTTTAAATATATAAATATGTTTGAGAAAGACATTCTTAGAAAAGATAACTTCGTATTTTTCGGGTATTCGCAACTGTTTTTTTTTATCATGACGAGTGTTTCGGTATCATTAGGACTTTCCGTTTCTCATGTACGCTTCTTGCTTCACCTGCCAGTCAGTACTTCTTGAAACCAGGGAGACACTTTCCTTTTCACCTTTGTTTGTATTCAATGAAAATGAAAGGACAGTGAAGTGTACATTGATATTTTAGGAAAACGACTTCGTTATCATCTCCAAGGACAGCTGGCTCTTTTTTCCTTCACCGTTAAGACATTAGCCCCTCTAAAATGGCCTGTTTTCACTGACATTCGAGTCTTTTCTCAAGTACAAGTTCTTTCTAAGTTAGGTAAACAAACACAGTAAATATTACATTTATCATTATCTTAGTTTCACCTCCGGTCTGTACATAAACAATTTCTTTAGTTATAACTTAATATTGCTCATTTATCATTTGCAGCCCCCAAAAACGTTCTGTGGGGAACGCAAAAATTTTAAATATGAATCCAAAGCACGACTTGCTCTAGCATCTAATTCTCTTATTTTTTTGCTCGTAATTGAATCGGCCGAAATAGCACACGATGTCTCAAAATTTGTCAAGCTCAATCTAGCTTCTGGTATTCTTTCTTTCAAAGATTCCTAACCTGCGTATGAGATCATCTTCGTTACCTTTGCCTTTTTTCGTAGCATTTTACAAATAAATTTATCCCTAGCGCAGCACTTTCTGGAGTTCACGGGTACCAACTTAATCCGCTGGATACTCTAATATTTTCATTCACAAGATTTTTTTTCAGAGACATATGCTAAGCAAGAAATCGTGTTGAAATTATTAAACGGACATTACTTTTGCTCTTCATTTACAAGAAAGCGATATTTTAGTATAAGTTTATAATGGTCGCACATAAAACATTGAATAACAAAACGAACAATAGTTATATAAAAGGAGAATATCCGACACTTCAGTTGGCATTCTATTTGAAGATTTGCAGTTTTTATTAAGAATTAATTGGGATTTTAGGCAACTTTCCGATGTGATAATTTCAGAAAGGAAGGAATTGTGTAAGTCATAGAATCACGCACAAAAGCAGACTTTCCCATAAACTGTGTCTCTAAGAAGAAGATCAACTTTTTGTATGAATTCCGTGATTTCTTAAAAAAAGTATAACAATGTTACAAATGTGGGTGATTATTGAATTACTGTTTACATTAAGGGAATTCCATCAGTTAAACAATTTATTCTCTTTTCCTACAGGAAATTCCATCATCATTAACTCCAGAATTACACGTAAGTACTCAGTTTCTTTTCTCTTCAGATGAACTAATGTTCCTCTACTTCATCAAACAAGTCTAATTAACTCAAGATTTGTGCTTACAACAGCAGTTACTGTTGCTTTAAGCCTAAGCGACAATTTCGATCTTTGATTTAAATATCTTCTGCATTTTATATAAAGATGAGAATTTAACCGTCCACTTAACATATAATTTACATTCAACATTTTTTTAACTCTAAACGTTAACAATAGACTATTGCAGCCATATCACAGCCAATGTTGCAATGAATTTGACAACAGTTTGCAGTAGTTTTCTTAAAAGTGCACCATAGATGTACTAACCACCTGCTCTGTAGGGGGCGTGGGGAAGGCATTCCCTACAAACCTAGCCTACTCTTAGGCCTACAGTCGCAGGCATCTATTTCAGGGGCCTTTCTTTCACCTTCTTCTGCAGGGGTGAGGTAACTAAGCACTCACTTCTCACCTGCTCGTTCTTTCTGTCTATGAGGTCGGAGCTTGTCCTTGAAGTTGTGGCAGGGGGCCCTCTAGGCATAGAGGTGAACCCTATAGCACGTCACAACGGCCTGGAGGGTCCACTTCTTAGGGTTTATAGGGTTTCCCCCCCAATCCCCCCCTTCCCTCCCTCATCGGCGGAGTCATCGGAGAACCACCATTAGCGACGGTATGTCGCGCCCAGGAGTAAGTTATGGTGTTGGTTAAGGTAAAGAGTGTGTGAGAAGAACCAGGAGGAATTTGTTAATGTTAGAACGATTAGGGTATGGTCAAGCAGCCAGTTAGGAATGCTGTTAACATTTCAGGGGTTTTAATTTTCTTCTGAGATTTGAATTTATTAATTTTTAAGTACAATCACCGGAAAGAGAATTCATCATATATTATTAATTATGCATAAAATTTTTAAGTCGAAACACTTTCCGAATTCGGATATCGTGATCATTTTGAGAAGTTTTCGGTTTACATATACTTCCGTAAAATTCGTTTTCGTCACATGCAACCAAGTACTTCCTCAGAAATAAACTCTTAGAAATTGTTAATGTTCCACAAGATAAATTCTTACATCAATTTACACAATTTTTATCTTAATATTTAACTTTTATGGCGATGGATGAATTAGATATTGTTTTAGTAATAATTGTAATTGGAGAGTTTGTTTTTCTCTCATGAACACCACACACGATCACAAACCCATTCACTAACGCATACGTGTATAGCACATTCTCACCGTGAAGATAATATTATCGTTATTTACTCGGACACTAGTGATTGGATTTAAAAAATGTCAATGTGTTGGAGGATCCTTTTTTTAATTATTAGTAACCGCCTTCTTATTATGGCTTTCACTTCAAACGATTAGCTTTCTAAAAATTGGAACAGTAAAGGACAATTACATTAAACGTTTAGTTAATAACACAGTATATTGAATAATAATGAAGAATAAAACCATTTTATCATTATAAATATAAAATATAATTACTCTTAGCTCTCGGGCAGATTAACCGGTATCTTTGCATAAAAGGATGAGACACAATACGGTTTCAGCTGACATACTCTGTTCCTGCATACATTTAACTTAACTAGCCAGGTGTCTTTTTAATCCAACTAACTTTAATCGGTATTTGTAATTATTGAACCTTCCGGAAAGAGATAAGATAAAGAATTCACTCATCTTTGGCAGGCATTGGAATTATTTGCTTTCCATATGGAAGTATTTTAAAAAAATACTAGTGCACGAATATACGTTTTACGCTATTGGTCTACAGTAAAGTTAATTAAAGCTTCCTTCCAATCGATTCTTTAAGATCGCGGCAGTATAAGGTACATTTAAAAATAGCCAATTCAAATCTTGGTGAAGGCTATGTGTATGCCATGTTCACTGTAAGACGAAATTTGCAATGAAACGTTCTATTCTACATTAAGTTGAATCGATACTACTAAAGTCTCTTGGTGGAATTTCCTCAATACAATTACGTTGTACTTGCTACATAAAAGTGCAGCACTATAATGAGGAATAATTTCAATTTTTTTTATTGCCAATATTTATTCAATTTGCCTGATCCATATGAACTCTCCGCCTTCTTCCAAATTACTAATCTCGTCTTTTCTTAAAATCACCTTAAACTTTAAAAGTAAATTAATAGAAGTTAGATTATACATAGAATGAAATCATCACAGTCTAATTCCTCTGAACTGTCTTCGCATTTACCGGCCAACAGATTAACCTTCCTGTTCCATAGATACATGATTAACTGCCTGTTTGTATCTTATAATTTTTTTCTACATTTATACGAATAAAACTGGTACGATATTCTAGGCAGACCACCGCGTGGATCGATGTCTTTGATAATACTCTTTGCGTTATTATTTTCGCGTTTGTTTTATTCAAGCTCATTCTCTCGCACTTATTAAGCTAGGATTACTTAGCTATTTGGTCATTGGTCACGAGGTCCAAATTCCTGCCGCAAAATCAAGAATCAGCTTGTTTATGGGGAAATAATGTACTACGCAGATGGATATTGTCCGCTTCACTAACCAAACTACTACTTGCTTAAGTTCTCTTGCACATATGAAAACATTGCAACCACGCGCAGTCAGCATGGTTTCCTTCAAGGTCGCTTCTGTGATAGCCATTTAGTCATGATATGATGCAAGCAGCCGACAAAGGCTTTAGGCCAGATGACATTTTGGTAGTTTTTAGGACGGCATTCGATACAGTGCCATACGCGAAGCTACTTCTCATACAATCGGCGATCATATCAGTGTAGATCATTTAGTGTATTTAGCCGTTCCTAACGAGTAGTATTCTAACAAGGAGAGACTCACTTTTGTCCGGGGATTTTGATGAAACTTTTTGCAGTGGTGCAGGAAGTAGAGTAATGAAAAAGTGTAACGGCGTTTCTCTGAATGGGCCTTAGTTTCGCTGCAATAAGTAATTGAAAATTGATAATCGGAGTATAGGCAACCCCGCAATACACGTCCTTGCTAGCCGAGTATGCATGAAAGAATGTGATGTTTTATGGTATATTTGACATTACATTTTTCTTTTCATTCGTAAAATTCTTTCCTTGATACTTACTATTGGACTTATTATTAATAATAAATAGTATGCTCAATTTGTAATCTCGTTAAGGTATTTAAGGTAGTTAACGACTATCCTAAGAACGTAAAAGGAGCTTGCATTCAAGTAATTTTAGGATTGCACTATCATAAATAGCGATTGCTTTCTAAAATTTTATTTAATAAACACCATTGTCTATATATTAATTGATTTATTTATCCAATTTAATCGGAGTACAGGTAAATCTGCAATACACATCCGAGCTAGTCGAGTTTGGAGGAAATAACGCATTGTTCTCTGGTATATCTTGCACCTTTTTTCAATTTCATTCGTTAATAATTTCCTTGTTGTCTACTAATTGAATTATTAATAATAATAAATAGTAGACTAAATTATTAATCTCGTAAAGGAATTATATTACTTTCCAGGCCGGATTTACAGTGATTAGCGGTATTTTTTAATTTTTGAGAGAAATACTCTTCTAGTAAGAGAAAACGGTTTTTCTGATATTTTTAGTGATATTATTTTTCTGATATTTATATGATTATTAAGCATTGTATGGAAATATAAATACCTTTTGAAACATTAAGCTGAAAGTAAATATAATGGATGAAAAATTATCCTCACAAGAAAATACACACCTCGTTGGTTGACACGAATTTAACCATACACTATGTTAAACTATAAAAATTTCTTAAACTATAAATTTATTAATTACTTATTAATTCTCGTATTACAACAACGATTTTTGAAATTCAAATATTTGATATTCTGAGAATTTTTTATACTAAAAAAATGAAGTTATTTGAAAAATCAGTGTAATTTTCGTTATTTTTCTTAATTTTAATTATATCGAAAATCGCTCTTGTTGAATTGAAATATTGAATTGAATTATTTTTCACTAACTCCATTTATAGATTCAGTCGTTTCTACGGAACATCTGTCTATAAGGGATAAGTCTCCTGTTTGATGGTGTCATGCAATCTTCCGTGGGCTATGTTGCTCGCTCCTAGTCTTGTCTTTGTCAGTAGTCGATGTTTTCAGTTACTTTGACCTTAATTTACTTCATAACACTTATTAAAACGATGTGGCTGTCATTGGACTAGCATAAAACCAATCATAGCACATCAACTAAAATATGTTCTATGTTATACCCAATGAATAGCACCAACGTATCCATTCTCCATATTACTGAAATTATTATTGAAATTTTCAATACCATGTGTTCACGATAAATACAGTGCGAAAACAAGAATAGAACTGTTCGCTTCCTGATCCTATGGTAAAATGGAAATGCTGCATTCTTCCATAGATAACGTTAGAGTTATCTATTAAAAAATTAAACCATCGAAAATGAGGCAGGTGAATATAATCAAAAGATAAAAAAGCTCAGGTACCTCATCTTCTTTTATAATTTATTTTTAGAGTTTCTTTAACTACCTTGCACAACTTTTCTTTATTTGTCAAAAATAATGGAAAGTTTTGCAGGAAGAATAACATAATAACATGGATTTATTCATTAAGTTTATAATTTTCATAAAACGAGAGAACCATTATTTCAACATGAATATAGGTACATGTACCACGATGTTACTTTGAGGAAAGAAGACTTTAGGAGAAGGTAATAACACCCATGTTCGACTCCTTAAGCTTACGAGTGTCACTGGCGGCTCAGCGAGTGCTCTGCTTTGCTAAAGAAAATCTGCTGTAGCTCAGCTAATTTTTATAATATGAAAATACCACTTTGCCTGAATATTTTTAAGGTTGATTCTTTACATTCATGCAAAGAAACGAATATTTGAATTTTTTGAAGTTGAGAAAGGTCTGTTAACTCCTTAAATAACTTTAAATATTACTAAATTTTAAGTATTTCACTACAATCCTATGAATGAAAAAGGAATTTGCGTTCGAATTACTTAGGATTTTGCGTTGCCTTTCATGTTCTTATTTAATAATCACTACGATTTATATATTTATTTATTTATCTGATTTCAGGATATCTGGTAAAAAATACATGACAAGCAACAAAAAATAACTACCTATATTCAATGTCCTTTCTTTTGGTACTAGTATCGATTTCGAAGGACCATTATTCCTGATTTCATTGTATGTACTAAAGATAAATTCTGTAATCGATGAACGATGATGAAAATGAACTTTTTTCTTTTCTTTCTTAACATTTATTACAAGAGTATTTTCGAGTCATCTGAAATCGAATGAAGGATACACTGCGCAAAAAACTATCGATATTTAATACACAATTATGCATCTAATGCAGTATTTCTTGAATTTCTATCTCGTCAGGAAGTAGTGAAATTGATTACCGAAAAATGGCTTACATGCATTTCTGTCGAGAAATGCTGAAATCGGATAAATAAATTAATTAATATATAGACAATGGTTTTTATTATAAATTCTAGAAAGCAATCGATATTTATGATTATGAAATCCTAAAATACTTGAACTTGAATGTCCTTTTTCGTTCTTAGCATAGACGTTAACTACCTTAAATGGAAAAATATCGCTCACGAAGGTTATTTAACGGGATAACTAATTGAGCATACTATTTATTATTAATAATAAGTCCAATAGTAAGTATCAAGGAAAGAATTTTACGAATGAAAAGAAAAATGTAATGTCAAATATACCATAAAACATCACATTCTTTCATGCATACTCGGCTAGCATGGACGTGTATTGCGGGGTTGCCTATACTCCAATTATCAATTTCAATTACTTATTGCAGCGAAACTAAGGCCCATTCAGAGAAACGCCGTTACACTTTTTCATTACTCTACTTCCTGCACCACTGCAAAAAGTTTCATCAAAATCCCCGGACAAAAGTGAGAGTCTCTCCTTGTCAGTTAAGTTTAATTACAATCGTTATCCTTTCTTATGAAATGAATTAGGGCATTTAATTTTTCCCACTAAAATAATTTCCATAATACCTGTTGTTTGTTTACTATCTTGTAATCTGATACTTTATATGTAACGTCAAATTGACATCTGAAGATAAAATTTTTGCGAAAAATTAAATTTTCCAATTCTTCTTCCTTTAAAATTTAACGAATTTCCAAAATATCATGGCAGCCTCTATGGACTTTGTTTAGAATCATTTTTAGCTGATCCCAGAAAGGTACACATCAGTAAGGTACTACATACAACTTAATCTAGAAAACTTTAAGGACATGCTAATTTTGTTTCAAGAGAAAATTGAACGCGCCTCGATTTGGAAGCATCTCAGAAAGTTAAATTCCCTAACTCTCGTATGAAAAATCTTACTCTATTATCAATTGCTTGGTGTGTATTTTTATACATCAACAAGTTCGATTCGTCGACGGTCGCTTTACATCACTTTGTACTGAAAAACATCGTGAGTAGAAAGTGAAAATCCGGGAGAAAGACAAGAAATATCCGCAATTTTATCGCAGTGGATTTTTGTCACTGTTTTTCTGCCACAAATGGATAGTCAGAGTGGTCGTGAAATTCATTTTCTCAAAGTCTTCTGTTATAGCTTACATCCAAATGAATCGCGTTGCTGCTTAAAACACACACTTTCATCAGTCGCACCTAAAATCATGACAGTCGTTCGTATTCCGTACAACAGGTCTATTTACTGCCAAATGAAATAAGTTAACAAACTTATAATTTATGAGTAATTAACTTTAGTTTATGATACATGTAATGAGATCAAACTATTCACTTTTAAGTTTTGCTTTTCATTTTAGGATTACTATATAAGGACTTAAAAAAATACGTTATAATCCTTCGGGTTTCACTATCGTTGACTCCATCGTTTCAACTTATAAATACAAATGGATATTTGAAGATAATTCTAAGCGTACGTCAAATTAAAAGATAGAGCAAATTAAGGCAATAAAAGTCAGAGAGCGTTGTTAGTGGTCATAGATTTGCTCGCTGTTGCAGTCACGCAACCTAAAAGAAAGCTATCAACGCCTTGAAAAGTGTAAGAAAGTAATAGACTCGATGTTCCTGATAGAGCCCGAAAATTCAGTGTTGTACAGACTGAGGATTAATGACATCAAATTAAAAAGAACCGGGTATTCCTTTCCTTTAATCTGTGGATTCTGCTGACGATAGATCTCCGTTTGAATAACGACGGAGGAAAAGATCTTCGGTCCGAAACTGACGCAAAGTTCTGAGGTCGTTGATGCGGACATTTCGAATGGGAAACAAAACTTTCTTTCCGGACAAAGTTTCGTTCGGGGAGCAGTTGAGAGATCGCATTATCTCTTTCCATTTATTACTGGAGTTATGTAACAAGTGGGCCGGCCAGATATCTTTCCCTATTACTTACGCGGGTGTCAGAGCTTAAAAATCTCCTCCAATTCCATAATTTTCGCGGCGCAACAGATAGGACGAGTAGATGGAGAGGAGCCAAATGCTTTAGGCGCTCCTAATTCGAAAAAGGGTCGAATAAAAGGGAGAAAGTTTTTCCAGTAATGGGTGCTGCTTTAAAATCTCTCGGGTTTAATTCTCGGTGCATTCGTCATGATACAGCCTTTTCATATGTGTATATCGCTGTTTAACCATTTTTCAGTGCCCTAAAAGACGAGGAATTTTATGTTGACTACAATGATTTTATAGAAAAAGAGTTTGCTTGAGTTCTCCTAGTCAATGATCTAAAAATATATGTTTAATATATGTCAACATTTCACCTAACAGTTATTTCCTCTGCGGGAACCTTTCGCCGTTTTTGAATCTTAAATAGATCTTTAAACTAGAATGATATATTGACTTATGAAGATTTCATAGTTCCATTTTTAATCTTTCTGTCGAAATTCTCATAATTCATCGATTCTTCATTTCTTAATTAAAAGCACTTAATTGTTAAGTCTCTCACAACGGTAAAAGAGAACCAATATTCATGGAATTTCTTCTTGTAATGTCATAAATTGTAGGCGATAAACTCACCAAATTTGAGTGTCACTCCATTTCTGAACGAGACTAATTGAGACTAAAGAATGAGCTAAATAAGTTAACGCATTTAAAAGTAAATGAAAAGTGTAATAAAGGAATAAAGCCAATGGGAGCATAGCGATAGAGAGAGGATAAGATGATTAGCGACACAAAAAGCAGTCGTTTAATTTTACCTTTCTCCTTTAAGTCAACGAAAAAGTACACGTTTCGGAGAAGGTTAAATAATCTCCAATGATCGAGCAGTATTTCGCTCTAATTAAACGTAAATAAGAGTGTCTTTCGATTCACACCTGCTTTTTAATAACTCAGGGAGACTCCTTAAATACGTATTGAATTCTTTATTATTATAATCTTTTGGAAAAGAGAAGAAAGGAAGAATTCGCTTCTCTATGACTACTCCTTTTGATCACTTTCTATAGTAAGCTATGAATTTATCTATGAAGCTAATTAAGCTATGAATTGCCAAATTGCGTATAAGAGTAAAAGTTGCTTTCGTAATGCAAGCTAATCGGTTACTAGTGTATGCCATTCATTTGGGATGTGCTATCAGAATCATAGTAAAGTCGTGAGATTTTCTTTGACAAAGATGAATAAACTACGGAAATAGCTGTTAGAGTGAGCTCTCCGAAAGGCTTGCTATTTGCACCAGGCAGATATCGTGTTCTTTTATAGGCGCAATAATTAAGCCAATAATTCTGCTAAGGTATGAGAAATTAGGAAGGAAACATTTAAACCACGTAAAACTATGAATAAAATGAATGCAAATAATTGCATTACTGTATGTAAACTTTTTTTTATTTCGAATTTTCCAAGATTAATTGATGTATGGTTTTTAAAAAAGCCTAAGTGAAGCTTAGGAAAAATAATCCATAGCTCGATAAATACAGATACGAAATCTTGCGTGTTTGAAGTTAAGGTAAGAGGAAGTTCCGAAATAGATTGAGAAGGTGTTAAAGCGCAGAAAAAGAGAACCTTAAAGTACACGCTTTGGTCTGGAAGGTGTGCGTAATTCTAATCTGTCGTTTACAGTGGCACTCGAATCCTTTATCGTCTCGCTGGCTGATTGCCTTCCCGTCTCAATGAGCGGGGTCCCCGCCCACTCCCCATAAAGAGTTGCTGAGATTGGTTGGGGCCCCCAAGATATCCATCCTCCGATGCCCGGAATGGAGCAAGATAACGAGGACCCCACCATTTCCGAGGAAATGTAAAAAAAAAGGAATTGTGCGGTGCGGATTGAGGTGCGGGGGAATAAGGATTGCATTCAATGTGATCCAACGATTCAGTTTTAGCGGAGACCATTTTTATATTTATCATCTCTAGAATTTTGCTCATGAGAAGCACTTCTATATACTGTACTGTACTGTAGCTACTCTAGAACTTTCCAACTACACAGAAAATGCATTGTTCATTTTTTCACCTTAATTATAAATCTTGTGAGGCATTGAAAGAAATCCTGGGAAATTATGGTATAATGTTAGAGTCCTTCATATAGGACAAAAGTGTAAGGGATACCTCTTGGACATGACATTTATTTTCATTGTTTTAAACACTTTTTGGGAGTTTTTCTGCCTTTGAAATATTTTTATTTACCTATCTTTATATATTTTTATTCTCATTTAACTGAGGTCTATAAGTTCTTTATTTAGGATATGGATCGAAGTTGACACATTTCATAAACTTATTACCATTACTCTTGTTAGGCATTGGAGCTTTGGTAGGAGGATGATGAAAACCTATATTAATTTTAGATGGTAATGATGTATTAAGTCATACTGAAAACACGCAAAATTGTAAAAATATTGTTTCAACAGATGCATCACTTTTTCTATTGTTTTAGTTCCATTTATCGTTTGTCATATCACGTTATCACTTTATCTATTTTTGTAAATACATATAACGAACGTGCATGTTCAAGGACAGGATTATTTATATGTCCGATGGCAGTCTAACTGAAAACGAACCGAAAATGTGTTCTAAGGAAAATTTTAAAATTATTTGTGTCATAAAACGCTTACAAACTCAATGCGGAAGGTACAAACCGTGTCTGCATTGCAAATAAAGTATTATTCCAATGCTTCCTGTCATACATATATGTCTCGTAAATGACCTAATTCGCTCTGTAATCCAATTTCATTGCGCTCAGAATGTTTCCATTCTGAATTCTTGCATTCCCTTGCAAATGGACACTCTATTCGTTCACTCTTTATTTCGAGCGGAAAATTCGCGAATTACGAATTCGGCATTTAATGAATACAAACCGCATGACAAGAGTATTTGAAGTCCTTTTGTTGCGAGATCTAAGGTACGCTGCCACTTGGCGGAGAAATTCATGAGCACTTTTAGAAAAAACATCCCTCTCGGTTACCATACTTTGATCTCCCCATAGCTCAGTAGACGTCCTTGACATATTAAGGGTACTTCCGAATCAAAGGAGTTTCTCTCATCCGATTTCTGAGACCGCAGACAGGAGAGCAAAACAAACGTGTTTTTCCACGGAAATTCGATTTCACACGCCTCCCGATTAATGGAGGTTGCCTTGGAAATGCCCTCACTCGGATACCCCATTGTCTTCTTTAATTTCAATCGATAACTCTCATTTGCTAAAACCAGCGTGCGTCACGTTAAACCCGAATCATCATCTCCCAGCAGCCATTTTAATAAATCGCTCCAAAGAGACCACAATCCGCTTTTGGCGCACGAATTAATCCCTTTCCGACCGTCAATTTGTGGTTCGACGCAGTTTCAGCGAACCAAGGGTACACTATGAATCCCCTCAACCGTGTTTGTCTTCTAAGCGCGCGATGGATCTTTACAATAACGTAATCTGGATTTCTCACTCCAATTTCTTATTCCTTAGGGAGCTACCCTTAGTAATAATAGTTATTATTATTTAATTGTATGTGGACTACGTTTATTTCCACCCTTCTTCCGATGTTTCTCATCGCGTTCTTCTTTTTTGCTTCCGATTTTTGTTCCTAACCTTGTCTTCCAATTTGCTGCCTTGTATATTCTTCTCAATATCTTTATGTATTGCTCGTTTTTGGAGATAGTTGAAAAGTTGTTGCTCTGTTATTACATTCATTATTTAAAGGTGTCTACAGAATGCATCACTTCTTTTTCTAATTATGTCTCTATTTTTTTCAATGTGTGTAAAGTTCGCTGTTGAAGCGTTTTCTCTTAAGATTCGAGTATTTTTCGTTATCTTCTTCTTTAAATGGTTTTGAATTCTTTCGCCATCATTTTCTTATTCAAAAACAGACATTCTGCAAATTTTAGTGTGGTATTTCCTGTATTAACCGTATCTTTTCTTCTTCTCCGGCTAAGAATTTATCGGTCTTAAGTCTGGTTGAATCCCCATCCCCGCCAACTTAAGCTGCAGAAATCTTAGCAGATGGAAACCAAAATAGTATGTAATTCTACCGTCTATGCGAATGCGGTGGGAACGCTCGAAAAGCGCCTAGGAAATACATGGAGAGAATATTTTGTTCGAAGCATTATTCCGATGTATTTGTATTTGACAAAAATCAACAATATTATCTCAGACAGGATTTTTGATTTTCCGCTCACATTTCGTATTAATTTTAATTGCTTTTATGACTCATGGTTTATTTAGATAAAATTATAAAATTCCGAGAAAGCCAATAAACATTTAGTTTTGTCTTTAATTCTTTTTTAACTTTTTAACGGTCAAACAATTTCTTTCTTTTAATTAATTCAAATCAAGATGGAGTTAATACAAATGAATAGTTTTCTCAAACCAATCGAGTGACCTCTTGCCAAAATGGCAACAAGAATCATTCATCATCATCAGTAGCAAAGAAAGACTTCGCAATTGTCCATCCCTGGCACATGCTGTCTTCCAGACAAACTTCTTCATTCCAAGACTGTCCGGGTGAAATCGGCAACCCTTGTTAGACTTTTTCATATCCGTTTTTCATAGGTGAATTCTTTAATTACTGATATGTATGTATAATTTAATTATTAATTCCCTACGGACAAGGTTTGTCAGCAGAATTCTTATTTATCAAGCAATACTCTATTATCATGTCTCACATGATAATATCGGTTTCCTTTGAGTGTCTTCGAGTCCTCTACAGGATGTGTTTATTTCTGAGCTATAAGCCTCAGCTGGATTCTAGAAAGTACAAAACAATGATGCAATAAATAACACTTTTCTTATCACTAAATAAGGAAGAACGCCATAAATCAGAATCATTAACACCTCGGTAACTTATCAATGTCTCAATTGTGCCAATTTTATATAACCTTATTCAGAACTGGAGCAAAGGAATATTGAAAATTTTCTTTTCCCTGTGATGTAGTGGCAGGAAGGTTTAAAACACGCCTGCCAATCTCTCTTAGATATTTAAAAAATATTTACAGTTTTTGTAAAAAATTGTAATCCTAATTAAGGAAAATACAACTTATTGATCATCATACATTACTGAGAAAATATTCAACGAAATATCGATTTCACTTTTTTTACTGAATAGTTGAATGTATTTAGGTGTTCCGTGAAGTATACGAGTGCGTACTTTTTCGCGTTTACAATATATATGATAATCAACACTCAAAAATACCTTTTAGTGGTATACATGTGGAAAACGGCGATTTATGGCTCCTTTTGCAGGGCTGCTTTACTTTAATGTGAATCCCGCCATATGCTTACGCAACCTTGATTTAGACTCCATTATAAATGCTAAATTCTCTTCTGTTTTACTCTTCTATACCAAGAAATATTTCCTCTTAAGTGGACCTAGTGCGCAATTATTATCAATACTTACGAGATATTTAGACAAGTTTAGTCCCAATTAACAACTTCTTTGCCCTTTTTTAAGCAAATATTTGTCTGTAACTTACAGACTTATTTATGCAAAAGCATTTTTTACAATCTTACATTATTGTTCGTCATTTTTCTCAGCTAAAAACTGATGCAAAAATGTGTGTATTTTTGAGAGAATATCAATCTTGACCTTGTGAAATATTTTCTTCCTTTCTCTTCCCTCATTATCGTTGGCCCGCACTCTAATGTATTCTTTCTTTCATTTTCCTTGCTTCGTCATTATATTTCCCCTTTCTTTCGAACATCAATCGTTTTTCCCTGACGCTTTCTATCGTCATCTTTTTTTATCTTCTGTATTTTGCTCATTTCACGTATCTTTTCATCTATCTTTCCTCTCTATAATTCGAGCAGTCCTTTTTATTTCTTCTTGGTTTTTCATATCACCCTAAATCTGATTTTCCATTTTATTATTATTATGATTTATGCTTCCATTCGGCGAAAACCGGGTGACGACATAATCATACCATTCATAATCAAACTCATAATCTTCTTCAGAAATACTTTACACTACATCTTATCAGGCATATCATAAATACATACTAACATATTATTCATATAAAAAAAGAATACGAATATCTTTATTACAACAATTATCATCAACATCAATAAATCTTTTACATCGTATCGTTTTATATGTTATGAATGCAAACTCGATCAAAATAAAACTACGATACACCATCATCCATAAACATATCATATCGTATACATTAATACATAGGAAAATCCTCACTCGTATACATAAATACATAGGAAAATCCTCACTCGTATACAACATCAATGCACATGACTACACGATTAACCTTCTGTCAGTTTTTTGATTATGTGTAATCAAAAAATTACACCCAGTAAAACAATTACACAAGTAATAGTTCTTTAAAATAATTACACACAGGAAATCACTAGTTTATTATCTACAGCATATCATAACTAAAATCATAACATAAGGTTTTATTTTACGCTTATCCTACGTAATTTCTCTGTTTACAATCAAGCGTCTTTCTTTTACCATCGTTAGTATTTTACTTTGTCCATAGGAAAGTCGTGTCTATATTCGTGAATGTGGTGACTCCAAATTCCTTTATGCCTCTCACCTTTCTCTTTTGCCCAACGCCTCTCATTTTTTCTTTTTACTCTCCGAATTTCTTTGCTTCCCCAAAACGAAAAGCACGACTTATGCTAATTGATGAAATTCAAAGCTTTTCCTCGCTTCCATTATGTGTGTCTCGGAACAATTAACTCGCTTGAGGGAAAATCTGAGATGCAGAGCTATCGACGGAAATTCAATTAATGCGAATTTATTTTAAATAATTCATTTGAAAATGAAGTACGTTTCGGGAAATGTGAAATAAATACTCTGTTTTGCACTTAGAAATGTAAAGAATGATTATTAAGTTTCGAGGGTGTTGATTTATGAGAGACTAGGCAAAAATCTATTAAATTATTGATTAAATAATGGTGAAGTATCCAAATTGTAGCGAAATAATTTAATAATTATCTAAAAGTTATTGAGCGAAATACTTTAATAATTATCTAAAAGTTAGTGAGCGAAATACTTTAATAATTATCTAAAAGTTAGTGAGCGAAATACTTTAATAATTATCTAAAAGTTAGTGAGCGAAATACTTTAATAATTATCTAAAAGTTATTGAGCGAAATACTTTAATAATTATCTAAAAGTTAGTGAGTGCGTTTTGATGATACACAATTACACCTATGGCGCACATCTGAATCATCCTTTCGCGCATAGTATTTTATACGGTAATGAAAAGTAATGATCTGATCAAGTAAATATGCGGCCGTTGATTGCGATGTATCGGTTAAACTGAAGGCATTCTTTGTTGATTGTCCTTTTGCAACATTTTTCATTCTATATAATTTAATGTAATAAATTCAGGTCATAGTCGCTAATGAAATTCCGCTAAAACTAAGAATAAATTTGTCGATGTTTTTCCCGAAGAGAACCTCAATGGAGGCTCTAAAATATGAAATTTAAATATTTAATGGGAATTGAGTGATAGATCCGTATGGTGACCGATATTGAAGCTCTGCACATCAAAGTTGTGCCCTATGAAAATATAGAAAAACTAAAATTATCTGGTCACTGCTCCGATTAAAATGCAAGGGTATCGATATCATTATACGACTGATATGGTTCAAAGGAAGAAAAAATGAGGAGGATAATTGAATCACAACTATGATTTATTTATTTTTCTTTTTTGTCGTAATTGAATTGATACGGGGGATTGATAAGGAGGGATATAGTGTTCCTCCCATGGAAGGCTTCAGATGGAGTTCTGAAGACAGCTCAAATTGCAACCCACCAAAGAAACGGACTTGCTGTTTGAATAATTGACATAAACATCGTAAGATGGCAACTTCTCTAAAACAGTAACATGCAACTGTTTCAAACTGGGTAAGAAAAGAACGAATAGTCTGTTTCTATTTTCATTAAATTTTTGGTTCTCATTTGTCATTCCCCTACATTGGTAAAGTTGTGATCCCTCAATTTCTACAAAGCCCTTAGGCATATCCTGGCTGCGTCCCTGAATACAGTAAATACGAAAATAAATAAATTATGGACTTACTTAGTTAATAAAACGATATTTACTTTTTGTTCATTCTTAAATCACACTTATTTTATTTTTTAATCTGTAAAAATGTGAATTATGCAAACTTTTTATGTATATCTGCGCAAGGTTCCTCTCGTTTTCTTCCGACGTTGCCAAGTTGCTATTTTTAGAAGCCAATATTTTGTCTGTTAGTGGAACAAAGAAAATAAATTCCTAGCGATAACTATCATCTAACTTTGGTTGTAAAGTTTCTCGGGCAATTTCCATGTTATGGCAGCCATTTTTCTGCCGTCTAATCATCCAGCGATATCACGAGTCGAAGTTAAATTAATATCACTTTACATTAGGCAGGACTTCGTGGTAGGACTCCATGACGGAAAGAAATGAAACAATAAAAATATTAACCCGTACCACTCAAATGTTCTAATAGAAGGTTAACATGGTTTCTACGCATCGCGTCATCATTGGGGAATAGTACGGAAAATTGTAGTCAATACTTCAATAGGGGAAATTAAGAAGGAGGTATAATTTCACTATAATTTTCTGTGCCCTTGCCTGATCATGTCACGACTCTTCTAAATCCTAAATAAATAATAAAATATTCAAGGGGTAAAAGTTGCTGCTTTTTCATTTATTCCAGCTAAGTTGAGTTTTCTGAAGAGAAAACATTGAGTTAACTTAATTAAAAGATAAAATTAACCCTACAGTACGATCGCCTTCTTTATAAAAGTAATTCAAGTCCCCTGGTTTCGGATAATATTTCTTTAATTTTAATGGACGTAAATTTCATTTTTAAATAAATGTTACCTAATATCTAATTTTAATACTTATTTTATACATATACAACTTCATTCATACGATTCGCCGGGAAAGCACCAGATCCTTCATATAAAATTAATTTTCAGATATTTTATTAAATAATAAATGACCTTTTCTCACCGTAGAAAGAAATTATTATTATTATTATTGCACAAACTGCAGGTAGGCTGAAAGCCTGGTGGCAGTTTTTTATACCTACATAAATCCATATCAGTGATAAACATTAACAAAAAATACATACCATAATAAGCATACAAATCCCATATAATGATTCCATACATCTATTGACCTTACTACTAAATAATTAACTTATAATATAATTTTAACTGTTTTTTCTGTTTTTTTCGGAGTTCATGACAGGCCTTCTCGGCTACCGTAGCGGTCACGGGGTAGAAACCCCACCGAAATTGATGATGCTTAAACTAATTTCTTTATACTAAAAACACCTAAAAGCTCAGCTACTGACCAATTGAATATACCAGAGCTAAAGAGGTGAACATAGTGAGTGTTAAACACCCTATCAACCGTGCCATAGGGATGCAGTTAAAGTTGTGCACTTAAATATGCATTGAATGAATGCTCTCTAAAAGTCGCATATTAAATAAGTTGCCAATGGACTGCTGCAATTACATCATTCACATGAGTCATGTTCTTTATTTGTTGATTCTCACGTTGAATGACAACTGCGACTCTATTTGGAGTGCTGAAGCGGGGAGCCAAAAATGTGGTCTGAAGGGCTCTCGAGGATCTTTCTAAAATGTAAAAAAACAGACTCTCGGATAATGACACAATATGATGCACAAAAACAGTCTTCTTTAAGTTATTTGGCTCTCACTTAGTCGTGTCAGAGATAGTTCTTGCGTAAGTCGCATGCGGTGAATCCCAAAAATATTTAAATTTTTGCGACCTTAAAGATTCGCATGCGATTAACGAAGGAGTAAAAATACTTCAGAGATTAACAAAAAAATTAATTCTAACGGTTTCCAGACCTGAATAAGAAACCAGTCGGAGTAAAAATGATTTTGCGGAAACTGCGAAGTACTTTTCTTACTTTCTTTGACGTTCTACCGAGATAGGCTGTATTACATCGATCATATGTAGATACAATTGGATTAACGTAACTAAAATCAAGGCCAATCCCTTAGAAAAGCTTTATTATAATCGAATATTTTTCCCATTAAAACTGTACGTATGAATGTCAAACTCTCGGAATTTGTGTGTATTTTATGTAATTGGATATTGTTGCTATGGTTGTCATAGTGATCAATGTGCGTCTATTTATTATTTATAAGTCATTTTTTTGCAAAATTAAATAAACAATTCATTAGTTAACAATTCGTAAACATATATATTATTTTATTTTTAAAATTTAGTAACCCTTCTATAGATGCACACTTTGCTTTTATCGAAATTGACGGTATTCTCAAGTTTTTATTATGAGTCCAAAAAACTTATTCTCTCATACTAAAAAAAGACATTTAAAATGGTTGACATATCGTCCATAGCTTTAGTGTAATTCACGGATATATATCTTCTGAGGTCATCTTGACCACAAATTAAGAGTTAAATAGTACTTTAGGATCTATTGCTATTCATTTAACCTCTAAGAAATAATGCTAAGAAGAGGATAACAACGATTTTACTTTGATACACTTTTTCATCTTGTTATCCAAATGCAATTGAAAAAGGAATATTATTCATTAGGAATGCATGCAAATCGTGGGAAGGCTATCGTATGGTTTTTCCATGTAAGCTTAACCAATGTGTGCCATCTTTCTTGTTAATGTTGGACTTATTTATTTATCCAAAGATTCACATACAGCGAGGCCGTCAGTTTAAAGTGAATGCCAAAAAACAAACTAAAACTAAATTTACATAACAGCATGAAATAAGAAAATCAGCAAATTAAATATACGATAAAAATATATACACAAATATGAACTAAAGAATTTATTTACAAGAATCTTTATACAAGCATTCTTTCAAGAATGCGTCAAGTGAAAGCCTGACAGGGTCTACTATATGGAGGGAGGAAGGGAATTTAAAAGATTAGGAAGTCTGTATAATAGGGAACGTTGCGCGATGGATAATCTAAATTTAGTAACATGTAAAAGAGGAGTTAGTCTGGTTGCCATAGGTGGAACATGATAACCAAATAATGAAGTTATTTCAGGGGAATCGATGTGGGCATTTATTATATTATAAATGAGGGAAAGATCAGCTTTCATTAGCATATCTTTTAGGGATCTTAAGGAATGGTGTTTTAAAATAGACTCTGCAGAGCTATTGCATAGATAGGGCACACGAGATTTTACAATATAGGCAAAAAAGTTAAAGATTTGAATATAACTTTAAAGTTATGTTTTACTTAAACATTAGATCGAAGCTCAGTCAATCTGACATATAAGTTAAACATTACTTTGAATGACACTTAAGATTAAAAAGTGATTGTAATACAGTTTCGAGTTAAAGTGAACTTCACAGTTAAAATAATTCCCTTTAAAATGAAAGTTATAGGAACAGGATACGAACACCCCACCGAAGTAGAGCAGACCATAGATTTCCCTAGGAAGGAGTGCGACAGATCACTTCTGAATATGGCAATGAAACATCCTGAAAAGAGCCCCGAGTGCGTCAAAGCCGTATTGTTTTGATAAGATTGGTAGAGTTGTGAACTTGAGTGGCGAATATATGTTTTTGATTACGGTGTTGAATAGTGGACTCCGTATTGTGTTGTCATCTGTCAGAGGGGTGTTTTACGATGGGTTTCCAAGGATAGAGGGTCTGACAGATATTGTGTTTTCTCTCTATCTACATCTACATATATATCCTGAAAGCCGCCTTTCGACGTGTGGAGAGGGGCACTACTTTCATAATCGCTTATTGTTCTCGTAAAGAAACGAATTTTTGAATCGACTGGATTTTATTTCTCTGATCATCTTCGCAGAATCAGAACGCATAATGTTGGCTACATCTTCTACGAACTCTATGAATTTATTTAGCAAATTGAGTCTTTGATTAAGCCCTCTTTCTTCCAAAGATTCCCATCCTACCTCCTGAAGAATCCGAGTAACGCTCAACGATTTGTCACAATAATTATTTACAGAAAGTATTATCTTTTTTGTATCTTTTATAATTTGCGAATACGACAATTTTCGGCAGGCCGCCACACACTGCTTAACGAGAGAACTAACAAAGTAATATCGCTTTCGGACTTATTCATTACTCTTACTGGCTTTTCTATTGATTGAGTCATTTAAGAAGCCCTCTATACTCTATTTAGCATTTCTAAAATTTAAGTTTTATGAGTTATTCATATTAAAAAATATTCAAATAATGGAAGAACGAACTTTATTTTACGGATGGAACTAACTATT
Organism: Pachydiplax longipennis; assembly: GCA_036926295.1. NCBI lineage: Eukaryota > Metazoa > Arthropoda > Insecta > Odonata > Libellulidae > Pachydiplax > Pachydiplax longipennis. The sequence goes on along the minus strand of JAVFKF010000024.1, from coordinate 4,425,721 downwards.
CTACATTTTTTACAAATAAAATTTTTTATTCTTGAAATAAATTGCATTAATTGCAATCCTATGATATAGAATTATAGTATTTCATTGACAACTAATTTTAATGGTATCCTCGAACTCTTCTGCTTTTTCTTCGCGTGTGATATGTTTTCTTCGTAAATTTAACATCCTATATCCATCCCAACTCAACCCTTAAGTTGTTATTTCCTCCGAGATGTCCTTTCGCCAGAATTTCATGAGGATAGTCAAACGTACGTATATGCGAATTAAACAGAAAGACAAAGAATCACATAACTTTTTCGTTGAATGTGTTTATCGGTTACCATGGAAAACGTTGTTATTGATAATTGATATCGGATTTGAAGAAAATAGGACAGGAAATGAGGCCGATGTGAAAAGAGATTATTTTTTTCTTCCAGTCTGTTTGAATTATTGATCAGAAACGTCGTTTTCCCATTATTTTTCCATTTTCGAGCGAATTCCAATCTTATAATGTGAAATTACGGGAATGCGGATCAGCATGCCTGGGAATACCGCATCAATATTTGAAATGCCACGACCAGGCGACGTTAATAATTGAATGAAAACCATCTGCAGAAATAAGTAAGTGAGCCTTCTGAATCGGATAATTTAAGTCGAGCTAAATAAGTGATAATCGGGTGCATGATATTAGAACACGTTTCAGCTGCAACGCTCGCATTTTGCAGTCGAAGTGGCATTCGCGTGCGTGACACGTGCATGATCTATCGGAAAGAAATTGGGTCGATAATAATCTCTGATAAAGGAACGGCTTATTGCTTCTCCTCGTGAATTCAAATGAGAATGCCACGTGCGTGTCTTTCGCAGAGAAATGTCTCTCGAGATTCGGAAAATGCCCAAAGGAACATATCGCGGGGCCTAACAGAGCGGCATTTTTAATGGCTCCGAATAAAGATGATTGGCCGCGTGAGAGGGCACACAGACTGTTCACAAAGGCTGACTTCGGTTGGCTAATCCCTCATCGAGAAGGATAAATAATGATGAAGGGCCGACCAATTAAGAGCGACAATGAGGTTCATCCAAGTTTCCATGGAAACGGGAATCTTGTCCTCATGCGAATGAAAGAAACATTTATTGTGCTTTATTAATCATAGACGATAAGGGAAAGTTGGGAGGGTCACTGGTGACCCTTGGAAGACCCTTTTCGAAATTCCTAGGCGATCGTAAGTTAGGGTCGCAACTCGGCTGTTAAAGGCCCCCACGCTTGAAGCACGTATTTCTCTTGTTCCCTCGAGGCTCAAATTCGAGACCTGCCAAGAGGTCTGCATCGGCCGCCTTCGATCCAATGAGTAAGAACATAGATGAGCTCAAACGTGACGTGTCTTTCAGATCGATTTAAATCGAGGTTTTCTATGTCGCACTACATTAAAGATGAAGTAAAACCATCTTACACTAATTTATGGAGACGAAAAATAATTAATAATAAAACATCTTTATTGGAAAGGGATTGAGTATAATTATTATCTTTATTTTATCATTATTATATTATCATTTTATCATTATTGAACCATATTGGAGAGGTTAGGCCAGTATGGTGCCTCTTCCATATAGCCATTACAAATACTCTATGAAAGTATTTAAATGTTATTCAAAACGAATATCTAGGATTAACTTACTTCTGGGAAAATAAAAAAATATGAACATAATAAACAAAAGATATAAAAAGTATGCAATCGTAAAATCTAGTTTCAAATAAGATAAACTGCATATAAAAAGGGTTGGGTTTTGGAGTAAAATTCCTCAACTGAAGGTCAAGAGAGAAAAATCCACGATTCAGGAAAACGCCCACGCAAGAAGGGAGCCGTGAAAGCGGAGTGGTGAAAAATAGATAAAATTTAACATAAAAACATTCAACATATTTGTAATTTCCGGTTACTAGGCTCTTCTTACATCTACCCATTCGTCATTTGAAAGAAAGAGAGAGTTTTAATAAAGTGGAAAGAAGGAATCTTTAACAGAAGGAAAAGGCAGGTTAAGACATCTGAATGCATAAATCAATACATGTACATTTTACGTATCTAATACAAAAAGAAACACTTTTAAATAAAAAATAATCAGAAGATCAACATAATGAAAATCATAGGTATAGATCACAAGATATGTCAAAATGAAAATTGGTAATAAAAAATAAAAATAATGATGAAAGAAATTAAAAGGTTAACTTTTAGCAGCCAATTTTTTGTTTTCTTTTATATAATGGATTATTTTAGAGTAGAGCGTTCAAAATATCCGGAAATGCGATTTCATTTGAATATAAACATATTATCCGTCAATTTAGTACACTTAGAACAGTTTCAATACATATATTCAACGATACCGTAAAATAAATTATAATATATAAGATAAAAATTAAATATTTAGCATTACATAAATGGAAAAATTGCATTATCATCACTTATATTCGGAATCATTTTCATTCTCCGAACTCTTCATAAAATTTAACATAATGACATAACGAGCATCGCAATAGTCATTAAAGATGCGGACTCCTTTGATTTTTTCGGCAATCACTTAAAATTCAAAATGCCGAAGAGTATCTTTGGATCGATCATACACGAATCTTAATTTTCACTTCTATTATAATCGACTATGAAATATACACGCTGATAATTGAAGTTTCAATAAGTACGGTGAACACCGCGAGTAGGTGCTTGTAGTCGTGTTAGGATGTTCCGAATGTCTCTCAACATTAACTATGGCCAATAAAAATGATAATGAAAGAATTTTCACTGCGATAAATCGCCAAAGTTGCCAGTGTACACAATGCAATGTATCGTTACATACCGCATTCCTTTTAGATTAATAGATTTGCAGTGAAATTTTAATTCTAACATCAAATCAAGCTCAAAATGCTTCGAGTTCAGTAAAATTGAAGTATATCAAGTTCAAATTACTTTGTGCACATCTAAAATTAAAACGTTCAACGAAGGGTGACTTCAAAAAATATAAAATCTATATAATCTGAATTTGACCATTTTTCCAACGGAAAGAGAATAAATGAACGTTTTAAGATGTTTAAAGACCTTTTAGTCCACAAACGTGGGCCTATAAATCGAAACGTTTTAAATCACAAAATGGCCTTCCTTTCCACTGACTATAGGTAGACTGACTGCATACCTGCTGTACAGCTTTCAAGAAAGAATTTCAATGGAGAATTGGCGCGTATAAAAAAGGATTTCAGGCGAATATTATCGACAATATCTTACGTAAACATAAGTTAAAAATAAAATGGAAAACAACTCTAACTAACACATAAAGTACGATTGAAGAATAATTATTTCAGAGTGTCGGAAGAAACATCAACACATTTGTGGTCACACTTTTTGGCTCAACGCTTGTTTTCAATTTTACATACTGTCTTTTCGCCACAGGTGAACCTTATCATGTCTTATGCATTTTTTTCGATAATTTCTAAACCACCGATGGCATTTCAAGGTATTGTGGATCTTCTTCACATTGAGAAATCATTGATCTTTATGGATTTGTATTGATTTCTTATATTGCTTACGCCAATTCTGTCACTCTTCGAAACAGTAGAGGCACAAAAATTCACATTTCTTACCGCTAGATTTACGAAAAGTCCATGGATTACGGCAAATTCTAAAAATCACAGCATGTATAAATTCCGCAAGGAAAAATTGGCTATGATTTTGAACCGAGAAGGGAAAGGAGAAGAGAGGAAGTGGTAGTGAATTTCTGTGGAAAAGAAGTATTTCCACATCCGTTTACAATCATTTTAGAATCAACAAGGATATGGTCAACTTTTCAAACCTTTCTTCCGCCACATGGCTTTGAATTGGGTAAGAAAATTAAGCGAGTGATTCGAACGAAAAACTGTATTATTTTGTGCATTTTATTTTAAATTCAAATCATATATTCTGACACATACGTATTACGGACTAATTATTTAGTAATATGTTTGACTGAACTCAACGAATTGGCGAGTGACTTTTGTTGCTCCATTGCTCATCCCAACCTTTACATTCCTGCGCACAAAACTTCAACATTTCATACGTCTCTTATAGTGAACTCCACAGCATTAAAAGATTGCGTTAAAATTGAGAAATTTATGGTGAAACTATATTATTACTTGCCCAAGATTGAATTATTGTTCATATATCTATGTACATACGTGTATAATTTATTGTTTTACTTATCACTTCCTCTGTATTGTTGTTGTTTATTGTTTTCTGTTGCCGTTTGGTTACTATATGTTCTTCGTTCTTTTTTAAATTAATTTTCTAAGCTTTATGTCACAAATATCTTTTTAACTTTTCGTGCATGCACATCACGAATTAATTTGTCTCTTGATCTTTTAGGTTTCTATACCCTTTGCAATACAATAATGTATTATTATCACCGTCTCATTCCTTTTATTCATCTAAGCCAAATCTTTACTTATTCCTCTCGCCCTTTCAATTTCATACTTCAAATCAGTTTCCATCATCTTTTTGCCTACGTTTTCTATACTATTCCTACGTAATAAAACACTCCCCGGAGGGATTTTATTCGACTGGTTTCATCAACTTCAGGTATACCTGAAGATGTCCAATCATCATATAAAAAAACTGAGGATGTCAACACTTTGATGAAACCGTTGGAGTTACGAAGTGCTTCAAACAAAGTCACTCTCGATCATATCAGCTAAGTCTTTCTTCTTTGCAAGAGTTTCTCAATTTGAGCTACCAATAAACTTATTAGTGACCTGACAATTTAAAGCCAAAACCGGCAGTCAAATAATAAATTTATGAGGAAATAGTATATATCTTTTTTTCCTGATTTGATACTGATTACCACAGCATTTCTCAGCACAATTGTCGCTCCTCTCCTTTTTGCGTGTAAGGTTCTTTTCGAAATATAATTCCACTTCTCCCTTCATTTGTGTATCATAAACTGTTTATGTGCCCTATTTTGAGCATCTTTACAAAGGTTTTCATTCTTTTTATTAGAATATAACATTTTATTTTGTCCATTTATCGATTGCATTTGATGTAAATTTCATCATAATGTTTGCTTTTGTGATTTCAGTGGTGTATACACTTTTCTATTACATCATTTAGATTTTACATACTATCAGTAGTAGGTTTGCGCAGGTTTGTCGTAGCCCCCTTCTTTCTCGATGTTTACCTGTTGTGGATCTTAAGATACCTTCTTTGCTTATTCTACATACACTCAATCAAAAGTTTTTTCATTATATTTCTACTTACACACACAGAATTTATACTTCTATAGATACAATTGATGACAGGTTAGATGGAAAAAGAAACTTTTTAGTCTCAATCTTGCCTAAATGAAGACCTTCATGTTTTGATGGTGTTTCTTCACGTGCTTTTTGCTCTTAAAGCTGTTTCTGCAGCTTCAAGTTTGGATATGAGGATAAGTTCTTTAATTTGACCGTAATGATAGTTGGATGCAAAAGCGAGGAAACCAAAAGAAATCGATTCAAAGAGAAAAAGAGATAATTCTGAGATCAACACCGCGGATGGAAAATAAAATGGTTGTTTCTCCGTGACGTCATAGAATCAAGGATTTTGCTTAGAGAAATTTCGGATAACGTTCGCATGTAACAAACTAGTTTGTTTTTAACAGAAACATTTCATATAATAGCTCATGGAATTACTTCAGGACAAAACTTATGTCAAAGAATACTCTGGGCGGGGCTTTTTCCGAGTAAAGTAACGAATGGGAGGAGTTGTACCATTAATTCTTTTCTTTGGATATGAAAAGTTCGGAATTTGATAAGGATAAAGGGTAGGAAGAAGAGTCTTGAGATCCCTTTCTCTTTCGAGATCACCTTTATGACACCATTCCCTACAAGGAAGAATTATCAAATAAGAACAGTCAATGAATAACCTAAAGCAGGTAGTTGCAGTTTCTCACTACTTCTTTACTACTCCTTCACTACTTCTTCACTATTTTTTCACTACGCCACAGTAAATAAAGCAACCCCTCAGCCTCCCACACGTTAAAACACACACTTCACCTCTTTCATTATACTTTCGACCCCCTGATGATGATAGCAGGGCTATCGAAATGACTATTGGGTGATTCTTATGCCTTTTTCTAGCGCTCTAGTATCTACAAGGCGGTCATCCCGACAAACTTCTAAGGGCTTTTAACCTCTACAAAACACTTTTGATTAACATTTGTTATTTGAAAATACTTATGTCAGGTATCTAATACCCAAGACGAAATACTAACTTATGTTTGTGAATGTATAGATTTATTACATGAGGAGAAAAACGAAAATGAGAGATGTTTGACCTGGACAGGGGCATTGTCGAAACCTAGTCAATCGAAAAGACCTGCACTGCTGACTCCTGAAAATAACCATTATCAAGAAACAACTACGCAACGAAAACCTTTTTTTAAAAAATGCAAATGTTCATACACGAAAGTAATGAGCCCTATCATTGAGGATAATATTTTATGATGGCAGTGGAAAATTTTACACTCAGCAGCTAAGGACACAAACACTCTTTCGTCATCAGACTAACCTCTCTCTAAGAACTTCCCCAATAACGCGACTCCGTCTTCTTGAAGAACATCATCAGAGCATCTTGATAATGCAAACCGCACAGTCGGAGTGATTTAAATGAAAGATATCTCTAAATTATGAAACCTGCTCTTATGAATTGGTTTAAAATGTTAGATTATGACCTATTGTTACTGACTTACAACTGGAGTATATTTTGAATCCCTTCATCTATAAAATGTCTATTTTCTCCATTAACACTATTTCTGACCCTGACTACTTGGCTTGTCCCGCACACGGATACCTATTCTAGATCTTTTTAATAACCGCTTCACATTTTTGGACTTCATTATCGGCTCTTACTAAATACTCAATCTTGGTTTCATCCTTTCAAGATAATTCTTTAATTATGATCATATTTTCAGTTTCTCTGTTTTTTATGTAGCGTATAAGTTCTATTTCATTTGTAACTTGCATTGAATTTATGCTGCTATAACTCTTAAACATGGCTCAACTATATAATGAACAAACCCCAAGAATTGTTGTATGACTGATTTGTTTATGAAAGGTTAATACTTAAAGAGCCCCTCATAACAGCATCGTCATTCCATCCCCAAGCGCCCTGGATCTCAAGATGATTTACCAAACTATTTGTGATTTACTTTCCGTATTAGAATTTGAAGAGTCTCCGGATAGCCAAAAATAACATCGCGTTCGTTTTTGACGGTCTCTGGTTCGACTCCCGGTGGAAGCCTTATAACTGCGAAATTACCTCAGCTGTCGAAGCACTAATAACAACAATATTATTTCATCGGTAATTTTAACATCCTTTAATATTTCTTGAGTACTTTTTCTGTTGAATGCTCCTACTTTCAATTCATTATCAACTCCAACATTGTGAAATTTTAGTAGTATGTTTAGAAAGCTAACTCCCTTGTGTTTATATTATATTTTATATTTTTCTCTGTATAAATGAATGATTGTAATACACATAGTTATTGGTTTCAATTTATGTAATTTTTCAAAATATTGCTTTTATGATATTCATGTTATACACAGTTTTTCGTTACATGTTTTAGCTTGTAATGTCATTAGGTATTCCCAAGTATTTCACACCCCTCTTTTTAGCAAGTAATTTTCTGTTGTGGATCTTTTTAGGTATCTTTTACATTTACTCCTAAAGTTTTCCACTCTATTTCTATTTATGCCTACATTATTTATGTTTTTATCAAATCATTTAGGACTGGTTAAGTAGAGCAATGACTGAAAACTTGCAGGTTTTATGGAATCAGTTGGGGCGGTGTAACGAAGGATATATTTTCGGCAAATGCTGGTTTTAGTCTATGCGAATGCATCTCAGTGGCAATCGAAGGAGGTTTCTTGGATTCCAAACACTGCACTGAGCGCGTGCGTGTCTTGGTATGGCCACCTGTGAAATCGGCCTCCCCTCTCTGCCTGGAGGGGAGTCCACAGTATATCGCGAGACTCCGCGCGCTCTGCTCCGTTACGAACTCTCGCTCCTCATTTCTTTCAGCGGGGCATCGTTTTCTTGGGCCCGCCCAATGGGCCCTCCGATGGGGCCCTCCGCCTGATTGCCTCCGACCCCTCCGGAGAGGGGTCCGATCCATGACGCCGCCTCCGTCGCCCCCCAAGAACTGGACGCCTCCGCTGCCCCTTATCGGAGGCGGCGGAAGGCCATGTCGACTGCGCACGAGGCCGCCGCTGTCACCGAACTCTCCTCCGCGACTCACGCGGTAAGCTCTTCTATGCAAGCAGTGAATTTGGAATTGAATTTTGCACTTTCGGGAAGAATTCCGCGGCGAATATGCGGTCTTATTCAGGCGCTATTGAAGATGTTATAAAACGTCACTTCCAAGATAATGATGAGTAGTAAAAAGTTAATTTTCTTTCGTTACTCAGCTTCCGATTACTTCGAAACAAACTATGCTAGAGTAAATCAAAGTTCCAAGCTTGACTAGGATATACTTCCAGTAACTTTGCTTTTCAAATATTTTTGGTATACAAATTCCTTTCTGAGTGATTTATTATTCACGAAGAAATGAAAATCGCTAACGTAACATGGTACATTTTAATTTCGTGTCTGTCATTCGTATATTCGTTTACCCTTGTTTGCAGTTCGACTCTATTGGAAATATAACTACGAAATCTGTAGGTACTGAACTTTTCCTGTTATCTAGAAGAACATCATCTAGGGTCGAAATCATTCTCTTTGTAGTATTGAAGTCAAATAGAATTATTCTGAAGAGGATCCTCGAGAATATTTGCTTATGAAAGATTCATCTTGCCATTCAGCTTGCGATTTGAGTTGGCAGATTTAAACACTCCAACCTAATGAAGATGCAAAATTGTTCTCAATATTAATGCATGTCAATAAGCCATAGTGGGTAAGAAAATATTCAATGGAACGGATTGCATTCCTTGAAAGACGAGGATGCGTTAGCACGCCAAAAATAGTTCAAATGGAGATTAAATATCCTAGACTGCTATTCAACCTCAGCGTCACTAGACCATTGCATCCTTTTTCGCTTTGATTTTTCGGACGAAACCCTCATTAAGGCACCGCATTTGAAAGTAAATGTTTTCCGAGCTACGCAACGGCAAGGAAAGTAAACCCGAAAGGGAGTAGTGCGGTCGAATCCAACCCTTTTCGAGGGCGTTCTTTCGCTCCGAAGGGCACCTTTACAGCCCTTGAGGGAGCGGACGTTTCCTTCTGACGCGGCCTTCCTCTCATTAAAAAAAAGGCCACCGCATATGATTGCACGTGAAATGCTCGGCGTGCATATCAGTGGAAAGTAACATCTCTTCGGATAGATCGATTTCCGAGGGGTGATAGGGATTTCAATTAATCGTCGGAAGCCTTGGTGAAGATTTGGGCGTTTCGGTTGAGTAATTAATGTCTATTTATATTGCGAAGCGAAATTAGTTGACAAGATTAAGTACTGTAAATTATCTGGTTGCTTTTCGTTCAGTTAGATCGAATTCAAGGATCGATATATCTCACGGTAACATCGTATTCTCTATTTACAGTAACATCATGACGTATAATAACATAGCAATTAATGGAAGTGTGATAACTTGAATGAGAGCCATATTTGTCTATGAGCCCCACTTGATATTATAGGACTTCATTCTCTGTTCCTAATCCCGTTTCTTATTCACATCAATTCATTTGCATTTAATGTTTCCAATCTTATATCAAGTGCAGGAAATCAGGCGTCAATTGATTTATATATATATATATATATATATATATATATATATATATATATATATATATATATAGTTTAGTTGCACTTCCCAGAAAATCACAGAGGAATTGGCTAAAATATTTTCGGGAAGAAAAAGAAATATATTTCATTTAAAAACTTTTCTTTTCATTTGAATACAGAATTCGCAACTTATGTTCCCTAAGAAAGCTTATACCATCGCACTCTATCTTGAAATCAGTACACTATATGTAACACCTCTCATCTTTCCTTAAACTTTCTTTAATATATTCAATAAGTCATCAAGTATTTCGAACGTCTCGTTTGTATTTTTTCGTTCTAAGTAGGTGAAGCTTCGATGGAAATATTTAAAAGAAAGTATTATTATATCGAGAGCTGATTTCGTAAAGACGGAACCCCACCGGGGATCGAACTCGACAACAATGGCCAACGCGTCAGCAGATAGAAGAGGAAATGTCGGTTAATTGATCGTAATTATATTTCCCATAATGATATCAGTGAAGATATTATGATATCGCTAATGGTTCCTTTTTATATTTCTCAGAATAAATTTAATTATTTATTTGGAATAAATTTTCCTCGTCAAAGTATGACTATCATTGCTCTATTCTGCGGTCATGTGAATGATTTCACGTGAATTCATGCCAATCGTCTTTCGAAAAATGTCCTTAGAGTGACGCTTGTCATTTGTCATCCTTTTAATTCGCCGATTTTATTTCCTCGAATATTTATAGTCACGTGAAGTGATATTTCGCCATTTAAACGATATTTTTTATCGTAAAGGAGTTCTCTATTCGGTATTTTAAATAAATAAATGGCGTATTTATTTAGGTCGAAATTGAGCCTATAAAGTCTCCTCTTCCATCTAACCCACTGTTGACTAAAGAAGAAATAATATCAAAATGGAATTATAGGTAATTTAAAATTAATGAAGAATAAGATGAAATAAGTTGTGGATTCAATGAAAAAATGAGGAAGCAATCGTAACTTTACCACCAATACATTCGTGTATAAATGCTTCTATAATTTTCATTAGAATGGAGACCAAACACAAAGTTAAGGGCGAATTAATAGATTTGTGGATTTAAAAAAAAACTGAAGTGAAGCTTAGAAAGTAAATCTACATCAGGAAAGACACAGAAAAAGGATGGGATATGAAAAACCTGCACAATCCTACTGATAGAGGTCACTACAAGATAGTAAAACAGAATACCCTGATGATCTGGAACTCTTAATCTGAAATGAGCCCTCTTCTTCATCTAGGAAAAAGAAAACGTTATTATGGAAGCACTCGAATAGTTTACACTGCCGATCGAATGATTCAGAGTAATTCCCAACTTGAAATTCATTAATTTAATTCACCATTCCTTCATTTCCTCACGTGCAGACCTGAGCACATCTTTTAAACTAACTTGTGATTTGTGACGTCATCATCGAACTTATCTCACACATTTTGATGTTTTCTTAATTTTGAATGCACCTAAATGGTCGTCTCTTCTTTCCACTTCTAATCCTGCTATTCCTCTGCAAACCGCGAAGTACATGTGTCCCGGAAAATTTGACGGTAATAATAATCGGTAACTTTGAATGTTGCGAACTGTTTGCAAAGTTTTCTGTGCGGATGTGAATAAGTTTGCCACAGATTGTCGATACTAAGCTTAATACTTTTGCACTATCATTGATTATTCCTTAGTAACCTGTTGTCATAGACGTATAGAGTGAATCGTAGTAGCAAAAATCTTCGGTATCAGCTAGTTTTCTGAGAGAGTGCACCATCTTCTTAACCTTTGTTAAGGAAGCGTCCCCAATGTTCACGAAAGTTCTGAATTTGTGAATTAACATTTAGCTACGATCTTGAAATGAAAGTTAACTTCGAGAGTAGATTTTTAATTCGGCATGTTTCGTCAACGATTTGACATCTTAAGGTGACTCTGACGAAACATATTGAATTGAAAATTTACTGAGGAAGTTACAAAGTGTTTTTTTTCCTTCCAACATAGTTGCTCCGAAAAGTGAATATTGACCATATTAATTTTATTTGCTACTGCTGTTATGATTTCCAAATTTTATATTCGACGCACAAATTGCCTTATTTCTAACGAAAAACCTAAAATTGCATTTCGTTGGTTTAACTGCGAAACATCTAAAGCAAGTGTGTCGTGCGGCTCTTACATCTCCATCAATCTCTTCTTCATTCCATTGTCTCCAACATAATCCTGCCACGTTCTATGCCTTCTCCTTTAACATCCCACTTCCTTTCCTCTTCAAAACTGTGGCGTTTTTGTATCTCACGAATAATATCTGCACGCATCGGAATTGCTGGCATACTTCGTCTCATCACTCCATTTCTTCCTTTCTTTCCTTCTCACGTCCGAATTCTCCCGTAATCTTATCTTTCTTTTGATCTTTGCTATTTTCCCCCTTTATCGCCTCCTCCTCTGCTTTTCCTTTTCAGATAAAAAATGGTCAGCTCTTTTGCCCGCTCTTTTTTCTGGATGTCTCTCAAGCTGTCTCTGCTGCTACTCTTTCGACTGCAGCACCGCTTTCACCTTTTATCTCTCCCTAAATTGATTGTTCACTTACTACACACGCTAAACCTTTGATACCCAAGGATTAACTGAAGTAAAAAATATCATTATAACTGGGACTCGAATCAAAATCCCTCAGTTTCCATGAGGTCTGTTATCGGGATGCCACTATTTCTGAGAGTGTAAACTGAACACTACACTGCGTCACCCTATCAAAGAGATATTACGGGGTTGAAATTAGCATCCCAATCGCAGAGTTGAATTGACTCGGTAGAGTAGTGCCTTGGTTCGAGTCCCAGCGTTTTCAATAATTTACATTTTTATTACCTTCGTAGAATATGTAGCCGATATTGCGTCCTACTTGTTACAAAGGCCGTTCTTACACCACAAGAAAGATCAGAAAAATAAATGCCAGAACAAGTCGATTCAAGAAACATCTTTTCCAATACGTGAAAGGATTCGATTAGGAAAGTAGAACCATAGTGCATGCACCCCCTGCCACACGCCGAAAAGCGGCTTCTAGGGTACATATGTGAACGCAAATGAAAATTTAGGTGTTTCATCAGGTGTTTAACATGATGCAAAAGAAACGGAGATCTTTCTTAATTATTTTATATAATCAATATTCAACTACGGAAGTTATATTTTGAACCACCGCAAAATAGCGAAGTATTCAACCGATCCTGTTTCCCTAATCATATTTTCATTCAAGCTATTTTCAAGTCCCGCTTAAAAAACAACACTTTTTCTCCTTTTTCCTTCTCTACGTCTCTTTATTCTTTCTCTTAATCCCTCTTACACCTCTCACATTCTGTGTATGCAAATATCACAGTTTCTATTACACAAATTAAGCTTCTTTTTCTCTTATTTATGCATACAAAAATATATCCCTTCGTTATTTCTTTGTCTCGTGCAACTTATGGGTAATTGTGGGTTGAGTGAAAGATTAAAAATCTTAACAGAAATAACTCTCTCAGCAGAGTTTCAATTTGACAACAGGAATATCTTCTGAAGATGTCACTAAGCGTAGTCAACGTAGCTACGCTGACTAAACCGACGAAATCAAAATCTGCTAAAATAAAATGTTGAATCCATGGAATTTCACCATCTTAGAGTGAAAAAAGTTAGTCAAAGGAGTTTCCAAGTGCCTTTCAGATGGTCGCTGAGAAATTCCACAATTCAACATTTTAATTTCATTAAAAATAATACTTTCTAACTTCGAAACTGTGATATTTGCATACACAGAGAGGCGAATGTGAGAGGTGTAAGAGGGATTAAGAGAAAGAATAAAACTTGGCTGAGCTACCTGTCCAGACTTTAAAGCAGAAATTCTTTTCTCGTTTTAATTTATCTGCATACTCTTTCAAGTCTTTTTGCTATTTATTTTACTACATTCTCAATAATCTCTAACTTTCTAATCCGAAACTCCATCCACTCTTCAGCACATATACCTATTCCAATTCTGAAGCGACTATCTTTGATTCCATCACCTAACTTTTGGAATATGTATAACGTTGAATCTAATCAAAGCCCCAGCTTTTTGGTTAGTGATTTCGTTCAACGCTTAATTTGGAAGCTTCCCAGTTTTGAAACACGGTCGAAGTATTAACAAAAGTGCTTCGACATTTGATTTCGCACGTTTGCTCCCACCGACCGCTTTCAAAAAACTCGAACACGCTTTCCCAATTGGCTCTTTGGGGGCCCACGCGATACAGTTTGCTGTATTAAATTACGAAAGAAATAAAACACAAATGGTGAAATAGATTTTTAAGGTTTATAGTTGGTAATATTATTATGAGTACGCAGTTGATATATTTCCGCTTTTACTGGGATTGTCAATCAATTTCTCGCAATCGAGGGAGAGTTATATTGAAATGAGAGAGACTAATAAAATTAAAACAATTATGATAAAAAGTGAGGAATATAATATACTGATAAGAGAAATGGTTACTAAATTAAAAGAGGCTAGTTTATGTTCAACAGAGGAACGCACGAATATTTTATCTATTAGAAATTAAAGACACACTAGAATGTCACTCGTTTATATGAATTTTATAAAATATAAATATATTTATGTATTTATATAATGGATAGAGTGCGTGCAATTTGGAGTAGTTAGGGCATCGAACAGAACCGAAAAGGAGTGAAAAACAAACACGAACCGAAAAGCGTAATTTCAAGTTCAATCTGTACAATTTGAACTAAGCTTAAACTGATGAAACTACAATATAAGTGCACCAGCAAATTGCACAGCGCTAAATTTTACACTCTACATTCAATAATATTTGGTCAAATATGTTGACAATAATTTTTTAAATATCGTAATGTACGTTTTAATATTTGTTTGAATTTAATGGCTATGAAAATGAAATAACTTTTAGGAAGGGTATCAATAATCGATGCGAACGAAATCGGAACCGAAATTTCTTTATTTCACCGAAAATCGGTGCTTAAATTGTCCCGCAAACAAATTTCTTTATTCCTTTCTCACAAATTCACAACTGTTCGTATTAAAAAGTTCACCTCAGTGTGATCGTTTAAGTCATGACTTGTTTTACATTTATGATTGATTATTTTCGTATCTGCATATTTCAAACTTTTCTGATTTTTATTATTTTGTAAATTCCTTTTTATTTTTCTCTTGATTTGTATTAATGCTGTTTTTCTCCAAATGGTCTGTCATTCTGTCATAATTACTTTTATGTGAGCTGACACATTTAATGTAATTACTTTTAGCTCATATGGGTATTTCCAAGAAAACAATAAACATCATGTAATTATTATTATTAAGGTAATTAATTATAACGTATAAAAATCCTCTCGCTTCATTTTCATTACTTAAGCTCATAGGACGAAAAAATACGACCTAAAATAAAATTAATAAGGCCAGTCTTGACTTCGTAGAATTTCGCAGCAGCCATCTTGAAAGTAGAACAATTAGTCCTAAGTTAGCCCAAAGTTTTCAATTCGCTTTGTTAACAAGACATCGTTAGGTCCTCTGTAAGGTATTGAATCGTTGACGACACATATGAAATTAAAAATCTACTTTGGAACTTACCAAATTTCAGGATGGAAGAAGCACTGTATTCACATCCTCAGTTGATGAATTGTATAACCCCTTAAACACTTTCTCCTTCGAATACTTTGATTAAGCGCCTTTTGGCCTCCGATTCCATTGGTCATTTTCACTTTTCTTTCCCAAACATCTCCCAGATGCAGAATTCCCCTTCGCTTTCTTCAAGTTACTTCGCCGTATCATTTTCTGCGCCGTCTTTTAGGTAATTATTTCTCTGCACTCCATTAAAACTTTTCTATTTTTTGCTCTTATCTTTCTCATCCGTTTCCTTCGGACACTTTTCCGTCTCCTTAATTTCCGTTCCATTTTTTCTTTCTTTGCTATTCCTCGGCGCTTAACAGGATATCCAACGTTTCAATTTCTCCCTAATGAACGCCGTTATCTAATCTCTTTTTCGACTGAATATTTTTCCGTTGCTTTCACCTCATTAATATCCGAAGATCGGTGTCAAGTTTAAAGCTGCCGTCCTGTAATTGTGACACAATTGATAAGGCTTAATAAGAGGGGTATGAATAGAAATGTTTTTTAGATTAATTACGTTTAAAGACTGTATGTTAACAATGAAATAATAATACTAATAGTTACAGATCGACTTCTATTGGTGCGATATTGAGTCTATTCTTACACATACCCTTCGATATGTGAAATTTACAAGGACTTGAAGTCTTTTCTGAGGACAGCTTAAGCTTAACGAGAAATTATGTGATAATTCTTGAAGGTCTTTGGGCTAAACATCAGCTGTAACGTCTTCTCTACGCTTCTGTTTTACGGGACATTGGCAAGTTTATTATTTTTGAGAGATTTAACTTTATAGTAAACGGAACAGCCGTTTATTGACATTCATTATTATTATTTTCAGTACAAATACTGAAATCGGTTAGAAGTCTCATCATACAAAAGATAGAGTTATACAATACAACAATCAATACAACCGCTACCCTACCATATATATCTCACCACAGTATAATGATACACACATGAATACCACTCATTAAAACTATTATACTATCACATCAAAAAATACCTCATTTTACAAAACATTTTTAACGTAGAGTTTACGTGCTGCAGCCTTTTCCGTTACATACGTGATATACATATTACAATCTTTTTATAACATAGATATTTTATAATAAGATAAAACGCTTCTAGGTACATAAAAAACCTATTTCAAAGTTTACATTATACAAAATAGACAAAGATATAGATATATGTAAAAATTATTTCGTTGAATAGTAGCATTTTCAGTCAACATTTTATTGTATTCTCTAAAAAACCTGAAACTTTTCACTAAACATTTATTTAAGATTAATTAGTAATTTTGGATTTAGTAACTTTTGTTTTTTTAATCAGCAACCTTGTGGTTTAAAGGATGTGTTTGGGATCAAATAAGAGATGTGCGCTGCATTACGAGGAGGTAATTATGGCAGCACTAATAAGTAAAGCAGTTCCCTTCGTTATAATTCAATCAGTTTGGATGCATTTAGATTTCCCTGTAATCTATTGGGAATTCGCATCCTTGAGATGAAACTAGACCATCTGAAATTGCTTTCTTTGAATAGCCTCTCAGAGAGAGTCGTCTTACCGCTACACGTCTCCTGGTTTAATTAGTACACTCCAAACGTTAGTGGAAGGCTATCGGAGACGACAAATAGGAGGAGATATATATTACCAGAGTGATCCTTAATAGTATGAATGAATTCCTTTCCATCATGTTTGTTTACTCTGTCTGTTGCCATGGTTAATTGCAGTAGTCTGTCCAAAGAGGTTTAAATTATGGAATGGTGTATTAATAAAATAAATTAATGGCGTTTTTATTTTGGGCGAAATTGAGACAGCAAAGTCTCTCTTTCCGTTCAAACCATTGTTAATATAAAAGGAATCATATTAATAAGTACTAATTAAAGGTGTTTTAAAATTAATAAAGAGTTAGAAGAATTTAGCCGTGGATTAAATAAAAACTCGTAAAAGAAGCTAAGAAAAATAATCTACAACAGGAAAACATCCACAAAGTAGAAAGGAGTGAAAAACCTGCAAAACCATACAGAGAGAGTTAAGAAAAAGATAGTAATACAGAAAACCTTTGACCAAGATCTGGAAAAATGACAACGTTGTAGATATAAACACTCAAATAATATACACTTCCAATCAAATGCATAAAAATAGCATAAAACTTCATTATTGTGCGTATTCAATTTCTATGAAAGGTTAAGCAAATCCTTATTAATATGAGAAACAAAAATCTAACTCTTGTGCGATTCAGAACTAATATAACCTTCGAAGTCAATATGATTCACTAAGAGACCGAAGTGTCATAACAGTTGAGTGATTATAGTGTATTAATTTATGGCGAGTGATTCAATGTATGGTGTGTCACCCCAACGGCTTCTCTTAAAGGCTGCAATAAAAGTATAATAACAGTTCAGCTTATCTAAGACTAATAGAGAGCAAATGGGCAAGTTAACTGCCCTTATTTTATCAGCCGAAATAATCTATGAATTCTAGGAAATTGGAGTATTGGGAATTCTGGAAATTTTCCAATCAAATTTTATATCCGAAAAAATAGCAAAGACTTTTCTATTCGCTCTCGCATGGAATAGACGGTTATCGCAGGATCTCACATTCATGAATCCTGTTGCAAGTAAGTTCGAAATATAGATTTCGTTTAATGGCATGATGGAAATAGATTTGGAAATATCCAACGAAATTAGAATTTTGCTTTTCTAAGTACGAATTTCATAATTGAAAAACCCACAACGGACGTCGAGTCAAATGGGAGAAGGAGTGGGAAGGGCGCAGATATATAGTAGACGCTAAGGAAGAGAATCTCACTTCCACCTGAAGAAGCTGACGACAAGTTCAGCGAAACGTCGTGTTTTTCGTTTTTTAATAACCAACGCTGCGAAAGAGCTTAAGAATTAAAAATTTCATAATTGTTGTAAGATATTTTATAGACAAAATCTACATATATAACCTGCATGCCGCCTTTCGGCGTGTGGTAGGGGATGTATGAGTCTACTTTTCTGATCGATTAAACTTTCGTGAATACTTACTTTGTGATACTCAGACGCTTCAGGA
The DNA here is from genome assembly GCA_036926295.1 of Pachydiplax longipennis. Classification (NCBI taxonomy): domain Eukaryota; kingdom Metazoa; phylum Arthropoda; class Insecta; order Odonata; family Libellulidae; genus Pachydiplax; species Pachydiplax longipennis. The sequence goes on along the minus strand of JAVFKF010000024.1, from coordinate 4,407,283 downwards.
GGCAGGATGGGAATCTTTAGAAGAAAGAAGGCTCAATCAGAGATTTAAATTACTAGATAAATTCAGACAGAGTACGTTCATAGAAGATGTAGCCGATATTATGCACCCTCCTTGCTATATAGGCCGTTCTGATACAGCGAGAAAGATCAGAGAAATGGATGCTAGAACAAGTCGATTCAAGAATTCATTTTTTCCGAGAACAATACGCGAAAATAATCGACTAGGCAAATAGAGTCATGGTGCTTGCACCCCCTGCTACACGCCAAAAGGCGGCTTGCAGGGTACATATGTAGATGTAGAATACCGTTTTATGTTTCATTGTATTTTCATCTCTCCTCCTCTGTGGCTGTTTTTCCGCAACGTGGGTTTTCTATTGGTCAATCTTCAGTTGCGAAAAATTTTTTCCAGTCTTATCTTTCTTTTTTCTCTAGTTTATATTTGTACATATTATAATGACATACGAAGTTAGACGGATCACATGGACATAACCTTGCCAATAAAGGGTTATCTATGAATAGTAATGGAAAAGTGAAAAGGGGAAATTACCACGAAAACGATCGTAAGGAAATAGGTAAATAAGCCACAAGAATATGAGATACATCGATTTAATTAAGAAAGAGGAGTTGTTATAATCCGTATGAAATAATATTTCCTTTGGATAAACAAAGTCTCATCGGAAGAGAGAAATCCGCGTTTTTCATTCTCTTCTCATAACAACATTTTGTGAGTATCTTATCGGAGGATTTCTTCCTTTCCAATGAATAACTTAAGAAGTTACGATGTCTTTGAGAGAAACTCAAGTTCGGGGAAAACTTGGCGATGTAATTTAAATTACATCGAAACCGCTATCGATTCGCCACACGCGCCGTCGTTATTAAGCTCCTGAATTATCGAGTCAAATCGGTCAACGTGCAATTTTAAGAGTTCTCAAACTTCTTTGTCGGAAACTGAGATTTGCTTCTTTCAAGGAAACTGATCAAATATTTTACCTATTTAGCGCTTTTGAAATTTTTTGGGTGTAAATCTTTTTATAATGACTTTGCTAATGAAATGTGAAAGGAAAATGTTTTCTTGCATGTGACAGACGAGAAAATTGAACAGCATCAATATGTGATTTCATGTGTCAAAGAAAATTGAAGAGATTATGGAAGTTAACAAAAGGGAAACTTTTCTCGCCTTCGAGATATAAGCATAGAATTATTCCGAAGTATTACGTAAAATTGGTAGCGGAAAAGTCTTTATGAAAATGTATGTTATTTCCAGATAATTGAAGAAATAGTTGTTTTGGAGATTAAAACAAAGAATCGACTTAGAATAATTAGGAAAAGAAGTTAGACAAAATGTTGCACAAATGACGAGAACCTTGTCGTAGAAAAGGTGTGTTGTAAGTATTGTAAAAATACTTCGATAGCTAAGGTCATTTCGCACACATAGGTCCCCACCCTGAATCGAACCGCATTCACCAGAGTTGAACGCGCTGCCAGTATGGCTATTCGGGAGCCCCAGAAAGAGTGGTATTAAAACACGGATTTGTTAGCAATCGCTAAGGGAAGTCGATAAGTATTGTATATTCCTCATATAGTGCAAGTATCAATACGAGTAAGAAGTGTAAAACGAAGATCAAATTTGCTTGGTTTATTCTAAGACTACAGCAGGGGTAGGGAACCTTTTTTTCATTGGAAGGCCATTTTTTTACCATTCGGTGGCGTTAGATTGGCAACATCTGAAGTATCAGGCAGTTCTTGAGTTGCCTACATTAAAATATAAGACGGAGAAGAAGTGAAGTACATTCCACGACAGATTTATTACCGACTAGTTTCGTCAACGAGTTGACATCTTAAGGTGAAGATGTCAACCCACCTTAAACGTGTTAACCAGTCGGTAATAAATCGCAATTGTATGTACTAAGATTTCATTTCTTCTCCATCATGTGCGTTGTATTCCTCAAAGTTACGCTTGAACACATCAACTTTAATATAGTTTAACATCGAAATCGTATATGAGAAAAATGATTCATTTTCTTAAACTAAGAGAGTGTATTTTTCATTTGGTTTCAACCATCGGAACTAGATAGATTTTTAAATTACTGAAATCTGGGCGTTTGAATCAGAAAATGAAGGAAAGTGAAGGAGGATATCTTATGACCGAAGGTGACATTGAGTTTCCTTTTCTCAAAAGGCGAAGAAAACCTTTCGCATCCTAAATATTACCAATGATTACAATATTTAGGCAGAGAAACTCATTAAGGTAATTGTTTTTACTTACTAATGAAGGATAAGGGGTAAGGAGAAAAGAATAACTGTGTCTTAGTTCCACAAGAAGGTTGCGACCGGTTTCGACGAAGATGTGATCATCATCAATAAAATACATCGATTGATGGTCTAAGAATAAAACTTTCTAATAAGACACATTTATTCTTTTCTCCTCACCAAGTCCACATAATGACTACTACGTCGATGCATTATAATGCATGAGTTGGTTTTTTAAAGAAACCCGTTCGAAAATTCAAAAAGCACTTAACTCGTAGAGATATTTATCGATACAATTACATGTAAAATGTGGATCTGTTCGGGGATCCCGGATGACTAGGCCGACAGCGCGTCTACCTGTCCTGAGTTCGACTCTCTTGCGAAATTACTTAAACTGTTGTGCCACTAAAACAAAAAATATTCAAATACTCCAAATCCGGCCTTAGGTTTTAACCAATGATGTAGTTTATATGAACCATTAATCTTCCCACTCGAGAGAAGTGCTCCTGATAATGTGACCTCCTGACAGTGGACATGAGAATTCTATCTTCTTATCTCTACTAGTTTCTTTAGATCTCATATGACTGCATTTTACAGGAAGAGAGCTTTCGAGTTGACTTAGGGAAGTTTTCAGAGGGATTTCACTCCAATCGCAGAAAATAAAAGAGGAGAGTTTATTCATTTTCTACGAATGACTGACGTTCGTGATTTTTCGTTTTATTCGCATTTTTCTCATATCTGTACTATTGCCTCGGTATACTGAGCCCACCTACGGCGTGGAATTTGATAACAATAGTTTTTCTTTAGAATTAGAATTCCAGTTTTTCCTTTTCATATTTTATGAGTATATCTAAATCTATATAAATAACCTACAAGTCGCCTTGGGTGTGTGGCAGGGGGTGTGAAGAATGTTTGTGTTACTTGTTTAGTTTTATATTTTTGCGTATCATTCCCGGAAAGAATGAGTCCTCAAGACAACCTGTTCCATTTCTTTATTTTACACCCATTGTAGGATCTGTCGGAAAGCATATCTGTGTGATTGATTTACTAGCTTATATATATTCTGATTTAGCATAGTCATGGTAAACACAAAACACAACCATCCGGAAATTCAATGACTACATTTAGTAATCATTTTGAATATTGGTACATAAGGGACAAAAATAGATAGAAATGTTTCCTAAAAAAATTATTCTCTCTCACTGTAGTTTAATAAATATGAGACTTGAATAATTGAAGTATGATGGCACGATAGTATGGAATGATCTTTAGTTACGTACCTCATTTTAAAAAAATGGTTAAAAATCATTGAAACTAAGCGAAATAACACTCAAAATCTTTTCTTTTTTAATTCTTGGAAGTAATGACTTTGTCAGGAAATATTCATTATGAAAATGGTAAGAAATAATTTGGTGTTAATCTTCTTCCATCACAAAAATCTTACAAGTATATTCTTATCGCTTATCAAAGCTTTGATCTTACACCCCAATGGAATACCTTTATTAATGGAATGGTTTTAAGACAGAAACGTACAATTTGATACAAACTGCTGATAACCATTCGCTTCGTTACAGAGAATTTTCGGTACAATTCAAGAATGAATGGCTTATAAAGCAAAGCTCCTGCCGTACCAAATCGCATTTAATGAGAAATTTAAACATTTCACCTTAAAAGTAACCTCCTCAGCAATTAAAGGGATTGTTCTAATTATTTCTTTCTCGGAAGATTAAACGGTTGCCTTAATCAGCCTGAAACGCGAAGGAAAACGCATAGCTTCTTCAAAATGTGTATATTGTGCCACTCTTGGTCTTGTAAGGGTAAGATTATCGTAAGATAAACAAATAATTTAACAGACATCTCCAGCAAAAACTCAGTAAACATTGAAGCATAAAAAACATTCAGAAATATATACCCGAAGTGGAGCCAAAAGGCAGTCCCAACACTTATTTCAGCGGACGGAGGAATGTAAAAAACTAAAAACTAAAAAACCTAAAAATGTATATAAAACCCTGGGGAAAATCCATAAATGAATACTAAAAAATATGAAGGAATACAATAAATGAGTCTAATCCTTAATACCGTATGACAATATAGGGCGTTTCTTTATTGGGTCGACATTTAAATATTGTGGAGCTTATGAGAGAGCTTTATCAGAGGATGAGCTTTAAGTTGAAAAAGAAATTAAATTTATATTCTGTGCCTTTCGGCGTGTGGACTTCCCTGATTGGCTAATACCGCGTGTCAGAGTAGAATTTCCAGAAAAGCATAGCGTTATTCATTGTTTTTCACCGTATATCTTCTGAGGGTAAGTTGCAATTAGTATTGTATTATTAATATTTGTTTTTCAATGAGAATCGCATTTCAGCTTGAGAATCTACACACTTCATTACTCTGAGTATGGCTGTCTTCGTTTACCTAAAACTCGTGAGTCTTAAGCTGTAAACTTGCATGTTATTAGAAGTCTACACATCGCTTCTTTTAATGTATATACATTAATATTTCGGTCTGGATCCCGAACGAGGCAGAGCGTTCCCAAAAATGTATATAAAATTCATTTGAATCGCTTGCAGGTTCCAATTATATCGCAGAATTAAGTAATAAAGAATAATCGGACGAACTTGAGCCAATTATAAAATAGGACGTATTTATAAAAATTTTCGTGTTCTTATCGTCGATCTTAGATTTCGATTTCAAATTATAAGAACTTTCAAAAGATTCAACAGTATTTTATTTTCATTTGTAGAATATATAAGAATATGTGCTACAACTGGAAGTTGCTATAACCACCAAATTCTTATCAGGACAATTACGAAGATAACGAGTTGATTAATAAAACTAATTTCATTGCAAAGAAAATGTAATTCCTGTTTTGCCTTTCTTGTTAAAATTTTTTGTTCAGTATATTTCAATTGATACGTATTTTTCACTTATTTTGGTTTTATATTTTACGTTCGCAGAGAATCACTGCTTTCAAGTATCTTTTTTCTCATGTGAGCCATGAACTGCTTTAAATTGTTTATTTTTCTACATTTGTGTTATTTTAATTGTAAACTACCATCCTGCAGTCTGACGGGAAGTTAATTCTTTAAAGTTGTGCAATAAGTTTTTAAAAATTATTGTAATTCTTTGGGCGAGATTGAGACTTAAAGTTTTCCATTCAACCCACAAATATCGTCCTCCTCTTTTCAGCCAAAATAAACTTGGCGGAGAACAAATGAAAGCGTCGGCCCCGAAGGCAGAGGAAATACTTATTTTAGAAATCTCCGTGGAACACGCAAAGAGAGAGGTCAAAGGACGATTCGCGGCGACCGATTAAAAATTACGATTCTACTCCTTTCCTTCGGATGAAATACTAATAGCAGAAGCAGATATTCGGGCCATTTTCGAATCGATGGGGTGAAAGGAGACCTTTCCATAGGCCTATTCAATAGGCCGCCGTTCTCGCTATATTTTATGTGCGTCATTTGAAATGGATCCGCCAACTTGAGGCGCTGAATGACGCGAAAGAAAGCGTCGTCCATGAGTAAGTTTTTTCCTCCAAATGTTAGTCGTTCTTTTAATCAGATGCGAATTCATCTGGTGAACGATTCATCGGAAACAGTTTCAACTCTGCTAGTCCATTACCGTTATTGGGAATCGGTTCGGAAGCGTCAAAGAATTTCCCTTGAAAAACTCTGAATTTAATTAAATTGCCTAATCCCCCGTTATAGATACGTTTCAATTGAAAATTCTACCGAAGAGTACCTTTATTTTTTTCCGCAAGTGTTTTGCAGTTTGGTTGGCTGTTACAATCTACAACTCCCTAGTTGGTATCGACCCTTTTACTATGTGATTATTGGGTAATAGTGCCAAAATAGTTCTTCAATCAGTCGCGAGGGGTCAAGATGGCCACAAATTTATTTGAAATTTTACGACCTCTGAAGTGCGGAAATTATCGGTTTAATTCATCCAAAATCAAGGGTGGACCTTTAGATGAATACAAAATTGAAAATATTAACTATATAAATTATCACGTTAATTTTTGTAAGTAGTAACACTGATTTAAAATTATTTTTCCTTTACAAATATCGATGAAGCACTCAGATTTTCATTTTAACGCTAACAAATTCAGATACTCAAAAGTAAAAGAAATATGTTAAATATCTTTAATTGAAGGAATGATATTCGATTTAATCATCGGTCAAAGCTTTTCTGACTGCCCTTCAGCTTCTTTGATCAATTCCTTACTCAACTGCATTTTGTGAGAAATCCCTCCTATATCGCATTTTGGTATGAATTACCTTTTGCGAAACACTTTGGCCATAGGGAAATAGGACAAAAATGGTGAAAGTAAGAGAGATTTTTGCTTCTAAGCAAACCTTATACACATACAAAATATTTCACAGAAGAAAAGAAAGTTGTATATTATTTGAGTTGAAGTAAACGTCATATAAGAGTATAATATTAGTGGTTTCCTCGCAAATAAGTTATAAAGGTTAACACTTAAATAACTTTAACAATATAAGAAAGAAGTGGAAATCAATCATTCAAATTTAATGATTATTGGACAGAAGCCGACTTTGGCTGCAAACAATTTTCCCAGTTTTTCACCTTCTTCATATGTAAATGTTGCAAATTTTCGTGCCCATAAAACAAAAGATCTCTGAATAAACATCAAAGGTTGCTCATTTTTAATTAAAAGCATTTTATGTGTAATTTAAACATAGATAATTCGTCTTTCACGGATGGAAGTGAAGACGATACAGTTACAGCCTCATTTGGAGTCGCCTAGCAACGGAGGTCGTTATCGCAATGGGGGCTCATTTTTCGCCTTATTTGGTTCAAATTCGATCCTTAATTGCTCGACTCGACATCTGAAGAGGCCCATGCACAATGAACTTTTAGGGGATTTGCCAATCAAACTCAGCTATCCTAATACTGCGTCTTCCATATTACTCATTCCATTACAAAGATCGCTTTACTACGATGAAGGGAAAACTTCATTTTTCAGAATATTGTTCTCTAATTTGGAACTTTCATTTATAGAAATATAATGATCCGAATGAGAAAAAAGATTTTTCAGGTAGTTACTCTTTATATCTCACATTTGAGAATTACAGGAAATATAAAGCGTTACTGGAGATATTTCTTCCGAAGATTGGAGAACATGAGGAAAGATTTCATATTTTTATACGATTTCTACAATAAGATTATATGTATTAAGTAAAGTAAATGGAATGATCTCTAATAATGTGTGGAGGAAAAGAGGACTTCCTATAACATTACAAAACAAACAGTAAGTACTCTAAAAACACATTCCTTAAATGAATATGAGCAACGTATTGTAACCTTCCTAAAGATATTTATTTTTATGAAGATGAACTTCGTATGGATTTAAAGGAGCCGTTGATTAAATACCAGAGGAATTCATTATGTTATATTAAATATTTTTGTTTTTTATAAATTGTGTCCTTCACTTAGCACTGGATCTACTGACCATAGTCAGAAAAAAAGTCTTATGTATGCGCCGTATCACTTTCAAAATACTTTAATTTGAAACCTTTGGTCGAAATTCGTCAATGCTATCTCGACTCCGGAATTTGGTTCTACCTGTATATCGATGATATATCTTCCTGCTCTTTTACCTAACTATTGGAAAAGAAACTGCCTTCAACTTGCTTTTAATCGGATATCTGAATTATTTTCTAAGAAGATTCCTCCTTATGAAATCTACCTTTTTCTTGCCGGATGTTCATTTCTTTTTATTAAGGCCTAAGGAGGATTAATTTGATGTTTTGATTTCGTTTCCTATCTTAGTGATGCTGGCAGAATCGCATCCCAAATTGGTATTCAAAGATATTCGTACACCAAGTATTTGTAAATGTATGCATACTTAAGGAGCTCTTTGATTCAAAACTTTATCATGTCTACGAGACATTCTACGAGATATGCCAGAAAGATGTTAACTGCAGAGAACCAGAAATTTTACTTTTCCATTGGGTCTAGTTTATTTACGCTATCTACTAAAAATTACCATTCATAGAAAAGAGCTCGCAAAGTATAAAAATATGTCATTCCAGCATATATATTAATGTTTAATGTTAATCGTTGCCATGAAAACGGGCATGCTGTGAGTATCACCCGCCAACCTCATAAAATTCACTTATAACAAAGCTATGTTAAGTATAGTTCAAAGTATAGTTATAGTTAGTTGTAAAGTATACTTTGATTTTATTTATTTTCATTTGATATGGCATTCATAAATACATTTCAATAGGAAGTATAACATTCATTCAAAGCAAAATTGGTGAAATTCTGGTGATGTTCCAAAGATTTCAACGATATCCATCGATAAATAAACATTAGAGCAAGAGTATACTTTCGTCTAGAGTAAGAAAAATAAAACATCGTATTTGGATAGGCAGAAAACTTTCGGGTTAATTAGGATATTTTATTAAGTGTTCGAGTAGTCTTCATTCTTAAAATTACACAATCAATCAAGAGTCGTTGTGATTGTATGGAACAGAATGAACATGATGTTATGTTGTGTAAAAGACAGCAGCATAGGGAGTATTCGTACTGTGCCAATGAAATGATGAGATGTTCTCCTCAAGCGAACGAGTCCAATAAGCTCTAATATGGATTTTCAAAGTAATATACGCCCACAGTAAATGTTAATTATCTCTGAATCGTACTTCTTCCAATTTATTTCACTATATTATTTGATATTCGAATCGAAATTGCTAAATATTCAATTCTATGCTTTATCCGTGTGTTTCTTGTAAATCTCTCGAACTGGAGCTCGCATTTTCTTCACTTCATCGTCCTCATCCGCCACAATAGCACTACAAATTTGCTATGAAGATTTCACTAAATTTGACATAATTTCGTAATTAGATTCCTTTTGGTTGGTATATTAGTTTTTATAAAATGTGCCGTAAAAATTTCATGTAGAAAACTCAAGAACGAAACAAAATAAAGCAAACCGAAAACATTATTTCCGCTTCAATTGTTATTCGATATTATTCGATTCGAGTTTTGCAGCTGTCGATTTTCTTCGAATTTTCCAAAAAGAAAGTTCGATTCAATTAGAGATTTCGAATGTCCGCAAACCTCTAGAAAATGTAAGAGTTAAGTATGAGTTAAAATATATATGTCAGTTTCTGACTGAAACTGATATATATATATATATATCAGTTTCATCTAATTCTCCATTGTGTGCTTTAAGCCTCATTTAAATATTGCCGTAAGTATTACGCATATACTTATTTTATAAAAAAGTTATATAACTATATGAAATTACATTTTCCTTAAACCTTACAGTCCCAAACCTCAATTCTTTGGTTAAGTTAGAAAACCTATGCTCATAATCATCATATAAATTATTGATTTATTACTGCACGTAACCGATTCAATTTAGGAGGTAGGAAACTTTGTCAGGTTTTCAAATAAAAAGAGAAAGAAATGTCGGAGAAAAAGTCTGCCGGTGCTGGGATTCCATTATTCTGAATAAGCAACCGCCCGACAGATGGGAGATCCGAGTTCGATTTCCGGCGACATAGGACTTTTTCTCCTACATTTATTTATATGAATCGAAGCATTGTATCGTGCGCCTCTCATAATTTGTATTCAAATAAATGTTTGTCAATTCATGCTATGGAATACGAGAAATACAAAGAAACTACTATGTTGGTATAAGAGATGACATAATTACATCTTAGTAAGCCGAGATATTAGCATCCTGAGCAATTTCCCATAGTCAAATTGTTAGCATATCAGTAACCTAGGGCTTTTCGTCATTATGATGTTCTAAGACAGCATTTCATCTTTAGACTGAGAAACTATTTTACAACTACATTTATTGATTCATTCTTTTAAGTGCCTTAACCTGCCTATTCCGTAAAATGTAGTTTTTAACTGTCTGTAGGTTTCGCAGGTTTTCCACACACCTTGCTGGCGTTTTCCTGCTGTGGTATTTTTTCTCCTAAGTACTTGTTTGAGTTTTTAAATCTTCAGAGTAGATTTCTTTTGTGCACTTTTTTTCAAGTTATCTTCACATATTGTGTCACGTTAGATTCGCATATTCTATGAGGTTAGATTTAAGAAGAAAGTGTTTAGTCTTAATCATACCCGAATAAAGACGCTTTATTATTACGAAAAAATGCGGAGATCAAATTAAATATGATATCTGTTGGCACACTGTGGAATATCTTCGCAAGTCACGTTTCAGTAAAGGAAAAACTGTTTCATGTCGAGTCTCTACCGACCATTTCGTACCCTGAGGAGTTTGGATTTTAATGACGTGGTGGCGCGATTAACGACCGAATTATTATAGAGTGAATATCGTGCGCCATTTCGAACGTTTTCCACCGAACCGAGTGACTTTATAAATGCCATATCGACTGACCACGCCCTCTACGCAAAGATGATCGGAATGAAGTACCTTTTTGTTTTCGAGGAAGAACATCTGCACTCAATGTATGTTAAGGATTTGAGGCAGTTGATCCGATTTCATTCATCGCTCGTAAATCGTAGTATAAAATCCGAATTCCTCAATTTCCGCTCGTAGCGCCATTGATTGCGGTGTCTAGAAACGGAGAGTTCGCTCCATGGATCGCCATTCTTACATTGAGGAATGCGAAAACACGAACTACGTCATCATTACGTGTATAATAAATAAAGAATTCTCAAAATTAGGTGCTGTTCTGTTATATCTCCAATCTTCTTAGCACTCAATCGAATGTGAACAAGTTACGTATTTTAAATTTCAAATTAATCTCTCTCCCACACACACACCAGTACTTCACCCAAACATTGACTTCTTTTGCTTGTTATTTCGCCACTTTTTCCCCATTTGACATGTAAGGGATTGCTTGTTTTGTACTTTTGCCTGAGCAATTTTTTGAAACTGGTCGTAATAAATCTTCTATGCAATTTGCTTACTTCATTTTGCCATGCCTCCTTAGCGAATCTCGTTTATTTGTTTGTTTTGTTATTCACTACTTAGATTATTATTAATGTACTCACTTTGAGAGGAACCCATTCTTGTTGAAGATGCTGTTTCTTACAGAGGAATATAAGATTTGAAAAATATCGAAATGACTGACTGACTGACACTTTCCAGAAAGTGGGAGACCTGACTTTCAGTCATGTCTATTATTTCTAAGGTTTCAAAGTGCGCGTCTCTTCGTGTTGTGTAATTCACCTTTTCCTTTTGCCATCTGTTTATTAAATAGAAATTAGTTTAACCAGGTTTATTTTGTAGTTCAGTCGGCATTGTTGCATTAATCACTATGTAAATATTACTATACTATGAATATTATATATCACACATTTCGGAGTAAGGAAATATCACCGAAATTCAAAGTATAAAAAGGATTGGGATTTATAAGTTGATGAAATATTTTTTAAGGGAAAATAATCTGATCATAAATCTGTCTATACTATATGATAAATCTGTAAAGAGGGTCATGTCTGTCTGTCTGTGACAGCATCACGCAAAACCTACCCAACGGATTTTGATGAAATTTGACATGAAGATAGTCCCCGAGTGATATAAATATTACTTTTTAATTCCAATATGAGACCCCGGTTCGATCCCAGGCGAGGAAAACACTTCTCATAAAAAATACATGTAAATTTCATTTTACCGGTTGCAGGCTTTTTTTTCTTTTGCATGATTATATTAGAAATAATGATCAAACGAAATCGAGACAAGGACCAAAAGAAAGGAAATTAGACAAAGTTTCTTATTTTGGTCACTAAATATCGTTATCGGGTGGAATTTTTTTTTAAATTTTGATGAAATAAACAGAAGCATGAAGAAATTTTGAAGCTATAAACAATAATAATAATAATAATCGTCTTTATTCGGGCTAGATTGAGACTAGAAAGTCTCTTCTTACCAATCCCCTTGACAACTGCGATAGTTGAAGCTGAGCTCAAGCATTTCCCCGTAAGAATACACAGGGAATTTAGGCTCATTTAAACTTATTGGTATGAATTGAATAGAAGGCAATATTCAGAAATTTTAGCGTTTGTAATTATGAACAATTTGCAGCGTCGATTCGCAGGGAACAACGTACGACCATCTAGGGTAAATTTCTTAATCCGATCGACTTTGCCAATGTTATTTCAATATGATGAAGCTACTAAGCGTGCTTTACAATGAAAATATTTAAATTTACATATGTATCTCACGTGCCGTCTTCATGGCGTATGGCAGGCGGTGCAGGAATCACAACTCTATTTCCCTAATTGGCTAATTCCGCGTGCCAAAGAAGCATTTCGAGTAAACATAATTCAACGTCTTATTTTTTACAGGGGATATATATTGTTTTCGAGAGAATTGAGTGTGCAAAAATGGGAAGCCAAGAGGTAGTTCAGCTATTCCATATTAAAATTCTAAATATTATCTATGTTCGTTTAAATATTGACAGAGATTAGTTGGAAAACTTGCAGGTTATTGAAATCCGACCTCTCGCCTATTTTGCTGAATGTATTTAATCTCAGAACCAGTCATAGATGAGGCAAGGCGTTCCCTAAAAAGTGCATCTTTATCCTTTGCAAGTTCTATCGCAAAAGTGAGAGAAAAACACTGATTTGAGCCGAGTTCTAAGTGGAGGGAAATTTTATTTTCATATTCTTATTTTCGAAGTCTGACTTCCATTCAAAATTATGAGAAATTAAAAAGATTCAAATTGCCATTTGGATAACCTGTCACATCGAATCAAGGGAACGTGAGAGATGTTGGATTCTCTTATTTAAAAATATTGTTAAACTAATACTGCTATTTTCCCCGTTTCGACGGGTACTTCAGCCATAATAATCTAAATACAGTACAACCCGGACAAGAGGCTTTTTCAGCAGGTTGCCTTATATAATATTTTTGAACTATGCCCTGCTTCTCGCACAAAGAGAGTCTAACTCACACTAATTGTCACTTTACAATCAAGCAATGTTTATCATATAGATAATTAGGTAAGAATGACAATTTTTTAACAGCTGTGGTGTGAGTGCATCATGAACTCTGTGAGACTATGCTCAACTTCACATGAAACACTCCTTTTCTGTTTTTATTCGATATGTTTACTTCTTAAGACTGATGAAAGGACGACAATGATGATAAAAAATCTATCGAGAGAGTTAAACGATTGGTTAAAGTGGTTTGTAGTGCATCTGGAAAAGGGAAAAATCCGCGTCTTAAGCAGGAAATAGGGCGTTTTAAGCTCTATTTTTACCATGTGTTTCGTGTGAAAGGGACCGGAAACTTGAGAAAACCGCACCTTAAGCGGAATAACGTCTAGAGAAGCGTCTTAGACGGGTTTTACAGATAACCTAAACAAAGGAATATGGAGTGGAACATTATATTTAAATAGCGAAACGAATTATGGAGTATTCGAATCCATCAAATTGTAAATCAATGAAAGGTGAGATTTCATTAAGATTTCTTTTGGGGATCTTTAATGCATACTGTAGAGGGGAACATGAAATTTTACTTTATTAGCAAAATAGTTGCGTCAAAACAACATCTCATCGGCGGACAGCACGTTAAAACGTCTCTCTCAGATTCAAAGTTTTCTCATCACGATTCCGATAAAATCGATAGCAAATTAGACAGCTTTCATTTTCGGTCTAATTAGGGCGGTAGCTCTGTCACATTTCGTCGATATATGTTTCGTCGCCTAATCTAACTAATCTCAGCATTTCGCCCAAAGAGAGAAAATTAAAACTCATCGGCCGGCTTAAATAGTCACTTCACCCATTTAATCATAACGGAAGCGATTTCCTTGTCCATCAAAATGCGATTTTGCGTCGGAGACAATTGAATGCACTTATTGGCTCGCCAAATCGTTAGCGATGGTAATTTTTATCGGCGATTTGAAGCTCGATCGGTCCATTGGATGCTCCTGCTAAGGATTGTTCATTCCGTGTGTAGTGAAATTCGGATGACTATTTATATGACTAATCACAGCTTTAAACATCGTAGAATGTACAATCAATGCGGCCAACTCTATGGAAGGGAGCCGTACTAAGGCATTAAAAATGTCTTTGTAATTTCCACAGACTTCGAATTTCTTGTAACGAAAATTTTTGCCTATAGTTAGTATATATCTTCAGGGCTTGAAGTTATTAAGATTTTTTTAACCCTTAAGTATATAGCCATCGTTAATGAAAGGCATGTATGTGCAATTTCATAACGATTGAGCGTGCTCTACCCAGAGATATAATTATGGACGATCAACCCTGATTTCTGGAAGAGACACATTAATTAGCGAATAGCTTCATTTAAAGCTTCAAATATATTTAACCCACTTCCATCAGATATTCGGAATAATTGCTCATTACTAAGCATTTAAGAGCAGATACTACAAGTATGTCTTTTTATTTTATTGACACAAAGAAACTCGAACTAAACCTTTACGACGATAAACTTACTCACTTTTTCTTTGACATCATTTCCATTCACCCAAACTCTCATATCTTTTTTATTTCATTCCTTTTGTTTATTTACCTTAATTTTAAAATCATTGCTTAAATTGTGATTCTCTTACGGTCATATTATATACTTATATGTAAGTATATAATATAATATGGGGAACCGCTACTAACGTAATCTCAGTATGCAATGTTTCATTTATAATATTCATTGCATAATTAACAATTTTTATTCTGTATAAGTGTACATAATTTGTATTCTTAGTATGTTTTTTGCTTTCCTTCTTTCCTTCTTCATAATAATTTTTCTTCTTATTTTCTTATACGTGGGGGGACCCAAAAGTAACTAGAACCGGGCTGTGGAGGGGAGGAACGTCAGGGGACCGAGTTCTGGTTGGTAGGGTATTTTGGCGGGAACTCTCATGAGTCAGTATGCAACGTTTCGTCGCCGTGAGAGCAACTGTTTGTGCGCAGCATTTCTTTTATCAAAGTAACTTTTTCCCATGTGGCGATTTTTGTTTCACTTCTTCCACAGTCCCAAAACGTTTTCCTTTCATGTTCTTTTTGAGCCTAGGGAACAAAAAGAAGTCACAGGGGGCCAGGTCAGGTGAGTACGGCGGGTGAGTAATCGGTGTCATTCCGTTTTTACTCAAAAACTGCCTCACAGACAACGCAGTGTGAGCCAAATTTGGCTGCAACTCTTCTCATGCGCAAATCCTCTGATAAAATCCTCTGAATTGAACTCCATGACATGCCAGAAATATTAGAGAGCTCATCAATTGTTCGGCGACGATCTTCACGGACTAGGGTGCTGATTTTTTCAACGTTGTCGTCAGTTCTTGAAGTTGAGGGGCGCCCGGAACGAGGTTGGTCTTCAATCGTCATTTCGCCCCTTTTAAACTGCGAAAACCAGTCGTAGACCCGAGCTTGACTCAAAGCATCAACCTTGTAAGCTGTTTGAAGCATTACAAGAGTTTCCGCAGCCGTTTTCCCCAACAGAAAACAAAATTTTACCGCCGCGCGTTGCTCTCGAGCGTCAGCCATCTCACGTTTTCGCCACATGGGAAAAAGTTACTTTGATAAAAGAAATGCTGCGCACAAACAGTTGCTCTCACGGCGACGAAACGTTGCATACTGACTCATGAGAGTTCCCGCCAAAATACCCTACCAACCAGAACTCGGTCCCCTGACGTTCCTCCCCTCCACAGCCCGGTTCTAGTTACTTTTGGGTCCCCCCACGTATTATGATTACTTATAATTAACGGGTTGAATGTGATACTGGAATATTTAGTCCCAATTTCGCTTGTATAGATAAAACCGTATTTATCTATATTTTAAAATATCTCGAAACAAAGGTGAAACATATCTTAAGTTACACGAGAGGACCTCTGACATTGAACTGTAAAAATAAATAAGGTACGAAAAGTTGCAAAAGCCGCCAAATTCTGGTGCGAACCTAAAGATGGATTTAAATGAATGAAATCGATAGGAAAACGCCTCATTTGGGAGATTTTAAAGTAAAGAATATTTTTTTCAATTCTGGAAGTCTCCCGGCGGTTGTTGGCCACCCCAGTGCTACCTCGGGCTCCCAGATAGCCCTGTGAGATTCGACTTTGATGAAAGCGGGTTCGATTCCCGGTGGGAGCCCACGTGCGAAATGACCTCAGCTGTCGAAGCTCTTTTAACAATACTACTACGAGAAAAATATATCTTGTGGTAAATGCAGGCTAATTTTCCATCCAGTTGAACGCATTTTCTCGGCAGAGAGAGCGGCAAATATTTTCGCCTTATATCTTTTATAGTATGACTTTTAATATCTTTTTCGTCGTCATATTAACGAATATGCCTTTCAGATTTTCCACGCCTTCCGAATGTACCCGATAACACTTTGACGCCGCCCTTTAATCGGCTAATTTACCGCATCCGCAGACTTCCATCGAGGTTTTTTGCTCCATTTCCCTAACCTCTTTGTTTACATACCCCGTTTTATCCTTTTCACCTCCTTTGATGTTTCCATTGAACGGCTAAAACTCGGCCAAAGTAAGTTCACACTTTGAAAATGTATACTTCCCTTTTCTAGGACATCTCTCGATCTTTTACATTTAACGGAAGTGTGCTTTTTCGTCGTTTAACACATTTACAACATAAAAATACAATTAATCTATTAATACATATATTAATCCTACATATTTACCTAAAAGTTTCCCTATACAATTTACACAACATATCAATACATAAATTTTATTTCCTATTTCTGGATTTTTTGGGGTTCATAACAAGTCATGACAAAATTCATGACAAATGAATCAAAAAATAATTTTACTTTCATAAATCAAGGATCTTCTCGATAATCAATCCTTGATATTAAATAAGATATCGAATCGGTAAATTCGTCGTTTTTGTACGTTAATATTTTCACAATTATCTTACTTTGAAACGGTTCCTAACTTCCTTCTCTATACTTTTACTCTACGAGCAGACGTTGACAAATTAAATTTCTAAGGAACAAGTGAAAATTCGTTTCCATGTCTATAATCCGTGTTTCTGCGTGGATGCATACACGTATCCCCCTCATGAAATGATTAATTTTCCATTCTATCGATCTGTTGCCCTCTTTCCAAAGTGCGAGACGCATCTGCGGGAGTCTTCGGAAGTTAATATTCGAGAGGCTTTTTTCTTCACCTCTCCGAAACTATAACGGTTTCCGTCGATTCTCACTCCTAATCCGAGTCCACATTTTTTCTCCATAACGCCTCAAATCCAAAGTAATGGCTCGGGATATCGTTTCCTTGGCCGTGATGTGATCTACCGGGATCAACTCTTTAAAAATCTTTACGTGGGAATTGATTTTGCGGACAACCTAAGTTTCGAATTTCGCCTTTGAAATCATGAAGCGGCTTCCATCTCTCGTATTCGCCACAGTTAATGATTACGTATTGTGCAATTTTATGGAACTTAAATTAATTAAAATTTCGGCATTTTCCATCGAAGATGGTCAAAGGAATATTTCTCGATTGACTGATGAATGATTTGGTAAGGACTACCAGATAGCATTGTGGGAAGAACGCATCGGTGAAAGCGGTACCGGGTTCGATTTCCAGTAGAAGCCCACGGGGAAATGATTTCAGCTATCGAAGCACATTAATAATAATACTAACACTGGATGCTATGCAAATTCTGAATAGAAGTGTCCCATGATTGAATCACTAGGTTGATCCATTTTCTTATATTTACAAAGAAAAAAAGCACAAAAGAGCGAAACTTGTCTTTAAAAAGAGAATACTGATGTTTTCGGTTGTCTGCTGATGCTGATCACCGCCAAATTGCAACAACGTAGAACTGAGAAGTAGTGAAAATAAACACATGAAGTGATACAAAGAAGGAAGAATTAATCCAAAGTAGTCTTCAAATATAATGTGTATTTATAAACAGAATATGTTTGCTTCAACCAAGATTATGTTTGGTAAACATATTTATTATGAGTGAATATTAAGAGGAAGGAGTTAACATTACACGTGTGACTTAAATCAAAATATAGAAGTGTAAAATACTGACATGACTAGGACTCGAACCCAGAAAGCATGGTAGTTGAGTGATTGGAATACCTGCATGGATAGTGGGAGATCTGGGTTCGAGCCCAGTAATGTCCCTATTTATCACTTCTGTTTACCTTTGAGATATTTGTCATCAAGATTTTTTATACCAATGTAAAATCAACGAAATCACAGAAAATATTAACTTTAAGCCACTATCACATGAAATATCTATTTTTAGTTTCTCTACAATTTCTAACTTAATGTAGCCTTCGATATTAATTAAATCGATAAATTCCTGTCGTCATATATAATTAACCATCATCTATTCCCTTACCTTAGATCTTAATTGAATGTTAATCGTGCACTAATAACCATCTTGGAATATTGATGAGTACGGCTCCTGTGAGCTCACACATCAAACAGCATACATTACGCACTTGGAGTAGTCCTAATAAGAATAGACACAGTCCTGCCTTTACCACTCAAAGAACGGTATCACAAAGCATACTTTCTCGTACCAGTTTATCCTATCAAAAGGCATATCATCCGGTTAGATGTACTTTTGAACGGAACTCTTAGATAAACGGAAATAATATTCATAACGAAAAGTAAATTCTTCTTACTTATTTCGTGACAACATCAAACTTATCACGCTAAAGTCCTGTTTCAACGCAAGAAATATTCGATCAAATCTTCATTGTTTGTAAGCCATCTCAAAATTTTAGCGAAATTCGATGAAAATGTCTCAGTACCCTCGGGAACAATACCAATGTGAATACGTCGATGATTAAACAAAAATAACTGGGAAATTCGAATATTATTTTAAACTTCGATGTTTTGTTTAATCTCCTTAACATTATGATCCATAATTCTTTGGTTACAAACTCTTTTATAGTTTTAATTTAGTTCTTTCTTCATTGATTACAAATATTTGAAAATGTTATTTCTCATTCATTATGAGCCAAAGAAAATTATTTTCATCGCCACTTTGATCGCACTTTATATTCGATGAAATCTGACAAGCACTATTACGTTGGAGACAATTTTTAAAATTTACTTTTGTATTCATTTTAATTATTTATTGCTATCTTTCATTTCGGTATATCATGTAGCCTATATTCGTTGTACTTTATGATGTTCATTCTCTCTTTATTTAAATGTATTTATTTTTGCATTAGCTACGTACCGTATACGTACACTGTACATCTATGCATCCAAATGCCTTAACCTGCCGTAAAATTTATTTTTTATGTATCTGTTGATTTCACAAGTTTTTCACACCCTCCACAAATGAGTTTTCTACTGTTTCTTTCAAATGTTATATAACGAAGGGCTAAATGAAAGAGGAGAATATTTAATTTCAATCTCGCCCGAATAAAGACTTATTATTGGTTGTATTATACAATCGATTCATCGAATGGCATAGTAAACTAATCGATTGGTAAACCCTATGAATTTCCATTCCTACATTGGATCTATAGTAGACCTTCGATGGAAGGTGAGAAGTATTCCTTTAGCGCCTGAGGGAGCGAACGGTGGATTTATCAGCCGTATTTATCACCCTCCGGAGACGGGCTAAATTGATGGGACGCCAATCCTAAAATATGATCGAAAGTCAAAAATCGCGATCCAGTTAATCGTGGAACTCACGCTTCGTTGGAAGCAAAGGTCACTGGGGCGCTCTTATCCGAATATATTCCATGCCATGGAAAGGAGGTAGTTTATTTAATTTAGGATGTATCGAGAGATTGTTATCTTATTTTGTCGCCATATATATGGACGGAAAAATGAATGGTGAAATGTTGAGTTGGATGAATCATGGAAGTCTGAGGAAAATATGAATCGTCCGTTCGAAAGAATAACTCTTTTCCCAATTCGGTAATAAAGAGCATTCGTTTGCCATCGAACGAATTTCGTAACAAATTTTCAAAACCATCGACGTTGTCTTAATATACATTCTGTGTACAAGAGTCTCCATTTATATCGAAAATATGGGATTCCTCCGAATTTCGCTTGAGAATGTAAATTTTAATATTGGTTGAAGATTAGAAATAGACAATCCTTTTTCCCCTTTAAAGTTTGGTCTTTCTAGGGCTGAATTTTTAAGGAACTTTATTAACCTTTAAATGATAGAACGTGTGAAAACAAAAGATTATTCTTCTTTATTTGGATTTCAAATGAGATAATCTTTTGAGGGAGAAAATTTTAATTTTTGAAAATTGATGCTCACACAATAATGGTTACACTCAAATGTCACACAGAAACATTTAAACTATTACGGAAAGAATCACGCAAATGCTAATATATCAATAAGGATATCTGAAACTCTAAGCACAATATTTTACGGGGATTTACTTTAGTATATTTCGCAAAAAGTTGAAAGATAACGTCAAGATATCGTACTCCGTAGATAACTTTATGCTCCAAAAAATTTTTCAGGTTTGGAAAATGTAAAAGTTAAGTAAAAAGTCGCAGAAGTAAGCATAAAATTCTTTTGTCCCGTAAAATTTACTTCAAAACCTGAAAATCTCTTTCTTTTCTTAGTCATTCCGGTCATTCGCTTGACTTGACCCTCTGAAGGGTAATGGAGTGTGTACCATATCAATAGAAACCGCAGTAAAAACATCCCAGGCCCTTTATTATGCAACTGTAATTCCAGCTTACAAAAACGGTTTATGTCGGGCAGTTTGAAAAATAACTCACCTTATTCACGGTCCATACTTTTTGCTCAAAGAAAGCCTGGAGATTGGCGATTTCTGCTCTTTATTTTTTATACGCTATCCCTTCGAGTGCAATAGAAATGACGATCCTTCCTACAGTATTATCCTGTAGTGTGAAGACAATATTATCTTTGCGATCGCAGTGAGGTGAGTCTGAAATAAAAATGACATTATGGAGGCATTAAGGGCCCTCCTAAATATTCATGTTCCACAAATGGGGCCGCCGGAGGAGAGCGCCTTACTCTGAAGATGTTTCCCCCTGAGGGGGAGGCTTTTTTGCCGCCGTCAGAATCAGTGCCGCTAATCTATCTCGCCCACTTTATGTGTCGTCTTCTTCAATCGATTTTGCTCGGTCACGTATTTCCTGATGCGAAATTGAATAAAAAAATGGATAATTCCTTTAAAGCCTCGGACCTCATCTTTCAATGATCCGCACCTAATAGATTTCAAACCAAAGCGATTATCTACTGTAGCCGTCTATCTATTCGAATTTCATTTATGGACACAGAATTTTGAGGAGATTATCAACAAAAAGTGGTTCCGTGAAAAAAGAGCATGCTGAAGAAGAATGGAAGAACGACTTAGGTTTCGTAGCAACGCTCATCTCATCGTCCATGGTTGACATTTCGTTAGTCATTTGTACCTGACCCATTGAATGTAAGACACCTTTCCTATCTTCTCTCTCTGATGTAAGATGGTGTTTTTTTCATGGAACCATTCCCTTTATGGAAATGAATTCAGATTATATTTCTATACATTTATGTAATAAGAAAAATTGCATTCTGATGGCAAAGATTATTCAACCATCTGAAAATTATTCCGTTTTTTAAATCCGTCCATACCACTCCTCTGATCCCTACTTGAAAGACTTTTGACTATGAAATAGTGGTATTTATATGGAAAAATTGTAAATCTTATAGAAATATAACCTAGAAAAAGTAGGTTTCCAAGGAAGTGTCAGTAAAATATTGGAGAATGAATAGAAAGCCCATCTGACGTGGATATATGAAGGAGTCAAAATATTTCCCGTCATTGATAAAGAATTGGAATATATGATCCATCACAAGTTGATATAATTTAATTATAATTTAATAATATAGTAAATATGAGTAAGGGAGAATTTAAAATATCTCATATGGGGATGATTCGGTTTAAGTGTGGATTGATTTAGGAGAATTTTCACACATTCGTCATGTTAAGGAAATTAGTAATTCACAATTTGATCAAGCTGCTAAAGAATTACAATGGCACCTGTAGCTTGTTTATCTTTATGAAAAATCTCATTGGAATCTACAATTCTAGATCTATTAGAGAATGAACAAGGTGATGCGGGTAAATTTTGTCTGAGACAAAAAGAAGATACGGCCATCTACATACTCTGGTGCACCGACCTCGTGGACGTTTCATATTTTCTTCGGAAGACAAACATTTCGTGCATAGGAAAAATTTTTGTCGCAGGAAAACCCCAAATTATTTGAAATAACCATCTTGGCTGCAGAGCCCACTCACGCTACGAAAATTAAATTACATTTTTTTGGAGAAAATCATTTCATGAGTGTCATACTTGAGCTAAATCCTTATTATGTATCTAAATGGTCCAAATCAAGATCACGCGTGACAGTTTATTACGATTTTCACGGAAAGCGCCTTGGAGAGTCTTTTCTGCTTCAGACAAGAAAATATATAGCTCTCGACAGGTTACGGATGAGTCGCAGTTCCATCTGGCGACTATAAAAACGGTATATCTCAAACGGAAATTCCTCACGCCGTGGATATATGTAATCTTATCCTAGAATCTGAGTGAGAGATCGCCGTCCAAGATAATGAAAGAAACGTCCGCATATTACAGAACCGGGAATCTCTTAGAAAAAAATTCTAAAAATGTCGAGCGTATGAAAATCCTCACATTTATGCACTCCTTACACTCGTTCTATAAGCGGCCGTTTGTTCGTTTGCTTGTTTCGGAATACATTTGGTCCCCAACAAATTAAAGATAAAGGAAGTTCAAGGGAGGGTAATAAAAGAAAAACACTTTGATCCTACTGTTTTGAAGAGGGTTCACAAGTTGTGATGAAATTCGTGTATGGCATTTATCAGAAATGCATATCACGCTGCATATTTAAAGAAATTCACTGTTCTTGGATAGAATATCTGTTTGAGAACTGTCATTATATTTTCAGGATAGCCGGAGGATAATTATAATTAACGAACGGCAGAATCAACTTCCATCGTTATCGTAGAGTGTCCAGATTTAACATAATATAAGACATTAAACGCTATTAAATTTCCATGTAAATTTGTATAATTATTTCAGAAGAATATTTGGCCTGTGAATTTTTTTAACCTGGTATCACGAACACCGATATTCGTAGGCATTGCATTAGCGTAACCAAAATAAAATATTTGTAAGTTTTCTAAGGCTATTTACAAGAATACTAAGTATATAACTGTGGGTGGGTCAAGGAGCAGTGAAAACTGACGTGTCCAGAATTCAATAGAGAAGCCAAAATTCTCAATCCCATTTCTGATAATTATTTTTACTTAACGTTATTAACATTTGTCAACCTTAGCTAACTTAAAAATAAGAAAAATTCTTAAGAGAAAATCCAACCTGATACTTGTTAAGATCTCATTAATCATAATCAATTTTCGAAGATTTTTGGACAAAAAGACTACGTCTTGGTTAAATGATTCGACGTATCCTTTCAGTATGATATCAAGTAAAACGTTCAACTATTCTCTTTTGATTTATTCGTAATTTTATTTCCCGAACATAAAAATAAGATGATATACTTCAGGTACATCTAAGATGCATGTGTAATTTGTAAAAGTTCCGTCGATCACAATAGTATGAGCATCTTTCTTATCTTGTGATGGAAGATCTCCTCTTGCCTTTAACACTGATCTCTTGGCCGGTCAGATGTCTCCTCTACACTTGATATTCCTTGGAATCCAGCGCTGGCGATTTCTTCTGGCGCCAGACACATTTTGATTCCCTTTCCATGTGTTATCCTTACTTCTTCCATGCTTTTTTGACTGCTTTAGTCAGTACACTATTCGGTGTCACATTTTCGTGTTTTGCCGATAAATACTTCAATTTTAGAAATTGATTAAAGATAGTCGTTTCATCCTTGGTGTATTTAATCCCTAAAGTACTCATCCATTTACTTATCTTATTTGGTTGCATACATTCCAAAATACATTTATAATCTATTTCACTCACATAATGGGCGAATATTTGACTTCAATAAATGAGACCATCCGGAGAGCCAAGGTGGTCGATTATAAAATCATTCTGTCTTTCGTAAGTAAACATCTAGTAAAGCTCTCTCGCTCCATTTACACGTATGTTAAATTGTATTACTTAGAAATAAAAATCAGGAAAACGGAAGAAATAACTATTTTCTGTTTCCAGCTTGATACCCTGCTTCTAAGCCGATGATTTCGGTGGACTAATAATATTTATTGTATTATTATTATGTACAAGCTAGTTGCTGATAGACTATCAGTTAGGTGGCAACTTCTACAATAGTGTTATAATCTAATAAAATGGCAAAATACTACAACATGCATAACAAAACATTATTGACAATTACAGAAGAAATAGATATCCTAACAGTCGACTTGAGCGGTCCCAGGTTCGAATTCTGGTGGGAGCCCACGTGACCTCTGCTATCGGATATTTTTAAGATTATTATCACTTAAAATAATTGTAAATTTTTAGTCTGTTGATCCTCAATTCTTCTAATTATAGTCTCTGCTTTATGTAAGAACAGAATGCGGTAGGAAGGAGGTAGCGTAAAAATATTCCAACTCTTATTCGTCCAGAACGTGGTTTTGAAATAGCCTCTGATACGGCTTTTAAAAATTTAGAGACCTGTTTTCCGTGTGTGTTATCCCATTCTTTGAAACATGAGGTTCATTATGTATCTAAATGCTTTTTTCTCTTCGATTTTTATGACGCGAATCAATAAAGCCATCGTTTCCAACGGAGAGCCCCCTTATCAATCGATAAAACACATGGATAGTCATTTGTTTCACTCGACGGAGCTTACGAATAAGACCGTATGCAATGCATTCAAGTATTTTCCCTAATTGATAAAGTTCTGAACATACAAGCTGCTTAAGGAAGATTTTTCAATAAAGAATAGCATGAATATGATAAGCATAAATTAATATGATAAATGAATAACTGAGTGAAAGAGATTGTTGGGAAGGTTGACCAAGTGCTTTCAGGAATATTTTGTTTTGTAGCCCTTTAACTTTTAATAAGCGACTTAAATCTTAAAAAAGAAAAGTAATCCATTTATTTTGCTTTATTTCCGATTTATCTAGAGTCCTCTATTGTTTGGAAATGCTGGTTTCTTCTCATTACATTATTTAAGAATGGTCTGAATTTGGGGCTCCCGGATAGCCGTGGGGGCAGCGCTTCAATGAAAGCGGGTTCCCGGTGAGAGTGCGAAATATTCAGGATAGTGCGAAACTACAAGAAATAATCAGCAGAACGAATGAATATGAGATGCCACTAGTACTATGCTTCGTGGACTATGCTCAGGCCTTCGACTCGGTAAGTACCTCCTCTGCACTAGAAGCTCTGGAAAAACAAGGAGTAGATGCAGAGAACATCCGTCTCCTACGCGGCATTTATAAAAACGCCACAGCCTCAGTAATGCTACACGAAGTTACTGAAGAATTCAAAATTGAGAAGTGAGTTGGACAAGGAGATTTCCTTTCCCCAATTCTTTTCACAGCTGTTCTGGAGGAAGTTTTTAAGACCTTAGACTGGGAGCAGAAAGGTCTGCGGATTAATGGGGAACACATCAATCATTTGCGCTTTGCAGATGATATAGTACTCTTCGCAACCAACGGAGAAGATCTAGCTTCAAGACTTCATGAACTGAACACAGCTGGGCAGAAGATAGGACTCAGGATAGACCTAACAAAAACAAAGGTAATGTATAATTCTTTTGCAGTGAAAGAACCAATCAAATTTGAAGGGACGCCTCTGGAGGTCAGAATACACATTCCTAGGACAACTAGTAACAACAGGAGAGAACAACAGGATTAACGAAGTAAACAGAAGAATTAAACTCGGCTGGAGTGCCTTCGGAAGAAATGCACATATTCTGAAGTCACAAATGCCAATGGTCTTGAAGAGGAAGGTCTTCAACCAATGCATTCTACCAGTATTGACATATGGAAGTGAAACCTGGGTGTTAAACGCAGCAATAACCCAGCGACTTCAGACAACGCAAAGAAGTATGGAAAGATGTATGTTTGGGATCACAAGAAGAGACAGGAAACGCAACACCTGGGTGAGGATGAAGACAGGAGTGACAGACATCATTGATAAAGTAAGATCACTGAAATGGATGTGGGCAGGCCATGTGGCAAGAAGAAACGACAACCGTTGGACAAGAGCGGTCCTGAACTGGTCACCAAGAGATGTGAAGAGACCAAGAAGAAGACCAAAGGACCGATGGAACAGAGAGTTCATTAAGTACTTAGGGGTGACATGGCAAAGAAAAGTTCAGAATAGAGAGAATTGGAAAGCGCTTGGGGAGGCCTACATCCGACATTGGATTGAAAATGGCTGATGATGATGATGATGATGATATATATATATACATATATATATATATAGGTATATATATATATATATATATATATATATATATATATATATATATATATATATATATATATACCTATATATATATATATATATATATATATATATATATATATATATATATATATAGGTATAGGTATAGGTATATCCGGAGAGTTAGCTATATGTAATAGATTCTAAGCGTATTCCTTTCTTTAAATCCTTCCGTTGGCAATTATTTTGGTGTTGAAAGACTTCAATAACTCAATATATCTTTCTGCATCGACGGCCTATCATAGATGACGGATATATAGTCTAGTTTTACTGCTTGAAACTTATTCGCTATTGGAGAATCGACGCTTCATTTTTATTGCATCTATTTCTTGCTACACTTCTCTCGATTCGGTAGAAATTGAATTTTCTCCATTTTTCATTTTCTTCCAGAATTTTTTGGAGGAAAGGTTTTCCATATCTATCGGATAGTTCGACATATTTCTTTCCTCTTCATTTTATCTGATAGATTTGGAATATTTCCATCCATCATACGTTTTCTAGACTTTCTTGATTACATGTTACGTTTACGCTTTCTTCCCTTATAAAAGTCGTTTTCCATCGAGAAATGCCACTACATTCTTTCTTTAAGGATAAATACACATTTAGTCATTAACATTTGATGGTTTCAACAGTTTCAAACTAAGGATACCAAGTAAAATTCATATAACATATTAGTAAACTTATTTTTTTCTATTATTTCTTAGACCATATCGTGGCGATTGTTCCTTGAAACAATTAGTGTCCTAATAACAGCCTGTTAGTGTTCATCATCACTTTACTGAATGGTTAATTAATCTCACGGATGATGAATTTCTCAAACGTCACAATCCATTATACCTCTCTATATACTTAATTTTTATTTATATTCAAAAATATTTCTCCGCTCCGACAGAAATCTATCGCATTTTGCGATAGAGATTATAATTTTAAATCCAACTACTCTCAAAACCTATTCATTGAGAAAAAATATTTTCATGGTAAACTCTTGGTTGCTAAAGTACAAGTAAATTAAACAGATACATTATACATTGTACAATGTACAATTACATTAAGTACATCGCACAATGTACAATTTGAACGTATGTACAATGTACATACGTTCAAATTATTTCGTTGTTTTAGCAACCGTCCTTGTATTTAAAGTATTAAGTAAAGTATATATTAAATGTAGAGTTAAAGATGTGTATCTTCTTCTGAATGAAAATCGACGATTGAGAGTCTGTGGAGTTAGATGGAGAGAAGTTGATCTCTATAGTTTATCATCAGCGTCTTCCATAATACCTTAATGCCGATCGCTCACAAGTCTTCACTTAGCTCGAATAAATAACCATTTTTATAAGTTATCATGAAATACCTCCAAGTAAATCACTGCCCTCCTTGCAGAAGGAGGAAATTCAAAAGGAAAAATATCGATCCTAAACTTCTCTATTTTCAAATCCACGGCTAAATTCATCTGATTCTCTATTAATTTTAAATCACCTCTTATCAATGCTCATGAATATGATTTCTTTTATATTAACAATGAGTTAAATTGAAGGGGAGACTTTGTAGTCTCAATTCCTCCCAAAATAAGTACGCCATTTATTTATTTCACGATTCCCATATGCTTTTCCATGCTTTACTAACACTATTACAGACACAATTTATTTAGGTATTTGCTCTGCTTTCCTGGTTTTTGTCACTTAGAATTATAAACACAGTTACCGATGCTTTAACGTTCGCATCACGGATACGTCGAATTCTGGTAATCGCGGTATTTACAAGGGTCTGCAACTGAAATGTGCCTTTCGATAGATGGCCTCCGTTGGAAATCCCATGGGATGGACTCGTCTTAACAGGCGAAATGCCCATCTTCCCACCCAGTTTATACGATGTCCTCCACACTATTCCAACCAGATTAATTATTTCTGCCTTCCCTTCTCCACCATTGTATTCTTGCGGCTATGATGTCCTTGGGGTGGAATACAATAACGGATTGAAGATTTAATTACCGACTGAAGTTATTCGAAAAAATCATGAGTACGGATCTCGTCGACGGGATATTCGATTGTGTTACTCCAGAAAACGACGTTCGAGAGAAAAAAAAGTGTCACTAGGAAATAATCGCGAGAATGGATATCTACTTTCGGTCGTTCTTTTCGCGGAGTATTATGGAATATAATAGCAGCGTAGGAGATATCGGTGTTCTTGCACCACTAGTTAGGCGGCTGCACGCTGTGTGTGTAAATGTATATTATAGGCAAATGTTTCCCGACTAACTCAACCGGTACATCAAAAACAGGGAACTTGATACTCAAAATGCATTATATATAATAACTGAATAATTATGGAATTTTTTAATCGTAAATTTTATTCCAGCAATCTCGAAGGACATTCCAAGGCCTCTGGATAGTCAAGTATATGTCGATTTCCGGTAGGAGTTACCTAAGCTCTTTTAAAAATCTGTGTCCACCGTGATACATATTAAGTGATAGCTGAACTCGGCGGCGTGGGAGTCGATTCGCTCACCACCCACGCCTCAAACTTATGTCGCGCCAAGGATTTTACTTTTACTTCTGATTCTTTGATTCTACTCAAATATCAGGAAGTAAAAAGCCCTACTTTGTTGCACATTGCTGTCTTTTCCCGGCCCAACTGCTCGGCTTCAAAATTCCACTTAAAAGAGCCGAAGACTTCGAAAGAATCTCATATCCCAATCGAAGAGTTCAGCAGAGTTATTACACGTATTTTGTTAACATTTTCCCTACTTAACAGCATAATTTAAAATTACGACTTTGGCAATAATACGTTGCAGTTTATCTAGTCAATTAGATAGCTGAAGTTAAAATCTTCTAAAGTAAGATAGAATAGTTGTTTTAAGTGACACATCGAGGAACCCTGATTAGAGATGACATGGAATGAGGCTATTCTCGTATGTAAGAGAAGAGAAAGAAAGCGTCGGGATTTCATTCCCAAATTATCCTTTATTTCTGGCAACAAAACTGGAACGCACAATAGTACATATTAATGAAAGATACTTTGAGATGCGTTCGATTTGTCAGTTTTGCGCCCTCATTGATGCCTCTCTTCTGCCCAACACTCTTCCTTAAAAGAGATGTTCTCTTTTGTATTCTCCCTTTTGTCGAGATTATGGAATCGCAATTTCCATTCGTTTAAATTACGCATGCACAAGCAGATTCCGTTTTGAAGCGCGTGTCCATCCAATCAAACGATAATCTCGCAACACAATGAAAGAATTACCTCCGAAATACATTTTCGCGCGGCCCATAAAATTCGCCTCAATAGTTTGACGCTGAATTTGTTCGATCATTTTTCATCGGTTGATTCCAAGCGCAGTATTCAGCGAGTTTTAATTAAGACCACATTTGAGTGGTATTAATTGCCAGGCGGATTGCGTCTGTTTATGAAATATTCGTGTGTTTCGATAGCCACATGTTCGAGAAATTCCCGAAGAGGCCAAATTTTCCATTAGAATACATTGCGCCACCACCTTATGTAATATTCACAGTTGCTTATGTATTTATTTTTCCGATTTCAGTAATTCCTGTAAGATATGTATGGAAGACTTTAAACGACTCGAAAACGTTCTCGTTAGAAATGCAAGGAAAGTTACTTTTGATCGATTGCAAACTTTTGTCCTTTATCTAAATTAGATTATAATGGTCCTACAAAATTGAAATAAATACCAAAAGAAAGGAAACTGAAGAACGATTTTTATTTTTGTCGTGGAATATCATTTTCGATTCCTAACTGTAATAATTCGGACACGATATAGTGAGATTAATTATGTGATATATTCTATCAGAACAATTTACGTAGACTTAACCAATTTTTTCCTGGAGCGAAAAAGTACCCGTAACCATGTCGATTCTCTAAAAAAGTCATAATTGAGAGTTCATAAACACAGTCTTATCCCAAATGTGTGGGGTTCTAAGCTAACGCCTGATTACAGATCCGCCTGTCTTGTTGGGAATGAGTTCTATCCGGATGGAGGTATACAAGTAGGAAGGCTAACTAAAGGATCGGAGAGCAGTTAGCGCAACACGTGTTGCGTCATCGGAGTGGTAGTCAATATTATCATCGCTGGCGTAAATTTTTATCAGCTATCTTATTTAAAATAAATGTGTAACGTGAAGATTAAGTAAAAAGGATCTCGGAATATTGGAGAATTATGAGATGTGTGCCGTAGGGTAGTAAAAGCAAGCCAGCCGGGGTCGGGGAAGAGAGGGTTTAATTGAAGTAATTAAACTTTGACTGAGAAAATGAGTGTATCAAATATTGAGAGGATAGGAATTGCTAAGAAAAGTAATTGAGGGGAGAATGTTAAGGAAAAGACGGAGGGGTCAGCAAAAGCTAAAATGTTTGATGACTTAAAGGGCAAGTTATCAAGAAACGAAAGAAAGGTCACTAAATAGGGAATA
Source organism: Pachydiplax longipennis (assembly GCA_036926295.1). Taxonomy (NCBI): domain Eukaryota; kingdom Metazoa; phylum Arthropoda; class Insecta; order Odonata; family Libellulidae; genus Pachydiplax; species Pachydiplax longipennis. The sequence continues at coordinate 4,376,275 of JAVFKF010000024.1, read as the reverse complement.
TTTAGGCGCAAGAACCAACCAAATGGTAGAGCCCTTGTGGAATATCTTATTTGAAACCTCAAAAATAATGTTTGGTCGTCAAGCCTACTTCAATAGAAGATATGATGCTAACAATTACCTTTTCTATTTTTTGCTTCAAATTTTAAATAGCGGAGTGATGTGGCAGTCGCGATCCTCCATCCACGAAACATCCGTGTATGACATGTTAATCCATTTTTCCAGTTGTGGTAACGAATGGTTGGCTGTAAAAAACCTCTTCCTATTCTCAGAAGTACGTAGAATACATTTCTGTACTACAAATTTTGATGTAAATATTAGAAAACTTTTTACAGAACATGTTTAACTTCAAAATATAATAAATATATAAATATAAGAGTAAATGCTTAATTTTCCCGATTAGAACTTCTAACAATCGGGATATGATGCACTAAAAGCATATAAAATCCCTTAAGATCTTTCACTAACACCGGTTGTAGAAAAATTACTCGTGAAACATATTAGCTGCTATTTTGGTATTTCAATATATAATACTGGTTTTTCGATCATTGAGTTCTAATGAAAGGCTATGGTTTAATAATACACAATTTTCCTCTAATCAAGCCAATTCCTGTCTATTATTGTCGAAAAATCAAATAGAAACTAGTTTTGATTTGTTGAAGGTTAGCCTCTCGGGCTGCTAACCGGGTCAGTGCTGGCTGAAGTGCCGACGTTTCGGCCGCTGTCACTGCGGCCATCCTCAGGGATGGTACTCATCTCTCTCAGACTCAGGAATGAGTTCATCCCTGCCATCCTCAGGGATGAGACTCATCTCTCTCAGACTCAGGGATGAACTCATCCCTGAGGATGGCCGCAGTGACAGCGGCCGAAACGTCGGCACTTCAGCCAGCACTTACCCGGTTAGCAGCCCGAGAGGCTAACCTTCAACAAACTTCTCACCGGGAAAGCGTCAAGTCTCATATAGTTTTGATTTACTCGTAACTCTTCTAAGGTTCTGGTTGCAACATACGGTTAGGAGTAACTCAAAGCTTGTTTCATTGAAAAACTGCCGTGTTCCTTACTTTTAGAAAAATCAAATTAAATATAATCCCTGGAATAGATGTTCATTGCTACCTGTTACTCCAATAGGAATTTCTAAAAACTTAATGATGCTACCCGCAATTCATACATGTGTTGCGTCACTCAAGTTGCATAAGGTTCAGGATAGAGTTGCAGTTAGAGGCGATTAGAAGAATATAGTACATGATGAAAAGCACAGAATTGTATTTTTCCATACAATTTCGACGCATTTCAATTTAAGTTTAAGGCCAGCCTTTCATTTCTTTCTCCGTAAGTCCAAGATTTAGAGAAGCTAATGCAATTCCAGAAGTTATGGTTTATTAATCTGAAAGAGAGCGCTAAAGCAATTTAATTCCAAGAATTTCTTCTTTAATTTTAACGTAATTATATTCAGTTCTCAAATACCCAAGCTAAAAGCTTTTAAAAATTAAATTTTTAAACGTAATGTAGTATTCATGGAGTGGTCATTACAGGAGTTGTTTTTAGTACATGACACCTGACTTACTTTATGATGTAGCTGAAAGTAGCTTAATTGCAGTTCAGAAGTTGTGTAGTTCAGACTAAAGATGAAAAAAGAGAAAATTATTATAGCCTTTGCATAAATTAAAGCAAATTAAATAAACATAAATTGTAATATGAAATAATAATAACGAATATTTCCACTTTATATCTTAATATATATTAAATCAAAATATTTGTCACGTTCGAGAGAATATCACTGCATTTGAGGTAAAAATCGAGTTGTTCTTCATAGAAAAGTAATGAGTTTTCAACTATTTTATAGACATCTGGAAGCCACATTTTTTAGTATTTTTTCTCCAACAGAACTTGAACAATATCTACTTTGATCGCTTGATTTCATTTATTTTGAAACATTACATTGGTCAAACAGGTTCTCTTTCTTGAATCGAATTTAATCTCAGTGTTTAGTGTTTAATTCCTTATCCATCCATCGATGGTCGACTTTTTAGCAATTTCACGGGTACTCGAAAATTAATTCCTCAATTCTAGAAATTATAATAGTCCCAGATATATGTCATAATTTTAGAACAGAGATTCCAGGAACTTGGACGATTCGACGCCGCCGCCGTTTCGCAAAAACGACTTTTTTTCGAATTAAAATAATAGAATCTTTGGGAATTTTTCTCAGTTTAGAAAAGATTATTACTTGTTGATACTGTGAATGTGGAGTTTTATACCAAATGGGAGGAACTATTCTCCCGATGACTGATTATAAAAAGTCACAATTAATTTTCAGTTGCCAGTAATAGTCACAGGAACATTTTCACAGAAAAATCTCAATTTTAGCTAAAAATATGTCATTTGAGCGTACAAATTAATTGTACCCTTTCAGAATTCATCATAATGATTCATACTATAATTAAATGTCATTGTTATTGCTGTATGGCATGTAGGGAATTTTGTCAATTTGCTCTTTTTACGAGCTGCTGTCTTGGATTGTTGGCGATATCCTTAATATATGAAAAACTTGTGTGATAAATTAATAAATCCATATCTTTTTTAATACTTATTATACATAATATATGAGAATAATCGTGGCGAGTTAGAAGTTAGAATTCTTTTAGAGGCGGATATGCATTACTAACGGGAGTGACCTCCGTGTAACAAAATGACGAAGGGGCTACATGTATTTACCAGAGCCATAGACAGCAAATTAAAAATTACCCGTTTAATGACTGGATCTGCTTTCATCGGTAATCAGATTGATATGGAGGAATTTCGGAAGGCCTCTTGCGAAAGTGATTTAAAAACGGCACGCTTCCTCTCGAAAATCTTATTACCTCATTCGAGCCCACGTAAACATGGCAGTGGAACTGAAGGGGCCCAGAGATGGAAAGGGGGAAACAGGAAGGGTATGAAATTTTCCGAATTTATCACTTTCGAAGAGAGTTAAAAACTTTTCGGAGAGATTATTCCATAAGTTGTTTATAGTGTGATGGTTCCTAAGTAATCCACAAGACTTCGATTCCTTCCTCTTTCTAGAATCCTAGCTTTTGAATTACTGTTTTTTAATTTGATTTCATCGTCCATTTCCCATTACCTTGAAATTACTCGATTTGCACTCAAATTCAGACCATTAGCGTCGTCCTATTCCTTTCGAGTAAATACGGAAAATTTTCACTGAATTTAATATCATTTTATTATTATAATTAAATTGCATAAGTCACTATGGACGACGTTTTTTCAACCATTTCATTCCTCTTCTTCCAAATCTCCATAGTTCGATGTTCTTCTTTCTTTTCTATACCGCGCTAGACTTTTTATGGGCTTGAAAACTTTTAGCTTTTTTTATCCCGAAGTGGCGAAAGTTCATTAATATGAGTCAAGTAAAATATTATGTAAAATAAAGAAACAAGAAATGACAATCACATAATGAAAAAGTTGAATTATTTGATTAATCTTAATTTATTTATTTTATATTTATATATTGAACAAATACATTTTATTAGCATAATGTGATGAGATGTGATAGTGATAATTATGATCATTTTATAGATTTGATTATTATAAGTGTAGTTTTTCTAACATAAGTTATATTAAAAGGTCCTTGGTTTATTTGATTAAATTGTGGATTATTTTACATTAACTGACTATGAAGAGAAGTAACGTCTATTGAATGGTTTAATAATTTTATTAAAAATTCAACATTGAAAATCACTCTTCTTTGATCCAAACAAGAGAAGTTAAATATTAGTCTTACGTAATCGTAAGGGAAATTGTTGTAAGTGTAACGTAGCCTGTAATATATCATAGTACTCTAAGTTTTAATGCGGAAAATTTAAATCTTTCTTGAAATATTAATTATAAATAAATGCTTTAAATGAAGAAATTTGATTTCATGCAGCATAAAGTATTCAAATCAATCTGTGGGTTAAATTTGTGCAATGAATGATTGATTTTCATTGGTTGAATAAGAGTAATTTTATTAATTTTTTTAATCAGATTAAATTCTAATATGTAATATTAATGTCGGAAAAATGAAATGCTTTTGAAATCTGAATGAAATTTGTAACGCATAATACGCATTTATTTGAAAACATACGTAGAGAGAATAACAAAATGGCTGAATAAATTATGCCAGAGTTGATTAAATCGTGATTGTATTTGCTTCGTTATCTAAATGATGCAGGGAAAAAGGCATTCCACGCAATAAAATTGTGATATTAACAATATTAAGTAATTACGTTGTTTAGCTCCCAAAAATTTAGAAAACTGACAAAAATAGTTATTCCATTTCAAAATAAATTAACCTGCAATGGCTTAAAATCTCAAATCAACTTACACTCAATTTATTATATATTAGTCCAATATTCAAATTTGCCTACATCGTGTCCTAATACCTAATTTTCTATACTTTGAAGCATTAATGAAGAATCTCTTTTATGTATTAAGATTTATATCTTAACATAAGATGATTTCACTTCTGTCCCTATTATATTCATTATCTCTCCATTATTATCTAAAATAAAACATTTCTGTTTTATCTTATCCCTCTATTATATTAATAAAACCGATAGTTTCGCACCGAAAGAACGAATGAAAATAGGAAGTGACTAAAACACCATGAAAATAGTTTTCTAATTATGTTGGTAGTAAAGAGAGCGAAATTTGAGCTGCACCTGAGAGCGATAATTACATAAAATCCAATTAGTCGATTATCTGCTTTTTTTCGTTCACAAGAATTCATGAATCATTTTTGCTCCCTTGCAGCTAAAGGTTGTCGTTTTTCGGAGAATATTCACTATCAAGGGATTCCTAACGTACCGTGTGAAAAGAGTATAGAGTTAGAATCTCTGAAAAAGCTCAATTCAAGTATTTTAGAGGTGATTAATGCTGTGATAAAGTCTTCCAACATTTAGGTCTCTCATCTTCTGTATCGAAATAAAATTAAATTCTTAATGTTGTGAAACTCATTTTAGGCATTATACCGCAAGGAGCCGTTTACACTTTCATATGAACCCAAATGCATTACAGCCCACTTCACCTTCCTCTTTTGTCGTTATCCTCTCCTGCTTTGCAATTCTACCAGTAAGTTTCTTCTTTTCAATGACTAATTTTTAAAAGGAAGATATCGAGTAGTAGAGCAATCTGCATCCCACTGTTGGAGCTGAAACGAACTCTGAGATAGAGTGAGATATTCCTTATCGATTTTGTCTCAGGGCAGAACGTTAGATTAAAAATTCGCTTGGTTTCCTTTCGTTGCAATCTCATGTAACTAGGAAGGGAGTGCAGTGTTTTGTCTTTGAAAGCTCTGTGGTGCCCTCTGTTGTTTTTTATATCGTTATTCTTCCCTGATTGTCAATCTGGTTGTCACTGTAGATCGATGAATAACCATAACTAAAGAAGATGCTCTGTGAAATAAAAGCTGATCATTCTTCTAAATATGTGACGAGCAGCATTACGCATCCCTGTTATCACGCTTAAAACGTGATCTTCGCTTGGTTACCTCATATCTGGGCTTTACTAAAAGTTAGTTTCATGTATTTATATGCGTTTAGTTATATTGCGGCAGTTCATCTGCCGGAATTTTTTGGGACTCAGGTAAATCCCAAATTGTGGCTAATTCTGTAAAAGTAAGTTCCGGAGGTGAAACTCTCAGTAATAATCGGTAGCAGAAGCATAGTGAAGCTATATTACCTTCATTTCATACCGATTACCTGATAGTTAGCAGATTTACTTTTACCTTTGACTCCAAAGTGTGACACGCTATGTATGGAGACTGTTCACAATAAGAAAGGATGTTTTTACTTTTTCGACAAATTTTTGGAAAGAGTAAAATTTTCTTTCCCATTTTTTCTTGGAGAAGGAAAATATGATAACTTCTATCCGTACCACTGAAATATTCTAATTCTCTAGCACGATTTCGAACCATCACTAGCCTTACGAGGTACAAAAATATTTCAGTGGTGCGGACAAAAGTTATCTTTTCATTTTTCCCGTTATGAAGTCCTGCACAAAGTCGTGCTGAAGCAATTGTTAGTATTTCTTCTTATATGAAGAATGATTTCCTCTGGATATCACTGCAGAAGATTAATTTTATTGGAAAATTCCTTTTATCATTGGTTTATCATTAGTGGAAATGAGATTTAAAGTTTAGTCAAATGTCTAACGATATATTAAGGGTATGGACAATGTTGAGTTTCCCATCATTGAGGACGTGAGGAATGAAACTTACTTTTTGTACCTCTGTCGAAACATAGTTGTCCAGTTTTTCTTAAAGTAAGTTATTTAATCCATTTTATTTTGGGAACTTTGGAAAAGGGAAGTATGTATGCAACATTTCAATCATTTTTATGAATCGAATTCTAAGTTTAACGCGGTTTCTTTTCTGCCTAATTTCCCACATATTGATAGAATAATCGGCTTTAGTATTGTGTATAAATTGAAGACGAGTGGAAGTACTCTCTAAGAGCTGTAGATTGTGTTTATTGTAGCATTTTTAACATCTCTCTAATTTTTAAGTGCTTTTACGTACGATTCTCTGAAAAATCATCAGAAATATTAAAGGGTTTCCTTAGGATTCGCTTGTTGATATATCTGAATGTCTTCGATAACGCGCAAATCTGACAAAATCTGAATGCCTCTCGATTGCAACGAAATATTTTGGCATACAAAATTATGGTTTTCAAATGAGCAATAAAGTTTAAACTTGTTATGCATAATACTTGGTGAAGTTGAGATGTTCCATGAGCATGCAGCCCTTTTAATTCAGCTTATCCTTAACTCGAATCGATAGTTAAGATGTCCAATTCCATTACGGAGAGTATTGGTGGCACTCGATGAAATTTGAGAGCGCAATCGCGCAGTTTTACGCGACGTCGTAAAATAAGACAGAAATTACTTTGCGCTGCACTTCGGGACGTGTTTCGGATTTTAAAGGCCGCATAATCAGATAGTCCGCGAACTTTGCAATTTATCTACGAAAGATTCTAGGGCTGAAAATTTCCAAGGCGTGTTGTTTTCCGGGTCAAATAATAGCAACGCGTACTCTCGTCGCGTGCCCGCTTCGATCGGCCGCTGCCTTAAAGACGACGTGTCACGACCAAACTATTTATTTTTCCACTTCAAACGGTAATTTCGCACGCAACACATATCCTCGCCGCATACGTTTAATTCACGCCAAGGAGAAAAAGGGTCCAAAAAACCAGAATGTGTGTTGAATTTTTGAGATTGAGCGGAAGGCATTCCCCTTTAACCATTCTTCTCCTCTACTCATCTGTAGCATTCAGTCTTCGCAATACAAACTTAGATTAAGGAGTCTGAAATGTCCTCAAATGGGCTCTCACAAAAGCGGCAATTTTCTAGGAGAAAAAGTATTCTCGGCTGTGCCAGAGTTTTTATCCTTGGAAACGCTTTATTTACCTTTACTATTTATGCATGAACTTCATTTATCCTGGTAGTGGAATAGAATTTATTTATTTATTCATTTAACCCCTTATAAAGAAAAGATGAAAGAGCACTTATACATTTACCACAATATTTCTATTCACGACCATAGTTTCGTCCCTTTAGGTCATCACCAAGTGAAAAGGGATCTCCAATACAGCGTAGATATAAATTAAAAGGGGATGTCTATGGTAAAGTTGGGTTGTGGGGGGGAAGAGGGTGGACATAGAATTTCAGTGCTGGAGAGAGGGGAAGGGGAAAAGATAGTCGTTAAGGGTGTTGGTATAGGAAAGGGGTTTTTACATTTCTAGTTGTTCCAATGAATTCAAAGGATACACTTTCTTTCTACCTTTTGCAAGTAAACGTTTATTTTGTGGTGAAGCTATAATTTTGTTATTTTTCTATATGTTGGAGATCTAGCACAAAGTCAAGGCTGAATCAGTCAGATTCTATCATCTATGATCTTTTAGTGAGCCTATAAAAGGCAAAGCATCATTTAACTCACACAGGTAAGACTCACTAAGCTGAGTTATAACAGAAAACTAAAAATGTGCAACAAGAAAAAATGAAAGGAGTGAACTTCGTGTAAATAGAAACAAACATTCGTTTACAAAATTTACAATTAAGTAGAAGGCAGAAATGGAGCAGAACTTGGTAAACTCACCGTTTATTACACCTAAAAAATTTAAATAATTTGTGATTCACAAAAATTTTCTTAACTTTCTCCGTAAAGAGTTTATCTTGACGATGAATAAATCAATATTTTGTATTTCATTGAGAAAACTATAGGTAACACTTATAATCGCAGGAATTAGCGAAGCTGAGAAGATATTGACTCGGCAGGCTTTCACGTAAAATGGTAAATATATTCTGGTGATCCGAACCGGAACATTAAAATTTATCAGCCCAAAAAGGTGTGATGAATATAAGGAATGTTTAACATTTTTTTCCTTAACAGAAGAATATCGGAAGTATCTCTCCGGAGGAGTTGTAAGAGAAATACTGCCATCTCCTAAATATATATATATATCCTATATAGATACTATATATCCTTGATATTGTCTTTATGATGTAATGTAACACTTATAGTTCGGTCTGTTGTCAATATTAAGAAGACGAAGAGATTCTCCTTCTATTTATGAAGTTGATGTTTAAAAATAAAGTGTTAACAATTATAGTTAATAAGTATTTTTGTCCAAATTCTCGTACTTCGAATCGAATACAATATTCCATGATCTAAATAAAATTTTTATTCAATTTTCTTTCTTTTGGTACTTAGCTGTATTTCAATCGTAATCCTGCAAAACAAATAAGTCTGCAATCTATCAAAATGAACTTTACGTCGATATGTAGTCAAGACAACCAATCTCCAAATCACACAACTCTTCGGAAAGTGCGTGAAATTAATTTTCAAAAATTTCTTCCAAGTATTTCCTACCAGAGTTCCTTATGTCGGATGGATAAATGTATACACAACGGATATTATCACATAACTTTAAAGCGTATGTAGTAACTGTACTTGATCATACTGTTTTTCAGTTTCTTAAGATTCGAATCATAGTTGAAAATATTTAATAAACACATTTTATTATGAACAATATGAACTATGCGAGGGAAATGCTATTGCAGGAAATAACAACTATGTTGATTGATTTGAGAGATCACCTCTCATAGGAATGAGACAACGGACGTCATCTAATAATCTTAACTTTTGTGTAACTTACAACGATTTAGAATCTAGAACGAATGAAAATGTACTTCCTGTAATGCACTTCCTTAGACATAATAATGTTTAAGGAAAACTCCTTTTTAGCAAAAAACTAGTAACCCCATGGAATTTTGGTATGATTTGAAAAGTGCGTTATGGATATTCTTTGCCAGTGCAATTAAGCAATTTTCGTAGATCGGCCGAAATGAAGTCGGATAGCGAAATTTGACGAAAAAAGTGAGCATCGATTTCTGATATGAATTCCGATTCTCTGGTGCTGAAGCCTTCAATAATTCTGATTTCTGTTGTATTGGTTTTCTGATGATCTCATCTTTCAGGAAAGGTTGTTTTTTCCAATTCTCTTTTCGGAATGTAAGAGAGGACAGATCTCGCATTGTAGTTACTTTTCTTATTAAATGTACACCACAGCGTTTTTCCAATAAAACCCATTTGAGTCGCTGAACATGGCTATCCCGGCCCCTTTCACACAAATCACTTGGAAAATACCGCTTAAGACGTTCTGCTTTGACCCCAGAATTTTCCAATACTCTGACGAACTCAAATCCTCATTCGACATATCAAAACATTTTCTTCGCCGCCGTTCTCTCTCCTATTCTGCTTCCCTAAAAAAGTTCCTTGTTAATCTCTTGTTTGGATTTTGTGAGAATAAAATGAAGTAATCGCGAAGCAGAGCAATCTTTATCCCACTGTGGTAGCTTATACTATAGATGAGATAGATATTCCTAAGAAGTCTTATGTACTAAGTAGTATGTAGTATGCAGAATATAACGTTAATTTCGACGCAATCTCAAATCGTTAAAATATCGAATAAATCAGAGTGGTAGTGCAGCGTTTATGTTGAGCATAGAGGCTGTGAAAACCGATGTAACAAAAGATTCGCTTGCAAAACGGTCAGTGTTTTGACGTCTTAATGGCCATATTAAAATCTGGTAGCAATCTTATAAATTGACTGATTTTTATTTAATTTAATCTTTCAACCTTTTTTCCAGGCAAAGACCTCTTCTAAACAGTTTGGTTACCAGTTTACTTTAGTTTGTAATAATTTTACCTCTTACTGTATGATAATATACGTATGTACCTATATTAGCTTCCACTCTCCATCAAATCAGATTCAATAATAATTGTGTTTTATATTGGTAAATCTGTCTTAATTTGATGATTTGGAGCCTCCACTTTCTTCTGTTCAATCTCTTGAAAAAAGGAGCATTTATTCGATAGTTATTGAATTCCAGTGCAGAGAATAATTCGTCAATTAGTGTTTCCAGAGTTTGTTATTCAGTGATAACTACTAAAGTTGGGAAAGCAACATGGCTTTCCTATCCTATCCCTTCTGCCACTTTGATTATAAAAATCGAACTCATGCACTAAAGGCGCGACGAGGGATAAATTCTCCGACTCCCTCATTACTCCGATATTTCCGTTATCCCATATTCATCACGACACTCGGAATCGAACCTGGGATCGCTTCCACCAATGACGAACGCGTTACGTCCTAGGCATTAAAACTGACAAATTGATGAATAATTTTCATTTGGTGGAGAATGCTCTTGTAGGTCAGTTATGCCGAATTTCTCTATCACTTATACCCGTTTTATCAATAATGAATGTATCCATAACAAATAAATGCCAATGAATAGTGAGTTCTATTGTAATATTCTAATCTAAAGAACTGGCAAAACAAGATAAGCGACTGTCAAACTGAGTCGTTTCTCTACTCGAAGGTTCGAAGATCGATTCGAAGTGCTCATTTTTACTTGAACAGATACTGAATGTTTTACATTTCCATCTATTATTACTTTCCCCTTTCTCTTGATTTTCATCTGAAGCATCTGAAATGAGATATTTAGGCCCCAAGTAACAATATTTACTTCATGAAAGTTGTGTTCGTACGGAACTCATATTCAGATTGTTTGCTCGAGTTGATTGAATTCCGGATTATTCGTTCAATATGGGCCAAAATTTGCAAATACACTCGTGTCGTAGCGGGCGGAAATTACTGTCCAAATTTTGCCAACCAAACATGTTGTGCTGCTGGTCACTCAGATGATACTCATGCAAAGCAGTTTACAGTATTCTTCATATTGATCTTTCACGGAGATAAGTTATAAATACTTCTGTAGTTTTCATAAGGATTTTATTTCCTGATAAGTAATTTTAAATCTTGAAGCTCTTAGATTTCGCCAAAAAGTGATTACATACTTCAGGAAAAGAAAACAAAAATTTTACAAGTTAATTCATTAACGCATCATGAGATTCATAAAAGATACTTTTATCCCCCACAATTACAAGAATCTCCTAATATATCTACTATTTTTGCCAGACATTCATATGTATGCCAAAGTCAAGCTATCTCAATGGACAATTGAACTATTATCACTTGATATTATCATATTAACGCTGATCGATCGCCGCATTGAGAAATTACTGAAAAATTAGAAGCAATAGGTAGCATTTATGAATGAAATGGTGTTTAAATAAATTCAGTGTTTAAATATTTGTAGAATATTATTTTTCTCGAAGTGTTTATACCTACAAATAAATCTAAAGCAAGCGTGACGAAGATGTTGGGAATCCATGAAACAAAGGAGATTACAAGTTAGACCGCGATTTATTCAAAGAAACTACATTAGTGGAATTCGATATTGTGCGACTCGGCCGATCGAATAATCATTATGAAATACATGAGTGCTCTGAAGAGTTTCCGACATTACGCCATTTCACGACATGGTTTCTGAAAATTTTCTGAAGATTTCAGAAAAATCTGGGGTCGGAAACTTTCCAGACCACCCTAAGATGCATACATGCCGAAAAAAGTCTCTTTGAGGACTCATACTTTCCGTGAATCATGAAACTACAACAAGCTAAATAAGATGCTCAAATTTTCGGACCCTGCCACACGCCGAAATGCGGTTTTCAGGATATTCCTGAAGATAGATAATATTTTTCGACGAATACTGTATGATGAAAATTTACGGGAACATGTGTAACCTAATGCGTTATTAAAGATTTTGACAATCTATTTGGTGCCAATTATGGCCATCAATCCAGCAGAGCTAACGTTCAAGTCTTACATCTCACAGAGGTCTGAGAGAAGAAGAATATAAGTCAAAATAAGTAGCAGAAATTCAAGTAAAAGAAAATAGCAACTCCAAAAATCGTTTCAGCGGAATGTCGTTGTATATAACTCGAATATTATTATGGTCTCAAACCCAAAAGAATCTCTGATAAAAAGACTACATAATGATCCATTTTCACAATTTTGGGAAATTGATTCACTGCTTTCCTGATCTCCTAGTTGGAAGATTACGTGAAGATTCTTTATCGTAAGATTATAAAATATTTGTCCACGTTAGTTTTCTCTCTTCTCAGCAGGTCTGTAATTACAAAGAGCTCCTTGTTGCTCATTTCCCTGAATCAGAGCAGCTTAAAGATGTAATCGCCAACGTAGTAGAAAGGCGAAATATCCAAGTCAGGAGTCATGGGCTTAACCTCATTTCATGAAAAACAACTTTTCATTTTATGTACCTTCAGATGAGATGGGATACTTTGTTTCCTCGCATTCACATTTTAAGTCGCTACAGAAGTAGAGACACGGCCGGGCAATCCTTGAAAAAAATCCCTGTTGGAGTGCATTTGCAGCTCCTTGGTTTATTTTATGTCTAAACTTAGTTTCTAAGAATATTTTTGGATGTAATTTACTTATAAATTTATAGACGAGTTTCTCTTCTCTTTCGAAAAAATGAATCCTAAGTTTTTATTCTAGCAGACTTTGGCTAACTGAGTAGTGACTTTCGTTGAAGACCTTTGCTGAATTTACGTTTGCTACATGCATCTCTATATCCATCTGCGTCACCATATATACGATATGTCTATATATTAAGTTGGTTTAAATGCATCAAAATAACGTACAGAGCGTTCCGAAGGTAGAACCTCAAAATTAATGGGGTAGTCTTACCTCAAAATATACGGCAGAGTAAAAGAAAAATATTACTTCAACCAGAGGATACTTAATTTTCATATTTTCGGCATGTCCTCTTTTTCAATCGATCTGGGATGGTAACAAAGTCAAACAGAATAGATATTATAACAGTATTGATGGTAATCTGTTTTAATATGTATCAATTTGGATCGCTTTTGTAATCAGTCATAAAATCATTGTAATAGAGGATATTACATTTTCTATTATCTGCTGAAACAAAAAATGTACGCTATAACCTGATCTGTAACATAAATTGTGGAAATCGATTCCCAGTTCAAATACTGCGCTCGACTGAAGAATCTTCACGAAATTTACAGTTAAATTATTTACCCAATGTAAATTTTCTCAAATTGCATGCTTTAGTCATTTTTTCTTTTATGGACGTAAATTGCGTTTAAATTATGCTTGATTTCATAATTTCATCCCTTTAATTATATTTTTCTTGGTAGAATTTGAAAACTTATGGACTTTCTCCTGATTTTTATTATGGAAGATGAATAATTTTACATAATTCACCCCTGATTTGAATTAAAATCGGACCTCGTAAGAACCTAAGGCATTGCTCGGATTGGATGCTTTTCATTTTAACTCGATTGAATTCAAAACTAAATCTGGAGTACGACTCAAATATAAAAATAAAGGCTTATTTTATTCCTTTACAAGACCTTCCCTTTAATGTATGCCTATAAATAATTTTACCTTTCATATTATAGAACTATCTACTTAGTAGATATTTTGGAAACTTTTGTTTTCTAATGTCAACAGTATCAAATCGCATGCTATATATCAATTATTGAAACATTTATTATTTGAAACTTAAGGTCTATTTCTCCATATGTTGTCAAATGAGAGAACTTCAACAAAATTTTCATTCTTCTCACATTTTAAAGGAAATTTATATTATACATTTACATATATAATTTTAGTTTTTTTTTCTGTTTGCATCTCGATATTTGGATTCTTACTTGAAATTCTTCAATCGATTTTTTATGGACGTAAATAACGGATAAAAACGATCCTAAGATTCATAATATCATCCTTTATTTATGCTTTAGATGTTCTCGGTAGAGTTTAATGGTCTTCGATCTCCCTTTATGAGCGGATAAACCACTCATGAAGACTTCAAACATGAGGAACTCTTTTATTTATGGACGAGATTAGCTTGGTTATGAGGGAACTCTTGTCGAGAGGACGCTTTGAGAAGGAAAGGTCAATATGGCCTCCTCTACTTAAACAGGAATGTGTGACATTTCAAGCGTATGAACAATCTCCTCAAATCTACCTCCATATTTACCTTACTTCGACCTATATATGTATGATTGTGTTTTACCAGTGTTCTCTCATTCCTCTCGCTGTATCAAAATTATCCTTTGCTTATACCCTATTCAGATTTGCTTCATGTTAGCTTACCAAGTTTCCTTCCTAATATCCTAATTTTGTGTTTCACAGATATTATGGATTATATTATCGTCTTTAGCTGAAATCGATTACCATAATTGTTCCTCGTTTTATATAAAAATTTAAATCTCTATTTTTTTATTCATTTAAAGCGAAATATATTGAAAACACTCCCTCCTTTTTACATATGATTCAACATCGCGTAAGACGAATATAAGACGGACTATATATGAACAATCTTCTACCAGATTTGATCGACCGAAACTTGTTTAATGCCTGTATTGCCGTCCTCTCATTTTATCTGACTCTCTTACTTGGAGCGATATATTTGTGAGAAGACATCATATCGCATATAGGCGTAATATTTTTATCCCACTGTCGGATCCGATAGACAGCTCTGACAATGAGATAGAGTGAGATATTCCTATCAGTTTTGTCTCAGAGCAGGACGTTAGATTAAAAATTCCCTTGCCAATCGTTGAAATCTCAAGTTGCAAGCATTAAAATAAATAAATATTAGAATAAAGTAGAAAGGGAATGCAGTGAGCATGGAGAGATCTGAAGCGGTCTCTTCCCATTAAAATTCATTATTCTTTCCTAATTGTCTATGCGGTAGAAACGGCTTTATTATGGAAATCATCACTGCGAAAATATAAGGATAGACGCTTTGATTGTCCAAAAAGCAGACTATTCATAAACAAAATGACGAGAAGGTATCCGATATTGCATAACAGTAGTACTGCAAGTAGACCGAACAAAAGAAGATTCCTATTTTAGGCAAAAATTAAAGAGCCCCTTTCCTTTTGTTTTTTAATGTAAAATAAATAAAACTTTGTCATCCCGGTTACGAATTTATTTCGCTTACAACTCATCTAAAAATTCATTTGGTCTCTTAAACAAGTCTTACTGTTTCTCCTTTATCATCCTGACTTCTCCCTCTGCAGTACAGTTATTTCCAATACCGCTGGCTCCTTTATTTACAGTCACACCTTACCTTTTTCTACTCTTAGACTTACTTTCACATCACTAAATATATATTCATTTTATAAATATATACCGTGATATATAAGATTGAGTTTTATTATCGATAGACCACGGGAACATTCTTGTGATGTATTATAATGTCCTTTAGTTTTTGCTGCTTTTGATATTACATTTTTCACAAGCTTAATTAGTTAGCTGCGATTCAACATGTCACTCCATTCTCGTGCATTACTATCATTATTATTATTTTTTATTGATGAGAGAAATTTAACAAACGCGATATTGATAATAATGCTCATTTTATTATCCTATACGTATACTCGGAGAGTTAATGCCCAAATAGAATTAAAGTTTAGAATTTGATATTTTTATAATTTTATTAATCAACAAAAATGTTTTCAAATATTAGTAAAAATACGAATCTTAGAATTATTTTTGATTGTCATTTCCATAATTCTAAATGGCAAGATGTACCTTCATATACATGATATGCTAGCAATGTTATTGTCACCAATATTATCAATGTCCATCAAACTCTCCATGAAATTAAATTTTAGAATAATATTAATAACTAAGAAATATATCAAAGTTTTGTAGAATAAAAATCCACGCAATAAGGCTTAGAAGGATAAGATATATACTATCATGAATATACATAAATGTATAATAACATAAGTTAAAATAACTTCCGTCATTTTTGAGGGGGGAATTAGTTTTAACGTATTACATTCGACAAACAATCTTCCTCCGGATTTCCCCTTTTGTGCAATTCACAAATTTACTTTCATCCCAACTCTTGCCTTCTCACCTGTTTTATCCACAACCTTCCTTCATCAGCAAAACCCTCTCATCCACCTCTCCCTACCCTTAATTCCTCCGAATCCCTTAAATTAAGCCATCCTTAAAGTGCCCCTCGTCGGCATCTATAAGTTTGCTTCAATTATTCACAATCTGTTAAAATAGAAACGAACTCGATCGAATCGATTCGGAATGATGAATTTAGTAGTCGATCCCTTTCTCGTATCGGGAATGTTAATTTTGTGGCAAATTTACGATGCACTGCTCCGTTAAACGGAGAATAGGTATTATATCAATGCGGGGAAACGAACGGCGATCTTTGCTATTTATGAAGCGTTTAAAGCGCGTTTTCCACTTTGACAGTTTTATAAGTTAATCAGTATCAAAATTACTTACACCACAGAATAAAGGTATGATAATGAAGATTTGGTTTCAGTTTTGATTCCTTTCGATTTTTCGGTGATGCCAACCGATCTGATTTAAGTTTTCGTTCATATTTGGAACCATTCGGCGAATTGTGTTACTATGTGTCTAAACCGACAGTAAAGCAAATGCGTCACGTTTTAAACTTCTGTGCTCGTGAAGAATTCCTAAATTGAATCACTATCGGAAGCTGATTATTTCTACACCGTTTAAAACATACCACTTGTTTTTGTTAGAATCGAGTGCAGTCATTTTGGATTACATAAAAACCTAATGGTAAAGGGTGGCTGACGGTTTCACAAAAGATTGGATTGCGAAGAATTTTAATGTTTACACAGTTTTGAATACGATTCAAATCTTCAAATATATAGTACGAATCAGATGTAAAAAATTAAGGATTGTTTTCTTCTTTTAATGGGCTTCCTCTTAAAAAGATGTCTGTAGTTTATTTTACCTTTCAATTGCACAACTCTTCACTTAGTAGATGTTTAGGAATTTCTTTTTATGTCTACAGTATAAAATTACATTCTTCAGTTAAGTTTATAGATTTTGCTATACATCAATGCATAGTATTTTCATTTTCTGAAAATCTGAAATATAATCTGAACATTTTCTGAAAATCTGAAATATAATCTGAACATTTTCTGAATTTTTTCTGAAAAATAGTAGCTGCACCTGGCTATAATCCTTTTCTGGGGAATTGCACCCGACGGCATTCGGCGATTGGAGAATTTCTGGTTTTCATAGTATTTAAATTCCAAATTGTCTGTTTAGATGAGATAACTGCAACTAAAATTTAATTTTTCTTACCTTCGACATTAAATTTATATCCGAGAAAAGGAAGATCATTTGCGTAATTTTTGGATAAAATTACGATAACCTTCATATACTGCAGCGGAGCATTTTAGGGTACTTTAGAACGGAAATTTGATGAAAATTTCAGCAATTGAATATCAATATCCGTACACTTGTATTACTCAATTTGTTGAAAATTTCAGCAATGGAATATCAATATCACTTGTATAACTCACTGACAACTTCTGTCAGTTGTTTTCAAATTTCAAAACAAAGATTTTCTCCATTACTACAATAACTCCAATCCGCTTATCCATTCAACATCCCCTCGGAATAATATCTGATTAATGAACGGATAATTTCGGACTGAAGTTAGCTTCCATTATTTAAAAAAATAAGATGTACATTTTATACTTTGTCGAAGTGTCGTTCAACCTCAACTAATTGAACGCCAGTCAATTGATCGATTCTGTCTTCCCAACAATGTTCACAATTTGTGTGGAAAGCTGATGTTCGCTACGCAATTTAATTTCTCGAGGGCTCCTCATATTGAAGACATATTCTACTTTTCATTCGTAAGAAATTGGTCTTACGAGTCCTCTGTGAACTTTTAAGTGATAATTGGAAAAGCCGAGATTCGCTTTAACGAATGCCAACTCAAATCCAAATATTCCCTTTCTTTCTTCATACCACAAGCCGATGCGTTCCCAAATATATTTCGGCCCGTTATTCCCTTCTACTCGTAGGCCACATTCCGTTTTTTATTTTGTCTTTTTTGCCTTTGTTGGGATTCAATAGAAAAGGGAACTTTGCGAGAGTTTTCTTAAGAAACTTCTGAGGATTCGGACTATAGAATTAAGCTGTCGAAAAGAGAGGGAAAACTTTATTAAGTGAGAAAGAAGCGTACGGAACGTATTTTCTGGAAAAATAGCAAATATTGAAGCACATCAGCTTGGCTTCGCCACGGAAGGAGAAATACCATTCAACGAAAATACTTCCCAAATTTTGTTTGTGTATGATTTCCTTTTCATAACGTTCGTCTGTGAAAAATATAAATGAGTCTCTTACGTAAATGTAACCGTATTGAATTCGGCAATGATTATAAATTTTACTTTGAATACCTTAATGTATCTTTTATTCTTTTGAAAGAGATAAACTTCGTAAAATGCAATACTCTGGTTTATGGAATCAATTAACGAACTTGAATTGCAATTGATATAGCTCCCAGCAGTGAATCAATATAGGCTGGACACCCCAATTTGCCTCATCAAGGCTCACGTATGCATTGGAATCTACCAGGATATGGGTTGTTCTAATGGGACAGCATCACTGACTTGGCTAATTCAATGCCTATTCTTGGTTTTTTCCTGTTAAATAGGCATTGACACTAATCACTCGCTGGGATAAAAAAAATCTTCCCACTCTTACGAATTCTGTGTAATGGTATGTGCGAAGTGTTTAATTCCAATTATTACGGCTTTAAGCACTATTAAGTTTAACTTCTAATTATTATCTTAAAACAAGAGAAAGAAATTCTGTGGGATTATTCCTTAGAAAACGTACGACGCTGTCTCATTTTATATATTTCTACAACACACCGCCAACTACTGTGAATTTTACTTTGAATATAATAATTATAATACAAATCAATATCGAGAAAACTATTCAGAAGAAAATTCCTATGATATTTCAGTAATAATTCATCAGTTTTCTTTCCAGTTCATCGTTCCATCGGGTTTTTCTTCGTATAACACATTTTAATACATAAAGTTTTCTTCGTCCTAACACAGCTTGATAGAAAAGGAAAATCTAGTCATTATATCGACAATGATTTCAAATCTCGACATAGCGTTTCGACTATTCACCACCGTCCCATTGTAACGATAACACATTCTCATATTCCTTTCTTATTATTTTTCTTTTATTTTAGCTTATTATACTGCTCTTATCTTATAATTCATATTTAAATCCTGTTCTTTTCTGTATTTCTTTGTATAATTAATGTGCAATGTCCTTTTTCTGTTTATTTTTCTATACAATCGTTTCCTGAAGTTCTATCTTTGCGATAGTGTATCAGTATCTTTTATTTATTGTTTATAGTTAAAATTGAGATAACTAACTATGTTCTTGCTAGTTTTTCAAACCCTTATTCTTGCAGGAGTAATGATTCCTAAAATGGCGTATATTTTTCGAACTCACAAAGTATTCTTCTTCTTCTGTGCACTTTTTTTCTTTCTTTCTTTCAACTTTTATACGAAAAAGGTCGTTAGTCTCAATCTCGTCCCTATAAAATTCGTCTTATTATTGTTATAATAATAATTATTATTATTTTCTTAAATAAGCAATTTTTTCCATTATAAAATCTGTTTTTTCACATATATATTTCCTTTTCTTCATAATCTCTCTCATCCGATATTTCCCTTCCTTTTCCATACCGCACTACTCTTCTTGAAAACCAACCTTATGAAGCTTATTCCGATGTCTTCCTGTGTGATTTCTAGTATATCTTCCTAAGTTTTCTTTAATCCATTCATTTTCAATTTTCGGAGATAGTTGAAGACTTGTGTGTCTGTTGGAATTCATTCTTAGAATGTATCCATATAAGGCATATATTCTTTTTTAATTATATCTGTAATGTACTCAATACGGGTATAAAATTCGCTATTGTGGCGTTTTCTGTATTTTTCTCCTTAATTCGCCGAAATACGTTCTTGTGAAATGATTTCTAATTCTATCATTTTCTTATTCAGAGTGTGTACATGAATTCTGCGGAGTACACGTAAAATGCTCGAATCAATGTTGTTGTTTTTATTATATACTCCTTTTTATTATTTCGCGTGGTTCGATTGCTCTATTTTCACCGTCCTCAGTGTTTGGTTAATTCGCATCTCTTCGAGTTTTCTTCTCCAACTAAACTTCCTCACTTACTTCTCCGTTTCAGAATCCTAAAAATTCCCTTTCATTTCTCTCTGTCGAGGTTTTGCTTCAACTTTCGTCCGAAAGCCTTCGAGCGCACTTCGCCAAAAAATAAAAGTATTAATTAGTCCGGAAACTTTCCTTTTCTCCTATCGACGAACCGCAGCGATCGGTCGAATCCTACGAGACTTTTTTTGCTATTTTTCGTTCTGAAATATCTTGTAACCTAATTTTTTACGTACCTCATACTGCTCGTTCTTCATTTATTTTTTATGAAACCCTTTTCTTTTTGTATTCGCTATAGAAAGCGTACATTTATTGATTTATGCTTCCATATACCTTAACCTATCTTTTTCATAATCTTTAATAATACCAATATTTTTGCAGGTTTTGTATATTACAGCTTATAACAGCTTTTTTCCTGCTGTGGTGAACTTTTTCCTAAGAGACTTCTTCTAGACTTTTAAATCAACATATTGGTTTACTTCTGGGCTTTTTTTCTTTCAGATTTTACATGACAAATAGTTAGATATACGAAGAGATTATATATTCTTGCCCAAATAAGGAGGCTTTATTACTATTATTATTATTACTTACAATCATGAAGGAGTTTTCTCAATCAGCCTGTTTCAAATTATTAATTACACGTCTTTCAAGGATTAAAATCAACTGGTGTATGAAGAGAGAAGGAAACGATTTTCGTAGATGGGTATTTAGCATTTTAATAACGTTTACATAATTTTTTCTTAGAACACATTTCACGTGTTGTTTGACGTTCTATGAAATTCGTTGACATTTCTAACTGTATTACCAAACATGATAGATATTTTTAGAACTTAAAGTAACATAAATGTAATATTTCCTCTACATCTAATGGAAGAGGAGAATGGATAAGAATAAATATAGCTATAATTATTTCATACGTACGGATCACTATTTTACCAAGCAATATAAAAAAATGATTAAGTTTCTTTCTATGAGAGAAAAAGGATATTTAGTCTTCACTCCGCCTCAAAAACTCTTTTTATTATAATTATCTTATTATTATTAAACTGGCAGTTTAGAATCGAAAACGATATTCTACGATAATAATAAAAACGTATGCTCAATTTCCCTTCTTTTGGTATCAGTCTCGATATCGTACGATCAATATTTCTAATTTAATTGTGCTAAAGAAAAGAAGTCTGCAATAGATCAAAATGAGTCTCACCGCCATTTATTATGAGAGTATTTTCAAGTAGTCTAGAATCCAACCAATTATATTAATCGACTACAGTCTGAGGTAGTTGAATTTTTTATTATTGGTGCTGTTGTTTTATAAAAATGTCTTGCGAAGGTACATACATACATATGGGCCTCCACCAGGAGTTGATCCCGGGACCACTGAATATTATTAATAAGTCCTTTCGGAGGCCTTTGAAAAGCGCACACCTTTCGAGAGCCGCGAGATAATATGTGTCGCCACAAAGTGACGTTACATAGCGACCTTAAGTACACATGAATTGACGGAAATGCCAACGAAGAATTACATCTCGCTATGATTTCGGTCGCAGGGTCAATATTCCGTCTATTTTGTGGACGAGTCCAAAGTATATATATATATATATATATATATATATATATATATATATATATATATATATATATAATTTTTATATTGGAAAACGATGCGATTCCACAGATTCCATGAAATAACTTACAATTTGATTCAAAATATTTAGGTATAGTTGCGTATACTCATTGTGAGCCAAACTGTATTTATCTATGATGTTTTCGATTTTGATATAATAATAATATATTTTATTTCGTCACGATTATATTAGCAGAACAGTATCTGAATTGAATTGGTGAAGTGTTAAAATGAAGAACATATACAAAGTTTGACATCGTAATACATTTGATACATATTCATTGTTACGCTTTAGAATGGATACATCAGTATATCTATCAAGATAATCCAATTAATGAACCAAATAATAACCCTTACGTAGTGATATTTTTTAAGACAATTTTGAAATCTTTTCTTATTATGAATGTTCTTTTTCAGCCTGTGACTATTCATCACAGTCAATTCCATGTTTTAATATGAAGTAGAATGAATCATGCAATAGCTTTATAATTTGAATATGTTCAGGAAATATGTCGCTGAAAAGCATTGGCTAAGTTTTCCTCTTTTAAGGTTGATACATCACCAATTTTCGCCTCAACTTTTCATGACTCCCAAAATAGGAATACTTTTAAAAGTACAGCTAAGCTTATCTAACAAACATAATTGAGAATTGAATCAGAAACGGCTTTAAAGGCGGATGCGCTAAGCTATCCGGAAGCTCCGCCTTGAATTCCAATGATTAGAGCATAACACTTTTCAGGAAGATCATATGTATTTGAAGCCGCAATCAAACTTATCTTCATTAATAACTAACATTATTCGAGTCAACTCCAGATATAATTAAATTGGTCTCAGGATGCAACACCAAACTGTTTATAAAGTAGGGTGTGAATAAGAACGAAATTAGAAAGAGTTTTCACCAACCCTTGCCACACCCCTTCCAGCTATCGATGAAAAAGTTAATGGGAGGTCCTTTGTTATGAACCCTCTAAAATTTATATCCTTCACTTGAATATTGGATGGATGTTCCTGACTTTTCATTCTAGTTATTTGCGTATTTTTAAGTTGATTGGAGGAGTCTATGCTTAATGTTCTACTTGCAATTCAATAGTAGTCAACATGGAAAACGTATTTGTCACTGTAAATTCCCGTGTTATCACCAAGTGTCTTGGTTCATATCATAAATGTTGTAAGAGATCTTATCAACTGGACGTCACTCAGAATGTTTACATTTCAGCTTCTCATGCACTCTATTCATTTTACATTAGTCTAATTATGTTTGGTTTATCTTATGCGGAAGACGTACAAAAATCAAGGATAATACATTAATTATAATTACAGCATAATCAAATGTTCCTTTAAGTACCCCTCTTGGTAATTTAAGGGTTATTAATCAATCCTTAGAACTTTCCAAAAAGCAAAAAGATTAGTTTTCTAACACGACGCGGCATTTATTCACAGTGCGGTTGGTTTAGGAAGGGAAGGGACTTTTTTAATCTTCCTGTGTAAGGTTTTTTATTAATGAATGTGACTATTTCTATTTTCAGGTAAGTTTCCCGATAATTTACAGCGGCCTGTTCTTCAGCATTATAAGCTTTGTGTGAGTACACTCTTTCAAGTTGTTATTCTCCTAAAGTAATTCTCTTTTATATTACTTTCATAAGCTAACTACAATTATGAACCGATCAAACCTGTACCTGTTGCGTAGTAAATGAATTTATCTTAAATACCGAACGAAATAAAATAAACGAAAATACCACGAACGAAATAAAAATAAACGAAATACCATGAACGAAAGATTTTTAGTTGGGTAGGACAATATGACGGAAACTTCTCATATTTTAGTCACTCTGGTTCCTCCCTTCTTAACTAGGGTTTGACCAAGTTGTATCTATCTTTCCAAATGTTTATAAATCAATATTTGCTGTTGGAGCTATTGAGATGGACGTCAATATCCCTGAACAGCATGGCAGTGTTTGATTTTTTTAAAACGTTAAGATCACTTCGTATGCATTTTTTGACTTAGCTTGCTGACACGAATTTTCATGACTGTATCGAGGAATGTTATTCCGCTGAATATAGGATTTTATAGCCGCATCCGAAAACACGTTAGAGATATGAATTTTTAGATATTCAGGAATAAAATCTGAGCGTTTCGCAAAATCTGCGCGGGCGAATTCGCGGCGAAGGGAAAATGATGATCCAAGGATTGACCGCCCATTGTATCGGCCCTTTAATTTAATTATTTAGAGAATTCTTTCGAGTTTTAAAGTTGTGCTTGAGAATGTTTAATCCGAGAATCATGAATTCACATCATCGGATGAAAATACGAACTTTGGAGGTGACGTCCGAATAAACAGAAAACATTAATTCTTTTGATGGTTAATCGAGCATGAATCGTTCACTCTCTTTAAACGGCACATGATACGTGAATATGATCGAGTATATCCGGAATAGAAGACGAAATTTCGTAGTTCACTTATGGCCTTATTACATTAAGGCATTTCCCATATTGACATTTGCGTCAAAATTTGATCTATACTTCAAAAATACTAGGAAGCAGGGTTGCAGGTAGACATGAATCGTAACTTTAATTCTCTCTCTTTTCTCTTTGGTACAACGAATTAAATATCTATTTTTACCTACATAATACTTTATTGACGAAGGAGTTTAAATATCAAAATCAAGTAAATTGCAAGGTTTTCTTTAAGGATAACTGTTTGAAATATTTCAAGTCAAATAATTTATTCCTTAAATGATCTCAACCTAATCTAATACGATGAGAATCTTTCTTTGTTAATTTTAAGTAAATCTTAACTTCAAATTTACAGAAAATTTAGAAATGATTCAGATTGCCAACCCAAATATTTGGATGGATTTTGAAATTTTGCATCATTTAATCGAATCGCGTTATTTTTTGTAAAAATTATTTTATTGAAAATTTATCTTCTAGCTCTTATTAATCATGTAATCTTTGGTATACAAAACCGTAGTAATGTAGAAGATCTGTCACTAAACATTATCTTTACCCATCTTAGTTTGCCAATTTCTATTTGAGAATGTTTAGAACATCGAATATTACCGTGTGAGGTGATGTTTTCTGCTTTGCCCTACTTTAATGAGAGTTACCCATCTTTAGGCGCGATACTTGATAGCGTTTAATACTCACACAAATATTTGCGAATGAAAATGTTGTATTATCGCGGTCTTTCGTATTTCAATATTTCGCTGATCCCTTTGGCTTGTAGTGGCGCAACAACACGTTACAAAGTTATCGAACAAAGAAATAATCAATGTAATCAATTTGGTGAGACCCGCAGTACACCGCGGTAAAATGGGAGCCATAACTGTACTGTGTTTTGTACTTGTAATATACACATGTGGAATAGTATAATTTAATTTCATATTAATCAGAAGTGTATCATTCACGCGTGCAATAGCATTTTATGAAAAATACAGCGATAAAATTTCCTCTCAAGAAAATGATGCTGAGGATTGTCTGTCGCGACAGCTATGTGCTGCAATCGAATAAAGAGGCCAAAAATGGATTTTTAGGTTTGGTGTTAAAATGTCGCATATTAATTCATGAAATATGAAATTTCAAGATTTATTATACTATTTTCCGTTATTCGTACGCACTAACAAGATACAGGGCGACCAATTTCCCCAGAAAAGTAGTTTCGGATTTTTGTAAAATGTTCGCAGTTACGAAAAGCTTTTAATGGAAATTGTTGAAAAAATTGACGATGCAGTATTCTAATATTGATTTTTATCTTTTTATTCGTAATAGTCGTAGTGTTGAAACGACTCGTCATTTTCATATACTGAATTCGCAAATTTTTTATTCAACGTTAAGTCTTATACAGGTAAAATTCCAAAATAATATCACTCTATTAACAAATAATAGTAGAACAACACAAAGCTATAACAAGGCTTAACTTACAGAAGATCCCCTGGTATACATTAGCGACAATACAATTACATACATATTATTACAATATTGTGTTTAAATACATTACATTTTATAATAAATTTATGCATGTCTAACTAAACTCTTTAATCGTTTTCAGTAAGGACTTGAAGACCTCTTCAGATAACACATTCCATTCATTTACTTTTTTATTAAGAATACAGTGGTTGACCACTCCCTTACTTTGTTTCCTTAAATTTTCATAATGAGAACATAATTTGGCTTCTCTCATTCTTGTTACTCTGTCCTCTCCATTTTGTCGATTAAATACATACATATCTTCTTTCTATTGCACCCTTTCAATTTTGTTTGTATTAGTTTTTGTTCGGATCCCATACATTTTTAGCGTATTCTATTCAAATTTTTATCCTATTCGCTAATTATTTTCTATTCTGTCATTCAAAATCATCGAAATTTCCTTCACTCATGCAATGAAACTTATATGAAAGAACACGGCGATAATGAATGTGATATGCGTATTTGATACCCGTCGTCGTTTCAATGTAACGAAATAGAAAAAGGGAATGAGTCGGGGCGAAGGATTCGTTTGGATGAATAATTGAGTGGATCGAATAAGAGCGGTAGCATGCAGTAAAAGCCATGTAAGACGCACTCTGTAAATATTTAATTCTGCCGTAAATTCTTCGTAAGACATGATTTAAATGGAAGGATTCCCATGAGAAATCATTAGGAAAAAAAATCAAAAGGAGAAGAGGATTCCAAATCAGTGTATCTGCGAATTAGAATATCTTTTAGTATTAGATCAATGATGAACATTTTCTATTCAGAGGAAACTGTTCATGTAAACAACTTCATTCAAATGCTTCCTATGAATAGAAAATACGTCTTTCCTTTGGGGCGAACATAAAGGGAGGTTTTACGGCGTGGGATGGATAAAAGAAAGTTGGAAATAAACTTAAGGGAATATTTCCTTGGGACACGTAAAGAAATTGCGTACGGCCCCTTCTCTAATAGTAAAAGGCTCGGTAAATGTTAGGAAGATACATTAAACTTGTATAGAATGTAGTTCAGAAATATTGTATATTATTCATTATTTATACCAGAATAACTCTCAAGATTGAATAAATTGAAGGTGTAGTTTAATGAGATGCAGTGAGTGAATGGTTCATAACGCACATTGTCACTACTTATTAATTTATCAAATTGCATTAATGGTCATTTCCCTCCTTATCAAAAGGATTCCTTTTAGAATTCCTTAAATATAGTATTTAATTTAGCAATTCTCCATCAGCACATTTTCATACATATATACCAATACTCTTTTTGGCGCATGTGGTAGGGAATGTAAACGAAACCTAATATGAAGCTTTCAGCTGCGTTAATACACCGTACCTTTTGGAAGTCAGCAATAAGGCAGTTTCCAAAATTGCCTTAAAAATCTATTCGCAGCAATAAGGAGATATCGAAGGACAGTAATTTTTTCTTGGATATTAATCTAGAGATTTTTATCCTCAAAATTAAAAGGTAGGAAAAGTTAATATATCACGAAAATTTTCTACAAGAAAACTGTATCCTGTTTAAGTATAGTTTTGCACAATACTGGAGACCTAATAAATATTGACGTGTTAAATGCTGTTTAATAAAATAAAAAATAAGGAAAGTTAGCCATAAAACTTAAATGTCCTTTGCACGTTATCTATTATATATAGTTACTTCTTCGGATATACCTATATGTAGGGGATACAAATACGAAGCATGTTCCACAAGTGACGACGTACTTGTCGGCAATATAGGAATCAAAATCTCGGAGGTGCCGTAGTTTTCTATTGTACAGTGGAAGAAATGTAACTAAATGACCGTGAGTTCGACGCCAGGTGGGTGCGAATTTCTCCTGTATAAAATGTATTGCGGACAATTTTATGATTTTTTTTAATGCTTTCCCGATAAGCTGGAGAGATAGAACCTGGAATGGGAACAGAGTTGAAAACATTGATTCACGCAGTTCACCGTTTCTCTAACTATCCTTGGTTCGATGCCAGAACGTCATTTCGATTCTACCATGCATTTCAAAAGGGGATAACGGAAACTTATTTTTGAACCTTCCCGATAAGATAGTAAATTGAAACATTGGAACAGTTCAGAGTGGCAATTAGCTAACGTTAATATGCAGTTCTGAGTTCGTAGCCAGGCGGTCTTTTGCGCGAATTTTCGAAAATTATTTTGAGGCTTTTCTCGGGGCGATAGAGCAGTCAAAATCACGGAGTTTTCAGATAAGATAGTCTTCTGTAGTAACAATACAAGAAATGTTACCGAATGAGTGTTGGTATAGTGTATACAATATATATATACTAAAGCTATTATAAAAAGGGTATTTTATTATGTTACTTGATAATGCATCTTACATCTTTCTCTTCAAGTTTTAAATGCCAAATTTTTAACTTTACTATATTTCAGTTTATTTATGATTTTTTTATTACATATTGAAATTTATGACAATATAGGGATTCAACTTGCCTTTTAATAACAATTATATATTTTATTATTCTGTATTTTATGATATATTATTTGTGGTATTTTTTCTTTCTACGATTTCATTCCTTGTGATATGATAGCTACTGTGAACTGCTTTTTTTAGTTTGTAACAAGATGGGTGTATCCCGTTGATTAAATAAATAGATATTAATACAACACGCGACTAGTTTCTATGCTAAAGCATCATCTTCAAGCGAAGAAGTATCTTCTAAAACGAGTAATTTAAAAAATGTTATTTAATTACTTGCGAACCTGTGGAGTTTATTCTTAGTGCTGTTTTAGTAATTAATGCGGTACGTTTTTCCTAAAACAACGCATTGCTTCTATGAATATGTCCTATTGTTTCCCGTATTCATTCTTCATTTCTAATTAAAATTGCTTCTTTTTAAATATACTTGAAGCTTAAGCATCTGAGCTAGTCGTATGTTGAGTCCTTACAGCGTAGTACTTCGCAAAGTATAGTTTCCCATTGACAAATGTTCCTGATTCATTTATTTTTGCTATACAACAAAGTTACTCTCGAATCTG
Organism: Pachydiplax longipennis; assembly: GCA_036926295.1. Lineage (NCBI taxonomy): Eukaryota > Metazoa > Arthropoda > Insecta > Odonata > Libellulidae > Pachydiplax > Pachydiplax longipennis. Next base: position 4,347,189 of record JAVFKF010000024.1, on the reverse strand, counting down.
TGAATTTTAAAAGATATTATTTACATCTTTGTTTGCTGTAAAATATATATCATAATCGACTGCAGAAGAACGCTGCGGATATTACCTATACGTTAACTACTTCTTGGGATTAAATTAGTATCACATTGCCCTATCAATGCCACAACTGATTTGAATACATTTCCAGATGTATGCAGGCAGACCCACGCTGGCAGCGAGATTTATAGTGGGTGAAAATGGATATCAGATCCACTTTAAAAGTAGTGATGTAGCTTAGCTTGTTAGCAGAGACGTTGTGGTCATGTAATTGTTGAGAACAGTTTGGGTAGAGTAATGACCTGTTCCTTATATTCTCAGGCTTGAGAAGGGCCTTCGTACACCACGAGTAGTGCCGAGATCGGAAAATCAAGATTGATAGTCTATACGGAGGTAAAGGTCTTCGTTATTTAAGGAAATATTAGTACGGAGTTTATTAGTATTTTACCGCTCATGATTATCTGTAACACGTAAAATCCGAAACTTCATTCAAACTATTTAAGAAGCCAATAATTAAAAAAGTACTTATTTTATTACAATTAACAATTATTTTATTTAAATAGCTACAAAAGATGAATAGCTTATCAATCTCCTCCAAGGTCCATATCAAGGTCCTCCTGAGCCAGATAAGAACCATCATAATGTGCCTAATTTTACATTAAATGTTAATTAAAGAAAATTAAGATTATAAAGTATGTTTACATAAACTTAGAGAGTAGTTGAAGATTTACAATGTTACATAATTAACGGTGTTAAACACTACATAATTTAAAATATTACTTACAGTCCTACTATTCCGAGTTGCAATTTTAATGCTCATTATCTAGCAATCAATTTTTATTTTCCTTTCTCTAGCATTAAGATGAAGAGGGTGTTGGTTGAAGATGATTGGAACCACTGCATTTCTGTTTTGGGCACCATGATGGTTATAAAAATGAGGAAAAAAGAAAACGATGCGAAAATAACAAGCACACAAATGATATACACTACCGATCAAACGCATCAAAAATAACATGTACCATAATTACAGTACATAGTCAACGTCTATGAAAGATTAGGCAGAGTTAAATTAAATACAACGATATAACTCATATACGATTAATAATAATTATTAATTAGTAATGATACTTTTCATTGTTGTATGATTCGCTAAGAGATCAAACTGATCGCTACGAATAAGGCTCCCGGATAGTCATTTGGCGAAAGCAGTCCTGGGTTCGATTCCCGATGGGAGCTCACGTTCGAATCGACCTTAGCTGTCGGAGCACTTCTAGCAATATTACTACTAATACGAATAAGGCAACAGAATTAATGCAATTCGAGCAAATTCGGGGAAACCAAAATATATATAGCTGAAGTTTCTCCCTCTCTATCTTCGAAGGGTAGTATTTGTTATTGACAGCGACGCTATAAAATTCTTCCCGTCGCGAATGGAGATTATCATACTCTCGAAGGATCATTCAACTCTAAAGGAAAACAATGTTGAGTTGGAATTCGTAGAAAGTCCCATGAAATGAAGAGAAAATCAAATCAAAACGAAAATTCTGTGAGTACTTGTCAGTTTGCGCCGAAAACAAAAAGCGAATAAATAAATATTTTGCGCGAATCCGACATTTAAGGTCTTTATTTAGGCGAGATTGAGACGGATAAGTTTCCATCAAATCATCATGTCATCAATGATATTCACAAAAACATAAATAATATATGTGTGCATAGAAAAAAGTGAAAAGCTTTGTAAGTGGATATAAAATACCTAGAGTATTATTTTAGGAGATCTACAGAAGTAAAACACCAGAAAAGGAAAGGGAGTGTGAAAAACCTGCGCAAAATGTCTCATAGCACAAGCTGAGTTATGAAAAGGAAATCTGTATATAATCTGGAAATCACAAAAGTAATACTAAGAAGAAAATTACAAAACGTTTAATCTGTAACAGCGCACATTGTAATCCTCTTACAAAGAATGAAACTATATGAATCATAACAAAACTAGTATTTTGAATACACTACAAGAATATCCAAACAATAAAACTGATAAAGAAATGAATGTAGGAGTATTTTAAACGTAGTGAATAAAAAGGTAGTTGAGATATTGCAGTGGGCAGATTGAGTAACCTTATGTAGCGAAGTTGAAATACGAGACAGGATTTTATTCAAGCGGGGATTAAATTCTATAGAGTTTTTAAATAATTGAGATATTTCTCTCCTAAATGGGCAATCCAAATCCAAATCTAACATCTTCACTAGGAAGGAAATCAGAACTTTGAACTTACTACCAAGAAACCATATACGAGGGTCATTCGGAAAGTAGTACCCGTTCGTGAAATAAAGACACAAAAGTAAATATTAACAAACATAAAAAATTTTATTTGAAAGAGGATACTTTAAACTACTTCTCAACATAATCTCCAAGCAAATTAAGGCATTTGTCATAACGTGTGACAAGTTTCTGTATTCCTGCTGCATAGTCCTCCGCCGCCAGCTCATTGAGATACAGGGTCACTCCTTTAAGTTCTTCATCGCTGTCAAATCTTTTCCCCGCCAAAAAGTCTTTAAGCTTTGTAAAGAGATGAAAATCTGAAGGGGCCAAGTCCGGGCTATACGGTGGATGGTCGAAAGTTTCCCATTTGAATTGCTGCAAAAGTCTTTGTGTTATCCCAGCTGCATGAGGCCTGGCATTGTCATGAACGAGAATGACACCAGTAGACAATAGACCTCGCCGCCGATTTTGTATTGCCCGCCGTAATTTCTTTAATGTTTCACAATACGCATTGGCATTAGTGTCTCCACGGGCCATAAAATCAATAAGCAATACACCTCGTCGATCCCAGAAAATGGTTGCCATGAGTTTCCTGGTGGACAGAACTGTCTTGAATTTTTTTGGTTTGTTTGGTGAATGAGCATGATGCCACTCCATTGACTGTCGTTTACTCTCAGGTGATGCATAACAAACCCATGTTTCGTCACCAGTAATTATGCGAGTCAAGAAAGAGTCTCCTTCATCAGAATAACGTCCCAAAAACGTCAGTGCTGCAGCCATACGCTTGGTTTTGTGCTCATCTGTAAGCATGCGAGGGACCCATCTTGCACAAATTTTTGCATAATGCAGACGGTCTTTAACAATTTCATGAACAATTGTTCGAGAAACATTGGGAAAATGCTCACAGATGTCATCAATTGTGACGCGCCGATCGTTCCTCACGAATTCGTCAACTGAGCTCACCAGTTGGTCTGTAATGACAGACGGTCTCCCCGAACGCTCATCGTCGTGTGTGTTCCCCCTCCCCATGTTGAACTTGCGACACCACCGCCGAACAGACGACTCGTCCATTACATTGTCTCCATACACCTCCTTTAATTGGCGATGAATATCACATGGGCGAACATTTCTTGCATTGAGGAATTTAATCACTGCCCTCACTTCACAACTGGCGGCGTTCTCAATTTTTTTAAACATTGTAAACAATCACAGAAACAACACAGGCAATGCTAGCGTCACGCAACTTGGCTCAGAGAAGGCAGACAAGCCACTGAAGCTATCTGACCTTGTCCAGCGGCTACTCGCGTCGTCAGCACTTCATGCGGCACTAACGGGCACTACTTTCCGGATGACCCTCGTATTAATACAGATGAAATTTTAAAAATAGGAGTGTTCAATTAAAAGGGTACATATTAAAGAGTAAAAGTAAAATTCAGAACATAAATAAGAATATTCGAAAGTAGAGTTAGAATTATAATAAGAAAATAAAGGAATATAAATAAATATGTCTGGATTCCCTTTCTAACCGACGTGAAAGATCGAGTCAATCTATTATTGAAATATTGAAGACGTGAAGGGAATGCCTTATTCGTGTTTCCCCCGTGATGATTAAGAAATCACGAAGGCGTGCTCTTCTTTCGGAAACGACAACAAATCGATAAATAGCTATTTCGCTTATATATAATCCTATAGCGATTGGAAGTCCTGTGGGAGACCAATTTGGGGCACTCAAAAGTGACTCTCCTTCAATCTCTCCTAACTCACTATCAATGCCCTTTCATTCTTCCTTAAATCCATCTCTTCTTATTATTAACTCTCTTCTCTCCTCCAATATCTCTTTGGTTCATACTTCCTCTTCAAATTCTCTCCGCTCATCCCTTCATATTCATTTCCATCCCTTACTCTCTCATTATTCCACACCTCACATATACTTATTAATAATGACATATGAGAATAGGAGAGGGTTAACATCGCCTCGTCTATCTATCTTTCCTGTCCACCGCTTTCTATCATTTGTATCATATTTTGTACAGTAAAATCCGATTAACACGACTGTCGAATGACCAAGAGGAAACCTAGAGCGTCATAACCGGGTTGCGTTATGCAGGTTGCATTATAAAATACCTTTTGAAGAACTTAATTTTGCTCATTCTACAATGAAGCAGCTTTTACCAGATAGGCAATTTGGGAGGATATTTTACCAGCAGTGGTATCAGTCCGAGACTACTCTCAACGAAACACTGCTTTCTTTTTCAATATGATAGTGACGTAAATTAACGACTGAAAGAGACTTTTTCATCTCTGAGAAAAAGATAACACACTCCGCATCGGCTCCGAATTCGGATTGGCTGTTTTTATCTCACAGAATTAATCATTCGCAAGAAGAAATTCAGATCTATGCAGCGGTAAAAGTGATTTTCCAAATACATGCATCATACTCTTCTTTACCATAGCTACTCATTGCTTACATTAAAAATAAAAGACCACTTATTGATTTTTTTATTAAATATATATTTATTATGGTTTTTCGCCAATCTTTCAGCCTGTTTTAACAACCTTTATTACTCCAATGTAACTTTCTCACGCACGTAGTGATATTACTTTGTTCATATCCATATTCTTTGTATACATTAATAGTTATATTTTATAGGCGAGAAATTCACCGTTTCTTCGTCGATTTTTCGTAAATAATTCCCTTAAACATACATTTATCCACAATTTTCGACATTTCGATGCCTTAGATAAGAACTCTGTTTTGTCGGTTCAGTATAATAATCCATTATATCACGATATAGAGTGTAGAATAGACTCTTTGGCTATGAACCCTGTAGAATCTCTCTCTATCCATTTAAGCAGTTTCCTCTCCCATCTGTCTTTCTCCGCTTATCTCCTTCTACTTTATCTTCCTCATATTTTCCGCATCCCCCAAAAAAGAACCCCTGTTTGCTCTTTTGCCAACCCACTTCATCCACCCCTATTCACTCTATTACTTTCCATTACACGCGTTTTGCTTGCCGTGAGGCTATACTCCCGGAGGCAGTAAAAAGAAGGATTTTGCTAGATTTAGGCTGCCAATTTAATGGGCGTTCGTCCTTGACGCCTGTGCTCCATTATTTACGTGCTTCCATTTATTCGTCTCGCATTTAATAATGCACTTCTCGATCTCATGACGCATTTATCCGCGCCGAGATGTCACGCGAGAAGTGTTTCCTTCTCATCTCCTGGAAAATAGAGAACTTTATTTCAGCCGCATAAAAAAAAGAATAATTCGTGCAATTGAAAGGATAAGGGGCGTTTTGAGGTGTGAATCTCTTTAAAGGAAAAGAGTTTTTTATGCGCCACTTGTTTCCGAGTCACAGGATTAAATAATTGTGAAGCATTCGGATGTGCGATTGAAAGTTTTCTCGACGGATTTCAAATCGAGGACAATAAAAGTGTTTTATTTTCATAACTTTGTAATATTACGGGAGATCCTTTGGCCACCTTGGCAAATTCTATAAGACGAATGACTAACTTAAAATACGGCCTCCGTGTAAACGATTCTTCGAAATAAAGAATAAATTATCAAGATATATACTCATATTCCGTATTCACTGGTTTTGCAATATCGTTTCTATATTAATATCATGTTACGTACCCTATATATTAATAAACTACTATTAGCTTATTTTTGAGCTACGAGCCTCATATCTTATTATCTAGAGGAAATATGCAGCTTAGTTGTAATATTTATTATGACGCATATTGCTAATTGAGTAATTCGTCCAGCGCAAGAAATTTTCGTCATAAAATACACAAAGAGATGATAATCGATCCAGAGGGGAGAAAATCTGGTTTTTTTAATGCATTTTAAATGACTGATTACATCAACCCATTCAGTTGTGAATCGAATTATAAATTCTGTTAACTTTTCCCACGTTGTAGATACGTACCATATTAATAATTAAGGGAAATCTGACCGACACGAATCATTCGAAATGTTTGTTTTTCAATAGAAGGTTAATCTTAATGGAAACAATTTTCAAAAGTTATGTCAGGAATTCGGCCAGTTATTGATTGATACCCTGAAAAAATACGTATAACCGAGATTCGATTCGATGTGTCGAATACATTTTTTAGAATATTATGTAGCCATTACTTAGGTTGGATTTGAAACTGCTCGATAAAATAATCTAAATTATTGCTTTGATTATTGAGGACATTTAATCCAAATTCATTTTATATCTCGGATCATCATTTTTTGATATGTCTCCATATTTGGGATATTTTAGTTTTATAAATTACACTCGTGTGATTCCGTAGCAGCGCTGATTGGGTTTGTGTAATGGTACAAAGAGATCTTTTAGGAAGAATTTTTTGATATATTTGGAAAATAATAATGGATATTAAGCAACATTTACGAAATATCTCGGCCTTTTTTTACCTGGTAATTGCTTCCATGAATGCTGTCAACGACGAATAATTGACATCGCTCTTTGTCATTTCAGTTATGTATCGAAATTGAAAAATCACGTGATCGAATAGTTCATAAGGTAATATAATATAATGTGTAGTTTCTGCCGTGAATTCATATGAAAGTTGAATTAATATGAATTTTAAAAATAAGCCCCAAAAATTTTACATAAAACCCTATATGCACGTATATCTCAAAAGAGAATATAAAAAATGATAAATAAAATGAATATAATAGCAAATAATTCCATGATTTATTTAAATTTACAATTAATTGATAATATTTATTGAGATTTGAAATATTTAAGGGTAGATATTTAAAAGATTACCTAAGAAAGCAATGAAGAAATTATGAGCAAAATCTTACTCCTCGATCATAAAGTATTTCAATAACAGCGTGTTAATGGGATTAAGTGACTTTTGACAATTTCACTTCCTTGGACGTATTTTCATAACTTCCGATATCAAGGTCGTATTATCCATGTGACTGTATTTTAGATAGAAACTTTAATTGATATAGAAATTCCATACAATTGCTGCAGTAACTCAAAAGCAAAGTCCTCTTTGGCACGCCGATAAACGCATGAATATAAAATACTAATGAGTCGTGCTTTTTATTTCGAATCAGTTTAACTAAATTACTCAATTTTCGAGTCGACCAAATATTCGATTTGAATGCTTTGTCCGTTATTTTCTTGTTAATTCCCTAAACTGGAGCTCGCATTTTCTTCCACATTGGAAATTTATTATAAGGAAATTAAAAAGAAGAAATGATTTCGTAATTCAAGTAATTTTGATTAGTAAATTATGATTGACAAGAAAGATATTTAAATAAAATGTACCAAACAAATCTCATATAGAAACTGTAAATCGAAAAAAGGAAAGAGTAACGGAAATATAATTTTCCACTTCTTAATTTTTTATTCTCTTTTCGATTTGATATATATATATATATATATATATATATATATATATATATATATATATATATATATATGGACCGAATTTTTAAATTGTAATTATCTATAATTATTTAGCTATGAATTTGTAATATTTTTTGTTGCAGTTCAAATTGATGTCGCAATCTGTCCTAATATTATTTTAACCATTATTCATTCATTAGCAGATTGACTGCATTTATCTTATAAACAATAAGGTGACACAATACAACATACATCACTAAAATATACATAATACAATAATTATTGACAATTAGAGAATATATATCCACTGCCTACAAGGAGGTAGTTAGTGAATAACTGCGACGGCACATAGTAGTGATAAAAAATGCATTGTAGGTCACATTTTATATGGCACTCTCAAGTTCTCTTTTTCTGCCGAATGCATCTTCCCTGCAGTATGATCAACCCTCTCGAAAAAACTCAGCCAAATGTCTCACTATTTGGAGAAAGTGGGTCTAAATCCAAGAGCGCTCGGTTTGCCAAGAGAACAAAGCCGCAGCAGCAGCTGCTGCTCCCTTCGCCAACTCTCCTTATGTATTTAACACTTCCCGACATCCTGAATATTTAGGGTCAGATTATCTGAGCTTAGATGCTCAGAAAGAGAATCCATTCTCAAGGTTTTAATAAAAGGATTAGGAATGACTAAAAAGACAAGAGCCACTTTCGTCATCTTCATCGGAATAGAAATGCATTCTTCGGATCTCTTATTTTCAATTATAATAACAGTTTTTTGCTTCACGTGAATCATCAAGATCTTATATGAAACGGACATTTTTCTCTAACTAATAGTACTAGTAATAGTAATTGTAATACTTTATTAAGCCGTTAACTAAGAGGAAAGATCGACATCCATATAATATTTACAATGAAAGTGAAATCAGTTTAATAGAATAATAAAGTCTCATATTATAGTAAAAAGTACAAATACAATTTCCTTTTTTTCTTAGTACACGTGAATATTATACCCAACATTCTGTATGTATGTATTCATTAAGGTCCTCCAATGTATGTACTAATTATGCAGATTCCAGATTTTAAAATAGATCCCTCAAATAAATTCGTACCAATTATATTATTACCATTTAAATACGAGGGTGCTCTGAAAAGTTTCCGACCCCAGATTTTTCAGAAATCTTCAGACAATTTTCATAAATTTCCAGAAAACATGTCGAGAAATGGCGAAATATCGGAAACTTTTCAGACCACCCATGTAATATCACAATTATTAATTGTTTATTGAGCACTGAAAACTTCTTGCAGTTATTACATTTACAATTTTAAACCAAAAACTTACAAATTGAATATGGTATATTAGTTGTAAGAAATTATAAAATGGTACTTCACCTGATGCGTATAGATGTGAAATCACAGAATTTAATCTCTGACCAATAGAATGCTTTTTAACTTTTAAAATACGAACAAATTGGAGCTCCTTGGTCAATTGGCTCGTCAGGATGTCCCAAATAGTCTGTGCAGAAAAATTACTCATCAGACATAAAAAAAGAGAAATCAAATTGTATAATATTAATAATAATCATATTTTCATTAATCCATCGATATAAAAATCATGTAAAGGAAAAGCCATTGTCACGAATTTCAGTAAAATTGATTAATACGAAACTATTTAAAATAATTACTAATTACATAACAAATTCTACATCTAATTACAATAACTAAATTTATAAGTACAATCCCAAAAATGCTAAATTGCATTTTATCACGGTTATATTAAATATATAGTTTTTTACATTTTTTACCTTTTGACCTTAATAAACAAGGTAACTAACCCAAGTCACACACTTTCCTTTTATTAAAAATTCTTCTGCACTGTAAAATGACCCACAAGTTTTTTGTATAAAGTAGTACGTTCAGTCTCTCGAAGAATATGGAAAAGGCGGAATGAAAACTTTTCGATTCTTGTGATTTATATTTCTCGGGAGACCTGAGGCCTCGCCGCAGAGCCCACTTTGTGCTCTCCCTTTTCGGTTAAATCCTTTAAAGATTCCCACACTTGATTGGCTGCGTTTTCGACTTTACTACAAAGCGTTTAATATTTATTAATTACTTAGCAATTTGGCCTTCTGATGGTATTCCTCGAGGATGCTTAAATACTAAATATTTTTTTAAGTGCAGAACCCAAAGACGGGAAAGAAACCCCTCCAAGAAACGTCTCGAGACCAATACTTTACGCTTTTAAAGTTATAAATTAAGTCATATATTTTTCGTTACATAAAGTATTTGCATTAATAAAAATGCCCACAGTATAATGATGCATACATAAAAATACATTATTTGACAGATAAGTAAATAATTACATTTATTTCGAAATGAAACCTCAATTGGTGGCATTGCATCATAGGCCGAATTTGCTTCAATAATTATATAAAGATGTCAGTCATTCTTCTCTCTCTTATTTCGTGTCCTTTTATCATTACGTAACATTTCATTTGCGAAATGATACTTTATAAACCTGAAACAAATTTTTTGACCCGACGCAACCATACTGTCATAGAAATTATTTGGTCGTCAGCTGGTGGTCGATTTTATCATGACAAATGATATGAAAATAATCAATTTCATTTAATATTTATACAAGAATGGTGTTACTCTAGGTTCCCGGTGTAACAAAAATTTAAAATAAAATATTGCTGTAATTCATTCGTATGTTAATGATTTCTTTATAAAACGGAGGCTACCGTTTCGTAGAATCCTTTAATCTAATATAAGGAGATTCATTAATCAAAAGAAGTTAACGTATTGCACTTATCATTTGTATAAGTTTTTAAGTGCGACCAGTTTAGGGCTAATCAAACCAAATGTGCTTTTTGAACTAAAGAAATGCATCAAAAGTAGGAAAAATGTACTGAAATGCATGGTAGATTAACTACATAGTTATATCTGTTTATAGATATATCTCATTGTCAGTGCTGAGAAATGAATGAATCACTTAAGTGTAACAAATTAATGGAAGGTATAATCTTTAGAGATGTATTATTTTATGGAAAGTGTGTAAACAGGGCCGGCCCGAGGCACCTTGTGCTTACGCATCCCAAACAAGTCCATATAAACCTTCATCATCTCGAAACTTATTTTTACCTAAGGATATTTTTGCTATTCAATAGATTTCATTTATGGGCGAATACTAAATGGCGAATAGCAAATTGATGAGTAAGATATACATTATGCATTCCGTTGAATTGCTCCGCACCTCAGCAATCGCCATGCGCCTTGTGCAACGGTAAGGGCCTTTAAGGTCCTATTTATGCGATGTTGAGACTGAAAAGTATCAATTTCTATGTAATCCTTCGTCGATAATATTAATAAAAGCATAAATAATGGAAGTGTAAATATCGAGAGATTGGAAAATTTTCGAATGAGAGGATCAAAAGTCCTTAGTTAAGAAAAAGCAACAAAACACTCGGAAGGAATGGAAATATTCTGCTCAAACCTACTTATTGTGCAAGATGTAATGATTGTGTATAACATGGAAACGTAAAATAAATACTACTAGTATCACAAAATTACATTAAAAGAAATCAATTACTGGAAAATTAAAGTAATTAGCCCTATAAAGAGAAAACAATAAAAATCACAAGGAGCATTAGCATTATTAGCATTTTGATCGTATTACAGAATTATGCAAATATTAAATCGATAAAGAGTATTCAGTTGTATTCAATCCAATATATAAGTGTGTTTAAACCCTTTAGAGAGTGGAAATTTTGATTTCTTTATTTTATTGGGATTTTTAATTGAGAAAGAAAATTTCGGAATCTGTTTTGAGAAGAATGGAGGCATGCGCAGCGCATATAAAACTGTTCATTCTTCTACTTAATATTCCAGTGATTTCCGGAGTGTTTTTCGGAGTTTAGATCATTCCAAAAATTGGATATAAATTACTACTGAATTACAAGCATCAATAAACCTATCTCCTCCACTGGGGGAGTTCTTTTATTTTTCAGTGTACAAAATTCATATTTTTTCATGTGATTAAAAATTATCAGAGATACAAAGTCACAGGTACATATTCGGTTGCTAATAATATAGTAGGAAATAATATTTCCATTTGTTTCCACCCTCTTACATGGTTGGGCAATAACCGGTTATTCATATAAAAACTGCGGTCTAATACGGCAAAAATACCGAACTTAAATTAAGTTTGGTTTAGTTATAAATCTCTAAATTTAACTCTTTATCGCTTTAACTTCATTTATTTTCGATATATTTGAGAACCGCTTAATAAATACTTCGCAGAATCTAGTTAAAGGACCTTTTCTGAATATCATTGCAATTATTTTATTGTATTTTACATGTAATATTTTGTATTAATGTGTATTTCCATTTCTTTTTTATCGCTAAGCAAATTGTATTTATAATTGCGTTAGCGATGTAAAGCGTATTGTTTCTTTGCTTTCCGATGTCATATATTGCCTTTTTCGTAAACTTTAGTTTTCTTTCTATGAGTTTTCCCTTCTAGCGGATGTTTTCCCGCTGTGCTATATTTTTTCTCCTATAAACAAAACCATGCTTGAATACTTTTCTTCTGTACACGTTTATCTTGAAATTCATTTGGCAAAGGATTCGAATTAAGAAGAGTCTTAATCTCGCCCCAATAAAAGTCCTATTATTATTACAATAAATCTGATGTAACTAATCTCTACTTTGAGGGAAGGTAATTGAAAGGATTCTTTCTCCATGGCTAAGTTCCTCATTTTCACGTTTGCCTCTTCTTTTCTTTTGTAAGAGAAAATCAGTGTAAAGAGCGTTATATATCCTCCGTCTCAAATTCGGTCATTCCACAACTATCGATCGAAATAAGTCGGATTGCCTTTTTCGGATAAGTTAAAACTCCTCCAAAGTTCTTTGTTACCTTTATCTTTTCTCTCTTTGTAAATATTCCGGAATGCACCATTTCTCGTATTGACTACTTAGCTCCCCTTCACTTCCTTCACTTCCTTAACGTCTTCGCCAAACTTTCCAATTTTTCTTTTAACCAAATACGCCCAAACTCCACCTCTTCTATCCATCCCAACTCCATATTGACCCCTTCTCATATCCTTTCCTTTATCATTCCCGCACCTTTTGATACACTTTTATTTCCTCCTCTTATATCCCTTCCTCTCTCTCAGCTTTCTTTAAATGTGAATGCGTACAATTCACCCAACTTTCCTTAATTTGTGCAAATGTTCATCGAATGGTGAAATTGAGAGTAACGATAATGTTAGGAATTCTTGGGTCGTTAGAAAAAAGGATGAAAAGATTAATCTTTCGAGGAAAAAACGAAGGCAATGCGAAGAGATACGGATAAGAGAAACCAAATGCATCATTATGAAAAGTTAAAATGAAGGACACAAAGCAAAGATTTGGTAAAATACTCGTTTCCTAATAGAATACTTCTAGTAGAGTAAAAGAATGGAATGTTAAAAAATGAGAAAACTGAGGCTTCAAGCTCTTACCGAAAAAGAGTTTAAAGAGTGATGCATGAAGTTCCTATGAAAATGCAATCTATTTATAAGGAATATTGAAATTAGTGTATTTAATTTTATGTTAGTTAATGTATAGTTATTATGTTCTTAATATTTATGTTTCCTTATTTATTTATTCTTTGATTGACTACAGCCAGGTTACAGCTAATCATCACACTTGCATTATGCGAAAAATTACAAATCTTTTCATATTCACTCCAATATAATGTAATTCTACTTCTAAATTCCTTTTTCGGTTTGAAGATCCCTTCAGTCCATTCATTAGCCCCTCTTTTTACAGATTGATAATTGGCGATATTAGTCCTTTTCTCCCCATTTTTAACTTCTGTTTATCATGACCCATAATACTGTTCTCCACTTTATCTCCTCCTTTTCTTAGCTAAAAGATGCTTACAAGTCGATTTACTCTCCGAGTTTTTTCTAACCAACCGAGAATCTGTAACATTTCCGTAACGCGATCTACTTTACTATTTCTCCCTAACACACATCTATCTGCTTTCCGTTGCACATTTTCAACCTTTTCGGTATTCATTTTATCCTGCAAATCCCATACATTTGTTCCAGATGGAGGCCCAACTCTTTTGCATCTCTACTCCTTTCCTTTAAGTTTCTCATCTCGAAAGGTAGATTTCTAAATTTCAGACACCATTTTTTCTATGTGGGGACTCCAATCCTAATTTTTAGTCGGTAAAACCCCTCCTTCTTCCCTTAATCTCTCATTTATTGCAGGAGTAAATCATTCCCAGAATTTTTCCTTACATTTCGGTGGACGCCTGCATTGTTCCGACCCTTTCCTGATAATTTTCGGAAGGCGGGAAAGAAAAGAGGGAAGATATCGATCTCGACATAAATTATGAAGATGTTCTCTTTCTCTCTCACTTTAAAACGCTCTCCCGTAGGCACGCATTCTGCACCTCTTATCAATCGACCGACGTGCGAATAAACACGCAAAGGCGCTGTGATCGCACGCGTCTTGTCTCTGTCGAATTCGATATTCGGCTACGTCATAAGCGATGTCCCGTAGGGCGTGAACCCGAGGGATTTAAGCCCCGAGGAAATGTATGGGAGGATTTTCGACCGCAAGGGAGGCGTCGTGTTTGATTGAGAATGAGAGATATTCGTACTGCTTCTGGCGATATGAACTCGGGAGACATCTGCTGTGAAGATCGTGCGTTGGAGTCTTTTTGGAGTGTCAAAGGAAATCTAAATTGCAAATACGAGGATTCGTGGGGATAACAGAAGGAGTATATTATAATTATTATAACTTGGGCACGTCTTTTGGAATCAATTGAATTGACTGAATATCACAGATCGATTGATCTGATGATATGACCCTCTCTTATTCGTCTCTGCAATTTGTACGATCTCTTGCCTCCCTGATTGAGGCGTTACATTCATCTTACAGATTATACACTAATTTACTGACCGTCGTAACTTTTTTGCTGAAAATCCCCGAAAGACGTTATCCTGCTTAATGCTCAATTTTCTCCCGGTCCCTTTTATAAGAAACACATGGTAAAAATACCGTTAAGACGCTATTTTATACGCTTAGATTTTTCCGTCTTCAGAAGAATTGTAACTCGCTATAGCGAATATTTTGCCTCATTCGATAAATCGTTTTACATCGTCATTGTCGTCCTCTCACTTTATCTCTGAAATGGTTCCTTGTAAATTTATTCTTTGGAATTTTTCATATCTGAGATTAAAATGAAGATGTGTGCAGAACATCCCAATGTCGGAACTAATACGAACTTAGAGATAAAGTAAGATCTTATTTATCAGTTTTGTCTCAAGACAGAAAGTTAGATTAAAATTTCTCTTCTAGGTGTTTCCGCAATTTCAAGTTGTATCGAATATAACAGAAATGGAGTGCAATGTTTAGTGCGCTATCTCTGAGATACTATTCTCTCATCACTGCTGTTAGAAATTCTTCCTTAACTGTCTATCTTCTTCTCATTATGTATAGGGAAAACGACCAAAATAAAATAAGGAAGCCGTTCTTACTGTCTTCAAAGCTTAAAATTCTTCAAAAATTTGAATAAAACGTCATCAGCATTACAAAACCCGGTTATAACGATATCCAGCTTAACGAACTGATTTCGCTTAGTTCCCTGAATAATTGAGATCGTCATAGTTTCATTTACATTTTAATGTCATGAGTCTTCTTTTTTATTATTTATTGTTATGAATTCTAATTAATTATGTTTAAGATTGCCCACAAAGTTTTCTGACGGTAACGTATTGAAATATAATTCTACCCAAGATTTTGGAAATATTTCGGAAGTTTCTGAAGATGGTGAAGTGTATAAATATAACTAGATTTCTGTGATCGGGTGTATTAATCCAAAATTACATCTCTTGTTAGGGGAAGTTCGATTATAAACAAATTGCACATTTATACCGTTTATTTCCGAAGTTTATTTATTTTACTGTAGTTGATGCTTTAAATAGTCTCCCGGAATCGCTCCGAATTAATATCTTTTGTAATGGACAACTCCGGAACTCAACTACGGGATAAAGTATGGAAAGGATATTAATATTTGCACCTCCGCAGTTTTAATTAATTATTACGGATTTGGTGTACTGTTATGCTTTCCAAAAAGTGAGGAATCTACTTAACTTAAGCGACTTAAGATCAAAATACAGCGGAATATATTCTATGGGTTTTAATGATCTATTCATTCGAAGGCCTCATTCAATTTACTTATCAAGATTTCATAACATGCAGTCAATTGCCATTGATTCTTGAACGTCCAGCGTCATTTTAATTTGAAAGCTTGAAGTTCTAACCTTTTTTTGAGAATAGGGGAAGGAAGAGAAGAATAAAACAAAATATAAACACCATTACATTTAAATGAAAAGAGGCTAATTAGGATGACAATCTTCATCGACATTAATATGAGAAAATCGTTTTGTTCACCTACAAATGCAAGGAGTCTTTCAGAGAGTGTATGGCCATATAGTACCTTTCTAATCGATTACTTTTGCGTATCGTTTTCGGAAAAAATAATGGATTCTGATTCCATTGGTTCTGTTTCTCTTTCGCAGTATCTGATATATAAGAGGCATAATTCTAGGACTATCTAGCATAAAATTGGGTTACAGGCGAATATTGTAATCAATAAATGCGTAGCACAATCTTAATTTGTCATTTCCACTGTTACTGAAGTTTTAATGGTAGAGAAAGGAGCAATTCCACTTGTGATAAGCAAAACGGTATTCAAAGATTCTTCTCGTAAATATGAAAAGCTATGAGATATTACTGAACGATGGTGAAACCTCACCCGCAATATATTTTACGGTTATACTTTCATTTTCCATTTAAAGCTCTTTGTTATCCCGTGTTTCCGATTCTTTCTCCATCTCAATACTCTTTTTCTTTTGCTCTTCTATCTTTTATGGATGACGATAAAATATTTCCGTTCAAAGGTCTGTTCTCCTCAAATCTATTCGTAAAAATGCGAAAATCGAATTCATTTCGCAAATATTATTCGAATGTTATCGACCTGAATGTCTATGTAATAAATGTAAAGATGGAACTTCGTATTTTATATAGATATTTGTTATTGGTTTTCGACATGCAGCCATCCTCTGGTAAAGAGAAAATGTAATAGTTTTGGGTGAGGAGCCCGGATTTAGATTCGTAATAGCGGGCCTAAGTCAGGATATATCGAAATATTGAAAATGTTTCTACCAAATACATAGTAAAACATATATATATATAACTAAAACAGTGCATGTATATTTATGAAATTAATACGACAGTGAGAAATCAATTAACTGTCGGGAATTGATAAATATCGATTTGTTGTCAGATACATAGAAATACGAGTAAAATTTGCTTGCATACTGCAAGCTAATTGGTGAAAATTTACAATAAGTTTCCCTTACGGGTGTCATCTTCGAAGCTTATCCAGCAAAATTCTTAAAAAATGCCGCAGTGCATTTCGAACGTGAGAATTTTTCATCCATCTGGCATCGAACTCACAGTCATATGTAACCTTTCTTCCACTGGTTCTATAGAAAATTACTTCAAACGCAAAGGCTGTGATTTTGAATAGTCTCCTGCATTGAGAAAGGCCTCAAAACAATTTTTTAAAATTTGCGTAAATGACCGCCTGGCGTCGAACACAGGACCCATTTGTGAGAGACAATGGCATACGAATAATAGATAAGCGCCACTCTGACGCGATTCAAAGTTTCAATTCAGTATCTTATCGGGAAGGTCATAAAATAAGATTCCGTTATTCCCGTTTGAAATGCATGGTAGAACCGGAATGACGCTCTAGCATCAAACCAAGGACCACTAGAGAAATAGTGGACGTCATGAAAGAATGTTCTCAAACGCCTCTGTCACCATTCCGGGTTTTATCTTTCCAGCTTATCGGGAAGGATTAAAAAAAATCATCCAAGATTTCACCAATGCATTTCTTACGGAAGCATTTCGAACCCACCTGGCGTCGAACACACGGTCATATGCTAACATTTCTTCCTTTGATACTATGGAAGACCATCTCATCTGCAAACACCGTAATTTTGATTCCTCTATCGCATCGAGAACGGTCTCAAAACAGATTACAAATATTCGCGCTAATGACTGCCTAGCGTCGAACTCAGGACCCTTCTGTGAGAGGAAATAGCAAATTAATATTAGATGAGTGCCATTCTCACTAATTCCAAGGTTTCGATTCAATATCTTATCGGGAACGTCCTAAAATAAAATTCCGTTTTCCCCGTTTGAAATGCATGGTGGAATCGGAATGACCCTCTTGCATCGAACCAAGGACCACTAGACGAATCCTGAAATTTATGAAAGAATGTTTTCAAACGCCTCCGTCGCCACACGGAGTTTGATCTTTCCAGGTTATCGGGAAGGCATTGAAAAAAAATGACAAAAATTGCAGCAATGCATTTCTTATGGAAGAATTTCGGACCCACCTGGAGTCGAAGTCACGGTCATTTGGCAACATTTCTACCATAAGTACCATAGAAGACTACCTCAGCTTCAACCTCCGAGACTTTGGTTCCTCTATCTTACCGATAAGTGCCTCAAAATAATTTTTAAAAATCCACGCAATGCATTCTTATGGGAAAATTGCGATTTTTGGGAATTTCTGGCATCGAACTCATGATAGGTAGCGTCGATGATCATTATTCTGGCATCTAGAGTGTAGGGCCAGTACGTCGAAAAAATCTGAAGTCGATGGCGCTTGTGGAACATGGTCAGAATTCGTATCCCCTATATATATATATCTATATATATATATATAGGTATATCCGGAGAGTTAGCTATATATAATAGAAGATATACCATACACTTATAATAATAGAAAATTACATTTCTATACTGGTGGCCAGACAATACATTGCATTGTAAGAGCCGCTATTAATATACACTACCGATAATAGTTATTTGTTAGTAAATAGTTGATAATCTTTACATATTATATAGATATATAGCTTGTGTTACCTATATAATTATAATAAATACGTTGCGTAAAGAAAAAGTTGCTCTTCAAGGAACGGTATCAAGAATATCAAAAATTGAGTATAAGAGGAAGCAGAAGATAATTCTTAAAGTATTTCAAATTTTTAAAGAGGCCTTAATAAATAGTTGAAAGGACACTTTGTTACTGAGAATTCCAATCTTTATTTGAGTGGACGAGCGAGGTCCTCCGATAGACTCATCCCTGAGAACGGTACTTCTCTCATCTCCACACATTGAAATTTCTTTCAAAGGGCTTCATGGAAAGTCCTTTTTGTTCGTTTTATAGCCCCGGTTGATAATTTCGAAGTTTTGGCACTTCTCCTCAACATGAAATCCTCGCTAATCCACCGATGTATGTACAGCTAGTTCCAAAAAAAACTTACCACCTAAGCCGCAACCCGCATAACAGACGTGAAGCTCTATGAGAGCGAGTCTAGAGTTTTCCACGCATTCTATTGGCTCTTGGAAGGAGGATCATTCTGACGGCGCCTTTTTAAACCGTTTTGAAAAGCGTTGAAAGTATTTGTACCGTCTTTATTAGCACGAAATCTAGTTTAAATTTAGTGTTACTTTTCAATATGTCAGCAGCATAGTATTAAAAAATGAATGAAAATCATTTCCTCATTTCGGCCAGAGATTTCTGCGTAATTCACCTTTTTCTGGAGGCATCGGTTAAACTTACTTTAGCTGCTTCTATTATCAAATAAAAAATATGTCATTGCAAGATTAAAAAGGATTATATTATTACGTTTTTAATGCTCTTGACGCCTACAGGACGAACTTTTTAATTTATTTAGAGGAAATTCACGACTATGACTCAAATAGAAACATGAAGAAAACTATGTAAGGAGATAAAGAATAATTATGAATAAGAACACAATCAACTGATTTATGTTGCAGAAAAATGCTATCGAGAAGGGGAGCATGAAAAAACTGCGAAACCTACCAAGGAAAGCAAAGATGAAAAGAAACTATCTGGGCGAATACACTGAGAAAGAATCATTTTATGTCGACCTGGTAAAGAGCTCTGAAAATTAGACCCAAAACGTATTACAATAAAGTAAACCAAGTAAATTACGATCAACTAAATCAGATAATTACATCGAATATTATAAAAATTTTAAATACCACCAAATCAACTGATAGAAAGTAAAATATCAATTGGTGTGCTATCATCATTTTCTAAGGCAATTGTTTAAAATTCAACTTGCTAGTTTAGTATTTAAGAAAATAACATAGATATTAGAATAGTAGCACTCTTAATTTAAATACTGAGAACTACAAAATTTTTTCGCGTATGGAATAAAAGAAATTGTTTACGACGAAATTAATGCCAGCATCTCGTAACACTTTTCCGAAAATATTGTTCATTGCCAGTCCCAGAAAAACTATGCCTTTAATTAAATCAAGTTCATGTTCCTTGCAAAATTATGCTGTCCCAACTTTTACCTGATGCTAAATCTCTTTCTTGCCCCGTTGTTTTTGCCCCAAATTTTGACTCTATTTCTTTGCTGTTGAATTATTCTGCAATACAGAGAAGTATAATTTGCTTGATACGACAAATAACAGAGCATTAGGTATTTTAGAATATATGTGTCAACACGTCATTCTGTTCCTCCACCAGGCATTCGTGATGACGGTATCAGATGAAGCATTATGATATTGAGATGAGATTTGGCTGTTTCTGACAAATTCGCGTCTGAGGTTTTACTAAGTCTTTCAGAGAGAGGGGAGGCCCTTCACCCTGGCCCTAGGAGTATCCCCTATTCATTCCTTTGTTGTTTCTTTTTCTTTTGTTTCGTCCATCGAAAGGTATTGTCTATTTTCTCAAAGGAACCATAAAACGGCCGATGGGTGAAGGTGAACTCCGCTCTGAGAAGAAAAACCCCCTTTTCGGCATATTGTGGATGGTCGTATGTATGCGGGGTAGCGAATTTGAAAGCGCTAATGAGGATTCCCGACCGCACCCCTGCTGAGCAGGTATCTAAGGTTAGGGTATGGTGGCGGCGACCGATCACAAGTAAGGTGGGAAATGGTGGATCCACGATTAGTAATCTTCGCCGCGGGTATTCCCTTAGGGAATGAAGATATTCAACACTATTTATGAAGTAGACGACCTTTCAGGACTTCTTGCAAGGAATACAGTTTAAGATGGTTAAGAAATAACAGTTAGTATGGAAAATCAGAACCTTAAGACTGATTTTCATATTGCATATAAATTCCAGGTTTTCTATACTTGCATATTGCAGGTATAGAAATACACGTTAACACCTGGTTTATTTACATTTTCATTAATACCCCGCGAGCCGCCGTATGACGTATGTCAGGGGGTGTGAAAACACCCACACCACGATTTCCAATGTTATACTGAAATGATTTTCAGAACTATGCGCTAGGTGAAATTAATGATCGCTGCTTCGGTTTCTGAATGCCTCAAGTAAAGTATATAACCCGAATTGTTTGAATGGTGCATAATATGTATAATGATTAAAAGAAAAATCACCGCCAATAATTATGAATGATGAATAATATGAGTCATGGAAGAATACGTTAAAAATAGAAACCAACGGATTGTAAACAGACTTACATGAGAATATTCCTCTAATTCTCATGATTCATACCTTAGCTGTTAAAATATTCTTGGTTCCACATGTAATCCATTATTCCAACATTCACTCCAAGGACCTTCGTAACATCCTTCATCCTAGGCACATCATAATTCTCTACGAACTTTGGGAAGATGTTTCGAATTTTTAAAAATAGTAATGCAAGGAAGATCATTCCAGTTGGAAATAGGACCTTCGGAAAATCTGAACGATAACATAAAGTTGACAATGTTTGGGTGTATCATATCAGAATTATAGTATCTCTATATTCTGCTTTGAAAGTGAATGGCATAAACTGTATTAGCTTATACTAAATAACTAATTCAACAACAAAAATGAAGAAGTAAGTAATGCTGCCTATCGTCAATTTATATGAATCAAGCTCCTCGTCAATGATTGTTTATTTATAAATATTGTTTTTTATGCTTCATTTTGTCTCTATATTGAGCTCAAAATTTCGTAGTTTGAAATAACTTGAGAAATGAACAATGAACTAGAGAAATGCCATCTAATATTTATTCCTTGCGCTTACGAGAACCAAATCGTTTAACTTCTCTTACAACATCTATGTTACAAAGTTGATAGAGCGTTGAAGATGATCTTACTAGATCGACTAAAGTTTCTATTATAATGTCACTAAAATATGAATTGAAACGTAAATACGGAATTGTAGACACTCCGCATATTCAACGTCGCAGAAACTTGAAGTTTATACGCCCATTACCGATAAATTATATCTCTAAAGTTATTTAGAATAAACCATTGGCTTGCATAGATAGTAATACCAATGTTAGCAATTTTTATCGGTTTGAAAAAACCGAACTCTCTTTCCAAAATAAATTGCTGATAAGAAGATGGTTTTGGTTCTGGCTTAGTAAACTACTCGAACTTTCTTATAGAATTAAAAGATTGGTACGATACATTGAACATCGCTATTGTATACAATTTCGGAGATCCTGGGAATTACTTATGCATCAGAAGGAAATTTCTGAAAGTATGATAAGCCATGGGCGTTATATCTTGCATATTTGAATGTTAACCATGTTTGACTAAGATATTACTTAAATTGGATAAATGAGTAGTTTCTCTGGAGGCTGTCATAAACGGAAAAAATATATGTTGGATGAGAAAATTGAGATGAGTGAGTGCGTTATACTTTTAAAAGAGGTCGTTGCTCCTACTCAAAATAATCAGTTGGTCGAGGAGGAACGCAAGAAATGCCATTAACTATTGTGATTCATTCAAAAATCTGGAATTAACATACCTCTTACACTTTAGGTTGTTAAATCAATGTGAGTGTATGTATTACTCTTGCCGTCGCTTCTCACTTCCCTATCTCTATCAAAACAGTCTCCCTCTTGAAGTCCTGGTGAATTCATTGCTTTATTCACTTCTTCCAATCACTCCTGTATCTTGCTTCTCAAATTTGTCATGGAATGTGGAGAGATAAAAAGTTTCTCATAGCCAATACATTTTAAATACGAAGGAATATTTTCAATATCACCAAGCGATATATATGTAGATAGACTAGCCATACCAAACCACCACCCATTCATCTCAATCATTAAAATTCTGTCATAAAAATATGAGAGTTACGCAGGGCCAGCCATCAACCGAGGGAAGCAAAATTTCAACATGAGCCTCATATGCGCTTCCCCATGTGTTATTACAGGGTTGGAATTACAGATAAAGGCCCTGGGAAAAACTATTTCACCAAGTCCCTATTATTTTGCGTATTTTTAACGTTTTCTACATTATAATAATTGTAAACGTTATAATAAACAATTGAAATATAAATAATGTAGGTAGTTTTGTATACATTCAAAATTAATTGAAAATTTTACATTCATAGCTAACAGTAGCATTCAATGAGCATTATGACCAAACCTCATTCGCACTATCTTTTTGTGTATTTTAGAACTTTTTAAGGTGATAAATATAGCGAGAAGAATGTTTAAGAACGTAATGGTTTGTGACTGCAACCATTTCAAGAGGAATCCACAGAAGAAATCAAGTTTAATCGATTCACACTTCAATGACACCGAAAATAATTAATTAATGAATTCAAAATTAATGTGAAAGATGGTAGTCTCGTATCCGTCATCTTTATTCATTTAGGAAAATCGATCCTAGCACATTTTCTCTCAATTGATTTGGACGGTATAGTAAAAATTCCAACTGCATAGATGATAAAATTTACTGATTTTTTACCGATCGAGTTTTAATTTCGATGCTTATCAAATTAAACAAAATTTATCTAAAATACACAGAGAATGCCTCGAGACTTCATACTACATATTTACTTATAGATTTTTTAATGTATTTAAAGTAATAGCCTATATATGGCCATGAGTTTGCCTTACTTTACTTGTGTAGATTGCATTCACATAGGCTGTGATAAAACAGGTGATCGATATGGACTCCTTACGTATATAATTTTAAAGGCTAATAACTGCTCTCTTGAACGATGTATAATATTACTTACTATTATATTATATAATATAACCCATTATAAACGCAGAGTTTTGGAAGCGAAGGCGTCAAATTCGAGGTCTATATATTTTTGGTCCGACACTGATTCAAACAGCACGGAAATTTTCTTTCTCCCATCTCAGTCCTAAACATAAGCTCAGAGCGGCTCAGAGGCAGGGTTTGCGAAAATTTCCTTCAGCCTGCTCGTGCCTTTCGTCTCAGACTCGAATTTTATGACAGGAAGGGAAGGGAAGGGGGTTTGCCTCGGTATCCTCGGAATAACGGGACCTCGTGTGCGACGCTTCCCTCTGTGCGAGAAGCAATGCTAGAATATATACTGATTCGTTATAACCCTTTTATAATAACTGAATTCTTGCATTACGACATCCGTATTGTTATAATACTATTCTGCTAGGCCAATGCCACCAAACTCAGGATACTAATAAATCTTTGCAATATTAATAAAGCAAATAAATCCATTTCAACTCTGCAGGCGGAGTTATGACTCAAGCAGACCATCTCCGCCATGTTTTTCCTCTCTCTCTCTCTCTGTCAGTTCTTAAGGCTCGCTCGGAGGAAATTCACTGCATGTTATGCGGGTTGCGGCTTAGGTGGTAAGTTTTTTTTGGAACTAGCTGTACAAATACAAACGCGAAATGGAATGGCGTGAGCTCAGCCTACTTGTAGAACGCCGTCACTGCGGGAGGCATAAGATTCAGGATGATTCAACATTGAAGGAGATTTCCCTTCCACCTTTACGTATCAATGATTTGAACTTAAGATAAAAATGGAATCAATCACGTGAGATTGTCCCTATTTCATTAATATTTTTTACTTTTTGCTAAGAATACAGAGTCAAACGGTGCCATAATTAGGGTGAAGTTCAAAATACAGCAAAACCCTGTTTCAAGAGGGTGAGTGCAAGCGGCGTTACACGACTGTGTGTTATGATTACTTGATATTTTTTTACGTTAGAAAACAAAAGAAAGGGATTTCGAAACTGTATTAATAGGTCGGAGATGCTCGCTTAAGTACAAAAAGGAAACTACCAGACTTTGCTATATTTTATACGCCATGGATAACGTATCCATAGAGTCTATAAAGTATTATGTGCCTCATTGGTTGTCAATTTTTTAAGAATGGTCGGCTATTCAAACAAAGAACTTCCTTGTACTGAAACAGTTTGGAATTTGGAACAGCATTGGAATCCATCAGTAAAAGTTTGATTGGGACCTGCTATATTTGTGTCTTTAAAGCTCCTTTATCCTCTGCATTCGTATAAAAGCAACTTAAATCATATCATCAATAGCATTAGATGCATACAAATAAAATCCTAGAGTTATTTGGAGTTATTTATAAGTATTTAGTAGCGGTTAGCGGTTAGAAGTTTAGCAGTTAAGCTGTTAACAGTTAATATTTAGCAGTTTAGCAGCACTCTCCGCTAATCATATATAAGAAGATTGTATTGGTACATCTGCCTCATTTTATGGTGTTTTTTTTCTTCTTTTACATAATTACTTCTTTTACATAATTCCTTACATAATTTCTGAGGTAAATTTATATTTTTTAATATTACTAATACGTTTTTACAGCACAGAACTTTTATAAAATTGCCATCAAAATTTCACGTAGAAGTTCAGAATAAAAAGCAAAAAATAATGACGAAAACTTAATTTCCCGCCACAAATTCATTTTCGATTTTTATTTGATTATATTTTATTCGAGCTTTGCAGACGTCGATTTGGCTCGTTTTCGCTTTTGTCGAATAGAAAAATGATTCCTTTCGAAATTCTAAAAATTGACACACCCCTTTTATTTGGTTGAATGATAACTTAAGTAGGCAAAATTTTTCGACGGTGATGGAAATAAAAATTTTTTCCTATTGTTTCACCATTGAAAATTGTAGCAAATACTTCTGTAAGATTTGAAGAAGACTTCTTCGTTTTGAGAAGTGAAGAATTCCACCCAGAATAGTTACCGACTCTCATTAGAATGCCTTAGGAAAATACATGCAATGCACATTTTGTGAAGACTTATTAAGGAAAAGAAACTCGTCTTTTTAACTTAAATACGAAATAAAATACCCGCATCCTCAGGCGGTGCTCCTCTGAATCAAGATTAAAACAAATTCATTCTTTTTCACGGGTCAAATTCAATTTCATGCTGCTTTTCTTTGTCATTACGGAATCATGAATACTTATGAATATTTTACTCTCCTCATTCGACCTCCATTTTTTTAAAACAATCGCGAGGTATTCTTATCTAAAAAATATCGCAAACAAGGTTTTCAGGAAAAACCGCGTTTAAAGCGTCCTAGCGTTATAACCGGGTTATGTGATGCCTTTTATTTATTATTTATTTATTGGACCCTTTATTAGGCGAGGTTAGGCCCGAGTGGGCCTCTCTTCCACCTAACCTCGTATGAAGATACTATACATGGTTATAAAGATGTAAATTAATACTAAGAGAATAAAAAAAGAGAAAGAAAAAACGAAAAAGAAAGATTTGTTTTTTCGTTTTCCTTTTCGTCATAAATTTGAAGGATTTTGAGACAATGAGAACGCAGTTAATGCTAGTAATTTTCACTGTACTTATTGAAGCATCATTTGACCAGAGAAAGAATTGAAGAAAGAGAACAGCAGTGGTGACGATCTCTCCAAGACTACGCTCAAGAAACTCTGCACCCACTTTCTGGTTTTTTCGATTAGAACATGAAATTGCGACGAAAGGAAACACCGCGAATTTTTAATCTAACCATACGCCGTCAGGCGAAATTGAAAAAGAAGTTCTCTCGCCATCTAAGAGATTTTATCAGTTCCGATAGTAGGATCAAAACTGTTCTGCTTCGCAATATCTTTATTTTACTCTCAAAAATTAAAAATTCAAAGAAGAAAATTCGTAAGAAACCATTCTAGAAATATGGCTAAGACGACACTAATGATGTAAAACAATTTTGGTGTATCGAACGAGGCAAACAATTAAATGGTTGAAGTGCATCGAAAGACGGAAAACTCCAATTTATGAGCGGGTATCAGAGCGTCTTAAGTGGTGTCTTTACCACGTGAAAGGACCGAGAGAAAACCGCGTGCTAAGCAAAGCAGCGTATTAAACGGGTTTTCCTATTTCGCCTATTATAGAATATTCAAATCTGTTGTAACTCGATAAAAGGTCAAAATGGGAAAATTTGATCTCGTATTGTTATTTTTTTCTCCATTGAGTGATTCATCAACTCTTAAACTTCAAAGAAAGAATCTAAACTCGCTGAAATGCAAAGCTAGATCTCTTCAGATATGGGTCTCATCTTTTTCGAGATATACCATCTTCTTCCTCAAAATAATTGTTAAGCTCTGATTTCTTTGTCACAAAAGCAAATGCAGCTATGTTCGCCGCCTTTACAATACAAAAATAATGTAATTTGTTCCGAAGCTGCCTCTTTTTCTCTTCTGCCAGTGCCTCATTCCTTTGCCACTGACCTATCTCTTTTTATATAACTTTGAAAAATTAAATTAATGTGAGAGCAGAAAAACATGCTACACGAAGAATAACTGGCAGTTTTATGGCGTTATAACTCTCACGTTTAGTAAATTCAACATCTGCTTGTTTGAGATATTATATTTTATTGATATTGTATTTTTTGTATTTTACTTTTCCATTTCATTGCCGCATTATCGTACACCCCAAATAACTCTGCATATGCTATCAATAATTCTTAAAGCTTGTTGTTCTCTTAATATCTATAAAAACTATATGAAATCGGATTGTAAGACGAAGATATCATTTGAATATCACCATCTTAAAAGGAAGTTATTAAATAGCTTCAGAAGTAGATTTTTAAATGGACATGTTTTGTCAACGACTTGACATCTTCAGGT
Organism: Pachydiplax longipennis; assembly: GCA_036926295.1. Classification (NCBI taxonomy): domain Eukaryota; kingdom Metazoa; phylum Arthropoda; class Insecta; order Odonata; family Libellulidae; genus Pachydiplax; species Pachydiplax longipennis. The sequence goes on along the minus strand of JAVFKF010000024.1, from coordinate 4,319,579 downwards.
GAAACTTGAAGAGTTAACATAATTATCTAAAGATGTTAACTCTTTGACGAAACATATAGTATGAAAGAAATTTAAGTGCACAATTTTAATAAAAAGAATAAGAGATATTTTGTTTCGAGTGATGATAAAATCAAGCGCATTTCAAGATTTAGCGACCAACAATTTATGGTATTCGTAATAATATCCTTTTTTTAAAACTATCGAAATAATTTCACATAAATCGAAACATATTTAATTTTAAGAAAATAAACGTTCTTTGGGAAAAAGATTTCACGGAATCAGTTCCTAGAATTCAGAATATATACTACATGTTGATACAACTACAGGCAAAGTTACATGCTTTTTGTGAATACTCATAGCCTTTATTGAAGCTAAATAAATCAAGGTTAGTGATAAAATATTCGAAGGAAACCTTTACAGAGACTTCTGCTTTTGATTGACGTATCTTAAGATGCGATGAAAATGTTGGTGAGCGATGTCATTTCAATTTGGTTAGGCCCCATCTTGAATACGAGGCAAGTATATGGATTCCAGCGGATGAAACGGGAACCCGTGAACTCGAGAAAGTTAAGCGATTTGTTTAAAAATACTTCGAGAAAAAGTTTAAGGAAGATGCTCTCAGACGCAGGTTGGAAATCATGGAAAGAAAAGAGATGAGAAGAAGCGATTGCTTTTTGCAGAGGACGTAATTATGCGTATCCCATGCTACTTCTGCCAATCTGACAATGAGCGTAAATTAAGAAGAATAGATTCTAGAACAAGTCTTTTTAAGCGTATTACTCGCTTATGTAATGCTCTCATGCATTCGGTGTTTACACCCCCTGCCACATGCCGAAAGGTGTTTTGTAGAGTGCTTACGTAGACAGTTGACATGAATTCATTCATATAAATACCGCAATTACGGGATAACTTTATTAAGTCATATTAGATAAACGAATCCATGGCAGCGAACGATGTCGCCATAGCCCACAAACAGCTTGAGAGAATTTTGCGATGCTCAACGGACATCCAACCTTGCAATTGAGAGACCCTGGTTCGATTTCCAGCCCCGTTGGACTTTATTCAAGTTCATTCTTCCTTTTTCCTGGTCGCACGATATCTAGTGCAAATTCACCCAAAAAATCCCATTCCTTGTTTAAACAAATTTAATTCCTTCATCAGTGCGGACCGTAAGTCCTTTGAAGTAATACTTAAGAAGTAAGATTTATTTAAATCTACGTAAGTACGCGTATTTACGCAATCTACATACAGTAAACCCGTTTAAGCCTCTCCCACTTAAGAATCGATCCCACTTAATGTTCCCTCACGGATTCGATTCCTCTTTAACACTTACATAAAATGACGCTTAAGAGTTAATTCCCAAGATATCTCGCAATCCATAAATGATAGGCGGAACATTGTGTACGTTATTCCGCCCATTGGTAAAATAGCTTCTTTGTAAAGTGAAAATTGTCTCAAATTATGTTTCTTCAAAAAGAAGGAAGTCGTCCTCTTTGGATGAAAAACTGTGCTTAGAAAAGGAAATTACATTTTTATTTTACGGTGTTAATCACTTATTCACAAATTTAAAAGCGAGATATCCCTACCCGATTGTTTTTTATATACGATAAGCAAAAATTCTAATATTCCGTTTATAATGCCATCCCACTGATTACGCGGTTCCCTGAAAAGTCTCTTAATCGGGTTTTACTGTAACTCGGGAAAATTTTCATAATGTTTTACCCGGTATTTCCTTCTCATTTAAATGAAGAGATATTCCAGAAGGTTTTCAGAACAAATTTTGTAGCTGAAATTGACGCTCGCTCTACTCTTCTGGAATCTCGTGATCATTTTCCCAGAGATGAAATTTCCTCGCCTTCATACGTTGGTCTCTTGGAAAAATCATTCCGAATAAATTAATTTCAACGTAATCGTCTCGAATGGCGCAGACAGTGAAATGTAGCGCAAGTGAAATGGGGAGAGTCACTATTACTCCATTGCCTTACACATGTACAGAGAAAATATATCATGAAGACATCAAGAGATTAAAGAACTGCCCGCCAATTAAGTCAATGAGGCGCGTAAATTATCTCTCCAAAATTAAATGGACATTTTCATGCGTATCAATTTACAAACGAGTGAGAAAGAACACAAAAGGCTCAGAAATTCTCACAATAATTATATACATGCATGCCATATTCCTGAATTATTTATATTTCATTCAGGCAATGCTTTTTACTGTAGCAAAAGCCTATACAATAAATGTTTTAATTAAAAATATAATAAAAATAAGTGCTTTGAATTTCTTAATGAGAATAGTTTTTGAAAGGTATTCAAACCGCGTTTCGATCTACTACACTAAAAATACATGGTCATTTCGAGCTAAGACATCTCTTTTATTAAATAATGCTACAATTTAATTATAAGTCGGAAAAAATTCGCTTATGATCTAATTATATAAATATTTAATATATGATATTTATATATTTAGATTAAAGGCTTTTATACAATTTATTTACTCTTCTCAAATTATTGGGAATAATTAAAGTCCAAGCGATAATATTGTTACTGCCGAGAGGAAGCAACGGAGATAAATCACTCAAATGAGGGAAAAAAGAGTGCGAAAGTTAAAAAATAAATATATTTTCGTGAAGAAGGCTATACTATTGCATACAAAGGTCTTCGTTATTCGCCAAATATTCGTTCATAAATAGAGGAGTTAAAGAATGAAATATGTTGCCTGAAAAAACCTTAATGGGATGAAGAATATATACCCCTAAATCCTAGAGTTTGTTTACCAATAAAATGTGATTTACTTTATCAAATGCTTTGCTAAAATCTAAATAGATAACATTAGTTTGTTCCTTACTTTCCTTGGAATCCACAATGTATTTCTGCAGGATCATTAGATTAGTGCTTTTACTAGAAGAGAAACCATACTGATTTGTGACTATAACATTTTTTAGTGACAAATTGTCAACTACAAGGTTCTCAAGTACTTTTGCCAGACTGAATTGATTAATTATTGGATGGTAATTCCTGATATCATTCTTGTTGCCATTTTTAAATATTGGAATGACTCATGACATTTTCAGACTATCAGGGAAGATCCCAACCTGTAAGGACTTGTTGAACAAAATGTAGAGTGGGTAGACTGGAGATTCATTAAAAGGTTTTCAAAAAGATCCAACATTTTCCCAAATCAAAACTATCATCTTGTAAGTTTCCCAATTCTTAAAATTAGGTAAATTGTAATCACCAAGTATCATAACATCAGAGTAGGTAGAATTTAATAATAATTCGTTAATGGAGTTACAATAAACAATATACTTGGAGACCCCTGAGGTATGTACGCTACGCACTTTAGATGATCCACAATGTAAACATACATAAACATGTTCCACCGACACTTGCGAGACTGAAATCACAATGAATTTTGACACCAATCAACACTCCGCCTCTTTTTTACCGCTATCACTTCGGTTACATCTGAAAATAGTTATTCAGATTCAACTCAGAAGTTGCAATGTATAGTCACGTTCCAGAGAAAGCAATAATGAGCAGGTAGGAACCGAAGAAGCTAGATAAGTTAATTTGGTGCGTAGATCACGCTCGTTCAGATAGTAGATGGTAAGCTTATCCAACTTCTTGTTTAATACATTTTTTCGGAACAATCTTTAATAATCCTCTTACGTATTTGATCATGAGATTGTTTTCTCCAGGTTCACTCCTACGAGCCAATTCAGAACTTAGGTTTGCCAAAAACTGCCTTCTATTCCTGTCACGAGCCAGTGAAATTCCAGAAGTCCGAATTTCCTGAAGCTGTCTTTTCTTTAAATCTTTTTAATATTTAAATTACCTGAGATTCATGTGATAATATTACTTTCAAAGGACATTAGAAGTGTTTCTCCGTCCAAGACGGAAGCAACTGAGCAGTCTCATGAATATCAGGAGTAATAGTGGAAAGTAGTTTCGAAGTAAACTCCTTGTCAGGTAAACCTACATTCTCATTTGAGCACTCTGGAGCTCCAAAAATGATTAAGTTCCCGGAGCATTGATGACTTCCCTTGATTCCCTTAACAATCTCCTCCGTGACTTCCGATCATATGTTTGGAGGTTGGTTTAGGAGCTCAATCTCCGCTTTCAGTTCTAAAATCAGTGTTTCCAGCTTACTACAGCAAGAATTCTTACTGTAAGCATCGCATGGCGACTTTGATTTTGGATTACACCTGCCACAATTCCGCGTGTGATATGTAACTTTAAATGTGTTATCCTTTAATTAAGAACATTTTTATGTACAAATCCGGAACATAAACTGCACTTTATATGTGCATTATTATATAACGTCTCTACAGCTAACGATACAACTCATTACGTCCGCCATCTTGAAGTTTACATTGGTATAAATATATTAGAATGGATACCGGAAAGAGATTTCATGAATTAAGTCTTGATGTTGTTTTAGAGGTTGTTCTTATGTTATTTGTAAATAGAATAATGTTTCACAGAATGTTAATCAGTATGAAACATGTCGTGTAAGGGATTGTGAAGTGTATTATTTGACAATGGTTGGGAATGCCATCAGACGGCTAACGAATTGCTACAACATATTAAATAAATAAAGGGGAATATGACAAAACGGGGATATGATACAAAACGCAAAACGAGACGCCACGGAAAAAGAAAGATATGAAGAAGTTTTATCTTGACGAGTGGGTATAATATAAAACAATAAACCTCACCTATTAAGAGTTCAAAGGGGAATTCAGTGAATCTCGCAGCCAAATTTATACAAAAGACTCTTTTCAATTAGCGGAATCTCAATGGGCGTAAAGAGAACACATTAATTGTTTCCAATTCCAATTTTTTTATACAAAAGCTCATTAAACGACCTTATGTTTATTTTATCTTTATCCCATCAGAAAGTTAAGTATATTATCAGTGGAAGAGAACGCAAAGGGAGGCAATTAAGTTATACCCTTCGATAAAAACAGAATTCTCATATGAAGTCTTCGTTTTTACACTATTATATCCTTATTCTAAACTGTAGAAGAGTTTCCAGAATACCATTTCCTCTCTTAAATTAGGCCAGTTTTTCTGTAAAATATATCTTATATTTAATATTCATATTATATAAATTACTTCACAGTAGTGTGATCCATGTTCGTTTAACCTTGAGATAACAACTGTTATACTATTTTGACACTTAATGTTGAAATTATTAAAAATAATTTACTCATTGGGGCTTCACTACCTATTTGAAGTAACTAAGCATTTTTTAACTCAGCTCCAGATCGATGGAATTTGTTTGCTGGTATAATAGAAATGTCTTCCCTTCAACCTTGTTCATGGCTGTAATGATATGAAATTTCTGAGTATTTTATTTATTTATATTCATTTATTTATATTCTTAGACTTCAAATAGACCTGGCGGCAGTCATTTGAGGGGCAAATAGAAATTATCCCTGCCTGATATTCACCCGTAGGAAAATTCCTCTCGAGGGCAGCACGTCGTACAGAGTTATACAACAAACAATACTACTATGTTGTTACAGCAATATCAACTATTCAACTAACAGGATTTACGGTGTCAGATACTTAAGGTTACAACACACAAATTATTGTTAGAAAACATATAAAAATAATACAAGCTACACAAAAAATATGCACTACAACAACATAATATTCAGCAACAACATATATATAACAACAAAATGCGGAATAATTGCATTGATTAAGATTTTTCCTCATGAAATACTCCCACAGTGTCACTAGTAATCATTCTGCCTCACGGACATGTTCCTCATTGAGGGAATTGAAGGCAAACTACCTCACTCCTTATCATTCCCCTCTCGAAAGCCTTCTACAGTGGAGGGATGAGGTCCAAATTGGCCTTTGGGCTGAACACTGTACTGTACAACCAGTACATTTCAATCTATGGGACACCAACATTTACGGCAGAATTGCAGCCTGGCAAATTGCATGAAGTAAGTATCACTAGACTTGCTAGTCCTAAAGTCATTTCGAAATCGTGAAAGAATTAACTCCAAGATTCTCTCAACTTTTGTATGCCACCTAATCATTCGGTCACTGATCTCGAATATTATCGGAAAGAGGCTTTATTGCATCTTAAATATCTGTAGAAGTAGTGGCCATTACATTTAACTCGGATCGATTCGATCCGCCAACCGGGAGTAACGATTTTCTGTCGACTCGGAATCAAGAATGTCTGCTGTAAAGATGGAATTTTATCAAGTGCTTATCAAGGGCTTCTGAGAAAATTGTGATGAAGTACCGAATGTAGAACGCAATCGTGGATTGAGCTCTAAGAGAGGCTTGATAACGAAGAAGTTTCCGATGAAGAAGGATTAAAAATAAAAAAGGAATGTCGTGGGAGATGAGAGCTTACAGTTTGAGTGGGACGTCTAAATTTCCGAAAACCCTTTATGCAAATGCGATTAAGTGATCCCATTCATGGTTCCCTTACGCGTCATCCTGGGACACCGCTCTATAGCTGGAAGGAAAAGTCTTTTCCATAGCACTTAATTCTCGTTGTTTTCCCTTGAGAGACCAAATATTTAAACCTTACAACGAATGATGGGATCGAATTCCACGTATTAAAAAATAAATTCCTTATTTTTCGAATGCAAAAATAATTCATTTTATCTTTAAACCTCACTGCGGTTTTACAATTGTCAGCCTTAACAGCTTTATACCAACTGCTAAGCACTAGAAAATATTTACATGTACATACCTATGTCTTACGTGTATCTAACATATTTACTGTATATAATTAATGAAAATTAACAATACTTACTGCCTCCCTCATCAATTATTTGGCCTGTTTCTTTATGGATTGTTACAGAGTCAAACGTTATCATTACTGCCAAGCAAACCATTTGTGATCATAGCTTTTACATCATAATTACCTTATATTTTCTACGATACTATTTCACACTGTATAATTTCAATTTAATAATTAAATACGGCATTTTTAATTATATACTTTCACATGAAAATACCAATTTCTTACTTCTTTTACTGAATTCATGATTATTTGGAATTATTAAAATAAATGATACGGAATCAAATATTTATTTCAGAGCTTAGATTGCAAAAAGAGGAATGCGATTTAATATGGAATTATGTAAAGGAAATTCAAAAAAGAAATTTAAATTTTTCTCAGCTTACTATTTCAGTGAAAAAAAATCTTAAAATTTGGCATCTTATGTTCTAAGCATTAATTTCTTTTCGGCACCTTCCATTTATGTAACTTATCAAGTATATACTATAATATAAATAATAGGATGTAAAGTTGAGATAATATATAAGGAGGAGCACTATGCATATACACAGTAGGAACACTGCGTTATATGCGCATTCGAGCAGGAAAGTATAATTTCGGCGGATGTTTTCATCATTTTCATTGCATCATCAAATCACATTTAAAGGCGCTCCTTTCGAATCCTTGTTTTCGCTATAAAATTTTACAAGCCATAAATTATCGAACCGCTTTCCTCATCGACTATTATATTTCTCTCCAAACCTTTTACAAAATTATCCCTTCACATGTCTCTTTTATCCGTCATTCACTCAAACTGTAGTCCGCACGACACAAACTTTGAAATGAAAAGAGCCCAATCGAGCGGAAATACACACAAAAGTCGGGAAGGATTTCCATAAACAATCGAACGTTTCTGCGAAAGAATTGGACGTTCCAGAGCTCTTCTCTTAGCCATCTCCAGATTCGTAGGGGAGGAGCTGTCGCTTTGCTGACATATAAGATATTCATCCAGAAATTTCCTTTTTTTCCGAGATCTTTTTTCGGAAATAGAGTCCAATTTTTCTTTTGGCAAATGTTTTATGTTCGCGTTTAAGGGTAAATGAAAAAAGCGAATTTTTAGGAGAAGACATCGTTGGAAGTCCCTAACGATGCATGTTAAACATTGAAAATACTTTCTTGAGGGGACTGTGAATATATCCACAACCCTCAACACAGACAAATGCTAGAAATAACTAGCATCATATTAGATAGCTTAACTCTTAACTCCTGACTCCTATGAAAACTGAGCGCATGAACTTCAAATTTTGTGTTCGAGATGATTATATCCTTGCGATTTCTATTGATGTTTCTGATTAATTATTGCAAAGTAATTAATTCATTTTTATGTATTTTTGTATTAGTATTAATTTTGTAATTTCAATGTCATACGCTGTTTTTCATCAAATCTTTCAGATTGTACTATCATTGTGTTAGCGCCTGAGGTTCACACCTCTATTCTTTGTGGGAGTATTACTGTTGTGGAAATATCTTCACAATGTGTAATACCTTAGGATTTTTAACATTTTTTCCTTCTGATGTTTTCTGCTCTATTTCTATTACATAATTTATGTTTTTATCAATATTATTGACGAAACTTTATGTGAGAAGAGAGATTCTTCAGTCTCCCCTAAATAATTACCCTCAAATTGAATCATGTTGATGAATGCAATCGCGTATGACCACCAATATTTTGGACAATTTTGTTAATAAATACTTTCTATGCGTCAATAATCGAATTCTGTTAAAAAAAACTACCGTTTCCCTAGAATTAAGTATTACTATTATCCCCTTAGCTTAGATAAAATAACGTCAAGTATTTCGAAATCCCTTCTTATAAGGTTACGCCTAAGTCAAAAATCTTCCACTTTATTTACCTTCTCTTTGCACTCCCACGCAGTCTATTGCGACATCAACACCGGTTAAATAAATAAATCCGGATTTCTCTTCCGCGAGGAAATTGCGGGCACAAGTGTCGCGCTAATTTGGAGTTACCCCATTGAGTTTTAAAATTTCAAGTCGGGCATAGAAGTCACGCGCGAGGCAAGAGCAAAGTGGACTCTCTCAAGGGTCACCGCGGAACATTCGAAAACGGTCAAGGTTTATGCATAATTTTGTTTTATTCCGTCACTTTGGACTTTAGGGCGGGTTCTTTCGAAAATAAACGACTCTCTTCTCAAAAAACCCGTCCACTCCCAGAGAATTTCGCTGGAATAACTTAAAGGAAAATGAATCCAACTTTTAGACGGTAATCCGAACGGATATCAAATAAAGCTTTTCGTAATGTATCAGATTCTGTCAAAGAGAGAAAATACAGTAGAAAACTTCATCGACATGCTCACCGCCTGACATTTAAGAAAAAACGTTTTTGCGAGCAGTTTTGCGAGAGTTGCTTTTAAATAGGCTTCCCTTGTATTCTTACGGGAAAATTTAAAAGATCGGCTTTGACAACAATACATGACGTCAAGAAGACCGGCTATTTACATCCTAACAAGTTCACAAAATTGTCTAGCATTTTGTCAAATTATCGCCGTTTCTAATTTATGACGACGAAATAAGATTTTTCTCCAGTTCTTCTAGTGCTAGTCTCTATCGTATTTGAATTCTTTCTAATTGAATTTCGCGAACGAAATCAAGCCTTCAACTGATAAAAATGAGGTTTAGATGTATTCCATATGGAAATCTATCTGGGCGATCTTGGTTCAAACCCAGCAATATTACATGTAGTTTATTACAGTTTAAACAAAAATAGTGAGGTTAAGAAATTTTATAACAATTAATAACTATTATATTATTTATTAATGTCCATATAACTTATTTATTGTTATGCTATTCATTGTATTTTACAATAATACTTAACACCTTCTTGATAATTGTATCATTTATTGCATCGTAATTTATATATTCAAATTAATTATGTAATAATTGTGTATTTTAAATTGCTAATTTTTCTTAGTATTAATTTAAAATTCAATTGTTGAATGGTTGACGTGAAAATGCGTGGTTTTGTTGAACGTGAAAGGATTCGTGGATTTTTGTTTATAGATAGATGTAAACTAATGTTTGTTTTGACTTCCGTGGCGTTACCACCGAACGGTTTTCCGCTCGTGACGTATTTTCCTAATAAATAAATAAATATTAGCGAATGAAAATTCTTTCCTCCTGGTCTCAGAGATTTGGCGCAAACCCATAAATGCCTTTACTGCATATTTAACTAACGAAACAAATAAACCTTTTACTCTCTAGAAATGCATAAGGAACCGGATATAAATCCGTACGTTCGCCATTAGAAATAATTTTGGGGAGCAATTGAATGAAATTTTAAAAAGGACCTGAGGATTCTATCCACGTCCACTTGCCCTCGACTTAAATGAATCCAGCACAAGAGATGTTTGTTTTATGAACCGCTGCCTAAAATTAATTACAGTAAACACTCTCAATAAATTCTCGAAACATAAATAATTCAAATCTCGGCTCATTTTTATTCAGGAAGTAACACGATGCTAACGAAGCCCCTGAGATTAAAACGACTGCCATGGAAACGAGTCTAATTGGAATAATTATTGTCCGAGAACCGAGGAATTGGTCGTCTTTAGAAATAATACAAAGCTCAACATAATGGGTGACTGTAGATGAATTACCCTGCAGTTCTCAATGTAATCTTACTGATTAATGTAATCTTACGACCTTATCGATTTCATAATATTAAAATTTATTCATTTATTTTGGGATTGCACCTGTAAAATAGCTTATTTTGAGTTTGAGTGAAGAGCTTAAAGAGATTTGATGAATTAAAGTCTCTCACATTTTTCCCATTCAATTAATATTGATAAATTAACTTTTATATTTTGAAACTATCCAGTTAATGGTGCGATAGAATCAACCTATGGCATGACAGTGTGATCCTCCCCAATAAACAGCTATATAAATATACTTATAGATCACTATTTATTAACTTATATAAAAATAAAATGGTTCAGTTAGAGTTAGCAGTTTTCGACCTGTCAAAATTGTTTACAATTAGGTAACAATTAGAATAAAGTAGACATATCTATCAATAGAAGCAGAGGATGTAGCGGATCATAGTAGATCTGGGCATAGTAAAAATCCGCCTTATAAGTGGGTATGCGGTATGTGTTTCGTGTAAAAGGGTTGCACCGCAACGGAATAGAGGGAGCGTTTTAATGGAATTTACTATTTATAACCTGGTTAAGACGCTATTCAGAGGACAGACTGAAAACCGCGTTATTTGGTTCTAATACATTTAATTAAGTGATTTTCATCTTAAAATGAAAATATCTTCTTTAGTTTGCTTTTTTATCACAATCGGAGACGGTATTCCTGGAAATACAGCATTTACTTTATTTATGAAATTTTCGAGTGATCCAAAATAACTCTGGTTGTGGTCTTTACCCTTACTGTGTTACATGAATATGTAAAAATTAATGTTAACAAAATTACAGAGAGCCGCTGAACATTCTTTTTGGGGGAAATGAAGAATAAATAGAAACGAAGTGTGCTCATAGAAAAGGGAAATATCTGTTTAAAACTCCAATTAAACTGAGCAGTGACAATACCAATATGATGCGCGATTTGAGGCCTTTTCGTAAGCCTTTATTGGTTTTCTTAAGTTTGTTAATAAGATCGTGATCCAGTTTCAGAAAGAGAACAAAGTTTGAGAAGCAGTTCCACCAAAAGTCACTCTTCATTTATTTTTGCTTGGAAACAATGGCGAATGGAAATAATGAAAGCAAGTTCAATTTCAGTCCGTAGCGACGTTTGTCGTAGGAAATTTACTTCGGTCGTATTCTTTCACCATGTCTTCGAGACAGTATCTTTGAACAATTCATTATTTTTTGTGAAAAGCGTAAATAAGAGCATTCGATCGTCTGAAATAAGACAGAAATATCTACGTAAAATCAACGTTTCACAATCAAAAGCTTGAGAATTCTTGTAGGCTGCAAATTACAAATCCTTCTTGCTATTTGATCCCCTACAAAAAATTAACAAGTAATGAACATAGTTTGTTTGATTGCCTTGTTGTTTTCCCACCGCTTAATAGGGTTATGTTGCTTTTTATAATCGTTTGTTAAGCTATTATTAGACGTTCTTCCAATAAAATTTTGTTTGCAATTTATGGCAGTACTGAATAGCAGTTAATTGATAATAATGAAGGTATTTTAACGTTTATAACAATTATTATCTATTATATGAAATATTGAGTTAATAATTGCATATTTAATTAATCACTGTTTATTTTATTATGCATTTTGAAAGTTAACACTTTCTTAGTTATTGTAATTGTATGAATCGTTGATGTGATACAGTAGCAAGTGTTGTTTTATTATACGTTATGGGAGTTAAAGATTTTTGCATAAAATCGATATATACGAATGCTCGTTTTTATTTTTGTGACTTATTTTTGTAATATTTGAAGAAACAATTAAATAACATGAGCAACACGTTCTAGCAAATCGCTAATTCACACCTCGCAGGCGACCTAATTAGAATACAAACGTCCATCTTTATAAGAGAATTTACTTTCTGCATTCCTCTAGCAATTTTATTTGCTGTGCATCAATGGTCATCATTCATCATTCCATTATTTGACTACATATTTTATATTATACCACTTTATCCTGACTACCTTTTTCTTTTACTATCATACATGAAAGAGTCTCTCAAAATGTCACGAAAATGAAATATATAATCAAATTTTTCATTTTATTCACATATCACTGGGATATCCATTTATAGATTGAATTCGAAAGAATCAAAAGGGAAATTGCTTGACACTTATCGTCATTATATTTAATCAAAGTAAAAATAAAGAATATGTACACTATAAATGTATCAGTACAACCGACCATAATGTTTGTAAACAATGCCTGCAATCGATAAAAAATTAATTTTAAGTGCATTTATTATGATAACACACTTTCAGTCTAGGATCGAACCGAGGACCATTGGATAAATGAAGATTAGTCAAATATCTGCGTAGAGAGGACATTAAAGTGAGAATGTTATGCAGCTTCTGGTTCTCGATTTTCTAGCGAACAGACGCACTAACATTCTATTTTATTTATATAGTAATAGTTGTGGTTGAATCTTAACGATGAAAACAGAAGTAGGCAGCGCAACTAAAAATATAATAAATTAAATATAAGACGCAATACTGTCGTGTTAGGGCGCCATGCCTTGCTGATTAAATGAAATACAACACCTCTGATTCACGACTAAGGCAATTCATTGTACCTTTTCTGCGTATAGTCGAAAATAATTAATACAAATAAAATATAATAGCTTACATTTTCATCATTATATCTGTGATTATATATTTCTAGTCGAAGTTCCCATTAATTCTCAATGAGGAAAGTAGAAATAGGTAGCTAATTAAGAATATCGTTTTAAATAGAGAATCTAACATCGCTCATATTACCTTAATTTTGTGAGATCGAAATTGAAACATGGGAATCTTTTCAAAGGTCGTATATTGGAATCGAAGTCTAAGAATGAATATAAAAACAAGAAAAGTTATAGAATTTCACTGTATTTCGAACGTGACTTAAGTTCTTACGATGATTCTTTTTTAACAGAATTTCGCTATAGAAGCATAAGCTGAAAACGATTAAAATGAACTTAATATGAACTATTAAATATTTTGGAAACGCTTTGCCTCGTCTGGGGTCGATCTGAGGATGAAATATATATATGTGTATCAAAAGAAGGGGGCCGTAGACTTTTAATGACATGCAAGTTTGCGAGTTTTGCAACTTATGGTTCTCAAGTTTCAAGCGAACAAAGACAGCCACACTCAATGTAGTGAACTCAAGCTGAACTGCCCGCTGATTCTCATTAGTAAGCGAAACTCTATGAATTGCGACTTACTTGGCTCTCACAAAACAATACATAGTGAGCCAAAAAAATGAGACACTGAATAACTATTATTTATCACAAATACTACTATGATGCGTGGTAATTATGGGAGTAGAGACGTGATTCATGTGCCACACACCGATGCTCTGGGGAAATTTAAATTAGATCACCGCAAAGCACACATCATCGTATTGAAATAGTAATGTCGATTAATATCGTTCTGTGCGAATCGAAAACTCAAATTATTTGTGAATTAAAATATCAAAATTTCCTCCATACGTATAGTTTATAATTTTAAATTAGCCTAAATTTCAAGTGTATTCTTACGAAAAATACGTGAGCTCGATCATATTATTTGTCAAGGGGACTTAAGGGGTTTAAAGGGTAACTTAACAAGAATTTATAGCCTTAATATTCAACAAAATATTCGTTTATTTCATCAAAATTCTTTTAATTTCGACCCAATTTCTTTCACGACCAAAATAAATATATCACTCAATTTCATTTATCTTGGTGCTTTTCTCGATTTTTTACGAGCATTATTTCTAATTTAATCTAGCAGAAGAAGTAAATCGATAAGTGTGATCATTACATGTATTCCTTAGAAAACTTTTTCGAGTCTGGGGCAAATAAAAAGTAGCTTATTATATGTAAGTTACATTTCCTAAAGTTTTAAATTCGTGCAACTTCTTCGAGTTTTAAATGATCATACACCTACGCCCCTTACTTTATTATTAAGTTTGGTAGGACTCATTCGTAAAAGAGAATCACGAAAATTGAAGGAGTATGAGAGCTCATTTAGAGTAATCGGCAATTGCAGAATAACAAGAGTTTATACTTAAAAATTTTAAATTGTAATCATTATTTTGCGATTCAGACTTCTAACGAATGTGAGCGACGAAGAGGAAAATTAGATGCGCCTCTAAATTATTCTTGTGCAACATTATTTCAAATATCAGGATAAATATTTTTTGCGGCTGAGTGACTCATTGTAAGAAAATACGACTCTAGGAAATACTGCACTGTGCGCTGGGAAGTGCTTCGTTTTCTCTTTTGATTACCGCCGGATAAATCGCGACAATTTAAAAGTTCCTCTCGAAAAACTGAGAGCAGAATACTCGGCGCTGTACCGATATCAATTAAGCGCATTATCACACTTAAAATTCAAATTCGATGAACCCATTGTTTGCGATAAGAACATGTATACATAAATTATATAAAATTAATTCATGGCACTCAGAGTAAAGTTAGTAAATAAATAAATACTCAATTCTATCTCTTTGACAAATTTTAAAGGAAATGATTGAATAACTGAATTGATTGATGATTTTCTCTTGAAGTCTTGATTTGTTTCGTTTTTATATAATCACAGTGCATTTTAGTTGCAGTAATTTTTCCTTCTCCAGAAACGTGCCTAATATTTGAATTTCCAAGAATGACGGATTAACAGATAACTCCATCATCCCTCCAACACAAGTTTTTGTGGACTCTACCAAGTGAGTTTTATTAATCTTTATAGCCGTAGATGATGTCTGATGGTGTTAAATTTTCTATCTCATTGGATGAAATTTATTACAAATTTACCGCTTCTCTTTTATAATTTCAGTAGAGATACTTAAAGTGGATGTGAACTTCAAATATACCCAGCCATAACTTACATTAACTCAACCTTAGAGAGGTAAACGAAAGAAATAAAGATGAAATTGATTGATTGAATTGAATTATCGCATTATTTATTCCCTCCGTTCGCAATTTTCGTGTGCATTGACAGTTTGTTTGACATCTTCAATCTATACATTATTGGTATGGTAACTACAGAATGTTTTCATTCAATATATCAGTAAGGTTGGCAATTTTTATTCAATCATTTCAGATAGCGTAGACTGAAGGTGGAATTATACGTTGCGTTTTGAGATCAGATGAAGGATCCCCACAAAGACTCAAAATTATATTACCTCATAAAAATATAAAAAGAATATTTTCAAGAGGTTATCATTATTCCTGTCCCTTTGGTCTTGCTTATTTAAAATGGAATAAAGCATTTTTCCTGGTTACTTTGTATTTAGTAAGCGATAGATCACGCCAGATAGATTCGGCGGATTAAAAAAGTGAGTTTCTTTTATAAAATCACGAGATTGTTGTTTAAAAAAAAACCCTGTTTTAGAGACGACAATTGCGTATTTGCTTGTATTCCAGAAGGAAGGCTTGTTTGTCATGGGAAAATGCCATACGAATTTAAGGTTTCCCTTTTATAACTGTCGTATAAAATATGGCTCATCCGCCATTGCAACAGACGATAAAGATGTGTACATCACCGTCTTATTGGCTTGGTTTTAGTGCACATGTTTGAATCTTTATAACCATAAGTGTAAAGAAGACACCGTGCGCGAGCTGAATTTATTTCTTCGCGACACATTCATTAATTCCAAATAAACGATAGCGTAATTCTTTTTCGCAAATGTAAAGATATGGCAATTTCTGTTGGAACACCGGAAATTGAACTCGACCCATCCTTAAATCGATAATGTCCACAGATACTTGGTAAAAACTTGATGACTTTAAGAAAATTTGATAATCATGCATTTAATTGTGCATGTTTCGTTAGTCTTTTGCAACACATATTGTAAGACATATTTAAAATTCGCCACAAATTTTGATTTAATGAACATTTTTCAGTATGATTTAGAATTTTAAAGAAGCGTTCGCTTTTTAGCTTAGCAAAGTCCACTGTAATTATCGTTTTCTAACTGTTCTACTTTTCGACTTAAAGCGCAAAAGTATCCTTAAAGACAAATTGAAACGCTACAACATTGTCTCTTAAATGATAACTGCAGATGAAGAGGAAGCCATAAATTTATCTCGATATTCTGTTTAGACTAGTAAAATGTCCGGATTTCTCTGTAGAAGCTCTCTCTACTTTATGTAGTCATGACCGTTCTTTCTTCACAAAGAATATAACTGGTATCAGAGGTGATGATGAACTCAAGGGAATTAACAATGGTAGTATGATGAATATATATATATATATATACACATACATACAATCATTTATCCTTCTTTCTTTAAAAAAAATCATGTAATCTTTCTGAATCAATTCCTAAATAGACGTTTCCTACGTTCATTTCTTCTAGCATATGAAGCTTAAAGGAATAGAGATTCCGAGAAGCATTGCAACACGATGAATCTTGACTTGGTGAATATTTTAAGCGAAAATTCCGCGGCAGGAAAGAGAAGGTGGCAGAAAGGATAGTTGCTTTCAACTATTCCCTCTCTCATCTTCTTCTGCAATAAGACTCAAATTCCGCAGTTTCTCCCAAATCCAGGAACGCAGGCGCGTAATCGGATGCCCTCCAATTGAAGCTGGACTCCGGAAGGAATGACCGGAATCCTATCTTTTGCCGTCCCTTTCCTCTGCTAATCCGGGGAGGGTCAAAAATAAAGCGAAGGGATATTCGTCCCAAAAGTCACACACACAAAATCGAACCCTTTTGCACTGATGTATGTATTATGGTCCACATATTATGTAAGTATGTGGATCGAACGCAGAACTTGGAGATAGTTGCGAAAATAGTTCGGACCGCCGCAGAAATTATGAAAAGTTCTTTAAGGGACGGACGCAATCATGCGAGTTATTTCCGCTGGTCTAATGGGGTTAACCGCGCAGCGATATTCCGTAGGAATGGCTCTCGTCATTTAAGCCTCTTATCCCAGCTTATTTCCCCTCAAATAGTGTAATATAAATCCCAAAAATGTACTTTTACTTAAAAATGATAATGATTTACTTCAAAATAATAAAAAATACAGTAAAACACCGTTTAAGACGCTGTTCTCTCCATTTAACACTAAACACGTAGTAAGAATATCGACCCTTTCTTAGATTTTTCTTCATTCAACCCACTAAGGTCAATGGATCAAAATTTATTCGCGTAGTTCCCCCTAATTATCTATCTGGTAAATATTGCTTCATCGTAGGAGGGAAATTAGTAAAATTAAATAAAAGAAGAATATATTCTCTTTATATGAAATGCAGATAATTCTAAAAACATATAACGAGAAAGTAACCAGTATAATGCAGTAATAGCTCGCAAACATTCTAGATTTCACATAATTGACAAATAAAGCAAATTGGAGAAAATTTCTATTCGTTTTCAAATTTCCAATAAAAATATTAAAGAGCCAAAAGCATTTAATTTCAGTTTTTTTATGGAAATAAAAATTTGTAATATCCCATTTATAACGCTTTCCCGCTTATGACGCGATTGGAAAGCGTTTTAACAGGGTTAGCAGTGACTTTGTCACAGCAACCAAACCACTCACCAACAGATTCCTGGAAATGTCAACACGTTGGCAAAATATGTCAAATTAAAATTCTGCTATGAAAGTTACGAAGTTTTTCTTTCAAAGATCATAACTATATTTATATCATATAACCAGTAGTAGTTACCACATAAACCAACCTTTCGTTGTTCGTTGCCCTAATAACAATTTAGTTAATAGTTAGTTATTAATAGTTCTTTTAGTTTGCCCTAATGATAGTTTTTTATCATTATAATCATAATTCGTTAGTACGGAAAACAATATACCAACGCGTGATATCTTAACTACTACTTTTCATCAAATTTGTCAATTCAAGAGCTTTTAGAGCTCAATATTCTTCTATTTTCTCCAGTTGATATAAAATTTCCATTTCGAACGATCTCACATTAACAAATAACTCTCTCTCTGGAAGTAACATGCTCTGTCACAATAATACTCACACTTTCTAACTATGACAATGACAGTGGGAATGTTTAATCATTTGCAAAACTTTTAAAACTATTTTCAAGTCGAGTAAATCGCCAAATGGCGATAAAAATACTTCTCTCGAAAATGAATTATTTTTTTACTAAGACCTAATAGAACCCTTATCGGCTGGGTTTTCACTGCATGTGGTATTATCGGCTGTTTTTTAAATCTCCCAATTTATGGGTTAACCCTCATCGTTTAAAATTGCTGCTAAACGCTAATCTCTGATTATTCGGTATATACCGATCTAGTATTGCGATCATCAAAAGGGTCCTTTCACATCTCTATTCAGTTCGCATCACTAACTCCGTTATTAAAGTGTAGTAAAGCGAATAAACGATTCGGTTTATTAAAGGGAGCGTCTTTTTTGGCGTAAGGAAGCGTGGGAAGCTTTTTATCGCGAAGGAGACTTTCGCAAGATGAAGGAAATGGAAGTAAAAATAGAAGATCTGCGGTCAAACTAAGTCTTGCCGTGGAAAGAGAGAATAAAAGGAGGAGAAGGAATCTGCGCTGGAATGTGCCAACTACGAGTGCGGCTTCACACTTTTTCTCTCACATTCCCATTTGTAAACACGCCTCGTCATATTTATTGAGCAAAATACTTAGCGCCATTTAGATAAGCATGCATGAAGATCGCTAAGACATGCCTCACGTTATTTTATTGTTGAGAGAGAAATTGTTTTATTATTAGTACATTAATTGCAGTCGGTGGCCATGTTGTAAATAGTTTGATAAGCTAATAAGATGGAAAAATACAATGTACAACACTACAATATTCATTACTACAAGTAAAATTAAAAAGTTATATTAACTATCTACAAGATCAAACTATCATGGAATTATGATATGTGAAAGAAATGTCTCCTTGCTGCAATGTTAAAATTTATATGAAATATTGCAATATATACAACAATATCACAACACAGCTGACTCTACACCACTACAGCTAGGTTGTATTTCAATCCTAATAGTTATCAATGCGTATCGCACACATTTCGGATGGTTTCACTCAGCGGTCTACTCCTAAGACGAAAAAATAATATTGGAATCTGCCCTAAGAAAATGAATGTTTTTCACTGAATGGTTTGCTGAAAAAATTAATACATTGGTGTCTCGATTTACGAACATCTCAACATAAACAGAACTTTTCGACTCGCAAACTTTTATTGTTCTTTGTACTGACCTCGAGATAAGAACTCGATTTCGAAACACAAACAATGATGCTCCTGTGAGATATAAATGCACAAGCGCATGTAGATGAGTAAATCTTTTACAAATTTGATAAAAATTACCAGGCATGTCTTATTTATTCTCTCGTTGAAAACAAAAAGGAATAATGTGATTCTATTGCGATTTTGTTTGGTAAAAAATACTATGGAGATAGTTCTTCTGGCCTTTTAAGAGACTCGAATTATCTAGCGTTCATTTATAAACTTCATTGAAGACGACTATTCTGCCAATGAGTGGGAAATTAGCTAGTAAAGGCTTAAACAATATAAAAATGAGCATCTGATGAATGAAATAATTGTTTTCTTCCACTAGTTTATTTGACAAATAAGCTATTGGTTTACCGTAAAATACAATGAAAAGTGGCTTTCAAGATACGAATTCCTGTTGAGGAACTAAACTCGTACCGCTGCTATTCTCAGAAGTCTCACACAAATGAGAGATTACTTTTGGGAATTCTTTTAGTTGACTTATAATCCTAAGGCAAAAAGTGAACCATGATCTTTCACTTACCAGGCCAATTGCAACATCATAATGATTTTAAAGTGAATCTTCAAAACTGCTGCTATTTTCAGTATAATGAAGTTCGCGATAAATACACCATTTAAATAATTCCATCCGTAATGAACCCTTCCGTTGAATTTACCGAGAAAAAACCAACTTTGGCTAACCATTCCACCATCTTGCGAGATCTACCTCTCTTGGAAACGGATTGTTTGACAGATGCTACAATATTTGAGGATTCAAATCCTCATACTGCTCGACAAAGCTCGAAAATCTTGAAGCGAGGTCAAATAAAAGTTGGGAACATTTAATATCGAGCCATAGTGTCTCACTGCGCGCTTTTCTGCCATAAAAGACCGAAAAATGAAGTCTAAGTAGCTGAAAAGTATCACATCCAGCAGAAAATGACATTCGGAGTTTGTTGCCACTTCCAAAGATCGGCTATTACGCGTTCGCGAGGAAATGCATTTTAAATTTTTCGCATACCATACAATAGGGTTTATATTATGACGAAAATGCGCTAGAAAGTTCCATCTTCCATTTAGAATGGAATACAGTGAGACAAATAAGATGAATCCAGATCTAAACAAGCAAATAAACTATAATAAAAAAGAACCCTTAAGGGGAACTGACAAAATATCCTTTAACTCTTTTTCTTGTGTAAACTTGCCAATGTTGTAGGAAATAGAGAATGAAAGAGATATATATATATATATATATATATATATATATATATATATATATATATATATATATATATATATATATAAACATAGTGAGAAGTAAAAATTACAAGAGTTATTGACAGATTTTTTACGTATCAGAATATAAGTATTCCCTTCGTATAATTAAAAGTTGAACATAAAAGAAAGTTCTCAATTTAGAGTACATTATGAACATTAGATTCATAGTCGACGGCTGATGGACCATCCACATGGTTGACAACCTGCGTACATACATTCAATGGGAGGATGGCAAGCATTCTGCTGTAACTTCAAACGTAACTGGTTTCGTCATAGTGTCTCAATCGTGCTTTTAATTGCCTTCAAATAAATAATACTAATATACGCAAATGCCTAAATGGCATGTATACAATTCTGTATTTAGTTTCTCTTGTAAACTCTCTCTAGATGCGACATTTGTGATGTAACAGATATCGTGTAGCAGCATGTATGCCTTTGGCGACAGAATTGCATTCTCCGCAAAATATTAATTCCGGGAAAACTTTATTTAATCATTTAAGACGACTATTCATAAACCAAATCTGGAGCCTCTGTTAGGGTAGACTGAAAAACGGCCGAGTCATTTACTAAAGAAAGATTAACTGAGACAGATTAGTGTGCCTTCCAGGAAACAATGCCCCGCTTAAGGAAGTCAAAGAATATCCTTGAAAAAATGTGTTTAGAAAGGGAAAGATATACCGACTCCAATTTCCCTTCCGCTTTAAGGAAATTCCCGAGGATTGCTGGATAATTAAATTTAATTTTGTGGCCATTATTTCAATATGCCTTACATTTTGCTCTTTCAAGGCCTGTCTCTTTCGTGGTCTCAAAAATTGCCAATTCGCTTCTCATAAGCATTACTTTCTACAGAAGCAATTGTCATTAAATATGAACAGCTGCGTTCTAGAGTTATCTATCTTGTTAGTTTGAAATGCATCAAATAAATTTTAATAGAAAAACTATTTTTCTCGCGATTGTGAAACTCAAGAAGGTGAACTCGCATGATATTATCTTTTCTAGCGAAGGTCCTCTTCCTTCAATATCATTCCTCTCTGTGAAACAAGATTCTCTTTCTGAAAATATTTATCCGTGTTAATCCATGAAATGTTTTCTGCATACGTGACTATAGATTTTATCCAAAATAATGAAAAAATCATATAAAATTAGGATGTCGTAAAGATACATAAAGCGAATTCTTAAGAAACCTGTAACTGAAGTGAACAATTATGTCTTTAATCAGGATCCTCCATCATCTAAGTTCATAAAAAAATGAAAGCGGAACTTACCATGTAAGATATTTTTACGCTAATAGTTTCCTGGAAAGAAGTCACGGTCTCATAAAGGAAATCCTCTAGCTCTACGTTTGTGTTAGCGTCATAACCAGAATATTACAAATTTTTATTTCTTATCCGTCTAAAAATAAAATTTAAATGTTGTTTGGCTCTTAAGGTTTTAAATTATTGCTTTTCACTTTAAAAACTAAAAGGGATCTTCTCTAGTTTGCTGCATTTGCCACATCTGTAGAAATATAGATTCCAGGAACTATTGCTGTGTAATACCGATTGTCATACTTTATAAGGATTTTCTACTTCTTAACTAATCTACAGCGAAACAAATTTTGATCAGATAGACGATTAGGGAAGAGTAATGTAATCCATGAAGGCGTAGGATTGGCTATAGCGAGTTGCTATGATTATTGGGGAAAATCCGCGTTTTAAGCGGGTAGCAGAGCTTCTTAAGCGATATCCTAACCATTTCTTCAATGTGAATGGGAACGAAAAAAAGCCTTAAGCAGGAGCCTTACTCTAGTTTCAAATCTTTAAATTCAAGATCCACATTTTAATCATATTAACTTAATCCCAGAGTGAACCTTCCTGAATACACGAATTTTTTCCTCTCCTAGCGAAGCTTTCTATGCCTTTTGTGTCCAATTTTATATAGGAAGTCTGTTCAAATACTATAATTTCGGGAAAAAACTCTTTCAGAGAAACGATAAGTACGCCCTTCCCTTTCAGGAAAATTTCATTCGAGCTGATTAAAGTGAGCCGGCAATGGCAACGAAAGAGAAAAGCCAGCGTAAGGTGGAAACCCGTCAGAGGCGCTCGAATTTCTTAATTTCGCAGCTGATGAAACCTCTCCAGGCAC
The DNA here is from genome assembly GCA_036926295.1 of Pachydiplax longipennis. Lineage (NCBI taxonomy): Eukaryota > Metazoa > Arthropoda > Insecta > Odonata > Libellulidae > Pachydiplax > Pachydiplax longipennis. The sequence goes on along the minus strand of JAVFKF010000024.1, from coordinate 4,296,521 downwards.
GTAGATATGGAACCAAAGGGAATCCGCAGAAAAATTCAGATAAGTTTTCCCTACGCCTTATCTAAGACATAGTGCGGAATTAGACAGTTAAAATTGTGAGGGTCGAATGAGTAATCGATAGCCGATGTTAAATAGGAAGGGTAAGTAATTGAGGGGTGGAACGCAGGGTATATTCATTTCACAATCGATATCTCCATCCCGTGTAATCCTGGTTCGAATGGCTCTAGAGAAAGAGAGGAAAAATGAAGAAGAGGGAATTTTTAAGGGAAAATGAGGAAAAAGAACCGAAATTACGGATCCTCCAAGTCAGGTTTTTACCGCAAAAAATACAGACTTGAAGAGTCATTCCCGTATCGCTAGAGTGATATGTTCGGGACATCTTTCTCCCTTATTTAATTCTCACATTTCTATCTTTCTCTTAATCTTTCGCTATTGCTTTCCACTTATCGTATGAACATATTTTGTGACTCAGGCAATAATTTGAAATAGATTTCTTATCGAAAGAAATTTGAATAAAAATATGACTGCTAGTGAATTACAAACACTTCGTTTGTCGGAACCAGCTTCTTCTAGGTACAGGAGCTCCTTGGCCTAGGATTGACGACCTCTAGCCATTCCTAGTGATTCCTAGAAATCAGCCTTCCCCGAATGGCACACGACTGTCTTTCTTACGTGCTCAGTTATGTTTTGAAGGCTCTCTATAATTGTCGGTTTTTGGAAGTCGAAGATCGGTAAACCGGTATTTACCGTTGCTTCCAGACCTCGTTGTCCAAACACCGACATTTACGTACTGCTAAAAAAGCGTACCTAATTCGTGAAAAACCACGTTCCGCCGTATTTTCTATCTCACGTAATGTTGCGTTTTTCTCTTTTGAAGAGAAATAGATTTCTCATTCGTGAAGACGTAAGAGAAGGTGTAGTAGTTTTAATATTTGCCCCCTCATGGACTCAAACTTTCTATGATTAAGGGAAGAACTCTATAAGACCTTAGAGAGTTTTCTTTTTAGTTTTTCTTATAATCCGAAGTTCTAGGGGTCGAAGTTGTTACAAAATTTGGAACTTCATGGATTTTGGAGTACATTATTTGGTGTTTGAGATAATTGAACGGAGTGAGACTTTCAAAAAATTCCTCTTATTTGATGAAAATTGGAAAGAATTGAAAAGAATAATTTGCGAAGAAAATTGCAAAAAGCGAACAGTGTGAAGGTACATACATCTATTTATGGTCGTTGTTATTCTCATTCAAAATATTGCGAAATGAGCTGATTCAATGAAGCAATTGTCCAAGTATTTTGAATCTCAAATTGTGGATCCAGTATATTTTTACTCATTCTACATCGTTTAAAAAGGGTAAAATGATATGGTAAGAACATTTTTATTTAATTTGAAAAACTTGAGCTCCTATCCTTCGTCGTCTTTCATGTTTTGTTCCGAAGCAAAATCAATTTGGATTTCCTCTCTCTCTTACAAGAAAGAGGTAACCCAAGTATAATGGTGAGAATCCCAAAATAACTTACAAGTATTGTTGCTTTGTTTCGTAGATACAGCAATCTCTCTATGGACTGAAATTATGACTGAAAAACTGGACCAAAAAATTAACATTTCATGAAATTAAAATCCATGTAAAAATATATATCCTCGGAGAACCTAGTGAAAATGGCAGTGATATATCTCTGAACATCAAATTCAATATATACCAAACACCCACCGTCCAATATTATTACCACATTTCTGCAAGATTTATCAGATTGTTTGCTGAAACTTAATGGCTTACTCATGGAAAATTTTTATTATCTCCATGATGTTGTTTTTGTTTTAGAAAACACACAACTATAGACACTGATTATAATAGTAGAAATGACTGCTATCTCCGACTTTGTAAACGGTAGTGGGAGTAATAAGAACCCAATGCATTAACCTGATTGATAATACCCATATAGAAAGACGTCTTACACTTTACATTAATATGACTTTTCTACCTTAAATCGAAGTATAATTAAACCATTTTAAGTTCTGTTTCGCTTAATATGCGGTTTTCTCCTTACCGTTTAAGATATTTCCGCCTCTAATCATTCGCTGGACCCATTTATGTTGCTATCTTCTCATATTGTCTCTAAAAGTGTTCCTTGTCTTATATGGAATGACTAATTTTATAGAATTAAATAAAGCTATCTCGAAGAAGAGCAATCCTTTTTCCCAAATTCGGAGTCGATACAAATTCTGAGATAGATCTTCTCTATCAGTTTTTTTTCAGGGAAGAACGTCAGATTTGAAGTTCCTTTCGTCGCAGTCTCAAGTTGTAAACATATTGAATAAACTACAGTGTTAATGCAGCGTTGGTGCAGAGCGAAGTCTTGGAGAGATAGTGCCCTAAGACTCTTACTACTGCTGTTATTCTTCCTTTTATTTAAATGTCTATCTGGCAAAAATGTTTTCATTGCAAAGTGAAAAATTAAAAAACTCAAGTTTTTATATCTATTCTTCCTTGGGATTTTTCCTGAGTGCACGCCATTTCGTGCCATCTGTTAAAACTTAAATAACTAACGAAGATGCTCACCTTGTGCCAAGAGCGGACTACTCTTCAAATTTATGTCTCAAATGCATTACATAACCCGGTTATAACGCTGACCTGCTCATGAAGCTGTTCTCTCTTGGCCGCGTCTTCACTTGCTTTAAATGTATATACAAAAAATAACATACGGAGAAGGGAGATTCTGTAGCTTCCATAGGGTTTATTTTCGGCGCATCAGGCCTGATGAAGCCTTCTCCTGCCTTGATTTTCACCCCTCATCATACTGATTTCAAATAAAAATATAAATAGTAAATTCATTCTTTAAACTCCCCCCTTTTTCTCTCTTTCCAACATCCCTTCTTTTAAGTTCTCCTAATTCTTCCTTTGCTTCCCCTTCATTTCCTTCCCCTCTTATGCGCTCTAATTTGCCACTGGTTGGTGGTTTGCCGGACAACCGCTGCCATGTCGCTCCCGTCGCCCTCCATGATCGATTGATGCGTAGGAATCCAGTCTAATGTCGAATTACTGTGAAAGGGATTATCTCACTCCTTTGATTCCTATTCTATGAATGCTAATTGGGCTTTGCATGGATTAATCAAACGTGTTGTTATTACCCCAATTCTCTAGGCTAGCACGAATGGGCTTCCATTTTAATCCGCGGAAATGAATTACAGCTTCATTAATGCTTGATTTTGAGGTCAGGATTCCGAGTAAAATGCAGACGTCACATTCGAAACCGCTTCCCCAACGAGAAATTTCAAACATAGTAAAACCCGGTTAAGACGCTTATCATGGAACCTTTATGATAGCGTTACAGCTGGGAAATCCTAATTTCTTTGACATCAAAAAATATAAGAGAAGGGTTTTTTTACTCTGATTTTCTAAATAAACGCTTTACACCTTCAAAAATGACGAGGAATCTTCCTTTACTCGCCACAGTTTGGGTCTTTAGCCTCTGAAGAACCAATGCTGTCTCATACAGGTTGCCTTCTCCGTATTCTTTTTAAGAATAGTCCGCTTTCCTGACAAGGATAGAGAATCTCGTTCATTTCTCAATTTTTGTTTTTTCTCACTCTACGATGAAGTAGTGATGGATAATTATACAAGAGTAATGTATTTAACTTTCGGTCTATTGACTGAGATCGGGTCGCAGTGCATCTTGAGACGGCAATAATCCGCGTGACAGAGCTGTTGTTTTACCATATGAACGAGAGAATAAAGCGACCTCTTAAGCTTAAGCGTATTATAATTTTTACTAGATAAATAATTAGGAGTAACAAATGTTTTAACATCAGTGATGAAGGTCCAGCACTATCTCTCTAAACCTACGCTCACAAAACACTCTTTTTCTTTTTAAAGCGATTTTTTAATCTGCATTCTAGCCACAGAAAGAGTGATAAAGAAGATGCTATCCTGGAGTTTGAAACAGTTCAGCTCCAAAGGTGGGATGTAGATCATCCGCGATATCTTAATTTTGTTTTCACAAAATTAGTCGTACCAAAGAAGAAATTTACAAGAAACCATTCACGAAATAAGCATGAAAGGAATACACAGATAATGTAAAACAATTTCGGTAAATCAAATGAGGCGAACGATTTGCTAAAATGGAGTTCATCCGCGTCTAAGGCGGGCGTTTTAAGCGGTATTTTTACCATTTGTGCCATATAAAAGGGACCGCGAGAAAAGCTAATCTTCAGCGTCTTAAACGGGTCCCTTCAGAAGAGTGTAGATCCTTCATATAATATTTAATCTAAAATTGAGGACACACAAAAAATCCGTCACTCAGTAATGCCTTCCAATTGATTTTAGCGGTGGTAAATTGAATCCGGCACTCTCTGAAGGACCTCATAGCAATAAAGTGCAGCAAGATACGAGTGGTCGGAGTCCCATATATTCCCATAACTGTTTTTAAGATTCCGCTCACATCCTGCATTACGGCCTCTGTTAATATCAGGGAACGAAATAACTACGTTGCTATTTCAGATTATTTTCAACAACATTGAAATCTTGCAAAATCCCCTTTCCTTTCTTATAATAACTGAAGCAGTCACTCTTCAAATATTTATGGATATAAATAAATACGTATGTTCAATTGTTTTCAATTGAATGAAAAATTCGGATTTATAAAAATAAAAATGTGTGCAGATGGATTCTTTGTAATCGCCTTTAGAGCTTTTTGCCATTCTTTCAGCAAAAGCTCATGGGATGCTTTGTCTACACACTGAAATGTAGTTTAAAAAACACCATAAAAAACCGTTAATACCCCATAGTCACGCTCGAATGACTGCCGCAATATCTCGACAGAATTACCGTAAAAATTTTGTACTTATCACTGGATTTGACGGTTCTTCCCACATTTAGAAGTGTCTCCAGAACTTTTCTTTATCTAAAAATTGTTGTTACAGTATTATTATCCTAGTTATACAAGTAATATACAAGTAAATATATGTTACTCGTTACCAACATATCTACTACTTATGGTATTTTTATATATAAGGTAACAAGAAATCAAGAGATCGGAATGCCAAAAACTCACGTTTGGAGTAGAATTATTCCGTAAGATTTCTTAAAAATTAAAGTTGAATTTGAATATTTTATTTTTTTGGAGTATACACTTGCCTTATGATCTTTTTCGAAAATCATAGCTTTATTTCCTTTCATATCTACAGATTTATGTCACGTGGGCGTGGCCAACTGATTCTGATGAATAATGAGTATAGAATTAACACAATGCCCGAAGTGGCTTGCATTCCTAGTATTTCATTGCATTTTACCATCCTCATAATGACGACCATTGTAACAATTACGTTAGAATTAATACTATCCAATCCTAATTTTAAATACATTTTTCAGTTTTTTTTATCTCACTAACTATTTATTACTATCATCTCCTGGACCTCCAACGAATTTTAATTCTATTTTTAGCTTTCCACAATCTCCTGCTGACGAAATACAGTAAAAGACGTTTAAATTGCCCCAGTTTAAGACGATATCCCGCTCTGTTTTACCGCCTTAAACGACGTAAGTTATGTGGCGGATTTTCCCAACTCTACATGTACTATACGCTGCTTTGACCGCCTCATTTGATGGTCATATCCACAAATGGAGGCAATTAATCAAACCAAACCCTTTTCGCGATGTAAAGATGATGATTTTAAATTGGAAATGGATTTTTAAAATGCCAAGATATATTCCATTTTTTCCAAAGAATTAAATGTCCATGTGTTGGTCCCACTTATAACGCGGTTTTCACCTCTGAAAATCATCTTGAACGGATTTTACTATGTATGAAATTTGTTGTACTAAATAGTTATGTCCGTAAATTCATAATCATCACAAAGGAACTTCTATCGATGTAAGATTCTACGTTTGACATGCAGTAAACTGATTCTGTGTTCTATTTATTTATAAGTCTGATTAAACCTGGGCTTCGATCTGCTGCAAAGACTCGGATGAAGAAGTACTCGGATATGAGAGGAAAACTCCCTCAGAGGTGACTCGTATCATCTGCAAACGACCAGCTGGAAAATCCATTCGGAAATTGAGTGGTCTTGAAAAATCGCTCTCTCAGGCCTAAAGATCCACAAAAATGTTGAAATGAGAATAGTAAATGCCTAGATATATTTACTCTCTGAATAATCTGATAATACAAGTTGGAAATACATTAATTAACGCAACGATACCAACAACAATATTATTTGTTAATCAATACATATTTATCATACGCTGTCATTTTTATATTCCTTCGACCACATAAACATCCAAGATATAGAAGAAATCTCTTAAATATTTGCGTTTTATAATTTTAAAATTGGATTTGTTCTTAATGAAGTAGACTACTTACTTCTAAACATCCTCATCAATTTAAAATTCACTTAAACATAGACATACAATATTAATATAAGTAAATGTATTCTGTTTTAGTCATCCGTATCCTGACCTGCCCTTCTCTGTGTTTTGTATTTCTATATTTTAATATTATTTTTTTAATGTTATTTACATGCTATCTTTTTATTTTTATTGCATTTTGTGGTCCTTTAACTCCCTTCTCTCCCGCAAGGTGGATTTTTCCTTCATCAATATTTATTTGCGAAGACCTCCTTCATCTTTACTTCATATTTGTATAAAGGAAGACCAACAAAGGGTCTTCTTTATTGTCTGCACAACATATCCCACAGACACGCGGTGATAAGCCCCGATATCAGGAGAGATTGATTTTCCAGAAGTCTTCTCGTTTGATCCCTAATATAGGTGTTTGGAGTGCCGTGATGCCTGAGGTTCATTTTCATCCATTTATCGGTGAAGGACTCTAAATGACAGTCGACGAGCCTCTAAAAGAAACAGCGAAACCAAATGGAGATTGATTTCCGTTAGTCTTTTGTCTGGTGGCTACGCAAGCGCCCTGCGATCAGGCATTCCATTTATACACGATGTAAAAGTTTCATTTGGCTCTTCGCCATTGACTCAAGTGAAATAGGGCATTTTTAAAATTTATCACTTTTAAACCTTTGTATCTGATAATGTTGTGTGAATGAATGGTGAACTGCGATAGAAACTACAACTATGTAGGACCAGTTAATGAAGAGTGAGAGATAAAAATCTTGCATTTTAGAAATCTATAGTAATAAATGGTCTGAATGAAGGCGAAGTTGAGCATGAAGAATGAGAAAAAAAGAAAGAGTCGAAAATTAGAAATACAGATAGAAGAGTTAACATGAAACATGAATGATCAAGTAAAAACTGGAACAATTGAATTAGTCTTGTACTGCGGATGTTAAGAAGCCAACAGAAGAATAGAGTGGAGTGGAGATTGAACGGGCAACAAAAGACAGCGGACTTGCGATCTGTTTCAGGCAAAAGTTTGTATCTGGGAACTTGGTTTTCCATTATGGTGAATCCGTTTTCTCTTGGATATCTTTAAGGAAAAGTACTTATATAATAATACAACCAGTTTTATTCTTAGTTATACACGATTTAAATATTTTCTATTCAATTTCCAACAAATTAGCAATATAATCGGCTTAAACATCGAATATAATACGAACACCAGATAAGCAAGTCTCGCTCTGTAAGAGCTATCTTCGTACCTTTATCAAAGTACATTGAGCTCGCATTCTTCCCTTTTTGTTTTCTACTGGAGTATTGGATTGGCCGGTACATTTTCTCAACTTAGACTAAAAGTTGCAAAAGATTTATTGCTTTTTCATTCACATGCGCTTATATATGTAATTGGTATTTATGGTTGCTATTTATGTGTTTGGGATTATAGAAGGCTCATATGTCGAAATTAAGTTCGTATCATGAGATCGTAACCATAATACGTAAAAAGTTTGTAAATCGAAAACTTTATATGTTGAGCGGTTCGAGGTATCTGCAGAAAAAGAGTGGCTTGAAATTACTGAATAGAAAATACTTAAACAGCCTAGAATAAACGGGCGACTGAGACGAATAAGACATGTTAATTATTCCTTTATCTCTAATACTGTTTTTCATTTTAGTTCCTGAATTGGCTCTCGGTTAAACAAATGAATAGCGCGTGTGTCTTTTGTGAAATCGGCTGCATTCCTGGTAGATGCAAATAGGTGCAAAGTGACTTCAGCCGTCGAAGTACTTTTTATAACACTGATACTAGTTCGTTGCACAATTCCACACACTTCTTAAGACTATCACAATTTGTCTTAATGATTTTCTTCGCTGAATTACCGTACCTAACCTTGCTTCTCCAAAAACGTTCTCTAGAATCATTTATTTCTAAATTACCTCTAAGCAATTTGCTTGCAATGTTGAAATTGAAGTTTTGCTCAGGGCATAGTTGTTTATAAAAGCTTTTCCTCATCTGTAAGCAATCAAATTAATCAATCGAGACTTCATGGAATTTCGCAGCAACCATCTTGAGACGAAAAGCACCTGAAGATGTCAACCCGTTGAGGAAACAACTCGAATTAAAAATCTACTGTGGAATTTTCATGTTGTTTTTCCTTTCAAGATAATTTAATCAATAAATTATTGGAGTTTGAAAACAGCCCGGGTTTTAGGTACCTTCCAAGTGCAAATCCGAGATTCTAAGAACCATCCAGTGCGCAAATTCATGGTACCTTTGCCAGGGGTCACGCGTAAAGGTATCTCGGCATAAATTTAAATAAACATTCGTGATTTTTTACGCAAACCGATTCGATATTTTTCCTTCCCTGAATCATTAGCTAAGAATTCATTCCATGAGACTCCTCAGTTATGGTGGGGTTCAAGTTTGAAGCGGCTGCGTTTACGACACTACTTGGCTGCTCCGAGGACGATCCAAAAAGTCATCAAGATGTTTTATTTGAATTAAAGGTCTATAAGAGCATCTTTACCCGAGCCGACTTACGAAAGCAATGATAATTCAGCGACCATTCGCTATTTTCCCCTCCGAATTGGACGTGTGTTCTGCGACGAGGGACAAACCTTTCCCTTCGGTACCACCACCTGTTTCTATTGTGCCGTGTGTTTATGGCATTCCCTTTATTTCTCTTGGAAACAAGAGCTAACACCCTTGGGGTACCGCTTTTCATGTTCTCTGGACCAAAGCCATTGTATTTGACAAAGGAAGCTCTGTTAAATATTCAGAATGGGATCAGTCGCGGTAGCATCATGTGTTGTGCCGATGAAAACTACGCGGTATGGAAAATTTAACCATTCCTCATTGAGTTCACCTACGTTGTCTAATTATGTTTTATGCTTTCTTTCTCTGTGTTTAACGTTCATTAAGCACGTTATATAATCACAGGGTGAACTTAGGGAAACAAAACAATTTTACACTCAGTAAATGAAAATAGAAAAATAATTCTCTCCCCTTCAAAATTGAGAGCTAGAAATAAGTATTAAATGGAAAAGACATTCCTGAAAGTTTGTAATAATAGATGTATAGAAAGAAAGGAGAAACTCCTTCCCTTCGGTTTGGCTCTCTTAGCGTTCTCAAAGCAGTCGATTTGATATGGATTTTCTCTGAAATCAAATTTCCGATTCCATCTGAAGGAGATAGCACGGCGTCACCGAGGAAGTTGAATCTGTGATCAAAGACGATATCCTAAGTAAGAAAGTAACCGTATACGACTGCCTCTTATTCTCAGTAACGAGTTTGATATTAAGAGTGCTTCGTGTCCTCTTAAATAGAACGTAAAATATTGATTCTCAAGTTAACGAGTCTCCCGTTGATTTTGAACATGTACGTTGAAAGAAAATTGTGTAATTTAGTCATCCTTCGCCGTGACTATCATAAATTATCTTTACAACTTATGTAGAGTCTCTTTCAAAAAGTCTAAATTGAGTCTTTTCATTGATGTTGTAACTATTTCAATTTTTATTTTATTCATGAGTACTTCGATTAATTGAATTAATTCAATATTTCAATAGCCATCTACGTTGTTTTAAAATTTAGTTTTTGTTTATTCAACGCACTTCCGTCTGATATCCAGAATTCCTGCTCACTGCCAGTAATTAGGAACCCATACTAAAATCATCTCTTTCTGAAAAATATCTGAATATTCCGCGATTCCTGTATGATTCTCAGAGTTTATTCTTAAGGATTAATTTCCCGTATTTTTTTCTAGAACGCAAAGTATACCACTGTGTGTCCAATTTCTTTTCAATATTTCTAGAATCTCCTCCCTTCAATGAATATATTTGAAATCCTCGAATTCCATTTAAATAATTCGTATGCGTGCATGTATGAATTCTGTTAGAAATAAGAAGGAGAACGATTTTGAAGGAAATTGAGTGTTGAAGAATGAAAGTGATAAAAAGGAAGGCCCTATGAATAAAGACTGCTTGTTGAATTGAGCCAATTCATAATTTATCACACGAAGTAAGACTTTCTTCCGAATTCCACATCAATCGATCGAATTTGACGAAACAATTTCCGAAATCAAACGCCTTTTGGATCGAACGCATTTAGCGAAAGATCGACGTCATCGTTCTGTTGCACCAATCGAACGCCATTCGAGTAACCTCATCTTATCTTAACCCTCAAAGGGAATTTTCGATCGATTGCTGCGATGCATAATGTCGGAGCGAATTAAGAAAGTATGAATGGAAGAGTTCGGTCAGAACGGGCAGAGCTCGTAAAAATTGCTCATTTGTCTTTTTTAACGGAAGTCGTTTATGTATTATATTAGCGATTGGAGAGCATTATTACGGAAGCTCTCCTTCGAAATATTCTCTTATTATTTCTCACCCTTTGAAACGAATAGGAGATTTAAGACTCTACGGAAGCTATAAACACTGTGATAAGAGTCCATATTCTCCAAAAGCCAATCGATTCGGATGATCTCCTCTTTCAGCTCACTTTTGTATCCACACAGTTTTCGTCTTCTGCAGATATCATTTTTTAATATTTCGCTAAATGAAATTATTTGCGCTATATAACAGTTAATATTTCGTTTAATGTAAAAAATTCTGTTTATTTTATTTTTTCTATATATTTTTTATTCTATTCTATTTTTTTTATTTTGATTAAATTATTTATCTCTGTTTTCGCGAATTTTTTCAACCTCATTCTTGTGTAGGTGTTTTTCCGTGGGTATTTTATCAGCCTTCAGTTGTGGACATATTTGTCCACAACTGAAGGCTGTGAACTGAAATTCGCTAAATTTAAAAAAAAATATCGCTAAAATAGTTAGAAAGTTTGCTTATATTCTCCCTTAAAGATACAGTAAAAGATGGATTTCAAGGAACCGAGTAAAACGTCGTTATTACTACCAATAAACGATTAAGGCTCGTTTCATTAATTGAATCTTATTCGAATATATGGGAAAGATATGAAATATTATATGGAGAGCCGATATTATGAATGTAGACATGCTAAAGAATGCATAAGTAAATTTTGGATATCGAAATTCATAAATGCACATTTACAAATAATGGTAACCGTCAATGATGTTTGGATTCACATTTAACTTTTTCAATTTAATTTCAAATAATAATGTTTTCTTTCTCAAAAAGTAGAAATTTTCAGGAGAAGACAATAGTCATCAATATCATATAGTTTTTCATTATTATATAATTATCATTAACGCAACAATAATTGTTGCGTATTTTTATCAGTTAAGTAGCACATAAAACTCTTCTTTCAAATAGCGTCATCTGTCGAAGTATATTGTGTTTTCTTTATTCCTTACAAGAAATTCCAAAAAATTAGAAGAATACATAAAACTATACATAGTTTTGAAAATACTGCAGCTAAAATTTGTCTCCATAAATATGATTAAATATAACTTAAGGAATCACAGAATTTAAAAGTATGATATGAATACATTGTCTTTTTTAAGGTAAATTTATCGCAGTTTAAATTTTAAAATAATTAAAACGTGTCAGTAGTGCGTAATGGAAGGTTTACGTAACAGAATGCTCCATGATTTTGGAGATTTCGTTAAAATAGAAATGAGGCAGCATTAGGAAGGAAAACGTCGCTAGATAATATTTATATTCTGCTGGGCTTAACAACTGTCGAAGAGTTGATTCCGGCAGTTGTTTATTCCACGTGAAGTTAATTCCATCGGATTCCGGGAGTCGATTTAAATCAACTATTGTAAAATGTATATTTCTATTAATGAATGGCATTGATATGCAATCTGATCACAAAATTTTTATACAATACAATTTAAATTAATGCACCTATGTTTTGGTGATAAATTTAATATTAATATACTTAAATGAGCTATGTTTTCCGTGTTTAAAACTATATTAATTTTAATCTTTTGATAATAATGATTTTCGCATTATGTAGTCTATTAATATCAATCAAACACTATCTGTATTTGTTCGTAATATCTATATTTTAGGTCAAACTATCAACAAATCATATGATCACACTATATTTATTAAAAGATATTTGTTTACAAGATATTTCTTGGATTCGTGGGACCTTAAATTCTTTAAAATCACTTTATTTTCTAAGGAAAATATTGTCCAATTTATTTCATATATAATTTTTCTGAGTTTTTACTCAAGGTTAATTACAATGTTGAAATATAATTTTCATTTATCGATATGCAATAAAATACTATTGATTCATAATATTGAACTATCTCAATCCAGATATGTAATTTTGGACTATCAAAGGAGATTTCCGATAAATAATCCTATAAATAAGCCGATAGCTTCATCTTCATCTCTAAAAATTTGCAAAATATCTCCAAATTTGTCGAAACATAAATAGAACATATTTTACATAAAACGGAGGGAATACTGACATTAAGCTGTAAATGAAAACGAGTGAAAAAAATGTGTTAAAGTAACTTCATAAGTATATTTTGAGATGGTTGCTAAGAAACTCGCGGGAGATTTTAATAATTGTTGTCCACTTCCTGCGGGCGAATCGGGGAGAGTTGAGAAGTGAATTAATAACGAGCGATATAATCCGAGATGAGATTATGAATTAAGAGGTCGGATTAGGAGGCGACTCAATTGATTCACTTTGCTGTTACACCCGTTTTCTCTCTTTCGCATTTCGATGTTTCTCTTCCATGTTCGTAATGGATTCTCCTTCGTGTATATAATGGATATATGCACGTAGATAATATACAATAAAACCCGTTTAATACGCTACCTCTTAGTAAGCAGTTTTCTTCATTCTAGTTATTTGCGTATTTTTAAGTTGATTGGAGGAGTCTTAATGTTCTACTTGCAATTCAATAGTAGTCAATATGGAAACCGTATTTGTCACTGTAAATTCCCGTGTTATCACCAAGTGTCTTGGTTCATATCATAAATGTTGTAAGAGATCTTATCAACTGGACGTCACTCAGAATGTTTACATTTCAGCTTCTCATGCACTCTATTCATTTTACATCAGTCTAATTATGTTTTGTTTATCTTATGCGGAAGACGTACAAAAATCAAGGATAATACATTAATTATAATTACAGCATAATCAAATGTTCCTTTAAGTACCCCTATTGGTAATTTAAGGGTTATTAATCAATCCTTAGAACTTTCCAAAAAGCAAAAAGATTAGTTTTCTAACACGACGCGGCATTTATTCACAGTGCAGTTGGTTTAGGAAGGGAAGGGACTTTTTGAATCTTCCTGTGTAAGGTTTTTCATTAATGAATGTGACTATTTCTATTTTCAGGTAAGTTTCCCGATAATTTACACCGGCCTATTCTTCAGCATTATAAGCTTTGTGTGAGTACACTCTTCCAAGTTGTTATTCTCCTAAAGTAATTCTCTAAAGTAATTCTAAAGGAATTCTCTTTATATTCCTATAAGCTTACCACAAGTATGAATCGATCAAATTTGTACCTTTTGCGTAGTTACTGAATACATCTTAGATACCGAACGAAAGATTTTTGTTGAGAAAGATAATTTGGCGGAACATTCTCATATATTAAAGTGGAAGGGACTCCCTCAATGTTCACTTTCATTCCTTCCAAATAGCTACTTTCGCCCCGTCTAAGACTTGAAGCACCACAAGTATTTATGTAACTTGTACGCTTGTGTTAGCATCCTCTCGGCACTTGAGACATGTATGACATCGGTCAACTTACTTCCCTCCATGTTTACGGGTATAGGAAATCAGCAATTTCGCGTTTTCGATGGCCAAACCAATAAACTCAATAAGATTTGCAGAAACGTATGAAATTCGTGTTTCAATTTATAGATATCTTAGCATTCTAGATTCGGTAATCTCTTCGTAGGTTTCATTTGTCCTCATTCAGTATTCGGTCTTTACGTACTCGATATCTTGAGATGGCCTCAACACCTTTAACTTCTCGCTTAGGCCGGCTTAAGCCATAAACCCTCTTCGCACGAAAATAATCCCTCTTCTTAAATATTAATAATAGCGACGCAGAAAGGGTAAAAATAAACTGGAAGCAGCGGCTCAAACAGGTAAAAGATGGAGCGAATGAGATATGCCAGGAATTCGTGACAATTCTGCAGAAAAGGAAAGGGTCGCCGGCAGAATGAAGATAAATCAGAGGTGACCGTGGGGATAATGCGAAACACATTTAAATGGAGGCAAAAGCACTCGGAGTGCCCATGGGCCCCCCCCCCATTCGAGATATCTTAAAGATATTTTAGTCAATGATTCGCTTGTTTTGAATATACATTTTGAATTCATTTTATATATTCTAAAAATGATATTTCATTACTCTCAAATAACTACCGTCACCTAGAGTATCCTAAGCGTAAGGCCCAAAAGAATACTTTATTTTTTGTATCTGTTGAGTTGTTATTGGATTCAAAATGAAGGTAGCCAGACTCTTATACTTTATTTGAAGCATTTTCTCAATCTATATTCGGAAAAGCGCCAGTAGCATTACAAATTGCAATTATTCTAACTTTTATTTGCAGAAATGTGAATTATAATCTTTTAACCTTGGTCAATACAATTTTTTCTAACTTATTTTGTGTATGTCAATACTTATTACATGTAAGATTTTTCTGTTTCTTGACTTGAGTAAAAATCAAAGCATTTTTTAGCAAAATATGTATCTCATCATAATTTTGCATTCTGCCATGTCTCATCCATCGTCTCCAACAGTCTTTTCCTCTCTTTATGTTGCCTATTATTTCCTCTTCTATTTCGCCATTATTCCGATCTTTCCAAAACTGTTGTAATTATTCGCTTTCCTCTTAAAAAGTAAAATAGTTTTGGGATAAATATGATAATCTTAATATAACGCATATTCATTTTTTGTCTATAAATATTTACGTGTTCTTTTGAAGTATTACTTTGATTAGCCCTCCGACTGACCCTTTCTATCTTGAATCGGAGATGTTGCAGCGAAGAAAAGATATTATACGAGTGAGAGTGGCGATTTCCCCGTGAAAGACATCCTCATTTTTATATCCCACCAGTGTGGATACTTCTAATTACCTTTCACAATTCTCAAATATGCACTTTTAAAAAGACATCTTATTTTCTATAAAAATCTAGAATCTCAGTGTTTATAATGCATTTAGCTCAGGTTTTCTCAGCTCGGATACGCTCACACCCTTTTTATAACTGAAAAAGAGAGAGAGAGAAATTTCTGTGATTCGGAGCCAATATTGTCGCAGATCGTCGAAACGAAAGAAAGAAGGGGAAGATTTTTGAGTGTTTGTTTTTGCAAAATTACAACAAGACATTGAGAATTGGCTTTTGATGTAGTATTTGAACGATAAGAATCTCGAGGGATTCACCTGGTGATCGAAAGTGCTGCTCTCTGCTTCCTTAGCACTCTATCCATCCAATTTATTATTAGCGCAAACGGATATTCCTCAGCCGAGCAAACAAGCGTTACTCATCCGCCATACGTGAACCGGTTTTGCTTCTACTCTCGGAAGAGTGAACATTGTACTAATCGATTTGATCGATGCGTTTGGGATGATAATTCGTCAGCTTCGGAGGAATTAACTGTTTGCTGGAGTGCCTCAAATCTATGTTGGAATTCAAATACAGTAAAACCAGGTTTAGATGATTTTCAGGGGACGAATCAGAGCAGCGTTGAAGCGGCATAGGATTTCGCTAGTTATATATAGCGATAATTATAATATATATAATTTAAAAACTATCGGGAAATTTAGCTGCAACTTTGACACATTCATAAATAAAATCACTTACATTGTTACACACAAATAAACAAGAAGTTCCTAGTTACTACAACAACTATATTTTGTATGAATGCCGCATCAAGTTTCAGAATTACCATGTTTTTCTTTCAGAGAATACAAATGATTGATTATTAGCATAAAATATTAGATAGAGTTCGAAAATGAGAGGGGAATATCCTTTCTGAAAAAAAGAGAAGGACATAATTTCAGCGGTACTTTTATTTTATTTGATGAACAGCGTTGATTGATGTTTAGATTTCTATGCTGTCAGCTGTTTCAGAATGGAGACTCATAATTTAAAGATACTTTTAAAGCTGGAATGAAAACGTGTGACCGTCGCATTAATATCAGGTTTAATTACCGTATTGAAATTAATTTCGTGCGAGTCAAACGGCGCATTTTATAATGCTCAATTGAGAACTTCGGACATCGCAAAGGCAATTAATAACCGCATCTGCGGCATATTTGCGTGCGATGCAGCGATTTCGATTTACCGAATTTGATTTTCTCGGTCAAAATTTTGAATATTAATACGAGTTAGTCTGACAGTTATCAACACACACACATATTAATTTAAAATAAATTAATCCGTACCTGGACCTCAATTAATTGGTTATTTAAATATTAACAGCGTTAATTTATGTATGTGTTTCATTCTACCCATTGGCACCCCTACTAGTGGCAAATTCCCTATCCAAATGATATACAAACCTTCCTTTTTCTTAATTCTACCACTAATTTCACTGTAGTCGAAAAAATAACAATAATAAATTGTTTATTATGCCCTGAGAGATACTTATAAGAGCCAAAAAAGCAGAAAATGTTACAGCCCTCAAACTCCAGCGTCTCATGGATAACATTGCTCAATTTGATCTTAGAAAGCATGAATACAGTACCCCTTTTTTCCTCAAAATTGGGTGGCTTTCAGCTCAAAAGAGAAGAACATATTTTTAGGTGCATTTCTATACAATATGTTTCAAAGGAGTAAACCTGATCATATTTTAATAATGTTACGTAACAGTACACCAACTGGTTGTGTCACCTAACAAAGATGTAATAGCAGTATTTCTGCCATTCATATAAAACCTTAATGTGTGAGAAATATTCTTTAGTTAGTTTTTAGTATTCGTTCGTCAACTGAGATTCCAATAAAAAAATAAAGTGTAAAATAGTTTTATTGAGTTAGAGAGGTAGACCAAAACTGACCTAGTTACCTATATTGTTTAAGCATGCTTTAAATTGCTCATATTTATTGCTGACACGTACGTGAGAGAAGGCATAGAAAAATCTCGATAAATTCTTTCATATGGCCAAGATAACCCATTCAGGGTGCGCTCACACGGGTTAGAAATGAAGCGTGTTATATTTTTAAATTCGTGTGCCACATTCTGCAGCCACGCCTCATCTAAACATCCGTGTACAATCTGCCCGCGTGGGTATTTACGGTTAGTAAATATAGAGCCAGTCACGGATGTAGGTAATGGGCAGTAATTATGCTGTTCTAGTCTAGTGGGACTAAACCGGTAGGGGATTGATCATAGGTGAGGGGCAAATTACCTATGCCTTGAATTCCAAAGGCAGCAATATTTATGTATATGTAGATTTAAATTGAGATCTCTTTCGGGTGCATGCTACTGAATGAAGTCAATTTTATATAAATTTCATTCTAATTTACTCAAAGAGAACTATAATGAATATCGTCTTTCAATTATGCTTTAATTACACTTGAAGATTCTCCTTACTGCGCTTCGATGTCTACAAGATATAGGCTATTGTAGAAAGATTCAAAATTAAATCATAAATTATCATTATCATTATTACTTCAATGTTTAGGCAAAGATTTTAAATTTCTCTTTGAACAGCATTCTTGCTTAGAATTTTATCTTAATGATAATAATTTTTATTTTATCATATTTTAATATTGTTCAATAATGGCATATGCATGTGCCTAAAATCAAACAATTATAAAATCGAATAAATTTGATTTTAGGTACAAAATGGCCGACAATATATTTATAAACAATAATTAAATGACCGATTTCGGTGAGACGTGGTGGAACTCCTTTGTGATCACACACAAAGAAAGTGTGTGTGATCTTTTGTGTGTGCGAAGAATTGTGTATTTTCAAAGAGAAATATTGCATATTTTTAACCATACGCAGACTTTATAACGATTCAGTAATAATTATCGATTATTTAATGTTCATTATTCCTCCTAATGCCTATTCATTGTATTTTTGATATAAGAAATGAGTTCCTATTGGTTGATTTCGAATTTTATAAAATTTTGTTTCTTTTTCTTTCAAGACATTCTTTCAGAGAAGTTTTGTCCCATCCTCTGACTTAAGTCACACCAAGTAAGGTTTCCTTGTAAGTTTTCTCTAGGTGTTGAATATTGCTGAATATTCTCGGAAATCAAGCACAATTATTTTAATTCCTCATTTTAGCGATAGAGCAATATAGCAATGAGGTGTGGCGAAGTTTGTTTGGTTTCGTAAGTAATGACAGTGATGGCACACGAATTTTCGATGAGTATTCTCCATCAATCTATTCTCCACTACGACGCTCCCTCCAATTTCTCTTCATTCGAAGGAAGAAAATTCTCCAAACAGAAGCGAATTTCGTGTATTACTTCGAGCGAAAACAAATGAAAAACATGTAAACGTGTTTTTCGGAAAAGATATTCTAAAAAAATCTCTGGAGGTGGCATAGATATTGTGGAAATTCATAGCAGAATATTTAAATGAAAAACCATTTATACCATATAAATTTATACTCCTTGACGACCAGTTCCGGCTTTAAATAGGCTACTGACAAGTTTTAAATTCAAACATGCGTATAAACAGAAAACGACAATAAACAATAACTAATTGTTTCCTAATTGTTTCCTTGCTAACGGGTACCTTCTTCTAACTTTTTCTCATCACTAATAAGTTTTAATTTCAATGTTTTAGAATATAATAATTCGGGCCAAAAACTACTAAAATAGATGTATTGGATTAGATGTGTGGGAGAAAAAATTTATATAGGAGAGTCTTGATCGAAAACAATACATTTTCAAGACATTGGTCTTTATTGTCTTGAAATCGTGCGTCACCGCTCTTTACCCCGTTCTTCCTTTGCTGAGTATCCTACTTATATTCTAAGGATTTTCAATACCTACCAGTTCTTCTAGAACAGTAAATCACCAGCCTTTCATCTTTCCCTTCTATAGTTATCACCCTTCTTAAGGTTATGTGGATTCTATCTTCTTTTATTTTGTGGTTACGTGTTCTTTTCCGTTGTCAAGTTTTCTATTGGTATTTGTTTGAATTTTAAACTTATTAGTGAAATGAATGAGAAACATGATTAGAATTGCTACGACCAATCGGATGCTTCAGGAAGCAGGATGGGAATAATTGGAAGAAAGAAGATTCAATATAAGACTTACTTTATTTAATTAAATCTGAGAGAGTATGTACTTAGAGTATGTAGCCCATATTATACGTCTTTGTGACATCTCTGATACTGTGAGGAAGATCAGAGAAATAGATGCTAAAACCAGTTGATTCAATTATTCATTTTTTCGAGAACGAAACGTGAACGTAATCGAAAGTATAGTTATGGTGCATACACCCCCTGCCAAACGTCGAAATGCAGTTTGCAGGGTCCATGTAATATAGGTGCAGATAATGATTTCAAGAAATCGTGAAATATAACGTAAATTTGTTGAGCCCTAAAAATAATATCTCATTCGATTAAAATCATACTCGTCGTCCATTGCATATATGATTGGCAGGTAATTCACAAATAATAGCTCGGAAGCGATGTGTATTAAAGTACGTTTTACTCAGCGTCTAAAGAACCATTCATCATCTGAAAACGACATACATTCACACGCCGCGATAATCCGTTTTAATTAGCCCAGCGAACGGGATTTACAGATGGCTATCGTATCGAAGAAGATGATAAGTTGTTCGCCTTCCCAAGAGTGTGCTAATCCGTCTTTCAAACGACCCTCTCGTATGCAAATATCTCCAAAGAGAGACATGAGAAGGGCCGAAACATGAGGGCTCCAATTGGATCGCTATTCGTGAAAGTCACCGTGGATAAACTCTCTCTATTTCTAGCGACTCCTAGTCCTCATAGAACTTCATCCGCCTGATTTCTGTGCTTTTTGGCTGACCTGAAATCAAAGAATGTCTCTCCTGATTTATATGACTAAGAACTGTTTGTTGTCGGACAATTGAATTAATGCTAAGCGAGAATCCGAAAGGAGACTAGAAGCTAGATTGATCGATAAATTTAGAAAGAGAATGTTTGCAGTGGACACAATCGGTATTATGTAAATGCATTATGTATAATAATTTATAATGAATAATAATTAATTATCAATAACTAATGGTTTTAAAAATTGATCGAAATTAAGATTTATGTTTTGAAGAAGAATGCCTACCTTTCAAAAAAAAAAATGTCAGAAGTTAAAATGTTATAAAATTTTAAATATTTAATGCATAAAATACTAAATATAATTAAAAAAAAAGAAATTCTAAAATTATTCTTTAAACTCAAATCTGAATTCTTTGGTGATTAAATTAAATAAAATATTTAATTAAAAATTGTTTAATTACATTACAAAATTAAGGAAAATGATAATTTTAATGTAATTTAAAAGAGACATCAATGCATAATTTGTTAATAATGATAGATCGTGATGATGATAAAAAATATAAGAAGTAATTTGGAAAAATAATATGCAATGAAGGAGTAAGGAAAATGTTTCCATTAGCCAGACTAAATAGGCGCTGATAAATGCAATTCTGCTGCTAGATAATGCTACTTCCATATGCATTGCTCTTTTGTGGAACTAAAAGACTAGCGTAAATAAACTGTGTTACTAAGAGAAGTTAAATAGATCAGAATGTCTTCAGACATTCAGTCAAAGACATATAGTATTTAAGACCTCACTCTATTCCGCCATGAAAACAATGTAACGTCTGCATTCTAGAAATTAGGAAATATAATTCAATCCGCTTTTGACAATCTTAAGGTCGACGATAAAAGCCAGAGGTCCAGATTTGTATCGCAGAAGCGATATTTAAGATATTCAGCAGTTCGCCGGTACGATATTATCTTTCGGTGAGAACCTTATTCATATTCACAAGCAATCTTTATAAGAACGCACAAAAAATAAGGGCCGAAAGAGAAGAACTAACGTAATTTTGTATTAAAATTAATCTGGCTAATTATCATGACTTCGTGGAATTTCGCAGCACCTATCCTATTGAAAGGAAAAATCCCATAGTAACTTCATACACATAGTAATATTAATTCGAAACATTTTGAAGATGTCAACTCTTTGACTAAATAAAATCTAGGATTAAAAATCTCCTGTGGTCGTTACTAAGTGTTTTCCATTTCATTATGGTAATTATTTAGGTCAAGAGCACTCGAATCATTTCCGTGGATAGTTGAAATTTTGTAAACCACATAATTTATTGCCGTAACTATCCTTTCCTTATTTTCTTTCCGCCAGAAAACTTAATCATTTTATTTTATTTTCCTGTTTGACTCCTGAATTAATTTCATGTGTTGCATTACACCTTGAGGAGGGTTAAATGGAAGATGGAACATTCTAGTCCCAATTTTACCTAATGAATATGTTTGTATTTTATTGTAATTTTTATTATTTTTTATCTTAATAGAAAATCTCACTTAGTGTGACAAAAGTCGATGGGACGGATGATTTCCCAAAGAACGTCTTGGAAGAAGAAGAAATCCACAATTTTAGATCCTAGAAATTCGGAATTAACCTTAGAGACTCCATTCCTCTGATAAAACACACAATAAATAGGTTATGGTTTAATTTTTCAACTTAAAACCACAAATAATTATTGCTGAGATTCCTTGATTTTAAACGAGAACAAAATATGCTTAATTTATTAGTACATATAGAATATCTTGAAGTATATATAAAAGAAAGTTTTCCCATAACATAAACATATACTTTGTCACCAAACTTAAATTTATCTTTAGCAGACATGAATGGGAAGGACGTCCTCACTTATTTTCCATATCACTTCCCGCATTCTTTAATAAGGTACATGAAAATGTGCCGTTCTTTACATTTAATCTTTCACATATATATAACCTCGAGCGTCTAAATAAATATCGATTATATTTCCCGTAACTGTTTAATGCATATTCACTCGCATTTTAGTCGTCATTTCGCCGAAATTTAAATATGCATACATTTGCATATTCAGCTGCATTTTCGGAAAACGGCGAGCGCGCTTCATTTTTCTCCCGGTAGATCGCTCTTTAAACGAGTATTTTTAACCGAGTTTCCCGAAGGACTGTCCTTTTAATTCAAGGAATTTTCTAAAACTATCCATACACAAGAAGGAGATGAAAGTAATGAACTCTGCGCGGCAGCAAATCCAGGGAAAAAATCTCTATCATATTCACGAAGAAATTCACTAAGCGCAGACCACTGGCATAGAATTGGTAGGAAGGAACATTGATTACTGGTATCTCCTTTTTGTCTTCATATCAGTGAAGATTGAAATGGAGATCAGCAGAATTTCCGCGGCATCAAAACGATTCTCGACCTTGTATCTTCTCTTGGGGTAGTGATGAAGTAAAATATTAGTTCGAAATTAATTATTTTTGGACGTTATTGTAACTACCCAAGAGTTTTCACTCTTTATAATATAGACTAGGAAAATGTGTGGACCAACTATGCAGGTCTCAATGCTTTCGATTCTTGATGCGAAGGGTGAGAGAATTCGCGCTATAACGGTGCTAAGGAATGAGGAACAGATGTGAAAATTTGCAGACATCATCAGGACTCGAACCTAGGTCCCCCACTTTCCAGGCAGGCGTTCTAACCACTGAATTACCATGCCTATTCTACAAAGAAAGTGAGGGCTGCATATCTGTGTCTCCTTTGGTTTTCTTATACATTTCCCTCATCCATGTGATTTCCTCTAAACACTGCTTCGTGATCTGCCTCACAATGAGGTGATACTCACAAAGCATCCCGTCAACAGTGTGGAATTTGAGTATCGATTAGAATACAAAATGAACGTCTAATTTGTGACTGGAACCCCATCCCATCTTCTATTTACCCTTTTCAAAATACAATGCATTTACGCGTACAGTGAATTCATAATAAACAACAATACAGACTATGATATAGAAAGGTATTTACAAGTAAGGTAAAAATAACAAGGAAATTAGGAAAGAAAGAATTCGGAAAGATAAACAGAAGTGAAAAATGGCTGGGACTCGAACACAGTTCTCTCATTTTCCGGGCCAGTATTCTAACCAATGCGTGTTTCCTTACTCATATAAGCTTTCCTATAGCAGAGGAATAATGGTAGTTAAGTGGAAAATGGGGACCTGGGTTCGAGTCCCACTCATGTCGATCCCCTTGGATATATACGGAAGAACCGCGTTCGAAACCATAAATTTTCGTTCCATCGATTTCATTTAGTCAAGCCGCCAAAGCGCGAATTTATCTCCGTCACTTTTAAAATGTAAATAAACATTCGTTCCATTAACGATTCGGAGGCAGTGGTTTTTTATTCGCTGCGTCAATGTTTTTCTTTCGGTGGAGCGAAGTTCGGTTGGATTTTCGACCTTCTTTTGACTCCGGCAGATGGCGCATCGGTTCCAACGGAAATCAAAAGAAGCTGCGGTTCGGCCTTTCATTAACGCGAGACGAAGATATGACTTGAGATTCGTCCGCATTTCTATTCAAATAAAACTAATCGATTTTTAACGTTGAAAATCTTACCTGACATTAGTGTTGCTGTTTCAAGTGAATATTAAGGTCATGTATAAGGTATAATTATTTAAAATAAGTCAACGTGAGCTCTTTAAGTTGATGTATAAATTCGTATTTTGTATAGGTACATGTAATGTTTCTGAGGGATTGCTCTAGATAATTGTGAAATTCAAACTTTTCTATTTTAAAAGCGTTAATCAGCATAATGACTATAGTGAATTCGGGTAAAAATAATGCATAATAAAATCTGTTTCCATTTTAATTAAAACGTGGGTTTGATATATCTCGGCCCTTAACAAAGCTCTCTCCCCACTCCACCCATACATACTACGCCCCTCGCCTATGAAGATTTGAAGAGTGAAGATTTAAGTAATCCTGTAAATATTATTAAAATTGAAGCAGTTATAGATTATATATATGAATATAGCTTATGAATTGTAATAAGTGGGAATGATTCAAAGATATGATTCTACTTCTTTATCATTCCTAATTTGAATAGCAAGAGTACTGTAGCCTTGCTTTCCATTAACAGATGAGGTCTCTTTCCTCCACCAATGTCCCTTCCGAATCTCGCCTCTCTGTCCTTTGATGTGTTCCATTACAGCGTTGGTCATTTCTTCTTCATATGCAGCCAGAGCACTGCCCTGCTTTGTTGCTCCCTCTTCCTGTTGCAGTCGCGTGTATTTATTTTCATTTCGGGTGAATTCGACTTTAATATTCTCAAATATATTCTACCAATTATCAATAGTATCCAATTATTTATGGTAGGACTTCATCATATGAAAATTTGAACGTTTACTTGTAGTTAAAGTTAGTAATTAAGTAGTTAAGTTTATATAAATAAGTAGTTAAAGTTTATGTGTTACTGATAGAATTCGTTTCATTTCTCCGCTACCAATCAACACCGTCGAATTTCAT
The DNA here is from genome assembly GCA_036926295.1 of Pachydiplax longipennis. Classification (NCBI taxonomy): domain Eukaryota; kingdom Metazoa; phylum Arthropoda; class Insecta; order Odonata; family Libellulidae; genus Pachydiplax; species Pachydiplax longipennis. The sequence goes on along the minus strand of JAVFKF010000024.1, from coordinate 4,271,748 downwards.
TTGAATTTAAAGCTAATTGTTTACACTTTCGAAAATTCTCTCTTTAAAAATTATTTTGGCATTATTTTAAAGTTGAATAACTTTTGAAAATCACGAAAATAAATTTTAAATAAAATCATCAGTCGATTGCCTAAAGAAGGGATATCTATGAATAAATAAATATATGAGATGTCTGTAATTTGACCGAAATTAAGACTGCTAAGTCTCGTCTCTCATTTGACCCATTTTAATATAAAATAAACCATATTCAATAATTAGCAATAAAAAGTATTTAAAATTCATAGAAAAGAAGAATTTATTTGTGGATTTAAAAAACACCTAAGTTAAGCTTGGGAAAAATCCACAGATAGAAAACATACTCGAATGTTTTAAAAAAAAATGCTATTAAAAAGAATACCACTAGCGCGAATAGCATATTCCGAATGCTCTTTCGGAATAGTTCCACATGCTATCTGTATAATAAGGTATGAGATGAAAGATTGCACTAATATATACTTATTTTTAGCTCTAGATTTTGTTACATTTCTCATGTAAAACGCGTTTAGAGGAAAAGTAGGTTGTTGCAGATGTTTCTACTGGAGACACAAACCTTCAGTATGTTAGCTTTAAATTACAATTTGTGCCCATTTTTACGAAGCATTCTAGCGAAAGCATTGGTACCAACTCACTTGAAACACCATAAGCAATTCTTCCGCTATTAATGAAAGCACAGACCGCCAGTTCAGTTTCTCGAGTGCCTTTTCTTTCGCAAAGGAGGAATTTTGACGTTTTCTGTAAATGAGACCAATGCTTTCGTCAATATTGAAAGAGCAACTCGAGAGGGAAACTGCAACTCACCTCTTGAGTAAATGCAGGTGCATTTCGAAAATAAAACCCTCTCTTTCCGTGATATCGGCCTTTAAGGCTTTGCAGATCCTCCACCATGAATCAGTTACCCATAGGAATTCCCAATAAAGGGTTATTTTTGTAATAATTCCAACGGACTGCTAGATAAAAATAAATCACGGTAATTTACTCGGAAATAGAAAGTATTAACCCAGTCGATTGATTCAGATAGAATTATGAGATGGCTGTCAATTGGAGCTTAATGTTAACTTAATACTGAAGACATGTTAACTTAATACTGAAGACACGTTAACTTAACTACTGAACTCTGTTAAGTAACTCCGTAATCCCGATACTGTATCCAATCTTCACAATGGCAAAATTTACTTTCTTTTCAGAACATACAATATCATTGCCTTCTTAGATATCCATGCATAACCACAGCAATGCCTTCTTTCGACCTTCTATTTGATTTCTTAATCTAATTTCGTGGTATCTTATGTTGAAATATGAGTTTGAAATAAGAATGGTGTTTCGATCAGAAACGAGCATTGATTTGGCTTCGATTTTTTACAGTAACTACAACTAAACTACATTTTTTTATGTCACTTTCTTCGGTAATTATTCTGGCTTTCGGTTTCAAACATTTTGGCCCAATTTACGGCGAAATAGCAAAGGACATGTCATATGAATTTACTTATGAATGTCATATGAATTTACTTATGAGTGAGGATTGAAAGGATTTCAATGCTATGTAATAACAAATTCATAATGCTAGCAAATATTGAAAGAATAATAAATCAAATAAATAATGAGAGAAATAGAACAATTGCATTGATTTATTCTATATTCCGAGATAGACATAAAACTACCTTATTATTATGGACTTTCATCCCATTTAAATTGTTACAATCTGGATTTTTTAATTCACTTCACTATGGAATAAGATGACGAAATCGCGCAGTTTTCGTTCGTCATCTTTCCCCCACAATAACATTCGCTTTTTCCCATTAAAGCTGAGAAAATGCATAACGATAAAGACAATGTAATAAGTGTAACGAACGATCTCTAAGGTAGTGAAACGTACACGCAGCAAAATGAACATATACGTACTTACTGCTCCACAGGATGACCCTAGAACCTAATTGAACTTTTATACTATCTATACTATACATATATATATATATACATATATATATATATAGATACATATAGTATACTATTTACACTATACTATATAATCACAAAAATGAAATTTCTCTCCGATAATCCCTCTCAGGATCTGCCACAGAGACGCTTCAACTTTCAGGATTTCAGCACTTCGGAACTTTAGACACTCAGTTATTGCCATCTATGATTTCTAGGGCAAAATTTGTGACTTCGTCAACTTACCCCTCTATTCCGTATTTAATATTGCTATTAAACAGTAATACTTTACTATTTTAATTTAGTCACTAATCAGAGAATTAGGTGGAATGAAGTCATACAAGGATTGGATAACGTACTTAGATACAGTACTCAGATCGTTCGTATCATTTGGGTGTCCTTTCGAGGACAGCCTTTGTTTGCAGCGCACGATATCGATGGCGAATCGAAGGAGGGATTAATTGGGGAACCTGTCACCCGCAGCAACGAAGTCCAGTAATGCATCGTTTTATGCCCACTCTCATTCCCTTAAAGAACCTCTCAAACGCATTTTGGATAGGGACGGGAAATTAAGTTCGAAAACACTTGGCCCCAAATGAACTTGAAACCATGCCTATGGACGGAATCTATACTAAAACCCGCTTAAGACGCTTTTCGGGGAATCCCGTAAAAGCGGGATAGCGTTAAAACCTGAATATTAAAATTAATATTATATTATAAATAAAATGGAAGAGTGTCCTTAATTTTTAAATAAGTAATTTACACCTTCGAATCGAATCAGTTTTCTGTGCTCGCTGTGGATATCTAAGGACTGAATCTGTTATTGTGTAATACTGGTCTTCTCTCGCCATATTTTTTAACGAATGATCAACTTCTCGTACAAAGAGAGTGTTTTGCTGTTTAACTTTAACAATTTTTACCCGTCGGCTAAAGTGTGCATCCGCCAAATTAACGGCATTTTTACCATGTTTGACGGAAAGAAAACCACTTATTAAGCGGCTTAAACGGGAGCGTTTTAAACGGGTTTTTACTGTTATTTTAAGCTGGAAATATAAAATTCCATGAAATATAAATGAAATGTAAATTAAATTTAAACCTGTGGAAAAAGTACGATTTCATTTTCATTCATTTCACATGAAATACTTGTCTCATCGATTCTCAAGGACAATTATTTTGTATATACAATAGAATTTGAGAAAGCCTAATGAATTACAATTGGTTAAGAAAAGATCTTCGATCGAGTAAGGACAGAGCATTATAACATGGATAACAAGTTATCAGTTTTATGATGTGGTTATGTTTGATAACTAATTAAGTTCTGTCAATATCTTCGGAAAATTCTCTTTAAAATCTGCCGCCTAAAATCTTTTTCTAAAAATGCAAAAACTTTTCATTGTTTTCATTCTCATTTAGCACCGAAATTTGAGTCATTGATTGATTGTGTGTTTTTCATATTTTCTTGTTCTTATAAACATTTGCTCTTTATAATATTTGGGCAATAAAACACTGAGGTATATTGATATGTACATCGTAAATGAAATATGTAACAGCAATGATAGAGCTGAGGTAATGCATTCGCTTTCGCGTTAGATGGGGATGCATCGAAACAGTTGGGAATCTACCTAAATTAAGTGTTCAGGTGAAGAATAAGTCATTTAAGGCGGACCACGTATCACCCACTGAGAATCCCATCATAGACTTGATATATCGTCAAATTAAGAGCACTGTATCCACTATCTACACTTAATTACGAGAGTTCAAGAAGTAAATCACTCTTAATAAATGCATTGAAATATAATTCAAAAATGATTTATCACACTTCTTCTCATTAGAGAGATGTAGGAAATTACGAGATTATTCATTAAGAGATGATTAGCAATCGAGAATTTGTAGTCACTTTTACGAAACTGAAAGATGAAACAAGGCATCTTGAAAATATTGAAACTTCGAGCCTTCCTGTTATCCTATTTCATTGTTCATTTACATCTACATATGTACCCTGCAAGACACTATATGACATTTTATAGGAGGTGCAATTTACTTCTCTTTTTGATCTTTCTCCCAGTATCAGAACGGAGGGTGCATAATATCCGCTGCAGCTTTTACGAGCGTACTCGCTCTGAATTTATTACCTAAATTAAACTAAACATCTGTTTAAATCTTCTAAAAATTCCCATCCTAGCTGCTATAGCATCCTAATAACGCTCACCGTTATTTGTCATTTTTTCATTTCCGGGATTCATCCATGGATCTGAACCATGTGGAGATGGAGGCCAAGTTTTTGCTGTGTTCACTGTTATAACTAAGGGATATTATTGCAATAACAAAAGCTATTCTTATTATTACTGTCCGAAAGTAGCAGAAATGTCATTGATATTTTCCCCAATCTACTGATCGACGCTCGGTTGGTTTCATTGAGCATCAATTGATCTAATAGTTGATAACCAATTCAACCAGTAAGCATAGAGACGAATTGAAGAAGCAAGGCTATTCATCCATGAATGCTCAACTCAGGACGTGATGTTATTCTTCCCATTTAGGTAGAACTGGGGGTTAAGTTTGCAAAGTGCTGACTATTGACTTTTACTCCAGACTCATCGTACCACAAATCCAACAAACTCTCGTAAAAACGTTCTTCCACAAGGCAAACAATGCGGATTGCAGAACCCACTCATCTGAAATTGTTAAACATTCATTAAAGATATTTTACTACACAAATCATAATAGCATGTAATACTAATTTAGCCTGCTTTGAAGAGATAATCCCTCAGTGGCATTGATAACGCCTTATGTTCATCTACATCTACAAATGGATCCGTCTTTTGGCGTTTGGCAGGGTGTGCATACACCATTTCTCGCTCTACTTTCCTAATCGATTACTTTCTCATATCGGAATAACTAAAATCCAAGAATCGACTGTATCTAATATCTATGATTTATGAGCTATGCAATAAGAAAGGCGCATAATATACATCGTCTACGAACGTTCTTTCTCTGAATTCATTAATTAAATTAAATCTTTGATTAAACCTTTCCTATAACTTACGCTTTGTTCTTTAAAGAAATAAATATTCGTAATATCCCAGGTTTCCACTTGATACCCTGAAAAACGTTTTAACCTAGATTTACATTAATAAGCTTCATTACGTCAGACCAGTTGTCTAAAATAAACCCTTTGTGTGTGCATTAACACTGTATGACTTGAAGGCCTTCTCTTACCGATATTCTAATGCAAGCAAAGTATGTTTCTCTAGCATTTCGATTTTACAACGAAGCGATTCGGTTCGATTAGGTAAGTCTGTGAAACATTTCCTCGGAAACAAGGTCACGGAAATAGAGAATTCCTTATGAACTTAGGCCCATAGAAGCTTGAATATTCTAACGTCGTCCATTTGTATGGGTTAATGAAAATTCCTTTCCATATTCATCCGAATTTTTCCAATGCCCACGCTAGTCTTTCGTGAGAAACCTTTTTATCAAATCGATTCGCGATTCAAGCCATTAATGGTAGAATATTCAGTCTACATCAGCAATATTTTAAAGTATTAAATTGTATTTTTCGCGTAATTTACTTTCCATTTGTTATATATGTTAACGCTTCTTTAATCGACGAGCCGTTAGATTAATATATAAAGCTGGTAACCACTCGGAGCTACAGTCTTTAGTTCTTTTCGCATAAATTTGCATACATATTTTATGCTGAGGAAAATGGTTAAGGTGACTTTGTAGTTGAAGGTTAGTAAAGGTACATTTCCCATAGAGAAACGGAAATGACTCAATACTATAATCGACAGAACAATCTTCCTGAAGGTATATTCTAGCCATTTTACCCCTTCGTTCGAGACGAAGCTCAAGAAAATTATATTAACTGGGAAAATTAGTATATCCGCCGCATCACAATTATTTATTTCTTTTAGGTATGAAAACAAAAAAGGAGTGTTTTCTGGCTGTCTCATATTTAAATAAATGCTTTTCACCTAAAAATGACAAGGGAACGTCTTTAGTCTTCAATACTTGCCACAATTGTGGATATCTAGAGAGTCAGTTTGCTAAGTAATACTGATTGCTTTCTTTTTATACTCTTCAAGTCTGCTTTTCGAACAAAGGTACTCTCTTCCTTTGTTTCTTAATTTTGCTCACTTTTACTATATAGTGAAAAATATTTACTATACAGACAATTAGGGAAGAATAACGGTCCGATTTGATTGCATTGAGTCCTCTTTACAATCGGGTTGCCGTGCGTCTTCAGAGGGATTATTATTATTTTGAAATATCTATTTTTTAATCTATTGAAAGCCTTGAATCTTTCAATTCAATCATGTCTTCTGAACTCTTAAAAACGTCTTCGCCAGCAAGGATAAGTAGGTAGAAGCTCTCTTCTTTAACGCATAATTCCATCTTCACTCGCAATTCTCCTATAATAATATTTGTAAATGATTGGCAAATTATTTTTCACTTCGAATCGAGTTGACTAAGTTATTCAAACTTCGAATCTAATTGATTTTCTGTTTGATTCGGTACACGACTCTTAATCGATGAGCGTCTGTTCCTTTGAGGAAATTTTCTATTGTAAACCTCATTTATTATTTTAATGATTTCTAGGTTCTAGTGATATGACGATTATGTTTTTTCACTTAAAATCGAATTCAAGTAGAATTGACTGAATTTTTTAGTGTAATTGACTTAATATTCGAATAGTTACTCGATGCTTTTTTTCTCCAAATGGAATCCTCATCTCCTGCTTGTTGTCGTGAACCGCTAAAATGGCATTAAAAATTTGCAGTAAGGAAAAATTTTATATTGGACATAATTAAACTAATTTTGATTGATAAGTTAATATGTTTCGAAGAGTACTAGTATAAAACGTGCCACATTTCAGATAGGAAATGGATAACTATGAGCAAAAAAGTTGAAGAAAATTGTAATTCACTGCCATCAAACTTGACATTCTATTTCAAATATGCAGATGTCGATTCGGTTTGAAATTTAAGTTGTACAATAACAATATTCGATTCGATTAGAAATTTTGAATATTCATCCAGTTTATTGTTTGTCATAAAATGTTAAATCATGCAAGCTTAGAATGTATTGAATAAATTGCAGTTAAAAATCTGCTCACCATTCATGCAATGTCTTTTCGTTGTCGAACGAAAGTTAAGTTAATGAAGAATTCTACCTTATCTTATTTTAATGGTGAATTCCGAAATTGCCGCCAAAGAGAAAAAGAAGAACAATTAATTAGAGAGCGGCAGATGGACATCCTGGATTAGGGAAGCCCTCTCAGAACCTGTTTAATATGTATGCCAAAGAAATGATAATAGGAGCACGGGATGAAATAGAAACGGGTGTAAAGGATGGACGCAATTTAATTAAGGTATTCGGGTCGGAGGAGTTTAAAGTTCTCGCCTGTAATTCCGCAAATGTTCCGCCGAAAAGGAGAAACGAGAAAGAGAGATTTTTCGGGAATTAAACGCAAGTTTCGGGGCGTCCTTAAACTGAAGCACGAGAATATTCTTAAAGGGAAAGAAAGGACTGATTATATGTATTAAAGAATTTATACCCAGTTGTATCTATTGCTGTGAATTTACAATGCTTACTTTTCATTCTTTAGCAACATTTTCTGGGGATTTTCACCACACCTTGATAGAATCTTCAAATTACAATAAACGACAATTAGAACTATTTGAGGATGAAAATAATTGATCTCTTGCAGAAAATATTTTACTAAATACAAAGTGATCACCCTTCCATTCATCATGATATATAATAATAATATTACCCGAACCCTTTCCTTAGCTTCAGAAACAAGTTTTTTTTAAATTTATCTGTTCATTTGATGTAAAGGAAATTCTCATTCTCATGTATCGCAGCCTAAAAGCATCGTCATTTCGTTTAGAGAAAGCAACTTTACCGCATTTTCCTCGTTGAGGCTTTTTGACCTCGGACGAGAGGATCGAAATCATTCGATCTTCTCTAATTAAGCCGTGAAAATGGATGAAAATGTTCCTTTATAACTCTCCATATTTCTAAAACGATCGTGAATTGACTCTTTAAGAAGAAATATAGTGAAACCCGATTAAGAGGCTTTTCAGAATACCGTGTTTTAAGCGGAAATGTGTTATGACTGTGATATTACAAATCTTTATTTCTTTTACATTGTATGAAAAAGAAAAGACTTTTCAATTTATAAAATTGATTAATTAAAACCTTCAAAACGAAAAGGAATCTTCCCTAGTTTGCTTATGTGCTTAGCTGTAGATTAATTATTTTAAGCGTTTTAAAAGGGATAATTAACTTCATTCGTGCGCACTAACAGTTTAAGTCAGGAGTGGAGCATTGGAATTATCTTACGGCTACATAAGATAAGCGCTTCATTCGTGGCGCATTTGAGTTGTGTTTTGTCTGGTTTCAATTTGTTTAACATCGAAATTACATATGAAATAATGAATCCATTCATCACCCAAAGTAATCTAAATCAGAATATTTTTCACTTTTCAATTGGTGGAAATAACAAGAATTGGGATCAGAATGATGTAAATACTGGAATGTGTTACAGAAAGTGAATACAAAGTGAGCTACACTATTCGTGAAAACTGAGATCCAATAAAGATAACTCTGCTATCATATTGTTCACAAAGGACTATCTATGGCATGAAATTTCACCTCATGAAACTGAAAGCTGTGATTATTGTTTCATCAATACCTAGCAATAGAATCTGTTAATTTTATCTCAACTTTGTGGTAGGTCTCAATTATAAAGGAAATAGCGAAAAAGCACTTTCATCTCAGTTTTTATTACACCACTACGGACATCAAAGAGGATCTGCATTTTTCACTTTTGGTCTATTTTTTCTGCTTTCGCAATTTTAAACCATAGTCAATGACAGTAATCGTTATATTTTTTGAAATATTAAGGCTTTACGCACATTTTTAATGCAAACTATTATTTTGTGCACGAAACTTAATGAAACAAGACAGGTTTAACCAATGAAAATCTTTTCTAAATATATTTAGAATTACCATCTCCAGAGATAGAGAAGGTGTGCAAGTTGTTGTAGCATTACTAATAGTGCCTCTACAGCTGAAGTCATTTCTCACGCCTGGAATCGAATCTGAGACCATTGGCACCAAAGTCGAACGCAAATTTGCTATCGGGAAGCCCTCGAAAGTGGCAAGAAGGCTTGTTTCCGGGTGTAAAGTAACAAGTAGTCTTTGGACGTCAATTATAGTTGTAAATATCTCTAACTCTACATCACTCTTGTCTATCAATTAATCAAGTCAACAATTATATGTATGAACATACAAATACGTTACTTATAAATATTCTTCGATAGAGAAGGTCATATCGCGTGTGGACTGCTATTGGGAATCGAACTCGGGACCGCTTTCAGCACAGGCGAACGACTTTGCTATCCCCATCTATACTAATTCTTAATAATTACAAAAAAGAAGAAAAGAAATAGAAGAAAGTGAAAATTTACCATGGCTTCTGTCATCACAGAAAGGTCATTCTGAAAGGTCAACTTTCATTATGAGTCCCTGTTCCATTGAACGGATTCATTTCTTAAAAGTTTAACTTCATTAATATCCTACGGTTTGATGAGAGCGAATATTTTTCAATGCGAATTACTCATTTTAATTACTCAATTTAGGCCCGCTAATTTTGATTCTGCATACTCGCTCACTTAAATGTCGTAATCAAAGAAAACAAACGCTCATACGTATATGATTCACACGTATCACACATCGCAAAGAATTAATCAGAAAACAAAAGTCATTATGACTTTTCACCCATTCTATTACAGTGTCAGCAAAAGGTGTCATGTTACGTAATGTAATGGACTCAACAACACTCGCCAGCAATTCCTCTACACCAGTGGCTGTCGATTGTCAAGCTCATTCAAAAACCATTCCTTCACCCAACTTCTTGCTATTTGATTGGCTGTTATTCCCTGTGATATTGATTGTGGTATACTTCTTCCTGATAATGAATATGTTTGTTTAAAACTGTTCGCCATTGAAAAACATTTTATCAATCCATCGGATTTGGAAAAAAAGGATTCGGCATCACCTTTAGAAGTTGTGCATTTTCGATTCGATAGGCAAAGCTGAAATTCCAAAATGCTATTTTATCCACCTCACCTTACGAATTGCGAATGTTAACAAACAAACAACAACAGAGTTATTCTCCGTTAAAATTAATTTCCCCGTTTTTCTCAAAGGGTCTCTAATTTCGTGCCTTTATATGAAGATAAACGACAGCATTTGCGACCCGACAGTTGAGGGAAGTTGGAAATTGCCCGACAAAAGCTATTATTTTAAAACGTTCGTGGCTTTTGTCTGTTGCGTTGCCTTTAAATCGGAAGCACAAAAGAGATCCATGTATTGGTTCATTCTCTTTAAGAAGGAAATATAGAAACCGATTTCCGGATTCTAGGCAGCGAAAAGCGCGCAAACTACAGATTGGAAAACGTGATTGACCTGAGAATAAAATGAGGGAAAATTTTATTAACTCTTCGAATTAATTTCTTCCCGACGGCATTTTATGAAAATAGCCGATTTTCAAGCTTTTCTGCAATTTCATTTCTCTCATGATGTAATTTAAATGCAATATTATCAGACTTTAAACCTTTCTCATAATATTCTCTTGGAAATTTAGCTGAATCAACCCGATTTTACCTAAAACTTCGCTAAAATACGTAAGTGTACCGATTTTCCAAAGTATGGATCTCAACCGTATGAATTAGTAAATAAGGAAAAATAGTTCATACATAGGGACCGTGGGAAAAGCGTGCATTAAGCGTCTTAAAAGGGTTTTAATATATATATATATATACTGCTTAAGAAGTGGATTTCCCTCATCTTCAGACGCACTGCAACCCTCAATGCATGGATATCGACGTCTCTCTTAAATGTGAATTTCGGAATTTTGTCAGAATAAAATGAAGACGTGAAGTATAACAAACTTTGTCCCAATCATTAAACCGGATTTACCTGTATAGAGATTTATTTCTGTTTCTTTATGCTAAATATTAGGACGTTACTTTCAGCTTTACGAATGACAATTTAGAACAAATACGTTCGAACACCTTTATGTATAATACAGTACCATTAATTTCAATTATTGAGCGATGTACGACTTTTAATGAGGTTAGATATTTATCAGCCTTCCCAATAAAGCGAGTAAAGTTAGTCTCGCCGTACACAATGCTTCTGCAAATAAACGCTTCGGCGAGAAAACAAACGGCTCAAAGTTATAGCAGACTATTGCTATCTAAAGAACAGAAAACAATCTAACGTGGTTCAAGTCTTCTCAAAAGAGTAGCGATATTTCGTGCGCTGAATGCAACTCGCATCTTATTTTTCCAGAAAAAAAGATTTTTAATCGCAATTCTTTTGCCATAGATAATTGTTTCGTGCGAGATCAGATTAAAGGGAAACACGTTTCCGCACCGGTCTTAAATTATTCGATAAAGAGGTCACTCATCGTCATGTGGACTGCATAATATCATGAATTAAATTTAAGTTAAACAGTACACGTTTGTTATATAAATCTCAATAATGATAAAAATAATAAATATAATATATCAATTTTAATAAATATATGTTAATGGATTACCTCAATCATAAATGCATTATGCGGTAATACGGATCTCAATCAATTTCAGCTGCTTTATTCGTGAATAATAAACTTCGTTAAGTAGCAATACATAGCTTCTAATTAGTCTTAAATTTCTTATCATTGCCTATCGCTTTAGCATGATGGAAAAAAGTACCATAATTTGAAAGCATAAGAGAATGGAACTCCCGGATGGCAAAGAGGGTAGTGCAGTCGCCTTTTATGAAAGAATTCCCAGGTTCAATTCCTGGCGAGAACCCGTATATACGAAATAACTTCTTAATTAATACTTATTATCAGTTAATAACGAAACACTTGAAGCATTTTTAACAACGCAACCCGAGGTTGACTTAACCTGATTATAAGAATATTGCTTCTGGAAATGAAAGATGGTGAAATGAAAAGAATGAGCAAAAGAAAAAAATAGAAAAGGAGTACTTGCGATCGGTTTCAAGCAAAATCATCATCAATAGGCAAATAAAAATTTATTTTGGAGCCGATTGGAAGTAAAAATCTTCTGTGAAATTTACATAATTCTTTTCATGCTTCCCATTGCGGAATTCCACATGGATAAATCCTTCAATTTATTCAGCATCGATTTTTAATCTCCTCAAGTACTGCTGAAAATTCGCTTGGTGGCGTTTCTTTTCGTCGCAATCTCAAGTTTTAAATACATTAATAAAATCAGCAGAAAGAGTATTTTGTGGGCAGTTGAGGGTAATCGTGGAGAGATCATGATGCTCTCTCGGCACTGATGTTAAAAAAATAGTTATTATTCCCTAATTATCTATCCAATGAAAATTATTTCATTGCAGAGTGAAAAATGACCAAAAAACTTAAAAAGAGTATGAGCGAAAAGCAGACAAATTTTTAAAAAATGCAACGAAAAGGCAACCACCTAACCAAAAAAAACCGTTTATAAGGCAATCCCGCTTATTTCCCATGAAAAGCGTATTAACTGAGTTACACTGCAATTCCACATATGAAATAGCAGAATAATAACTATGTAAACATTCCAGACAAGTCACTAGAAAAAGGAAATTTATTCCGCCGTCTCTGACCTGCCGCAGTCTCTAAGGTTTCAGAGGACGAAGTATTTGGCAGCGAAGAAAGAGAAGCAGATGAAAAGGGGAAATTCCGGGAGGAGTTTCTTCCCTTGCGCCCAACACATAAATATTTATGTGATATATTTATGTGGAAGACGGGCTCTCCTGAGTATCCCTTCAAGATCACAAAGAAGACATAGCAAATGCCGTGGTTTTATTTTTCATCGAATACCGGCTAGATACACCGCATCGGCTCAAAAGTAAGAAAAGATCTACAAATGTATGTACTGCCTTTCGGTGACTGGCAGAGGGTGCATGCACCTTGATTCCACTAAATTAAAGTCAATCACTTTAGCGCACCGTTCTCGGAAGAATTCACTCTAGAAGAAACTGGTTCTAGTATTTTTTTCATCTGATCTTCGCAATATCAGAGTGGGCTATTTAACAAGAAGGCCTATGGAAGGTGCGTAATATAGGCTACATCATCTACTAACGCATTCTCTCTTAATTTATTAAGTAAATTAAGTCTTTGACTTCTTAAGATTCTTATCCTTCCTCCTGAAACCTCCGATCACCCATTTGTCGAAGCAATTCCTTGCAAAATATATTTATATATTTCCATCGTTTTCAAATTTGCGAATACTTTTCAGTCTGCACTCACACTCAAGGTGAGCAAGCGCAAAGTAACATCGCTCGCGGACTTTTTCTTCGCCGACTATTCTCTCAACGAAGCCGAGTTCCATCAGCGCACGCTGAAATGTATTATGGATGTTGATACCCTATTTTACGTTATGCGTGGGCGTTATTTGGTATTGAAGAGAATTTACTGTTGATAATTTTTCTCACAGAGGCTGTACGAATCACTGGTAAAATATTTTCTTCCAAATATGTTAGCCAACGAACATTTGTCTACGTTAAGCTCCAATTGGTAGTCATAGCACCATGTTATAATACTATCTAAATCATTCGACGGGGTTATTCTTTCGCCTTCACTTATCATTGATCACCGTGTCCGCAAATATCCTAACCTTACTGTATGTATGTTTCTTAACTGTATGGGCCTTTTCTGATTCACTTTGTAGAAGGATAGCAAAGTGTCTTTGGTGGTGCATTTAATTGTGAGACACGCTGCGGTGAACTTTCAACGTAATGAAGGGGATGTTATTTGTATTGCATCCGAATGCACGGTTTGAAGAAGATCCTCTACGGGGAGTCAAACTTCCACTCACCTATTTCGGGAAAGGTGAGCTGATAGTATCGCACCCGTAAAGTGAGTGCTCTATCCCAAAATAGAGTATTGATGAAAGCCTCAGGATTCGAGACAAACATTGAATTCCTTAGAATTACAGCAAAATTAATAAAATTTATCATTTTTATGTCTTTTTCAATTAAAAAGCATTAAGATTTCGTCTGACTAAACGTCTGTAAACACGGTGATGCACTATTAAGACAAGACATACTTCGAAACTAAAATACAGAAAATAAAGAAGATCACGGGTAACTTAGGAAGAGAGTGGTTTGACAGCAGTGCCTGATCACAAAATATAAATCAAAGTGAAAATACAATAAAAACAATTTTTAAGCAAGAAAACAAGAAAGGATTCACATTAGCTATAAAATTAAGGTACGTTGAAATTTCTGTAAGGCTGTGAGGTTTCGAAGCCTCGGCGATTCGAAGCGCGAAGCGATTTACGCTCTTTGATATAAAAGTCAAAATCTCTAGTTCTATTCAAGATATTGCATCGAAAAAAACTGCAAATAAAAATTACAACATTTATCTCGATTTATCTCGAGACAAGTTCTTCCTCACTGAGAAACCAAAATGTTTAGGCGAAGTATAAATTGGACTGCACGACGACTTTTTTCTTGAGTTACGTTCCAACTAAATAATTTTTTACTAAGATTTGGTTGCTCTAAAATTAATCTCATGTAACTTTTATGCACTCAGATGATACAATGAGCAATAGAAGAAAATATCAGCATTTTATTTTGGATTGTAAGAGAGTAATGGCAGTTTCAAAAATGTTCACGGGTGAAAACTCGGCAATTCATTAAATTTTCGCTTTTAATTTTGTTGTTTCTGCTGTAAATGCATTAAAATTTTACTGTTGTGTTGATAGTTATTTTCATTCAAATTTCATCAGAAGTTATGTTTGAATCGGTCAATGTAAACTACGAATCTTAATTATACCCGTCCGAATCCGTAGATCCGCGTAAAGGCGACCCGGCGCGAGGCTAACTTCTTCGCTTACGGCAAATTACGTAGAGTTTTTCCCCCGTAAGCCCCCATACTGACTGGAATCTTGAAACTGACAATATAAGGCAATGCTCATCTGCCCATAAAACACTGCACTCTTGCTATTTCATTCGATTTGTTTACAACTTGAGATTTCCACGGAAAGAAATAAGATGTCGCTATATCAGCTTCCATAGTGGGGTGGGAACTGTTTTGCTTCGCGATAAATTCATTTTATTCTCACAGAATGAGTCACTCCAATAGAGAGACTCCCATGGAACTCTTTTAGAGGAAAACGAATGGCTAAAGTGGATGAATTGGAAAAATCCGCGATTCAGTCGAGTGTCATTATCATGTGAAAGAGAGGGTATTGAGCGCGACATCGTTTAAGTGAGAGCGGTTATACTGTCATAGTGTGTAATGACTGGAGATCATAGTTGAGAATTACATAGGAAGCAAATCTCCGCCTAATTGAAAAAATATTTGTATCCTTCAGTAGATCTTTCAAGACTTTTTTTCATAATGATGTAGGAAAATATTTTTACAGAATGTAATAGTGAATGTAACGGCATCTTTACAATTTTACTCCAACAAATTCGTTGTTTCAGGAAGAGGAAAATAAAAAAAATCATTAATTCACGGAAGGAAATGGTCGTTCTTTTTCAGAAAGTAACCGTAATGAGGTGGCGTAAAACTCTTTTAAGACACTCTCGCTTAAGACACTATCTCGCGCGTTTTTCTTTCGGTCCTTTTCACGTTGAACACATGGTAAATATAGCGCTTAAGACTAACCGATTAAATGGCAGGTTTTTCCCATCACTAGTACTACTACAACACGCTATGTAGATTTAAAAGAATTAAGATTATAATATAAACTTTATCAATCACTTGTGCGAAAAGAATGAAATGTGTAAAAAAAACACAATGTATGAACACTTACTTAAATATCCATGAGGAAAGTCATTCGACAATTAAGCAAGTTTTAGAGTATCTACAAGTCTTCTGAGTTATATGATCATCATCTCAGAGATGCATTTATTCGGCTCTTTCTGAGCTAAGTTGTCATCCAAAATAAACGCATACCGAAAATGGATCACGATTTCTATATGAAGAATGGGAAGACGTGCTTTTTTGGCAGACAAACGGTGTTCCTCTTGCATTTGGTGACAACAGAGGCCCATAAATCCGTTAGCCCTTCAGAAGATTTATCCTAGAATGCTCTGAAATAAGAATGGAGAATGAATGGCACTGGAAACGTACGCTTACAAATTGATCCAAGGGAAAACTGTCTTATAGCAAGGTTAGGTAAAGCTGAATGCCTTCTTGTCACATTTATTAACACTGCTCTGTCTTCCTTCGACACTTAATTTTAGTCATTTTTACTCTCCAAGGCACAACTTTTACCAGCTAGACAGTCACGGGAGAATAAAGAGTTTTTAACAGCAGTCTAAGCTCAACAGCCCGCTAAACATCTCGTTTATTTGATATTTTTATAGCTTGAGATTTCGAGAATTTTGCTGAGGAAGGTATCTTTTTAGATTATATTTTTGTTGGTAAAATCGATCAAATATTAATCAGTTCTGTAGGTTATGTATCTAGCATTCATAAAGATTCATTTCGTTATCAAAAACTGCAATTTCGCCACTGAACAAGCTGCATCAAAGTCCTTCGAGCTTCTTCATGCATAATTTTAAGATATAAGTTCGGTTTTTGGCATAGCAATCACGATACATTTTTAAATTCAACGTCTCAACCAATGGTGAAGGCCGTTCGAATTGTCTCTTGATATAAAGCCATAGATCACGACCCTCTCTTCTCGCAACTTCCTGGCGATAGAGGCGAACCGCACCTTCCGGAGTCGAAGCAAATGTGAGGCGCGGAATAACTCTTATCTCCACTCATATACTTCAGAAAACTCCACTTTTCTCTTATCCTTCCTCTATCGAATCGAATAAAGCGATGAACCAGCAAAAAGTAGTAATTTTCAGTTAACCATCGAGTTACAAAATACCCTTCTTCATATTTTCATGATATAAAGGCACCTTATTTTCTAAAAGTCACAGAAATATTGACTAAGACGTTTATCTAAACATTAACTTGATATAGAACACAAAATTGTTAGTCGTTATATTCTGTTTAATAAATTTAATTAAATTCTGTGGAAAAAGTACAACTCTCTTCTTCTTTAAATATTAACTTTATTATATTATGGAGTGTATACTTTCCGCTGTTGATTTACTCGAAATCACTATGGTAACCTAAATTCAATCTGCGGTTGACAAACATTTCTTTCCACTTTAGCACCACCTTAAGTGATCAAATTTTATCGATATTTCATTGGAAAACTTGTAATAATGTTGAAAATAAAACTGTTGAAAAGTAAGAGGTAAGGTGTTTTCCAAGGAAGAGACACTCCACTGACTCGGTGTTCACTTTCCCATCTTCTCTGCTCATCTCGAATAACCTCAACTATTTCACCTCTTGTGAAATATTTTACTCGAAAGGTTGCCACCATATCTTAAAAACGGATCAGCTGCGGCTTTTTCGGAAAGTAATGTTTCCCGTCATTCTCCACATCGCAGTTCCATTAAATTGAATATTTTATCTCTCCTGTAGTTATGCGATGCCGACCAACGTAATTCAATCATTTATATCCTATGAAACTTTACTATAACTTGTTTAGACCGTGATTATTCTTCAGATAAATTCCAAGACGTGCTAGAACGTTGGTTGCAGGAAATTTCAGAGATTATTATAATATATATATATATATATATATATATATATATATATATATATATATATATATATATATATATATATATATATATACATATATATATATATATATATATATATATATATATACATATATTGTTAATGCATAAATTACAGATTATCTATCAGCTGGGTGGTAATTTCTACCTATAAACTAATAGTATGGCACAATAGAATATACAGCATTGTAGACAATTGCATAATATATTATGGGCACCCAATAGCCAAGTGGGCAATGCGTTCTACTGTTAAGAAAGCGGTCCCGGGTTCGACTCTCGGTGGGGCCAATATGTGCGAAATTACCATTCATTTATTCATTAGACGTCGAAGCAAATAATACTACTGCAACAGAAAATACATGAATGGCAATAAACTGTTATGAAACCTCCTTGTTAAAATATTACCACATATACCACAATATTACAACATATAAACAGTATTACAACACGCCTAATACCTAGCTATAACTATAAGGTATTTCATATCCAAGACACAAATCATGCATATTTATATAATTATGTAGGCTACTAAATAAAATTTACATATATCAACTATCATTCCTTATTAAATATCCCTTATTAGTCACTTTTTCAGGGTCTTCAGCGTACATGAGTCAACCAGGCAATCCTACTCCACCTTCACTTCAAAGACAAGTTCACTAGAGTATACATGATCCTAATATGCCCATTAACACCTTAAAATTTAAATATAAATAAATTATCTAAATCTTCATTAAAATATACATTACCAAAAACCATGAAAGTTTTCATCTCTAATAGTGATCGGATAAGCTGATAGTGGTGTTAAAATTGATTGCTTTCGCCTCTTCGCACGCCCTTGGACCTCGAGATCACAATGGACGTAACTTGAGTACACATCAAAGCCACAAGTTGTGCGAGCGTTTACAATAGATGTAGGGCTAACTTTTCCTGTTTGGCTTTTGGAAAGTTACGAAATTTATTTTCCTTACTGCCACAATTTCCGTTTTTCGATTGCCTTCACGTCGCGCTTAAATTTGCTTCCATCTTCCGAAATCCATTCCGCATCGAACTTTAATCTGTAGTTAAAGAAATATGATTGGATGCACGTCACTGTAAAAGAATACACGGGCTAGAAAACTAAAACAATCATTGACAGTTGGTGACGTGCAATTATGACCAAAACATAATAATAATTGACTCGGGTAGACACCGCAATAAGCAATAAGCAAGTAAAGATAGATGGGCAAAAATAAGACTATGGTGAATGAATAAGATTCAGGTAGGATAAAGAAAAATGATGACAGATATTGAATGGTTGGAGGGTGTTGAAGTTATTGAGGGAAGAGATTATTAAGTAGCTATGTTTTGTAATGGTGTACTTAGATATTTATAATATTGTGATGTAAATTGACGTTGCCACCTAATGACTAACTGCGGCGATTATATTTAAATAAATATATATTGATAGAAGCAAATATTTTAAAGATACGTGGGCTCGTGAAATACGTCCCTTCATTTGCAGTTGGGCGCTGTTATTCCAATCATATTTCGAAGGTAAATCTTAAGGTTCCCTCAGCGGTCTTCCATCGGAGGAGATCCAACATTCTCACTGTATTCCCATAAGAATCCACTTCAAGAACGGTTGTTTAATTATATGAAACTTCTTCTTACTATGAGGTTTAAAAGAGCTTTTATGATACTAATATGACGAGGAAAAAAATATATAAGAGAGTGCAACGAAGATATGACTTATAAACAGGAGAGTACAGTATAAAAATGCAAATGATGCTCATAGTTTAATTGTAATGGATAATTTAGTTGAATGAGCTATGAAAATACTATCTGTGGCGTATAGATAGCTAATAAACGTCTATAATTGAGGATATTTGTCTGTATCTTCAAATATTACGTATTTTACACTTCTGTATTTTCCTAGATAAGTCAGTGCTTTGATGAAACCCTCAGAAAGTTATTAATTGATTCCGTTTAAGTCAGTTCAGGTGCGACATCTTAAAATAAACAGCATCATTCCGTTGTTTCGTAAATAAATCCATTGTATTCCAGCGGCGCGCTTTGATCCCTCCTTTCATTGAAAAAAGGAATCCCCAGTGAGATTCCTGTTTGCTCATTTGTCTCATCTCGCCAAAATTTGCGTTCCATTCACTTCCCCCTCACAAGAGGTGCACCTTCATTTTGCAGGAAGGTCTCCTTTGAAAAGGGCTTAATAAATTAATTCGCGCTTTTCCGACTGCTTTGAAGCGAGCTGTCGCCCGTATCGAGATGAATTCATTTGGCGGCGAACACACTCTTCGATAGATCTACACCCGTTTAATACGCTTAATAAGTAGTTTTCTCCTTGTCTCGGTCCCTTTCATACAAAATACGCGGATTTTCCCCATTTCCAGATGCACAGCAACCCTCTATAGCCTATCTTTCGCCTCATTGTTTTTAAAATCTTTATGATTCTCTTTCTTGAGTCACTGATTCTATCGTAATGAAATTAAGATATCGCGAAGAAAACGAAATTTCGAAGATACTGAATGTGAAACGCTTTATATGGTTGAAAAGTGACTAAGATACACAAAAAGCATTAACAAAGTTGGCTGATCCTGAAACAAAGTTTAGCCACGATCGAATGGCTGCTCCTACACACATCTCAAACCCAAAATGCTTTCGAATTATCCGCTCACACGTATATTTGGAGTACGCCTCGAATAACAAGTCAACCGAATTTTTAGTTAATCAGTTACATATTCATTCGTAAGCTGTAAACCGGGAAACAATGGGTGCTTCAAAGTATCGAGATTCTACTGTAACCATAAAGTGAAGATCTTCCGTGTAAAAGCATTCTTTCATTTATTAATGCCTCAGCATCTGCGCTCACCTCTTTTAGTATATCACACGTCTTTCATTTTTCACTCTCCTTCACCCTTCTGTCTTCGTATCTCCTTTTTAGTAATCATATTTACGATCCTTCTCCATTTTCATCAATTCTTTATCTTTCATTTTGTGAGATTATTCTTCTTTTTATTTAATGCGCGTTCTTCCTACTCTATTGCTGATGAAGAAAGGATATCTGGCTATCTCGATCTAACGTTTTTTACCAAATCGACTCTAGATGCGAAGAAACGTAAAATGCGGAAAACAAAGCTATGTAACCATATTCGCACAGAATCCAATAATTTTTAATCATTGAATAGTTGATACGTCAATATGTTCTCAATAGCTTCGTGAAGTCTTTCGTTTGCCTAAGTTAAACTTTTACAGATATATGTACGATAGTAATAAAAACCATTTTTAAATTTATATTTTCAGTTGTACAATATTTTAGTTTTGGGAAGGTACAAAAGTTGTGCAAAACAGAAATTGCTATATAATTCAGCAGGAAAAGCTTTGAGTACAAATTTCATTGGTGTATTCGTATATTGATTGCCCTAAATAACTGAATGCAAGCGGCATTAGCCTGCTTTCCTCTTTACATCAAAATTGAAGTTGAGCTTTATTCGTCCCTAAGTCATAAATTAACTCTTAACTGTTGCATTATAAAAATTGAATTATAAAACGTACCACTAAACAAATTAATCACTAAATGATGGGGAAAACTATTTGTTAAGGGCATTATCTTGTTTGGAAACTTCCTACGTATTTTTGAACATTTCTGATGTAAGCAAAGGCACTCACTATGTACAGTTATAAAATTTGAATTACTATCAAATCGGAGTAATTGCAAGCATCTATAAAAGGTAGAAGAGTTGCTTTTGCCGAATATGAATATTTTACTAAACTTAAGCAACATCTTCTAGACATAAAAGAGAGTCAGCAAAAGGATCCGTCTCTGCATTAGCACAATGAAGACACAGACAAATCATTTCATCCAGCTGCTGTCCATAGAAGAGCAGCGATATCGAACCAAACTGAAGAGTTTTAGATGAACTTTCGTTTAAAATAGGCCTATGAGGATTTTTGGGAGAGAAATATTAGTATTCTATATCACCCGACTAACCATAATGGGAAAAATTACTCTTTGTTTATTGGGATGAGTAGCGAACTAAAAACCTAGTAATACAGGATTAACTGTTAGTATTTTGGTGAACAGTGTGTTTATTTGTAATGTAAAAAGATCACTTGAAATAATGAATAAACATTATTAAAAACTTGCCTCCTGAAACAGGCCAAACACGAAAAACAAAGCCTTAATTCCAAAAAAACGCCGAATAACACCTTCCGATGGATCTTCTGACACTCTTTAGTCTCAATTGTAATTTTTGCCGCATAATTTTGTTTTTTCTTTCAATTTTCATATCTATACTCAGTCAGTATATTAGCAAGCCAAGTTGATATCTCTGCTTCTGCTTGAATATTTCCTGCGCCGCCGGATTTCCGGCAAATTAATGCCTTAAGCTCCACTTCCACGAGCCAAAGTATCTGGAAATGTCTCCAATGCTCCTGATAGTGTATTGGAATTGAATTAATTATCGAATTAATTTGGAAGGTTCCGTTACGTCAATATTTAAAAATAAGAAGGTGTGAAGCAACGTGGGTTAAGTTACAGAATGGAGACGAAATGAATGAGTGTTTAAAATGGATTAGAAAAACTTATACATAATGCTTGAATTACTAACTCAATTAACCTCAAGGACTGCCTTGGAGTGCACCATTAGGCGCCGAAACTACCTCCTTGAGAAACGACAGATATGCTCCTGGTAGAATTTTACATTTCTTAAAGTAACGCTATCTTTTGAATTGATTGGATTATCTACATAAGTAAAAATAGAAATGTAGAAACCCCCTCTTCCCCTGACATTCCCTAACACCACCGTTTTCTCTCCCTCTTTTAATATTTACATACTGAACTGGGGATATTTTGGCACCTGATGATCACCTAAAGGGTACCTAAACCGTGGTCGTGTAATGAAAATATTCTAATAAAGTTGTGTTTTGTCGTTATTTTTCATTTTAATGGAGACAAAGTCTAGGTCGAATGAATGTGTCTCGTGTCTTCATCGCAACACAATTTTGAGGAAATTAAGAAATATAAATACAGTTCCAATACGATAACATACAATTGAAAATGCTGCACTCAGTAATAAGAAGTTGTTTCATTGGAGAGAGAAAGGTGCCCATCTTGCTTAGACGCTCAAAAGAATCTCATGGGAGTGCAATCGCACGACATTACGGAATTTCCATGGCATTCCTCCACTATTAAAGGAAGTAAAAGAGGGGTAAATAGCGGAGGGACAGAAAATAGTTTTGTCCGTATATTTCCCAGGAGGTTATCGCAGAGGACGTGTCAATTGGACACCTAACTTGGCTCAAAGGGTCGTATTGACTGACTGCGGTCACCTGACGAAATGAAAGAGAGCCTTTCTCTTCTCTTTCCTTCTTAATTTTACTTTCCCTCCAAGAATATTTTTTCGTGTCCATTTCCCCGCATTCATATGCTTTTCCGTCTTTTCTAAGAGTATTCTTGCATTCCTCCCGCTTTTGCATCTTCCATTCCTCCTTTTTTATTTTCCTCTTTTTTATCGTGTATTTTTGTCCTCGCAAAATTTCCCGTTCGCCGCAACCTATTCGCTACTCACATTTGTTTTCTGCAAATTTTTCTTCGTCTCCCAATTCCTCATAAATGTTCACATTTGCTTTTGCTTCTTACCCTACGCTATGAATATCTACTACATTCCTTTCCTTTATCTTCAGTTCTATTTGACTCAACCCACTTGTCATTGTCATTCGCAAGTTATGAACAACGTGATGACCAAGATTTTTCAATTTACGTGTTATAATTATGCAACGAATGCTGATATGATGCTTACAACAGATTGTATTCATTTGCGGGATCTAATAATGGCCTTTACGTTTGTTTAACTTACTACTGTTCTATAGTAATTAGTAATTTTATTCTATTTTTTGTATCCTTATATTTTCAACTTACCTTTTTCTTTGTTTTTTACTTCTATATTCGAAGTTCCTTTTAAATCCTTAATTTTAAATTTTATTCATTTTCTTTTGCTTTTATTTTTCATTTTTTCCTCGGTATTTTTTCATCCCCTTCTCTCTTTTCCCTCAACTTGGGTTTTCTCTTTCTCAACTTTAAATTGCGAAGATTTTTCTCACTGTGTACTCTTTATTCATACCACAATAACGTACGACTCCTCAATTAAGAGTCTATCTCTGTTGCTTGAGTTGCTGCTATCTATATCGTACACTGTTGCGCGGAGTGGGGGCAGCATACATCGACCATTAAAGAAGACTATAGGTTCGACAAAAGTGCATCAGAGATAACAAAAAAAACTGCGAAGAGACAAGTATGGGCTTCGAGGCTATTCGAGAAATTTTGAGTAGTGATTTACATGATGAAATACGCGAGAGAGATTTTGCGAGATTATAGCAAAAACGGATTACTGGTACATCTCTTTACACACAGTATTAGTATATTAGGTAGTTCGGTGTTTCCGCATCCCCTGCCATACGCCTTACGCAGTTTTATAATGTAAATGTGTCCTATTCCTGTGGATGAGTTTGCACAATAACTTTCTTAAATCAAGAAATGAAATATGAACATTTTTAAACAGAAAATTTTAAATTATTCTTTTTCTGAGTTAATATTTCAAAATCTAATATAATAAGGTTTCTAGAAAGGTTTCAAGGAAATCCACATTTTTAATGAATACAACAAATGTCCTCTTTCTACTCCGGTATCTTTCCTTCCCTCGTTTTTCATTTCAATCCTTTCTCCCCTTCCTTTTCTTCCCGTCTTTCCTCCTTTTTTTCTTACGTCCTCTTTGAGCCTCCCTTGCTTTTTGTACCACTTGCTAATGAATTTCTCACCATCTTCGCCACAATGGAACACTAATTAGGCCTGCCTCTCTCCAATTCACGAGGACGCCTTGAAATTTTTGACAATTTGATGGAATGTTTTTATTTGTTTTTCTTTAGGTGCGTTTTAAATCGGAGTTCTATAAACAGGATTCTCGAAGACTTCCTCATTTAGTTTCTCGTTCCATTGGCACTTTGATCGAATTCAAAATTCTCTCTTTAACTTTTTTCCGCATCTCCTTTGCTCTTATCTTGAAGACTGCGATTTTGCTTTATTTGAAAAATCGATCGATTTGGTAAATCTCCTAAATACAGTAAAATTACACAAGTCTACAAAAATAAACTTTTTGTCTGCTGCACGGATTTTTTCAACTGATTTTTACGTTTTGAGATGTGCTAAGTCTGGATTTCATTTCCCCCATCACGTACAGTTTTCTTGCAAAATAAAAAAGTTGTATTCGCCGATTTTTCAAAAAAGGTCGTCTCTTGAACACGTAAAATAGAATTTCATTTGGCATTCCTGACACAATTATGATTGAAGAATATTCATTAGTCCTTTTGTTAATCTGTGAAACATTTCCTTCTTCTCTTTCTTTGTTTTATTTCCCTTTTCCCGGTTGAGCATCCGATCAGCCTTCATACCCATCCTCGGCTCTCCACATCCATAAAATCTTTGTGAAACCTCAACTGCTGCTACTTGCTCGGGGTTGTCAGTATTCTTGTGAATGGACCTTCAGATTCACATTTTTAAGCTTTAAATGCAATCACCATGTGATGTCCAATATTTTTGCATCTTTGTAATTTCCCCAAAAATTATGCTAATTATGCACATCTTTAAAGGCAACCTCTGCGTCTCTTTCAGTTTTATTCTTGAGATTTAAAAAAATGCATCAACCAATAGTGTACAGATTTTCGGTCATATAAGATCTATTTATATCTATCAACGTCAGACAATTTGAGGAGCTCAAATTGTCTGACTGATGTTTCAGTCAGTTCTGACAATATGGTTCGTATTTTGAAGCCCCCAAAAACCTTCCATCGATGATCTTTGAACTTGATTTTGTCGAAAATAACAACCAAATCATAGATTTCCTCCATAAGCACCGAATGCCTAACGGAATGCGAATTCATTTCCTTTATGCAGTATTGCTGAAGAGCCTATGCATAAGCGTTACTGGGATAGTTAATATTCTCTTTCAAATTGTCTCATGAGCCCAGGGCTACTGCAGAACATGAGATTTCCTTCTTTAAAGCAAAACGATGGTCTCTCTATATACACCTATTTCACGAATATGAGCGTACGGGTGATGGAAGACTTTTATGAGATTTGATCACAAAAATTCGGCAGTCCTAATTCTCTGTTGACAGGCCTAAGACTGAGAAAACTCATACATTAGGAGTCCACATCAATGCCCTTCTTAATCTAAGTCGATAACAACAGAGCACACAAGCAACTTTCAGTAAAACTGTGCGAAAGTCGTAAAATACATTTATTGTGGTTAAAATAACCTAATGTAACTACGAGATATTACTTTATTGTTGGGAACCAAATGGGAAAGGCATTTTGGCACTTTAATGTTTAAATAAATACTTTAAAAATACGAAAAAGAATCTCTTTTTGCTTTAAATGTGACAGCTGCAGATATATATGTAGAGCCCTCGAACTATTTTTATGTAGCCTTCACGTAACATTTATTTTTAATGATTTGCTTCTAGGATAGAGAAAGTGCTTTCTTCTGTTAAATCATTTTAGTTATTTTTCACTTTATAATGAGAGTTTTTGCAAGATAGACACTAAGGGAAGAATGACTTTTGGTCTATCAACTGGCTATAGTGGGTTCATCTAGAAAGAGCCTTATAAGCGGGTTTGAAGTGAACAGAGGTAGTCTTAAGTGGGAGCGTTGTAGACATAAAATACTCTATAGGGCCTCATTTTCCCCTCAGGCTGCACTTTCGCGTCCGAAAAATACACAACAATTGGACTCGGTTCGCTTTTATTTGCAATTCATTCGTCATTTGGAAGCTCTCTTTCCCCCGGGAATAAACGGTGATCAACATTTTTTAGAGTAGCTGTTGATAATGCAATCGACGGGGGTTTATTATTTCATTTTTACATGGCATTCGCGTTTCCTTTTCTCGGAATGGGCGTTACTAAATATGACGGTCATTTGGAAGGAATAATTATTCTTTTCGTTTCTGTAAATGGAGAACGAGCGCATCCAAATTACGACAGAAGTAAACTGTCAATTTTCCAAATTAGGGATTATTGGCATTTTATCGGTTTTTTTGAGGCTAGATGTTAGATAGCCATGTGCGCGTTTTGTAAAAGGAGTTGATTCCCAGTTGGAGCTGAATTATCTCGACCACTTTTAATATTACTGCTACTGCTAAGACCACGGACTAGCCATGCCATTATATCTATCTCTTATCGTATCATTAAACTATTTCATCTAGTTAATTAAACTCTTTAAAATCTTCTCCAAAAGAACATTTGTCATCCTAAGGAACTTATCATATGCGATACAAAAGTCTTCCTTCAATAAAGCAATAAACATCCCTGTTTCCTCTTCTCTCTTTTCCTTTCTTTTGAATTCTTTGAGAAGAAAATATTGCCAAGCAGAGCAATCTTTTTCCAACTCTTAGATAGAGTGAGATATTCTCCATCAGTTTTCTCTCAGGGAAGAACGTTAGATTAAAAAATAGCTTGGTGGTGTTTTCTTTTGATGCGATCTCAAGAAGCAACATAAAGTAAGAAAAGGAGTGTTTTTGGCTGTCCAGCGTAACTTGCAGAGAGCTCTGTTATAATAACATATTAGTTGTCAAAATGAGGTTATTTTACATTTTAATGAAGGAATGATACTAGCATATCTTAAAACTCACTTCTCATATAACAATTCTAAAAATTATAACCAGCAGAATGGCATTTTTTTGCCAACGTAGAAATATTTTTTTACGCGCGATGTCACATTTTTCGGCATTTGATGTCCATTTCACCATTTTTTTCTTTCTGTCATTCCAACTCCCTCTGCTTCTACATTATTATGCTGCCGACTCATAACTGAAATGTTTCCTCATCTGCTTCTCTCCGATTTCTCCTTTTTCTCCGCCACTATCTCCTTTTTCCAGCTCCTTATCGTTCTCATTTCGTCCCCACTCTCTTTCAATTTAATTTTCTGCATTTCCTTGAATGTCCTCCCAAGGAAACATCCCATGCGACCATCCATTTATATCCTTCACCGTGCGGAAGGAAATTCCTCCTCTGCTTTCACTCCTCACATAGCAGTTTTGCATTTTCAATGATTGAAGCAATCAAACGTTTTTTTCCACTATACTTATTTTCCCCTAATAGGAAATTTCTTGTTTGCTAAAATAAAGAGTAAAAAATGTCCCCTATAAACATCTTTCCCCTTTGTTTAAATCCATGAAGAGATTTTTCCTTTTAGAATCACTAAGGATATGAAGCAATTATTGATACCGTTAACTGTTTATTTCATCGGTAGCGCCTAAAATTATAACACGACAAGTGCCGCGTTGTTTACAACAGATCTTTCTACTGCCATATTTCTAATATGGGCTAATTATAACTTCTGAGTGCTAAACTTTAGCTTATAATGAGGGACAATTTTGAAATGAATTCTTTTTGTGTGAAATATTTGTTTTTTTATTTTAAAATCTTCAGAAATCTTCTGAAAATTTCTGAAAAATCTGAGGTCGGAAACTTTTCAGACTTGCAGAGGTCGATTCGATTTTAAATTCTTGTATAAAAAGTTAAATAATTCATCGCAATCACTTTACAATAAACGGAGATGACTTGTACAATGCTATAGATTGGTAAACATTTGACCATTTTCGACGAAATTTTGTCATTGATTCTATTCGATTCGTTATTCCGCACATTTTGGGAAAATAATCCAAACGATGAGTAGAAGTTTGCTGTGGTGAATGGGATTTTCATTAATGATATGATTTATTACTTCATTAAATTATTTTTGTGAACTCCTTGTTAATTAGTAGCATCTACGTTACGATCCCCCGTCTCGACCGTATTTTACGTGAATGAGATGATAAGCACACGATTATAAGGCCAATATTTGTCTGGTGTAGTGGGTGTGTCCAAATACTTGTAGAGAAAGGAAGCAGGGGTGGCACAATGGAACGAGTGGCAGTAAATCATTCGCAAGTCCACCTGTTGTTGACAGGGCTTAAGGAGAGCGGTCGATGGTCAGGCTGTGGAATTCCGGCGAGGGGATTGTAAATTTATTTTTGGAAGGCAAAATATTCGAGCGAAGACTTAAATCATCGTCTTTTCAACGAGCAAAAAATGACGCTCCCGAATTCCACGTTCTTTACTGCCTGAGGAAGAAAAGAGGTGAAAATTAATTACCAGTTCGCTTTTAATAATTTTTCTAGTCGGAGAAAACGCTTAAGGAATATCAAGCCTGGGGTTTCCATTGGAAATACTTCCTCCTGGAATTCGTTTTCGCTTTATTCATTAACGATATGCGTTATTTTTCACTAGGAATCAAATTGACTAAACCCACAATACAATCGCCGTTTGTTTCTTGTAAATATCCCCAACTGTAGCTCGCATTTTCTTAGTTTTAGTCGTCATCCACTCTAATAGCATATCTGATCTCTGATAAGTAAATATTTTTGATTACATATAGTTTCGTTATGATAGTTATGTTCATTCTTAAATTGGATTTGGGTGGAGATGCACTTATGTAAGATATGACGAGCAAATTTTCGTGCAAAATATTGAAAAACGAAGGACACGATTTTCCGCCTTTAAATTTCTAATCAGTGTTGGTTTTGTTTTGCAGATGTCGATTCTGTTCGTCGAACGTAAATAAAATAATTCAATTCGAATATATACCGAATTCGTATATTCGCAGAACTCTAATTTATCATCCAAATGATTGGGAAATCACGTCATCATTTAAATGGAATTTCTAATAAATAAATCGATGTTTTGCAAACTTCGATTCGGTTCGAAATACTTTTCAAACAAAATAATAAAAACATTCGATTCGATTTGAAATTTTGAATGTTTGCCCCTAGTTTCTATTTTCATCGAAATAAAAATATTACCAAGCTTCATGAAATAAGCATATCAATCGAACTCTCCGTTTCTATCCAAATTTAGCGTCTCCGCTGCTATACGATAGAGAAAATCCGAATTAGTGTAATCATCCCTTTTTTAGCAATAAATTATTCATATGACGACAAAAATAACGTCTCTTCTATTCTTGCGATATGTAATATCCTCTCGCACAGGAATGAATCTTATTTACATTTCTCTCTCCTCCGAGGAAGATACGTCTATTATATCAATCCAGAGCCCTCATTCGTCGATTTACCAAAGAAAATAAAGAGAAGATGTCGAGAGGAATGTATTCACACTCCGATGCACGTCTCCTGAGAGATCCGTGAGATGGAGACACTGAGCGACAACTGCGAATCGAAAACGTGCAGGGAAATGGAGCATAGCTTAAAGTCGCTTCGTCTCGAGTATTCTTGGGATTGATTGCCAAACGAAGATTGGCATTTATCGGAAACCAGAATGATTTCGATCTTACTTAGAGATGAAACATGTGCTATCGGTTTGCTTAGAAAATTATAACAGAGGCTGAAATATTTTTTATCGGGTGTTTCAATCAAGTTATGAAAACATGCCAACTTCATAATCTGACTACTGTTATTTACAGCGCATATATGAAGCCTGTATACTTATATTCTTGCCTATACAAGTGCATAGTAAAAGGGAAATTGTTAGCAAGGGAGTATCTTATTATCATTATTATGATTATTAAATACCGCAGTCACTACGACAACTGGTGACGTCAACGTCGATACAACAACACAAACAATGTTATAAATTTCAACTTATACAGTTACAGTTATAGTTTACATAACTATTTAAAAATCCCTTCCAATAACTATAAAATTACACAATCACTACGCTAATTTTAAATTCAAACAACTATGATGTACAGCTAGTTCCAAAAAAAACTTACCACCTAAGCCGCAACCCGCATAACAGACGTGAAGCTCGATGAGAGCGAGTCTAGAGTTTTCCACACATTCTATTGGCTCTTGGAAGGAAGGCGCCTTTTTAAACCGTTGTGAAACGCGTTGAACGTATTTGTACCGTCTTTATTAGCATCTAGTTAAACTAGATTTAGTGTTACTTTTTACTATGTCAGCAGCATAGTATTAAAAAATGAATGAAAATCGGATTTCCTTATTTCGGCCAGAGATTTCTGCGTAATTCACCTTTCTCTGGAGGCGTCGGGTAAACTTACTTTAGCTGCTTCAATTATCCAATAAAAAATTATGTCATTGCAAGATTAAAAAGGATTATATTATTACGTTTTTTATGCTCTTGTCGCCTACAGGACGAACTTTTAAATTTATTTAGAGGAAATTCACGACTATGACTCAAATAGAAAGATGAACGAAAACTCTGCAAGGAGATAAAGAATAATTAGGAATAAGAACACAATCAACTGTATGTCAACTAATTTATGTTGCAGAAAAAATGCTATCGAGAAGGGGAGTATGAAAAAACTTCGAAACCTACTGAGGAAAGCAAAGATGAAAAGAAACTTTATCTGGACGAATGCACCGAGAAAGAATCATTTTAAGTCAACCTGGTCAACCTCAAGAGAGCTCTGAAAATTAGACCCAAAACATATTACAATAAAGTAAACCAAGTAAATTACGATCAACTACATCAGATAATTACATCAAATGTTATAAAAATTTTAAATACCACCAAATCATATGATAGAAAGTAAAATATTTATTGGTGTGCTTTCATCATTTTCTAAGGTAATTGTTTAAAATTCAAATTGCTAATTTAATATTTTAGAAAATAACATAGATATTAGAATAGTAGCACAATTTAAATACTGAGGGCTACAAAATTTTTTCACGTATCGAATAAAAAATTTATTTACTACGAAATTAACGCCAGCAT
Organism: Pachydiplax longipennis; assembly: GCA_036926295.1. Classification (NCBI taxonomy): domain Eukaryota; kingdom Metazoa; phylum Arthropoda; class Insecta; order Odonata; family Libellulidae; genus Pachydiplax; species Pachydiplax longipennis. The sequence goes on along the minus strand of JAVFKF010000024.1, from coordinate 4,240,319 downwards.
CTCGTAACATTTTCCGAAAATATTGTTCATTGCCAGTCCCAGAAAAACTATCCCTTTAATTAAATCAAGTTCATGTTACTTGCAAAATTATGCTGTCCCAACTTTTATCTGATGCTAAATGCAAATTTTGACCGTGGTGCAAATTTTGACTCGATTTTTTCGCAGTTGAATTATTCTGCAATACAGAGAAGTATAAAATTTGCTTGATGCGACAACAGAGCATTAGGTATTTCAGAATATATGCATCAACATGTCATTCTGTTCTTACTTCCACCAGGCATTCGTGGTGACGGTATCAGATGAAGCATTATGATTTTGAGATGAGATTTTGCTGTTTCTGACGAATTCGCGTCTGAGGTTTCACTAATTCTTCCATAGAGAAAGGAGGTCTTTCCTTCCCTCCACCCTGGCCCTAGGAGTATCCCCTATTCATTCCTTTGTTGTTTCTTTTTCTTTTGTTGCGTCCATCGAAAGGTATTGTCTATTTTCTCAAAGGAACCATAAAACGGCTAATGGGTGAAGGTGAACACCGCTCTGAGAAGAAAAACCCCCTTTTCGGCAGATTGTGGATGGTCGTATGTATCCGGGGTAGCGAATTTGAAAGCGCTAATGAGGATTCCTGACCGCACCCCTGCTGAGCAGGTATCAAAGGTTAGGGTATGGTGGCGGCGACCGATCACAAGTAAGGTGGGAAATGGTGGATCCGCGATTTGTAATCTTCGCCACGGGTATTCCCTTAGGGAATGAAGATATTCAACTCTATTTTTGAGGTAGACGACCTTTCAGGACTTTTTGCAAGGAATACAATTTAGGATGGTTAAGAAACAACAGTTAGTATGGCAAATCAGAACCTTAAGACTGATTTGCATATTGCATATATACTCCAGGTTTCCTATACTTGCATATTGCAGGTTTACACGTTAACACCTGGTTTATTTACATTTACATCAATACCCCGCGAGCCGCCGTATGACGTATGTCAGGGGGTGTGAAAACAACCACAACAGGATTTCCAATGTTACTGAAGTGATTTTCAGAACTATACGCTAGACTAATGTTTAATAAGACTAATGATTAATGATTGCTGCTTCGGTTTCTGAATGCCTCAAGTAAGCTATATAACCCGAATTGTTTGAATGGTGCATAATATGTATAATAATTAAAAGAAAATTCACTATCAATAATTATGAATGATGGGTAAAAGGAGTCATGGAAGAACACGTTAAAAATAGTTACATGAGAATATTCCTCTAATTCTCATGATTCATACGCTAGCTGTTAAAATATTCTTGGTTCTATATGTAATCTATTACTCCAACATTCACTCCAAGGACCTTCGTAACACCCTCATCCTAGGCACATCATAAGTCTCTACGAACTTTGCGAAGATGTTTTTTTAATTTTTTATAGTATTTTTAAATAGTAATGCAAGGAAGATCATTCCAGTTAAAATAGGACCTTCGGAAAATCTGAACGATAACATAAAGTTGACAATGTTTGGGTGCATCATATCAGAATTAGTATCTCTATATTCTGCTTTTAAAGTGAATGGTATAAACTGTATTAGCTTATACTAAATAACTAATTCAACAACAAAAATGAAAAAATAAGTAATGCTGCCTATCGTCAATTTATATCAATCAAGCTCTTCGTCAATGATTGTTTACTTTATTTATATAAATTGTTTTTTATGCTTTATTTTGTCCCTACATTGAGCTAAAAATTTCGTAGTTTGAAATAACTTGAGAAATGAACAATGAACTAGAGAAATGCCATCTAATATTTATTCCTTACGCTTACGAGAACCAAATCGTTTCACTTCTCTTATAACATCTATGATACAAAATAGATAGAGCGTTGAAGATGATCTTACTACATCGACTGAAGTTTCTATTATCATGTCACTAAAATATGAATTGAAACGTAAATATGGAATTTTAGATACTCCGCATATTTAGTGTCGCAGAAACTTGAAGTTTATACGCCGATTACAGATAAATTACATCTCAAAGTTAGGTAAGATTTAGAATAAACCATTGGTTTGCATAGATAGTAATATCAATGTTAGCAATTTTTATCGGTTTGAAAAAACCGAACTCTCTTTCCAAAATAAATTGCTGATAAGAAGATGGTTTAGGTTCTGGCTTAGTAAACTACTCGAACTTTCTTATAGAATTAAAAGGTTGGTACGATACATTGAACATCACTATTGTATACAATTTCGGAGATCCTGGGAATTACTGATGCATCAGAAGGAAATTTCTGAAAGTATGATAAGCCATGGGCGTTATATCCTGTATATTTGAATGTTAACCATGTTTGACTAAGATATTACTTAAATTGGATAAATGAGTAGTTTCTCTGGAGGCTGTCATAAACGGAAGAAATATATGTTGGGTGAGAAAATTGAGAAGGTGAGTGAGTGGGTTATACTTTTAAAAGAGGTCGTTGTTCCTACTCAAAGTAACCAATTGGTCAACGAGGAACGCAAGAAATGCCATTACCTATTGTGATTTATCCAAAAATCTGGAATTAACATACCTCTTACCCTTTCGGTTGTTAAATTCATGTGAGTGTATGTATTGCTGTTGCCGTCGTTTCTCACTTCCCTATATCTATCAAAACAGTCCCCCTATTGAAGTCCTGGTGAATTCATTGCTTTAACCACTTCTTCCAATCACTCCTCTATCTTGCTTTTCAAATTTGTCATGGAATGTGGAGAGATGAATAGTTTCTCATAGCCATACATTTTAAATACGAAGGAATATTTTCAATATCACCGAGCGATAAATATGTAGATAGACTATTCATACCACACCACCGCCCATTCATCTCAATCATTAAAATTCTGTCGAAAAATATGAGAGTTACGTAGGGCCAGCCATCAACCGAGGGGAGCAAAATTTCAACATGAGCCTCATATGCGCTTCTTATCCCCGTGTGATACTTACAGGGTTGGAATTACAGGTAAAAAGGCCCTAAAACTATTTCACTAAGTCCCTATTATTTCGCGTATTTTTAACGTTTTCTACATTATAATAATTGTAAACGTGATAATAAACAGTTGAAATATAAACAATGCAAGTAGTTTTGTATGCATTCAAAATTAATTGAAAATTTCACATTCATAGCTTACAGTAGCATTCAATGAGCATTATGACAAAACCTCATTCGCCATATCTTTTTGTGTATTTTAGAACTTGATAAATACGAGAGAAGAACGTTTAAGAACGTAATGGTTTGTGACTGCAACCATTTCAAGAGGAATCCACAGAAGAAATCACGTTTATTCGATTCACACTTCAATGACACCAAAAAAATTCATTTTGGATTCAAAATTAATGTGAAAGATGGTTGTCTCGTATCCGTCATCTTTATTAATTCAGGAAAATCGATCCTAGCACATTTTCTCTCAATTGATTTGGACGGTATATTAAAAATACCAACTGCATAGATGATAAAATTTACTGATTTTTTACCGATCGAGTTTTAATTTTGATGCTTATCAAATGAAACAAAATTTATCTAAAATACGCAGAGAATGCCTCAAGACTTCATACTACATATTTACTTATAGATTTTTTATATATTTAAAGTAATAGCGTAGATATGGCCATGAGTTCGCCTTACTTTAACTTTTGTAGATTGCATTCACACAGGCTGTGATAAAACAGGTGATCGATATGGACTCCTTAGGTATATAATTTAAAGGCTAATAACTCTTCTCTTGAACGATGTATAATATTATCTACTATTATAATATATAATACGACCCATTGAAACCGCAGAGTTTTGCAAACGAAGGCGTCGAATTCGAGGTCTATACATTTTGGGTCCGAGCCTGATTCAAACTGCGCGGAAATTTTCTTCCTCCCATCTCAGTCCTAAACATAAGCTGAGAGCGGCTCAGAGGCAGATTTTGCAAAAATTTCCTTCGTCCTGCTTGTGCCTTTCGTCTCAGACTCAAATTTTATGAGGGGACGGGGGTTTGCCTCGGTTTCCTAGGAATAACGGGACCTCGTGTGCGCCGGTTCCCTCGGTGCAAGAAGCAAAGCTAGAATATATACTGATTTGTAATAACCATTTTATAATAACTGAATTCTTGCATTACAACATCCATATTGTTATAATACTATTCTGCTACGCCAATGCCACCAAACTAAGGATACTAATAAATCTTTGCAATATCAATAATGCAAATAAATCCATTTCAACTCTGCAAGCGGAGCCAGGACAGAAGCAGACCATCTCCTCCATGTTTTCCCTCTCTCTCTCTCTCTCACTTCTTAAGGCTCGCTCGGAGGAAATTCACTGCCTGTTATGCGGGTTGCGGCTTAGGTGGTAAGTTTTTTTTGGAACTAGCTGTACAAGGATAAATCTTCCACAACCACGTACACCATTTGGATTTAACATATTACTAGAATAATTGCCTACAAACCTTATATGAACAAATAGAAAATGTGAGTAAATACATTACATTAGTTAAAACGATTTTGACTGTCTCTATCTATAGGCCCATGTAACATCTAATCTCCCTCGTAATTCTTGATAGGTATAATAGATCAACTTTAAATTCCTTCTTTAGCCGTATAAACATCAGTTACACTTTCATTTAGGTGTTCATTTTATTTCTTCACTCGCAAACTTTTTCTTTCGTCAGTTTTACAATCAACCAATCATTTTCTCTTAACTTATCACATCATGAAAAATTGCACTTAAAGAGCTTTCACATTTTCCTCGCGATTTACTTTCCGATAATACGTTCTCATCTGCAATATCTCGTTTTATTTACACTATTAACCTCTAAATAATTTCGATGACAAAATTTCCCACGATTTTGAAAGTATTTATTTATATGAAATTTTCTCAATTGTTTGCAAAGTCCGACCGTTCACGTATATATGCAACTTCGACTGTAAAACAATATTCTAGGAAAAAATGAGAATTTTTATCCTATTTCGTTTGTTTCGATTCTTTCCTTGATTTCATAGGACCATTGTTACTAATTAAATTATGCTAAAGAAAAAGTTAATTATCATATAAGCAAAGAATATCAACAAAAGAAAGGCGAATATGAGGGAAGGCAAGAAAAGGGAGGATTACAATGGAATAGCAGCACGGTGGCCGAGGAAATGAGTAAATGAATTCTCGAGGAAGGAGAGAGAGAGAGAGCCCATTTTTACGGCATACAAATTGAAATGAATTCTTAACCAACATCGCGCCTACCATACATTTTTACTGAGCGCTAATTTCCCACGATAGTAGAAAACATACATGATCACGCAAGCCCTTTCGGTGTAAGCAAGTTTCCTACTTCGCCAAATATGCAAACAGATTAAAACCCGCTGAAGATTCTTTGGGTTCGCATTTCCCCTTCGTGCATACATTCCAAAACTTGCACGCTTCCTTTACTCAGCACAATTCCATTATTCTTTTCATTCGATCTTTTTGTCTCTTCCACCATGTTGGCTCTGTTTCCTAATGATCCCTTTCAACCGCATGCGGTCACCTTTTCTCTTTGTTAATCTTTATTATTATTATATACAATACTTCCGCAATTAGTCACCTAGGACAGGTGACGACTTCAATATACACTACAAATAATATTACAAATTTCTACGTATAAATATAAAGCTACGAAAAACACAGAAACCTTGTCCATTAACTACGGGATACACTAATTTATAATTTAAATATATATAATGCACAAAGAATTAATGAATAATAGAAAATAATTCTACAACGATCAGAAACACCGTTTGAACTAAGCATTTAACTTGAAGAATTTCGAAAAAGCCTATTATGTATTAATACAGAATATGAGTTTGTGCATTAAGTTGAAAAATACGTTTAATAATTATTCCTATGAAATGACCTTAAAAATAACCAGAACTAGCATTGACACCACTCGTCAATATCACGCGAAAAGATTCCTTCACGTACCACTCTGTCTCATATCATCTCTCACACTTTTTGGTGCTGCCTAATTCGTGGAAGGGAACCATACTAACGAATAAAAACATACCTTAGACATACTTTACAAAGAATATTTATTTACTTTGACTTATTCTGTGCAAAGTTTAAAGAAGTTTTAATTTTAGGTATTGCATACTTTAATTTAACACAGAAGGTTCCTTGTTTGTTTGTAAATGCGAATGTATTTATGTAATATAAAACATACCTTGTTCAAATTAAGAATCTATTGCTACCAGATATCAGTGGAAAAGATTCATTTTAATTTTAAATAATTTGGAGAATCAACTATTAATCATAGAAAGATCGCAGTTTTGTATATATGGCTATGTACTCTTTGGCTCCAATGAAATGTATCGACCACAATAAGTTTTCCATTTCAAAAACCTCTCGCCAAACACAATCTCATAATCTACGAAGAATCTTGTGAATTAGATACATCGAGTTCGCCTGTATTATTAGTTAATAAATCAAAGTGTTTTTTTAGTATTTGTTAAATGATGTCTCTTGGCAACAGAATTCTTAAAGAGGATCATCTGAAAGCAGTCCAAAGGAGGACTTTCGAGAGAAATGGTCCTTTGATTATGAATAAAGAGAGAATGAAAACTAACGGAATGCTACTCTTTTAGCTAAAGAACGAAATAAGTACCAAAAATCAACATACACATGATCAATATGGATTAAGGTAATAACTCAATAGAGAGAACGGACGCTTCAAAAACAAGCTGGCGGAAATGAACCGATCACATGCTGTGCTAGAGTTGATTGATAAAGTTTATAAACTATTTACGTTACTCGTGGATACAAGTATTTAGTAAATATATACTAAATGTCCATATGTGTTGACAACTAATCTGGTAACCATAGTTAATTTACCAAGATTTTCTCAAAACCGATTCTCAGTCTTCAGTAAGTTATTGCATTATTTTGCAATATTTTAATGAAGAAATGGACAAAATTCCCATAGAACAAGATCAATAGGATCAAACAGAGGTTCTTAAGCAGAGGCTTGTTTTTATGTTTTCTTTCGCTATATCTAGCGATTTTATCCCTAGTTCACCGACTTCTTTACTTTTAGTGAGATTTTGCTCTATCTAGCACGTATGTATACCTTCCTCTACGAACTCTAAACATAATATGTTTGACTTATCAATAATTCAAAATAGCTTCACTTTCGGTTCATAAAAGACTCAGAATTAATATTATATGTTTACAAATAATGAAAAAACTTTACTCCGACAAGATTTTTCTTATACCCTTCGCCATGTAAAATTTTTAAAAACGCCTGAAATCAAGAGCACTGAATAACATCACTCTGTTGGATTGAATACCTAAAGTTAGAGCTTCGAAAAAATACTCATCGGCAGAAAATCAACTTCAAGAAGGAAAGAGCTGTGAATTTTACAAATAATTCATGAAAAATTGAGAAGGAAGATTATGGCAGATCCGAAAGGCAAACAAACTATACAGATACACTTTATATAGATAATATATATAGAAATGTTTTGATTAGAAAATAAAAAGAGAGAAGAATATCATTAAATACGAATACTATGTTTATAATATTTAGGGTAAAAGGTAGTTCAGTGTGAAAAATGCCAATGAAATTAAAGAATTCGTTAGAGTAGTAAGCTCTGCCAGTGCTCATGAACTGCAGATATTAGAATATTCAAAACACCAATACAGATGTTCTGTAATTAATGTAATATTTGATCTTATGTATTATTTATATCAACGAAGTGAAGCCGAGTTATATTTTTTCTTCTTTTCTGGCGAATATATTTTCTGAGTTTAGCGGCTCCTTCTTTTGGGGTGCGATATTTTCAAAAATACTTTGGCATCTCTGCTCGTCGAGGCAAAACAAGAAAGACACGTGCCAAACCATTCCATCTCAGAAGAGATGACACAGCTCGCATCATTTGAGTGATGTTGAATAAAAAGTGAATGAGGATTGTCTTTCATCGAGAATTACAGTTAGAGAAGTTTTCTTCATTTTAAGAAGCGAATTGTCATAACATGAACTATCAGGAGAAAATCATTATTCCTCGTTTGATTGTAAACATCTAAAGTTGTTGTTCTACTTATGTATATATATACTGTCAACGGATCTGACCGTTGAAACAAGTGTCCGTAAGATAAGTTAATATTTTTACTGACCTTTCTTTCTTTCTGTGAGACAGAATTTACAAAATCACAGAAAATTCATTTTAAATATAAAAGAAATCATATTAATTAGCACTAATAAAATATGATTTAATATTAATAGCGGATAACAATAATTTACTTGTAGATATGAAAATCCTCAGGGAAGGTTAAGAAAATAATCCACAACAGTGAAATCTGTAATGTTACACTTCTGTTAAAACAAATTCAGAATAAAACCTTATTATGCGCGTTTACTGTGTGAATAAAATGCATATAGTTTTACATATTCACCTGAAGCTATAGACAAAACCGGCGAAACTAAAAAGTGAAAGCGTTTTTCTTTTTTAAAATGGTAAATGTATAATCAGTTAAGTTGTTTGGTAACTTGATTTTTTTCGCGGAATTCTAATCGGTCATTTCCTATATGAAGACAAATGAATTAAAATAATAATGTACATCACATGTGATTCAGAGCAAATTAGGAACAACACTTTTCATAGTCGATGAAATTTCCTAAGACATAAACTGATCGGTAGCTCAAATATCAGAAACACCTACAAATAGAATGATAAATGTAAATTACAGTATTTCAAGTATTTTTAAACTCTCGAGGTTAAGATGAGGATTGGACTCATTTGATTTAGAAAGGAGCGGAAAGAAGCAAAGAAAGAAAAATAGAAACAATAGAAAGCTGTGTAGACGTGTGAGAAAAGTAATGGTATGAACATGGAAAGCCATAAGAAAATTCGATACAAAAAATCCCGACTGATGCAGAATATCGAATATTTTAATAAAGATTCTGAAACTATCGATTGAGCGTAAACCTAGAAAATCAGTGCGAACATAATGGCGAAAAAAGAGCGGCCTTTTGAATGAGTGAAAGGGGGAACACAAAGAGAGGATTTGTGGTCGGATTTTTGGCTGGGATCTGTGGTCGCTCATTAGCACAAACATTTGCCAATCAAATTAATCGGAAATTCCAAACGCGGACGTGTTTCGCATTCGATTAAGTCTTCCATACGGTTCTCTTTAACGACATTCGAGAAATAAATTCATCCAAAAGTTTTAAAGATGACGAAGTTTCAATTTTTAACCATAGAGCTTTCATTTTAATTAATTTTGAATAATTATTCCTTCCGGTTTATTTTTGATTTATTCGTTACCTTTTTCAAAACTCGCAGAAAAATGAATTTCATCATAAAAATATCAACTTGATTTTAGAAGTTATGAATTAGAAATTCATAAATTCTAATACCTTTGATCTTTAAGGTCATCGTCATTACAATCGTAGAAGCTCCTGCCAAATACATTAAATTACAGAAAAGTAAAACACTTAATACGCGGTTTTTCAGGTCCCTTTCAAGCTAAGAACACGATAAAATACGACAGCCGCTTATAATGTGGATATATCCAGCCGATCTGCAGCCTCCGTCGTACATTATGCTCCCGTAGTTGTCTATATGGTAAAAATTGGTTCTATGTAAAGAGAAAAGTGATAAAAATTAAGGTTCGGAGGAAGACGCTCTCCTTGACCGAAAATCAGACTATTCTAAAAAGAGATGACAACCAATATTCGCTGATTCTAAATAGCTATGGCTAGTGATGCATGGTGAAGCTTTCCCTCTTAAGGTATACATTTAAGAATTAAAGACCCCTTCTGTTCTGTTTTCTAATGTAAAAGAAATAAAGATTCGCAATATATCTGCTATTCCCCTTACAACACAGTTTTCCTGAAAAGCGTCTTAACTTTTTAAGAACTTTAAAGTTGGGTTTTACTGCATTTTGTTAAAGTGGCTTGATTAGATTTAAGATAGATGAGGCATCAAAACGATGCCTGCATACAATTAGCCAACGCTGGGAAATCATAATTTATTCACGTTGGAATGTTCAAATTAATTCCAGCTCTTTCGATTCTAAATGTTCCAGAACTTTACTTTCAAGTTCACTACAAATTTATTTAATTTTTATTTTTACTATGCTTTGATATCTGAGAAATTTTGTCTTTCAGTGCAAAATATTTAGATACACTCCTGTCATTCGACAAGAAAATTCCTTAAATAACTAAATGCAGATGTTGATTATAATCATAAGTCCCTCCATTTAAGGAGATTCTTGGAAATGACGGGTTAAAGTATGAAAATGCCAGACTTCAATATAATTACGCAAAAGATTCCGACTGTTTACTCCAAACACGTCATTTGAGAAAAGGAAATAAAGAGAAAACCCAACTTCTCATCTTTAATTTTGAAACAAAATATTTTTGGGTGGCATTTTCCGCTTCATTATCGTTTTCGTGGAAGCGAAGTATGCAAATGCTCGTAATCCATTAAATCAATTCGAAGAAGAAATCCTTCCAATTGCGGTCGCCCATCTATGCACGGACAGATAAAGGAGAGCAGATGGGAGACACTTTCTGTTTAGCGAGAAAAAATCGTGACCCATATTGGGAACTTTTATGTTCGGGAAAAATATAAAATTCAACGAGCGTACGCGTGGTTTCATTAGGAAGGCTTCCTTTGGACCGGAAGTGGAGGGGGTTCCTCCGCCGCGACGCTAGCGCCACGCGCGGAAAATTGGAAAAGCAGCGCCGGACTCGGCGTTCTCTTTCCATGCGACTTATTCGCATTTCCCCGTTTTTATTGCGGAGAAAACATTCGCCTCCTCTGATACAATCAGAAGATCGAATGAAGTAGGTCGAAGAATCCATTTGCTAGTTGAGTTATGGACGGTGTGCAGAGTAAAACACGGTTAAGACGCCTTTCTGAACCGCGTTATATGCGGAATAGCGTAATGCTTCGTCATCTTTTGCAGAATGTTCTGCTTTTCGCATAAGGATAGTTAGTCCTTAGCTACTTAATTTTTGTCATATTTCACTCAGAAATGAGACAATCTGTAGCGGACAATTATGGAAAATAACGAATATATTTACAGAGAGGGCATTAAAAGAAAAATCTGTACAAGACTTGACTCAGTAACCCAAGAAACACTCCTTTTCGACATATTTGTGTCTTAAAACTGTGCACTTGCGAATTATTATATCTAACCTTCTGCTCTGACATAAAAAGAAGATCTAACTCAATCTCAAGGCTGTGACGGTAGATTGTTCTGCTTCGAGATATATTCATCTTATTCTCAAAATCTCCAAAAAAGAGTTTCCCGAGGATATCTTTTAGAGGCGAGGATAGGACAGATACGATAACGATACAGATATTGATAAAAAGTATTTGGTCTGTTGAATTCGATTGGCTACAGCAGGTTGCAGTGCATCTGGGAAAATCCGCCTTTTAAGAGGGCGTCTTAAATGTTTTATGACCCCATAGTAAGCGGAATAGTTTCTGATACGGGGGCATCTTGCATGGATTTTACTTTATCACGTATTCAACGTGATTTTAAGGCACTGCGGAAATTCTAGTTGAAGCATACCGCATTTAACACCTAATCACCAATATAGATTCAACACCTTGGGTTTCAGTCGGAGTGACTTTAAATAATCAAAAACTTCTGTACATAGCAATGCCGATATCTACACACCCAGGACGAAAGATCAAACGATACATTTTTCATTACTCTGTCCATTTTTAGCAGGAACCGGGATACTTTTCCTTTCAAATGGTCATTCATTTATATATTTGGTGGAGTAAGAAGAGAGAAAAGCCCAGGTACCAAAAATATATTTAATATATAGAGGATAAGACTTTTGCGTCATTTTTGAGCCTTTAGTGCTTAAGAGGAACAAACTTTCATAGCTAGTATTCTGAAGGCGAAGTTTTAACTAACTTAATTTAATAATAATGATAATTAACGTGGAGTTAGCAACATGATCGATTACCACAGTTTGGTTACATCTTTCTTCGTGAAAAAATTCCGCGGAATATTTCGCTTTCCACGAGTGTATGTTCACTAACAGATTATTCAGACCTGATGATGACGATCGAAATCGGAGGTTAGTAAAAATTTGTGATAGCCGAAATACTCTTGAATTCTTTGAGGATGAACTGTTATTGTATCAGAGAATTAAACATTTTGAGGGTTCAAACTCATTTACATCGACATTTTTCCTTCTGCTAATTCTCATAGTGCCTATGTAATATTAGATACTGCTAGCATGGGAATCCATGTAACACAAATTTGTTGTAGTTTTTGCAAAAAGATACAGCGACAGAACTTCTTCGAAAATTAAAAGAATATATAAACTTCTTTTTATGTTAAATTTACTGTATATTCCTTTTGATATCAGGATATTTTCTGCTGGGCTTTCTTTTAAATCCTATGATACTCCCCGTATAGTAGATTTCATAACGAATGGCAAGAACATTTGTAATGAACGGAGAATTGGCGAAAAAGAAGAGCATGGTATGAGCATAGCATGTAATGACAATGATATGCAATTTACACATAAGATTTTGCAATGCGAAACTTATTCATCAATCCAAAGGCATTCCTTTATAATGTCAATAATGGATTCCCCGACCCTTTTATATAATAATGGATTGCATAATGGATTGCTTGTTTAGTGCTGTCGCATGTTGATAAACAATTTTGTTCGAAATCGGTTTTATTAAATCTTCTGCGGAATTAGGATAGTTCATTTCACCTTTCTATTTCGGATGTTTACAAATATAAGGCTTCCACCACTGAAAAACGTATCTGACTTGCTTGAATAGTGTAATATTTGCAGCTTCTCTTCCATCCATTCTCATTTCGACCATCAAAAAGTCTCAACATACATGTATCCCTTTATCGAATCCTGAGCTCTTTATTTAATAAATGGTTGATATGGAGTCTATCTTTGCTGAGGATTTTTCGATCCTTGATTTTTCACGTACTAACTTCACCTTGTACTATGACGGCATGAGATACAGTATCTTTCTCTAATTTCTATCTTTTGGAGTAATGAGAGAGTTCGAAATAAAAAATTAATATCTTTTTTAAATCCTAATTTCATGCCTTAAACAATTAGTTTAAGAGCTTAGCTGATAAATACTCCCTCGCTTACTAAATTAAAATTAAAATAGAGTAAAGTAAATAAAAACGATGATGAAATGAAATAAACAACCTCGCGCATATATTACATGAATTTTTATTCTCGAATGTAACATAAAATATTCAATAATAGAGTTGGTATGTATTTTCCTTTGTCCTGCAGTTTTAAAAACATGCCAATTTCTTCAAATGAAATTAAGCGTTTTCAAAATTATTTCTATTCTCTTTAAATCATTAAAAATAATTATTTAATGTAAGGAAATAGAACTTATAATTGTTCTAACCGTTTTCTTTTAATTAGTGTGTCAAATTATAGAAATATCCGATGGGTGTCTTCATATTCGTTAAAGCTTCCCTTTAGGATAAACTTATTCACCTGCTTACAACTCGCACTCTGTAATTTAGAAGGTGATGATGTAATGCAATTAATACGCTGGTTATTGCCAATTTCCTTCTCATGCGTATCTTATGAAAAATAATAGAAACAAATGTTAACCGTTACCAATAATACCTTTTTCATGAATTTCAACATAAGAATATTATATTTTTAAATATTTTAATATATATAAGTTTTGAATATCGTATCTGAAAATCTACGGATATTTTGTATTAAAATTTAGCTCTATCTTAAAGTGAAATTCACGTTTCTTTCTCATACGTATCTTAGCGATTTCCTACAATTCTATCGCAAATAGATGTTTATGATAGATCTGCTTTTCTGAAAATTCCCCTTAAGTCAGCCCTTAATTCATGAGTGACACCAAACATTTTAGAAGATGCGATTGGATCCCTCTCCTTGCAATTCGAATATTCCTACTGATTAAGGAATAAGAGATAGAGCAGTAAAAGATCACACTTGTCTCACTCCTCATGTGTGGGAGAAACATTTTTACAGATGCGATATAATAAGCGAATATTATCATTACGTGGTATATTTACTAATACATCGTAACTTTAATACATAAATTTATTGAATTTAATAGTTTGTATTGACGTGCCTTTATCACCATATTTAAAACGATGTTTATATATTTTTAAATATCTTGAACGTCTTCACTTTTGTATTGAAAAATAATCGATTAACGTTGTCAATGAACGCTGACATAACTACTTATTTCCGATACTTTATTTTCATTTCATTTTGACGTTTCCATTATTGATTAGATATATGCATAGACCTATCTCGTAATTCAAAATATTTGCATTTCATAATGTTCCTGTTTTATTTTATTATTTAACTATCTGTAGGTATCGCAATGTCTGTCACATCCTACTTCTTGCGGTGAAAAGTTTCCTAATGGCACACACAGGTTTTTGAGACCTCAAAATAGTAGTTGTCTTCCTTGGACTGTTTTAATCCTCTAACTTTATATTAAATTTTATATAACGTACAGATAGATGTAAAAAGAGATTTTCTTGTCTCAATGTCACCCGTATAAAGTATTTTCGTCATTATTATTATATATAAATTATTATTATTATATAAAGATTTATTTCTTAAATATTTTTAAACCCTTGAGATGTCAATACATGCCTTGTGATTATCAATACACGCTTGCCATCCTTCAATGATATACATATATTAATTGTTATGCAATACTTTCACACTTTCTCTTACACCTCAACTAAGGTGCCTCCATGGAGCCACTTTCATCGTAAGATGAATGATCGTATTATATGTACTCTCAATCAATTTATCATTCTTCCCTCAACACTCTTCTCCAGAGCGTCTTAATGAGTTTCGTCGATGCCTCGAATTTTCAAACGGAGAGTAAAACATATTTCGGTTATGTTTGCTAACTGTCTGCGATTTATGCGCTCGATTCCGAAGCGAACTCTCAATTAGGAGAGCGCGAATAATAATACTGCGTCCGTCTGCAGAGTGGATTTAATTCCATATTTACCCTTCGTATTTTGCGATGAATGCCCATCTTTCAAAAAATTCCGTCAATCAATAGACGAGATCCAAAGTAGAAAATTAACCGAAAGTTTTTGCTGGATTTGCAGTAAAATTCATATATTTTATACTTTGATTCATATGTAAAATTGTAACCTATGTAGCATTTAATATTGTAAATGTTGTATTCTGTAATATTACAAATCATTAACTACGCTATATGATTAGAATAAAAACTCGAACTGTGAGAACAGCAGTAGATTGTAATAAATAAGAGCGAGAGTCATATCTAACATTAAAAAAATGGCTATTTGCTCTTCGAAAGATGTGCTTCAGCGAAGTAATCATAATTAGCCAGAAATAGTTACATTTTATGCCAATGGTATTTGAGGAGAGTTAATCACTACTTAAAATTTGTAAATGCAGAATCCTGTTACTATTTATAATCTATAACAATAAATTATGCATATGTGAAGTTCAAAGATGAAAAATTATATAATTAATGATAAACTGCGCGGAGATGTTAAGGGTCGGAGGAAATCGGTAAAAAGGCGACGATTTATAGAAAGGAATAAAAGCGAATTAAGAATACGACATTCACTACAGTAAAAGAGGTAACCGATGGATAAAGAGAATCGTGCCTTACTTAAGATATGTTTGTGGGCTTCGTCAAGTGGGCAGAGCGATCGTTGTTGACCATTGCCGAGTTCGATTCCAGGTGGAGCGAAACTAAGTGCGGAATGACCCCAACTATCGAAGCTTTTTAACAAAACTAGTCCTTAAAATGCCGTTTTTTAAGATAGCATATCAAGAGTGCCCTTTATTCAGTTGAGAAGACCTCAAGAGGTAAAAAGTGGTTCATCCGGGGATCTTCTATACTAAATGAAAAGGTTATAAAAATTTATGGAAAATGCATTGAAATTTGGCATTGAAATACTTCTGCATAATTACCCTGCAAGCCGCCTTTCGGCACGTGGCTGGGGATGTACACACCGAACGATTGAGCTACTTTTTAGCCTATTATTATCGCTTATTGTTCGCGGAAAGAATGAGTTCTTTAATCGACTAGTTCTAGCGTCTATTTCTCTTATTTCATTATCGGATCGGCCGAAGGAACAGGGGAGTCGCATAATATCAATTACGTCCTCGATAAACGTGCTTGTTTTAATTTTTTAAATTCTTTCTTTCCGAAGAAATTTACTATGGAGCATTTATTCACAATGAACTCTACTTTCCAATTTTTCACGCCACTTTGAACAGTAACTAAACAGTTGATAGAGAAATACGGTCGTCTTCGTTAGATGTTTCTCTATATATGACCGAGTCATCCGCAAATAACCTCACATTGCTATTTAACTCTTAACTCAAGTTTTTAATGTATATTAGGAATAGTAGAGGTCCGATTACGCTGCCCTGAGGTACGCCTGAGGTAACTTTGACTCTGTTCAAAATAAAGCCATCAAGTACTACTTGTTGTTCCCGTTCAAAAAGAAAGTCCTTAACCCAGTCAATTACTTCTTTATTAATTCCCGCTAATTTTAATTTGTAAATTAACTTATAGTGGGGGACTCTGTCGAAAGCCTTCTTGAAATCGAGGAAAATTGCGTCTACTTGCTTTCTACTCTCGGCAGACTTTAAGATGTCGTGAATGAATAGTGCAAGTTGTGTTTCGCATCGCGACTTTCTGAAACCGTACTGATTCTTACTGAGGAAACGATTATTTAAAAATCTCATGAGTGAACTGACAACGATATGTTCCATAACTTCTCCAGATAGCGAATTTAATAAGATATGCTTTATAGAGTCATTCTAGAGTCCTGAGTCATCTTTTAAACCACTCTTCTAAACAGGTGTTACATTCGCTAACTTCCAATCTATCGGGACATCAGCCTTTCTTTATGTAATCCTATTTCCATGAAAGGTTGCAACCCCTCAAAATTTATTCTTTCTATTGTTAGACCGCATTCAAATTCGCTGCCAATTCGGACTCCCACACATTGAATTCTTTCTTTCCAATCCATACAACATATGGATGGAAGTTATGTTAACGGAAAGAGTTTTAATTCTTTCGCAAACAAAGTTTTTCAAAATCGCCCCTTATCGAATATGTGACCCCAAATTGCTGTTCGCCAAATAAATGTATGCGTCGTGTGTGATGGATAAACATGCTCTTCGAAAATGAAATGACTTTCAGTTTTCAACGACTCATAAAAACGATAAAGTATAAATGATATCTGCTTATGTTGAGAATTTTCCTGTATTTCAACTTAGTAACAGCTATAATGCTCACCATATAAATTTTAATGAAATACACTTCCAGCACACTGCCTCTACCAACTTCCGTTCACTTCCACTTGCTGTAGAAGTGTTTAAAAAGTATTAGAAGTTTTATTTCATTATTATAGACTTCCATGAAGTGACACCTTCTCATATTCAGTTTATTATATTAATTTTTCATTTTTATTCATTTGTCAACTCTTGTTTAATAGTTTTATTTTGTCCGCAGCTGTTTATTTCTGTTTTATTTTACCACCTTTGAAAATATTATGCGTGACCAGTTTTGAAACTGCATCTTTCTCGATCTGCGATGTAGTCAATAACGGACGATTTTAATCTTCCTGCTAGAACGAAAGATATCTAACTTTCATTGGATTGCTATAGTACTTCCGCAGTATTTTATATCGTCTGACCTGAATTTCCCTTTCTCACCCAATCTCAACAACACCTAAAAAACTCAAACTTCAATTTTATTCTGCGACAGTAAAAGATAGCGAATTTGATTTCGTAGACGAAAGATAGTAGCGATATATTTTCATAAATTTCCGTTCCTTCAATTACATAACCTAATTGCAATTCGTATAGAAAATTAAAATAATTTTTTAGATGTTTTAGGATAGATATCACGTGACGTCAATGGTTTCGGCCTTCATTTATGCTTCGTATTCCACCACAGAATAAAGTATATTAGCTAAATTAACTAATAACTTAATTTATACTCTATCACAATATAAAACTCGCTCACGACCCGCATATAGCATCAGCTATTTTATTCGGCTCTCACTCTCTCTAATATTTGTCTTCGATGTCAATATTTAAATTAATAAGTGTAAATATATATAAATTAAATACTGATGAGTACTAACAAGTAATAAGACTTTAACTGTATTATGGAGTGTATACTTAGGAGAGACAACGTTTTGGAGTATTTTTTACATACGGAATCAGTTAATGTCTTTATATTGTGGTATTATGTACATTAAATTATTAGTTCGCGCGAACAGTGTATCACGTTTTTAAATATGCCTTCAAAAATTATTTAATATTATTTACATCAGTTTTAACGAACAAGTGAATAATGCCTTTTCACTTGCTTCAATTTCAAAGTGATTAAATAAAGGTTCACGAAGTAATTTAAAGGGGTTACCAAAAGTTTACTGCATCGCAAGTGAAATGACAAGGGTCCTAGCAAGAATGTAAAATTTGAGCCAAAATTGCAATTTAATTTGATAAATTTAATCATTATTACTATTCTATTATAATAAATATTTCTATATTAATTGTTTTGCTTTTCTCTCTTAGTTGATATCGGAGGTAAACGCCCAGGTGGCTCTGTTTAGAGACCTTCTCATCCACATTGGCCAATCTAAGGACTGCCCTGAGTTGAGAGAAAGAATAAGAAAGTTAAGGAGACAGTGCGTCGATGCGCTGAGGAACACTTCGCAGAATTTGCTTCCGCAGATTAAAAGGTGAGTTATTAAGAGTGAGTTACAAGGCCGATATGAGTTACAAGGGTTGCACTCATATCTGACGTCAGGCCTCTCCAATTTACTTTATTCTTCTCTCTGCCATTTGATGATGCCTCGGTCTTCTATGTGCTCTCTTCATATCTCTTGGTTCAGATAATCGTCGATCATAAGATACATATGATGCTTGTGGTTTGAAATCAGCTGAGAGAAGAAGGGATAGACAGATACATTTATTTACTTTCATACGTACAAATATACAAAATGTTTCACAGAAAAAATAATAGTATGAACCATTTCCTCTGAGGTACACCTGAGTTGAGGGAACCTTCATTTGGTATTTAAAGGTTATAAGGGAGTGGGGGTAGTGCATTGTGTTGAGTGGGACTGAATGGAAAATGTGAAGTTCAACGATTGAGTGGAGTGAGAGGGAGAAATCAATCCATTGACGAACACATCGTACTAATGTATTTAAAGGTGAGGCAGTATTTAACAGTTATCAGCCAAACAAGAGATCCTAAAGGAAAGTAACGGAATGCGTTCCGTAGAATGCAAGATGTCGGTAAATAGAACTGTGCCGCTAAAAAAAGTAAATATACGCTCATTCCAGTGAAAAATCGCTACCTTTATTGCGAAAAAACATATCAACCGACTATTCTGAAATATTGTGGAGTAACTCTCACAGAATATTTTAATAGCATAATATACTATGTGGGCGATCACTTAAGAGAGTCGCTTCGTCAAGAGAATAGTCGGTAGGAACGAAAAAATAGTGCGATGAGTGTCTCGATTCAGGAATGGATTTTTCCGATGCGCGATCGATTAGGATGGTAGAGTTAAAATGCAGAGTCCGTATGTAGATAAAGATATTGGCGCTCAGTATTGTTCTTGCCCCTTGAAAGAGACGATACTTGTGTGCGGTGATGGTTGCCTATACTTTAGACGAGAATCATTAACAACCCATAAATAGCACGAGAGAAAAATTTGTTTAGTAATATTTAATAAATATTAATGGAGGATATTTCAATATCTCAAACTGGTTTTATCAACTGAATAAACCAAATTTCAAGGAAAGAACTCATCAAGGTTGATAGATACGGTCGCAGAAACAGAAAAACATCGAATTCGTTCTTCTTTATGTTATCCGTGCAAATGTCCGCACAGTTCGCTTATGAATTAGTGAGAGAGCTCAATATTAGGTCAGCACACCCTTTTATTTACGATACAAATATTTACAAGATTGCAAAAATGGAAGAACATACCGCAAGAGTATCAAAGTAAATTATTCTATGGCCAAAAGGTAGACAACTGTTATAGCAAATAATGGAAAATCAGGCATTGTCATCTTATAATAAAAGATACCTTTCAGTACTTTTAATGATTTGAGTATCTATTACAATACAAACGCGGATCCCCCGATACATTGCAACCCGTCCTTTGCTAGACCGAAATTGCTCACAGTTATTGTCCCTTATCTAGTAAAAAGTACTTCGTTTTTGATGTTTTGCGTACTATATATAAGGCTGTGCTAAGTCGAGCAAACCAAAGAAGATTCCTTTATTTTTTACGGCGTAAATCACTTATTTAAAAATCAAATAGCCAAAAACTTAACCCTTTAGTTTTCTAACATCAAAGAAATAAATATTTGTAATATTCCAATGATGTCGTTATCCCACTTGTAACGTGGTTTTCAGTTTAACCCCTTAAAAGTGTCTTAAGTTAAACTAACTGAATAGCAATGGTCAAAAACTTTTTCAGAAAATTAAGAATTTGAAATTACATCGAAAATCGTGGAATGAAAACATTTATTTCCATGTATTGACCTACATTTTGTGAGTCCATCGATTAGATTCCACAAAATAATGTTCCTTTAATTCTTTTCAAGGAAGTAAACAGCGTGCTCATTATGAGGACAATGTTTGACTTTTCTTTCTGCCTCTCGATGAAATATTGCGTCTGGAGCCTCGGGCTTCCACTGCAGTCACTTCTCAGACAAACATACGTACTCATGCGGCAAAAGTAAATGGTCGATTATCAAAAGATATTAAAATCCCATACCATGTTTTCTCCGCATATTGTCAGTGCACTTATATGTAATCCGACTTCACTTCATCCTGAAGATGACTCCGAAATGTGGACATTTTCAGGAAACGCACGGCCAAAGAATTGATGATAGTTTCAATCGATTACTTTCCACCGAAATGTATGTACATGTTTATGCTTGAAACGCATTAAAATTGAAGAAGCGATCCAATAAATTTGGGGATTCCGCCTCATAAGTGGATAGCAGAGCGTCTTAAGTGGTGGCGTCTTAAATGGGTTTTGCTCTCATTAAGATTTGAGAAACGCATCAAATTTGGCAAAAAAGGTATGCTTTTTAAGCAGCATTGTCAAATTTGCTAAAATGTATGTGATTATTTAAAGATTGAACGTTTCAATTTATTTTGACGCTGTTGTCTAAATTGATTCACTCATAATAAACATGATGAACACTAAAACGGTGATACCTACGTCAATGAATAAAATTTTCGAGAATGATTTTCTTATCGCTTTTCTTGGATTTTGGAGAATGTTTACGAAATTTTACAGTACAGCTCAGCTTATGGTAAACTCTCAAAGCCCTTCATAATCAAGTACGATTTGATTAAAATTAAGTTATCTAAGGAATCCATATTTCCAGAAATATCTTTAGCAGTACAAGAGATGGAGTCAATATTTAAATTGCAAGAGATGCCTGATTAACTTGTTAACTAGAGAATAACCCGCTTTTCAGGGAAAGTGAGAGAGAGTTTTAAACGTGGTAGAGTTTTAACTATATTATTATATCATATATTACAAATTTCTACTTCTTTTACAAAAATAACCTTAAAAATGAAATGGAATTTATTTAGTTTGCTTCGCTCTTAGAAGATATAGATAGACTCCGCTAGCTATTATTGTGTGATATTTATTATTTAGTTATCATTTCTCGTCATATTATTTAAGAATCGTTTGCTTTCTGGACAAAGAGGCAGTCCTCCATAGTTACTCGATTTATGTCATTTTTCTCTCTCTGGAATAAAATAATTCTTACCAAATAGATAATCATAAAAGAATAATACGAACAATTCTTTGTTTATTGACAGAGGATTGGCCATAGCAGGATGCAGTGTGTCTGAGATAGGAGAAATCCGCGCTGTAAACGCACTGCGTCTTATGCGGCAACTCTAGTATATGTTTTGTGTGAAACCGTAAATAAGCCGCGAATGAAATAGGATAGCGTCTTAAACGGGACTTCACTGTTTATATTAGGCAATCCGTAAACTGACCTCTGGGGTTTCCATGCAAAGGGGAATCTCGGGATCACGAAGACGTCAATGGCGTTATGAATTGCCAATGGATAGAACTTATGACCGGAAGAGGAAAGGATATTTCAACACGAAGTCATTACACCTCAAGATAAATGTGACAGGAAGGTGGTTAAGGAACACCTTGGGTTCGGAGAATAATCTAGGGAAATTTTGTAAAACGTTTTTAAAACGCTTTAGACTCTATCGCGGTTTTCCCACGGTTTCTTTCACACAAATCACATCGTTAGGAATGCGTGCATCCTCAGATGCATTATACCTATGCTATTATGTGTCCTTATTCGAAAGATATATCATCTGCGTTCTTCATATTTCCCTGTGAGTCTCTTCTTTTGAATTAATGATGAACGCTATAGTGAAGCAGAGCACTCGGAGAGACACACTCGGCACACACAGTCAACCGTCGCACAGTGGCTAGAAAAAAGCTGGTCAAGAGGCCGACAATGGTTTTTAGAAGAGCGGGACTTAAAACTTCGCATAGTTATTATTAAAATTATTGAATTTCATATTTCCGTTTATCTTTTTTCGTTTATTTTTTGTCGATATCTTTACGCGTTAAAAAGATACATGGCCGTGAAACTTGAAAAATTTTCTCAGAAATGGGCAGTCTCGGATTTTTCGGAGAAACGTTCAAGTTTGCTGCAAAGTACAGGGTTTAATAAAACTGTTGTTGGAAAAAATAACAATGCAGCGATATACAACAACTCTTTACCTTTAGACTGGTTGCAGTTACCAATTTTAAAAATGTGTTTTTGCTCTTTTAAAGCAACGAAATGGCGGACACCTTTTTTCGGAATATTTTCGATATATAGTTAGGATTTCAAATAGATGAACGGCTTTTGTGTCTCTTATACCACGTCTTATTCACAGGCATGGAAGAGACTGTTTCAATTCAGGTGCCAACTTGGGAATTTGGTGGATGGTCCTGCTCACCACCGTAGAAATTCTCTTTTTGGTGATGTGAAGGCTAACAATTAGTCTCCTTCGTGTTATATTCTGGCTAATTATCCTCAAAAGATATGAGAAGACTGTTTAAGATAGGAATTCGATATCTCTACTTCATACAATTGACGTAGAATTAAGAAAGTTTAACATTCTGGTAAAGATCGTCTGCATTTTAATTAAAATAACTAAACCGAATGTTAATTCGGATCTAAATGCTACTTCAATCACCTCATGACAAAATGTCTCTTTACAATATAAATATTGAATATAATTAGTATGTATTATTACCTTATTTCAGGTTACGTCTTATTCGGTGGAATCATCCGAACACTCTCCTTTTCTCCTCATTATTCCTTCTGAATGTTCGTTTTGGCTACCACGCCTACGAACTCTGAGATCTTCTCTAATACTTTTTTCTCAAGGCAAAAGATTAGATCGCTCGATGGTGTTGGGTTTCGTAATTATCTTAATAAGAAAACAAATCGAATAAACCAGAAATGAAGTGTTTGGAGAGATCGTTCTCGGCAATGCTCTCTAACGATTGCTGTTAAAAACACTCGTTATTCTTCCCTTATTATCTATTTGGTAAAAATCTCAATATAGTTAGAAAAATTACCTAAATTGAGTAAGTAAGAAGACTGTACGAAAAGTAGACCATTCTTCAAAAACATGACGAAAAGGCAAATAACATAGCATAACTCGGTTATTACCATACATATTCCACATCATGTTTAGCTTGGTCCCCCGATAAGCGTCTTAAACAGGATTTTCTCTGTATGGATCGTCCATATGTGGGACCTGACTGATATGCATTTCTTTAGGAATGAGATTCAGCCCTAAATAACACAGAGCATTTTGCCTTCGTATTTAAATACATTGTCGTTTTACGCTATCATATTTGTTTGCCAAACACCACACGTACAATAAATTACCCATCCAAACCAAAAGACTCCACCGTAATGACGAACTAAATTGAATGAAATTAACTGATCAATAAATTGATTTTGTTGGTCTCGTGTGGAAAGATGAATACGTTAATTAAGAGCGATCGAAGATTAACGAACGGTAAAATTGTTCCGATGAAAATTGCCAGACGACGAATATTTGATGCGTCGTGTGGACTCCATCCATTTTACTCCATCGACTGAATATAAATATTCCGATTTCCGATTCGCTTTAAATCGTGGCGATAGTTTGATTCCTCCTCGTCTTTCTGGAGAGAAATATGCTTTGGAAAGTATTATGGGTTTGCGGAGTGAATTATTTTTGTTGAAATGTTTTCAATCTATTAAGGAATATCGTATGAGCCGACAGAAACAAACGAAGGCGGAAGTGGGTTGCAGTGCATCCTGGGAAAAATCAAGAGCGTCTTATGCGATCTCTATACCATGTGCTTCGTGTGAAAGGAAACCGCGTGTTAAGCGTCTTAAGCGGGTGCGTCTCAAACTGATTTCACTCTATTTGGCTTTTCTTATTATATGTAACATCTCTATTCCCTAACCGTTTGAAGTAAGAAACAATTCGCAGGGTTTCAATTTACGCTGCTTTGTGGGATTCGTCCTTCAGTATAATAATAAAGGTTGGGGAGGAGAACATGAATGAGTGTAATGCGCATGCGCGTTCAATGGGGTCTACGGAAATGAACGCCAGAGACATAGATGGAATATTTGGAATAGAAATGGAGTCCCATGTTTGCGCATCCGTGAACTGACCTCGAATAGATTCCGCTCGAGTTATTGCTTTTCGTGACTCAACTGTTTAGATTTCTTTTAATGGAAATTTAGCCGAATCAGTCCTGAAACTGGAATCGATACGGAAATCCACTGAATTTTGAAAATATAGATATTAAATAGATTATTAAATCTGATAAAAGAAAGAGTATTTTCTTCTTTTAACGTAATGTAAGGATAAAATTACGATTTAGACATTTTTCCACAGGCTATACGGGTTTCGGTGAAAAAGTAACTAAAAAAAAGATGTATTTTTAAGTGTAACTTATGCGTATGTACGTAATATTCTAAACTTAGTATTGCCGATCTGTACCAAAACAATTCGTTTAGATGCATCTTGTGGAAAATTTGTCAAGCGATAATTATCCCTGCATCTTTTTTCACAAGATGAAACGCAATTAATTTTGACCGATTGCAGTGCAGTCGGTTCCGTCCGCCGAAAGTCCTACGATATCGATATCAGTGCCGAAATTAATTAAATTGAATAACCATTCTTAGGATTCTTGCTTAGAATTCACATTTGCGGGAATTTTGATAAAATAAACGAACATCTCGCGACATTTTGGGATTTTACATAATCAGTTCCCTTGACGACCAAAGCGACTGTTGAATCAAATGCATTCATAGTCTAGATGCATTGACAAATCCATGTTACATAGGCCAAAAAGATTTGGTGAGTTAAAAATAAAACAAGTTTTGATTGGTTTCTTAAAACCAAGATTGATTTCTTAAAGCCTTTTAATGAAATAGAGTGCGCGCACCTTGCGTCAAAAAAAGGTTACGTAGGTAGAAATACATCAGATAAAAGTACTCCATAAATTCATTAAAAAGTAGGGAACTGTTTTATTGAAATAAAAAAGCCGTGGCAACGTATAAAGGTATGAGAACTAAAGGAGAGTAGTAGTTACTTCAATTTTAGAGTACGAAAACTGCGTAAATTATAAAGTTATTATGAATACCTATTAGAGGTGGGCGCCGCGCCGATTACGCCGCGCCGCCGAAGAAAATACTACGGCGCGCCGCCGAAGGAAATTTTATCCGCGTGGCGTGGATTTAAAAACGAAGTCCCACAGTCGAACATGTGCAGACAAGTGGTTCGAAGAGATACGCTTTGAGCTGATAGAGCTCATCTCGGGCTTTCCATCTTTATACGTGATATAGATACGTGTTACGATTAGGATTAATATTCGCGAGCACACCCCTCTCACTGCCAGTTTGCTTGCTTCGTGTGTCCGCGCAGCTTCGGTTGTGACTTCGGCTTGACTTAAAAAGTGCCTGTAGACGATGTGAAGGAACACATTAAGTATATGGTTGAACCGTTGTACAGCTCACGTAAAACGAGCTTCATTAGAGTTTATCTGCAATCACAAGTGTGTCAATATGCCGTGGCTCTCGCCGTGTGGCTGTTAAAATGCGGTTCATTTTCTCTTTTATAGTAGAAGCAGAATGTCATCGGTCCTGACGAATCTATACCTTCACGCTTTACAGTAGCTCTATGTTCTTGCGTATCCCTGCCGCCAGCACTCCTATTCATAGGAGTTTTAGTATCTGTGGACTCAATCTCAATGATAAGAAAAGCAGACTAGAGCCACAGCGTTTACATAAAATGGAATTCATCCACGAAAACTATGCCTTGTGCAAAGATTTTTTCACAGAGTTTAACATATTGCTCTTTATTAATATATTTATTTAATTTAACACTCCTCTTATTCGTTCATTTGCTTATTATTCTTTTAGTTTGTTTAAACCAACATTTTTGATTTGCGTTAATCATTTATATATTTAGCATTCTCTGGAAATTTCGATTGAACGTCAATGCCTAGATTCCATACTTGAAAAATGTGGCGCAAATGTGATGTTAAAACTAATTCGCAACAATAGTTCTTCCATTGCTCGACATTATACTGGCTGCATGTGCCCAATTTGTGATGCCACTCTTTAAACGTTCTTAAAGTAATGTAGAGTAATTAAAATTAGCATGCTTTTGTGAAAATAAGGAAAATGACGTATTGCAAAATTTTAATTTGCCAAATTAACTCCTTTACGGCTTACAGCGAGCTAGGATCGAAAAAAAGGGTGGCCAAAATAAGAAAATAATTTTTTGAGTGCGGACTTTGAAACTTCGCATGACCAAACTTCAGTAAGTTCAGCACATAACATTCCCAGACAGCGCCTTATGAGAGCTCGTTTTCCTTAAAACGGAGGGTTCGAGAGAGGATAAGAGAAATAAATACAACTTAAAAGGGTAGGCCATCCTGACATTTTCAAATAATCGAAATACTTTTTATTGTTTTTTAATATGGTATAAACTTTTAGCTCCGTAATGCTCTTGGTCCGATGTAAATATTCCACATGTTTACGAAGTTATAGTTTATTTCGGCTGACGGTGCACTACAGCTGTAGGGGCGATTACGGACGATCTCGACTACCGTCAACATATCAGCTTACACGGACTTTAAATGTCTCTTTAATGCGAATGTGAAATGTCTCTTGTATGTAAAATCTCTTTCTTTCTCGAATCTTTCTAAGGAGAATTTTGCCTCAAATCGAATAACTTTAGATGCATGTACATTATCGTATCAACTGTGCGGCTTCATATTTTCTACTTCTAGTCAATCGATCGTCAAAGACACATGCTGTTCATGGATTTTCATTGAAATGGACGAAAGTAGCCGCACATTCTCTGCGGCGATAAATGAAGTAATTTTGAATATTTTGAAGAATCTCTTTTTGTGGAAACGCAGCCCAAGACCGGCGATAACAAAATGAAACTTGCAAGCATTTCGGTCTTTTACGGTCTTGACTACAGCTCGTGCGAAGATTTATTCTAACTCCGTAGTTATAGAATTCGAAATCGATTAGAATGAAATTCGATAGTTCAATCTATAAGCAATAGTAACATTACGTTTAGAATCAACGGCATCTCTGCTACTCTTTAATGTGATTCGAGTGTGGAGTTAATTGTACCAATAAAAAAAGAATCCGAAGATGCAATACATAACATTCACACAAATCGTGAATCGTCGTATCCCACGGTAGAAAGGAATTTATATTATCGTGATAATGGTCGTCAAGACTAGTCACAGCGTGGTCAATCCAAGACTAGTCACAACGTCACATTACGTGTTAAAGAAATAAAGTTAATTTTCATCGGTTTCGGTTTTTTTCTAGAGATATTTGAATATAAGTTAATCTTCAGACGAACTTTGGACTAGTTTCATGTTGATAATATTGAATCATGATTCACATGCATATTGTGGGTTTTATTACTAAGTCAGTTGTGAAATAAGAGGAACCTGAGATAAAAATTGATTCATAGGTTCTTATTTATAATGAGCGGAGTGTCCGTATGTCTGATCGTCTGTCCGTCCGTCCCCCATTTAATTTTGGAAACTATTTGTCGTAGAGCCATGTGACAAACTAATAAAACTACCTAATAAATATACCATTTATTTCCTAGGAATTGACGACAAACTAATAAAAAAAATCG
The DNA here is from genome assembly GCA_036926295.1 of Pachydiplax longipennis. Lineage (NCBI taxonomy): Eukaryota > Metazoa > Arthropoda > Insecta > Odonata > Libellulidae > Pachydiplax > Pachydiplax longipennis. The sequence continues at coordinate 4,212,066 of JAVFKF010000024.1, read as the reverse complement.
GAAATATACTGAAGGCACTTTCGAGATGTTTACCCCTTAATGATGAGGCATTCAGAAACTACTGCTGGGATGCTGCCTCTCTATATTTAAGTTTGTATCCATGGTACTACATGCCTCCGACAGTACATAAGGTAGTTGTTCATGGAACACAAATTGCAAACAATTCAGTTCCTCCGTTAAGAGAACTCTCGGAAAAGGTTATGGAGGCAAGAAACAAAGATATTAGGAGGTTACGTGAAAGATTTACGAGAAAATACTCGAGAGTTGCCACAAACAAGGATCTCTTTAAAAGACTTCTGCTTACATCAGATCCAAAAATTTCCATGTCTGCAGTTTTCAAATACAAGAAACAACAGATAATTGCGAAAGAATTGAGAAATCTCCTTATCATTGACGACCGAGAGGGTGAAATTATTGATGATGAGGATTCGGACGATTCATCTTCTGACGAATAAGACTAAAGCTACAATAAAGTAATGATACATATTAATTAGCATAAATATTTATGTGGAAATAGATATTTTAGTCATAGAGGTAATATACGTGGATTTAAATTCGCATTAACATTTGGTTTAATTATTTTACTTAAAATGAGACGCTTTTTACCTGAATGTTAAACTTTCCTTAATTCCACGTCCGTTATGTAAAGTAGAGGTATCTAATTCCTCTCTTAAACTGTCTTCACGTATGTTTTAAGGATATTTCGCCAGAATTTAACATGAAAGAGACCAATCGTTAGATTTCGTATCACCAAAAGGACAGCGAAACTGCATTCGGGAATTCCACGGTGGTGAGTCGGAACGCGCCGCACTTACGAAAATCGACTTAACTCCCAAACTAGCACCTGAATTGAAACAGTTTCTTCGGATTCCACATCTAGACACTTTTGACTATAACGTGGTATAAGAGACTCGATGCATTAGGGCCGTATTCCTATTTATATTCCTTACTTTATCTTGAAAATTGTCCGAAAAAGGTGTCCGCCATTTTGTTGCTTTAAATGAGCAAAAACTCATTTTTGTAAGCGGTGATAGCAACCAGTCAAAAGATAAAAAATTGTTGTAGATCATTGCATCGTTGTTTCTTCCAAAAGTATCTATTTAAACCCTCCATAAAAACGCAAACTTGAACGTTTATTCGAAAAATTCGCGACTGCCCATTTCTGTGAAAATGGTTCAAGTTTGACGCCATGTATCTTTTTAACGCGTAAAGACATCGAAAAACGACAAACGGGAACATAAAATTCAGTCTTTTCTTAATATATATGCGAAGTTTCAAAACCCGCACTCAAAAAAACCATTTTTGGCCTCTTGGCCAGCTTTTTTCGGTTCTAGTGTGTTCCCACTGTGCGCCGTTCCGGTTACGTCGCGCCGCCGCTGCCGATTGAACATTCGGCGTTCACTCCGCCGCCGCCGGCTTCATTTTCCCTCTACGCCGCCGCTGACCAAAATTAAGACGGCGCCAATGTCTAATACTTATTCATCTATGTCAATTGTCATTAAAATAAAGGATGCGTAACCAGGTAAATAATTGATTCATTAAAACCAGCAAGCTATAGAAACTTCTTAGCTTCTTATGAAGCTTTACAGCAATCTGAAACTTAATTTTCCGGAAAAAAAGTTTCCCTACAAATGATATGAACCACTGAGGATAAACTTATGGATTAATCTTTGGATGTTGGAATCAGCGCTTTAACCACTCGGCCATTTTGACGGTGATATTCGATGAAGTTCAAGAAAAAGCTTGGTTAAGTAGTCTACTGCAAACCACATAATAACAGATAATATGACAGATATATTTAGATTAATCCCTGACAATTTGACGGATTATTTTTCCATACATGCTATACATATATTAGATGTATGCAAAATAGTGCATTCTTCTATAAATTACATTCATTTCCGTCATTTTTGATGAGGGTATCCACTATTATTCAATATTCTTGCTTTATTATTATTCAATATTCTTGCTTTATAGGCCGTTCTGATCCAGCGAGAAAGATCAGAGAAATAGATGCTAAAACCAGTCGATTCAAGAATTCTTTTTTTCCCAGAACAATACGCGAAAATAATCGACTGGGCAAATAGAGTCCTGGTGCTTGCACCCCCTGCCACACGCCGAAAGGCGGCTTGCAGGGTACAGATGTAGATGTAGATGTAGATGTAGATTCTTCATAAGTCACTTAATTTCACTCATCCATTATAGATGTCGTAATTCTCTGAATTGAGAATTTGCTTGCGAGATATGAAGGAGAAGCAGGAATCTGAATAATTCATTAAGAATCACCCTTTTACGTGATGTGTTTACCTCAGTAACATCTGCGTACATTCAGACCAAATATTGTGCAGAATCCGTCCTTTTTTTCGCGAAAGAAACAGAAAATGGAGTTTTCAATCGACGTACTCCAATTAAGAATATCGCAGTAATTCAACGTCGATTCCGTCCCAATGTGATCGTCTTTTCAATAATATTTAATTTCCTTTCGTTTTCGCCATCCCTGAATATCTCGACAGGAACACATCTGCCACGAAATTTGATTTTCTATCGAATGAAAGGTAATGACTTCACTCGACATAAAACAAAATGAAAGCGAGAGCACATATGAATTGCATTGCTCTTATACTTATTGCTATTGGTTTAAGATATTTTGATCACACTTTGGGATAATGACGTACCCAATGAACTCATATAAACTGTGACTGTGTGATAATTAGAGATTGTGGGAAATCTGTTGTGTAGATGTGTTTATATTTCTATCGGTAATTCTATAGTTTGGGTATTCTTGTTGTTTTAGATGTGTTCTGATACTGTTTATGATTATGGTGATGTTGTTTCGGAATATTGGTACTTATTGGACAAGGGATTGTGGAGTGCGCATTAAGGTTTTTTGACAATGACCTGACGAAAATCAAACTGTGGATGGTAATAATAATATACCCTTTAACTTACATACCCAAATCATCGCAGTATATACTTAATGCAAGTTCACAACACTCCTCACCTTTTAAAGAAATCTGATTGTTCCAGAGTCAAAAGATAAAATCACTTCTCAAGTAAGAAAATCATATTCGTAGCAACTTAAGTCAGTCATTATCACCGAATAGTATCTACAATACAATAAAATACAATATTATTACAATTTTGTAATAGATAGAATATAAGAGACACGCGCGGGATTCAACTTATTAGATTTTGAATGTAAGTTCATCAAAGTCGTGTTACATATATCTTTATAAAACAAACATAAAGAAATAAAAAAGCGTTTATAACTTTACCATAGTATTTTCATTACTATTGAAAATTATTTTGGTAAAGTTATTGGTAGTTATATATTATACATTTCTTTATTTTTTAAATTTACAGACCTGCTACTAAGTCGTGGCCGAAATACTTGATTCTATACAACAAATAATTTTTAAATTACTTTTTTTTGAATCGTTAGATAGTTAAAATTAGAAAGATTTTCGTAATCGTAAAGAAAAAGAAGTTTCACATTTTCTTTGTTTTATTCTAATGGTTAGCAGGTTAGCATTGTTAGCAGGAAAATACGTTAATTATTTCGCGACTATCCAAAAGATAGCATTTACGCCTTATACATTTGGCTCAGTTAAAGGCTGCAACTGATAACGAGATGTATTCATTGGATTGAAGGCTCATCTTCAAGCTTCATATAATACAAGCGAGTTCTCCTCTTTAGCTATAAAACGGTCGATAAACTGGCTGTTCATTTCGACTCTAAAGCACCCCTTGAGCGCTAATTAACGTGTATAACTGTTTCCGAGTGAAAATAACGCCAACCGTTTTTCGTGGATTAATTAAATTACTTTAAACCGTAACATTCACATAAGATACGTAAGTCTCGGTTTTCGGATTATCCAAGTCGGACGTAAGATTCTTTTCAAATGACTTAATACTGATTTCTTTTATGCTCCAATCGCAAAACATGTGGAAGATTGGAAATTGTTACGTGGAATATTCAAAAGTAACACTTTTCTCTCCAAAGATGGAATCAGCAAAAGCGGAAGTGGTGCAAAACATCGTTAGAGTTGTTACCTTGGCATTTTCATTCACCAAAATATAGCTGCGTAGTATATAAAATATGCCACATCACCTGGAAGCTTACTCCAATGTTGAAGTACGCGGGACAGTGTGATTTTTGTGTGCCAAAGAATATGTTCAATCCCTTTGCGATCCGTAGGATGGTCACTATAATTCCTGAAGATCTTTTCTTCAACTCGCCGTTGTTTTCGCATCCGAGCGCTCGTCTTCGTTTCACTGAGGCATGCATGCGGTTCAATATTTCGTGATGGATTTCTAGCCACATATAAGTCACACCGTTCCGGGATTCTTGGAATATCATTTATGTTTTTTCTTGGTCGAGAAGTTATTTTAATTGATAATTCAATTTTGTGATTTTAACTATTATATTTAATTAATATTTTAAGTTTACTCTTTTTTCATCTAACCCTTCGTCAATCTGTAAGAAAGAGGTGGGATAAAAAACGAACGGAAGAAAATTATATTGCGGGTTTTAAAACCTAAGTTTGTGCTTAGTAAAAAAATAAACCACAGTTGGAAAACACCCTCAAGAAGGTGGTGTGAAAAACCTGCGAAACGTACAAATAGAATAATTAAGATTTTACTGAAATAGCAGGCATCTAAAAGGAAGAAATACATGTACACTTTAAATTGCAGATGAAATGGAAATACATCTTTTTCATAGAGAGAATAAGACTAAAAACAAACAGGAAAAGAAAATTATAAGAAAAAACACTGACTACACAGTATGTCGTATATGAAAAGTTGCAATAAAGGCATGAAAATGAATTCGAAACAAAATTAAAAATTAACAACTCACTTGTAGTTATCAACTTTGACAATGCTCATTCAAAATAAATATCGTATATATGATATATATTCAGGTATATAATCAAAGTTCTTTGAGTCCACTAAAACATTCTTCAGTTTTAATATACATGAGGCTATTTATGAAAAATATGAATCCAAAATGCGATAAATAGACGAATTATGTTTTCTGTAGATTCCCCATTTTTAGTTTAAATCTTCGGTTATACGGATTTGTATTAATTTCAATCAAGCAAGCAATTAATACAAGCAATCTGCACAAATGCAATATTGAATATTAGCAAAGCTCAACTCATTCTATAACTTACGAAATACCACTGATAAAATGTATGTATCCAGTATATCGTTTAGTTTATAAACCCAATCGTTCAAATTCATTAGCGCATTTAAAATTAAAGTACTTAATATTTTTATATGCAACAGAGAAATATTTCGTCCCTTCATTCCAGACATTTTGAAATAAAATGAGGGCTGACCTGGAATTTCGGATAACATTCACTCTTCGGTATCGGATAAAGGATTTGCTTACAGCGGTATATTTAATTTATTTTTATGCATATATTAGTAGCCTATCCTTCCCAAAATACAATATAATATGTAAGGATTCAGTATTAACTATGAATGAAGTTAACGAGCATATGAAATATGAAAATGAGAGAAAGTAAAATATACAAAGTTGGAATTATTAGATGATTGTATCATTATAAAGATTGGATCATTATACATGTTTTTGCAAGAGGTATATTGAAATATCTTTGGATTTCATAGTTGAATTGTGGATTAGAGCCTTTTCATCCAAATAAGATAAACATTAGTTTTACATAATCGTAAAACATATTTTTGTAATCTAGCGGAATGTTGTTTTCGTATAGCATTCATACCTATCTGAGGGTTGAATTTGTACTCTAAATGATTCAAATATTGGCTGAGTAATTGTATTATAATTAATATTAATCGGATTATATTCTAATAAGTGATATTAAATGCTTTTGAGTTGAATTGTTTAATGTATAATTTGTATTTATTTGAATATGTACATAAGGAGAATAACATCGCTGAATGAATTATGCCAGAGTTACTTAAATCGTAATTTTATTTGCTTCATTAGCTGAATGATGCAGGGAAAAATGTATTTCCTTAATATTTTACTTTAAATTTTGAAATTAGCAATATTAATTAGTTACATAAGTTACCTCCTGAATAGAGAATACCTTCACGTATTCCATGGTAGACAATACTTAAAGAAATACTCATGATGAGTTCCACAAAATATATTTTATGATTTGGTAGGACCTTATATAGTAACATACCGAGAGAGGAGAGTAATATCGTCTATTTCTTAACCTGGCGTCATGGAGACCACCAATTAACACCACAGTAAATTTATCTATCATTCAGTTTGACTGAAATGCTTTCTGACAATTAGGTTTCGAGAAACTTTTAAATCATTTGTGCAAAACAGCATATAAACTTCTCACATCAACTCAATTCTAAGATGGTATTGACGCTATTTCAAAGTAATACAAAGTTACAGTACTCCACTAGCGAAAGTAATTCTTGAAAGACAGAAGTTTTTATCCTAGACTATTCTGTATTTTTGAGACTACAATTTATATCACATTATTTCACATAAATTATTAACTGCATCTACATTTAAATAATAAACCAGCCTTCCGACGCGTAGAAACTATGCTATTAAACAACTCGGTATTCAATTATAATTTCGCTTGAAAATTGGTTTTGCACATAAATAACGGCCTAATTTTCTTTAAAAACGTCCTTTAAGAAGGGTACTTAGATTATGGAATAAATATTTTAAAATTATAGTAAAATAGATAAGCTCAAACTCGAATCGATTCGAAAATGGTCCATCCCACGACTCATTTATCTCACTAAGTGCAGGGAGTCAGCATGATGTTTGGACTTTAGTCAGCATGATGTTTGGATTGACATTATGCGATGATCTATCCCAAAGGAAATTAAAGGCACTTCTAATTCAAATAGACTAATTTTCTTACTTTTATATCACCGATCAAAAGCAATGATGACGATGATCCTCTTTCTATTTCATACACTCAGTAACGCATTCGCTTTCTCGGTTTAATCGCTAGGAATATTTTCATTTATTAAATTGATTTGCGGGTCATTCCCATTTTACAAAGATCTGTTAAAAATAAAAAATACCAGAGATGCTAAGAGAATACATGATGAAAAGAAGAGAGGAAATCTAACTTGGGCAATAGAATTTGATTTAGTAAGAAACGATACCATAGCAGAACAGGTAAAATTATAAGTAAAAGTGGTGAATGTCATTGAAAAAATTATATAATAAATTAGACAATGTCAACTATTATGGATAAGAATTATAAAAAAATGCATAGATTATTGGAAGGTCCTAAATTTATCATGGAAGAGATCAATACTGCTGGAGTGACTAATTATGAGTCATTCTATCAAACGGGGCATAAGTATATAGTAAGTAATATCATTATTAAGTAGTATTAGTCATTAGTAAGTAATATTATTATAGTAAGTAATATCATTATTTCAGCAGGTGCAAAAGAGAGTAATTATGAGAAATTAATGAATTTTTATTATAAATTAATAGAACATCTAAGTATGCGGCGGTTGGAAATCTCTGGAAGATTAAGAGAATCCATAATCTACACTTAGGGAATATTGTCAATATAAATTCTGAGACGAATTCCAACAAGTTTAACAAACTTATTTTGGATGTTATGAATGAAAATAGGTGAAGTTTCGCCGAGAATAAGTCCTCGAAAGAGAGAAGCAGAATTGGGTCGCTATTCATTTGTCTTTCTTTATTTTGGAGGATAATGATGCTTTCATGGACATCTAGTTTGGAGTTTTTCTATACAGATATCTATCATGTTGTCTAAATAATCCCAGTATGCATTGTGTTTGTTAATGTCTGAAGTGCACACTTCCTAAAATACGAACAACAAAAGACGTGGCGCATACAGAATTGCATGACTAAGTTCGATGTTTAAGAAGAACGGCCATGGAATCAACACAAACAATACCTCAGCCACATCTTTCTTATACAATGAGTGCATCGGTTGTAATTTAAAAAAAGAAAGTTTTCCTGAAGAACTGCTCCATTTCGCCAGGTTGAGGGTTCCGCGACAGTAATTTAATGTTTAGTTAATTCAGTCCTTGAACTGTTTTTATAGATGAATTTGGAGATATAAAAACCTAGAGGCACAATTGGCAAGTGTCTCCCAATTGTATGAGCCTCCCAATAGAAACTCCAATCCCACCTTGGTTAAAACTGCCCTTTATATCCTGTTTAAGAAATCTGCTGTTATTTTACACGTTGCATGGTGCATTCTTTCACGGTGCACAGTGGGCTAGAATCGAAAAAAGCTGGCCAAAAATACGAAACGCTTTTCTTGAGTGCGGACCTCGAAACTTCGCATGATTGATTATGAATAAATCCTGCAAACAACTATTGAAGTCATTTACGTTCGATCCTTAACATTAAATTTATACAGGAGGTCAAAGTTGACCAATGTTTGCGAAAATTTCCCGTTTCCGATTTTTCGCGAAATTCTTCAACTTCGAGTCGATTGTGAACCCAAACTAGGAAAATCATCCGGTAAAATATGATGCCATATTATAAATATTTTCTTTGTCCTTCGTGAGACTTAGTATCAATGAGTGCTGTTTAATATTTATATACTTTACATTACAAAATGGCCGACCCTTGGAACAAATTTTTACATAAAGCGAGGAAAATAGTAGATTGAGACACCGTGTGACACGGAGTTATTTACACCACGATAAGCTACAAACCTTCCTTAATGGGAATCTGAAATAAAATCTTGCCCCAATAATATAAAAGTCGACTTTTCGACAACGCTGCAAGGACCAAATCCGCGCGGCAGAGCACCGTCCTCCGTTACGCTCTCGTGTTTTGAGAGGAACAACGAGCAAAAACGATTCTGATTCGTTCTTTTTGTATATTTTAAGCATTATTATACTTCGTACATATGTTAGATAACTATGTTTATGATTTTGATACTGAATGTTTCTTCACTCTCACTTTCAACTATACTGAAAATTTTCTCACAAAATCGGTACAAAAAGCCATCACTTTGTGTAATTTCATAACAGTAATGAAATATAAGTTGTGATATTATTAAAATGGTGGCATATAGCGTAGCATTTTCTTCAAATACAAAAATTGCCCACATCTGGAGTTGTTTTGGAACGGGAAAAAGTTTGCGAACTGAATGAAAGCATTAGAAAATTTTATGAGAGTCGTTAGTGAAAATACATTTTACGAAGAGAAATATTTTGCTCCGAAATTACCTAATGCTAATTTAATTTTAAGTTGCTAATTTGTGACAAAATAAGGTAATTTGCTCCTGTGTGACCAAAGTACGGGATAGAGCCTTAAGAAATGTCAATCAATCTAAATTGAGGTCACGAACTTCTTTCGAAATACAAATGGAATCAGAATGGCTAGTATAGTGAGATACCTCTACTAACATAACTTATTTCAGTAATGAAAATGAATGCAGTTTCGAAAGTCAAAGTCATAGAAAATCTAATTTAACATATTTTATAATTATAAATTTGAAAATTTATGCAGCAGATAACGATGTTGAGCAATAGACGAAGTTTGAAAACTACTACCTATATATTTTCTTGGAAACAAACAGAGAAAGCATATCGCGTTTTGAATTAGATACTCTAATTGTAGTCGAAGTGAAAAAACACTGCAAATAGAACCGAAGCATTTGAAGCGAGTTGTAAATTGATGATTGATAGGGATCATGTTAAAACACAATGAATGGCATATAGATTGACCGCATGAAAAATAAGAATAAGGATAAGTATGTTAACCTTGTTTGCTCGCGAAAATTTACTAGAAACTTGAACTTCGGTATAGACTCGAAAGTCAGGGAAAACAAGGCTATTTCGGTTGCTTATCTCTCATAAGTGAAAGCTAATGAGAGCCATCTGTCCTTGGGATAATAGGGAAGGGTTTTCTAAGTTATCAATGTATACTTCTCAGTCCTCTCATTTTCAAAGAATGTATACAAAAGAGAAAAATGATAGTGCTTCTCCTTTTTGAGGATGTGAATGAGAGTAAAAGTAGCTGGTTGCAGATACCAAAAGCGGATAAAAGAAACAAAGGGTAAGATCACAAGACGCCGAACAATTATTAAGTCTTAAAAACCTACGTGCAAACCCGCGAGAATAGGAAGTTATATATGCATTTAAGAATTGTAGATTCATCCATAGCATGTCTTTATATTTCAAGAGATGATTGACTAAAGAGATCACATTATTTGTATAGCCGCAGACGTTAGTTTATGACATAATTTAATTGGAATTATAAGTCAGGAAGAAATCAGAAGAGGATTGATTAGAGCGGGATATTTATGCAAACCCTGATTTATATAGTCTATCATCACTTTAGATCAAAAAATAAAAATACTAAGATCTTAATAAAAGTTACCGATTGTTCAGGAATTCGAAGACGAAAAGGTTATGAATGTTACTACAGCTTTAGAATTTTGATAGCCACAACAGATTTTCCGAAGCTTTAACTGTCTCAGGGTTTATTTATGCAATTTCAGATAAAGTGTTTACAATAACAATGTCACACATATTCACAAACAAAAGGTTTGGAATTGATTCACTCAATACAGGAAGAATCTAAAAAGGTCGCGACAATCGAATTTTGTATTTAGTGAATAATTTGATGATGCGATTGGAGTTCGTTAAGTTGGATATTTTATCATAATTCAAAGGAAAGAGTTTCATATTTTAAAATTTATTAAATGCATTTGAAAATTGTAATCATTAATCATCATCAGTCATCTTATTATTAAATTATTGGAAATGATAACAATAGTAAACGTTATTGAAATACGGATTCTAACAAACATATAATTTATTTATATTTCCCTCCTTGTCATAAAACCATTTTCTAATAAACTGTCTTCTCGTCTGAATGTTATCTACGAGTCAATATACGTTGAAAATTGTAGGAGATTGAAGAAGTCACGAATGCTATGTTACGTTTTATTTTGTTTTAGCTTCATCCACCGTACTCGGATTTTCTGGATTTAATACAAGTTACAAGAAAATATATATCGTTAATTGTTAAATTAATTATTATTAATTGTATTTGAATATCTTACCACTTGTTGATCTCCGGTTACTCTTGGCATCTTCAGTGTCATTCCACTGTCACACAGGAGGAACTCATACGGAAAAAGTGCTGAGAAGATGAGGAAGTCACAATCTGTAATAAATAGAAACACCAAATTAAATCAATAGTGGATAGAATTGGTACATATATATAAAAGTATGAGGTTGACCATGATAATGATTCAAGTAAGGATTTTGGTTGTAACCATATTGTATATATCCTTTTCCACATCGCCTAAAGTATAATAAATGTTTTAAACTTTAATATTTTATTCTATTGATTAATAAACACTGTTTGATAATCAAGAAAGGAATTCTTTTGAAAAATAATGAATATATGCTTAAATTTTGAAATTAAATACCCAAATTCCATTTAAAGCATCTTTAATTACTGAATTACACTGTGAATATTAAATAACCATCGGGAAAAAAACCTTCTAATGGTTTTATCCCGAATATCACTTACGAGAAGCTACTGACTTACTGATACTTTGTTTCTGAAATCAGATGCAACTTATGTGTAAATCGATTATTAAGGAATTCAAATACTTAAAGCTGAAGTGAATTTCAAATATCAAATTATAATACTTAATCTGTTACATATTCGATTTAAGCATCAAAGATTGATCTGAAAAATTTTATTAAAATATTAGGAGAATAAGTTCCACTAGAAAGTAGACATTTCTTCCAATTATGGCTTCTAATACAATATAATTGTAACAATTTCATCTTAATTAAAGAAAATCTTCCTGGTCCATAAGTCTGATAGCAATATTTAATTAAAAAAGTATAAATTCGATGAAAATGTTCAAAATCGAAGTTAAATACAAAACACAGGTTTATCTCGAAATGAAATCGCATTCACAAGAAAGAAACAGTGATATTGATTTGATTAAAAACTAATTGCAAGGTTAGACTTAGAAATTCAAACGGAAATTTCCGTTGAAATACCGGTTGGCTACAAGGGAAAAATAAGTCTCTTCTGTATGTAAACGGCGAATATTTGAAGATTTAACCGCTTTTAAACCGGTTGCTGGTAAATTTCGTAGCATATCCCGCGGATAAATTATATATTCAGAACATTAGATTCATTACTTCTTACATAAAATATCAACACATATCAGAAGTCGGATAAAATTATACTTACATAACTGTGATTCATTGCTCTTCAATAAGAAATGTGATCATATAAATAATGAATGATCCAAAAGCATGACTGGTAGCTACTCAGAAAAATAACGTGCGTCACGAATGAATATATGTATGTACTATGATTACACCGGAAAATAATTAAGTATATGAAAATAACAGCTCACGGTATTGAATATTGCATTGAATCGCAGAATATGTCACTAATTAAAATTGGAGCAATATATTATACTTACAAAAACTAAAAGGATCCTCAAGACGTCCCGTGGTCCTCTTGACGTCGGAAAATTCCCTGTCCTTAATTTAATTAAATCTTGTAAGTAATAATTTAATCTTGTAATAATCTTGACTTGAGAAGTACAATTTATTACGTTAAACTAAACTTATGCTTCACGATCACCGAATCTGAAATCAACATAAATCGTAGAAGTTCGCACTTGTTTTCTCGAAAAATTCCTCCATACGTCCTACCAGACGAAGTTTCCAGATCAAAGAGAGATCTATTTTCAAAAATCTACGGTTAAACAAAATTGTGAGTTCTGATTGGTCACTTTATCGCTGTTACTGTTACCCCCCTCTTTTCCCCCTACTGGAGATATTTGTTACTATTTTCGTAATTATTAATTATTATTAAATTAAAATTTTATTGGTCTCAACATAATTTAATTTCAATTTGAAATATGTATAAAATATTACGTTCTTCTAAAATGACGTATTTAAAACTTGACGTAAAATATGTTATAGATCCGTGTGACGTCATTGTGACGTACGGCCATTTTATGCGAAAACGAAATAAATGGTATTTGAAACGACGAGATTAAATTAACAAAAAATTAATGTAATAAATTCGTGTAATTTAAACAAATATTATTTGGGGTACTATTATAATATTCTCTTTCTCATAAGATAAAAGTATCTGGATGTACTTCAGATTGTTAGCTATACTAACAAAATAGTATTCGCAATAAAACATGATTTAAACATTGTTTAATCCTGATATGTTGGTGATGGTGATTGAAAGGAAACGGCATTTGAGATTAATTATAACTATCTGACGTTGATATCGACATCCTTCGATATTTCCCTTTCTTTTAGACACATCACGATAAAAGATATGGTACTATGAAATTAACGATAAAAGTATTTCTATCGACCAAAAAACCATAATGGAGAGTACAAATGGAGAGGGACTGAAGATGAATGAGTAAATAGTAAATATTATTTCGAGAGGAGAGGAGTGAAATGATTTTGGTGTAAGCTCTGCATTTTATTGCTCTGCGTATTCATTATTTAAGGTTTGAAACTGATGTCTAAGTTTGCAAACTTATGAACGATTTGCTACTATTTGAAGTGAATGATTTGCTACTATTTAATTCCCTAAATACTCTACTATAATACAATAAGGCTCAATTGTAATCGTAATGTTCCTATTGACACGTCATATTGATGGTATTTGATCGAATTTACCCAGTGAATAAAACAATAACCATTGCAACTCTTCTTGGTCATTTCTCATTGTAATCAGAATGTTGGGTATGGATGCACGAATACTTTCTGACTCACCTTCAAACGCTTGTAAAGCTGTCGTTAATTGTCCCTCTGCGAAGTAATGCTGTTTTAAAGCTTCTGCAAACCTCTTCGAGATATGACTCAGACTTCTTAGCCTTTACCTAGGAACGGACATCAAAGATGGCGAATAACTATTTCTTGTTTCTTTTACTATTACAAGAATATACTCAGAATAAGTAATGCACTACAGGTGCCGTAATTCTTCGATTCCCACTCACACTTTTTTCCAAGAAATCGCTGAATGTAACGCTTGATTCACACTACACACACTCCATTCCACTCTTGGTTATATTTGAAATCCTCAGGAAAATGTAAATGACACCATTTTGAACACTATCCACATAGCGAGACATAGAACTGAGATATTCGAAGGTGACGTGGCGTTAGGAATGAGTTTCGTTCGTCAGAGTTTTCTATACCATAATTCTCTTTGAAAAGGCGGAAACACGTGAAGACCTCTTGATATCCTCAAGAAAAGACTACCTTGGCTTCCATGAACTTCAAGTTTTCATTATTTGACATAAGCAAGTTTTTTAAGAAATATTGGGGTAGTGCTACATGGTGGAATATCAATCGCAGTATGTTTGGCATATGCTGTAAGTGTTTGTGGAATAAAATGATAAAAGTGTGTTTGTGCATTAGAAACTAAGGTTTACGATCGGTGATCTTTCGTCAAAATATGGCAGTGAAAGAAACAGTCTTCGATTTGATACTTATATTTTTTTTGGATTTCTTATGTGAAACGAGGGTGTAGGCAAACCTGCACTATTTCTGCAAAATTCCATGTCTGTAACTCAACAGTGTTACTATGCCATCGAATGAATGGATATCTGGTTGGAGATTAATGAATACGGGGTTCTTCGTGCATTTTCACGTATTAATCCGGTAATATATAGGATAGGTAAGTAAGATTATTCTTATTAGGGAATAGGGGAATATTTCATTTGCTATCTGGGTTGTGTGATGTAAGGTAAGGCAGAGTATGTATGTGTACGAGTTTAATTGTGAACCACCTGATTTACTTCAAAATCTGAACTCCAGCCTGGGAATCATTATTAATATAATTGTAAGCAAATTTTAAAGGAACGTAAGAATGAGTAGCAATTTGGGAATCATTTGATTTCACATTTCTTTCACCTTCTTGCTTATTGAATAGCATTTAGATTCCTTTGTAATATTTATTTGTGGGTAGGTTAGAACTTCTACCAATCTGGTTTCATATAGAAAATTTATCCCACATATATATTGGAATTTACTCAAGCTATGGTAAATGAAATCTTCTGAGTCATGAGTGATTTTGAATCCATTTTCTCCTGATATAAATTGTGCTTTTCATAGCTTCACTGTTTCACTTTATGTGGACAGTCCTAAAATTATGGCACAGTGAGGAAAGAAAAGGCCTCATTCTTTACTGTCCTGGTAAGACTCGTTCTCCTTCCAAGAACTCATACAAAGCTTTATATACTTATAATATTTATTTCTTAGTCACATATTGTACCGTAATACTTAAGTCTTATTCTATTAATTATCATTTAATAGCAATATTGGTAAATGGTGTATTATTCACTTTCCAATTACATATTTTTGTCTTGGTATTTAAAATGAGCAATGTATGGAATGTACACAATGAGTGTTCACTATCTACCAACTCAGAAAGGCGTTTTCCGGTGTATTTTTGTAGACTTATTTCAGAAGGTCACAACGTGGATATTTTCCGGTTCGTTGAGTAAATAACAAGAAATACCTCTCTCCTCATTTCGCTTTGTAAGCCTCATTCTATTATCAAACAGGTTTATTTCAGCATACTCAAAATACATAGGTATGAGAGGGGTAGTTTTTAATCCAAAATAATAATACGATGGCTGTTCAAAAAGTTCCCGAACTTTATTTATTACAGCACAAATATTTCACTTACAAATTATTGCTCCGTGTCTCCTTAAAAGTACTCCCCACCCCAACGTATACACTTATCCAAATGGTATTTCCACTTTTTGGAACAGTCTTGGGACGCTTCTTTCGGACTGTTCATAAGCTCTTCCGTCGAATTTTTCTTTATTTCTCGAATGGTGGCAAATATTTTTCCTTTGAGCGGGGTTTTTAGCTTAGGAAATAGGAAAATGTCACATGGAGCCAGGCTTGGTGAATAGGGTGGTTGAAGAAGCACAGTGGTCTTGTTTTTGGCTAAAAAGTCACGAGTTGCTCGTGTTGCTCCTGGTCTGCTGTCATAAGGCGAGGCATGAATTTGTCCTCGCCTCGATGGATCCTCAATTTTTTTAGTTTGCCAAACTTTTCCAGAGCAATACGACGGTCACCAAAACATCTCCAGATGTGGGCAATTTTTGTATTTGAAGAAAATGCTACGCTATATGCCACCATTTTAATAATATCACAACTTATATTTCATTACTGTTATGAAATTACACAAAGTGATGGCTTTTTGTACCGATTTTGTGAGAAAATTTTCAGTATAGTTGAAAGTGAGAGTGAAGAAACATTCAGTATCAAAATCATAAACATAGTTATCTAACATATGTACGAAGTATAATAATGCTTAAAATATACAAAAAGAACGAATCAGAATCGTTTTTGCTCGTTGTTCCTCTCAAAACACGAGAGCGTAACGGAGGACGGTGCTCCGCCGCGCGGATTTGGCCCTTGCAGCGTTGTCGAAAAGTCGACTTTTATATTATTGGGGCAAGATTTTATTTCAGATTCCCATTAAGGAAGGTTTGTAGCTTATCGTGGTGTAAATAACTCCGTGTCACACGGTGTCTCAATCTACTATTTTCCTCGCTTTATGTAAAAATTTGTTCCAAGGGTCGGCCATTTTGTAATGTAAAGTATATAAATATTAAACAGCACTCATTGATACTAAGTCTCACGAAGGACAAAGAAAATATTTATAATATGGCATCATATTTTACCGGATGATTTTCCTAGTTTGGGTTCACAATCGACTCGAAGTTGAAGAATTTCGCGAAAAATCGGAAACGGGAAATTTTCGCAAACATTGGTCAACTTTGACCTCCTGTATAAATTTAATGTTAAGGATCGAACGTAAATGACTTCAATAGTTGTTTGCAGGATTTATTCATAATCAATCATGCGAAGTTTCGAGGTCCGCACTCAAGAAAAGCGTTTCGTATTTTTGGCCAGCTTTTTTCGATTCTAGCCCACTGTGCGGTGTAAGAATATTCGAAATTTCGAATTATTTTTTAATTGATTCAGTGGTGAAAACCTTAACTTTGTGGAATTCTGTAATAGGAATTACGCTGAATGATGACGAATATTATTGTTTCAAACCAATCGTCATTAAATTATATTCCGTGACATTTGCATTTCACCATGCTTTGAAATATTCCTCTTTATTTCGACAAAATTGTCGAACCGAATCGACATCTTATACTCGGATCGAATCAAATCGAACCAATGATTGTATGTAAATTCAAACGACGGAGAATTATGTTTTCTTTACTCCTTTTTATTTCGTTTTTTGATTTTTAACGTGAAATTCGTATGACACCTTTATATAAGCACGCTTCTAATCGTAACTAATTCCTAATCAAACTGCCTACAGTTATTAAATTACATTTAATCTAATACATTTCCTTATTATAAATTTGAAATACTATTTTATCCGATGACAAAAGCAAGATACATAATAATATTAAGGATCTTTTTACCGATATAATGTTCATTTTCACTGTCAACTCTCGTTCTGCCCCTAACTTATTCCATTTCACATATTTCTTAGATCTTTCAAAATTATAAAACCTTACATTTTTGGAATTTTCTACCGGTTCACAATACAAACACAACCTTGGTACGATCTTTATAAGATAAGTTTTTCAACCACGAATTATTATTTTTGTATATTCATATTTCTATTTTTCTGTTTTTGATATATTTTATGAATTCATTCTTATTTTTAACTGGCATTGATGAATCTGTTTTTCTTCTCATTGTGCTTTTCTGTAACTTTCACTTCAGATGAGACGTCATTGTAATTATTTTTTAAATTTAGGGCATTCACCAGAGCACAATAAACACACTATCATATTTTTTTATTAGTATTATTCGCAGGAGATGAAGAAACTCCAGTTTGGGAATTTCACGAGAATCAAACGAACAAACTATCGTTAATCGAATATTAAGTTAATTCCATACAAACGAGAGAAGAGTGACTGATTAATATTTTCTTCACTATTGTATTTTCCACTACCTGTTCCAGCGAGTAATCGCCATCATCAGGTCACCATAATGAAATCTGAAATCAATAGTGGAAAATAAAATAGTGGAAAAAATCCACCTCGTATAGGTCTCTCTGAAAAGACATTATGAAGGCATATGAACCTGCGGTCAATAAATTCGTTTCTTTAAATGATATAATAATTGAATGCGATTTGATTTTGTGGCTATTATTCAATGAAATGACGATTAAATGGGAAACTTTTCCAGATTTCAGGTTTTGAGCCAAACAAAGTCGAGATTCGGCAAATTTCGAATGTCTGACGGTAATCTGTTTGGAAACTGCTCGAAAAATCCGCAGAAGAGATCCCCTTAAAGCAAAGCCATGTCATTAGGAAAGGGATCCTCCTCGGCATGCTCATTATTATTTCTTTACGAGAGGCACTCAGCTCGTTAAAAAAGGGACATTTGGAAAGGGTTGTCCACTGGGAACAGAGTGGCGAAAATGAGGGAGTTAATTTGAATGAAAAGGGAGTCATAGGTTCAGTCTGTGGCACAAACAGAATGACAAGGTGTTGAGTACAAATGGGAATTCGGAGGAACATTTGTGCATTTCAGTAAAACTCGTTTAAGGCGCTATCCCGTTTAAGACGCTTCTTTCTCTCGATTTCTTTCACACTTAACTAATGATAACACTTAAGCGGATATATTCCATCCCCACAGCAATTCGCTTTAGTCAGTCTTCTGCTTGAGTTGATTGACCGAATACTGTTTACATTCATCTTTCCCGATTGTATCTCTGGTAAAAATTGCCTCATTGTGGAGTGAAAGATGGCCAAAAATAAGTAGCAAAGAAAGACACTTTCCTTGCATTAAAAGTAAACATGAAATATTAAAAAGGAAACCAATATTACCCAACAATGAATCGCGGACTCAACAGATGTGGCAAACCTAAGAAGATTCCTTTTAAAATTTATAGCTTTATTTAGAAATTAAAGAGATTCTCTTTTTAAGTAAAAGAAAAAATGATGATATATATCATCATCATCAGCCATTTTCAATCCGATGTCAGATGTAGGCCTCCCCAAGCGCTTTCCAATTCTTTCTATTCTGAGCTTCTCTTTGCCATGTCACCCCTAAGTACTTAATGATGTCTCTGTTCCATCGGTTCTTTGGTCTTCTTCTTGGTGTCTTCACATCTCTCGGTGCCCAGTTCAGAACCGCTCTTGTCCAACGGTTGTCGTTTCTTCTCGCCACATGGCCTGCCCACATCCATTTCAGTGACCTTACTTTATCTATGATGTCTGTCACTCCGGTCTTCATCCTCACCCAGGTGTTGCGTTTCCTGTCTCTTTTTGTGCATACATCGTTTTACCCCTGAAAAGCATCTTAACCGGGTTTTACTGTATGTTGAGGAAGAGATATAAATAAGATGGTCTTTGTGAGAGTTTTTTAGAATCCATTCTTTGAAGGTGCCCATAGATTGCATTTATTCTTTTTTCTCGTAATTATACCTGTGGTTTTCTCAATTTTTGTATAAAGTTTGCTACTGTGGCGTTTTCCGTATCGTTCCTCCTCTCTGAGTATTTTTTTCTTAATATGTTTTTTCAGTGATTTCTAGTTTTTCTGTCATTATTTTCTTATTAAAACGTGCTGTCCTATACAGCCTTTCAGGGTGAATTACGGCTTTATAATGTCTAAATCATATTATTATTATTATGAAACATTCTATGCTTCAGTCAAGTAAACGAGAAAATTTAAAGTTAAAAAGGAACATGATTGATTGAGTTGATTAGTAATTTATGTCGTGGAACATGAAATGGTAAGAGCAAATGAATTATGAAAGCAAGCTTTAGGAGTAGATTTAAGGGCATGTAAGAAAATTATAAAGGAATGTACCGTATAATGAGATTCGGGATCGAGTTAAACACAGGCACGGCTATTTTGGAAAGCCATGCTACAATTGGGAAAGATAGTATCATATATATGTAGTAGAAAGTCTTCTGTGTTAGAAACAACAAGGAGACGTAATAAAAGAGAGAAAACTAACCATCAGGTTAAGTAGCAGAAGGCGCTTAGGAAAGTGTACTACAATAGGTTGAGAGGAAGGGGTTTGGCGAGAGGGTAATGGAATACATTGAGGCAAAGAGATGGAATATGAAAGGAGAATCAGAAGACATAAAGGTCATCAAATCCTTGCCGAAAAATAAAAAATGGTTTAAAGTAGACTTTGGAGTTTTTTGTAAAAAATGGAGTGATCGTGTAAAGTTTTGCTATTATTTGGATATTGTGTCATGATTGAAATGAAGTGATACGAGGCTTGTCAAAGGAACTATGTTTAATGACGTAATAGTAACCAATGGATATATGTGATGCAGATGTATTTGAATTAACATTTTGAAAGGGTTGCCACTTGACGAAATTGCGGAAAATAATAATAAAAAATTAACGAAACTATCTCCATTTTTATCTTCTCCGATTCAATTAATCCGATAATTGTGTTCTTTCCTTCTTTCTGCCTTTAGCTATTGTAATACGCAATGGAAGAAGTTGGTAATTTTAAATTTTGCAATCAATTCCAACCGTAAAACCGATAATAAATTAAACAATAAATTCTTGTTTTCTTCTTATCATCAAAATCATAAATTTTTATAAGACAAACAAATGCGTGTGAACCCCACTGTGACGATGAATTATAAAGTTTGGTGGGGAAGAGAAATAGTATTAAAGGGAAAAGATGATGTGAAGTAGGAAGTTGATAATGAGAGAGGGGACCTGGCGAGAAAGGTCCTAAAGTGAGAAAAGTTCCAAATGAAAGGAAAAATGCGCGGGAAAATGAGAATAGGATGTAGAGTTAGGGAAGGCAAGTTGCAGTCGAGAAAGTAAATGTAACGTAGGGATTTTCTCCGCAGACACCTCAAGCCAAATACAGTAAAACCCGGTTAAGAGGCTTTTGGGCTGACTCCCTGCTCTACGCCGAAAGGCGGCTTGCAGGGTATGAAGCGTCTTAAGTGGGATAGTACCGGCTTGTGTAATGATGGTCGGACTAAAAAATATTTTTGAAGAATGGACGTACAAAAAAAGTGTCTTAGTTACTTAATGTTGGTCATTTTTCTATCTACTATAAAGCAGTTTATACCACAATTGGGAAGGAATAACGAATTTTCTAACAGCAGTGGTGCCTCCGTGCAACTTCTCCGTGACTTACGAAACTCCCTTTCTGATTTATTCGATACAAGTTGAGAAAGGAAACACCGCAAATTTTTAATCTAACGGTATGCCCTGAGAAAAGGTTATTAAGAATATCTCAGAATTCGTTTCAGATGGATAGATATTGCTCTACTTAGCGATATCTTAATTTAATTCTTACAGTATTATTCATTCCAAAAATCACCATTCTAGAGATGATGCAAAGCATGATGATGACGACAAAATCGATAAATTTTTAAAAACTTGGGTCAATCGAACGTGGCGAACGAAAGCAGTTGCATTTGAGGACATCTTAAGCGGTATTTTTACCCTGTGTTTCGTTTGAAAGGAAAAAACCGCGTATGAAACGGAACAGCGTCTAAACGAGTCTTACTGTAGTCAGTTTGCACAATTATATTTTGAAACAATCGGAAAGCGTCTCCTTCCTTTGAAGGTATCTTTTTCCTCCACCATCAAGACTATCTCAAAGTCCAATTTCTATTTGAGGAGAGAAAGAATGCGGGTTGTGCTACAGGCTTTTGAAAAAGGATTTCGAACTAACCTTAATCAGTAAAAATGTGTAAACAAATCTGTTTCACGGTTTTATATCAGCATACTGAGTCATTTGCTTTTAAATTCATTCTCCACTTTTAAATTGATGCTCTTGATGACTCTAATTAGAGAAACTACCTCTAAACACTCCTGAAATGGCGACTCAAGAAAGAGTATTTCTCTGGAATAATTTTCAACCTGGTATACACTTTTACATTCACAGTGTTTACCTGACCGTCAAATGTTTCATCTCACTTTCCAGCAGTAAATTGAAATATGCCTCCTGACAGTCCTTCACAAAGATATAAAAGTTATTTTCAAATCAAACTGAAATTATATTTTAATTATACGATACTTTGAAATGAATTCGTATTAACGGCTTATGATTTCCAGTCGTTGATCAGACCTCGAAATTTTTCTTTGTGTTTGGTTCCCCATTATACAAAAGTGCTAATTTATGCGTCCACATATGCTAAGATATATTTATTTGCTTTCATTCCCAACATAACACACAAAACATTTCGAGAAAAAATAATACAAAAGCTTTTGTTGCCTTAGCTGACGCAATCCTCATAGAAGTATAATTTTGGTGGTTGCAGATAATGTAAAAATATTCACAAATAAAGCACTTGAGCAAGTTAAATAATATAACAGAGAAATGGACATTAACCATTTAATTTCAAAATAAATTTAAATTAAGTTTAAATTCATAATGAAGTTCAATTTCCACAACATCTCGGCCGTGGATTTTAACTTTAAATTGATATTGGGAAGAATAAGGAAACTGAAATATTTTTACTGCATTTTCCTTTTCGATATATAATAGTGACATTTGTATATTTTTAGCCCCAGTAAAACAAAAGATCTCTTAAGAGCAGTTATTCTAGACTTGATTAAATAAACATTGGATTTCTTCGGATAGTATCTAAATTCGCTGTCACTAATAGTAGAATGTCTCAAAATTAAGTTACTTCATCTTTCGCAAAGCATACATTTCGGCGTAAATTTGTCTCGTTGCATGTTTACTGACATTCTTCCTATAGACATACATGCATTGCCTCAGAGAATTAAGGAGAAATTCCTCAAACCCTTTTTTCAGTTCTTCGAATCGTTGTCGAGTGAGAAAAGAATATAATCAACATTGAGGGCAAAAAATCAGTTTGAAATTCAGAGAGGCAATAGTTCATCGATCATAAAGATAATGGAGTACATTTATCAATATTTTGTGTCATGAATTGAGTCAGAATATTCGTCATTATCTTTTCCACTACACTATAATGTATTAACTTGATTTGCAGAAGAATTTAAATTACTCATCTTCATTGAGAAACAAAAATACTGCTCAGACTCAACTTCGTTCGTGACTAAAGAAAGGAAAGAAATGAAGACACGCAGTCATAATATGCCGTCCTCGCCCTTGTTCCTCACTCCACCACAAACACTTCCTTAATCAAGCGGGCCTAAGAGATCACCACACACGTTTCGCTACCTCAACTATTTGCCGGATGATTTAAGAGCCGCGCATTCCTTGGGCGTTTACCACCTCTTTTTTTCTCTCTAAAGAGGTATTAATTATAATAATTTATTGCAAATCACAAAATTGCAATCACAAGTCAGCATTAAAATTAACCTTGTACTACTACGGCAAAAGATAATGTGAAATAGATTGGATTTTCCTTACGTATTTTTAAAGCATTTAATGTGTTTCTTAGCCAAAAAATGACTTATCATTAGGTTCCTTTCAATAAAACAGAGAAAATCTACCTTGCATTAAACTAAATTTAAATAAATAAAATCTGACGAAAAAATACAGACAAGTGCCTTTTCTATATATAATATTACATTATACAAGCTGAGAAAACATTATTATGTACTTAATATGCATTAAAACATATTTTTAACATACAAAAGATAAGTCTTTAAAAATTGAGTCGAAGAATGGCAATCCTGACATATTTTTAAGCAACGGACGTGTAGATAAATATCCACATTTCCTTGCTAAGTATTTGCAAATCGAATACTTGAGTGAACGAAACATACTATCGGATAATAAATTACTCTCAAATTTGTCTATGAGAGTTTCTTTCTTTAATTTTAGAACGATGGTATCAAGAGACAATATATAGATATTTTAATTTGCTGAAATTAGATGTTTTAACTCTGCTAATTAGATTAATATGGCTGTCCTATCAATGATTACTTTAAGTCAGGTTTCAAGAAAGTGCTCAAAATCACGTTGATTTGGTCAAATTATGTTGGATTTAAGCTAAAAATCATGGGTATCTTTTATTAATCCTACTTTTAAAGTCGAAACAAGCAATTGTTTGCCTATGGGTTTCATAGAGGTGGCATTCCGTGAAACAATCCACATTGCTCATCTAAAGAAATATGATTTTGTTTAGAGTTTAAACTTCTCACTAAAATTAAGAAATTAATGCTTTAACGGTGAAAATATTATCAAAAATGAAAAAAATAATTACAGACATGAAGATGGACCCAATTAGCAGCATCTATTTATATGTGATTGAATGTTATAAGATTAACTATCTCAATTATCATGTTTCCTAAGAAACTGATTTGGTTGGATTTAAAAAGATTTGAGTCCGTATTCATGAAGATACGCTATGTTAACCAAAACGAACGGTCTATTTAAACGATCCTTTATAATAATTAAAAAGCCTGCTTCAATGGGAATATTATGAAATTGATTATTACTGATCGGGGCCATTACGTTAGTTGCAAGTAAACGAAAAGAAATCGTTAGTACAGCAAGACGAGAAATTCTTTAAATGAATTTCCAACTAACTTTGTAGAATTCTATATCATACGTCAGTAAGACGTTTTCACGAGTAAACACCTTTAATAACTGTTAAAAATATCACACTGTAAGAATATTTACAGGAATATTATTTAAATTGTTTGGACTGACTTGTCGTGTGGTGTGTTTTTACGAAGTAGTATTTTTCAAATTTATTAAACCAGGATTTAGTTTCCTCATTTTTCCCGATATATTTTTAATTTTCAATGAAATTAACAAACTATACATTCATTTCCCTCGTCTATTTTTGCTCAGATATTATAAAATATAGAAAATTTTGAAGCCCAGATTTTTTCCTGAAGATAACAAACTTTGGCGTTTGGTTTTTATTCACAGTCAACTAGTATATAATAATTCGTACATATCATGTTTAAAAAATCATCGAAATAAACTGAATCAAATCCATCTTTCAAGAGAAAAATCTCATTAATGTATTTCCTAGCGATCAAGTTTTATAATTAATAACTGATAAATAAGAGGCTCTACAAAAACATTTTATATGCTAATTCATGTAAATGAGTTTAAATGCAATGTATTCTCTGAAGTTGATATTTATCTTCAAATAGATATGTTTTTATGATATTTGTAACCAAACGAGAGAGGTGAAGTCATTTTCTAAAATATCACTTTGAAATTCTGAGAAATGTATATTTTCCATTAAGTTAATAACGTGATATTATAGAGGAATTTTCAATACGAGAATTTACATTTCAAAGAAAGATTCACAGCTCAAAGGAATGCAATAGGGGAATTAAGGAAAGGCCCAAAACGATGTAAAATCTTTATTGTTCTATTAATAAAATTATATATCACTGCATTCAAGTAACGCTCGAATGCACGGTTAAATTAGAAAATAATTTCATTATAAAAAAGAAAGTATAATATGCTCGTCATTATTTTCCAATATTATCGAATATTTAGTGTTTTTCATATCATTTAAGCTTTTATGTTGAGTATATAAACTATTAGAATCGTTTTCAAATTCAAAATCAAAATATGCCTTTGACATAACTAACCATAAAGGCTTTTTAAAATAAAAAATAAACAGCTTTAATCATTAATTATCAGTTACTAATCAACGCATTCAATGAAATTCACTTAATTGAAACGCCAAATTGAAGTAATAAGTGACATTATTATAATTACAATATTTCCTGTAATTAAAAGTTTCATTCATTAACATTTGACTGAAATGATAAAAGCATTTTAGAGGCCTCCTTATAATATCTTAGTAAATTGTGCACTTCATACTATCAGACCAAATATCAAATATAATTCGGACAGAGCGTTCATCTTTGATGAATACGGATTCGATTCCCGGAGGGGGCGAAATGACCTCAGCGAAGCAGACGAAATACCACCACTACTAAAAATATTCAACGAAAGTATGGATACTTCGTTAATAGAGTAACGAAATTAATATCATTAATTTAGGGAAATATCTGTGATCAACAGCCCTTCACGATTCGACTCGATATACCTTTTTTCATACTTAATAATTTAATATAGTGTAGTATTTTTCAGCTATCCGTAAAGTTTTTGTCATTGACTCAGCATGAAGTCGCACCTCACTTTACCACGGTTTCGGTTTTGTTCTTTTTTAATTAATAGGTAACTTGTAGGGACATTTTATCACAGCGTGCTTACCGACGAATCACAACGGTGCTCTTGCAAGCCATATCAACGCTGTCAGCGACATATTTATTACGTAATTGAATACAAAAGAGAGGTTACCAAATAGAACGTTAATTTTACAGTTTCAAAACATTAAGACTTAGGCGAAAAAGAAAAGCTATCAAATATCGCGCCAAAAGAAAATATCGGAGTACTTGATTAACTCCTATTCAAGTAGGGCATCAAAATTTAGTTTTACATGTTTATCATTGTTTCCCAGTCAGTATGATGCCTCAAATGTAAACTCTGTCTGCCCGCGTAATTTATTGTCCAATTATCGTAAAATAAAACCTGAAACCTGAAACCTGTCCTCAAGTGTTAGATATAAAGATTAGGAAAAATTGGTTTTTATCGATTTTCATGAAAATGTATGATATTTCAAAAGTACATGATAATAATGTGAATCTTAAAGTTATCATTTAATAAAAATTTTCGAGTTTATGTCCACAAAGGTGATGAACAAATGAATAGAGCGTGAATTTAAATCAAAAGATTTCAATTTTATGGTATCCCGCAAATAAATTAGTGTTAAAACTTAGTTTTTTATTGCTTCCCAAGAGGTTTCCCGTAATCCCAGTTGTAACCGAATTTCACTGCATTTGTTAGCTAGACTCGGTAGAGTAATATTCAAAAATCCGAGCGAGATATTTCTTTCCCAAAAAACATTTCCCTCGAAGCCGAAAATTACGTAAGCGAGAAACTTTTGATTCAAAAATAATTTCCTAGTCTCATTAATCACATCAGCGGCTAATAGGGAGCGATGCAGAACAGCCGCGAAAAAAACGCGAAAGTCACCCTCGCGTGCACCTTAAATCCACACGAATTTAGGAATATTTTCCGCTCTAGTTAACGCGCTAGAATTATCCACGCGTTCTGTATATTTTTAAGTGCTCCGCCGAAACTGTGGAAGGGAATTTTCCCCGAAAGGGAAGTAGAACGTGGAGAGGAGAAACTTTTATTTCTACATTGAGAAATATTCAGAGATGGAACGGAGGAAATAAAATTGAAGAGATGTGGACGTTTGATCCTCGCTCTCGTAGAATGATCGATCCAACGACCTCTGGCAAACAAAGAAATGCCTAAGCACAATGGCGGAGACAATGAGGTAGTTTACGAGTGACGGGAAGAAGCTATGTTTTCATTTGAGAGTAAATATCCTTAACGTGCGAGAGTTCGTTCGAAGCGCTCACATTTCTCTCGAAATTCTGAATGCGGAAAGTTCGCGACTTTTTAGATTTGCCATATGTAAATCCGTGTGTAAGTAATCTATGAGTAGAGCATTGGCGAACTCTTGATGCCAGAAATCGAAAGTTTATGATTATTACTGTAGAAGGCACCGCTGCTTCCTTAACGGCTAAGCAGATCTTAAATAATTATTTAATAAATAAATCTCTAAATTATAATTTAGAGAAAGATATTATTATTCATCACCTTAAGAAGAATTCCACTCAAGAAAATATATCTAAAAAAGGTTGTGACGAAATACAACGAGGATACGGTTAATTACGAAAATTTTGGTATTAAAGTGCCTCGTCGTTAGGGTCCCTATCAAATAATCACATACCGCTCATCTACCCGCCTGTAACGCAAATTATTCTCAGATGAAATTCGCTAATTCTCTGTTGGGTGACCAAGAAGTGCTAACATAATTCTTCCCAAATTGTCATACCTGGCGCAAATTCTTTCATTATAGAGTGAAAAATTATCAAACGTAAGAAGCAAAAGAAGACTGTCTCTTTGTTGGTAAAGCAGACAATTCATAAATACTGTGACAAGAAGACAACCAGTATTTACATAACAATAGTTCGCGAACTCTATTGGTATGTACAGCAGTTGCAAACAAAAGAAGATTCCTTTTTATTTCAAGGTGTGAAGCACTTCTTTAAAAATAAAAGATATTTCACTTAATTAAAAAGAAACAAAAACATACAATATTACAATTATCCCGCTTATAAACAATTTTTCCGTTTTGCCCCTGAAATGCGTCTTAACCGGATTTTACTCTATTCGGTAAAACAGATATATTTGTGTTGTGAGGAAAAACTGAAGGGAAAACGCCCACATAAGAAAGTAACTTAATGTTTATGTAACGGGTGTTCTTGTTAAACATAAAAAGCTATCCAGATTATTACGTCCCATAAGTTATAATTTTTAAAACTTTCGAAAAGTCATTTGGCTTTATCCTCTGTTAAGCATTACGTAAAAGAAACATTGCGATTATGAAAATTTAATTAGATCCAGAAAATATAAAGTCTACAATGTAATTAGGTTCCTATGTCAGTTTTATCGGTTTATATCATTTTCTGAAAATTTATTTATTTTTATATCGAAATGGAAACAGAATCCGACCACAAAATTCTTGTATTTGTGAGACATTTCTGTGACGTCTGTACTTCAATATAAACATGAAAAAGTTTCATTAAGTATCGCGTGAACTATTAAATTATCTCTTAAAGGCTTAATAGAGTGCTACGATAAGTTATACAGTTCAAGATGTCCCAATCAATCCGCGTCGATAAATAACTTTAAATTATCTGACTTCTATCCTCTTCTCTCCTTTTGACCTTCTTGTTTGGGGTGAATCAAATGAAGATATTGAAGAAGCAGAACACCACCGTCGGAGTCGATACGAACTCTTCTATGAAGAGAAAGAGATCTTTATCTACATCTACATAAATACCTTGCAAGCCGTCTTTCGGCGTGTGGCAGGGGGTGTAAACACCAATCGATTGAGCTACTTTTTTAGCCTATTATTATCACGTAATGTTCACGGAAAGAATGAGTCCCTAAAACGACTTGTTCTAGCGTCTATTTCTCTTATTTTGCTCTCATTATCGGATCGGCCGAAGTAACAGGGGGTCGCATCAGTTTTGTCTCAGGGCAGTACGTTAAATTGAAAATTCGCTTGGCGGTGTTTTCTCCTCTCGCAATCTCAAGAAGTAAACACATCGAAAAAAACAGAAAAGGAATGAAATTGGGCTATTGAGCGTAGTCTATGAGTGAGGCTATTACATATTCGTCACTCTTCCCTAATTGTCTAAACTGGTAAAAATTGTTTAATTCTAGGACGAGAACGGCCAAATTCAAGTATTAAAAGATGTTCTTTTAAAAAAGTTAACTAAGAAAAAATGAAGGACAATCATCTTGAGTTGAAATCTAACCATTCTTCAAAATTATGTCCAAAAGGCAACCAGCATTATGAGGATAAGGGAAAACCCGCTTAAGACGCCGTTTTTGCCCTTGAAAATGTCTTAACCGGGTTTTACTGTATTGCGCAGATGTTATTTTTGGAGAGTCCACGAATACGGTCTAAGGAGAACTGAATAATAGGGGAAGCGAATGAAGTTGCTCAGTGAGAATTCGATCGCTGTTTGTCTTTTGTCAATGAGAGCTCCAATTAGCCATATAAATTAATTAGTTCCCCTCTTTTCATTTTCGCCATTTTAATCAACATGATTCAATCTTCGACTTACAGCTGAGATTGGGAATCTGTAATAATTAAAGAATGCTCCGGATTCATTATGCTTCACCTCTGAAATTATAATATGCAATTATTAAACTTCTCTTATGGTTGCACATGTTGTTTAAATGATTTTGGAATCAAATTGGAAACCATCTGATTTAAAAATCAGACCAAATGAGATTTTTGTTACTCATTAAATTTTTTGTTACTTCTTTAAACCATCTTGGAGGCGAAGATTCAATTTGAAATTTCCACATTATTTTTTATATAAACGACCGGAAGCAACGTCATCATCCTGATGATGCCGTTGTAGTCCGAACTGATTCAAGAAAGTATTATCGAAATTACAGAATTGTTCTTTACTTCTTTATAATATCGTCCCACGGACTTTGTCGCACTACGGTAGATTATTTTGATGTAAATTTATCATATTAGTGTGAACTTGATGTTGCGAAATCCAGTGAAACGACGCGTTTTAATAGATCCTGTCATAACGCTTTTCTATTAATTTACAGCAGAAAACGAAAGGATTTTTTGTTTCTAGTATAACGAATTTATCAAAAGCAATGGATCACGACCTCCAAAACTACGCTCAACACCACTCTGATTTATTCGATACGATTACAATTTGAGACTACGACGAAAGGAAACAGTAGCAAATTTTCAATCTTACGACTTCCCGACGAGACCGATGAGGAAGATATCTCAGACCTAGTATAGACTCTTACGGTGGAATTCCGATTAATCTACCGATTTCATGGCACAAAAACAGTCGACCAAACGGGAGAAAGAGAAGAGGACGATTGGCGTGTGGAAAATGAGCGTTATCAGCGGAGCATATTAAAAATGTGTGAAATCGGCGAGAGAACGGGATTTACTGTAATCACTAATGCTGAGTTTCAAAGAGCAACAAATGTTATCAGGATGGAGTGTTTACAACCGTGCTCATGAAATTATTTATTCTGTGTGTATGTTAGTGATACAAGATACTCCGTCTTGAGAAATCTCGCCAAATTAAAGTCAAACTCGAGACTCTTTCAACCGACTAAAACAATCGCCAACAAATCAACGTTAAAAAGAATGCATCTCGATGAGAATGCGACTCAGGAGAGGATTCTACTATACCGCAGAAGCGTACATTTTTTCAAACGCTCTCCGATTCTAAGGCTGTCTGTAACCAAAGCTTCGACTCCGACTTTCAAAACAAAAGAAAACCTTCTTCCTTACAGGTTGCAATTTTCCTTACTTAATTTTCAATTTTCTTGTACTTGCTTATCGAAATCCTGTTTGTAAAATTACTTACGATGATTAAAATTCTTAAAGGTCTTAAAAAGTCTTTATTTAGGCGAGATTGAGACTGAAAATTCTGTTTCTCCACCTCGCCTCTCGTAAGATCTAAACGTAAACAATATACGGGTAAATAGAAACATAGTGGGAAACTTAAGAAAGATTGGATATAAAATACCTAAATTATTATCTTAGGAACCTAAATTAATATCTTAGATCGAATTGATTTAACGTAACGTTACTGCTCTTCAGTTCTCTTTCTTAATGAATTAACTATCTCCATTTCGAAGATGGAAACACAAATACTAGACAATCACAGAAATCTATTTCACTAAGAATTAAGTTATTGAGAAATCATAACAAACTATAATCATTCGAAAGAAATGCCATCAAAAGCTGCCTTTTTCACCCACCCGAAAAATTCTGTAATTAAATGCAGATCTCGCTGCGGTATATACTCTTTAAGTAATTAAAAAAGTGATGAAAGAGAAAACTTATTCAACCACAAACAATTTGCAGCGAGACTGAATGGGTGTCACCCAAAGATTCGTCTCGGATGATAAGGGACCTTTAAAACAAAAGATATTGGGGAATAAACGAAGCTGAGCTGACGGTTATGTTTAAGAAAAGCTTTCGAAAGATCCTTTTAAAGAAAGTGATGTTTATCTTTAGGAAAGTTATGCTGGGGAATTCGAGATGGAGCCACTGCAGTACAATTCAAAGAAAATAGTTAAAAGGTCGGTTTTATGATTAAATAAGCGGAATTTAGTAAGAAATATTTTCATACCTTTCTATTATGTTGTGATTGTGTACTCACTGTCAAGTCGTTAAATTAAGGGTACACTACGTTTCTGTTCATATAATATCGCATTTCCGTTTATTTTCGACGTTTTTATACTAACCTTAATTGATTTTGTATATGAACATGGTAGGTAATTACAAGAGATTTTTTAAAATTTCCTTTATATTCATTTAATTTTTTATTTTTTTATCATTTCGATCCATCAGATAGCCCAAATTTTTAGTAATTCATGATGTTCGTTTGTTTTTTATATTTGTGCGAACGTATCTACTTTTAATAAAGTTTGCATGTATGGATTTATGCTTCCAGTTGTCTCAACCTGCCATTTCGTAAAATTCAGTCTTAAACTTTCTTTAGGTTTCGCAGGATTTTCACATCCCTCTTTGTTTGAGTATTTTTCCCAAACATAAACTTAGGGTTTCTCAAGCCACAAATTAGTTTTCTTTTTTCGACTTTTTTTAAGTTGTCTATTTCTTTAAAATGTGATGAAGATTTATATTTAAGAAGAGATTATTTAGTCCCTTCTCACCCGAATAAAGACCTATTATTATTTTAAAACTATGAGAAATAAATTTACATTAGCACATACAAATATTTCGATTGAATGGAAAATTATAAATATTAGTTTACATCAATCGCCATTTGTAGCCTTTTGGAGTATTCTGGAGATAAATAAATATTCTTCTTTTTTGATTATTTTTTATTTAACTCTAGAATACCCCATTAATTCAATTTTATGAGAATCTAGCAAATGACCTCTTTACCCAGATATTAATGGTATTTTTAATGATTTTATTTTAGACATTAATCGATTCAAGTTGATTTCCACTTTTTTATGTATTCATTTGCTGTTCAGAATTCTAAACTGAACGAAAAAAAACTTAATTTTTGGAAAGAATCTAGGTCTCGCATAACATTCATTGCCTGTTATTTTCTCTTCCGGTCTAGCTAATGATAAATTTTATGAAATGAAATGCAAACTCATTTTCATAGGCTTGGAGAAACGAATTCAAATTAAATCAATATCCTCTAATACTATTGCAAACAGAAGTATTTGTCTACTTTAAATACGGATGAATAGTAATAATAATTTTACACCATATTTTACTCGGATCCCCATTTGTGTGACCCTTTTGAATTATATGAATAAAAAAACCATTTGAATTATATCAACTTAACCACACCCTATGCCAAGTTTTCTACAACCTTTTAGGCAGGAAATTGAGTGCGAAGCTAATTACTGAAACTTAGAGAACATTTTTCGCTAATTAAGGAAAGGCATTTATTGAAGTTTCCGAGTCCACACATTAGCCACTAAAATGGAGACGAATAGGCAAATTTACTTACGTCTGAACTTAATGAAAGTGCATTTTTAAATTCAATAGAAATTACTTATATCCGAAAAAAACTAGCAGGTTACGATAAATTCGCTATTTTATAGGGTGCCAATTAATTAATTAAACTATTACATAACTTGCACTCGTACGTTAGTAAGAAGTTTTGAACTGCAAAGAGAATTTATTTCTGCAGAGATTACCATGTGAGCAAAGTCACGTAAATGCTAAATCAATGGAAAATTTTATGCAACGAAATAAGATTAAAGTCAACTTTATATTCCTTTAGCTTTACGTAATTAGTTTTACAAATGATTTTCTTAATACCCAAAATAAATTTGTGTTCTTTCGAATGATCTTCCAAGACTGGAAACTAACTTATGCTTGGAAGAGAGTTTAGAGAGAAAAAGAAAGGAAATATTGTTAAGGAAGGAGGAACATAAGAATTATCATTAAATTATTGTCCATCTGGAAACCTCAATATCGAGAGTTTTATCATTACGCCGGACGGACTGAAATTTAGAGATTTAATTTGAAATATTTTAGATAATTTGAAGTTGAAATACCTTTTTCGGTGAAATCTCTGTTCCTCCCCCTTGTTCTTTTCCTCGCTATGCTCATCTTCTGTTGTTAACATTTTCAATTATTGCAAGAGTATAATTTAAATGTGTCATTTTATTTGTAGGTGTCGTCATTTTCTACGAGTTTTCATTAATATTTCAAATATCGATTATTTTGACTTCTTACTTCATCATAGTGACTGAAAAGCATCTAAAATACTCATTAGCTATTAATCGCATTGTGGTATTTCAATTTTACTTTGCATTTACTTAATACTTCATCGAGGTTGACTATGCATTATAATTTCGGTTTATTGTAATTTTTTATACATTTGATTGCACGTTGTTTGTGTGCTAGTTATTCCTATAATGTTGTATTTCTCTGGATCATGATGAGGAATTTCTGTACCTTTTAGCTAACTCTATCAGTAGGTTTTCATCCCCCCGTTTATAGTGTGTTGTACATTATTTTTTCTCACTTAAGTTATATTTTTAACGCACAACTAAATTCATCATTCCTTTTATTAGTACTATTGAATTGTTATATTTAGAATGTATTAAATAGACGAAGAGACTTTACAGTCTCAACTTCACCTAAAGCAATTACGCAATTTATTTATCTAATGCGAGTGGGAAAATATGAAGTCTTATCGTGCAAAATGTTTAGGCCATAAAACTTAGCTCGTTTATTGGTCAGACATGTAAGTCAGATTGTTGTAACTTAATAAGTCACTCGAACTTAGGTATATTAAACACAACAAAATAGCAATCCTTTAATTCTCTCCTGCCATATGTAACCACATTAATATTACCTTTTACCAGCCTTTCCACTAACTTTTAAAATGATTTTAGAAATGTAATAACTTCAATATCTTTTATTTTCCTTTTCAACATTTTATGGAAAAGAAAAATAACCGTTTCCAATAATACTTCCAATAACAATACCTATCACAAAACATATAAAATACTTAAACAGAAAAATCGATTGCAGTGTATTTTGTATAGTAAAAAAAAAAGATTATCATCTCTCCTTTGCCTCTCAAATCTCTTGTAGAACTCTCAAGAAGAATGGGAAATTAATTTCTTGATGCATTCGATATTTTAATTTTATGTAGCGAATTTTAGCGCGAATATTATGAGCGAACCGCATATCGATCGGTTTCTCATTTAAATTTAACAGTCATTGATTTGCAACATCTACAAAATTTAGGACTTCGCTGAGTGCTCGGCTTCATAAAAAAGTCATTCGAGCTGAATCCATCATGGGAGTTTACTCCCTCAAATATATTACCATTTTCAGCTTTTAGTTTACCGGGACAGACAGACTTTTCATCTTTTATTTACTTGGCCTTATTCCGTTATCTTAGATGGATTCTCCCGAGCACACATTCAGAAATTGTACCACTCTAAATCGATAAGAAATTGATAAAACATTTTTGATTTGAATTTATTCGATAGCTGATATGAGACGGCATACTGATAGTTGTGAAAGTATCGTTATTTATTTATGTTAATATGCCGCTGCAATTGAAAATTTCCGCTGGCCTTTGTCTGCCCAAAGTTGAGAAGAAAACCTCTCCAAAAACCTCCCGTAGACAACACATAAGAGCATGGTTTTTCATACAAAAATATACATTAAGTATTATATAATGTACAATAACATATTTGTAAGATACATATAGTGATATAAATAATAGACAATTCGATAATGACTAATATAAAACACTATAATGTAATACGGCAATACACGGAAGCTTATGAATTTACAATAAATACTACATTTTAAATCGTTCGAATTGTCACAAAAAACAACATGTATGTAGTTTTAAGCTTATTATAGAACTTTATTACTATTATCGACATTGATATGTTAACCAGGTAAAGCGTCCCATTACCCCTATTAACGAATGAGTATTTTGAAGAAATTTCTCAGTTGGTTGTTATCTCTCTCTACAGATATTTGTGTTGATGCTCTCTTATTTAGATTTGTTTGTGGTTAGAGGAGAAATAATGAGAGAGGAGAAGTGACGCAAAGAGTTGCATTTTCTCCTCAGACATGTCTCACGAAATATATCTTAACGAGCGCATCGTTTACATTCATCAGGGTAAAAGTAAGAAGATGAAGGCGAATCCTTGCCATTAAATGAGGTTAAGGCAACATAAGGGCGTGCAATCAGGAAAATGTCCGATGGGACCGGGAATCGAACCCGGGATCTTCCTCTGTCCGGGAGGCTGTTTTGACCAACTAAGCTATCCGATCAAAACAAATACCGGATAGAGGAAGATCCCGGGTTCGATTCCCGGTCCCGTCGTACATTTTTTAAGTCCGTTTCTCCATAGGATTTTTCCTGAGTGCACGCCCTTATATGCTAAGTTACCTTTACCCATTCCTTGTATTTCCTTAAGGTGGGTCATTCCTTTACACCACTTTGTTTGGCCGGTGCCTCTATGAGGACGATGCCGCACAATCGGACGAAACCACATTATCGCATCTTATAGTATCATTTCTATCCGTTATATTTTCAAGAATGTAATATTGAAGAAAAGTGTTGCTCGTTAGCTGCAGAGAGATTCTATGTCTATGAAGGAACAGAATCCTCATAAAATATGCGACGCTTATGTGACGCGCTCATTAACTTGGGCACCAAAAAATCTTTCTGAATAACTCGTCAGTCAGCTCAGCTTAAATTCAGCTCAGCTGTATCATTTCACTGACGAAGAGAATTTATTTTCTCTATGAAAGTGAAGAGTACAACTAAAGTTGTCGACAAAGTGAGCGAGAATTTTTATTTATAATATCAAGGAATCAAGTCGTTTCGATTTCTGTATTACGTATTTTAGAAGTTTTTCATTACATGGATACATATATTCTTATTTTAAGGTCACAGTCGTCACAGTAAGAAATAACTGCATTCTTCCATCGCACTGTCATAGAGCCTAAAATGCTCACTGTTTAATTCCAATGTCAAATACACTTTAAATTATCAATTATTCAGATCTGAATTTTTTATTTTAGGGATCTATATCATCGTAGGTCAATTTTTATTTCGTTCTCGATTGCAATCGATATTTTATATCATAGCAACACTTAGGAAGCAACACTTAGGAAGCAACACTTTCCCGATCGGTTGTAGTAAAATTGAAACAGTCTTATGCATCATTTACCAGGAATTTTCTGTAGCTCGCCTTCATCATTTTACATGGATGACTATTTTTACGAAATCGTTGATACGTCTTACTTTATTTGAATTTAGATGAGGAAGGACATGGGGTGACCTTAAGATCATCCAAAGAATTTTTCCTTAATTTTCTTCTTCCATTCATTCATTGGTATTGAAAAGCTCTTATTAGGTTCTCAGTTTTTAGACAGATGTATAAAAAATGTTGCTAGATGAACTTTGAAATGTATAAAACGCAAAATTTTTCTTTTATCACCAACAAATAATGCCATTTTGAATTATAAGTATAACAAGCAGATAGTGTTACAAGAGGCTGAGGGTAAAACTAATAGAGAATCCTAGATAAATGGCGAGATGTAGCTGGAAGTAGCGACAGAAATGCTTAATTGGCAACTATGATAGCTTACTCCCAACTTAATTTACATAAGCTAATAATAATATGTCTCACAAATGTCCACAGTAAAGTCTGTACGGGATAATGGACTTCATTGGTCTATACTAATACATAACACACAATCACAATATATCCTATGTCACCAGATTATATTAATTTAAATAGAGATGCAACTGGAAACTGAAAGTAATATTTATGTTCCAAAATCTCAAATAAAGCAATTACTGCTCGAAACTTTATCCAAATTATAGAAGAGAGTGAAAAAATGGAAAGAAACTCGACATTTTTCTACAACGCTAGTGTTTATTTTGGATTCCTAAATTACATCTCCTTATTCTGTGAAGTTCACAAAAATATTTGTTGAAGTTT
The DNA here is from genome assembly GCA_036926295.1 of Pachydiplax longipennis. Lineage (NCBI taxonomy): Eukaryota > Metazoa > Arthropoda > Insecta > Odonata > Libellulidae > Pachydiplax > Pachydiplax longipennis. The sequence goes on along the minus strand of JAVFKF010000024.1, from coordinate 4,174,484 downwards.
TGAAATGTCCGAGTTAAAAGTTACATAAAAAACTTTACATGCGTGTTCCCTTTGTTTCCGTACAAAATAAGGGTTAATTACGAGTGTCTAACAGTCTGAATAGCGAAGATAAAGTAACAAGAATATAACACATCTCTAAAATCGTAGCCTAAGTAATAAACTCGAACGGTTGTCCATCAAAGAGATCGCGTGAACAGCAAAATGACATTATCTATAGTTCTATGTACATGTAGCTTCTATTAGTTAGAGATATTCCTCCGGTGGAAAGATTTCTAATTAACTCTATCAATTATATTATGATTAATATTGTAATTTATATAATGATTTGCATTATTTTTATTTTATTATTTATGTTATAATTGATATTATACTTAGGTTAATTATTTACTTTTTTAAATTACAATTTATGACTTTAATGCTTCTAAGAAAGCAGATTAATAATTTTACGTCTGTATAGATTCTTCCACGATATCAAAGAATGTCTATTAATTCATCTTTTAAAATGTCTTCTGAGACAGTTCGTTTAGATATGATAGATTTACCACAAAGTAGATAAATAATTTATCAGTAACATGGCTACAAAACTTGGACTCGTTATTAAAGTATCCGAAATTTAGCGGCCTTTTATATACACGAAGTGAACATTTAGAAACTTGAGAAAATCTCCGATACATCAAAGCGTCTTAAGCGATTTTGCTTACTGCTGGTGTGAAGGACCGTGAGCGCTCGCTCGCTTGAAGATCGCTTCAATCTGCTCGATTCGTTGATTTTGTGGTTCTGCCGAGTTCAGAATCTTCATGCGACTGAGGATGATCATAAATTTGACCAGAAGAACCTTGAATTAGAAAAGTACACAGCTCAGGTTAATGCCAAACAATCTGGGCTTGCTATCTTTGAACAATAATTTTCACTCATTAACCTCGAGAAAATTTCGGTAAAGAAAAATTTAGGGGAAATTCGGGTATTATGAAATACCATTTACATATGAGGCAATACCACAATTCAATATCAAATTTCAACTATCTTTGATTGGTTATTTAAAGTATAAAATTATTTACGAAATTTTATCACTTCATTATCATCCACGACAATTGAGGATATTTTAGAATTGGAAAGACTAAATTCAGAAAATAGTCGAGTATTAGGTTATGATAATGGACAGAAGTCTATGAGAAGTTGTGATTTAAATTATGAAAGACGCTATTCCCGTGCTCAGTGAACGTAATCTTCTTTTCCAGACGTTAAAGATATTTTGAGAAATTATATTGAGAACAGATGAATAGACTCAGACCGTATTGGATACACAAATCAGACTTCTAATTAGGAAGTTCTCTGTTTTCACATCCTCTGCCATACGCCATATAGCAGCTCGTGTAGTATTAATGATACATTTACAAACATTTCCCTGTCTTGTCGATGTTTCCACGATATTTCTAGTAAATTCAGAAATAAAATATGAGCCTTTTTAAACAGAGCCTTTTAAATATTCTTTTGCTTCTGAAATATTTAATTCATAATTGAGAAAGGTAATAAAAAGCAAATCGTGGAACAAACTTCGTGGATTGGATAAATATTTTAACTAGAATGAACTTTTGTAGGTGGTCTCGATCTTCACTTAATATCTTATGAAATTCCTTACATGAATTTCTAGGACTATATTTGACCCATAAAATACCCTAGACAGTTTCAGACATAATTTGGGACTTACGTGATGCTGAAAGATTATTCATTTGAGAATAAAGATGTTCTGAAAGTTTTCTCAAGTAAAGAAAATCTAAACTCCACAAATAGCAAAATGCTTTTGAAAGTAATACTTTTGATTTAAAATGTGCAAAAATGTCAACCTACTTCTGTTTAGGTGCATTGCCTAGTGCCCAAGGGTTATTTTATTCTTTGATATCATAACTTTTAACATCCGACTCTTCGTTGGAAATTTGATACGATCTCTATCATAATATAATAGCATTAAGACGAACTGCAGGAAGTCAAATTTAAAATTCCTATCATTTATTACTATCAGACGTTTCAATTTGAGAAGGAAGTGATACTAAGGGATAAAGTGATTTTCCCAATTCACTTATCATGCGGACAGGAGAGACCTAAATTGGATTCCAAGGGTTTGAGCCAACGGACTATCCCTTTGTGCTCAAAGGATCAAAGCACTAGGGAATCATTTTTACACGACCTCAGATTCCTGTTTCTTTTTGTAAATGTATCATACGCTTAGGGTAGTACCATATATCGTATCTGACAATATATAAAATGGAAACTAAATATTACATTACAGTATTATAATATATTATATTACGTTTCATTTCTTTACCGTACGTTGCATCGCATTACACAAGAGTCAAAGGAATTCCATTACATATGAAACCGCTCGATGTTTTATAATGAATAGAGTTTCGATATGTTAATCAGACACAAACATTTTGGGAATAAATGCAGCGAGTTATTAATAAACAAGCGAGTTGCTAACAGTCGAAATATTTGTCATTGGAGAGGAAATTAATCTACTTCGTTCATGCATCCGGGAAAAACTCGTTTAATATGCGGTTTTCTTTTGGTCCCAAAACACTTACGACGTTCTGCTATCCGTTTAAAAGGTGGGTTTTCCCTTTTCAGGTGAATGAACTACAGCTGTAGCCAATCGATTGCCTCTTCAAAATTTTGTACATCATCGCCCGTCACACTTCGTCTTATCACAAAAAAATTTCTTTGTATGTTTCTTCTTTCGTGTGACTAATTTTGAGGGAATATCTTGTTTTAGTTTTCTTCTGGACAAAAATTCAGGCGATGCTGGTAAATTTTTTGGGCATAACGTAGTAAATTTTGTCCAAGCAAAAGTTGCGTCAGGATGAGAAGTTTATTGCGTGTTCATCTACATGCGCTTGTACATTCATACTACATTATACGGTACAGTTTATCAAAAACCACGGTTCGTAAGTCGAAATTAAGCTCCTTATCTCCAGGTCATAATGGAGTATGGAAAGAGTTCGAATATAGAATAGTTCGTATTTTGTGCAATTCCAGGAGCCACTGTGCTCTTGTTCTGATTGGTTGATGTGACTCCATGTAAACCTACGACGGGAATGAACTTAATCATCATAATATTTTACAAGTGAAATTTTTTCAAGGGTGACCCTAATTTCTTCTTTCCCCCTTCACTTATCCAGATTTATTTCCTTTCCTCTGTATTTCTCCCTCCCATTCACTTCTTTTATTTCATTTTCCCTTCATTCTCGAGCGATTTGGTTGGGCTTATGGGAGACTTCATTTCCACGTACTTTGGCGGGAAAAATTAACGAAATATTTTCTAGCGCCAGATGCGGCAATCGCGGGAACTACAAGGATTAGTACGTGCTATGACAACACCGCAGAACACATCGTCAACCGGCTAAATTCGCTATAATGAGCAAATCATAATTAAGTTGAAGCCCAGTAATTACTCAGACTTCCTCTATTTCGAACCTTTCTTACGTACTTGGAACGAAATCTCGCGACGTCCGTGGTGTTCATTTCGAAATTTCACAAATAGTCATCGTACTCATGGAAATACTGGTTAAATACATTTAAATTATGAAATAACTCGCTAATCTAACGAAGACTCTCTTTGTGCGAAAAGCAGATCCAAAAATATTGCAACCAGCATTACACAGCCGGATTCTATCCCGCTTAAGACGCGCTTTCCCCCAAAAGCGTCTTAACCGGGTTTAGCAAAAATTTCTGCTTTTCAAACATCGATTTTGATTTTTACTTATCATACAAATCGAGCCAAACTCTTTTTCAGAATCAATTTTCAACACCTTTGGTCCTTTTTATCACCCTCAATATGATTGTTCCATGTGATTTGTCTGACCTGATTGTTCTACTTAATCCTTAATGCAATTCTGTGATTTTCTTTTGATTTTTATACTTTACATAATTGTTTAGCTGTTAATTCTATTAATTCTCTTTTGCTTATCGTCAGCCGTGATAGGTCTCCTGCTGTATGTCGATAGTTGTTTTGATAAATAAATAAAACAATAAATAAATTGAACCGAGTGACCAAACTAATAATGTTCCTCTTCCTTCAGGGATGTGGCGGAGGGCATACCGGTGGACAATCAGCACTTTGTGCTACTCTTCTTATGCACACAACTTTTTCACCGGGAGCTAATCAAGAGCAGAAGACTGGTCCAAGTCGTCCCCATGGACATGTCTGGCTATTACGGTGACTATCTGTGAATAGATAGCATTGAATATTAATCCGGAACAACCTCTGTAATAAACCAAATACATTTACTTCCATTTATTTATCCATCCACCTTGGATGAATTGAGGTCAAAACAGAGTAAAATCCCAACATTCCCGATGTCATCCCGCTAAATACGCGGTCCCTTTCAAACGAAAAACCTGGTAAAAATAAGGCGCTCTGCTTAATACGCGGATTTCCCCAGATGCACTGCTTTAGCCAATCGTTTGCCTCATTCGATAGACCAAATGCTGTTTCGATGCCATCCATACCATATGATGATGTCTCTTCGGTGGAGAATATTTCAGTAAACTGTCCGAGAGGTGACTAATTCTGTCTACACTACCCTAAAGTGAAGAATGGCATTGTCTTTGCCTCTACATACGATTTCTTGGTTTGGATGCCCATTCTTTCTTAATTTCCTCAAGTGTTGCGTGATCTTGTTACGTCATTTGTTTGAATGGCTTCTTTTCAGTTGCTTCAATCTGTGTGTGCTCTCATCCTTTTCTATTTCTCTTCTTAAGCTCTCAAGTGGTCAGATCAACCTCATGCTCTGTTACTAGCTCAGTTTTACTACTCCGAATTATTCCCGGTCGAAATTAAGTTCGTATTTCGAGGTTATACTTAAGTCTTAAAAAAGTTCATGTATCGAAAATTTCGTATTTTGAGCGGTTCGTAAGTCGAAATACCATTGTAGCTTCTATTTTATGAATCGTATTGTATTTTTACCTAATAGAGATATGTGAATTTTCGTCTGAAAACTTTTGTGGTGACTGAAAAAGAAAAAAAACTTCAAAACTTCGTTTCATAATTCACGAACGTTTTATACTTTCTTTATGATTAAAGTACGATCATCAATCAAGTCTCTCTTTTCTCTAAATATCCCTCGGTTAGGAACCATTTCAGATGATACATCCTTCCTTCCCCAATATCGACTTGTCCTTGCTTGTGTCTAAGGAGGCTCTTGTCGAAAGTTTTCTCAACAGCAAACGGGAAGCGACGCTGATTAATTACCCTCGTCTGCAATTGAGAGCTCATCACAGATTCAATGGGACTCGAAATATAAGCTTCAAAGGTTATACGCCGAAGGGTCAGCTTTGAATTGATCACTACACAAACTTTCGTCCAACTGTTGGAAGTATTTGCGATTTACCTGAATCTTCTATTTCCACTTGGTGTTCATGAAACATTATCATTAATAGTGAATTCACCCGTCAAAAGTAAACTTAACTTATAATAAAAACAACAATTAAAAAAATTATTTCATTCATCTGAGTAAACATGATCGCTATTGTGCTAACTGTGACGATCCGAATTGTTTTCTTCTGAAAATTATTTCCCCTGTAAATTTTATATATGGCCAACACAAATAATATTGATGTCGATACTAATTGGTTGCTATTTGCTAAAAATAATGTTCTTGTTTACATTTTATCTTGGAAATCATTACACCAGCAAAATTACCCGTTTCTGAGAACGGTAACATACATTATTTTAAATTTTATTCACAATACACAACGATTTTAAACCATCAATATTATAGAAAGTTATACTATTTGTAAAATATATATCTGATTATTTCTTTCCAGAGTGTACTAATCCATTCCTTACCGTTAAACTCTTCTTCCAAATACATTTAATATTTGCCCATCATTACCATTAAAATGAGAACCAAGTTTAGCAATCGCTTCAATAGTCATGGAGACAGGTTGTCAATAACCACGAATTATACAAATTTTTGGTACATTTTTTCCTAATCTTCGCAGTTTTATATACAAAGCGAAATTACACGACTAAAATAAGAATCTTTATTAAATTTCCTTTCGTTAGTTGGTAGGCTCGATTTCGTAGGTCATTTAATCTGCGAAGGAAAAATATCTGTATAAGGTCAAAATGAAATTTGCGTACATTTCTTATGAAAGTATTTTCGAGCCGTTCGTAGTGGAACCATTATCCTTTGGGCAAAAAGACATCGATTTCTAACATTCCTCTAACACATCATCGAATTTGATATTTGTAATTCGAAAGTAAAGTCCAAAAATGTACATTCAGCATAACGTGTCAAACTCAACTTGGATCAATTTTCAAAAATTTATTTAAAAATCGAGTTAAATTGTGATGAATCATCGATTTTGATGATTTTTTTATGAAGGATTCATTATCATAACCAAAACTGAAAACTAATTGCATTGTTATCAAAAATTTCTCTTCTTAAATGAAATACTATATCTTATTAAAGATATAGTATTCCATTTTCAGTAACAACGATTTTATTTTTCAATGATATTGACGTGTTAAACGATCGTCAAAAGCAAATTCTCTCATTTGAAACGGTGACGTTTCGACGGTGATTTACAGTTAGCGATTCTCGATATATTTTCAGCTTTATAAAATTTTCTCTTTTGTTTGTCGTGGCGGATATGCGCTCGAAGAACCGATGTGAAAACGAGGCACAGGAAGAATATATTCTGGTGGGCGCAAAATCTGCTTTTAGAGGGTGACGAATGGGAAAAATGGATGTATGGGGGGAAAATGAAGGGAAGAGATGAGGAATGGAGGAAAAGAAATGAAAGAAGCCACAAAAGGGAGGAAGTGAACAAGGAAAAATGGGAGAGTAGCAAATCGACAGTAAAACGAATGGATGCATTTAAGTTCCAGATTAGTTTTATTAGTTTATATAACCAATGGCATAATCTCTATTTAAAATGGACTCTAAAGTTCACATCAACTCGAATAGACCGTAATTAAATCGATACTTAAACCTAAAGTGGTATTTAAGTGATGTTTGAACCCAATGTAAGCACACAAGATTGCATACATTGAGTTTAAACAACTTTAAAGTGTAACATAAATACCTAATTGAAGCCCAGTGAGTCTAGAATGCAAATTGAAAATCACTTTAAATGCCACTTTAAGCTTAAATATAGATTAAAATATAGTTTATTTTTTCGAGCTAAAGTGAACTTTACAGTTATTATTAATGACAACTTTATATTATATATAATATATTATTACAACTTTACAGAACACAGGAGAATCTCCAAATTTCCGAAATGAAGCCACAATCTGGAAAATAGAAACACCAAATTAATTCACCGGTTAATAATGAACACAATCTGGGGTAGTATTGCATTGTACAGATATATAAGAGCAAGCTGTTTTCAATGATTATCATTCAAATTAGGATTTTGTTTAGGATTACATAGCCTAATTACAACCCACTTTAACGAGAGATATAATATCTCCGGACATTTGACAAGTTCCTTTTATCACTATTAAGTTTATAGGTGATACTCTTTCTCTGGCGCGTCAATCTCACTTGAATGAAAGAGCTCCACGTAGAGACAGTCACTGAGGCAACCAACATGCAAGGCAATATTATTAAAGAAAATTGCAAGAATGATCTTAGCACGTGTGCGACTTATGGGACACACAAAAAGGAGACAAATAAACCCGATTTCAGGAGGCGAAGCGTGATTCAAGCAAAGCAGCCTTATAATCGGGTGGTTCTCATCATATTTTCGAAAGATGGTCTGCTTTTGACGCATAGTCATCCCCAGTTACATGATTTTGGTAATTTTTCACTCTAAAATGAAGCAGATTTTACACAATGGATAAGAATGTTTCAACAGCAGTGGCGAGAGGGCATCACGATTTCTTCAAGCCCACGAAACATTCTGGTTTATTCGATTTGTTTACAAGTTGAAATTGCGACGAAGGAAACATCGCAATTTTAACGTAACATTCTGCCCTGAGACAAAATCGTATCGTATCAGTTCCGATAGTAAGATTTTTTCCTCACAAAATTAGTCATCTCAAAGAAAAAAAAAACCTTTTAAGTAAAGCGCGAAAGGACGGCGACACGATGTGCAACAACTTTGGTTTATCGAACGATTGGCTATAGCGTTCATCTGCGAAAAAATCCGCCTTTAAAGGGACAGAAAACAGCAAGATTGGCGTCTTAAGCGGGAAAAGATTAATGAAAGATTTAGACAGATCGTGAGATTTCAGCGCATCCATGTTTATCCTCCTTTAGTGCTAATGATTTAAATGGAGAGTCCCAATAAGTTGATATGTGTTTGAATTGTCTCCGCTGAGAAAAGGCGAATTATAAGGAATTTCTCTCTAAACGAACTTCCCTTCGGATCCACATACTGTACGAAGAATGAGTTTTACGAAGGTTTTCTTGGCCTTATTTTTTGCCGTTCTACCTTATATTAATTGCAACTGTGAATAACTGCGCTAAAACTTCAACTTCAACTTCTGTTCCACCAAGTTTTAAATACGAGGGTGGGTCAATAAGTCCGTGACCTCGTGAATTTCCCGACTATAAACCTGAATAGTTAATCCTACTCTAGTGAAGAACTATCTTTAAACAGGTAAATGTCAAAATTCTAGATAGTTACGTTACATAGTTTTTGTTTGACAGCCACTTAAATCAGATAGCTACGTGAATTTTGGGGAAAAAATGGGAAAAAGGCGAATTTCATGTACTCTTTAAGCGTCATTTTTTGCGGAAGAAAACCATCATTAAAATCAAAGAGAAGCTAGATAAATACTATGTGGACTCTGCACCATTGATTTCAAAGGTAAAAATGTGGCTTACTGAATTTCTTTGTGGTGGCACAAGTGACGCCGGACGTTCTAGACGCTCAATTGAGGTCTCCATAACAGTAACAAAGGAAAAAATCCATTATATAGTGTTGGCCGATCGGAGATTGAAAGTGCACGAGGTCGTAGAGACCATAGGCATATCATATAGCTTGGTTGTTTCGATTTTGACTGATCATTTGGGTATGAGATAGCTATCCACAAGATGGGTGCCGCGCTTGCCCTCAGTTGACCACGAAAGGTGGGTGTGACAACTTCAAAAGTGTTCTTGGCGTTGTTCAAAAGAAATCCAGATGAGGTTTTACCCCATTTCATAAGTGTAGAAGGAACATGGAGACCAAAATCACACACCGGAGACCATGCAGCAGTCGAAACAGTGGATTCTCAGGGCGAATCGGCGCCTTAGATGACCAAGGTGTATCTGTCAGCCAAAAAAGTCATGGCAACAATATTCTAGAACCCATGTGGTATAATGCACATTGATTCCCTCCAAAAGGGAAGAACAGTAAATGGGGAATATTATTCAAACTTATTGGAAGCCTAGCAATTGGAAGAAAACATTTTAGCCATACAGAAGGATGATGGCACAAGAACTTGCAACAGACAAGCAATACTAAGGACGGTAGCAGAATAACTTGGTAACCTATACAAGAAGGAAGAAAATGCTGGAGAGGAAAACCAAGAAGAAAGCCAAAACCAACGAGATCCCCTCTCTATTCTCCCAGAAGAAGTAACTGCAGCAATAAAGCAGACGAAGAACGGAAAAGCAGGAGGCATAGATGGAGTGTTAGCAGAATATTTAAAACTTGGTGGAACAGAAGTTGCACACGTTTTAGCGCAGTTATTCATTAATTGCCTGAAACAAGGAAGAATACCCCAGGACTGGAATCATGCAAGAATAGTCCTTTTTGCACAAGAAAGGAAGCAAGGAAGTGCTGAAGAATTACCGCCCCATCAGTCTCCTTCCTGTTGTTTACAAAACATTCATGAGGATAATAGCTGAACGGATAAATATTACTCTATCATCTGCCCAGCCTAGAGAGCAAGCAGGATTCCGGAAGGGCTTCAGTACTATGGACCACATCCACACACTACAAGAAATAATCAGCAGGACGAATGAATATGAGATGCCACTAGTACTATGCTTTGTGGACTATGCTCAGGCCTTCGACTCGGTAAGTACCTCCTCTACACTAGAAGCTCTGGAAAAACAAGGAGTAGATGCAGAGTACATCCGTCTCCTACGCAGCATTTATAAAAATGCCACAGCCTCAGTAATGCTACACGAAGTTACTGAAGAATTCAAGATTGAGAAGGGAGTTGGACAAGGAGATTTCCTTTCCCCAATTCTTTTCACAGCTGTTCTGGAGGAAGTTTTTAAAACCTTGGACTGGGAGCAGAAAGGTCTGCGGAATAATGGGGAACGCATCAGTCATCTGCGCTTTGCAGATGATATAGTACTCTTCGCAACCAACGGAAAAGATCTAGCTTCAAGACTTCATGAACTGAACACAGCTGGGCAGAAGATAGGACTCAGGATAGACCTAACAAAAGCAAAGGTAATGTATAATTCTTTTGCAGTGAAAGAACCAATCAAATTTGAAGGGACGCCTCTGGAGGTCAGAATACACATTCCTAGGACAACTAGTAACAACAGGAGAGAACAACAGGATTAACGAAGTAAACAGAAGAATTAAACTCGGCTGGAGTGCCTTCGGAAGAAATGCACATATTCTGAAGTCACAAATGCCAATGGTCTTGAAGAGGAAGGTCTTCGACCAATGCATTCTACCAGTATTGACATATGGAAGTGAAACCTGGGTGTTAAACGCAGCAATAACCCAGCGACTTCAGACAACGCAAAGAAGTATGGAAAGGTGTATGCTTGGGATCACAAGAAGAGACAGGAAACGCAACACCTGGGTGAGGATGAAGACAGGAGTGGCAGACATCACAGATAAAGTAAGGTCACTGAAATGGATGTGGGCAGGCCATGTGGCGAGAAGAAACGACAACCGTTGGACAAGAGCGGTCCTGAACTGGTCACCAAGAGATGTGAAGAGACCAAGAAGAAGACCAAAGAACCGATGGAACAGAGACATCATTAAGTACTTAGGTGTGACATGGCAAAGAGAAGCTCAGAATAGAGAGAATTGGAAAGCGCTTGGGGAGGCCTACATCCGACATCGGATTGAAAATGGCTGATGATGATGATGATGATATATATATATATATATATATATATATATATATATATATATATATATATATATATATATATATATATATATATACACAATAATACACTGAGATCCAATACATGAACATACTCTAGAGAAAGACTCCCTAACAAATAAAAGAATAGAAACGATTAAATGCAAAGATCAACAGATTCCGATGATAAACTATCTGCCTTGATTTCTGGTCAAAGGTAAGCCACGGAATCCAGGCTACATTAAATTGGCTCTCAATAGCACATCTCTTAATGAAGTTTGTCCGAATAACCCTTTCTCATCAACTCGCAGCAGCTTTTCGTTTGCGGGAACACCTTCAAATCCTCAGTAAAAGAAAAGAGGGGAGAGATTAGGAGGATGAGAAAGGAAAAGGGGTGAAAGAGGAAAGAAAGAAAGGGTCCGAAAAAGACTCTCAAAGGAAACATATTTCATTCCGCATTCGAAATTCACGCATCGAAATCATTTTTTCAACAGTTGTTGGAGATATATTTTCTCTTACCGCTTCCATGGTAAGCGTCGACGAGGGATCGCATAAGTGGCAAAGGGACTTCGAATAGAAAACGCTTACTTTCGCTACACCTTGAAATGGTTCGCTGGGTTATGAATTCGGAATATTACATGTGCTAATAAATCATTTGCCTCAGCTATCGAGAGAGTTAGAGTATAGATTCTCTTCCATGCACTATTTTTCAAATTTCCGAACGAAACATCACATAGTGTTATTTCAATCTAAAGTTCTTTCCTGAGACAAAATTGATAAAGAAAATCTGACTTAGTTTGTATCAGTTCCGACAATAAGATACAGATTGTTCTGCTTCGCGATATATTCATTTTATTCTAACAAAAATTTATAATCCAAAGAAGAACTCAACCTTTTAGAGACATTGCGAAGCGGGAGAGTGACGCAGATAATGTATCCATCGAAGGATGCTAACGATATATATATATATATGGGATAGCGTCTTAAACGGGTTTTACATTTCCATAGCTTACTAGCGACATACTTTACCGTCAGCGTCATGAATTCGACTCGATTTCCAAAATATCTGGCGATTGAAGGCGATGGGTTGCGTTCCCATTATTTTGCAGTTATCCGCCGTCGGACGATTTCATTGCCAACTGTCATACGCAGAACGAGCGTGAGGTCATTCGAAAAAAAAAGAGTGAGACAAGGGTCTCTAGCCAACTCCGAAATCGATGAGCCACTCTTTAGACCGCATCACTTGTAGCTTAAATCTCCCACCTTAAAGCCCTGAAAAGGATTTCCATTTACCCCTTCACTCTCCAGACGACACAATTCCATTTTTACGTCCATTCCCAGAACGCACTTATTCCACTCTCCTCTAATCTCTTTCTATTATTTGGGTCGAACACTAACGCTCTCTCTTTAATTCCTGCATTTCGTCGTGTTTAGTTTCGTTTAGCCGCACATGTTTAAATGAAAATGTCGAGGTGTTTAACTGCAGCTCTTAAATACCGAATTAATTCGTAGTAATGATATGCAAGCCATAACTTGAAACAGATTTTTTTCATTCTAGAAGTAGTAAATTAACTTTTAGAATGAACGTGGTTAACGTAAAATTTAACCACGAACGGTAAACGGCAATTCGGCTACCGATTTTTCACATTTTAAAATTTGAAATTAGTAGAGAATAAAGGCATCATCTAGTAGACTGTTATCAGAAATCAGATAGTATTAATAAGCTACAAAACCTGATCAGAAATTTATTTAGTAATGGTAAAGTGCTTGCAATACGATAATAATTCGTACATTGTCTTATTCGTGACGGAAACATTCGTAATCGTTAGTATTTTTTGTAAGGCCGAGATTTTCGAGAGAACTATGACTATGTAAGATGGTAAGACTATGCAAACATCGAGGAAAATGTGTAATTCGGTCTTTATCTTGGCTGTGGTAATATGGAAGATGAAGTCATACTTCAAATAAAATAATCGCATCGTCTCAAATGCATACAGTCTCTACACAATATGCTGAAGGAAAGTGTTGAACTTCGTGTTTTATGAAATAGTCGGGAAAGATGGATTAGTAAAGTTTCTCTTCGGTAAACTGCTGTCTCCAAGAGTCTTAAACTATTTAAACGGTGTCCCTCAGAAAGTGTCATTCGGCATAAGGGCGTGTTTTGTTAATTAAAATTTGTTTTTCCTGTTTGGAAAATTTCAGGTGGTTAGTTTTCGATAATGTTTATTCATTATCCAAGTGATCTTCTTACTTTGAAAATAAATACACCTAAATACTAACAGTTAATTTCAGTAATGCTGTTTTTATAGTTCTCTACCATTCCAATAAACAAAGGGCAATTCTTCTAAAATGGCGGATCGGGTGACATGGAATATTATTATTTCTCTCCCCAAAGTGCAGGAAAATCTATGACGTATTTTAGACAGTTTCATCGAATGTAAGAAGAATATCTTTGGTCGTCCTTTATGACTTCATTTCTAACAAGAATAGGGAAGATGTTAATCAAGGTGTGCAATCCCAAAAAAGGAGGCGTGAAAATAGCGAAATGGCCGGAACTCAAACCCAGGTCTCTCACTTCTCAGGCACGTGTTTTTTCAGAATACACATGTTTATCTACATTCAACATATCTGAATTCTTTCTGTAACATATTAAGGACTAGTAAGTGAGAAGGTAGAGTAGTCCTCAAAGTATTTTTCTTATACATCATTGATTTATCTTTCTACCTTAATTCCCGTTTTCGTTTTGGATCACTATTTTGGTTTTATCTTATGAAAGCAGCGTGAAAGTCAAACGCATGGTTTAGCACCGTGGTTGGAGTAAAAGCTTATTGGATAACTTCTTTGTTTCAATAATAATAGAAAGGCACCCATCGTTCACCTAAAGGTGCTGATGAGTAAAACTTAGTTACTCAATTGAATTTTTCAGCCTAAAAAACGACGCACGGTATGCCGGAAATACTTCTGTCTACGTAGGAAAAGCTATAGAACTGTGGCATTGAAAGAAATCCATGAGAATTATGATAAAATGATGAAAAGATTTATATCCTTCATGAAGAATTCTGGACACTTTCCAAAAGTCTAAGAAAAACCCCTTGGACAGGTCATTCTTTTTTATTATGTTTTATGCATATTTTGAAATTTTTTCCCTTTTAAATATTTTAAACTATACCTTTATATATATAAGCATTGTCTCAAACAACCTATTCTTGTATGATTAATAAGGATATTTTTTTAAAGGAGAAGTCTGTGATGTGCAATTTCTTATTTTATGATAAGATATGAAATGACCTTAGTTGTCTAGGCACCTTCATTAATGTAATACTACTTACTATAATACACGGTGAATTTTTCGATTTTTTATTCCGTTGGCCGCCATGGATTTATTATTTTTATGAGGGTTGTTTTTATAAATCGTGTAATTTATCAAATTAGCGTAAATGTTCTGCTGAAAAATTGAACGATAGTGGTAGGAAGGAGAAGGATTACCGCCGACAGTGCATAAATATAACTGCGGATTAGAGTTCAATTAAAAATTGAATAATCATTGGTTTTTTCCCCGACGCGCCGAATGTTATTTTTAGAATTGGACCACAAAGGCTAAAATGACGGAGTAAAGAACAAAAATTTTAAATTTTTACTAAAATGAAAATATTTTCGTAATCGCAATTAATCCTCGAGGGTCTAAAAGGTGCAATCTCGACGAATTCGTGGGTTATTTGGTTCGCGTAGGATTAGCCGGGAGCGGAAAAATAGAAACGATTTTGGACGGAAATGTAAGGGGCCATAAAACTCGGCGCTTATGAAATATGGATGGCGATTAATCCTTTGGGGATTTGATAACTCTGTCGATGAATATGGTAGTCGGTCGAACGAACGATCCCCGGAATAAATGGGAAATGAAAAGAGAGGCGGAGAAGAAAAGATGACGGAAGAAAAAGAAAAAACGAGAGGAGTGAGAGAGAAAATTGGTGATAAAGTTATGAAAGATTAAAAATTCAGATGTGATAGACAGGTCATTTGTCCGGATTTTTCCCGTTCCTAGATGCAATGCAACACGTTATAGCTAATCCTCCACCTCGTTCGATAAAATTGTGTATATTATTCTTCTCTGATCTGCTAAAAGTAGCTTTATCGAAGAGTGAAAAATAACCAAAATTATAAAAAAGTCAACGCTCTCTTTCTCAGAAAAGTAGACCATTCTTAAAGTTATATGACAAGAAGGCAATCAGTATTATACAAAAATAGTTTTCGGACTCCCTATTTATCTACAACTGTGGCAAATAAAACATTCTAAGGAAGATTTCTTTTCTTTTTTTAAGGTGTTAAGCACTTCCTTAAAAATTAAAGGAAAACTTTCCTGGTGTAGAGGGAACAAAATTGTGTAATGTCCCGATTGTAACACTATCCCGCTTATAGCGCGGTTTTCACTCGTTTCTCTGAAAGGGTTTTAACCATGCTTTACAGTATTTTGACTTGCAATTATTAATTGTAATTTGTAATGTTTTTCTCATTGTTCTCCTGATGTAAATTTTTATAGAACCTATAGTTTCCGTAAACACGTCCCTGCATAAACATTAGAAACATCTGGCGACCCTATATATTATTAATGTTTTATCTGGGTTAAATTTCATTGATTAATAGCTGTGAAATGTTACGTAAAGTCTCTCCATACTCATTTCTCTTTTCCTCCCTCCTGCGCACCTTGATTCTCTCCTTACATCATTTCCCGCTCTTATGGTATCGGCGTCGCCACGGGTCACAGAGAACAGGCCTGGCCCTTCGAACCTCGGAAGCGTCATCAGTCAGATTATACTGTGCAAGCAGCTGACTCCGGACTTCAACCAAGAGGAGCTGTGCAGCATAGCGAAGGACGCGGAGGACATCCGTAACATGCTGGCCGACATGCAGGAATATATGCCAAAAGAAAACAGCGCTGGTGAGATTGCATTCCAAGTATAAAGACGATCGATACTCGCTATATTTTAGAAATCTGATCGACCAACGCTGACTCTGTGTACAATTATAAACTTAGTATATATATCTTCTGTTAATACTCGTTCTGGCCCTAATTACCTACATAATATGTCCCATTCCACATATCAACAAATTTCTGGGTTTCAGTTTCTAATATTTAAATTCTGTACCTTATCAGACAAAACAATCCTCATTAATGCGTACATTTAAGGTTAAATTATCTAATTACTTTTTCCTAATTATGGACAATTTTCTGTTTTTCTGAACATCTTCTGTAATTTCTATGTTGTAACCTCATTGACTTCTCTGTATTTTTTCTGTACTGCATTGTATCTATTTTTGAGAGCAGTAACTTTTATTATAATTATTGCAGTTTCTTACTCTTACATTACTCATACTTACATACATTTTTGAGGGCTATAACATTTTCTGCTACATTTTGGCTCTAGTAAGTATCCCCCAAAGCATTATGAACAATTTATTATTATTATCAGTTTCTCTGTGAAAATATAATGTTATGAATAAACTGAGCTAAAGATAAATAAATATAATTAAAATATCTGATGGAAAATATACATGATCTATAGAATTACTCTTTAAGTCTGTACAGAAAATAAGCCAAGTGAAAGATAAGTAATTTATATAGAATCAGGCTCCTTCTTCATTTTCTAACTTTAAAATAAATTGAAAATTGGCCTCCTTCATTCTGGGGTTCCAGATGCTAGGATTCATGAAATCCTGCTCCTGGCTGGCCCTGCTTAAGATATAGTAACTTCCTCATGATTTGAAAAAAATCTTCCTTATAAATAATTATCCTCATGATTTCATTTAAAGTAACTTAATAATTTGAGATGACATGGCCATCTTTTTATGATGGCATCATAGATGCTGAAATACATGTAGGACTCTAGTAACTTGTTGCCACTTCCCTTGGTTTCAGTTGTTTCTCTCTGCCTTTTTAGTGATAGACATAGTGAGTCTAATATTAATAATGTCATCCAATTTTAGGACGTGGAATTGGAGGAGTAGGAGGGGAGGACACACACAGCCCATGGACACCTCGTCTTCGTCGTATTAGGTTTCATGCTCGCCGGAGGTCTTCCTTCTATAAGAACATCGGTTCCTTGTGCTGCATTTGCAGACCAAACTACCTGTGATGGGATCAACATCAAGTCCTGCTCACTATCCTCTGCATCATTTGAAAGGCTCACTGGTGTTCGATTTCATTCCTACGGGTGACTACATAATTATGCAAACTTCCAGCCCAAATGCAATAACTTGATGCCAATAAATGGTTAATGTAATATTTTAATGCATCAGATGAATTAAACGTGCATTTATAAGCATTTTATCACAAAGGTTGTAGTGGGTGCGAAGACCCTCACAAAAACTTTTTTGAGGCAATAATATTACTTTTCTATGCTTATGGAAGAGAAAATGAAGCATTGTTCTTCACTTGATTCATAAACTTCAATATTTAAACTATTTTCCCTTGAGTATGTTAGTCACATCAAAAGATTGGTATTAACTATTAGAAGAATTATAACTAGACAATTGTGTGATGACTGAAGGTGAGAGCCCTGTTTCCCCTCAAACTCAAATGTGATCTTAGCAAAGAAATTTGAAGGTCAGCTTTTTAAATTAGCTGCTGACAATTTTCTTTGTGATTAAACACCAAATATATTTAATCAAACTGATACTGTTGTTAAAATGACATTTTTACAAATGTGATTCATGAAAATTATTGTCTCATTACTGCTTCAGATCAATTTATCGCTATACATTCATAATTAATTTTATAGGGGCACCTAATTTAGTCTAATTGGCCACAATCATTTCTAATTAAGATGAGAAAGAAACCATTTCTCCCATTCAGAAATGTACATTCTCTCTACATGTCTTTTGTGATAAGTACTGTCAATCTTTTATAACTAAACTGAAGAATACATTATAATTTGATGGAAATGAATTTAACTTTTATCACATTCTGAAAATTTTGTACTTTCTTTCTGTTCCATGATAATAGATTGCTAGATTCGGATATCTAGACTCTCTATTGAATTATTTAAATAGCATACATCCCAAATAGTTTCCATCTGATGGTAAAATGCTGTTTATAAACCAATGATACACAACTTCAAAAGATTCCATTTTTAAAGTATGGACTTTTAACTAATAGCCACTCAAGATAATTTATATAGTGAGATTAAGTTAATAAATTGAAGGTACATTATCTTGTCACTCTTCATATTTTCTCATGTTATATACAAATATTTTGTTCTCATAAATTATTTCCTATATGTCAAGAAATGTCATATCCTATTTTGAAGGCTATATCAATGACGTAATTTTATGTAAAACATACTGAATAGACTTCCTGTTTCTCTTACATATAAATGAAATTCTCATTTGTAGACTTCATCACATTCAGAATGAGTTTTACAGCAAAATGTTTTCTAATCTAAAAAGATTGTGTATTTTCTTTACAAATATGCCATATCCAAATGGTTTTATATATAATATAAATATATATACATATATATTTAGAAAGAGGTTCAAAGTAGTTTCTAAAGAGGTGCACAATACGGGCACAATAAAGGATTTTGCTATGGGAAGTATACATTGTGTTACCTTTTTATGCAGGTCTTTGTTCATGTAGTTACTTCTCTTTGAATGACTCAAAGATGGAATTTGTAACAAAGAGTCAGAGACCACTTTTAAATCTAAACTGTAGTAGTAATATTTTATCATAACATGTGAAATTGCATTCTCAATACTAAAAGTACATCTCTTTTTCCAAGATGGTTTCATACTGGGCTTTCCTTTTTTTTAGTAATTACTTCCTGAAATAGCTAATTGTTGCAAATGAGCATCCTGTAAATATAATTTCTCTATAGTATTGTAAATTATAAGTAGCTTCCACAATTAATTTTGTATGAGTCACATGTACTACATTGTACTATATATGTCAATAAGGAAGAAGCAAAAATGAAGGGCACAGCACAAAAGTATATGTTCGTCATTCATTACTTCATTAGTTATATCATCACATTCATATGTAAAATAGTGTGTATATTTATTGATATAAATATTTATCAGAATATAATTACTATTTATTTGTAGGAAATAATCACTGGTGTAATTTATTTAACTTTTACCATTTCCAAATTAAGTAGTAAATATGATAGCATTAGAATTTTTTTCAAATCTACATACATGATTTCAGCTACCATATTGAGCCAAAAGTGACAATCATTCATTCGTCAAAAGATTATTATTATTATTAAGTAATTCTTGGTTGGACAATCTAAGACACCTATGGTCCTTTGATGGAGTTGTCTTTTACTCACACTTTCATAACATTAGCCCATGAGTTTATTAGAGTACCGCAGAAGATTTCTAAACATATATACAGTGAAACCAATGACACTTTCAAGTGAAAATCATGTTATATACGATATAACCTCATTACCAGGATATTCCTTTCTCTTTCATTGGAAAACAAGAGAGTAGGGTAATTTACCTTTCTAATATTTAAATAAGTGCATAACACCTTTAAAAAATGGCACTGCTTTATTTGCCACAGTTGAAGTTGGGATATCTAGAAAGTTTGAAAATTATTGTTGTGTTGTCACATTTTGAAGAATCAGCAAAAAGCTTCCTTGTTTCTTCATCACGTGTGGCAATTTTTCCATGGAAACTGAAAATTAGAGAAGAATAACAAATTTTTAATAGCAGTGGTAAGAGGCCATGACAAAGCAGGATTTCTCCAAGACTACACTCAATAGCATACAAAGCATTTCTCTGGGTTATATGATACGTTCATAACTTGAGATTGCACCAGAAATTGAGGAAACACCAGAAAGTGATTTAATGTTATACTTTGGGATAAACTGAGAAGATCTCATTCTGTCTCAGAGTTAGTATCACTTCTGATAATTGAATGTATATTGGTTTGCGTCATGAAATCTTTAGTTTCTTTTCATAAAATTGATCATTGTGAGAGACTGTCAAAGACAAGGCAAACAGAAGAAAGGAGGACGACAGCAAAAAACATTTAGAAATGTTTGTTCCATCAAAAGAAGAGCCTGTTTGGCTAAAGTGGGTTGCAGTGTAACTTGGGATTGGGACATCCAAGCTATATATAGGTAGAAGAGCATCTTAAAAGGCATTTTTATCATTTGATTCTTGTAGTAGGAACTAGGACCAGGAGGTAGCCATGTAATAAGTGGAATGGGACCTTCAAAATTATATTTTCAAACTGGATTAACCCTTTCAAAAGAGATGCTCTTTCAGAAAGTAAGTATATGCATTTATCTCCAAATGTATGAGACATGTAATGTAATTCAATTCAAAAATGTATTTTACATTTACATATAGACCCTGCTAACCGCCACTGGCGCATGGCAGGGGGTGTGAAACACCGAAAACCCTATCTACCTTTGACTGCTGTTGGCTTCTCTAATACTTCGCGGAAAAAATTACCAGAAATAACTATCTGTCCTGGCAACTATTTCCCTGTAACGCTTCATCATTTTGTCTCGAAGATCACGTATGCTACTAACTGGTATAACAATATCAACTATCTCCTCCCCGAGATCCGTAGTGATAAATTTATTAAAAAGCTTCCTACGGTAATCAAGTCTTCTATCACTAAGCGAATCCTAACCGAGGGATTCTATCATAGCTGAAACACTGCTGTCAAATCTGAAATCTCCCTTAACAAATCTAGCTGCCCTACGTTGAACCATTTCAAGGCTGGAAGTTAATCCCACTTCATGCGGATCCCAAATCGCGCAGCAGTACTCAAGGAGAGGTCGAATCAGGGAGAAGTACGCTATTTCTTTTACTCTCCATGAGCAACCCCTTAGGATTCTACTAGCTAAACTTTGCATCCTTTTCGTTTTACCTACTACGTTTTGAATATGCTCTTTAAAGGAAAAATTATTACTGAGCGTAATACCAAGATATTTATAATGCTTCACGAACTGCAGCGGATATCCTGAAATATTATACGGTATGCGAGAAACAGTGGAACGTGTAAAATTCATGGCTACGCACTTCTTTACGTTCAAATCTAACTGCCAATCCCTGCACCAACCTGAAATAAGATTCAGATCGTTCTGTAAGCAAACAATGTCATCTGCACTTGCAATATCTCTATAAATAACAGTATCATCTGCAAATAGCCTAACCTTACATCGAATATTATCCACCATATCGTTGATATAAATTAGGAACAAAAGAGGACCTAATACACTACTCTGCGGAACACCGGATGTGACGTAAACCTCATCAGAAAAAATTCCGTCCAACGCTACTTGCTGCGATCCGTTTCCTAGAAAACATTTTATCCATTCAATAACTTGCTGATTAATCCCATAAGCCATCAATTTATGAATTATTTTTACATGTAAACTCTATCAAAAGCTTTTCTAAAATCTAAAAATACGGCATCCGTGCTAATACCCTTAACTAAATCTTTCACAAAAAGGGCTAACTGGGTATCGCATGACCTACCCTTACGAAAACCGTGTTGACATTCACTAATTGCCCCCTTATCACCTAGAAAACGCATTATAGAACTGGCAATAATATGTTCAATTATCTTACAAAAAATTGACTTTAAGGATATGGGACGATAGTCTTCCAGTTTCGAGGAACGCCTTTCTTAGGAATTGGGGTGATATGCGCTCTTCTCCATGACGTTGGTACAACGCCTTCATCCAAAGTTTTCCTATAAAATGCGAAAAGATAGGGAGAAAGATCGTCCGCCAGCGTTGTAATAACCAGCGATGGAATACCTTCCGGTCCGGGCGCTTTCTTCTTGTCAACCTCTCGCAACAGCTTTCCTATTCCATCCACTGACAACTCTATTGGCCCCATCTTTGAGACAACCCTCATAGAAAAATCAAAATTTTGAAGATTATTAAATCTGATTATGTGTTTCATTCCCATAACCCATACACCTCAATTACTTTTGCAGAGTATAATTACTTTGAAACAATTATTCAGAGCTAAATAATTATTTATTGCTTTTTAATGTAAATTAAGCATTATTTAATGGTTTTTCAATTTTTCTGGCCTATTATTGCCAGACTTTGTGTCTTTCCCACATAGTTTCTCTTACATATTCTTTCCACCTTCTGCGTACTATTGCTGAATAGCATAAAATATCTCCCATAGTATCCTTTCCTTTCAGCTGCTGTCTTGTTGATCATACATCTCAACAAATTATTCTCTTTTCTATACAATATTAACCCTTCCATTTTCATCTTACATCTCTCATTTCATATTGAGAGGCCAAACTAATGCCATGTCAAGGTATAAGACCCAATATTCTGAATTAAATTCATAAAATATATCTTTTCACAAATATTAAATTGAATGTGAAATACTATCTTGATATTTCAAGTAATATATGCTTTTCTTTTTCTGTACTAAATAAATAATTAACAAAATAGACCCTCGATGGTGAAATGAATAAGCTAAAATTCATATCTTACTAAATTTAGACAAGAATTTTATTCCACAGTAAATGTTATGTTGAAATGTCCCGAGAAAGATTTGGAAACTACCTTGTATACCACTTATATTGATGTTCTCAGGATATTAATGAAACCATTCCCAGGGATAATACAGAATACTCCTAATCCTTACTATAAATACCCCAAAATATGATATCCAAAAACCAAAATCTCAAACTGATCATTCTACTCTAGCCAGTTTTTAACCCTATTTGTTTACTTTATCCATTCATAATTCAGTGCCCTTCTCTCACATACACAGATAAACCCAATCCATTTTCCTTTTTTTCCATTTTGTTTATCTATTACAGTGGAGAAAATATTAGCCAGAGAAACACTGTGTTAGTATTAGATAAGAAAGACGAAGTTATGATAGCCACCAAGCTCCAAGTAACCTGATAATGCCAGAAGGTAATTAATATTAATTCAGAAATGAATATTAATTAAAGATCATTGATAATTTTAAATGAGTAGATAAGGAATTTGTAACAGTAATAATTATAGGAAATAAGGTCCCATCCTTGAGGTATTCCAAACCCCAGTCACTTCATCTTTTTGGTCAAGAAAATTTTACAAATTCACTCATAATAGCTAAAGTATGGTCAAATCCTGTGTCATCACAAATTTACTTTATGACCTTTTTCTCTATTTTTAAGTCTTATTCAAACCAAAAGTAATCAATCCACATGATTTTCTCATGTTTTCACTCATTCCAATTTATTTCAAGTCATATCTCATACATAAATACATTTCAATAGGAAGTATGAAATGTAAACCAAGCAATACTGATAAAATTATAGTGATAGCCAAAAGTTTGTATGATATTGTACATTTAAAATTATGATTCCATGGGAAATTGGACAGGAATTTACCTCTACATTTAAAAGTTTTAAAAATTGTTATACTTTCATGAGAAACCTTTTTGGCATGTAGTGTATAAGGTTCTGTTAATTTATTTTTACTTTGTTGTTGATTTTGAAAAATTTGAAAAAAAATAATATAGGTGGATTATTTTACAACGTACAAAGATTTGAATAAGAATAGGTGATGATGTGACTAGCACACAAACACATTCAGTGGGTTTTATAATAGAAGGTTAAAATAGATTATAACAAAACTTTATTACTTTGTGGCATTATTATTCATATATATATATATATATATATATATATATATATATATATATATATATATATATATATATATACACACACACTTGAATTTGATATACATGATTTTAAACTGTCGTAACATTTTATTTTATTTCCAGAATCTCAATCTGACATTACTTGTCATGTTTCTGTCCTCTTCAATTCTACATAAGTTAAGAAACCTGTATTTGTTTTTATAACTCAAGTCTTTATGTTTATTTCAGCAATCAAGTGTCAAAGAGGTGGCTTACCTTTTATTTGTTTGTCTAGAGTTCTGTTGCGTGGTGTGGAATACGCACAAGAAGAGTCTGATATAGAGCGTGTAAAACATAGTACTATGCGGTAAAACGCTGGTTTCGATTGGGGAGACAACAGTTTTGACATCAGAAATGATCAAAACCCTTAGCTGGGAATCTCTTAAGAAACGAGCAAGTTATTCTATAAATTATTAAGTAACCTGATGAAATATGCGATATCGTGATTCCAGAGCTCAGCGAACTCAATTTTCGAGTCTTACGAGATTTTGCTACTTTATGGCGAAAATGGAAATTCTGCTCTCTCTTTCCAATTAGCATAAGGAATACAAATCAAAGAGCTAATTCTGGAATTCGGTGTTTCCACACCCCGTGGCTCATAAAGTATCAATGTAATGTAAATACAAAAAAAGATTGGCCTGCATTGTGATATCTCCATTTTCTTCTCAATGTTCTTCAAAATAAAGTTAATCATCCCAAGTGACTGCACCTGTGTCTTTATGGCTCTCTTCCGTATCTTCACATTCCGCGACTTTTCCTTGTTCCTCAAAGGAGACAGGTTCCTTTCCCTTCCTCGATGCCTCAGCGTATATCCTGTGGGACTTCAACCTGCTGTATGAGAGACCAAGTCCAGAGCGGATTCACAGCAGGGGGTGAGTACTCAGTTGAAAATGATATCCTCGCCGTACGGTATATTCCCGTTATGATAGTGATGATTAATGCACACTTCCATCTTTGCGTTTTAATTACTTCCATAAAAATCGAACTCTTTCTTCGCACATTACATCTATAAATCACCCTGGGTGTCTAGCACCCGGACGAGAGTATAGACTTGAAAGTTAATATCTCTATCAATCAAATAATACTTTCTTTCCAGTTAACCATGATGAGAAGCGATCGTCTCCTCTTGAAGAAAGGGGAATTTTTACAGGTGACTGCGGAATATTCCAGTCTGCTCAAAGAAGAACTTTCTGCAATTTTGAATCGACTTAAGAAGTGGGAGAACTCTCGAGAACAAGCCGTTGCTTTGCTGTCCATTATTCGGAACTCCCTCACAGCAAAGTGAAGGTGAGAATTCTTGCAATGTAATTTTACTTTAGAAATTAGAACAGGAAACATTTCACCTTGATTATTTGGGTTCTTTTTGGAGAAACAGTCTCCCATGATTGGCGGGTGGGGACATGTGTAGCCTGGCTGAGGGAGCTTCGATATGTCATTTTCTGTAGTATTTCCGATAAAAAGGAAGGTTACGTTTTTAAAGTATTTCACATAAGTTATTGTTTTATTATAGGAAACCCATTGGTGTAATTTTCTGCCTATATTTTAAAGATTAAGTGAATATTTTTGAAGAATGTTAAGAATTATCGAGGTGTAACATATGTTGTTATTGAAGAAAATTACAGCATTAATTTATTTTAAAGTAATTAGAGTCGAAGTAATTTCGCGGAATAGGGGAAGTTATACCGATTGAGAGGCTTTTAGATCCGCTCATGTCTTCTTTACCGATCGTTTTTCGCTACTCTTCTCCTTCATTATACAGTCGATCCTGAGGAACCTGTGGGAATCCTGTCTTATCCAGAAAATATGGCCCCTGCGTACGTCATAGGATTTTAGTGTATTCTAACCTCGGGGTAAAACGCGAAACTATCGAACGCGGAAACGGAATGGATATCCTCATGAAAATTAATGCGAGAACCTTTGTTAAGCGGAATAGTAAGACCTAACTCTCCTTAAATATTCAGCCGGAAGAAGACGTAAATTCATCATCGGATTGAGCATAAAATCGTATAAGGAAGTATTAAAGAGTTTTAAAGATTGGTCAATTCTATTTTAAGGAGTTAGGATCTTCTTTAGTTGCTTCGAGAGCTACGGTCTGACCAATCGAATCCGTTTTCACGAAACGCGTTGCACATTTAGCTATCCAAGAGACTAAATTAGTGATATAACTAAACCAAACCACTGGACTAAATAAATTTATTTGATATAATTGCGCACGGCAATTGAGTTTGTAGAGAAGTACATAATGCAGAAAAACAAGGTGAAACAGTAAAAAAATAGCGGGATATGTTCATATTTTGTGAATGAATTGTCACGTATTTAAATGAGGCAGTTTTCGTATCTACAATACCTACGCGAATTTCCTTAATTTTCGAACTGCTTTCAAATTTCAGACCTGTTCAAACGGATGTGTGGTCCCTTTAAATGGGAAAAAATATCGGTCCGAATAGATTCCGCTTAAGGCAGGTTTCTCTGTATGACTAAAATTATCCTCGTATAGACCCCAAATAACCACAAAATATTCTCTTAACAAATTCACGGAAGTTATATCGGAAAATATATGCGTCTAGGTTTTATTCAATTATAGTCCGTTCCAAAATTCCTGCCTTGAACGAAAAAGATACTTTACCATCCGCTGCAACCATTCCAAGAATTGGTAATAGCCTCCAAGAAAATATTTTCCAAATACTCATTTCAAAATACCTGGTCGATGGCTATTATTTTATAAGTAACTAAGTTTCAAGAGTTGTATTGTATCTAGATTGTGTGATGAACGAGAATTACCAGAATAAAACTGTTCTTGTCGTATTTTTGGGAAACTTCAAACGCTCCAAACGAACATATATTTTCTGCTTTTCGAGAATGGATTGAGACAGCCATCTCCAAGTTACAAAATAATAAAATTTAGAGCCTTCGTTCCAATGTTTTCATCATATTTAGCATATTCGTTGTAAGAAGATATCCGAAAACGGTGTAAAGGTAGATGATGTCCCACGTTTTAAGGTTGAAACGGTGGATGTTTTGAAAATATAGTTATTTAATTTTTGCTAACTGGGAACAGTTCGGGTATTGACGCCTCTCATTTACACGGATTAGGCGAATAAGCTTCAATAAGACAGTGTTTATGAACTCTCCACAACATATTGATATTCTTTTATTTTTCGAGTTCTTTGAGGTGCGACTTTTTCACGGCTACTTGTTTTTCTCTCAGGGTTGAATTTTATGTAAACTTTAAGTAAAGTCTACACGACAGTCAGTTAACAGCTAAAGTCTCATAACATGTTTATAGAATATACTATGCACTTAATACCAAAATATAAGACGTCTGTTTATCATTCGTAATAATTTAAGGAAATCCTACTTATAATACAATACTCTGTTTATTCTTGTCGTAGTGAAGCAGATGAATTTTCTGTATTTTATTAACAGAATCTAATTTGAAGGCCCGTGGATCTGATATTTGCGCCCAGCGCCCCTGAATACACCCGGTGCCGAGATTTAAAAGTATTACAGATTTTAACTTTATTCTCTTAATCTTAAACTGTATTAACTTGCTTGAATAACCTCTTGTTATTTATACATGATAACATGCAAAATGGCAAACATTCTTGGCATCTGTAATGTTTTTGCTCCGACATAGGTTAAAAACAATCTTACGAAACTCCCGAGGGACGTAACTGAAGGGAGGGCTGACTTTATCTAGGATTGCCACCTTCTTCTGAGCACATTCCTGGACAATCTTAGTCTCTGAACGGACTCATCACTTATAATCATCGGAATTGAGAAAGACAGATGATAAATGTTAATGAACATTCCTTTAATATATCTTCAGCTAAGAATAATCAATCTTGAATTTCTCTGATTAATTTTTATTATTTAGTTTAGATTAACATCAACAAGAGAAATAAAAATTGATATTAGGTTGTATTTTGTTGCACAAAATAGTTGACTCTCCATTCATGTATTTTACTAATTTTAACTGCTTCTATCACATACGGTTTATTTTTGATAAAATCATGAAATTTCGAGAAAACCAATCAGTTTAGTTTTACTTATGATTCTGCTTTTACAGACCAACGATTTCTTTCGTGCGTCCATAGATTTCCAGTAATTAATACAAATCAAGATGGAGTCGATGTAAATGAAAAGTTCTTTGAATGCTCAAACCAATAGAATGATCTCTCAACGATTCTGACTTTTCCAAATTGCCAGCATTTTATAGCTGAACTCTAGGAGTTCCTTTGTAGACGAAACTATACCATACTTCTCTGTATTTTGCTATTTAATTTTATTAATGAAATCGCACGTTTCGGCGATTGTGTTAACCGGAAAAAGTATGTTTTGTGACAATTTGCATGGAAAGAAAACTGGTCTTTTCCGGTGAAAGCAACACTAATTCAGCCCCAATTAACAATTAATTGTTATCAGTTAATAATAATTTATATTTAATTGTCACGCATACCACTTCGTAGCTCAAATTCGTAGAGTATTAACGTTGTTATTTACTCCATGCAGATTCCAGATGCACCGATTATGATCGCTGTGTGAATTTGGCCCTCTCCATCCATTTCCCCTAATACAATGTCACTCCACGCCGAAGGAATAGCGTCGCCCTCTATCAGGAGAAAGCGATGTCGCAAACCAAAACACAGGGGCAAACAGCGATAACCCTCGCCCCATTTCCGTCTTAGCATTGGCCTTTGACCTGGTTGTCCGCGCAATCTGGAAAGAAGCACCCATCTCGTCTCATTGAACGCCGGGAACGAAGAGGAATATGATGGCGGCCAAAGGAAACGTGCTGCTCTGCTTCTGTGCACTGCTGTTTTGCGTTTGGACCACTATTGCCTCTGGTGAGTGCGCCTTCATTTACTGTTTATTTACTACGTTAAAGAGCGATAGATTTAACGACAAAAATAAATATAAAGTCACAAATGTACGATCTACAGAAAGATAAACATCACAGAGGTTACATTGTTGTATCTTAAGCTATCTCTTTGTGTGTACAAAGAATAAGGGAATCTGATAGATTGTTTTGGAGGGTTTCAGTTCTTCTCTTGCTCGGGACTCATAGAAAATGAATTTTTGAGAGCTGCAGTCATATTTTTTCCGGAATCGTGCTTTACGGAGTGTGAGATAACTTCAAACTTAAGGAATGCGGATCGACAGTGCCGTGCCACATTGAAGCAACCGTGGAAAGTATTAAACAAGAATTGTATCAGAGAAAAGCTATCAGGGAACGACAATTAGCGTCTTCCGGCAACTTTTTAATGGAACAGTAATAGATTTCCTATGTTTCATTGTATGAGTAATTAGATAATTTGATAAAGGGGTGTAATTGGACTGGGTGAATGCGCCTGATATAGATTTATGGACTGCTTGCTTACCCTATAGTACGCTTTCCAGGGGTTTTCTCTTATGTATACATTCATATGTTGAATAGATATGGCTTAAATTTGGTTTTATGAAACAATACCTCAATGGGTATTATAAGTACTAAATGTCTAATGATAATTTGTGTAATGATTTTTTTATATTATACATTATAGGGATATACGGAGGTGAATAGTATAACCAAAACAGTATTGGAATGCAGATCTTCCACTATCCGAGCGGATTCCCCATTTCGTAATAAACTATTCATCTTGCAAACATTAATGCGTGCTCTATCTGCATACACATCATAATTTTCTCTCTTTTTCCCCTTGCGTAATTATTTACACCCAGTTAGGCTAGTGGTTTATTTACATTGTTGAAGTAATGACTTAACTTCCATTGCACATTTTACCTCCCTTTGGTTTGAAATGAAGACGACGATACAGTCTCGGATTTTTATTTTGTATTTATTTTACTTGTTTATGAATGAGGAGAATCGTAAATATAAAGACAATGAATGTTTTCTCCACTGCATTTTACATCCAAAGGAGAGAAACTTACATGGCCATAATAATTATATTTATTTCATATGTAAGCACGGATCCTTAAAAATGTAAACAACGGCTTAAAATTTGCATTAGGAGAGTCTAATGCAAAACTTGCACTTGTTTACTAACGGACAGTTCTTCGAGGATAAAGGAAACTTCTTAATGTTTCTTAGGCTGCTTGA
The DNA here is from genome assembly GCA_036926295.1 of Pachydiplax longipennis. Classification (NCBI taxonomy): domain Eukaryota; kingdom Metazoa; phylum Arthropoda; class Insecta; order Odonata; family Libellulidae; genus Pachydiplax; species Pachydiplax longipennis. The sequence continues at coordinate 4,144,638 of JAVFKF010000024.1, read as the reverse complement.
ATGAGAAACTGAGCTCATTTTATAAATAGAAAGTATAGGATTCGAAATTAAATTAAGATAAGTATTAGGCTACAGATAGAAATATGATTCTTAATGTTTGCATTCAACTATTACATAAGCTTTTCTTCATTTCTCTGGCTGGAGACGCATTTCAATCTCAAATTAGGTGTGAATTTCGCTTAGGTGACGACAATTGAACGTGCAGATGTGAAAAGTCTTCCTTCACCACTACCTGGTTATTGTGCATGGAATGTATATTGTATTTTGATTAGAACACAAGGGAAAGTTTGTACGGAAGTATGTGATTTCTTAAAGGATAGAAAGTATAGTGTGTATAAATGAAATATCAACACGAAAGAAAATAAATAAGACGCTTTGCTGTTTTTTTTCACTTTCTTGCGCTTAGCCATTACGACATAAAATTTACAGTTAGGTTAGATTGATTCAATCCAAAATTAATCATAGCTTCGATACCAACAAAATGATTTTATAAAATTCAATTTCATGCCATTCCAACTTACAACTTTGGTTCTTACAAACTATTTTACAAGCGTCGTAAGCAAGAATGCTGCACAGTTTACTAAACAATAGCAAATAGATAATTATTCATATTATGTTTTATCGGTGTTGTTAGTTTTAATTTAATACTACTAAAACAATATATTCTTATATAAAAAATATATCCTTGCTGCGCGAAATAAAATTCGAGTAGTTATTGTGTTTAAAAGGTGAAAATCAAATCGCAATGAAAGCCTAAGGGACTGTATGACTGTTTTGTGAGGTACTAAAAGGAAGGAATATGAAGCTCCACGTTACAGAAAGGGGTGATCAGTAATCCCCTTATGCCGTGATATAATTTTAGGTTGGTCCCTTACCTCGCTTTCCGCCTAGAGCCGGCCCTGCGGATACCTATCCATTTTCATCGCGATGCCGACAAATGTTGATAACTACCGGTAATCGAACCCGGGACCGATTTCTCTGTAGGCCAGAAAGTATGAAGAAGTATTGCTATTAAACTTAAAGTACCACTGATACTACTAATAAACTAGTCTAACAATTTTATGAATGTAAAATGGAAGGAAATATTGTGACGAATGCATATGTTTACATTCTTCTCGGCGTTGGCAGTGTCCCCGCTTTTGATCCGCATAGAGTGGTCAATTACACTCCCATCTTACGACAATTGATTCCATTGACGTTGCTCTCCCTTCGATGATGACGTCTCAGGACCTTCCGAAGATTCCATCTAAAGACGTTTTATCTCGCTGATAACAAATTCAGTTACGTATTCGCGTCGTAAAAGATTCTAATTCATCATTACCGCCCTTTTCAGACATTTTTCTTTCTTGTAATAATACTCATGAATCTAATTACCTTTTATTCGATTACCGCTCCATCTTGCAGTGATAAACCACCGCTTTTTCTACTATTTCGAACATATGCAGTCAATCTCCTTATTTGTTCATTTATCGGGTAATCTACAGTATTTTCATTTGTTTACTGCCTTCATGGAGACCGATAACACTAATTACGGCTAAAATGTTTATCTGTCTATTATCAGAAAGATCTCCAAAAACTTTCGGTAACGATAAACTCTTAACTATAATTAATTAAAAATATTAATTATTAATTTATATTTTTAAGTCATCGCTAAAGACTATCCTCTATATATTATTTCTAAACAAATATTTTCGGTGACAGGGCCTTTTCTCCCTCCAAAACATATAAATGACTGGCCATTTGAAGGAGAGTGTTTCCTCCGACCAATGAAAAATGTACCATTTGGTGAAAATTCGAGTAAATATTTAAATTTTCAGTTTCGTTTTTGGATGTGTAGATATCGGCGTTGTCAAGATTAAAGTTTGTTTACTTGGTCACGTTTTTTGTGGTAAATGAATAGGTTTTCACAACGGACAGTGATATTTATATTCTGGCTTAAATTGATCGAAACAGTTTTAGTAAGTAACATTATATAGTCTCCATGAACGAAGACCTCGACGTCGTACGCAACCACATCAGTTTAATAAACCAACCACCTTGCATCTTTTGAGAGCAGAGCAAAAACCACAGAAGCATTGCAGAATATTAAGGTTTTTGTCACACTTTGGCCGGGTATTATAAACATTAGAGTTATTGCTTGGAGTTCACTTTACCTAAATTGGAATTTAAACTAAAGCGATGTTTAGCGAAATGATGTGTATCATAAAACTGTCTCCATTCCCGTTTAATTAGATACCACTTTGAATAGGAGATTCGTTGACTAAGAATAATTTTCATACGCGTCGTCGAGTGGATTCTTTAAACAACGTTGCATCGTATTACTTCCCGGTCGTTTTTATTCAAGAAAGACCATATAAAAAATTTGATTTGGGGTATCATGAATTTGGAGTACTCGTAGAAAAAAATTGAGGGTTTAATTATGAATCTTGGAGTATTCATACTACTACCCAATACCAATAAATATAATTAGGTTGTTAAATTATTTATCCATATCTTTGAGTAAAGAAAAGGATATCATACCCCAGAAAACTGTCCTTCATGGAATACAATCGTAACGAAAGCCCAGACTTCCATGTATGATTGGCCATCGAGACTTCAAGAAATGCAGGGGAAATGGCTTTGCTATGCGCTTTGACAGTGTATCACAATGTATAGTCATATGAAAGTGAGAATCATAGCTTGTCTTGCTTTCCTCGGCCAAATTAGTAACATTCTCACTCATTCTACGGCGGCAGGGACAACAAGCTTTCAACTGATCATTGCAATGGATATCTTTTAGTTACAAAATAACAGATTCAGTGAATGGATAAGATGCAATTTCACTGCAGACGAGTTGTATTTTTATATTTCGTGTGTGAAAAGAAAAATATAGAAAATAAATAAGTAATAAATGGATGCAGGATGTATGTTTTGTTGTTTTATCTTGCATATATATGTTAAACATGAAACTATAAGTGAAAATTCATTGCCAGTATTCAGACAGAGTTTACGTAAAGCTGGTAGTGATGTTTTGTATTTTTGTCTAAATTCATTCTGTGAAAAAAGCATTGAGTGAATTTGAGCATTCGGTATGGGATAAAATACATATATCGTTATAGTAATGACGCGTACTATTCATGATTATACTGCTAAAAGAAGATTATAAAACATTCGATAACATTCACATTATCACGCTCTCCAATATATTAAGGATTTCATTTATGTTCAAGTGGTAAGGCATTAGAAAACGCAAGAGTTTGAATTTGCCCATAGAGTTTCATTACTGGATGTGTAGATATCGATATCTTCAACAAGCTACGAACGAAGTATATCGAAACAGACTCTGACACTGAATATGAAGTTGTGTTTTTATGTATATTTTAGTGTTTTTTTATTCGTTCGTAGTGATTAGTATTTGTTGAAACTTATTTCGGTGGGTAATTTGAGTAACAGAGTTCGTCTGCGAAATTTTCGCACGGGGCAACTAGTCGTTATTATTCATTATTACTTAAGCATATAAGGTTTTATTGATAGCGCAGTTAATGTTCACTGATAATTTTTATATATCTGTATCTATTTTACTGCGAAACAACGAATATGCATCTCAGGAAAGCCAATCTTTAGTAAAAGTATGGTTTATAGTCCTGAAGCGTACTCCGCGTTTTTAGAGAACTGATCTTTATAGATTAATAATTACCTTAAATAAGCGTTCAATTAAGAAACGATATCACTTTACACATTTTAAACTAGAAATTGTACGATACTCTTTAAGTAATAATTAAAAATTTAGCAAGAATGAATTTTTCTAAATACATTGGTGGGGGAAATACGAGAGTTTTATTGTGGTGAAGTAACTCCAACGAAAGGTCATCTTGGTTGAAACTAAACTCCTTCGATTTGCAAGGAATTTCATCAAGTTCATTTTACATAGTGCAATTCTCTAGTGTCTGATTCATTAGTTTGTAGATGAAAACAGAGTCTCGTACGATGTAAATCCGTATACTTCCTCAAATAAAAAAAGAAACCTGTGGAAAGTTGAGGAAAATTAACTTTTCGTACACAACTAGTTGAGATACTTCTCATAGTAAATTTTAAGATCTCAAGGACTTTAACATTTGAGAAAAGTCTGTTGAGGGTATGACGAATAAAATTTGCTTCTAATTACTTACCTTTTTACCTTAAACTCTTTGTTAAATCCCTGCATCTTCCATTTGCGCGCTGGAACTATGGGATATTTGTGTCTAGTTAACATAAAATCTTCGTCATAGAATTGCAAAGCTAATAATGTCTGCATTGAAGTAATGAGAATATCCGTAGGATTGGATGGAGCAAAAATGTTGAACCAGATGTCCAGCCGAGAACATTGATTTAATGTTCGATCAATGAATTTACCAGTTGCATTTTAGTTGATGCCGTAGACTCCTGAATTGCCGCGTGGATGTTCAAAATTGGTGAAAGCGGTCCCGGTTCGATTCTCGGCCCATTGTTCGAAATGATCTCAGTTTTTGAAGCACTACTTGAAGGCGTTCCTAGGCATCTGAGGGAATTAATGGAGGCTTACATTTACGTCATTTCACTTCGTGCTCCGAGTACGTAAAACTATAGTTCATGTGAAAATCGATTTTTTCAGCAGAATTACAGATCAGGATCTCAAAATTTTCTAAGGTGAGCTTTGTGTTATTCTTTCGACTGAGATGTTTTAATAACTTGAGAGAAGATTGTAGAGGGATACAAATCTCGATTCTCGAGAGTTCGTTATTGAATAAAATAAATATGATCAATGTTGATTCCGTGGAAACTATCTTCTTCAAAGGTGAAACACTTAGAAACCCACATAGTTCGTTTTTAATTCGATATTGTTCGTCAAAAAGTTGACATCTTCAGCTGAAGATGTCAAGTCGTTTACGAAACATCGAATTAAAAACCTACTAGGGAAGTTACTGTTATTACGAGGAATATCGATAAATTAAGTCTCACTTATCTCTCAAAAAATGGTAACTTTGCGCAGCAAAAGCGGAACTGGTAAGAAACATTATTATGACCGTTGGCTTGCTACAGTAGTATGGAAACAAAAGGTGCATCACCTGGAAACTTAAAACATTGAACAATCCGCTTTCACTTCATGCCCACAGAAATCCGTCGTGATATATTGCATGACGTGACATGTGTGCCACATGTAATGTCACGTCGAGAGTTGGTTCCTGCGGTTTGGAGACGTGTTTTGCACAATCGCACTGTTCCGTGTATTTCAACGTTGGAGTAAGTTTTCAGGTGATGCTCCTTTTTTTCCATATTACGCAACAATCGTTACTGCTAATCAAATAGAATATCCACTGTAGCAACCAAGAATGATTTGCACTTGTGCCGCTTTTCTGAGGAAATTTAATGTTTTTGAGAACTTAGTTGTTTAATACCTCTTGTATCATGATTAGCAAGCGTTTTTTTCTTTCCTGATGGTAGTTAGTTATTGATTAGATCTGGAATTATGAGGAATGAAGTAGTGAAAAGGATGACTTTGAGAGCTGTAGCTGAGCCAATCCTGGGATTTTTAACCAATTACAGTGACGGAAGTAATAACATTATGTATTTCATCGCTGTTGACTGCTTGCTTAATTTTCAGAAGATGAAGCCTCCGAAGGCAGCATTAACCAATTGGAAGCTGAGACAGAGCTGAGCAAACACATTCGAGAGATGTTAGAGCACTACAAGCAGGATGACCCCGTGGGTATTCCTGGCACCAAAGTGGCTGACCCAATGCCCATCCCAGACATGAAGAAATCCGTTTCATTAGGTGTCATAGACTTCAGGAACTCGAGCGTCATCGGACTATCAAAGTTCAGGGTCCAACATGTATACACCGATCTAGCTGAGATGCAGGTACGATGTGCGCAATTTATTTATTTACTAAAACTTTAGATATTCACTCAGCGAAGTTTGTATCAAATTTAAAGGAAAGAAGCATCGGCATTTTCTATTTGCAAATCATGATAAAGTAAGACTACGCTTTTTATTTAATTTGATGCTTCACTTTCGAGTGGTCCACTATTTTTTACAAAAGAAGCAACGTTAGTAATAAATATAAGTTCTTGCATCTTAAATTAATTACTACATCTGAAAGAAGAAGACATGAAAATGAGAAAGCATCCATTACGAAACAAACATGTGAAATTGGCAATTAGAAGATATTTTGAACCATTTAGAAACATTTATTTGCATTGCATGGATTTGAAATTTGGAAAGGTTGGGTGGAAGAGAGGCCATACTGGCTTAACCCTGCTAAAGTGTCAGGTAAATTAATAAATGAATAATAGAAACTTGAACGTTGAGAAAGATGGATTTGTAATCAATGGAAATTTTGAGAGAAATTAAAGAGAAAAGGAATTTAATGAAGGCAATAAAGATAAGGAAAAATATACTTGTGTATATATAAATAAATATTTTTGCAGCCTAAAAACTTCCTGGAAAATAAAATAGTTAAAAAGGAAGAGGAAGGCCAAGACGGAAATTCCTGAATGACATAGAAAGTATAATGAGAGTAACAAAATACAAAGATCTGATAGGATTATCAATGAATTATGGCTGACAAGACTCCACCTTCACATGATGATGACTGAAAGAACAGATTCTATTTTCAGCAATTGTTAAATTTTAAATACCAGAACATTTATATTCTAGAATGTCAACATCTCAATTAAGTAGATTAGGGAGGCAGAGATGGAATCAAACTCTCTGCCACGTGATACTCTTGCCAATATAGTAAGAGAGGATTTTTGACGATTAATAAGATGCATCATTAAATTCATAATTATCTTATGTCTTATTTAATTATCGTTAAACGATTATTGATTGTCTTTTTGCAATTATTTATAATTTATTTGTTTAGTTCCTAACAATGCACAATTTACAAGTCTAATTGAAGGAATGTATACTAAGCATGTGTAAGTATGACTTGCAACCTACAACTACTTAGTTATATTCTAGAATTTAATGTGTATATGAAAAAATATTTAAATAAATTTTCAGATGGAATATCGTATATTACTACAGTTGGAGGAAAAAAATTCAAATCGATTCGATGTTGGCAGACCAATGATAAAATGTTTTCCTGTTGAGCGAAAAATATTAGTTTTGAGACCCAGATGATGACTTGCTTACCATCTGAATGCAGATCGGTTGGGAATCCCAACCATGAGAGATCAATAACAGAACAAAGTGACAATGAATTTAGAGGCATTATCTGTAAGGACAGATTTGAAAATGTGAACTGATTCAAAACTTTGGTTCAGTAACACTTGGCCTTATAAAGCAACTAATTTTGATAGGTGCATATACGAGCTCCAAAAATGCTTCTCTTAAAATGGTCTGTTTTTATGAATCAGGAATCCAATTTTGTTCACATTTCCCAGTGAATTACCAGAGAAGCAATTTCAAGGATAATTTTGAGAAATAATTTCAAGAAATTTGTTCCAATAAATTTTTTGTTTAGGTTGGCTGTATTTCATCTTATAGTTGAAAATAGGATCTCTCTTCAGTAGGGTGAAATAAAATGGAACATTCCTTTTTCTTTCTATTTTCTTAGGAAGATTTATCCATTACTTCAATGCAGATATTATTTGAAAGAATTTTTGGTGATTTTGTTCATTGAAACTGAAACCAGAAATAAAATACCCCTAGCTCCTGAACCCCCCTCCTAGCACTGAACTATTTATACAGGGGTTAGGTAAAATTTCAAAGATGGCATAACAACATTTCTGGAAGCTTTTTCATCACAAGACCTATGTTGTGTTTTTGTAAAAATTAAGAATCTTTCAGGTGATGAAATATACTTATAAAACATTTTGATCATTTTTTGGATCCCAATTTACTATATAGTCTAACTCTCATGAAACCAAAATTTTTAATTCTCTTATCTTAGCTAGGTATTGACTTTCATAAAAAGATCACAATGTTTTATTGAAAGCTTCAATGAAATGAAGTGTATTTTTTGATAATATGGACAGGACAGGAGGGACTGAAAACAGGACTGTCCCAACCAAAAGGATCCATAAGAAGAGAAATTGGAACTCTGCTGTTAATGAGTAAGAGGTTCAACAGGCTCTTCGTTAGTTAATATGTGAGAGAATCTTCTGGCCTCTTCCCCGAATGGAGAAAAGTCATGGATTACAAACCTTTTAAGAATCACCCAAGTGTGCATTTATTTAGCTATTCTATTCTAACATCCTCATCAATGCAGAATGAAAAGAGTTTTAATTCATAAGCGTCTAGTTTGGAGTTTTTTACATGGATTTTTTTAATTTTAGGGTCTTGGAATCAATCCTGTGGTTATGTTCTTGTATATGTTACACAAAGCTAGATTTATTAATTTGGTTGTATCTGAAGTGAGCAAATTGAACTTTAAATCCATTTTCTAATTTGCATCTCTTTGTTTTTAAAATTTATTTTCTAAATCCCCCACAAACATCCATTGTTGGACAATTACAGGGGGGAAATAACTTCAACAACAGACAACACACACAGCCATTCCCTAACCAAAATAATATCTTGGCTAGCTGGGTGTCTAACCCAGACCTTAGATTTTGAAAGCTGGCATGCTAACCACTCCGCGAATTTTAATTGCCAGCCATGGTGTGTGTGACCTTTTATTGCAGCCTGGACATGTTATTTCATGGACCCCAGATTTAGGAGTCTTTGTCTTTGGATAGTTTATTGCTGTGTGCAGGCCAATGTTTGATTTCACCACCGTGGTAGCGCCATCGAGGTCCAGGAAAAGATGTTTAATCATGGCAATGCTGCAATGATAATTTTATTTTCCCTGGCTAGTTGAACTATCTTTAATGAATCTCTTTCTATGGCAGGTAACTGTTTATCTCCATCTGGAAACTGTAGACATCGTCGGACAATACAGGCTAAGGAGTATACTGAGCAGATCTCAAGGCAATTACACGGTGACAATGATAGATGTAAGTGCTGTAGGACATGCTCAACTGGAAGTGAACGAAGAGGGACATCTGGAGGCCCAAGAGATCATCCTGGATATGAGCTTTGAAGATATCAAAGTGGAATTTGAAAATATTGGCATGTTGGGAAGCATGGTTCAGGTAGGTTCAGAAAATCAAGATCATGTTCTCTACCTTAATATCTCCTGACTATCAATAGTAACATGGTCAAAATCATCGATTTTTTCCTCATTATCAACCTAGTATCTGGAGAAGAAGGAAAATTTGTCCTTTGTGAATCCCTCAAAACTGCAGACCTGGATGGCTACAAATTGTTTCATTTTTTGCCACCCAACCAATTTGTCGAATACCCATTTTTCATTGAAAGTTTGAAAGTAAAGTAAGCTTTAGTTTTCACAAATGTATGAACGATTTTACATATTGTAAGTAGTTTTGCAAGATTATATGGTTCACTTCATCAATTGAATGAAAAAATCAAGAAAATTAGAACTTAAAACTCTTACATGGCAGCTCTGTGAAATTCTCTTGCCAATGAAATATCAAAGAATTAGACGGAATCATACTATTTACCCAATATTTATGTTTTGGACTTACTCCAGTTTAAAAGAGCAATTGCATTCAGCAACATTGAAGGGTATTACATGGTACCCTCTCCTATGAAAATTGTTTTATCAAGTTACTTTGTAATCAGAAAGACACTAGAGATCCTCTTGACAGGACTAGAGTCTATGAAGTAACCTGGGACTTTTGCAATTCCATTTAAATCTGATAGATCTCAAGAAATGTTTTCACGTGAACCAAAGCATGTGAAAGCCTTTGCTAAGAAAATCCTCTCAATACAGTCTTTAGAAAGTTATTGCTCTATCAGTTTTTCATGACTGCTCCTTATCCAAACAGAAGGTCTCACTTACTTAACCCTTATTAATGTTAATATTATATTCTTTTTGTATAGCAATTTTGCAGATGAGAATATTGAATTTATGGTTTTAATTTCAACATAGAGAGGAAATCATAGATCTCTTCAAGACTACCCTCAACAGCCCACAAACAACCTTTTTCTGTTTTGTTGATTATGACAAAAGGAATTACCACCGAGTAACTTTTTAATCTTCATTCTGAAATAAAAAAAACAGCTAAAGAAGATCTCACTTTATCTGAGAGTTTGGCTCTGGTGTTTGGATATAGATTGCTCTGCCTTGCAATAGATTCATTTCATCCACACAAAATAAGTAATTCCAATCAAGAAACTCACAAGGAACATTTTCAGAGACAAAGTAAAGCAGGAGAGGTGAGAGGATGATAATGTAAAACAGATTTGGTCTATCAGATGAGGTAAACAATTGACTTGAACGGGTTGCAGTGGATCTGAAGATGGGAATAATCTGCATCTAAGCTGGTAGCTTGTTGTATCTTCACTAATGAAATCTATATATTCAGGCTTTACATTGTGGAATGCCATTGAAGTAATGGAGAAATAAAACTTGTAAATTTTCCACACAATTACCAAAAGATGTTACTCTGGTAGCAAAACCAGTTGTAAACAAAAATTAGTGTCGAAAATTTACAAATTTTATTTCTTCATTACATATCTTTACTATGTTTCATATGAAAGAGACAGGACCCAGGGAAAACAATGTATTAAGCAGGATGGTCTGAAACTAACATTACTGCGCATAGTTCCACAGGATTTATTATTCTAATTATTTAAAATTAATCATTATCAAAAATACACTTGTTACACAACACGACACTGAATGGCTTTGAACATTGACAGTGTTTTAGAAATAAGAAATGAAACCATTTTTCCAAATTGCAGACCCTGGTGAATTCATTGGGTGGTGTGCTGTTTGAGAGCATTAAGCCATTGATAATGATTGAGATCAACCAGTCAGTGAGAGGGGAGCTGAACGAGAAGCTTCGTATGGTGCCAAAGCGTTTCCCTAACAACATCTCTCCTCTAGACATGGCAGTGGCAGAGGGCAGAAGATGGGTCAGAGACCAGGGATGGGATCCTCTACGCCTCCCTAACAGAGCCTTCGAGTATGCAGGCATACGCCTTGAGGTTTGTCTCCTCCAGGCATTTGAAAATTTTGGACTTTTATCTGGATCTCTTTTCATATGTTTACCCTCAAATTAAGGCAAATAATTTTAGAGAAAGATGATGATTTTCAGTATTGATGAATAAGATATTTATTATTTACAATCCTATTCCAAATATTAAAAAGTATATCTGCAGAATTGACTCTCTATACTAATTGATTTTCAGGAAAGAGATATAATTAGAAAATATTAAATTTGCAGTTTAAAGGAGACATTCAAAATAGGGTAAAAGCATTTTAATTAGCAAGTTCATTTTTCATAAGCATTTTCCTTATACTCACTTTAACTCTCTAACCTTCAAGCACATGATGTCCAACTTCTACCACATAAATAAAAATATGACACTCCTTCCACCTTTATAGAGATACAGTAATAACATAGTATACCTTCTCTGGAACCAATCTCACCTAAATTCCAAAGGCCATTGCTGAAACATAAATGAATGGTTCATTTTATCATTGAAATACCATGCAAATTATAAAATTTTATTATTGGAATACCTTAATTTCCAATGGCAAACACAAAATAGTCAAGAAGATAGGAAAAGATATTACAAGCATCAATGCCAAGATTGCAAGAGGTTATGTATAGGAGAGATTGACAATAACTTGAAGGAAAGAGTTAGAGAAAATAGAAACTGTTTCCTAAGATAAAAGAAGTAATTCTCGTATTGTAAAAAATCTTTTCAATAGTCATATTACTTCCTTTATGCTATCCATACTTGATGCAAAAAAGAAGTAACTTCTGAGCAAATAGAGAATTTGAAACATGCAGGAGATTTAAAACAAGTTTCTACTTACTCCCATCCTCCCTTATTAGATATTGTTCAGCTTTATAATTAATTCATTCACATATTTTTATTTTACTTAATATTTGCTTCTGTACAATTTTTTATTGTTTTCGCTCCTTTGAAGTTGCCAACCTTCCTCTTACACCAATTGTGATACACTCTTAGCCCCTTCTTTCTGTGCTACAGAGTAACAAAACCAGAAAAATACGAAAATTTAGGTCTGAATTCATACCTATGTGTTACAGACCTTTAGTGTGTTTTATTTAAACTTAATTGAAAAAATAGGAGCTTATTTTCTTTATCTATCTTTTCACATTTTATGTTAGTATTTTAAATTAATTGTACTCTCTAAAAACCGTATCAATTCTATGACAAGTATAAATAAATTTCATATTGTCATTATTACTCTCTATCCAAAAAAGTTCAGAGTACCAATCATTTTATCCTGAATTTAATTATTTTACCGAATTTTTTCTTAAATTATGTTGCACAGCACACACTGATGCCTGGTATATGCTGATCTAGTGTAAATTTCCATGGAAAAACAAAATAATTAGCTCCTTTTTGCTTGAGATTATTTTCATTTCTTTGTTCTTTTATGTCCCATTCTGTATTATTTGATTTTGTTGACATAACCTGAAGATTGGGCTGGCTTCAGAGAGTTATGCAATGAAATCAGAGAGATTCATCCATTGATGTGTCAGTGACGGAATATCAGAGAAAATTACTAATATGTCCATGATTTGGATTAAAAATATTAAACCGTTAAGACAGATAATAGCAAATTGCTTGGCTGTATTGAAAATTGTTAAGTTCTAATAAATCAGGAAAAGTAGTTACAGTATGAACTATTTTTATCAAAATTCATTAATTATTCAATACATAGTTGTTGATTAATTTGCCATTAGTGAAGTATTATAGTTAATTTTCAATTAAGTTGTGATGGTGAAAAAGACATATCTAATGGAAAATGATCATTTGTAGCAAATTAAGTATGACTTAGCAATGATCTATGCTGTACTACTGTAAGCTGGTTGATTGAAGAATTCATTTTTCTGCAAATATCCACAATTATGAAAGTGCAGTCAGGGTATATAAACTTCCTGCCACATTTCGAAAGACAGTTTTAACGGTACATGTGTAGATGTAGAATTACATTCAATTATCACTAAGTGATTACATTTTGCCTTAATACAGCCATATATATGAATCAGGATTTGCAAGTATCATACTTTATTACCTTTGATTTAATGAAATTATTTTATCTTAGGTGACAAAAGCTTGGGTCACAGGTGCTTCTACATTCCATCGAGTGGGGAATGCAACAGTAACGATGGAAGACAACATTGTGAGTGCTGGAATCCATGTTGGGACAAAGCGCCTTGAAGGCTTCTGCCATTGGCGTTTTACTGCCCTGGGTTTGCTTTCCAGACGTGGAAGAGCAAGATTTGCATTAGATTCCTTGCAGGTAATTTTTAGCTGTCACTAATGACTGAATACATTACAAAATATATAAACAAACGAGTTTTGTGTTCCATCTCCTTAATTATTAATAGTTTCATTCCATTTGAAATGATTTCTGATATAACAAGCATGTGGCCTAGAAAAGCTTTTCGTTTGCCATATCTAATTGTAAAATACCCCAGCATGTCCCCAATTTGCAAACAGATATTTCAGGATGCTTTTAATACTAACGTTTATTTGTGAGTCATACTGGGATATAATATTTCTCTATGATACTGCACGTTTGGATGCACCAATATATATAAGCAATAGTTTTAAGTTGTTCCAAATGTACTAAGAGATAAAGGTTCTCCCAGCGCCGAAAAGCGGCGACCGTCTAAGGGCGATTCCCGGGAAACGGATAATCGTTTAGCGGTCCCAGTTCTTCAGAACTTGTGGGATTCTGAAGAACTGGGACCGCTAAACGATTACCCGTTTCCCGGGAATCGCCCTTAGACGGTCGCCGCTTTTCGGCGCTGGGAGAACCTTTATCTCTTGGTTCATTGACTGCCGAGTTCCTTTTTTCTCCTTTCTGTTCCAAATGTGTTTGAACAGCCTTCAAGTAAACGTAATAAAGTTCATAATATAGTTTTAATAGTTTGTAATAGTGGCTGCCACTCAATGGACATATGAGCTATCCTTGTTGCTAACTTTAAACTTCGAAGACAATTCTTTAGAAATACTTTTGAGTTAGAGGACAGCTTTTTTCATATGTACTGAAGTATTTTTTCATATGTATGATAGTTTATCATTCAAAAATCCATATGTAGGGAGCTTACTGTACTGAAATAAGTAAGCCGCTTGGCATTGAACGGAGTTGCAATTCCTTACATGAAAATTTACTCCTGAATGTCTTGAGGAGCAATAAGCATTAGTCCCAAGAGTCTTTCTTTCCCTTATTTCATTCCGCCTTCTTTCTGAAACTTTTTATTTAATCAGTTTTTCTTATTTGTGATTCTTTTCACTATTCCCAGGGGGAGATAAAGTCAATCCTTTTGGAGAATTCATTTTACAGTCCAATTATTAGTGATCTACACTCATTCCTTCAGCTAAAGCATGGAAGTATTTGCCTAATATTCATTCATATTTATTTTAATTTCATCTTTTCTATATTACAAAAATACATTTAATAATTTAAATTTAAAAATAATGATTTAACCCTCATTCCTTCAGCTAAAGCATGGAAGTATTTGCCTAATATTCATTCATATTTATTTTAATTTCATCTTTTCTATATTACAAAAATACATTTAATATTCTTCTAAACTATTGAGAAAGTTTTATTTATTTCTTTTCTTTTGTAAACTGCAAAATAAACTGGAAAATTCTTGGATTGATTCTCAATTATTTCCTTGTTTTCAAATGAAATTGGAGTAAAACCAAGGAAGGTTACAGGAAAAGAGTTTATTCCATATGCTGTGTATTTTTTCATTAAGCCTAGCTTAATATAATAGAGGCAACATTATTTTGTCTGAACTAACAAGAGGATTATATCAAATATTTTTGCAATAGAAATTTCTGTATTCATATGCTTCTAATGAAAAACCTAACTTTTGCTACCATACTACAAAAAGGATACATGATTCAGCAATTCCATGAATATCTCACATAAATCAGATATCACCTAAGTGGAAGGGAACAAAGGAATTAAAAAACTTTGAAATTTTCATAGACATTGAATATATTTGTTATGACTAGTTTCATCTACAAGTATAGTAGACATCTTCAAGCAGTCATTTTATATTTATATATTCACTCCATCTTTTGATTCATTCTTAGGAAATGTTTAACCCATTATAGCACCAATTCAAAATTATTTCCTTCTATACTCTATTCATAACCATCTTCAATCTTAATTTTTGCTGCCACAACAAGAATTTGTTTGGTAATTTTCTATTGTGAATCTCTGTGTATACTCTTATGGGCTGGATTGGCCGTTATCTAAACAAAGGCTTAACGGTACTATTTTTTGGTTACAGTTCAAGCAATAATGTCAACAGAGCAAGATCTTTCATGCATTTTGTATAGATATTAAACTTTATGAACCAACACCAATGCTTAAAGTTAATTTTCCTCAACTTGGTTTTATAGATAACATGACCATGTGAAACAGATTGGCAGGGGTAATAGCAGTAAAACTGTGAAAATTCCTTGGTGAATTCATTACAAGCAACCCTTCTTAGCACAAAGTATGCAAAAGAGGGTCTTGTGCAACATTTTGATCAGAGAAAAAGAGAAAATTACTTGAGCTTCATAAGAACAGCCAATATGTTCCCATTTCATTGTTCATAAATCTGGTTACATTAATCTTATATTAAAAACTTTTTTCCATGTTTACAAGAGGGGTGTCTTTTTTTGTCTCAGGGGATTGTGTCAGTCCTTGCAACTTATTCGATTTCTTTCATATCCTAATGCCATTTTAGGTGTAAGCTACATGCTGCTGAAATGGATTTTTCCATGCATTTCATATGATAATTAGTTAGATTTTTCAAACATTCAGCACATTTTCCTTATGTTTCAGGTCCGAGTGGTTGTGAGTCAACCTCTTAATGTACAGAAAAAGCCTATTCTAGAGGAGTTAGATATTGAGCTTGGAAACATTCAGGTTCGCATGGATGGTGCAGGTACTCTGGATTACGTTGTTGAGTATGTGGTAAACGTGTTACCAAACTTGCTGCGCTTCCAAATAGTTGATGCTCTAGAGGAACCTTTGAAGGTTAAGATACAGGAGGTTCTAGACACTGTAGATATGGAGCAACTCATCGACGAAATGTTGGATCAGTATCAGAACTTGATCAAAGTCACCACCACCGTTGCACCTGAGTTAACTGATGCAAGCACAACTGTTAGTGTGGAACCAGAAACAACTCAAGCAAGCCACATCACAGAATGAATGTGAAATGAGAATATAAACCTTTGAAATTTAATTAACTACCAAAATCAAGCACAAATATTTAACCTCGTAAGAATCTGAGGAAAATTAATTTTGCATTTAATAAATTTTTTGTCTGTGAGTGATTGTGCCTTGGTGAAATGTGACTGTGTTTCTTAATTAAAACACCAAAGTGAGAATTACAACCTTAGGCCAAAGGACTCAAAACATTTGAAGATAAAAGTATTTTAGTTGTTCTGTGCTTGGTCCCTTGGAAATAAAATTGTACTACAATTATTTATCACTGTTATTAAATAAATTCATAATTAGGCTTTGTAAGTTTTTTATTCACTGCCTTTCATGATCTTACGTATTTTCAATTGATTCTTAACTCTGTTCTTGATTCGATTGATTCTTAACTTTGTGTCTAATTGTATGTTTGTCCTCCTATGGCATTGGAGAAACCATCATTATTTAAATCAAAAACACAACATTCAATTTTCAAAACAGAAAGATCTTTAAAATATCTTAAACAGATAAATTTAGCATAGAATCAATCATGAAATAAATAAAAATCATTATTACTGTTCACACAAGTAAGTATATGCTTGTGAACTAAAAAGAAACAAGAGATCTCCTAACACAAAGTAGAATGGCAAATTGGAGGGGAGATGAATTTTAGAATATGTCTAAAATCTAAAATTTGCACTTTCACGAAGAAAGAATAATCTTAGGATTGCATTGCAAATGCGAAGAAGCACATACCAATTGAATGATTTTTGTATGGAACTCCAACTCTGATCAATGTTGATTCAGATACTACCAAAAGGAAATGATAATGCTTTTAGTATGGAACTGACAGATGAAATTGAGTAAAGCTTTTAAATTTGTGCAATGAAATTTTAATTATGTATTAGAAATATAATTAATTAGCAAAAGGACTACACTGAAAGTGTTGAATCATATCGTTGAAAATAATTTAGCAGATAATTTTCCAAATATTTTTGTCATACCCAGAATTTTGTTCATTGTCTGCAGCCATTCCTTTTGATGTTCTTTTTCGAAGTTGAAATTAATCAAAAACTATTTACACTGTACAATGTCAAAGAAAAGATTAATACGAAAGTTCAAAAGGTGTGGTTTATATTTTCTTGAAGTTTGATCATTGAAACATTTGTGTTTTGTATTAAAGTTTTCTTTTACCTGCATTACGTCATTTATTTTCAAAAGGGTGGTATAAATTCTACTCGCCTCAGAAGGCAGTTTTTAATTAATCGTCCCGGTAAGCTCGCTGATGAAAAAGTGACCACTCTGACCACATACTTTGCGGGTCTACCTATCACTGACGTCTAGTTTATTAACCTAGCTAAAGAAAACCTCAAACATGAGTACGAAGAACCTGCAAAGTAGACTTGCGTATTTAGCCGCCAATTCTTTGGTACGAAATCCCGCCACAGTCTTGACGGTCTTGACATCTAGAGGAATAAAGAGAAGTAATACAAAAAAATGACTGCTCAGTATCTCTCAGGCGGACTCGGCGGACAGGGGTAGCCGCTGGTGGTTTATGTTTATGTTTACCAATGTTCACCATGGCGAGGTTTACGATGGAGGATTTGCCAGACGAAATTTTAGAATATATTATAAGCCTCACATCATCTTACAAGGATTTAGAAGATTGTAAATTAGTCTCCAAGAGGTGGCACAGGAGCGTTTTAAGTTAGTATTTTGCGGATTTTTATACAATGGTGGTCATTTCTTTAAAGCATCATCATTTGTTGTCACGATGTTATATCTTTATTCTTTTAGACGTGATTCGTTTTAAAAAGAATAACCTACTTCGGGCTATAGCGGAAAATAAAGTTCAATGGCAACATATGAGACCGTCGGATATGGCCCCAACTATCACTAAGCGGTATTCACATTCAGCTTGTTGCTACGGTGAGAGGAGACTTTTATAATCACTCTTTTCTTGGGAACTGTAAATTTTATAAATTATGACTTCAGTAACATTGGGAATCCTGATTTACGCTTACCATAACTCTTTCACTAGGGAACTCGATGTATGTGTTCGGCGGTTGCACCTCTACTAGTACTACATTCAATGATCTTTGGAGGTTGGATCTGACACGGAGGCAATGGGTTCGACCCCTTGCAATGGGTTCTTACCCTTCTCCCAAAGCATGCGCCTCTCTCGTCATTCACAGGGATAATCTTGTACTATTCGGAGGATGGACTCACCCATCTCCTTATCCATTGCATCAGGTGAATCTATTGATGATTTTTGAATTTTGTATTCTTATCGTTAGTGTTTAAATCATGACGGTCTCGTAAAATCTCGCCCTCTACCTTTCTTATTTTAGGCATGGCGTCTTTTTAACGAGCTACATTTGTATTCTATGGAGTCGAATCGTTGGATTTTGTCTTGTACACCATCCACTCCGCCGCCACCCACTGCAGGGCATTCAGCATCAGTCCACAAGGACAACATGGTGGTTTTCGGAGGTCTTCAGATGCAGGGAGGCCTCGGTCATTATGCTAAGTGTGTTCACTCATAATTATAGTCAGCCACTGGCAGTTTGGGTCATCCCTCAAAAGATAGGTTTCCACCCGTTTCTTATAACTGTATGAAGAAAGTGGGTCTGTCTGGCTTGAGCAGATCCTGCCTTGTGCAATGCAGAGGTTGAAATTTTTTTTTTGAAATTTTCACGGTATAATAAGAAACTTATATTTATGAGGATTATTAATGGATCATTATGTGTAAATTTAAATATATACCAAATTATTCATTGAAATTAATACAAGTTCTACAAAATAAAAGTACCTGATGGTAGATTATGCATGAATTCCAAGAAACCTGCTGTATGTATAATGCTCAGTTTTTGGGTCTCTTATGAATTATGAATCAAAAGGTAAATGGAAGTAGAGAATAATTATTTAATTGCATGTAAATGTAATTATTCAATTATGTTTTATGCCCATGATTATTATAGCATTATGAATGTCGTGTTAAGTTGTACATCATAATAATCATGTTCCCAAGATGCAAATGATCTAATGTTAGTTAAACTAACTCTGAATATTTAAGAAATTATTCAAGTTTTGCCCAATGTTACTATGTCACCATTTCAGTAAAGAAGATATCTGCAAAAATGGATATATAATAGCAATAAAATAAATTACAGTTATAATTATTGCTATTAATGGGTGTAAAATATATTTAACAAACGAATACCACCTTCCACTTTTGATTATGGTGAAAATTTGACAAAATGACTGAAAATATAAATATTCATTTTATATCTCTCTGTGTACAGCTCAAATGATGTATGGGTATTTGACCTTGAGAATCCCTCTTGGCGCAAGCAGGCGATAGCCCCTGGTCCTAAGCCGCATGCCAGATATGGTCAGTCGCAGATTCCTTTGGATGAAGATCATCTTCTCATTATTGGTAAGATGAATGGAATGCAATTCACATTTTGCAAGTCTCACAGTTTTGGAGTATAGTGATTGATTTACAGTGAATATCATACGTAACATTAAATTGATATGTTTAGTTATGCTTGAATTTCCAGAGGAAAAAGATCTTTTCACAAGTCCTGTTCATTCTTTAAACTTTATTTCCAATGTTCAGCTACTCTAAAACTTTCTTGTCACTGATATTCTTCATTTTCATGAGATTTCAATAAAATTGTAGTTTTTTCCTCTAAAATTAACTTATGAATAGTACTGTAATTGGATTGACTAAATTATTAAAATTTTGAATCAAATTAACTAAAAAGTCAATTTGATACTCAATGCTTTGCCTGTATGTTTTTCATAAATTTCTCAAGCTAGAGCTTGCATTTTCTTTGTCTCCTGATTATCATTGTCACATGCCGAAATAGCATTCCAATTTTAAAACAAGGAATTTTTTTCAGATTAGATATAATTTCATTATTGTATTCATTTTGGTTAGTAAATTAGTTTTGGTTGACTCACCTTATCAATTTATTTACTTATTTTTAAATGATTTTATGTTTACAGTAGTGATCTACCAAATACTAATTTTGGCTGAGTATTGAATTTTAAAATGCTTTTGACCAAGGGCGAATGTTATCTCCAGATAGTTACTTGTAGTTGTTGTTTTTGCTGAGCATAAGAGAGACTTTAGTTAGTATAGTAGTGATAGTGTAGAGATGTTAATGCACTTCCTGCCATATGCCAGTTATGGCTTGTGGAATATTACAGGCATATCTATCTAGTCTAGCTGCAGGTTCTATGTGGGCAGCAACATTTACATAAATGAGAAATTTATTAAAATATTAAGAACTTTAAACTCAAGACTTAGAAGCTCCTGATGTCCCTGATTATGTATATTTTTAAAAAAAGTTAATTTAAATTCAATCATTCTTGATGGAAAAGTATATATATTTTGATTGATTTTTGTTATTTGCAGTATTTCATAAAATGGCATGAAATCAAATCACTAAAATAATTAAAATATGTTGATTGTTTTCATTATTTGTTTATGATTAATTTAAATAGCTCATTTATGCAATACGTAGAGGATCACAACTTCAGCAGTTGCTGTTGATTGTTATTCGGTTGATTCTTCAGTAATACAAATTTTCACAGAAAGTTGATTCATAGTTTTACTGATTTAACAACAAATCAACTTCAGTGAATTCTGGTTGTCAGTTTTATGGAAAGGTTTTTTAAAGAGTGCACTATCATTCTAAAATAATCGGTTAATATCAGTAAAAATAACAGATTGATTTTTGATGTAACTGAAATTGATGTGAGAAATAAGAGTGTTTTGTGTTCCTCTGAGGTGGATGTGGTGGTCCCAACATGGTATTCAGCGATGTGTGGCTTCTGAAGATGAAGGATGCCATGTGGACATGGAGAGAACTTCCAGTTCATCATCAGCAATGGGCTGCAGCTCATATGTGGTGTCATCCGGCATGCAAGGTCTCTTATCCTAACTGCTCTATTAAGTACATACATTTTTCCTAGTTCCTTTGTCTGTGAAGATGGTTTCAGGCATAATAATACAGTAGAAGTCCATTATAACAAGTTCAGCATATAACAAGAATTGCATTATAGCAAGTGATTTATTGTCAATCTCACAGCAAAAAGGAGTTATTTCCATTGTAAAGAGTGGTTATTTCTGAAGTATTGACCTAACTAGCGCCATGTCTCTATTATAATCTCCAGGATGCACATATTGGAATCATCAATTCACTTGAGAGACAAAGTCGAACAAGGAAACAGTAATCTGAAGTGCATTCCTTCAAAGAGCAGAGAAAATTAAATGCTAAAATTATCGTCCTCTAATTCATGCATTTGTTTTCCACAACTTGCCTTGCCCTTCCTTCAAGGGAGCTTTGATTAGAGATTTCTCACTTCCCTTTGTCCCTTCCTATCCCCTCATCTCTCATTTCTTTTTGGTGTCGGCCTGTTTAGTCAGCGCCAGAATTTTTAATTGAGTTTCCATCATGTTGGCATCGACTCGAGGGATTTTTTTTTCATCCGAAACTTGTCTGATCCAAGATGGGGGTGATGAGTTAAAACAGTGCTGAAAGAATGATCTCTAGTTTATGAATCCATGAAGTAATATTTTTGACACAAGCATACTTCTTTTACACATTCTGAAGCATTTACATAAGAATTAGAAACTCTACAGTTCCATTCTGCCACACTCACTGCTCTTGGATTCAAGAGAGTGATCTTAGAAATCAGCTATAATGAGTAATTTTCCAATTTTTGTCAGCTCTTTATAACATACCTCCACTGTAGCTTTAATTAGCCAAAGAATGGTGTACAGATATTAGCAATGTGTCTTCTCAAAAGAAAGAAAAATACATACTACGATACCACAGGTACAGCTAGTTCCACAAAAGCAAACCATCTCCTATATGTTTTGTCTGAGGGGAAACCTTGTTGATTGTGATAATATTGTTGATATTGTCATGATTTATTAGTATCCTTAGTTTGGTGGCATTGGCATAGGAGAATAGTATTATAATTATATGGATGTCGTAATGCAAGAATTCAGTTATTATAAAATGGTTATTATATATCAGTATATATTCTAGCTTTGCTTCTCACAAAGAGGGAAATATTGCACATGAGGTCCCATTATTCCGAGGCAACCCCCTTCCCTTCCTCTCATAAAATTTGAGTCCAAGCAAAAGGCACGGGCAGCAGGAAGGAAATTTTTTTAAACCTGCCTCTGAGCTGCTCTGAGCTTATGTTTTAGACAGATGGGAGAAAAAAAATTTCCACACAGTTTGAATCAGTGTTGGAACACTAATGTATATATCTCAAATTCAACACCTTTGCTTACAAAGCTCTGTGGTTATAATGCGTCATATTACACATTGTTCAAGAGAGCAGTTATATTTGCCTTTAAAATGATATACATAAGGAGTCCATATCAATCACCTGCTTTATCACAGCCTGTGTGAATGTAGTCAACACAAGTAAAGTAAGGCAAACTCATGGCCATATCTAGGCCATTACTTGAATAATATATGGAAGCTTGATGAGCATCAAAATTAAAATTCCATGTGTTAAAATCAGTTAACTATATCATCTATGCAGTTGGATTTTTTACTATACCATCCAAAGCAATTGAGAGAAGATGTGCTAGGATTGCTTTTTTCTGAATGAATCAAGGTGAACAGATACAAGAAAATGCCATTTCACATTTATTTTGAATTTAAAATTGATTTCCCTTTAGTTTCATTGATGTGTGAATGAAATAAACATGATTTCTTCTGAGGATTCCCTTGAGATGGTTGCATTAACAAACCATTACATTTTTAAATGTTCTTCTTTCAAATTTATCACCCTTTAAGTTCTAAAATATACAAAAAAAGGCTGAATGAGATTTGGTGATATTTCTCATTGAATTCTAATAGCTATGAATGTAGTAATATTCTAGTAGCTATGAATGTAAAATTTTCAATTGATTTTGAATGCATGCAGAACTACCAACATAATTTATATTTTATCTATAAGTGCAGAAAACATTAAAAATATGCAAAATAATAGGGGCTTAGTGAAATAATTTTCCTAGGACCTCTTTTCCTGTAATGCCAACCCTATATGTATCTCACAGGGATAAGAAGCACACCTGAGACTCATGTTGAAATTTTGCTCCCCTCGGTGGATGGCCAGCCTTGCATAACTCTTATTTTTCAAGTGAATTTTAATGATAGACATGAATGGGAGGCGGTTTGATATGGATAATTTCTCTATATATTTATTGCTTGGTGATATTGAAAAGAAATTCCTTTGTGTTTATAATGTTGGGTACGAGCAACTCTACATCTCTCCACATTCCGTTGGATCATACAGTAGTAGTTTATTCACATTATCCATGACAAATTTGAATAGAAAGATACAAGAGTGATTGGAAGAAGTGAATGAAGCAATGACTTTGCAAGGACTTTAAGGACTTCAAGAGGTTTGATAAAGATCGGCAAGCGAGAAGCAAGGGCAACAATAACACATGAGTTTAGCAACCCAAAGTGTATAATAGTATGTTAATTCCAGATTTTCAGATAAAACACGATAGTTAGTGGCAGTTTTTGTCCTCCTTGTTGACAAGTTAGTTGCTTTAAGTTGGAGCAATGACCTCTTTTAAAAGTATAACCCACTCACTCACCTTATCTATTTTCTCACCCAACATGTTTTTTTTCTGTTTATGACTACCTCCAGAAAAACTACCTATTTATACAATTTAAGTGTATCTCAGTCAAACATGCTCAAAATTTAGATAAAGTCATTTATGATTCCGTAATGTCATAATAAGAAGAGGCTATTATCATTGATGGTTAGAGTAATGAATGTTTAGGATCAGCATAAAAATTGATATTTTCTACAAGCTTCACTGATATTTCCTCAATTATTCTAAAAAATACTGGATATAACGCTGATGGCTTAATCATACTTTCAGAAATTTTCTTCTGAGCATCAGTTTATTCCTAGGATCTCCTACATATTTATACATATTTCAGTAGAAAAGTAGATGGTTTTAATGAAAAGTACGAGGGTCATCCGGAAAGTAGTACCCGTTCGTGAAATAAAGACACAAAAGTAAATATTAACAAACATAAAAAATTTTATTTGAAAGAGGATACTTTAAACTACTTCTCAACATAATCTCCAAGCAAATTAAGGCATTTGTCATAACGTGTGACAAGTTTCTGTATTCCTGCTGCATAGTCCTCCGCCGCCAGCTCATTGAGATACAGGGTCACTCCTTCTTTAAGGCGAATCATCCCAGAAAAAGTTAAGATTTAATTTCAAGAGATGGCAGCACCGCTAGCGTCAAATTTGTTTTCCTTCTCATTTGATAATGGTTAACCCGATTTTCGTTTAGTGAACGGTTAAATAAACTAAATAATAATAAAATATTCGCAGACTAAAAATCAAAATTTACATTCCTTTTTTAACCATCTTTTTGACAAGATCTTTCTTATAAAGATGTAATTAAATTTTTTGGTGTAGTCAGTTTAAGGAGCTAATTTTTTAAAACACGTAGCAACTTTTATTTCTAAAATTGGATGTATAGTTCTTGAATTAGCATGCATTAAAGAAAATAGTAAAACGGCAATGCCGCAGCACGCCGCCTAAAAATACGGACTCTCTGGATGTGAGGGTAAGCAGAGTTAAATGCCATGCGGTACCTGCGTAATCTCATGTTAACTGATAACCGTCCTTTGCCACCGGGGTCTTCCCTCGGAAGCTTTGGTATATTGTGCTTGAATGTTTTCCTCAGGCACCCTAAAATGTGCTGAGTATTGAGAGGGGAATATTTTTTATATTATAGAATATATTACAGAAATTGAAACTCTTCGCTGGAACTTTGAACGCACAAATATCTCTCATTATCACGTATCACAATGCACGTAAATTTCATTTTGATCGATTGCAGATATTTTTTGTAGAATTAAATTTGTAATGATCTCCCACAATATCATCGAAATCTTTCTCGGTATACCTACCGTCGGATCTAACAATGAGATTTTCATCTTGAATGAAAATTGTGCCATTTCGCTTAAGAGAAATGTAATTTCCATAAATATATTAACTATATGTCATGTAAATAAATTTTCTTGCTCAATTAACATAAGATTTTCATTAAGGAATTCAAAGTAAGGACGAATTTTCCTCCTCACATCTGTCAAAAAAGAAGTAGTAAGATGCATAAAATATTGTTATATCAAACGTACAGGTCGTTACCGATAGCTGAAAAATTAAAATTCAAATTAAAAGGTAGTAAATAATGTAAAGTAAAAATTAAAATGCTTAATTTCTTGAAATTTTAAATGTTGTATTACGAAATGCGACACACCGAGGAATTCGCAACTGATGTTTCAGTTCGCGATTAAACCTTTTCACTGACTTTATTTGTGGCAGCAAAATAATAACTTCATCTGTTAACTTGGAAACAAAAAATATAAAAAACTATGGAACACGGTCTTGAAAGAATGAATGCAAATTTAGATATAAATTTCTTTCTACGGCGCCTAAATGTCAAAATAATTAAAACTGTCATTCATTATCGCTAGATAATATTTCAGAACTGTCTATTATATGACCGCTCTAAACTTCTTATTTACATTAATATATTAATATGTTACCTTGCATTTTTTAATTTTGTAATTATTCCTCTACGTCGCTTTTTCTTCGCTGACATACGGAGAATTTTGGAGCCTTTGGTAGAATATCTCGAGCTCATTACCGAAAATTCTTCAGACTAGGTTAGGTGGTCGAAAACGTGATAAGCATATGTTCTCAGAAACCAGACACCTCTGATTTGTTTTCGCGTAGAAGTACGTACATAGAAGTCTCTTGGGAGAAACGAATTCGAAGGAGAGGGGTTTAGCGCGCGCTCCCGTCAAATGCACTTCCAGAGGCAGCGTTGCAACGTAGAATTGTTTTCTAGTACTTCTTTAAAACACTCTCCTGAATAAACGATATATTAATTTATTAATATAAAAATTGCAATGTGTTTTTAAAAAATTGCTCTACACTTTGACTACCGCTAATTTTTGATAAAAGTTTTTATAAGAAAAAAATTGTTACTAAAAATCGCAATTTCAAAAGAATGAATTTTTTCTTGGGTATCCTCTATTTCTATGGTTATTTACAGTTATAATCCACTTTTTGATTAAAATTTGAAAGAATCATTCACGAATAAGAAGGAAAATAAATTTGGCTCATTTTGGTGCTGCCACGTGGGAGATTTTCTTGGAACTAATTCAGGCACGATTCGCCTTAAGTTCTTCATCGCTGTCAAATCTTTTCCCCGCCAAAAAGTCTTTAAGCTTTGTAAAGAGATGAAAATCTGAAGGGGCCAAGTCCGGGCTATACGGTGGATGGTCGAAAGTTTCCCATTTGAATTGCTGCAAAAGTCTTTGTGTTATCCCAGCTGCATGAGGCCTGGCATTGTCATGAACGAGAATGACACCAGTAGACAATAGACCTCGCCGCCGATTTTGTATTGCCCGCCGTAATTTCTTTAATGTTTCACAATACTCATTGGCATTAATAGTGTCTCCACGGGCCATAAAATCAATAAGCAATACACCTCGTCGATCCCAGAAAATGGTTGCCATGAGTTTCCTGGTGGACAGAACTGTCTTGAATTTTTTTGGTTTGTTTGGTGAATGAGCATGATGCCACTCCATTGACTGTCGTTTACTCTCAGGTGATGCATAACAAACCCATGTTTCGTCACCAGTAATTATGCGAGTCAAGAAAGAGTCTCCTTCATCAGAATAACGTCCCAAAAACGTCAGTGCTGCAGCCATACGCTTGGTTTTGTGCTCATCTGTAAGCATGCGAGGGACCCATCTTGCACAAATTTTTGCATAATGCAGATGGTCTTTAACAATTTCATGAACAATTGTTCGAGAAACATTGGGAAAATGCTCACAGATGTCATCAATTGTGACGTGCCGATCGTTCCTCACGAATTCGTCAACTGAGCTCACCAGTTGGTCTGTAATGACAGACGGTCTCCCCGAACGCTCATCGTCGTGTGTGTTCCCCCTCCCCATGTTGAACTTGCGACACCACCGCCGAACAGACGACTCGTCCATTACATTGTCTCCATACACCTCCTTTAATTGGCGATGAATATCACATGGGCGAACGTTTCTTGCATTGAGGAATTTAATCACTGCCCTCACTTCACAACTGGCGGCGTTCTCAATTTTTTTAAACATTGTAAACAATCACAGAAACAACACAGGCAATGCTAGCGTCACGCAACTTGGCTCAGAGAAGGCAGACAAGCCACTGAAGCTATCTGACCTTGTCCAGCGGCTACTCGCGTCGTCAGCACTTCATGCGGCACTAACGGGTACTACTTTCCGGATGACCCTCGTATTATTTTTAGGACTCCAACTTGTTGATATGCACTAATTTGAAAGTGTGCAATTTTATGGTTCTCATTTTGGCAGAATTACTATTATTATTTATATTTAAGTATTATATGTATGTATTAGCACTGCTCTTATATGTATTGAATTTTCTGTTTTCAGGTCGGTCAGAATGTTGTGGTGTTGAGTCGCAGTCAGGGAGTGAACTCAATGGGTCCAAGCGTACGGTTGCCTTCTGATATGAGGCTAGGTGCTGGGGCATCTCAGATGCTTCGCCCACACACATCCAACATCTGGGTGCCTCCGAGAGCAGAAGTGGCTATGGAAGAAGAGGCTTCATCTCATCTAAGGTACATATTGCCATTTTTAAATCAACATGTTAGAATTTATGCTGCTATGTCAGTTCATTTGTAGCAGCATTTAGCAAAAACAGGGTCTGGCAAATACCTCCTTTCCTTCTAAAGCACAGTGGCATCATGTATGTGCTTACTGGGAAGTGAAATTCAGTTATTAAGTGTGCCTAGCAGGACAGAGTTTACAATTGTGTTATTGGCAACCCATTTTATTAGGGAAACTGCATGGGAAACAATGAAAAACTTGTAAAAATCAATTTTATAATTAATTTTTTGCAAAATACAGTAAAAATTGATATTTTCTGATTTAAATGCATGCTCTACTTACACTAAAAGTAGTTACTAAAATACTCAGATATTTTCTTTTGGCCTGATAGTTGATAGCGATTCTAAGACACGTACATCTAATTATTTTGCAATTGTGAAAGTCACATTCTAGAAGGTGCATCTCTTTGTAACCAATTATGTATTAAATATGTCACCAACTGCATTTATGTGAACACTCCATGTATCAGAAGGCACATTGAGATGAAATTTCCTACAAAGTTACCTACTAGTAATAAAGAATATAGTCAAAGCAATCACTTTAGGAAACATGGTAAGACCCACAGTATATCCAAAACCATGTAAGTAAGGCATGTTATAACTAGATTTTAGTGTATTTGGCAGTAAATATTATTTCTTTCAAAGTTTAGCCTTCCAAATGTCTATTCCTATTTGGAATCTCCATCATATGCTCCTGAGTTCTAGTAGAGTGTTTTCCCTGTCTCTTCAGAGATGTTATGTTTCAGATGCATTTTGAGTAGTAGCTAAAAAGCCGCATGAGAAAATACTCTGCTACAAAGAATTTATAGAATGAAATTATTTAAATTTGCCTTAATAATTATAACGCCAGTTCAATAATAGCATATCTTAAATACTTGGTATGAAGAAGACCAAACTGATGGCAAAGTTTAAAAGTAAAATTCCATGCTGAAAAATCGTCAAAAAGTAGCCAATTGCCTACTATACATTTTTGAGGTAACAAATGAATGAATACTTAATAGGCAGGAAAAAATGCCAATAGGAGAAAAAATTTAAGAAATGGAATTCAAAATATAATAAAATGTTATGTTGAAATATAAATTACTATTCATTAACTGTTCCTTTTTTAAAGATACTCAAATTTTCCTTGCAATTCAAACCAGTATTACAATTGAAGATTAATCTTTTTCTGCAACATTATCCAATTGAACTGCTGTATGTTTAGCAACATGAGACCCATTAAATATTCCTGATTTCAAGTGTGCTACATTCGTGCTATGCTGAAAATTTTCATTGGGAAAGGTAAATTCATGCTCTGATTTTGTGATTGCTTGAATCTTTCTATTAACAATTAAATAACAATTTTTGCAAATAATCATAACTCGTGACTACTCTTCATAAATCACTTCTCGACATATGGCAGGGGATTAAGACACAGAATGCTTGAGCCATTTCTTTACCATCATTCACAAGAGTCCCTTTAAGGACCTGTTCTATTATCTATTTCTACTTTCTCTAAGATTATCAAGCAGTCTTTACCTTTCTTCTAGTCTCATTTCTTTCTAGGATTCCAAAGCTTTGTCTAGAAAATCCTCATAAATATTTCCATTTTATTGTAGCATTTTTAAGAAAAAGTTTTGTGCTGCACTTTCTCAAGTTCACTGCTAGATATATAAATATCACATATCAAGATAGGGACTGACCAAGGTGAAATAGCCTGGCTCTCTAACATTTTCATCACAACTTCCAACAGTATACTTTATAAAGCCTTGCTTTCTACTTGCTGTACTGCAAAGTTTTTGGATGTGTGCACTCCAGTTTAACTTGTTTGTAAAACTTATCCCAAGATATTCAACTATGTTTGTTCCATTTATTCAGTATAGGTAACTCTGAATTGTTTCTTTTCTTAAAGAAAATAAAGAAGGAGCATTGATATATATTGAGCTGTGGTCTCTATTTTTCTCACAACCTTTGAAGAAGAACTGAATCATTTGATAGAAAAATAATGTCTTCTTCATTTGATGTTTCTCTATATATGACCAAGTCATATACACAAATATAGGAGTGATCAAGTGTAAATCTGGACCTGGCTAGAGTACTGCACTGCGAAAGGTAACAATAAACAGCCTCATTATTCTTTGGAGGGTATTTAGCCAATTTTGAAGACATGTTAATATTCCGGACGTGAAATACTTCTCAATTCAAATCCCCAGAAGGGCTCCGGATAAAGAATGGGTTGAACAGTTCTCCAAAGTAAAATCGATCGGTTTAGTCCGTGGTGCATAAGTTTGAGAGGTTTCAAATTTCAGGATTTACCCCTTCCACCCATTCCTCTGTTACCTCTTGGCAACACTGGAATAGTCCGAAGCCTTCCCTTCTATTCGACCGTGGGCCTCACAGCCAGGGCTTGGCTGGGGTGCACCCATGTGCCTACACTCCATCCGATCAGGAGGGCTGCTATCGCAAGGTCTAAAGGAATGTGATACCAGCGATTGCTGGGAAATTTTCATAAGGAATTATATTTTAAAAGGACAGTTTACTATTTTAAAAGTTAGAAACAGATTCCTCTTTATTCTTTACGAGAACCAATATTTTCCACCTTCATATAATTTCCTGCTCCCTTGAATATTGAGGACTGCAACTGATTTATATAATAATATTAATCATTAAATCGAAGAAAAGGAATTAAGATTCTAATTCCATCAAATTGCCCTTAGATGTCCTGGCTCAAGCTTTCAAATAGCAGAAGGAGAATCCTGAATTGTCATGTTTAATTTAAACGAACTTGCTGAAACCATATTCACACAAACTAATGCAGTAAAATATTTATGCTACAATTATCATAAGAAAATCACAATCACGCAAGTCATATCGATAACTCAATGTTCATTATTTCTCGCTTTTGTGAATAGTATTGTTAAAAGGGATTCGACAGCAGAGGTCATTTCTCACGTGGTCTCCCACCAGGAATCGAACCCAGGACTGCTTTCATCCAAGTAGAACGCGCTGCTAATATGACTATCTGGAAGCCTCTCTTTTATTTTGGCATTAAAAGCCCTCGAGTGCTCCGCTCTGACTGGCCCAATCATTACAATAAATATCCAAGTTTGTCACATGTCTTCTGCAATAATTTATATTCATCTTCGAGGTTTTCTCATTCAAACCCATTCATGTCTTGATTTAAGTTATTTTAAACCATTGGAACCAAACCTATTTTCTCAGACTACAACAGAGATAGTAATGTCAGAATTCTCTGGTTAAGTTTTAATTCTTCACAGAATTGCAGCGGAATGGAGAAGGAAGGTCCCTCTGTCTTTGAATGGCTAGATAATATTTCGAAAAAATAAGAATATGGTATACAAAAATGGTTTGTGTATTGAAACCTCATTGAGACTGTCTGGGGGATTTCATAAATATATCTCGAAAACATTCTTTTTAGAATATATTTTTCCTTTTTCTTCTTATCCCAGTTATGTAGATGAATCCCCTTAAACACTTTAACTCTCTTCCGACAGTCTTTCCTTTTCCCGATGCTTATTTCGTTTAAGTCATTTAAATCATGAACCATTTTCCATTAGATACGGTTGACTTAATCCTTCATTATGTATCACTTCGTATGCATAATCATAACACATCTCTGGGACTTTATTTAGAGCTCTCATTTCAGTCGAAATGCCTAAAAATGAAATTTTCATTAGGGTCTTAAATTGTTTACGAATTACCATAGCTTTTAATTACTATATATTTGATTTCAAACATTTTATTCAATATGAAGAACCCTATTTTTTACCTTCCTTTTTATATACTGTATACTATATAAATTCAGTTCAATTTTCGTCACGATAATCCTGTTTCATCAGTCTTTTTACCCATTGTTTTCTTATGTATGTAGGGTTACTTACTTTAGAAAAGATAGCGGGAAACGAATCTCGGAAAATCTATCATTTAAGACTTACTAGTAGCTTATTTAATTGAAAGGTGTAAGTAGCTTAAGCATCACGATATCTATTAGATTCAGTCTTATACTCATTTCAGTCACTTATATTTCACTTCATCGGAGTTATCCATCCAAAACAGGATGATATAGAGAATTGATTAGAGTCGGATATTATAGTGGAAGAGAAAGAGTAATACCATGCGAAACGGTAAAGGGTTAGAATGTTCTTTAGGACATCGGTATCCCTCAGTAAATGAGCAAAATTATCCATTTCATGATTGAAACGCTGATAATCATCTGGATAAGGTGAAAGAGGATAGGGATTTTGGGGAATGGGAGATTCAAGAACTCTCCAATCGCTGTATGCCGGGGACCATCGGGCGCAATTTCTAAGAAAAGGATTAACACCAGGTGCGGCGGTCAGTTTTCAGAAACACCCAATTTGCATTTTGGAGACAATGCCTTTCTCATCAAGGGGAGTTAAGTGCATAATGAAAAGAAAGTGTGGAGATTGTGGTATGTCTGTCCTGTGAGAGGGGTTTTGGGGTGGAGTTTTTTGGTGTCACTTATGGGAAAAAGGTGGAGAACGGGAATTCCAGGATTAACTCCTTTTAGGAAGCGGTGTCCAGAAGAGATTGTAATGAAGAAGTTGGACTGGGCCCATTTCAAAGCACACTCTTTCTGTCAAATTGCATGTAATTTTGTAGTAGAATTCCTAACATATCTGACCACAGTCAGGAGACAGCGATCCAGGCGATAGCCTTGGGCAACAATGAGAAAGGGGCAAGGTGTGGAAAGCAAAGCTTTGAGAATTTTTTTATTAACAAACTTGTTGAAAAGCACGCTAAAGCACTTGTGAAAATAATTAGCTGTATAAACCTGTTCAAATTGACAATTCTATTTCTTCTTTCAAGTTGTTGATTTAGTCATTATGATTCATCTTTATAGCAAATAGCCTCCATTAATTTTTGAGTGTGCTTTATAATTTGTTTGTGCAAGAAATAATTATCCATAAAGTTCTTTGCCTCACCGATTAATGTCATGTGCTCCAATAAGCACCCCATAGCTCTACTTCAGAAGAATGTAATTATTGCAGAATCCCAAAGTAGTGAGGAGCAACTTATGCAAAAAGGATGCAAAAATGAAAATTTTATATGATACTCCAGTACAATCCACAAGTACATACACGAATTTATTCAAATTCTAAGATTGTCATTTATAAATCAATTGGTTTGTGAAAGTGTGTATGAGATAACAATTATCCAGTCCACAACAGTTACTTGGTTATTTCTTGATAATATAATTTTTGTGAAATTCTCTATTTAAGAAGTAAAGAGAGATTAATTGAATGTGATTAAAAATTTAAGTATCACATTGTCATTGTGAAAAAAAATAAAATAATATTAAAAATAATAGCATAGTCATCCTGTTTGTAGCAAGTGAGCTTTTAAAATGAATATTACAAAAATTCTATAAACAAAGAATTAAACTTCTGTGCTGTTCCTGCTCCTCCATGTTTGCAATATGAGAATACAGTAAAATCTATTTAAAACAATTCCACTTAAGGTGTAGTTTTCTCTTGATTCCTTACCATTTCACCCATGTGGTAAAAATACTGCTTAAAGAATCAAAACATTTCATATTGTTTTCCATTATACAGTTAGTTGAAATGTTGTTATATCCCTATTAAAACAATATCCCATATGTAATAGGATTTTCTTTTAATCCCCTGAAAAGCATCTTAACCAAGTTTTACAATATTTTGGCTCTATATGAAAGAATTAATGCGTTAATATCCCAAAGAAGCCTGAGAATGATGCCTAAACTTATCCCATGATCCTATCAGAAGATAAAAATTAACTGTGCATGAATTTTTCCCCGGACATGCTGAATAATACAAACCATGATCCAGTATTAATTAAGGATGGTGGATAACTGGTGATGAGACATGGGCTGAATTATATTGTAAAGAGTATGATTTTAGTTATGATTGAAATATATGAGAATGCATTGCTCCATAGAATTGCAGAGAATTTCACTTTGTTACCATAGTTATAAAAGACAGTGAGAAATAAATTTGTGAAATGTACAAAATTGTTGTTTGATATGAGGTTGAATGCTTTTAAATGCACCATTTTTTCCAACATGTGAGTTGGAACTTCCAAATATTATAATTATTAGGTAATTAAAGGTTGCAGTTTGGAACTTGTTCCAGGTGGTCACTATATACATTGGTCACAATACATAAATGCAACAAAATTACGTACATATATATATATTTATTAATCAAGACACCTTAATCACATAAAAATGCTCAATAGTTAATCAATACAACCTTTCCTTGGAACACTTTTTAAATTATGTTTATATTCATTTTACCCATTCATTGTTATTATTCTATTTATGAAGACACTATGAGATCGGAGAAAAGGTTAGAGAACTTCCTCAGGTGAATTGTTCAATTATTTACTATCCCATCTAAGAAGGAATACTTGTATATATCTGTCCTCAGTTTCAAGAGGACACAAGTTGTGTACCTATGGTCCTCTCTTGTGACATTTCCCAAATTAGAATTTAAAACAGATTATTAAACCATTTTATTTTATGTCTGTTCCATAGAATTTCCCAAACAAAATCCTTAATCATTCCACCTTCCCTCTTCTTAGACCTACCTAAAATTAATAAAGTGGATCCTTTCAAATTTTTCAGTCAAGTCTTTTTTGAGTTAAAATATGTGCTTTAGTATGTGCTATTCAAGGAAAACCCTGCACAAAAGTTGAAAATACTTAGGGGTGGAGTGTGTGTTCTCAACTTGCTTCAATGATAAACTTTAACAGAAACTATTTTGGTGTGTTTAAGGATGCCCAGAATTTTGAAAGGAAATCAACTCTAATTTGATGCTTTTCTTAATTTTCAGGCACATGTCTCTATTTGCTGAATAACTTTACCTTTACATATTTTATGTTTCCATTCTGTATAATTAGGAACGGCAAAACAAAAGAGAGAGAAAGAAATCCAAAGAAATTAAATTCTCCAGGGAGAGAGGCAGGCCACCCAAAAGGAGACAGTCCCTCAACATCCAGTTCATCCGTCGAGCCACAATGTTCATCCCCTCCTGTCATTGGCAGAAACAGACTATCTCAAACTGCTGGAATTCAGAAGCCATTTGCTGAAAACAGTTCACCTCTCATCCCTCCCCAGAGAATGCCCCTAGAAAGGTTACCCTATAGCCTCTGCATTTCACCAGAAGAGCGCAACTCTCTCCCTCACCAGATGGCAGCTTTCCGAACCACACCAGCATTGCAAGGACGATATCGACAGATGCAACTGGAATCTCTTCGGCGCATGGAAGAAGAACTTTGTGGCCGGCGAGAAAGTGGGGTGCTAGCCGAGAGACTTCCACAACCGCCACCTCCTCCACCACCACCCCCACCACGTAGACGACCACAGCGAACCATGAGCCTACATGTTCTGGACACCTCTAAAGCTTTGGCTGAAGATGACCCCTTTGTGTCATGGTTACCAGTGCAACCTGTTTCTGAAACATTTGATTCTAATATTGGCCCAGAGGAGACCATTTTGTACACTTTGGTCCCAGGGAAAGGTGAACTCGTGATGTTTGGTGGAATACGCAAAGATGCCGCATCTGTGGCTGCGCATGCTTCTGCTGGTGGGGCAATGCATCGAGGAGGGAGAGCAGGGGGTCCTGTTGCTGCAGGAGGTGCAGATTTTGCTTCTGGAGGAAGCTCATCCGCTAATATTGCAGACACTGTCTCTAACACTTTACATTTCATTATTGCACCAACTGATGTGATTTAATTGGAAACTGCGTAATCAAATCTGTTATTTTCAATGAGCAAGCATGACCCACATCAGCGTTTCTCATATTTTCCTACTTTCACCCCTCTTCCTATTCATTAATTTTGGCCAACCTCCTAGTCGATGATGAATGTACTATTATTAAACCACGTTTTGCTTTCATCATCAATTGGTTGTATGTCTGGCAGCAGAAGCATTGTAACGCATTTGTTTCCATCCAGTCTTGAGCCTGTTTGTTAAGATGAATGCATTATTAGTACAATAAGAGTAGCAAAGAAATTTTAAAATGAAATTCGAAGTGGGGGAGAGTCTGATTTAATTTCCCAAGGAAATACTCATGGATTCTTCTCAGCCAGATAGATAGGATAGTATCATTTCATTCTCCAGTCATGTTTAACAGCTTGAGAAGATTTGGCTGCCCATCTGGTTAAATGAGTCTCTTAAGAATCTTAACGTTGTGTAAATATGTTGGCTTCCATATGATTACACAGATGCAAGTATCAAATTTGACAAGCTATTGGGCTGGAAAATGGATATTACTGACATTGATTATTAAAACTAAAGTTTGTTTCAGTAGCTCTGGACATGCCCATTTCATAGTGACATCCCTTATATTGTCTACATTTTTTAAGAATTTCTGATAAAAACAAAACACCACAAAGTACGTGAAATTCAATTCTTTACCATTTTCTCTGTATGTATTAATCAGGCTCTGATACAGTTAATCACTGTGGCCAAGTTGTGAAAGAAAGTCGATGAAAGTTAAATCTTTATCATTCCAAGCTGGAGGAATTTATATTCACAAATATGATAGATGTGATCTCACTTTCATCGCCTGTTTTAATAATTTGGAATAGGAGGCATGTCAACAATGTGTTTATTAATAGCAAATAGACAAGGGTCTACAAGCAAGTCCTAAACATTGATACTGTAATTAATAGATTAACGTATGCCTTCATCGGATAGCATAAGTCAATCTAAGCACTGTTAATAAACATAGTGCTTGTGCATTTCCTTCTATTCACTGCCAAAGGTGTTAAGTTTAGGTGTGTCATTGTTAAGCTAGTGGAATTAATGCCTCTTAACCAGTCAACTGGCAATTGAATTTGTTGAACATGATTAGTTCATCCATTGCTGAGAAAGTTGATTTAAGTATTACACAAAAAGAGGTCCTCATGCTGAATTATTTCAGCATACCCTTAGCTTACCCATCAGGCAAGTAATTCTTACATCTTTGGCAAACCCAACACTGGTGGGAATTGCCATGACAAGCATGTTCAGTAAATTCAGATAACTGGTTGAATCCATCTTAATTACCTTTCCATATATTATGGTCAATGTATTTGTCATTGAGTTCCAACTCTTATTCTGAAAAATCATTGCAATATCATTTGTCTCTGAACTTAAGCCAAAACCAAATATTTCCAATCACATGTTCCAAACTTCAATGTGGCAAGACTTGGCAACAACTCAATTCTTCTTTGAAATTAACAGTTGTGAGAAATTCATATTGTGGGACTTGAATGCAGATGTTCAACTTTCCAGTATCTCTGAACCATTCTCCTTAAACTTCTCATGATTTGAGCATCCATTGAAGATGTGAAACATCTGCATTTACATCACACTCAGATATGGAACTCTCATTTCCATTATTCAATTGCCCATACAAAGTCATTCCTAAATCTCTTACTTTAGCCCTAAAAAGGCTTTCTAATCACAAAAGTGCTATATTTAGCCATGATTAACTCTTTTTACTATAAACAGCTTTTAATCAAAATTTCTAATTCCTCATGAATGGTTCTTCAAAGTCTGTACTTGTGCATTTTTATCATCCCTTTAAGAACAGTCTATAATGTGTTTAAAGAGGAGCATTTCTGTGTTTAACCAGGGCACCGAACCATAATATTTTTCATTCTAGTTTTCACAATTCTCCAATTCAATGAAAAAACAATATTCAATTCCACCTTACTCCTTTCACCTATATCAGACTGGTTGGAACTGGTTTTCTATTTTTGTTCCAATTAATGATATATAATTAAGTATTATTATATATTTCTGAAAGTTTCTTTATCATTTCTTGATTTTTTTATTCACCCTACATTACAATAAATCTAGGAATAACACTTACTAATAGCTTGATTCAAATTGGGCATGTTCTTACAGTAATCAATTACACTTCAGTAAAACATGATGCTGGGAACAAAATAAACTAAGTAAGTCTTTCAGTTTTGAAAGACGTTCATTTTTAAGTCACCTTCAAGAGTTGCAACAATTTTTTAGTTCAGGTTTTGTTTTCACTGCAATATAAGGACTTTGGTTCGATACCCTGATTTAAACATGTATGTTGCCACGAATGACTCTAGCTTCTAAAGTCATTCTTAGGGTAATAATGTAAAGAAATGGAGGATTTTATGCATTTTAATGGTTTTTATATGGTGCCATTGTATGCGTCACATATATGTCCTGACATCTCTTGATTTATATATTGTCAATTATTCAGAAATATCATGTGTCACCTTCATGTTACCATTCTTGTCTATCCATGGTTTTTATTATCTATAAGTGTTTGAACATTCATCACATTACTCCTTCACTATTATCATATCTCAATTAAATTGCCTCATCTTCAAGAAGAGCAGGAGGACATTGGTTGGAAACATTTTAGACATTCAAATATTGATTTCCAACATATATGTTTTAACAATAACCTGTTAAATTGTTTGAATAAAACTGCTTCTATCAAAGATTTGTTTTCCTAAGTTGTCACCTATGAGCTGAATCAGAAGAACATTGAATAGATTTTTATCTGAAAGAGGACTTCACATGTTAGATATATATACAGCATTTAAGTAAAAGGTAATAGATGCAATTTCATTGTGATGTCACTATCTTGTTTATTAATGATGAACAAGTGAAATGGATGCATCCTGCTTCTTAGGTTTTGGGTTGTCAAGGCCTCTTTCACAGGAGTCTGCCATAAAAATTATCTGGTGCTGGTGGCCTCGTAGGAGCAGTTCAAAGAATATGCACTTACAATAATTGTTTAGCTTGATTTATAATGAATTTGAGTTCCAAATGGCCATTTCTTTATACTTGCATGAGCGGCTCTCGCATTACACACAGACACAGCGTGGAAGTGAACTGAACGAAAAGAACTTAGAAAGAGAAAGACCTAAATGGTCATACAGGAGCTCTACAAGTCCTTTGACTCGTGCCAAAAATTGCTCCCTGAGAGATGGGAATGTGTAAGCCCAGCTATGTAGTACTTCCTCGTATTTCTGCTTTATCCTCAGTTCACAATGAATGGTGACTGGTCTCGGGTCGTTTGAGGTCACTTACCCGCATTACAAGACGAGAGATCCTAATACCTTCCAGATTGGTGAAGACAACATCTCTATATAGATAATCTAGAAATTGCATTTCTAAGGATATTTACTCTACCTTCTCAAGAGA
This sequence comes from Pachydiplax longipennis, assembly GCA_036926295.1. Taxonomy (NCBI): domain Eukaryota; kingdom Metazoa; phylum Arthropoda; class Insecta; order Odonata; family Libellulidae; genus Pachydiplax; species Pachydiplax longipennis. The sequence continues at coordinate 4,105,470 of JAVFKF010000024.1, read as the reverse complement.
AGACTATTCCAGTTGATCTTCCTTTCCTTTTCTTTCAATAAAAGTTAATCAGTCTGCATTTTATGCTTTTCATTCGTCTATGGATATTTTTTGATTCTTTAAATAAATCGTTTTCATGAGACAGAAAAATGAGTCATCTAAAATTACATAAAGAAAATCTTACAAAAATTTTGAAATTTCTAATTTAATCCCTAACCGATGTTCTGCTTCAATGGATTCTTTTCCCTCTGTGAAGAACCACTCTTCAGATGATCTAGAAAGAGTTGAGCTTTTCGTGACACTGATCCCAGCTTTGATTCTTGAGGGAAGCCCAAAAGAGGTAAATTAATTTAACTCAAAGTACTTTCAATATTATGATTGTTTCTAAACTTTCTCCAAAGTATTCCTTATTAAGTACTTATTTATGTAATAAAATTATTATATAGTATATTTGAACATGATTACTTTCGGTATTCAGTTTATAACTGGAGGAAAATGTAAAGAATTAAGAACATTATTCATTAAATAACTCTAACATCAATATTTTTTTTCTTTTTCAACCTCCTCATCCTTTGCCCTTTTATCCCAACTCTGTCAGGGTAGGTTGTTTGTAGACCGCCATTGTGTTTTATCCACCCACACTATCTTAGCATCTTCCACTCTCATCCTTGTATCTTCTTTAATCATGTCCTTCCACTTGGTCTTTTCCCTTTATTCTTTTCTTCAAATCCTCTTCTTGGTAGTTGTCATTAATTCATTCTCATGGCCAAACCATTTTCATCTCATTTTCTCAATCTGTATTTGGATCCTTTCTATACCTATATTTTCCCCAGACTGCTCCTTAAAAACTTCATTTCCATCACCTGCTCTCTTCTTGACCTGTCATTGTCCATATACTGGAAGCATGTATCAGGATGGGCACCAGATATGTAGTAAACATTAACATCTTACATTTTATTATATATAACATACTTTTTTCTCCAGAGCAAGCCTCGTATGCTTTGATAGAATCCTTTGTCTTCTCTTAATCAATATCCAATCTCTGTGTTTATTCTACCATCTCTGACTACTCTTATTCTTAGGTATCTAAAATTCCTTACAATTTATAGTTGTTGCACATTCAATTTGATTTTTCCCTTCATTCTCTCAGGATCTCTTGCCACCAACAGTACCTTGCTCTTTACAACATTTATCTTCATTCCTTATTTTTCAAATGTTTTATTTCAGATATCGATTTTTGTCTGCAGTATCCCATCGTGGTTACCCCAAACCACCAGATCATGTGCATACAAGGCAGGGTTCAAATCACCTCCTATTTTCTAATTTTTATCCCTTTCCAAGTGGTCTCTTTACTGGCCAATTTAAGAAGGGTTGCTCTCTATTGTCTCTATTCTAATTGAAGATTAGGTTTTCTTATGGGGACGTGAGATGGCTTTATTAATCAAATTCGATATTATTTTTAAGCTCCTACAATCACCGGCCCATCAAATGAGTTTTTCGTTGAATGAATATATTATGAACCAGTTTTGCATTACCCCTTTCTTTAAATTGACTCACCAACTGTGAATGTAGGCAATTGAATACAGATTTTTACTTTTCCACAGAAGGTTTTATGTAAGAACTCTTAAATAAAACCTTCTGTGACTCAACTCCTTTTATTAGAAAAACTTCCTCCATTGGCAGCTACATTGCGAGAGAGGGCAGCAGCGCTAACCACAAGTATATATACATGAAAAGAAATGAATTATTGATGCACACACGACAGAAATGAAACCAGAAATACATTTTAAGCAGAACACATACATAACAATTCCTCCCCCGTTCTAGATAGCACTAAGTTGTAAGGAAACAAGAAATAATGCACTGTTCACTATTTACACTACACGCTTTCACTATTTACAAACAAAGTCTTTTAAATATGCTGGGGGTCTTGACTCCCATCTAGGCCTTCCTGTTGGTGCACTGTCAGGACTTTCATTAGGAGGCAAAGGGCTCTCAGGAACAGGATATGCTTCAGCTGGATATGCCTGAACCGGAGGTGGTGGAATGTTCGGGCAGACAGGAGGGGAAGGGTCAAAATAATATCGGCTGCTTATGTCCTGAAAAACAGAATCGGAATTAGTAATAGTAAGCAGTCCTCAGTCCCACCCATTTAGCAGGACTTTGGATAGCACAGGATCTTTTGACATCAGCAACATTCTTCGCAGCAAATGGGGAATCTGTGGGAGCCTCCTGAAGCAACAGGATGCCAGCTGGGTCAGGGAAAAGATCCTCTTGTCAATCATCTTCAACAGGGCACCTACTCCGAAAATCTGCATTCTGATGTTTACCCCCTGGGCAGTATTTTATTGTTCCAATTCCACTTTGAGTCTTGTTTTAATAAATCATATAATGCATGAAATTTTGTCGCCTTATCAGGAAAAAATTGATCATAGTAGTTTACCATCCCAAGATAAACACGTAAGCTGTCCACGTCTTTTGGAGTGGGAGCATGCAGAATAGCCTTTACCTTAGTATCTGTGTGATAAATTCCATTGCCATTTATGTGGTAACCCACGAAGTTCAAACTGGATACGCCAAACAGGCACTTGGTCTGGTGGAGTCGCAGACCCGAAAGCTGGAGACGTTTCAGAACCTCCCTCATGGGAGTCCACATCCCTGATAAGGTGGATGCCTGCACCAAGATGTCATCTAGGTACACGATGACACCTTCAAGGCCAACCAAAGTGTTTTCTGTTGTCCGCTGAAAAATTTCTGGAGCAGCACTCAACCCTTGACTTAAACGAGTGACCTAAAAAAGACCCTTGTGGGTCTTTTTTAGGTCACTCGTTTGAGTCCTTGTGGGTATTTAATGTCAAAATTTTAGCAGTAGAGGAATCAATCTTTAATTGCAAAAAAGCCAAGCACAAATCTAGGCGTGTGAAGAATTTCCTCCAGCAAGTTTAATTAACACTTCATCAATTGTTGGAAGAGGGTAGATATCCCACAAACAATTTGGATTCACAGTCCCAGTATAATCTCCACAGATATGGTACCATCTCGCTTTAGCACATTTACAGTGGGGGTGGCCCATTCCGACACTTTGACTAGAATTAAAATTCCCTCTGAAACCATTCAATCCAGTTCCTTAGAAACTTTGTCAATTAGGGCGTAGGGAACATGTCTCGGCTAACAAAAAAACAGCTTTCACATCAGGCTTCATGACTAATGGACAGGAGGTCCAGATGAAGTGTTAATTAAACTTGCTGGAGGAAATTCTTCACACGCCTAGATTTGTGCTTGGCTTTTTTGCAATTAAAGGTTGATTCCTCTACTGCCAAAATTTTGACATTAAATACCCACAAGGACTCAAACGAGTGACCTAAAAAAGACCCACAAGGGTCTTTTTTAGGTCACTCGTTTAAGTCAAGGGTTGAGTGCTGCGGAGGGTTAAATCCTCAAAACGTTGTAGTTGTTCTTTCAACCCTAGGTTCGCCATGCCGCGAAGAATTTGTCGCAGAAGTGATTGCTCCAATTTTCAAATTTACAATCATTTGCAAGATGCCTCAAATCGGCCAGGAAATCTTTGAAAAGTTCTCCCCCACTCTTGAATCGAATTTGTCTCTCCAGCTCGAGAGTTTGGTGCGACAAAGTGGACAGTTTGATCGAGCACTGGGGTAATTTAACATCAGAGAGCGTTTTATAATACACTAACGTACACAAATTAGTTTCAAATAACATTTTAAATTCCTTGGACAATTATCGAAAAACGCGATTCTCAGTGTACATACCGATCATAGCTTTCAGCATTTTTTAATATTCTTCATTCTCGGCAGACTTGCATTCAATTCATCAGCGCAATTTCACAATTACTGAAGACATGTAAAGCTGTTTTTTTTAAATGTGGGGCATTGTTTATTTCAATAAAAATTCATTAGAAATACTGAAATATCTGGCAAGCTATACTACGTCAAATTTAATGATCACATATTATACAGGTCACAATAGATCACTTTTGCATGTGGTAAGCAATCAGTTAGCAAATTGGACAATAGCATTGGGTCATTGTTCCTTTTTAGTTTAAAATCCGTTTAAAAAGTTATTTCACCTAAAAATAGACATCGTCTCTTATAAATGGAATCTAATCTTACCTCAAAACAAAGACCTACTTTGGAACTTTTAAATGAATATATGCAATACGATTTATGTTTAAAACTGAGAAACGGGCGTTTGTTTCCACACTTTCTTACAAACTTTGTCAGCCCTCCATTTCGTTACTTTTCGGACTATTGGTCTAGGAGTTGGCAAATATTTTTCTATTATTCTCATCAATGTTTTGACCGAGTTTGAAGAAAATCCGAATATGTCGCGTTTTTCTTGTTCGGCTTGGCTAAGAAATGACCCCATTCTATTGCGAAGCTAAGAATAAAAAATGAATGTTTCATTCGTCGCTATTTTCCTCGGATTATCTTTTCCTAACTCATGAGTTATAGTGAGAGGAAGCAAGTTGGAGGTTTTTTCCCATTCCTCTCACCAATTTCTCAGCAGCCAAGCGTTCTTTACGTACGGGTGCAAAGTCAACTTGTGGCACAATACTAACGAGTTGAAGCTCACGCTTCTGTCCCTGCATTTGATGTAAATTTCACAAACTTTGGGAAGTAGTCGTAAACTCGCAAGGTCACGGAAGGGACGTCTTTCGTTTTACATTTACATTTACACCATGCAAACCGCCACTGGCGCATGGCAGGGGGTGTAAAACACCGAAAACCCTTTCTAACCTTGACTGTTGTTGGCTTCTCTAATACTTCGCGGAAAAAATGACCAGAAATAACTATCCGTCCTGGCAACTATATCGCTTCATCGTTTTGTCTCACGTACGCTACTAACTGGTATGACATGACCCTATGAAGAAGCTTCTCTCATGCCTTTTCACTGTGTCACACAAATCGCGAGAACAATACGCAAAACAATTCCATTGAGACAGTCTGCACCAGTGGAAGGAAACGTATATACATACAGTATCATCGAAAGTACTTGTAATGGAAATCGAAAGTACTTGTGAAGGAAGCTTTTCCGATTTGATACTTCATTTTCCAGATTAAATTTCCTGCGAAAAAAAATATAAACTTTATGACAAAAAATTTTACCCGTTCCAAAATATAACATATCAGGGCCATTCCCCGAAAATCAAGTACGTACGATCACCTTGCCTTTCACTCTCCCCATCCATTTCCGGGGATCAATTTTGCCTTTTCAACAGTAATTTGTATAATATTAACAAATGGATATTCTGTCAAATCATTTCGTGAATGATAGAAATACGCCGTAGGTTCAAGTTTCCTGATCAGCTGCCTTAACTACTTTCAGAAAAGGGCTAACATAATAAGACGCATTGCGGTTATTTTTGACAATTTTTTAATGCTTTTCCGATAAGCTGGGAAGATAAAACCCGGAATAGGAACGGAGGCGTTTGAAAACATTCCTTCACGCAGTTCACTGTTTTTCTAATGATCCTTGGTTCGATGCAAGAGCGTCATTTCTATTCTACCATGTATTTCAAACGGAGATAGTGGAACCTTATTTTAGGACCTTTCCGATAAGATATTGGACTTTGGAACAGGTCAGAATGGCACTTATCTAACATTAGTATGCAATTGTTTATCGCGAAAGGGTCCTGATTTCGACACCAGCCAGTCATTTGGGCGAATTTTTAAAACTGCATTGGGGCCTTTCTCGGTACGAAAGAGCATTCAAAATCACAGCGTTTGCGTTTGAAGTGGTTTTCTATAGAACCAGTGAAGAAAGGTTACAAATGACCGTGAGTTCGATGCCAGATGGATGCAAAATTCTCCTGTAAGAAACTCATTGCGGCAATTTTTAAGAATTTTTTGGATAAGCTGCGAAGATGACGCCCGGGAAGAGGAACTTATCGTAAATTTTCACCAATTAGCTTGCAGTATGCAAGTAACTTTTACTCGTGTATACACACACACGCACGAGGATGGTCTGAAAAGTTTCCGACCCCAGATTTTTCAGAAAATTTTCAGAAGACATGTCGAGAAACGGCGAAATGTCGGAAACTTTTCAAACCACCCATGTATGTATGTTTATGAGTATAAATATAATAAGTGTTCTACCTTTCGGTAGGTTCATGTGCCCCCACATTCCCTATTTAATTCCATCTCCTTCAATTCCCGGTGCAATTCAAGGACAGCCTTGTCTTACTCCCCTCCCTAACTCTACCCATTCCGATTCTAAGGCATTATCCCGGCATTCTAAGATATTATTCTTTTTCTATAACGGAATCAGGATAGACTTAGTAAATTCCTCTGGCCACTTTCCTTCGTCGTTTTCCTACATAAATCGTAGAGGTGCTTTTTACCCTTTCCTTCCAGATTCTTAAGAAATTCTACAGGAATATCGTCAACACCCGTTGCTTTACTCCCTTTCATATCCCGCAGTGCCCTGTCAAGTTCACTACTATCTAGTATATTCGGCCCAAGATCATCTTCCTCTACTTCTTGTATTCCCTCTATCTTTATGTTGGTAGGCTTCATGTCTTAAGCATACAATTCTTCAACATATTCTTTCCATCGTCCCCTTATACTAGCTGGCTCCCTTAAGGCTTTTCCCTTGTTATCCCTAACAGTGGCCATTTTATAACTAATTTTATTCCCCGTTAATTGTTTCACTTTTCTATATAATAGGCCGACTCTCCCACTTTCAGCCATTTTCTCTATTTCGTTAATAATCGGATACTTACGGTAAATTTTCACCGATTAGCTTGCAGTATGCAAGCAACTTTAACTCGTACGACATACAGCTTATCGACAAGGTATCTGATTCCATTATTCCAGTAATCAGCGTTCACTAGCTCAATGGGAGAATTCAATGGATTAACTAATTTTTTCCATGACGGATAGTTGCTTCTAGTCCAATTTTTCTTGGACTGTTTAATTGTCTAAGTTAGATATTAGTCATTGAGATATATCGTAGTCAGAAAGGGTAAGAATTATCAAAAATATAATTAGAGAGTAGTTAGACAGGATTGATTCCCCCTGTCACACATAAATGGCGGCTTGTGAGTTGGATATGTATATAAAAAAAATCTGTAAGAAACTTTTCCGCCAAAAAATTCACACGAATTTATAAGAAATCAAAAGCAAAAACTCGATGAGCTTCAAATATTTCTATTCCTTCAACTGTCCCAAGTAATATATAAAATTTTCAATACATACGCAATTTGCAATCATATTATCAATTACCCTCACTGACAGGGATAAGGTTAGCTCTATAGGTATGAGAAACTTAAATGAAAATTAGTTAGGGAATCGTCACTGAACTTTTTCATACAATTACTTCTGTTTCCCCATTGGCTGAAAGTTGAATAGGCGCATAAGGCGTCAATTAGATTTCTCTTCCTTTACTTTCGCGTAGTGTAGAACAAGCTTCCGAAGAGCGCACAACAAGCGTTTGAGTGTCTTGCGTGCGAGTTATTCACCGGTAAGTGGCAGTCTTGTTCATTACTTTGAGAAATCTTACATTAATGGTTACCCCAATTTAATAACAAGTTTTTTTGCAAAAAAAGTTGTTTTATAACCAAGCTGGATTCATTATTTAATTAACAGTGAGCCATTAATATTTAATTTTAATGTAAGAATGTGTATTTTAATGTGTAAGAATATTTTGTAATGATTTTCATAAAGATGTTAGTTCTGGCAGGTATATTTCATTTGACTATCTACATTCAAAGATATTCTAATGAATAAATTCATACCCCTTTCTGTAGGTATTTCATGTGTACCAAAAACAAACTTTCAAATTCTTTAGGACTGTTCTGTTACTAAGAATATCATCTGTGGGTATTCATGAATCCTCTCCAAACAGCTTATTTATTGAAATTGAAACAGTTTATTGAAATTTTTATTAGAATATATTATCTATCAATGCTAGAAAATCATTTTAGTTAATATATAGTGGACTAAATTAGTATTCAGCTGTACATATTCACCACATGACCTAGTGAATGCACATCGGTATCTAATGCAATCAATTTCTTAACAGCAGATGGAATATATTCAGGAGTAAAATAGCAAGAAATTGTCAGATATGGAATAACTTCATTCCAGATTTGGTTATAGAAATGGATTTTCCTTTTTATTGGTGGTCTTTTCCTCTGGTATTTGTAGTTATGTCTTCGTAGAACTAACTGTGGTGGTCTATTAATTGTAAAGCTTGGTTTTGGTTACATTAACACATACTTTCAGGTGTTTTCTGTTATAAGTACTTAATTAATTTCATTTGTGTGTAAGAATTGTGGAAGAATGTGTGTATGTTGTAAGTAGATATCTGAGAGGGGAATTTAGGTGTAGAGAGGCAGTTTGAGGAGTGTCATGGGCTTAGAGAGTGAGATATGAGGAAAGGGATCAGGTAAGGCAAGGAAAAGAATCGGAGATTCAAATGTGATTATAGGAGTGAAAGCAAAGAATATGTGATTGAGTGAAATTTTTACTGACATTATTTTCAAGTCCACAAAAAAAGGAAAATCCATCTTATTTTCTAATCTAAGACTGTTTATTTTTTAATATTGCAAGATAATGTTCATTCATTTTGATAGAATCTATTGTCTACCTTCAGTTAAATTATACTTTAATTACACGGAAGGTTGACTTATATGTAGTAAGAAGCAAATATTTCAAATATGGGAAATATTTCATTAAAATTATTTGCAGAATCTGAAGTCATGAGATTGAAAGTACACCATAGATTTTGTGATTGCCATTTAGACTATTTGAGGAGTTAAGTTTTACTACTAAGATTTCAGATCAACTCCTGAATTCAACCAGTTTTTTCTCAATTGACAACTCTATTTGTTGGCAATATAAAATACTTAAGGAGCCTTTTACAGCCAAAAACATAATCCTCTCTTTCTAAATTGAATATTACCTTTAAACCTAAAATACTAAGTTCAGCATAAATTTGGGCTTTGAATGATTACTATGTGAAAGAAATTTCAACTGATATCCTTTGGTAAGAGAACATATCTTTACATAATACATAATTATACTATTGAGCAGAGATATTATGCAAGTCAAACTGTTGGTCTGAATGAATATTTTATCATAGATATGAACTTATTTTTTTGTTTCTAAATTAAGCAAATACACATTTTGATTGTTTTAAAATATTATTTTAAAAATACTTAACGTTCATGATAGAATTTTAAGTACACACATAAGCCAATGCTCATCATGCAGTAAAAGATTAAAAGTACAAAATCATTTAATGTTGGCCTGCTTTCTTGGACATTAGTTCAAGCATTGAATCATAGAAATAATCATTTTTCTTATATAGTAGATAGATATTCTATATATCACTTATGTTACTATTTACATGCAATGGATTGTCACAAAATATTTAATTTCCTACATTGACTTCATATTTCCTTTGGAGAGGTAAACTAAGTCATGTTAGGCATTTGGCAAAAGAAGTTAATGAAATAATTAATACAACTTTATCTTATCATGATAAATGTAATTGTAATTATTTAAATTTGATTCTTAAAGTAACTTAATTAGCTGGTTGGCCAAATTTAATTTAATAGAAAGTATTTCTTTCTTGAACAGTTTTTATTTTTAGACTATAAGTAAGAACTATACCTGAAATGCCAGAAGTTCTTTTTCATCTGAGGGCTTGAATGAATGAAATGCAATATTTTGGATCAGTTGATAATGTTATTTTTAAGTTCCATGCAGATGGAGAGGGATGCATATTAGTTATTGATATTGAATTACAGAACCTCAAACGTATCGCAGGGTTTCTTGTGGTATATGACCAATTTCTTTGCTCCTCTTCATATATATAAATGTATCATCTTATTTGTCACTGCAATATAATGTAGAAGTAAACCATAATTCTATATATTTTATAAAAATTTTATATAATCCATTAAAATAATAAATGCTTTATATTTTTGACTGCTATCCAACAGCGTAAAACGGTATTTATTTAGTTGAAATGGTCCTATTAAATACAAATTGAACTATTATTATATCTTTATTGCTCTCTTCAAAGCAGATGATATCATGAAGTTTTATAATTCCAATTAAAAATATTAATTAAACTTGAGATTTATAGTGAAACTTTAATTTATTGATAGATATTGCTTGGTCTTTTTTGAGATTTGCTTTAAAATGAAATTCAAGTTACAGTTTCCTCTGCTAAGAATTACTTTTTGACTTATATATCAACCTACTAATTAAAAAGCAATCATGTCTAAGCAGTTGTTTATTTTTAATTCACTCAATTTTCTCTTTATATTTTGAAGTGTGTATATTTTGCTTTATAAATTGAATGTTTGAATGCAGATTCCTATTGGTGTCACTATATAACACCAATAGGAAAAATGAAACACCACTTTAACCTATATGTTCTATTCTGATTTATGAATAGATAATGTAAAAGCTTAGGGATATCAAGGTTGCCTTGTCTGAATTAGAATATTTTATATACAAATATACAAAACTATAAAAGTTACAATTCTTTTAGAATGAGTTTAAATAAGAAAGGAATATTCTCATATTTAGTTGTATAGGTGGAACAGTGCTAAAAATGCTATATTCAAGTCCATAATTCTCCTTTGATTAATCTGACTTAATAGATATTCGGCCCTATATTATCCCTTCTACAATTTCAAACTGTTTCTGTTTTAAAGCAAGGTACTTTAACTTCCTAATCTTGATGTCTAGGATAGTTGTGCTTGATTTAATTTTACTTAATGATAATAATAATTATTATTATTAAAAAGCAAGGACTTGTAATGAATTGAGATGATGAATAGAGAAGGAACAGGATACTTCATGATTCAATGCTCAAGTGATTATTTCTATCCTGTTTTCATTTTTGGTTTGAGAAATTTCAACTGATAATAATTGTCTGACTGATTTGATGCTAAAGAAATACCTCTCATTTGAGTTTTTCTGGTAAAACTTTATGATCAATCTATATTCCGTTCAGAAACTTGCTTTGCTCCCTCCAAAGTTTCAAATGTTCTTTTTACATTCATCTAAATATTGAATGAGATTATAATTATGGGTTATTTATGATGAAAGTTTACTAATTTGATTGTTAATGATTTTGCTATCTCAAATAAATGCTAAGAACATAAAAAATTAATGTCAAGCATAATTGAGCTATTAGAAAAATTTGTCAAATTTTAATTTCATTCTTTCATGTAAAGATTCTTTAGAATCCTGATATAAAATGCTGATTTTATAAACTTTATTCAAAGAAACTGACTTAGATACATTGATTGCTTACATAAGTTGTCTCTATAGCTTAGACCTTTGCCAGCAGAAGGATGAAAAGAGCACATAATTAGTATAATGTAATATTTAAATTCTTCTCTCTTTCAACTCTAAAGTAATTATTAATCTCATCAAGTAAGTCACCTGTAAACTGAAGGTCCAGAATAAGTACGTACTTAATATAAGAGGTTCGAAATCCTTGCAATCGCTGACCAGCATATTGGTGATTGGAGACTTTTCTTGTTTGTTAACAGCAGAGTTCAATTTTCTTTTCTTTCGTGTATATAATATGGCTCTGTCCACAGGATTTTTAATTTTATCATCCATAAACTAATGTGAGTCATCTTTTGAGTATATTAGGGTACTCGTCCCTTACATCGAGGACCATCAAGAGCCTGGAGTGCAGAAAGAAGTTTGAAATGCTGGACTTCCATTGGAGATGCATGCCTTTCAGCAGAGGGCAGCAGCATTCATTGAACCACTGGGAGAGAATATGGTATCATTTGTTTTAATATATACATTTTCCAACATGAGATTTCTAGCATATGTGGCTTGTAATATGTGATAGATTGCGCTGATTGTACAATCTGTAAAACAGTACTAATTTTTCAATTCTGCATTTCATGCATATTTTTCAACTTCTAAATTGTTGAGATATAGGAGATGGTAAAATTGTGTATCTCTTTTTTTCATAGGCTGCACACTTAAGGACTGTTTCCTGCACCTATCCTGAATGGAAGTGGTCCAGTCAACAGAAACCATGGAGGTATATACATCATCGTATACTAATGGTATTTAATTCTCTATATAGATATTTTTATAATATATGAGTAAAAGTTATTTGCATACTGCAAGCAATTGGTGATTAGTTATAAAAAATACCCAATTACTTTTTGAAAATGTTTAACATTTACCTTAATATACAATGAATGCGATAATGTAATCATTTTACTGCTGAACCTGGAACCATTTCGGAACTTGTCATTGCCTATCAAGTTTCCTCTAGCTGTATACAGAATTTAAATTCCATACTATATCGGAAAGATCCTATGATGTTATTCCGTATTCCCCATTTAATTTTATGGTAGAATGCAAATCGTGCCCTGGTGACAAACCAAAGACCATTACAGTAACAAACTGTATTTGCAAAAGATATTCATGTCTGCTGTTCACATGCCAGGATGGAGGTTTCTATCATCTCGGGTGTGAGAAGTGCTTCATAAAAATATTTGAATTTCTCCCCATACCCTTCGTGTAGGAGACTTAAGACTGCCTAGTGTCTAACATATTTGTGAAATAGGATTGCATATTAATATTAGATATCTCAACTCTGATCGTCTCCAAAGTTTTATGTCAATATATTAGGAAGGTCATAAAATAAGATTCAATTATCCCATATCCCTTATCTGAAATGCATGAGAGAATTTAAATGGTGCTCTGGCATCAAACCAAGGATCATCTGGGGAATGAAGGAGATGCTTATGCTTTATATATGCAGTTCATCTGGAAGATGAACTCCATATTTAAAGCATATTCATGACTGCTGCTTTGATGCTGGGTTAAATGTTTTCATTTTGTTGGGAAGAGCTTCAAAAACATTTAAAATATCCCCAATATGTTTCAAATAGGAGAATTGCACCCATATGCCATTTATAACCCATGCTCATTTCAGGATATTGTTAGATTGTGATTATAAAAGACCACATAGGTCTTTGGACCTAAGTGACTTTGTATTCTCTATCTTACCTGGAAGTTCTTTAAAAAATTTGTATCCTTCTGGGAAAATTTCATTTTTGGGGCCTTCTGCCATCTAACCCTCGGATCAAAGTTTAATTTTTTTCTTGGGATTAGCTGGTGTGGCCAGTGCATCATAAACATTTCAAGTCAATATCCCTTGTGGAACATCGTTGTAATTCGAGTCTTCTATGCATAGGTATATCTGGAGAAGAATCTATATACAATAGATTATCTATATTTGTAAAACATCATATTTTTCAGTGCATAATTAGCACTTTTCCTAGAATATAGGAAATTATCTGCAACTCATATGCAATTACTATTTTTTTTCCTTTTAATCCTTTAATAGATGTTATGCATTTTACTCATGTACGAGGCTCATCCGGAAAGTAGTACCCGTTCGTGAAATAAAGACACAAAAGTAAATATTAACAAACATAAAAAAATTTATTTGAAAGAGGATACTTTAAACTACTTCTCAACATAATCTCCAAGCAAATTAAGGCATTTGTCATAACGTGTGACAAGTTTCTGTATTCCTGCTGCATAGTCCTCCGCCGCCAGCTCATTGAGATACAGGGTCACTCCTTCTTTAAGTTCTTCATCGCTGTCAAATCTTTTCCCCGCCAAAAAGTCTTTAAGCTTTGTAAAGAGATGAAAATCTGAAGGGGCCAAGTCCGGGCTATACGGTGGATGGTCGAAAGTTTCCCATTTGAATTGCTGCAAAAGTCTTTGTGTTATCCCAGCTGCATGAGGCCTGGCATTGTCATGAACGAGAATGACACCAGTAGACAATAGACCTCGCCGCCGATTTTGTATTGCCCGCCGTAATTTCTTTAATGTTTCACAATACTCATTGGCATTAATAGTGTCTCCACGGGCCATAAAATCAATAAGCAATACACCTCGTCGATCCCAGAAAATGGTTGCCATGAGTTTCCTGGTGGACAGAACTGTCTTGAATTTTTTTGGTTTGTTTGGTGAATGAGCATGATGCCACTCCATTGACTGTCGTTTACTCTCAGGTGATGCATAACAAACCCATGTTTCGTCACCAGTAATTATGCGAGTCAAGAAAGAGTCTCCTTCATCAGAATAACGTCCCAAAAACGTCAGTGCTGCAGCCATACGCTTGGTTTTGTGCTCATCTGTAAGCATGCGAGGGACCCATCTTGCACAAATTTTTGCATAATGCAGATTGTCTTTAACAATTTCATGAACAATTGTTCGAGAAACATTGGGAAAATGCTCACAGATGTCATCAATTGTGACGTGCCGATCGTTCCTCACGAATTCGTCAACTGAGCTCACCAGTTGGTCTGTAATGACAGACGGTCTCCCCGAACGCTCATCGTCGTGTGTGTTCCCCCTCCCCATGTTGAACTTGCGACACCACCGCCGAACAGACGACTCGTCCATTACATTGTCTCCATACACCTCCTTTAATTGGCGATGAATATCACATGGGCGAACGTTTCTTGCATTGAGGAATTTAATCACTGCCCTCACTTCACAACTGGCGGCGTTCTCAATTTTTTTAAACATTGTAAACAATCACAGAAACAACACAGGCAATGCTAGCGTCACGCAACTTGGCTCAGAGAAGGCAGACAAGCCACTGAAGCTATCTGACCTTGTCCAGCGGCTACTCGCGTCGTCAGCACTTCATGCGGCACTAACGGGTACTACTTTCCGGATGACCCTCGTATATTCATATTTTTCGCTTTTAAAATTATATTTTTAAAAACTATATTAATTCTCTAATAGGTATTATTAAATTGCTTACTGAGCTATCTAAAAAAAAGTTCAGAACTCCATTACAAATATGTTCAATTTAATATTTTTCTTAAAAGTAATAATTTGTTTGTGTGATTGCTCTATTTAGCCAAGATTATTACCAACTGAATGAGTATTATATCTTTCTAGATGTAAGAGCATATGAAACTCGGGCTGAGATGTTTTTATTTCTTTAGCAAACTGAAAGAACTGGATTAGCTTCCAGCTGAAATGGCAGTTTTGGCTTCAAGACAGAAACTTGTAAGAACAGAAGAGGAGATGAAGAAGGTGAAAATTCTATGAAAGCCAATGGAAGTGGAGTAACATTTTTAAACCATGAGGAGATGTGCTTAGAATTGAAAGGCAGTTTAGAACCATGTGACAAAGAACATGTAAAATGGCAGGGAGATTATTGATGTGTGCACATTCCCTCGTATATTTTTTAATTGTTGAATGTAACTGTAAACATGCATATTTTCATTGCAATGTTATTTGATATAATGGCTATGTTTAATGCTGTACCATGGGTTTGTACATGGAGCTCCATTATTTTCATTTGTAGATGCTAATTTTTCTTTTCAGCCATTCTAATGTTGATCTTATTTTCAGATCCATCTTTGTATCACCGTGTTTGCTTTCCATTTCCAAGAAAGGGTTTTGCTAATGTTTTGGTTGGCATCTTCAGATCAATTATGTTCGGAGGCCATTGTCACGCAGTTGGCCTATTGAGGACCAATTTGATGACCCAACATCATTGAGAATAAAAGAGAATCTCACAAGTAGAACCATAAGGCCTTGAATGCTGTTAAGGTGGTGTGGGAGTCAATGGTTTCTTCTCATTCACCCTACTCAAATTCCACCTAGCATGGCCCAGTACCATGGTCCGTAAGGCTTTAACTGACGTTTTTTCTAGTAGGCAGGTTGATTTGGAAATTTTTAGTATGCATACTAAATTTCTTATTGACTTTTTTGTCAATTATTTGGTTTACTCTTGAATTTCAAGATCATTCCTTTCCAAACATTTTAGGGAAGTCTGGAATGTTTTTGTTGATCGATTTTACTGTTTTTTCTTTTTATTAATTTGTGTATTTTACATTACTTCAATGTTATTGGTTTCATGTATTTGAGTGCAACCTTATAAATGGAGGCTATCAAATGTGTCATTTGTCATGACCTGTACCTCTATTCACTAAATTTTTGTGAATTTGACCATTTATTCTATGGTACTATTGATAATTTTTCTGTTCCAGTATCATTTCATTGGCAGATCTCTATTGCTCTCCTCAGTTATTGCTTGTAAACATGATTGTTCCTATATGTATGTACATATCTTTATAGAAATGTAGATATCAGATAGCCCCCTTGCAAGTAACATCAATACATTGCAACTTGCAAAAAGGTTAATATCTTTTTATTTAACCTTTAAACACCTCTCATGCTCAATAAAGGAAATTAATTTTAAAGTAGGAACTGCAGATCTTTATGTAGCCGAAGCAGTTTTATAAATTATTATGAAATTTTTTGATTAAAATAGTTGAATTTACAGTTGTTTAAATGAACGTGGTTCCAAAGACAGTGAATGAGCAAAAAAAGACAATAACCGTAAACAAAGGAATATTTTGTAATATTTGTAACATGGAAGAGGGGTTGGACTTATTTCAGTGCTAGTATAGAGCCTGCAAGGTTTATTTCATTCAAATATTTCTACTAGTCTTGCGTGATGCTGAAACAAATTTTAAAATTTGTTGTTTTGGAATCAGCGTCACTACTAATTACAATATCAACAACGTTTTTGAAAATTTCTTCAATGTTTATACCTCGTTACAGATTTATAAAATGTATGGAGGTAAGGTTTTGCTTTCGCTACCCCAGGGAAAACCATGAGGCTAAAGTTTAAGCAAAACTTCACCTTTCAAAGAAAGAGAAGTAAGCATAAAAACTATTCTGGTAAATTTTCTTTTTAATTTTACTCTTTTCTGCAAAAGGAAAAATACTGTTGATTTTAAGGCGGCGAAAGCAAAACTTAACCCTCAGAAATTTCCCTGGAATTGAAAATAAGCTAAACTCAAGTACGTGGTTACTTTTGAAAATTACTAGAACCCATAATGTGCACACAAACTCAACATAAACGCTCTTGCGCTTCGTTTTTTAAAACGACTTTACCCTAGATGCTACGCAAAATATTCTACATCACGGAAGATCGTCCAAAAGTATTCTGAAATCCTGTTTATTATTCTAAATCTGTTTTCTCTTTAGATAGAAATCTTGTAGATGCAATTTCAGCTAACTATACGAATATCACACATCTTAGTGATACTATCCTAATAAAGCATTCATCTGATATTCAAAACAACCCAATCAAAATAAGTCAATAGAAATTTATGTGGCTACAAGGATTTGGTATTATGAGTTGCAATCACAAATGTTTCTTTTGACTAATAGTATAAGATGCAACGTCACTATTTACACTATTTAACTGAGTTACGAAGAAACGAATGGTGACTTCACAGTTTAATACTTTGCGTAAACAAACTCTTACACAACGCCAATCGTTATCCTAAAATTTCTCAGATGATGTGCAGACGAAATTTCGTTATGTAGTTGTTCGTCAAGAGCTCGCTGTGTGTTTGAGAACCATGTCGCTTTCGTCGTATACAGTTTTCTGGAATGGAAGAACGAGGACTTAATATTGTGTTTCCCGGTATTTGGATATCAGTATTTGCGTAGATGCATCTTTTCTGTCTATAGCTGGTACAAAAGACGAAAACCATCTCACTGTGTGACGAAATGGCTGAGCGGACAGAAAACCCGGTTGTATCAACCACGGTAGTTGATAATGAGGCAGAATCTGAGGTAATTTATTGCTCGTTGATTATACAATAACTTATTTGCCATGCGAAAGAGAAAAAGCGCGGCACGTTCATGCTATTAAATTCTAATTAAGTCTTATCATCTCATCAAGATAAGAATATTGTCATTTTTGTTGGTGCTGTAAGTTGGTATCTTTAATGCTATGACGAAATTCGTGGAGGTGCGTCTACGTATGTAGTTGTTTGGTTTGTTCATTTGTCTTCGGTTTTTTTACATAGTGTAGGGAAATTTTGTTTCATTTCTTTGGTTGAATCGTTTTCTTTCAGTTTGTTTATTTTCCTCCCACTGACAAGATGTTTACTAGGCTGAACAATTTGATGAATTCTCGAGTCAAAATTTTGCCTACCTTAAAGAAATTTATGTGTATGAGTCGAAATGGAATCAGTTCGTCGATGTCTAATGATAAGAAGCAAGGACCATTGGAAGGTATAAGAGTTTTGGATATGAGTCGCATAGTGATGGGCCCTTACTGCACAATGATATTAGGAGATATGGGAGCTGAAGTTATCAAGGTCGAGCGACCGACAGTTGGAGACGAAACAAGGCGGTGGGGCGTACCCATTAGTGGTGGAGAAACCACTTATTTCCTCGCGATAAATAGAAATAAATATAGCGTGTGCATCGACATGAAATCTCCCGAGGGAAGGCAGACGTTATTTGATTTGGTCGCCGTTACTGACGTTCTCGTAGAAAATTACGTCCCTGGCAAATTGGATTCACTCGGTGTGGGCTACGAGCTGATCAAAAAAGTAAATCCCTGCTTGGTTTACGTTTCATTGACTGGGTACGGGCCCGACGGTCCCCACGCGAGCAGACCAGGTTACGATGTGATTGCAGCTTCCGTAGGTGGATTACTTAATATCACGGGCCCAGAAAATGGAGAACCCTGTAAGGTAGGGGTTCCAATTACCGACATTGCATCGGCGCTATACGCTCACGGAGCAATATTGGCGGCTCTTTACAAAAGGGAGAAGACTGGAAAAGGAGATCGTGTGGACGTTAATTTGCTGTCGACTCAAGTGGCATGTTTGGCCACGGCAGCTTCTGCTTGGCTCAATGCAGGTGAGGAGGCTCAAAGGAGAGGCTCTGCCCACGATTGGATCGTGCCGTACGAAGCATTGGAAGCGAAATGCGGAGGAAGGGTGACGGTGGGAGCGGGCAGCAACGCGCAGTTCGCCGCATTCTGTCGACTTATCGGTCTTCCGGAGCTCGCTGAGGACGAGCGCTACAAAACGAATGTTCTGCGAGTCGCCAATCGTGACACACTGATGTCGGTGGTACGCAGGCGATTTAAAGAAAGGACCTCCGAAGACTGGTTGAATGTCCTGGAAGGTGCGCCTTTTCCTTACGGACCCGTCAACACCATACCGCAAGTTTTCGAAAACCCTCAGGTTAAGCATTTGAATTTGGTGAAGAAAATGACGCATCCGTCTGCTGGAAACATAAACGTTATTGGACCTCCGGTGAAGTTCGCAGAAAGCGAGAATCGAGTGCGATGTCGACCGCCACTATTAGGGGAGCACACTAGCAGTGTTCTTTCCACAATTCTCAACTATCCGGACGCTAAGATAAAGGAATTGCTTGACAAAGGAGCAGTTCAACAAGGATGAATTGTTATTGTTCCATTTCCATTGTTACTACTATGTTCGTACAGTTCTATTGCATATGTTCTCTGCCATTCGAAACTGACAGCTCTCAGAAAAAAGTATGTCAGTTCTCCTACAGTTTTTGATACTTTAGGTTACTCCCGCTTAAAACAAATTCATTTCTCACGAAATTCACATTCTTACGAGTAGCCATTTGTGAACATATTCGCATAAAACCAAATAATATTCCGCGTTTACCTGAATTCATGTTATTATCGAATGAGAGGATATGTAAGCATTCATTCAACACGATTTTGCTTTGAACAATATTGATTTTAGTATTCATCTCTCGTATTAAGGAGGGGAATCCTGTTATTGTATGGGAATAGTTTATTTGGATTGTTATAAATTTGTTCATATTCAATTACATACTAAACTTGTTCAATACGCTGTAGTGGGAGTGATACTTTGATGCTGTATTTTTCAATTTTTGTTTTCTCGTTACACGTTAAGGCTTTCATAAAGTATTTTTCTCAGGGTTAAGGGAGGAAATCTTCCAAAACAGCATGTTTGAATTTTCTGGCTACATAGCTTAATTGGTTAAAGCATCAGCACAGAGGATGTAAGATCCAGGTTTCCAGACTTGTCAGATATTTTTCATTTCCATTTTGCTTTGTTGATCAAAAATTGCTAATACATCTCAGTAGGTCCAAAATAATAAAGTGGAGATTTCTTATTGTATAATTGTTTAAGGAGGAGGATGAATAAGAGAGAAGTATTAAGTGGAATTAACATGTTGTTGTATTGGACTAGTTTGTTTGGATTACTCAAGTTTTGGGCTCCACTATGATAAGATCACATTTGAAGTTTTCTTTCGAACAGTTATCTGAATATATGAAATCAGAGCTGAATGAGTTTTGGTATTGTTCAGTTTGAGCTTAAAGTGTTTTTATGTAGAGTAATAATATGCCATTTTATGATGCATCTTTTGAATTCAGTGCAGTATTTTTGGTATATCTACTTGGTAATTGGAGTCTATTTCATTCAAGATTTATGAAATATTGTATACTTAATCCCTTAGATGTGTATAACATGTTTAGTATATCATAATCTACATTGTTTTACTGTCTCATTTTTCCTTTTATTACATTGACTTTATACTTATGTATTTTATACAAATCATGAATGGAATAACTGCTGCATGGTTGAGGATCAACTCTTGCTGTGACTATACAGATTACAGCAGATGTATCAAATAATAAAAACATTAAATTCAGTTATTTAGTTATTCTATTATTTCTGGGCTTATAGTTTACCTATGTGATCAGTAACATGGTGATTATTTTTATGTATAATATTTTTATATAGTATGTATATTTTTCTCAGAAATTTATAGGAGGATTTTCATAGCTTCTCAGATAATATTGTTTCTATGGATATATTGTTTTTAATTTACATATAGGTTAAAAGATATGATCCTTGCAGCACTGGATGGATAAATTTTATCCAACCAATGCCTTCCTGTGAAAGAAGTACCAACTGCCTGCCATTAAAGCTATTTTTGTTAGCGATTATCTCTACATAGTTCAGTGTTTTGCTTTTTAATTAAAAAAGTTATTTTACATTTTTCATGTCTTTCATAAGATACAATAGAAGCTGATAATGTCTGGTTGAATTATCATCAATTAGCCTAGCTTTAATTTTTCTTCTTTTGCCAATATATCAATGGATGTTGGTGATCACATTTAGTATTTGGTTCCTATTGTATGCTGCATGTATTAACCTCTCAGCAGTTGATAATCCAGTCCATTGTTTTACGTTATCCACCCAAGATGTTCTTCTCCGTCCTTTTCTTATTTTTCCTTTGATATTCCCTTCAGTTATCAGCTCTAGGAGGTAATATTAATTATGCCATAGAATATGCCCTAGATATGCCATTTTCTTTTTTTAATTGTTAATAACAGGTCTTGCTGTTTTTGTATTCTTTTGAGTACTTCTTCATTGCTTACTCTTTCCATCCATGATATTTTAAGCATCCTGCAGAAAGTCCGTATTTCAAATTCCTCGATCTTTTTTGTTATTGCCTTCTTTTAAAGTCCATCTCTCAGAGCCATATAAAAGTATTGACCAGATGTAAGATTGGCAAAGCTAATCCTAAGTTTCAGGTCTAGATCTGTGGTTACAAGAGCTTTCTTGAATTTTAGGAATGCATTACGTGTAATTTTTATGTGGCATTTTATCTCCATGTCCAATCTCCAATCTTTGCTGAGCCATGTTCCAAGGTACTTAAATTTGTTCTCTCTATTAATTGCCTTAAATTGTTTAGCTGGTGTTATTGAAGCAATCTTTTTGTGGTGATACAACCATATAATGCATCTTTCATTTTAAGTTTTAATATAAATAGATAAATTGACATGTTTAAAAATCAGGATAAACAATTCGAAATTGTCGAGACTATGTAAGACAATATATGTTATTGATTAGAGTCAAACAAAAGTAGAAGTGTTTTTAATACTTTTTCTGATGTGGTGACCACAATTTTGAATATTTATTAATCTGCAAATTGTGTAATCCTTGAGATGGTGTTTTAGTGCTAAATTTCATGTCTCCATTCATTACATTTATGAGGAATACATAATTTATTTTTACTGTATTATATGCAAAATGATCATTCATGAAGGATAACCAACATTGCTTAGGCTCATGAGCACATTGCTGCAAGAATGATTGTTAATATCCTAAAATTTGAATAAGTAAATAATAATAAAGTTGTAGCTAAGGAATAAAATTGATAACCATTGCTGCCAGGTGCCTGTGTAATGATTTGGAGCAACCAAACTGATCAGCTATTTTTGCACTCTCGGATTGCATTTCATTTCATAATCTTATTGTTAGCAATAAAATTTCAAATTTGAACATGTTGTTGTTGATGATTATCTAGATATAGAGGCAAACCTTATTATGAGTAACCATTTTTGGACAGTAACCAGTGAGTAACATTCTTTGGGGGCATTCACACGGAGACAGTAAGAGAAATGCAACAAATTGTAGGTAATATATCTTAAATGACATAACACTTGTAAGGTTAACACTACACCAATGAAATAGGGTGATAGGAAGCTTATATAAACCTTCATCTCAGTGTCAATCATGAGTTCAAGTGGTAAGGAAGAATTCACAAATAGGTTATTGTAAAGGGTCTCCTCTCCTTTTAGCCACTTTCACATTTTTAGGTATCGTATGATGAAGATCACCAGAGGATGTTGTGTGACAAAAAATACTTTGATGAGTTAGGAGGTTGCTTCAATGTGATCCTTATTTGATTGCCTCCCTTTAAACTCGATGCATCTGCCTGTATCGTTGTCTACATATTGCTTATTACTTCAGTTGCTATCTTAGAATAAAGAAGTTTTATCCTTGAGTGAGATGGCTAATGCTTCAAAATCCTGTGGAGGCAATGCATCTCAGCCTCTAAAAATTACATCTATTGCAAAGAATAATCGTATGAAGTCATGAACTGAAAGAAAGGAAACTGAATTGAGTTACTTGTTCGCAAAATATTATTTTCAATTGGAAATAGCAATAATTTGGATAAAATACCCAAAAAAATTGTATTTTTGATGTTTTAAATGACCAGTACCTCTGATAGAGAATGCAATTGCTGAATTCAACCCCGTGCATTCTCCCATAAGTGAGGATCAATGAACACTTCAGTCAGTTAGTAATAAATATATCCTATTGTCATGTTTAAATTGTGATTGAAGCAGTAAATGTATTTGTCTCATGCAGCATAGTGAGCGGCTGATCTTGAGGCTAAAGCTGAGGAAGCCAGAGTCTAAGAAGAAAGTGCAGTGGGAGTCAGGAACTGTGGATAATGAAAATATGAACAAGAAGAAGTCTAAATGTAAGTTTTAGCTTAATTATGTACATGTTTTTAGAGGTGATTTACAGTACTTTGCATACTTGATGAAGGATCTCCTTTAATATTTACGAGGGTGGTCTGAATAGTTTCTGACCCCAGATTTTTCAGAAATCTTAAGAAAATTTCCAGAAAACATGTCGAGAAATGGTGAAATGTTGGAAACTTTGCAGACAATCCATGTATAATGATGATAAAAATATACTGAATGCATAAAAGATTCCCAATGAAATATCGACGAATGGTATAAAACAATATAACATTAAAGTACAATATTTTAGAATATTTAAATATCACAAAAAACACTAATTATGAGAAAGAGAGGATAGGTACATGAGACAATAGTTTTCATGTACTTGCACGATCTCTGCTTTGGAGATAAAAGAGGATGGATCATGTGATGTGAAAGCAATGCATTAGCAGCCCTTACCAACTTCAAACTTTTTAATGTTAGCCTCCAGAAAAGGCTCTTGATTTCTTTTCGTAGTTATAGAAGTAAACTTAGTAAAATTCATCAGTTGATTCAAACGTTTTTCACTCTTATAGCATTTAGAAGAAAATATCATCTGTAGTTTTTCCACTCACTGAAAGTTTTGTGAGACTGAAAAGTTTGGAGGTCATATTGTAGTTGAGAACAGTATATGACAGCCTCTGTGTTTTAAGAGGGTAGTAATTTAGTAAAAAAAAGTATTCTTTTATTTAACTCCTTCTCTGACACATTTTTTTGAGAATCCCATGTAAAACTGTCATATTTTCATTTAAATTTATTACTATCTTAATGAATCTAAAAATTAATATCAATTCACTTTCTGTTAGGTACATTTTCAATAATTTTCCAAATATTTTCTTTTACATTTATCATTGATTGTTAATCCACATTGCCATGATAGAAAAGTAAACGCTCATTATGATGAGTTTACTCATATGTGTCCCTACCCGTTCCTTTATATCAGAGATGATAATCTGTATTAATAAGTAAATTTCTATTCTTTCTTGAAATCATCTAATTATATTGATGAAATCAATGAAAATTATTTTCTAATAAAGAAATACCCTTACAATATCTCATTTCCTGCAGGCTTCTTCTGACATTCTATAGAAGTGCCCAACTATATAAGTATTTCAATATGGTAGAAATTACTTATTACTTAATATCCTACGCAGTTATGGTTTTCAGATATATGTACACAAGTATGCTTAGTAAAAATTTCTCAACATATTTTGTTAATTATAATAAAATTTGAAAGTGTGAATGAATATAAAATCTTATTTTTTGGCTAAAAGACTCTTAGCTGGTTTGCTGATGTATTCTTCCATAAAATATTGAAAACAACACATTCATAATGTAAAGTCGAAGGTTTAAAGAATCGCGGCGATCGAGTGATTCCATGGTCCTTTTCCGGGATTCGCCTGCATTGCAGCATGCTTCTTCAGGTAGAAGAGTGATTTGGTCTGTCCTCATTGTATAGTCCTCTTCCCCTTCCTTCGGTCTCTGTGATTGGTCCTTACATCTATTTGAGAGAACACCTTTCCAGGGAAGAAAGTATCTCTCTGTTGATGTTTGGTGTTTTATAGATCTCAATTGCCTCCCTGATCACGCGTGGATAATATCTTTCTTCTTTTGATATTATCCTGGCTTCGTCAAATTTTATGTGGTGTCTGGGTTTGCTCCATGAGTGTTCCGCGATGGCAGTAAAGGTTAAACTGTTTTTTTTTTCGATTGCTCTTCTTTAATCTGGGTTTTCAATGGTCAGCAAGTCTCCCCAACATGACTTCCCTCAGGAGCAAGGAACACATCCCTTCTTGTATGTCTGGTTGGAGTCTGTCTTTGGAAGTCTCTCATTTATTTTGGACATGAAGCCAAATTGGGTCACAATCTCATGTTTTTCAGGATCCTGGCTATCTTTTCCATGGCAATGAAAGGAATGGTGGCGCATCCTTTAGGTTTTCTCTCCTCCTCGGCTATCTCTTGGTTCTTTCTGCCTTTTTAAGGGCCATGTCGTGTTGCCGTCTTTTTTCCTTCATGATTTCTTTCCGGATGGCATTATTGTTGTATCCATTGCCATTTACGGCTTCCATGAGGTGTCTTGTCTCTGCTTCAATGGAGTCTGGATTAGAGATATTGTAGGCCTGATGTATTAAGGTCTTTATTAATCTATTCTTCTGCATCGGGTGATGATGCGATGTGGCATTGAGGTAGTAATCTGTGTGGGTTCTCTTCTGGAACACCGAATGGCCAAATCTCCCATCCTTCTTTTCTACCAAGACGTCTAAAAAAGGCAGTTTGTTATCTTTTTCAATTTCCATCGTAAATTGGATGGAGGGGTTTTGCGAATTCAGGTGATGAAGAAATCGGTCCAATTCCTGGGTGCCGTGTGGCCATATGACGAAAATGTGAAGAACCCAGTCTATGGCTTGGCTATGTTGATGACACTTTTGTCATATGGCCTGTTAGTGTTCTTTGACCTAAACCATAAGTGAGGGGCCAGGATGGCAGTATGCCAAAACCAGTCAACTAGTAAAAAATATCCTATGGAAAATACAAAATTTGCTCTTCTCATTTATAAAGATGTGAACAAAGTGTGATATGTGCTATGTAATCAAATCAGTCAAGGGTTTATTTTTAGGCACAGTTCAGTTTTGGATTTAAAAAATGATCAGTAGTTCCTGCTGTATTATTGATAATACATACACTTGTGGCAGCAAGGGAGCTCTGCTCATTTTTGTTTTGATCTAATCCATTCCTAATAAGATAGTTATTTTTCAGGCTGCTGCATATACCACAAACCTCATGAGTTTGATGTGAGTTCATCAGAAAGTGAAGATGAGTGTGAGAACTGCTTTGGGCATGTTGAGATGCGCAAGAAGAGGAGAGAGGAGAAGAAAGAAGACAATCCTCCAGAGAAGGACAACCATGATGAAAATCCCTGTGGGAAAGATCCACCATGTGAATAACTTCAGTATTATATGCTTTTTGTTTAGGTAAAAAGTAACTGATGGACAAGGTGTTCTAGATCATTAACATCAAGAACGATTTCCTCCAAAAACACTGGGAATTCAAGTGAATTTGATGTGGATAGGAAAAGTGTGGTAACCTTCACTATGCATGCTACTTTTCCTGACTGATGTAAAAATTAGATTTTTCTAAATTAAAATTCTCTATGCCTTATCTACATATCCTGTTGTAGCCATCTCTTTCCTTCATTTTTTAGCCTTTGTGTCCAGATAATGTCTTTGTTAGTTACAGGCTTGTTTGAGGAGGGAAAAGTGGATCTTCCAATTGTTGTGCTATATGGGATGATAAATCAATAGTATAATCAATGTACAAATATCCTATCAATGTATATATTTATTAAGGACATTACTTCCTTGCAAAAATAAATATTTTTCTTCTAATGCATTGAGGTGATCAAATAATCATTTCCATCTGATGGCAGAGCTTCTCAAACAAGTAATTTTGCACATTTTGCCCCATAGTGAGAGATTGTCAACCATGTAAAAACATGTGAATTTCTTTCATTATTTAGTTCCTACTTTTCTTGATATAGCCAAACATTTTTCCTTGCAAAGTGCCCCCTTTCATAGTTACGAGTAGCAGTTTGCCCTAAATGATACTTAGTTTGAAGTAGATTTTGGAATGATGTATCTTAGTATGTCTTGAAAAGAAAAAAGCTCTGTTCAGAGGATGAATAAAGAGATAAGGCAAGGGTGAATTGCCAAGTAAAGAAGCCTTAGCATACTCACACACTGTGTCCTTCTTCTTCTTAGAGCATTTATGCCTGTCTATAAAGCCTCTCTCTTCATTCCAAGCACTGTGGTTGATTTTACAAACATGTTGGAATTTCTGATGTTTTACATGTTTAATTGTTTGATGATTTTTATCTATCTCACTTATTTCCTATTTATAGTGGTTCTTTGTAATTTAATGACAAAATCGTTATTTTACTTGAATAAAATAGATCTTATTTATTAAAGAGTGTTATTTATTACCATTAATCATCATCATTAATTACTAATTATTTATTGAACCCTTTTCATCAGACATTAACAAAACCCTTTCCAACTATTTTCCCAACTTTTATCATAACATGAGCAATTATTCTGTAATATGTAAAGTTTTGCTATTAAGTAATATTGTAATTCTTTTCTCAGGAACTTATGAGTTCAAACTGTATGTAGTCTCCATGAGTTTTTGCAGTTATCTACATTAATAGTATAAATTATACTCTATTCCAATATTATAATTATAGTGAAACTTGTCTTTATTAGAATCCATAGGGGCAACGAGTATTTTGGATAAGTCAGTTCTCCACTTAATATAGGGTTGTCCACTAGTAATAGAAGGAATCCTCACAAAAAAAAATAATTTGGATATTTCTTAAAAATTTTTCTTTCATATACCAGTTATTGTCGTTAATTCTTAAGACACCAAACAGTGACCAGTATTATTTTAGCGGAAACGAAAAAAATTGGAACAAGGAAGCCCCCACTAAAATGTGAAATTTGGGACCAATATGCAAAGGTAGCTAAGCATTTATGTATGGAAATATTCTCCTACAAAGAAATGGATCTGGGATACAGAAATCCATTCTTTTTCCACATTTGAAAGTGCTCATTATGCATGAGGTTAGAATACTCTGAAATCCACACTTGGCAGGACCAAATTTTTTTTCTAAGTAAGACTGGTCTTGCTTTACATAGGTTCTACAAGGGTGGTCTGAAAAGTTTCCGACCCCAAATTTTTCAGAAGTCTTCAGAAAAAATGTCAAGAAATGGCAAAATGTGAGAAACTTTTCAGACCACCCATGACAGGCTTCACTGTATACTATAATGCAGGGGTTTATGTATACTCGTTACCTAGAATATCAGAGTAGTGCATCAGAAAACAAAGCTTCAAATGAGCCGTACACAAAACTGTAAACTTTAGTGATAATTATGTGAATGGAGAGGTCCAGTTTGATCCTCTTAAGCAATGTATTAATTCTGAAACCAAAGAAGATGGCCGACAAATAACAGATAAAGATAGACAATTGCCTTGACTTCCCATTCATCAAAGATACTGTATCAGAAAAAAAGAAAGGTAAGTAGATAGAGTGTAAAGGTAGTATAATTTCTTAATCTAAATAAATGCTACTTTTGATTGAAAAGAAATTAGTGTATAAGAGAATAATCCATCTATACAATAAATAATATGAAAAAGAATAACTAACTAATAGAACAACTAATCTCAATTGCCCTTGCGGACTGAGAGAAAACTTCTGACAATGTTGACTGAATGGAATGCCATTGGTCCTAAAACATGTAGTAGTATAACACCACCACAGAATTGCTCTTTAGAAAAGGCAGCCTTGACAATATAGATCAATCATAGATCAGCTATGAGAGTATCAAGATTTTTATTGTAATTATAATAGCCAAACAAAGAGGAATATTAAAAGCAATAGTGATAGGATTCCATTGAAGAATGATCAAAAGATTTATAGCAGGTTAAAATTCTGAGGACCATGTTATTGCAATTTTTAACTGTTCATTTTCATTATTATCTGGTTATTCTCCTCCTCAGATGGAGGGAAAGCTTCTCTGAATGATTCATTCAAATCATATCTCATAAAATGTTGCATAATAAAAATAGCTTGATTATCAATTATATTCGTCTTCAGAAGTCTTCTTTAAGTAAGAATCCCTCTTAAACATGTCCTTTGTTAATATCAAATTGAGGGGCAGTGTGAAAATTTATTCCTGAGAATTGAAAACAGATGGCACTTCATTCTTTTTCATACCAATCAAATTGATCTCTTTATCTCCAGCCATGTTAAATCAAAGTTGTTTCTGTTGGAAAATAAAAATAAATGAAATATTAGGTCAAAGGAAAGGCATGCTTTCAAATCCATTTCTTTTCAAATTAATTTTCAGTGTAAGTTTACAAAATAATAGTCTAAAAGAAAAGTCTTATGTATTGCTTAGAATTGCAATGGAACCAGCATTGATAAAAATAAATTCAGAGGCAATTTAAGATTAACTTCATAGGTAAAGATTCACAAATGGTTTTACACCCAAATTCCTGAAGAAGATGATCGTCGTAAAACCACTGAAAGCAGAACATTAGTCACCATCTCCAGCATTAATCACCTCATCTTATAAAAACTGGTCAGCTACATTCGCAGCTACTTAGAAGGCTTACTTCTGGAGGAAGTGGCGGAAGCCACATGATCGAAATTCTGTCTTAAGGAAGCCAAATTATGTTATTAAAAAAAGGAAGAGTATTTATTTCACCACGAAGTTAGAATTTGGGAATATTAGAGAGCGAAATTTCTTTCCATAGTCACTTTCATTTTCAAAAAGACGCGCTGCAAGAGATATCGTCTTTCAACTTTGGCAACCTTGCTTTTTCTCGTTTTCCTTCATTGCTCATCTCTTAGGTTTAAATTCGTATCGGCGGAACGAGTAGTTCAAGGGTAAATGTACAGTATAAGTGAGGAGAGAGGTATTGAAAACGGAAAAATGTCTCGCGATAAAAATTGCTATCATACAAACATTGCTTAATTTTTACGTCAGCTTGCCATCTTTGATACTCAGAATGAAGTAGGTTTCGCATTTACTCGGTGTAGTGAACATCTAAAAATGCGCAGCATATGAATTGAAGCCATCCATATCAGTGGTATCTTAAAATAAACATCGAAGTATCAGAAAAATTAGCAGTATGGATGATCAGGTGTGTCCTCGTTGTAAAACAACAAAATACCGGAACCCCTCGTTGAAGCTTATGGTTAATGTCTGTGGACACACACTGTGTGAAAGCTGTGTTGATCTACTGTTCTTAAAAGGTTAAATAATTTTATTTTTGTATATTAAAATTATTCTTTGAATATAAGCCTATAATTCCTTATTTGACCTTCGCAGAATGAGTTCCACATTATGAAATGCTATTTTGAAACTAATATATATAATTACCAAAATACAACAAATTAATGATAACCAATTGCTGGATAAGGTAATATATAAGTGATTTTTCCGATTATATAATTTTGCAGGATCTGGTTCATGTCCTGAATGTAATGTTCCACTTCGGCGCAGTAATTTTAGAGTCCAATTGTTCGAAGATGCTGGTGTTGAAAAGGAAGTAGACATACGGAAACGTATACTTAAAGATTTCAACAAGCGTCAGGAAGATTTTGCTACACTTCAGGAATACAACGATTACTTAGAGGTAACATTTGCATCCTTTCACCGAAAAATTGATAAACTTTTTGGTAAATCGAGGAATCAACTTTCCTAGATTATTGAAACATTGCTCTTAACTAAGATATATCTTCTTTAATCTCGAAACAGTTTCTCATTATCTAGTGTATGGTGTTGTATTGAGACTCAATAATGTAACAACTATAATCTATCAGGCCTCTCAAGATGTATTGTTCATGCTTGCAGGCTGAATGTTTATAATTTGTAGTTAGTATGCTCTGATTCTCCTTTCATGCAAGTGTGATGTTTGGGGGTCATGCACTATCACCAAATTATCCATGCAATTTGTTATGTTGGTAGTATTCATCTGAAAAAGTGTACATGAATTATTATCTGACTGCTGATTTATTCATTGTCGTTGATGAGAATGCATTTTTGAAGATGTTAATGCTTCCATGTAAACAAGCTTAATTAGCTTTCTGAAATAAACTAAGATATACTTCCTTTGAAAGACTTAATAGAAATGCACTAGATTCTATACTCTGAATTTTTAAAACTACTCTTTGTCACAATGAATTTTTATGAGCTGGAGCTTGTAAATTTAATCCAACATTTTAAAAGGAGACTTTGAATGGATCGTGAATAATTTCTTGCACATTTTCACTCTTTGTCTTCAGACCCTTTCATATAAGATTGTCTATAAGTTGTACTAGGCAAACATACTAAGAACTGTGCTTAATATCACCATATTAAGGTTCCATTGCCAGAAAAACAAATGCTTAAAATAGTCAGTGAGTCAAAGAATGATATTTAAGGGACATAAACAGCTTTAACTACCCTATCGATAACTTCATGAAAGCATCCATTCCATTGTGTTTCTCTATTTTATGATACAGATGTATCATGAAATTCTATTTCTGAAATTCATTTCAGTGACTCAAATCCCCCCAAGAAATGAAATAAATTTTGGAGGGTGCACACACTATGATCTATTACTATGACTATCTCACAAGTATCTCTGCACTCCTTTTATATTTTACAAGAGTTAAAGAAAGTCTGCAAGAACTTCAAACTTCTTCGAATTGTCAGTGGTTGGAGTTAAATCATTTCTTTCTATACTTCAGATTCCTGTGTTACCCTTGATAGAAAAGTGCATGTTTGAGAAGTTGGTGGATCATTAGTCTCATGTACTGCTAATTATTAATAATCATATTTTCATAAGATTTCCAAATATTCAATTTTAATTGCACCCAATTCAAGCTTACTGATATATACTTTGAAAAAGTTGTAAGATTTGGTATTATTTAAGGGAATTTAATATATATGATGTACACATATTTAAGTATGTTTGTTATTAATAGCAGTTTTGATGTGTTTTGTTAGATGTACTCATTTGTTGAATCTTTTCAAAATATCTTATTGTATCCATTGCAAATTTATCATCTAGATTCCAAGTAATCATCTTCTGCAGCTCTAAAATGTTAAAAATATACATGTACTTGCTTCAAACAGACACCTTTATAGATAAATCATATAGATGGGAAATATGTTATGAAAATCTTCAATTAACTGCCACAAACCAATAAAACATATCCAAAATAAATCCATGGATGGGTGATAAATCTATGGACTGCATGTTCTAACTGGCAATGCAAGAGATTTTTCGGACATGTGGAGCTCTGATGACACTATCTTTATTATGTATTCTTCATTTAAAATGAAGCCCCAGAGTAAATAAATGAGGATTCTGTTCATTAATGTTTAATATTATTGCTTCAATAACATTATAATTCCATCTTTGACATAATAAAATAGATAACATCAGCATCTCATTCTTTATATTGGCACAACACTGGTCTTATTGTTAACATCTTATTCATCAAAAATGGCCCTTCTCTATCCTTGCATTAGAAGGTCCCAAAACAGAATGTCTGAACATCCTAACAAAAATTTTCCTGTCTGACTAAAATTAAAGAACTTATATCAGGGGAATTCAAGAAGCTCCCGTAAAGAGTAAATTAAAAGATTTAAAATGTAGTGAGTTTTTTTTATATAATGTAAAGTATGTTTTAATTAGGTTCAATAATTTTTCTATTATGTAACATAGCATTTCTATGCCCTTTCAGTTGAAAATATACTTTTAGCATTTAATTATTATATATGCTACTTCATGTATTGATATTATTACCAAGTTTTTCTCTTTATATATTTGGGAATTGAGTCAAGTTAGATCTGGGCCATTTGGAGTGTGATCCCATTGAATTTACACAGCCAACCAACAGCAGCCACTGTCTGGAAGTCAGCTAGTGTCTCATCATCATAGAAATGCTTATACTTTTTTTCTTAGCTGTTTCACTTTTCACAGGCCTCGCAAACAAATTTTCCTGTTCTAGCTATTTTGAGAGTGCTTGAATTTTTTGGCAAACACTGGATATTTGCTTACTCTTGGGATGAAAGCAGTATATCCAAGTTTCAACTACCATAAAAATTCAGAAAAACTTGATGAATGGCATGAAGTTTGTTTAAAAATTGAATGGAATAATCAAATTCAGCAATATTTGCACAACAGCTTATATACCAATAGCAAAGAATGTTTTCTTTGACTTGTATCTTTTTTATGAATACCCCCTGCTCTTACATGTGTGATCCTACTTACACCTACTTACATCTTTCACACTGCTATTCACTTCTACCATGCTAGTATTTTCTTCAGAAACCGGGTTTGTTGTCTTTCTTCTTCTCTTTTACTTTGGTTAACAATGCATACTGAGTTTTTCATTCTTTCATAATAATCAGTGTGATATTCTAAACAGTATCAGAATTTTGGAATCAGGATTTGAGTAACGAATCAATTTTATTGTTGTCAGAATTAAATGAATTCTTTATGGATTCCAGGGTAATTTCAAAGTGATATAAAGCCATGCTTAAATCTTATTGAGCATCATAGTTGATATTTAACAATAAGATTTTAAGAAGGTTATCCTCTCAATATTGATTGTAAATATTGCATCCTGTTTATGTATACAATGCATTCTGGGATACTTTGTGAATCCTTCATATTTACTGTATATCTTCTCCTAGTCATCAAAGATTATCGTAGAAAGTAGTATGTTCCTCAAGCTTCATCACTCTTCATTTGCAACTTTCTCATAGTATACTCCTTTATATCCTCACCTTTCTCATTTTCCTGTTCCTGTCATGTTCCATTCATCAGGGTTAAGAGAATTAATGTTTTAAAAGTTCGATCTTTAAAATGATTCAGAGTTCTTATTTCATTGAAAACATTTCTGCCTCCTCTTTGATAGATACAAAGGCATTAAAATTATTCTTAGCTAATGAAATAATCACAATAGAATCTGAATGAAATATTTTAGATGAACTGCTGCTGGTTGTGTAATTCTGATCTAGGTGAATCTACATTAGACATGTGGATGAAGCACCAGATAAACGATTGTTTTGGTTTATTTTCTATATTTCAGCGAGTATTGTTAACAGATTTTTACCCATCAAAACTGCATTGTAATGTCTCACTTCCTTGAGCATAAAAGAAAAGGCAATATATTATACTTCCTTTTTATTTTAAACCAAATTGGATCTATTGATATGTCTGATCCTCATTCAACCAGTGACATGAGCTCTAATAGATCCTTAGTGTAAGTTGGAATTTGTAAGATATCTTTTTGTTACAGGAGTTGGAGACCATCATATGGAATCTTACCAACAACATAGACATAATTGCTACTAATAAAAGAATTGAACAATTTAAGAGGGAAAATAAGGATATAATATTAAGAAATAAGGTAAATATCTTCTAATTACTATACTATTACTAGTCACTTATTATACTTGTCACCCTTGCTGAAAAATATTATTAGATTTCCTTAAGCAATTAATATAATTTAGACTGCCTTTCTTCTCATAAAGAATGATACTTTGTATGTCTCACAATTTTGGAACTAGACTAATTTAGTGTGAATAAAAAGTAAGAGATGCCTTATATTTCTATAAGGGTTTTTCTCTGCCCACTTAGGAGATTTATTTCTGTTTAAGAATTACCTCCTTTTTGTCAGGTTCTACCAAGAAGTCCCCTCTTGCCTGTGTGTGTGTATACACATATACACACACACACACACACACACATACATATATATATATATATATATATATATATATATATATATATATATATATATATATATATATATATATATACATACACTTATTGCACTTCTTGCCAGCAGATGTGATAGTGGAGATGGTGGCTCAATATAGATTTTTGTTGCTAACCTTACACAGTGGTTACGAGTTTGAGACCAAGCCACAGGCTATGTTTTTCCCCCTCTCCAATGATGACTTTTTCTGTGTAGTTTTATCTATTCATCATTCTCATCTCTTTCATTATAAATCCACTACAAGATGACTTGTTTATATCAACATAAATCTGTCGAGCTATTAGGGAGACTTTGTTGGCAAGGACATAGTGAGTTTGTCTGCATGGAGACATCATTCACAGTTGTGGCTTCATAGAAGTACCAGTCTCATAATATGATGGATAGGAGTACTCCCCTTAGGTTGAACTACAAGGGATGGGTTAGGGTGATATTTGCACAAGATGGCATTCACCAAGGAAGATTAGACTTGAAAGGAGTCAAATGGAACCAATAACCTAAGGAGGTACTCCTTTCCATCACTAAGTGTGGCCATGAAAGTGTTTCTATGAACTGAGAACGATTCTGCCATGTAGACAAACTCTCAATGCCCACAAAGTCTCCTGAGGGAATGTTCTGGCAGGATAACTCAACGGATAGAGCACCCAATAAAGGTAACTCACTCATCAATGCCTATCTTGTTAATTTATTAATTTTGGTTCTCTGTCACCCTTGGCTAACTTGTCCCAAAATTATGAGACTCATTAAGTATAGTGTCTTGTCATTCATACCCTAGATAATGGCATTTTAGTATCAAAGCCTTTAAATTATGAAATGATCTCTTAGGCTGAATAATAGTATGTGTTATAATAACATTAAATCAACCCATTAAATGCTTAACCTACAATTCATTTACTTTTTTTTGTCCATTTATAATGTTTTTGATTGTTTTTATTTACTGATTCTTCAATTAGTATGTAGAAAGTAAGAAAAAATTGATAACAGTAATGAATGTTTTTGATTAAAATAATCCTAATAAAAAAGATGGTCTTGAAGATGCAGAGTATGTTTCTAACTCATATTAGAAAGGTCAACTAGTGGTCTGATGTGTAGTGATTGATTGTAGAGCAGAATCAGTCGAGAGGAGCTTGAACTGGAGGAGCTGTTGGAGGAGGAGCAAAGACAGGGAGAGTTGAGACGCAGAGAAGTGGTGAGGGAGGAGCAGGAGGAGAAGGCTCGTAAAGTGAAGACGAAAGAAGCTCTCATCGATGAACTGATGTTCTCTGATGAAGATGCCAAAGGAATTCTGCAGAGCTTTGCTGAGAATGCACAAAAAGGGAAAGAGACTGCAAAAGTTGAAAGAGAGGCAAGTCTTTTAATAATTAAACTTTATTTGGTTGAGATTGATACTAAAACTTATTCATTGATATAATGGTCTGACAACACAGATGATGAGTCAATGCTGCAAAAGTCTTATCCATAAATTTATTTATACATTGAATATAAAAACGTTGAAAGAAAAATCATTTTATATCAAGATTTAGAATCTTTGGCATAATGAAACTACTGTGCACAAGTCTTTTATAGTGAATTGAGTTAATAAATAGCTTTACCTTTGTTTGTGGCTCTTTACTTCTATCTCTAATATTTGTTAGTAATAAATAAACTCATTAATGTGATCTATGAAGTTGCAGTCTCACTGTTATGAAAGAATCATAAAGAATATCACAAAAAGCACTATCAGCACCCTAAATGGCTAGATTTATGCTTATGGAATACCTAAAAAACACACAAAAAATGATTCTTGCCATACATTTTTAAATTTATAGTTGTGAAGTAAATTTTTCAAAACTTTTCGGTAATTTTGGTTCACTTTGTGTTGTGGTAAGAAAGACAGTTTTTGAACTTTTTTAATTTCTTAATAGAGTGTGAAGGTGTTCTGGTATCTTTTACATTTTGAAAATTTAAGATTGCTGAAAAATCTAAATTATCACATCATTCAATTTGTTGGAGTTCAGTTTTGAATCAATTGACTTGAGTACATAGTATATGTAATATGCCAAGTATTCAATTTCAATCAACTGATTTGCTTTATTTTATATACCGGCTGGTGGTTAAAGTGGTTAGCCAGCCACCTAGTGCTCCAACTGCACGGTTCCAGGTTTGAGTTGTGGCTAATCAGATTTTTCTGGTTGGGGAACGGTTTTGTGTGTTGGTCAATTAATAATTGGTAAAATGGATGTAATTGGGGGGCCTTCCTGTCAACAAGGAATAAAGGAGTAGGAAATTATAGTTATTTAATAATATTTGTGAAGATAAGAATCTTTCTTCTCCTATATTAATAAATTTAAAATGACTTGTTATTCAACATGAAAATTTTGAATTTTTTCAAAGTTCTCATAATTTGCGACTGTGATCTAGGATCAGCAATAAGAATATGAAACTTCAAATAATTTCATTCCTCTGAATCTTGTTTCAAGTTTACAAAATTATATTTTTGATCAACTTCACTTTAGAAATTGAACCATCTGCATTTATATATATAACACCTAGCAAAGCTGCCTTTTGGCGTGCAGATGCAAACACCAAACAATTGAGCTACTTTTTTAGTTTCTCATTGTCATGTATAGCTTGTCTAAATAAATAGTCCTTAAAATGACGTCTTAGCATCAGTTTATCTTATTTCATGCTCATTGTTGGATCAGCCAAAGTAGCAGATGGTCACTTTTTGTTCTCTTTCTCTAATTTTGTCAAGCAATCTCAATCCTGCTTCTGGTCTTTCAAAGGTTTTCAACTTGTGTCTGTGAGAGAATCTTTGTAAGGCTTTCATTTTTCTTGAAGCATTTTTTAACAAAACATATTGCATTGTGCTGCAATTCAAAGCTTTCTCATTCAGTTCATCCACTGGATCCCTTGTCACATTTTCAAGATGGGGTCTGACCAAGGTGAAAAAACCGCTCTCAAACCTTTCCATCTCATATGCCGACATTATACTAGCAATATAAGCTGTGCTCTATACTTTCTTTACCGTAGATTTTCCAGATGTGGGTGCTCCATTTTAAGTTATTTGTAAGAGTTATCTCAAGATATTCAACTGATTCGACACATTTATATTTTCTCCATTAATTATGTATGGGTGATTTTTGTGCAACTGTTTCTTTTTGAACAAATTAACTATGGAGCATTTACTCACTAGTTCTCATTTTTCTCACCTCCTATGAACTAATTGAATTATTTGATAGAAAAATAGAGTTGTCTTTGTTTGATATTTTTCTGTATATGACTGTATCAAATGATTAAAATGAACTTTTAACGCATTTTCTGGGAATGTTTAGCTTCATCTGTAACCACATATATACATTGAAGGAAGTAGGGCATTGTCTCTTAATAACATGCAAGTTTAGCAACTTCTGGTTCTCAAATTTTGGCGAATATACTTAGCTCATTCAGTATTATCATATAGAATAGCTGAACTGCCTTTTTGCATCGGGAAGCAAAGTTTGATGAGTATAATACTAATTACCACTTAGTCAACTCTCACAAAAGCAAAAGGTAGCCATTGTAAAAAATGAGACTTTGAATTACATTTTAATTTACTCAGCATGCCACTACGATATGAGGTATTAGATAATTAGGGAAGCAGAGTCATGGTTTATGCATCCTTTATTACACATCTAAAGATTTTATAATACATTTGTAAATTTAAGTTATTTCATCATAAATTTCATTATGTTGAAATAGCATTGGCAAAGTTTAGCTGATTAGGAAACTTTCCCTTAAAGTGTTTGTACATAACAGTCATTCGTTGTTTCCTGTGAATCGACACTGCAAGTTTTTCATAACTGTAAATGCTGAAATTTCATAAAATTTCCTCCTCTTCATATAGTCTTTCATTTATTTATACCATTACTTTTAAATAGTCCTATATTTCCCATGTATTCTTTTGGGAGCTTGGCTTCAACAATCACATCTGTTGTCAAAAGGACTGGTTGTTTACTCTAAATACCTGTAAATTTCACAATATTATCATTTGTTTCATCAAAATTCTAATAATTTTACTTGATAACAATATTTTACCATCAAAATAAGAATCTGTATTTGGTTGCCATTCTTTTAGAACTTGTTTCAATTTCATTTCATTATTCTTTCTAATTTAATTTTTCAAAGATAATAAAACCAATAAAAGTTAAGATTACATGTGTTTCCTATGAGAACTCTTTTTGGGATCAAATGGTTAAGGTAAATAAAAGTCTGTGCTGGGATGACATTAAACAATCTTTAATGTTGGAATATAGTACAACTTCTAGTTCTTGAGTTTTTAGCAAACTTACTCACACACTTCAAACTTTCTACTTTATTTATAAGATTCTTGAGATTACTCTCATTTAGCTCAAGCTCATATAAAGTCTAAAACCTCAACCAATCTATTAATTTTCATTGTAATCTATAATTGCCACTCTTCTCAAACATCCATTTTTCTTTTCATCTTCTCATCATTCATCTTATTATTTACTCACCCTTACACTTTGTGGTAATTCCTCACTTCCAGTCCAACCACTTGAATGTAAATACTGTAAAAGAGTCTTCACTTGCCTCATAAGGAAATTGCACTGACATGTTTACTTTGAAAGTGTATTTTCTGCCTAGATAGTATGATTCCTCAGTTTCTCAAATTTTGATACATAGCTGCTTAGCAACCAGTCAAATAAAACCTCTTCAATTCTACTCCTTCCATTATTTTACATAGTTCTTCATTTTGTGCAAAATGACAATAAAAACAAAATATAACACTGATATAGAACTCTGAAAGTAATTAGAAAAAGACATTTCTAGCTATGGCAAGAAAGTTCTATAAGTAGTCATTCTGAAACGAATATGTAATATGATATCTATTTAATCTTTCATAATTTGACAAAAATGGGTTGATGGTATATGGTGAAAACAACAGTAGATAAAGATAATTAGTCTGTGAGAGATGCTCTGTGGGACATAGTGTGATGAGAGCTGTAGATTCTATCTTTTTGGAATCATTTAATAAATTTTAACTTTTCCTATTATCTAAGACAATTTTTATTTTCTGTCCCCCTTCATCTTTTCCTGAATAATAACTTTAGTGATGCTTTTTTCGTCGGCCTACAGACTCTAAACAATAAATTATACTTGCCAATAGTTTCTTCATTTTCATCACTTAAATTTCATTGTTAATGCTGAGCTTCAAGATTGAGTTGAAAATATCCCAGGTAGTAAAGTAACCTATGGTGAATCCTTACTGCCTTGTTTTATTCCATTGAAAAGTCTCAAAGCTAATTTTTATAACCTTAGGTTTTAGTTATTGGGAACTTTCATATATTGATATTACAAGTATGTGTTAGAGCATCTGAATTTTTTTGACAAGGTAGTACTGTAAGTTAAGAAAAGATTTGCTTTGCTTCTCTTACTCTGCTTAAGTATGAATGTCTTTTATCTCAAGATCTGTACCCTCAGATGACATTGCTAAATAGATAAAACTAATTGTTAAATTTATTTTTAAGGAATCCCTGAGACTTGGATGTTACTTGTTAACTATTATTTTTGGTACCAAGTAGTGATTACAATACTGGAATCTTGGTCACCCTTCTTCCAGTATTTAAATACCGATGTAAAACAAACAGTACTATTATTTCAATGTTCTTTTAAAATATTCTGAACAAAAATAATGACATCTATTGATAGCAAGACCTAGAAAGACACTTTACACTTTGCCATAGAAAATTTTGTTTTACTAATGTTCAAGAATCTCAGACTTTGGAGTAAATCATACTGGAAGTGATTACTTTTTAAAGGTGAGAATATAAGAGACTTGAATTAAAAATGGTATGTAACCTTTGTTTTATGTATGTGAAAACTGCATCACAGGCCACCTCCCTTAAGCGGTCACCTCCTCAAGCGGCCATTTTTTCGGGAACGGAACCAATATCCCGTATAAACAATATAAATTTCCTCTCCCACCTCCTTCAACGGCTAGCGTTCACTATATGTTAGGCCACTATTTCCGCGACCAGAAACCCTTCTCGCTCTCAAGCTGTTTTTTTATACAAACTTATTTACTATGACACCACCATGTCGTATTATAGTTCTCGGTGTTAGCAGTCATAGAAATCTTCATCTAAGAGATCGGGGGGAAGAATGCCCCACATGTGCAGTAGCACACAATGCTTTTTTCTTCTGTCGGTGTTTTTCAATCCACTTTACCTTCAAAGGAGATATATTGAGCCTGTTTGGGAATAGCGGTAAGGTGATGATATATGCATACGTAATTTTTTGTGCACTGCAGGTATTGTTTTTGCCCCAGTGTAGCGTCGGCCCGATAGCGTGTCGTGAGTGACCCTCGTCTGCAATGAGTGGTTCCCTATTTTAACAGGCAAATGGGCGTAAAGATTACAATGTAACATCGGTTATGTCTCATGGTAAACGACCATGCTTCTGTTACACTACAATGTTATTCGGAATTCTTGGTCAACCACTTGAACGGTCGGCCTTCGATCGGAGGAGTGTGGTTCCTTGGATCAAGGTCTTCCATGAAGTTATTAGAATGAAAATTTAAAAAGATACTTATCTTTAAGTGTGAAAATGGAAATCTTTTGATGGATAACAAGTTGTGTATTCTAAACTCCGTTCAGGCTTATGAATTTATTAATATGTTAGTTAACAATTTCTGTAGAATTTATTATATTTAGACTAATTCTTGCTTCGGGAACTGACTAAATAACATTTTTGTTTTATGAAAAGTATTTAATATGTCCAATCACTTGCGATTTTATAAAAAAATCTTAAAATTAATGATGTTAATCCCTGTATCTAGTGACTTTTCCACTGATAAGATGATGGTGCCTTTTTATGCAATGTTTGAACGGATTATTGGAAATTCATGATTGTCTGATAATTGTAATTCCTAGAATGATTGAAGAAATTGTCATTATATTTTTGCTCTATGAAAACAAGTTGCTTTTGTTTTGACATTTGAGTTTTCATTCCCTTTTCTTGCTATGAACAATTTCTTACTACTTCAGTTGTATCTTTATTTCTAACATATTAATATTGACATCAGGATTTTTTAATCTTATACCATAATACCAGTATTTGATTTAGTCATCGTAATCTCTACTTCCTTGTGTTAA
Source organism: Pachydiplax longipennis (assembly GCA_036926295.1). Lineage (NCBI taxonomy): Eukaryota > Metazoa > Arthropoda > Insecta > Odonata > Libellulidae > Pachydiplax > Pachydiplax longipennis. The sequence continues at coordinate 4,063,833 of JAVFKF010000024.1, read as the reverse complement.
TTTGATAATTGATGGATTATCTTGTTGTTAGGAACCTCAACGTCCTGCCAGTCACTTCTCTACCGGGATACAATTTGGCCGTTCTGGATATCTTCCCATTCCAAAACCTGCAGAAGAAGGAGAACCATTCATTTACAATCCACCAGAAGCACCTGTTGGACCAGAGGATGGCCCACCGCTGCCATCTGGTGGTATTTCTGCTCTGAAGGAACGGGGCTACCTCTGCCATGTGAGAGCAGTTTCAACAGGTGATGCAGCTGGGGGATACACACCACTGGTGGCGTGCTACAGAGCACTGCAAGAGGCTTTGGCAGGGTTATACCATGTGTCCGAGAGGAGGGAGGTGGTGAAGTTTGCAGATGAGGAGAGCAGTGGAAATTCCTCTCCTAGCTCAAAAACTGGAGGAGATGATGATGAGATGGAGTCAGAATCAACCAGGGGGGCAGATTTTGAAATGAAAGTCAGGTAGTGAAGTGAACGTTCATTCAAATCATGTACATTAGCTCTTATCTGCAAGAGTTGAGGAAGGAAATTTAATTTATTTGGTAATGTTTTCAATGAAAGGTTCATCTCAGGAATGTATGTTGTACCTGCAAGTGCTTCCTTATTTTGGGGGTGATGCTGCTCATTAATAAAGCTCAGATATTTTGAAGAGATGCTTAATTAACAAATGAATCATTGTTAAAATCATGTGTTATGGCCCAATTAGAATAGAGTTGTCATCATTAGTGACCATCATTTGATATGAGGTCTTGCTTAAAGTGGTGTTATACACTGCTTTTTGGTGTGTAATACCTAATTCTATGGATCAGATTTATTAAATACCTTTTAGTAATATTTTGAATGGAGTATTGAAAATGCCATTTTCTAAGTTGGATATACAATATTCATTTTGTAGTTTATGCACTTAATGAATATATATTGAGTTACACCAAGTAAACCCAATCTAAATGCCACAAATTATACAGTACCTAGTGGATTTAGGGTTGCATTCTTTAAGGAATATATCATCACTATAATTTAAATGAGTCCTCAATTTCGATTATTAGTCCTATTTCTAGCCTTGTAACATTATTTTTGCTGAAAATAGTTATCTGCAAATACTATGCACAGAAGTGATTATGACTCTTGATTTACCTCACCTGCTGAATTGAACAACAAAAATCCATTTGAGTCTTTTGAGCTCCTTTACCCTGTTTTATCTGTTCATGGTAAAATTTGCAATGTAAATGACAGAAAAACAGCTGTAGATGCTCAGTTTTTAATCGGTGCCCTAGAAGGAATTGATTACCTTGAGAGCCTAATGGTCTTAGAATTTGTTTTTATCATCATACTTTCATTAAGCAAATACTTACAAAAAGTATCTATAGAGTTCTCTGTTGCCATGAACTCTGCCATTTTTGTCAAGAAATCTTTGGAAAAAAAATCCAGTGAATGCTCATAAAACTTCAGGAAAATTTTATTTATTTATTATATTCCTAGACTACAAGTAGGCATCTAATTCAGTTTTCAGTCAAGTCACTAGTTTGTGCTCTGAACTCAATATTCCCTTTTGATTTAGAACATTGTGTGAGACCTATGATAGCAAAGCTCCATTCAAGCTGATTAAGGAGTATTATAGAAGACTTTTTGTTCCATTTTTTTGATAATACAGATAGAATCATTATGCAAAAATTTGAAGCTCATGAAGAAACTAAAACCTTTTTCAATTATTGCTTGTTTCTCAACACAGAGATGAAGGAATGATCAACGTAATGATTGAATCAGTGGAAAGTTTAGCAAAGTTTTAAGAAATTACCAGCCTTGGTGATGTTCTTCTGTTGTTTCCAATATTTTCTGCTCCACTAAATGCCATGGGGTCCCTACTGCACTGAATCGCTGCTAACGATACATAGTCTTTTCAACATAACTGTCACCCTTCCATTATTACCTCTGAGAGATCATTCTCATTGCTAAAGTAGTAGAAAACTTATTTAAGGTATAGCTGATGAAGAATGACCTAGTGTTCATTCACAAGGTGGGTGGGGATGAGGTGATCCAGAAATTGTCTAACGAAAGAAGAAGATTGAGTATCACATTGTAACTTTCGCAGTTTCATTTCTTTCTTGACTTTGAAATTTAAAATTATATTTTTGGGTATGCTACTTTAATATTTTTTTGAATGAGTTGAGTTTGAATGTTCTTACTGAGTTACAAAGTTCTCTTTGAGATAAAATACCTTGATAGCAAATCTTATTAATGCCAGAATTCTATTAGCAAAGTTCTGGCGAGGTACAGTCACTTACAAAAAAAGTTACCACTTCCAGGGGCAACTTGTCCAACAAATACCACATTTTGGGTGAGCTAGCCTCCAGAATAGAGAGAGAGAGAGAGAAAATAAAGATGGAGGACATTGTCTGCTATGCAGGTCCACATTGAGCATTTGGAAGGATTTGTTTTCGTTATTGTTATTAAAATCACTTCATTACTTCGATTTTTCATGGCATTAACATGGCAGAATAGTTATAGTGAAACGGAGGTTGGAATGCATTAATTTGGTGGTTTAAGAGTAGTTTCTTAGATTTCTTTCTAGAAGTTTTACTATATATTTTTCTCCCTCTAGTATTGCAATTTATGGACATTCTAACCTGAAAAATTCAGAAAAGAGATATTCCGGAGTTTGTACTCACAAGATGCTCAAAGTTGGCATTAGAATATGAATTCGTTCTAGTTAAATCCAGGATATTTTCTTAAATGCATTGGAAATACGGTCATACTTTTTTAAGTTAAATATCGAAGGGACGCATTCTCAGCACATAGCATATTAATAGTTAGTTCTTGTGATAAATCATTGATTGAATTTACCAATTACATTTTAATATAAGGTGTTAGGAAACTTCCCAAGCATCTGAGGGATTGGGCTAATTAATGGAATTACTGGACTTTAGTAAAGCCTTCAATTCTCTTAATAATATCGGTGTTTACATAAACATCTGAGGGGATGAATTGAAGAATAAATGTTTTCACAAATTTTCACAACGTGCTCTGATGCCATACCGAGCATTTCAGGGAAAAATGGAGTGGGTAGTAAGGACGGAAGAGGACTCTCCCCCTTCCCCACATCAGGGGAAGAAAAGAGCAATAAAGTTGAGGGCTGTTTATGACCTCCATAAATTTTCTAAATCTCTTTCCTTCTTCTTGTATGAAATTCTCTGGTAGAATCGCTTACACATCTGAGCATAGCCAGGGGACACTGCTGGCCCGGCGGTGGCTCTGGGGGGGACAAACGTACAGAAAGTAATTCGAGTATTTTATATTATATTTTGAGTGGAATGTGGCAAGTTCCGTGAATCTATTTATTAACAAATCCATTGAAAAGCACTTGCGAAGATAAGCAGCTAAATGAACGAGTCTCAGGATAACACAGACGCACATTTGTATATGATATTTAAAATATGGTATTTTATTATTAATTAATTAATATTAAATCATATGGTATTTTAAAATTTCATTACTAATGATAATTCGTAAAATCAAAGAAAATGATATTATTTGTAAGGAATTTTTCGGTAAACATATTTTAAAGTGAAAACCTTGCATCAATTATGATTAGTGCACAACAAATAGTTCTTGCCTCTTCAGTGCAAATGTAATCTATTTCATTAGATTTTAATACCATATTCATAGTAATATGAGTAATGATTACGATTATTACTTGTTACATGCTATTTGGATTGAAAAGGAATTTTGTAAAAATTATTCTTCGAAAATAAAAATCCGAGCAGTGGTGCGCAAAGAAAAGTATTCAATCTGTGCATGGTAAGGAAGCGATTGGAAAATAATCTGGAATAGAGCTAGGCAGAGATGGAACGATAAGGAGGAACTCCGCCCTCAGTAACACCGTAAGAAGAGGCATTTACAAATAATCCATATTTATGAGAATAAGAGTGAGAAATTGACATATATTTGTATGGTATACAAAAAGAATATGTTTTAGTATAAGTGCATTGTGTTTGCAATGCACCTTTCGAGTGAAGAACTCAGCATTTCTGAGATTCCATCGATTAGAATAGACAAAATGAATGGAATGGAAAACCCAGATGCTTTTGGTAGATGGTTCTCGACAATTCATATTCATTGATTACTTCCTAGAAATACTACGTTCTAAAATGCACCTTCACGACTGGCATCCATCGTATCCCATTGACCACATCTCTTCTCCCACTGTTTACTCCTTAGACCTCGCTATTCTTTCCGAGATCAGCATACGCGGAATTTAGTGAGCCCTCTCGCCTACCTGCTACTCCCTAACCGTTTCATTATCTGTAAATATTTCTCCTCTTAGTCCCACACGTGATTTCGGGCTCAATTTCTATGAAAACACTTTCACCAAAACTATTGCCAACAACTTCCTATCACCCTCACCTCACCCATTATGGCTTTAGTGTCAACTTGACGTCAGTGGAGAGTGAACTGAGAACACGTGTACGCTGCTACTTTATAGTTATGCCTCAATCAACTCCCCTTAAATATATTGTAACAAATAGATTGGCATGATCTGAAGGTGTTGTTATTTATGATTTGCCTATTTATGAATAACACCCATCTCATCCTACCTGCCTGGGTGCAATGCACCCATAGGACAGCGTGGCTCAGGGCGAAAAAATAGCATTCATTTCCCTCTCTTGATCAAGTATCGAAACTCAATTAAAGTTTTTCAATTTGGTCATAATGATACATTTGTATTCGGAGAGATAAAATGAATATCAGTGAAATAATTAAAAATATATTCAACACGATTTGATTAATCTCACTTAGAAATATTTGCCAACGGAGAAATTACACATAGAACGTCTTATTCATCCGATGTGTTTGCTATTACGCATTTGCCAAACAAGATCATCCCTGTAACTAAAGGAGGATTTTGAAGAGTTAACATTTTTTTGTTACTCAATTTCTATTCTCATTACATTTCCTGTAATTTTCCCTTCTCTTGACCCAATTCATAGTACTGCATTTTCTCTTAAAACCTCATATATTTAAGCTCTATTATTTGTTATTTTTTATGGAGAAATTCGTCCTACGAGCATGAAGCAAAGTAACGAAGTCCTGTCCAAACCTCCATTGAAGGGAATTTATACGTAAGCAAAACATATGGCCAACAGAAGTATTTCTTGCCCTATATTTTTAAAGAAGAGTGAATTACACGTGAGATTTGAGCTGATTTAAGAAAAATCCGAATTTACTTCCTTTATAATACTATATTGCTTATATAGCATCCAAAGGAATGAATTTTAGCCAGTATTTGAGAAAAAATAACGTCAAAAAAGCCTCAAATAATGTGTAAGGAGGAAGACAAAACGCGCGCTAAAAGCAGAGCCGCTCATAGACTCACTCTCATCAAGCTCCACATCTGTTAAGCAGGTTGCATCCATAGTGGTAACTTTTTTTTGTAAGTGACTGTACTTACTAAACCTGGTGCTATATGCTATATATATGTATTTCAGATTATTACTTTACATGTTGATGGTGCTCTCATCCAGTTGACATTTGTAAACTCCAACACCTGGAGATTAATATCTGTGATGCTAAAAACCTTCAGCATAGAGACATAACGACTATTTAATAGAAATTTTCCCCATCCAAACTGAAAATCCTAATATCACTCACAATAAATTTCAATTATTCACTTATGAAAACTGAAATCTCAGAAAGATTAGCAATTTTACCAAATTACCATAGAAATTTTATTTTCTACACAGTTGCTGTGTGTTTTGTACAGTTTTGAAGGAATTAAATCATGATGTAGTGTGTATAAATATATCAGCCGCTGGATGGTAGGCATTCTTTTCCTAATTCTAAAGTTTCCCTCCCTCCCATAAACAAATCCTGGCTGTGCCCCTGAGTTCAAATAATTATATAAAAGGAAATTCATCTACAGGTTAATAATTAGTTGAAACTCAGGATCTCTTGACACTTTCTGTGTAAACAGCTGAGGCAGCATGCATGTTTATTGCAAGGAGCATATTGCCATTGGAGGATACCAAATACATATATACTTTTACTCATAACAGCAATTTTTTGGTCCACCCAAATTTAAAAATAGTTGTTTACTTCTGCCATTCATAAGTTGCTGTCTTGGTTTCTTACATTATGCTTGATGTGACCTTGCTGAGTTTGGAAATTTTTTCCACCTGCAGCCAACAATCTTTCTGTCAATCTTGATTTTGCTTTGGTATGCTTAAGATTGTAAAGTACTTCATACAAAAGTTGTCGCCTTCCTTGTATGTAGGATTACACAATTGTGAGGACTTCTTGATAGCCATGTGGCTAGCATGCTCATCTTTGATGAAAGCAGTCCCATTTTGCATTCTTGTCCTTGAGAGATTTATGACTTCAACTATCAAAGTACTTCTAATTATACTGCTTGTTTGTTCAGATTTGTTTAGATATTGATTTGTTCAGATATTATTTTGATATTTGATTTGTTCAGATATTAGTTTAAATTGTGAGATTTCACAACTAAGCAGTATCAGAAATTCCTGACAAATTGTTTTATATTTTCCTTGCATAAACATCTCAGTTTGGTCATATACTTCAAGATGTTGTTTTAAACCTTTTCTTCGTAATCACTATACTTCATGGTGATGTATAAAATCATCAAATTCAGACTATATCAATCAGAAACCCTTTAAAATTAGATAATTTGATAGATTTATTATGTGATATGCTGAAACAAAAGTTGACATAACCAACTTTAAAACGATAACTTAACCATTTAGGAGCCTATGATGACTATAGATTTTTCAAAAGTAGGACAGCTTTTTGAATAGCTTTTGAACTAAATTCTAGTTCATGAATTGTTTCTAATTTACTTACATATCATTTCAGCAGTTTTAATCTATTTTTTACCTTTCTTTATGATATACTATGTAAATGGTTAGAAAAATCTAGAATTAGATGCTATTTGTTTATGAGAGTTGCGGAAGCTGGAGAAAGATTTTTAAAATCTGTAAAGAATTCGACTAAAAGTTACCGATATTAGTAATATAAGAGTATGAGGAAAATGCCACCAATTGTTGATCCCTCATAAAATTTGGAATGGAAATTTCTGATTACATAGCAGATGTTTGTGGCAAGTCTGTCAATTTACGTAACTTAACCAAATGATGCCATTAATTGTTTTAGACCACGTAATTAAACTATTTTGCAGAAAACTTTCCAAATATTTTTATTATGCTTAGAACTCTTCCTGTGGCCTTTGCCAATGTAGAAAGAACTTTTTCAAAGTTAAAATTAATCAAAAACCATTTACCTTCTATAATGTCACAGGAAAGATTGAAAGAACTGGCAATATGGCCCATCGAACGTCATGTTGCTAACAATTTACATTTCGAGGACATTATGGACGAATTTCCCCAATGTTTTTTCATTTTCACCTCAATCATATTCGGTGGCATAGTTTTACTGTTTGGATTATCGAGTACTTTATGCCGGCGGCATGTTTAAATTGTTGAAATTTCTTTTTTTATCCTCTTATATCGTTTTATTGTTTATAATTTTATATTGGTCATTTCGTTCCGTGTCATCAGCGTCGACCGTCGTTCGAGTGGAACGTCTTTTTGCAATTACAGTTGAATGTATTTACACTTCTGTTTATCGTAAAGAACTCCGCCATAATAATAAAATAAATATAATTAACTTTATTGGAATACCACAGTTGATTTTACCATCTAAGTGAAGAAATTCGAAAATTCTGTGCGTTCCATGTTTCTTCGTTAGACTATTCCTCAGCGTTGCTATCAAAACGCCCGCGATATCTCTATCTAATTGTAAGTATGAACATTATGGTAAGGAGGTCCTGGATAAGAAATAAAGACTACTGGCATGAGACGCAATTAGAATAGTTGATTTTGCGTTTATTTTGAAAAATGAAATCCGTTGGGCTTCACCGCCCAGCAGTATCCTCTCGAATGTATTTTCCAACACGATTTTCTTTTGCTCTCTTCTGTCGAAATGGCAGCCGAATGTTTACTACTATTAAGCGTTCCGTACTATGATATTATTATTACTATTATCAAATATTCCGTAATTACTATGGATTTCTATTATTTCTCAAATATTTCATAATTTCGATTGAATTCAATTGCAAATTCATTTCCATTTTGCGTTAGAGAGCTTTTTTGTACCGCATGCTGTATTGCTATAGCAATTTCACTTAATTTTTCATTCGAAAGGTCTCTAATATTTGCCTTATATTTTAGCCGAAAGAATTATCATTTCATTCATTAAGACACGTGGAAATTCAAAAAATATAGTCGTCGCTGGCAGATTGTTTACTTAAATTTGTTGAACCCTTGTCTGTTTTCCGTTATCTATTTCATTAACTCCTCCGTCTGCGAGAAATGTGACAACGGTCTTACGGGGGACAATGTCCTGAAGAAACACCCACTTGTCTGCGTGATTCATCCTCAACTGTCGACCACTTTCTCCTTTCAAATTACTCTCTCGATTTTTATCTCAATGTTACGTGATTTGAAAAGACATATAACCGCATTTGTATGCATTACCTCATTTTAGTATTTTACCAAAGTGCTAGGTATCTTACCCCTAGCTACGGACCAATTTATGTGATAGCTTTTTTATTTCTATTTGTTTATTTGGAGTATATTAGTTTTGTTTGCATTGATAATTAGTGTTTTTATATTTAGGATTATTGTTTATGATCCATTACGAAGGCCGATTGCTGTTCGAATGGTTTTCAGGTAAACAAAGAAATCAAAAATACATAAACATTTGTAACGTGTTCAAATTTTGCGAACATTTTATTGGGTGTTGTGATCGATGGTAATCATAGGAAACCGTTGGAAGTAAGATGATTTATTAACTCAAGATCACTCAAGTCTGTGATTGCATAATAATTAGATTTTCACTTATATATAATAATAAGCTGGCGTTCACCCGTGTACTTTTGCTTGTGAGAATTCTGTGATGTCTCCAATGTACATTACGACAGTACATTCGGTGCTCAATGTTGAGTAAGTTATTCACCCTTGCTGAAGTTTATTCGTTGAAAAATTCATACGTGTAATTTAAACACTGGCTAATGCTGTATGTAACGGTTGAACAAAATTATATCCGTGAAGAACTTATGAAAAAAAGTATTGATGTTAATTAATAGTTTTCAAAGCTATTTTTTGTGGATCGTATGTCGTTCCACGACAAAACCGTATTGATCACATTAATATCAAAACGACTTTTATTTCGTTGCAACTTTCAATTGAAACAACCCAACCTGGTGCACAATGAGACCGTATCGAGGCGATAGATGTAATCTCTTTTATTTAACGTACAATCATAGCATTGATTGTGAAATCGGAAACACAATCAAAAACAAACTGCGTATGAGCCGAAAAACATTAAAATTGATTTCTGAAGATACGAACCGATTCTCACGAGAGGCGAAAGCTTTAGCAGTGGATATAGTCGAGGAAAATGCGTGAGTGAACGTCCTTAACGTTTAATTTTCAGCCCCGTGTTTTATGTTATATACCTCATTTTTCGACGAGTTTTCGATAGAATCTCAAAAAATCAAGACAGCCTCATATGCACAGGGGGGAATCATATCCTGACGCAAAAAAATTCATAAGTTCATCCTACCATGTTCATGATGATCTTATAGATAGTCCTATAATTAATAACTTAAACTCCTCCGTGGGGCGTTCAAAAAGTTTCCGTAATCAAAATTCAGCGCTTCTGTTATAATCTGAAACTGAAATATAACCGAGTGATGTCGCCGTTCAGTGTTGTTTGCGAGCATTTAAAAATCTTAATGAAACAACAATGAGCTTCTTCCTCAAACAAACGTAGAACAGCTCGTTTCATTAGTGGAGATTTCAAGCTCAACAGAAGCGTTTTGGCTTTGATAAAATCTGGCGGAATTCGCTCCAGGTGAGGCGATCACGGAAAAATTCATCGCTTTTTGACGAAGTAGATTGCATAGAAATTCCAGTTTACAACGAGTACGATCTCTTGAGAGGCATCGACAAAGCGTTACAAGGAATTCATCATTAGAACAGATCTTCTTTCTGCAGAGTGCACTTCATTCGCTCTCCGTTTACGAGGCTTGATTTAAACTAATCGACTGCAGCCGTTATTTCCCTTCACATGTTTATCGAGTCATAATTTTACAAATACATTGCGATTGTGATTTCCATTGCGGATGATGTTCTTTCATCTGTAGCTTTCTTCATCTGTTCATGTTCTTTCTTCATCTTTCTTTCATCTGTAGCACTTGCAAGAGTACTCGAGAGGAAAGAAACTAGTTTCTCGAGAAATGCTAAGAAATCCCATATATTCCACTTATTATAGGATGTATTCCGTGTAAATGGATTTAGATACCTGGTGGATGTTTTTTATAAAGTTAGGCTTGTTGATATGTGCGTATTTTAATATTGTTCGTAAGTATAGTGATGTTATTTCGGAATGTTAATGCAAATGAAACTTTTAGTGCAAGCGTTTATGGAGCGCGTTCATGTTGTAACTGTTGCTAGACTATGTTCGGGGCTGTCACTCGACTACAGACAAACTGCATCTAATAATGAATGAATTAAGTCCAACGACGAATAGCTATTTGTAGTTACGTTGGAGGAGATCGTATATTATGAGCGATTTTAGTTAACATTGCTGTCGAAAAACTTTTTCAGACGTCATATTATATTAATAATAATATAATAATAAAATATAATAATAATATAACAATTAATATGGTATATTAATAATAACACTACTTGGAAATCATGGAAGAAAAATGTAATTAAAAGAGATCCAAAAGGGGATATAAAGAGATTCATCGCTTTGCCTTGCAATCGAATCGAATTTGAGGATGGGAGAGGAACTGCAAGGAATCCTTTCGGGGATCTCGAGGTCACCATAACGGCGTCCGCACCATATACGTAGAGTCCCCAACGGACTCAACGGCTGAACGCTGCCCACGCCTTGCAGCGCTTTCAATGAGTGACTAAGAGAGCGTACTCTCCCGACGACGTAATTATGGATTTTCCATTAACTTCTAAGGTGCATTATCTCATAGCCCAATCATTATATAAATAAACATTTTTTGACGAATGCGAAATTTACGTGCAAATCTTAGAACGGGTCTTCTCAATTGCCTAAGAGATTTGCAAGATGAGATTTTACTATTATCTGTAAGTAATAGATATTCGATACTAACGTTGTAATCAGGGCAAAATTTTTGGTATGTAACGCCTCCAGGCAAAGGATATTGTGTCGCCCTTCCATATCATGCCCGGAGGCGCATAAAACACACTTGTCTTCCCTATGAGTGCTGAGTGTTAGAATGCGAATTTTTCGTAAAATAAGTTCCAAAGAAAACTCAATTGCTTCACTACCGCAAGAATAAACCAAATATTGAATTTTAAGTAATATTTCCATAAATTATTGTGAATATTTTAGATATTTAGCATTATATAGTGAAATTAACCATGTAGTATATTCTATAAAAAATCGCTCCGATTGAGGGCATCACATCACCGACAGCAGCTTTTCTTAAGCTTCGTCAGAAAAGAAACAAAACAAAAGCATGGTGGTAAGACAAGAGTCTGTAATCCTTGATTCTGACGTAAAGTACTTTTCATTCGGAACGATTGAATTCAAATCGATTGCAAGGAAATAATCATTCCCGAAATTTATTTCCCAGCCGAGATTTGTAAGAAATTAAGGGTTATTTGAATTGATGAACTCGCTACCAACCACCTATGGCGGGTTACTGGATAAATTTGTATATGTTACGTCTCTGTTATTATTATAAAGTTATCTTATGATATGGTAATAATATTTGGTAATTTTATTTCTTTCATACGCAGATTATCGATGGATCAATGATGGCAACTTCAATTAGTCCCATCAGTTAATCCTATCGTTAATGCGTCTAATTAGCGATGGTCCGTGGCATTCAAGAATTGAGTCCTCGTGACTTATTGGTTTTCTTTACAATTTCCGCTTACCGTTCGTAATGAAACTTGAATCTATTTCCTAATTTCCCACGAATGTTGGCGCTGATAAGAGCACGGAGGACAATTTTTCTCCTCTTATCAAACGTTAAATTTAATGTAAAAGCGGAAATGCACGTATCATATTATCCATAGACACTTCTCCGTTGTGAAAATCACATACTATTTGTGCATTTAATTTAGAACTTGTATATCTTTATTCTTTCCAAAGATATTCCAGGGGTCTTCATTGCACTCTATGTCCGTCGCACACACGTTCTAAATAATCATTAAAAATCTCTTAGTCTCTCCAATAAGCGTTTTACCAAATACATCCATAATATCTTTTCTATTTTATTCATTCAATTAACATCTCACTCTGCTATATTTGTCTCTTTTATTCTTCTTTAGTTTTCTTTGCCTGATTTCATTTTCATCTTTTTGTTAACACTTTAGCTTTTTTTGGTGAGAAAGGCCCTTTTTTCCCTTTACCTTTGGATTTCATGTGTTGCCCATTGTCTACACCCGTTTTCTTTCAACGGTCGCTTAGTTTTCTTTTGACGTATTTCTCAGGATGAATAATAATTTCTTCGACAGTTTCTTTCTTCATTCCATCATTTAGTACACTCAGTTTTACCCCCAGCTGACGGTTTTTAATCAAAAATTAGTTGCTATAATTATTATTACTAGCTGATTGCCCATTGATTCTCAACGGGGAAAATAGATGTAGGATTAAATTAGTAATCCTATTTGTGTAGAATGGAAATTATCCTCTCCAAAGGGTTCTAGACCCTCCGACCCTCCCTTCGTTTGTATATAGATATGCATTTTAGCTTTTATTCTATGAAAATGAACCATATTTAGGAACCAAAGGAACGATATTTATAATGTTTGGATAATACATACTTATAACTCTAGGATTTTATTTCTATGCATTTAATGTTATCGATGATATGATTTAAGTTACTTTTATACGAATGCAGAAGATAAAGGAGCTTTAAAGACCCAAATAGGTCCCTAAACCTTTACTGATAGATTCCAAAACAACTGTTTCCTATTACTCCCATTCCACAAATACTGTAAATTACTTATTAGACATTATCTAAATCCAATGGGGTTTAAATCTCCTGGAGGAGAACTTCGTATTATTTTGGAAAATGGAAAGTGCTGAGATGTACTTATGCTATCATCATAATAGGATTCTATAGTCAATTATTTGAAAATTGTCGCAAGAAAACATTATTGAGTTTGCCTCTGTGCCTTGAGAAGATACATCATGAGAGAAATGCAATATATAGTCTGTAGTCGAACCCATACAGATTTCGATAGATATTGCATGTTACAGGAGCGTCTCCTCTACGTTCTTTTGCGTGTGTGCATTATCGAAAATTTAATAAACTGTGAAAATAAAACCTGCAATCGTCGTGGATAGTACACTTATTAATTCGGTATGGATTTAAAATCCCGGTTATTCTTGTGGGAAAATCAATATATCGGATTTAACAATCACCTTGGTCGTCAGGGGGACTGGTTGTTTACTACAGCAAAATTTTTACAAAATTTTCGTGTATTATGTCACAGTTCTCGTAATTTTGATTCAAAAAGTGTATTTTACGATAATAATAAGATTCTTCATGTAATTTACCTTCGTTTGGTACTTTTTCTTGACGTTGTAGGACCATCATTTCCAATTTAATTCTATAAAAATAACAAAGCCTGCAGGGTGCAAAAACGAACTTTACGTGTATTCCTTATGGAAACGTATTATTGAGTCCTGGGTTCGAACCCGAGCCTTCATAAAGATGGGAATAGTTTTCGTGGGGCTTTCAGCATATTAGAATAAATAGAATGCAGTTTGTCTCATGGTTCTACGACAAATAGTTTCCAAGATAAAGGGGGGACGGACAGACAGACAGACGGACTCACCGCTAATTATATATAAGATAATTATTTTTCTTCGTGCCAAAAAAGAAATCCGATTAGAAGGTCCATTACTTACAAATCGTTGCCTATTATAAATGTCTGCGCGGGAAAATTTCTGTATTGTAAAAATTTTACCTTAAAGGCTGAATGGATTCAGTGTGTAGAAATTCGCTAATTCTATATTTTCGTTTCATAATACAGAAGGTTTGAGTAACAAGAGAAAGCCTGAAATGTTTGCTTTTAAGTCAAAAAATATAGAATATTTGAAAGGAATTTCGCTAGTTCTAGCTTTTATTTCTTGATAATATTACCTTTTTCTCGGTGCTATGTCTTCGAAAACTCACAGTTTTTACCGACCAGTCATTTTGTAAATACACTCGTCAACGTCAGCGCTAAACCAACGGTAGGATAAGTCCAAAGAGGCAACGAACTTTACGTGCATTCCTTATGGAAACGTATTATGGAGTCCTGGGTTCGAACCCGAGCCTTCACAAAAATGAAAATAGTTTTCGTGGAGCTTTCAGCATATTAGAAAAATAATGCTTTTTGTCTCATGGCTCTACGACAAATAGTTTCCAAAATAAAAGGGGGGACGGACAGATACACTGACAGACGGACATTTCGCTAATTATATATAAGATATATTACATTACTGAATGTGTATAAAAGTTCTTAGTTGTTATTTCAGTAACTGTAACTTCGGCCAATCCGACAATAGGCGAATAATAAGACAAGTAAATGCAAGGACAAGTCGTTTAAGGACTCATTCGAACGACGCGCGATAACAACAAGCTAAAGAAGTTGCTTAAACGTTCGGTGTTTATATCCCCGCCCCACGCCGAAAGGCGGATTGTAGGATATTTATGTAGATATAATCTTTATAAACCCCTGAGGCTTCTACCGTTTCGCATTTACCAGAAACACTTTGATATGTATACAACTTTTCAATAGGACAATGACGTAGGTATTTTTAAAACTTTATTAACAGAAAATCGCTTCTGTGATAGAATAGGAATAATAGCAGAGCATCTAATCGTAGTAGTATTCGCTCCAGTTCAATGAAAAAAGAAATATAGGTTTTGCTCCTTCGGTTCCAAGCATTTTTGTTCTGAAAAATACATGTGAGACCAACATCTAGAGAAGAATAGCCTTGACTTTCAAAACAAAAACTTATCAGTTAATAACTAAATGTGCTTAGAGGCCAGAATAAATTTCATATAAACATTCGTTTGATGTGTACTGTTACATGGATGTGAAATCGGGAAAGCAGCAAGAAATAATCTTGAGGTGATGGAAATGTATATTTAGAGAAAACCGAAGAAAACAAACTGGATAGAAAAAAGTAATGAAATTATTAGAGGAAGAGAAAGCAAATTGATCGCTGTTAAAAACAATAGGATATAGGCAAAACTGATTTGATATGTTTGTTGTATGTACTTAGTCGTCACCTAAAAAGCATGAAAGGAAAAGTTGTAGGACGAGTAGAGGATGTCCCAGTGCTTCTTTCTACAAGAACATGAGATGTTCTTGATAAAGAAAACTGAATCGGATCAAGAGTGTGAGATCATATCCTAACCTGAAAGAAGCAGAAATGAATAGAGATGCTATTGCGACAAAACATTGCCGTTAGTATTTGATGACGATTGTATTTAGGGTCTAATTCGAGTCCGCTTCACCAACTTCATATCTGTCTATCGGAAACCTGCAAATAATCAACATTTGGATGATACGAACGAGTATTACCATAAGTAAGTATACTGATTTTATTGTATGCGCTATCTTAAGCTATCAAATTTTAATAGTAAATTTCGCATTTCTTTCGTAACGTAAACACACCTATCCAATATTAAGGTGTGTTGTGATCTTCTGGCATTACGTCCTATACGAAAGAAATTTTTATCCGAGATAATTTATAATCTACCTTTCACATATCTAACCGCAATGCGTTTAACCCTTTAAAAGTCGTTGTCCCTACGAGGAATCCAAAATTCTTAGTAAATCCTGAAGCAGAGTGAAGCGGGAGTTACACCAACAAAGACATGAGGATGAGTGTTACTGGTATCGAAATTTACGTTTTTATATAGGACTTAACGGATGCATCTTTTGGAAATCCTCGAATAGTTTGGCTGTTAGAGTGTTGAAGATGAATAGAGTTATCACATATACCAACTAAAGATCCTGAATATACATCCTAGTACATACATTTAACGAATATATCGCCTAGTTATTTATAGCCAATAACGATCAGAAATAAATAATATCATGGATATTTCTCAAGTAAAATTATATTGTATCGTTTTTTCTTAAATAAAGGTTCTAAACAGTAATAAATCAAACTACTTTATAGTTTATATGTCTGGAATTATGCATTCCAATTTACTTTATGGATGCAACTGGAGTCAAAATTGGCGGATTTTTCTTGTAAGCAGAAGTACTGAATACAGTCTCTAGATGACACTAACATCTCTAATTTAATTGCGAATTTGATGAATTCGAATTACCTAACACTAGGTTGTGCACAATTTATGATTACTTAAGTTTTATAATGATACATATATTTAAGCTTATACATCTGGATTAACTCCCATTCTGGTAAAATATAATTTGATGCTAAATTGTTTCATTCTCCTTCTACAGTCGAACTTGATTTATATTACTTAAATTCGTGAAAAAACTCTCGCAAACACATCATGCAATGTAATTAATAAGTGCGCTTTCCGTATGAGATGTAAGATCTGCGGTGATCCCGTAAATTCTGCTTGCCTACGAGAATGTTTTGAACAACACCGAAGTCTTTGAAACCACGTGACTTTCACGCCCAATCACTTTGAACCTCCGACTACCAAGTTTGAATAAACCAATGAGAAATTTTCCCTCACAGACGAAAAGCGTGGGCTATGGTGGTCAATATAAACCTCTGTTAGCGTTTCTGTGCATCATTGAAGCTCTGAATTTGAGTGTTGTCAGGAAGTGCTCCTGATATTGAGTTGATTTTACTCTACTTTTGTAGTGTTGAAACCCTGAACAAAGGTCAGTATATTAGTTTTAACGCAGTCTTTAGGTAATCTTGATTAGAAAATGTTATATGTGTGATGTTTATGTTGGCGTGGGTACGAATGGGATTCAGGTAAAGTTGCGGAGGGCTTTATTGAAAACGGCAACCGTGACATCGTTGTAGGTTTTGAACGCCCGTAATAGCGGGCCTAAATTTGAGTTATTTTTCCTTCGTTTCTCAGACTGCAACTACCGTTGCAGTAAACAAAATACGTGTTAGCCATTTTGATTGTTAGCTTAAGCTCAGTCTCGTTTTTGTAACACTTGGGTCAGGTTAAGGAATTTAACAGTTTTTCCGAATCTAACTACTTTTAATTTTTCGTCAAAATTGAAGAAAAATAAATTTAGAGTTTTCGAAGTATCGTATCCTAGGCTACGGTTTATTTTGTTTCTTCTAGTGAACTCTCAAACCTTTCATAGTTAAATAATTTGTAACTGGCGTTGACGTTTAGGAAATAACAATTAGTGAATCCAAGTGTATTTTAGCATATCTGATGATTTTTGTGTTAACTTATTGTAAAGTCAGTTCCATAATTATGGTTCGATTTAAGGAAAGTATGAAAGGCTATTTTACTTGTTAATTAAAACTTTTTCTGTCAGGGAAAATTCACTGCTTTTTAATGGTTGATTTTGAATGAGATGTTCAAGTTTGAGAATCTTATCGAACCGAATTTTAAGGTGATAATAAGCTCTCCAATAATTGAAATCCAGTCATTCATTCACCTCATCTTCCTATGGAAAAGAGAAATTTAAGTGAAAATTTAAGTCCATTTCAAAATAGAAGTTAATAACTCTGACAACTGGAAAGGGGAAGGGCTACAATTTAGTTCATTCGTTTTATTAATTGTTTGAATTTAGTGTTTCGAACCACTGCCGCTCAGTATTAATTTCGTTTTGCAGTTTGAAGATACCTCTCATTTAAAACTTTTTATAAACGTTGATTAAAGCTTCTTTATTTGCTTTATTTATGGGTTTGTAGGTTGTGAATTTTAGATGATAAGAAAAAGTTGCATGGTATCACATTTAGTACTTTTCTATGTCACTTTCTGCTGTGACCCCTTCATTTTCAATATATTTCATTTTCCTTTAATTGTTGTTTAAAATGATAAGTTCCTTTGGTAAATTTACCCAGTTAAAAGATAATTAGTAGGTATCTTATTACGAGGACAGTTCAATTACCACAATGTCTTGAATAAAATTGTGCAACGTAACCATGATATGAAACTCCCTCACATAATCAGTCAATATTTTAAACAATGTTTAATTATTTAGATCATTAAACAAATATAGCATCTGCAGACTAGGTTGGGCGAGAGCAGTTGATTATTTTGTAAAGCTGTTCACAATGACAGTGATTTGGAAAGTCTCTGGGGAGTGAAAATGTACTCATATTTTTACTTTCCCTTAATTTTTCACAGTCATACTTTGGTTTCTCGGCTTCCTTGATAATGGCAATGTTGCTTTTATATGTAAACATATCATCACTAACCATCATCTACATTTCCTAACTTTAACCACTGATTTTCTTGTCATTATTCCAAATCTATCTCCTGTTTAAACTCCCATTTTTATCCTCATTCAGAGGATGTCTCCCTTATTTATCATACTCTCTTTGAATTCTTTAAGTTCATCTGTATTATATTAATGCCCAATTTTCTTTCCCTCCATCATTAAAATTGACCAGCTTTCTTTTTATCACATCTTCCAAAACATGGTTATGTGAAAGAAAGGATTTCATCCATCACATTGTCAGCTCATTTCTTGACTTTTTAGGATTGGGTCACATTTGTTTTAACATTGATAAATTGTCTTTGCTACATCACTTTGTCCTTCCTTTTAAGTAAATTCCTTTATCCATCCTTTATTTTTTAATTAAATCCTAAATCCTTTATTTTCTTATACATTCTAAATAATTTCCAGCTCTATTTTTTGCATATTTCTCAGATCTCTATTCTTCTTGGCAATGTATTAATTTTATTTAATAATTATTTTATATTCTTTCTAAAGGCATCGTTAAGATTGCTCTCATTTTGCATACCTAGTTATTACTTTTATTGCTTCAACACCTCTCATGAATTTTATTTGATTCTTTGTGAAGTTTTCAGTCCCATTCTTCCATGTTGTAGGTCATTTCCTCCGGTTCATTTACTTGGATATAGAAATCATAGGGTTTGCAAATCTAATGTATCACTTGACCACAGGGCACTATTTTATACTAAATTGCATATAATGTTGAATGTTTAAGTTAAAATTAAAGGTATTAAATTAGAGGTACAGCTCTAAGGAAAATGTTGATAAGAATTTAAACTTGCTTATTTGTTATTAATCATGAAAATCGTTTTTCAGTACTGCAGATAAAATTATGCTAATGATCCTATTTCCAAATTTATGATTCAGAGGGCCGAGTTTAGGTTAATTTTGTTGGAGAAATACACCTAATGTTTCTTTTGTTTCTATTAATTTTAAATTGTGAGTCATTTACAATGCTTAGTTAATGGGTGATCACAAGGCAATTTCAAAACAAGTGAAGTTTTAATGTAGGAATATTTCATTCCACTGTAGGATTCCAAAGAGATCATCTACTTAGTGTAAGAGTAATAAGTTTTTGAGATAAGAATGAGTATGATCATACTTTGATGGCTTCAATCTGATACCAGAGCTAAATAGTTCATACTTTTTCTATCTTCCATTTTAGTTGTTATTTTGTTTCTTTTTCTTGAAATTTTCAGCAATATAAAGTCTCTCCTTTGTTTAATTATTCATGAATCAGTTATTCAGCCTCCACTTAACAGCTGTAATTCATATTTGGCTGGTATCATACTTGTCAATTGTATTGCTTATATTTTATGTATTGAAGTATGTTTTTTTTATTGCTCATTACTTTATTTAATACTTGATATGTAGATATATCAATTTTCTTAAGTCAGTTGGGAAGAATTTGCATTTTTATTCATGATTTATTATTTTTTCAATCATTGTGAATATTTGTAGGACATACTGGTAGGAAATGCAGGGTTGTTAATACATGATAATATTATATGCAAATGTCCATGAGTGAAATATGAAAATTAAAATGCAAAGCTGGAATTGTTAGCTAAATGCATTTGTGTGTAGAATGGATTATTATTCATACAATTCTGGCATAAGTTATATTAAATGCCTTTTGTTTCTCTTTAATTTTGGAATATTGGACATAAAGTGACAGTGAAAAATGGAGAATACATGTATTGGATAGTTTTCTCTACAAAGTTCGAATAGAATCCACTCTTCTTTGATCCAAAGTAGATAAGTTAAACATATAGCATAAAAAAATGTCTTATGTATTAAGGTATTCTGTTGTAAGCGATTAGTATAACCTAGCCTGTAACCTATCATGTGAATGATTTTCTTTTGTAGCCTTTCTCGCCTAATAATATTAAATGTTATTAATATAAATATATTGAGGTGAATGTAAAATGTGCTAATGAAGTAATCGGTTTACTGTAAACATAATTGGCCTGTTCGATAAGGCTCTTATTACACTGATTGAAATACCTGATATATCTCGATTTGTATTTGATCGTAACTCCTCTTTAGGTGGGTCGAGTGTGTGCACGTGCCTAAGTGATGTGTCCAATAATTTGCAACGCCATCCATTTCGTGACTCCTTCATTTTCCTACCTTTTATTAGCTATACTCAGCCATTTTCGGGCGATATTTTGACTTTCAAGTCCGTTTTAGACTTATCGTCGCGTTCTTCTTTGCCAAATTCATTTCGTAGCACGAAACAGAATTTTCCAGGACTAATTTCCGATCTGTTATTTCTCGAATGCGATCAACTTGGCTTTCTTGTCACCGATGTAACGATTTTGTGTCTATTTTCATCGGTTTCTCCATTCCTAAAGCGACTTTGTTTCATTGACTGCCATTTCAATTTATCTGATTCTGCGTCCCACTGGGTCATGAAATACTTAGCGTTTTTTGAACGCATCGCTAGTATTCACTCTCACTCGATGAGTTTAAAATGGAAATTGATCACGGTGATGCATCGGCTAGTGAGTGACTGTGAATGTTTTGGTGCATGCTCGCGCCTGGAAGCGTATACAAACGGAAGTATTTATTTAATCCTGAAGAGAAAGCGATAGTTTATTGGCAGTGTTTACGTATGTTTTAGGATTTGTTTGAGGAACCTTTGGGGGATAGCTCTTCGGCTGAAGAATATGACTCCGGAAATTATCATCTTCGTTAGCTGAAGTATCGCTCAATTTGGAAGTAATTAAGCCGATCTATTCTTTAAAGATCTTTTTAAATATGCGGAGCTTTGTAATTCTCTCATATATGCTGTCATACATTCTTCCTTATTTAAATATTTAATTCCAAAATAAATATACGCAAATTCCTCCAACTATTAATTATAATTAGTGACCATGTTACTGACGAAATGACCATTGTATCTCAAGCTGCAGTTTAAATTCTAGGTCATTTCTGTCCTTCTAAAGTCCGGAAGTTAATAAACGATTTTACTTCAAGAGATGGTTCACCGACATCGTTTGACCACTTTAAATAATGAAATTGTCGATGTTTTCTTACGATGATCCGCGCTCCTTTAGCGAAAGATTGGCTGAAAAATTGGCACCTCTGTATTTCGTCCGTTCCGCTTCCCGCTCATATTTCGTGTCAGTATCCTGCATTGCCCCCGCATTGTTCACGACCCTCCCCACCTTCCACTCTCGCTTTTACCCCGCCACCTGCCCCCTCTCTCGCTAACTCAGCCTCTCTTTTCTCTCCCTGCAGCCCCAGTCGGCGAATCGCTGCAGTGCCCATCTTCGAGCAGACCGACGTCGACCGCAATGGACAAGGAAGGTAGGTCAGGGTGTCTGCTCTCTCTTATCGAACGCTCAGCGCTAAACCCTTTTCGACTAACCTTTCCGAAGGTGAAATTAGTGCGAATGAGGTATTGCGTTGGAGCGAGCGCCTCCATCGAGGCTACGATCTATCTTTTTCATTTCGAAGTTACCGAATTTTAAATGCTTTTAGCCTGTTGCTAAAGAACGCTTTTACGTCGAGAATGATCCTCTCCGCGATTAAACTCGGCTTGATGTCCTTCGTAATTGTTCCATTTGGCAGAAAACTTGTCCTTAAATTTTTATCGATTGACCGAGTGAATTTGGGTTCGTAACATTAGCGCTTCACGTATGTTTGTCACAGTTCCCCATTTAGTAATAACTTCTATTCAAATCCGATTGTCGAAGCGTTACTAAATGGAGCCAAATTAAGGGACAAGTTTTAACTGGTGAAGTGATTGAATGGCGCAGTAAGGATCGACAGAAGCCCACTTTTCGAGTGGCGACTGCGTATCCTAAACGTGCGACACGGGTGATTTTTCTCTACGAGACACTCTTATTCGCTTCGAAGCATTCGTTCATTGTAATTGCATACATGGTGATGAGAGGAGACTATGTACTTATCTACTCAAAGAAAATGTAATCTTTGTGTTTATTGTTGTGTATTTTAATGATTGATTTATCAGTTGTTGAAAATGCAAGGCGTAAAAAGAAAAGTACGGCTGTAATTTTAAGTTTGTGTAAATGCAGACGTTGCAGCTTGGTGCAATTGCCACTGGCGATTTCTAGGAAAAAGTGTGCAATGCATGTACTCTTTAGACCTGCACTTGAATTTTCCCAAGAGAAACCCTCGTTTACGGGGTAAAATATTGAACATGAATAGCACGTTGTCCCCGCTTGCACTCACCCTTTTTCCTGGTGGTAATTTCTAAATTTTACGATCTGCACCAACGGCTGCCAGAGCACGTACACCTTAAAAAGCAAGTTTTGTCGCGTTGGATGCAGTCAATATAGCGAAGCCGCAGAAATACTACTATCAGTTTGAGCTCCTCGTCATTCCTAGGCAAATCTAGGAATTCATAGACGAGGGAGGGGTGATATCTCTCTAGATGCGCAGCTGACATCCTCCAATCATATCTCGATTACCTCTCGTTTTTCGAATTTTCGAACTTAATTTTAGCGCAAGATAATGCCTTTGATAGTTTTCGCTCTACTGTTGGGAATCCAGGAATTCTTAGACTTCAGTGAACATAAATTCTGAAGATCAGTACAGCTGGAAAGAAAGATATTTTTTAATCTGACTGTAAAGCAATAGGCATGATGCGTGCAGAGGTTGTTTAATAAAACAAAAATAAGAATTTAAGCGAAGGCACGAAGCTACTTGGAAAGCGTTACTTCACAATCTAATACTCTAGTCTGTAAAGACACTCGGGTATTTATCACTTAAGTAAATACTGTCCAAATACGCGCAATTTCTGCTATAGGTTGAATGTTAAACTTTTAAGTGTTGCGGCAGTAGTTATCGGTGTTTAAACGTAAGATTCCATCTATAGCTCAACTGTCACTGAGGTTTACTTTTACCTTTCATGTGCCGACAAATCTCGCTTGGACAAAATACTCCGCAGTGTTTGTTAACTCATAACGAACCTCGTCAAGACAACTGGAAATCTATGTTAAAACTGTAATAAACTATGTGTATTGACATAATTAGTTTAGTGGTTTCGAAGTTAGCTTTATTCTACTTCAGTTTTCAAACCCCGGGATTGAGATTGCGAGGAGAAAAAAAAAAGAATTTGCCGCTTGGATTTGGTTCAAGGGTCGCTACTTGGAGAATTTCATTTTAAAATATTCCCTAAAATTCACCGGAAGAAAATGAAAAGGATAAATTAGCTGATAGTTTCTATCAATAATCAAAATTTACCGTATGTTCTAGAGTCAAGTTTTAAAAGTCGATGGGAAGGCATCCATCGGACAACCAATGTTATATCAGCTCCGTAGTTAAACTTTTCTTTGTCTGCTTTATGATAATGCGTTTCAACTCGTGAATCAAAGAAGTACCCGAATATCGGAAGCTTTAAAAATGCAGAATTATTAGCCTTAATTCGAGAATACTGGAAATTATTAGCTAAGAATCCAATATCGTAATCTTTGTCATCGTAGAAAGGGTTGTAAAAGTATTTGCGCTGAAGTTCAAATGGAATAAGGAAGAGCCTAATAATTACATAAATGTACCAATCTGCCTCATTTAAACTTGCACGTTAAGCAAGAGCTGATTTGTTTCGCAAAGGAAAATCCTTTATAAGTAGCCTTACCTGGTCACGTAACTCTTTCAAGCAGTTTGGCCAAACCTTCAATTCCCAGGGGAGCGAACGGTGGGAGGCACCGGCGAATTAAAAAAGTTAGTAACAGCTTCTTATCCCTAATGAGTATGAAAACACGCACTGCAGTCCCCCTTTATTATATAATTTAGAAAATTTGTTTCCGAAACTTTATGATGAAATGAGAATGATCCGAAGTTGAAATTGAATTTTCGTTATAAGGTGTTGATTCTGTTACATATTATATAGTACCCTCTTCGTTCGTACTTGCTCTGTAGGAATTGGTTCTGTAAGCTCGAGACCGGTGTGAACCTGCCGAATCCTATCAATTTGTATGGACCTGGATTCTCTCAATCTGCTCAGTGCCATATAGGCGTGAAAATACCCTTAGATACACTAGGCTATTAGTTATTTGTTAGGTCTCTTTGGCGTGACTTGAGCAAATTGCTTGTTTCGGAAAATCAGCATTCTGGATCAACTTGAACTCTAGTGACACAAGTACTACTTCGATGGCTCATGGTATACTCGAGACGATGTCTTTTTTCAATGTAATGGAAGTACCCGCTTAAGACGCCCTGCTGTCCGCTGAAGACGCGGGCTATCCCATACCTAGATGCACCGCAACCCGCTTTAGCCAATTAGTTTCAGTCGATAGATCGTAAATTGTCTACGTTATTCTTCCCTAAGTAACTATCTGGGAAAAGTGCCTTACTGTAGAGTTATAAATGACCAAATTTATGTTTAGGATGACGTCCTCTTTGCTTGTAAAGCAGACCATTCTTAAAAATATAAATAGAAACAACTATTATTAAACAATAATGTGGCTCTAGATATCTACATTTTTTGGCAAGTAAAGCAAACTAGGCTCCTTTTAGTTTTCGAGATTTTATTTAAAAATTAGGCCACTAGTCCTCTCTGGTGAGGGTGAACACCAGATGGTGCAATTAAACAGACGATCGCACCAAAAATCATTCGATGTCCCTCACGCTTTTAACCGTAATTTTCAAGGTCAACCTTCCTTTCTCTTGCTTAATTGGGCGCAATGTTTAGAGATAAGCGGATGGGTTACGATTGAATTCGAAAGAAAATTACGTGATCGTGCATCTTGAAAGCCATCGGGCGTCAAAATTCGAACCCAGAAATCGATCTTTGTGGATTCTTAAAACTTTCCGGGATTTGCTTTCGGTGTTTGATTATTATAATATAATTAGTGATTATTGTGAATAGTTCGCTGTTGAAAAATCGATTTGTATTGGACCCAAATTAGATAAGAACTACTTGTTCATTTGTCAAGTATGACCAGAGTAGTTGATCGAAATCAAAACAAATGAAGCAATGGCTCTAATCTCTATTATCCTTCTCAATGGACGATTATACCCAAGGGGTGAATAGGGAATCGGAACTACTTTTCCCTTAAATGCAATCTTCTGTAGATTTTGTAAAAATCTTTAATATTTTGTTTCAACTGTCGTAAAACAGGTATTAGATGTAAGAAGAGATTAGTCAGTCTCAATCTCGCCCCAATAAAAGTAGTTTATTACTATTATTATTAAACAGTTCGATAAAGTTAATCGAAAACTACCACCATTGTAATTTTTATCCTTTGCGGAGGGTAGTTCTTACAAGAAAGAATAAGGAAAATGAATTTTCAGGAATGTAGTTGTAGTAGTAGTTGATAGTAATAGCATTTTCTTAAACAGGCGAAATACAAGAAAAATAAAAAAGAAAGCTTTCATAACAGGATTTCTTGTAATGTTAAAGCATGAAACTATTAGGTGCATAGATTTGATTCCCCTACTCGTCAAGATGTGTAGTTTCTTCTTCTCCCTTTTAAAATCGCGATTTCTATGGCAGGGTGAATGAGGTTAAGTGAAATTCACTTCTACGGCTTTCCCGATCTTTCTGTGTCCCCTATCTGTAATTTACGCTTATTTAGATAACTAAAAAAGATATTCAAACAGTTACGCAAAAAACGTATTGTTAGATATTATATATCCCCTGGAATTGTTCCTGTAACAGCGCTTTCTTGATGGAATATTTTTCACTTATTTAATGGTGCAGGATATTGAAAAAGATTTCATTTAGTTTTCTCTGTCTTGCTGTATGATAATATGACTGTTATTCATGTTGCGGTATTAGTAACGATTATGTTATATGAACCCGTCAAAAATGACGAAACACATTTTATCTTATTTAAATATTTATATTTATAATTGTAAAATGTTCACTTTTTATCCTTCTATGTCAGAATGCTTGTAATTTAATTATAAAAAATATTTCTTATTTGAAACATTAGTGAGATATTATTTGCATAAGGTTTAATGGTTACTTAATGAACTGTAAGCATCGGAATGACTAAAAAAATTGCTTCCTTTTAAAAAAAAAGTTCATCTTTTTCCATTCATTTCATATGGGCATATTTTCTGACGGTAAGATTCATATGCTCTGATTCAACGATCACCTTTGCCGTCAAGGGATTCGTTATTTACACCCGCAGTTTTATACAAAATTTTCGTCTTTTTTGTCCAAATTATCGCAATGTCGAATCGAAAATCAAGAAATCGGGACATTCAATTACGAAAATAAGAATTCGATTTTCACTCCTTTAATACTTGTCCAGATTTCGCAGGACCATTGTCTAATTTAATTCTGCAAAGGAAAATATCGTCTGTAATCGATCAATATGATCTTTACGTGCATTTCTTACAAGAGTATTTTCGAGTCGTCTAGACGGATGGGTTTCACCATGATACTTAAAATATCGATTTCTGATGGCGCCTTTAATGAATCCCCAAATTTCATGTCTCGAGAAGTACGTGGAATTAATTTCCAAAAATAGCTTCAATATATTGTATTTCTTATGGGAGTTACTGGAATCGTATTCATTCATAAAGATATTAATGTACACGCATAATTATATATGTAAATGATGATTGAGATATTAGTACTGCTAAGTAATGGATTTCATCCAGTATTCTTCTTGAATGCTATTAAAAGTGTTCTTCACAGGATCATTGCCATTGTGCCTACCATGAACTGCTTCACTCTCTTTGGATCAAAGTACCTTCATCTTGTGCGCCTCCAAAGCTATTCGTATCTGAAGCATGTTTAAATCTGCATCCGGGCTTAATGCTTTGCATGAAGACTAAAGTTTTCGAAAAGCAGGGGCTGACTTAGAGACCCAAATATGAGGCGGCAATTAAAGACCATTTTTTTTTTAATTCTAAAGTTACAATGTTACTTCCCATCTGCAAATCGTTGATAGTGCCATTTTGTCGAGGCATTACCATAGTCGAGGTGGTAATCACAGAATGGTTACGCTCGTTTGAATTTCACGCTTCACATCCCAAGGCAGCAATTCCCAAACTTCCTCGGATCGCTGCTGTTCTGCGCAAGGTCAATTGAAACACTTTCCATGAATAATTTGAAATGTTGCATCAAGTCGAAGCTCATCTCTTTGCCTCTAATAAGAACAAAGTGAACGCAATTGGGAACATTCAGCAAAGATTCGTGAAATTCATTTGCACCAAATCAAACCTTCACTACAGGCATCAAAAGCATCCTTTCTTTCAATCTCCCCTGTTCACGCCAAAAAGGAAGACATCTTTTTAAAGAAACTTTTATTGACTCCCCTTACTATTTAATCTCATTGGCATTTCCGTGCCAATCAGAAATCTTAAATACGTAGCATTGCTGCATGATCCATCGTCAAGAGTCAGTATTATCAAGTACTCTCCTATCTCTAGGATATTAAGAGAAACCAACGAATTTCTCTCGGTTTACGAGACGGATTTTTTACCATATTGAGGAGAAAACTATGAATCCACAAAATTATATTTATTTTTTGTCTTTTTATACCACTTTTGCATCCATCTTTTCAGTTTTTATGACTTATTTATCGATTTATTGTAACAAATGTGAGTGGAGTTTTCCTGTATATGTTTATTCGGCTAGTATTATTATCATTCTTTTTTAACTTTTCATTATTTTTTCTGTAAAATTATATTTTTATATTTGCAATGTTAGATGTACATGTATTGTTTTTGTTTTTAGATGTCTTAACCTGCATTTACGTAAAATTTAGTTTTTCTTTACTATCAATAGGTTTCTCAGGTTTTTCACTCCTCCCTTCTCGCGGATGTGTCATTATTCGAAGCACTCACTTAGGTTTTTAAACCCACATCTTAGTTTACTTCTGTACACTTTTTCAAGTCCCTTTTTTAGATGTTGGCATATGCACGACAATGGGAGTTCGTGCTGTTCAGTTGTCAACACTGTCGTAATCCCAGCAGTTAGTGCTTTTTCCCAAAGCCTTCTGTCGGAAAGAAGTTGCATACTACTGCGAACAATCGTTTCCTTGATCTACTTCTAAAATATTCTATTAAAGATATTTGCTTCGGAAATTATCTGGCACTTAGTTTTGCTTGTGCTTCCGTTGTCCGTTGATTTGGTACGGAGATCCCTTTTTCTTCATTAAATTGTCATGACTACTTGCTTATAAATTAGTCAAAGAATATGCGTAGTTTGTAACTAATGCCTTCTCAAGTGCTTAGATCAATTCCATTTGGGAAAAGTAAGGGCCTTTGACCTTCCGTAAATCTATGTTGTACATCTTTGAAGTCGTCTTCTCCTGGGACAGCTGGAAACCGTCTAGATTTCTATGCATGTTATGTAACACCTCATATTCTTACATCGAACATGCTAAAATCTACGTTTAATATCTAGCCAATCTAAATATGTTCGTCCTGGTGAAAACCCTCTGTTTTGCTATACGAGTCTATATGAATCTTGAAGTTCACCCAAATTCCGGACCATTGCCGTCGGGATAATTCTTAAAATTATCTCGGAAGATTTCTAGTGTTATTTTCCATTCGAAAATAATCCAATGCAGCTGTTGCGTTAACAGCGTTTTCTGTTGCCTTGACTAATATTTGTTTCGGCTTATATAATTCCATGATTGTGTTCAAGATTTTTGCCTTCCTTCTTTTAACTCTTTAATATGAGTAAATATCTACTTTGATTGTTAATGTAAAGCTTAATAGTTGAAGGGATTTCTTGATTTTATTGTGAATGCTAGTCGAAAATTATTGCATAGAAAACCTTGATCTATGTTCTTAATAATAATTAGATACCGAATCTTTTTTAAGTCCCTTATGGGACTATATAACGTGTAATTTCAAACATTTTGTTCCTTCCAAATCTCTCTCATTTGAGAGTTTCTATTTACACTCCTCTTCATATCACACTAGTCTTTTAGGATTTTTCTTAAAGTTTTTCTTAACTTATCCAGAATTTCTTCCTGTAAGATTTCTTGTGTATCCTTCTCTGCTTATTTAATCCATGCGTAATTGGTCATTTTCGGAGAAAGTTGAGTCATCCTGTTTTGCCTGGAATTAATTTTTTGAAGGTGTCCGTAGAATGAAGTTCTTTTTTAAATTATATATATTTTTCTTGAAACATACTATCGGTGCGCAAATCGTTTCTTCACCTCGTAATTGAGTTTCCTATTCTGTTTCTTCTTTTGAAAGCGCATCTATGATTCATTTCCTCTAGTGGTTGATCTGCCCTAGTTTAACTATCTGCAGAGCCCTTAAATAATCGCAGGTGATATTGGGCGCTTTATATTTGCCCCCAGTTTTCCCAACCGATGTGCCAAGGGACTGTATCATTATCGTGGTGATTCCAAACACCATTATTTCATCCTTTATAGTGTTAACTTATTCATTTTCGGGAAAATATTTTCTTCATCGGAATCTTTTCAGCAGTTTGGAATCAAACCCATCAGAAAGTTGAATTATTAGACCTGATTTGGATGCATCGTTTCGAACGCACGGCCCAAAAGGGAGAGAGAAACCGTGGAGGACGTTGGTTGATGAGAATCTTAAAAAACGTAGATGAGTGAGATTATGGAAATCCGTAGGTCTGAAGCGAAAGAATGTTGTTTACACGTGTCTTATGTTCTTACTTAAGTACACGTGTCGCTTGTATAATTTTTGCCTCTAAGGTATACCATCCTCTTTTGCAGATGTTCATACATTGTGTTTTATTATCAGGAATGTATTGGAGGTATCGCCATAGTAACGTTTATATAAAGTAATACTAAATTTTGAATAGGCCCAATGTCCGGAGGAAGAGTTCAGCGGCCCAATAGCGGCTGTAAACAATTCCGCCTTTGTAACTAAAGTGAAAGAACCGCAACCTCTGGTTATAATCTACTTGAAAAGTGAACCTTTGCACCCACTTTTAATTTCACTGGAGTAATTGCATAAAGTTTACTGTTTTCGATTAATTACAAATTTTAAACGATTAAATCAAATTTTTACAAGTTGTCTGTCCGTCGCCCGCGAAGTCTATTACAGTCTGCTGAAGATTAATGCTTAGACTTCACTCCTTAAATTTTCATCCAGGCTTAAATTAATCCCATCAAAATATATTTTATCATATCCACCTATGTGGATATTGAAATAGATAATATAAAAAATGTAACCTGTCCTGTTTTTTTATGAGTGGTGCGAAATGAAGTATCTCTGTAGAGCAGGATTGAACATGGTTTGCTATTTTCTTTTGCTCCCTTCGATTCTGATGATGAATTTTATGTAATAAATATCTGCCAGTTATAAATGTTTCGAGCTTCTATTTGTCGCGACATTCAACATCATACATTTTATCGGCACGGTGTCCGTAATGCATTTATATTTGCAACGTATAGCAGGATTATCTTTGGCGACATTAGGGAACACCAGAATATATTTTAAGTCTATTTATTGATTTTGAATATTTTAAATACATTATTTATTATATCACCCCTACATTAAGGGGTAATGTAATAACTACATTACGAATTAAGCCTACGAAAAATGCGTACAAGAGGATGCCATTTTTGCTTTATGAGACTGTAAGAGTGCACTACTGAATTGAAAACTGACTGAATTTCGAGAGGCCAATAAAATAATTCCATGCCTAATGAAAATAAATTCACAAGAGAGTAGCTCACCCTTATGCTAAGAATCACACCTGATTAAGTTGTAATACCTGCATCCGCAACTTAAACGAACACTGTGCGGCCCAGTAGTTGTGTATTACCTCAAAACTTCTCATATTTTATCCTTAAGCTTGATTGCAGAGCAAGAATCAGGCTGTTCGTCTTCTGGATGACGAAACCACAATTCATAAGGTTGTTTTCTGCTGCCAAAGTAGCTAACTACACGATGGATTGTGATATAAGTACAAAATGGAGTTCTCTCTCGATTCAATACTTAGGTCAGAGGATTGTTTGACTGATATCGTACAAGTTCGCTGAAGTTCCTATATGTACTTGATTGCAATTAACGATGCTGTATGACGTGTTTCTTCTCTGATGTCTTGCTGGGATTTTCTCTCAACTTTGGGAATTTCCAGTACAACTGCAACTCTTCCACCGGCTTTCACTCTCGGCTTCTATATTTATTATTATATTATTGAGTATTTTGTTGTTACCCTTGTGAAAAGAGCCCAACTATAGCATCTTGTGCAATAATATGGTTTTGCACTGGTTCACAGACGCAAATGGGATGGATCTCTTATTTCTCAGA
The DNA here is from genome assembly GCA_036926295.1 of Pachydiplax longipennis. Classification (NCBI taxonomy): domain Eukaryota; kingdom Metazoa; phylum Arthropoda; class Insecta; order Odonata; family Libellulidae; genus Pachydiplax; species Pachydiplax longipennis. Next base: position 4,032,154 of record JAVFKF010000024.1, on the reverse strand, counting down.
ACATATCGGAACGATCGACAGTCGTCTAAACCTCGTCGTTAAATCCTTTATAATCTAGGGTACTTAACTCTAGAGCAAGGTTCTCCAACCTGTGGTAGTACCTGTGGCCCCAGGAGGTACTGGTAGCATTTTCCAGGAATGCAGGAATAGTCTGTAAATAATTGTTATGCAGGCGATATTTTTCAATATCTGACATGTCTGCAAAATTCCTTTAGTTATTCCATGGCGGTTTTGTCAATTAGGTGCAAGTGTGGCCAGATATTTCAAATTTAGAAAGAAAGTGCATTGTAAACCAAATACTTTCTTACCATAATTAATAAGGATGTGGGTATATAAGGGGTGCCATGAAGGCAGGCTCTAGAAGGACTGGATTAAAATCGTGGAATGCTATCATCAACATCACATCGATGATTTATTGACCCGTTTTTAAAAAATCGGAAGGTAAGGATACTCGATGGTCATACTCTCCATTGCCGTGGCTGCGGTGTTGCCAAAATTGCTGTCGTAGGTATCGACCCCAGCAATCGATTAGCACGGAGTGGGGCGGCGCCGCGACGCCCTCGTCACTGTGCGGCTGGGGTGCGCCAAGGAAGGACCAGAGAGGGAGTTTCAATCGAGCCCCGGCTCTTCTCCATCGCGCTTTTATTTAGTCTCTGAACATCTCGACATGTTGATAGGACTAGTGAAGAATTCGGTGCTGCAGTGCTTTTGCCAGACATGTCGCGCGCCGATGGTTGCAGGTAATCTTGTTCATGATGTGACTTAAAAATGGAGGATTTTCTCTCGCTTTATCGTTTGCTTCTCTTTAATTTGGTCTATTTTCTCGGGTTTCATTGAGACTTCTTAAATTTGATCTTTCATCGCATCAGATTCCTCTCTAATTCGGAGATGCTTTTCGCCGGCTTTTGTCGGTTTTGTTCGCTATTAAAATTCTCCTCCATTTGTGCAACTGTTGGTGTGCATAATGTGCTAGTGCAGAAGTTTTGTGCGTGCGTTTACAGATCGGCGCGGGGCGTTGCCTCTGAAGAAGGCGAAGACTAAACCACGCTCCAAGCAACCCAAGAAAGTCAAGTTCATAAGTAAGTAGATCTTTACAGCGTCGTGAGTGCTGCAATTTTTCTCTTCTCTGGTGTCCACGTTTGAAATATCTCTTGCCTGGATTTCTTAAGAATCTTGTATGAGAAATCCGCTAATTTTAAAACGTGCCCAAACGGTATACTTGTGCCCTAATGGACCTCAAGTATGTGATACTGTGGTAATTCTTGGTCGCCTAACCCGAGATAATCATATAACGAAGAATGGGAAATCTTCCGATAGCTTTCAGGCCTCTGTTCACCGTACTCAACCTTCAAATTTTCGAAACTTATTCTTTACAAACGCGAGCAAGTAAGGTATCGAGACAAAACGATTATTTTCGCGGAACCTTTGTAGAGTCAACGCCTCTGGGAATTGTAAGTCTGTACTGTCTCACGGCTGTGACTTAAACTTAGCCTCTCATCTCTCCCAGTCGGCTGCTCTGCTCAATCTATTTTAGCCACCGCTTTACTGGATTCTTCTTAGTGACGGTTGTTCTTACTTTTAACCGGGACTTTTCATAAGGGGATGTCTTGGCAATCGTTTGAACAGTCGTCTATTCTGTGCTGGTATCGGATTCAGGTGTCGATTTCTGGGTAGGAAGTGCATGCATGTGTCAGTGGGCTTTCCCTTTTAGCAACTCCGCAGTCCTCCTCCGCATCCACCCCTCAAGCGCCAGTCTGGGCGTCGATGACGTCATGTCTGGTGTAGACAGAGCGGCGCCGCCCACCGAGATCGATATGCTCTCTGCAACCCGGCACGCGACACCCTGCTTCCTAGACGCATTTTCACCTCTATTCCATAAGAACCCGCTCGAATCCATCGCCGGTTTAAGTGGGAATATCCCTTTAATGGCTTCTGGCGTTGAAATCTCTCGTTATTCCGATATCGACCCGTAGACATCTTTATTGACTGATGATTCTCTTGCAGTCTTTATCGTGTATTGGAAGGGATTAAGTCGAAATATGAGGTGTTATTATTTGCAATGAATGGCAATGTAGTGTTTAACGCAATTTTGATTTAATTGGATCGACTAGTCAGGATTAGACTGACCATCTCAATATTCCCACCAGCCGTTGAATTCCAGCCTAATTTATTCTTTGCCCTTGAGATCTTTAAAGAATTCTCATTCTTGACAGGATATTCTTTTGCTTATGGACAAAATGAGGATAGATTTGTTAACAAAATCAAATTCAATGTAAGAGGTAAGCCCTCCAGAAACTCAGTATTTATCCAATTTTTAACTTTCATTTGTCAAAATTAATGAATAACATTTTTTTAAATTTAAAATTGTCAAAAAGAATGAATGAGGTGAAAATAGTACAGAATTATTTTTAACTGAATTCCTTGACATTTATTTGCATCTAAAGGTTGCATGCATCTTATTAAGAAAAAAAGGTCCAGAAAGTGAAGGATAAGTAGGAAATTTGTTCACTATTAATGACTTTTTTTCTATTTGGGTGGTTGGTTTAGGGTGTATGTGATAATTTTTGAACGGAGAAAATTATTTCACCAAGAAGTACCATTAGATGAGTCATGGCTATCATTCAAATGACCAAGAAATGTGCATGTGAGCCTTTAATTAATCCTTAAAGACCCCCAGCATATTGGCACTGAAGGGTCTCCATTCTTCCTAAAATGATGGTAATTTAATTTTACCTTCTTTCTTCATTGTACTTCAAATAACAGCAGCTTATTGCTGCACTTTATATGCGTGTGTTCACCCAAATTTTCCTTGAATGACTTACTTATTGATGTGCTTAGTAGCCTGTTAAATATTTTGCTCTCCGGTGATATTTAATTCTCGTCAAAGTAAATATAAAGTTATTCATAATTATGGAAAAATGACTAGTTAGCCCTATAAAGTTAGTGATTCTCTGAGTAGAAAATTTTGTTATAAAGTTAGATATAATTATTGTCTACTTTGCTCTAAATTTGTATTTATTTCAAGACCAGATTCAAGAAGTAGCGTCCTGAAAGTAATTCTTAAAGATTTTTAATTAATCCAGGTTATACTTATGAGTAATATTTGAAGATTAATAATTTGGAGGAATTAAAAGTATATTTTTTCATATCAGCATATAAATATCATCAGTAGCTGAATATATGATATTTAAGGTTTTTTAAGTTAGCCAAGTTTGATTTTTTATAAAATTTAAAATAAGAATAGTGCGTTATAGCCATTCTTGAGATCAGTAATAAATTCTCCTATGTCTATAAAACATTTTTACAAAATTTTTTTAGGGTGCTTACTCAGAAAAATGAAATCTCCTTGGAGACGTATGTTGAGAATATTCACATTAACAATATTCATATTCACATTAATCTTATATCCTTCTATCGTATCTCAGAATATTGAATTTTTCATTCCCTTTTTAATAATTATATTTTGTTAAATATACCTCATTTATCTATTATTTGTTTTAGCCTGGATCATGGCTGCAATATCATAAAAGATATTAATGACAGAGAATGATGGCAATTGAATGCTAAGTAATGTTATTTATTGTCATTATGCTTCATCTTCTCCACTTGTAAACTGGAGTAACTCCATTATATAAAGAAATCAATCATCTTTGTCCATTGACCTCATTTCCTCTTCTTGGTGGAGAGGATTTGGCCATCTTTTGGTCAATGATTATACATGCAGCTATTTCTTTTGTTCTCTGCTTTATACATCTTATATTTATTGATAAAGGTCTTTAATTGTCTGAGAAGTGCATAATATGCAAAATATAATTGACTGTAATTCTAGACTATATATTTTTAATATAAATTCTTCTTTCCCTTTGATATATTCATTTAAATGCCTTGTCCATTGTAATGGCAAAATATTTGAAGAAAATGTACTGTTTTCTTGATGTACTATGAAGAGACATAATCACTATTCTCCTTGTATTCTGATGAGCAAGGTTTCGCCTCTTTTTTCATTTATCCTCGTGTTACCTCATGATTCATGAAAACTGGGGATAAGAATGAATTCTGACCAGAGTATCCTATACATTGATAAATGTGGAGCCAGCATATGGCACTTCATTGCACTCTCAATCTTTTTAAATTTCAACTGCATTTTGGTTGATTATCTATAATCATAGTATACCTACATACCACCCGGATTTTGGTTAATATCTGATTTCAGATCATGACAACATTATGCTACCCAACTGTTATATCAATTTTAGATAATGTGTTTGGATCGAATTTCCTTCAATATGTGTCTCAGTGATTTGTTTTCTTGCTTCTGGATCCCATGGAAGGTTGGTCAGGAAATCTTAGTGGCTCCTGGAGAGCAAAGTGGGCATCATGTTCAACTGAAAATGATACAGGGTTTTCATCCGTGTTGGAGCCCATTTGTGCAGAATGACTTCAGCTGTAAAAGCACTGTTCACAGTACTATTTGTCCTGTCGTCCTGCTGCGACATTTGTATGATGTATAATATATGATATAAAAAGATGTATCTTTCATTTACTTTTGTGTTAGTCTTGTCCATGTCTATCATGATATGAAAACTATATAGATATGAGTTATGATGAATGATATTTGTTTAGGCTTCTCCTGAAAGTGTGACTTATACGGTCACTGTGCTTTACTTATGTATAATTATTCTGTTTATATAGCTTGGTGAGTTAAGACGGCTTGCCTAGGAAACCTCATTTACCTCTCCCAACCTATGGTAGCTAATGGTAGAAGGTTTCATCCATCATTCTAACTGTATAATTTACAGATAATATTCCTGTAGAGAAATGAAATCCTATAATTATCTTTTTAACATTTTACGGTTTACAATTATTATAATTTTAATGATAGTAATTTACATAATTCAGCTTTCATATCATCAGTAGTGGTGGATGAAATGTCTATGGTTTGAAGGTATTGGTTGAATTAAGTTTTGATTTTAACATTAGTTGTAATTGTTGTAACTTATGTTGCAGCTACTGAGATCAGGTGCCAGGAGAAGTCAAAGGGTGGCTTGAGGTATGAGGTGATCTTGGCTGACCCCATCTCTGAGACCCCACCCAAAAGGGCTCCATCTCCACCGACAACAAAGCCTGTCTCCGTGGAAAACATTGCAGAAAAATTGAAGGCAGCTGAAGAGAGAAGACAGGTAAGCACAGTATCTTGCCCTTTGCAGGAAAGATTCACTTTGTGGTGCTTCTCTAAAATCAAAATTTCCTTTGATTAGTGCTGAAAATAAATTTTAATTTTTAAGGTCTATTTTTGTTCATATATATTTGAAATTTTTAATATAATAATAAATATTTAATTCGATACAAACTGCTTTTTCTATTTTTTTTGTAATTTTTCCAATTTTTTGCGACTTTCCAAATTTACATAGTCTTCTACTTATGGTTATCATCAGCTAAAGTAACATATCAATATAATAAGGATTTATTTTTGATTAGTTATAATTTTGTAACATTGAAATATTTCAATTAGTAATCTGTTTTGGTTAGAAATATACTTATGTAAAATGTGCAGTACAAATTTCTTATAGAAATGGGTAATGGAAACAAATATCTGCCTATTAAATTTATTTTCACTTTTTGATTCGATTAGAATTTGGCAGATGGCAATTGCAAATTTTTGTGGAACAAAAAATAATTTGATCAATTTTAGTATTTGCACATCTGTAGTTGTTATAGATGCCAAAAAGAGTGAATCCAAGTGAGTGATTTTTTAAAATCACTGGTATAAGTAATATTGTTGTATAATCACACTGGAAACAATTACACCCACAATGAATTGTCTGGACCCCCTGATAGTCTTGTGGATAGTTGGTTGGTCTTAATTGATTGCAGTCCTTTATTTGATCCCTGGTGCAGGCTATGATCTAGATTTAAATCTAGAATTTAATGTCCTGGGTTATAATTTGACAAAAAGGCATAAAGAGTTGGTATCCAGCAGTGTTAAGTTAAATAAAGTGTAATTTGATGTTTCTTATGTGAGATATTAGATTTACATGTTACATTTGAAGACACAGTGCCAAAAAATCCTCATATAAAAGGAAGTAATTTAACCTCACTCTTTGTGAAGACTCAATTGCTGGACATGGTCATTGCTAAAATGGTCATTAATACATTGCATGCAAAATTTGATTCTCCAAAATAGACTTCTAAGGATAGACCAAAATAGACTGTCTAAGGAAGAATGTGACAGGCATGGTATACATGAAATAAATGGCTGATGAATGAAACTAGTGTTTGAGAAATGGAAGTGATAGAGATAGTGTGTATTTGCAAAATCCCATTTTAGTATACCTCACTAAGGTACTTCCTTTTTTTCTAGAAAGGTATTTTGTTTTCCAGCATTCTTTCTCAGGAGGATTATAGGAAATTGCATTTACACTTTCATCTGTTTTAAATTTGCACAGGATATGAAAATTAACTGATGCAGATCAATCAAGTTTTATCACTGACAGTTAGTTGAATAACCAGTGAACACATATTGTTTAATAAATAATTTGGTTGAGGCATAGCTGTTTGACTCTGAAGGCAAAAATAGCTTCATCCCATTTCACCAAAAAATATGAAGATTTGGGGTGAAAAGGAAGAACACTGTTAGGATATCAATATATAGAAGTAGTTGTCTGGCAAATGAAGATTGGGAAGGAATATGATGGTGAAGAGTATAATATGTTTAATATAATGGTATGGTGATAGTTTTCAGAAAGAGTACCCTGCAAATGAGATTTCTATAGGCTGCAGGAAGAAGTGATGTGCAATTTTGGGATCACATTTGCAGAATATTCATATCCTTTTGTTTCTTTTGTAGGAAACAAACTGCAACTACATTTCAATTTGTGGGGCCTTAATTCTTTAGTATGGGGATCTCAGCATGCATGATATGTTCTTTATGATAGATATATTGAAAACTTTGAGTCGAGGTTAAGACTAAGGCTTATGAGTTGGAAGCAGAAGTTTACTTCTTTTTGTAAGTTGATCTGCTAATGCAGCACTTCCCAATATTTTGCCATCTGCACCATTTAGCTATTAAAATGAACTTCAAGCCTTCTAAACCACTACATTTGTCCGAATTCTAATTCACAAAGAAATAAGCAGGTGTAGGGTACTATATTTTAGTATTCCTGCTGCAAGCTCTCAGAAAATAGCTTAAATCCGAAGAAGAATCATAGTTCCAAAATGAAGGCCTAATTTGATGTATAACCCTTGTAAGTAATATAGTGAAGTAATATAGCTTACTCATGATCCATGCATGTTCCATAGCACACCAGTTAGAAAAGTCTGCTTTAAAAGACAAGTGCAGCTTCCTCAGAAATATTTTCTCTAAGGCTTTCCTCCAAACAGCACCATTCTCAATGTAATGTTCTTTTCAGTCTCTGGAGGCAAACAAAATGGCAACTCTGGCTGCTAAATTGTCTCGTATTGAAGAAGCATCAAAGAAGAAGGATGAGCAGACAAATGCTTTCATTTCTCAGACGAGGGATGCTCTGGAACAGAAGATGGAAACACACACAGGGAAGAGGGAAGCATATCTCAATGATCTGAAGGCCAAGCTGAAAGATCATGTATGTTTCTTAGGATTCTTTATGTTGATTACTTTTCCATCACCACTTTTCTATGACATATATGTGTGTGTGTGTATATATATATATAAAATACATATATACTACATATACATATACACATAATGATATATATATATATATATATATATATATATATATATATATATATATATATATATATATATATATATATATATATATGTTATATATGTCATTATGTGTGTTCACAGAGACACCTCAGGATCAGTTCTGGATGGCAGTGCCTACACAAATGTTTTGATAGTTCATGAAGACATCGCAATTAAATTCTATTAATTCTGTATTGGTGGAGTGAAAGATTTCTATCACCCCTTGTTATATCATCTTCAGAATCAGGTTCTGGATTTTCCATGAATGACCAAACATCCTGTGCATGCACCACAATCTGGAACTGATCCTGAGCTGTCTCCGCAAACATCTGTTATTTTAATCAAGTGATCGTTTTTAAAAGTTTCTTTCTCATAATGTCCTTGATAGTTTGTTTGTTGATGCTTCTTCAAAGAGATTATCCATCACTCCTATAGTGGTGGATATATTGTCTTCATACTTTCCGTATCCTTCGTCCCTAGAATTTTATTAGAAATGGGAGATTTTTCATTTTTTCCTCATCTTCCAGCTCATGGCTTTTCTTCTTGGTATTTGAAAGTTGGCTATTTGTATAATTGATATTCTATTTTTGATCAATCTTAGCCTTATTATTATTCTCTTCATATTGTTCATGTGTGAAGTAAGTGTATCAAAATTGATCCAAAGACAAACACGATAAATCATTCACAATTTGTTTTAATGTCTCTGCATAAGTTTGACTAGAAAATGTCTGTGTATTGATTGCCAAATATGAATCATTCCAATTATGTTGCATGGTCGAAAGAGTGCATCAAATATTAATCTTTTGGTTTTAATTTGAGAGTTAGGGAAGTAATTTTTGTAACTAAATTGTTACATATATATTTAATAAGAATAATGACAAGGAGGAATTCTTGAGAAAAGGAATGAGTGAATGCTAGTTGCTCTTAAGACACTGTAATGGCAATTTGATTATTTTGAATTGGACTGGAAAGCTATAATCATAAAATTATAGATATTAAGAGGCAGTATGCAATTTATTCAGTTGAAGCTTAAAGAAAAAAGTAAAAGTTTAGCTGAAATTGTGTCATCTAAGTGATGGTGCTATATCTAGTTATTTAATTTTTAAGCTGGAAACAGTGGAGAAGACAAGACTCAGCCTTGAGCAACAAACTGAAGAAGTTAGGAATGCAGTTGAAGAAAAACTGAAGACAGCTGCAGTTCAGCGAGATGAAAATATTAAGAAAATGCTTGAAAGGCTGCGGGACCATGTAAGTTAGCCATTGGTGTTTCTTTTTTATTTTTTGGAACTGTATTTAAGCAATTTTAATTTGGACTGAAGCAAGAGCACATTTTTGTTGTTTGAGCAATCCCTGCTTCATAATGAGTTTTTTATTTAATTGATAATGGTTTTTAATTTATTTTGCAAACTTACTCAATCCATTTATTTGTGTATTAATATTTGAAAATTGTCTCTGCAGTAATAGATTCTAAGGATTGGATAGAAATATTCAGTCCTATAATAATCCACCAATTTAAAAAATATTGGATAAGACTTGTTCTTTGTATATATTTAAGAGCAAGTAATTCCATAAATTTCATGTTAAATTTTCAGAAAATTGCATAAATTCAAATTTTCTCTAAACTTTAGAATGATATTCATATGGTTAATTTTGTACTCTTGTTCTTTTGTTTGATTTTGATAGTTATTTTATTTGAGAATTTGAAACCTTAAACTGTTCATATAACACATGATTTATTGAATACACATTTTTCTAAACATTTCCCTTTGTCAGAAATAGTTACTTGGTTAATTTTCATGGTATCACTTGAAATGTGAATTATGACTTTGTGATACTGATTTGAAAGGAGTTGTCTTTGTTTTGCCTTGAAGTCTATCAACTTACATCTGGAATTTTCTGTTATTTAGTACAGAACCTGCTCATCATCATTCAAATCACCTTTTGAAATCTCATCTATTTTAATTTTTTTGGAATAAATTATTGTAATTTTTACAACATTCTCTTTATCAAATTTGTCATTTCAATCTCTTGCAACTTCTTTTTTTATTTCCATTTCACTTATGCACTTAGAAAAGACATTGTCTGTGATAACAATACACTAGAGTATCAACTGTTTTGATTATACTTAAATGAAATTTTATTTTCATAAAAGGATTCAAGTATATATTTTTACTGAAATTTGTAGTCTAATTGTAAGTATGAATTCAGTGTAAAGACTTTTAGACCGGCTTTTACCATGGAAGCATTTTTCTATGAACCCTTCTCTATTACTTCTTCCAGTCTCATGAAAGCCTGTTCAATTTTTTTCATTTGCTTTGAAACTGATCTTTTGAAAAACCCTTTTTTTTTTACTTCACTGTTTCTCTATAAAGTCTGACTGGGGGTGCTTACCTAGCATCAGTAATTGTTTGCTTACTTTAAAATTAAGGCTTAGTGATTGTTTCCTTGTATCATAAATATATTTATGTGCTTTTGGTGTGAATTTGAGAAAATGTTCGGAGGTAAGTGAATGTTAGGAGATTTGGTCTCAATCTCTGGTCGCAGTCAGTGAATGAGGTAAGGGGTGCACTTGTGATTGATCTGTTGGCATGATTTATGGAATTTAGGAGGACTATTCGCAGAGAGTGCGCAATAATACACAGGAGAAGGTACAGCAGCTTGAATCTCAAATCCAAGAGAAGCTGGATCTTGCGCAAACGAGGCGAGAACAGTTGGAACAAGAGCAGAAAGATAAGCTTCATAATCATGTAAGTGACTGTTTGGATTAAGTTCTCAGTTTTCACACGTTTGGCTTATTATTCAAGTAATGGATTACCATATTAGCCCAAATATAATGTGACCCTGAATATAGTGCAACTGCAAGTAATTTGGGTAATTTAGAAGGACATTTGTTAAAATTTCTTCTTTCAAATAATAATTTTCTCTTAACTCATGGATAAATATTAAAGAGAGAAGTATTGTTGTAAGAGCTATTGAGACAAAATAACACAGGCATAAAAGCTATGGAGACTACAAGATAATTGGTGTGGGATGTGTGTCTATTGCAGCAAGTATGTGAAGCCATAACATGTATTTCAATTTTCTCCACAAGATGCTTTTCCAGTACATTTGTACAATGCAGCATCATAACATGAATCCCCTATTCATTTGTAATGTCGCAGTAGCATATATGTATATAATGTAGCATATTATAACATATATATATATAAGTAAATGTACTCTTCTATATTGCTAGTGAGACTTTTAAAGGCAGGTGTTGTAGGAAAAAGTTTCACTATATTCGGGATGATATGGTAATACCGAACTCTTCAAATGTATATCCTATTTGTCTTTTGTTGATTTCCCTGTATAAAATTCAATGAGATTATTGAGGATTGTATACATATACATCAACTCTTACATAAGCTACTTATGTTTGATTTACATAATTTTCAGTGAATTATTTAACGTTCCATTCTGATGCACTCATTGCCCTTGGATTCAAGGAGGAAGGACATTTAGTATTAAAAATCTACCATAACGAGTACGCTGTACAACTAGTACTTTTCCAGTTTTTGTTGGCCCTCCTTACATTGGACTTCACTGTAAATGGATATGAAAGAGGGCAACCATAAGAAAGTAACTTTTACATTTACAAAACATTAAGACATAGGTGACAGAGATGAGCAAGATTAAATATCGTATTTTAGCAACTACCATTGAATTCAGTATGCATTTGAGTGAGAGAACATCAATTTCTATTGTATTCCACAATTAAGTTATAATATTTAGTTTTAGAACTTTTTCGTTCTTCCTATAACAGTGTGCATTTCCCCCTTAGATGTACAATATAATCAAATTTTTCTGTATTTAATGGTTAACCTGAGTAAAGCCTATGCAATAATCATATTAAAAATTTTTGTTGTAGAGAACACAATATTTTAGCACACATTACAGTTATGATTTTTGTAATGTTATTTTATTTGTGTGGTTTATCTCCCATCAATATAATAATTCATGACTTTTAACGAAGGAAAAATATTTTCAGGACTTAAACAAGTAGAAGTATTTGTTTTCCTATTTTTTTTATATATTTACAAGATTTTTTTGTGTTTATCATAAAGTTCATCAAAATTTAACATTAGGTTTGGATTAGTATTTGGATTCAGTTAGGAGATTGATTTGTTGAATTAGCCTCAAAACCTTTAATATATTTTAGTCCTAGAGAGTCATGGGCTTAAAATTTACATGGCTAGACTGCAATGGTCCTTGATTTGAATAAGCCATCCATATAATATAGGATTGATATAAAATATTTAAATAGTGAGATAAACCCATATTTTGTGACCCTAATCAATTTTATAACTATTAATAATTAATATGACACAGGAATTTTGCATATGTGATTGGTATTTGAATGTATATTGTCAATCCTCAAGACTTCTTTAAAGTTTTTATCAATTGCCCATTTAATCTGAGAGAGAACTAATAAATTGCAGATCCCAAAAATTTTTGCTATTATGATTACTCTGTTAAAATTTTTAATTGTTAATATTCTTTCAATTTAAGTTTAAATTTTAATTCTGTAATTAAATTAAAAGGTTAATCATTTTAAATTATTTTGCAAATGAGAAAACAAATTTATTTATTGATAAATTATCTTTTTTGCTTTGTGTATGTTAATTTAGTAACTGCATGAGACATCCTTGGCTCGAAAAATATAAAAATGCATGAAGTTGTTAATTTCAAATTAGCTGTCACAGCTTCATTTTGTGGCAATATTTTGAAGTATTCTGAATGGTGGTGGCAATATTGGTTGTATGAGTGTTCTCTTGTGATTCACGGGGATTATTGAAAAAGTCAGTTCAATATGCAGTTGAAGTTTGGCTGTTGTGAAATAGCTGTAGCCAATTTGAACCGTGCCACATTCATGCATTTTTAACTCTCAAAAATCTAAATTAAAACTCAATATAGTAGCTGATGTGTTAAATCCTCGTTGATTGTGTTATTGAAATGTTTTTTTTTCCTTCCTCTAAAGATATTTATTTGAATTATCAGCCAGTTATGATGAATTTGATGGCTACTCTAATTTCTGCTAAAAAAATGTAGAAGAATACACTTTAGTTTAATGTGAATTACACTTAAGTTGAAAGTGAATTCTTCTTTGAAGATGTTTAAGCTTGCCTTTGCATGACAAAAATACGCTTGTATATTTGATGGTTGGGTGCAGAATGTACTGAAACTTCAAGAGGTGAGGCTGAGTGCAGAGAGTCAGATGAGGAAGGTTGAGAAGGATATTCAGAAGGAATTACAGGAGAAATTGGAAGCGGCAGAGCAGAAAAGGATCAAGGAAATGGAGAAGAAGTTGGAGGGTATACGAAAACAGGTCGGTATTCATGTTTTGCCTATAATGTTGCATGCTTTTTTTGAAGTCTGTCTTCTTTTTCCAAGAGGTAAGTATCTTACACTGAATGTAAATCTGCAATCTTTATTATCTTTGTAAGTTGTTTAATGAAGTACTGTAAAATAAATGATTATAACTTAGATTTCCAACAACAGGATTTTTGTCAAGTGATAGTTGGAAACATTGTTATCCATAAATTTCTCCATCTTTTGGAAGAAAGAAAATATCAGTGGAGCTAAGCTATGAGTTCTAAGAAATATATAAACTAATTTTCAATTATTAAGATAATGAAATTAGCTGTACTGCAATTCTAAATAAGAAATAACGGGAAAGAATTCATTTGAAGGATTTCAGACATTCAGGGCTTGAAATATCTGTTGGGTGGAATTGAATATTTGGTGTCTACTCAGCTTAGAGGGATTCTTGGTCTTGAAAGTGTTTTTAAATAATTTTAACAGTTTATGGAAATATGGTACTTGCTATTTACATCAATAAAGTTTCATGAAGAAAATCATGGGTAATAAGTTGTACAAAAATCTGTATTTAATTAAATTATTAATTTAATCAAATTATATAGTTTGAGTATTTGAGGTCCTTTAACACATTGAAAATTTGTTTTATTCTGTGAATGTGAATTTTTGTGAATGTCTGTGAATTTTTCATCTCATTTTCAGCTTATTAAGATTTGAAAGATATTGGTCATCAGTGTTCTTTTCAATTTAAATTATTATTTATAAGTTAAATTCAATTAAAACTCGGTTGTTCACTGATATTTTTTTGGCTTTTATATCGATTGAAGTAACGGTTCTCTTAAACAAAGATAAGTTGCTCTTTACAGGTATTCGTTGACTGGTCACTCTTGCAGCAACAGTCACTCAGTCTCAAGTAATTCCTTACAAAGGCAGAGCACAGACTTATAAATTTTCAGCATTGATTGAGTCTGTTAATTTTCAAAAGTATATTTTTCCAAGGTGACATCATGAGCCTTTTTGCAATCGTCATTATTTCTATTGAAAACTATAAAATAATTGATTTACATCCCAATCAACTTTTGACTGATTATTTAGAACAATGTGGTTGTCATTCAATGGCTAACTGTATTCTTATCTGAGTAATTCATTTCTAAGAATTGCCCGAATTTAATATGAAGATGATATGAAGTTAGGTAAACTTTACAATCAACTAGCTGCGTGCATGCACCCTTTGGGTGCAGTTGTTTGGTCTGGACCAGACATCTGGACTATGAGCATGTACTATCATTCATTTTTAATCATTACTTTCATATGGAAATATCAATCATAGTGTATTCTTATGGGAAAACGTAATACCTTGGTTTCAACAATCGCATCCGTCGTCAAGGGGACTCGTTGTTTATAGTCTCAAAATTTCACGAAATTTCCGTTTATTTTAACCGAATTCTCGCCATTTCGACCCGATAACGATGTTTGGCGACCAAAATAAGAATCTTTATTCATTTCTCTTTCTTTTGGTGCTTATCTCGATTTCATAAGCCTATTGTTTCTAATTTAATTTTGCAAAAGTAATGAAGCCTGCAACCGATAAAAGTGTGGTTTACGTGCATTTCTTATGAGAACTGTTTTTATTCTTTGGGTTCGAACTGGGGCCGTTCAGGTAAAATTTTGCCACATTGTAGGGTGCAGCATTCTGCATCGAATGCATGTTTCAGCATCGCTCTAGCTCTTGGCGATGTCGAGAAAAACGCTTTTTGTAGACAGACGGACCGACAGACAGACACCGTTACATTTTTAATATATATATAGATGAGTTGCAATCATTCTCCCCATTTACATTATAATTTACTTGATATGATTTTAAAATTTCCAGTGTAAGGATTTAAATTTGCACATTGCTTAAAGTTTTTCCTCCTGTGATCTAACCTGCTCTATTTATAGTAGAATTGATTTATCAAGATTATTTTATGGGGAAATTTTTAAACTTAAATGTGAAGTTTATTTCACTGCTTAGCTTTTTCTGAAAGGTCAGGCTATAGCATTTGAGTACAAATCTATAAAAGAAGAAATTTTTTGCGCTTCTAATGGTGTATGCATTGCCATCCTTATTATAAGAATTATCTTTGGATAAAATTTGCTGGGCTTTCAATGTCTGATGTCTGATAGTGTAATCACATTAGTGTTGTGCTCTTATTGTTTAGAAAGATTATTACAAATATATTGTAAAGAAAGAAGGAAAAGTTTCATACAATAGAAGGAATTCATGATTAATATTCCTTAAAAAAGAGCATTAGGGACTCAACACTGTTCCTTAGTGTGTAGCTATAAATTAAGGGGTCTTGGAATAGTTACAGTGGATTTAACAGACACCCCATCATCTCATACTTCATTGCGAATGGTGAAAGTTTACTATCTTAAAAAATGGATAGTGTAACTGACTGACGTTTTTGTTTCTGATCTTTCAGGAGCGCAGGGCAGAGATGGTACGTCAGAACAAAGAGAGGCTAGCTTTGCAGAGCGAACAGCAGACTGCATCTTCTGGCTAAGCGTGTGGGCTGAAGGAGGAGAGAATTTCCCATACTCCTCCTATCAACCCCATCCCACACCAATACACTTGGAGTCGTTAACCTCGTGTCAGTGAAACACTGCCGGTGCTCCGGAGAAGCTTATATCTTGTTCATACGCTTTTTATTGATCCAAGGATATGTCCTCCCTCGCTCACTGACCATTACTATGTAAAACCCAAAGTATTGCTTCCCTTTGTAATTGATTTAAATTGATCCTGCCCCTCACTACTTTTCAATCCATGTAATCTCGTTGTTCTCAGTGTTTTCGGACTCGCCTCCTTTTTCTTGTATTGAATGGTTGAATGTCTGTGAGAGTGTGAAAGAGAGAGAGAGGGCAAAGTGTGCACGCGCCTCAACATTGCCTTACCCTTAAATAATCAGCAGAATGCTTTGAGTTACAGTTCTAAAAGGACTGTAACTGCACGCTTTTTCCTTGTTCGAATCTGTAACGAAGAGAGAAAGGGTATTCATTTTGGTTACGCGCAAATAAAAGAGTAAAAAAATGTGAAAAATTGCTATTGTTGAGTTGATGGAGGGTATAAATAAATAAGGAGGGGTCAAGTGATCAGTCATTGTATTCATGTGATTTGGTACCATTTTGTAGATGTTCACAACTGCTTTCTGAGATATTGAGGCTTTTGGTAAAATTGTGAAGTTTACGCACAGTTTGAGCTCCTTGATGATGTAATTCAGGAGCAGCAATGTATGCTGAAATTGAGTGTGCACATCTTTGTTTACTCCCTTTGCTATGCTTTCGTGAAAGTGGGAGAGTTTGTGGCTGACCAATGTCTCCTGGTGGAACAGAAATGTCTTGTGTTCACACTTGTATTAACCTTGTGAAATGATTAGCATTGCCAAGCTTCTGTGATGTTTTATAAATGAAACGTGGTGTGGTTGAATTTGTGTAGGCTTGAGGAGTGAAGTGGTCTTCATGAGGTCCTGTGGTATGTCATGCTACATCCGTGCTTTTAAATATGTAGCAAAAGGAACATTTTAGATTTTGTCTCTGTTTCTCTTCAAACCATAGCTGGAAAAAAGCGTTCTCACTTGATCATTTTTAGTTTTCATGTTGACCAAGTCAACGGAATAATAATAATAAGAAAGCTCCTCATGCACCAACATCACTATATTTAAGTGCCTGTCGTTTAGAGGAAAGCGCTCTCATCTTCCGAAACTAGCAGTCATTTTTCTAACCGATCTAAACTCAAAGATGATATCCCTGTAAAAAATCACTTTAGCTATTGTAACTGATGAAAGGCTTGAGTGGGGTTATGTGATTGCAATGAGAGCAGTGATAGCAGTCTTCTGTCCCTGTCCCTTTTATAATTTCCACAGAATTGTTAACATATTTAATTTTTTCAAATTCTAACATTTCCCATTTTAATGACCCTAACCTATATAAAGTTGCCTTGGGAATTCCCTTCCCTTTTTTCTAAGGAATGAAAGAGAGAGATTGTTTGCGGCAGTTGGTTTTAGTGTGGTTTCTTCAAATCTCTATTTTTGCATACTGTTTTTGTAATTTTGCCTGTTTTAAAGTTTGGTTTATTGTTCTATTTGGTGGTATATGCTTAGTCATAGTGTTGAAAATAACAGGCCTGAGCAGTAGAATTATCGATAGTTTACCTCAATAAAACGATTACCACTAAAAATTGCATTTTTATTAATTTCCATACATATATATATATATATATAAACGACGTTAAGAGAGGAGAATAGTTCCATTGCCTTCGTTCTTGAACCTTTTTGAATCAACCGGGGCAAATTCGCTATTTCGCTTTTCAAATGTTGTGATGTCAGAAATCGAGGCAGATGGCGGAAGCCAGCCAGTCGTGTTGATCGTGTGAAGAGAGTAGTCTTATCTGATCAGCTGCTGTTGGTGTTGTCAGTCTTAAGTACGAATGTTACGGTGAAGAAGTTATAATGCTGATAAAGTATTCTCAGACAGATAAGAAAACGAAGGTGACATCTGCTTGTAAACAGCAAAGGAGTACCGGTATGTACAATGAATGTGGTAGAGCACTATCTTCAAGATGGCGTCTTGTTGAATTCTTGCTTAGCTTGAATCATATTACAATAGACTATGCTTAAGCTTAATCATGTTTCTGTCTGTGTAGCCATTCTAATGGATAAATTTATTGAAACGGGCCATGGTTTAAAGTTATTTGCATGCTCGTCTACAAAAGAAAACTTATACGTAAACAATGGGCGAAAGTTTTAATTCTGAGGAATTAAAGAGCATCGGTGTCATTTCTTTAACTGCGTTCATCGATCGCAGTAACCTATGCTAATTTCTTTGATATTCGTGATACTATGTGCTTTATGCTTGCTATGCCCGAAAGTTTAGAGGTTGATTTATCTTCACTATGATAATCCATAAAAGTAAGCTAAGTTGGTATCATCTTAACTCCGGGATGTTAACAACGAACTAAATCTCCTAAATAAATTCTAATACCTTGTTCGGAAATTAAATAAGAGGGACAATGGGAATCATTGCAGGAATTTTCATTCGACTTGAATACTAATCATACTTAACTGTCATTTAGTGTGTTATTCATATTTCATTATCACCATTCGATACAAAACAATCTGGAATCAATTTTAATTCTTTAGAATGATTGTATCTATACATCCTCATGGGTGGAAGTATCTTTGGGGAATAGCAAATATGTTAGATTTCCCTCTCATTCGGTACAGTTTTACGTAAAACAATCGAATTTGAAGAAATCTTCAGGTTGTTTCAAACAACTGATTATGGTATCAAAAAAATCTATTTCTAGGATGGTCTCAAACGCCCAGAATTGTATGTTCCTTTGAAGTAGTCCTCGAGTTGATTTTTGATATGTACCCAAAACTGCGATTACTTATCTCTTAGCATTCTCATGCAGTTTGAGATAGGAAAATCAAAGCGTTGGTTTCAAAACTTTGGTCGGCATAGCTACCGTAAGGTTATACATGTTAAGATTTATAATTTAGATTGTCGATATTTTAATACTAGTATTTCGTTGGATTTTTAGGATGCGGTGTTTGTCTGCCAAAAATGTCTAAAGAGTGCATTTGAATCACCATTTAGACATTTTTAGCGTTAAATCGTGCGCGCGGTACCGCGGTTTTTGTAGCTCATCTGTAACTGAAAATTATTAAGTGCCAGTTTCCGAATATGGAAAACTTGGGGTCCTGTTAAAAAGTTTATGGTGAAATAGTATGCCAATGTTTGCGGGGATCTCTTTTGACAAAAGCTGTGAACAATATTCCTCATTTAGTATGATATTGTTACATGTTTTCCCAACATAAGTAATTTGGTCTGTAGAGTTAAAAAATATATTCCGATTAGTATTTACAATTAGTCGTCAACTCCCTCAGTTCGCGAGTTAAATTCGAGGAAGTAATGAGAGCGCAATCAGTTGAATAACTTGCTCACAGTTCAAATAGATGCTTCTCTTTCCAGTCTCGGCGATCAATTCGCAAAGGTGACCTAGAGTAATGCTAGGCTTTCATCTTTCCCACCGGATTTATACGTTGACTAATAACATGTCGTATTCTGGAATTGGACCTTTCAGATTTATTCGCTGTTTACATTATCAGAAATTTTATTTTTATAAAATACATCGGCATTTATTTTTCTTCCTCATAGTCAGTTTTGCTGCCATTTGTCAAATTTTGTTAATATGTTGTTGTTTTACTTGAATCCATTTTATGTTTCCTTATTTGATTGTTTACTTAAGAATCGGAACTAGCGAGAATTCGATACATATTAAGTAATTACCAAATTCGCATCAAAATTCGTGCGCGATGAAACGATTCACCAAATGTGTTTTTTTCCCATTCACTCCGACTGAAGCTTACAACTGTGATAAGCGATTGATGAAATAGTTGTTTCGATTTTTACCCTTTATGAAAGTAAGATTTACGTGTTTATACGAAGATTTTTGTTTTATTTATCCTATTTTATTTATTTTACTTTCGGGACATGCCCATTTTACAAATGATAAATTAAAAATAAAATGACAGTGATACAAAGAGGATCTATGATGAAGGAAAAGAAGGGAAAACAAACTTGGACAACAGAATTTAATTTAGTAATTTTCAATATCATGGGCGAAGGAGGTGAATACCATTAAAGAAAATGAAATTATATTAGAAATAAAGCAGTTGCAACAACTAGGAATTAAAATTAAAATTGATAAGAAATATACAGGTTATTGAAAGGTCCGAAATTGCTATTTTTCATATTGTTGGTTTTTACCATATGCCTTATATTATTAAAATAATTTATTAAATCATAGTGAGTATACTTACACTATGATAATATAATATATAATATTAAAAGTGTAAGTATACTTGATACTCTATGATAC
The DNA here is from genome assembly GCA_036926295.1 of Pachydiplax longipennis. Lineage (NCBI taxonomy): Eukaryota > Metazoa > Arthropoda > Insecta > Odonata > Libellulidae > Pachydiplax > Pachydiplax longipennis. The sequence continues at coordinate 4,012,148 of JAVFKF010000024.1, read as the reverse complement.
ACACTGCGTTCTTAAATTAATACTGACGTCTATTCTGGTATCAGTTTTTTTAATTATTGGAATATTGTGTTGCTAGTTTCTAAATTTTTCCACGATATTTCAATCTGCAAATCATGTCATAAAAAGTGGTGATATAAACATTCTTCTATACAAGTAAAACATGTTGCATACTTAGTAGTACGTTGAGCAGTCATGCTGAAGGGAGAGATAAAGAAACAGGCGAATTGGAAAAGTGGCTGAAGCAAGGAAGAACTGAAGGCTTCACATTTCTGTAATCAGGGCAGTAAGGCCATATACAACAAGTTTAATATTGATGGAAGACAGAATTTTTTTACCTAGGATGTGTAAGATACCAAATATTTGTCCTTTATTACAACATCGGTATCTTATGTATATAACTTGCGTGTAATATTATAATCCTTTTTTGCAAGTCGTCCAGGTAATTGAGATGGCCTGTTCTAAAAATTGCACGTAAAATCGACTTTTTCAATCCGGATGTTTATGTAGATTGGAAGTAAATAATATTGAGGAAAATTATTCTGTTGATTAGAGTATTATAGCTCGTGTATTTTAATGGAAATCGTTTTAAAAAATGAGAGATTACCAAAATATAAAGCTACCATCTAATTAGTGAGTACCATCTGGAAGCCCCTGATAGCGATTAAAGTCTGCAAGTATGAAAGAGGAACGGTTGGGAAGCGCTGCTTTCGAGCTAACTGTGTCTTGTTTGTGAAGTTCACATATTCACCCAAATTTAAATTTAACTTTTCTCGCCAACGCAACTTCTACATTCTTGTTTGTTCATTTTATCGATCGCTGCATTTGCCAGTCGGAATGCAGCGAAGTTAATGGAATCTATTTCTATCACGTTTACTTTGGAGGAAATGAATTTATTAACTTTTTGTCTTCAATATGTATTATTTTATGTTGTTCGAAGCGATCGCGTGATATCTATATCATCTTCAGAGAACGTCCTTCTCAGGATTATTTGAAAACGCGCATCTTTACAGTTTTTATACATAAACTATCTGTCTTGGTTAACCCACATTTGTTTTCGTTCCGATGAAATAATCCTTGTGTAAAGTTCGTACTATGCGTGGCCCTTAAAGAGAATGATGGGGTCGATGTAAAATTCCAAACATTTCGAATGAACGCGAAATATAATTTAAATCGCAATGAGGCGTTCAGATATGATTCGTAACCACTTTTCTGATGCTCACGAAGAAAGACGATAGGATACTATCGCTTTATGAAATCTACGGAGGCGACCGAGATGTTTTATTTATTCTTGTAAAGCTTCCATTGTTTGTTCCGCAGGAAATCTAAATACAGTAAAACCCGGTTTTGACGCATTTAAGGAACCGAACGATATCGCGTTGTATCGTAAGTAGGATATTGTTGTAACCAATTATATTACAGATTTTTATTTCTTTTACATCAGAAAACAAAAGGAAAGGGTTTTTTCGGCTCCTTAATTTTGAAATAGGTGACATAACAACCAAAGGGGATCGTCTTTAGTTTGCTTTACTTGCTATAGATGGTGGAAAAACTAGAGGGTTCTCTAGTCCTTCCACCAAGATAGATATAAAGATAATCCCAAGACTATTGCTGTATGTTACTGGTGCTTTCTCGCCAAAATTTTTAAGAATGATCTGCTTTTCGTGCAAAGAGAGCGTTTTCTTTGGTACTTAGATTCGGAAATTTTTCAAGCTGCAGCGAAGCAATTTCTGCCAGATAGACATTTATGGAAGAATAACGAAGATAATTTTCGGTTGAGTATTCACTATAGCGGTTTGCAGTGCAAAAATGCGCCTTACCCTGTTTTTTAAAGAAAGAAATACGCGATACAAGCATACAATGTAACATCCTTTTGTGTTTATTATAGTTGTTCTTTGGACCTGACGATGGCAACTTAATTCCCGTTGCATAGTAGTAAATAAAATCCGCGGGAAACATTACTTCCAATTTCTCATATCTATTTCATTTTATCGTGGAAACGTTCTAAATTAAGAAAAACTAGAGTTCGGGTAATTTATACTCGCCTGTATGAGCTTCTATTTCCTCCTCGATCTGTGATTTTCTTCTATATTTATGAATTAAGGTGTTTTTAGTGTAAAAATAGAGGGCCCCATCAAGAATCGACTCGTTGCCCATCTGGAGACCCAGTTTTATTTTCGCTCCGATAAAAACTCCCTGAGCAACGTTTCTATTGCATATTGATTTATGATGAGTATTTGATTTATTACGATGAGAAACAGTGCTTGTAGCCTAGTTTAGCAGTACGTATCTGTTTAGTTTGGGTGTATCGCATATGTGTTCAGTGTATGAATAATCTCATAAATTGAAACCCATCGTTTGATAATTTTCTCTCGTCTTGATCCTCATCATGCCAATGAAGGGTATTTATATTATGATTCAATTTGTTCTTTACATACGAGGGTGGTCTGAAAAGTTTCCGACCCCAGATTTTTCAGAAATCTTCAGAAGTTTCAGAAAACATGTCGAGAAATGTCGGAAACTTTTCAGACCACTCGTATACGTATATAGTCGACTATAGGAGCTCTTAGAAAATATAATTCAATCGGTTGAAACATTTTTAATTCTATTCATGGCTTAATTTAAAGCCGTTGTCGTAAATTTTCAACTTACTTCACGGTGAATTGAGTTTTAAGCGAGAGAAAGTTTGATAGTTCGTTCTTTCTCAAAAATTTGCGATTTTACTTTGGTTTTAGTGTTTGAGGTTCCTGCTACCACATTTTGTCCAACGAGAATATTTATTTCGGTGGAGAAATTTTTTATATTCTCAGTCGTGGTTGACAGGAAACCAACTTTTTGATGCTGAATAAGCATTCATTTGAGTCACTCTTTATTTGCTATGATATCTATTTTATATTACAAATTTTTATTTCTTCTTCGTTAGAAAAAAGGAAAGGGTATTTTGTCTCATTAAGTTTTAAATAAGTGATTAAAAAGGAAAGGACAACTTTAGTCAGCTTTACTTGCTACAGCTGTAGATATCTACAGAATCCGCGAACTTATGTTGCTCGATTGCTTTCTTGTCCTATATTTTAAGAATAGTCTGCTTTTCGTACGAAGAGAGGTTATTTAATTAATCCTTCCCCTGTTATTCAATTTTAGCCACATTTCACTCTAGAATTCTTATCAGATAATCAATTAGGGAAGAACAAATTCGACTAGGGCAGAGGATTTGCTCTAGCGGGTTGCAGTGACTCTAGGAACGGGAAAATCAATGCCGTAAGCGGATGGCAGAGCGTCTTAAACGGAATGTTTAACGTTTGATCAATGTGCTAGGGACTGCATCGCATAGCAAGCAGGATAGCGTCTTAAGCGGGAGCGTTTTAATCGGGTTTTACTTTACTTTTAAACTCTTATTTCCCGTGTCTCGAAGTACTCGAGTTGTTCTTCTCGTATTTCCTCGTAGTTAAAAAAAAATGAAATCTCCCCGAAGAGGATCAAATAGTTACGATAAAAAGCTAGAGATATCAAGTAGAGATCGTTGTCTTTCGAATCTTCAGAGTAAATAGTTTTTCCTGAAGAATTATATCGATAGAAGTCGTTTGGTGGCATTTTAGGTCGTTAGCAAGATAATGACAGTCAAAGCAAACTAGTTCGAAAAACACCGTTCGAAGGACGTTATCCCCCTGACATTTCCTCACTTTGAGGAAATCGTTCTTTTAGTTTCAGAGAGAAGTCAGTTTTTCTAGCGTAGAGATTGAACCGAGTTTAGGTCACAAAGTATCTGAAGTTTCTCCAAGTTTACTTTGGAAGAACCGAGGTAGTGCCATGATCCAGAGATGGGGTCTTTTTGGTACTTCTTTGCGGCCTAATTGTCTTTTCTTTACCCCGTATTTAAATTCCAAGCGAAAAATGAAAGGAACGTACTCTCTTTAGTTCCCTTTACTTAATTCACTCATCGAATGAGTTCGTATTCTCATAATCAATGTCGACCTTATAATATTTGAATATAGGCAACTCTCAGCTCAAGTGCGGTCAGATGGCGGCCTACCCTGTTCGGTCGAATGCGGTTAGGCATCGAATATTTTTCATTCCGGTTTTCGCTGTGGTTCAGTTCCGGCTTTGCCCCTGCCAACAAACACTCTCTTCGAAGTTTTTTCCGCTCCAGTTGTAAAATAATATCCTTCTGAAAGTTTGCTTTATTATTTCTAGATTGTTTTCTTTAACATAGTGTTGCACTTAATTTTAGAATAAGAATTAATACAAGTTATTTGCGACTTGTGTCTACACCTATATAGTAAACCTTTCTCCAATTACACTTAAGTAATTGTGGGAACTGCGAATAGAACGGAATAAATAATGGTTCAGGTTCGGTTTCCACTCCGACAAAAATTGTATTTATTTAAATTCGATTCGATGCCCTGTATTTTGCCGAAATCTCATGTCTTTGCTCGAATAAATAAAATTATACTATGGTTGCTAACTAAGTGATTTTCACCTGGGCTACCACTTTCTCCGGGCCAAGTACGAAAACGATTCGATTTTAATAAATTCTATCGGTAACACGACATTCTTGCAGAAAAAGTTGATTTGGATGAAATGCTGCGAATGATTTAAAGTTTGAAATTGTATAAATGAAAAAATCCCACTAACAAAAATCATTTATTATCTTTTATTATATTTCCGGAAAATAATTTTATGAAAGAAATTTACCCTGTATATAAGTTTTGTTTGTAGATTCAAGTACGCATTGCAATATAAATATTCTTTTTATTTGATATCTGAAAGAGAGCGAAGTAATGCATAATATAATATTTATACATAACTAACGTATCACTGAAATTGTGAACATTCAAAGATAGTCGAGTAAATCATCATCTTTAAAAGGCCCGTATGAGATTTAGCACGTATGGATTGAGGAAAAATCCAATGGAGGACATGAAAAAAACGGAGTCGAACCGTGGTCTGCAGGAGCCAATCTGGCCAGATTATTCTCTCTTGCCGTTTAGAATCCTTTATGTGTTCGGAGATCTCCCGTCTGTTCACCTTGAGGAGACACGGACAAGAAATTTTATTTCGGCAGCGCGTTTAACTGAAGTCCAGGGTTCGATTGCCGGGATTGTGTTTGCAGAATGACCGAGATGCTGTTCGTTTATGAGAAAGCAGCATACGAGGAGAGACGATACCTGCTGAAAAATGTTGAATTCTCCGATGGAAAAGAGGAGGTTAACTTTTCGAACAAATGGAATATTATTTTAAGTAGAGATGGACGTAATGTTACAAAATAAAGCGTCGGCTCTTTGATATTCGCTTAACTCCCATTAAGCGTGTTTGTTTCCTCCGCACTTGACTTTCAAATCTGAACACCGCCAAGGACGCCTTACGCAACTACACGACCTGTTTTCCGGGAACATTTTGATCGTCCGTCTTCTAGTTTCATTGCCGAGCGTATTTAATAAAGAAATTAAAGCGATTCATTCATTGTGTAATTCTAGCCTTATCTAGTGGAAATTATCCATTTTTATACGAAACGAAGCAAAAATTTTTGTAATTATACAGGAATATTTATAGTCGGTAACGGGCGATCGAATGTAACCTCGTGTCGTATCGGTTGACGCATTAAAAAGTAAGTAAATAATATAAATTAATTGTAATATTACGGACATTTCTAACTTTTGAAGAATTTTCAACATCTTACAGTAATATTTAAGACCCCTCTGTTTTCTATTCTGTTGGGAATATAATTTTCGAGACTAAGTGTCTTTTAGATGACGCGAGCTACCGATTAATCTGTGAAGGATTGTTTTCTTTTCCTCTCCTTCTTCATCTATTGAGACCAATTACATAAAAATGAGTTCGATCAGACCCGAAGTTTTCCCGGGAAATGTAAGGAATTCTCGGATGTTTTCTGTAAGGAATGTATGTATGTAGAATGGAAGGAATTCCTGGTAAAACGAGATCACGCGTGGGAATCCATAATCTATCTCACGGCGTTCTTTTCAGCTAGTATAAATAAGTGCTAGATGAGGGCGCCCAAAAAGGACTTCTTGTCGTTTATTTGCGTATTTACCTCGCAAGCTGCCTCTCGGCGTGTGGCAGGGGGTGTAAACACCAAACGTCAGAACTACTTTAGCTTGTTATCGTTCGCAATAAGGATTAGAACGACTTTTCTGGTATCTATTAATCTTATTTTATGCTTATCTGCTGAAGGAGCTGGGGGTCCGCAAAATACCGATTCTCTGCAAACTCTCTGAATTTATCATGCAATCGCAACCTATCTTTCAAAGATTTTCTCTGAGAGTATTTTCTTTTATTTTTATCGTATTTTCAACAAAAATTATCGCTTTGCTCTTCACTTTCGCGTGTACATTCTTCATCCGCTGTATACTTTATTTAAGATGGACGCTTTATTAAGTCGAACTGTTTGATTGCTTTACTGCAGATTTTTCGGATGTGATCGCTCCAGTTTAAGTTATTTGAAGAAGTTATCCCGAGATGTTCAAATGATTCTACCACAGTTATATTTATTCCATTGATTATGTACGCGTAATTCTGACTTAACCGTACATTTCGAAGAAATTAATAAAAGAGCATTTATTTCAGACTTATTAATGCCTTGACCTCGTAGTACCTCCGATTGCCGAAATACGCCCCTGGGTATACAGAGATGTTTTTCAAATCTTCGAGAGTGCATGTCGACATAATGTTTACCGGCGGCTATTTTTCTTCTCTCGCTATCACGTGATTCTCACACTTGGCCCAACTGGTGGCAGCGAAGGTTCGATTCATTTATTCGAAATATCAGATAATATACACAGTAGTATATCGTATACCATTCAAGTTAATACCTTTGTTAATAATTTTGAAGTTAATAAGATAAATAGAATTCGGTTAATTTGGTATAATTTGTACGTTTCCTCCTCTTTTGCCTTATATATTGGGGATCAGCCGCTGTTCCATTGAAGAAGATTCAAAGCGATCAACCTAAGGCAAGAAAGAGTCGTAAGACATTTGGAGTCGAATTATTTCTTCTTCGACAATTTCCTGAAAAATATTTGGTTGACACGTGAAAAATTACTTCGAGAGAACTTCGTTTATGACACCGTTAAATAAAATATTGTCCTCTCCCGTTATAGACAAATAGAATGAAACATCCTCCATCTCGACGTGGTAGGAAAATAGTTGCGCTAATTTACTTCGAATCAAGAGAATATCGAAGAAGCATACGGAACTCAGTTTTGAGAAACTATATACCATATAATGTAGATTGTATCGTTGTAGATGTGTCATTGTCTTTAGTGTGCTCCTTGAGATTATCTTGATTGGCGATACTATGTTTATTTTCATATGTTAATATCGCGTAGAGTGAAATACGTGGAAATCTGTAGTGTATTTTGCTATGCAATCCGTACAAATGTGATCTTGAGTTAAAGATTCTCGTCAAGATCGAATTCATAGATTCCGATCGAATCGGCAGCTGATGGGTGAGAGAATGGGGCTGGAAAATGACGAATTCCGTTGTTTACTAACGATGTCGATTTCGCTTTTGAACATCGCGCCGTTTCGTTCCGGTTTTAGCTCCGATTCTACGAAAAGTAAATATCAGTACCGGTTTTGCTTGCGCTAAACCGGTTCGAGCCAGCTTTTCTTTTCCTTTCTGTCCATTGTGATGATATGTTCTTCTGAAAGTTTGTTTTATGTTTTAGCTCTTTTCAGTACACTCCGTAGCAATAAATTTTATAATGAAACCTAGTAATAGCTTGTTGAAAGTGGTTAGTGAACCCTCCTAAAATTACCTCAAAGTGAAGGGTGCACTGTCGAGAACGGAATAAATAATTGTTTCCGATTTCGGTTCGCTTTCCTGTTCGATGCCCTCCTCGGATCACTGTTTTTAAAAAAAATTGGAATCTCTAAAGATGCTAAAAGGGCTCGTTTATTCTTTGACAAACCGTAGTTGAAATCGTTTAAAGTAAACTATGAGCGTACTTTAATCTGTCCGAACGTTGACCTCCTCTCAAAGGCAGCGATCGTTTGATTCTGTCATTCGTTTGACGAGAACATTTGGGGTGGAAACCTCACCAAGTACGACTTCAGATGACCTCGACATTACATTTCAACTTTGTGCTTAAAAATAATGCCTGATATGCTCAAATTAGTGTAAAAGAGAAGTTAACGCCATACTCGACTCTATATTTATACAAGACGGAATTTGAGTCAAATTTAATTAATTCCATTTAGCTAATTTTTCTTTAAAAAATCAGAGGTCGACTTTGGAATCTAGTGTTAACGCAGGTTAAGCTTAAACTGAATTAGCGGTATTATAGTGAATAGCACAACGATAAGAATTGCTTTACGACTATAAATGTCTTCCGGTAAATCTCTGCAGGAATCTCATTTTTAATTCGATAAAAATTGATTAATCTTGTGGTAATGGCTTTTTAATCAGAAAAACCTCAAAGTGACGGTAGAAAATCGACTCTTCAAAAATGCCGGCAATTTAAATATTTGTTCTTTGGACCATTTCATTTTTTCCATATATTTTAATCGTATCTTCCTAAAGTTTTATTATTTTGTTAAAGATTTGAATTGGCATGTCATTGCGTGCTTAACCTGGGCGTTGGAATGAATGTTTTCATTTAGAGTGAGAGTGTTCTCGTTAAGGCAAAGATAAGAAGTTTCCAAATGATCCTCATTCCTTCTTTCTCTCGGCCTTCCGATTTCACCTGTCGTTTTATTTATTCTTTCGATCCAATTCCTTATTTTCTTTCCGTTATTTGTTTCTCCATTAAAAGTCATTTTCTCCTGTTTCTTCGATTCTTGAGTACCACCTGTTGTGGAATTCCAAAAGATAATCGAATGTTTCGTTATTCTACTGTCATCTTTCCAATTCACAAAATTCAACTGCTTTTTTCCGTCGTTCCGCTTTAACTTAACGCATCATCCATCCATCCTTTATTATTAATTTTGGTTGTTTGTTTTATCTAAACTATTAATCAATTTTGAACTTAAAATTTAATTTTTTATGGTTGGCTTTGAAAAGCGTTACCACTAATTATTTTCATTTCGCACACGTTTTTTGTTTGTTTTTAATTTTTCTCTTGAATTTACTTGAAATTTAGTATTCTTTTTCAGCGTAATTTAATTGTGACTTCTTCTTTTTGTAGTGTTTTATTGTTAGTGAATATCATTAGCAGTTTTTATTATTTGATTGTTTTTCGACGCTGTTTTCTACCGGTCCCGATCCATTTCACATGAGACACAGCACCCTTAGCTTACAAGGTGGATTTTTCTATGAGTAATGTTTTTACATTTTCTCATTCTTTTCAATCTCACTACAATCCGCCACAGCCTAAGTCGTTAAACCGAATATTTTATATATACATATGTATATATATATACATATACATATGTATATATATATATATATATATATATATATATATATATATATATATATATATATATATATATACATACATATTCACACACACCAAGCTAGCCCAGGAAAAGCCTAGCACGGAAAAGAGAAAGTTTCTTCACCATTTCTGCAGAATAGACAAGCCAACTAAAGAGGTTGCCTTTTCGATTTTAAAGTGAAAAGCACATATTTTAAATTAAAAATCCACACACCCTTTCCTTTTTGTGCCCCAATGTCAAAGAACTTATGATATCCTGATTACAATACAATATAACCCGGGCTCCCTGAAAAGCATGTTAATCGGGTCTTACTGTATTTGTTGCGATAGAACGGCGCAAGATAATATATTAAAGAATTCTCTCGGAAGCATCGAGGAGAGCATTTTCAGGAATAATCGTGAATATAAAGGAAATTTAGGGATGTGTGACATGTCATGTCGTTAAGTGACATTGAACGGGAGGCGCCATTTATAAAGCACGCTTTTGAGTGAACGGTAAAGATCTGTTACCTTGTGGTGGAGAGGAAGGTCGTTTACTAGGAATCAGATGGACGTCATTCTTCCGTGACGAGTCACCGGGAATTTCCTCAGATTAAGTGCGGTTAATCCATCGCTTATTTTTTGCGGCGTGTGGCCATGATCATTCCATCTCCATTTGCTTCCGATTTTCGATCATTTCCTCATCTTCACGGATGGAATTCTCCTTAATGGCCAAATATAAGAAAGAAGGCTCATTTCTCATTTTCTGGATACCGAACTGGAAAGTGATTCGAATTACGGTCCTAAATTCATCGGGGAAAATGATAATTCTCGTAAAATGTACGGAGAGCCACCTAGAAATGAGTTTGGACTGCTTTTACATAAAACAGAACTGTAACAGGATGGAAATAATCACCTGAAGTTATCACTAACCCTTAAAAAATATATAAGGAGTACTCTCATATAAGTGTAGGTGAAATAAGCATAGTAGCGGAGAACATTAGAAGCATTGGAAATTGAATACAGCAGAAATTACAGAGAAACAAATGAAGTCCTATGGAAGCTAATGAAAGGGCGAGGATGGGAAGAAAGAGAGGAGGCAGATGATAAAAGCTAATTAAAGAGGGAACTCAATGACAATCGAGGATGATATGAAAATTGGCTCTATGGAAGTCAACGAAACAATAGGGAAACGAATGACGGTCGCTCTCATCATACTCATTTGTACAATACAGATAGGTTAAAAACCTGGTGATAGTGTTCGACATAATACAAATAGTATGGTCAATGATAGGGCTTGTTTTTAAATTCATAGATGCGATAGATGTTTGTCTGATTACATTTATGGTTTATCGTTACGAATTTAAGAAGTCTGTTGGTTCCTCTGCTGTTCTACAAGATGGCTTTTTTGTGCATTATATATATACTTTGTACATCTTTGACAAGATGTTGCATATACAACTAGTTCCATCTTAATCATTCTTTAAACTATATTGAAACGTAAATAATCGCATCCTTTGTGTTCGTTGATGGTTGCATTATAAATTATAAAAACATTATATTCCCCATTGTTAGTTGCCATTTACTTCCTTTCTACGAGGTTATGGACATTTGAACGACCCGCTACTGTCATCGGAACTTGATCGTGTATTAATCGCGATGTAAAGCATTGGAGATCCATCGGTGAATTCAAAACGGATTGATGGAAGTGTGATTCCATCGAAGAATTTAAAAACGTGCCCCTTTCCCATTGCATTCGAACGATAAACCAAGTGTAACTTCTAGGTATTTAACGTGACGCACGAATTCTCAGGGATATCCTGAAATGCGGTATTGTACTCCAATGACGTCGGTGGAAATGATAATCTCTCATAAGATGCAACCTCTGGTCAGTCTCATTTTCCTTCTTTCCTTTCTCCATTTCATGTGCTCCTCTCGCCTTTTTCCAATTCTCTCATCTCTTATACGAGATCTCATACTATTAAAAGAGTACCATTTCTCTGGTTTCTTATCCTTTTTTATTTGTAAGGATTTACAGACGTTCTTAGGATGATGATGTTTTGGTTTTTATAATAATTTCCCCTTCTGTATTTTGTGGGTATCCTCGCCATTCGAGCCACGCGTGCCCTTTTCGAGCCGAGAGGTTGTCTCTTTATTAAGCAATTATTGACATTTTACAATAATCTATTCAGTGATTAATAATTTAAAATGCAATAATCTCTTTTATCACATTACCCTTTCTTTAATAAAGGGAATATTGTTCAATATGAACGTTAACAGTAGGTCATGGAACGTGATTCTGGTAGACGTTCATGGATTCCGATTTCCATATGTATATTCTATTTATATCTTATGTCATTCTCTTATAATCGATTAAATATATAAAGAATAAGCCATGTTTACGGTTAGTTACAGTTATTGCCATTCTTGCTCGCTGGCAGTATTGCCAGAGCTGTCGTCTAGTTTTAGATTTAAAATAATAGATTACTTAATTAATAGACAAGATTAAAATCTTATGTATGTAATCTTATTACCTTTCACTGCAACGCAAATTATAGTTTTGGTCAGGTCTTTAACAAAATGAGGCAATTAATTAAGGAAATATTTTAGGATTTTTGCTATTCAGTTAATTTAGAAATGAATAGCTAAATTGCCCGCTGATTCTCAATGGGGAAAATAGATGTAGGATTAAATTAGTAATGCTATTTATGTAGAAGTGAAATTATCCTCTCTAAAGGTTTTAGAAGCAAATATAGGTATTCCAGACCCTCCGAGCCTTTAGGTTGATCACTTAATTTTTTGTATAAAGGTATGCATTTAAGCTTTCATTTTATGAAAATGAGCCAGGAACGATATTCATAATATTTGGATGGTAAATACGTACAAATATAACTCTAAAATCGTATTTGTATGAATTTAATGATATTGATAATATGATTGAAGTTGCTTTTATACGAATGCAGAAGATTAAGGAGCTTTGAAAACCCAAATAGGTCCCAAGCAAACCTTTACTGATAGATTGCAACCGTTTCTATTACTCCCATTCCATTATTTAAATCCAGTGGGGTTTAAATCTCTTGGAGGAGAACTTCGTATTATTATGGAAAATGAAAAGTCCTGATATATATATATATATATATATATATATATATATATATATATATATATATATATATATATATATATATATATATATATATATATATATATATATATATATATATATATATATATATATATATATATATAAAAATCACTTATGTTATAATCATAATAGGATTCAAGAGTCAATTATTTGGTAATTGTTAAATTGTTGCAAGAAAACATTATTGAGTCCGACTCCATGGCTGGAGAGGATATATCTTAAGAGAGATGCAATATATGGTATACAAATTTCGATAGATATCATTGCATGTTACGGGAGCGTCTCTTCTAACTTTCTAGTACAGAAAAAGAATAGAGAAGAGTATCGAAGAAAGTTCAGTGTATCCCGTTCATTTCTTGAAGAAGAGTGATTAAAGTTCCCTGGTCCAGATTCAATTAGGAAGCGGACAGCTTCCGGTATAAGACTTAATCAGGACTTCTATTCTAACGCAGCATTATAACCAGCAATTGTCGATTTCACAAAATTATTTTCAAACCATTCGAATATTAACCTTCAACAGGACATTTATTCCGCTCTATTGTCGACCCTTAATAATATTTGGGAATGGCTTTGAAGTTTAACGCAAGAAAAAGCAGCTCAAACGACACCCTAAGTATTAATTCTCATAATTACTGTAAAGTGCTTAATTATTAGAAATACTTCACAATTATCTTCAAATTGCTGTATTACTTTGCATGTAATCAATGATTGCTAAATTCAAGATCTTGATTGTTATATGAAAACAGTCTATGAATAGAAAAACAACGAAGAGAGGCGTACTCTTTTCTAGTGAAAAGTTTTCGCATAGCGCGCAGGTGCTTATGCAAACCACTCCTTCAGAAGGTAACGGGATGTGAAAATAAATGTAACTAAAAATAACTAATTAACTAACAGCAACTAATTAAAATAATTTTAAAAACGAATTGATTTTTGCAATCTTAATCACCACGAACGAACATATAAATGTCCTTTTCTAAATCGGTTTGTTAAAGAAAAACTCCATAATGGCTGTAATTCTGTTCCCGCAATTTAAATATCATCGTTCACATTCGCTAAAATCTCAGTAAATTGCCTCCTCCTCATAAATTCTGACGTTAGTACACTTATTAATTCGGTATGGATTTAAAATCCACGTGTATTCTTATGGGAAAAATGAAAGTATCGGATTCAACAATCACCTCGGTCGTCAGGGGGACTGGTTGTTTACTACGGCGAAATTTTACAAAATTTTCGTTTATTTTGTCATATTTCTCGTAATTTAGATTCGAAAATTATATTTTACGATAGTAAAAAGATTCTTCATTTAATTTACCTTCGTTTGGTACTTTTCTTGACTTCGTAGGACCATTATTTCCAATTTAATTATGTAAAAGTAACAAAGCCTGCAGGGTGCAAAAACGAACTTTACGTGTATTCCTTATGGAAACGTATTATTGAGTCCTAGGTTCGAACCCGAGCCTTCATAAAGATGGGAATAGTTTTCGTGGGGCTTTCAGCATATTAGAAATAGAATGCAGTTTGTCTCATGGTTCTACGACAAATAGTTTCCAAGATAAAGGGGGGACGGACAGACAGACAGACGGACTCACCGCTAATTATATATAAGATAATTATTTTTCTTCGTGCCAAAAAAGAAATCCGATTAGAAGGTCCATTACTTACAAATCGTTGCCTATTATAAATGTCTGCGCGGGAAAATTTCTGTATTGTAAAAATTTTACCTTAAAGGCTGAATGGATTCAGTGTGTAGAAATTCGCTAATTCTATATTTTCGTTTCATAATACAGAAGGTTTGAGTAACAAGAGAAAGCCTGAAATGTTTGCTTTTAAGTCAAAAAATATAGAATATTTGAAAGGAATTTCGCTAGTTCTAGCTTTTATTTCTTGATAATATTACCTTTTTCTCGGTGCTATGTCTTCGAAAACTCACAGTTTTTACCGACCAGTCATTTTGTAAATACACTCGTCAACGTCAGCGCTAAACCAACGGTAGGATAAGTCCAAAGAGGCAAGCAAAAGGTAAAAAATGCGAAAGACCTCGAATTTCAGTGATCAACATCAAAGGTCTTCTTCCAGCCAAGGTCATTTCCTCAATTTATTTCGGTGCCAGTGAACGGCTCTTTCGAAATGGACGCGTTCCCGGCGATCTCATACAATCGAATTATTCGATTATGATATATCGACCAGAAGCACTAGTCTTTATGTAGTATTGTTGGTGGTGATGTCGTTTTATGTTTACAAAAGAATATGTTCGATAAATGTCCTTAATCATAGAATATGAAGTTAACTTTTTCACGTTAAACAGCGAAGGTTTCTTTTGCAGCTGAATTATTGTCGAGAACCGGCCGAAGAAGGAATCGAAACTTTACTCTGAAAAGGTTACGTTACGTTTCCTTCAAAAAACATAAGATATGTTTGCTTACATATTAGCGAGATCTTTCGTTCTCATTTTCCCAATGTTTACAGAATGAGTCACCAAAATTACTTTATGTGTATGATTCTTTTGTTCTGTTTTTACTATACCTTATCTTTGCGTGTCTGCTCTATCCGCTGCATGTTAACCACCGAGAATTTGTTTTCGAGAATTATTTGTATCGCCAGGTAGTGGTTATTTTATTCTTTAATTGAGAATTATATTCGCCGTTCAGTCGGTCGGCTTACTCTTAGGTTTTAGTGTTGCGTTTGGTTTGCACGTAAACGAGCGCTGTTCTTTGAAGTTCAGTTGATGAACCATAAGGATGAGTTTACTTTGACTTTTCGCTTTACTCATTATATTATGATTATCTGAAATTCTGAATGTGTGCAAGCGTATTTTGTAAGAACAGATATTATGTTTAGGATTTGTGATTATTATTTAATATTATTTTGTAGTAGTTGGCTATTTCATACTTATGTATCGGCGAATGATGTTTGCTTACATTGGCATTTTCGACGCTATGGCTAAGTTGTTGATGAGGAAAGGTGTCATAAAACTGAAAGCTTAAAATCATTGGTTAAATAACTTGATTTTGAATAATCTCGTGACAATTTTCAAATCATCGTTTCTTTGATATTCGATAATATACTCATCTTTGGACTCGGATATATTGAAATTTATTAGGTATCTTGTCTATGGAATATTGAAATCATGGGGATATTTGTTGAAAGGTTGAAGTGGTGTCAATTTTGTAAGGTTGTGAACTTCTAGTTATTCTTTTATAAATTCAATATTATCAATTAGTTTATTTCCATTTATATGGGTCACATTATTTTTGGAAATCCTGTACATAATATTTTATTGAAAAATATTCATGTACAAAAATAAAATTGTCAGATGTAGGTTTGAATTAATGGAATAACTTTGAAGTCGGTGGTAAACAGCATGAAATCTTGTTCAAACTTATCCTTATTTTGGCATATCCATGAACAGTCTTGAATTAATGTATTCAGAATGCTATATTTTACTTGTTTACTGATTTACGTAGTAATCTGTGCAGAGCCTGTTCTTGCTATTTTTTTTTAGAAAATGTGACGCCCTCCTTTAGCAGATATTAAGTATTTTGCAATTCTCTTGTTCTTTAATATCTAATAATTCAAATGACATGCACAGTAAATTGATAAATTGAAGTGAAAATGCAGAATAATCCTTAAACAATAGCAAAATCAATAAATATAGTAGTATTGAAAAGGGAGAATGTAGAAGTGCTAAGTTCAGAATACGTTGTGCAAAAGAATTGTTGATTTGGTGCGATGAATGAGTCATTAGAAAGTGAAAGGAAATGCAGTAAATATTGGATAAAAGAACGGAGGGATACAAGTCTATCGTAGGGAGCTGAGTGGACTAATGGTAATGGTATCATTGCGTCTAAATACAAGGTAATAAATTTAAAACTGAGAGAGGTCAGCAATTGATATGAGTTGACCTGGCTTAGTTTGCCAATCAGTAAATGAAAGTTTTTTGTAATTTTCACAATATTCAAATGAAAGGCTGAAACCTGTTGTTTGTTAAAATATTGTGGAAAGTACAAAGTTCACCTTTTATTTATTTTTGAGAAAGGACAGAAAGTGTATGATTGTCAAACGCTCAGGAATAAAAGTAGCTATTATTATTAAGAGGTGGTTCAGGGAAATTTGAATATTGAGCTGAAGATGTTGCTTTGTGTTTCTTGGCTGGGTAGTTCGCAAACTCTTAACAGCAGCCTTATCCAATGATCAGGTGGATACCTCACACTTAAGAAAGTGTAAATCTGAAGACTCTCTCTCTATGGTGAATGTTTTGGGAACCTAAGATGCTCACCCCATTTAAGGAGTTATTAATAAGCAGCAAGTTTCCCTCAAAGCTTGGCATCTGATGACTCTCATAAGTTTTTTAATGCAGCTCAACAGATCTTTAAGCAACTAAAATTTGTTGAGAAATTTCAACTGCTTTATTTTAGATATCTTTATTATATTATTGGTAATTAATTCAACAGTGTGATAACAAAGTTCATTCAGCTATTTAAGTGTGGATTTTTGTGTGATTAATCTTAGAATCCTCTTTGAATTGATAATAATTTGTTATTTTTGCAGTGATGAAAGGCACGGCAGCAAAAGCATACCGAAGGGCAGCCAAAGGACCTTGCTCCATTGCCTCTAAAAGGGCTGCAGCTCCACACAAGAGGATTATCACATCAGGTATTTATCATTTACAAATTTTGAAAGTGATGATAATCAGAATTTAACCCCTTTTCTGTACAAAAGACAGAACATCATGTACTGATGATGCAGGTATATGTGATTAGTGGAACCATAAATCTCCTTCTAACCCTTAGCTCTGAGGGACCTTATCCTTCCCTCAACTATACCACAGAAGAAACTCCATTCACAGTCCTTATTACAGATTGTGGTATGACAAAAACATTATTTGCTGTATAGATTATTTTTATTTATTTTTATCATTTATGAAGTTATTTCTTTACTTTTGCCAGTGTCTCAGGTATAGTAATTCAGGTATAGTAATTAATAAAAAAAAATTACCAACTAACATATAATGTGAATCTTTCATTTTGATGACAGTATTTATTTTTTTGAAAATATTTTATTATCTAAATTTCCCTTTTAAAATTACACAATATTCTGCTCCTGCATATCAATAAATATAAATACAAAAGTGAATGATTTTGTCCATGCTTGTGTATATTTATTAGGACTACTGTATTCATTCGTTTTTCTTTGTAATTCTGGGCCACATGCTTTTCAAGGGCCTCCTGATGGTTTCTGATTAAGCTTTGGTTTCAAAAGGAAGGTAATAATCTCTGGAAAATGAATTTATTGACAAAAACTTTGTGTTTCAGGTGCTGTGATAGCCTCATCCCGGCTTTCAGAAGACTCAAGGGGAGCAGTGAGTGGCATTGTGGGAGCATTGGACACCTGTGACAATTCCAATGACTCTGGCCTTGGATTTGACCACGCTTCCGAAAGTCACAAGGTCTCTTCTATCTCACACCCAGCACATACCAATGGTCATCTCTTACATTTTGATAATCAAGAGGTAACTCTCTTCACTTTATTTCTCTGTGCTGTTTTTATAAAAAAACTATGCTTTATTAAATATAAATTGTACTTTATGAGTACTGCTGTCTATCTATAGATTACATGCCTTTCAGTATGTATTCCTAATTAAGATCGGGTGAAGACAGACTTTGTGGTTGTATTTCAATTCTATGAGAAAGCAACTTTATGATGAAAATTTGGAAATAATTTTGTGGATTTGATTGATTTACTTTAATATTTTTAACAACATCATACCCTTTATGGAAATGATAAAAGCAGTACATCAATATTTTATCATCTAAGACTATGTTGTTGAAAGCTAAACTAATTTTTGTACAGCTTCCAAGATTTAGCTTGGGAATTTACTTGGGATGAGAGACTTGACGTTTTTACTTGGGATGAGAGACTTAACGTTTTTTTAAAGATATTACATATTCATATATAGGTAAACATTTAAATACCAAATTTGAAAGAAAAACGTCTGGAGTCAACCAACGCTTTAGAAAGTCATCCTTTTTAAATTTATGTGCTGCATAAATCATGATGTTATGTCCAAGAGAATGAAATATTCCAATTATTTCCAAGATAATACCATTCACCAAAAATCAAGACATTGTATCTAATCAATTCTCTTACGCATGCATTTGCAGACTACATTGATTACCAACCCAGTTTCTCTTAAAAGCAATTAGTGTTGACCCTATCCAATCTTATTAAATTTTGTACTTGCTTGCTAATTTGTATTACTTATTTTTAGTTTACAACATGTACTAAAAAGGGTTTAAAGTCTGATAGTATTAAATGAATACATGAACCAGCAAATTATTAGAAAACTTGGTAGGGGTATGTGTGGAGCTAACAATTGGGGAAAAGTTAGGATTGTCATACATGCAATTTTGGTTAAAATTATTATATTTAAAAATTTTTAATCAGACCATCGAGGTCATCCTTAAAATTAAATCACTTAATGATTGGTGCATGTGGTAGATTTGGATTTGTCTTTAGATTAGTCATTTGGATTTTATAAGTCTGGATTTTATGCTGTAAAAGAGATTTTGGATACTAGGTTATGTTTCTTTGTAATTTTCAGGAGTCTTGGGACTGTTCAGAGGTTAAAAGGCAGCGTTTGGGTATAAAGGTTGAGAAATCAGATGAGTTGAAGGCTGAAGACAGTTTCTCGGTTTTCTCTGTCAGTTGTCGTAATGGCTCTGAGGTCACTGGTCTAGGGTAAGTGCTTCAAGTGTTTTCCTTCATAGATAATAATTTATTCACCAATTGGTTACTAATGGAAACATGGATGTAACTGAATACAAATATCATAATATATGAATCAAACTCAAATATATGCTAATGATCTTTAAGTGCTAAATATATTCAATTAGCTTGTATGGGATGTGAAATTTCAAGGTTATTGGCACGAAATTTCAGAAATGTAAATACCTTTAGATATTTTGAGGTATACTCACCATTCACACCATTATATTACCTGCAAACATGGTTTTCTCTTTGCCAACCTTCAGTTGCATAGATTAGGCCCACACCACTTTTTCTTATTGCTTTAATTATAACACAAGAGTTTAGGTGGAAAAAGGGACCCACATGGGCCCTTTCCCCCCCCCCCCCCCCACAAAGATCACTCTAACTATTAATATCAACGCACTTATTTTTCAAAAATAATATTTATTAGAGTGCTAATAAATAACTTGTTATAATAAGAGTGCATTGAAGGTCAACAAAGTAACTACAAAAGCCTTGCAACACATCATCTCTAGAATTGAGGAGAACCTTTTAAAGTAATAATTTTAAAGTATAGAATTTGCACTAGAAAAAGAATTTGGGCAAAGTTTGCGTAATTCCATTTGTTAGAATGTTCTACATCAAAATTATTAAATATGTTCCTCATTACAGGCAGCAAACAGCATCAGCAGTTGTTCCTTCTGGTATGGTGAGACCAGTTGGCCAAAGTAAGGTGATGCCAGTTCCAGGCAAGTCCCAGAGTATGAAGCGCAAGGCATTGCAATCTCATACCTCAAATGGCTTATCATCATCAATGTTACTTCCACCTCGTGGGCCAGATGGTAATTATCCATTGACGGCGCAATTGCCTTCGAGTACTCTGATCAAGAATGAAGGCACTGCACCCACTTTGGCTCAGCTTCTCATCTTAGCACAACCAGAGTCACAGCACCGAGCCCGTTATCAAACAGAGGGCAGCAGGGGAGCTGTGAAAGATCGAAGCGGAAATGGTTTTCCTATTGTCAAGGTACACTTTTGTTTCTTATATTAATTGTGGTGGATAATCTATCATGATAGCTCTCTTGCTTTCTTGATAGATAATCAGTGAAATTTTATCATACATACTATTTCTGTGAATAGAAATGCTACCCTGCCAGGAGCCCCACCTCCAATGAGCAGGATGTTCATTCTTAAAAGCTATTATTTAGAATTTATTAATTTTTATTGTAAAAACCTGAAAAATAGGTAGACATATACATTATATTATACATATACATTATTTAAAGCTTCAGCATTAATTAGTTTACTATTACCAATGAATCTGTTTTTCATCAAGTATTTGTTTACCAAACTAGCCAACAGTAACCATACTGGGATTGGAATTATAGAGATTTACTGGGAATTTTATTGGTTTTAGTAGAAGTTTTGGTATTGGCTGGAAAGATCATGCCCTGTGCTTACTTCTCATCAGTTAAAAATTAGTTCAACTTCCTTATTTGTCTTTCCAGTAAAAATTGCTCCATATTAGAGTGAAAAGGATGAATATGAAGGAATTAACATAATAAGATGCTCTCTTTGTAAAACTAGATCAATATTTTAAAAATACCATGAAGTGCACACAGCATTAGGCAACAATTGTTTGAGGACTCTTGAGGGTTGAGGATATCTAAATCTGTTGCTAATAAAGCAACTTAAGCAGATTCCTGTTTAAGATGTGAGGCACTTATTTAAAAATTAAAGAGCTAAGAAAACCCTTTTTTTTCTTTATCTAATGTAAAAGAAGAAGGATTTTGTAATATTCTGGTGGTGGCACTATTCTACTTATGACATGGTTTTTGCTGAAAAGCATTTTAACCAGATTTTACTGTATGTAGTTTATAAAATACTTGTAGATTCCGTGGAAATGGTGAGTGAGATTGGCGAAGCTGAGCTAATGCGGTTCATATTAAAATAAGTGGGAAATTCCATTTAGAATAAGTTTTTAAAAGATAGTCCTTAATCTTCTTTAGCACACTGCTTAACCCTTAAGATGCAGGAGTATATTTTTTCGCAACAACTGTGTGTGGGAGGAAAGTTAGAGAAACCTTCCCTTCTCCTGGTGTGTCCGACTAGTCGCAGCAGGTAGAAAATCCCCATAATCCGGGTAGACCTTTTCCGATGACTGCGGTCAACGGTTATTGTTTTGGTTGCTTCTCTAACGTAGAAGCAACTGCCAATGATTTAATTGTTTACTAACGATTTTTGATTAAAATTGGTGTCCTATTTCTTTTCGTTGCTGTTTGCTGATTAATTTGATACCAAACAGTTAGTAGATATATTGATATTTGGAAATATGAAAGTACGTATGCACTTTCAATTCCTGCAAATCTTAGAATTACCCGGAGGCCGGAAATCACATAGACAGGGTTTTCCACATTTAGGACAATGAAAAAGATTTTGCGAGGGTGCGTCTCGTTCACAGGCAGGGCCATAAAATTGGGGAAGGCCAAGTATGGGGGAGGAAGAGCAGGTAAAACGTTTAAAAACGTTTTACCTGCAGTTCGCTTAGGAAAACGTTTTTAAACGTTCCCCGCAGTTTAAGGGTTAAGATACTTTCATCATGCTCAATGGGGGTTTACTAGGTATAATTTTATATCACTTAATTTTGGAAGTTATCATTTCTATTTTAAACCAATCCTTGGATTAAAATCATATATTAATCTGAAATTAATTTTTCTTATTTTTGCAGTTGGTTGGATTCAATGGAACAGCCAAGTTACAGGTGTTCATTGGTACGGATTTGGGTCGTGTGGCCCCTCATATGTTTTATCAAGCATGTCGGGTCTCTGGCAAAAACTCAACTCCTTGTTCAGAGTTGAAAGTGGATGGCACAATTCTCATTGAAGTTGACTTTGACCCTTCAAAAGATATGGTCATAACGTAAGTTGCTTTCCATTATTTATTGTTGCAATCGTTGTGTGATTCAGAAATCTTGTTTCATTAAATCAATCAAGGAAGTCATTCTCATCAAATATACTCATGTCAACCTCAATTATAGGTAGACCCATGAATATTCATAGAAAATTTCTCTTTCTCGCACTCATTGATTTCCTGCTTTTTACAAGTTATGCAATTTACAATACACAATAGTCCTCAATTTAAGAGTTTACTTATCGAAGGAGACATGTACCTTATTTCTTAGAGTAGGAGACAATTTTTTTCAACATGGCTGGCTCTGCAATATTGAAAGAGATGTGATTGAGATTTTTTACTATCTCAATCAAGTGGAATATACGATCTTAACAATTTGGGACGTATAAAATGAAACTAAAATTAAATGGTACCATAACTTAACTTTAATCAGTTCTCTTGAATTTTCTTTGTTGAATCTGTCATACCAAAGTTAGAGTACATCTCACATGTTGATAATTACATGTATTAAAAATATCAGTAGGAGCAAGATAATGTCAAGAATACTGATTTATAAATTTTGTTAGAAAGTTAACATGATTAGAAATTAAAGTATGAAATAAATTTACTCAATTTAAAAAATATATAGGTATGTCAATATCTTTGTTTTGTTGAAATCAAGCAGAGTGAATATATTTCTTACACAAAGAGGTAATAAAGTGAGTGTATACATCTGCTTTAGGATTAAATTTTTCTGAATATATTTTTTTAGTTTGCCTTGCTAAATCACTCTTAGATTCTAGAAATATATATTCAGTTGTGACATCACTCAATTGGTTAGCACTATTTTGTCACTCAACCAGTTGTTGATCACTCAATAGTTGTAGAACCATGTTGAGTGTATCTATTCCATCCTTGAAATGCATCTTTGTGAAATGGACCATATATTTCAGATGTGACTGTGTTGGAATCCTGAAAGAGCGCAACGTGGATGTAGAGCATCGATTCCCAGACCAGTCGCCTGGCAGGAGCAAGAAGAAGTCCACTCGTTGTCGGATGGTGTTTAGGGCCAACCTACAACTTCCCAATGGCACCATGGAAACACTTCAAGCTATCTCACAGCCTATTGTGTGCAGTAAGTTTCATTTGTTAAACTCACAGTTACTTCTTTGTTGCTCAAAGTTTTAAGCATAGTATAACCCTGTGTACTATTTGACTTTAATGAATGTACATTTTTGTAGATATATGTAAAATTTAACACGCATTCTCCTAGTCCTGGAAATGTGAATTTCTTTCTTACACTGGAATCTGGTGTTATTTGCTAAAGGATTGTTCAAAATTTTCTTATTTATTTGGTAATCTTAGGTGAATTTTATGACAAAAGTTCATCTACAAATTGTTTTCATGGAAAATATTCATTGTTGTGGTTGAGAAATTGCATCTTCTTATTCATTGATGCATTTCTTAATTAATAGTTAGTGTTTATGATAGTTGATGCATTTCACTATGTATGACGCATTAGCTAATATGCATGTAGTATAGGAGAAATATCCCTTTAGATAAGGAAAAATAACCTTTCATACTGTTAAACCCAGTTTTTACTTTAAGTAGGCTAAAGAATTTTTGGGTTATTAAATATCTTCCAGCTGGGTATAAAATTTTTTATTGTTTTATTATGAATAATAACTAAAAAATAATAAGGAGAATGTCTTTTTAATGTATTTATATTTTATAAATATTGTTTATATGAGTAAAAGTTACTTGCATACTGCAAGCTATCAGTTGAATGCAGTATTGTACCAAGGATTGGCTCAAAACAATGTTCAAAACTTCGTGCAAAAGACCGCCTGGGGTTGAATACAGGACCCGTTCATGAAAGACAATGGCATACGAATGGTAGATAAGTGCCACTCTGATGTGTTTCAAAGTTTTAATTCAGTATCTTATCAGGAAGGTCCTAAAACAAGATTCCGTTTTCCCCGTTTGAAATGCACGGTGGAATCGGAATAACACTGTTGCATCGAACCAAGGACCACTGGAGGAACGGTGAAATTCATGAAAGAATGTTTTCTAACGCTTCTGTCACCTTTCCGGGTTTTATCTTTCCAGCTTATCGGTAAGGCATTGAAAAAAAATTTTCAAAAATTGCAGCAATGCATTTCTTATGGAAAAATTTCGCATCCACCTGGAGTTGAACTCACGGTTATTTGGCAACATTTCTTCCATAAGAACCGTTGAAGACTACCTCAACTTCAACCTCCGATATATTGGTTCCTCCATCTTACCGATAAGTGCCTCAAAATAATTTTTAAAAATCCGCGCAATGCATTCTTATGGGAAAATTGCGATTTTTGGGATATTCTGGTATCGAACCCATGATAGCTGGGGTCGATGCCTGAATTATTCTGGCATTTACAGGGTGGGGCCAGTACGTTGTAAAAATTTCACGTTGATGGCCTTTGTGGAACATGCTTTGAATTCGTATCCCCTATAAATAGGTATATCCGGAGAGTTAGCTATCTATTATACGAGTAAAAGTTGCTTGCATACTGCAAGCTATCCATTGAATACAGTATCATACCAATAACTGCCTCAGTTCAAATTTAAAAATTCGCGCCAAAGACCGCCTGGCGACGAACTAGGAACCTCATCGTGAGAGAAGACAGCAAAATAATATTAGATAAGTGCCATCCTTACTTGTTCCAAAGTTTCGATTCAATATCTTATCGGGAAGGTCCCACGCCTCTGTCACCATTCGGGGTTTTATCTTTCCAGCTTATCGGGAAGGCATTTAAATAAATCTTCAAAGATTTCCGCAATGCATTTCTTATGGAAGAATTTTGCATCCACCTGGCATCGAACTCACTGTCATTTGGCTACATTTTTTCCATGAGAAGCATAGAAGACTACCTCAACTTCAACCTCCGAAATTTTGGTTACTCTATCTTAACGATAAGTGCCTCAAAATAATTTTCAAAAATCCGCGCAATGCATTCTTATGGGAAAATTGCGATTTTTGGGAATCGAACATTTGATTGAACCCATGATAGCTAGCGTCGAAGTCTGCATTATTCTGGCATCTAGAGTGTAGGGCCATTACGTCGAAAAAATCTGACGTCGACGGCGCTTGTGGAACATGGTCAGAATTCGTATCCCCTATATATATATAGGTATATATATAGGTATATCCGGAGAGTTAGCTATATATATATATTATATATAGCTATATATATTATATATAGCTATATATAATAGATATATCAAATTTATTTCTATATAAATTTATTTCTTATTAAAGTCTAAAAAAATGTAACTTTTAATTAAAGGAATTTATAAGCAATTATATTTTGTGAATTTTCATTTTCAAGACTATTATTTTTATTTGTTTTATTTCAAACATTCATTCTGTTTTATAATATTGAATACACAGGGCCTTAGGATAGACAAGTGAGCAAATTTGGTGAAAGTGGTATCATGTTCAATTCACAGTGGAGTCTCATGTTGACCTCAGATGGTGAAGCATTGTAATCATTACCTCTACAATATTTAAACAGGATGTGCACATAAGCCTATGTCATATTTAGAGTCTTAAAAATATACTCTTAACCTCTTTTAGACCTCAAATTGGGTCAGTCCTCCCTACGTCCTTTGCCCACAAAGTTTCCCAAATAACTTGAGAAAATATTCTGGCGAGATAGCTTAATGGACAGAGCACCCAACCGGTAATTGGGAGACCTGTGTTTGTTTCCCGGTCCGTTCGGACTGTTTTCATGCCTATTCTTCCTTGGGATTTTTCCTGGGTGCCACATGCCATTTCGTACAAAAACACCTAAAACCCATTCCTTGCTAATATATTTGAGTAAAATTTTTGTATCAAATGTAGTTTTAACTCTCTTTATGCTTGCTTCCTCAGCTCAGCCTCCTGGCGTTCCAGAGATCTGCAAGAAGTCTCTGACAAGTTGTGTTTGTTCTGGGGGTGCAGAGTTGTTCATTCTGGGCAAGAACTTTCTGAAGGACACCCGTGTGGTGTTCTCTCTGGATGATGGACTCTCTGAGGATGAAGATACTCCTGAGCACCAAGACGTGTCTTGGCAGGAACAAGTTGTTCCAGACAGAGAGTTTCTGCAGCCGGTCAGTTTTTCCACCAATTGCCACATGTAACCAATTGAAAAATTAACTGGGCTTACATGTGCATTTCTATTTACTGTAACAGGTGCTATATATATATATATATATATATATATATATCCCCTTGTGGGTATCATCTTCGAAGCTTATCCAGCAAAATTCTTAAAAATTGCCACAATACATTTCTTACGGAGAAATTATCATCCATGTGGCATCGAACTCACGGTCATATGCAACCTTTCTTCCACTGGTTCTATAGAAAACTACTTCAAACGTAAACGCTGTGATTTTGAATAGTGTGTAAATGACCGCCTGGCGTCAAACACAGGACCCGTTCGTGAGAGACAATGGCATGGAAATGTTAGATAAGTGCCACTTTCACGTGTTTCAAAGTTTCAATTCAGTATCTTATCGGGAAGGTCCTAAAATAAGATCCGTTATTCCAGTTTGAAATGCATGGTAAAATCAGAATGACACTCTTGCATTGAACCAAGGACCACTAGAGAAGCAGTGGACGTCATGAAAGAATCTTCTCAAACGCCTCTGTCACCATTCCGGGTTTTATCTTTGAAGCTTATCGGGAAAGCATTTAAAAAAATCGTCGAAAATTTCACCAATGCATTTCTTACGGAATCATTTCGGATCCACCTGGCATCGAACATATGGCCATTGGTAACATTTCTTCCTAAAGTACTATGTAAGACCATGTCATCTGCAAAGACTGTAATTTTGATTGCTCTATCTCATCGAGAACGGCCTCAAAACAGATTGCAAAAATACGTGCAAAACACCGCCCAGCGTCGAACTCAGGACCCTTCCGTGAGAGAAGATAGCAAAATAATATTAGATAAGAGCCATCCTTACTTGTTCCAAAGTTTCGATTCAATATCTTATCGGGAAGGTCCCACGCCTCAGTCACCATTCCGGGTTTTATCTTTCCAGCTTATCGGGAAGGCATTTAAAAAATCGTCAAAGATTTCAGCAATGCATTTCTTATGGAAGAATTTTGCATCCACCTGGCGTCGAACTCACTGTCATTTGGCAACATTTCTTCCATTCGTAATATAGAAGACTACCTCAACTTCAACCTCGGAGATTTTGGTTCCTCTATATTACCGATAAGTGCCTCAAAATAATTTTCAAAAATCCGCGCAATGCATTCTTATGGGAAAATTGCGATATTTGGGAATTTCTGGCATCGAACCCATGACACCTAGCGTCGATGTCTGCATTATTCTGGCATCTAGAGTGTGGGGCCAGTACGTCGAAAAAATCTGACGACGATGGCGCTTGTGGAACATGGTCAGAATTCGTATCCCCTATATCTATATATATACGAGTATATCTATATAGGTATATCCGGAGAGTTAGCTATATATAATAGATACATATATATATATATATATATATATATATATATATATATATATATATATATATATATATATATATATATATATATATATATATATATATATATATATTTTACTCTTTTTGCTGCTGAATACTTTCCCTGTATTTCAGTTTCAGATTTTAAGTGCTTTTGGTGTTGAATGATAGCATGGAAACTATTCTATTTTACTGAATGCAGTTTCTTTGTCTGTCTTCAAGAAGTTGTTTATTTATTTAGTAGTAAAATAATGATACAGTAAAATTGTTTAAGATGCTTTTCAGGGAACTTTATGAAAACCACATTATATTACTGTTATAATCATGATATGACAATTTTTCATTTCTTTCATGTTGACTTCTTTGCTCTTCAATTTCTAAGTAATTACTTAACTCCTTGAAATGGAAATGGTCTTTCCTTAGTTTTCTTTATTAGCAACAAGTAATGATGGGGTATCTAGAAAGTGTTTTAAGTTTCATTGTGTAATGCTGGTATCCTTTCCATTACTTTTTTTAGAATTGTCGGCTTTTTTGATGAAGAGCCTCTTTTTTTACTTCATTTTGGTCCTTTTTCATATGCAATGAAGAAAATTTCTAGATAAAGAATTAGGGAATATTTAGAAAATTTTCAACAGCAGTGGTGCCATCATAGATCTTTCCTTGACAACACCGAATTGCCACTCTGATTAATGCAATATGTTTAGAATTTGAGATTGCAATGAAAGGGAACATTGCTAAGTGACCTTACATTCTGCCCCTGAGATTGTTATTCTGTTTCATTATTCAATTTGTTTTCACTAATCTCCATAATCGTATTGAAAGTAATTATTTAATGGAGTTTGCAAAAATGCCAAGCAGAAGGAGAAAATCTTCTTTAGCTGTGGCTGGGAATTGGTTATTTTTTCTTTAATAATTACAACATTTGATCAACATCCTTTTGTTATCCTGAAAGCTCTGTATTATAATTTCTTCCATTAAGTTTCTCAGAAATCATTTGGTATCATTATAGCAGATATTTAAAAGATTTTCTATGCTTAGAATAAGTACAAACCATGAACATGAACAAACTTTTCATGGAGGCTTTGAGAATAGATGATCATTAAAAAGTAATTCTTTTTCTAATTATTACGATTAATCTCTAAGAGACACCCTGTGTGCTCACACACACACACATATATATGTATAATTGCACTTCTTATAGTCATGCAATGTGCTGCTTTTTGTGAATCACTGAGGCATCTCTATCCTTTCCTTCAGACCCACCTTGTTTGTGTGGTCCCTCCATTTTGTCGGAGGGACATTGTGGATCCAGTTCAGGTGAAGCTACTAGTGACCTCAAGTGGCAAGAAGAGTGAAGCTCATACGTTCACTTATACTCCAGAGGGAACCCCTTCTCTTGTGAGCGGAACCAACTCCCCAACTTCCCCAGCTACGACCTTATCGCCACCCGCCACCTGCATAGGTAAGAGCGGTTGAGGAGAAGAAAGAGAGAGGGCCAGGGAGGGACAATATGGGAGGGCAACCAGAGGTCTTCAAAAGGATCTACACTCTTGTCAAAATTTCATCTCTCTTAAATTCTCATTTCAACATTTTCTGAGTAATATTCTCAAGTGTCTGTGTTTACGTAACTTTGAATTGCAAATGAGTCAGCTCATTGGCTCCAAGATAAAATAAACAAAAACACACAAGGATGTTATTGATGAAAAGTAAAATTGTATTTGAGAATTGAGGATTGTTACTTGACATTTCGCTGTTCAAATTATGTTTGGCCACTGTAAATGTGGGATTGGGATAAGGAAAGGATATAATTGGGGAAGAATCTTTGATTTTAATAGAGGGGAGGGGAGGGAAGGGAAATAAGGAGCTGTCAGGAATCCTAAGAATTACTGGTTTCTATTGATCACTGTCAGAATAATGTCATGGCACTTTTCTTTTGTAATGTCATTTCAGATATTTGCAAAATTTTAAAAGCCAGTAATTTTTGCCTCACACCAATGTGGAAAGTCAAGATCTTGTCTAAAACTTATTCTATTTTTCAGTCTCCTTTACTTTTCATCTTTGGAATGTAAATATATGCCTCTTATTTGTGGGTGATTTGCTCTGTTCAGAAATATTTTGTTCCACAAAAATTATTTTGGCCAAAATCTTGGCTCTCAGTGTGCATCCTGATGGTTCAAGTCTGTAAAATAAGAGTAATTTTAGCTTTGGAAGTTTATCCAACCTATGCAATTTTAGCAGTGTCTTGGTTAGCATCAAACAAATGGCAGTTAATTATTCATTTAAGGGTACCATTATGCATGATATTTTCCATT
This sequence comes from Pachydiplax longipennis, assembly GCA_036926295.1. NCBI lineage: Eukaryota > Metazoa > Arthropoda > Insecta > Odonata > Libellulidae > Pachydiplax > Pachydiplax longipennis. The sequence continues at coordinate 3,982,167 of JAVFKF010000024.1, read as the reverse complement.
AAAGAAGCATGATATTGACTTAACTTTCCTTTCAATTGATAGAATTTTCCATCATTAAAGCAAAATAAGGACCCCAAAATGAGGATGTAATTTTTTTGTAACTTTTGATTTAGTCTTGAATGAGCCTCAATCCTACCTCGATATCTCGCTGATATTTATAGATATTTTCTTATACAAATCATTAAGTAATGCTGGATATATTTTCCTCAATCTAGGGTCACATAAGGGCTTGTCTTGTTTGGACCCTTATTTTCACTTGTATCTTTCAGGATATCTGCCAGTTGAGATGCTAACCACAATACTCAAAGATTTCTGTGATCATGGAATTTTGCTAGGAGGACATATTTTTGCTATCAGTCTCCATCCAAAATCCATGGCCACAGTTAAATATATTTGTATGTGCTTCTTTATTTTTAATAATGATTAGCTCTAAATTTCCTCTGCGTCAAACGTGCACAGGATTTTTGCAGTGATAACTCAGTCGCCTCAGTGTTTGGCAAGAATGCTTGTTTCTGGAAGACTGTTCGTAGAGATGTGTTTGTGTGTGCATCTGTGTGTGTGCACGTGTGTGTTTGGGTGGGTGTGGCAAGTTTGCCGTGAGAATGAGGAGGCGTCTGAGAGGGCATGGAGTGAATGGATGTTGTCTGTTGGGAGATGCCTTAAGCCTCATCCCTGCATGGAGTGGTGTGTTTGTGGGAGCATCGAATGCATGGGCCTGTGCTGCTTTTGATTCAGAGGAACCGTCCTTGTATAAATACACTATGGCCTTTCTTTTTTACAGGTTCTGGAGAAGTGATGATTCATATCCATTGCTTAATCTGCTCCTTTATCTCACATCTCCTAGCCTAATTTTAACAAAGTTTAATTCCCAAAAAGTTTGATTTCTCAGTGAAGGGTAAAAATATTGCCATTTTATATTGCTTTGACTTGGAAAAGTGAGAAAGTAGAAATTTTAGTCAAAACATCACTTCTCTGCAGAATGTGGTATCCAGACTTTGCTTGATTCTCAAAGTATATTCTTACATTTCCTTGGGATTATCATTCACTCAATTGTAATCAAGCTCTGTCCTGGGATCCTTGCTAATGTTAGCCCTAGTAACACATCTTTAAATTGCTGCTGATGTATTTGTGCGGGTTTGTATGTGAGGATGAGAGGAAGAGTGGTGGCGTATGAGAGAGAGAGAGTATGTGTGTCACCCGCAATGTTGTTTCTTCTTGTTTGTTTCCTTTAAAGGGGTTTGGAGCAAGGTGGAAGTAGTGACCTTGTTTAAAGGCTCTTCTCTCCCTTGCCTCCTCCCCCACCTGTCCTTTGCAGAATCTCTTCAGCATTCCCGTGTCAGCTGATATTGGACCAAGATCCATGATCGGTATACATGGTGACTACTCATTATATTTTTATCATTTAGCACTAATAAATTCTAATAAATATTAATCACTTTTCAAGTTCTATTTCTGTATAATAAATTTTTGCTGAAAGAAAATTAAAGCTCATTAAAAATTGGGTTACTATTATTTAGTAGTTAATTTTTGGAACTATTCAATTAAAAAATACTTATTTGCAAGTATTTTCCCTTTATTTTTGTTGGAAAAAGTAACTTTTTTATAAAATGTTTCTTATTCTCATTATATCGATAGGTTTATCTCACATTGATACTGGTCTATGATGTACTTGATTGGAAAATTATATTAATAATATTTTGAACCTGTTAGGTATAGAACCACCTAAAGTATTCCACGAATACAGTTCAGCCTCTAGTTTGCTACATTAAAGTTGACCATTATAATTCAAATTATTCTGGATTTTATGTTGTAGATTCATTTTAATCTGTAGTTATATCAATTATTGTAGTAATATTTGGAATTCCCCAAATTCCAGGAAAGGAAAGGTAATGATATTCTCCTATCTTGGTTTATATCTTGAAATATTGCTTGCATATTGAGAATTTAGTGATTTAAATTTGTTTAAAGAAATGAAACATTAGTTTATATGTTTATTGATTTTCTATTTGTGCTTATTTCTTTAAGTGGAATATTCAAGTGATCCAATTTTACTGAGAAAAGATTTTTTTGGAATAATTATTATGAAATTAGATATTCTTACATCATGCTCAAAGAATTACTATCTCTGGTATATTTCTCCATTGGATGGGAAAATTGCCCCTCTAATATTTGTTGCTGGCCTATGCTCTTAAGAATTACTCCAGAAAACTTCAGAAAGTTGAAAACTATCCATTCTAAGATCTGAATTTATTTTCTAAAATATTTTTATCCATAATTACTTCTATTGCACAGATGTCTTCCTGAAGGCAATTTTTCCTGCTTAAAAGTCTGCTTTGTTTCCCAACAAAAGTCCGTTTTTAATCCCTATAAGATATAAATTGAAAGTCTTCTGGGAAGTGTATCTCAGTATTTAAATACCATATACGCTTGAGAGGGCTCAGTTCAACTTAATGAACTATTAATGATAAAAGTATGTATTATATAAACATCCTTTTTATGGACATTTTTGACGCATAATTTTTGGGCACTTACAATGTCAAGATGCCAGTTTTTTTTAGTACTCAAGTGCCCCTTTAGAAGACTTATCTGGAAGTCTGAATTAAGTCCAGAAGTGAGGGAGGATACAATATTACAGGAGAATATTCTTAAAGATGTAAATTTTCTTCAAACCTGTGAATTTTGTATTGTGTGTGATTATGGGATCCAAAATTATGAGGACTGGTGCTGTGGTGTCCGGATATCAGTGAATAGACCAGCAAAGAGCTAACAATTTTATGATTTTTTATTTTATCTTGGTAATGGATTTGTGAATTTTAATAAACTATCAGTTTCTACTCTAAAACATTTTCTTACCTTGAGATGTTAAACTTAAAGCTGCTGATTTTGGGACAGTATTTCAGATTGTCCTGTAATTAACTGAATCATTCTTAGATTGAATTAATTTTCAGCAGCCTCTGGAAGAACTATTTGGAAGAAAGACTCAAGCTGTTTTCACAACATTATCCTGGAAAATAGAGGGGTTTACGCTGCAGGAAGATGTATTAGAGTAAGGGATTTTCCAAAAGCTGTCATTCATACAGAATAGCTAATGCTATGTGGTACTTTTAAAAAGTAGGTTGTCACAGAAATTTCTTACAGTGTCCAAGAACCCTAGGAGTTTCAAAATCAAACTATTAGTTTAGATCTGAGAAGGTCCTGTGAATGTAAGGAATTTGTTACTCTATTTGAAATTAGAAAGTATAGAATTTTTTTTGTAAATTTTAATATTGCATTGACAGCTGAGGTCACTTTGTATGTGAATCCCCACTGAGAATCTAACCTGGTATCACTTTCTCCAAAGATGAATCTTTGTCCATTTGGCTATTCAGAGGCCAGAATTGTTACTACAAATGAATGATAGAAGTAGAATCATGCGAATGTGTTAAAAATTGCTGAAATAGAAACGTACCACCTAATTGAATGGAACTGACCTTGCATTTGTGTATCACTTAAAAAGAAAATGAAGATTAGGGTATATATGGTAAAAAGTTGGTTTTAGTGAAAAGGAACCAGGTATAGTGTTTAGAGACAGTGATGGAAAGCACAAATGCATCAGAAATAGAATGAATCGTAAAATTTGAGCTTGTTCAGCATCAGTCTTGACAATTTTGGGTGCCAATTCAACAAAGTAATTTGAAGGTAACTCTAAAATATAAACATTAATGATAAATAACTTTCCATTTAGAATTGGGTTGTCCAATGATAGGCTCTATGGTGAGATTTCTAATGACGTGTTTCCATTTTCACTATTCCTTCCAGTTAGGATATTTTATGACATAATAACTGAAATGTTTGTTTTAAAATTTTATCATTTTTGATGAGGTGGTTGCCATATATTTTGGAGTAATTTTATTCCCAGTAAGGGATTCTATTTTTACCTTTCTGGGATGTTTTAAAAATAATTTCTAAAATATAAGGGAAATAATTTTCAATTGTGAATCATTCAGCATGATATTATGTCTGCATTTATTTTGCAGAATTAAGTAACTTTTCTCAGTTTGTAATGCAGTATATATACTTTTGAAAAGTAAAAAAGATTTAGTATGTACATTTTCTGTCAGTGAATCACTCTCAACATATCAAAGCTTCTGCTTTAATGAAGTTGGACAGCCCAAATTCAAATCTATAAAAAACATTAAATTAGCTGCATAACAAGTGTATTTTGTTTACTATCTTTGACCGTATTTAACCTGTATGTCTTGATTTTTCTTGTTTAATTTTTTTGATTTTCTAATCTACTCACCAGCCTCCTTCAACGTGCCCCGATCCATCCAATTGGTTGATCGGGGCGTCACTGCGGCACAGAGCGTGGTGGCATGCCCTCCAGCTGCGATGATAATCTTTGAACTCCAATTGTTGCAGGTGTAAGAGCGGGCGGTATGTGATTGGTCTGCAGGGGGCAGGGGACAGTGGGTCATATAAAAAACACTCCTTCACATCACCTTCCAGAAAAGAAAGAACACCTTTTCACTAACTATATGGTGCCTGAAACCCTTTGTTTTTCCACAAGGCCCTTCTCTTGCTATATCTTCATCCATGACACCCTGAGACTCAATGCCCTTCCTAAATTTTTATAAATGGAGGATATCCATTTTAAATCTACAAGAGACATTCTCTCTTCGAAGAGCCTCGTTTTGTAACGATGTTAGAATATCTTTTCTCTGATTTTATTTCTTGTTTCCCTAAACATTGGGGTCCATCTAGAGAACTCTTCGTAACTTTACACCTATTTTAGCTCTGGAGTTATCTTTTTTAAAGTATATTTCTTCAAACAGTTTATTTCTTTGTTGCATTAGTTGTTTGACGAGTTAGTCTTCCAGCACCATTTACATTCTAAGCTTTAACATTTTACCTTTCCCTCCACATCTCACCAGCTGGCAACCAAACTGTGTTGCCCTTCACATTGGCTTTTTCATCACAATTATTTTAGGAGTGGAAGAAATGGTTTAAGTGCATAATGTGTGCTTTCTGACAGAGCCATTTTCAAAATTGCTTTAATTTATTGCAGTGTATCAAACATTCATTCTCTTATTTAACATTCAATTGCTCAGATTTGAATAATTTGCTCAGTTCTGCAAGTGATGAATTCCTCTGTTAGGTTGATTCACATAAGAAAATAAATTAGAAGAAATTATCTTGCTGTGTTTTGTACAAAAATTGCTTTAAAGTTAATCCTTAAAAGATGTGGTTTCAATTGACGTATTTGAAGCGCAAGTTTGTGCTTTTATCATCCTTCATTTCAAAATGGAAGCGGCTGTCTCCAGATCTATTTTTACTCAATTTTGCACCCTTGCAAACCAAACTCTCTACTTTTCTTTCTCAGAAATTTCAGTTTTAAACCTCAGGCACCGTTTCTGAGATGCCTATCTCTCATTCTCTTCCTCATTCCACCTCACACTCTTTTAAACTACAGAGCTCCGTCTTTAGTGCCTGGCATTGTGTCTCTGTGATTTGACTGAATGACAGTATGGATGCATTTGTATGAATGATGTTGCCTTCCTTTTACCATCTCTTAAGTCAACAAATCTTCTTTGATTAAAAAAGCATGCTTTTCTTGGAGTGTTTTCCATCTGTTCAAATCTTTTTGTTAAGTTAATAATGCATGATTAATAGCAGTAGCGTATTCAGGGTAAAGGGGTTAATGTGCACTGTTTTAAGTGGGCCCTCTTTCACTTTAAAAAGTCTACCGGTTCGGATGTATTCAGAAAATGCATTATTCACTTGATTTCTTTATTATAAAATGAAAGATGTCCACTAAATATTTTTAGTCTCTTTTAAACTTGGAATCATTAGAAGTATCCCCCTTTTTGATCTTGCCTAGATACGCTACTGATAAATACCTCAATACTTCTTAAATTTCATTTCTGTTTGAATTCTGGAATTTTTCTGTCAGATTTTAGGTGAAATATGTAGTAAAATCCTGTCTAAATACTAAGGCTTGAGGGCTAGAAACTAAATCAGTAGAGAGTTTAACAGTGGAAATTGTGTGTTTACATTCATAGTGTACATGAATCCTCAGTTACCAAATTAACAAGAAGCCAGAAATGATTCCAAGAATAAATTCTGATAGTATGTAATATTACTACTTATAAAAAGTTACTTTAATTACTCCTGATAATGCTATTGAATTTTTTCTCAACTATTATGATAATTTCAAGCAATATACATTTTGAAGGACAGAGATTTTAGATTGTTCATCGGAAGACATTAAATGGAAAATAGGGATGGCCTGCTCTGTTTCTGTCTTGGTCCAGCTTAGTTATAAAGCAATGCAGATTTATAATGATTACAGTAATCATATGGATTTTAAATACTTTGCTTGTTCGAATTTATGAATTAAAACTCCGTTAGTGAATAGAATCATACTTCTGTTTTAGTTTTTATATTCGGAGGTAAAAGTTGAAATGATCATTCAATGTCCTATGGTTGTTCAGGATTCAGTTTCATTCATTTATTCTTAGTTTCAGCATAACTCCGTATTGATGTCATAAAAACATATATCTTCAGCTTTATTGTCTGCTTTGTGTCAGATGAGCTCCAGTCAGTATCTTTGTTCATTCGTGTAGTTGATTCATACCTGTGAGAAACAACATTATCTTGTTAATGAAGATGTAACTCACTCAATTTATGATGATTAACTCAGGAGGTTCATCCATGATTTTTCAAGGGGGGGTTTTGTGGGTTGCTGGCCCTCAACCCCTAACCTGGAAGACAAGGCTTTTCTGTAAGGGAAGTTACCATAACCAAAATATCCTATTTCAAAGTGACAGATACTCCCTCTTTTCTTGTTAGCTGCAGTCCATTACAGGTAAAGTTAGATGGAATAATGAAATACAATATGACCTGTTAGCAGAACTGCTATGTAAAGTGGAGAGGCATTTATTAATATGCATTGGTGGTAGTTATTTGGGATCCTTATACCCTTCAAAATCATACCAAAAATAATAAAATTTTAATCAATGAAGTATACTTTGGATGAAAAACAAGCATAAGAAAGTAATTACAACACAACCACCAGAAAGCATATCATCATTATTTTGTTATGGAACTTGGGGTTAATGCTTGGCAGCTCTTAGAATGGGTATAGGAAAACTGGGTCACAGTTGGCATGACAAACATTCAAAATGGCTTTATCAAAGAAACTGCAGAAAAATGTCAATCTTTTTTATGTATAAGAAATTGTTGCTCTTAGAATGTTAATTTAAGAGATGATCAATGATTTAGATCAATGGAAATATTTTGCATGAAACCCTGAATGCATGATTTTAGCAGAAAATATATTCTTGATTTAAGGTGTGGAATGTTCTTACCAAAGCATATTTTTGTGATCAAGTTATTAATTCCATTATGGATGTGTTACTTGAATTAATTGCTTTGCAGAAGCTATCTAATTGTGTTAATTTGTTCCATGCTTGAAGTTGAAATATTTGCAGCAACCTCTTTTCTGTTATTTATCATTAGCATATCTTGGTCCATGAAATACTTCAAATAAAAATGTTCTGAGACATACATTTTAAATTGAGAATGGCGCAGTTTATGAGGTTTTTTTTCTATTTTACAATAATTACCTCGAGCAATTTGATTCGATACTAATTTTGTTTTTTGAACCGTTTCCTAGGCTCGGTAACTTTAACTTGTCATCATTATTTTCAATCGTGATAATTTATCTTTTAAGAGCTAAATGATAATACGCCATCACATATCAATACATGTATTAATAAGAAATTAGTGGTTCTATAATTCTGGTTTTCAGCTTTCATATTAAATATAAAATTTATTCTTCCTTATTTTGGATGGTTCATGGATGAAGATATATAAATTTGTTTTAATGTCACTTAAAATCATGAAAGCTGTTCATAGTTGCTCTCTGATTAATTGATTTTAATTTAATTATAAATATTGTATATGAGAAAAATTTTCAATGAGTTTTGAATTTGAATTACTTTAAAATATATTGACTTTGAATTCATTACTATGCATTAAAGATCTTTTTTACTTAGCAATGGTTCTGACTCTACCTTTTTATGTCACAACTAATGTATAAAGCAGCTTATTTTACTTGAATTAAATGTACATGGAATTAAATCATCCTGAAGTGCTATCCATTTTCTCAAGGCTTTTAAATAATTCATTACACCATAGCATCTTTATATGTATGGGGAATGCAAAGAATAGAAATATAAACTGGTATTATATTAAATTTTTTAATTACCATTTAAGTGGATAATGCAAGTCAGAGAATTTATATTATTAAGATGGAAGGGCTACAAAAGCAAATATTTTGCATTATAGGTTGCAGGCTATGTTATACTTTTAATAATTTGTCTTATGATGATGTAAGACTAATATTTTACTTATCATAGCTGAATCACAGGAGAGTGGTTTTCAAAGTTGATTTTTTCAAGAAAATCATTAAACCATTTAATAGATGTTCCTTTTCTTCAAAGTCAGTTAATGTACATTGTCCACACACAACCATAGAAACCAAAGGCCTTTCAATATATCTATTGTGCCTGAAAGAATTACATGTATATTAATCCATTCTATAAAATGATGCATTCAGCTAATAATTCAGACTTTTTTAAAACTTTTTCTCTTTTCCTTCTATAATATACTATTTTACTTCACCCATAAGTGAGATTCAACAATCATAAATTAAATTGCATTTTAAAGTGGGTAAACTGCTCATTTATATTCTCATAATTGATTATATATGTTTGTGAAATAAAAAATTGAAAATTTTACATCATTTTTAAAGTATTCAATATTAATGAGGAATGCTATTTCATCATATCTACTCTCTCACCTGAAATATCCATGTAGAGCCTGAAGTTTTTTAAAATTTGAAGGCTGCATGAATTCTTTTAAGAGTGCTGATTTAGTATAGTATCATATAACATCAGATTGCCCGATGAAAGTTCATTCTCTGAAAACTACCACTCAATTTAGTATGGAGACATTTTTGTATGAGAAGCAACTGTCAAGTATTCTCCATTCAGTCAGAAATGATTAGGACTCTTCCGATCAAAGACACTATGTGTTAGAGTATGTATTATTTGCCTCCAAAGTCTTTGTTTAGCTATCAACTTGGTCACTTTTAATATCTACCTGTTTTTTCCAATATTTCAGTATTTTCTCATTCTTTGAATGAAGATTTTCAGCCTTCTTTCTCCAATTCAGGGATTTATGTTGTTTTCTATTTCATCAGCTGTTAATATTAATGAATTTCAACTCAATTTGAAGATATGAGTGGAAAAGTGGAACAGATTTGGTGTTATATTTATGTATGAAAGAATGCTGCAGTATGATGATAGTTAGGTGGCAGCCTTACCCCTTAGCCTGAAATCTCAAATATTAAAGCACAACATATATACAAATTATACAAACTGCTAGATTACAACTTTTGTTGTGCCTCCTCTCTGTCAAATTTAACTTAATAACCTATTACAGAGCTACTTACAGATGTAGTGTCACTGTTAACATTTCTTCTTAAGCAAAAAACGGTATTTAAGAATATAGTAACTATACATTAGCTGCATTACAATTACATACACTATTATCTCAGTATTATGTTTAGGCTCATTACATTGTTATAAGAACTTTATATATTGCTGTCTAAACTCTTCATTCTTTTTCAGTAATGGCTTGAAGGCCTCTTTATTTAGAATTCACAGGTATGATCATTGTTTTCTGGAGTCACAGGTACTTGCACTTAGCTTGTCATTTGTTGTTTCTCTTCTGTTACCATTTTGAGGATTATCTTCAGCATTCACCTATAATAGCCTCTTATGCACACTTGTAGCTGGCGTCCACACCATTTTGACAATTAATTTCTTGAATAACTTATTTGATATCTTGGAATATTTTGCATTCTCTGTTTAATTACAGATGTTGCCTAGGAATGTGGGAAATTAAACAAATGTTACATTGTTTATAGAATGGGTATGTTACTATTAGATTAAACACTTGAATTATAGGGTGTTTTCTTTCTCTTGGTATATTCCCAAATGGGTTACTTTTCAGCTGCCTCTTATACATATGTTACTTGTAATTAATTTCTGAGAATTAAGTTCTCATCCTTTTCACTAATATTCCTGCCAATGACTTCAATTTTACATCAACATTTTTCTAACATCTCTTACTAATCCTAGAAGATTGTAATTTAAATTGAGCAAAATATACTAAACTGTTCGTTTCTTAAAAAATATTAACCTGAATGAAGACTGCTTTCAAAGAATGACTTTTCTTTAACTCAGAACTGATGTATTTAGATAGCTCCTGCTTTCAGTTGTTGCGATTGAATTGTGGTGTGCGAATGTGGTTTGTGAGATGAACCTTAAAAGGATTGTTTGTGTTTGTGTATGGTAGAGCGACTGATGGAGTGGATGATGGTATGTTTGAAGAGAGAATCTGCAAAGTTTAAGGTGAAAATGGTTGATGGAGTTCTGTGGTTTTAGTCTTCATTGCGTAACTCTGATTTTTATATTCTCCTAAACAACAAGTTCCATTTGGCATGTGTAACCCAGCATTTGATGCATTTGCAATTATCTCAAATTTTATCACACCTTTGCTGCTGATGCTAAGCAATGTAAACTATATATATATATGCCTTGATAAAATTATCCATTTGCCAATGCGCCATTCTAATTTCTTTCATTAGCACAGTCATTACATGAATTTGTATTGTGAGTTGTAAGAATCCTATTTCAGCGCAATTTCTTTCATGTTCAGATGTTACGCTTTGAAGACATGTTGCATTGCACAGTCTATTTTCTTATCCAGACGATAATTATTTCTCTGAGTCATGGTTTTCTGAGAGGATACTGTGCAAGCTCAAATTCTTTCTCTCTTATTTTTCTCCCAAATTCATCCATACAAAGGCCCTTTTTTGTTCCTTCAAATCCTTTCCCTAATATTTGAGGATCAGTTGCGCACCTTTCCCTCTCTCTCTTTATATATATATAAATTTGGATGTGCAAGAGAGAGAGGGATAGAGAGTTTCCCAACATATATTTTAATCCTTTTAGATGAACTGTCTCCTTGTTGTATCTATTAGCATGTATTTTAGCAGGCATACCATGTCATGTACCAGTCTTTTTATCGTCGTCTCGTTGTTCTCCTTCTAACCCCTTCAGCGCCACCTGCAATGTGCCTTGGATCATCCCCATCAGCTGTTCCAGCCAATAGTGACTCCAAACTTTCTGTTCGGCTGATAGCTCCTGCTCTGACACTCAGCACAGCTGCAACGCCTCCTGAGCCTCAAGGGATTTCTCTCAGTGAGTGATCTAGTCATAGATGGCATTTGGATTAGCAATAATAAGGTCCTGATCTCAAATTCCAGTTCAGGTGTGGATGCTTGTTGTGTAAGGTTAGAGTTAATTGTAAGGGTGGTCTTGAAAGGCTTAAATTTGTTCCAATAAAATATTATTGTTATTATATTATTTATTATATTATATCATATTCTTTTTCTCTTGGTACTTAGGTGTCCTGTCTTTCATTAATATTTCTATGTGAATAGTAAAGGGAAAGGTATTTATTGTATTGTATTTTATATTATTGTAAGATATTAAGTCAACAGTGGTATTTAAAACCCAATAAGTGCCATCTTGTGTGTTTAAATTGGGTTCGAACATAACTTTAAAGCAATATTCATCTTAATAAATGTTTGAAGCCTAGTGAATATGGTATCCAACTTAAACATCAATTTAATCACTAATTTAGGCTTAAATATTGATTATAATACAGTTTATTCAAGTGAGTTTTATAGTTAAAATCCACTTTAAATAGAGATTTTAAAACTGAGGAATAGTGTTTCTGACTCCTGAGCCCTTAGCATACTTCCAAACCTATTTCTTGCTCTTTTAATGCCCCTTATTCCAATTCTTCGTGACCTTTTTTACCACTGCAGCACACTTGAATATCTTAATGCTAAATCTCTTATTATTCTCGAAAGTAATTGCAATACTGATTATGACAATTAACCTCTCAAGTATAGATAGACTCTAGATTATTTACATATAATTTTAAGATCAACCTATTCACAAGTATACATGCTATTTAATGGTTTCTTATTGCTGTTACATCCAGCATCTATATTTATCATTAATAGCCTACGCACTATGGGCTAGAACTTTTTTCATGTGGTACTTGAAATAATGCATAGTTATTGAAAAGGGTAGAATTTTATGCTTCCAAATGTTATTATGATGGAAAAATCCAATTCTCCACTGTTTCTATTGGAAAAAGATTCATACTTTGACTCAAACAATATCAGGGCTGCTGGGTTAATTCTGTAGTTGTTTTCTCTGGAAAAAGCTCAATGCTTCATTCGTTATTAATTGACCATTTTTTGGAAAACCAAGAATTCCAAAATAGTTGCATCTTAGGTTAGAGCTGTGACAATTAAAGCAAACGAAAGAAGATTCATTAATCTTTTTCAGCACATTTAAATATTGGAACAGCTGAAAAAAATTTCCCTTTTGTTTTTTAGAGTAGAAGACATCAAATTTCATGCTACTAAATTTATGCTTATAGCAAAGTTTACCATAATGCCGCTGAAAAGTGTTTTAACTTGGTTTTACTGCTTTTAAGAGAAATTGAGCTTCACACAATAAAGCATTTTAGTTTTATTTATAGTGAAAAAATAAAAAAGAGTAGACTGAAACCCTTGAATATTAAATAATTAAAAGAGATGGTTGCAATATTAGTAAAGGTAAGTAAGTTTTAAATTATAATAAGAGATTAAACTTAGTACGGAGGCTTTCGCTGTCTCTGGAATTTATGATGGCTTCTTCTTTTGGGTAACGGAGTCAATCTTATCGGTGACGTTTTGCCAGCAATGCTATTGGCTTCTTCAGGTCAGAATCCTGTCATAATGAGAGAGTAGTTCATCATTATCTTTGACTTTACTATGCCTCCATCCTTGCGGAATAATTTGGCTCAACTTTAATTGAATAAGCCTGCTAGAGTTCATACTGCTGTATTATAAGAGCATGTGCTGTAGTGCAAATCTTTTCCTCAGTCTAAATGTCTGTCATATTTACACATATTGTATTATGAATAGTCAAGTTTTCTTATGTCATGAATTACTACCCAAGAATATTTTCTTCTAATAATAAGCTTGTATATATTTGTCTATGTAGCTATGGAGGCAAATTCCTTGATGCCCAAGATGGAACCTTCTGATATACCAATGCAACCGGCATCAAATAGAATTCCTGAATCAACTGTTTCTGGAATAAACCATCTGCCTGCTGTTGGAGCTCCATTCATTTCCTGTCATCCTCCAAATCAAGGTAAATACCCTCAAAGAATGAATTCATTCATATCCTTTTTCACTCCTAAATTTCATTTTTTATTGATTGAATATTTTAGAATAACTTCATCTGCTCATATTCTTCATTACACTTACACTGTTATGCGCACTTTAGGGATATTCTTTCTTTTTTTATTTTTGCAATCATATGTATGGGCGTGATAGAAAGTAAGTAAATATGAACATTATGCTTATCTTGATTACTTTTTATGACTCATCTTTAGGATATTTTGATTGTTTTGCTATTTCTTGTGTTTACCACAAATCATTTGATTCGGCCAAACTTATGTCTTTATCTGCAAGCTTACATCTGCAACCATTTAAGCAGATTTAAAAGTATACAATTTTTTTTCCTCTTCTTAATTTACTTCCTTTAAAAATTATTTATCTTAGAGGAAAATAATTAGAACACAACTGTTAATGAATTAGAGTATTGAAAAAGTTTCCATTGCAAAGGGTGACAAATATGGCTATTGAAGTATTATTGAATCTCTAATGCTTTTTGTTTAAGAGGTTCTACACTTACTTTGAGGGAAATACATTTATGCAAAGAGGCATGCTCCTTAAAACCCAAGGGTAAAGAGAAGTGAAAAATTTCAAAAAGACTGAGATTTGATCTTCTCTTTTCTAGGTAAATGCCTCCCTCACCTTACCTAAGAAAGTAAAAGACCTGGATTTCAATCCCTGTTATGCTTTCATTTTTATCCATAGTTATCACCTCTACTAATGGGTCTCAGAAATATATGGTGAAATCTATACTATAGAGCATTCCACATTTAGTTGACAGTATTGTCCTTTCAGCGAATGCTGGTGCCAAACTCAGTCTCAGGATTCCAGCTACAAATTTGAATTACCTACTGGATGTGTTAAGAGAGAGCACATTAAAAAGTTTAAGAAAAAGACAGTATTTATAAGCAACATTTAGCCTTCTTTTCTCTTCAGACATGATGATTGCACAAAGTTAGAAATAAACCACTTGGGGAAAATCTTCAAAACATGGTTCGATAAGTAACGATGCCACACTTCTTGTATACACCGAGAATCTGAACACAAACTAAATAAGAACTCTAATTCTGAATTCCCAAGATAGAAGAGCCACAACATTTACTTAGCTGTCTCATTGCTTAACCCTTTCGAGACGGCCACATTCTCTTAAAATCGTCTCCTGGACACGGAAGCATTTTTTGACTAAGATGTTGGCAGGTATAGAATTGAACCCATCTGAGTCCTAAGCGCGGTTCCTTCCTCGGCAACTGCAATCGGGGGAATACCGTCACATTCCCTTCCACAGCATGGGTCCGCGGCTACCTAAATGTTATTGCTGATGTTTTGCCAAATAGTTATTTTAGCAGTAATTGTCAATATTAATTTGGAAATTAAAATCTTGTACCTTGCCGACTATGTACAACTTTCAAACAAAATTTTACTCTTAATATTAAGCTATTTAGTATACTATTATAGTGGCAATGATGTAGCATAGTTTTTACATTATAATATCCTAATTACCTTAATATTAACGGTAGAATTTCGTTTAAAAGTTGTACATAGTCAGCAAAGACGAACATTTCAATATCCAAATCAATATTGACAATTACTAATAAAAAAAATCTTTCGCAAAACTGTTGCAATAACATTTCATTTTCCGCGGCACCATGCAGTAAAAAGGGTTATAAATGACCCCGGGGGCTGAGTTTCCTCTTTGTGGTGCAGAAGGAAAGGTCAGAAATCCCCCAGAAAAGGGTCAGAAGGGTAAGTTTATAATATCCTAATCCTCTGAAACTGCATCCACGTGCGATTTATACCTGCGTCGTCTATAGACGACATCAGTGCTTCTGCGTAGGAAATTCACCGTCGTCTATAGCCGACAACAGTCTCGAGATGGTTAAGGGCCGTCCTGTATGTGAGTTTTGTAGCCTCTCTTTTACAAACTATCCTATAAAGCTGCATACCATATGAGATGAAGTGTCATCATCCTGGACCACGAAATTTTCTGCTCTATTAAACAATTAATTGAAAATTTTAAAGAATATTCAGAGCTTTGATGAATAAATATGATATGATAAATTCAATTATATCAATAACTAAAAGAACCAAATCTCTTACTCTGATCAATTATTATTAGTATTCAATCGGTGCATGCTAAGGAAACCATGATTAGGTATTAGAAAATGATCTGGAATAGAGCTAGACAGAAATTGAGCGATAAGGAAGAACTCCGGTGTGGAAAACCCAGATGCTTTTGGTAGATGGTTCTCGACAATGCATATTCATTGAATACTTCCTAGAAATACTACATTCTAATATGCACCTTTAGGACTGGCATCCGTTGTATCCCATTGACCCCAACTCTTCCCCCGCTGTTTACTCCTTAGACCTCACTATTCTTTCCGAGATCACCATATGTGGAATTCAGCGAACCCCTTCCGCCTACCTGCTAATCCCTAGCCATTCCATTATCTTTGAATCTTTCTCCTCTTAGTCCCACACTTGAATCCGGGAGCAATTTCTAGGAAAGATTTCACCAAAACTACCCCTAACAACTTCAGCGCCAGCGCTCACCCTCACCTCACCCACTATGGCTTTAGTGTCATCTCGTCGTCAGTGTAGAATGAACTGAGAACGCGTGTACGCTGCTACTTTATAGTTATGCCACAATTAACTCCCCTTATCCCCTTAAATATATTGTAATTAATAGATTGGCATGATTCGAAGGTGTTCTTATTTATAATTTGCCTATATATGGAAAAATACCCATGGCATCCTACCTGCCTGGGTGCGATGCACCCATAGGACGGCGCGGCTCAGGGCAAAAAAATAGCATTCATTTCCCTCTCTTGATCAAGTATCGAAACTCAATTAAAGTTTTTCAATTTGGTCATAATGATACATTTGTATTCGGAGAGATAAAATGAATATCAGTGAAATAATTAAAAATATATTCAACACGATTTGATTAATCTCACTTAGAAATATTTGCCAACGGAGAAATTACACGTAGAACGTCTTATTCATCCGATGTGTTCGCTATTACGCATATGACAAACAAGATCATCACTGTAAGTAAAGGAGGATTTTGAAGGGTTAACATATTCTTTCATTGTTACTCCATTTCTATTCTCAGTACGTTTCCCCTTCTTTTGACCCAATTCATAGTAGTGCATTTTCTCATAATTATCATATATTTAAGCTCTATAATTTATTATTTTTTATGGAAAAAATTGTCCTGCAAGCATGAAGCAAAATAACGAAGTCCTTTCCAAACCTCCATTGATGGGAATTTATACGTAAGCAGAAAATATGGGCAGCCAAAGTATTTCTTGTCCAATATTTGTGAAGAAGAGTGAATTACGCATGAGATTTGAGCCAATTTAAGAAAATCCAAATTGAGTTCCTTTATAATACTATATAGCTTATACAGCATCCAAATGAATGAATTTTAGCCAGTATTTAAAGAAAATAACGTCAAACAAGCCTAAAAACATGCATAAGGAGGAAGACTAAACTGGCGCTAAAAGCAGAGCTGCTCATAGACTCGCTCTCATCGAGCTCCCCGTCTGTTAAGCGGGTTGCATCCAAAGTGGTAGCTTTTTTTTGTAAGTGACTGTACAACAGCGAGGTTAGAAAGGCTCTTCATAATCAGAGAGCACTACATGGAAAAGTTAAGACTTTTGAGGGTAAAGGTCAGCCTGATTTGAGTCCAGCGATATCACTTTTGTTAGAGAAGCCTAAGAAAGCAAAATCCAATACCAAGAGAGTTATGCGTAACGCCCTCCGTAATTTCAAACAGAAATTTCTAGGGGAGAGCCTGGAAGAGGGCCCTAAGGCTTTCTGGTCTTATGTTAGAGAGGTACAGGGAAAGACTCAAATAGTAAGCTCACTAAGGGATAGTGAAGGTAATTTAACTAGCGATTCGAAGAAGAAAGCGAACATTCTAAACGACTTTTATCGAAGCGTATTCACGTCCAATAGTATGACAGACACTCTCCCGGAGATTAATACACCCATGTCAATGCCGAGTATATCCTTCACTGAAGATTGGATCTTTAAACTCTTACGTAAAATTAAGCTGAGTAAGTCGCCGGGTCCAGAAGGTATTCCAGCTAGAGTATTACGGGAACTGGCAGAGAGCGTTGCCCAGTATCTCAAAATTATATTTTCCAAGTCAATAAATGAAGGTCATGTTCCGACAGATTGGAAATTGGCAAATGTCACACCTGTTTTTTAGAATGGATTAAAAGATGATCCAGGAAATTATAGACCCATCTCATTAACTTTGCTATCAGGAAAAGTTATGGAATGTATCGTTGTCAGTTCACTCATGAGATTTTTAGATAATAAACGTTTCCTCAGTAAGAACCAGCACGATTTCAGAAAGTCGCGATCGTGCAAAACACAACTTGCACTATTCATTCACGACATCTTAAAGTCTGCCGAGAGTAGAAAGCATGTAGATGCAATTTTCCTTGATTTCAAGAAGGCTTTCGACAGAGTCCCCCACTATAAGTTAATTTACAAATTAAAATTAGCGGGAATTAATAAAGAAGTAATTGACTGGGTTAAGGACTTTCTTTATGAACGGGAACAACAAGTAGTACTTGATGGCTTTATTTTGAACTGAGTCAAAGTTACCTCAGGCGTACCTCAGGGAAGCGTAATTGGACCTCTTCTATTCCTAATTACATTAATGACTTGAGTGAAGAGTTAGATAGCAATGTTAGGATATTTGCAGATGACTCGGTCATATATAGAGAAATATCTAACGATGATGACCGCATTTCTTTATTTAATGATTTATTAACAATTCAAAAGTGGTGCGAAAATGGAAACTAGATCTCAAAAGTAAATGCTCCATAGTTAATTTCTTTGAAAAGAAAGAATTGTGTCATAATTACCCATACTTAATATGTGGAATAGTCATAAGTAGCTGAATCAGTTGAGTATCTTGGGATAACTCTTACCAATAATTTAAATTGGAACACTCACATCCGTAAAATCTGCGGTAAAGCTAGTAAAAAGCTCGGCTTCATAAAGCGTATTGTCGGTAGATGCGATGAGAAAGTTAGAGAGTGATGTTATTTCTCCTTGGTCAGGCCCCATCTCGAATATGCGGCAAGTATATGAGACCCAGCGGATGAAACAGGTACCCGCAAACTTGAGAAAGTTCAGCGCAAAGTGATATGTTTCGTTAAAAAATGCTACGAGAAAAAGGTCAGCGTCACGAAGATTCTCTCAGATGCAGGTTGGGCATCATTGAAAGAAAGGCGGTTAGATGCTAGGTTGCGACTTCTTAAGAAATTTAGAGAAAGCATGTTTTCCCAAGATGTAGTTGATATTATGTGACCCCCCTGTTACTTCGGCCAATCCGATAATGAGAGCAAAATAAGAGAAATAGACGCTAGAACAAGTTGTTTTAAGAACTCATTCTTTCAGCGAACAATATGCGATAGTAATAGGCAAAAAAAAGTAGTTCAATCGTTTAGTGTTTACACCTCCTGCCACACGCCAAAAGGTGGCTTGCAGGGTATTCATGTAGATGTACTATCCCACTCACTGCTATTTTTGCCTTTGCAAACTTCTCCTTCGCTGTTTCGCACAAATCCGATGCATACCCAATTACATGTTCCTCACTTTCAGCCTTCTTAACATCATTGGTCCCCACATGAATCAAAACCACTTTTTCACGTTCATTCTTACCCCTCTTATCTATTTTCTGCAATGGTCTACCCTTATACCCAGATAGCACTCCACCATCGCTCCCTGTTTTCGGCAGATGTCACCGCTGTACCATACCATCGAATCTCCCATCACCAGCACATCAGGATCTTCCTGAATTCTCCTCTTTTTCTTCTCTACTTTGGTCCATCCTTCACCTTCACAGCTTTACTTCCTCATTCTCCAGCTCAAGGCAGCTTATCCTCTCCTTTGCCTCGGCCAGTTCTATCCTTAATTTCGTAACTAACTCCTCCAATTCCACCAGTCTATTCTTCTCTTTATCACAGCCAGCACACCTCTATTTGTCCTCATACTCCTCTTGCATATTACTAGAACTGATATGGTACCTTCTGTCACATTTGTCACACTTTGTTACCCCTTTACTTAGCTTCATATTGGACTCAGCCATCCTGCCATTTTCCTTTCGCTTTGGAGCTACCTGCAAACTCATCTTCACCCTACAGCTGCCACTGACTGACTGACTTTTCTTCAAATTTCTTATGCAGAGTGTTAGTATCTCAAACAGAGTGAAATTTAGAGGATGATGGATTCTCGGCATGCATAATTTGAAAATTTCGAAACAAAGAATCTTATACATTTTATAAGAGGCATTCAAACAAAGTAATATAAAACTATAAGTTTACTGATACAGAAAGTAAGGTGTGAAGATGTGTCTCTGTTAATTTTGAGTCGAATGAAAGAGAGCTTTTCTCACAACAATATGATAAAAATAAAGTAATAAATTGATCTTTCTACGTGAAATTGAGAAATAATTTGTATCAAATCTATTTTTAAAATACTGAGAAATAAATTCCACCACATGATGCATCCTTTATTTCTGTATCAGTAGAGAATTTTTAATTCAAAAAAGCAATTTTTCACAACATTTGATAACATTGCACCTTGCTCCTTATGGGGAAATACATGGGAAACGATTCTCCATAAGAACACGTACTGTCAACTAAATGTGGTATGGATAATATACATATATTAAATCTGTGATGTCTGTACATTACATACAAGGGTCTTAAATAAAAGTGGTATAGATGGTAATTATAGGTCACCCCGAGTTCAAATCACCGATTTACCAACCAACGTATTTAGGGAAAGTTTCTTAATCCTCTTGACTTTGGCAATGTTATTTAGATCTGATGAAGCTACTAAGTGTGCTTTATGATGAAAATATTTAAATTTACAAATGCATCCTAAGTGTGCCGCCTTTTGGCATGTGGCAGGGGGTGCAGGAATCACAACTCTACTTCCCTAATTGGCTAATTCCACATGTGGTAGCAGCAATCAAGAAAATATTACCTTAATTCGATTTTTCATTTTTTACACTAATATTCTTTTGTTTTTGAGAGACTTTAGTGTGTCACAACTAGAAATGGGAAGTCAACAGGCAGTTCAGCTATTCCACATTAAAAGATTGATTGTCACTGTCCATGTTCGCTCAAAACTTGGCAGGGATTAGTTGAAAAAGTTGCAGGTTATTGAAATGCAAAAATTTGCCATTTGCTCTCAGATTCAACCATGGATGAGGCAGAGCCTTCCCTAAAAAATATATATTAAAAGCATTTTATTCTTTGAAATATTTATTTTTATCGCAAAATTTAAAGAAAAGTGCCAACTAGACGAACTTGAGCCAAGTTCTTAGTGGAGGGAGATTCATTCAGTTTATAGTTGAAGTCAGACTTCCATTCAAAATTATGAGAAATTGAAAAGATACAAATCGCCATTTAGATAACCTGTCACATTGAATCAAGGGCACTTGAGAGATGTTGGATTCTCATACTTAAAATTATTGTTTAACTGCTGCTGCCTATTTCTATTTTCTCCGTTGATAGTCGTCAGGTACTTTAGCTATAATAATCTATATCTAAATACAGTACAACCCAGTTAAAAGGCATTTAAGGGAACCAAGTGAATGCCTTGTTATAAGAGTAATAATAACCTGTTTGTCTAAAGCTGCTTGCCTTACATAATGGACAATGGCCTACTTTTTGCTCAAAAAGAGTGTAAGTTACTTAATTTTGGCGATTTTCACTTTACAATCAAGCTTTGTTTATCATATAGACAATTAGTTAAGAATGACAATTTTTTGACAGCTGTGGTGTGAGTGCATCACAATCTCTCAGAGACTATGCTCAATTTCACATGAAACACTCCTTTTCTGTTTTTTTTTATATGTTTACTCCTTAAGATGAAAGGATGACACTGGTAATAGAAAAAGGCTGGTCTATCAAAAGAGTCAAACAATTGGAAAAGGGAAAAATCTGTGTCTTAAGCGAGGATAGGGCATTTAAACCTATATTTTTACCATGTTTTTCGTGTGAAAGTGACTGGAAATGTGAGAAAACCACATCTAAAGGAGAATGAATTCTAGAGAAGCGTCTTGGATGGGGTTATCTGTGTATAATAAATCTGTATAGGAGGCCATGTCTTTTTGAAGGATTAAAAAAAAATATATATACAAGTATTTGGTAATTAAGGTAATATATGAATATGAGAGTTCTAAATTACGAAGACACCTTATGTGTTTTCATTGAGCATTTCCTACATATATTCCTATGCATATTAAGTATGCTACTGACTGTGGATAGTAGTGCCATCAGCACAACACATAGATAGGCTCATCAAGATAAAGTTCGCTACCAAGTTACCAACTACTAACAATGAAAACTGTCAGTGTAATCATTTTGGGGTGCATGGTGAGGCCTGTGTTATGTCCAACTATATTCTAATTGTGAGGTGCATTTTACCAGATTTTACTGTATTATCACCCTAATAAATTATTTTGAAAATTAGTCATTTTTAAGTATCTCAAATTTCCATATAGCTGCTGTTGCTGCAGTTATGCCCACAATCCCTGAATGTTAAGAGTTAATGTTATTGAAATTGAAATAGCCAAGTTTAAGATTGTTAACATAAAGGCAAATTATTGTTGACCCTTACTGATTATCATATTTCAAGGAAGATTAGAATTTTCAGTTTTTTACCTCATAGATGCCAAGTTTCACTCTCAAAAAGGTTTCTGTGATAGTGAAACTGAAATTTTTTGTCACATTTACAATGTGTATATTTTTTCATGGTCATTATTTTGATCATTAATTGAGCTCGTCTGATGATGATGAATCATGAATTTTTTGTCTGTTTTAGGTGGTGGTGTTAAAGAAGCAGTTCATCCAGTTGTCCTTTGGTCTTCAGACATGCGTAATATAAAGGTTTTGTCATCTCCTCTTCAGTTGTCTTCCTCTGTTCAACTGTCGCTTCCAAATGCTTTGACAGAGCAGCAGACCCCTCACAAAGAGGCTTTGACTCCATCCACTGATATTCCTAAAACTGAGCCTAGTTTGATGGTTTCATCCAATTCAGAAGTAAATCTCATCCAGCAATTTGTTTCCGATAACATAAGTTCGCCATTACCAGCACAGTCTGGACAGAGTGTGGAGAAGTTCCTCTCTCGCATTGAGCAGAAAGCCCCTAATTCTACCTTGAAAGTGGAGGGTAATCAACCACATGTCTCTGAGGGTCTACCTTCAGGTAACCCAGCACTGCCATCAAACATCGTCATGCAATTTGCATCAATACTACAAAATCAGAAGATAGTTGTGGATCAGCAAGTCACTTCCAACCCTTCTGAAATCCCTACATCTGTCAATGAGCATAGTTTGGTAATGGATTCGTTAACCCATTCCATTCCATCAGCCAAACCAGAATTAACCACATCTCCTGTCATTAGTAATCAGCCTGAAGCAAGTGGTTTGCTGGCCGCAAATTCAAGCAGCATTTCTTTTGTGAAGGAACAGACTATGTCAACAGTCCCAGTTGGAAGTGATGGATGTAGTCATGGCATGAGCCATACGCTGCCCATCACACCCACAAAGATCTCACCCAAGGAGCCAATCGGTGTATGTGAGATGTCTATTTTACAAGGCATTTCAGATGGCTCACAAGCCACTAGTAATGAAATTCCTCAATCACTTGGCTGCATGGTAAACATTCAGAATTCTCAGCTTCCCTTGGAAGTTTCAATGCAGGCACCTTGCAGCCTAGCATCAGAACCAATCACTGCCTCTCTCTCAGATGGAACAAGCCTTGCTTCAACATCTGATCAGCCGTTGCCCCAGACACTCCCTCAACTAAAACTAGAGCATAATAGTTTGATCCCAATTGTGGCTCCCGCTAATATCATGCATGCATCATCTCCTCCAAAAGACCAAATGAAGAAGCTTAGTTGCGATGCCAATGATGCAATTCCCTTGAGCGTTTCTAACCCAGTGGGCTTGGTGGAGCATTTGGAGATGGGGACCAATATCCAAATGGGAGTGGACAACCTTGAGAGTGGAAGTAATGAAAACCAGAATCTCAGAATAAATTCATCTGTGGTGCCATTGGAAAGGTCAGATAGCTGTCAGGTATTGCTTCATCATGTAGAGAAGGATAGACCTGCTTTAGCAGACATACATCCTGTGGTATATCCATCTGTCAGACTGCCTGTACACCCTCTGGCCAGGAAGGACATTGAGGATGAGCACAGGTCTCAGAGTAGAGTTGCAATGCAGGGTGCTTTGAAGGAAGGTGTTGCCCCGGAGGAAGGAGGTTCCTGTAATCCTTCCACTCAGCTGCATCTTGCTGTGACAGTTGGTCCTCGCAAAGGTGAAGACGGTGGCATGGTGCCTCAGGAGTTGACACAAATGTCTGACCATGATCTGCTCAGTTATATTAATCCCAGTTGCTTTGACCAAGGTAAGTTAATCAAAGTTCTGTCATTAAGAGTGGATTCCCTGTTTGGAGGAGGACCATATATTTGGCTAGCCAGACAAACTGTTATCGATTTATATTTTTTGGTTTGATGATACAATTTCTTACGTTTTCCATTGGATTTCGCAAAAAAATATATAATCAGGGATGTAATTACTGCATTTTCACAAATCTTTTCCCTTCTGGGCTTCTGAAAAAAAGTAACGTTCAATCAGAAGTGAAATCTTCAATTTCAATTAGGTTTGATAATCCAGATAGTTTTATTTTCCAGTGAAGATACTTCATCTTCCTTCTATCCTCTCAGGCTCATGCCTTCAGTTTCTCATTCATACAGATCATCTCTCTATCTTTTCCTTCTTTTTGTCCATCACAACTCTCACTCATTCATTCCATTATAGTTTTCTTTTGTGAACCTATTTGGTAATGTCCACAGTACAGTCTCTTCTAATCACCTCAATCTTTTTTCATCTTTTTCCTGGAATCCTTTGCAGAATTTTCATCTCTTAGGCACTGCATACATACTAAAATTCCTTTGGAGATTTAGTTTCATTTCATTAATATTATCTTAGCTCACAAAATGTTTCTAGGAGTTTGTTACCAACGTTGTTACAAACTTATTTTAGAGAGATCATTTCAGTTGTGATCACACCTGTAAATTTACTTCAGTAGTAGAGAAAAAATCGATGCATTAATATATTTCTATCATACAAAAAGTCAAACTCTTTCCAGTATGGTTTTCAAAAAAAGGGAAAAAGTGTATCTAAATGAGATTTAGAATCAGGTTCATTTTATATTTGTGCAAAGATTGTATGCTGAACCAAAGAATAAGATTAGAAGTTTGCTCCCATCATAGATTAGTAAGAACCTTTATCTTCTTCTGTTTGGCTAGATAATATTAATCTTATATATAATTAGCGGAGTGTCCGTCCGTCGGTCCCCCTTTTATTTTGGAAACTATTTGTCATAGAGCCCATGAGACAAACTGCGTTCTATTTCTAATATACTGAAAGCCCCACGAAAACAATTCCCATCTTTATGAAGGCTTGGGTTCGAACCCAGGACTCCATAGTATGTTTCCATAAGGAATGCACGTAAAATTTGTTTTTGAACCCTACAGGCTTTGTTACTTTTACAGAATTAAATTGGAAATAATGATCCTACGAAGTCAAGAAAAGTACCAAAAGAAGGTAAATTGAATAAAGAATCTTATTATTTTCGTAAAATACACTTTTGAATCTAAATTACGAGAACTATGACAAAATACACGAAAATTTTGTAAAATTTTCGCCATAGTAAACAATCAGTCCCCCTGACGACCGAGGTGATTGTTGAATCCGATACTTTCATTTTCCCATAAGAATACACATGGATTTTAAATCCATGCCAAAATAATGGTAGGAACTAATGTCAGAATTTAAGAAGAGGAAGCGATTTACTGAAATATCAGCTAATGAAAACTATTATATTTAAATAGCAGGAACAGAATTATAGCCATTTTGGAGTTTTTATTTAACAAACCGATTTACAGAATGACATTTATATGTTCATTTGTGGTGATCAAGATGACGAAGAAATATTACGTCAAGGAAGGGGATTGATTTAGAGGAACAGGATCTTAACGCAAAATTGATTTTATAGCAAAGGTTTTATAGCAGTGCATTTGTGTAATTCTCACAAACTGCATAATGTTCGATGGAATCAGATTCGTAATTTTTCTGAATTTCGCTAATATTCTTAGGTTAAAATTCTATCTTGATTAGTACTTAGTAAAGAAATAGGGTAAATTGATAAGTTATATATTTAGTCATCTGTATTTAAATTTTACATGTTTATTAACAAATTGAAATTAAGACTCATCATTCATGATGGGGGAATTAATCAGTAATAGTAGGTTGAAATGATAAAGTTTATTAAATATTCGAAGGTGCATTGCCGCGTACATCCCTTTTTCTCCTGTTCAAGTACCAACGAATACAAGCACACACACAAAAGACCGTAAGCTGGTATTATTTTATTTGACATTGTGTTATTTTCGTTAATTGGTTGATGTTCCTCTATTGCCGAAAAATTTAAAGGAAAACCAATGATATTTTTACCCGGTTGCTATTTGTGAATCAGGTAGGATGTTTCAGTGGATCCTGCTGTGTGGATTCTCATGCCAACTTCTCTGACCAATTAAATACAACTATCACTACATGTTTTGGTAAATGCAAGTTTTATTTGATTTTTCCTTGATTTTCGTTATAACTTAAGTCAGTCTTCTTTAAGAAATGAACAGGATACACTGAACTTTCTTCGATACTTTTCTAATGATTTCTGCACTAGAAAGTTAGAGGAGACGCTCCCGTAACATGCAATGATATCTATCGAAATTTGTATGGGTTCGACTATAGGCCATATATTGCGTCTCTCTTAAGATATATCTTTTCAAGGCATGGAGTCGAACTCAATAATATTTTCTTGTGACAATTTCCAAATTGATTATCGAATCCTATTATGATGATAGCATAAAAGATTTATGTACATCTCAACACTTTCCATTTTCTCCAGTTCTCCTCCAGGAGATTAAAACCCCACTGGATTTAAATAATGTCTAATAAGTAATGTACAGTATTTGTGGAATGGGAGTAATAGGAAACAGTTGCATTGGAATCTATCAGTAAAGGTTAGGGACCTATTTGGGTCTTTAAAGCTCCTTTATCTTCTGCATTCGTATAAAAGCAACTTAAATCATATTATCATTAACATTAAATGAAAACAAATAAAATACTGGAGTTATATTTATATGTATTTACTATCCAAACATTATAAATATCGTTCCTGGTTCCTTTTCGTAGAATGAAAGCATAAATGCATACCTATATACAAACGGAGGGAGGGTCTTGAAGCCTTACATTTGCTTCTAAAATCTTTGGAGAGGATAATTTCACTTCTACACAAACAGAATTAGTAATTGAATCCTACATCTATTTTCCCCTTTGAGAATTCAGCTAGTGAAACTAAATCTCCAAAGGAATGATTGACCCTACCAGGAACAAAGTTCCAGCCAATATAGCTCTCATAGGAACACGCAAGCCCCTTCACTTTGTCAAGGTGTAGTCCATGGAAGAGGACAGGGCCTCCTTGATGAATTTCCAAATTGAGAGCATATATCCTCTTAGCTAGTAATTCTTAAATTACCATATCACTGGTAGATTGTGGAAAAGATTTCTCTGCTGTAAACATCACTTGATGCCCGTTCATTTTTCAATGTACAAGAAATACATTGTCTTGGTTAAAATGCTAATCTGCTTATGACATAATTTTCACTTGGTTCACTGTAAAGCATCTTGACTGAATTTTACCATATTAAATTTGAGTTCCTCTATAGCATTAATTCTGTGAGCAATTTTCCTGTTTCTCTGAATCAAATATATTGGTCACTCTCTGACTCAGGAACAGGTTACATTCTGAGCACTAAAAATTATCTAAAATATTTCAATCGCTACTTTCAATAAGAAAGTGACTGCTCGTTAGCAGTGTTTATCCAGGAAAATTCTTCTTTGGTCTTCTTTTCTACTGATAATATTGTCACTTGCTTTCAAAATGTCCATAACACCCATATCATAATTCATGTCTATTTATTGAATTAATTTTTCAGAGAAACTAATTCAAATATACGAGTACATTTAAAAAGATCAGAGAAAATTAGGTATGGTTATTCAAACATGCAATAATGTAGTAAACTGAGAAATATTTCATGGATTTCCAACCGTGTGAAAATGTTGGATTGCTCTGATGTTTCAGCAGCTGCCTCTGTTGAAGGATGTTGAGAACTATCTTAATGTGGTATAAATACCCCTTCCTCTTATCTGATTGTTTGTCCTTTGTTGCCTTGTTCACCATATTGTTCCATTCTTTTTTTATCTTTGTTAATGTAGTTTCTGTTGAGCCAAATTTACGTAAAGTTGTGTACACAAGAATTAAAAAATGTCATAACTTTCAGTGGTTTGATGTTGGGAAGTCAGGAAACATTGGAACTGTATAGAACTGCATGAGTGATCATTAATATATGTAAGAATCCCAATAACAGTTTTTTTTCTTTTCAGTGTAAGAGGAGCAGCCCATGGAAGTGTCATTGGAAGCAAGCTTTTGTTCAGATTTTGATTTGCAGAGCTGCTGATTATTTGTGCCAAAAAGGTGCTGATGAACTGAGGTCTATGTCTTTGTGGAATTCTCGGAGAGATTCAATTCTCCAGTGCTTATTTATACCACAGAATGTGATCGTAAGATCAAGACTCTTTTTGACATATAGTCGGATATTGATTACGTATGTGAGCCTTATAGAAAACCCTTGCATAATCAGTAGAAATAGATGGTGCTATGTCTTTAAGAAGGAGAAGGTTTGTAATCTCCTAATTTTGGAGTATTTACAAGAATCAATTGCATTTATGAAAGGATTTATATGAAATGTTATAAAAGTGGTGGAAATAATTTGTGTACAAACACTTATGTACACATACCCACTTACATACATATATTTTTAGATTTCCGTTACCTGATGTCGTGTGTAACATTGCCAGTTTGTGTATCATAGAAATTTCCCTGCACTCATATTTTGCAGTATTGTTTTGTTTTTAAATTTTATTTACCATTAGTGTGTATCCGTGTTTGCTTTGTCATCTCCGTCACAAACTCCCCTTGGTATTTTTGCTGAAATGCAAAATTATTATTTATTACTCAGTAACTGCATCAGTTGTTTTTAAAATGTGTATATTGTTGTACCATAGGATTTGCTCTTCTCAGGTGATTGTTGTTTCTCTGCAAGTGTAAAAATTGCGCGTTTTTATTCTAACGAGCCGAGAAGAATGTTGTTTGTATTGCTTGAAGCTGCCATATCTCATGTTAAAGATGTATTTGATAACTTATTTTCAATGCTATGATAAAAGTGCAGAACACCAGAAGCCTTTTATACTTGAGCTGGTTAATGTAACCAGAATTCATCATGCTGTTTCAAATTTCTTTTGTAGCAGTTTAACTTTTCTGAGTGGGCAACGCAATGCTTGTTGTGTGTATCAGTGATAATTTTTTTGAAAAATTTTATATGGAAAACATTCTCCTTTTCGAGTTGTTGTTTCACAGAGTAATGTAGTTGGATATATTGTTGGTTGACAGGAAAGTGTCATTGCTTAGTGTGAAATCAGTACGGCACATATACTTAAATATAAGGTTGTGTTAACATTGTGATCAGAGTGTTTAATTTTGCTGTGTATAAAGATATATATAAAAATGTGGTTTAATTTTACAGTGTGTAATTAATATTGAGTCAGTTATGTTGCCTGATTAACATAGCCAAGCAAGAGATGTTTCCTCCAGAAAGGTGTTTTGCATTTTGCAGCAGTGCTTTCCCTCAATGTGTATTGGTACTCTGACAGTCATACTGATTTATCATGGTTACATTAAAAATTGTATATACAGTTTACTCTACTACCATACATAAGTCAAAATTGTTAATTTTTAAAATGATCTCATTTTTCAAGAGATTATTTTTGCTATCCATTGCAGTTAATTCAAACAATAATACAGTGATACCTTGGTTAATAGCCCAAACGTGGTTTTCCATTGGTTTCTATGGAAAATTTTTGAATTTATTCTAGATGCTGCCCACTATTTGAAGATGAATTTAATAAAAAATTAAAAAGTACTCTAAAAGGGCCAAAACTTACCTAAGGCTGAGATAAATAGCTATTTCATTGGATGAAGAAGAATGAAAAATATCATAGCAAAATATAGCATGGAAAATTTGTTAGGTTAACTTAGCAATCCCTCTGTTCCATTTAATTTTTATTCTTTTTCATTATCCTAATCAGGAGAGAAATACAATTTATGACCTTCAAAAAACCTGCATACGTTCTGTTTGATCAGAAGAATGCTGGATTTGGTAGAAGTGATTGTTTCTATAGCCAGGTTTGAGAAGACAATAGTAAAAATAGCTGATAAAAGTTGGGATTGACAGAAGAATAATACTATAATCAGGGGCAGTAACAGGAAAAGATGAGATTCCTTGCTTCCTAACATGCAAAGATTTTTTAAATTTAGGCGACTTATTGTTTTAGCAATTTCCATTATTACTGAATTCATGTAATACTCTATTTTTGTACATATAATTTGCTTGGCTTGATCTTGAATGCTCATTATTCATTGGGGTACTTTCTCACACAGTTGAAATTGAGTGTGTTACATTGCCACAATCTCTAGGGTTGGGAATCTTATCAGTTAGCATCAGATTTTCCTTAAATTGGATGATATAACCTTTCCTACACTTTATGCCTTTTTCTTCTGCACTAGTACCTTGACTTAAAGACTTGATTTTTTTCCAGACTGGGGTTCATTTCTGAAAAAGTTCATAACTTAAGACTGATTTTTACACTGTGGTAAATCAATCCTTCCTTGGAAATACCTAAAAAGAAAGTTTTATACAACAATACAATTATTTTATTCATCAGATTTTTTGTTTTTCAGATTAACTAGATAGTTAAGATATAGATAAATCTAATGGATAGATTCTAAATTAATTCAGACTTCCATCCTAGCTGTCATGGGATCGATACCAGAAGGCCCCAAAAATCTGAATCGTCCCATTAGAATACACTGCATGAATTTTTGAAAAATACTTTGAGCCTCTTCTCTATAGGATGGAGAATTCAAAATTACGGAAGTCGCAGATGATGCAGTTTTCCATAGTGCTAGTGGAAGAAATGTCACAGAATGAGTGCAAAGTTCTCCCCTTTAAAATACATTGCATCGATTTTTAAAATTCTTCTTTGAAGGTCTTTCTATGCACGATAACTTTCTCATAATCACTTTCTTCCTCTAAGCACTATAATTTAGAAATTTAAAACCTAGCATGTAAATAGAGGTTATAAATACATTTTATATACAAAATTCACCGTTTCTATGATGATCCTTGGCTCGATTCCAGAAAGTCATTTAGATTCCACCATAAATTTCTAACAGGAATAATTGAATCTTATTTTAGAACCTTCTTGATATGATAGAAAGAAATTAAGATTCTTAATTCTAAAATTTCTATCTTCCTACTCTTTTATCCGAAAACCGCTAATTTTTCAAATTTATAATTTCTTATGAAAGATCTGGTATTTTCCCGGCGGATATGAGAACTTACTGCATTCTAATTTCTTCGATGAACTTTAGTTTATTCTCTTCGTTATTAAGCCATTCAGCGAACACATAATGTCTTCCTCTTTTGCAGAAGCCAAAGTTGCAAACTTCTATAGTTTTATTTAGAATTTGCGAGAGTAATAACTTCTAAAACTAGCTAGATAAATTATGACTTCCATTTTGAGCCTTTGTTTCCCCACCGGTCCTGTATATACGTACACCGAGCAGAAATGTTACCGGCGAAATAAATGAAAGTCTCGATCTGAACTTTCCGAAATCTGGTTTCACATTGCCTTCAAACCACCGTTACGACACGATGCCTGAATTGTATGTTAATCAAAGCAAATACATGCGCTTTTATTTAGATATGGTATTTTCGTGAAAGTAGGAGACCCTAATTAAAGTAGTTAAATACTTAATTCTATATTCGGTATTACCTATAGTTTGAATTAACTGAAACGCTTTTCTTATCGAATTGTTTTATTTCTGCCCTCTTTCAGCGCGTAAATTCACAACTCTTTATTACAGTCACTAATCGTCTATAATAAATCGAGAGCGAGGTTGGCTTGAATTCAAATGGAAATAAATTAGAACTCCTATAGAGATGCATATAAATAAATATCTGATGACAAGCATTCTCATATTGAACGACGATAATTGAACTGAAGTTTTCTTAGGACCGTGAGAAGGCGGCTATATATCATAACTGACTTGCAATGGAAATGCTACAGATTTACTGAAGTTTGATTTACACTAGTGTTTCGTTGAAAAGGGTCAAAAAAGATAAAAATTTAAAAAGAAAGAGATAAGAATAAGACAGTCGCTCAAGAATTCTTTGGGTTTAATACTTATAAATATCGTAGGTAAGATCGACCTTGGAACATTAGGTTAAACTCCAGGGTATTTAGTTTGAGTTTATATAGATAAGCTTGACAAGCAAAGTCGTCGGGGAAAACCGTTAACGAAAATATTTCTGCTCCGTCGTTTCGTAATAGCATAAGGGAAAGTACTGGAATCGGAAATCGCTGGAATGAAACGTTAAGGACGAAACGATGTGAAAGGAAGGAATTCATGGTCGCCGAGGGATTTCGGAAGGAGAACGGCTGATGTGGGGCGGGGTCATTATCGATGGCGATCAGTCGGTTTTATGCAGGACAAAGTTTCTGCTGCGTTATTACAGTCTCTTCTGGAAATTCCTCATTTTCTCTTCGTATTGCACTGTGTAACTACAAGAGAGTAAAACAATATGACGTATGTTTACATTGTTACCTTAGAAGTCGTTTCAACGGCAACATTTCATGTTCTTCGCACGATAACCATTATTATTTGAAATTATATTCACGTAATCTAATTTCAAAGCATTTAAAGTTCAAGATATACTGCTAGATTTCGATTTCCAAAAATTTCTTTCCTTAGCATGAATCATCGGCTCTCCTTCCCCAAAGAACGCCCTGTTAAGCAGGTAACAGAGCAACTTAAGTCGTATACTTCGCGAAAAAGGGAGAACACCGCGTATTAAGCGGGATCCTCTTTAACGGGTTTTATTATATTTGGACTTAACTCGCTTACATAGGTTTCCGCCGCTTAGGAGATTAGAGATAGACAGAAAATTATCCTTTCCTTCTAATTCCATGCAATTGCAATAATTTTGTTCTGATTTAACAGAAAGTGTGAATTTTCTTTATCTCTCATCCCCAACAGTTTACGGTTGTTTAAATCTTTCTGAAAAAGCAGTAGTGAAGGGCGATATTCTGGAGGAAATGTCATTCATATGAAAATGCACAATGATCTCTTTGGACTTAAGAATTACAGGGTTCACATTTGGTTCTCCTAAAAGTCATTACACCAATAGTTCGTTATAAGAGCCGCCTTTATTAAAAAGAATTTCTTAACTGTGGATGTTTTAACGAGAGCGCCTAAAACACGCTTTTTGCGAAAAACAGACAACTCTTAAAGAGTATGATGTCAGGACACCAGAATTACACAATAATAACGCTATTCCGCATAAAGTGCGGTTTTTACTTGTTCCCTTTGTCTTAACCGGATTTTACTGTATATTAAAGTTTTCTAGATGCTCACATTCTGGCTATCTTATGTATAAAATCATAAATATAATTCACTGGTACCCATATAAATAGGGGATAAATAATTGTTTGTTTGTAAATATGCGTAAATTTTGTAATTTCAACCGCACCAATGCCCGTTTAGAGCGGTCCATTTAAATAATACGAAGAGAACAATTGTCATGATTTCCGATTGGTGGCGCAGTTGCATTTATTATGTGTCTTTCGTGGAAAAACAAAGAATCGGGATTCCGAGAAAAGCGAGAATCAGCGATTGCGACAGTTTTTTTCCCGACAGTCATTCTTTTAATGAAATATACTCAATACATGTTTACACTTCCTTATTCTCTTCCTGCCCATCATTTTCCTCTTTCTTTTATTCGGTTAGTTGGAAATTTTGTTTTAATGCTATTGCTTTTCATTATACCATTTTAAGATCAGTCGGTTACTTTAATTTCTAGTACGTATATCATAATCCTCGGGAACCGGAAAATATTAAAAAATGAGATAAAATGTTTTAAAAGTTTCGAAAAACTATTTCTACGCATAGATATTAATATGTATTTGTACCCGAAGTTAAGCAGATCTCTAATTCCACTTATTTTCTCTCCATTACTCCCACGACGTAGTCCGTGATTCCACTACGTAAATTATGAATTTATTATATTAAAAACTACGTGTATGCTTTGACTCCAAATGCCCTTAATTTCACTTGGAAACTATCTGCTTCTGTGATAACAAAAGAGAACATGAATTTGCGTCACGAAATCCTCGTTTATTTTTACTGATGGCTAATTCGTTTATGAAATATTATTGTCATTATGGAATTTCATACTTTTCAGGTTGGGAAACGTACACCTATCTCGGATGCGAAATATTTAAGGGATTACGCTTATCTATTGTTTTTATTCTTATTTTTAGCATTCATTTGGAAATCTACTTATCATGCACCATATATTATTTATTATTTTTCGCGATTGGACATAAATATGGTTGTCTATTTCAGTTATTTTCAGCGTCTTGTATACATTTCTAAGAATTACTCCGGTCGTTGAACACGCATGACTGTGTTTTGGTTCCACATTTCTTTTACTTCTTCGTCTATTTTTGAATTTTTATTTATGTTTACTTACTTTATTTAGGATGGATAGTAACATTTTGATTATTATTGTTATCATTAAATCATATAAGCAACTATCAATTACGTTTTTTCAACCATTTATTTATTTTTCTTCATATTTCACTTATCCTGTCTGTGCCGCACTGGTCTTCTTGAAAACCTCTGGCTTTTTAATCCCGAAGTGACTTTAATGCCTCCCAACGTGATTTCTTGTAATTCTTCTTAGTGTCTTAAATCTATGTATAATTGGTCATTTTTAATTTTCGTAGTAGTCGAAGAATCTTCCTCTGAGTCTCTTGTAATTCATTCACAGAATGTGTCCATATAATAGAATTATTCTTTCTCTAATTATATCTGTAATTTAATTAGTAAAAAACGTGTACTGTGGCATTTTCTTGTATTTTCCTTCATATTTTTCTTTCAGTCATTTCTAGTTCTTCTGTCGTCATTTTCTGTTTCTCAGAGTCAGGCATTCTGAGGTATATAGTTTTCTTGTATATGAATTACTGTTGTATTTAAGTCTAAGTTTATCATTTGTTGATGTGATTTCTTGTTGTAGACATTATACATATAGCTATTATTTTTATTGCTCTAAATCGTCGCAATTTTACAAATAACGACGATGACTGGTCCCTGATAGGTTCTTTAACTTTTATGCACTACTTCTATTGTCACCTCATCATTTTTTTTTGGATGAGATAATCTCCGCCGAGGAGGGCTTAATTGAGAGTATCTCATGAAGTTCATCGTAGTCCATTAAAAGGTTAGATTTCATACTTTCCGTAAGAATTTTTAGACGAATTTGGTAGAGCGTAATCGCTATTTTGTATTCATAGCAGTAAATAATGTTCAAACATAATTGGGTGCTACTACGGTAACCGTGTCGAATGGTCTGAATCATGAATGACTGGCAATTGGAGCTTAATGTACTCATATGTTTAGTAACTTTAAAAGTAAATCGGAAAAGAGTTTTATCGGAAATAGTCTTCGAATATTATCGTAAGTGTGATTCGTTTGGCCTCCTATATTAAGAAGACCTAACTTTTCCGTTAAAGAGAGGTAACCACACATAATAATGAGTCGAAAAACAACGCGTAATACGTTTTGTTGAAATTGAGTTGTTTTCAGGGAGTTGATATTCGCATGTATTCCAGCAGAGCTCTTTCCTTTTCCTTGAGATCTTATCTTCTGTTTCCTCTTTTCGATTCCGTTCATTTTCCTACTCCATAATTCTTTCCTTGGCCCACATTTTCTTCACTTTCCACGATTTCTCGAACGTATTCGCCGATCTATAAACAATTATTTCTTAACTTTAAGAAGCCGTCTTGTTCCACGTGCCAGGAGGAGTGAGCATGAGAAAATAGACTGTTTGAATTTGGCCATTTGAATTCCTTTTAACGTAAATATCCTAAATTAGAGATTGTTATACCAATTTCGTTTCCGATCACTCGTTTTTTTTCTCCACAAGAATTAAAGTAAAAATCGTTCTTCCCATCCTTAACTTTATTTCCCTAAAATTAGCAAATGCATTATTTCTTTAGATTGACTGCGAAAATGAGACAGTATTTCTGAGAGATTCTTTCTTAGCCTAAAGCGTATTTTCGTATCGAAATCGCACAAAATTACTTAACTCTTTCGAAATTTCGCGTAAATTCGCAATTTTAAAACGCCGTCGTCTGAATGCCATTGTTGAAGTCGAATTTATTTATTGTATCGCTAAAGTCATGATATATATTAGAGATTTTCTGAGTAAGGAACGAATGGTGATAAATGAATTACTTTTTATTCCATTTTATGCCCCATAATTTAGACTCTAGAGAGTTATTGTCTGTTTTATAATAATGATCATCCTCAACCCCTGCTTGGTAAAGATATTTAGTTATATTTACGGATTTTCGCATACATTTGATCATTCTGAGTAATCAAAAATAAAATCAATTGCTTTTCAATTTTAAATATCAATACTATAATAATAGAAAATGAAACCATAAACGGAAGGCCTAAAAAATAACAGGATAAAATTTTATTGAACATAATGGGAACATTAAAACCTCCCGGTATCGACAAATATCTCTATTTTGAAACTG
Source organism: Pachydiplax longipennis (assembly GCA_036926295.1). Lineage (NCBI taxonomy): Eukaryota > Metazoa > Arthropoda > Insecta > Odonata > Libellulidae > Pachydiplax > Pachydiplax longipennis. Next base: position 3,945,909 of record JAVFKF010000024.1, on the reverse strand, counting down.
CATAGAGGAAATGGAATTAATCGGTTAGTAAACATTGGGTGAACATTTCCCATTTTATTTTCGAAGGAAATAATGAACAAGATTGAGAAAGTTATCCAAATGCATGCAGTACATGAATGTGGTTCAGGCCTCGCTTCATTAATCGCGAATTTCTTAATTTGGAGTCAATCAAGGACGCACCTTTTCATTGCTGAAAGAGGTTGTAACGACCATTTTTGAGCGGGAACTCTTTTTAAAGATCCTTTTCTGGTCGAAAATCTCAGCCGCGTAAGGCTATCGCTGGGAACGGGAAGCAATCAAAAGATATCATAAATTCACTCCTAGAACGACATGCTAACCTAGTCCCATTTATTTGCTACGGACACTTTTTTCAAAGCTACACCAAAAGTTTCCTTATTCCAAGCTAAACATTTCCTATTCTGCATTAATTCAATTCACCTTTTCTTTTTACTTACTAATCTATTTAAATGCGACGCTATGTTAATTGGAAGGGGAGATTCTTCGCCCAAAATAAAGTTATATATTTATTTCATTGAGATATGAATTATGCTGGATAATGCCATTTATTTTGGTTTTCTTTTTTTTTAATGTCCTGAAAAGTTTTATGCATAAGATCAATAGTACTGCGCTAAGGTGAACTTATTCCACCGACAATATTCTGGCCGAGGAAGGAATGACGAAGTGTTGTATTCAGAAAAGGTACAACGAAAGGGCATCTATTTTGTAGAGAATTACTGTAACAAATCGGTGACTCGGATTCTTGAGAACGAAGGATGAGAATCTTTGGAAGAAAGAAAGTTTAACCAAAGACTCAATTTAATTTATTTATTTATCAGAGGAATAAAAGCTAGAATCAATCGGTTCAAGAATTTAATCATTCAATACACAAAAACAATCGATTAAGAAAGTGGACTCATTCATCCTTTCTTTCGATGACAGTGGAGATAAGGGCGTGGGCAATTGTCAGTCGAGAGATATCGATTGGAAGTGGCTACTTGTTGCCATCTCTCTTAAAGCAGACCGTCTTCTGCACACCGATGATTCACTAAAGGAAATCTTGTGTTTCAGAACCTTTTTTATATTCACAGATTCGAGGTAAACGTAAAGTACGTAGGTAATAATGGTCAAGCAAATACAGTAAAACGATGCTGGAACGAGCGAAATCCGCATTATAAAAAGCGTTATAACCGGGTTATGCTGGTTGAATTAAATCATATATTTGAAGAATGGTCAGCTTTTCGCACAAAGAGAGCATCTTAGTTACATGTTTTTGATCATTCTTCACTCTTAAACGAAAAATTTTGACTTCCTAGATAACTAGATAAAAGGTAGATAAAAGTTATTAAAGATTGAGAGCATCACAAAGCACCATCTCTCCCACAATACAGTCCGCTATCATTATCGATATGCTTACTTCTTGAATTTTACGAAATGAAACACCGCCAAAAGACTTTTATCTTCTGCCATGAGACAAAATAGATAGAGAAGATCTCACTCCATCATAGAGTTTATATCTCCGGTGGGATATAAATTATTCTGCTTCACTATATCTTTCATTTTATTCTCACAAAAATTAGTCATTCCAAAGAAGAAACAATGAAACCCTTTTAGAAACAAGGAAATGAAAAGACGGCGACATGGATAAGGTAGAAATTTTTTTAAATGTTTATAATTTAAATTATTATGTAAAATATTTTCGGCCTATCGAATGAATCGAACAATTGGGTTGTAGTGAAACTGAAGACAAGAAAATTTTCGATCGCCATGGTAAATATAGTATTGCTTCATTTAAGTGCGTGAGAGGGCCAAAATGAAGAAACAAATTAGCTCAAAAATTGATCATTCTTCAAAAACAATAACAAACAACACAACAATACTTCGCGCTCCTCAAGATTTCCTATCGTCAACTGTGGCAAATAAAGCAAAATAAAGGAGTATCTAACATTTTTGTGATGCACTTATTTATGAAAAGAGCTAAGATAACCTTCCCTTTTCTTTTACAGAATGAAAGAGTTACAGAGAATTCATAACCCGGTTGCTATGCCATTTATTAGGTTATATCAGAAATACTTTTTTTATTCAAAATTTCAAGTCGATAAAAAGTTTTCACGAAGGTTACATTTTTACCAAAATATTGACCAAATTAAAAAGTATTTAGATCTCCTGGATAAGGAAAAACCCAAGAAAAGTTTGATTTTTTGTCAAGAACGTAGATTTTCAATTTTTTAAAGGCGTAAACAAAAAGAAGATTTTTGTTTTCTAGTATCGAAATGTAAAATTTAAAAGGTTAATTAACTATAGAAAAAGCTATATTCGTCATCCAACATTTACGTCCAATTAGCAGTAAAGTTATATTTTTGCAAAATTAAGATCTATTATCGATTGTTTCATTTACTTCTAGTCTACATTTTTCATTCCGAAATTCTTGTAGCCATAAAAATAAGTGTTTCAAATGTAACATTTGTTTACTAAATCCAAAGGTATTAAAGGTATTCTCCAGGCGCCGAAAGCGGCAACCGTCGGGGGCAATTCCTCGGGAAAAGATTATTACCCACGTGGTCGCCAGTTTTCAGAAGTACCCGATGCGCATTTCGGAAGCTATGCTCCTATTGTCAAGGGTGGTCAAATTCTGAATGAGAAGTATGTGAGGGGTGTGAGGTTTGTCGTGGAGGGGATTTTGGGATTTTTCGGTGTGACGTACGGGAAGAAGGTGGGGAACGGGAATTCCGGGATTAGGTCATTCTAATTATTTGTTATTCCATAAAAGTAAGCCTATTTTTGAAAGTAAGAGAGACAAAACTGGAAAGAAAAAGTTGTAATTTTAGTTAATTCAGTAAAAAGATTTCTTAACAATTCAATTTCTTTAGTTAATAAAACTGAATTCTAAATTTTTTATAGAAAATGGTGAAATGATTTTATTTTCGAAAGAAAATGTTCAATATATTAATAGATTAAGTATGAAGAAGTAATTCATTATCAATCCTAGTCACAATATCTCTTGATCTTGATAATTGATGAAAATTTCAGAATTTTATAGTTGTCAGTTTTGTAATCATGAAGCGGTTTTAAATATAAATTTTAAATTTGACTAAATTTTATTTTGATGAATATGTGACTTCAGTGAGAACTTTTTATCGATTTACGATTTAGAATTTTAAGAAATGATTTTCGTGATACACTTACAAGGATGAGCTTCTTAACCGGATTTTACATTTGAATTCCGATTGCTGAGATTCCCCACCATTCATTTCCCCGCCCTCACATTTACGGAAGTCACTTCAACAGGTGGCCAAATCTGAAGGCGATAAATGAATTGTCTGATTAAATAAATTTCTGATTTTGGTTTCAGCCAAATTCAAAATCAACTTTTGCAATTGTACCAAATGAAAGATTGAAAGCGTTATATTAACGCGCATTAAATAAAAGCCGATGATACGAAAATGCTGAAATTCTGTGCTTTTTGTTTGTAATATTTACTAATGATAATATTTATAATCTCCACCATTTAAAATCATTCGCTATTTGATGGGAGGACTAAGCTGAGGCGCTCTCGAAGACATCTTTCAAATACAATAAAACCCATTTAAAAGATTGGCCCGTTAAATATGCGGTTTGCTTACTTAAGAAAAAAATGAATATAAAAAGCACCTAAGACGCCCTGCTTAGATAGCGGTAGACTGCAATCTCCTTTAGTCTGCCTCAGTCGATACGTCGAAAACTGTTATTCTTACCTAATTGTCTATCTAGTACAAATTGCTTCATTGTGCTATAAAAATCAACGAAATTAATAAACAAAGGAATAAGCTATCTTTGTCGAAAAAGCAGAACAAGCTTAAGAAATTTAATTAGACCAGAAAGCAACCAGCATTATTCAACAGTTCTCGAACCCTCTATACATTTGCGGGAAATTAAGCAAACCTGAAATGACATCTTTCCGTCTTTTAGCACTTTTTAAAAATCTATGAGCAAAAAAACCTATTGCTTTCCAACGTAAATGAAATAAAGAGTTATTATAATCCAATTATACCTCATCCTACTGCATTTATCGGCGCGTCTTCATACTGGAAATTTCGTGGATGTCGAGGACCTTTTCTGATGGACCATATGGTCTTAATTCAAGCGTCCGAACAATCTCTTGGAAAGTATATTCATTATTTACCTTCGTTAATCCACGATTTCCCCATAGCAATGGAAATCCCAATTCTTAACCTGTGTAACTGAGTAAGATCACAGGAGAGGGTCGCTTTCTTATGAAAAGACGGCAATTTCTGAAATGTGTGTCATTCCGCTTGGCGAACAAGGAAGTATGCACAGTTTTCTTCATTTTAGCCGAAAGACCTCAGAAATGAGTCGGGGAAAGCTTCACTTGCATTGATCTAATCTAAAGAGTGGTCACTGAGGTTTACTGAGGTGAAACAGTATTTCTTTTCCCAGAAACAGCAACATCTCGGTGTTATAATCTCTATTTAAAGTGAACTTTAAGTGTTAAGTTAACTTTAACTCGAGGAAACTGTATTATAATTGATATCTGCTATAGTAATCACCGTGGTGTACGTATTCATGTATTTTTTCATCCGAAGTCAATCTACCGTAAGGAATATACGGAAGAAATTTTTGACATCAAGTTCACGTATTTCCTGACGAGATTAAAAATAAGAAATAAGGGGATCCATTAGAGGAGCCTAAGGCATTTGATATTTTTCTTCCAGTATCTTAGTTTCGACTCCAAAATTCTCTCATAAGGAATGCACGTAAAAGTCATTTTGAACGATTGAAGACTTGACGTGATACAACTCTATTAAATATATATATATATATATATATATATATATATATATATATATATATATATATATATATACACATATATATATATATATATATATATATATATATATATATATATATATACATATATATATATATATATATATATATATATATATATATATATATATATATATATATATATATATACATATATTATATATATATGTAAAAAATTAAGGTTCAGGAAATGTAAAAAAAAGATCGGCAATTGAAAAAATCGGCAGAATGCAATAATAGTTATATATATTTATAAGTTAAATTTAGTTCCTTAATTTTTGACGGAGGAATTCAAGAGTTGAGAAGATAGTTATATTTAAAGTGATGTTTGTCTTAGATACCACATTGACTTGGTTGAAATGTGGTATTTCTCGTGAATTCCTCCTTTAAAAATGACGGAATGATGAATCCAATGTAGACACACAAAATGGCATACATTAGGTTAAAACATTGGAAAACCTGACCCTATCAGTATGATGTATGCCTGTCAGGCGATGAAAACTGCAAGAAACACTTTCTTAATTTCAGATAAAGAAATGAAGGAGAAAATATCCGCCGGAGGAGCCGGGAATCGAACCCGGACCTCCTGCTTTCCGGGCCGTTGCTCCAAATAAGCAACCACGATAAAACAATCTCTCTTCCAGGACACGGTGATTTAAATTTCTGTTTCTAGGATGATTCATCTAAGATGCAACTTAGATGCCCACACACCCACCTCATCGGGTTCGATTCTCCTCGGCCAACTCTTTCTTCTTCATTTCATGCAGTTATTGCCGTTTTCTTCGTTCTCTTTAGCTCATAGGAAGTCCACTATGGTGGGGGAAAATCACAAATATTCTTCTTTGAAATCGGAAAATGGGTTGAAAATTCTCCGATACCTAAATAAATTCTGATATTTCCAACTTCCAATTCCGATACATAGGCCCACACTAATCAATGTATGTTTTATCTCCTTAGTAAACAAATGCAAATATCTGTTCGGTTGCATTTTAATGATGAAATCCTTTAAATAACAGGGCCGAGAAAAATGCATATACACGAATTCTTGGAACGTTGATTAAAATGTACGAAAATTGAGGTGGCAATCGACGTAGAAGATTAAAAATGCATTACCCTTTTTTACTATATGTATAGATCACCTCTATGGACACCCTTCGAATACTTCAAGACATTAGTGTTTGCATACATACAAATCGAGAAGAATTGCGAAATGCTTGACTTTCGAGATTGTTAGGAAGGAGCGCAGTAAGATCCAAACATACTTTCAGATTCGAAATAATTGTCTAATTTATCGCTTTTAATGCCAAAACAATCTTGTTCCGAAATTGCGAAATATCATTCACTCAGCTGATAACCTAATAAACTCCCTTCTTGAAGTTAAGTATTTTCACGTCTTTTGGTCTAGGTTTTATATTTATATTGCTTCAACTTTTATTAACTTTACTTTACTATTGGATATGTGATGTTCAGTATCTTTAATTTCCTTAATATGTCATGAGTAATTTTTCTGAGGAATATGAAAAATTTTAATCTTCGGATATTTTTGTAGCATGTTTAAAATACTTATTTCCTTGTAATTTCCACGTTTTTTGTAAGGGAATTGCAAGGTGTCTAGTATGATATTTCATTTTATGGAATTTTCGTCGCTTTCATGATTTCAATATTATACTCAATTTTACCGTAATCTTTAGCTTAAACTTTTAGTGGTTTGCGAAAATTTTTCACCCCCTCCTTTGTGTGTGCTTTTCTGCTTTTTTCCTAAGATAATGCCGTTGTTTATATCCACAACTACATCTTAAGTTTTCATATCTGTTTCAACTTAAAAATACATTATTTATGTTTTTTTTATAACTATCCGTATTATGTAGATATCCTTTATAAACATTCCATCTTCAATCTGTGAACTTGGATGAATTACTTAGGGAAATTTTTCGTTCCTTCCCACAGAGTAGATTTAATTTTAAGAGAAATATTCTAGAAAATAATGTAAGAAATTTATGCAAATCATTAGATAACATTCTTCAATTCTTTTAATTTTATATCTTTATTATGTTAGTCTTGCGGTTAAATACTTCGATAATGTTCTGTATCTTCAGCGTACTTGATAATTACGAATTTAGCTGTACTTGAGGTATACTAAATACTAAATGTAGTTAAAATGAATTAGTTATATGCATATTTGTAAATTATACGTTACCACCAGACGTTCACCTATTTATAATTATGTATGATAGAAGATAGGTTTCATGGACCTATTTAGTGTCAATCTTATCAAAGACCTTCTCGATTTTAACCTTCATGCCACGCGCGGACATCCAGTTCGCCCTTACTCCTTTTCAGCACGTGGCACCAAGCGAAAATTAAAGTCAAAATATGCTTTTCACTCAGCGAATTGATCCGTTTTCTAGCAAAAAATTGGATGGACGAAGTCTGTCGGAAGGTATCCAATATCGGAAAGTATGCTATATTTTGAGAAAAACAGCTATCTTAGGAGTCTCCTTCGAAGTACTCCCCGTGAGACCTCACTCTCTTATCCCAGCGATTTCTTCCACTTTTCAGAACAATCAGCAAATTCCTTTTTCGGAATGGCAGTCAGCATTCTCCTTTATCTCGTCAATTGACTGAAATCTGAGCCCTTTCAGCAGCGATTTCAGCTTTCGAAAAAGTCTCAGGAAGTCATATTAGGTCTTTTATAGAAAACTTAGGTCATCGTTTGCGGCAACTGCAGTATGAAATTCTTTCTCCTTTGACAGGAGCCGTGGAACAAATTTTACAACCACACGTTTCATGCCAATATTCAAATTTCAGAGACAGTATTTTTGGAATATATCTTAAGTCTCGCAATGCCAATGCACGCTATTCGCAGGCGTTCAGCTGGTCTTCCAGGACGTAGATCGTTCAACGGATTCACGACCATTTTTTAATTTGACTCAAGGAGGTCATACGAGTGGTTTCTGCAGATGAATGTCCAGGTTTGAAGTAAAAATTGGTGGAAATTCGCTGATCTAGTTTCTCAGACATAGTGAATGCATTAGCTTGCTCATGGCGTCTCATTGCTGAATAAAGATTTGAACGACAGCCTGGATTTTCATGCATTTGTGGTCTCCTGTGATTGGCTACTCAGTTTTGTGAAGTACGTCATCAAGATATTCAAAATGGCTGGTAATTTTCCGGTTAAACAACGTATTATCTATTTGAGCAATATATACGCAATGTGTTATGTATTCTCATGCTATTTCATGGCCTTCTGATGATCATCCTTGTGATACATCATTAGCCATTAAGGGAAAAATAAACAATGAAAGGGAATGATGAGCCATGATCGAACCGAAACCGCAAAGAACCGTTATTTTGAGTGAAAACCGAACTGAAAATTATGTAATTCTCAGTTCCGAAAATAGTTATTTATTTCGATTTTCTCTTCCCAAAATTACACACTTTACTTAAGCGCAACTGGAGGAAGGTTAATTTAACAAGTGTTTATTCGAATTGCATCAATCTATTAAAAAGTTTTGTGCTAACATCGATTCTAATGAAGTTGGAATGAAAAAAGTAATACTTAACGAAATAAAACAAACTTTCAGAAGGATCACCATGGTCGGAGCGAAAAACCCGAAAGAATCGGAATTAAATGGATATTCCATTGAATTGAGAAAATTAATGCCCTGAGCAAGAGTGAAAAAGTGAAGTGCAGCACAATAACCTCATATAAAACATTTTTCTTAGCATTCAGAGTGATGTACGCCATTATTCAGGATCACTTAAACCTTAATAACTTTCTGGTCATGGCCTTCTTTTAACAAGGCACCATTCAAAAGAAAATGAAAGTTTTCCTCTGTCCTACTACTAAAGAAGAATTAAAAACACAGCAAAATCCGGTTAAGACACTTTTCAAATGCATAAGAAATGACCGTGCGCGGTTGCTGGTGAATATTGGTTGCGCTACAATTTTTTTAATTTAATATTTAGTCGGGCTCTTCTCGGCTGGCTTGTTTGCATCAACTCCTATATATTTCTCTTTTCAATTGGCATAAATCGAACTTCATCCAAAATTTTGCCTATAATTAACCTCGACTCCATTTATCGATGGAAGCACAAATGGGCTCTCCCGAAGCAAAATTGAATTAATTCCCTCAGAAATGGTTAATCCAATTGATGTTTCGATTCCCCAGAAAAAAATGCTTCGTTGCTCTGAAGATTAGAAATGAAAATGGAAAATCAATAGAGAGAACTCAATGGAAAAGGTAATATATGTATTTCGGAGATTTCAAATATTTTTATGGAATACTTCCCGAAAATATAGAATTCAATCACGTGAACAACAGTCATGGTTCGACGTCAGGGCATATGCATTTTAAAGAGGAAGAACGGAATTATGTTTGAGGACTTTTCCGATATCATTGTGATTTGAAATTCTGCCTTCTTATTGCGCATCGATATCTCCCGTTATGGATCGACACCGGTTTCTTTTTCCCGTTATTTATACAACGAGTTGAACATGAGAATTTTTTAAAATCAGTTGGTGGTGGTGATAATAGGGCATCAATAGATATTTATCACCTTTTAGTTTGCAGTATGCAAGCAAATTTTACTCGTATAAAGATGTAAATATATGCACAACGGCTATTATTATATAAGACATTAATTTGTGGCCCATCGCCAAATAAATTATGTAAATTTCTACTGCGAATATTCCTCTATCTCCTGAATTAAACCGAAATTTTCGGAAACTTTCTATCATCCTTAAAATCACGCCTCAGCGGCGGGGAAAGGTTCCCCCACCTTGGTTCTGCGCATGCGCTCTCAGTGCGGTTGAAGGGACTCGAGTGGACGGCGATCAGTCACACCTCTGGACTCAACGAGTGAACAGCCCTCTACAGGTGACTACAGGTGAGTGACATATCGATCCTAATTAGATCCGATTTGACGGAGGCTCTTATATCAATCACCGTGAAAGCCGGTGCGCATTTGATTGATATCCGCGGGGTTCGAACCCGAGTCCAATGCAACTCGCCTTCTCAAGGGACGCTCGGTCGGGAATACAACAAAGAACAGAGTTACCCTCAAAACGGATTCCCTTTTCATTGTTTCCTTCGCGTCGACAGTTGTCCCGAAGTTTAATCGCGTTAATTGTCCGTAATTCCTAAAGTTTATCTCTTACTTCTTAATTCGAAAATGAGATAATTTAAGTCGGCGAAAAGGCCCCGTTATCCTCTTACAGCTGTAAAAGTGACATTTTGTATAATCGCTAAAATTCTATTAATTTATTACTTATTAAGCCATCAATTTCGGTAGGAAAAAGATTCTCTTTAAATAGTGTAACGGGAGAGAGGGTTCGAACATCCGGGACCCAAGCTAAAACAGGGGCCCGCGCTAAAGATTTGGAAAAAATCCTCTCCCCATCCCTGGTATTATTTGCGTTGTCACATCGAACCCTACATCATCATCTGCGATGCATTCCATCGGACGAGCCTATTTCTAGATTTCCCGATGTCTTATAGGTTTACTTTCTGTCCCACAACAAAGGATTCGTATTATCTGAAAGTAGTCGGTTTTTCATTTAACCATCTTACAGTTGAAATATTTGAGCAAATGAATTTAAAACCATTACTGATTCTCTGTGCTGATTAGTTCCATTAATTATTTAACCATTCATCTTTGATTTCAGAACCACTAGAGCGTACTTTGTTACTTTTATCTAATAGTGGTTTTACTAATTGTTGCGAACCATCAGGTTTCAACCTGCAGTGGAAAAATATCTTGAGAATGTAAAACGGTAGTTCTTCAAGAAGGGGAGATTCTGTGATGGGACCCGCCCTTCATGAATCTCCAAAACCAACAACTTGTTACGCGCATGACTAAGAACGCAAAATAATACCTAAGTGTTCCCATGATAATTTTACAGGACGGGGCGATATATTTTTTATTCGTTGAATTTTTACGGAATTTTGGGTTGGACCAACTAAAATTAAGGGTTATTTAGAGAGATTTAAATCTCGTACGATAGACATGTATTCAAGATAATAGAAATCCCCCAATCTTGGAAGGATCAACCAAACTCGGGGAAAAATTCATAGAATTCCATAATGTTTGCAACCCGAAACGGTAAATTATATTTAAATTACAATTACTACTCGATAGGCTGAGGAACATTCAAGTAGTCAGAAAATTGATTTTTTTATTTCGTGTTAGGCGAAAATTTTAGACCCCAACTACGAATTATGGGAGGTAATATTCCATTTCGTACATAAAATTCAGGACAGAAAATTACTTCTCTATGGCAAGAAGAAACAAAATGTTGAGGGATATTTTCAGTTTGTCCTCTAATGGAATATGCAACTCACTTCATTCTCGTTAATACCTGCTACAGTAATTAAGCTACAGAGGTTATTTGATAGTCAATATGTTATTTATCCTAATCAATGAATGCTCTGAAAAGTGACATTCATTGGGCTCCCGAATAGCCAAGTTGGCCGTTAAGTGAAAGCGGCCCTGGGTTCGACTCCCGGTGGGAGCCAATAAACGCGAAACTCTTTTAACACTTTTTAAATTACTGTTATTCATTGTGTTCCGTGGTCTTATTCCACGGATGGAATTCACTTTCCCCAATCCTCATTCCAAATCTTGAGACTGAATTTGGTTGTAAAGATGAGGATCCTACTAGATTGCCCTCGATCCCGGTTGGATTCGCTCAGAGAAGAACTTCTTGGCATGAAAAATGTTTTTATTTATCCACCTTATTAGTGCGTTCATCTCTCAAGAGTCTTCCTCTCTGATTTCTGCAACGCAAGCTGTTCATCTTCTCATGCATAATCAGCGGAAGGACTCATCAACGAACTCGGTTGTTATGGGAAAGATTCGACTCTTACAATGCTATGTTTGCTTATTGGTTGATTCGAAGATGACGTAGCCCATGTCAGTCCATTCTGATACTGTAAGGAAGATTAGAGACGCTAGAACCAGTCGATTCAAGAATTCATTGTTTCTGAGAACGATATACGACAGCAATTGATTTAGGTCCAATTGCTGTAAGGTGCCTTTCTGGGTAAATGTAGTACGACCCGGTTAAGACGCGGCTTAGTGAACACCGCGTTATAAACGGGATAACCGTGATATCACAATTTCTTATCTCTTTTCATCCTAAAACAAAAGGGATATCTTTTCGGCTAATTTACTTTAAAATAATTACTTCATTATTTGGAAAAAGATCATCATTTACCCATGCCGAAGAACGACGAATATAATTTGAACGTTCCTTAAATGGAGGCCTTTAAAGCCTCGCGAGATGTCGTTGAGCCTCTTTACCGTTCACTGCAGTCTGGCTTTCGGCGGATTACCAATTTCCATGGCATCCGGTCCCCTTGTCAAGTAGGGTCTCCCTTTCAACTGCTGCTTTTGAGGAAACAAAAGATTCCTATTTTAGATTTCCTCTGTATTTCACTGCATTCGCCCCAATTTTACGACTAATTTTAGCAGATTTCGTCGTCGACGTAAATTATATTCATTCTTTTAAGACGAGACCTTCAGCTTCTGAATTAGTCATAAAATTTAATGGATTTCTTAGCAGGTTAGGTGTTGGGTTAAGTAGTACGCAGTAAAACCCGTTTAAGATGATCCTATTTAAGGCGCCTTCCCTCTAAAACGCCGTTTTCTCTCTTCCGCACTAGACAAAAAATACAGTTTAAGACGCTTAGCAACCCGCGGATTTTTTCCGTCCCTGGAAGTACTGCAACCCGCCGCAGCCAATACTCCAGTCAGCCAATATTTAAATCGACTGACCGGAAGTTGCTTACATTATTCTTCCATTTTGGCTCATCTGATAAAAATTGCTTGTTGAAGGGTGAAAAATGAGCAAAATTAAATAACAAAGAAAAGCGCTCTTTTTGTTCGAAAATAATATCATTCTTAAATATAAGAAGCGACGAATATTACGCATAAACTTACAATGGTTGGAGGACTCTTCTTATTCGTGTTTTATTGTCTGTGTTTTGTTTTAAATTAAGATTGATTAACTTTCCTTTGTTATCACCCTGCTCTAGAGATAGAAGTACAAACGTATAGCCTTTCAACCATGATGCAGTGCAATGGAACCCTTCAGTCTTCTTCCTTTCATTTTTTCCGAAATTCTTCGATGACTAGAAAATAGTGTTTCCCTAACTATGAAATACCTCTCGGTGGATTTGCATGGACTCGTTTGATTCTAAATGTATACAGGAAACCCTTAGATAATATTGTTTTGGAGAATGCAATCAGGGCCCATTTTTAGATGTTATTGCCTCATAATCTTTAGCCTTACCTAATTCGATCATTGCGCTGGATTTATTTCTTGCGTTGTTTGCAACTTCATTGTAATGATTTGCCAGTAATTCTACATTTTGATGAGTGCAGTTTTCTTGTGTGCAGTATATTTATAGGATTAAAAATAAGGCATGAAAAAAAAACTAAAATTAAAGGTATACCAACCACACTAGCTAATTTTTTCCTGTACTATAAAGTATTATGGAATGAAAGAAAATTGATTTACAGCTTAGACGTCAAACTTTGACAATTTTTGTTCCTCAACATGCGACGATCCCAAATCACTACGAAAGTATGCTTTGAAACTATTCGTACCTAAGCATGATTCGTTTATCTCCATTTTCCGTCTTCCTAATGAAATGATAATTTATAAAACATTGGGATTTTGAGACTTTTGTGAAGTTATTTCGTCTCGGAGCTCTCTCTCTCGCGATATGAAATCTTAGCGTTACGCTTCTCCTGGTTGAAATGCGCTTCATCCAGCGGCACCCCAAGCGCCCGACATCACTAATATTTTAGTGGATTTCATATTATCATCTTATATTTGCTAAGTATAATTTTCCTTTAACAAAATGACAAGCAATTGAAGATACGGGATAACATTAATTTATTCCCAGATTATTTCTTTACCTTTAATCTTCCGATATAACTATCCACTGTGGATTTAAATTTACTTGTCATGTTTTTACAAATCTTTTAGATTTAACTATTGGTAAATCTAGAGATAGAATACTTTAATAAAACAGACTAGAGCAAAATCTTACAATTTTAACAGAAATTAAGCTTCGAGAATGGTGTAGTTAAGGCAAAAACAATTATACTGAAATTCACATTCATTTGAGAACAATGTAATCCATCCTATTAATTTTTAACATTTTCTTTCAAAGATAACTTACAACTTTGACCATTTACACATGTCCCCCTAGTTAGTCTAGTAATATTTTTAAAAGTCCTTCGGCAGCTAAGGTTCAGTTCATAAAATCTTCCATCGGGATCGAACCTGGGACTGTTTACATCTCTATCCCATTGGCTATTCCGTCATATTCTTTCAGCTTCTTATATCGGTTGGTTCTTCGCAGAGGGCCGCAGTCTGTAATTTTTTCCAAAGAGTATTTTAGGTATCCAAATTTCTTTTCATTTTTCTATTTAGCCCTTGAGTACCGTCGTCTAGGTGTGACATCCAAAGTGATTTAGAAATGTAATATTTTTCATCTCTGCTTTATCCTGCTCGATAGTCGCTTAGTTTTTAGATATTTAGTGTATATTGAAAGTAATTTTTGCATCATTAATTCTTTTCTATTGTGGGAAAAAACATTTACTATATTTTGAATCTAAAAATAAATTTTGTGAATGATATATATATATACTACTCGCCTACTCCACGTTTGTGGAGTAGGCGACCGTACTGTGGATTACCTTTATTTATAAATATGAGTTTGAAGAAAGAGAGGATTTTTATTCTCGCTCAAATAAGGTTTTGTATTTTTATTATCATCTCTCTCTTTTTCATTCGAACAATCTTCATGGAATGAATTCGTACTATTTGAGCAAATGAACATTTTTAAATAAATAGTCTGTTTCAGAACTACAGCGTCGTTACAGAAATCAGAATTTTAAATTCACAATTCCACTTATTGGTGGAATTGATTTCAGCATTTGGAATTTAAAAGTCAATTTGAGCCTCAATGGACGTGATAATGGCAACTGCGTCGTCACTTAGCTTTCGCTCTAGATTCCATCAAAATGCGCTTCAAAAGTAGGTCACAGTCTCTCTATACATTCTATTCCATTCGATTACCAACATTAAATCTCCTCAATCTCTTGAGTTTCTCTAGTGAAGGTAGGATTAGATTATGTGCGACGTTCAAAGCTGAGTAGAAACTGCTTCGAACCGAAATATTTTTCGTTCCGGTTTTTTAGTTCAACGAAATAATAAAGTTCAATTCAATGCCGCTTCTGCCAACTTCAAACCGCTCCGTTTAGTCTTTTTCCCTCCGACAAAATAAATATTATTTCCATCAAAGTATAGGTTATGTTATTCCTATATATTTTTTAGAATAAATTAATTAAATTTTTGAATAAACCTTAGGTATAGTTAGACGAAATAACACGTGTTACTCTAGCTGAAGAGGGCAAGGGGAATGCTTGGGAAACGAAAATCGGAACGGAAAAAAACGAATCTTTTCTGTTTCGTTCAATTTTTTGTTATGCTGCAGTTTTCAATCAGATAAAAATACTATTTTTGTGATTTTACATATTCTGTTCGGCCGTGGACCTCGAAAGCGAGAAACAGATGAGTAAAAACAAATCCACGGAAGACAAGCAAGGTTGCCCGCAATACAGGGGCAGGCAAAATCGAATAAAGAAGGAAAATACCATTGGTACTCCTCAGTAAAGGAACAGGAAGCAAATGGCTTTAGGCATTTTGTAACGCACGAATATACTTTGAGGATTGAGTATGAAGATTTTAAAAGTTGCAATCATATAGCTTTATTCTCTGAAACCGTTCAAAGGAATGCTACGAATGGATTCTCGAGTTTTGTTGCTAATATTTTCACTCCTCTGCGACAATCCTAACCTAGCTATGACCATGCGTTTTAGTCTAGTGCTATAGTAGTGTAATTATTTGTTTCTACGTAGTCTTCAAGTGCGTGCTTCTAAAATACCGTGTTCAGCGAATAAACTGATTTTCTCCTCACTTGGATATTACACATTTTAATTTAACCATCAAACGTCACATAATTTGATCACTCACTTCAATAAGTATTTAGTCCTCAATTCAAATTATCGCTTGGGTTTTGGAGGGGAATGCGCTATTCCGATGGATAAACACCGGAGTTATATAAAATCAAGGTAACGCGTCAGACTTGTGGATATACATATGATCTAAAAGTTGTGTAAAAGGAAATTCATTGATTCATCTTGGAATCCTTACAAACATGTTAAAACTGATTATGTTATTAACCATATTCTCTATGTGCAGATATTGAATTCCCTTAAACTTCCAACATTTACGAACTATCATTAGGGAGACTCAAAATGATGGAATGACGAGGAAATACTTCTCGTTAAGAGCGTCAATATACCTGTTTGTATTTATCAGCAGGCATTCCTTGCATAATCCTAAGTCATTATAAAGGATGACGTTTTATGAATGAAAATTTCTCAGAATGGCATATAATTGCACAATCCAGTCCATTAGTTCTGAATTTGAAAGCGATTCATCAACGGAGATGTCTGAACAGTTTTATGAATCGGGAGAGATAATGTACTTCTTCTGTCAACCCCATACAATCTGCTGCATTCTTCCGCTTGGATTTCCCCTTACCAACAAGTGATTCACATTCGGTATTTCCCCATTTACGCTACTCATGCTCTTAATTGGTGCCAAATTTTTCTTTTGTGCGAGTGTATACCATTTCCGGATCTTTCGTGTTTCCTTCCGCTTTTTCCACATGAGATTTCATTCATTCATTTTATATATTATAATTTATCTGTATTTCGCGACTTAGAAAAGATTCAAAATGTAAAGAACTGCCTTCTGCACCAGATGCTTGGGTGGGAAGCTTTAGAAAGTTCAATCAAAGACTAAATTTACTTAATAGATTCGGAGAAAGTCCTGATGAAGCCGATATCATGCGCTATCCTTGTTGCATAGGCCGTTCTGATACTACAAGGAAGATCAGTGTTGCAAGAAACATTCAAGAATTAACTTTTCCTCGAATAATACGGGAAATCAGATTAGACCCGCTCTTGTGCACCTTTCACAGTTCAAAACCATTTAAGATTTTAGGTTTTTGATTTATAAACTGCTTTTGCTTTAAACTCCTCGTTTAACTACCGATCTTACTGGATCAATGCCTTAACGAAAAACCAGGGACCGAATAAATTTCCGAAAAAAAATGAATTCATGAGATTGACCTATAGAAAGCTAAGTTAACTATCTGGGTTGTTAGGAAAATAGGTGGTAGAACTAATAGACGTAACCTTCAATCTTCCATTCCATTTAAGGAAAAAGTATACGAGCATTTTGTATGAATTCCCTTTCTTCGTAGGCATCAGGACATTTTTTGCTTCTGATGATTCCTTTACAGTATATTAGAGGAAACCTTTCGTATTAAACAGGAGGAATTTTAAAACGTACTTGCATACTTTTTCTAGAACGGTGGACTAGGATATTGTTTTTTCTTGGGACAGAAGGTGGACAAATGAGGTTAGAAAAATAACAACGGTATGGAAGGGAGTTGATGAAGAAAGGCCTTGATGGTGGAATTGGAAGAGATTGGCAAAATCCTTGAGGTTAGTATTCTGTCGTATAGATGTGAAACTTGGACCCTAAGAAATGAGGGCGTTAAAAGTAGGCCTTGGATGCGTGGGTGTGACCTGACAATTCTGGGTTGATAGGAACAAAAACAAGGAGACGTTTGAGTGAGATGATTTTTGTCAAAAGAAAGGAAATTGGTGGGTCAAATATTGAAGGGAAAGATAATTGAAAGCAGAATGGGAAAGGACAGAGGTGTTATAAGGAGTTGGTTATCAAGGAGTAAAAGAAAGGGTATTGAGAAGGAGTACATAAACCAATCCGGAATGCACCCTCTTACGTAGACGAATTCACGTCAAATGACCTTCGCGAGCACTATTACATTTACACACTGAACAGCATGATGAAAATATTTTAAAAGATAAGAAATTATTAGGTATTTAATAAATAAATAAGGAAATATTAGCTTTGGAAAATGACAGCATTTATCAAGTGTAATTTACAATTTAATAAAGGATTTTGCGTCTTCAGTTGGCTAATAAATAATTTTCCACGTGCTTAGATTTATCCTCTAATTTTGTATGAAGGATTAAGTACGTCATAAAGAAATCTCTGCACTTCTTTGACCAATTTACTTAATTGAGTAATTATAAAATGATTGAAGTAGTCTTGATTTGACTTTCTAGTTATCCCGCTCTATGAAAGGAGTGACATTAATTAATCCACGAAAGGATAAAGGAAGGACTTATCTAATTGTTTTGTTTTCTGGTTATATTATCTTTTACTACACCGCAATCAAAATGATAATCTGTGGTGGCGTTGGAAACGCTGTTAATGATTGCTGAATGAACATTCGAATAATCGTTAAATGAACATTTTAAGTCCTAGCTTAAACTATATCTAAGCTTTGGACAAGCTCAATGAAAAGCTGGCGTCATATGGAGACGAAAGAAACCTCAATATCTCAGACAACTTTTGGAATATGTGGAACATTGTTACTTAATCTGTATCATGATATCACTTCATGTAAAATGGTGTTCGTTCAGAGAGTAGTGAACAAATAGACGTTGGATTCGATAAGTGAGCTTCCAAATCGCCGAGTTGAGTAATCTTAACGAGAGCAGCCATTGCCCTTGTGCAGAAGACCTTCGCCTTTCCCCTGAAGGCCCAGAGAAAGGAAATCCGCGACAGTTGAAGACATTCATTCGTTGAACTCTCTCCGTCCATTGGGGCAATATAGTACCCCAAAAGTACATTTGTGCACGTTATTTCAGTCAAAATCTCAGTATAAGTACTCCTTATAAATTAACCTGTTTCTTTAACTTACAGTAGAGTAACAACATACAGTAAAACTCGTTCAAGTCGCTCCCGCTTAAGACGCTATGCCTCATAGAGTCGACCTTTCCACGCCATACGCATATACTGCTTGATACCCGATTAAAACGCGGTTCTTCAGATAATCGCTGTAGTTCCTCCTTAATAGATAAGCCGAAAATTTTCATTGTTCTTCCCTTATCTGGTAAAATTGCTTCATTGGAGATTGATAAAAGACCAAAACAAAGGATCTCCGAAAAGCGCTTAATTCTTTAAAAATATGTCAGAGGCAACCAGTATTACATAAGAGTGATTTGCAGACTGTCTAAATATCTACAGCTGTGAAAAGTAAATCAACCTAAAGATTCCCTTTTTCTTAAAGAAAGAAAGGGAATCTTTGTAGAGCCCGTATTTAGAAATTAATGAGCCAAAATACTTTTCCTTTTGTTTTACAATGTAAAGTATAAAGAAGCTTGTTTTAATCTTCCGGTTTTCTCTTCTGAAAAGCGTCTGATTTTGGTGTATTCTCTGGAGAAGCTGTGGAGGCCAACTGAAAGGGCCATGGAAGGGGCTATTGGAAGACATCTTTTTAAACTTTCTTTTCCAATTAATATGAGCTTTACGTGCACTGTCTGCTTTTGTATGAGTTATAAAATCGTGATCGAATGATATCAGGGCTTTGGAGGGATTATCGTTCGCAAATTAGGATTCCTTCTCGCAGTCTTGAACAAGAATCGAATTGAAGCGAAGATGCAAGACTAGGTCGACCGTAGTTGAATGAAGCACGATTAAACTACCTTTTGACGTTCCACTGCATAAAATGTAGCATGCAAAAGACCGATGTAACTTCAAGATCATTGGATTGTCCAGTACAGTGACAAATAATCAGTATCGATGAGGTATTTGCAGTTCATCGCATCGTTTAAATAATGAACATAGTGTTAAAGTAACTCGTAAATATTAACTAATAAAATACAATTTTCTACGGAATAATCGAAACGATAAGATTTTCAAAACTTGCGTTTACTTTAACTGACGCGGAAAGAATATTCATTCATTCAACGGGTTATATCCATTTTCTTACCAAATAAAAGATAAACATTTAAAAGAAGCGATCGCATCAATATCACAAATAATAATCTTGGAAATATAATAAAATATCACTAATAATATGGTATAAATAAAGGCGTATGAATAAATGGTATAAATCGGCGGCTATAGTTTGCCAAAAAAATTTAATGAGCACTTGCTTATCTTGTACGAAGGAGATGAATGATTCTGATGGATATTGATGTAAAATATGTGATCTGGTATGCCTATCTCAATTAATCATTGTAATTTGCTAGTCTACTAAAAGCTGTGTACGTATACAACCTTGCCAATCGTTATAATTATTAGGAGAGTTTATAAAGCCTATCTCACCCATGCCTCTTTGTCTTGCCAGTATCATTTTGGTATGTATTTTCCTTTTCATTTCTCGTCCACTATTAAGGTGCTCGTTTTCCGCCATCCATCCTTTTTTGTGTTTACATACAATTTTAATCGTCTCTATTTCTTTGATATCCTACAGTTTTTCCTTAAAAAATCCATTTTCACTTTCTCTCTTTGTGTCATTTCTCACGATTCCGCTCTATAAAAGAGTACAATCTGAATAATTGTTCGTTATATTTTATTTTAAAATATTTTATAACCACATTATAATATTTAAATTCGTGTTTCTTGTTTTGGTTAACGAATTCTTTTTGCTACTTATTTACTTTTTCCTCCTTCACTAATTGCAAATTCCAAGTATTGCAGCCTTCGATGACCTCTCCTTTAAATTCCTAAGTTTATATCTTCGTCTTTTACTTCTATAATCACCATCACTATCTATAACAATACGGACGCTAATCCAATTGTAAATTTACTGTGAAATTTTCTCTGCATTAAATTTATTATTTCCCCGTTTATACATCAGAATTTTTCGCGTCCATGCTCCCAATCCAGATTGGAATTCCGTTGGAATTGGTCCAAGGATTTCTCTGTTCATTAAAATAGAGACATCAACTGGCGAATCGGAGGGCGCGTTTCCGACTACGATTATCTTATTTATAATTCATTATCATATTTGATTTTCCACCCGGAAGCAGCATTTGGGAGGCATTTTAATTTAGTCCATCGAAGTACCTTTCACCGTCCACGTGCCAAGGGCGCCCCATTTATCGCCGACAGATTGGACGGATTCCGATCCTCTCTCCAGACGGTATTACAAATCAGATCACACTGTTAGTTTTCACACCCCCTGCCATCTGTCATATGGCGGTTCGGGGGGTTTAATGTAAATTCAAGCCCGTCATAATTGCCCCGTACGCTTCAAAAGCAGCTTTTCTCTTCAGAGTTTTTTTCTCTACTTTTTAGTCGGATAAATTTGTTGACAAAATTTCAAAATGTCGTAAACTGTTAAAATTGAACGTAATCTCATAAAAGTATCACGGTGCATTTTCTCAACGATCTGGTAAGACATTGCGATTCTCAATATCTTTAAAACTCGAAATTTAGTAATACTGATTAGAGTTAACCGAATGCAGATGTTTTCGCAATATTTGTCCTCGGATTGTTCTTTCTATCTCATTTTCTAGTTTATTGACGGCGGATGTGGAAATCAGAAACGGATTTCCATTTCAACGAGACATTTCTCTATGAAGTTGTTCTGTGCGAACATGTAAACTCATTCATTTATATAAATTTAATTCAGAATATTTCAAACTGTTTGCCGCACTATTTCGCAGTGAAAGAATTGCCGCGAACGGTAGTGTCGATGCGAAATCTTAGTTTGCGAAAAGTCTGTGAAATTTTCTGCAATATAAGTTTGCTCAAGTTTGAGAAAGTTCACCACAGAACTATTGAAGCTTGAGAATTTCAACAGTTTGGTATATTGCCATTATTCGGTTGGTGAGCGGCAGATGTTTTCTCTTTTAAGTGAATGTGTCAATTAATTGAGTTCATTATATGTCATATCATTTAATTTGGCTGTTTCATTGTTATAGACAGTTTACCGTTAAATCTTTCAAAGTGTACCATCAGTAAGATTGCGCAGGTTTTCACCCCTTCCTTGTGATTTTTTTCTTTCTGTGAATTTTTTCCCCTACGATAATAGCTTATGTTACATTCGACGTACAGAATCTTATAATTTTAACGAAACACTTATAATACAGTGTCGCTTGTGTGCAGCGAAACTCCTACTGTCCCATGGGGTTTTATAGTTATACTGATTTGATGCACCTCAATTCTGATTTTAAAATGTCTATTTTTCGAATTTCGTTCGGAATATTTGGGATTCAGTGGCATTGCCAGCTTCTTTGGAGTAATCTCGTAGGAAGAATTCGTGTCACTTGGCGCAAAGGTGGCATTATGCAGTCCTCCCCAACGGCGAACGGATATCTATTGAGTAATTAAAATCGTTCAAATTAACAATGGAAAACCAAACTTAATTCTGCTATAGTCGAGCGAGAAAATTTTTGGAGTCTATTTAAAATTTAGAAATTCTAGCAATAATTGTGCATCAGATATGCACATTTCTGAAAGCGTGCCATTAAAATTAATTTGAGAATTAAAATAAAATACCTTATTAGCGAAGCATTACAAATAAGCACCTTTATCACTTTTTGTTAAATCTGCAGAACAGGTGTTAATTCCTCTAGATATCGTGCAGAGCACCTCTGAGTCGCAGCCGCTTTTCCTTATTCTACAGTATTTATTTTGGAATTGATTTGCTTTTGAAATTATTCATTAAAATACCTGGGTTCTCGTGTGTATAGACGAAACACCAATTTGGAATTCAGATCGAAAAATAGGGTGATATGAAGGCATTACAAACGGAACCGGAAACGAATCCGCCACATTTGGAATTTCCCATGGCGACGACCCGCCTTACTGCATTTGCCTTTCAATCAACCTAAATAGACTCTAAATTGAGAATCGAAACCATTTCTACAGGAATATCCTTCCGTTCAGAATTTGTACTCGCGGATTATTCCCTCGTCACATTTCTATCTTGCCGTATCTTAATTTTCCATGCAAAACTAAACTCTTTAGTACCGAATACTCCGAAAATTTTACAGTCAAAAGATATCGGAAAGCCACCTGAATTATCGCACCTATTTACATCGGTCCGGAACATCTATTCAGAGTAAATACTTAGGGAAGAGTTTTAATATTGCATTCACCAAATAAAATGTTTGTCCTCACATTGTTATGTCTCCCCTTCTATTTTGTTTAGAGAAATTATTCTAATAAGAAAAATCTAGTGTATTAACAAGTTTAATTATTTTATAAATAATAATATTTTTTAAATTTTCTCTCGGAGCTCTCCGACGTCGCTTACTGCAATAAAATTGTTATTCCGTCAATTATTAAATTATCTCGATTTAAATCTCAAAAATCTTCCGTGAGTAATTTCATCGTCACTACTGGAGCAAAGTCCTTGATCTTGAAGATCTCAGGGAGACAAACTAAGACTAGTGGAGACGCTGTTTGTGTTGTCCTCTAAATGTATGTTCAAATGTTTCTTGGTGATTAGAAATATGGAATGCTCGGTTTATGCAAACCTTTAAGTAAGCCTTTTCCCTCTTATTTTATGCATCTTTGAATATTAATGCAGACACTTTAAAGCCGAAGTATATTTTTAAACAGCATCTTTTATCCAATTTTCTTAAATGATGAAGTGAACCATATTTACCCACTACGGAATCCATAATATGTAAAATCATTAATGCATTGGTGAAAATTAAAGCTAACATTTTTCAAACTTTTCCATGGTGAGCGCTCGATAGATAAGTTAAACGATGCTTAATAAAAATAGATGGCGCTGCCGCTGTAGTATCTGATTCGTGTACACTGTCTGGAAAGCAGTAATCCGTTCTCGCTATAATATGGCGAAATCTCTTCAACTCCTCGAAAATTGTGTTCACTGAGCAAAAGAATCACAATGTCTCATATTTCATCATTTCAATCAGTGCTTAAAAATGTTTCGAATAGCCTCTACTCATTTCTTTTCTCAGCGGAGGGTTTTGATCATCTCTTATTCACTGTTGTCGAACCAATAGTCTTCCTTAACGAAATCAGCGTTTTAACACTTTGCACTATGCTTTACACGCTCTATAAACCCTTCTTGTGCACACCACGAAACAGTATTCTAGTAAATAAAATGTGAGCCACCTCTTTGACACTCGATTGGATTTGTTTATATAGCCTATCATTTGACCTCACTACACTGTGCGCTTTAAACGATGAATTACATCAATTAATTTATATTAAAGGACACCTAATGCATTGTTTACTAGTCATATTTGGCCATTCTTTATAGAATTTATAAATGGCGGTTGCTTATAAATAAACAAATCTCTCACTCGATGAAGAGCAATTTCGTGGTATTGTATGTTGGAAAGATGTCGTTAAATTAAAATTTGTTTCCGTGATTTCTCGGCTATTGATAGATTATCTCTGTCGCAACTGTGAAAGGCTCTTCGAAGTCTTCGATATGACCCAAGATAACACGAATTGATTCATGCTTTGTCAGCAGAGTACAATTATTAAACTCGGATTTTGTCTCATCGCGGTCCCGAAATCGCTCGTTTCGCCAACACTCTTTTCAATGGCCGAAAAAGATTTCAATTGGATTAGTTCTAGGCTGACCATGATCATTATCAATTGCTCACCTGTGTTATACGGTAAGAATATATTCTGCCTAAATGGATGGATTCCTCTGGATCCAGCCTCTTAATCTAATATTTATTTTTCGAGCTTTAGGGGAATGTGTCAAAGATTCGTGTTTTACCATCTAAATCTTCGACATAGCTTTTCTACACAACATTATCACCAACGAGGGAGGGTCCATTGCTTCTTTCTCTTTTCAATTGTCGGCTTCCGTCCAGAACAATACCTTCACTTTGAATACTCCACGTCCATCAGTAATAAAACTCTCTTTTTAGGATATCTTGATTTTTCAGCTCCTAATAAACACTTTGATCCATTTTATCTCTCTCTAAAAACAGTCTTAAGTATGTTTGGAAGAGATTGATTCATGCAATTTTTCTGAACTGAATCTATGTAATTAATCCTGTAACTTCTTGTTTGTTTTATGTTATAATTTACATAATTGTTTAATTGATGATCCTATTTATTCAGTATTGTTTATCGTCAGCAGTAATTGGCCTCATGCTGTATGTTGTAACAAATAACATGATAGGAGAAATTGAAACCGGAAGAAGTGTTCGTAGAAACAAAAAAATATTTTCAGATAAGAAAACACCTGAAAAAGTGTGGAAAACATTATTTACGTGTTCGTGGTGTTGGAAGAACAATGCAGTTCCAGCTCTCCTGTCTATTAGGCTTGAATTTTTATATGAAATTCCCCTTCTAGTCATTCTCGCAGATAAATACTCCACTTCGCAAGGTCGACTACTATGTTAATGAGAGCCTATTCTTATGCGTAGGCACTTCGTAAATAATAAACTTCCTTTCACCGAAACTTAAGAAATGGGAGATTACGTAAAATCGGGGAGAGTTTCGAAGTTAGAAATCCTCGGACGCCGCATTTTCATTCATTTACAAATAAGCCAATTATCCCTACTCTCTATCAGGAGGCAACGTTTTATTTCACTCATAACAAACTCAACTAATGGAAAGATTGCGTCATTGTTGACTTGAATCGCAGAGATAGTCTTGTTTTAGAAATTTGTAAAAGCATATTCTCTTTAAAATAATGAATGGATCTTAAATTTGCATTCTCTCTTAAATTTTATCAAAATTTAGAAAGTGAGAATAAATCTGTGTTAATTTTAATAATTAGATAAAAATGTATTAACTTATATTCGTCCGTTATAAATATACCTTTAATATACAGTAAAATCTTGTGAAACGATTTTTATGGATCAAGTGAAAACCGCATTAGAAGCAGGATAACCGGGATATTAAGAATTCTTATTTCTTTTACATTAGAAAATAAAATGGAAATGTTTTTGGGCTCTTCAATGTTTTAATAAGTGCAACTTGCCTTGCTTACCTACTGCTAAACACGAAAGTGTTATATATATATATATATATATATATATATATATATATATATATATATATATACTAGGGACATTTAACTAAATGAAAAGTAGCCAATTATCTGCGCAGGGAGTACATTTAACAATCGTGAAAGTTTGAAATTTGTGCCATTTATGGTTCTCGAGTTTTAGGCGAACATACATACACACACACATACATACATACATACACACACCTTATTTTATTATATTAGATATATATCCACCTGAGAAATCCGCGTTATATGCGGGTGTCTCATGTGCTATATTTTCCAATGGGTCTACTCAAGAGAGACAAGGACCGAGTGAAAGCGGAATGGCTCCTTAACCGGGAACGTTTTAAACGGGTTTTACTGCATTTATTTTTGTAGGTAATTTAGGAAAATCGTACTATGGCGCCTGTCTGAGCACCTTCTCAATGCGCCTCGAGGGCAAACTGTTTGAAAACTGAAATAACTCACGAAAGAGTTAATTATGTTCTAAAATTCCAGCTTTGACGTCCGTTAAGAATCAATGGAATATTATATAACATTTTTATTTGAGTGTCTTAGGTGCTTTCACCGATTCCTCTTCTTATATAAAGTGTCTTCTTTTACAGTATTCCAGCATTTGCGCTATTCAACATACAGGCAGCCCAAAAATAAGTGTCAGATTTGAAATCTGAATAACAGAAAGATATAGCAATGCGTCGAATGTTGCATTCTAATTGGGAGACAAGCAATTTAATATTTTTTAAAAAGCATTCAAGTTTCATAAGCAGCATTCTTAGCTCGTGTTTCTGCGAATTTTGTTCTTATTCTGCGCAACCTCAACCGGTGGATTATTTGAAAATATAGTTTTTGTGAACTTAATCTTAACATGCTTATATCTATTTTGTTTCCTCAATTCAGAATAATTATAAATCATTGCCACATTATTTTTCAATACCAAAACTGGTGAATGGTATTCTATCAGTTCCCACGTCTAGGAAACAAACTAGTCAACAACAAAAGGCAGTGAACAAAACAACAAACGTTTGATAGCTGTCGATAAAGCACAATAGTAGTTTAATAAGTTAATGACATATTACTATGATCTGTTCTATGTAACATTATTCAACCAACGATAAATTAAGATTATCAAATAATTTATCCCTAAGCGATACTTGTGCTCATCATAATCAGATAATTCCGCTGTTTTCGTTAAAAGTGATCAATTTCTGAATAAGGGACTGATGATATCCTAATTCGAACGGGATTTTTCTTTTCCTTCTGCAACTAAGTCCCCAACATCTTTGGTACTCTATACCGTTTTAAGTTTAGGTCAAATTTCCATTTCGAGGAGTTCTTTTCGTTCTATTTCGTCTGAAGCGTCTTAAAATATCGTCTATTCTATGATTAATTTCTTCCGTTACTATGTGATAGCAAGAGGCGCTTGCAAAATGATAGAATTCATTTGAAGGCAATAATATGATCTTTGAATTTTCCGTTGTTGCGATACGAGTCAAGGCCAAATCTGTGTGGGTGACATAATCATGCCAAGCAATCCGTTAGAAAAGAAGCGGTGCTTTCTTGAGATAAAGTGAATGAAATTAGTGAAGTAGTAGAGATTTCCTTGGATTATTTACAAGTAGTTTAGCAGAGACTTAAAGATATATTGCGAGTATGAAATACCGATGCATCGCTTCAGTATCCATCCCGGAGGTCGTCTATAAAACCTCAACATTCTACGCTGAGGGAAGAAGAATGAGGCTAAAGTGAAGTCGTTTTTGAGTTAGAATTCACTTCATATTAGTTTTAAAAAAGACCGAGACTGATAATCGAAAGGTAATTTTTCCTCAGTGGTGTCCAACTTAAAAATAAAAAAATGGGTCCAACTCGGCGAGCCAAATAACGTTACCCGGCTGCGAGTCACAATTTACGTATTTCAAGAAAATGTTTTATCTGAAATTCTTTCTTTTCCTTTTTGTCGTTTTTATGTTTTGGATTCGCGAACCATCCACTCGGGGAAGAATTTTCAAATCTCATATTGCATTCATAGCTGATTCTTCATTGGAAATTTCTTCAATTGATCCAATTAGATTTTGAAGTTAATTTAGATATGACACTATTACATTTCTAATAAACAAATAATAAATAAAACATGCATAGAAACAGCGTAGAAATCCTGATAACTCATGCAATCCGACTGATTCCAAAAAGCTATGGGGTACCTTATAAAGTTATATTGAATTAAATAAAGGATAAGAAAGCTTTATGGAGATTAGTATAATTTATAAAATCCCACATCACTTAAAGATAAATTACGTGTCACACTATAGACATTTTCGCCGGCCAAATCCGCCCATGAGTTGTTTTCCATTGCTCTACATACTTCAGAAGACAAATGAGTCCATACATACCGTACTGCAGCGTAGTTAGTTATAGCAGCGTGAATGAGTTTCATTTTTTTAAATTGATTTGAAGAAATTCACGTCGTAGTGAACGATGAAGAAATCTAATGTCAAAATACTCGTAAGCCTCGCTTTTCAAGGAACCCGTTAAGCGTGTGCAGAAATTCACTTTCGATTCTGTCGTTACAGTTTCCCCTCCAAAGGTCACTTTCTCTCCCAAGGTCACGATTATCAAACCGATACGGTTCCTGCTGCTTTACCTTTTCATCTCTTCTGGGGCATCGCTTACTCATGTCTCTGTCTTTTTGGGAGCCGAAGAAAAGTTGAGTGAAGACGGAACCGGAAATGGAAATTTGCCACCGATATCGGAAACTTTAATTTATTCTGTTCATTTTCTGTTTCAAAAAATATAACTTCACTTGATTGAAATGGAGGAAACTTTAAATATAGTTAAACCTGGTTAAGATGCTTTTCAGGGAACAGAATATAAACGGGAAATTTTCATGTCGGGATATTATCTGGATTATAACTATATATTATAATTTTTCTTTTTCACCCATGCAGATAGAAAGATAGTTTAATTATTCCGTAATTTCAATCTTACCTCGGTTATAAGTTGGAGGGAAGAGCAAAATTTTTATAGGTTCCCTCAGTTCGCTTCAATTCGAGGTAATCTCAAAAAATTGAAAATACATTACGTGGAAATATCAGTTATGTAGACACTTGATCACTTTGATGTAGCTTTTATTTCAGGCTGTTTGCCCCCTCATTGGCAGGGACCTTTGTTTCGTACAGTGAACGATGTTTTCATAATAGTATTACTGAAATGAGATGTTGTTTTCATTTTCAGCCGTCGATTATGTAAGACTTGTACTTGTCAGGATGTATCGGCAAGATTCTGTCGCCCTCATTCTTGATGTCAGATTTTACAATTATTTTTCGAAACATTTTGGACTTTAATTTGTCAAAGGTTCCGTGGCGTCTTCATATGAATTTCATTTCCTTTTGGTTTTCAGCGATTATTTGAGAGCAACTCAGCTGAAGAGATCTGTATTTTTTTAAAGTTCTTTTTTCCAAGAAATCTCAATCAGTTTCTCATCCTTTTTTCAGAACAGAAAATGGAGACGAAAACCTTCAAGGAGTTTGCCAAGTGCATGGTTGATTACATTGGGGAGTATATGGACCACATCAGAGAACGGTAATTCCACCTGAGCATGTCTTTCTTCATGAAAACTGTGTATTACACTTCGCAACGCCATTATATGATCAAGCACTTATTGCTTTGTCCAAAATCTTCTTATCCTAGAATGGGTTTAAACATGAAGTTTGGGAATGTGCGACTTTTTCTTCACTTTTTGAAACAAATGAAAGTATTTAAATACTCCCCACCTTGTTTATTCCGTCGTGTGAAAGTAAATATAAATACATCACATAGATTCATTTAGAAATTATATTAGTATTCCTTTACAAAAATTTCGATACTGACCAATTAGAAATTCGGCTTTTCAAGTGCGGCCTGATTGTTTCATGTACAGCTTTGTTACATCGTCCATTGGCGGTCTTCTAATAAAGGTCCTGTGCTACATTGAGTATCGGAATATTATGCACAGGATGCAGAATAAAAAATAAAACATTTAAAAGACTCAAAACACACTATTTCAAATTTGTATCAAATAAGAAGGGCAAATTCTACCATGTTTGGCTGGTCCTCCTATTTTGCGAAAATTTAGTCTCAAAGACCAAACTGAATCTTAAACTATACATTCGTTGCGTGATAAATAATCTCTCAGGAGATTATGTTAAAAATATAATAAATTATCTACTACAGGTACTCCTTTGGCTTGAAATCACATTTACTTTAATGTTATCAAAAGTCAATATATCAATTAGGAAGCCAATGAGAAATTTCAATCGTGTTTTAGGAGTTATCTTTGTAACTCAGTGTCGTTCATTGTTACCGAGACCACGCAGCAGTTTTTCAAATCCCAGTTTCATATCACAAAATAGATAAATTTATCAAGTCGTGATATCAAAAGAGATACTGAGTCAAAGGTGAACAATAGTTTAAATATTTTTAGCTTAGCAGTCAAGTTTTGCTCTTGACGATCTACAGATATTTGAGATAATGTAAAACTGGTGACGTTTATTCGTTTTGCTTCGATAGAAGTGGTTATGAAAGTTATCAGTAGCCCTCCATGTTTAGACTAGAGGAGTTAGTGACTAGAATCTGTAGTAGTTGATATGATGCGGAAAATATTTCTTATAGAGATAAGTAATCTTTATGAGAAATCTATTTACAACTAGTATCGATAACAATTTTGTGTAAAGGGACATTTTTCAGTGTGTTTTTAATCAACTTTTGGAAAAAATACTCCAAAATCTCTAAGCCTGACCTCTTCATTGCATAATTCAACGTAAAAATCTGGTGACTAAATAATTAAAAAAAGGTGTTATTGTTGCGACAGTCTTACAAGGTGAGAATGGCATTCGAAAAAATGCAAATAATCCTCTTTAGTTGAAGAGTTTCTTTGAAGAATTTGACGATTTGACTTATTATTCTGCATCACTGTAAGGGCATAGTGAAATGACCACATCTGTAACAGATTTGTTAAATTACTCGAGCCTATCGTAAAATTTCTTAGAAGGGCAAATCATATTCACAACTTACTGACAGCAATCGGTTGCGGGATATGAAATCCCTCGCTAACATGATGGAATATTTGTACTTTTTGAAGATGGACTGCAAGGAATTCGAACTGGTTAGGCGTTACTTTGAAGAAGGTCGTACCACAAAAGAAAAGAGACTTACAATTAGTAAGTTTTCCAGATGATGCCACTCCGGTTTCGAAACCGGTCGCGTAATTAAAGTTGGAAAATTTACCAATCCTCTTCTGGGCTGCAAGGAACTGATCTGATTCAAACAATATTTAGTTTTCAAATGTCTACAACTTTTCAAAATGAACTGATAAAAATTGTCATTTTCATTCAGATCACGGCATCCAACTAACCAAGTGAGTTCGCCTTTGAGAGAGGTCTTTTTTTGGCCCCGGCTTTGATTCCCGGTGGGGGTTTCTCTTTATAAAAGATGGAATCGAGATAAGTTAAATGGCTTAGGAATTTTTCAACCTTATACTTGAAGTTAAAACCAGCCATAGCATATTTAAATCGATTCATATAAAATTGGTATGACAAACAATGGGTTTCAAATTCCTCAGTGTTTTGCTTCATGGAACGCCGGATGGTAGCATAGAATTAGTAAATTTTAGAAGATTGGGCTTTAAAAATATGCAATAAGGTAACTAAATATCCAACTAAATGTTGTAAACTCGTCTCAGAAACAAAGAATCTCAGTAAGAGAACTGCTTACGTCGCTTTTTTTTCGATTTTTGGGAAAAACTATTCCCGTGAAGTCATGTTCTCATCGTGAAAAATCATCAAATCTAAGAAGCGATATCAAAGTAAGAACCAATCAGTTTTGCCGGAATGAAAAATTGAATACTTGCAGAAAAAAATTAAATTCTTGAAAACGATTCGAAAACCGATAAGTTAATATTCGGTTTAGAATTTTCCTCAACAATTCAAATTTTACTTAAGTGTAATTGAAGTTAGGTTTACCAAAATTGTGAATGGCTAATGCTAAATTTTATTTAAAAATTATATTAATGTAGCGGGAAATAATAAAACTTTAAAGAGTATATAGTAGTATTACAGTAGTCGGAGCAGGAGAAAAAAGCTGTTCGAACCGGTTCGACATTGTCAGAAGAAGCGAAATTGGAACTCAACTATATTGGCATACTTTTTCTTTGAACCGGAGTAAAAATCTAGACGAAAAATATGTTCAATGCCATTGAAAGGAAAATTTTTAAACGACGTGGGTGGCTGGAATTTCGGATTTGCTGGCGGGAAACGTTCAGATTAGCGCCAATTCTCTTCGGAAGAATAACACTGAAATCTGAAGAGGTAACATTCAGTAAAATACTATTAATTCAATAATTTGTTATTTTATTACGAAAATGTCGGTTGTCTTGTTTATATTATTTTAGTAATAATAATAATTTATTTTGCCGCAGACATTCAAATGTATAGCAATCGTCATAAATATAAATTACTAAACTAAATATTATCTTATTAAAAATTCATCAATGTTATAAAACATTTTCTTAAAGAGAAAATTTTTTACACTAGATGTAAATTTTAATAATATCGGAAAAATCTTGCAAATTTTAGGAAGTTTATGATAAGGACGAAAACCAATGGAAAACCAATGGTCCAAAAAAAGAAACCTAGGATCTAGAAAACCTAAAGGTAGAAATGAAGTCCAAAATTAACATTCTGGGGCTATGCGAAGTACAGTGGAAGGATGAGATTTTTGGAGCGAAGATGTGAGAGACATTTCAGTAGGGGAAATGATAGCCAGAGTGGGGTCGCTGTAGTGGTAGACAAAAGAGTAGGAAAATCCACGATAGCCACCAAGCTAATAAGTGACTGGGTAATGTCAGCAAAAATTAAGGTTGAACCAGTAAGCAATGTTACAGTTCAAGTTTATCACCCCTACAATCGATTACAGTGAGGATGAAATCGATTTAGTTTACGAACAAATAGAAGAGGTGATAGGAATGGTGAAAGAGAGTAAACACTTTATTGTAATGGTGGACTGGAATGCTGTAGTTGGGCAGGGCAAAGATGAGGATGAGGGCTAGGAAACGGAAACGACAGAGGAAAAAATCTGATAAATTTTTGCTGGAGAAATAACCTCTGGATCACCAACACCCATTTTCAACATCATAACAGATGGAGTTACGCATGGTGGAAGCCAGGGGACTCGGATAGGTGCCAAATTGATTACATATTGAAGAGATAAAGATAGAAAGTGTCCAAGAAGTAGAGGAAGGTGATGTTGGATTGTAATGGGTAGTAGACGATAGGTCACTACTGGATATGAAAGGGAACAAAGCAACTGGTGTGTACGAGATTCCAGTAGAATTTCTTAAAAATCCTGGGGGAAAAGGATAAGAGACACTTTTATGATTATGTAGGAAAGTTTATGACGGAAGAAAGTGGCTGGAGGATTTTACGAAGTCTATCCCGATTCAGTTCAGAAAAAGATTCCTTATAATGCCTTCAAATGCCGGGATTATCGCACAATCAGTTCAATATCTCATGCGGTAAAAGTAATTCAAAGTGTCTTGAATAGAAGGATTGTTTGAAAAAGTAATGTACTTATCAGAAATGACCAGTTCAGTTTTCAGAGAGGGTAAGGAACAAGGGATGCAACTGGGGTAATGAGGGTACTCTTAGAACGAAGCTTAGAATTTAAAAAGCACGTTTGTGTATGTTATGTCGATTTTGAAAAGGCTTTCGATAGAGTCCAATGGCCAAAACTGATTATGATACTAAAAAAAATGGGTTGGACTGGAAAGATAGGCATTTAGTGCAAAATCTGTACATTTGTAAATCAAACCACACAAGTAAGAATTGCCAATGGGGAATCGGAAAATACAGATTTCGGGAGGGGAGTAAGGCAAGGCTGTCCTTTATCACAATCTCTTTTTAACATAAATGTAGAATAAATGGTTAATGAAGCTTGGGATGAAGTAGATCAGGGAGTACAAATTTTGTGGGAAAGTAATGATGCCGGTAAGATACGCAGACGACAAGGCTATTGTGTGCGATTCTGAAAGGGGTTTACAAATCCCAGTATATGATAATTGTGTTGGGGATGAAAATAAATGTAAGAAAAACTAAAATGACGAGATTTTTCAAGGGAAAGAAAGCTTACTTAATGATGAGGGTGGATGGGGAAACACTAGAACAAGTAGATCGATTACCATACTTGGGTATCCTTCCTTCCAAGGATGGAAGATGCTCAACAGAGATTAGAAAAAGGATAGCATTAGCGAAAGAAGCTTTCATGAAGTGAAGAGAACGTATGATGAAGGGCTTTAATGTAGGAATCAGGAAAAGATTAGTGAAGTCCTTGGTGTGGAGTGTAATCTTGTATGGATGTGAAACGTGGACGTAAAGAAAAGAGGATGTTAAAAGATTAGAAGCTTTTGAGATGTGGGTGTGGCGTAGAATGGAGAAAGTAAGCTGGGTTTATAGAAAAACTAATGAGAGATGGTTGGGGAGATGGTGTTAGCTGAAGTAATTATAAATTGACAAAAGAAATGGGTGGGTCAAATATTGAGAGGAGAAGGATTTCTGAGGAAAGTGATTGAGTCAGGGAATGTTAGGGAAAAGACAGAAGGGAAGACAAAGACAAAAGTTGTTAGACAAATGAAGAAGTGGGATGAGTCACCTGCAATTGCAGGAAATTGAATCAGGAATGTGGGGCACATGAACGTACCAAAAGGTATAACACTTATATATAATTAATGAATTTATTCTAGCTTCTATTCTACTTATTTTAGCTTGTGTTACTCTTAGATTTATGTTTGTAGCTCATAGCAGTGTGAAGTTAGCCAGCCCTGACTAACAGACTTGAAGTATGAGGTAGGTATACAAATGCTTCCAAAAATAGAATGGATAAGTGTACTTTTGTGAGATGAGTAATATGAATTTATTTAGACACCTAAACATTTTTAATTTTCCTTCATTAACCATTCATTACGTATCAACCAAGGACATTCATAACTATATAATATGATTACATGACACCTATATTACTGAAATTAAAAATTTTGCATTTAGAGCAACTGATATAATGGTTGAATATTGACCCTCATTATACTTTAATTGTGGCCATTATCAAAGAATAATTAGTCAAGGTGGTTCCCTTGCATTCCTCAATAGTGTCTTGCTTTTTTCAATATCTCAAATTTATCTGAAGACAAAAATGTTACAGAAGCAAAGGAACTTTTTTCTCTATATTTGTTTGTGCTGCTTATTTTTATTTCTATTAGCTTTATTTTTGATTCTATTAGCATATCTCAACTAAGAATGTCAGAGAATAAAATAGCTTTCAATACATCCAAAAACTTCTCTGTAACCAAGACTCAGCTAATATGCCTAAGGAAGAATGAGAATATTCACTACTTAGGGTTGAGCAAATGAGATTGCATGCAGACCCTGTTTTACATTTGTATAGCACTCCATTACTTTCCAGCTATGCTGTATTGACATACTATTTGCCAATTCTTTTAATGTGCATGATCACATTGTTCTTACATGATACATTGCAATAGCAGAAGGCAGCACCATATGCCCAATTAAAATAGGTTATAATTCAAGGTTCAACTTTTTTTTAGGCGTGTACTTCCAACAGTAGAGCCAGGATATCTGCGTCCATTGATTCCAGATGAAGCTCCTGAAGATCCTGAGAAGTGGCAAGATGTGATGGCTGATATTGAACGTGTTATAATGCCTGGGGTGACTATTTATTCATCTTACTAAGTATAATTTGAAAGTACACTTGTCCTTGTTTGATCTACATCTACACATACCCTGTAAGCCACCTTTCGGCATGTGACAAGGGGTGCACCATGACTATTTTCCTATTTGATTATTTTCGCATATCGTTCTTGGAAAATATTAATTCTTGAATCGACTGGTTCTAGCATCTGTTTCTCTGATCTCACAGTATCAGAACAGCCTATATAACAAGGAGGGCACATAATATTGGCTACATCTTCTATGAATGTACTCTGTCTGAATTTAATTAGTAATTTAAATCTCCGATTGAGCCTTCTTTCTTCTAAAGATTCCCATCCTGCCTCCTGAAGCATCTGAGTAACACCGATTTATCATAGCAATTTTTTACAAAACATATTGCCTTTCATTGTATCTTTTCTATCTCACGAATACAACACTTTTCAGCAGGGTCCCATACACTGCATGCATACTCGAGGTGAGGCCTAACTAGTGCAAAGTAACATCACTCGTGGACTTTCTTTGCTTTTACCCACTATTCTTTTGACAAAGCCTAATTTCTTAAGAGCTCGCCCACACATATTATGGATGTGGGTATCCCAAGTTAAATTATTCGTGAGAGTTTCCCTAAAAATAGTAATTTTTTATTTTTAATTAATTTTAAATTAATTTGGGAGGGTAATAACTCCTTTTATTCTCAAATTGAATTTGCCCATAGGGCAGCCCAACACTCGCAATTTTTAAGACCATTAATCTATGTGCATACATGTAACAATTTCTAAGTAATAATGAGCTAATATCTGTGTTAGTGTGAGTGGTTACAATGATCATCTTACATTGATTTGTTGAATTTAACTTGTCAGTTTCTTTTTTTATTTATCTTGTAATTGTTTTGCAGGTGACTCACTGGCATTCCCCATCATTCCATGCTTATTTTCCAACTGCAAACTCATACCCTGCAATTGTAGCAGATATGCTCAGTGGTGCCATAGCCTGCATTGGCTTCACATGGGTAAGAAGCTATATTAATTAAATGAAGCTTTGAAGATAAAAGAAGTACATTGTTTGTTATTATTTCCTTTATCTCCATCTATTTTCCCTATCACGCAACCATATAACAAAACATGTCATAATGTTGATGTTTTTTATCTGTCCATAAAAATGTTTAAAAATTTAATTAAATCAAAATTGTGAAAACCAAATACTTTTCTCCAACTTACCTGGTTGTGCTACATATGCAACATTACAAGTATTGCATTGTATTTTATGTATTGGCCTTGGCGGCAGAGTGGTTAGCATTCTAGCTGCACTGTCACTCAGACCCCAAGGTCCCGGATTTGAATCCTGGCTGATCAGGTTATCCTGATCAGGGAATGGTTGTACGTGTTGTCTCAACATCACAGCACAACTTGTGGGGTTTAAAGGCCTGTTTGTGCTAAAGAAATAATAATAATGTATAATATCTTGTAATGCATATTTTGTATCTAATAGCTTAGTTATAGCTCTATTCTTGATGTAGTTTCACACACACATTTTTTTGTGTATATAAATTTCGAAAAAGGCAATCTCTCTGTATAATAATCTATTGTTGTTGTTATTAGATTTCCAGCCCAGCATGCACTGAATTGGAAGTTGTTATGTTGGACTGGCTGGGAAAGATGCTTCAACTTCCTCCCAGCTTCTTAGCATGCTCTGGAGGCAAAGGTGGAGGAGTAATCCAGGTCTGTAAGGGCTTGAGATAGTCTCACAAACTCAATAAATAAATTAAATTACCACCCTATTATCATGTGTCTATGTTGTTATGTCACTATAATTTTAATAAAAAGATTTTGGTAGAAAAATTAATTAATTAATGATAACTTAGATTGAGAATGAAAAAAGTTAAAAGGGTTGGAGGTCTGAACAGTCAGGTGGTTCTTTTGTTAATTCAATACACGAATTTATTAATATTTATCATAGCATTTATAATTTCAATATTTATAAAGCATTATATAGCTTGTAAAAAGTAGAGTTAATTTTAAGTACCAAAACAAACCCCTAAGAAATAAGTAAAATGAATTAGCTCCTATTTAATCAATTAAAACTTAAATAAAAAAGTATTATATTCACACACTCCACAGGTACAGTTTCAGCCTTAAATTTTAGGAAAAAGCATGTAGTGTGCCTATAAATACAGTATATATTTCATTACATTTATTAAAATGATTGGTTTGGTAGAATATATAGGTATCCTTATTAATAAATAAGGAAGGGAATGACATTGTTCATGAATTGATCAATCAAGTGAAAATTTCATGCAGTTTTTATTGTATTTTAGAATTCCACAAGTATCAAATGATATCTTCAACTACGGATTAGTTCAGCAGTATTTAAGTACAATTTATATTTTCAAAGCATAGATTTAAGATTCCCTTTTGACACTGATTAAGTTTAGTAAGGTTTTGGAATGTTCCCTAATGTCAAGTAATAAAGTAATACATTTTCTCATGTATGAGTTTACATTTAAATACAAAATTTCTTTGAATAATTAAGTGGACCAATAAATTAAATGTTTTTACATAAAAGACATTAATTTTTTACACCAATCAATTCACATAGGGCACATAGAGATAAAGAAAATCAGTTTGAATCAATCCAGTTCTCAGAAGTTCTTAAACAAAATATGAATAATTACCTTTTATTTATGCTTATTGATCAATCTATTCACTAGATTGACCTATACCCAAGTTATTATTGGTTGTACTTAAACTTTTTAATGGTGAATGGAGATTATAAATTCCCCCTGATGAGTTTTCAATGTTATACATTTACGTGAAATAAGAAAAAAAGTTGGCTTGGAAAAATGTTAACTTTAAAGTAAGAATCTTTTTTAAGACCATAGCATCAATTAAACACTGACTTACCGAAGGATAGAGGAGCATGTCTCATTTTACGAAATTGCTTTTTCTTTCGATGTATTGAAAGCTTGTGTAATTTTGGGAGATGCACTCTGGAAGTCTACTCATTATACTCATAACTGATAAGTAAAATAGGAGAAATGCTATTAAGTCTGCCTCATTTATTGGTTCATTTTCTTATTAAATAAATCAATAGAGAATCAAATTTTTTGTATAATCGCAGTAGATAGGTTGACCTTTCAATAAAAAAATTAAATGGAAGAATCCATGTACTGTGTATGCTTGAGATCTACACAATCTATGTTCACAAGAATTGTGATCAATGACAGCAATACAATAAATATCAGGCATAAGATGTGATTTATTGTAACATAATTCATTAATTAAATATAATTGTATTATCTTCAATAAATCAAAGATGGCCTTCTTCATAAGGCTAAACCATTAAAAACTATTTAATTTTATATATAATGTATAATAATATAAAACTATAAACTATTATGCTCACTTGCATCTAAACTTATTTTATTCTTATTTGTAAATATTGTATTGTATTGAGCTACACAAAGTTGAGTGGAGAAATGTGAAATAACTTCTTTTGCCTTTATTACACAAGGAGAGAAGTTAGAAAAATTCCTGAAGTAATAATCAACCACTTATATAATATCTATTATATATAGCTTATAGAATAAAACTACTCCACTGGAATTGAGTTATTAGTGTTGAAAATTCTGGAATAATCTACTGAAAACTTTTAAAATGGAAAATTTTGGAAAAAAATGAGATTGATCCACATGTGCAGTAAATTTTTTATGGTTTGAGTAAATTTGTTGTGTAGAGTCAATTTTCATTTAGTTTGTATGAGGATTCTTTTAAAAGATCCTTTAATCTTCACAGGGAACAGCGAGTGAAGCAACTCTGGTGGCCCTTCTTGGAGCTAAAGCCAAGGCTCTGGAGAGAGTAAAAAAGGAACATCCAGATTGGGATGACTTTAAAATCATTTCCAAACTTGTTGCATATGCCTCAGGTATGCTTATGTAAAATGTCAGATATTATTAATCCTTGATATTCACAAATTTCAATAAAATGGTACAATATTTGGTTCCAAAAATTACATTACAGGCTCATTTAAAGAATGACCTCGATCACATATATTATCTTCCAGTATTTTGGTAGAAAACTAAAAGTTTCATTTCCTCTCATTTCAGTTTGACCTTTTATTTTAAGCAGGAAATTCCAAGTAAAATATCATTGCCATCTTTATATATTTTGATATTTCAATACTCAGAATAAAGCTCATAAATAGTACCTTAAATTTCTACCATTTAGGGCTTTATTGTGATTTGTGCGCCAACATGCTCATCTGCAAATGAGTTACAATGCATAGTAGTATATCCACTAAACAATTTTAATATTCAAAGTTTCTAGTGCTATGATTTAATTGAAAGCATTCATAGAATTTTTCTGGATTGCAAATGTTGCTTTTCTAAGCTTGTATAAATTTAACCTAACTTTTAATTAAATAAAGTATAGCTTGTGCGTAGTTAATCTAATTAATGGTGACGTTGTATTTAAATCTTGTATTACAATCAAAATTTTATGTATGGAAAATTCAATATATGGTAATTGCAGTAAAATATGTTAATTTGTTGATAAATGACAAAGGGGTAAAACAATCTGAAATGTGAAAAGTAAGAAATTTAGGGAAAATGAAAATTCAAAATAGAAAGATGGATTTTATGTAAAATTAAGACTTCGTAATCTGTAATGTTACATTACTATGTCCAACATTACTTGTGTCCATGTTGTTTAGGATAATATTATATGTAAGATTAAACATGAATAAGGTTCCTAATGATGGATTAAAAATTTTCAAGATCAAGCTCACTCATCAGTAGAAAGAGCTGGTCTTCTGGGAGGAGTGAAAATGAGACTACTCCCTGCTGATGAAGACTATCGCTTGAGAGGGGCTACCCTAGAGAAGGCAATTGAAGAAGATATTGCTGCTGGATTCATTCCATTCTATGTAAGCGACTAATTAAAACCTGGTATTTAATTCATGGGAAAATTATCAAACAAAAAATTAATAATTATTGAAATTTTTAATACTAGTGAAGAGATATATTATAGAGATAAGGTGATGATTTTTCTTCTTTTAAGATAATATATACGATAAAAGTGAACATTTTCAGCTGTAGCAATTTTTTAAAATTTGAATTTACTCAATATTTGATCAGTTGATACAAAATGTAGTTTTAATTAGATTTCAAATATTCATTATTATAGATGACATGAATATAGGCATCTATTTAGCATTTTCTGAAACATAGCTTGTTAGAAAGCATCAGGAGAGATTTAGAGATCTCTCTCTAAATTGGTCTCATTCCTATTTCAGTCTGTTTCAAATTCACTAATACATAATCAAGAATTCCTTAATCTTGTGGTCACATGATTAATTCCTTAATCTTCCTATTTCAGTTGATTGGGTACAATTGATGAGCTATGTTTTTCTCTATGACAAATATTTCACAATTGTATCACAATTCTGTTCTCTACTTCTTAAAGAGAATTAGGATAAAACATTTAAATGGGAATGTGTAGGTTCATGAATGTGTGATGAACCAGATTGAGATAATAAAGAAAAAGGTTTAGGAATTAGAGTACTTGAGGATATAATCACTTTAATAATCTGAAGGAGTGGATACTACTAATAGGTCTATAGACTCAAAGTTAAGAAAACATATCAAAATCTTTTGAACAAGAATCAGGGATATGATTGATAAGGGTAAACACTTCTGGTAACTGATAAAATTCCTCACATTTCCCCATTCCAAATTTATTTTATTATTCCTTTGTTGTTAATAACAACTGATGCATACTCAGTATTCTTATAAGCTAACCAAGAGACTCTTCAAAAGTTAAGGGGTTAAAAGAAGATCATGTGACCGAAAGGTTAGCTTCAAACTACTGCAATGGGGTGGTTGTTCATGTAGTTGGCTGCAAAGTTCTACAAAGGAACATCATTTTCATTAAACACCATCTATTTTCCTTTTAACTTGATTGATTTTGCAGAAGGATGTCTTAGTGATCTGGAGCCCCATGTTTTTGTATATATGTATTTATCATAAATAAGATTTTAATTTAATCTGTTAGTTCACAAGTTTAAATTAGAGTCTTAATTAGTGAATTTTTTGATTATCAGGCAGTGGCTACCCTAGGCACAACATGCACATGTGCATTTGACTGCTTGAATGAAATAGGTCCAGTGTGCAATAGCTTCAATACCTGGTTGCATGTAGATGCTGCATATGCAGGTATGTTATCTTATGGGTCAATAAAATGATCCATTAATTAAGAACTACTTTTTATCAATCACTTTTTCATCTATTTAATTATTGTATTCACGAGCTTTTTGGTGCCTATAATATAAATTTTTAAGTAACAAATTACAATAACTATGTTTTTATTTTTCCTAATATGAAATCATACTCGTAAAAGGCTAAATCTCTTTATTTTACCATCTGTTCTTGTTTTTGCTATCAGTTGTGACAATTAACTCAGCTTCCTTTCTTTTGGTAACTATTCATTCTTTCAGCAGTTTATTTCCCATCCCTGCTTTTTCACTAAGGCAATGTTACAGTGATATTGGTTGTTAAATGTGCTATAAAGCTTTTTGGAAATCAACAAGCTAAGACCCTAAAATATTTTTCCTTCAGAAATCATTCAAGGGGTCTAAACAGCTTAGTGTACCCTATTAATATGGCACACTAAGATGCAATAGGATTACACTATAGAGAGAAGGGTGAACTACTCATTAAACTTCATTCATTGAATTGACACACTAACAATAAAATATCTTTATTTGAGTGATATTGAGGCTAAAAGAGGCTCTCCTCTTCTATATTACCCATTGTTATATTTTGTGCAGTAGTGAATTCTGAAGTGATAGTTCCAAAAAATTTAAAAAGTGGAAATAAAAAATCCTTTTAGATTCGGAGATTTAGAGAAAAATTATCTTGTGCAGGAAAGCACATACTAAGAATATGGTATGAAAAACCTGTGCACATGCACTTATTGTGTAACTAAAAGAATACAAAAGAACATGATGGGGCTTCTGGATTTGCCAAGTAGGTAGTTTATTTGTCTTTGATGAAAGAGGTCCCGGACTCAATTATTGGAGGCTTAAATTGTGCAGAATGAGTCCAATAGCCTTCATTAATGCTGCTAGACACTTTATCAAAATTACTTACCCATGGGGACATTTTTGAATAATCTAAATAATCTTGATTAGAGAATGGTAAAAATTTAATAGAATGCA
Organism: Pachydiplax longipennis; assembly: GCA_036926295.1. Classification (NCBI taxonomy): domain Eukaryota; kingdom Metazoa; phylum Arthropoda; class Insecta; order Odonata; family Libellulidae; genus Pachydiplax; species Pachydiplax longipennis. The sequence goes on along the minus strand of JAVFKF010000024.1, from coordinate 3,903,185 downwards.
TTATATTGTTCTCAAATGAATATGATATTGAGTATAAATATTATTGTCTTAATTGCTGTAGTCTTCAAGCTCAATTTTCTGTGAAAATTGTATGATTTTACTTTGGGATGATAGACTGGTGAAACAGTAGTGACACTATGACAGTGACACTGGTGAGACAGTATATGACACACAATTTTCTACAAAAATCTTCTCTATATATCCTAAAATGCCTTCTTTTAAAAACACTTCTTTGATCCAATGTCTCTGATTCTAATTTATGGATATTTTTTTCTTTGCTCTTGATTAGGATCTGCATTCATTTGTCAAGAATTCCGCTATTTGATGTCTGGCATGGAATTTGCTGATTCTTTCAACTTCAATCCCCACAAATGGATGCTTGTAAACTTTGATTGCTCTGCAATGTGGTAAAGTGTTTTATTCTTAAAGTTGAAATTTCATTGCTTAAAATTTTTATTCCCAGTTATTAGAGAATAATCTTTAGTTTGAAATATCTGAGACTTTTTGAATGCCTTTGAACACTGAATATAGTAATATTATCTATGGTGTATTTTGATTGCAATCTATTTTAATGTGAATTCACAATTCAACGTACTCCTCTTTAATAGATATTTTCTTTCTTTTTTTAGGCTTAAGGAACCAAATTACCTTGTTGATGCTTTCAATGTTGATCCACTCTATCTTAAGCATGATCAACAAGGATCAGCACCAGACTACAGAGTAATTATGATTATATTTCAAATTAATTTGTTCCACTTAATACATTTTGTATGTTATACTTGGTAAATCTTTATAGAGCATAATGAATTGTTAGTGGGGCTTAATTTTAGTGAAATTTTCCTAGTTAATGTTGATTTTTATCTTGCTATATTTATCAAATTATTCCAACTGTATAATATCTATGATAATTTCACACATTACTTGAAGTAACTCTTAAATAGAATGGAGTGAAATAATGGAGGAAGTGAATAGAAAGAATGAAGAATAAAAAAAATGTTTGAAAAGGTGAAATTTCTGTAAAGCTAAAGTAGTTCAAATTTCTGTAAAGCTGTGAGGTTTTGAAGCCGATTTCAGCGATTTGAAGCGTAAATCGGATTACGCTCCTTGATATGAAAGTCAAAAACTCAAGTTCTATTCAAGATATCACATCGAAACAAACTGCAATTGAAAATTACAACATTTATCTCGATTTCTCTTGAGACAAGTTCTTCCTCACGTGAGAAACCAAAAAGTTTTAGGCGACATATAAATTGGACTGCACGATGAATTTTTTCTTGAGTTACGTTCCAACTAAATACTCTTTTACTAAGATTTGGTTGCTCTAAAATTAATCTCATGTAACGTTTATGCATTCAGATGATACAATGAGCAATGGAAGAAAAAATCAGCATTTTATATTGGATTGTAAGAGAGTAATAGCAGTTTCAAAAATGCTCACGGGTGAAAACTCGGCAATTCATTCAAATTTTGCTTTTAACTTTGTTGTTTCTGCTGTAAATGCATAAAATTTTCACTGTTGTGTTGATAGTTATTTTCATTCAAATTTCATCAGAAGTTATGTTTGAATCGGTCAATGTAAACTACGAATCTTAATTATACCTGTCCGAATCCGTAGCTCTGCGTAAAGGCGACCCGGTGCGAGGCTAACTTCTTCGCTTACGGCAAATTACATTGAGTTTTTCCCCCGTACGCTCTCCATACTGACTGGAATCTTGAAACGGACAATAAAATCTAATTTTTAAGTTTATTTTCAATCTTTTAAAATTATTGCAGAACTATCCAGATGCGAGTATGATTGATATCTGTATTAAAATAACAGACTTCAATGTATAGGCCATTATGACCTAAAACAAGATTTTGTAGAAATTTATTCATCTCCCAAATGACATACTTTTGCGGCGACAAATTACTCTTTCCTGTAAAGGACACTGATAATGCTTTCATCAAATTGTATAAATGGTCAACTTGAACACAAGAATATGTAGAAGGTAATTTATCCTTTTGTTGCATGGTGCATTTATTTGTAGCACATTCATAAAAGTACTTGAAATATTGTGTGTTTGACTGGGGTTTGTTAGGATAAGTGAAAATAATTTATAAACAAGGAGGTAAATGTTAAAGAGACTGATGTAATTTAGCAATCTTTAAATGAAATTGAGATAAATTTGAATCTGTATTCAATGAGTAACTCTCAGACTTTTAAATTTGTTATGAATGAGGACTAAATTTAGATTAATTTTTATATTCATAAAGCATTGGCAGATTCCACTGGGAAGGAGATTCCGTTCACTGAAGCTGTGGTTTGTAATGAGACTGTATGGTGCTGCAGGTCTTCGTAAGCACATTAGGGATCAAGTGGCTCTTTCCCACCAATTTGAAGATTTGGTACGAATGGATGATAGATTTGAAATTGTTGCTGAAGTGATTATGGGCCTCGTCTGTTTCCGTCTGAAGGTAATCATTTGCCTGAAATCTATTTCTCATGACTAGATCTAACAAAAACAATTTGAAATTAATTTTTTCTGCATCATATGAGATAGTTTTTCCTTCTTGGAACTACTTAAAATACCTCTTTAATCCTCAACATAACCATAACTGATGATATTTTTAAATGGAGTATTATAAACCTAGTAAAACTAACTGATCTTTCTCAAAATCATGTTTTAAAAACTAGCTATCATCTCTTGCAGAATGATTTAATTGTACTTATATGAAAATAAACTACTTCTCTTTTATATAATTTAACAATTTCTCATCTTCAATGAAAATTATTATTATATTTATTCCCAAGGAGATTTTAAAATATTTGTATTACCATTACAGTAATTACAAAAAATATAAAACTGATTGTAAGAGGAAAAAGAGGATCATAGCATAAAAATTTTCACGTACAGTCAGATATTCTCGTGTTAGTTGATTTTTGTAATTTTGTCAATAAGTGTATTATATATCAGAGTATTATCATTATTAGAATAATACAATTTCTTTCCAAGGAAGGAATTAATATTTAAAGGAAGACAGAGTGATAAAGTTTCTATAATTTGTTGTTAATAAGAAAGAGTTTACATGAAATGCATTTAACAACAATCGGTATATAAAGATAAATATATAGAATAAAATTTTTTAATATTTTGGTAGTTTATGTTACAAAGTTATATTTTTCTTTAGAGGTACACATTGTAAATGATTGTCCTTAACATTAAAGCAGTGAATATCTAAAAAATTTAACAGAAAATTATTTATTTGACGAATTTCTAGTTTTGTAATATATGATACATTTCCAAAAAGTCATCTCAGTACCTAAATAGCTTCTGGAACCTACTGAAGAATCACAGCTCTTAATTATTAAAAATACCAGTAAAATATGATAGCATTGCATCATAGGCTAGGATAAAAAGGTGTAGTTAAACTATAAAATAATTTAAAGAATGATTAAGTTGTAACAACTATGCAATTTTGCAATTTATAAGTGAGTGAAAAGTAAATTGAAATCCTTACTTCATTGTAACTCATCTGCAACGATACGATCATCTGAAGCAATACTTGACAAGTAATAGTTTGTAATTGTTATCATAGTTTAAGCAGATGAAAAATGTAAATAATTCTGTAGTCTATTGATGCATGTTGAGGTGCCAAAATAAAATATAAGGCATAAAATGGCACACATGGTCCAACTATGCAAGAATATGGAAGATATTTTTAATGATATTTCATGAAATCTTTGTATTTTTCAGGAAATTACTGTCATTCAATCATTGCTCAAATCTTGATGCAAATAAATATGAATAAATTAAAATTCCCTAAAATTTTCCAGGGATCCAATGAAAGAAATGAAGCCCTTCTGAAAAGAATCAATGCACATGGGAAAATTCATCTAGTTCCTTCCAAAGTGAGGTCTGTTTATTTCCTTCGCTTTGCTGTGTGCTCACGATTAACCCAGCCAACTGACATAGCTGCTTCTTGGCAAGAAATCCAGAATATGGCTGAGGATATTCTTGCAGAAGATTCCCTTATTCCAGGGAAGTAAGGAATCTGGATATCTCCCATTCAAAATGAGTCACATTTGGATCTACAGGAATTCTCTCAGAAATAGTCATTGAATCTGAATCAATAAATGTTAATTGTTATTTAACGAATTCATGTACAGTAAGGAGTCATTCCACTTAAGCATGAATTAATGATGCATAGGTTCCTTGTAATGTTCAAGAAAGACATGATGTCATACAGAATTAGATATTAGATAAATTATTAATAAGCTTATAAGAGTATGAATGTGTAAATATATTTATTTTTACCTTTCTAATGTAAGCTTATTAACTAGAACATCTATTTTTATGGCAATTACATTGAAGAGTGGACCAAAATCAACCGCATTGTGATTTCTTCCAGCATTTTATCAATGATATTTTTATGTGAATGCATTTTTGAATGCCCACTGAAAAATCTATCCTTGAAATGGACCAACTATGTCAGCTTTATCAACTTTCCTTGAAACATTTTTGTAACAATATTTTTAATATAATATTTTGTAAAGATATTTATTTATGCTCAAAGCTTTATTAATTTCTTCATTGCTAAAATGTTATTCACCCATGAAAATTATATTATGTAGGCATGTGTAAGTTGTTTATATATATATTATGAAAGTTAAATATGAAGAAACGTGCTATGTTAGAGAGTTCAAATGTCCTTATATGTAAAATTGCAAAAAGTTGTGGACTTGGTGTGACAAAAATAACATTCATTCTCCATAGATCTTAGTAGTATGTCAAAATGAAATCAAACTGATTAAACGTGAATGGATACATGTAAGCATGTCATGAAAAAGACCAGAAAAATAAAGTATCAATGTTATCTCAGCATCTTTTTAACATCCAACTCAAAGTAAAAATTCATTTTCCATGATTAGCAAGTCTTGGTAGATAAAACTGAGCTGTGAACTGATTATGGACTATCAACATTTGAACAAAAATAAGAATTTTTCTGTGATCAACTGCACATTTCAGATTGGCCACATGCTACTTTGAGTGCTCTAAGATACAATGAAAGAAATTGTAGCACATTGGCACAAGTTTGATGTATTTACATTTATTTTAATTTATTTATTTGGTGAATAATTATATGAATTGGTCAATACCTTAAGAATTTATTACCATAAGATGCAACAGCCTGTTCTTTTAATTAAATTATCTCGGTTTACTAAAATCATGTCTTTGAAAGACCTTGGTGATTTTTGTATTACTTAGCATTCTTTCACTGCTTTCAGTTGATCACACACACAATGCATCTCTTCCAACATTTGTGATAACCTTTCTAACTATACCCTTAATTCTTGTGTTATTCTGCCCATCTTTATGCACCTTCGTACAGGAACAAATTTAGCTAATCTTGTTATGATGTGTGGATATTAGGAAAACATTCTTGACATTTTTCTTAAAAGTACAAAAAGTTATTTATGGAATTATTTAAGTGGACGATGCTAGGTGTTGCATATGTATTGAGTATATTGAAATAGCTTTATATACTTGTGGAATCTTTTGCAGGAATGGAAGAATATATGAAGAGGTAGAATGATGAATTCTGTAAGTAGAAAGATGGGTTCAGAGTGATTAAGAATTCATTTATTGATTTAATTACATAAATTACCATTATTGCAAAATTTTTAATGGGGCAAAGTGAATCTCTGGTTTGATTGACTTAAAAACAAAGGGTGACTTGTGTGCTGAATAATTAAAAATCACCAAAGAGGATTGAATGAAACTGTTAGTTAGATGCAGTTGGTTTATCACCTACCACTACAAATTGCAGCTTCAACCAATTTTTCATTGCTGAAATTAATTATTCATAAGTCTGCAGAATAAAGAGATTGTGAGAAACCATACCATCCAAAGCTATTTGCAGTAAGAGATATGGGTAAGATTGCACCAGCTTTAGCCTTACAAATGTTATTAGAAGGATTATTAAATTTTATTGCTTTTTTTTGATTGCTCCATGATGTTGGAATTTTTAAATGAAATATTTCTGCTACTTTATCATCCAGAGAAACTGCAATAACCTCTACAATTCTATCAGAATAGTCTTTGAACAATATAAAACTTGGATCATTTCTTTGTACAGGTAAGAATTAATATTATTTTATTTAAAATATAATTAATTGAACTTACCAAGAGTATTAAAATATTTAAAACATGGATAGCATTCCTGAAGAAGATTGCATTGTTATGTCTGAAAAACCTGTGAGAATTTCAGGATTTCTCATAAAAAAGTCTGTATTTATTGCAAAATATTGGGTATAATATAAATTGCTACCTGCAGCAACTTTTCAGGCAGTACCGAGGTTTTAATATGTCCATCCATTACGTAGAAACAAGACTTTCTGGAAGATATGGGTACAATGAACATTATTCTTTATAATTTTCCTTGGCTTGAGGAAGGCATTACTACAAATTCAGTTTAATTAAGAGGAACAAGTTTACATTCATTAAAACTTCATCTTTTGTCTGTAACAAGGATGTCCACTATGAAACTATCTTAAATTTCCTTAAACTTTAACTGGAATTGAGGATGTGTATATTTACTTTTAAAAGACATCAGAATGAACCTAAAAGTCACCTTGTGAGGAATGGCAACCTTTTGACTGATCCTAGATCCCATTAATAGTATACCAGAGTATGATATTTCCTTTAGAATTTAAAAAAAATAAACTTTACTTTTTCAGGGAATGGCAGCATGTTTCTCCAAGGTTTCCTTCATCACTGGAAAATAAACTTTAAAATTTCCTTCAATAAAAGGGAGAGAAAACTCTATGACCATGCGAAGTAAAGGTACCTCATTTTATTTCTAAGTCAAAGATGATATTTTGCCAATTTAATTGTGTATCCTCTTTATTTTTACATATTTCTTATTAAAGCGTGAAGCTACCACTGGACAGAAAACCAGCTATTCTGGATTTTTAGTCAGTTCTATTATGCGATTTGCTTCACGGATCCCACTTAATCTTGCTCCATGAACTGTTGCAAAATAATCAGTATGAGTTGCCTCCCCAGCAAATAACAGTATCGGGTCAATCGGTCCTTGTGGTGTCTCACAGCAAGGTATGGGCTCACTTAGATTCATTATAAGATTAGCCCCACCACTGCTGCTAACAGGCAAATAAGAGTAACCTCCTCTGAAATTAGGGTCACAGCACCATGAAGTGCGTATGATCCTTACAGGTGGCGGAATTCCTGGGTCTCCAGTGAATGTCCGAATTAGTCGTGTCATAACTTCAGCTATGCAATTTTGGTCTGCTCGTTCCATTGCCTCTGCCTCAGGACCTACAGACATAAGGAAGTTTTATTTTATTTTAAACATCCTGTGAGGAGAAAATATTCTAGGCCTCTGAATAACCAAGTAGATAGATTGTTTGTCTTTGGTGAAGGGTTGGATTCCTGGTGGAGGCCCATGTTTTCAAAATGACCTCAGCTGTTGGACCCCTTTAAACAACTAAGAGAACATTCTAGCAATATTATTAACAGCGCTTCAACAGCTGTCACACAAAGGCTCCCACCAGGAATTGAACCTGGGACCACTTTCACCAAAGTCGAACACCCTACCCTCCTTGGTATATGGAAGCCCTGAAAGAGGAAATGCTATTGCATAAAATATTATATATATATATATAATTAGTCTGGTATTATTATTATCTGAATTTATATCACAAACTAATTGAAGGGACATTTTAAAAGGGAATATTAATAGTATGGAATGTACTAACTTATACTTATTGCTACTGAATCTTGTTGAATGTATTTATTTTCATTCGTCCTTTGGTATATGATAAGCAATGAAATCTTTTATTTACTTTTGTCTTTCTCTAGTTCATGTCTGCAATAAATGCAAGCTACTGAATATAATTATTGCTGATTGAGTGATTGTCAATTGTGGCATTCATTCTGGTTATTCTTCTTTGAAAGCTAGGAACACTATTATTCTTTGAGTAATTGTTCAGCATTTATCTTTACTTTCTCAATGTACGGCATTCTGGCACAGAGAGAAAAGCGAGGGCAAACTACCTCAAACCTTATCTTATGTATTTATCTCATTTCCTTTCCAAATCTTTTCAATGTTAATAGTAGAGGAGATAAGGATCCAACCAGACTTATCATGCAGGTAGTAAAAGGAATCTTTTAGGAAACAAACACATGAAATTGGAAATTAAAAAATCTTTTGAAAAAATGTTTTTTGCAGTACATTGCAATCCGGCTGTGAAACTTGGACATTGGGAAAGATGGAAAAGTGACAGTTGGAAGCTATGGAGAGAGAGATTTAGAGAATGAGAACATGAACAAGATAAATTGACAAGAAAAGGAACATAGGAGATAGAAATTAAAGAGGGAATTAATGAAAGAGGTGTAGGATAGGAAAATTAAATTTATTGGAAATGTTCTACAGCATAACAAATTCCTGGAAAATAAAATGAAGGGGGAAATACTTTGAAAAAAGGAGAAGGAAGGCCAAGAATGAAGTCTCTGGATGCTGTAGAAAGTACAATGGGAGTAAAAATGTACAAGGATCTGAAAATAATAGAAAGGAGAGAGAGGCAAATGGCTGCAAAGACAATGCCTTTGAAGATAATCTCTGGATGAGGTTTCCTTTTACTCATTAAAGTCCAGGCTCCTCTTTTGAGGATTTTTACATTTCAACTCTTAAATTATTACTGTCCCACTCACATTTCTCTACATGGCATATGTAAATGATACATTGTACCATCTATTACTCGTCAGATAACATAGAGAAATGCTGGAGGCAGCAATCAATTTATTTCAGAGTCTCAATCTAACTGTCTTCAAGTAAATGCACTGGAACTTTACTTGCTGAAGTCTTTTGAAGATAATTTTGCATTTCTATGCAATATATTTGTTGCTATAGTAAGTTGGTGTATAGAAGTGAACATTATATAGAGTGAATTAAAGAAACATCTAAGCATATTAAGCTTAAATGTTTCAAGAGGTGCTGAAAATAAGAGGATTTTCAATGTTTTTACTACTTTCAGAGAATAATAAATCTAAAAAATTGAAAGAGATAATGTATTTTACTGGAAAAACATGTAAGGTTGTTATGGGATTATTTTAAATAGTAGGCCATTCAAAGATTTAATTTACTTAACTCTATAAAATAGTCTTAATTTTCATAATGAGGAAGTGCCATTGGATAAGTAAGGTTATGATTAAAGAGCTGAATGAAAAGAAGTTTAGAAAGCAATTGATAGGAAGGAATGAACATTAGATAAGAATAGGAAGTAATCCCTAAATAGAAATTGTATTAAAAGAGAGCTACAAGTGATATGTAAATGTAGACCTGAAAAAAGAAAGAAGGAATGCACTAAAATATGACCACTTCTGAGAAGGGGGAAAACCAATCTCAAATTTGATTCTCAGAGAGAGTCCATAAATGCAGTAACCTCAAATGTTGAAATAATTTCAATAATACTACCGCTAGTGGCAAGAAAGGGAAATTTCGACCTGAAATATCGGCTGCAAGCACCCTAGATCCAGTCTCATAAATGCAGCAAGAATCTGAAGGCATATTTGAAGAAGGGACTTCCTTGAATCCAGTTATTCCACGTGCCCAATCGCATCCATCAGGGCGCCTTGCTGACAGCTCTTCTCCAGACCAAGCTAAATTTATTATACCTTCTCCTGCAACCCAAAATGGTTTTTCATACTCCAGGAACAGCCTCCCAACTCGGCCAAATCCAAGTTTTGAGATAGCCTCAGATTTTTCAGCTGGTAGAGAAGGGCAAAATAAAGATCCCGAACAAGCCTGAAGTTCACAAAAAATCTTATATCAGGAACATGGCATATAATGACATCAAGGAAGACGCTATAGAAAAATTGGAAAACAGCTGATGATGATGATAAATAATATTTTATGATATTATTTATCATCATTTTATTTAATGATATTATTATCAAGAATTATTGATGACTAATATATCCCCTATGTGATTAATTTAAATAGAATATTAAGTCCATTAAAATGGAATTACTACATATGGTTTGAGTGATAGAGGATATATTATGATAAAACTACTAACACATAGTATAGATGATAAGCTATTTCCTGTTACTTATAATTATGAGATCAACATAATTAAAACATTGAATATAGCTATAGAAAAATTGGAAAACAGCTGATGATGATGATAAATAATATTTTATGATATTATTTATCATCATTTTATTTAATGATATTATTATCAAGAATTATTGATGACTAATATATCCCCTATGTGATTAATTTAAATAGAATATTAAGTCCATTAAAATGGAATTACTACATATGGTTTGAGTGATAGAGGATATATTATGATAAAACTACTAACACATAGTATAGATGATAAGCTATTTCCTGTTACTTATAATTATGAGATCAACATAATTAAAACATTGTATTATTCAATTTTTAGCAATATACCTAGCAAGGAAAAAAGATAATAATCAGGGATGAATTATCAGTGATGTTTGGCACTTGTTTGTGATTTTCAGTTAGAGCTCCTATACCCTTTCCCACATAAAAACTCACCTCATAAAATTTGTCCATATATTTTGATATTTGGACAGAAAGGCAGATAAACTACAAAAACTATATTGATTATAATAGGTTTTTAAATAGGCAAATTGTATGATTGTAGTTTAGATTCCTGGCTGAAGAGCAAGTGACAATATGAAAATATGAATAGTTAAATTACCTTGAGAACACCCAGAGAGACAGTAATGATCACATAATCTGCTGGGTATTCATTTCCATCAGCTGTAACCACTACAGCTCGATCAGGTCCAGATGTTCCCCATCTAACCAGAGCCACTGGTTTGCAGAAACTTACACAGCCATCAGGCAATTCACGCAAGAGAGGAGCCATCAGACCAATGTATCCGAGAGGGATCCTTACATTGCCACCAGGCAACTTAATTTGATTTCCAGCAAATTCAGCACTCACCTTTGATAACTGTTCACCTACTTGAACACGTGTTTTATTAGTTAGGCCAAACATGACTCTTGAAGCGTCTTCTCTGTCTCTTCCTTCAAACTTGTTCAACTCTTCCATTATACGATCTGAAATATTATTTATCTATTTACTGATGATTCATTTGCCTCATCCAATTTTTGTATACACATGATTTTAATGACAGCATAGAATTTTACTTATATAGAACAATTGAGTTATACAGACTTTAGATTCTTCTCTTAGATACTTAATGATGCCTAGGAAATTTTTTTTGTATGAATATAAAATGCTGTAATTCATTGAGGGAAGCTATCAAGGTGAATTTAAAGCGGATGGAGTTCAATCATTTAAGGGAAGGATTTGATGTTTTCCCAGTGTGTATTTCTAAGATAATATTACCTTTTATTGAAATTTTAATTTGGTATTTTAATATTGACAGATGTCCAAGCTTTAAGGGGCTATAAGAAGTTTTACTTATTGTCTCGTGTCAATCTCTAAAATTCTGAGGCATGATTCAGGTTAACAGAAGAGACTCTGAAAACCATCAATAAAAAACTTAAAGTAATGCCTCTTTACTGTAAGTTTTTTATTGATGGCTTTCGAAGTCTCTTCTGTTAACATAGTAACCATTAGCAGCCAACCATTTCATTTCATGGTTCAGGTGTTGAAAGAACAATAGAGAGAATATACAATTATGATAGAGGGAGAATATCAAGTTTATTATTTCTGCAGTATTTGTACTAATTAACTAAATTATTTATATTGTTTCATAATTGCTTTCTAGGCCATGAAAAAAGCAATTTTTTATTTGAGCAAGTTTTTTTATTCTAAACCTTGAATAGTAAGTACACCTAAGTAGTTAGCTGTGAGCATGTTTTAATTCTTAATTTCATAATTGAGTAATTAATTTAATGTGCCCCTTTCATCATCTAATTTCTTACAGAACTCTGAGCCTTTTTTCATTTAATTTCATCTCATTTCAAAGTTTTCATCTATGTACACATGGAATTTTAGGGAATAGAGTCCAAATTTATTATTATACAGGATGAATGTAGAAGTGAACAATTTTACTGTGGATGAATATATCTGATATGTGCAAGAATAGGAGATCCTGGAGGAATGTTGCAAGTGGAAAAAGCCATCAAGGAGGTCGATCCAGATATAAGAGCATAATCAAAATATTCTAGTAATTTATAAGAATTTAGCAATATAAAGTCATTTATAAACAGAAATTTGGGGCTTCTTGATCTAATTATAATCATATTAGAATAGCTGCAGGTTAGAAACATTGTATCAGGATGAAGTTTTGAAAAAGGCTTCTGCAAATTTCCTGAACTGATTGAGAAACAATTAAAGAAGTCCTGAAAAAGTAAGTATCACTGAACTTTTAATAGAAAAACAGAAGTTTTGATTTTCATGTTCTTTGAAAATATAGCTACTGTGTAACACTGATAACCCCTTTATAGCCTGCTGGGGGGTACAATACTGATCCAGTTTCCATTGTAGCATCCAGAATCAGAATATTTTACTGAACTCACTTTAATTTACTTCACTATGTTTGTATACATACATTCAAGATTAGATGTAAGTTAGAACTAATGGAGCTCAATCTCCCCCTCAATAAAGATATTTTATTTAAAGTCTTTAAAGTAATGGGTTACTGCACAGTAATATATAACATAACATGGTCTTAACCCTCTCATCACTCATTTTATTTATCTTACGTTGGCATATTTACTGTATAACATGAAATTTTAATTTTATCTCAGTGTCACTTGAAGGTAGTAGCATCCTGATAAGGAACCTGTGCTTCCAGCAACCCATTGCTTAATGTGAATTGAATCTCCTAAACAAGTCACTCATTTATTTATTCATTACAATTTACAGGCAGACAAACCTGTGAATACAATATGCAGTAATAACACATGTGGAATAAGACTCTCTGTCCACTCTGCAATGGCTTGGTTGATAGCAAAAATTACTTTTATCAATACAAATTAGATTTTATGAAGGGCATCTCTTCCAGAAGTAAGTGAGACCCCCTTCCCTATTTTTGTAGGAAACAAACATTTGTTCTCAAATGATTTTTGTGTTCCAAAAATCATGTAATGTGTATTTGCATGGATGCATTAGTTATGGTACTATGTGGAAGACAATTTTAGAGGAAGTTGGGGGTTTCTCAAGTTTATTACCCTTATAAAATATAGATGCAGCATTTAAAACTTAGTAAATAAAAATAAAGTTTTTAGAGCAAAAGCTTATTCTAAACCTAAATAGTGTTTACCACACAAAGATTAATGAATACTAAAATTATCAGCCTTGCAGAAAGTGTAAATAGGTGTATAAAACCCACCAACCTCATGGAAGAGAAAGAGTTTTTTTAGGAATGGAAGGCTCAGTCACATGTGCTATACCATTTATGAACTGCCGAAGATTTAAACCAGTCTTGTCAACTTCTAAGAAGGCTCCGGTTCTTTTGGTTAGAGAAAGGGCTTCATTTTTAATTTTCCTGTAAGCTTCAGCAGCTGTTATTCCTAACCATGGCTCAATTGGTTTACCAGAACTTGTGTAGAATAGACCTACATGGCTTGGATCTTCCCGAGATAAGAAAGGTCTCCCCAATAGTCCTTCTCGTGCAGCCAAAGTGAAGGCACTGTTTGATGGACAAGCGCCCTCTATCCACTGGGCTCCCAATTCCACCACAGTGTCCCCAAGCCAGCAGCTATGAATACGTCCTCCTGCTCTAAAATATATCTTGTTTAGTTTCAAATATATAATCTATCTATAGTCTTTTAATATTGAACATGACATACACTAAAATGAACTTAACTTGAAAATATGTATCAAGGAGCTTGAATTTTAATAATTTATGATTACGAAGCAATTTTTTACAAACTATTTACTATTTGATTATTAAATTATTATATATCATTACAATGTAGGTAATATAGTAAATTAAATTAGAATAAAAATTTGTTTTCTTTAAGTATGCATCTTTGTATATCACTAATATGATTTGATTCATATTTTTAGTCAAATATTCCATGAAGAATTCCAAACTTTCTCTAATTTTGATTATCTGAGGAATTGTTTCCTAAGTTATCAAGATTATTTGGAGTCTGCAATCAATATAAGAATATATTTTAGATTATAAAATACCGAAAGATTAGACCTTAGAAATTAGCATAAGATAAAAGAGGTTAATTGCTGATGTTACATTGTGGAATCAAACAAAACTGTAAATATAAGAAAAGTAGGACCACTATCACGAGAACTCACAGAGATGTAGTTACGTATTTCAACAGCATCACTTAAAATCTACCCAGCACATGTACAAAAATCAATGATTTTAATGAACAAGTTCAAAAGCACACATACTATGTGTTATTTAATGAAGATATTATTCAAATTATTTTCATTGAAACATTTCTTGATTTTTAATTTGAACTTCTTTATTAGTAACATAAACAACCAAATTATTAGTGAAATAAACAACCAAAGTTCTCTTTTCACTATTTATATAGAACTCTTTACTTTTGACATAGAAAATTTAAACATTCTTTGGAAAGTGCATAATGAGTCTTCCAGACCCCATTCAATACTTCCCTAATTAAAAATTAGTGTCTTTTATGAATCCTGTAGGTCTATTGTGATAGATCTCCTAAGTTTCTAGGGTAGTTTTACCTCAGGAATCTGAGAGTATTCCATTAATCACCTGCAACAGCGAGGATCATCATGAGAGTATATGTATTTTGCATCTTCAAGTATGGCAATGTAGTTAGGTAATAGTACATGTAGAAGTGAATAGCAATGTTAGCAAAAATCATTAACTCATACTTAGTAATACATACTGTTGCAGGTGATTAATCAATTCTTTCCGATTTTTCAACAGTTTCAGTGTTTTACATAACTGATTCTCTCATTCATCTCAGATTAGTCCTGTATTTTCATAATTTAAAGCTAACCTCATCATTTGGTATGTCATTTAAATTAACTGCATGCATACACACTTATGTTCCAAATGTTTACTTCTGCTATAATAAAGATCCTTTTATAATTTACATCTGCGTTATTTAGAAATCATTTTTATATGTGAATTGATCCTAGGTTCTATGGTAGTTATAACATACTACACCAATTCCAAAGTATTGTTAATATTTCATTTCTATCTTAAGAAATATGCTTAAATATATATTCTCACATAATCATTGCTTAAGTGGACAAAATTTAACATCTTTACTGCACAACTTTGTGTGAAAGCAGTTAGCTTGTATCAATCTTAACTCTTGCATAAATCAAGGTTTTTAACATTATGAAAATATATTCCCAAGTATTAGGAGATAGGTGGTTGGTCAGATGTGATCTTTTGGTTAGTAATTTGTATATCCTAAAAGTTCATTGGACACTAATTTACATTTTATACTGTATACTGATATATCAAATGGTTTATTCATTATACCTCTTTTGTATGCATGCTAGATTTTTACCTTAAAAATCTTTATTTGCAAAAGTCAATTTACTCACAAGTATATGTAGTGCTTAAAAGGAAATTAGAGTCCATGGCATGATATTCCATTGAGGGATAAGGCTTAGCCAGGCAGTATTCACTGTAGGTGACATATGGTCAGTGCATTGACTCCCATGCCACCGACTTTGGCTTTCTGAGACCAGATCTCTAAATTTAAATCCTTGGATCCAGGTTTTCAATATACATATTCATCATGATGCAAATAACTGTTGGCCCCTATCAGAAATTGAACCTGGAACCTCTTCCACGGAAAGCAAACATAAGCAGTACTTAATGATGAGAATTTTTCCTCTTAAATGCAATCAAATTTGAACTTGATCAGAAAATTTAAATATTTCATATTTGCTGAAGAATTAGTAAGGTAAGATGTTAACTTGTGTGTATCAGTCATCTGATTATATATTCAGGTAAAATTTATGCTTGGCCAGGTCTTAGAAAAAGAGACGATCCCAAAGATGGGATTCAGCTAATTCATGCAAACCATTTTGTAGAAGATGGTACCTCAGTCTATCTAGCAGGATAGTGGTAGAACTATATATTAAATATAAAATTTTTGAATCCCACCACTTGCAAATGCATTTCCATGCACTTGCAATTCATAGAAAATATGAGACCTTTGAAAAATATATCTTAATGTAATACCCACAGAAAACATGTAGTTTAATGACGATGAATTCACTATTTTGAAAGTGGTCATTGGTTTCTGTATTATATACCCAGCATAATGAATATAGTAGAAAAACATAGAGTAGGTGCTTGCATTAGCAGGCAGTGGATCCATTGAAGTTAATAAAAACCAATCATTTATCATGGGAGTTGATATGCATTGGTCGTATGCCACCTATTATACATCCTGGCTTGTTCCTAACACTACAATGGTTGTAGCACCACGAATTTTAGTTTAATTTTGCATCTTCATGGATATATGAATTTTATATTTACCAAACTTATATAAAAAATTTTAATTCACAAACATGATATTTTAATTTTTGTATGCCATAAAAATTACTACCATTACAACATTATCATTGAATTTTATCCTGTCTTTTTAATGTTAATTATAAGTGTCTGAAGTATTTATATCTGCAATATTACCTGTCTGAAGCTTCAAGCACCTTCACTTGGCAAATTCCATTTTCTGTTAGTTGATTAGCAGCAGATAAACCTGCTACACCAGCACCAATAATCACCACTCTGGGATCTTTTGGAGCATTCTCTGGTTTTCTTGGGATACATGGATTAGTTGGAGGCGGATTACATGGATTGTTAGGAGGCTGAGCACATGACTGGCTACTAAATCTGCAAATGCTCTTGAAATATTTAACCGTTTTCATATATCTATAAAAAGGACAGGACATATTAAAGCTAAATATTGCTGCAATTTTAAGCTGTGTGATATAAATTCGGTAAGCTCTGTAAAGAGATGTTTTAACTCTATTTCGGCAAACTCTGTATACAGATTTGAACAGTTCAAAAATTGAAA
Organism: Pachydiplax longipennis; assembly: GCA_036926295.1. NCBI lineage: Eukaryota > Metazoa > Arthropoda > Insecta > Odonata > Libellulidae > Pachydiplax > Pachydiplax longipennis. Next base: position 3,886,184 of record JAVFKF010000024.1, on the reverse strand, counting down.
AAGAATGTGATGAGATTAAAATTCTAAATACATCTAATATTATAATCATTCTAATACAAAATATGGAGTTAGAAAGACGTTAAGAATGCTAATAACACCTAAAGTAGACTTCCCGGCAATGTAGAAATCAGATTTGAGTCAAAATGAAAATAAATGTTTTACTCAAAAGTTTGAGGCAAAAGTTTTATGGTTATCCAATTCTTGGATGCTTCCCATCCAAGGATGGAAAGCGTATTAATTTGCATGAATGATAGCAAGAGTAAAGGCTGTTTTACAAGATACAATTTCTTCCGCAAGAAATTGCACGGAATTAGAACAGGTTCTAATTTCTTGCATGTCGATCGTGATTGCACGCGTATTTCGGTGAAATTTGGCATTTTATACGGCGCAACTTTTACTATGCAGTAAATTGCTCAAGAAATTGCATCGTGTAAAACGGACTTAAGACAGACTTCTGTGTTAACGAGACCTATGTTAAGCCAATAGACAAGGAATTCACGTCAGTAGAGCTAACTGAAGACCGCCTCTTGTATCGTGTTAAGAACGAGTTTGTTCAAACGTTTTTATGTTTTCATTTATCTGCTTCAGTAAATAGCTATTAATATTAACACACCAAAGATGGATTTGGTTGGAAAATAGTCCTGAAAAAAACCTACCCTTCCGGTAGTTTCCCGAATAACCTAACAGTATACATCTTCTAGTGAAAGGAAAGAAGTATCTCAGTGATTTAATTACGAAAAATTTGCCCAATTTGAAACATGTAAACTCAATCGTTACTAGGATCAGTTATTTATGTCTTCATTATTAAGGCTGGAACAGAATATTCATTCTGTATTCTTCAGTTCTGTCTGACAATAACATCATATAAGGCTGCATAGTTCAGAATAAGGTTCGAAATAGAATGAATTTAAATATTCATAACTCTCTAACTTTTCATCTTCGATAAGAAAAATGTTTCCAAATGAAAATTAGATTACAGCTTATTAGTGCCAATCGTTACATTTTACTATACCCTAGTTTTTTAAGACCTCATTCACTCTTACGTCGGAGGCTTCCGAGGTAAATGGATGGTAGATGAAGATGGATTCGTAGATGTACTAGTACGAGCATTAATATGGAAGTATTCTTTTGGAAGTCAAAACGTGTCTCGGTGAGTTAAACTTTACAATGGATGTAAAGTATATTATTTTTGACGTAAGAACTCTCTTTGAGGGAAAGAGGTTGAGTATAGGGATGCGAAAACTTTTATAGCAATCCATGCTATGAAATAAGAAGAAAATATCGGCATGATTGTTATGATACGTCATCTGATGTTACCGAGATGGTGGATAGTGTTTCTTTCTATATATTCGAACGTAGTGAAAGAAAAAAACTAAAGGGGCAGGTAGTTTCTATTCTATTTTCATATAATGAGATGACAAAATTCACTTTATAAACTAAGGGGTATGAGTCTTATTTCAGTATGAATTTTCGGTTATAGAAAAACTTGGTAATATTGGGTATAAAACTTAGTTCTCAATCTGTAACATTATATCAATGTTAAATTCCTTCGCTGTTGGTTATCTTGTCCACGATTCTATTTTTCCTCTTCTTGACCTTTAAGGTAGATTAAATAACATAACACTTCTAAATGTTTATTTCAATGAAATTCTTATAGCACCAATCATCTACCTTTTTGAGCGAGTCTTGTATATGATGAACATCATTGACAAATAAGACTTCAGGGTTTCTTGGTGGATGGTTTGCTGAAGTAGTTCTTCATGGGATGCTAATTGGGTTGCTTCATGGTGTAAAACTGACATGTCAAAGGTTATCTCTACCTCAGGGTGAATCATTTAAGTAAGTAACTCACCTTGAGGTAGAAATACCTGATGAAACATTAGTTATACACCATGAAACAACCTGGTTTGCATACTGTGATCACGTCTTCAGCAAATCATTGACAGAATAGAAATGATTGTGTATCATTAAGTCATTTGCATATATATATTGTATTGCATTAAATAGTATACTGCTTTATGTTTTATAACATACATATTTACCATTTTTCTGTAGCATTTTATTCCCATTACCATTTTTAAGATACTGGTATTATTATTAGCTGTGAGAATTTCATTTGCTTTGTGTCTTTCAATTTTTTTCAATTCAATACACAATTACATCTGCATGAATACCCTGCAAGCCGCCTTTCTGCATGTGGCAGGGGGTGTAAACACCAATAAACTGTCAATTACAGTTTATTTATTTTTCTATTTTCTTTTGTAAATTCCAATTCTTTACATAAAAGGGCTTGATTCCATGCGAATAATTTATAATTATGATAAAGCTATTATTATTATAATTAAACAACGTATTACTCTTACAACTTGTGTAAAGGCCCATCTTCATTTTTCTGCAATGTGGAAATGCATTAAAGCAGAATTTACTTTTGGTATCTGTCAACACACAGAAATTTATGCTAAATTTGTTAATCAGGCCTTAAGTGAATATATAGACATGGATTTTGCATGGCAGGAATAGCTCTTGAAAGAAGTCACAAAAGTGGCACTCAACAGAATCTTTTGGCATGAGGGACTTATAGTACTTACATTAAGTATTCTTCTCTAAAAAATTAAGTTCCACAGTAGACATAGTAAACATGGATTCTGTTAGTTTGTTATGATAGTTATCAATTAATTGCATCAATTACAATATCATAGTCCAATTGATGACAAAATAAAGTATATCAGTCAGAATTTCATCCCATGAATTGGTACCAAATTGGTGTCCAAGTTCTTTATATTTATCATTCATGGCCACAAAAGATTGGCCATATCTGTCAAAGAGTAAAGTTGCTCATTGACCATCTCACTTTCACTCAGATATCTTCTTGCCCAGATTGGAAATAAACATATTCCATGGCTCAGCCAAAGAAAATCTATCCTCTAGTAGGATGTTGAATCAAACCACAGGTGGTTCTTCATATCCAAGAAGCAATCTGTATGCATTATGGTCAGGAATATGTGGGATCCTCCATTTTTTATCGCAACTTTTTATATGTAAATGCCACTGATTTAATACAGCATATGAGGTAAAAAGGGGCCGATACCATAAATCTTTTAAGTTCCGTAAGCACTGATAATGAGAAAGGTGTGCATTGCTATACAATTTGGCAAGCAACAGATTATTCTTTAGCATTTTTGGCTGCTATAACTCCTCATTATAGGAATGCTGCTACATCTCTCTTCTTCTAACTTTCATATCTTACACCACATTTTAGTTACACATGATATTAAAATATTTAACAATAGAATGTAACTAACAAATTAGTAATCCTATTCCACTTTGAATGTGATTTTCCATCATCAAAGAAAGTTTGAGATGAAAATTTTTCTGTATTTCTAATAAACTACAATCATGAGGAAACCCTGTCAAAGAATGATATGAAAATCACAGGAAAAGGATTTCAAGTTCTAATCCAAATATTTATAGATTTGGTTAATGTATATAAGAATTGGGGAACTGCAGGAGAAGAAAATGTTCTGAAACTTATCTCCAACACAGGCAGATGTTATGGGTTAAAATGACAACCACAATATTTGATAATAACCACAATCTTTCCATTAAGCAATAAGTAAAATATTGGTAACTATGCAGAAAATTACATAATATCTCAAAAAAGAATCAAGTTTTAAATGATATATTAAATACTAGATGAAGCGCCCATTGATTCTTAACGGGGGTATATAAATAAGCAGTTGATAATATATTAGGTAATAATTTGTGCAGAGGAAAATCTAACATCTCTCAACTTAGCTTGGATCAATGAAAATGTTATCCTAAACGAATATGTTTAATCCTTTCAAACTTCGTAAAATTTGAATCCACGATAAGAAAAGCAATCGTCTTAGATTTTCTCTCTGTAGGAGTTTCCTCAATTGTGTAAGATAATTCTTCCTTGGAATTTTTCCTGGGTGCACGTCGTCTCGTGTAATAATTACCCATTTCCTTATGTTTCTTTTAAATTTACTTATTAAGATAGTATTGCTTAGCTTCACACTGAATCCTATAAGGGAGAAAATTGTAATGGAGACAATACTACTTGCGGTTTGCTCACGAATACAAAAGATCGCCCGTGTAAAAAATTAGACGTTCAATTAAGTTATCATTTACCCGAAATGCTGATGTAATACACGGTATTAGACGATTAGGGAAGTTAGGAGTCATGGTTCAAGCACCCACTGCCACACGCCGAGAGGCTGCACGCAGTATACATTAATCAATTTAAAGTTTTTCCAGTGTAAATCACGCGTAGTAGCTTCATTATTTTCAAACAGAGTTGGCAAATTCGAGGTGATAAAGAAACTTTCCCTAAATGATCATACGATACCTCCTGAGAATCAACACTGCAAAGTGTTCGTGAATGCAAATGAGAATGAGAATGAATGAGATTTCAGAATATTGCCTTTATTTATTCCTCTTTCTTTTGGTGCCTCTCTCGATTTCGTAAGCCTATTATTTCTAATTTAATTTTGCAAAAGAAATGTAGCCTGCAACCGATAAAACTGAGGTTTACTTGCATTTCTTATGAGAACAGTTTTTCTTGTCTGGGTTCGAACTGGGGATGTTCAGGTAAATGAAAAGTAGCCTATTATCTGCGCAGGGAGTACATTTAACAATCTTGAATTTTTGAACGTTGTGCCATTTATGGGTTTTAGGCGAACACACACGCGCACGCACACACACGCACACACTCGCGCGCACACACACACATACCTTATTTTATTATATTAGATTATGTCGAAAGCAAAGTATGGGTCAGAATGTACTACTGGTGTAAATCTTCCCATCTTTGATTGGTCTCCCCTTCTCCTTAAAAGATGTTCTTTTATTTTCTCCTCGGCGATATCTTTAAAGAAATTTAATAATTAGCTCAAGATCTCCCAATTGAAGGATTCATAATGTTGTATGTCTGAAGGTTTAGGGTCAAGAAAATGAAGGGAGGTCATGCCTCCCTCCCCATTATTATATTTTCTTTGTCGCTTCTGTAATTGTTCAATAATTTATCTTGCTTATGCGATTCCATTTTATTCCCTACCACTTAGCAGAGTCCAATATTAGAGTTTTAATTATGACATACCTCTATCTGTTTCAGGAAGAGACTTCATAAAATATTATACAACACGAAAAAAATCGTGAAATTTATCAACATATTGATCAGAGTGAATGCCATTATTCAGCATCTCTTTCGCCATAGGGGATATTATAATAACCATTAAAAAGAGACAAAGTTAAAATAAAATATATTTTCCATTAAGTTATACCTAAATATAAATGAATAATATTCCACAAAGATATCATAGCTGGCGAATGATTATGCCACAATAATGAAAGTTACTTCACAATGGAAATATTAAATATATCATGGTGCAATCGGTAAACATTAAACCAGTAATAATTAAATCCGATTTTTGCGACTTAAGTCCACTTTAAATTAATATAACGATAGAAAATTCATACTTAGTTTACGACACTCGAGCTTGGCATAGAAATAAAACCTACATCTTACAATTAGTTGTAAATAGTTCGCAAAGTCTTGCAAAGCAAGAAATTTTCAAAATTTTAGAATCTCAGTTTGAAAGCGTTCCGTGGAGAAAACGTAGCTATCGGTCTTCCTCACAAAGTGCCAGTCTTGTTGGGAATTATTTCGTATCTGCTTAGAGATAACGGATTAATTTCTGAACTCGTCTCTAAATGTTTTCAAGACTCACAACACAAAATATTATCAAGACAAGCGTACGCTATAATTTCCAATACATTTCAATCATGGCAAATATCTAACTTAAATTATATACGGTTACAGAGATAATGATAGCAAGTCTCCGGTAACTCCAGTTATGTTCCCGCAGTATCACATTTACGAGACGATCGATCGTATTGTATTTCATATCGACTTTTAACTCGAAATCGACAGAATTGACGGAATCGATTGAAATCGGAAGCTCATCCTATTTCGAGAGTTTGGGAAGGGATAGTGTCGGATGTTTCGTGACACTTTTCTGTGAAATCATTCGAATCGTTTGTATTCCTTGTTTCAGATGTAAATCTTCACATTCCAGCCTTGTACAGTTTGTTAAGTTGCATTCCCCCCAGCCAAAGATGGAAGACGAAGAAGATTTGTTGGATGAAATAGATAGTCATCTTCAGCAAAATTTGGAAGATGAAGTTGTACAAGAAATCGTCAAAACAGGGACAGATTTGCGGCAATATTCAAAACAAATCGAAAAGGAATTGAAACAAGTACGTAAAGTCATTTGGAATCGTTTTTCTCTTAATTACGCCGGAATTCATTTTAATTATAATTTAATTTTATTTTATTTACTGTTCAACAGGTGGAAAATAAATCTATAAAAGACTACGTGAAAGAGAGCCAGAACATAGCCAGCCTTCACAATCAGATAGCTGCTTGCGACAGCATTCTCGAGGTTAGTATTAGTAATTTAAAACTGAGCAAGTGGTGAAAAACCTTTGGTGTTTAGGAGCATCTATGTCTTAGAGTATTCAGTACAGTCATTTAAGAACCATAAATGTAATAAACGTTGGAAATGGAAGACTTCTCATATTAGTCAGCTGTTATATTCTTCAGGATTAGTTTTTATCTTCGCTAGTCGTTGGACGAAACCTGAAATCTTAACACAACAAGAAAGTTGTTTTGTGTTTTTATTTAATAGAATGTAAGGAAGCAAGTATCATGTGTACTCTCTTTCCTTACCTCCTATTTCTATTCTGAATTCATAGTTTCATGTTTAGCACAAGGATGAAATCTGCTTGGTACAGATGTCATTTATTTGTCAATCAAAATTAGAACTCCTGCTTGATGACCATATAAAGAGCCATTTGTGAGTGCTTAAGTTTCGCAACATTCAGGTGGTACTTTCGAGATCATTTGAGCTAAATTTGGGTTGCAGTGATTCGAAGGCACCTTCAACCTAACCTTTTCAGAAGTTCTTAATTCTGAGGAATACAGAAGTGTAAGAAACTATCTTGATAAGGCCTCTAGACAGTATTAAGCATGATTTGTGTAGGTTGTAGTAGTATTATTATTAGTGCTTTTACGGCTGAGTTCATTTAAATATATAGGCCCCCACTAGGAATCAAATATTTTTCTCAACTTTATTATGATGAATGCACATAAAGTGTATCAATAAGGTGACTGAACTGCAGATCAACCAATGCTTTTGTCTTTGCAAAATAAGCATCTTTACCTAATGACCAGTTAAAAGGAAATGAAACAATGGAAACATTAATTTATCCTAAAATAACCCTTAAACATCATCTTAAAATTTTGCAATCCACGAAAATTTAAAGACTATTAAATGCCACATTAGTGACATTGGGAATCTAAGTGTGAAGCAGTATAAACATTTTACATTTTTGTAAAATTTTCATCATTCGTTGAGCGTAAAATATTGCAATCTTGTGGAGAAAATGAGAAACTTGTAAATATTTCAAACAGCTCTTCTTGGTCTTATTTGAAGAGTTTCAAATGTTATCATGTTTTACTGTATACAGGATGTGAATTCTCCATACATTATGTATTTATGTGCATGAAGAATAATATGTAAAAGTTTATAGCTTTGAAATAACTTAGATGAAAACTATTCCAATTCCATCTGTTAATTATTACAGTAATGGAATGCAGTTATAGGTACTTCTTTTATTAAAATTATTATATTTGTATATGATAACTAAACAGAATAAGAGAATATTACATAGGTACATTCATATCACAACGATTTTTGTATATAACAAAATTGAAGAGAAATATATCAATTTAGAATAATTTTCCTAGGATAATATATTGTAAAATCTATGCCACAAAGGAGTAGGACATTTAACTAGCTTCTTATAATCTTCGTAATATTGAAGAGTTTTTTCTGCTCATTCTATTAGTTATTTAGTATACATATGTCTATTTTTGGCTGAAATTGGGACTAGTTTGATCGAATCTTCATTTAACCCTCGCTTTGAAGTATTTTTTATTACCTCCAAATATTATATATAATTATTAATTATAATATATATTATATTAATTATAATTCCACCTAGTCAAGGCTTTGTCCATCGGTTATTCTTTCATTCTAAATATGTGATGAAACCTTCCATTCTAGAGAATGGAGTCCATGCTGTTGAGTTTTCAGTCTGATTTGGGAAGCATCAGCAGTGAGATAATGTCACTTCAGCACAAGTCAGTTGCTATGAGTCAAAGACTGCACAATCGACAAGGCATCAGGGGACAGATATCTCAGTTCATAGATGAAATGGCTGTGTCCGAGGGTCTCATGTCGTAAGAAAATTTTGTATGTTAATAAAAAGATTACTAGACTTGGGAAACCTAACTATCCCTAACTTTACATTTACTATATTTGATGGATGTAAAGGCATGTAAAGTACACCATCATTTTGGAGCTAAATATCAGGGGAAATAATTTAACCATTACATTTGTCACAGATTTTGAAGTGGAATATTTGGAAAGAATTTGGGTGAAAGTCCATATGACTGCTTTTTAATGGATTGTAATATCAAAAAACCATTGAAAATTTGCTTTCATTCTTCCAACTGCTGGGCACACTGGTTTAGCTATCTACTATGATCTTCATGCTCCTTAATAAAAGGCTCAAAATAAGTTACTCATAATAGTAGAAAAGCATTTCAATTTCATCAACTTGTTTTTGTTGCTATTGTGTTCCTGTGGTTTCTATAGTCTAAATAATAATCTAACAAGCATTGGTGTGTGTGTGAGTATACAAATTTTGATCTCAGGAAAAGATTCTTCTATTTTCTGCATGTAAGATACAGACCCATTTTCCAGTAAATATATGTAAAAAAAGTTCATCTTATGTTACCCAAATATAGTATGAAGTGATATTTCTTATGGTATGCATGGGGAATCCTCATAAATATGATAGTTGTGATAATTTAATTTCAGATAATTAATTTAGAAGTCTGAAAGAGCCTAATAGGTTTATAAATTTGGGTTTTCTTAGTTCTTTGAGAGAAGATAAAAATTCCTAATTTTATCTAGTGATTCCAATAACTTGTATCCTTTCTCATTGCAGACATATTCTTGATACCCCTGTAACAGAGAAAGACTTCCTGATTCAATTACAGGAACTGAGCAGAAAAATCAACTTTGTAAAAACTCAAAGTTTCAAAGGTAAGCACAAATCTATATTGATTTATGATTAATTTAATGAAACTCCATGCATTTATCTCTCACATACCATTCAGATCCTAACATAAAGCAGCTGTGGCTGGCTATTAAGTAATATTATTGGCTTCCAATTAAAAGGGAGAAAATCCTGTGAGGTTACTTATAAGAGCAGTCCATGTCTTTTTCCCTGTCTAAAAACGATTATATTTCATTTTTAGCTAAAACTTCAATAAAATAGAATATGTCTCAATTAAAATGCATGCCACCTGGACATAGAACTTCCTATTTTTGTTTGCTATTATTATTCTATGTAATTTTTCAATGCGTTATTCTTTTACTAAGAAAATCTCTTTTGATCATGCTTACATTTCTCTAGTATCATGTTACCTATTTTATAATATTTTGTCAATTTATATGTCATACTTGTCAGTGACCATAGTTTAACTCAGCAATTTTTTCATTAACATTGTAATTAATTACATTTTAGGACATATTCTAATTATTCACTTGCCTTGAAAATTAACTTTTTAATAAGGAGTTTACTTGTAATAGAAATGTTCCATTATATTTTACAACATGTTATGAATATTTGAAGTGTAAATTTATAACTTTCCTGTACTGAAGAGCCTTTTCTTTCATTATGTAATATAATTGAAGAGATAACGCCTCTGAGTATACCATTTGCTTGTCATCTTTCATGTCATTAACAATTCCAAGATATGCCTCCTACAAGACAATCAGAAATGTGGCATTCATTATACCGATACTTCAGAAATTCAGCCAAAAAATCATTCCTTATGAAGCAACTCTCATATATGCCATACTCCTTATAATGGACTTCTGCTATTTTATGATAAATTATAATGCTCTTAGACTATGGGGTCATTTATCTGTTGTTGAAACAATTTCCTCTCAAAAAGAGTGTACATTAAAATTCCCAGCAAGTAAGCATTTTAAACCGTTTTTTTACGTTAGATGAAAGGTTATGTCAGCCTCTTGTCTAAACTGGTGATGGTGAATATTCTCATTTTATGAGTCTTCAAGAAGTTATGAATATACTGTATTGAACCCTGGGGAAATTTAGAAATAAAATTATCACCCTTCTATGTCAATACCAGCTTAAACATGCATAACTATGAATTAATATTATTACATTTTGCAATAAAAACCATAAAAGAATTCCATCACATTTATTCCATGCAAATGATAAAAAATGGTAAAGCATTTACCACCAGTGGTGCACTATCATGCCAATAAGTTTAAAGATGACTATTAAAGGAAGGCCTTTATTCTGACATCATGTTTCCCTGTGCTGAAATGTATTAATATCAGCTATAAACTCTTCATTTTACTTGTCTTTTGAATTATTTATTTCATATAATGTTGCTTTTTCCATTCTCCCCTGGTAGTTGCTCTCTGAAGGATCTGATAATTCTATTTGTTTCAGATGCTCGTTCTTGTCAAGATGTGAGGGGAGTATTGGAAAATCTCCAGTTGAAAGCAATTTCAAAAGTAAGGATGTATCTACTCGAACAGATATACAAATTTCGGAAACCAATGGCCAATTATCAAGTGACTCAGAATACTCTGCTGAAGTACAAGTAAGCTGTCTACAAGTTTGGGTATTAGAATGTATGATAAGGTACTCCCACTTAAGACTTAAGGTCCACATCATTTTCACATGAAACACATGGTATAGATACCACTAAAGATTCACTGCAACCAGCTATGGCCAGTCATTTACCTCATTTGATAGACCAAAATACTTTAAGTTATTGGTCCTCTCCTAGTCTCTAAAAAAGTTCCATTTAGTCTCTTCTTTTGAATGACTAATTATGTGATGATAGAATGAAGATGTCATGTAGCAGGGCAAATCCCACCATCAGAACTGATTCAAACTCTCAGATAGAGTGACATATTCTCCATCACTTTTATCTCAGGCAGAACATACTTAAAAAAGTCACTTTTCAGCATTTCCTCCATCACAATCTTAAAGTAAAAATATTGAAAAAACCTGAAAATCTTGGAGACATCATAATGCCCTCTCACCATTGCTGTTAAAAAATTTGTTATTCTTTCCTAATTGTCTAACCTAGTAAAAACTGTTTCATTGTAGAGGGAAAAATTACCAAAATTATGTAGGCAACAAATTCAAACAGTGGGAAATTTGTATTTCATATGAGAAAATGAGTTGATTTGCTAGGTAAGCTGAAAAAACCTTTTCTTATTTAATTGTTACTTAGCATTGATAACAAAATTAGAAAGCAAAATCATTAAAGTTAGATTTTTTGTTTCAGGAACTGACTTAGAATGAACACTCAGAAACCTCTTGTCTCTCTATACTCTCTCTGTATTTCTCTCATTAATAACTAGGGTTTGACCTGTTTTGGGTTTCCTGACATTTGTCAATATATTTAGCTATCTTTAAAACCCCCTTAGCATTTATTATCTTATCCTTGTAAAGCATACATGAGCAGAGATAAAGATAAAGTTGTTAGAATGATTATAATTTATAATCTCTTTTGAAAGGCATACTAGTTCTTGTTTTTCCAATTATATATTATCCAATTTATGTTTAACATAATATAGTATAATTATTTTGCTTAAACATTTTATCATATACAACTTAGAGGTTCATGTTAAGAAAATTTAGTGATTTCTTTTGGCATCTTATGAGAGAATGTGCATTTATAAATTGTTCACAGTTAATATTTCATGTCAGTTACATTTAATGTACAGCTAGTTCCAAAGAAACTTATCACCTAAGCCGCAACCCGCATAACAGACACGAAGCTAGATGAGAGCGAGTTTATAGTTTTCCACGCATTCTATTGGCTCTTGGAAGGAAGAGCACTATGATGACACCTATTTAAACTGTTGTGAAACATGTTGAATGCCTTTGTATCAATATTATTAACACGAAATCTAGATAAAATTTAGTGTTGCTCTTTACTGTTAGCAGTATAGTGTTAAAAAATGAATGAAAATCGGATTTCCTTATTTTGGCCTGAAATTTGTGTAATTCACCTTTTTCTGGATGCATCGGGTAAACTTACTTTAGCTGCTTCAATTATCCAATAAAAAATATGTCATTGCAAGATTAAAAAGGATTATATTATTACATTTTTTATGCTCTTCACACCCACAGGACAAATTTTAAATTTATTTAGAGGAAATTCACAGCTATGACTTAAATAGAAACATGAGCAAAAACTCTGCAAGCAGATAAAGAATAATTAGGAATAAGAACCCAGTCAACTGTATTTCAACTAATTTATGTTGCAGAAAAATACTATCAAGAAGGGGAACATGATTAAACTGCAAAATCTACTAAGGAAAGGTATGATGAAAAGAAACGTTATCTGGACAAATACACTGAGAAATAATCTTTTAAGTTAACCTGGAAAAGAACTCTGAAAATCAGGCCCAAAACATATTACAGTAAAGTAAACCAAATAAATTAGATCAATTACATCAGATAATTACATCAAATATTATACAAATTTTAAATGCCACCAAATCAATTGATAGAAAGTAAACTATTAATTGGTGTGCTATCATCATTTTCTGAGGTAATTGTTTAAATTCAAATTGCTAATTTAATATTTTAGAAAATACCATAGATATTAGGATAGTAGCACTCTTAATTTAAATACTGAGGGCTACTAAATTTTTTCACGTATCGAATAAAAAATTATTTTACGACGAAATTAACGCCAGCATCTCGTAACACTTTTCGTAAAATATTGTTCATTGCCAGTCCCAGAAAAACTATCCCTTTAATTAAATCAAGTTCATGTTCCTTACAAAATTATGCTATCCCAACTTTTATCTAATGCTAAATCTCTCTCTTGTCCCGTGGTGCAAAATTTGCCTCGATTTCTTCGCAGTTGAATTATTCTGCAATACAGAGATGTATAAATTTAGCTTGATATGACAATTAACAGAGCATTAGGTATTTCAGAATATGTGCATCAACATGCCATTCTGTTCTTACTTCCACCAGGCATTCGTGATGATGGTATCAGATGAAGCATTATGATTTTGAGATAAGATTTTGCTTTTTCTGACAAATTCGCATCTGAGGTTTTACTGATTCTTCCAGAGAGAAGGGACGACTTTCCCCTTACCCTGGCCCTAGTAGTATCCCCTATTCATTCCTTTGTTGTTTCTTTTTCTTTTGTTTTGTCCATCGAAAGGTATTGTCAAAGGAACCATAGAACAGCCGATGGGTGAAGGTGAACTGCGCTCTGAGAAGAAAAACCCTTTTTTCGGCATGTTGTGAATAGTCATATGTATCCAGGTTAGCAAATGTTTGAAAGCACTAATGAGGATTCCTGACCGCACTCCTGCTGAGAAGGTATCTAAGGTTAGGGTATGGTGGCGGTAACCGATCACAAGTAAGATGGGAAATGGTGGATCCGTGATTTGTAATCTTTGCCATGGGTATTCCCTTAGGGAATGAAGATATTCAACTTTATTTTTGAGGTAGATGACCTTTCAGGACTTCTTGCAAGGAATCCAGTTTAAGATGGTTACAATGGATGATACTTGGAAACAACAGTTAGGATGGAAAATCAGAACCTTAAGACTGATTTGCATATTGCACATAAATTCCAGGTTTTCTATACTTGCATATTGCAGGTTTACATGTTAACACCTGGTTTATTTACATTTTCATGAATACTCCGCGAGCCACCGTATGACGTATGTCAGGGGTTGTGAAAACACCTACAACACGAATTCCATCGTTATACTGAAATGATTTTCAGAACTATGTGCTAGGTGAAGGTGGGACTAATGATTAATGATCGCTGCTTCAGTTTCTGAATGGGTCAAGTAAGCTATCTAACCCAAATTGTTTGAATGGTGCCTAATATGTATAAAAATTAAAAGAAGAATCACTATCAATAATTATGAATGATAAGTAAAAGGAGTCATGGAAGAATACGTTAAAAATAGAAACCAATGGAGGATAACCAGCTTTACATGAGAATATTCCTCTAATTCTCATGATTCATACCGTAGCTGTAAAAATATTCTTGGTTCTATATGCAATCCATTACTCCAGCATCACTTCAAGGACCTTCGTAACATACTTCTTCATGAACACATCATAATTCTCAACGAACTTTGCGAAGATGTTTCGAATTTTTTAAATAGTAATGCAAGGAAGATCATTCCAGTTGAAATAGGACCTTAGGAAAATTTGAATGATAACATAAAGTTGACAATTTTTGGGTGCATAATATCAGAATTAGTATCTCTATCTTCTGCTTTTAAATAAAATGACATAAACTGTATTAGCTAATAAATAACTAATTTAACAACAAAAATGAAAAATTAAGTAATGCTGCCTATCGTCAATTTATATCAATCAATCTCCTTGTCAATGATTGTTTACTTTATTTATAAATATTGTTTTTATGCTTTATTTTGTTCCTAGATTCAGCTAAAAATTTCGTAGTTTGAAATAACTTGAGAAATGAACAATGAATTAGAGAGATGCCATGAATGAACTAGAAATGAACTAGAGAATGCTATCAAATACAAGAACCAAATCGTTTAAATTCTCTTACAACATCTATAATACAAAGTAGATAGAGCATTGAAGATGATCTTTCTAGATTGACTTAAGTTTCTATTATAATATCAGTAAAATATGAATTTTAAACTTAAATACAGAATTGTTGACTCCACTCATTCAATGTTGCAGAAACTTGAAGTTTATACACCAATCACCAATAAATTACATCTCTAAAGTTAGGTAAGATTTAGAACAAACCATTGACTTGCATAGATAGTTATTCTAATGTTAGCAGTTTCTATTGGTTTGAAAAGACCTCGAAATCTCTTTCCAAAATAAATTGCTGATAAGAAGATGGTTTAGGTATTGGCTTAGTGAACTACTTGAACTTTCTTATAGAATTAAAAGAAGGTTGCTTTAAAACATTGAACATCGCTATTGTATACAATTTTGGAGAGCCTGGGAATAAACTGATGCATCAGAAGGAAATATCTGAAAGTATGATAAGCCATCGACGTTATATCCTATGAGTAAAAGTTGCTTGCATACTGCAAGCTATCCTTTGAATACAGTATCATACCAAGTACTGCCTCAGTTCAAATTTAAAACTTCGCGCCAAAGACCGCCTGGCGACGAACTAAGAACCCGATCGTGAGAGAAGACAGCAAAATAATATTAGATAAGTGCCATCCTTACTTGTTCCAAAGTTTCGATTCAATATCTTATTGGGAAGGTCCCACGCCTCTGTCACCATTCCGGGTCTTATCTTTCCAGCTTATCGGGAGGCATTTAAAAAAATCGTAAAAGATTTCCGCAATGCATTTCTTATGGAAGAATTTTGCATCCACCTGGCGTCGAACTCACTGTCATTTGGCTACATTTTTTCCATGAGAAGCATAGAAGACTACCTCAACTTCAACCTCCGAAATTTTGGTTACTCTATCTTAACGATAAGTGCCTCAAAATAATTTTCAAAAATCCGCGCAATGCATTCTTATGGGAAAATAGCGATTTTTGGGAATTTCTGGCATCGAACCCATGATAGCTAGCGTCGAAGTCTGCATTATTCTGGCATCTAGAGTGTAGGGCCAGTACGTCGAAAAAATCTGACGTCGATGGCGCTTGTGGAACATGGTCAGAATTCGTATCCCCTATAAATATATAGGTATATCCGGAGAGTTAGCTATATATATATAATAGATATATTTGAATGTTAACCATGTTTGACTGAGATATTACTTAAATTGGATAAATTAGTAGTTTCTCTGGAGGCAGTCATAAACGGAAAAAAATTTATGTTGGGTGAGAAAATTGAGAAGGTGAGTGAGTGAGTTGTACTTTTAAAAGAGGTCGTTGCTCCTACTCAAAGTAACCAATTGGTCGACGAGGAACCCAAGATATGCCACTACCTATTGTGATTTATCAAAAATCTGGAATTAACATACCTCTTACACTTTCAGTTGTTAAATTCATGTGAGTTAATGCATTACTGTTGCCGTCGCTTCTCACTTCCCTATCTCTATCAAAACAGTCCCCCACTTAAAGTCCTCATGAATTCATTGCTTTATTCACTTCTTCCAATCACTCCTGTACCTTGCTTTTCAAATTTGTCATGGAATGTGGAGAGATGAAAAGTTTCTCATAACCAATACATTTTAAATACGAAGTAATATTTTCAATATCACGAAGTGATAAAGATGTAGATAGACTATCCATACCAAACCACCACCCATTCATCTCTATCATTAGAATTCTGTGAAAAAATATGAAAGGGGTATATTAGAGAGAGAGAGAGAGAGTATATTACGCAGGGCCAGCAATCAACCGAAGGGAGCAAAATTTCAGCATGAGCCTCATATGCACTTCTTATCCCCATGTGATACTTACAGGATTAGAATTACCGGTAAAAAAGGCCCTGGGAAAAACTATTTCACTAAGTCCCTATTATTTTGCATATTTTTAATGTTTTCTACATCATAATAATTGTAAATGTTATAATAAACAATTGAAATATAAATAATGTAGGTAGTTTTATATGCATTCAAAATTAATTGAAAAATTTACATTCATAGCTGACAATAGCATTCAATGAGCATTATGACCAAACCTCATTCGCCCTATCTTTTTGTGTATTTTAGAAAATTTAAAGGTGATAAGTATAGAGAGAAGAACGTCATGGTTTGTGACTGCAACCATTTCAAGAGGAATCCACAAATGAAATCACATTTATTCGATTCACCCTTCAATGACACAGAAAAAATTAATTTTGAATACAAATTTAATGTGAAAGGATGTTGTCTCGTGTCCCTCATCTTTATTCATTCAGGAAAATCGATCCTAGCACATTTTCTCTCTATTGATTTGGATGATATAGTAAAAATTCCAACTGCATAGATGATAAAATTTACTGATTTTTTACTGATTGAGTTTTAATTTCGATGCTTATCAAATGAAACAAAATTTATCTAAAATACACAGAGAATGCCTCGAGACTTCATAATACACATTTACTTATTGTTAGAGTTTTTTTTTATGTATTTAAAGCAATAGCCTAGATATGGCCATGAGTTTGCCTTACTTTATTTGTGTAGATTGCATTCACACAGGCTGTGATAAAACAGGTGATCGATATGGACTCCTTAGGTATATAATTTTAAAGGCTAATAACTGCTCTCTTGAACGATGTATAATATTACCTACTATTATATGATATAATATAACCCATTATAACCGCAGAGCTTTGCAAGCGAAGGTGTTGAATTCGAGATCTATACATTTTTGGTCTGACACTGATTCAAACTGTGCGGAAATTTTCTATCTCCCATCTCAGTCCTAGACATAAGCTCAGAGTGGCTCAGAGACAGATTTTGCAAAAATGTCCTTCATGCTACTCATGCCTTTCGCCTCAGACTTAAATTTTATGAGAGGAAGGGAAGTGGGTTTGCCTTGGTTTCCTCGGAATAACGGGACCGTGTGTGCGATGTTTCCCTCTGTGCAAGAGGCAAAACTAGAATATATACTGATTCGTAATAATCATTTTATAATAACTGAATTCTATCATTATGACATCCACATTGTTAAAATACTATTCTGCTACGCCAGTGCCACCAAACTAAGGATACTAATAAATCTTTGCAATATCAATAACGCAAATAAATCCATTTCAACTCTTCAAGTGGAGCCAGGACAGAAACAGACTATCTCCTCCATGTTTTCCCTCTCTCTCTCACTTCTTAATGCTTTCTTCCACGAAACTCACTGCCTGTTATGCGGGTTGCGGCTCAGGTGGTAAGTTTCTTTTGGAACTAGCTGTACTTATTAATTATGGAAAAATAATCTTAGGTCAGCTTGTTCATAAGAAAGTTGAAAAATGTAGATGTAACATAAAAGTTAGAGGGCATGACAAATGCATGCCTGCATTTAGTTTTGCTTTACAGATATTTGAATTCCTAATATTTGTTCCTCCAGATTCTTTTACCAGTTCCTAATGTCCAACGAACGTAATGCTGCAGAAGAAATCCTATGTGAATATGTGGACACAATGAGCAAGATATATTTTTCTTACTTCAAGTCATACTCATCACGACTAATCAAACTCCAGGTTTGCCTAATTTTTTAAAATTATTGTGGATTATCAATTGATCACCTAGAGTTACCCAACAATATATATATATATATATATATATATATATATATATATATATATATATTTTTTTTTTTTTGTTTCACTTAACTTTAAAAATGCATCAATCATGTTAACCCACAGTCTGACATGAAAAAGAGGTCGGTCTCTATTTTTGTATTTTAGTGTCTCTAATGTATTTCAAGAAATTATTTTCCAAATTTTGTACCATGTAATATTCAAAAATCAAATTCAATAATGTAAAAGTTTTGTAACTTTTTTGTAGGGCTATTCAACTATATTTAGATAATTTTGACTCAATTGTATTATGATTCATATGAGTGGCCTTTTGGACATATTTGCAGCAAGAGGGTTAAAACCTATAATTTGTAGCAGATTTTGCTTTTTATATATATAAAGTGTTCTACCTTTCGGTAGGTTCATGTGCCCCCACATTCCCTATTTAATTCCCTCTCCTTCAATTCCCGGTAACTTATCCCACCCCTTAATTCATCTAATAACTTTTGTCTTTGTTTTCCCCTCTGTCTTTTCCCTAGCATTCTTCCCTCGATCGCTTTCTTCAACAATCCCTCCCCTCTCAATATATGACCCACCCATTTCTTTTGTCTATTTTTAATTACTTCAATCATTACTCTTTTCTCCCCAACCATCTCTAGCACCTCTTCGTTTGTTTTTCTATCAACCCAACTTACTTTCTCCATTCTACGCAATACCCATATCTCAAAAGCCTCCAATCTTTTGACATCCTCCTTTCTTAACGTCCATGTTTCACACCCGTACAACATTACACTCCACACCAAGGATTTTACCAATCTCTTCCTGATTCCTATATCAAGTCCTTTTGTCATCAGTTCCCTTCGTTTCATGAAAGCTTCTTTAGCTAATGCTATCCTTTTTCTAATTTCTCTCGAACATCTTCCATCCTTAGAAAGAAGACTGCCTAAGTAAGAAAACTGCTCTACTTGTTCTAGTTTTTCCCCATCTACCCTTATCTTTAATTTAGCATTCTTTCCCTTTTAAAACCTCATAATCTTAGTCTTTCTTACATTGATTTTCATCCCAAACTCCTTTCCTTTATCATTTAGTGCATTAACTAGGATTTGCAAACCCTTTTCCGAATCGCACACAATAGTTTTATCATCTGCATATCTTACTGACTTCACTAGTTCCCCACCAACCTTTATTCCCTTATCTATTTCATCCCAAGCTTCTTTGATCATTTCTTCTGCATATAAGTTAAAAAGAGATGGTGATAAAGGACAGCCTTGTCTTACTCCCCTCCCTAACTCTGCCCATTCCGTTTCCCCATTAGCAACTCTTACTCGTGCGGTCTGATTTAAATACAAATTTTGCACTAAACGCCAATCTTTCCAATCCAACCCAATTTTCTTTAGTGTCACCATCAGTTTTGGCCATTGAACTCTATCAAAAGCCTTTTCAAAATCAACAAAACAAACTTAAACGTACCTTTTAAATTGCTTTTGCTTTTTATAGTCCAAAAAATTATGATTGTGGAGTTCAGTTAGAGAAGTTCTGGTATAGTCATTTCAGTATAAAATTTGTGTGAAAAGTTTGTATTGTCATCCTTAAAATGATAACTTATTAATCACTCCCACACACTGACTGAACTTTCAGTAAAGTAAAGCTTAAGTATCAATAGTAGAGTTGTCCCACTCTAAAGATGTGCCAAAAGTTAGGGGAAGAGGAAAATGGAAGTAGTAGCTAGCTTAGGCTTTTTGCAGGCAGAAAAGAGAAAGTTTCTTCTCCATTTCTGCAGAATAGACTTGTTCTGAGCAAAAATAGTGAAATGGACAGGTGTACCCTTAGAGAAGTCTAAATATGGTGTTGGTGCAAGTGGTAAAACTGGTGTTTTAAGGGCAGTTAGTCCCTCAATGATAGTGGTTTATAAAATATTACTTTTGATAATATTTGTGGGATTGGCTTGACCTTTCTAAAAGTATGACACAACATATTCATGACAATTGCAACTAGATTTCAATTTGAAGGAGAATTAGTTTGATTTCTCGTATAGGCAATCAAGAATGCAGTTTCTAGAAAATCTTAGGTTCTATATGCTATAATTTCTTAAGTGCAATTTCTTTAATTACTTTTTTCCAGGGTGTTTAGATAAATAATAAATTATTTTGCTACCAGTTGTTTCAGATTCATATAAAGTAGAAGTCCATTATAACGAGTATGGCGTATACGAAAGTTGGATCATAGCAAATGATTCTTTGGCTGCTGTCTGTCTCACAGCAAGAAGGATAGGAAGTTAAGTCCATTATAACGAGTGGTTATTCAGATATCACATTTTATATTTGTTTTAGTTCTTAGGTTATGGTTTATGAATCAATTGAATATCAGTTGATGCGAATGATCAATTTGATGAGAGCATACTTTTTTACTCATTCTAAAGCATTTGCATAAGAATTAAAAACCCTACAGTTCATTCTAGTGTGTGCTTCAGAATGAGTGAAAAAGTATATTCTTTTTATACACGGAACATACTTTTTTACTTATACACACACACGCACAAGTAAAAGCGCGAGTAAATGCTGTCCGCATTTGTCCACTGTAGAAGGGTTCAAAATGTACATAAAATTTGATACTTCTGATTGGGACATCATAAAACTGTCTGTTAGGAGGGATTTCACTGTATTTCTGGAGATGTATACTCACACCCACGCTAAAGGAGAATCTATGGAATGGGAGATAAATTTAGTTCAATAACATCAGTTACAATTATTTACTATTTACTGACATGAAAAGTAACAAATAAATGCAAATAAATACAATGTGGAAGTAATCTAAAGCTAGGTAATTGCCAGAGTAATGCTTTTAGATTAGTATCATTTTAGGTAGAAATTTTTAATTTAAAGTAATTATTTGATAACTGTACTTTAAGCCCATCAGTATTGCAATAAGGTGGATAATTTCTGAATATCATGCTGTGGTTTTGTACCATAGTGGCATGAGAGTTCCAAATCACTCTTCCAAGTAAAGGTTTGTGCTCCCTGGAATATAGCATTACAGTCATTCACTTAAAGGCTAACTAACTCAACAAAAATGTACTTATATTAACAGTTGTACCTAATTATATTCCTTATTTGCCATACAAGATGTTTTTCAGAGTACAAGATATTAAAATATATAATGAAATTAATTTTTATACCACATTTTTTCATCTATTTCTTAATTCATTTATGGCTTTAGATATGGCTTAGATGCTGCTTCTGGCAACATATTCCATTCTCTGATTCCCTAATTGACAAATTAATATATAGCTACATCTCTCCATTGCTTTCTTGATTAGTTTTTGTTCATGATCTCCATTTACTTTATAATTTGGTTTTTCGATTTTTATTTTAATTCCTCCCAAGCATCTCCATTTCTTCTAACCTGAAATGATGATGATGCGTAGTCAATTTTATGAGTGGATGGAATCTGGAAATCGATAGCTTGGTTTGAATTTAGGTCCCGTGGAGGACTCTGTTTATTTATGTAAAGCGTAAGTAAGTAAGCATAATCCAGTAAATTATCTGGTTTCCTTGACTCAAAAATCATGTAAATTATATTGTAAAAAGCTATAATTAAATTCAAGTTTGTTTTCTTATTTATCAACAAGCCTTTCAAATTAAAAATCAGTTTTTTTGGGAACACTAGTCAACCTCATTGCATGTGTCTCTTCTCTAATGAAGTATTTGCTATTGCAGTTATCAAAGAGTGGTAAATTTTTTCTCATCATCATTAATATGAGAATCAAGCCAGATTATAACTAACTCATAAAAAAAGCTACAAAATACAGTAAAACCCATTAAAAATTCTTCTGCTTAATATATGGTTTTATATCACTCCCAGTACCTTTCACACTAAACACAAGGTAATAATACTGCTTAGGATGCTCTTCTATTGATTTATAAGAAGGATTTTTCTCTTCCCCAGTTGCACTAGAATGTGCCAATCCTAAACCTAATTTGATAGATTGAAAATTGAAATGAAATATCATAATGAGGAAATGCATAAGCTTCATGATAACTCATTGGTTTTAGGTGTGTGTTTGACGTAGTTTATTGTGAATGGTTGTTGTTAGTATGAAGAAGTGGCAAGCAAAGAGGATCTGATGGGAGTGGAGGAAGGAGGAGGAGCTAGAAGCACTATATTTGGCCACCGTGTTCCAATGCGCACTCATGGGACACTCTTCTCTATGGGTCGCAGAGGGGATGTATTGACTTCTCAGCTTGAAGATCCTGCCATTGTACCACATGCCGCTGCTTCTCAGAAGGTTCATTTTCTACTTTTTACTATTTGTACTCCCTTTCTGTGTATTTCCCCATATTTATGAAGTGTATCTCAATGCTTTTCTGATGGTAGTATAATTTGGGACTTCCTGTGAATTACTTACCCAGATTAATTTATATCTTCAATACATTCTACATCTTGTAAAGTAATAGTCTATTATTTTTGAAATCACATTTTGAAGTACAGTCACTTACAAAAAAGTTACCACTAAAGGATGCAACCTGCTCAACAGACATGAAGCTCGATGAGAGTGAGTCTATGAGCGGCTCTGCTTTTAGCACGCATTTCGTCTTCCTCCTTACGCATGTTTTGAGGCTTGTTTGACGTTATTATCTTTAAAGACTGGCTAATATTCATTCATTTGGATGCTGTATAAGCAATATAGTATTATAAAGGAACTCAATTAGGATTTTTCTTAAATCGGTTCGAATCTCACACGTAATTCACTCTTCTTAAAAAAAAATCCGACAAGAAATACTTTAGTTGCCCATATTTTCTGCTTATGTGTAAATTCCCATCAATGGAGATTTGGAAAGGACTCCATTATTTTTCTTCATGCTCTACATGCTCGCAGGACGAACTTTTCCGTAAAAAATAATAAATAATAGGGCTTAATTAAATGATAATTAAGATAAAATGCAATACTCTGAATTATGTCAAAAGAAGGGGAAATTAGAGAAAACATAATTAGAATAGAAATGGAGTAACAGTGAAAGAATACATTAACCCTTCAAAATCCGCTTACAGGGATGATCTTGTTTAGCATATGCGTAATAGTGAACACATCGGATGAATAAGACATTCTATGCGTTATTTCTCTGTTGGCTAATATTTCTAAATGAGATTAGTGAAACCGTATTGAATATATTTTTAATTATTTCATTGATATTCATTTCATCTCTCCGAATACATATCATCATGACTGAATGGAAGAACCTTAAATGAGTTTCGATACTTGATAAAGAGAGGGAAATGAATGCTATTTTTTATATCCTTATGGGTCCTATGGGTGCAAGGGGTGCATCGCAACTGGGCAAGTAGGATGCCATGGTTATTATTCATAAATAGGAAAATTACTAATAAAACATCTTCAAATTACGTCGATCTATTTAATGCAATATATTTTAATATATATATATTTAATCCACTGACGACCAGATTACTATAAAGCGATAGTGGGTGAGGTGAGGGTGAGCCCTGGCGCTGAAGTTGTTGGTGGTAGTTTTGGTAAAAGTTTTTTCGTAGAAATTATGCCCGGAATCACGTGTGGGATTAAGGGGAGAAAGATTAATAGATAAAGGAATGGCTAGGGAGTAGCAGGTAGGCGAAAGGGGTTCACTGAATTCTGCGTATGCTGATCTTGGAAAGAATAGCGAGGTCTAAGGAGTAAGCAGCGGGGGAAGAGATAGGGTCAATGGGATACCAGCCGTGAAGGTCCATTTTAGAACCTAGTATTTCTAGGAAGTAATCAATGAATATGCATTTTCGAGAATCCTCTCCCAAAAGCATCTGGGTTTTCCACACCTTTTCGTCCATTCTAATCGATGAAATCTCAGAAACGCTGAGTTCTTCACTCGAGAGGTGCATTGCTACCACATTTCACTTATTATAAAGTATATTTTCATGCAAATAAAAAAACAAACTTTGTAAATTCCATACAGATATATTAAAGGCAACTAGTTTCGTCTATAAGAAATCATCAGGCACTGAAATATCGAAAATGAGAAAGACCGAGGGGAACAAGGAGGTGTGGGAGGGGTGGTGGGAAAAACCGGGAATTATCAACGGAAAAGAACTGAGGGGATGAGAGAGGAGGGGAGGAGTTGTGGAAGAGGTATTCGTTGGTAAGGATTTTGTCCACCCCCCACACACCGGGATTGGCATTCATTGAAACGGAGTTCGTACACCCCGCTGAGAGAGTCGCTGGGTCTTCTATCTTTGTGGTGGCCGATGGCTCTCCGTAGATTCCAAGGGACATAGAAAGCCGCTCTCAGGTCATTAGGAAGCATGTGTCCAAATCTATAGGATGAGAGGATATTTGGTTTCTCCTCAAGAGTTTATCCACCATATCTGGGCTGTATCCGTTATTTATAGCAATCTGTTTGATAATTAAAACTTCTTTAGTCTAAAGGGAATTGGCAGGTTACATTGGGATGTGGGTGGATCATACTGTGGAAAGCGGGTAACTTCTGGGAAAAAGGATGGGAGGAATGAGAGGGGATGGTGAGGTCAGAGTAGGTGGGTTTTCTGGAGGGAGTTGAGATGATGTCTGACAGACAGACAGAACTAGTTGCCAACTAATTTATTTTTGTGGAATTTACAAAGTGTGTTTTTTTCTTTGCATGATGGCACCATTCCACAAAGTTAGGCTGTTAAAAGTCAATTTTAATAATATATCTTGTTTGTATACCAAACTATTACTATATATGTCGATTTCTCATTCTTTTACTCATAGATATAGATTACTTGTAAATGCCTCTTCTTACGGTGTGACCGAGGTTATAGGACACTGCGGAGTTCTTCCTTATCGCTTAATTTCTGTCTAGCTCTATTCCAGATCATTTTCTAATACACTCCTTGCCATACACGGATTGAATACTTTTCTTTGTGCACCACTGCTCGGATTTTTATTTTTAATTTTCGAAGAATAATCTTTGCAAAATTCTTTTTTAATCCAAATAACACTTAACAAGTTATAATCGTTACCATTACTCATATGAATATGGTATTAAAACCTAATGAATTATATTGCATTTGCACTGAAGTGGCAAGCATTATTTTTTCTGATTCAATATGCACTAATCATAATTGATGCAAGATTTTCACTTTAAATATGTTTACCCGAAAATTCCTTAAAAATATAATTTTCTGTTATTCTACAACATGTTATTAGCAATTAAAATTTAAATTATTATATACATATGGATGTCTGCATTATCCTGAGACTCGTTTATACAGCTGATTATATTCGCAAGTTCCTTTCAACGGGTTTGTTTATATATAGAATCTCAAAGCTTGCCGCATTCCCTTAAAAATTCTACTTACTTTCCGTACCTTGCCCCCTCTTGTCATCGTCACCCAGGGCAACCCCCGGTTCGCATGATCTCCTTCTGGCTGTGGTCAAATATGTAAGTGATTCTACCAGAGAGGTTCATCCAAGAAGAAGGAAAGAGACTTCGAAAGTTTCTGGAGGTCATAAACAGCCCTCAACTTTATTGCTGTTTTCCTCCCCCAGATAAAGGGGGAGGGAGAGAGTTCTTTCCCGTCCTTCACTACCCACTCCATTTTTCCCTGAAATTCTTGGCACGGCTTCGGAGCACAGTCGTTAAAATTTCTGAAAAAGTTTACTCTACCATTCATCCCCTCAGATGTGTATGCAAACACTGATATTATTAAGAGTGTTACAGAATATGATCTCAGTATTTTCAAGATAAGCTTTGCATTAATATCTCCAATAATTTGTTTTAATAACAGTGGATACTCGATGACAATGGCTTTTAATGGATTCATCTTCCGAAAATTGTCCTTGCAACAACTGTGAATTCGCTGGAGGTCATGGTTCAAATACTGAACACATTCAGGGAAGCAGACAACTGTAGAATCGAGATATATCTGCAGATTATCAGCATATAAATGATGCTTACAGTATTTAATATAATTTAATTTTTATATATATCCGCGTCAACAGAATCAAAGGCTATACTAAATTCCAGTAATTCCATTAATTAGTCCATATCCTCAGATGCTTAGGAAGTTTCCTAACGCCTTATATTAAAATGCAATTGGTAATTTCAATCTACGATTTATCGCAAGAACTAGCTAGCAAGACGCTACGTGCCCAGAATGCGTCTGTTTGATTTATAATTAACTTGAAAAAGTATGACCATACTTCCGATACGTTTAAGAAAATATCTTGGATTAGACTAGAAAATTGTCAAAGAATTCATGTTGTAACGCCAGGTTTCAGGGTCTTGCAAGCACAAACTGCAGAATATCTCTTTCCTAAAATTTTTAGCTTGGAATATATTCACCATTGCTATACTACATGCAAAAAATCTAAAGTAAAACTATATCAAAGAAACAACTTTAAAATCACCAAATCAATCCATTCCGACCTCCGAATCGCTATAATATTACTCTGCCTTGTTAATGTCACTAAAAAATCGCTTTAAATAAGTTATTTTAATAACAATAACGAAAACAAATCCTTTCAAACGCTCAACGTGGACCTGCATAGCAGACAACGCCCTCCATCTTTATTTTTGCTCTCTCTCTCTCTTCTGGAGGGTCGCTCGCCCGAAACGAGGGGTCTGTTGGATGAGTTGCCCCTTGGAAGTGGTAACTTTTTTTTGTAAGTGACTGTACCATTTCATCCATTCACTCAATAAAAATTAGTTGAAAAAATTCTTTTCTTTCCAGTATCCATTTGAAGCTTTATTTCGCAGTGAGCATTACGCCCTGGTTGACAATTCATGTAGAGAATATCTCTTCATTAAGGAATTCTTTCTAGTCACCGATTCATCTGCACTGGACCTTTTTCATCAAGTCATGGGTCGTTGCATGGCTCTCCTTAAAGTAAGTTCACTTTTCCTCTCATCATTTCTTTTTATCATGGAATTAAAATATGTTATATAAAAATGTAACCCAAAGCAATAAGTAGTCAAATGAAAACATATCAGAAGATGTTAAATAGATGTTACAAATAAATATCTACTTACTTTATTTTTCTAGATAAATATGTTTTCCTCCCAAGTGTGCATGATATGGTCAAGTAAGCCATTTTCAAAACCATTACA
Organism: Pachydiplax longipennis; assembly: GCA_036926295.1. NCBI lineage: Eukaryota > Metazoa > Arthropoda > Insecta > Odonata > Libellulidae > Pachydiplax > Pachydiplax longipennis. Next base: position 3,858,725 of record JAVFKF010000024.1, on the reverse strand, counting down.
TCTTACTGTAAACCTGTTTAAGATACTCCACATAAGACTGCCCTGCTTATTATGTGATTCTCTTCCTTTCACACATAACACATGGTATAGATACTACTTAAGTCACTCTGCCACCAGGTTAAAATACAGATTTTTTCCATCCCTAGATTCACTGCAACCTGTTATAGCTAATGGTTTGCCTTATTTGATAGACTGAAATTTGTTACATTACCTTTATCACTGTCTCCTTCCCTCATCTCTGCTTTTGAGTCTCTTCTTTTGAATGGGAAATTTTGTGAGAATAAAATTAAACAGAACAGTCTCCAACCATCTGTTGGAGCTGAAACAAATTCTGAGATAGAATAAGATCTTCTTATCACTTTTTCAGAGAGCTCATTAGATTAAAAATTTGTTTAATAGTGTTTCCTTTTGTGGTAGTCTTCTTAAGTTATAAATGTATTGAATAAACCAGAAAGAGAGTGCAGTGTTAAGTGCAGCATTGGAGGGATTGCACTATTTAATGCCCTCTCACTTCTGCCATTAAGAAACTCTCTATTCTTTCCTAATTGTCTATGTGGTAAAAATTATTTCATTTAATTTAGACAGACAAATGACCAAAATTAAGTAAGGCTCTCTTTATGGGAAAAGCAGACCAAAAATGTGATCCAAGGCAACCACAACCAGTAATCTTATCTCTCTTGAGATTCTGTTTTTCCCCTGAAAAAGTCTTAACAGGGTTTTACTCTATTTCATGGTAATATCTCATCGCCAAGGCTGTCATCTCTTTCATTTTCTTGATTTTTTAAGACGAGTCAATTCTTGAGATACATATTATAGTATGTTAGTCTGTGAGAGTGGGAGAAAAAGTTATCGCTCAAATTTTGTACTCTTTTGATGGTATGGAAAGTCATATGCAGGAGTGTGCTATCATTCTACTAAACAATTTTAGTCCTTAAAATTCTATATTTGTGATAGCTTAAATTGCAATTTCACCTCTGAGTAATGTTGTCTCTTACATCCAATTTCACCTCTGAGTAATGTTGTCTCTTAAATCTGAGAACATTTTCAGGAAAAGGCTAAATGGCATCCTAAAAGGGTTAGCCAGTATTATTTTAGAACACTTCCCTGGCAAAAATTTGTGTAACTGATATAAAAATTAAGATCTATCATGACATTTACATATATATTATGGCGTATCACTGTAATAGATATTGCTGTTTATATAATTAAATTTAAAGGAGAGGATTTATCCTGAAAATTTCTGTGAATTTTCGGGGTACATGTTTATTCTCATACATTGATAATCTACATTTATTTATGTATATTTTTTAAGGATTACTAAATATCACTTACTGATTTTTTATGTTTATGTATATTTCCACCAATACTTAAAGGTAATACTTTTTTATTTGATTAGTTTTTCAAAACATCGAAATTATGAAAAGAGATAGAACCTTTATATCTCAAAAAATTGGAGGGATATATGAATCAAGTCACTTAAATATCAGATAACCAGAATTGACTGTCTGGTTTAATATATTGTAAAAGAATGACAATTAGAATATCTTTTATTAAAGTTACTGCTATTATATCCATTGTAAAGTTGATATATAGATTCTACATAACATTGATAGCATTTGTTTACTTGTTTTTTTAAACAATATTGCATTTGTTTACAGTGCTACATCAGAAATTATTTTTATGACAAAATTTACCATATTTTTGAGAATGGAAACTTTTATTATTTGAAATTTTACTCATGGAATACCATTTTAAATCATGCCCAGCTTAAGAGATTATGTTATTTGTAATTATATGCCTAAATTTTGATTTTCAGATTTTAGCCCTGTCAATACATTTCTTGTAAGCCAAACTTTCCCATATATTCGTATGAATGTCGAGTTCAACATTTGCCTCTGTTACATTTGCCAAGGGTTCATACATAATTATACAGAATATTCATCATATTTGTATGAATGCTCATAATTTTGAATTTTAAGCAAAATTATTCAGCCAAAATGACAATTTTTACTGTCCATATTGTCCTTGGTACCAAATTGCTAGAATTAGTACAAAATTAAACATTTGTGCAATTTTATGGTTAGAAATAAGTGGTCCCCTTGACAAATAAGACAGTTGTTGAACTCGGCTCACATAAAAATATAGGATATGCCTACATCTTTCATTCTGTTATTCCATATCTAAAGACCATATTTTATGAGTTAAATTTGTTTCCATTTCTTCTTGACGGGGATTCAGTAGTACAAATAATAAATGCAATGACAGTAGTACGAATAATAAATGCAATGACAGTAGTACGAATAATAAATGCAATGAATTGACTTGACAGTAGTACGAATAATAAATGCAATGAATCATTTTGTTTTTAAATTCATAATGAAATACTTAATACTTTGCTGACTCCTTGATGTGGTCCAAATCTTTATAGAACTGTTATGCTCTGCCTCTTAAAATGTTCCTTGTCATTTTGGAATCTTCTATGATCCTTTTTTTAAACAGAGAAACTTGGAAGGGTATGTTGCTGAGTGCTATGATGGAATTGCATTATTTCTTTGTGCTCAGTTAGTACTCAGGTACTTAACTTTGTCGCAGAAGAGAGGAGTTCCTGCTCTTGTCAAATATTCCGATGATCTGATAAATATCTTCCAGCCTAGGTAAGCATGATAATCAGGTTTCCCCTAATCAATTTTTCCTAAATGCTTTTTTCCATAAAATTAACTTCTGTGAGTAAATTCTTATCCTGTGATTGTTATTTGCAGATTCAAATATGTCCTCGATCTGCACATTAGATCTGTGAGAAATTTTAGCACTGAAAAGTTCAACAAAGTGACAAGGCCTCACTATGTAAGCATCCATTTTTCATGTTTAATTTTTCAAGGATTTAAACAATAGCATGTATAATAGGGTAGGAAGTATTAGGAAATAGAAAGTTTTTTTAGAAAGGGAAGAAAAAGGAATTCAGCAAATTAAGGTCTCTGCAAAAAATTGGGCTGTCATTCGTAATAGTAGTATAGTATTTTCAAGGAAAAGGTATCTTTGCACATGAACCCAGGCAAAAAAAACAAGCATTTAAAAAAATATGATGGGGCAGGGAACCAAACCCAGGAACCTCCTCTATTCAGGAGGTTGCTTTATTTAACTAAGCTGTCCTGCAAACTTATTTTATCAAATTATACCTTTCTCATCACCACATTGTTTGGCCAGTGCCTTTATGAGGTTGAAATGTGGATAATGCTGCACAGACAGACAAAACTACTCTACCCTTATCTACAAAGTTCCCTTAATGCTTTGAGAATACGTTCTGACTGGATAGCGTAGTTGGATAAAGAAAAACCTCCTTGATAGAGGAATATCCCAGATTTGATTAGTGGTCCCATAAGACTATTTTCAAGTCTGTATTTCCTGGAAAAATTTTCTTTTGGATATTATATCATTCAATTTCCCATTGACTGAATTGTTTTCAATTGTCCTAATATGGCATTTTTATTATGGATAAGGATTGTATTAAAAGTTATAGTTATGACTTGCTATAAAGCCTAAAATCCCTCATAAAATATTACAAAAAAGATGAATCGAAAGATATCATTAGTATATGCCTAAGAATGAAAATGTTGTTTCTGCTGCATTGCTTCTGGAATACAGAGTTTAAAATTTCCTTCTTTATGGTACACATATACATGTGATGAATTTTTCTTACTAGATATGATATCAGCTGGTCATAATTATTAAACCTCAACCTAAAATGTTTCAGTACCATTTATTTACAATTTAAGATTTATTACATTGAGTGATTTTATTTCTTTATTTTATTTATTTATTCTTTATGACTTCAAATAAACATCCAGCCAAGTGGCAGTCATTAGAAGGGCAATTAGAACAAAATCCCTTCATGGCATTCACTCTATTCAGGAGGAGAATCCCTACAAAATCCTCCCAAAAGTGCTTACTACTACGATTAATTATGAACATGGACAAAAATCATTACTTAACAAATATGTATATGGAATAATTAAAACATAAAAAGTAATGTTAGAATTCATCATGCACTATTGAGATGAGATGAATTCTCAATAGTGCATGATAGCCTTGTCAGAAGCCGTCTGAGGAAATAAGAAGTATGGTTATATGTGCAGCCAAGAAAGTCAGAGTTGACAATGAAGAGTTTATCTCACTTAGAAGTATATAAAACCCATCTACCAGATGGTCAGTAATGTATGAAACTAATGGTAGAGGAAACTGTATGAAAGAGTAGAATTGTGTACTTATAAATAGTTGAGGAAACTGAATAGCAAGTTCCAGATTTACATGAATCTGTGCATTTATCTTCTGGACTTCCAAAGAAAAGTTGATTCATCTTATGGTCAGAAGCAAAATCCTTGACATGACTCATGACCGGTTTCTACAAACTCCAAGTTAACCTCAGAGTAATAAATCTGAGGTTAAAATTTACTCTACTAAATCCCGAATCAAGGTCTATCTAGATCAAAGAAAGTCTGCTTTACATGCTTAAAATTGTAAGATAGTTAAATGAAAGTAAGTAGAATTTCAGTTTGGACCTCAGAATTTTGATTTACAATTCTGGAAAACTTTAGAATGACAATCACTGTTAAGTAATGAATTTGTGAAGTAACTCGTTAAGTCATTCATATATATTTACTAGTTGCTTATTACATAATTATCTGTTTGCTAAATGTTAATTTATGGTGTTTTCTCTTTATCTTTGTGAAATTCAAAGGATATTCTGTACAAAAATTTTCCCCCAAAGTGCTTCAATTTAGCCTACTTCTGTAATGAGGGACTCTAATGAAATTATTTCAAATATATTATTCAGCTTTATATCCTGTAATCAATAAAACTCATATCCATGAAAGATAGTTCGTATGGACCCTTACCAATTGATATGATACATTAACAGCAACACGCAAAGAAATTCCAGAAGGTAGGTTTTGTATAATGGAAAAAAGGGAGACAAATAAAAGCTACTTCGATTTCAGAATGTGTTATTATCTGATAATGTCTGATATTAACATCTTCTTGCATGAACATTAACATGATATTTATTCAAAATATAAGTGCATGTCTTGAATTAATCTTACAAAGTATGTGTGTGATCCCACTTCAATTAATGTCTGGTTTACATAATAATGGTAAAGTATTATTTGCAACATAATTGTCTTACAATCAATCAATTTTATTGGCTTATTGGATCCAAGAAATACCAACTGACATAGCATGTATACTAAGCAAAAAATCCACATTCAGTTTGTGATTGTGTAACCAGTGATTATTTTTAGATAGTCATTTGTCAAATTCTGTAAATCTATCTGGTCAGGTCTGCAATTTCAGGTAATGGTTTTCATATAAAGATTGAGTTATGCATACAGTGGTTAGTATTCTTATAGCTATTGGAACTCTCAAATTCTATCTTGATGTAAAATCAGTTAAGATAATGTACAATTTCTTATTTTAAGGCAACTTAGTTCATAATTTCTTATTTCTGTTCAGCGAAAACTATTTCATTCCTATGAAGCTTATATATTGCTTTTCTTATAAGATTAATCTGTATTAGTTGGCATGGCTTTGAGCATTCATCATTAAATGGTGGGATCAAAACAGATGTATTTTAGAAATATAATTCTGACAGCCACTGACAAACTATTCCAATCATTGTAAAATTATTACATGCACTTCACTATAATACACATTCAAAGCATAGTGTCATCATTTAATAACAAACTAATCACTTAACCAACTCAAATATGTGCCTTTATCTTCATATGCATAGCTCTTGGCCGTAGCAAGATGTAATATTACAATTTATATTTCAGGCTTTAATGAAAGGTCATAATAAAAGAAGAGACAGTGTACTAATAAATGCGCCCACCATTCTAAACACCTACAGCTTACTAAATGTACAGCAATTATAATTATGAAGTACCATTTTGTTAAAATAAAATAACTGTACATGAGACAGTGGAGGATTGATGATGAGGAAGAAAACAGACACTATTCAACAAATAACACAGTTTTAGATGTAGGATAGGTAGTTTTTGTTTCTCTTTTGCAAGTGCACTTGCCAAAGAACCACGTAGTTCTTTGAAAAAATAACACAACATATAAAGCAAAGGAAAAGATTGATAAATTATTTTGACTAGAAAATTCATAATAATGGAAATTTTGGATAGTTAACTCAAAATTAAAGATTAACAGAGCAGGCTGCAAATGAAAGTTCAAGGATAGATTCAGAAATAAAAGAGCAGCTACTTGAGTGTGATAATTTTTGGATAGCTTCATAGGAACAGAATTTAGATATTTTAATTGTGTCATATTTTATGTGGTTCTACAAATTAAATGAACGTCATGGGGCTGAAATACAATATATAAGGGGTATTCAAATGAAAAGATATGAAACGACACTGTGGGTATAATTGAAGCCTTATTAAAAAGTAATAATCAGAGGCCTGAGCACAACTATCCCACTATTTAATGAGCCAAAGGATTTCCTGAATTCCTGTTACAAGAGCATTCTGGTCCAAAAGTCTATTCTGAAATCCTTTGACTCGTTAAACAGTGTTGTGCTCAGGCATTGCTAAAATTATTTAACTATAATACAATCTTATTTTAATTAATATTTATGCTGGTTCTTACAAACTTGAATGCACAAATAATTCCATTTCCTTCCTGTCAAATGTGAATATTAATGACCAGGTCTCCATGGAAATTGCTTCTCAGAGTAAATTTCTAACAAACTTCAGCTGAACCCAAAAATTATAATTGTAGCAATTACTGTCTGATTTATTATCGAAACATAATAGTTATAAATAGATTGTGAAGGTATTTAATAGTTTTATTGACTTCCTTGAAGTAGTCATTCCGCTCATTAAATTATGTTAAATGCCTTTTCAATTGAAATGTCGTTGATGAATTCTTCAAAAAATTGTAGCACAAATAATTTTGTACATAATATGGTAGAAAACAGCCTTGCGATGATAAATCACACAAGAGAGATGACTTAAATCAATGAGTCATTGTTTTTGGATACTGCACATGAAGCCATCTTTGTATTGTACCACTCAGTTAATGGTTTAACTGCCAACCTTCGGGGGGGCATAATTTTCCTGCTATCTACCAGGTAATAATCATATTCTGACTTTCTAGAAATCAATTTTGCCAGATTGATAGTTTAACCTGAAGATAAATTGTAACAAGCATTGTAGAAACTGGCCATCAAATGGTGATTTGGCATAAAAGCATTGTCTCAGATTCATGCAAATCTAGAACATGTTATTTGGTTAGAGTATCAATTGGATTGAGTCTAGATATTTAAATTTACCAGTTGTGCATAGTAAATTCCATTTGAGCTAAAGTTGCATTAACATAAGCTTAGCTCACAAAATGTTTTTGTGACTGATTTCCATTTACCTAAATTGTAAAACATCACTATGTTATCTGTAACAGTGTTGCCACATTGGATTCAGGTTAATATTCCAAAATTGTTTTAATATTCCACTGATTAGGAAGATCGATTTAATCACAATCAGGCTCATTATTATAACAGAAAAATTATTAATATTTTAAATGAAATTTCTTACTGCTTTCAAATTGGATACGTTATCAGATAGGTGATGTTAGAGTGTTAAAAATTAAAAGCTCTGTTTTTAAAATTAAATATCTTAAAACTTACTCAAATTTTTTTATAACCAAAGTTACCATGCATTCACAGTAAACCTGTGACAGAAAGTATTGCTGCTGAATGATCTCTATTTTGCTTTGTTTTTTTAGTATTTATTGGATGTATACGTTTCTTTTGATTGCTAATAATGATTTTTCTATCTCAGATAACCAGAAGATATGCAGAGTTCAGTTCTGCCCTAATTGGGCTGAGTGAAAATTTTCCCAGTGAGTTAACAAAGAACATGTTAGCAGACTTACGTGAGCTTCGGGATGAAGTGCAGTGTTTTATGCTGAAAATGGCTTCTGTGTTTCCAAACAGAGAAGAGCAAAACATATTTCTCATCAACAACTATGATATGGTTTTAGGAGTGCTGATGGTAATTTCTGAGAACTTGATGCAATGCCATTGTCAGTTATTGTTCAGAATTTGATCATTATTCTTCTCATATTCCACACCAGTGGCAATTCAGGGTTGCCTTATTTTCACATTCTCTAGAAAGCTGTTTTGGCTTTATATTTTAGTATAATAGAGAATTAAAATAGACCCTTGTCAATACTGTTATGGCTTCCTTTCCATTAAAAGATTTTAGTAATCAGTTTGATTGAAGAATAGAAAAACATAAGCAAAAATGGTGGTATTCTTTGAGATGAAAGATTCTCATGAAATAGAGAAATGAGAAATATGAAATGAGAAATTGTGAGGATATTTTCTGAGTCTAAAATCAAACTGTTCCAAAAATAGATTAAGAATTTATCAATGAATTTAATTCCAATCATTCTTTACCTCAATACAGCAGAAGTTGTTTAAAACACTCTCAATTATATGGTATCATAATTAAAACGTGCTTTCCTTCCAGGCCCAGTCCCTCTCAATAGAAACACGTAATAAGAGTAGAACTTAAAACAGTCGGATGACCACTTTTAAGGTGGATATTTCTGAGATACAGTGCAACTCACTTAAGTCGATCATCCTCCTAATTTGACAAAACTACAATCTGTAACGCTGTCTTCTCCTAATTCTCCTTGTCTCTTTGGACAGACTATCACCTTTGTGATGACTAATTTTGCTGGAACAAAATGATAATATAGTAGAAGTCCTTTTTAATGAGTATGGCATATAACAAGAGTTTATTATAGCAAGTGATTTTTGGCCATTGTCCGTCTAACAGCAACAAGGACATGGAGTCAAGTTCATTATAATGAGTGGTTATCTCTGAAGTATTGTTATAACAAGTACCTCATTTATATATTTGTCTTGCGGGAGATATGTCCCAGAATCATCAATTAATGTGAGAGACAAAGTCAAGAGACAAGCAAATGGTATTCTGAGGCATTTTATTTCTTCAAAGAGCAGAAAAATATTAAATGCAAAACATATTGTCATCTAATTCATGCGTTTGTTTCTCACAGCTTGCCTCACACTTTCTCGGCAAAAATCCTTCAAGGAGCTTTGATTAGAGATTTCTCACTCTTCCCCTCGTTCCTTTGTACATATGCACTTTGGCTATGGTTTATGAATAGATGGAATAATATTTGAATGGGAACTTTCTTTTTTACACATTCTGAAGCATTTGCATAAAAATTAAAACCCCTATAGATCCATTCTGCCACACACACTCTCTGCTCATCAACATGACCGAAATTTAATTTTTGGTTATAACGAGTATGCCTTATAACGAGTACTTTTCCAGTTTTCATCATCTCTCATTATAATGGACTTCTACTGTATCAAAAAAAAAGAACAAATATCCATCCCACTGTCAGACCTGATTTTGTCTTTGAGATATTCCATATCAGTCATTTCTCAGAGTCTTGGCAGAATATGGGTAACTAAATGCTTGCTGTTTTTTTTCATCTCAAACTCAAGTCATAAACTTTAAAAAAGAACTGGTTGTGCTGTGTTTGGTTGAATGTATCTTCGTATAGATTGTGCTGTGTGGTTGACTATAACCAATTTTGTTAATTTGTTATTCATCTCTTACTGTCCATCCAGTAAAAGATTGCTTCAGAGTTGAGTAAAAAATTACCCAAATGAAGCAATTGAAAAAGGGTGATTTTTTTGTCTCAAGCTTTAATCATTCATGGCAAATACAACAAGAAAGGAGCCATTCTTCACAGGAATAGCATGTATGATGAGCTGCTGAAGCAATTTTTAGTGATCTTTATTGACTACAACTATTATGTTTAAAACAAATTATGAAAGGAAGCTGACTGGAAATAGATAATGAGAGAGTTTGAATCAAGGAAATGCAATGTTGCGCATTGCATAACATATGAAGTGGAAGGAGAGAGAGGTTTTCTTCACATAAGAGTTTTCAAAATCAGCTTAATGGATGGATCACTTCAAAGGAACCAGATGGTTTTATTTAAGAAAATCCATTCATTGCCAGTAGATGGGAGAAAGTATGACTACCAATGGAACATACATTGAGCATTCTTCATTTTTATATGTTTCTATGAAGATCTTTCTCATCTCATCCAGAACTCCTTCAACTTCCCTTTCTCTAAGAACCATTTTCTAATACTTACCCTTATATTTAATCAAACTATCACGACTACACTAATCACACACACATGCACTATTATTGCTTTTTCCTCGCAAGCACTTTTATTGACATTTTTTGCCAAAGTCTGCTTTCATGTCTATCACGAATAACATCCTTAACTCTGTTCTTAAAATTTCCCTTCACAATCTTGTTATTTTAAATGTATTTGTGGCTTTGTGATTTTTATCTTCTTAATTTTTCCCTGATGTTATATATTATCCAATGAAAGTTGATAACTATGACAGTTGTTGGATCCGTTAATAAACAAATAAACAAACAAGGGAAAAACTCATTCTCTTACACAGTACAATTATCCATTCTATATTCATTCAAAATTTTGGGAATTTTAAGTTCTATTGGAATCCTTTATTCGATAAAGCCTTAATTTTTGATAATTTTCCTTTTTTATTTTTTGACTTATAGGAGTGGACAAGAGAAGATTCGTCTGAAGTGGAGTCATTCCAGAGGCTTTTGAACCAGCAGAGTGTAGAATATGTAAAGGGGATCCTTGATCCTCATTTTGGAGAATTCATGCAGTTTGTCCTTAGAGCTGAAGAATTTCAGACAGAGGGAAAGTTGGATCAATTGAGACTTTTGGAAGGTGAGATGAACATTCTTTTCTAGAACTTTGTATTCTGGCATAATGTTTGTTCTAGCACTAGATTGCTTCTATTACAAAGATTGCAGCTTATTTAATTCTAAAGTACCCATCACTGTCTTAAGGATATCTTAAGGATAGTGAGAGGTGTACATAGTATGGGTGGTCATTTAAAATATGCAGAAGTGCTGGTACACTGATTGGTAGTTATGTGAAAATCACAGCTTTTTCTTTTTGAATCAAATAAAAAATCGAAGTGACTATATTATTCAAACTTCAAATCAATTTGACTAAGTATTCATTTCAGTACATGTTTTTTGTTACTTCTGCCCCTCTAAACCCAGGTTATAACCAAATTTGTAAGACAAGGCTCATCTATAAGATAAAAAAAAGAGTACAGAAAACAATTTTCAGCAACTTCAATTTATATTTGAAGTTTTGCAGATGTCAATGTGCTTCAAATTTTTTCAAACAACTCTTGTGTGTTTTGATGTGAAATTTTGAATATTTGCTCATATGAACTGCGCTGGTATGGTTTTAATGGCTGACCCTTATTTTCTATTGTCATTATTTTCATTAGATATCTATTACATGTAGCTAACTCTCCAGATATACCTATATATACTTGTGTGTATATATATATATATATATATATATATATATATATATATATACACACACACACACACACACACGAGTAAAAGTTGCTTGCATACTGCAAGCTAATTGGTAAACATTTACAGTAAGTTCCCCTTACGGGTACCATCTTCAAAGCTTATCCATCAAAATTCTTATCATCTGGCATCGAACTCACGGTCATATAAAACCTTTCTTCCACTAGTTCTATAGAAAACTACTTCAAACGCAAACGCTGTGATTTTGAATAGTCTCCTGCATAGAGAAAGGGCTCAAAACAATTTAAAAAAATTTGCGTAAATGACCGCCTGGTGTCGAACACAGGACCCGTTTGTGAGAGACAATGGCATACGAATGTTAGAGAAGTGCCACTCTGACGTGTTTCAAAGTTTCAATTCAGTATCTTATCGGGAAGGTCCTAAATTAAGATTCCGTTCTTCCCGTTTGAAATGCATGGTAGAATCGGAATGACACTCTTGTATCGAACCAAGGACGATTAGAGAAATGGTGAACCACCTGAAATAATGTTTCAGAGTTTTTTTAGACTTTTAGAGTTTTTCAATCAAATCAGGATGAAAGAAAAGACTAAGTAAGACCATCTCTCTAAACTGGGTGAGTCCTGGTCTTAACAGAATTAATGGCAATCAAATCACATATGGCTTCCATTGCCAGTATTCTATAACACAAATTTTAACTTCAGAACCTTATACCAGGAATCTTGAATCAGATTCATGTATTTCATTGACTTGAGCCCAAATATTTATTTTGGAAACTTGTCTGTAAGAATTTTGTTGCTCTATCAGGGTCATTATCATGATTGGTGGTACCATATCCCCAGATTGATTGTCCAATTTTATAAAATCTCTTGAAAACAATTTCCCCTAGTTTAATTTACTCCACTGATGTAGTCATAGGAAGTAATTTACATCTCTATTTTATTGGCAATCATTATTCTATTATAATCATCCTGTTATTCTATGTACAGTTTTGTTACATGCTTATGTAAGTTTATAAGCTTTTTATATAATGTTGAGTAACTGATGCAGTAATAATAACTCATTACCAGCATTTTCAGTCATTGATTTGGGTAAAAGTTATAAATGCAATTACATGCTTTCATTAATCTGCATTGTTTCTGTGTATGCTGAATTTGACTGACACTGTAAATATAGAGAAGGACTAGCCAGTGTCTGCTCTGATAGACTTTAATACTTGTTTATTCGACTACAAGAAAAACAAAATTAAGCATTTACTGAATATGAGGAGAACTGCATGTTGCTTCTCAACGCAAGGAAATCGGTGATAAATACCATGTTATATTCAGTTAACTGGACTCTGAACAAAAAATGTAGAACATTTAACTTATGAGACGAAGACTCAGCTCAGCGAAAAACACACTGACACTAGTGACAATAATACATTTGCATATGGAATTCTGCCTTCTTATGTACATTCAGGATGAAATAGATTGCTATAAAAACTTATTAGTTTCATGATTTGAACAATTCTTTGTAATAGAAATGTAAACAAAGAAACGTGAATATGTTTATCTTACAAGGAGACTACACACCGTCGGACGCGATTTAAGTGGTAAGACTCGGTAATATGATAGATATCGAGTCAAGATTGACGAATCACCCCCAAAGTTGGGTTTTATGAGCGATAGTTTTCACGGAAAATGAGCTTAAAGTTTACAAAAAATTGTCAGGTATGCTATAAAGCTAAGCGTAGCGACCTTCGTCATTCGTCATTTCCCTGAAAAGGCAACACAGCCTAAAGCAGGGGAACTTCTCAATGTAATGTATAATGACCAAAAGACCAATAAACGCTTTTCAAAACAACAACTTCGTCATTCGAACGTTTGGCGCAGTGGTATGGTATCCGCTTCCAAAGTCCTCTTGGTCGGGTTCGAGCCCTCATGCGGGAAAATTTCTTTTCTCTTTATTTCTTTTACGTACTCTGTCATAATCTTAATCTATATCTGTTTTCTTCTTTTGGTGGATTTTGAACTTATTTTCCAAAAGTTAGAGTATTTTTCTGCTGTGAGTCACCCGTTTCTTCAAATTATGCGCAAATACTTATGTTCGCATTTATTATCTGAAAACTACAATACTAGAGAGGTAACACAGAGGACTATTTCAAATCTCTCCTACATCCAGCTGCTCGCTCTAACGGCAACTTTTATTGCAATACCCGACTTACATTTACCAATTCTGAACTCTGAACACATTGGTTTAAATATAGAAGCCGACAACCGTTTGAGTAAAGTAAAGATTTTTATTTCGCGCATTCAGAATTTATTCCTTAATAAAGAAGAAAACAGATATAAGTTAAGATTATGACAGAGTACGTAAAAGAAATAAAGAGAAAAGAAATTTTCCCGCATGAGGGCTCGAACCCGACCAAGAGGACTTTGGAAGCGGATACCATACCACTGCGCCAAACGTTCGAATGACGAAGTTGTTGTTTTGAAAAGCGTTTATTGGTCTTTTGGTCATTATACATTACATTGAGAAGTTCCCCTGCTTTAGGCTGTGTTGCCTTTTCAGGGAAATGACGAATGACGAAGGTCGCTACGCTTAGCTTTATAGCCTACCTGACAATTTTTCGTAAACTTTAAGTTCATTTTCTGTGAAAACTATCGCTCATAAAACCCAACTTTGGGGGTGATTCGTCAATCTTGACTCGATATCTATCAAATTACCAAGTCTTACCACTTAAATCGCGTCCGACGGTGTGTAGTCTCCTTGTTAGTCAGGGATGGGGTCACTGCTGCTTTACATTTTTGCAATTTACCACTTAATGACCAGTCAATAGAATTCAGAAAAGCAATTTCAGAAAACCTACTGAAGCCTAGTTTTATATTGTATTTTCAATATAAAGTTTACCCATTATATTTAACTTTAACAAACTGTATTGAAATCTGCATTCAACTTTTCCATGTTATTGATTGACGTAGGTCAAGGATCGCCTTAATCTTACAGTGATGTTTAATCACTGTAAGATGGTATGTAGAATGCTAGGTGATGCTTTCAAATCAAGCCAAGAATCATTAGGGAAACAATTAGTTACCTATATAAAATATATTCATGACTTCTATTTAACTGCCAGGTTATACATATCCATGTTTTTGGGCTGGACTTCAACCAAATATATAATAGATTTAAAATTGCTTGCATATTGCAAACTAACAGGGGAAAGACAGAAAAATACCTGATCACTTTTTGGATATGCTCACAATAATATCCCGAGTTCACCCTAGTGTATAACAAATGGGATCATGTAATCATCCAGTTATTGAACCCTTTCAAGAGACATTGCTGCACATTAAGTTTTGGTAAGGCGCCCTCTAACCATAAGATGAATTTCAGGTCCATATCGTATTGGGAAGGTTCTCAAATGTAATTCCATATTCCGCATTTAATTGGAATGCAAATGGTGTCTTGGCGTTGAACCAAGGACCAACAGGGTAACAATAAACTCTGTTTTCAAAACATATTCATAACTACTGTTTATATGTTGCATTATGGACTTCCATCTTCTAGGGAAATGATGAAATGGGAAATGTAGGAGAATTAAGACCACCTGGAGTCAAACAGAACATTTCTGTAGGAAACAATTGTATTTTTCTAATTAGTAAGGAAATCTTATGCCATATCTAAAGTTTCAAGTTGATACCAAATCGGGAAAGTCCTTAAATAATATTCCGTTTTCTCCATCTGAAATGTAAGAAGGAATGCTAACTGCTCTGGCATCGAACCAAGAATCATTAGAAAAACGGTTAACTGCATTTATGAAATTTACTTATGACCTCTGTTCACATGATTGGTCTTGCATTTCCATGTTATCAGGAAGGCCTTTAAAAAAATATTTAAAATCGCCACAATGTATTTTAAAGGGGATGATTTTGCATCCACCTGGCATCGAACTTACACTCATCTAGCTACATTTCTTCGATTGATACAATAGAAGACCATCTATGGCCTCCATGATTTTGATTTATCTATCCAACCAGGAAGTGTCTTTAAAATATTTTCCAACATTCATGCAGTGTATCCCTATGGGAAAATTTGGACTTTTGGGGCTCTCTGGGGCTCAAACCCAGGCCTTCACAATGATGGAAATAGTTTTTCTTGGGGTTTCTAACTCTTAGAAATACAATGCTATTTGTCTCGAATCTCTAAACTAAGCCATTTCTGAAATTAAAGGACAGACGGACAGTTCAATAATTATATATAAGATTTATCAGTAGTATTTCATGATTCATAGTCTAATAGTGTACTTTCATCTTACCCATGGAAGGGTAACGTTATCATCAACGTTATTTATATATTTATCTTAAATGAAGACTCTTGTAATTTCCACAATATAATTTTTTATTGTAACTTGTTTTGTCAAAGGGCTGGCATCTTGAAAATGTCAATCCTTTGATGAAAGAGTCTTTATTCAAAGTCTTAATTCCACCAAGTAAAGATTGAACATATTAATTTTATTAATATATATAGATGTACAAATTCAAATAGTGGTTAAAATTATATTAAATCATCTCAACAATTGTCAACATTAAGTTTAGTAGAATATACCAAGATAAATAGTCAGTAGTAATGTACAGTCACTTACAAAAAAAAGTTACCACTAAAGGATGCAACCCGCTTAACAGAGAGGAAGCTCGATGAGAGCGAGTCTATGAGCGGCTCTGCTTTTAGCGCGCGTTTCGTTTTCCTCCTTACGCATGTTTTGAGGCTTGTTTGACGTTATTATCTTTAAATACTGGCTAAAATTCTTTCATTTGGATGCTGTATAAGCAATATTGGATTATAAAGGAAGTTAATTCGGATTTTTCTTAAATCAGCTCAAATCTCACTCGTAATTCACTCTTCTTCACAAATATCGGACAAGAAATACTTTAGTTGACCATATTTTCTGCTTATGTGTAAATTTCCATCAATCGAGGTTCGGAAAGGATTTCATTATTTTTCTTAATGCTCCACATGCTCGCAGGACGAACTTTTCCGTAAAAAAATAATAAATAATAGGGCTTAAATAAATGATACTTTAGAAAAATGCAATACTATGAATTATGTCAAAAGAAGGGGAAATTAGAGAAAACGTAATTAGAATAGAAGTGGAGTAACAGTGAAAGATTACGTTAACCCTTCAAAATCCGCTTACAGGGATGATCTTGTTTCGCATATGCGTAATAGCGAACACATCGGATGAATAAGACGTTCTATGCGTTATTTCTCTGTTGGCTATTATTTCTAAATGAGATTAATGAAACCGTATTGAATATATTTTTCATCATTTCGTTGATATTCATTTCATCTCTCCGAATACAATCATCATGACTGAATGGAAGAACCTTAAATGAGTTTCGATACTTGATAAAGAGAGGGAAATGGACGCTATTTTTTTCACCCTAAGCCGCGCCGTCCTATGGGTGCAAGGGGTGCATCGCACCCGGGCAAGTAGGATGCCATGGGTATTATCCATAAATAGGAAAATTACAAATGAAACACCTTCAAATTACGTCGATCTATTTAATGCAATATATTTTAATATATATATATATATATAATCCACTGACGACCTGATTACAATAAAGCGATAGTGGGTGAGGTGAGGGTGAGCCCTGGCGCTCAAGTTGTTGGTGGTAGTTTTGGTAAAAGTTTTTTCGTAGAAATTACGCCCGGAATCACGTGTGGGATTAAGGGGAGAAAGATTAGCAGATAATGGAATTGCTAGGGCCATTCAGCAGGGCTAGTAGCAGGTAGGCGAAAGGGGTTCACTGAATTCTGCGTATGCGGATCTCGGAAAGAATAGGTCTAAGGAGTAAGCAGCGGGGGGGGGGGGGGGGGGGGGGTCAATGGGATACCAGCCGTGAAGGTCCATTTTAGAACGTAGTATTTCTAGGAAGTAATCAATGAATATGCATTGTCGAGAACCCTCTCCCAAAAGCATCTGAGTTTTCCACTACATTCATTTTGTCTATTCTAATCGATGGAATCTCAGAGACGCTGAGTTCTTCACTAGAGTGGTGCATTGCAAACACATTTCACTTATACTAAAACATATTTTGTTTGTATACCATACTAATATATGTCAATTTCTCACTCTTATTCTCATAAATATAGATTACTTGTAAATGCCTCTTCTTACGGTGTTACTGAGGGCATAGGACACTGCGGAGTTCTTCCTTATCGCTCAATTTCTGTCTAGCTCTATTCTAGATCCTTTTCTAATAGCTTCCTTACCATGCGCAAATTCAATTAGGTTTCTTTGCGCGCCATTCCTCATATTTATATTTTCGACGAATAACCTTTACAAAATTCCTTTTCAATCCAAATAACATGTAACAAGTTATAATCGTTATCATTACTCATATTACTATGAATATGGTATTAAAATCTAATGAATTAGATTGCCTTTGCACTGAAGTGGCAAGGACTACTTGTTGTGATTCAATAAGTGCACTAATCATAGTTGATGCAAAATTTTCACTTTGAAATATGTTTACCGGAAGATTCCTTAAAAAATCATTTCTGTGATTCTACGACATAAATTAGCAATGAGATTTTAAAATATTATACACTTATGGGTGTGTGCGTCTGCGTTATCCTGAGACTCGTTTATATAGCTGATTATCTTTGCAAGTGCTTTTCAATGGGTTTGCTAATAAATAGATTCTCGAAGCCTTCCACTTTCCAGTAAATATTCGACTTACTTTCCGCACTTTTGCCCTCCCTTATCATCGTTGCCCTGGGCCACCGCCCGACTCGCAGTGTCTCTTGGCTATGCTCAGATGTGTAAGCGATTCTACCAGAAAATTTCATACAAGTAAAAGGAAAGAGTCTTCGAAAATTTCTGGAGGTCATAAACAGCCCTCAACTTTATTGCTCTTTTCTTACCCAGATGTGGGGGAGGAGGACAGTCCTTTCCCGTCCTTCACTACCCACTTCATATTTCCCTGAAATACTCGGTACGGCGTCGGAGCACGGTCGTGAAAATTTGTGAAAACGTTTATTCTTCCATCCATCCCCTCAGATGTTTATGGAAACACCGATATTATTAAGAGCGTTACAGAATGGGTTCTCAAAATCGTTCAAGAGGTTTGCATTAATATTTCCAATAATTCGTTTTAATAACTTGGAATATCCTATGATATGCCCAGAATGCGTCTGTTTGGTTTATATTTAACTTGAAAAAGTATGACCATACTTCCGATACGTTTAAGAAAATATCTTGGATTAAACTAGAACATCGTCAAAGAATTCATGTTGTAACGCCAGGTTTCAGGGTCTTGCAAGCACAAACTGCGGAATATCTCTTTTCTAAAATTTTCAGCTTAGAATATAGTCACGACTGCTATACTACATGCAAAAAATCTAAAGTAAAACTATATCAAAGAAACAACTTTAAAATCACCAAATTAATCCATTCCGACCTCTGAATCGCTATAATATTACTCTGCCATGTTAATGTCACTAAAAATCGCTTTAAATAAGTTATTTTAATAACAGTAACGAAAACAAATCCTTTCAAACGCTCAACGTGGACCTGCATAGCAGACAACGTCCTCCATCTTTATTTTTGCTCTGTCTCTCTTCTGGAGGGTCGCTCGCCCGAAACGAGGGGTCTAGTGGACGAGTTGCCCCTTGCAAGTGGTAACTTTTTTTTGTAAGTGACTGTACTTGTAAACCACTCCTGCAATAGTTCCTCTATGTGACTCTCCAATATTTTTCCTTGTCCAATATTTTTCTAAAAATATCTTATTAGTAGATTTAAAGGTATTTAGCATGACAACCAATGATATAATCATCTCGATGGCCATGTGAAATGTAAATTGTGTTACATATGTATGGATACATATTGTTATACAAATGTATATATCTTTCATCAGAAGTCTTTCTAGAATTTTTTTGAGCATATATCCAACCTTGTATTATCATTAAGCCCTTCTATGAGTAGTGGCTTTACTTGAATCCCAGAAGGAATCGTTCACATTAATGAAGCAGATGGAATTTTACATACTATTATATAATAGTATAATATCATAAGAACATCTTTTTAGCAATAAATGGTATGCAAATAAAGATTTAAAATATTTATGGAAACTAAATTCATGCACTATGGAACTCCAAAAATAATCTTTTAAATCGAGTAATTGCATATAAAATGCTTGCTACTACTATTACTGTATTGATGAAAAAGTACACATTTGATAGTTTCTTTCTAAAGCATATACTTTTCCTACTTAAATTAATTCTTTGATCTGATTTTAAATTTTTCTAGGGAAAGCTGTGCAGTTAGCTCGTTACTTCAATGATAACTGGAAAAGTGCATTGGAATCTTTGAAGGAAAAAGTTCAAGGAATATTTCCATCTTTAGAGAGGGAATCAGTGATTCACCAGATGGCACTGTCCAGGGTCATAGAATACCACTTCCGCTTTCAACGACTCTTTCCTTCTGTTGCAAGGGATCGATTAACCAACAGCCATCACATTCTTGTTGAAATGAAGAGATACAACCCTTCGTTCTGATCAAATTAATATCGGTTAAATTAATTTCAACTAGGAATTTTTATTCTGCATCTGTTAAATATTCAAAGTGATGCATTCCTTTGTTAAAATGCAGTTTATTCAATTTCAATTTAAAATATTAAATGGATGTTGTGGTGTATAAAATTCATGCCCTCTCTTTCTTTCTTTGAGTAACTTTAATCAACTATTGAAATAGAAATCTCCAGTTGGTAATTTCACAATTTTAAGGAAATACTTCTTTAAAATTTTGATATTTTATTTTTGCTTTCTTGAATCCGAAGGATGTTTATGCTACTGATAAGGGGTCAGACATACTCTATTTGTGGTCCCATTTACTGCAATAGATTTATAAAATTCTCCTTTTATAAATCTTTAAAGGAGTTTCACACCCCTTTAAACCCCTTTGGACTTAAAATGAAATACATATTCACTTTCTAGTTTTTGGAGCATGAATAAAAATGATTGAATCATTAAATATTGATATCACTGGTAGTGAATAACTGTAGCAGTTAGATATGAGGTGGTAAATATAACTGTGGTAATTATATGAAATAAGCTTTGTGGATACCATTAATGAAGAATGTATTGCTGGGTCATAGATTTCCTTAAGTAGTAAAATTTGGGGTTGATTCCATATTCATTCCAAATCCAAGTTCATCTCAATACAGTGATTAAGGGATTATGTGAGAGACCTTACTAGTTTCCTCTACCAAAAACGTTAGAAATTTTCTCATAGTTTACCCATAATAATAGCATTAGAAATGTTGTAAGAGTCTATGAAATAACCCTCAATAAAAATTATACCTAAAACACAGTCAACCATACTAAAGCATTGCTCCATTCGTAAAAATTTTATTCTCATAACAACTATAAAAAAGTTGACGTAGAATTTTTAATCAGATTCAGAATTCCCATAAATTAACTACTTCCTTTAACTGATTCCGATGAAAAAAGTTCAATTAAAATTATTATTAGGTGCTCCTTAACTTTCCGAAGTATCACTGATAAATAACAAGATGCTGAATCCAACTCAACTTGACCAATCTTGCTGTGAGACAAGCCTTCTTTCGCAGTCTACTAAACTTCACTTCATGATGATGAAGACCATGCTGTCCTCAAGAACCACCCTTTTATCCTCTGAGAACATTCCCAAATTAGGAAAACAAGATAAAAGGTCCTCAAAGTGCTGCACTATTGCTAAATTTGAACCCCTCTCAAAGATTTCCTAGTTAGTAATGAATGTGTTTACATTCAAAAATACTCATCATCAACATCATAAAACAAGGTAAATGACAATGGCCTTTTCGCCATAAGAATTATATGATAATTGATAACCAAAAACAAATTCCTTCTTCTTTTATACAGTTTTTACCAAACATAGTGATGCACCCCATCATTCATAGCACATCTCTTCAGACAAATTATTTTCATAACTGAATTCCCTCAAATCATCTAGGTTTCAAATAAAGAGTTAAAATTTCTAGTTAGAGTTTGCCAGAAAACTAAAGAATACAGTAAAAAGTAGACTTCCTAAAATTATTTAACTTTTTTAATTTTATACTAACCTCTTCATTCTGTTTTAACATATATCTCATGGCCAAACTCTTATTGAATCCTCCATTTTTTACAGAAATTATTTTACTCCTAGAGTCATGCTACAATCAAAAATTTTCCATCAAAGAGAAATTTTATGACTTTTATCACTGGTAGAAATATTTTTCAATCAGTTCGAAAACCAGTCATTTGATTCTAGAAACAATTTAACTAAAAATTTACTGTGTTGTACACTAATACAATAATAAGCAACATAGAAAACATACTCAGTTGCTGAACTTGAATTAATATTACAATATATAATATGAATGATATTCCTGTATAATAATATTGAATAAACCTTTGAAAATGAAATAACAAATGCAATAATATTCTGAGCATTCCTAACTCTAGTTGCAGAGAAAGCTTGATTCCTAAAGGATCCACATTGGGCCCAGTCCTATTCCTTATTTATGATCTTGCTTTCTCTTTCAATGCAAAAGAGAATGCTCAGTTACTCCTGATAACACCAATATTCTGCTATCAGCCCCAAGCTATTGTAACCTTATTGATGATGCTAAATTAGTAACCAATCATGTTAGCAACTGGTGCAAAGATGATTTATCACATCTAAATGTAGAAAAATGTCAAATGATCCACTTTTCTTACAGCAAAAGGGCAGAAAAAAAGCCTGCTTGTTAAACTTCACCATAAATCTATCCAGCAAGTCACTAGTGCAAAATTTCTTGGCATTCACATGAGTAATAACATCTCTTCGGAAGTGCATATTGATGCATTAATAGCTAAATTAAGCACCACTTGCTACATCCTTAGACAATAAAGATACACAGTAGGGACATTGTATGAACTATTTCCTATGGTACTTCTTATCCACATTTAACCTACGGTCTCTTATTATGGGACCACATGCAATATAGATTTTTAACATGCAGAAAAGAGCTGCAAGAATAATAGCATAGAACCCATAAGACTCCCAAACAAAGGCTATACTTAATTCACTCAGGTTGCTTCCTCTCCCATGCCTATACATAATGAATTCAATTCTCTTTGTAAGAGACAACATTAATGAATTCCAGATTAACTCTGATATTCATCACCATCTAAAAATGATCTACATCAATACTCTATTGAAACCAATGCAATGATAAAGGGATGAGTATCAGATTTTATAAAAAATTACCATGTTATTTTAAAAATGTAAAATCCTCTGCCACTTTTAAGTAAATTTTGAAAAATTTTTATTTAACAAGATGTACTATTTTGTAAACAAATTTAATTATGAACATTTTAACAGTGCAAGATTGATCATGTGTATGTCTATTATACTCTTTTCTTTTTTATGACCTGTCATATATCAACAAAATTTAGATCTTTGGACTAATAAACAATTATTATTAATAACTCCACTTTTCCTCATAGCTTCCTCCATTCAATGCATACATTGGAAATTTCCCACTAACACATGGGATCTTCCAGACAGTGTGATCATGCAATGAAATCAAGATTTAAAATTTTAAGAAGTGGCACATACAATACTTATTTCTTTCCTCTTTGACAATGGATTTCATAAAGCCAATAACTATTCCTGTCATTAGGTAGGTATAATTCATATAATTGTATGTAACTCTGTGGAATAAAACACTAACTTAAATAATACTTTGCAGAAAAATTGGATAAAACCCATTTTATCAATGAGTTAGCAAGTTCAAGAACATACAAATACTAGAAGTGCCATATATGTAAATATATGTAAAGTGGTGTATTTCATTCACTCATTTCGTTTTAGAATACTACCGAGTGAATTGCTGTTCCATCGAGTTTAGCTAATGTTAAATAACTGCTATAACAAATAATGTCAGCGAAGGTTGTAAGTTTCCCTAATATCCTATCTTTGAGTTCAACCTTATTCAACTCTCTCTCATGAATAAATGTATTATGAGATGAAGTGTTACTTGAATCCTCATGTAAGGTATATGCAGCCCACTATTTCCACCTCTTCCTCTATTTCTTCTGCCTGTAATATCGCCGCGAACATATAACCCTCCCTCTTTGCTGTTTATGTGAGTTCCATCTACTCAGGAATCTTCGGTACATGTCATAAATACATCTCCACAATAAGATTTATTAGTAATAGTAATTGCCAATTAATGGCACATCAATGAAAGTTTTGTGATTAGTGATTTTTACTTTTCGTGAGGTGACGTTGAAATTTCTGTAAAGCTGTAAGGTTTCGTAACGTCGGCGATTCGAAGCGCGAAGCGGATTACGCTCTTTGATATAAAAGTCAAAAACTCAAGTTCTATTCAAGATATCTCATCGAAACAAACTGCAAATGAAAATTACAACATTTATCTCGATTTCTCTCGAGACAAGTTCTTCCTCACGTGAGAAACCAAAAAGTTTTAGGCGACGCATAAATTGGACAGCACGACGAATTTTTTCTTGAGTTACGTTCCAACTAAATAACTTTTTACTAAGATTTGGTTGCTCTAAAATTAATCTCATGTAACTTTTATGCAATGATACAATACAATACAATGAGATGATACAATGAGCAATGGAAGAAAATATCAGCATTTTATGTTGGATTGTAAGAGAGTAATGGCAGTATCAAAAATGTTCACGGGTGAAAACTCGGCAATTAATTCAATTTTCGCTTTTAACTTTGTTGTTTCTGCTGTAAATGCATAAAATTTTCACTGTTGTGTTGATAAAGTTATTTTCAGTCGAATTTCATCAGAACTTAAGTTTGAATCGGTCAATGTAAACTACGAATCTTAATTATACCGGTCCGAATCCGTAGCTCTGCGTAAAGGCGACCCGGCGCGCGAGGCTTTGCCTTTCTCCCGTAAGACTGGAAGTTTGAAACCATTAAGAAATGCATCGCTGCACTTTCGAAATTTTTTTTCAATGCCTTCCCGATAAGCTGGAAGGATAAAACCCGGAATGGTGACAGAGGCATTTGAGAACATTCTTTCATGAGGTTCACCGTTTCTCTAGTGGTCCTTGGTTCGATGCAAGAGCGTCATTCCGATTTCACCATGCATTTCAAATGAGGAAAACGGAATCTTAATTTGGAACCTTCCCGATAAAATATTGAATTGAAACTTTGGAACAGGTAAAAATGGCACTTATCTAATATTAATATGCTATTGTTTCGCACGATCGGGTCCTTAGTTCGTCGCCGGGCGATATGGTACCCAAGCCAATAGAGGGGAAGTTTTCCGAACATTTCCGAAGGAGGAGGTCACATGCTTCGTCTCCGCCAACCGCGAGTAAGATGGTGAAATCACGGTGCACAATATCTACTGTTAGTATTCATAAGAAGTAACGTGTTATTTAATGAGGAAGTGCGAAATAAAGCTAATTTAGGAAATGAAATTATATTATATTTTCAGGGTCTAATAACTTAATCAATTGTAGTCTTTTCTCCACATTTATTACATTCTGCATAGCTCAATTCAGCTTTCTGTTATATTTTTTACGGAACAATTGAGCTAAAGATGTAAGTGTGTTCATAAAACAAGGTCTAATGTGAAAGGTTTGGAGTGGAAAAGTATTATAGGAGATATTTGGTTGGACAAGCATAGTGACAGTAGTTTAGAAATCCTTTTTTGAAGTTTTTTCTTCACATTTCGAATCGTTAATACGCGATCTTAGAAGCATCTTTTTAGATTTAGATTTGTACCCTGCAAGCCGCCAGTTGCGTATGGCAGGGGGTGTAATGACACCATCATTGTTTTCTAATTGACCCTATTAGCTTCTCTAATAGCTCGCGGGAAGAACGACCAAAAATATCTGTCCTCGCTATTTCCTCCTTATAACGCTTTGCAGATGCCTCTCGGAGATCGCGCTCATTACTAACCGGAATCAAAATTTCATTCACCTCGTCCCTAAGTTCGGAACCGAGGAACTTTTCGAAAAGTTACCTTCGGTAATCGTTTCTTCCCTCCCGCAGCGAATTCCAACCAAGGGATTCTATCATGGACGTACTACATGGCCTGAAAAGTCCCGAGCCTAACATAGAGATGTCGCCACTAGTAACTTTTTCTGCACATTTCACTTGAAAACCAACCTTAAGATGGCACTGTTTTTAATTTCATGACAATTCATGTATTAGTTCCCGAATGGCACCTGATTGTTTTCACGAAGTTTAGGCATTTCGCGAACGATGGAAAAAGACGAGTTTCGAGTTTTGATTAAACATTGTTTCTTGATGGGAAAAAACACTGTCCAAGCCAAAACTTGGTTAGATAAATATTACCCAACATCCTCGCCTTCGGAAGCGACGGTGAAACGGTGGTTCGCGGACTTTAAACGTGGTCGTTTCAGCACCGAAGACGCCGAATGCCCTGGACGCCCCTCCGAGGCCACCACTATATAACATAAAATATAAAAAAAGAAAATATTAAAAATATTAAAAAAATATAGAAAAATATAAAAAAAGTCCATGTGATCGTTTTGAACGATCAGAAAGCAAAGTTGCGTGACATAGCAGTCTGTGGGTATATCGATGGAACGCGTTGGAAATATTCTGCATGAACATTTGGGGATGAAGAAGCTTATCGCGCGATGGGTGCCGCGTTTCCCGACTCCGGACCAGAAGCAAAGACGTGTGAAGGATTCCGAGCGTGGTTTGGCCTTGTTTCAAAAAAACAAAAAGGACTTTTTGCGCCGATTTGTGACGATGGACGAATCTTGGATACATTATCACACTCCTGAGTCCAATTGGCAGTCTGCAGAATGGTTGGAAGCGGGTAGCAGTCGTCCGAAGCGTCCAAAGACCCAACAGTCAGCTTGGAAGGTTATGGCGAGAGTTTTTTGGGACGCAAGTGGAATCATTATGATTGAATACTTGGAAAAGGGAAAAACAATCACAGGCGACTACTACGTTGCTCAACTGGACCGTTTGGACATCGAGATCAAGAAAAAACGGCCACGCATGAAAAAGAAGAAAGTGCTGTATCACCATGACAACGCACCAGCTCATTCGTCAATGAAAGCGACGGTCAAATTGAGTAAATTGCGGTACGAATTGGTTTCACATCCCCCGTATTCACCAGATCTGGCACCCAGCGACTACTATCTATTCCCAAACATGAAGAGATTTCTTCAGGGGAAGAAATTCACGTCAAATGAAGAAGTCATGTTCGAAACAGAGGCCTATTTTGGAGGACTTGAGAAATACTTTTTTTCGAAAGGCATCGAAATGCTCGAGGACCAGTGGAATAAGTGCATAGCTCTAGATGGAGATTATACTGAAGAATAAAAAAGGTTTTCAGGTAAAAAATTGATTTTTTATTTGTTAGGCTCGGGACTTTTCAGGCCGTGTAGTAACGCTACCGTCGAACCTGAAATCTCCTGTAACTAAACGAGTTGCTCTACGTTGGGCTATTTCTAAATCTGAGACCAAACCTACCTCGTGTGGATCCCAAATCGCGCAGCATTATTCGAGATTAGGTCGAATAAGGGGAAAATAAGCTATTTCTTTTACTCTTGATGAGCATCCCTTCAGCGTTCTACCTGTTAGTCTCTGCATTTTGTTCGCCTTACCTATTACATCTCGAATGTGTTCTAAAAATTTCGCAGTCGATAGGATACGAACCTACGCTCCCGGAGGGAAACTGATTTCCAGTCAGTAATCAGTCAGTTATGATAAATGTACAGACATAATTGCGTACATACCCTTCCCTCATATAATAATCACCAATTCATATATCCGATGTCCCGTAAGAAATGCGTGGGAGACATTAAAAAAAAACGTTAATTTCACGCTCTTCCCGATTAAATAGAAATATGAAATTTGAGTGTAAATTAGTGGAATAATGGATATCTTTAATAACAATCCATTCTTAATTTTCTGCCCAAAGTATCCTTGGTTCGACGCCAAAACGACCCGAAAATACTCTCAATTAGAAATGTACGTAAAGTTCGTTTCGATCGATCGCAGAGTTTTATTCTTTTAAAGAGTTAAATAAGAAATAATGGTCAAATTAAATCGAGACGAGTATCAAAAGAAAAAAAATGAATGAAGATTCTTATTCTGGTCCTTAAATACAGCTTTTGATTTCAAATCACAGAATTAATACAAAAAAGACGAAAATGTTGGTCAAATTTGTGGCTATGAACAACCTGTCTTCCTGACGACTAAGGCGATTATAGAATGGTAAAACACTTTCCTGTAGTAAAATAATAGAATAAGAGTTTTAATTAAAACAATAAAAAATAATTTTTCAACATAAATACGTCGTTTCCTTGATAAATGTTGTAAAATTCTTGAATTTCCTTTAAATACTTACATTATTCATTAGTTATTAGCAATTACTCCATAATTTCACGATAAATTGACACTGTACTTCATATATATATATATACTTATTAATCTACGACTTGTAGAAAAATACACGATATTTCTTCCAGATTTCTGTTGATTTTGCAAATTTCTTTCTCATATTTAAACTTTTAAAAAATCATTTAATAAATTAATTACCTGATTTATAATTAATACTCATGTACTACTGCATTTATTTTATAATAGTAATATCATTTGCTTTTTAATAAAAAGCCTATACAGTTTCTAATTATTATTTCCATATAATTATTATTTTATATTTTTCCATATAATTATATTATAATCATTAAGATATAATTTTTACATAAAAATATACTAAATATAAGATTATTCACTAATTTTATCCTATTTTCCTGATACTTCAGCGTATATTAACAGTCTATTCAAACTGTACATAATTAATGTGCATATAAATCTACGATTCTTAGCAAAATACTCAATATTCCATCGATATTTCACTCTATTTTAAAAGTCTATTCGAAAAGACGCACTATAAATACGCATAAATGAAGATTCGTGAATAAAAAATCCGCGATAAAAAAAGCACGTCGAAAATCGTTCGGAAACCAAAACATGGAAATAAAAGCGAATAAATAAAAAAAGGCAAAGAAAATTAATAAAAGAATGGAAATTGAAAAGCAGAACATGTTTTGCGGGAAAGATCGATCTCAGCGCCGCTAATCTATCTGGTGAGATAAAAAGGAAAAAAAAGCGAAGCGCAAATTCGAAGGGTGACAAGTGGGAGCCAATGTGGAAAAAAAATAAACAAGCGAACGACGAATTTATGTGAAGGGAGGGAAATTTCGAAAAGGGATTGGGGAAAAACACGAAATATTGGCGATTTTTGTGATGTATATGTAATGTTCACTGTTTTTTACATATTGATGCGATTATTGTTTATATATTTTTAGTTATATATTACAATGTAATATTCATTGGATTTTACACATTTAAGCGAATTTTTAACGCCTTTATATATTTATTTATATATTTATTTCCACCATACCATAGAACCATAGAAGACTACCTCAACTACAACCTCCGAGATTTTGGTTCCTCTATCATTCCGATAAGTGCCTCCAAATAATTTTCAAATATCCGCGCAATGCATTCTTACGGGAAAATTCCGATTTTTGGGACCTTCTGGTATCGAACCCCTGATAGCTAGCGTCAAAGTCTGAATTATTCTGGCATCTAGTGTGTGGGGCCAGTACGTTTTATTTCAGTAATTTTTATTTCACGTTGATGGCACTTGTGGAACATGGTGAGAATTTGTATTCCTTATAAATATATGTATAGGTATATCCGGAGAGTTAGCTATATATAATAGAAGATATATAAAGAGAGCGTTTATAGATAAATAGCGTTTCCCCTGAAATGATAAAACTTATTAAGGAGTGAACAGGGTGAATAATTTATGAAAGGATGGAATGTGAAATAAGGTCCATCCGTTATCCAAAAGAGGAAGGTTGTTCTTGATTATTTACATTCTACATCAAATATGATTTGGTTTTATAAATAAATATATGTTTATTAAATTCATATCTGTGATAATTGAACCCATCATAAAACACAGTGTTATGTAGGTATACAATTTAGGAACAGGTTGAGGAATAAATTGCATAAATGAAAATTGCGTTATATCAGAAAGGTTATTAATAGATATTAATCAAAACTGCGTTTACCTCTAAGCATCCCTAGTTTAAAAGAGCTTAGCGAATATATTTCTGCTGATATCTTAATTACCACATTATGATATAACAACAATTGGTGTTTAATCAAGGAAATGGGTTTCTTTCTAAAGTTTGGTTCGATATCACGTCTGTCGTTTGTTCCGTTTTACCCGGAAGCAACAAAGACAACAAACAACTCAAGGTTTACTACTACAAACAAACAGCCCGGAAGGAAACAAAAGATTATCGAAATTCGTGCAATCATGTGACAGAGGTGACGAATGTTCAAGTAGATACGATTCAAAGTGCTCTTTAGATCTCGTGATAATCTGATTTTACTTAGTGTGCTTAATTTCTGAGCATTAACTGTCATTTCAGTCAAATTATACAGTAAGGATTAATGATCCAGTTTGAATAGGTTTGCATGAATCTACTAAGAGGCGAAGTTTATCTTATTAGTTAATTTTGAGATCAAAGAATTTCAATGGCATGCCAAAGGCAGTTGCTACTTTTATCTACATCTACTGTTCATGGTACCGAATATTTGCAGTACGCCAAGGGAGAAATAGACTCATTTCTTAAAAGGTTAATTTGCTTTTTTATGGAAAGATACAATTTTTTCCGTTTACTGAAAGATTTTATTTGTACAGGAACAACGTTTCCAAAATATTATTCATCCCATTCGCTCTTCGCAATCATGATGAGTACGCTGATAAGGCGAAATCTGCTTTAAAAGCCTGGGGTAAGTTTTAACGCTGCAGAATCTATTCTATTATGCATTTTAATGTGAAAATCAGTTTTAGTTATAAGTATATCATGCATTCCAGGTTACGATGTTGATAGCATTCACGAGGCAAAAAACCATTTAGAAGCTGTGGTTAAAGCCCAAGCGTTTTTTATCGGAGGTGGAAATACATTTCAGCTGCTGAAGTCGTTATATGAAAATTCGTTGGTCGAGGCCATTAGAAAGAGAGTTCTTCATGTAAGTATTTGAGATAACATTGAATCCTCATGTATCTCTTATAGATGGAGGTGTATATACTTATTTCTGTGTATTGAATTACTTTTGTATGTTTATATTTTCATTCCTTAGTAGAAATTAGGCAGTTTTAATGATAATGACGAATGCCTCTCTCTAAATCTTATCCCATCCTTAAAAAAATCATGGACATTGGACTGTAGTGAACATTAAATTTGACAATCTTTTTGTGAGTGTTAGTTTTATATTTGGAAACAATGTCACAATCCTTTATAATGATCATTCGCGCTAGGTTTATTATTGAGTTACCAATTTATCTTGATGAGTAAATTCGGAAAAGGAATCGAATACTGCAAATCCTATCAGAAACTCTTAAATAATGGAAATTAAAAATGAACTAACGGAAAAAGAAAGTAATAAGAGAACGAAAAGATATGGAAGAAATCAAAATCAATATAAAACTTTACGACACCAGAATTGATCGTGTGGAACACTTACTATCTAGGTAGTTTAACCACACAGGACAATAGATGCTTAATGGAAGTGAAGAGATGGATTTTCTTTGACAAAACAGGCATTTACGACGAATAAAAATATAACCAGCGAACACATGAATATAGATATCAGAGAATCCTCTGCAAATACATTTTTGTTAAGTACACTGCTGTTTGGAAGTGAAAGTTTGACTCTTCTCAAATTAGAAAGCAGTACACTTGAAGCTGCTGAAATGGCGGAAGAACAAGCTGGATGGAATGAAAAACAAATTTGGAAGTTTTGAGGGAAGTACAGAAAGAAAGATTAGTAACAGGAAAGGAGAAGGGAAAAATTAAATTAAATTTGACATGTCATCGGACACAACGTATTTATAACTAACATTCTTGAAGGGGTAGAGCTAGAAAAGAAAGGAAGGGGACGACATAGAAGAATTTGGATGAAATTCAGAAGAGGATTCAGCAACTATATGGCTTTTTGAAGCAAGTGACAGAAAAGAGTGGTTGCTTTAGCCTTAGAGAAGATATTCTTGAAGTTATTAGTAGATAATAACATCTGTGCACTAATGCATTTTATAAAAGTAATGGAATTGTTTTGTCAATACTGATGTTGAAACTACTTAGCGAGAAGAAAACATCTTCAAAAAGTTCAAATACGTTTCCTATTTCATATCTTTGAAATCATTTCTTCAATTCTGGTTCTAATATCTGCCACAAAACATTTTGATGGAAGATGTTTTTATATTTTCAACCATTTTCTCATGTAAATTGAGTTTATCATTTAGTGCTTTTTTCCTGTGAATGTACCTGATATTTTTGCATTAAATCATAAATTAGTTGATTTTGCTTCCAAGAAAATTTGCAAAAATTTATTTGGTTTGGTTGGAATGGTAAATATAGAGGACATTTTTAATATACTTATTTTGGTTTTATAATCTAATAGATATATTTCTTATATAATATATGTTAACAGAAATAACTAGAATATTTACCAAAATGAAATGTTTTAGGATGGTATTCCATACATGGGAAGCAGTGCTGGCACCAATGTAGCAACTGTGAGCATATGTACCACAAATGATATGCCGATAGTTCATGTGCCAAGCCTCTCAGCTCTTGGACTGGTTCCATTCAACATAAATCCACATTACATGGATCCAGATCCTGAATCAACTCACATGGGGGTAAGGTTTTATTTTTAACTTCTCAGTTAAGTTGCCTGTTACTCATGGGAATTAACCTTTATTGGTATTGGTAGAATCATTTTTCATTGTCCAGTAATTTTTAGGGTGATGATTTGTCCAAGATATCACGTATAAATTAATTGCATAAATATGCTAGTAGGGTATCTTCTGTTAATGGAAGGATTCTGCTTTTACTTTAATCTTGTCGCTTTATTTCAAAACTGAGTGCACTTTTCCTTGTGATATCCTCATCTTTAATTTCCAAAGTGGACAATCCAAAAAGAGTGTTGAACAGGAGAATTTTATCCAATGGCTTTTTTCAGTCATAATCTAATCATTATGTTCTAAGTTTAATTATTTTTCTTGCATTTGATGGAAACGTTATCACTTTTAATTTGGTACCTATCCCCTGACTTTTTCCATATCTGTTTTAAAGCTGAAAAAGTGATAGAGAGGTACCTCCTACAAAAGTCTATCAATTTCTCTTGTGTTTCTACTCCCTAATTATTTGATGTTAGACTGTATTGTTCCCTTTGTAAGCTTAGTTTTTATTGCACCTAATTGTGGGAACTTGCCTTCCTCTTCACGATTATCATTCTATCTTGTTCCGAACACTTTCATGGTTTCATTTGTTTGAAAATAACTATATAATTGAGAATAATCACTTCAATTTCAAATTTAAGTATGAAGTTTTATTTAGTAGTAAGTGTCTTCTCATTCTTTCTTCTTTTACTTTTTATTGCTCTGTAACATTTGGAAACTATGGGTTTTAAATTATTCATTTAAAAATAAGGAATATTTATCGATTGCTCCTTATATTATAACATTGATAATGTTTTGTTTGTAGGAAACGAGGGAGACTCGCATAAATCAATACCATGAGATTCCTGGCATGCCCCCAGTGGTTGGCCTGAGAGAAGGCAGCATCCTTCATGTTGATGGTGCCAAACTCAAGCTCTTGGGCAACAAATCTGCTCGTTTATTCACACCGTGAGTTAAAAATCATTCTTCTTCAAGGGTTGTTAGGAACTGACTTGTGAAATAGTTTGGTTTGATAGGTTTAATTCAATATACTGATATGCTAATTGTTGTAGTTGTTGTATTGCTAAAAATTCTTCAGCAGCTGAAGTCATTTCATGCTTATGGGTTCCCACCAGGAATGGAACCTGGGACCACTTTCGCCAAAGGCAAATGTGCTACCAACTTGGCTATCATGGTGCCAAGTGTGCTGCTATATCTAGTTTGAAGTAAATATCCTAATCCGAGGGCCTCACAATTATTTTTGACAAGATCAAATAAAAAATATTCTGTGCTTGCTTTACAATCTGGAAGAACTCAAAATTAATCCTCTGTATATTATTTTAAAATATCCTTTTTTGGTGATCGGGGCTTTTCTCTCTTATTACTAGACCAATACGTATAAATAAATGACCGTTTGAAGGTAAAGGTTGTCAGGTTCCTGCTAAAAATAGTCAGACAAATGAAAAATCCACCTTTTGCTTGACAAATTGAATTAATATTTTAATCATTGCGTTGCGTCCTGGACGAAAAAATGCCCGGGTTGCTATATACAGATTAAATTTGTTTACTTAGCGACGAGTGTAAACAAGTTTTAAAATCGGATAAAGCACCTATTCTCAGTCGTCAAATGATTCGCAATTAATATTACAGTCTCCATGAACGAAAACTACGACATCATACGCAACCACAGTTTAATAAGTAAGTCATATTGCATCTCGCGGGAGCAGAACGACAGCCAAAGAAACATGAACATTGCCGAATATGTAAGTTTGCGTCACAGTTTTATCGTGAGGTATGCTTGAATAATTTTGCATCGTCTTACTTCCCGGTAGTTTTAATTTAAGATCGACAATATTTAGAATTCGATTTTGGGTATTATGATTAGATTTTGGAATATTCAAAGAAAAATTAGAGAAATTAATTAGGAGCCATGCTATCAAAATAATTAGGTCGTTAAGTCGTTTTCCGAGTATTCAAATTTATTTTGGTGAAACTTTCGTCTGTTGCAAATTCTCTGTATATCTAAACCTGATATCAAATGATTTTTAGTGTTTATATTTCACTCACTGAATAGATAATATTCAACATCTAATCATATTTCTGAGTAAAGAAAAGGATGTCCTGCGATTTCAGAAAACTCACTAGCAAGGAATACGAGCGTAACGAAAGCCTAAGCTTTATTATTATTATAAGAATATGAAGGTGTGTATTTATAGGCATGTTTTAGTTTTTGTGTATTTATTTGTAACGATTAATGTTTGTTGAAGTGTATTTGTGTGGGAAATTGAGTATCAGTGTCGTCTGCGAAAGTTTCGCACGGGGCAACTAGTCTATATAATTTGGAGACCATGTAATGCCAGCATAAATGAGTAATATGCAAGAATTTTAAATTCTGAACAAAGAAATGTGTGCACTGAACAATAAAAAAAAATAAAAAAATGGACAATGTCAAAGTAATTCTGATATAAAGTGCAATTTCAGAAGATAAAACTTGATAGAATTTGTTTTCCGTATCCCTTCTTTTATTTAAGATTGATGGTATAGTGAATAGGATTGAGTAAGCCTCAGAGAAAGAGGAAAATTAAATAGAGAATGATGAAAAGATATCGAGAATAATGCACATTGGTGTGGTTCAGGAGTAAAGAAAAATTTCAGTACAATTCTACACACTTCTAAGTTGATTTCACTTGATACGGAGTGGATGGCTCTGTATGAGATATACGTATTCTGTTAATTGCAGTGTTTTAGCTTAGTTTTCCTCTTTATTTCTTTTTCTTCATTTTAGTCATTAAATCCTTACATTTCATTGAGATGATTTCTGTAGGCTAAATGGAAGATGAGTTACTATAGTCTTAATTTAGTGAAATATAAAGGCTTCATTTATTTATATATGCCAATAATGTTTTCTTGTGACAGGGGAAAGAGTCCAAAGGAGTATGAAGGTGGTTCTGACATGAGCTTCCTTTTGAATGAAACTGGCTGTGATTAGATTGCTCATTCAAGGAATCTTCCAAGGAGTCATCATTTAAGGAGACTCGTAAATCATGTGATATATCTATTTATAAATAAATTCTTTTTCCATTGCTGTTGGTACTAAACTGTCTTCTAAATACCATCTCTTAGGGAAGGAAGAAAATTATGTATCTTGAGATGTATTTTGTAAATTTTAATGAAGGTTATTGGGCAAATAGATACTCTGCAGTCATTTCATGGTCATTTTCATTCTTTAACATTGTTGCGTAGGCTTCCAAAATGCTGCTTTTGAAGTCTTCGATAATTTAGAATCTTATATTATAAACACAGTTGTATATATATATTTGAAGTCAGGAACTCCCTTAAGAAATACATGGAAGAATTTTTTATGGTAAATTTGCTTCCCAACAAGATTAATTAGGAAATTTTGGAATTCATTAGAGGTCAAATAATATCAATATTATTCTATCTAAAGTATTCCTGGTTTGACTCTGGAAAACTTAAAATGCTCTCATAAGATATACATGTTTAGTTCATTTTTTTATAACAGGCTTCTTTTCTTTAGGAAAATTAAATAAAGAATATTGATCCTACAAAATCAAGACAAGCACCAAAAGAATGGAACTTTAAGGAAAATTCTTATTTTAGCCATGTTATTTTCTTTGAATTTGAAAATCCAAGAATTAGGGTAATGCACAGTAAAACCCGTTTGAGTACTCCCACTTAAGTCTTTTATCTTGCTTAAGTTGCGATTTTCTCCCAATCCCAGTTCTTATCACACAAATCACATGATGAATGAGGTGCCTTGCATTTGAAATGCAAATCCCCGGATGCACTGCAACCCATTTAAATCGAATATCACCCTCATTTGATAGAACATTAACTGGAGAGACCACCTCTGCCTTGCTCCAATTTTCTTTTGATTTTCACGTTTCCGATGACTTAATTTGTGAGCAAAAAAGAAGTGAAACAACAATCTGCATCCCACCTTTGGATTTTAGCCCTAAGATTGGATAAGAATTTCCCTATCAGGCTTGTCTCATGCAAAGAACTAGATATATAAACAATGGTGGGGAACCTTTTTCCATTGGAAAGTCACTTCATATTTGTAAGAAAGGCTTAACAACAGATCACTCTTGTATTGTGTGTTTGTCAAACATCACAATTTTATAAGAGAAATATAATTCATTAGTGAGTATATAGAAACAACATTTTTCACTTGACATCATTTGCAAGATTGGGAAACAAATGTATTCAAACAAGAGCATTAGTTTCAAGAAGACTAAAAGATTTCCATTGATGACCAAAACTACCAAATTACCTACTACTGGTCAAGAAGAAATATGCATAAATAGGAGAACTACTGAATTAAATAATTAAAATAGAATCATTGTCAGAATTCCAGATTTACTTTACATCAAAATTATGCAGTAAAGAGTTACATATTTAAGAAAAATTGGCTAATCTCACCTTTGGAAAATTTTGTAAGCAATTCAGCATTAAAAATAGTGTAAAATCCTTCTTTTTCATCTATAAAAGTATACTTTAGCATGGTATACTTTTTATATAAGTGTACTTTGGGATACTAGGAAAAGAGTAACAGCAAAATAGAGACTATAGTGAAATAAAACTGCAGCATCTGTGTATTGTAGTCAGTGTTTAGTTCATCTTTATGTACATAACACATGGAACTTATTAAGAAAGCATATGCAATATACGCAAAGAAAAATATGCACAAATACAAAAATAAATTATTTTCCCATCCTTGCTGTTGACAAAATCTCATTAACCAGAAAAATTGAATGGAGTGCATTGCGTATAATATATTTTTATCCTCAGCACAATAAGCCTTTGTTTCAGACCCATTTCTCCATTTTCCACACTATCTTTTCTCCACGTTCAGGAGTGAAAATCAAATATTTTGAGAAAGGATTAAAAATTCTTTAAGAACACAATCAATACTCTCCTCAAATCGAAATCAATACAGAAAACCTTACAGTATAGGGATTTCTCATTCTATAGGATCAGGTGGAAATTATATTTATTTTTTAACATTTCATAGGAAAAATAGCTTCATACCTAGATAAAACAAGTACAGTAAAACACAGTCAAGATGCTTTTAGGGAACTGAGTGTCAACCTCACTATAAGTGGGATAGCATTATACTTGTTGCATTTTAATCATAGATTTGAAAAATGGTATGTTTTTCCTATAAAGAAAGCAGCTGTTACATAATTTAGTAGTAGTATTGTCAAAAGTGATTCAACACCTGTGGTCATTTTGTAAATGGGCCTCTAAGGAACCA
The DNA here is from genome assembly GCA_036926295.1 of Pachydiplax longipennis. Classification (NCBI taxonomy): domain Eukaryota; kingdom Metazoa; phylum Arthropoda; class Insecta; order Odonata; family Libellulidae; genus Pachydiplax; species Pachydiplax longipennis. The sequence continues at coordinate 3,821,199 of JAVFKF010000024.1, read as the reverse complement.
ATTTCATCAAAGTCAAATCTCTTCCAACACAGTCCAGTGGGAAGATTCGAACCCAGTTACTTAATTTTGGTCATTTTTGCTCTATAATGAAGCATTTTATTTTACATTGGAAAACAAAATGGTAGAGTATTTCATCTATTCGAATAAGTGCTTTACACTTTAAAACAATAATGGTAGCTGTTATTTTGCTTTATTTGCCACAGTTGAAGATGGGATATCCAGCAAAGCATTGTGTATCCTCTCATCAATTTTTGAAGAGTTGTCACCTTCACAAAGAAAAAGCTTTCATGTTACTTCCTTTTAGTCCTTTTTCACTTATCAATGAAGTAATTATTACCATTGGGATGGAAAAATAATGAATTTTTAAACAGCAGTGATAAGAGGCTGCCACAACACATTTCCTTTCATTTAATGTTTACAGCTTGAGACTGTGACCAAAGAAAACTGCCATATGAATTTTTAATCTTTCCTGAGAAAAACTGATTGGGGAGATTTGAATCTATCTCAGCCTTCATATCTCTTGTGACACTGGAAAAAATTGAGTCTTTTTTATGATAACTTGAGTTTATTCTCACAAATTAGTCAAGTAAAAGACTCGTGAGAAATCCTTTTAGAGACAAGTAGAAGATAGGATAGTGACACAAATAATGAAAGAAAAACAGGGAATAAAAAGTTTTTGGTCTATCTAATGAGGTGGCAGATTGGATCAAGTGGGTTGCAGTGTATCTGGGAATGTGAAAAATAAATGCGATTAGAGGGTAGCTGAGTGTCTTAAATGATATTTTTACCATGCAATTTGTGTGGCAGGGACTGGGAACAAGAAAAAAGAACATAAAAAGGAGTTTTACATAGATCTTGTGATCTAATTTTAAAAGAACACCTTTCCTTTGAGTGTAGATTTTTCAATATTTTTATTCATAACAGAAGTTAGAGATCTTCTGTTTTTCCAAAATCATTCAATGAGTCAGTAGCTTTTACAATATCCTAGAGATATCCTATGGGATTTAATTTCAGTAATTGTGCTTCCTGTGAAAGTGTCTTATTCTCATATCAGAGTAAGATATAAATCAAATTATTATAGGAATAAGATAACTTTATATCGCGAATACTTCCCTGCTACATATCTCAAAAGAAAAATCTAATTAAAAAAATATATTTTACTGTTTCTTCCTCAGCTTAAATTACTCAAAAACTTTAGATGACTGGTTAGTTGTCTACTAATGTGAGACTTCTTGTCTTTCATCTCACCCAAGTAAATGAGTTTAATTTATTAATTTCCATGATTATGTCAAACTAAAGTTGGAAGTATAAGTTATAAAGCCTGCATTGAAGAGAAAATGTCAAGATATTCTGCTGGTTTGTTACTTTCTTGGCAATCATTTCAAATCTGTGCTTTAAACTTATTACCTTGGAATCATTTGTAACAACTTACAAAAACAGAAATTTACAGATAATCAGAAGTAGAACTCATACTTTGTACATAAGTTCCTTATGTTGGTTATGGTTAAAAATATGATGCAAAGATAGAACTTCAAGTAATTCTCTGTTATTTGTAACTATACAAACAGTAAATGATACTTGTCTTAATCAAATCCAATGCTGCTGTTATTATTATTAAAATAATTTTAATGTTAACGTGAAAGATTACTGCAAATATTTTTAGAATAATTCAATGTCCTCATTATATTTGGCACTGAAAGTTTTGCTTTGGGAACTGTCTCTAAGCTGTTTCTCCTATGATTGCATTAGAATAGAAATCTCGTATCTCAAACAATTTTTTTTAACTACATTGTTCAAATATTTGAAGTTTAACTTTTCAACTATTTATAAGCTGAGAGCAGCAAACATCAGTGAAAATGATATCCTCTCTGTTGATTAATAGTTGTAATTAGAGTTATTCTATATAAAATATACATTAAATTTTTAAAAGCAGAAGGTCTTTATTCTAAGGCAACAATATGACAAACAGAATGGATTTGATAACTTTATCTCCAGTTTTCAATTATTTTATTCACCATGCTTTGTAGATTAAACAACATTTGTATCTCCAAAGTTCACCAATATAAATTTAAAATTAATTCTAAGTTCATTTCAGCTGCTGCAACCCCTTCTTCAGGAAACTGTAGCAAACTACATTCCAGGTTCCTCCTTGGTTCCTCTCCCATATCCTGTAAATTGAGAAAAGAGAAATTCTATTACACATTGCAATCAAAGTTTTACAGTGCTTTCCTGTGATTGAAAAGATCACATTTATTCAGTGAAGTTTCCTAATAGACAGTAAAGGAGAGGTACTATTACATTAAAATAATGGATCAGTAGTAAATGTAAGTTAAAGTTGATATTGAAATTTTTCTTAGGATTAAGATTGACAGTGGAGTAGTAATTTACACGGGTTTCCAAACCACTCAAAGAAGTACCGTGCTCAGTTCGTTTCCCCTTTTGGATGGAGGGGTATCGCCAGAAAACTGCAACTGGTAAATATTTCGGGGGACGCTCGCGTCATCAGTTGCAGTTAACCAGCCCTATGAAACCATGGTGTGGCTACGGCATGAAAACCATAGCCACGGAAAAGATAGAAGAGGAAGACTTTTAGAAGACTCATTAAGTTTTATTCTCTAATGGCTAAAAAGCCGGTCTGTATCAGTGTGTGTAGTGCCTAATCACCTTAATTTCCCCATCCCCCCAATTCACTAAAACCCATCAAGTGGGCCCTACTTCACTTCATTTCCCCACTCCCCCCAAACTCTAATGCAGACCTGTACTCTAATGCCCGTTGGTTGGGCCCTTTTCTAGAGAAACCTGCCACTTTCTCACCTGAAAGGCGTAGACTCCTTACCTTTGCTGCGGTTATCCTCCATCGTCGGCCGATTTCTGCTCTCCATCGGCGAACCGAACCTCCTCTTAAAGTCACTTGCACTAATTCACTAAAATGACCATTGATCACAACACTATATCACACAAAACACTAGTCATCTTCAAATGAGGCCTTCGAAGGCGCTGGAGATGTCTCTCGTTGTTGCAATTGGACTTCTTACTGGCAATTAAAATATTCCTCAGCACTGCTGCAGCGTGCTCTTGGGAAAATTCAGAGGTACAGAATTTGCAGGAGCGGCCTCACGGACGAGGTTACCTTCGCGAATGCGTCTGAACTCTTTCTAAGTGAGGGATTCCGTTTTAAGCAATTCGATCGAATGGAGAATCACTTTCGAATCGAGTTTAAGGCGAATCGTACCTCAATTAGTTCCAAGGAAATCTCCCATGTGGCAGCAGTGAAATAAGCCAAATATATTTCCTTTCTTATTCGTGAATTGTCCGTTCAAGTTTCAATCAAAAAGTGGATTTTAACTGTAAATAACCATACAAATTGAGCATTCCTGAGAAAAAATTATCCTATTGAAATTTCCGTTTTTATCAAAAATTTTGTCTTATAAAATCTTTTTTCAAAAATTAGCGGTATACAAAATGTAGAACAGTTTTTAAAACACGTTGCAATTATTATATTTATAAATTAATATATCGTTTTTCTGGAGAGTGTTTTAAAGAAGTAATAGAAAACAATTCTGCGTTGCAACGCTGCCTCTGGAAGTGCATTTGACGGGAGCACGTGCTAAAACCCTCTCCTACGAATTCGTTTCCCCCAAGAGGATAATATGAACTTCTATGTGAAAACAAATCAGAGTCGTCTGGTTTCTGAGAGCATATGATTATCACTTTTTCGACCACGTAACCTTGTCTCTGAAGAATTTTAGTAATGAGCTCGAGAAGGCTCCAAAATTCTCCGTCTGTCAGCAAAAAGAAAGCGACGTGGAGAAATAATACGAAATTAAAAAAGCAAAGTAACATATTAATTTCAATAAGAAGTTTAGAGCGGTCATATAATATACAGTTCTGAACTTTTATCGAGTGATAATTACAGTTTTAATTATTTTGACATTTAGGCGCCGCAAAGAGAAATTTATATCTTAATTTGCATTCATTCTTTCAAGACTGTGTTCTAGTACCATTACTTCTAATTTAATTCAGCAAAAGAAAAATTATCGAGTCGTCCAGACTCGAACCAAGGATATCATTGGTAGGAAAATCGATATGTTAGGTCATTCATCCTCTAATCAATCCTTAAAGTTCTTATTTCTATCTCGTCGGGAAGTGCGAATTTCCAAAGATTTCTCCCATGCATTTCTTACGGGAGTTACTGACATCGGGTAGATAAATATACACACATCGGTGATTATTGTGTAAAATAATGAGAGACATTTGTGCATTCAAACTTAAAGTGAAGAGTTTCAATTTCAGTAAAAAAAGATTCCCCTCTCAATACGCAGCACATTTTAGGGTGTCGGGGGAAAACATCCACTCACAATTAACCAAGGCTTCCGAGGGAAGGCGGCGAAGGACGGTTAACATGAGATTACGCAGGTATCGCATGGCATTTAACCCTCTCACCCAGTGTCCGCATTTTTAGGTGGAGCGGTGCGGCGTTGCCGTTTTACACTTTTCTTTTATTAATGCTAATGCAGGAACTTAACATTCAATTTTAGAAACAAAAGTTCCTACGTGTTTAAAAAAATTAGCTCCACAAACTGATTAAACCAAAAAAATTATTATGTCTTTGTAAGAACCTTTCTTGTCAAAAAATGGTTAAAAAAGAAATATAATTTTTTTCTCCAGTGTGGGAATATTTTAATAAAATTTAGTTTATTGAACCGTTTACTAAACGAAAATCGGGTTAACTGTTATGAGAAGTAAAGCAAATTTGACTCTAGCGGTGCTGCCATCTCTTGAAATTAAATCGTAACTTTTTCTGGGTTCGCCTTAATTCTTAATTTCAGTTTAAAATACGCGTGTGGAACGTAGTTACGTAATTTATTCACGGAGCCGTTTTCGGTGCATTGGCGGAACGACTCAATACCCACATTACTTTTCATGCTGTTTCATTAATTTAAATGTGGTAGCTTCGGTCGCGACAGAGCTTCCTTCCTAAGGAAAGGCTTCGAGGAAAATCATTCAACTCGGGAACAAAATTTCCTTTAAAAAAACAAGTGATGTACCTTTTAAAGGCTTATCATTGAATTCAATTGACTGATTATTTCTTTTTTCATGTTGCTCTAGGTTTAATTTCTCCGCAAAATATCCGAAGTAAAAGTGTATGCGGTGATGTTTAAGGGAAGAGCTATGTTAAACTAATTTTTCGTCGGGTAATTCGACCGTATATTTGAATGCAAACCTCATCGTCTATCAGTTGGACTGTGACCTCTCCCAACACACTCGTTTACAATTTTAGATAAGAGCCCTAATAACATAGGTCTTAATAAATTAATTTTTGTCCGTTGAATGGGGTTTTTAACTGATTTTTCTATTTTTGGGTGTGCTGATTCTGAAAATGGCCCTCATTTTTCCCTACCGCGTACACTTTTCTTGCAAAATAAGGAAGTTGAATATACTGAACTTTCGAATAACATCGTAAAGTAGGATTAAATTTGCCATTCGTGACAAACTTGTGATTGAGAAGTGCTCAGTAGTCCCCCCGTGAAACCTTCTTCAATTTCATCCTTCTTTCCTTTCGGTTACTGATATTTCCCACTTCCCGGTTAAGCTTCCCGTGAGTAGTCAACCGTCATAAACAAATCTTCCTGCGGCTCTCCACGTCCATGAAATGTTTGTGAAATCTTTACCCTTGGTCCTTTGCCTCTTAAGTTGCGAGGAAATTAGACAACGTTTGAATGCAATAAGTAGAACTTCATGTTGCTGCCTTGAGCTTTAAATGCAACCAATATACGATGAACAAGATTTTTGTGAGTTGCATTTTTGTATATCTATTATATATAGCTAACTCTCCGGATATCTATTATATATAGCTAGCTCTCCGGATATACCTATATATTTATAGGGGATGCGAATTCTGACCATGTTCCACAAGCGCCGTCGACGTCAGATTTTTACAACGTACTGGCCCCACTCTGTAGATGCCAGAAAAATTCACACATCGACGAGAGGTGTCATGGGTTCGATATCAGAATGTCCCAAAAATCGCGAATTTTCCCATAAGAATGCATTGCGCGGATTTTTGAAAATTATTTTGAGGCACTTCCTCAAGGAAGGACCTTCCCGATAAGATATTGAATCGAAACTTTGGAACAATTCATAATGGCACTTATCTAACATTCGTATCCCATTGTCTCTCACGAACGGGTTTTATGTTCGACGCCAGGCGGTGTTTCGCGCGAATTTTCGAAAATTGTTTTGAGTCCTTACTCGGAGCGATAGAACAGTGAAAATCACGGACGTTGGAGATGCCGTGGTTATCTATTGTACCAACTTAAGAAATGTTACTAAATGACCGTGAGTTCGACGCCAAGTGGGTGCAAAATTCTTCGGTATGATATTCATGGCGGTCAATTTTGACAATTATTTTTAATTCTTATCCGCTAACCGGGAATTATATAGAATGGAATGTGCATAGACGCAATTCGTATGTTTCATTTACGCTGTTCGCCGTTCCTTCCACGCGCACACGCACACACACACACACACACACAGAGTTCATAATCGGAAAAAATTAATTTTCTTTGAGAAGAATTTTCTTAAACTATTTGAACATAGACAGTACGCAAGTCAAGTGCCGTATTGTGGCCTATTTAACGTAGCTGAATGTAGCTGAACGCAGCCACCCCTGCTCTTACTAGTGTCTACTAGATAAGTTTTTCGGAAGAGAAAAGTTCGAAGCGGTTGCATTCAATTTTAGCGGATTAAAGCAGCTCAGTTTTGAAACGGCACAAGAAGTAAGCGGGACTGAAAATTACCAGTATCTCAAGAGTAGCAGAAAACAGAACCATTTGGTTGCAGCGACAAGGCTTTTAGTTAAATAAGAAGACATTGTTTAGGCTTGGCCATTCTCTGTTTCTACACCTTCCCTTCCCCTCCTATCGCCACCACTTCTTTACCCCTCTCTTGCATAGTATTACTTTGTAAGTGATTGAATCGTCAACCCACTCCATCCCCTCTCAAAGCAATCCTGCTCGGGCGGTCAGTTGTGATCGTTGAGATACTTGATCTTACACTACACTTACTTCATCTTACAATACACTTACTACTAGATACACTTCATCCCCGGTGTTTGCTAAATCTTCAGTCAACACGACATTCATAACTGGCAAGTTCGTTCTTCTGAATTCTGACTTCTATCGAAATATCACAGAACCTCTGTCATTTTCCCATTGACTTTGCAAAATTTTTGTTGAATCAACCTCCTAATATCTATGGATTTTTAGACGATTTAATTTAGATTTTTAATTTTCTTCGGTGATATTTTCTTGAAGTTTAGTTCTGTGTGTTACGCCGAGTATTTTCGATTAATGATTGAACATACGAGAGTAATTAATTCTAAAAAAACAACAATTCTTTAGCGAAATTGTTGCAGGACAGCTTCATTTTGTCTGTTTTGATTAGATCTTCTTTTCCATCATATGAAGCTTGATTCTTTCTGCTTTTTTTATTGTTGATGCCTCACATCCTTACTGTGCTTCAAAGTGAATGTTTTAACAAGCTATTCCAGATACATATTGTGTTTATATGATATTTTCTTATTTGCAGTGCTTGTTTAGCCAAGGATGTTTACTTCACCCCATAAGTATGTTCATCATTATTGATACTTCCTCTGTAGTTAAAGTTTTGAACATGATCTTAGATATTACCATCATTTTATTTAAGTTTTGGCATTATATTTTCTCTTTCCATTAATTAGCTCTTTATCTAGCTGATATTCAATTTGGACTCTAAGCAGTTTTTTGATCATCTTAATCATGCCCTTTGCAAAGTTAGCGATTATTGCTATTTCATTTGAAAAGCTGATGCTATGAAATAATTCTCCCATGCACTCAAATGCCTTTAGTCTTTTCTTTCATTCTTGTTACTTCTTCCTAAGTGAATAAATTAAATTGGTAAGGTGATATTGGGCAGCCTTGTCTCACAAATCTTCTTATTTTTGCTTCTTTCTTGTATTTGTTCATATTAACTTTGGGATCTAGAGCTGCATTTTTGTAACTTTAGCGTTGCACATGGAATTTGGTTTTGAGTGTAATTGTCGGCTATCTTTGCAAAAATTGCTAATTGAATCACGTGTGTGATTTGATAACTCAGAACAGAATTAAATTCCATTCGTCACGCAATTCTTATTGCCAGAAAGAAATAGATGGAATCTGCTTTATGAACAGTAAATATGGGGGAAATATGCTTGCTTCGATGAAATATTGTAAGAATAAAATTAAATATTGCACTGTAGAAGATATATATAGGGAGATATTTTCATGATCCTAATATATGTAAATGTGCTTAACAAAGGTTTAGGTAAACGATATTTCACACAAAAGAAATTGAGGAAGAGTTAGAAATAGTGAGCCGCCGATACCTTGCATGTGGATTCAATTGAATTTGTCACTTAAGTGACAGTTCATTTCATAAAACATTCATGTAGGGAGTGAGTTGAATAAGGTTGAACTCAAAGATCGGATATTAGGAAAATTAACGACCTTCTCTGTTATTATTTGTTATAGCAGTTATATAACATTAGCTAAACTCGATGGAATGGTGATTCACTCTGTAGTATTCCAAAATGAAATGAGTGAATGAGATACACCACTTTTCAAAGAGAAACTGGTAGTTATTTAATTCAGAATTACCTTAGCAGAATACTACAGAAAAATTTTACACTGTTCCAAAAATTTTACATTTTTCTGTAGTACTAATATTTACTTACTTTTCTGTAGTATTTTGTTAAGGTAATTGTGAATGAAATAAATACCAGTTTCTGTTTGAAAAGTGGTGTATTTCATTCACTCATTACATTAGCTATACGTTTTAGGAATGAGGTGAGGAAAACCAAATGGGTGATTTGTCAAATTAAATTCTGTCAAAGTTTATTTACATTTTCACACTAGAAAAGTAATTTTTCTAATACTATATTATTATAAAGAGAAGAAGAAATAAAATCAAGATAGCCGTTTATAGGATAAGAATGAAACCACGAAATTTGCTTTTCTCATCAACAATAAATATTCATTGCCTTAGATTCCATTGCTAGTTTTCATTACTGTCTTTATGTATAAATCAATGATTGTTATAGAATGCAGATATTTCCATGGAGTATTCTTCAGTCAGGACAAGTAAACTAAACAGTACATGTTAAAAAGTGTTAACATATGTGTATGTTTTGCAAATTTTCATAATGTGGTACAATATGATATTATTTTTTGGGGTGCTTCTAGTGCCTCTATTGATGCTTTTTAAGTTCAGAAGAATGCTAAAAGAACAATACTTAAAACTATGGGATTCTTGTCCATTTTAAAGAGTTAAAATCCATTTAAAGAGTTCGAACCCATTTTAAAGATGTAATCAATCGTTTCTGGCCATACTTTGTGGAAAGCTGTTTCGTTGAATGAAATAAAGAATAATATGGTAATTTCCACTGAATATATTTCAGGATGACTAGTTTTGGCTGAACAGCATCATGAGGTCAGTTGTACCGGGAAAGCAACAGCATTTATATATCTTTGGGGATTTTTGAAGGAAGGGTAAGGAGAGGGGAAGGGGACACCAACTGAGCTACTGCTTAAACAATGAGAATTCAGCCTTTGTGGGACATCTCCAACGATGTGGTCACCATAGCTCCTTCTCCCTGAAGCTTCTTAGATGTTTACCCAATGGGAAGAAGCTAGATGTGTGGGAGGCTATAGAAATCATTTGCACTGAAAACCTCACAAATGAAATAACCTTCATATCCCCTTGCTACTTCTTTCCATAATTTCTGATAGTCTTCTCTGATTGATTTCCTGTAATACTTACTAATCATTAATTTCCCTATCTATCCATTCAGGCAGGTATTCTAAATATTACTCTTTGATAATGCGTACTTCTATATGAAAATTCAATGGCTGTCCTTCATCTTTGTTTATCAAAGACGCAAGTCTTTCTGTTCATCTCCTTGTGTATCTCTAAAATCTACTGGAATGAATATTTCTTGTGAGAGAAATTGTTCTATAAAGATATATAAATATGTTGTTAAAGTAGTTGTTTTGATGTAAGGCACTTACCCTGATTTGTAACATTCATTAATCATGTTAAACAACCATTCTTTTTCATGTATCCAAAGAATTATTTTCTTCTCCTTGTATATTTTTGTCTTCTATCATTCAGATTGCAATTCACAAGCCATTATACAATACATTTTTCCACCTTTTAAACCACCATTTTAAAAGAGTATATTTCCATTTCTGTCTCTTATCACATTTATTTTTCTTCTTTAATTTGATTTAATTTTTGTATGCTTTGTCTTGCCTCTTCCTTGCCAAATACTCTTCTATTTACTAAAATAATAATAGCGATGATGATAATGACAGTAATAAAATTATCGTTCCAAAGACATACAAGTATGGAGCAAATCAATTTTTGTCAGCTGTTTGAATGCAATTGCTGTTATCTTTTTTTCACCATTTGCTAATTCAAAGATTGTCCCTTATAGTACTAATTTTACTTGTAGGAAAAGTTAAAAGCTCCATGGTGCTAAATCGAGGGAATACAGAAAAGTATAGTAATGTATAACACATAAAAGTTTAGTTTTGTTTGGAAATTGACATACTCTGAACATGTTACAAATTAGAAAACTGTGGATGAGTTTAAACAACTGACAGAAATTGATTCGCACCCTGCTTTCAACTAGTGAAAAACAAGACAACAGAAATAAATTAATTGAAGGAGACAAACATTAATTTTGTAACTTATAAACAGTTGAATTAGCATTATTGGCAGATCGTTGCTCTCTTTTATCAAAACTATGGATAAAATTGACCCTGCATCTTATATGCAAAGATTTGATGTACTTTACCCTTTGGATTGTTTCTATCAAATATCCATGGAGTAGCTATCATGATATATTAGAATACATAATTATATTATTCTTATCTAAATTCTTGTCCAGAACTCAGAAACTTAGAAATTTGAAATGGATAAAACTGGCTCAAGTTTCATCAGTGCTGTTATTTTTTTTTTTGTTTTTTCTGCAATGAAATATCCGGATTCTTCTTATTTCCAGTGTGTCTTATAATGCTACGGAATGGGATACTTAATATCTCATTTAATAGACACTTGCTGTACTTTGTTTTCCTAAACATTTTATCACATTTTTCAATCACCAGAATGTAGTTGATGTCCATGCTAATCCCAGAATATGTATGACTTAATCCGAATTCTGTTTGACTGGTATATAGTTATTATTTCTTATCTTCTAGTGTCCTCTCTAGATGTGTTGTCCTTTGATGGGGACCAAAGAGAGCATATTCAAATGTCTCTCTATGTTGCTGTTTTTCCTTATCTAACATTACATAGGAATGTGAGTCTTGGTATCTGGCTAACATTTTTCAGAACAGGCAAGCTACTTTCATATTTAGGGATCTTTTTGCTTTGATTTCTGTGTCTGTCTTTAATCCCTCATCAATGCATTAATAATAAAGCATAATAGATTGAATATGTTGTTTTTTCAATGGTAGATTTTTTCTTACTTAAGTCCCACTTCAAATTGTATAAATCTATTTTAATTAATTTAATATTCTATTTTAATTTAATGTCTAATTTTAATATCAATATTTGAATCTTTAATATCTTCTCAATAAGATTCCAATGATATGCATTCCATTTATGAATCTTATGATCCAATGCACTTTTATTACTCCTTCCTAGCACTTTCCTTGAATACCATTATGTAGGTTCATCTTGAATTGATTTAATATTTTTTAAATCCAGCTCTATCTATATTTTCATCAACTTATAACCTGTTAAAAAGTAATCTTTGAAGAGTTAAATGAAACTTCTTATATTTTCAATGATTTATTCTCTATCTATTTGGTTAGCATGAATTGATCTAATGAAAGTTGTAATTACAAACTTGACGGAACGGCGATTCACTTACACCTCCTGTCTTATACCCTCTTCCTCTAACCACCATCACAAACTTGCTGTTTTCTACTCCCTCCTCCATAGACTTCTGAATATCCCCCTCCCTCCTCATAATTTGAAAAAGAATTAAATTTTATAATGTATTTAGCAATTGAAAATGGTTATTCTTCTGATTTAATTAATAGGCTGCTTGAGAAAAAACAGAGAAGTTTAGCTTTAATAAAGATTTTCACTTCAGAAAATAATCTGGCTACATCAAGTTGGTGAAGACTAAGTTTCCTTGAGTTATAGGGTATCGAGGCTAAGGACCATGTGAGACCTGCCTTTTACAGCAATTTCTTTGCAATAATAAAGATCGTGTTAACCCTTTGCATAAGTCGGGAATCTACCAACTCTCTTGTTTAGATTTCAATTCTGTATATATCGGTCAATCTGGAAGAAATGTCAAATTAAGAGCTAAGAACACTAAAAATGAAATGTTATGAAATTGGTTCGCATCAGTCCCACTTTGCTAAACACCTCTTAATCTCGAACCACTCTTGAACATATTTATCGAAATTGCTACATGTTGTTGAGAAGGTCAGAAAAATGAATATGTTAGAAAAAATAGTGATCATTGAAAAGAACAATGACAAGAATTTCCAGCTTACAAATGAAATACTCTTTCTGCACTCCTCTCTTTTACTTGAAGCTACACTCCCTCCTCCTCCCTCACACTTATCCTAGGTTTGTTTTTCCTATCTCAACTCTTTCTAGAATTTTAACCTTTCACCCTCTCTGATCTTTTGTTCTTTTCCCCCTCTACTCAGTCTTTTGGCATGCACAGTGTTCCTATTCACACTTGATAATGATGCTGATGCGTTGAAACATTACGTGGGTTTAAAGTGTGTGTTTTTATAGTAATTTTGGTCTTTTTGTCCCTTTTCATTTGAACATCCTTCATAATAGTGTTGTTACTGAGCATTTGGACACATTCCCATATCCAATTTATTCATTCATTCTACAAGAAGATTCCAACCATTTCACAAAATCTTCCACTAGCTCAACATACTTACATTACGTGGGTTTAAAGTGTGTTTTTGTAGTAATTTGCAAAGTTTTTTTGGAATAAACTACACTAGTTTCTTCCTGAAAAGCGGTTTCGTTTATTCAACTCCTGCAAAGTTGTAATTGTTGTAGATTTTAAGAGTAGGACATGATCTATATCAGAAAACATTCACAAACCCTCTTCTTTGTTCCATAATTTCATGATATAGTGAGATGCTGCTGTTTGTGAGCTTATAATGTACAAGAACATAATTTTACTACTCATCAAATCCAACACCTTTGGGACAGTCTTCAAAAGAGTAATTCTTAGGACAGCCCTACATAATTATTGGAAGGCCAGTGAGCCAAGGAGAGTCGTATGTAAAAGCTGTCCAAACTTCTGTGATGAAAGTTGTGTACTTGGATATGTCCAGGGACATCAAAAGTTTTATTTTGACTTTCGAAAATAAATTGGGTATAATATTGTCATTAAAATACTTTCTGCTCCGGATGCTGTAATTTGGACTTTCTTCAATAAATTTTGAGATCCAAGGTCTCATATCAAAGACTGTGTTTTAAACAATCTTTTTCCAATTGGGATGATAATTTCTATGATCATTGACATTCCACAACTTTTTATTTAGAAGGACAGTTGGTGGGGGAAGTGCTGTTGTCAATTCTAGAGCACCCAGCTTTTGTAAAAGTTATTTTACATTTATTTGGTTCATTGTCCTTAACTAATTCCTGAAAGATTCTTCATGATAGATTATGTTAAATTTTCAGTTGTTTTCTCCCTCTGATATTTTAGCATCACAAAAATGAGAACCATATCTTTTCAGTCAAATTTTATTTAATTCTTCTTCATCTTAATGCTACTATACTCGGGAATTGTTTCATTACCCGATTGAATGGATACTGATATCTATGTACACTTTTCATCAGATCGAATATGAATTTATTGTCAGACCTTAGATATAGCAAGTGTATGCTCTCCTGAAATTTTAGCTTCAATGTTTGTATTAAAGATAAAACTCTTTGGTGTGACATAAGTCCATCAAGTGGCTTTTTCGAAGGTCTGTCAATAGCCTAGTTCTCGAGCTGCTACATTGAACTGAATTCCTACTTTCTCTTTCAAGCCTTGTAAGATCAAGATGGTAATTAAAATTTCATTACTGTTTCATGCATTACAACCTTTTCATCATAAGATGGAATGAATGGGATTTTGGTTGAAACTACAGTAAAACCTAGTTTCAGAGAATGGAGTGTAAAACAAGCAAAAGGCAGGAATTTGTTATACCTGGGATGATATAAATTTTTATTTCTTTTACAATATGGAAGAAATGGGAAGGGTTTCTTGGCTCTTTAATTTTTTAAATCGAATGCTTTAAATATTAAAAATCTGTAGTTCGCTTTACTTTCTATAGATGTTGATGTATAGAGAGTACAAAATATTTTTGTGCAATACTAGTTGTCGTATCATCATCATTTAATGTTCTACTCTTCAAATAAGTGTCAAGCATCTTCTTTGACTATTTTGACTACAATGAGGCAATCTCACCAGATAAGGAAGAATATGTTAACAATTTCCAGTCTAATAAATGAGGCAAAGGATTTGATTTAGCAGGTTACAGTCCATCTGGGGGCAAAAATACACAATATAAGCATAGCATCCTAAGGCTAGTGCCTCCACGGGACAGTAAATTACTGCCCCTAGGAGCAGCAGATTGCTGGCAGGCACTGTTAGCAGCTGTGAAAAATAGACCCTAATCCATGCTGTGCGGCATGACCTTGAAGCTGCCATACATACGCACCTATCGGCAGCACAAATGCAGCATGTGGAGCCACCCTCATTCAATCCTATGGCTCTTACTTTTGGTCAGTAATTCGCTGCCTCTAGCGACAGCAAAACGCTGCCACGGCCTAAGCTGTGTTTCTACCACATTTATTATGAAGAGACCGGATAGATAATGGGAAGTAGGATAGTGTCTCAAACAAGATTTTCTGTTTTCTACAATGAAGTAGGCAATGGAAGTTTCTCCCTGTCCTTTCAACTTGATCAATTCCTCCATTTTATTTGATATTTACTGTATGTACCTGTTTTAGTAATTTTCCTAATAAACCTGAATTGCTTGGATTGAATCTCTCAGTCATTCAATTTGGATACCCTCAATTAAGAGAGAATTGAGTCTTTGGAGTAGTCCTCTCACTCCTTCTCAATTGAGGTACAGCATTCAAATAGCAAGAATTCCATGGAGAGAGTATTTGTCCGTCACAGAGAATGAAAGAGCTTTATGTTCGACAATCATTTTTCTTTTTTTGTACATCACCTATCACACCTTTTAAGTAGGAATGGGTCCATTCCATTACTTCCCCATCTACTTGACACTTATTTGTGAGAATTTTAAGGTATATTTTCTATTGAAAGTAGTTGAGCACAGTTAGGGGTCCTAAACCAGTCAATCACTAAATTTTCATTTCATACATCTTTCTTTTCCTCTCAGTCAAAATTACTTTCAATTACTATTTCAGTTGATTCTTCTTAGGTACATGGAAGAAACAAATTTTAAACTGGAAATCACCTATCATATACACACTGTATGGAAGGTACATTTGGATATGAAAATCAGAAGGTAGTAATTTTTTAACCGATAAACATATTGGCTACTTAAATTAAAGAACATATAACTTAGCTACTCTGTAGTTCCTGACATGACACACAAAGAAAATATTATGATTGTTTATACTTTCCTAACCCTATCCCATTGTAACATAAGAAGATATGCTTAAATGACTCCTTGCAAGGAAATTTGAGATGAATGAATTAATGATAGGATTGACATAATGAATAAATTTCAAAAAAGACCTTTAACTTGTAAGGAAGCTTTGACAGTATCTTTTATTAAACTGTATAATGGAAATGCATACAAATTTTCAAGTTTAACATATATAAATGAAAAAACTAAAAATATAAATTAAAGGATCACAAAAAAAGATTTTTATAAATGCATCAATAAAGTTGTATGAAATACACTCACCTTACTAACAATTATCCATAAAAAAGAAAATTATTAACTGATCCTGTAGTATCGCAGAAACCAATAAATGTTTTATTTCTATATCATCAGTACTGAACTCTTCAAAGTTTTATTCACTAGAGATATCAACATTTTTAAAATATGAAAATTCGACTTTTATTTTAAACATGAGAAGAGTTAATATCTAGAATAGAATAATATTAATAAAATGATAAATGGAAAAGCATTTGATAGTCTTATGTGATACTTCTCCCATACACTGTGTAGAGTAAGCTGAGTTTGCATATTATGCATTAGTTTGTTTTCTTAACAAGCCTTGCATTCCCTTTGTATTTGCACATTGTGGAGAAGTGTTATGGACCAGAACCAACCAGCATACAAAATTCAACGATTTTCATGAGTACATAACATCATAACAGGGAATTTATGTTCACATTAAGAAAAAGTCTGTCATAATGATAGAAATAATTAATCCCTTGTCTGGTGACACCAACTTGGATCGATGCACTATCAGATTGTAAATTGAAGCACACTGAAAAAAGCCTCTTTATTACATCAGAATTAATCCAAGAAGGGAAAACATTTTTGATTCAA
The DNA here is from genome assembly GCA_036926295.1 of Pachydiplax longipennis. Classification (NCBI taxonomy): domain Eukaryota; kingdom Metazoa; phylum Arthropoda; class Insecta; order Odonata; family Libellulidae; genus Pachydiplax; species Pachydiplax longipennis. The sequence continues at coordinate 3,804,601 of JAVFKF010000024.1, read as the reverse complement.
TCATTTTAAAAGATACACTTTCACCAAGATATTGGATTTCTATCATTTTATATTTTTGTTATTAACTCATTTGATATTTCCACAGTATTTTATAATAAGATAATTATTACCCATAAACGCAATTAACTATCCATACAGATACTTAAGGGAGAACAAAATTAAGCATGGCCTTGAACTTGATTAAAATCAAATTAAATTGACATTAAATTGCTGCTGAGTAAATACTCGACAGTTATAACCACCAGTTGCTTAGGGTTACAAAGAGGCTTGCTGCAGTATTATTATTTACCAAGAGATAATGCACATGTAACTGATAAATGTCATATATTTCATAAGCCTTGTCAAGCCCAAACAAACAACATCGATTACAACAGAAGGTTTAGATCACAACTTAGCTATAGACGTTTGAATCTTGGTCATGTTCGAACATGTCATTAAAACCTCACGAAAGTCCATTTGAATCCAATACAGCAACTTTATCTCCAGATGTCATCCTTAAATCGTACGAAGTGTATCTCTGCAATGGATGACTGAGGAGCTTAGCCATTGTGTCAAGTAATTTCGTAGCACTTCTAGATATATGAAATTTCAGTGAGTACGGTTTCGAGTTCATTTCTAAAAAGGCGTTAGCTAAATCATCACTTATATCACCTTCAGGAGTTAAAGATTCATGAATGACAACGTAATCGAAGTTAAAGTACTTGGAAGACATCAAAGACTGAAAACTCTCTTTACCATCGTAAAATTTGGGTACACACTGAGACCGACTATACACTAAAATAGCCCTAACAACATATGGAGGGGGAATATTAGGATCCTCAACCGAGGGTATTTTTACGTTCTCCTTAATTACATCAAACAATGAGGATAAACAAAAAGAAGCGGAAGGAGGAGTTTCAGTCAGCTCTGATAGCACTGTTACCAAATCCTTCTGTTTGTTGGTGAAGTCTTGCAGCCAAACGGCTTTCTGATGAACGACAACAAACGCAAATTCATGTCTTTTATCGATCATATGCTTACTGTGAATAAACATCTCTATAGCCTGCTTTATAACGCTTAAAGACGATATACTGTTTACTTCGTTGAATTTGGAGGTCATATAAAACTGATCCTCTGACAAGTCGAAGCATAGAATTACTTTTTCCGGTGTATGGACAAGAGGTAAAAAACCATTATCTTCTTTTTCATCACTTATATCGGAACAGCTCATTTTTGATTCTTCCATTGAATCGGAATTACCAAACTCTCGGGAAAGAGGTATCACAGGCACAGCACCACTAACACCAGATTCGGTCTCCAAAGGTTCTATCGATAACGAGAATGTATCAACAGTGCGATTTTGAGTCTTGTGATCACCATCTCGTAATTGAACAGGCTTCATAGCTTCTTCGCATGGCTCAGTTCTTTGGTCGCGGGGTTCCTTAGCGGATTCCATGTTATCACCTACTGTTCCTTCGTTGACTATTACTTCAGAGGTTTGACCAAAAATAAATAATTCCATTAGAATATTCTTTAAAATTTAATGACTGAACTTATATGACGGGTTATACTCGTTATACCTTAAAGTCATATTCAAAAAAGTTTTCAGTTCCGTAAATAAATGTGCACTTACCTCGATCTTCCGCATCTTCACCTTCGGAATCCATAATAAGTTTTAATCTTTATGCACAAGTATATTTACGCTCACTATCCACAAAAATGAGGCTTATAAGGGAACATGGAAAATTAAGCAAGTGAAACACTTCGTTCCTTATTCAAAATTTAACCCTTTCTAATTATCATTACTAGGAAAGTCGAAAATTGTAAACAAGTTTGTTTATGTTTGTCTTAACAACAGCCTCTTGAGTTATTAAAAATTCTCTGGTAATATCAACCACCAATAATTTAAGTCGATACAGAAAATCGACCTAAGTCGACAAAGAAGACCGATCGATATACAGGAATGAAATTTTCCGAGGAAAATTTGAACCGCTTATTTCTTTGCACAAATTGGTTTCGATGGATGTGGCAGCAAAAAATAAAAATAATGACTTGCTAAGAGGAATATATAATTCACTTCTTTCCTCTCGTGAGGATATCTTATTAGATTGAACTTACGCTAGCTATCAGAAAAAATTCCAGGTTTCGTCTTATGACCCTTAATTTGTAATAACTTAAGATAAACGTTTAAAATTACTGTCCAAACGAGTGCTTTGAACTGTGATATTAGCACAACATTTTGTTTACTCATTATGAATAAAAACTAAGTAAATTTATTCAGCTTACTTTAGTTAGTTCGTTATCAGCTTTCATATATCACATATATCATAGTTCAGCTTAGTTAGTTATTTCATTAGAGTGGGTTACATTGAAGCAGAGCATTGGTTATTCACGAAGATTTAACCCTAATAAATCAAGGCGTTATCCACAAATAAAGACAATCATCGTCAAAAACTACAAGTCTGTATCTTTCCTTTAATGTCTTCATGTTTCACACTTTGGAATATTGCTGCACGTGGTTGCTCTAAAAATAACCATTGTGTTATGGACCATTGTCTCATCCTTATCTGTCACTTCGTTATCAGTGCTATGATTATTCTCTTCCTTAAAATATCCTATTGAGTAAGAGAATCTCTTCTCACAAAATCCTCCTTAGAAAATGCATAATATTTTCTTTACTTTTCTGCTATGTGGCAGATAGCTTACAATCAATTACCTGGCCACTTTTCCTTTGTTTATGGAACATTCTTTGATGTTATCTGTTAAATAATATATGGAGCCCTTTTAAATACTAATCTAATAATAAGGCATAATATTTCATCATAGGAACAGTTTATATTTCCATTAGTTCATTCAATTTTTATTGAGATATACTTTATCTTTTGACAACTCTAGATTTAAAGACTCAAATTAAATTCAGATTCATCCATGGTCAATTGGCGCTGTGAAATGGCTTACACTTAACTCCACTTGAATGATAAAAAAAGTGTATTTTTACAATTTCATATGAAAATTTCTCCTCTGAATACTACTGCTCTGCTTAAAATAAACAACAGCAGCATTACTAGTTCAGATTATGTCAGATCCCTTGGATTATACATTAGGGATGATCTTGATTCACCATATCATCAATCAATTTATGAGCAAACTTTCGAAAAACATTTTTCTCATTCGAAGGTTAGTCAAGATAGTTTTTCTAGAATCTCTTATTTCTGTTTATTATGCTAATATTTACTCTGATTAATCTTAAGGAATATTATTCTGGGAAAACTAATTTTCAGCAATCAAAGCCTTCTCCGCACAAAAGTGAGCCATAAAAGCTCCTTTAAATGTTTCTAGCAGAACTTTAGACATCCACTTTATCAACATTTAAAGTTTCTTACTCTTCCCTGTATTTATATCCTATCTTAAACAAAATAATCTTCATCTTTTTCCCTTCAACTCAAACATCCATTCCCATTATAATCACCAAAATAAGGATATTCACCTCTATGTTCATTCACTCACCCTCTCCCTAAAGCCTCTCAACACTCAATCCCTCTAATTTACAACAAATTTCCTGTAACTATCAAAGATTGCTTGTCTACTAAATATTTTATAGTCAAAGTAATGAGGCTCCTTACTAAAAAGGCTTATTAAATTATCCCAGAATATCTTATTGATTACTGGTAATCTTATATTTCTTTCTTTATTTAACTTCTATCTTTATATGAGTACTTAAAGTTGTCTTTTGTACCTTTCCACTTCCTTTAATGACTGTTTTTATTTGTATAACATGTGATTTTATTTTCATTGTGATTATACTTTTTGTTTGTTTGACAATGCTTATACTGCTTTTGTAGTCTTTGGCTTAATATTTTGAGTTTGAATAAGATTTTATATCATCTTTTTAGAAGCAGAGATATATTATTGATAAAGTTTTAGAAATTTTTTAGTAAAAATCTCAGTGGCTTACTATCCTATTTTGTTCTCATTTTAAGTATAGTGAATTTCCATCCAGTGTTTAAGATTTATTTGACACCCTCCTTATGTAACATTCATTTTTTTCTGTGACGAGTAATTTCACTCACTGACCCGAGAATACTGACTATATATTTCCAAAATACTTTTGTGATTGTGATAATTACATAAAAGTATTTCTCAGAAAATATTTCTGAGCACTTTTACCAGAGAAAATCACAGAGGTTGGAGATGCCGTAGTTATCTATTGTACTAACTGAAGAAATGTTACCAAATGACTGTGAGTTCGACGCCAAGTGGGTGCAAAATTCTCCTGTATAAAATGCATAGCGGTCAACTTTGACAATTTATTTTAATGCTTATCAGATAACCGGGAATGATATAAAATGGAATGTAAATACAGTGGTACCTCGAGATACGAGTGCCCTAACATACGAGTTTTTGAGATACGAGCCGTCGAGCGAGTAAGTTTTGCTTTGAAATACGAGCAAAATTTGAGATACGAGCAACATTTTGAGATACGAGGAACGGCTACACACAACCCACCAGTTTACTGTGCCTCGTGCGTCTCGCATTATCCCACGCATCCCCCCAGTATACTTGTTTACCTCGCTGTCGAAGCATCTTTGATAAGTTTTTCTAGGGATTTGTGCTTTTTGTGCAATTAAATACTTTATCACATTTCTTATTATAATCTTGGGTCCGAAGAAAGTGAGTGGAAAGGTCAATGCTCAAAAGAAGATGACGTCTATTGAATTAAAGCGTGAAATCATAGAAAAAATGAGGGAGATGTGCGAGTAGCTGACTTGGCGAGGTAGTACGGGCGTAGTACTTCAACGATATGTACTGTGCTTAAGCAGAAGGAGTCAATAAAGGGTATAACGCCAGCTAAGAGCGTTACAATAATTTATAAGCTCCGGAGCTCTCTCCATGAAAAGACGGAGAAACTGCTGATGGTTTGAGTGACGGAGAAACAGCTTAAAGGCGATATTTTAACACAGGGCATCATATGCGAGAAAGCACGAGCAATTTACGGTGATTTGCTGTATCAGACCCCGCGCAATTCCACGGACGAGGCATCGTAAGACTCGTTTAAAGCCAGTCGAGGCGAATTTGACAACTTAAGGAAAAGGACCGGCATTTACTCCGTTGTCAGGCATGGTGAGGCTGCAAGTTCGGATCTGAAGGCAGCTGAGGATTATCTCAAAACTTTTTCCGAACCGATAGAAGCCAAAGGACACATCCTCCAGCAAGTCTTCGACTGTGACGAGACGGAGCTTTTCTGGACGAAGATGCCGAATAGGACTTTCATAACGACAGAGGAGAAGATTAATCGCCTAACTCATTTCCGCAACATTCTGAAAAGGAAGAAGGAACAAACCTCCTTGGACATGTTTTTTTTTTTTAATCCGGCGAAAAAGGCAAAGACCAGTGAGGAAAAAAGCAAAAACTAAAATTAAGCATAAAGCAGCATTTAAGTTGTGTGTAAGTTGCATTTTAGTGACCTAAATACAAATACACGTTATAAAGCCAATTTATTTCTTTACGTTATCTTTTATTATATTTTTATACAATATTTGTCATTTATAAATACATTTTTCCTATTCAAAAACACGTAACAAGAACAACTGGGGTGGCATTTTGGGACCTGGAACGAATTAATGGCATTTCATTTAATTTCAATGGGGAAAATTGCTTTGAGATACGAGCATTTTGACATACGAGCAAGGTTACGGAACGAATTAAACTCGTATCTCGAGGTATCACTGTAGAGGCAATTCATATGTTTCATATACGCTGTTCGCAGTTCCTCTGACGGTTCTTGGTTCGATGACTGAGCGTCATTTCTATTCTACTGTGTATTTCAAAGGGGGATAGCGTAATCTTATTTTAGGAACTTCCCGATAAGATACTGAATTGAAACTTTGGAACATGTCAGAATGGCACTTATCTAATATTAATATGCAATTGTTTCGCACGATCGGGTCCTTAGTTCGTCGCCAGGAGGTCTTTTGCGCGAAGTTTTGAACAATGTTTTGAGGAGAATCGAACTCACGGTCATTTGGCAACATTTCTTCCATAAGAACCATAGAATACTACCTCAGCTTCAACCTCCGAGATTTTGGTTCCTCCATCTTTTACTGATAATTGCCTCAAAATGATTTTCAAAAATCTGCGCAATGCATTTTTATGGGAAAATTGCGATTTTTAGGACATTCTGGTATCGAACCCATGATAGCTAGCGTCGATGTCTGAATTATTCTGGCATCTACAGGCCAGTACGTCGTAAAAATCAGACGTCGACGGTGCTTGTGGAACATGGTCAGAATTCGTATCCCCTATAAATATATATACTAAAGGTAAATTTATTGTTTTTTATTTAGAAATGGCTGAATGAACAATGATTTTCTTATACCACATGCTTTCTCATTGAATAGAATCTCAAAACTAATATCTCATCTCTGCACATATCTAGTGATATACTATTTTTAAAGAAAATCTTTTCATCAAAGCAGATTTTCATACATAAATACTGCTGTTGATGAACTGACAGTAAACATAATGTGCACATACATTTGAAATCCATAATCATCCCTTCGCTAGAATCTTAAGATTATTATATTGTATAAAACAATCATATTCTACCTTGCAAAAAGCTTGGTATTACCTCTTTCAACAATTCATTGCACTTTCCCCCATCATTCTTCAGCCAGTATTCCAAGTAGCATATGCATGGTTTCAGATATACATCTCTCTAAATCAACATCAAAGAAGGGTTTTTCACTTTAAAAATATCACCTAAACTGAATCTTGCATAAAAAATTTTACCTAAACATTTTTAATGCCTGGAATCTTTTTTGACTTATAGTAATTTTTCTTGAAAAACTTTTTGTTCTACCCTAGTATGATTCTTGGATATGACTAAAGATTTAGCATGTTTTGTTTATATTCATGAGCAATGATAGGGTGTAAATTTTTTCCAATGTAAGTATTTGTGACATTCATGCTTGTTTTCACAAATTTTGTTGTGGTTTGTATTAGACAAATTATGGATATTCCTGGTGTAGGAGTATTTTCATTATGGTTTTGTGTTATGGACATATCTAAAGAACTACACTATGAATGTGTGGTAGACTTCTTTCATGGCCTAAGGATACACCTGAATGTGCAGAGGGGAATGGAAGGAGTAGGGGAGGGGAAGGGCAGTGGAAAAGAGAAAGTTTGTTCTTTCTGTTTCTGCTGAATAGACTTGTCCTCAAAGGAAACCGGGAAATGGACAAGTCAATCCTTAGGCCACAACAAGTCTGTGATTGTGGGATTGAAGTTTTTTTGATGTGGAGGGGATTTTCTATAAAAATTGAGTCTTGTTTTGTGTTTTCTCTGATACAATAAGTGATTATGATATTATTTTGGACTTCAAGTGTGAGGAAGTAGTTGAGCATTGAATTTAGTTGAAAAAGGTTTTAATTTTGGTCTTTTTGTACCTTTTCATTTGAACATCCCTCATAATAGTGTTGTTACTGAGCATTCGGACACGTTCCCATATCCAATTTATTCATTCATTCTACAAGCCAGCCATTTCACAAAATCTTCCACTAGCTCAACATACTTACCGAGTGTCTGAGTGACTTTTATCACACGCAGCAATCCTACAACATTCATCTTCCATTTATAACTCAGTTTCTATCCATTTTCCCCACCAATAAATCAAAGAACTTTTCAGAAAATTTCTTTTCATTTGACTTCAATCGGTACATGTAAAATACAGGACACAGCAGTTAAACCAAAGGGAATATAGCTATCTCTCAAATCATATAACATCATTTTTGTTATAACAAAACTGACTTTCCAATAAATTCTCTTACAAAAAATAATGTTGCAATAAAAAGCATACATAATACCTTCACAATCACTTGCATGATATACTGCTGCATCTATAAGAATCACATCAATTATTTTGCAGAATGAACCCTTAAACATTGCTTAATTTTGGTTCAAGATGTTCTCTGGTGGAGCTGATTCATTGGATTTTGAGGAGACTTCATCCATTCCTTCCTCAGAAGCTGCTTCACTTGTGAAAGCCTCAGGTTTGAGTGTTCAGCCTTCAATCTTGGCAAGTTTTCATCCTCAAATGCAGCATATGCAGCCTTCATCCTCTTTTCCGGATGCCGGTCAACCTCAGGATCTTTCAAGCTTTCAAAATCAAAGGATACTCATTAATCTGGTGGTAAATCAAGGAATGAAAAGCATTTGATCATATCTTCTAGACAATTATTAACCTACGACACTGAATGGTCTAGGTTCTGAATCAAAGATGTTACGCAAGAGTTAACGAAGGGATGGTTCATAAGCTGCCAATTTTTATTGAGTGCCTCTATTTTTATAGCATAGAGACTCCTGAGTCTTTCACATGACATTCTAAAAATCCACAAATTTGGAAAATTGGAGAGGATAGGAAATTGTGTTTGCATTTGATGAAAGTGGTCATACGTTTGATTGCCATTGTGTGTCTTGTATGTCACTTGAAAGCACTTTTCAAAACACTACTACTTAACAATTGGGGTTTTAGTCAAAATGATCAATTAACTGGTTTGATTTGGTCAAGAATTGTTCATAAATAAAACAAGACTTAACTTTGATGAATAGAGAAAATAAGTTTGCTTAGCTTATTTTTTTATATTTAACAACAATTCCAGCCTTAGCACCATGTTTCACCTCCACAAAGATAGAGCACATCCAAGAATTTCATGATTGTCTGATTGATGAAGATAATATTGTTTATGAACTAAAGCAATGTATTTTTTACTTAATGCATATATTATCCAAGGACGAGAGGAAGATACTGATATGGCTGTGAAGCAGAAAAACTCAAGGAGAACCAGATGTGAAAAATTACTCACATGACTGTGACCCGAGCAATGTTGATAATTTTTACACATCTGCTTCTCCTTGAGCATATTGTTCCTATCAACATATATTCTCTCACGATACAGGTAGTGTTTAAAGTAAGAATGATGTATTAGGTAGCGTGCACAGAATAAATACAACAGTACTGTTAAAGTTATTAGCAACATTAAATTAAAACAAAGAGAGAGGAAGTACTCTTTTGAGAAATTGTGCTGAAATGGAACTTAAATCACCATTGATAAGTTATTCATGCAGAACAAGAATCATCTACTTGGTCATCCAGCTAGTTATTTTGTAATGCACAATCAATGAGATTGAATTTGATACCCAGGCTAATGCAATTTTGCTGATGTCACCAATAAGAATAAATTCAAGCTTCTTAAAGCCTAAAAGATTTAATTAATTTTATCTATAATTTTAAATGGCAGATTCAAATTCTAAGCTAAAAATTTCAATAGTCAGACATTAATCATAAACTATCGGGACTAGAAAGTTTACCGGTTTTTAGCTCAAAAGATGTGTTTTAAATCTGTTAATCTTCCGTGCATTGTTTTTTTCTGACTTAATATGAAACAAAGGTGATCAACTTTACTTGGGAACAGAGCCCAACGGTCAACTGACTTTGACTGACTTGCATACAATCAGGGCACTGAAGATCTCTGTACAATCTCAGATTTCTGAAGAACCCCAAATCTGAATGCTTAAAACATTTCAAATTATAGCAAAAATCGATGAATACGGCAAATGAGTCAAATTAATGAGAAATAATGAGAAGATTTAACAAAATTATATACTCTTTTGCTACGCAACTGTTGCACTGTATGCATCCATAATCTCCAGCACAATGATATAAAAAGAGATATTAGAGCATTCAGATGGGAGAACTAAGTGAAAGTCGTTTTTTGATGCAGAGATTAAATATGTTCTGATAAAACATCTAATTTGAGGATTCATGTATGATTTATTACATACTTTTCGACAGTTGTGTGTATTTTTCTTACTCCAAAAATTCACTCTTCCCTAAAAACATCAAATAAAATGTTATTCTCGTCGAGTGAAGAAAATATTATAAAGTTTTCTCCTCCTACCTCAATATTGATAATGCTTCATCAACAGTTCTAGCCTCTTCTCCTTCTGTTTGGATGAGGTTCACATTTTCCTCCAACGGTGCTTCAGTCTGAGTAACAGGAGCTTTCTTTGCCGCCAATGCCTTGTCTCTTTTTTCTTTTTCCAACTGCGTTTTAATAAGATAAAGAATTATTTGTGTAACGAAAACACAAATAGACAGAATCTGATGCGCTGATTATTACCTGGATTTCGGCTCGAGTGATTTTGGCTAGCGTCGGTTTTCCACCAGTTTGAATTTTACTAAGCTCATCATCTAGTAATAGCTTAGCTTCGGCTTTCTTCTCTAGTTGTTCTGTCTTCTTTTTCTCTTTTTCTTCCTAAAAAAATGATCAAACAACCTCAAACAGGGCTTGACTTCATCGTATTAAATAATTTTCTAAGACTAATGAAGGAAAGTGCTCTTTCTTTCACAACTTTCAGTTCTTTCATTAGAGGCTTAAGAATACAGGCTTATCGATTGCGATTAATTTTGGATACCATTAACCAATACGGACTTTAAAGGGGAGCAAGTTTTTTTTAAATTTTATTCAACTTGATGGATTTATTAGGTTTCTCTGAAAACTTCCGAACTCGTAATGACAACATTCAGCAACTTGAGCTCTACTTGACAAAAGCACAATTAAGTTTTAAAGAGCTGATTTTATTTTGTAAGGCCTTAAAGTATTCACATACATACTGCATACCTTTCTTTGTTGCTTTCGAAGGACATGTTTATCATCTTCTTTCCAAAGCTCGTCCTCTAACTTTTTAAGTCTTTCAGATTCTTCTTTTTCTTTTGCTGCATTTTTACGAGCTCGAGCAGCAGCAGATTTACTATTTTCTCCTACAAATTTTTTGGGCATGGGAATCTATTATTAATTTACCTACAATATCGAGAAATTGGTGACTATTTCCTTACATCGAAATTAGTGTGAACCCCACAAGTACTGCGGATATAGTGCTTACTTTTTTTAGGCGAACAGTTGATTTTGAGATAGAGATGACTGTCCAGCGCCCGCAGCGGCTAATTTCATTGTCTGGTTTCGTTATTGTTGGAAAATTATACATCCAGATTTGTGTTTTGTGCAGTAACATTTTTTTTTCAAAATTAAGTTAAAATTCTTCTATTTAAATTAATTTTTTGCTGATGTTTTTATTACGGCTTGATTTGGCATCTTGACGTCCTCTTTTATCCCTGATGAAATTTCTAATTTCCTCTTTGTTTTCGGTAAACCTTTTTCATTATGTCATGGATTATTCCCATATGTGATTCAGAATTAATATTAATTCAACACAGTTACCGATTATTTTTGTGATTCTATGTGTTATATATGTACTTAATCGAATTTTATTATTATTTTATTCGGTGTATATTTCTTATTGGTAGGATTTGTATCTTATTACTTTGTGTTTTGTGATTTTTTATCAACCTTACCTTAGGCACGATAAGAACTTATATATTTGCTCTGTGGAAGTTTCAGCTCCTTGAAGATAATTTTATTCAGGAATAAATTAAGTATCACAGAGAAAGCTAATCTCTATTTAGAAATTCTTAATGCATACATACGACTAAATTATATTTTATAAAAAATATTTGTTATGAGGTATTCATATTTTTATTATTATATTATTTAATATGAAGATAAGGAGAACTTAGATGCAAACTATGTCAATTTTTAAGTAAATATAAGATGAAATGTATGTAACATTTTTAAAGGATATGCCGAAAGTGTATTCAATTAGAATCTTTTAGTAGAGATCTAATGCTGAAAAGTTATTAGTTATCTGGTTGATTGAACTGTTGCTTTTTTATCTATATGAATTTTCTATCTATTTAAAAAAATATATCAAAATATCCCACTTGCAGGATGAACCTTTGCATATTCGTCTTCCTATTTTTGTGGTATCCATTGCTTTTTCTAAATTTAAAACTCCTATTTCTCGAATTTTTAAAATTCTGTGTGACAATCTGTTTAATATGTTATAATTATAAGGTTTTCTCATCATGTTCCTTTAGAAGAGATATCATTCACCGACATAGACCGAGATCTATATATTCTGAGATACATAGTATCTTAGAAAAAAATGGCATGTATAATAATTATACCAGCCAGATACAATTTGGACAGCCAAATTATTGTGTTTATCAGATATTTAAAATAAATAATGATGAAAGTTATTAGGTAGGAAAAATTAAATTTGAGTAGTCTCTGCAAATTAGTTATGAAAATATGATTCCTTCTTGTTCAAAACAAGCTTCAATACCTTCTGATATAAAACTGTCAGCATCCTTTCACACTTTCAAGAGGAGATGCTTATCTTCAGAAATTAAAGATCTACTAATAATCCACGGGTATTGTAAAAATCTTCCAGCTACAAGGATATACCCATAGTAAAAAAATCTCCTAGGGTAATAGATAAAGAATCTCTGAGGAGTATTTTGCTCGGGTCATGAATAAAAACATTTAAGATGTTTATTATTAATTTAATTATTATTTAAAGCTATGAACAAGAATTGTCAAAGTTGTGTAAAAACCTGTATGGGAAGATCTAACTGGTTTTCTGTTGAATTTGGATTGAAGCAGGGTAGTGTTCTCTACTCGCATTTATATTGGTGATAAATGAGGTTATTAGAGACATGATGGAGATATTAGGAGGTGATTTGAAGTCTGCCTTGTTTGCAGATGATCTGGTGGTTTGAGGTAATGATACTGCAGACAAAAATCAATAGCTGGAATGAAACATTTGAAAAATAAGGAATGAAGGGAAAAATCGAATTGAATGTGCAACAAATAGAGACTATAAGGAATTTTAGATAGATAAGAAGTGAGTAGTCAGAGGATGGTAGAATAAACACAGAGATTGGACATTGATTAAGAGAAGACAAAGGATTCTATCAAAGCATACGGGGCTTGCTCTGGAGAAAAAAGTATATTATATATAATAAAATGTAAGATGTTAATGTTTACTACGTATCTGGTGCCCATCCTAACACATGCTTCCAGTACATGAACAATGACAGGTCAAGAAGAGAGCAAGTGATGGAAATGAAGTTTTTAAGGAGCAGTCTGGGGAAAATATAGGTATAGAAAGGATCCAAATACAGATTGAGAAAATGAGATGAAAATGGTTTGGTCATGAGAATGAATTAATGACAACTACCAAGAAGAGGATTTGAAGAAAAGAATAAAGGGAAAAGACCAAGAGGAAGGACATGATTAAAAAGGTATAAGGAAGCTGGTGAAAGATGCTGTGGGAGGATAGAACTGACCGGTTGATGGTCAGACCGATGCTGGTCATTGGTCTACAGACACTCTACCCTGACAGAGTTAGGAAAAAAAGGGCAAAGGATGACGATGACTGTAACCTGAGGCATGTTGACAATTTTTTCGAATCTGCATCTCTTTGAGCATATATTTTATATCAGCATACATTCCCTCATGATTCAGACATATCTTAAGATACATCTGAGCATTAGTGAGTTAATTGTTTTTGTCATTGTTCGTTATTTTATTGGATAATTCAATAATATGATTTTATCTTTTGTGAAATTTCCCAGGCCTTTCTTTTTATAAATACTTTGCCAAAATTGCCAAATAATCATATAAATATCTGTCAGCATATCTACTTAGGCTAACTATTCTTCCTAGGCTACTTCATTGATTTGAACCAAATGTACCATAAAATACAAATATTTCCTGTTTGCACACTTATCCATCCACAGATTACCAAGATTCACAGAAGTTTTAGACACGACTATTGCAATGACACACTTGTTACATAGACTTATAACCCTTGCAAACCATCATGTTTCGGTGCTCTGTCTGAACTGACTGATGCCTATACTGGTACTCGCAACATTGCATCCACCTCCTCATGGATAGTCTATTATTTGATGAACTAAGAGCTGCAATTTACTTCTTTTCCTACTATCTTATCGTTCTTGATTGATTTAAGTTGGTGGGGTCAAGTTATTGTAGCAGGTTATTGCCTATCCAACATCCGTAACATCTCTGTATATTTGGTGTTTTTTGACGAATTTTGCTGAATTAAGAACCACATTTCCTCATTCAAACTCAATAAATTGTTAATAATTAAGAAATACTAGCAATGTAATATTTTGCCAATTGGTCAAAAATTTAAATCACTTCAGAAACATTGAAAACTCATCAGAAAAATTGCAAATTTTTGACATTTTTTTACAAAAACTTCAAATTTTGAATAAAAATTGCAGCCTCAGGACATTGTGTGATTGAGTTGAAATTTCTTATGGCTTATAAGGACCACCAACCACAAACTTTAAGTACCAGTTGCAGACCGATTAAAAAAAAAAAAAGTTTTATGATCCACCCTAATGTATGTATGTACATACATTGTATCTTACGAGATGTTTCTTATACCATAGAGAAAGATATACTTACTCTGTGCTTATACCTAATATTACCATTTTTTACTCCAGGTTGCTTTGAACTTTATTCTTTAGAAATGCATGTAAAATTTGATTTAAATTTGGAAGATTTATGTAAATGTAATGAGTAGTAGTTGTAGAATTTTAAATAGTGCTTCTTCATTTGAGGTCATTTCATATGTGGGTTCCCTCTGGAAATCCAACCGCTCTCATCAACGTTGAATGCACAACCCACAGAGCTATCCATCATCAATCTTCATGAAAAAATTTTAATAATAATAATAGTTTATTTATGGGCAAAACTTGCCCTTTTAAAAGTACCCATATACGATGTCTGTACAAAAGAAAAGTAAATACATGCATACACAATGGTGTAGTAACTTTGCTGTAAAATTTAGATATGAACAAGAAAAAATAGTATAGGTCCAATAGATCTATCATTAAAAGTTGTTAATAACTAACATAATAGTTTTCTTAAACTATTTAGAGAAAGATCAAAAATATCTACCTCATAACAAGTACTATTGAATGAGTATGTGTAGCAGTAAAGTGGGAGATAGTGTGGGTAATTTATTTTCAAGATATGGGACTTCAAACAACTTGATGCTTCAGTTTGATACATGAGGAATTTTAAAAGTTATGAGAAATAAAATGTAAGCACAGGATGCTAGATTATTTAACATTTTGTACATGAAAGTAACATTAATAATATCCTTTAAGGATCTGAAGGGTAGGCAAATCAAGTAGATTCATAATGACCTTTTAATTTTTCTATATTGAATATGAAAGATACTATCCTGAGAAGACCCTTTCAAGTGAATGAGTATCCTAATGATGATATGGTTTCTAGAATTTTGAGCTCTACTCAAATTCCAGTCTTAGAAGGGAGGAGTACAGTAAGTTATGGCAAAGATATCATTGAAATCATTGCTCATTAAATATTCTATTAAAATCTTCTCTGAGTGGAGATATCCTGGATAGAATTAATTTTTTTGTTTTAAACGAATTGAGCGATTTTTGATGAATTTAAAATAAAATCAACCATTATTGCAATTTCAGTTTATTTAGCTATTTTTCTATAAGACAGTTTTGATAACTGGAAAATGAAACAGTTACCATATTTTCATCAAAGTAGTATGTACATATATATTTGATCGCCAATATCATGAATTGGAACTTTGGTTTAAGAAATTCAATGGGCTGAGTTCACTAACTTAAAAAATTACAAATGAGGATAGTAGTTTCTCCAGGCATATCGGTATCGTTTTAATTCAACAAGTTAATTTTTTAGAACTCGTAATACTCGAGAATTCTAGAACTTACAGTAAAACTTTCGTTGGTAAAAACTCTATGTACTTAATGTAATAATTATTTTTATAACTAAAAATTCGAAGTTGTTGAGTAATCACTACATTCCCTTTGATTGAAATCATTTGCCAAGTAAAATTGAATTTAAAAGCCCCCCCTCATCACTAGCGACGCGTTTATGTTTGCTTTAGAACTACTCAAATCTAAGCTATCAAAGGGGTCATGTGATATCACTCAATGTGACTCTATTATCAACTGGTGTGAGGTTATGGTTTGGATGTGCGCTACTGTTTTCAAGTTTTCGGTGTCGTAGTTATCACGATGAACAGGAGAGTGTCCCGTATATCAGTGATTCTGCCCGTTTGATGTTGAAAATTTTGATTCATTTCCCGTACGCTTTTGTTTGCAGTGAATTTTATCTGTTAAAAATATTCACTAGATATTAATGGAAATATTGTGTAGCTAAGAAATTTAAATACTCGACCCATGTCGTTACCCAGAGCAAATATGTGTTGTTTGAGACGTTTTTTCTTGGCAAGTCGTTTTCATTCTGCATTTTTTCATCTTGGAAAGCACTGCAATGGCAAATACGAAATCTTAAAAATCGATGAAACTCGAGAAATCGCGTACAAAAAAACATGGGGTAGCCAACAGCCAACTATAGTTTTGGTTCCTGGATTTATGTCAAAAATGGAAGGTATCAAGGCTCAAGGTTTGGAAAGATATTGCAGAGATCAGAATCGGACATTTGTCAGGTGTGTAGTTCATGATGTACTGTAGTTGGGTATATTTGCTTCAGTGATGTGAATATGATTAAAAATCTATCATTTACTACGCTCGAAGATTTGATATCGAGGGTTTAGGTAAGTCACCAGGTGATCCCCGCACCATCCAGATGAAACATTGGATCGAGGACTGTGAGCACGTACTGCATAAACTCACCGAAGGACCAGTTGTTCTAGTTGGTTATAGTATGGGAGGATGGGTATGCATTATTTTTTATCTTGTAGTTAAGTGAGATCCTTTTAGCTTTCCTAAATGATCTGCACAATCAAGTAATTCTATTCTCTGCACCTCTAATTCACATATTTTTAGGATCTTTGAAAAAGTCTTGTATATCCTTATACGTATACAATGGTACTTTTTTATGCGTAGCTCTCCTTGATAACAGCTATTAAAAATCCAACGAGAATTCACAGCATGTTATTGATTTCACCGTCATTGAATTTTATCTGGAAGTTGTATGTATTAGCATACAATGAAGCTTCAGCCCAAGTAAGTAATCGACATGCATTATTCTTGAGCATCGTCGAGGGCCTTTACGTGATCATCGTGATGTATTCATTGTTCTAGGGAAAGGCGCGATTGGAATCGGGAAAGATATACAAATTTTCTAATCAGTATTTGGAGATGTTCCTGAGGAAGGATTTCGCAGAGAAAAGTAGAGAGCATGAAATTGATTTGACGAAACCGATCGACACAAGAGTTCCTACCCGAATCCTCCATGGAATGAAGGTGAATATACACAAATTGCATCCGTAATCTGGCCAACTTTGTGCCACTGCTCCGGTGTTTAATACAATCCTCCCAATAAAGCAGGAAGGCAATTAACTTTTTGCACCTTTGCCATAATAAGTTTAAGTTTTAACTTTTATTTTGAATTTTAAAAATTTTATCAAAAAGATCTATAATCAACTTGTGCACTAAACATTGAAAATCAATCACTATTGTGTTTGTCAGCATGTGATTCGGAACTAAACAGTTATTTAACTTAAAATTATAATAATATATCAGAAGTGCACATTTTTAGGGAAAATTTATAAAATATCTAAGCAAACATTTTTAGTATAGATTAGTGAAATTTTATTCACCGATGATGATGTTAATGGTTATGGGTCAACTTGATTTAAATCCAACTGGTCGGTATGACAACTCGGTGAAATAGCAACTTGACAACATGCTAAACTTGCAGTACCCATGAAACCAGCACCGCGGAAACCTTCGCAGCAATATAACATGCTTAACTAGTTGGATATGTTGTGAAATTTATAAAGCAAACATAAAATAAAAATGTGTTCACAGAAGAATTCATGAATATTTGTCAAATTAGCACATACTGTCATTTAGGTACAGCAATTTCCACTAGATTTCTGCAGTACTTTATTTTTAATTATGTTGCTGAAAATGATCTTTGAACACTTTTATAACAATGCTTTCTGAACATCTTTGGTATAGAATAACAATTAATACTAATTATATCAAGGATAAGCTATCTTGTTTACAGAAGATAGTGTTAATATTAATAAAGTTCCATCTGTAGAAAAAAGATCTTCTATTATTGAAAAAATTGAAGTAAATATTATATAACTGGTTAAGCATGTCACTGAGTTGTATTACACTGACAGTTTGTAATACACTGATATTTATGAGCTGTCCTTATGACCTTTTGTCTTACACCAAGTTATTGCTGAACCATTATAAATGTTGCCACTGCTTACAGCATAGACATAGTCAATGAGAAAATTTATTTCAATGTGTTAATAGTTGTTTGCTGCTGTTATTTGATTTTTAGCTCATTAGTTGTGTATAGGTGGAACTTCATCCTCAAAAAGTCTCCCAAACAAAATCCAGAGGCCATGATAAATGTTGGGGCAAGTGCAATTTGATTTTCATCTATTACTTGTCATTGGGGAGGGCCAGGGCTTAGAATACATCCTCATTCTAATTGTTGAACATTCATGCTGGATTCATGGGAAATATTGCTTTGAAATTTTGTATTAACACTAGACATAGAATCTCTTCAATTATCTGGCATTGGAAGCTTGGTAAAACACTCATCATTTGCAGACTTTTATGAAATTACCATTACATTAGGATGTAATAGGCCCAATTAAGCAATTTTTCAGCAGACTGAGTGAAAGCTGAATTATGAGCAGAATGGCTTTAGAATTAGATTGCATAATGCTGTGAGCCTTTTTGACATGTATCGTTGTTGTGTTTTTGAATGGTGGTCTGATTTTTGGACAAATTACTTCTTGTTACTTTAATTTGTACAATGAAATGATTTTTACCTTGGGAATAGACAGTAATGGGAAAATAACAAATTTTTAATAGCAATAATAAGAGCGTGCTACAGAGCACAATATCTCCACAAAACATTGCACTCCCTTTCAGGACATTTCCTTCTTGAAAGTACTTTTACTATGTAACATATATCTTACTTAAGAAACATTATATTTTATTTTTAGATTCCAAAAATTAGAACCATGTAAAATTTGCGATTTAAAATGCTTTATCATGAAACAGGGCTCCCTCTGTTATATCCCAACAAACTTAGCTTCATTTTTGGGTGCATCATGGTTTTGAGAAGTTAAATAATCATTGAATAAGGTTCAGTACAGTCACATGAGATCATACATTTATTAAAACATAAAAGTTTTAATTAAAATTAATCCAGTTAAACTACCTTAGCTGTGTTTCATTATCACCCAATCATAAACATATTTTGTGTTGATGTCAGATAATCACTGGTTTTTAAGAGATATTTTTAGTCTTTGAATGTCATGTATACTGGCATTTGTGGTATCTGAGAATGAAAAAGTTGTATATTATTTTGCTGTGAGTGCTTTTTTATGAATACTTCCTTTATTTGACTAAGCAAATGTTGTTTTTTGAAGGATGGGGCTGTTCCGTACACTTCCTCTTTGAAAATTGCTGAGATGATTCAAAGTGAAGACGTTGATGTGGTTGTTCGTAAGCAAGAGCTCCATCCTTTCAGTGATCCTGAGGATTTGGAGTTGATCTATTCAAACCTGACTCAGCTTCTCAGGAGATATCCCGTCAATGACCCCCGTACTGATTATAGGAATGCTATCTTGAAACTGACTTAACTTTTTCACTCACAAAAAATGCAACTGAACATGTCTTCCATATTTAATAAAGCGGGTATTTTTATCTAGCTTATTGAAAATTTCTCTCTTTTAACTGCCGTATATACTCGTTTATAGTTCAACACCAGTTTTATAGCTGTAGAAGTAGATTTTTTTACATGCCTCTAATGCAATTTGACCCTAGTATTACATACTCAGGTATCCCAAATTTTGTTAACTGCTGGTATTTTATATTTACATTTATCAAAGCTGATTGGATTAATGAACGTATGATGCTCATTAATTTCCCTTGCCAATAAATTATATTTTGTGTATAAACAAATCATCTTCTACAGAGCAGTTTCGAATCTTAGTGGGGAGATTTCTTTTGATCATTTATCATTCTATCACTGTGAAATGCTTGTAATTTTGTGACTTGCTTGCATTTTTCAATTAGGTAGCCTCTTTTTAATGTTCTAGTCCAGGGGTCTTTCCATCAGCAGGCAATAAGATAGGCCACATGTCAACCAATGTCATGTTACCAACATTCAAGTTAATCATAGATATTTTATATGAGGAAATGAATTAATTTTCTAAGTAAGAGATCATTTTCTGCTTTATTTTTTGTTTGCAACGTAAATGATTTAAATAGGAATCAGGAAGTGCCTAAAAGTGCCACTAGAAGGCCATATGGCAAGAAAGCCATCTGAGGATGGAACTTAAACATTGTACACATTTGGAGCTGATGTTTTAATCTCATAAAAAGTATCATTCTTTGGCATCTCCTACCTAAGGTTTTACCCATGCTCTGTCGAACTCAAGCCATATGCAAGCATATACAATATTTCTCCTCTCCCTTCCATTTCAATTCACATGATGAGTTGTTAGGTATGTATAAGAAAGTGTGCTGAGCTATTCTTGAATATTTGCACAAAAGTGCATGAATCAAACCACTGTGTATAGTTTTTGTCCAACCACTGTAAATTGGTAAACAAAATTTTCAGTATTAATCTTGGTGCTTTCTCTATTCTTTTAATTTTGTTTGGTCCTCTCTGAAATGATCTCAAGGCAAATGTGTCAAAAATTTTTAGAATACGATTAGGAATTTTATTCTAAAATCCATTCAAATTATAAGTACCCCTCTTAAATATTTTAATTATAAGTGTATAAAAGTGTCTTTGATTTTCAGTAGGTGTATTTCTACATACTGTAGCACCACCACAGTTTCACAATATGACATAAATTGATGAAAAAATGACAAAAACTTTTTAGTGTAAAGGATACAAAAATATTAATTATTGTAAAAATATTGACTTGAGGAAACATCCTGTCATGCCACTGGTGCTATAAATGAGAACTGGACAAATGCAGATTTGAATGCAATCAATATTTTAATGAGAAGCAGAAGTTTTTTGTAGACATTTTATCACTTAAAATGTAGAATGGATGATATATTTTCAGCTCTCAGAAGATTTTTTGTATTTTTTGCTGAATTCTATCAGAATTATTCTTTTCTTCATTGATTTGATTTTATTGCAGTGAGCTCTCCATCTAGCATATCCAACTGGGATATATTCTTTAAATATAAAAATTCAGAAGATGAGGATGAATGTAGATGTTACTGAGAAAAGATTGTCAGGTACCTTAGATTTGCTACAATATATGCACAACATTAGTCAATGAAATTGAAATCAGGGAGTGACATTTTTGAACATTATATTTACAACTGTCACAATGTATAATTTAATGTATTCATGTAGCAGAAAACATTTTATTAGGTCCATTTTTTGAGTGGCATTATTAATATATACTATTAATACTACTGCTACGATGTTGAACTCTAGCTGAGACCCCTAAATTTTTACTTAAAATGGTGGAAATCATAAGAGTTGAGAATGTTAGATGGAGAGTTCACCATTTTTCTATTTTTCCAAAGTGGAAAAACTGGTGCTCATTTTGTCACTCTCAGATGTGACAGTCTATTTTTCTTTTGGTTGGATGTGCTGCAGCTCTAATTATTTCTTAAAAAGCAGTTCTTGTATGTTTGATGGTGCAAAGTTGTTGATTTATTGCCATTAAATGGAATGAATATAAAAGTTAAATGGATCATTAAAGAAAGCTGTTTGTTCTTCTAAGGAATGAAATTTATGTTCGCTAGACTAATTTGTTGCTCTGAGTTTTTTGATTGGTTATAATGTGGTATGTTTGTTTGCCTACTGGTTGACATTGTTTTTGGTGGCATTTATATATTTTGTGACCTCATTTTTATCTTGACGTCATCTGATGACTATAAATTGGGTGCAATATTAACAAAAGCATTTAATGTATGGTTGTTGAAAAAGCAGGGTCTGATTATTATACAAAATAAAGTACGCTTTCAACATTGATTGATTTAATTAATGCTTCTTAGGGTTCTGACAAATTTTCCTCAATTACACTCCTGCATTGTGTATTATATTATTGCAATCTCTTCCTTATATGGTTAATAATCAATATGATATGGCCAAATACAACTTTGTGAAAGGGAGCCATGCTAAAAGATTAAAAGAAAGTTTTTTAATGTCAGAGAATACGAATTTATTGTAAAAACTTGTTCTCTTCAATATAAACTGTCTACTTACCATGGGAAAAACTCAAACATGGACATTTGTCACGATAAATTCTAAGTCTGTGAAAAGTACAAAGTTTATTTTTTATCCTTAAATTCTTATCATTGCAAGTCTCCCATGTTTTCCAAATCCCTTATTTAATGTCCTTTCCTATTTTCTCAATAATTCTGTGTGTACTGGCACTTGGTTTCATCCAAAAAATTTTGTATGAATTTCTTTGTATATTTTCCATCTACCTATATATTTTGATTGTTTCTATTGACATTAATGTAGAAGAATTATTTGATTTATTTCCAGTAATAATTCCGTTATTCTAATACTTACTCATTTGAAAGTCAATTCCAATAAATTGATCATAAATGCTTAGAAACACAAATTTGCTTGTGATATTGTTTTTAAATTTTATCCTAGAAAGACTTTCATCTAACAGAAAAAATTTCCTTTCCTCTTCACTGATTGTGATTATTTTATTTCCTTATTTTCAAATTCCCTTTTTAGAGTTGAGCGAGTCATACGATAACAAAGTATCCTCAAGGAATTAGGGTTGATAATTGATTGAAATATTGTTATTTGTATTTTGACTTAAATTTAGAAATTCAAGTTCTCAAACTTTGTCCTGAGTTAAATGATCTCAACTGCATATGATAGACCTATTTCTATTGCATTGCAACTTGATAGATGGTAAGAAATTTGGTCAATTGCTGCTTTATTTTAATCTTTGAATGGATTTCAAGTTGTCAGCACATATATTATGGCTGTAAACTTTTATATAAAAATATTTTTATGTGAAATGAAATATCTACAGATGATAAATAACTAATTAATTTTTCACTGTATTGAGCTACACTGTATTGCTGGCCTGATGATACTGAGGTCAAGAGAAGGTTATCAATTATAGTATAACTTTGCCAATGGAATTACACCCAAATTAAACAAGGATTGAATAGTTAGTGATTTGAGAAGATGGTCGAAAGTTGAACAAATTGCTCATTGAACTTGTGAGTTCCCTAAAGAATCATTTGCATCAGATTTTCTTTGATGAAAATTATAACTTATTATAATCAGTAATTCTTTTAATCATAAAATTCACTTTACTGCAAAAAATTAGATCTGGAATTCAATGTAAAATCTCGGAACAAATTTGTTTGCAGCAATTGATGTTAAAATCATTTATGAAGATATGATAATATTTGACAAATATTAATTAAAAAAAGCAATTTCTAAAAGATTTTTTCATTCCTCTTATAAAAATTTCAATTTTAAATTGTCAGAAGTTAAGCTGGCAGATTTACAATCTATATGTGTGCCAGACTATTGATTTTATCTTGCTATATCTTTTTTTATTGCCAAAGCTAGCAT
Source organism: Pachydiplax longipennis (assembly GCA_036926295.1). NCBI lineage: Eukaryota > Metazoa > Arthropoda > Insecta > Odonata > Libellulidae > Pachydiplax > Pachydiplax longipennis. Next base: position 3,781,094 of record JAVFKF010000024.1, on the reverse strand, counting down.
CAGAAAGTTGAGCACTTGCCTAGAGGACACAACATTTAGCTTCAGTGTAGTGAGGTTTAGAAACCTTCATGAATCATTTCTTTTGACAAACCAGTCATATAGATTACTCAACATTTTTTTTGAGGTTATTTACTGTGTGGACTAATTTTATTCTATTGTAAGAGGTTCTGATCAGAAAGATTTCTGGTAAATATCTCCTTTGTGAAATTGTATGAATTCTGAATAGCAAGTTTAATGAACTAAGTCTATCACAGGAAAATAATAAATTTTTAAGATTACTTTACATTTGCCTTTGATCAAAACAATCAATTCTCGTAAATGATTATGCTACAATAATGATGTGGGCAATAGTAATGATATTACCATATTAAATACTATTTATGCAATGAATTCTAATGAACACCAAAAATGTTATCTCATGAAAATAAGTCCCAATATATAGTATGTTTTACAAGTATTTATGCCGTCTATTTAGAAGAGGTTCATGAATTACCTGGATGCCATTGCATTATAGTTTAAAATCTCTCTTAAATGTATGATATCCTGTGCAATATTCAATAATTTTTTGGAATTTGCACACACCAAAAATTTCATTCATTTTTCACACATATTGCATTGTCCTTACATTATAGCTTACCTTATTACAGAATGGTTAATTACTTGTTATTGTTAGAGATAGTGCAAAATTTTCTTCCTTTAGATGATAGTTTTGTTTGAAAAGAATTGAACTAAGCAATTTAATTTGAATGTGTTATCTTCTTGAAGTTCACAGAGATATTCCTAATTTGTATAAATCAAATCTATTTTGATAGGTATGTGTAATATTATGTTTTCAAAGAAATTAATTGGTAACTTCATTTAAAAAACTTAAATTCCCATCAATTCTAACTCGACCATATCCTAAACTACCCTCTCTCTCAGCGACCTTTTTTCATCAATAAGATATCAAAAAATTAGCTGCGGTTTTTATGAATTCAGATGATTCAATGAGCAATTGAAGAAAAAAATCAGCCTTTTATGTTGGATTGTAAGATAGTAGTGACAGTTTCAAAAATATTAATATTGAAAAACTCATCATTAGCAAGAACAACAAAGCTTAAAAGATGTTCATTATGAGAGAACGCGGTGGTAGTCGATGGTTACATAAATGAAAATCATTTTAATCATTGTGAATTGAAAGTTAATATACCGCCCATCAACATCACCCTAGCCCGAACGCTACATTTTCGGCAAAAATAATTATAAAAGAGGAAAAATGATCATTCATCTTCTTCACCAGTAAGTTTTCGAGTCCTTACGAAAACATTTTGACAATCGACTTTGGGCCGCGGAAACCGGCTCTCCAGACATCTACTAAAATGGCAGTTATGCGATTTGAGCAAAAATCGCCGTAAAAATATATGTATACTTATGCCACTATAAATATCGCCCATTTGAAGAATCATTATAGTGTATGAGTTTTACAGCAATATTTCTGTTTACTTAGGCATGAATTGAAAGTAAACTTTGTAGGCGTAAGCAACTTGTTTATAGATTTCCTTAATAATCCGTTCTTTTTTATTTACATAGCACCTTGAGAATATTCTAGACCAATGACAAGAATATTACGTCGTTACAAATAACTAGTGAATTTCCAGGTCGAAAAGGAGGCAATTAATTTGATTTATACAAAAATGTACTACTTTTATCGTATACATCTGATCCTTCTGAATTATAAATAATTACATTAATCACTCTTCTCTAAATGCCGTTTCACACGATGCAATTTCTTGTACAAACGTTCTTGCAATTTTCAGTGCGTATAACGTCGTTATTTTGTTTTTTCGACGGAGAGCTGTCTTTGAACATCTAATCAAGTTACAATTCTTCGCCTTGCCGCACTACCCCGGGAAAGGCTGTGAATTACTTGATGCCTATTGTCCATTCACCATCATGAAGGCACAGATTTTTCCCATTTACAATGCATAGGCCCGTGTATTTCAAATGGGAGAAATTAGTGCGCCGTTGCAAAATTTGCGTAAAATTTTGGAGTTGGTCAAAATTGTTTTAATTTTTTTCATTATATAGTATCAGTGATACTACACATAACACCGTGATTATTTTTTCGCCCACGTGTGGGTCAATTTTCAATGAAAAAGGGTCTGAGAGAGAAAGAATGGCAAAAAACATCATAAACAGCTTTCATAGGATTCTACAATGTGAAAAATTAATAAAATAGCAATAGAACTTAGAACAGCCGCACGAAGGATCGAGGCCGGCGCCGTGTAATGCGCCTCCGCCGCTAGAAAAATTGTCTTTCTTAAGTTGTTTATGAACTTAAAGGGTTCGGACTTACACAGAAAATAAATTCATTACATTATAAGAAACTTTCTCGCTGGATGTTTTTACGTTGGCGAATTGGACAAAAAGTGGCAGGCGACTACTTTTTTCGATGCATTTTGCGAGAAATTCTCGACCTTTTCATCAATTTCTGTTGAAATTTCCCCTAAAATATTTTCACCTGACTATGTATTAACGCTAAAAGAAACAGAAAGGTTTGAAGCTGATATTGATATAAAAAAATCCCATGTTTCTTGAATCTGAGAATTAATGGCACCCGTTCCAAAAGAAACGGAACAAAACGCCGTATTTCTTTGAGATGTAACATTTTTGTTGTTTTTTGAGATTATGTTGTAAATAAACAAAAAAGAATCACGGCATTATGTGTGGTATCACTGATACTAAATAATGAAAAATTTGAAACAATTTTGACCAACTCCAAAATTTTACGCAAATTTTGCAACGGCGCACTAATTTCTCCCATTTGAAATACACGGGCCTATGCATTTTTAATTGGAAAAATCTGTGCCTTCATGATGGTGTATGGACTGTAGATAACCATCACCCGTATGTATGTGTTAGGGTGACCACTACGTCATCTGGGGGATGAAAATGGAACTAAAAGTTCCACAGAATTAGAACATGTTATAACTTCTTGCACGCAATTTTTGGTGCAATATGTCGCTTTACACGGTGCAATTTTAATTGCCCTATTTCTTGCGCCAGAAATTTCACGAGAAATTACATCGTGTAAAACGGCCTTAACATAGTGGCTTTACATTTTAAAAGAAAGAATTTGAATTGTTTTCTTAAGAAATGTTCCATCTAACGAATGAAAATTTATGTTGCTGATTTTAGATTTCCAGTTTATTAATGTTACCCTTACCATTAAATGTCGGTTTTCCTTCCACATACATTTTATATGGGCAATTTTTTCCCCACAACTATGAGAGTTGAGTTCAACAACCACCTTTGTCCCTAGGGGGACGGGTTATTTATACCCGCAAATTTAGTATATATAATAGTACATATAGTAGTATATATATTAAGTATATATAGTAATAATCTTTTGTCATTTTTGTCCGAATTCTCGCAATTCTGAATCGAATAAGATATTCTACGACCTAAGTTAGAATCTGTATTTAATTTTCTTTCTTTTGGTAAATGTTTCGATGACGTAGGACAATTATTTCTGATTAAATTGTGCAAAAGAAGAAAAGTCAATCAAAATGATCTTTAGGTGTATTTTTTATGGGAGATTTTTGGAGTCATCCAAGTGTCGAACCAAGGATACTTCGGACATAAAAATATCAATATGTAATGCTTAATTGGACCTTAAACGATTCCCAAAAAAATATAATTGTATCACGTCGGGAAGTGTGTAAAATTAATTTCCAAAGATTTCCTCCATGTATTTCTTATGGACTTACTGACATAATAAATGAACACACATTGGTGATAATTATTTGAGCGAATTTTTATAGTTTCGTGGGCATTTTGCTGAAAATAAACCTAATATCGTCCAGAGGACGGCGACATCACGGGAATTTTAGTCGGCTATTTGTCACCTAAAAATGGTTAATTTTTTGAAACGCAGCATTTAGAGAGCATTCGTGTCATTAAATGATAATAAAGAGTTTCTTTTAGCAAATGGGCGAATATCCGTCGCTGAGGAAGCAGTAAAGCAATCATGTTTATGGTGCTTGTTACGATACCTTTATTTTTTATCTTCTCTGCGTTTGGGAGAATTAACGCTTTGGCGCCAAATGTCCGCCATTTAGAGGAGCGTGACTATTGGGATGATAAAAAGCGTTCGACAGTTGTCGACGTCGAGTTTTCCAGATCGACCAATATTCTTGGCACAAATTACTGTTTCTTTACGTTTTATTCGCGGCAGAATTGCTGCATTAATTTTTGAATTTCAATTTTCCTGTAACTATTAATGTTACATTAACTTACAATTATTGCAACAATCAGTGGTTATCCTTTTCATTTCATACGTTACATTTTTCATTTCTTTTCTTGCGGGATATGAAAAGTTTTCAAAAGATTATTTAGAAAAATGCAATGACAGTAATAAAAATTCAATGTATTATAAAGGAAAAGAGAGGGAAACAAACTTGTCAAAGAAATTTGATTTAGTAATATACAATATCACAATAAAAGAGGTATAGCAATATGGAAAGGAGGAGAAGAATTTACAAGTATATAAGAAATGAAGCAACTATGGATTAAAAAAGAATGACGAAAAATAATTAAATAACTGATTATGGAAGGTTATTTATCGCTACTTCAGAATATTTAAATAATGAATCTTAGTTTAGTACCCATCCATGGCTTTCTTCTATAATAATCTTCGTGGTGCATATTTTTATTCATCCGATGACTCTAAGAAAGAAAAATTCCATGACTAAGGAAACATGGAAGAAGCTTTTGATCATCAATTTCACGCATTTCCTGACGAAATAAAGGAACGAAATTCGGGGATTTATTACAGGAGCAATGACCCTTTTGATATCTTTCTATCAAAATTACCCTTGGTTCAATTCCAGAGGACACGAGAATCCCCTCATAAGGAAGGAACGTAAAGGTAATTTTCATTTATAGCCCATTTATTTATATAGATGCACTGACGTATGCATAAATGTAAAAATACTGAAGATCGGGGAATAACAAATGAAGATCGTGAATAAAAATAATGAAGGTTTATAATTACAAAGAATGAAAATCTGGAAATGTAAAAAAATGAAAATCTGAAAATAAACAAAATGAAAATGTGAAAATCAGATATATGCAATAATTGATATACATTCTTATAAGTTAATTTCCGTCATTTTTGACGGGAGAATCCACTAGACAACGGTTTCAATAAATTTACTTTGAGGCATTATTCGTCCGATATTCTAGAGTTTACCTATATTCCTCAATGGATTTTGCTCGGGACATGAAGTCCTTCATGAATGTTTTGTTTCGTCTTTAACAGAAGACCTTTTACTTATCATCTTGCTCGTAAAAAGGCAGTTAAACTTCTTAATGATAAACTGTTCGCTTTTTTTATTTGCACTCTAACGCTTGTTGAGTTTGATTCAAGGGCAAGAAAAGTGTTGGATGATTTTGAATATGCTACTCGGCTGACCCGATTACGGTTTTGCTTGTATGGCGTCTTTATTTTGAGCAAAATTGTAATATCATAAAGTAAAACTCGTTTGAGACGCTCTCAAGATGCGGTTTTCTTACACGAAGGACTGCTATAGCCAATCAGTATCATCATTTCATAGATGAAAAACTTGTTACAACATGCACTTTTTACATTACATTATCATTTGCGAGTCCTTTGAAATACTAATTTTCTAAGAGTAAACGATGATATAGCAAAGTAGAGCTATCCATCGTCTGAGATATCTATTGTTTCTCAAGGCTGAATGTAGATTAAAAATCGCTTTTCGAAGGAAGCATATCGTATAAACCAGAGTGCGGTGTTTAAGTAGTGGGCGTGGTTTTGGTACACTCACGAGTACCTCATCTGGTGAAACTGCTTCATTGTGAAGTGAGAATTAGGAAACTAAGATTCTCTCTTTGAACGAAAAGTGGTCTATTCTTCAAAAATATGATGCAATGCAACCCCGCATTACACAACACCTCTTATACCGCTTAAGAAGCTGTTTTCGCATCGTTTTCGTGTTTTACTGGATGTGGATCCAGGGATATTATGATTTCGGGGCATTCATGATTTGCGTGAATCTATGCATCAAACATCAAGAACTCGCTAAAAATTAATTTATTTCAATATTTTTCAGATATTTCGCAGTGTAAAAATAAAGAATCGAACAGATTTTGGAACAATTACTCAAATCTAAAGCAGTTGATAACAATTTGACATTTTATTTCGACGGACACTAATCGAAACTCAAAGATTTAATAGTAATAATTTAACCATATCTATTCTCAGTGGCGATTCAGCGTGCATCCACTTATCGAATATTTATATTTTAAGTAATTTTTCCTATCGTTGATCAGTTCAAGAGAATGATATACATTAAAACCCGTTTAAGACGCTATCTCGCTTGATTCGCGGTTTTTCCCTCGGCGTTTTCTCCACACATAAATAAGACGCTCTGCTACTTGTTCATAACCCAGATATACCGCTTTATCTTTCATTCGCTGGATCCCATATACTTGTCGCATATTCCATATTAGTGAAATATCATAGCCCTCGCATCTACCGACAATTATTTGCTCCACCTTAAGTCATTTATTAGATTCATCCCAAGATATCCAACTGATTCGACTGCATTTATATTCTCATTCATGTGGGTTATTCTTACTCAATTTTTTCTTTTCGAAGAGATTATCTACGGAGTATAAGATTACTTAGCATAGGAGAAAAATTCAAGCGAACAGTGATTAAAAGCAACCTATAATTTTGTAATATTTTTGTAAAATTGTTTACGTTCAGCAAAATTGTAAAATTACGCTGCAAAACGTATTTAATGTGATAATCCAGAGGATATATAAGTTCTCTCGTATTACAGTTAATACAAAAGGCGACGTTTGTCTTTATTTGGAATGCAAACTGGGATTACTAGATTGGGATTTAAACAAAGGAAACTGTGTAATTGCAAGGTAAACTTAAGAACTATGCGAGACTTAAACGGGTCTCCAATGGTTCAATTCCCGATTGGATTAACGGAAGTATAACTAATAGGCCTTCCTTCTTATTGATTCATCCGGCGATTGGGTTTATTACGCTTGAATGCTAGTTTTATCTTTTCAAAATGGCAGTGTTAGAGAAAGTGTTTTGTTGTAATTTGAGAAGCAATAGGCACCGAAGTTTACTCTTGAAGTGTGCAAAAGTGCACAAACTGCTTGATGTTTCAATAGTACTTAGATTCTCGGAATTTTGCCGTCGTCATTTATACGGAGAACGTCGCGTAATCCCGAGAATCTACTTACCGATCTACTTATTGAATTCAGAGACGGTAAGTTCCTAGAAGACTTAGCCGATCCTTGTAGGTCGTTAGGTTTTATCAACTAAGTTTAACTCGCAATGACCTCAATTTCTTTGATAAAATTATTTGGGGTAATGATCTAATCTCCTTTTCCTGTACACACTCTTTATTTCATTGCCTTCTAAACAATATCTCTTCCTCCTTTTTCAGGTCCTTTTCTATAATATTCAGCTTTGATTTAGTTTTTTTATTATAATTATTATTATATTATTACTATTTTGTTTCACTGTTTTGATACTTAACATTGGATTTGTATTTTTCTTTTTTCTTATATTTGAATGCTTTTATGTGTATTTTGACTTTTGACTAATATTGCTAACTCGCTGTTAATTTTTTTACTTAGTTGCTTTTTCAATCCATTGGCCCGTTGAGTTTTCTATCAAATAAATAGATCTCCCTCTAGTGGGTGTAAGGTCCAGATTGGTACCGTATTATTGATTGGACTATTCATGTTGATGAGTCCCATTCAGTTGATGGAATTGGAAATTTATTGCATCAGATTGACAGAAAAAAGATATTTCCTTGCTTTTCATAAAAACTTCGGCTATTGTGTTCGTCTTTTTTTCCCAAATTCCATCTGAAGTCGCTGGACGAAGACAATGTCGTGCAAATAAAACAAACATCACTTCTAAGAAAGAAGTGGACGCAAGGCGGGGGAATCCCCTCAGTTTCATGATTATACTGAAATATTGCTGTTTGCGCCAGATGTAGTGAGTTGAGCGTTGTTGCAAAATTACATGTTATGTGTATATGTATGTACACACTTCTCTGCATCATCAATTTCTGCGTTCGAAAATATAAAATAAATTTCTTTTACCGATATTTAGAATCGACCAATTATTTTAAAACTCATTTTCTGGTGCTCCTCTGGCCATTCGTCTCTGTTGTGGACATCACAAATACGAAAATAGTTGCCAAAATTTACGAATACTTTACCACATATATTCCTTCCCGTCCTATAACAGATTAAGACAGTCTCATTCATGGAAATTTAAGTTTTGTTTAGACGTGCACTAATATGCCCAATATTACCAAGGAGAAGGAATATTTATACCAATCTCGGAGTCTACTGGCACGATTCAGGCCTTAGCGAAACCTTATATAACAGTCATTGACTTCGTTTTCTTCATGTCCAAATTTGTCCAATTAAAGGCATCTTCTTGGACGTATCTGCATTTGGGACATCCAAAGGCGACATTAAAGACAGGTGCATTGTATACTTACGCCAATCTTCACCTACTTCGATCTTTTTAACAGAATGATTTACCTATAGGCTTAAGAGGCTGAATTCTAGGGCCTCTTGGATAGGTGTCATCGAGAGCTCCTGCTGTAGAGTGAACTAATCAAATAAATTGAGGGAGACAATTATGGCAGCGTAATGAATGGTCTAACATTTAGATGAGCAATCCACCATTCTCAGGATTGTTTTATGGCTGTTAATATGTGGGGCGTATTTTTCATCTCTTTGCGGCGATGTATATAAGAGACGATGAATCCTAAAGAGATGCAGAGATGGGATTAGCGTGGCTTCTTGTGCTGCTCTCCAGTGTGGCGGCAGAGTTGTATTACCCACAGCAGTGGGACAATACGAAGGCCAACCGGACACTCCAGTTCTCCATATTCAGCAGGAAGAATCAGACGGGACATGAGGTTCTGCAATTTGAGATGGGGAAGTCGTCCCCGGAAATGCCCAGCAACTGGAAGGTGGACCTCAAGCACCAAATCTTCAATTACGGCGGAGTCTTGGCTTCGTACATTCACGTCTCTTTGAGCGGTAACTTTCATTCAAATTCTCTTTCTATACACTAGAATGGTGTCCAGGGATAAAGTTGGGACGGTAGTGAATTTCTTTGAAAAGATGTAACTGAGTCGGAATTAAACGCACATACTCGTAATATAAATGTACTCAAATCAGTTGAATATCTTTGGATAACTTTTATAAATAACTGAAACTGGAGCACACGCATCCGAAAAATCTGCGATACAAAAAGTAAAAAGCTCGAATTTATAAAGCGTCTCATCGTTATATGCGATTTCCGGAATATGAGGCAAGTATATGGAATCCAGCGGATGAAACGCGAACTCGAGAAATGGAACGCATAGCGATAAGTTTAGTTAAAAATGAAAAAAGGCGAGCGTTACTAAGATGCTTTTAATTGGGAATCCTTGTAAGAAAGGAAACTAGAATTTGCGAAACAATCGCTTGATAAATTTTGAGAAAGCACTTTTGCAGAGGACGTGCTATGAGAGCCCCTTTGGCTGATTAGCGTAAATGAGAGTCGTTTTAAGGACTCTGCGAACAGCAAAGAACACGCCGAAAGACAGTTCGCACGGTATAGATGGACTAAAGCAAATTTATGCGGTTTTCTCCACTTCCTCTTCATATCTGCAGCAACAATCCACTCTTATGGTGCTCAATCAAGTTCTTTCTATCTATTATTTTACTATTTTGATCGTATCTATTTCTTCCATGACTTCGTTCTACTTGCATAATATTTCTTATGTTTTCGTTTGCTGCTCTTTCTATTCTTGATGTCTCTATTTATACCCTTTTCTGCAAGTTTCTTTGTGTCAGTTCCGCCATATTAAGAAGTCCTTACTAATTGTATACATATTTGATCGAAACTAAGAATAAGAAATTAAATAGCATTCTGTGTTCATAAGAAAACAATATAACAATATCTAAATCATCCTAATATAATTAAAATAATAAAATTAATAACTAATAATTTAAAATTAAAGGCTGCAAGCAATGAAATAGAATTTATGCGTTTCTTCATTTTTCTGTTACACTTTAAGTAATGCATAACATACGGCTTCGATTCCGAGTCAAGAAGTATTTCTCTTTGAGTTCCGTTTTTAAGCAAATGGATCTTTTCGGTCTCGGTGTACGGTTCGGTTCGATGCTAAACTCGTAAGTTGGGGAATATATTGTATTAAGATTGACAGGAACATATTAAAATCTTGACAAAAAGAATTAGATCAAAAGTAAGATTTTAGTAAGCGCCACGGTTATTATATTTATTGAATACCCACCTTACATTCCGATAAGCAGTATGGAAATTTGCATAAGTATCTTAAGTGCGTCGAGCTTTTGGGATTTTGGCCACCTAATAAATATGAATTACTTCAAATTAACAGTACCTCCATCAAAGCCAGAAGATTACGAGCTATTCGCTGGGATCGGTTATTACAAATTCCACCACGACGACAGAGCGACTTTCGACGAAGCATTCGTCACTTGCGCCGAGGAAGGCGGGCATCTGATGATTATCAATTCGGAGGAAGAATCGCGAGTGGTGCAGATATTGTTCTCGAGGCATAGAAACGCCGGACCGTGGGCTTTCATTGGATTCCACGACCGACTAAGAGAGGGAGAGTACGTCACCATTTTCGGTAAATAAATAAATTTCAGTTTTATTGTGTGCCAAAGTGAGACTGTAAAGTTTCCTCTTCCGTTTTACCCATACAAATCATAACAATAAGTACTAATTATATGTAAATTCAAATTGTTAGAGAAAAAGATGAATGTAGTTGCGGATTTCAACCAAAGGAGAGGTAAGTTAACTTAAAAATAACAAAAAAACCCTTACTATAAGCTGGAAACAAGAGTAAAATCGTAGAAATAAAAAGGGTATGTCATGATCAGTCTAAGGATCAGCGTCTCCTCTGATGGAGCAATTCGAGATTTCGATGGAAGACTTTGGTTATTTCTCGGTTGACATTATTGATGAATTGTTAGCAGAGTGTGGAGCTCACATTTCTTTTAACCGATAATCGAATTATTTTTGTCAGTTTTCGCGGAACATCTTTTTTCGGAATGCCAGCGTAGTTGCTAATTTAGCGATTTTGTCGTTATGACAGCCACCAGGCTTGATACCGTTTTGAAATTACAAAATATACATATTTTATAATTATTAATTTATTTATATAATTTTATGCCGGCCGTGGTGGCGTGCCAGCGCGTTAACGCTCCAACCACACGGTCTCGGGTTCGAATCCCGGCTAATCGGATTTTTCCGGTTAGGGAATGGTTGTCTGTGATTGTCCCACGCCGATAAGCCAGGCTAGTAACCTACTTAAAGGCGTTAAAAGTTATTACTCAAAGTACCAGTACCAAGCCTCGATTGGGGCGTGGTACTGAAGGAAACAGGCATAAGCCTAGGAGGAAAGAAGGAAGAAGAAGAAGAAGATATAATTTTATAGCACTTCTTCTCATTCTAAAAGTCTAAAATTTTTCTTTCTTTCAGCGACCTTTGTATTTGGCACAACAACACGTTTGACCTACTTAAAAATTTAAATAGCTTTCAATTTTTACAATTCATAATAAAATGTACGAGGGGAGGTGATGTGGAAATCCAACAAAAAAGAGAGACGTTCTACTTTTTCCACCGAATTTAATGAAATAATTTTTTTTGTGGAAAGAGTACTCTCTTCTAATTCTACACGACTTATTATTCGTATTATTGATAATTGATTGATTAATTTTGCAATATTTGAACTGATATTCTATTTTCAGAAACTAATTTGACGCTATTATTATCCCAAAATTTATCTTTTATTAATTTTATCTATATTTTTTCACAATATTTTTGAATTTTAACAATATTTTGATGATGATATCAAAACGTAACTACACCAACATCTATAAACAAATCATCCAATTCAAAATACAACACAAATGTATTTGAGAAAACACATGAATGTCATATGATATACATTAATACCTAAGATATCCCTCTCATCACTAATGTTACCACCACCATGAATAAACACACACAAAACCTTTAGTCATAGGAAACTATTACACTTAGCTATAAATTATATATATATTATTAATTGTTTATAATATATACAATCATAGCTTATTTCTGATTTCAAATATGATTTTTTAAGGTACTTGAACATTCTTGGTGACATTTGATTTCCCCTCTACAAACCCATTGTTTGAGTGTTTTCATAAAAGATATCTTCACAATCCAGGAGAGCCGCTGAAAGACGCTGGATTTGCCAATTGGAGTTCTGCAGACCCCAACAACTACGGAGGCCATGAGAACTGCGGATCAGTGTTGCCAACTGGTCTTTTGGGTGACATCCGTTGCGAGGATAACTTGGCCTTCTTCTGCGAGTACGACCTCTCATGGATCGATTCTTGAGGAGCCTTTTTCGCTGCTTAAATTCTCGTTTTGCCCTTGCACTTGTATTACTATCCTCTATAAGAATATTTAGTTAAGGCTTGAAGATTCTCGCTTTGTCAATTAATTTGCTCCTCATTTGTTCGTTGTCATTCCTTTTGGAATAGTGATTTCAGGATTTCGGAGTTTATAGAGAAACTCATTTGCTATCCCCGATTGGTTTTGGAATATACTAATTCGGCCTCGACTTTGTGGTAATTCTCCATTACAAAAAAACAACAATAAGCACATATCTTTGCCACAGAACTTTTATAACACGACCATTTCGTAGGTAACAAGGCATCTCCCGTACGGTACATATATGTCAAAAATTCTATGTCCATCTCCTCCTCTTAACTCATACTCTCTCACACGCCTCATATACAGCGAACCTCATGTTTACCATTGGGATAAGACAGTTTTCCTTCATCGGCTTAATTAGCGATGGAAGGGAGCTTCATAACCAAAGTCGGTTCGATCCGACCAAATCTGTGAGAAATTTGGCGAACATTTCTTACGAATATTATGAGTTGTGATAAAAATTGTTTTATTTTAAATGCGTAACACGCCGACTTCTTTACAAAATATTGAACATATTCCGTTATTATTCGCCTCATTTTCCTCCAACTTGAAGTAATGCTCTGTATGTCCCATTATCTTGCCCTAAAATATTAAATAAATATGAATTCATCTGGCACTATCTCTCTGTGCTGTCGAACACTACATTTTTATATATTGCTATCTATTATAATATTTAAGAAAGTTTCGTTGTATTCTGCTTAATAAAGGTTCACGTGTGAAGTTTCTTACGAAAATCTATTCCGCGATTGACAGTTTCCGTTCTACGCGAGAAGATTGGGAAGATTTTCATTTTTTGTTAACTGTAATTTGCAACACCCTTACTTTTAAAAGCTTCGCAAATTGATTTGAAAAGGAATTCCGAATGAATTAAGGTACCTTGCCATCAAAATTTGGTCGTACTTGTAATATTTATGCATTGGAAAAATAAATATCGCTTATATAAAATTTACTACAGATATAGCGAAACAAGTTGCTCAAGACTAATGTTTTTTCTTCATATATAAAAATTCTAATCCGTCGCAAAAAAGGATTCAGATGAACGGAAAACATTCGATGCATGTTTAAATATTCCGATAATCTTCTCGATTTTGTTTCACTTTATTTACAGATATTAACGTAAAAGTATTTATGCAGAAGAAAAGTTAACGTAATTTTAGTTAATGCAGTAATCAAAATAAAGTTATCGTTGAAATTATTTAATTTACTTTAAGATTTATTATTACCACCGTTGTTTGTTGTGTGAAAATTGAAAGATTTATTAATAATTAGTTAATATTCAAGGCTCTCGTTGTATATTTGCAGAGCCTCCTGAAATCTCCCATAGTTTCGGCAACTGAAATTACTGTTCAAGTATTGGTTTCTAACTCTCCTACAGTAGGATTTTCTACCTAATATTCACAAGAAATTCATTTAATGCTTAGTTTTTATATAAAAATATCCTTCCTTGATGAACTTATACTTATCAAAACTTTCATTTGGAATGAAATAAGGTTTCAACTACTCACAAACAGCTTAGGAATGTGATAACAACCCAAATTATTTTCAAAGTGACACGATGCTCAATTTGAATTATATTTGCACTATTGTACATATTTACAATATCGAGTTTTTATATTTTGACTGTATGATAAATGAAGTTTTAAAATCTGATAGAATTGAATCAATGATCCTATAAGTGTTGGGGTGATGCGTAAGTGAGGGAAGATGCATATGTATCCGTTTAATACTGAGTTCAAGGAAATAAGCTCAAAGTGTGAGGTATAACTAAAAGATTAGCTTGGCTAAATACTAGATTGGCTAAATGTAGTTGTTTGTATAGAATCCAAGTTGAACTGCCATAAAATAACTGGGAGGCATATCATCTGATGTTTATACTAAATCTGTAATTCTTCTTGCATAGTTTATTTTTCTTCAGTATTGAAATCACGCAAGAAGCATAGAAAAGAAACTTAAATATTTAAATTGGCATAATATGACTTCTTGTTTTAGATTCACTAAAATAATTTTGGTTGAATTCAGTCACTAGTAATGTATCAAATTAATGAAATTTTCCATAAATATTTAAATTTTAAGCCATGGTTTCTTTCAATTGATGGATTCTTGTGATTTGCAGCCTGAAAGAGAAATATTTTGCCCTAATGGTTCATGGTAATGATTGACATTAAGAAAATGTGATTGGTTTCTCATTAAGTAATGTTAACACATAATGAATAATGTAAATGTTAAAAAATAAGATAAGGTACAGCTAGTTCCAAAAAAAACTTACCACCTAAGCCGCAACCCGCATAACAGGTAGTGAATTTCCTCCGAGCGAGCCTTAAGAAGTGTGAGAGAGAGAGAGAGAGGAAAAACATGGCGGAGATGGTCTGTTTGAGTCATAACTCCGCCTGCAGAGTTGAAATGGATTTATTTGCTTTATTAATATTGCAAAGATTTATTAGTATCCTGAGTTTGGTGGCATTGGCCTAGCAGAATAGTATTATAACAATACGGATGTCGTAATGCAAGAATTCAGTTATTATAAAATGGTTATAACGAATCAGTATATATTCTAGCATTGCTTCTCGCACAGAGGGAAACGTCGCACACGAGGTCCCGTTATTCCGAGGCAAACCCCCCTCCCCTCATAAAATTTGAGTCTGAGGGCGAAAGGCACGAGCAAGTCGAAGGAAATTTTCGCAAAATCTGCCTCTGAGCCGCTCTGAGCTTATGTTTAGGACTGAGATGGGAGGAAGAAAATTTCTGCGCAGTTTGAATCGGTGTCGGACCAAAAATGTATAGACCTCGAATTCGACGCTTTCGCTTGCAAAACTCTGCGGTTATAATTGGTGGTATTATATAATATAATACTAGCTAATATTATGCATCGTTCAAGAGAGCAGTTATTAGCCTTTAAAATTATATACCAAAGGAGTCTATATCGATCACCAGTTTTATCACAGCCTGTGTGAATGCAATCTACACAAGTAAAGTAAGGCACACTCATGGTCATATCTAGGCTATTACATTGATATGCTACATTAAAAAACAATAAGTAAATATATAGTATGAAGTCTTGAGGCATTCTCTGCGTATTTTAGATACATTTTGTTTCATTTGATAAGCATCGAAATTAAAATTCGATCGGTAAAAAATCAGTAAATTTTATCATCTATGCAGTTGGAATTTTTACTATACCGTCCAAATCAATTGAGAGAAAATGTGCTAGAATCGATTTTCCTCAATGAATAAAGATGACGGATACGAGACTACCATCTTTCACATTAATTTTGAATTAATTAATTAATTTTTTTCGGTGTCATTGAAGTGTGAATCGAATAAACTTGATTTCTTCTGTGGATTCCTCTTGAAATGGTTGCAGTCACAAACCATTACGTTCTTAAACATTCTTCTCGCTATATTTATCACCTTTAAAAGTTCTAAAATACACAAAAAGATAGTGCGAATGAGGTTTGGTCATAATGCTCATTGAATGCTACTGTTAGCTATGAATGTAAAATTTTCAATTAAATTTGAATGTATACAAAACTACCTACATTATTTATATTTCAATTGTTTATTATAATGTTTACAATTATTATAATGTAGAAAACGTTAAAAATACGCAAAATAATAGGGACTTGGTGAAATAGTTTTTCCCAGGGCCTTTTTACCTGTAATTCCAACCCTGTAATATCACATGGGGAAGCGCATATGAGGCTCATGTTGAAAGTTTGCTTCCCTCGGTTGATGGCTGACCCTGCGTAAGTCATATTTTTCGACAGAATTTAAATGATTGAGATGAATGGGTGGTGGTTTGGTATGGCTAGTCTATCTACATATTTATCGATTGGTGATATTGAAAATATTCCTTCGTATTTAAAATGTATTGTCTATGAGAAACTTTTCATCTCTCCACATTCCGTGACAAATTTGAAAAGCAAGATACAGGAGTGATTGGAAGAAGTGAATAAAGCAATGAATTCACCAGGACTTCAAGAGGGGGACTGTTTTGATAGGGATAGGGAAGTGAGAAGCAACGGCAACAGTAATGCATTAACTCACATGAATTTAACAACTGAAAGTGTAAGAGGTATGTTAATTCCAGATTTTTGATAAATCACAATAGGTAGTGGCATATCTTGGGTTCCTCGTCGACCAATTGGTTACTTTGAGTAGGAGCAACGACCTCTTTTAAAAGTATAACCCACTCGCTCACCTTCTCAATTTTCTCATCCAACATATATTTTTTCCGTTTATGACTGCCTCCAGAGAAACTACTCATTTATCCAATTTAAGTAATATCTCAGTCAAACATGGTTAACATTCAAATATACAGAATATAACGTCGATGGCTTACCATACTTTCAGAAATTTCCTTCTGATGCATCAGTTTATTCCCAGGATTCCGAAATTGTATACAATAGCGATGTTCAGTGTTTTGTAGCAACCTTCTTTTAATTCTATAAGAAAGTTCGAGCAGTTAAAGTAAGCCAGTACCTAAATCATCTTCTTATCAGCAATTTATTTTGGAAAGAGATTCCGAGGTCTTTTCAAACCGATAGAAATTGCTAACATTAGTATTACTATCTATGCAAGCCAATGTTTTCTTCTAAATAACTTTAGAGATATAATTTATCGGTAATCGGCGTATAAACTTCAAGTTTCTGCGACATTGAATATGCGGAGTGTCTACAATTCCGTATTTACGTTTCAATTCATATTTTAGTGACATTATAATAGAAACTTTAGTCGATCTAGTAAGATCATCTTCCACGCTCTATCAACTTTGTATCATAGATGTTGTAAGAGAAGTGAAACGATTTGGTTCTCGTAAGCGTAAGGAATAGATATTAGATGGCATTTCTCTAGTCCATTGTTCATTTCTCAAGTTATTTCAAACTACGAAATTTTGAGCTCAATATACAGACAAAATAAAGCATAAGAAATAATATTTATAAATAAACAATCATTGACGAGGAGCTATTTTTCATTTTTGTTGTTGAATTAGTTATTTAGTATAAGCTAATACAGTTTATGCCATTCACTTTAAAAGCAGAATATAGAGATACTATAATTCTGATATGATACACCCAAAAATTGTTAACTTCATGTTATCGTTCAGATTTTCCGAAGGTCCTATTTCAACTAGAATGATCTTCCCTGCATTACTATGTTAAAAAATTCGAAATATCTTGGCAAAGATCGTAGAGAATTATGATGTGCCTAGGATGAAGGATGTTACGAAGGTCCTTGGAGTGAATGTTGGAATAATGGATTACATATAGAACCAAGAATATTTTAACAGCTAAGGTATGAATCATGAGAATTAGAGGAATATTTTCATGTAAGTCTGTTTACAATCCATTGGTTTCTATTTTTAACGTATTCTTCCATGACTCCTTATACCCATCATTCATAATTATTGACGGTGATTTTTCCTTTAATTATTATAGATATTATGCACCATTCAAACAATTCGGGTTATATAGTTCACTTGAGGCATTCAGAAACCGAAGCAGCGATCATTAATCATTAGTCTCACTTTCACCTAGCGCATAGTTCTGAAAATCATTTCAGTATAACAATGGAAATCGGTTGACATACGTCATACGGCGGCTCGCCGGGTATAAATGAAAATGTAAATAAACCAGGTGTTAACGTGTAAACCTGCAATATGCAAGTATAGAAAACCTGGAATTTATACGCAATATGCAAATCAGTCTTAAGGTTCTGATTTTCCATACTAACTGTTGTTTCTTAACCATCTTAAACTGTATTCCTTGCAAGAAGTCCTGAAAGGTCGTCTACCTCAAAAATAGAGTTGAATATCTTCATTCCCTAAGGGAATACCCGCGGCGAAGATTACAAATCGCGGATCCACCATTTCCCACCTTACTTGTGATGGGTCGCCGCCACCATACCCTAACCTTAGATACCTGCTCAGCAGGGATGTGGTCGGGAATCCTCATTAGCGCTTTCAAATTCGCTACCACGGATACATACGACCATCCACAATATGCCGAAAAGGGGGTTTTTCTTCTCATAGTGGAGTTCTCCTTCACCCATCGGCCGTTTTATGGTTCCTTTGAGAAAATAGACAATACCTTTCGATGGACGAAACAAAAGAAAAAGAAGTAACAAAGGAATGAATAGGGGATACTCCTAGGGCCAGTGAGGAGGGCCTCCCCTCTCTCTGAAAGACTTAGTAAAACCTCAGACGCGAATTTGTCAGAAACTGCCAAATCTCATCTCAAAATCATAATGCTTCATCTGATACCATCATCACGAATGCCTGGTGGAGGAACAGAATGACGTGTTGATACATACATTCTAAAATACCTAATGCTCCGTTATTTGTCGTATCAAGCAAATTTTATACTTCTCTGTATCGCAGAATAATTCAACAGCAATGAAATCTAGTCAAAATTTGCACCACGGGGCAAGAAAGAGATTTATCATCAGATAAAAGTTGGGACAGCATAATTTTGCAAGGAACATGAACTTGATTTAATTAAAGGGATAGTTTTTCTGGGACTGGCAATGAACAATATTTTCGGATAAGTGTTACGAGATGCTGGCGTTAATTTCGTCGTAAACTAATTTTTAATTCGATACGTGAAAAAACTTTGTAGTCCTCAGTATTAATATTAGGAGTGCTACTATTCTAATATCTATGTTATTTTCTAAAATACTAAATTAGCAAGTTGAATTTTAAACAATTGCCTTAGAATATGATGATAGCACACCAATTAATATTTTACTTTCTATCAATTGATTTGGTGGTATTTAAAATTTTTATACTATTTGATGTGATTACCTGATGTAGTTGATCGTAATTTACTTGGTTTACTTAATTGTAATAAGTTTTGGGTCTAATTTTCAGAGCTCTTTACCTCGAGGTCGACTTAAAATGTTTCTTTCTCATTGTATTCGCCTAGATAAAGTTTCTTTTTATCTTTGCTTTCCTTAGTAGGTTTCGCAATGTTTTCATGCTCCCCTTCTCGATAGCATTTTTCTGCAACATAAATTAGTTGAAATACAGTTGATTGTGTTCTTATTCATAATTATTCTTTATCTCCTTACAGAGTTATCGTTCATGTTTCTATTTGAGTCATAGTCGTGAATTTCCTCTAAATAAATTTAAAAGTTCCTCCTGTAGGCGACAAGAGCATAAAAAACGTAATAATATAATCCTTTTCAATCTTGCAATGACATAATTTTTTATTGGATAATTGAAGCAGCTAAAGTAAGTTTACCCGACGCCTCCAGAGAAAGGTGAATTACGCAGAAATCTCTGGCCGAAATAAGGAAATCCGATTTTCATTCATTTTTTAATACTATGTTGCAGACATAGTAAAAAGTAGCACTAAATATAGTTTAACTAGATGCTAATAAAGACGGTACAAATACGTTCAACGCGTTTCAAAACGGTTTAAAAAGGCGCCTTCCTTCCAAGAGCCAATAGAATGCGTGGAAAACTCTAGACTCGCTCTCATCGAGCTTCACGTCTGTTATGCGGGTTGCGGCTTAGGTGGTAAGTTTTTTTGGAATTAGCTGTACATTCATAATTATCAAATCTCTATCCGTTCAATAAAGGTACTCGTATGTGCAAGTGTTGATTTCGATTATATTTTCACAGAATCTTTCGAGATACTTCAAATAATAGAGCTGCATATACCGGGAACGAATATTCCAAAACTATATGAAGAGATAAGAAATAAAATACTCCGTAGTTTCCACAGTGTTACGAACTCATCTCAAGATTACGTAAATCGGAACCGGTCGGATTATTAAAAAAAACTGTTCTTTGGAAACTACAATATATTTTATTTCTTATCTATCACGTTCGCACAAGAAATTTTAAACCTACTCAATCATATGTGAGGAGAGATTTCGAAGATATTATTTCTTCACTTTTGTTAATGAAGTTTTACGGACAAGATATAATTTCGGGATGGATCGTATATTATTTGGGGGCGAATTAGAAGGGCGGAAATTCAAGCCAGGCAAACAAACATGCCGTGGCAACGTGGTGGGATTGCTTGATGAGCTTTCAAGGTCCAGTGCGAGTGCCCATCACAGAGAGGGAACTGTTTTAGTCTATTATTGGCACCGAGTTTACGGAAGACTTCGAAGTGATGGAGCGAAGAGTCGTACAGCGGGAGTCGAAGGCAAAAGAGTCTTTGGATTGGGGAGAGAGAGGGATTAATTTGGACCAGACTAAGAGGTGCCGGTCTTAATTTAAACCTTAAAAGAGGGAGACCAAGATGGATACAAAGCGGAGAAGAGAGAGACAGAGAGAAACAATGTGGTATTAATGTTGAACACATTTATGTGCTACCTCTTCCCTTGAGTTATACCCTTAGGATAAGGATATTCGTATATATTACGAGTTATAAAGTACGGCTGATAAACTAATACGATTACAATATGAACAATATTAAAATAAATATAGTGTTGGATATTATAGAAACGTACTAGTAAGAATGTACGTGCATCGATACGTTTTAATAAATTGCAGAACGTATGTCGTCTAAAACTACTTAAAAACATTTAAAAAAAGTTTGTCAAACAATAAGACCGATAGCGATATTCAGTAACACTGAGTGTTATAGCATAATTCGTACGGTAAAAATAGTTATAAGAGTTATGTGATAACAATAATGATAAACGTTTTAAAACGCCTGAAAATACTTGCATCGATACGATTAGATAAACTTGGTACTTACACCCCCTGTCATACGCCCACATATGTAGATTTAGATGAGCAGCAGAACGTAAGTATATTTGTTTTACAATTGCTGAACAATTTATCAACAGCAATTGTTATGCAATGAAAATAAGTTAGCGATATTCGTTAATACTACAATTTATAACATACGCATGTCAGCATAATTTGCACGATTACGTAAGTTATAAACTGTATTTACGAGATAAAAATAATGAAATACACCAAAGCGAAAATTACAGTTAACTTCTTAATTCGCCCTTAAATGTTCAAAATATACCATGAGAACATTTCCCCGTGTGAGGTTTTAACCCTGTCCGCTTTTGCCGTTTACGGTGATGTCATGTAACCGATTGTGACGAACCCAGGTCTCCCCCACACAGGATACCTGCCCGGGAAGTGGGAGACGTGAGCTCAAGTACCAGTCATATCGGACTGTTTCGTTCTTGATATTTCTTCAATCTCACAGAACGGTGTCATAGGTTCTCGAAATATGCGACGCAATTTAAACCGGCTTATTACCATGGTGAGATAAATCAGAGATTGGCTTTAAATTTAAAAATCAGAGTCCAAACGCTAAGTACTTAAAACAAATATTTATAAAAAATAGTATTTAAAACAAAAAATACTTGCATCTTATACCTTCGGATAGGTTTATGTACCTTAAATTTCCCTACTCAACGCCCTTTTTTCACTTTTAGTCAACAAAATTCTCATAGTATACATTCTAGTCATTTTTTAATTTATACTAACGTGTAGAATCCATAGTATTTATCACGTTTGAAAAATCCTACCCAAAAGCTTAAAAATATTCCGGTTCCGGCACGTTTCTAGATTTGCAGTTATTTTTAACAGTGAGGACGGATGGTCCCTTGAAGTGTATCATTGTAATACATGTCGGACAAAAAATATTACGGAATACCATTAAAGATACTTCTAGTTGAATGGAGCATCTTCTAAGGCGGAAATATATGAAAATTTAAAATCTTTGTATTCCTCATAGGGAAGTTTATATCATACAGTTATAAAAAGTCTATAATATTTTTGAGATTAAATCCCTCAATTACTCAATCCCTCAACATTATTTATCTTAAGCATTATGATATATTCAAAAGAACATTCAGCACAAACGATTCGCTTACTTTAACTAAGAGAAATCATGTCTTACGTTGTGAATGCGAGTAACTGCAGTTAGGGAGAATGCAAATGTTATTAATTGGTATTATATGATTTGAAAGCCTAAACTGGCTCCAAATACACAATAGAAATAAGTTCCAAAGCATAAGGTATATCGAAAAAAAAATTTCGTATGGATTTATCTTGGAGTACTTAACTGATGATTGTATTGTAAAATCTGTATTCATAAGCGCGCAGTGTGTGCAAATAAGTGTATGATATTCTCTTAAGAAATATTAAAAATTTTCAAGAGGTCTATTGGTAAATCTGAGAGAGTTTTTACGATAAGGCGAATTACTATATCGCAAAAACTTCTCAAAATGTCCTCAAAATCCCCATTCAGTAAAGTGATTCGATTTCAAATTTTTATCGACAAACTATAAATATTGCAAGAATTCTCTCCTGTGACTTTATTTAAAAAGATTCGTAAATGCATATCTCAGGAGAAAATTAACACCACTGAAAAGGTAATTGTATTCCTGACTGCCAACCTTTCCTTAAGCTTTCTAACAGTTCCTGATTTTTCCTGGTTCGAGTCGTACGCTCTGTACTTTTACCACACCAAAACTTACTCCTGAGCGCTGCAGACCGGCGCTCTTGGCGGTTCTCTGATGAATCTGCCGATGGGGGAGGGAAGGGGGGGATTGGGGGGGACAACCTATAAACCCTAAGAAGTGGACCCTCCAGGCCGTTGTGACGTGCTATAGGGTTCACCTCTATGCCTAGAGGGCCCCCTGCCACAACTTCAAGGACAAGCTCCGACCTCATAGACAGAAAGAACGAGCAGGTGAGAAGTGAGTGCTTAGTTACCTCACCCCTGCAGAAGAAGGTGAAAGAAAGGCCCCTGAAATAGATGCCTGCGTCTGTAGGCCCACAAGTAGGCTAGGTTTGTAGGGAATGCCTTCCCCACGCCCCCTACAGGGCAGGTGGTTAATACATTCATGGTGAACTTTCTTGAGAAAACTACTGCCAACTCTTGACAAAATTATTGCAGCATTTAATTCTGTTCTGGCTGCAGTAATCCACCGTTCGTGCTGAGTTAAAGAATTTATTGAACATAAAATATATATTACTTAATTGGTGGAAAAATTTTTATCTTTTTATAAAGTGCAGAGGATAATAAAATCAGTGTGCGAATGCTGGTTCTTAGAGCAAGAGAGCAACTACTATTGTAGGCGCACTATACTCTTGAACATCCTCTTGAATAGAGATTTATTTCATAGCTATATGAACTTGAGAGCTTGAATCATATGGTCAGAAAAGAAACAGAGTACTCACGTTTGATTCAGGAGTTGATGATGCTGAATTTTCCTGTGAGAAAAGAGAACAAAATCATTAATAGTTATAATCATATTTTATATACTTATTTATACCGTTAATTTACCACGAATCCATTAAATTTTTATAGAAGATTATAAAAGTGTGATACGTTTTAAATTTTAACATACATTGGTAATTGCCTGAAAAGGAAATATTTCCTTCCTGTCTAAAAGGACCGATCGGAAAGCGGCGTAATAACTCAGTCAACACAAAATCAACATCTTCTAAACAACAAGCACATACGAATAATACTGCCGGATATTTTCGTTTGAGGTTACCCTAATTTGTTTTGTTGTTCAATGTTTTACAAATCGCCGTTCGAACTTCATCTGGAATAATCGTTAGTCGAATATGGGGAATAGTTTGTTTGGGAAATGTTTCACATTCCTCATGTGGATCATGTATATTTCGTTTAATAATTAGATCACAAATTTCGAAACTCTCTGCCCCCTCTCTGCCAATTATCTAGAACTGCATAGAATTTCCAACGAAAAGTATTCTCTAGGAAGATATATCTAGCGAATGAAGGTATCAGCTCATTAGATGTGAGTTGTTGGTAAAAAATATATTTACGAAGCATTATATTTAGCTCCGAAATTTTGCAGCGATAACATGCGTGAGAAAAGTAGGGTAGTAGCTTCAGAAATACTTTTGTCCATAAATTTTTTGGCTATATTAAAATTTCTCTTCAATGTAAGAATCTACTAACCAAAACCTATTTACTCTTGTAAACGACTGCAAGTACAAAAGTATATCTAATCTAAAAATTTGCTCAGTATACATTTCAAAATGCACGCAGCAAATGACAGTGATAAGCAAGAGAATATCCAAACTCCTATTCGTGATTTTACGAGTACAAACAGACAAAGGATATCGTGTTTGGAATACGCTAGTAGCGTACTACAGTCGAATTATATTCGAGGTGAAAAAGCTTGCTATAGCATTCCGGTGTGTTCACGAAATATTTACGTTTAATTTAGATGACCTTAACACCCTTAAATATTGACTTGCGGACTTTCTGCAGCATTTATAAGCGTGCAAATGATCAGTCTGCGTCACCAGATTAAACCCAATGAATGGCTCATGAAAATACTGGAGGATGGTAATAAAGGTAATTCTACTGTATTTGTTCACGAAAATGAGAAGGAATTTAAACGTCGCCATACAATTGAAGGTCAAAGAAAACAAGGCCAATTCTATTTATACTACCTTAAGAATGAAGGAACGGAAAACCATCTGTCCCTGGAATAATAGCGAAGTCGTTGCCATAACCTTTCTATGTACGTACACTTCATTATCCTCTCATTTTTATTGAATGTAAACAAAGGCAAAAAGGAAAGTTCCTCTTGTCTAGGACGAAATGAATGAGAGGAAAAGTAACTGGCAGGTGATACAAAAATCGAACTAAACAAAGGAAAGGAAATTCAAAATGACTCCGAAACATTTGTTGCATATAAGCAAAGTAATCGTGTGAATACCCGATAAAATAGAATTTATTTACCTTTTAGAATGTATTTATGCAGTTAATAATTGATATATGATATAATGTTTTTGTTATCGGAGAGATGATTGAGGTAAAGAAGGCGCATAGATGTTGCATTGTCCTTTGCATAGATGCAGAATTTATTTTTTCACATGATTTTTATCAAAAAATAAAAGGTCCGGTATTCACATTGTCGAGTTTTATTTTGGTTTAAAGATCAAAACAAAAAATCGATACAAGTTACAGATTTTTCATGATTGCGACTATTCATTCAATTTTCCGATTTATTTTGAAGCATGGTTGCTACAATAGGTGCTTAATGTTTAACGTTTTCCGGGTTTATTTAAACATTTTGTAAAATGAGTGGCTAAAGTAAAGTTCTCCTGAATATTATCATATAAGTTTTGAAATTGGTTAACGCGCATCTACTGGACCGAGCTAAAAAGATCGCGGTAACCGAATTTCATGTTCAGTTAATCACTTGATGAAGTGATTTCAGTTCCTTCAATAAGATTCTTTCTAGAATAGATCTTTTTCTATTTTTCAATAGATTTTTCCTTCTTTAAGAAGAGTATCATCAGTTGATATTCATTAATTCATTGGGAAGCTGAACTCATAAATGTTGATTATAAAATGATGGGGAAATGACGAAGAAGAAATAAATATTAAACCCTCGTGGAATAACTTATTAATTATGATCCCACAAATAATAAAATCTATGATCTAGAAAAGGAACAAGTTGTGATTTATTTATTTTAGAAAGTAATTGGTAAAGGAATATTTTCTTCATTTTCAGATAACCATTTTAAGGTTGAGCGTGCTCTCGTCTTAATTATTGATACGAATTAATATACGTTGAAAGTTATAGGAGACATAAGAGACTAATGCAATGGCTCGTTTTATCCTTTTAAGGTTAAACTTAACCCAATCTACTCAGATTTTTGAATTTAATATAAGGCTCACTAAATGAAGATTATTTATTGTTCAATAAATTATTATTAATTGTTTCTGAACAACTTACAACTTGTTTTTCTCCCATTATCCTTGATCTCTTCAGTGCCCTTCTACGATTACTCCGGAGAAGCTCACAGGTAAAGAAGTGCCGATAAGGGAAGGAAGTCACAATCTGGAAAAATAGAAACACAATTTTAATTCATTGCTGTGTAGTAAGGATAAGTTGGGGTGATGTTCTATTGTATATATATATATATATATATATATATATATATATATATATATATATATATATATATATAAGAGCAAGGAGTTGTCAATATCAATTCGGAATTTGACTACGATGATATAAAGAATATCCTAATCCGCATCGTTATTCTTTTCAATAAATTTATTTGTATTTTATTTAATTAATTGTAAAACACAAAATTCGTAAAGAAAAATAGTAATTCTTGTAATAAATACACTTACCGGAAATTTTGAACTAAAATGAGAAGGGAAACTCGATCTAATAGTGTATGAAGAATAAATAGTGACCAGCTTGTAAATCAAGAAAGGAATTTGAAATATTCAGTTAAATTTAAAAATAAATACCCAACTCCTGTAAGAGTGCCATTAATTACTGAATTAAACCGTTAATTTAACCCTTAAATCAATTAAATCAAATGAAATACCTGAATATTAGTTATGAGAAGCTTTTTACTGACTTGGTTACTGATAGCTTTTGAAAATGAACGCATTTTAGTGAGGACGAAAATTTGTGGGAACTCAAATTTGAAAAACCAGATGCACTTTATGCATGAATCAACTATTATAAGAAATTAAAATGCTAAAAGCTGATCCTAAATTCTATTTTCAAATTCCAATGTTCATTCAATCAATTCGAATTTGAAAATAGAAATCCATCAATGAATGAAATCTATCGGTTTAAAATCATCTTACTTAAAAATTTTTACTAAAATATTACCAGCACAATAAATTCTACAGAAAAGTAGTTTGTTTTATTCAATTCATTGCGAAATTAAATCTTTTTATGGTTATTTAAGGAAGTATATCTGATCGTTTAGTGATAGCGATATTTTTAAACTGCGAATAAAAGGTCGTATTAATTGAAAATGAGTTCCCAATCAAAATTAGATCAAAACTACATGTTCAGCTGATGGGAAATCACATTGAAGATAAGGAAATTATCCAATTAATGTAATTAATAGCAGATCGCAAAGTTAAACTTAAAATTTCAAACGTAAATTTCCGTTAAGATTCCAGATGGCAGGAAAGGCTACAAGTAGAAAAATAACGGAATGTCTATTCTAAATCAGAAATTGGATAAAGTAAGGCGTAACTGGAGTTGATTGCTCAATTATACGACTTTAGATAATCATATAAAAATATGTGATACAGAAGTATTAGTCGCAGCTATTCAGAAGAATATCATACTTCACAAATAAATATATTCCTTAAGTTTACGCCCTGAAAATAATTACATATATAAGAAACAACAGTTCACTATATTAACAATTTCGTTGAAATGCAAAATTATTTTAGAAAATTAAAAAAATACGATTCATGTTACTTACCAAACCTTAGGAAATCCTTAAGAAGTACTATGGTCATCAATTACTTAGGAAAATGTCTTCTTTTTCCTTAATTAATTATAAATCACGTAAAAACTGCAAATTTATTACGATATACTTAAATTATACTTTACGATTACTGAATTTTGAATCTACCTAACACCAAGAAATTCAAATTTTAACGGATTTCTCGAAAAATTCTTCAACACTTCTGCACCCGGCGAGGTTTCCAAATCAACTAAGAATTTTGCCGAAATTCAACGGTTTTAATAACCGTGAGAGGCTGTTCAATTTTCTGTCACCCCCCCTCTTATCCCCCTACTGGAGAAAGTTGTAACTGATTCATATGTATATACTAGCATTTAAATAAATTTTCATTAATTTAAACAAAATTTAAATTTAACCCCACATTTAACAGAAAAATAATAAAGTTTCGTGCTTTTTCGATGTTTCCTTTCGTACTTTTACTCGTTTCGTCGTAAAATAAATGATCATGTGACGTCATCATGGCGTTTGTTCTACGAATTGTATGCGAAAATGAAAGAATTTCAATTATATGATTATTGTAACAAGTCCATCGAATTTACAAATAATTAACATTATATCTACGTTTAATTAATATATAAATATTATAGGGCGTAATTGTATTGTAATACTTTCTTTGTTACATCATAAGCATAACAGATGAGATTTTATAAATGCTAATAAAATGCAAATCGTTATATTTTTACCAATAAAGTAATAATTAAGATAAATAATATTTAAACATTCTCATAATCATTTCACGGAATATTGCAAAGAAACGGCATTTGATGTTAATTATAACTTTCCCACGCTGTTATCGATACCTTTCGACCCATTCTTTCACACATATTATGGTTAAGAATTTATCGCGTATTATGACTTTAGCGAGTAAAGTATTTCATTCGGCCGAAAAACCTATATTGACATCCTACACGGAAAATAAGTGCTGAAGATGTATGAGTAAATTAAGGGAATTGATCGGCGGCAAAGGAAAACAGATTTAAGATGTATCATTTTGTGAGAATCTAGAGATATATCTTTGTTGATCATATGGTATTGGATAGCTTTGCCTATGAAACATTAAAAGTTCGAAAATGATGTCTAAGTTGGCAAATAAAGTGAATGATTTGCAACAATTCAATTCCCTCAATAGTACGTTCAACGATGTTCGCCGTGCTCTTATTAACACGCCATACACAAGTCTTTCAACGAAATTTCCCAGGAATATTGAAATAAATTTCTAACCATTAGATGTTTTCCTGATAAATTCTCATTTTATTCGAAATGTGACGACGGAATATACAAATACTTTCTAACTAACATATAATTGAATAGCTTACGTTATTGTCCAACTAACAAGTCCAACGGCGAACGGCGAAATCTTCTTTTCGAGCTTCTATGATGTCTTCCTTAGACATCTTTTCCTTCCTTGTCTCGTACAAACGTTTTGCAGGTGGCGAAGAACTACTTCGTGTCACCATTACAAGTGCTCCATACTTGGAAAAAGTAGGTGACTACAGACACCTTAATCCTTCGATTCCTACTCACGCTATTTTCAAGGAAATCACTGAATGTAACGCTGAATACACACTACACAAACTCCATTTCACTTCTCATTATATTTGGAATTCAGAGAAAAATGTGAAAGACACCATCTTGAACACAATCCACTCAGTGAGACAAAGAACAAAGAAGGTTATGTGGCGCGACGAATGTTTCGTTAGTCACGATTTTGTATACCATAATTCCTTTCAAAAGCGCGGAAACACGTCAAGACCTCATGCCATCCTCAAGAAGAGCTTTCCCATGCTTCTACGAACTTCAAATCTTAATTATTTGTCATCGGTAAGTTATATTTGAAGTCTTAGGACAGTGTTATCTGGTGGAATATCAATCGCAATATGTTTAGCAAGTGCTCCGAGTGTATGTGGAAACCATGATAAGGTGTGTTTGTGCATTAGAAACTCATTACTTACTCGTTGCTTAGTGTTACGATCGGTGATTTTTCAAAGGGTGTGTCAAAGCATAGCAGTGAGAACAGCCTTTGGTTGAATACTTATTTCATCCTTTGGAGTTCTTATGAAGGCAGGTGTTGACACAAGAGTGCAGTATTTCTGTAAAATTATAAGTCTGTAACTCAACTCTGTTGTTCAAGATGCCATCGCAACCAAACTGGATGGATTTCTTGGTAGAGATTAATGGATACGGATTCGTCGTGTCGTTCGTCGTTAAATATTGTAATTTACTTCAATTGCAATCTGAATTGGGTAAGTGGGCTAATAAGCAGAAATTATTGTGAATCATACGCCATGAATTTGAATTTGAACCACATAATTTATTTCAAAATACCAAATTCAGCTTGTAGATTGCCATTCATATAATTTTAAGCTAATTTAAAAGACGTAGAAATATGAATATCAATTTGGGAATCTTTTGATTCCACATTTCTTTCACTCATTGGCATAAGAGTAGCATTGAGGTTTCTCTGTAACTTTATTTGTATAAGGGCTGGGTAGAAGTTCCTTTTCAAGCTATGGAAGTATTTGGAGAAGAGATGAGGCTTACCAGGCAAGATGAGGGATGAGGTAGCTTTCTGCTGCATTATTCACTGAGCCTGAATGCAACATGTGGTCAGTTCTCATGAAAGTGTACTGTAGCGTAGAAGTTTTCTTAATACCCATTGAAAAGTGTTGAGATTGTTACAATGATCAAGAATCACACATTTTTCAGTTCATATCATATAGGTACTGCCATGAATAAAACTAGGGGCATGTAATTGGAATATTTCTGTACTAATAGAGAACCGAAGAATCCTCAATTCCTCTATATATGCTGAATGCAATATCACAGAGTTACATTTAGCATCATATTTCCTTAATGAAGCATGCTATTTTCATGGTAAGTTTGCTTGAATTTTTCCCACATAATTCGCAGAGTGGCTTGACTCAAGGGGATTTATTTCACAAAAAATTAATGCCATTCATATGCCAAAACTTTTGCAAATCTCTTTTCGAATTTCATAGAGAATATGCATACCCCATTTACTATTGACTAATAGTAGTCTTGAGCAAGTATGATATAATTAAATTCCTCCAAAGAATGAGTGATTTTGAATCCATCATCTCTGAATAACATGAATAGTGTTTTTCATAGTTTCATAGTTTCATAGTTCTAATTTATGTTTACACTCTTAACATTCTGGTGCTGGGAGCATGTATTATTCCAGTGTATTTTTGTACATGTATTTCGTAAGGTCGTTGCGTGGTCGTTCTCTGGCTCGTTGAGGAAAGAACGAAAAATACCTTCGTGTTCATTTTGCCTTGAAAGTCTCACTCTATTTTCAAATTGGCCTTTTCTGAATACTCGAATGTAGGGAAAAGCGTAATGAATAACCTAGGCAGAATAGTATTTTGTTTCTCCTCATAGTAGGCGTCTATCATATGTATCGGATTATTATCATATATATAGGATATTTTTCGTCCCCATCCCCTTTTACAGTAAAATGTGCGCATTTACATTTTGTATCGTTGACTGGGTAAAGGTGTTACACACTTTTTGTTTTGAGTCTCGGAGGAAATAACTTGTTTGCTACATTCACGACGTCGGATGAATTCCTTTCGGGTTAGAGATATGTCTAAATATTTCTGAAATAAATATTAGAGTCGTTGATTGTCTTTAATGTAATTAATAGAAATATTCTGTGTGTTTGTTTAGATTCAACGATATTTAGATGTTTGATTTTATTCGTTACTATATGACGTATTAACTTAAATACCCAAATCATTATTCCTCTTCTTACGATATTCTAGTTACGTGAATGTATTCCGCAACTCAAGAAATATATTACGTACGTAAAGTTACGTATTTAATAAATTTTATCTTTCATTAGTTTTTCTTAAGTAATCAATAAAAAGGAATACAAGGTATTGCGTTATGCCTTTGTTAAATAGATGGAAATGAAACAAGAGGGATGGGAATCATAACCTATTTGGAGATTAGCGAAATCATTGTGCGATAAAAGCACTGAGCGTTAAAGTAATTCATTTTCTTAAAACTTTTCAAATTAAATTATTATTATTTTATACCTATAAACTTTCAATTTAACGTTAATAAGTAATTATAATTGTCACTTTCTCCGGTAGGGGGAATAGAGGGGTGGTGGACCGAAAGAGTAACCACCACCAACCACCAAAATCGTCCACCAATCAGATTTCACCATTTGTTGAACCGTTGATTTTTAAGGCTAAATGTTTATTTAAAATAGAAATTTCGCCGAGTGAAGACGCCATGATGAAATTTTCGAGTAAACCGTTAAAATTTAAATTTCTCGATTTGTAGTAGATTCAAAATTGACTAATTGACTGGAATGTACTTTTAGCGTAACGCAATCAATTTACAACGTTTAAAAATCATAACTTTATAAAAAGTATATAAACGGAAATACAGTATTTCTGGCTTCATGGCATCTCTGGTGCATCGTTGGAATTTCTTCAGATGTGGTAAGCGTAATAAGTCTATTGTATTTAAGTTACTTGAGTTACTTCTGAGTTTTAAGATAGTCGTTGATTTATTGGTTCTTAAAATGTTATTTATGTGACAGCCGTTCGTGAAGAAATTTTTTCGTTACGTAAGACACTTATGATTAACTACTATATTTAACCAATGTCTGCGTGGTTCATCTTTTAAAGGATTATCTCAGTAGCTTTAATTTTTTTCGTGTTGAACTGCGTTGGTGGATTATAATCTCGTAAATTATTTTAAAGTAATACTATTTGTTGGTTTCATCGCTTACGATTGACTAATTTCGTAACGTAGTGGATAATTAAAATTTCGACCTTCAATACACTCGCTATGTAAGACTATTTCAACAAAAGCTATGATAAAAAAATTAATCTCTCTTACGAATTCTTTCCTTTATATCGATGAATCTTTTTCTCGTAATTTTCCTGCTTTTCCATGATTTATTCTAAATTAATTCAAATTTGAGTGCCTTTTACTTGCCTTGCCTTCAAAAGCCAAGGTTCTACTTTATGTTGAATAAAACGTTTTTATAGTCAGTTTTCTCATACTAATTAATGAGTAATAATTGTTTTATTGTTCACAATAATAATTTTAGTATTGAATTAAATTAGTATAATTCTGTAACATTAAGGTAATGTATACAAAGTGTTGTTTCACGGTTATTGCATTTGGATTTTTAAATATTATTTTAAATAAACATTACAGAATCAGGAGATGTATTGTAGAAATACAATTTTTCAAGTTTCTTTCCAATATTTTAAATCTTATACTTCGAAATTATGCATGTATTTCCTTTTTATTATTTATTAGATTCTAATTTACATTCAATTTTTTAGCTGCTGAGGACACGCTTACTGATATTATACTGAACTCCAATTTAAATAATTTAATTTTCCCGATTGATATTGACTACATGAATACAATTAGTATTTATGTTGTTTGGACTTGTTTCTAGATTTTATGCAATTAGCATAAACGAAAATTTTTGAGACAGAAACAGAAATTGAGCTTATAAATTTAAGAATTATCTTGCAGATTTTTGTCTTTCAGAATCACTTGAACCTTCAATTTGATTATCGATTCAAGTATGTCTTAGGTGTGATTCGCGAATTTTGAATTCTTACTTATTTACAATAAATGAGTTTCATAGTCTCACATTCTGTGGTTAGTTTCCACGAAATAATTCTTTAAAGTTGCTTGTAACTGAGGCTCGAACTGAGTCGAATTGAAATTTGTAGGAATCTTAAAAATTATTTAATTGTAATCACTATTCAGTAGAAATAGTCAACAGTAATTTTATATGAATTTTAAATCAAATTTCCCAATTGTTGCAAAAGATGTTCATTTTAAAAGCAGTCTCAGTTCTATATCTACTATTAGTTCCTATTAAGTCAGTTTGGATATATTTTTTCTTTGTGCTTGTTAGATAGTGTGTATTAGATGTACTACCATTTTTCTATATGCCTTTTTGTTGAATTAAATATAAAAATTATTCTACTGTATTATTTATGATCTATAATAGATATTTTAAAAATATATTCCTAACCAAAATCCTAATCTGAATCATCATCATTGGAAACTACTCGCTCTTATATATCCATAATAAAATATTACCCTAAATTATACATGCTATTCATTTGTGAATTAATGTGGTGTTTCTTTTTTTCCAGCTTGTGACATCCTTCCCTCCTTGGCACTTGTATTATCTTGGAATTTCTACCGTGTTATCGTGGAAGGGCAATAAAGAGGCATAAGCAGGACCAAGGCTAGCCGGAGAAACGCTAAAGGTAAGCAGTTACCAATTTTTTCACTTTTGAATATCGTCTACGGATAGTACAGTATTAATGCTAAAACTTAATGCATAACTCGTTTATTAAAACGTATGACACGAAATCTCGGCTGGCCCGAAATGCATTATTTGTCTGTTACTTCTCGTATAGGCAATGTATTTTAATTCGTTTCAGAAAATAACCTTAGATGTGAAAGAACGGACAAGGGAAACATATTTTCCGCAAGAAATACATTCCCACTAAATTTTCCTGATAATAAATAATGATATTTATAATGCGAATTCAACCCACCTTTAAAAATGATAATATCGTATTTCAAATGAGTTTAAAAAGTTTCAAATAATACTCTATTTCTTTTTAAGGTAGCTTAGTTGACCTACAGTCAATTAATTCTTGAAACGTTTTTTCATTACATAAATATGAATTTCTTTCCCTTATATAATAGACGATAAATATCCCTTTCTGTAACACAAAGCGACGGATATCTTTATCTATCATTATCATGGAATTCGGTTATAATGAAACACGTCGCACAGTGGGCTAGAATCGAAAAAAGCTGGCCAAGAGGCCAAAAATGGTTTTTTTGAGTGCGGGTTTTGAAACTTCGCATATGTATTAAGAAAAGATTGAATTTTACCTGAATGTTAAACTTTCCTTAATTCCATGTCCGTTGTGTAAAGTAGAGGTATCTAATTCCTCTCTAAAACTGTCTTCACATATGTTTTAAGGATAATTAACCAGAATTTAACATGAAAGAGACCAATCGTTAGACTTCGTATCACCAAAAGGACAGTGAAACTGCATTCTGGGATTCAACGGTGGTGAGTCGGAACGCGCCGCGCTTACGAAAAATCGACTTAACTCCCAAAACAGCACCTGAATTGAAACAGTTTCTTCGGATTCCACATATAGACACTTCTGACTATGACGTGGTATAAGAGACTCGATGCATTAGGGCCGTTTTCCTATTTATATTCCTTACTTTATCTCGAAAATTGTCCGAAAAAGCTGTCCGCCATTTTGTTGCTTTAAATGAGCATAAACTCATTTTTGTGCGCGGTGATAGCAGCCAGTCAAAAGATAAAGAATTGTTGTAGATCATTGCATCGTTGTTTCTTCCAAAAGTATCTATTTAAACCCTCCATAAAAACGCAAACTTCAATGTTTATCCGAAAAATTCGCGACTGTCCATTTCTGTGAAAATGGTTCAAGTTTGACGCCATGTATCTTTTTAACGTAAAAAAGATATCGAAAAACGACAAACGGGAACATAAAATTCAATCTTTTCTTAATACATATGCGAAGTTTCAAAACCCGCACTCAAAAAAACCATTTTTGGCCTCTTGGCCAGCTTTTTTCGATTCTAGCCCACTGTGCGTCAGTTTCATCGCATATTAATTCGTTTTAGGCAATACACTTAGCACGAACAACGGTGGAGATGCTAATGTTTTGTTCCAGCAGGAAATTTCTCTCGCAAAGCCATATCGGGTAGCAGAACACATAATTCCCATTCAATCTACATTTAAGTATTTTGAGTAGCGTTTGTATTCTTTTACTTTATAGGAAGAAAATTAAGACCATTTATCACTCCACTGGTGAAAACTTAAATCATTACTCAAAATATCTTCCTTTACGATATGAAAGAGGAAGAGATATCCTAATAAAGAGTATGCTACACAAAGTGAATTGTTGCGTTAAGCAATATTAAAAAAATAATTTTCATAGATTTATTATACAAAAGAAAAAATGCATTATTAATGGGATTTTAATCAAGAAATAATTTATCATTTCGTATTTGAATATCGTTTAATTTTGTTCATCATTGCTCAATTATATATTATAATCAGCATTTGTGAGTTCAGTTTCCAAATTCATTCAATCAATATCCACTTACGATCCTATGTATTTTGAATTTCGTTAAATATTTCTGTTTAATGTAATTAATAACACACTTTTAAATTTTTCGCTGAATACGAAATCATTTCATTAATCACATTGATCCACTACATAGCGCCAATTTAAAATCTTTCGTTTGTTATTACGTGAGGAACATTTATTGTAACCACTGATTCTACAAATCGTATGAATAAACCCTTAAACATTTAAACCTTCGGAGCATGTTCAGTAGCCATCAAATTTCAAAACAATCTAAACATTCACTACATTTTCGTCTTCAATTCCGTGAAAATTCGATAACTTTAATCAATTTTTTATAATTTTATCTAAAGTAACGCTGTACGATGTATATCAGGACCTGCATGAATTTCAGACTATAACTGATCCTCTTCTAATGTCGCAACTCTTATTTCTATAATTAAAATCACGTGAGAAATTAAAGTCTAAAGCAGTACAAAGAACGTGCTGTCTTAAGTTGGTCATCTCTTGGAAATAATAGACATGATCCCAAGGAAGAATAGACTTGATTAACTTTCACCTTCACGCATTCCTTGTTTATATAGACATGAGATGAATAAATCTATCAATCTTCAAATGTATATATATTCGGGAAGGTATCAGAAAAATAAACTTCCTTATACACGGGTATTCGCGATAACTGTTTCGGCGTCATATCGACTTTCCTTTCGTTTCTTTTGTTAGCTTTTTGAGTAACCTGCCAGTCACTTTTCCTCTTATTTATTTTGTCCTAGATACGAGGAACTTTCCTTTTTGCCCTTGTTTACATTCAATGAAAATGAGAGGATAATGAAGTGTACGTATATACATAGATAGTTTAGGGCAACGACTTTGCTATTATCCCAAGGACAGGTTTTCCTGTTCCTTCACTCTTAAGGTATTATATACTGAAATGGCCTTGTTTTCCCTGACCTTCGAGGGTATGCCGACGTTTATGTTCCCTCTCATTTTCACGAACAAATACAGTAGAATTACCTTTATTACCATCCTTGATTCTCCAGTATTTTCATGAGCCATTCATTGCGTTTAATCTGGTGACGCAGACTGATCATTTGCACGCTTATAATGCTGCAGAGAGTCCGCAAGTCAATATTTAAGGGTGTTAAGGTCTTCTAAATTAAACGTAAATATTTCATGTATACACCGGAATGCTATAGCAAGATTTTTCACCTCGAATAGAAATCGAATGTAGTATGATACTATCTCATTCCAAACATGACTAACCTCACACAGGAGATACATCGTTGCAAAATTTCCTCCTTCGAATTAATGTATTATCACTAACGACTCCTCCACCAGCGACACTAACTAAATATAATTTTTTATTACATCCATCCACTGGAATATTTTCACCTGGAAATTTTAAATTTTGTGTTGGAAGCAATGTTATTTTTTCTTCTACATATGCCTTAGAAAGGAATCTCAAGATTCGTGTTGAAATTATTAAACCAACATTCCTCTGATGTTCCGCTCTTAGAATATTTAATTTTTATTCATCATTACTGTCACAGTTATATTCTTGCTTCCAGTTAAAACGGTAGTATGTGTACTTATGTAAGCCAAATTAAAAATAGTAATCTCAAATTTGAATGTTCAAAAATTTTATTTGTTATCTATTTGAAGTTTAGCAGATGATGATTTGTCATTTACTGAGTTTTTAGTCAGCTTTGCGATCTGTGAAATTTAGACAGAAAGGAAGTGTGCAACTCAAGGAATCAGACACAGTAGAATTCCTCACAAAATGCATCATTGAAAAGATGCTCTAAATATCTTCAAATAGCTTAAGTATATTGCAAATTTATTTTTAATGTTTAAAATTATGATAGATTCGTGAGGGTATAATTGATTATATAATATATAATAGTAATTAATAATATATTTATTCTTTTCCCACAGGAAAATTCAGCATCATCAACTCCTTAATCAAACGTGAGTACTCTGTATTTTTTCTGATCATATGATTCAAGTCTTAAGTTCGTCTAGCTATCAAATCAATCTTTATTCAAAAGTATGTTCAAGAGTATAGTGCGCCTTCAATAATAGTTGATTATTTATCTTTGCTTCTAAAAGCTAGCATTCATACTCTGATTTTATTATCCTCTGCACTTTAGAAAAAGACAAAAAGTTAACCACCAATTTAGTAATACATTTCATGTTCAATCATTTCTTTAACTAAGCAAGAACGGTGGATTACTGCAGCCAGATCAGAATTAAATGCTGCAATCAGTTTGTCAACAGTTGGCAGTAGTTTTCTTAAGAAGTGCACTATAAATGTATTAACCACCTGCCCTGTAGGGGGCGTGGGGAAGGCATTCCCTACAAACCTAGCCTACTTGTGGGCCTACAGAGGCAGGCATCTATTTCAGGGGCCTTTCTTTCACCTTCTTCTGCAGGGGTGAGGTAACTAAGCACTCACTTCTCACCTGCTCGTTCTTTCTGTCTATGAGGTCGGAGCTTGTCCTTGAAGTTGTGGCAGGGGGCCCTCTAGGCATAGAGGTGAACCCTATAGCACGTCACAACGGCCTGGAGGGTCCACTTCTTAGGGTTTATAGGTTGTCCCCCCCAATCCCCCCCCTTTCCTCCCTCATCGGCTGAGCCATCGGAGAACCGCCAGGAGCGCCGGTGTGCAGCGCTCAGGAGTAAGTTTTGGTATTGGTTAAAGTAGAGAGCGAGTGACAAGATCTGGGAGAAATCGATAAAGATTAGGAAGATTAAAGAATGATCAAAAGTCAGTTAGTTATCAATTCAGTATTAATTATTATCTTCTGATTTTTGAATTTACGAATCTTTTTAAATAGGATATTTTTAACATTAGAGAATTCAAAAAATATTAATAGATTGACGATATAATTTCGAAATCGAATGTGATTAAACCTTGTGATTGAAGTTAGAAACGGGAGTTTACTTCAAGAGAAATCCACACTTTTCCACGTAATTCTTCACTTTCGATATCTCTTACGTTTTGGAGCTTATTCTTATTGTGTTTTTGGTGCCAGTGTAGGCTGTCGAAACATTTACGGCAATGCAATAACATTTGTGCATCCCCAGCTGCAGTTACCTGCATTCTTAATGTTATCTCTTAGTGGAAGTAAGCGAATGATTTGGGCTGAATGCTATTCTTTTAAGTACAGCTAGTTCCAAAAAAAACTTACCACCTAAGCCGCAACCCGCATAACAGGCAGTGAATTTCCTCCGAGCGAGCCTTAAGAAGTGAGAGAGAGAGAGAGAAGAAAAACATGGCGGAGATGGTCTGCTTGAGTCATAACTCCGCCTGCAGAGTTGAAATGGATTTATTTGCTTTGTTAATATTGCAAAGATTTATTAGTATCTTGAGTTTGGTGGCATTGGCCTAGCAGAATAGTATTATAACAATACGGATGTCGTAATGCAAGAATTCAGTTATTATAAAATGGTTATAACGATTCAGTATATATTCTAGCATTGCTTCTCGCACAGAGGGAAACGTCGCACACGAGGTCCCGTTATTCCGAGGCAAACCCCCTTCCCCTCATTAAATTTGAGTCTGAGGGCGAAAGGCACGAGCAAGTCGAAGGAAATTTTCGCAAAATCTGCCTCTGAGCCGCTCTGAGCTTATGTTTAGGACTGAGATGGGAGGAAGAAAATTTCCGCGCAGTTTGAATCGGTGTCGGACCAGAAATGTATAGACCTCGAATTCGACGCTTTCGCTTGCAAAACTCTGCGGTTATAATTGGTGGTATTATATAATATAATACTAGCTAATATTATGCATCGTTCAAGAGAGCAGTTATTAGCCTTTAAAATTATATACCAAAGGAGTCTATATCGATCACCAGTTTTATCACAGCCTGTGTGAATGCAATCTACACAAGTAAAGTAAGGCACACTCATGGCCATATCTAGGCTATTACATTGATATGCTACATTAAAAAACAATAAGTAAATATATAGTATGAAGTCTTGAGGCATTCTCTGCGTATTTTAGATACATTTTGTTTCATTTGATAAGCATCGAAATTAAAATTCGATCGGTAAAAAATCAGTAAATTTTATCATCTATGCAGTTGGAATTTTTACTATACCGTCCAAATCAATTGAGAGAAAATGTGCTAGAATCGATTTTCCTCAATGAATAAAGATGACGGATACGAGACTACCATCTTTCACATTAATTTTGAATTAATTAATTAATTTTTTTCGGTGTCATTGAAGTGTGAATCGAATAAACTTGATTTCTTCTGTGGATTCCTCTTGAAATGGTTGCAGTCACAAACCATTACGTTCTTAAACATTCTTCTCGCTATATTTATCACCTTTAAAAGTTCTAAAATACACAAAAAGATAGTGCGAATGAGGTTTGGTCATAATGCTCATTGAATGCTACTGTTAGCTATGAATGTAAAATTTTCAATTAAATTTGAATGTATACAAAACTACCTACATTATTTATATTTCAATTGTTTATTATAATGTTTACAATTATTATAATGTAGAAAACGTTAAAAATACGCAAAATAATAGGGACTTGGTGAAATAGTTTTTCCCAGGGCCTTTTTACCTGTAATTCCAACCCTGTAATATCACATGGGGAAGCGCATATGAGGCTCATGTTGAAAGTTTGCTTCCCTCGGTTGATGGCTGACCCTGCGTAAGTCATATTTTTCGACAGAATTTAAATGATTGAGATGAATGGGTGGTGGTTTGGTATGGCTAGTCTATCTACATATTTATCGATTGGTGATATTGAAAATATTCCTTCGTATTTAAAATGTATTGTCTATGAGAAACTTTTCATCTCTCCACATTCCGTGACAAATTTGAAAAGCAAGATACAGGAGTGATTGGAAGAAGTGAATAAAGCAATGAATTCACCAGGACTTCAAGAGGGGGACTGTTTTGATAGAGATAGGGAAGTGAGAAGTGACGGCAACAGTAATACATACACTCACATGAATTTAACAACCAAAAGTGTAAGAGATATGTTAATTCCAGATTTTTGGATGAATCAAAATAGGTACGCACATTTTTTGCTTTCCTAGTCGACCAATTGTTTACTTTGAGTAGGAGGAACGACCTCTTTTAAAAGTATAACCCACTCGCTCACCTTCTCAATTTTCTCATCCAACATATATTTTTTCCGTTTATGACTGCCTCCAGAGAAACTACTCATTTATCCAATTTAAGTAATATCTCAGTCAAACATGGTTAACATTCAAATATACAGAATATAACGTCGATGGCTTACCATACTTTCAGAAATTTCCTTCTGATGCATCAGTTTATTCCCAGGATTCCGAAATTGTATACAATAGCGATGTTCAGTGTTTTGTAGCAACCTTCTTTTAATTCTATAAGAAAGTTCGAGCAGTTAAAGTAAGCCAGTACCTAAATCATCTTCTTATCAGCAATTTATTTTGGAAAGAGATTCCGAGGTCTTTTCAAACCGATAGAAATTGCTAACATTAGTATTACTATCTATGCAAGCCAATGTTTTCTTCTAAATAACTTTAGAGATATAATTTATCGGTAATCGGCGTATAAACTTCAAGTTTCTGCGACATTGAATATGCGGACTGTCTACAATTCC
Organism: Pachydiplax longipennis; assembly: GCA_036926295.1. NCBI lineage: Eukaryota > Metazoa > Arthropoda > Insecta > Odonata > Libellulidae > Pachydiplax > Pachydiplax longipennis. The sequence goes on along the minus strand of JAVFKF010000024.1, from coordinate 3,739,479 downwards.
GTATTTACGTTTCAATTCATATTTTAGTGACATTATAATAGAAAATTTAGTCGATCTAGTAAGATCATCTTCAATGCTCTATCTACTTTGTATCATAGATGTTGTAAGAGAAGTTAAACGATTTGGTTCTCGTAAGCGTAAAGAATACATATTAGGTGGTATTTCTCTAATTAATTTTTCATTTCTCAAGTAATTTCAAACTAAGAAATTTTGAGCACAATATAGAGACAAAATAAAGCATAAAAAACAATATTTATAAATAAACAATCACTAGTTGCCCCGTGCGAAAATTTCGCAGACGATCAGTAATACTCAATTTCCCCTACCAAATACATTACAGCAACTACTCTAATCACAACAGACGAATACACAAACAATAAGACATGCCAAAAACATCGTACCAAGAAATTCCATGTCAGTGTCAGTTTCGACATACCTCGTTAGTAGCGATAGGTATCGGTATCTACACATCCAGTAACGAAAATCTATGGGCAAATTCAAACTCTTGCGTTTTCTAATCCCTTACCACTTGAACCTTAACGAAGTCTCTAATATCTTAGAGAGTGTGAGAATGTAAATGTTATAGAATGTTTTAAAAATTTTCTTTTAGCACTATAATCACGAATAGTACGCGTCAGTATAACTATGTATGTTACCTGGAATTGAAGGAGAAGGAATTAAATAGGGAATGTGGGGGCACATGAACGTACCGAAAGGCAGAACACTTTATATATATAATTCATCCTAAACCGAATACCTCAATTCACTTAATGTATTTTTACATCACGAATTTAGACAAAAATACAAACTTCACTACCACATTGCCACCATAACATTTTGGTAAACTGTTCTTTTCTAAATACCACTTCCTTTTATGATGTGTCACGAGGGCTTCGTGTTTAACATACATAACCAAGATAAAGCAACAAATATACCTCCTTATTTATTTTCTATTTTTTCTCTTCGTACACGAAATATAAAAATAACTACTACTCGTCTGCAGTGAAATTGCATCTCATAAATTCACTGAATCAGATTTATTCAGTTACTGAAAGATATATAGTCAGCAATAATTAGTTGAAAGCTTGTTGTCCTGCCGGCGTAGAATGAGAGAAAATGTTACTAACAGTTACTAATTTGGGAGAGGGAAGCAAGAGGAGGAAGCATCTGCGGCGTGAGTCTCACTTTCATAAGACCATACATTGTGATACATTGTAAAAGTGCTAAGTAAAGTACAGCAAATGTAGCAAACCCATTGCCCGCATTTTTTGAATGTCTCTCACACAAATATTGTAGTCAATCATGGTATTTTAACCAATTCACAAAACTTAGATTTCAAAATACTACTCTTAGTAGAGAACCCCGTCTACTACTACTCATACTATTAAATTGGTTAAGCATCTTTTTGTACTATACTCCGGGCATAGCGAATGTAAATGCAAGCTTGGGCTTTCGTTACGCTTGCATTCCATAGAGGTGAGTTTTCTTGAATCGCAGGTATGATATCCTATTATTTACTCTTAGATATGAATAAATGTTGTATATTATGTATTCTGTGAGTAAAATAGAAACACTAAAAATCATTTGATAGGGTATATAGAAAATTTTCAGCAGATGAAAGATTCCCCAAAATAAATTTGAATACTCGGAAAACGACTTAATTATTTTGATCGCATGACTCGTAATTAAAATCTCTAATTTTTCTATAAATACTCCAAAATCTAATTGTGATATGGTCGATCTTAAATTAAAACTACCGGGAAGTAATATGATGTAAAATTTTTCAAACATACCACACGGTAAAACCGTGACGCAAACTTTCATATTCGTCAATGTTCATGTTTCTTTGGCTGTCGTTCTGCTCCAGGAAGATGCAATATGGCTTACTTATAAAACTGTGGTTGCGTACGACGTTGAAGTTTTCGTTCATGGAGACTATAATAATAATTGCGAGACTGCTTCAGTTACTTTATGACCGAGAATGAGTGCTTTATCCGATTTTAAAACTTGTTTACACTCGTCACTAAGTAAACAAATTGAATCTGTATATAGCAACCCGGGCCTTTTTTCGTCCAGTACACAACGGGATGATTAAAATATTATTTCAATTTGTTTAACAAATGGTGCATTTTTGATTTGTCTGACTATTTTTCGCAGGAACCTGACAACTTACTACAGAATTTTTGCTATTGAAAGAGTATGTAGCAAGGTTACGGAACGAATTAAACTCGTATCTCGAGGTATCACTGTACATGTATCTTATCCTACACCGAATACCTCAATTCACTCAATGCATTTATGACTAAATGAATTATGGTAAAGATACAAAATATCACTGCCAGCTTTACCTAAATCTGTCGTTATAAAAACCACTTCCTTTTATACCGGCAATGAAGTGTCACTTAAATAACCAAGATAAAAGAACGAAACATACCTTCTGCATCCACGTTATTTATTTATTTTCTATGTTCTTCTCTTCATACATGAAATACAAAAATAACTACTACTCGTCTGCAGTGATCTGATCTGGGAGAGGAGAGCTAGAGGGGAAGCTAAATGTCACACTTTCATACGAATACATTGTGTTACATTGTCAAAGCGCATAGCATTCTCCCCGCATTGAAAGTCTCTTACATCGTTAATGTGGCAAAATAATACATTTTTATGCTTCGGAGATAGCGATTGGGAATAAAAGCTTGGGCTTTCGTTAAGCTTGTATCCTGAAATCGCAGGACATCCTTTTCTTTACTCAGAAATATGATTAAATGTAGAATATTATCTATTCAATGAGTGAAATGTAAACAATAAAAATCATTTAATATCAGGTTTAGATATATAGAAAATTTGCAACATACGAAACCGGGAAGTAATATGATGCAAAATTATTCAAACATACCACATGATAAAACCGTGACGCAAACTTTCATATTCGGCAATGGCATGTTTCTTTGGCTGTCGTTCTGCTCCCGCAAGATGCAATGTGGCTTACTTATTCAACTGTTATGGTTGCGTACGACGTCGAAGTTATCGTAATAAACTCAATTCCGATTTTACGTTTTACGAAACGCGCGCGATGCGTTTAAATACCGAAGAAACTTGGAACCTTTTTGTACTGATAATGCGTAATAATATGGATAAATATGTTCCCTCCAAATACTCTAAACAAAATAATGAGCCTAGATGGTATAATAGAGATACTAGGAAAGCGTTAAAGAAACAAAGACGATTGAATTTGAAATTAAAAACCGTTATGAGGCTTCCTAACAACATAATAACGGATCAGGTAAAGGCCGAATATAAACGAGTAAAATCAGAAACAAAACGAATAATGCGTGATGCCCTCCGTCAATTTAAAAGGAAAGTTTTATACGAATACTTAGACGAGGACCCAAAAGCTTTTTGGTCGTACGTGCGTGAGGTCCAAGGTAAAGTTCAAACCGTAAGTTCGTTAAAATATAACAGCGGCAAGGTAATTAGCGATTCTAAGGAAAAAGCGAATATCTTAAATGAATATTTCCATAGCGTATTTACGTCCGATATTACATTAGGCGCCCTACCAGTAGTTAATAAAGCAGAAACAATGTCGAATATCACATTCAGGGAAGACGGAATTATTAAACTTTTACAGCAGATTAAGCCAAATAAAGCTCCTGGTCCTGAGGATATACCAGCTCGAGTATTTAAAGAATTAGCTGAGAGCATAGGCCTCTTTCTTAAAGTAATATTTGAAAAATCTATAAGCGAAGGTAAGGCCCCAAAAGATTGGAAAATTGCAAATGTCACCCCAATTTTTAAAACCGGCGTAAAAGATGATCCATCGAATTATAGGCCCATTTCGTTAACTTCATTGAGTGGTAAAATAATGGAACATATAATTACTAGTTCCTTAATGGGTTTTCTCGAAACCTCTAAATTCATTGTTAAGAATCAACATGGTTTTCGGAAGACACGTTCCTGCGAGTCACAGTTAGCGTTATTAATTCACGATATCTTGAAATCGGCCGAAAGTAAAAGACAAGTCGATGCAATATTTTTGGATTTTCGGAAAGCGTTCGATAAAGTCCCACATCGTAAATTGTTGTACAAATTAAAACTTGCGGGCATCAACGAACAAGTAATAAGTTGGATAAAAGATTTCCTGTCCGATAGAGAACAACGAGTAGTATTAGATGGTATTAGCTCCAACCTAGTCAAGGTGACCTCAGGCGTCCCACAAGAAAGCGTAATCGGGCCATTATTATTCTAAATATACATTAACGATCTTAATGAACACATCGACAGTAACGTTAGAATATTTGCGGACGACACGGTTATTTACAGAGAAATAAAAAGTAATGACGATAGATTAAGCCTGTCGAATGACTTAGATAAAATAGTAAAATGGTGCGACGACTGGCAATTGGAGCTCAACGTAGATAAATGTTCAGTAGTTAATTTTTTCGAAAGAAAATCCTTTGCCAATCATAATTCATATAGCCTTCGAGGGAAAACATTATCAACTGTCGATTCGGTAAAATATCTCGGAATAACCCTCACGAATAACTTAACTTGGGGTACCCACATCCATAATATATGTGGGCGAGCTCTTAAGAAACTAGGCTTCGTCAAAAGAATAGTCGGTAAAAGCGAAGAAAAAGTCCGCGAGCGATGCTACTTTGCGCTAGTTAGGCCTCACCTCGAGTACGCATGCAGTGTATGGGACCCTGCTGAAAAGTGTTGTATTCGCGAGATAGAAAAGGTACAAAGAAAGGCAATACGCTTTGTAAAAAATTGCTATGATAAATCGGTAAGTGTTACTCGGATGCTTCAGGAGGCAGGATGGGAATCTTTAGTAGAAAGAAGGCTCAATCAGAGATTTAAATTACTTGATAAATTCAGACAGAGCACGTTCATAGAAGATGTAGCCGATATTATGCGCCCTCCTTGCTATATAGGCCGTTCTGATCCAGCGAGAAAGATCAGAGAAATAGATGCTAAAACCAGTCGATTCAAGAATTCTTTTTTTCCGAGAACAATACGCGAAAATAATCCACTGGGCAAATAGAGTCCTGGTGCTTGCACCCCCTGCCACACGCCGAAAGGCGGCTTGCAGGGTACAGATGTAGATGTAGATGTAGAAGATTTCGTTCATGGAGACTGTAATGTTAATTGCGAATCATTTTATGCCTGAGAATAGATGCATTATCCGATTTAAAAATTTGTTTACACTCGTCACTAAGTAAACAAATTGAATCTGTATATAGCAACCCGGGCCTTTTTTCGTCCAGTACAAAATGGGATGATTAAAATTTTATTTCAATTTGTTTAACAAATGGTGCATTTTTGATTTGTCTGACTATTTTTCGCAGGAACCTGACAACTTTTGCCATCAAACGGTCATTCATTTATTTATATTGATGGAGAAATAAGGGAGAAAAGTCCCGATCACCAAAAAAGCATGTTTTAAAATAATATATAGATAGATTGACGAGGAGCTTGATTTATATAAATTGACGATAGGCACATTACTTATTTTTTCGTTTTTGTTGTTGAATTAGTTATTTAGAATAAGCTAATACAGTTTATGCCATTCACTATAAAAGCAGAATATAGAGATACTAATTCAGATATGATGCACCCAAACATTTTCAACTTTATATTATCATTCAGATTTTCCGAAGGTCCTATTTCAACTAGAATGATCTTCCTTGCATTACCATTAAAAAATTAACATCTTCGCAAAATTCGTAGGGAATTATGATGTGCCTAGGATGAAGGATGATGCTACGAAGGTCCTTGGAGTGAATGTTGGAATAATGGATTACATATAGAACCAAGAATATTTTAACAGCTAAGGTATGAATTATGAGAATTAGAGGAATATTCTTATGTAAGTCTGATTACCATCCGTTGGTTTCTATTTTTAGCGTATTCTTCCATGACTCATATTACCCATCATTCATAATTATTGACAGTGATTTTTCTTTTAATCATTATACACCATTCAAACAATTCAGGTTATATAGTTTACTTGAGGCATTCAGAAACCGAAGCAGCGATCATTAATCATTAGTCTCACTTTCACCTAGCGCATAGTTCTGAAAATCATTTCAGTTCATAACAATAGAAATCGTGTTGTGAGTGTTTTCACACCCCCTGACATACGTCATACGGCGGCTCGCGGGGTATTAATGTAAATGTAAATAAACCAGATGTTAACGTGTAAAGGCCTGAACCCACCGGTGCGGCGACGCAGCCGCAACGCGTTTTTATGACACTTGGGAGGGGGGCCAAAGTCCCGTTAGGTGACGTAGAAATGCACCCTGTCCGCATGGTAGGCCCCACCGGCGCGGCTGCGGCAAGAACGACCACCAGTCGTGATTTAGGAGCTCGTCTGTTTGGTTCGACATTTCGCACGCGTTTTTAGCAAGATTGCCTTCAATATATTGAAGATACATTTTCCCTTTCATCTCATCGTCGATGTTGGGTTTTTCCTTTGCCCAACACATGTTCTTGTCTATCATTAGTATTAGGAAAAACTTAAAATGAACTCCATCTGTTTCTATTACGGTCGATTACGCTTGGATCCGCCTGGGATCGAAACGAGAACCAATATCACAGACGAAAAACTTTTATTCATTCTTAGGGGATGGATTTTCATAATACGCATTTTTTAAGGTTTCACTAATTCTTGTTCTTGAGTTTTAAGTAAAAATGAACACAAACCCCGAGCTGATAACCAAATGATCGTCCCCTGTAAATAAATCGATCCTGCAAATTGTTCGTAACTGCAAATGTTAAAATTTCAGAATATTAATGACTCCTATTAACATATTTTATTTCTTTTGGTGCTAGTTTCGATTTCGAACGACTATTATTTCTAATTTAATTTTGCAAAGGAAATGTAATCTGCAACCGATAAAAGTGAGGTTTGCGTGCATTTATTACGAGAACGGTTTTTATTGTCTGGGTTCGAACTGGGGACCTTTAGGTAAATAAAAGGTAGCCTATTATATGCGCAGGGAGTATATATAACACACACCTGTTACTTTATTTTAATTGCCGCATATATTACATTGAGGAAACATACAATTAAGTAAAGTAAATATGCTTGACATAAATAAATTAAACATTCTGTCGCAAGAATTTTTATTGATAATTTTGAACGTCTTGCGACAAAAAGTATCAAAACTATACAACTCTTGGCCGAAAACAGTCACTTGTATGCCGAAAACACATCGTACGTATCATTTTTGCAGTACTTTACGGGGACGAGATTCTACGGAGTACTATCGCTTTGATTGTTCTGAAAACTTATCACGGTGTACAGATATTGTTAAGGTATCGTGTACAAGCATCCTTTTGAGGAAATTAATCAAAATAACGACAATATTTGATTGCAAACGGGCTGCGGCAAATCGAAAAATTGTGCATGCAGAGTTCGTAGCCGAGCGGCGTATTTGCCGGCGCGAAAACGCTGCACTAATCCCTTGAACTAATCCGCCGGACGGCGCTTTCCGCGTCGGTGGGGTCGGCCCCATAAGAAACCATTGAATTTGAGTACGTGACGAACGCAGAGGAAGGACCAGGTACCATCATAAAAACGCATGCGGCTGCGTCGCCGCACCGGTGGGTTCAGGCCTTAAACCTACAATATGCAAGTATACAAAAACCTGGTATTTATCTGCAATATGCAAATCAGTCTTAAGGTTCTGATTTGCCATACTAACTGTTGTTTCTTAACCATCTGGATTCCTTGCAAGAAGTCCTGAAAGGTCGTCTACCTCAAAAATAGAGTTGAATATTTTCATTCCCTAAGGGAATACCCGCGGCGAAGATAACAAATAGCGGATCCACCATTTCCCACCTTACTTGTGATCGGTCGCCGCCACCATACCCTAACCTTAGATACCTGCTCAGCAGGGGTGCGGTCGGTAATCCTCATTAGCGCTTTCAAATTCGCTACTCCGGATACATACGACCATCCACAATATGCCGAAAAGGGGGTTTTCTTTCTCAGAGCGGAGTTCACCTTCACCCATCGGCCGTTTTATGGTTCCTTTGAGAAAATAGACAATACCTTTCGATGGACGAAACAAAAGAAAAAGAAGCAACAAAGGAATGAATAGGGGATACTCCTAGGGCCAGGGTGGAGGTCCTCCGCTCTCTCTGAAAGACTCAGTAAAACTTCAGACGCGAATTTGTCAGAAACAGCCAAATCTCATCTCAAAATCGTAATGCTTCATCTGATACTGTCATCACGAATGCCTGATGGAACTAAGAACAGAATGTCATGTTGATGCATATATTCTGAATTACCTAATGCTCTGTTAATTGTAGTATCAAGCAAATTTTATACCTCTCTGTATTGCAGAATAATTCAACTGCGAAGAAATCGAGTCAAAATTTGCGACACGGGGCAAGAAAGAGATTTAGCATCAGATAAAAGTTGGGACAGCATAATTTTGCAAGGAACATGAACTTAATTTAATTAAAGGGATGGTTTTTCTGGGACTGGCAATGAACAATATGTTCGGAAAAGTGTTACGAAATGCTGGCGTTAATTTCGTCGTGAATTAATTTTTTATTCGATATACTCCTCAGTATTTAAATTAAGAGTGCTACTATTCTAATATCTATGTTATTTTCTAAAATACTAAATTAGCAATTTGAATTTTAAGCGATTACCTTAGAAAATGATGATATCACGGCAATTAATATTTTACTTTCTATCATATGATTTGGTGGTATTTAAAATTTTTATAATATTTGATGTAATTATCTGATGTAGTTGATCGTAATTTACTTGGTTTACTTTATTGTAATATGTTTTAGGTCTAATTTTCAGAGCTCTTTACCAGGTTGACTTAAAATGATTCTTTCTCAGTGTATTCGTCCAGATTAAGTTTCTTTTCATCTTTGCTTTCATTAGTAGGTTTCGCAGTTTTTTCATGCTCCCCTTCTCGATAGCATTTCTTCTGCAACATAAATTAGTTGAAATACAGTTGATTGTGTTCATATACCTAAGTATTCTTTATCTCCTTGCAGAGTTTTCGTTCATGTTTCTATTTGCGTCATAGTCGTGAATTTTCTCTAAATAAATTTAAAAGTTCCTCCTGTAGGCGTCAAGAGCATAAAAAACGTAATAATATAATCCTTTTCAATCTTGCAATGACATAATTTTTTATTGGATAATTGAAGCAGCTAAAGTAAGTTTACCCGATGTCTCCAGAAAAAGGTGAATTACGCAGAAGTTTCAGGCCGAAATAAGGAGATCCGATGTTTATTCATTTTTTAATACTATGCTGCTGACATAGTAAAAAGTAACACTAAATTTAAACAAGATTTCGTGCTAGTAAAGACGATACAAATACGTTCAACGCGTTTCCCAAGGGTTTAAAAAGGCGCCATCACAGTGCTCCTCCTTTCAAGAGCCTATAGAATGCATGGAAAACTCTAGACTCGCTCTCATCGAGCTTCAGGTCTGTTATGCGGGTTGCGGCTTAGGTGCTAAGTTTTTTTTGGAACTAGCTGTACAAACAGATAAATAAGGAACAAACAAAAGTAAACATATAAAAAAAGAAATCAACTTGCTATAATTGAAGTTACTGTCTGTAATCAGTCTAGAGCAAAGTTTTGTCATTGAAATGGCACATATTCCATTCTCATAAGAAACTTATTGGCTGTGTATGAAAGATTCAGTCTGCAGTTGTGTGGTGTTTTGCTTTTATTAAAATAGTCAATTATCAAAATATTATGAAGAGACATTAATTAATTAGCTAAAATTACACCTTTATTCAGGCAAGATTGAGAATAATTAGTTGCATCTTACATCTAACCCTTTGTCGTATAACATTTGAAAGAATAACATTGCTTGAAAAAAGTGCACAGAAGGAAATTAATTTGTGGGCTTAAAAGATTAAGTTAGTGCTTAAAAAATAATACCACACAGCACTAAATCATCTGTAAGAAAGACAGCATGTTATGCTTATTATCCATTCCACATTTAGTTTACAGTACAGTCACTTACAAAAAAAAGTTACCACTAAAGGATGCAACCCGCTTAACAGACATGAAGCTCGATGAGAGCGAGTCTATGAGCGGCTCTGCTTTTAGCGCGTGTTTCGTCTTCCTCCTTGCGCATGTTTTGAGGCTTGTTTGACGTTATTATCTTTAAATACTGGCTAAAATTATTTCATTTGGATGCTGTATAAGCAATATAGTATCATAAAGGAACTCAATTCGGATTTTTCTTAAATCGGCTCAAATCTCACGCGTAATTCACTCTTTTTCGAAAAAAAAATCCGACAAGAAATACTTTAGTTACCCATATTTTCTGCTTATGTATAAATTCCCATCAATGGAGGTTTGGAAAGGACTCCATTATTTTTCTTCATGCTCCACATGCTCGCAGGACGAATTTTTCCGTAAAAAATAATAAATAATAGGGCTTAAATAAATGATAATTAAGAGAAAATGCAATGCTATGAATTATGTCAAAAGAAGGGGAAATTATAGAAAACGTAATTAGAATAGAAATGAAGTAACAGTGAAAGAATACGTTAACCCTTCAAAATCCGCTTACAGGGATAATCTTGTTTCACATTTCACAATAGCGAACACATCGGATGAATAAGACGTTCTATGCGTTATTTCTCTGTTGGCTAATATTTCTAAATGAGATTAATGAAACCGTATTGAATATATTTTTCATCATTTCGTTGATATTCATTTCATCTCTCCGAATACAATCATCATGACTGAATGGAAGAACCTTAAATGAGTTTCGATACTTGATAAAGAGTGGGAAATGAACGCTAATTAATAATTTTCATCCTAAGCCGCGCCGTCCTACGGGTGCAAGGGGTGCATCGCACCCGGGCAAGTAGGATGCCATGGGTATTATCCATAGATAGGAAAATTACAACTAAAACACCTACCAATTACGTCGATCTATTTAATGCAATATATTTCAATATATATATTTAATCCAATGACGACCAGATTACAATAAAGCGATAGTGGGTGAGGTGAGGGTGAGCCCTGGCGCTGAAGTTGTTGGTGGTAGTTTTGGTAAAAGTTTTTTCGTAGAAATTACGCCCGGAATCACGTGTGGGATTAAGGGGAGAAAGATTAGCAGATAATGGAATGGCTAGGGAGTAGCAGGTAGGCGTAATATCTATCTATTATATATAGCTAACTCTCCGGATATCTTCTATTATATATAGCTAACTCTCCGGATATACCTATATAGATATATAGATATATATATCTATTATATATAGCTAACTCTCCGGATATACCTATATATATATTTATAGGGGATACGAATTCTGACCATGTTCCACGAGCGCCGTCGACGTCAGATTATTACGACGTACTGGCCCCACCCAGTAGATGCCAGAATAATTCAGACATCGACGCTAGCTATCATGGGTTCGATACCAGAATGTCCCAAAAATCGCAATTTTCCCATAAGAATGCATTGCGCGGATTTAAAAAAATTATTTTGAGGCACTTATCGGTAAGATAGAGGAACCAAAATCTCGGAGGTTAAAGCTGAGGTAGTCTTCTATGGTTCCTATGGAAGAAACGTTGCCAAATGACCGTGAGTTCGACTCCAGGTGGGTCCGAAATTCTTCCATAAGAAATGCATTGCTGCAATTTTTGAAAATTTTTTTCAATGCCTTCCCGATAACCTGGAAAGATCAAACTCCGTGTGCCGACGGAGGCGTTTGAAAACATTCTTTCATGAATTTCACAGTTCGTCTAGTGGTCCTTGGTTCGATGTAAGAGGGTCATTCCGATTCCACCATGCATTTCAAACGGGGAAAACGGAATCTTATTTTAGGACGTTCCCGATAAGATATTGAATCGAAACTTTGGAATAAGTCATAATGGCACTTACCTAATATTAATTCGCTATTTTCTCTCACAGAAAGGTCCTGAGTTCGACGCTAGGCGGTCATTTGCGCGAATTTTTGCAATCTCTTTTGAGGCCGTTCTCGATGCGATAGAGCAATCAAAATCTCGGTGTTTGCAGATGAGATGGTCTTCCATAGTATCAAAGGAAGAAATGTTAGCAAATGACCGTGTGTTCGACGCCAGGTGGGTTCGAAATGCTTCCGTAAGAAATGCATTGGTGAAATCTTGGATGATTTTTTTAAAATCCTTCCCGATAAGCTGGAAAGATAAAACCCGGAACTGTGACAGAGGCGTTTGAGAACAATCTTTCACAAGGGTCAACATTTCTCCTGTGATCCTTGGTTCGATGCAAGAGGGTCATTCTGATTCCACCATGCATTTCAAACGGGAATAACGGAAACTTATTTTATGTCCTTCCCGATAAGATACTGAATTGAAACTTTGAAACACTTCAGAGTGGCGCTTATCTATGATTCGTATGCCATTGTCTCTCACAAATGGGTCCTGTGTTCGACGCCAGGCGGTCATTTACGCAAATTTTTAAAAATTGTTTTGAGGCTTTTCTCAATGCAGGAGACTATTCAAAATCACAGCGTTTCCGTTTGAAGTAGTTTTCTATAACACCAGTGGAAGAAAGGTTACATATGACCGTGAGTTCGATGCCAGATGGATGAAAAATTCTCAAGTTCGAAATGCATTGCGGCAATTTTTAAGATTTTTGCTGGATAATCTTCGAAAATGATACCCGTAAGGGAAACTTATTTAAATTTTTCACCAATTAGCTTGCAGTATGCAAGCAACTTTTACTCGTATATATATATAGCTAACTCTCCGGATATACCTATATATATATTTATAGGGGATACGAATTCTGACCATGTTCCACAAGCGCCATCGACGTCAGATTTTTTTGACGTACTGGCCCTACACTCTAGATGCCAGAATAATGCAGACTTCGACGCTAGCTATCATGGGTTCGATGCCAGAAATTCCCAAAAATCGCAATTTTCCCATAAGAATACATTGCGCGGATTTTTGAAAATTATTTTGAGGCACTTATCGTTAAGATAGAGTAACCAAAATTTCGGAGGTTGAAGTTGAGGTAGTCTTCTATGCTTCTCATGGAAAAAATGTAGCCAAATGACCGTGACTTCGACTCCAGGAGGGTCCGAAATTCTTCCATAAGAAATGCATTGCTGCAATTTTTGAAAATATTTTTCATTGTCTTCCCAATAAGCTGGTAGGATAAAACCCGGAATGGTGAGAGAGGCGTTTGAAAACTTTCTTTCATGAATTTCACAGTTCGTCTAGTGGTCCTTGGTTCGATGCAAGTGGGTCATTCCGATTCCACCATGCATTTCAAACGGGGAAAACGGAATCTTATTTTAGGACGTTCCCGATAAGATATTGAATCGAAACTTTGGAATAAGTCATAATGGCACTTACCTAATATTAATTCGCTATTTTCTCTCACAGAAAGGTCCTGAGTTCGACGCTAGGCGGTCATTAGCGCGAATATTTGCAATCTGTTTTGAGACCGTTCTCGATGCGATAGAGCAATCAAAATTACGGTGTTTGCAGATGAGATGGTCTTCCATAGTATCATAGGAAGAAATGTTAGCAAATGACCGTGTGTTCGACGCCAGGTGGGTTCGAAATGCTTCCGTAAGAAATGCATTGGTGAAATCTTGGATGATTTTTTTAAAATCCTTCCCGATAAGCTGGAAAGATAAAACCCGGAATGGTGACCGAGGCGTGTGAGAACATTCTTCCATGTTATTCGCCGTTTCTGCAGTGGTCCTTGGTTCGATGCAAGAGTGTCATTCCGATTCTACCATGCATTTCAAACGGGAATAACGGAATCTTATTTTATGACCTTCCCGATATGATACTGAATTGAAACTTTGAAACACGTCAGAGTGGCGCTTATCTATGATTCGTATGCCATTGTCTCTTACAAATGGGTCCTGTGTTCGACGCCAGGCGGTCATTTACGCAAATTTTTAAAAATTGTTTCGAGGCCTTTCTCGATGCAGGAGACTATTCAAAATCACAGCGTTTGCGTTTGAAGTAATTTTCTATAGAAATATTTTCTATATTTTCTATATATATATATATATATATATATATATATATATATATATATATATATATATATATATATTCACATTTGTGAAGGAATGGGGACTTTATCTTGATAACAGCGCGCTGTTGTGAGCAAACCATTCCTTCATTGGATACAAAAGAACACAGAAATATCTTCATACTTTCTGTATCAGTAAACTTATAGTTTTATATTACTTTGTTTGAACCCCTCTTATAAAATTTATAAAGATTCTTTGAACTGAAATTTTTGCATTATGCAAGCTGAAAATCCATTGCCAGCTAAATCTCATTCTGTAAGAGATACTGATAGATTATATGAGACTTCATCTCATATATATAAATATAAATATATATATATATATATATAATTATATATATATATATATATATATATATATATATATATATATATATATATATATATATATATATATTATATATATATATATACGAGTAAAAGTTGCTTGCATACTGCAATCTATCCGTTGAATACAGTATCATACCAAGTACTGCCTCAGTTCAAATTTAAAACTTCGCGCCAAAGACCGCCTGGCGACGAACTTAGAACCCGATCGTGAGAGAAGACAGAAAAATAATATTAGATAAGTGCCATCCTTACTTGTTCCAAAGTTTCGATTCAATATCTTATCGGGAAGGTCCCACGCCTCTGTCACCAATCCGGGTTTTATCTTTCCAGCTTATCGGGAAGACATTTAAAAAATCGTCCAATGCATTTCTTATGGAAGAATTTTGCATCCACCTGGCGTCGAACTCACTGTCATTTGGCTACATTTTTTCCATGAGAAGCATAGAAGACTACCTCAACTTCAACCTCCGAAATTTTGGTTACTCTATCTTAACGATAAGTGCCTCAAAATAATTTTCAAAAATCCGCGCAATGTATTCTTATGGGAAAATTGCGATTTTTGGGAATTTCTGGCATCGAACTCATGATAGCTAGCGTCGATGTCTGCATTATTCTCGCATCTAGAGTATAGGGCCAGTACGTCAAAAAAATCTGACGTCGATGGCGCTTGTGGAACATGGTCAGAATTCGTATCCCCTATATATATATAGGTATATCCGGAGAGTTAGCTATATATAATACGAGTAAAAGTTGCTTGCATACTGCAAGCTATCCGTTGAATACAGTATCATACCAAGTACTGCCTCAGTTCAAATTTAAAACTTCGCGCCAAAGACCGCCTGGCGACGAACTAAGAACCCGATCGTGAGAGAAGACAGCAAAATAATATTAGATAAGTGCCATCCTTACTTGTTCCAAAGTTTCGATTCAATATCTTATCGGGAAGGTCCCACGCCTCTGTCACCATTCTGGGTCTTATCTTTCCAGCTTATCGGGAGGCATTTAAAAAATCGTCCAATGCATTTCTTATGGAAGAATTTTGCATCCACCTGGCGTCGAACTCACTGTCATTTGGCTACATTTTTCCTAAATGTCCTAAACTAAGATTCCGTTTTCCCCGTTTGAAATGCATGGTGGAATCGGAATGACCCACTTGCATCGAACCAAGGACCACTAGACGAACTGTGAAATTCATGAAAGAAAGTTTTCAAACGCCTCTCTCACCATTCCGGGTTTTATCCTACCAGCTTATTGGGAAGACAATGAAAAATATTTTCAAAAATTGCAGCAATGCATTTCTTATGGAAGAATTTCGGACCCTCCTGGAGTCGAAGTCACGGTCATTTGGCTACATTTTTTCCATGAGAAGCATAGAAGACTACCTCAACTTCAACCTCCGAAATTTTGGTTACTCTATCTTAGCGATAAGTGCCTCAAAATAATTTTCAAAAATCCGCGCAATGTATTCTTATGGGAAAATTGCGATTTTTGGGAATTTCTGGCATCGAACCCATGATAGCTAGTGTCGATGTCTGCATTATTCTGGCATCTAGAGTGTAGGGCCAGTACGTCAAAAAAATCTGACGTCGATGGCGCTTGTGGAACATGGTCAGAATTCGTATCCCCTATATATATATATCCCCTATATATATATAGGTATATCCGGAGAGTTAGCTATATATAATAGATTCACATTTGTGAAGGAATGAGGACTTTATCTTGATAACAAGGGATTTATGAATTTTTCAGTTTGTTGATTTTTTTTTCTGTGTGCCAAAATTTTGCTCTCAGTAGATGCCTGCTTTTAGTGATAAGTGTGAAGAAGGAATAAGCCATATGATGGAAAATCGAAAAGAAAACCTATCTTTTTAAGTTTTGAAAATATGTGCACTTCAATCAAGCCACCCTTCAGGCAATTAGGCAGCCCAGAAACAAGTTTTGTTTAGTTAGTAATTCTCCAATTCTCGTAATTTAGGTGAAAAAAGGCGAAAATGGATTATTTTGAAGGGTCATAACTTATGATCATAGTAAGAGATCTGGTTCTTTCAGTTATTGATGTGGATCATATCATATTTATTCATCAAAGCTCTATATTTTCTTTAAAATTCCCAAAAATTTTCAATTAATTGTTTAATACTGCAGAAAATTTTTGGGGGCTAGGATTATATGACACTTCATCTCATATGGTATGCAGCTTTATAGGATAGTTTGTAAAAGAGAGGCTACATAACTCACATACAGGACGGCCCTTAAGCAATGAGACATCTGAGCAAACTTGTGGCTCTTCAATATTGAGAATTCAGAAGTAGAGTGCTTTAGTTCTTAGTTTGTGTTTGGATTCTCAGAGTATAGAAGTGGAGTGGTATTGTAATATACCGAAAGGTGTTGTGGAGATTTTTCCCAGGGTTTATTTTTAATTTTAAGCGATCATCATGTTTGAAGAGAAAAAAAGGCTTAAAGAGGCAAGCTGTGAAAAGGAAGTCAAAAAATTACTGGAGAAGGAAAGTAGCATACTGAGGCATGTAAATTACTCCTCCAGAAACTAAAGAGGTTACACAGCCATATGACTATGCAATATACTTGATTTACATGTGAAGAGCTTGGCTTTTTGCCTTGCAATAAAGGATTTTTAGTTTAATGAGGTTATAATTCCATCCAAAAATTCAGAACTGTGTGTAAATATGATCAGTGTGAATGCATTGTGAGGAAATACTGATAAAATTGTTCTTGTGGCCGTTGCAAATGAGAACATTCAAGATATACTTTCCGTAAAGCAGTTTGCAATTCTGATATTTTCTGATTTGTCAAATTTTACTTTCTAATATTCCCATCATTTTATTTACATTTTCCTTTTAGAAAGTGATATTAAGATATGGTAAACTGCCAAACGCCTGCCAGTAATCCATTATAATTCTATGAAATATCTAGTGTCGAGAAATTCACATGGTATTTATAACTTTGATCTTTTGCAAATAAAAATAATGCGTATAAATACTGCCTTTTTCTAAAAAATTACTTTAGTAACTTTTAATGTGCTTTTCTTAACACATCCAGTTGCCAATTCAAATTTTGCATGGGAATCATGAGGTGATTAGACTGAGGGTAAGTTTGGCAACAGAGTTCACCGTAAGGACAACTAAATGTGGAATGCTCTATAGAGATAGTTGACTAGGGAAAAGAGAAGATCCTAAAGCAAAGAACAATAAATGTACACTTTACATAGTTATCACAAAAATAGCCTAATATGAATAAATAAAAAGAAAATGAACATTATGATATACAAAAAATTAGGCTACATTATATATCTGAATGATAAGTAGCCATAAAAAACCACAATGAATAAAAAAGGGAAGTCTTACCAGTATATCTTCAACATATTTTCACACTCAATGTGATAAAACAGGGAAAAAAGTTATCGGAATATGTGCATTTAGTTCAGAGAGTAACAAAAAGGCTGTATTTAATGTCTAATAAACCTTAAAATGGCTGCACCTTTGTTCTAGTAATTGGGTGGAAGGATTCCCTTTAATGATGGGACATCATGTGAGTTACTTTGCCTCTGCTTTCCTCATTTTTCGATTGGTAAATATTCACGCTATAGGTTCAAGTCATAAACTATTAGTAGAAACTAAGAAAAATTGCTGTGATGAACCAGAAAAGGATTGAATGTTAATTGTATATCATAATTGTAGTTTGTAAACTTCTTTTGTCTGTGATTCAGTGGTCACAGATTTCTTGATTTTTATTTGTTTTCCTCTAATTTATTTATTATTATTTCTATTCTCATTCTTATTTGGCAGCATTTTCTTTCCCAATTCTTCCATTGTCTATTACCTCTGCAATCATGCACTTCTTCTCTTATTCATATGATGAGCTTTTATCCTCCTCAGCAGGTTCATTTCCAATTATTTGTCATTGCTATGATATTCTCTGATAGCTACATTGTCTGCTACTTTCTTCCTGCCATTAAAGATTACTTCAATGATACTATTTTTATGATAATGTAACATATATCCCTCAGTGTTTGATCTTTAAATGTTTGAAAGATATTGCGCTGAATAGGAAATTAGGCTAAAATGTGTAAATTCATTTAAGAATCTTTTTGATACGTGAGTGATAGCTTTCAATCATGTAAAATTTACCAAAGGAAAACAGGAGTGAAGAATGTCTAATGAGACTGGGATGCGAACCTGAGACATTAATTTACTTGTCCTTATACTTATTAAAAAGCCCATTTACAGTTAGTTCTTGGAGCATGTTCATCCTCAAGATACATAGATAAAAATTATTATCAATTTCATCTTTATGAGATTTATATCCATGAGCTAAAATATTGTTTAATAACTGTCATTTAATTTGTTGTCTAATATATATTATGCTCTGTAACCTCCATCATTTCATTAGATTATGATAAGTGAGTTATAAAGTGATATGATAATCACTGATTTGTCTCCTCGAAAGAACCTTGTTGTTGCAAAATTGTAGAAACCAATTTCTAAAGAGGAACCATTAATGGTCATAAATGAAGTCGATAAATATCAATGTTCAGAGCTTTAGGTGTAGTAGTTGCAGGCAAATGTTTAAAAACCATATTCAACATTAGGTTTTTAAGTATAAAAAGTTGTTCAAAATATTATCAGAATCTACGTTTTTGAATAATCAATTTTCATCAGCTAGTCCATAAGGCTATTATGTAAAGGTAATATAGACTATGTAAATGAGTCAAAATTGCTTTCTCTCTAGTTTTTATTTTTAAACTTGTTGTACATATTAGTGTTCATAAACAATCATGATGCATCATTTTATAATTTTTACGTATATGTGTGCATATAAAAAATCAGTGAATGGAATATTTCAGTATAAATATAATAGCCTCTCATTGGTACATTTACATGAATCTTAAAATTGACGTCATTGAATCAATCTCACATCTCAAAGCATTCATGTACTTAATGTTTTATACACACACTTCATCTCTATCATGAAATACAGAGAGAGTATTAGCATCCATTCATTTCTTGATGAAGAAAAATTGTTCGATGAACATTGTTTCCATTCTTAATTCGGAAATTTACCCGAATATGTTAAAAACGAGTTAAAACTTATAGACTCATTTATTTTTCTGCAGTTTGTCACTAAACAAACTATTAACGTGTAAGATTTTATTTTCTCGAAGATTTGGAGGGATTTCCTACTGTTAGAGCAACTTTACCGCTTGTCTGAACGCATTTCTGCTTTAGTCTTTTCCTTGCTATATTTTAAAGAGATATTCATAGTCGCGCTATATATAGTGAATTCCTATTCTGATTGCAACTAGAATCGGCTTTTGTAGTTTAATCATATTCATTTTTCGAGTCGGCGTCTGTTATTGTTTTGTAACTCTACGTATGAGAAAAGAAAAATTAATGCACTCGATACTTTCTAAAGGAAAAGATATTGCACAATCTGAGTATATTGTGTGTGAAATATTCCGCAGGTGTTTTTTTTCCTGTACATCTTGAAGAATACCAATTTTATTTCAAATAATTACCAAATTACCATTGACCGTATTTTAATGAAATGAACGTAAAGAAGCAGATTAAAATATAAGGATAGTTCGAATCGGTCGAACGCCGTAAGGAGACTAAGAATACTCGATTTCCGGATTAAAATTAAATTGAAGGACCTCTTTTGTTCACATTTCCGCTTCAAGAAACCGAACGAATTCATCTTTTGAAAAATTTAAACTAGTATCTCAATCGAAAACTACTCACAATTTACTTCCATGTGGTGATAACGAATTAAGAAACATCGAAATGTAATCCGGTTTATTCCTGTTCATTGGATAATTACGACAAATCGCAATTTTTCGACCACTGCCTCCTAACAGATGGGGTGGTAATAAAATTTGGTGATGAAGAATCCCTATGCTTCTGGGCGACCTCTACATCTTATTTATTGCTCGTCCGTCTTTGCGTTTGCTATATTTAATTGATTATTCACAGGCTGAAAGGTTCCAGGAATTAAGCTTCGTCGAATCGGGAGAAAAGAGCCGAGCGTTGTTGCAAGCGTTCAACGGTGTACAGCGACACTAGTGAATATGAGATTTCTGTGCCGACGATGTTATTGTTGACACATCCAATCAGAGTTAGCGAGTAAGAGAAGTGGTATTAAAACGCAGCAATGGTTTATTAATTGCGGTACTTTTAAAACCTCGACGTATAACCGCCAAATAAAGACAAATGCTATAGCTTTCACAGACCATGGATAATCGAATAGCCCACTGTACTCAAAAACAAGTGCATTTTATTACATAATAACTATGATGATGGTGAATGAATGAAAATGATGCGAGAGATGGAAATGATCAGCGAGTCTGGACTGCTTCTGTCTTGAGCAGGCGGTTTCTGTACGACATGTCTGGATCGAATCTCTCCAATAGCAATATCCACTCGTCCTTGAAGTCCCTGGATAGTTTGTCCATTGCCTTCTCAACTCCTTCCTTTTGCTTCTGAGTGCACTTGCTGCAGTTGTAGTGGAGGGCATCTGGCAGAATCTCTGCAAATCCAATTCCACAAATTTATTCATTTTGCGGCAACAATGATGGAACTTAATTTAAAATCAGTTACAACCCAATTCTCATAGTTGTGAATATATTTATTCATACGATGTCAGTAACTTCCGTAAGATATTTTGTTATTCACTTTTTTACATTTCCCGAACTTCATTCTTACATTTTACTTTCTTTATGTTGTTTACATTTTCCGATCTTCATTATTTTACATTTGATATTTATACTTTTTCATCGATCCTCATTTATTGCAATTTCCAATCTGCATTTTTATATGAGAATAATAGGACCATATGAAATGTATGGAGAAGGATAGCCGACATTTCATTGTAATGAAAGCATTAGTCATCAGTAATCGAAATTCAGCAAAATATTTATATAAGTAATATTATATTGTATCGGATGTGAACGAGATTCCAGTGGAATTTTTTAAAAACCTGGGGGAAAAGGTAAGAAATATTTTTACGATTTCTGTAGAAAAATCTACGACGAAGGAAAGTGGTAAGAGGATTTTACTTAGTATATCCTGATTCCGTTACAGAAAAAGCATAATGTAATGGAGTGCAATGGTTATCACACAATTAGTTTAATATATCACGCAGCAAAAGTAATTCTAAGGGTCTTGAATAGAAGAATCGAGGTAAAAGCTAATGAACATCTAGGAAATAACCAGCTCGGTTTTCAGAGAGGGAAAGGAACGAGGGATGCAATTGGGGTAATGAGGGTACTCATAGAACGAAGCTTAGAATTTAAAAAGGACGTTTGTGTATGTTTTGTCGATTTTGAAAAGGCTTTCGATAGAGTCCAATGGCCAAAACTGATTATGATACTAAAAAAATGCGTTGGACTGGAAAGATAGGCATTTAGTGCGAAATCTGTACATTTGTAAATCAAACCACACAAGTAAGAATTGCCAATGGGGAATCGGAAAATACAGATTTCGGGAGGGGAGTAAGGCAAGGCTGTCCTTTATCACAATCTCTTTTTAACATAAATGCAGAATAAATGGTTAAAGAAGCTTGGGATGAAGTAGATCAGGGAGTACAAATTTTGTGGGAAAGTAATGATGTTGGTAAGATATGCAGACGACAAGGCTATTGTGTGCGATTCTGAAAGGGGTTTACAAATCCCAGTATATGATAATTGTGTTGAGGATGAAAATAAATGTAAGAAAAACTAAAATGACGAGATTTTTCAAGGGAAAGAAAGCTTACCCAATGATAAGGGTGGATGGGGAAACACTAGAACAAGTAGATCGATTACCATACTTGGGCATCCTTCCTTCTAAGAATGGAAGATGCTCAACATTGATTAGAAAAAGGATAGCATTAGCGAAAGAAGCTTTCATGAAACGAAGGGAACTGATGACAAAGGGACTTGATAAAGGAATCAGGAAGAGATTGGTAAAATCCTTGGTGTGGTGTGTAATGTTGTATGGGTCTACTATGGCCTATTTCTTGTAAATTTGACTTGAGTTTTTACTGGGTCAAAATCTGAGGTTTTTCTTTCAAGACGTTCTTTCAGAAAATTTCTATCCCATCATTTAAATACAGTCAGACCAATGGAATCTTATTGTGAGACGGATTGCACATACGTATTTAAATTAAGCAAGAATTGATGCAAATTAATGAAAAGATAAGAAGAACTTCGAAATAAACGCCGCCGATATTGCTCAAATGCTTGTTTTCCTTTCTGATAATCCTCACTGGTATTACTCATGTAAGGAGTTATTTCTCGATAGAAAGAAGGTATTTTAGTAGTCCTATAAAGAATGAGCATAAGTTAAGTAATTGCTGTTTATATAAGAGCGTGTGGTTGAGTAATGAGAGGATGATAAAGATAGTGTATGATGATTGGCTTTTTCTAACTTTAACACAGTTAGATTAGCGCGCCTTGTTGATAGCAACGGATTGTTAATTTGTTTACACAAAAATAAACAGGTATTGTTGCATTGGAAAGTTAGCCCTTCAGACGCGCAGAGTTAGAGTCACTATAAATCTCTACAACATTAAAGAGCAGAGGTTTGGGGAAATATCTGTTATATCGAAATAAAACCACTATAAGAGAGAATACGTGAGGTTATTTTACGAAGTATAAACATGCAAATCCGTATGAACTCAGCGAAAGGCGTTCGTGACGCTAAGAAAACATGACATGAGTGATGAGATTGGAAAAGGAAAGAAGATGGTTAAATATGGTGAATGAAATTCTAAAGAGATGAGATGTTCGTGTTTATAAATATGTTGACGGAAAAGGTGTAGCGAAAGATGTGCTTGAGGTTAAGAAATAGTTCCGCCGATGGTGCCCAAATACTTCTGTATTTCGTCTGTTTGAAAAACAAATAATCTGCGTTTATTTGTCGTATTTAAGTGAAAATTCATGTTAATGGTGACCTCATGGTCTAGTGAATGCATCACCTCAAGCGAATGTCATTACCATTAATTAAACGGGCATTTGTTTGGAATGTTAAATCAAGTTCCTCCGCTGCATATTGAACATTCGATGCCAAGGTGACAGCCAGGGCCGGCACAGATGGGCGAATGATATTTGTCCGAGGATACCTTCGTATCTGTCTGGATACTACAATTCGTGGGGTTTTTCGCTGTAGGAATGAATCCCAGAATTTCTTAAGAATTGACGTTTGATTTCTAGAGGATTTAAACGATGCTAAAAATGCTGCATATTTAGAAGTTTTCTGGTACATCTAAACAAATAATTTGAAAGCCGCCTTTTGGTGTAAATGTTTGAGCTACTTCTTTAACTTGTTGTCATCGCGTATCGTTCTTTGATAGTCCTTAAAATGACTTAAGTTCTATTTCTCTTCTTTTACTCATATTCTCGGATTATATCAGGGAGTCGCATAATACCGTTTATTTAACATTTATGTTTATTAATTTATCTAATTTTTTAGTTTGATATTAAAGTGATTATATTTAGTATATGTATGATTCAATCTAATCATAAGATTTAAAAAATATTAATCTTAAGATTAGTTTTAGTTTTATTGTGTTGAAAAGTGGGAAAAGTGTTTGATTATTGGGCCATTTAAAAATATCTATTTTAAGTAAGCATCGACCTCAACATACGCGATATTTAGGAAACCACACATTCGGGATTTATGATGTGAATATTGAAGAATACACTTCATTTACCTGAAAATTCACATAGGAAATGTGCGACTTTAAATTCGTTGTTAATCCTAATGAGTAACTATTACTATGTAATACTGAGTTATATTTGCTTTGATTGACCAATAATATTTTCATAATTAAAAACAAAAGCTGTTGAGTTTGAGGACCCTAAACAGAGTTTTATGCTTAGTCACGAATTTCGACGTCCGCGGGTCAATTGGGAACGTCAATCGCCGGCCCTGGTTATATTAAACCTCTCTCTTTCTCATGGAAATGCCAAGAATTCTTTTTTTTTAATATTTTACGTTCCTTGTTTATATATTTGCATTTACATACAAACCGCCAAAAGTTTGTGGTAGGGGATATGGAAACACGAATATCTCTATCTTTCTCTATCTGCCATTATATTCTCTAATGCTCTGAGGATGAATCGCCAAAATTAGCTATCAGTTCTCTAAATTATTTCCTGGGAAAACCTTTTAGTTTTCTCTCGCTAAATTGTGAATTGGTGTAACAAAGTCAACTATCTCGTCGAGATGATATAGATGACTTCAGTCGGTAACCAAGTCTGAGCGAATCCCGTTTGAATCATGTTCGAAACACTGCTGTCCCAATCCTATCCGCTCAATGTTGAACCAGATCGGCGACTAATCCCACTTCGTGATGATCTCGGAGTTCGAATCAGGGAAAAATACATTTTCATTCTCAATGGCTCTCCCCTCAGAATTCTACTTGATAACATTTGCATTCTATTCGCATTCGCTGCAACGCTTCGAATATATTCATTGAAGGAAAACCCACCACTGAATACCACTACTTAACATCTTATGATTG
This sequence comes from Pachydiplax longipennis, assembly GCA_036926295.1. Taxonomy (NCBI): domain Eukaryota; kingdom Metazoa; phylum Arthropoda; class Insecta; order Odonata; family Libellulidae; genus Pachydiplax; species Pachydiplax longipennis. Next base: position 3,714,587 of record JAVFKF010000024.1, on the reverse strand, counting down.
CGACTTATATGCAGAAAACAGTATTTGATGAATGATTTCACGAGTTATTGCATTCAAATTCTCAAGAATCTTCGCGATCGAAAGTAAATTATCAATTTATAAAAACGATGTATCGAATATCGATAGTTGAAACCTCTGAGAAATCTTCGTTAGAACAATAATGCAACTTGATGCTTAAAGTAAATCGCTGGTGTTTCTTCCTTAATTGCGTTTTCTGATGAAAGCCATCGCAGTTACTACTCCTCATGCTGATTCACTCAGCGTCTCATAAACCATGATTGGAATCTGCAAAATCTCCAAATGACGTAATTTCTGCAAATTAGGCTTGCAGTGCCAATTGCAGTGCAGGATCTCGAATACAGGGCACTAATTAAACTAGGTTTTGTCTTGGTTAAGGATCTCCAAGCAAGTACAGGGTTTTATTTCCTAAGAAGATTTCGTGTCTTATTGGAATGCCTTATTTGGTACTCTCAGTTTGATTCAACATAAACTGTCAGTTCCGTTGTTCTATATGACATTGATTAGGGCTGATATTCTAAAGTACCAATCGAATTATTTTTTCACAAAAATCTGTATTGGAATCGACATCCGCTAAACTTCCAATCGAATGGAGGAGGGAAAATTTTTCTCTATTTTTACTTTAATTAGTTCTATTGCAAATTTTATTTGATGCGGATATTGTTTCTCATTTCGTGGTTTCGTTTTTCAAATTTCAACATGAAATTCATATGACAGGATTTCTATTAAGCACGCTTCTAGCCAACACTTATTTACGAAATTTCTCATAAATAGGCAATACTATTTTAGCGACTGACGAACTGAAGAAAATGCGATGCTAGAAATTGAAGTCGTCGTCGTATTCTGAATATTCAATTGATTCTAATTTTGAATGTTTTAATCAATTTGATTCGAAGTGAAAAAGCAAGATGTTCATATTACTAGTGATGTTCAAAAATATATGGTAGTTTAGAAATAGGGTTGTTTTTAACTAATATTTGATTTTTTCTCTTCAAATAATATGAAGTAACAAAGAAAATAGCATGAAACCTTCAGAAAGTAACAGTCTACTGAGGCAAAGTGCTTGCAGTCCGCTCTTATGAAACCCTTTTCTAACTTATGATAGCAGAAAAGATGAAAAGTTCTCTAAGCATTGTATATGGCGCTAATTATTCTCAAATCTAAAGAATAGCTTTAGCATATGGGAAACAAGAAGATTATGTCGTGAATTAGAATTTACGTTATTCACAATTAAAGGGACGGAATCAGCTGTGGTATATTTCTATTGGAAATCATTTCACGAATAAGAGAGAAGGTGGACGGAATATCTTCGTGAATAAAATTTGCCCAATCTACGGAATGATGACCTCAGTATTTACAGAATATTTCCCACAATTGTAATTTATGATAATTATTATTAGTATCATCAAATAGGGGATTTGAAAAAGTTGTTATCTACGGCGATGAATATCTTACCTTTTTCCTTACCCTTAGATGTAACATTTCAGAAATAAGAGAAAGGGTAAGTTTTGAATTTTATCCTGTCTAATTGTTTATTTTTCTTATTTTTAATCTCTAACTTTTATAGCCTACTTTCAACACAATATGTAGTAAAACCCGGCTTAGACCCGGTTTAATCTAGTGATATCGCGGCGGATATGACTGGGTAACTTTATATTTCCTTTACGTGGGCGACACAAATTGTGACCATCGAATGAGCAGTATATGTGGGGACTTTATAATGTTTTTCATGTGAAAGGGAGAAAACCGCGTATTTAGAGGGTCTTGAGAGGGAGATACTCAAACAGCGTATTTCTCAGAAGCAGACGAATTAAAAAAATTTCGTTGTGGGTGAAAATGGTGTTTTTGGTGACTCACTTTTCAGTTCGGCGCCATCCGGTGGACATGGCTTCTTGTCCAGAAGGCAGTCCACGTAATTCCTGACGAGTCGCTTGCTGGCAAGCACCCTATCGACGTCTATCCTGTCATATCTGGTGGTGTATCTGTGGTAATTTCTCCTCGGCCTGGGCAGCGGACGCGGAGTGGTTTCCTCCAAGGATGGGCAGGCGAAAGGGGCGGCGTCGACTAAGACACACGCACACAGTAAAAGCCACACATACATCTCCCTTCGATGCTCAGATACGAATGCCATCATCTGACGCGCTCATTCCCGCTAAAGCTCGCGTGCCAACCCAAATCATCCCTCTGATGACCTCTCTTGTTTTCACAAACAGTTGAAGGATGCCCTTATGGAAATGTATGAATGTGATGAGTAATATTGACTAGTGCTGTTAATGATAAGTCACTTTTAAGGTCAACGCATAATTACTTATAATTCCCTTTTCAATTAATGTAATGTGTGTACTCATTCTGCATTTGTACATATAAGTACAATTACGATTTAAACTGGTACAACGTACAGAAAGGTAAATAAATAATAAAAATAATTCTACTACAATCACAAACAACGACTGATTATAAACAATCAACCAGAAATTTTTTACTATCTAGAAAAATACTTTGTTCCAATAAATTGATAAATTCAATTGGTTATTGTGATTGATGTAGATTTATTTTTATTCATTATTTATCATTTTGTACACAAAAGTAGTTAAAATTGTAAATTAGAATAGATTGTGAAATATTATAGTCCACGAACGGGGTTTTTAAATAGTAATGTTCTTTAATGGTTACTTAACTTTAACTGAGAAATTTTTTATATTACTATGATAAGAATAGTAATAAAATATGTTCTCTTGTGACCGATTATCGTAATATCTAATCTGCGATGCATTAGTGATCTTCTTCATGTTTCCTGTTCTGGCCTTTGATGGTCAAGATAAAACTGCCCTATCTTAGCTATGGCAATATCTAGCACATGAGGGACGTTCCACCCAACAGGATTTTCTCCCAAAGGAAATTTTACCAAATGGCATTTTGATGAGATAATGACGAAATATATTCAGGACGAATATTCGCAGCTTATTGCCACTTCTCGTATCGAACCTTCCAATCACCGGATTTCAGTTTTCTCCTCCGCATTTCAATGTTTCCTTTCCATTTTTCCCTGGTGTTCCACTTTTATTCTTTTCAAATGGATTTCAATTCCTAACTTGATATCCCTGCTCCAACATTCTTGCCCGTACCATTTTAATTTTTTAAATTTCTTGTGTCCATAATGATGTCTTCTAATTTCATCTTTTTTATAATATTTTGATTTCTAACAGATCTTTTAAATTTAAACCAAATTATTTTTACCGAGAGTCATTTTTCACCGGTTTCGTCATACCTCATTACTGGTTTAATCAATTATTGTAAGCATATTTATCTCTCGACAAAGTAATTACACTAATTTTAAAATCAATAATCAACTGGCTTCTGCGAATATGTATATTTACATTATAAATGAAATTATACATATAAACGCTGAAACTCGTCTCGTAGCTGTTGTGGATGCATGCGAATTATTTTTTAATTTTTAAGACTACTATAATTATCATTCTTATATATTTTTAAAGGAATTCATATTTATATTTATACTATTTAGCTTCTCAAATTACTATTTGGTAAAATATCGGTTGGATAAATATCCTATTCGTGAGAACCGAAGCTTGGATCCTTGGCTGTCTCTCAATCAAAATTCCTCTTGGCAATATGCGAAGCGTCCGTTCCTTTTTTGTGTTGTTATTTGGTAAATATGTAGTAATTTGATAACTAACACTGCGCCATACCTAACGGAAAAATTTTCTTCGCCTAAAAATCTGTCACAATCATCATTCCGAGTTCATTTCTTAAATGGTCTTTCTCGTTACATAACTTCTTCTTTCCTTAACATAACGTCTTCCTTCCCTTGAACTTGTTTTAATTTCTCTTCGCGATATTCCTCATCGGAGATTAGAATTAATTAGAATGTGCCGAACAGCAACTTTCGCCGGAAAATATATTTCACAACCAAATTATGCAAATTCGTTAACACGGACTCGTATTTTGTGAAAACGCATTTCCAATTCATATTGGATCTTTTTCTGACTTAAAATGGTGGATACTGACGCATTTATAGAGTCAGTCACCAACGCAATAAGGAATTGCATGCCTCTAATGAGAAGTACTTTTTATTTATGTAAGATGAAGTCCTTCGGCCGTTCTAATGAGGAAGTTCAGAGAAGTAAATTCTAGAAACAGTCGATTCAAAATTTTTTAAATTTTACTACAGCACCCTTGCAACACAAAACAGTCGACTATTAACATATGAAAACCCACAAATTGACTTAATTCGGATTTTGAAGATGGGCGATGTAAAGTAGACCCAAACAGAAATGTTATTTTACTCCGAATCTTGTTGGGTCCTCGAGATGGCGCCTTCCATTGCTAAAATTCTCCTTTGCTGATTAGTGAAGCAGAGTGAAGTTCACTATTGAGAGATGGTTCAACAGGGATAATTTGAAATGAGAAAACCTTAAATTTGTTTCAACATATAATGTTTGGCTTTTGAACCTTTATTTCGACTCAAGGGGAGGCGAAGTGTACGGTAATGGACCTTGGTTCGATGCCAGACCGGTTCTATTTCTCCCTTATGATATACGCTTAGGTGAACTTGGGAATGTTTTTTCTTTCGGAAGTAATCGGGTACTTTTGTAAATACTTACTAGTTAGCAGGCATACTGCAAGCAACTTTTATTCGTTTTAAACATATGAGGAAAGAACGCAAAGGCTTTCTTTAAATTTCTACTTAGTATTGTAATGGATTTCCAGCCTAAGAAGTCCTCCACAATCGGTTTGGTTGAATGTGAAAGTTGATAACTTTTGGCAAAGGAACGAAAGAAATTAATTATTTCGAGTGTTCCATAATGTCTCTCGTGAGACGAATTTCAGAAATGCATTTCTCACGTTCATTTGTTTGACCTTGCTTCATTAGCTCGCGTTTAGTAAATAATGGGAATTTATTAGCATTGAATGTGCTTTGGGAAATGTTACGCCTAAATTCAACTTCTTGGATTTATATCGCCAAGGTCTATCTAAGTCCTCGTTTCTTAAAGAGATGGGCCGAGTTCCATTTTTTCGGACACTTTAATAAAATATACGTCTTATTATAACATATTCATTGCAATGGTCTCTCCTTTTTAGCATTACATGGATTTCCTTCAGTATCACTTAGCCATTTATATTTGAGGAAAGGTCTTCTTTCATTTGAGGCCGTTCTATCAAATCGATTCTTGGCCGAGTTTGCTGTCTGGAGCTTTGTTTTGTTTTGATTCCTCAATCAAAGTCCATCAAAACGAATTCGTTGTTTCATAATGCTGTCCATTGAAGTTTCTTGTTTTAATAATCCTGTCTTCCGTACATAATCTTTGAGTCTAATATCTTGCTCGGGACAATTCTTTCCATTTCGTTTAGAAATGTAGTTTTAATTTAAATATAGTTTTCACTTTTGCAGAAATTAACTTCCTCTTTTCCAGTGTATACGCAGTGTACTTATTTCTTGACTGTAAACTTCTTTAATAGTTTTTTGGCGATGCCATAGCTGTGTTTGAAATATCTCATATTGTATTGAAGTCGCTCAGAGACTTAGCTGAGGTCCAAAGCTGTTGAGTAATCATGGAAAATTCAAAGCCATGAACAAAATGTCTAATTATATGGAAGAAAGGAAGTGAATTTATATAAATTGCTACGATGAAACAACAGGCTCTACTGAAATTGTTATTGACTCTCGTCCTTGAAAGGAAGTGATGTGAATCACTCTCTGAAATACGCGCTATTTACAGAGTTAATCTTATTTCATAATTTGATTTTCCACTCACGAAAAATCTTAACTTGAGTGGAGTCTTCAGAAGATGGAACAAATGACTTGAAAGAAGAAGAGCACCATAAGATTGGACCCCGGAAATTACCAGCATAAATTCACTCCACAACGAAACAATATTTACGAGATAAGTAAGAATTAGGAGAACTAAAGGATAAGAAAAATCAGCCATTTAAGTGTGCGGAGGGGAGCGGTTTAAACGGGTTTTGCCACAGAGTGAAAAGGGGCTTTCTCTCATCCTTGTATTTAAATTTATTGCTTAGCAACTGTGGGAAAAATGCCAATCGCCACAGCAATATCAGGAAAGAGCAAGAATTAACACGCAAATTTAGAAATAATTGCAGATTTTCGATAATCAATTAACGACTTAATCTATTACCAAACGAAAGAAATAGTAAGAATGAGGCCTTCAAGTGAATCAAGGGCGATCTGTTTGTATTTATGCATTTTAATGAAGGAATTAAACCTTGTAAAGGTTTTATGCACAAGATTACACAAAGATCATTTATGCTTATGCAAACGATAATGTAAATCTTCCAGAAACATATTATCAAATCCAGGTTCACCCCCTATTTGGGATTTTATCGGCTATGAAATACTACTATTTACTTCTGAACCGAGCCGTTTCAGAAATAGTGGGAACTCAATTTATGCATAAACCACAGTTGTTACTGTTAGAGTGGCAATAATTTTGCTGACTAATAAGATTTTAAGATAATAAGGGAACAAAAAGATGCACGAATTAAGAAATTCTCGCTGGTGATGTGGAAGAGGCAATATGTATGACTTCGTCCGGGAAATGGATTTCTAATGAGGAATATCCGCCCATCGCGCAACTGCAATGGTATATCAGTCTACATTCCGTTATAGGATTGTAAGTATGTTAGATATGTGAATTCATTTCAAGTTCGCAGATCATTATGATAAGAAAATCATTGGAGTGATTTCCTTGTAATTATTTTGTACCAGTGAATTCCCTCGTCCAAAAATGACGGAACTATATTTAACTTGTAGAATTATACAACCATTATGACATACATCTGATCCTTCGAAATACTCAACAATGAAAATAATCAATCCCATAAAACATGTTGTGAATGAGAGATGAACGGAATTGCTTTCTTCTGAAAATTTCTCCTTTTACATCCCTTGTAAAGTTTGTATACATACAAAACATCGATCTGGACAGTATTTGTTTTTCTGGTTACTAAAACAATATCGTGTGTAAATAAATTGTTGCCCTATAAATCATTTGGAAGGAGAAATATGCCATAATTTTTAGAACGAAAACATTTATTACTTGACTATTTTCCCAAGGACTACTTTTAAATTATCTACATTATACGAGGTAAAAAATACGTTGCTGAATTTAAATTTCCGAATTAATTATTTCTTTACAAACAAATGTCGGCTCTCCTTCCACATACATTTCATATTATCTTTCCTATATATTCTTACGAGTAAAAGTTGCTTGCATACTGCAAGCTATCAGTTGAAGTCAATATCGTACCAAGAAAGGCCTCAAAACAATGTTAAAAACTTCGCGTAAAAGACCGCCTGGCGTCAAACTAAGGACCGAATCGTGCAAAAAAAATGCATATTAATATTAGATAAGTGCCATTCTGACCTCTTCCGAAGTTTCAATTCATTATCTTATCGGTAAGGTCCTAAAATAACATTACGCTATCCCCCTTTGAAATACACGGCGGAATAGAAATGACGCTCAGGCATGGAACCAAGAACCGTCAGAGGAACGGCGAACAGCGTATTAGAAACATATGAATTACCTCTATCTACATTCCATTTTATATTATTCCCTGTTATCGGGTAAGCATTTAAAATAATTGTCAAAATTGACCGCCATGCATTTTATACCGGAGAATTTGCACCCACTTGGCGTCGAACTCACGGTCATTTGGTAACATTTCATCAGTTAGTACAATAGATAACCACGGCATCTCCAACCTCCGTAATTTTCACCGTTCTATCGCTCCGAGTAAGGCATCAAACAATTTTCGATAATTCGCGCGAAAGACCGCCTGGCGTCGAACACAGGACCCGTTCGTGAGAGACAATGGCATACGAATCATTTTCATAGTGACAGTATTTTCCACTCAGATAGGGAATGAATAAAGCTCGAATTATAGTTTTTATAAATATAAATATATATCTTCCATTATATATAGCTAACTCTCCGGATATACCTCTATATATATATATATATATATATATATATATATATATATATATATATATATATATACGAGTAAAAGTTGCTTGCATACTGCAAGCTAATTGGTAAAAATTTACAATAAGTTCCCCTTACGGGTATCATATTCGAAGCTTATCCAGCAAAATTCTTAAAAATTTCCGCAGTGCATTTCTTATGTGAGAAATTTTCATCCATCTGGCATCGAACTAATGGTCAAATGTTACCTTTCTTCCACTGGTTCTATAGAAAAGTACTTCAAACGCAAACGCTGTGAATTTGAATAGTCTCCTGCATAGAGAAAGGCCCCAAAACAATTTAAAAAAATTTGCGTAAATGACCGCCTGACGTCGAACACAGGACTTGTTCGTGAGAGACAATGGCATACGAATGTTAGAGAAGTGCCACTCTGACGTGTTTCAAAGTTTCAATTCAGTATCTTATCGGGAAGGTCCTATACTAAGATTCCGTTCCTCCCGTTTGAAATGCATGGTAGAATCGGAATGACGCTCTTACATCGAACCAAGGACCACTAGAGAAACAGCGGACGTCATGAAAGAATGTTCTCAAACGCCTCTGTCACCAATCCGGGTTTTATCTTTCCAGCTTATCGGGAAGGCATTTAAAAGAATCGTCCAAGATTTCACCAATGCATTTCTTACGGAAGGATTTCGAACCCACCTGGCGTCGAACACACGGTCATTTGGTAAGAGATCTTCCTTTGGTACTATGGAATACCATCTCATCTGCAAACTCCGTGATTATGATTGCTCTGTCGCATCGAGAACGGTCTCAAAACAGATTGCAATAATTTGCGCAAAAGACCGCCTAGCGTCGAACTCAGGACCCTTTCGTGAGATAAAATAGCAAAATAATATTAGAGAAGTGCCATTCTCACAAGTTCCAATGTTTCGATTCAATATCTTATCGGGAAGGTCCTAAAATAAGATTCCGTTTTCCCCGTTTGAAATGCATGGTGAAATCGGAATGACCCTCTTGCATCGAACTAAGGACCACTGGACGGACGGTGAAATTCACGAAAGAATGTTTTCAAACGCGTCTGTCATCATTCCGGGTTATATTTTTCCAGCTTATCGGGAAGGCATTGAAAAAAAATTTCAAAAATTGCAGCAATGCATTTCTTATGGAAGAATTTTGCACCCACCTGGCGTCGAACTCACGGTCATTTTGTAACATTTCTTCCATTCGTATTATAGAAGACTACCTCAAGTTCAATCTCCGAGATTTTGATTACTCTATCTTAACGATAAGTGCCTCATAATAATTTTCAAAAATCCGCGCAATGCAATCTTATGGGAAAATTGTGATTTTTGGGACTTTCTGGTATCGAACCCATGATAGCTAGCGTCGATGTCTGAATTATTCTGGCATCTAGAGTGTAGGGTCAGTACGTCGAAAAAATCTGAAGTCGACGTCGTTCGTGGAACATGGTCAGAATTCGTATCCCCTATATATAGGTATATCCGGCTATATATAATAGATAAGGGTCGAATTCAACAACCTTTGTCGTCAGGGCGACTGGACGTTTAATACCACAAAATCGTACAAAATTTCGTGATTTTTTTCTGATATCTCGCAATTTCGTTTTGAGAACGATTTTTCACGACCAAAATAGGAAACTTCATTCAAATTTCTTTTTTCTGGTATTTGTCTCGATATCGCAGGACAATTATTTTTAATTTAATTTTCTTTAGAAAATATACTACTATTATCGCATAGTCTGATGTAAGTTTAAATACCCCGTCAAAATGTTAAATAAATGTATCTGTCATTTTATCTTGTCTATATGTGCGTGCCGTAGTCTATACGACAAACCTTTTTCTTGAATTATAACCTTAGTCGTTCAACGTTATCAAAATGGCCGAGTGGTTAGCGTCTGGTCGAAATTTCCAAAGAATAATCCAAAAATTTATCCTCAGTGGTTCGAAGCCTGAATACGGAAAATTTAAACGGAATATAAATTTTCAGGTTTGCTAAGAAGCTTCATAAAAAGAAGCTAAGAAATTTCCACAGCTTGCTTGTTTTGATAAAGCAAATCTTTACATGGTTAAGCTTTTGTTTATTTTAAATACGCGGAAATACATTTATATTTAGTATGTCTCAACCTTTATTTCGTTCTGTAAAATTCTCAAAACGTTTCATTTCGTTATGAGTGTACATGATACGTATAATATGTAATCATACATAAAACATATACATATTTTATATACATGCAGATACAGTATTACACTCATTTGACAGTTATTATTAATGTTCTATATTATTATTAATATACTGTATAAATTGATAAGTATTACTATAGAATTCCTTAACATGAAATGTCGGCTCTCCATAATTTTCATATGGGTCTATCTTTCTCATTTATTCTTCTTCAAAAGTCTCGTTTTTGGCCCTTCACTGTGACATTTTGCCATTTTCCATACAAATTTACGTATTTTAATAATTGGATTTTACGATCTTGAAAATGCTAATGATCGAGAAACATTCTCATTCTCTGGGAATGAATTGGTTTTCTAATAGCTTCTAACGATTTGCATTTCCCAATTCAATGTGAGACATTTCTTATGCAGATACTGTTTTCCCCCACTCGTGTCTTAGTGATCGAATCGGAGGCTCACTATTCTCATAATACAAAAGCAATCGTAAATGAAAAGGAATGATGAGATATTTTTCTCTGAGTTACCTTATTTTATAAAATCGATGGACGATGCTTTAACTTGGTGAAACTCCACACTAGGTGAGTGTGAAAAGAAAACTATGCAGAAAGTTCCGTAGGGAATATTGTAATACGGCGACCGGTTTCGAACTCTTCATCTGGCGCAGATATTGTTCGAGACCGGTCGCCGTATTAAAATATTCCCTGCATAGTTTTCTTTTCATACTCAATTACCTTATTTTGTTCTTTAATCAAGTTAAAGAATAGTCAAAAGAGTATGAGAATTATAGTAAAAACAGAATGAATTCCAATAGGGGAAGATAGAAGTACACTCCTGTTGTTATCCATTAAATACACGCCTCATAGAATTAAGCTCCTCTTTTCTTCGTAATTTTCCATTTATTTTAGAGAAAATCAAAGTAATATCCACGTTTTAGTAATAAATAATGCCAACCATCATATACGAGCACTATATAATGCGTGTGGTTTGGAATTCGTTTTTTCATGACAATTTTAATTATGTCTGGTTTCCTCAGGAAAACAAACCGTCTCCTTTCGGACGTGGCGATTTTAGACAGTTAATTACTCAATAATTCCATCTATATATGCTATTTTGGACCGAAATTCATTGAAAACCATGCGTCAAGGATCTTTCAGAAACTAATCAGAAAGTTAATGATAATATTCGAATGTGAAGAACTGCAGATACAATCTGTGCCCACATTCTGCAAGCAAATGTGTATTAAAAATTAGATGAGTTAATGTTCGTTTGAAATCATGAATATTCTTCGGAAATCAAAGGACATCGCATCGAGCGTGCATTGCGATTGGCAGTGCATTGCGGAAGAGCGAAAGTCACGTAATCACCAAGGACAAGTTTCCAATTTGAAGCGATGCCAACACTAACAAGGAGAACACCATTTTGTGGGATTAAAAATATTGGATACATGTGTCCGGCCGTTCAACTCAATGGTTTATGATAATCGGAGAAAGGCAACCACGATCTCGAGATTCTCCACTTAGAATATTATTTACTTCCATATTTTTACTGATAACTTATCCTTCTGAGATTAAGTCTTTGTCTGTGCGTTTTCTTTTTATCGTCGAAATCGAGAAGACAATAATGTAAACAATAATTTTTTTTCTGGCTGCGCATATTTACGTTTGGGAACATTTTTCAACAAGTATTGAGCATCTTTACCTGAAAGAGTGACTCGTTTCAAAAATATATCAGCTGCACAATTCATAGAGTAAGAGTGTGAACATTTTTCTAACTGAGGAGAATTATATTTTACACTGTGAACTGAATTGTCGTCATGAGGGAATATAATCGTAGCTTTGGATACACTTTCTTAATAACTTAATGGAATTGCAGTTCTGATTGAAACACACGGCAAGATTATGATCTGGTTAACCTTTTATTTCCGGAGAATCACTCTCAAAGACATTTCAACTTCAGATACGCTGTCTTTTGAGTTTAGTATGTCTTCATTCCAACTCTCTTCAACAGAAATTGGTATCTTGCAATTTAAAAAAGTCTATTAGAGAATAAGTTTCAACTTTCCCAAAGCCTTGAATTGTTGCGAGTAAAATATAGTTACCATGAGCCAATTATTTCTTTAGTTGAATTAAATAGCGAATAAAATCTACCACTTAACTATCAGGTAGTGCAACATTAGTAGAGGTATGACAGGCCCTTAAATTTGCTTTCGCCTCAAGTTTCAACGAAATTCAAGCTAGTAGTGATTCACTAAATTAAAAATTCAAATTAATAATTGAAAAACATTAAGAAAACATCTTACTTTACGCTTTAAGAAACACTAATAAATACGAGGAATATTCAATTATTATAATGGAAACTAAATTATTATCAACTTCGGCCGGCTTTGCTCGATTTTGGTTCGCAGTAAAGCAGTGAGGTTTCGAAGCGCGAAGCGGATTACGCTCTTTGATATAAAAGTCAAAAACTCAAGTTATATTCAAGATATCGCATCGAAACAAACTGCAAATGAAAATTACAGCATTTATCTCGATTTCTCTCGAGACATGTTCTTCCTCACGTGAGAAACCAAAAAGTTTTAGGCGACGTATAAATTGGACTGCACGACGAATTTTTTCTTGAGTTACGTTCCAACTAAATACTTTTTTACTAAGATTTGGTTGCTCAGAAATTAATCTCATGTAACTTTTATGCATTAAGATGATACAATGAGCAATGGAAAAAAAATCAACATTTTATGTTGGATTGTAAGAGAGTAATAGCAGTTTCAAAAATGTTCACGGGTGAAAATTCGGCAATTCATTCAATTTTCGCTTTTAACTTTATTGTTTTTACTATAAAAGCATAAAATTTTCACTGCTGCGTTGATAGAGTTATTTTCATTCAAATTTCATCAGAACCTAAGTTTGAATCGGTCAATGTATGTACACTACGAATCTTAACCGTATTAGTACATACGAACCGGGTTCGATTCCCGTAAATTTGTCCACTCAGCATCAATCAGAGAGTCAATTATGCGAGTGGATGTGCTGTTTGTTTGGCCCTCAAATGATGAAAGATGATGAGATGAAATTGATCTCCATTCATGGTATAGACTACATCATAAAAGCCATTCACGTAAAAGCTAGAAAAACGAAACAATAAAAGAGTAACGGATACAAAATCTTCCTCCACTTAAATTTGTGTCTGATTTTTGATTCGAATTTAGTAGATGTTGATTCGGTTTGAAATTCTTGTTTAGCAAAAAATAGTTCGATGCGATTCGAAATATCCAATACTCGTACGCCTCTATTTAATACTATTAAAAGAACTATTCTTTGCGCTACACTTTGTATTGTATACAGCTTGCTTCATTTCTTCTCCTTGGCTTCAGTTAGTTGGGGTGAACCTCTTTGCTCAGGCATCACCTGAAGATGTCAACTCATTGACGAAATATATCGAATTAAAATCTACTGTGGAAGTGTTTTCCTTCTAGGATGGTTAAGTCTCACTGCTTTTGAATTTATCAAGACATAATTATATACCTCCAAATTTGCTCAGTATCTCTTGTTTTTTAGTTTCAAATTATTTCAGCAGCTTCAGTCCGAGAACATTTTTGGTAACTTTGCTTCGAGAACTAACTCCAAATTCTAAGCGGTTACATTCCGTAGAAATATTTGACAGACAAATCACTTCGCGTTGATTTAAATCTTTTTATTTCAAGCTTTCTGGAATCAGTGAACTTTGAGTCGTCCGGCGAGTGAAATTGAATGTGATTCCACTTCAGCACCCTTTCTGTTTCTGACAGTATAAAGTTTAATATCGATAATTATAAATAAAGATAAATTGATAATTTATTTTTCTTCTACAGCCCTGTCTCCAATCCAATATCTCTTTTCTTCCATCCCTTAATCTTCAATATTTATTTATCTATATTAAAAAAGAGCTTGAAACAACCAATAGCGTCCACCCATTTCCTGATTGAAATTTTTAATAAACAAAAAAGTAAAGTACAGAGAGGTTAAATTACATGAGTGAATTGATAGGGGAAAAGATTTTCGCGAAGGGTTGAAGAACAAAAGATAATAAGAGCTCCGAATAAAATGAGCTCTGATCGCGAGAAGAGGGTGCGGGAAAAGGGGGAAAATGGTATCTTTAAACTCATAAAGGAAACCCCCCAGAACCTTACCACTAACCACGAAAGCAATTGATGAGTGTGTTTGTGTATTTAGTGTCATTTGGCAATGCTTAAGCGATTTCCACCTGAATTTACTGCATCGAAAAATATATAAATGGCTTGATTATGAGGAAGGAATTGCTCCAAGACACGCCTAAGACGGTCTGTTATAAAAAACGGCACAGTTTAAATAATGATATTTGCGTAAATATCTGCACATAATATAAAATACGTAATTTACGTTGGACGGATGGAGAATTTTCCTGAAATCAAGAAAGGTTATCGTATCCACTAATTGCGAGGATTATCAATCCTTGAATTCTTCCCATTATTAGCCTCATATTGCGACTTTATCTGAAGGGAAAATCTAATAAATGACACCGGAAACAGCGACTTCCTCCGCCGGTTTCCTCGTTTTTTTTTCCCACGATTCAGAGGGCGTTTCGACACTGCGAATCAATGTGAAAACAGGCCATTGCAATGCGAAGAAAACTATGTAATCGATTAAATAAGAACCTGTTTGATCACAAAATGGCAATGGAATGGAATTGCTCAATCCCACGGAAGGAAATTTTCCAGACGTTAAACTTAATTAAAAGTGATTTTGGTATTTGTTTATTTTCCAAATGGAGTAAATTTGATTCATCGATGATATTTTTAACGAAGTGCAGAAAAAAACTGAAATCGGAATAGGAATGCGCAGCGAAATATATATTCAATGACAAAATAAAAGGAGAATTTTTAAAGTAACGAGGCACTCAAGAAAATAGATTTAATCCTTAAGTAGTTCGTATCAATATGAAAACCCAATGAAAATCCTCCATTATAAGCCGAAATCGGGAGTTTTTCAGCACAACCGGCAAAATACCCGTTTAAAATGTTCACGATTAATAAGACGATCCACGGGATTTTGCGGAATCGAGGTGGACGAGCACATTGCACGAATAATCGCTATTTTGGGCACTCAATGCTTCTGGAACACCATGGCTGTCATTTGCAACACATTAATGAATATGAGAAACACGATTTTGGTTAAATGTACAAACATTAAGTCCAGTCTTTATATATTTCTATCTGAGCTGGAATTCTCTCAAAAAAACATAATTGCCAAGAATGAACCCTCGTATGACGTCACAACTATCTAAATTTACACAAGTATAGCAAACTCGAGAAGATTCCTTTTGGTTTTTAAGGTTTAAAGCAGTTATTTAACAATGTAAGAACTAACTTCCCTTTTGTTTCTAATGTAAATAAGTTGAAATTTATAATATCTCGGTGAAAATTTCTCTTATGACCAGAAAAGCGTCTTAACCAGGTTTTGCTGTAATCAAAAGACATAATATTTGGCGTTTTGACGTATTGGACTTACTTGGAAGACGGCTGAGTCGTATTGAAAAAGAAGAAGAGAGATAAATTTATACAAGTAAAGGTTTTATTAAGAAAAATACAAAAGAAATCGGATGAAAGTCAAGCATAAGGAGAATGTCCGTCGTGTACACCCAAAGTATACTTGGCTCTGTCCTTCCCTTCTGGATCTATCTTCTTCAACAGTTCCATCCACTGGTCCTTCTTATGGACTGACAGATATTGGATCACTTTCTCAATTCCAGTCCTCTGCCTCTCCGTGCATTTGCTGCAGTCCGTCTTGATGGCATCTGGGATTATCACTGAGCAAAGAAACGATTTTCATCAATGTCAACAGAATATAAAATGAAAGGTTCCGTATTTAATCTTTGTGTGTTTCGAGTAAAAGGGAGAGAATTTCATCTTTAGCGTCTTTCTCGTGGCAACAACAAAGAATAAAATAAGGAGATGGGGAAAGTGACGCAACATTGTGTGAAAGGTATGAGACGTACGTGTCCACGTGTATTAATCGAAGTAAACAATCGATTCCAGGAAACATTATCTAAGAAACCTTCACAATTTATCTGATATGTGGCGATAAATTATGAAGATCTTTTTTATGGATCGACTCCAAGATGGCTTTTAGCAAGCAATGAGCAATTTACTTCGACATTTGCAATAACTTCTCGTTCGACTGGTTTCGCTTTTTCAGACTCGTTTTCGATGAAGGTCACTTCTATTAAAATTCTTTCCTCAATGTTTACTTCCCTTTTGTTTGACATCGTCGAGGAATTCTATATTTTACAAATAACGAAAGAATTAACGAAATGCTTTTTCGGCCCACTGTGCATCAAATGAGGAACAAGACGGTGGCAGAGCACAATCCTCCTTGGTTGAAATAAATCCATCCGATTTTGCCCAAGTTAAAAAGGAAATCTTTTGCAGTCATTCGAACTACTGCTTTCGACGATCGCTCTATATAAATGTATAAATGATAAATACAGTAAAAACTATACTATAAATAAAGCTGCCCTTAGACGTCTGGTAGGGGTGTAAACATTGAACATTGAGCAACTTTTTTAACTTGTTGTCATGGTTCTTTCAAAGTCCTTAAACTGAATTGCGTTCTATTCCTCTCATTTCACTTGAATTGTATCGCATAATACCGATTTCGTCCTCCGCAAACGTACTTTCTCTGAATTTATCATCATTATATTCTCTTTTCCTTCAAGAATTTCCGTCTGCGTCTGAGTGCATCTTCGTAACATTTTTATCGTAGCATTAAAAAAAAAGTTTCTCTTTGCGCTGAACTTTCTCGAGTTCATGTGTACACATTTAGTCCTCTAGATTCCATATACTTGCCGTATATTCAAGGTGGGGCCTGACCAAGGTGAAATAACATCTCTCTCCAACATTTTCATTTCATCTACCGAAAACACGTTTTGAAAATCTGTTTACTTTCTTTACTGCAGATTTTTCGGATATATTGGCTCCAGTTTATGTTATGTGTAAGATTTATCCCGAGTGGAGTGAAAAATGTACACGAATTAGTGAAGTAAAAGTTTTTTGACAATCTTTGTGAGTCCAGGAACGCGTTGATCCATCACAGGTTTCTTCCTATCGTGAAAACAGTTTCGAAAAATAAATAGTAAGGATGACGAAGGATTGAAATTTGTAAACCGAGGTCCCACTAAAAATTTCTCCAAATATTCAGTTTACTTAAAAACGCCTCTCTCCACTTTAGTAGTACTTTTGAAATCGAATTCGCATCCTCGCCTTTCTCAGTAGTTTGTTAGGAATCAACAGTCATAGATGAGCGAAATTCTTTTGTCTGAATTTAGAATTCAGACGACTTTTCGATTACATTTCTAGATGAAAAAATACAGAACAACAACTCCCACGTCAGTCAGTTACATTGCCCTTGATTTTATTAACATATTTCTGTTAACTACAAATCCAATTGTATTGTCTTGATTTTTCTTCGTAAAATGTGGTAGGGATATTAAGAAAATCTATATACTTGCTCAAGTGTGTACTATGCGGAAATTAAATAGATAGTTCTCATTTATTAGAAATAACTAACGTAAGAGTTCTTTTGTCTTAACAATCATTTCTTGCCTTCCTCGTTTAAAATCCACCGGCCATTCTTTCGATTCAGTGATTGCGGACGATTAGTTCCGTTACATCGGTTTGTTTGTTGAATCGCAATTAAGTTACCAAGGTTATTTATATCCTGTTTTCTATTGAGTTTGAAGATATATTTGACATTTAATAATATCACCTACTGAATTGCAGATATTCATAACGAAGAAACTGCTATTCCTTTTCTGAATTAATGGAAGATTCATCTCTGAATAAGTGATTAGTAAACTCAAAACGAAGAATGGCTCTGGCGAAATGTAGAAGAAATAATCAAGCGTAAGAATTAAACAAACCGTTCTTTCTTTGGCACGGATAATATCATAATGACGTATGTGTGTGATGTATGTATACATATGTATGTATGTGGCACAAACACAGATCACAGATGTCCATTCAGCGAAGTTAGAGCGTCATGGAAGAGATAGATTTGCTGGATGAGTCATTCTCCAGTTTCAAGCCTCCAGTCAGTCTTGTCTTACGGGAGAAAGGCAAAGCCTCGCGCGCCGGGTCGCTGTAACGCGGAGCTTCGGATTCGGACGGGTTAAGATTCGTAGTTTACATTGACCGATTCAAACTTAAGTTCTGATGAAATTTGAATGAAAATAACTCTATCAACACAACAGTGAAAATTTTATGCATTTACAGCAGAAACAACAAAGTTAAAAGCTAAAATGGAATTAATTGCAGAGCTTTCACCCGTGAACATTTTTGAAATTGCCATTACTCTTACAATCCAACATAAAATGCTTATTTTTCTTCCATTGCTCATTGTATCATTTTAATGCATAAAAGTTACATGAGATTAATTTCAGAGCTACCAAATCTTAGTAAAAAAAGTATTTATTTGGAACGTAACTCAAGAAAAAATTCGTCGTGCAGTCCAATTCATGCGTCGCCTTTTTGGTTTCTCACGTGAGGAAGAACTTGTCTCGAGAGAAATCGAGATAAATGTTGTAATTTTCATTTGCAGTTTGTTTCGATGAGATATCTTGAATAGAACTTGAGTTTTTGACTTTTATATCAAAGAGCGTAATCCGCTTCGCGCTTCGAATCGCCGACGCTTCGAAACCTCACTGCTTTACAGAAATTTCAACGTCACCTCACGAAAAGTAAAAATCACTAATCACAAAACGTGTGGTGGCATATATATGATAGAAGAATATAATGATCCGATGATCAAACGTACTCAATCTCTCGTCAGGATTTAGAGCAAATATTATGAAAAGAAGTTAGAAGACGGATAAACTAATGCCCCTTAACAAGAAAATATAGTAACACTTGTCCGAATCCGTAGCTCTGCGTAAAGGTGACCCGGCACGAAGCTAACTTCTTCGCTTACGGCAAATTACATTGAGTTTTTCCCCCGTAAGCTCTCCATACTGACTGGAATCTTGAAACGGAGAATAGACAAGGAGAGGTTAATTAGTCAATAAGATCGTGAGAAAGAATATTGCTACTATCAGTTCAGCAGAGCGATATATGAAAAATAATAAAGGAGAGTGAAGTTGGGAAATCAATTAAGTTGTTAACTAAATTAAAAATAAATAGGATATTAAAGAGCATGTGGTGGTTGAAAATCAGATTAATATTAAGAAAATTCATAACCTGCAAAGAGGGATTCCAAGTGCAATGAGTTTTATAAATTGATTTCGGAAGTCCTGATTTTATGCTGCATAGTCAATGGTATTCAAGAAAGAGAAAGTGTCGATGTCATTATAATCCTTAAATGATATGAAAACGGACCCTAGGGTTTTGGAATCAATTCTTCGGGAATGAGATAGTTTATTCGTAACGATGCTGTAAGTGAAACAAGTAAGTCATGACATTCAATAAAGATTCCTCTATATTGTATATATTGAAAACAGTCACACGTTTTGTTTTTTCTTTTTCATGTGTGTGGACGGTGCAGCACACTTGCCTCACTCAACATAAAATGTTCTGTCCGAATTGCTTATCTTATTAGCTCTCAAATTATTACGTATCTTAATTTTTCACTTTTATCATTTTTTATCATTTTCGTTTATTTATTTACTTTTATTGTAAGTTGAATGGCTAAACTGTGGTTCTCTTTTGTGGACGATTTCATTCCAGCTGAATTATCTTGTTGAAAAAGAGTTATTTTAATAATTATAATTTGATTATATGCTCGAGTTACTCTGCTAACACGTTTTCTTTGTGTGTAATATGTTTTCTTCATGAATTTTGCAACCTATGTCCAACTGAACACAACTACTTAAGCCGAGTTCGTCTAGTCTACCTACGCCTAGTTGGTGCTCACACCAAGCGATGTCCAGTAAGACACCATATTGGTTACCTTTGAGTTCGTTCCCTTCTTTGGTGCAAGGTCCTTTGTCCATGATGCAAGCCAGGTATGAGTTGACCAGTCTGCTGTTGCTCAGAAAGCTGTCCACGTTCACGTAGTCGAATCGTGTGGTGTAGTAAGTTGGAGATCTTGTCTGAGTGATTCTCGTGATCTGCGACGTCTCATTGGCATTGGGGGCCCCGCCGGTGAGGAATGCCCACGCTGCCAAGAACTGCCTCAGGATCATCCTCTGGAAGGAGACAAACTATATCAATTTACTAAGCTGACATAAATATTCATCCATGCAATCCCAAAACACAGAATATACAGGATAGCTTATGGTTCACTCCAAATCGAACAAGAAATAGCATGACGTATTCGGATCTTCTTTGTGATAGCAACAATAGAAACATTTTTGTTCATTCTTTTACCAATAGTACATACATACATACCAATGTACGAATAGTTACAAAACGGCGGGATGACAAAGTGCGCAATTCGGGTCTCATTCAAACTCCCGCTTCTCAAAGTGTTTTAAACATTAATTGCATTGCACATATTTTCATATTAATTTACATATTCTCATATTAAAGCTCTAAAGTAGATCTTTTGGAGTAAATATTGATTCAATTTGTAAAAGAGGATGATATAAAAGAGGCTCAACGACATTTTGAATGCATTTCAAACTAAAAAAGTACACTTCTACGGTTTTGAAAAAGATATCTCCAAAAGTAACTTTAAGTTTGATATGAAGCGCATAAATTCGAGAAATCATAATAAAATTTCAGTAAAATATGATGCATTGTCCCGTACATTCACATTTTGAAACATTTATGGAGAAAACCCAATCGTCAAACCCAACAGAAATGCCAATACCTTTTCCTTCTAGAATTCTATCCACTCGGAAAATTTTAACAATTTTATTTTTTTTTTGAAATGATTCCAATAGTGAGATGCGTACTAATCACTCTTTTCTAAGCGACATTTTCGAACAGTTATTTTTCAGTGTGTAGAAGGGAATATAATGAGAGAGTTTTCCTTAATTAAAGTTCTCACAGTTAGTGATGGAATTACGATAGGGTGGATTTTCAATTTAAATCTAAGAATGAAACGGTCAGGATGGCGTCCTCAAAGATTCAGCGTCCTGGGCAGTCGCCCTTATCTGTGGCCAGTAGTGATTATGCTCGTGATGACTGTGAATACACCAATACCTACCTAAATTAGAACAAAATTTTAGCTTGGTCTTCCTAACAGTATATTTAACTAGAGATTTGTCGAGTGCATCGTGACTTGCAGTCATCTTCAGCTGCATCCGGAATCATTAGAGTGACCTTAAGGAGGTGATGATGCAATGCAATCAGAAGGAATTCATTCGTGCTGACGGAACATCCGCCGATTTTAGAATTAATAAATAAATGAAATGTAGAAACTTATCGAAGAATAATGCAGAACTGCTCATCTCATTCAATTGCCTCAAAATACGATATATTTTTCTATTATAACAAAAATCTTGTTGTCTGTAAAGTGAAAATATCATTTTTTCGTGATAAGTGCAATATTTATTATTTAGATATGTTTTTAAAAATTCCCAAAGAAGGGAACTCACATTCATCCAGCAGGCGAAATTTTAGTCCATAAAGGAACCCAAAATTTCTTTTATTTATTATAAATTGGTTTTAAAATCAGACTAGCATTGCACTCTTAATCAACTATTGATTCTAAATAGATTCTGTAGTTAAGCTTTCACAAGTTGTGACATTTTGGTTATAGAGTAACAATTGTTAAATTATATGACTATAATATTTATGCATAACACTGTGGAGAATTTGGGTGCAACCCGTCAGTAATGGCAAACACAACTAAAGCAACCGTTTATTTACCAGCGAGACAACTGTAACAATGATTCATTTATTTTGCTTTTGCACCAATGAGAAGCTAATAATAATTTATGTTTAATAAATGGTAATCGAAAGAAATCGCAGTTCTATATTTTGGAGTTTGTTCATTTTCATTTTAGCTATTGAATCATCTACAAATAAATTGACCTTCAAAGGGCGATTGCTTATCCGGCAATATAAAGATTATCTCGACTTCGAGCTGAATTCGCTCCGGACCAAAAAGTTCGTATCGGTACCTAGTTTTCAATTGCATTCTATGAAAAATAAATTAATCTGATGGAAATTTTGAAAAGATTATGTTTGTACACAATAATCCAATTATGTTATGCAATAGGCGTTTAGTTGCACAGTTTAAAATAAATCTATTGAAAACAGTTATTAGTAAAATTCCATTTCTCTTTAAATTGGAAAGGAAACAGTATGGTTGAATATCGCTTAGTTTGCACTCTACTGAATGACTTCAAATATCAGTTGTCTTGGTTCCCATTCGCTTTAGTTCTTTTTCATGGAATTTGTTTTGATGGCTTCTTTTCGATTGCTATCTTCTCATGATATTTCATTCATTTCTATTTCCTACTCCCGCTTAACTCCTTTAGTTCTTTCGTGGTAAAATTATTTTTATTCTTTTATCAACTCATTTTTACGACTCAGGATTATGAAAGGGCCATCTTAGGTACGTTGAAATTAAGTTCGTAGCTCATACTAAAGCATGTTCGTATGTTGAGTAGTTCATATATTTGCTCTAAATCCTGACGTTTGATTCCTTTTCATAAGATCATTATAATCTTCTATCATATCATAACTTTGTTGTTTCTGCTCTAAATGCATAAAATTTTCACTGTTGTGTTGATAGAGTTATTTTCATTCAAATTTCATCAGAACTTAAGTTTGAATCGGTCAATTTAAACTACAAATCTTAATTATACCCGTCCGAATTCGTAGCTCCGCGTTACAGCGACCCGGCGCGCGAGGCTTTGCCTTTCTCTCATAAGACTGGAAGCTTGAAATGGAGAATAGAAATGAATCGAAACATTTGACAATTCCACTAAATACATTTGCTTTGCGACGTAGTCTTTCCTGAAAATGATCGACTATTCGAAGTGTAGATCGCATTTAGCGGAAGCGTCTCGATTTTTTCTACATTGAAAACAGAATTAATAGAGAGTTATAGAGAAATACTTAGGGTGCAAATAGAGAAGATGAAGCCCCAGGAGAGGATACAACTTTCTCTAAGGTGCATCTACAGGAGACTAATTAGATGTTATGTTCTGATAAATAAAGAGGAGAAGCGAACACTTTTCACTCTTTACGCAATACTTAAGGACTAATATGTGGAAAACACTTGAAGTTTCCAGTCGTTAGCATTTTTAGCTTGCTGAGAACGATTTTATAAGGTCCACAGCACACAAGGGAAAATTATTAAGCTTATTTCGTTGTTTATAAGCAGTGAAACCCGCTTAAATGGATGTTTTCTTAAAACGTCCCTTTCATATGGCACATCAGTTAATTGCAAGCCAATTGACCTCATTCTGTTATTTATTTATGTCTCATACTTCCTTTTCTCTCTAGGATAGTTCCATGGGATCTTCCTCTTTAGAATGACTGATTAAATAAATAAATAAAATAGTCTGAAGATACATAATTTTAGTTTTAAATTTAGCTTATAATAGGTTTATCGGCGGATTTTCCAGCATCCCTTATACTCCGCTTTAGCCAATCATTCGCCTCTTTTTAGAGAACAAAGATTTTTCCGTGTCGCCCTCTTCTCTCGCTTCACCATGTCTTTAGAATGGCTATTTGCGAATTCATTTTTAAATGATTAATTTTGTGGGAATATAATAAAGGGAGGCAGAACAATCTACATCCAAATGTCAGTTCTGAATGTGAGACATCACTTTTTCTTAGGTTTGGATTAAAGATTCGATAGACGGCGCTTCTTTTCATTGCTATTTCGTGTTGTAAAACTAACGAATAAATCAGAGTTAAGTGTTTTGTTGTCTTGGTGAGATCGCACTCTGTGATGGACCACCGCTATTCGTCTTTCTTCCCTAAATTATCGTGCGAATTGCTCTATTGATTGTAGAACGAAATCGAGTGAAATTAAGACGCTCTGTTTGTGCGATAAACAGATCATTCTTAAAAAACATGAAAATAAGACAAGCAGCATTCAGGCCATCCAGATCCCGGAAAAGCATCTTAACCGGGTTTTCTATAAATGGGATATTTATTATAGTTGCCTTCAATGAAGTAATAGCGAACAATTAAACATCAGCCAAGAAAATCATTGATCGTTAATTATTATCGTAATTAGCAATGCTCGTAATGAGCATTTCAAATCCTTGCTGTGAATGAACCAATACAAATAAATTAGGCTCCCAAAATATAGTGAAATCCGTTTAAAACTCTTTCGAGTTAAAAGTGGTACAAATGTTTATTACGACGAAAGAGGACGTTAGTGTCGAAGGGGCCGAGATAGCCTCTAAAACGGATTTTACTTTAAATATTAGGTCGGATATTTGTTTAAGTTGCCTTGGAAATCGAGTCATAATGATAATAAGTGAAACCAGTTTACGTAACTGCGTTGTTTCTCACTATCATACCTTTTTATCCTACAAAAGGAGTAAACAAATAGCGGTGGAATTTGGAATGTGATGATTATTGCTGCAATTAGTGAATTTTGATTTTCTTTATCAGTTTAAAATTAAAAATGAGGTCGAATTGATAAGAAGTTTTTATGATTTTATAAATTTTCTTTGATAGCCCAATAGAAACGTCCGATGGGATGCCAACCTGGCGCATATTTCATTCCAAGTTTCTTGCGCTGCCCATGAGATAATTAAACTATAGTACGAGTAAAAAGTTATTTTTCGCTAAAAATTAGGTCTCAGAAATAGAAATTTCTTACATAATTCCTGAATACTCTTTCCGTGATTAGAGTCATAAAAATGGCAGGCATCATGTGTCAGAGTCACTGTCAATAATTTTTGTATTTCTCGACAAATTGAAAGTCTGGTAATATTTTACCTATTTAAGATTAGCAATTAAAAATAGGATTCCTCATCTGAAAGCAGCTGCAGCGAGAGAGACCTACTTAAAGAGGCTGGCCTTGAATTGCTACACAATCTCGGTGTAATTCTTCTTAGCGAATGCATCGCAGCTGTTTCTTGAAGTCGGCTTTTTAGACACAGATTTACTAATTTGGCGATTTTATTACTAAATCTGAGGAAATTTTCATTCTTCTCAGATTTTTTATTTAAGCTGCACCCCATCAGCGGGTTCCGTTACTCTCTTCTCAATTCCTTAATATTGTTGATATCATATACAACTGGTAGATTCCCCCGTCATAAATGACGGAAATTAATTTATTTTTAGAAAAATATACTACTGTTATCGCATACGTCTGCTGTAAGTGAAAATACCCCGTCAAAAATGTCAAATAAATGTATCTGTCATTTTATCTGATTATATCTGGAGTGCCGTAGTCTATACGACAAACCTTTTTCTTGAATGCTCGCAAAGTTACCCTAATTTTTCATTTTGGTCAGAATTCTCTAAATTTCGACTCGAATACGATACGTTCTTTGACCATAATAAGAAAATGTTTTCAATTTTCTCTCTTTTGGTACTTGTCTTGTTTTCGTAGAGCCATTAATT
The DNA here is from genome assembly GCA_036926295.1 of Pachydiplax longipennis. Classification (NCBI taxonomy): domain Eukaryota; kingdom Metazoa; phylum Arthropoda; class Insecta; order Odonata; family Libellulidae; genus Pachydiplax; species Pachydiplax longipennis. The sequence goes on along the minus strand of JAVFKF010000024.1, from coordinate 3,688,908 downwards.
CTGATTTAATTCTGCACTAGAAAAGTCTTCAGTCGATCAAAATCATCTTTACGTGCATTTCTTATGGGAGTTTTTTGGAGTCATCCAGTGTCGAACCAAGGATACTTTGGACATAAAAATATCAATATGTAATGCTAAATCGGACCTTTAACGATTCAGAAAAATTTATAATTCTATTCCGTCGGGAAGTGTGAAATTAATTTCCAATGATTTCTCCTGTGCATTTTTTACAGGCATTGGATAAATAAATGTTCACACACTGATGATTATTATATAAGATACCGCCGCAGTTATTCTCTAGGATGGATGGTGACGTTAAACGCTTCAACAACACAGACGATATTACGATTTTCCACGCATGAAAGTTCGGAAAATTACTATTTAGAATCTCCATCTATTAGCTCTACAATGTTTCACAAACTGCACTAATTTACTATTCAAACAGCTATTCACAATATCTCAAATAAATAAACAATAGAAATTCATCTACAACACCCGTAAACATTATTTGAATTTAAAAATAAACTGAAAGAATCTCCCTGAAACCTTACATGTAGAATATGAGTGCACACTGTACATTACATTAAAAAGAGCGTATTATATAATTAAACCTTCAAATTTACTTGAACTTCCATTTGTAAATGTTACTCATGGCTCTCCTTCCATAGCTGGACCCACCTCACATAGCGTTGATTTCACTTATCCCATAATAAAGCAACAGTTGTGGGAAACACTTCTGCACGTACGACATTCATAAACTGTTAAATTCGACACCAGTGTACTATCCAACGATAATTCTCGTTCGTTTGAATAACCCATATAAAATGTAAATGAAATGAAGACAAGGGGTTGTACTTTTTCCACAGATAAATTTAAGTGGTTAAGAATATGAAGCTGTGCAAGGAAGTTCAAGCGGGGACCTTAATTTTAAATTTTGCGGCTATAATCAGCCAAACACCTTGAAGAAGATTCTTTAGCTCTCATACAAATTTAGGGGAAAGATATGCACTTATATTTCCTTATCATTTATCGATGTGGGAATTCAGTAGCCGATGTAAGTCGTATTATATTTTATTTAAGAAACAAGCCATTACATTATTTTAAGAAGTCTAATGATATATTTTTCCGAGTTCTTCACATTCAGCATTCCGAGTAGGAAAAGGAGATAACAGTTGCGCTATGGACGAAATATCAGCACAGTTTTTGAGAATGGAATAATAGATGCGTGCAAATGCTCTCTAAGTGATAAAGCGGTACCTCGACGTTCGTTAATTCAAAACTCACGCATTCAGGTAAACGCGGCGTAAGATTTACATGTCTACGAAATCATGTCGCTTTTATTTTAAATATAATTTCAGTTATATATTTTAACATTTGAAAATTAAACCAAAAATACAGTACAGAGAGTTTATACTTAATAAAATCGATAAATTTTACTCATTGAAAAATAACAGAAGTAGGTTATTTCTTGTTTTAATTCATTATTTATATTTGCATTTCACGAAGTCAAGCTTGAACATGTTAGATTTATTACGTAATTCATATTAAGTACAATTCCAAATCCTCTCTAGTGCCAATCGACTTCATACATGTAAAAATACAAGGTTGGTGGTAAACACAACTTGAAAAGTTAGTCGTATTTGAAGCTAGGGCAATGTAGAACAGGTTCATTTTAACGCTGGTGGTATTTTTGAAAACGTACCATGAATATCGGCGTCTGAATATATGGCTATTTATTTTTTGACAATGTCGCTAGATTCATCCTCAACTGTAAAATTCGTTAAGCTCGTAAAAATTGTCCCTAGAATGTAATCAAAGATGATAATGGCTTTTATGAATATCGTATCGATTTAGATATTAAATGAATTAGAGTGATATTTTGAACTTTAATCCGGTATTATAATCTCTATTTAAAGTGGACTTTAACTGTAAAGTTAACCTTAACTCCGTGTTGTAATCGATGTTATAGAGGCTGTGACGTGATACCAAATTTCTTCTTTTTGATATTAATACATTAAACACGACTTCGAAGTTACGCTGATTGTGTGCCATCTGAAGTGTTTACATCGCTGTAAATGTCACTTAAATATCGATTGTAATACTGTTATTTCCAATTAAAGTGAACTTTACAATTTGATAGAGGGTGGTGTTAAAATGCTTCCACAGCTGAGGTCATTCCCAGCGGGAATCGAACCCGGAACCGCTTTCACTGAAGTCAAGCGCGCTGCCCACTCCGGGGAGCCTTTTATGATGTCTGGTCTAAGACGAACAAACGTAATGTTTCTTTATAAGTCATGTTGTGCTATAGAGGAGTAAAATATGAGTAAACTAACATGCTGAATGGAGTGCAATATATAAATAGAAAGAAGGTCACCTATAGAAGGAAAATATCGCAGCCAAAACATCGCTGAATCTACGGTTAGATTCTCTACTATTCCATAGTTACAGATAGCTTTGGAGACAATAACTAGGTTAGAAGAGCATTGAATTCCGTAAGAATGAAACGATGGGGTCTTCGTTAGTGAAGCGCAATAACACTTCTCATCGTAATAAATGCCAGCTCAGTATCTTTAGAATTATTTCAGTCACGAAGACAAGTGGTACAAGAGGAAGCGAAGGATGTCCTCAATGGAATACGAAAGACTATTTTGAGGTGTCGACTCTTATAGAAGACTCACTCACCGTTTGCCGTGCTCAGCCAAATGGTCTCTTCTATCGACGCCAGCAATTACAGCAATTATGAGTAGCTCCTCAAATAAGCGTCAGCGAATCCTCGAATTTCGAGGCGAATTCTCGCGGTTTGCGTTGCCGTGGAAATGGCGTCGAAAACAGTTGCGAATCGAAAGTGTCGAAGGACGCGGAATTAGCATTGGATCGAGGACAAGGAAAACCTTTCCGTAAAGGAAAAGCAGGTCTGGAAAACAAGCGCGTCTTTGGGAAGGATTTTCATGGGGACTCCTATTAATTAAATATAAAATGTAATTGATTTTGTATTTTATAATATAAACAAATAACGAATTATACAAGCACTTTAAAAATTAAAATACAGGAGAAAACAGAAGTATGCATTAAAAGAGAAAAAGTAACTTGTTGTTATTAAAATAATTAGGACTGTCTGTCTGAAATCAGTCCTTTCCATCGAAATGCCACATATTCTATTCAATGCCATTAGGTCAATTTTCAGCCTACTTGACTGGCATTGTGTTTAACTTACGTTAAAATAGACCGGCATCAAAATATTTCGAAGAGAAATTAATTTAATAGTTAAATAATAAAAATAATAAGTTATTATTCGGGCGAGATCGAGACTAATTAGTCTCGTCTTACCCCTTCGTCACATGACATTTGAAGGAAATAAATTGCTTGAAAAAAGCGCAAAGAAGAAAATAAATTTGTGAGTTTAAAAACCTAAGTTATCGCTATACTCCAAAGCAGGAAAAGACTCGCGAAAAGGAGGATATGAAACCTACAAGTATTTGATGAGAAATTTTGCAGGAAACGCAGGTTAAAAAATCTTAACAATATATATAAGTTTTACATCGCTAATAAAAAAGAAATAAGGTTACGTAACAAATAAATAGAAAATGAACATCATGAAGTATAAAATCTTTGGACTACAACACATATCAGAATGGTGACAGCAAGAAAAACTTTAATGAAACGAAAGGAAATTTAAAAAAATAACCTGAAGCGGCCAACTACTTTAGTTGTATTTAGTATCGGATATCAGTATTTGTTGAAGAAAATGCAGTTATGCTTTAAAGACTGGCATTCGTGTCACCTTCTCGCTATAGGAAGTGCAATTCGTGATTTGAATCAAAAGCAAGGACATCATATACCAACACCTTCCGATATCTTCTCAAGGAACTCGTTATGTTTAAAAATATGCATTATGAATTTCATTTTTCTGGAGTTTATTCCTCTCATTTCTTCCTAAACGTACTCATTTCTTGAACCGCCTTGTATATCTATTCATATATTTTTCTCGCAATACATTTTTCCTTAGGCGAGCTCGTTCCACACGAAACGCTTGAGACGTCAACTAAAACTTTCAACGGAAGGCTTAAAAAATAAAACAAAAGAAGTGAAAATTGAACATAAATACAGAAAGATGGAAAATTAATCCTTATTAGATATGATCCCAGGCGATATATTTCCTTAAATAAAACAAAAGCCATAAAGGATATTTTAATATTTTTTATAATCTGAGTTTTTATAGTTGTATAATTAAAATTTGAGAGCCCTGTCAATTTTCGCCAAAGAGAAAGATGTTTTTAAAGCAGTGTTTCCAAATTTGCAAAATTGATTGTAAATATTTAAAAATGAATTTTTACAATTTAATGGAGGTACTTCTGCCTGAAGAAGCCGACGACAAGGTTGCCGAAATGTCATTTTTTAGTTCTTTCGGAATTCGCTAAGAGTGAATTCCACAAAGATGGTTTTTTCTCAAAAGGCGTCAACGTTTTTATTAAATTGAAGAATTTGATTTACCTATTGTTAAAGGCGTTTCAGGTAATGGGGAAAGATTTCTAAAATTTCTTTTGGCAATTATTATTATTACTACGTAGAATACTGCCTCAGTAAGTCTCTAATACAGGTGGTGACGTCAATTTACGTTATAACAAACAATATTACAAATTTATTCTAACACAATGACAGAACATTATTATTTAAAGTACTTGTTGGTTAGCTACAATATTTCACAAGATACTTCAATTTACAATTTAAACCCCTATAATGTACAATATATCCTTTTTTCCTTTATTACGAATTTATAATAATAATATTGAACGACTTTTATTGGGGCGAAATTGAGTCTCTTCTCACACCTAACCCTTCGTTATATCAAACTTAAGTGAAAAAGTTAGCATGAACACAAAGTGCACAGAAAATTACTTTGTAAGTCAGTAAAGCTAAGTTTTCACTAAGAAAAGCACAGCAGGAGAACACCCGAAGGAAAAGGAAATAAAAAAAACAAGCGATAGTTAAATAATTTGTAAGAAATCGTCCGCTTATAACATCTGAAAGTATAAAACACAATAAAATAACTTTAAGAATGATAATACAATCATATGTTCGCCAGTATATAAAAAAGAGGACGAAAAAGAAGCAAATGAAAAAAGGAAACATCATGTTCAGCATAGAAAAATGTAATTACAAATTGACACTAACAATTGAGATAAGTAAAGATTACAAGAGAAAGTAGTATATAATGGTAAACCAAAAATAAAAGAGCTGTTCGTATTGCTCTGAAATAAATAAGAAAGTAAGTTGTGTTTGAACCGCTGACAAGTTTGCGATTGGTGTTTTTTTTTATCTCCGCTTCTAATTCTTGCTTAATTTTCTCTTCCTTTCTTAAATTTTCTTTTCTAAGTTTGATTTATCTCGATCTTTCGATTCTTAGTTTGTCTTATTCCTGAAAAGTTTTCTTTTTTGCGTCTGAGCTTCAATGTGAAATGAGAAAGTATTTTTTAAGTATGAATTATTTTATTATGATTGTATTGTCTCGGAATTGCTTAGTTGAGTAAATTGTTTGATCAATCGAATGTGGTAAATTGCTGATTATAATTGATGAATTACCTGTATATTATGTGATTACCATTCTTATGTTTCCTTGCGGCGGAAGTTTTATTCGTGCCAACTCTCCTTAACTATATTCTTTCGTTCTTTCTTGTGAATGCAGCACTCGGATTTCTCGAGGTGATTACAGATTCAAAGGAAACGAGATAAGACATGATTTAAGAGAAATAAATCTGGAATTCGGGTCATTACGCTCATTTTCTCGCAACTGGATGCAGTGGCCGAGAAGGTCAACGCACTCCGAGTTTTATTTCTACAGTTTGAAGTGTATATTCAACCCTCTACGGACTTGAACAATCTCTTACGGGCCATTTTCATAGTGACAGTATTTTCCACTCAGATAGGGAATGAATAAAGCTCGAATTATGGTTTTTATAAATAAATAAATATATATATATATATCTGAGAGGAAAAGTTTATTTCGTTTCATCACATTAATTTTCATTAATCTGAGTTTGAAATGCAACAACCCAATGAAAACATACACCCTTAGTGACATACATTCACATTAATAGTATGACGTATGGCAGGGGGTGTGAAAACACCGAACTTAGCTATTTCTGTACTTGTCTAGGAAGAGAGTCCAGAAATAGTTTATTGCGTACGAGAATCTCGATTTCATCATGTAAATCTTAAAAATTTCTAGAATAGCTTGTGATCCCTGCCGATGATCTTTTCTAGCAAATTGTCTCCGTTCTACGCACACTCAAGCAACTGATGATCAAGAAAGCCAATCTGATTACTTAAATCAATTTATTCTTTTGTTGCTCATTTTAAAATCCAAATAAGACTCGTTAACTTCAATTTATGCACAAATATTTATAAATTTTCCGAAAATTGATTTGCTTGTCGAAAAGAGTTGTTGAAAATGAGCGATTACGAATAGTATGATTAATAGAGATGATTAAACAAAGGAGGAGTGTTTTAATTGAAGTCAAATATTGGGAGGGAAAGAAAGCAATCGAAGATAGAGAGGACTAAAGGGACGAAAGAAATGGCACTGAATAGCTTATATTAGGGCAGGTGAACATACAAGTTGGTCTCAATTATGTGATGCAAGTGTAATGATATCAATCATGAAGCATGGAAAGTAATCGATTTAGTTAATTTAATCAATATTTGTTGTGCGGAAAAGTAGATTTTCAATAGAAATTGTTCAGCCAGAATTTGATGAAACTTTGAAAGCAGAGAAAGTTCTGAAATTTGTCGAAAACGAAGTGGTTCTTCAGTTAACGACAGCTGTTTCAAGCATTAGCTGAGTACCTCTTACTTACCTCTTAGTACGACCACAAATGGCAGTGATTAGGACCACCAAATAATGTAATAGTTTTAGAGGAATACTTAGCCCACGGCTTCAAATTTTCTATACTCGATTCATAAAATGTTTTTATTCTAAATATTATTTTCAATCTTATATGATAATAACCATTTTGTAAATATTATGCCTCTATGTATGAGTATTTATCCATCCAATGTGAGTAACTCCCGTGAGAAATACACGGGATTATTTTCGAACATTAATTTCACGCACTTCCCTCCCGGCAAGATAGAATTATGAAATTTGGGGATTCGATTAAATGGAGATGTCGATATAATTTGTCCAAAATATCATGGGTTCGACTCTGGACGACTCGAAAATACTCTCAGAAGAACAGTACGTAATTTAGATTGATTGAAGACTTCTTCTTTTTCAGAATTAAATTAAAAATGATGATCCTACGTAATCTAAGCAAGAACCAAAAGAAATGAAAATTGAACAAAAAACATTATCTTGACCATGGAATTTGGACATGTGGATTTGAAATCGTGGGAATAAGAACAAAAATAACGAAATAATTGTATACTTTTGCGAATGTAAACCCCCTGACGAGTAAGGAAATTGCTGAACTTGAAACTCATACGAATATTTAGGAAATATGAAATTTGTGGAAGTTAGAGTCGACATTTCATTGTAAGAACAGGATAAGTTAACTTTGAGAATCGAGTTTCAGATATAATAATAAAATATTTCAGAAGGAAGCAATTCAGAACATGTTCCATTTACTCTGTGATATCAATCAGAGTAGATAGAGAATGGGGAAAAATTTTGTAAGATATTAAATTTGTGAGCCATTTTAGATCTGAACAAAGAAGAGGTGATGTGAGTTCAGACTATTTCCATGAGGTTTGATTTATTTTTTATGCATTCCGTCCCATCATTAGATGGATATTGAAATTTGGAGAGTGATTAATCTTATTTGTGAGTATTCTCAAGGATCAGCTGTTTGGAATAACATTTTTATAAGTTAAGTTTGATTCCGTCATTTTTGACAGAAAAATTCATCAGTTGTATATACCGAATACCCTTAATACAGTTAATTTTTTTAAATAATTAATTCTTCAATCTACTCAATATTTTGTTTACACTTTCAGCAGTGGAGGGACTGAATGTGTTATCGTTCGTCTTATCTTTTCCTCTCTCAAAATGATTTATTAGGATAATTCGGTCTCATGTTTGGAGAGATACATCTATGACCTTCACTGATTCCGCAAATAAGTTAATGGATCGAGACGCAGCAAGATTAACATATTGCAAGTGATGCTTCGTCTATATACTACCAATTAGCCTGAAGTAAAGAAAAGATACGACAGGAAATTCTTTAAAAAAACTTCACTTTGTGTGATTAAAGTCGGAGAAAGGGACTGATATATTTCGAAAGAACGTCTTAAAAAAAGAAGAGAGCCACAAATTTTGATCACGAAAATTAAAAATTATACGTAAAAACTTATTCTTTTTTTCAGAAAATGTTGTAAATTAGCAATAGCAGCATTAGCAATATCAGCAAATTTAAACATAAAATTGTAAATAATTATTGTCGAATCATTATTATTCATATGTGTGAATAAAAAATTCGATAATTCTAGCCCAGAAAGTGGGAAATCAAGTATGCATTCTCCAGTATAAATTTCATCATTACGTAGGATTAATACTTGAACCTCATACAATATGCTGGTTGAGTTAACTGCTATTTTAAGGCTTAAATATCGATTATGATTAGGGTAAGGGCTCAAGGATTATCATAATGCAGGACCAATACGTTAAAGCCAACTCAGACTCAATACAATAATTTCCATAAAAATGTCGACCTATCAAAAGCAATGAAATGTGATCATTGTAATCTCGGGTCATTTGAACAATGTCTTTGATTCTTCGCATTATTTAATTTGGGTTCAATCCACCCAATCTACTATATATAATATAATGGATAATGATATATATTATCTTGAAATTCCCCATTAATAGGATAACCAGATGTCCTGCAAAAGGAGGACATGTACTCCATTTTTCAATGGCAGTCATCCGTTCTTCGGTTGTTTTTTGGACTTTTGTATACTTTTTTCCCTCCTGTGGTCTGTCAACCATAATATTAACAAAACTAATTTGCAGAATGTTCAAAATCATTGCTTACAGTCTGTAGTAGGAAGAACATGTAGAGTAATTACGGTTTTGAGGACCACAGTTTTGTCTCCTTCGATGACTCAGAGAAATGAACAGCAGTGGCCTTCAGTCAGCAGTGGCCTTCTTATACCGATGCATTTCGAATCGCTTCTGTGTTGATTGGCCGCTACCATCTTCAGGTACCGACAATCTCCAATTAAGCTCCAATCGAATCAAAAATCAAATGAAAATTTAATTGACAGGAAATTGTTTCTTTACAATTTTCTTCATTTCGATTTTCCATTTTCTAGATGAAATATCATACATTTTATATAAGTACCATCCTAACCAAAACTAATTTACGTATGAAAATGACTACTTGTATCAAATATGAAATTCTATCTATTAGTAAAACATTTCATTCAATACTGAAGCATCTACGATGAATGGGTATCAGATTCATCAAAAATACTAATTTCAAAGGAAGAAAAAGACTTCAATCGCCCTCCGCATTCACAGAGATTACGCCATTGAATTCACATTTGCACCAGATTTCAAAATGAAATATATCGACGGAGTGGATTCCATTTGCATTCCAAAAGAGAATCGCGAGAAAGTTTTCTTGTCCCACTGTCACCTATAAAGGTGATCTGAATTCTTAATTGGTATATGTTATGCAATCAGCGAAATATTAGAGTAACACGAATAAAGATATTACCGTATTATGTTAATCATCTTCTCCTAAATTTCTGCGAAAGAAAAGTGCGTCAGTTGGGAAATCTGTAACGGAGTAGTAATATACAGGTTTCTAACAAATAAATGCTAAACTTTCAGGTATTCGAAAAATTCGATATTTAATTTAATCTTTAATTAGTTACACCGTATTAACTCGAATAAAATGCGATCCCGACCGCAAGTAATTTGGAGAGAAATTTAGAAAGAGGAGAAAACCGTATAATTTTCTCCTTTTTAATTATGATTTTCTCTAAAAACGTGAATAAAAATTAAGCAAAGAAGCATTATTGCAAGAGCTGCTGAGACCCAAAACACAGACGCAAGAGTGTGTAAAAGACGATTCCGGCGAGACGTGAGGCTGACATGTACTACAGTTTAGCCGATTTTCAATTTTCTCCTCAAAACACTTTTCCAGTACAATGTAGCATCTTAATCTGGATACCCAATTCCTTCAAAAAGTACCGATAATAAATACATACGCTGAAATACGTGTGGAGGCGTGCAATGTTCACATGGTTTTAAAGCTAGAAGTACTCGAATATACTGCAAATACGACTAACTAGGAAGAGAAAAATGAAAACCACTTGAGGAACATTCCCTGCGTAAGTTAGAGCAGCTTATTGCCACCATACTCGTGCATGTTGCTTAAATTTCAATTCTTCTGCAGCGCCTTGCTAATTCACCAGGAAAACAGAATTTTATTTCGATAATGAGCGACAGCCTTGCAAAGATCACGCGACAAGTCTGTATGAATAACGTGTATCTGTTAAAAAGCTCTAAAATTTGGTGGCCGCAGGAGTATCATATATGCCATAATAAAATGCATAACACGCGCTCAATATTTTACTTAACAGTTAGTCAATCAAAATACAAGCAATTAATTTTGTTAAATATCTGCATATCATAAGGAATAATGACCAAAAGGCACCTTGAAATGTTTATTATAAGACCATGGTTTCGAGCCTTTATGGCTGACGATGACCCACGGCAGTACAATGAAAATAATGTCCTTTTCCGTTATAATGAAGATCTACCACAAAGTTTAGATCGAATTACCACATATTCTTTGACTGTTTATCGTTTGGGCTTTCACAGTGAATAAATCAACGCTTTTAAGCACGATAATTCTTCTAAATTACTCTAAATTAATTTATTTTATCCTGTATATCCTGTAAGTTATATCAAAATGGGGTCAATTGTTAAGATTCAGTTGTTATTTGCTTTAAGTATGATATGAGCTGAAGTTATGACTCGGTTTAAACCATTCTCACCTGTGTATTGTCTGCAGAATTGCGGATTCTCTTTTCCTCGTTAATGTTTCTTCCTCTAATTCCCGATGATAATTGATAACTGAGGGAATCTTCTTTCCTCCTCATTTCCATTTTCATTCTCAGTAATTCTTCTTTTTTTAATGTTCTCGGAAAAGGACGACCGTCACAGTAGAAATGTGTAAAGTAAATATGTGTAATGATCACTCGCAATTAACTGAAATGAATGTTAAATTTATCTGATAAACATTTCGGAAACTATTACTTTAATATCGCAATTTTTGTTTGACTATTATTAAATTTGGGAACGATATAAAAAGATTTGGAATGGTTATAATATTGGGAGTGAAATCTAAATGTACATTTGAGGCAGGCAGGGTGACCAAATCGATTGCTTTCGTTCTCAGAATTCCTGAATTGACTAGCATCTCTCTCACAAAATTGCCTTTATAACAGTAATTTAGGGCATAGTATTAATATTTTCAGATGCTTTTATGATACTGATATTACAAATAAATAAATCATAGCTTTGCAAAGGTCATTTCGTTTCAATATTATATTATTAAAAGATTACCGGTCAACGATCCCGGGTGTTGACGAAAGAAGTCGTGAAAAGATTGGAATCTAAGTGAAATGTAAAGTGTCGGATGCATTTGCGGTGTAGAAATATATGGAGTCGATTATGTGAGCAAGGTAAATGCCACTCAGTCTCAGCAAATAAGGACAACAAGACTTTCACTTATTCAAGTTAGTGGAACTCGTGAATGGACTAATTTCTATTGATTAAAATAAAGAGGAGTACCAAAAGGAGCAAATGAAGAATTCGAGCCTTTCTCTGAACTGATTTTGCAGCTGTGGGTCGACCTTGAGGACTTCTTTAAAAGCAAGAGTTTGGGCAGTTTGATATTTATTGATCTCCTGTAATATGGACTCCTGTAAATACCAAATGATGGAATTGAAGTTTAACTAAACCAAAGGTTGTACGAGAAGGGAAAAATTGTGACTTGACTGGGACTCGAACCCAGGTCCTTTTCCGAGCAGGTATTCTAACCACTGAACTACCAAACCACGCGTCCTCACTTCTATAGACGGAATGAGGGAGACATGGCTTCGAGTCCCAGTAAAGGCACAATATTTCACTTCTCAACATGGAAATTATTTTCGAAAGTTGATTTCTCGCTCTTTTCGACAGTATAGAATTATGCAATTTAGAAATCCGTTAAAGGTTCAGTGGACAATTACATATCTATGTTTTACCGCCCAAAATATCATGGGTTCGAATCAGGAAGATTGGAAATCATGAGAATTGTACATAAAATTCATTTTGATCGATTACAGACTTTTTTCCTTTTTTTCTTAATCTTGACCTATTGAATACTCCTACCTTTAATTATTTTCCTGTTTTAATATTTGGATATTTTAGTAGTACATATTTTAAAATTGCAAATTTCTATGTGATTTTATTGTTTTCCGTTTAATGATGAATGATGCGTTCATTTATTGCTTTCATTATGATTTCTACGCTACACACAGTTCACCCTTAACATCTTTTAGGATTTACTATGAGTAAATTTAGGCATGTTTTTCTCATCCCATCTTTGGGATATGTTTCCTAAGGTAATACGTTATCCATTCTTCCAATGCTTTTCTATTCATTTTCCATACACACGTACATTCTTTGTGTTTTTATAATTACTGTTGACGACAGGATATAAGGAAGAAGAGGCTTTTTAGTTTCGCCTAAATAAAAACCTTTAATATCGTTACATCAGAAATAATGGTCCCGTACAATTGACTTAAGTATGTACCAAAAGAAAGGGAACTCGGAGTATAATTCTTAATCATGGAATATCATTCTCGATTGCGAATTGCGAGAATTAGGGCAAAATATGGAGAAATAGTTGATTCGAAATTATGAGAAATTGGAAATATGGATAGGGCGAGAAAAGTGTCTCTAAAAGAGCTTAGACAGTGGACAAATGTAACTTTTTTTTTAATCAGAAAAGCAAGGAACGAATTGGACCTTCGGATAAAACCCAGGGAAGGATAATGTGTCTGTCACCTGTAAAAAGAGGACTCACTTGGTGCGACTTAAGTCGGAGACAGACATTATCCTAAGGAATATCTTGGATGGCCACAGACATTAGAAATTAGAAACCTCGGTCAGAAAAGTTAGAAATGCTTGAGCCTTTAATTACGAATTATCATTAATCATTATTAATGACACGTTTGATTAAAAAGATTTAAGATTTCTCTGTGAAAATAAATAATTGATCAATTTGACAGAGACAGTACCGGTCTTTCTCTCGAAAGACTAAACAAATACACTCTTCTGCCGTTTTGGTAATTTCTTCCATTTGCATAAGAGAATGAACGGAATTTACAAAAGGCATTTTCGTCGCATTAGGGAAATTGTCTTTGCGCGGGTTTTCCATTGATACACTCTTAGCGGAACATTTTGAATAAAATCCAAACACTAATACAAGCAGGACTTTCCTTTGAAAAAGTGATGACATTATAAATTGATCCAGTGTCTGATTCATTGGATACAATATTATTTGTTTAATAAGTATGATTTATGATAATTATTAAATAATTTTTTACTCTAAATGTGAACGGTAATACTTTTCCTTTCTTTATGTAAATTCTATCAAATAATGTCGGAAGCAATTAACTCGTATGAATTTTATAGTCCAGCTATAATAGAATATGATGAATTAATTGGATGAAATAATAAATGGCATTTGATATACCTATTTTATATTTTTGGAGATAATTTAAACCCAAGGAGAAACGGACCTGAAAAAAGCCTGACCAACGAAAGCTCCGAAAAAGGTTTGAGAAATCGTTCTGATCGGATAGCTTAGTTGGTCAAAGCAGCCTCCCGGATAGAGGGTTTGTTTATTCCGTCAGACTTTTTTCAAGTCCGTTTTTCCTTGAGATTTTTCCACGGTGCATCTTACCCTTTCCACATAATTTAAACCATATACTGTATCTGTAACTTTATTAAAAGTTTGATAATATTCAGAATTATTTTTATTCGTAATTATTAATTCAATAATTGCTTTCGTGTCCAATATATCGGAAATTGCATCTCAAAGGCGATATTCCTTCTTCACTGCCCAATAATATGTATTACGAGTAAAAGTTCCTTGCATACTGCAAGCTATCAGTTGAATGCAGTACCGTACCAAGTAATGCCCCAAAACAATTTTGAAAACTTCGCGCAAAAGACCGCCTGGCGTCGAGCTAAGGACCCAATCGTGCGAAACAATTGCATATTAATATTAGAGAAGTGCCATTCTGACTTGTTCCTAAGTTTCAATTCAATATCTTATTGGGAATGTCCTAAAATAAGATTACGCTCTCCCCCTTTGAAATACATTGTAGGATAGGAATGACGCTCAGGCATCGAACCTAGAACCGTCAGAGGAACGGCGAACAGCGTATATGAAACATATGAATTACCTCTATGTACATTCCATTTTATATCACTCCCGGTTATCGGATAAGGATTAAAAATAATTGTCAAAATTGACCGCCATGCATTTATACCGGAGAATTTCGCACCCACCTGGCGTCGAACTCACGGTCATTTGGTAACATTTCTACCTTTGGTATTATGGAAGACCATCTTATCTGTAAACACCGTGATTTTGATTCCTTTTTCTTACCGATAAGTGCCTCAAAATAATTTTCAAAAATCCGTGCAATGCATTCTTATGGGAAAATTGCGATTTTTAGGACCCTCTGGTATCGAACTCATGATAGCTAGTGTCGTAATCTGAATAGTTCTGGCATCTACAGGGTGGGGCCAGTACGTTGAAAAAATCTGACGTCGACGGCGCTTATAGAACATGGTCAGAATTAGTATCCCCTGTATGTAGGTATATCCGGAGAGTTAGCTATATATAATAGATAAGTGTGTTTTTTTCTATTTCCTTAACTTTTAATCGTTTTGAATATTATATAAATGCATTACAATTTAAAATTATGTAAAAAGCTCATTTTCTCAGATTATTATTAGCTAGTGGCTTTAAAGCTCTCCTTGAGTTCTGCTGTGCGATCCGCACGAAGTGGGATTAACTTCCAGCCTTGAAATGGTTCAACGTAGGGCAGCTAGATTTGATAAGGGAGATTTCAGATTTGACAGCAGTGTTTCAGCTATGATAGAATCCCTCGGTTGGGATTTGCTTAGTGATAGAAGACTTGATTACCGTGGAAAGCTTTTTAGTAAATTTATCACAACGGATCTCGGGGAGGAGGTAGTTGATATTGTTATACCAGTTAGTAGCGTACGTGATCTTCGAGACAAAACGACGAAGCGTTACAGGGAAATAGTTGCCAGGACAGATAGTTATTTTTGGTCATTTTTTCCGCGAAGTATTAGAGAAGCCAACAGCAGTCAAGGGTAGATAGGGTTTTCTGTGTTTTGCACCCCCTGCCATGCGCCAGTGGCAGTTTGCAGGGTTTATGTGTAAATGTAAATTAATTTGTCACTCAGAAACTTCTAACGAGTTGAATGTCGGAAACAATTTGCTTTGTACACAAACAATGATAATTATTTGTTAATTTATGTTAATTATGAACTTAATAAGAAATAAAAGTTTGGATTACCCTGGATATTCGTGTATCCTCTACCGGATAATCAAAAGCTCGCAGCCGTCATTGCAATTGATTTATTTCCTAATTATGCAATTTAGTGTCCAATGAGTAATAATGATGAAAAATAATGATTATGGAGCAGAAACCAAACGTGGCAAAGTGTCTGAAGAAATCTGTCTGAAGTAGTTTCTTTCTAGTAATGTATGTTCGCGTCTGATAAACTTATAGTTCCCTCTGTGAACAGACTTAGAAACTAATCCGCTTCGCTCTCTCATCGTTTCACTTTCTAAAAGAAAGAGTGCAGCACCGCTCTTTTTATTCATCTCAGGACGCACATACTATTGGCGCCGCTGCACTCAAATGAATTTTAACGAATTTATTTATCTATTAAGATTTACGTCTTTCCTTTTCTTAATCATCAAAGCTGTATTAAATCTAGTTTAACATCCCGATTAACTCATAATTAAATATTGAATTTTGTCATATCATATCTTACGAGATCAAGTCATAATTCTCAATGATGAAGGTTTTATACACATGGTATAGTAAAATATTTTTTATCTCTCATTAAAAGCTATTCCGCACTTAACATATGTAAATACTTCATCTGATAAATGCCATTATCCTTTGTCTTATACACCTCATAGATAACGATTCCAATTTATAATCACAGATTACAAAAGTGGCCCTTCTATGACTATTCAGACGTTTTCTTCCACGTATCTTCAGCCGTTTCTATATTATATCTATATTTTCCGATTTATCTTATTTGTCGTTAACATTCGACGAATTGATTATTGTGAGTAATTTAGAGATTTTTAATCGTCAACAAAAGCGAACTATTTTCAGTTTAGGCGCTAATTTTGAGTCGGAAAGCACGAATGTGACCTTGAAAGTTTTCATTTGTTCTCGTTTCCCTGATATCGTAATTTTTATCAGTTCTGAACATAGATATTGGAAAATTCTTTGATTTTTTTCTTCCGTTTTTCCCATATTTACATAAAATGAATAAATAATCGAAGTAAAAAAATGAAAGAAGCTATAGAGAAAGAGTTTATTCAATGTTACATGTTTATGAAATCTTCTAAAACTGTTCATATCACAAGCCGATTTATTCGTTACTTCTCATCGTATGACGCTTATCAAGAACATCCCATTTCACTCGAAATTGAAAGTTATGTCTTTATGTTCTCCTTGCAGATAGCTTACTAAGACTCAGCTTTTTGAGACAAAATCGAGAAAATATGTGTTGAAAGACTTGTCGCATCCTAATTGATTTTGAAAATGTCATTGACTAGCTACATATCGTAGCCATATTTGCTGTTGCCATCATAGGAAATATGTGCGTAATTCCTCGAGAACTAGGAGAGCAGACTTTTTAATGGAAAGATCGCACTTTGGCTCCTCTTTTCTTCATGGAATGGAGCTCTGCTCCAGTCACTTGAATGATCCTCCGAATTTAAAACTTCTTCATCATTATATCATAACATAATTTTCAAGGGGAAGAGCATCCAAGAAGTGATGTTTCGTTAACTTATTTAATCCAATTTTTTCTTGACGGTCTATTTTTGAGAGGTAACAACATTCACATGATTTTCTGTATTCTGGGAATAGCAAAACACGTTTTTCCTTTTTCAAATGCTCACGTAAATTTTGTATTTAGAAAATGTGGGGACCCCAAGATTTTTCTTTGTCTCCAATATGAACATCAAAATAAAGCCTATCTTCGCTCAGGTTTTGAGAAGTCACTTCACTACACACGTAGCAAACACTTTGTTGCCACGCTTTCACGGCGTAATTACATTTTGAACCTCACTCAAAAATTCAGTACATAGAGGTCAAGGAAACAAGCACGCAACTCCTTCTCTAAGCTAAAGATTTCCTATAGCACTTAAAGCGATTGCCTAAATATAGCAAAATTGCAGTATCTTAGAAATGAGAGCTAATTATTCTTTTTCATTGGCGGATTCGTCTTTTTCATTTCAAATTGCATTCAACTTCGCCACTTAAAAATACATAAATGTGCTCAGGGATTTCGTTTTTAAGTGGTTTGATTCCTAGCAAAATGAAGCAATTTAAAAATGAATGAGTAAACAACATTACTGGAAAATGCAGCTCAGTTTCATCGTGATTTCAGCTTTCTTGAAGTAGATATAGAAATAATTTAAAATTTATTTATCCAAAGACAAGCGTACTTTCGCAGAGTATCTTCCGGTTCCGGTTTTCCTGTCATCTTCAAATCAGAAATTTATCGTAAGATTCGAAAGGGCACCGTAGGAGTCACTTACTATAAATCATGATTTGTATGATTTCAAATTAAATAACTTTAAAATAAAATAGAAATAAGAGTATTTTTACCTGTAAGGGACCGTTGAGGTATCATACAGTATTAGCAATTCATGCAGAGCATTAATTTTTCTTGCGAGCATTCGTTGAGATATATCTACAGCAATACTCTGCAATTTTATTTCCATTTACTCATTATCTTAGCATGACTATATGGTTATGATTCTCTATGAAAAGTACCAATCTATTACCTATAGTATACGTATATTCCATTTAGTAAAGTTCACTAATTGAGTGTGTAATGTAGGAAGTCGTATATTTGCATGTACTGATTGTAAATATGTCCATTGTGCTCAGGAGGTTTCCCCTCCAGCAAATTTCGGACAAATTGCCACTATTTGATCCAACTATTGATAAATTCATTTTCCAAACATAACAGAGATAATTTATTCTCCGTTTGGTGTAAATTTGTGACGATTCATTCTCAACTCCCTAAATTCAAATCACTTTTTAAATTTTCTTCGGCGAATAGCAAATTCTCTTGTCAATGAGGACACTGCGGATGAATCAACCACAGATTCCCATCAGTAAAGGGGGGCAACGTATCCAGTTTTTTATTTCCTTTTATTTGATTTTTGTCAAAGTACTTTTTCGTTGATTTCCATTTCATATAGTTTTCCATTGCAATAAGTTCGATCAGATTTTTCACGTCTTCGCCCAAATGAATGACATTTTAAAGGGTTACAGCACCAAGGATGTTTCCATTCATTCATTCCATTTGGAGAAAAATACAATTAATGTTAATTAAAAATATTTATTTTCAAGAAAAACAATAGTTTTGGCTGGTGCCGTTTAGATGGAGATGCCCTTCTTCTTGTACTCAGCTTCGTACTTCTTCTTGTATTCGCCGCTGGGGTCCCATTTGGCCTCCAACTGAGTCCAAAGATCTGGCTTCTTGTCTATTAAATGGCGGATAACCTTCTCAGCTTGCTCCTTCTGCTTCTCGGAACACTTGGAACAGCCGTTCTGCAGGGCGTCAGGGATATTCTCTGCAAAAGGAAACAACACTTTAGCACTTCCTTCTTATGTACGTACGTTGTAGAACATATCATTGAAGACTGTACTCTGGTTGACTTTATGCTATCCTTAACTAAAAGTTCATGGAAAGAATTGATTTCTATTGGCCGCATAAGAAACCACCGTATTGAACTTGAGTGAACTCTAATATAAATTAAAAGGTTTTAACATAGGAGGAGAGGAATGAATCGCCAACGAAAAAATACCTAAAATATTGTACGATTAAATAATTAATGATAAAGTATTAATTAAATATTGTGCTTTGAAGAATTCTATAGAGTAAAATGTATTTTAATTTGAAGTAATTAACGTGTTCGGAAAGTAAAATTAATGAAGTTGACGCTTTTTTTCAGAAAGATGTGAAAGACTGCCCAAAAAAAGCCTTCTCTCCGAAGAGGACGAAAATAAAAATACTTGGGGATAAACAAGTATACTTCTAGGATTTTTTCATTGAGAAAGACGTTGTTTCTGAATATCACCAGATATTTTTTCATCGAATATGAACGCTCTTATATTTTATTAATCGCTGAAAACACATTTTATAATTAATTTTTCATTGCGTTGTCATGGATATCTCGTTAAATATCATAATCTCTAATATTTTAGAGATAAAAGTAATTTAATTTTGATTTACGTCCAATGATTATGTGCATTAACATTTCTTACAAGTGTAACTATTATAAAAGTAAATTTATTCATAACTAGAGGCGTTTTAAGAATCCTAATCAATTTTCAACAGGATTCGAAAAATACGGGGCCCTGAAGGAACTTGAGAAATGTCTGTCTGGACCGGGAATCGAACCCAGTATCTTCTTCTATCCATGAGGCTGTTTTAGTAACTTTTTGGGAATTCTGCAGGCAAGGGAAAATGTGGTTATTTGCAAAGATTACGTTTTACGTCCGGAGTTGGCTCCTCCCGGATCAAGGAGAATTCGGTCCCCTTTTTCCGTGTTGTGTGATGAGACCAATTGGCGTGATTTCTCTTCTTTCAATGTCCTTATCAATAGGGTTTGATGGTGAGAAAGCGGGACTAATCGAATTCTGACGTGAGTTAAAGTAGTAAATCTAACCGAGCGAAAAGTAACGTTTTTTTTTTGCCATAGTAAAACCCAAGCTGAAAATCTTCGTTTCTTGAACCTAAACGAAAGATGAGAATAATTTAAATAGCTTATTTAAGGTTGGACGTATTTAGAAACGACGGAAAGCGTAGCAACTGAAGCCAGTCAAGTCTTCCAGAAAATCTCTGAAAATGTTGAGAAAATTTGATTTGAGTTTTAACGTTGAAGAAGCATGAGGTGACAAATCCTTTCCTCTCAACCTCATATTATAGATTTTTGCTGAATATTCATGACTGCGTGTGACGCATTGTATTATTTCATGACTTTTTGCGTGTCTCCCGGATTACTAATTGCATCAAAGTCAAGTTTTTCTCAGACGATAATCTCCCTCGAGATAAAAATCATTCATTTCGTAATTTTAAACGTTCAAAAAGATGCTCGTGCATTAATACCGAATTCCCAGTAATACTTTTTTATTTATGCCATGAATTTACTTTATCTTATACGTTGCTATCGTACATATAAAGGAAAACAAGTTTTCGAAATTTTATGAAATAGTTAGGTTAACTTCGTTATAGATATTTAAAATAGTAACGAATACGCTTACTTAAGAAAAATACAATACTGAAAAAACGTACCCTTAATTTAGCGCGAATGAGCGAATATTATAAATTATAAAACCCCATTCTAGCAATTCCGCAGAATATTCAGAAATGTTCAGCTTACAAATTAAAAATTGAAAAGTTAAAATCTCGCAACAAAAAGTGTATTTTTCCTTTCGGGATGATTTCACTTGAAGTTTGAATGAAATTTGATTCATATTCTACTAAAAAATATGAGCAATGTTTACCTGAAAGAACTCTACATTCTCTGGTTTAGTGTCATGCCTGTTATCGTGGTCAAAATTAATCGATGAAAATATGAAAACTATTTTCGAAATATCAATTATTTAGTAAAATAACAACAATGAAAAGTCAAGAACAAGCTCCAAACAACTAATACAGATTTAAAATTTTCCTAGAAGGGATGTTCAATATTGTCCTTTGAACAAATTTCGACATGTCAAATGTCAAAATAATAATTATGCAGAGTTTGAATTTGTTTTCTGAGTATTTGAGAGAGCATTTCGACAAAATAGTTGCATGCGGTGGATTTTCCTTTCATATTGTCTTTTAAACTAGGAGTCATATGATTATTTGTTTCTTCAATTCAATTTTCTCAATTGGCTCACTGACACTCAAAAGTTATTCAATAATTATACGTTAATATTAAAAGCAAAAATAACCGTATTATATTTAAAGTGGGGTAGTTTTGCATCATTTTTAGGACATAGCCGAAGGTTTTGTAGGTTTGATTCAGTACATTGGATATATTTGGCCACCCTAAGAACAACTATAGTAGCAATTAGCAAGTACTGAGAGAAAATATGGAATCATTTCGAAAGATGAGTATCCACTACAGTAATCTATGTATTTTGTGGAACGTGTATAAAAATTACTTTTGAAACCAGTGTAATTTCCGTTTATTATTTTTACTTCATACTTTTTATAAAAATATTACATTTATTCATGTATGTTCATTTATTATTAATTATTTTTTGTACATCATTGCTGCTTAAATTATAAATTAGCATTGCCTGTGGAATATTGTAGTTATTGGACGGGATTTTAAAATACTAATCTTCTGTGATTGTATGATAGAAATTTTTAATATTGTTTGTGTTGTTGTAGTGTAAATCAGTCAATTACGTAATTAATTCAGAGAGAGTACAAGATGTTGGTGCTCTATCCTTGTTGCATCCGCCCTTCAGAGGAATAGTCGATTTACTATTTCCGAGAACGAAAATAAATGATTAGGGAAATGGTGGTATTGAATACTCACTCTTGAGCTCGCTTCCCTCAGCAGTGCATGGTCCTTTGTCTACCAAGCAGTCGAAGTAGTTCTTCACCAGTCGGTCGCTCCTCAGGATCTCATCGACGTTGATGTTGTCGTATTTGGTGGTGTATTTGGTGTCTCTGGCGATCCTCCCCGCCGACGCTACCACCACCAGCCCCATCAACACTACCAATGCACTCTTCATCTTTGCGTTCTATTCCGAGAGCTCTTTCCTTTGCTTTTATACCGAGTTGCCGTCCTTGCTCTCTCCCCTCTGCCCCCCCCCCTCCATCACCTTACGTTTGCCCTCATTTTCTCCCACACATTGCAAAATGATCGCAAGAAATCCGCCAATTGTCATCAATGCTCTCTCCAGAGTCACCTTTTTTCGGGTATCCTTTATTGTTCTGCGTAATACATGACGGTGATTTTTTTATCTCGGATAGCCGTGTGGGCAGTGCGTTCGACCAAGATGCAAGCGGTCCCGGGCTCGATTCCCGGTGGTCCACCTATGGTTTTAGTTTTCTTTTAACTATACAGCTACTGAAGATAATTATCACTCTCTATTAGAATGATGGCCACAAGCATTATTAGTTCGCATTTTCTTTCGGTAGTCGCTATAAAATGGTATCAGAACTATATATGAATCATTTCAATAAAGAAATAAAATAAATAAATATATATCTATCAGAAAGGGTGTATTTTACATGAAAATTGTACGCAAAAATATGATTTTACCACTAGATAGGATAATTGCCATTCTTAGTGAATTCTCATGAATCTCATGTTCATGCAAAACTCTGACTTAAGAACTCTTTTATGTTCAGCTTTTGTGACGAAGAATATAAATTACTGTCACAGTTTTACTGTATAGTACACTAATTTTCAATTTCTCTCTTCCTTCGTCTTTCACACTTACTTACGTACTTCTTTCACACCCCATTATCTTTTATCCTACATTTTATGTCATACAAAAAAAATTTCACAACACTTTCCTCTCTACGAAACCAATTTTTGTTTTCGCTTCTTTCAATAAATCCCATTGTATATAATTTTAATAAATATAAATCCATTTTATTTACGACAATCTGATAAGGATTGAATGGAATATGGAAGTTAATGCATTGAAATGTAAACATGTAAAAAAACTAAGTTCTCATAGGTAATTTCCATATAATTTGTTTCGTTATATTTGTTGTTCGTTATATTTGTTGTTTTTATTTAAATTTTTCTATTTATTTTGTTTTGTTTTCACTTTAAATTGGCAATTTTTGCTGTATGTGAAACTGAAATAAATAAAATAAAAAATAAACCAGGATGCGAAGCAGAATAATTTCCAAAGTGAAAGTTCTTTATATTATTATAATATTATATATTATTCTTTATATTATTTCCGGTATGCTGAAAATGACATCTAAGAACCCCCACATATAACCGTTCTAAACATTATTTGAATTCAATGTTATCACATATCATATACACAATTATCTTGCAAACCGTCGTTCGGCGTGGACCATGACTTTGCTTTCCTTACCAATTACTTTTACGTATCGGAAAAATGAATTCTTCAAATTTAAGCCTCGATCCTTCTCTAAGAATGTACTCTCTCTGAATTTATTAAGCAAAGTAAGTCTTTGATTGAGCCTTCTTTCTTCTAAAGATTCCCATCCTGAAGCATCTGAGTAACACTCAACGATTTTTCATAGCAATTCCTTAGTAAAACGTCTGTCTATAGGAATATGCCGAGGTTGAAATTCCTTCTATTGATTATGTAACGAATTTTAGATTAATCAAAGGTGAAAACCTCTTCATATGCACATTTTGTCTCAACCACAGATTATCCGGTAAAAAATCATCTCCTTAAATTCAACATCTATCAGCAAAAGACAGGAGAAAATGCTTTCGGAAGAGTGCCATCAATAAAGTATGCCATTTTATCGGCAAACCATAGAGTGAGATGCTGACGTTATATGCCTTATCGGCGTCTGGCAGGGGATGCGGACATTCATTTTCACGTTCATGTTTGGGTCGCACAATTCCACGAACGTACATACTTTCTCTTAAGCAATCGCAACTTAGCTTCTATCTTTCAAAGATGCCTCTGAGAGCATTTTCTTAAAACTAGCCATTTTAACATAGCTTATCGTCTTTCTCGAGTTCGCGGGAATCTTAAAATATGACGTCATTTACATGTCAGCTAATGGATTTTCATTTATTTTGTTATGAGTAATATTTTAGGAGTGAAACAAATACAGCGCTGTAGAGCGTGCCTACATAATTCTCCCCGTGCCATATTTCCGTCTTAAAATAGAATTACAAAAATATTTAGGTAAATGTGTATCTTAACATATCATTCAGGAATGATAACAAAGTTAAACGACTTTCATAACTAATTTTCTGGAGTTAATAATTATCTCTGTCCAATTTCCTTTTGCATCTAAATACACCAATAGAGTTTTCTTGTGCTTCTTCATTATATTTCTATGTTTAACTAGAAATGTGAAAAAATTCTTAAAATATTGTTCATTGATGACAGGTATAACTCAAGGGGATCTATAGCAGTGTAGAAGCTAATAATATTATGTAAGAGATGGCTATTAATTTTCATTGCTTAATGCGAGTTTCAGATATTGATTATGTTATCAATAAAATGTAAATTATGTTCATATAAATAGAAATGGAGAGGAAAAATTTAGAAGCAGTGGCGTGCTATAGTTATCTCTTCCAACAGAATTCAGTCGGAATTGAATTTTATCTTTCTAAACTCTTATTTAACAACATATTTAAACAATAGTTTATTTCCGACCAGAGGAAGTTTAGAAGGATAGAAGTAGAATACAAATGGACATCCTTAAGATGAATATGTGAAGATTATTTTCTCAATCCATTGCGATTATCCTTCTCTCTGAAAAGTCTCTCTTAGCTTTGCTTGTGCCAAGTGCCGTTTGCGCATGCGCAGAATGCTTGTGACGCACGTCTCTGGAAAAGGCGGAAATCATTCACGAGAGCGTTAACAAAGCAAGGTAAATTAAAACTGAATCATATATACATTCGATCCGATTACATATGTTTTATAAAAATAGTATTAAATTCTTTCCTTCAATTTATTTTTAAGTTTGTTCATTATTTCTGTATTCTTCGATATAAATTTCTTCGACAGATTGGAAAATGTGCGAAAAATGTTCAGTTGAATTAGCTTTATTATATGAATTATATGTACAATAACTAAAAATACGTTTTGAATAAGATGTGAATGCGCAGCGCTTTACTTTATCAACAGAATCGTCGATTGACAACTGAGCATGTGGCAATTGACAGTCAGTTAGCGAAAGGGTGTTTGTTGGTTGGGTGACTCATTTCAAATTAGAATATAACAAACTTTAAAAAGTAAGAAGTGCAATAATTCTCCGCATTTCATCTTGCATTTAAATTGCAAAATACAGCTAAACCCGTTTAATATACGTTTCTCCGAATCCAATGGCAAATATATCACTTAAAACGCAACCCCAATCGTTTCTCTTTTTCACGCTAAGGCTAAGCATCTGCCTCATTTCATAGACCGTAATTGTCTATCTGTTAAAAGTTGCTTCATTTTGAGGGGAAAATGACCAAAGTTTAATGAGAACTCTCTCTTCCTACGAAAATCTTAGAAATATGACAGAAACTAGTACTAGGCAACAATAGTGCTCTCCACAGCTATGGCAAGTACAGCAACCTTAAGATTATTTATTTTCGATGATAGCAGTTATTTTTCATATTTTATTTAGGAGTTATTAACTTATGAGACAAAACACTACCCTTTTGTTTTCTTACATAAAAGAAATAGAAATTTGTAATTCCCCGTTTAACTCACGCTCGTAACGTGATTATTCTCTGAAAAGTGCCTTCCTAAGGGAATTATTAGGCTCTAGCCTTGAGGAAACGCCTCTTTATGCACCGAAAGTTGCACATTATGTGATATAATTCGATCCACAGAAAAATATAAATGAATTTTGAAAAATCTTTGTATACACACATACACGCTTACCTTACCCTACTGTAAATTTTACAGTATTTATCATAATGTTATAATATACGGCGCATTGTTGTAGTTAGTATTGCACATTCCTCCCTTGAAACTATTAGATTAATCATTTACACAATTCGCTTAGAATAATGTCTCGTAAATGTTGAAGGTTCGTTCGAATCGCTGAAAATAAATTTCATTCGCAAGAGATGAGTCAGCAGCAGTGTTTAACATCAAAGAAAAGAAGGCGAAAGTATTGATGAAGGAAAGACTTATTGGAATAACGAAAAAGGGAAATTGTTAAAGTAAGGGAAGAGATTTCAATTCGCAGGAAAGGAAAAACCTCAGCTTCACCCTTAGTAAATGAATCGATGGCACAAGTCTGCTAACGGATAAATTCGAGACAATGTATCTTAAATTGATTGATGAGACACTCAGTTTATTTTAGATATTAAAATATTGCCATATCACAAAGTAATAACTAAACTAATCTGTTAAGTTTTCGTTTGATCATCGCCTCCACCAAAATGGGAACGATCCCGAGTCACACTCTCAGTGTAATCTCAATTATTTCCGTTCTTGTCAATGATAATTCAAGTTTTATGATGAAAATAACGAAGACCGTAATTGATTGCTGTAGCTGAAGATATACTTAATGATGGTTAATCAACATTTCTCCTCGCCCTCTTTCTTTTAGAATTCTTCTTCGATAATTTCCAGCGATAGACCGATATGTCCGAGAACTCATGTGTGAATAAATCTGCAAATTGCTTTGAAGCATCAGTCGAATCTCAGAAGTCAATGAAAAGAAGCCGGTGACTGACCTAAGATAGAACTGTTTCTGTATTTTATGTAAGCGAATTTCCTCGTGTTTAAACATTTTTCTACAGGACTGAGGAGTTTTTAAAGTGAATTTCCGCTAAATGTTTTCATGTGATTTTTGAAACTTGACCGAGGCAACGAATCCATCTTTCGCTGGTGTCCTTCCCAGCGTTTTCATAAGATAAGAAATGCAATTGGGTTGGAGCCTTGACTCCTCTGGGAAAACAAAAGAGAAATCTCTGCAGAATATTCTAGTATCACGGGAAGTAGATTAGGATATAAATAATAAATTTAGGAAAGGAGTGATCTTGGTTTACGTGCCAAGGCAACATTATCTCACGCGCGACTTTTCAGAAAGCACGAAGAATAAACTTTGTGTTTCTTTGGATGTTGAAGAGACTCTCGAGATGAAAGCAATCAAACGGTTATATAATAAATAATGTGGATTTCAAACCGAAGGAGTGGTTAGACCTTGCGAACGCCGTGGTCCCGGGTTCGAATATCGGCTAATTAGATTTTTCTGTTTATGAAATGGTCGTATGTGTTTGTCAGTCGTTATTGTTATTAGTCCATTGTTAATTCCGTATACTGTTTATAGATTCATGAAAATAAATGAAAAACGGTCTTGTCTGAGCATGAGATGCATTGGACAAAAACAAATGTTGACGGTATTTTTTATTTACTGACGTACAAAAAATAAATGAATAACTATAGCAACCAAATAAACAATACCCCATGAATGTTTTGTGTGGAAGTTATATATCAACTTAAAAAAGGATATAATAGTAGATGTTTTCAGGACATGGAAAGAGTGATTTTGAGCAAAAATACGCCATTTAGATGCGCAAGGGAGATTCTGTGGTGAGTTAAGGTGCTTCCCATGTATTGCATAAAATTGAGTACAAGTTTATCGTGTTATTTTACTTTTATATATTCATTTTCTATCATTGTGAATATTTAAAATAGGAGAGCATTTAATCTTATTTTTAATTGTTCAGAAGGATCACATGTTTTCTATAATAGTTATACATTTTTAAAAGTTAGATTTCGTTTTTGATGAGTGAATTCATCAGTAAAAGATAAATCTACAATACCCGAACACTATTTGAATTTAACAATACACTAGAATAGTTCCCCAGAAACCTAATATTTACCAACACAATATGAGTATATCCGTAAACTCGAAAATACCGTGTAAAATAATTATATCTTAAGCATGGCCTTAATATTTTCTTCCATTAACACCAATTAACAGATAAAGGTTCTCCAAGCGCCGAAAAGCGGCGACCGTCTAAGGGCGATTCCCGGGAAACGGATAATCGTTTAGCGGTCCCAGTTCTTCAGAATCCCGATGTACATTTCGGAAACAATGCTTCCATCTTCATGGGGGGTCCAATGCTGAATGCATTCAAAATTAATTGTATTTAATTGACCTCATTTTCCAGTTGAGGGTCAAAAGATTTTAATTCAATTTAATTTACAATTTCAATATGACTTTTATCGAATTTGATTATTTGAATTATTAAATTTTCCAACTTTTTATCCGCGCAATCAAGAAAATAGGTTTATTGTAACAATTTGCATCAGAGAATACTCATGTTTGTGTCAAGAGAATAATAGTGACAATCTTTGTAGAGATCATATCTGGAGCTATGATTTATGAAGTTCGTACCCTTGAATTGGGTTTAGAATTGTTCAAAAAAGAGAATGGACTCTAAATTCCAGATCCAAGCACCATATTTATCTGAATAAAGAATTAATTTCTTTAAATGTCCAGTTGAAAGAGTTGGTGACCCTTCTTATAATAATAATAATAATAAATCGTCTTTATTCGGGCGAGATTGAGACTGAATAGTCTCTTCTTACATCTAACCCTTCGTCAATTTGAATGAAAGAGATAGCAGAAAAAAAGTGCACAGAAGAAATTTATATTGTGGGCTTAAAAACCTAGGATAGGAAAAATAGCCCACAACAGGAAAACACCCCAGAAGTGGGTGTGAAAAACCTGCGAAACCTACAGATAGATAAGAAACTGAAATTTATAGAAAAGGCTGGAATGAAAAAGCAAGGAACATATTCACACTTCAAACTGCATATAAAAATAGTCCATAAAAGAATAGCAGTTAGTAAAAAGATAACATGAGATAAGATATTAAAAAAAAAACACTGAAAACACAGAATGTTATAAATGGAAATAGTAAAAAAACTAGTATGAATACAGAAAAAAGAAAAAAATAAATAAGCACAAAAAATCACTATCATTTAACAACTTCGTCAATGTTCTTTCGAAGAAAAGAAGAGAAGAAAAAAAATGAAAACCATATACACATAAAGAGATACCCGACACCATGAAAAATAATAAAAAGTGAGAATAAAAGAGATGAAACATGCATGAAAAATATCATCACCTATCAGAGTGAGGCTCGACAGATAATACATTACGATAATACATAAAAGAAGAAGCTTGAAAAAAGCTACTTCGTACTTATATATACATATTCAACATG
Organism: Pachydiplax longipennis; assembly: GCA_036926295.1. NCBI lineage: Eukaryota > Metazoa > Arthropoda > Insecta > Odonata > Libellulidae > Pachydiplax > Pachydiplax longipennis. The sequence continues at coordinate 3,659,671 of JAVFKF010000024.1, read as the reverse complement.
AAATGGGGGACAAAACCGTTATATAGGGCTATATCTTATAAGTGATTTTATAAATGTAATAAACTGATTAGAAGTGGCTGAAAATTATGGGTGGAAAATTTCACGGCGAATTTCTAAAACATTTTTTCCTCTCTCAGTTTTGAGGATTTTTTTATAAAAGTTAAATTATTTTTCTATGCTTACCGTCAGGTGGAATAGCAAACCTACAAAACAACTAACTTTAATCAATATCTTGAACCTTCTTCTACATGTTCTGTAAGCTTGAGGAACATTGGTCCTCTTTTAATAGGAAAGTTTTCGGTTGCATGAAATATTTGGTACATTGGTCAGTGTTTTGTTTGATAAATAAAAATATAAACAAATTACAGCATAAATATTTCACAAGTGTTTATCCAAATGTCTATTGATGGTTTTTGGTAATTAGTATAAAATTTCTCCGCATTTTTAAAGGAAGTAGGTAAAATTAATTAAAGATAAATTAAAAGGTAAAAATTCAAGATAGTTTGTTGTCACACACGCGATTAATCGAGAGATATTTTTTGTCGCGACTAAGATTCGCTGCGTTTTTACAAAGTCACTTTGTAACCAATGAGAATTAAGTATTTTGTACGATTATTGAGATCATTTCAAAAATAAATCAGAAATAGCTTAAACTTATTAAGGAGTCATATACATTCATTTCTGTCTGACGGATACTTGATTCCATAGAACGACGGATTATATTTTAAATTTAAACAAATCGAGAATAGTATGATTGAAAATGTCTTCTTTTGTGACTTCGTCGGCCGTCATTCCAGATCCTCTTTGACATTTGAAGATCTCAGTTTGTTTCAAATATTTATAGAGATTACATTCGTAAGTTTTAGAATATCTTTTCATACGATTTCTGGTAACGTGGCTGTTGGTGCATCGTATTCGTGTTGGCTTTGCATATTAATCATCGCTATTGCGATACAATCACATATGACACGAGATTATTTTCGTGGCAAAAACAGAACCGAAATGGATTCAGTAATGATGATTGAGGACAGATGAAAGACATGTTTTCTATGTCCCCGGGCTGAGTGTCCCTTCATTTTAAAATGTTCAATTTTATAAAACTCCTAATTTTTAAAGAGATTATTTTTGGCAGTCATTAAATATACTTCAGAAATACATTTTTGAAGAAAATTCTAGTATTACTTCTCTAGTTATCATGACTATGATATTAAAACACACAGAATATATTGATTAATAGAAACCTTGGATTTGGCGAATCAATTCGTGAAAACTTTTATTCGAAATTAGTCACATTTCACATAAAACTTCCTGATACACATATTTTCATGACTGTTTAAATATTTCCCCGATTTTGAAGTTTTACTTTCTTCTAATCTTCTACCATTCCTCTGTTCAGTAAGATATTTTATGATTTGTTCTTCAGGTGATACTTTTCTGTTCCTTTTCCCTGACTAAGGTCATGCGTCCACCAATGTGATGTTCATTGAAGACGGTTTATAAATGTGAATAAAGGAAAACCTAATGGAGTGATTTGAAAGAAGAAAAGAGACATTCAAGGACTGGGAAGTGTGACTGAGAACCCTCAAAAGGGAATACTAATTGTGCTACATTAATAACAGTACATGTCAGTAAATAGGTCACTAAATAAAGATATGGGACTCCTTATGTCCGTTCCTAAAATCCTTTAAGAAGAAATATGGTATTTTTACATATATAGTTGTGAATAAACAGTAATTGATTGAATAGTTGATTTCAAAGAGGAGATGTGAGGGGGTCGCCTAATATTAATAACAACGCTAGTTCAAGTAAATTTTAAGGTCATTTGAGAGTTTAAATGATCTAACTTGTTCTTTTTAAATAAATGCTTAAATTCTTCACTGGTAAATGTAAGGTTTCTAGAGAATCGTTCTAATTAATTGTTACATTCAAATTCGTCTGTTCTACATTTATAAATTAAGGGGCCTCTCTCAACCTGGTTGTGAACTACTCCTTCAACAATCTATCATTCGGGAAATCCTTATTTCGAGAATGTTTTAATTGTAAATTAGTATAGCACTTGAAAAGTCGTAATTTTTTCAGACTGGATGGGGTTTGTAGAGGGCTTTTTTTTTATCGATTTTGCTTAATTTTGTGTTATTATTGATCTCTCTTAAATCGAGTAAATGCGGCGTTTTAAAATCCGTTTTCTCTTTCAAGTGATTAAAGATAAAGAAGGTCCTTCAGAGTAATAATTAAGCAATGAGTGATTTTAATTAAGACCCTCGAGGACATGCTCCATCGTGTTGAGTGCGGTAACGGAATCTGATTTCTCATAATTCCGAGAGATAAAGCAAAACTTTCCACAGTTTCTCCTTCTGAATGACGACGTGATCCGAACCGGTTTAACACGAATTGCGAAACCCTCCGATGCATTCGTTTATTAAGTTTTTGCCGAACGGAAGAGGGGATTCACTCAATTTCGCAACTCTTTTATGCTCCGTGAAATTATAAAGATCGCACTTTTTATTCATTAGGAAGAACGAGTTGATTATGCCCCAAAGTTATCTCAAATTGTCTTTCATTTCTCAGAGGAAAATATTACTGCACATGAAAATATACAATAAAATCGACGGTAATATCGGGTTCTGCTAATTAATACGTTCCTTGGAACATTTATAGAGGACCTCTGGGTTTGTATTTACTACCATTTAAATTTGAGGCAATATCACAGCCAATTATTGTTTAAAACTCAACAGCGAATGTAATATTAAATTTCAACCATTGGTGATTAGTTAATTATAGCCAAAAAATATATTACTGCCTCATAAAGGGTATTAAGAGATAGTCGGGTAATATGGGATTAAATACTTAAGGTTAAAAGTAGAGAAAACTAATAGCAAAATATAGCAAACATCTTAGTAGACAGTCAATGTGTTTCGTTTAATTTGTGCGAAAGCAAACAAAATTCTCTCCGCTGGAAAATATCGACAGCAGAGTAGACGTTGAGTTAGTCTCTTGACAGAACCATTTTAGAAGTCTGAATGGGCTCTCAGGGGGAGAAAAATATTTGTATTCCATATCTTGAAAAAATCAACCATCGTTTATTGGAAGCAGTAGCGAACTAAAAACATCGGGATTACATGAATAATTGTTTGTGCTTGAATATTTGCATGAATAATTTCTGTATTTATCAGTACTTTTTGTATTACAGTGAATTTATATTTCTTTTCTATTGCTAAGCATGTTGCTTTTGTAATGTTTCCTATTCTTTTTTCTCTTTCTTTGATTTTTTATTATTTCATTTTTGTTCTCTCTTTTATAATATACTAAATATTTCTAGTTTGTTTATTTGTAATAGTTTGAAGACCTCTTCAGGCAACATAAATTCTTTAAATTTATAAATGAATACTTAGTGATGCCTTTCATCAGCTTTAACTTTTGCTTCCAATGTAATGCGGTTCCTTTATTATCATTGCACCCTTCTCCTGAAACAACTTATTGATCAATCCATCTTTTTTGTAAAATATTCTTCCTGAGAATTCCTAACATTTCCATAACGCCATTTTCTTTCTTAAATCTCTGCTTTTTGTTGTACTCTCTTTATCTATTCGATATTCATTTTATCCCATGCATTTGTCGCGTATTCTAATAGAGGACTCCCAATTGTTTTATATCCCAATTCAAGAGAAAGATGAGCGTTGAGTCTTTCCATTCGTTGCCCTTTGACATTCAGCTGTCGCCCTCCCCTCGGCCTCATTTTTTTTATTCTTTATTTTTATTTAGGGGTAGTGAAATTTTTCAATATGTATTTAGGTTTTACAGCCAAAATTGGGGATACTCTTCCATTTTTGTTAATTAAACTTCTTAACATACTTATAATCCACGTTATTTTGGTATTGCTCTTTCCAGAGCCTCACCAACGCTAGAGTATTCTACCGAAAAAATAATTAATTTCTTTACACATAATTTATTAATTAAAAATTCATTGGAATTTAAATTTAAGTCCTTTTTCGGTCTTCTTTCTCCCACTGAGTGAATAAAAGCGTCGCGTTTGCTACAAAGTGCTATATCACGTGAAATACTTTGAAACTAATTCGCCTAAATAAAAGGAAGTGTCTTTATTTCTTTACATCAATTTATATTTATTTCCTACGCAATATTTTCCATTGTACATTAGCAATACATTCTTGTATGTAGGTATGTATGCATTCATAATCGTAATAATATTTAAACGATTGAATAAAATCGATATATCCACAGCTATCTTTTTCCTAGTCTACGATATAATAACTCAGAAATATTCCAAGCATCATAGGCGTGACTCTTCCTTTTCTTCGTCTTTAATTGTAATTTATCAATTTCGATTGAAAATTCCACGTTGCCTCTAGCAACATTTTTATATTTATTTGTGTAGCATATTTTTCATTGTCTTAGTTTCCTCCTTCTTTTGCTTTCATCTCAATATTCTTCTTTTCTTTGTTGTTTTATTTTTGGATTTATTACTTCTTGAATATTTATGTTACATCCAGCATCTTCTGTTTTTCGTATAAAAATTGTGAATCAACTAAGGTGAAGTTGAGATGAACTAGGGGAGGAGAAGCTTAATCTGAAAAAATATAAAAGCTCCTTCATACAAATGAAGACTAATGTAGACTAATGTAGATAAGAAATCAGCTGTTAAATAATAATATAAAAAGAATGGCCTTTTCCGACTATCGGTGCTACCAATTTTCTTGTCTCCTAAATTTAGTCTAAAGAAAAGAAAATTGGAATCATTCCAGTAAGATTTACTTTAATGCAATCCGTTTTGCGATTGTTGCGATTTCAATGTGGAACTATTTAAATTTAGGCAATACACAATTACAGGGAGGCATAAACTTATGTTAGAGGAACCTACGATATAATGGAAGAGTACGGAACATTAATGTTTTATCATAAACGGTGTGCCCCTCACCACGTGTTGTGTATGTAAAGATTTGTTTTTTGTGTTTGGAAAATTTTAAGTGATAAGTTTTCAATAATATTCATTGGCTATATGATCGAAAATAAGTAAAAAGCATGTCCAAGGAATGACTTTTAATTCTTTAATGCTAGATAGTTAGTTCGCTACTCATTCCAATGAGTAAAGAGTAATTTCCTAAGATGGCGGATTGGATAGTGTTGGTCTGTCCATAATATAAATTCTTCGAGGCAGTTTGTTTCAACCCTCGCTCAATGTCTCGAACCTTCATTGTGTTTACACACTTTCTTACATTTGTGTTTTATGCAAATTTCAATGAACCACATCGACTGACTACCTAGATGCCCGCTATATTTTGATCATTAAATAAATTAATTCAATTGGTAATTTTCGAAAATTTACTTGAACTTACTTAAATATTACCTTTAGTACGTTGTATTTGGTTTGGAAATCTGCCTCAAATGTTAGTCCCTCTTCTTTTGATTAAAGGTTCCTCAACGGAGACCGGTTTGTCCAGAAGTGAACGAATTGAGACGAATTGAAATGAAGGAGCTCTAATTCTCAGAAAAGAGGGTAAAAACATGCAGTTGACCCTGAGAGTCTGTTTCAGTGGATCTCCGGAGCGGTTTGAAGCGTCGCTGGAATCTGAGGAATGATTTATAACAAAGAATTTAAATGCTTAACAGTTCCAGGAACTTCTACTTCATTCATCACTATAGTTGATTAATTTGTGCAAAACCGGTTTGGAACGATCTCGCACATGACACCATTTAATACGTGTCTCTTTTACATTGAACACGTGTTCTCTTTTAAGTCTGATATGCAGAGCAACCCACTATACGCAGTCCTCCACATCAGTCGATATAAAATGGAAATCAATCTATATTCCTCTTATATTAAACCTTAATCTCCGTATGGGAGAGCAAAACTGTCATGGAACAAAAATTTCAGAATTATATTTTTGAAATAAAACGAAAAAATAATCCATAGCAGTATATTCAGCTCAAAGAGCGCTGTGCTCTTCTCTTTGCATACTCTACCTTTTAATAATAAGGAAACTTTTTCAGAATACCTTTAATTTCAACTCGTCCAATGACACCTTTATAGCTGAAAGAGATTGAATTCCACGTAATTAATTCGGTAATTTTTGTTTGTTATTTCTTATGCTTTACATAATTCTTTCTTTATTCAAACATTATTGTTTAGCCGCAATTAGTATTTTAATGCTTGTTAACATACGAATGCGGCTTAACTGAACTGATAAAGAAGTAATCACTGAATCTCAGAGTTCGTATCTGTTCCAATAGTGGGATAGAGCTTGTTCTGCAATCCTTTCATTTTATTCTTACAAAATTAGTCAGTCCAAAAAAGAAATTTAAAGGAACCATTTTTGGGGCGAAGTGCTGGAAGAGACTGGACATCAAATTACATGTGTAATGAAATAATCGAATGAGGTTGCGGCGGAGCGTTTTATGCGGTACCTATAAAGCGGGAGCGTAAATCGGCAAAAGTAAATCACTGAAAAGCAATTTGGCGGAGGCCAATATAATATTGAATATTAGCATAAATATGACAATAACATTCGAAATCCGAAAAAGCTCTATTGGCAGTTATTCAAGTCTTCTGGATGGAGGCAATCTTGTCATGGAGATTATTGTAAACAATTAGAAAGGCAACCGGAAATGAGAGGAAGGACGGCGGAAGTGCGTTTCATTCAATCGACCTATTCTGAAGCCATGTGGGTAGCGCGCTCGCCTTCGGTCAGCCGTCGAAGCACTTTCCGCTGAGGCTTTCTCTCGGTCCCACGAGAAAATGCACTGCTTAAAAGGCACACTGCATAGCCACTTCATTCGATGAGCTGGAACATTGTTTTCATTACCACCTTTTTATTCTTCTGAGGGTCAATACAGTGTTTTGACTGCTGTAGTGCCTCTCTCCAGTGCGGTTAAAAAATCTTTATTTATCGTTAAGTGAAAAATGACCAAATTTAAGGAAAGCGCTTCGTTGTGCGAATGGCAAACCGTTCAACTAAAATATGAAGAAGAGGCAACCAGAACACACTACTATTCATTTGGCAGAGAAAACTAAAGAAGATTTGAACTGAAATTAACACTTCTCTAATCATGGCGACCACAAGTGTGCTTCCATCTTAAGGCAATTCCTTTTCTTATGTAAGACAATTATTCAAAACTCTTTTCTTTACTAACGTGAATAGAATGGAAAATTCGTCATAACACAGTTTTGATGCTCTATTTCGGAAGGGTGTAATGAACGTAGCCTAGAATTGTTTCTTCTAATAAATTGCAACGAGGCGTAAATCGTAGTTACATGTTTATTTTCTAATTCAACGGAAAAACCGTGCAATTATATTCATATTCGGATAGTAAAGTAACATTGGAATTGAAGAATTTTAAGACATTACACGAGTCCACTATTCAGTCGTATAAATTTACATCGTCATTGGTATTTGGTGAAGGGATGCAGATCGCTAACATTTCTTACGACAGAATTGTTCGCTTTCTTTGGTGGGAATGTTTCATGAACCTCGCGAATGACATATTAAATGAAAAATGATTTGGCCATACGAACAAAATTAAATGACACAATTTTCTATGGGTTTTTTGCGAAAAAAGACGGAAAACAAACTATTTCGGGGAAGTTTTTCGTTTGGATAAGGTCACTCAAGGAATAAACAGGAATAAATGACGTGTTTTCAAAACTCTGGAAAAACGAGAAAGATGAAAGAGCACTAATCAAATGATATTAAAGAAATCACGATAAAAGAATATCAGAAATACAAGGTTTGAATGGCACAAAACAATAAATAGAGAACATTAAGACGGGATATGTCTAAAAGGACATTTCTGATGATTTATTGAAATAATAATGAAGAAGAAAGAAGGTCAAGGAACATGATTGATGCCCTGATAAAGGAAAAAAAACTATTTGACGAAATGAATCTAAGGCTGTTTTTATGAGTATTATTATAAAATCGTATTATGTCTGTAATTTTCTCATTACGTGTATAAAGTTCGTTATTGTGACGTTTCTTTACAGTGTATTTTTCTTGATAAATCCATTTGAGTGATTTCTTATTCCTCTTTCATCATTTTATTATTCTTGAAATTGTCTATTATTGTTGGTACATGCATATATATATATATACACGAGTAAAAGTTGCTTGCATACTGCAAGCTATCCGTTGAATACAGTATCATATCAAATCGCAATTTTCCCATAAGAATGCATTGCGCGGATTTTTGAAAATTATTTTGAGGCACTTATCGTTAAGATAGAGTAACCAAAATTTCGGAGGTTGAAGTTGAGGTAGTCTTCTATGCTTCTCATTGAAAAAATGTAGCCAAATGACAGTGAGTTCGACGCCAGGTGGATGCAAAATTCTTCCATAAGAAATGCATTGCGGAAATCTTTGACGATTTTTTTAAATGCCTTCCCGATAAGCTGAAAAGATAAGACCCGGAATGGTGACAGAGGCGTGGGACCTTCCCGATAAGATATTGAATCGAAACTTTGGAACAAGAAAGGATGGCACTTATCTAATATTATTTTGCTGTCTTCTCTCACGATCGGGTTCTTAGTTCGTCGCCAGGCGGTCTTTGGCGCGAAGTTTTAAATTTGAACTGAGGCAGTACTTGGTATGATACTGTATTCAACGGATAGCTTGCAGTATGCAAGCAACTTTTACTCGTATATATATAGGTATATCCGGAGAGTTAGCTATATATAATAGATATGCCATCTTATGGATGGCTTAGTTGGGTTCGATGCTCTCCCCTGTCCGTTTCTTCTTTGGATGAGTAGTTCAAGATATACAAAATATAACGGAATATTTTGTATATCTTGAACTGTATATAGGGGAGAGGGTATATAGGGAGAGCATCGAACCCAACTAAGCCATCCATAAGATGGACTCGTTCCGTTTCTCTTTGGATTCTCATTTAATCCTTTTCCTTGGAAGGATTTACTTAAATATACTCGAAACTTTATAGTAAATTGGCGTTCGATTGAGGACATCAGATTATGTTCGCTTTTAAGTTCTGTCGCTATTCTTAGCGTAAATTTCTATGGCGAATGCAACAGGGGAATCCTTCCAAAAGAATTATTATTACCGCATTCCGAAAACGCGATTTTTAACGAGTTTAAATTAGAGCAAGTAGTAATTTATCTTATGCGAGCTCAAAGTAGTTAAGTAAAATCAATAATACTTTTTAAAGTTGATTTACTCAAAACATTGCTTGTGAATAACTATTATTTACTGAAATGTTTGAACATATGTAAATAATGTAAGACCTCAATTCATTCTCACTTTCTGTGCCTAGATCATTTTCTACTTTCACAATTACCATCAAATACAAATAATATATCTTTCTGCTTAAGGTGTGTTGTATAGTGCGAGGGAAATCCAAGTTGAAGGTTATTCTTTTGCCGTTTTCTATATGGCAATGAGAATGCCATTTCCTTCTCAGCAACTGCATTTTTCCTCCGCTTGGAGGCGCCACAGCTCTCTCGAGGAAAACACGATTACGCGGAAGTGAGTGGATGTGACGTCAGTAAATAGGAAGTAGACATTCTCGCGGCTTACGAAGGTAATAAACGATTCATGACATTCTATTCACACATTATAGTGGCGCAACTCTTCTATGTTTTACAGCAAAATTTGAACGCGGGTGGCATATACCCTACGTTACTACGGGAAACCGCATTGAAAAAAATAAAAAGTCTGTAAAACTTAATTAGATAGCAAATCTACTTCCGGAATACATTATTCATGTACATTATTCATGATTAAATGCACGCTCTCGTGGGAGTTTCATAGATACACCGATTTTTCATTTAGCGCGATTGCTGACATTGTTTCTTTGTCAAATAAGTTGATGTTTTCCGAATCAAAGAGTTATATTCTCGCGGTTACTTCTTTTTCATATTAAATAACGTATTATTTAGATCGAACTAAAGAATTAAAAAATTACATTATAATTTTCATATAATATAAGTTTATTCGTCTACAAGTAGAGAGGCTTGAAGCTAGTCGCATCGAATAAATTCATTTTCTGTGGAATACAATTCTCTAAATATGTACGGCCATCTTAAAGTCGAGATCGGCCACATCAAATTTATTTAATATGTAGCCGTTGATGGCTTATAACAGCGACTAGTCGTCAGGCACGTTGAAATGATATTCCCTACGAAGTTACCTACCACTAACAAAGAAAATAGTCAATAAAATTATATAGGAAGACAAGGGGTAGTATATGGCGTCAAAACAGCACTCATTCGGTAGTATTTCTTCCTTTATTACAATAGAAGACCGCAGACAAGGTGATCTTCCATGGTACCACAGGAAGAAATGTTACCAAATGACCGTGTGTTCGACGCCAGATGGGTGCGGAATTCCTCCGTAAGAAATGCATTGCTGCAATATTTGAAAATATTTTTAATGCCTTACCGATAAGCTGGAAAGATAAAACCCAGAATGGTAACAGAGGCGTTTGAAAACATTATTTTACGCGGTTCACTGTTTCTCTAATGGTCCTTGGTTCGATGCAAGAGCGTCATTCCGATTCTACCATGCATTTCAAACGGGGAAAACGGAATCTTATTTTAGGACCTTCCCGATAAGATACTAAATTGAAACATTGAAACACATCAGATTGGCACTTACCTAATATAAATATGCAATTGTCTCTCACGAACGAGTCCTTAGTTCGCTGCCAGGCGGTCTTTTGCGCGAAATTTTGAAGATTTTTGTGAGGCCTCTCTTGGTACGGTACTGCATTCAACTAATAGCTTGCAGTATGCAAGCAACTTTTACTCGTATTGGTATATTCCGAGAAGTAGATATATATAATAGATTACTTCACTTGCAAACTTCATTTGCAAATGTGATTTTGTTTGCTCTATTGCACCGAGAATGGCCTCACAACATTTTTTAAAAAATCGCGCAGAAGACCACCTGATGTCAAACACAGGGCCCGTTCGTGAAAGAGAATTGTATACTAATGTTAGTACTTAATAATAAGGGGATCGCCCTTGGTGATCATTGACTTATGTTGGTGCAAAATATGCAATTCTTGACTTATGTACGATTTACAACCACTTGCACTCACTACCAATTTAATGTTGTTTATTATGTGTATGCTCAGAAACCAAAATCTGAACCAATTTCAAACTTTCAATATCAAATAAATGTTGGTTATTTTATTGTATCAATTTCTTTCAAAACACCTGTAAAATACACAAATGGCCAAACATACATACACTATAGAGTAGTTTATTTTTGACTGACTTAAATGACTTGCATCCGAAGCAACTTAGAAACATATGAGAATTATAAGTTGAGAGCCAATTATATTTACATACAATAATGTGTACATGCCTGAAAAATAAAACTATCATAACATCTACTCTATCAGAGCATACTTTACGTACAGTTAGTTGTGATAAATAAAATTATTAATGACAAGTGTTATTTGAATTAATACTTTTATTTTATCAAAGCAAGTTACCTCTATTTTTATTTCCTGAACAATTACAATTCTTTTATTTTTTATAATAGTATCAACTTTTAAGTAACCCTTGCTTGTTATCTATAAATTTTACATTGAAATGGAATTAATAGAAGGACTGGATTTTAAAAAATGAGATTTTAATCCTAACTATCATAGGTTTGATCCCAGGTTTCTGGAAATATAGATATTTCCTATAAAGATGCATTGCATGGATTTTTGGAAGTATTTTAAATTGTAGCTACATCTTAACTTTAGAACTTAACTTCCTCAAACAAATTTCAAGACTTATAAACATCATAAAATTAATATATATTATGTAGAGCTATGAGTGTATTCAAATATTGTGTCCTTTGCTTTTTTCCTGAATTTCATTTTGAGGTATTAGATGTAATAGACATAAATTGTTATCCCATGGAAATTTAAACTATCAGAAGCCCTAAGAATAGATTCACACTCCACTATGACTAATGAGAGTTAAAGTTTGATTTTCCTTTATATAAATTAGATTAAAATTTATGCCAAGGATAACTCAGTGTCTTCACAATAGAAAGAAGAAACAAAATATCAAACTATGAATTGTATTTTCAAGAATTACAATGAAAGATTAATAGACTTCATGTTATACCATGACATTAATTATGTAGCATATTCTGTAAACATGTTTTTTAGATTTTCTGTACATAAAGATCTTTCTGAAAGAGAAATAGAATACTATTGAATAGATAACTAATCTAGTGGGAGTACTTAGTAGTGGCAAGGGTAATTAAGTATTTTTTAACAATACTCATTCATCTTTTTCTTGCATTCTTCTTCTACTGGAAACAACTCTATACATCTCATGTATTTCTTTTTATTCCTCAGACTATGACTTCCCTTCTACTCAACCAACACATTCAAAATCCCACTTTATTTAAACTACTCACTCATTTATCATATACCAACCATACAATTCATTTTATCCTTTCCAAAGCATGACGTTCACTGTGCAACATTTAATTCTTTATCGTTATCTCATATTTATAAAAAGAGAACATTGTAGTAATTTTTCCTATTCTTTAGTTCTCCATATGTATATATGAATTGACTGATTTGGCATTGAGAAATAAAAACCATGGATTTATGGATAAATCATTGATATACTAAAATTGAGTATCCCTGAGATTATCAAGTGAGAAAACTAGTGCTAGGTTTCTAATTGAATGTGTATTCCTGCATAGACCTATTTATTTTAAATGATCTTCCCAAGTTAAGATAGTCTCCTGTTATAATCTCAAAGTATTTGACAATTTTTTATTTTCTTTACTTTACAAATAAGAAGTGAACATTTTTATATTTTAAATTTAGTTTTTAAGGTTTTAGAATGGTTGATTCTTGAGAAACCAATTATTTAATATTTATACTTATCCTACAATCAAAACTTAGTAGTGTTTGTTTTATACTATTGTGTTGTTTTTCAATAGATTGGCAGTATCATCAGCAAATTGATATTTATTGTCTTTATGAGAATTACTTATACTATAAGTTTAGAAGAGGTTTTGGGCTTAATATAGAACCTTGCTGAAGACCGTATTTTACTGGATTTCTATTAGATATCTCATTAGAAATGGAAACGCACTGGTATTTTCCAGAAAGATAGCTCTCAAGATCATCTTTTATAAGCTTACCTTTACCCATTATATCGAATGACTTGTGTTATCAAAAGCCTTAAATATGTCAATGAATGATGAAATAGCCATTACTCTCTGAGGAAGAATCAGTGATCATTGAGATCAAGCAGTCAATTGCCCTTTTGGAAATCAAACTGAGTATGGCTTGGCAGTTTGTTGAATTTGTCATATTACTTGGATATGATATATTAAAATTTCATCAACTATCAACTATAGCATTGGAAGTATCTCATTAGAATATGTTGATTCCTTTGCTTATTTTGATGGTATCTTTGACTCTAAACTAAGCTTTAAATTACAATTCCGAAGCTCCAAGACTTTCTGCCTCTGCATTATTGTGCGTTATTATTAAAATATGCTTCTGGCACAAACCTTTTTGTAGAGATGTTTTTGGTATATATGGCCAATGTCCAGCAGTAGTGTGATGTCCTGAATGATGCTGTAGATATTCACTTTGCTCTTTTATGTGAAAAATTAATTCAAAGTTGTAATTTTCTTGTTTTTTTATTTTATTTTTATTTATGCTGAGTTTCTAGTAATGTTACAATTGTTATACATAAACATTTATGTATTTCTTCATTTATTGTGTCATATTTTATTGGGCACATTTCTATTTATGTAAAATAATACTTATTTATTTTCTTGGCAAGGTGGATAAATTTATTTATTATTACACAGAACCATCACAGGTAGATGTCATGTCAGGTGATGATATTTATACAGTACAGCTTTTTACACACTATCTAATACATAAACAATACAAATATAAAGTTATGTACAATATAGAGTCCGTAATGTAATCTACAGCATGCACACACTACATCAACTCTTACACTAGTTAGTTTATACACTAAAAGAATTCAATTTACAAATATATACACAAGCATGATATAACATTTAAATACTTATTTAGATCACTGCAATGACATGAACATGATTGAAATGTAAAATTAAAGAAAAGAAAAATACTCTCGGGCAGCAGTAGCCCTTGTTAATACTGATCATGTAAGACTTTTCAGGGTTCCTGGTAGGCCTTCACGGCTACTGAAGCGGCCACGGGGCACACAAAGTCCCCACCGTACATCACCCCACCAGGCAATCCCCTACTCGACTCACATTTCGAAATTACCTGTCTCACATGTCAAATTATTTGCTTTACTTATACTATTTACAAAGCTCTTTGTGTTCTTTGGGAAGGGCTCGAAGACTTCTGCAGGTAGACTGTTCCATTCTTTAATACTTCTATTTAAAAATGAATACTTCTGATTATCAGTTTTCTGTAAAATATATCTAACTTTATGCTTATGATCGTCCCTATCCAAATAATCTGCTTCCCTTAACTCTATTGCCTATTTCTTTGAATGCAGGCATGCCAATGTAAGTCTTGTAGAAAACCGATAACCTCTTTTTCTTCCTCATAGTTTCCAGACTTTCCCAACCTAATTCCTTTAGCACACTGCTACGTTTATCCCTAACACAAATCTCGCTGCCCTTCTAATGATTATTGATGCCCTTTGATGAAAGTAATGATTTATCTGTAACTCTGGAGACAATAGATGTTATAGAAATGAGTCTATAGTAAAAATAGTTATTTTTGTCACTGTTTAATAACAATGGTTTAACTTTGGTTAGTTTTTAGTTCATCAGAATAATATTCTGTCTTGAAAATGTTAGAAATGATTTAGGGTAATTGGTATGCTGCAGGAAGTGCTATGACTTACTGAAAATTTGCCATGCCATGTTAGCAGTAGCAGATATTTTTCATTAGAGTAGTAATTATAGTATCAATTTCTTTTTCATTTACAAATTCAAGTAATGGGAATTAAATTGATGGTGGTGGATAATTCACTGTGGTGATTGGTTTGCTGTGATATGCTTGAGAACTGAATTATCAATGTCTTGAGGAAGTGGAAGAGACCATAAGAATGTTTAATCTGCAGGGAAACTGTCTTATTTTTGTCTAAGTGGTAATATACCTTTGATAATGATTCACTGGATGATAGAGGTGATATCAATGTATCATACTCTAAGATGTTTTAAGATGTGCATGTAATAATTAACTTGAATTATTCCCCACTAAACTTAAATTTACAAATAGAGATTATCAGTGCATAACATAAAAAAATTGTTCACCAACCATAGTAACTTAAAGATAGCTCCTTGAATAATTACAATTTCTTCTTGAACTTCCTTGATTGATACTGCATGTTGACATAACTTGTCAGGTAAGATTTTTGATTAAAAATTTGCACAGAAAAGAAGCTGTGATGAAAAATACAATATATGAAATATAAAAGGAATCCTTGTCAGAATACCACAAGAAATGGTAAAAA
This sequence comes from Pachydiplax longipennis, assembly GCA_036926295.1. Lineage (NCBI taxonomy): Eukaryota > Metazoa > Arthropoda > Insecta > Odonata > Libellulidae > Pachydiplax > Pachydiplax longipennis. Next base: position 3,644,202 of record JAVFKF010000024.1, on the reverse strand, counting down.
CATGCATCAGGTGAAAATGCCTCAAGGAAAGCAATTCATAGCTGTTGTTCAAAGGTGGACTTTTGTCATTTACACAAATCAATTTGTAGCGTAATGAGATGTTTTTTCTAATATATTTCTCTTGTATGAATGTAGCATTTCACTTATGTCTTTTTTGTGAATGTTAGCATGAAAGTGCACTTTATTCTTTGCTGCCTTTTTTGTGCGATAGGAATTATTGATATGAATTTTAGAGATTTTGGAATTTCTTACATCGTTTTGCTAAATTGGTTTGAAATTCTAACACACCTTCATGCAAATAGTGTCTATTGATCATTAATACTTGAAATCAAACAGCAAATATATATTTGCTGTCTCTCATATGTAATAAACATGTTTGTTATCCATAAATATATTACTTTACTCTCGATTATCCGTTTTAATGATGGCGATAAATGCAATAATAATTAGAAGAGGGATAATTCAAACTTTGATTGTTATTCCTTATAATGTTTTACCCCAATTCACGCTAATATACAATTTATTATTACTAGCGGAATTGCCCATTGATTCTCAACGGGGAAAATGGATGTAGGATTAAATTAGTAATGCCATTTGTGTAGAAGTGAAATTATCCTCTCCAGAGATTTTGGAAGCAAATATAGGGGTTGAAGACCCTCCGAGACTTCAGGTGTCTTAATGGTTTCTATATAGGTATGGATTTAAGCTTTCATTCTATGAAAATGAAGCAGGAACGATATTAATAGTTTTTGGAATAGTTTACATTCTCTGAAATCTCAGTTAATTGCCTCCTCTTCATAAATTCTGACGTTACTTCCTACCATTAATTCGGTATGGATTTAAAATCCCGGTTATTCTTGTGGGAAAATCAATGTATCGGATTTAACAATCACCTCGGTCGTCAGGGAGACTGATTGTTTACTACGGCGAAATTTTACAAAATTTTCGTTCATTTTGTCATATTTCTCGTAATTTAGATTCGAAAATTATATTTTACGATAATAATAAGATTCTTTATTCAATTTACTTTCTTTTGGTACTTTTCTTGTCTTCGTAGGACCATTATTTCCAATTTAATTCCGTAAAAGTAACAAAGCCTGCAGGGTGCAAAAACGAACTTCACGTGCATTCCTTATGGAAACGTATTATGGAGTCCTGGGTTCGAACCCGAGCCTTCATAAAGATGAGAATAGGTTTCGTGGGGCATCCAGCATATTAGAAAAATAATGCAGTTTGTTTCATAGCTCTACGACAAATATTTTCCAAGATAAAAGGGGGGACGGACAGACAGATAGACGGACGGACACACCGCTAATTACTATAATACTAGTATATATAAGATTTATGCATGTAGTCCGCTATTTCCCACATTATTCATCCGACTGAGGATCCTTTTAGCGGTGATAATGTCATCGCACTCGTATATTCTCCATATAAAAGCTCTTAAGTAAGTTTTGAATGCATTAGAACGAATAAAATACTTTTTTGCGTTTTCATAAACCGGATAATCCGCCTACGGATAATCATGATTTCATTGTATATTGCTGTCAGGTTTTAGATTTATATTATGCCTATTAGCATCACTGTATTATTACGACCATAATATCTCCAACTTGAAATTAAAAAAAAGATAATTTCGTCGTTTACAGAATAAGAATGCAAAAGAGTAAACTAGGAAAGTCCATGGCTCAGTTTTCTAAAGCCATATTTTAAAAGAACCACGCATGGATGAAAATGCGCTTCCTCGCAACAAGGAGTCCTCTGCGCGCGATTTTCAGCAGCCGGTGACTCATAGCAGTTGCCTTCTGCATGGCGCAAAGAGAAATTACTGAGAGGGAAGCATTGGAATCCAAGATTCTCAACCAGGCGACCGATGAGCTGTTAATCGAGTTGGTTAGGAAGCATCCTGTCTTATACTTGGTTTGAAAAATGAAGAAGGAAATCGCGGAAAAACTGGGAAAAGTGATAAGTACCGCATGTTTTTTATTCCTATAAATTTATACGTTAAATATATTTTAGTTTGTCCCAGTCACTTGTTTAATTTTCCACTGAACCTCTTCTTCAGAGCTACAGAAATATTCAGCGAAATCATTTTAAAAGCTCCTAGGGTAGCATTCTCTTCTAATTTTGCCAACTGCTGCAAGTTTTCCTTTGGGAGAGTTTGTTATCCACAGATTCACTCAAATATGAAATGCGACGGTAAATTAATATATTGTGAAGAACAAATGAAGCCATTGTGAGGTCTCTGGTTTAACAGCAATTTACGCATGAAAGATTCAAAACTACTGGCAAAGAATACCGAAAGCATTTTCACTTGTTATTGTATGGCTTTGTCGATAATTGTAAACTTCTTTTGGCAAGTAAGTTGAAGATTGCTCTTTGGAATCAGGCCTCATTACATTAGCTGTAAGTTTCAGTGCTCCCTCACCTACTATTAAATGTGGTAATATTTTGTCTGATCCTGATTGTGTCATGAGGTCTGAGAATTGAAAATTTGAATGATAGAAGGATTTCCTCAATTTCGATTTAGAAAAAATATGTAATCTCCCTTCCTATTAGAACCCACATCTATAGCTAAATATTTATTGTTTGCATCAACAAATAATACTATCGAGAAATAGTTCTTTTAATTAAAATATAGGGGGCCAGAGTTTTTTGGTTTCAAACTTCGCAGTTCATTATGTTTAAAACTGGTTGAATCAAAGAATTTTTGGTGTAATTTTGCAAAGTTACTACGCCATACTTCCTATAATGGAATTCCACATAGTCAAGGCTTCCACAATTGATTTGATTCAAAATGCTTATTTGCCTTCATTATTCTATAACGTAATGAATGATATGAAATATAGATTCACAGTTCTTGGTAAAATATTTGTCTTAATTTTATTGCCTCATTCTTACAAACTGCTGCTGCTCACTGATCCTTGGTCTGCCACTCTTTCCTGTTTGCCTCCTCTTTCATCCTTAGGGAATATCTCTCACTTAGTTCTTTTAACCCTTAGATGTGGTAATACCCTGAAACTGGTAGCATTGAAATAAATATATCCTGTGTAACTAGTCTAATTTTGTGTCTTTATAATATTTAAATATTGAAATTTGCAGGTGGTGACTGATTTGGAAGAGCAAGTTGTTCTCTATCCCTTCTGCAGCAATACAAGACCAATTGCGATTAAATTTCTTTAAAGACATGAATAGTCTTTTAATTTACATATCCTTTTATTTTACCCATTATTCTTATTTGAATTCTAACAACTGAATAATACGAATGATATTCATATTTTTAATAGGCTTAGGTTGAATTTTGTACCAGATATGTTTTAAGAAAAAGAAGGTTACCAGGAGTTTCGAAGAAAAGTATCTTAATAATTCTAATTTCATTCTACAACTATCATGTTATGTCATAATATTAATATTTTTATACCAAGGTATGAGTGAAACATTACTTGTATCAATAAGCATTCAGAAAAATTGTTATTACTGAATTATTTTAAATATTTCCTTGCCTGACTATGAAAGATGAAATGATACGATTTTATTCATTAGGCGCTAATCTAATGATAAAAACTGCTGAAAGTTTTTTAAATGTAGAAAAGCATCTGAAAGTATAGACTACAGTCTGTTTTTAGACACTTATCATGCAGGATGATGTCATTGGTGTATTAATCCACTGAATGAATAGGAAAGCCAGGTTAATTTCTCATTGATAATATACCTCCCTATGCCCTAGCTCTATTACTTTTGCAGTATTATATAGACGTTTACATCTTATGATTTATTAAAATGAAATGTTAATGTAGATAAAATTACACTTAATGTGTGTTCAACATGCCATTTCATTAATCTTAATACAGCCACAGTTTGATCTTGCGTTACATCCACTCATATAGGCTATTGAAGACATCATATTATACCAGAATGTGTAGATATGAAAACCACTTGTAAATATAAGAAAAAGAGAGTAACCTAAATAAACTGACTGAGTAATATCATAAGCTAAAGTAAACTCATGACACTTTTTGAAATAAAAGCATCTTCATCTAAATATACAACATCTTTGCATCTTCAAATAAATTTATACTTCATATTTTGATGAAAGGAATATGAAAATGTATATGTGTGTGTGTATATATTTATTTTATTTTTTTCATTCCGGAGAAGTAGCTATATGTATCTATTATTATATATAGCTAACTCTCCAGATATATCTATATATAAATATACTTGTATATATGGGATATATATATATATATATATGGAATATGAAATTGTTGAAAATTTTTTTTAATGCCTTACCGATAAGATGTAGAGATAAAACCCGGAATGGTGACAGAGGCGTTTGAAAACATTCTTTCATGACGTTAACCGTTTCTCTAGTGGTCCTTGGTTCGATGCAAGAGCGTCATTCCGATTCTACCATGCATTTCAAACAGGGAAAACGGAATATTATTTTAGGTTCTTCCCGATAAGACATTGAATCGAAACTTTGGAAATAGTGAGAATGGCACTTATCTAATATTAATTTGCTATTTTCTCTCACGAAAGGGTCCTGAGTTCGACGCTAGGCGGTCTTTTGCGCGAATTTATGCAATCTGTTTTGAGGTTGTTCTCGATGAGATAGAGCAATCATAATCACGGTGTTTGCAGATGACCGCAGACAAGGTGATCTTCCATGGTACCTCAGGAAGAAATGTTACCAAATGACCGTGTGTTCGACGCCAGGTGGGTGCGAATTTCCTCCGTAAGAAATGCATTACTGCAATATTTGAAAATATTTTTAATGCCTTACCGATAAGCTAGAAAGATAAAACCCAGAATGGTAACGGAAGCGTTTGAAAACATTATTTTACGCGGTTCACTGTTTCTCTAATGGTCCTTGGTTCGATGCAAGAGCGTTATTCCGATTCTACCATGCATTTCAAACGGGGAAAGCGGAATCTTATTTTAGGACCTTCCCGAAAAGATATCGAACTGAAACTTTGGAGCAGGTCAGAATGGTACTTATCTAACATTAGTATGCAATTTTATTTTACCAAAGGGTCCTGAGTTCTACACCAGCCAGTCTTTTGGGCAAATTTTTGAAAACTATTGGGGCCTTTCCCGGTACGTTAGAGGATTCAAAATCACAGCGTTTGCGTTTGAAGTGGTTTTCTATAGAACCAGTAGAAGGAAGGTTACAAATGACCGTGAGTTCGAAGCCAGATGGATGCAAAATTCTCCCGCGAGAAACACATTGCGGTTTTTTAAAGAATTTTTCTGGATAAGCTGCGAAGATGACACCCGGGAAGGGGAACTTAATGTAACGTTTCACCAATTAGCTTGCAGTATGCAAGCAACTTTTACTCGTATATATATATAGGTATATCCGGAGAGTTAGCTGTATATAATAGATATAGGGGATACGAATTCTGAGCATTGTTGTTAAATGTCTCGTGTAATGCAATTTCATTTTTAGAAGATATTTTTAAATGTGTCATGCAAAGTCTATTTAGTTTGGGCAGTTACCAGAAAGAGTATACATTTCAACCTGATTGGAGCGATATAAATCGCCCATAGGTGTCGAAAAACAAGATATGCTGTACTACTTAACTTGGTTTTCCGAATTTTTTCAATTAACTAATTTTACGCTAATTTACTGAACTGAGAATACAAAATTTCTATTTACCCATCTTCGATGAAATTGCCGTTAACTCGGAAATAAATTTTATCAAACGTAGAAGATACCGGCCATCAGTCCAAATTATCTTTTAAGTTATTCTCACGATTTATGAATATTGCACACAATCAATGCTCTCTGCTACTTTATGCAAAAATGTATTGCGGGCAGGTTTTGTAGTAGAAAGACGTCATTCTAACGATTTCATCAAGATATCCTTCACAATCCCCTTACTTTTGAATCTGATATATCCCAATCTGGAAGAGACACTTCCACGGATTCCATAGTCACGTATTCTCCTAGATAATTTTCCAATTCCCTCTGAAAGGCTAGTCTATGTTGGGTCCCCTTCAGTTTTTTATACAGAGGTATAGTTTAATAATTTAAAATTTCTCTTAATGGGATACCATCAGATAGATAACTCGTTGGAAACCACAAAATATCGAATGTAATTGTATTTTATAGAAATGTAAGGAAGAATCTTTGAAATCATCTATCATTAAAATCTTGTGTTGTTCACTTATTTACTTATCAATAATTAGGAAAAAGACTATGTATCACAGTTTGAATGGATTGTGTGCTTCTATATCCTCAGTAGAGTGAATAAGAATTTTTGAAGAATGAGAACCGGTGTGCACGAGATTTGTTTGGTATTGGGGTTAGAGCGAGTAAAACGGAGAGCGGTTCGTTTCGTTAAGGTAGACAATGTATCAGAGATGTGATCAAAACCATCTGCTGAGAATCTCTTAAGAAACGACGAGAAATATTTAAGCAGTGAATTACACAATGAACTATGCGACATCGTGATTTCCGCAGTCGGCGAACGTATTTTTCGAGTCCAGACGTCTAAGAGGTTCGGCGAACTACTAATACTGTCACTGGTCTCTTTTTTCATTATTAGATACACAAATCTGCCAAATAATAAGGGAATTCGGTGTTTTCACACCACCTGGCGGCGGTAAATGTAAAGAAGTATGGATTGTTCGGATTTAATCCGTGTCTTGAGTTTACTTGCACCAGAAAACGAAATGGTTGAAAGGCGTATGATTGTTTGGAGGGGACATTATTAAATAAAGACAAGGTATAGATTCAACAAGTTTATTCGTTAATCAACAACAATGAAGGCATCCGGTGCCTTTAGAAGTTGTTTAGCTAACTTCCTTCAGTCTGTCGGCGTACTTCTGCAGGTATTCTCCGGTGGGGTCGTATTTGGCCTTGAGTTCATCCCACATCTGGGGCTTGTTCTTCATGAGGAATTTGATCACCTTCTCCACTCCTGCCCTCTGCTTGTCAGTGCACTTGGAGCATCCATTCTTCAGGGCGTCAGGAATGCGTGCTGTCCAATAATAATCCATATTTTTATTATTGCTCCATTAATAGTTACATTTTAAATATATAGTACGAGAACCCATTTTTCGAAACAATCATGTAAGGAATTTATGATCTAATTCGCTTAATTGTGCCTTTTCACGAAGCCGTTATTTTCATAATAACAGAAATCTGTTGTTTGTCGATAATCGGTTTTGTTTTCTCGGTTGCTTTACCCTTTCCCTGTTAGGGTGATTTACATGCAACTTTCTACTACTTTCAAGTTATTCTTGTGCTCTTTCCGCATTAAGTTGAAGACTGCCCCTTCGGCGGCTAATTTGATTAGATAAGTAAATCTTCCGTATTCCCGATTCGTCATTTTCTTTGACCGAATTTAAATTCCTGACTAATACATCTGTATTCTGGACTTATTAGAAGTAAATTGGATTTCGTCCTAATCTGTAGACGTGGACTTTAGATTCAGTTTGGAAGAATATTAAATCGGTGTTATTTTTTAGTTTCTGATGCCACTACTGTTAGACAAAAGATGAAAATTGAAGAAATTTTGGATATCTTCCCTTTTATCCGTGTTGAACGGTCGTTAAAGTCTCCCGACTTAAAATGACTAGCGTTAAAATCTCCAGCGTTAAAATCTTATTTTAAATATGAAAATCCTCAAATTTAGAAAATATGGTTTATCGATGGACCAACTTAAACTTTTTATCTTTTAGTTATCATATCATATATATATATTTAGTGATCATTCGGTAGGTTGTTTGGGATTTATCGATTTTTGATTAGAATGCCAACAAGAAAAAATGTATTCCCAAATAATCAGTAAATATTTAAATAAACTTGATTAAAATGTAATATTGAGCGATATAATTCTTTTTTCCTCGAATGTTTCCCGCGATATACCAATTGCACCTTCATTACGCGAAATCCGCAAATATACAAACATATTCAGTCTAATGGAATATATTTAACGTCTATATTATTTTCAACGCATTTATCAATTACCAGAAATATTCTCAAATAGTACGTATATATCTTTAAAAGTGGGAAAGCGAGAATGAATATAATGGGAATGTATATAGAAATTTATAATATTTATAAGAAAATAGGAACGGAAATTTTGAAGCTTTCATTTGGAAGAGAGTTTGAATTAGCTTTCGTTTGCGAAGGCTTTTTTAAATTAATAGTGGAGAATTTAGAGCAAATAGTCAATTGCGGATACCGCTTAGATTTTCTTTAGAGATGTATGGCAATTACGTAACCGATTAGAAGCCATCTTTCTTTATTTTTCAGTTAACCATTCTCATTAGCAACCACTTTTCGTGACTCACTTTTGAGCTCGCTGCCCTCAGCAGTGCACGGCTTCCTGTCCATCACGCAATCGAAGTAGTTGTTGAGGAGACGGTCGCTGGCCAGCACTTCATCCACGTTAATGTTGTCATATTTCGACGTGTATTTGCCTTCCTCCGCCGGTTTGCACTGCACCAAAGCCAAGGCTGCCACCAAAAGCAATACCAAAGCGCCCTTCATGTTTGCTGCAAACAGAGTGGAATCAAATCGTCTAACGTCACACCATCCCACCGTTTAATTTCTCTCGTTTCCCAATGATGACTTTGAAGTTATGTAAACGCCACTTATCTCCCATATTATCCACTCCTTATAGAGGGTGATTTCCCGCAGAAGAAATATTTCCTTATGTTACCTATTTTACAATTTCTCGAAACCGATATTTTAATTACTGAATTACCATTCATAATATTTTTGCTTCCTGTAATAAACATTTTTAGTTTCCAGTTTCCTTCTTTCCATTTGAAAAGGAAAATATAGTTTACATGATATGCACCCGAATTACTCATATGCTCAAATTTTAACGTTATTTGCCATTTTAAAAAGGTATGGAAACATTCGCTGGGAAGCTGTCGATTAAAAGTTTTATTGTAGGGAGAATTTATACTAACAAATGGAGAGTAATTTAAGGAGTGGATTTTCAAAAAGAGTAAGTTTTCAACCGAAGAGGAAAATTTGTAAACATGATACTTTCCCTGAAATGAGGTATTTTCATCAAATCACGACATCCAAGTACGCTTTTTACCGAACGAATCAACAATTCTTAAATAGGATTTGAACAAGTATATAGAAAACGAAACCTCGGGATTATGAATAGAAATCTAACGTAGTCTAGGGGATGTGACGACTTGTATTTGAGATTAATCTCTTTTCGTGCACATTTGGGATTAATTCTCACCATTATTAATTCAATCGAATCTTTAACATCTTTAAAGTCACATAATTTTTTCTATCATTTGATGAGGACTGACCATTGTCCCGGTGATTACGAGACAAATATTCAAAAGCACTTTTTAATCACCTTCAAAACGAGTGCGCACAATCTCAAGGTGAAATAGATATATAGATCAATGTCTACTATTCCGTTATGAAGCCAAGAATATGTAAGAAAGAGGCCTTCGCTCACTACCAACAGGGCGGATGATTTAAAACAGCTGTTGATTCGATCGACCACGTAGTAATAATCTAGACGTGATATTAAAGAACTAAAGATTTAACGCGCTAGACGAGAAATTTTTTATCCTAATTTTAGTTTGCTTTAGCGAAATTTTCTACAACGAATCCCTCATAGTTTTTTCGCCATCATGAAAATTTTGCCACAACATTAAGTTAGTGAAATGGTTTTTCTCCGCCCAATACAATATTGCTGTTATATGATTAGTCTTATCAGTTAGGATTCCCGTGAAATATAGAAAATAACCGATTCATTTTTATAGAAATAATCGCAGTAATAATTTTCATTTAATCGTGAAAATGAGAAGGCGCAGTTTCGAGAGGTGGTAAAAAGGAAAGTGTTGATTAAGAGAGCATCTTTCGTGACATCTCACTTTTGTTACATAAAGCCCTTTTAGAATTCCCTCCGTCTGTGGGGCCTCACTGCGGAAACACTTCTCGGAGATGTATCTTATGAATAATCTATGTTTCTCAACTTTTTTAATGTTACCAATAAAGTGGAAAAAATCTTCTCTTTCAGAAAATTAATTCGTTTTCTCGTACAGAATTTTTATGTTAAACTATTTGAAATAAGGCAAATAGGAATCGGTGTTCGAAATATGGCTATTTTATGCGATAAATGGTAAATGCGATGGACATAGGTTCCCTAATAGATAATCATTGAGCGTGTATATTTGGCGCGCTGCTGAAATTCTTCGAGTTGAACTTAATGGATGTGTTGAGCAGAATATTTGCTCTTTAAAAATTGTCGTCCTCAATTTTCACTGGTGATTCGGGATAAGCCGAACTAAGGTTTACTGGGGTAAACAATTTAAAATTAGAAACATTTATAAATGAATACATTCGCTAAAAATGGAGGGTTTATTTGACCGAACCTCTCTCTCTCTTTATTGGAATCCTCGTAGATTCTAAATTCATTTTTGAGTTCTTAAGTTATCTATGTTTTATGAGAAGTATATATGTTATTAAGTTGTAATGCATAATTAAGTAAGAGTAAGTATTACTTCCTCTGTAAAACAACCTTTCGTAAGTCAGGATAACGAATGATTATGGAATAGATTTGAAGAAGACATTTTTGAAACGGCCCGTTTTCCGTCAAAGACAAAAAGCCAAGAATGGCTCAAAATATGTTAAGGAATAATTCTGAAGAATTAATATTTTTCCCTTTGGAATGTTTTTAAAATTACAAGCTAAGATGAAAATGTAATCTTGGGGCCTATGGATAATGCGATGCCACTTATCTTAAGTTAGCTTGAGGGGAGAGTGGGCTCACCTGTTTGTGCGGGAGATGCTGTTGCTTGTTGCAGGTGCTGACTTGTGCCTTAACCGTGCTCGCATCGGTGTTTATATATGGTGGAAGAGCGTTTGACCCTCGCACCCCCACCCCAACGCTCGCTGACGTAATCTGCGAATGGATCATTCTCTATATTTTCCATTTAACCTTTCTGGGAAATCCCTGCTTTCTTGGCAATGGAAATTCGAAAAACAACTCTACGAATTGCGGTTTTTTCTATCGCTTACACCAAGAGAACTTTTATAGCATCCTAATGTTTTACAACGAGACAATTAATTTTGACAAATCTTATATAATAATCACTATTATGTATATGATTTATACTCACTCATTCGATGTCAGGAACTCCCGTAAGAAATACATGAAAGCTATTTTCTGAAATTAATTTCACGTACTTCTCGACGAGATAGAATTATGAAATTTAGAAATAGTTTACAGGACTACAGAACTACTTTATATCGATATTTTTGCCCTAAGTATCATGGGTTCGACTCTGGAAGACTCGAAAATACTTTCATAAGAAGTGCACGTAAAGCTCGTTTTGATCTTGATGTCGAGACAAGAACCAAAATAAAGGAAAGGAAATAAATATTCTTATTATGGTTGTGGTTTTCATGTTTTATTAGATTTAGTAAAATTTAAGACGAAACAGACGAAAAATGTGTACAATGTAAATGTGTAAGTGCTTATAAATGACGACGAATCGATCATTGAACTCACACACGAATATAGAAAAAAGGATATCGCTCTTTCTAGTATTTCATATCTAAAATATATTCTTCATAAGTTAAATGCATTTCTGTCATTTATTGACGAATAGTTTACTGTGATTTATTTGGTTCGGAGGTGGGCTTCAAACTCATTGAGCTCTCGTCATCTGAATTATGATTCTTCATCACTTCATAGATTAAGAGAATTACAGGCCGTCATTAGCTCTTATCGTTCAGTCTTTCCCTCTCTCAGTCACATGGTAAAGATGAACACCTGCCGGAGCCTCCTTCGCTACACTGTCATTTGTTTACATTGTTCCAATCCCCCGTCTCAATCGATGAACCGATTCCAATTGTTTACTTCCCAAATTTTCTATCTGATAAAAATCGCATCATTGCAGATGTCGTCATTGTACGAAGGGCAGGCTTTTTAAAAAATCAACGAGAATGTATTGCACAAGCGAATGCTCTGTGGCAAGTATAGTTAAATTAAAGAAGATTCGTTTACTTATTCCGCTTTAGCTAGTTGGCATCCCGGGTTCGAATTCCGGTGAATATGTGCGAAATGACCTTAGCTGTTGAATTATTTTTAACAATAACAAGGGACTTGAGAGATAAAATCCCTTCCTTTTGTTTTGTCAAAAAATAGAAATTTGTAACACTCCGCTTCACTTAAAAGCGTCTTAATCCAGTCCACGCAATCTGTCTTCAGAGAAATAAGAACGAAGTCACATTCCTGTTTTGCCTTATTCACGAGAAGCAAATCACGTTTTCGATGACTGCTATTGCAAATTTAAATGGGAATAAAAAAGGATCTTCAGAAAATATCTATTAAATGTCGTGAATTTTATCACCGAATGCCATCTGTTAAAATGAGGATGTCCATATTTTCCTTGAGGACCAATGTCATCTGATGGGAATGAGGTCCACTCATGTTTTCTCATAAATTCATTCTTGTGGAAAATAACCTTCTTGTATCCTTCTTTCGGTCAGTGACATGCAAAGAACTCAAATGCCCTCAATTGCAACTATCTACCCAGCAACCAACATACCAGTTGCAGGAGGTGTAAAAACCGAACGTTTGAGTTTTCACTTCTTCATTTTGTTATTATCGTGTATACTGTTTTCATTCAGACGTGAGCGTCTGCATTTATCTTAATAATAAATAGATATGTATACCGTGGTAACATAATTTTTACTGAAGGTAAAAACATTTTTATTTAATTATTTTATATATTCATTACTTTTTCGCAGTTTCGCCAATATTCTGCCGTGTTTTGATAGGATTTTTAAGCACTTGATAAATCTCACATCATTTAGACGAGCTTTAATTCTTCATCACCCCACGAGAATTCATTTTTTCCGAACTGTATATAAATTTGAATTTCATTTCCCATGTAAATGCATTGTAGGAGAAGTTCACTCATCGGGAAGCAAAGTACAAATAGTTGAATGCATAAGAATGTAAAAGAGGAAGTCTGCAAATAAAGTATTTTTGAGAGGATGACGTCGCATCTCGTTTGCTTCTTTGTTTGCCCTCCGAAACACTTCATTTCAACTGAATGTGCAAACATCCTCTCGGTGAAAGACAACCACGCAATTTTCCAGAAATTTTGGAATGTTTAACAAAAGTGAACACCAATTAGAGTGCGATTTTTATTTGATGCATATTTGATTCATATCTTTCTAATTGTACTTCACAAAATAACAAGAGTTAAAATATCCGCAGTGAAAATAAAAGGAAACAATTGGAAATTAGAAGATAATTAAATGATTAATTAATTAAGATAAAAATATTTGTGGACTTAGTCAGATTTTGATTTTTTCTCATTTAACCATGAATCAGTTCCACCAAACATCGCTCGAAAATCAAATTAAAAGATATTTTGCAAAAACGTTTATTTGCATTACATGGTTAAACGGATTAGAAACCTGGAAGTTGCGAAAGATGGATTTGCAAGCAATAGAAATGTGGATTTGGTTTGGATTACTGATACATCTACTTCCTTCTCTGTTCGTTTTCTTCGGCACAACTCAATATAACATAGAGGTGGGACTGCAAATTAATTTTATCAAGTACCAGCAATAGTCCAAAATGATAATATATATATATATATATATATATATATATATATATATATATATATATATATATACATATATATAAACGAAATTCTATTTGGCCTTTTAAGCAGTCGAAAACGGATACTTTTTGCTATAATTACTTTTGGCATCATACGGCCCCCGAAAGTCACAATGCGTCATAAAATATCTATTCATTTGTTTATTTTATTATTTATATCTTAGAACTGCAAGTAGTCCGGTGGCAGTCATTTGAGGAGCGAATTGAAAAACAAAAATGTTTTCTAAGCATAGATAATACTCCATTTTATATCAATAGGAAAAATGAAGCATTAAGTTATAATAATAATAATAAACAAGCACTATATAAAAATGCATTTTAGATTTCAGAACTTTCGAGCCTTCTGGAAAACATGAGATTTTTCCGCATTGGAATGAGAAATTATTCCATTCCCTTATATTAATGAATGAATATTTCGCTTACTCTGTTTTCAGTTCGCGGTTCTTTAGTCGCGTCCGATATAATTATCGAGTATGAAACATTGCACTTGGTTCATATTTTAGTTTTCTAGAGTTTCACGCATTAAATACACCCATTAAGGCGCACTCTGAAATGAGAAGAGCTGTCGGAGAAGAAAGTTGAATTGAGTTTCGCTCCTTTATTGTGATGTTCTATAACTTAGTTCAAGTTTAAGAGGAGCACCACTTCTAAATTGCTCACCCAAGGAAAAGCAAATTTACTCATTGCTAATCTGCCAATAGCATCAGAGGAACAAGAGTAACTTTCAACGAAAAGAAGGATTCATATTTTCGAAATCAAAGAGGATTCATTTTCTTCTATCGTTAGTTTGCTCTTTTGTCACTCCGAAAGAAACATTTCGAATCCGGCGGATCCGCGAAAAGTGAAGAAAATGCCTCGAAAGCACGTTTGCGTAAAATAAGACAAGGACTCATTCTTTCTTCAAACGATAACAACAAGTTGAAGAAGTAACTCATATGTTTGGTGTTTCAACCCCCTGCCATACGCCGAAAAGCGACTTGCATAGCACAAATATATAATGCCATTCCGAACAGATTTCTCTCTTCAAAGTGATGTATGGATGCACACACGGAAGTTATATTTAAAAAGGCTAAAATCCTAATTACACAATTAGTTGCATCGATTCCTGTCTTCGCGTGCGCAGAAAAGATAAAAATCAAGGTTTCGGAGGGATTTCCTTTTCATCGCACGTTTTCTAAAACAAATTCTCTTTTCTTCAGTTCTGTTATGGGAATAGAGAGAGAAACTCATGCATTCCGAAGAAACATTAACCGTAAAAGACCATCCTTTCATATTGATAAATATTTAAATAATGCTTCTCCATTCGCAGTATATTATTTTTCGCTACTTCCATTGATTTATTTTTAATGGAAGGATAGTCTATCTATTTTCAATTGTTCATCTTTTCTCAATGAGAAAAGGGCTGCTATTCTGATCTACCTCACGTTGTTTATTCTTCTCGCATTCGTGGCTTCTCTTTTCTCGGCTGCGTATGATTTCTTCGATGTATTCTGGATTAATATGAACCGCGTAATGTCATTAAAGTAATCAAAATAGTAATCTCTTAATCATTTTTTAAACAGAATAAACAAAGACTAATTAATGCAATAGCCGCAATTGATTCCTAATACGATATTTTTATATATGAGATCGCATATCTGAATGGTTTGTATTCTTGATCAAAACAATAGAAAAATGCATCAACTCGAAACATAGCTAAAGCCTCAAAATCGCCAAAATTAGCAACAAAATGCTTAACAGGAGCGAAGCAAAGCCAAGTGAGGTACTTCCAATTTGCTTTCCTCACGATTTAGTGAAGAAAGTCTATGCAAGGAAACATCGGACTATTAATAGCGCATTTCAGTGCATACAGTGAGAAGAGACCAAAACGATATATATATCGTTAAATATTCTTTCATGCGGTTCACCGTTTGTCTAATGGTTTCTCTAACCGAGCTTCTGGTTGCCTTTTTACCATATCTTTGAAGAAGTCTGCTTTTCACACAAAAGGAGCGCATTTATCGATTTAATTAATAACCTTAATTTTGGTCACTACATGTTTCACTCTACAAAGAAAGATTTTTTACCAAATATAGAAATGGAGAGGGATAACGAATTTTTAAAAAGCAGTAGTGAGAGAAATCTCCAATACTGGGCTCAATGTGGACGATTCTTCGTATGAAATATTTAAATCACAATGAAATACTCTGATTTGAATAAAGCTTGAAGGGTAGATGTAACAATTTGTGGAGACATTTAGGGATCAATTACAAGAGCATAGACGATAAACGATTACCTTTATGAGATGAGCATATTGTAAATTTAAAAATCACTTTTGAGTATCTTTTGTAGCATAAAATGGCCGATGCATACACAACGATGTTTCTTTCTTTTTCCATCCTGCTTTCTTTCTATCTCACAAAAATTCATCTTCTACCAAATTCATTTCTTTCTAATTCTTTTGAAATAGATCCACTCCTATTATACTCAAACCAATTTCACTGTCTTTAAATTATTCAAATTTCTTTTGTTTTTATTTGCTTTCACGCGGTTCTATTTAAATTATTTTGTCCTTTTATTATCGTTACGATCCGTAGTAAATCGGATATTTCTAATTGATAAATAAATAGTGCGTTCTATCAGTAAATTGTTCATTTTTCCTGTAATTTTTCATGTTCGGTTGATCCTCATGTTCTCCTAGAGAAATGCAATTACGCAGATAAACAATAATAATCTCCGAAAATTGACATTCTCTGAAGACGAACATTTATTTCCGCACACGAGGAAGTAAAAAACACTGGAAAACATCATGTGACGCAGATAGGAATCTATCGCCATGTTTTATATGAATGTGATGAAATCGAGCGTAATGGAAAGTGCCGTGCGTTATTTCCTGAGAACTCCTATGTTTGCCAACAGAACAACCTTCTTCGTTTCCTATGAAATCCCTTCGCTTGGCAACGGCAATCGAACACTGCTCAAAAGCATCCCTAATTTTCTTTCCAATAAAAATTGTTTTATTTTCGAGTTAAGACACTATAATGAAGTTTGTTTACATTTATAAGCTGCCTTTATGTATCGAACTGCTTGATGACATCGTGTTTTGCTCATGGAAAGAATAATGTCTTAGCATTCACTATTTTACGCTCATTGCCTGCAGGGGTTCATTAGGGCAAACGTGTTTCAGAAATCAGAAATTTTTGTAACAATCGCGACCTAATCGCAGTCTTCTTTCTTTCTTTCAAGGACCTGCGTATGAAAGCAATTTCATATCATAACATTTTTTAACAAAAATATCGCATAGCGCTGTACTTTCTGTAGCTCACGTTTCATTCTCTAGATCCTGTGTACATGCCGAATATTCCACAAGGTGAAATAATATGAAAGCACTGACAGGAATTCCGCCGGTTACCTATATCGTAAAAAGTGAGAATATCTTAGTTCAAAATGTTGGAATGAAAGGCAATGAGAAATCTCTTCTAAATCAATTAGTTGAAATTGCGTTTCATGTACATTTACCTCCTTGATGAAAATTTGTCTGACAAAGAGCCAGAACTAAAATTAAATTGTAAGTTTTCCCTCGATCACCATACATCTGCTACATTATCCCAAAATAGCATTTTAATAATTAATTGAGTTATTAAGAAAATTGTCCAAATTATAAGCCCGTTTATTTATGTATTCTTTTCAGCTCCAATTCAATCTCTAATCATCTCGGTGACAGCAACATTATTTTCAGAACGACCAAAACTATATAAACATCATTTTAGCTGTTCGCATCTCCGATATTTTCTATTTGAATTATCGATCATTTTGGTCTCTTATTGAAATATGAAAATAATCATTACTAAGTAGTTTGATATGAGTTACATTGTGGTAAATTTTACTTAGCATTGACTAGAACTTTCATAGAAGTAGGCTAATGACTATTATTAAAGATACAATGTTTTCTTCTTGATCATGGTTAGGAATTTCTGTTTAATATCTTTCAGTTCTTAATAGGTTTGTGTATGTACGCCCTGTGGATATTTCTTGAAATTGATTCTCTTTCCCTAATCTTTCATTTGTTTAAATCCGCACTAAAAGTCATCTATGAATTTTAAATCACCTTTTATCGGTGCTTTTGAATTCCTTTTATATAAACAAATTATTTAATGTAAGAGAAGACTCAATTTCGCCAAAAATAAAGAGACCATTTATTTATTTTATTTGTTCTGCAATATATCTGTGTACTTTCAGAAGCGATCATTTATCCTTCTGTTAAATCAAACTTGTCTCTTGTTTTCGCAAACCTTACCAACGGCTGTGGAATAGAGATCAATTTTGCGCAACAAAATGTTTTTTGCGTATGCAAATCTTGGCAGAGTGCAGATGAAGTCGAGCGTCGCGAAATAAAGAATGAATCACCGTTTTCTTTGAATGTATGTTTCAACAGGTAGCGCTTGAATTATGATAGAAAATTTTCCGATTCACGTTTATGTTAAGATTTCGGCGAATATGAAAACGCAATTCGAAATCACCTTGAGTATGAAAATTAGAAATCAGTCATTCAAGAATTCATTTTTAAGATACGCAAAAGTAATCGATAAGAAAGGTGGGCTAAAAGGGTGTGATGGAGATTTTGTCGAGAAGTGACAGTATATCCTTTTTAATATACAATATAATGTACTAAAATATGCGGTATCAACAATAAGTGTGGTAGAATAGTATATTAAAATAGTTAAAATTAATTAATCTCATCTCATAAAAATTATAAAACAAATAAATAACGTGGATGCAGAAGGTATGCTTTATTCTTTTATTTTGATTGTACATGATTTACGTGAAGCTCTAAAACATTCTATAACGTTTATATTCTCACGCTCTCTGATATCTTAAAATAGTTAAAATTAATTAATGAAGAAGTTAAAAATTGATATATATATATATATATATATATATATATATATATATTTTAAAATTATTATTAATTTAATTTATATATATATATATAAATTTTTCAGACCATATATATATATATATATATATATATATATATATATATATATATATATATATATATGGTCTGAAAAATTTAGGACTTTTCGCCGTTTCTCGTTCTGAGTCGCAAATGTGTCCAGGAGACGATTTTAAGAGAATCTCAAAAGGGCTAAATATCGATATCATAAGTGTCCGAATATTCGAAATTACGAATACTTAAGAAGCGGTCGGAAAAGTTCGTTAATATGGCGTTTCCAACAACATTATCATAATAGAGCATTGCAACGACAAGATTGATTCTGAAGAATATTTCAGGCGCCATTTGCAACTTCAGCCGCATTTCAAATAAGACGATCGGCGAGAGGGACGTTTAGCAGAGCGTTTTTCATTCAAATTGCGCTTATATTTGGGAGTCTTTTCTCTTCCTTCAAAATTCGGTCATAAAAATAAGAAGACACATTCCTTTTTCGCTTTTGTCTCGAGTTTTTTTAGGAATATTTTTAAATTGAAAATAAATTAGTACCGAAACCGATAAAAATAGGACTTTATCTTTCCTATTTCATGTGAAACATGTTGCATTAAAATATTGTTGTTTTCGTTTACCTTTATGTTATATATTGCACATAACCTCTGCACATTTAAATTACACAGAGTGTCACTATGAAAGGCAATCAAAATAAAATACTTGGAAAGTATTTACCATGCACATTTCTCGTTGACGGTATCACAGCGAAAAACGTTGAAAATTTCGCTTTTCGCTAAAAAATGCAACATGGGCATCCGTTCTATATTCCACTCACTCGTTGAGTTTGACACCTTGTGAATCTAATTAATGTCTACAGGTAATCGACCATCGTCGTAACTTCTTATCATCTACTATAATCGTAACTGTAAGACGTCCAGCTCTCAAAAAAAAAAAAATAACAACACATACTCAGGTTTCACTTCACACACAAGTGCTTCGTTACAAGCGTTGTGGAAAGAAAGCTTTTTCGCTATATTTTTCGATTGTAGCCCACTATGTATAGTTTGAATAGCCACAGTATACATAATATGAGTTTTCATTTCTGGTTATCGATACGCAATATTCTTCCTGTTCCTTCTTAATTTTTTTCGCGTGAGGAAAAATCTTCTTCTTAAGAGGGCCTACAAACGATCGTTCCTTATGCGGGAAAGATCTAATTAAACATGCTAGTTTGTCTGAAATTGGAAACATTGCCGTAAGATGGGAAAAATCGCTAGATAAATGAAGGCCTTGCGATCTATTGCGACCTTCCGTAGTCATGGAAATGAGGTCATTTCGAACGTCCTCCGAATTAATGGGAAGTATTCCGAATGAAGTAGTCATTATAATTTTACTTTGATGAGATTTAATTTGTTTCCTGCTTTCTTTCGTGCATGAAAGTTAATGAGTAACGGATCTTTCTTTTAGAGTCACAATTACTATCCTAAATCTTGAGCGAACGGAGAAATTCCCATCTTTCGAATTTAGTTGTGCCTTAGGTTGTGTTTATTATAAAATCCACTGCATTTTCGTCTGTAATTAATTACATGAATGTCCGTTATTACCTTTGTATATTGAATATTCTTTAGGATTGATTATTAGTTATAGTTTTATTTTTACAATAGTATCTCGGTAGTGCAACAAAATAATTTTACCCATCTTGAAAATAAAATACCAAGTAACTTCCACGGTAGATTTTTAATTAGACATGCTATGTTGACGAGTTGACATCTTCAGGATATGATGACAATTGCATCAACACCTAGAGATGTTTACGAAGCATGCCGAATTCCGAAATCTACTATGGAAGTTACTTTTAATGTTTTCCTTTCAAGATGAGTGCTGGAGATTTCCACCAAGTAAAGATTGATCATCCTCTATATATTATTTCTAAACATCTATATTCGAGACGTACACACTTCATCAAAACATTGAGAATAAAATAACTATTCGATGATTTGATCAAAATGACTATTTGAAGGCGAAAGTAGCTCGGTTCCTTCTAAAAATGTCAGAGAAATGAAAAATGCACTATTTGGGAAAAAAATCGAATTAATATTGGAATCATCGAGTTACGTTACTGGATGTGTAGATATCGGCGTTGCCATTTTTCGAGTTTGTTTACTTGGTTACGTTAGGTTTGTCATATAAATAGTTTTTTTTCATTTGACATTCATTTACGGTCTGATCGAAACAGTTTACCCAAGTAATATTATAATCTCCTTAAACGAAGACGTCGTACGCAACCATTTCAGTTTATGAAACCGGCCACCTTGCATCTTTTGGGAGCAACCACAGAAACATAAGCATTTCCCAATATTAATATTTGACACTTTGGCTCGGTTTGCTTAGAGTTCACTTAATCTAAATTGGAATTCAAGCTAAAGCAATGTTTAGTGGAATGGTGTGTATTATAAAACTGCTTACATCCCTGTTTAATTAAATACCACATAAAATAGGAGATTCCTTGACTAAGAATAATCATACGCGTCGTCGAGTGGATGGTTTAAACAACGTTGCATTGTATTACTTCCCGGTCGTTTTAATTTAAGAATGGCAATATAAAAAAATTCGATTTGGGACATCATGATTAGATTTTGGATTATTCATAGAAAAAATGGAGGTTTTAATTATGACTGGAGTATTCATACTACTAATTCATACCGCTCTAAGTATATGATTTGGTCGTATGAAAGGGAGTCGTACACTTCATATAGCTTCCCCTCCAGCTTTCCTCTTCCAAATCAGTGACATTCTTAGTCATTCTACGTTGGCAGGGACAGCAAGCTTTTAACTGATCATTACTGAATGGATATCTTTCAGTAATTAAATAATTCGGATCCAGTGAATGGATACGATCCAATTCACCGAAAAAGAAGTGGTTGTTATTTTTATATTTCGTATGTGAAAAGAAAAATTAGAAAATAAATAAATAACTAAGTAGAAGCTCTAAAACATTCTATAACGTTTATATTCTCACGCTCTTTGATATATTGGGGATTTTGTTTAGTTTCAAGCGGTAAGGCGTTGGAATACGCAACTTTGAATAGAGTTTCGTTACTGGATGTGTAGATAACGATGTGTATCGCTACAAACGAGGTATATCGAAACAGACACTGATACAGAATATGAAGGTATGTTTTTTTAGGTACACTTTTTATTTTTTTATTCGTTTGTGGTAATTAGAGTGTTGGTTGAAATGTATTTTCATGATGGGTGTTCGTCTGCGAAATTTTCACACGGGGCAGCTAGTATCATTTAAAACAATTTTATTTTATCTTAGATCGGTAATCGTATCAATGATAAAATAAAATGTAAAAATGAGAGGAAGAATACCTAATATAGCTGTAATATTAGTTAATAATTGCTATGTAGTTATATACATAATATTAATGTTAACTTCCTTAAGAGTACATTATTAGTTAAAATGACTAATAATGTAATCATAAGGAAGATGTTTCCAATATACATGGGTGGTCTGAAAAGTTTCCGACATTCCGCCATTTCTCGACACGTTTTCTGAAAAATGTTTGAAGATTTCTGAAAAAATCTATATATATATACACACACACACACGAACGTACTCTCTCAAAACTTATTAGGTTAATTAAGATTGAACCTTCTAAAGATTCCCATCCTGTCTCGTGAAGAGTAACGTTCTCCGATTTGTCATTCCAATTCTTTTAAAATGAAATGATCAATGTAGGCTCCTTAAACTTAATATAAATTACTTTTGGAAAACGCCTAATTTTCTTACATGAAATGATGACACACTCAGAATAGACGAAGTCAGTAGGAATAGGGGAGATTCTCATCAGTGCAACTATGTCTAACACCTGATCAAGCAATGATGTCATTTACTGTGGATCGTATCTTTCAAAAGAGAGTTAATTCCAACGACTATTCTTGCACTCACTGACCTTCCGTTTAATTTATTACTGAAACAATTTCCCTTGAGATCTGCATTTGCTACGATCATCAACTAAAGCCAAGGACCAGAACTAGATTAAGTTGGTATTTATTAGCTATCTCAATTCATGGAGTTATATTTTAAGGACAACGTTCTTTCAGCAATTCTTTGCCAAAAAGATAAAGAAAGACAATAGAGATAAAACCAAAAATGTGGAATACGAAAAGTATTTCGACCTTCATATCCAGCCGTGGCTTAATCAAATGCGTGAAGGAGAGATGTTTTTTGTCCTAGCTGAATATTTTTCAATGTAAGGTAAGTAAGTTTTCATTAAGTAGAAAATGTGCCAACAAAAATGTTCGCCACCTGGGCGCAGAAAGGGCCCATTTATTTAGTCACTACAGTAATTACGATACAATTGCATAATTCGGAAGAAAATATTCGAGAAATGGTTCAAAGAGACATCTATTAATACTTTTGAAACATCCGTTTTTCTGATTCATGGAGAGCAATTCATGTGCCGTTCTTGGAATTGCGGAGAAATGATTTTCTTCTTCAGGGCTCTAATTATTTCTCAAGTGTACTCAATAGTGAATGATTGCGGAGGAAGTAGCCTTGTTGCGTCAAAGCGATGAAAAAGATCCAATGTGAACTACTTCCAGGAACGACAAATCATCCTCTCTCCTCCACTTCATAGCGGCGCCATTTTAGCACTCGATTTTGCTCTGTTTTGCTTAAGCGGGTGCAATTTCTATTAATTCATATGTTCCAGTTAGTCGGCTGGCTACGATATTGAGTAATTGGTGATATATATATATATATATATATATATATATATATATATATATATATATATATATATATATATATATATATGCCAGAGAACACCATACATTTCAAAAGGGGATAACGGAATCTTATCCTAGAACCCTCCCGAGATGATATGAAAACTTTGGAAGCGGTCACAGTTGTGGAACCGGATTTAACTTACTATGATAAAGAATTCCAGACAATTAAAATTCAGATATCATAATATTTGGAATCTAGCATTAGCTGATTTAATATCAAATGCAATTAATATCAAATTATTGTTATAGCCACCACCTCCGGTGGCAGTGGAAAGTTTTTACATACATTAGTCAGACAGCCCATATTATTAACAGCCCTAATATTAAGTTAGTATAAAGAAAATAGCGCAATATAATGTTAGTCAAAAATTATAAATTAATGAATTGATTAGTTGATCAAATTTGGGGAACAATGACAGTCAGGCATTTGCCCATGGAGGGAGGGAAACTACTTGGAAAACCTCCCTATCACAAAATGTAAATGGCACATACAGAAAATGCATTGTCTAACAAAACAATAAGCACCCCAAGAACAAAATACAGCAATAATCATACAATACATTACCCAAACCTATCCTAATTTCCCTAGTGTACATAATTTTGTTTTAGCTTCGCCTTGAAGGTAAGTAATCGGGGAGGAAGTAGTTCAAACACACCTGCAGGACGAGCATTCAGTCGATCTATTCAGAAAAGACAATTTTGCTGCGTTAGTCTTCTGAGGTTCACTTTTATAACTATGATCTTTTCTGCTTAAGTAATCTTATCCTACACATCTGCCCACTCTCCACTATACGCGTTAGATCCTGTAAATCTTTCTTCTCTTTTTGAAAGTTTCCCAGTCTGGCTCTTCTAATATTTTTGTTACACTTGCAGTTCATTTGAAATTATTTTGCGCGTCGCCGTTCTAAACTTCCTCAACCAGTTTCACTGCTTGCGAATGCTGCGCTATATTCCAATATTCGCTTAACTATGGATTTATGAGCTATTTCTTTTGAACTTGAGCTACCCTTACTCAATACTCTCATAATGAAGTGAAACGCTTTATAAATATTTAGTTTTATCCTTTATAAACTGAGCCTCTTCTAATACATCACATTGATTAAAGGTATGAATTAAAGTAAACCGGTAGATATTGGGATAGCGTTACGGACGGGGTTTTATTTATTTTACATTAGAAAACAAAAGAAAATGATTTTTGGTTCTTTATTTTTTTCTAATAATCGCGTAACACATTAAGAATGATAAGGAATCTTCTCTAGATTGATTTACCAGAGCAGATGAATAGAGTTCGCGAACTATTTCTTTATAACGCTCATTATCTTCATATCATGAAAACAATGATCTGCTTTTAGTAAAAAGAGAGCGTCTTTCTTAATTAAGTCATGTTGATCATTTACACTCTGGAATGAAACAATTTTTATCCGGTAGGCAATTAGGGAAGAATGACGTGAACAATTTTTGATCTATCGACTGAGGATGACTTTGGGACAAATCTGTCTGTGTGTTTGTTCAGTGTGAACCGATAGAAAACCTCGTCTTAAGCGTTCAAAACTGATTTTATCGTACATGACGGTGTTATTGATATTAAGAGAACCGCCGTGAAATCGATATTTCGTCATTCAGGAAATTGCGAATTCATTCTTTTTAATCATAACCGAGTGTTCGCACGAGTGAGTGCGATAGACGCTTAAGGAAGAGTTCTTTCATTTTCATGCATCCTTAATAATATGCCATTCGTGAAAATAAAAAAGTTTTCAAATTTTTCGATAATAGATGAATCCATTAATAGTCGGCTGAGGATGGAGTTTAAAATAAATGCATTTTATAGAGGATCAGAAGTTAAAGGAAACAAACGACTGATATCGCCCAGTATTTCTTTAGAAATATATTTTGTACAGTCCTCCAAAATAAAATAAAATGTACAAAGATTGGAATATTTTCTTCAAACCCTTACCTAAAAGTAAAAAAGTAGATATTGGAATTTGTTCTAAAATAGAGGAGTGTTTGTGTAATTATTTTGTCTTTATTTGCAATTATTTGTCTGTGTGATGACAACTGATGAAAAGATATGTCATGGGAACGATTTAAACTGTGACTAGGTATTAACTGTAATTATGTGGTGTAAATGTATTAGAAGGGATACCACAAAGTGGTTGTAAATTAAGGCTCGTCGTTGTTTTTGTGGTGTTGAGTGGAGTGTGTGTATGTTGCTAGACTGGGGCAGAAATTGAATTACTTAGTTTAATAAGCAAATAAACGCCTACTTACGATCAACCAAAATGACACGAAAATCTGTAACATAAATTACTTTCTATGGAATACCATTTCCCAGTGCAATAATATAAGACCGATAAGTTAACACAAGCATTGACTAATTGCGTCAAGGTAAGATTTTTTCATGCCGAAAAACTTTATCAAATCTTATTTTGCGTTCTCGATTTCGAGCTAAAATCCATAAGGATGGGTCAAGGAAGCTTCCTGAGTTAGCAGGTAATAGGAGTTTACAATGAAAATATCGCAAATCGAATCGTATCGATTCAAGCACTCCATCGGATGAGATTGATTGTACTGTCTCTTATTGGCTGTTTTCAATCGTTTACAACAACGTCTATTGGCTGAAATGGTCACGTAATATCTCTACTGGGAAAGCCAGTTATTGTCAAAGCGCTTCTCATTGTAAGGAAATTTCTGAGTATAAATATTCACAATGAAAAGGATTTCTAAAGAATTCGGCGGCGCATCTTTCAGGAATTATTCCGCTATTGTGGAGTTGCACAAGAATACATCATACTGACATACATCCCATAAGAAAGACAGTTTTGGACGATTCGCCGCGAGTTTTACCGTACGCGTTTTACCGTGTACCATGTAGTACTATATAGTGTGTGTGTATATATACTATAGATAGTATACATACTATTTATTAAAATGAACATTTATTTATTTATTGCATAATTTTGCTCATATTGGAGGAAATCTCCACCAACTCAGCGCAATGTAGCACACGATGAGCTCGTAAAAAGCTGACCGACAAAAATTACAGCATTACGTACAGCAATAATATTTAATTATGTGGTGATAACTTATACTTACTTTACTGACATTTGATAGCTCAAGTCGTGGCTTTTTCAATGAACATGTTTCTGTGACCGAAAATCAATTGACTTTTTCCTGTGAGACTTATTTAACGGGAGAATAATCCTTCCCATTTTGATACCGCATCATCAACCAAAGATCTTCTTCTAAATTATAAGAAAAATTCCCTAATATTTCACAAGTGATATTTTCATTCCTAAAAAAATCGTTGCAGCGAATCGTCCAGATTCGAGGAAGCTCGCAGAGCCAAGATAAAATTAAACGAAACCCATTTATTTACATGTAGAACAATTTATGACTTCATAGAACTCGTGGAATCGCCCACTGCAACCGCCTTCCTCTTCTTTTGAATTTTTTGTGTGAATAAAACTAAGATGTCGCAAAGCTGAGCAATCCAACCGTCAAATCCAAACCGAGTCGATCCTCTCTATCAATGTTTTCTTGGGGCAGAACGTCGCTTTTCGGTGTCGAAATAATCTTAAGAATAAGGATTGTCGTATGAGCTGCTATAAAATCTTTTTTCTTTCCCAAAGGTCTATTAGGTAATAATTGTTTTATCATAGAGTGAAAAATTACCAAAATAAATAACTAAGATGCTCTCTTTGTGCGAATTGCAGATCATTCTTCAATAATATTAAGAAAAGGCAATCAGAATTTAACAACCCGGTTATTCCACGTAAGACGCGGTTTTCGCCCTGAAAAGCCTCTTAACTGGTTTTACGGCAAGAGATGGAATAGTGGTAGATATACGATTTACTGTGGTAGTATTGCTAATAGTGCTTCTGAGGTAATTTCGCACGTTGACTCCCACCGGGAATCGAATTTATGATTTGCTATAATTAGGCGATGCATACCTTGATATAGGTGAGAAGGTATAGCAAACGTAGATTCAATGACTTCGTTGAAAAAATAAACTTGACCCCACTAGTCTGCATAGATAGCATTTTAGGCTTAAAGATTAATGTATAATGCACTCGGGGAGTAAAATTTAAACCATTTTAATTCTTTGTCAACTATTATGGTCACAAAGTTATTATTAATTTGAGCAACTTTTTCCCACTTTCTCAGGAGCATTCAGCGACATATTCGAGGATCAATGAATGAACTCTCTCGGTACCAAAACAGCGAAGGAGACGATCTTTACTGCAGAATGTACTTCGTTTTTCAATGAAACGGTATATCAGCCGGCGTTTGAAAATGGATTAAACGAAAGGAAAAGCGGGATTGCGTGTGATCAGCCAAGTAAAACGACTTGAGGCCAAGGTGAAGATTAATATCTGAAACTGCTTCCGTTGAGATAACCTTGCTTGCACGATATGAAACGTGGACACCTTTTTATGTATTACACAATAAAAAGGCGTACATTTGCATAATTTAGATTTATACATGTTGTGCTGCAATGTATTTTAATGTTAAATTTGTTGAATTGACAATCTTTTCCTGTACTATATTCTCTGTATTTTGGCTGTTCTTTCTTTGATGGTGTCTTTCCGCTCCATGTCTTCTACTTACAAACCCCAATATTTTGGTGTTTTTATCGCATTATTTCCTAATTTCAGCATTAAATATGTGCAGAAAAGCCTAACCTCCCCGGAATAAATATTCCCAGAATTGGGAATGATATCCATCTTATTCTAATTTCTATATAGTAATAAAATTTCCATTTACTGATTTGCTTTTTGCTATAATTGCAGTTTTATTGACGGTTCTTCTGATTCAATCTTAGCTGTGTCTATGAACAGACGCATCAATGAAAAAGAATTGAGAAAGAAAGAGGATTATAAGCTAGTCTTAAAAACATCAACTTTGGGTCATTGGTAATTTTTACTATTTATTTTAAATTATCGTCATCTAGAAAAATAAAATTAATGTTATGGCGAAAGAGTATTATTTTACATAAAAATGTTAATTTTCCGTTCTTTGATACAATTGCTTTCCAACAAGTCACATCGCATAATGAATTCATTCGGTTCAGAGTTCTTTTAACTGCTTTTATCTTATGATTGCAGTTTTTGGTTTGCTTTTGATAATATAATGAAATTCCGAGAAAAGCAATCAAATTTTGGTTTTATCTTTTCAAACCAATATTTTTTTCTCGTATTCAACGCAAATCAAGATAAAGTTAGAATGAAAAATAAAATAAAAAGTAAATAAATGTTAAGTTAATAAAGTTCTTTAAACCAATCGAAAGAACTATGGCAACTCTTGGTCTGCTTTTATTATAAAAAGTCTTCGGTCATTTTTACTCTATAATGAATATTTTTTATCGTTTTAAGCGGGTTTCATGTTTTTCAATAAGGATAATAAATTTAAATCAGTACGGCAGAAACTTATTTACATAACCAATATTTAACATGGTGGCTTGAATTATATAGCCCATCCGAACGTAAAATGTTTCTTTGGGAATCCTAAATCCATTATGTCGTTAGTTATAACACTGAATCCCCCCGCCAAAATGAGGAGCATTTATTATTACACACGTATAATACTATTATTGCAAACATCGTTTGAATAATCAGTCATAAGATTAATCGCTCTCCAATTCCTTTAACAAAAGATTTATCAAAGACGAATCAATGAAGATTAGACCTCTAAAACAAGGAATCAGCACCCTATGTCACACGTTTGGTGCGACTCTTTATTGGTGTAAACATTACAGATTTGTGCGAACCTAATGCGGGACGACTAATAAGGAAAACACCTTCTCCACCTAGAAAATTATTTACTTCTATATTTTTTTGATGACTTATCTTTCTGAGATTAAGTTTCATCTTCTTACTTTCCAAGTATTCGTGAAAGAATTTTATTAAGCTTTTATTTAGCATTTATTCTTACATATATACATAACGTCGCACAGTGAGCTAGAATCGAAAAATGCCGGCCAAGAAACCAAAAGTGTTTTTTTTTGTCTCTGAGTTTTTAAACTTTTCATATCAATTAAAAAATGATTGAAATTTACGTTTTCGTTCGAACGATTCAATTATTTGTACGAGTTGAAAAGATATAGAATGTCAAACTTGATCAATTTTCAAAGAGTATGGAAATCCCGAATTTTTCAGAGAAACATTCAATTTCAATTAGAGACTTTTGATGCAAGTGTTCGGTAAGAATAGCGATTCAGTATTCTAACTTAATTTTTTATCTTTTGATTCGATTCAAGCTCAAAGATGAGTCTTTGCCCATTCAACCTAGGCGGACACCTTTTTCAGCCAAAATTGAGATAAAGCAAGGAAAAGAAACAGAAAAACCGCGAGTAGAAGAGAGTTGGAATGAAGACATACTAAACTGTAAAGACAGCGTATCTGAAGTTGAAATGCCTTTGAGAGTAATTCCCCGGAAATAAAAGGTTAACTAGATCATAATTTTGCCTTGTGTTTCAATCAGAACTGCAATTCCATTAAGTTATTAAGAAAGTGCATCCAAAGCTACGATTATATTCCCTCATGACGACAATTCAGTTCTCAGTGTAAAATACAATTCTCCTCTTTTTCTGTAAGAAAAATATTCACGCTTAAATGCATCAATTGTACCGATTTAATTTTGAGAGCATCCCGGATTTAGTTGAGTCCTTATGGCGGTTTCTAAACCTACCCTCAGCCTCGCGATTGCCAAATTTGAACTTTGTTCAATGTCATGCAAAAAAATCGTTACATCAAATCGTTACGGAGCCAACTAGGGAGTTAAGCATATTAGATCTTTTTCTAACTAACATCCCCGAGCGTGTAAGTAGCGCATCAATATGCGATGGGCTATCCGATCACAGAGCAGTCATTATAGATATCGATATTAACTTGGCGAAGCACCAAAAACCCCAGCGCAAAATCTATCTCTATTCTAAAGCTGATTTTGAAGGATTTCGTAATAAACTCAATTCCGTTTTACGAAACGCGCGCGATGTGTTTAAATACCGAAGAAACTTGCAACTTTTTTAATACAGATAATCATATGGATAAATATGTTTCCTCCAAATACCCTAAAGAAAATAATGAAACTAGATGGTATAACAGAGAGACTAGGAAAGCATTAAAGAGACAATGACGATTGAATTTGAAATTAAAAACCGCTAAGAGGCTTCCAAATAAATTAATCACGGATCAGATAAAGGGCGAATATAAACGAGCAAAATCAGAAACGAAACGAATCATGCTCGATGCCCTCCGTCAATTTAAAAAGAAAGCTTTATACGAATACTTACTAGTAGTAGACGATGACCCAATAGCTTTTTGGTCGTACGTGCGTGAGGTCCAAGTTAAAGTTCAAACCATAAGTTCGTTAAGAGATAACAGCGGCAATGTAATTAAGGATTCTAAGGAAAAAGCGATTATCTTAAACGAATATTTCCACAGTGTACTTACGTCCTATATTATAACTTAACTTACGTCC
Organism: Pachydiplax longipennis; assembly: GCA_036926295.1. NCBI lineage: Eukaryota > Metazoa > Arthropoda > Insecta > Odonata > Libellulidae > Pachydiplax > Pachydiplax longipennis. The sequence goes on along the minus strand of JAVFKF010000024.1, from coordinate 3,613,359 downwards.
TATATTATAACTTAACTTACGTCCTATAATATAACACATTAGGTGCCCCACCAGAAGTTGATAAAGCAGAAACAATGTCGAAAATCACATTCAGGGAAGACGGAATTATTAAACTCTTACGGCAGATACTAAAACCAAATAAAGCTCCTGGTGCTGAGGATATAACAACCCAGGTATTTAAATAATTAGCAAAGAGCGTTGGCCCTTTTCTTAAAGTAATGTTTGAAAAATCTATGAGCGAGGGTAAGGTACCGAAAGATTGGAAAATTGCGAATGTCACCCCCAATTTTCAAATGTGGCGTAAAAGATGATTCATCGAATTATAGGCCCATTTCGTTAACTTCATTGAGTGGAAAAATAATGGGAAATATAATTAATAGTTCTTTAATGGTTTTCTCGAAACTTCTAAATTTATAATTAAGAATCAACATGATTTTCGTAAAACACGATCCTGCGAGTCACAGTTAGCTTTATTAGTTCACGATATCTTGAAATCTGCCGAAAGTAAAAGACAAGTCGATGCGATAATTTTAGATTTCCCGAAAGATTGGAAAATTGCGAATGTCACCCCAATTTTCAAATGTGGCGTAAAAGATGATCCATCGAATTATAGGCCCATCTCGTTAACTTCATTGAGTGGTATAATAATGGAACATATAATTACTAGTTCCTTAATGGATTTTCTCCAAACCTCTAAATTCATAGTTAAGAATCAGCATGGCTTTCGTAAGACACGATCCTGCTAGTCACAGTTAGCGTTATTAATTCACGATATCTTGAAATCTGCCGATAATAAAAGACAAGTCGATGCGATATTTTTGGATTTTCGGAAAGCGTTCGATAAAGTCCCACATCGGAAATTGTTATACAAATTAAAACTTGCGGGTATCAACGAAGAAGTAATAAGCTGGATAAAAGACTTCCTGTCCGATAGAGAACAACGAGTAGTATTGGATTGTATTAGTTCCAACTTAGTCAAAGTGACAAGCCTGTCGAATGATTTAGATAAAATAGTCAAATGGTGCGACGACTGGCAATTGGAGCTCAAGGTAGACAAATGATAGTTAATTTTTTCGAAAGAAAAATCCTTTACCAGTGATAATTCATATAGCCTTCGAGGGAAAACATTATCAACTGTCGATTCGGTAAAATATCTTGGAATGCCTCACGAATAACTTAACTTGGGGTACCCACATCCATAATACGAGGTGGTCTGAAAAGTTTCCGACCCCAGATTTTTCAGAAATCTTCAGAAAACATGTCGAGAAATGGCGAAATGTCGGAAACTTTTCAGACCACCCATGTATATGTGGGCGAGCTCTTAAGAAACTAGGCTTCGTCAAAAGAATAGTGGTTAAAAGCGAGGAAGTGATGTTAGGCCTCACCTCGAGTATGCATGCAGTGTATGGGACCCTGCAGAAAAGTGTAGATTTCGCGAGATAGAAAAGATACAACGAAAGGCAATACGTTTTGTAAAAAATTGCTATGATAAATCGGTAAGTGTTTCTCGGATGCTTCAGCAGGCAAGATTTTTAGAAAGGCTCAATCAGAGATTCAATTTAGTAGATAAATTCAGACAGAGTACGTTCATAGAAGATGCAGCCGATATTATGCGCCCTCCTTGCTATATAGGCCGTTCTGATACAGCGAGAAAGATCAGAGAAATAGTAGCTAGATCCAGTCGATTCAAGAATTCATTTTTTTCCGAGAACGATAAGCGAAAATAATCGACTAGGAAAGTAGAGTCATAGTGCTTGCACCCCCTGCCACAAGACAGGCCTAAAAACAAGCCTCGAACAACAAATATTACCAAGACTTTACTATCATATGCTTCGGTTGTTAACGGAAGTCAGCCCAAAGAAAACCAAAGAAGAACAAGTGTATGCCCTAAAATCCTCATTACACCTAAAAACTCTAGTCAAACAAGTGAAGAGACTGAAAAAAGTGTTAAGAAAAACATCAATCCGACAAAGTGTGGCATAGGGGTTAACAGATTTACCAAAATTAGGCAGGGCGGTGTGCTTATCGAAACAAATTCCAAGGAAGAGACTCAAAAGCTACTAATATTGGTAAATGAAAACATGGGAAATGACTATACTGTCAAGTTGACAAGTTTAAAGAACCCTTGCATCAAACTAATTGGTGTGGACCGTGAATATAACAATGCAGACTTAAAATCAGAACTAATTTCTCAAAATGCGAACATAAGAGAAAGTGATGAATTCGAGGTAAAGCACTGCAGAAGAATGAAAAGCGGAAAGGTGATTTTATTTATCGAAACTAGTGGAATAACCTTTCAGAAATTACAAGATACGTGGATAAATCTAGGATGGAGGGCATACAAGGTTAAAGAAGATGTTAACCTGCTGAGGTGCTACAAATGCTGGGGCATGGGACACAAAGCCAAGGATTGCAACCGAAACCAGTGTTGTGGAATTTGTGCTGATCACCATCCAACAAATGAATGTAAGTCTACCAACAAAAAATGTGTTAATTGTTCATATGCAAATACTAAATTTAAGGCTACACATGAAACAAGTCATTCAGCAGATGATCCAAGTTGTCCTCTGGCTATGAAGAAATTACAAATGATACGAAGTAGAATAAATTATTGTCAACAAAAATAAGTGAATTTTAGATTGGATTACTGGTCTCATAACAACAAACAATTCTAATTTAAGAAAATGGCACTTACAACAATTTTTGATAAAATAGAGCATTATAACTTTGAAAATTGCTTTGGAGTTACCAATAATGACATGTTATATGATATCTATAAATTAAGAAATCAATCTTCATTAAAACTGATACATTTTAATATCAGAGGCCTGAGAAAAAACTTTGAAGAAATGGTAGCCCTCATTGACAGTATGAATGTCACATTTGATGTAATAATTTGCTCAGAAACTTGGCTCTCGCCAGAGGCCTCTTCTTATTACAATGTAGAGGGATATAGAGCATGGCATGAGCCATGTAAGTATACCAGAGCAGATGGTGTAACAGTATACGTGATAAACAAACTAAACAGTGTAAAAGTAGGAAAGGTACTGGATAAATGTAGCTACATTAGCCTTAAACTAAGCGTAGAATCTAGTGATGTGTTAATAACAGCAATATATAGATCCCCAAGTCTTTCAACTTTAGATTATATTCATTCTTTATCTCAAACATTGGAAGACACCAAGGAAAAAATACACATAATTATTGGAGATATTAATATTGACATAAAAGATGGTATGAATGCAGTAACTTCAGAATATTTAAGTATGTTATCAGGTAATGGTTATGTATCTGCAATAGATAAGCATACACATGAATCACAGAAATCAAAATCCTGTATTGATCACATAATGGTAAAGGGCTTGAGAAATGGGAACATAATTACAGGGGTATTAAACTCAGCCATCACAGACCACTATCCAGTCTTAGGCTTCTTGGAACTGAAGAGAGAGACTTTAAATAATGTTAACAGTAAAAACGGGTTTATAGATAGTACAGTGAGTGAGTATAGGACAATTGATTATGATGCTATGAAGAAAGAACTAACTGAAGAGACATGGGATAAACTGTATACAATTGAAAATCCAAATGATTGTATCAGTGAGCTCTTGAGTGTTATATGTAAAAAAATAAACCTCTGTGCAAAGGAAAAGAAGAAGTTTTCACACAAGAGAAGGAAAAGAAAACCATGGATAACTAAAGGTATACTAGTATCAATTGCCAAGAGAGATGAATTACATAAAAGTTTAAAAAAGGAAAACTACAAAGAAGGATTACAGGAAAAGTTTAAAATATACAAAAATTTAATCAATAAATTAGTAAAAATATCGAGAAACAAATTTTTCTATGACAAAATATCTATTGCAAAAGACAACCCAAAAGAATTGTGAAAACAAATAGGACTAATCACAAATGAAAGAATAAAACCCGATAGTGTAAACTTAAGTGTGGATGTAAATAACTTTCATGAATTCTTTAGTAATGTAGGTTGCGTATTTGCAAAAGAGATCTTGGAAGCTAAAAAACATAATGGTGATGAACATCTTGATAATATTATCAAACATAATTCACAATCTATTTTTCTTACACCAGTAAATAGCAATGAAATAGTAGATACAATAAATAGTTTGGGAAATAGTAAAGCAACTGGTCCAGATGCAATATCTATACGCACATTAAAAGAATGCAAACATTTAATTGCAAATCCACTAACATACATCATTAATAAAATTTTATATACTGGAATCTTTCCAGATAGTTTAAAGACTAGTTGGATTTGCCCCATCTACAAAGGTAAAGGGGACACAAAAAATCCTGAAAACTATAGGCCAATATCCTTAATTAGCAATATAGCTAAAATATTTAAATCATGTATAAAAACTAGAATCATGAACTTTATAAATAAATGTGAAATTCTATCTAAAAATCAGTTTGGCTTCCAAAAGGGTAAGAGTACCAGTGACGCACTTGTTAAGTTAGTACAAGAAGTGAGCAATTTTAAAGACAAGGGAAACAAATGTGCAGCAATATTCCTCGACTTTAAGAAAGCAATCGACTCCATCTCTCATGAAAGATTACTATTAAAAATGAGCAAACTGGGGATTAGAGGAGTGGCTCTGAAACTAATGCAGAGTTATTTGGAAAAAAGGGTTCAAAGGGTCAAAGTAAATGGAGTATTGAGTGAACCAAAAGAAGTCAAATTTGGAGTACCACAAGGCACAATTTTAGGACCAATATTTTTCCTTATATATATAAATGACTTATGTGAAGTTAATGTTGAAAATGCCAAACTACAAGCATATGCGGATGACACTGTGGTTATAGTTTGGGGGAAAAGCATGGAAGCAGTAACAATTAGGGCAAATTTGCTTTTGAATAACACAATTAAGACCTGGTGTGATAATAACTTCCTGACCCTAAATGCAACAAAAACAGAATGCATCCTGTTTGGAGAAAAACCCACCCTATGCAACAAAAATGATAGTAATATAACTATACATGGAACTTGGTGCTCGAATACCAGATCTTGTAAGTGAAAAAACATTAAAATTGTAGAACAAACAAAATACCTAGGGGTGAAAATAGACTATAAACTTAATTGGAAATATCACATGCTATACCTGGAATCAATACTAAGAAAACTGGCGTATAAAATTCATCTACTGAACCAAATACTCAATGTAAAAACATTAAAAGTAATATACTATGCCCTCATTCAATCTGTGATCACATATGGTATTGTTGTCTGGGGAGCGGTGGCTGATAAATTTATTAAACCCAATTTTATCTTACAAAAATTGATATTAAAAAGAATTTTAAAAAAACCAAAACTTTACTCTATAGTACAATTATTCAAAGAATTTGATGTACTGACGATAAGACAGTTATATATTTACAATGTGGTAAAATTTGTAAAAGGAAAAAACTATCTATTGAAAAATAATTACTACACTTACGTCACCAGAGGAAAAACCTCTAAATTTGCAGCATTACCTTACTGCAAAAAAAGTGGAACACAGCTACAGTTACCATACTTAGCAACTAAAATCTTCAATTTTGCCCTAAAGTTATCAAAGATATACTTGATAAAACAGGTAATCTTAGTAAACAGGATATGAATGTTATCAAAATATGGATAAAAGAGCATTTCTTTTTTGAAAATTAAAAAAACCCTTTATAGAATGAAATGTGCAATGTATGAAAAATTCTTATTTTTTAGATTTATGGTTTTATGTATGTTTGTCTGTTTTCTATTTCTATTGTATTTGTAATTTGTAAAAATAGAAGTTCCTAAAAATTATACTAGGATAGTATTGTAATAAATGTAATATGATGTATTGTACGATTACATATATATCTATATATTTTGTTATTGTAAACTCATTATTTGTAAACAATAGAAATTTTTAATTTCCTAATTCTTTAACTGTACTTTGATGTTATGTAATGTATTTTTTTTCAAGTCATTGTATGTGCTATTAAATGGTGGATGGCCGGACAAGATTTGATAATCTTTTGGCTGTCGCAGGCACTATGCTCACTGTTGTGTGTTTGATTTTTTTTTGTGAATTTTACTTTGAGTTGATGTAATTCCAATAATGTTCAATATTTAGTTCAATAAACATTCAAAACATTCAAACATGAAAAGATAGTATTTATATGAATTATTTTAGGTTTGCAAAAGATCAAAGTAATAAATACTATGTGAATTTCTTGAAACTAGGTATTTGATAGAATAATAATGTATTACTGGCAGACGTCTAGCAGTTTATCATATCTTAAGATCACTCTCTAAAAGGAAAACGAAAATAAAATGAAATGATGATGAATATGAAATAATGATCATATTTACACAAAGTTATGAATTTTTGGCTGGAAATAAATATAATCTCATTAATATAAAGATCCTTTTTTGCAGTGCAAAACGCCAAGCTCATCACAAGTAAATCAAGCATATCGCATACTTATATGGCTGTGTTTCTTCTTTTTTTTCTGGCCTAGCAATTGATGCACCTCAGTATGCTTCTTTCCTTTCCTTGTTAATTTTTTTGACCTAAATATTTCCAAAACACCATTCAATAAGTTACAACACTCCACTTCTATACTCCAAGAATCTTAAGACAAACTAAATACAAAGTGTAAACCCTAAATTCCTAAGATTGAAGAGTCACAACGTTTGCTCAGATGTCTCATGGCAACAAAGGATGCATAACCTCTTGGCAAACAATTGCCTCTAAATTGATATGAGAAAGTGAAAGCTGTTTGTATGGAGTGTGCTGACTTACAGTTGCTAATCATTAAATTGGCAACAAAAAGACAGCCAAAATGTGACTATGGAGAAGAATGACAAGTTGGGTCATGGGGAAAACAAATGATCAAGTTTTGAAAGAAGAAGGGGAGATAAGAACAATTCATTCTAAGAGATTAAACTTGCTCAACTCATAAAACATAACCAGTTCATTAAGGACATGGTGGAAGGTAAAGTGGGGAAGAGAGGGTTGCCTTGCTTCATAGTGTGATGGTCTTATGGAGAAATGAAGAAAATAGGTTCAGAAGAAGAGATGACAACTCTGGCTTCAAAGTGTTTTGGAGTCTAATAGCAATTCTAGAAGAATTCTTTCTGCACAAAAAGGTTAAAATTAGTGGGGTGATCACGTAGTTCATAATGCCCTGATTCTGACATTCCAATGCACTAAATCTCTGCACAGGACCACTTGATATTTTGGTAGTTAGCACATTCTGTAATGTCCACATGTGATATCTCAGAGTGACTGAGTGTAACTGGAAGTATGTCTTTCATGACACCTAGCAAAGGAATATGCTTGTATGCAGCAGTGGCTTATCTCCTAAAAACATCCATTAGATAGAATCAGTTGTCTCAAAGATTTAAATTTACGGAAATTCAGTGGAAAATTTAATTTTGTTAATTCTTTGTACAAATCCTAAATGACATCAACTAAAAGGTTCAAGCTTCCATGTCTATTTTGCACTTCATTCACCTTAATAATGGCCGAAATTGGCAGGTTTGTGACATCTATCTTGATAAAAGAAGCCTTAATGTGGAACTTAATTCTGTTTGCTACAAATTAAGACAACTTACTTGTACAGGAATGCTGTCCTTTTCATGTATCATGCAGAATTCTGTTTCCACTTTTTAAATTGGTTTTTCAGTGATGCCGCGTGAATGTAAAACGCAAAATATCCTCTTTCGGTCCATTTAGCAAATATATTCCTTTTTTCTTAAATAAAATTTTGATATAAACTAATTGAATGTAGGCAATATGCAACTCAGATTCATAGTAGATTATTGACTGGCAACACAAAGAATCTCATTCTTGGTTCCATATGGAAAAATTTACCAGATATACTACATCAAATACTAACCTATAGATCACATATTTTAAGAGAACTGAAAGACCAAATAACAGCATTTCTCATGCATATGATCTATTTATGTGCCCTAGGCATTCAGTTACAATTTAGGTAATTGATAAAATAGTAATAAGATATTAAATTTTGGTATGCATTTTTTGGTGATAAACCACAACTTTGTTGACATTCTGGTGAAAAAATGTAACTGATTACTACAACCCTATCACCAACTTAGATATGGAATAAAAACTGTTCTAAAATTTTATAAAATGCAAAATTATTCAAATCGAAAGAATTATATTTTCTATAAAATTATTCAGAGACGTTTGTTTTGTTTTTCTGTGGATGGTTGGGTTGGATAGGTCAAATAATATATTTTGTATGGAATGACAGTACTGCAGTTGCAGTTTATCAATATCAATCCTGTTCCAAAATTTAATAATTGTTTCACTGTTTTTATGATAAAATATATATAATTTTTGAATTTATATTTCCTAGATATGTGTGAGGGTATCAATTTATCTTCAAATGATCTTGGTGTCATCAACAATTACTAAGGTTTGCATGTGCTTCTGGTGAAATATCTAAAACAACTCAGTTTACTGGATATATTTCAGAAATCAGCTTTAAAGGTTGATTCTACTGAAACACACACATTTTTGTGTGACCCTTAACTTCTGGTGTGTCTTTTCTATTAAATATGTTATCAAAAATGTTAAGATATGTCTTCTGATGTTGTCAAAAATTGGTATTAATTGACTCAGCTCAGATTATTTTCATATACATGATCTCCTCTTCTTTATGATATTTTGCCCATTTTAAACATGGTGAGAGAAACCCCTTCCTTGGGTTGCTGAGTAAATTATATCTCTATTTACATCATAAGACTTGGTGTATTTTATGAGGTTTCTGTACAGTTTATTGAACAATTGATCCATGGAAATATGAACTACTTTATCTAATAACTAATGAATTTTAAGGGCAATTTAATTAAGGCGAACTTCAGCTACTCATGCTATTTTGATTCATTTAAGCTTCCTAATGTTAATTAGTTTCTTGATACAAATACTTTTCCAAATTAAAGGGAAAGCTAATTACATAAGAAAATAGAGAAAACTGGTTAAATTATGTATCTAGTATTCTTAAACCACTCAAAAAGCTATGTTATATCTTAATTACTCCATATTTAAGAAATATAATTAACACACAGTAGCATTGGCTTATAACTTGACAATCTATATTTTCTATTAATATCTTGCAACAATATAAACAAGAAAAATCAGTAAAAATATTTCATTCCTAAAAGAATCTGTCAGAAAGAGGAACAATGCTCAGATTATAAGCCTTTCATAGTTATCTTACATTCTGTAATACATTTTAAGAGCTAATAGAATTGAAAATTTACTGGCTGCAGTGGACCATGTCAGCACTTCAACACCAAATATGTATTTGTTAAATTGTTAATACCAATCCTGTAATGGTCCATATGTGGATGTTTGTGAGGTTAAGAAAATTATATAAATAATAATGGAAATTCAGCATTAAATATAGCGTATACCCAGAGTCAGATAAATAAAATCTGATGATAATGATACAAGTAACTTGATGAAATCTAGTAAATGAATGCCTGTTGTATAGTAACGTTAAGAGGTTATAAGGATGTTTGTAATTTTAAGGCTCATGTACATCTGAAAGACTATTTTTATTTAGATCTGGACAGTGGTTATATATACTTTTATAAATTTTCTACAATTTTAATTTATTTTACTTGAATATTTGAAAAGGGCAGTAAAGCATTTTGAAGATATTTTTTGTGTTTACATAGTTTTGGATGATTGCAAATTGATAGTTTAACTGTACCAGATAGGTAGAATTATTTTGTTATTAATGTTACAATAGAAATGAGCCTCAAGAAATGCCTACAAAGATTAATAATCCCTAAATATGAGGTTCAATAGAAAGCATAGTTGCCTCATATGAATAGCAGATTTATTAGATTGTGTTGCCAAACTTTTATAGATTGCTTAAAGACAGTTAGGCAAGATCCTCTTTCTTAAAGAATTGTGCTCAAAAGTAAATATGAATATCCATAAAAGAGATTTATGAAAGCAATATTCTCTAGAAAGTCTCTTCTACTATATTTGAATCCTTCGATGAAGATTTTGAACAATGGAAGGAGAAGAATCTATGAAGTGTAATAAATCTGTAAAGGGGGTCGTGTGACATTGAAGAAATTTTTTAAAAAGTGGCACAGATGGTCATTATGAGTCACCCATGGTCCAATACACTAATTTTAAAATTTTGTCTGTCTATTATAGTATTAATGTGCAACCCAACAGAATTTAATGGAATTTAACAGGAAGGTGGTTCATGACCTTGAGTTACATAAAAGTTACTTTTTATACCAATATGTGACCCTGGTTCAATCCCAGATGAGGAAAACAGTTCTCATAATAAATGCATGTAAAGTTATGATAGAATGTAAGAATAGAAGGCAATATTAAAAAAAATTTAGCATTTGTAGCAATGAAAAATATGCAGAGTTGATTCGCAGGAAACAATGTATGACTATTTAGGGAAAGTTCTTCTATCCTTGCAGGTTATTGAAAACTGATGACTCGCTTACTTGAATGTATATACTTAATCCCAGAGTCAACCTCAGATGAGGCAAAGCATTCCCTAAAAATTAAATATAAAGTGCATTTTTATCCTTTGCAAGTACTACGAGGATGGTTTAAAAAGTTCTCAGAATGAAATAGAAAAAAGTACTCATGTCACTTCTATTTTTCAATGTAGTCTCCTTGTAGATCTTGGTCCAGTGGTCTTTTAATGCCATGATTCCATTTTGAAAATGAGAGCCTGCAAAATAGTTGTCAACTCCGGCTATTTATTCTTCATTTGAAGTGAGTCTTTGTACTCCAAGGAAAATTAAGTTAAGTTAGTGACCAGTTAAGGAGGCTGTAGCACGAGTCGCTGTTATATTTCAAGTTAAAAATTAGCTAAAAAACAACATTAAACTGATAAATACCAGTTTTAGTGGAACGAAATCATTAAATGTAAGCATGAATGAGCTTAAAATTAATTTTTCAAGATTAAAATAAGAAAAATCTTGGAGTAATAGATGAAAAAAGCTTTAAATAGATGAATTAAAGTTAGAAATGGGCAAAATCTTTAAAATACAAGCAGGATTTGAGTATTTTGATTTGCTTATTTATATATTATTATTATATGCTAAAAAGTAGATGTATTATAGTTAAATATGGGCAAAATAATTTAACATATGCTTAAAATTTCAGGGTTAAAATTGATATTTTAAGTGAAAAACAGGAGAAAAAATTGAAAATAAGGCAAAGACTGTTGGAAATTTCCTAGTTAAAAATAAGAAAAATCTTCGAATAAGTGTCAAAAAATGACATGAAATTGAAATATCCTAGTGAAAAACAGCATAAATCTTTTTAAAAAGGAAAAAAATGCCTTGCAATTGATATATTCCTGTTTAAAGTAAGCTAAATCTTTGGATATACATAATAAATAGTCTTGAAATGGACGTTTTAAGTTAAAAATAAGTAAATAATTTAAATTGTGGCAGAAATTTGCGTTAAATTAGATTCACCATGGTAAAAATTGGGGAGAATCATTTAACATGTGAAAGAAAAGGGATTACAATTGATGTTTTTTATTAAAAAATAAGAAAAATATTTGAATTAAAGCCAAAAAAACTGTTCAAAATTTATGTTTCAGTTAAAAATAGAAAAATTAAAAAAAAGCCAAAAAATTGCTTGAAATTGATAAAATACTGTTTAAGATTGAGTTATTCCACTTAAAAAAGTAGCGGATTCAGCCTCCATTTGTAACAAATTAAGAAATGTAATGCAAACTAAGATGCCTTTTGAGAGAAACTACACGTTAATTTTGAAAATAACTTAAAATAAATCTAATAACTAGAATAAAATCTGGAAAATATGCCTTTTTGAGATGAATTTTCCATTTACATTTCAAACATTGTAAAATAAGCCGTTTTTGAAGCGAATATCTTTTTATTTTTCAAATATCTGGAAAATAAGCTGTTTCTGCAGCTGTTTTCACCTTTATTTATTAGTTTTTAGGAAAATCTCTGAAGATGATTTGATATTAGAGCAAAACTACACCTTATTTTTGAAATATCTGAAAAAATATGTCGTTTTTGGAGCCATTTTTCCCTTATTTTTCAAAAATGTGAAAAATAAGCCGTTTTCGGGATAGATTTGGCCTTCATTCGTCAGAATTTAGGAATATTTTGCAAAATAAGGCGTTTTTCGAGCGAACCTACCATTTATTTTCAAATATCTGGAAAAATAAGCCTCCTTCCGGAGCAATTTTTGCATTCATTTGTAATATTCTAGGAATATATCCGAAAGTAAAACGATTCGGAACAAAACTTAATTTTATTATTAAAATTATCTAGGAAAATAATTCAATTTTTCAGCGAAATTTCCTTATATATATCGAACATCAGAAAGAATAAGACGGCTTCGGAGCGGATTGCGCCTTCAATTGTTAGATTTCAGAAATACCATGCTACCATGCAAAGAGAGCCGTTTTTGGAGCGAAACTACAGATAATTTTTCAAATATCTAAAAATACATGTCGCTTTTAGGGTACATTGCATCTCAAATACCAGGAACAAAAACCGTTTACCTAGCCTAACCGTTTTATTTTAGAGCAGATTTTCCTCATTTCACCTTTATTTCTTAGATCATTCGAAAATATCAGAACATGACTTGATTTTGTAGCAAAACTTCACTTTATTTATGAAATGTCTGAAAAAATATTTCCTTTTTGGAGCAATCTCTTCCTTAATTCGATAGAATTTATTAATATTTTGCAGAAGAAGGCAATTTTCGAGCGATACTACAACGGATATCTTCATAAATAAGCCGCTTTTTGACCGATTTCTGGATTAATTTTAATGATTTATTAAATATCTTACTAAATAAACCCTTTCTTGACCAAATTTCGGCCTAATTTGGGAGATTTTTCGAAACTTTCGTTAAATATGCCGTTCTATGTCCAAATTTTGGCTTAATTTGGAATATTTTTGGACAATTTCGCTAAATAAGCCGTTTCCTGACCAAATTTTGGTTAAATTTGGAAGATTTTTCGAAAATTACGCCAAATAAGCCGTTTTTTGACCAAATATTGGCTTAATTTGGAAGTTATTTCTAATAACATCCTTATGACGCCGTTCATTTTTTTCCGAATTTCGGCTTAATTTGGAAGATTTTTCAAATATCTTCCGAAATAAGACGTTTTTTGTCCAAATTTGGCTGAATTTGGAAGATTTTTCGAAAAGATCCCTAAATAAGCCGTTTCTTGACCAAATTTCGGCCTAATTTGAAAGATATTTCTACTATCTTGCTAAATAAGCCGTTATTGTTCAAATTTTGGCTGAATTTGGAATATTTTATGAAAATTTCGATAAATAAGCCGTTTTTTCCACAAAATTTCGGCTTCATTTGGAAGATTATTCAAATATCATGTTAAATAAGCCGTTTTTTTGACCATATTTCGGGCTAATTTAGAGTATTTTCAAATATCTTGTTTATGAAGACGTTTCTTGTCTAAATTTTGGCTTAATTTGGAAGATTTTTTTAGAATGTCACTAAATAAGCAGTTTTTTTACCAAATTTCGGCTTGAGCTGGAAGATTATCCAAATATCTTGTTAAATAAGCCCTTTTTTGTCCAAATTTTGGCTTAATATTGTAGTTTTATCGAGAATTTCGTTAAAGAAGCCATTTTTGACCGAATTTCGGCTTAATTTGGAAGATTTGTCTAATGTTTTGCTAAATAAGTCGGTATTCCACCGACTTTCGGCTTATTCTAGCATATTCTTTGAATATCTGGCTATTGAAGCCGTTTTTTTGACTTGATTGGAAGATTTTTCAAATATCATTCGAGATAAGTCGTTTTTTGCCACTATTTCGGCTTAATTTGGTCGATTATTCCAATACTTTCGAAATAAACCGTTTTATCACAAAATTTCTGCTTATTTTGGAAGCTTTTTCAAATATCTTTCGAAATTAGACGTTTTCACAAAATTTCGGCAAAATTTGGAAGATTTTTCAAATATCCTTCGACATAAGCCGTTTCTTGCCACTATTTCTGTTTATTTTGGACGATTTTTCAAATATCTTTCGAAATAAGCCGTTTTTTCACAAAAATTTGGCTTAATTTGGACGATTTTTCAAATATCTTTCGAAATAAGCAGTTTTTTGCCACTATTTCGGCTTATTTAGGAAGATTTCTCAAATATCTTTCGAAATAAGCCTTTTTTTGCCACTATGTCGGTTTATTTTGGACAATTTTTCAAATATCTTTCTAAATAAGCCGTTTTTTCACAAAATTTCGGCTTATTTTGGAAGATTTTTCAAATATCTTTCGAAATAAGCCGTTTTTTGCCACTATTTCGGCTTCTTTGGGAAGATTTTTCAAATATATTTCTAAATAAGCCCTTTTTTAACAAAATTTCGGCATAATTTGGAAGATTTTTCAAATATCTTTCGAAATAACCGTTTTTAGCCAGTATTTCGGATTATCTTTTACGATATTTCAAATATCATTCGAAATAAGCCGTTTTCTCACAAAATGTTGGCTTATTTTGGAAGATTTTTCAAATATCTTTCGAAATAAGCCGTTTTGTCACAAAATTTCGGCATAATTTGGAAAATTTTTCAAATATCTTTCGAAATGAGCCGTTTTTTGCCATTATTTCGGTTTATTTTGGACGATTTTTCAAATATCTTTCTAAATAAGCCGTTATTTCACAAAAGTTCGGCTTATAGTGGAAGCTTTTTCAAATACCTTTGGAAATAAGCCGTTTTTTGCCACTATTTCGGCTTCTTTGGGAGGATTTTTCAAATATCCTTCGACATAAGCCGTTTTCTGCCACCATTTCTGTTTATTTTGGACGATTTTTCAAATATCTTTCGAAATAAGCCGTTTTTTCACAAAATTTTGGCTTAATTTGGACGATTTTTCAAATATCTTTGGAAATAAGCAGTTTTTTGCCACTATTTCGGCTTATTTAGGAAGATTTCTCAAATATCTTTCGAAATAAGCCTTTTTTTGCCACTATGTCGGTTTATTTTGGACGATTTTTCAAATATCTTTCTAAATAAGCAGTTTTTTCACAAAATTTCGGCTTATTTTGGAAGATTTTTCAAATATCTTTCGAAATAAGCCGTTTTTTGCCACTATTTCGGCTTCTTTGGGAAGATTTTTCAAATATCTTTCTAAATAAGCCCTTTTTTCACAAAATTTCGGCATAATTAGGAAGATTTTTCAAATATCTTTCGAAATAAGCCGTTTTTAGCCACTATTTCGGATTATCCTTTACGATATTTCAAATATCATTCGAAATAAGCCGTTTTCTCACAAAATGTTGGGTTATTTTGGAAGATTTTTCAAATATCATTCGAAATAAGCCGTTTTTTTACACAATTTCGGCTTAATTTGGACGATTTTTCAAATACCTTTCGAAATAAGCCGTTTTTTCACAAAATTTTGGCTTATTTTTGAAGATTTTTCAAATATCTTTCGAATTAAGCCGTTTTTTTTACAAAATTTCGGCATAATTTGGAAAATTTTTCAAATATCTTTCGAAATGAGCCGTTTTTTGCCATAATTTCGGTTTATTTTGGACGATTCTTCAGTTATCTTTCTAAATAAGCCGTTTTTTTACAAAATTTCTGCTTATTTTGGAAGATTTTTCAAATATCTTTCGAAATAAGCCTTTTTTTGCCACTATTTCGGCTTATTTAGGAAGATTTTTTAAATATCTTACGAAATAAGCCGTTTTTTCACAAAATTTCGGCATAATTTGGAAGATTTTTCAAAAATCTTTCGAAATAAGCCGTTGTTTGCCACTATTTCGGCTTATTTGGGAAGATTTGTCAAATATCTTTCTAAATATGCCGTTTTTTCACAAAAATTCGGCATAATTTGGAAGATTATTCAAATATCTTTCGAAATAAGCCGTTTTTGCCACTATTACGGATTATCTTTTACGATATTTCAGATATCATTCGAAATAAGCCGTTTTCTTACAAAATGTCGGGTTATTTTGGAAGATTTTTCAAATATCTTTCGAAATAAGCCGTTTTTTTTACAAAATTTCGGAATATTTTGGGCGATTTCTCAAATATCTTTCGAAATAAGCCGTTTTTCACAAAATTTCGGCTTAATTTGGATGATTTTTCAAATATCTTTCTAAATAAGACGTTTTTTCACAAAATTTCGGCTTATTTTGGGAGATTTTTCAAATACCTTTTGAAATAAGCCGTTTTTTGCCACTATTTCGGCTTCTTTGGGAGGATTTTTCAAATATCTTTCGAAATAAGACGTTTTTCACAAAATTTTGGCTTATTTTGGAAGATTTTTCAAATATCTTTCTAAATAAGCCGTTTTTTCACAAAATTTCGGAATATTTTGGGCGATATTTCAAATATCATTCGAAATAAGCCGTTTTTTCACAAAATTTCTGCTTATTTTGGAAGATTTTTCGAAATTAGACGTTTTCACAAAATTTCGGCAAAATTTGGAAGATTTTTCAAATATCCTTCGACATAAGCCGTTTTCTGCCACTATTTCTGTTTATTTTGGACGATTTTTCAAATATCTTTCGAAATAAGCCGTTTTTTCACAAAATTTTGGCTTAATTTGGACGATTTTTCAAATATCTTTGGAAATAAGCAGTTTTTTGCCACAATTTCGGCTTATTTAGGAAGATTTCTCAAATATCTTTCGAAATAAGCCTTTTTTTGCCACTATGTCGGTTTATTTTGGACGATTTTTCAAATATCTTTCTAAATAAGCCGATTTTTCACAAAATTTCGGCTTATTTTGGAGGATTTTTCAAATATCTTTCGAAATAAGCCGTTTTTTGCCACTATTTCGGCTTCTTTGGGAAGATTTTTCAAATATCTTTCTAAATAAGCCCTTTTTTCACAAAATTTCGGCAAAATTAGGAAGATTTTTCAAATATCTTTCGAAATATGCCGTTTTTAGCCACTATTTCGGATTATCCTTTACGATATTTCAAATATCATTCGAAATAAGCCGTTTTCTCACAAAATGTTGGGTTATTTTGGAAGATTTTTCATATATCATTCTAAATAAGCCGTTTTTTCACAAAATTTCGGAATATTTTGGGCGATTTTTCAAATATCATTCGAAATAAGCCGTTTTTTTACACAATTTCGGCTTAATTTGGACGATTTTTCAAATACCTTTCGAAATAAGCCGTTTTTTCACAATTTTTGGCTTATTTTTGAAGATTTTTCAAATGTCTTTCGAATTAAGCCGTTTTTTTTACAATATTTCGGCATAATTTGGAAAATTTTTCAAATATCTTTCGAAATGAGCCGTTTTTTGCCATAATTTCGGTTTATTTTGGACGATTCTTCAGTTATCTGTCTAAATAAGCCGTTTATTTACAAAATTTCTGCTTATTTTGGAAGATTTTTCAAATATCTTTCGAAATAAGCCGTTTTTTGCCACTATTTCGGCTTATTTAGGAAGATTTTTTAAATATCTTTCGAAATAAGCCGTTTTTTCACAAAATTTCGGCATAATTTGGAAGATTTTTAAAAAATCTTTCGAAATAAGCCGTTTTTTGCCACTATTTCGGCTTATTTGAGAGGATTTGTCAAATATCTTTCTAAATATGTCGTTTTTTCACAAAATTTCGGCATAATTTGGAAGATTATTCAAATATCTTTCGAAATAAGCCGTTTTTGCCACTATTACGGATTATCTTTTACGATATTTCAGATATCATTCGAAATAAGCCGTTTTCTCACAAAATGTCGGGTTATTTTGGAAGATTTTTCAAATATCTTTCGAAATAAGCCGTTTTTGACAAAATTTCGGAATAATTTGGGCGATTTCTCGAATATCTTTCGAAATAAGCCGTTTTTTCACAAAATTTCGGCTTAATTTGGACGATTTTTGAAATATCTTTCTAAATAAAACGTTTTTTCACAAAATTTCGGCTTATTTTGGGAGATTTTTCAAATACCTTTCGAAATACGCCGTTTTTTGCCACTATTTCGGCTTCTTTGGGAGGATTTTTCAAATATCTTTCGAAATAAGCCGTTTTTTCACAAAATTTTGGCTTATTTTGGAAGATTTTTCAAATATCTTTCTAAATAAGCCGTTTTTTCACAAAATTTCGGAATATTATGGGCGATTTTTCAAATATCATTCGAAATAAGCCGCTTTTTCACAAAATTTCTGCTTATTTTGGAAGATTTTTCAATTATCTTTCGAAATTAGACGTTTTCACAAAATTTCGGCAAAATTTGGAAGATTTTTCAAATATCCTTCGACATAAGCCGTTTTTTGCCACTATTTCTGTTTATTTTGGACGATTTTTCAAATATCTTTCGAAATAAGCCGTTTTTTCACAAAATTTTGGCTTAATTTGGACGATTTTTTAAATATCTTTCGAAATAAGCAGTTTTTTGCCACTATTTCGGCTTATTTAGGAAGATTTCTCAAATATCTTTCGAAATAAGCCTTTTTTTGCCACTATGTCGGTTTATTTTGGACGATTTTTTCAAATATCTGTCTAAATAAGCCGTTTTTTCACAAAATTTCGGCTTATTTTGGAAGATTTTTCAAATATCTTTCGAAATAAGCCGTTTTTTGCCACTATTTTGGCTTCTTTGGGAAGATATTTCAAATATCTTTCTAAATAAGCCCTTTTTTCACAAAATTTCGGCATAATTTGGCAGATTTTTCAAATATCTTTCGAAATAAGCCGTTTTTAGCCATCTATTTCGGATTATATTTTACGATATTTCAAATATCATTCGAAATAAGCCGTTTTCTCACAAAATGTTGGGTTATTTTGGAAGATTTTTCATATATCATTCTAAATATGCCGTTTTTCACAAAATTTCGGAATATTTTGGGCGATTTTTCAAATATCATTCGAAATAAGCCGTTTTTTTTACACAATTTCGGCTTAATTTGGACGATTTTTCAAATACCTTTCGAAATAAGCCGTTTTTTCACAAAATTTTGTCTTATTTTTGAAGATTTTTCAAATATCTTTCGAATTAAGCCGTTTTTTACAAAATTTCGGCATAATTTGGAAAAGTTTTCAAATATCTTTCGAAATAAGCCGTTTTTTGCTTCTATTTCGGCTTATTCAGGAAGATTTTTTAAATATCTTTCGAAAGAAGCCGTTTTTTCACAAAATTTCGGCATAATTTGGAAGATCATTCAAATATCTTTCGAAATAAGCCGTTTTTGCCACTATTACGGATTATCTTTTACGATATTTCAGATATCATTCGAAATAAGCCGTTTTCTCAAAAAATGTCGGGTTATTTTGGAAGATTTTTCAAATATTTTTCGAAATAAGCCGTTTTTTTACAAAATTTCGGAATATTTTGGGCGATTTTTCAAATATCTTTCGAAATAAGCCGTTTTTTGCCACTATTTCGGCTTCTTTGAGAAGATTTTTCAAATATCTTTCTAGATAAGCCCTTTTTTCACAAAATTTCGGCATAATTTGGAAGATTTTTCAAATATCTTTCGAAATAAGCCGTTTTTTGCTACAATCTCGGATTATCTTTTACGATATTTCAAATATCATTCGAAATAAGCCGTTTTCTCACAAAATGTCGGGTTATTTTGGAAGATTTTTCAAATATCTTTCAAAATAAGCCGTTTTTTCAGAAAATTTCGGAATATTTTGGGCAATTTTTCAAATATCATTCGAAATAAGCCGTTTTTTCACAAAATTTCGAATTAATTTGGACGATTTTTCAAATATCTTTCGAAATAAGCCGTTTTTTCACAAAATTTTGGCTTATTTTTGAAGATTTTTCAAATATCTTTCTAAATAAGCCGTTTTTTTACAAAATTTCGGCATAATTTGGAAGATTTTTCAAATATCTTTCGAAATAAGCCGTTTTTTCACAAAACTTCGGCATAATTTGGAAGATTATTCAAATATCTTTCCAAATAAGCCGTTTTTTCACAAAATTGTGGCTTATTTTGGAAGATTTTTTAAATATCTTTCGAAATAAGCCGTCTTTTCACAAAATTTCGGCATCATTAGGAAGATTTTTCAAAAATGTTTCGAAATAAGCCGTTTTTTGCCACTATTTCGGCTTATTTGGGAAGATTTTTCAAATATCTTTCAAAATAAGCCGTTTTTTCACAAAACTTCGGCATAATTTGGAAGATTATTCAAATATCATTCGAAAAAAGCCGTCTTTTCACAAAATTTCGGCATCATTTGGAAGATTTTTCAAAAATGTTTCGAAATAAGCCGTTTTTTGCCACTATTTCGGCTTATTTGGGAAAATTTTTCAAATATCATTCGATATAAGCCTTTTTTTGCCACTATGTCGGTTTATTTTGGACGATTTTTCAAATATCTTTCTAAATAAGCCGTTTTTTCACAAAATTTCGGCTTATTTTGGAAGATTTTTCAAATATCTTTCGAAATAAGCCGTTTTTTGCAACTATTTCGGTTTATTTAGGAAGACTTTTCAAATATCTTTCGAAATAAGCCGTTTTTTCACAAAATTTCGAAATATTTTGGGCGATTCTTCAAATATCTTTCGAAATAAGCCGTTTTTTCACAAGATTTTGGCTTATTTTGGAAGATTTTTCAAATATCTTTCGAAATAAGCCGTCTTTTCACAAAATTTCGGCATCATTTGGAAGATTTTACAAAAATGTTTCGAAATAAGCCGATTTTTGCCACTATTTCGGCTTATTTGAGAAGATTTTTCAAATATCTTTCTAAATAAGCCGTTTTTTCACAAAATTTCGGCATAATTTGGAAGATTTTTCAAATATCTTTCAAAATAAGCCGTTTTATCACAAAATATCGGCATAATTTGGAAGATTTTTCAAATATTTTTCGATATAAGCCGTTTTCTTACAAAATGTCGGGTTATTTTGGAAGATTCTTCAAATATCTTTCGAAATAAGCCGTTTTTTCACAAAATTTCGGAATATTTTGGGCGATTTTTCAAATATCTTTCGAAATAAACCGTTTTTTCACAAAATTTCGGCTTAATTTGGACGATTTTTCAAATATCTTTCGAAATAAGCCGTTTTCTCACAAAATGTCGGGTTATTTTGGAAGACTTTTCAAATATCTTTCGAAATAAGCCGTTTTTTCAGAAAATTTCGGAATATTTTGGGCGATTTTTCAAATATCATTCGAAATAAGCCGTTTTTTCACAAAATTTCGAATTAATTTGGACGATTTTTCAAATATCTTTCGAAATAAGCCGTTTTTTCACAAAATTTTGGCTTATTTTTGAAGATTTTTCAAATATCTTTCTAAATAAGCCGTTTTTTCACAAAATTTCGGCATAATTTGGAAGATTTTTCAAATATCTTTCGAAATAAGCCGTTTTTTCAAAAATTTCGGCATAATTTGGAAGATTATTCAAATATCTTTCCAAATAAGCCGTTTTTTCACAAAATTGTGGCTTATTTTGGAAGATTTTTTAAATACCTTTTGAAATAAGCCGTTTTTTGCCACTATTTCGGCTTCTTTGGGAGGATTTTTCAAATATCTTTCGAAATAAGACGTTTTTCACAAAATTTTGGCTTATTTTGGAAGATTTTTCAAATATCTTTCTAAATAAGCCGTTTTTTCACAAAATTTCGGAATATTTTGGGCGATATTTCAAATATCATTCGAAATAAGCCGTTTTTTCACAAAATTTCTGCTTATTTTGGAAGATTTTTCGAAATTAGACGTTTTCACAAAATTTCGGCAAAATTTGGAAGATTTTTCAAATATCCTTCGACATAAGCCGTTTTCTGCCACTATTTCTGTTTATTTTGGACGATTTTTCAAATATCTTTCGAAATAAGCCGTTTTTTCACAAAATTTTGGCTTAATTTGGACGATTTTTCAAATATCTTTGGAAATAAGCAGTTTTTTGCCACAATTTCGGCTTATTTAGGAAGATTTCTCAAATATCTTTCGAAATAAGCCTTTTTTTGCCACTATGTCGGTTTATTTTGGACGATTTTTCAAATATCTTTCTAAATAAGCCGATTTTTCACAAAATTTCGGCTTATTTTGGAGGATTTTTCAAATATCTTTCGAAATAAGCCGTTTTTTGCCACTATTTCGGCTTCTTTGGGAAGATTTTTCAAATATCTTTCTAAATAAGCCCTTTTTTCACAAAATTTCGGCAAAATTAGGAAGATTTTTCAAATATCTTTCGAAATATGCCGTTTTTAGCCACTATTTCGGATTATCCTTTACGATATTTCAAATATCATTCGAAATAAGCCGTTTTCTCACAAAATGTTGGGTTATTTTGGAAGATTTTTCATATATCATTCTAAATAAGCCGTTTTTTCACAAAATTTCGGAATATTTTGGGCGATTTTTCAAATATCATTCGAAATAAGCCGTTTTTTTACACAATTTCGGCTTAATTTGGACGATTTTTCAAATACCTTTCGAAATAAGCCGTTTTTTCACAATTTTTGGCTTATTTTTGAAGATTTTTCAAATGTCTTTCGAATTAAGCCGTTTTTTTTACAATATTTCGGCATAATTTGGAAAATTTTTCAAATATCTTTCGAAATGAGCCGTTTTTTGCCATAATTTCGGTTTATTTTGGACGATTCTTCAGTTATCTGTCTAAATAAGCCGTTTATTTACAAAATTTCTGCTTATTTTGGAAGATTTTTCAAATATCTTTCGAAATAAGCCGTTTTTTGCCACTATTTCGGCTTATTTAGGAAGATTTTTTAAATATCTTTCGAAATAAGCCGTTTTTTCACAAAATTTCGGCATAATTTGGAAGATTTTTAAAAAATCTTTCGAAATAAGCCGTTTTTTGCCACTATTTCGGCTTATTTGAGAGGATTTGTCAAATATCTTTCTAAATATGTCGTTTTTTCACAAAATTTCGGCATAATTTGGAAGATTATTCAAATATCTTTCGAAATAAGCCGTTTTTGCCACTATTACGGATTATCTTTTACGATATTTCAGATATCATTCGAAATAAGCCGTTTTCTCACAAAATGTCGGGTTATTTTGGAAGATTTTTCAAATATCTTTCGAAATAAGCCGTTTTTGACAAAATTTCGGAATAATTTGGGCGATTTCTCGAATATCTTTCGAAATAAGCCGTTTTTTCACAAAATTTCGGCTTAATTTGGACGATTTTTGAAATATCTTTCTAAATAAAACGTTTTTTCACAAAATTTCGGCTTATTTTGGGAGATTTTTCAAATACCTTTCGAAATACGCCGTTTTTTGCCACTATTTCGGCTTCTTTGGGAGGATTTTTCAAATATCTTTCGAAATAAGCCGTTTTTTCACAAAATTTTGGCTTATTTTGGAAGATTTTTCAAATATCTTTCTAAATAAGCCGTTTTTTCACAAAATTTCGGAATATTATGGGCGATTTTTCAAATATCATTCGAAATAAGCCGCTTTTTCACAAAATTTCTGCTTATTTTGGAAGATTTTTCAATTATCTTTCGAAATTAGACGTTTTCACAAAATTTCGGCAAAATTTGGAAGATTTTTCAAATATCCTTCGACATAAGCCGTTTTTTGCCACTATTTCTGTTTATTTTGGACGATTTTTCAAATATCTTTCGAAATAAGCCGTTTTTTCACAAAATTTTGGCTTAATTTGGACGATTTTTTAAATATCTTTCGAAATAAGCAGTTTTTTGCCACTATTTCGGCTTATTTAGGAAGATTTCTCAAATATCTTTCGAAATAAGCCTTTTTTTGCCACTATGTCGGTTTATTTTGGACGATTTTTTCAAATATCTGTCTAAATAAGCCGTTTTTTCACAAAATTTCGGCTTATTTTGGAAGATTTTTCAAATATCTTTCGAAATAAGCCGTTTTTTGCCACTATTTTGGCTTCTTTGGGAAGATATTTCAAATATCTTTCTAAATAAGCCCTTTTTTCACAAAATTTCGGCATAATTTGGCAGATTTTTCAAATATCTTTCGAAATAAGCCGTTTTTAGCCATCTATTTCGGATTATATTTTACGATATTTCAAATATCATTCGAAATAAGCCGTTTTCTCACAAAATGTTGGGTTATTTTGGAAGATTTTTCATATATCATTCTAAATATGCCGTTTTTCACAAAATTTCGGAATATTTTGGGCGATTTTTCAAATATCATTCGAAATAAGCCGTTTTTTTTACACAATTTCGGCTTAATTTGGACGATTTTTCAAATACCTTTCGAAATAAGCCGTTTTTTCACAAAATTTTGTCTTATTTTTGAAGATTTTTCAAATATCTTTCGAATTAAGCCGTTTTTTACAAAATTTCGGCATAATTTGGAAAAGTTTTCAAATATCTTTCGAAATAAGCCGTTTTTTGCTTCTATTTCGGCTTATTCAGGAAGATTTTTTAAATATCTTTCGAAAGAAGCCGTTTTTTCACAAAATTTCGGCATAATTTGGAAGATCATTCAAATATCTTTCGAAATAAGCCGTTTTTGCCACTATTACGGATTATCTTTTACGATATTTCAGATATCATTCGAAATAAGCCGTTTTCTCAAAAAATGTCGGGTTATTTTGGAAGATTTTTCAAATATTTTTCGAAATAAGCCGTTTTTTTACAAAATTTCGGAATATTTTGGGCGATTTTTCAAATATCTTTCGAAATAAGCCGTTTTTTGCCACTATTTCGGCTTCTTTGAGAAGATTTTTCAAATATCTTTCTAGATAAGCCCTTTTTTCACAAAATTTCGGCATAATTTGGAAGATTTTTCAAATATCTTTCGAAATAAGCCGTTTTTTGCTACAATCTCGGATTATCTTTTACGATATTTCAAATATCATTCGAAATAAGCCGTTTTCTCACAAAATTTCGAATTAATTTGGACGATTTTTCAAATATCTTTCGAAATAAGCCGTTTTTTCAGAAAATTTCGGAATATTTTGGGCAATTTTTCAAATATCATTCGAAATAAGCCGTTTTTTCACAAAATTTCGAATTAATTTGGACGATTTTTCAAATATCTTTCGAAATAAGCCGTTTTTTCACAAAATTTTGGCTTATTTTTGAAGATTTTTCAAATATCTTTCTAAATAAGCCGTTTTTTCACAAAATTTCGGCATAATTTGGAAGATTTTTCAAATATCTTTCGAAATAAGCCGTTTTTTCACAAAACTTCGGCATAATTTGGAAGATTATTCAAATATCTTTCCAAATAAGCCGTTTTTTCACAAAATTGTGGCTTATTTTGGAAGATTTTTTAAATATCTTTCGAAATAAGCCGTCTTTTCACAAAATTTCGGCATCATTAGGAAGATTTTTCAAAAATGTTTCGAAATAAGCCGTTTTTTGCCACTATTTCGGCTTATTTGGGAAGATTTTTCAAATATCTTTCAAAATAAGCCGTTTTTTCACAAAACTTCGGCATAATTTGGAAGATTATTCAAATATCATTCGAAAAAAGCCGTCTTTTCACAAAATTTCGGCATCATTTGGAAGATTTTTCAAAAATGTTTCGAAATAAGCCGTTTTTTGCCACTATTTCGGCTTATTTGGGAAAATTTTTCAAATATCATTCGATATAAGCCTTTTTTTGCCACTATGTCGGTTTATTTTGGACGATTTTTCAAATATCTTTCTAAATAAGCCGTTTTTTCACAAAATTTCGGCTTATTTTGGAAGATTTTTCAAATATCTTTCGAAATAAGCCGTTTTTTGCAACTATTTCGGTTTATTTAGGAAGACTTTTCAAATATCTTTCGAAATAAGCCGTTTTTTCACAAAATTTCGAAATATTTTGGGCGATTCTTCAAATATCTTTCGAAATAAGCCGTTTTTTCACAAGATTTTGGCTTATTTTGGAAGATTTTTCAAATATCTTTCGAAATAAGCCGTCTTTTCACAAAATTTCGGCATCATTTGGAAGATTTTACAAAAATGTTTCGAAATAAGCCGATTTTTGCCACTATTTCGGCTTATTTGAGAAGATTTTTCAAATATCTTTCTAAATAAGCCGTTTTTTCACAAAATTTCGGCATAATTTGGAAGATTTTTCAAATATCTTTCAAAATAAGCCGTTTTATCACAAAATATCGGCATAATTTGGAAGATTTTTCAAATATTTTTCGATATAAGCCGTTTTCTTACAAAATGTCGGGTTATTTTGGAAGATTCTTCAAATATCTTTCGAAATAAGCCGTTTTTTCACAAAATTTCGGAATATTTTGGGCGATTTTTCAAATATCTTTCGAAATAAACCGTTTTTTCACAAAATTTCGGCTTAATTTGGACGATTTTTCAAATATCTTTCGAAATAAGCCGTTTTCTCACAAAATGTCGGGTTATTTTGGAAGACTTTTCAAATATCTTTCGAAATAAGCCGTTTTTTCAGAAAATTTCGGAATATTTTGGGCGATTTTTCAAATATCATTCGAAATAAGCCGTTTTTTCACAAAATTTCGAATTAATTTGGACGATTTTTCAAATATCTTTCGAAATAAGCCGTTTTTTCACAAAATTTTGGCTTATTTTTGAAGATTTTTCAAATATCTTTCTAAATAAGCCGTTTTTTCACAAAATTTCGGCATAATTTGGAAGATTTTTCAAATATCTTTCGAAATAAGCCGTTTTTTCAAAAATTTCGGCATAATTTGGAAGATTATTCAAATATCTTTCCAAATAAGCCGTTTTTTCACAAAATTGTGGCTTATTTTGGAAGATTTTTTAAATATCTTTCGAAATAAGCCGTCTTTTCACAAAATTTCGGCATCATTAGGAAGATTTTTCAAAAATGTTTCGAAATAAGCCGTTTTTTGCCACTATTTCGGCTTATTTGGGAAGATTTTTCAAATATCTTTCAAAATAAGCCGTTTTTTCACAAAATTTCGGCATAATTTGGAAGATTTTTCAAATATCTTTCGAAATAAGCCGTTTTTTCACAAAATTTTGGCTTATTTTGGAAGATTTTTCAAATATCTTTCGAAATAAGCCGTCTTTTCACAAAATTTCGGCATCATTTGGAAGATTTTACAAAAATGTTTCGAAATAAGCCGTTTATTGCCACTATTTCGGCTTATTTGGGAAGATTTTTCAAATATCTTTCTAAATAAACCGTTTTTTCACAAAATTTCGGCATAATTTGGAAGATTTTTCAAATATCTTTCGAAATAAGCCGTTTTTTCACAAAACTTCGGCATAATTTGGAAGATTATTCAAATATCTTTCGAAAAAAGCCGTCTTTTCACAAAATTTCGGCATCATTTGGAAGATTTTTCAAAAATGTTTCGAAATAAGCCGTTTTTTGCCACTATTTCGGCTTATTTGGGAAAATTTTTCAAATATCATTCGATATAAGCCTTTTTTTGCCACTATGTCGGTTTATTTTGGACGATTTTTCAAATATCTTTCTAAATAAGCCGTTTTTTCACAAAATTTCGGCTTATTTTGGAAGATTTTTCAAATATCTTTCGAAATAAGCCGTTTTTTGCCACTATTTCGGTTTATTTAGGAAGACTTTTCAAATATCTTTCGAAATAAGCCGTTTTTTCACAATATTTCGAAATATTTTGGGCGATTCTTCAAATATCTTTCGAAATAAGCCGTTTTTTTACAAAATTTTGGCTTATTTTGGAAGACTTTTCAAATATCTTTCGAAATAAGCCGTTTTTTCACAAAATTTCGAAATATTTTGGGCGATTCTTCAAATATCTTTCGAAATAAGCCGTTTTTTCACAAAATTTTGGCTTATTTTGGAGGATTTTTCAAATATCTTTCGAAATAAGCCGTCTTTTCACAAAGTTTCGGCATCATTTGGAAGATTTTAGAAAAATGTTTCGAAATAAGCCGTTTTTTGCCACTATTTCGGCTTATTTGGGAAGATTTTTCAAATATCTTTCTAAATAAGCCGTTTTTTCACAAAATTTCGGCATAATTTGGAAGATTTTTCAAATATCTTTCGAAATAAGCCGTTTTCTCACAAAATGTCGGGTTATTTTGTAAGATTCTTCAAATATCTTTGAAATAAGCCGTTTTTTCAGAAAATTTCGGAATATTTTGGGCGATTTTTCAAATATCTTTCGAAATAAACCGTTTTTTCACAAAATTTCGGCTTAATTTGGACGATTTTTCAAATATCTTTCGAAATAAGCCGTTTTCTCACAAAATGTCGGGTTATTTTGGAAGACTTTTCAAATATCTTTCGAAATAAGCCGTTTTTTCACAAAATTTCGAAATATTTTGGGCGATTCTTCAAATATCTTTCGAAATAAGCCGTTTTTTCTTAAAATTTTGGCTTATTTTGGAAGATTTTTTAAATACCTTTCGATATAAGCCGTTTTTTCACAAAATTTCGGCATCATTTGGAAGATTTTACAAAAGTGTTTCGAAATAAGCCGTTTATTGCCACTATTTCGGCTTATTTGGGAAGATTTTTCAAATATCTTTCTAAATAAGCCGTTTTTTCACAAAATTTCGGCATAATTTGGAAGATTTTTCAAATATCTTTCGAAATAAGCCGTTTTTTCACAAAACTTCGGCATAATTTGGAAGATTATTCAAATATCTTTCGAAAAAAGCCGTCTTTTCACAAAATTTCGGCATCATTTGGAAGATTTTTCAAAAATGTTTCGAAATAAGCCGTTTTTTGCCACTATTTCGGCTTATTTGGGAAAATTTTTCAAATATCATTCGATATAAGCCTTTTTTTGCCACTATGTCGGTTTATTTTGGACGATTTTTCAAATATCTTTCTAAATAAGCCGTTTTTTCACAAAATTTCGGCTTATTTTGGAAGATTTTTCAAATATCTTTCGAAATAAGCCGTTTTTTGCCACTATTTCGGTTTATTTAGGAAGACTTTTAAATATCTTTCGAAATAAGCCGTTTTTTCACAAAATTTCGAAATATTTTGGGCGATTCTTCAAATATCTTTCGAAATAAGCCGTTTTTTCACAAAATTTTGGCATATTTTGGAGGATTTTTCAAATATCTTTCGAAATAAGCCGTCTTTTCACAAAATTTCGGCATCATTTGGAAGATTTTACAAAAATGTTTCGAAATAAGCCGTTTTTTGCCACTATTTCGGCTTATTTGGGAAGATTTTTCAAATATCTTTCTAAATAAGCCGTTTTTTCACAAAATTTCGGCATAATTTGGAAGATTCTTCAAATATCTTTGAAATAAGCCGTTTTTTCACAAAATTTCGGAATATTTTGGGCGATTTTTCAAATATCTTTCGAAATAAACCGTTTTTTCACAAAATTTCGGCTTAATTTGGACGATTTTTCAAATATCTTTCGAAATAAGCCGTTTTCTCACAAAATGTCGGGTTATTTTGGAAGACTTTTCAAATATCTTTCGAAATAAGCCGTTTTTTCACAAAATTTCGAAATATTTTGGGCGATTCTTCAAATATCTTTCGAAATAAGCCGTTTTTTCTTAAAATTTTGGCTTATTTTGGAAGATTTTTTAAATACCTTTCGATATAAGCCGTTTTTTCACAAAATTTCGGCATCATTTGGAAGATTTTACAAAAATGTTTCGAAATAAGCCGTTTATTGCCACTATTTCGGCTTATTTGGGAAGATTTTTCAAATATCTTTCTAAATAAGCCGTTTTTTCACAAAATTTCGGCATAATTTGGAAGATTTTTCAAATATCTTTCGAAATAAGCCGTTTTTTCACAAAACTTCGGCATAATTTGGAAGATTATTCAAATATCTTTCGAAATAAGCCGTTTTTTCTTAAAATTTTGGCTTATTTTGGAAGATTTTTTAAATACCTTTCGATATAAGCCGTTTTTTCACAAAATGTCGGCATCATTTGGAAGATTTTACAAAAATGTTTCGAAATAAGCCGTTTATTGCCACTATTTCGGCTTATTTGGGAAGATTTTTCAAATATCTTTCTAAATAAGCCGTTTTTTCACAAAATTTCGGCATAATTTGGAAGATTTTTCAAATATCTTTCGAAATAAGCCGTTTTTTCACAAAATTTTGGCTTATTTTGGAAGATTTTTCAAATATCTTTCGAAATAAGCCGTCTTTTCACAAAATTTCGGCATCATTTGGAAGATTTTACAAAAATGTTTCGAAATAAGCCGTTTATTGCCACTATTTCGGCTTATTTGGGAAGATTTTTCAAATATCTTTCTAAATAAACCGTTTTTTCACAAAATTTCGGCATAATTTGGAAGATTTTTCAAATATCTTTCGAAATAAGCCGTTTTTTCACAAAACTTCGGCATAATTTGGAAGATTATTCAAATATCTTTCGAAAAAAGCCGTCTTTTCACAAAATTTTGGCTTATTTTGGAGGATTTTTCAAATATCTTTCGAAATAAGCCGTCTTTTCACAAAATTTCGGCATCATTTGGAAGATTTTACAAAAATGTTTCGAAATAAGCCGTTTTTTGCCACTATTTCGGCTTATTTGGGAAGATTTTTCAAATATCTTTCTAAATAAGCCGTTTTTTCACAAAATTTCGGCATAATTTGGAAGATTCTTCAAATATCTTTGAAATAAGCCGTTTTTTCACAAAATTTCGGAATATTTTGGGCGATTTTTCAAATATCTTTCGAAATAAACCGTTTTTTCACAAAATTTCGGCTTAATTTGGACGATTTTTCAAATATCTTTCGAAATAAGCCGTTTTCTCACAAAATGTCGGGTTATTTTGGAAGACTTTTCAAATATCTTTCGAAATAAGCCGTTTTTTCACAAAATTTCGAAATATTTTGGGCGATTCTTCAAATATCTTTCGAAATAAGCCGTTTTTTCTTAAAATTTTGGCTTATTTTGGAAGATTTTTTAAATACCTTTCGATATAAGCCGTTTTTTCACAAAATTTCGGCATCATTTGGAAGATTTTACAAAAATGTTTCGAAATAAGCCGTTTATTGCCACTATTTCGGCTTATTTGGGAAGATTTTTCAAATATCTTTCTAAATAAGCCGTTTTTTCACAAAATTTCGGCATAATTTGGAAGATTTTTCAAATATCTTTCGAAATAAGCCGTTTTTTCACAAAACTTCGGCATAATTTGGAAGATTATTCAAATATCTTTCGAAATAAGCCGTTTTTTCTTAAAATTTTGGCTTATTTTGGAAGATTTTTTAAATACCTTTCGATATAAGCCGTTTTTTCACAAAATGTCGGCATCATTTGGAAGATTTTACAAAAATGTTTCGAAATAAGCCGTTTATTGCCACTATTTCGGCTTATTTGGGAAGATTTTTCAAATATCTTTCAAAATAAGCCGTTTTTTCACAAAATTTCGGCATAATTTGGAAGATTTTTCAAATATCTTTCGAAATAAGCCGTTTTTTCACAAAATTTTGGCTTATTTTGGAAGATTTTTCAAATATCTTTCGAAATAAGCCGTCTTTTCACAAAATTTCGGCATCATTTGGAAGATTTTACAAAAATGTTTCGAAATAAGCCGTTTTTTGCCACTATTTCGGCTTATTTGGGAAGATTTTTCAAATATCTTTCTAAATAAGCCGTTTTTTCACAAAATTTCGGCATAATTTGGAAGATTCTTCAAATATCTTTGAAATAAGCCGTTTTTTCACAAAATTTCGGAATATTTTGGGCGATTTTTCAAATATCTTTCGAAATAAACCGTTTTTTCACAAAATTTCGGCTTAATTTGGACGATTTTTCAAATATCTTTCGAAATAAGCCGTTTTCTCACAAAATGTCGGGTTATTTTGGAAGACTTTTCAAATATCTTTCGAAATAAGCCGTTTTTTCACAAAATTTCGAAATATTTTGGGCGATTCTTCAAATATCTTTCGAAATAAGCCGTTTTTTCTAAAAATTTTGGCTTATTTTGGAAGATTTTTTAAATACCTTTCGATATAAGCCGTTTTTTCACAAAATTTCGGCATCATTTGGAAGATTTTACAAAAATGTTTCGAAATAAGCCGTTTATTGCCACTATTTCGGCTTATTTGGGAAGATTTTTCAAATATCTTTCTAAATAAGCCGTTTTTTCACAAAATTTCGGCATAATTTGGAAGATTTTTCAAATATCTTTCGAAATAAGCCGTTTTTTCACAAAACTTCGGCATAATTTGGAAGATTATTCAAATATCTTTCGAAATAAGCCGTTTTTTCTTAAAATTTTGGCTTATTTTGGAAGATTTTTTAAATACCTTTCGATATAAGCCGTTTTTTCACAAAATGTCGGCATCATTTGGAAGATTTTACAAAAATGTTTCGAAATAAGCCGTTTATTGCCACTATTTCGGCTTATTTGGGAAGATTTTTCAAATATCTTTCTAAATAAGCCGTTTTTTCACAAAATTTCGGCATAATTTGGAAGATTTTTCAAATATCTTTCGAAATAAGCCGTTTTTTCACAAAATTTTGGCTTATTTTGGAAGATTTTTCAAATATCTTTCGAAATAAGCCGTCTTTTCACAAAATTTCGGCATCATTTGGAAGATTTTACAAAAATGTTTCGAAATAAGCCGTTTATTGCCACTATTTCGGCTTATTTGGGAAGATTTTTCAAATATCTTTCTAAATAAACCGTTTTTTCACAAAATTTCGGCATAATTTGGAAGATTTTTCAAATATCTTTCGAAATAAGCCGTTTTTTCACAAAACTTCGGCATAATTTGGAAGATTATTCAAATATCTTTCGAAAAAAGCCGTCTTTTCACAAAATTTTGGCTTATTTTGGAGGATTTTTCAAATATCTTTCGAAATAAGCCGTCTTTTCACAAAATTTCGGCATCATTTGGAAGATTTTACAAAAATGTTTCGAAATAAGCCGTTTTTTGCCACTATTTCGGCTTATTTGGGAAGATTTTTCAAATATCTTTCTAAATAAGCCGTTTTTTCACAAAATTTCGGCATAATTTGGAAGATTCTTCAAATATCTTTGAAATAAGCCGTTTTTTCACAAAATTTCGGAATATTTTGGGCGATTTTTCAAATATCTTTCGAAATAAACCGTTTTTTCACAAAATTTCGGCTTAATTTGGACGATTTTTCAAATATCTTTCGAAATAAGCCGTTTTCTCACAAAATGTCGGGTTATTTTGGAAGACTTTTCAAATATCTTTCGAAATAAGCCGTTTTTTCACAAAATTTCGAAATATTTTGGGCGATTCTTCAAATATCTTTCGAAATAAGCCGTTTTTTCTTAAAATTTTGGCTTATTTTGGAAGATTTTTTAAATACCTTTCGATATAAGCCGTTTTTTCACAAAATTTCGGCATCATTTGGAAGATTTTACAAAAATGTTTCGAAATAAGCCGTTTATTGCCACTATTTCGGCTTATTTGGGAAGATTTTTCAAATATCTTTCTAAATAAGCCGTTTTTTCACAAAATTTCGGCATAATTTGGAAGATTTTTCAAATATCTTTCGAAATAAGCCGTTTTTTCACAAAACTTCGGCATAATTTGGAAGATTATTCAAATATCTTTCGAAATAAGCCGTTTTTTCTTAAAATTTTGGCTTATTTTGGAAGATTTTTTAAATACCTTTCGATATAAGCCGTTTTTTCACAAAATGTCGGCATCATTTGGAAGATTTTACAAAAATGTTTCGAAATAAGCCGTTTATTGCCACTATTTCGGCTTATTTGGGAAGATTTTTCAAATATCTTTCAAAATAAGCCGTTTTTTCACAAAATTTCGGCATAATTTGGAAGATTTTTCAAATATCTTTCGAAATAAGCCGTTTTTTCACAAAATTTTGGCTTATTTTGGAAGATTTTTCAAATATCTTTCGAAATAAGCCGTCTTTTCACAAAATTTCGGCATCATTTGGAAGATTTTACAAAAATGTTTCGAAATAAGCCGTTTATTGCCACTATTTCGGCTTATTTGGGAAGATTTTTCAAATATCTTTCTAAATAAACCGTTTTTTCACAAAATTTCGGCATAATTTGGAAGATTTTTCAAATATCTTTCGAAATAAGCCGTTTTTTCACAAAACTTCGGCATAATTTGGAAGATTATTCAAATATCTTTCGAAAAAAGCCGTCTTTTCACAAAATTTCGGCATCATTTGGAAGATTTTTCAAAAATGTTTCGAAATAAGCCGTTTTTTGCCACTATTTCGGCTTATTTGGGAAAATTTTTCAAATATCATTCGATATAAGCCTTTTTTTGCCACTATGTCGGTTTATTTTGGACGATTTTTCAAATATCTTTCTAAATAAGCCGTTTTTTCACAAAATTTCGGCTTATTTTGGAAGATTTTTCAAATATCTTTCGAAATAAGCCGTTTTTTGCCACTATTTCGGTTTATTTAGGAAGACTTTTCAAATATCTTTCGAAATAAGCCGTTTTTTCACAATATTTCGAAATATTTTGGGCGATTCTTCAAATATCTTTCGAAATAAGCCGTTTTTTCACAAAATTTTGGCTTATTTTGGAAGACTTTTCAAATATCTTTCGAAATAAGCCGTTTTTTCACAAAATTTCGAAATATTTTGGGCGATTCTTCAAATATCTTTCGAAATAAGCCGTTTTTTCACAAAATTTTGGCTTATTTTGGAGGATTTTTCAAATATCTTTCGAAATAAGCCGTCTTTTCACAAAATTTCGGCATCATTTGGAAGATTTTACAAAAATGTTTCGAAATAAGCCGTTTTTTGCCACTATTTCGGCTTATTTGGGAAGATTTTTCAAATATCTTTCTAAATAAGCCGTTTTTTCACAAAATTTCGGCATAATTTGGAAGATTTTTCAAATATCTTTCGAAATAAGCCGTTTTCTCACAAAATGTCGGGTTATTTTGGAAGATTCTTCAAATATCTTTGAAATAAGCCGTTTTTTCAGAAAATTTCGGAATATTTTGGGCGATTTTTCAAATATCTTTCGAAATAAACCGTTTTTTCACAAAATTTCGGCTTAATTTGGACGATTTTTCAAATATCTTTCGAAATAAGCCGTTTTCTCACAAAATGTCGGGT
This sequence comes from Pachydiplax longipennis, assembly GCA_036926295.1. NCBI lineage: Eukaryota > Metazoa > Arthropoda > Insecta > Odonata > Libellulidae > Pachydiplax > Pachydiplax longipennis. Next base: position 3,578,524 of record JAVFKF010000024.1, on the reverse strand, counting down.
TATTTTGGAAGACTTTTCAAATATCTTTCGAAATAAGCCGTTTTTTCACAAAATTTCGAAATATTTTGGGCGATTCTTCAAATATCTTTCGAAATAAGCCGTTTTTTCTTAAAATTTTGGCTTATTTTGGAAGATTTTTTAAATACCTTTCGATATAAGCCGTTTTTTCACAAAATTTCGGCATCATTTGGAAGATTTTACAAAAGTGTTTCGAAATAAGCCGTTTATTGCCACTATTTCGGCTTATTTGGGAAGATTTTTCAAATATCTTTCTAAATAAGCCGTTTTTTCACAAAATTTCGGCATAATTTGGAAGATTTTTCAAATTTCTTTCGAAATAAGCCGTTTTTTCACAAAACTTCGGCATAATTTGGAAGATTATTCAAATATCTTTCGAAAAAAGCCGTCTTTTCACAAAATTTCGGCATCATTTGGAAGATTTTTCAAAAATGTTTCGAAATAAGCCGTTTTTTGCCACTATTTCGGCTTATTTGGGAAAATTTTTCAAATATCATTCGATATAAGCCTTTTTTTGCCACTATGTCGGTTTATTTTGGACGATTTTTCAAATATCTTTCTAAATAAGCCGTTTTTTCACAAAATTTCGGCTTATTTTGGAAGATTTTTCAAATATCTTTCGAAATAAGCCGTTTTTTGCCACTATTTCGGTTTATTTAGGAAGACTTTTAAATATCTTTCGAAATAAGCCGTTTTTTCACAAAATTTCGAAATATTTTGGGCGATTCTTCAAATATCTTTCGAAATAAGCCGTTTTTTCACAAAATTTTGGCTTATTTTGGAGGATTTTTCAAATATCTTTCGAAATAAGCCGTCTTTTCACAAAATTTCGGCATCATTTGGAAGATTTTACAAAAATGTTTCGAAATAAGCCGTTTTTTGCCACTATTTCGGCTTATTTGGGAAGATTTTTCAAATATCTTTCTAAATAAGCCGTTTTTTCACAAAATTTCGGCATAATTTGGAAGATTCTTCAAATATCTTTGAAATAAGCCGTTTTTTCACAAAATTTCGGAATATTTTGGGCGATTTTTCAAATATCTTTCGAAATAAACCGTTTTTTCACAAAATTTCGGCTTAATTTGGACGATTTTTCAAATATCTTTCGAAATAAGCCGTTTTCTCACAAAATGTCGGGTTATTTTGGAAGACTTTTCAAATATCTTTCGAAATAAGCCGTTTTTTCACAAAATTTCGAAATATTTTGGGCGATTCTTCAAATATCTTTCGAAATAAGCCGTTTTTTCTTAAAATTTTGGCTTATTTTGGAAGATTTTTTAAATACCTTTCGATATAAGCCGTTTTTTCACAAAATTTCGGCATCATTTGGAAGATTTTACAAAAATGTTTCGAAATAAGCCGTTTATTGCCACTATTTCGGCTTATTTGGGAAGATTTTTCAAATATCTTTCTAAATAAGCCGTTTTTTCACAAAATTTCGGCATAATTTGGAAGATTTTTCAAATATCTTTCGAAATAAGCCGTTTTTTCACAAAACTTCGGCATAATTTGGAAGATTATTCAAATATCTTTCGAAATAAGCCGTTTTTTCTTAAAATTTTGGCTTATTTTGGAAGATTTTTTAAATACCTTTCGATATAAGCCGTTTTTTCACAAAATGTCGGCATCATTTGGAAGATTTTACAAAAATGTTTCGAAATAAGCCGTTTATTGCCACTATTTCGGCTTTTTTGGGAAGATTTTTCAAATATCTTTCTAAATAAGCCGTTTTTTCACAAAATTTCGGCATAATTTGGAAGATTTTTCAAATATCTTTCGAAATAAGCCGTTTTTTCACAAAACTTCGGCATAATTTGGAAGATTATTCAAATATCTTTCGAAAAAAGCCGTCTTTTCACAAAATTTCGGCATCATTTGGAAGATTTTTCAAAAATGTTTCGAAATAAGCCGTTTTTTGCCACTATTTCGGCTTATTTGGGAAAATTTTTCAAATATCATTCGATATAAGCCTTTTTTTGCAACTATGTCGGTTTATTTTGGACGATTTTTCAAATATCTTTCTAAATAAGCCGTTTTTTCACAAAATTTCGGCTTATTTTGGAAGATTATTCAAATATCTTTCGAAAAAAGCCGTCTTTTCACAAAATTTCGGCATCATTTGGAAGATTTTTCAAATATCTTTCGAAATAAGCCGTTTTTTCACAAAATTTCGAAATATTTTGGGCGATTCTTCAAATATCTTTCGAAATAAGCCGTTTTTTCACAAAATTTTGGCTTATTTTGGAGGATTTTTCAAATATCTTTCGAAATAAGCCGTCTTTTCACAAAATTTCGGCATCATTTGGAAGATTTTACAAAAATGTTTCGAAATAAGCCGTTTTTTGCCACTATTTCGGCTTATTTGGGAAGATTTTTCAAATATCTTTCTAAATAAGCCGTTTTTTCACAAAATTTCGGCATAATTTGGAAGATTTTTCAAATATCTTTCGAAATAAGCCGTTTTCTCACAAAATGTCGGGTTATTTTGGAAGATTCTTCAAATATCTTTGAAATAAGCCGTTTTTTCACAAAATTTCGGAATATTTTGGGCGATTTTTCAAATATCTTTCGAAATAAACCGTTTTTTCACAAAATTTCGGCTTAATTTGGACGATTTTTCAAATATCTTTCGAAATAAGCCGTTTTCTCACAAAATGTCGGGTTATTTTGGAAGACTTTTCAAATATCTTTCGAAATAAGCCGTTTTTTCACAAAATTTCGAAATATTTTGGGCGATTCTTCAAATATCTTTCGAAATAAGCCGTTTTTTCTTAAAATTTTGGCTTATTTTGGAAGATTTTTTAAATACCTTTCGATATAAGCCGTTTTTTCACAAAATTTCGGCATCATTTGGAAGATTTTACAAAAATGTTTCGAAATAAGCCGTTTATTGCCACTATTTCGGCTTATTTGGGAAGATTTTTCAAATATCTTTCTAAATAAGCCGTTTTTTTCACAAAATTTCGGCATAATTTGGAAGATTTTTCAAATATCTTTCGAAATAAGCCGTTTTTTCACAAAACTTCGGCATAATTTGGAAGATTATTCAAATATCTTTCGAAAAAAGCCGTCTTTTCACAAAATTTCGGCATCATTTGGAAGATTTTTCAAAAATGTTTCGAAATAAGCCGTTTTTTGCCACTATTTCGGCTTATTTGGGAAAATTTTTCAAATATCATTCGATATAAGCCTTTTTTGCCACTATGTCGGTTTATTTTGGACGATTTTTCAAATATCTTTCTAAATAAGCCGTTTTTTCACAAAATTTCGGCTTATTTTGGAAGATTTTTCAAATATCTTTCGAAATAAGCCGTTTTTTGCCACTATTTCGGTTTATTTAGGAAGACTTTTCAAATATCTTTCGAAATAAGCCGTTTTTTCACAAAATTTCGAAATATTTTGGGCGATTCTTCAAATATCTTTCGAAATAAGCCGTTTTTTCACAAAATTTTGGCTTATTTTGGAAGACTTTTCAAATATCTTTCGAAATAAGCCGTTTTTTCACAAAATTTCGAAATATTTTGGGCGATTCTTCAAATATCTTTCGAAATAAGCCGTTTTTTCACAAAATTTTGGCTTATTTTGGAGGATTTTTCAAATATCTTTCGAAATAAGCCGTCTTTTCACAAAATTTCGGCATCATTTGGAAGATTTTACAAAAATGTTTCGAAATAAGCCGTTTTTTGCCACTATTTCGGCTTATTTGGGAAGATTTTTCAAATATCTTTCTAAATAAGCCGTTTTTTTCACAAAATTTCGGCATAATTTGGAAGATTTTTCAAATATCTTTCGAAATAAGCCGTTTTCTCACAAAATGTCGGGTTATTTTGGAAGATTCTTCAAATATCTTTGAAATAAGCCGTTTTTTCACAAAATTTCGGAATATTTTGGGCGATTTTTCAAATATCTTTCGAAATAAACCGTTTTTTCACAAAATTTCGGCTTAATTTGGACGATTTTTCAAATATCTTTCGAAATAAGCCGTTTTCTCACAAAATGTCGGGTTATTTTGGAAGACTTTTCAAATATCTTTCGAAATAAGCCGTTTTTTCACAAAATTTCGAAATATTTTGGGCGATTCTTCAAATATCTTTCGAAATAAGCCGTTTTTTCTTAAAATTTTGGCTTATTTTGGAAGATTTTTTAAATACCTTTCGATATAAGCCGTTTTTTCACAAAATTTCGGCATCATTTGGAAGATTTTACAAAAATGTTTCGAAATAAGCCGTTTATTGCCACTATTTCGGCTTATTTGGGAAGATTTTTCAAATATCTTTCTAAATAAGCCGTTTTTTTCACAAAATTTCGGCATAATTTGGAAGATTTTTCAAATATCTTTCGAAATAAGCCGTTTTTTCACAAAACTTCGGCATAATTTGGAAGATTATTCAAATATCTTTCGAAAAAAGCCGTCTTTTCACAAAATTTCGGCATCATTTGGAAGATTTTTCAAAAATGTTTCGAAATAAGCCGTTTTTTGCCACTATTTCGGCTTATTTGGGAAAATTTTTCAAATATCATTCGATATAAGCCTTTTTTTGCCACTATGTCGGTTTATTTTGGACGATTTTTCAAATATCTTTCTAAATAAGCCGTTTTTTCACAAAATTTCGGCTTATTTTGGAAGATTTTTCAAATATCTTTCGAAATAAGCCGTTTTTTGCCACTATTTCGGTTTATTTAGGAAGACTTTTCAAATATCTTTCGAAATAAGCCGTTTTTTCACAAAATTTCGAAATATTTTGGGCTATTCTTCAAATATCTTTCGAAATAAGCCGTTTTTTCACAAAATTTTGGCTTATTTTGGAAGATTTTTCAAATATCTTTCGATATAAGCCGTCTTTTCACAAAATTTCGGCATCATTTGGAAGATTTTACAAAAATGTTTCGAAATAAGCCGTTTTTTGCCACTATTTCGGCTTATTTGGGAAGATTTTTCAAATATCTTTCTAAATAAGCCGTTTTTTCACAAAATTTCGGCATAATTTGGAAGATTTTTCAAATATCTTTCGAAATAAGCCGTTTTCTCACAAAATGTCGGGTTATTTTGGAAGATTCTTCAAATATCTTTCGAAATAAGCCGTTTTTTCACAAAATTTCGGAATATTTTGGGCGATTTTTCAAATATCTTTCGAAATAAACCGTTTTTTCACAAAATTTCGGCTTAATTTGGACGATTTTTCAAATATCTTTCGAAATAAGCCGTTTTCTCACAAAATGTCGGGTTATTTTGGAAGACTTTTCAAATATCTTTCGAAATAAGCCGTTTTTTCAGAAAATTTCGGAATATTTTGGGCGATTATTCAAATATCATTCGAAATAAGCCGTTTTTTCACAAAATTTCGAATTAATTTGGACGATTTTTCAAATATCTTTCGAAATAAGCCGTTTTTTCACAAAATTTTGGCTTATTTTTGAAGATTTTTCAAATATCTTTCTAAATAAGCGTTTTTTCACAAAATTTCGGCATAATTTGGAAGATTTTTCAAATATATTTCGAAATAAGCCGTTTTTTCACAAATTTCGGCATAATTTGGAAGATTATTCAAATATCTTTCCAAATAAGCCGTTTTTTCACAAATTTCGGCATAATTTGGAAGATTATTCAAATATCTTTCCAAATAAGCCGTTTTTTCACAAAATTGTGGCTTATTTTGGAAGATTTTTCAAATATCTTTCGAAATAAGCCGTCTTTTCACAAAATTTCGGCATCATTTGGAAGATTTTACAAAAATGTTTCGAAATAAGCCGTTTTTTGCCACTATTTCGGCTTATTTGGGAAGATTTTTCAAATATCTTTCTAAATAAGCCGTTTTTTCACAAAATTTCGGCATAATTTGGAAGATTTTTCAAATATCTTTCGAAATAAGCCGTTTTCTCACAAAATGTCGGGTTATTTTGGAAGATTCTTCAAATATCTTTGAAATAAGCCGTTTTTTCACAAAATTTCGGAATATTTTGGGCGATTTTTCAAATATCTTTCGAAATAAACCGTTTTTTCACAAAATTTCGGCTTAATTTGGACGATTTTTCAAATATCTTTCGAAATAAGCCGTTTTCTCACAAAATGTCGGGTTATTTTGGAAGACTTTTCAAATATCTTTCGAAATAAGCCGTTTTTTCACAAAATTTCGAAATATTTTGGGCGATTCTTCAAATATCTTTCGAAATAAGCCGTTTTTTCTTAAAATTTTGGCTTATTTTGGAAGATTTTTTAAATACCTTTCGATATAAGCCGTTTTTTCACAAAATTTCGGCATCATTTGGAAGATTTTACAAAAATGTTTCGAAATAAGCCGTTTATTGCCACTATTTCGGCTTATTTGGGAAGATTTTTCAAATATCTTTCTAAATAAGCCGTTTTTTCACAAAATTTCGGCATAATTTGGAAGATTTTTCAAATATCTTTCGAAATAAGCCGTTTTTTCACAAAACTTCGGCATAATTTGGAAGATTATTCAAATATCTTTCGAAAAAAGCCGTCTTTTCACAAAATTTCGGCATCATTTGGAAGATTTTTCAAAAATGTTTCGAAATAAGCCGTTTTTTGCCACTATTTCGGCTTATTTGGGAAAATTTTTCAAATATCATTCGATATAAGTCTTTTTTCCACTATGTCGGTTTATTTTGGACGATTTTTCAAATATCTTTCTAAATAAGCCGTTTTTTCACAAAATTTCGGCTTATTTTGGAAGATTTTTCAAATATCTTTCGAAATAAGCCGTTTTTTGCCACTATTTCGGTTTATTTAGGAAGACTTTTCAAATATCTTTCGAAATAAGCCGTTTTTTCACAAAATTTCGAAATATTTTGGGCTATTCTTCAAATATCTTTCGAAATAAGCCGTTTTTTCACAAAATTTTGGCTTATTTTGGAAGATTTTTCAAATACCTTTCGAAATAAGCCGTCTTTTCACAAAATTTCGGCATCATTTGGAAGATTTTACAAAAATGTTTCGAAATAAGCCGTTTTTTGCCACTATTTCGGCTTATTTGGGAAGATTTTTCAAATATCTTTCTAAATAAGCCGTTTTTTCACAAAATTTCGGCATAATTTGGAAGATTTTTCAAATATCTTTCGAAATAAGCCGTTTTCTCACAAAATGTCGGGTTATTTTGGAAGATTCTTCAAATATCTTTCGAAATAAGCCGTTTTTTCACAAAATTTCGGAATATTTTGGGCGATTTTTCAAATATCTTTCGAAATAAACCGTTTTTTCACAAAATTTCGGCTTAATTTGGACGATTTTTCAAATATCTTTCGAAATAAGCCGTTTTCTCACAAAATGTCGGGTTATTTTGGAAGACTTTTCAAATATCTTTCGAAATAAGCCGTTTTTTCAGAAAATTTCGGAATATTTTGGGCGATTTTTCAAATATCATTCGAAATAAGCCGTTTTTTCACAAAATTTCGAATTAATTTGGACGATTTTTCAAATATCTTTCGAAATAAGCCGTTTTTTCACAAAATTTTGGCTTATTTTTGAAGATTTTTCAAATATCTTTCTAAATAAGCGTTTTTTCACAAAATTTCGGCATAATTTGGAAGATTTTCAAATATATTTCGAAATAAGCCGTTTTTTCACAAATTTCGGCATAATTTGGAAGATTATTCAAATATCTTTCCAAATAAGCCGTTTTTTCACAAAATTGTGGCTTATTTTGGAAGATTTTTCAAATATCTTTCGAAATAAGCCGTTTTTTCACAAAATTTCGAAATATTTTGGGCGATTCTTCAAATATCTTTCGAAATAAGCCGTTTTTTCTTAAAATTTTGGCTTATTTTGGAAGATTTTTTAAATACCTTTCGATATAAGCCGTTTTTTCACAAAATTTCGGCATCATTTGGAAGATTTTACAAAAATGTTTCGAAATAAGCCGTTTATTGCCACTATTTCGGCTTATTTGGGAAGATTTTTCAAATATCTTTCTAAATAAGCCGTTTTTTCACAAAATTTCGGCATAATTTGGAAGATTTTTCAAATATCTTTCGAAATAAGCCGTTTTTTCACAAAACTTCGGCATAATTTGGAAGATTATTCAAATATCTTTCGAAAAAAGCCGTCTTTTCACAAAATTTCGGCATCATTTGGAAGATTTTTCAAAAATGTTTCGAAATAAGCCGTTTTTTGCCACTATTTCGGCTTATTTGGGAAAATTTTTCAAATATCATTCGATATAAGCCTTTTTTGCCACTATGTCGGTTTATTTTGGACGATTTTTCAAATATCTTTCTAAATAAGCCGTTTTTTCACAAAATTTCGGCTTATTTTGGAAGATTTTTCAAATATCTTTCGAAATAAGCCGTTTTTTGCCACTATTTCGGTTTATTTAGGAAGACTTTTCAAATATCTTTCGAAATAAGCCGTTTTTTCACAAAATTTCGAAATATTTTGGGCGATTCTTCAAATATCTTTCGAAATAAGCCGTTTTTTCACAAAATTTTGGCTTATTTTGGAAGACTTTTCAAATATCTTTCGAAATAAGCCGTTTTTTCACAAAATTTCGAAATATTTTGGGCGATTCTTCAAATATCTTTCGAAATAAGCCGTTTTTTCACAAAATTTTGGCTTATTTTGGAGGATTTTTCAAATATCTTTCGAAATAAGCCGTCTTTTCACAAAATTTCGGCATCATTTGGAAGATTTTACAAAAATGTTTCGAAATAAGCCGTTTTTTGCCACTATTTCGGCTTATTTGGGAAGATTTTTCAAATATCTTTCTAAATAAGCCGTTTTTTCACAAAATTTCGGCATAATTTGGAAGATTTTTCAAATATCTTTCGAAATAAGCCGTTTTCTCACAAAATGTCGGGTTATTTTGGAAGATTCTTCAAATATCTTTGAAATAAGCCGTTTTTTCACAAAATTTCGGAATATTTTGGGCGATTTTTCAAATATCTTTCGAAATAAACCGTTTTTTCACAAAATTTCGGCTTAATTTGGACGATTTTTCAAATATCTTTCGAAATAAGCCGTTTTCTCACAAAATGTCGGGTTATTTTGGAAGACTTTTCAAATATCTTTCGAAATAAGCCGTTTTTTCACAAAATTTCGAAATATTTTGGGCGATTCTTCAAATATCTTTCGAAATAAGCCGTTTTTTCTTAAAATTTTGGCTTATTTTGGAAGATTTTTTAAATACCTTTCGATATAAGCCGTTTTTTCACAAAATTTCGGCATCATTTGGAAGATTTTACAAAAATGTTTCGAAATAAGCCGTTTATTGCCACTATTTCGGCTTATTTGGGAAGATTTTTCAAATATCTTTCTAAATAAGCCGTTTTTTCACAAAATTTCGGCATAATTTGGAAGATTTTTCAAATATCTTTCGAAATAAGCCGTTTTTTCACAAAACTTCGGCATAATTTGGAAGATTATTCAAATATCTTTCGAAAAAAGCCGTCTTTTCACAAAATTTCGGCATCATTTGGAAGATTTTTCAAAAATGTTTCGAAATAAGCCGTTTTTTGCCACTATTTCGGCTTATTTGGGAAAATTTTTCAAATATCATTCGATATAAGCCTTTTTTTGCCACTATGTCGGTTTATTTTGGACGATTTTTCAAATATCTTTCTAAATAAGCCGTTTTTTCACAAAATTTCGGCTTATTTTGGAAGATTTTTCAAATATCTTTCGAAATAAGCCGTTTTTTGCCACTATTTCGGTTTATTTAGGAAGACTTTTCAAATATCTTTCGAAATAAGCCGTTTTTTCACAAAATTTCGAAATATTTTGGGCTATTCTTCAAATATCTTTCGAAATAAGCCGTTTTTTCACAAAATTTTGGCTTATTTTGGAAGATTTTTCAAATATCTTTCGAAATAAGCCGTCTTTTCACAAAATTTCGGCATCATTTGGAAGATTTTACAAAAATGTTTCGAAATAAGCCGTTTTTTGCCACTATTTCGGCTTATTTGGGAAGATTTTTCAAATATCTTTCTAAATAAGCCGTTTTTTCACAAAATTTCGGCATAATTTGGAAGATTTTTCAAATATCTTTCGAAATAAGCCGTTTTCTCACAAAATGTCGGGTTATTTTGGAAGATTCTTCAAATATCTTTCGAAATAAGCCGTTTTTTCACAAAATTTCGGAATATTTTGGGCGATTTTTCAAATATCTTTCGAAATAAACCGTTTTTTCACAAAATTTCGGCTTAATTTGGAAGACTTTTCAAATATCTTTCGAAATAAGCCGTTTTTTCAGAAAATTTCGGAATATTTTGGGCGATTTTTCAAATATCATTCGAAATAAGCCGTTTTTTCACAAAATTTCGAATTAATTTGGACGATTTTTCAAATATCTTTCGAAATAAGCCGTTTTTTCACAAAATTTTGGCTTATTTTTGAAGATTTTTCAAATATCTTTCTAAATAAGCGTTTTTTCACAAAATTTCGGCATAATTTGGAAGATTTTTCAAATATATTTCGAAATAAGCCGTTTTTTCACAAATTTCGGCATAATTTGGAAGATTATTCAAATATCTTTCCAAATAAGCCGTTTTTTCACAAATTTCGGCATAATTTGGAAGATTATTCAAATATCTTTCCAAATAAGCCGTTTTTTCACAAAATTGTGGCTTATTTTGGAAGATTTTTCAAATATCTTTCGAAATAAGCCGTCTTTTCACAAAATTTCGGCATCATTTGGAAGATTTTACAAAAATGTTTCGAAATAAGCCGTTTTTTGCCACTATTTCGGCTTATTTGGGAAGATTTTTCAAATATCTTTCTAAATAAGCCGTTTTTTCACAAAATTTCGGCATAATTTGGAAATTTTTCAAATATCTTTCGAAATAAGCCGTTTTCTCACAAAATGTCGGGTTATTTTGGAAGATTCTTCAAATATCTTTGAAATAAGCCGTTTTTTCACAAAATTTCGGAATATTTTGGGCGATTTTTCAAATATCTTTCAAAATAAACCGTTTTTTCACAAAATTTCGGCTTAATTTGGACGATTTTTCAAATATCTTTCGAAATAAGCCGTTTTCTCACAAAATGTCGGGTTATTTTGGAAGACTTTTCAAATATCTTTCGAAATAAGCCGTTTTTTCACAAAATTTCGAAATATTTTGGGCGATTCTTCAAATATCTTTCGAAATAAGCCGTTTTTTCTTAAAATTTTGGCTTATTTTGGAAGATTTTTTAAATACCTTTCGATATAAGCCGTTTTTTCACAAAATTTCGGCATCATTTGGAAGATTTTACAAAAATGTTTCGAAATAAGCCGTTTATTGCCACTATTTCGGCTTATTTGGGAAGATTTTTCAAATATCTTTCTAAATAAGCCGTTTTTTTCACAAAATTTCGGCATAATTTGGAAGATTTTTCAAATATCTTTCGAAATAAGCCGTTTTTTCACAAAACTTCGGCATAATTTGGAAGATTATTCAAATATCTTTCGAAAAAAGCCGTTTTTTCACAAAATTTCGGCATCATTTGGAAGATTTTTCAAAAATGTTTCGAAATAAGCCGTTTTTTGCCACTATTTCGGCTTATTTGGGAAAATTTTTCAAATATCATTCGATATAAGTCTTTTTTCCACTATGTCGGTTTATTTTGGACGATTTTTCAAATATCTTTCTAAATAAGCCGTTTTTTCACAAAATTTCGGCTTATTTTGGAAGATTTTTCAAATATCTTTCGAAATAAGCCGTTTTTTGCCACTATTTCGGTTTATTTAGGAAGACTTTTCAAATATCTTTCGAAATAAGCCGTTTTTTCACAAAATTTCGAAATATTTTGGGCTATTCTTCAAATATCTTTCGAAATAAGCCGTTTTTTCACAAAATTTTGGCTTATTTTGGAAGATTTTTCAAATACCTTTCGAAATAAGCCGTCTTTTCACAAAATTTCGGCATCATTTGGAAGATTTTACAAAAATGTTTCGAAATAAGCCGTTTTTTGCCACTATTTCGGCTTATTTGGGAAGATTTTTCAAATATCTTTCTAAATAAGCCGTTTTTTCACAAAATTTCGGCATAATTTGGAAGATTTTTCAAATATCTTTCGAAATAAGCCGTTTTCTCACAAAATGTCGGGTTAATTTGGAAGATTCTTCAAATATCTTTCGAAATAAGCCGTTTTTTCACAAAATTTCGGAATATTTTGGGCGATTTTTCAAATATCTTTCGAAATAAACCGTTTTTTCACAAAATTTCGGCTTAATTTGGACGATTTTTCAAATATCTTTCGAAATAAGCCGTTTTCTCACAAAATGTCGGGTTATTTTGGAAGACTTTTCAAATATCTTTCGAAATAAGCCGTTTTTTCAGAAAATTTCGGAATATTTTGGGCGATTTTTCAAATATCATTCGAAATAAGCCGTTTTTTCACAAAATTTCGAATTAATTTGGACGATTTTTCAAATATCTTTCGAAATAAGCCGTTTTTTCACAAAATTTTGGCTTATTTTTGAAGATTTTTCAAATATCTTTCTAAATAAGCGTTTTTTCACAAAATTTCGGCATAATTTGGAAGATTTTTCAAATATATTTCGAAATAAGCCGTTTTTTCACAAATTTCGGCATAATTTGGAAGATTATTCAAATATCTTTCCAAATAAGCCGTTTTTTCACAAAATTGTGGCTTATTTTGGAAGATTTTTTAAATATCTTTCGAAATAAGCCGTCTTTTCACAAAATTTCGGCATCATTAGGAAGATTTTTCAAAAATGTTTCGAAATAAGCCGTTTTTTGCCACTATTTCGGCATATTTGGGAAGATTTTTCAAATATCTTTCAAAATAAGCCGTTTTTTCACAAAATTTCGGCATAATTTGGAAGATTTTTCAAATATCTTTCGAAATAAGCCGTTTTTTCACAAAACTTCGGCATAATTTGGAAGATTATTCAAATATCTTTCGAAAAAAGCCGTCTTTTCACAAAATTTCGGCATCATTTGGAAGATTTTTCAAAAATGTTTCGAAATAAGCCGTTTCTTGCCACTATTTCGGCTTATTTGGGAAAATTTTTCAAATATCATTCGATATAAGCCTTTTTTTGTCACTATGTCGGTTTATTTTGGAAGATTTTTCAAATATCTTTCAAAATAAGCCGTTTTTTCACAAAATTTTGGCAGAATTTGGAAGATTTTTCAAATATCTTTCGAAATAAGCCGTTTTTTCACAAAATTTTGGCTTATTTTGGAAGATTTTTCAAATATCTTTCGAAATAAGCCGTCTTTTCACAAAATTTCGGCATCATTTGGAAGATTTTACAAAAATGTTTCGAAATAAGCCGTTTATTGCCACTATTTCGGCTTATTTGGGAAGATTTTTCAAATATCTTTCGAAATAAGCCGTCTTTTCACAAAATTTCGGCATCATTTGGAAGATTTTTCAAAAATGTTTCGAAATAAGCCGTTTCTTGCCACTATTTCGGCTTATTTGGGAAAATTTTTCAAATATCATTCGATATAAGCCTTTTTTTGTCACTATGTCGGTTTATTTTGGAAGATTTTTCAAATATCTTTCAAAATAAGCCGTTTTTTCACAAAATTTTGGCATAATTTGGAAGATTTTTCAAATATCTTTCGAAATAAGCCGTTTTTTCACAAAATTTTGGCTTATTTTGGAAGATTTTTCAAATATCTTTCGAAATAAGCCGTCTTTTCACAAAATTTCGGCATCATTTGGAAGATTTTTCAAAAATGTTTCGAAATAAGCCGTTTTTTGCCACTATTTCGGCTTATTTGGGAAAATTTTTCAAATATCATTCGATATAAGCCTTTTTTTGCCACTATGTCGGTTTATTTTGGACGATTTTTCAAATATCTTTCTAAATAAGCCGTTTTTTCACAAAATTTCGGCTTATTTTGGAAGATTTTTCAAATATCTTTCGAAATAAGCCGTTTTTTGCCACTATTTCGGTTTATTTAGGAAGACTTTTTAAATATCTTTCGAAATAAGCCGTTTTTTCACAAAATTTCGAAATATTTTGGGCTATTCTTCAAATATCTTTCGAAATAAGCCGTTTTTTCACAAAATTTTGGCTTATTTTGGAAGATTTTTCAAATATCTTTCGAAATAAGCCGTCTTTTCACAAAATTTCGGCATCATTTGGAAGATTTTACAAAAATGTTTCGAAATAAGCCGTTTTTTGCCACTATTTCGGCTTATTTGGGAAGATTTTTCAAATATCTTTCTAAATAAGCCGTTTTTTCACAAAATTTCGGCATAATTTGGAAGATTTTTCAAATATCTTTCGAAATAAGCCGTTTTCTCACAAAATGTCGGGTTATTTTGGAAGATTCTTCAAATATCTTTCGAAATAAGCCGTTTTCTCACAAAATGTCGGGTTATTTTGGAAGATTCTTCAAATATCTTTCGAAATAAGCCGTTTTTTCACAAAATTTCGGAATATTTTGGGCGATTTTTCAAATATCTTTCGAAATAAACCGTTTTTTCACAAAATTTCGGCTTAATTTGGAAGACTTTTCAAATATCTTTCGAAATAAGCCGTTTTTTCAGAAAATTTCGGAATATTTTGGGCGATTTTTCAAATATCATTCGAAATAAGCCGTTTTTTCACAAAATTTCGAATTAATTTGGACGATTTTTCAAATATCTTTCGAAATAAGCCGTTTTTTCACAAAATTTTGGCTTATTTTTGAAGATTTTTCAAATATCTTTCTAAATAAGCGTTTTTTCACAAAATTTCGGCATAATTTGGAAGATTTTTCAAATATATTTCGAAATAAGCCGTTTTTTCACAAATTTCGGCATAATTTGGAAGATTATTCAAATATCTTTCCAAATAAGCCGTTTTTTCACAAATTTCGGCATAATTTGGAAGATTATTCAAATATCTTTCGAAATAAGCCGTCTTTTCACAAAATTTCGGCATCATTTGGAAGATTTTACAAAAATGTTTCGAAATAAGCCGTTTTTTGCCACTATTTCGGCTTATTTGGGAAGATTTTTCAAATATCTTTCTAAATAAGCCGTTTTTTCACAAAATTTCGGCATAATTTGGAAGATTTTTCAAATATCTTTCGAAATAAGCCGTTTTCTCACAAAATGTCGGGTTATTTTGGAAGATTCTTCAAATATCTTTGAAATAAGCCGTTTTTTCACAAAATTTCGGAATATTTTGGGCGATTTTTCAAATATCTTTCGAAATAAACCGTTTTTTCACAAAATTTCGGCTTAATTTGGACGATTTTTCAAATATCTTTCGAAATAAGCCGTTTTCTCACAAAATGTCGGGTTATTTTGGAAGACTTTTCAAATATCTTTCGAAATAAGCCGTTTTTTCACAAAATTTCGAAATATTTTGGGCGATTCTTCAAATATCTTTCGAAATAAGCCGTTTTTTCTTAAAATTTTGGCATATTTTGGAAGATTTTTTAAATACCTTTCGATATAAGCCGTTTTTTCACAAAATTTCGGCATCATTTGGAAGATTTTACAAAAATGTTTCGAAATAAGCCGTTTATTGCCACTATTTCGGCTTATTTGGGAAGATTTTTCAAATATCTTTCTAAATAAGCCGTTTTTTCACAAAATTTCGGCATAATTTGGAAGATTTTTCAAATATCTTTCGAAATAAGCCGTTTTTTCACAAAACTTCGGCATAATTTGGAAGATTATTCAAATATCTTTCCAAATAAGCCGTTTTTTCACAAATTTCGGCATAATTTGGAAGATTATTCAAATATCTTTCCAAATAAGCCGTTTTTTCACAAAATTGTGGCTTATTTTGGAAGATTTTTCAAATATCTTTCGAAATAAGCCGTCTTTTCACAAAATTTCGGCATCATTTGGAAGATTTTACAAAAATGTTTCGAAATAAGCCGTTTTTTGCCACTATTTCGGCTTATTTGGGAAGATTTTTCAAATATCTTTCTAAATAAGCCGTTTTTTCACAAAATTTCGGCATAATTTGGAAGATTTTTCAAATATCTTTCGAAATAAGCCGTTTTCTCACAAAATGTCGGGTTATTTTGGAAGATTCTTCAAATATCTTTGAAATAAGCCGTTTTTTCACAAAATTTCGGAATATTTTGGGCGATTTTTCAAATATCTTTCGAAATAAACCGTTTTTTCACAAAATTTCGGCTTAATTTGGACGATTTTTCAAATATCTTTCGAAATAAGCCGTTTTCTCACAAAATGTCGGGTTATTTTGGAAGACTTTTCAAATATCTTTCGAAATAAGCCGTTTTTTCACAAAATTTCGAAATATTTTGGGCGATTCTTCAAATATCTTTCGAAATAAGCCGTTTTTTCTTAAAATTTTGGCATATTTTGGAAGATTTTTTAAATACCTTTCGATATAAGCCGTTTTTTCACAAAATTTCGGCATCATTTGGAAGATTTTACAAAAATGTTTCGAAATAAGCCGTTTATTGCCACTATTTCGGCTTATTTGGGAAGATTTTTCAAATATCTTTCTAAATAAGCCGTTTTTTCACAAAATTTCGGCATAATTTGGAAGATTTTTCAAATATCTTTCGAAATAAGCCGTTTTTTCACAAAACTTCGGCATAATTTGGAAGATTATTCAAATATCTTTCGAAAAAAGCCGTCTTTTCACAAAATTTCGGCATCATTTGGAAGATTTTTCAAAAATGTTTCGAAATAAGCCGTTTTTTGCCACTATTTCGGCTTATTTGGGAAAATGTTTCAAATATCATTCGATATAAGCCTTTTTTTGCCACTATGTCGGTTTATTTTGGACGATTTTTCAAATATCTTTATAAATAAGCCGTTTTTTCACAAAATTTCGGCTTATTTTGGAAGATTTTTCAAATATCTTTCGAAATAAGCCGTTTTTTGCCACTATTTCGGTTTATTTAGGAAGACTTTTCAAATATCTTTCGAAATAAGCCGTTTTTTCACAAAATTTCGAAATATTTTGGGCTATTCTTCAAATATCTTTCGAAATAAGCCGTTTTTTCACAAAATTTTGGCTTATTTTGGAAGATTTTTCAAATACCTTTCGAAATAAGCCGTCTTTTCACAAAATTTCGGCATCATTTGGAAGATTTTACAAAAATGTTTCGAAATAAGCCGTTTTTTGCCACTATTTCGGCTTATTTGGGAAGATTTTTCAAATATCTTTCTAAATAAGCCGTTTTTTCACAAAATTTCGGCATAATTTGGAAGATTTTTCAAATATCTTTCGAAATAAGCCGTTTTCTCACAAAATGTCGGGTTATTTTGGAAGATTCTTCAAATATCTTTCGAAATAAGCCGTTTTTTCACAAAATTTCGGAATATTTTGGGCGATTTTTCAAATATCTTTCGAAATAAACCGTTTTTTCACAAAATTTCGGCTTAATTTGGACGATTTTTCAAATATCTTTCGAAATAAGCCGTTTTCTCACAAAATGTCGGGTTATTTTGGAAGACTTTTCAAATATCTTTCGAAATAAGCCGTTTTTTCAGAAAATTTCGGAATATTTTGGGCGATTTTTCAAATATCATTCGAAATAAGCCGTTTTTTCACAAAATTTCGAATTAATTTGGACGATTTTTCAAATATCTTTCGAAATAAGCCGTTTTTTCACAAAATTTTGGCTTATTTTTGAAGATTTTTCAAATATCTTTCTAAATAAGCGTTTTTTCACAAAATTTCGGCATAATTTGGAAGATTTTTCAAATATATTTCGAAATAAGCCGTTTTTTCACAAATTTCGGCATAATTTGGAAGATTATTCAAATATCTTTCCAAATAAGCCGTTTTTTCACAAAATTGTGGCTTATTTTGGAAGATTTTTTAAATATCTTTCGAAATAAGCCGTCTTTTCACAAAATTTCGGCATCATTAGGAAGATTTTTCAAAAATGTTTCGAAATAAGCCGTTTTTTGCCACTATTTCGGCATATTTGGGAAGATTTTTCAAATATCTTTCAAAATAAGCCGTTTTTTCACAAAATTTCGGCATAATTTGGAAGATTTTTCAAATATCTTTCGAAATAAGCCGTTTTTTCACAAAACTTCGGCATAATTTGGAAGATTATTCAAATATCTTTCGAAAAAAGCCGTCTTTTCACAAAATTTCGGCATCATTTGGAAGATTTTTCAAAAATGTTTCGAAATAAGCCGTTTCTTGCCACTATTTCGGCTTATTTGGGAAAATTTTTCAAATATCATTCGATATAAGCCTTTTTTTGTCACTATGTCGGTTTATTTTGGAAGATTTTTCAAATATCTTTCAAAATAAGCCGTTTTTTCACAAAATTTTGGCATAATTTGGAAGATTTTTCAAATATCTTTCGAAATAAGCCGTTTTTTCACAAAATTTTGGCTTATTTTGGAAGATTTTTCAAATATCTTTCGAAATAAGCCGTCTTTTCACAAAATTTCGGCATCATTTGGAAGATTTTACAAAAATGTTTCGAAATAAGCCGTTTATTGCCACTATTTCGGCTTATTTGGGAAGATTTTTCAAATATCTTTCTAAATAAGCCGTTTTTTCACAAAATTTCGGCATAATTTGGAAGATTTTTCAAATATCTTTCGAAATAAGCCGTTTTTTCACAAAACTTCGGCATAATTTGGAAGATTATTCAAATATCTTTCGAAAAAAGCCGTCTTTTCACAAAATTTCGGCATCATTTGGAAGATTTTTCAAAAATGTTTCGAAATAAGCCGTTTTTTGCCACTATTTCGGCTTATTTGGGAAAATTTTTCAAATATCATTCGATATAAGCCTTTTTTGCCACTATGTCGGTTTATTTTGGACGATTTTTCAAATATCTTTCTAAATAAGCCGTTTTTTCACAAAATTTCGGCTTATTTTGGAAGATTTTTCAAATATCTTTCGAAATAAGCCGTTTTTTGCCACTATTTCGGTTTATTTAGGAAGACTTTTCAAATATCTTTCGAAATAAGCCGTTTTTTCACAAAATTTCGAAATATTTTGGGCGATTCTTCAAATATCTTTCGAAATAAGCCGTTTTTTCACAAAATTTTGGCTTATTTTGGAAGACTTTTCAAATATCTTTCGAAATAAGCCGTTTTTTCACAAAATTTCGAAATATTTTGGGCGATTCTTCAAATATCTTTCGAAATAAGCCGTTTTCTCACAAAATGTCGGGTTATTTTGGAAGATTCTTCAAATATCTTTGAAATAAGCCGTTTTTTCACAAAATTTCGGAATATTTTGGGCGATTTTTCAAATATCTTTCGAAATAAACCGTTTTTTCACAAAATTTCGGCTTAATTTGGACGATTTTTCAAATATCTTTCGAAATAAGCCGTTTTCTCACAAAATGTCGGGTTATTTTGGAAGACTTTTCAAATATCTTTCGAAATAAGCCGTTTTTTCACAAAATTTCGAAATATTTTGGGCGATTCTTCAAATATCTTTCGAAATAAGCCGTTTTTTCTTAAAATTTTGGCTTATTTTGGAAGATTTTTTAAATACCTTTCGATATAAGCCGTTTTTTCACAAAATTTCGGCATCATTTGGAAGATTTTACAAAAATGTTTCGAAATAAGCCGTTTATTGCCACTATTTCGGCTTATTTGGGAAGATTTTTTAAATATCTTTCTAAATAAGCGGTTTTTTCACAAAATTTCGGCATAATTTGGAAGATTTTTCAAATTTCTTTCGAAATAAGCCGTTTTTTCACAAAACTTCGGCATAATTTGGAAGATTATTCAAATATCTTTCGAAAAAAGCCGTCTTTTCACAAAATTTCGGCATCATTTGGAAGATTTTTCAAAAATGTTTCGAAATAAGCCGTTTTTTGCCACTATTTCGGCTTATTTGGGAAAATTTTTCAAATATCATTCGATATAAGCCTTTTTTTGCCACTATGTCGGTTTATTTTGGACGATTTTTCAAATATCATTCTAAATAAGCCGTTTTTTCACAAAATTTCGGCTTATTTTGGAAGATTTTTCAAATATCTTTCGAAATAAGCCGTTTTTTGCCACTATTTCGGTTTATTTAGGAAGACTTTTCAAATATCTTTCGAAATAAGCCGTTTTTTCACAAAATTTCGAAATATTTTGGGCGATTCTTCAAATATCTTTCGAAATAAGCCGTTTTTTCACAAAATTTTGGCTTATTTTGGAGGATTTTTCAAATATCTTTCGAAATAAGCCGTCTTTTCACAAAATTTCGGCATCATTTGGAAGATTTTACAAAAATGTTTCGAAATAAGCCGTTTTTTGCCACTATTTCGGCTTATTTGGGAAGATTTTTCAAATATCTTTCTAAATAAGCCGTTTTTTCACAAAATTTCGGCATAATTTGGAAGATTCTTCAAATATCTTTGAAATAAGCCGTTTTTTCACAAAATTTCGGAATATTTTGGGCGATTTTTCAAATATCTTTCGAAATAAACCGTTTTTTCACAAAATTTCGGCTTAATTTGGACGATTTTTCAAATATCTTTCGAAATAAGCCGTTTTCTCACAAAATGTCGGGTTATTTTGGAAGACTTTTCAAATATCTTTCGAAATAAGCCGTTTTTTCACAAAATTTCGAAATATTTTGGGCGATTCTTCAAATATCTTTCGAAATAAGCCGTTTTTTCTTAAAATTTTGGCTTATTTTGGAAGATTTTTTAAATACCTTTCGATATAAGCCGTTTTTTCACAAAATTTCGGCATCATTTGGAAGATTTTACAAAAATGTTTCGAAATAAGCCGTTTATTGCCACTATTTCGGCTTATTTGGGAAGATTTTTCAAATATCTTTCTAAATAAGCCGTTTTTTCACAAAATTTCGGCATAATTTGGAAGATTTTTCAAATATCTTTCGAAATAAGCCGTTTTTTCACAAAACTTCGGCATAATTTGGAAGATTATTCAAATATCTTTCGAAATAAGCCGTTTTTTCTTAAAATTTTGGCTTATTTTGGAAGATTTTTTAAATACCTTTCGATATAAGCCGTTTTTTCACAAAATTTCGGCATCATTTGGAAGATTTTACAAAAATGTTTCGAAATAAGCCGTTTATTGCCACTATTTCGGCTTATTTGGGAAGATTTTTCAAATATCTTTCTAAATAAGCCGTTTTTTCACAAAATTTCGGCATAATTTGGAAGATTTTTCAAATATCTTTCGAAATAAGCCGTTTTTTCACAAAACTTCGGCATAATTTGGAAGATTATTCAAATATCTTTCGAAAAAAGCCGTCTTTTCACAAAATTTCGGCATCATTTGGAAGATTTTTCAAAAATGTTTCGAAATAAGCCGTTTTTTGCCACTATTTCGGCTTATTTGGGAAAATTTTTCAAATATCATTCGATATAAGCCTTTTTTTGCCACTATGTCGG
This sequence comes from Pachydiplax longipennis, assembly GCA_036926295.1. NCBI lineage: Eukaryota > Metazoa > Arthropoda > Insecta > Odonata > Libellulidae > Pachydiplax > Pachydiplax longipennis. The sequence goes on along the minus strand of JAVFKF010000024.1, from coordinate 3,557,269 downwards.
TTTATTTTGGACGATTTTTCAAATATCTTTCTAAATAAGCCGTTTTTTCACAAAATTTCGGCTTATTTTGGAAGATTTTTCAAATATCTTTCGAAATAAGCCGTTTTTTGCCACTATTTCGGTTTATTTAGGAAGACTTTTCAAATATCTTTCGAAATAAGCCGTTTTTTCACAAAATTTCGAAATATTTTGGGCGATTCTTCAAATATCTTTCGAAATATGCCGTTTTTTCACAAAATTTTGGCTTATTTTGGAGGATTTTTCAAATATCTTTCGAAATAAGCCGTCTTTTCACAAAATTTCGGCATCATTTGGAAGATTTTACAAAAATGTTTCGAAATAAGACGTTTTTTGCCACTATTTCGGCTTATTTGGGAAGATTTTTCAAATATCTTTCTAAATAAGCCGTTTTTTCACAAAATTTCGGCATAATTTGGAAGATTTTTCAAATATCTTTCGAAATAAGCCGTTTTCTCACAAAATGTCGGGTTATTTTGGAAGATTCTTCAAATATCTTTGAAATAAGCCGTTTTTTCACAAAATTTCGGAATATTTTGGGCGATTTTTCAAATATCTTTCGAAATAAACCGTTTTTTCACAAAATTTCGGCTTAATTTGGACGATTTTTCAAATATCTTTCGAAATAAGCCGTTTTCTCACAAAATGTCGGGTTATTTTGGAAGACTTTTCAAATATCTTTCGAAATAAGCCGTTTTTTCACAAAATTTCGAAATATTTTGGGCGATTCTTCAAATATCTTTCGAAATAAGCCGTTTTTTCTTAAAATTTTGGCTTATTTTGGAAGATTTTTTAAATACCTTTCGATATAAGCCGTTTTTTCACAAAATTTCGGCATCATTTGGAAGATTTTACAAAAATGTTTCGAAATAAGCCGTTTTTTGCCACTATTTCGGCTTATTTGGGAAGATTTTTCAAATATCTTTCTAAATAAGCCGTTTTTTCACAAAATTTCGGCATAATTTGGAAGATTTTTCAAATATCTTTCGAAATAAGCCGTTTTTTCACAAAACTTCGGCATAATTTGGAAGATTATTCAAATATCTTTCGAAAAAAGCCGTCTTTTCACAAAATTTCGGCATCATTTGGAAGATTTTTCAAAAATGTTTCGAAATAAGCCGTTTTTTGCCACTATTTCGGCTTATTTGGGAAAATTTTTCAAATATCATTCGATATAAGCCTTTTTTGCCACTATGTCGGTTTATTTTGGACGATTTTTCAAATATCTTTCGAAATAAGCCGTTTTTTGCCACTATTTCGGTTTATTTAGGAAGACTTTTCAAATATCTTTCGAAATAAGCCGTTTTTTGCCACTATTTCGGTTTATTTAGGAAGACTTTTCAAATATCTTTCGAAATAAGCCGTTTTTTCACAAAATTTCGAAATATTTTGGGCGATTCTTCAAATATCTTTCGAAATAAGCCGTTTTTTCACAAAATTTTGGCTTATTTTGGAAGACTTTTCAAATATCTTTCGAAATAAGCCGTTTTTTCACAAAATTTCGAAATATTTTGGGCGATTCTTCAAATATCTTTCGAAATAAGCCGTTTTTTCACAAAATTTTGGCTTATTTTGGAGGATTTTTCAAATATCTTTCGAAATAAGCCGTCTTTTCACAAAATTTCGGCATCATTTGGAAGATTTTACAAAAATGTTTCGAAATAAGCCGTTTTTTGCCACTATTTCGGCTTATTTGGGAAGATTTTTCAAATATCTTTCTAAATAAGCCGTTTTTTCACAAAATTTCGGCATAATTTGGAAGATTTTTCAAATATCTTTCGAAATAAGCCGTTTTCTCACAAAATGTCGGGTTATTTTGGAAGATTCTTCAAATATCTTTGAAATAAGCCGTTTTTTCACAAAATTTCGGCTTAATTTGGACGATTTTTCAAATATCTTTCGAAATAAGCCGTTTTCTCACAAAATGTCGGGTTATTTTGGAAGACTTTTCAAATATCTTTCGAAATAAGCCGTTTTTTCACAAAATTTCGAAATATTTTGGGCGATTCTTCAAATATCTTTCGAAATAAGCCGTTTTTTCTTAAAATTTTGGCTTATTTTGGAAGATTTTTTAAATACCTTTCGATATAAGCCGTTTTTTCACAAAATTTCGGCATCATTTGGAAGATTTTACAAAAATGTTTCGAAATAAGCCGTTTATTGCCACTATTTCGGCTTATTTGGGAAGATTTTTTAAATATCTTTCTAAATAAGCCGTTTTTTCACAAAATTTCGGCATAATTTGGAAGATTTTTCAAATTTCTTTCGAAATAAGCCGTTTTTTCACAAAACTTCGGCATAATTTGGAAGATTATTCAAATATCTTTCGAAAAAAGCCGTCTTTTCACAAAATTTCGGCATCATTTGGAAGATTTTTCAAAAATGTTTCGAAATAAGCCGTTTTTTGCCACTATTTCGGCTTATTTGGGAAAATTTTTCAAATATCATTCGATATAAGCCTTTTTTTGCCACTATGTCGGTTTATTTTGGACGATTTTTCAAATATCATTCTAAATAAGCCGTTTTTTCACAAAATTTCGGCTTATTTTGGAAGATTTTTCAAATATCTTTCGAAATAAGCCGTTTTTTGCCACTATTTCGGTTTATTTAGGAAGACTTTTCAAATATCTTTCGAAATAAGCCGTTTTTTCACAAAATTTCGAAATATTTTGGGCGATTCTTCAAATATCTTTCGAAATAAGCCGTTTTTTCACAAAATTTTGGCTTATTTTGGAGGATTTTTCAAATATCTTTCGAAATAAGCCGTCTTTTCACAAAATTTCGGCATCATTTGGAAGATTTTACAAAAATGTTTCGAAATAAGCCGTTTTTTGCCACTATTTCGGCTTATTTGGGAAGATTTTTCAAATATCTTTCTAAATAAGCCGTTTTTTCACAAAATTTCGGCATAATTTGGAAGATTCTTCAAATATCTTTGAAATAAGCCGTTTTTTCACAAAATTTCGGAATATTTTGGGCGATTTTTCAAATATCTTTCGAAATAAACCGTTTTTTCACAAAATTTCGGCTTAATTTGGACGATTTTTCAAATATCTTTCGAAATAAGCCGTTTTCTCACAAAATGTCGGGTTATTTTGGAAGACTTTTCAAATATCTTTCGAAATAAGCCGTTTTTTCACAAAATTTCGAAATATTTTGGGCGATTCTTCAAATATCTTTCGAAATAAGCCGTTTTTTCTTAAAATTTTGGCTTATTTTGGAAGATTTTTTAAATACCTTTCGATATAAGCCGTTTTTTCACAAAATTTCGGCATCATTTGGAAGATTTTACAGAAATGTTTTTAAATAAGCCGTTTATTGCCACTATTTCGGCTTATTTGGGAAGATTTTTCAAATATCTTTCTAAATAAGCCGTTTTTTCACAAAATTTCGGCATAATTTGGAAGATTTTTCAAATATCTTTCGAAATAAGCCGTTTTTTCACAAAACTTCGGCATAATTTGGAAGATTATTCAAATATCTTTCGAAATAAGCCGTTTTTTCTTAAAATTTTGGCTTATTTTGGAAGATTTTTTAAATACCTTTCGATATAAGCCGTTTTTTCACAAAATTTCGGCATCATTTGGAAGATTTTACAAAAATGTTTCGAAATAAGCCGTTTATTGCCACTATTTCGGCTTATTTGGGAAGATTTTTCAAATATCTTTCTAAATAAGCCGATTTTTCACAAAATTTCGGCATAATTTGGAAGATTTTTCAAATATCTTTCGAAATAAGCCGTTTTTTCACAAAACTTCGGCATAATTTGGAAGATTATTCAAATATCTTTCGAAAAAAGCCGTCTTTTCACAAAATTTCGGCATCATTTGGAAGATTTTTCAAAAATGTTTCGAAATAAGCCGTTTTTTGCCACTATTTCGGCTTATTTGGGAAAATTTTTCAAATATCATTCGATATAAGCCTTTTTTGCCACTATGTCGGTTTATTTTGGACGATTTTTCAAATATCTTTCTAAATAAGCCGTTTTTTCACAAAATTTCGGCTTATTTTGGAAGATTTTTCAAATATCTTTCGAAATAAGCCGTTTTTTGCCACTATTTCGGTTTATTTAGGAAGACTTTTCAAATATCTTTCGAAATAAGCCGTTTTTTCACAAAATTTCGAAATATTTTGGGCGATTCTTCAAATATCTTTCGAAATAAGCCGTTTTTTCACAAAATTTTGGCTTATTTTGGAAGACTTTTCAAATATCTTTCGAAATAAGCCGTTTTTTCACAAAATTTCGAAATATTTTGGGCGATTCTTCAAATATCTTTCGAAATAAGCCGTTTTTTCACAAAATTTTGGCTTATTTTGGAGGATTTTTCAAATATCTTTCGAAATAAGCCGTCTTTTCACAAAATTTCGGCATCATTTGGAAGATTTTACAAAAATGTTTCGAAATAAGCCGTTTTTTGCCACTATTTCGGCTTATTTGGGAAGATTTTTCAAATATTTTTCTAAATAAGCCGTTTTTTCACAAAATTTCGGCATAATTTGGAAGATTTTTCAAATATCTTTCGAAATAAGCCGTTTTCTCACAAAATGTCGGGTTATTTTGGAAGATTCTTCAAATATCTTTGAAATAAGCCGTTTTTTCACAAAATTTCGGAATATTTTGGGCGATTTTTCAAATATCTTTCGAAATAAACCGTTTTTTCACAAAATTTCGGCTTAATTTGGACGATTTTTCAAATATCTTTAGAAATAAGCCGTTTTCTCACAAAATGTCGGGTTATTTTGGAAGACTTTTCAAATATCTTTCGAAATAAGCCGTTTTTTCACAAAATTTCGAAATATTTTGGGCGATTCTTCAAATATCTTTCGAAATAAGCCGTTTTTTCTTAAAATTTTGGCTTATTTTGGAAGATTTTTTAAATACCTTTCGATATAAGCCGTTTTTTCACAAAATTTCGGCATCATTTGGAAGATTTTACAAAAATGTTTCGAAATAAGCCGTTTATTGCCACTATTTCGGCTTATTTGGGAAGATTTTTCAAATATCTTTCTAAATAAGCCGTTTTTTCACAAAATTTCGGCATAATTTGGAAGATTTTTCAAATATCTTTCGAAATAAGCCGTTTTTTCACAAAACTTCGGCATAATTTGGAAGATTATTCAAATATCTTTCGAAAAAAGCCGTCTTTTCACAAAATTTCGGCATCATTTGGAAGATTTTTCAAAAATGTTTCGAAATAAGCCGTTTTTTGCCACTATTTCGGCTTATTTGGGAAAATTTTTCAAATATCATTCGATATAAGCCTTTTTTTGCCACTATGTCGGTTTATTTTGGACGATTTTTCAAATATCTTTATAAATAAGCCGTTTTTTCACAAAATTTCGGCTTATTTTGGAAGATTTTTCAAATATCTTTCGAAATAAGCCGTTTTTTGCCACTATTTCGGTTTATTTAGGAAGACTTTTCAAATATCTTTCGAAATAAGCCGTTTTTTCACAAAATTTCGAAATATTTTGGGCTATTCTTCAAATATCTTTCGAAATAAGCCGTTTTTTCACAAAATTTTGGCTTATTTTGGAAGATTTTTCAAATATCTTTCGAAATAAGCCGTCTTTTCACAAAATTTCGGCATCATTTGGAAGATTTTACAAAAATGTTTCGAAATAAGCCGTTTTTTGCCACTATTTCGGCTTATTTGGGAAGATTTTTCAAATATCTTTCTAAATAAGCCGTTTTTTCACAAAATTTCGGCATAATTTGGAAGATTTTTCAAATATCTTTCGAAATAAGCCGTTTTCTCACAAAATGTCGGGTTATTTTGGAAGATTCTTCAAATATCTTTCGAAATAAGCCGTTTTTTCACAAAATTTCGGAATATTTTGGGCGATTTTTCAAATATCTTTCGAAATAAACCGTTTTTTCACAAAATTTCGGCTTAATTTGGACGATTTTTCAAATATCTTTCGAAATAAGCCGTTTTCTCACAAAATGTCGGGTTATTTTGGAAGACTTTTCAAATATCTTTCGAAATAAGCCGTTTTTTCAGAAAATTTCGGAATATTTTGGGCGATTTTTCAAATATCATTCGAAATAAGCCGTTTTTTCACAAAATTTCGAATTAATTTGGACGATTTTTCAAATATCTTTCGAAATAAGCCGTTTTTTCACAAAATTTTGGCTTATTTTTGAAGTTTTTTCAAATATCTTTCTAAATAAGCGTTTTTTCACAAAATTTCGGCATAATTTGGAAGATTTTTCAAATATATTTCGAAATAAGCCGTTTTTTCACAAATTTCGGCATAATTTGGAAGATTATTCAAATATCTTTCCAAATAAGCCGTTTTTTCACAAATTTCGGCATAATTTGGAAGATTATTCAAATATCTTTCCAAATAAGCCGTTTTTTCACAAAATTGTGGCTTATTTTGGAAGATTTTTCAAATATCTTTCGAAATAAGCCGTCTTTTCACAAAATTTCGGCATCATTTGGAAGATTTTACAAAAATGTTTCGAAATAAGCCGTTTTTTGCCACTATTTCGGCTTATTTGGGAAGATTTTTCAAATATCTTTCTAAATAAGCCGTTTTTTCACAAAATTTCGGCATAATTTGGAAGATTTTTCAAATATCTTTCGAAATAAGCCGTTTTCTCACAAAATGTCGGGTTATTTTGGAAGATTCTTCAAATATCTTTGAAATAAGCCGTTTTTTCACAAAATTTCGGAATATTTTGGGCGATTTTTCAAATATCTTTCGAAATAAACCGTTTTTTCACAAAATTTCGGCTTAATTTGGACGATTTTTCAAATATCTTTCGAAATAAGCCGTTTTCTCACAAAATGTCGGGTTATTTTGGAAGACTTTTCAAATATCTTTCGAAATAAGCCGTTTTTTCACAAAATTTCGAAATATTTTGGGCGATTCTTCAAATATCTTTCGAAATAAGCCGTTTTTTCTTAAAATTTTGGCTTATTTTGGAAGATTTTTTAAATACCTTTCGATATAAGCCGTTTTTTCACAAAATTTCGGCATCATTTGGAAGATTTTACAAAAATGTTTCGAAATAAGCCGTTTATTGCCACTATTTCGGCTTATTTGGGAAGATTTTTCAAATATCTTTCTAAATAAGCCGTTTTTTCACAAAATTTCGGCATAATTTGGAAGATTTTTCAAATATCTTTCGAAATAAGCCGTTTTTTCACAAAACTTCGGCATAATTTGGAAGATTATTCAAATATCTTTCGAAAAAAGCCGTCTTTTCACAAAATTTCGGCATCATTTGGAAGATTTTTCAAAAATGTTTCGAAATAAGCCGTTTTTTGCCACTATTTCGGCTTATTTGGGAAAATTTTTCAAATATCATTCGATATAAGTCTTTTTTCCACTATGTCGGTTTATTTTGGACGATTTTTCAAATATCTTTCTAAATAAGCCGTTTTTTACAAAATTTCGGATTATTTTGGAAGATTTTTCAAATATCTTTCGAAATAAGCCGTTTTTTGCCACTATTTCGGTTTATTTAGGAAGACTTTTCAAATATCTTTCGAAATAAGCCGTTTTTTCACAAAATTTCGAAATATTTTGGGCTATTCTTCAAATATCTTTCGAAATAAGCCGTTTTTTCACAAAATTGTGGCTTATTTTGGAAGATTTTTCAAATATCTTTCGAAATAAGCCGTCTTTTCACAAAATTTCGGCATCATTTGGAAGATTTTACAAAAATGTTTCGAAATAAGCCGTTTTTTGCCACTATTTCGGCTTATTTGGGAAGATTTTTCAAATATCTTTCTAAATAAGCCGTTTTTTCACAAAATTTCGGCATAATTTGGAAGATTTTTCAAATATCTTTCGAAATAAGCCGTTTTCTCACAAAATGTCGGGTTATTTTGGAAGATTCTTCAAATATCTTTCGAAATAAGCCGTTTTTTCACAAAATTTCGGAATATTTTGGGCGATTTTTCAAATATCTTTCGAAATAAACCGTTTTTTCACAAAATTTCGGCTTAATTTGGACGATTTTTCAAATATCTTTCGAAATAAGCCGTTTTCTCACAAAATGTCGGGTTATTTTGGAAGACTTTTCAAATATCTTTCGAAATAAGCCGTTTTTTCAGGAAATTTCGGAATATTTTGGGCGATTTTTCAAATATCATTCGAAATAAGCCATTTTTTCACAAAATTTCGAATTAATTTGGACGATTTTTCAAATATCTTTCGAAATAAGCCGTTTTTTCACAAAATTTTGGCTTATTTTTGAAGATTTTTCAAATATCTTTCTAAATAAGCGTTTTTTCACAAAATTTCGGCATAATTTGGAAGATTTTTCAAATATATTTCGAAATAAGCCGTTTTTTCACAAATTTCGGCATAATTTGGAAGATTATTCAAATATCTTTCCAAATAAGCCGTTTTTTCACAAAATTGTGGCTTATTTTGGAAGATTTTTTAAATATCTTTCGAAATAAGCCGTCTTTTCACAAAATTTCGGCATCATTAGGAAGATTTTTCAAAAATGTTTCGAAATAAGCCGTTTTTTGCCACTATTTCGGCATATTTGGGAAGATTTTTCAAATATCTTTCTAAATAAGCCGTTTTTTCACAAAATTTCGGCATAATTTGGAAGATTTTTCAAATATCTTTCGAAATAAGCCGTTTTTTCACAAAACTTCGGCATAATTTGGAAGATTATTCAAATATCTTTCGAAAAAAGCCGTCTTTTCACAAAATTTCGGCATCATTTGGAAGATTTTTCAAAAATGTTTCGAAATAAGCCGTTTCTTGCCACTATTTCGGCTTATTTGGGAAAATTTTTCAAATATCATTCGATATAAGCCTTTTTTTGTCACTATGTCGGTTTATTTTGGACGATTTTTCAAATATCTTTCTAAATAAGCCGTTTTTTCACAAAATTTCGGCTTATTTTGGAAGATTTTTCAAATATCTTTCGAAATAAGCCGTCTTTTCACAAAATTTCGGCATAATTTGGAAGATTTTTCAAATATCTTTCGAAATAAGCCGTTTTCTCACAAAATGTCGGGTTATTTTGGAAGATTCTTCAAATATCTTTGAAATAAGCCGTTTTTTCACAAAATTTCGGAATATTTTGGGCGATTTTTCAAATATCTTTCGAAATAAACCGTTTTTTCACAAAATTTCGGCTTAATTTGGACGATTTTTCAAATATCTTTAGAAATAAGCCGTTTTCTCACAAAATGTCGGGTTATTTTGGAAGACTTTTCAAATATCTTTCGAAATAAGCCGTTTTTTCACAAAATTTCGAAATATTTTGGGCGATTCTTCAAATATCTTTCGAAATAAGCCGTTTTTTCTTAAAATTTTGGCTTATTTTGGAAGATTTTTTAAATACCTTTCGATATAAGCCGTTTTTTCACAAAATTTCGGCATCATTTGGAAGATTTTACAAAAATGTTTCGAAATAAGCCGTTTATTGCCACTATTTCGGCTTATTTGGGAAGATTTTTCAAATATCTTTCTAAATAAGCCGTTTTTTCACAAAATTTCGGCATAATTTGGAAGATTTTTCAAATATCTTTCGAAATAAGCCGTTTTTTCACAAAACTTCGGCATAATTTGGAAGATTATTCAAATATCTTTCGAAAAAAGCCGTCTTTTCACAAAATTTCGGCATCATTTGGAAGATTTTTCAAAAATGTTTCGAAATAAGCCGTTTTTTGCCACTATTTCGGCTTATTTGGGAAAATTTTTCAAATATCATTCGATATAAGCCTTTTTTTGCCACTATGTCGGTTTATTTTGGACGATTTTTCAAATATCTTTCTAAATAAGCCGTTTTTTCACAAAATTTCGGCTTATTTTGGAAGATTTTTCAAATATCTTTCGAAATAAGCCGTTTTTTGCCACTATTTCGGTTTATTTAGGAAGACTTTTCAAATATCTTTCGAAATAAGCCGTTTTTTCACAAAATTTCGAAATATTTTGGGCTATTCTTCAAATATCTTTCGAAATAAGCCGTTTTTTCACAAAATTTTGGCTTATTTTGGAAGATTTTTCAAATATCTTTCGAAATAAGCCGTCTTTTCACAAAATTTCGGCATCATTTGGAAGATTTTACAAAAATGTTTCGAAATAAGCCGTTTTTTGCCACTATTTCGGCTTATTTGGGAAGATTTTTCAAATATCTTTCTAAATAAGCCGTTTTTTCACAAAATTTCGGCATAATTTGGAAGATTTTTCAAATATCTTTCGAAATAAGCCGTTTTCTCACAAAATGTCGGGTTATTTTGGAAGATTCTTCAAATATCTTTCGAAATAAGCCGTTTTTTCACAAAATTTCGGAATATTTTGGGCGATTTTTCAAATATCTTTCGAAATAAACCGTTTTTTCACAAAATTTCGGCTTAATTTGGACGATTTTTCAAATATCTTTCGAAATAAGCCGTTTTCTCACAAAATGTCGGGTTATTTTGGAAGACTTTTCAAATATCTTTCGAAATAAGCCGTTTTTTCAGAAAATTTCGGAATATTTTGGGCGATTTTTCAAATATCATTCGAAATAAGCCGTTTTTTCACAAAATTTCGAATTAATTTGGACGATTTTTCAAATATCTTTCGAAATAAGCCGTTTTTTCACAAAATTTTGGCTTATTTTTGAAGTTTTTTCAAATATCTTTCTAAATAAGCGTTTTTTCACAAAATTTCGGCATAATTTGGAAGATTTTTCAAATATATTTCGAAATAAGCCGTTTTTTCACAAATTTCGGCATAATTTGGAAGATTATTCAAATATCTTTCCAAATAAGCCGTTTTTTCACAAATTTCGGCATAATTTGGAAGATTATTCAAATATCTTTCCAAATAAGCCGTTTTTTCACAAAATTGTGGCTTATTTTGGAAGATTTTTCAAATATCTTTCGAAATAAGCCGTCTTTTCACAAAATTTCGGCATCATTTGGAAGATTTTACAAAAATGTTTCGAAATAAGCCGTTTTTTGCCACTATTTCGGCTTATTTGGGAAGATTTTTCAAATATCTTTCTAAATAAGCCGTTTTTTCACAAAATTTCGGCATAATTTGGAAGATTTTTCAAATATCTTTCGAAATAAGCCGTTTTCTCACAAAATGTCGGGTTATTTTGGAAGATTCTTCAAATATCTTTGAAATAAGCCGTTTTTTCACAAAATTTCGGAATATTTTGGGCGATTTTTCAAATATCTTTCGAAATAAACCGTTTTTTCACAAAATCTCGGCTTAATTTGGACGATTTTTCAAATATCTTTCGAAATAAGCCGTTTTCTCACAAAATGTCGGGTTATTTTGGAAGACTTTTCAAATATCTTTCGAAATAAGCCGTTTTTTCACAAAATTTCGAAATATTTTGGGCGATTCTTCAAATATCTTTCGAAATAAGCCGTTTTTTCTTAAAATTTTGGCTTATTTTGGAAGATTTTTTAAATACCTTTCGATATAAGCCGTTTTTTCACAAAATTTCGGCATAATTTGGAAGATTTTACAAAAATGTTTCGAAATAAGCCGTTTATTGCCACTATTTCGGCTTATTTGGGAAGATTTTTCAAATATCTTTCTAAATAAGCCGTTTTTTCACAAAATTTCGGCATAATTTGGAAGATTTTTCAAATATCTTTCGAAATAAGCCGTTTTTTCACAAAACTTCGGCATAATTTGGAAGATTATTCAAATATCTTTCGAAAAAAGCCGTCTTTTCACAAAATTTCGGCATCATTTGGAAGATTTTTCAAAAATGTTTCGAAATAAGCCGTTTTTTGCCACTATTTCGGCTTATTTGGGAAAATTTTTCAAATATCATTCGATATAAGTCTTTTTTCCACTATGTCGGTTTATTTTGGACGATTTTTCAAATATCTTTCTAAATAAGCCGTTTTTTCACAAAATTTCGGCTTATTTTGGAAGATTTTTCAAATATCTTTCGAAATAAGCCGTTTTTTGCCACTATTTCGGATTATTTAGGAAGACTTTTCAAATATCTTTCGAAATAAGCCGTTTTTTCACAAAATTTCGAAATATTTTGGGCTATTCTTCAAATATCTTTCGAAATAAGCCGTTTTTTCACAAAATTGTGGCTTATTTTGGAAGATTTTTCAAATATCTTTCGAAATAAGCCGTTTTTTGCCACTATTTCGGCTTCTTTGCGACGATTTTTCAAAAATGTTTCGAAATAAGCCGTTTTTTGCCACTATTTCGGCTTATTTGGGAAGTTTTTTCAAATATCTTTCGAAATAAGCCGTTTTTTCACAAAATTTCGGCATAATTTGGACGATATTTCAAATATCTTTCGAAATAAGCCGTTTTTTCAGAAAATTTCGGAATATTTTGGGCGATTTTTCAAATATCATTCGAAATAAACCGTTTTTTCACAAAATTTCGAAATAATTTGGACGATTTTTCAAATATCTTTCGAAATAAGCCGTTTTCTCACAAAATGTCGGGTTATTTTGGAAGACTTTTCAAATATCTTTCGAAATAAGCCGTTTTTTCAGAAAATTTCGGAATATTTTGGGCGATTTTTCAAATATCATTCGAAATAAGCCATTTTTTCACAAAATTTCGAATTAATTTGGACGATTTTTCAAATATCTTTCGAAATAAGCCGTTTTTTCACAAAATTTTGGCTTATTTTTGAAGATTTTTCAAATATCTTTCTAAATAAGCGTTTTTTCACAAAATTTCGGCATAATTTGGAAGATTTTTCAAATATATTTCGAAATAAGCCGTTTTTTCACAAATTTCGGCATAATTTGGAAGATTATTCAAATATCTTTCCAAATAAGCCGTTTTTTCACAAAATTGTGGCTTATTTTGGAAGATTTTTTAAATATCTTTCGAAATAAGCCGTCTTTTCACAAAATTTCGGCATCATTAGGAAGATTTTTCAAAAATGTTTCGAAATAAGCCGTTTTTTGCCACTATTTCGGCATATTTGGGAAGATTTTTCAAATATCTTTCTAAATAAGCCGTTTTTTCACAAAATTTCGGCATAATTTGGAAGATTTTTCAAATATCTTTCGAAATAAGCCGTTTTTTCACAAAACTTCGGCATAATTTGGAAGATTATTCAAATATCTTTCGAAAAAAGCCGTCTTTTCACAAAATTTCGGCATCATTTGGAAGATTTTTCAAAAATGTTTCGAAATAAGCCGTTTCTTGCCACTATTTCGGCTTATTTGGGAAAATTTTTCAAATATCATTCGATATAAGCCTTTTTTTGTCACTATGTCGGTTTATTTTGGACGATTTTTCAAATATCTTTCTAAATAAGCCGTTTTTTCACAAAATTTCGGCTTATTTTGGAAGATTTTTCAAATATCTTTCGAAATAAGCCATTTTTTGCCACTATTTCGGTTTATTTAGGAAGACTTTTCAAATATCTTTCGAAATAAGCCGTTTTTTCACAAAATTTCGAAATATTTTGGGCGATTCTTCATATATCTTTCGAAATAAGCCGTTTTTTCACAAAATTTTGGCTTATTTTGGAAGATTTTTCAAATATCTTTCGAAATAAGCCGTCTTTTCACAAAATTTCGGCATCATTTGGAAGATTTTACAAAAATGTTTCGAAATAAGCCGTTTATTGCCACTATTTCGGCTTATTTGGGTAGATTTTTCAAATATCTTTCTAAATAAGCCGTTTTTTCACAAATTTTCGGCATAATTTGAAAGATTTTTCAAATATCTTTCGAAATAAGCCGTTTTTTCACAAAACTTCGGCATAATTTGGAAGATTATTCAAATATCTTTCGAAAAAAGCCGTCTTTTCACAAAATTTCGGCATCATTTGGAAGATTTTTCAAAAATGTTTCGAAATAAGCCGTTTTTTGCCACTATTTCGGCTTATTTGGGAAAATGTTTCAAATATCATTCGATATAAGCCTTTTTTTGCCACTATGTCGGTTTATTTTGGACGATTTTTCAAATATCTTTCTAAATAAGCCGTTTTTTCACAAAATTTTGGCTTATTTTGGAAGATTTTTCAAATATCTTTCGAAATAAGCCGTTTTTTGCCACTATTTCGGTTTATTTAGGAAGACTTTTCAAATATCTTTCGAAATAAGCCGTTTTTTCACAAAATTTCGAAATATTTTGGGCGATTCTTCAAATATCTTTCGAAATAAGCCGTTTTTTCACAAAATTTTGGCTTATTTTGGAAGATTTTTCAAATATCTTTCTAAATAAGCCGTTTTTTCACAAAATTTCGGCATAATTTGGAAGATTTTTCAAATATCTTTCAAAATAAACCGTTTTCTCACAAAATGTCGGGTTATTTTGGAAGATTCTTCAAATATCTTTCGAAATAAGCCGTTTTTTCACAAAATTTCGGAATATTTTGGGCGATTTTTCAAATATCTTTCGAAATAAACCGTTTTTTCACAAAATTTCGGCTTAATTTGGACGATTTTTCAAATATCTTTCGAAATAAGCCGTTTTCTCACAAAATGTCGGGTTATTTTGGAAGACTTTTCAAATATCTTTCGAAATAAGCCGTTTTTTCACAAAATTTCGAAATATTTTGGGCGATTCTTCAAATATCTTTCGAAATAAACCGTTTTTTCTTAAAATTTTGGCTTATTTTGGAAGATTTTTTAAATACCTTTCGATATAAGCCGTTTTTTCACAAAATTTCGGCATAATTTGGAAGATTTTTCAAAAATCTTTCGAAATAAGCCGTTTTTTCCCACTATTTCGGCTTATTTGGGAAGATTTGTCAAATATCTTTCTAAATATGCCGTTTTTTCACAAAATTTCGGCATAATTTGGAAGATTATTCAAATATCTTTCGAAATAAGCCGTTTTTGCCACTATTACGGATTATCTTTTACGATATTTCAAATATCATTCGAAATATGCCGTTTTCTCAAAAAATGTCGGGTTATTTTGGAAGATTTTTCAAATATCTTTCGAAATAAGCCGTTTTTTCACAAAATTTCGGAATATTTTGGGCGATTTCTCAAAAATCTTTCGAAATAAGCAGTTTTTTCACAAAATTTCGGCTTAATTTGGAGGATTTTTCAAATATCTTTCTAAATAACACGTTTTTTCACAAAATTTCGGCTTATTTTGGGAGATTTTTTAAATACCTTTCGAAATAAGCCGTTTTTTGACACTATTTCGGCTTCTTTGGGAGGTTTTTTCAAATATCTTTCGAAAGAAGCCGTTTTTTGCCACTATTTCGGTTTATTTTGGACGATTCTTCAAATATCTTTCTAAATAAGCCGTTTTTTCACAAAATTTTGGCTTATTTTTGAAGATTTTTAAAATATCTTTCTAAATAAGCCGTTTTTTCACAAAATTTCGGCATAATTTGGAAGATTTTTCAAATATCTTTCGAAATAAGCCGTTTTTTCACAAAACTTTGGCATAATTTGGAAGATTATTCAAATATCTTTAGAAATAAACCGTTTCTTTACAAAATTTTGGCTTATTTTGGAAGATTTTTCAAATATCTTTCGAAATAAGCCGTCTTTTCACAAAATTTCGGCATCATTAGGAAGATTTTTCAAAAATGTTTCGAAATAAGCCGTTTTTTGCCACTATTTCGGCTTATTTGGGAAGATTTTTCAAATATCTTTCAAAATAAGCCGTTTTTTCACAAAATTTCGGCATAATTTGGAAGATTTTTCAAATATCTTTCGAAATAAGCCGTTTTTTCACAAAATTTTGGCTTATTTTGGAAGATTTTTCAAATATCTTTGGAAAAAGCCATATTTTGGCACTATTTCGGCTTATTTGGGAAGATTTTTCAAATATCTTTCGAAATAAGCCGTTTTTTCACAAAATTTTGGCTTATTTTGGAAGATTTTTCAAATATCTTTGGAAAAAGCCATATTTTGGCACTATTTCGGCTTATTTGGGAAGATTTTTCAAATATCTTTCGAAATAAGCCGTTTTTGCCACTATTACGGATTATCTTTTACGATATTTCAAATATCATTCGAAATAAGCCGTTTTCTCACAAAATGTCGGGTTACTTGGAAGATTTTTCAAATATCTTTCGATATAAGCCGTTTTTTCCCAAAATTTCGGAATATTTTGGGCGATTTCTCAAATATCTTTCGAAATAAGCCGTTTTTTCACAAAATTTCGGCTTAATTTGGACGATTTTTCAAATATCTTTCGAAATAAGCCGTTTTTTCACAAAATTTTGGCTTATTTTGGAAGATTTTTCAAATACCTTTCGAAATAAGCCGTTTTTTTGCCACTATTTCGGCTTCTTTGGGAGGATTTTTCAAATATCTTTCGAAATAAGCCGTTTTTTGCCACTATTTCGGCTTCTTTGAGAAGATTTTTCAAATATCTTTATAGATAAGCCCTTTTTTCACAAAATTTCGGCATAATTTGGAAGATTTTTCAAATATCTTTCGAAATAAGCCGTTTTTTGCCACAATCTCGGATTATCTTTTACGATATTTGAAATATCATTCGAAATAAGCCGTTATCTCACAAAATGTCGGGTTATTTGCAAGATTTTTCAAATATCTTTCGATATAAGCCGTTTTATCCCAAAATTTCGGAATATTTTGGGCGATTTCTCAAATATCTTTAGAAATAAACCGTTTCTTTACAAAATTTTGGCTTATTTTGGAAGATTTTTCAAATATCTTTCGAAATAAGCCGTCTTTTCACAAAATTTCGGCATCATTAGGAAGATTTTTCAAAAATGTTTCGAAATAAGCCGTTTTTTGCCACTATTTCGGCTTATTTGGGAAGATTTTTCAAATATCTTTCAAAATAAGCCGTTTTTTCACAAAATTTCGGCATAATTTGGAAGATTTTTCAAATATCTTTCGAAATAAGCCGTTTTTTCACAAAATTTTGGCTTATTTTGGAAGATTTTTCAAATATCTTTGGAAAAAGCCATATTTTGGCACTATTTCGGCTTATTTGGGAAGATTTTTCAAATATCTTTCGAAATAAGCCGTTTTTTCACAAAATTTTGGCTTATTTTGGAAGATTTTTCAAATATCTTTGGAAAAAGCCATATTTTGGCACTATTTCGGCTTATTTGGGAAGATTTTTCAAATATATCCTTCGAAATAAGCCGTTTTTGCCACTATTACGGATTATCTTTTACGATATTTCAAATATCATTCGAAATAAGCCGTTTTCTCACAAAATGTCGGGTTACTTGGAAGATTTTTCAAATATCTTTCGATATAAGCCGTTTTTTCCCAAAATTTCGGAATATTTTGGGCGATTTCTCAAATATCTTTCGAAATAAGCCGTTTTTTCACAAAATTTCGGCTTAATTTGGACGATTTTTCAAATATCTTTCGAAATAAGCCGTTTTTTCACAAAATTTTGGCTTATTTTGGAAGATTTTTCAAATACCTTTCGAAATAAGCCGTTTTTTTGCCACTATTTCGGCTTCTTTGGGAGGATTTTTCAAATATCTTTCGAAATAAGCCGTTTTTTGCCACTATTTCGGCTTCTTTGAGAAGATTTTTCAAATATCTTTCTAGATAAGCCCTTTTTTCACAAAATTTCGGCATAATTTGGAAGATTTTTCAAATATCTTTCGAAATAAGCCGTTTTTTGCCACAATCTCGGATTATCTTTTACGATATTTGAAATATCATTCGAAATAAGCCGTTATCTCACAAAATGTCGGGTTATTTGCAAGATTTTTCAAATATCTTTCGATATAAGCCGTTTTATCCCAAAATTTCGGAATATTTTGGGCGATTTCTCAAATATCTTTAGAAATAAACCGTTTCTTTACAAAATTTTGGCTTATTTTGGAAGATTTTTCAAATATCTTTCGAAATAAGCCGTCTTTTCACAAAATTTCGGCATCATTAGGAAGATTTTTCAAAAATGTTTCGAAATAAGCCGTTTTTTGCCACTATTTCGGCTTATTTGGGAAGATTTTTCAAATATCTTTCAAAATAAGCCGTTTTTTCACAAAATTTCGGCATAATTTGGAAGATTTTTCAAATATCTTTCGAAATAAGCCGTTTTTTCACAAAATTTTGGCTTATTTTGGAAGATTTTTCAAATATCTTTGGAAAAAGCCATATTTTGGCACTATTTCGGCTTATTTGGGAAGATTTTTCAAATATCTTTCGAAATAAGCCGTTTTTTCACAAAATTTTGGCTTATTTTGGAAGATTTTTCAAATATCTTTGGAAAAAGCCATATTTTGGCACTATTTCGGCTTATTTGGGAAGATTTTTCAAATATCTTTCGAAATAAGCCGTTTTTGCCACTATTACGGATTATCTTTTACGATATTTCAAATATCATTCGAAATAAGCCGTTTTCTCACAAAATGTCGGGTTACTTGGAAGATTTTTCAAATATCTTTCGATATAAGCCGTTTTTTCCCAAAATTTCGGAATATTTTGGGCGATTTCTCAAATATCTTTCGAAATAAGCCGTTTTTTCACAAAATTTCGGCTTAATTTGGACGATTTTTCAAATATCTTTCGAAATAAGCCGTTTTTTCACAAAATTTTGGCTTATTTTGGAAGATTTTTCAAATACCTTTCGAAATAAGCCGTTTTTTCACAAAATTTCGGCTTAATTTGGACGATTTTTCAAATATCTTTCGAAATAAGCCGTTTTTTTACAAAATTTTGGCTTATTTTGGAAGATTTTTCAAATATCTTTCGAAATAAGCCGCTTTGTAACAAAATTTCGGCATAAATTGGAAAATTTTGAAATATCTTTCGAAATGAGCCGTTTTTTGCCACTATGTCGGTTTATTTTGGACGATTTTTCAAATATCTTTCAAAATAAGCCGCTTTTTCACAAAATATCGGCATATTTTGGAAGATTTTTCAAATACCTTTCGCAATAAGCCGATTTTTTGCCACTATTTCGGCTTCTTTGGAAGATTTTTCAAAAATATTTCGAAATAAGCCGTTTTTTGCCACTATTTCGGTTTATTTGGGAAGATTTTTTAAATATCTTTCTAAATAAGCCGTTTTTTCACAAAATTTCGGCATAATTTGGAAGATTTTTCAAATATCTTTCGAAATAAGCCGTTTTTTCACAAAACTTCGGCATAATTTGTAAGATTATTCAAATATCATTCGAAATAAGCCGTCTTTTCACAAAATTTCGGCATCATTAGGAAGATTTTTCAAAAATGTTTCGAAATAAGCCGTTTTTTGCCACTATTTCGGCTTATTTGGGAAGATTTTTCAAATATCTTTCAAAATAAGCCGTTTTTTCACAAAATGTCGGAATATTTTGGGCGATTTTTCAAATATCTTTCGAAATAAACCGTTTTTTCACAAAATTTCGGATTAATTTGGACGATTTTTCAAATATCTTTCGAAATAAGCCGTTTTCTCACAAAATGTCGGGTTATTTTGGAAGATTTTTCAAATATCTTTCGAAATAAGCCGTTTTTTCACAAAATTTCGGAATATTTTGGGCGATTTCTCAAATATCTTTCGAAATAAGCGGTTTTTTCACAAAATTTCGGCTTAATTTGGACGATTTTTCATATATCTTTCTAAATAAGACGTTTTTTCACAAAATTTCGGCTTATTTTGGGAGATTTTTCAAATACCTTTCGAAATAAGCCGTTTTTTGCTACTATTTCGGCTTCTTTGGGAGGTTTTTTCAAATATCTTTCGAAACAAGCAGTTTTTTGCCACTATTTCGGTTTATTTTGGACGATTCTTCAAATATCTTTCTAAATAAGCCGTTTTTTGCCACTATTTCGGCTTATTTTGGAAGATTTTTCAAATATCTTTGGAAAAAGCCATATTTTGCCACTATTTCGGCTTATTTGGGAAGATTTTTCAAATATCTTTCGAAATAAGCCGTTTTCTCACAAAATGTCGGGTTATTTGGAAGATTTTTCAAATATCTTTCGATATAAGCCGTTTTTTCCAAAAATTTCGGAATATTTTGGGCGATTTCTCAAATATCTTTCGAAATAAGCCGTTTTTTTACAAAATTTCGGCATAATTTGGAAAATTTTTCAAATATCTTTCGAAATGAGCCGTTTTTTGCCATTATTTCGGTTTATTTTGGACAATTTTTCAAATATATTTCGAAACAAGCCGTTTTTTGCCACTATTTCGGATTATCTTTTACGATATTTCAAATATCATTCGAAATAAGTCGTTTTCTCACAAAATGTCGGGTTATTTTGGAAGATTTTTCAAATATCTTTCGAAATAAGCCGTTTTTTTACAAAATTATGGCTTATTTTTGAAGATTTTTCAAATATCTTTCGAAATAAGCCGTTTTTTTACAAAATTTCGGCATAATTTGGAAAATTTTTCAAATATCTTTCGAAATGAGCCGTTTTTTGCCATTATTTCGGTTTATTTTGGTTGATTTTCCAAATATATTTCGAAACAAGCCGTTTTTTGCCACTATTTCGGATTATCTTTTACGATATTTCAAATACCTTTCGAAATAAGCCGTTTTTTTGCCACTATTTCGGCTTCTTTGGGAGGATTTTTCAAATATCTTTCGAAATAAGCCGTTTTTTGCCACTATTTCGGCTTCTTTGCGAAGATTTTTCTAATATCTTTCTAGATAAGCCCTTTTTTCACAAAATTTCGGCATATTTGGAAGTTTTTTCAAATATCTTTCGAAAGAAGCCGTTTTTTCACAAAATTTCGGCTTAATTTGGACGATATTTCAAATATCTTTCGAAATAAGCCGTTTTTTCAGAAAATTTCGGAATATTTTGGGCGATTTTTCAAATATCATTCGAAATAAACCGTTTTTTCACAAAATTTCGGCTTAATTTGGACGGTATTTCAAATATCGTTCGAAATAAGCCGTTTTTACAAAATTTTGGCTTATTTTTGAAGATTTTTCAAATATCTTTCTAAATAAGCCGTTTTTTCGCAAAATTTCGGCATAATTTGGAATATTTTTCAAATATCTTTCGAAATAAGCCGTTTTTTCACAAAGCTTCGGCATAATTTGGAAGATTATTCAAATATCTTTCGAAATAAGCCGTTTTTTCACAAAATTTTGGCTGATTTTGGAAGATTTTTCAAATATCTTTCGAAATAAGCCGTCTTTTCACAAAATTTCGGCATCATTTGGAAGATTTTTCAAATACCTTTCCTAATAAGCCGTTTTTTACCACAATCTCGGATTATCTTTTACGATATTTCAAATATCATTCGAAATAAGCCGTTTTCTCACAAAATGTCGGGTTATTTGGAAGATTTTTCAAATATCTTTCGATATAAGCCGTTTTTTCCAAAAATATCGGAATATTTTGGGCGATTTCTCAAATATCTTTCGAAATAAGCCGTTTTTTCACAAAATTTCGGCTTAATTTGGACGATTTTTCAAATATCTTTCGAAATAAGCCGTTTTTTTACAAAATTTTGGCTTATTTTGGAAGATTTTTCAAATATCTTTCGAAATAAGCCGCTTTGTAACAAAATTTCGGCATAAATTGGAAAATTTTGAAATATCTTTCGAAATGAGCCGTTTTTTGCCACTATGTCGGTTTATTTTGGACGATTTTTCAAATATCTTTCAAAATAAGCCGCTTTTTCACAAAATATCGGCATATTTTGGAAGATTTTTCAAATACCTTTCGAAATAAGCCGTTTTTTTGCCACTATTTCGGCTTCTTTGGAAGATTTTTCAAAAATATTTCGAAATAAGCCGTTTTTTGCCACTATTTCGGTTTATTTGGGAAGATTTTTCAAATATCTTTCTAAATAAGCCGTTTTTTCACAAAATTTCGGCATAATTTGGACGATTTTTCAATTATCTTTCTAAATAAGACGTTTTTTCACAAAATTTCGGCTTATTTTGGGAGATTTTTCAAATACCTTTCGAAATAAGCCGTTTTTTGCTACTATTTCGGCTTCTTTGGGAGGTTTTTTCAAATATCTTTCGAAACAAGCAGTTTTTTGCCACTATTTCGGTTTATTTTGGACGATTCTTCAAATATCTTTCTAAATAAGCCGTTTTTTGCCACTATTTCGGCTTATTTTGGAAGATTTTTCAAATATCTTTGGAAAAAGCCATATTTTGCCACTATTTCGGCTTATTTGGGAAGATTTTTCAAATATCTTTCGAAATAAGCCGTTTTCTCACAAAATGTCGGGTTATTTGGAAGATTTTTCAAATATCTTTCGATATAAGCCGTTTTTTCCAAAAATTTCGGAATATTTTGGGGGATTTCTCAAATATCTTTCGAAATAAGCCGTTTTTTCACAAAATTTCGGCTTAATTTGGACGATTTTTCAAATATCTTTCGAAATAAGCCGTTTTTTTACAAAATTTTGGCTTATTTTGGAAGATTTTTCAAATATCTTTCGAAATAAGCCGTTTTTTTGCCACTATTTCGGCTTCTTTGGGAGGATTTTTCAAATATCTTTCGAAATAAGCCGTTTTTTGCCACTATTTCGGCTTCTTTGCGACGATTTTTCAAATATCTTTCTAGATAAGCCCTTTTTTCACAAAATTTCGGCATAATTTGGAAGTTTTTTCAAATATCTTTCGAAATAAGCCGTTTTTTCACAAAATTTCGGCTTAATTTGGACGATATTTCAAATATCTTTCGAAATAAGCCGTTTTTTCAGAAAATTTCGGAATATTTTGGGCGATTTTTCAAATATCATTCGAAATAAACCGTTTTTTCACAAAATTTCGAAATAATTTGGACGATTTTTCAAATATCTTTCGAAATAAGCCGTTTTTTCACAAAATTTTGGCTTATTTTTGAAGATTTTTCAAATATCTTTCTAAATAAGCCGTTTTTTCGCAAAATTTCGGCATAATTTGGAAGATTTTTCAAATATCTTTCGAAATAAGCCGTTTTTTCACAAAGCTTCGGCATAATTTGGAAGATTATTCAAATATCTTTCGATATAAGCCGTTTTTTCCAAAAATTTCGGAATATTTTGGGGGATTTCTCAAATATCTTTCGAAATAAGCCGTTTTTTCACAAAATTTCGGCTTAATTTGGACGATTTTTCAAATATCTTTCGAAATAAGCCGTTTTTTTACAAAATTTTGGCTTATTTTGGAAGATTTTTCAAATATCTTTCGAAATAAGCCGTTTTTTTGCCACTATTTCGGCTTCTTTGGGAGGATTTTTCAAATATCTTTCGAAATAAGCCGTTTTTTGCCACTATTTCGGCTTCTTTGCGAAGATTTTTCAAATATCTTTCTAGATAAGCCCTTTTTTCACAAAATTTCGGCATAATTTGGAAGTTTTTTCAAATATCTTTCGAAATAAGCCGTTTTTTCACAAAATTTCGGCTTAATTTGGACGATATTTCAAATATCTTTCGAAATAAGCCGTTTTTTCAGAAAATTTCGGAATATTTTGGGCGATTTTTCAAATATCATTCGAAATAAACCGTTTTTTCACAAAATTTCGAAATAATTTGGACGATTTTTCAAATATCTTTCGAAATAAGCCGTTTTTTCACAAAATTTTGGCTTATTTTTGAAGATTTTTTAAATATCTTTCTAAATAAGCCGTTTTTTCGCAAAATTTCGGCATAATTTGGAAGATTTTTCAAATATCTTTCGAAATAAGCCGTTTTTTCACAAAGCTTCGGCATAATTTGGAAGATTATTCAAATATCTTTCGAAATAAGCCGTTTTTTCACAAAATTTTGGCTTATTTTGGAAGATTTTTCAAATATCTTTCGAAATAAGCCGTCTTTTCACAAAATTTCGGCATCATTTGGAAGATTTTTCAAATACCTTTCCTAATAAGCCGTTTTTTACCACTATTTCGGCTTCTTTGGGAGCATTTTTCAAATATCTTTCGAAATATGCCGTTTTTTGCCACTATTTCGGCTTCTTTGGGATCATTTTTCAAATATATTTCTAGATAAGCCCTTTTTTCACAAAATTTCGGCATAATTTGGAAGATTTTTCAAATATCATTCGAAATAAGCCGTTTTTTGCCACTATTACGGATTATCTTTTACGATATTTCATATATCATTCGAAATAAGCCGTTTTCTCACAAAATGTTGGGTTATTTTGGAAGATTTTTCAAATATCTATCTAAATAAGCCGTTTTTTCACAAAATTTTGGAATATTTTGGGCGATTTTTCAAATATCATTCGAAATAAGCCGTTTTTTCACACAATTTTGGCTTAATTTGGACGATTTTTCAAATATCTTTCGAAATGAGCCGTTTTTTGCCATTATTTCGGTTTATTTTGGACAATTTTTCAAATATATTTCGAAACAAGCCGTTTTTTGCCACTATTTCGGATTATCTTTTACGATATTTCAAATATCATTCGAAATAAGTCGTTTTCTCACAAAATGTCGGGTTATTTTGGAAGATTTTTCAAATATCTTTCGAAATAAGCCGTTTTTTTACAAAATTATGGCTTATTTTTGAAGATTTTTCAAATATCTTTCGAAATAAGCCGTTTTTTTACAAAATTTCGGCATAATTTGGAAAATTTTTCAAATATCTTTCGAAATGAGCCGTTTTTTGCCATTATTTCGGTTTATTTTGGTTGATTTTCCAAATATATTTCGAAACAAGCCGTTTTTTGCCACTATTTCGGATTATCTTTTACGATATTTCAAATACCTTTCGAAATAAGCCGTTTTTTTGCCACTATTTCGGCTTCTTTGGGAGGATTTTTCAAATATCTTTCGAAATAAGCCGTTTTTTCACACAATTTTGGCTTAATTTGGACGATTTTTCAAATATCTTTCGAAATAAGCCGTTTTTTCAAAAATTTTGGCTTATTTTTGAAGATTTTTCAAATATCTTTCGAAATAAGCCGTTTTTTAACAAAATTTCGGCATAATTTGGAAACTTTTTCAAATATCTTTCGAAATGAGCCGTTTTTTGCCATTATTTCGGTTTATTTTGGACAATTTTTCAAATATATTTCGAAACAAGCCGTTTTTTGCCACTATTTCGGATTATCTTTTACGATATTTCAAATATCATTCGAAATAAGTCGTTTTCTCTCAAAATGTCGGGTTATTTTGGAAGATTTTTCAAATATCTTTCGAAATAAGCCGTTTTTTTACATAATTATGGCTTATTTTTGAAGTTTTTTCAAATATCTTTCGAAATAAGCCTTTTTTTTTGCCACTATGTCGTATTATTTTGGACGAATTTTCAAATATCTTTCTAAATAAGACGTTTTTTCACAAAATTTCTGCTTATTTTGGGAGATTTTTCAAATACCTTTCGAAATAAGCCGTTTTTTGCCACTATTTCGGCTCGTTTGGGAAGTTATTTCAAATATCTTTCGAAACAAGCCGTTTTTTGCCACTATTTCGGTTTATTTTGGACGAGTTTTCAAATATCTTTCGAAATAAGCCATTTTTTCACAAAATTTCGGCTTATTTTGGAAGATTTTTCAAATATCTTTGGAAAAAGCCATATTTTGCCACTATTTCGGCTTCTTTGGGAGGATTTTTCAAATATCTTTCGAAATATGCCGTTTTTTGCCACTATTTCGGCTTCTTTGGGATGATTTTTCAAATATATTTCTAGATAAGCCCTTTTTTCACAAAATTTCGGCATAATTTGGAAGATTTTTCAAATATCATTCGAAATAAGCCGTTTTTTGCCACTATTACGGATTATCTTTTACGATATTTCATATATCATTCGAAATAAGCCGTTTTCTCACAAAATGTTGGGTTATTTTGGAAGATTTTTCAAATATCTATCTAAATAAGCCGTTTTTTCACAAAATTTTGGAATATTTTGGGCGATTTTTCAAATATCATTCGAAATAAGCCGTTTTTTCACACAATTTTGGCTTAATTTGGACGATTTTTCAAATATCTTTCGAAATAAGCCGTTTTTTCAAAAATTTTGGCTTATTTTTGAGGATTTTTCAAATATCTTTCGAAATAAGCCGTTTTTTTACAAAATTTCGGCATAATTTGGAAAATTTTTCAAATATCTTTCGAAATGAGCCGTTTTTTGCCATTATTTCGGTTTATTTTGGACAATTTTTCAAATATATTTCGAAACAAGCCGTTTTTTGCCACTATTTCGGATTATCTTTTACGATATTTCAAATATCATTCGAAATAAGTCGTTTTCTCACAAAATGTCGGGTTATTTTGGAAGATTTTTCAAATATCTTTCGAAATAAGCCGTTTTTTTACAAAATTACGGCTTATTTTTGAAGATTTTTCAAATATCTTTCGAAATAAGCCGTTTTTTTACAAAATTTCGGCATAATTTGGAAAATTTTTCAAATATCTTTCGAAATGAGCCGTTTTTTGCCATTATTTCGGTTTATTTTGGTTGATTTTCCAAATATATTTCGAAACAAGCCGTTTTTTGCCACTATTTCGGATTATCTTTTACGATATTTCAAATACCTTTCGAAATAAGCCGTTTTTTTGCCACTATTTCGGCTTCTTTGGGAGGATTTTTCAAATATCTTTCGAAATAAGCCGTTTTTTCACACAATTTTGGCTTAATTTGGACGATTCTTCAAATATCTTTCGAAATAAGCCGTTTTTTCAAAAATTTTGGCTTATTTTTGAAGATTTTTCAAATATCTTTCGAAATAAGCCGTTTTTTAACAAAATTTCGGCATAATTTGGAAACTTTTTCAAATATCTTTCGAAATGAGCCGTTTTTTGCCATTATTTCGGTTTATTTTGGACAATTTTTCAAATATATTTCGAAACAAGCCGTTTTTTGCCACTATTTCGGATTATCTTTTACGATATTTCAAATATCATTCGAAATAAGTCGTTTTCTCACAAAATGTCGGGTTATTTTGGAAGATTTTTCAAATATCTTTCGAAATAAGCCGTTTTTTTACAAAATTATGGCTTATTTTTGAAGTTTTTTCAAATATCTTTCGAAATAAGCCGTTTTTTTACAAAATTTCGGCATAATTTGGAAAATTTTTCAAATATCTTTCGAAATGAGCCGTTTTTTGCCATTATTTCGGTTTATTTTGGTTGATTTTCCAAATATATTTCGAAACAAGCCGTTTTTTGCCACTATTTCGGATTATCTTTTACGATATTTCAAATACCTTTCGAAATAAGCCGTTTTTTCACAAAATATCGGCTTAATTTGGACGTTTTTTCAAATATCTTTCGAAATAAGCCGTTTTTTCACAAAATTTCGGCTTAATTTGGACGTTTTTTCAAATATCTTTCGAAATAAGCCGTTTTTTCACAAAATTTTGGCTTATTTTGGAAAATTTTTCAAATATCCTTCGAAATAAGCCGTTTTGTCACAAAATTTCGGCATAATATGGAAAATTTTTCAAATATCTTTCGAAATGAGATGTTTTTTGCCTTTATTTCCGTTTATTTTGGACGATTTTTCAAATATCTTTCGAAATAAGCAGTTTTTTGCCACTATTTCGGCTTATTTAGGAAGATTTCTCAAATATCTTTCGAAATAAGCCTTTTTTTTGCCACTATGTCGTATTATTTTGGACGAATTTTCAAATATCTTTCTAAATAAGACGTTTTTTCACAAAATTTCTGCTTATTTTGGGAGATTTTTCAAATACCTTTCGAAATAAGCCGTTTTTTGCCACTATTTCGGCTCGTTTGGGAAGTTATTTCAAATATCTTTCGAAACAAGCCGTTTTTTGCCACTATTTCGGTTTATTTTGGACGAGTTTTCAAATATCTTTCGAAATAAGCCGTTTTTTGCCACTATTTCGGCTTATTTTGGAAGATTTTTCAAATATCTTTGGAAAAAGCCATATTTTGCCACTATTTCGGCTTATTTGGGAAGATTTTTCAAATATCTTTCTAAATAAGCCGTTTTTTCACAAAATTTCGGCATAATTTGGAACATTTTTCAATTAACTTTCGAAATAAGCCGTTTTTTGCCTCTATTTCGGATTATCTCTTACGATATTTCAAATATCATTCGAAATAAGCCGTTTTCTCACAAAATGTCGGGTTATTTTGGAAGACTTTTCAAATATCTTTAGAAAAAAGCCGTTCTTTCACAAAATTTTGGCTTATTTTGGAAGATTTTTCAAATATCTTTCGAAATAAGCCGTCTTTTCACAAAATTTCGGCATCATTTGTAAGATTTTACAAAAATGTTTCGAAATAAGCCGTTTTTTGCCACTATTTCGCTTATTTGGGAAGATTTTTCAAATATCTTTCTAAATAAGCCGTTTTTTCACAAAATTTCGGCATAATTTGGAAGATTTTTCAAATATCTTTCGAAATAAGCCGTTTTTTCACAAAACTTCGGCATTATTTGGAAGATTATTCCATTATCTTTCGAAAATAAGCCGTTTTTTCACAAAATTTCGGAATATTTTGGGCGATTTTTCAAATATCTTTCGAAATAAACCGTTTTTTCATAAAATTTCGGCTTAATTTTGACGATTTTTCAAATATCTTTCGAAATAAGCCGTTTTCTCACAAAATGTCGGGTTATTTTGGAAGACTTTTCAAATATCTTTCGAAATAAGCCGTTTTATCACAAAATTTCGAAATATTTTGGGCGATTCTTCAAATATCTTTCGAAATAAGCCGTTTTTTCTTAAAATTTTGGCTTATTTTGGAAGATTTTTCAAAAATGTTTCGAAATAAGCCGTTTTTTGCCACTATTTCGGCTTATTTGGGAAGATTTTTCAAATATCTTTCTAAATAAGGCGTTTTTTCACAAAATTTTGGCTTATTTTGGAAGATTTTTCAAATATCTTTCGAAATAAGCCGTCTTTTCACAAAATTTCGGCATCATTTGGAAGATTCTTCAAAAATGTTTCGAAATAAGCCGATTTTTGCCTTTATTTCGGCTTATTTGGGAAGATTCTTCAAATATCTTTCTAAATAAGCCGTTTTTTCACAAAATTTCGGCATAATTTGGAAGATTTTTCAAATATCTTTCGAAATAAGCCGTTTTTTCACAAAATTTCGGCATAATTTGGAAGATTATTCAAATATCTTTCGAAATAAGCCGTTTTTTCACAAAATTTCGGAATATTTTGGGCGATTTTTCAAATATCTTTCGAAATAAACCGTTTTTTCACAAAATTTCGGCTTAATTTGGACGATTTTTCAAATATCTTTCGAAATAAGCCGTTTTTTCACAAAATTTCGGAATATTTTGGGCGATTTCTCAAATATCTTTCGAAATAAGCGGTTTTTTCACAAAATTTCGGCTTAATTTGGACGATTTTTCAAATATCTTTCTAAATAAGACGTTTTTTCACAAAATTTCGGCTTATTTTGGGAGATTTTTCAAATACCTTTCGAAATAAGCCGTTTTTTGCTACTATTTCGGCTTCTTTGGGAGGTTTTTTCAAATATCTTTCGAAACAAGCAGTTTTTTGCCACTATTTCGGTTTATTTTGGACGATTCTTCAAATATATTTCTAAATAAGCCGTTTTTTGCCACTATTTCGGCTTATTTTGGAAGATTTTTCAAATATCTTTGGAAAAAGCCATATTTTGCCACTATTTCGGCTTATTTGGGAAGATTTTTCAAATATCTTTCGAAATAAGCCGTTTTCTCACAAAATGTCGGGTTATTTGGAAGATTTTTCAAATATCTTTCGATATAAGCCGTTTTTTCCAAAAATATCGGAATATTTTGGGCGATTTCTCAAATATCTTTCGAAATAAGCCGTTTTTTCACAAAATTTCGGCTTAATTTGGACGATTTTTCAAATATCTTTCGATATAAGCCGTTTTTTTGCCACTATTTCGGCTTCTTTGGGAGGATTTTTCAAATATCTTTCGAAATAAGCAGTTTTTTGCCACTATTTCGGCTTCTTTGAGAAGATTTTTCAAATATCTTTCTAGATAAGCCCTTTTTTCACAAAATTCCGGCATAATTTGGAAGATTTTTCAAATAACTTTCGAAATAAGCCGTTTTTTCACAAAATTTCGGCTTAATTTGGACGGTATTTCAAATATCGTTCGAAATAAGCCGTTTTTTCAGAAAATTTCGGAATATTTTGGGCGATTTTTCAAATATCATTCGAAATAAACCGTTTTTTCACAAAATTTCGAAATAATTTGGACGATTTTTCAAATATCTTTCGAAATAAGCCGTTTTTTCACAAAATTTTGGCCTATTTTTGAAGATTTTTCAAATATCTTTCTAAATAAGCCGTTTTTTCGCAAAATTTCGGCATAATTTGGAAGATTTTTCAAATATCTTTCGAAATAAGCCGTTTTTTCACAAAGCTTCGGCATAATTTGGAAGATTATTCAAATATCTTTCGAAATAAGCCGTTTTTTCACAAAATTTTGGCTTATTTTGGAAGATTTTTCAAATATCTTTCGAAATAAGCCGTCTTTTTACAAAATTTCGGCATCATTTGGAAGATTTTTCAAATACCTTTCCCAATAAGCCGTTTTTTACCACTATTTCGGCTTCTTTGGGAGGATTTTTCAAATATCTTTCGAAATAAGCCGTTTTTTGCCACTATTTCGGCTTCTTTGGGAAGATTTTTCAAATATCTTTCTAGATAAGCCCTATTTTTTTACAAAATTTCGGCATAATTTGGAAGATTTTTCAAATATCTTTCGAAATAAGCCGTTTTTTCACAAAATTTTGGCTTATTTTGGAAGATTTTTCAAATATCTTTCGAAATGAGCCGTTTTTTGCCATTATTTCGGTATATATTGGACGATTTTTCAAATATCTTTCGAAATAAGCCTTTTTTTGCCACTATGTCGGTTTATTTTGGACGATTTTTCAAATATATTTCAAAATAAGCCGTTTTTTCACAAAATATCGGCATATTTTGGAAGATTTTACAAATACCTTTCGAAATAAGCCGTTTTTTGCCACTATTTCGGCTTCTTTGGGAGGATTTTTCAAATATCTTTCGAAATAAGCCGTTTTTTGCCAATATTTCGGCTTTTTTGGGAAGATTTTTCAAATATATTTCTAGATAAGCCCTTTTTTCACAAAATTTCGGCATAATTTGGAAGATTTTTCAAATATCTTTCGAAATAAGCCGTTTTTTGCCACTATTACGGATTATCTTTTACGATATTTCAAATATCATTCGAAATAAGCCGTTTTCTCACAAAATGTTGGGTTATTTTGGAAGATTTTTCAAATATCTATCTAAATAAGCCGTTTTTTCACACAATTTTGGCTTAATTAGGACGATTTTTCAAATATCTTTCGAAATAAGCCGTTTTTTCAAAAATTTTGGCTTATTTTTGAAGATTTTTCAAATATCTTTCGAAATAAGCCGTTTTTTAACAAAATTTCGGCATAATTTGGAAACTTTTTCAAATATCTTTCGAAATGAGCCGTTTTTTGCCATTATTTCGGTTTATTTTGGACAATTTTTCAAATATATTTCGAAACAAGCCGTTTTTTGCCACTATTTCGGATTATCTTTTACGATATTTCAAATATCATTCGAAATAAGTCGTTTTCTCACAAAATGTCGGGTTATTTTGGAAGATTTTTCAAATATCTTTCGAAATAAGCCGTTTTTTTACAAAATTATGGCTTATTTTTGAAGATTTTTCAAATATCTTTCGAAATAAGCCGTTTTTTTACAAAATTTCGGCATAATTTGGAAAATTTTTCAAATATCTTTCGAAATGAGCCGTTTTTTGCCATTATTTCGGTTTATTTTGGTTGATTTTCCAAATATATTTCGAAACAAGCCGTTTTTTGCCACTATTTCGGATTATCTTTTACGATATTTCAAATACCTTTCGAAATAAGCCGTTTTTTCACAAAATATCGGCTTAATTTGGACGTTTTTCAAATATCTTTCGAAATAAGCCGTTTTTTCACAAAATTTCGGCTTAATTTTGACGTTTTTTCAAATATCTTTCGAAATAAGCCGTTTTTTCACAAAATTTTGGCTTATTTGGGAAAATTTTTCAAATATCCTTCGAAATGAGATGTTTTTTGCCTTTATTTCCGTTTATTTTGGACGATTTTTCAAATATCTTTCGAAATAAGCAGTTTTTTGCCACTATTTCGGCTTATTTAGGAAGATTTCTCAAATATCTTTCGAAATAAGCATTTTTTTTGCCACTATGTCGTATTATTTTGGACGAATTTTCAAATATCTTTCTAAATAAGACGTTTTTTCACAAAATTTCTGCTTATTTTGGGAGATTTTTCAAATACCTTTCGAAATAAGCCGTTTTTTGCCACTATTTCGGCTCGTTTGGGAAGTTATTTCAAATATCTTTCGAAATCAAGCCGTTTTTTGCCACTATTTCGGTTTATTTTGGACGATTTTTCAAATATCTTTCGAAATAAGCCGTTTTTTCACAAAATTTCAGCTTATTTTGGAAGATTTTTCAAATATCTTTGGAAAAAGCCATATTTTGCCACTATTTCGGCTTATTTGGGAAGATTTTTCAAATATCTTTCTATATAAGCCGTTTTTTCACAAAATTTCGGCATAAATTAGGAGATTATTCAAATATCTTTCAAAATAAGCCGTTTTTTGCCTCTATTTCGGATTATCTTTTACGATATTTCAAATATCATTCGAAATATGCCGTTTTCTCACAAAATGTCGGGTTATTTTGGAAGACTTTTCAAATATCTTTCGAAATAAGCCGTTTTTTCACAAAATTTTGGCTTATTTTGGAAGATTTTTCAAATATCTTTCGAAATAAGCCGTCTTTTCACAAAATGTCGGCATCATTTGTAAGATTTTACAAAAATGTTTCGAAATAAGCCGTTTTTTGCCAATATTTCGGCTTATTTGGGAAGATTTTTCAAATATCTTTCTAAATAAGCCGTTTTTTCACAAAATTTCGGCATAATTTGGAAGATTTTTCAAATAACTTTCGAAATAAGCCGTTTTTTCACAAAACTTCGGCATAATTTGGAAGATTATTCCATTATCTTTCGAAAATAAGCCGTTTTTTCACAAAATTTCGGAATATTTTGGGCGATTTTTCAAATATCTTTCGAAATAAACCGTTTTTTCACAAAATTTCGGCTTAATTTTGACAATTTTTCAAATATCTTTCGAAATAAGCCGTTTTCTCACAAAATGTCGGGTTATTTTGGAAGACTTTTCAAATATCTTTCGAAATAAGCCGTTTTTTCACAAAATTTCGAAATATTTTGGGCGATTCTTCAAATATCTTTCGAAATAAGCCGTTTTTTCTTAAAATTTTGGCTTATTTTGGAAGATTTTTCAAATATCTTTCGAAATAAGCCGTCTTTTCACAAAATTTCGGCATCATTTGGAAGATTTTTCAAAAATGTTTCGAAATAAGCCGTTTTTTGCCACTATTTCGGCTTATTTGGGAAGATTTTTCAAATACCTTTCGAAATAAGCCGTTTTTTCACAAAATTTCGGCATAATTTGGAAGATTTTTCAATTAACTTTCGAAATAAGCCGTTTTTTGCCTCTATTTAAGATTATCTTTTACGATATTTCAAATATCATTCGAAATAAGCCGTTTTCTCACAAAATGTCGGGTTATTTTGGAAGACTTTTCAAATATCTTTCGAAATAAGCCGTTTTTTCACAAAATTTTGAAATATTTTGGGCGATTCTACAAATATCTTTAGAAAAAAGCCGTTTTTTAACAAAATTTTGGCTTATTTTGGAAGATTTTTCAAATATCTTTCGAAATAAGCCGTCTTTTCACAAAATTTCGGCATCGTTTGGAAGATTTTTCAAAAATGTTTCGAAATAAGGCGTTTTTTGCCACTATTTCGGCCTATTTGGGAAGATTTTTCAAATATCTTTCTAAATAAGTCGTTCTTTCAGAAAATTTCGGCATAATTTGGAAGATTTTTCAAATATCTTTCGAAATAAGCCGTTTTTTCACAAAATATCGGCTTAATTTGGACGTTTTTTCAAATATCTTTCGAAATAAGCCGTTTTTTCACAAAATTTTGGCTTATTTTGGAAAATTTTTCAAATATCCTTCGAAATAAGCCGTTTTGTCACAAAATTTCGGCATAATATGGAAAATTTTTCAAATATCTTTCGAAATGAGATGTTTTTTGCCTTTATTTCCGTTTATTTTGGACGATTTTTCAAATATCTTTCGAAATAAGCAGTTTTTTGCCACTATTTCGGCTTATTTAGGAAGATTTCTCAAATATCTTTCGAAATAAGCCTTTTTTTTGCCACTATGTCGTATTATTTTGGACGAATTTTCAAATATCTTTCTAAATAAGACGTTTTTTCACAAAATTTCTGCTTATTTTGGGAGATTTTTCAAATACCTTTCGAAATAAGCCGTTTTTTGCCACTATTTCGGCTCGTTTGGGAAGTTATTTCAAATATCTTTCGAAACAAGCCGTTTTTTGCCACTATTTCGGTTTATTTTGGACGAGTTTTCAAATATCTTTCGAAATAAGCCGTTTTTTCACAAAATTTCGGCTTATTTTGGAAGATTTTTCAAATATCTTTGGAAAAAGCCATATTTTGCCACTATTTCGGCTTATTTGGGAAGATTTTTCAAATATCTTTCTATATAAGCCGTTTTTTCACAAAATTTCGGCATAAATTAGAAGATTATTCAAATATCTTTCAAAATAAGCCGTTTTTTGCCTCTATTTCGGATTATCTTTTACGATATTTCAAATATCATTCGAAATATGCCGTTTTCTCACAAAATGTCGGGTTATTTTGGAAGACTTTTCAAATATCTTTCGAAATAAGCCGTTTTTTCACAAAATTTTGGCTTATTTTGGAAGATTTTTCAAATATCTTTCGAAATAAGCCGTCTTTTCACAAAATTTCGGCATCATTTGTAAGATTTTACAAAAATGTTTCGAAATAAGCCGTTTTTTGCCACTATTTCGGCTTATTTGGGAAGATTTTTCAAATATCTTTCTAAATAAGCCGTTTTTTCACAAAATTTCGGCATAATTTGGAAGATTTTTCAAATATCTTTCGAAATAAGCCGTTTTTTCACAAAACTTCGGCATAATTTGGAAGATTATTCCATTATCTTTCGAAAATAAGCCGTTTTTTCACAAAATTTCGGAATATTTTGGGCGATTTTTCAAATATCTTTCGAAATAAACCGTTTTTTCATAAAATTTCGGCTTAATTTTGACGATTTTTCAAATATCTTTCGAAATAAGCCGTTTTCTCACAAAATGTCGGGTTATTTTGGAAGACTTTTCAAATATCTTTCGAAATAAGCCGTTTTATCACAAAATTTCGAAATATTTTGGGCGATTCTTCAAATATCTTTCGAAATAAGCCGTTTTTTCTTAAAATGTTGACTTATTTTGGAAGATTTTTCAAATATCTTTCGAAATAAGCCGTCTTTTCACAAAATTTCGGCATCATTTGGAAGATTTTTCAAAAATGTTTCGAAATAAGCCGTTTTTTGCCACTATTTCGGCTTATTTGGGAAGATTTTTCAAATATCTTTCTAAATAAGCCGTTTTTTCACAAAATTTCGGCATAATTTGGAACATTTTTCAATTAACTTTCGAAATAAGCCGTTTTTTGCCTCTATTTCGGATTATCTCTTACGATATTTCAAATATCATTCGAAATAAGCCGTTTTCTCACAAAATGTCGGGTTATTTTGGAAGACTTTTCAAATATCTTTAGAAAAAAGCCGTTTTTTCACAAAATTTTGGCTTATTTTGGAAGATTTTTCAAATATCTTTCGAAATAAGCCGTCTTTTCACAAAATTTCGGCATCATTTGGAAGATTCTTCAAAAATGTTTCGAAATAAGCCGATTTTTGCCTTTATTTCGGCTTATTTGGGAAGATTCTTCAAATATCTTTCTAAATAAGCCGTTTTTTCACAAAATTTCGGCATAATTTGGAAGATTTTTCAAATATCTTTCGAAATAAGCCGTTTTTTCACAAAATTTCGGCATAATTTGGAAGATTATTCAAATATCTTTCGAAATAAGCCGTTTTTTCACAAAATTTCGGAATATTTTGGGCGATTTTTCAAATATCTTTCGAAATAAACCGTTTTTTCACAAAATTTCGGCTTAATTTGGACGATTTTTCAAATATCTTTCGAAATAAGCCGTTTTTTCACAAAATTTCGGAATATTTTGGGCGATTTCTCAAATATCTTTCGAAATAAGCGGTTTTTTCACAAAATTTCGGCTTAATTTGGACGATTTTTCAAATATCTTTCTAAATAAGACGTTTTTTCACAAAATTTCGGCTTATTTTGGGAGATTTTTCAAATACCTTTCGAAATAAGCCGTTTTTTGCTACTATTTCGGCTTCTTTGGGAGGTTTTTTCAAATATCTTTTGAAACAAGCAGTTTTTTGCCACTATTTCGGTTTATTTTGGACGATTCTTCAAATATATTTCTAAATAAGCCGTTTTTTGCCACTATTTCGGCTTATTTTGGAAGATTTTTCAAATATCTTTGGAAAAAGCCATATTTTGCCACTATTTCGGCTTATTTGGGAAGATTTTTCAAATATCTTTCGAAATAAGCCGTTTTCTCACAAAATGTCGGGTTATTTGGAAGATTTTTCAAATATCTTTCGATATAAGCCGTTTTTTCCAAAAATATCGGAATATTTTGGGCGATTTCTCAAATATCTTTCGAAATAAGCCTTTTTTTCACAAAATTTCGGCTTAATTTGGACGATTTTTCAAATATCTTTCGATATAAGCCGTTTTTTTGCCACTATTTCGGCTTCTTTGGGAGGATTTTTCAAATATCTTTCGAAATAAGCAGTTTTTTGCCACTATTTCGGCTTCTTTGAGAAGATTTTTCAAATATCTTTCTAGATAAGCCCTTTTTTTCACAAAATTCCGGCATAATTTGGAAGATTTTTCAAATAACTTTCGAAATAAGCCGTTTTTTCACAAAATTTCGGCTTAATTTGGACGGTATTTCAAATATCGTTCGAAATAAGCCGTTTTTTCAGAAAATTTCGGAATATTTTGGGCGATTTTTCAAATATCATTCGAAATAAACCGTTTTTTCACAAAATTTCGAAATAATTTGGACGATTTTTCAAATATCTTTCGAAATAAGCCGTTTTTTCACAAAATTTTGGCCTATTTTTGAAGATTTTTCAAATATCTTTCTAAATAAGCCGTTTTTTCGCAAAATTTCGGCATAATTTGGAAGATTTTTCAAATATCTTTCGAAATAAGCCGTTTTTTCACAAAGCTTCGGCATAATTTGGAAGATTATTCAAATATCTTTCGAAATAAGCCGTTTTTTCACAAAATTTTGGCTTATTTTGGAAGATTTTTCAAATATCTTTCGAAATAAGCCGTCTTTTTACAAAATTTCGGCATCATTTGGAAGATTTTTCAAATACCTTTCCCAATAAGCCGTTTTTTACCACTATTTCGGCTTCTTTGGGAGGATTTTTCAAATATCTTTCGAAATAAGCCGTTTTTTGCCACTATTTCGGCTTCTTTGGGAAGATTTTTCAAATATCTTTCTAGATAAGCCCTATTTTTTTACAAAATTTCGGCATAATTTGGAAGATTTTTCAAATATCTTTCGAAATAAGCCGTTTTTTCACAAAATTTTGGCTTATTTTGGAAGATTTTTCAAATATCTTTCGAAATGAGCCGTTTTTTGCCATTATTTCGGTATATATTGGACGATTTTTCAAATATCTTTCGAAATAAGCCTTTTTTTGCCACTATGTCGGTTTATTTTGGACGATTTTTCAAATATATTTCAAAATAAGCCGTTTTTTCACAAAATATCGGCATATTTTGGAAGATTTTACAAATACCTTTCGAAATAAGCCGTTTTTTGCCACTATTTCGGCTTCTTTGGGAGGATTTTTCAAATATCTTTCGAAATAAGCCGTTTTTTGCCAATATTTCGGCTTTTTTGGGAAGATTTTTCAAATATATTTCTAGATAAGCCCTTTTTTCACAAAATTTCGGCATAATTTGGAAGATTTTTCAAATATCTTTCGAAATAAGCCGTTTTTTGCCACTATTACGGATTATCTTTTACGATATTTCAAATATCATTCGAAATAAGCCGTTTTCTCACAAAATGTTGGGTTATTTCGGAAGATTTTTCAAATATCTATCTAAATAAGCCGTTTTTTCACACAATTTTGGCTTAATTAGGACGATTTTTCAAATATCTTTCGAAATAAGCCGTTTTTTCAAAAATTTTGGCTTATTTTTGAAGATTTTTCTAATATCTTTCGAAATAAGCCGTTTTTTAACAAAATTTCGGCATAATTTGGAAACTTTTTCAAATATCTTTCGAAATGAGCCGTTTTTTGCCATTATTTCGGTTTATTTTGGACAATTTTTCAAATATATTTCGAAACAAGCCGTTTTTTGCCACTATTTCGGATTATCTTTTACGATATTTCAAATATCATTCGAAATAAGTCGTTTTCTCACAAAATGTCGGGTTATTTTGGAAGATTTTTCAAATATCTTTCGAAATAAGCCGTTTTTTTACAAAATTATGGCTTATTTTTGAAGATTTTTCAAATATCTTTCGAAATAAGCCGTTTTTTTACAAAATTTCGGCATAATTTGGAAAATTTTTCAAATATCTTTCGAAATGAGCCGTTTTTTGCCATTATTTCGGTTTATTTTGGTTGATTTTCCAAATATATTTCGAAACAAGCCGTTTTTTGCCACTATTTCGGATTATCTTTTACGATATTTCAAATACCTTTCGAAATAAGCCGTTTTTTCACAAAATATCGGCTTAATTTGGACGTTTTTTCAAATATCTTTCGAAATAAGCCGTTTTTTCACAAAATTTCGGCTTAATTTTGACGTTTTTTCAAATATCTTTCGAAATAAGCCGTTTTTTCACAAAATTTTGGCTTATTTGGGAAAATTTTTCAAATATCCTTCGAAATAAGCCGTTTTGTCACAAAATTTTGGCTTATTTGGGAAAATTTTTCAAATATCTTTCGAAATGAGATGTTTTTTGCCTTTATTTCCGTTTATTTTGGACGATTTTTCAAATATCTTTCGAAATAAGCAGTTTTTTGCCACTATTTCGGCTTATTTAGGAAGATTTCTCAAATATCTTTCGAAATAAGCATTTTTTTTGCCACTATGTCGTATTATTTTGGACGAATTTTCAAATATCTTTCTAAATAAGACGTTTTTTCACAAAATTTCTGCTTATTTTGGGAGATTTTTCAAATACCTTTCGAAATAAGCCGTTTTTTGCCACTATTTCGGCTCGTTTGGGAAGTTATTTCAAATATCTTTCGAAATCAAGCCGTTTTTTGCCACTATTTCGGTTTATTTTGGACGATTTTTCAAATATCTTTCGAAATAAGCCGTTTTTTCACAAAATTTCTGCTTATTTTGGAAGATTTTTCAAATATCTTTGGAAAAAGCCATATTTTGCCACTATTTCGGCTTATTTGGGAAGATTTTTCAAATATCTTTCTATATAAGCCGTTTTTTCACAAAATTTCGGCATAAATTAGAAGATTATTCAAATATCTTTCAAAATAAGCCGTTTTTTGCCTCTATTTCGGATTATCTTTTACGATATTTCAAATATCATTCGAAATATGCCGTTTTCTCACAAAATGTCGGGTTATTTTGGAAGACTTTTCAAATATCTTTCGAAATAAGCCGTTTTTTCACAAAATTTTGGCTTATTTTGGAAGATTTTTCAAATATCTTTCGAAATAAGCCGTCTTTTCACAAAATTTCGGCATCATTTGTAAGATTTTACAAAAATGTTTCGAAATAAGCCGTTTTTTGCCAATATTTCGGCTTATTTGGGAAGATTTTTCAAATATCCTTCTAAATAAGCCGTTTTTTCACAAAATTTCGGCATAATTTGGAAGATTTTTCAAATAACTTTCGAAATAAGCCGTTTTTTCACAAAACTTCGGCATAATTTGGAAGATTATTCCATTATCTTTCGAAAATAAGCCGTTTTTTCACAAAATTTCGGAATATTTTGGGCGATTTTTGAAATATCTTTCGAAATAAACCGTTTTTTCACAAAATTTCGGCTTAATTTTGACAATTTTTCAAATATCTTTCGAAATAAGCCGTTTTCTCACAAAATGTCGGGTTATTTTGGAAGACTTTTCAAATATCTTTCGAAATAAGCCGTTTTTTCACAAAATTTCGAAATATTTTGGGCGATTCTTCAAATATCTTTCGAAATAAGCCGTTTTTTCTTAAAATTTTGGCTTATTTTGGAAGATTTTTCAAATATCTTTCGAAATAAGCCGTCTTTTCACAAAATTTCGGCATCATTTGGAAGATTTTTCAAAAATGTTTCGAAATAAGCCGTTCTTTGCCACTATTTCGGCTTATTTGGGAAGATTTTTCAAATACCTTTCGAAATAAGCCGTTTTTTCACAAAATTTCGGCATAATTTGGAAGATTTTTCAATTAACTTTCGAAATAAGCCGTTTTTTGCCTCTATTTAAGATTATCTTTTACGATATTTCAAATATCATTCGAAATAAGCCGTTTTCTCACAAAATGTCGGGTTATTTTGGAAGACTTTTCAAATATCTTTCGAAATAAGCCGTTTTTTCACAAAATTTTGAAATATTTTGGGCGATTCTTCAAATATCTTTAGAAAAAAGCCGTTTTTTAACAAAATTTTGGCTTATTTTGGAAGATTTTTCAAATATCTTTCGAAATAAGCCGTCTTTTCACAAAATTTCGGCATCGTTTGGAAGATTTTTCAAAAATGTTTCGAAATAAGGCGTTTTTTGCCACTATTTCGGCCTATTTGGGAAGATTTTTCAAATATCTTTCTAAATAAGTCGTTCTTTCAGAAAATTTCGGCATAATTTGGAAGATTTTTCAAATATCTTTCGAAATAAGCCGTTTTTTCACAAAACTTCGGCATAATTTGGAAGATTATTCAAATATCTTTCGAAATAAGCCGTTTTTTTCACAAAATTTTGGCTTATTTTGGAAGATTTTTCAAATATCTTTCGAAATAAGCCGTCTTTTCACAAAATTTCGGCATCATTTGGAAGATTCTTCAAAAATGTTTCGAATTAAGCCGTTTTTTGCCGTTATTTCGGCTTATTTGGGAAGATTCTTCAAAAATCTTTCTAAATAAGCCGTTTTTTCACAAAATTTCGGCATAATTTGGAAGATTTTTCAAATATCTTTCGAAATAAGCCGTTTTGTCACAAAATTTTGGCTTATTTTGAAAGATTATTCAAATATCTTTCGAAATAAGCCGTTTTGACACAAAATTTCGGCATAATTTGGAAAATTTTTCAAATATCATTCGAAATAAGCCTTTTTTTTGCCACTATGTCTGTTTATTTTGAACGATTTTTCAAATATCTTTCGAAACAAGCCGTTTTTTGCCACTATAACTGTTTATTTTGGACGATTTTTCAAATATCTTTCTAAATAAGCCGTTTTTTCACAAAATTTCGGCTTATTTTGGAAGATTTTTCAAATATCTTTCGAAATAAGCCGTTTTTTCACAAAATTTCGGAATATTTTTGGCGATTTTTCAAATATCTTTCGAAATAAACCGTTTTTTCACAAAATTTTGGCTTAATTTGGAAGATTTTTCAAATAACTTTCGAAATAAGCCGTTTTTTGCCTCTATTTCGGATTATCATTTACGATATTTCAAATATTATTCGAAATAAGCCGTTTTCTCACAAAATGTCGGGTTATTTTGGAAGACTTTTCAAATATCTTTCGAAATAAGCCGTTTTTTCACAAAATTTCGAAATATTTTGGGAGATTCTTCAAATATCTTTCGAAATAAGCCGTTTTTTCACAAAATTTTGGCTTATTTTGGAAGATTTTTCATATATCTTTCGAAATAAGCCGTCTTTTCACAAAATTTCGAATTAATTTGGACGATTTTTCAAATATCTTTCGAAATAAGCCGTTTTTTCACAAAATTTTGGCTTATTTTTGAAGATTTTTCAAATATCTTTCTAAATAAGCGTTTTTTCACAAAATTTCGGCATAATTTGGAAGATTTTTCAAATATATTTCGAAATAAGCCGTTTTTTCACAAATTTCGGCATAATTTGGAAGATTATTCAAATATCTTTCCAAATAAGCCGTTTTTTCACAAAATTGTGGCTTATTTTGGAAGATTTTTTAAATATCTTTCGAAATAAGCCGTCTTTTCACAAAATTTCGGCATCATTAGGAAGATTTTTCAAAAATGTTTCGAAATAAGCCGTTTTTTGCCACTATTTCGGCATATTTGGGAAGATTTTTCAAATATCTTTCGAAATAAGCCGTTTTTTGCCACTATTTCGGTTTATTTAGGAAGACTTTTCAAATATCTTTCGAAATAAGCCGTTTTTTCACAAAATTTCGAAATATTTTGGGCTATTCTTCAAATATCTTTCGAAATAAGCCGTTTTTTCACAAAATTTTGGCTTATTTTGGAAGATTTTTCAAATACCTTTCGAAATAAGCCGTCTTTTCACAAAATTTCGGCATCATTTGGAAGATTTTACAAAAATCTTTCGAAATAAGCCGTTTTTTCACAAAATTTCGGCATGATTTGGAAGATTTTTCAAAAATCTTTCGAAATAAGCCGTTTTGTCACAAAATTTCGGCTCTTTTTGGAAGATTTTTCAAATATCTTTCGAAATGAGCCTTTTTTTCCATTATTTCGGTTTATTTAGGAAGATTTTTCAAATATCTTTCGAAATAAGCCGTTTTTTCACAAAATTTTGGAATATTTTGGACGATTTTTCAAATATCTTTCGAAAGAGGCCGTTTTTTCACAATATTTCGGCTTATTTTGGAAGATTTTTCAAATATCTTTCGAAATAAGCCGTTTTTTCACAAAATTTCGGCTTAATTTGGACGATTTTTCAAATATCTTTCGAAATAAGCCGTTTTTTTACAAAATTTCGGCATAATTTGGAAAATTTTTCAAATATCTTTCGAAATGAGCCGTTTTTTGCCATTATTTCGGTTTATTTTGGACGATTTTTCAAATATCTTTCGAAACAAGCCGTTTTTTCACAAATTTCTGCTTATTTTGGAAGATTTTTCAAATATCCTTTGAAATATGCCGTTTTTTGCCACTATTTCGGTTTATTTAGGAAGATTTTTCAAATATCTTTCGAAATAAGCCGTTTTTTTACAAAATTTCGGCATAATTTGGAAGTTTTTTCAAATATCTTTCTAAATAAGCCGATTTTTGCCACTATTTCGGCTTATTTGGGAAGATTTTTCAAATATCTTTCTAAATAAGCCGTTTTTTCAGAAAATTTCGGCATAATTTGGAAGATTTTTCAAATATCTTTCGAAATAAGCCGTTTTTTTACAAAATTTCAGAATATTTTGGGCGATTTTTCAAATATCTTTCGAAATGAGCCGTTTTTTGCCATTATTTCGGTTTATTTTGGACGATTTTTCAAATATCTTTCGAAACAAGCCGTTTTTTCACAAAATTTCGGCTTAAATTGGATTATTTTTTAAATATCTTTCGAAATAAGCCGTTTTGTCACAAAATTTTGGCCTATTTTGGAAGATTTTTCAAATATCTTTCTAAAATAAGCCGTTTTGTCACAAAATTTCGGCATAATTTGGAAAATTTTTCAAGTATCATTCGAAATAAGCCTTTTTTGCTACTATGTCGGTTTATTTTGTACGATTTTCCAAATATCTTTCGAAATAAGCCGTTTTTTCACAAAATTTCGGCTTAATTTGGACGATTTTTCAAATATCTTTCGAAATAAGCCGTTTTGTCACAAAATTTTGGCTTATTTTGGAAGATTTTTCAAATATCTTTCTAAATAAGCCGTTTTTTCACAAAATTTCGGCTTATTTTGGATGATTTTTCAAATATCTTTCGAAATAAGCCGTTTTTTGCCACTATTTCGGTTTATTTAGGAATATTTTTCAAATATCTTTCGTAATAAGCCGTTTTTTTACAAAATTTCGGCATAATTTGGAAGATTTTTCAAAAATCTTTCGAAATAAGCCGTTTTTTGCCACTATTTCGGCTTATTTGGGAAGATTTTTCAAATTTCTTTCTAAATAAGCCGATTTTTGCCACTATTTCGGCTTATTTGGGAAGATTTTTCAAATATCTTTCTAAATAAGCCGTTTTTTCACAAAATTTCGGCATAATTTGGAAGATTTTTCAAATATCTTTCGAATAATCCGTTTTTTCACAAAATTTCGGCTTAATTTGGAAGATTTTTCAAATATGTTTCGAAATAAGCCGTTTTTTCACAAAATTTCGGAATATTTTGGGCGATTTTTCAAATACCTTTCGAAATAAGCCGTTTTTTGCCAGTATTTCGGCTTATTTGGGAAGATTTTTCAAATATCTTTCTAAATAAGCCGATTTTTGCCACTATTTCG
Source organism: Pachydiplax longipennis (assembly GCA_036926295.1). Classification (NCBI taxonomy): domain Eukaryota; kingdom Metazoa; phylum Arthropoda; class Insecta; order Odonata; family Libellulidae; genus Pachydiplax; species Pachydiplax longipennis. Next base: position 3,513,146 of record JAVFKF010000024.1, on the reverse strand, counting down.
GCTTATTTGGGAAGATTTTTCAAATATCTTTCGAAATAAGCCGTTTTTTCACAAAATTTCGGCTTATTTTGGAAGATTTTTCAAATATCTATGGAAAAAGCCGTATTTTGCCACTATTTCGGCTTATTTGGGAAGATTTTACAAATATCTTTCTATATAAGCCGTTTTTTCACAAAATATCGGCATAATTTGGAAGATTATTCAAATATCTTTCGAAATAAGCCGTTTTTTGCCACTATTACTGTTTATTTTGGACGATTTTTCAAATATCTTTCTAAATAAGCCGTTTTTTCACAAAATTTCGGCTTATTTTGGAAGATTTTTCATATATCTTTCGAAATAAGCCGTTTTTTGCCACTATTTCGGTTTATTTAGGAAGATTTTTCAAATATCTTTCGAAATAAGCCGTTTTTTCACAAAATTTCGGCATAATTTGGAAGATTTTTCAAAAATCTTTCGAAATAAGCCGTCTTTTGCCACTATTTCGGCTTATTTGGGAAGATTTTTCAAATATCTTTCTAAATAAGCCGTTTTTTCACAAAATTTCGGCATAATTTGGAAAATTCTTCAAATATCTTTCGAAATGAGCCGTTTTTTCACAAAACTTCGGCATAATTTGGAAGATTATTCAAATATCTTTCGAAATAAGCCGTTTTCTCACAAAATTTCGGAATATTTTGGGCGATTTTTCAAATATCTTTCGAAATAAGCCGTTTTTTCACAAAATTTCGGCTTAATTTGGACGATTTTTCAAATATCTTTCGAAATAAGCCGTTTTGTCACAAAATTTTGGCATATTTTGGAAGATTTTTCAAATATCTTTCGAAGTAAGCCGTTTTGTCACAAAATTTCGGCATAATTTGGAAAATTTTTCAAGTATCATTCGAAATAAGCCTTTTTTGCCACTATGTCGGTTTATTTTGTACGATTTTTCAAATATCTTTCTAAATAAGCCGTTTCTTCACAAAATTTCGGCTTATTTTGGAAGACTTTTCATATATCTTTCGAAATAAGCCGTTTTTTCACAAAATTTCGGCTTAATTTGGACGATTTTTCAAATATCTTTCGAAATAAGCCGTTTTGTCACAAAATTTTGGCTTATTTTGGAAGATTTTTCAAATATCTTTCTAAATAAGCCGTTTTTTCACAAAATTTCGGCATAATGTGGAAGATTTTTCAAAAATCTTTCGAAATAAGCCGTTTTTTCACAAAATTTCGGCTTAATTTGGACGATTTTTCAAATATCTTTCGAAATAAGCCGTTTTGTCACAATATTTTGGAATATTTTGGACGACTTTTCAAATATCTTTCGAAAGAGGCCGTTTTTTCACAATATTTTGGCTTATTTTTGAAGATATTTCAAATATCTTTCGAAATAAGCCGTTTGTTTAAAAAATTTCGTCATAATTTGGAAAATTTTGCAAATATCTTTCGAAACAAGCCGTTTTTTGCCCATATTACTGTTTATTTTGGACGATTTTTCAAATATCTTTCTAAATAAGCCGTTTTTTCACAAAATTTCGGCTTATTTAGGAAGATTTTTCAAATATCTTTCGAAATAAGCCGTTTTTTCACAAAATTTCGGCTTATTTTGGAAGATTTTTCAAATACCTTTCGAAATAAGCCGTTTTTTGCCACTATTTCGGCTTCTTTGGGAAGATTTTTCAAATATCTTTCGAAACAAGCCGATTTTTGCCACTATTTCGGTTTATTTTGGACGATTCTTCAAATATCTTTCTAAATAAGCCGTTTTTTCACAAATTTTCGGCTTATTTTGGAAGATTTTTTAAATATCTATGGAAAAAGCCATATTTTGCCACTATTTCGGCTTATTTGGGAAGATTTTTCCAAGTATCTTTCTATATAAGCCGTTTTTTCACAAAATTTCGGCATAATTTGGAAGTTTATTTAAATATCTTTCGATATAAGCCGTTTTTTGCCTCTATTTCGGATTATCTCTTACTATATTTCAAATATCATTCGAAATAAGCCGTTTCTCACAAAATGTCGGGTTATTTTGGAAGATTTTTCAAATATCTTTCGAAATAAGCCGTTTTTTCACAAAATTTCGAAATATTTTGGGCGATTCTTCAAATATCATTCGAAATAAGCCGTTTCTCACAAAATGTCGGGTTATTTTGGATGATTTTTCAAATATCTTTCGAAATAAGCCGTTTTTTCACAAAATTTTGAAATATTTTGGGCGATTCTTCAAATATCATTCGAAATAAGCCGTTTTTTCACAAAATTTTGGCTTATTTTGGAAGATTTTTCAAATATCTTTCGAAATAAGCCGTTTTTTCACAAAATTTCGGCATCATTTGGAAGATTTTTCAAAAATGTTTCGAAATAAGCCGTTTTTTGCCACTATTTCGGCTTATTTGGGAAGATTTTTCAAATATCTTTCTAAATAAGCCGTTTTTTCACAAAATTTCGGCATAATTTGGAAGATTTTTCAAATATCTTTGGAAATGAGCTGTTTTTTCACAAAGCTTCGGCATAATTTGGAAGATTATTCAAATATCTTTCGAAATGAGCCGTTTTTTCACAAAACTTCGGCATAATTTGGAAGATTATTCAAATATCTTTCGAAATAAGCCGTTTTCTCACAAAATTTCGGCTTAATTTGGACGATTTTTCAAATATCTTTCGAAATATGCCGTTTTGTCACAAAATTTTGGCTTATTTTGGAAGATTTTTCAAATATCTTTCGAAATAAGCCGTTTTGTCACAAAATTTCGGCATAATTTGGAAAATGTTTCAAGTATCATTCGAAATAAGCCTTTTTTGCTACTATGTCGGTTTATTTTGTACGATTTTCCAAATATCTTTCGAAATAAGCCGTTTTTTCACAAAATTTCGGCTTAATTTGGACGATTTTTCTAATATCTTTCGAAATAAGCCGTTTTGTCACAAAATTTTGGCTTATTTTGGAAGATTTTTCAAATATCTTTCTAAATAAGCCGTTTTTTCACAAAATTTCGGCTTATTTTGGAAGATTTTTCAAATATCTTTCTAAATAAGCCGATTTTGCCACTATTTCGGCTTATTTGGGGAGATTTTTCAAATATCTTTCTAAATAAGCCGTTTTTTCACAAAATTTCGGCATAATTTGGAAGATTTTTCAAATATCATTCTAAATAAGCCGATTTTTGCCACTATTTCGGCTTATTTGGGAAGATTTTTCAAATATCTTTCTAAATAAGCCGTTTTTTCACAAAATTTCGGCCTATTTTGGAAGATTTTTCAAATATCTATGGAAAAAGCCGTATTTTGCCACTATTTCGGCTTATTTGGGAAGATTTTTCAAATATCTTTCTATATAAGCCGTTTTTTCACAAAATATCGGCATAATTTGGAAGATTATTCAAATATCTTTCGAAATAAGCCGCTTTTGCCACTATTACTGTTTATTTTGGACGATTTTTCAAATATCTTTCTAAATAAGCCGTTTTTTTTCACAAAATTTCGGCTTATTTTGGAAGATTATTCATATATCTTTCGAAATAAGCCGTTTTTTGCCACTATTTTGGTTTATTTAGGAAGATTTTTCAAATATCTTTCGAAATAAGCCGTTTTTTCACAAAATTTCGGCATAATTTGGAAGATTTTTCAAAAATCTTTCGAAATAAGCCGTTTTTTCACAAAATTTCGGCTTAATTTGGACGATTTTTCAAATATCATTCGAAATAAGCCGTTTTGTCACAAAATTTTGGAATATTTTGGACGATTTTTCAAATATCTTTCGAAAGAGGCCGTTTTTTCACAATATTTCGGCTTATTTTGGAAGATTTTTCAAATATCTTTCGAAATAAGCCGTTTTTTGCCACTAATTCGGTTTATTTAGGAAGATTTTTCAAATATCTTTCGAAATAAGCCGTTTTTTCACAAAATTTCGGCATAATTTGGAAGATTTTTCAAAAATCTTTCGAAATAAGCCGTTTTTTGCCACTATTTCGGCTTATTTGGGAAGATTTTTCAAATATCTTTCTAAATAAGCCGTTTTTTCACAAAATTTCGGCATAATTTGGAAGATTTTTCAAATATCTTTCGAAATAAGCCGTTTTTTCAGAAAATTTTGGCTTATTTTGGAAGATTTTTCAAATATCTTTCGAAATGAGCCGTTTTTTCACAAAACTTCGGCATAATTTGGAAGATTATTCAAATATCTTTCGAAATAAGCCGTTTTTTCACAAAATTTCGGAATATTTTGGGCGATTTTTCAAATATCTTTCTAAATTTGTCGTTTTTTCACAAAATTTCGGCATAATTTGGAAGATTTTTCAAATATCTTTCTAAATAAGCCAATTTTTGCCACTATTTCGGCTTATTTGGGAAGATTTCTCAAATATCTTTCTAAATAAGCCGTTTTTTCAAAAAATGTCGGCTTATTTTGGAAGATTTTTCAAATATCTTTCTAAATAAGCCGTTTTTTCACAAAATTTCGGCTTATTTTGGAAGATTTTTCAAATATCTATGGAAAAAGCCGTGTTTTGCATCTATTTCGGCTTATTTGGGAATATTTTTCAAAAATCTTTCGAAATAAGCAGTTTTTTGCCACTATTTCGGCTTATTTAGGACGATTTCTCAAATATCTTTCGAAATAAGCCTTTTTTTCACAAAATTTCGGAATATTTTGGGCGATTTTTCAAATATCTTTCTAAATATGTCGTTTTTTCACAAAATTTCGGCATAATTTGGAAGATTTCTCAAATATCTTTCTAAATAAGCCAATTTTTGCCACTATTTCGGCTTATTTGGGAAGATTTCTCAAATATCTTTCTAAATAAGCCGTTTTTTTCAAAAAATGTCGGCTTATTTTGGAAGATTTTTCAAATATCTTTCTAAATAAGCCGTTTTTTCACAAAATTTCGGCTTATTTTGGAAGATTTTTCAAATATCTATGGAAAAAGCCGTGTTTTGCCTCTATTTCGGCTTATTTGGGAATATTTTTCAAAAATCTTTCGAAATAAGCCGTTTTTTGCCACTATTTCGGCTTAATTTGGACGATTTTTCAATTATCTTTCGAAATAAGCAGTTTTTTGCCACTATTTCGGCTTATTTAGGATGATTTCTCAAATATCTTTCGAAATAAGCCTTTTTTTGCCATAATGTCGGTTTATTATGGACGAATTTTCAAATATCATTCTAAATAAGCCGTTTTTTCACAAAATTTCGGCTTATTTTGGAAGATTTTTCAAATACCTTTCGAAATAAGCCGTTTTTTGCCACTATTTCGGTTTATTTAGGAAGACTTTTCAAATATCTTTCGAAATAAGCCGTTTTTTCACAAAATTTCGGCATAATTTGGAAGATTTTACAAATATCTTTCGAAATAAGCCGTTTTTTCACAAAATATTGGCATATTGTAGAAGATTTTTCAAACATCTTTCGAAATAAGCCGTTTTTTTACAAAATTTCGAAATATTTTGGAAGATTTTTCAAAAATGTTTCGAAATAAGCCGTTTTCTACCACTATTTCGGCTTATTTGGGAAGTTATTTCAAATATCATTCGAAATAAGCCGTTTTCTCACAAAATGTCGGGTTATCTTGGAAGACTTTTCAAATATCTTTCGAAATAAGCCGTTTTTTCACAAAATTTCGAAATATTTTAGGCGATTCTTCAAATATCTTTCGAAATAAGCCGTTTTTTCACAAAATTTTGGCTTATTTTGGAATATTTTTCAAATATCTTTCTAAATAAGCCGTTTTTTCACATAATTTCGGCATAATTTGGAAGATTTTTCAAATATCTTTCGAAATAAGCCGTTTTTTCACAAAACCTCGGCATAATTTGGAAGATTATTCAAATATCTTTCGAAATAAGCCGTTTTTTCACAAAATCTTGGCTTATTTTGGAAGATTTTTCAAATATCTTTCGAAATAAGCCGTCTTTTCACAAAATTTCGGCATCATTCGGAAGATTTTTCAAAAATGTTTCGAAATAAGCCGTTTTTTGCCACTATTTCGGCTTATTTGGGAAGATTTTTCAAATATCTTTCTAAATAAGCCGCTTTTTCACAAAATTTCGGCATAATTTGGAAGATTTTTCAAATATCTTTCGAAATAAGCCGTTTTTTTACAAAACTTCGGCATAATTTGGAAGATTATTCAAATATCTTTCGAAATAAGCCGTTTTTTCACAAAATTTCGGAATATTTTGGGCGATTTTTCAAATATCTTTCGAAATAAACCGTTTTTTCAAAAAATTTCGGCTTAATTTGGACGATTTTTCAAATATCTTTCGAAATAAGCCGTTTTGTCACAAAATTTTGGCTTATTTAGAAAGATTTTTCAAATATTTTTCGAAATAAGCCGTTTTGTCACAAAATTTTGGCTTATTTTGAAAGATTTTTCAAATATATTTCGAAATAAGCCGTTTTTTCACAAAATTTCGGCATAATTTGGAAAATTTTTCAAATATCATTCGAAATAAGCCTTTTTTTTGCCACTATGTCGGTTTATTTTGAACGATTTTACAAATATCTTTCGAAACAAGCCGTTTTTTGCCACTATAACTGTTTATTTTGGACGATTTTTCAAATATCTTTCTAAATAAGCCGTTTTTTCACAAAATTTCGGTTTATTTAGGAAGATTTTTCAAATATCTTTCGAAATAAGCCGTTTTTTCACAAAATTTCGGCATAATTTGGAAGATTTTTCAAATATCTTTCTAAATAAGCCGTTTTTTCACAAAATTTCGGCATAATTTGGAAGATTTTTCAAATATCTTTCGAAATAAACCGTTTTGTCACAAAATTTTGCTTATTTTGGAAAATTTTTCAAATATCTTTCGAAATGAGCCGTTTTTTGCCACTATTTCGACTTATTTTGGACGATTTTTCAAATATCTTTCGAAATAAGCCGTTTTGTCACAAAATTTTGGAATATTTTGGACGATTTTTCAAATATCTTTCGAAAGAGGCCGTTTTTTCACAATATTTCGGCTTATTTTGGAAGATTTTTCAAATATCTTTCGAAATAAGCCGTTTTTTGCCACTAATTCGGTTTATTTAGGAAGATTTTTCAAATATCTTTCGAAATAAGCCGTTTTTTCACAAAATTTCGGCATAATTTGGAAGATTTTTCAAAAATCTTTCGAAATAAGCCGTTTTTTGCCACTATTTCGGCTTATTTGGGAAGATTTTTCAAATATCTTTCTAAATAAGCCGTTTTTTCACAAAATTTCGGCATAATTTGGAAGATTTTTCAAATATCTTTCGAAATAAGCCGTTTTTTCAGAAAATTTTGGCTTATTTTGGAAGATTTTTCAAATATCTTTCGAAATGAGCCGTTTTTTCACAAAACTTCGGCATAATTTGGAAGATTATTCAAATATCTTTCGAAATAAGCCGTTTTTTCACAAAATTTCGGAATATTTTGGGCGATTTTTCAAATATCTTTCTAAATATGTCGTTTTTTCACAAAATTTCGGCATAATTTGGAAGATTTTTCAAATATCTTTCTAAATAAGCCAATTTTTGCCACTATTTCGGCTTATTTGGGAAGATTTCTCAAATATCTTTCTAAATAAGCCGTTTTTTTCAAAAAATGTCGGCTTATTTTGGAAGATTTTTCAAATATCTTTCTAAATAAGCCGTTTTTTCACAAAATTTCGGCTTATTTTGGAAGATTTTTCAAATATCTATGGAAAAAGCCGTGTTTTGCATCTATTTCGGCTTATTTGGGAATATTTTTCAAAAATCTTTCGAAATAAGCAGTTTTTTGCCACTATTTCGGCTTATTTAGGACGATTTCTCAAATATCTTTCGAAATAAGCCTTTTTTTCACAAAATTTCGGAATATTTTGGGCGATTTTTCAAATATCTTTCTAAATATGTCGTTTTTTCACAAAATTTCGGCATAATTTGGAAGATTTCTCAAATATCTTTCTAAATAAGCCAATTTTTGCCACTATTTCGGCTTATTTGGGAAGATTTCTCAAATATCTTTCTAAATAAGCCGTTTTTTCAAAAAATGTCGGCTTATTTTGGAAGATTTTTCAAATATCTTTCTAAATAAGCCGTTTTTTCACAAAATTTCGGCTTATTTTGGAAGATTTTTCAAATATCTATGGAAAAAGCCGTGTTTTGCCTCTATTTCGGCTTATTTGGGAATATTTTTCAAAAATCTTTCGAAATAAGCCGTTTTTTGCCACTATTTCGGCTTAATTTGGACGATTTTTCAATTATCTTTCGAAATAAGCAGTTTTTTGCCACTATTTCGGCTTATTTAGGATGATTTCTCAAATATCTTTCGAAATAAGCCTTTTTTTGCCATAATGTCGGTTTATTATGGACGAATTTTCAAATATCATTCTAAATAAGCCGTTTTTTCACAAAATTTCGGCTTATTTTGGAAGATTTTTCAAATACCTTTCGAAATAAGCCGTTTTTTGCCACTATTTCGGTTTATTTAGGAAGACTTTTCAAATATCTTTCGAAATAAGCCGTTTTTTCACAAAATTTCGGCATAATTTGGAAGATTTTACAAATATCTTTCGAAATAAGCCGTTTTTTCACAAAATATTGGCATATTGTAGAAGATTTTTCAAACATCTTTCGAAATAAGCCGTTTTTTTACAAAATTTCGAAATATTTTGGAAGATTTTTCAAAAATGTTTCGAAATAAGCCGTTTTTTACCACTATTTCGGCTTATTTGGGAAGTTATTTCAAATATCATTCGAAATAAGCCGTTTTCTCACAAAATGTCGGGTTATCTTGGAAGACTTTTCAAATATCTTTCGAAATAAGCCGTTTTTTCACAAAATTTCGAAATATTTTAGGCGATTCTTCAAATATCTTTCGAAATAAGCCGTTTTTTCACAAAATTTTGGCTTATTTTGGAATATTTTTCAAATATCTTTCTAAATAAGCCGTTTTTTCACATAATTTCGGCATAATTTGGAAGATTTTTCAAATATCTTTCGAAATAAGCCGTTTTTTCACAAAACCTCGGCATAATTTGGAAGATTATTCAAATATCTTTCGAAATAAGCCGTTTTTTCACAAAATCTTGGCTTATTTTGGAAGATTTTTCAAATATCTTTCGAAATAAGCCGTCTTTTCACAAAATTTCGGCATCATTCGGAAGATTTTTCAAAAATGTTTCGAAATAAGCCGTTTTTTGCCACTATTTCGGCTTATTTGGGAAGATTTTTCAAATATCTTTCTAAATAAGCCGCTTTTTCACAAAATTTCGGCATAATTTGGAAGATTTTTCAAATATCTTTCGAAATAAGCCGTTTTTTCACAAAACTTCGGCATAATTTGGAAGATTATTCAAATATCTTTCGAAATAAGCCGTTTTTTCACAAAATTTCGGAATATTTTGGGCGATTTTTCAAATATCTTTCGAAATAAACCGTTTTTTCAAAAAATTTCGGCTTAATTTGGACGATTTTTCAAATATCTTTCGAAATAAGCCGTTTTGTCACAAAATTTTGGCTTATTTAGAAAGATTTTTCAAATATTTTTCGAAATAAGCCGTTTTGTCACAAAATTTTGGCTTATTTTGAAAGATTTTTCAAATATATTTCGAAATAAGCCGTTTTTTCACAAAATTTCGGCATAATTTGGAAAATTTTTCAAATATCATTCGAAATAAGCCTTTTTTTTGCCACTATGTCGGTTTATTTTGAACGATTTTACAAATATCTTTCGAAACAAGCCGTTTTTTGCCACTATAACTGTTTATTTTGGACGATTTTTCAAATATCTTTCTAAATAAGCCGTTTTTTCACAAAATTTCGGTTTATTTAGGAAGATTTTTCAAATATCTTTCGAAATAAGCCGTTTTTTCACAAAATTTCGGCATAATTTGGAAGATTTTTCAAATATCTTTCTAAATAAGCCGATTTTTGCCACTATTTCGGCTTATTTGGGAAGATTTTTCAAATATCTTTCTAAATAAGCCGTTTTTTCACAAAATTTCGGCATAATTTGGAAGATTTTTCAAATATCTTTCGAAATAAACCGTTTTGTCACAAAATTTTGCTTATTTTGGAAAATTTTTCAAATATCTTTCGAAATGAGCCGTTTTTTGCCACTATTTCGACTTATTTTGGACGATTTTTCAAATATCTTTCGAAATAAGCCTTTTTTTGCCACTATGTCGGTTTATTTTGGACGATTTTTCAAATATCTTTCTAAATAAGCTGTTTTTTCCACTATTTAGGCTTATTTGGGAAGTTTTTTTAAATATCTTTCTAAATAATCCGTTTTTTCACAAAATTTCGGCATAATTTAGAAGATTTTTCAAATATCTTTCGAAATAAGCCGTTTTTTGCCTCTATTTCGGATTATCTTTTACGATATTTCAAATATCATTCGAAATAAGCCGTTTTCTCACAAAATGTCGGGTTATTTTGGAAGACATTTGAAATATCTTTCGAAATAAGCTGTTTTTTCACAAAATTTCGAAATATTCTTGGCGATTCTTCAAATATCTTTCGAAATAAGCCGTTTTTTCACAAAATTTTGGCTTATTTTGGAAGATTTTTCAAATATCCTTCGAAATAAGCCGTCTTTTCACAAAATTTCGGCATCATTTGGAAGATTTTTCAAAAATGTTTCGAAATAAGCCGTTTTTTGCCACTATTTCGGCTTATTTGGGAAGATTTTTCAAATATCTTTCTAAATAAGCCGTTTTTTCACAAAATTTCGGCATAATTTGGAAGATTTTTTAAATATCTTTCGAAATAAGCCGTTTTTTCAGAAAATTTTGGCTTATTTTGGAAGATTTTTCAAATATCTTTCGATATAAGCCGTTTTTTTAGAAAATTTCGGAATATTTTGGGTGATTTTTCAAATATCTTTCGATGTAAGCCGTTTTTTCACAAAATTTCGGCTTAATTTGGACGATTTTTCAAATATCTTTCTAAATAGGCAGTTTTTTGCCACTATTTCGGCTTATTTAGGATGATTTCTCAAATATCTTTCGAAATAAGCCTTTTTTTGCCATAATGTCCGTTTATTATGGACGAATTTTCAAATATCTTTCGAAATAAGCCGTTTTTTCACAAAATTTCGGAATATTTTGGGCGATTTTTCAAATATCTTTCGAAATAAGCCGTTTTTTGCCACTATTTCGGCTTATTTGGGAAGTTTTTTCAAATATCTTTCTAAATAAGCCGATTTTTCGCAAAATTTTGGCATAATTTGGAAGATTTTTCAAAAATCTTTCGAAATAAGCCGTATTTTCACAGAAGTTCGGCTGAATTTGGACTATTTTTCAAATATCTTTCGAAATAAGCCGTTTTGTCAAAAAATTTCGGCATAATTTGGAAGATTTTTCAAATATCTTTCGATATAAGCCGTTTTTTGCCTCTATTTCGGATTATCGTTTACGATATTTCAAATATCATTCGAAATAAGCCGTTTTCTCACAAAATGTCGGGTTATTTTGGAATACTTTTCAAATATCTTTCGAAATAAGCCGTTTTTTCACAAAATTTCGAAATATTTTAGGCGATTCTTCAAATATCTTTCGAAATAAGCCGTTTTTTACAAAATTTTGGCTTATTTTGGAAGATTTTTCAAATATCTTTCGAAATAAGCCGTCTTTTCACAAAATTTCGGCATCATTTCGAAGAATTTACAAAAATGTTTCGAAATAAGCCGTTTTTTCACAAAATATTGGCATATTGTAGAAGATTTTTCAAACATCTTTCGAAATAAGCCGTTTTCTCACAAAATTTCGAAATATTTTGGGCGATTTTTCAAATATCTTTCGAAATAAGCCGTTTTTTACCACTATTTCGGCTTATTTTGGAAGATTTTTCAAATATCTTTCGAAATAAGCCGTTTTTTCACAATATTTTTGCTTATTTTGGAAGATTTTTCAAATATCGTTCTAAATAAGCCGTTTTTTCAAAAAATTTCGGCATAATTTGGAAGATTTTTCAAATGTCTTTCGAATTAAGCCGTTTTTTCACAAAATTTCGAAATATTTTGGGCGATTCTTCAAATATCTTTCGAAATAAGCCGTTTTTTCACAAAATTTTGGCTTATTTTGGAATATTTTTCAAATATCTTTCGAAATAAGCCGTCTTTTCACAAAATTTCGGCATCATTTGGAAGATTTTTCAAAAATGTTTCGAAATAAGCCGTTTTTTGCCATTATTTCGGCTTATTTGGGAAGATTTTTGAAATATCTTTCTAAATAAGCCGTATTTTCACAAAATTTCGGCATAATTTGGAAGATTTTTCAAATATCTTTCGAAATAAGCCGTTTTTTCACAAAACTTCGGAATATTTTGGGCGATTTATCAAATATCTTTCGAAATAAACCTTTTTCTCACAAAATTTCGGCTTAATTTGGACGATTTTTCAAATATCTTTCGAAATAAGACGTTTTGACACAAAATTTTGGCTTATTTTGAAAGATTTTTGAAATATCTTTCTAAATAAGCCGTTTTTTCACAAAATTTCGGCATAATTTGGAAGATTTTTCAAATATCTTTCGAAATAAGCCGTTTTTTCACAAAACTTCGGAATATTTTGGGCGATTTATCAAATATCTTTCGAAATAAGCCGTTTTTTCACAAAATTTCGGCTTAATTTGGACGATTTTTCAAATATCTTTCGAAAAAACCTTTTTTTGCCATTATGTCGGTTTATTTTGGACGATTATTCAAATATCTTTCTAAATAAGCCGTTTTTACACAAACTATCGGCTTCTTTTGGAAGATTTTTCAAATACCTTTCGAAATAAGCCGTTTTTTCACAAAATTTCGGCATAATTTGGAAGATTTTTCAAATATCTTTGGAAATAAGCCGTTTTTTCAGAAAATTTTGGCTTATTTTGGAAGATTTTTCAAATATCTTTCGAAATAAGCCGTTTTTTCACAAAATTTCGGCATAATTTGGAAGATTTTTCAATTATCTTTCGAAATAAGCCGTTTTTTCACAAAACTTCGGCATAATTTGGACGATTTTTCAAATATCTTTCGAAATAAGCCGTTTTGTCACAAAATTTTGGCTTATTTTGAAAGATTTTTCAAATATCTTTCGAAATAAGCCGTTTTGTCACAAAATTTCGGCATAATTTGGAAAATTTTTCAAATATCATTCGAAATAAGCCTTTTTTTGCCACTATGTCGGTTTATTTTGAACGATTTTTCAAATATCTTTCGAAACAAGCCGTTTTTTGCCACTATAACTGTTTATTTTGGACGATTTTCAAATATCTTTCTAAATAAGCCGTTTTTTTTACAAAATTTCGGCTTATTTTGGAAGATATTTCAAATATCTTTCGAAATAAGCCGTTCTTTGCCACTATTTCGGTTTATTTAGGAAGATTTTTCAAATATCTTTCGAAATAAGCCGTTTTTTTACAAAATTTCGTCATAATTTGGAAGATTTTTCAAAAATCTTTCGAAATAAGCCATTTTTTGCCACTATTTCGGCTTATATGGGAAGATTTTTCGAATATCTTCCTAAATAAGCCGTTTTTTCACAAAATTTTTGCATAATTTGGAAGATTTTTCAAATATCTTTCGAAATAAGCCGTTTTTTCACAAAATTTCGGAATATTTTGTGCGATTTTTCAAATATCTTTCGAAATAAGCCGTATTTTTACAAAATTTCGGCTTAATTTGGACGATTTTTCAAATATCTTTCGAAATAAGCCGTTTTTTTACAAAATTTCGGCATAATTTGGAAAATTTTTCAAATAACTTTCGAAATGAGCCGTTTTTTGCCATTATTTCGGTTTATTTTGGACGATTTTTCAAATATCTTTCGAAACAAGCCGTTTTTTGCCACTATTACTGTTTATTTTGGACGATTTTTCAAATATCTCTCTAAATAATCCGTTTTTTCACAAAATTTCGGCTTATTTTGGAAGATTTTTCAAATATCTTTTGAAATATGCCGTTTTTTGCCACTATTTCGGTTTATTTAGGAAGATTTTTCAAATATCTTTCGAAATAAGCCGTTTTTTCACAAAATTTCGGCATATTTTGGAAGATTTTTCAAATATCTTTCGAAATAAGCCGTTTTTTCACAATATTTTTGCTTATTTTGGAAGATTTTTCAAATATCATTCGAAATAAGCCGTTTTTTCACAAAATTTCGGAATATTTTGGGCGATTTTTCAAATATCTTTCGAAATAAGCCGTTTTTTCACAAAATAATCGCTTATTTTGGAAGATTTTTCAAATATCTTTCGAAATAAGCCGTTTTGTCACAAAATTTCGGCATAATTTGGAACATTTTTCAAATATCCTTTGAAATGAGCCGCTTTTTGCCATTATTTCGGTTTATTTTGAACGATTTTACAAATATCTTTCGAAATAAGCCTTTTTTTGCCATTATGTCGGTTTTTTTTGGACGATTTTTCAAATATCTTTCTAAATAAGCCGTTTTTTCACAAAATATCGGCATATTTTGGAATATTTTTCAAATATCTTTCGAAATAAGCCGTTTTTTCACAGAATTTTGGCTTATTTTGGAAGATTTTTGAAAAATGTTTCGAAATAAGCCGTTTTTTGCCACTATTTCGGCTTATTTGGGAAGATTTTTCAAATATCTTTCGAAATAAGCCGTTTTTTCACAAAATTTCGGCATAATTTTGAAGATTTTTCAAAAATCTTTCGAAATAAGCCGTTTTTTGCCACTATTTCGGCTTATTTGGGAAGATTTTTCAAATATCTTTCTAAATAAGCCGATTTTTGCCACTATTTCTGCTTATTTAGGACGATTTTTCAAATATCTTTCGAAATAAGCCGTTTTTTTGCCACTATTTCGGCTTATTTGGGAAGATTTTTCAAATATCTTTCGAAATAAGCCGTTTTTTGCCACTATTTCGGCTTATTTGGGAAGATTTTTCAAATATCTTTCTAAATAAGCCGTTTTTTCACAAATTTTCGGCATAATTTGGAAGATTTTTCAAATATCTTTCTAAATAAGCCGTTTTTTCACAAAATTTTTGCTTATTTTGGAAGATTTTTCAAATATCCTTCGAAATGAGCCGTTTTTTGCCATTATTTCGGTTTTATTTGGACGATTTTTCAAATATCTTTCGAAATAAGCCTTTTTTTGCCATTATGTCGGTTTTTTTTTGGACGATTTTTCGAATATCTTTCTAAATAAGCCGTTTTTTCACAAAATATCGGCTTATTTTGGAAGATTTTTCAAATATCTTTCGAAATAAGCCGTTTTTTCACAGAATTTTGGCTTATTTTGGAAGATTTTTGAAAAATATTTCGAAATAAGCCGTTTCTTGCCACTATTTCGGCTTATTTGGGAAGATTTTTCAAATATCTTTCGAAATAAGCCGTTTTTTCGCAAAATTTCGGAATAATTTTGAAGATTTTTCTAAAATCTTTCGAAATAAGCCGTTTTTTGCCACTATTTCGGCTTATTTGGGAAGATTTTTCAAATATCTTTCTAAATAAGCCGATTTTTGCCACTATTTCTGCTTATTTAGGACGATTTTTCAAATATCTTTCGAAATAAGCCGTTTTTTCACAAAATTTCGGCATAATTTGGAAGATTTATCAAAAATCTTTCGAAATAAGCCGTTTTTTGCCACTATTTCGGCTTATTTGGGAAGATTTTTCAAATATCTTTCGAAATAAGCCGTTTTTTGCAACTATTTCGGCTTATTTGGGAAGATTTTTCAAATATCTTTCTAGATAAGCCGTTTTTTCACAAAATTTCGGCATAATTTGGAAGATTTTTCAAATATCTTTCGAAATAAGCCGTTTTTTCAGAAAATTTTGGCTTATTTTGGAAGATTTTTCAAAGATCTTTCGAAATAAGCCGTCTTTTCACTAAATTTCGGCATCATTTGGAAGATTTTTCAAAAATGTTTCGAAATAAGCCGTTTTGTCACAAAATTTCGGCATAATTTGGAAGATTTTTCAAATATCTTTCGAAATAAGCCGTTTTTTCACAAAACTTCGGCATAATTTGGAAGATTATTCAAATATATTTCGAAATAAGCCGTTTTTTCACAAAATTTCGGAATATTTTGGGCGATTTTTCAAATATCTTTCGAAATAAACAGTTTTTTCACAAATTTCGGCTTAATTTGGAAGATTTTCAAATATCTTTCGAAATAAGCCGTTTTGTCACAAAATTTTGGCTTATTTTGAAAGATTTTTCAAAAATCTTTCGAAATAAGCCGTTTTGTCACAAAATTTCGGCATAATTTGGAACATTTTTCAAATATCCTTCGAAATGAGCCGTTTTTTGCCACTATTTCGGCTTATTTGGGAAGATTTTTCAAATATCTTTCTAAATAAGCCGATTTTTGCCACTATTTCGGCTTATTTGGGAAGATTTTTCAAATATCTTTCTAAATAATCCGTTTTTTCACAAAATGTCGGCATAATTTGGAAGATTTTTCAAATATCTTTCGAAATAAGCCGTTTTTTCACAAAATTTTGGCTTCTTTTGGAAGATTTTTCAAATATCTTTGTAAATAAGCCGTTTTTTCACAAAATTTTGGCTTATTTTGGAACATTTCTCAAATATCTTTCGAAATGAGCCGTTTTTTGCCATTATTTCGGTTTATTTTGGACGATTTTTCAAATATCTATCGAAATAAGCCTTTTTTTCACAAAGTATTGGCTTATTTTAGAAGATTTTTCAAAAATCTTTCGAAATAAGCCGTTTTTTGCCACTATTTCGGCTTATTGGGGACGATTTTTCAAATATCTTTCTAAATAAGCCGTTTTTTCACAAAATTTTTGCATAATTTGGAAGATTTTTCAAATATCTTTCGAAATAATCCGCTTTTTCACAAAATTTCGGCATAATTTAGAAGATTTTTCAAATATCTTTCGAAATAAGCCGTTTTTTCACAAAATTTTGGCTTATTTTGGAAGATTTTTCAAATATCTTTGTAAATAAGCCGTTTTTTTACAAATTTTCGGAATATTTTGGGCCATTTTTCAAATATCTTTCGAAATAAGCAGTTTTTTGCCACTATTTCGGCTTATTTAGGATGATTTCTCAAATATCTTTCGAAATAAGCCTTTTTTTGCCACTATGTTGGTTTATTTTGGACGAATTTTCAAATATCTTTCTAAATAAGCCGCTTTTTCACAAAATTTCGGCATATTTTGGAAGATTTATCAAATATCCTTCTATATAAGCCGTTTTCTCACAAAATGTCGGGTTATTTTGGAAGATTTTTCAAATATCTTTCGAAATAAGCCGTTTTTTCACAAAATTTCGGAATATTTTGGGCGATTTTTCAAATATCTTTCGAAATAAGCCGTTTTTTCACAAAATTTTGGCTTATTTTGGAAGATTTTTGAAATATCTTTCGAAATAAGCCGTTTTGTCACAAAATTTCGGCATAATTTGGAAAATTTTTCAAATATATTTCGAAATGAGCCGTTTTTTGCCATTATTTCGGTTTATTTTGGACGATTTTTCAAATATCTTTCGAAACAAGCCGTTTTTTGCCACTATTACTGTTTATTTTGGACGATTTTTCAAATATCTTTCGAAATAAACAGTTTTTTCACAAATTTCGGCTTAATTTGGAAGATTTTTCAAATATCTTTCGAAATAAGCCGTTTTGTCACAAAATTTTGGCTTATTTTGAAAGATTTTTCAAAAATCTTTCGAAATAAGCCGTTTTGTCACAAAATTTCGGCATAATTTGGAACATTTTTCAAATATCCTTCGAAATGAGCCGTTTTTTGCCACTATTTCGGCTTATTTGGGAAGATTTTTCAAATATCTTTCTAAATAAGCCGATTTTTGCCACTATTTCGGCTTATTTGGGAAGATTTTTCAAATATCTTTCTAAATAATCCGTTTTTTCACAAAATGTCGGCATAATTTGGAAGATTTTTCAAATATCTTTCGAAATAAGCCGTTTTTTCACAAAATTTTGGCTTCTTTTGGAAGATTTTTCAAATATCTTTGTAAATAAGCCGTTTTTTCACAAAATTTCGGCTTATTTTGGAAGATTTTTCAAATATCTTTTGAAATATGCCGTTTTTTGCCACTATTTCGGTTTATTTAGGAAGATTTTTCAAATATCTTTCGAAATAAGCCGTTTTTTCACAAAATTTCGGCATATTTTGGAAGATTTATCAAATATCCTTCTATATAAGCCGATTTTTCACAAAATAATCGCTTATTTTGGAGGATTTTTCAAATATCTTTCGAAATAAGCCGCTTTGTCACAAAATTTTGGCTTATTTTGGAAGATTTTTGAAAAATCTTTCGAAATAAGCCGTTTTTTGCCACTATTTCGGCTTTTTTGGGAAGATTTGTCAAATATCTTTCGAAATAAGCCGTTTTTTCAAATAACTTGTGCATAATTTGGAAGATTCTTCAAATATCTTTCGAAATAAGCCGTTTTTTGATACTATTTTGGCTTATAAGGGAAGATTTTTCAAATATCAATGTAAATAAGCCGTTTTTTCACAAAATGTCGGCATAATTTTGAAGATTTTTCAAATATCTTTCGAAATAACCCGTTTTTTGCCACTATTTCGGCTTATTTGGGAAGATTTTTCAAATATCTTTCGAAATAAGCCGTTTTTTGCCACTATTTCGGCTTATTTGGGAAGATTTTTCAAATATCTTTCTAAATAATCCGTTTTTTCACAAAATGTCGGCATAATTTGGAAGATTTTTCAAATATCTTTCGAAATAAGCCGTTTTTTCACAAAATTTTGGCTTCTTTTGGAAGATTTTTCAAATATCTTTGTAAATAAGCCGTTTTTTCACATTATTTTGGCTTATTTTGGAACATTTTTCAAATATCTTTCGAAATGAGCCGTTTTTTGCCATTATTTCGGTTTATTTTGGACGATTTTTCAAATATCTTTCGAAATAAGCCTTTTTTTCACAAAGTATTGGCTTATTTTAGAAGATTTTTCAAAAATCTTTCGAAATAAGCCGTTTTTTCACAAAATTTTGGCATAATTTGGAAGATTTTTCAAAAATCTTTCGAAATAAGCCGTTTTTTGCCACTATTTCGGCTTATTGGGGACGATTTTTCAAATATCTTTCTAAATAAGCCGTTTTTTCACAAAATTTTTGCATAATTTGGAAGATTTTTCAAATATCTTTCGAAATAATCCGCTTTTTCACAAAATTTTGGCTTATTTTGGAAGATTTTTGAAAAATCTTTCGAAATAAGCCGTTTTTTGCCACTATTTCGGCTTTTTTGGGAAGATTTGTCAAATATCTTTCGAAATAAGCCTTTTTTTGCCACTATGTTGGTTATTTTGGACGAATTTTCAAATATCTTTCTAAATAAGCCGCTTTTTCACAAAATTTCGGCATATTTTGGAAGATTTATCAAATATCCTTCTATATAAGCCGTTTTCTCACAAAATGTCGGGTTATTCTGGAAGATTTTTCAAATATCTTTCGAAATAAGCCGTTTTTTCACAAAATTTCGGAATATTTTGGGCGATTTTTCAAATATCTTTCGAAATAAGCCGTTTTGTCACAAAATTTCGGCATAATTTGGAAAATTTTTCAAATATATTTCGAAATGAGCCGTTTTTTGCCATTATTTCGGTTTATTTTGGACGATTTTTCAAATATCTTTCGAAACAAGCCGTTTTTTGCCACTATTACTGTTTATTTTGGACGATTTTTCAAATATCTTTCTAAATAAGCCGTTTTTTCACAAAATTTCGGCTTATTATGGAAGATTTTTCAAATATCTTTTGAAATATGCCGTTTTTTGCCACTATTTCGGTTTATTTAGGAAGATTTTTCAAATATCTTTCGAAATAAGCCGTTTTTTCACAAAATTTCGGCATATTTTGGAAGATTTATCAAATATCCTTCTATATAAGCCGATTTTTCACAAAATGTCGGGTTATTTTGGAAGATTTTTCAAATATCATTCGAAATAAGCCGTTTTTTCACAAATTATCGGAATATTTTGGGCGATTTTTCAAATATCTTTCGAAATAAGCCGTTTTTTCACAAAATAATCGCTTATTTTGGAAGATTTTTCAAATATCTTTCGAAATAAGCCGTTTTGTCACAAAATTTTGGCTTATTTTGGAAGATTTTAGAAAAATCTTTCGAAATAAGCCGTTTTTTGCCACTATTTCGGCTTATTTGGGAAGATTTTTCAAATATCAATGTAAATAAGCCGTTTTTTCACAAAATGTCGGCATAATTTTGAAGATTTTTCAAATATCTTTCGAAATAACCCGTTTTTTGCCACTATTTCGGCTTATTTGGGAAGATTTTTCAAATATCTTTCGAAATAAGCCGTTTTTTGCCACTATTTCGGCTTATTTGGGAAGATTTTTCAAATATCTTTCTAAATAAGCCGTTTTTTCAAAAATTTCGGCATAATTAGGAAGATTTTTCAAATATCTTTCGAATTAGGCCGTTTTTTCACAAAATTTTGGCTTATTTTGAAAGATTTTTCAAATATCTTCCGAAATAAGCCGTTTTTTCACAAAATTTCGGCACCATTTGGAAGATTTTTGAAAAATGTTTCATAATAAGCCGTTTTTTGCCATAATTTCGGCTTATTTGGGAAGATTTTTCAAATATCTTTCTAAGTAAGCCGATTTTTGCCACTATTTCGGCTTATTTGGGAAGATTTTTCAAATATCTTTCGAAATAAACCGTTTTTTCACAAAACTTGGGCATAATTTGGAAGATTATTCAAATATCTTTCGTATTAAGCTGTTTTTTCACAAAATTTCGGAATATTTTGGGCGATTTTTCAAATATCTTTCGAAATAAGCCGTTTTTTCACAAAATTTCGGCTTAATTTGGACGATTTTTCAAATCTCTTTCGAAATGAGCCGTTTTTTGCCATTATTTCGGTTTATTTTGGACGATTTTTCAAATATCTTTCGAAATAAGCCGTTTTTTCACAAAATTTCGGCTTAATTTGGACGATTTTTCAAATAGCTTTCGAAATAAGCCGTTTTGTCACAAAATTTTGGCTAATTTTGGAAAATTTTTCAAATATCTTTCGAAATGAGCCGTTTTTTGCCATTATTTCGGTTTATTTTGGACGATTTTTCAAATATCTTTCTAAATAAGCCGTTTTTTCACAAAATTTCGGCTTAATTTGGACGATTTTTCAAATATCTTTCGAAAAACCTTTTTTTGCCATTATGTCGGTTTATTTTGGACGATTTTTCAAATATCTTTCTAAATAAGCCGTTTTTTCACAAAATATCAGCTTATTTTGGAAGATTTTTCAAATACCTTTCGAAATAAGCCGTTTTTTGCCACTATTTCGGTTTATTTTGGACGATTCTTAAAATATCTTTCGAAATAAGCCGTTTTTTCACAAAATTTCGAAATATTTTGGGAGATTCTTCAAATATCTTTCGAAATAAGCCGTTTTTTCACAAAATTTTGGCTTATTTTGGAAGATTTTTGAAATATCTTTCGAAATAAGCCGTTTTGTCACAAAATTTCGGCATAATTTGGAAAATTTTTCAAATATATTTCGAAATGAGCCGTTTTTTGCCATTATTTCGGTTTATTTTGGACGATTTTTCAAATATCTTTCGAAACAAGCCTTTTTTTGCCACTATTACTGTTTATTTTGGACGATTTTTGAAATATCTTTCGAAATAAGCCGTTTTTTCACAAAATTTCGGCTTATTTTGGAAGATTTTTCAAATATATTTTGAAATATGCCGTTTTTTGCCACTATTTCGGTTTATTTAGGAAGATTTTTCAAATATCTTTCGAAATAAGCCGTTTTTTCACAAAATTTCGGAATATTTTGGAAGATTTATCAAATATCCTTCTATATAAGCCGATTTTTCACAAAATGTCGGGTTATTTTGGAAGATTTTTCAAATATCATTCAAAATAAGCCGTTTTTTCACAAATTTTCGGAATATTTTGGGCGATTTTTCAAATATCTTTCGAAATAAGCCGTTTTTTCACAAAATAATCGCTTATTTTGGAAGATTTTTCAAATATCTGTCGAAATAAGCCGTTTTGTCACAAAATTTCGGCATAATTTGGAAAATATTTCAAATATCTTTCGAAATAAGCCTTTTTTTGCCATTATGTCGGTTTTTTTTGGACGATTTTTCAAATATCTTTCTAAATAAGCCGTTTTTTCACAAAATATCGGCTTAGTTTGGAAGATTTTTCAAATATCTTTCGAAATGAGCCGTTTTTTGCCATTATTTCGGTTTATTTTGGACGATTTTTCAAATATCTTTCGAAACAAGCCTTTTTTTGCCACTATTACTGTTTATTTTGGACGATTTTTGAAATATCTTTCGAAATAAGCCGTTTTTTCACAAAATTTCGGCTTATTTTGGAAGATTTTTCAAATATATTTTGAAATATGCCGTTTTTTGCCACTATTTCGGTTTATTTAGGAAGATTTTTCAAATATCTTTCGAAATAAGCCGTTTTTTCACAAAATTTCGGAATATTTTGGAAGATTTATCAAATATCCTTCTATATAAGCCGATTTTTCACAAAATGTCGGGTTATTTTGGAAGATTTTTCAAATATCATTCAAAATAAGCCGTTTTTTCACAAATTTTCGGAATATTTTGGGCGATTTTTCAAATATCTTTCGAAATAAGCCGTTTTTTCACAAAATAATCGCTTATTTTGGAAGATTTTTCAAATATCTGTCGAAATAAGCCGATTTGTCACAAAATTTCGGCATAATTTGGAAAATATTTCAAATATCTTTCGAAATAAGCCTTTTTTTGCCATTATGTCGGTTTTTTTTGGACGATTTTTCAAATATCTTTCTAAATAAGCCGTTTTTTCACAAAATATCGGCTTAGTTTGGAAGATTTTTCAAATATCTTTCGAAATAAGCCGTTTTTTCACAAAATTTTGGCTTATTTTGGAAGATTTTTGAAAAATCTTTCGAAATAAGCCGTTTTTTGCCACTATTTCGGCTTTTTTGGGAAGATTTGTCAAATATCTTTCGAAATAAGCCGTTTTTTCACAAAACTTGGGCATAATTTGGAAGATTCTTCAAATATCTTTCGAAATAAGCCGTTTTTTGATACTATTTTGGCTTATTTGGGAAGATTTTTCAAATATCTTTCGAAAGAAGCCGTTTTTTCACAAAATGTCGGCATAATTTTGAAGATTTTTCAAATATCTTTCGAAATAACCCGTTTTTTGCCACTATTTCGGCTTATTTGGGAAGATTTTTCAAATATCTTTCTAAATAAGCCGTTTTTTCACAAAATTTCGGCATAATTTGGAAGATTTTTCAAATATCTTTCTAAATAAGCCGTTTTTTCACAAAATTTCGGCTTAATTTGGACGATTTTTCAAATATCTTTCGAAATAAGCCGTTTTGTCACAAAATTTTGGCTAATTTTGGAAATTTTTTCAAATATCTTTCGAAATAGGCCGTTTTTTCACAAAATTTTGGCTTATTTTGGAAGATTTTTCAAATATCTTCCGAAATAAGCCGTTTTTTCACAAAATTTCGGCACCATTTGGAAGATTTTTGAAAAATGTTTCATAATAAGCCGTTTTTTGCCATAATTTCGGCTTATTTGAGAAGATTTTTCAAATATCTTTCTAAGTAAGCCGATTTTTGCCACTATTTCGGCTTATTTGGGAAGATTTTTCAAATATCTTTCGAAATAAGCCGTTTTTTCACAAAACTTGGGCATAATTTCGAAGATTATCCAAATATCTTTCGTATTAAGCTGTTTTTTCACAAAATTTCGGAATATTTTGGGCGATTTTTCAAATATCTTTCGAAATAAGCCGTTATTTCACAAAATTTCAGCTTAATTTGGACGATTTTTCAAATATCTTTCGAAATAAGCCGTTTTGTCACAAAATTTCGGCATAATTTGGAAAATTTTTCAAATATCATTCAAAATAAGCCTTTTTTTTGCCACTATGTCGGTTTATTTTGAACGATTTTACAAATATCTTTCGAAACAAGCCGTTTTTTGCCACTATAACTGTTTATTTTGGACGATTTTTCAAATATCTTTCTAAATAAGCCGTTTTTTCACAAAATTTCGGTTTATTTAGGAAGATTTTTCAAATATCTTTCGAAATAAGCCGTTTTTTCACAAAATTTCGGCATAATTTGGAAGATTTTTCAAATATCTTTCTAAATAAGCCGATTTTTGCCACTATTTCGGCTTATTTGGGAAGATTTTTCAAATATCTTTCTAAATAAGCCGTCTTTTCACAAAATTTCGGCATCATTTGGAAGATTTTTCAAAAATGTTTCGAAATAAGCCGTTTTTTGCAACTATTTCGGCTTATTTGGGAAGATTATTCAAATATCGTTCGAAATAAACCGTTTTTTCACAAAATTTTGGCTTATTTTGGAAGATTTTTCAAATATCTTTCGAAATAAGCCGTTTTGTCACAAAATTTCGGCATAATTTGGAAAATTTTTCAAATATCATTCGAAATAAGCCTTTTTTTGCCACTATGTTGGTTTATTTTGAACGATTTTTCAAATATCTTTCGAAATAAGCCGTTTTTTTCCATTATTTCAGTTTATTTAGGAAGATTTTTCAAATATATTTCGAAATAAGCCGTTTTTTCACAAAATTTCGGCATAATTTGGAAGATTTTTCAAATATCTTTCTAAATAAGCCGATTTTTGCCAATATTTCGGCTTATTTGGGAAGATTTTTCAAATATCTTTCTAAATAAGCAGTTTTTTCACAAAATTTCGGCATAATTTGGAAGATTTTTCAAATATCTTTCGAAATAAGCCGTTTTTTCAGAAAATTTTGGCTTATTTTGGAAGATTTTTCAAATATCTTTCGAAATAAGCCGTTTTTTTAGAAAATTTCGGAATATTTTGGGCGATTTTTCAAACATCTTTCGATGTAAGCCGTTTTTTCACAAAATTTCGGCTTAATTTGGACGATTTTTCAAATATCTTTCTAAATAAGCAGTTTTTAGCCACTATTTCGGCTTATTTAGGATGATTTCTCAAATATCTTTCGAAATAAGCCTTTTTTTGTCATAATGTCCGTTTATTATGGACGAATTTTCAAATATCTTTCGAAATAAGCCGTTTTTTCACAAAATTTCGGAATATTTTGGGCGATTTTTCAAATATCTTTCGAAATAAGCCGTTTTTTGCCACTATTTCGGCTTATTTGGGAAGTTTTTTCAAATATCTTTCTAAATAAGCCGATTTTTCACAAAATTTTGGCATAATTTGGAAGATTTTTCAAAAATCTTTCGAAATAAGCCTTTTTTTGCCATAATGTCGGTTTATTATGGACGAATTTTCAAATATCATTCTAAATAAGCCGCTTTTTCACAAAATTTCGGCTTATTTTGGAAGATTTTTCAAATACCTTTCGAAATAAGCCGTTTTTTGCCAGAATTTCGGCTTCTTTGGGAAGATTTTTCAAATATCTTTCGAAACAAGCCGTTTTTTACCACTATTTCGGTTTATTTGGGAAGATTTTTCAAATATCTTTCTAAATAAGCCGTTTTTCACAAAACTTGGGCATAATTTGGAAGATTATTCAAATATCTTGCGAATTAAGCCGTTTTTTCACAAAATTTCGGAATATTTTGGGCGATTTTTCAAATATCTTTCGAAATAAGCCGTTTTTTACCACTATTTTGGCTTATTTGGGAAGATTTTTCAAATTTCTTTCATAATAATCAGTTTTTTGCCACTATTTCGGCTTATTTGGGAAGATTTCTCAAATATCGTTCTAAATAAGCCGTTTTTTGAAAAAATTTCGGCATAATTTGGAAGATTTTTCAAATATCTTTCGAATTAAGCCGTTTTTTCACAAAATTTCGGAATATTTTGGGCGTTTTTAAATATCTTTCGAAATAAGCCGTTTTTTCACGAAATTTCGGCATCATTTGGAAGATTTTTGAAAAATGTTTCGAAATAAGCCGTTTTTTTGCCACTATTTCGACTTATTTGGGAAGATTTTTCAAATATCTTTCTAAATAAGCCGTTTTTTCACAAAATTTCGGCATAATTTGGAAGATTTTTCAAATATCTTTCGAATTAAGCCGTTTTTTCACAAAATTTGGGCAGAATTTGGAAGATTGTTCAAATATCTTTCGAATTAAGCCGTTTTTTCACAAAATTTCGGAATATTTTGGGTGATTTTTCAAATATCTTTCGAAATGAGCCGTATTTTCACAAAAGTTCGGCTGAATTTGGACTATTTTTCAAATATCTTTCGAAATAAGCCGTTTTGTCACAAAATTTCGGCATAATTTGGAAGATTTTTCAAATATCTTTCCAAATAAGCCGTTTTTTGCCTCTATTTCGGATTATCGTTTACCATATTTCAAATATCATTCGAAATAAGCCGTTTTCTCACAAAATGTCGGGTTATTTTGGAATACTTTTCAAATATCTTTCGAAATAAGCCGTTTTTTCACAAAATTTCGAAATATTTTAGGCGATTCTTCAAATATCTTTCGAAATAAGCCGTTTTTTTACAAAATTTTGGCTTATTTTGGAAGATTTTTCAAATATCTTTCGAAATAAGCCGTCTTTTCACAAAATTTCGGCATCATTTCGAAGAATTTTCAGAAATGTTTCGAAATAAGCCGTTTTTTCACAAGATATTGGCATATTGTAGAAGATTATTCAAACATCTTTCGAAATAAGCCGTTTTTTACCACTATTTCGGCTTGTTTTGGAAGATTTTTCAAATATCTTTCCAAATAAGCCGTTTTTTGCCACTATTTCGGCTTATTTGGGAAGATTTCTAAAATATCGTTCTAAATAAGCCGTTTTTTCAAAAAATTTCGGCATAATTTGGAAGATTTTTCAATTATCTTTCGAAATAAGCCGTTTTTTCACAAAACTTCGGCATAATTTGGACGATTTTTCAAATATCTTTCCAAATAAGCCGTTTTTTCACAAAATTTTGCTTAGTTTGGAAAATTTTTCAAATATCTTTCGAAATGAGCCGTTTTTTGCCATTATTTCCGTTTATTTTGGACGATTTTTCAAATATCTTTCAAAATAAGCCTGTTTTTGCCACTATGTCGGTTTATTTTGGACGATTTTTCAAATATCTTTCTAAATAAGCCGTTTTTTCACAAAATTTCGGCATAATTTGGAAGATTTTTCAATAATCTTTCGAAATAAGCTGTTTTTTGCCACTATTTCGGCTTATTTGGGAAGTTTTTTCAAATATCTTTCTAAATAATCCGTTTTTTCACAAAATTTCGGCATCATTTGGAAGATTTTTCAAAAATGTTTCGAAATAAGCCGTTTTTTGCCACTATTTCGGCTAATTTGGGAAGATTTTTCAAATATCTTTCTAAATAAGCCGATTTTTGCCACTATTTCGGCTTATTTGGGAAGATTTTTCAAATATCTTTCGAAATAAGCCGTTTTTTCACAAAATTTCGGAATATTTTGGGCGATTTTTCAAATATCTTTCGAAATAAGCCGTATTTTCACAAAATTTTGGCTTAATTTGGACGATTTTTCAAATATCTTTCGAAATTAGTCGTTTTTTTACAAAATTTCGGCATAATTTGGAAAATTTTTCAAATATCTTTCAAAATGAGACGTTTTTTGCCATTATTTCGGTTTATTTTGGACGATTTTTCAAATATCTTTCGAAACAAGCCGTTTTTTGCCACTATTACTGATTATTTTGGACGATTTTTCAAATATCTTTCTAAATAAGCCGTTTTTTCATAAAATTTCGGCTTATTTTGGAAGATTTTTCAAATATCTTTTGAAATATGCCGTTTTTTGCCACTATTTCGGTTTATTTAGGAAGATTTTTCAAATATCTTTCGAAATAAGCCGTTTTTTCACAAAATTTCGGCATAATTTGGAAGATTTTTCAAATATCTTTCTAAATAAGCCGATTTTTGCCACTATTTCGGCTTATTTGGGAAGATTTTTCAAATATCTTTCTAAATAAGCCGTTTTTTCAAAAAATTTGTGCATAATTTGGAAGATTTATCATATATCTTTCGAAATAAGCCGTTTTGTCACAAAATTATGCTTATTTTGGAAAATTTTTCAAATATCTTTCGAAATGAGCCGTTTTTTGCCACTATTTCGACTTATTTTGGACGATTTTTCAAATATCTTTCGAAATAAGCCTTTTTTTCCACTAAGTCGGTTTATTTTGGACGATTTTTCAAATATCTTTCTAAATAAGCCGTTTTTTCACAAAATTTCGGCATAATTTGGAAGATTTTTCAATAATCTTTCGAAATAAGCTGTTTTTTGCCACTATTTAGGCTTATTTGGGAAGTTTTTTCAAATATCTTTCTAAATAATCCGTTTTTTCACAAAATTTCGGCATAATTTAGAAGATTTTTCAAATATCTTTCGAAATAAGCCGTTTTTTGCCTCTATTTCGGATTATCTTTTACGATATTTCAAAAATCATTCGAAATTAGCCGTTTTCTCACAAAATGTCGGGTTATTTTGGAAGACTTTTCAAATATCTTTCGAATTAAGCCGTTTTTTCACAAAATTTCGAAATATTTTGGGCGATTCTTCAAATATCTTTCGAAATAAGCCGTTTTTTCACAAAATTTTGGCTTATTTTGGAAGATTTTTCAAATATCTTTCGAAATAAGCCGTCTTTTCACAAAATTTCGGCATCATTTGGAAGATTTTTCAAAAATGTTTCGAAATAAGCCGTTTTTTGCCACTATTTCGGCTTATTTGGGAAGATTTTTCAAATATCTTTCTAAATAAGCCGTATTTTCACAAAATTTCGGCATAATTTGGAAAATTTTTCAAATATCATTCGAAATAAGCCTTTTTTTTCCACTATGTTGGTTTATTTTGAACGATTTTTCAAATATCTTTCGAAACAAGCCGTTTTTTGCCACTATAACTGTTTATTTTGGACGATTTTTCAAATATCTTTCGAAATAAGCCGTCTTTTCACAAAATTTCGGCATCATTTGGAAGATTTTTCAAAAATGTTTCGAAATAAGCCGTTTTTTGCCATTATTTCGGCTTATTTGGGAAGATTTTTGAAATATCTTTCTAAATAAGCCGTTTTTTCACAAAATTTCGGCATAATTTGGAAGATTTTTCAAATATCTTTCGAAATAAGCCGTTTTTTCACAAAACTTCGGAATATTTTGGGCGATTTATCAAATATCTTTCGAAATAAACCGTTTTTTCACAAAATTTCGGCTTAATTTGGACGATTTTTCAAATATCTTTCGAAATAAGACGTTTTGTCACAAAATTTTGGCTTATTTTGAAAGATTTTTCAAATACCTTTCGAAATAAGCCGTTTTGTCACAAAATTTTGGCTTATTTTAAAGATTTTTCAAATATCTTTCGAAATAAGCCTTTTTGTCACAAACTTTCGGCATAATTTGGAAAATTTTTCAAATATCATTCGAAATAAGCCTTTTTTTGCCACTATGTCGGTTTATTTTGAACGATTTTCAAATATCTTTCGAAATAAGCCGTTTTTTCACAAAATTTCGGCTTAATTTGGACGATTTTTCAAATATCTTTCGAAAAAACCTTTTTTTGCCATTATGTCGGTTTATTTTGGACGAATTTTCAAATATCTTTCTAAATAAGCCGTTTCTTCACAAACTATTGGCTTCTTTTGGAAGATTTTTCAATTACCTTTCGAAATAAGCCGTTTTTTCACAAAATTTCGGCATAATTTGGAAGATTTTTCAAATATCTTTCGAAATAAGCCGTTTTTTCAGAAAATTTTGGCTTATTTTGGAAGATTTTTCAAATATCTTTCGAAATAAGCCGTTTTTTCACAAAATTTCGGCATAATTTGGAAGATTTTTCAATTATCTTTCGAAATAAGCCGTTTTTTCACAAAACTTCGGCATAATTTGGACGATTTTTCAAATATCTTTCGAAATAAGACGTTTTGTCACAAAATTTTGCCTTATTTTGAAAGATTTTTCAAATATCTTTCGAAATAAGCCGCTTTGTCACAAAATTTTGGCTTATTTTGAAAGATTTTTCAAATATCTTTCGAAATAAGCCGTTTTGTCACAAAATTTCGGCATAATTTGGAAAATTTTTCAAATATCATTCGAAATAAGCCTTTTTTTGCCACTATGTCGGTTTATTTTGAACGATTTTTCAAATATCTTTCGAAACAAGCCGTTTTTGCCACTATAACTGTTTATTTTGGACGATTTTTCAAATATCTTTCTAAATAAGCCGTTTTTTCACAAAATTTTGCTTATTTTGGAAAATTTTTCAAATATCTTTCGAAATGAGCCGTTTTTTGCCATTATTTCCGTTTATTTTGGACGATTTTTCAAATATCTTTCAAAATAAGCCTGTTTTTGCCACTATGTCGGTTTATTTTGGACGATTTTTCAAATATCTTTCTAAATAAGCCGTTTTTTTACAAAATTTCGGCATAATTTGGAAGATTTTTCAATAATCTTTCGAAATAAGCTGTTTTTTACCACTATTTCGGCTTATTTGGGAAGTTTTTTCAAATATCTTTCTAAATAATCCGTTTTTTCACAAAATTTCGGCATCATTCGGAAGATTTTTTAAAAAATGTTTCGAAATAAGCCGTTTTTTGCCACTATTTCGGCTAATTTGGGAAGATTTTTCAAATATCTTTCTAAATAAGCCGATTTTTGCCACTATTTCGACTTATTTGGGAAGATTTTTCAAATATCTTTCGAAATAAGCCGTTTTTTCACAAAATTTCGGAATATTTTGGGCGATTTTTCAAATATCTTTCGAAATAAGCCGTATTTTCACAAAATTTCGGCTTAATTTGGACGATTTTTCAAATATCTTTCGAAATAAGCCGTTTTGTCACAAAATTTCGGCATAATTTGGAAAATTTTTCAAATATCATTCGAAATAAGCCTTTTTTTGCCACTATGTTGGTTTATTTTGAACGATTTTTCAAATATCTTTCGAAATAAGCCGTTTTTTTCCATTATTTCAGTTTATTTAGGAAGATTTTTCAAATATATTTCGAAATAAGCCGTTTTTTCACAAAATTTCGGCATAATTTGGAAGATTTTTCAAATATCTTTCTAAATAAGCCGATTTTTGCCAATATTTCGGCTTATTTGGGAAGATTTTTCAAATATCTTTCTAAATAAGCAGTTTTTTCACAAAATTTCGGCATAATTTGGAAGATTTTTCAAATATCTTTCGAAATAAGCCGTTTTTTCAGAAAATTTTGGCTTATTTTGGAAGATTTTTCAAATATCTTTCGAAATAAGCCGTTTTTTTAGAAAATTTCGGAATATTTTGGGCGATTTTTCAAACATCTTTCGATGTAAGCCGTTTTTTCACAAAATTTCGGCTTAATTTGGACGATTTTTCAAATATCTTTCTAAATAAGCAGTTTTTAGCCACTATTTCGGCTTATTTAGGATGATTTCTCAAATATCTTTCGAAATAAGCCTTTTTTTGTCATAATGTCCGTTTATTATGGACGAATTTTCAAATATCTTTCGAAATAAGCCGTTTTTTCACAAAATTTCGGAATATTTTGGGCGATTTTTCAAATATCTTTCGAAATAAGCCGTTTTTTGCCACTATTTCGGCTTATTTGGGAAGTTTTTTCAAATATCTTTCTAAATAAGCCGATTTTTCACAAAATTTTGGCATAATTTGGAAGATTTTTCAAAAATCTTTCGAAATAAGCCTTTTTTTGCCATAATGTCGGTTTATTATGGACGAATTTTCAAATATCATTCTAAATAAGCCGCTTTTTCACAAAATTTCGGCTTATTTTGGAAGATTTTTCAAATACCTTTCGAAATAAGCCGTTTTTTGCCAGAATTTCGGCTTCTTTGGGAAGATTTTTCAAATATCTTTCGAAACAAGCCGTTTTTTACCACTATTTCGGTTTATTTGGGAAGATTTTTCAAATATCTTTCTAAATAAGCCGTTTTTCACAAAACTTGGGCATAATTTGGAAGATTATTCAAATATCTTGCGAATTAAGCCGTTTTTTCACAAAATTTCGGAATATTTTGGGCGATTTTTCAAATATCTTTCGAAATAAGCCGTTTTTTACCACTATTTTGGCTTATTTGGGAAGATTTTTCAAATTTCTTTCATAATAATCAGTTTTTTGCCACTATTTCGGCTTATTTGGGAAGATTTCTCAAATATCGTTCTAAATAAGCCGTTTTTTGAAAAAATTTCGGCATAATTTGGAAGATTTTTCAAATATCTTTCGAATTAAGCCGTTTTTTCACAAAATTTCGGAATATTTTGGGCGTTTTTAAATATCTTTCGAAATAAGCCGTTTTTTCACGAAATTTCGGCATCATTTGGAAGATTTTTGAAAAATGTTTCGAAATAAGCCGTTTTTTTGCCACTATTTCGACTTATTTGGGAAGATTTTTCAAATATCTTTCTAAATAAGCCGTTTTTTCACAAAATTTCGGCATAATTTGGAAGATTTTTCAAATATCTTTCGAATTAAGCCGTTTTTTCACAAAATTTGGGCAGAATTTGGAAGATTGTTCAAATATCTTTCGAATTAAGCCGTTTTTTCACAAAATTTCGGAATATTTTGGGCGATTTTTCAAATATCTTTCGAAATGAGCCGTATTTTCACAAAAGTTCGGCTGAATTTGGACTATTTTTCAAATATCTTTCGAAATAAGCCGTTTTGTCACAAAATTTCGGCATAATTTGGAAGATTTTTCAAATATCTTTCCAAATAAGCCGTTTTTTGCCTCTATTTCGGATTATCGTTTACCATATTTCAAATATCATTCGAAATAAGCCGTTTTCTCACAAAATGTCGGGTTATTTTGGAATACTTTTCAAATATCTTTCGAAATAAGCCGTTTTTTCACAAAATTTCGAAATATTTTAGGCGATTCTTCAAATATCTTTCGAAATAAGCCGTTTTTTTACAAAATTTTGGCTTATTTTGGAAGATTTTTCAAATATCTTTCGAAATAAGCCGTCTTTTCACAAAATTTCGGCATCATTTCGAAGAATTTTCAGAAATGTTTCGAAATAAGCCGTTTTTTCACAAGATATTGGCATATTGTAGAAGATTATTCAAACATCTTTCGAAATAAGCCGTTTTTTACCACTATTTCGGCTTGTTTTGGAAGATTTTTCAAATATCTTTCCAAATAAGCCGTTTTTTGCCACTATTTCGGCTTATTTGGGAAGATTTCTAAAATATCGTTCTAAATAAGCCGTTTTTTCAAAAAATTTCGGCATAATTTGGAAGATTTTTCAATTATCTTTCGAAATAAGCCGTTTTTTCACAAAACTTCGGCATAATTTGGACGATTTTTCAAATATCTTTCCAAATAAGCCGTTTTTTCACAAAATTTTGCTTATTTTGGAAAATTTTTCAAATATCTTTCGAAATGAGCCGTTTTTTGCCATTATTTCCGTTTATTTTGGACGATTTTTCAAATATCTTTCAAAATAAGCCTGTTTTTGCCACTATGTCGGTTTATTTTGGACGATTTTTCAAATATCTTTCTAAATAAGCCGTTTTTTCACAAAATTTCGGCATAATTTGGAAGATTTTTCAATAATCTTTCGAAATAAGCTGTTTTTTGCCACTATTTCGGCTTATTTGGGAAGTTTTTTCAAATATCTTTCTAAATAATCCGTTTTTTCACAAAATTTCGGCATCATTTGGAAGATTTTTCAAAAATGTTTCGAAATAAGCCGTTTTTTGCCACTATTTCGGCTAATTTGGGAAGATTTTTCAAATATCTTTCTAAATAAGCCGATTTTTGCCACTATTTCGGCTTATTTGGGAAGATTTTTCAAATATCTTTCGAAATAAGCCGTTTTTTCACAAAATTTCGGAATATTTTGGGCGATTTTTCAAATATCTTTCGAAATAAGCCGTATTTTCACAAAATTTTGGCTTAATTTGGACGATTTTTCAAATATCTTTCGAAATTAGTCGTTTTTTTACAAAATTTCGGCATAATTTGGAAAATTTTTCAAATATCTTTCAAAATGAGACGTTTTTTGCCATTATTTCGGTTTATTTTGGACGATTTTTCAAATATCTTTCGAAACAAGCCGTTTTTTGCCACTATTACTGATTATTTTGGACGATTTTTCAAATATCTTTCTAAATAAGCCGTTTTTTCATAAAATTTCGGCTTATTTTGGAAGATTTTTCAAATATCTTTTGAAATATGCCGTTTTTTGCCACTATTTCGGTTTATTTAGGAAGATTTTTCAAATATCTTTCGAAATAAGCCGTTTTTTCACAAAATTTCGGCATAATTTGGAAGATTTTTCAAATATCTTTCTAAATAAGCCGATTTTTGCCACTATTTCGGCTTATTTGGGAAGATTTTTCAAATATCTTTCTAAATAAGCCGTTTTTTCAAAAAATTTGTGCATAATTTGGAAGATTTATCATATATCTTTCGAAATAAGCCGTTTTGTCACAAAATTATGCTTATTTTGGAAAATTTTTCAAATATCTTTCGAAATGAGCCGTTTTTTGCCACTATTTCGACTTATTTTGGACGATTTTTCAAATATCTTTCGAAATAAGCCTTTTTTTCCACTAAGTCGGTTTATTTTGGACGATTTTTCAAATATCTTTCTAAATAAGCCGTTTTTTCACAAAATTTCGGCATAATTTGGAAGATTTTTCAATAATCTTTCGAAATAAGCTGTTTTTTGCCACTATTTAGGCTTATTTGGGAAGTTTTTTCAAATATCTTTCTAAATAATCCGTTTTTTCACAAAATTTCGGCATAATTTAGAAGATT
The DNA here is from genome assembly GCA_036926295.1 of Pachydiplax longipennis. Lineage (NCBI taxonomy): Eukaryota > Metazoa > Arthropoda > Insecta > Odonata > Libellulidae > Pachydiplax > Pachydiplax longipennis. The sequence continues at coordinate 3,478,510 of JAVFKF010000024.1, read as the reverse complement.
TTTCAAATATCTTTCGAAATAAGCCGTTTTTTGCCTCTATTTCGGATTATCTTTTACGATATTTCAAAAATCATTCGAAATTAGCCGTTTTCTCACAAAATGTCGGGTTATTTTGGAAGACTTTTCAAATATCTTTCGAATTAAGCCGTTTTTTCACAAAATTTCGAAATATTTTGGGCGATTCTTCAAATATCTTTCGAAATAAGCCGTTTTTTCACAAAATTTTGGCTTATTTTGGAAGATTTTTCAAATATCTTTCGAAATAAGCCGTCTTTTCACAAAATTTCGGCATCATTTGGAAGATTTTTCAAAAATGTTTCGAAATAAGCCGTTTTTTGCCACTATTTCGGCTTATTTGGGAAGATTTTTCAAATATCTTTCTAAATAAGCCGTATTTTCACAAAATTTCGGCATAATTTGGAAAATTTTTCAAATATCATTCGAAATAAGCCTTTTTTTTCCACTATGTTGGTTTATTTTGAACGATTTTTCAAATATCTTTCGAAACAAGCCGTTTTTTGCCACTATAACTGTTTATTTTGGACGATTTTTCAAATATCTTTCGAAATAAGCCGTCTTTTCACAAAATTTCGGCATCATTTGGAAGATTTTTCAAAAATGTTTCGAAATAAGCCGTTTTTTGCCATTATTTCGGCTTATTTGGGAAGATTTTTGAAATATCTTTCTAAATAAGCCGTTTTTTCACAAAATTTCGGCATAATTTGGAAGATTTTTCAAATATCTTTCGAAATAAGCCGTTTTTTCACAAAACTTCGGAATATTTTGGGCGATTTATCAAATATCTTTCGAAATAAACCGTTTTTTCACAAAATTTCGGCTTAATTTGGACGATTTTTCAAATATCTTTCGAAATAAGACGTTTTGTCACAAAATTTTGGCTTATTTTGAAAGATTTTTCAAATACCTTTCGAAATAAGCCGTTTTGTCACAAAATTTTGGCTTATTTTAAAGATTTTTCAAATATCTTTCGAAATAAGCCTTTTTGTCACAAACTTTCGGCATAATTTGGAAAATTTTTCAAATATCATTCGAAATAAGCCTTTTTTTGCCACTATGTCGGTTTATTTTGAACGATTTTCAAATATCTTTCGAAATAAGCCGTTTTTTCACAAAATTTCGGCTTAATTTGGACGATTTTTCAAATATCTTTCGAAAAAACCTTTTTTTGCCATTATGTCGGTTTATTTTGGACGAATTTTCAAATATCTTTCTAAATAAGCCGTTTCTTCACAAACTATTGGCTCCTTTTGGAAGATTTTTCAATTACCTTTCGAAATAAGCCGTTTTTTCACAAAATTTCGGCATAATTTGGAAGATTTTTCAAATATCTTTCGAAATAAGCCGTTTTTTCAGAAAATTTTGGCTTATTTTGGAAGATTTTTCAAATATCTTTCGAAATAAGCCGTTTTTTCACAAAATTTCGGCATAATTTGGAAGATTTTTCAATTATCTTTCGAAATAAGCCGTTTTTTCACAAAACTTCGGCATAATTTGGACGATTTTTCAAATATCTTTCGAAATAAGACGTTTTGTCACAAAATTTTGCCTTATTTTGAAAGATTTTTCAAATATCTTTCGAAATAAGCCGCTTTGTCACAAAATTTTGGCTTATTTTGAAAGATTTTTCAAATATCTTTCGAAATAAGCCGTTTTGTCACAAAATTTCGGCATAATTTGGAAAATTTTTCAAATATCATTCGAAATAAGCCTTTTTTTGCCACTATGTCGGTTTATTTTGAACGATTTTTCAAATATCTTTCGAAACAAGCCGTTTTTGCCACTATAACTGTTTATTTTGGACGATTTTTCAAATATCTTTCTAAATAAGCCGTTTTTTCACAAAATTTTGCTTATTTTGGAAAATTTTTCAAATATCTTTCGAAATGAGCCGTTTTTTGCCATTATTTCCGTTTATTTTGGACGATTTTTCAAATATCTTTCAAAATAAGCCTGTTTTTGCCACTATGTCGGTTTATTTTGGACGATTTTTCAAATATCTTTCTAAATAAGCCGTTTTTTTACAAAATTTCGGCATAATTTGGAAGATTTTTCAATAATCTTTCGAAATAAGCTGTTTTTTACCACTATTTCGGCTTATTTGGGAAGTTTTTTCAAATATCTTTCTAAATAATCCGTTTTTTCACAAAATTTCGGCATCATTCGGAAGATTTTTTAAAAAATGTTTCGAAATAAGCCGTTTTTTGCCACTATTTCGGCTAATTTGGGAAGATTTTTCAAATATCTTTCTAAATAAGCCGATTTTTGCCACTATTTCGACTTATTTGGGAAGATTTTTCAAATATCTTTCGAAATAAGCCGTTTTTTCACAAAATTTCGGAATATTTTGGGCGATTTTTCAAATATCTTTCGAAATAAGCCGTATTTTCACAAAATTTCGGCTTAATTTGGACGATTTTTCAAATATCTTTCGAAATTAGCCGTTTTTTTACAAAATTTCGGCATAATTTGGAAAATTTTTCAAATATCTTTCAAAATGAGACGTTTTTTGCCATTATTTCGGTTTATTTTGGACGATTTTTCAAATATCTTTCGAAACAAGCCGTTTTTTGCCACTATTACTGATTATTTTGGACGATTTTTCAAATATCTTTCTAAATAAGCCGTTTTTTCATAAAATTTCGGCTTATTTTGGAAGATTTTTCAAATATCTTTTGAAATATGCCGTTTTTTGCCACTATTTCGGTTTATTTAGGAAGATTTTTCAAATATCTTTCGAAATAAGCCGTTTTTTCACAAAATTTCGGCATAATTTGGAAGATTTTTCAAATATCTTTCTAAATAAGCCGTTTTTTCAAAAAATTTGTGCATAATTTGGAAGATTTATCAAATATCTTTCGAAATAAGCCGTTTTGTCACAAAATTATGCTTATTTTGGAAAATTTTTCAAATATCTTTCGAAATGAGCCGTTTTTTGCCACTATTTCGACTTATTTTGGACGATTTTTCAAATATCTTTCGAAATAAGCCTTTTTTTCCACTAAGTCGGTTTATTTTGGACGATTTTTCAAATATCTTTCTAAATAAGCCGTTTTTTCACAAAATTTCGGCATAATTTGGAAGATTTTTCAATAATCTTTCGAAATAAGCTGTTTTTTGCCACTATTTAGGCTTATTTGGGAAGTTTTTTCAAATATCTTTCTAAATAATCCGTTTTTTCACAAAATTTCGGCATAATTTAGAAGATTTTTCAAATATCTTTCGAAATAAGCCGTTTTTTGCCTCTATTTCGGATTATCTTTTACGATATTTCAAAAATCATTCGAAATTAGCCGTTTTCTCACAAAATGTCGGGTTATTTTGGAAGACTTTTCAAATATCTTTCGAAATAAGCCGTTTTTTCACAAAATTTCGAAATATTTTGGGCGATTCTTCAAATATCTTTCGAAATAAGCCGTTTTTTCACAAAACTTTGGCTTATTTTGGAAGATTTTTCAAATATCTTTCGAAATAAGCCGTCTTTTCACAAAATTTCGGCATCATTTGGAAGATTTTTCAAAAATGTTTCGAAATAAGCCGTTTTTTGCCACTATTTCGGCTTATTTGGGAAGATTTTTCAAATATCTTTCTAAATAAGCCGTATTTTCACAAAATTTCGGCATAATTTGGAAGATTTTTCAAATATCTTTCGAAATAAGCCGTTTTTTCACAAAACTTCGGCATAATTTGGAAGATTATTCAAATATCTTTCGAAATAAGCCGTTTTTTCACAAAATTTCGGATTATTATGGGCGATTTTTCAAATATCTTTCGAAATAAACAGTTTTTTCACAAAATTTCGGCTTAATTTGGACGATTTTTCAAATATCTTTCGAAATAATCCGTTTTGTCACAAAATTTTGGCTTATTTTGAAAGATTTTTCAAATATCTTTCGAAATAAGCCGTTTTGTCACAAAATTTTGGCTTATTTTGAAAGATTTTTCAAATATCTTTCGAAATAAGCCGTTCTGTCACAAAATTTCGGCATAATTTGGAAAATTTTTCAAATATCATTCGAAATAAGCCTTTTTTTTCCACTATGTTGGTTTATTTTGAACGATTTTTCAAATATCTTTCGAAACAAGCCGTTTTTTGCCACTATAACTGTTTATTTTGGACGATTTTTCAAATATCTTACGAAATAAGCCGTCTTTTCACAAAATTTCGGCATCATTTGGAAGATTTTTCAAAAATGTTTCGAAATAAGCCGTTTTTTGCCATTATTTCGGCTTATTTGGGAAGATTTTTGAAATATCTTTCTAAATAAGCCGTTTTTTCACAAAATTTCGGCATAATTTGGAAGATTTTTCAAATATCTTTCGAAATAAGCCGTTTTTTCACAAAACTTCGGAATATTTTGGGCGATTTATCAAATATCTTTCGAAATAAGACGTTTTGTCACAAAATTTTGGCTTATTTGAAAGATTTTTCAAATATCTTTCGAAATAAGCCGTTTTGTCACAAAATTTTGGCTTATTTTGAAAGATTTTTCAAATATCTTTCGAAATAAGCCGTTTTGTCACAAATTTTCGGCATAATTTGGAAAATTTTTCAAATATCATTCGAAATAAGCCTTTTTTTGCCACTATGTCGGTTTATTTTGAACAATTTTCAAATATCTTTCGAAATAAGCCGTTTTTTCACAAAATTTCGGCTTAATTTGGACGATTTTTCAAATATCTTTCGAAAAAACCTTTTTTTGCCATTATGTCGGTTTATTTTGGACGAATTTTCAAATATCTTTCTAAATAAGCCGTTTTTTCACAAACTATCGGCTTCTTTTGGAAGATTTTTCAATTACCTTTCGAAATAAGCCGTTTTTTCACAAAATTTTGGCATAATTTGGAAGATCTTTCAAATATCTTTCGAAATAAGCCGTTTTTTCAGAAAATTTTGGCTTATTTTGGAAGATTTTTCAAATATCTTTCGAAATAAGCCGTTTTTTCACAAAATTTCGGCATAATTTGGAAGATTTTTCAATTATCTTTCGAAATAAGCCGTTTTTTCACAAAACTTCGGCATAATTTGGACGATGTTTCAAATATCTTTCGAAATAAGACGTTTTGTCACAAAATTTTGGCTTATTTTGAAAGATTTTTCAAATATCTTTCGAAATAAGCCGCTTTGTCACAAAATTTTGGCTTATTTTGAAAGATTTTTCAAATATCTTTCGAAATAAGCCGTTTTGTCACAAAATTTCGGCATAATTTGGAAAATTTTTCAAATATCATTCGAAATAAGCCTTTTTTTGCCACTATGTCGGTTTATTTTGAACGATTTTTCAAATATCTTTCGAAACAAGCCGTTTTTTCCACTATAACTGTTTATTTTGGACGATTTTTCAAATATCTTTCTAAATAAGCCGTTTTTTCACAAAATTTTTGCATAATTTGGAAGATTTTTCAAATATCTTTCGAAATAAGCCGTTTTTTCACAAAATTTCGGAATATTTTGTGCGATTTTTCAAATATCTTTCGAAATAAGCCGTATTTTTACAAAATTTCGGCTTAATTTGGACGATTTTTCAAATATCTTTCGAAATAAGCCGTTTTTTTACAAAATTTCGGCATAATTTGGAAAATTTTTCAAATATCTTTATAAATGAGGCGTTTTTTGCCATTATTTCGGTTTATTTTGGACGATTTTTCAAATATCTTTCGAAACAAGCCGTTTTTTGCCACTATTACTGTTTATTTTGGACGATTTTTCAAATATCTTTCTAAATAAGCCGTTTTTTCACATAATTTCGGCTTATTTTGGAAGATTTTTCAAATATCTTTTGAAATATGCCGTTTTTTGCCACTATTTCGGTTTATTTAGGAAGATTTTTCAAATATCTTTCGAAATAAGCCGTTTTTTCACAAAATTTCGGCATATTTTGGAAGATTTATCAAATATCCTTCTATATAAGCCGATTTTTCACAAAATGTCGGGTTATTTTGGAAGATTTTTCAAATATCATTCGAAATAAGCCGTTTTTTCACAAATTTTCGGAATATTTTGGGCGATTTTTCAAATATCTTTCGAAATAAGCCGTTTTTTCACAAAATAATCGCTTATTTTGGAAGATTTTTCAAATATCTTTCGAAATAAGCCGTTTTGTCACAAAATTTTTGCATAATTTGGAAGATTTTTCAAATATCTTTCGAAATAATCCGCTTTTTCACAAAATTTCGGCATAATTTAGAAGATTTTTCAAATATCTTTCGAAATAAGCCGTTTTTTCACAAAATTTTGGCTTATTTTGGAAGATTTTTCAAATATCTTTGTAAATAAGCCGTTTTTTTACAAAATTTCGGAATATTTTGGGCCATTTTTCAAATATCTTTCGAAATAAGCCTTTTTTTCAAAATTTCGGCTTAATTTGGACGATTTTTCAAATATCTTTCGAAATAAGGAGTTTTTTGCCACTATTTTGGCTTATTTAGGATGATTTCTCAAATATCTTTCGAAATAAGCCTTTTTTTGCCACTATGTTGGTTTATTTTGGACGAATTTTCAAATATCTTTCTAAATAAGCCGCTTTTTCACAAAATTTCGGCATATTTTGGAAGATTTATCAAATATCCTTCTATATAAGCCGTTTTCTCACAAAATGTCGGGTTATTTTGGAAGATTTTTCAAATATCTTTCGAAATAAGCCGTTTTTTCACAAAATTTCGGAATATTTTGGACGATTTTTCAAATATCTTTCGAAATAAGCCGTTTTTTCACAAAATTTTGGCTTATTTTGGAAGATTTTTGAAATATCTTTCGAAATAAGCCGTTTTGTCACAAAATTTCGGCATAATTTGGAAAATTTTTCAAATATATTTCGAAATGAGCCGTTTTTTGCCATTATTTCGGTTTATTTTGGACGATTTTTCAAATATCTTTCGAAACAAGCCGTTTTTTGCCACTATTACTGTTTATTTTGGACGATTTTTCAAATATCTTTCTAAATAAGCCGTTTTTTCACAAAATTTCGGCTTATTTTGGAAGATTTTTCAAATATCTTTTGAAATATGCCGTTTTTTGCCACTATTTCGGTTTATTTAGGACGATTTTTCAAATATCTTTCGAAATAAGCCGTTCTTTCACAAAATTTCGGCATATTTTGGAAGATTTATCAAATATCCTTCTATATAAGCCGATTTTTCACAAAATGTCGGGTTATTTTGGAAGATTTTTCAAATATCATTCGAAATAAGCCGTTTTTTCACAAATTTTCGGAATATTTTGGGCGATTTTTCAAATATCTTTCGAAATAAGCCGTTTTGTCACAAAATTTTGGCTTATTTTGGGAGATTTTTGAAAAATCTTTCGAAATAAGCCGTTTTTTGCCACTATTTCGGCTTTTTTGGGAAGATTTGTCAAATATCTTTCGAAATAAGCCGTTTTTTCACATAACTTGGGCATAATTTGGAAGATTCTTCAAATATCCTTCGAAATAAGCCGTTTTTTGATACTATTTTGGCTTATTTGGGAAGATTTTTCAAATATCAATGTAAATAAGCCGTTTTTTCACAAAATGTCGGCATAATTTTGAAGATTTTTCAAATATCTTTCGAAATAACCCGTTTTTTGCCACTATTTCGGCTTATTTGGGAAGATTTTTCAAATATCTTTCGAAATAAGCCGTTTTTTGCCACTATTTCGGCTTATTTGGGAAGATTTCTCAAATATCTTTCTAAATAAGCCGTTTTTTTCAAAAAATTTCGGCATAATTAGGAAGATTTTTCAAATATCTTTCGAAATAGGCCGTTTTTTCACAAAATTTTGGCTTATTTTGGAAGATTTTTCAAATATCTTCCGAAATAAGCCGTTTTTTCACAAAATTTCGGCACCATTTGGAAGATTTTTGAAAAATGTTTCATAATAAGCCGTTTTTTGCCATAATTTCGGCTTATTTGGGAAGATTTTTCAAATATCTTTCTAAGTAAGCCGATTTTTGCCACTATTTCGGCTTATTTGGGAAGATTTTTCAAATATCTTTCGAAATAAGCCGTTTTTTCACAAAACTTGGGCATAATTTGGAAGATTATTCAAATATCTTTCGTATTAAGCTGTTTTTTCACAAAATTTCGGAATATTTTGGGCGATTTTTCAAATATCTTTCGAAATAAGCCGTTTTTTCACAAAATTTCGGCTTAATTTGGACGATTTTTCAAATATCTTTCGAAATGAGCCGTTTTTTGCCATTATTTCGGTTTATTTTGGACGATTTTTCAAATATCTTTCGAAATAAGCCGTTTTTTCACAAAATTTCGGCTTAATTTGGACGATTTTTCAAATATCTTTCGAAATAAGCCGTTTTGTCACAAAATTTTGGCTAATTTTGGAAAATTTTTCAAATATCTTTCGAAATGAGCCGTTTTTTGCCATTATTTCGGTTTATTTTGGACGATTTTTCAAATATCTTTCGAAAAAACCTTTTTTTGCCATTATGTCGGTTTATTTTGGACGATTTTTCAAATATCTTTCTAAATAAGCCGTTTTTTCACAAAATATCGGCTTATTTTGGAAGATTTTTCAAATACCTTTCGAAATAAGCCGTTTTTTGCCACTATTTCGGTTTATTTTGGACGATTCTTAAAATATCTTTCTAAATAAGCCGTTTTTTCACAAAACGTGGGCATAATTTGTAAGATTTTTCAAATATCTTTCGAATTAAGCCGTTTTTTCACAAAATTTCGGCATAATTTGGAAGATTTTTCAAATATCTTTCGAAATAAGCAGTTTTTTGCCACTATTTCGGCTTATTTAGGATGATTTCTCAAATATCTTTCGAAATAAGCTTTTTTTAGCCACTATGTTGGTTTATTTTGGACGAATTTTCAAATATCTTTCTAAATAAGCCGCTTTTTCACAAAATTTCGGAATATTTTGGAAGATTTATCAAATATCCTTCTATATAAGCCGTTTTCTCACAAAATGTCGGGTTATTTTGGAAGATTTTTCAAATATCTTTCGAAATAAGCCGTTTTTTCACAAAATTACGGAATATTTTGGGCGATTTTTCAAATATCTTTCGAAATAAGCCGTTTTTTCACAAAATTTTGGCTTATTTTGGAAGATTTTTGAAATATCTTTCGAAATAAGCCGTTTTGTCACAAAATTTCGGCATAATTTGGAAAATTTTTCAAATATATTTCGAAATGAGCCGTTTTTTGCCATTATTTCGGTTTATTTTGGACGATTTTTCAAATATCTTTCGAAACAAGCCGTTTTTTGCCACTATTACTGTTTATTTTGGACGATTTTTCAAATATCTTTCTAAATAAGCCGTTTTTTCACAAAATTTCGGCTTATTTTGGAAGATTTTTCAAATATCTTTTGAAATATGCCGTTTTTTGCCACTATTTCGGTTTATTTAGGAAGATTTTTCAAATATCTTTCGAAATAAGCCGTTTTTTCACAAAATTTCGGAATATTTTGGAAGATTTATCAAATATCCTTCCATATAAGCCGATTTTTCACAAAATGTCGGGTTATTTTGGAAGATTTTTCAAATATCATTCGAAATAAGCCGTTTTTTCACAAATTTTCGGAATATTTTGGGCGATTTTTCAAATATCTTTCGAAATAAGCCGTTTTTTCACAAAATAATCGCTTATTTTGGAAGATTTTTCAAATATCTTTCGAAATAAGCCGTTTTGTCACAAAATTTCGGCATAATTTGGAAAATATTTCAAATATCCTTCGAAATGAGCCGTTTTTTGCCATTATTTCGGTTTATTTTGGACGATTTTTCAAATATCTTTCGAAATAAGCCTTTTTTTGCCATTATGTCGGTTTTTTTTGGACGATTTTTCAAATATCTTTCTAAATAAGCCGTTTTTTCACAAAATATCGGCTTAGTTTGGAAGATTTTTCAAATATCTTTCTAAATAAGCCGTTTTTTTACAAAATTTCTCCTAATTTTGGAAGATTTTTCAAATATCTTTCGAAATAATCCGTTTTTTTGCCACTTTTTAAGTTTATTTTGGAAGATTTTTCAAATATCTTTCTGAATAGGCCGTTTTATCACAAAATTCGGCTTATTTCGGAAGATTCTTCAAATATCTTTCGAAATAAGCCTTCTTTTTCCACTATTTCGGCTTAATTTGGACGATTTTTCAAATATCATTCGAAACAAGCCGTTTTTTGCCACTATTTCACCTTAATTTGGACGATTTTTCAAATATCTTTCCAAAAAAGCCGTTTTTTCACAAAATTTCGGCTTATTTTGGAATATTTTTCAAATATCCTTCGAAATAAGCCGTTTTTTCACAATATTTCGGCTTATTTTGGAAGATTTCTCAAATATCATTCCTAATAAGCCGTTTTTTGGAACTAATTCAGCTTATTTTGGACGATTTTCAAATGTCTTTCGAAAGAAGCCGTTTTTTTGCAAAGTTTCGGCATAATTTGGAAGATTTTTCAAATATCGTTTTAAATAAGCCGTTTTTTTACAAAATTTCGGTTATTTTGGCAGAGATTTCAAATATCTTCTGAAAAAAGCCGTTTTTTGCCATTATTTCAGTTTATTTTGGACGATTTTTCAAATATCTTTCTAAATAAGTCGTTTTTTCACAAAATGTCGGCTTATTTTGGAAGATTTTTCAAATATCCTACGAAAGAAGCCGTTTTTCGCCACTATTTCGGATTAACATTTACGATATTTCAAAAATCATACGAAGTAAGCCGTTTTTTTACAAAATTTCGGCTTAATTTGGACGATTTTTCAAATATCTTTCGAAATAAGCCGTTTTTTCACAAAATATCGGCTTAGTTTGGACGATTTTTCAAATATCCTCCGAAATAAGCCGTTTTTTGCCACTCTTTCGGCTCATTTGGGAAGATTTTCCAAATATCATTTTAAATAAGCCGTTTTTTCACTAAATTTAGGCTTATTTTGGAAGATTTTTCAAATATCTTTCTAATTAAGCCGTTTTTTACAAAATTTCGGAATATTTTGGCCAATTTTTCAAATATCTTTCGAAATAAGCCGTTTTTTGCCACTGTTTCGGATTATCTTTACGATACTTCAAATATCATACGAAATTAGGCGTTTTCTCACAAAATGTCATGTTATTTTGGAAGATTTTTCAAATATCTTTCGAAATAAGCCGTTTTTTGCCACTATTTCGGTTTATTTTGGACGATTTTTCAAATATCTTTCTAAATAAGCCGTTTTTTTACAAAATTTCTCCTTATTTTGGAAGATTTTTCAAATATCTTTCGAAGTAAGCCGTTTCTTGCCACTATTTAAGTTTATTTTGGAACATTTTTCAAATATCTTTCTGTATAGGCCGTTTTATCACAAAATTTCGGCTTATTTCGGAAGATTCTTCAAATATCTTTCGAAATAAGCCATTTTATCACAGAATATCGGCTAATTTTGGAAGATTCTTCAAATATCATACGAAATAAGCCGTTTTCTCACAAAATGTCGGGTTATTTTGGAAGATTTTTCAAATATCTTTCGAAATAAGCCGTTTTATCACAAAATTTCGGAATATTTTGGGCGATTTTTCAAATATCTTTCGGAATAAGCCGTTTTTTCACAAAAGTTCGGCTTATTTTGGAAGATTTTTCAAATATCCTTCGAAACAAGCCGTTTTTTGCCACTATTTCCGATTATCTTTTACGATATATCAAATATCATTTGAAATAAGCCGTTTTTTCACATAATTTCGGGTTATTTTGGAAGATTTTTCAAATATCCTTCGAAATAAGCCGTTTTTTCACAATATTTCGGCTTATTTTGGAAGATTTTTCAAATATCATTCCTAATAAGCCGTTTTTTGCAACTAATTCGGCTTATTTTGGACGATTTTTCAAATATCTTTCTAAATAAGCCGTTTTTTCACAAAATTTCGGCTTATTTTGGAAGATTTTTCAAATATCTTTCGAAATAAGCCGTTTTTTGCCACTATTTCGGTTTATTTAGGAAGATTTTTCAAATATCCTTCTTAATAAGTCGTTTCTTCAATAAATGTCTGCTTATTTTGGAAGATATTTCAAATATCTTTCGAAATAAGCGATTTTTTTCCACAATTTCGGCTTAATTTGTACGATTTTTCAAATATCTTTCGCAATAAACAGTTTTATCACAAAATTTCGGCATAATTTGGAAGATTTTTCAAATATCTTTAGAATAAGCCGTTTTTTGCCACTATTTCGGATTATCTTTTACGATAATTCAACTATCATTCGAAATAAGCCGTTTTCTCACAAAATGTCGGGTTATTTTGGATGATTTTTCAAATATCTTTTGAAATGAGCCGTTTTTTCACAAAATTTCGTAAGATTTTGGGCTACTTTTCAAATATCTTTCGAAATAAGCCGTTTTTTCACAAAATTTTGGCATAATTTGGAAAATTTTTCAAATATCTAACGAAATGAGCCGTTTTTTGCCATTATTTCGGTTTATTTTGGACTATTCTTCAAATATCTGTCTAAATAAGCCGTTTTTTCACAAAATTTCGGTTTTTTTGGCAGATATTTCAAATATCTTTCGAAATAGTGATTTTTTGACACTATTTCGGCTTAATTTGTACGATATTTCAAATATCTTTCCTAGCAAGCCGTTTTTTCACAAAATTTCTGTTTATTTTGAAGATTTTTCAAATATCTTTCGAAATTAGACGTTTTTTCACAATATTTCGGCTTAATTTGGACGATTTTTCAAATATCTTTCGAAATAATCCGTTTTTTCACAAAATTTTGGTTTATTTTGGAAGATTTTTCAATTAACTTTCGAAATAAGCTTTTGTTTACAAAATTTCGGCTTAATTTGGAAACTTTTTCATATATCTATCGAAATAAGCCGTTATTTGCCACTATTTCGGTTAATTTTGGACGATTTTTCAAATATCCTTCTTAATAAGTCGTTTCTTCAATAAATTTCTGCTTATTTTGGAAGATTTTTCAAATATCTTTCGAAATTAGACGTTTTTTGCCACTATTTCGTATTATCTTTTACGATATTTCAAATATCATTCGAAATAAGCCGTTTTCTAACAAAATGTCGGGTTATTTTGAAAGATTTTTCAAATATCTTTTGAAATAAGCCGTTTTTTCACAAAATTTCGGCTTAATTTGGACGATTTTTCAAATATCTTTCGAAATAAGCCGTTTTTTCACAAAATTTCGGCACCATTTGGAAGATTTTTGAAAAATGTTTCATAATAAGCCGTTTTTTGCCATAATTTCGGCTTATTTGGGAAGATTTTTCAAATATCTTTCTAAGTAAGCCGATTTTTGCCACTATTTCGGCTTATTTGGGAAGATTTTTCAAATATCTTTCGAAATAAGCCGTTTTTTCACAAAATTTCGGAATATTTTGGAAGATTTATCAAATATCCTTCCATATAAGCCGATTTTTCACAAAATGTCGGGTTATTTTGGAAGATTTTTCAAATATCATTCGAAATATGCCGTTTTTTCACAAATTTTCGGAATATTTTGGGCGATTTTTCAAATATCTTTCGAAATAAGCCGTTTTTTCACAAAATAATCGCTTATTTTGGACGATTTTTCAAATATCTTTCGAAATGAGCCGTTTTTTGCCATTATTTCGGTTTATTTTGGACGATTTTTCAAATATCTTTCGAAATAAGCCGTTTTTTCACAAAATTTCGGCTTAATTTGGACGATTTTTCAAATATCTTTCGAAATAAGCCGTTTTGTCACAAAATTTTGGCTAATTTTGGAAAATTTTTCAAATATCTTTCGAAATGAGCCGTTTTTTGCCATTATTTCGGTTTATTTTGGACGATTTTTCAAATATCTTTCGAAAAAACCTTTTTTTGCCATTATGTCGGTTTATTTTGGACGATTTTTCAAATATCTTTCTAAATAAGCCGTTTTTTCACAAAATATCGGCTTATTTTGGAAGATTTTTCAAATACCTTTCGAAATAAGCCGTTTTTTGCCACTATTTCGGTTTATTTTGGACGATTCTTAAAATATCTTTCTAAATAAGCCGTTTTTTCACAAAACGTGGGCATAATTTGTAAGATTTTTCAAATATCTTTCGAATTAAGCCGTTTTTTCACAAAATTTCGGCATAATTTGGAAGATTTTTCAAATATCTTTCGAAATAAGCAGTTTTTTGCCACTATTTCGGCTTATTTAGGATGATTTCTCAAATATCTTTCGAAATAAGCTTTTTTTAGCCACTATGTTGGTTTATTTTGGACGAATTTTCAAATATCTTTCTAAATAAGCCGCTTTTTCACAAAATTTCGGAATATTTTGGAAGATTTATCAAATATCCTTCTATATAAGCCGTTTTCTCACAAAATGTCGGGTTATTTTGGAAGATTTTTCAAATATCTTTCGAAATAAGCCGTTTTTTCACAAAATTACGGAATATTTTGGGCGATTTTTCAAATATCTTTCGAAATAAGCCGTTTTTTCACAAAATTTTGGCTTATTTTGGAAGATTTTTGAAATATCTTTCGAAATAAGCCGTTTTGTCACAAAATTTCGGCATAATTTGGAAAATTTTTCAAATATATTTCGAAATGAGCCGTTTTTTGCCATTATTTCGGTTTATTTTGGACGATTTTTCAAATATCTTTCGAAACAAGCCGTTTTTTGCCACTATTACTGTTTATTTTGGACGATTTTTCAAATATCTTTCTAAATAAGCCGTTTTTTCACAAAATTTCGGCTTATTTTGGAAGATTTTTCAAATATCTTTTGAAATATGCCGTTTTTTGCCACTATTTCGGTTTATTTAGGAAGATTTTTCAAATATCTTTCGAAATAAGCCGTTTTTTCACAAAATTTCGGAATATTTTGGAAGATTTATCAAATATCCTTCCATATAAGCCGATTTTTCACAAAATGTCGGGTTATTTTGGAAGATTTTTCAAATATCATTCGAAATATGCCGTTTTTTCACAAATTTTCGGAATATTTTGGGCGATTTTTCAAATATCTTTCGAAATAAGCCGTTTTTTCACAAAATAATCGCTTATTTTGGAAGATTTTTCAAATATCTTTCGAAATAAGCCGTTTTGTCACAAAATTTCGGCATAATTTGGAAAATTTTTCAAATATATTTCGAAATGAGCCGTTTTTTGCCATTATTTCGGTTTATTTTGGACGATTTTTCATATATCTTTCGAAACAAGCCGTTTTTTGCCACTATTACTGTTTATTTTGGACGATTTTTCAAATATCTTTCTAAATAAGCCGTTTTTTCACAAAATTTCGGCTTATTTTGGAAGATTTTTCAAATATCTTTTGAAATATGCCGTTTTTTGCCACTATTTCGGTTTATTTAGGAAGATTTTTCAAATATCTTACGAAATAAGCCGTTTTTTCACAAAATTTCGGAATATTTTGGAAGATTTATCAAATATCTTTCTGAATAGGCCGTTTTATCACAAAATTCGGCTTATTTCGGAAGATTCTTCAAATATCTTTCGAAATAAGCCTTCTTTTTCCACTAATTCGGCTTAATTTGGACGATTTTTCAAATATCTTTCTAAGTAAGCCGTTTCTTCACACAATTTCGGCTTCTTTTGGAAGATTTTTCAAATATCATTCGAAACAAGCCGTTTTTTGCCACTATTTCACCTTAATTTGGACGATTTTTCAAATATCTTTCCAAAAAAGCCGTTTTTTCACAAAATTTCGGCTTATTTTGGAATATTTTTCAAATATCCTTCGAAATAAGCCGTTTTTTCACAATATTTCGGCTTATTTTGGAAGATTTCTCAAATATCATTCCTAATAAGCCGTTTTTTGGAACTAATTCAGCTTATTTTGGACGATTTTCAAATGTCTTTCGAAATAAGCCGTTTTTTTGCAAAGTTTCGGCATAATTTGGAAGATTTTTCAAATATCGTTTTAAATAAGCCGTTTTTTTACAAAATTTCGGTTATTTTGGCAGATATTTCAAATATCTTTTGAAAAAAGCCGTTTTTTGCCATTATTTCAGTTTATTTTGGACGATTTTTCAAATATCTTTCTAAATAAGTCGTTTTTTCACAAAATGTCGGCTTATTTTGGAAGATTTTTCAAATATCCTACGAAAGAAGCCGTTTTTTGCCACTATTTCGGATTAACATTTACGATATTTCAAAAATCATACGAAGTAAGCCGTTTTTTTACAAAATTTCGGCTTAATTTGGACGATTTTTCAAATATCTTTCGAAATAAGCCGTTTTTTCACAAAATATCGGCTTAGTTTGGACGATTTTTCAAATATCCTCCGAAATAAGCCGTTTTTTGCCACTCTTTCGGCTCATTTGGGAAGATTTTCCAAATATCATTTTAAATAAGCCGTTTTTTCACTAAATTTAGGCTTATTTTGGAAGATTTTTCAAATATCTTTCTAATTAAGCCGTTTTTTACAAAATTTCGGAATATTTTGGCCAATTTTTCAAATATCTTTCGAAATAAGCCGTTTTTTGCCACTGTTTCGGATTATCTTTACGATACTTCAAATATCATACGAAATTAGGCGTTTTCTCACAAAATGTCATGTTATTTTGGAAGATTTTTCAAATATCTTTCGAAATAAGCCGTTTTTTGCCACTATTTCGGTTTATTTTGGACGATTTTTCAAATATCTTTCTAAATAAGCCGTTTTTTTACAAAATTCCTCCTTATTTTGGAAGATTTTTCAAATATCTTTCGAAGTAAGCCGTTTCTTGCCACTATTTAAGTTTATTTTGGAACATTTTTCAAATATCTTTCTGTATAGGCCGTTTTATCACAAAATTTCGGCTTATTTCGGAAGATTCTTCAAATATCTTTCGAAATAAGCCATTTTATCACAGAATATCGGCTAATTTTGGAAGATACTTCAAATATCATACGAAATAAGCCGTTTTCTCACAAAATGTCGGGTTATTTTTGAAGATTTTTCAAATATCTTTCGAAATAACCCGTTTTTTGCCACTATTTCGGCTTATTTGGGAAGATTTTTCAAATATCTTTCGAAATAAGCCGTTTTTTGCCACTATTTCGGCTTATTTGGGAAGATTTCTCAAATATCTTTCTAAATAAGCCGTTTTTTCAAAAAATTTCGGCATAATTAGGAAGATTTTTCAAATATCTTTCGAAATAGGCCGTTTTTTCACAAAATTTTGGCTTATTTTGGAAGATTTTTCAAATATCTTCCGAAATAAGCCGTTTTTTCACAAAATTTCGGCACCATTTGGAAGATTTTTGAAAAATGTTTCATAATAAGCCGTTTTTTGCCATAATTTCGGCTTATTTGGGAAGATTTTTCAAATATCTTTCTAAGTAAGCCGATTTTTGCCACTATTTCGGCTTATTTGGGAAGATTTTTCAAATATCTTTCGAAATAAGCCGTTTTTTCACAAAACTTCGGCATAATTTGGAAGATTATTCAAATATCTTTCGTATTAAGCTGTTTTTTCACAAAATTTCGGAATATTTTGGGCGATTTTTCAAATATCTTTCGAAATAAGCCGTTTTTTCACAAAATTTCGGCTTAATTTGGACGATTTTACAAATATCTTTCGAAATGAGCCGTTTTTTGGCATTATTTCGGTTTATTTTGGACGATTTTTCAAATATCTTTCGAAATAAGCCGTTTTTTCACAAAATTTCGGCTTAATTTGGACGATTTTTCAAATATCTTTCGAAATAAGCCGTTTTGTCACAAAATTTTGGCTAATTTTGGAAAATTTTTCAAATATCTTTCGAAATGAGCCGTTTTTTGCCATTATTTCGGTTTATTTTGGACGATTTTTCAAATATCTTTCGAAAAAACCTTTTTTTGCCATTATGTCGGTTTATTTTGGACGATTTTTCAAATATCTTTCTAAATAAGCCGTTTTTTCACAAAATATCGGCTTATTTTGGAAGATTTTTCAAATACCTTTCGAAATAAGCCGTTTTTTGCCACTATTTCGGTTTATTTTGGACGATTCTTAAAATATCTTTCTAAATAAGCCGTTTTTTCACAAAACGTGGGCATAATTTGTAAGATTTTTCAAATATCTTTCGAATTAAGCCGTTTTTTCACAAAATTTCGGCATAATTTGGAAGATTTTTCAAATATCTTTCGAAATAAGCAGTTTTTTGCCACTATTTCGGCTTATTTAGGATGATTTCTCAAATATCTTTCGAAATAAGCTTTTTTTAGCCACTATGTTGGTTTATTTTGGACGAATTTTCAAATATCTTTCTAAATAAGCCGCTTTTTCACAAAATTTCGGAATATTTTGGAAGATTTATCAAATATCCTTCTATATAAGCCGTTTTCTCACAAAATGTCGGGTTATTTTGGAAGATTTTTCAAATATCTTTCGAAATAAGCCGTTTTTTCACAAAATTACGGAATATTTTGGGCGATTTTTCAAATATCTTTCGAAATAAGCCGTTTTTTCACAAAATTTTGGCTTATTTTGGAAGATTTTTGAAATATCTTTCGAAATAAGCCGTTTTGTCACAAAATTTCGGCATAATTTGGAAAATTTTTCAAATATATTTCGAAATGAGCCGTTTTTTGCCATTATTTCGGTTTATTTTGGACGATTTTTCAAATATCTTTCGAAACAAGCCGTTTTTTGCCACTATTACTGTTTATTTTGGACGATTTTTCAAATATCTTTCTAAATAAGCCGTTTTTTCACAAAATTTCGGCTTATTTTGGAAGATTTTTCAAATATCTTTTGAAATATGCCGTTTTTTGCCACTATTTCGGTTTATTTAGGAAGATTTTTCAAATATCTTTCGAAATAAGCCGTTTTTTCACAAAATTTCGGAATATTTTGGAAGATTTATCAAATATCCTTCCATATAAGCCGATTTTTCACAAAATGTCGGGTTATTTTGGAAGATTTTTCAAATATCATTCGAAATAAGCCGTTTTTTCACAAATTTTCGGAATATTTTGGGCGATTTTTCAAATATCTTTCGAAATAAGCCGTTTTTTCACAAAATAATCGCTTATTTTGGAAGATTTTTCAAATATCTTTCGAAATAAGCCGTTTTGTCACAAAATTTCGGCATAATTTGGAAAATATTTCAAATATCCTTCGAAATGAGCCGTTTTTTGCCATTATTTCGGTTTATTTTGGACGATTTTTCAAATATCTTTCGAAATAAGCCTTTTTTTGCCATTATGTCGGTTTTTTTTGGACGATTTTTCAAATATCTTTCTAAATAAGCCGTTTTTTCACAAAATATCGGCTTAGTTTGGAAGATTTTTCAAATATCTTTCTAAATAAGCCGTTTTTTTACAAAATTTCTCCTAATTTTGGAAGATTTTTCAAATATCTTTCGAAATAATCCGTTTTTTTGCCACTTTTTAAGTTTATTTTGGAAGATTTTTCAAATATCTTTCTGAATAGGCCGTTTTATCACAAAATTCGGCTTATTTCGGAAGATTCTTCAAATATCTTTCGAAATAAGCCTTCTTTTTCCACTATTTCGGCTTAATTTGGACGATTTTTCAAATATCTTTCTAAGTAAGCCGTTTCTTCACACAATTTCGGCTTCTTTTGGAAGATTTTTCAAATATCATTCGAAACAAGCCGTTTTTTGCCACTATTTCACCTTAATTTGGACGATTTTTCAAATATCTTTCCAAAAAAGCCGTTTTTTCACAAAATTTCGGCTTATTTTGGAATATTTTTCAAATATCCTTCGAAATAAGCCGTTTTTTCACAATATTTCGGCTTATTTTGGAAGATTTCTCAAATATCATTCCTAATAAGCCGTTTTTTGGAACTAATTCAGCTTATTTTGGACGATTTTCAAATGTCTTTCGAAAGAAGCCGTTTTTTTGCAAAGTTTCGGCATAATTTGGAAGATTTTTCAAATATCGTTTTAAATAAGCCGTTTTTTTACAAAATTTCGGTTATTTTGGCAGAGATTTCAAATATCTTCTGAAAAAAGCCGTTTTTTGCCATTATTTCAGTTTATTTTGGACGATTTTTCAAATATCTTTCTAAATAAGTCGTTTTTTCACAAAATGTCGGCTTATTTTGGAAGATTTTTCAAATATCCTACGAAAGAAGCCGTTTTTCGCCACTATTTCGGATTGACATTTACGATATTTCAAAAATCATACGAAGTAAGCCGTTTTTTTACAAAATTTCGGCTTAATTTGGACGATTTTTCAAATATCTTTCGAAATAAGCCGTTTTTTCACAAAATATCGGCTTAGTTTGGACGATTTTTCAAATATCTTTCGAAGTAAGCCGTTTCTTGCCACTGTTTCGGATTATCTTTACGATACTTCAAATATCATACGAAATTAGGCGTTTTCTCACAAAATGTCATGTTATTTTGGAAGATTTTTCAAATATCTTTCGAAATAAGCCGTTTTTTGCCACTATTTCGGTTTATTTTGGACGATTTTTCAAATATCTTTCTAAATAAGCCGTTTTTTTACAAAATTTCTCCTTATTTTGGAAGATTTTTCAAATATCTTTCGAAGTAAGCCGTTTCTTGCCACTATTTAAGTTTATTTTGGAACATTTTTCAAATATCTTTCTGTATAGGCCGTTTTATCACAAAATTTCGGCTTATTTCGGAAGATTCTTCAAATATCTTTCGAAATAAGCCATTTTATCACAGAATATCGGCTAATTTTGGAAGATTCTTCAAATATCATACGAAATAAGCCGTTTTCTCACAAAATGTCGGGTTATTTTGGAAGATTTTTCAAATATCTTTCGAAATAAGCCGTTTTATCACAAAATTTCGGAATATTTTGGGCGATTTTTCAAATATCTTTCGGAATAAGCCGTTTTTTCACAAAATTTCGGCTTATTTTGGAAGATTTTTCAAATATCCTTCGAAACAAGCCGTTTTTTGCCACTATTTCCGATTATCTTTTACGATATATCAAATATCATTTGAAATAAGCCGTTTTTTCACATAATTTCGGGTTATTTTGGAAGATTTTTCAAATATCCTTCGAAATAAGCCGTTTTTTCACAATATTTCGGCTTATTTTGGAAGATTTTTCAAATATCATTCCTAATAAGCCGTTTTTTGCAACTAATTCGGCTTATTTTGGACGATTTTTCAAATATCTTTCTAAATAAGCCGTTTTTTCACAAAATTTCGGCTTATTTTGGAAGATTTTTCAAATATCTTTGGAAATAAGCCGTTTTTTGCCACTATTTCGGTTTATTTAGGAAGATTTTTCAAATATCCTTCTTAATAAGTCGTTTCTTCAATAAATTTCTGCTTATTTTGGAAGATATTTCAAATATCTTTCGAAATAAGCGATTTTTTTCCACAATTTCGGCTTAATTTGTACGATTTTTCAAATATCTTTCGAAATAAACCGTTTTATCACAAAATTTCGGCATAATTTGGAAGATTTTTCAAATATCTTTAGAATAAGCCGTTTTTTGCCACTATTTCGGATTATCTTTTACGATAATTCAACTATCATTCGAAATAAGCCGTTTTCTCACAAAATGTCGGGTTATTTTGGATGATTTTTCAAATATCTTTTGAAATGAGCCGTTTTTTCACAAAATTTCGTAAGATTTTGGGCTACTTTTCAAATATCTTTCGAAATAAGCCGTTTTTTCACAAAATTTTGGCATAATTTGGAAAATTTTTCAAATATCTAACGAAATGAGCCGTTTTTTGCCATTATTTCGGTTTATTTTGGACTATTCTTCAAATATCTGTCTAAATAAGCCGTTTTTTCACAAAATTTCGGTTTTTTTGGCAGATATTTCATATATCTTTCGAAATAGTGATTTTTTGACACTATTTCGGCTTAATTTGTACGATATTTCAAATATCTTTCCTAGCAAGCCGTTTTTTCACAAAATTTCTGTTTATTTTGGAAGATTTTTCAAATATCTTTCGAAATTAGACGTTTTTTCACAATATTTCGGCTTAATTTGGACGATTTTTCAAATATGTTTCGAAATAATCCGTTTTTTCACAAAATTTTGGTTTATTTTGGAAGATTTTTCAATTAACTTTCGAAATAAGCTTTTGTTTACAAAATTTCGGCTTAATTTGGAAACTTTTTCATATATCTATCGAAATAAGCCGTTATTTGCCACTATTTCGGTTAATTTTGGACGATTTTTCAAATATCCTTCTTAATAAGTCGTTTCTTCAATAAATTTCTGCTTATTTTGGAAGATTTTTCAAATATCTTTCGAAATTAGACGTTTTTTGCCACTATTTCGTATTATCTTTTACGATATTTCAAATATCATTCGAAATAAGCCGTTTTCTAACAAAATGTCGGTTTATTTTGAAAGATTTTTCAAATATCTTTTGAAATAAGCCGTTTTTTCACAAAATTTCGGCTTAATTTGGACGATTTTTCAAATATCTTTCGAAATAAGCCGTTTTTTCACAAAATATCGGCTTATTTTGGGAGATAATTCAAATATCTTTCGAAATAAGAGGTTTTTTGCCACTATTTCGGCTTAATTTGGACGATTATTCAAATATCTTTCGAAATAAGGCGTTTTTTCGCAAAATTTTGGCTTATATCAGAAGATTTTTCAAATATCTTTCGAAATGAGCCGTTTTTTGCCATTATTTCGGTTTATTTTGGACGATTCATCAAATATCTTTCCAAATAAGCCGTTTTTTCACAAAAAATCGGCTTATTTTGTCAGATATTTCAAATATCATACGAAATAAGCCGTTTTCTCACAAAATGTCGGGTTATTTTGGAGATTTTTCAAATATCTTTCGAAATAAGCCGTTTTATCACAAAATTTCGGAATATTTTGAAGATTCTTCATATATCTTATAAACGAGCCGTTTCTTGCCACTATTTTGGCTTATTATTTGGAAGATTTGTCAAATATCTTTCGAAATAAGCGATTTTTTTCCACTATTTCGGCTTAATTTGTACGATTTTTCAAATATCTTTCGAAATAAGCCGTTTTTTCACAAAATTTCGGCATAATTTGGAAGATTATTCAAATATCTTTCGAAATAAGCCGTTTTTTGCCACTATTTCGGTTTATTTTGGACGATTCTCCGAATATCTTTCTAAATAAGCCGTTTTTTCACAAAATTTCGGCTTATTTTGTCAGATATTTCAAATATCATACGAAATAAGCCGTTTTCTCACAAAATGTCGGGTTATTTTGGAAGATTTTTCAAATATCTTTCGAAATAAGCCGTTTTATCACAAAATTTCGGAATATTTTGGGCGAGTTTTCAAATATCTTTCGGAATAACCCGTTTTTTCACAAAATTTCGGCTTATTTTGGAAGATTTTTCAAATATCTTTCGAAATAAGCCGTTTTTCGCCACTATTTCGGTTAATTTTGGACGATTTTTCAAGTATCTTTCTAAATAGGCCGTTTTATCACAAAATTTCGGCTTATTTTGGAAGATTCTTCAAATATTTTTCGGAATAAGCCTTTCGTTGCCACTATTTCGGCTTAATTTGGACGTTTTTTCAAATATATTTCGAAATAAGCCGTTTTTTACCACTATTTCGGATTAACTTGGACGATATTTCATATATCTTTCGAAATAACTCGTTTCTTCACAAAATTTCGGCTTATTTTGGATGATTTTTTAAATATCATTCGAGATAAGCCGTTTTTTGCCATTATTCCACCTTAATTTGGACGAATTTTCAAATATCTTTCCTAGCAAGCCGTTTTTTCACAAAATGTCTGCTTATTTTGGAAAATTTTTCAAATATCTTTCGAAATTAGACGTTTTTCACAAAATTTGGGCTTATTTTGGAAGGTTTTTCAAATATCTTTTGAAATAAGCCGTTTTTTGCCACAATACGGATTAATTTGGACGATTTCCCAATTATCATTCTATATAAGCCGTTTATCACAAACTTTTGGCTTATTTTGGAAGATTATTCAAATATCATTCGAGATAAGCCGTTTTTTGCTATTATTTCGGCTTTTTTGGATGATTTTTCAAATATCATTGGAAATAAGCCGTTCTTTGCCATTATTTCGGCTTTTTTTGGAAGATTTTTCTAATATCATTCGGAATAAGCCGTTTTTTGCTACTGTTTTGGCTTAATTTGAACGATTTATCAAATATCATTCGAGATAAGCTGTTTTTTCACAAAATTTTGGCATATTTTTTTGGCATTTGGAAGATATTTTAAATATCTTTGGATATAAGCCGTTTTTTCTCAAAATCTCGGCTTATTTTGGATGATTTTTCAAATATCTTTCGAAATAAGCCGTTTTTTCTCAAAATTTCGTTTTATTTTGGACGATTTTTCAAATATCCTACGAAATAAGCCGTTTTTTTTACAAAATTTCGGCTTAATTTCGGCTTAATTTGGATGATTTTTTAAATATCTTTCGAAATAAGCCGTTTTTTGTCAGTATTTCGGCTTATTTTGGAGGATTTATTAAATATCGTTCGAAGTAAGCCGTTTTTTGACCAAATTTCAGCCTAATTTAAAGGATATTACATATATGTTCCTAAATAAGCCGTTTTTTGTCCAAATGTTTGCTTAATATGGAATATTTTTGGAAAATCTCGCTAAATAAGCCGTTTTCTGATCAAATATTGGGCTAATTTAGAAAATGTTTATAGCCCAAATTAACTCTCTCAATCTGGAAGATTTTTCAAATATCTTTCGAAATATACCGTTTCTTGACCAAATTTCTGCTTATTTTCGAAGATTTTTCAAATATATTGTTAAATAACCCGTTTATGACCTTTATGACTCAAATAGATTCCAAGCAAACCTCTACTAATAGATTCCAATACAACTGTTTCGTATTACTCCACCGCTGCCTTGAAATCGGCGGAGAGTATAATTTCACTTCTTCACAAATAGCATTACTAATTTAATCCTACATCTATTTTCCCCGTTGAAAATCAATGAGCAATTCAGCTAGTAATATATAATTCATGAATATTTTGTAGTGTAGACAATACGCGCCTTCCACCTGAAAAGGTCAGCTCTATCCTCCCTGCACACTCTCTAGTACTTCAAATTTCCTGCACAATTCAAAGTATTTGGCGGAAGATTTGGAATATAACCAGTATCCTCAAGGGTGCGCAAGATGTCGCTAAACCTGCCGCATCATCGGCCGCTCGATTCTGTCTTAATTTTCTGAAGGATCTGTGGGAACAATCATCCAACTTGCAAAACGATTAGGCTGCAGTCGTCGATATGCAACATTTCTTAGCGCGGAAGCATAGTTGCCTCCTGAAGAAACGGCCATAGCTGAATCACATACCGACCTCCCCTACAAGTTTTTCTTATGCCACACTGGCGTTGCCGCGTTCGGGAGAACGAAGGATCCGGCACAAGCGGAAAGAAAAGAAAAGTAAAATAAAAGAAAAGAAAAGGAAGTTTAATTCCTTTTGGTATGTTTTGCAGGTCGCGCTGCCCGACAGACGACAAAATTTTGAAATTCAAAAACATACCCTGATGAGCGAAAATGAAATGTTTGATATTAAATCTAAAAGTTATACCCTGAGAATGTCTGCTATGGTCTCCGGGGGCGCACGCGGCAATGTACAGTGGGGGAAACAATTATCGCAACACCAATTGGCGTCAGAGCGCGGATTACCCGGGAACTAACTGAAAACACACTACCGCAGACAATTCGGCAACTTTGAATCGAGCCAGTAAGAACCGGCAATATTCAAACTTTTACGATCACCTTTGCGAAATTTCCTAATATTGGCTTTGCCTCATTGCCTTTATTTTTTGCTATTTGTCATTCAAAGCTAGTCGCGATCAAAATAGTTATCTAGAATGTCATTATAGTACGCTGAGGGATAATGACAAACAAGAGTATTTGATGGTGGAATATCAGACAGTAAATGAACATTTTCCGGTATTATCTTGCGAATTTAACGGTTAAATACTTTAATACTTTGAATTTTGATGGAAAATAATTCTCGCGAATAAGATTAACCATTTAAGAAAACAAATACAGAAATCACTAGAATATGTCCTATTCTTACATTTGTATTTTCTCTCCAGCAGTGTAGTTTTCGACGGCATAAGATATAACAAATATCCTTTCGATAAAATCTAATCCGTGTGTTGAGTGAGTTTATTCTTTCTTAGTGCTTCTTAGCAATTAACGTATTGACAGGAATTAGTATCACTATTATTAGTTTTTAGGTGGTGGAAACGGTAATCAACATTTTTCAGCTCCATCAGGCTGTACGTAAAAGAGATTATGTAATAATTCGTAATAGGAAATAATATTCACGATTAATTTCAACATATATAAAAGATAGTTACAATATGTTAATTGATGAGGATTAATGCAATCGAAAGTAGCTTCATAGTGTTTCCTCAATCGTTCAAAACACGTAAAACAAATTAAGGTAGATGCTTAGTCTGAATGATAAATACTCATTAGCATAATTTTAATTCATATCTGACAGACGCGCGATTCGACTACTATACTGTAGCAAGAATCGTTTACTAGATATGAGTCGGATGAATATGGTCATCATATGCAGAAAGTTTTTAAGAGACCGGGATTTACTTTTCTTATTACTCCATAGCGATGACTAAAATTTTCGCTTCCAATTTGATAGATCTCGCTTTCTCTACGCTTAAATATTTTCCAAGGCTTTTTTCATACTTATATTAAGCGTCAAACGCAACTTTTATTCTATACTTTAATAAACTTAGTATCCACTTTACGGACTGTTCCGGAAAATTCCCGCCCCCCTTTCCCTTCACGAGGACCGACCAGGTAGTTTTAGTGTCGTTTACTACGTAATTTAGCGGTTTAAATGAGAGCGAATTTACGTAGACAAAGTTCTTTTGTAATTCAACAGTAAGAATAGTTACAAACACTCACGTAAATAGGCAAAATGGTATGCATGAGGTTACTTCCAAAAAAATAGAAACAATTGCAACGGTGAAAAGCAATTTCACTTAAAAAAGGATAAGTTTATTCCAAAGTTAGGATTTAATGTGCGAACTGAAAAATCTAATAATAATTGTTGTGAATTCCAAGATCTTACGTAATTAAAAAGGCGGCATTCTTTAACATTACGACGAGCACATGCGGGAAAATCATACAAGACAAAAGTTAGGTAGGCGAAGATATTGCTTTAAGCGAGACATTTAAAAGATCCAATCATTGCCGTAGGAGGAGATTTTGAGATAACGCATCTTAATTGGGATTATCTAAAATCTCTAGCAGCTACTCCAACACTAGCAGAGAGAAAAAATTTCACAAAAATTAATTCATACTTTTTTGTAGCATGCTATAGATAATGTAAATAATGATGAAAACTCGAACGACTCGTGCGGGTCAAGCAAACATTTTAGATTAACTATCCACTTCTCTCCCGCAACTACTCTTGATATAGTTAACGATATTTCAGAACATGGTATCATAATGATAGGGATGAAAGTAGTTACGGTTAAATCTCTTTAGCCATAGAGGCAAGTATATTTAATTTGCAAAGCAAATCTTTCAGAGTTAAGGGTTATATTAACGAGTGCAAGGATGATTTTTTACTCTTTGCGGATGTAAATTCAGTAAGTGATAGTTGGATAGAGTTCCTTCGGAAAATCAAAGAAGGTTTAATTAAATACGTTTCAACTAAAAGCGTGCGTAAAGAGCCACGGAGGACGAAGACTAAGTTGCGAGCATTGCATATGAAGAAGAGAGTCATTCACTGGCGATTAAGAAAACTCAAAACATGCGGAGATAACCATGAGCTCGAAGACAAAATTATAGAGAAGTGCGAAAGCTAGTTAAGGAAGAAGCGCGAAAAGAATTCCAGGAATCTCGAACCCTGCTAGAATCATTCGGAGCCGATCAGAAAGAATTTTGGTCATACGTGCGTGAGACTCGTGGAGGTCAGTTTTCTATGCCTAGCCTCATAGTGATGAGGAAATTAACGTAAATAAATCGGAAGATAAGGCTGACTTAATTAATCGGCACTATCAGAAATGGTTCAATGTAGAAAATGGCCAAGCTAACGATTTCTACTTTCGTATGGATTCAGAGATGTGTCCCATGGAGATATAAGTTGATGAAAATGAAAATTTATTGCAACAGATTGATAGGAAAAAGACGCTCGGTACAGAAGGTATTCCCGCTGTTTTCATAAAAACCTTATGAGATGAGCTTTCTCCTCTTCTCAAGAAATTCTATCTGAAAATAATTAATGAGGGTACGGTCCCAATGTCGTGGAAAAAAGCAAACGTCATTCCGGCGCTTAAGAGTGACCAGATGATTATAGATCAATTTCATAGACTTTGTTTTTTGCAAAACAATGGAGCAAGCTATATTATGCACTTTCTTATATATTATTATAGCAAGCTTTATTATGCACTTTCTTACAAAAAGGTAGCAATCAATCAGAGTCAGTACAGATTCAATAAAGGTAGACCTTGTGGGACGCAACTAGCAATTTTTATGAATGACGTATCTAAAGCGTTTGTGCGTTAGCTATCATCCACAAACGTTACTTCCTCACAGTAGGGTTTTCTCAACCTAAAAATACAAAACTACTGTCTTTGCTCGCACTGTATATATTCGTTGTTTATCGACGTGAACCTCTATGAAGTAATACTCACCAATAAGCACGTGAAAAGCTACCATTCGTTAGAACCGGTTTGTGAATGGCGAATGGGTTTCCGAAAACCCGCTGCACTGAAAGAAAAGCCTCATCGTGCATCGCGAAATCAGGAGTCCCTGTCAAATGCATGTGGTTTTAAAATATAAGCCAAAAGCCACTTCTTTCCAGTGAACGACTGAGCCTCGAATCCTTGGAAGACGAGGTATTAGCTGAGGCGCGGAAAGCACATTCTTGACAGACGATAGCGAGAGTCAGATCCGAATCCTTCAAGCCAAATGATTTTTTTCGTATTGAATTTCATCCCTATGATAAATCTATATACTCAGAAAAGGATTACATTATGGTATGTAGCATTCATATCCTACATTCGCTCATTTCGAAAATAAGAAAAAATAGCATAAAAACTCATTTAATGGAAGGAACAAGCGGAAATGGAACTGGAACCCTTCTTTTACCGATCAGACACGTCTGGCAATTGCACAACCAATTCTTACATAGTAGTTAGCTACATTTATGATATTTTCCCACAAATTGAAAACTCAATATTAATTTTTTATTATTAGCTTATATTATTAGGTTAGTAAATCCTTGGCTTATACATTTTATAAAGTCAGAGATCAATAAAATACTTCTCCCTTTTAGAAATTGAGCTTTTTTTCAGATAAACTTCTTAGACTGAAACGATCCCAATAAGTAATGGCAAATTATTATTTGGGAATCTTTTTTCAAACCATCTACTTTTTTCACCTTTTCGCGCCTGTTGTAGTTTTCCCCGGCGGAGAGTATCCCACAAAAACAAACATATGACCTTTATGGACGCGATAGTTTTTCTCACCCAAAAGAATTAATGAACATGATGTGGTATAATGTTTGTTGAAAGGAGGAGCCGGGCCTCTAAGTTAACTACTTTATCCTTTTTGGCCGATAACTGCGGGACTTTAAAAACGTTTTTCAGCTTTTGGTTGAGAAAAGCCTAAACTAAATCGAAGACCTTCACGCAAACCTAAATATTATTGCAGTCGATTTGCTAAAGAATCATTTTTTGAAGGAAGTGTCAATATGACCATGGAAACGAAAACCTTCTTCGCCTAAAACCTTCTAAATTAACGCTTTTATCATACTTATGTAATGTAGATTCATTTTCTAGGATGTTCTTTACAAATTATAATTAGCATTAACGACCTAGCATCTAATGTAAGGAGCAAGATTGGTTTATTTGCCGAATCGATTTAAGAATAAATAAATGCGTTGCTATGAGTTTCACGGGTTCCAAAAACGTTATTCTGACACAGTACCAAATTTCGGAACATCCAGTAGAGTTAGTGCATGACAACAAATACATGGAAGTCAGTTTAGCAGTAACTTATCTTTTAATGAATATATTCGAAATGCGATAGGAAGTGAGAATAGAGTGCAAAGATCGTAGATAGCTGAGAGAATTTAAGGGAATAATAAGCTATTTCTGTTACACCCATCGAGTGTCAAAGAAATAGCTTATTTTTCTTTTACTCGACCGAGTCTGGAATACTGTTCTGCGGTTTGGAACCGATATTTAGTAGGTTTAGTCTCAGATTTAGAGGTCCAGCGTAGAGCTGCTCGTTTCGTTGGAGAAGATTTCAGGTTCGACTGCAGCGTTACGGCTTTACTAGAGTCCCTCGGTTGGAATTCGCTCCAGGTGAGAAGATTTAATAACTGACGGAAGCTCTTCAAAATCTTCATCGGTTTACAACTTAAAGACGAAGTAAATGAAATTTTAGTACCAGTAACGACCATTGAAAAATCGTTACAGTAATCACAAAGAAAGATAATTACTGATAGAGTAGATTAAGTGATGATGGTGTTATTACACCTCCTACCTCACGCATATGGTAGCTTTCGGGATATACATCTAAATCTAATATCTAAATCTATATTATCGGTATGGAATCACCGCTGAGAACTTTGGAAATTCGCGAATTGACCTTGTTGTAGGCGAACAATGATTAATACAACAATGATTAATAAAACAATGATTAATAAACAAAAGAATGTCAATAGTTCTCAATACTTCTGTTTAAAGTTTAAAAATGAAAAAGATTCACTTGAGCTGTTGGCTGTCCGTCTCTCGACGTGAAGACATCAATGATGTGATAGTAATAACAAGTCTGAGTGAAGCTCCTTGCCTTGCCAAATGACCAGTTTGTTATTGTGAGTGACGCATAGGCTTTCGAAAACCCGCTGCACTGGAAGCGAAAGGCTCATCGTGCTTCGAGAAATCAGAAAGCCCTGTCAAATAAAATACTTCTTTCTAGCGAAGAACTTCGAATTCGTGGTAGAAGAGGAATTTCCGCTGACACACGAAACATGTTCTTGACCGACAATTAGAATAATCGGTATATTCATCACAGGGGTGCATAACTATATTTGGCAACCATATGTCACATTCGTTAATTTCCCCAACAAGCGAAGTTTAAGTTAAAATGCACATTTAACTTGAGCGGAATTCGAACTCGTGCCCTTCATATGCCAATAAGATGCGTTAAGCAGCTGCACAATCAACTCTTAATTAGGAATTGGTTATAATTATGACATTTCCCAACAAACTGAGAAGTCCATTTTAGCAGCTTATTAACAATTTTATTATGGTATTATAATACGGCTAATGAACTTTATAAAGCCAGACGTTCATAAAATACGTTTCTGTATTAAAAAAATTGGGTCGTCTGTTAGAAAGTTCTCACTGACTAAAATACGCTAGAATCATAATATTATTTGGGAATATTTTTTACGAGTGCAAATACATCTCATTTCCTTAGCCCCGTGGTTAGGAAGGACCTTTGAATTAGGCATAGGATAGTTTCCACTGGGTGGCTGTAAAGGGGAGGGTCCTTAGTCCAGTTGATAGAAGCACGAAAGGGAAAACAATTCTTCGCGCCTGCAAAGCTTTGAAGTGCTCAATGTATGCTTAAAGACTTTCCTCGCGAAGCATCGAAAACTGAATGCATTTCTACGTGAAATCAAATGACGCAATGACCGAGGGCACTGAGCTCGCTGATGCAAAATGTAAGAAAAGTCCGATATATGCGCAAAATGTATTCGGTTTTTATGCAATCCTGTTTGTATTAGCTATGGAATTGGTATTTTTCCTCTCAATTCCGGAAATACAAAGATTTCACGTATTCTAGGATACGAATGACGTAAATAAATTTCTATTAAGAATTTCCTTCTAGTGCAGGACTAAATTATGGAAAAATTATATTACGTAGACAAATTTTACTTTGTGGCCTTGTGCCATTACTCTGACGACTTTTCGATTTCAAATCGCTGAATGAAAAACTTAAGACGTGTAATTAAAAATTGCCCTCTGAAAGTCGATCGCAGTAAATGAATATCCAATGTTTGAACTGGACTTATGAAGATTAACATTTACATTAATATACAGCGAGTAGCAGTAAGACGTGTGGCCGTGTGTAAAACCAAACTACCTAGATAACTGTGTTATTAGCGCATCTTAATTTATCCAGAAAAAGGGACTATCATAGGGGGGTACAGGCCATCTGTTCTCGCTATAATCTGGTAAAATACATATTTTATTCTCTAGACCGAAAATATCGCGTTCGCTAAAGATAAGAATCACGATATAGCGTTTTCCCACTCTAATTCGTCCTTATTTCTACATATTTTTCTACGTTTCAACCGAACATTATTTACAAATAAAGTCCCAATTATTATCCAAATATTTTTATGCATCTAAGATTGCAATAGTAATTAATATATCTTTAAACACTAATTCTATAAATATGATAATTATCTGTGAAAGAGAAATGCCGAGATAAACACGACAAACTCAAGGAAAGATCGCGCGAAGGATTTAAGAAGACATCGATATAGAGAAATTTTGAGTACGCTATACGTCCGACTCAAATATTACCGCTTTTCGAGGCTTTTCTCAACGTTGCCAGTCAGTCGTAGTAAGTAGTTGTGCAAGTAGTTTCTGAGAATTCCGACTCAAGCGCTCGCAAAGTGTTGCGATAATTTATTCCCCCACTGTACTAGGTATGGTATGAAGGTTAAATAAAAAATATGAATTATTGTTAATATCTTTATTTAATTTTAAGAGGGGGGCCACATGGCCAATCTGCCTGGCATTTGCCCTATGCTGAGAGGGAAACCCCTCTAAAACCTCCCAAAGGCAGTTCATAATCTTTTAATGCACATCAATCATAAATTGGACAATACGGAAATATAACATCATATTTAATACCTTAAAAGTTCTTTAACAATTTAGAGACCCTCAATTAGGACAACCAAACCGAAAACAAGATATACAATGACGATAAAGAATATACACATTCACACACACACTCATACATGTTCCTTAAAAACACACACACACATTTTCCTTTAAAGATACACATTCACACACCCACACACACATACAAAAAGTTCTCAACTTCACACTTCAGAAACAAAAAAGTCACTCAGAAAGAAAGACTCCACTAGTTTAATGACCATCAAGTACCCATAAAAAAAATACTACAGTATACTCTCAGGATTATATCACTTTAGCAAGGGAAATAACACTCCTGATTTGCACATCAGAAAACATGTTGAATTCAGAACAAAGATTGCCATAGACTGACTTGAAACATTTTGATATAATTAATGGAATTAAACATAGGACTGAAAGCCAAAATATTAAGGCACCATATTCAGATTAATGTATATAATATCAGTAAATGAATGTTCTTGTACTCAGTTCTCAGCATAGCACCCCAGAAAGGAAACCACTTTGGTTAAATACAATATCCATGAATTGTATATAAAGCATGGAATTCTATGACAAGGACTTTTAGTTTTCCTAGATCACAGAGAAGATTCTTGGTGCCTGCACCAAATTGTGTCTCACCACTGTCTCTCTGTGCCTGTTAGGTCTTGTCTCATCACATGATCCTGTGTCACTATGACACAGGGAGTTATAAGTTAAAGTTCAGCCAGTGTCATTTCACAATTGAAATTGAAATTGCCATTTGTTCTGCTAGCACAATTAGTTCAGGATATCAGGATATTCACACACCAAACAGTACCTAAGTAGTACAGGTTCTCGCACAAGCCTGATGGTTTTGCCTTCTTGCTCAATGAGGTCTTGCTGAAAAATCTTGCAACAACTTGTAACAGAGCAACATAAAAAATGGACTACTTTGGAAAATTTGCTACAATACCAAAGTAGTAATTGGTCATAAAGATATAAGGCTGAATACATAGCTTCATGAGTTCACATGAATGAGCATAGTGATATAAGTATAGTATAGATATAGCAAAGCTGACAATATATAAACATATCCACTTCATTTATTTAGCTAAATTGAGTTTATGTCATCTCAAACTCCAGATACACACAGTGCTATATCTAATCAATATAACCAGCTATAAGTAGGTCAATAAAACTTAGCTGGTTTTTCCTAGGAATCTAGCAAATAACCTTTAATCCAACTAGTGAATACCCATATAAAGGCAGCAAGGCTAGCAAAGAAAGGCCTTAGGAGATGTACACTGGCTAAAACTGGAAAATTTTCACAATAAAAGTCAGGTGGTTGCAGAGAGGAATTTCCTCTAGGCGATAATCCCACACTCAATGCCCAAGTATGCCACCACAGAAATATAGGGGAAAGAACAGGATACAAATATCTGAAAAATTTACATCCACATTCCCCTAACTTTACAAAGTGGTAGGCATTAAGGAAAACCAACAAAAATGCATACATGCAGTGAGTAAAGCTTATATAATCAAATTAATATATTTAGTATGGCCCAACTCAGAGGATAAATGGCTACCATTGGCCTATTATAAAATTTTAAAATTATACTGCCTCTTGTACATTTTCTTTGGATGAGTCTCTTGCGCCTTTTACCACTGAGTGGCACCAAGGTAAAGTGGTAGTACTTGTCCCCAAGCCAGGAACAGTTTTAGGGGTTCTAATTTCTAATTACATACTATCACATTTTTTTTCTTTATAACATTTTTTTATTTAACTTATGTTTAACCTAATTCTAGTCTTACATACTAAATTGGTGATGCCACCTATTGCACCTTTTTTATTATTTTTTTCTTGTTTATTATTCTGGTTTTTGTTGCATTTTGTCTTTTTTTCTTGTTTATCATATTTTTTCTATTTTCTTTTTATTTTTATAATTTTAATTTTTTTTTGTATTTTTTAGGCATTCTTTTTTCCATTTTCCAGGGTCAGAGCACCATAGGATATGCAGAAATATAACATCATATTTAATACCTTAAAAGTTCTGTAACAATTAAGACACCCTCAATTAGAACAACCATACCGAAAACAAGAAAAAGAATGACAATAAAAAATACACACTCATACATGTTCCTTAAAACACACACACACATTTTCCTTTAAAGATACACATTCACACATCCACACACACACACACACAAAAAGTTCTCAACTTCGAAACAAGAGATGTAAAGAAACCAAGAAGAAGACCAAAGGACTGATTGAGCAGACAAAATTTTTTGGTAACTTGACAAATATGCACTTGAACGTAGGCATCTGGAAAGCATTATTGAAGGCCTAGATCTGATATCAGATTGAAATCGGGTAAGGTGAACCAATAAAGTCACTCAGAAAGATGAATGTACACCGACTCAGCCATACATAGAAATATTGCAGTATACTCACAGGAAGGTATCCATATTCTTAAGGCAGTATTTATCAGACTTGAATCATATTCAATATGCCAAATTAAGAATGGAATGAACAACTAAATCATTAAGACATTGTATTCAGATTAGGCATAAAAGTTATAGCATATTGAAACACTGGAATGAACCATCAAAGGCCATCTATGTGATAGAATTCTTTGCATTACAAGCCTAGGACTTTAAGTTTAGCAGTAGTACATCACAGAGTATTCTTGGTGCCTGCACCCATTGGTGTCTCACCACTGTCTCTCTGTGCCTATTAGGGCATGACTAGTGACATGCCACTAAGTCACTTTGGAAAATTTTCCATAAAATTTCAATTTCATTTGGTAATACTAAAGAGTATTACCGTTGCATAATAGGGATGAATAATAATTTCCAAGTTTAAGATCCACTGAAGAACCATATATATATATATATATATATAGCAATTGCTTTCATATTTAAGAAGCGGTTCCTACCCTCACTGCTAACGAATCTGCTCTAACGCCATTCCTAAATCTCTGCACCTGCCTATGCCTCTTGCGACTTCGGGACCCATCTGGCAACCCCAGGACAACAGAATGCCCTTTTCCTCCATTTGAAGACATGGAGGTTGGATACGTATGCCGGTACCCATTCGGCCCCTTCCCAATCTCAGCCGTATACCACTTGTATACGCATACCGTCCTCTACCGCGGGGAGGTGTTGGGTAAGGACTGTATCGTCATCGGGTTTTAAGACCGGGTTTACGGCTTTTCCTAAAACCCTCAAATACTCGAGAGGACAAAAAGCGGAATAAAAATTCCGAACATTACATGATATTAGGTTTAGAGGACCCATTCCCCCTGCATTTTAAATGCAACCCAACATCATGGACAAGAAAACAATCATCTTTCGAATACAAAAATAAAATACCCAACAAGTATTCATTCAATGATATATAACAACATACACTAAACAAAAACTTTAACTAAATCTTAAATTAAAACTTATACTAAGATTAAACACCAACTCTCTCCTTAAGCAATATAACTTTCTAACAACCACGTAAGGATCACAGAAGATAGACACTTGGTTTGGAAAATGATGAGAAAACATTCATCACTTTAAATTATCATTGGACACATAAACATTTAAAGGGAAGGATGCAAAATGCATCCTTCAAACCGGGGATATGAAAGAGAATCATCAATCTAGTCTCTTATCTAATAATAGTCCGAGCGCTCTCACTTAAGAAAATATTGTAACTTAGGCGACATAAATACTAAATAATGATTCGGTGGTAAATCGCAGAGAACAAAAGGTTTCGAAATTAACCTATCGTAACTACTATAGAATGCTAGCTTAATGTACGACCCTCGTGCCCTAAGATGAAAAGCGATTCGAAGAATGAGAACTCGCAATGATCAGCTCTGTCTGGTCTTAAATCACTGAGAGATTATAATTCCCCTGCCCTGCGCTATTAATTACACTTAAAAAATTATTTGGATGGAAATTGGATTGGGAATCCGCTTTTACCTTGCACACACTCTCCCACCACCACAGCGTTAGTTCCAAAAAACCTAACTACACATAAGGACTATCAACCAGGAAAGGTGTCAATCTAAAAATCATCAACTAGCAGACATTCATGCAAGTGCACTTGCCACAATCATTCACTCATTAGGCACACCAGAGGTAGAATCGGATCCCAATAATTTCCATCACCTGAGTTAACGAATCCCTAATATCGCATCTATGCTACGGTAAACTCTACACTAACGGACACGATTTACAATTAACCCTAAGAATATGAGCAAGAGAAAACACCGCTTCTCGAGAAATTACCTACCGCATATAACAGAATTCGCCATCGCCAAGCATGACGGCTCATGCATACTCGAGAAAAACGAGCTAACTAATTAACTACCAGCTGAAATATTTCTCCTGCGTTCTAAGCTAAATCTATCCTATGTATACAGTAGCGCTTCTGAACCTGCGGAAAAAAGTTTCAAATTATAAAGCCTGAAAAAAAAACATTCATGGGAATGAGAAAAAACAGTACACTTACGCATAGGAATGAACAACTTACATTATACGCTAGATATACAATAACTTCAACACTCTACATAACAATAAAAATACATCATGAAATACATTAATGTGAACAGTGTGGAGAAAAATGGTGTGAGCAATGACTGAGGAATTGATGTTTCTTGTGGTGTGGTAGGTGTCGCATGTATGGTGCCGTGATCTGATGTGTGTGAAGGCACTGAATTGTATCTGCCCATGATGATCAGGAACCTCGGGAACACCCTCTGAAGAGGAGGAACGAAACCAACAAACGAAACAAAAAGACTAGCTAAAGACACTGGAAGCACTAAAGAAGCAGTTCCTACCCTCACTGCTAAGGAATCTGCTCTAACGCCCTTCCTAAATCTCCGCACCTGCCTATGCCTCTAGCGACTTCGGGACCCATCTGGCAACCCCAGGACAACAGAATGCCCTTTTCCTCCATTTGAAGACATGGAGGTTGGATACGTATGCCGGTACCCATTCGGCCCCTTCCCAATCTCAGCCGTATACCACTTGTATACGCATACCGTCCTCTACCGCGGGGAGGTGTTGGGTAAGGACTGTATCGTCATCGGGTTTTAAGACCGGGTTTACGGCTTTTCCTAAAACCCTCAAATACTCGAGAGGACAAAAAGCGGAATAAAAATTCCGAACATTACATGATATTAGGTTTAGAGGACCCATTCCCCCTGCATTTTAAATGCAACCCAACATCATGGACAAGAAAACAATCATCTTTCGAATACAAAAATAAAATACCCAACAAGTATTCATTCAATGATATATAACAACATACACTAAACAAAAACTTTAACTAAATCTTAAATTAAAACTTATACTAAGATTAAACACCAACTCTCTCCTTAAGCAATATAACTTTCTAACAACCACGTAAGGATCACAGAAGATAGACACTTGGTTTGGAAAATGATGAGAAAACATTCATCACTTTAAATTATCATTGGACACATAAACATTTAAAGGGAAGGATGCAAAATGCATCCTTCAAACCGGGGATATGAAAGAGAATCATCAATCTAGTCTCTTATCTAATAATAGTCCGAGCGCTCTCACTTAAGAAAATATTGTAACTTAGGCGACATAAATACTAAATAATGATTCGGTGGTAAATCGCAGAGAACAAAAGGTTTCGAAATTAACCTATCGTAACTACTATAGAATGCTAGCTTAATGTACGACCCTCGTGCCCTAAGATGAAAAGCGATTCGAAGAATGAGAACTCGCAATGATCAGCTCTGTCTGGTCTTAAATCACTGAGAGATTATAATTCCCCTGCCCTGCGCTATTAATTACACTTAAAAAATTATTTGGATGGAAATTGGATTGGGAATCCGCTTTTACCTTGCACACACTCTCCCACCACCACAGCGTTAGTTCCAAAAAACCTAACTACACATAAGGACTATCAACCAGGAAAGGTGTCAATCTAAAAATCATCAACTAGCAGACATTCATGCAAGTGCACTTGCCACAATCATTCACTCATTAGGCACACCAGAGGTAGAATCGGATCCCAATAATTTCCATCACCTGAGTTAACGAATCCCTAATATCGCATCTATGCTACGGTAAACTCTACACTAACGGACACGATTTACAATTAACCCTAAGAATATGAGCAAGAGAAAACACCGCTTCTCGAGAAATTACCTACCGCATATAACAGAATTCGCCATCGCCAAGCATGACGGCTCATGCATACTCGAGAAAAACGAGCTAACTAATTAACTACCAGC
Organism: Pachydiplax longipennis; assembly: GCA_036926295.1. Taxonomy (NCBI): domain Eukaryota; kingdom Metazoa; phylum Arthropoda; class Insecta; order Odonata; family Libellulidae; genus Pachydiplax; species Pachydiplax longipennis. The sequence continues at coordinate 3,439,518 of JAVFKF010000024.1, read as the reverse complement.
TGAAATATTTCTCCTGCGTTCTAAGCTAAATCTATCCTATGTATACAGTAGCGCTTCTGAACCTGCGGAAAAAAGTTTCAAATTATAAAGCCTGAAAAAAAAACATTCATGGGAATAAGAAAAAACAGTACACTTACGCATAGGAATGAACAACTTACATTATACGCTAGATATACAATAACTTCAACACTCTACATAACAATAAAAATACATCATGAAATACATTAATGTGAACAGTGTTGAGAAAAATGGTGTGAGCAATGACTGAGGAATTGATGTTTCTTGTGGTGTGGTAGGTGTCGCATGTATGGTGCCGTGATCTGATGTGTGTGAAGGCACTGAATTGTATCTGCCCATGATGATCAGGAACCTCGGGAACACCCTCTGAAGAGGAGGAACGAAACCAACAAACGAAACAAAAAGACTAGCTAAAGACACTGGAAGCATTAAAGAAGCAGTTCCTACCCTCACTGCTAAGGAATCTGCTCTAACGCCCTTCCTAAATCTCCGCACCTGCCTATGCCTCTAGCGACTTCGGGACCCATCTGGCAACCCCAGGACAACAGAATGCCCTTTTCCTCCATTTGAAGACATGGAGGTTGGATACGTATGCCGGTACCCATTCGGCCCCTTCCCAATCTCAGCCGTATACCACTTGTATACGCATACCGTCCTCTACCGCGGGGAGGTGTTGGGTAAGGACTGTATCGTCATCGGGTTTTAAGACCGGGTTTACGGCTTTTCCTAAAACCCTCAAATACTCGAGAGGACAAAAAGCGGAATAAAAATTCCGAACATTACATGATATTAGGTTTAGAGGACCCATTCCCCCTGCATTCTAAATGCAACCCAACATCATGGACAAGAAAACAATCATCTTTCGAATACAAAAATAAAATACCCAACAAGTATTCATTCAATGATATATAACAACATACACTAAACAAAAACTTTAACTAAATCTTAAATTAAAACTTATACTAAGATTAAACACCAACTCTCTCCTTAAGCAATATAACTTTCTAACAACCACGTAAGGATCACAGAAGATAGACACTTGGTTTGGAAAATGATGAGAAAACATTCATCACTTTAAATTATCATTGGACACATAAACATTTAAAGGGAAGGATGCAAAATGCATCCTTCAAACCGGGGATATGAAAGAGAATCATCAATCTAGTCTCTTATCTAATAATAGTCCGAGCGCTCTCACTTAAGAAAATATTGTAACTTAGGCGACATAAATACTAAATAATGATTCGGTGGTAAATCGCAGAGAACAAAAGGTTTCGAAATTAACCTATCGTAACTACTATAGAATGCTAGCTTAATGTACGACCCTCGTGCCCTAAGATGAAAAGCGATTCGAAGAATGAGAACTCGCAATGATCAGCTCTGTCTGGTCTTAAATCACTGAGAGATTATAATTCCCCTGCCCTGCGCTATTAATTACACTTAAAAAATTATTTGGATGGAAATTGGATTGGGAATCCGCTTTTACCTTGCACACACTCTCCCACCACCACAGCGTTAGTTCCAAAAAACCTAACTACACATAAGGACTATCAACCAGGAAAGGTGTCAATCTAAAAATCATCAACTAGCAGACATTCATGCAAGTGCACTTGCCACAATCATTCACTCATTAGGCACACCAGAGGTAGAATCGGATCCCAATAATTTCCATCACCTGAGTTAACGAATCCCTAATATCGCATCTATGCTACGGTAAACTCTACACTAACGGACACGATTTACAATTAACCCTAAGAATATGAGCAAGAGAAAACACCGCTTCTCGAGAAATTACCTACCGCATATAACAGAATTCGCCATCGCCAAGCATGACGGCTCATGCATACTCGAGAAAAACGAGCTAACTAATTAACTACCAGCTGAAATATTTCTCCTGCGTTCTAAGCTAAATCTATCCTATGTATACAGTAGCGCTTCTGAACCTGCGGAAAAAAGTTTCAAATTATAAAGCCTGAAAAAAAAACATTCATGGGAATAAGAAAAAACAGTACACTTACGCATAGGAATGAACAACTTAATGAGAACTCGCAATGATCAGCTCTGTCTGGTCTTAAATCACTGAGAGATTATAATTCCCCTGCCCTGCGCTATTAATTACACTTAAAAAATTATTTGGATGGAAATTGGATTGGGAATCCGCTTTTACCTTGCACACACTCTCCCACCACCACAGCGTTAGTTCCAAAAAACCTAACTACACATAAGGACTATCAACCAGGAAAGGTGTCAATCTAAAAATCATCAACTAGCAGACATTCATGCAAGTGCACTTGCCACAATCATTCACTCATTAGGCACACCAGAGGTAGAATCGGATCCCAATAATTTCCATCACCTGAGTTAACGAATCCCTAATATCGCATCTATGCTACGGTAAACTCTACACTAACGGACACGATTTACAATTAACCCTAAGAATATGAGCAAGAGAAAACACCGCTTCTCGAGAAATTACCTACCGCATATAACAGAATTCGCCATCGCCAAGCATGACGGCTCATGCATACTCGAGAAAAACGAGCTAACTAATTAACTACCAGCTGAAATATTTCTCCTGCGTTCTAAGCTAAATCTATCCTATGTATACAGTAGCGCTTCTGAACCTGCGGAAAAAAGTTTCAAATTATAAAGCCTGAAAAAAAAACATTCATGGGAATAAGAAAAAACAGTACACTTACGCATAGGAATGAACAACTTACATTATACGCTAGATATACAATAACTTCAACACTCTACATAACAATAAAAATACATCATAAAATACATTAATGTGAACAGTGTGGAGAAAAATGGTGTGAGCAATGACTGAGGAATTGATGTTTCTTGTGGTGTGGTAGGTGTCGCATGTATGGTGCCGTGATCTGATGTGTGTGAAGGCACTGAATTGTATCTGCCCATGATGATCAGGAACCTCGGGAACACCCTCTGAAGAGGAGGAACGAAACCAACAAACGAAACAAAAAGACTAGCTAAAGACACTGGAAGCACTAAAGAAGCAGTTCCTACCCTCACTGCTAAGGAATCTGCTCTAACGCCCTTCCTAAATCTCCGCACCTGCCTATGCCTCTAGCGACTTCGGGACCCATCTGGCAACCCCAGGACAACAGAATGCCCTTTTCCTCCATTTGAAGACATGGAGGTTGGATACGTATGCCGGTACCCATTCGGCCCCTTCCCAATCTCAGCCGTATACCACTTGTATACGCATACCGTCCTCTACCGCGGGGAGGTGTTGGGTAAGGACTGTATCGTCATCGGGTTTTAAGACCGGGTTTACGGCTTTTCCTAAAACCCTCAAATACTCGAGAGGACAAAAAGCGGAATAAAAATTCCGAACATTACATGATATTAGGTTTAGAGGACCCATTCCCCCTGCATTTTAAATGCAACCCAACATCATGGACAATAAAACAATCATCTTTCGAATACAAAAATAAAATACCCAACAAGTATTCATTCAATGATATATAACAACATACACTAAACAAAAACTTTAACTAAATCTTAAATTAAAACTTATACTAAGATTAAACACCAACTCTCTCCTTAAGCAATATAACTTTCTAACAACCACGTAAGGATCACAGAAGATAGACACTTGGTTTGGAAAATGATGAGAAAACATTCATCACTTTAAATTATCATTGGACACATAAACATTTAAAGGGAAGGATGCAAAATGCATCCTTCAAACCGGGGATATGAAAGAGAATCATCAATCTAGTCTCTTATCTAATAATAGTCCGAGCGCTCTCACTTAAGAAAATATTGTAACTTAGGCGACATAAATACTAAATAATGATTCGGTGGTAAATCGCAGAGAACAAAAGGTTTCGAAATCAACCTATCGTAACTACTATAGAATGCTAGCTTAATGTACGACCCTCGTGCCCTAAGATGAAAAGCGATTCGAAGAATGAGAACTCGCAATGATCAGCTCTGTCTGGTCTTAAATCACTGAGAGATTATAATTCCCCTGCCCTGCGCTATTAATTACACTTAAAAAATTATTTGGATGGAAATTGGATTGGGAATCCGCTTTTACCTTGCACACACTCTCCCACCACCACAGCGTTAGTTCCAAAAAAACCTAACTACACATAAGGACTATCAACCAGGAAAGGTGTCAATCTAAAAATCATCAACTAGCAGACATTCATGCAAGTGCACTTGCCACAATCATTCACTCATTAGGCACACCAGAGGTAGAATCGGATCCCAATAATTTCCATCACCTGAGTTAACGAATCCCTAATATCGCATCTATGCTACGGTAAACTCTACGCTAACGGACACGATTTACAATTAACCCTAAGAATATGAGCAAGAGAAAACACCGCTTCTCGAGAAATTACCTACCGCATATAACAGAATTCGCCATCGCCAAGCATGACGGCTCATGCATACTCGAGAAAAACGAGCTAACTAATTAACTACCAGCTGAAATATTTCTCCTGCGTTCTAAGCTAAATCTATCCTATGTATACAGTAGCGCTTCTGAACCTGCGGAAAAAAGTTTCAAATTATAAAGCCTGAAAAAAAAACATTCATGGGAATAAGAAAAAACAGTACACTTACGCATAGGAATGAACAACTTACATTATACGCTAGATATACAATAACTTCAACACTCTACATAACAATAAAAATACATCATGAAATACATTAATGTGAACAGTGTGGAGAAAAATGGTGTGAGCAATGACTGAGGAATTGATGTTTCTTGTGGTGTGGTAGGTGTCGCATGTATGGTGCCGTGATCTGATGTGTGTGAAGGCACTGAATTGTATCTGCCCATGATGATCAGGAACCTCGGGAACACCCTCTGAAGAGGAGGAACGAAACCAACAAACGAAACAAAAAGACTAGCTAAAGACACTGGAAGCACTAAAGAAGCAGTTCCTACCCTCACTGCTAAGGAATCTGCTCTAACGCCCTTCCTAAATCTCCGCACCTGCCTATGCCTCTAGCGACTTCGGGACCCATCTGGCAACCCCAGGACAACAGAATGCCCTTTTCCTCCATTTGAAGACATGGAGGTTGGATACGTATGCCGGTACCCATTCGGCCCCTTCCCAATCTCAGCCGTATACCACTTGTATACGCATACCGTCCTCTACCGCGGGGAGGTGTTGGGTAAGGACTGTATCGTCATCGGGTTTTAAGACCGGGTTTACGGCTTTTCCTAAAACCCTCAAATACTCGAGAGGACAAAAAGCGGAATAAAAATTCCGAACATTACATGATATTAGGTTTAGAGGACCCATTCCCCCTGCATTTTAAATGCAACCCAACATCATGGACAAGAAAACAATCATCTTTCGAATACAAAAATAAAATACCCAACAAGTATTCATTCAATGATATATAACAACATACACTAAACAAAAACTTTAACTAAATCTTAAATTAAAACTTATACTAAGATTAAACACCAACTCTCTCCTTAAGCAATATAACTTTCTAACAACCACGTAAGGATCACAGAAGATAGACACTTGGTTTGGAAAATGATGAGAAAACATTCATCACTTTAAATTATCATAGGACACATAAACATTTAAAGGGAAGGATGCAAAATGCATCCTTCAAACCGGGGATATGAAAGAGAATCATCAATCTAGTCTCTTATCTAATAATAGTCCGAGCGCTCTCACTTAAGAAAATATTGTAACTTAGGCGACATAAATACTAAATAATGATTCGGTGGTAAATCGCAGAGAACAAAAGGTTTCGAAATTAACCTATCGTAACTACTATAGAATGCTAGCTTAATGTACGACCCTCGTGCCCTAAGATGAAAAGCGATTCGAAGAATGAGAACTCGCAATGATCAGCTCTGTCTGGTCTTAAATCACTGAGAGATTATAATTCCCCTGCCCTGCGCTATTAATTACACTTAAAAAATTATTTGGATGGAAATTGGATTGGGAATCCGCTTTTACCTTGCACACACTCTCCCACCACCACAGCGTTAGTTCCAAAAAACCTAACTACACATAAGGACTATCAACCAGGAAAGGTGTCAATCTAAAAATCATCAACTAGCAGACATTCATGCAAGTGCACTTGCCACAATCATTCACTCATTAGGCACACCAGAGGTAGAATCGGATCCCAATAATTTCCATCACCTGAGTTAACGAATCCCTAATATCGCATCTATGCTACGGTAAACTCTACACTAACGGACACGATTTACAATTAACCCTAAGAATATGAGCAAGAGAAAACACCGCTTCTCGAGAAATTACCTACCGCATATAACAGAATTCGCCATCGCCAAGCATGACGGCTCATGCATACTCGAGAAAAACGAGCTAACTAATTAACTACCAGCTGAAATATTTCTCCTGCGTTCTAAGCTAAATCTATCCTATGTATACAGTAGCGCTTCTGAACCTGCGGAAAAAAGTTTCAAATTATAAAGCCTGAAAAAAAAACATTCATGGGAATAAGAAAAAACAGTACACTTACGCATAGGAATGAACAACTTACATTATACGCTAGAAATACAATAACTTCAACACTCTACATAACAATAAAAATACATCATGAAATACATTAATGTGAACAGTGTGGAGAAAAATGGTGTGAGCAATGACTGAGGAATTGATGTTTCTTGTGGTGTGGTAGGTGTCGCATGTATGGTGCCGTGATCTGATGTGTGTGAAGGCACTGAATTGTATCTGCCCATGATGATCAGGAACCTCGGGAACACCCTCTGAAGAGGAGGAACGAAACCAACAAACGAAACAAAAAGACTAGCTAAAGACACTGGAAGCACTAAAGAAGCAGTTCCTACCCTCACTGCTAAGGAATCTGCTCTAACGCCCTTCCTAAATCTCCGCACCTGCCTATGCCTCTAGCGACTTCGGGACCCATCTGGCAACCCCAGGACAACAGAATGCCCTTTTCCTCCATTTGAAGACATGGAGGTTGGATACGTATGCCGGTACCCATTCGGCCCCTTCCCAATCTCAGCCGTATACCACTTGTATACGCATACCGTCCTCTACCGCGGGGAGGTGTTGGGTAAGGACTGTATCGTCATCGGGTTTTAAGACCGGGTTTACGGCTTTTCCTAAAACCCTCAAATACTCGAGAGGACAAAAAGCGGAATAAAAATTCCGAACATTACATGATATTAGGTTTAGAGGACCCATTCCCCCTGCATTTTAAATGCAACCCAACATCATGGACAAGAAAACAATCATCTTTCGAATACAAAAATAAAATACCCAACAAGTATTCATTCAATGATATATAACAACATACACTAAACAAAAACTTTAACTAAATCTTAAATTAAAACTTATACTAAGATTAAACACCAACTCTCTCCTTAAGCAATATAACTTTCTAACAACCACGTAAGGATCACAGAAGATAGACACTTGGTTTGGAAAATGATGAGAAAACATTCATCACTTTAAATTATCATAGGACACATAAACATTTAAAGGGAAGGATGCAAAATGCATCCTTCAAACCGGGGATATGAAAGAGAATCATCAATCTAGTCTCTTATCTAATAATAGTCCGAGCGCTCTCACTTAAGAAAATATTGTAACTTAGGCGACATAAATACTAAATAATGATTCGGTGGTAAATCGCAGAGAACAAAAGGTTTCGAAATTAACCTATCGTAACTACTATAGAATGCTAGCTTAATGTACGACCCTCGTGCCCTAAGATGAAAAGCGATTCGAAGAATGAGAACTCGCAATGATCAGCTCTGTCTGGTCTTAAATCACTGAGAGATTATAATTCCCCTGCCCTGCGCTATTAATTACACTTAAAAAATTATTTGGATGGAAATTGGATTGGGAATCCGCTTTTACCTTGCACACACTCTCCCACCACCACAGCGTTAGTTCCAAAAAACCTAACTACACATAAGGACTATCAACCAGGAAAGGTGTCAATCTAAAAATCATCAACTAGCAGACATTCATGCAAGTGCACTTGCCACAATCATTCACTCATTAGGCACACCAGAGGTAGAATCGGATCCCAATAATTTCCATCACCTGAGTTAACGAATCCCTAATATCGCATCTATGCTACGGTAAACTCTACACTAACGGACACGATTTACAATTAACCCTAAGAATATGAGCAAGAGAAAACACCGCTTCTCGAGAAATTACCTACCGCATATAACAGAATTCGCCATCGCCAAGCATGACGGCTCATGCATACTCGAGAAAAACGAGCTAACTAATTAACTACCAGCTGAAATATTTCTCCTGCGTTCTAAGCTAAATCTATCCTATGTATACAGTAGCGCTTCTGAACCTGCGGAAAAAAGTTTCAAATTATAAAGCCTGAAAAAAAAACATTCATGGGAATAAGAAAAAACAGTACACTTACGCATAGGAATGAACAACTTACATTATACGCTAGAAATACAATAACTTCAACACTCTACATAACAATAAAAATACATCATGAAATACATTAATGTGAACAGTGTGGAGAAAAATGGTGTGAGCAATGACTGAGGAATTGATGTTTCTTGTGGTGTGGTAGGTGTCGCATGTATGGTGCCGTGATCTGATGTGTGTGAAGGCACTGAATTGTATCTGCCCATGATGATCAGGAACCTCGGGAACACCCTCTGAAGAGGAGGAACGAAACCAACAAACGAAACAAAAAGACTAGCTAAAGACACTGGAAGCACTAAAGAAGCAGTTCCTACCCTCACTGCTAAGGAATCTGCTCTAACGCCCTTCCTAAATCTCCGCACCTGCCTATGCCTCTAGCGACTTCGGGACCCATCTGGCAACCCCAGGACAACAGAATGCCCTTTTCCTCCATTTGAAGACATGGAGGTTGGATACGTATGCCGGTACCCATTCGGCCCCTTCCCAATCTCAGCCGTATACCACTTGTATACGCATACCGTCCTCTACCGCGGGGAGGTGTTGGGTAAGGACTGTATCGTCATCGGGTTTTAAGACCGGGTTTACGGCTTTTCCTAAAACCCTCAAATACTCGAGAGGACAAAAAGCGGAATAAAAATTCCGAACATTACATGATATTAGGTTTAGAGGACCCATTCCCCCTGCATTTTAAATGCAACCCAACATCATGGACAAGAAAACAATCATCTTTCGAATACAAAAATAAAATACCCAACAAGTATTCATTCAATGATATATAACAACATACACTAAACAAAAACTTTAACTAAATCTTAAATTAAAACTTATACTAAGATTAAACACCAACTCTCTCCTTAAGCAATATAACTTTCTAACAACCACGTAAGGATCACAGAAGATAGACACTTGGTTTGGAAAATGATGAGAAAACATTCATCACTTTAAATTATCATTGGACACATAAACATTTAAAGGGAAGGATGCAAAATGCATCCTTCAAACCGGGGATATGAAAGAGAATCATCAATCTAGTCTCTTATCTAATAATAGTCCGAGCGCTCTCACTTAAGAAAATATTGTAACTTAGGCGACATAAATACTAAATAATGATTCGGTGGTAAATCGCAGAGAACAAAAGGTTTCGAAATTAACCTATCGTAACTACTATAGAATGCTAGCTTAATGTACGACCCTCGTGCCCTAAGATGAAAAGCGATTCGAAGAATGAGAACTCGCAATGATCAGCTCTGTCTGGTCTTAAATCACTGAGAGATTATAATTCCCCTGCCCTGCGCTATTAATTACACTTAAAAAATTATATATTAATTAATTATATTATTAATAAGGCTGTTTTGAGTTGATAATACTTTGTGAGATATCACATTTCTTAATAAGCTCTCCATTAAAGAAAGCTTGAAAAACTGACTCTTCCCATTCAAGGAGTACATAAACATCAGCTAGCTAAAATTGCATCATAAAATTAAATTCATTATGAAAGATTTAAAACCTATATCTTTTGAGATTCATTGTTTAAATTCATAATGCATAATCAGTCAGATTTTCTATCTCCTAATGTGTATGTAGAATTTGCAGCTACATTCGAAGCAAAAAATATTACTCTATATTAATAAAAACATTTTAAATATTATACTAAATATATTTCACTTCATTCAGTCTAACGTATGTACCTAAGGCCACACTAAAACGACCAGCGCAAAACAGGTGTTCGCACCAAAACGTACTGCTTCCAAAAATTCCAAATCATAATAATATATTATTAATAAATATTTTGCAAAAGGGATTAAGAATTCCACTCGAAGTTGTAATGATAATCTATAAAAGAGATTTGTTTACCTTACGATTTCAATCACTTTCATTAAAAATATCATTAAATTGACTGCTATGGTCACACAGAATTTTATGAAGACTTCTTATGTGAAAACTTGCCTGAAAAGGTGGACAATGCAAGTGGACAGAATGTTAAAATCCTACGAAAGGAATGAAAAATTACGAAAAAGCAGGAAGGCATTAATGAGAAGCAATTAACGTGATGATAAACTTTTTCTAATGTCATTTCTTGTCACCGTAAAGGGATTTAAAGCATCACACATTTTCATAAAATTTCATGCCTATCACTCGCAAAGGGCAAAACGGCCTTAAGTGTCTCAATTACGTTATACGTCATAATTATGGTAAGAATTTTCGACCCACTCGAACAATTCTCGGTGAAATAGAGTTATCATTCTCATCAAACGAAATTCGAGCTGAAAATCCAGATTTCATAATTCACTTTAAAGATTTGATGTCATGAAGCTCAAAGGATTACTGAATAAAAATAGACTTACGTCTTCCCCTCTACATAGATAGTTAGTTCACCGTGGGCCTCTGCTTACGAAGATAAAACTTTCTGTAAACTCGGACACGCACTGCCATCCTCTTCATTACGACGATACGCTCCAAGTTGCACACGACGTTTCTATAAAATAATTCATAACAACTTATATTATAAATCATACTTAATTCACCAAATATCAATAAAAGAACTTAACCAGTATGAATTATGGTATCCATTTATGTAAATTATGTTCCTGAAACTGTTGAAAAAAATTACAATAATGGTAGTGCCTGTAAAGCAATGTATCACCTTTTGGAGTATTAAATGAAACACCCAAAACATACCCTTTACATATACATATATATATATAAAGCCTTTATTATTAAAATTAAAACCTTTCTCACGTTAAACGCTCTACCTTAACACTGGAAATAGTTAAACGTATGGAAGATTTAATATATGCTACTTATATGCTTTGTTTAACGCGTCTTAATGGATGTCGACGTCAACCTTAACGGTTCTTGGCTCAATACCAGAACGTTTATATTTTCCATCTATGGCATGTACTTATGTTAACAGGGGAATGATTTTGCAAGCAGTTTCGAGGAAAATCAGATGTTTTGGAAAATAAATCACCAATTATCTTGCAATATTCAAGCATCATTAACTCGTAGGTAATTATTTTGGCATTTTTACGTTTAATTCTGCACCATTTTTTCTCTTCCTGAATGTATATTATGCCAACTGATCCGGGTAGTGCGTACCTCTAATTTTTACGTAATAGTATTAAAATGCTGCATTCTATCGAGCGATTTCAGTAACATTCAACTTTAATATAGATATCTTCCTTCATAAATGACCATGTTATTACACGACTGAATAACCGAAGCGCCAATATCACCGCGGATCAAATCACCGGTTACCACCTTCTTCATTGACTTTTGCGTTGCTTTCTCAAAAGCGTACGATTGAAATCAGCCACAATATTGTGTAAATAATCGAAAGAGGTGAACCACTTTCACGTAAACGATGCGCTAATTATTTGAAAATATCGCATACACTATTGGGTAAACTCCGTATTCTATCGCCAGAATTGCATACGTCTGCGGAGAGAAGCTGGGAGGAATACTGAATGTTACACCCCCAAAGTATAGTTCGGAAGTCACTATATGTTAGCAATGGTTTCTACCTTAGGAAGATTGATATCCAGTAAGGCCTTAGACCATAGACGCAAAGTAAAAATTTTGCACGAGCACTTAACATAATGATTTAAAGATTATCTAAGAAAAGAACAGCAAATAGTAAAACGGACACTTACCGTTCAACCAATAAATATACATCAACTAGCAGAAGTAAACAATTGCATTATAAAATTAAATGTTACATGATAAATTTAAGACTTTTATTTCATTGAGATACCTTGATTAATTTCATTGAGCTCCTAATACGAGAATCGATACTAAATAATTAGTTAGATTTTATATATCTTAAAGTTTATATAGAATGTGCAGGTTTTTTCGAAGCAAAAAGCGTGACTATTTTGAAAGCATTGCATATATTAAAATATATTATTATTAAAATATATTATATATTAACATAAAGATATTTCCATTCATTCATGCTAATACATCTTAACCGCCGAAAACCGCGCCAAAATGGCCTGCACCAAAACAGATTCGCGCCAAAATGTACAGCACCCGTAAATTCGAAATCACTAAATATTAATTTGGGAATAAATGTTTTGCAAAAGAGATTAAAAATTTCACTTGAGGTTGATATAATAATTGATTAGAGAGATAAGTTTTATAATTTCACCCACCTTTTTATAAAGGACATTTAAACAATTGCTATGGTCGCACAGAATTTTATTCTATTACGATAACGTGTAGACAATGCAAGAACGATGAAATCCTTCGAAAGGAATGAAAAATCACGGAAGAGCTGAAAAGCATTATTGAGGAGCCACTACCATGATGATAAACTCTTTCCCTAATGTCTATTCTACTCGCCCTATCTCTAATGATGAAATTCATTTGCAATGGATATTCTTCCATTAAGTTGCGAAAAATAACTACGGACAAGGTTATCACAGAATGTATGATTGTGGAAATTCAATTTCACAGAATTAAACTCGAGCCATGTCCTTTTAGAAGAGATTTCAAACTAGCTATAGCCAAAAGCAAAAGAAGAAAATGCGAAAAGGGTGTCAATTATCGCGTATTTTCACTAAATTACGAATGCCTTTCATTCTCAAAAGGGCAGAACGTCCTTAGAATCTCAATTATGAGAACAGATTACGCGTTAATCAGGGTAATAAACGTTCCACCCGCCCAAACAATTTTTGGCGGCAAAACGGTAACCGTTCTCACTAAACGAAAATCGAGCCGAAAACCCACATTTGATAGATTCACGAAAAAGATTTTATGGCATGAAGGTCAAAAGATAACGGGATTCAAAAGGACTTACTTTACTTGGGTACACTCTGGCATCCTCTTCATCACGACGATACGTTCCTAGACGAACGTTGAAGACCTCGTTGCATCCGCGATGCTATAGAATAATTCATACCAACGTGTGTTATAACTTGTAGTTAATTAAGCGAATATCATTAAATAACTCAACCAGAATGTATTGCGGTATCCATTTACGAAAATTATTTCAAATTCATCCACAAGTCACACTTACAGCCGATTGTCTAGCCTCCGTACGCGTACTCTCCCACATTACTATGACGTTCCTCCTTCTGAAGCTAATTCAAGACTGAGAGAATCAAAACAAAATGAAACTCGTTTCGACTACGGTGGCGCTTTTCGCGCCCTCTTTAAGTTTCAGGAAAACTAACCTATAGGAATAAAAATTATGGTGACTTTCTTATAGTTATCCAAATTATTATGCGAGTTTCTCGTATTCATTCATGTACCCTTATTTATTAAAAATAAATCATGGAAATAAATATTCTTTAATATTCTACTTTAAAAATTTATTTATATTAAATCTTACGTGCATTTCTATGTGAGCATTTCTTAGTCATCCAAGGTGAAGTCAAGATTCTTTTGATAGAAAAATAAACATGGGTGTACAGCACGCTAAAGAATCTCTAAACTGCATAATTCTATGACGTTGGGGAGTGAAAGACATTAATTTATAAAGGTTCATCTATGGGATTCCTGCAAGAGTTACTGACATCGGATTATTAAAATGTACACGACGGTGATTATTATGCAAGATGATTTTAATTTCTTGTCAACTTTTTCCACTCATTTTACCTATAATTATTACTATTCTATCTTGATATTTTATATTAATAACTTATATTTTGTTGCTCCTTTTTCCTTCTTTCTGTTGATAGTCAGTATCAAACATCGAAGCATGATTCAATGGAAATGGCCGATAGTTTACGTTTTAGAGAATACATAGCGAAAAAATGTAAGGTGGCTCACATTTTATAATAAATTTAAGAGAGGATATTCTTAAACTTTCTTTTATATGACATCAGTATGTAGAAGAGGAACATGCTCCATTGTGCTTTTGCTGTGAAGTTTTTACATTCCCTTCGTTCATGATATATCACCAAGTCTTTTTATTAAATGCTTATATTTGAGATAATATTGATACTGTTTTGCTGGAATTCCCATCTCACTACATGGAGGGAAGTATGCACTGTTGACAAGATTAAATATATCCTGCATAATAATCACCATTGTATGTATATTTATTTATGCAATGTTTGTAACTCCTAAAATAAATACATGGAAGAAATTTTGAGCAATTATTTGGCTAACTTACAGAGGAGAAAGAATGTTTAAATTTATAAATTTGTTAGTGGTCCAATGACATAGGACATGTTGATATCTTTCTAGGAAAATTACCCTTGTTACAACACTGTATTTGAATCACAACAACTCTCAACAACGTGAATTTTATTATGATTGATTAAATGCCTTTCTTCTTTTGAAGAACTGAATTAGAAATTTCAGTTTTTTGACATCAAGACCTCAAATTCTCAATCAGGCTAAAAGATGGAAAGAAGCTGGGAGTGGAAAGATTTAACATTGGTGTTATTAATATAGAGAAGGCATATGATAGCATTCCAGTGAAGATAATTTGGGAAGTTTTTCAAAAGAAGAAGATGGAGAAGATTATAATCAATATGATAAAAGGTCTGTACAAGAATTGTCAAAGTTTTGTAAAACTTGTATGAGAAGATCTAACTGGTTTCCTCTTTAATCAAGATTGAGGCTTGGTAGCATTCTCTCTCTAATTGCTAGATAACTGTGTTAAACGTTGAAGTACTACTAACTCCTAATTGAAAATAAAATCTTTTTTAAGAATCGATTTCCAAACCAGATTAAGAGAATTATTGGCTTCAAAGTACCAGAGCTGGTAGCAGAGATAATCTGGTTACAAGAGCAACTTTCATCCAAGGTAAATATCTTTAACAACATATGGGTACTTCCAAACATATTGCAACTATTCAAATTTTAGATTTTCAAACAAAGGGGAATTTAAAATAGCCATGCAATAGTGCTGTATTTGCACAGCACACAGCTTGATGAATCGCTTGCTTGCATTGCTGCATAAACAGCTTTTGATCATTTGATTTAATGGTAGAGAGAAGGCGCATGAATAAATAGAAAAGACAGAAAGTCCAAACTTTAACTTATATAAATGTAAACCAGTTGCAAGGTATTAAGGAAATCCAATGCATAGAATGAAGAGAGATATTGTATTTTTCCATATTTTTATTGAGGTAACACAACCAGGTTTCAGCAAGTAATCTTCATCATCAGCAATCTATTGCAGTACTGCCAAAAGGACTTAATTCTTTTTCCCCACTCCTTCTTCATTATGATACCAACACCTGCTATCTTTTCGTCATCTCCTGAATATATGATTCTGTGTTTGTCACTCCAGAAGTCGCCTGCCCCAGCCCACTTTATTTTACTAACTCCCAAGATGTCTAGTCCTAGCTGTCCATCTCTATCTTTGCATTCTCTAGCTTCCCACAAATGCCTAAGGATCTTACATTCCACGTTCCTATCCTGCACTTATCAGACTTGACTGATGTACCCCTCCCAATGGTCCCCACCCGGAAATCCGATTGGGGGACTATTTTACTTCCAGAATATTTCACTGGGAGGAATGCCATCATGTCATAATTGAAGATGCAAGGCTGCATTTCTTCATGGGAAATATAATTGGGGTGGTTTCCCGTTGCCTTCCCCAATAGGGTTTTTTACGTGCCCCATCAATTAATGGCTGCCCCTCTGGGGTACAGATGCCTTTGTAGCCACCTCATTGAGATACAGACGCTACGTGGACTACCTTTCATCTAGCTCCTACCCTTCGACTAAGACGTCAATTTCACAAACAATTTTAAAATTTAAATGTCATAATATGATGAAATTGATAGTTAAGTTATAAAGAAAGCCAGATAGACAAAGGAATCCTATAAGAATAAAGTGCATTTGAAGAAAGGAAGCAAAGCATAGGCACTAAGATTTGACTTGTAAATAGTGAACCTGCATAATTTTTAGAAGTATGTAAAATCAAAGATACTGGAAAATAATACGCAAAAAAATAAGAAGTTTTTCTAAATCACAAAAAAATAATTATAGATCATTTTTTTATCCACAGTAAAAATATTGTCATAGAACGTTTTCAAAATCTTAAAGCAGATGATTATATGAAATCCCTATAAAAACATATATAGGGAAAGAGAAACATAGCAGGTACTATTCTCTTCAGTGTAAATATTCACCAAGATACTGCAGGTGATTTTTGTGACATTAAGTCAGCCTTAAGAAAGCTTGCATGTTAGATTTTCATCAATATCTTTTATACTTCACTCATTAGGTTTCAGAGAAGACAAAATTATCATTTTACATTGTAGAACTTATAAGTTGATACATTTTTCCCGAAGGTTTACAGAAATAGATTTATAAATCAACAAAGTTACTCAAAATGGTAAATAAATTATGTATATCATGTATAAAATACCGGTTATTCAATAAAAAATATTATAATCAGGAAATATATGCTTTTCAGAGTTACCACAAGCTGTTGTCTATCACATTTTCAATTCTATCCATGAATTCTTTTCTGTAATCATCATTCAGAATAAGAAAAATTCCCAGGACCTCACTTTATATAGTTTAAAGCAGTGGTTCCCAAAGTGGGTGCTACCGGCCCCTGGGGGGTGGTGCTCTAGTCTTTGGGGGCAAAGAGAGCCAAGGGGGTGGCAGGGAGGCACCGGAGGTTCCTGACAATGTGACAAATGCGGAAGCTCGGTAACCTTCCTTTTGTCTCCGTTTTCAGACTTCGTTTTTTAAGTTTACATTGTTTCCCACATCTGGAAGCAATTTAAACCAAGTATTTCCTTAGATTTTAAAGTTAGAACAGTTTAAAAAATTTTCCAAGCCTTTCTCACACAAGGGAAACATTTGAAGGGGTTTAGTCTCATTTGGTCTATCATTGGCACAACTTCATGACACTGAGTACTTCGGCATTAAGGTTCAGTGTGAATAAAATGGGTGTAAATCTGGAGAGGAATCAGGTCATCTAATAGTAAGATTCGGTGGTTTTACATAAAATATTACCTGAATAACCATTTTCAAAACAAGTCGGTTCCAATGATATTATCAAGGCTGTATTGGTAATTTATTTTTCATTCATTGCATCATATCATTCTATTACTATTATTCTAGTACTATTATATAATATTTTCTATAATTATTTATGATGGCAAAGTGTATCACAAAAATAAACGGCCAGTATATTGTTTATGTTTTCGTGAAATGGTAATAGGTTGTTCAAAACGAGGACCTTTTCTCTCATACTTCATACATATACGATTAAATTTCCCCTTTGCTGGCTGGATATCAATTCAATAAATTCTCGGTTTATGGATCTAATTTACGGTTTTGCTGATATTATGCATTTCCTTGGACCATAGCTTTTCTCGAAAAATGGGTAATATTCACAATAATTCTTTAAATTAAAAGAACAAAGTGGACATAATTCACTTTCACGAGTAAATTAAGTAGTAAATACTTCTTCACAAAATTATTCTTAATGATATATCATCAAATGAAAAGGTGGCCTTGCTACAGAAAAAGCTTTAGTTGAATCAACGCAAACACAAGCAACCAAAACTTGAATTAATGCTAATGCTAAATCAATGCTTTCACTGCATGTCCATAGAACTTCCTTTCTTATGAATAGAATTTAGGGAATTGCATGAACTAATATGATTCATAACGACAGAATAGGAGCCAAAGAAATATTAGTTTGCCCTCAACTGACTTGACCAGTAATATAAATTGAATTCTAGAAGGAACTTACTTTGTCAGCCGAGTTGTTTGGTTTCTCTATGAAATACGACAAAGGTGCCTGTGCAGACATCTGGCACAAACTCCCTACGCACAACTTTCGAGTTCTTGCTTGCGTGATAAATGTTTTGCATTTGGATATGAAATGACAATATTTATCTAAAATAAATAAACTGTGATAATATTTATGGTGTATAATAATAATAAACTGTGATTTATTTATATTTACCAGAAGTAAAACAACTACTGTTCCAGATCAAAATAATGTGTATATAAATCCAGTTCTATACCAGGTTTGCATATATTCAGCCTTGCTTATGTATGTTTGAAATTATGCCACCAGCATATAAATATTATGTTCTCATGTTTTTCATTTGGTTATTAGTAATTTTATTTTAAAAAGCAACCACTTAAAGATTGAATCCATGTCTTATCATTTACACATACCCGTATTCTATTTTATTAATAATGAATTTATTTATATTTATTCAATAATAATTTTAATTTAACTAATTTTCTTTTAACAAAATTTAATATTTAAACCTTTGCTGTAGAAACAGAATGGCAGGAACTAACTCATCAAAGAAGAAATGTAGACAGTATAATTTGGATTATCTTAAGTATGGATTTATAGAGTCACCTTCAAATAAGCACCTGCCTATGTGCTTAATATGCAAAAGGGTGTTTTCAAATGAGGCAATGAAACCTTCCGGACTAATTGACCATTTGAGGAAGGCACATCCTGACAAGACAGAAAAGACATTAACTTTTTTCAGTCTCTTTGTGACAGAGTGTAAAATCATCCAACACTTTCAAGTATGTTGTGTATTGCTTCAAAAAATATCACTAATGGTTTGCATGCATCATATAATATTTCATTATTAATAGCCAAATCTGGAAAGCCACATTCAATTGGTGAAGAACACCTCTTACCAGCAGTAAGTGAAGTCCTGAGTACTGTTCTCCATAAGCCAACATATGATACAATAAAAATTATTCCCCTAAGCAACACTTCAATTCAATGACAAATAGATGAAATGGCTGAAAATGTGGCTTCATCAATCATCCTTCATCAATACCAGAGCAAGCTGGTATAGGTGATGATGATTTGAGTCTTTTGTGACCATTTAGCCACCCTGCATAATAATATGATGTAGCAATTTGAGAATCTTCTTTTGTTGGAAATTCCAGACTGGGTTATAAATCCATTTGTAGATATTGAGGAGGTTGGAGTATTAGAGGAAGAATTGATTGAACTAAAAAATGACATTGATATGAAACTAAAATTTAAAATAAATTATCAACAGTTTTGGTTACAGAAGGAGGTTTTGGACTGTTATCCTGCATTATGGATGGTGGTTAAAAAACTCCTTCTTGCTTTTCAGACTTTGTATTTGGTGGAACGTGCTTTTAGCGCTGTTATTCGGCTAATTTCCAAGCAGAGAAACAGACTTCAGGTTTGTGAACACAGTGATTTAAGACTCCTGCTAATTGATATTAAACCGGACATTGGAATCTGGTATCATGTCATCAAGCCCATCCCTCCCATTAAAATAGTCACTTAATTGCTTTACTAATTTTAACAAAACATGGTTGGTTATTCTATTTCTCTAAATTGAAAATGTTAACGTTATATATTTGTCTAATTTAAGTAAAGAAATGACATGTTAACTTCTAGAAAAAAGCTTTCTTAATGTTATTTGCTTTGATAATTTATTTTTATGTAAAGATTATATTCTCATCTAAGTTCTTTTTATTGTGTATTAAGCCTTTTGCATAAATGTGCTATGAAAACTAAATATTTGTTGGATTATTAATAAACATTTCATTAGTCATTGTTTTTAATTTAATTATTACAATGTTCCTCATCTACGATTCTGATTATTATTTTAAAGTTACCGCTTGGGGGCATTGACTATAGGTTTATGGATCCAAGGGGGCGGTGGCTCTAAAAAGTTTAGGAAACACTGGGTTAGACGGAAGAGAAAACATTTAGTCTCAATCTCCCCCAAAAAAACACGATTATTATTATTATTAAATTAATTCTTAACATTGTACTTAATAATGAATTACTTTACATATGGGCACTTGTAAAAAGCATTGATATGTTTATTAAATAATTATTTAATATTTTAAATTTGTAAATTTGTTAACTGCTAAAATTAAGTGCTTCTTGTAACTGAAATTAACAAAATTGGTTTGTCATATATTATATAGCAAATTTTTGGTAGTCCATTAACTCCCAAATAGTATTTTTATTTTGCGCCTGGTACTTACTGATGAATTAATCCATTGATCATCGCTTAAAATAAATAAAATGTTCATTAAATAATTATTTAAATTGATTTTTGTAATTTGTTAACACTGCATTATTTACATACCTTTTGTTTACGAAAATTAATGAAATTATCAAATCATATATATAGTGCTAAATTATTTACAGAAGTAAAAATTTTGGCATATAAATATCTTATGTTTTATCTAAGAAAGAAAATCGCCTGGTGTTATATCGACCCCATGAAACAAATTAAGGGTTACTAAGGATTAATTGCTTCTATGAAGTGGTGCTATGGTCTTACGGTCAAATTTAGCAGATCTCTTAGTTTCTTCTTTATATGATATTAGATAATTAAAACCCTTGCGAAGAACGAGTAATTTCAGGTAGTTCTAAACGTAATTAAAATATGCCCGCGGCGAGTTCTCCTAGACCCAGAAAATGTTCACTTTTTATTAGTGTAGGGGGAATGGAGAATTTTTCATTGGTAACATCCAGACTTTCTGTAGGAAAGCATGACAATTCCTTATTTTTCCCTATACCAAGACAACACAATTCCCTCCATAAGACTGAAGAGAATTTATCTTTGGAAATAGAGAGCGCAAATCAAATTTTGGCATTCTTGATAAGTTTTTTGTTCTATTTTGTAAGCATTTATATTCATTGAAGATTGTCGCATCTTTACATTGTTTGAAATGACGTAATTTTGTATAGTGTTCAGCCATTATTTGCTGGATATCAGTTGTTAGCCAAGGAGCCCGAGGCTTAGAAATTCTAATTTTCCTAATTGGTGTATGAAGATCAAGTAAATTCACAAGGAGAGTATTTAGAAGTTTGACCTTATCGTCTACATTTTCAATAAATTCTATGTTATACCACGGTAGTAGCGCTTCATCACTCAAAAATTTGATGTCATTTATACTTTTCAGTTGGCGATGGTAAATGTATTTTTGCTTGAATTTTGGTGATTTTAAAGAGTATGATAGAAAAATTGCATCATGTTACCCGGTGTTGACAGCTGTCCATGCTTTTTTACTCTATCTGGATTGGCAGTAGCAATGATATCAATCCAAGTGGATGAGTTTAAAGTATTATGCATTGGTTGTAGAGGTAGCAGAGTTAAGTTTTGAGCTGTTAAAGTATTTTTCAGAAACTTTGCATCATAGTTATTTTTGTTTATGTTTGCATTCAAGTCTCCTGCTATTATTTTATGTTCGTATTCTTATTTGAGTTTTGCTATCGCATCATCGATATCTGCTAAGAGTCAGATTTTAGGTGGCCGATATATTACTCCAAGTAATATCTTTTTACATTAAGTGTTACTTCAATGAAGAGATATTCTGGTTTTTTGCCTTAATTTTTATTGGTTGAGAGTATTTTTTTGCATTTTAAATCACTACGTAGGTAAATTCCTACCCCGCCCCCTTTTTTCCCTATTCTGTCATTTTGGAATAGATTATAGCCTGATATCGTAATTGCAGATGAGTGCAAGGATGGATTTAGCCATGTCTCCGTCAATGCAATGCCATGAACGTCCAAAGGCAGAAGAATTGCTTGTAGTTCGTTAAGATGTGGTATCAGACTTTGAATGCTAAGATAAAGAAGCTGGAAAGTTTGCAGAAATGGCCAGAATTTGTCCATGAGTATATCTTTAGCACTTGAATATTGTGGGAAATCCTTAAAAGAAGGTATTGTCTTTTTATGCTTGTGATTATTGGGATTCTGAGATGAGGTATTGTAATGGGACTTAGACAGGGGAGTGAATGGACTAGGAAGCAGATTCGAGAAGGACCTCCTGGACTGTGAGGGTACAAAAATCGTTGCATAAGGGTTGAGCTGACAAAGAGAACTATTGATAATTGAGGATGGTGAAAGTTGAGAGCCACTGTAGGCAGTCATGACCACGGGTGAGGCAAGGATGCTAGAGATAAATAGAGAAAGGGTTAGATGAGAATTTTTGAAAGCCGTAAATGCCAAAAAGAGTAAATGAGTAATACAAAAATTTACAGTATTGAGGGATCAGAGGAGTGGAAAGTTACTTAGATTAACTTATGGAAAATATTAAATGCTTGGGATAAGAGATCCACTTTGATTTGAAAAAGCATGAGGAAATTTTTAGAGAGTTTCTTTAAAATTCACAAAGAAGAAAAAAACACACGAAATTAAAATGCTGCACTTTACACTTGAATGGGAATACCTTCGCAAAGGAGGCAGTGGAAGCACTAGGAGACATGCACAGATATTCACTTTTGTATTGGGAAACACTTTAGTAAAGTACTGGGATCTGAATACACAATTAAGACACACTATTACAGAAAGCACCAATGTGGATTTAAGATATGATGAACAATGAACACTTTAATTAAAACACTTGATGAAAGATAACCTGGTAACTATTAAAAGAGCACTGAAATAATGTGCAAGGGGTAACACTTAGGGAAAAGACTATTAGGTGATTATTTTTCCTAGAATATGTTTCTTGGGGTAATTTGGGGAATTTCTGATCTATATGGAATTCGATAAGGGAATGGCCTTGGAGTATGGACCTTCCGTCTGCTGTCCTGACGTAGTCCACATGGCTTGGTGCGGTCTTTTGTACAGTTGTCAGCTACTCAGCTAAAAACTTTGTTTTTCCGCCCGCTCCTTCAGCAAATTATTGTGGGGCAAAATCCTTCCTTACTTTCTCAATATCTTGGAGAGAGGTGGCGTGAACCTTACTCCCATTGGAATGCAGGAAAACGATCTTTCCATCCTACATCCACACATTGCACGACCTGCCAGATCCTTTGCCACCTGCATAGCAGTTTTTCTCATGGCTGTTAAAGACTCCGTGACGAGAATACCACTGCTTTTTAACGCTTTCTTTGCCAGCCAGACTTGTGGGAGTGTGGTAGCCCCAGATCCAACCCCAGACTCTCGCTGGGGTTGGATCTGGGGCTCCCACATGATGTGCCCAGTAGATGCAATGTGCATCTATTGGGACCTTCAGTTTGTCCCTGAAGAGCGAAACTGAGGAAAGTATGCAGTTTTCAGGTGTTCTCTCCTGGACTCCATGCATTAATAAGCAGTTTCATCTGAAATATTGTTCCAGGGAGTCCATTCACTCTTCTAATGCATCGCTCTGCTTAGCGAAATGACTTACTTCCTCAAGTATTTTCTCCTCAAAGGCAGCAAGTCTCTCCTCGATGGATGCTATAATTTATTTGCCTGAGACAGTACTTCTCTAAAGTAAGAGAATTGCGATTGAAGTTTCCATTTGGATGGAATCAAGGGTTTTGTGGAGCTCT
This sequence comes from Pachydiplax longipennis, assembly GCA_036926295.1. NCBI lineage: Eukaryota > Metazoa > Arthropoda > Insecta > Odonata > Libellulidae > Pachydiplax > Pachydiplax longipennis. The sequence continues at coordinate 3,415,861 of JAVFKF010000024.1, read as the reverse complement.
GCATTCTCGATCTTGAGGTCCTTCTTCTGGGCAATGGGAGGGGCCATCACTGAGAAAGGGTAGTGAAAGTGAAGGGTAAGGCTAGTAATTAGGAGCAGCTGTTAGGCATGTCAGACACCTATGGGCATCGGGCGAAGACAGTTAAGTTAATGATAGTGTAAATTAATGACAATTAAGTTCCCAAGGAAGAAAAGACTTGAAAAAAGCCCAACGGGACTGGAAAATGAACCCGGGTCTCCCGATTGCCAGTTGGGTTCTCTTTCCGTTGAGCTATCTTGCTGGAACATTCTCTCAAGCCATTCGGGAGACTTTGTGGGCAAGGAACTTTTTTCAAGTCTATTCTTCCTTGGGATTTTTCCTGGTCGCACACCCTAACATGCAAAATCACCCTTTACCCATTCCTTGACAGTTAAGTTAATGATAGTGAGCAATAAGGATGAAGACAGTCAAGTAAATGTAAAGATAGATAATACCAAAATTCAAAAGGTTTAACCAGTCTACTATCTAGGAAGTATAATAACAGAGGACAACAGAAGTTCAGCTGGGGTGAAAAGAAGAATAACAATGGCAAAAAATCATTCATGGACAACAAAATTCTATTAACAAGTAAATACATAGAGTTGGCAGTAAAGAAAGATTTCGCAAAATCATTGGTATGGAGCACTTTATTATATAGATGTAAAAGTTGGACACTGAGGGAAAAAGAAAAAAAGATGAGTTGAACCAGCAGAAATGTGGATCTGGAGGAAGATGACTGGAACAAAACAGACAGATGAGAAGACAAATGTAGAGGTATTAAGGGCAGTGAATGAGGAAAAGAAATTACTGGATGAATCAGAAAGAAGGAAAATTAAGTTTATAGGATATTGTATGAGGCACAGTGCCCTTCTAACCAACATTTTTAAGGCAAGATTCTGGGAAAGAAAGAAAGGGGTAGGCCATTACTTTGAAGATGTAGGAAAAAGAATGGAATATTCCAATTTCAACAAGATTAAAAGGGCAGCTGAAGTGAGAGAGGAATGGTTGCACCAACAAGGCATAGCCTTTAGTTTGTGAATGAATTAACATATATATTTGCATGAATAAGGGTGTGTTCAAAAAGTAAGGTGACTTTTCAAATTTCGCGGGCTACGTCTGTTCGATTTTCAATTTTTTTATGTCATGTTGGTACACTTGTCCCAAACATCTGTACAAATTTTCAAGTGTATAGCATGTTTAGTTTGTTTTTGACAGATATAAAGGTTAGATGTATTTTTGTGTGCTCGGCGATTTTCTGCTCTCAAAAAACTGGATCAAAGAATTTGCATCAAATTTTGTGTAAAAAATGGAATAAAGTGCTCCGAAACGCTTAAAATGTTGACAGTGGCATACAGTGAGTCTACTCTGAGTAAAAAAAAACGTTTATAAGTGGTACAAGCTCTTCCAAGATGGCCGAGAAGATGCCAATGACAAACCTCACTCTGGATGCCCCAGCACGTCAACAACAGATGAAAACGTTGAAGCAGTGAAGAAAATTGTTTTGGAAAATCATCAAGTCACTATCAGAGAAGTTGCTGAGGATGTTGGCATATCGGTTGGCTCATGTCATGAAATTTTTTCGAATATTTTGGGCATAAGACGTGTGTCAGCGAAGTTCGTTCCGAAACTGCTTCATTTTGACCAGAAGAATTGTCACATGAGCATTGCTCAGGAGCTGCTTAATGACGTCAATGATGATCCTGATTTGCTCAAAAGGGTTATAACTGGTGAAAAATCATGGGTATATGGTAATGACATTGAAACCAAAGCCCAATCGTCCCAATGGAAGAGCCCAGGAGAGCCAAGACCGAAAAAGGCACGCCAAGTTCGATCAAATGTCAAGGTTTTGCTCACTGTTTTCTTCAATTACCGTGGCATAGTGCATCAGGAGCTCTTACGACAAGGTCGTACGGTCAATCAGGAGTATTACCTTGAAGTTCTACATCATTTGCGAGAAGCAATACGAAGAAAACGTCCGGAATTGTGGGAAAACAATTCATGGCTTTTGCATCAAGATAATGCACCTGCTCACTCATTGTTGCTTATGAGAGATTTTTTGGCCAAAAACAACACCACAATCATGCCTCAACCACCATATTCACTAGATTTAGCCCCATGCGACTTTTTCCTGTTCCCAAAACTGAAGAAACCTATGAAAGGATAGAGATTTGCAATGATTGAGGAGATGAAGACTGCATCATTCAAAGAGCACAAGGCTATACCAGAAAGTGCTTAACAGAAGTGTTTCGAGGATTGGAAAAAGTGTTGCCACAAGTGTATTATATCTGAGGGGGACTACTTTGAAGGGGACAACATGAATATTGATGAATAAATAAATAGTTTTTCATAGAAACATAAAGTCACCTTACGTTTTGAACACAACTTGTATATACTGCTTACATATAGTGAATGGAGGACACTGCTGTATTACAATTTTGTGTGTGTGTAGGACAGTAAAGATGCTTGCATATCAGCATAATGTAATCACACATGCATCTAGTATTCTGAAAATATTGAAATCATTTTTATTTGACAAATTGAATACTGACATTTAATTTACAATTCTGAAATATGAAAATATAATCAATGTTATTCTCATTAGTCAGAAATACCTATATGGGTCATTCGAACAAAAAAAAACATGACATTTTTGTATCTTCCTGAAACTTTGCCACATTATTGATAATAACAATTAAGTCACCTTTACCAATTTTTAGACCAACAATCCAAATAATTATAAAATGGCAGCTAAACAAAGTTCGCAGAAAACTTTGAAATCCGGCACGCGTGCTCTCAGTTGAACGCCCATTTCACAGAGAGCTTAAAACATGCGATGCTTAAAATACGCTCATTTTAAAGCTCTTAAACAGTGCTTTCATTAAATATGGAATTTCCATTTCTAGGAGACAATACCTACTTTTAGGCAATGAAACTTTTTGAATAGGTTTTAACCTAAAAATATCCACTTCTGCCGCATTAAAAAAATATATCACTGAAATTTTCATTAAATTTTCTTTAAGTGATCAAAGTATAAAAGCGGCAATCGGATATTAAGTATAATTAAAAAAACATGATTTACGTCTGGGTCAAGGCGCCGTGCCGCTCGCTACCGCAATGAATGCTCCACTCATTGTTAGTCCCTAGTATCAATCTGTCAGAGGTCACATTTACTCAAAACATACCTGTCCGTGCACTCATCAAAGCCAAAAAGAGCTAAGTATCACTGTGTTCATCTTTGCTGCAATAATTTTATGATATTAAAAAAGTGGGCATTAAATTTCCAGGGCTTTTAAGTCTCTACAGTATCTACTAACTTCTTTAACTCCTGTAAAAAGTTATTTTATACTCATTCCAACTAAAAGATGAAACTAATTACTGAATCATGAAAATTTGAAGCAAATCTAAATTATTAATTCAATACATAAATTAGACAATTTATTTCAAAGGGGTAAATTTCTGACATATAGGTATAAAATCCAATGAACTTAAATATCAATTGCCAAACTGATCACAAGCTGATGAAGCAAAATAAATTTTAGATTTAGCATACATCATTACTAATTGAAATGCAAGACAATTAGTTGATCACATTAGATGTTACTGAATTACGTATTATTAATATTATTACTTCATCAAATAAAGGAAATATTTGTTGATTAGCTACATGCTTGTAAGTTTAAATGTAAAAAAGGGAAAGCCTTTTACCAACCCCTTATGAAAGAAATGTCTCTAACATTCTACATACATGGAAGACCTAAATCATCCATTCATAACTCTACATGTTCAAATTTCTTTTAAAAGTCTCAAGCATATAACTTTATAAAATATTTATAAAATGAGTGCAAAATGGAAAAACATTTTCATTTAGTCATATAATATTGAATTATTAATATGATTAACTTATTTAATAGAACTTAGCATTTCATATTAGGATAAATTTGTTTAAACTTCTTAACTTAGAACATTTTAACTTAAAAATATAATTTATCAATGCACTAAAAGGAAGTAGTTATAGAAAATCTGTCCACTAGTTTAATAAGAAGGAAAATATATGTTTCACAAAAGGTCACTAACAACAGAATAGATTAAAGAAAACAGAAAATATTTTCACTCCTAATTATAAATTGATAACATAAATTTTAGAGTTAATCTTGACATTGTTACTAATAACTTGAGAAAAATTAAACAAAGAATAATATTCCTGTAAATTATTAAAAAACAGCAAAGACAAAGACAAAATAAAACACTTCACATCCAGTCACCATTATGTTGAAGCTGAAAGAAAGGTATACCATAAAGCATAAATGTACCATAACTACTGAAGTAAATATCTATCTATTATATATAGCTAACTCTCCGGATATACCTATATAGATATAGGGGATACGAATTCTGACCATGTTCCACAAGCGCCGTCGACTTCAGATTTTTACAACGTACTGGCCCTACACTCTAGATGCCAGAATAATTCAGACATCGACGCTAGGTGTCATGGGTTCGATACCAGAATGTCCCAAAAATCGCAATTTTCCCATAAGAATGCATTGCGCGGATTTTTGAAAATTATTTTGAGGCACTTATCGGTAAGATAGTGGAACCAAAATCTCGGAGGTTGAAGTTGAGGTAGTGTTCTATATTATGAATGGAAGAAATGTTACAAAATGACCGTGAGTTCGACGTCAGGTGGATGCAAAATTCTTCCATAAGAAATGCATTGCTGAAATCTTTGACGAGATTTTTAAATGGCTTCCCGATAAGCTGGAAAGATAAAACCCGGAATGGTGACAGAGGCGTGGGACCTTCCCGATAAGATATTGAATCGAAACTTTGGAACAAGTAAGGATGGCACTTATCTAATATTATTTTGCTATCTTCTCTCACGATCGGGTTCTTAGTTCGTCGCCAGGCGGTCTTTGGAGCGAAGTTTTAAATTTGAACTGAGGCAGTACTTGGTATGATACTGTATTCAACGGATAGCTTGCAGTATGCAAGCAACTTTTACTCGTAATAAATATACTTGTATGTCTCTGAGGATTTTTTTCTTTATATGAGGATTAACTCTGTCATCAGGTGGACATCAGGCAAAATTATGATCATAAGATGATTCTTTGAGTCTCAGTCATATTAAAATGTTCCAATTCTATCATTTATTAAGTCATTACTACTTTAATTTGCAATTGAGGATCTCACATTTGATAAGCAGCATCATTTAAACTAAGATGATGTAGCATGTCATAAATAATTTTAATGAGAGGGAGATGTAATGATTTATCACAATGGTGTGATACTCTACTTCTGCTTACTACAACATTCTAGAAAATCTAGAACATTCTAGAAAAATCCTAAAAACAGAGTTTTGATATCTTGGAAAGAAATATTTAATGCTACATCATAATATAGTTGCAATGGCTATTAATAAGTGATTAACACATTATAATTACTACAAGTATAACTTAAAATATACCAATGCATTACTAGAAGGAAATAACAAGACTAATATTCAGATTTAATAATCTGAATATTAGTCATTTAATTACCATCCTGAGACAGAAGAATAGGTAAGTGGTTTCTTATTGTTCGGTGCATAGCTTTGGAGTATAATTATGATTATGGACTGAGTTAAATAATAAAATTCAGAATATTTCCACAAAACATGTGAATAATTTGCATAAACATTAATTTACTTCAAGACAAAATAGATCTCACCTTTATATCAATAGAAATATTACTAATTCTACTGAGCAAAGATAGGACACATTCCCTAAGTAAATGACAAGTAGACAATGTGGTTTATTGCAGAAGACTGCCATCCCAAAAGAGAGAGGATACCAAAAAGGGATTCGACATTCAAGGCTGCTTCAAAAAAGATTCCTTCAAACAAACAAGACGCCAATGCTAAATCTAACTTGATGAGGCAAGCAGTGCATATCTCCATGCCCAGTAAAGTTCTTGAGAATATAGAAAAAATCATACAAAGAAGTATAAAAGGAAGAGAGCAGAGGAAATTCTCATAACCATGAATGATTACTTCTTCAGAGCATAAAAAAGTATAGCCAAGGGTACACCCAGCCACCATTTCTAGAACAGGGTCAGTGATGGAATTATCAACTATGATAGTTGTCTTCCCTGTAACGGAGAAAATCTTTGATGTTCTTCCTTCTCACACAGTTCTACAACTTACTTTACTCCACAATAGCAATACCAACAGTAGGTGTACGAGTGGGTTTAGAAAAGAGAGGAATACCAGAGAAGATGTTTTATGAACTATAACATTGTAAAATTTGTCACCCATTGGGCAGCAAAATCAGCCAAATATACAAAAAGGACTCAAATTATGAAATTATGGTTTTGAATTAATTATAACTAAATGTGAAAAAATAAGGAAAATAAAAATATTTAGAAGAAAGGATTAATAAATTTGAAATGAACATTGAAATAGAAAGACAATCCTCCAAATACATGCAATCTAGAAAGGAGCTATGAGATTTAACACAACTAAGCAAGAAAAGAAAATACAGTACACATTAGATCAAAAAGAAAAATGTTCCAGATTAAGTTCTTCCTTAATGATAATTAAATGCATTGTGTGATTAAGTTTAAATGTCAAAATGATAGAGGAAAGATGTCTCCAAAACATTTCCTATCATAAGATAAGGAAACCTAAAGCCATACAACAGCATCCCTCAAAGGATTAATTCCCTCAAAATCTTGAAAATGAGCCTCAAAATTATTTACATTAATTGAAGAAGAATTCAACAGATTAAATAATAATAATAAATGGCAAGAAGCTTGCAACAAAGTTTGGTCAACAAATGGTCAATTAAATTATGTCAAATATACCTGAACTTTGGGTGAACAGTTTCTGTCAACACTATTTCCTGTTGTTTGTATAGTGGGATCAGAGTATCAGCGTATCTTACTCAGAAGCAGTAACTAATATTATTCATGTTTCTGAGCATATATATTTGTAAAACAACATTTTACATTAAAATTCACTTTCAAATTCAGTAACGATAGTAAAAGATGATACTTAGCAAATATCAACAATAAGGCAAAACTTATTAAAAGGATTCATTGAATAAGTTTTAAAAACATTTGAGATAAATTGTCACCAAAGTATTTGTAAAAGCCGAGAAATTCATCTTTTCATGTCAACCAAGGATAGAATCTGATATATCAACTGAGTAAAAAAAATTTGGCAAAATATGAACTCTCTGCCATCAACTGTCTTACAAGTAAAAGTTTCTTGCATACTGCAAGCTAGCAGTTTAATGCAGTATCGTACCAAGTGATGCCTCAAAACAATTTTGAAAACTTCGCGCAAAAACCCCCCTGGCGTCGATCTAAGGACCCGATCGTGCGACACAATTGCATATATATATTAGATAAGTGCCATTCTGACCTGTTCCAAATTTCAGTTCAATATCTTATCGAGAAAATCTTAAAATTAGATTACGCTATCCGCCTTTGAAATACATGGTGGAATAATGAAAGATCAAATATATGTTGGATTATATTTTGGCCACAGAAAAGTTTATAAATACACAGAAAACTTGCAGTGTCACAGAAAGTGCTCACACTCATTCGTAGCAAAATTAAAACAAGAAAACCAAGGGTAATGGCATAAATGCTTAATAAAAGGATGACAGGAATGACAATGGAAAAGAATTAACACTGACTATAGGAGAAGAACATACAGGATATGGAACAACGAGCTAAGAAGATAATTAAATGGGGAATGGGTACAATGGTGAAGGAGATGAAATAGAGAATTTGAATGAAAATGGGTGGGTTAAACATATGACTGTGAGAATAAAGCTAATAATACAATGGTCAGTATTAAACCATCTAGGGAAATATTTTACTTGATCCAGACACGATTAGGGAAAGATGTATTATGAGGAGGAACTGTAAGAGTAAGAAATGTAGACAGCTAACAACAAGATAACAAGTGAACAAGAAGTAGGAGAAGATGATATAATCAATAAGATATCAGATGATGAATTTGAAAGAGCACTACATGATATATGAAGGAGTAAGGCAGTGGAAGTTGATAATATTATAAGTTCTGGAATATTTACACCTGAATTTCTTCTGAAGGAAAATTTATGATGAAAAGTCCACAAAAATTGATGATATCAATTTTGATTCCATAGAAGAAAAAGAATAATGCAACACAATGTTGTGATATTAACAAATAAACTTAAAGCTCATGCATTCAAAATAATTCAAGATTGCTGAAGAAAAGGAAAAATGAAATGGCATTTTGATGAAGATCTGCTTGGAGAAAGACAGGGACTCCTAATATAATTATGGAATAACTCATTTCATTATGGTAATGGAATGAGAACTTGTAATGAAGAGGGTTTTTGTTGATGCACATATTGAACATGCCGAGTAAAGAGCAACAGAATAAAGGCTGAAGCTTATACAGTAAAATCCATTTAAGATACTCCCCCTAAGTTCCCTTAATCTCCATTAGTAGTAGATTGTGCTCTGAGAAGCTTTCTGCAGTTGAACATTCATTATTCTACCCTAATCATCAATCTGGTCAAAACTGTTCCAATGTAGAAAAATGATCGAAATTAAGTGACTAACACAGTCTCCTTGGGTAAAAAGCAGACCATTCTTCAGAAAAATCATGTAAGGCAATCAGAATTAAACATCCACTTATAGTGGTATCCAACTCAAGATAAAATTTTCACTTGGTTATTCAGAAAGCATCTTAACTTGGTTTTACTGTATTTAGAATGTTGGATTACTTTGGAAGGATAAAACCTTGGAACACAGTTTGTACTTGAAGTAAATGTCATGGATTTGGATGGTTGATGGGTTACCAGAGAGGGCAGGGAAGTGAAGATGATTTACAGTGAGCTGTCCTTGGTCTGCAGTGCTTTGAATATATATGCAGAAGAAATGAATGAAGGAGAAATGTCGGTGAAGAAGAGTAAAGTCAGTAAGATATGCAAACAACTGAGAAGACGCAGAGTAGATGACAAAGTAGACATCAAAGTAGATGGCATAATAGATGACAAAGCAGACAATTAAGCAACAACAAAGCAGACGACAAAGAATGTGGTTCTGAAAAGGATTTGCAAATACTAGTCAATGCACTAAAAGACAAAGCAAGGTATTTTGGGATGGAGATAAAACATCAAAAAATCAAATTTATGAGATTTGCTAAGGGAATGAAAGTTAGGTTAACATTTAAGGCAGACGGAGATAAGCTAGAACAGTTGGACCAATTCCCGTACCTTGGTAGTACTCTTTCTTGGGATTTGAGGAGCACAAAAGAGGTCGTATGAAGAATAACAGTAGCTATGGATCCCTTCATGATGCAAAGGGAGCTGATGACGGAGAGCCTTCAAAAAGATATCAGGAAAAGACTTGTAAAATCCTCAGTCTGGAATGTTTTGCTATGTGGGTGTGAAGTTTTGGACCTAAGAAAGGAGGGCATTGCAAGTCTGGAAGCCTTTGAGATGTGGGAGTAGCATAGAATTAAAAAATTAAATAAGTGGGGTTGATAGAAAAACAAAAAAGGAAATTCTGGAGATGGAGAGGAAATGGCTTGAATAAACAAGACATTGGTTGGTCAAATAATAAGATGGGAGGGATTGTCAAAGAAATTAATTAAAGGTAGGATGTTAGGAGATATGGAAAAGGAGTGACTTAGGATGTTTCAAAGGTTGAAGTTGGCTATGAAGAAATAACGGAAATAGCGTTTGGCTGCGAAATTTCAGAGGACATGAACCTACCAAGATGTAGATGACTCTGGCACATGTGTTTTGCAGAATTAGATCTTCTACTATGATAATTAAGTATTCAGAGCAATCACCTTTTTAAGATTTTCATTCAATGCCATGAAAATACTTAAACAGAGGAATAAAATACAGTTATAATAAACCACTGTGTAGTTGCACACTGAATTGGAAGTTCTCATTCTAAATTGCAGCTGAAGAATATTTGTGAACTTGTATTTTAACACTAAATACAATAAAGATTGATCATTAATGTGTTTTGAATGCAATTACTTTCAAATGTCTAGTTTGATGAAGATAAAAAGCTATTTTAATGGATAAGGTGAAAATAATTTTCTATTTCCGCGCACAGACTCTTGAATGAGTGTAGTGTAGTTCTTAGGAGGATGGAGCACTGGAAGATGTTAAGGTAGTTTGACTTCAGTTTACCATTACTTGCTGATCATCGCGAATCGGCTTTCCATCCTTATCATATGCTGTCACAGGCTCAGCAATTTTAAAATTCAATGCATCTGTGCTGTTTACGTCAGGATCCTCAGCCATCAGAGTGTAAAATACAGTGCTGGGTGGAGCATCTTCAGAAACCTAAATGGAAAAGATTTCAATTAGAAATAAAATTCAATTTTCAAATATATTTCACTGGAAGTATTCATAATAATAGGCATAACTTACCTCAGCCTTCTGAGTTTGTGGCTTGAAGTATGGAAGTTTATCATTGCTGTTCAGGACTTTAACAGTGAGAGTTGTTGTTCCAGTTAAGGCAGGAGTACCTTAATAAGAAATATGGAATATTAATAACTGAAATTTATCTCATTAAAGGCATTTATTCATTTAAGAAATGAAAAACAATGTTGAATATTTTTTTCTGATAAATAGCAACCTTATTGTAGATCTGCATTTCTAAATTCATGGAGCTCTTGAAAGCAATTCAGGTGTTTATGTACAAAAAAATCTGAAAAGTTGTCAATACAATAGTGACAAAATTATTTATTAATTAGAGCCACACATTTTTTTGAATTCATACACAGTAATCACAATGCTGTTTCATCATGCATTGTCCTCGTTTAAAACAATTTTTTCAAAGAACACTGGGTCAATTGTAAAGTTAATATAGAATAAGAAACATATTTAAATTTGAACATGTATGTAAATTTATTCAGTACAGAATTTCTATTCTGAATGAACTCTTTTACTAATGTTTGAGTAAAGGAGTTTGCAAAATACTCATCCAAAAAGATTCTAGCAGCATTCTTCCATTACAAAATTTTAACTTGCTTGAGTCTGAAAACCCACTGAAATTTACCAATATAGTAATATAGGCTCTGTTTTAATAGTGGGCAATTCATTTTAGAGCTCTTTAGTATTACAAAGGTTGAAAAACCAATCTTTTATGTAATGCAAAGGTAAAAATACATTTCCAAAATGATTTAATGCATTAAATTTACCAACAAGAACTTGTTTTCCAAAAATTTATGATGATTGCAATCAATTCATGACAATTTACTTTTTAAAACCTCCATCAATCTTTAACTTGAATAACAAAAGTTAGCTCAATAAACTTTCTTTGAACAAAAGAATGAAGACCTAAACATTTTTAGCTGTAGTTTCAAGAATATTTCTATATTTTAAATCGCTATGTAGTATACAAGTTGCAATCTATATTGCATACTTCTACTTGTGACTTAGTTCTAAATTATATGCATATATAACATGTGAATTGTCTGCCATGAAATATGGTAAAAATTAAAGTTTTTGCACAAATACTTCATACCATGAAGATGAATAATATTCAATGTTTGCTTCATCTTTGTTTCCTATATGTCTTTCAGATTAAAATCATTAGCATGAAGTCTGTGATAGTGAATGGACTTAAAAAAGACAGGTTAGTAATATGAAATATTGCAATGCCTCAAAAAATGTTGAAATCTCATTGCATGTAATTTAATATTTGTCAATGAAACTATGATAAATAACTCTGTCATATTAAATATTGCTTTGCGTACATCTAAATTCCTTCTCAGTTACTACTATGTAGCTAGTTCTTTATTTATTTATTTTAGATTACTTAATATACATCAAGAACCCAAGGTCCACGTTTAGTCAACAAACAACTGTTATCCTATGCATTATTTTCTATAAATAAATTTCCAGAAGAGAAAAATTACCTTTGTCAGCAGCAATGATTTCAATGTTGTACATTTTCCTACGATCGTAATCAAGCTTGTTTGCCACTGTAACAATTCCAGTTTTCTCATCAATGCTGAAGTCATCGTAAGATCCTTTCTGTATCTTATAGTACAAGTTTGCATTAATTCCAGTGTCATCATCAGTGGCAAAGGTTTGATCAACAGTTTTACCTGTAAGACACATATCATAATAATAAAGATAACATACAAATCATTAAGAAATGAAATACTGAAGATTAGCAACTTCATTAAAGGTTTTTTTATGATAAGTCTGTCAAAAAGTTGTAACATGAATTTCAGATACATTACTTTTAGAATTGAAAACTATGTTCCCTATGTTTATAAAAAGGAAGTTTAATTTAAGATGGATCAATGAAGAAAAACGTATTCAAAATATGCTCGAGTCTTACCAATGGGAGCATCTTCCTGCACTGAGATAAAATAACTTGGCTTTTCAAATTCTGGTGCATTGTTGTTCACTTCTCTCACTGATATCTTCACATTGGTCGTGTTACTGTATGTTCCATCACTGGCCTGTTGAAAAACATATGAACTGTTAAGGCTAATAATGAATATTCCCAATTAAAAAATGACTGAAATATATAGGACAATCACTCCCATATATTCGTATGAGGGTTTAGTTTCAAGCACAAACCTTTCGTCTTTTATCGCAATTTCGAATACAAAGCGAAATTACACGACCACAATAACAAAATTTGTTCAATTTTCTATATTTTAGTACTTGCTTCGATTTCGGAGGACCATTTTAACTATTTTAATTATGCAAAATAAAATTAAGCCTGCAATCGATAACAGGGAACGTAACGGGCTTTTCTTACAAGAGATTTACAAGTCCTTCTGAGTCGAATCATGGATTTTTTGGTAGAAAGATATCGATCGATCGATGTCTTAAGTCACAGGACCTTGAACGACTCCTCTAATTTCATACACCTATCTTGTCGGGAAATGCTTTAACTTAATTTTCGTAATAGCTTCTATGCATTTCTTAAGGGAGTTACTGACGGATGAATAAATTTATAAAAGTCGAGATATATAAATACATACACGTCGGTCATTATTATATAAGATTCACGATTAGATATTATATTAGATAATTACATGTTCTGAGGAAATGTGATGAAAAAATTCGAACGATTCCAATGCTTAAATTGTTGCAAAATAAAAGCACGAAAAATCCTGCTGTTATAACAATAGTAATGCTCACTTCTAAGGTGAGGACCACCAAATCTCCGGATGTCTTGGTCATACTCAGTCCTTGAGGGTTGGCCACCGTAATCTCTCCAGAGTGGCGGTCCACGGAGAATAGGTTCTGTCCATTTCCACCAGCGATGGAATATGAGATGAGCGAAGTTTCGTCGGGATCTTCCGCCTTCACGAAGAGTCTGGGTTCGAATCTCGACGCCCCTTCGTCTATGCTGGCGCGATAGTTGTCCTGGACGAAGCGCGGTGGGTTGTCGTTGGCGTCTTGGAGAGATATACTCAAGGAGATCACAGCACTTTTACCAGCTCCCTCGTCGTCGATTGCCTGTTAAAAGAGTTCGAAATTTAGTTGGTGGAATCATTCAAATTAATGTGTCTTCATCACGCGTATAAAATACGATATGCGGCGGTTTACAATGAGGTCATTAAAACAACAGAATTAGGTTCACAAGTTTGTTTTGACTCATTCAAATAATTGAAATACAAAATAATTCATTAATACGTAGTGCGAAAACGAAGATTTCGGAGCTGTCATTGTCCAAGACTATTCCAGCAATTAAAATATTCACATAACTACTAGAACTATCTATAACAGGCCTACATATACAAAAATGATGGTTTTCATCATAAAATTTCATTGTTATATTATTTAAACAATTAAAATATCTGTCTCGCAATAAAACGATATTTACTGAAAAGAAACTCGACCGATACATTCCCCGAAAAAGATGAAAACAAATTCATCGTACATAAAGAATTTTATATCAAAATGAAGGGTTCTAGGACAACTCGCCGCCGCCAGCTCGCCGCCGCCAACTCGCCGCGGACCCAACTCGCCGCGGACCCAACTCGCCGCGGACCCAACTCGCCGCGGGCATATTTTAAATACGTTTAGAACTATGAAATTACTCGTTCTTCGCAAGGGTTATAATTATCTAATATCATAGAAAGAAGAAACTATGAGATCTACAAAATTTTACGGTAAGACCATAGCACCACTTCATAGAAGCAATTAATCCTTGTTAACCCTTGATTGGTTTCGTGGGGTCGATATAACCCCAGGCAATATACTTCCTTTGATAAAACATAAGCTACTTAAGATATTTATATACCAATTTTTTACCTATATAAATAATTTTGCACTGCATTTATGATCTGATAATTTCGCTAATTTTGAGAAACGAAAGGTATGCAATTAATGCGGTGTTAACAGATAACAAAAATCAATTTAAATAATTATTTAATAAGCATTTTATTTATTTTAAGTGATTATCAATGAACTAATTCATAGTCAGTAATGAGTAATTCATAGTAAGTACCAGGCGCAGAATGAAAAATACTGTCTGAGAGTTAATGGACTACTAGAATTTTGCTATATAATGATATGACAAACCAGTTCTGTCAATTCCACTGATAAAAATAGACCTACCACTGTAGTGCATCGTAGAGCAAGTATTAATAAATTAATATATTTTATGGGTTGGTGACAATGATAAGGAGTGATTTTACGATGTTTAAATATTACTAATCGATTTCCGTGGTTGAAAACCATTAAATAGAATATTCGATATATTTCTGTATGAAACTTTCAGTTAGGGGGTTTCGACCATGGCAGATCGATTATAGCACGTTTCAAAATTCCAGTCAGTATGGAGAACTTACAGGGGAATAACTCAATGTAATTTGCCGTAAGTGAAGAAGTTAGCCTCGCGCAGGTTCGCCTTTACGTGGAGCTACGGATTCGTACGGGTATAATTAAGATTCGTAGTTTACATTTATCGATTCAAACTTAAATTCCGATGAAATTTGAATAAAAATAACTTTTTCAATTCAACAGTGAAAATTTTATGCTTTTATAGGAAAAAAACAAAGATAAAAGCAAAAATTGAATGAATTGCCGATCACCCGTGAACATTTTTGAAACTGCCATCACTCTCTTACAATCCAACATAAAATGCTGATTTTTTCTTCGATTGCTCACTGTATCATCTGAATGCATAAACATTACATAAGATTAATTTCAGAGTAACCACATCTTAGTAAAAAATTATTTAGTTAGAACGTAACTCAAGAAAAATTCGTCGTGCAGTCCAATTTATACGTCGCCTAAAAGTTTTTGGTTTCTCACGTGAGGAAGAACTTGTCTCGAGAGAAATCGATATAAATGTTGTAATTTTCATTTGCAGTTTGTTTTGATGCGATATCTTGAACAGAACTTTAGTTTTTGACTTTTATATCAAAGAGCGTATTCCGCTTCGGGCCTCGAATCTCCGGGGCTTCGGAACCTATAATGCAAAATACTCGTATATGCAAGATATGGTGTTCATTATTTTTCTGGTACTTACCAATGAGTTATGTTATGTATAGGCGCTTAAAAAGTATTGAAATACTGTTTGAAAATTATTCAAATTTATTTTTGGAAATCTGGTGAAACTGCCAAATTTGCTTACTTTTGATTGCTTAAAATTAACTAAATTCTCAGATTATCTTAAGAAGGTAAAAATCTTTTCAAAACAAAATTTGGTTAAAATATCTCGATTAGTTTTTGTTTTACCGAGGGAATTACACCACCTGGGGTCCCATTCACCCCACGAGACTAATTAAGGGTTAATTACGTTTACTGTATTACGTAAAGATCAGTTAGGAAAGATATCTTTCTGTGAAATCTTTTTATGAAAAGTTGATTTGTATGTAATTATCAGTTGGTATGCATGATCTGATTTTGTTCTTTACATGGTACTTACAAATGAATTACATAATATAAGGGCACTTCAAAACCATGATCTGTTAATTATATAATTATTTACATTTATTTCGTAAATATGGTAAAACTACTAAAATGTAATGCATTTTATCGGTAAAATCAACAAAATTGATTTGTCATAGCATTGTATAGCAAAATTCTGGCGATATTTTAACTCCCAAATATTATTTTTCATTTTGCACCTGATATTTACTGCTGAATTACTTTGTAGATCACCGCTAAAAATAAATAATATGCTTATTATATAATTAATTAAATTAATTATTGTAATTTGTCAATACCGCATTAATTGCATACCTTTCGTTTCTCAAAATTAGCGAAATTATCAGATCATAAATGTAGTGCAAAATTATTTATATAGGTAAAAAATTGGCATATAAATATCTTAAATAGCTTATGTTATATCAAAGGAAGTATATTGCCTGGGGTTATATCGACCCCACGAAACCAATCAAGGGTTAACAAGGATTAATTGCCTCTATGAAGTGGTGCTATGGTTTTACCGTAAAATTTTGCAGATCTCATAGTTTCTTCTTTCTATGATATTAGATAATTATAACCCTTGCGAAGAACGAGTAATTTCATAGTTCTAAACGTATTTAAAATATGCCCGCGGCGAGTTGGGTCCGCGGCGAGTTGGGTCCGCGGCGAGTTGGGTCCGCGGCGAGTTGGCGGCGGCGAGCTGGCGGCGGCGAGTCGGCGGCGGCGAGTTGAGCCATTCCCGAAATGAAGGAATTTTAAATTCAAAGATAGGAATTAATATTTAAGAATTAAAGATCTTTTAAGCAGGAAGAAAATAGGGATATTGTACCGTCTTATCATGGAATTTGAATTATGAAGGCTCATGCAGACCACTAATGTATATATCTTTGGATAGCCTAGTTGGCAAAACGTTCGACTTCGGCGGATGCGGTCCCGGGTACGGTTCCCGGTGAGAGAAAAATATTTATCGGTATCCATCCAGCACCGTATTGGATTATATGCTGATTTAAGAAATAGCGAGTCCGATCAGAGAAAGCTAAAAACATCGGAGTCTATGCGCTGACCACAAATCAGCCTCGGTAAGCTGGCTTCATTCCTCAAATGGATACGTCATTTCTAAATGACGAGTGGTTGGTTGTTGAAATTTGATAACCATCCAAAATTGTATATATCTCCGAATCGAAAAATTCGTAAAAATCAAATCGACGAAAACGAAATTCAGCGAAACTTTTCACACAAAATATCAAAATAAAATCTAACCCTATTTAGTCTGCGTGTTCCTACGGCGCCAAAGAAAAGAATTACTCTATCAGAAATTATGTCTGATTCCCAATGCGATATGTAAATTCGCAGAACCAACATGAACCATTTATCGTCAAATAAATCAAGCGCTAAGGATTCGAAAACAATTCCGAATGTAATTATAAAAGCTTAAAATCTTAGGCGACGGAGCTCTCGATTCGCGATATCTTTTGAGGCATCCTCTTTGGCTGGAGGTCGTGCACCTCTCTTTCTTTAGCTTTCAAATCCTTCAAAATTCTCTTTCCTATAATCCCTCTGATCTATCCACAAGAACATCGATACACAGCGGAAATGTTGTATAGAGGATTACAATTATTTTAATGACTCTCGTGCATTAAAAGTTACGGGAAATGAATACCGTTTCAACGACATTTTCTTGTTATCCTTTAAAATAAATAAAAAATCATCTCAGAAGCCTTTCATTCCGAAAACTTTTCCGCTCTTTTCAACTGTAAACGCCAACGCGGGTTTGAAAAGTTTTATATCGCTAAGCAAGGAATGAAATCGGCGAAAAAATATTTCCTAATTAAAATATGTAAAGCAGTCCTTTTCGCTCGTTTTCCCAAAAAATATGCTGTTCCTGAAACAAACAAATTTTTCTCTCAGCATTTTCCTGCGAATTCGTGTTTCAATTTCCAGCTTGGACTGATTTTTTTTTAACTTTGCAAGTTTTTCCTCATATTTCGGAAAGGCAGTGAGGTTGCTAAGCTACGCGTAAACATTCGCGATATTAAAATTTACCGCGTTGGCCTCATCCCAGGGGCAGTATTGTGGACTTTTAATTTTTTAGGGGAGGATTTAAATAAAATTTTATGATTATCCTCAAATCGATCATAATTTGACGATGATAAAATTTACGACAAAATGATCACAGACTTCTGATAATAAATTATCATCATAAACGAAAATCGATTTTTACTTTCCCTACTTAATTTATTAGTAAACAAATTGCGTTTTCAAGGTTTAATTTATAAATTCTGTTCTGTATATTATACATAAACACTACGTTTTGCAATTTTTAATATCTAGGATTTTGTTTTAAATAATGCTGTCAGTGTTTGGGGCCACAATCAAACTGGCGCTTGGTAAGCTATATCTATCTGCTACATCCTTTTCTAAGTTCCAATAGGTCCTTGAAAATGAATTTTATTTACGACTTATCCAAATTAAACATTTTTGACTCAATTTCTTTATAAAATTACTTATTTATTTAAATTTATTGTTGCGAATTAATATAACAGATTAAAAATAATGGCCATATTTATAACGCATTATTAATCTAATTATATCCTTGAACATTATGTAATATGTAAATAATAATTCGCCCTGTAGCAATGGCTATAATAATTATTTGTAATAATGCCTGTAATCATAATAGCAATGGCTGACTGTTACAGCATCCATTATTGAAATTTCTGACAATGCCGGAGGCGCTCGCGAGAGTATTTATCGTGCTTGCTCCATCACAAGAATTCTACATAGATTCCGCCTTAAAAAAGAGGCAGAATTTTTAATCAGAGATACGTTTTTCCAACACACGCGCACGTGCTACTTTTCCTGGTGCGTGACTAGAGTGCTCAGTTTCGCCATTATTTTCGCAACTTTCTGCAAGGCGGTCCTGCAACTTGAGACGATCTCTAAAGATTCGATCGACCCAAGTGAGCAGATATTGGAAGTATGTATTGCACCCGGAGGGCACAAATTGAATGAAAATATTTCCTATAGGTCACAACCTTAGGCGGAATTTCAGGTTCCGGTTTAAGTTACGAAATGTGAGCCTTTAACCTAGTTACGTGTTGCCTTAGGAATTTCGCAGTGTTGGTTCCCAACACATAATGCCCTCTGAGAAGGAGATACTCAACGGAAATCAAAACTGGCAGTTTGGCTCAATCGAAGAATGTATCTGTCAAAGATATTTAAAGGTGTGACCAAATAATTAATTAATTTAGGGTGACGGGGATTCTTCTTTCCTAAAAAGATTTTTTTTTCAAGTATATGTGCTTAAAATTTCCAAAATTTGATATCCTAGAAGTTATAAATTTTTGTTTCATGCCTCTCGAATTCCATCTTGGGTTCTGCGCCTTAGTTTACCCGCCATTATATTAGCATTATTATTATTATATTCCTTAAGACAACAATCGGACCTCTTGAAGTATGTTAACTGAATTGTAGCAGTAACAAAGGTTCATTACGTCACAATTAATCGAATACCAAAACAATTATCATGTGTGCAAAAGCTGCGCTTCAAAAATTGTACAAAAGCTACATCTATTTCCATTTACGAAAATTAATATTCGTTGATTTCCTTCGTTTAAATGATGCAATAATGAGATTACTAAAGATTGCGACGGAATAAACTATTGCTACTTCGTTCATTATTTATTAATTATTGTTAAAAATTAACAATAGTGCAATAATACTGATCAGCTTCAGACCATTCAATTGTTTCATAAAAGGAGACACTCCAAGCAATCAGAAGCTTTCAATCCCTAGTTGAAACTTGATGAGCAGTAAATGCAAAATTTATACTTTGAGGATAATAAAAATTCGAAATTTCTAGCACTATTTTGAAAGTACTAACACATGCCAGGTAGAGAGTTTTTTTTCAGAATGTAAAACAAAATAACAACTGCGTATGTATGCGAATAAAAGATCAACAAGGCAAAGATTAACTTTTATCATGGATGGGATTCACTTTTGGGCACTGGTTTAGAGAAAAAATACCAATAGATTTTTCCCTTACTGACCACATAGAGCAACTTTGTGCGACAAAATGTTCATTTTTAACGAAACCCGCATCGCAGAATAATTTACTTGGCGTCACGAAGTAGTGCATACTATAGGCGTATAAGGAAGCCCTTTCATCTCCCCAATCATCGTTATTGAATTAAGGAGCGCGTCTCATCAGCGCTCAAGAGATAGAAATGATAACATTATTTTCTCTCTCGTGCGGAAAGGCGATTTCCCTCACTCTGTTAACAACGGCATGCGCTACAAAAGTTGCTACGACTACACAATGTTTTAGCGAGTTTATAGAATATTTTGTGGATTTGGAATCCATTAATATCATACAATAAATTGGTGTAGCCTTCAATATGCGGAATTTTCATAAGACGGGAAACAAAAATAAATCCGGTTAAATTACAGACCAGTTTTCTATACGTAGCATATAGAAAATACTTCTGTTACGAAGTGATTCCGTTAAGAAGTACTTTTGTTAAGAAGTATTTTGTATATGCTTGTTAAATAGAAGAATTTTTTCCATTGTTAAATAGAGGAAATTGACCCCTTTTATAAAGCCGGTATTTATAAGCCCGTTTTATTCTGTGCAACTTTTGGTTGACATACTTTAATGGAACATACTCGCGTACAAAAGTTCCATTTTTATCCCTAAAATAGCGAAAAGACCTTTATTAAAGTGTTTGTAATTTCTAAAATAAAGCAAAAATTATGTCTACTATGGCGCTGATGAATGACCATCATATCCGCGATCGTCATACCGAGATTATAAAGAATAAGTGAATTTTCTTCTATTCGGCGCTGAATACCAAAATAAATTTCTTTATAATTTTTAGCAATACGCTTACAAACAAGGAATGGGTTAAGGGTGATTTTGCACGTTAGGGCGTACACCCAGGAAAAATCTCAAGAAAGAATAGACTTGAAAAAAGTCCGACGGGACCGGGAATCGAACCCGGGTCTCCCGATTGCCGGTGCTCTGTCGTCCTTGCCCACAAAGTCTCTCCAATGGCTTGAGAGAATGTTCCGGCGAGATAGCTCAACGGACAGAGCACCCGACCGGGTGACCGGGAAATCTTCTTACGTTACATTCATCACGAAATTCAACAATTAAAATACAGATAACAAAAATTCAGCAACTGAAGCTATCAATTTGAAGAACGAACCACTGATAAATACTATTAATTGTCAGTCTTTATGCTATTGCAAAGTCTAAACTTATTTCAGATATCACATGACCAAACAAATAATTTGAGATACAACAGAATAGTTTAGTAAATTCAGCAAAAATCAGGCATAAGTCACTTACCTTGTAAGACAGGAAATACACCGGTCTGGTTTCGAAGTCAAGACATTCACATCTCCCTGGAGTTGGACAATCTGCAACGGTGATGACACCTGTTTTGTTATGGACGGAAAACCTGAAAATATATGAACATTACGTCAGTCTCTCACTAAAACACGACGTTTCATATTACATTCAAATAATTGGGCTTATTTTGGACGATTCTTCAAATATCTTTCGAAATAAGCCGTTTTTTCACAAAATTTCGGCTTATTTTGGAAGATTTTTCAAATATATTTCGAAATAAGCCTTTTTACCACTATTTCGGCTTAATTTGACGTCTTTCAGATATATTTCGAAATAAGCCGTTTCTTCACAAAATTTCGGCTAATTTTGGAAGATTTTTCAAACATCTTTCGAAATAAGCCGTTTTTTCACAAAATTTCGGCTTAATTTGGAAGATTTTTCAAATATCTTTCGAAATAAGCCGTTGTTTGTATAAATTATGGCTTAATTTGGAAGATTTTTCAAATATGTTTCGAAATATGCCTTTTTTGACCAAATTTCGGCTTAATTTGGAAGATTTTAAAAATATCTTTCGAAAAAAGCCATTTTTTGCCCAAATTATAGCTTAATCTGGAAGATTTTTCAAATATTTAGTTAAATAAGCCGTTTTTGTATGAATTTTGGCTTAGTTTTAGGGATTTTTCAAATATCTTGTTAAATATGCCGTTTAATGTATAAATTTTGTCTTAATTTGGAAGTTTTTTTCGAAATATTCACTAAATAAGCCGTTTCTTGACAGAATATTGGCTTAATTTGGAAGATTTTTCGAACATTTCGCTAAATAAGCCGTTTTTTGACTTATTTTTGGCTTAATTTGGAAGCTTTTTCGAATATCTTTCGAAATATGTCGTTTTTTGACAAAATTTCGGCTTAATTTGGAAGATTTTTCAAATATCTTTCGAAATAAGCCCTTTTTTATCCAAATTTTGTCTGAATTTGGATGGTTTTCTTAAAATTTCGCACAATAAGCTATTTTTTGCCCAAATTTTGGCTTAATTTGAAAGATTTTTGAAATATCTTTCGAAATAAGCCATTTTTGACCAAATTTCGGCTTATTTTGGAAGATTTATCAAATATCTTTCGAAATAAGCCGTTTTTTCACAAACTTTCGGCTTAATTTGGAAGATTTTTCAAATAGCTTTCGAAATAAGCCGTTTTTTCACAAACTTTCGGCTTAATTTGGAAGATTTTTCAAATATCTTTCGAAATAAGCCGTTTTTTGTCTAAATTTTTGCTTAATATGGAAGTTTTTGGAAAATTTCGCTAAATAAGCCGTTTTCTGATCAAATATTGGGCTAATTTAGAAAATGTTTTTAGCCCAAATTATCTCTTAATCTGGAAGATTTTTCAAATATCTTTCGAAATATACCGTTTCTTGACCAAATTTCGGCTTAATTTAAAAGATGTTTCACATATCATTCGAAATAAGACTTTTTTTTAATTTCTGTTTAATTTGGAAGATTCTTCCAAAATTTCGCTTAATTAGTTGCTTTTTGACAATATTTCGGCTTAATTTGGAAGATTTTTCAAATATCTTTCGAAATAAGGAAGATATGGCGTCTTAGGAAGATATGACAGGAAAGAAAGTGTAACGAGGATGTTGAAAGAATTAGGATGAAATAGTTTAGAGTCACGAAGAACAGACAAAAGACTAGCGATCTTCTTTAAAATGTTACAGGACATCCTTCATATAAGGAACTAAGGGATAGAGTGAGTAAATCAGAGTTCTTCAGAGGGAAAGGAGGGGTCTGAGAAATCAGAGGGCAGACGCGGTCATAACTATAAAGTTAACTATATGAAACAAAAAACTAATACAAGTAAATTTTGCTTCTTGAACCGAACAATTGAAAATTGGAATAGTTTACCTACAGAGACTCTAGAGCCTTTCCCAAAGTCATTGAGGGGATTTAAGAAAAATTTAAAAAAGATTTGTGAGCCTGCCGAGGACGAAAAGTAAGATGAGTAGGGGATTGCCTGGTAGGGTGAAGTACGGCGGGGACTTCGTGCGCCCCGGGACCGCTTCGGTAGCCGCGAAGGCCTATCGAGAACCCTGAAATACCTTACTTGAAAACTCATTTCTATATTTACTTTATGTTGGCTTGTATGGGTGAGTGTATCAAGGTAGTTTTAATATATATGTGATGTAATGATGTGTATGTGATCTTAATATGTGTGTTCATAAATAACATTTGTCTTGTATTGTGTAAATAGTTCTTACTTGTACTGTGTAAATAGTTCACTGTTGTATTGTAAAAATGTTTTGTATATTATGACAATGTAAGATGCTGCCACCTCGCGAAAGTCAACTCGCAGCGTGAAATAATAATAATAAATAAGCCGTTTTTGCCCAAATTATGGCTTAATCTGGAAATATTTACGAAAATTTCGCTAAATAAGACGTTTATTGACCAAATTTCGGCCTAATTCAAAAGATTTTACAAATATCTTCGTTAATAAGCCTTTTTTTGTGTAAATTTTTGCTGAATTTGGAAGATGTTTGGAAAATTTCGCTAAATAAGCCGTTTTTTGACCAAACTTTGGCTAAATTCGGAACATTTTCTGCTATTTCGCCAAATAATCCGTTTTTGGACGAAATTTCAGCCAAATTTAGATGATTTTTAAATATATCATGTTTAATTATCCTATTTCTGTGTTAGTTTTGGCTTAATTTGAAAGTTTTTTGAAATATCTTTTCATATAAGCCGTTTTTTGTTGAAACTTTCGCGTACTTTGTAAGATTTTTCGAAAAATTCGCTAAATAAGCCGTTTCTTGACCAAATTTTGGCTTAATTTGGAAGATCTATCAAATATCATTCGAAATAACCCGTTTCTTGACGAAATTTCGGCTTTTTTTGGATGATTTTTCAAAATTCTTTTGAAATAAGTCGTTTTTTGTCCAAATTTAGCCTTAATTTGGGAGATTTTTCGAAAATTTCGCTAATTAAGCCATTTTTTGACCAAATTTTGGCTTAATTTGGTATATTTTTCAAATATCCTTCGAAAGATGCCGTTTTTTGGCCAAATTTCGGCTTAATTTGGAAGATTTTTCAAATATCTTTCGAAGTAAGCCGTTTGTTGTTTAAATTTTTGGTTACTTTGGAATTTTTTTCGAAAATTTCGCTAAATAATCGGGTTTTTGTCGAAATTTCGGCTTAATTTGGAAGGTTTTCAAAATTCTTTCGATACAGGCCGTTTTTTGACCAAATCTCGGCTTAATTTGGAAGATTTTTCAAATAAGTTGTTAAATAAGCCGTTGTTGGTATACATTTAGTCTTAATTTGGAAGTTTTTTCGAAAAATTCACTAAATAAGCCGTTTCTTGGCAGAATTTTGGCTTAATTTGGAAAATGTTTCAAATATCTTTCGAAATATGCCGTTTTTTGACCAAATTTCGGCTTTATTTGGAAGATTTTTCAAATATCTTTCGAAATATGCCGTTTTTTCTCAAAAATTTGCAATAATTTGGAAGATTTTTTGAGAATTTCGCTAAATAAGCCGTTTTCTGACCAAATTTCGGCTTGATTTGGAAAATTTATCAGATATCTTTCGAAATATGCCGTTTTTTGACCAAATTTCGGCTTTATTTGGAAGAATTTTCGATAATTTCGCTAAATAAGCCGTTCCTTGACCAAATTTCGGCCTTATTTGGTAGCTTTTGAAATATATCTTGTTAAATAAGGCTTTTTATGTCTTAATTTTTGCTAAATTTGGAAGATTTTTCGAAATTTGCGCTAATTCATCCATTTTTTGACCAAATTTCGGCCTAATTTGGAATATTTTTTAAATATCTTTCGAAATGAGTCGTTTTTTGATCAAATTTCGGTTTAATTTGGAAGATTTTTCGATAATTTCGTCATATAAGCCGTTTCATGACCATATTCCGGCAAAATTTAGAAGATTTTTAAATATATCTTGTTAAATAAGTCTTTTTTGTCTTAATTTTGGCTTAATTTGGAAGATCTCTCGAAAATTTCGCAAAATAAGCCGTTTTTGACCAGATTTCGGCTTAATTTGGAAGATTTTTCAAATTTCTTTCGAAATATGCCGTCTTTTGTCCAAATTTTGGTTTAATTTGGAAGGTGTTTCAAATATCTTTCGAAATTCGCCGTTTTTTGTCGAAATTTTCGCTTAATTTGGAAAATTTTTCGAAAATATCGCCAAATAAGCCGTTTCCTGACCTGTGGCCTAATTTTGAAGATTCCTCTTTAATTTCGCTGAACTAGCCCCTTTTTGACCAAATTTCGACTTAATATGGAAGATTTTTCAAATATCTTTCGAAATATGCCGTTTTTTCTCCAAATTTTGGCTTAATTTGGAGGCGTTTTCGAAAATCTCGAAAATAAGCCGTTTTCTGGCCAAATTTTGGGCTAATTTTAAAACGTTTTCAAATATCTTGCGTATAAAGCCGTTTTTCTCCAATTTTTGGCTTAATTTGGAAGATTTTACGAAAATCCTTTAATTAAGCCGTTTCTTGTCCAAATTTTCGGCTAATTTAGAAAATTTTTCTAATATTTTGGCTAATAAGCCGTTTTTTTTCCAAATTTTGGCTTCATTTTGAAGATTCTCCTATAATTTCGCTGAATTAGCCTCTTCTTGACCAAATTTCGGCTTAATTTGGAAGTATTATCAAATATCTTTCGAAATAAGCCGTTTAAAATATTCTGCTTACGAAGTCGTTTTTCCAACGAATTTCGGCTCAATTTGGAAGATTTTTCGAAAATGACTCCAAATAAGCCGTATTTTGACCAAACTTCCGCTTAATTTGGAGGATTTTCCAAATATCTTGCTAAATAAGCCGTTTTTTTTCAAATTTTGGCTTAATTTGGAAGATTTTTCAAATATCTTTGGAAATAAGCCGTTTCATGACCAAATTTCGGCTTAATTTGGAAAATTTTTCATATACCTTTCGAAATAATCCGTTTTTGTCCAAATTTTGGATCAATTTGGACGATTTTACGAAAATTTCGCTAAATAAGCCGTTTTTAGCCAGAATTTCGGCATAATTTGGAAGATTTTACAAATTTCAATTTAATAAGCCGATTTTTGACCAAATGTTGCCTTAATTTGGAAGATTTTTCGAATATCTTGCTAAATAAGCCGTTTTTTGACCGAAATCGTTCTAATATGGGAGATTATTCAAATATCCCTCAAAATAAGCCGTTTTTGACCTAATTTCGGCTTAATTTGGAAGATTTTTAAAATATCCTCTTTAATAAGCCGTTTTTGACCATATTTGGCTAAATTTGGAAGTTTTTTCAAATTTTCTTCGAAATAAGCTATTTTTTGATCAAATGTCGGCTGAATTTACAAGATTTTACGAATGTAAATGTATGTAATATGTATGTAACTCTAATTTGAGTATGGGTTTTGATATTCACTGTATGCTGTTACATGGAGAATGGACTATGCAGTGTTGCAGATTTTTTTGTAATTAATAGCTTGTGGCTCAGCTAACAGATTATTACAATATACAGTAAAACCTGTTTAAGACATTTTTCAAAGGAAAAAGTGAAAACCATGCTATAAGTTGGACATTACCTATTTTTATTTCTTTTATATTAGAATGCAAGAGGTTTTTTTGTCACTTTAATTTAAAAAATGCACTCAATAAATATTTTTTTAAATACAAGAAGGCAACCAGTGTTGCAACAGTAGCAGTTTGTCTTTTTGTCATTCTGTCCACAACTGTGGCAAATAAACTAAGAAAGTACCCTTTTCATTTTATGGAGTAAAATACTTATTTGAAAATTAAAGTGCCAAAAAAAGCATTGATTTTTAAATAAAGGAAATGATGAGTACCATATCATGCTTAGAACAGTATCCCATTTATCACATATTGAAAGTGCCTTAAGTGGGTTCTATAGTCGTTAATGAGAGAATAAAAATGTTAATTGTAATTTTAAAATAATCCTTTAGTCAGACATATGCCTTATTTAATTAAATGAAAGACTGCCAGTGTGATATCAAACAACATTATGAGATGTAGATCTCATCTATGTTCTTGTATCAATGGTTGGTTGAAGATGTTGTTACTGACAAATAGTCATAGCTAATTGATGGAATTCAAAATTAGCTAACTTGAAGCTCAACTTTTTTAAATGAAGAATATATAATTCTGTCAGCACTACTTGATTACTGTGTATCATAATTAGTCTCATGCTTAGCATGTTTTCTTTCTTCATAAATTCAAAAGAGAGTACACAAAATAATTTTGGAGGATCTCTCTTTAGAAACAAAAGAAATGGAACTTGGCTGTCTATGAATAAGAGAAACAAGAATTCTCCAAACCCTGAATATCGGTAACCACCAGGCACAATTCCTAAGTAAAGGATCATTGCAAGGTGAGGCTATCAGTTTTCAGAAACTCCCGATGAACATTTGAAAGAATATGTCTCCATCATCAAGGTAGCATAAATGCTGAATGAAAAGAAAGTGTGGAATGTGAGATATTTGTAACTGTTTGACTTGGGAGAGGAGTTTTAGGGTGGGGTTTTTTTGATGTGATGTACAGGAAGAAGGTGGAGAAGCAGGAATACCAGGATTAACTCTTTATGAGAAGCGGTCTCCAAAAGAGACTATAATGAAGAAGTTGGGATGGGACCTTCATAAGTTTTCCTTTGTTTTAATGTTTGCAAACGCTCTCATAAGCATCTCGCTTGGAGTTTTTATGTGCCGATTTCTTTAATTTAAGATGTGTAAATTAATCCTATGATCGTGTACTTGTATGTGTTGCATGACACTAGATTTATTAATTTAATTGAATCAAATTCCTACAAGGAAGCTCCAAAAACACCAACAGAAATTTATCTCTTCAACAGAAAATTTGGAAGATGAAAATAGAAAACTCACCAACAAAAAACTCCAACAAGAAAGAACACAACATCGTTAAAACAGTTAACAAGAAAGATTACTTTTACCTTAAAGCTGACAAAGGAAACAATGTATTGATCATAGAAAAAAAACAATATA
The DNA here is from genome assembly GCA_036926295.1 of Pachydiplax longipennis. Lineage (NCBI taxonomy): Eukaryota > Metazoa > Arthropoda > Insecta > Odonata > Libellulidae > Pachydiplax > Pachydiplax longipennis. Next base: position 3,387,572 of record JAVFKF010000024.1, on the reverse strand, counting down.
TTGAAAATGTTACATCCATCTTAAAGGAAGGCCCTTAAGAATGTATTCCTAAAAACCCCTCAACAAAATTAACACTTCCACAAAGATACTTTTATGATAAAAACCTTTTCTTTATCATATAAAACTTCAGCGTAAATTTCTACTTTCAGATTCAATTAAGCATAGTAAAAATTGTCAATTTGAGCATACAACATAATATTTTTGCCTTTGTGACTACTAGCTTATAAATGTAGGTATGGTAATTTTATGATTTGAATACATCTAATCAAATGTAAACTCTAGGATTTCAAATAAACTAAACATTGTGTTGATGTAAAAGTATATACCAGGGTGATCTGAAAAATTTCTGACCTAACAAAGATACAAGACATATTTTCTGAAATTGTTTATTTATTTTTCAACATACTCTCCTTGTAACTCTACACACTTCTCCCAGTGATGCTCCCATCTCTGTAACCTGTCCAAATAGTACTAGGCGGCGGTCGTCTAGCACCATTTGGTGAACTTTGGCGATGTTTTCGTTGGTAGTAGCAGTTTATGAATGTCCTGAAAGTTCATCGTCTCCCAAGCTCTTATGGCCACGTTTAAATGCAGCTGCCCAAAATTTCACTGTGGTAAATGATGGTGCATAGTCTCCATATACAGAATCCAAGTCATCCTTGATTTGCATAGGTGTATTTCCTTTCAAAAACAAATATTTAATGATAGCTCGATACTTGATTTTGTCCATTTTCACAAAAACACATCAACTCACTTAAACAACTGTTACATAACAACTGCAGGTCCAAAATGGCTGAAACTTGGGTGAATAACTGTCAACAGATGAACAACGAAATTCACTAGCTTTTATTTATGAGTGCTGCCATCCTCATGTTGAGGTCAGAAACTTTTCAGACCACCCTCGTATAATGATTATAAAAGGCAAAATTTCAAATTACCAAATCAACAAGATTTAAAATGTTTTGGATTGTCTCATTGAATTCAAAGACTACTTATCACTGAATAAAAAATAAATAAACTTGCAACAATTCCTTCTCATCTTCAATCAGCCTAGTTTTAACTTATATTTTCATTCAAAATCTGTGTAATTTCTTTACCAAGTTTAGGCGTTATGTTAAAAGTTCCCCCAGTCACAGTGGTGAATTCTAGGGGAGTCAGCTTCTTCAAGAAATTTTAAATTGGCATCCAAAATTTGTCTTTTCCATGTTTTTGAAATGAGGTCCTTGTTCCTGGTGGATGATAAAATATAACTTGTATATCTTGGATTTCATGCTCAATAATATCCACTTCCACAACCCACCCTTGTCCATCATAAATACAAGCCACTAAGTCTTTACTTTGCAGTGCTAATGGTGCAACTTTTCCAGTTTGATCAAGTTCACTATCAGGTGATGTTGCTGTGTACTGACGTTTGAGTAAGTAGTTATTTAGTATTTAGTAGAAGTAGTATTTTTGCAAAAATACTCTAGAATATCATGTCGGGCACAATAATTTTCCTGGTATAATAAGATTGAATAAAGGGTTTTGATTTTGAGAATAATGATCAAAAGTTACTTCTCTTAGACCTTTTGTTTCTTCGAAGGGTCTGAGTAAGACTGGCCAGAGAGATGACGAAATTTTTTCAGGTATTTTAATTCATGATACTTACAAGATGATTTCACCTCTGACCCAAGTCTCAAAGAATACAATACTTTCTCTTCTTCACTGTAATCTTCAATTAATTTAATGTCTTAAGGAAATAATCCATACACACTTTTATAACAGCTTCACTAATAACAACAGCAATAGAATATTGACACTCCATTATTCCACTTGAAGAGCTCACAGTTAGCTGAGTGAGAGTGGGCAGACCTGCATAGCCACCTGTGAGCAAAGGCAAATATATCATATTTTATGCTCAAATTGACAATGTTTTACTATGTCCAATTGAATCTCAAAGTTGAAATTTATACTGAAGTTTCATTTGACCTTTAATGTGTGAAATTTTCATATTTTTACCTGGTCCAAGATATTGCAAGTGAAAATTTGAAAAATTCAAAAATGTTTTTTAAAAGAGAATGTTTTTTAAACGGTAGTCTTGCCAAAATTGATACTTTATGAAAAGTAACTATACTATATACTGTAATAGCCCAAAAAATATTTGTGCTGAGAAATTGTTCCTTCCTTGAAAAATTTCTCATCAAAAGTTGAATTTGTTTATTTTTTGATCAATAATTTTAAGCTGTTAAAAATGTTTATGATATACATATAGCTAGGTAATTATGGTTTTGTTTCATAGACTACTGAAATCAATGCAGCTTATTTGAAAGTCCTAGGGCAACCCATTGCTGAATAATTCAAGAAATTGTAGATACCTGCAAATGCAAAAAACCATATGTGGCCAAGTACTAAATTGGCTTCCATTTCCAAACAGTACACATTAAAAATATTATAAAATACTTTTGAGCTCTCCAAACTTAAGGGTATCTACACACCAAATATCAATTTTTTTCTGAGATGGTAAAGTAACCAGTGTTAGACCACTTGGTATGGATTGACCATAATGATAAAGATGTTAGAAATATTCCCCATTAGGAATTGTCATGCTTAGGTAATATATACTTGGAAAATCAATTGTATTAGAAAAGAACATGACTGTTTATGAAACTCAAAGTAAAAAACGATCCTCTTTTATACTTACTTCTTTCACATATTTCCAAAATGCTCCAACTGTGGCTTCTCAACTTAATATTATTAAAATAATACTGGCTGCATTCCTTTCTAAGTTACTAATGATATTTTCAAGTCAAATAAATATATAACAAGATTGAAAGTGCTGTTGTATGTGAAACTAAACTTTCTGTTTAGAGGAAGAGATATAAGAGTTTCTCAAATAGTTAGCTAACACACATTTTCCATCTTTGGGATTAATTGGCACCAATCAATTTTCAGATATAATGTAAACCGAAATTGATAACAATGATAAACCATAAATCACTCCAAAGATTGTTCTGAAAGGAGATTTACAAGTTATATTATAAACTAAAAAGAGACAATGAGAACCTTCTCTTAATCCTCTCATTGCATAAGCTACTCCGCCTTTAATAACTTCTGCGACCAAAAGGAGAAAACTCCCTTCAAACATGAAATTTCATGTTCTGATTAGATTTTGAAAAGATAGATCAGGGTTGGAAATAGACAAATGAAGTTCTTACAGAGATCAGAGATGGAAGCAGACCATTCGAACCAGCTCTAACTAAATGGATATATGAATCACTTGTGGTGGTACAATGTAGCTGTCTTCATCCTCTTCATAATTCTCACCATCTCCAACGTATTCGCAGTCATCTTCCTCGGGAGCTTGTGCACTCAGAGCCTAAATGTGAGAAAAGACGTGTCAAAAATATTCCATTTTAAATTCCGTGCTCCATTAGCCACTCAATTGAGAGAATCACAGAAAAGAGTGCCTCAGAATAACTTAATAGATAACCCTCACTCTAAGTCAGTCAGGAAATTTTGTTTTATTTAATATTCTTCAACACTTTTTTTCTTGCAAACCTATTATATGTATCGCATATTTTCACTATTCCCATGAATACACACATGCCTTTTCTTCAAGATCTTAAAACAGTTTTTTCTACAACTTGCCCTTCTTTATAGACAACTCACATAAACACAATTTCATCAAACCAATGCAAATCAGATCAAACTGCCCATGGCCAACAGGATGATCATCTATTGACATTCGGTCGATTGCAAATAATTTCCAAATTTTCAGTAATTTTCATTACTTTACATATAATCTATGTTACAGTGAGTAAACTTATGTTCCTAAACTTTTATAAAATGCAAAAGAAGCCTCGGAGACGCGCAAATACAACTGATGATAAATCTTGCTTCTACAAATGGCGTATATAATCTCTCGCAGCCGATTCTGGTCGAAAGATTAGTATCAAAATCGATCGCAACGGACGATAAGTTGTGCAACTCTGCTATGTATGTAATTATCACTGTTGTGAATCCCTTAAAAATAATTAGTGGAAAGAAATATGGGAGATCTTTAGCAAAGATAGGGTGTATAAAGGAACTGCTTCTTAGTCTTAAATGAAATTTTATACTTATTTTCAGAGATTTTGTAAACATTTCTAGCATTAATTATTTCATAATTGATATTTATTAACTTTTACAGTATTAACAAGTTATTTCCTCAATTACTGCAGACTTTCAATTTCAGTTCTGTCATAATTGATTTGAAAATTTTCCAAACACGATATTGATACGCATTGCAATCGTGTTATCATATAAGAATGCGCGAGGAATTCTCAAACAAAATTTAATGTCAGAAAATGATTTTTCATTTTATTCTTATACGCCTAGTCGGAAATAAGGTAACTTTGATGGTGTATTACCAAATAGAGCCCAATGTGGATGAACACGCCGTTATGGATGTGTAGTCACTTGCATAAAAAAATGATTACGTTCAGAATAATCTTCGGAGACATTTAAAGAGCTCGGAATCGAAGTGGTAACAAAAAGCCAATTCTCCAGCCCTTATTTCTCTGCGGATGTCGTAAATACGATGGGACCGAAGAAGTTCCATTTAGCATGAGTTTGCGATAGTGAAAGTTATTCCTCATTTTTGTGAACGTCTCATATTCAGAACGTCGTATTTATATAGCGTATACATGAATTAGGGAGAAAGATTTTTTTGAGTGATTTGGAGATGCAAAATTTCTGCACATTTCTGCATATTGGATTTTCTTAGCCGGAAGATGGCGATTTACTCGAAATCAGTCGTTTTTGTTTGTTAACTCCTTTGGAAGTTTAAAAAGTATTTTCTTTTCCTTAATCGATAACGAAGGACATCTTTACCAAAAGGAGGACATAATCTTCGTTGTACTAGGATTAATTAAGATTTTTACTTAAATAAGATAAAATCAACAGGGAGGTATCATTTTTAGGGGTAAGTTAGATAAATGCCCTAAGAGATAAAGGTTCTCCAAGCGCCGAAATAGCGGCGACCGTCTAAGGGCGATTTCCCGGGAAACGGATAATCGTTTAGAGGTCCCAGTTCTTCAGAATCCCGATGTACATTTCGGAAACAATGCTTCCATCTTCCTGGGGGGTCCAGTGCTGACCCCCCAGGAAGATGGAAGCATTGTTTCCGAAATGTACATCGGGATTCTGAAGAACTGGGACCTATAACGATTATCCGTTTCCCGGGAAATCGCCCTTAGACGGTCGCCGCTATTTCGGCGCTTGGAGAACCTTTATCTCTTAGTTCATTGACCGCCGAGTTCCTTTTTTCTCCTTCTTTTAGATAAATGCGCAAATATTTTTTGCAGATATTGCAAGAATTAACCATAGAAGAGTAGAGAAGAAGCTTTCTTCACCAACATGGCAAATGGAATCATAATCTGAACCAAATTCTCGTTTTAATTCTTCGGGGTCTAGGACGGGATCCCGATAATTCTCGACGACACCTTCAGGAACTATTGTAATTTATATGCTCCGATTATCTTTTATGAATAATCCAACAGTAGTCATTAAATAAGAAATAAACTGTTGAATTTGAGGAACCAGACTTCGACACTCGGTGCTGTTCCAGTATTTGAAACGTCTACGAAAATTGTAAAGATATTCATTTTTTATTGGGCCTAAATTCGACAAAATTGTTTTGCAATACAAAAAATCCTTACAGTATTATTAACTTGTTATTTTTAAATTAAACTTAAAAAAACGGATATTATCAACTTATGATTTGTTCAGATAATAGTTCGTAATGTTTGCTCTGTAATTCACCATATAGACAGATTTTTTTTCCACAAACATTGGCTATGGTATTTGGATTGTGTGTAATTGTAAATTGAAGTTGGGATTATGAAACAGCATTGATTCAGATACACTACTTTCCTTCCTTGAAAGGCAAATATTTTGTCTACTGGCACATGAATTTTTCATTCTTGATCATATCTTCTTTTCCTTTTTATTGGAGAATATGTGAATATATTTGCAATTCTGGTATAAATATAGTCCTCTATAGCAGGGGTGGCCAACAAGTCGATCGCGATCGACCGGTCGATCGTGAGGCCAATTTTGGTCGATCTCTCTCAATGTCTGGGGTATAATTCTGTGTACTCCTTGGCTTAGTGACTTGGCATTTCTTACCGATTTTATTTCAATATTAAGTCATTTAAATTTAGAATTACAAGGTAAAAATAAAACAGTAATTGATATGATCAGCTGCATAGACGCATATAAAATAGAATTTATTTTGCTAATAGAAGATCTGCAACAAAATAATCTGAATCATTTTCCAAATATGGAAATAATCAAATTATCAGCCATACTGTGAATTTTTATGACAACTTTTTTATATTTTCGAACAAATAATACAACAACTTATACATTGCAGTTGATAAAAAATTAAATTGCATTTTAAGTTAGTAAAAATCTATCACGAAAAGTGTCGGAAAATCGAATTTTTTAGGTACCGCATGTACGGAATGCTGCTATCAAAAGTTGGGTCTGGAAATTTATTTTCTTCAGGAGCCTATATCTTGAAAACTTAATAAGTGATTTAAAAATAAAAAATAGTTTTGAACATATATTTTACTTATCTACCCAAACCTCGCTGAAATGCACCTTATGCTGAAACACAGTGAATAAACATAGTATGCATTTCACACCCCTTCTTCCCCCTTAGACTACGCCTATGACAATAAGTCGACCGCGACACACTTTTAAGATAAAAAGTAGATCTTATATACAGAAAAGTTGGGCACCCCTGCTCTATAGTACCAGATGAAGAAATGTCACCAAATGAGCGTGGGTTCAACGCCACGTAGGTGCAAAATTCTTCCACATAAACTGCATTGCGGCGATTTTTAAGAATATTTTGAGTGCTTTTCCGATAACATGGAAAGTGAAATAAGGTTTTTGATAAATTTCATATACGCAGTTTACCCTTTCCCTAATGATCCATGGTTTGATCCAGGGCTTCATTTCGATTCTACCATACATCTCTAAGGGAAATCAGGTACTACATCTAAGGAACTTACCGAAATATATAGAGGAGAAATTTTAGAAACGGTCGGTGTCGCTCCTTCCAAACAGTTATATAAAATTTTTACAAAATGGTCCTAGCTTCGGCTTCAGGCGGTACTAATTCTTCCGTAAGAAATGTTTAAAGAAATTTAAATATTTTTATGAGGCATTTCCCGAGAAGATTGAAGTCCATACCACAGCATTTGAACAGCAGCCGCGAATTTGTATTAGAAAAGCAGATTTAAGTTCCCCTTATGGTCCTTAGTTCGACGCCAGGGTACTTTCCGCATTCTACCATATATTTAAATGAGAAATTTGGAATTACGTTTGAATACCTTCCAATATGATAAAGACTTGAAATTCAGCATAAACGGGTCCTTACTGAAACTAAATGGAAACTAAATTACTTCTAAGGTAATAAACCTTGGTTGGATAAAAGATGGGTTATATTTTCCAGTTGTGATATACACTTAGGTGAACTTGGAAATAATTTTTTAAACACTTTCTAAATAAATCGGGTAGTTTCATATATGCTCCCCAATTAGCTTACAGTATGCAAGCAAATTTTGCTTGTTCCTATATGTAGGGAATATAAATTCTAACTATCGTAAGTCTTTTTATTGGGCAATTTCTTTCGTCGTTTAGAAGATTTTTTAAATTTCGAGTATAAGCCTTTTCTGAGAGATTCTTTGCTTCATTTGGAAGACTTTTCAAATATCAAGCAAAACAATAATAATGATAATAATATTTATTCAGTAAGGGTCAAAAACCCAACTACACAATACATAAATGTTACATATTTGAACTATAAAAATGTTATTAATATGGCAGAATTATAAATCAATTGGAAACATAGATAGATAATTTACAAGTTGTAATAATACGTGGGGGGACCCAAAAGTAACGAGAACCGGGCTGTGGAGGGGAGGAACGTCAGGGGACCGAGTTCTGGTTGGTAGGGTATTTTGGCGGGAACTCTCATGAGTCAGTATGCAACGTTTCGTCGCCGTGAGAGCAACTGTTTGTGCGCAGCATTTCTTTTATCAAAGTAACTTTTTCCCATGTGGCGAAAACGTGAGATGGCTGACGCTCGAGAGCAACGCGCGGCGGTAAAATTTTGTTTTCTGTTGGGGAAAACGGCTGCGGAAACTCTTGTAATGCTTCAAACAGCTTACAAGGTTGATGCTTTGAGTCAAGCTCGGGTTTACGACTGGTTTTCGTAGTTTAAAAGGGGCGAAATGACGATTGAAGACCAACCTCGTTCCGGGCGCCCCTCAACTTCAAGAACTGACGACAACGTTGAAAAAATCAACACCCTAGTCCGTGAAGATCGTCGCCGAACAATTGATGAGCTCTCTAATATTTCTGGCATGTCATGGAGTTCAATTCAGAGGATTTCATCAGAGGATTTGCGCATGAGAAGAGTTGCAGCCAAATTTGGCTCACACTGCGTTGTCTGTGAGGCAGTTTTTGAGTAAAAACGGAATGACACCGATTACTCACCCGCCGTACTCACCTGACCTGGCCCCCTGTGACTTCTTTTTGTTCCCTAGGCTCAAAAAGAACATGAAAGGAAAACGTTTTGGGACTGTGGAAGAAGTGAAACAAAAATCGCTGGAGGGGTTAAAAGACATCCCATTATGTGAGTTCCAGAGCTGTTTGGATCAATGGGAAAAACGTTTAGACAAATGTATATTGGTTAATGGAGAGTACTTTGAAGGTGATAAAAATTTAGTGCAAAAATATTGAGAAATAAAAAAGTTTTAATGAAATTGTTGTTATTTTTGGGTCCCCCCTCGTACAGTGAGTGTAGAAGATATAAAAATTCAAGGTACAAAAATACAACTGCATTTTTAGCATTTGAGTTTATATTGAGCAATTAGTTTGTTTTTCAGTTGGTTAAGAGAGGAATGAAAGTAGTCAACATTAATACTATTTGCATCCCTCATAAGCCTTGATAATGGTAAGAAATAAGAATAATTGTTTATTACCTGAATAGGGTATTTCTTTCTTACACAGCACATTCAGATGGAAGTTCTGAAGAGTCAATATTGTTATTTAACAGTTTGTGTAAGAAAATAATTCCAAAATTCCCTCTCCTGTCCTCTAAACTTTCCATATTCAATATTGTAAGTCTACTTTCATAATCAAGATATGAGAATTTAAATCAATAGGATAAAAACCTGACAAATTTTTGTTGTACATGAGGTTGATATGATCCTTGTAAATAGGGGACCAAACACAGCAACCATATTCGAGAACTGGTTTAACAAGAGTTCAATATATTAATCTAAATCAATTTATATTTAGAAAATCTCTGGTAAATCTCAAAATAAAACGGAAAATTCTTAAGGCCTTAGATTTAATCATGAAATAATGCATATTAAAATTTACCTTGAAGTCAAGAATGATTCCTAGGTCCTTAATATGGTCAACTCTTTTTAGAGGTTGATTACTCAGAAGGTAATTGAAGTTAATTGGATTCTATGGAATGAGATACATGAGCATTTATCAAAATTTAAAGGCAAAGAATTAATGTTACTCTAGGAAAGTAACCTATATAGAAAAGGCTATAACAAATAGCAGTCAATAATGGAACTAATTGAAGTAAATATCTTAAGATCATCAGCATACAGCAAGAAATGGGAGAAATTACTTGAGAAATGTTATTTATGAATAAATTAAATAACAAAGGCCCTAGATGGAAGGCCTGTGTAACACCAGATGTGACATTATATATAACTGATTTAGATGAATTAATTTTAACATATTTTATTTGAGAGAGCTTCCTAGCCAGTGTAAGAGATTACCATGTATCCCAAAGATCTCCAGTTTCCTTGCCAACAAAGAATGATTAACTTCATCTTGCTAAATCTAGATAAATGATATCAGTTTGTGCCCTATTTTCCATCCACAATGAATTTTTGCAATGAAATCATATTTGTATTGATGCTTCCTCCCTTGTTGATGTCAATCATATTTTTTAGCAAAGAGTTAATTTATCAACCACAAGACACTCTTGGCTAAGCCAACTACAGTATTGGATGATGATTTTTTATATCATCCTTATCACCATTTTTAAAGATAGGGATAACACATGACGTTATCGGGGAAGACGCTAAAGAGTTATTCAACAAAACATAAAGAGGATATGCAAGAGATAGACCATAAAATTAGAGAATTTTTGGTGAGATATCATCAGGCACCAGACCATTTTTTAACATCAATACTCTTGATTTTCACAGAATTTCATTAACACTTACTGAGATATTTGATATTGAAATGGATCCATCAAGGATTAATTCAGGTATGTTAATTTGGTTTACCTTAGTGAACACAGATAAGAAATGTTCTCCAAACAAGTTAGCGATATTAGTATCATTATGAGCTCTCGTACTATCAAAAAACATACAGTTTGGAAGATGGTGAGATTTCTTAACAATGTTAAGAAATTTTTGGCTTAGTTTGAAATATTTTTCAAACATCAAAATTTTTCGAATATCGAACAACATTAAGTCCTTGGGGAAATTTCTTTCGTCAATTGGAAGATATTCAAATATCGAGCAAAATAGTTCAGTTTTCGAGATTTTCTGGCTTAAGTTGGAAGATTTTTTTATAAAAATGGGGCAAATAACCTTTTTCCGGACAATTGTTTGCTTATTTTGAAAGATTTATGAAATACCGATCTAAATAAGCCTTCTATTCTGGCTTATTAACGTGCGAAAATAGTCTTTGATTGGACTGACTTATTAAATAAGATTATTTAAATATTGAACCAAATATACGGAAGATCCCTAGGTTATTTAGGAAGGTTTTTGAAATGTGGAGCTAAATTAGACTTATTGCGTCGATTTTTTGATTGTTTTGGAAACGTATATTAAAATCGTTCCAAATAAGCCTTATTCAGACTATCTGAGTTATTTTGGAAGACTTTTGATAGACTTTCCAGATGACGTTTGGCTTATTTTGTATGATAATTAAAATAACCAGCTAAATATGTCTTTTCGAACGATATTTTGCTTATTTTGAAGGAATTTTCAAATATCGAGTTTATATACCCTTTATCCGGTCGATTCCTAGATTATTCTGAAATATAATATATTTCAGGTGGAGGGGCATGGATGGAGTGCAGAAAGAGGCTACGTAGCGAAAAGGAATCAGAAGTTAAAGATGAGGAAACAAAGAACTGATATTGCCAAGTATTCTTTTATAATTAAAGGGATCAAAGAATGGAATATGTTGCCTGAAGAGGTCTTCAAACCCTTACCTAAAAATAGAAAGGAGTTCAAAAGTAGATGCTTAAGTATAGCTAATTCGGTGGAGTGAATATTACTACTATATGTTTCGTATTATCTGAATAATTTTGAATGTGAAAAAGGACGATGGATGATGATATGGACTAAAAAGTAACATTATAAACTGTGACTGCGAACTGTAGTTTTTGAGATTAGGCTGGATGTATATGTTTAGTGGTTTATATGTGATGTATATATTTTGGTAGGGGGTGAATCTGTGAATTGGGTCTCTGTGAATGAAGCGTTCTGGTGTTCGAATCTTGTCTGTAGGTGGTGATGTTATTTTTGGAATATTTATCTGTGTAAAGTCTTATTTTCGAAGGCTTCAAATTTCGAGCTAATCAAGTAATTGTACTGAGATATCTTCTCTTATTTGAAATTCTTGGCAAAGATATAGCTAAATGTGCCTTTCTCAGAATTTCGGTTATGAAAAACCGCGTTTTATGAGGAAGAGCGATATAACTTTGGTATCATAAATTTTTATTTCTTTTACATGATGAAACAAAAGGGAGTTGTTTTTGTTGAGAGCTATAATTGAACCTTAATATTAAACCTTAATTTGAAAAGGAATCTTCTATAGTTTGCATTAGTTGCCACAACTACAGATATACAGGGTGTCAATGAAATCCATTTTCTCCATCTTCACGCAGCGGCGAATATTTTTATAGGAACTAAATATTGTTAGGTTATTAATATTAAAGGCTAAAAATTGGGAATTTTCTGTGGGGCAAGACTGAGAAATGGTTAATTGCTCATTGAACTTCAAATTGGTAAATTTTGCGCCCACCGGGAATCAAACCCGGAACCGCTTCCACCAGAGGCGTTTCTTTACAGTTACAATTTTTTTTAAATTTGCATCTAACATAGTTTTATGCATAATAAAGATATAATAAACTTTTCATACTCCCAACTCCAAAAATAGAATTTATTTGTGCAACATGTTCCCCTATCTTTAAAGAAATAAATAAATAAAATTACTGATAAGGTTAGCGAAGCATGTCGCAAGAATAAATTACTGTGGGACGAAAAGTACTTTAATATGGTCTTCCAAGTCTTTCCATATGTATTTCATAGGCCTTTCAAATAATGGTTCTCACTTTTTAAAATGTAGCATTTTATTCCTCCTCGAGAACTTGCGTATTTGCGTATTCGCCATAATTTTCCATTATCAATTCGTCCGCGACCGCCATTTTGTTATCATTTTTTAAACCACGTTATTCTGGAACTGAAAACGCAGTACTAGTGTCTCCCTCGGTGGTCGGGAATTGAACTTTCTTATCGCCTCATCCTCTTTGAAGGACTCAAATAATAAGCTGCTTGGAAATCGGATTATCAAAAGCGAAATAAATTGTTTCTGATGATCAGGTGTCTTTTCTTCTAAGAGTCTTACACAAATCGAAATTCTATATACCTCTCCATGACAACTTGAGCAATTTTTCTATTAAGGTTGCGGGTTTCTCATGTTTATTTGGTATACTTAAGCTTTACATGTCTTGTATTGTGATTTTTACACTTTATTTAAGTTATGTAATTGAAGGTTTCCCTGGGCCAAATAATGAGTTCCAGCAAAATTGAATACGAGAATCTCTACTTTACCCGCTGGAATAAACAACCAAGTACAGAAAGACGCAGCTTTTACACGAAACACAGACGCTCTACTTAAAAAGTGGATATTCTCATCGTTTGCTTCTCTCTCCTCTGGAATAAAATGATGAAGCAGAACAATCGCACTAAAAGAGTGACATCTGCTTTATCCATTTCGTCTTACGTATATTAAAAAGTCGCTTCTTTTTGTGGCAATCTCAAGTTCATCGAAAATAAGGAGTGTTTTTTGAGTCTCGGAGTGCCTTCTCACCACTGCTTTTAAAAAACCCGTTATTTTTTCTCTAATTGTCTATCAAGTAAAAACTGCTTCATCGTAGAGTGAAAATGACTAACATTAAGTAGTTCAGAAAACCATAGTTTAAAAATGATGATGAGAATGGGCGCGGGCCGATGTAAGAATGATAGCATGAAAAATTTTTAAACTATAAAAGGTTCGAATAAAAATTAATAATTATGTGTAATTTTACAACACTAAAAACTATAGAACTGATTTTAGCGAAACATGATAGAATATCTCTTCAAAATGTTTTAACAAAACGTCAATCGAGAAAAGGATTGCAAAATTCCATTAGATAAAAATGTGTTAATGAGCACACACAAAAATGTGTTAGTGAACAATTTAAACAAATGCCTTCATAAAAAGCTGTTTGAAGGAATCAACCTATTTCCTTAATTTGCAATGCTGATAGACGTTTTATGGTCTTTAGATGAAAATCAGTAAATATTGCGCATTGTCTACGTTTATAGTAGCAAAACTTTTAATACTTTCCTGTTATTATGGGTAGCCATCTATGTCTGTAATGGTTGTAATCTGAATTGTGAAAATCTACCAAATGGAATCTTTGCAAAAGGAACACCGAATGCTTTCTTCGCAGCCAATCACGCGTAGTTCTTGATATATCACTCCATATCTCGGCTCCCATCGCAGGAAATTAGATAATAATTTTTCCAATATTACTTGCATTTTCTTCCTCAATGATAGTCTCATAGAAATACATCTTTACGCTTTTTATTGTTCACATTATGCTTCTTAATAAACCCAAATCATTAGGTAATTGAACACGTTGATATTGACCAACTTTTTTACTATCTACATATGTACCCTGCAAGCCGCCTTTCGGCGTGTGGCAGGAGGTGCAAGCACCATGACTCTATTTTCTTAGTCGATTATTTTCGCGTATTGTTCTCGGAAAAAATGAATTCTTGAAACGACTGGTTCTAGCATCTATTTCTCTGATCTTTCTCGCGGTATCAGAACGGCCTATATAACATGGAGGGTGCATAATATCGGCTACATCTTCTATGAACTTGCTCTGTCTGAATTTATCTAGTAGAATTGAATCTCTGATTGAGCCATCTTTCTTCTAAAGATTCCCATCCTGCCTCCTGAAGCATCTGAGTAACACTTACCGATTTATCATAGCAATTTTGTACAAAGCGTATTGCCTTCCGTTGTATCTTTTCTAACTCGCGAATACAAGACTTTTGAGCAGGGTCCCATACACTGTTTTATAACAATTTTATCTAAATCATTCGACAGGCTTAATCTATCGTCATTACTTTTTATTTCTCTGTAAATAACCGTGTCGTCCGCAAATATTCTAACGTTACTATAGGTGTGTTTCTTAAGGTCGTTAATGTGTATTAAGAATAATAACGATTCGATTACGCTTCCTTGTGGGACGCCTGAGGTCACTTTGACTAGGTTGGAACTAATACAATCCAATACTACTCGTTGTTCTCTATCGGACAGGAAGTCTTTTTTGCGCTTGGGTTTTTGGTGCCTTGTCAAGTTAATATCGATATCTATAATCACAGCTCTATGGTCGGATAACCCATCGCATATTGATGCGCTACTTACACGCTCGGGGGTGTTAGTTAGAAAATGATCTAATATACTTAATTCCCTAGTTGGCTCCTTAACGATTTGATGTAACGAATTTTTTTGCATAACACTGAACAAAGTTCTACGTGATTCGGCCAATCGATATCCGGGAGATTAAAGTCCCCTCCAACAAAAGTAATGCTGTTATTATTTTTACGAGAATAAAAGTTAATTTCTTCATTCAGGCAATGTAAGACATGACGTGGAGAGTTGGGTGGTCGATAAAAAGCACACACATTTAAATTCGGCTTATTGATTTGAATAATTTTGCACCAAACGCTTTCGATGCTGCTATTTGAAAAAGTGTGTAAACTACTCTGAAGGAAACTTTTAACCGCTATAAATACGCCACCGCCCGTTCTGTCCTGACGATCCTTACGATATATTTTAAAATCTTTCGGGAATACTTCATAGTCGCAAATATCTTCTGTGAGCCAACTTTCGGTGCCTATAATAATATCTGAATCATTACTCCGAATGAAATGTTCTAAATCGGTTACTTTATTTTTGACGCTTCTACAATTTATAATTGCGATTGATAAATTATTAGTGCTGGGAGAAGCCCGAGAGTCGCATTGTGAATCATGATTATTTAACGTATTTGCTACTTTTTCCGCATTAATGAGTATTTGTGATTCACTTTTACCCGTATTACCTTTACTGGATAAACCCTTTAACCTAAAAAAACCTGCAGTGCTCAAAAATCCTATGATCCACCCCTCTCGCAGCAGCAGCAGTGTAGTGAACACCGGAGCTGTTCAAGGCGAGGGGGTGCGATTGGAGGGTCGGTCAAAGGTCAACGAAGTCAACTCCCGACAAGCTTCGCATTCAGTCCACTTATTTTCCTCCGAACGCGATGGTCGCAGTCGGTTCAATGCTGCAGATGGATAGCCGCACATCGATGCCAACCTCAGGTCCTCAAAAGAACGCAGAATATCCTCGGGAGCACAGACGTCGTTGACCCCAACATGGGCCACCGACCGCATCATTAGTTTTAGATTTGTATAATTTTGGTATGAATTAAAATAGAGTTGTAACCGTTGTCGACAATGGGGGTGATAATTAATGGTCGCCGCTTGCTATACAAGGCAGTGTAGATGCATAAGTTGTCTCCCAATTCTATTCGAATGTTTTGAATTCATATACCATGTAAAGTACTCCTTTGTTTAATTATTCTCTTCCTTACCCTCCACCTCATAAATAATTTCTGTGTTTCTTGGAGTAAATGTAATTAATTATCAAGAGGAAGATATTTGTTACTAAGAGAAAATTTAAATTAAACATCTGTTAAAAATAGCTACTTCTCCGCAGCTGTTACAAGGGTGGTCTGAAAAGGTTCCGACCCCAGATTTTTCAGAAATCTTCAGAAAATTTTCAGAAAACATGTCGAGAAATGGCGAAATGTCGGAAACTTTTCAGACCACCCAAGTAAAAATTGCTACTTCTCTGTATATACCTACAAATATATAGGGAATGCAAATTATAACCATTTTCCGTAAGGAATATCGAATAGAACTTTTTACGATGCACTAACGGGTAACCAGCAGAAAAATTCAGATTTTGACCCTAGATATCATAAGTTCGACGCCAGAAGGTCCCAAACATCCAAATTTTCCCATAAGGATACGTTGCGCCAATTATTGAAAAATATTTTCAGGTACTTTGCGGTAGGTTAGAGAATTCCGAAGGTCCCGCATGGTATTCTAAACTATAAAATGAGTTGAGACGTCAGGTGGGTCTCATCTTCAAAATGCACTGCGGCGATTTTTTAAGAATTTTTGAATCCATTCCCGATATCATTGAAAGGTAAAATCCGAAATGTGAACAGAGGTCTTCAGTTAATATCATATACGCAGTTACCTTAATGATCCTTGGTTCGATGCTTGGGCGTCACCCATACATTGAAGTAACGGAATCTAATTTTAGGATCTTATATCCTATACCTTAGGATACGATATTGAACTGAGACTTTGAAACCGGTCAGATACTTATCTAATATTATTATTCTCTTTTCTTAATATTAATGTTATTAATAATAACGGGTTCTGAATTGTCTTAATTGGCCCATATGAAATGTATGGCAGGAAATTCACATCTTTTTGTGAGATATTTTTCGAAATCCATTATGAGGCACGTGATCAGCGGTCATGAATATATTTTGAAAACACAATATATCGATTATCTTATTGTCTTTGGTTCGAAGCCAGGTGTTGCATTTTACCATACAATTAAATGGGAAAATCGGAATTACGTTTGAGCACCTTCCCGATATGATATCGACTTGATATTCAACATAAAGGTGTCATTACTTAACAGGCGGCGATGTAAAAGACCTTGGTTCGATACCAGACATTTTCCCCTTTATGCGCTTAAGCGAACGTAGGAATGCAATCTGTTTCGAAGGTAATCGGACGTTTAGATAAATATTCACCAATTATCTTGCAGTATTAAGAACTTTTACCCGTTATAATCTTGCCATTTCTAGAATTCCGCATAACTTTTTCTCTCCCCTTTTGTATATTATACTCTCCAATTCGGGTACCTCTAACTTTTGCGTGAAAACGATTAAAATACTGCATTCTATGTAGCAGTAATTGTGATATAAATATCATCCTCTGTGAATAACCAAATTAATAAGTGTCTGAATCACTGAAGAACCAAGAATGGACCAAATCACCGATTGCCACACCCTTCTTTGCCTTCACACGTGATTGGCACACACTATTGGGTGTCCGTGTTGCATACATGTGCGGAGGATCAGTCAATGTATGCGACATCCATCACAAGGTAAAAACTTTGCAGTAGCACTTAAAATATTAATTTACAATATATCTTTAAAAAAACACCAAATAGTAACTAAATAGTATGAATGTTTAAGACCATTTTATGCATAAACAGGAGAAGCTTTTAATCGATAATTACTAACATTACCATATAAAAAGAAAAACTAGCACAAACTCAGCGAGTTAAACTAAATGAAAGAGATAAATTCTAACATTTCTACTTTTATATGAAATTTTATTTTTGACTAATAATTATAACTAGTCTCTAACTAATCGCACAAAAGAAGTTCCTAAATTGTCGCTTGAGGTCAGTATGACCCAAATTTCTTTTTACTCTAATTGTTATCTTCCTAACTATTTTTGCTATATATATATATATATATATATATATATATATATATAGCAAATTTACCATAATTTAACCGAGTGCGAAAAAATAAAGACAGAATATTGGTGGGCTGGAATTCCCTGAGCGTGTATGCTATAAAGTTAAAAAGCAGAATTAAAACCATTCCAAATCGTGAATAAAACATCAAAGCTGTTTCTTCCTCAAGAAAACCCATTTTTCTCTTCGGAAAATATTGAACGCAGTGGACATATTTTGACGGAAAGTAGTTTCTATTTTAAGGAAATTCACCCGCTTATGCAAATGAATTATAAATCGAAATTGTGTTTAACGTATTGAATCGTTTCGAAAGCTTCTTTAACTTAATTTACGGGTAACGGGGGCGGATAAATAAATCAACGGTGTATGGGCAGTTGTCCCGCAAACTCACTTGTTCTTCGTTTTGGACTCATAGTCGCTCTTTTGAGATACTTTGGACGATAGCTAATCGACAGCATCATCAGATAACATATATTATTTTGGTCAACTGTTTCTAATCCGCAATATTTTCTCAGATAAAGGATTTTTAAATTTTATTTAGCCTTACGAACTCTGACGTTTACGAATTTAGTATTGTTTTAAAACGATTGGAGAAATTTCATCTTGTAGTAAGCTATAAAATATTATTCATGGTGAATTTTGTCAGAAGATTCAACTAAGTAAAGGCGGAATGAATGATTCATTTTGTTTTTAACTAGAAAATATTCCAGTTTTACTGTGGGATTAAAATAGACTCTACAGAAGAGAATATGTAATATCGTTCAGATCAAATCAGGAGGAACAAATGGGTCTTCGCAAAATCAAGATAAACGAGACGATAGTTGTGATCACACAGCCATTTAAATGCCCCTTTCCTTCCACCACTTCATTTGCTGCGGCGAGTAATCTTGTATCTTCAAGGAGGTCCATAGCTATCGTCATCTCCCTCTGATGCGAGCAGTGCATAATTAAGTTTAATGATTAAAATGCAGATAAATTTATTTCATTCTGGCCAATAAGTAACGGCATGAATGATAGTCATGACGTTGTCAAAACGGTTCTAAACATAGCCAATAATCGTATTATTGCGTATAGATGATTGAAATGATTAACAAAATTATTCTATAGAAGAGTAACTACAACAATCTGAAACATTGTCAAAACGATTATTTCCCCCCCGTGAAAATTCTACTGTGGCATTTTTATCGCCCACAGTGTGGCATATTTACCGTGGCATTTTTACCGCGCACCAGTGGTGTCAACTGGCATTCTCAGTGGTCATATATGGGTTGCTCTTATGCACTGTCCTCACGTCTGCTGTTTAGTTTCGGCCATTCCACTGTGTTGGGTTTTATCCAGCGTAGCTCGTTATCAGTGATCAAGGACCAGCTTTTTTACCACTGCTTTGATTTTTATTACATTTTGAGGGCCTCCCATTTCTTTTTCACTATTAACTGCACTGTCTGCTTGCCATCTGTCCTTTGCAAATGAATGTCCATTAGAAAGATCTATGGGCACTGAGTGAGTCTGTAGAAATGCAAAGTGGTTAATTTTTGGGGTTATCAATGTAGATACTGCAGAATGGGATGATTGCTGAATAAATGCTGATGATTGGGCTGGTACTATATGCACCAATCTTAACTGGTTATGAGGAGGTTCATATAAAAGCTGTTCTGAAAGAGTCGAGCTTTGACTAAATCAGTGCCCTGCAAATTAAAGGCACGGTCATCTGCTGAGCTTAGAAAACGTAAAATATTTAAAATCTTTTTACATTTGTCCTTCAAGAAATATATGTGAAATTCCCTATTCAAATTCATGTCTAAAAACATTCCCAAACATTTGACTTTCACAAAAGGTTCTCCCAACCCGGAGAAATGAGTAAATTATGTTTTTTTCATAGGAGAAGCCAAATTCTGAGCTTATTCATTGTCAACTAGATTTGTCTCTCAGCTGAATTTTAAAGGCCTGCATCTGCGAATAGGCAGGCATGGAGAGGACACATCGTTTATTGCTATAACTGAGCCCTGCGGGATTCAATTTCCTTGAATGTCAAAGTTGGTTGCCTATCCGTACTCTAAAAGGCCTTAAGAAAGTTTGATATAAAAATGGTTTCCGTGGAAATTCCATCCCTGCAATGTCTCTAAGATCTTAAAACGCCTTTTTCAATATCAAAGAAGGACCTATTTGTGAAGGAGAAATGCACTCAATGAAAGACCATCGAAAACAAGACTGCCTATTGCAGAGAAGGTTGAGGTTTTCGAGACACCAAATTAGCCATCTACCATTCACCATTGCAAAGACAGAAAAAAATTGGACGATAAATGGGTGGAGAAGACACGTGTGCTTAGAAATCCGGATTATTAGGGATTCACTCCAACTTTCAGGGAATACCTTTTCCTCCTAGGCTTGGTTGAAAGCAAATCCTTTCCTTAGAAAGAGGTCACCTATGGAGGCGTCTCGTTATTCATGGATATGGGGGTCTTGAATCTCTCAAATTTAGGATATTTTCTTCTGTGCAAACGTGTTTGGTACTAGTTTGGCAGGAGATGTGATGACATTTATTTTAGGGGCCGATGGTTTGGAATGATTACTGCCCATTATAGATTTCACTTTGTCCCACACTTGAGAGTTCTATGCATAGTTTAGCAAGGAGGACTTTTTAGCTTCTTTTATGTCTTTTCTTTCTTTTATTCTAAGTTTTCTTAAGGTTCTGAGCAGTAGAATACATTTTTGAAAAGCCTTTTTCCTCTTTCGGATTGCGATAAGGATTTCCAGAGGACATTGAAATGTTTTCCAGTTTAAATAACGCTCATAGTTAGAGCCTAAATGTTGTGCAGTAATCCTTTTACAGGGTCTTGTTTGAAGTGTAAGCTCTGCTCTCGTTATAAATCATGTTTATGGAGTATCATGACATTATTTTCCACACTATCAGGAGGAAGTGATAGCTTCCGCAGAGGTCGTCATTCACAGATATTGTAAAGAGTGGAGATATTGTGTTTGTAATTACTGAATAAAGGAATATTCACCATTAAAAGCGTTAAAATGGGGTTTCTCTAGCTTATTAAAATCAGGTTAAAATCGTTTAAAAAGTTTTCTATGAGTTTACCCCGACCATTATGATCTGGCATAGTATCAGCCTAGATAGCGTTGTTTGCATTAAAAATCAACCATTACAATATATAGTTTAGGGAGCTGTTGAAGCGTGTCTCTCGTAAATTGTGGAGAGAATAAATTGCAAAAGGTGATATCGTGACTGCTGGAGGGGAGCAGCATTCCATCCAGACTTAACACACGTCCTTTCTATTGGCGATGGGTCTCCAGCGAAAGGTAAGTTGACTGATCATGTCCTTTTGCTAAGGAGAAGACATAACTAGGCTGACCTCTTCACTCTTTCTTTCCTCAGCATATTTATTTTATTTCTATTTTGCATTAATTTCGCCATTCCATTTAAGGTCAATCCTAATTTTATCAATTCTCTTTCGTACTTTTAATTTATCTATAGGATTCCCTGGGATAGTCGTGGCGCGAACAATATTGGTGCAGGAAAATTCGAAATATTGCCGAATGAGTGAACTCCTCGAGGTTAGCCATTGCAGTGCCACTGTAGTGAGAGAGACATCAAAAGAATATTAGAAAATAAATAAATGGATAATCGGATAAAATAAGTACGTTAAAACCCTCCTATAAATTATGTTGTTGGATATTATTCATCTACCGTCACAATTCTCCATATTGTGGTGTGTCCAGTTATCTGGCAATTTTCATTTTGCTGCTGTAGCTTTTGCAGGGGTAGCAGACCAGAAGGAAGTGGATCTGGCTGGTATTTTTATCACCCTGGCGGCTACTGTAACAAACAAGGTACTTTTTCATTGAGGATGTTTTAAATTCTCTTTTAGCCTCTGTAAGATAGTTTCTGAGACTGTAAAGCCTTTTTTTGCCACATCTCTTCTTCCGTATAGTCAAACCTCTTGAAACTGAAACACGTCATTGTGTTTGGCCTTGTTGGGACGTAGCAATTCTGTCTCAGAAAATTTTAGGATTAGGTTGGGGTTATCCCGACGAGATTTAATGCTTCCTCCTCTACCATTCCCTCTTTCTTGCCCTCACTTCAATATAATTTAGCGTTCTACTTTTGCAGTTGCCATTTTGATCTTAATTGTTTGTTTGCTGTCCTCCATTTCTTAGGCATTTTGCTGAACTCCATCCTTTCTTCGCTATTCCACCCGCTGTTACATTAGAATGAATCATTTAAGTCAATTCATCCCTACGGAGGATTGATGGCCTTATTCTTCTAATGTTTACATTTTAATCACAAATTTATAGATCGAATTCAAGGTGAGGTGGAAGAAAAGATCATTTGAGCCAAACCTCGCCAATGAAAGGATCAATAATAATATTTTCTTATTATATAAAATTACTATTCTTCAAGAAACAAATAAAATCCTTTCATTCCATTACGGAATCCGTTTCTTCCTAATTAGTTTCTTCCATACTTTTGACGTTGACGAATGCATGCCACTTTCAATTATCTCAGCCGTTCAGCTTCCTGAACTTTAAACGTCTTTATCTGGAGAATATCTCAATGAGAGATGCGAATCTCTATTCGGCATCTGCGAAATGAACTCATCAATTCTGAGATCCTTTTCAGCGGACTCATTCAACGAATTCACAGGAAAGGCACTGTCCAATGTAAGTCGCCTGAGAACGAAATGGAAATACAGAGAGAAGAATAGGAGAACAGTTTTGGATGAGTGATTGAAAAAACCGAGGAGAGCCGTTTGTCAAATCAGAATTGCATTTACATCTACATCTACATATATACCCTGCAAGCCGCCTTTCGGCGTGTGGCAGGTGGTGCAAGCACCATGACTCTATTTTCCTAGTCAACTATTTTCGCGTATTGCTCTCGGAAAAAATGAATTCTTGAATCGACTGGTTCTAGCATCTATTTCTCTGATATTTCTCGCGGTATCAGAGCGGCCTATATAGCAAGGAGGGTAGTAATTTAAGTCTCTGATTGAGCCTTCTTTCTTCAGAAGGCTCTTTACCGCGCTTCATCCGAAATTTTTATTTTCAATTTCGTGCAATTTCCATTTTCATTTAGGGGATCATCATTCCATTCTCTACGTCATTCTTTTATAAAAGAGAGTGATTCCCAGTAAATAACCGGGGCAAATAGTTGTGTAAGAAAAGAGCCAATAGTTATTTAGATTTTACTTTCCGATTCTTCCCCTCCTCTCCTACACACTACAGTTACAACATTTTTAAATTACTATATATTCAATTAATCAGTGTCAATTACAGTGAACACTCGATTCTACGCCTTATATAGCCTTTTCTTTTTGAAGTAAAAGTTATTAGTAATAACAATTATCGTTCCTTTATTTTAGAATATTCGCATCGAACACGTACAAGGTGTTTCAAAACTGAAAAACATGGATTCCAGGTTGGATGTTTAATTACCGTTTTCTTCAAGATAATTTAAAAATCAAAATACGCAACTAAGCAGCTTTATTTATCCCGACCGAGAGCATAACATCGAGGAAAACGTGACTGTTGAGGGGATGAAAATGTTATTTTCGAGTGCAACGCTGATTCAACATTTTGAGAATTCCCGTTAAAATTCCTATACAATTAATGTATGCCGCCCGATTCGAAAGTAGTCGTCTTCTAAAAATTAGTTACATTTCAATGGAGATATAAACTGTTTAAATAATTTTTATCTATTAATTTAGTGATGTGACTGTAGAGGAATATCTCACTCCATTTTTGTGAGAAACCTGCGAGATTTTTGAGTGAGAATCCACAGATGAATTTGGATTACGAATTCATATTCAGACGTGAGATCCAATCGACTGCCTCTATCATTTATCAAAAAAACATGTTCAACTCATCTCTTCTCTACCCAAACTCTTGGCATCCAATAAAGGCAATTATCCACATAGTTTTACTGCTTTTGTCCAATTGGATCGAACCGTTCAACCTTCTGAAATACAGTACGTAATTTCTATCATTTTTCTTTCATTCTACTTCACAGTTCCTTATTGGAGCTATCTTTGTCTCTTGCTTAGCTTCGTCATCCAGCAAAATAGCACCGCAAATTTATTATTAAATATATTTTAGGCTAGATATAATTTCAATATGATACTCATTGATCAGTAAATTAACTTCCCTCGGAAGTTTATTTACATAAAGTGTGTCTTACAAATTTTCGTATCAAAACGAATAAGGAAAACAGCCACTTAAATTAGTATTCAATTTATCAGATATCGATTCGGGTCGATAAAAATAATATTTCCATTCGATCCAAAATTTTGAATATTCCTCTAATTAAGTAAAATGTGTGTGTTCTGGGCGAACTGTCCTTTTAGAAGCTTTGTAAGTATTACATCGCTTTGTCATATCTATGAGTTTCTCTTGCTCTTATGACAACTTTCATCCGAATTATATATAATGAAGAGACATAATTATGCTCCTTTAAAAAATTAAAACTTTAAAACCTTCATATAAACTCTAAGTATCATACTCTTAATTAAAATGAAATAAAATAGATACTAAAATTCAATTTGATGAATTAATCGATTCTAAAATTGCATCGTTACATTGTTTCGTGTTTTGACCGCAACAATAAAAAATACATTGCTTCATTTTGGGAACCGAAAATTGGAACGGAATAAACAACGGTTCCAGAATTTCATTATTAATCGGTTCAGATTGCTTTTTTGCTGCTTTCGGTTCGATGAGAATCTTTAGTAAAGCGAGCTGTCTTTCGCTTAATTCCCATCATTTGAAGTGATGGAATGCGTCGGTCATTCATGGCATAACTGAACGAGGCAAGCGATTTCATTTAGTCCAATCTCCCGGGACACATGCTGCCCTCACTCGGCGAATCCAAAAATCATTCTGTAGCTTTAGAGTTTACTTCGCTGGATTCGCTTCGTTTAAAGTTAAAATTAAGGAAACAAAAGACTGATGTGGTTCTGAATGGAGGAGCATGGAACATGTTAGCTGAAGGGTTCTTCTTACCGAAAACAAATGAGCTTGGAAAAATAAGTAAATATTCCTGATTCAATGTGAATGTATATATTTAATAATATTGTACTTCATTATAATACAGCAATCATAATGTATGCTATTGCATATGATATAAGGTTACAATGAATAAATATAAGTTGCCAAGATCATACAACTTTCGCATGGGAAGTAATATCAACATTTGATTTCCCGTAAAAATTTATGTAATGGGGTTGATGGAAATGTTGAACTTTATGGGGGCAATAAGTATTATAACTTTGTATTTAGGAAATGCTGTAAATATGCTGGCTACATGTAAGGTCAGGAAGTGCACGAAAAATATGTATGTAAAATGTTTAAGATACTTTGGACTGACCTGAATTTTGTCACATTTCAACAATATTTAGATTAATAAATAATGGCAATCCCCCGTCAGCACAACAACTTAAAATATCTTCTATTAAATATAGCTAACTCTCCGGATATACCTATTTATAGGGGATACAAATTCTGACCATGTTCCACAAGCGCCGTCGACGTCAGATTTTTACGACATACTGACCCCACCCCGTAGATGCCAGAATAATGCAGAATTCGACGCTAGGTGTCATGGGTTCGATACCAGAATGTCCCAAAAATCGCAATTTTCCCATAAGAATGCATTGCACAGATTTTTGAAAATTATTTTGAGGCACTTGTCGATAAGATAGAGGAACCAAAATCTGGAAGGTTGAATTTGAGGTAGTCTTCTATATTACGAATGGAAGAAATGTTACAAAATGATCGTGAGTTCGACGCCAGGTGGATGCAAAATTCTTCCATAAGAAATGCATTGCTGCAATTTTTGACACTTTTTTTCAATGCCGTCCCGATAAGCTGGAAGGATAAAACCCGGAATGGTGAGAGAGGCGTTTGAACACATTCTTTCATGAATTTCACCGTTCGTCTAGTGGTCCTTGGTTCGATGAGAGACGGTCATTCCGATTCCACCATGCATTTCAAACGGGGAAAACGGAATCTTATTTTGGGACCTTCCCGATAGGATATTGAATCGAAACTTTGAAACAAGTCAGAATGGCACTTACCTAATATTAATATTTTATTTTTTCTCAAGGAAGGGTCCTGAGTTCGACGCCAGGCGGTCTTATGCGCGATATTTTGCTATCCGTTTTGAGGCCGTTCTCGATGTTATAGAGCAATCAAAATCATGGTGTTTGCAGATGAGATGGTCTTCCATAGTACCAAAGGAAGAAATGTTACCAAATGACCGTGTGTTCGATGCCAGGTGGGCTCGAAATGCTTCCGTAAGAAATGCATTGCTGAAATCGATTTTTTTCAATGCCTTCCCGATATGCTGGAAGGATAAAACCCGGAATGGTGACAAAGGCGTTTGAAATCCTTCTTTCATGAGGTTCACCGTTTCTCTAGTGGTCCTTGGTTCGATGCAAGAACGTCATTCCGATTCCACCATGCATTTCAAACGGGGAAAACGGAATCTTATTTTGGGACCTTCCCGATAAAATATTGAATTGAATCTTTGGAACAGGTCAAAATGGCACTTATCTAATATTAATATGCTATTGTTTCGCACGATCGGGTCCTTAGTTCGTCGCCAGGCGGTCTTTTGCGCGAAGTTTTCAAAATTGATTTGAGGCATTACTATTAGTACTTGGTGCGATACTGCATTCAACTGATAGCTTGCAGTATGCAAGCAACTTTTACTCGTAAATTTCTAAATGCATTATTGATCAATTGAATTTTTGCTAAGAGAAGTGAAGACGCTTGTTACTAAAAGAATTAATCCCTAAAACGACTTAATCTAGCACCAATTTCTCTTACTTTATCCTCATTATCGGATCTGCCGAAGTAGCAGCATAATATCAATTAAGTCCTCTGTAAACGTGCTGTCTCTAAATTTATCAAGCAATCATCCAGTCGCCTTCCTTCTTTGAAGAAATTTGCGTCTGAGAACATCTTCGTACCTTTTTCCGCTTTCACCTGCAATTCCTAGAGTTCACGAGTAACCGTTTCATCCGCCGAAACCCATATACTTGCCGTGTATTCAAGATGGACCAAGGTGAAATTACATCGCTCACTTCTCATCGCATTTACCGACAATACGCTTTATAAAGCCGAGCTTTTTAATTGCTTTTCCGCAGATTTTTCGGGTGTGTTCTCCAGTTTAAGTCAAGAGTAGGAGTTATCCCGAGATATTCAACCGATTCGACTACATTTATTTTCTACGGGTAACTCTGAAGTAATTTTTTCTTTTCCAAAAATCAACTAAGAAGTATTAGTATCCACATCGAGCTCTAGTTACCATTTTTGGCACAACATTTGTATAGTAACTAAAATGTTTGATAAAGAGACACGATCTCTTCCTTTTCATATTTCTTTATAGATTACGGCAAATATCCTCACATTACTATCTATATTTTCGCTCGTGTCGCTAATCATTAGGAATAAAAGTGGTTCAATTAAGTTGCCCTGAAGTAACTTTGACTTTGTTCGAAATAACCCCATAAGTACTATTTGTTGCTGCTGTTCCTAAAGAAAATCCTTAACCCAGTCAATTACTTCTTTATTGATTCCCGCTAATTTTAATTTGTAAATTAACTTAAGTTCGTCCACTTGCTTCCTACTCTAGAAATACTTGAAGATGTCGTGAACGAATAGCGCAAGTTGTGTTTCGCATGATCGCGACTTTCTGAAACCGTGTTGGTTCTTACTGAGGTAACGATTATTATCTAAAAATCTCATGAGTGAGTTGACAACGATATGTTCCATAACTTTTCCTGATAGCGAAGTTAATGAGATGGGTCTATAATTTCCTGGATCATCTTTTAATCCACTCTCAAAAACAGGTGTGGCATTTGACAACTTCCAATTCATTGGGACAAGAACTTCGTTTATTGACTTGGAAGATATAATTTTGAGATACGGGGCAACGTTCTCTGCCAGTTCCCTCAATACTCTATACCTTCTGGACCTGACGATGTACTAGGCTTAGTTTTACGCAATGATCCTATCTTCGGTAAAAGGTGAGCGATAACATTTGGAAAGTATGTCGCGAAAATCAGAATTAAGTAAATAACGAGGTGGCGACTTTGAAGATATAGTAGGAAGAAGGTTGGTGCAATTCGGAATAGAAATAAAACTCTTCCCGTTACATTTTTCTCACTCACGCTAAGATGTTACTTAAAAGAGAGGCAAAAGAGATATATCCTAAATTACTTTGTAACGTTCATAAGTCCTTAGACTTAGTATCCTGATAAAGATTCCAGACCGTTTAGTTTTTATAAAAAATCTTTTCTCACTAATCATTATAAGTAGCTTTTAAGAAGAATCACACTCAAAATAAATGCATTGAGAATGTTATTAAAATAATAATACACTATACTTCGTTGTGAGGAAGAAGTAGGAAATTATAGAATTCATAACAATGGATGATAAACAAATGAAATTCGTAATCACTTTCATGAAAACATGCTTGATTCGACTTGACACTACTTGAAGATATTCTCGTAAGAAATTGTACAATCATAGATAAAGCTCATTCATTTTGGATATTTATAAATAGAGAGTAAAATTCGTTTAAGAGGCGGTCCCTTTCACAGGAGGTCCATCCCAATCGCCTCATTTTTCACCTAAACCACTTTATTATTTGGAGAGTGACGATCCTTGCTAAATATGCTTCAGAAATGGTGATTAAAGATGTTCTATTTTAGCAGAATAATTTTATCTAGGGAGAACCAGACGATTTCCATGCTTCATTGCCTAAGTGAGAGTAGTACTTTCCTCCAAAGGGAAAACAAAGTGTTATTGCCTTCTCCTTCTGCACCCAGTGCAAATAAATTCAGGACGGCCTCACTTCTCGCAGACATAAAACTGATCTCCCAATGTGGATTGCTGAACCAAATTTGGAAAATAAGTCGATCAACAAATTACCACTCAATCTAATTTTCGAAGTCTTTGAAAAATCACAAAAGAAATAGAGGAAGAAATGAAGGAAAAAAATACCACCGTTGCCTCAACACAGGAATAATCTTTCTTTCAATTTCTGTTTTATGATGTGCTTCGAAGGATTGAATTGCATTTAAAATAAAATCACGCTGACTAAAAAAGAGGTTATTATGCGGTAGTATCGAATCGTTCTTTATACAATGTCGCTTAAAAGTTGAAAATATGATATACACCTTAAAATGTTTTAAGTTTAGTTAAGTTGGTAACACTGCTTCGATACAATTCGCTTCCACCAAAATTTAACTTAATTCTAAACTTTTAATGAAGAGGTAAGAAAATCAGGATTATGAGAAGTTAACCGAAATATTATATATATGAGTAGTTAGGTTCATGTACCCTCTACTCAGAGCCCTCTCCTTCACTTCCCGGTGACTCATCCCATCCCTTAAGTCATCTAACATCATTTTCTGTCTTTATCTATCCCTCTGTCTTCTCCATAACATTCTTCTTTCTACCACTTTCTTCAGCAATTCTTCTCCTCTCTATATCTTACCCACCCATTTCTTTTTTCGATTTCTAATTACTTCAATTAACACCCTCTTTTCCCCAATCATCTATAGCACCTCCTCATTTGTTATTCTATCGACCCAGCTTACTTCCTCCATTCTATCCAATACTCACATTTCAAAAGCCTCTATTCTGGCTCATTTAGATTTATAAAATTGTGGCTCCCATTGGGAATAGAACTCGGGAACACTTTAAAGTATAAGCGAAGATGTTTCCCACTCGAGAAATTTCGTTTAGTTGAGTGTCAGCGGGATTTTTCTGGAAAAGGAGACACCTCGTGGCCAGGTGAGTAAACAAGGGCACTCATGGGAATAACCCTAAGGTTTGTTCACACACTGACTCTCTCCAAAGGAAATCAGATAAGTCACCGCTCTAAGTCATTAGCGAGTAATGGAGTTTTTGTGTGGAGTGAGGCTGAAGATTATTTATTTATTTGTTGACTTTTCGCCGCTGTGATAATGTTTATTGTGCTCTGGCGAATACCCATAATGGTAAACAAGAATCACAATACTGTGTGAGCTAAAATAAAAGTCATACAAACATGGCTATGTCCACTAAAGACTGCACTATATGCAATTTATTTGATAAAACGGGAAGTGTTTTTTTTTTAGATCATTCAGAGTTACTAGCAAAGCTATTTGGAAGAAAAATAGATAATTAAAAATCAATCTTTATAGATATATATTTGAAAGTAGCACATGCCAATACATCTTTCATTGGGACCGCCCTATAAACGCATGGGCCACGCTATAATGATTACTCTCTGAGGATAAGATAATGAAAACTACGCTCACACAAAATAAATTATTACGGAACAGTAAAATGAAGAGAAAAATCATTACCAGTCACAAATAAAAATTAATTTTCAAAATATATAAAAGAGCAGGGGAATTAGAAATGCGAAGATACAAAAAAATTATCGTAATTGAAAATAGATCTAACGCAACTATTTAAAAGACAAAAGAGCATCTGTTCACAGGTTAAATCGTTATCGGTGTTAAACATAACTCTAGTGGTAGCTATACGATATATTGTGTTATCACACATTAATATCAACAGATTAGGATAATTACAGAGTAAAAGATATACAATTGTAATATAGAGTACTAAAAGGTACACACACACAGATATATATATATATATATATATATATATATATATATATATATATATATATATATATATATATATATATATATATATATAATTTTTAATAAAGTTACAAGTGTCATGTAGTTCATAAATCCATAAATATGCATATTTATAAACAAAAAACACAATATGTATGTTAATTATGTCAATAAAAGTAATACAAAATACGTGAATCCACCTAAAATAAAATCAAACAATAAGTCTTATTATAGAAGATAATTGAATTACCTACTAAATAAGTTTGCTTAGCTGGAAGAGGAAGATGATCCCATAGAAGAGGAGCTATTTAATGAAATAATGTAAACTGTAAGCTAGGTTGGCTATAAAACAGCCCTGGAATAAAATGATTAAATTATATAGTCTTGGAGTAAACTTAGAATTGATAAAATAAGAAAGCAGAAGGCTTATTATTCATTGATGATTACGATTTAATTATTAAACTTCAGTTATCATAAACTATGCATGTGCTACTTTGTATTATCATGTATTATCGGAATGTTATGAACCCATTATTAAAAAGATGAATGTGTTTGCGAGGAATCGCGTGTCGAAGACACCGATTATTGATTCATAAGTGAAAGGAAGTTGACGCACTTACAGCGATTAAATAAAATCTCGTTAAAATAAAACGCCTATATTGGGAGCGTGAATTAAGTCAGCATAATAATAGACGGCGTTCTGAAATGAAACGAGTAACTTGTGAATGGAAGACCTGTGCTGTTGCATTGTTCCTTATTCCCAAAAATGAATGATGCGATTGGTTATCGATGTTATTTCAAGAAAATATTATTATTATTCTTATTAAATCCTATATTCGTGAGGTTAGGCCTCTCCCACCTTATCTCCTATGTCATATATATTTTTGATAAAAAAGTAAAAAAAAAAATAGATTGAAAACCAAAGGAAAGAATTTGTGTGAAAAAAAATTTCGCAAGCGAAGGATGATAGCGTTTTACGTTTGCAAACACAAAAAAAGTGAAAATACACGAAAGTAGAGAGGATATAGCAATAGTCGTTTATTGACATAACGCATTTATATTATTTTCACTAATAACATTGAAAGTTAATAAGTTGCTTGTCATGGAAAAAAATAATATAATTATAGCAACGAATATCAGATTAATATTAGAACATCGAATGCCCCACTATATATATACCACATTACATTATTATGACCCAAACATAAATTCCTAATTTTACAATTATTATTCTATATCAAGAAAGAATACCTCTTTCGCAAAACATTTTGAACATGTAACTATTACAATCCACCATAGAAAGATGCACATTATATCACCCCTCCATATATGCAATAATCTATCTAATAGAAAAGTAAGGTATTCAACATTAACAAAAGAGACGAAGAAGTAAAGCTATGTGTTTTTAACGGGGATCGGTTCAAACAGTTCGAGAGATGTAATTGTATAATATTTTACGGACGCACCACTTCTATTTATATGTAGTTTTCAAGTCGAAACCATTACGTGGGATGCACAACCTATATTAATAGGGCCTATGACTTCGTCATTCCATGTCGCATATCACCCAAATGGGAAACCATCAACAAAGGTGAGATTTCAATCGCAACAGTCATAAGTTCAATCTCCGTAAATTCTGTCCAAATTTTCGCAT
The DNA here is from genome assembly GCA_036926295.1 of Pachydiplax longipennis. Taxonomy (NCBI): domain Eukaryota; kingdom Metazoa; phylum Arthropoda; class Insecta; order Odonata; family Libellulidae; genus Pachydiplax; species Pachydiplax longipennis. Next base: position 3,355,286 of record JAVFKF010000024.1, on the reverse strand, counting down.
AAGAATATCTTGGGGCGATTTCCGGAAAATTTTCAGCTCTCAATCCCGAAAGGATAGGTGCCAATAACAATCGATCGACAGAAGTAGAGATTTCGTTAGGTGAAATGATATTTTCCAGAATGATTCTGGATTTAGGAAGAAAGAAAGTAGAGACAGAGGCTTGTTTGCGATTCTTCCATAAATTCACAGAAAATAGGTTTGCGGAGAATGTAATCGGTATTATGCGTCCCACGTACTATTTCAGACAATTGCGTTAAATAAGACTAATATATGCCAACACAAATCGATTTAACTGCTCTCTGCGAACGAACAAACTAGCTCAAGTATTATCATCCCCTGAAGACGCCGAGAGTCAATATATTTATGTAGATGTAAACGCATTCAAAATTCACGCTGGCAACCAGTGTCGCCTCCAAGTGAATTTCAGGCCAACTATATACAAAACAATTGACACAAGAAATTCAGCCAAACACTAGAATTATTTTCCTTACTTAATCGAGTTGAATATAGGTACTCATTTATTCTTGAGGGATTTTTAATTATTAAAGTTTTCAGCAACCGCCTCTTGCTGCCCGGATTGGACAGTTTATTGAGTTCATGTGTTCAAAATTCATTTCAATCGATTCTACTTTCAGGTGATACTTGCATCCCAAGTTGCATTGAGAGAGGGGAGTGAAGAAGCAGCTACTTGTCTAGGATAGAAGTGGTCGACTAATCGATCGTCGAGAATCATTCGATCGATCGCAAACGGTAATCGAAAATACTGTTACCACTAAGTAATTTTTGTCGATTCGAGTAATGATATTTATAATAAATCTATGTTCGATTAAATTGACTCTAAAGTTCCAAAGCTTCGATAAAATGTAAAATACGTCTCAGAGACTCCTAAATACAACAATTAATCATTTTTGCTTCTACAATTACCAAATTTTGTTTCTCTTATGACTGGTTGCAGGAACTGTACATATATATATATATATATATATATATATATATATATATATATATATATATATATATATATATATATATCAGTGAGTATAGAGTATTTATTGAGTATATATATATATATACTTAATAAAGTTATTAATCTTATAAGTCATGGTAACCAGTCGTTGCAGGAACGCTCAATAAGTTTATGAGTCCTATAACTTATCGGACCAAATCAGCGGGCTCAAATCACTTATAAGTTCCATGAGTATTAAAAATGGCGGATAAATAATCACCTGCATGGAAGATTTAATAGGTGAGGAAATATTTTAGTAACAGAAAAAGTAAATTCAATAGAAATTCGCAGGTCACATAGCTCACAAATCGTATCGGTAAATATTCGCGAGAGATATTGCACGCTGTGAAGATTGATTCTATTTTTATTTAAATAGGGGCTGCGGCTTTTTAATTTGATATTATTGCTGTTATACAGTTCAAGCTATGCCGAGCTACGAAAAAAGATAGCCGTAACATGTTTACATTTCTGTTAGAGCTTGCTAGAGTTAAATAAATTAAATATCTTATATGTTATCTTCGCTTTCCATGGCTGTGTTGAAAATCGATTGAGTATCATAAGTCTACAGATATTTAACCTTACGGAGATCTCAGTGGTGAGCTTGAATAATTTCTTACTTTTATTACCAACGATGAAATGCGAAGACGTGGAATGACATAGTAACAAAATGAGAAACTTTGTAATTTCCATAGATAGATGTCGCTTCTGTGGAAGTTCCTCATTTTGTTTTTACCAAGGAAATTTTCTTCATGTTATTACAGTGTGATTATGTGTATATTAACTTAATATTTCCATTTTAAGGAACTCATTTTCGTTCCTTCCATCCTCTCGTTGGTCTTCTTGCAAAATGTGTTAGCGCACAAACATATTGTGACGGCTATAAATGCGGCACTCAATCCATTCTAATTTACCGTTCTCTACAGAAAGGAGTTCAGTCTTAATATTAAGTGCTATGAAGGTCATTTTGTGCGTGAATTACAAACAATCATAAAATAGAGTGATTTCTTGCGACGAGACTACGATTCTCTAGTGAATTTTTTTAGGAGAATAATTTAAAATTTTCTGTCTGCCTGAAGTGGAATAAAATAAATATTGGCTGAGTAAATTACATCAGGATGAAGAAAACCTTCGATTTAAAGGGGAAATAGGATCAGAAACAGTAAATTTCGTGCTGCAAAAGAAGAAAGCCTTCTATAAATACTATATTTTACAACTTCATGCTTAATGAATTTATAAAAGGCCACTGATGGCTACAATAGATACACGGAAATATAAAGTACACCTGAAAAACCATCAAGTAAGACTTATAATATGTGACACGAGGGCATCTTCAGAGACCGACCTCATACAGGGTGAAATACGTATCAGATACTGTAAGTCTTACTTGATGGTTTTTCAGGAGTACTTTATATTTTCGTGTAATCTTTAGGCTTGTCACATAAAATACACCATGTGACTATTTAATCTAATCTCATCTCATTTTTGAACAGTCCTGGGAATTTCCTCAGTTTCTCCAGCCCTAATAATCACACTCCTTTTCGGTTCTCCAGCCGTCCTTTCACGTCGACCGCTTCCCAGAATCGAGCTGTGGAAAAATCCGTTTCTTCTTTTTTCTACATTCTTTTCAATCTTTTTTCTTTCCGTCGGAAGCAATAAAATGCAGGTGGCTAGGGTGCATCCATCGCCTTCACCTCCATCGGTCCTTATTTGGTACAGCTGCAACAATTTTAGTTTATTATCCCATGTAAAGGTATGTATGTATCTTTATACATTTTAATGTCCATGGTGCTATGATGAGGTATCCAGCGTGGGTGGTCAACTCCCACGCCGCTGTAATTGGCTATTTCTAAATTCATGAAGCTTCCCAATTGTTCCGATGCACAGTGGGCTAGAATCGAAAAAAGCTGGCCAAAAATACGAAAACGCTTTTTTTGAGTGAGGACTACGAAACTTCGCATGATTGATTTAGAATAAATTCTGCATAGAACTACGGAGGTCATTTAAGTAGGATCCTCCCCATTAAAATTATACAGGGGGTCAAAGTTGACCAATTTTTGCGAAAATTTCCAGTTTTCGATTTTTCACGAAATTCTTCAACTTCAAGTCAATCGTGAACACAAACTAGGAAAATCATCGAGTAAAATATGATGCCATTTTATAAATATGTTCTTTGTTCTTCATAAGACTTGGTTTCAATGAGCTCAGGTGCATATTTATGTACTTTACATGACAAAATGGCGGACCCTGATTTTGGAACAAATTTTTACCTAAAGCGAGAAAAAAAGTTGATTGAGACACCGTGTGACACGGAGTTATTTACACCACGATAAACTACAAACCTTCGTTAATGGGAATCTGAAATAAAATCTTGCCCCAATTTGCCCCAATAATATATAAGTCGACTTTTCGACAACGCCGCAAGGGCCAAATCCGCGCGGCGGAGCACCGTCCTCAGCTACGCTCTCGTGTTTTGGGAGGAACAACGAACCAATACGTTTCTGATTCGTTCTTTTTGTATATTTTGAGAATTATTATACTTTGTACATATCTTAGACATCAATATTTATTACAAAGTCACCATTTCTTGTAGGGTGATGATTGTAAAAAATGAAATGGGTTATGCTTTAAAGTATGGGACCAAGTAAGCGATATTAATATCATATATTAGTTTACTTTTGTGCGATAATGCTAAATTTCTACTAAATCATGCAGTCAAAGTTTTAAGTGAGTTTATAATGAAGTATACGGTGTTTTTATAAATTACCTTTTCTATTAAATGCATTCCTCGTCTGAAGAATCTTCATCCCCATAAGCCAATTCCTCCTCATTGTTCATGACTAGGAGCCCCTTAATCTCTTTGCTCATATTCCTCGATCCTTTCGTTGTTCTAACTGGTGCCGATATTGAAATTAGCGGATCAGAAGTTAGAAGTAATCTTCGGAACAAATCTTCGTTCGTGGCCACTCTGAAGTGTTTCCTTGTGTATCTCTCCCGGTATTTCCTTGCGTCTTTATTCCGGCCTCCATTGCCTCTTCTGTCAGTTGCCCTAACGGAAGGATTGCCTGTTTTGCTATTTCAGCCCCGTGTATAAGTACCTTATGTACTGTTGGTGGCATATAGTACCAAGGATATAATCGGACATACATCTATGCTGTAGCACAGCAATAATCTTTGAACGCTTTTTCATTTAGTGGAAAACCACTTGAAATTACCTTCAAGATATTGGCGAATCTTTTTATGAGATCTTAGTCAATTGTTTTTAGGAAATGTATAATTAAATTTGGGAGACGGTAGTTTAGGAAAAAAAATAATAATATAAAACAAACCATATACAGAACTCTTATCTTTGTGAGTGAAAATTTCTTCTTTATCTATTTCAGTGTCCTGTTTTTTACATTTAATAAAAGATTACGCATTAATAAAAATAAATTCAACCTCGCACCTGTTATTTCAGCTGCTAGATTTAACTAGCGGACTTTTAAAGAAACGCTTTGATGTATTTCCATAATTTGTGGAGCCATATCCTGGTTTAGGTACATCTACAATCAGTCCCATCTTTTTTCTAAACTCTTTCTGAATATGAGATTTTCTCTCCTCAAACAGTAATTTATGATTACCACGAGCCTACTTAAGAATATTAAGATAAGTTCCATGGGTACGTCTTATGACATAACATCATACTCATCAATATGGTACTCTCACCTACAGTTGCTTAAAAGTAGGAAAGATATGTAATAAACACTCAAAAAATTCTAATTCAACCATGCAGCGTAGAAATGATATAGTACAAATTTTCTGCGTCCACTTTTCGATTACTAATCGCCGATAGATTGTTCACATTCGAAAATTTCTCACCGCAAATGTAGCATTTTATAATACATGCAGGACAAAGGGAGTAGAGAACACTCAAATAATGTGAGCACATTTTAAAACGATCAGAAAATACATCATATTTACCACCGTATTCTGATACATTAAATAAAAGGGAATATATAATGAAAAAACATACCTCACCACATATAATTCCTATGAAATATCTAAAACCTCACTCGAGGAATGCTACCAGGAGATTGTCGAAGACTTCTTGTTTCACAGAACTGTCGTAGCTACAAAACACAACACCTTCTTATCCAATGTTCAAATAGAACTGAACTATTCCTATGCTTGTAAGGGAAAATCACGGACATGCAATTCTTAGGGTACTTTTAATCCGGAAAAAGCGCAGCTGCCTGTCATAAAACGAGCCCTTTGCCGAACTTTTCCAGAGCACTGCGACGGTCACCAAAACAACTCCAGATGTGGCCAATTTTTGTATTTGAAGAAAATGCTACGCTATATGCCACCATTTTCATAATATCACAATTATATTTCATTACTGTTATGAAATTACACGAAGTGGTGGCTTTTTATATCGATATTGTAAGAAAATTTTCAGTATAGTTGAGAGTGAGAGTGAAGAAGCATTCAGTATCAAAATCACAAACATAGTTATCTAAGATATGTACGAAGTATAATAATGCTCAAAATATACAAAAAGAACGAATCAGAAACGTATTGGTTCGTTGTTCCTCCCAAAACACGAGAGCGTAGCTGAGGACGGTGCTCCGCCGCGCGGATTTGGCCCTTGCGGCGTTGTCGAAAAGTCGACTTATATATTATTGGGGCAAATTGGGGCAAGATTTTATTTCAGATTCCCATTAACGAAGGTTTGTAGTTTATCGTGGTGTAAATAACTCCGTGTCACACGGTGTCTCAATCAACTTTTTTTCTCGCTTTAGGTAAAAATTTGTTCCAAAATCAGGGTCCGCCATTTTGTCATGTAAAGTACATAAATATGCACCTGAGCTCATTGAAACCAAGTCTTATGAAGAACAAAGAACATATTTATAAAATGGCATCATATTTTACTCGATGATTTTCCTAGTTTGTGTTCACGATTGACTTGAAGTTGAAGAATTTCGTGAAAAATCGAAAACTGGAAATTTTCGCAAAAATTGGCCAACTTTGACCCCCTGTATAATTTTAATGGGGAGGATCCTACTTAAATGACCTCCGTAGTTCTATGCAGAATTTATTCTAAATCAATCATGCGAAGTTTCGTAGTCCTCACTCAAAAAAAGCGTTTTCGTATTTTTGGCCAGCTTTTTTCGATTCTAGCCCACTGTGCGATGATAGATATTTGCCTTCGGGGTTTGAACCCGGGGCCACGTTACTGCTTACCGGGAACACATCTTTATATATTTACATCCATGTATTTATTTAAAAACTATTCTTTCGAAAGAATTGAAATTTTTAGCTTAAAATACAACCTTCCATATCCGATGATTACTGATAAATACATAAATACTTAAAATATTGAACAATCCGTAAAATTAATTAAAATTCATATATGTTAGAAAATTTTTTTTGTGTTAAAAAAAATATTTTAGGATCTACCCGATTCTCTAGTTTTCCACAAAATCTGTTTGTCACACTTTGTATCAATTCCATTTTTAATCACTTCTTAAACATTATCAATTAGTTAATAATTTGAAATAAAATCATCTATTTCCGTTGTTTTCATTAAGGAATTACCGGTGATATTTTATGATATAAATAACAAATTCATTAAATTTTTTAATTTATAGTCAAGTTTTTCGATTAAAAGGATATTTTTGTCCATTTTTATGCTTTCGCATTAATTATTCCACTCAATGTTACGTTAATAAATATACATTGTTTAGAAGGTACTTGTTAACTTAAATAACAGTGGCAAAATAATGATAAATTTTAATCATTGCAGGAATCGCACATTGTGGACTTATTAAACTGATTCAATTTTGAATAAACTATAAGGGTTTCGATCGTAAGTTACAGGATTATTTCGAAAAAGAATGAATGATTAAGTTGGCCTTTCCTCAATTGTTTATGTATAATTAAATTTGATATTTAGAATTTAAAGATGGGAAAAATAATAACAGAGATTGATTTAGTTTGAGTGGAAAAGCTTCTCAAGTGAAGGAAGACAAAAGCCCCAAAGTGAAGAGCGGGAAAATATCACAACGAAAACAGATTGCCAACGCAGGAACACTAAGGATATAATGTGAATATTAAGAAAAAGAAATAAAATTTAAAAGTAAAATACAAGTAGAGAGGAGAACCAGTTTTCAGCGGAAGTGTTCGTAGAAGATCGAATCTTGATGCCCTCCATGTACTCAGCAGTTGATGGTTTCCCTTACTCTATGTAGGAACTGATCTTCAGTCGAGAGAAAGGTCAAAGTAGGACCTCGAATAAGAAAGGAAACAATTCTACTGTTAACGACGGAATAGAGAAATTTCATAGTCTATTGTGCAGAGTGTAATACAAATCCGAGATATCAGCCTGTCATGAGTGTGTTCATATGTTTCCCACTGAATCCGAACGAATATTACGTCCGTTTTCGAAATTTAATGAAGAATTGAAAAATTTAAACGTATTTTTAGTGGTGAGAATACATTTATGTTTCCATATATACGTTTTCAAAGGTGATGGCGTTTCAGGAGCCAACCAAATGCGGCGCCCCTTATACTCGGTTCATTTACAGGCCAGATCTATACTGTGCAATGTATCCAGATTTCGTGGCTTTGGAATTTTTCATATGTAGATAATAACCAGGGGAAGTCATTCTTACTTTATCTGACCATCGATATAAATTAATAAGAAGTATTATCAGCATTGCTGACAAGTAAGGTACTACATTTTGTCACAAAAACAATAATTTATTTTCTGGAAAATTATACTATTTCTTTTGTTATAAAAATATATTCTTTATTCAGAGTGCCAGAATAGTACATTCAATCGATTTTCATCAAAGAAAAACATTACATTCATTCCAAAAAGATAGATAAGTTCATGTTGTTTTACTTCGTTACTAATCTCACGCTGGCCCTAGTGAATCGGGGGTATTAAGAGCCACCTACTTGAAATTTCGATATTAATTAGGACTTGTTGAAAAAGTTTCATTTAAAAATTTAGAAAAGATTGAATGATATGAGTGAAAAGGAGAGTTTCTATTGGACGAATATCCATTCGATGGGAGACTCTCGATCTCCGAATATTTCAAATAAGTAAATTTATATTTATAACGCTATCTTCCTCAGTGCGATTTTTATGAATGAAATAAACTTATCGCAGAATAAGAGCCGTTTATATAACCCAATTAAACCTTCCAATTGCATTAAACACCATTCCATCTTATCATAGACGTAAAATTTCTCTTTCGTTTTAACGTCGCCGTCGTTCGAGAATGTATCGCACATAAATGGCTCCATAAAGGCCTCCGAACGAATCCTGAGACTCGCTTAAGTGAATGGCAGCAGCATAAAACTGGCTAACGGAAACCTCTAACATTAGACCTTCACTCGTGCTTGAGCATCATCAACATGGAGTGGAACCGAACCGAAATCGAAAAAAACATTATTTTTAAAACCGAAGCCTAATTTGAAAAAAAAGTTTGCTTCCGTTGAAATGGAAACCGCAGCGAAAATAGAAACCCGAATCGAAAATAAATAAATATACAATTTTACAGTTCTAAACAATGCACACTTAAGTGAGGTTTACAAAACATGTTTAACTACGATCCTCAACCAAGGCAAAAATGATAAACGCCATAAAACAAACTTTCAAAAGGATGTAATACAACATAACGAAAAATAGCGGTTCGAAGCGGTTGGACGTTAGAGTGAATACCATTTCATTCTTTCCCTTTCGTTTATTAACTCGAGATAAATAAATTGTTGTTTAAGACGCTATCCCGCTTAATACGCGGTTTATCCTTTTATCACACGAAACACATGCTATCTGCAGCCTTCCTTGCGAGTCTGTTCTTTTCATTAATTAATCGAAATAGAAAACTAATCAAAAAAGGGTTACGTTGAGTGTAGTCTCAATACGGCGGCTAAGAAGATTCTCCCCATATATATATGCATTCTATCTGCTAAAGAAAGGAAATTGAATAAAATTAATCAACTAAGACGCTCTCTTTGTGAGACAAGATCATACTTGAGAAATATAACGAAAAGGCAACCAGAACTCGATGCTTGGAAAACCGTCTTACTGCTTCCTCGTTCAATTAGCTGCTTAATTTTTGTGAAACCCAACAGTAGAATATGGGGCTAATGTGTCTATTTGAATATTCAGCTATAAACTCAGTATACCTCCTGAGGATATTTATGGCACCCCTCCGTCGATGGAAGGCGATGCACTAATGAGATTCGATTCAAGAATTCATTATTTTCGATACGCCAAAAGGGAGTCATGCACCCCCTGCCACACGCCGAAAGGGGTTCGAGGGAAAGATATTTTAGTTTCGTTTAAAATTATTCCATAGGAATCCCTTTTCTATTCTCATCTTATTTCTGAAGCAGATTTTTATTCGAAAACACAGTATAAAGAAAAATATAAAATTAACATATCATGCCGTTATTATTTCTCTTCTCTTTGGTCTGATAATTATTGGAGATTTGAGGTAAAAACTCGTTACGTAGAAGAAATACTTCGAATTAAATATTAAAGTTATTTAAGGAAAGATTAAATATTACAATTTATATTTAATATCCTATATTTCTTTCCCTATTTCTAAAACTTTAATTACAGCCAGCCCTTTTCTCGCCTAGGAGAACTCCCCTAGTAAAGAAGCATCTCTTTTAACGATTTCTCGCCATTTCGGAAAGCATTTTCATTGGCTCCTCCGTTTGACGGCCACATATATCTTTTGATTCCAGTGGTAATTGGGGAGTCGTCAATATGAAATCTAGAGATTTCGCTTTCTCTTGATCCCACTTACATTGGGACGAAGGCAGTTAAATTTAGTGGGGCAGTTTTAAGGGGAGGGCATAAAAGGAATAGCCAATCAAACTTCACCTCAACCAAGGGACCCTAACACGCATTGTGATATTATTTTGTCAAAACTCTACGGAAAATAATCATGAGCGTACAAGACGCGCCTCAGGAGGCCGTTCTCTCCAGTTCGCTGCCAACGGATTATTTATCTCCGACCATTGTAATATTATATTCTTAAGGAATTTATCCTTTTTTAATTTATACTACATTATATCAACACATAGAATAAAACTTGGTCATAGTTGCAAATCGAAGATGTATCTATCCTATTGCACTTAAAAACAAACCAGAAATCGGAAAGAAATAAGTATCGATTTGATGTAAGTTCGGGTTTAAGAAATTCAGTTATTTGGTTCGAGTTCACTCAAGCGAAAACAAAGATTCGCTAGGATTCGATACCTTGGTTATAAGCGTCTCACCCGGAATATCACAGATTTTCACTTCTTGCGCGTTGTAAAACAAATGTTTTATGGCTCTGTAATATTTTAAATAAGTTAATGAATGATAAGAAATTATTAAGCTACGAGCTATGTGGGGCGTCTTCTATTACACTCAATTAGCATAATTCTATTCATATTCATATACATCTCATGTTGAGAACCCCATTATGATCAGGGAAATGAAAATCGGACCAATTTTTATCTTTTGCGCGGAGAAAAACTAAATGGTAGTTTAATTTTCAAATAAGTGCATTTCAAACGAAAAGGATTCTCTTTCACTCAAAATGGGATATCTATTCATTCCTTCTTATCTCCTTGTATCACGCCACAATAGTTATCGTTATTATAGAAATACTGGCTGTCTTCTCGTACTGTTTTCTTTATTAATGATCAGCTAAAGAAAGATTTTTTGTTATTTTTATGTATTTTACAGTATGAAATGAAACTATTTTCAGCAAATAGATAGTTAGAGATAAATAACGAATTGTTCAACAGAAATTATGAGAGACCATCAATGCAATTGATGAGAGAATTGATATGTGGATGTAGGTGATCCACAAATATTGTTGTGTTTTGAAATGCGTGTTGTTTTAGCTATATTTTGATCATAATTTTGTGATAATGCCAAGGACTGATGGATTGTGGAATGGAAGGGGATGCTCGATTGATTGAGTCGTTTTTGAGGGTGTACTCATACCGTTTGAGTGATGTATTTTCGGAATGTTAACGAGACATTTTAAGAGTCTTAATTAATTAAAGTCGATTCCAATTTGCCAAGGTAATCGATAAGGAAAGACGCCCTTCCCCTGCTAATTTCGTAGTGCATTTTATATGATTAAGAACATTAGCAATATTTACGATTTTACAATAAGATTAGCAATACATACGATTTTGCGTACACGTTTCTCTATGTTCAACGGCAAACCTAAAATTAAAACAAATTCCAAATGTGGGATAAAATGGTTCTCTCTGAACTGCCAAACAAAGATTCAAGTTTGAACTTCAGAGGTAAAGTTCTCTTCTGATCCCAGTTGGGGTTATCTTGAAAATTATATTATAATTTATTATTGCAATTTTAAATTTGAAAATTATATTAAGCTATAATTTGAAAATTCTATCCATAAGATACAGGTCTATCCTGATCACGTTTTTCGGGTAAAATTACTTCAAATGGACACTATGGAGAATAAAGCAATAAGGGATGGACCATATGCCGGATTTAGAAATGAAATGTTTCCGTCGGTAAGAGGTCTATTTGCAAGAACACAATCGATGAATACTGCGTTGGATATTTTTTCCTGCAATCGACAGCAACAATTATGATTTTATTTGACATATAAAAGCGCATCAATACTTGTATTAACTGTATTAATGAGGATGTGTATGATGATATTTGTATATAGACTTTCATCTGATTTGTCACACATCATGGCAGCAAGGACCTAAGTGATTATTAAAATCATTATTCCCATAATTATTACTTTTCAACATATTACTAGAAGATTAAAGCATATAATATATATCGTATCGCTTACCCACGGCTGAGTAACTCGAGCGACGCCGAACGGAATTCAATCTGGAAACTTTTCGAAAACTTCCGCGATAATTTTATATTTACTACTAAAATTTGTCAATTTAATTCGTCTCTTTTCCGATTTTTTTTCAAATACATAAATATCCTGCCTTTCGGCGTGGGGTTTCGAACGTTTGAGCTGCTTCTTCAACTTGTTGCTATCGCTTATTAAAAGAATTAATCCCTAAAACGACTTAATCTAGCACCAATTTCTCTTACTTTATCCTCATTATCGGATCTGCCGAAGTAGCAGCATAATATCAATTAAGTCCTCTGTAAACGTGCTGTCTCTAAATTTATCAAGCAATCATCCAGTCGCCTTCCTTCTTTGAAGGAATCTGCGTCTGAGAACATCTTCGTGCCTTCTTCCGCTTTCACCTGCAATTCCTAGAGTTCACGAGTAACCGTTTCATCCGCCGAAACCCATATACTTGCCGTGTATTCAAGATGGACCAAGGTGAAATTACATCGCTCACTTCTCATCGCATTTACCGACAATACGCTTTATAAAGCCGAGCTTTTTAATTGCTTTTCCGCAGATTTTTCGGGTGTGTTCTCCAGTTTAAGTCAAGAGTAGGAGTTATCCCGAGATATTCAACCGATTCGACTACATTTATTATCTACGGGTAACTCTGAAGGAATTACTTCTTTATACGATCTTTTCCTCATGATATTTCTCTATACATTAGGGCAAATATCCTCACATTGCTATTCGTGGAAGTATATCAGAAGGAGAGGGTACTCCTCACTGTTTAGGTTCATAACTTTCTTTAAAAGGCTATTAAAAGTATAGCTGTCATATCGATCCGCATGCAGAGAAGACCTAAAAGATCTACTTAACGAGTATTACTTTCCGCTTAAGGATCGCAGGTTCATATCCCGCAGCGCTAATACTTACTGAGGACAGCTTCTTTGGGGTAAAACACGACGTTCGTTATCCGGTTAGCGGATGAATATAAATTTGTTTTCTGCCAAACCCGGATCAAGCGTCAATAGCAGTCAAAAGCGATAAACAAATGGTGGGTGAATTTGAGACACGATAAGTTGAGTTCTAAATTAAAAGGGTGGCGCAATGATATATTTCAAAGGCCCTGACTATCAACATCGGTGAGAGATGCGACTTCTTGAACGAAAATTACGAGATTATTGACAAAGTTAGTAACCCTGGCAAGAGTGCGTTGGAAATTCATCTTTATATGTATCCATGTATGATTATCCTCTATGTATTATTTAAACATCCATTTGTGATGCTTTTATCCCTTCCTTACCCAGCAATACATGTGAATGAATGACCATTTGAAAGAAACGTTTCCCGGTTCCTGCTAAAAATTGTCAGACTAATGAAAAATGCACCATTTTGTCAAAAAATCGAGTTAATATTTGAATCATAAAGTTTCGTTACTGGATGTGTACATATCGGGGTTGCTATATACGGAATTTATTGTTTACTTGGATAAGTTTGCAGTGGAAAGTAAACAGTTTTTCTCATCGGACTTTGCTAATTATACACTGTCTTCAAATATTTGCAACCGTTTTCGGATGTAATCTCCATAAATGAAGACCTCGACATCGTATACAATCATAACATCTTTTGGAAGACACCACAGAAACACTAGCATTGTCGAATATGAAAGTTTGTTATGAAATATATATATGAAATGTCACGGTAGTATCGAGTGGTATGTTTGAATAACGTTATATTACTTCCGGGTCGTTTTAGTTTAAGAACGACTATATTTAAAAAATTCGATTTGGGGTATCATGATTAGATTTTGAAGTATTCATAGAGAAAATTTGAGATTTTAATCATGAGTTGTGGCGATATGTGGAGTAAAACTGATACCAAAGGATTTTCAGTGTTTATAATTCACTCACACAATAGATTATATTGAACATTTATGCATGCTAATAGTTAATAATAATAGCTTACCGCTGATGGTTACAGTAGATTAAGAGTCACAGTTCCAAAACCATCAAACTCTGTTTTGGAACTGTGACTCTTAATTTATGCATGTGTTTGAGTAAGGAAAAGGATATCAAATTCCTGCGATTCCAGAACCTGTATGGATTATAAGCATAGAAAGGCCTTTATTCCCAATCGTTAACCCCGAAGAACAAAAAGATGGTATTTTCTTCTTCATTTAGCTCCCGAATTAGTAACATTATAACTTATTCTACACCGACAACAAACTTGCAACTGATCTTTGCTGAATGGATATCTTTCAGTAATTAAATAATTCGGATCCAGTGAATGGATGCGATGCAATTTCACCGCAAACGAGTAGTAGTTATTTTTATATTTCGTGTGTGAAAAGAAAAATTAGAAAATAAATAAATAACGTGGATGCAGAAAATGTTTTGTTTTTTTATCTTGATTACATATATTTAAAATGAAGCTATAATTGACACACATTGCCAGTATTTAGACAGACTACGTTAAGCAGGTAGTGATGTGTTGAATTTATGCCTAAACTCATTATGTGATAAATGCATTGAGTGAATTGAGGTATTCGTTATAGAATAAAATACATATGTAGTTATAGTGATGACGCACACTGTTCATGAGTAAACTGCTGAAAGAAAATTTTTAAAATATTCGATAATATTTTTAAAACATTCGATACATTCTCACGCTCTCCAATATATTAGGTATTTTGTTTGGGTTCACGTGGCGAGACTTTGAATTTGCCTTTCGTTACTTAATATCGATACAAACGAGGTATATCGAAACGGACACACAGAATATGAAGGTGTTTATTTTAAGTTATGTTTTAGTGTTTGTGTAATCGCTTGTAGTGATTAAAATGTTTGTTGAAATGTATTTGGATGGGAAAATTGAGTATCAGCGTTCGTCTGCAAAATTTTCGCACGGGGCAACTAGTTATGAATATTAATGAATTCTACTATCAAAAATTAAGGAATTAAATATATTTTTTAATGTACATCTATTAATGCATTCAATTAATTCTTCTTAATTATCAAAAATTAGATTAATCGCTCTCCAATTTCACATATGATGATAGAAACAAGATTTATGTACATCAACAGAACCCATAAATAAACTCGATAAAATTTTATTCCATTAAATATATAAATCGATACTAAACTGAATTCAATACTCAACCGAATCTTCTCTATGAGGCTCTACATCTATGGCTTTGGCTCAAAACTTTTTCTCTCTCTACTGTGATAAATATCGTGATGTGGACGAATCGTTTCCTTCCAAGTGAACTGAACGTAGTAATTATCATACCGCGATTTAGCCAGGTGGAAACATAATCAAAAATATCCAAAAGTATCTACCAAATTACAGCAATACTTATGTAAATCTTAGTTCACACATATTATACATGCAGACTAAATTATGCACATAAAACATAGAATACAGAGTATGTCCATTATCAAAAATATCAATACATCGTTGTCGTACATCTTTTACAGAGTATCATTTTATGTATCACAAAATTACTATCGAAACAAAACTAAAAGACACCAACATTCGTTATCAAATTACCTAACACAAAACACAACATGACAAAATGTGTAGAAACAAGCAAATGTCACATTGACATCCAGATATATAGGACATCATCAATTCACATCCGTCATGAAAACAATTACTCATCACAGCACGAGGTTTTATTTTACGCATATCACATATTTCCTTTCACCGGTGCGACCGCAGGTGTGACTTACATTTTGTTAGTGAGCGCGCAGATGCAATACGAGTGAAACCTCTGCAGTTTGCGGGGGAGGGGTTCCCTCGCAGACGGTGGCAAAAAAGCCCCTCCACACGCTCCTCAAGCAGCGGCTTTCAGTCCCTCTCAGGCGTCCAGGTGAGACGCTAATTCTCTCGGTCACTTGTTGGGCGGTTAGGAGGGGAGGCGTTGTTCGACTGCGTTTGCGCGACTCCCGTGCGTGCCGCGTGATTCACACTCAGTGCCATGAGTGCTCCCTCGCCCAACGACGCGTGCTTTCTCCGCCGGAGAAGACGTCCTCGCCACCGTACAGCCGCAACACCCGTAAACCCTCTCTCGCCACTCGCTCTTTCTGGGTGATCAAGAGAGCCAGAGATGGCAAGGCGGATGCTGATGCTCGTGTTGGCGGTAGTGGTGAACGGCGTGGCGGCCAACTGGTGGTGAGTAGCGGCGGGCTCATACACGTGTTCCGATGAGCACTTTTTATACGCTTTATGTAGACGAAATAGTATCCTCTCTGTTTTGCTTATCCTTCGCTGTAACCCAAGGTTCTGGACGGCGTTTCGGATGCATTTACTCCGACATTGATTTACGATTAACTATGAATGTAATGTGTGTAAGGGCACTTCATAATTCAAATTACCTCTCTTTTTAATTTTATATAATTTTGCACGATCCGGCAACCTATGTCGCTTATAAATGCACGCTTGAGTATCTATCCAGTATATATTGTAAGCGATATTAACGATGAAATGTGCAGATATTTTCGTTTCATTTGTATTACTAATGAAAAGTATGTATAGAACTGATTAGACCCGTCACAAGTTGAAGATGTGGAACAGTGTATATACTTTGGTATTCATAGAGCTTTACGCGTTTTGCGTTCTTTAAAATTAGGAATTTTCTGATTTTAGGAAAGCTTTCCTTTCCATAATCGCTGCCGGGCGATCAATTTTCTTTTCTAAAGGAATATAAAATTATTAAGATAAATTAGCAATGAGCAGAAATCTCCTATTAGCTTCTTCAATTAATTTTCTTTGAACTGGAATATTATCAGCAACATTTTAAATAAATTTGACTGTTATTTATCTTTTAGCATCAAATTAAAATTTTAACAACCTCGTTTACACTTAGAAAAGTAAGAAAATCGGGATAATTACTCTTAATCTCCTACAAAAGTGTATAATGAAAGCGGACTATAAATGGCAATTAATTATAAAGAGACTGATGATTCACACAATCCGATTGAACGTATACCAAAATAGATAATAACCTCCAATCATCGAATATATTCTTAGATGTTCAAAAATTTTGTTTCTTGTTCCATCAGGAAGTTAATGGTAGCGGAAAATCTTGCGGGAATATTTTATCGGTTGAAGGGCTTCCTTCGACAGGACTGTTCGAAATATATTGAAAATTTTCCATATATTGAACCCAAATATACCCCGTTAATTTTATCCGGAAGAAAGCGATATATAGTGTCGCAAATTTCATATTTAAGAAAAAAGAATTTTCAAGACAAACGAGAAGCTGGAAAATCATGAATCATACTCAAATAGGAAATGTTGAATATGGAATCTTATGGAAACTAGAATCCGCTGGAATTCGCAAACAAAAGGAGTACATTATATGATAGATGAATCAGAGTAGAAGTCACAGAGTTACTTAGAATGATAAGACATTCCACAGTAATTTGACCATTGTATAACGAATAATTCGACACCGGTGGTTGGTTTAACTATTTTGCAAATACAGGAATAATTTTGCACATTCTAGCTGATTGTAGACCTTTTCTGTTCAAATATGATAGCAATTCAAAATTTTATTGCTCCACGATTATGATGGGTCTCTCTATGATTGATCACTTAAATTCGACGTAATGGCATACGATTGGCCCGTGCTCATCAGTTTCCCTTAGTCATTCGTTATGCTTTTTTAGGGAATGTCTTAACACATGGTCCCTTTCTTCCCGGTGGATGAGAGAGAGAATATAATCTAAGAAACAAAAATTTCATTGATAAAATCAAGCAAGTTTCACAAAGCATTTAGAGTTACTTTATAGCATATGAAATTATTCCAGCTAAATTTCAAGAATAAAATCCGCGGTAAAAATCCAGGAAATCTATCAAATATTGTAAAGAAAAGGCATTGCACATTTTCTTAGACAGTTTTTCATAACACTGTAAAAGGAAGACTGGTTTCATCGAATAATTGCTATTATAAAGAAACGATTCAAAGAAGAAGATACATCATTCAAGACGGGTATTCGTTGAACGTAGTCTTGTGTTCATTAAGAAATGTTGTGGAACAAGTAGTAGGAGTGGAATTCTTCCCTACATTCTTTAAGACATCGTTCGAAATTTCCTAACTTTACCCGAATTTGATATTTCCCACCAACATATTATGGTATTCATAGTTATGCCTTGGATTCGTCGAAAGCCGAAATTATTGTCTGCTATATTTTACCCAACAGCACACCAGGAGTTGTTCTTCGGTGCACCAACGAAATTTTAAGTTTGCTCCTAAACATGATTCATTGGAATCGTCAGTTGTTAGATTTTTTATTTCAACCACACTGAGATGCTAACCCTCATAACTTATAGATTCGCGAGCATAACATATCCTACACAAAGGTAGAGGTGTATTCGCTGTTAAATGTTAAAGAACGAAAAACTAACGGATACCTAAAAAATCCATTCAAACAAGGAGTGACTATAATTTCTAAACGTCTATCACAACAGCTAACAAATTGAAAAATATTAGCGATGGTAGAAACGGTTGCTATCAACAATCGTTTTGTGGTGAAACGAGAGCTCAAACTAATCGCGCAAAAAAAGTCTTTCGGAAATCCTAAAAGTTTTGCATCGACACTACCGGCACACTATTGCTGCACCCTTTCATGGAGCGGTCTCAGTTCACTGGTCTATATCAAATTGTTTCCTTGGCTATAAACATTTGGGCTGCGCGTTCGGCTAACCGGGTTCGATACCTGGTGAAAGCGAAATGACTTTTAACAATACTATTGTTCAGCGCATCACAAACAAGGGAAGTTCCGCAGACTTGATGAGAATCCTCCCTCCATAAAAAAGGAGTTGCTGCGTGGACATTTCTTCCCCTACGCGTCTCATTTTCTGAGGATTTGATGGAGGTGGTGGCAGTAAATATAGTCCCCTCTTAGATAGCGCCCGGAGGGAGGACTTTTCCTATTGCTTTTACGAGTCTGTTGCTTAGAGAGCGTTCTTTGTTTTAGGATGAGGATTCAAGCTTTCCAAAATATCTGCGCTTAGGCAATTATAAAGAATAAAATTCTCGGGCATTATTACCTCGAATTCAACCATGCTAAAATATATCTCTCTCTAATCTTTTTACCGCATCTGCCGACAATACGCTTTATAAAACCGAGCTTTTTAATTGCTTTTCTGCAGATTTTTCGGGTGTGTTCTCCAGTTTAAGTCAAGAGTAGGAGTTATCCCGAGATATTCAACCGATTCGACTACATTTATTTTCTACGGGTAACTCTGAAGTAATTTTTTCTTTTCCAAAAATCAACTACGAAGTATTTATCCACATCGAGCTCTAGTTACCATTTTTGGCACAACATTTGTATAGTAACTAAAATGTTTGATAAAGAGACACGATCTCTTCCTTTTCATATTTCTTTATAGATTACGGCAAATATCCTCACATTACTATCTATATTTTCGCTCGTGTCGCTAATCATTAGGAATAAAAGTGGTTCAATTAAGTTGCCCTGAGGTAACTTTGACTTTGTTCGAAATAACGCCATAAGTACTATTTGTTGCTCCTCTTCCTAAAGAAAATCCTTAACACAGTCAATTACTTCTTTATTGATTCCCGCTAATTTTAATTTGTAAATTAACTTAAGTTCGTCCACTTGCTTCCTACTCTAGAAATACTTGAAGATGTCGTGAACGAATAGCGCAAGTTGTGTTTCGCATGATCGCGACTTTCTGAAACCGTGTTGGTTCTTACTGAGGTAACGATTATTATCTAAAAATCTCATGAGTGAGTTGACAACGATATGTTCCATAACTTTTCCTGATAGCGAAGTTAATGAGATGGGTCTATAATTTCCTGGATCATCTTTTAATCCACTCTCAAAAACAGGTGTGGCATTTGCCAACTTCCAATTCATTGGGACAAGAACTTCGTTTATTGACTTGGAAGATATAATTTTGAGGTACGGGGCAACGTTCTCTGCCAGTTCCCTCAATACTCTACTATAGCTGGAATACCTTCTGGACCTGACGATTTTCAAGGCTTAATTTTTACGGCATCGACATGGATCTCCGAGAGGGTGTCTGTGATACTATTGTAGGTGAATACACTTTAATAAAAGTCGTTTAGAATTTCCTCTTTTTTCTTCGAATCTCTAGTTAAATTTCCATCGGGATCACCTACTGTTTGAGTCTTTCCCCGTCATTTCCCGAGAATTTTCTCATTGAAGTTGTGTTACTCGCTTGGTATCGGTTTTCGCTTCTCTAACAATTATAATCTGGCTGGGCTGAAATCAGGCTAATCATAATCCGCAGAAGACTTTGCTTTTCCATGTAGAGTTCTCTGCTTGCGAAGAGCTTGTCTCGAGGGTGCTTATACGACGCTACATGCTGAAAGGCGGATTACAGGGTATAATGTGTAGATGACTGAATTTCTTCGTAACGAATTATAAATGAGGGTTTATGTAGAAAAATACAAATAGCGACTTCGAAGTCTTCTGATCCACAGATCTCACATTTACCACCAAAGTATCTCATGATGAAAAACAATTCTCTAAATAATTCTAATACCATTCTCTAAAACGATTCCGAAATTGAAAATCTGTGATAAGGTTTAGAAGCTCTCCTACCGCCTATCGATCAAGGCTTGTTTATTGAGTTGTGTTGTCTTGATATTTAACGGAGCCTTTTTATGTTGCTGATCTGCGATTGGGACTTCTGTAGAATAATATTCTGATAATACTTCAAACCGAAAAATATGTACCGAGATCTAAAATGCTTCATAGAATGGATTTCGGAAATGGCTCTTAATGATTATTCAACAAGTCTGTTTTTGGAAATGAAACGGAATTACTATTTGGCGAGAATGATGAAATTTTTGTTATTCATAGAGTTGCTATTGATGATGCTATTGATGAACTTCCATTTGAAAATGTAAATAATTTATATAGTAAATGTTTTGGAAATGAGGAAGGAATCGCTCCCAAATAGATATTCTCATTGTAATTCATAATTTGTTCATGAGATATTTAAATGTCATGAAATATTTTTAGTCTTTCGAATGATCAGGATAAGATGAAACAATTTCTTATTTTTAACTTATTAACAATTTCTTCTAGACGACAAACTTTTAATGAACGTTTATTTTAGAAATCTCAACAAAAGGTGGGGCCAAATTCTAAAGCTATCGGTTTAAAATTAATGTGTGTGGGGACGTATGTCGGATAAAATTTTGAGAAGCTTTCATTTGTATTATGATTTATAAAAATAGCCAGAGAGTTAGAATTAGTTATTAAGGCACATTTTAGGGTCCACAAAATTGATGATAAAGATTATAGCAATAGATCATCAGAACGCAAAATATGTGTTGATTAAGACTATAATTATATATGAGTCAAGAGTGCAATTTGAACGGAATAGATACAAAAATATTACTTCAAAATCTGGCGTAAAAATATGATCAACTTTATTCGTCCTCTTGGCAGACAGAAAAAGATGCTTAGAAAGCGGAGGTCCCAAGCGCACCCCCAACTATGAATTTAGAGAGTTAAATTCGAATTTTTTCATAAAATACACAAAAATGCATACCATAGAAAACGCAGTTGCTTCAATACGGCAAAAATAAACAAAATATTGAATTATAACTATTTTCTATAAATTATTGTGAATAATGGATTTAAATTACATCATAGAGTGACATGAACAACGTATTATATTCTGTAAACATTTAATGTAGACTTAATCCAAAAGCATTCTTTCCTCGCATTGTGCCTCTGAAAATTTGAGAAGATTGTTGGATGTCCTCAACTAGCGTCTTATTGGTCCTCTTACAAAGGCAGAATAAGCATGTTCAAAATCAATATAGTATTCAATTCCTTTCCATTGGTTAGATTATGATTTCGTACTCACTGTAAATCTTACTGTTTATATTTTTACATTGATTTTATTGTGAATGACGTTTCATAAGGACGCGATGAGTTTCTCATCCGTTCATCATAGTATTATAGGAATGGGTATTCCTTTTCATACATTTTATTTCTTATCAAACCAAACTAGTAAATTAGGGTTATTTCTATTTGTTTCGATTACGATATACATTAATAAATACATTTAAACAGGGCGTATTAAATTAATACAAATAACATTGAAAAAATCCCACGATAGCCAAAAGGTTAGTATAATCTTGTACCTAAAATTACAATAACATAAGCCAGTCAAAAAGAATAGGAAAATTACACGAGCTACATATTACGTAGAAGTATAGTCTAAGTGAAGTTTTAAACTTTTATGCGTAAGACTTTCAGACATTCAGAAAATTAAACAAAGTAATTATTACATAAGATTTAAGAAGCTTCCGAGAAAAGATAAAATTATTCTTACGTATGGTTTACAAATGCTAAGAAAAAATGCAAAAATAATGTTTACTTTATTTGGGTCAAGAGGTAAGAGCTAGATCCGTTATTCATCAATCAAGGAGATTTTCCATTCACGATGGTGGGCATCTAAAAAGAAGCCAATGAAGAGCCGTCGGCCACCTCTAATGAGGAAGTCCTAATGGATGTCCTCAGCGTTGAAAAGCATTAATTAGCTGCAGACTTTTTAGCCTGCCCAATAGATACAGGTATGTCGCAAAGAAGAAACATCCCGAAAGCTCATGTAACCAACGCCGCGGAAATCTACGCAGTAATATCCAACTGATGAGTATGAAATGTCTCAAGATATGCCCAACGGATATTGTTACGGATAAATGGGAGTGCTGACAAACCGCGACAAACTTTGTCATCATTTTCGTCATTACTCATAGTTTTTGCATTCATAGTTCCTTAGAGAGGTAAATAATAAATTTATTTATTTATTACTTGTCGAAACTTGATAAATTGTCGGTAGATGGCTACCCCAAAAATTCTCAATTGCACAATTGTCAATGCACAAACTCTCTTCATAGTCCCTTACACTAGAAGCACGGATTAACATTCCGTAAAAAAAAGATAACTATATCTAAAAACAAAAATAGTACCACTTCAAAACGATAAATAGACATAGTTTAGGTAATATTTCTGTAGTATCCCTTCTAACAACATATATATTCCAGTTTCCTTTGGCAAGCCACATATCACTTCATAAGTTTCTTAGTCATAACACTTCTAACTATGCAAAAAATTACAAAACTTTACACTCTCATTCCATTGCTTCACAACAAACTGCAACACCAACTTCTTTGTATGTATCGGTAAGGATTTGAAGACCTCTTCAAGGCAATACTCCAAGTGATAAACAGAAATATTAATAAATAACAATAAGGAAGGTACGATAATATCTGTATTTATAGGAATAGAATTTAGTATATGACTACATCATTTTTAAGTACAATATTACACAAGCAATACGAATTTACATTTTACTGAATGTACATAAAATAATGAATAATCAAAACAAACGCAAGGACCATTTGAATTTGAAAATTAACTAGAATAGTTCTCCAGGAAACATACATTACCAATACAGAATATGAGTACATACACTACATTAAGTTAAAAGAGTGTATTAAAATATTATACGTCATTTGTGGCTTTGAAATTTAATTGAACACCACTTGTCAGAATTACTTGAGATTTTGCAATACTTTATATGTTTCTAAAAATATCCGCAGTTAGCAAAAATTCGCCCTTAGCAGTAACCAAAGCATGCAGGTCGTATTTAGGAAATTCGTTGGGTCATTCATCTTGCCAGATATGAAAATAGCAGTCGTGTAGAAAATTCTGTTGTTGAAACATATTCGGGCGCTAACCATTACATTATAAATAAGAGTTTCATATGATTCTTACTTGCTTTTAGAATGATGATAAAAATAAGCTAATTATGATTATAAAGTGGCTCGCCAAGAGTAATCCCATAGGTTATAACATACGATTATTATGATTCAAACATTTAATACTTAACAGTACAGAATCGATTTTGGGTTTTAATCATTCTTCACTGTACGGAAATTCTTCTTTAGTTCGTGGAAGTATCTGTGTACATGTGCACTAAAAGTTTAAAATCACTTGTTGGACTCGTTAGAAAACGGGTCTCTCATCAAACAAATGAATCACAGTTCCTTAATTGGCGGAATCCAGAAAGCAACTTTGCGAGACACCCATTGATGAATGCGCATCATTTGATTTCTTTTATCTCTTTAGGATGCTAACGTAAGACGAGAACAACAAAATAACAATTAAAATTAACGATTGAAAGGCAAACTTGTTGTGCGGAATGTTTTTTCTCGTTTAAATATGTTCAAACTAACTTCAGTTCACTTTTACTTTGATTTATAAAAATATCATATCAACGAGTAAAAATATTAGTACTTAAAATAAATAATAAAATATATGGATGCATAAAAGTAAAACAACCAACCGCTTAGTACTCTTTTAACTTATGATGATTTTGAATGGCAGGTTGTGATAGGCGAACCATATTAAAACTGAAGTGGAAAAGTTTTATTTCATTATTATGGCCTTCCGTGACCTTCTCACATTGAGTTTACTTTATTTCATAAGTACTTTGATTTTACCTAACTTCAGCCTTCAGTACTTCAAATAACGCCTATAAAATTGTGAAAGATCATTTTTAATTCTATAGTTATGATAATATTACCTTACTTACCTTTTGATATAACGGAATAAATGGAAAATCCCGTCACAGATAATTATAAGTATTTATTTGCATTGGAATAAAAATAATTCGAGATGATAACGTATCGTCGGATGATTTTAACTCTAAAATTCGATTCTGAATGGCGAATTAACGCAAGTCTTTTGGGAATACCCAATTTTCCTTGCGTCTTTGTGGAGTGAGCAATAGGAGTTCTTATTCTCTGATAAAAAACATACATTATAAAGGTCGGCATATCCAAGGGATCAACAAATACCAAGTTACTTAAGCCTTCTTTAATATGATAACTTGTTACACAATCCTCTTGCATCGCCAAGGCCATAAAAAATTTCAGGACTATATATAGTTGACGCTCTGAAAATGTTATTATTTTTACATTACAAATACCATCATGACAAACGCTCTTTATAAAATAGATTCTAACATACACACTACATAATTATACTCTACACTATATCCATTAAGTAGGCGACGCATAGATCATGACGAGGGCCCTCCATTTCACAGGCCACAGAAAACTCAGTTGCTTCACAACGGCGAGAATAAACAAAATATTGAATTATAAGTAGTATATCAGTAAATTATTATGGATAAACTTTACAATAAAAAGTGAGATAATTATACAGTATATTCTTTAAACATGCGATGTAGACTTACTCTATGTAAAATTCTTTATTGAAGCGAAAGTAATCCGTGCCTATAAAATTAAAACAAACCGTTGTGTATCGTAGAGAGTCGACAAAAACTTGCGTTGTCCTAATTGATGTGGCCCTAAGCTATTGGGCATTATACCCCTGCTAAAAAAATATATTTACCACAAATAAGAAACTCCAGTTCTACAACATATCCCGATGTTAGCGCACTGCTTCAGATAATATTGCTGGAATAACGTGTTGCGATGGGGCGGGAGGGGAGACGAGAAAATGGACGCTTCGGCGGGAAGAAGAGTTCGTCGAAAACCGTTCGTTTTTGCGTTATTGGATGAAATATGAAGAGCGTGTGTCTCGTGATATATTTTCGTCGTTGCGTTTTTTTTTGTACGACTTTCTGTACAAAGAAACCAGAGGCAATTGAAACCTTTTTTCAAAATACCAGATAATGGTGAGAATAAGACAATTTTCAATGTCTTCCTCGGATAACACAACACATTTTCAGCCGTTTTTTCCGTTATTTTACGGCTCCTCTTTCGCGAATACGTTTCCAACGAAAGAACAGAGGGACATAAACCATGCGGGCCGTCGTAAAACGTTTGGCAAGAGTCATTTAGGGTCATAAGGGTGTGTCATTTGGACAGGTGAGAAGGGAAACTATCAATGCCATGCAATAAAATAGTGAACGTTCAACCGAATCAAGCTCATACGCTACTTTCGGGATTTTAAGTAGCGCCGTAAAAGCGTTCCTCCAATTTTGGGAAATTGCCGTGAAAGTATACGCCGACCGATAATCCGAATCTTTCCGGGAAGTCATCGCTTGATTTACAGCGATCTCTCCCCTCCGTGCGTGAAGAGGTGCTGCTGCGACAGAGGTGGCAGGTCTTCAGATGGCTGTCACCTCGTCGAGGGCCTCTCTCTTCACACTGCGCTTGTTTTACCTCAACTTTCGTCCCTTCGGATTCCACCATTTCCTATGCGCTTTCATATTTCTCAGCTTTTCTACTTTTACCGTGATATCATTCGTCGTAAGTCGATTCAGAGTCCAACAA
Source organism: Pachydiplax longipennis (assembly GCA_036926295.1). Classification (NCBI taxonomy): domain Eukaryota; kingdom Metazoa; phylum Arthropoda; class Insecta; order Odonata; family Libellulidae; genus Pachydiplax; species Pachydiplax longipennis. The sequence continues at coordinate 3,329,116 of JAVFKF010000024.1, read as the reverse complement.
TACTATGTATGTATTTATGTACTTTTTTATTATTTTTATTACACTGTTAAACATTTTTATGTTCTGTATTTTCATTTTCCTGAATCTTTCATAAGTACTTGTCAATTGAATTCTCCTTCTTTTAAACCTTCTTGCACCTAATATTTGAATATTGGCGATTTAGAATGTTTTCTGTATTTGTGAATGATTGCTATGCGTCCGTTTATTAAGATAATTTTATAATTTTTGCGATGTAATTTGCTTTTTTGATTTCCACGTTATATGCAATTTTTCATTACATATTTTAGCTTGAACTATCAGTGGGTTGGCGCAGGTTTGTTACAACCCTCTTCTTTGTGGGTGTTTTCCTGCTGAGGACCTTTTTCCCTGAGATAATACCTTTTACAAATTTTCCTTCTAAAGTTTTCGACTCAATTTCTATTTACCCTTAAGTTATATTTGTTTCTAAGAATATTATTGACGATAGATAAGACGGAAAAAGTGACTTTTTAGTCTCAATCTCGCCTTAACAAAGACCTTTAGGTCCTATACAACAAAAGAGTCAAAATACACTCTTACGGGCGGACGAGCCAACTTAGACATTCGTTAGTTGAAAATGTCTGAGAAATTGTCGACGTTTGTATGCCGAGAGTGCTGAGTTATTCCCTAATGTTTAGGGGATTTGAACTAATTCTTCTTGTTTACTTCGATGCCATGCTATCGCTTTTTTGATGCGATTTTTATAGCCAGGGTTGAAATCCCCACGATGTCAAATGTCTGCTTCGCTGCCAATTTTATTAGATGAGATAATTTACAATAAATCAGTAGCCTAAATTCTTTATTTCTCTAACAATTAAATCTAAATATATTTCAAACCAATTTCCTTATGTTTATATATACTCTATTTCAGAAAATTAACATGTCTTTTACCTAAAAGATCAATCTGGTAACAACCCCTTTCATTAGAATTAGGAATCGATACAAAGTGAGACCTAAATGAAATAGATTCCTCATTGATTCGAATTGCAGTGTAAGTATAGAATACCTACATATCAAATCTATAGTTATGTATTAATAAGGGGCGAACTCACAGATGGAATATCAATAACAATAGTATTTATCTGTCATTTTGACAGTTGCGGTCCATTCTATTTGTTTGCCTGCGGATTCGTCAGGATTCTGGACAGTGATCCGGTGAAAATAATTTATTAGGTTTTTGGAAATAGTTTTTGATGTCAGTTTAGCGAAAAGTTTTTTTTATCTACTCCATGGTGCAGACAAAAATTACAATGATTAGTATATATTATATAGTAGTAATAGTATATATTATTACAATGATTTTTACTATGTTACAATATTTATACTTATTTATTAATTCAAAAGATTCACTACAGTGCCGACACAATTTTATAGTAGATATTAAATAATAAAACACAACAAATGTAGAGTAAATATGAAGGGAATGCATGAAATAAAAAACAAATCAACGAAACTCAATACTGAGAAATACACACAAAATAGATTTAAGCAGGAAATTATTTGTATGAATCTTTATGCAAACATTCTTTTAAGAAAGAGTCCAGCGACGGTCTGAAAGGGTCTGTTCAGAAGGTTAGGAAGTGTATAGAGTAGAGACCGTATACACAAGGGATAATCTTAACATGGAGGAGAGGGGTCAGTCGCCCTAAATGGAACATGATATTTAAAACGCGATACGAATTCTGGAGAATCAGTAAGGGAGTTTATGATGCTGTAGATGAATGGAAGATCATATTTAGTTTAGATTTCTTTAAAGAACCATAAGGAAATATATATTAAGACATAATCTTAGGAAGAATTTCGTTGGTGTGGAACACGAGATTTGTCCTATATTAGCAAAATATGGAAAATTAAGTTGAGAAAGGCTATTTTAGAATTGGCCGACATGCAATGGATAGCAATATGAGAAGACAATAAAAGAAAAACATAACATCAGAGAGTTTCATGACAACAGCCCTGTGTTACTCCATTCAAAAATTTATGTTTTCGAAGACTTAGAAGGTAGAGTTAGGACGTCCTATGGAAGGCTCATCATCATCTGCTGTCACTCTGAATTTATTAAGTGATTTAAGTTTTGATTGCACCCTTTTTCCATCCTGCCTCCTGAAGCATCGCCGATTTTTCATCGCAATTCAAAGTTCTTGCCTTTCGATTCGAATACAACACTTTACAGCTCAAAGCGCATAGTAACATCGCTTTTCTTACCAACAGTTTTTTTGACAAGTTTCTAAAAAGCTCGCCCACATATACTATTGGTGTGGATTTTAATTTATTCGTCAACCAAGTCTTTCGGATGCACAGAAAGAAGTATATTCACGGATCACCATTCTACTCTACCCTTCGATTACCCCATCATTTTTTTCTCATCATTTTTTCATCTATTTCTGGCCCACAATATCCTCCGCCCCTCCATTTTTCCCTTCTTTTCCCACAACGCTTTCCGATCATTTTTTCTCCCGCCTCCTAAAGAGAGCTTCTTTTTCTTCGTTTACTTTTGACCGGAAGCCATTATATCCTGACCACCTGAGGATCTCGTTTTTTTTCTTTCGCAGTTTCTTCTTCTCCGAAGTATTTTCCTGTCGGTCTTTTTTCTTCAAAAGCGGGGTATTTTTTAATTTGAGAGACCCGAATTTCAAAAGTGCTCCTCTTCAAAAAGGATTTCTCAAAATTATTTAAGAGTCAAACGTTGTGAGATTGTGATTCGTCCTATTAGCTACTTTTAGAATTCGTCTCACTTATATTATACGAGCCCAGTAAATGAATAGACATTCTATGTTTATATATTATGTTTAATAAGTTTAGATTTATGTATTTATTTTGTGCGTGATGAAACATTTCTTTAGCGGAAGGACCGCGTAAAGACCGCTTTTGTCGACATTTGTTTGATTCGTGCAGCATTTGGATGGCATTTGGTTCGAAAGAATATGTAATATGTATTTTTCATACAAATTTGTTTTGTTTTAGATACGTATCATGAAAACGAATTTACAAAATATGAACATATTTTGTTACTATTTACTGTTTAACCTTACTTTCAGGTATGATATAACTCTTCTCTACATTTCTCAATTCTCGCGCAAAATATTAAATAAATCTAAATTATTTTTTCGTAAAGTAGTATCGACTTAATATTTTAAACTCTCAATGTACGATTGCTATCTGTCTTCATCCGACACACCTTGACTGTCTCAACTGGCTGGATCTTCGTTCCTCATGCCAGAAAGGTCAATAGGTAGGGGCAAAACGAAAGGTAGTCCGTCAGTGAGGCGGCCTATATGAGCGATGAAGAGGAAACCACCCGTGCACTCACACTCGCGTTTTCTTTCTTTGTTGGTGTTTCGCCGCACACATAGGTTTTGCCACCTTAAGTTAAGAATACATTTCCTTACAAACAAAATTTTTCTATGTTGTTATATTCTTTTCCTCTTCTAATTCTAAACGTAAAATTTAACTTACATATAAACAACTGATGTAAAATAGATGCGGCCAACTTGGACTCACTTAAATAAAGAGTTAATTCATCCACACACAGTCTATGTGTTTGAAACAATTCGGAGTAAATGTTGTTATAAAAACTGTCTCTTCTGTAAGAGTACAAATTCCTCTTTGAAACAGCTCATTAATCGATTACATCGATAAGTTTTAACCGTCGTCAAATGATACAGATTTTCAAAAGTATTCAAAAATCGACATCTATGTCAATTTCCTGCTAGCAATCTTTTGGTGTGGGAATGTAAACTACGAGCGTTTGAGTCCTCGAATTACTCTTCTCATTCCAGATAAGAGGTCGTATATTACATCCTATGCAAACGACTTTGGTCTTATCGTTTGTATTTCTATCGTAACATTTTTTAAGGAAATTCACGTTTAATCCTCTAGATCCCATATATTCATTACTATTTCTTTAAGGAAAACAGGTTTCCTCATCCGTTATTATATAATAACGTACACACACACCCGAAAAATCCGGTTTCCATTATGGTCTCCCAAATGCTCTTTTCATCGCATCAATACCGATCTTTTTACCGCAAATTTTCAGATATTTGTGCACCTGTTTAAGTAAATGGTTAGAGTCATTCCGAGACTGTTCAATCGATTCGATTTCATTTATATTTATTGATTGTGAAGCAGTTATTTTCTTTTTAAGAAGTTAAATACGAATAATTTAGTTACGTTAAGCTCTAGGTGCATTTTTCGCACCACCTTTGAATAAAATCACTTAAGTCTTCCTAGTTGATAAAACGATCCCTCGTTTGATTTTTTCTCGTTTATGTAAACTATCCATACCATTGATGTCAATGAGTTGAGATTAACTGTTATTATCCTTTACAAAAAGAGATCCAAAGAACAATAACGTTAATTTAATATCACAGAGAGAATTATTGTTGATCAATCATACATTACAGGATTAAAATGTGCGATTCTAGCATGTTGTTCAAGCGATTAATCGAAAACCACGGTGTGGTCTATGTGTGGCGAAAATATCGCTAAACAGATGAGAACTTCTTAGAATGGAGAACAAAGATGTTTTCTGTGGAATTTTGAAAGCAAGAATTTGATGCTCATAATTGGCTCCACTTCAGTTGAAATATCTCACCGTAATTGCTGCAACAGTTAATTTTCAGAGAAAATCATCCGAAAAATTAGATAAGAACCGATTAGACAAGTCAAAGGGCTTCTTTAATTATGGGATGATTAGTATTTCCTCTCCATAAGAAGGCATATATAATCTGCTCGAAATTAATGTATCTCCTTACAGAATGAAATATTATGTAAATTGTTGATATTGTCTAACAATTCATTAATTATTTCTACAACCCATCCTTCTCCAGAAATACGCCAAAATAAATCTATATAAATTGAAATTCACGCAAGAACAAAAATAAAACTTCTCTTCACACCTAAACGCTTTGAGAAAATATACTGGCGGAATAACTAAGTTGGATAAAGTAACCTACCGGATATATTACAGCTTCGATTCCCGTCAGACATTCTTCGGTCCATTTATCCTTTTTAAAAATGCATCTCCATGCAGGATGAAACATCATCTCGAACCGTTTACTTCTCATCTACTATTCAGTAATTATTTCCACCGGATTGCTAATATGATGAACGTTGTCAGAAAGAATATGGCGACGCCCGTTCACTCTTCCATTGGTCCCATCATTTCCAGCTGGACGATTGAACTTCAAAATTGAGCCATAATTCGTGGTTTATTACGACCACTACCGTCTTCTTAAACGCAGTTTAACAAATTTGGCTTTACCTATAATAATATCGTGTCTTTATTCGAACGAAACTGAGACTAAATAATTTCTTTTTACATCTAACCCATATATACTTACTTAACCTCATTATATACGTACATTGTACGTTCAGTTTACATTATTTAGGTACATTATTCTTGCCCAAAAGAAGACGATTTATTATTATCAATAACCTATAGATCCTTAATAACGTTGAGAATTTGGTGATTTATTTCGAATTTGATCTGATATTTACTCATAACTCAGTTTCGGTTAAAAATTCAGAGTCATACACTTTGACCGATATTCTTTAGGAGTAATTCTAGCAATGAAAAGCTGCCAAAAGGAGAATTTCGACTATTTCTTAAATTCACTCAGGTCAAACTGGCCTTAATATCTCCTATGAACATGCGAAAGATTAACAAGTATACGTACATTATTCGTAGTCTTTATATTTTAGTCTTCCTGTGACATCCTACGCTTTCTTTAAAGAACTGTGTAAATATGCTGTGTTATTGGTTGCACATTTTCAATGCTGAAGCCTCACGGTAATTAAACGCCGTATAATAGTATATATAATTAATATAATGGAATTCATAACTGATCTGAATAAATTGAAATTCTAAGAGGAATTGCATGAAATTCGTATCACTACAAAGTACACTGCAGAGACAAACTCAATATTCTAATAATGAAAGGATTTATTAATAAAGATGACTGAACACATTATAGAAAAAGAATGTACTTTTAGTGTAATTGGAGATTTAAGGCCTATAGGACGTAAAGTTTCAAAATGAGAGGAAATCTGTGCCATAGTTTTGTATGTACGTTCTCTTTCAGGATAATTCAAAGAGAGATATAATTCATTATATATTTAAAAGGCATCAAACAATCCCCTGAAACGTCTTTAATAAGGTTTGACTATATTTTAGTCGTAGGTGAACGATTTTTAAAAAAAGAACAACCATAATAGGATTCTATTTTATTATAGGAGATCCAAACAAATTAATATAAGTGGTAAAAGAAACAGATAAATTAAGAGCAAGGAAGCCAGAGAAGTAACACTGTGAAAGTCGATCTTGTGTAATAATAGTCTTTTCCAAGTTGACCGGGAAGCCTCGCTTTTCTAATAACTCGTGGAGATAATCAGTGGAAAAATTGAATTTCGATTATAAAATGGAATGCAAATTCTCAATTGACATTTTATTCGACACGCGAAGGGATATCAACTTTTGGCAGCTATTTTAAACGCCGTTTTGATGCATAATTTGAGTAAACAACACGATGTGATCAAGTCGCCCATTTCACTTAATCGCTGTCTCATTATGCGAGATATCCGTATATAGTTATTCATATTATACAGTAAACGATACTTAAGATATCTTGTAAATTATTCGTAAATTACAAAATAACTTTTAATTAGGATTTGAGCCAGAACGTCGAATGCCAGTGAATAAGGAATAATGGAAAGGCGACATCTTTCTTAGGAGAAAAAGTAATTCTAAGAATAAACCGAGAAAATCAAAAAAAATTAAGAAAACTTGTAAACTGGGAAAAATATATTATTTTATATTGAAAATTAAGTGTTTGAATAAGATTTTTGCTATGAAAGATATTGAAATTTTATTTGCAAATTCGCTTATAATTTTCTTGTTAATAATTATTGTTGGTCATTGTATGACGAAGGCGGGGTTTTCCTCCCGAAGGCGTTATTAAAAAATTATTAGTTATTCATTAATTATTAACGAATTACCGTTAATTCTTCTGTATTCGCTGTATTTTGAGTGTTACGACGATGGTTTTCCAAATGGAGGAAAAATTATACAATATTATATGCAATATTGTATTTGACTCAAAAAATCTTTGCGGAAGATTTTTTGATGTCTTCGTATCTTTGAAGCCTTTTTTTTATGAAATAAACTTATAGTAAACATTTTCATAAGTTAGCTATTGTATAGAGGTGTTTCACAACTTTTAGTAAAATATAATAGAACACATAATAGTATTTTCAGGCCATTTGGTGTGAAAATGAAGATGCCTATTAGGTAGCACTATAGCTATGTACTATATAGGTACTATAGCTGCGTACTATATAGGTACTATAGCTGTGTACTATATAGGTACTATAGCTGTGTTGTATATATTGTTGTAGCGCGGAGTTAAATTTATTGCGTCGACATTTAGTCAATGAAATTGATAATATTAAAATGATCCAATTATTATGAATCCAAGCATATTTCCCACGATGTGATTGCAATCTCTGCTAATAAAAATGATCGTGAATATGTAATACAAAATGTCGATCGTTTGGCGTGCGATATTTATCGATGCATTTACTTTTGTATTTCACACCAGGTGGGTACCGTAGGCAGTAGACTGTATGAGACAATTTCTTCTCCCCTGAGGTATTAAGGTTTCCGTTTTCACACTTTAGCTCGCTTTGCAGGATTCCTCTCGACGCCTCATCTTTCCTATATTTATTATATTATGCATATGTTCTCTATTTTGTTTACTTTGTGCTACACCGATAAGAAACACTGCGTCTTTAACTAAAAGATTCATGAATTTCTGGCAATGTTCGATACGATGTCAAGAAAGCCACTTCACAATATATTTACGATTTTACCTTTAAGAACCCAGAAAAATCTTACGTGATAAGTTTCCTAGTCAAATAATGCACGTGCTGTATCAAAATCATTGCAAATTTATGTTTAGATTAAAACAACTCTGGTTGTAAGTCATAGTAGTTAGTTGGCAATTTTATTTCTGTACTGATTTTTGTATTTTTATATACTTCTTATTTTTGATGAGTTGTTTTAGGTGATTGGCACTTTAATGGTACTTTGGTAGATTAATGTGTAAATTATATCTATTTAAATTGCAAATTATAGTAGTATGGTTTATGTATGCACCAATCCTATGAATTCTTATATGTACTCTTAATATTGTTTGAGGTAGTTTCAGTGAAAAACGTCACCACCCAATCCAGCGAGGAGAAAATGTATAATAATAATGACAAGTTGTGCCAACTCGTGATTTTCATTTAAATTACTAAGTTCACAGTATTCACGATACGATTACTCCCAACGGATTGCAGGATGTTATTTTCGCCATCTTATCTTGTATAATTATCACCAATGTGTACATATTTATACCTTTATGTATTTATGAATCCTGTGTCAGTAATATGTATAAGAAATACATGGAAGAAATTTCTGAAAAATAATTGCATTCACTTACCACATAGTTCATTAATTGATGAATTTCATAGTTGATGAAATCAAAAATATCGTTAAAGTTCCTATGGAATAGTACAAATTGATAATGTATTGATAGTGGTTGGTCATCATCGGTTAGGTTCTGGAAGGCTCGAAAATACTCTCATAAGAAATGCAAATTCAGTTCGTTCTCATCGATGGCGGACACAATTGAACAAGAAATAACGGTCCTGTAATATTTACGCAAATAAAGAAAGAAACTGCGAAAGAATAGAAATAATATAAAAATTCCTTATTTGGTAATATCTTTTTAGATTCGAAATAGCGAGAGATAGGATAATAAATGACAACCTGTGGAAGACACAAATGAGATTCCCATGTGCTGCATTTAGTTATGTAATATTTAATCAAGTTATTTTTAGGAATTCCACTTATGGCTACAATTTCTATCACGATGGAGAGCATTTAATCTTATTTCTGATTATTCAGAACGATTGGTCGTATGCAAAAACAGGTGTACATGTATAATAAGTTAAATTTATTTCCGTCATTTTTGACGTGGTGCTTGTCTCATAACATTATGATGGCTTAGATAACGAAATTCTCTAAAAGCGAATCCTTCCTTTAGATAGACGATTGGAATCGAAGAAGATGATTTCCGCTCTGAATAGAATATTTAGACCATATTTATTTATCTGCCAATTCAAGGAAAAATATCTGAATTCAGAGGGACACCAGCCAAGTTTTTGGAAATTGTTTCTGGCAGCACTCCTAGTGCAGCTCGATTCGTATCATATATTTAGTTCATTTGTACATTCTGTTCTGCGAAGTATTGGAATGATAAACTAAAGCATCGTATAAATGCATACGCAATAACCGCATAGAAAATTACCTACACTTTCGGGAATAGTGTAGAATAATGGAATCGCGAGAAAACGCACGTTAAACTTCTTTTGGCGTCTTAATGAAAGACTTTTCGGATTTATGTACACTTATCCTTTCCTATTTTGTAAATAACACTGCAAATCCGTACTGGTTTCGGATAGGCATACTAAAATTAATATCGTATATAAAAATGAAAGTAATTTCGGCTAAGTTGTTTGAGAACATACTCGTACCTTCGTGTTCGTTGGATATTTCGATATAGCAAATTAGCTTATTATGAAATTTATATTTTTCATTGGTAAAGAACTAATTAAGCGTTTTGAATTTTGGAAAAATTATTACCGCCAGAGAATAAAACAAGTTTTTGAAATTGCGAATAATGCTAATTATTACAATTTTGTTTTGCTAATCGGCGTTTTTCTCTTCTCTTCTGCGAAAAGACATACTTCCCGAGTGCGGCTCCCTTGATTAATCACTTAATGGTCGAATATTTGGACAACTTTGAAATTTTCGTTATTTTCCTTCATTTTTCATAATTTCTCTCCGAAAGAAGTGTTCTGATCAAAATAATATTTACAGTAGAAGGCGATATTTTAGAGAAATCAACCATGTAGTGTGAAGGAAAGACTACTTTCACAACAATTCCTCTATTTTTATGCTAAATAAACCACCAGCTCTCCCTTATGTAAACTAAATAAATCAGGAATTTTATCGCAATGAAATTATATCCCCCTTATAACGTTTGAAAATTTCTGAATATTTTGTATAATATATGATAATAATACTTATTGTTTTAAATTTTCTCGATTAATTATTTTTCTTGTAATTCAATGCCACAAAATTGCTCGCAAGTCTATGTTATTGATTAGTCGTTATCATTAAAATAAAACATATAATGACTTTAATAAAGTATGAGATAGCGATCATGTCATTTCGAGTATTTTGATTAAAAATAAGAAAATAGTTGTGGAAGAATGAGAGATAGGCTTCTCAAGCGGCAAATTAAGGCCGTTTTAGTTGCCGTAGACAGCACTCCATAATGAAGCCATCGCTTCGCATCGGAATAATGACGCCCGTGGATTAATGAGACCCTATCTCTGTGGGGGTGGATAGCATTGTGATGCCTCCCCCGGGAGTCGCGATGCATTTCGGGGGGCTTACTGTTGCATCACCGAGGAATTGTTTCGCTTAATTTTTTTGCCCCCGTCTCTCCTAAGATGACTTACATCCACCGAGCTGGATTCGCAGTCTGCTATCTTTTCATTCCGAACAATTCCTGCGGAGTGTTTGCATTCTGTGCCCCCATTTCTCTCCCTTTCCGTCAAATGTAATATTTACGTCTCTTTCGCTTTTTTTGAAAAACTCCGCTCGAGAAGCAGACACGCTGTTGCAGCGTATATTTCTGTCATCCGTAATGCACAACACCCAGTCCTTGAATCGGTTTTTTGACTTTCTTCCCTGTTTTTTTCCCTGCAAAAGTGAGATTTTTATGAGACGGATTGATGCTATTAAACCCTGCTCTCCGAATAGCATTTCGTTCGCTGAATCTCTCTCAAATGTGCATTCGCATTCTGTTTACAAAAAAGGCTCAACTCCAATCCTTCGAATCCTGTACTGGTAACATTTTTTATAAATAACGTAATGACATCTACTTTCATCCATATTATCGTTGCATATAAATTTTATAAATGTAGTCCTATAGAATTGAAAATTTAAAATCTATTTCTACAAACCAGCTAGGAAAGAAAAACGCTTCAATGGAATAAGATTAAGATGTCAACTCGTTGACGAAACTTGTGGAATTAAAAATCTGCTGTAGAAGTTATCTAATTTTTTCTTTTCTAGATTGTTGCAGCAAAATTCCACGAAGTCAAGATTGATAGTAATGTTAATCTATTTATACTTTTAAAATCGTAGCTCAATTTCGACCGATTTTTTTATTTTTGTTATCTGTACGATATCGCGATATTTGCATGAAAGAAAAAGACTTGGCAACGACGTTTTCTTCCATGGAAAAGGGGATGTTCAAAATAAATAAATACATAAGAGATGGTCCGATGCCAAAAAAGGAGGAAATATCGGACGTAAATTTACTGAAAATGTATCGAATAATACCGCCATGGCAGTAAAAATAGTAATTAGGATGATAATTTACATCAGGATATTCATGTTCAGGATTCGCCTAAGAACATTATTACTCCCGCAAACGATAAATGGCAGAAAGAAAGGAAACGGTATGTTACACGTAGATTCGGAGCTTGCAGAATATGTAGAGATTAGAAATAGATTTTTGAAGCAAGTTCACAATGAGTCGACTACCGATTCTTCAAGAAAAATTAAATTGAAAATGAATGTCAAATCCCCGATAACCCAAACAATCCGAAACTTTCTCTAGTGTTTGTTATTAGTGAAAGAAATCATCCTTTGTAACTCCATCTCGTTGGTACTGACGACTATTTCCGGCATGATTTAAGGAATTTAAGGAAACTTCCGCTATTTGCGTAGCAAGAACACCACCAAAAATAGATTATTTAATAACAATAGAAGAGACATTTCTTCCGCAACACAATTTCCGAGTGAACATAATTTGAAAGTAAGGACGTAGTGAAACAAGGACAGTAGCATCAGAAGAATAAAAGCAATGAAGAATAAAGAAAAATAATCGAATTAATAAAACTTATTCGAATGATAGTTATGATAACTATCGACCGAATAACGATCGATCGATCTGTACAGAAAAGAATAAAATGGACAGATCGATTGAATGAAAGCAAACAGAGTGCCTTAGCTGCCCCATGATGAGCTATTCTACCCAATATATTATGTTTCATAACGATAACAATTATCTCTGAAATCCTCAACCATCCTCCGCATTTCCACTCTTTCATCGCATTTCGATTCTCTTTTCCCCAATCGATTCTCTTCCATAACTCGCTTTCCTTAATATATTTAAAAATCCTTTCTTTGCTTATGTTGTTTTCTAGTTAATTCACTGTTTTTGAATCTAATAAATATATAAATGAAGAAAGGGAACTCGCTATAAGAATTCTTCTCCCATCAAATAGGAAGGAATTACAAAAGTGGAAAGTGTAGAATCGAAATGACTGGGACTCGAACCTAGGTCTTTCACTTTCCGGGCACAGCCATGGTTCATGTCGATATATTTACTTATCCTAGGGTTTTAAGGGGCACGCTTGCCAATTCATTCACCATTTTCTTCTCAATTGTTTATTTATTTAAATTTTTGCTTTTGCGGTCGCTATTTTTCATTGTTTGTTAATTATCTACAGGGAACCTACTTATCTATCTTACTCCTGAGACTGGGGACGCACACAAAGGAGAGCAACTGGACTGCCATTGCTAAAGACTATACTATAGACCACACATTGGTTTTCGACGAGCCTCTTTTCCGCACTGATCTTCAGGGGTGGGACGGGAGCGTTTTTCAAATAAGGAATCACTGTTTAAAATACTAACTATCTAATTTCAGTCATTGCTTTCCACGAATTCACGACTTCAAATATTGATTTCATTTTAAGCTCATCGTTGAACAAATAACATAGATAAAGATTTTTCCATCACATTGGAATTCGATTCAATAAACCTTCTTCCATCTTAAGATATGAATAAAATAGAATCTAAAGAAAATCAGGAGTGTTCAAATTTTATGCTGGAAGATAAAACCAAAAATGGATCGTATTACAATAATAGCATTGCTAACGGTTGAATAAATGTTTTATTTTTCACCGGCTAAAGAATATCTTGAATAATGCTCGTGAATTGTAAGATAACCGAAACTCAATTTCCGGTCATTTTACAGTAATGAGTTGACCAAGCAGCTCTCGATCATTCTTCAGTGGTTCGTTTCATCCCCTTTTATTTTACTGTGTCTATGAACCATAAAATTTCCGAACAATAAAATTATACGTTCATCGACCGGCATGAAGGGAAGGCATTAAAAGGAAGAGTTCCTCTAAAAGCGGCTCAACGATAAAAAGGGAGAGATAAAGGAAAATAAACGGCTCTCCAAACCGGTGACTTTCCTCTCAGAAAGAGTGAATTCGCGTTTGAATAGCTTAAACTCCGTAAGTTCTTTAATTTTTAGAATTCCTTAGGAAAATGAATTTTCATCGAAAGAAAGGGATTTACATCCCAAATATCTTCACTTGATGGATCACCCATATTTAAAAGAAAACACTAACATTTGCTTAAAGTTATCTCAAGTGAAGCGTAGTGGATAGTGCGTATTATAAAACTGCTCTGTTTACTTAGGTATCACTTTTGATTTTCACTGAGAATAATAACCTGTCTTCTTGCGGTTTATTTAAACAACGTCGCATCGTATTATTTCTCGTTTTAATTTCAGAAGAACCACATTTAAAAAATCGATTTGGGGTATCATGATTAGATTTGGAGAAGTATTATATATAAAGAAATTGACGTTTTAATTGTTCTTTGCAATAGCAATGCTAAACCAGATGCCGATCGGCATGATTAGGTCGTTTTTTTCCGAGTGTTAAATTTTATTTTGGTTGAAATTTTGTCTAAAGCAAATTTTCTATATACCTAAACCTGATATTAAATGATTTTTAGCGTTTTCATTTCACTCACAGAATAGAAAACATTTATCATATCTCCGAGTTTACAATCATTTTATCTTTCAACAATTAGTTGCATCTTTAAGTAAAGGACTGCGATTCTAGAATCCATCGAATACGAAAGCTTCCGAAGCATACAAAATGCACTACAAAAATATTGTATTATTTTGCTACATTAACGACGTAAGAGTAGTATTTTAAAAATTAAGTTTTGTGAATGGGTTCTTATACCCGAAATGGCGTCTTACCTACGTGTATAATTAAGAATGTTTAAAATCGTTAATAAAATTATAATTCTTTAGATAAAGGTGGACTTATAAGTGTTAATTACGTCGAGAACCTACTAGAATTTACGGTTATGTGAAGATTTCAGCGCTGTTTAACCTGATGTCTACATCACTATGGCTCTGGTTATATGTGATTTCTACATAAAAAGTTTAGCTCATGCGACGGATTTAATACGAGTATATAAAAAGACAAAGCAAATATTGAGTTAGAAATGATTGGTCGTGTAATGATTGAATGCTAATAATTATAGGCCAACAAATGAGCTCTCGTCGAGGTGATTTAATAAAAAAGAGAGGGTCATCGAAAGGTCGTTTCAACCTTCATGTTTCAACATGTATATTCTCGACTGCGCTGTAAACGACGGTGGAAATGAAAACCCGTTTCCATTCAGAGGGACGGAAAATTATAAGCTTTTCTCATTTCATGTCGTCGCCTGCTCACGGAAACAAAATACAGAGCTAATTTATTACAAATCGCCCGAAGTTGAATCTTTGCTATTTTTAAACGTCGCGCAGTAATCGAAAAAAGCTGACCAAGAGGCCAAAAATGGTTTTTTTGAGTGCGGATTTTGAAACTTCGCATAGTTATTACGAAATAATTGAATTTTATGTTCCTTTTTGTCGTTTTTCGATATCTTTACGCGTTTAAAAGATACATGGCGTCAAACTTGAATGTTTATCCGAAAAATCCGAGACTTCTCGTTTCTATGAAAATAGTTCAAGTTTGCTGCTATGTGGAGGATTTAAATAGATATGTTTGGAGGAAATAATGATGCAGTGATCTACAATGATTCTTTATCTTTTGATTGGATGCAATTACTGCTTACAAAAGTGAGTTTTTGCTCATTTAAAGCAAAAAAATGTCGGACAATTTTCGAGATAAAGTTAGGAACATAAATAGAAAAACGGCCTTAGTGCATCGAGTCTCTTATACTATGTCATAATCAGAAATATTTAAATGTGGAATCCGAGGAAACTGCTTCAATTCAGGTGCCAATTTGTGTATTAAGTCGATTTTTCGTAAGGTCGGCGCGTGGAATCCCCGAATGCTGTTTCGCTGTCTTTTTGGTGATATGAAGACTAACGATTGGTCTCTTTCGTGTTAAATTCTGGCTAATTATCCTTAAAACATATTTGAAGAAAGTTTAAGAGAGGAATAAAATAATTCTTGGCCTCTTGGCCAGCTTTTTTCGATTCTAGCCCACTGTGTGTCGGTACAAATATAATAACTGTCTTGGCTCTGTAAGGTTACAGTCTGAAACAAATATTTAGGTAAGATATATTTGGAAAGAAAGGTTACTGTCTTCAAAATACCATCATTGTGCTTGCATTAATGAAATCCTAAATATTATTTAAATCTCAATTAATGTTGCTTCAACATATTCATCTCATTTTACATTGATCAGACAAAATATAATAATGATGTTATATTATATCACATCATACACTATTATAATAAAAGAACCCCTAAGAGCTATAACACGCGTGAGATAAATGCACAGCATATATAATTTCGTGACATGTGATGCAGACAAAAGTTTTGAGCTGATTAGAAAAATTATGTAAAGAAATTGGTGACAAAAATCAAGATATAACCAAATACAGAGAGACTGTACTAATAGATAACACATAAAAATTGTGTGTGTGTTTATTTATTTATATACACGCACACACACACACTTGTTTGTGCTTTTTGAGCGAGTGAACAAACAAGAGAAAAAAGCATCACTTTGGACACATTTTCATCTTTGATACCCCAAGAGCTTAAATGAAAATATCCGGTTTAATAAAACTGACGATTACGCCGGTTTGCATGGGAATTGAACTTGGTTTGCGTTGGTTTTGTGTATTTATTACTCCGTTAGTCTACGCGTATATTGTCTATTAAATAAATTAATGTAATATGAACATATAACATGCATTAGCTTTTACATTATATTTTTATTAATGATAACTTCTTATTTCCGTCAAAAACTTTCCATTTTCTTAATTTTTGTTGAACGAATGACTCAAAAACGAGTTAAACGGATATTAAAATCCTCGTTTATTTTCCTACTTTTCGCTCTTAATTAGGCGTCTTTCATTGAAAATTAGAAATATGCCACAATTAATCCCCATAGCTTATCGAGTACGTTTGATCATCGAAAAAGGTAAATTATAGCTGACGATTACTGACGGACACAACCGGATGTTTGAATTTCTTTCCTCATAAGAGGGACATTCTTAAAAGCACCTCTGTTTCCCATTTAATTGCCGATGTGCGGCATAAATCCAGAGAAATAACTGCCGATGCGCTAAGTGAATGGAGAGAAATCGGCTGTCGAAGGAGTAATTGTGTTTCCTATCATTCGACTCGATCTTTATTTAGAGTTCATCCTGACTCAATGATTTATTGCTCTCATCGGCCTTTCCCAACTCTCGCTCTTGAGACACCCAAATACGAGTAAACCAGAATTAAGATTACCTTGAATTAAAGTATACCTTACTGTACCCTAATTAAAGTATGCTATGCCATGATTAAGGACTTGAGGTATACCTTGGTACCTCTTAATAATAATAATGTAAGAAATTGAACATCTCGTGAACAGATTCACAAAAATTCAAAAAGCAGTGATGCTAAAAATATCTTTAGTCAATTTCCTGAATATTAGTATTGTTCAAAATGCTTCAAAGGGCCCCTCTGAGAAGCAAACTGCCCGAAAATCCCTAAACTTATAATAGAAAAGTATGGGTACTTCGACTGAAAAACAGTCATTTATGAAATAGATATGTGAATAGATGAATGGAATAGGCGATTCATTCCAGTCAAAATAGAAGAAGTGAAAATTAATATTGATAACGATAAATGTATCCTATGACGTACATACATGGGTGGTCTGAAAAGTTTCCGACATTTTGCCATTTCTCGACATGCTTTCTGAATATTTCTGAAGATTTCTGAAAAAGTCGGTCGGAAACTTTTCGGAGCACCCTCGTACATAAACATGCATAAGAATAGTCGTTATCATACCAAAATTACATTTAATTTTAATTACCTCATTTTTAAAGGTATAAAATGTATTGAATGAAGATGAAGCTATAATTAACTTAATTTAACACCTTGAAATGAGGAATTTTATTCAGCAGCAGAGAAAAACAAACATAGAGTAAATGAATAAGCAGTGAACGGTCATTTTAGAGCATCTTGTACCTTTAATGCACGAGAAAATAGTAAGCTATTATATTCTGAGAGGTATTTGTGCAATTTTACTAGAGTAATTAATTTTTCTTGTAGTTGATTTTCCAACTATGTATCGAATTCGCATAACTTAAAAGGCACTACTAAGAAGGCAAAGAAACTTTTTTTAAAAATAGTTAAGGAGGCTAATTTCATGAAGTTTCTAGCGTTATTTCAATGGTGATTCATAAATTTAGTTTCCATGGACAAAACACAATTCGTAAATATTTGACTATGGATAGCCTAAACAGTAAATTATAAATAAAATTTTACTTCTCGGAAAGCAATCAGAGAAATGAACAAGAACGAATAAAACTCATCCAACCATGAAATCAGTTTCGAACGTCAGTTTCTGGAGAATCCGATATTATTTCCTAGATAATAATTGCACTGAAATCAATTCCAAAGCGATAATTTTTTGGTGGAATGGTAGAAAAGAAATATTAACATCTCAGGCAGAGGAAGGGCTAGTAAGAAGGAAAATGTGATGCCAAAAATCCTACTGGAAGCTAACAAAGAAAGCGAGTTATGTTTATTCATTGGATCAGATGTATCGATTTCAAAGCCATTCAAAAGTAGAAGTAATTAGTTGATAAAAACATTAGAAGGAAAATAATTTCCTTTTGGTGTTTTAATCGACTCGATTTCAAAATTTAGAGGCTGTAAAAATGAGTAATTCCTCATTTTTAGAATTTAGAGGAATATAAAAATGAGCAACGGGGAGAAGATCCGCTGTACTATACAATGAGCAGTGCATCATTTCGAAACAGGACAGGAATACCTTACACTTAATTTTGCCAAAACGTCTATTTTTCTACAATTCCTGACAGCAAAGCGGGCGAGAGGCGATAAAGTTGTTTTCGTCACTTTCTGAATGCCATCCTAAGCGGCAAAAACAAACGGAGGCGGCTGCTGTCGCCACCTGTGCCCGCCCACATTTTGTGTATTCCAACATCAATCGCCACAAGCCATATTTTTCTTATTCGGCGCACTCTCGCCCGTTGCGCTTCTCTTTACGAAATGTCTTATACCTATAAGAGGACGCACAAATATAGACTGTGAATCATCGGAATTCGATTATTTTGGTAAAGTGCATAAAATTACATGCCATAGAAAACTCAGTTGCCTCGCTACGGAAAAATTAAACGAAATGCTGAATTCTAAATAGTATTGCCATGCAGGATGTTGAATATATTTTATGTTATACATTAATTATGTTGTCGTGATTGCATACTATGTAGACTTACTATGTAAAAAATATTTGCTGAACCCGTGAACTCGTTACACCTCTAAAAATTCGATAAAGGCATTGTAGAAGAGAGTTCATAAGAGAGGCCCTTCGGCCGTGGGTGCAATGTGTAAACGGGGCAACAAAGTAAACGCAGGATGACTTGGCAATGAACAACTATTTAGGGACTTGAAGAACTTTACAAATCACATTTTTCCAAAAATAACACTGGAAGGAGCTTTACAAATATTTATTATTATCTAGAATTAGGACTGAGTTGAATTGCTCTGCAAACCAATGCAAATGGCGACAAATTATCTATTTTTATCATAAATGCTCAATCAAGCGAAAGAAGTTCATCTAAAGCGAGTCGTGTGGCCTCTGACATAGTGGGTGAAAAACTATGGAGTCCACCACAAATTGAAGAAAATTAACTGAAAGTTAATGATCGATTAAGTCGAATAAACTGTTCCTAACTGAATTTTTTAATATTCTTCTTTGTTAAATTTCTATCTTTCTTTTACATCAAAGGTAATCTTTACAAAAAGTAATAATTTCTTGGTATAACGTCTGTCACAAATTCTTCATCATTATTATTTATCTGAAAGGTTAAATTAAATCCTAGGAATACGTAGTGCGTATTATCCGTCCTTGCTTTCACATAGCTCGTTCTGGTACTCCGAGAGAGATTAGAGATGTTAGAATTAATCCATCCAACAATTCCTTGTTATTTCCCGAAGGATACGCGAAAATAATCGATTAAGAAGTCATGGTGCAGGAAAAATGGAGATAAATTATCGATTTCAACGAAAAATAAGAGAATATATTGGAGTAACCACAACGAGACTGAAAACATATTGCAATTTTACACGTTTTTAAAAAAATACACGGTATATAATTTTTACAATAACATTCTTTTTATTTTCCTAAGCAATAATTTCTTTGAGTGCTTATTATCTATAAATCCCTTCCATAAACTTATAATTTCTAGTCCAGTCTACTCTCAGACGACAAAAAGCAATCATATCAACTCGGCTCTGTGAAAATTCGCCGTATATTATGGTGTTTACTTTCATAATAGCATCTGCCCGAGTCCAATGTGAACCACATTTTGACTTGAACTACTTGCTTGTCTCTCCACAAACGCATTGCCCATGAGCATAAGGGCCCAACGTCAAGTGACTTGCCATAAATATATCTAACCTTTATATTAATGCTAAGTAATGTACAACCGAATTTGCATTTCCCTTTATTCAGACTGCAAAATATTTTCGCGTTCAATTCCATTCGGAAATCACCTACATAGCAATATTTACGACTTATGGTAACTATTTTTGATAGCTTGTTTGCAGTGACAGCAGATTGGTAAAATGTGTCGTTTGAACTCATACTGACAGAGAATGGCATCCTCAAAACCGTTGACTTCAAGCCAATAATAAACCAATCATATGGCAAGAAATGTAGCAAACGCTTGTTTTAAAAAGAAGTTCTTTTCAATTTTATTCTATGCTTTATAATCTGTATTTGTATTCCAGCGTCTGTTTTCCTTATATGCCTATTAAATAAATATATGTTAAATTTTATCGACCGTTTACATTCATTACTATGTGTTGTCAGAGGGCCTCCCAGAACATTGGTTATCCCGAAGAACTTGTTTATGTATTTAACGTATAGCATACATATATATTTAACATAAGAAGTTGGTGGGAACACGTGCTCTTGAGCCATCTTGGGTAGACCCGTAATAAATTATTGCGGTTGACAAAGATTTTGAAAATTTACTGATTAACTGCCTGTTTTTGGTGCCTTTTGCGCTTAGGAAAATGAAACCAGTAATAGCTATCCTTTTTTTGCAATAATGTCGCTGAATCTCTATGAAGTCGAAAGTGAGTAATCATCCGTAAACCCAATGTAGAAACTCCCTTAACAGAACGAACCACTCCTCTCTCTACATTCAATATCAAACCGTCTATTAATGGTCTCTTTCACAAAGATGCAGAATATCATAATATAGGCCGAGATAGCGTTTTATTCTTAACAAATTATCCCTTTTATAATCCATTACTTCTCTGAGAAGCTGAATTCTGCCATCACAGACGAGCCTTTAAGAATACTATCCTGAAAAGAAGTACACATTTCCAACGAAGACAGTTGTCTTAAGGATGATCCAAAGAGGACTAATCAATTCCTATAGCCTGAATAATCGCAGCTGCTTTTACGGCCCACAAGGATCTATTATCTTTTTTCCCTATCCATTCTTAAGGGAGAATTTTAAATGCAGAGTCTACAATAGGAGCCACAAAAAACAGTCATTAGTCTCAGATAATTACAGGTAAAGGTTTCGATAAAGAGGGCCCTTTCCTAAGAAAAGTGGCCATCTTATGATAATCATTTGCCCTCCTCTCCCTTTTCTCGTATGACCCTTCACTTCAAACTTAAATAGAAAGAGTTGAGATGATTATCAAGGCGATAAATGGCAAACATAATGCAAAAATAATGGAAAACAGTCGCTTAAAAGGATGTGGGGAAAATTCAACCCAAGTTCTGGGAGTTCGAAAAACTCTCCGAAGAGTTCGATTAATGTCGTTCTCTGAATGGAAACCAAAGCCTCCTTGAGGATGGTAGCATAGCTATCGAAATGCGCATTGGGTGAAGAGCAAAAATCCATCCCTTGGAACTCGTCCAACGTTACCGGCAATCAAAAAGTTAGAAGTAAGTTGCTTAGAATTTTGCAACTTGCATCTTGCTATGGAATTCCACCAGGTAAAGGCCCACACCATCGAATTTAAACAAAAAGTTATTCGAACCTCTTAAAAGCCAATTTCTTTTCTTTATCTATAAGTAGCTCAATACATTCTAGATGATGACTTTTTTGCAAAATTTTACCGAAAATGAGGACGCTATCCAATTAAAATAGAGAATATGCTGTATAATATGTAACTCAGCTATATCTTTTCAAATATTTACTCCTTTTGGGCATTATTCTTTAGCATTTCAGATTCCTTTACGAGGAAAGAGTCTCAAATACGAAGAAATTAATTCTCCCGAAACTTATCCGCTGCTTAACTGAAGAAGCTTTTATTTCCGTTTAAAATCAATGGTTTGATAAATCTGCAGCAATTAATCAGTGATAGCCGATTCCTTCGGAGAGATTAAAAAAGAATTCGGTGCTGCTTAAAATAAAAGGCAAAACTATCTATCACAATAGTTTGTGCACATATTGTGTTCACATTTAAAATTAGATCGGATATATTAAGAGTCGCTTACGATGGAATCCATATTTATTTTCGCCACAGAGCGTTCTCTTCATGTGCAAATCATCCTCTGTTATTATAACTCTCAAAACGACTCAAAAATACTGGATTTTATCGTGTCTTGCATTACGAATGGAGAAGAGCACTCTTTTTGAAGAAGAAGAGAGAACGCCAGAGAGATAAATAGCAGTTCACAAACAAGCATCTGTTAATTTAACTATGGATATGAGGATTATTTTCTCGACAGTTCATTCGCATACTGCCATTAACCACCTTATTATTATGTTTTTTAATATTTGGATATTAATGTAGTACGTTTAAATTACAAGTTCCTTGTGATTTCTATTGTTTTCTCTTTATTATTGCTAGGTGTTCATTTATTGATTTCATTTTATATGATTTTTGTCACACTATTTGCATTCGTGTTTTCCATTACAACGTTTGCCGTGTACTAAGTATAGATTTTTTCCTTCTTTGTGGATGTTTTCCTGCTGTTGATCTTTCTTCCTAAGATAATACTTTAGGTTTTTTACACCCATTCCTTCTCAAGTTTTTCCACTCGATTTCTATTTATACATACAATGTCCTTATAAATATTATTAGCGCCGCGTTAGATGTAAGGCAAGACCTTTTAGTCTTTAAGTTTCTTCAACGAACGTGCTATCTGAATTTGAGAATCGGAAATAAGAGCTTTCCTCTCTCTGCATACAAACTTCTTTTTCGAGTGTGTGGGAGAGTTTACGTATCATTCGTACTACTTATGTACAATTCGACGACGATCAGTTATTTCTACAGGCTTACTGGAAAGGAGTGGAAAATATCAGGCAAGATACATTAAAGAAACCCGTTGTCATTCAAAGGATTACCGTCAAAACAGTTTATTAAATTTAAATTATTAATCAAGTACCTTTTCTGTGAAATCAGAAACTTGAGACAAATTTATGTCTAACATTTTTGAAATGTGCTGATTAGAACAATAGGCAAATTCAACCTATTTTTCATAGTTATCATTCATCTCGCTGTTGAATGATGAAATGTCTTTTTTCTCTCTCTTTTCTCAGATCAGCTCTCTCAGAGATGAACATCATCTTTGCCTTTCGGTATATATTAGGAAAAATATACGTAAAGAAATTACTTTACGTAAACTCACTCACGCATTCAAATAGAACTTTCTGGTCTGTCTCCTTTTTACCTTTGCTACAAATTTACTCTGCGTCATATTTTGTTCAAATCATTCATATTTAGGGAATTTGAGTTCGAATGCATTCAAAATTATTCCGATCAAATTTCCAGAGAGTAATCGTAGCTGTGTGTTTGAATTATGGGAAATCCCTTGTCTTAATAGGGCCATTTGCATTTTAAGGAGAATTGCTGTAAGTCGGGCTTATCTATTCGAAGGTCGCTTTCTCTACTCTGTAATTCAAGCGATCCAAAATAAACCATAATTGCCTCGAATCAGGTTACGACACCAAAAGAAAACACTTTTTTGATATTTACCTACTTTTTCAGGCCGTGCCTTTTATGCTTTTCTTTGATGATGAATAACCACTCTTTTCTTATGGAGATGATGTATTTTATGGCACTTTCTACTGGTGTATTACCACGGGATGGACATTGGCTTCCTTACATCAACCATGTATCCGTAAACGAATGCGATATTATTCTGCACAATTTATAGATTGCAAAAAATCTTTTCATCCCATGAGCTACAGAAATTAGGTTATTACAATCGACCCTCCTATTATCAGAAAGTATGCTTATATGGTGCTACGCATAAAATGATGACTGTGACACACTAAGTATAAAAATATAATCTATACGCATAATGGCAGTTTTCATATCTTTACATTCTGGAGAAATGATAAGTAACACCGGCTGTTATCAGATAATTAAGAAATTATTATTATTTTTCTACCAGCGAGCACATTAATTTCATCACATACTCGTTTCTTATTTCCGAAAACTAAGCAAATTGGGAGAAGACTTTCCTTAATTTAAAATATCAGCGAGGGAAATAATCAGTGTAAGATATCCGTTTCCTTAGGAAAATTGGTAAAAATTTACGTTCAACTGCTCTCCTCCTTTTCTTTCATTATAAAGAAGTATTCCATAAATAATCATTGCAGAAGATGAATCATTGCAAAAGTTAAGCTAAAAAGTAAAATCGGGGCTCTTAAGAATCATAGTTTTTTAATTATTTCTGCTTGCGTCAGTATTACAGTACTATAACTCACAATTCAAACGCGATTTCCGTTTGTAAGACTTTTCTCTGCTACTACTCAGTATTACACTAAAACTGCAAGTGAAATGTCTATTTGAGACATTCCTTCCGGATTTAACCTATTTCGCTATCTGTAAGATTATACAGGATGTTCCAAAAGTAAGAACCTATTTTTGTGATATCGGACACTTAAAAAAACACGTTATGTACTTTCTATTGAGCTTAAAATGTGCTAAAAGTGATAAAATAATCTTCTTCGTGAATGTAGTAACTGAATGCGAAAAAGTTTATTTCCTAAAATGTGAAGGAGTGTTGCATCTCAAACTGTCCTCCTAAGATCAATTTGGAATTTGTGCATTGTCTAAGATTGGTAACATTATCTGGTCATTCACGGTTCTTTCAAATTTATTCAGAAGTTTGCGAATCTCTTTTTCTGCAGATTTCAGCTCTATGCTCATTAAAACTTCCTTTTCCCATACTTCATTCAATTTTATTTCTCTTATGCAAAGATCCCTTCTTCTGTATGTAAAGGTTCTTAAAGAAAAGTAGAATTTGTGGAAAATGTGAGGAGCGGAGCGGCGCAAGGGCTTAAGAAATCAATGCTTAGAACCACTTATTAATATGTACACTTATAATATATTTCTTATAGGGATATTGCGAGTTCGCTAATCAAGGATGAACTTAATACATTTTTATTTATTAAAATATAATTTCTAATGGTGTAAATGAAATAATTCTTTTATGTATATAATTTTGTCAATCATAATCCTTGTAATCGATGTAATTATGCTTCAATTTCAACAAAAATTTGTTATTTATACCGCATTGTATTGTACGTTCTTCTTTCTATCAAAATGGGCATTTTTTAGTTTAGTTGATGTGCATCATTTAGATGATTCATCGTAGGGGCTTCGAAAACTACTCCTGAAAACGATACATACAAAAAGAAATTTTAGTGAACTTTCGTTCTCTTTAAACACAATCAATCTTCATCACATCTTAAACACATCAATATTCCGCTAAAGTTGACTTTTGTGATGAGACAATATTTTACGGTTAAGAGATTTTCTTTTCATACTTGCGTTATCTGAGACTGACTCCACTAATGCAAGAAGCAGTCCAGCTGGATGCCTCGTTAGGAAAGTAGACGGTGAAAGACACATGGCTTGGGCATCCCAAAATGAGAACTGAGATGCATACCTTTCTGAAATATAACTTAAAATACCTTTTCTAAGATGTTTATTCCTTCATTCGTTGAAGCGAATCTTTCGTTATGATGCGGATTATCTGGAAAAAGAATTGAACGAACCATTTCATCCTCGATTCCACTTCATATGAATCACCATTTGACGTCAACAAGTTTTTTCCTAATCGTTTTATCGACTTCAGCAGCTCTCAGAAGAGAAAAATTATGCGATGAAATTATCAGATGAAGACTTTTTTGAAAAGATGGTTGTCATAATATTTTAATGGTAAAATTAACGTTAGTATAAAAATAGAAGAAATAATAAATGTGATGCATTACATTTTTAGAAACGATTTTTTGTAACTTGGAACATAGTTTTAATATTCTTAATAGTTACTTCGTGAGCAATTTTTTGATTGCTGCTTTTCATTCTCAACTTTTAAATGATTGTCAATTTCTTTAATTAGTCGAAACTCACTGCAATTGCCGCCATTTTGTGCATTGGAAACTTAAGCGTTGCATGTGCTATGGGAAAATCTTTTTCTTACTAAAAAAACCTGCTGTTTACTTTATTGTAAGCTTCTGTTAGCAATCAAGGAGAGATTTATTTATTGGGAGCTGGTTTAAGGAGCTTGAGTAGCATGCGTTTTAAAATAAGTTTAGGAATGTTCTTTATGAATCCAGTTTCTTAAAAATGGTATATGTACCTCTTATTTACATAATATTGCTTCTATGTCTTGATATTGAATTCCATACGCTGAAGTTGTTACATTCTGCGATTATGAATTAAAATATCATAACTGTTTTGAATGATAAAATGAAAGGGTATTTTAATCAATCCCTTCTTATATGTATGCTTTTATTTGCATACTTTGAGTAAACTGTTTGTAGGTAAAATGGGGAGTCCTCTTATTCGGTCTTTTTATGCATTCAAATTTTCAGAAAATGGAGTTCTCACTTGATTTGTGTGTATCATTTCCACTTTTCTTCATCTATTGATTTTCTATTGATCTATTGATCTTTTCATAAAAAAAGCAAAAAGCTTTTATGAGCGTTAGTATTTGTGTATGTTCGCCAAAAGTTCGAGAAACAGAAATTGCTATCAAACTTTGAAGATCGCTAAATGTCTTCTCTACATAGATAATATTTGCATCTTTTATTTGCCTAACTGGTCCCGGTTCGAACCCAGACGAGTCAGAGATTCTATTTCTGAATCCGCCTTTCTTGGATTCGACCTCAGCATATATATTATTACTCCTGTGTAATGCACTGCTAAGGAATCCACAAAATTAAGGATTTTTAGCGGATTGCAACAAAAACGCTATAATAGTACGATCCAGTGAGTCGTAAGTTTCAAAAGTAGGAAAAATCAAACGAAGATCATCCGAGTCCTACTTCGATCGAAGTTTGCTTTTCAAACAAAGCGATCACAAAATTGAGGGCGGCGAACACAATTTAAATGCAACCGTCACACCTCCCTTGGTAACAGAATATTGGGTTAGCGATAAGGAAAGCAGGGCCGGCTCGAGGGACCGGCGAGCGCCCAGAACCGAACCGTCATATTTTTCGTTCCGCTTTTTCTCAATCCAAACATTGAATCTTGTAATCGTTAATTGCCCGTCTAAATCACGCATGTATAGAAAAGATTCCTCCTGTTATTTATTTGTTTGTTTAAATGTAATTCGGCCTTGTGGCCAGTTGGTAGCGTAAAAAAATTCCATTCTCAGGATTCGAACCACATGCTTCTATGAAAAATTCGTACGTACGAATGCGTTACACTATCGAGACTTAGTAAAATGTGAGCAAACCCTCTTGATCGGAACTACGCAACTGGTCGGGTACCGTTGAGGAACACACCATAGCGTCGTCATTATACCGAATAAGTCTCCTTTACTGCCACGTTATAAAGAACTATTTCCATGTGGAAACTTTTATTCAGATAAGGGAGTCCTATTTTAATCTCCAACCATTCGTGTCACTCCATTCTCGTTCTTCTATCGCCATAGCGGCTCTTATACCATCCATGTCGGCTTTCCTCCTCTTCTGCTACTGTCTGGAGCATGTCTTAGTGCTCGATTTGGCCTCATATTGCATTCCAATTCGTACCATTTAAGCTGTCTTGTTTCTATTGCATCCAAATTGGAGTATACCTACTTGTACAAGGTGGAGTACACCCCGTACCTTCATTTCTTCATTGCATCTGGCTTGGAGATGCGGCAGGATCATCTTAGATATTCCATTTCTGTTGCATCTATTATCTTTCTACTTTTCAACGATAAATGTCAATATTCTGCTCCATAGGTCAATATCGGTTATGCTATAGCTCTATAAATTTTCATTTTACGTCCTAATTTCATCTGATTTGACCTTAGTAGCGACTTTAGCTTTTGTATAACTCTCTTCTTGCCTCGTTAAACATTCCATCTCTTTATATGATGTTCCTTCCCTAGATATTTTACTTCCAAGTTTACATTCTTCACAACTTTTTAAATCTCTTCTTTGTAGACACTTTCCATTGTGACACGCATTTATTTAGCCTTCATACATATGTCTATGTAGATCTCAAGTCTACTCCCAAAAAAGTTTAGGGTCAGTTTTCGAAAAAAACCGCAATCTTCTTCTGTTTTATCACTCTCAGTGAATTTTTAAATGCACAATACTTCCATATTCCCATCTAATGTTCTAAATAATTCTCAGAAAATATAATATGTAAACTGATAAACATCCTCGTTAACTACCATCGGCCGGCGAATCAGTTTAAAGAGAATCATCCCGCGTGTGAAGCCATAAACGATGAATCGGATGACCACCATCTCTCGTCCACCGATTGAATGGCAGTCGCTTGTTTTAATCCCATTATCAATGCAGCGGTGGCATGATGGCGTCGGCCGTGGTTCCGCCCACATGGCCAAGAGGGAGGTACAGCTCTCCTCCGCGTATCACGTGTCCCTTTTGAGTGCACTGGAGGGCTAGGGGCGGGCAAATCCCACGGGGGTCCAAATCGAAGTGAATGGATGGCAGTCGATTGCAGTGGAGAATCTGTGCCGCTGCTGTGCTTAAAAAAGCGCCATCGCAGAATAATCAAAGAATTACAAAAGCTGTATACTTACAAAGGGTGTAATGAAGTTACACAAAAATGGAAATTGACGTAAAGAACAAACATCACTCGCATTGAGGATAATAGATTAAATAGATTAAACAAATCGATTGTGACCTTAAATATTTGAGACTGCAACAACCCTATTTACTTAGAAAACTTAATTGCGGCATTTCTGCCGCGATTATTTCATTACAGACCGAAAATTACATAAGATATACAGTTCTTAATCCGTGTAAAACAGAAAATATGTCCTAAATGAAGGTACAGCGGCGTCTTAAATATATATATATATATATATATATATATATATATATATATATATATATATATATATATACACATATATATATACACACACACACACACACAAAGTATTTACGACTAATTTGAAGGGTGCGGACATAGGTTCGGCACTTTCCTCGAGGAATCCTTTCACTCGACTGGCAAAAATGTCGATGATTCAGAATTTTTCCAAGAAGGAAACATTTTCAGAAAAGAAATCCAATAAAATCAAAGAAAATCAGTAATGAATAACATTATATACATATCTTGCTTTCAAGGATGATAATTGTCAAAATACGGCAGGGCCTACATAAACTGTAATTCAGACATTTTGTGAAATCAATTAAATTAGCTCTCCTATGTCGAAAAAAGGGAGTTTTATTCAGCAGTTTATTTAGCTTCGTAGGATCAATCTTTATGATCATAAATAATTATTCTATGACTTCTGATGCCATTTCGATTAAAACAGGCGATGCAACACAATATGCAATAGCAGGAGAATAACATCATATATAATTCAAACTTACGGCTAAGTAATTCTTTGGTCCATACAATTTAGGACACTTTTTATTCACTCAAGTAATTTCGGGTTTTCACCTAAAAATGTTTCACTATCACATATCCATACATTTGCAATTATGAAGGAAGATATTTTACAAAGTCAAAGGAACTCAGCTAAATCTTCAAATTTAATTGTTCCGTCATTTTTACAATTAATACAAACCTCCAAAGGCGTGTTGAAGGGGTGCAAAAACACCAATATCCCAATAACTCTAGCAACTTTTATATTTCCCAATGATTCGCGGAAAAACGACCAGAAGTTTATATTAGTTCCCGAAATTATTTCCTGGGAAAACCTTTTAGTTTTCTCTCGCTAAATTGTGAATTGGTGTAACAAAGTCAACTATCTCGTCGAGATGATATAAATGACTTCAGTCGGTAACCAAGTCTAAGCGAATCCCGTTTGAATCATGTTCGAAACACTGCTGTCCCAATCCTATCCGCTCAATGTTGAACCAGATCGGCGACTAATCCCACTTCGTGATGATCTCGGAGTTCGAATCAGGGAAAAATACATTTTCATTCTCAATGGCTCTCCCCTCAGAATTCTACTTGATAACATTTGCATTCTATTCGCATTCGCTGCAACGCTTCGAATATATTCATTGAAGGAAAATCAACTACTGAATGTAACTCCTATGTATTTAGAATCACCTACGAATATCCATATCCTGAAATATGGCACATGAGTTAGGTTAGTGGAATCTATGAAATGAATCTACTCTATGTCCATCAAATCATCTTCCCGTCCTCAAAATGGCTGCCAACGCAGTTCTTTTATTCATTCACGCTCGTTCATCACTTTCACTCACTGATTGAGTTCATTCGAGTCTCTAAAAACCTCTGATTGATCTCTTAGACAGAAAAGAAAACTTTGATTTCTTTAGCAGTGGCACGCGTGAAAATAAACCGTTTGTTTACTATATATATATAGCTACTATATATCTGTTATAAGGTTAATGTTTCTTCTCGACTCCGTTTTACTATAATTTTCCTATTTTCAAGATGTGAAGCTGAATCTGCCACTAGGGTGGGTTCCTTTCGCTGCCCTCTAAACACAGCCTTTCAAGACGTGCGTAAAACTCGATGTTCTCTAAGACCCTTTCACACTAAACACCTGGTGAAGATACCTCCGCTTGTAGGTCTCCCTGCCTCAATCCAAATAGTATTCTTTCCTAATTTTCTAGCTGTTAAATATTGCTTCATTGGAAAGTGAAAAATCACCGATATTGAGATACAAAGGAAGATTCTCTCTTCTTACTAAAAGTAGATCATTCTGTCATGAGAACTCATCCAATATTATGTAAGACTAGCTTGGGGACCCTCTAGACATCTACTGCTGTGGCAAGTGAAGTAATGTAAAGAAGATTCTTTCTCCTTACTTGCCTGATGAGAAATAAATTGAACATCGCGGCTATTCCGCTTAAAACGCAGTTTTAACTCTGAAAATCTTGTAGAGCCGCAATCAACGTTTGGCTGCATACGGAAGACTACCTCTGAAGCCAACAGCTCTCTCTTGAATAGCCTAAATTCGAATAGAATAATATCGAAATCGTAAATAAAAAAATTAATTAAATAATTTGCCGAGTAAACCAATAGAAAATATTTTCATTCACTCGACGGCATAATATTACCCGGAAACAAAATTATTCGAATTTCTTTCAGAGAGTTACTATAAGACCACAGCCTCTTGTCTAGAAGAATCGTCTTCTGAATTTTTCACTCAAAACAGAAAAGTAAAAATATTACTAACATATAATATATATTTAGAATTTAATTCTAATTTCTAAAGATTTTCAAATATCAAAAGGTATTTACACTATACGATTATATATGTGTAATTATAATTAACTGTGAAAACAGTCCCGATTCTTAATAGTGGCCTATATGAAATGACCTTAGCTGTAGAAGCATTAGTAAGAATATCACTACTATAATGGACTGCACATTATTCGGGATAATAATTGTTATTGTAATGGGTCGATGTAATGAAAATACATTACATTAACATAATTACATTACATCGACATGAAGACGGCCGTTGGCGTCTTTAAAAATCGGAGGAAAAAGTGCTATCTCGGTGGCAATATAACTGCCATTATTAGAAATGTATAGAATTGAATATAATTGCCATTTGTATTATTTTAGTATAAAAATCGTTTCTGTGCTATCATTTTGCCGTTAGAGAATCTCCTAAAAAAAACTAAACAGAATTAAAAGTATATCTCTCGTAGACACGAACAAACAACTATAGGAAAATCCCTTAAAGACCTAAATGTTATATCATTACCACAATTGACGATAACTTTTAATTTAGGATAGAATATTTTACAATTGTGCAAAATATTTTCCTTTGTGCGATCGTTCTATTGTTGGAATAAATGCAATTTTTCAGGAATGGGTTCTCACTGGCAAATGGGAGCTTATTTTCGCTGTTTTACGGAGCGTTTAAATGTACCCCTTTGTCCCCCCTCAACCATCTCCCCTTTCTAAAAACCCAATTTGCTCCTCCGAAGCAGTACATATCCCCCCGCATTCTAACCGTCCGCTTGCCTCATTGCTTCCATTCTGAACCTCTGTCAGATCTCGTCAATCTTTCAAGGAGAGGGGAAACACGAAGATGGCCCGCCCTCCTACCTTAACAAAAAGAACTCGACGCATATTTCTCTCAACGGAAAAGTGTTACGTTATCTCTTGCGTTTGCCGTTTCATTTCCGTTTCTGTGCGTTTTTCTCATTCTTTGATTTCCGAATCATCGCTGCTGGAAACTGGAGATGGAATGGGCTTTATGGAAAATTGGTTTACCGGCGAAGGAATGGAACTCTGAAAGGATGACTTTCTCCGAAGCCTTACGTCGCAAAAGTATTTGGAAACCTCATGTTATGTTTACCTTTGACGTTGTTAAACCCATTAGGGACATAGAAAAGGAATTCCCGGACGCATTTAAGGGAGATCGAACGCTTTGTGAATTGGGCTTTTTTTCCATCGCCGAGGAGAAGCAGTAATTAGATTTTCTCCATCTTCGCCCCACATAACTTCTTTGAATCATAATTGGTTACTTTCAATCGATGAAAAATTCGTTCGTTTGACCTCAGTCAGTCGCGTCAATAAAGTTTTCTAAATCTCGTAGATTCCTTCCTGCGCTTCACTTCGATTATTTATCATTAGATTATATATACATTTTTCGTATATTTATTCAAATTAGGTTGTATTATAACTTTCGGAATATATGTATTTCACATTGACGGATTAAATGAAAGAGTATACCATAAGCTTCAATTTCGCTCATAATAAAGACTTTATTTATTTATTCTATTTCCTCAGAGTTAACTATCGATAAAAGTTATTCTAGTAAATATAAGTACAACAACTATGTTTTTTCCTCATTTATCAACATATTAGTTGCTTCGTGTTCAGATTTTAATTCGCTTTTTATATCATTTATATAACTAAAACTTAATCTTGTGCACTCGACTAACGAATATAACTTGGACAACGATTTTTTCAGTCTGCGAAGTGGTTTTCTTCGGAGTTCCGACTTTCACTACAAATAATTTTCATTCCCATCGAGTTGGGAATGAAATTCCTCTTAAAATTCCTCATTTCACTCTTAAAATATTGGGCAGCACCTTGAACGAATGAAACAATCATATTCAACTCAGTCAATGGAAAATCTCTATTCGAAGATTTTGGAGAACGATATTTTCCCAATGAATTATCATCGTTAGTCGAGGTTTCACTATAGTGCATTAATATTGGAGAGTTTAATTTGATTCCTTTGGAACTATACATTGATATCCAAATCCCCTTGGCCGAAGCTTTAAAATGCATTGAGTTAAACCTGCAGAAACAAATTCAGATATCTTTTTATAAGTAGAAAAGAATGATAATTAATAACGAGTAACCAACCTCAGAAAGAATCATAATAATAATTTCATTGGTTCATAAAACAAACACATGGACAAGTCAAATCGTAATAACAAATTTCCATTGCGATATAATCATAAAGTAAGAGATAATTTTATATATATAACATTGTAGGGAAGGAATTCAGGAAAAGCAATCACTTGTAAACATAGAATTAAATTATAATATTTTTAATTAACGAATACCGTAATATATTTAACTAAGCAAATACCTCCTTAGCCTTTTGTGTACCATCCTTTCAGGCAGTGTAAGCCTCCTTGCAGTTAGCCTATGCTATGGAGAGAAAACTTCCTTTTATATGGTGATTCCGTTCACCAGATTTATCTATGCTTGAATGAACATGGACAGCACAAGCATAGATATATGCTGAGGGTATTATTAAAATACCGCACTCCTTTACTATAATAACTGGAACTTCGTTCATAAAATTAGCTCTAACTAAAACGCGCGCTTTGAGGGAGTCTTCTCTGCTGTCGACAGCATAATGATAATTCGAAATAATAGACCTAAAGAGAGCCGCCGTCGGTCTTTTTCATGGCTGCTAAATGAATATTATTTTCAACAAAGGACTCTCCTTCCTTTTAATAAGCTTTCCCTCGGATATGGATTGACGGATGAAATGCATTCAGCCGAACCAAAGGGTTTCGAATAACAGGGACGGAAGAATTCAGAATTGAAGAGATTAATTTCATAATATCTCTCGACGGAAGATTTCTCTCTCCAAAGGCACAATGGCCGTGTTTACTGGTCATCTCATTTCGGCCTTTTAAGATCCATCTCGACAATGCAATGCAGACATTAGTTTCAAGAGTCAATTTCGTTGGGCCAAACAATGGCCGTCCTCCGTACACAAGCCCATCGAAACCGAGATAAAATATCGTTCAGCCAATCGAATAAGAAGTACGAGCGATGGAAAGAAGCGAATATTTTTACGTCGTTTATGTACGTGGAATCTAAAATACTTGTTCTTATTTTATATGTATTTATAAACTCTATATTAGAAGGTGTTGTTTCCTGGAAGGTCATAATAATGAAATAAAACTCTTTGTAGGCTTCCACAGCAGGATTTTTCCAGAAGTTATACATTCTCAAATTGAGTTTACTCTATCTGCACATATGAAGGTTAAGTTAAACCGGAAATGTACATCCACATATGCATGCACCACAAGGGAAGTTGATTTTTAAATGAAAATAGGAGTGTTTCTTGAATCGAGAAGTAAAAATATACTGCAGCTTGAAATTTTCACCCGAGTACTACAGATTTTGAAATTATTTCCGTACTTTTGAAATAAAGGGATCTTAGAATGAAATGGCCTCATAATATTTTAATTCCTCCCGAAAAACTGATTTTAATAACAGAGACGCCACTTTATTAGCTATTCATTTTATAGGAAGACTTTTTCAGCTCTCTACGTTGAGATAAATAAAAATAAATAAAAACTAAATCAAATGTAAAAGTTACGTGTGTGCGCAGTACCCTGGGTACTTGCACGCCTGCTACGCGGACTATTCGTCTTTTGTTTTAAGCTATTCTTGCATAGTGAATTATTTTAAATATCTGTCCTTTATATTTAGCATTTTTCAGAGCTGTCACTCTATATAATGGTATAATTTGACCGTTTTTTCATTGGTTCCAAGGGAATATTTTTCACTCCGGTTCAATGGAATATTGTTTCAGTTCTGTTTTCACTCCTGCCAACGTCGAATTAGCTCGAAAAATTTTTTTCGCTGAGACCAGTTTAAAATAACATCTTTCTCACTTCTTCCCATTTTATTAGACTAAATTATACTAAAAATTAGTAATAGTTGATTCTAAATCATAATAACACATATTTAGTAAGCCTTCCAACATCTGCATAAGTAAAATGATATTTTTTGGAAATGAATTTCGGAATGGAATTAATCAAGATTTTCAGGAAAATAAAGAAATCAGATTTTTTCATATCATTAAAAATGTTTCGTAAAAGTTAAAGTTAAAAAAGTTTATAACAAAAACACTCGCGTTTTATGGAATTGATTCGAGAATTTCACCTTTGACTTCGATTTTCAATCAAACGCAAAAATAGCGTTTTTTCGGTCTCGGTTTCGATTCGGTTTCAACGCTGTTTATCGTAAAACATTTTGAGATGTTCAATTGTTAACCGTTATAATAGAACTAACGATAGCTTGAATTAGTTAAGGATGGCACAATTATATTTTAGTTGTTAATTGATTTACAAAGTAAATTATTTACATTCTTTAATTCAACGAAATTTACCCCTTAACATCACTAAGAAATTTACTCAGCGTATCTACGCTTTAATAATAACGAGAAAAGCCCTAAAGAAACAGGATGGCATCTTTACCCTATCCATCTAGGAAAAGAACATTAGAACACGAATGTTAATCGTCCATTCGGGTCACCAGAGACTAATCTCTTAGTTATATTTAAGAAGAAACGCAAGAGATGGTGATCTCTGTTACAATTGTGTCTAAAATAAATCTATTTTGAAACGCACGTTGAGCCGAAGAGTAGGAATTCCATCGCAGCATTTTTTTTCTGATCGCAAAGCGAATCTTTTGATCTCTCATAGAAAAAAGGACACTTTTTTAATTCTACGTTTGAGGATCGAAATGCGCATTCTTAGCAGTTGATAATTTGCTGCCTATAAGACTCGACGAACCGAGTGTTTTCAATCTCAAAAGCTTTATTCTTGATAATTTTTTTCACAAGCGCAATGTTTTGTGAAATCTCTTCCCGCAAAAATAGCGAGGCTAATCTGATTCCATAAATACGGGTCGTCAGTGAATAGGGACGAGATTATGACAATATTGACTCTCTCCCCGCTGTTTACTCCCTTTCTTATGGCTGGGTTTCAACGGAAACCATTAAAATGCGTTGCCCACATTTGTCTAGTGCGATGTCCAAGTTACGCAGAAAGAATGAATAGACAAAATGAGAATATTTTTCATCTTATTTTTCTGAGTTCGAAAGAAGTTATATTATTTTTGAATTGATTTGATTAGCGAAGGAAAGTTGAATGAGGGTTCCTCTCTTATTGTTGAGGGATTAATAATAACGCAATGATTTAATTGGGGCCTCTCCTTACCCTTCGTCATTTAAAAGAAAAATCAGAAGATAACTAGTTTGTGGATTTAAAGAGGATAAAACTAAAAACCTGCCCATACCACGATACCGAAAATACGACCAATAATTAATACCATAAGGGAATGAATTTGATTTTAGATGGACGAAAAGGGTTTGATTTACTTTTCCGTTTATTTTTATTCCATTTGCATAACAAAAGAAGCTGTATTATTTAAGTATTTGAATTGTTTAAAAGAGTGACTAAAAGAATGGTGACGATAACCCTGGAAAAGAATACGGGCTCTTGGGGTCGTTCTAAACTATTCGGAGAGTAATAATAATAATAATAAAATGAGGGGTCAATTATTAGCTCTCTTCTTACATCCAGACCTTTGTCAAACAAAATATTCAGAAAGAGAGAGAAAAAATCTTACTACTTTGTGAGTTAGTTCTTTGGAAAAAATACATCACAGCAGAAAAAACCCGTAATAATACTGATATACTATCTCTAAGATATAATTGTAATGAGGAATGGCTTTTGTAATTATCTCTTAGCAATGAATTTCACAAGGAATCGCCGACCGTCTTATAAAACTTATTATCTCCTCTCATTTTACTTTTTTAAGCTCCATTAATTGTTCCGTTGAATTTGTGATTTTTTTGTGTATGATATCCAAGGTAAAAAAGACGCGACTCGATCTATATTTTCATCCCAAATACTCTTGATTTTCAAGAGTATTTGGGATAGCCTTTCAACCTATTCGTTGATTTGAATTCCAAAAGAAAACTTCGGAAAGGAAGTTTTAAATAAGGGTTGCTAATTATACAAAAATGAAAAGAGTACACACGAGAGACTGAACTTTGATATTTAAGATTTTGATAAATTAAAGAAGAGAATGCAGAAACAGAGCAACGATCTAGAATGAATGCAAGAATACCAATTTGAACATAGAGAGGAGAATATGAAAGAGATAGATAAGGAAGGTGAAGAAGGAAAGGACAGAATGAAGGTAAAGAGGAGAGATCAGCTGAAGAAAAGGAGTTTCCTCAAATATTTTATCTCCGTGCAATGTTATCTCCATCGCAAGGGTCAATGCCAACTATCATAATTCAGAGACAGGTATTCTTTTTCTTTGACTTGTTATTCTCTGTTGCGTTCGGTTTCTTTTCCCCTTTTACATATGTTTCTTTTCTATTACATTCCATAGTTTTGAATTTTTATATTTATTTTGTTTGTTTTCATTTGATATTAAAGGAATGTAAATGAGAAACAAGGTAAGGAAATTGGTTACTCCGTAATTGAAAGAGCAAATAATATATTCACACTGCGACTGGGAAACATTATGGCTTTTTGATTGCCCTTTCTTCTACATCTAAATCTACATAAAATGACACGGAAATGACACGGAATCCCTAAAACGACTTAATCTAGCACCAATTTCTCTTACTTTATCCTCATTATCGGATCTGCCGAAGTAGCAGCATAATATCAATTAAGTCCTCTGTAAACGTGCTGTCTCTAAATTTATCAAGCAATCATCCAGTCGCCTTCCTTCTTTGAAGGAATCTGCGTATGAGAACATCTTCGTACCTTTTTCCCCTTTCACCTGCAATTCCTAGAGTTCACGAGTAACCGTTTCATCCGCCGAAACCCATATACTTGCCGTGTATTCAAGATGGACCAAGGTGAAATTACATCGCTCTCTTCTCATAGCATTTACCGAAAATACGCTTTATAAAGCATAGTTTTTTACTAGCATTACCAAAGATTTTTCTGATGTGAGTTTAACTTATCCCTCAATAGATATTGAGATACTCAATCGACTATAATCACCGAATTCGACTATATTTATGTTTGTTACGTTTATTATGCGCGGGTAATTCTGACGCAAATCTTTCTTTTCGAAGAAATTAGCTGCGGAGCATTTACTCACATTGAGCTCTTCTTTTGTTTGATACAGAAATACGGTCGTTTTCGTTAGATATATGTCTATGACAGAGTCATCCACAAATATCCCCACGTTGCTATTTACCTCTTCGCTCAAGTTGTTAATGTATATTAGAAATTCTTTAAAGGTTTCTAAAATTGTAATTCCAATGACGAATTCCATATTCACCATCCTTTAGTGATTTCTATAGGAGTCTCATATCCGCCGTAAGTGACGCATCTTTTCATCGATGGGATAGTGAACGCTTATTTGTTAAGAATATTCTTATTAATAATTCTATTCCACTTTACCATTAGTATCGACATCGAGAATTCACATTTGATTGTTTTCAAAACAAGTTAAGTAATCGTAAAAATAAATATTAGGAGGTTTTCTGAAAATATTACTGTAAAATTAATTTCGAATAAAAGGTTTCACGATCGTGAATGAATGAATGACCGATAGTGAAATTCGGCCTCGAATTTGTGGTTCCATTATAAAGAAAATAACCAGAGCGCACATACATTTTTAATAACGATTTCGATCCTCATCAGGCATGGTCGTATAATGAAAATATTTTGGCAAACGTGTTTTCTATAGATTTCCTTCACTGTGAATTAGTTTCAATGAATCACCAAATTTGATACTCTGCTTGAGTGAATTTCGATTGTGAGCCGGCAAATTTGGAAGTGAATTAATGAGAAAGGCGATACACGAATAGAAGAAATTATCGTTGAAAAGGCAAATATTAGCCCCCTTCAAACGGAAGAATGAATTGTTTTAATTAACACAAAATGAGGAAAGTGTCTGGTGCATTGACCTCGCTTCGCCGCCATCGATCTCTTTTTCATCCTAATTACTCGATTTTGTCGTCCGTTTCGTCGATTTCCTCTTCCCAGCTATTATTTATATCAGTCAGTATAATCTGTACAGCACGTTCTGTGCCAGAAGTTGACAAACTTCTGAGATCGTAAAGCCGCAATGCCTTAGAAACAATGCAAATATCTTCCGAAAGCCGAAAACATAGTTTACGAAAGCTTTGCGAACATCGGATGCTTAAATATATTTGATGAAGATAATATAAACTTGAACAAAAAACATACCAAAAATGCTCTAAATTATGCTCGTTTGGGATTGACTGAAGGATACCAAATTTAAAACATTTATATATTAGGCTTCTAATACAGGTTCCAACTAGGATTGCTAACTACCAAACAGTTGATTCCGGGAGTTGTCATTTGAAATGTACTAAATTCGTAAAGCATAACTTCAATACATTTTGAACGGCATTAATTTGCAATTCGTTCACAATTCAACGTTTGATCTCTATTAATAGATGTAATATTGAATGACTGAGTGACATTTAGGCAAGAGTATCATAGAAATCAGCTGATGATCATCTCAAGAAATTTCCAAAATATTTGCTAACATTATGAAACGGAGTTGGATTACGCAGAAGAACTGCTGAAATCTAAAAGAAAATGATACGCGAAAGTTGAAAAATCGGTGTAAGAAGAGTGTAGTTAAGCAAGTCTCTAAATTAGGATATTCTAAATATTCCATTGCGAGATTTCTCCGGTCATAATTTAAACTCTCATTAGAAAGTATGGGAGTGGCCTTTTTCAGACATTCATTTTGATTTTATTAACATCGTCCCTATTCTAAAAATATTCAGAATCTCGAGTAGTTCACCCCTCTCTTCTATCACCAAATATTAAATCTAATTACGAATTTACGCTAGAAAATACTTCAATCCTAAGCTAATTTGCTGAACTATGAATGAGGTAAAGTTTGATTTTGTGGAACGTTCCCACAGGACTTGCTACAGAAACTGACTAACATCCGTAAGAAAAACATGAAATAATATCATTTTCAGGCAAATTTCGCTGAATACAACAAGTTATATATTTATGTAGGTAAAACCAAACTGATACGTTTTAGCAGAAATAGAAACATCTCAAACTGGGAATATGTTATATATGTGTAATCAGGTTCTGATGGAAAGCTATGACTGCAAATACCTAGGATCGCAAAAGATTTACAATGGTGACCGCACATTAGCAGCACAGTAAACATAGCGCGTTGCATTTCATTATGAGGAGAAGAGCTCCAAGGAATTAGCCGACTATTCTTTAGTCAGACCCGTCTTCGAATACGGTGCAACAGATATACAAATGAAATCGATATGGTTCAGAGAACTACTGCGCGATATGTTCACAGGAAAAGGACTGCAAGTGTCACAGAAATGCTAAAAGGATTGAGGTGGGACTCGTTATCGCAGAATTCCTAAACTTAAGCTACTCGCAGTTTAAAAAATCTGGATTGAATGAATGAATATGAATACGAGCATTACATAGTCATGATGTTTATTAAGATTATCATATTTAAAAAGCGAGTTTAGAGTGATTCGGATGAGTACAAAGAAAGTAATAACATTTCTTATCGATTAAAATAGAATGGTAAGGTACCGCACTCCTCTTTCTTCTGCCAAGCAAAGATCGTGTTCAACTCGGTTCATTTCGTATCCCTAATTAGAAACATTTGAGATTAGCCAACTTTCTTTCCCACACTTTTAGCAGAGGTTCTAAAGCATGGCACAGCGATAGGAGTGTTTTATTATAAGGATTCCTTAAGCCTCGTTCTTGCTTAATCTCCAAATTTTTTCTCTGCTTTGGTCGCGACCTACGGCCACAGTAAGCACTTTCTTGCCTTGGGGATTTGCTGGATTTATGGAAGAGAACTAAGTCCCGGCAAATGGGGAAGCGAAAATCACCTCCTGATAAGGGCTCTTTATCGCATAATGGCTATTTCTATTTTCTCTCCTACTAGAGTGGGAGTATTAGAGTGCTTTTGTTGCATTTCTATCCTATGGTTTTTCCTTCAAATAAATCCTTCTGATCTCCTTATTTTCTATGTCAACGATAGATTTGGTACCTCAAAGAGCAAAAATGTTCCATCTTTAAAATTTCTTCCAGGAAAACCACAGCGGTTCTGGAAATGAAGAGAATTTAGAGTTTACAAGAGAAAATATCAAATTCAATTGGAATTGAACGTTATTATTAGTGCGAGGTATGTTCAAAAAGTTCCCGAACTTATTTAATAGTGCGCCTCCAATTGGTTTTTTTTAATCTGCCTGTAGGCGTTGTATCCGCGAAAGCTTCCCAAATAACCATCTTCAATCACTTTGTTGATATCTTGATTTGTAGATTAGTTACGGATATTACGTCATACTTTATATTTCGGTCCCAAGCATTATCCGTGATTTCACTTCTTATTTAATAATAATGATGATAAATTTATTAATCCAATGGCATAGAAAAGCATGTATAGAGCATGCCATCGTCACTGATTGCATTGCAATTAATTTGCACAGAAACTAATCATTAAATGCATCACAAATTATGCATCTTATTACTTAAAAAAACTACATTTTACAGCCATTATTTAATACTTATCGATTCCACCTTTCTCGTATCTTGAGTTGTGAACAAAAAATTAACAAATTATAACGAATTGTACCTCAATCAACTTCGTTTTCAATTCGGGATAAATTTGAATTCCTAAGCTTGCGAATAGTAAAAGAATCGGAGACACATTTGAATTAAATAAATCTAAACTCATTAGTGTGTGCGTGTCTCTAACAAATCAGAAAGTAGTGTTCCCTATGAATAATGGCTTTTATTTCGTGATCTCTCAGCTCCGCTTAATTTAATTCCATTCAATCATTGAATTTTTTAACGTAGTTTGAAGAGTGGATCCTTAGTCTAAGATAATCATTATAGAATAAATTGGTTCTCCGATGATTATTTATTGAAACGGCACGCATATAAACCACCTGAAATATTTATACTCCGCAAGAGAAGATTGGTTCGCAAAAAGAATTCATTAGGCGATTGTTCTCACATGTATGCTGCAAAATGTTTACACTGTCTGTGACTCTCTTATTCTTGTCTCTAAAAAGATTCTCTGCGAGTCTCTTCTTTGAATGAATGATTTAGTGAGACTAAAATGAAAGACAGTGAAAAAGAGAAATAAATCACAACGTAGGCACCGATAAGAATTCTGAGGAAGATCTTCCCTATCACTTTTTTCTCGGGAAGAGAAATTACTTAGAATAGACTTCTTGATCCTCCAGAGCGTAAATTAAGAAGTCGATTTTCCTTTCGTTACAATATTAAGAAATAAACAGAAAATGAGTGTTTCGTCGTCAGTTGAGTCACGACACGTTCCACCACTAACGTTATTCTTCCTTATTTGCTTAAAATCTACTTCATTGAAGATTAAATGCACTACACAACCCGATTACGATGCGGTGGACTCCCGAAAAGCGTCTTAACCATGTTTGATTGTACTTAGGTAAGTAACCAAAGAATTAATATGAAAGATATCCAAGAATAAAACACATGTTAGATGCCTTTGGGACTAGTGAAAATTATTTGGTTAAATTATGAATGATGGGAAGGTTGAGTACAAAGGCTTTGGAATAAGTCAAGTTAATACTCATTTCCAAGTGTGGTTCTCCTAGCAGCCGGGATAATAGTTAATGCATT
Source organism: Pachydiplax longipennis (assembly GCA_036926295.1). Classification (NCBI taxonomy): domain Eukaryota; kingdom Metazoa; phylum Arthropoda; class Insecta; order Odonata; family Libellulidae; genus Pachydiplax; species Pachydiplax longipennis. The sequence continues at coordinate 3,286,343 of JAVFKF010000024.1, read as the reverse complement.
ACCTTTGGGAAGTCTAAAAAGTAGTACGGAACTCGGCAAACGCACGAATGTATCCATCAATTATTTACGAGGCTCGAAATTTGAACGCCTTTCATTAATTAAAGCAAGGACAAATACAATCTTAACTCGGTCGCATCGTCCGAATCTCTCGAGATCCATTTCATTTTGTTGCTCGTTAACGCGCAGTCGTTTATCTCCCCTTCCCTTGACCAAGCTCTTCATCCTCAAATTAATTCCTTGCCGTGTTGTATCCCCGGGGGTGGTCGTTTTCATGCATTGCAATGAGATGATTGCTCCTGGGAATATGGTTGCTGTTTTCCAGACAACAATAGAAGCGACTCTAATACCGCTGATGAGTCTTGCGCTCTTGGGCTATCCAGACTAATCCGCGGCTATGGATTCATCAGCCCCTCCTCCAGCCGTCATATTCTTCGTTCGAATTTAAGGAAAAATTAATTTTGGTTCGCTCCATTCATTGGGAATCAAACCGATGGGTTCCTTCTTTGTTTTATTACGTCTTTCTCCATTTAAAATACATTATGAAAGATGGTAAAATAAAATTTTGCTATAGTTATTTGCAAGTACCTCAGGCTTAGTAAATCTTTATCCGATTGCAGTGAATTTAAATTGTTCTTACCGAAATTCGGCAAAGAATTGAATACGGTTTTTATTTTCGGTTCGAATTTCGGCAAAAATAACTGTTGGACGCAACGACTGTCTCTATTTATAAGTCTTTTCCTCCATTTAAAATTTATGAACGATATGGATAAAAATATAAACAATGTGTGTTTAAATACAAATAGTGTGGAAAAAATTAGGAGTGGAAAAACCTTAGGTCATTTAATAGAAGCAGGAAAAGGTGTGTGACTGCCATGGCAATTGATGTTGTTTTTTGGATTAGTTTTTTTACTCAGGAAATGTGGTTTCTTTATGAGAAATCGGTGCCCGATATAAATTTGATCGGCGAATCCTAAGTTGGTTTCCCCCCATCTTTTTTCCTCATTCACATTTTATCCTGTTACCTAGAGGCGTCCTGTTTTTCTTTTCATTAAAACTGAGGTATATCATTATATAAATATCATGATAATTTAATTATAAATTATTATATAAATATTATGAAATATATACATATTATATAAATATTATGAGTCCATAAGTATATTTCGCAGGTTTTCACATCCATATTCTCTTGGGTGTTTTCTTGCTAAGAGAAGTTTTCTTTAATATTTGATTTACAGTTCGACTTTTTTAAATCCATGAATCAGTGTTCTCCTTCTTTTCTCTTTCATGTTTCCCTATTCCGACCATGGATTAGAGGAGACTATTTTGTTTTAGTCCTAAATTAAGTAGTAGATTACGATTCTACGCAATCTGATCCTAAGTAAGAAGGGTTTCTTTAAATAGGGAGAATTATTTCTTCCGCGTTAAATCTCTCATTTTCATATTCTTAACTTTAGAAAGACTCCGACTGACAGATGCAATGCTTTCGAAATAACTATTCTTCCGACTGCACATTTTAAATCATTCACAAGTCGTTTACAACTTTTATTTTGTACGTAAGTTTTAACGTAGTAGCAATTGGGAGTGTATCACTGTTTCCATTGCTTAAGGATATCGTTTTCTTAGCCATTTTTAGACTTAAGAGAATATTAATAGTTAACTTCTGAAGCACTACGTTTTTAATCAGCATATTCTCTATGAAGTTTATAACTTCATAGAGAATTAAATAATAATTGTTTCCCAACAAAGTTAAAACAATAAAACAAGGACATTTCATCCCTGCAATCGGAAATTTAGAGAAATGAATCGTAAGCGGTCTTTATTTCAGAAATGGCTTAATTTTGTTGCATTGCATTTCTACGCGTCCCTAGGAAAACAATTTGCGTTAAGGCCCGGGTTCGGATCCCAGATGTCCCAATTTTCCCATAAGGATGCGAATTTTCAAATATTTACAAGTACAATAGAAGACAGGTAGGATAGAGAATTCAAAATCACGGTGACGCACTCTTTTATAGTGGATGAAATGTCACTGAATTAGCCTAGGTTCGATGTCAGGTGGGTGCAAAATTCTTTCCTTGAAAATACATTGCGGCGAAATTAAATAAGGCCTTCTTGATAACATGGAAACGTAAGACCGGGCAGGTGAACAGAATTTTTAACTAAATTTCATGTATGCAGTTCACCGTTACCTTGATGATCCTTGGTTCGATGCCAGAGCGCCATTTTGCCTTACAATTTAATGCCGATGCATATCCGCAATGCATCATGAATATCACCGTGATTAATTGAGATTAAATATCTGGGTATAATTTAAAGCCAAAGCGATTGTTGAAGAACGTCAATCGAAATTGGAAATATCAAGGAAGACTTGAATGCAGATTATAATATGGTTAGTTAAAGATAATGGGTAAACTATATATTAAATGTATAATGTAAAACCTGACTACATTTTGTTGCTTGAAAGAGCTTTCTCAATTCTAGGGACTAGTAATAAACCTGTAAATTGCGAAAAAGTGAAGTAGCAGTGAATCTTGCTCACCCATTCCCTGACTCAAAAAGTAAACATATCCAAGTTTCTTTATTTACATTATCATTGAAAAAAATTATTGGTAGAATAACACTAATAAGTGTTTATAACAATCTATTACGTCCCGTATATTATGTAAGTAAACAGACTGAATTCTATGCGTAAAAATATTGTTTCAGTATGCTTTGCGTCGAATCGTCTTTGTCTCTTTTTCTATCATTCTTTTTGTTCAGAATCCAGTTAACTGCGTATAATATGGTATCATTCACTGTTTCTTCCCCGTTGAGATTCAACGGGCAGTTCAGCTCGTTTCTGATTATCGCTTTCGGAATCTTGTTCAACATGCAATCTAAATATTATTTTTCGACCCCAAATTTCTCAAAGGGAGTAACGTCAGATGAAGATGAAATTCCTCGTATCCCGCGTAATAAAGAATTTGTCGGGAATTTCTGTGAGTGTAAAGAGCTTCTGAAAAGATGATTTGTGAGCTAAGGAATCACGTGATCCCAAGGCTGTCAAAAACAAGGCTCGAAGGCGGATCTTCCACTTTAAGGAGATTGTTGACCGTGTGGAGAGTGGATGGATCCATAAAATTTGATAGAGTGAGGGCGGCGGGACTTTGTCGGACTTTCTTCCGGTTTGTTTAGTGGTCTCTGCCTATTTACTCTGGAGACAGACTCTGCCTTGGCTCAGCCACCGCACCAAATCTCCAAAGAAATTTTTTTCTCACATAAATAAAACTCGAAGGCGGACTGAAGGCGGCTTTCGCGCGACCGAAAGGAAATACCTTATTTACTTCACATTTTTTCACAGTTCGATCTGGGTTCTCTCTCTGACAACGTGCGTGGGATGCTCGTAATTTTTTTATTATGAGATTTCCTTCGTCTGCGGCTGTGGAATCAAATCTCACCCATATGATCTTTCGCTAAATCGGAATCAAACGAAGTTCTTTTCAGCCCGTCGCCTGATGATGATCATCGATCTGCCAGCAATTTTTATGCCCCTCTTGTCGGGTTAGGAAATTCGGCTCCAGCCGGGAATCGAATACGGGACAGGCGAACGCGCTACCTACTTGGCTCTATCTTTGCAACTTGAATTCTCTCGAATGAGATTATGTACCTTAAATGACAAATATTCAAATTTTGAAAAATAACAGATCCTCGAATGTGTGTGTGTGTGTGACGGGAGTAGACGACGGACCGGTTCCTAACGCTATCTCGAATCTAAGGCGAGAGTAAAATTAATACACGCCCAAACAAGAGTGGTTGCAATGCATCATAGCTTCAAGATTTAGATTGCCTTTGTCAGATGCTCTTCTCACCTCTATTTATTTCCCTAAGCTTCCACAATATTGATTGTTAAACAAACATTGTCAGAGTTTCGGGACGGGAATTGTAACTTGAAACCATCTTGAAAGTAAAAAAGCTTAGTAACTTCTACGGTAGATTTTTAGTTCGACATATCTAGTAAACGACATCTTCAGGTTGACGAAACATATTGAAAATCTGACGAGTGAAGTGTTTTACTTTCAAGACGGATATTTCACGAAGTGAAGATTGATCATTAATTTATGAAATTTAATTATGATTAAGAAATGTATCCTCTCTATATATTTCAGGATCGCATCGAGTACTCGATGGATAATCTTTCAATTGGAAGTAATGATTCATTTCGTCGCAATTACATTCTAAAGTCACACAAGGAGGAGATTATTAAATGTAATTTACTAAGAAATTGACTAAAATTTCATACATACCTATATTTAACTACTGTCTGGTAGAATACATCTTCAGCAAGAATAGAATAGAAATTCATCCACCGAATAATATCACTTATTTAATAACATTTTTAAAACCTTGCTGAAAGCTTTGTTTATTGTTACTGTATTTTTGCTGAAAATTTTGAAATCATACAAATTATTCCGATATATCTTTTATCGAAATATTTTCGAACTTCACAACCTCTGTTTAATTTTTTATGTATTTCTTAAATTGCTTCTTTTATCAAAGTAAAGTCTTGTTTCCAGATGCCTTAACCTGATTTTTCATTCAATTTTAGCTTCCTTCTATTTGCAGGATCTTGCGGTTGTTTCCCCGCTGCGGGGTATTTTTCCTAAGCATTCAATTAGGTTTTTAAATCCACAAAAATGCTTTATTTCATGTTATTATTATTAAAAATGCAATTGAATCCATCTGCTCTTTCCAATTTTTCAGAAATTGAATTTTTATACTTCCATTCAATATTTTACAACTTTACCAAAAATAAATTTCGCCATACATTGCAAAATGGGATAATTGTGAATGCAAGAAGAGAACCGTATCCATCCACAATGATTTGTGAAGTCAGTGCAGCGCAGTTCCGCCATTTTAAATAATTTTTACGAATAAATGAAGCAGTAGGGGGGTCGATTACTTCGGCTTCTGATAATATATTATAAAATAATTAAAAAGAATTAATGAAATAACTTTACTCTGTTGTAAATATCCTAACCATTTATCAAGACGAATCTTACCAGCAGTTAGCTATTTCAGAAAATCTAATAATTCATTTTCAGGTAAAGATTTTGATAAAGATTTCCACAACATCTCGGCCACCTCCATAGGTTTTAACTTATTTAGACAACTTAAAATTTATTTAGACGTAACCATGTATCATAAAAACATTCACAAAATATCTTGGACGAGAGGAGTAAGAACACAACATTTATGCATTTTTGTGTTATTCTCCTATGATGGAGAACACAGAATTGAAGCCAAAGTATTCTAAAAACCATACAACTGTCTCCTCTTTTCTGTCCTCAGGTCAAACACAAAATTTCGTGTTTTATGTCAGATAATGGCATTTAATATTTCGTAAAACGTCGAATTGAACTGAGACTACCGTATTACTACAACAGATTCACTTCCTTGTGCGTAATGTATTATGGTATAAAGGAACCCTTTTTATAACCGTTGAAATAAAAGAGTGGAATATGATGAAAGAGTACCTTATTCGAAGCCGTTCCCCTCAATTACTGAAATCTCTCATCAATGCAGTGGTCTCTTCTCATTGGACACGGCAGTTGGGCTTCATCCCTTTCCTTGTGTATGCTCAGTCAACAAGCCACAAGACAAATTTAGAGTGGAGGCCTCTTAGAGCTATTAAATAAAGCAAACTCAACCGATGAGAGGGTAAAAGAGAGTGTAGTACAGTAGGTTTATATCCCGCTTCTCTGGGACTGCGGAATGATGAAGATAAGGGTAAACAAGGAGCTTCTTTGGAGTTTGATATCTCATCTGAATCAATGGAAGGAGAAAAGAATGTATGCTCACTGATTAACAGTCAACTTTTAAGAAATGATATCTTCTGAAAACGGAATGAATGGTAAACGTCCTTTTGTCGTCATTCCCTAAAATAATCGACTTCAATTCGTAATGCTTCATCCGAAGAAAATTAATGTTTACGCGACGTTTTCTCCGGTGCATAATATAAAAATCTTTTGCTTGGATCTATGATTTGGGGTAATTCCAAGAAGAAAATTGAGACCATCATTCTCGCTTCTAAGAGATCATAGAACGAATTCAAATATAACAACGAGATTAAAAATCTACACCTACATATGTACCCTGCCATTTAGCGTGTGGCAGGGGATGCATGCACTATTATCGATTAGTTTTACTCAAATATGAATTCTTGAATCGACTGGTATCTATTTCTTCCTCATCATTGAATTGTCTTCTAAGAAGGAAATCCTTCTGAATATAGACATGTCTATAACTGCCACAGTGGCCTTTTACAATGGTTACCATATTCTAATAGGAAGAAACTGAGAGTCATCCAATTTTGAATCATCAAAAATCGGGACTTTGCCTTAAAACTTATGCAAAGGAAGCAAAATCAACGTAATATTTAATGTAACTGATCAATTTTTAGTGATTCCATCAAATTCTACGTAGCAGTCTAGTCTTGGCAAATATTAATTCTAGCATAATTCAAAATGGACTAACATGCTGTAAAATTAGGTAGTATATTTACTTTTTAATTTAGTGAATGATAGGAAGAAAGAAAAATGCTGAAGATCTCTGATCTCACTAAAGGCGAACGCCCTGTCTCCTTGGTTTTCAAGGAGGACTATGATTACAGTTTATTTCATATATAATAAATAAATTAAATGATCCTTCTAGATATAACTTATCGATTGGAAAATTGAAGTTTATTCACAAAAGCGACAGTGGAAACACATCACAATCTACACCTTATGGTAAATCTCAGATTTAAGTCTTTTACCACATTAAAAGGTAATTATCACTTTTATTGTTCAACAAGAAAGCATAAAATATTTTCGCTAAATTAATCTACATTGCGGATGTTTGGAATTTTCTCCTGAGTATTTTTTATCGTCATAATTGCGATTGAAAGTAATCGAGTCATTTTCGATCCTCCGCCTTTAAGGGGTTTTTGAAAGAAAAGAACCCTTTCATGACAAACCATCACTCATTAACGTAAAAGCCATTCGCAGTAAGTCGAAATAAATTCTTCACATTATGCTTCAATTTACAGGCCCTCATTTGCCGCCAATGATGTTCGAAAGCATACTTAATTATTCGATCCGAAGAAGACACCACGTCCGCCATCTTGATTACTCGGAAAAATAAACAATGGTGTTGCCATGAATGCGCTTTTATATCCCTCCCTCTCCTCTAAAAATTATTTGAGAGAGGAAATGTCTCTATTCTCCATCTTCTTTCGTCTCCTCACTATTCATTAGTGCGAAACAAAAGCAACTCGTATGCGCACGGACGAGCGTATGCCAATTAGTTGTTGGAGTGGACTTCCATTATTCCCTAAGTAGCGTACGGAGGGTTGTTCCTTAGTAACATGAAGGGCCCTCGGCCTTCCTCCATTACGATACACACTATATGAACATCCATACTTAACGACCAACTATTTTCTCAATCCGATAATTAATTGAAGATTGTGAATTTTTTATCGAAGACTCTTCGTGGCGGCTAATAAATTCTTCAAAATATACCATCAAATATATTCTCATTACTAATTCTGTTTTGTAGGCGCTAGATTTGGGTTTCTCAATATGGCTGTGCTTTCAACAACGAATGTTTTCAAATTATCTATGACTTATTCGCGGGTTCTTTTTTTACGTTTCAGGAAAGAATTATATAAAGTATTGGTTTAGATTACATTCTAATAGAATATCCTACATAATTATTACCACTATATATGCCTGTTCATCGTCCATAATAATTCATGGAAATGCTGCTTAAAGTTGAATATTTTGTTTATTCTTGTCATGGAAACTGAATTTTCTATATATTTGATATGTAATTAAATTGCATCTCTCTTCATTCGTAGCGTAGGTCTGATCTTTGCGCATTAACTTAAATCCGGCCGTCATATATTATCATGTATACCATATGTATGTATTTAGGTGCATCTGTTTTATCTCTTTCGCTTGGAAGTACATTCTCAAGGAAAAGTATCCATTACTACTCTTTTCAAATCCTTAATCAAGATTGATCTTCGAGAAAACACTACGACGTAGATTAAAATAAATCCTTTAGACATCACTTGGGTCATTTCATCTTCTTTAAACAATCATCCACCTCATTCAAGTCACCCGCGTGCATTTAATACGTAAATATATATGTATGGGAATAAAAAGGAGGAAAGTTATTCCGCGGAGAGGGTCTCACGTGAAAAGATCCCTCCGGGAGATATAAATGCGTCATTCACGAAAAGTACACACACAGGCCCATTCAACAGAGTTTTGTCCGTGCTTGATTGTGCGCTCCATTCCAATTTGCATCTCCTTCGCTCTTCTTTTCGAGATATTGTTAAGTATGATGAATTTACTCGCTAGTCTATAATTTACATACGGTAGATGAAAAACTTGTTGGATTTCCGTTAAATTGCTTTATGTGGGTATTAAATGTGGTCGTGAAATTAAAATGCTCTGCGATCCACAAGCGGACTAAAAAGGCGCTTAGCAATGCTTAGGATTTTATGATGCATTGCAAAATGTAGAGAGATTAATGAATCATACCAGAATAGTTTTAATTAGTTGTAAAAATTACGAGATAAATTGTAAAATCTTAATTTCTAAAAGCCCGTCTGTAAATTATTCACGGTGCCCTGACTATTTTGCCCTGACTTACGCACTTTACCCCTCAACGTGGGTTTATTCTTTCTCAGTTGCAGAGATTTTTCTCACATCCTACTCTTTCTTTTGTTTTATATTTATACATTCTGTACATAATACGAGGTTAGGTGGAACCTCGCCTAATAAAGGGGTCCATCTACCTATATTCACAAATTGGACGACACAAAGATTCATTTATCATAATTTCTTGAAGTATCGGCGTATTTATAATATTGTTTTTCCTCTCTTGAACGTATAAAAGTCCTCTAACAAAATCTATAGTAATATTTTTCCTAACTTTCCACCGATAAAATATTACATCGTGTTATTCTGAGTTTCCTATAGTTAAAGAGAGATTTCAATTACCGCATCTTTTAACGGTTTCGCGTTTGAGTTTCCTGGCCGTAATTTTAAACGCTAGACTCCAATTAATGTCACTTGGCGTCGCTTTAGAAACTCCAATTGAAGATGGAATCGACAACAAGAGGAAGATAAAAGCGACATTCTAAGGTCAGTAGATGAGAAATATATGAAATACCTAATGCCTCACTGGAAAATGTCTTAAAAAAAACAACTGCTACTCTTCAGAAATGTGGCAGGACTTCTCCGAAGTCCGAGTGTCTGCAAAATCTTTTTTAATTTTATAATTTCCGTATTTGTAAATACTCAAATGTGAAATCAATGGCTTTTCTAATGTGTGATTACTACAAGAAGCGAATTTTCGGAACAAAAGAGTCTTAAATTACATATGATAATCATGGGCGAATAGTGTTTTTTTCACTTCGAATCGATTAACTAAAATATTCGAATTATTTTATAAGAGTAATTATATAAACTGAAGAGTGGAAAACAGTACTGTAAATATGCTGATTTTCGAGAAAATATGAAAACTGTATCTTTGTAGTGTTTCATTCGTGAATATGTAAGTCAGGGCCGTGAATGATATAAAGACCATCTTCTATGGTCCTGTAATCTGTTCGATCAATTAAATCTTTGCTATGCAATGGTTCACTAATTCCTTTATGTGAATAATCCCATCTTCCGAGTCCGAGAATAGATTCAATTCATATTTTTTGTTTACAACCACATGAAATATGCACGTAGGTTACTATATAGAAAATCCAACAAATTTTTATTTTACCGTATGGAAATCACACTCTGACTGCGAATTCTGTTCTGAAAATGAAAAGAAATTTATTTATCTACGATAAAACTTACAATTTACAACTTTACTTACAAAGATTAAGTCAGTGACAAAAATCTTAGACATCCACTTTATTTCCAAACCGAATGAATAATCTACTTTCTATGAAAATCCACTTAAAATAAAGGAAATATTCACAATATATTTCATCCATATCATATATAACGACAATTCCAAAAGTAAGTAGAAAAATATATAGAATGTAAAAATAAAGTGAAATAAAATATACGATACAAAATCAGTAATGAAAATCTAGAAAACATTTTCATTCTAAAATAATTTAAACTTACAAAAGGGAGGTGTTGAAATAATCGGTACTTTTACGGAGCTTGCTAGATACTTTAATTAAACGGTACATGATTAAATATTCAACAAGTTTATTCGTGAAAAGGGATATTTAATACATTGAAATGTAAATTTAGTCCTTTCTGACTGCCTTTTTGGCGTCTTCCTTTCGATCTTGAGGTGTATAAATGGATCACTTGTTTCTTTTGATGGCCGTCCATCACTCACATTAATTTTAAATATTAAAACTGCAGTCATCGACACAGCTTTATCGTCTTCATAAATCAGAGTCAACGAAGCGAAAGTTTTCGTCTCCTCAGCCGGTATATTAAGCTTTTCGTAAATAAATTCAGGAATTCCAAAAAAAGCTTGGCTGAGGTGCGTGTAAATCCATTGGTGTGTAAGAGGAAAACTGGTTCCGGACAAATTATATCCGCTGAGTGCAATGAATCATGGGAGACGAAACACGACGTTTTCGGTGTTAATTCCTGCGAATACAAGAAAGGTCGGATCGCTTTACCCAACCGCTTGTCCTCTCATTATGTGTCACACTGAATTATGGGAATTCGGATTTTTGATAAATTTAAATACATGCCATTGAAAACTAAGTTGCTTCACCATGGCAAAAACAAACAAAGTATTGAATTTTAATTAGTATTTCCATATTTATCATGAATGTTGGACTTTATTTATTTATTTTATCTAAGATCTCATCTAACAACGACCATGGATGGTAGCTTACATCGGATACCAAAAAAACAGGTGAACAGATAAATTATAACATATAAAAGAAAGAATTTCTTTAAAATGGAGGGGGATTTAAGAAACCGATCTTTCATTGGTATTTATGATAGAAATGAAGGCGAGATAGACCTATGGAATTTTTTGTGATGAAAAATGTTACATTATATAGTGGTATAGGATATTCAATAAAAATGTTATGTAGACTTACCCGACATGAAATTTTCCTGAAGCGAAGAACAAAACAAAATCCATCGGAAGAAAAGTTAATCAGGAAGTTGAGGCGCGAATTTCCTTTCGATTCATTCTCCCTTTTTAACGCATCGAAACGAAAACAACCTGTTTTTGTAAGCGAATTCAGACTTTGATTTTAATACCTTAACTTATTCCATGATTATTTTTATTTCATTAACTGTAGTGTATTCCTATAAATAATTTCTCTTTCAATGCCACTTGTAATATTAACCTTGTACAGGGATTATCATATTTTTAAAGGTTCGCATCGCTTCCACAGTTGATGCCAAACCGCGAACAGAACCGAAATTTGCGGAATCATTGAATCAGAGCGAAAGAAATTAATTAAGGCTTTCACAACCTCTGCAGTTACACTTTTAGGCAACTCTGTTATGAGAATCAATGTCTTCCGATCATTTTCTCCTATTGAAACTCATTGTTCTACCTCTTGTAAAACTTCCTCACTTGTCTTTACCAATCCTCTTCACTTCACTGAAAATCATTGATTTTAGAATATCCTCCAGTTCCATGTTTTAAATCAAAACACCAAACATACTACTAATCTTTCCATTCTAAAAGAATGTAAATGATCACGTTGAAGATAAGATAAATGAATAAATACGTTGAAAGTAAGATAAACGTAAGTTCCAATGCATCTCCTGTGCGCAATGAGGATATTATTTTGATGTTTTTGACGTGTTCAAGTTTTACCATACTTATTATATAATCACGTACACGAAAATACTCCGTACTTGTTAATATTTATATTATCTTTAAGTACACGGGATATATGAAAATGCCGCACTGATTTATTAAAATCAGCTATTAATTGATTCGGAATCCATGTTCGAGTAAAATATTTGTTCGTCAAAATAAAAATGGTCCCTAAAACACATAGGCATATAACATATAAATATTACTGCTTTGCACGTATCGTCATAAGCGGTTGTAAATTAAAAGCATAAATAATTAGAAGACCTCATATGTAATGGGCTAGATGAATCTTTTCAAAATTGTCTTGAGCAATGGAGATGTGTCATAACAATGAAAGAAAATAATATTCTCTAAACCTAATTCATCTGAATGCAGTGCATTGTAAAGAGCATGGCAGCATGAAGCTCAGCTAAAAGATTTCAATCTGAGAATTTTATTAAAATGTAGGCACAACGGGTTGAACTGGTTCTGTTGGAAAAACTGACATACTTGAATTTTCGTGTCTTTTTCGGAAATCGGTAACAAAAAGTAAAATTCACATCTCTTCTTGACCTGAGCTGCCTAATATAATATTCTAAAAAAAAAAGTTGATTCTTTCATAGATTTCTTAGAAGTAATCGTTTGAGCTTTAAGGTTAATTCTTACGGAAAATGAGAAGAAAAGAACGCACTTTCTATAAGAGAAATGGAAATGGAGGTAAATAACCCGAAAGCACATTTTTCAGTTTTCCATTCTTAATAGTCACTGAAAGTAAAGAAAAGTTCACCGAGAGACCCCAGATTTAGAGGAAAAAATACAGTCCAAATTTCGATTCACTGCAACAGACATAAGTGCGACTTTCAAAGATTAGAATAGAAAATTTTAATTTCTGCGACGCTTCCTCATTTTATCACGAGAAAATTATGCGATGTTCAATTCAGTCCTAGAAAAGATTAAAAATTTTATCAGGATTGGATTTAAAGTAAAACTAGAGGAATAAGAGAAAATTCCTTGAAGTGAAACACAATACAATTTAATTTGACCGTAATTTAAAACGCTTATTGACGTGTGTTTCTTCTCTTTAGATCGCATTGAATAAATTATTTAAATTAACTGAATATTTTATTCAATTCTTGATCCGTTTGTTTATACCACCGCGTATTTCGTTTCTTGAGTCGATTCCGTTTTGCAGATGCAGATTCGGTTACACAATTTTGTAGAAAAAATATTAATTCAACTCGATTCGAAATTCCCGATGTTTGCCCAGCTGTAATCCGAATTTCATCCTGAATTGATAAGCCACATATTACTGTTGCAATTAAAACAGACAACCATTTTCAAGTCATTCATTGAAAATTCCATTGATCTGTAGATTGACTGGTTTTACTTTTAAAAAGCCATCTCTACACATCCGCTTGACGGGTCGCATCTCTTAATTGCATCCAACGAACAATAAGTTGGAACGTTTCGTAAATTATTTAAATAATCATTCCTTCGTAATAAAATACCGATAGAAAAATTCACAGAATTTTGTAGCACCGAAAAAAGAAATACAAAAGTAGTGCTCGCTTAAAATTGCAACATTTACTGAAATATTTCGAAGAGCGTTTCGAATCGCCATAAACAATTTCTGACTCATTACACGGTTCAATGAGCAGATTTGTTAAATAAATCTGAAATATGGATAACGACAAATGATTATGACTTTTGTGGAATGAATATCAAATGAATGAATTTAATTTACCGTCACTCGGGATCCGCTGCATTTTCATCGAATAATATCTCAAGGTGTAAAAAAGCATTGACTTCTTAGTCAACTAAAGCAGCGAATTAAGTCATGCATGACTTTGGAGATAGCTTTGAAAATCAAATACTCTTGATAAGAAAAGATAGATTTATAAATAACGCGAGCAGAAGATAAGGGAACAAATTTTCACTCTTTTATCGAACTAAAGTATGCTTCGATCTATTACGGAATAAGGAAATTATAATTAGGAGATAATTATGCTCATAAAAACCAGTTTGAGACACTCCTGCTTAAGACGCGATATTCCCCAAATGCATTCGCCTCATTCGGTAGAGCAATAAATTTTTATATAATCTGTATCGCTTCTTTTCTCTGAAAGGGTTTCTTGTGAGTCTAAGCCGAATTCCGATTGAAATCAAACTTGTTTCCCTTAATCATATCGAATAAACCAAAAAGAAAGTCCAATATTGTGTAGACTGTTGAGCGTAGACTCAAAGAGATGCCCTCTTCCCCAGTACAATGTCTTCTTTGATCCGAGTAAACTGCTTCATTGTATAAATAACAGAAAATAACTAATTGTAGATGTGCGAAAATCAGACCACTCTTCAAAAATAAGGCAACAGATGCGATCTTGGTTTTAGTGAAGTCGCTCTTTATCTTAATTTAATTAATTTGAGAGGATGCGAAGTAATGTAAACGACGAACTATTTGAAATCATTCGTGGGATAAAGGGCTGAAGATTCTATAGAGAAGATAAGCATTTTTAAATGTAGATACATAGTACATGCAATATGTTTATAACAATAACATCTGTTTCACACGTAGGTTGCCACTTGAAGAGAATGTGGAAGTCTGAAGACTTAAGGCTGTTACGAAACGTTAGTCGTTTGTGGAATGATTGTAAATTATTACATTAACATATGAAGAAATAGTAATCATTAGAAAATGTTGCATTCGATGTATTTCACTTCCAATTTTTCGGAAGTGAAATGTTTCGAGAGCAATAAAAGGAAGAGTGTTCTTTCAAGAAGAGTGAAATTTTCACTTTATTTTCTTCCCTAAATTTCGCCTCTTTAGATTGACCACTTACTTTCCAATATTCTAGAGCCGATGTTTATGCAAGGATACTTTCAAGCCAACTGTTCAGACATTTAATATTATTACAACTCAAACGTCTTTTATTTATAACCAAGATTTTTAAATACATTCTTCAAGTACCTTCAAAACACAAAATGATCCTGATAGAAAAAAACCCTTTGCTATTGAGTTGGAATTTCCTCTCCATTCCGCCGATATATGTCGGTTTTAAAATAAAAAAATCAAGTTTGTGGACTGACTCACGAATTATTGCCGTGATTCACTTTTTCCATCGAATTCATCATATATGTGCCCCGTTTTATATCTTTCGGCTTTCAATCAATTTCCTTAGTCGTCTATCGTTCACGGAAAAATAAATTTTTCGTTTTTCACAGAATTTTTACGAATCAAAACGAGATTTTTCGAAAACGCTTACTGTGGCCTCCATTTACCTCTAATCCTCATTCGAGTCGATCTTTGCTTTCCGGCTTGTGTAACACTCTTCATCATGTTGAAAATTATATTATATATAATCTAACACATTTTGTACATATTAAACACGTTCAAGACGTTCCTTTTTAACCTTGCTTAGTTTTCTCTCTTCGTTCACTCATTCGATATCGTCCTCTCACTCTTATGTCTAGAATAGTTCCTTCTGAATTTCTCCTTTGGAAATTAATTAACTTTGTGAGAATCAAAATACAGCGAAGCAGAACAATCTCCTGTCAGAACGAATTCTGAGGTAGAGGGAGATTTTCTTTTTACTTTCGTCTCACGATCAAAGAAAAACTGAAAATATTAATATTATGAAAATACAATATTAAAAATTCGATTGGCGCCATTTGCTTTCGTCGCATTTTCAATTTCAAAAACATAAATGGAGTACATGAGCTCAGTCTTGGAGATAGTGTGATCTGTGATGCCCTCTCACCATCATTGTTAAAAAAATCGTTATTCTTTCTTATCCAGTAAAAAGTTGTAGAGTAAAAATAACCAAAATTAAGTCACTGAGATGCTTTCTTTGCGCATGATGCAGACCTTCCTTCAAAAGTATGATGCAAGGCAACCAGATTTACACAGCCAGTTTATAATACTATTCTGCTTAAGATACGGTCCCCCGAAAACGTGTTAAAAGGGTTATTTGTATACTTCAATATGATACCAATAGCTGTCCATTATAAATGCAATTTCCGAAGATTACTTTCACGCACTTCCTATGAAAAAGATGAAATTTCGCGATTCGCTCGAAGACCATACATTTAATTTTTTTTCAAAGGTTTGCTTGGTTCGAATCTCGAAAACTATTTCGGCTTGTGGTTTAGTATTACGGAAACAGTGAAACAAAGGAATGTCAAATTTAACCCTCTGTCAGTTCTATTACATTATCCTGTCTTCCGTTATAAAACTGTATAAAATTCAAGGAAAAGAAATTAGTTCATTTCCGCTAATACTAATACACTTTCATAAGGATTCAGCATGCTATGTCTTTCTTGTGCATTTACACGAAATTTCTATTCTTTTTAATTTTCTCTTTTTATTTCTTTCATCTTCTTTTATAATCAGATGATGCTTTTCCTTACCTTAACTATCTACAAACAATTGAAGCAGTGAAATTTACATTTATAGTTCCAATGGTAGTTGTGTCTTATATTATCTGGGTGATTTTCATTTCTACTTTTTTCTGTCTTATTTCTAGATTACGGTAAGGGGTATTTGTTTTGCTATCTTTTAGTTAACTCTCTCTGTACGTTTGTGAAGATTTTTCACTCATCCCTTTTGGTTTTCTTGCCGTGGGTCTTATATGCTAAGATCAAATCAAAGTTTTTTTAATCCACAACTAAACCCATCCTTTTCTCTATCAATATAAATTCACATCTAATTGTACTTACTGATAGTATTTCTTTTAATTAAATAGGAGAAGAGATTTGATTGTCTTAATTTCTTCCACAGTAAAGACGACATTATTAATTTATATACATTATCTGGAATTGAATTATTTCCGGTTATTATGAAATGAGGTACTCAAAAGTAAAGTGAAGCAGCTTGAGTGAAGAGCGTGTTGCTTTTGAATCGTAATTATCCTACTTGACAATTAAATTCTCAACTTTAATGATTTATGAAATATAAAAAAATACAAAATGTATGGAAACATCTTTAAACTGCGAGTAGCATAAGTTTAGTGATGGTTGTGATGTTTATAACTACGGTGGAATTGACCTATAGTCATTTAATACGGGCCATTCCATTAGCCCCTATTTTTTAAATGTCATGAAAATCTTTTTATTTACATTCTTCTATGAATCGTTCTTATTGCCAAAGTTTCAGAAAAGGCATATTTTATTAATAACTTATTTTTCAAATTTCGAAATTTTTGCAAAAATTTTGAACGTGGGTCATTTTGATTAACTTTTTAAAGAAATATGTTATAGATATTGCTTTTTTCTTTGGGATTGAATGTATCTTTAAAATCTTTACAAGAAAAGCTCTAAATAATTTATATTTTTTTTTAATTTACAAAAGATTGTTTAAAGCGAGATTTATCATTCTTTTGTCAGTGAAAAAAACGGATTAGAACTTATCGTAAATCAAGCTATCTTCAGTAAGCATATTTATTTTATTTCCCTATAAGTAAACAAATAAATTCATGATGACAAAAACACTCTAGTTAGGACAAAACTACAGTTTAGATACTGTTGACACGACTTTGATTGTTCAGAATGGTAGATACAGATTGATAAAAAGGTTACGATTGTCTCTTCTTTCCATGTAGAATTTTCATATATGTATATTTTCATAATCCCATATTTCATGGTATCCTTAGCACCAGTATTGATTCATTTGGATATTAACCAAAAGTGCATATTTCTATGAAATGCAGCTTTCATTGTGCAGATGTATGAATCCATATTAAAACTAAACTACGAGACTCAGTGGGTTCGTTGCCTTCATCACGACAGTACTTTTCGTTTATTTTTAGGTATCATCCACGCGCACCTCGGCCAGCAATAATTACATTCGCCCACTTTGCGCTCCGTCTATTTTTTCCGTTGAGTCAAGTTTGCCGTCGAAAGACATGATTGTGTTAATATTTCAGCTGTAATGAGTGCACCAGACTCCTGTCTCTCCCCCACTTCTCTATACAAACTCACAGTTTCACTTTTTTCTCCGACATATTCTTTCCGTGGGCGTTTTTTCCACCGCTTTTTTTATTCGTGAACTACTTTTCGCTTTCATTCTTCTTCACCCACGCGCCGCATTCACTCCCGTTACCAAAAAGGAGATGCGGTCCCGTCATGGTATCTAATTTAATTTATTTAACAACTTCCAGGTACTTAATGACATCAGATTATATATATATATATATATATATATATATATATATATGTACACACACACACACACAAGGGTGATTATAACATGAGATAACGAGCTTTTGTGGCTGAAGTTTGCTTAACGACGCAATTGTCAGGGAAAAAGCGGGAAGGCCGCGACTAATCCATTCCCCTCATTTTCCTCTGTGTACATTCCTTATCTCTCCTCTTTTGTTTATGTCCTCCATCTTGAATCCGAGGGACGCTCTACATGTTTCTTCCTTTTGTTTCCATGCATACGCCGTCCTGATTAAGTGGCGCGGCTTTTCAATTTTATCTGCTGGAGCGCACCCCTCAATGCGAATTCTTCTCTGAGGGTCATTATCTTAGAGGGAACATTCCGTTTCCTCTAATGGGGTGGATATAAATTGCTCTACAATCCTTTTTTAAGAAATTTTCGTACTTAAATTTAGTTTAAGCGATTTAACAATTATATCTTATGTGACCACTTTGGGGAAGGGAGTCATACTAAAGGATTAAAAATAACTAATTTCCATAATATTAATCTCGCCTGCAGTAAGTATGCTACCGAAACAATAAATTATAAGCTTATCTAAATTTCAAAACCTTTTGTTAATCCTTTCATTTAAAGATGGAAAATATCCGAGGCCTCACGATTATTTCCGGTAATTCCACAAACAACTTCTCTATTCTCTACCGTACCAAATATCCTGATTCTAATTTGAGAAAGTTTTATCGAATCAAACCGATGTCTCGCTTTACCTGAAGCCGAGTCAATGATGCCCGTGGCTGAAAACGCGATACGAAGATGAAAATCGTCATACACAACAGATATGGAATTACCAAATCTAACAATTATTTTAAGTTAACGGAAGAGGACTATAAGGCAAGAAGTTGATATTTATTAGTGAAAAATATGTTATGTGTAAAAATAGGGAAGATTTTTCTACGTGGCAAATTTCCTGATCATCATCTTAATAATGATAAATTATAAATATAGCTATAGGTAGATTTTGTAATGTATCTTATTGTAATGACATATACATACACCTGTTGGGGATTTATTACTATTATATCGTATAACATACTGTGTTCCCATGCAAAATATGCGTAAACATAGGCAGATTGAGTTGGGAAGAGCCATTCTGGAAAGCGGGGATTCAGAGTAAAATTAAGAAGCTCTGCTAGCCGGTTATAACGCGATCGGAATGAACTCATTTTAGAAGAAAGACGCTCTCTTAAATCAGACTCAAGAAATATGACGAGAATACAATCAGTAGCGATAGTTCACTCACTATGAATTAACAGGCAAACGAAATAAGATCTCCTTTCGTTTTTTAGGCGTAAAGCGCTTACTTAAAATTGAAGAGCTAAAAACCTTCATTTCATCTTCTGATGTAAAAGAAATTAAAATTTACAACATCCTGGTTAATCCCTCTTAAAACGCGCTCCCTTCCAAAGCATCGGGTTTTTCGTTGCTGTTTTTGCTTTGATTTTCTATAAGTGAATGATGAGGAATGAACCTCGCACTTGTTCAATTTGTAGAAAAAGTACAGCCAGTTCTAAGAGGATGGGAGGATGCTAAGGCACTCATATTGAGGACCAATGAAATCCATGGAAGATCTCTTTTCCGGGGCCAGACTGGTGCAAGTTATGCCTTCATTGAAATTAGGACCGGTTTCCGAAGGGTCAAGAGTACCTCCCTGCAGCCTCCAGACTCTCTGCGGGCATTTGCTTCCACTTATAAACTAGATCAACCAGCATTAACCAACATCACTTAATCAAACTTTTTTCGAAAATAGTTGTTACCGTTTGTGAAGAAAATCCTTGACCGATTCAATCACTTCTTCATTAATTTCCGCTAATTTTAATTTCTTAATTAATGTATAGTGAGGTACTCGGTCGAAAGCCTTATTTCAGGAAAATTGTGTTATTTTAAAACACGAATTTGAATAAATATGCAAGTGCTGCCTTGATGCTATAGAATCTATGCTATATTTTTTGCGGAATACGCTATATGTGATTAAATTCTTTTAAAATCCCTTTCCTTGTTACTTTCCTCTTTCTTTATTTTCATCAAAGAAAGAAATTTCGACCGTAGTTGTTTTCAAGTCTGTGCAACACGGAAATCGATTAAACGAGCGAAAAAGCCTTAAGAAATTATAATGGAACAAAAGAAAATTATTTCTTACTTTCCCTTAAATTTTCCCCACATTTCTCCGCTGCCCGATGAAGTTTTCTATGTAAAAACCAGAGCCTCAGGAAAAATTAAATGCACTTGTATGCATTAGTGTCCGAGTTTGCAATGCTGATACTGGAACGACGACACTCTGTATGCGATCCGCATTAATAAACCAGAAAGAACAAATTATCTCACGCTGTCGGATGAATTCTACTCTACATTTCCCTAGCACTCCTCAGTTACTCATGTCTTGGAAAAATGTACTCTCTCAGCTTAATGGTTAAACAATTCACTAAAATCAATCCTAATGGAAATTACGAGGCTATCTAATTTAATAAATCTCATTTTTCTACTTTTTCTAATTACTCAATTAATATAAGTATCGTTTACAAGACAATTCGCATAGATACCGCTCTCAATTCCGGATCCGAACAAATATCCGTGCGGATAAATCTCAAAAGAAAGCCTCATTCTGTGGCAAAACAACCTTTATTCGATCAGTAAAACTGCAAATTTCCAAATAATCTCGATTTCCCAGTTAACGTCCTTTAATCTCTCAAATAATTAACATCCCATTCGGCTTTTCATTCAACGGCGTCTCGATTTTGATGAATAGGAGGAGCAGACGCCGCCGCATTACACTTTACTCATTTGTTTTCCCCTGAAAACTTCCCGAGATTTCCACGAGAGGTAATGTAACTACCACTAACTATCCCTTCTCGAATTTACCCTCTGCATTCAGACGAAACAATGTTCGAAATCCTTATTGTCTCTCAAGAACAATGCCCTGCACGCGGCTGACCGCAGCCCACTGTAATCGTGATATACTGGACGTCAATCAAACGGTTATTTGGAGAGAGAAAAACTTAAAGAGATCATCCGTCGCTCAAGATTGCGTTTACATTTACATCCGACAGATGGCAGGGGGTTCGGAAGTATATATCTGATTTTTGTACCTAATGCTGTACCAGAATCCGTTCTCTTTGACGTTCGAAAATTGAGTTCGCTGATCAGTTGATTAATTACTTAAGAATTTATCGAATAGCTTAAGCTTATACTCGTTCGTTCTTTTTTCCCTCAACGAGTACGAGCTCTAGATCAAAATGCGGATTCCACACAAAGGCATTATGATTGAAAAACAAAAGCTGGTTGAATACTTCAAGCTTATTAGAGTATATAAGAATATATATATATATATAAATATATTTCTTTTATTCTCTGAAAATGTTTTAGACAAGTTCTCTTTAGAAAGTGTTTTTAATCTAAAGTTAAAGTGCCGATTTTAATCATAATGCCCCAAACTTGGGAAATAGACGAAAATGATATGTAGGCAAAACTACTTTTGCAGCTTATACAATATTCCGGATTTTTACTCCATTGAAATCACTACTCAGATGAATGCAAGCAGCGAAATGCAAACCCAACTCAACTCGATGAATAATTGTATTAGTTCGTAACGATGAGGGACACAACAAAATTATTGCATTTTATACAGGATCAACCATTAATTATTGCATGAGCCATTTCCACAGCAGGGCCAAAATGATTTCGTGAAAATTCTACCGTGTAATTTTTACCACCCACCAAATTCCAGAAATTCTCCGTGTGCCACATTTAGCGTAGCAGTTTTACCCAAGAAAAATGTGACATTTTATTCGTGGCATTCACACCTTAGATATATTTACCTCACCAAAACGACTCGTCTCATTAGCCATCCATAAAAGAATTAAAGTCCCTCATTAAATAATTTCAATCCAAAAAGCCCAGATAATGATATCTCTAAGAAAAGGTTTGATCCGACCATTTATCAACAGAAGACGCTTTTTGAGAAGAGGATCTCTACGAAATAAGAAGACGGTGGGGGAAAAGAGGAAAAGCTGAAAAACCACAATTTTACGATGTTACGGTGGTTTCAACGACGCTTTGGCGCCCAGAAACACAAGGGAAACGTCAGAAATAAAATTTCTTAGGCCTTCTGAAACATGTAATCTTTAGATTCACATCAAAAACGAATTTATGCGACAAAAATTTCAAGTAGTTATTTATAGTGTTGGCAGCAAAGCATAAAATAGAACAGAAAGAGCGTGTTCAGATAATATCTTTCCTAAGAAAACGTTTGGCTTTCAGCACAGCGAGGTCATCCTGTGATAGAATTATACAATTTAATGTTACAGCCGGAAAAATGAATACGCTTCTCGACGGACGGAACTTTGGACAGTTTGCCATTAATATGCCTTATCTAGATTACAGTCGAAATTGACAAGCCGTTATCATTGCAAACTGAATTGATTAGATCTTATAAATGTTCTCATTAAAGTTGAGAATTGAACATTTCATTTAATTTTTAAGGAATGAAAATGAATTTTCATAATCCAATTCAACTTTATAAATTGTTTGACAGTATTTCCTACAAATATAGATTGGCGTGGTGAACGCTAGCAATACAAATTGTATAATTTTGTGAGTGTCATATTCTCGAATTTATTTATTTTCATTTTATTAATCACAGAAGATATCCTGGGTGCCCCAAACAATGATTTTCATTGAAAGGAGATACCATTCCTTAAATTTCGATCTATATTAATAATTTCGTCAGAAGAATACGTGTTCAAATATGATAATCAACCATCGAATCGACCTAAGAAAATAAAATATTCAAGTATTTGTGGTCGACCATTTTTTATTTATTGAACGAATGAATGTCAACGAGCTAAAATTGTTAAAGTAAGAAAAGTAGATATAGGAGATGATGCTGTGATCATTCGTTTGATGCATTGCTTCCTCAATTGATTTTGATTTCATTACTTAAATAAATCGAATCAAGAAAAGGTTTTCCAGGATTTATCGGCCTTTGACGTCTTCAATTTAAAATTCTATCCAAAAAGTGCTTCTCCGCCACTTGATCAAACGTTGAAAAGAGAAATCTGTGCCGCTTTTATATTGCGTCGCGCGATGGCCCACGGGATAGATATGGCAGCCGCGCTTTCATTGCCCACTTCATTTCACTACTCCTCCGAGTTTCACTTCTTTTTCGAGTTTAGGTTTTCGCTCGAGAAATTCCCGCCTTTATATTTATAAATATATATACAAACGCCGGTGGGGCATGAAATCGTTAAACTGGCCATTTTTAACGATCCATGACCTTCAAGCATTCTGGGTAACTTTATCACCATGTAAGTACGCTAATAATTTAGATAAAAATAAATCTAAATTAAATCTATATCACTGCATCTATTTGAGGCTAAAACAGCTTTCTATTACAAAATCAAACATGCATGCCGAGATCGTCCTAGTTAAACTTTCACAAATCTATTTAGAGCAGACATGCGTAAGCTATACAGGGTTTATTGTGGTCTTTTCTCACCTTTTTAAAACTCCATATATACCCTGCAACCCGCTTTCCGGCGTGTGGCAGGGGGTCCTTTTTTCCTAATCGATTACTTTTCCTTCTCGTCATGGCATTTATTTCTCTCATCTTCTTTGCAGTATTAGGACGGCCAACAAAGAGGGCGCATAATATCGACTTCTACGAATGTATGTACTTACTCTGAATTTATCAAGTAAATTACATCTTGAACCCTCTTTCTTTCAAACATCCTACCTGAGGAAATGCTCGTTCATAATACAAATGGCTGTACTTTATTTTCTTTTTGTATAGTGAGGCCGGGTATAGCAATTTATAGTCAAAAAACTTACTAACTAACGTGAGAGTTTAGCTAATCTTCGAGTAAAGGGCATGGAATGTTATTATAAAAATATTCATAACGTTATAGAGATTTTGGTAGATGCTTATCCACCATATTGTTTGTCACATCCAAAGATATGAAGTTTACATAAGGTTAATATTTGAAGATCTCTCGTACTGACAGCACAGTCATTTCAATTACCGTCTAGGCTAAATTATCAATTATAATACGGTTATTTAAGAGTTAAACTGAAGGCTCAAGTTAAACTCCAACTGTACATTACAATACCAGACTTAAATTAAAATGTAAATATTCCACCTAAGTTTAATTAGCGATTAAAGTAATTTTTCTTGGATAAATTTTTATGTTTAACTATTTGATGCAGGCAGTGTGAATGAGCAATCATTAGAATTAATGATATATACAATTAACGAATCGCAACCGACCGAATTACAAGCGTGCGTTCTTCACTCCTAAGATTTGAGGATATTCTTTGGAGGAATTTAAGCTTAAACTTTTGATTTTCGTATCTAATTGCAATTATCTAGTAAAGGAAAATGTCTAACAAACTCACCTCACCCACCTGAACCCTTTCCTGATCTTTGAAGCAAAGTGAAGGAAACTAATTTCTTAGTCTTCAGCTTTATTCTATATTCCTGGTTAATAATTGTAACATTGTGGTTAATTTTATTGCGATCTCATAATAAGTTGTTAGTTTTGTTACTAAAACAGATTTTCCACACATATTGCGTAAGACTTTGCAATCTGGCTTGAGACGTTTCTATTTTAAGGTTAAACCATAGGCAATTTGGTTAATAACATTAAATGCAATGTGAGGGGGCAAAGAATGGAGATGTGCAAGGCAAGTGATTGCGAATCTACCGAATCTCTATTGAACTTAGATTCATATGATAAGATGGAAATATACCATGTACTTGCCATACGATTCATTAACCAATCTCATGATTGTGGAAACAACAAAATAATCGCATTAGTTTGTCGATAGACTGCGTAGGAAACGCACTATCTAAAAGTTATTGTCAAAACTAATGTGTTTTCGCTTCGGTACAGAAAAATAAACATTGACTCAGTTCCGGATTATCTCCGTTCGACAGTAGTTTTCTTCGACTATTAAAATGTCACATCGAAAAATACGAGTAGCTTTGTTAATTAATTAATTATTGTTAATTGCATATGATCGAAATTTATTTCAGAATAAAAGCTGCGACATCAAAGAAGTAATGATCAAAAGTTTAAAAAAAAATTAAAATATAAAACACTCACTTTAGTAATTCACTGATTTTCTTATACTTATTTAATATATTTATTTATTAAACAAGCATCAAAATACAGAACGAGGCTAATTACAGCTGACGATGAACAATACTGAATAAATATCAATTAGACAATTATGTAAATTATAAAAGAACTTAGAAATTAAAGAACTTAAAAATTACATGCATTAAGCAGAAAGTTCAGATGAGACAAATAATATCTCCTGCAACCTTGTTTTAAGAGGTATCAAAATTTAAATTGAAAGATAAGCAGTTGAAAATTGAAGGTATTCTGAAAAAGATTGACCGTATCCTATCTGATAGACGTGGAGTATTCATAGAGAAAATATCAGATAGGCGTGTATGGAACCCGAAAATAAAAAGAAAGAATGAGGAAGCCATCTTGTTGTTGATATTATAATATAGGGATCGGAGAAAGCAGAAAAATCCTAATTCATTTACACTTACTCAAAATATTATTGAATATAATAGAATATCGCAACGAAATAACGCTTTTTGATTTCAGTTCGTTTGGTGAAGCTGCAAATATTCATATCGCTCAGAAATGCATAATTTGAATAAATGAATCTCATGTTCGCTCAATTTGGATGTATAATAAATCACGTCCGAGAGGAATGGTGCATTAAGGTTAACATATTCCGCAATAAATTGTCAAGAGCTGTAAAAATGAATTTACTAAGAGAATGTGCTTGACTCTAATCAGTCAAGAGATAAATTAAATAGTTACACAAAAATATACGATTTTATCGATACAAGCGGATTTGGGTCCCATCTTACATTTAACCTGTTAAGTATAAGTAAAAATAAAAGGAACGCAATAAGTATCGGGAAAAAGAAATAAAACCAAAGAATATGATACAAATATAAATTCAGTTAATTTCAGTTCAGTTAATTATGCGATGAAAAATGTATTCTGAGATAATAATAGAATCGGATCCACAAAGAAAGGGAAAGAAAATCACATTGTAAGCATTTCTTTTACTATAGAAGTACACAAATATACGAAAATAATGAAAAAGGATATTTTTTATAATAAAATGAAATAGGAGTGATGTGAAGGGAGTAACTTTATCGTTGTAAAAGACTTTGTTTATCGGTGTCAATAATGAATAGTTTCAGAAAGAGATACTTATATGTAGTGGCGCTTTCTTTCATACTAATATTCACCGTAAATAATATTGATAACAATTTCGGAATTGGGATTGAGGACAGTAAGTCTCTTATTTCATTTAGCCTTCCTAATTTTTAAAGGGAGAGATATAGCCATAAAAAGGAAAAAATTTATTAGGTTAAAAGATTGTAAATTATAAGTATGGGAAGGAGGGGCGGAGCCATCTTTTCAATGAGATATCGCATATAATGAAATGAATGCACACAATAATTATTCGAATACCTTTAATTTAGATAATTTTGAACAAAAATAGCAAAAATGTTTTAAGAAAGCAAAAAATAGGGTAAAAATGCATCGAAAGTAAACTCTTCTTTTCCCGTTATGTCGGAGGGGCGCAATGGAGTGTTTCTATTGGAGATCAAAAATGTATTTCTTTTGCATACAAAAATCAACACAGACTCATCATCATACCTGTCAAAACCAGTACACGACATATGTTTATTATTAAAATTCAATTAAAATCACCATTGGACTGAGGATATAATTCTTTACATTAAAAAGATCTTCGATTTCTTAATTCTTATAGTCTCATTTCTCTATTATTTGTTTACTTTGGTATTTTGCCTTTCCCCTTTATTGTTTACTTATATCACTTAATTCTTTCAGCGTGGGGCCTCAATCTCTCCATCCATTCCTCATTTCATTTCCCATCCTCTCAAATCCCATTCTCTTCTTTTTCCTTCCACTACTTACTTTACTTTCCTGTCGTCTTCCATTCTAAACCATTTTAATTGTTTTTCCTCCATTACTTTTTCAAGTGGCCTTTGTTTCACTTATTCTCTCATTACATATTCTCTCTCTTCTGGTTGTTACGAATTTCATCTCGCAAGCCTGGATTATTTGCATGCCAGAGTAGACTTTCTATTCCTTATAAATACCGACTGATATAGCTGCATTTTTCTTTTGAGGTTATTTCTCTCTTATGTTTTTTTTGAACTGATAGTACATACATGGAATTCCGTATTCTGTTTAGAATCTCATCCCATCACTCGAAATTATCCTTCCTAAATATTCATATGCCTCTACTTGTTCTAATTTCTCATTTTTATAATCAATAGATATATTTTGGTTTCCTTCTTTTGAAATACACATTACTCTTTATGTCTATTTCCACTTCCGTCCTTACTAGTTCATCACCCCATTCTCTCTTTTGCATCTTTCTTTCATTATCTGAAATTAAGACACTATCGTCAGCATCTAGTGATGCCAGTAGATATACCGGTTTCAAATTCCATAATCCTATTTGAGTTCTTGTTGTTTTCTGTTTGCAAGTCTTTGTAATCTTTCATCTATGAAGTGTATGAAGAGGAGTGAACTTAGACTATCATTTATTCTCTTTTTCGTGCTGAATACATCTTCATTTATTCTGGCTATTCCCTTTACTCCACTATATAAGCTTCTTCTCACTTTTATGAGTTTGTCAGGTTCTTAATAAATGCTTCCCATTGGTACTTTCTAGGTACAGTATCAAAAGCTGCCCTCAAGTCTAGAAATGCAAGGTAGAATTTTACTCTTACTTACTTAATGCAAGGTAGAGCTTTTTGTTTTCCTCAATTCCCATCAACGTTCTTAAGGTAAAAAGGTGATCTTCAGTTTGTCTCCTTGAACAGGTCTAAAACCTGTTTGTTCTTCTTCAAAGTTTACTTTCTATGATTTTTCTTAGTTTTTCTCCAATATTCTAGTATATAATTTGAAAATAACCTAAGAAAGACATATTGGCCCGTAATTTTTGCATTCATTGTTATTACCTTTTTTAAAAACTGGTTTTCCACTACTATATGGCCTATTCATTCCGTACATAATCAAGTCTATCTTCTTCTTAATTTGTTCTCAAATCCAGGCTGCTTCTTATTTTTCGCCTTCTGTTTTGTTCTCTTCAAATTTATATTGATTTCCCCACACATTTGCTTCATTTGCTATTTCTATTATATATTCCAAGTGTAATTTAATTCAGTGGCTTCAGTTATTTCAAAATCATCTATTTTCTATTCCATTAACTCTTAATATTTCTTTTTAATTTCAGGGTCTGCTAGATGTTTCACTTGAATTTTTTTCAATATTCTCAGTATCTGCTTTCTTTCCTAACCCTTCTTAGCAATTAGAAGTCAGTATTCCCAATCCTCTTAACACTTTTACGTCCATAATGGAATTTTGGAGTGTATGTGAGTATAATATGTAATCGATTATGCTTTTATCCTCTCTTCCCTCGACTTCAAAAGTTATTTTGTGTATTCTTTTACGCGGGAATATAGAGTTTCCCTGTAGAAGTTTATTTTATACACAAAATTCTATTAATCTGTGACCATTTTCATTGATTCCATAAGGTCCTGTTGTCCATGGTCCATGTGCTCTTGACATATTATTTCCGGTACGGCCATGAACATCACCCATCAATATTACTTGTCTCTCGGTTCTTTGTAGTTGAGCATAGAATTCCCCTTTTTCAAGGATCTCGCTCTCATCAGTTAGAGAATATAATTGTATTAAAGTAATATAACTTTCTAGGCCTTGTCTAGCACTAATTATTCTGGAGCTTACTGGTTCCCATGTTCCATTCCTTCACTTAAATTAATTCCGATTCCATCCTTTCCCTGGGGTGGCTTCTGCATATAATAGTACGTATTCCAATTGTATTTCTTCCTTTCCGTTGATTATGTTCTCTCCTTTCCTTTGAGTCCTTCTCAGCTACCATATCGCACTCTGCTACTGTTGCCACCACGAGGATTTGACTTTGGGAGGTCCTCTCCAGTTTCGGCTGCTTCTGATGAGTCCGTTTTGCCCATCGAGGCAAAGGAAACACACGAAGTATTCTCTGACTACCAGTTTTACGTGCATGTTTTTGTGACGCACCATCTATTATCGCAATAAGTAAACAAAACTATTGATAAATTAACAAAAAATCGTAACATAAATACGCGAGGTATAACGTAGTATCATTTCATTCTTCCCTATCAAAAAAGAATAGAATAGGTAGTACTTTCATCATAATTACTGAAAGCATTGTAGAAGATCACATGACGAATAAAACCATCATTGTGACAAAAGTTAAAACGAATTCTCGATATAGTATCATTAAGTTTATGTCATTTGAAAACATGGCGCTCATTTAATTCGATAAGAAAAACAAACGACCCTCACATTACAAAACATTGCCTATAAACTTAAGGTAGACATACAATTCTCTCCTCCATGCATATACGAGTAAGGAAATCATCATCAATTCAAAATGCTCAATTGATTTAGGTAATATAGCTAGAAAAACCTTAAAAAGCAGAAGGAACAATATACATGTCTCTAAATATTGATACTAAAAAGAACTATATTATCCTGAATCCGCTCGCTCGAATATTTTTTCAGGTCATATATGAAATTGCTTAAAGAAATAACATGAAATGTAAAACATTTTTCTAGCAAACGGAATACTATTAGAATATTCGCATAAAAGTAAAGTATATTTTCCAAATACAACACTTAATGGGCGCTTCAACAAGGCACTTCTTTGCACATCCATTTACAGAAAACATATTTTGCTATGAGGAGTCTTATACTATAGCATTAGCCTATATTTTTTAAGGTCATATCCGCCACAATGGCGCTAAAATTCAAAGTGAATATATAGCAATACAATAGAATGGACAACTTTGCAAAATATTTAAAGTAAAATAATTTTAGATATTTATATAGATAATAGATAGATATTTAGATAGATAATAAAACTTAGAATAAGAGAAAGACTACTTCGGTTCGATTCGATTTCCTCATAAAGCAATCACTTCGTTTGAAATAGAGGGAGATCATATTTTCTTCTTCCATTTTAGCCAATAGTTCGCCTCATTGGATAGACCAAAATATCTTCAGTATCGTCCTCTCACTCTTATGTCTAGAATAGTTCCTTCTGAATTTCTCCTTTGGAAATTAATTAACTTTGTGAGAATCAAAATACAGCGAAGCAGAACAATCTCCTGTCAGAACGAATTCTGAGGTAGAGGGAGATCTTCTTTTTACTTTCGTCTCACGATCAAAGAAAAACTGAAAATATTAATATTATGAAAATACAATATTAAAAATTCGATTGGCGCCATTTGCTTTCGTCGCATTTTCAATTTCAAAAACATAAATGGAGTACATGAGCTCAGTCTTGGAGATAGTGTGATCTGTGATGCCCTCTCACCATCATTGTTAAAAAAATCGTTATTCTTTCTTATCCAGTAAAAAGTTGTAGAGTAAAAATAACCAAAATTAAGTCACTGAGATGCTTTCTTTGCGCATGATGCAGACCTTCCTTCAAAAGTATGATGCAAGGCAACCAGATTTACACAGCCAGTTTATAATACTATTCTGCTTAAGATACGGTATTCGCTTCGTCCCCCGAAAACGTCTTGACTGGGGTTTAGTGTATTTATTATAGTTTTTATTTATTATTAATATATTTATTATTACGCTCATATTCACTTATTTATGGATCATTTATTAAAATTCAATACTTCGGCGGATTAAATACGAACTGTGGTTTGAGTATCGCTTCGGTTTCCTTTAAATATAAGCGGCGAGCCCTCGAAGTCTCTTTTAAAGGCGTTTGCATCGACAGAACGGAAACATAACGGACGCATCTTCTATTGAAAGATGTTCAAAATATGAGTTATATTAGGAAATTATTACAAAGATCACTTTGGTGGGACGAAAAAGATTGTTCTGAAATTATGCGTGCGCTGAATTAAGTTTCAGTTTATTCGACTTAATCGATAATTTGATTTCTTGAGTACTCCGTTTTCCCACCACGCGATTCACAAGACTCGACATCTTGAGAATTTGTTCTTTTCGGCCATATCGCGCAGTAAACCTTGCCTCGAGTAACGCTCACCAAGTTATTCTGTAGAAAACCTCTCTTTCGCGGCCCCGACTGAAGGTGATCTATGGAGGCAGAAAAGGCAGGTAGATGCTTTCCTATTCGATGCCTTTGTTCCGTCCGTCCCTCTGCAGGGTGGTCTTACCTTCTCAACCATCGCTTTACGAACCGCTTCTTCCTGTTTAAGAGCGAATCCGGTGCGGTGAACACATTTTCGGAGCCGAAGAGACAATCAGCTCGCTGCTTGATGCAAAAGAAGGAAACACAATTTGATGGCATCAATTGCATAAGAGCCTCTTTATTTGTATAGTTTCATTTCCGATCGCAGCCTTCAAATGGCGGAGGGACAAGCAAAAGCCAGCGTTGTTAACCTAGCAGGACCTTTTTCTTTTATTTATCAATCGATTTTTGCAGTAGACTATTCAAAATAAGGCTTCTAAAGATATATTTTGACATTCGGAACATCAGTATGGAAGAGGCGCCGGGGTGAAATAAACACGAGGATCAAAATAAAGCAAAGTAGAAAAATACAAAGGTAATTTACAATAATATAGAGTTAGAATGGAAAAATATAGAGAAAACAAGATTTAAATGATAATTCAACATATATATTGAAGAAAGTTTCGAAAAAAGGCACGGAAAACTATAAAAAACGTTCTTTTCATTGATATTACTTAAAAACCCGAATTATGAAGGGGCTTATGAATGTATCCGTTGTTGAAGGGCCCCAATTTCAAAAGGGAGAGCCTCCCCAAGCCGAGTTCATTCCTCTTTGAAAAGGCACAATCCTAAACTGACCCCCAATATACAGTATCTTCTGAATATCAGACGGTTAGAATTTCGTTTATCTTAAGACGAATGCTATGCAAACAACAAAAGTTAAATGATATTCCATCTTCATGACTTCCTAATCGATTAATTTCGCGCAGAAAAATGAATTACTGAATTAATTGGTTCGAACGCTTTTTTTTCTATTATCTTCCTCGCAGTATATTTAATCATTCCTTTAATATTTTCCTACTTTCATTTTTCCTTTTTGGTTTATTTTTATATTTTACTGTTTATTTGTAGTAATTTAAATTGAAATTCTGATATTCTCTGTATTTTTTCATGAATGCGCATTTAGAATGGGTACGTTTTGTTTCTGAATATGCTTCCTTTCTTTCTCTCTTCCGTTAGTAACAACCTTTTGTTTAGTTGTCAGTAGATTTCGCTGGTTTTTCACGCCCCCCTTCTTCAGCGTCTTTTTCTGCTTTGTTTTAATGATTTGTATCCCGCAGTGGTGTATGGCAGAGGGGGCAATCTAACCTCCTCTAATAGCCCGATGATCCGCGATTATTCCACTTAAAACAAGTCCCTCTAATTTTGCTCTTTACTTTAACTCTCAAGAGCTCTTTCTTTGAATCTTAAATAAAAAAAGTGATGGATAGGTACATAGAGATGCCGCCGAAGGTGTATGGCAGGATATCCCTATTTAACTTGAGCTGCTATTATATTCTCTAATACTCCGCGGAAAAACGATAACAAGTAGCTATCTGTTTTCGCCATTATTTCCTGGTAACACAATTTCGTTTTCTCTCGAGCGATGTTAACAACAAGTAACAAAATCAAATCGATAAGATCAGTAATGGTAAATTGTTCGAATAGCTTCCATCGGTAATCACGTCTTGTCCTTGAGTGCATTTATATTTTCAACGAAATAATAATCCTCTCATAAAGGATTATTTTTATTATTATCATTATCTTCGTTAAACTTGTGAGAGACTATTTTGCGGGGCTAATTTTGTCATCCTTTCTCTCTCATGAAAGAAATCCTTTCTCTTTGCTACTTTACCACAATCAAAGGACTGATCCGTCGGAAATAAAAGCGTACATTTATATTTATGAACGGCCGTTCATCGATCGAATGCTAAATTATCCGAAAAAGAGCCGGCATTAGAGCGCAAGACCGCTCACAAAGACTTCTATAAAAGCGAACAACCCATCCTTGAGGACAATAAAACGGGTCTTTTAAATGCAGATAGAAGCATTCCTTTTGGGCGGAAAGACGGCAGTCCTTAACTGACAGCGCTCAATATTGCCTCGCCACATCGACCTTCTAGCCAAAGTAATTCATTGTGCTTCCAAATCACTCGTTATTCATAATAAAATTGAACATCTTGATCTTATTTTTTTATTATAAAAAGTTATAGATTTTTAATGAACACGTGTTACAAAAGTTGTAGTGTTGATTATACATTTCAAGTATAGTATTCTCTGGTCTTTATAGAATTATTTAAAACAAATATCAGACGCAATTTATTAGTTACTGTTTAAAATATTATTTTCAAAGACAAATTTCCTGTGAGGATGTTTGCGTTTTAGTCACCAGGGCTTTCATAATAATTAAATTATTGTTTAAGAAAAGATGCGTTTTTTCTTTTGAAGTTTGCTGAATCCTCAGACCTTTAAGGTTACTTAAAAGCGGATGTCTTTTCGTATTGATCTGTAGATTGTATTTCTATTCACTCGCATTGTTTTTTATGTATATTTTATGTTACTTGAAAGAAAATGAGAAAAGGACTAACGCGGAAAAAGTTTTTTTATTTTAGAGGCTGCTTCAAGTTCATAATGCAAAAGCTTATAGAATTTATTATTTTTAGATGCTATCGAGAAATTCTTTGGTGCTTATGTTGTAAATGAATTTGAATATTATGGAAACACAATTCTCTGTTTTTCTTCTGCTATTAATGCGGCCATTCGAAGAACTATTTTCTATTATCAAAAATACAGATTTCGGTTCTATCTTTTTTCCAGTAAAGTTCAGGTCAAAATAAAATTACTAAGCTCGAGCCAGCAATCACAATTCAGCGTCCGCTGTACTATATAGGATACGCTGTATAGGAGTGTGGTTAATGAATTTACATTCTTTCTGCAGATTCACAGATATTTTTCGATACCAAAAAAAGAAATTATTTATAGCAATCCGCTAATAAGGCGGTTCTCAGTCGTCCCTCGATAAGCGTTATAACCGGGTTTCACTGTATAAGGACCTTTGAAGTAGCATCAATAAAAAAGAGGCTATTAAAAAGGGCCTTCGCCACCTATGGGCCCTCAATGGACGGGAACGAGAATCGGTTCCCATTTTATGGGATTATTTCCTCGAAAGAAATTCGTCCGCAGAATGAGTTTTCGTTCAATGAGCTTCACATGAAATACGTCGCAGAATAATTCCATTTGAGCGAATTAGCACATACGTCTTAATTATCGTGCTGCTCCGTTTCGATACTCACTTAAGCCGAGACAATTACTGCGCTTGTCGTTCTATTTTTAACGACTTCCAAACAGAAAAGATATCCCATGATGAACTCTCGATTGGACATTTCTTTTTAGTCAGACTGCAGAAACTATTTTAGATAAATAAATTCCGTTTAGAGAACCTCATAGCGTGAATAAGTTGTCTCTGATATTTTCTTAAGTATTTAGCTATACTAAACTAATTTCAGCAGATTAATTTCGATTAAAATTATCGAATGAATTGAAATAAATACGGAAAAGACGCCATATATGCTAATTGAAAGGAAATGTCAAGATATTGAAGTGAAAAGTGGAAACGTACTAAAATACGTCAACCGGCGAATATGAATATCAGGGAGTACCAGGGAGTATCAGGGAATTACGTGCGTGTGTGTGTGTGTATATATATATATATATATATATATATATATATATATATATATATATATATATATATATATTAACGTAATTTCGTAACGCTTGAACCCAATTAAAATATGGAATAAATTTTTTTTGGAGAAAATTCAACATTTGATCTTTTACTTCATTGCAAGAAAGTACACTGAGAATCCGTCGATCTTCAAAGAGCATATTAAACCCTAATTCTACTGCAATAACCTGTAATACAATAAATTAAGGAGACTAGAATAAATTCATGTTTCCAAGCTTTTATGCTACGTAAAGGTTGCTGCGAAAATTCGAAATGTGATGACACAATAGCTTTGATATTTAGAAAAGTGCATAACAGTTTGCGCGATTCAGTTTGAATTAATTAATATATTTTTAGAATAGATTGCATTGAATAAACAAGCTGTTTCGTTTGAAATATATAATTAGCGGCCCGCCAAGTATCGAAAGGAGAAGAAATGTTGGACAACCATACTTTGCTCTTTTCAATCACTTTGGCCTCATTTTAGATAACCTCGAGTCTTTCGAACGGTCCCTTACTTTCACATAATTACTTATTTTTCTCGATGCTACAAGAGTAAAGATTCTGTAAAAGTGATGTTGAGGCGTATCAGCATTCATCGCGTTCTGCCTCTATATTCTACTCATATTCACCGAATCGCCTTTCATGCAAGTGTCTTACAAGTGTCTCTGGTTAATATCTACGTTAGTCCGAATGAAGCCAAAGAAATGAAGAGGGGAGTTCACCAATTGCACTCCGCCCTTTGTTCAACGCATCACCAATCAAAACGACGGGCACTCCCCTCACCCATTCCATTGGATATCCCATTTGAGATCATTTCCCGGATTATGTTGATGGAGGTGGAATTTGATACGGGATTAAGAGAAAGGAGATCCTAATCTTTGGTGTCCGCCTTTTCATCCCTACCTCAGGAGAAATACTCGCTCCAATCTACGCTACACCCGCGACGCAGAGATTTATTTTTGATATCCCCTTAAATTCATCTTCGCGACTGAGCGTCTTCAGAGAGATCAATCAAAGATGAGTGGAAAATTAAAAGAACTGAGCATAGGTAGTCACAGGTCTGATGATCGTATATCTTTCGTGAAATTATCGTAGTTCTTCCCAATGTGTTACACAAAGTTAAAGCCTTCACCCTGGAATTTATTATAAATAGAATGCCGCTGATGATGACATAAGTGAATAATGGTCAAAAACCATCAAAAA
This sequence comes from Pachydiplax longipennis, assembly GCA_036926295.1. Lineage (NCBI taxonomy): Eukaryota > Metazoa > Arthropoda > Insecta > Odonata > Libellulidae > Pachydiplax > Pachydiplax longipennis. The sequence goes on along the minus strand of JAVFKF010000024.1, from coordinate 3,250,275 downwards.
AGGGTGTTACGTATTTCACTTCCTAAGAAAGCATATTCAGGGAATAAAGAGTGACTTATTGAAAATTGAGTCATTTAATCTGTAAACCTAGACACGCTCATTTTCTTCTTTAGGATCTCATGAGAAATATGTCTTGCTCAACTCTGTGTTGTCACACTTTATACATTGCTTTTTTTTCTTTCGCGATAATGAATTAGTAAATCTTAATTAACATTTTTCTATAGATCTCCAATCGGTTTCTGATCGACCCCCCAGAAAGAACATTTAGATTCCTCAGAAGTAGAATAAATATAGTAAAAAAAGCAGTAAGTATAGATCTACTCATTTCACCATAAATCAAGTCTTTTTCCTCAGCCATGCGTAATTCTTTTCTTCCCCTCCACCGTTGTCCACAAACCAAACTGCAGCGTTTTTTCAGTAAATAAATAAATAAACTTTAGAGAGACACACTCTGAAAAGTAGCTAAACTCATAAGAAGTGTCGCTAAAAGCTTTTAAAAATTAAAAAGGCTTGAATTTGCATTTAACAACAAATCATCAATCCATATGTTAAAGGAATTAAACAGTTAAAGACTTCAATTACTTTATTTATGTATACATTGAGAAAAACACGCAATGCTGAGGAATGAATGAGCACGTTCTGTCACTGAAAAAATCGCTAAAAGAAGGAAAAATTGGTACGTGCGGATTCAAGCACACATTTGGATAATAGCACTCCATTCCATTGACACGAGTGCACTCATTTGATGATAACAAATTTGAGGTTAGTTTGAGGTGTTACATAAACTACTTAGAAACGGGACTAATGTATAGATTGATTTATGTCATACAAATTATAATATAAGCAAATTTTATATTAAGTAGAGTTTTTACTTAATATGACCTATCTGGAAGTGATCGGAGATCCAATTAATATTAACACGGAAAATATAACCTCAGGAAGGCATACTCCATTAGTTGATTTTAGTTCCACTAGATCCGATCTGGAGAAGGTTGTGTGTTTGTTCCCAGAGATTCGTGTTTCAGCTATGATAGAGTCCCTCGAATGGGATTCGATCGAAGGAAAGAAGAACTGCTTACCGACAGAAGAAAACATTTATATCACTTCGACGAAATAGATGATTTTGTTATTTCAATTCACGAATTTAGCGAGCTCCGAGAGCAAACGAGAGAAAAAATGTAAAAGTAAATAATAGCGAAAAACTAACAGCTACTTCTGATCGCTTTAGAGAATTTTATAGCAGTTAGAGTTAGGTAGGGATGCTGGTGTGTTTGCACCCCCACACACTTGTTTACAGGGTCAGTATATAAATGTAATGTAAATGTAGTACTTGGCGCAAGTTTTCTTCGAAGGGAAGGGTTCTCCTAATTAATAATCGCTTGGCGGGGGCCCCATACACTCGAATGCCCCCACTCACAATTAATTGAACCCCTCCATCTACATGTGACGCAATAATGACCGCATTCATCTCTTCCATTTCCTCATAATTAGCCTCTTCTTTTGAGATCAATTTATGAAAGACTGCCTACGTCGTCTTTCATAAAACGGAACCCAATGGCTTTCTTTTCCAAACGACTTATAATCCGGTGCAGATGTTTGTTTAAAAATCGTCGCCAGAAGGACAAACGTGTAATTGGTGGATGGGAACGTCCCGTTTCGACCGTCAATTTATTTGTTGTCCCTGTCGGAAAGGAATATACATTGCATTGCCAACCTTTTTCGTATTGTGCGAAATTGAGACTAGATTGTCCGTTTAAACTTTCCAAGTACACGCACACATGATTTTAAATATAGAGGCGAAAGGAAAGAAAGATCGGAGGAGATTTTCTATAATAGAAAATATTTATTTGGTGGAGGAAGACACCCGCAAACGGAGTGGAAAAACTGCAAAAATCTTAGGAAAAAAGGGAAAAAATGAGGGATGTTTTGAAACGTAGTGAACAATAAAAATTACAAAAGTAATTAACACATTCAATATAGATTAGAACATGAATATTCTTTGTAATCTGTAAAAGTTGATCATGAATGAAATTTACTAAGCTAGTATAGTATATAATGAACATTAAATTTAGTCAAATATGTTCCATAATGTGAAAGACGCAAAAATTCACATTTAGCTTAAAAAGGTTAAATTCACGGAAAAAGTTAAAGTGAAGCTGAGATTAAATAATCATGAATTAAAATTTTTACTTGTATGCCTTCATGACTTGATCTATTTTCATTTTTATCTTATTTTACCTTGAACTGCAATGGTGCCGATGGGAGCTTAGCTCTAGGAATGCGCATTCTGATAACCAAATGGGTGATAACCGAGGCATTGGAGAATTCCTGCGTCTCATTGAGTTCCTTTTCTTTCTTTCTAAGCTAATCTGTTTGAAAAATAATATCGATCATTTGTTCTTAAAAAGGTAGCATAACAGTAAGTAATAACATTATTAACAAAAAAGCCTCAATCATTCATAAACTCTGAAAGGCTATGATTTTGCCAGACTCATTAGAAAATACTTCCTTAATTTCGTCATTTTCATTCTCCCTTAGTCTGTTTATAGTGATTTCGGGTCGGATAGAATCGGATTATATTAATAACATTTTCCTTACTGATATTTATTGGTATCTATTAACTCGACCTCGACTTTATGGCAGGCCAAAAGAAAAATAACGAAGAGGCACTTTGCCATAGAACGACCCTGCAGGTCATCAGGTCCAAATCATAATAAAAATATTATGGTGAAGGTGTTAGTGCTTTCCGTTATTTTTCTTTGTAATTTTTATTATCCGAGTAATTAACGACTGTTAACAAAAATTGTCCGCGTGTTGAACGAGATAGCGTCTTAACTGTAGCGACTGTTCTTTTTTTTATTTTAATAATGTCGCAGTGTGTATCAGCGATTTTGGTTTGGTTGGCACCTTTGGTTTTTCCAGTCTCCATTTCATGTGATTAAGTACTCTTAGTTTTTAGTACAAGTCAACTGCACCGTCATAAAATAACTAAATTTTACTGATCTAGGCGGTATTTTTTGCATTTGCTTGGAGGGACCATGATTAAATTGCGCATTCAGTTGCGTTTTAAGCAGAAATCGTGGAATTCATCCAAAATACAGAGTGGAACACTATTATTACTATTTATTCCCTCGAACTTAAATAAAAATGAGGCATATAAAGATTGTCGAAATTCCACAGGATGCTGGGAATGCCCACGACCCACACAAGCCTCCTTCCCGCCGGAGTGCCGCTGCCCCCTGAGACTGGTATCGGATCGGGTCTTCTTATCGTCGGGGGTGGCGTCGGTGGCTACAGAGATAGGTGCCGTCGACTGCCCTTTCTGGGGGAGAGGCAGCGGGAGCTGTGCGGCCTCAGCGAAAACGTGCTTACGGTGGGTCCTTCCTCACACAGATATTTCCGGACTCTGCATTTTCTACGCCCGAAAATATCTATGAGTGTATTTTAAGGGTGTTTATGGCGATGAATAATGCATTTAATTTTCTTTCCGTTTGAGGAGTGAAAGGCTGTTTATTCTTTCAAATTTTTAATTTAGACCTTTAAAGAACTGAAGCCATGAGACCAAACAATGAATGATAGGAACATGTTGTGATCGCTTCGAATATGTTATCTAAAGATAATAGCTTTCCTTCTGGCAAAATTAGTTTTCAGATTTAGTACACTTACAGATTTTTTTCTACAGAACTATTACAGATAACCTAAAATTTTGACACCATATTACAATATTAATAAAATGTTAATTTATTTTTAACTTTAATTCCAACTGAATATTAATCAGCTACTAATCCATTAATGACTTACTTCCAAAATTATTACTCGTCTTCTCTCCTATCAATGTTTTTATTCCTATTATTGTTATTTTACCCTTTTAAGGTTATTCCCTGTTTGTATCCTTTATTACTTCTTGCCAAAACTCGTATGCAAATGCCGAAGCTATATATTTTGAGCCATTGTGGCAATTTTCCCGCTTCCTTTTTCCTTTTGCTGAATTTTTTTCCCCCACAATCCAAATCTATTTGTGTTTATTCACATCTATTATCTAGTTTTATTTAATTTATCTATTATTTTTCATCAGTGGTGTCCTCAAGAGGGCATTAATAACCTGGAAATTGGAACTACTAAAATTATAATTAGCGCAGACATTAAGAATGAAACTCCGTAAACTTCCACAATAAATAGATTTAATTATCTTAAAACACGACCGGTTTTGGCACGCAGGCCATCTTCAGGTCATCTTCAGTCACCTGAAGATGACCTGCGTGCCTAAACCGGTCGTGTTTTAAGATAATTAAATCTATTTACTGTGGAAGTTTACAGAGTCTCATTCTTAATGTCTAGAATGTCCCTCCACGAAGTCCGACGTAGTACGATTATGTTTATAATTAGCGTATTTCAAAAATCATATTTATCCGTTTTCTCATTGCGTATAAATTAGACGAGGTTATTCTATTGTTGCTCAAAATACTTTCAATATATTAATAAAACACTTGATTTAATTTACTCGAAATATTTCTTATGAATAGTTATTATCGACTGAAATGTACTGAATATATGTAAGAGACCTCCACTCACACTTTGCTCCATATCCTACATCATTTTCTAATTGAAGTTATAATTAAATATGAAATATTTTTCTGGGTGCGCAACTCATTTGTATACGTCAGTTTATTTTCTTTTACGTAGCATGTGTTGGTTGTTTGTATTGACTCATTTTTATAGAGCAAGTAAGTCGCTAGTAAGTTAAATGAAGTAAATTCTCAGTTCTTCAGAGATTAGATCGAAGAGAAGCCGTAATAAGAGAGAGAAGGGAGCACCTAATGTGTGGATTTCTATAATATTCCAATATCCATCTTGTTAGATTTCGTATCGAAATGTTTTGCAATGAAAACGGCAGAAATATAGGAACCTAAGTATTTTCCACTTATGACATTATTCGATCACTTAGAAATCGATTGAATTGGGTGAGGAATCTGTTGATTACCTCAATTTTGGAGAAAATTTAATTAATTAAGTGCAGTATAAAGTCTGGTTGATTTCGATTGACGAAGCACTTTTTTAATAATTATTTTATAATTATTAAAAAAGTGCTTATTTTATAATTATTTTATTAATTAAAACTATTGTAAACTTCCTTTACGAGAGCTATTAGTAATAAGAATAGCCTAGAGTGTTTCCAAATTTCCAGAGCCTCATCAGATAATCTTTACCTCATTTCCTTGAAGGAGTATCTTTCGAAATGAACCTTTTCTTGGAACTCTGCGATGGAATCTTATCTCGTCTTAGATGTAAAAGCCTTTTTGTTGACAAACAACTTAACTCCTTAACAACATTTTCCTCTTTTTTTTATTCTACGTTTATATCGAAATTTCCAACGAAAAATAGATGGCTGGCCGCTGCGATTCATTTCCTCGGTATTTATGAAATATTTTAATTCATCTTGAGTTGTTAGCGATCATTTATTCATTCACAGTTTTCTCTCGAAATTGTTCAAAATAGTTTGACTCATTTGGACTCGACTATTTTCAAACGTACTAAGCGGAATAAATATTAGCAGATCTTTTGGAGCACTCAAATTTAATTAATAGGTTATTAACGAAAATTCCACACAACAGCACCACATTTTCAAAAGGGTTTGCTCTCCGGATAAAGAGAGCTTCTTCCTTAATCTTTGACTCCACAATGAAGCAATTTAAACCTAAGATTAGGGATAATATAAGGGATATGATAAGATTAGGGATAATAAGAATAAGGTCTACTGCAAATGGAAGCGGCAAAAATACGCGTTGTAAGCGGCTAGGAGAGCGTATTAAGTCTCTCTATTAAGGAGAGGTATTTTTACCATGTATTTTCTATAAACAAGTATTACCGCGTATTAAGTTGGACACTGAGTTAAGAGGGAGTTAAAAAACTGTAATTAGTGGATGGGATCAAAAATAATTTCCCTATATCGATGTTTCTTTTCATTAAAATTGTCAGTTAATTGGATTGTATCTACTCACATATCACCAGCATATTCTAATCAGTTAGATATAGAGATAGTCAATAAGCAGATTGATTCCGCATTCAACATAATCAAAGGAGTTTACGGTGTATAGAGACAGGATAATTTCGAATTATTAAAATGTAATCGCGGTCGAATGTGTATGAATGTAATGATTTTTTCAATATTTCCTTCTCTTAAATATTTTAGGATTAATTCTCTGAATGCCCTAAATATATGAATAAATATAAGAAGAAATATAGGCGCCCATTGGGAATACAAAATTATCATTTTTGTATGACTTCCATAATACTGACTTTCCCTTTAGAAGTTTTGCTTGGAAAGCTTACTGGTACATAAGAAAATAACTAAATCGGATGCTTCCAGCTATGGTATCAAAGGGATCCAATTTAGCATTTCAACAAATGGAGTTGAAAACATGTATGACTTCTAATTCTCTTAGCATTTGTGTTGTAACACTCGCATCGTTCTGAAGAGAACATTTAGAGATCTGCAAAATTTAGAATTTCAAACATGACCATTGTATGAATTTTGTGGAGTCTAAAACTAACTGTTCGAATTATAAATGTAGTTCAGGGCTATTGTTCAAGTTGATCAGTTTTATCAAATAATATAAAAGACCATCCCAGATTCTTCTTCTTTGAATTCGACGTTTGAGTGTTTTTAAAATTTTACGAATTCGTGGTCATTTTGTTTTGTTTACGAGACCACTTTAGGAAGCATAATTTTAAAAAATGAATAACAGAGAAAGTATGGTAAATGAATGCTATATATATATATATATATATATATATATATATATATATATATATATATATATATATACATATATATATATATATAGTCATTACAAAACAGATATAATTATAGGTAAAGGAGGTGAATACCACTGGAAAAATTAATAATTATCAATTTAAATAAATAATTGATTGCAAATAAATTGTACAATAACAAGAACAATCATTCATATCAAGATTATTTCCTGTGTTCGAATTACATTGTAGTAGTTTGGTTACATTACATTTTGTAGATTACACTTTACGATATCCTAATTTGAGAAATTGTCGCCATATACGTAAATTAGTGGCGCTCACATCGTTGCCGAGGAATACATAATCTTTTCTATTTTGCTTTCAAATGGAAAGTAAAGACTGGTCTTTTTCGATGTAGATACAAACATTTAATTAATTTAAATATTTAAATCAAAAGAATAAGAATCAGGTTTTCATCTTTTTTGACAGCTTTCGTGTTAAATATATGGTTACAAGAAGTTGATTTTCTTACCAAGAGTTGCATGTCCGAATCAGAATATTTATTGGGAATATTTTCAGCAACATTTTACAAGAATTAAATAATTGTAACTTTTAAGATTCCGCAACTAAGTTCTTAAAGTTGCATTTCGTTAAAATACCTCACACTTGTTAAATAAGCTTGTGAGCCCCAGTGTTTAAATCCAAAGAGAATGTCTCTAGACTTAGAAGAATCCAGTACTTCCTTCTTTCTTCAAAATGTAAGGGAATTTATTACAATGTATAGCTAGCCAGTAGGTTAAATTTTATATTAAGGTAGTTGTAAAAAATTGTATTACAACCGATAGTCAAGTCTTATCAATTATTTAAAAATGATAGTGAGCTAAACTACGAAATTGAGAGAGATTCAAATCTTTACCTTATGGTTAATTACAATGCTTCATAGATGTAATTAAACAATATGGCAGATACGTTGTACGAAATTGTCCAAACAAATAAATCATCAATGGGTATGAAGACTATTCTTAGTCAAAGCAGAAAGCTTTGACAGAAGTCAAAGTAGTAGCTAACGGCGTATTCTCTCCCTTTTAAGCATAACTTTCTGGCTAGTTGTTTAACAAGCAGATTTGACATGATCCTGGCTTAATTGAAATTAAATATTTATGCACGATTACGCAAATTATATCCATCTTTGTTCTTTTCATGATTTTTAAAGTTGAAATTTCGGCAACATTTTTACTTTCAACCGCTAATCCTGCTGTCACAATCAAACGCTCTCAATTTAATGATTCTCTCTCCTTTCATGAGAAGGGAATCGCGAAATAGTTTAAAAAAGGAGACCCATAAAAAAAACATCTTGTTAAATCTTTTGCGACAGAGCCGGAACAAATTCCCAAGTGGTACAAATAGCGTGCGGCGTGGGAGATAAGGAAGCCTTTTGAGCCAATTAGACGGAGAATGGGAGGCTTCCCTGGGAATCAAGATACGTTTGTTTTCGTTGGCTCCACTCCCCAAGCCAAGACGCTTCGTATCGTTTATTCCCGCCGGGCTATAGAGCCGGAATCGCTATTAACAGCTCTTTACTCCCCCCTTCTGGAGGACAAACAAACCACTTGCTTCACAAGGAAATTGAGACGAATCTCAGTCTAAACAAAATGGATATCATCGCGCAATTACTCCTATTTGAAGAAAATATATGGGAAAAAATTACCCTTCGGGAAAATGTAAAAAAAAGAACAAAAATCATTGAATTATGGAATAAGGATATGAAAATAAAAGCAGATGCTACGCAAATACCGGTTTTATAACAAAAAGTATTTCTTTATTCTTCTCAGCCCTTTATCTAAAATCTATAAATATCATAACATATTTAAAAATTATAAAAAGTGGTAAATTACAATATTTCTTGCCCCGTCTGTCAAATTTAACTATCAATTTATTACTGCACTATTTAGTTATTATTATAGATAGATCCAGTGTCACCTTTAACATTACTTCGTAAGCCAAAGACTAAATTTTAGAACGTTCTAACTACAGAATAACTAAAATACAATTTCATACATTATTATTTCAATATATAATGTTTAAATGTATTACACTGTCATAAGAACATTATACATCCATCATCATACATACTGTCTTAATTCTTTATTTGTTTTCGGTGAGGGCTTGATATTAAAATACCCTACTCCTCTATTAGGAAACGAGTGTTTAATCGTTGTTTGTTTCCTTAATTTTTACCCTGCTTGATAATCGAAAATAACTTTGTTTCTCTTATCTCTGACTTCATTCCCTTCGCCAGCACTTCTTATTGGAGGATTACGCAGGTCAGCAAAAATTAATTTTTGTCCGTTGAATGGGTTTTTTAACTGATTTTTATATTTTTGGGTGTGCTGAGTCTGAAAATGACCCTCATTTTTCCCTACCGCGTACACTTTTCTTGCAAAATAAGGAAGTTGAATATACTGAACTTTCGAATAACATCGTAAAGTAGGATTAAATTTGCCATTCGTGACAAACTTGTGATTGAGAAGTGCTCCCCCCGTGAAACCTTCTTCAATTTCATCCTTCTTTTCTTTCGGTTACCGGTATTTTCCACTTCCCGGTTAAGCTTCCCGTGAGTAGTCAACCGTCATAAACAAATCTTCCTGCGGCTCTCCACGTCCATGAAATGTTTGTGAAATCTTTACCCTTGGTCCTTTGCCTCTTAAGTTGCGAGGAAATTAGACAACGTTTGAATGCAATAAGTAGAACTTCATGTTGCTGCCTTGAGCTTTAAATGCAACCAATATACGATGAAATATTTTTGTGAGTTGCATTTTTGTAATTTCCCAACAATTTATGCACCATATCTTTAACGGTATCTCCTGCTTCTCTTTCAATTCTTTGTCTTGGAATTAAAATACAAGGCATCAAACAAAAGTTTAAATATTTACGGAAACTCCCTATATCAACTCTGCCTCAGGCATCTTTGTGCACAGCTATTAGAAGCATTTCCCATCTATTCTTAGAGATATCATGATTTGCTTCATAAGATAATATTTCAGTGAAAATGTAAAAAAGAAATTTTTCATGAGATGAGAAGGGGGGCAGTCAGTTTTTATCAAATGAAGATTTTCTTCTCGATTATCCCAGAAGCACAGGAATCAGGGCTATTTTGTATATCCTGACTGATGTCTCACAATATGATTCGTATCTTCAAGTCCCATCCATCGATGATCTTTGAACTTGATTTTGTCGAAAATAACAACCAAATCATAGATTTCCTCCATAAGCACCGAATGCCTAACGGAATGCGAATTCATTTCCTTTATGCAGTATTGCTGAAGAGCCTATGCATAAGCGTTACTGGGATAGTTAATATTCTCTTTCAAATTGTCTCATGAGCCCAGGGCTACTGCAGAACATGAGATTTCCTTCTTTAAAGCAAAACGATGGTCTCTCTATATACACCTATTTCACGAATATGAGCGTACGGAAGATTTAAACCATTGCGTAGTTACGAACAAACTAACACTTAGTAACAGATTTATAGTACTGTAACATGCTCTCCCTTTTGATATCTGTTCATTTGCCTCAAATCAGCTTCTGAATGTAAAATCGATTTCCCTCTACAAATATTAAACCACGGAATTTAAATTTCTACTATGCGATATTTTTAAAACTTAACAAAGGTGATTTTTCTAAATAGTTTGGGAGGAACGTCACTCCGGCGAAACGTCATCATCGAAACTGAACTTCCTCGATTTGCAAGAAAACCTGACGTGATGGCATTTTTAGTATTATTGTATTCAGCATAAAAAATCAATATGGTAAAAATTCTCATGCAGTCTTTGGGTCGCAGACCTGTGTTATTCAACAGACAGACAAAAGGAGCTTAATGGCAATACAGAGGGATTATTTTTTCTTAAAATTTGAAAATTCTACCATCTATATTCTAGTCCTTGAATTGAAGGGTTCCCATAACTAACGTGGATCAAGATAGAGTTAATATAAATGAAAAATCTTCGATAAAGTATACGCAGGTATACATCAGATTGCTATAGCGATAATATCGATTAAACTACAAACACCACCGATATAGTTCGTTATAGTTGCGCACAGAATCTGATTTATTTATACATTTGTAAGGTATTATTGAAGTAAACAAACATAACTTAAACTGTTTCGCGGGTTACCTTGGATAGGCCATTCCAAGAAAGAGTAATTTCAAAGCATTTATAAATTTACTCACATATTTCTGTGAATCTTCGTTTTGGAGAGTCTTTTGTCTTTAAATTTATTCTCCGCAAAACGCTGCCACATTACAATTTAACCACAAAATTACGGAAAGGAAACATTGAGTATGTAAGGCCTTCGATTAGAAATTATAAAGCTGCGAAGTTGCAAAGAATATAAGAATTCATGCATACACGACTTAAAACGTTTAAAAATATTCACAAAACAGCTCTTTAATCTTAATTATAGAGTCCCATTGCTGTAGGGAAGGAAATGAATCTTAGTGACTACTTATGTGCTACGAAATATAACTGGTCTATGAGAGGATATGAAAGAATTTTCAATATTGCATTTAATACAAACAGCACCAAATATTACATGATGATCACCGTTATATTTACATGTATTTATCCGAAAGAAACATACTGAAGAAATATCTGAAGGTGTCAACCACTTCCGGTCGAGATAGAAATATGAATTAAAGTCTTAACGTACATCTTTTACTATCATGAAGAAGAAACTCACGTAAATTCATTTGAACTGCAGACTGTTAATCATTCGTTTATTATCATAAAAAATGTAAGGGAAGGCAGAGGCGACATTTCATGGTAAGAAAAGTATTTGCGTGATTTGGAAATTGATATTCAGCAATTTTTTAACAATTGATAAGAAGGGTACAAAGCGATTACCTTCTTTATGGTAAATTGTTTAAAAGTGGACTTTGTCAATAAGATTTCAAATAATTAATGTAATCGTTCTAAAAAAAAGACATTTTTGCCGTCGACGCGTCGAAATGATTTCTAGGGAAACTCGAGATATAACAACCAAACAAACAAATACTATTCACATGGATATTTTATGCGGATACTATGTACAAACTTTAGAAGGGATATAGTAAAAGAAATTTTCAGAAGAAAACAATTCGGATAGTCTTTAGTTTACAACATATAAAACCACAGTGTTATTGAAGAATGATCATTATTATTTGTATTAGAAGGATCGGATGTATGCGTTGTATAATCGTTGTAAGTTTTTTATAAGTAAAACATAATTCCGACGGGAAAATTCACTAGTAGTAATATTGAAGAGTAGCATTGAAAGTAGCGTTGGGATGGGAAGTGTCGTGAGGGATTAGAGGATATGCGTGAAGCTGTATTGCAATGCTATCCGCCTTAAAGGCAGCTTAACACGTCCTAAGGTTGCTGTGGAGTGACTTAAGCCGCCGCTCATAACGCCGTCACTCATGATTCCTTCATTTATAAGATTTCTCTCCACTCATTAGAGGGAGCGGTGGAATTTAATTCTGATAAGTATTTTTTAAACCTAATCCTACTTTGCCATATATTTAGCTCAGACGCAAAGCATAGAGTACTTTAAGGTTAAGAACGAACGAAAATACAAAGGGTGGAATGCGTTTCAATCGATTAATACCTTAATAGCATAAAAATGGAAGGAACTAACGATTAAATAAACGACTGATAATCATCTTCGAACGATTACACGAACGAATTTCGAAATCAATTCATTCAATTGGTTTATTCTACACAAAATCATGAAACAGCGTCCATTGACACACAGAGCGGTCCGAGAAAAGAGCTCTTCTCCAGACGCAAATTCAATTTAAAAGAATTACGTTCACTTGCAGCCGAGATATATATTCATCATTATATTTAAAAAATCCTATTTTCTCTAATCACTCGGAATTAAATCCGAGTTTTTCCTATTTAATTCTCACCTAAAATTTGAGTGGAGTATGTATCTTGCTTTTTATCTACAAAAAATACATTTGATGAGCGTTCCCTCGTCATGGAGAGCCGCCGAAGCAGCGCTTTCGAAAAGTTCGTTTATTTATCGGCGTCGCAAGAGTTAATTTCAGATTCCTCTTCAGGAAACAGAATAGTATGATATAAATGTCCATCTATTTTACTATTTTCCTGGCTTTAGGCAAAAATTTACTCTCAAATAAGGGTCCGCAATTTTGTTATGCAACCTATGCAAATATTCAACTATGACCATTAAAATCAACCGTTGTGAAAGATAAGAGATACTTTTATAACGTGGCATTATCGTTTACCCTATAGTTTTCTTCATATGGGTTCAGCACCGGCTTGAAGAATTTCGCAAAAATCCGAAGATCGGCGTTTTTCGCAAAATTTGATCAACTTTGACCCCCTGTATAATTTAGATGCTCAGGATTCAACGCAAATTACTTGCACATTTGAAAGCAGAACTTGTTCAAGAATGGCCATTCGAAGTTTCAAATTCCTAACTTAATAAAGCACTTTCGTATTTTTGGCCAGCTCTTTTCGATTCGCTGGGCGTCGTTCTCTCTCTTCCCTATTTCAGTTTCGCCAGGGGAAAGAAGATTCGCTCATTAGGTTCTTCTTTTGCCGATTAAACCAGAAAAGGAATGTTTTGCCGATCTCGGAGATTCCCTATCATCACTGCGTTATTCTTTCCTAATTGTCTACCAGGTCAAAATTCTCTCTCTTTAGAGTGAAAAAGTCGGATCTAAGAAGTCTCTTTGTACGAGAAGTAGACCATTCTTCAAACATTTATCACACAGCCCGGTTAGGCATCGGGTTTTACCGCATTTTCGTTCAGTTAGCTGCTTAATTTTTGTCAAGTGTAAAACTACCCAATCCAACAGCGGAGTACCGCATAAATGTAAATATACAATACGCAACATTTCCTTTCCAATTGTCGCCGTTCCTTCTTTTCCGTGACATCTATTGTTCCTTGAGTACAAGATGCAAACTATAGTAAAACCCAGTTGAAACACTTTTTAGAGAAAAACCTCGTTATAGGCGGAATAACCATTAAATTATACGTTATGTTGTGGTAAATTTCCCTAAGTTATCCATTTTTTAAGATTCGTGCGGGCTTAACCTTGCAGGTGCTTTACTTTTATAGTCGTTTATAATAACTTTTAAGTTAATTTTATAGTAAATAAAGTGTAAGAATTACCTGTTATTAGGGAAAAAATTGTGAATGCGGAACAATCGACAGCAATTACGATTGTGTACAAAACAACGGAATTTCGTGTGATGGCGAGAGATCGGCTTTCAGAGAGCCCAACCTTGTGTGATTCGCTTTATTTTCAATGGTGCATCTGGATGGACCTTTTTTCATTTGAACCCAGAGTAGCATAATTTGTTTAATTTTTTGATGTTATTCCAAGAGCAATTGCATTAGAAGCTTGGTTCTTCGCATGGTTGTTACATTTATTCTAACTGTAATTTGTCCAATCTTTTTCTTTTTTAATTACATACTGTTTTTCAGTATGTGTTTAGTTCAATTTGTTATGTCCATGCCGGTATTTTCTCAAAGAATTTCAACGCAGGGTGTTTAACGCTCATACTCGGGTGCTATTTGCGGTAAAAAAAGCGAATGTATCCGGATAGTATGTTGCAATGTTATGTTCTGTAAATTCTAGTAATTTTTCAATCTATAATGAAGCAATATTAACTAGATAAATACTACAAACAGTTTTTTCTAACGATTTGGACAGATGATTGCAATGCACTTAGGTACGGCTCCATGAGGTCGCACGAGTATTTCGTGACAGCAGGATCAAACCGATTTTACTGTAAATCATAGAGTAAAAAAAATAGGAGCTATGCTGCTTCCTGAATCTTTGTATAGGTACATTTCTTAACGATTGATATTTTAGGCGTCAGAAAATTTAAATTAAAAATTTTACTGAAAATGTTTCCCAAATTCGTGAAAACTTAAGCAGTAGGATGAAAGATTAAGCTATCCAATTAATGCAAAGGAAATACTAGAAGATTACAAAAAATATAAGAAAATCCCCTTCATTCCAGAATAGCGTATTCTAGCAGAATAATCAGAGTCCCTCTTAACGAAGAAATTCTTTCGTTTATTCAGCAAAAAAGGATTCGCATTTAATTCCATTGGCGCAATACAGACGCGATCAAGCAAGAAGTCCAAAATAGCCGAATTCTCATATTTTATAAGCTTTTTCTTTCGTTAGCACCTGCTAAGATTATCTTTCATTAATCTCAATTTCTTCTTATGTTAATACGATGCATTGTAAATTATTCAGATCGAAATCGTACTGCTCATACCATTGCCTTATCGTCTTGCTTTTGTTTTTCTGATTTCCCTCTAGCAAATGCTGCTTCTCTCTTTGCAGTTCCGTTTCGTACCATGACTGATTTAATTGGTGTTTTAAAGTGCGTTTTCGTTATGAAAACCCGTAGTTTCTCGACCACGTAATATGCTGATGGTTATCTACTATTTCGTAAGAGAAGCTTAAGTATTACTTGTTTGACTCTAAATGTGATAGTTATTTAATTCCTTGTCAAATACAGTACTTATGATATAAAATAATTATGATATAAACATAAAAAGCTCTTGTTTGCTCCAAAACAAACCTTTAGGAAAATTCATGCGTTGACTAAAGTTTTACGGACGTAATAATTTATGTTATTACGTTATTGAGAAATTACTACTGAATCTACTAATTCGACTTTGTGTTAGGATAATGAAAGAAGACAGAGGACATTTATAAGTTTATTACATGGTCATCGGATGATAAAATTACTATCATGAATAATAAGTTTAATATCATTAAAACTAAACAACGGTTTTTAATATCTGACAAACAAACTTTGCTCTTTTCTTGTCTTACATTTCATGAAAATTAAATTAAATGCTAGAGGGCAATATACATAAAATATTTTTGAAAAAATAAATAAAACCTAGGAAGTAATAGATTAGTTTTGATTTGTAACTATCTTCAGTAAGTTTATGCAAAATATATAGACATTATTTCGAGGAACTGAGACGTTATGGATATATATATATATAGTGGTGTAATTCAAAAATTTGAGGAGTTATTTCTATTAAGTAGCTAATTACACAGGTCTGCAAAAATTGAATTTTTGTCTGCTGTATGGGCTTTTTAACTGATTTTAATATTTTTGGGCGCACAGAATCTGAAAATGACATTCATTTTCCCTCATCATATACGGTTTTCTTTAAAATTAGTAAGTTGAAAACAATTTTTTCTCAAAAAACACCTTCTCATGAACACGTAATAAGACACTTGATATTGAGAAATATTTAGTGGTCACTTTCAGCGAAACCTTTTCTTATATTTCTCCGGATTTCGTTTCCCATCTTTCTTGGCTCTCAACCATCCAGCCTTTAGGCAAATAGTCTTCATGTACATGTTATAAATGGACATTGCGGCTCATGTTACGGCCTTGAACTTTAAATTTAATCAGTATACGTTTTACATAAAATTTTTATTTGTGATGCATATTTGTAATTTCCTCACAATTGATGCACCACGTAATTAAAAGTAATCCCTTCGACTCTTTCGATATTTATTTTTGTAATTTAAAAGCAAAGCATTAAAGAAAAGTTCTACTTGGACTCGGGGAGCAAAGGCTTTTCATATTTGCTTCATAAGTATGATGCGGAAGAGTGAAACGAGGTTATCTAGAAGACGATTTTTCATCACCTCAAAATGACCGATGCGCACAGAAAGCAGGTCTCACAATATGGCTGCTATTTTTAAGTCCCCCTAAACCATCCATCTTCGTATTTAATTTCGTCAAGTATTACAACCAATTCATGACCTTCATTCAGGAGCACTGAGTGTCCAACGGATATAATATTTCCTTTGTTGCTTAAGAGTAAGCGCTACTAGGGAGTTTCACACTTTATTTCAAAATGTCTCATGAGCCCAGGATCATCACTGCAGAAAACGAGATTTCCCACTTTAAAATTAAACGATGTGAATTCTATACATACCTGTACCACAAAAATGACATTCTGAGAAGGCCTGAGATTTGACCATGAAAATTAAGCAGTATTCAGTTCAACCCGCTTAGACCTTTCTTGGTATTGCCTTCTTTTGAAGTCTCTTCAAAAGTGTATTTGCCCCTCCAGATAAATAACACAGCCTCCTTATTGCATATCTTCAGTCTGATTTAAACATCGATTTCACTCTACAATATGTAAATTACGCAGTTGAAATTTTTACTATAAATTCTTGAAATAATTTTCAAGAAAATGGCGATCATTTCGAAATGCATTTGAAGCAGAGTTACCTAAGGTCTATTATTCCGTCCAAACTGAACTCCCTCGAAGAAAACCTTACGTTCTTTTGCTATGTTTCCTGTATGTATAAGAATCAGTAGAAAATTCTCATTTAGTTTTTTGGTCGCAGACTTGCGTTATCCCTGAAGGGCATGCAACCCCGCAAGGCAGTCTTCCGTAGATAACATTTCCTAATTATTATAATTTTTAAAAACCTATTTACGAATATTTGAGACGAGAGTGATATATTCCACGATAATCTATCGTAAAACTATGAATTTTGTCCCTATATGTACTTATTTTATGTTATTAATTTCTCCAAAAATTTAATTTCCTTCATCAAAATTAGAAATTTCGAATCGAACCGGGGAACTTTAGGTAAATAGACTGCGCAGGGAGGATATATCTTTAAAACTTTTCAACTGGGTGTTGATTATACATATTCTAATGAACCCATAATTTTATACAATTATCAATTTTAACGTGAGAAAAAAATGGATATTAAACTATGATAAAAAGGAAGAAAATGAAACTATAATGATCTACAGCATTAAAATGCCGAATAATTATAAGAAAGAGACACCATAGTAATGGTATAGACAGTAATAACAAAAAGACGCTAAGGATCATGTTAAGGAAATAAATATGATTGAGCCATTTCTCTTCGATTTAATACGGCTCTTTCTCGATTTATTAAATTCTTTTTCACTTCTTTTCTACGTTCTCCAAATGCCGTTTCTGTAGATCTCCTAGAAAAGAATTCCTTTGTTTTCCTCTTCCAGTTGACGCCTAGAATATATTCAGAATTGATCTAAAGAGTTAACATATTGACTGCAGTAAAACCCGGCCAACTCGCTCTTAGTCCATGTGTGTTCGGAGAAAGCGGGTTCGACTGCGAAATGACCCCAGCCGTGGAGGAACATTTAAGAATGCGACTACTACTAGAAAAGGTGATGGATTTCAGTTGGATTGTTCTGCTTTGAGATATTTTATTCTCAAAAGAAGAGCGAGGGCAGAAATTGAGGTCCACAATCGGCTACGTTGGGTTGCTACTTGCGGACTGGAAAAGTGAGCAGCAGAGCTTTTTGAGCGATGTGGAAAGGACCGTGAAAAACCGCGTCTTCAGCGGGAGCGTCTTAAGCGGGTTTTTACTGTAAAAATATTTCCATTTGTGGTGTTTTTGGAAAGAATTATTTTCGCTAGAAAAAGGGATTCATAAAGGCTCCTTCATCAACTGCGTCTTTGAGAGATCAAATTTGATCATTCATATGTTGAATTTCAAGCCGATATTCGATCTTTCCTCCTGTAATTTCCTTTCTTTCTTTCCGACGAAACATCTCTGTATTCTCTATTAAATGAATGCAGAGTGTAATCATGTGAATACGAATTTTGCATGACTTAACTTTCATACTCGCGGGTAATGAATCGATCAACCTGTGTTTTCTCAACCTTACTGAAGCTCGGCTTAATTATTTTCCGTTGAGGAAGACCTTGTAGAGAAAGAATCTCAATTTGAAGCCAATCTTCGCGACAGGGAAGTCATAGTAGCGTACTAAAATAAAACTCCAGCTAGAGTAAAAACCGGTTACCAGGGGACCAAGTTTAAGCGGACTAGCGTTATAATGGTTGCACTACATCTTATTTTTGAAAATTTGTCTATTTTTCGCACATTTCGTGTCTTAGTTACTTAATTTTGGTTATTTTCTCTTTGCAATGAATCACTATTTACAAGGTAGAAAATTAGGAAAGAATAACGAACTTGTTTAATCGCCAATGGTGATAAATCCAAACAACGTCCAACAACCCACAAAACACTGCCTTTATTCGATGTGTTTACAACTTGAGATGACGAATCTGACGATCTGTATTGTGTTAAAGAGAATCTCAGAGTTTGTATTAACTCCGACAGTGGAATTTTCCTCATTCCAAAGAAGAGACTACCTGCGAAAAGGAGGCGAACGATTTGCTGAGGAGACTTAATCCGCGTCTTAGGCATCGGTTTTAATGAAATGCAATGACAATCGGGACAGTTTCTATGCACTCAGGATATCCTCCAATATTCCCCTATTTCCTCAACTCCTTTCCTCTTGAATCCATTGTTTCATTCCTCAACAACATTTCTGATTCTTTTTACACGCCCATCTCACAAAAGGCTGATCTTTTCCATTTCTAATCCGTTATTCATTCTTTTGCTCCTCCCGCCGCTTGAATCTTCAATTCTCTATTTCCAACAACCACGCGCTTCATTTGTTGAGAACATAACGCTTTATCATACGATTTCCATGTATTATATAGATATCCTCAGAAGTGGACTGACTCAAATTATACGTAGGCTATTTGTTATTTGAACTGTAATATATTTCCACGAAAAGAAATATCGTTTCAGTTCCGGTTTCGCTCCAACCATTATATCCTTCTGAAAGTTTGTTTAATTTTTCTGGCTTCTGAATTTTTACTATATCACACTAAATTAAAAAATATTTAAATATTTTTCAACTCGTAAATGTGAAATATTTTTTATATCTTATATATATAATTATTTATATAATGTTTTAATATCGAGGATAATAGGCAACCGTAAAAATAAATCTGGTGTGAGGCTGTCGTATACCACACAATGGCATAGTGCTGCTTCGTAAATTTAGAATTTAAATATTTAGAAAACATGCCTCTAATTAGTTAAATGAGCCAAAGGTCGGAAAATAACGTTTCATTTGACTAAATGCAATGACCTGTTCTTTTTGCAGACGATAGGCACAGGAGCTCGGCTTGGAATAGAAGAGTGTCAACACCAATTTAGGATGAGTCGATGGAACTGTTCGACCTTCGTCAACTCGACGTCTGTCTTCGGAGGGGTGCTAGCCATCAGTACGTGTCTTCTCCGGTTCGTCGCCGAGGCCACTGAGCCTTGGAGAAGGACATTTTATTTGTATTTTCGAAACTCGTATATCCACTCTACATTCATGCATAACTTTTGATATCATAGGGTAAAAATTTTATATATATATATATACACACACATATGAAATTTAAAAAATCCATAGGAAATGGATAAGAAAAATCCCGCATCTTTCACTATCCTATAGAGAAGTCGTTTTATGCCATTTTTGTTGTTCCTCAGCCGTGAATTCAAGAGGCGAGGCCAAAAGTCTTTGAAAAGTCTCCTGAATTAGGTGAGAAATAGTTCTCTAGATAAAACCGGCTCTGACTCTCGCAATTCTTCATTTGCGCCCATTTTCTTCTGGTAGCGTCCGTTATATCCTCACCGTATGAATATCTCTCCAATTCTTATATAGTTTCTAAATCTGTAGGAATATAATTATTAAAATAATAATTTATTTTAAATTATGATTTGAACTGGATCCGAAACTTCGTGATAAATATTTTGGAGGATAAATCAAATGTGGAGATAATTTTCAAGGAACTAAAAGAGCGCAAAAGTAGGAGAAAAATTCATCATCGTCAGAGAATATCATACTGCATTCCTTTCTTAAACTAAAATTTTATGGCAAAATGAAAAGTATCCTCTAATATGAATCTTAAATAAATTATGTTTAAATGTTAAAAATATGTTAAATAGCAGTTTAATATATTTAACGATCGCTTTATTCTTAGAAAATTTCCGTGTTAATCACAGTAATGCTATGACGTAAATAAAAGGAATGTTTTGATATGAAATAAGCGTCTGCGGAGGACTGCTGGTCATTTGATGTGAAGTGACCATGCTAGTCGGGGGGGTGCAATTCCATATAAATAACATTTGCAATTTCTTGTTCAGTTGACGGAATGAAGACAAAGTTTCCGTGTATAAAAAAATGAAGATGCTCGTTAAAGGACGCTTTAACCAATTCTTATTACTTTACAACGAGTTATAAATTACGAGTTATAAGTTATAAAACCCGTTGATAAAAATGCTTGGCGCGACCATATCGAGAGATAATACATTGCTCATTACAAGAAGTTGATTAATTTGTTACAGAGAGCCGTGAAACGGCGTATGTGTATGCGATTTCGTCGGCAGGAGTGGCGTACGCCGTCACCAGAGCCTGTTCCAGAGGAGAGCTAAATGAATGCAGTTGTGATGACAAAGTCCGTCAAAGGAAGGCACGCCGGAATTGGCAATGGGGAGGATGTTCTGAGGTGAATCACCTTTCTATTAACGATAGTTTTTTCATAGAACATAATTATTATTAACGCAAAGCATTTCTTTTTACCTTAAATGTGATGGTGAAAGTCTTGACTTAGTGAAATCCCGTAATAGGAAGCAAGGTGAAATGAAAAGAACTACGCTGATTTCATGAAAGATATTTTGATGCGACCAGTTACAAACGAAAATGTTCATCTAGTGGCGGAAGGCTAAACAATCAACAAAAAACAGGAAAGATAGTGTTTGGGAAAAAGAAGATTGTTGCACTCCTCATATTGTGGCGGAATTCTGGGGGTAATTGAAGAGGTATGAGTGCATAATGGCACTGTGCCCTATTCTCTGTCTTGTTATTATTACCTCTTCTCTTCTACTCTTCCTGACAGAGGAGCTCCAGGGTTTAGTATCCTTTTATAACTCGTAGCTTGTTTTCCAGAATAGAGGACCAACATTTTTTCCACTCTTTCAGCGCTGTGCATTTTAAATTAGATTTTAGGTTATCTGACACTATTTATTCACAATCTATCACTGCCTTCCTGATGGCTTCCTTTGCTGTCTCATTCCCAGCAATATTCACATGTCCAGTAATCCATAAAAATTTCACTATGACCCCTTTATCGTGTAGTCTGGTCACAAGGGTTTGTACATTCTGGACAATTGGGTGTATTGGTTTGTATCTTCTTCTGGCTTTTAGGACACTGATTGAGTCTGAGTATATTAAAAGAGGGTGCTCTGAGTCCAGGGAGGACTAGAATCCTAGTTTGATGGCCATAAGTTCTGCAACAAACATGCTTCTCATTGGCTGCTGCGCATTGTAGTTTCATCCCATGCGTCTTGGGTAGTTCTACAAATGCACAGGCACAGCCTTCATCAGCCATCAGTACATAAGATGTTAAAACCCTGGTGTTCAGAGATGACCTTCAGATAACTGCCGCGAAGCTCATTGGGAAGCACAGAAGCTTTTGGTCTGTCTGCCAAGATAAAAGACACATCAGGAATTGATAGTTTCCATGGTGTACCTCTTGTTTGGTTTGTTCGCATAAATTTTGAGAGAGTCAGGTCATTATTTTCTAAAAAATTCTTAGCTCGTACAATTAGTGGTTTTATTGCACGAGCTCGTTTGGTAAAAACATTGAAGTTGAGAACGTGAGTAATTTGAAAATTATAGTCGTACATTGCAGGAATATACGGAATAAGCAGACCGAATTCCTTAACCTTACGAGAAGCACTTGCGCGGATATTGTGATAGGAACAGAAAGTTGGTTAAGCGAAGATGTTGAATCGAGTGAGTTATTTCCTCCGGATTACATTGTATATCGTAAAGATAGATTCTGTAGGATAGGCGGAGGGGTATTTATCGCTGTAAAAGTATCTTCGAAGAGTCAGCGCGTCGACTTTCTAGGAAACGAAACAAGTGAAATTGTACGGAGTTCGGTATTTGGACGGATCGGAAGGAAAGTACTCTTTTGCTCGTTATATCAGCCCCAGATAGTTATATTGAATGTATACAGGAAAAGCCGAATCACTAAAGATCATTCGGAAGAAAATGAGGGATCCTACTATCGTTGTAGGAGGGGATATTAACCTTCACCATATTAATTGGGATAATTTATCGAGTTCATATTCAGGTCGGGAGAAGAATATATCGCAGAAATTAACGATACTTTTACGAACCATGCTTTAGATCAAGTTTAAAATAATGAATATGAAAGAAACAATCTGTGATAAATATGAAAGAAACAGATTGTTTCTTTCATATTTATCACAGATTGTTTAAACTCAACTTTAACAAGAAAGTTGCGAGGACGATTCGCGAAGGTCGAGGGAGTGTATTGGACCTACTAGCTACGTCTCATTCGCACCTTTTCGATGAGCTAAATATAATAGAAGGAATTTCAGACCACGATTGCTGCAGTAATTAAAACGGATATAGTAAAATCACTCAAGCCGCCTCGGCAGGTTTATATGTTTCGTAATGCGAATTTTTCGGAATTCATGGATTATATCAACGTTAACAGGGACGACTTTTATAATTTTGTGAGTAGTAATAGCGTTGAGGATAGCTGGATAGAGTTCCTTCGTATACTTAAAGAAGGCTTAGCTAGGTTCGTCCCAATTAAAACCGTGAGGGAGCGTAAGGAACCACGTTGGATGCGACCTAAATTGCGGGCGTTGCATAGGAGGCAAAGGTTTTTACACGCACGGATGAAGAGGCTGGAGAAGATCGGAGTTGACTTTGAAATTGAGCGACAGAAGTACGCGGAGGTACGAAAATTGGTTAAGGAGGAATCGCAAGATGAGTTTCTGGAATATAGATCTAAAACCCTTTTAGAGTATTTAGGAAGCGACCAGAGGGAGTTTTGGTCATACGTCCGAGAATCTCGAGGAGGTCAGTCTTCAGTATCTAGCCTTATTAATGACGAGGGACTAACAGTTAGTGAGTCGGTAGGTAAAGCGAACTTACTTAATCGACATTATCAGGAAAGCTTTACTTTAGACAATAGACGCACGAACGATTTTTCAATGAGAGTTGATTCAAAGATGGGGCCGATCGAGTTGTAAGTGGACGGAATAGGAAAGCTGTTGCGACAGGTTGACAAGAAGAAAGCGCCCGGACCGGAAGGTATACCATCGCTCGTTATTACAACACTGGCGGATGAGCTTTCTCCCTTCCTTTCCGTATTTTATAGGGAAACTTTGGATGAAGGCGTTGTACCAACGTCATGGAGAAGAGCTCATAACACCCCAATCCCTAAGAAAGGGGTTCCTCGAAACCGGAAGACTATCGTCCCGTATCCTTAACGTCAATTTTTGTAAGATATTTGAACATATTATTGCCAGTTCAATTATGCGTTTTCTCGGTGAAAAACGGGCAATTAGTGAACGTCAACACGGTTTTCGTAAGGGTAGGTCATGCGATACCCAGTTAGCCCCTTTTGTGAACGACTAAGTTAAGGCTGCTGATAAAGGTATTAGCAAAGATGCCGAATTTTTAGATTTTAGAAAACCTTTTGATAGTGTCACGTGTAAAAATAATCCATAAATTGATGGATTAATCAGCAAGTTATTGAATGGATAAGCTAGCTAGATTTGTTAAGGGAGATTTCAGATTTGACGGCTATGATAGAATCCCTCGGTTGGGATTTGCTTAGTGATAGAAGACTTGATTACTGTGGGAACCTTTTTAATAAGTTTATCACTGCGGATCTCGGGAAGGAGGTAGTTGATATTGTCATACCAGTTAGTGGCGTACGTGATCTTCGAGAAAAAAAGGTGAAGCGTTACGGGGACATGGTTGCTAGGACAAATAGTTATTTCTGGTCATTTTTTCCGCGAAGTATTAGAGAAGCCAACAGCAGTCAAGGTTAGAACGGGTTTTCGGTGTTTCACAGCCCCTGCCATGCGCCAGTGGCGGTTTGCAGGGTTTAAATGTAAATTTAAATGTAAACATTAAATAAATCATTGTTAAAAACACAGTTAAAACTTGGATGCGAGGGTAACACTAAAATTTTGCTGACCTATTTGCACAACAACATGTTTCTCCTGGTCACCAATGGTAGTTCCCCTTCATCGCTGTAGATGCTAGGAACAGGACTGGCCCAAATGGCACCGGTAGGCAGGCATTGTGCAACGATGTCAGAGGTTTCAAATAAGACGCTTTTGTGGCCCCATAAATAAAACTCCCATAATCAAGTTTGGACCGTATCAGTGCTCTGTAGAGTAGAAGCATTGAGGTACGGTATGCACCCTAGAATTTTTTCATTAGTACTTTCAGGATACCAGCTTGCGCTTTAATCTTTAGATTGTTGATCCTCAAGTCAAGTCGTCTATCCAAATGTATTCCTAGATTCCGAACAGAGTCTGCAAATTTTAACAACTGATCTCCTAATCTGAGTGTTGGCTGTGGGTATACGCCTCGTCGCCTGTGAAAGTGTAGGAAACAGGTTTTCTCAAGTGAGAGCCGCTGTTCCATTGAATAGCAAACATAAAAGGTTGTTAAAAGAAGGATTTTAAAAATAAATAAATAAGAGGATTTCTAAATTTTTCAAATAAAAAGATTAGTCTTTTTAGTTTATTTAAAACAAAAATTCATTGGCTAGCTATGTCTTTTTCTTTCCTCCTAATCTGTGATTAGGGATGGAACGACGCTCCTCAGACAGCTTCTGCATCTCCTCCTTACAAAGGAGTAAGTAGAAGGAAGGATGATCCTTCTCATAGATGGATAAGGCACTTTTCATTATAAGCGTTTCTTTTAGGCCATTTCTTTTGTCTTCGTCACTCTTTGGTCTTCGCTATTTCTTTTTTTATTACCTCTTTGGGTTTCTCCACAAAGTTGTCCGTTTGGTAGGCCACAGTTGTCTTAGGTATTGGTGTTTTAGCCACCACTGCAAATGACTTAGAGAAGGTAGGGCACATCAGGGTTCTATTTTTTTCTGGCTTCATTATACGGAATATTCTCTGTTATCTTTATCCATATGATCTTTTCCTCTCTTGGGGCAGCCTCGGCCATAGACAGAGTTATTTCTGCCACAATTGCAACATAGACGTGGATTGTTGCGTGGCTCCCCATCGTGCTTGTCCTTCGTGCACTTAAGGCAGATGGGCTTGCCCTTGCGTGACTGTGCGGTATTCCCGTAGCGATTACACTGAAAGCAGCTTAAAGGACTGGGGATATACTAGGGCATGCTTCAAAATCAACGTACACCCTTTCAGGAGGCATTTCTAAAGCAAATATTAGAACCACAGATGTTGTCTTTTTCATTTCCCCATCCTGTCTCTTAAATACAGGAGTAACATCTTGGGATGCCATCTCCTTTGTTATCTCTTCTTCTAAGACGTACAATTCGAAGATATGACGCCACGACAGGTGTTTAGTGATTAATGAGATGTCATGTAGAGCCAAGAGTTTATCAATCTGCTTTTCATTGGTGGTTTCAATCAACAGGGTGCCATTCCTGAGTTTCTTGACGGACTCCAGGAACAGCATTTGACAAAACCTTATAGATTAGAAAAGGGGACACCTTGGTTAGATTATCACCCGCATTTGCACATTTCAATATTAGGAATTTCTTGCACGACTCGACTTTTTCACGCCCACCCATTTCTTTCAGTAGTCCGTATCCATGTGAATGTTGTTCCCCACACGAATTGCGATCGCCTGAGAGACATGTCACTATACAAACAGAGCAGGGCCATTGGAGGTTCCTCCGAACTCCATCTTTCGTCAGTACGTGGTCAACAGCTCGCACAGTCTGACGTACCCTCGGAAGGACTAAACTTGCGGGCATCAACGAACAAGTAATAAGTTGGATAAAAGATTTCCTGTCCGACAGAGAACAACGAGTAGTATTAGATGGTATTAGTTCCAACCTAGTCAAGGTGACCTCAGGCGTCCCACAAGGAAGCGTAATCGGGCCATTATTATTCTTAATATACATTAACGATCTTAATGAACACATCGACAGTAACGTTAGAATATTTGCGGACGACACGGTTATTTACAGAGAAATAAAAAGTAATGACGATAGATTAAGCCTGTCGAATGACTTAGATAAAATAGTAAAATGGTGCGACGACTGGCAATTGGAGCTCAACGTAGATAAATGTTCAGTAGTTAATTTTTTCGAAAGAAAATCCTTTGCCAATCATAATTCATATAGCCTTCGAGGGAAAACATTATCAACTGTCGATTCGGTAAAATATCTCGGAATAACCCTCACGAATAACTTAACTTGGGGTACCCACATCCATAACATATGTGGGCGAGCTCTTAAGAAACTAGGCTTCGTCAAAAGAATAGTCGGTAGAAGCGAAGAAAAAGTCCGCGAGCGATGTTACTTTGCGCTAGTTAGGCCTCACCTCGAGTACGCATGCAGTGTATGGGACCCTGCTGAAAAGTGTTGTATTCGCGAGATAGAAAAGGTACAAAGAAAAGCAATACGCTTTGTAAAAAATTGCTATGATAAATCGGTAAGTGTTACTCGGATGCTTCAGGAAGCAGGATGGGAATGTTTAGAAGAAAGAAGGCTCAATCAGAGATTTAAATTACTTGATAAATTCAGACAGAGCACGTTCATAGAAGATGTAGCCGATATTATGCGCCCTCCTTGCTATATAGGCCGTTCTGATCCAGCGAGAAAGATCAGAGAAATAGATGCTAAAACCAGTCGATTCAAGAATTCTTTTTTTCCGAGAACAATACGCGAAAATAATCGACTGGGCAAATAGAGTCCTGGTGCTTGCACCCCCTGCCACACGCCGAAAGGCGGCTTGCAGGGTAAAGATGTAGATGTAGATGTAGATGAAAGACTATGTCCCCAGCCGTCAGGAGCCACTTGACAAGGATGTGCAACTCTCTGACCTCCCGTTTACGGTGAATCCGGGGCCAAGGAGGTGTGTTGTGCCAAAAGTTGGCACTCAACCTCCAAGACACCTATCTCCTTCTTACGGGACAGCAAACATGTGTGTGTCAGTTGGCATACACTGATACACATCACTGTCCGGGTTCCTACGCTGGGGATTTTTCAGGGTTTTCTCCCCGCACCATTAGTCGCCTCTTACGACAGGCAAGGGAGTCCCGCTATCTGCAGTGGCCATGATTTTTTGGAGTTATTGTTGAATTATCTCCACAAGTTCGAGATATAAACAAATAGAGATAGTCCTAATTTTGCGGCGTTTTTGTTCGGAGTGTAGCAAAATGAATTAAAAGTTAGAATGACGCTTCTTTTCTGGTAAACGATTAGTGAAATGTTGAATGTGTGAACTATCAATGAATGAGCATAATTGTGCAAATTGCGAGTAGTTCGGCCAAAGCACCTCAAACACCAAGTTGCAGTTTGTATATTTCAGCTTTACGTTAAATATTAAAAGTGTGTCTGTTATTTAGTGAAATAACAGAGACATATATAAACCGACTTTGTATATCATTGTGTAGAAAGCTGGTTTTAACTTGTAAGAGATATTGCCAAGGTTGTAGCTCATGGTGTCAAGAAGAGAAAAGTTTTATCCCGTAGGTTTTGTCTTTATAATTAGAACAATTGGAGTAAATTTTTACTAATATATTTTTACTAATATATTTTTACTAATATATTCCAATGATATGGCTTTCAGGATATTCACTTCGGAGAACGCTTTAGCAAGGATTTTGTGGATTCCAGAGAAAATCCAGATACAGCAGAGGGTCTCATGAACCTCCACAACAATGAAGCTGGAAGGAGAGTGAGTGTCAAAATTATTCTTAAATATTATATAAAATTATTTTCTTAACATATACATTATAGTAAATTTAAAACTTTCGTCAAAAATAAACTATATTCGCTTTCTTATTCTTCAGAACCTGTGATTGAATTCACATATGTTTCTTTTTCGCAGTCCATAAGGTCCCAAATGCAACGCGTATGCAAGTGTCACGGCATGTCTGGCTCATGCACCGTGAGGGTTTGCTGGCGCCGCCTTCCACTCTTTAGGCACGTCGGAGATGCGCTCGCTGCACGGTTCGAGGGTGCCTCGCATGTCCGGATGGTGGAGCGGCGTCCCAGGCACCAGCAGCAGGTCGGAGGTATGCATGGCATAGTGCACCATAGAAGAGGGGGTGAAGAGCGAAGAAAACAGAGAGTTGGTTACCGAGGCGGGCACGGCCAAGGCCCTGGGGAAGGAGATCGACAGCACCCACGAATCAAGAAGCTGAGAGCTTTGGGAAGAGACATGAAGCAGCCTAATAGAACAGATTTGGTATTTCTCGAAGAATCGCCGGATTACTGCGAAAGAAATGAAACGTAAGGAATAAAGCCAAATGTCTAGATTTTAACCTTGATTTTTAGTAAATGGTGATGAATACTGTCGCAATAAGGTTCATCTTACCCTTGAATATGCTTCTAAATATCCCATCAATCAGGACATCCAAAATAATGCTACTAAACTCATTGGATTTTGTATCGGTTTTGGTATTCACAGTATTCTTTTAATCTTTCAACAATTTCTAACTGCCACATACTATAACATACTCCACTAATTTTTAAATTAGATAACAACTTCATCGATTCGCAACGTTATTCTTTTTATCAATTTTCATGTACTTCTCTGCTGAACTCATAACAGTCCTTTCTCAAAACTGACTGGCCCATTTCGACTCATTCATAGCCAGCAATATTGAAATCATTTCTCTTTAGGTAGGAAAGCACCTTCCAATAATCATTTATTTATTTTCAATCTATAGTTGTAGCAACTGCTTTATGTCTTAGTTAATTTTAGTATCTTCAATAGTATGCACCTACTTTTACTAATATTATAGCTGTTCTATTATGATTTCATACATACATCACTAAATCATATTCTGTTATACAAGTTTTCCTTTATCATAAATTATCTTTTAGCACTCTTAATTCCCTTTTTAACTTATCTTCTATAAAATGTATGTTTCGTAAAGTAAAATAAAACTAAGAATTTTAAAAAATGGTCATTTACTTCTGCGTTTATTTCTTAAAATTAAAAAATGAACTCTCTTCGTATGAAAATGTAGCTCATAATAATGCATGTTATATTTTTATAATTAAACGGTATTTGATAGAATAGAGCAAACCAACCTAACGTAAGAATTAAAAAACACAGGTATTTGAAGTAATATTGTATATTTTTTGGTGCAGTGATGTCATTGATGGATATCTAATATGTTTGTCAACACAGTAGAAGTCCGTTATAATGAGTATGACCTATAACGAGAGTTGCGTTATAGCGAGTGATTTATTGGCCGTCTAACAGCAAAAAGGAGTTACGTCCATTATAACGAGTGGTTATTTCTGAAGTATCGGTATAACGAATGCCACGTTTCTATAGTAGTCTTGCAAGATGCATAATTTGGAATCGTCGATTAATGCGAGAGACGAATTCCTACAAGTAAACGGTAATCTGAGGCGCGTTATCTTTCCAAAGAGCAGAAAAAAAATTTAACGCAAAAATCATCATCATCTAATTCATGCATTCGTTTCCCAAAACTCGCCTCACCCTTCCTCGGCTTCAAGGAGCTTTGATTAGAGACGAGTCTGAGGTCAGTCTTCAGTATCTAGTCTTGTTAATGAAGAGGGACTAACAGTTAGTGATTCGGTAGGTAAAGCGAACTTACTTAATCGGCATTACCAGGAAAGCTTTACTTTAGACAATGGATTCACGAGCGATTTTTCTATGAGGGTTGTCTCAAAGATGGGGCCGATAGAGTTGTCAGTGGATGGAATAGGAAAGCTGTTGTGAAAGATTGACAAGAAGAAAGCGCCCGGACCGGAAGGTATACCATCGCTGGTTATTACAACGCTGGCGGACGAGCTTTCTCCCTATCTTTTCGCATTTTATAGGAAAACTTTGGATGAAGGTGTTGTACCAACGTCATGGAGAAGAGCGCATAACAGCCCAATTCCTAAGAACCGGAAGACTATCGTCCCATATCCTTAACGTCAATTTTTTGTAAGCTAATTGAACATATTATTGCCAGTTCAATAATGCGTTTTCTAGGTGATAAGGGGGCAATTAGTGAATGTCAACACGGTTTTCGTAAGGGTAGGTCATGCGATACCCAGTTAGCCCCTTTTGTGAACGACTAAGTTAAGGCTGCCGATAAGGGTATTAGTACGGATGCCGTATTTTTAGATTTTAGAAAAGCTTTTGATAGAGTTTCACATGTAAAAATAATTCATAAATTGATGGCTTATGGGATTAATCAGCAAGTTATTCAATGGATAAAATGTTTTCTAGGAGTTGCGTTGGACGGAATTTTTCTGATGAGGTTTACGTCACATCCGGTGTTCCGCAGGGTAGTGTATTAGGTCCTCTTCTGTTCCTAATTTATATCAACGATATGGTGGATAATGTTCGATGTAAGGTTAGGCTAATTGCAGATGATACTGTTATTTATAGAGAGATTGCAAGCGCAGATGACATTGTTTGCTTACAGAATGATCTGAATCTTATTTCAGGTTGGTGCAGGGATTGGCAGTTAGATTTGAACGTAAAGAAGTGCGTAGCCATGAATTTTACACGTTCCACTAATGTTACCCGCATACCGTATTATATTTCAGGATATCCGTTGCAGTTCGTGAAGCATCATAAATATCTTGGTACTACGCTCAGTAGTAATTTTTCCTTTAAAGAGCATATTCAAAAGGTAGTAGGTAAAGCGAATAGGATGCAAAGTTTAGCTAATAGAATCCTAAGGGGTTGCTCATGGAGAGTAAAAGAAATAGCGTACTTCTCCCTGATTCGACCTCTCCTTGAGTACTGCTGCGCGATTTGGGATCCGCACGATGTGGGATTAACTTCCAGCCTTGAAATGGTTCAACGTAGGGCAGCTAGATTTGTTAAGGGAGATTTCAGATTTGACAGCAATGTTTCAGCTATGATAGCATCCCTCGGTTGGGATTCGCTTAGTGATAGAAGACTTGATTACCGTAGGAAGCTATTTAATAAATTTATCGCTACGGATCTCGGGGAGGAGATAGTTGATATTGTTATACCAGTTAGTAGCATACGCGATCTTCGAGACAAAACGACGAAGCGTTACAGGGAAATAGTTGCCAGGACAGATAGTTATTTCTGGTCATTTTTTCCGCGAAGTATTAGAGAAGCCAACACCAGTCAAAGGTAGATAGGGTTTTCGGTGTTTCACACCCCCTGCCATGCGCCAGTGGCGGTTAGCAGGGTCTATATGTAAATGTAAATACGTACTTCGGTTTATGAATCAGTGAAATGTTGTTTTTGACGCGAACGTACCTTTTTTACAAATTCTGAAGCACTCACTGCCCTTGGACAAACATTCGACTATAACGACTACGCTTATGACAAGTACTTTTCCAATTTTCGTCATCTCTCGATATAACAGACTTCTACTGTATATGCATTTATCAAATAACTTACCATTCCTGACCTTATATTCCATAAGTAACCTACCATTGATAAAATTTCAGCAAAGAAACAAATTTAATTAAATAAACTATGATTACTTGAATCTAGCGTATTTATAATATGGAATAAAAATTGTACTTAAGTCCGCGCTGCATTGTATATCGGATTTATTAAAGTATAAAAGTTCCTTTTCTCATGAAATTTAGGAATGAAATTCTACGTTTCTTATATGTGTATACTACTATTTTATTTAAACTGAATTGAATAAATAGAAACTTGTTTTTTATCCATCTTTTCATATTTTATTTTAGTTAGTATTTTTTTATTTTATTTTAGTATTTTTCACACTTGTAATTGTATATTTTAAATGTTAATGTATGTACTTAATAAAAGCTATATAAATGCTGTAATGAATATTAATAAATAAGCGCATCATTCTATGAAAGCCCCATCCTTTCGTATTAAATATAATATTTTTCTCAAAATTTCCTTCTTATATAATAGTGCATTGCATATGAAGATAAGTACTGTATGCACTAGTTGAAAATAGTAATTCTTGATAATAGAGAGTAAAGTATTCATGAACTTGAATCTACATCAAAGAGTGATTTATGATCATTTCGTTCTCAGTCTTAAGGTATGTCCACCACCTCTATCCTCTGCCTGACCTACTCTTTCATTCTTTTTACCTTACCTCTATTTAAAATTATCCTTTTTGGATCTTCATCCTCAACAGAAATCCTTTCTTCTTTGCCTCTATCAATAACCTTTGCCATCTTCTTTTTTTCTATCAATGCATCTTAAAATATTCAATGTTGTCTATAACCCTTTCCCAAGGTCTATTTTTTTTCTCCCACTATGTAGCATTTTATTAATTTATTTTCCAATGTTAAAAATTGAAATTGCTTCCTGATAAATATTCCCCTTTAATGAAGATCTTATGTCATCATTATCCAAGGTATGATCTCAAAACTTGTTATAGTCATTTGGTTCTCCATTTCCCAAAGCCACAAACAACTTGACCTACACTTTCTAGCAGCCAAATTATACACACACTTTTCTAATAACAAATCCAGATAAGAGAGAAAGAAAGTTTTATTTATATTTAAGTTTAGAAAGAGAGAATAAGTTTTACTTACACAGAGCTAGATCATGATGTCACACATTGAAGTTTCTATCAAAAATTTTGCAAAATATGGCCCAGATTAGATATGAATCCTATCCCTAAGAAATGAGTACCTACACTGAAAAACACAACTATTAATTTGTATGTGTATGTATTTGTATGAGTATGTTGAAGTTGAACTATGTATTTGTATGGTACATAAAAATCCCATGTAAAATAATTTATTTCATTGGAAACATTTAAAGCCTCAATAAAAAACATCAGGGTTACAACCCAGTATCATTAAAAAAATAAAGTATAATGCAAAATCTGCCTTGTGAATGATTGGAATATATAGAAATGTAAATATAATTAAAACTAACATTTCTTCTCTCATCAGACTTGGTATATTAGGAACTAGAGGAAGAATGTGTAACCGCACCAGCCTTGGACTGGATGGCTGTCGCTTGCTTTGCTGCGGTAGAGGATACCAGACAAGGGTACGAGACGTCACAGAAAAGTGCCGTTGCCGATTTGTTTGGTGCTGTAATGTAGTTTGTGATGTATGTCGCTATCAAAAGGAAGAACATGTGTGCAACTAGAAGCCATCCAGATCATTGACCACTAACAGGATTGTATCAATGGTGAACACTACTGAGTTAAAAGAAAATACTCCAGTGCTCCATTTCATAATTGCTAAATATTTTATTATTTTTTCTCACAGAAAGATCCCAACTTAATACTGAGCCTGCCTAACTTAATTCAACTGTGAACCACTAAATCTATCATGGTGCGACACACCAACGAAGGTAACACAGAGACATGATTTGTTTACGGATTGATACATGTGCACTTCATACAATAATTTTAAAATTATGCACACCAGTGACTACTCATCTTCCATCACAG
Organism: Pachydiplax longipennis; assembly: GCA_036926295.1. Taxonomy (NCBI): domain Eukaryota; kingdom Metazoa; phylum Arthropoda; class Insecta; order Odonata; family Libellulidae; genus Pachydiplax; species Pachydiplax longipennis. The sequence goes on along the minus strand of JAVFKF010000024.1, from coordinate 3,216,190 downwards.
ATTGTGTAATGATTTATTAGTTGATGAACATGGCATGCCTTACTAGGACATGCATGGTATCTAAAACTACAAACTATTATTATTTATTCCAGAATTAAAAAAAAATGTAGCATTGCAAAAATATATGTGACCTGTGTAAATGTGTTTCAAACAGATGTTCAAAATCAAGATTAGCATTTCAGAGAATCAATATCCTCTCTTAACTGCTTAATTGGTAATGCTGCACTTGTTATATGTATTATTAGTGTTGTCATTATTGTGGTGTCATAATGTTGTCTGATATTGTTTGTAGTTTTCCTTGAGTCATGGTAATGCATCAAATACCACACAGATGCCAAAAGTCAGCTCCATTTAATCTGAAAATGCATTCTGCCAACTCTGTCACTCTCAATAATGTATGAAAGGCTGTGTGTAATATGATGATGAATGAATGGGTATTTCTCTACAATATTAAAGAGTGACTGATGGTTGAATGCTTAAGTGCTATCAAGTACATTATGTGTAATAATGAAAAACAGTATTCTTTTAATAATATTTATTTTCTAAATCTAGATGTTATTTATGTAAATTTTATGTTAAACAATAGATCTCTGAAACAACCAGCTTCAATATTATTACTGCTACATGTTTTACATTTTGTTGATATTCAATGACTAAGACCGGAGTTAATATTTATCATTTAAATTACAAACCTTTTAGATTTTCAGAAAGAAACTTCATGAAATGTTGAAAAAACCTATGGATAACAAATAAGAAGTATAAACTTTGCTCCTAAAATATCATTAAGAATATGAAGATTCACTACTTATTTTTACTCTAAATACAAGGGCACATTTATCATGAACGAAATTAAGAGGAATCACTGTTATATATTATATGCAAGTATTTAAAATTAGCAAAGAAATACAAATATCCAAGATAATGAGAGGCAGTTTGTATCTTGATAATATTGGCTTAGTAACTATTCATGTGATTTTTTGTCAAAGAGTTTACAGATATAATTAAAAGGGAATATAGAAGAAAAACAGTCTTTTCACACAATCTTTTTGTTAGAGCTATAGAGTAAAAATTGGAAACATTCTGTGAAATGAAACTTGAATGGAATTTGAAGGCTATCACATTGAGTAAAGAGGTCTCTGCATATGATTTATTTGATAATAAATTAAAATAAAGAACCATGTTGAAATGTAGAGCTATTGGATTAATTTTTATATAGAAGTTGGCAATCAACACATAGTGGAATCTAAGAGGTTTTACACAATTAACTTCATTAGAAACTCTCAACTTGGTGACAGTTTATTATTTACCTCTTGATATGGACCATCCAAACTTACGCAACGCAAATGGATCCCAGGAATACATTCTTTACTTTACATACATCATTAAAGGAGCAGCTTTCTGTTTTGTGAAAATTATAAAGCACAAATTGTTTCTGAATGTATATATCTATATCATATTTGTAAAATAAAATAGCCAAAACTTGGATATTTTTGCTTAATCATTTCAGAGTGAGGCAAAACATTATGTGTCACATTATGGCTTATGATGAATGTTTATGCACAAATATTATTCCAATAGCTACCTCAAACAGAATGGTTTAACTTTAAAACAGCACAATGTTAAAGAATTTGTCTAACATTCATTGTTTATATTAAATTAGTGATGCTCTATAACTATTTTATTACTCCATTTTATTGCATTTTAATATTTCCTAGAGATTCGAATTGGTTATATATACTTATAAATCAAAAATTCATATAAAAAATGATAATTTACTTTTAAATTTACCCTTCAGATAATATCCATGAGGATGTAAACAATTTTAATCATTTTTTATTACTATATTTGGAAGAAAGTTGTAAAAATTACAGATAAATGACAAATGGAACATGAGTGCACCCTTAATTCCATAGTAATTGTGTCTATATAGAAATTCTACAAATTTTAAAACCTTTTTCTTCCTTCTTTGCAATTTTGCATTGACTTAAAAGCCATGCATTAAAATAGAAGACAGCAAAAGCTCTGCAATGTATCCAGCAAAATTTCCAAAAATTCAATGGAATTCAGATTGCTTTTACATTTATTCATTCCAGTAATGCAAATTACAGTCAGTCGTCAATTGAAGACCTTGCTTGGGTCTGTCAGATATTAATAATTTTTTAGTAGATTTAAGGTAAATACTCTTTATGGCAAGTTGTTCTGAAATGAAGACTGTTCTAATTTTGAATGGATGAATGCTGTGCTTCTATTTATAGCACAGATACAATTGTGGATGTTCTAGCATTTACCAGTAGAGTAGTACCATTGCCAAATACCTGGTTATATTTGCCAAATACCTTGTTATCAAATACCTGGTTATAAGAAGAGAACTACTTGTAAACATTTTTGACTTTTTGTCAAGCAGTTATGAATTTTCTGCCTGTCAATCTAAACTCTTCATAACTAAAAATAACTTATTCATCCATTCCGTAGTAGTATTAGTAGTCATTCAAGCACATCAATCTTAATGGTTATTTGTGCCAAGGACAGCTCAGCTGGATGTTACTTTAAATCCGTTAAGTCATATAGAACCAGTCAATAACCTGACTGATTATAAGTACAAATAAATCAATAGAAAAATTAAGTGTAAATAGATAAATAAGTGGATAAAATAAATAAATAAATAGAAAAAACCAAATGTTAAAAACAGTTGCATGACAAATAAAATTCCTGCCAAAAACAGAAGTACTAAGTTAAAATGTTTAAATTGACTTATCAAATTTCCCAGGAAGGGTATTTGTCATATCTGGTTATATAAACCAGCTTCTTTAAAAAGTTTAAAACTCTATCTACACTTTCTGGGTCATTTCCAAAAAGATCTCTAAACTCACCCCTGATGTTTAATTGGTTCCTAAGGGCCTGATATTGCCCGTAATTCATGAGGATATGTTTTATGGTAAGCAGTGAGTTGCATCTTGCACACATGGAGGCTTTCTCACCTCCTCTCAAGAGGTATGAGTGTGTTAGAGAGTAGTGTCCTATTCTCTAATGTGCAACCACTACTTCCTCATGTCTATTTCTGTGGCAAGAAGTTTGCCAGGAGGAAACATCGCCTTAAATTTCCCAGAGTTTGTTATCATTTAATTCATGCCATTTATGGTGCCATTTCTCATATATACTCTCCCTGAGTATTGCTTTCAGGTCATGGGCAGTGACATATAGCGAGTCTATACTTATTTTAAAGAGAGCCTTCTTAGCAGCTGTGTCAGCTTCCTCATTGCCCCTTATTCCAACATGCCCTGGAACCCAGCAAAAGATGATTTTGATCCCTTGCAAGTATAAGGAGATCAAAGATGGATTTGGACAAGTGGGTGCGAGGGAGAGAAGGTTTCGATGGCTTGCAAGGAGGTTAAGAAATCTGTACATTGATACATACAGAGATGGCTTCTTCTGAGATTTGCTCCAGTACTGTGCAGATAGCATAAAGTTCAGCAGTGCATATACTACACCCTTATTGTAATTTCAGCCCTGAAACTCCAGATATTGGGGATAACAGGGGTGAGCTTTTGAAGTGAAAATCTTGCTGATGTAATTGCACTCTCTCCTTACTTCGAGTGCTGGTTCTCCTGTATCTGAGTAGAGACTGAGGATTGGGCTCATCCGAAAGGCTCCTGTTGCCAATCTTGGGGCAGCATGGTGTACAGAGGACAGGGTTTTCAAATATGTGTTTCATGCTGATATACATAAAATAAAAATATATAAATATAAAACAGCTATAATCCAGCTTTGACCTCACCAGGGCCCGATATATTCTGAGCATACAACTTTGGTCTGATCCCCATGAATAATTGGTGAGGTGTTGCATAATGTTCATGTGTTTATCACACCTGTCCCTCAAATTGTTAATGTGGGTTCTCCAGTTGAGCCTTTCATCTAGGTTCAAACCTAGGAAGCGCACAGTCTCTGTGAATGGAATGGTTGAGGGAATAACCTCAGTCTATGAAAGTGCATGCATTTTGTCTTCTCTCTGGAAAATTTGAGACCATTAGAGGAAGACTAAACCTGAAGACTAAACCTGTTGCAATTGTCTTTCTGCACTCTGCAGTTTTCAAGAACATCAGAATATGGCCACTGACATATAACGATCCCATCACAGGCCGTCTGATGCATTCAGCTATTGAATTGCTATTGCAAATAGAGTTATGCTCAAAACCAACCCCTGTGGAATGCCATTCTCTTGTATGAATGATCTAGAGATATGTTTCCCAATCCACACTTTGAAAACTCTGTCAGTTAAAAAGTTTTTCATAAAAATGTGTAGTTTGCCCCTGAAACCCCAGTTGTGCAGTTTCCTTAAACTTTTATGTCACAATACACAATTGTAGGCCCGTTCAGTATCAAAAAAGATGCCAGCAACAAGTTGTGGAATGTTGGTTATGAATCATTGGGGTCATGAATGGTTGGGGATGAATCTTTCATAAACATATGGATGTCAACTCAAACCCCCCAATTAATAAAATATTAAGAATTCCCGAGGCTCCCCACCCACCATGGAGGGGACCATGAACTTCAGTGCCAGGGCTACCTCAAGGATATAGCTTGGCTGCCACTTTCCCTGCAAGACTAATGCAGCTCTGGTGGCCCCAAACTGCCCAGCTGGCATACGATTGAAAAGAGCCTCCCCAGCCATCAGTAGCTGAAAGGTGGTCCCCAGTCTAGGAGAGGCCAATGTGGGGTCTCCCCCATGAGAGGTCCCCTCAGCCACCGGGATCTCCTTTCCCCCTGTCACGGGTCGCCATGCACATCAAACGCATGTGTGGGCATTCAGCACAAAGAGAGAGCCAGCAAAAGGTGAATGATGATTGAAATGAGATAAAGATGAAGCATGAGAGCCCTCTCTGTGTCCCCCTCTCACCACATGGAGGATTCCACACTGAGGGGAACAATATAATGTAAAGTGCAGCATGATATACTGAAAATTAAGGGCTATCAATGTACAGCTAGTTCCAAAGAAAACTTACAACCTAAGCCACAACCTGCATAACAGATAATGAGTTTCCAGCAAGCGAGCCTTAAGAAGTGAGAGAGAGGAAAAACATTGAGGAGATAGTCTGCTTCTGTCCTGGCTCTGCTCGCAGAGTTGAAATGGATTTATTTGCGTTATTGATATTGCAAAGATTTATTAGTATCCTTAGTTTGGTGGCATTGGCGTAGCAGAATAGTATTATAACAATATGGATGTCGTAATGCAAGAATTCAGTTATTATAAAATGGTTATTACGAATCAGTATATATTTCAGCTTTACTTCTCGCACAGAGGGAAACGTCGCACACGAGGTCCCATTATTCCGAGGAAACCGAGGCAAACCCCCTTCCCTTCCTCTTATAAAATTTAAGTCCGAGGCGAAAGGCACGACCAGGATGAAAGAAATTTTCGAAAAACCTGCCTCCGAGCCGCTCTGAGCTTCTGTATAGGACTGATATGGGAGAAAGGAAATTTCCGTGCAGTTTGAATCAGTGTCGGACCAAAAATGTATAGACCTCGAATTCGACGCCTTCGCTTGCAAAACTTTCCGGTTATAATGGGTAATATTATATAATATAATAGTAGGTAATATTATACATCGTTCAAGAGAGCAGTTATTAGCTTTTAAAATTATATACCTAGGGAGTCCATATCGATCACCTGTTTTATCACAGCCTGTGTGAATGCAATCTACACAAGTAAAGTAAGGCAAACTCGTGGCCATATCTAGGCTATTACTTTAAATGCATTAAAAAAAACTCTAAGTTAATGTGTAGCATAAAGTCTTGTGGCATTCTCTGCGTATTCTAGATAAATTTTGTTTCATTTGATAAGCATCGAAATTAAAACTCGATCGGTAAAGAATCAGTAAATTTTATCATCTATGCAGTTGGAACTTTTACTACACCGTCCAAATCAGTTGAGAGAAAATGTGCTAGGATCGATTTTCCTGAATGAATAAAGATGACGGATATGAGACAACACCCTTTCACATTAATTTTGAATCCAAAATGAATTTTTTTCGGTGTCATTGAAGAGTGAATCGAATAAACGTGATTTCTTTTGTGGATTCCTCTTGAAATGGTTGCAGTCACACACCATTTACGTTCTTCTCTCTATATTTATCACCTTTAAAATTTCTAAAATACACAAAAAGATAGGGCGAATGAGGTTTGGTCATAATCCTCATTGAATGCTACTGTTAGTTATGAATTTAAATTCTTCAATTAATTTTAAATGCATACAAAACTACCTACATTATTTATATTTCAATTGTTTATTATAACGTTTACAATTATTATGATGTAGAAAACATTTAAAATATGCAAAATAATAGGGACTTAGTGAAATAGTTTTTCCCAGAGCCTTTTTTACCTGTAATTAAGTATCACATGGGGATAAGAAGCGCACATGAGGCTCATGTTGAAATTTTGCTCCCCTCGATTGATTGCTGGCCCTGCGTAATATACTCTCTCTCTCTCTCTCTCTCTCTAATATACCCCTTTCATATTTTTTCACAGAATTCTAATGATAGAGATGAATGGGTGGTGGTTTGGCATGGATAGTCTATCTACATCTTTATGTTATCTTCGTGATATTGAAAATATTACTTCGTATTTAAAATGTATTGGCTATGAGAAACTTTTCATCTCTCCACATTCCATGACGAATTTGAAAAGCAAGGTACAGGAGTGATTGGAAGAAGTGAATAAAGCATTGAATTCACGAAGACTTCGAGTGGGGGACTGTTTTGATAGGGATAGGGAAGTGAGAAGCGACGGCAACAGTAATGCATTAACTCACATGAATTTAACAACTGAAAGTGTAAGAGGTATGTTAATTCCAGATTTTTGGATAAATCACAATAGGTAATGGCATTTCTTGCGTTCCTTGTCGACCAATTGGTTATTTTGAGTAGGAGCAACGACCTCTTTTAAAAGTATAACCCACTCACTCACCTTCTCAATTTTCTCACCCAACATATATTTTTTCCGTTTATGACTGGCTCCAGAGAAACTACTCATTTATCCAATTTAAGTAATATCTCAGTAAAAACATGGTTAACATTCAGATATACAGGATATAACGTCGATGGCTGATCATACTTTCAGAAATTTCCCTCTGATGCATCAGTTTATTCCCAGGATCTCCGAATAGCGATGTTCAATGTTTAATAGCAACCTTCTTTTAATTCTATAAGAAAGTTCGAGTAGTTCACTAAGCCATTAGTATTTAACTAAATTCAAGTCAAGTTAACTAAATTCAAGTCAATAAACGAAGGCCATGTTCCGGAAGATTGGATATTGGCAAATGTCACACCAGTTTTTAAGAGTGGATTAAAAGATGATCCAGTGAGTAAATGCTTCGTAGTTAATTTCTTCGAAAAGAAAGAATTGCGTCATAATTACCCATACTTAATAAATGGAATAGTCATAAATGTAGCCGAATCAGTTGAGTATCTTGGGATAACTCTTACCAATAATTTAATTTTGAGCACTCACATCCATAAAATCTGCGGTAAAACTAGTAAAAAGCTCGGCTTCATAAAGCGTATTGTCAGTAGATGCGATGAGAAAGTTAGAGAGCGATGTTATTTCTCCTTGGTCAGGCCCCTTCTCGAATACGCGGCAAGTATATGGGACCCAGCGGATGAAACGGGTACCCGCGAACTTGAGAAAATTCAGAGCAAAGCGATACGTTTCGTTAAAAAAATGCTACGAGAAAAAGGTAAGCGTCACGAAGATGCTCTCAGATGCAGGTTGGGAATCATTGAAAGAAAGGCGGTTGCTAGGTTGCGACTTCTTAACAAATTTAGAGAAAGCACGTTTTCCCATGACGTAGTTGATATTATGCGACCCCCCTGTTATTTCGACCGATCCTATAATGAGAGCAAAATAAGAGAAATAGACGCTAGAACAAGTCGTTTAAAGAACTCATTCTTTCCGCGAACAATACGCGATAGTAATAGGCTAAAAAAGTAACTCTATCGTTTGTTGTTTACACCCCCAAGGCGGCTTGCAGGGTATTCATGTAGATGTAGAAGCCAGTACCTAAATCATCTTCTTATCAGCAATTTATTTTGGAAAGAGATTCCGAGGTCTTTTCAAACAGATAGAAATTGCTAACATTAGCATTAGTATCTATGCAAGCCAATGGTTTGTCCTAAATCTTACCTAACTTTAGAGATGAAATCTATCGGTAATCGTCGTATAAACTTCAAGTTTCTGCGACATTGAATATGCGGAGTGTCTACAATTTCGTGTTTACGCTTAAAATTCACATTTTAGTGAGATTATAATAGAAACTTTAGTCGATCTCGCTAGATCTCCTTCAACGCTCTATCTACTTTGTATCATAGATGTTGTAAGAGAAGTTAAACGATTTGGTTCTCGTAACCGTAAAGAATAAATATTAGACGGCATTTCCCTAGTTCATTCCTCAGGTTATTTCAAACTAAGAAATTTTTAGCTGTATCTAGGAACAAAATAAAGCATAAAAACAATATTTATAAATAAAGTAAACAATCATTGACGAGGAGCTTGATTGATATAAATTGACGATAGGCAGCATTAATTATTTTTTCATTTTTGTTGCTGAATTAGTTATTTACTAGCTAATACAGTTTATGTCATTCACTTTAAAAGCAAAAGATAGAGATACTAATTCTGATATGATGCACCCAAACATTGTCAACTTTATGTTATCATTCAAATTTTCCTAAGGTCCTATTTCAACTGGAATGATCTTCCTTGCATTACTATTTAAAAAATTCGAAATATCTTCGCAAAGTTCGTTGAGAATTATGATGTGTTCATGATGAAGTATGTTACGAAGGTCCTTGGAGTGAATGTTGGAGTAATGGATTGCATATGGAACCAAGAATATTTTAACAGCTAAGGTATGAATCATGAAAATTAGATGAATATTCTCATGTAAAGCTGGTTATCATCCGTTGGTTTGTATTTTTAACGTATTCTTCCATGACTCCTTTTACCCATCATTCATAATTATTGATAGTGATTTTTCTTTTAATTTTTATACAGATTATGCACCATTCAAACAATTCGGGTTAGATAGCTTACTTGAGACATTCAGAAACCGAAGCAGCGATCATTAATCATTAGTTTCACTTTCACTTAGCGCATAGTTCTGAAAATCATTTCAGTATAGCAATGGAAATCGTGTTGTGGGTGTTTTCACACCCCCTGGCATACGCTATATGACGGCTCGCGGGGTATTAACGTAAATGTAAATAAACCAGGTGTTAACATGTAAACCTGCATTATGCAAGTATAGGACACCTGAAATTTATATGCAATATGCAAATCAGTCTTAAGGTTCTGATTTGCCATACTCACAATTGCTTCTTAACCATCTTAAACTTGATTCCTCGCAAGAAGTCCTGAAAGGTCATCTATCTCAAAAATAAAGTTGAATATCTTCATTCCCTAAGGGAATACCCATGGCAAATATTACAAATCACGGATCCACCATTTCCCATCTTACTTGTGATCGGTTACCGCCACCATACCTTAGGCGTGACCCGACAACTGAGCGCGCGACGATTGAGCGCGTCCCAATTGAGCGAGGACAACTGAGCGCTAGGACAATTGAGCGCTAGGACAACTGGGCGCGTCTCCTTCTCAGGCGTTAGTAATTGAACGAATATAAGGAAGATAATATCAATTGTTGACGTTGAGTGGTACCTCTCCTTACCGATTACTGATTAAACTGCAAAGTTAACTGAAATATTTAACTTCTTAACTAAAATATTCCACTCTTCAAGTAATTTACTTCCACATTTATACAATCTTAAAGTAATTTAATTTCTGATACTTAATCGGTAAATATTTAGTTATATTTTATTATTTTAGTTATATTTTATTATTTGCTATTTTATATTTAGTTTTGAGATTAATTCTTAACTTTAAGAAAACAAAGTCTATCCAGAGAGCCTTAGAGAGAGCAATTACAACTTGAGCGAGTAAGCAAAATTTTTAGTTTTTCAGTACGGTATTGTTAGTGAGTGATTTTGTAATTGGTGAGATTTAGTGTTATCTTCATTTTTCGTGGAGTGTGACGTGAATGCATGTACAGTGTATGCATGTAATAAAATATATTCACCGTCGTAAAGGAAATATTACATTCATGGTTTTCTACAACAAGTGAATATGAATAGAGGGAAAAAAGAAAAAATCCTACGAAGTGGCGAAAGGAAACAGTGGCATCGGTTTCGGAATATTTTAACTTTTTCTGACGAAAGTGATAGGTAGATATATAGGTATAGGTAGATACAAGGAACGTGTGAAGCCACTGATGTCAGTAGAAGTACTTTCATTAGAATTACGAAAGAGATCAGCAAAGGACCGCTTCTCACTTCTCGTAAGCATCGGAAAACTGGGATAATCTAAGAAACGAATGGAGAAGTTAAGTAAGACGTTTTCGTGATAAGTCCCATTCGTTGTCAGATCCATTCTTTCTTTTTGAAAACTATCCCTCCGACAACTAATTTAGTTTTACAAACTGTGAACAATGAAGCCAAATATCAAGCGCTCGACCTTTTGGAACTTAAAAATTGGGAAATGTCGTGAGAATGGTCGCGATATCTATTTAGACTAAACATGGGTAAATAATGGCCATTTCACATAAAAATCTTGGAAAGATATTAACATTAAATCCTTAAGCGTGCTCATTAACTTATGTTAGCGTTGAAATTCATGCATGAAAGTGTGAGAATTCGATATTCCTTATCTTCGAGCAATCATAAAATCTATCTTTGTTGATCGAATCGATGAGAGCAGCACAAGCCTTCCGAAAAATGGAAGGATCGGCAGCATAACAGCCGCTCGTACAGCCGTGCGGTCCGAGTTTCGCGTTACAATCGAAATATATATTCGTTTTTGACGTTATCAATAAACTTAAAGGGTTTTGAATTGCACAGAAAATAATTTCAGTATTTCCTCAGAAACTTTCCCGTTGGAATTTTTTTCTTACAAAAATGAGACGATAAGTAGCAGGCGATTACATATCTCTCTGCATTTTCCCGAAAACTCGCGTATTGTTATAGATTTTCTCATGAAACTCTTATCCAAAATTTTGAACAGCAAAGTGAATAACATACGTGAAAAGTAGATTCCACGAGGAAGATTTTGATACCAGGAAAGACCTTGTTTCTTGAATGAAAGACCCAAATTCATCGCTTCCAAAAAATAATAATCTGCACCCAATTTTCTTGAAAATATCACTTTCTTATTTTTCCTTCGATTAAGACAATATTTAGCCTTGATTTAATTGCAATATGCCATAAAGAATTAACTTTTGTACATACTGAATGCCTTCCAAGTAAGTTCTTGTCGACTTTCTTTTTCTGTGCAAATGTAGCGACAGCGCGCGCCGTTCTCCCGTAAGAAATACACGGGCCCATATGATTTACGTGGTGTCTTCATGACGTTGGACGGACTATAGCAACTATGTTATATTTACGCGTGCATTATCTTTGAATGTGTTAGATGAAGTGCCTTTTAGTTCTCAACGGGAAATATGAAAGCACAATTAAATAAAGTATCTGATTACAGAGAGAGATCTGACTTCTCTCATCCTAGGTTAGTTACATGGAAGAGGTTACTGAAAACGAACTATTTCACTCTAACCTCAACATCTTATAAAAGTTCTCATACATATGCATCAACAATGATACTCTGGAAGCAGCAGTTTAGCGTGTGGCAGGAGCTGTAAACGCCAGACTTTGGAATTCATAACTTTCTGCTTCAGCATCGTATTTTCTTTGTCTCTATTTTAAGGTCGATTTTAGATTTAGACTCCAAAATGTGACAAATTTGACTGAATATACTGAATATTTTCTTTACCAATAGCCAGTTGCATTGAAAAGAGCTAAGGTGATTGATGTAAGATTCTCTCCTCTGCAAATGTTACAACTATATTTCATAGCACGTCCACTTTCCCTGGTGAGAATCGACATGCACTTCTGCAACTTTTACATAAATCCTATTTTCCTTCCCTTTAACGACTCTTAATTAAAATATTTCAATCATTTAGTAAAGAATTAAGTACATCTAGTATTAACGAACGTCTCATATTTCTGAGTAATAATGAATAATAACACTAATCGTTCTCCAATTCATAATATCCATTATGACAGCAACTGAAAATGTCAATGTAAAGGGAAAGCCTAAAGAATTACTTGATTATATTTTACTAAATCTAAGACATGGGAATAACCCATACGCCACTGGTGGCTTGCGGAGTGGGGCGGGACCTTGCTGAAAAAGACGTTGGAAAGGAGGTAAGGTAGGAAAGGTAAGGAGGTCTTGGTTAGGTACCTGCTCAGCAGTAGTGCGGTAGGGAATCCTCATTAGCGCTTTCAAACATTTGCTAACCTGGATATATATGACCATTCACAACATGCCGAAAAAGGGGTTTTTCTTCTCAGAGCTCAGTTCACCTTCACCCATCGGCCGTTTTATAATTCCTTTGAGAAAATAGACAATACCTTTCGATGGACGAAACAAAAGAAACAACAAAGGAATGAATAGGGGTCACTCCCAGGGCCAGGGTGGAGGGGAAAGTCCTCCCTTCTCTCTGGAAGAATTAGTAAAACCTCAGACGCGAATTTGTTAGAAACAGCCAAATCTCATCTCAAAATCAATGCTTCATCTGATACCGTCATCACGAATGCCTGGTGGAAGTAAGAACAGAATGGCATGTTGACACATATTCTGAACTACCTAATGCACTATTAATTGTCATATCAAGCAAATTTTATGCTTCTCTGTATTGCAGAATAATTCAACTGCGAAGAAATCGAGGCAAAATTTGCACCACGGAGCAATAAAGAGATTAGCATCAGATAAAAGTTGGACAGCATAATATTGCAAGGAACATGAACTTGATTTAATTAAAGGGATAGTTTTCCTGGGACTGGGAATGAACAATATTCTCGGAAAAGTGTTACGAGATGTTGGCGTTAATTTCGTCGTAAATTAATTTTTTATTCGATACGTGAAAAAATTTTTGTAGCCCTCAGTATTTAAATAAAGAGTGCTACTATTCTAATATCTCTATTCTAATATAATATTTTCTAGAATATTAAATCAGCAATTTGAATTTTAAATAATTACCTTACAAAATGATGACAGCACGCCAATTAATATTTTACTTTCTATCAATTGATTTGGTGGTATTTAAAATGTTTATAATATTTGATGTAATTATCTGATGTAGTTGATCGTAATTTACTTGGTTTACTTTATTGTAATATGTTTTGGGTCTAATTTTCAGAGCTCTTTACCAGGTTGACTTAAAACGATTCTTTCTCAGTGTATTCGCCCAGATAAAGTTTCTTTTCATCTTTGCTTTCCTTAGTAGGTTTCGCAGTTTTTTCATTCTCCCCTTCTCCATAGCATTTTTCTGCAACATAAATTAGTTGAAATACAGTTGTGTTCTTATTCCTAATTATTCTTTATCTGCTTGCAGAGTTTTCATTCATGTTTCTATTTGAGTCATAGTCGCGAATTTCCTCTAAATAAATTTTAAAGTTCGTCCTGTGGGCGTCAAGAGCGTAAAAAAAGTAATAAGATAATCCTTTTTAATCTTCCAATGACATAATTTTTATCGGATAATTGAAGCAGCTATAAAGTAAGTTTATCCGATTCCTCCAGAGAAAGGTGAATTACGCATAAATTTCAGGCCGAATTAAGGAAATTCTATTTTCATTCAATTCTGAATATTATGCCGCTGACATAGTAAAAAGTAACACTAAATTTTAACTAGTTTCGTGCTAAAAAGGACGGTACAAATACGTTCAACGCGTTTCACAACGGTTTAAAAAGGCGCCATCATAGTGCTCTCCTTCCAAGAGCCAATAGAATGCGTGGAAAACTCAACACTCGCTCTAATCGAGCTTCACGTCTGTTATGCGGGTTGCGGCTTAGGTGGTAAGTTTTCTTTTGAACTGGCTGTACTACTAATGGATCGAAAACAAAATTTATGTGATTTAATTATTTAAGCTCAAATTATTGCGTCATGCTGTTAATAAGGAAATTATTAGAAGTTTTATTGATTATAAATTTTTCTAAATCTAAACGCTAAAATTTCCGAAGATTCTCTCCCATTCATATATCGTATCATTTATTCCACGGATTATTTTCATTTGGAAAAAGCTTCTCCGTGTATTTTTACGGGAAAATGCGTTAGCTTGGCTTCAACAATTTTTTCTGTCGTCAAGGGGATTGGTTGTTTACAGCCTCAAAATTTCACAAAATTTCCGTTTATTTTAACCGAATTCTCGCCATTTCGAAACGATAACGATATTTCACGACCAAAATAAGAATTTTTATTCATTTCTCTTTCTTTTGGAGCTTATCTCGATTTCGTAAGCCTATTACTTCTTATTAAATTTTGCTAAAGAAATGTAGCCTGCAACCGATAAAAGTGAGGTTTACGTGCATTTCTTATGAGAACGGTTTTTCTTGCCTGGGTTCGAACTGGGGACGTTCAGATAAATGAAAGGTAGCCTATTATCTGCGCAAGGAGTACATTTAACAATCTTGAAAGTTGTGCCACTTATGGTTCTCAAGTTTTAGGCGAATATACACACACCTTATTTTATTAATATTAGATTATGGATAAAAATCAATATCAAGTTAATATTTGGGATTGTAATGGACAGCTGTCTTAACGGTAGGAATCATATCAGATATCTAGGTCTAATGACGCAAGATTATATATTTAATGAGAAAATTGGCTCTAGCTATCTTAACTAATGTATACTGAAAGTGTGATATATCATAATTTTCTAACATAATCTACATAACTATGATCAGGGAAATTTCTATCTTTGGAAAAGTGAGCAAAGTGATAGAAAAGTTTCAACAAAATGAATCTTGTAAATATTTGTTGAAAAAAAGAAAATCAACAAGATTATCAGCATTTAGGATTATCTTGTTTTTGATCAATTAAATAGAACAAATATTGGAGAAAATAGAATCAACATAATCATTTCAGAAAAGAATGCCAGAGATTTATGACCATTCACCTGCTACTTTTTGCCAAATATTGTAATATTCTCATCAACTCAATGCCATAAAACCTAATTTTTGACTTAAACTATACCCTATATGTTTCAGTTCATACAGTTCAGTTAATGTATATATGCCTGATCATACCATTGGATAGATAAAATTCTTTGTAAATACACAGGGAAAATTGAGATTTGCTGCACTTGTTCTTAAAAGAATGTTTTTTATATTGATTCATGTAAATAATTTCCTGCTTAAAAATATTTTCATATATTTCTTTAAGTAAGCTTTCATTGATTTGGTTTTCATCACCAGGAAAGTAATTAGCAAACTTTTAATTTCCACAGGATTATATGAGGATGAATTTAAATGTGAATCTTGCCGAAAGTAAAATTTGGCTGGTTACTTTGTTCCTGACTGTGTTTTGGCATTCACTATGTAATTGTAACAGCTCTCTTTGTCTATCTTTTAAATAAATAACTAAAATGGATTTAATTTAGACTTAACTGCAAAAACACAACTACGGCACAAACTGGGTTTTGATGCGAGGCATCTGAATATTTAACTTATGAAAACATCAAGAAATGTAAACAATGTCTTTCCAGTATTAATCAGCTCCACAAAACACTGACAATGAATCTACTGACTTCACTAAGAGAAGGAATGTACGTTAACATCTAACCCTGCATACTTCCTTTAGACAGGTATCAAACATAAAAGGTTAATTCCAAAAATGTAACAAATGACAAAAATCTGTTTTTAAATTAACTTTATTTACATTTAAGTCCTCCTTTTGACAGTGCTTATGTACAAAACATTATTTCCTCGGATAAATGCATCACCATACTTATTTTGCAGCTGACCATTTTCATATTCTTCAGTCTGCTCCAAAGCAATGTTCATGTAACCATCTAAGCAAGCCAGAACACCTAAAATAGAAGATTAATTAATGAAAATGAAATTTCTACTTCTATTAAATCCTTCCCGTATCTCCAAAACACAAGTTCGAGTTACATTTAGATTGGATTTTACACGTTGACTTGACGGATTGATAAAATTCTTGCAGATAACTGAAAATATCTATCATCTTTAGTGCTGATGGTATGCGGCTTGCCTTCCTTTAAAAATTTTTTGTCTGCTTGAAGCGTTAAAATAGAAGTACTGATTTATGCTGTAAACATTGCTGTCATGAGAGCAATTCCGTATTAATTATTAAATAGAGCTTAGAAATGCATAATGAGAATATACTTAGTAAATATCATAAAGTTCACTCCAAGAAAGCACGAAAATGAAATATAACAGTATATGTAATACACGATTGAGGGTCCCCAAGAGAGTAATTTCATATTACACTTTGCCATCAGTTTGATTTTCTCAAAAAGATGTAGTGAATATATAAATTTAGTCAATATGAACCAAATAGCGATGATTTAAAATAAATTCAAATTACTTATGAAAAAAATCAATGTCTCATACCCACAACAGCATTGGTTATATGATGTTAAAGATTGAGAACTTGATGACCACTTCAAAGGATGACTAGACAAAGATTAATAGACGTATTAAAATACCTTTAAATTACCTCTATAATCTACACCACTGTTGAGCTTGACAACCACTGGTCTTACGTATATTTGTTGAATGAATTGATTCAACGAATCTTTTCTATTCACAGCAGACATATTTGGATCTGAAATAAAACTCTATGATTGCGAAAACAATGTCATCAACAGTATTTATCCTGATCGTCATATTACTGCACTATTTACTAGTAACAAGTACATAGAGCGTTAGTTTCAAGGTACATTTAAAGGGTTTAAAGTAACACGTCTGCGATTGGTTAAGTATTTGAAATTCTTAACGTAGATACCCTTACTTTCGGCAACGCAAATTTACGTACATCTACAGTAAGTCCCTTATGTGCGTAGGAAACAGACTTTTCCAGGTGCGCTAAACTTGAAATGTAACGGCAATTCAACGCCAAAGGCATGTAAATCGATTCGATTCTCAAGAGAATGACTGAAATGAACGATTACTGAAAATATAGTAATATCATGTGTCAGGACTAAATATTTTTCCCACAGATCAACGCATCATAACAAAAAATATCACACACCATTTTATTCCCCAGTACTCGCTACATGGCGCTGCTCCTCAAAATAAATCAACATCTGATACAGCTGTGTGCAACACAGTCATTTGTTTTGTTCCTTAGTGATGCGTAACTTCGGCAGCACAATAGGGTTTTTTAATCCCGTAGTGGCAGCGTATTGTGACGGTCTTCGGAATTTTTTATGTTGGCAACAGCGTTTTCCAATCGTGGTAATTCCCGGGGAGAATCTCAATCGTCGTCGTTCCCGTGGACGTTTTTCGTTGTATGAAACAACGGGAACTACCATTCTATAATGTTATTTTCACTTCCAGCCCTTTTCTTTTCAATGGAGGAGTTCATTACAGTGGAAAAAATTGCGATAACTTCAGAATGATTGCTAGGGCTGAATATTAAAAGAAGTCGTGGAAGTGCTGCAGATTGCAGCTTCCGAGGATCGGATAAAATGATTTACTTAAATTAGTCATCAGCCCTGGATAGCCTAGTGGCTACCCGTTAGACTTTGGTGAAAGCGATCCCGGGTTCGATCCCCTATGGGCAATTCTTTCCTCACTGATCAAGGAATTAATTATGTCAAAAGACAAATAAGTCTCAACGTCCTCATTAAATATAGACATTATTATTACTTTACAAAAAATCTCTTTACATCATATTAACAAATAATAAGCTAATTACTTTGTGGGAGGGGGTTTAGTTATTTCTCCATTGTTATGTACGTATCCCAGCATGATCATCCGTTTTTATTTAGATTGGGGTCATATCATATAAAAAGTATCTCAGGAACACATTCATTAAATGAACTGAATTCATTCATATGTTTCTATTACAATATATTACAGAGTGGTAGTTGTGTTATGTAATTAGGAGGAACTCAACATGGCGGCGAGAAAATAGGAGGAACTCAACATGGCGGCCAGTCAGCATGACCATGCCTGCGGGTCTTGCTCAAAAAGCTTCAAAATGGCTGATAAAGTCGTACAGTGTGATATTTGCTCATTCAATTTTCATTTTGAATGTTCTGGGCTAAATGAGCGCTGTCTAAAAATCTTGTCTGAAACGACCGAAATATTTTGGAAATGCTCTATGTGCCGACCTAAAAGCCATAGCAACTCAACCAAAATGGCGGACGATATTGAGTTTCTGAAACAGGAATTGAAATCTCTCAAGGAGATTTTACTACTTAAAATACCTTCTCGAACAGAAGAGAATGAAAGCGACTTCAAAAAAAGGACCATTAGGACTGAAGGTGAGGTAAGAAGCACTCCTCCAGCCCAACCAGCCTTATCACCCGTGGACAAACCTGTGAAAACGGAGATGCATCGGATGCAGCCTAGTAAACAACTGCAAACCGAAGATAAGCCCTTTCATCTCACAACTGAAGTGGCTCGCGAGGATGCTGAAGGCTTCACTCCCGTAATCTCGAAGAAGAAACGGAAGGCCAAGAAAAATATTACTGTCTTTGGCTCTGAGAACCCTTCAGGCCAAATGGTACAACATAAGTTTGGAGGTATTCCACGTCGGGCATGGCTGCACATCTCAAGAGTGAGATGTGATGTATCCGAAGACGACATATGTAAGTACTTGAAGACGAAATTCCCCGAGAAGGAATTTCTGTGTGAAAAGGTTTGATCAGGTGAAAGATACAGTTCTTTCAAAGTCGGAGCCAATTTCGATATCGGGAAGGATATCTTTCAAAGCTCAGTGTGGCCTAACGGGGTGAATGTGCAACGATACTTTTTTAGATTTCACCGTAACAATGATTTGGGTACTCGAACTGACAGTATTAGCTTAGAGTGGAATGGAAACGGGGAGCCCCTGACTAATAGCACCGTTAAGAATAACGATGAGGACCGGTCTCAAAGTGGTGTAAACAGGTGCAAGGGAGGAAACACCGTAATCACACAACCTACAAAATCGTTCATTACAACTCGCCGCCAAGCAGCTAAGAACGGTGAGAAGAAGGCATTGTGACTAGGAAATAAACTTGGCCTATTATCGATAAACATTCAGTGTATCCGACATAAATTGGACGAAATTGACATGTATCTCGTGAATAAAGATGTGAGTATCCTCTGCTTTAATGAACATTGGCTAAATGATGAAGAATCTAGCATCATGACCATAAACGGTTATTCATTAGCCTCAATCTACTGTAGGAAGGAGAAAAAACACGGTGGTGTGGTAATATACGTGCGCGATACTTTAAAATTCAAGATTTTAAACGTCAATTTTGCGTGTTTAGAACTACACTTTGAAGTCGTTGCAGTGGAACTACATGACTTGAAGTTAACGATTGTTTCATTACATCGTTCACCAAATGGTGACATACAACTCTTTTTAACACAGCTAGAGAGACTACTAATTTACTTGGAACGTCTTAAAAGTAGAATTTTTGCTCTGTGGTGATTTTAATGTCGACATAATGAAAGCTGCTTCTGTTTCCCTTGATATGTGGAACTTGTTTAAATCCTTTAATCTATATTGTACAAATTTTACACCCACCCGTGAATCTGCCTGTTTAGATAATATATATATATATATATATTATATATATTATCTAAACACAGCAAATCCTCTCTAGAATAAAGAGATAATCCCCATATATGTTTGCCTCATTTTGATGACAGCTGAGACTGTTTCATCTCGGTACAAAGAGACAGTACTTCTGACCAACCCAGATTTCCAAAATAAAACAAAAACTATAGCCAACAGAATGCATCTGCCACAGGTGACAGAGTGCAATATGTGATTCTGAGTGAACACGTGGAAAGTTTACTATTCTTCCACTTCACAGGGTCAATAATTCATTTAAATTTAGATATATTTCGTCCCATTGAATCACCCATTTGCTTTATGTATGAGGAGAACAAAGTAGGGGCACCAATTCTGCTTTAAGTGGAGTGGCATCACATGCAAATATTCTTAAGGAATTATCAGCATCACAATACTTCTGGCCATGAGGATTGAGCAACTTGCTGGAATGGGCCACAATTTGATATCGAAAGATCAAACTCCAAATAGCTCCCCGTTCCAATTCACTGTACTGCATAAAGAGAGAGCAGAAGTGCAACACCTAGCTCTAAATAATATTTCTTAGATATCTTTAATTAACATTAAATTCTTTCCAATGAATTCAAATCAATAAATTCCAACCAAAAAAAACGAAACCAAAAGTTTTATCTCAAATTCGAAACACCAATGAAGAAATTAAAACTAAATGTCTTCCAAAAATATGAATACTAGAGTTTAAAAAATTTCACATCAAGATAATGCAAACAAATTGTGAACAGAAAATCTAACCAAAGCCAACATTAATGACTTTAAATCAAGAGAACGGACCAGCATCAACAGTATGAACCAATCTTGACGGTCTAGTCAAAAATTAAACGGGACAAACCAATTCTGAGTGTGATTGGATAAGAGGAAACCAATCAAACAAGAGTGAAACTGATATTTCACAAAAAATTCATTCATAAGGAACACGTAGATAATGCAAACTCATAAAAATCAAGACTATACACTAAGAACATTTTAATAAGGAAATAAAAGGTTTCCATTGGAGAATCAGAGCTAAATGCAAAGAAAAAACTGTGATCTGAATAAAAGTAAAAGAACAATACTCCTACCACAGAACCGTCAGATTACCTTCTTATCCTTACATCTTGAAATAAAAGGAACAATAAACAATTACTCTTCTGATTTTTCTTATGTCACTATTCTGGTTTACCCACCAGTCATATAGAGATGCCTTAATTACAGGTATTTCATTCCTAAGGAATAAATGACGAATGCAATGAATGCGTTGGAAAGATATATGGAGCACAAGAACCAGAAAAAAACTCTTCATCAACCACAAATGCCAAAATAAAACCAAGAAACTTCAACTAAAAATTAAGAACCTCATACAATATCATCATAAACAAATACCAAATGACACAAATAACAACAAAAACATAATAAATCTTTAAAATGAATAATTTCCAAACAAGAAGCAGCCCTTCTATCCAAAGGACTCAAATATAACCCTCCCTTACAATAAACCAACCATTGAAGAAACTATTGCAGACATCGAATCTTCCATAAAATATCTTCCCTTCAACTCCAAGAAAACATCTCCAACATCAAGAAAACTTCAAATAACAGATCTGAAGACTACAAATTAATCAAATCACTTAACAATATAGACTGTTTCTATCTCAAAGCCGATAAAGGTAACAAAGTTATCATAACGGATAAAAAACAATACTTTGAAAAAGCAGATAATATGCTACAAGACATACTTTACCTGATCCAGAAAATCCTCTTAATCAAATGATTGACTGAACCAAAACACTATAAAACAATGTAAAAATCTTATCGACAAAACCCTCAGTCTTAAACTCCATGTATTGAATCCATCTTTCCCAAGGATGTATTGTCTCCCAAAAATTCACAAACCTGACATTCCCCTTAGACATATCGTTTCGTCTATTAACTCCCCACATACAAACTAGCAAAATGGTTGAATCAACAATACAAACAATCGCCTATGCAACAAGATTCAAATATAAAAAACACAAACCATTTAATGGATATTCTAAAAAATATTAACTTAACTGAAAACGAAAGATTAGTATCCTTCGATGTGAAAAATTTATTCCCCAGTATCCCACTAAAAACATCACTTGTATTCCTTGAACATTGGCTTCTTACACACAAGATACCCCCTGAAAACACACAGGAATACATCCTGTTAACAAAAACATGAACACTAATTATTTTCATATCAACAACACTCACTACAGACAAACCAATGGTACAACAATGGGCAATTGCTTATCACCTTCCCTTGCAAATAACCTCATGACATATTTTGAAAACCAATGCAGAACCAATTTTGAATATTTCCCAATGATATGGTTAAGATACTTTGATGACATTCTCACAAACTTCGTTATTTCCATAAAGAACATCCCTAATTTTTTACGGACATTGAATTCTCAATTGGAACCCTAAAATTTACCGTTAAAGAAGAAGAAAATAAAAGCCTACCATTTTTAATTTAAAAATCATCAGACAAGATAAAAAATTATTATGCAACATTTATCAAAAACCAACCCATAATGATATGTACGTACCACACAACTCCAACCTTCACATCACACAAAAACTGACCCCTTTCCATTCAATGATCAACAGATTACTATCCATTCCAAAGAACGAAAAGGACATCAAAAAAGAACAAAAATACATTGAAAATGTCGCCACACAAAATATATATGGAACAGAAACCATCCACAACATCTTAAGAAATCAAAAACACAGACAAAATTAAAACAACACACCACATTATCAAACGAAACCGAATAAACAAAAAAGTTTGTTGAACTTCCATATTCACCAGGCCTCACCAACAAATGACAGCAAACTTTTTCAAAACATCAAATGCAACCTGTTTTCATCAATAATAACAGTTTAAAAAATTTACTTACAAACCCTATAGATAACATTCCCATTACTCAAAAATCCGGTATTTATGAAATAACGTGTAAAGGATGCAACAATAGTTACATTGGAAAAAGTAACTAAAAATAGAAACAAGGTTTGAAGAGCATACTGCACACTTCAGAAATAACAGATTAAATAAATCAAGCTTTGCATTACACATCCAAATATGCAACCACCCCATACACCTAGAAAATTTGAAAATGCTCAAAACTGTTCGAAAGAATTCAAAACTTGACACTTTCAAAACCATATTCATACACAAACCACAATTGAATAGCGACCGAGGCCCAATTCCTCCCTCACCATTGTTTACACCCATTCCACCATCCTCCACCCAGGTAAAATTACAATCGCACACAAACAACCCCCATCTGACAGAGACCCTGCAGAGGAGCCAGAAGAGGCTCACAGGTCTCCTGAGTTACCCCCTGTGGTACTCTTAACCCAGGACTGTTGGGAGCAACCTGCAGATGAGCCATCCTATGGCTCTCAGAGTTCCAGCGAAGGGAAACCAAATCAGGAAGGTTTCCACATAGGTATACATACAGCCGCAGTAACATACCAAAATCAGTCCAGCAGTGCTACTGAAGAGAAGAGCATAGCTCTCAAAATGCACATATAGCGCCATGGTGACTTGTGTGTTCCCTGCAACGTTGGACCTCATCGCAGCAGAGGAAATACACCAAAGGTTAGTTAACTTTTTTGTTCTTACCTTTTATACGGTTTAGGAGTGTATAATATTTCAAACACATTGTAATGCCTCCCCCTCATTTTTAAGTTCTTCCATTCTTGGCCTACCATGGCACTCACCACTGAGAAATGTTAATGTTTTCAAGAAACCCGTGAGATTTTGATCTACTACTATATCCCACCCATGAAGAGCTGCTTTTGCTGCCCCTTCTCATTTTCAATTATGCCTAAATGTGCAGGGACTTGAGTACCTTGACCTTCCTGTCTTATAGCAGGGATGCATTTCCAGGGCTAAAGCATGGAATGTAGAACGCTGTGTGAAGTGTTGCAGTGCACTCCTGCAGTCTGTAGACCTTCACTGCAAATTTGCTGCAGAGACATTATTTCGACACAATGCGTAACTTACGGGTAAAATTTTCAAATCATCTTATTTCATCTCAATTTCAATCTGCCTTTCTCATACGACCAAAAATGTTTCTTCATGCTTTTCATTTTCATCCGAGTGCAGTGAATTTTCTACATTTTAATACCTACATGCAGTACTGCAGCTGAACACAAGAGCCCCTTCACGAAGATGGCTGGGTGTAAAAATATGCTTAAAAGGCATGTTTGTGGCAGATATAGTAAGATTATTTAAAATGCCTATGTGACTATCTGAAGCATTGTAAAAATTAAGGTGAAACATGAGTGCTACAGTGAGCAAAATGTGTCGCATTGCTGTCGAAGCAGTGGCCCTCGGATCTCCAGTACATGAAAAAGCTGCTCTTTCGATGGAAGAATGAAAATAGCTGTGGCAATACAGAATCTGAACAAGTGGGAGAAGGCAAGACACTAGTCTGATGACCTGGTGGAAAACTGCAGGAGTGCAAGAAGAATCTTCAACAATTCAATGCAGGCAAGGGGTTCTGAGCGACATTCAAGGTGCAGGTGGGAGCCTAGATTATACAGGACCTGTCCCCTAATTGCATTTGCAACAGTTTAAGATGAAAAACACGGCTGTTTAGATGCTGCATCTTGTATGCGATTTCATTTATGCAACTCCACCTGTGTGAAAAGCAACTGCACCTGCAACACCCCGATTCGATTTTGATCCATCAGGGAAAATTGGTCTCTATTCACCATAGTCTGAATGTATCTTATTTTTCATCTTACCTATGTAATGACAGATGTCTTCTATAGTAGTTAAGTTTGGTTTACAGGTGCTTCAACGTCTAAGGTATTTGCAGCTGCAATAATACATTTTCTTTCTTTGGCAAGTCACACTAAAAATTGGTAACGTGTATTCATTTGTCAATGCAATTCCTAAATTCTTATCATGACTTCAAGGGTGCATCAGGGTGAAAAGACGTCTATAAGGAGGTACAAGTCAATGAATTTTTATAAACCAGACATTGTCCAGCTTGGAGCACACTAAAGCAGAATACACTGCAGGCATTGAGACTCTGCCTACTGCCCATGAGTAGACGTCTTGAAATGCTCAGAAGTCTAAAGCATGCGTCTTTTGGATCATCAACCCCATCCCTGACAAGTATATATATAGTATTGGGATAAAACTGAATGCAAAGCAGAAGGTCATTTCGATCTCTGACAATGACGAAGATTTTATTCCTCAATACATTTCTAGTGGGTCTGACGATTCAGATGAAACCAGCATGGAAGGTAAGCAGTAATTTATATTTATTTCCATTTTCTATGAAGTTGGGAAACAAAGCTGCCAAAATAAACAATATATATTTACCAGATGTCACAATCTCATGAATCCGTGGTCATGCTCGTGAGGAATTGTTGCCTCCAGAAAATCTCCATCAACAAAACGATTTCATCCTCAACAGATGACTGCGGTGGTGAAGACGATGGAGGAAATACAACCACAGTGGGCGATGATGACTCTTCAGGAACGCTTGTGTCAGCTGATGGAATTCAAACGAAACTGCTGAAGATAGAGTAACACATACCTGGTAGGCGTGCAAACCAAATATACTTAGAGAAGCACCCAGACCTATAGGACACGTGATAATCCTATGAGTGCATGGCGATTATATATCGAAATGTTTATACTCACTCGCATTAAGGTATGTACAATTGAGGAAGCACGCAGGCAAAATAATATAGATTTTAGTTTTTCCAATGATGAAGAGCTAGATGCATGTGTTGCCATATTCTACTACTGCAGAAAATCAGGCACAAATGGTCACTCTATTGATAGTATTTGGTCAAACTACTGGGGAATACCATTTTGTAAAACGAGGATGTCTAGGAACCATTTTGTAAACATTTTGAATCATGTAAGATTTGACAAGAAGTCTAATCTAATCATTCCCAGCGACTCAAAACTGGCAAGTTTGCTCTCTTTTCCCTCTCCTCTAACTGGAAAAAGGATATCCTAACCTTTGAACATCACAGGGGAAAGTTGCAGGGACACCTTCCTGAGAAATAAAAATACAATTTCACAAATTTTTTGTCTCTTCTTTTAAGATTGGGTACTTCTTGGATGGCCCACATAGTTTTCTTCAGTATTCTACTAAGATCATTACGGCAGTTTTAAAGTTCAAAAAATGCATCCTTAAAAAGGCTTCCTACTTAAAAGGACAGCTTGATACTGACCAAATGCTTCAACCTGCATTCAAGAAGGACGCTACGGATTCTTCATACCATTTTCGGTGGTTTGTACAATCATATATGATGATGTGTGTGTGTTGATCAGCTGGGCATTGTAAATTAGTGGCTGGAATGCTCGCAGCAAGTCTATGAAATTGCATGGTAATTCAATGTGTCTCAAGAACAAATGCATAATTCGAGAAAGGGAGGAATTCCAATACATCAGACTGAAAGCCAAACTGAGGAAGAGATACAATGTGTGCTCTTTTGCCTCTCATATGAATTGAAGCCTAAGCTAGAGAAACAGTTTAACAATGGCAAATGTGTGTGGAGGGTTTGAAATGAGATGTGCCTGAGCACTGCTCTGACCAGAACATCAATTCAAGTCACTCTGCACCACAACAAAAATTCTCATCATTCAACAAGCAAAAATATCCAACCCTAAATAATTCAATACTATGCAGCTAATGATAGTGCAAATTAGTTTGCTGGCCAAACACAAAAAATTGAAACTTTAATTGTAACACCTAAATAAATGATCAGACCAACTCTTAAACAACAACACCGATTACATAAACAAGCTTAGAAGGAATAACGGTATTTATAGATATAAGGCACAGCAGACGATCATGGTTTGGATTCATGGCATGTTCTCAAGATGCAAACATTGCAAGAACTCACAGAATGTGGAGTTGTAGAGAAAAGGTGTGGGGTAGAGTTCGAGTGAAAGGAAGAGCAGGGGCAGGATAGGAGTATATGTGGGTAAAGACAAGGAATTAGAAGTTGAGGAGTTGAGGTGGAAGAGTTAGTAGGGGGGGAGAGAATGGAGTTTAAAACCAACTACAAAGCTGGGTGGCAGAGCAACGGCAATGAGAATGAATGTAAGGTTATCAAAGACTTATTCAGTGGCAACATAACATTCCTTTTTCTTATGGCATTTTTGCATATATAAATAATCAAAAAGCATCTATTCCCTTTGTTAATAAATGGATAGGCTGGGTGTTTGCCCACAGTAAACACTGTAATGAATTTGTTAGTTATTTATTGCTAGTAAGTTTGTTATGGTAGTTAGTTGGTTATTTTGGTTAATTAGTTATTTTGACACTATTGTGACAGTGTTTACCATCAGCAAACAGGAAAAATTTTTAAAAACAAAGAAAATATTAAGGTTTTAATAAGCAATTTACCCTAATCTATCTTCTTTAGACATTTGATTAAGATCAGACTAGCAATTTTTTGATGCAGCATTGCCATTTAGAATTGAAGGGTAAATGAATGGATATATATTCAAGCACTTGGAAAAACTCTAAGGTAAAAAGAACAAGGAATATGACAATTGTCAATGAATAAGTCTTTGGTGACCATACATACATCCTCATTGCTGTTGCTCTGCCTCCCAACTTTGTAGTTGGTTTGAAACTCCATTCTCCCCCCCCTACTATCTCTTCCACCTCAACTCCACAACTTCTAATTCCTTGTCTTTACCCACATATACTCCTATCCTGCCCCTGCTCTTCCTTTCACTCGAACTCTACCCCACACCTTTTCTCTACAACTCCACATTCTGTGGGTTCTTGCAATGTTGAAATAGATGCCATGCATCAGAACTAAGATAAGTCTGTTTTTAGTCTTCAACCTAATCTCGCAAAACTACATTTTCATTGGTCGCCAGAGTTACTGGTTACAATTAAGTAGTTACCAATTTTTCACTGTCTGGCTATTAAGTTTACAGTCCACAGAGTAAGCATTTCGCCCTGATCGTTTTAAAATTTCCTTTAATTATTTTCCTAGTCAGTTAAAAGATGAAAATATTCAATAGTGAGAAAAGACGATGGTTTTACCATTGTATGTTGGAAAAGTATAAGTGCGATAAATACAATATGTCACTTCTGGCCATGAGGATTGAGCAACTTGCTGGAATGGGCCACAATTTGATATCGAAAGATATGATTCAAAATAGCTCCCCATTCTAATTCACTGTACTGCATTAAGAGAGAGCAGAAGTGCAACACCAAGCTCTAAATAATATTTCTTAGATATCTTTAATTAACATTAAATTCTTTCCAATGAATTCAAATCAATAAATTCCAACCAAAAAAACGAAACCAAAAGTTTTATCTCAAATTCGAAACACCAATGAAGAAATTAAAACTAAATGTCTTCCAAAAATATGAATACTAGAGTTTAAAAAATTTCACATCAAGATAATGCAAACAAATTGTGAACAGAAAATCTAACCAAAGCCAACATTAATGACTTTAAATCAAGAGAACGGACCAGCATCAACAGTATGAACCAATCTTGACGGTCTAGTCAAAAATTAAACGGGACAAACCAATTCTGAGTGTGATTGGATAAGAGGAAACCAATCAAACAAGAGTGAAACTGATATTTCACAAAAAATTCATTCATAAGGAACACGTAGATAATGCAAACTCATAAAAATCAAGACTATACACTAAGAACATTTTAATAAGGAAATAAAAGGTTTCCATTGGAGAATCAGAGCTAAATGCAAAGAAAAAACTGTGATCTGAATAAAAGTAAAAGAACAATACTCCTACCACAGAACCGTCAGATTACCTTCTTATCCTTACATCTTGAAATAAAAGGAACAATAAACAATTACTCTTCTGATTTTTCTTATGTCACTATTCTGGTTTACCCACCAGTCATATAGAGATGCCTTAATTACAGGTATTTCATTCCTAAGGAATAAATGACGAATGCAATGAATGCGTTGGAAAGATATATGGAGCACAAGAACCAGCAAAAAAACTCTTCATCAACCACAAATGCCAAAATAAAACCAAGAAACTTCAACTAAAAATTAAGAACCTCATACAATATCATCATAAATTTCAAGATGGCGACTAAGCTTGTTTTGGTTTGTAGCTACTGCAAAAATATGGTTAAAAAAACAGGTATTTTGGTGGACTGCAACGGAGAATGCGGAAGAAAATTTCACAGAAAGTGTATAGGAATGGAGGCAAGTGAAGGGAGTGAGGACAATAAGAAGAGAGATATGGAAAATTGGATTTGTGAAAGGTGTGAGGTGACGATGCAAGCACATGGCAGTACATCCGACCATGAAAAGGTAAACACAATAGTTTTGCGCCTTTTAAATGATCTGAAAGACTCCAACGATAAAGTTTTTACATTATTATTAGATCATTCCGGTGCAAAAGCTGAAATTGCCTCGTTAAAGACTAAATTAGAGTTCTTACGGAAGCATGGTGCGAACAAATGTGAATCGAATTCATCTTATGCACAAGTGTTAAGTGAAAAAACTAAACCTAAAATTGAAAATGAATTAAGTGATAATTTTCCACCTAAGAGCCAAGGCGAAATTCTTGTTGTAAGGGCCAAGGATAGAGAAAAAAATAATTCTTTAAATGTTTTAAAACAAGTGAAGGCGAAAGTTTCCCATGATCAAAAAAAAGACTTCATCAGTGAAATTAAAGGAAATAAACAAGGAGATGTGATAATTCAATGCGAAAACGCAGAAAGCAAGGAAAAGCTTAAGGATGTGCTTTCGGAATCCATGGGTCCTGAATTTACGATAAAAGAACCTGGCAACGTCTTTCCGCGAATGAAAATCATCGGTGTCACCCACGAAGACATACAAGGTATGACAAACGTGGACCTAGTAAGTAGCATTAAAATCTTGAACAATTTGAAAGACGATAATCATATTGATATTGTTCATGTGAGTAAAGTGTATGAAAGTGGCTTCTGCAGTATTATAATTCAATGTGACAGTGTTACGCATAGTTTACTTTCGAGTAGAGGAAAGATTAAGGTCGAATTTAATTACTGCAGAGTCTTTGACCGCCTAAATATTATAACATGTAATAAGTGTCAACAATACGGGCATATCATCAAATATTGTAAAAACAATCAAGCCTGCTCCTATTGTGCTGGTGAGCACAGTTATGCTGAATGTTGTAGTGCATTCAAATGTCGTATTAACTGTAGCAAATCAAATCAAAAATTTGGTTTGCAACTTGGTACAGACCATACATCTTATGATAGAAGCTGTCCAATATACCAAAAAAGATGCCTGAGTGCTAAAAGAAGATATCATGATTCATAGCGTTTAAAGTTATATGGTGCCTCATCTAATATAATACTTTATGTTAATATTCAGGGCATCATAAAGAAAAAAAGCGAGATAGTGAACTTATCTTTGGTTTCTGGAAGACCAGCTCTCTTGTGTTTCAGTGAAGTCCACGTGACCAATGATATTCTGCAGCAGGAGATTATAATGGATGGTTATAATTATGAAGTGTGCCTGTCCCATAGTAAACATACAGGTGGGTGCATCATGTATATCAGGAATGACATTAAGTATGAAGTTGTGGAAAATAGATCTGTAAATTTAAGTGTATGGATTTTAGGTGTGCAAATCAGGACTTCAAAGGGTGTATTCTATGTTTACACTATCTATAGATCACCTGCATCATCTGTTATTGAATTTATAAATTTTCTTGAGGATTGGTGTGAAAATGTTGTGACCAAAAATATTAAGGTCATCATAATTGGCGACTTCAACATTAATATTAAGAAAAATTCTACGTACTCCTCCAAGTTAATGAGTGTGGTTGATAGCTATGGTATGAGACAATTTGTAAAGGACTTCACCAGAGTAACAATGGAGAGTAAAACCCCGATTGATTTAGTGATATCAAACCAAAAAAGATTAATTGTGACAAAACCTGATATAGCAAAAATTAGTGATCATGATTTACTTGCAATTGAATGTGAATTCTTTAATGTTAAAGAATTAAATCAACCTACTGAGGCGCCTAGGGAAATCAGGTTATGGAAAAATGTTCAGATGAAAGACCTTAGTAATTTCCTAAAGAACTGTAATTGGGAAGGGAAGGATCTAAATGATATGTCAGATATTTTCGTAAGAAATCTTTCTTGTGCTGTAAAGAAATTTGTACCTGTAAAAGTGGTTCACCAGAACAAAAGTAAAGACCTTCCTTGGTTTACAAATGAGGTAAAAAATGCATGTAATCTTAGAAATTTGGCTTACAACAAAGCAAAACTAACTGATGATGAAAGTGATTGGAGAATATATAAGTTGTTAAGGAATCAATGTGGTAGTATGATGGACAAAGAAAAAAAGAAATATTTTGAAAGTGAAATTGATAAATCAAAATATGATATGAAACAGATGTGGAAAACTATAAATTTTCTAGATGGAAATAGAGGCACAAAAACTGATAACTTAAAAGTACATATTGAAGGTGATGAGTCCTTGTCTGAGAATAATCGCTTGAATAATTTTTATGTTAATAGTGTCTCGGATATTGTTAATTCCATTCCAAAGATTTCTGAGATTGAAGAAGACACCATGAGGGAAATTTCCTTCATACCTGCTACCGAATGCTTGTTTGAATTCAAAATGATAGATTTACCTAAATTGTATGAAATTGTTTGTTCCATGAAAACTAAGAAAGGAGAACCTGATCACATAACTGCTAACTTAATAACTGAAACTTTCAATGAGTGTGGGCACTTACTGCTTAGGATAATAAATTTGTCAATTGAAGAAGGTACTTTTCCTGAGTCATGGAAAACATCTCTTGTAATACCTGTTCCTAAGATTAGTAATCCTTCTGATGTACATGACTTGAGACCAATCAACTGTCTACCTATTTATGAAAAAATTTTAGAAGTAGTACTTCATGAACAAATGATCAACTTTGTGGAGAGTAATGATATATTGTGTACAAAGCAATCTGGATTTAGGAAGACGTTTTCTTGTGAAACTGCTATTCAGCTTGTTTTAACTAAATGGCGCACAATGGCTAATGAGGGTAAAGTTACTATTGCTGTCATGCTAGACTTCAAAAGGGCTTTTGAGACTAAAGATAGAGATCTACTTCTAGAGAAATTAGCAAAATATGGTTTTGGAAATGGAGCAGTTAAACTCATAAAAAGCTACCTTAGTAACAGGAAACAGAAAACTAAGCTTAATGATTCAACATCTGATGAAATTTATAATGAGTTTGGTATTCCTCAAGGGGCAATTATGGGGCCCTTACTTTTTATTTTGTATATAAATGATCTTGTTCTACATCTGAATAATGTATTTGTTAATCCTTTTGCTGATGATACATTGATATCTGCATCAGAAAACACGTATGAAGAGGCTTGTTGCAAAATAAATTCTGCTCTTGCTTGCTTGAACACCTGGTTGAAATATAATAAGCTTAAGTTAAACATGGACAAGTCTAAATGTATCCTAATAACACCATCACCACAAAAGAAGAAGATTATTCTTGATAACCATAGCAAACCTGCAATACAGATTGATGGATTTATTCTTGACTTCGTGGATGTAATAAAATATTTAGGAATTATGATTGACTCCCATTTAAATTTTAAAGGACATGTAGATTACATTGTCAGAAAAACTGGCAAGAAGATTGGTTACTTAGGAAGAATTAGCAGATATTTAAGTCCTCAGACAAAAATCCTAATTTACAAAACAATCATATCTCCTCATTTTGATCATTGTTCGTCAGTTTTATATGGGATCTGCAATCAAGAAATGAAAAAACTCCAAAAACTTCAAAATAGAGCAATGAGGGTATTCCTTAAATGTTGTAAATTTACACCTATTAAATCCATGTTAAAAGCTCTTCAGTGGACATCCATGGAAGAGAGAATTTCACTTCAAGTTTAGATTTAGTCCATAAAATGGTTTACAAAAGAGTGCCATACTACCTATATCAGGAATTGAAATTTACCCACAGTCACCACCACTATAGTACAAGACAAACTTTTGACTTAAAAATAAAAAGACATCATACGAAATTTTCTAGAAAATCAATACTGTGTGACGGTTTTCGTTTGTTCAACAGTCTCCCTGAATGGGTTCGAAAAATTGAAAATAGTAAAATATTCAGAAGGGAATGTATAAGGTTTGTGAAAGGAACAAGGGAATAGAAATTTAAATTGTGATAATAAATCGTGATTATAAAAAATAAATTTAAATTTATCTTGTGAGATGCATATGGTGTTTTTATTCCTTGAAAGTTACATATGTGTATGGTGGACGAGGCAATTTGCTGAGATTTCAGAAAATGAAAACTATGATATTTAAAGAGCAAGAACAAAAATACAGCCATTTTCTAGTTTTTCTTTATCAAACCGATTTACAAAAGGACCTTCGTTTGTGGTGATCAAGATGATGAAGAAACCGAGTCGAGGAAGGGGATTATTTTAGATGGACACGAAGAATATTAGAGGGTACATTACCGCGTGCACCCCTATTTCTCCTGCTGAACAATCAACGAATGCAAACACACACTTACAAAAGACCCTAAGGTAGTATTGTTTCAGATGTTTTCATTCAATATAAATTGAGTCTTGATGTAGTGTTTTGGTGTTTGAATACTTTACTGTGTGTGTACCGATATGTGTTATCTGTATAACTTACCCTTGGGTTGCTGAAGGAATACATAAAGGTAAGCCATATTATAACCGATGGTAATTCAAAAAATATGACTTCCAAGTTTCAATAGCTTTTCTTTTGGTTTTAGGTAATCAGCTGCACAATCTGACAATTTTGCAGGCAGAAAAGAATATTTTCAATTGGATTCTTCAGCCACCATCAAAAGACTACTACGTTAACTAAATAAGAGAGCCCCTGACACTGGCAATTGTGTTTTGCATCAGGGAGTTGAAAAAAATATGCCAACGAGCTAAACAAAAAGAAATAAACCATTGCCGCAGGACCTTCCTACGTCATTAGGGTCAGGAATAGGATTTGCATTCTTCTAGAGAACTTGTTTTGAAAAAAGGTTTTCCTCTCAAAAAAAGAGGGAAAATCAACTAGTGTTACACAAGTGACGATGAAGCTCTTTTTTCTAATGCTGTAAAAAGAGTGTTCCTCACATTATGATGAAGTATTTGTTTTGCACTTTAAGAGAAAAACAATTACTTATCCCACTTCCAATTCTAAAAAGAGCATTTATCAAAAGAAACCCTACCTGCTATCTTGGATTACTACCGATCAACCAAATGCATCTGTGTTTGGCTACCGAGATGTCCACTACCACTCAGTGCTTGTGAGTATGCAATTCAAAAACTAGAAAACACAGCAAATCCTCTCTAGAACAAAGAGATAATCCCCATATATGTTTGCCTCATTTTGATGACAGCTGAGACTGTTTCATCTCGGTACAAAGAGACAGTACTTCAGACCAACCCAGATTTCCAAAATAAAACAAAAACTATAGCCATCTGCCACAGGTGACAGAGTGCAATATGTGATTCTGAGTGAACACGTGGAAAGTTTACTATTATTCCACTTCACAGGGTCAATAATTCATTTAAATTTAGATATATTTCGTCCCATTGAATCACCCATTTGCTTTATGTATGAGGAGAACAAAGTAGGGGCACCAATTCTGCTTTAAGTGGAGTGGCATCACATGCAAATATTCTTAAGGAATTATCAGCATCACAATACTTCTGGCCATGAGGATTGAGCAACTTGCTGGAATGGGCCACAATTTGATATCGAAAGATCGAATTCCAAATAGCTCCCCGTTCCAATTCACTGTACTGCATAAAGAGAGAGCAGAAGTGCAACACCTAGCTCTAAATAATATTTCTTAGATATCTTTAATTAACATTAAATTCTTTCCAATGAATTCAAATCAATAAATTCCAACCAAAAAAACGAAACAAAAAGTTTTATCTCAAATTCGAAACACCAATGAAGAAATTAAAACTAAATGTCTTCCAAAAATATGAATACTAGAGTTTAAAAAATTTCACATCAAGATAATGCAAACAAATTGTGAACAGAAAATCTAACCAAAGCCAACATTAATGACTTTAAATCAAGAGAACGGACCAGCATCAACAGTATGAACCAATCTTGACGGTCTAGTCAAAAATTAAACGGGACAAACCAATTCTGAGTGTGATTGGATAAGAGGAAACCAATCAAACAAGAGTGAAACTGATATTTCACAAAAAATTCATTCATAAGGAACACGTAGATAATGCAAACTCATAAAAATCAAGACTATACACTAAGAACATTTTAATAAGGAAATAAAAGGTTTCCATTGGAGAATCAGAGCTAAATGCAAAAAAAAAACTGTGATCTGAATAAAAGTAAAAGAACAATACTCCTACCACAGAACCGTCAGATTACCTTCTTATCCTTACATCTTGAAATAAAAGGAACAATAAACAATTACTCTTCTGATTTTTCTTATGTCACTATTCTGGTTTACCCACCAGTCATATAGAGATGCCTTAATTACAGGTATTTCATTCCTAAGGAATAAATGACGAATGCAATGAATGCGTTGGAAAGATATATGGAGCACAAGAACCAGCAAAAAAAACTCTTCATCAACCACAAATGCCAAAATAAAACCAAGAAACTTCAACTAAAAATTAAGAACCTCATACAATATCATCATAAACAAATACCAAACAACACAAATAACAACAAAAACATAATAAATCTTTAAAATGAACAATTTCCAAACAAGAAGCAGCCCTTCTATCCAAAGGACTCAAATATAACCCTCCCTTACAATAAACCAACCATTGAAGAAACTATTGCAGACATACTCCCCACATACAAACTAGCAAAATGGTTGAATCAACAATACAAACAATCGCCTATGCAACAAGATTCAAATATAAAAAACACAAACCATTTAATGGATATTCTAAAAAATATTAACTTAACTGAAAACGAAAGATTAGTATCCTTCGATGTGAAAAATTTATTCCCCAGTATCCCACTAAAAACATCACTTGTATTCCTTGAACATTGGCTTCTTACACACAAGATACCCCCTGAAAACACACAGGAATACATCCTGTTAACAAAAACATGAACACTAATTATTTTCATATCAACAACACTCACTACAGACAAACCAATGGTACAACAATGGGCAATTGCTTATCACCTTCCCTTGCAAATAACCTCATGACATATTTTGAAAACCAATGCAGAACCAATTTTGAATATTTCCCAATGATATGGTTAAGATACTTTGATGACATTCTCACAAACTTCGTTATTTCCATAAAGAACATCCCTAATTTTTTACGGACATTGAATTCTCAATTGGAACCCTAAAATTTACCGTTAAAGAAGAAGAAAATAAAAGCCTACCATTTTTAATTTAAAAATCATCAGACAAGATAAAAAATTATTATGCAACATTTATCAAAAACCAACCCATAATGATATGTACGTACCACACAACTCCAACCTTCACATCACACAAAAACTGACCCCTTTCCATTCAATGATCAACAGATTACTATCCATTCCAAAGAACGAAAAGGACTTCAAAAAAGAACAAAAATACATTGAAAATGTCGCCACACAAAATATATATGGAACAGAAACCATCCACAACATCTTAAGAAATCAAAAACACAGACAAAATTAAAACAACACACCACATTATCAAACGAAACCGAATAAACAAAAAAGTTTGTTGAACTTCCATATTCACCAGGCCTCACCAACAAATGACAGCAAACTTTTTCAAAACATCAAATGCAACCTGTTTTCATCAATAATAACAGTTTAAAAAATTTACTTACAAACCCTATAGATAACATTCCCATTACTCAAAAATCCGGTATTTATGAAATAACGTGTAAAGGATGCAACAATAGTTACATTGGAAAAAGTAACTAAAAATAGAAACAAGGTTTGAAGAGCATACTGCACACTTCAGAAATAACAGATTAAATAAATCAAGCTTTGCATTACACATCCAAATATGCAACCACCCCATACACCTAGAAAATTTGAAAATGCTCAAAACTGTTCGAAAGAATTCAAAACTTGACACTTTCAAAACCATATTCATACACAAACCACAATTGAATAGCGACCGAGGCCCAATTCCTCCCTAACCATTGTTTACACCCATTCCACCATCCTCCACCCAGGTAAAATTACAATCGCACACAAACAACCCCCATCTGACAGAGACCCTGCAGAGGAGCCAGAAGAGGCTCACAGGTCTCCTGAGTTACCCCCCTGTGGTACTCTTAACCCAGGACTGTTGGGAGCAACCTGCAGATGAGCCATCCTATGGCTCTCAGAGTTCCAGCGAAGGGAAACCAAATCAGGAAGGTTTCCACATAGGTATACATACAGCCGCAGTAACATACCAAAATCAGTCCAGCAGTGCTACTGAAGAGGAGAGCATAGCTCTCAAAATGCACATATAGCGCCATGGTGACTTGTGTGTTCCCTGCAACGTTGGACCTCATCGCAGCAGAGGAAATACACCAAAGGTTAGTTAACTTTTTTGTTCTTACCTTTTATACGGTTTAGGAGTGTATAATATTTCAAACACATTGTAATGCCTCCCCCTCATTTTTAAGTTCTTCCATTCTTGGCCTACCATGGCACTCACCACTGAGAAATGTTAATGTTTTCAAGAAACCCGTGAGATTTTGATCTACTACTATATCCCACCCATGAAGAGCTGCTTTTGCTGCCCCTTCTCATTTTCAATTATGCCTAAATGTGCAGGGACTTGAGTACCTTGACCTTCCTGTCTTATAGCAGGGATGCATTTCCAGGGCTAAAGCATGGAATGTAGAACGCTGTGTGAAGTGTTGCAGTGCACTCCTGCAGTCTGTAGACCTTCACTGCAAATTTGCTGCAGAGACATTATTTCGACACAATGCGTAACTTACGGGTAAAATTTTCAAATCATCTTATTTCATCTCAATTTCAATCTGCCTTTCTCATACGACCAAAAATGTTTCTTCATGCTTTTCATTTTCATCCGAGTGCAGTGAATTTTCTACATTTTAATACCTACATGCAGTACTGCAGCTGAACACAAGAGCCCCTTCACGAAGATGGCTGGGTGTAAAAATATGCTTAAAAGGCATGTTTGTGGCAGATATAGTAAGATTATTTAAAATGCCTATGTGACTATCTGAAGCATTGTAAAAATTAAGGTGAAACATGAGTGCTACAGTGAGCAAAATGTGTCGCATTGCTGTCGAAGCAGTGGCCCTCGGATCTCCAGTACATGAAAAAGCTGCTCTTTCAATGGAAGAATGAAAATAGCTGTGGCAATACAGAATCTGAACAAGTGGGAGAAGGCAAGACACTAGTCTGATGACCTGGTGGAAAACTGCAGGAGTGCAAGAAGAATCTTCAACAATTCAATGCAGGCAAGGGGTTCTGAGCGACATTCAAGGTGCAGGTGGGAGCCTAGATTATACAGGACCTGTCCCCTAATTGCATTTGCAACAGTTTAAGATGAAAAACACGGCTGTTTAGATGCTGCATCTTGTATGCGATTTCATTTATGCAACTCCACCTGTGTGAAAAGCAACTGCACCTGCAACACCCCGATTCGATTTTGATCCATCAGGGAAAATTGGTCTCTATTCACCATAGTCTGAATGTATCTTATTTTTCATCTTACCTATGTAATGACAGATGTCTTCTATAGTAGTTAAGTTTGGTTTACAGGTGCTTCAACGTCTAAGGTATTTGCAGCTGCAATAATACATTTTCTTTCTTTGGCAAGTCACACTAAAAATTGGTAACGTGTATTCATTTGTCAATGCAATTCCTAAATTCTTATCATGACTTCAAGGGTGCATCAGGGTGAATAGACGTCTATAAGGAGGTACAAGTCAATGAATTTTTATAAACCAGACATTGTCCAGCTTGGAGCACACTAAAGCAGAATACACTGCAGGCATTGAGACTCTGCCTACTGCCCATGAGTAGACGTCTTGAAATGCTCAGAAGTCTAAAGCATGCGTCTTTTGGATCATCAACCCCATCCCTGACAAGTATATATATAGTATTGGGATAAAACTGAATGCAAAGCAGAAGGTCATTTCGATCTCTGACAATGACGAAGATTTTATTCCTCAATACATTTCTAGTGGGTCTGACGATTCAGATGAAACCAGCATGGAAGGTAAGCAGTAATTTATATTTATTTCCATTTTCTATGAAGTTGGGAAACAAAGCTGCCAAAATAAACAATATATATTTACCAGATGTCACAATCTCATGAATCCGTGGTCATGCTCGTGAGGAATTGTTGCCTCCAGAAAATCTCCATCAACAAAACGATTTCATCCTCAACAGATGACTGCGGTGGTGAAGACGATGGAGGAAATACAACCACAGTGGGCGATGATGACTCTTCAGGAACGCTTGTGTCAGCTGATGGAATTCAAACGAAACTGCTGAAGATAGAGTAACACATACCTGGTAGGCGTGCAAACCAAATATACTTAGAGAAGCACCCAGACCTATAGGACACGTGATAATCCTATGAGTGCATGGCGATTATATATCGAAATGTTTATACTCACTCGCATTAAGGTATGTACAATTGAGGAAGCACGCAGGCAAAATAATATAGATTTTAGTTTTTCCAATGATGAAGAGCTAGATGCATGTGTTGCCATATTCTACTACTGCAGAAAATCAGGCACAAATGGTCACTCTATTGATAGTATTTGGTCAAACTACTGGGGAATACCATTTTGTAAAACGAGGATGTCTAGGAACCATTTTGTAAACATTTTGAATCATGTAAGATTTGACAAGAAGTCTAATCTAATCATTCCCAGCGACTCAAAACTGGCAAGTTTGCTCTCTTTTCCCTCTCCTCTAACTGGAAAAAGGATATCCTAACCTTTGAACATCACAGGGGAAAGTTGCAGGGACACCTTCCTGAGAAATAAAAATACAATTTCACAAATTTTTTGTCTCTTCTTTTAAGATTGGGTACTTCTTGGATGGCCCACATAGTTTTCTTCAGTATTCTACTAAGATCATTACGGCAGTTTTAAAGTTCAAAAAATGCATCCTTAAAAAGGCTTCCTACTTAAAAGGACAGCTTGATACTGACCAAATGCTTCAACCTGCATTCAAGAAGGACGCTACGGATTCTTCATACCATTTTCGGTGGTTTGTACAATCATATATGATGATGTGTGTGTGTTGATCAGCTGGGCATTGTAAATTAGTGGCTGGAATGCTCGCAGCAAGTCTATGAAATTGCATGGTAATTCAATGTGTCTCAAGAACAAATGCATAATTCGAGAAAGGGAGGAATTCCAATACATCAGACTGAAAGCCAAACTGAGGAAGAGATACAATGTGTGCTCTTTTGCCTCTCATATGAATTGAAGCCTAAGCTAGAGAAACAGTTTAACAATGGCAAATGTGTGTGGAGGGTTTGAAATGAGATGTGCCTGAGCACTGCTCTGACCAGAACATCAATTCAAGTCACTCTGCACCACAACAAAAATTCTCATCATTCAACAAGCAAAAATATCCAACCCTAAATAATTCAATACTATGCAGCTAATGATAGTGCAAATTAGTTTGCTGGCCAAACACAAAAAATTGAAACTTTAATTGTAACACCTAAATAAATGATCAGACCAACTCTTAAACAACAACACCGATTACATAAACAAGCTTAGAAGGAATAACGGTATTTATAGATATAAGGCACAGCAGACGATCATGGTTTGGATTCATGGCATGTTCTCAAGATGCAAACATTGCAAGAACTCACAGAATGTGGAGTTGTAGAGAAAAGGTGTGGGGTAGAGTTCGAGTGAAAGGAAGAGCAGGGGCAGGATAGGAGTATATGTGGGTAAAGACAAGGAATTAGAAGTTGAGGAGTTGAGGTGGAAGAGATAGTAGGGGGGGAGAGAATGGAGTTTAAAACCAACTACAAAGCTGGGTGGCAGAGCAACGGCAATGAGAATGAATGTAAGGTTATCAAAGACTTATTCAGTGGCAACATAACATTCCTTTTTCTTATGGCATTTTTGCATATATAAATAATCAAAAAGCATCTATTCCCTTTGTTAATAAATGGATAGGCTGGGTGTTTGCCCACAGTAAACACTGTAATGAATTTGTTAGTTATTTATTGCTAGTAAGTTTGTTATGGTAGTTAGTTGGTTATTTTGGTTAATTAGTTATTTTGACACTATTGTGACAGTGTTTACCATCAGCAAACAGGAAAAATTTTTAAAAACAAAGAAAATATTAAGGTTTTAATAAGCAATTTACCCTAATCTATCTTCTTTAGACATTTGATTAAGATCAGACTAGCAATTTTTTGATGCAGCATTGCCATTTAGAATTGAAGGGTAAATGAATGGATATATATTCAAGCACTTGGAAAAACTCTAAGGTAAAAAGAACAAGGAATATGACAATTGTCAATGAATAAGTCTTTGGTGACCATACATACATCCTCATTGCTGTTGCTCTGCCTCCCAACTTTGTAGTTGGTTTGAAACTCCATTCTCCCCCCCCTACTATCTCTTCCACCTCAACTCCACAACTTCTAATTCCTTGTCTTTACCCACATATACTCCTATCCTGCCCCTGCTCTTCCTTTCACTCGAACTCTACCCCACACCTTTTCTCTACAACTCCACATTCTGTGGGTTCTTGCAATGTTGAAATAGATGCCATGCATCAGAACTAAGATAAGTCTGTTTTTAGTCTTCAACCTAATCTCGCAAAACTACATTTTCATTGGTCGCCAGAGTTACTGGTTACAATTAAGTAGTTACCAATTTTTCACTGTCTGGCTTTTAAGTTTACAGTCCACAGAGTAAGCATTTTGCCCTGATCGTTTTAAAATTTCCTTTAATTATTTTCCTAGTCAGTTAAAAGATGAAAATATTCAATAGTGAGAAAAGACGATGGTTTTACCATTGTATGTTGGAAAAGTATAAGTGCGATAAATACAATATGTCACTTCTGGCCATGAGGATTGAGCAACTTGCTGGAATGGGCCACAATTTGATATCGAAAGATATGATTCAAAATAGCTCCCCATTCTAATTCACTGTACTGCATTAAGAGAGAGCAGAAGTGCAACACCAAGCTCTAAATAA
Source organism: Pachydiplax longipennis (assembly GCA_036926295.1). Lineage (NCBI taxonomy): Eukaryota > Metazoa > Arthropoda > Insecta > Odonata > Libellulidae > Pachydiplax > Pachydiplax longipennis. The sequence goes on along the minus strand of JAVFKF010000024.1, from coordinate 3,174,318 downwards.
TATTTCTTAGATATCTTTAATTAACATTAAATTCTTTCCAATGAATTCAAATCAATAAATTCCAACCAAAAAAACGAAACCAAAAGTTTTATCTCAAATTCGAAACACCAATGAAGAAATTAAAACTAAATGTCTTCCAAAAATATGAATACTAGAGTTTAAAAAATTTCACATCAAGATAATGCAAACAAATTGTGAACAGAAAATCTAACCAAAGCCAACATTAATGACTTTAAATCAAGAGAACGGACCAGCATCAACAGTATGAACCAATCTTGACGGTCTAGTCAAAAATTAAACGGGACAAACCAATTCTGAGTGTGATTGGATAAGAGGAAACCAATCAAACAAGAGTGAAACTGATATTTCACAAAAAATTCATTCATAAGGAACACGTAGATAATGCAAACTCATAAAAATCAAGACTATACACTAAGAACATTTTAATAAGGAAATAAAAGGTTTCCATTGGAGAATCAGAGCTAAATGCAAAGAAAAAACTGTGATCTGAATAAAAGTAAAAGAACAATACTCCTACCACAGAACCGTCAGATTACCTTCTTATCCTTACATCTTGAAATAAAAGGAACAATAAACAATTACTCTTCTGATTTTTCTTATGTCACTATTCTGGTTTACCCACCAGTCATATAGAGATGCCTTAATTACAGGTATTTCATTCCTAAGGAATAAATGACGAATGCAATGAATGCGTTGGAAAGATATATGGAGCACAAGAACCAGCAAAAAAACTCTTCATCAACCACAAATGCCAAAATAAAACCAAGAAACTTCAACTAAAAATTAAGAACCTCATACAATATCATCATAAATTTCAAGATGGCGACTAAGCTTGTTTTGGTTTGTAGCTACTGCAAAAATATGGTTAAAAAAACAGGTATTTTGGTGGACTGCAACGGAGAATGCGGAAGAAAATTTCACAGAAAGTGTATAGGAATGGAGGCAAGTGAAGGGAGTGAGGACAATAAGAAGAGAGATATGGAAAATTGGATTTGTGAAAGGTGTGAGGTGACGATGCAAGCACATGGCAGTACATCCGACCATGAAAAGGTAAACACAATAGTTTTGCGCCTTTTAAATGATCTGAAAGACTCCAACGATAAAGTTTTTACATTATTATTAGATCATTCCGGTGCAAAAGCTGAAATTGCCTCGTTAAAGACTAAATTAGAGTTCTTACGGAAGCATGGTGCGAACAAATGTGAATCGAATTCATCTTATGCACAAGTGTTAAGTGAAAAAACTAAACCTAAAATTGAAAATGAATTAAGTGATAATTTTCCACCTAAGAGCCAAGGCGAAATTCTTGTTGTAAGGGCCAAGGATAGAGAAAAAAATAATTCTTTAAATGTTTTAAAACAAGTGAAGGCGAAAGTTTCCCATGATCAAAAAAAAGACTTCATCAGTGAAATTAAAGGAAATAAACAAGGAGATGTGATAATTCAATGCGAAAACGCAGAAAGCAAGGAAAAGCTTAAGGATGTGCTTTCGGAATCCATGGGTCCTGAATTTACGATAAAAGAACCTGGCAACGTCTTTCCGCGAATGAAAATCATCGGTGTCACCCACGAAGACATACAAGGTATGACAAACGTGGACCTAGTAAGTAGCATTAAAATCTTGAACAATTTGAAAGACGATAATCATATTGATATTGTTCATGTGAGTAAAGTGTATGAAAGTGGCTTCTGCAGTATTATAATTCAATGTGACAGTGTTACGCATAGTTTACTTTCGAGTAGAGGAAAGATTAAGGTCGAATTTAATTACTGCAGAGTCTTTGACCGCCTAAATATTATAACATGTAATAAGTGTCAACAATACGGGCATATCATCAAATATTGTAAAAACAATCAAGCCTGCTCCTATTGTGCTGGTGAGCACAGTTATGCTGAATGTTGTAGTGCATTCAAATGTCGTATTAACTGTAGCAAATCAAATCAAAAATTTGGTTTGCAACTTGGTACAGACCATACATCTTATGATAGAAGCTGTCCAATATACCAAAAAAGATGCCTGAGTGCTAAAAGAAGATATCATGATTCATAGCGTTTAAAGTTATATGGTGCCTCATCTAATATAATACTTTATGTTAATATTCAGGGCATCATAAAGAAAAAAAGCGAGATAGTGAACTTATCTTTGGTTTCTGGAAGACCAGCTCTCTTGTGTTTCAGTGAAGTCCACGTGACCAATGATATTCTGCAGCAGGAGATTATAATGGATGGTTATAATTATGAAGTGTGCCTGTCCCATAGTAAACATACAGGTGGGTGCATCATGTATATCAGGAATGACATTAAGTATGAAGTTGTGGAAAATAGATCTGTAAATTTAAGTGTATGGATTTTAGGTGTGCAAATCAGGACTTCAAAGGGTGTATTCTATGTTTACACTATCTATAGATCACCTGCATCATCTGTTATTGAATTTATAAATTTTCTTGAGGATTGGTGTGAAAATGTTGTGACCAAAAATATTAAGGTCATCATAATTGGCGACTTCAACATTAATATTAAGAAAAATTCTACGTACTCCTCCAAGTTAATGAGTGTGGTTGATAGCTATGGTATGAGACAATTTGTAAAGGACTTCACCAGAGTAACAATGGAGAGTAAAACCCCGATTGATTTAGTGATATCAAACCAAAAAAGATTAATTGTGACAAAACCTGATATAGCAAAAATTAGTGATCATGATTTACTTGCAATTGAATGTGAATTCTTTAATGTTAAAGAATTAAATCAACCTACTGAGGCGCCTAGGGAAATCAGGTTATGGAAAAATGTTCAGATGAAAGACCTTAGTAATTTCCTAAAGAACTGTAATTGGGAAGGGAAGGATCTAAATGATATGTCAGATATTTTCGTAAGAAATCTTTCTTGTGCTGTAAAGAAATTTGTACCTGTAAAAGTGGTTCACCAGAACAAAAGTAAAGACCTTCCTTGGTTTACAAATGAGGTAAAAAATGCATGTAATCTTAGAAATTTGGCTTACAACAAAGCAAAACTAACTGATGATGAAAGTGATTGGAGAATATATAAGTTGTTAAGGAATCAATGTGGTAGTATGATGGACAAAGAAAAAAAGAAATATTTTGAAAGTGAAATTGATAAATCAAAATATGATATGAAACAGATGTGGAAAACTATAAATTTTCTAGATGGAAATAGAGGCACAAAAACTGATAACTTAAAAGTACATATTGAAGGTGATGAGTCCTTGTCTGAGAATAATCGCTTGAATAATTTTTATGTTAATAGTGTCTCGGATATTGTTAATTCCATTCCAAAGATTTCTGAGATTGAAGAAGACACCATGAGGGAAATTTCCTTCATACCTGCTACCGAATGCTTGTTTGAATTCAAAATGATAGATTTACCTAAATTGTATGAAATTGTTTGTTCCATGAAAACTAAGAAAGGAGAACCTGATCACATAACTGCTAACTTAATAACTGAAACTTTCAATGAGTGTGGGCACTTACTGCTTAGGATAATAAATTTGTCAATTGAAGAAGGTACTTTTCCTGAGTCATGGAAAACATCTCTTGTAATACCTGTTCCTAAGATTAGTAATCCTTCTGATGTACATGACTTGAGACCAATCAACTGTCTACCTATTTATGAAAAAATTTTAGAAGTAGTACTTCATGAACAAATGATCAACTTTGTGGAGAGTAATGATATATTGTGTACAAAGCAATCTGGATTTAGGAAGACGTTTTCTTGTGAAACTGCTATTCAGCTTGTTTTAACTAAATGGCGCACAATGGCTAATGAGGGTAAAGTTACTATTGCTGTCATGCTAGACTTCAAAAGGGCTTTTGAGACTAAAGATAGAGATCTACTTCTAGAGAAATTAGCAAAATATGGTTTTGGAAATGGAGCAGTTAAACTCATAAAAAGCTACCTTAGTAACAGGAAACAGAAAACTAAGCTTAATGATTCAACATCTGATGAAATTTATAATGAGTTTGGTATTCCTCAAGGGGCAATTATGGGGCCCTTACTTTTTATTTTGTATATAAATGATCTTGTTCTACATCTGAATAATGTATTTGTTAATCCTTTTGCTGATGATACATTGATATCTGCATCAGAAAACACGTATGAAGAGGCTTGTTGCAAAATAAATTCTGCTCTTGCTTGCTTGAACACCTGGTTGAAATATAATAAGCTTAAGTTAAACATGGACAAGTCTAAATGTATCCTAATAACACCATCACCACAAAAGAAGAAGATTATTCTTGATAACCATAGCAAACCTGCAATACAGATTGATGGATTTATTCTTGACTTCGTGGATGTAATAAAATATTTAGGAATTATGATTGACTCCCATTTAAATTTTAAAGGACATGTAGATTACATTGTCAGAAAAACTGGCAAGAAGATTGGTTACTTAGGAAGAATTAGCAGATATTTAAGTCCTCAGACAAAAATCCTAATTTACAAAACAATCATATCTCCTCATTTTGATCATTGTTCGTCAGTTTTATATGGGATCTGCAATCAAGAAATGAAAAAACTCCAAAAACTTCAAAATAGAGCAATGAGGGTATTCCTTAAATGTTGTAAATTTACACCTATTAAATCCATGTTAAAAGCTCTTCAGTGGACATCCATGGAAGAGAGAATTTCACTTCAAGTTTAGATTTAGTCCATAAAATGGTTTACAAAAGAGTGCCATACTACCTATATCAGGAATTGAAATTTACCCACAGTCACCACCACTATAGTACAAGACAAACTTTTGACTTAAAAATAAAAAGACATCATACGAAATTTTCTAGAAAATCAATACTGTGTGACGGTTTTCGTTTGTTCAACAGTCTCCCTGAATGGGTTCGAAAAATTGAAAATAGTAAAATATTCAGAAGGGAATGTATAAGGTTTGTGAAAGGAACAAGGGAATAGAAATTTAAATTGTGATAATAAATCGTGATTATAAAAAATAAATTTAAATTTATCTTGTGAGATGCATATGGTGTTTTTATTCCTTGAAAGTTACATATGTGTATGGTGGACGAGGCAATTTGCTGAGATTTCAGAAAATGAAAACTATGATATTTAAAGAGCAAGAACAAAAATACAGCCATTTTCTAGTTTTTCTTTATCAAACCGATTTACAAAAGGACCTTCGTTTGTGGTGATCAAGATGATGAAGAAACCGAGTCGAGGAAGGGGATTATTTTAGATGGACACGAAGAATATTAGAGGGTACATTACCGCGTGCACCCCTATTTCTCCTGCTGAACAATCAACGAATGCAAACACACACTTACAAAAGACCCTAAGGTAGTATTGTTTCAGATGTTTTCATTCAATATAAATTGAGTCTTGATGTAGTGTTTTGGTGTTTGAATACTTTACTGTGTGTGTACCGATATGTGTTATCTGTATAACTTACCCTTGGGTTGCTGAAGGAATACATAAAGGTAAGCCATATTATAACCGATGGTAATTCAAAAAATATGACTTCCAAGTTTCAATAGCTTTTCTTTTGGTTTCAGGTAATCAGCTGCACAATCTGACAATTTTGCAGGCAGAAAAGAATATTTTCAATTGGATTCTTCAGCCACCATCAAAAGACTACTACGTTAACTAAATAAGAGAGCCCCTGACACTGGCAATTGTGTTTTGCATCAGGGAGTTGAAAAAAATATGCCAACGAGCTAAACAAAAAGAAATAAACCATTGCCGCAGGACCTTCCTACGTCATTAGGGTCAGGAATAGGATTTGCATTCTTCTAGAGAACTTGTTTTGAAAAAAGGTTTTCCTCTCAAAAAAAGAGGGAAAATCAACTAGTGTGACACAAGTGACGATGAAGCTCTTTTTTCTAATGCTGTAAAAAGAGTGTTCCTCACATTATGATGAAGTATTTGTTTTGCACTTTAAGAGAAAAACAATTACTTATCCCACTTCCAATTCTAAAAAGAGCATTTATCAAAAGAAACCCTACCTGCTTTCTTGGATTACTACCGATCAACCAAATGCATCTGTGTTTGGCTACCGAGATGTCCACTACCACTCAGTGCTTGTGAGTATGCAATTCAAAAACTAGAAAACACAGCAAATCCTCTCTAGAACAAAGAGATAATCCCCATATATGTTTGCCTCATTTTGATGACAGCTGAGACTGTTTCATCTCGGTACAAAGAGACAGTACTTCAGACCAACCCAGATTTCCAAAATAAAACAAAAACTATAGCCATCTGCCACAGGTGACAGAGTGCAATATGTGATTCTGAGTGAACACGTGGAAAGTTTACTATTATTCCACTTCACAGGGTCAATAATTCATTTAAATTTAGATATATTTCGTCCCATTGAATCACCCATTTGCTTTATGTATGAGGAGAACAAAGTAGGGGCACCAATTCTGCTTTAAGTGGAGTGGCATCACATGCAAATATTCCTAAGGAATTATCAGCATCACAATACTTCTGGCCATGAGGATTGAGCAACTTGCTGGAATGGGCCACAATTTGATACCGAAAGATCGAATTCCAAATAGCTCCCCGTTCCAATTCACTGTACTGCATAAAGAGAGAGCAGAAGTGCAACACCTAGCTCTAAATAATATTTCTTAGATATCTTTAATTAACATTAAATTCTTTCCAATGAATTCAAATCAATAAATTCCAACCAAAAAAACGAAACCAAAAGTTTTATCTCAAATTCGAAACACCAATGAAGAAATTAAAACTAAATGTCTTCCAAAAATATGAATACTAGAGTTTAAAAAATTTCACATCAAGATAATGCAAACAAATTGTGAACAGAAAATCTAACCAAAGCCAACATTAATGACTTTAAATCAAGAGAACGGACCAGCATCAACAGTATGAACCAATCTTGACGGTCTAGTCAAAAATTAAACGGGACAAACCAATTCTGAGTGTGATTGGATAAGAGGAAACCAATCAAACAAGAGTGAAACTGATATTTCACAAAAAATTCATTCATAAGGAACACGTAGATAATGCAAACTCATAAAAATCAAGACTATACACTAAGAACATTTTAATAAGGAAATAAAAGGTTTCCATTGGAGAATCAGAGCTAAATGCAAAGAAAAAACTGTGATCTGAATAAAAGTAAAAGAACAATACTCCTACCACAGAACCGTCAGATTACCTTCTTATCCTTACATCTTGAAATAAAAGGAACAATAAACAATTACTCTTCTGATTTTTCTTATGTCACTATTCTGGTTTACCCACCAGTCATATAGAGATGCCTTAATTACAGGTATTTCATTCCTAAGGAATAAATGACGAATGCAATGAATGCGTTGGAAAGATATATGGAGCACAAGAACCAGCAAAAAAACTCTTCATCAACCACAAATGCCAAAATAAAACCAAGAAACTTCAACTAAAAATTAAGAACCTCATACAATATCATCATAAATTTCAAGATGGCGACTAAGCTTGTTTTGGTTTGTAGCTACTGCAAAAATATGGTTAAAAAAACAGGTATTTTGGTGGACTGCAACGGAGAATGCGGAAGAAAATTTCACAGAAAGTGTATAGGAATGGAGGCAAGTGAAGGGAGTGAGGACAATAAGAAGAGAGATATGGAAAATTGGATTTGTGAAAGGTGTGAGGTGACGATGCAAGCACATGGCAGTACATCCGACCATGAAAAGGTAAACACAATAGTTTTGCGCCTTTTAAATGATCTGAAAGACTCCAACGATAAAGTTTTTACATTATTATTAGATCATTCCGGTGCAAAAGCTGAAATTGCCTCGTTAAAGACTAAATTAGAGTTCTTACGGAAGCATGGTGCGAACAAATGTGAATCGAATTCATCTTATGCACAAGTGTTAAGTGAAAAAACTAAACCTAAAATTGAAAATGAATTAAGTGATAATTTTCCACCTAAGAGCCAAGGCGAAATTCTTGTTGTAAGGGCCAAGGATAGAGAAAAAAATAATTCTTTAAATGTTTTAAAACAAGTGAAGGCGAAAGTTTCCCATGATCAAAAAAAAGACTTCATCAGTGAAATTAAAGGAAATAAACAAGGAGATGTGATAATTCAATGCGAAAACGCAGAAAGCAAGGAAAAGCTTAAGGATGTGCTTTCGGAATCCATGGGTCCTGAATTTACGATAAAAGAACCTGGCAACGTCTTTCCGCGAATGAAAATCATCGGTGTCACCCACGAAGACATACAAGGTATGACAAACGTGGACCTAGTAAGTAGCATTAAAATCTTGAACAATTTGAAAGACGATAATCATATTGATATTGTTCATGTGAGTAAAGTGTATGAAAGTGGCTTCTGCAGTATTATAATTCAATGTGACAGTGTTACGCATAGTTTACTTTCGAGTAGAGGAAAGATTAAGGTCGAATTTAATTACTGCAGAGTCTTTGACCGCCTAAATATTATAACATGTAATAAGTGTCAACAATACGGGCATATCATCAAATATTGTAAAAACAATCAAGCCTGCTCCTATTGTGCTGGTGAGCACAGTTATGCTGAATGTTGTAGTGCATTCAAATGTCGTATTAACTGTAGCAAATCAAATCAAAAATTTGGTTTGCAACTTGGTACAGACCATACATCTTATGATAGAAGCTGTCCAATATACCAAAAAAGATGCCTGAGTGCTAAAAGAAGATATCATGATTCATAGCGTTTAAAGTTATATGGTGCCTCATCTAATATAATACTTTATGTTAATATTCAGGGCATCATAAAGAAAAAAAGCGAGATAGTGAACTTATCTTTGGTTTCTGGAAGACCAGCTCTCTTGTGTTTCAGTGAAGTCCACGTGACCAATGATATTCTGCAGCAGGAGATTATAATGGATGGTTATAATTATGAAGTGTGCCTGTCCCATAGTAAACATACAGGTGGGTGCATCATGTATATCAGGAATGACATTAAGTATGAAGTTGTGGAAAATAGATCTGTAAATTTAAGTGTATGGATTTTAGGTGTGCAAATCAGGACTTCAAAGGGTGTATTCTATGTTTACACTATCTATAGATCACCTGCATCATCTGTTATTGAATTTATAAATTTTCTTGAGGATTGGTGTGAAAATGTTGTGACCAAAAATATTAAGGTCATCATAATTGGCGACTTCAACATTAATATTAAGAAAAATTCTACGTACTCCTCCAAGTTAATGAGTGTGGTTGATAGCTATGGTATGAGACAATTTGTAAAGGACTTCACCAGAGTAACAATGGAGAGTAAAACCCCGATTGATTTAGTGATATCAAACCAAAAAAGATTAATTGTGACAAAACCTGATATAGCAAAAATTAGTGATCATGATTTACTTGCAATTGAATGTGAATTCTTTAATGTTAAAGAATTAAATCAACCTACTGAGGCGCCTAGGGAAATCAGGTTATGGAAAAATGTTCAGATGAAAGACCTTAGTAATTTCCTAAAGAACTGTAATTGGGAAGGGAAGGATCTAAATGATATGTCAGATATTTTCGTAAGAAATCTTTCTTGTGCTGTAAAGAAATTTGTACCTGTAAAAGTGGTTCACCAGAACAAAAGTAAAGACCTTCCTTGGTTTACAAATGAGGTAAAAAATGCATGTAATCTTAGAAATTTGGCTTACAACAAAGCAAAACTAACTGATGATGAAAGTGATTGGAGAATATATAAGTTGTTAAGGAATCAATGTGGTAGTATGATGGACAAAGAAAAAAAGAAATATTTTGAAAGTGAAATTGATAAATCAAAATATGATATGAAACAGATGTGGAAAACTATAAATTTTCTAGATGGAAATAGAGGCACAAAAACTGATAACTTAAAAGTACATATTGAAGGTGATGAGTCCTTGTCTGAGAATAATCGCTTGAATAATTTTTATGTTAATAGTGTCTCGGATATTGTTAATTCCATTCCAAAGATTTCTGAGATTGAAGAAGACACCATGAGGGAAATTTCCTTCATACCTGCTACCGAATGCTTGTTTGAATTCAAAATGATAGATTTACCTAAATTGTATGAAATTGTTTGTTCCATGAAAACTAAGAAAGGAGAACCTGATCACATAACTGCTAACTTAATAACTGAAACTTTCAATGAGTGTGGGCACTTACTGCTTAGGATAATAAATTTGTCAATTGAAGAAGGTACTTTTCCTGAGTCATGGAAAACATCTCTTGTAATACCTGTTCCTAAGATTAGTAATCCTTCTGATGTACATGACTTGAGACCAATCAACTGTCTACCTATTTATGAAAAAATTTTAGAAGTAGTACTTCATGAACAAATGATCAACTTTGAGGAGAGTAATGATATATTGTGTACAAAGCAATCTGGATTTAGGAAGACGTTTTCTTGTGAAACTGCTATTCAGCTTGTTTTAACTAAATGGCGCACAATGGCTAATGAGGGTAAAGTTACTATTGCTGTCATGCTAGACTTCAAAAGGGCTTTTGAGACTAAAGATAGAGATCTACTTCTAGAGAAATTAGCAAAATATGGTTTTGGAAATGGAGCAGTTAAACTCATAAAAAGCTACCTTAGTAACAGGAAACAGAAAACTAAGCTTAATAATTCAACATCTGATGAAATTTATAATGAGTTTGGTATTCCTCAAGGGGCAATTATGGGGCCCTTACTTTTTATTTTGTATATAAATGATCTTGTTCTACATCTGAATAATGTATTTGTTAATCCTTTTGCTGATGATACATTGATATCTGCATCAGAAAACACGTATGAAGAGGCTTGTTGCAAAATAAATTCTGCTCTTGCTTGCTTGAACACCTGGTTGAAATATAATAAGCTTAAGTTAAACATGGACAAGTCTAAATGTATCCTAATAACACCATCACCACAAAAGAAGAAGATTATTCTTGATAACCATAGCAAACCTGCAATACAGATTGATGGATTTATTCTTGACTTCGTGGATGTAATAAAATATTTAGGAATTATGATTGACTCCCATTTAAATTTTAAAGGACATGTAGATTACATTGTCAGAAAAACTGGCAAGAAGATTGGTTACTTAGGAAGAATTAGCAGATATTTAAGTCCTCAGACAAAAATCCTAATTTACAAAACAATCATATCTCCTCATTTTGATCATTGTTCGTCAGTTTTATATGGGATCTGCAATCAAGAAATGAAAAAACTCCAAAAACTTCAAAATAGAGCAATGAGGGTATTCCTTAAATGTTGTAAATTTACACCTATTAAATCCATGTTAAAAGCTCTTCAGTGGACATCCATGGAAGAGAGAATTTCACTTCAAGTTTAGATTTAGTCCATAAAATGGTTTACAAAAGAGTGCCATACTACCTATATCAGGAATTGAAATTTACCCACAGTCACCACCACTATAGTACAAGACAAACTTTTGACTTAAAAATAAAAAGACATCATACGAAATTTTCTAGAAAATCAATACTGTGTGACGGTTTTCGTTTGTTCAACAGTCTCCCTGAATGGGTTCGAAAAATTGAAAATAGTAAAATATTCAGAAGGGAATGTATAAGGTTTGTGAAAGGAACAAGGGAATAGAAATTTAAATTGTGATAATAAATCGTGATTATAAAAAATAAATTTAAATTTATCTTGTGAGATGCATATGGTGTTTTTATTCCTTGAAAGTTACATATGTGTATGGTGGACGAGGCAATTTGCTGAGATTTCAGAAAATGAAAACTATGATATTTAAAGAGCAAGAACAAAAATACAGCCATTTTCTAGTTTTTCTTTATCAAACCGATTTACAAAAGGACCTTCGTTTGTGGTGATCAAGATGATGAAGAAACCGAGTCGAGGAAGGGGATTATTTTAGATGGACACGAAGAATATTAGAGGGTACATTACCGCGTGCACCCCTATTTCTCCTGCTGAACAATCAACGAATGCAAACACACACTTACAAAAGACCCTAAGGTAGTATTGTTTCAGATGTTTTCATTCAATATAAATTGAGTCTTGATGTAGTGTTTTGGTGTTTGAATACTTTACTGTGTGTGTACCGATATGTGTTATCTGTATAACTTACCCTTGGGTTGCTGAAGGAATACATAAAGGTAAGCCATATTATAACCGATGGTAATTCAAAAAATATGACTTCCAAGTTTCAATAGCTTTTCTTTTGGTTTCAGGTAATCAGCTGCACAATCTGACAATTTTGCAGGCAGAAAAGAATATTTTCAATTGGATTCTTCAGCCACCATCAAAAGACTACTACGTTAACTAAATAAGAGAGCCCCTGACACTGGCAATTGTGTTTTGCATCAGGGAGTTGAAAAAAATATGCCAACGAGCTAAACAAAAAGAAATAAACCATTGCCGCAGGACCTTCCTACGTCATTAGGGTCAGGAATAGGATTTGCATTCTTCTAGAGAACTTGTTTTGAAAAAAGGTTTTCCTCTCAAAAAAAGAGGGAAAATCAACTAGTGTTACACAAGTGACGATGAAGCTCTTTTTTCTAATGCTGTAAAAAGAGTGTTCCTCACATTATGATGAAGTATTTGTTTTGCACTTTAAGAGAAAAACAATTACTTATCCCACTTCCAATTCTAAAAAGAGCATTTATCAAAAGAAACCCTACCTGCTTTCTTGGATTACTACCGATCAACCAAATGCATCTGTGTTTGGCTACCGAGATGTCCACTACCACTCAGTGCTTGTGAGTATGCAATTCAAAAACTAGAAAACACAGCAAATCCTCTCTAGAACAAAGAGATAATCCCCATATATGTTTGCCTCATTTTGATGACAGCTGAGACTGTTTCATCTCGGTACAAAGAGACAGTACTTCAGACCAACCCAGATTTCCAAAATAAAACAAAAACTATAGCCATCTGCCACAGGTGACAGAGTGCAATATGTGATTCTGAGTGAACACGTGGAAAGTTTACTATTATTCCACTTCACAGGGTCAATAATTCATTTAAATTTAGATATATTTCGTCCCATTGAATCACCCATTTGCTTTATGTATGAGGAGAACAAAGTAGGGGCACCAATTCTGCTTTAAGTGGAGTGGCATCACATGCAAATATTCTTAAGGAATTATCAGCATCACAATACTTCTGGCCATGAGGATTGAGCAACTTGCTGGAATGGGCCACAATTTGATATCGAAAGATCGAATTCCAAATAGCTCCCCGTTCCAATTCACTGTACTGCATAAAGAGAGAGCAGAAGTGCAACACCTAGCTCTAAATAATATTTCTTAGATATCTTTAATTAACATTAAATTCTTTCCAATGAATTCAAATCAATAAATTCCAACCAAAAAAACGAAACAAAAAGTTTTATCTCAAATTCGAAACACCAATGAAGAAATTAAAACTAAATGTCTTCCAAAAATATGAATACTAGAGTTTAAAAAATTTCACATCAAGATAATGCAAACAAATTGTGAACAGAAAATCTAACCAAAGCCAACATTAATGACTTTAAATCAAGAGAACGGACCAGCATCAACAGTATGAACCAATCTTGACGGTCTAGTCAAAAATTAAACGGGACAAACCAATTCTGAGTGTGATTGGATAAGAGGAAACCAATCAAACAAGAGTGAAACTGATATTTCACAAAAAATTCATTCATAAGGAACACGTAGATAATGCAAACTCATAAAAATCAAGACTATACACTAAGAACATTTTAATAAGGAAATAAAAGGTTTCCATTGGAGAATCAGAGCTAAATGCAAAGAAAAAACTGTGATCTGAATAAAAGTAAAAGAACAATACTCCTACCACAGAACCATCAGATTACCTTCTTATCCTTACATCTTGAAATAAAAGGAACAATAAACAATTACTCTTCTGATTTTTCTTATGTCACTATTCTGGTTTACCCACCAGTCATATAGAGATGCCTTAATTACAGGTATTTCATTCCTAAGGAATAAATGACGAATGCAATGAATGCGTTGGAAAGATATATGGAGCACAAGAACCAGCAAATAAACTCTTCATCAACCACAAATGCCAAAATAAAACCAAGAAACTTCAACTAAAAATTAAGAACATCATACAATATCATCATAAACAAATACCAAACAACACAAATAACAACAAAAACATAATAAATCTTTAAAATGAACAATTTCCAAACAAGAAGCAGCCCTTCTATCCAAAGGACTCAAATATAACCCTCCCTTACAATAAACCAACCATTGAAGAAACTATTGCAGACATACTCCCCACATACAAACTAGCAAAATGGTTGAATCAACAATACAAACAATCGCCTATGCAACAAGATTCAAATATAAAAAACACAAACCATTTAATGGATATTCTAAAAAATATTAACTTAACTGAAAACGAAAGATTAGTATCCTTCGATGTGAAAAATTTATTCCCCAGTATCCCACTAAAAACATCACTTGTATTCCTTGAACATTGGCTTCTTACACACAAGATACCCCCTGAAAACACACAGGAATACATCCTGTTAACAAAAACATGAACACTAACTATTTTCATATCAACAACACTCACTACAGACAAACCAATGGTACAACAATGGGAAATGGAATGCGAACAATGGAAACCGAATAAACAAAAAAGTTCGTTCAACTTCCATATTCACCAGGTCTCACCAACAAATGACAGCAAACTTTTTCAAAACATCAAATGCAACCTGTTTTCATCAATAATAACAGTTTAAAAAATTTACTTACAAACCCTATAGATAACATTCCCATTACTCAAAAATCCAGTATTTATGAAATAACGTGTAAAGGATGCAACAATAGTTACATTGGAAAAAGTAACTAAAAATAGAAACAAGGTTTGAAGAGCATACTGCACACTTTAGAAATAACAGATTAAATAAATCAAGCTTTGCATTACACATCCAAATATGCAACCATCCCATACACCTAGAAAATTTGAAAATGCTCAAAACTGTTCGAAAGAATTCAAAACTTGACACTTTCAAAACCATATTCATACACAAACCACAATTGAATAGCGACCGAGGCCCAATTCCTCCCTCACCATTGTTTACCCCCTTTCCACCATCCTCCACCCAGGTAAAATTACAATCGCACACAAACAACCCCCATCTGACAGAGACCCTGCAGAGGAGCCAGAAGAGGCTCACAGGTCTCCTGAGTTACCCCCCTGTGGTACTCTTAACCCAGGACTGTTGGGAGCAACCTGCAGATGAGCCATCCTATGGCTCTCAGAGTTCCAGCGAAGGGAAACCAAATCAGGAAGGTTTCCACATAGGTATACATACAGCCGCAGTAACATACCAAAATCAGTCCAGCAGTGCTACTGAAGAGGAGAGCATAGCTCTCAAAATGCACATATAGCGCCATGGTGACTTGTGTGTTCCCTGCAACGTTGGACCTCATCGCAGCAGAGGAAATACACCAAAGGTTAGTTAACTTTTTTGTTCTTACCTTTTATACGGTTTAGGAGTGTATAATATTTCAAACACATTGTAATGCCTCCCCCTCATTTTTAAGTTCTTCCATTCTTGGCCTACCATGGCACTCACCACTGAGAAATGTTAATGTTTTCAAGAAACCCGTGAGATTTTGATCTACTACTATATCCCACCCATGAAGAGCTGCTTTTGCTGCCCCTTCTCATTTTCAATTATGCCTAAATGTGCAGGGACTTGAGTACCTTGACCTTCCTGTCTTATAGCAGGGATGCATTTCCAGGGCTAAAGCATGGAATGTAGAACGCTGTGTGAAGTGTTGCAGTGCACTCCTGCAGTCTGTAGACCTTCACTGCAAATTTGCTGCAGAGACATTATTTCGACACAATGCGTAACTTACGGGTAAAATTTTCAAATCATCTTATTTCATCTCAATTTCAATCTGCCTTTCTCATACGACCAAAAATGTTTCTTCATGCTTTTCATTTTCATCCGAGTGCAGTGAATTTTCTACATTTTAATACCTACATGCAGTACTGCAGCTGAACACAAGAGCCCCTTCACGAAGATGGCTGGGTGTAAAAATATGCTTAAAAGGCATGTTTGTGGCAGATATAGTAAGATTATTTAAAATGCCTATGTGACTATCTGAAGCATTGTAAAAATTAAGGTGAAACATGAGTGCTACAGTGAGCAAAATGTGTCGCATTGCTGTCGAAGCAGTGGCCCTCGGATCTCCAGTACATGAAAAAGCTGCTCTTTCAATGGAAGAATGAAAATAGCTGTGGCAATACAGAATCTGAACAAGTGGGAGAAGGCAAGACACTAGTCTGATGACCTGGTGGAAAACTGCAGGAGTGCAAGAAGAATCTTCAACAATTCAATGCAGGCAAGGGGTTCTGAGCGACATTCAAGGTGCAGGTGGGAGCCTAGATTATACAGGACCTGTCCCCTAATTGCATTTGCAACAGTTTAAGATGAAAAACACGGCTGTTTAGATGCTGCATCTTGTATGCGATTTCATTTATGCAACTCCACCTGTGTGAAAAGCAACTGCACCTGCAACACCCCGATTCGATTTTGATCCATCAGGGAAAATTGGTCTCTATTCACCATAGTCTGAATGTATCTTATTTTTCATCTTACCTATGTAATGACAGATGTCTTCTATAGTAGTTAAGTTTGGTTTACAGGTGCTTCAACGTCTAAGGTATTTGCAGCTGCAATAATACATTTTCTTTCTTTGGCAAGTCACACTAAA
Source organism: Pachydiplax longipennis (assembly GCA_036926295.1). Taxonomy (NCBI): domain Eukaryota; kingdom Metazoa; phylum Arthropoda; class Insecta; order Odonata; family Libellulidae; genus Pachydiplax; species Pachydiplax longipennis. The sequence goes on along the minus strand of JAVFKF010000024.1, from coordinate 3,157,660 downwards.
AATTGGTAACGTGTATTCATTTGTCAATGCAATTCCTAAATTCTTATCATGACTTCAAGGGTGCATCAGGGTGAATAGACGTCTATAAGGAGGTACAAGTCAATGAATTTTTATAAACCAGACATTGTCCAGCTTGGAGCACACTAAAGCAGAATACACTGCAGGCATTGAGACTCTGCCTACTGCCCATGAGTAGACGTCTTGAAATGCTCAGAAGTCTAAAGCATGCGTCTTTTGGATCATCAACCCCATCCCTGACAAGTATATATATAGTATTGGGATAAAACTGAATGCAAAGCAGAAGGTCATTTCGATCTCTGACAATGACGAAGATTTTATTCCTCAATACATTTCTAGTGGGTCTGACGATTCAGATGAAACCAGCATGGAAGGTAAGCAGTAATTTATATTTATTTCCATTTTCTATGAAGTTGGGAAACAAAGCTGCCAAAATAAACAATATATATTTACCAGATGTCACAATCTCATGAATCCGTGGTCATGCTCGTGAGGAATTGTTGCCTCCAGAAAATCTCCATCAACAAAACGATTTCATCCTCAACAGATGACTGCGGTGGTGAAGACGATGGAGGAAATACAACCACAGTGGGCGATGATGACTCTTCAGGAACGCTTGTGTCAGCTGATGGAATTCAAACGAAACTGCTGAAGATAGAGTAACACATACCTGGTAGGCGTGCAAACCAAATATACTTAGAGAAGCACCCAGACCTATAGGACACGTGATAATCCTATGAGTGCATGGCGATTATATATCGAAATGTTTATACTCACTCGCATTAAGGTATGTACAATTGAGGAAGCACGCAGGCAAAATAATATAGATTTTAGTTTTTCCAATGATGAAGAGCTAGATGCATGTGTTGCCATATTCTACTACTGCAGAAAATCAGGCACAAATGGTCACTCTATTGATAGTATTTGGTCAAACTACTGGGGAATACCATTTTGTAAAACGAGGATGTCTAGGAACCATTTTGTAAACATTTTGAATCATGTAAGATTTGACAAGAAGTCTAATCTAATCATTCCCAGCGACTCAAAACTGGCAAGTTTGCTCTCTTTTCCCTCTCCTCTAACTGGAAAAAGGATATCCTAACCTTTGAACATCACAGGGGAAAGTTGCAGGGACACCTTCCTGAGAAATAAAAATACAATTTCACAAATTTTTTGTCTCTTCTTTTAAGATTGGGTACTTCTTGGATGGCCCACATAGTTTTCTTCAGTATTCTACTAAGATCATTACGGCAGTTTTAAAGTTCAAAAAATGCATCCTTAAAAAGGCTTCCTACTTAAAAGGACAGCTTGATACTGACCAAATGCTTCAACCTGCATTCAAGAAGGACGCTACGGATTCTTCATACCATTTTCGGTGGTTTGTACAATCATATATGATGATGTGTGTGTGTTGATCAGCTGGGCATTGTAAATTAGTGGCTGGAATGCTCGCAGCAAGTCTATGAAATTGCATGGTAATTCAATGTGTCTCAAGAACAAATGCATAATTCGAGAAAGGGAGGAATTCCAATACATCAGACTGAAAGCCAAACTGAGGAAGAGATACAATGTGTGCTCTTTTGCCTCTCATATGAATTGAAGCCTAAGCTAGAGAAACAGTTTAACAATGGCAAATGTGTGTGGAGGGTTTGAAATGAGATGTGCCTGAGCACTGCTCTGACCAGAACATCAATTCAAGTCACTCTGCACCACAACAAAAATTCTCATCATTCAACAAGCAAAAATATCCAACCCTAAATAATTCAATACTATGCAGCTAATGATAGTGCAAATTAGTTTGCTGGCCAAACACAAAAAATTGAAACTTTAATTGTAACACCTAAATAAATGATCAGACCAACTCTTAAACAACAACACCGATTACATAAACAAGCTTAGAAGGAATAACGGTATTTATAGATATAAGGCACAGCAGACGATCATGGTTTGGATTCATGGCATGTTCTCAAGATGCAAACATTGCAAGAACTCACAGAATGTGGAGTTGTAGAGAAAAGGTGTGGGGTAGAGTTCGAGTGAAAGGAAGAGCAGGGGCAGGATAGGAGTATATGTGGGTAAAGACAAGGAATTAGAAGTTGAGGAGTTGAGGTGGAAGAGATAGTAGGGGGGGAGAGAATGGAGTTTAAAACCAACTACAAAGCTGGGTGGCAGAGCAACGGCAATGAGAATGAATGTAAGGTTATCAAAGACTTATTCAGTGGCAACATAACATTCCTTTTTCTTATGGCATTTTTGCATATATAAATAATCAAAAAGCATCTATTCCCTTTGTTAATAAATGGATAGGCTGGGTGTTTGCCCACAGTAAACACTGTAATGAATTTGTTAGTTATTTATTGCTAGTAAGTTTGTTATGGTAGTTAGTTGGTTATTTTGGTTAATTAGTTATTTTGACACTATTGTGACAGTGTTTACCATCAGCAAACAGGAAAAATTTTTAAAAACAAAGAAAATATTAAGGTTTTAATAAGCAATTTACCCTAATCTATCTTCTTTAGACATTTGATTAAGATCAGACTAGCAATTTTTTGATGCAGCATTGCCATTTAGAATTGAAGGGTAAATGAATGGATATATATTCAAGCACTTGGAAAAACTCTAAGGTAAAAAGAACAAGGAATATGACAATTGTCAATGAATAAGTCTTTGGTGACCATACATACATCCTCATTGCTGTTGCTCTGCCTCCCAACTTTGTAGTTGGTTTGAAACTCCATTCTCCCCCCCCTACTATCTCTTCCACCTCAACTCCACAACTTCTAATTCCTTGTCTTTACCCACATATACTCCTATCCTGCCCCTGCTCTTCCTTTCACTCGAACTCTACCCCACACCTTTTCTCTACAACTCCACATTCTGTGGGTTCTTGCAATGTTGAAATAGATGCCATGCATCAGAACTAAGATAAGTCTGTTTTTAGTCTTCAACCTAATCTCGCAAAACTACATTTTCATTGGTCGCCAGAGTTACTGGTTACAATTAAGTAGTTACCAATTTTTCACTGTCTGGCTATTAAGTTTACAGTCCACAGAGTAAGCATTTCGCCCTGATCGTTTTAAAATTTCCTTTAATTATTTTCCTAGTCAGTTAAAAGATGAAAATATTCAATAGTGAGAAAAGACGATGGTTTTACCATTGTATGTTGGAAAAGTATAAGTGCGATAAATACAATATGTCACTTCTGGCCATGAGGATTGAGCAACTTGCTGGAATGGGCCACAATTTGATATCGAAAGATATGATTCAAAATAGCTCCCCATTCTAATTCACTGTACTGCATTAAGAGAGAGCAGAAGTGCAACACCAAGCTCTAAATAATATTTCTTAGATATCTTTAATTAACATTAAATTCTTTCCAATGAATTCAAATCAATAAATTCCAACCAAAAAAACGAAACCAAAAGTTTTATCTCAAATTCGAAACACCAATGAAGAAATTAAAACTAAATGTCTTCCAAAAATATGAATACTAGAGTTTAAAAAATTTCACATCAAGATAATGCAAACAAATTGTGAACAGAAAATCTAACCAAAGCCAACATTAATGACTTTAAATCAAGAGAACGGACCAGCATCAACAGTATGAACCAATCTTGACGGTCTAGTCAAAAATTAAACGGGACAAACCAATTCTGAGTGTGATTGGATAAGAGGAAACCAATCAAACAAGAGTGAAACTGATATTTCACAAAAAATTCATTCATAAGGAACACGTAGATAATGCAAACTCATAAAAATCAAGACTATACACTAAGAACATTTTAATAAGGAAATAAAAGGTTTCCATTGGAGAATCAGAGCTAAATGCAAAGAAAAAACTGTGATCTGAATAAAAGTAAAAGAACAATACTCCTACCACAGAACCGTCAGATTACCTTCTTATCCTTACATCTTGAAATAAAAGGAACAATAAACAATTACTCTTCTGATTTTTCTTATGTCACTATTCTGGTTTACCCACCAGTCATATAGAGATGCCTTAATTACAGGTATTTCATTCCTAAGGAATAAATGACGAATGCAATGAATGCGTTGGAAAGATATATGGAGCACAAGAACCAGCAAAAAAACTCTTCATCAACCACAAATGCCAAAATAAAACCAAGAAACTTCAACTAAAAATTAAGAACCTCATACAATATCATCATAAATTTCAAGATGGCGACTAAGCTTGTTTTGGTTTGTAGCTACTGCAAAAATATGGTTAAAAAAACAGGTATTTTGGTGGACTGCAACGGAGAATGCGGAAGAAAATTTCACAGAAAGTGTATAGGAATGGAGGCAAGTGAAGGGAGTGAGGACAATAAGAAGAGAGATATGGAAAATTGGATTTGTGAAAGGTGTGAGGTGACGATGCAAGCACATGGCAGTACATCCGACCATGAAAAGGTAAACACAATAGTTTTGCGCCTTTTAAATGATCTGAAAGACTCCAACGATAAAGTTTTTACATTATTATTAGATCATTCCGGTGCAAAAGCTGAAATTGCCTCGTTAAAGACTAAATTAGAGTTCTTACGGAAGCATGGTGCGAACAAATGTGAATCGAATTCATCTTATGCACAAGTGTTAAGTGAAAAAACTAAACCTAAAATTGAAAATGAATTAAGTGATAATTTTCCACCTAAGAGCCAAGGCGAAATTCTTGTTGTAAGGGCCAAGGATAGAGAAAAAAATAATTCTTTAAATGTTTTAAAACAAGTGAAGGCGAAAGTTTCCCATGATCAAAAAAAAGACTTCATCAGTGAAATTAAAGGAAATAAACAAGGAGATGTGATAATTCAATGCGAAAACGCAGAAAGCAAGGAAAAGCTTAAGGATGTGCTTTCGGAATCCATGGGTCCTGAATTTACGATAAAAGAACCTGGCAACGTCTTTCCGCGAATGAAAATCATCGGTGTCACCCACGAAGACATACAAGGTATGACAAACGTGGACCTAGTAAGTAGCATTAAAATCTTGAACAATTTGAAAGACGATAATCATATTGATATTGTTCATGTGAGTAAAGTGTATGAAAGTGGCTTCTGCAGTATTATAATTCAATGTGACAGTGTTACGCATAGTTTACTTTCGAGTAGAGGAAAGATTAAGGTCGAATTTAATTACTGCAGAGTCTTTGACCGCCTAAATATTATAACATGTAATAAGTGTCAACAATACGGGCATATCATCAAATATTGTAAAAACAATCAAGCCTGCTCCTATTGTGCTGGTGAGCACAGTTATGCTGAATGTTGTAGTGCATTCAAATGTCGTATTAACTGTAGCAAATCAAATCAAAAATTTGGTTTGCAACTTGGTACAGACCATACATCTTATGATAGAAGCTGTCCAATATACCAAAAAAGATGCCTGAGTGCTAAAAGAAGATATCATGATTCATAGCGTTTAAAGTTATATGGTGCCTCATCTAATATAATACTTTATGTTAATATTCAGGGCATCATAAAGAAAAAAAGCGAGATAGTGAACTTATCTTTGGTTTCTGGAAGACCAGCTCTCTTGTGTTTCAGTGAAGTCCACGTGACCAATGATATTCTGCAGCAGGAGATTATAATGGATGGTTATAATTATGAAGTGTGCCTGTCCCATAGTAAACATACAGGTGGGTGCATCATGTATATCAGGAATGACATTAAGTATGAAGTTGTGGAAAATAGATCTGTAAATTTAAGTGTATGGATTTTAGGTGTGCAAATCAGGACTTCAAAGGGTGTATTCTATGTTTACACTATCTATAGATCACCTGCATCATCTGTTATTGAATTTATAAATTTTCTTGAGGATTGGTGTGAAAATGTTGTGACCAAAAATATTAAGGTCATCATAATTGGCGACTTCAACATTAATATTAAGAAAAATTCTACGTACTCCTCCAAGTTAATGAGTGTGGTTGATAGCTATGGTATGAGACAATTTGTAAAGGACTTCACCAGAGTAACAATGGAGAGTAAAACCCCGATTGATTTAGTGATATCAAACCAAAAAAGATTAATTGTGACAAAACCTGATATAGCAAAAATTAGTGATCATGATTTACTTGCAATTGAATGTGAATTCTTTAATGTTAAAGAATTAAATCAACCTACTGAGGCGCCTAGGGAAATCAGGTTATGGAAAAATGTTCAGATGAAAGACCTTAGTAATTTCCTAAAGAACTGTAATTGGGAAGGGAAGGATCTAAATGATATGTCAGATATTTTCGTAAGAAATCTTTCTTGTGCTGTAAAGAAATTTGTACCTGTAAAAGTGGTTCACCAGAACAAAAGTAAAGACCTTCCTTGGTTTACAAATGAGGTAAAAAATGCATGTAATCTTAGAAATTTGGCTTACAACAAAGCAAAACTAACTGATGATGAAAGTGATTGGAGAATATATAAGTTGTTAAGGAATCAATGTGGTAGTATGATGGACAAAGAAAAAAAGAAATATTTTGAAAGTGAAATTGATAAATCAAAATATGATATGAAACAGATGTGGAAAACTATAAATTTTCTAGATGGAAATAGAGGCACAAAAACTGATAACTTAAAAGTACATATTGAAGGTGATGAGTCCTTGTCTGAGAATAATCGCTTGAATAATTTTTATGTTAATAGTGTCTCGGATATTGTTAATTCCATTCCAAAGATTTCTGAGATTGAAGAAGACACCATGAGGGAAATTTCCTTCATACCTGCTACCGAATGCTTGTTTGAATTCAAAATGATAGATTTACCTAAATTGTATGAAATTGTTTGTTCCATGAAAACTAAGAAAGGAGAACCTGATCACATAACTGCTAACTTAATAACTGAAACTTTCAATGAGTGTGGGCACTTACTGCTTAGGATAATAAATTTGTCAATTGAAGAAGGTACTTTTCCTGAGTCATGGAAAACATCTCTTGTAATACCTGTTCCTAAGATTAGTAATCCTTCTGATGTACATGACTTGAGACCAATCAACTGTCTACCTATTTATGAAAAAATTTTAGAAGTAGTACTTCATGAACAAATGATCAACTTTGAGGAGAGTAATGATATATTGTGTACAAAGCAATCTGGATTTAGGAAGACGTTTTCTTGTGAAACTGCTATTCAGCTTGTTTTAACTAAATGGCGCACAATGGCTAATGAGGGTAAAGTTACTATTGCTGTCATGCTAGACTTCAAAAGGGCTTTTGAGACTAAAGATAGAGATCTACTTCTAGAGAAATTAGCAAAATATGGTTTTGGAAATGGAGCAGTTAAACTCATAAAAAGCTACCTTAGTAACAGGAAACAGAAAACTAAGCTTAATAATTCAACATCTGATGAAATTTATAATGAGTTTGGTATTCCTCAAGGGGCAATTATGGGGCCCTTACTTTTTATTTTGTATATAAATGATCTTGTTCTACATCTGAATAATGTATTTGTTAATCCTTTTGCTGATGATACATTGATATCTGCATCAGAAAACACGTATGAAGAGGCTTGTTGCAAAATAAATTCTGCTCTTGCTTGCTTGAACACCTGGTTGAAATATAATAAGCTTAAGTTAAACATGGACAAGTCTAAATGTATCCTAATAACACCATCACCACAAAAGAAGAAGATTATTCTTGATAACCATAGCAAACCTGCAATACAGATTGATGGATTTATTCTTGACTTCGTGGATGTAATAAAATATTTAGGAATTATGATTGACTCCCATTTAAATTTTAAAGGACATGTAGATTACATTGTCAGAAAAACTGGCAAGAAGATTGGTTACTTAGGAAGAATTAGCAGATATTTAAGTCCTCAGACAAAAATCCTAATTTACAAAACAATCATATCTCCTCATTTTGATCATTGTTCGTCAGTTTTATATGGGATCTGCAATCAAGAAATGAAAAAACTCCAAAAACTTCAAAATAGAGCAATGAGGGTATTCCTTAAATGTTGTAAATTTACACCTATTAAATCCATGTTAAAAGCTCTTCAGTGGACATCCATGGAAGAGAGAATTTCACTTCAAGTTTAGATTTAGTCCATAAAATGGTTTACAAAAGAGTGCCATACTACCTATATCAGGAATTGAAATTTACCCACAGTCACCACCACTATAGTACAAGACAAACTTTTGACTTAAAAATAAAAAGACATCATACGAAATTTTCTAGAAAATCAATACTGTGTGACGGTTTTCGTTTGTTCAACAGACTCCCTGAATGGGTTCGAAAAATTGAAAATAGTAAAATATTCAGAAGGGAATGTATAAGGTTTGTGAAAGGAACAAGGGAATAGAAATTTAAATTGTGATAATAAATCGTGATTATAAAAAATAAATTTAAATTTATCTTGTGAGATGCATATGGTGTTTTTATTCCTTGAAAGTTACTTCTTACACACAAGATACCCCCTGAAAACACACAGGAATACATCCTGTTAACAAAAACATGAACACTAACTATTTTCATATCAACAACACTCACTACAGACAAACCAATGGTACAACAATGGGCAATCGCTTATCACCTTCCCTTGCAAATAACCTCATGACATATTTTGAAAACCAATGCAGAACCAATTTTGAATATTTCCCAATGATATGGTTAAGATACTTTGATGACATTCTCACAAACTTCGTTATTTCCATAAAGAACATCCCTAATTTTTTACGGACATTGAATTCTCAATTGGAACCCTAAAATTTACCGTTAAAGAAGAAGAAAATAAAAGCCTACCATTTTTAATTTAAAAATCATCAGACAAGATAAAAAATTATTATGCAACATTTATCAAAAACCAACCCATAATGATATGTACGTACCACACAACTCCAACCTTCACATCACACAAAAACTGACCCCTTTCCATTCAATGATCAACAGATTACTATCCATTCCAAAGAACGAAAAGGACATCAAAAAAGAACAAAAATACATTGAAAATGTCGCCACACAAAATATATATGGAACAGAAACCATCCACAACATCTTAAGAAATCAAAAACACAGACAAAATTAAAACAACACACCACATTATCAAACGAAACCGAATAAACAAAAAAGTTTGTTGAACTTCCATATTCACCAGGCCTCACCAACAAATGACAGCAAACTTTTTCAAAACATCAAATGCAACCTGTTTTCATCAATAATAACAGTTTAAAAAATTTACTTACAAACCCTATAGATAACATTCCCATTACTCAAAAATCCGGTATTTATGAAATAACGTGTAAAGGATGCAACAATAGTTACATTGGAAAAAGTAACTAAAAACAGAAACAAGGTTTGAAGAGCATACTGCACACTTCAGAAATAACAGATTAAATAAATCAAGCTTTGCATTACACATCCAAATATGCAACCACCCCATACACCTAGAAAATTTGAAAATGCTCAAAACTGTTCGAAAGAATTCAAAACTTGACACTTTCAAAACCATATTCATACACAAACCACAATTGAATAGCGACCGAGGCCCAATTCCTCCCTCACCATTGTTTACACCCATTCCACCATCCTCCACCCAGGTAAAATTACAATCTCACACAAACAACCCCCATCTGACAGAGACCCTGCAGAGGAGCCAGAAGAGGCTCACAGGTCTCCTGAGTTACCCCCTGTGGTACTCTTAACCCAGGACTGTTGGGAGCAACCTGCAGATGAGCCATCCTATGGCTCTCAGAGTTCCAGCGAAGGGAAACCAAATCAGGAAGGTTTCCACATAGGTATACATACAGCCGCAGTAACATACCAAAATCAGTCCAGCAGTGCTACTGAAGAGGAGAGCATAGCTCTCAAAATGCACATATAGCGCCATGGTGACTTGTGTGTTCCCTGCAACGTTGGACCTCATCGCAGCAGAGGAAATACACCAAAGGTTAGTTAACTTTTTTGTTCTTACCTTTTATACGGTTTAGGAGTGTATAATATTTCAAACACATTGTAATGCCTCCCCCTCATTTTTAAGTTCTTCCATTCTTGGCCTACCATGGCACTCACCACTGAGAAATGTTAATGTTTTCAAGAAACCCGTGAGATTTTGATCTACTACTATATCCCACCCATGAAGAGCTGCTTTTGCTGCCCCTTCTCATTTTCAATTATGCCTAAATGTGTAGGGACTTGAGTACCTTGACCTTCCTGTCTTATAGCAGGGATGCATTTCCAGGGCTAAAGCATGGAATGTAGAACGCTGTGTGAAGTGTTGCAGTGCACTCCTGCAGTCTGTAGACCTTCACTGCAAATTTGCTGCAGAGACATTATTTTGACACAATGCGTAACTTACGGGTAAAATTTTCAAATCATCTTATTTCATCTCAATTTCAATCTGCCTTTCTCATACGACCAAAAATGTTTCTTCATGCTTTTCATTTTCATCCGAGTGCAGTGAATTTTCTACATTTTAATACCTACATGCAGTACTGCAGCTGAACACAAGAGCCCCTTCACGAAGATGGCTGGGTGTAAAAATATGCTTAAAAGGCATGTTTGTGGCAGATATAGTAAGATTATTTAAAATGCCTATGTGACTATCTGAAGCATTGTAAAAATTAAGGTGAAACATGAGTGCTACAGTGAGCAAAATGTGTCGCATTGCTGTCGAAGCAGTGGCCCTCGGATCTCCAGTACATGAAAAAGCTGCTCTTTCAATGGAAGAATGAAAATAGCTGTGGCAATACAGAATCTGAACAAGTGGGAGAAGGCAAGACACTAGTCTGATGACCTGGTGGAAAACTGCAGGAGTGCAAGAAGAATCTTCAACAATTCAATGCAGGCAAGGGGTTCTGAGCGACATTCAAGGTGCAGGTGGGAGCCTAGATTATACAGGACCTGTCCCCTAATTGCATTTGCAACAGTTTAAGATGAAAAACACGGCTGTTTAGATGCTGCATCTTGTATGCGATTTCATTTATGCAACTCCACCTGTGTGAAAAGCAACTGCACCTGCAACACCCCGATTCGATTTTGATCCATCAGGGAAAATTGGTCTCTATTCACCATAGTCTGAATGTATCTTATTTTTCATCTTACCTATGTAATGACAGATGTCTTCTATAGTAGTTAAGTTTGGTTTACAGGTGCTTCAACGTCTAAGGTATTTGCAGCTGCAATAATACATTTTCTTTCTTTGGCAAGTCACACTAAAAATTGGTAACGTGTATTCATTTGTCAATGCAATTCCTAAATTCTTATCATGACTTCAAGGGTGCATCAGGGTGAATAGACGTCTATAAGGAGGTACAAGTCAATGAATTTTTATAAACCAGACATTGTCCAGCTTGGAGCACACTAAAGCAGAATACACTGCAGGCATTGAGACTCTGCCTACTGCCCATGAGTAGACGTCTTGAAATGCTCAGAAGTCTAAAGCATGCGTCTTTTGGATCATCAACCCCATCCCTGACGCTGACAAGTATACTTGCCCCATAATTGATCCTATACTGTCAGAGACTTAAGTCCACAGACATTGCATAGTAGGAATTAGCAAAAACATGAGAGAATGGGTCCAGTAAACAAAAGATTTACTCCCCTCTTCCCTCACTATTCTAATCTTTAACACTAATTGGTTGGATTCTCCTGTAGAATGTGGTCTCTCTTTCTCTATGAGATGCATCTGCTTGTTTTTTGCAGCAGTACAAAGAGAAATTGCCAGGAGTTGGAAGGGTTTTCCCTTCTCACTGTTGAGAATATATCTGTCTCTTTTCCATGATTCCATTCTCAGATTCTCAGTGTCCACATACATATTCTTCCTCTCTGATTGCCCTTGGAGTCAAGGTGCCATTGCAGACCATGCAAGGGTTCTTCACCCGACAACTAAACGACATTGTTTACTAGAGGTAGGAGAGAGAATTCCTTTGCAGGAGGATAGTAAGACAAAGTATGAAAAATGGGTAATGTAAGAGCGACAAATAAAATGGAACATATTCAAAAAGCCACAACCATGTGTTCTTATCCAAGGTCAATATCCTAAGGTTTCCCTTCGCCCCAGAATTTCATGTGTGTTTACCGTTACGGATGTTCCCACCACTTGGTGAGTGAATAGAATTCTCCCTCAAAACTTCAAAGCTTGCTTACTTAATCATTGTCCTCTCAAGCCAATACCACTAGCATGCATACATCTACCCTTTGCTCTTAGCATTCTTGCTCTATCATTAGAAAATTCTCACTTTATAAGTCCCTGCATTTTTTCATTAAAGCTTTCCATCTGGTGTAAATTATTTTACTCCATCTGAGATGGAGAGCGATAACAAAAGTCATCTTTCGGACGTGGAGTTTCAAGATGAAGCCTTCAAATATTCCAGATTAGAATCGATTTTCTTGGAGGACCACAATTCCAAGGATGAAGGTGAACCATCACAGGAAGAATGCATGGCCCAAATTAGATAGTACTTGCCCTCCTGCACATCCCAGATACTTTTTAGAATCGGGGGTCAACACTGAATGTTGAAGTTACTCTGGATGCCAGTTCATTACAATTCCTGGAACTTTTCTTGGATGACGGAGCAATTGGGATTATCACCACTGAAACAAACTGGTATGTAGCATAGTGTCCCCACAAGAAACCATCTATAGCTGGAAACCACAATGGAGTGACACCAGTGATGCAGAATTCATGTGTTTTTTGTCCCTCATATACTCCAGAAAGCGATTTGACCGAAGATGAAACTCTTCTTTCATATAAAGGACAACTAGGTTGGTGTGATTATGTACAGCAGAAAAAGGCAAGGTATAGCATCGAATGATTACTCTTATTTGAATCTGAAAGAGTTCACGTTGCATCAAGCATTGTCTACCCAGGAAGAGGAACTGATTTACACCTTCAAGAACATGTCCAAGTCCTTCCAAGTGGAGATGTCCCTCATGAAACCACTTTTTGACAAAGGATGCTGCATCACAACAGACTACTGCTTATCAGAAAGGGGAAATGATAGTGCTAAGATGGGAGGACAAAAACGAGGTGACATTGTAATGAACCGTGCATAACAAGAGATGTAGACTGTCAAAGAAAAGGGGTATCCCTCTTAGGAAACAAACAATTATTCTAGACAACAATGAGACAGTGGGGGTTGTTGATTGGGTGGACCAGCATTAAGCTGATTATCCAATACCCAGAAAATGGGGTAAAAAGGATTACCAAAATTCGTGTCATCATTTTATGATGTGTGGAATTTGCACATGCTATACTGAAAAACAGGAGGGAAAAAAGGCCTATTTAGATAATCGGTTGGACATTAATGAGAAGATAATAAAAGTGCACCACCCAAAGGTGGGGAGAACATCTGCAGGAGCACACCTCCGTCTCCTAACCAAAAGGCAATACCCAGTTATGACACCGGCTACTGAGAAGAGGCAAGTCAGACCAGAAAGTGTGCTGTCTGTTCCCAAAAGAGGGAAAAGTGATATATAGAGAAACTAATCTTGTTGTTCTGCAATGTGGCTTTATATGTAGCACCATGTTTCAAAACATACCACACACAACAATGTTTTTAAAATTTGAATAAATTTATTATATCTTACATTGGATATGAAAGTCTTGCAAAAAACCAAATATTGATTGTAGATTCCTTCCCCACATACTTTTACCTTCTGCAAAACAAGATGAGTAATGATTTCTGAGCTTTCATGATAGCTCAGCATAAAATGAGATTATTTTAGAAAACTATGATGCTTCCAAAAGTAAACAAAGGGTACCTGCATAGTAAACTTCATCTAATCTACAGAAAAAGTGACCACAAATATATTTCTCATTAATAAAAAATGAAATTACCCTAAAATTAAAACTTCAACTCCTAAATGATAGTATATGCAAGATTTTCATTCATCGTTTATAACTAACAAATAATACAGAGAAACTTAAGTCAGAAAAATGTCATTAACAAACATTAAAGAGAAACAATAAGAATTAAGTATAAAAAGGACCAAGTATTCTTTATTTCAACTACCAATGGAGTCATTTTGACTGCTTGCAATTTTTATTTCTCTGCCCTAATTTTCTGAATTCCGGCTTGAGATTTCATGAGTATAACTACTTTTTTAAGCATTTCTTATTTTACAGCATTCACAAACCATGTGAATCTCCTAATATTATTTCACCTTGCTGTAAAGTGATGAATATGCAATCCATATGAAACGCTATCAAATTCCTGTATTTGGGAGTGACTGCTTTGCTCTTCATTCCCCTCCCTTCTCATCACCCGTCAGTCTTGCTGCAGCACAATACTGTCTAACATGCTCCATTGTTTCAGCCTCGACTATGTGGAAGTTGATTCTCAAACGTGAAAAAATAACTTTGTATCCTTCCATTGATACAAAGATGTACCAGGAACTCAGGAAAAAGAAACAAAGTCACTGTTTGGCCCTACCAGGCCGTGCGCCGCACATTACATTCATGCGCTGCCTTGGGAGATTTATTTATTTGCCTATTTTGGGATGAATCTGAATGCAAAGCAGAAGGTCATTTCGATCTCTGACAATGACGAAGATTTTATTCCTCAATACATTTCTAGTGGGTCTGACGATTCAGATGAAACCAGCATGGAAGGTAAGCAGTAATTTATATTTATTTCCATTTTCTATGAAGTTGGGAAACAAAGCTGCCAAAATAAACAATATATATTTACCAGATGTCACAATCTCATGAATCCGTGGTCATGCTCGTGAGGAATTGTTGCCTCCAGAAAATCTCCATCAACAAAACGATTTCATCCTCAACAGATGACTGCGGTGGTGAAGACGATGGAGGAAATACAACCACAGTGGGCGATGATGACTCTTCAGGAACGCTTGTGTCAGCTGATGGAATTCAAACGAAACTGCTGAAGATAGAGTAACACATACCTGGTAGGCGTGCAAACCAAATATACTTAGAGAAGCACCCAGACCTATAGGACACGTGATAATCCTATGAGTGCATGGCGATTATATATCGAAATGTTTATACTCACTCGCATTAAGGTATGTACAATTGAGGAAGCACGCAGGCAAAATGAAGAAGCTTTTAGTTTTTCCGATGATGAAGAGGTAGATGCATGTGTTGCCAATATTTTACTCCTGCAGAATATCAGGTGATCACTCTCTATCAATACTATCAATGATCACTCTATTGGTAGTATTTGGTCAAACTACTGGGGAATACAATTTTGTTAAACGAGGATGTTTAGGAACTGTTTTGTAAACATTTTGCATTATGTAAGGTTTGGCAAGAAGTCTAATCTAATCATTCCCAGCGACTCAAAACTGACAAGTTTGCTCTCTATTCAATGGTATGGGATAGATGCATTGATAATTGCATAGCTTGCTACATGAGCAACTTTTCCTCAGCAGAACTAGATGTCTTTTTATGCAGTACATTTCTTCTAAGCCAGACAATTAAGGCCATAAATTTAGCTAATTGTTGACAAGGATAGCAAGCCTTTTCTGAAAAAAGGACAAACTGTTACTGTTGATTATTATTTTACTTGAGTCAACCTTGCTGAACAACTAAAAAGCCAGGGTACTAGCATTGTGGGAATGGTGAATAAAAAAAGAAGAGATAAATCAAGAGAGATCAAATCAACGAAAGAAACATAGTGTAACTCTTAAGGTTTTTAGAAACAACGATGAGTTCACACTTACTGTATATCGAGGTAAACCACACAAGAATGTCATAATTCTTAAATGTATCCATCCAGATGTCGATGTTCCAAGTGATTACGCTGAGAAAACTCCTTAAACAGTGAAGTTTTACAATGAAAGTAAATACTGAGAAGATGCCGTAGACCAAATGGCACGTAAATATACCACATGAACTCGGTGATAGCCTATCCACTGGTAGGTGGATTCCACCTTTATCATGACACAGTAGAGCAACTGTAACACAGCATACATGGTTCTTTTATGCAGGATCAAAAAGAAAAAGGTTGAAAACTGAAGATCACAAGCATAGAACAATCCTACCACTAACTAGTTTAAATAGACTTTCACAAACATGGAGCATGATATTGTCTATGAACTGGTCCTTGAGAACCGTATCGCCGATTTCAATGATGATGTTCTACCAACTAACATTATTATTCGCCTCAACCCTCATTTCCCAGTCCCTTTGTGTTTCCATGTTGTTTTTGGTGATATAACTGAGGAGCTGTTATTACTTTTGGAAGAATGTTTTCTGCTGCTGGTCCTTTCGTGAAAAAGAAAGTGTTGTTTCATCATGACAATATATGATTATTATGGTTGCCATACTTCCAACTACACCCTATTTAGACCCCTTCGATTATATTTCACTTCCAAACTTGAACGTTGTTTAAGATCTCCCAATAATTAAAAGGTTAAGACTGTGGATGATTGCAATATTGCAGAGCCCTCTCACTGCAAAAAGGATATCCTAACTATTGAACATCACAGGGGAAAGCTCCAGGGAGACCTTCCTGAGAAATAAAAATACGATTTCACAATTTTTTTGTCTCTTCTTTTAAGATTGGGTACTTCTTGGATGGCCCACATCCCCTTAATATTATAATGGACATAATGTACAAGTTTTCTAGTCATGGGGACTTGAAAAGAAGTATTTGAAAAGTTAAAAATTTCATGAGTCATTGTTTGGAGATCTTGGATTGTCAGACAGCCAATGCTTGCTGGTTAATTTAGCATCTATTCAGCAGACTGCACCTTGTGGAGGTGAACAAGCACAAATCCCTACATCTGGTGGTAGTCCATGACAATTGATACAGGCTTACAAATTATAAATAAAGTTTTACAAAATCACCATGAAAACTCAGGCAGACAAACTGGCTTTCGATGCATGGTATTATCACATTCATGAGCGCACATGGAAAAAAAGTCAGAGAATATAGAGTAGTAGAGGAAATGTATAGGGTAGAGGTCGAGTAAAAGGAAGAGCAGAGGCAGGATAGGAGTATATGTGGGTAAAAACAAGGAATTAGAAGTTGTGGAGTTGAGGTGGAAGAGATAGTAGGGGGAGAGAGAATGGAGTTTAAATCCAACTACAAAGTTGGGTGGCAGAGCAACAGCAATGAGGATGAATGTAAGATTATCAAAGACTTATTCAGTGGCTACAAAACATTCCTTGTTCTTATGGCATTTTTGCATATATAAATAATCAAAAAGCATCTAATCCCTTTGTTAATAAATGGATAGGCTGGGTGTTTGCCCAAAGTAAACACTGCAATGAATTTGTTAGTTATTAATTGGTAGTATGTTTGTTATGGTAGTTAGTTGGTTATTTTAGTTAATTAGTTATTTTGACACTATTGTGACAGTGTTTACCATCGGCAAACAGGAAAGATTTTTAAAAACAAAGAAAATATTAAGGTTTTATTAAGCAATTTACCCAAGCTATCTATCTTCTTTAGACATTTGATTAAGATCAGACTAGCAATTTTTTGATGCAGCATTGCCATTTAGAATTGAAGGGTAAATGAATGGATATATATTCAAGCACTTGGAAAAACTCTAAGGTAAAAAGAACAAGGAATATGACAATTGTCAATGAATAAGTCTTTGGTGACCATACATACATCCTCATTGCTGTTGCTCTGCCTCCCAACTTTGTAGTTGGTTTGAAACTCCATTCTCTCTCCCCCTACTATCTCTTCCACCTCAACTCCACAACTTCTAATTCCTTGTCTTTACCCACATATACTCCTATCCTGCCCCTGCTCTTCCTTTTACTCGACCTCTACCCTATACAATTCCTCTACTACTCTATATTCTCTGACTTTTTTTCCATGTGCGCTCATGAATGTGATAATACCATGCATCGAAAGCCTGTTTGTCTGCCTGAGTTTTCATGGTGATTTTGTAAAACTTTATTTATACTTCGTAAGCCTGTATCAATTGTCATGGACTACCACCAGATGTAGGGTGTTGTGTTTGTTCACCTCCACAAGGTGCAATCTGCTGAATAGATGCTAAATTAACCAGCAAGCATTGGCTGTCTGACAATCCAAGATCTCCAAACAATGACTCATGAAATTTTTAACTTTTCAAATACTTCTTTTCAAGTCCCCATGACTAGAAAACTTGTACATTATGTCCATTATAATATTAAAGGGATACTCTAAAGAACTGCTGAATAGCCAGTCCTTGTGAAAGATGTTCCCTTATAAAGTCATCAGTCTCGTTGAATTCCAAGAAAAGCATGCTACTGATGAGTAGTATCTAAAAGGAGAGGAAAGATATAAAGAAACAGGCTCCTAACGAGTCTACTACCAAACATACAGCATTACCACTCATAAATGCTCAATTGCTGAGAATGCCTCCCTTACCTTGCTTATTAATTTTATAACATGTACCATATCAATTCAAAGATAAGGAACATCACTGTGACAATCCACCGGAGGCCAGAGGGATGGAGAATACTCCCACAACATCCCTGCCTGTCATAAAGGCGACAAATCAGGCAGAGAGGAAACCCCAAAATCAACCCCTGATCAGTAAGGGCTGAGCCCAGACAGTGATGTCCATGCATTCTGACCATGATCCACCCAGGTGTTTGCTGTGCCTTGAGACCCATAAGGAGCTAGGGGACCTGGTTGCCGAGTTCCAATCTTTGAGACAATACTTCATTTTGGCCCCAGATTCTTTGTAAACAGGTCTGAGAGTTATGCGCCCTGGTCAGCTTCTGGCAGCTGGGGAAAGCTTCCTTTCCAGGGTATGATGAGCATTTGGGATGCCAATGTGCTTTCCTGGGGAAACGTTAGGAGCATCTCCTTGCTGAAGTTTCTGCAGTCTGTGGTATCCTAGAAGCTGTCTCTCTTGGTGACCATATTAGTGTGTTGGGAGGGATGAATTCCTTTTTGCATGGACGGACAACTCCTCCAACAAGAAGACTCCATGGGTGAGCAGGAAAGAGCAATATAAAATATCTTATAGTGAAATGTGTTTGGGAAAATGAAAACCTAACCAAGGTGTCCCCATTTCTAATTCACCAAGTCCTAACTAATGCTGTTTCTGGAAGACTCACTTTAATAGCTGAGAGCTAGCACCCTATTGATGAAAACAACTGACGAAAAGCACAGCGAAAAACTCCTAGGCCTTAAAACTCTACATGACATTCCCATAAAGGTTGAGGTTCACCAAAAACTAAACAGCTGCCAGGAAGTAATTTCATTCTATGATCTTTTGTACATCTCAGAAGAGGAGATAGCGCTGAAGATGGCATTGTGTCATCTCTTGTTGCAGACTCAATAAAAGGAAAAATGGTGAATTCATGAAGTTCAACATCAGTTGTCCTAACATTTGGATTAGAAAAGCTTCCTCAGAAAGTATTTGTTGCATATGAGGCATGCTCTGTTAGGCCATTTATCCCAAGTCCTTAGTGCTGCTTCCAATGCAATGCATATGAACATACAGCCATGCAAAGGACAAACATGAAGGGGAATCATGTACCAGCCCACTACTTTGCAGCAATTGTGAGGGAATTTATCCAGTATATGCCCATGACTTCCCTAAGCTGCAAGAGAGGAAAATCATGGCAATAAACGTCACAGAAAAAGTTCCATACATGGAGGCTAGGAAAAGGTTCAGAATGCCTGATATGTCCCACCTTCTCCAGGTCATTTGCTAGTGTTGCACCTGTGAAAAATGAAAGTGTGACCTGCTAAACAGAGCTCCCAAGTGATAATCAAAAAAAGGAAACAAAAGTATTAGAGGAAAAACAGGAAAGTCAGAAAACCAAGGTTCAACAACCATTTGACGGAAGGACATGCTCAGGTATAGACAATGCCTTTTTAAGGAACGTAAACAAAACTGCAATCACCGAGATCCTCTATACCAGAGGTTCCCAAAGTGTGGTCTGTAGACCCCCGGCGGTCTGCAACAATATTTTTGGGAGTCCGAAGACACTTTAACAAAAAATAGAGGATATTCAAATTTTTAAATTCTGAATTGTAAAACCTGAAACACACATGCTGATAAATGGGGGTGATTCAACGAGTCAAAATTTTGGTAGTTTGACACTTATCGTAAGATAGCTGAATTTCGATACTTAGCAGTTGGCAACACTGTATTGGACTGAGCATGCTTCTATATAGGACTTGTCCACCTCCAGCAGGCAACGCTCCAAGTCAGTCTAAGCTTGCTAGCAGCCATATAAGCATGTATATCTATTGCAGTGTGTTATAAGACTGATCGTTGGTTCTGTAACACATTCTTCAGAGACTCAAAATGTTGCAGATTCTAGTGGTATCAGAAATGATGTTTCTACAGACGTTGAAAATTGAACAGATTTTTACTTTTCCACAAAAAGGTTGAAAATGGTACAAGTGCCAATGATATCGCAAAAACTGATGAGAATGTTACAAGTGCTAGTGGTATCATAAATACAGGTTCAAGTACTGAAAATACAGCAAGCCCACATGAATGTAAAGCAAATAAGATACATAAATATTCTGATACATAAATTTGGGGTTAATTTCCATTCACAAGCAGTGTGTTATTTGCTACCAAGTTCTACCCAATGGAAGCATGAAACCAGCAGAACTCAGAGAGTTCACGTATTATATTACATTTTATTTTGTAATTGAATTTGAAAACTTTTCTGTGATCTAACAAAAGATGATTTTCTTTTGAGGTATTTCATTACTAATACATTTTATTTTTTCTATTTAAGAGAAGAGGGATTTTTAATATTGAGAAACTGTTGCATGACCTTAGTTGTCAAAGCACCATTTTTTTTCAATTCACTATCAAAACAGACAATTCTCCTGCCTGTGCAATTCCGTTGAACACTAACCCTTCACAATATCACCTGGAAGTGAATGTGAGGGATTAAAACAGCCATCAATAGACAAGGAGAGACAGAAACAAGTATGTAAATGCCAAGATGAATGGAGGAGCACTTGAATCTCATGTCATTGGCAGATATACCATCACCAAGTGTACAAGGAGAGGAATCATGTGGATGAAAGGCCTTCAGAATTACTTCCAATTATTGGGATACAGACAACAGGTCAGTGAAGAGCAAGATATGGTTCATTTTTGTCAGTCACATCAAAAAGTTTTACTGCTCTTGATGTTTGATGCGAGTTTGCCTTTTAATGGTAATATGAATCCACTTAATATTGGACCAGGCTTAGGTTATCATCACAGAGAAAAGCAAAAACAATATCAACCAGCAACGTATGTGGGGGATTACAAAAGCGTTCACAAGACAAGGAGATACAGAGAAAGTATGCAAATGTCAAGATGGATGAAGGAGCACCTGAATCTTGTATTAGACACTAAAGAATGCAGTACTTTTGGATCAGCTGCAGAGTAGGGACTATAATCCTGATCAACACTTAGTCCTCTGAAAGTAAAGACCAACCTCTACCAGTTACATAATACTTCTTTCACATTTGCCCCGCATCATACAGGTTGGTATGCAAATCCCCTTATCTCCTTCCAGCAACTGGGACACAGATTGTCTCTCCTTCACAGAAAATTTAAATAAATGCCTGTACTGAATACCCCCCAAAAAGAGGGGTTAATAAGCATAGAGGGTACAGGAAAGAATACATACTCCAGGCTGGAATCAGACCAATGAAATCAAACCAGACAGTGATGTTCATTTTTTTCAGAACTATTGCGCACAAGTTTGTTCCTCCAGGCCAAGCAGTTAATCAAAAGTTCTAAGTGGAGGTGCTGAAAAGGAAGATCTTCCACCACATGTATAGTCTACGAAGCAAAGAACAGAATGACCCACCCTAGGCAGGAAAAGGACATGAAACAATAGCATTTTTGGAATGTAGTAGAAGTGAAAGAAAAATCACTGGAGAGCTTAAAAGTCATCTCAATCTGAGAGATTAAAAATTGTTTTGAACAGAGAGAAAAAAGGTTGGACAAGTGCATACTCTAATGATGAATACTTTAAAGGCGATCAAATTTTGGTGTAACATATTGAAAAATAACAAAGTTATGAAGAAAGTCCTTACTTTTAGAAACTCCCTCATATACTTACACAAAAGATAAATACATCAACTACACCAAGAGAATAATCTCAGGAGTCCACACTCCCACAGCTCCATTCAATGTAGGAACATAGAGAAAAATCTCACAAAATATGAAGTCCCTGAAGCTGCTAAAGGCAGCTGCCTCTGCTCCATAAAACCTACTCATAAGAGTGCAGAAAGAGCAAACCTTAACAAACCCTTCAAGGAGTAATGGTATGTAAACTGGATAGAAAAACCTTAGTTTGCAGTGCATTGACAAGAAACGTCCATATCTTATCCACAAAACAGGAAAATCAAGGTCAACTAATGGGGTATGAATGTGTAGAACACACATCATTCAGCCTGAGATGGCAAAAGAAGTGACTTTTTATACTCAAGAGTCGATTGACTGCATAAATAACTCTCATGTAAATCTGAGACAAATTCTGTTATGCTCCGAAGTATAATTACAATTTTATGACAATTTCCTTACTTGATGTGTCAAACCATACGCTAAGTAAAAAAAATAACCTCCAGGATAAGCCTTATTTTACAATGCCAATTCTATCAGATTCAAATAATCATGAGTCACACGACAGTATTCCTTCAAACAGTTGATTCTTGAATTTAAACCCTGGAGTCCATCTAAGTGTCACTTGACAAACCAATAAGAGCCACCCTTTTAAGAGCAGATTCTAAGTCATGGATTCCTCAAGAAAGCCCTTCTCTTCATTGCACAGAACTAGTGTAATAGAATGGAACATTACCTAGAACATATTCTGAGCAATTACCATTGATCTTCGCTTACTAGGGAAATGTGCCAGTGTTCAGCTATGAAGAAGTCCACTATCTCTCAGTGCATGCGAGAGTGGAATTCAAAAGGGTTATCAATCTAGTTAAGGCAAATGAAGGCTCCTTAAGGATAAGACAGCACCCATGAGTTGTGAATACCATATGGAATGTGACTACTTGCCTATGTCAACATTGCCTATCCTGTATGCTTCAGGGTATAAGACCAAAGATGAAGAGGATTAAAGTCAGTCCTAACTTTCTACTTAAGTAAAGCGAGGAAGCAGGCCTATAAATCCAGATTGTGACCCTTTCACTAAAAGCCATGTAGTTTTCGTAAGCCAAGTTTCATTAAAAGTAATATAAAGGAAAAGAACTAAGTTTGAGCTGTGTGGGCATACCCATTTGAAGTTGCTACAATACTGGCGAAGTATGCCTATCTAGCCATTGAAAATACCAACTGAGAAATTCAAAGAAAGTGTGTATGAACTACACTATCCCAGACCAAACTTAGTCTCGCTGGTTGATCTGAGTTGTCTTTATAATCCTGGAAGTGTCTTGATTTTAAGCAGCTGAAATTTTCAGGATAAAGGACCATAACGAGGACTGACGTCGCGTTTGGCAGTAGCTTTACTATAAACATTCCAGATAGCATTCGTTAAGCAGTAGTTTAAACATTCATATTTGAGATATCCTCCTTCCCAGTCAAAGAAACCGTATCAACACCGGATTACTTCCAAAATTTTAAAATTCTAAAAATAAGAGAAGCAAAAATGTTAACACAAAAAGAATCAAAGCTAAAAAAACTTCAGTGTTTCCCAATGCGATTCTGCACCGTCACACATTTTCCAAATATTGCCTTTCTGAGGCATTTGTCTAGAATATCAATTCCAAAGAATATACCTCTCTTCAAAAATTTTCCAAGGAATTATCTTTCCGTTAACAACTACAGGAAACTAACGATAAATTATCATGAAGGATCGTATATCCTCAAAACTCCAGATGACTTCATGCATTACTGAAAGCCTCAAATTGCAGTTTAGAAGCGGAAAACTAAAGACTAACGAGAACAAACCATAGTGCAATGATGAACTAAAGATATTTCAGAAAATATAATTAACAGTGTGATTTAAGACCACTGGAGAGACTCCTTCAAACTTAGAAAAACTACATTACTTAAGTCATATACCTGTTTTTATGGCCGACATACAGATAAATCTCTGGATTATTAAGCAATCGACAATCATCACACACACAATTCAAACAAAAACCTCCTAAATTCATATCGATGGAAATTAAATTTTCACCTAAGCCACCACGAACCTCACCTAACCAAACCACATGTTTCTAATGCGCCCGCAAATGGCGTCTGTTGCCGCTTCACGTATGATAATCAATGGTATTACTTCCGCCGCTTCTTCCGTTTATCTCATTCCGGAAAGTAGTTCTTACCCGCCAAAAATAAAATGTATCTAACCTATCTAACCATTCCTCATAAAGTACGTATTGAGAAAAGGTAAAGGGATTTACTTCCCGGAGTCGTTAAGAGATGGTGCTGTACCCATTCAATCGACCTCGTAGTGTTAACTGTAGGCAATAGATGACGCTAGTCGCCTTATGAGCGCGTGGTTTGAATTAAGAATTTTCTTTATTGTATTATAGTGAATAATTATCGTATGCTTCTGCTACATTTAAACAGTGCCGAAGTGGTTACCAAGTGACGATGCACCTGGAGTGTACAGCAGATCCCCGACACTGCATTGATCTTTAATGGCCACTTGCTTGTTCTGAAAAATTTCATATTGCTGGAAGATCTATACAGTGCAAGTATACCTTCTAACTAGGGTAGCCAACTCTCTCGGACTCAATGTGGCCCTAAATTTGACAAGATGTATTTATCTCTCTGGATCGAGGAGTTTTTCTCCTCCTATACTCATCTTAGGTATCAATTGCCAATATACTGACTGAAGAACCAAAATACCAACATTCGTAACTTTTTCCACTTATTTCTTTGTAGTAATGCCAGTAGTTCTGCTTAATTCAAAATGTGCACCATCTTTGTATCGAAATATTCGAAAATGTTCCAAAATTCTCTTGGAAAAATGATAACATAGATTTATATGATTTTGTAGCGGAAATTAACACATTCAAGATTGCAATTCTGTGTAGAAATATCACAAATAACTTCTGTCAAAGCTAAGATGCTCCCTCTGAAATTAAACATAAAGATAAAATTAATCATTTGCATAACTTATGACGAATGGCAATAACTGGCAAAATTATATTATAATATACTTATAGTAGTTATCTTATCATAAGAGCCAGAGATTTTGCATCAATTAATACTTCTCTATTTTCATAAATAAGTGACTGCTTAATCTGTATGAGATTGGGATTCGTACAAATTTTCCTTAGGCTACAACATGCAAATTTAATCATATTTCTAATCAAAGTAAAAGACAAAAAGAAAGAAAATTGGTAAAATGAGTCCATGAGTTTTTATAAATTATTTCAAGTAAAGATATGTAACTGCAGAGGATTTTGTACAACAAATGGCTTATGGTGAATCATATATATATATATATATATATATATATATATATATATATATATATATATATATATATATATATATATATATATATATATATATATTAAGTTAAGTAAGTTAACTAAAGATTCAAGGGAAAACCACTACACATTGAGGACAACAATAAAAGCAGGAACTTCTCCTGAATAATAATAATATTTTTATTTGTCCAGGACACATCCAGGATTAGAACTATTAATGAAAATACAAGAATGTAAAGATATGAAAAAACAATACTGAAACATTTACATACCACGGCACAAAATACATTGTAAAAAATTATATCCTTTTAAGTTCTAAATATTGATTTATGATGCAAAAACATTGGGTGATCAGAAATTTGGATACACAATTTTTTAAAATCAGAAAATTCCCTTTGTTTTTATATTCACAGGGAGATGTTTAAAAAGTTTTTATAAAGAAATCTTGTACAAAATTTGTACTAGTCTTGGCTTTTATAAGTGTTTAAAAAAGGTTTTATTGCCATTGCTCTTGGTCCTTTCAAATTCACTGTATAACTACTGCTTATAACATCCAAATCACATCTTTTTCTAGCTTGATATGTATGACTTAAACTATTCTCACTGAAGTCATCCATATATTTTTTCACAAATAGTACAGTGCTGGACAAGACATTTGCAAATTTTTGACAGCGCCTAGTGCGGCCGCCGGTAGAACTACGACCAGAGAGAAAGAATTGCAACGTCGCGCAGTGGGCTGGAATCGAAAAAAAGCTGGCCAAGAGGCCAAAAATGGTTTTTTTGAGTGCGGGTTTTGAAACTTCGCATATATATTAAGAATAGATTGAATTTTATGTTCCCGTTTGTCGTTTTTCGATATCTTTACGAGTTAAAAAGATACATGGCGTCAAACTCGAACCATTTTCAAAGAAATGGGCAGTCGCGAATTTTTCGGATAAACGTTCAAGTTTGCGTTTTATGGAGGGTTTAAATAAATACTTTTGGAAGAAACAACGATGCAATGATCTACAATAATTCTTTATCTATCGACTGGTTGCAATTACCACTTACAAAAATGAGTTATTGCTCATTTAAAGCAACAAAATGGCGGACACCTTTTTCGGACAATTTTCGAGATAAAGTAAGGAACATAAATAGGAAAACGGCCCTAATGCATCGAGTCTCTTATACCACGTCATAGTCAGAAGTATCTAGATGTGGAATCCGAAGAAACAGTTTCAATTCAGGTGCTGTTTTGGGAGTTAAGTCGATTTTTCGTAAGCGCGGCGCGTTCCGACTCACCGCCGTGGTATACCCGAATGCAGTTTCGCTGTCTATTTGGTGATACGAAGTCTTACAATTGGTCTCTTTAATGTTAAATTCTGGCTAATTATCCTTGAAACATACGTGAAGACAGTTTAAGAGAGGAATTAGATACCTCTACTTTACACAACGTACGTGGAATTCAGGAAAGTTTAACATTCACGTAAAATGCGTCTGCATTTTAATTTTAACCGTAAAAATACTTATAGAGAAGCTTTCACCCTCGATGTTAGTGGAAAAAATGGTTGGCAGAATTTACTTAGGGAAATTTTCACATCTGGAAATTTTTACCGAGCCTTGCGTCACGGGTTTGGAGTTAAGTACGGTTTATGGCACCCCCGCGATACGCAAACACTCTTGCGTATCCGCTCATTGGCTGGGATTATTCCGCACGTGTCTTTTGGATTCTTAGGAAAAGAGAAAATATTTTTATAGTTTCAGTTTTAGTCTATCTATGAAGACCAAAAGTCTTTTCTATTTCTCTGTGCTCTCGTACTGTGCTCTTTCTCGTGTGCTATAGCTGCAGCAGTATTTTTCGTAGTTCAACGAGATATAACGCCAGTTTGGGAAGTCTTTTGTATATCTTGAGCTGATATACCACTTATGGTAATGATATATTATCATAATAAAGAATATATATCTCTAAAAGAGTGTATATTACATTTTTAGAAGTGCTGTAAAATTTTGAAGTCAATAGGTAGTAATCTTAGTAGTTAGTTTTAAATTTGTTGTTTTTGCTATGAAAGCATAAAATTTTCACTGTTGGATTGATAAAGTTATTTTCATTCAGGTTTGATCAGAACTGAAGTTGGAATCGATAAAATTCAGCGTTCAAACTTGGGTGATATTGATGGGCGTAATTTCGAAAACTTTTTCCCCATGCTATCCGTAAAGATAAGACCTTAAGCACTTATTAGCTTGAATTATAAAAGCACTGACATACGAGATATTTTAAACATTACTGCAATCGCCCATGATCACGTGTATTTCAGACCTCTTTTAATAATCAGAAAGATTTTCGATTACGTGAGACATGAAAAATATTTCTTAAGTTGTAGAAGACTGGGTAACTCCACGGAGTGTGCAGCGGAGAATGAGTGGAAGATTTTGCTGCTTATTTAATCTTGACTAGTATTATGCAGCTGAAATACTGTCAGAGATAGATCATATATCTCAGTGTATCTATTATATATTATATATAGCTAACTCTCCGGATATACCTATATATATATATATCATCATCATCATCATCATCATCATCAGCCATTTTCAATCCGATGTCGGATGTAGGCCTCCCCAAGCGCTTTCCAATTCTCTCTATTCTGAGCTTCTCTTTGCATATATATATATATATATATATATATATACCTATATATATATATATATATATATATATATATATATATATATACCTATATATACATATATATATATATATATATATATATATACCTATATATACATATATATATATATATATATATATATATATATATACCTATATATACATATATATATATATATATATATATATATATATATATATATATATATATATATATATATATATATAGAGCTAACTCTCCGGATATCTTCTATTATATAAGCTACGTGTAAAAGTTGCTTGCATACTGCAAGCTAATTGGTACAACTTTAACAATAAGTTCCCCTTACCGGTATCATCTTCGAAGCATATCCAGCAAAATTCTTAAAAATTGCCGCAATACATTTCTTACGTGAGAAATTTTCATCCATGTGGCATCGAACTCACGGTCATATGCAACCTTCCTTCCACTGGTTCTATAGAAAACTACTTCAAACGCAAACGCTGTGATTTTGAATAGTCTCCTGCATAGAGAAAGGCCTCAAAACAATTTTTAAAAACTTAGTGTAAATGACCGCCTGGCATCGAACACAGGACCCGTTCGTGAGAGACAATGGCATGGAAATGTTAGATAAGTGCCACTCTCACGTGTTTCAAATTTTCAATTCAGCATCTTATCGGGAAGGTCCTAAAATGAGATTCCGTTCTTCCCGCTTGAAATGCATGGTAGAATCGGAATGACGCTCTAGCATCGAGCCAAGGACCACTAGAGAAGCAGTGGACGTCATGAAAGAATCTTCTCAAACGCCTCTGTCACCATTCCGGGTTTTATCTTTAAAGCTTATCGGGAAGGCATTTTAAAAAATCGTCCAAAATTTCACCAATGCATTTCTTAAGGAATCATTTCGGACCCACCTGGCATCGAACATACGGCCATTGGTAACATTTCTTCCTAAAGTACTACGGAAGACCATCTCATCTGCAAACAACGTGATTTTGATTGCTCTATCTCATCGAGAATGGCCTCAAAACAGATTGCAAAAATACGCGCAAAAGACCGCCCAGCGTCGAACTCAGGAGCCTTCCCTGAGAGAAGATAGCAAAATAATATTAGATAAGTGCCATCCTTACTTGTTCCAACGTTTCGATTCAATATCTTATGGGGAAGGTCCCACGCCTCTGTCACCATTCCGGGTTTTATCTTTCGAGCTTATCGGGAAGGCATTTAAAAAATTGTCAAAGATTTCAGCATTGCATTTCTTATGGAAGAATTTTGCATCCACCTGGCGTCGAACTCACTGTCATTTGGCTACATTTTTTCCATGAGAAGCATAGAAGACTACCTCAACTTCAACCTCCGAAATTTGGGTTACTCTATCTTACCGATAAGTGCCTCAAAATAATTTTCAAAAATCCGTGCAATGCATTCTTATGGGAAAATTGCGATTTTTGGGAATTTCTGGCATCGAACCCATGATAGCTAGCGTCGATGTATGAATTATTCTGGCATCTAGAGTGTGGGGCCAGTACGTCGAAAAGATCTGACGTCGACGGCGCTTGTGGAACATGGTCAGAATTCGTATCCCCTATAAATATATATATAGGTATATCCGGAGAGTTAGCTATATATAATAGATATAATTGATGGAAAAAGTCCAATTCTCTGTTTATCTAAAGATGACAATATGTTTGAAAGAACGTGTTAAATATTTGGGCCAGAAAGTAGTAGGATATATAGAACTGAAAATGATAGTGATAATCTACCAATTCGAATAATTTATGCTTCATTATTTATGTTGTGACAGCTGTCTCATGTGCTTACTTATTCATTGATTCACTCTCAGGTAAGGAAGGGGATCCACTGTCTTGACAAACTCAGTGAAATTGATATGACTTTTGATGGTGGAAGTAGTAACATAAGCATGGCACTAACTCTGGGTACCGATTTGTTAGATTTAAACAATTTTAAAACTGATTTTCTTCTTCCCACTAAGGTGAGGTTTCAATTCTTTTACATCAGATCCATGACATGTGGTGAAGTTGGTTAGGAACTGTTTGGCAGAGAAAGAAATTATTTTTATCAATGCTGGTGATAGGCATATGTCCAATCACTTCATGAATTGCTAAGTGATAAGGGTTAGATTAGCTAATAAGTTATTATCTAAACATTCATTTTGGCATAAGCATAAAATGAAGATTCATCCAGCAGTCCAGACATTCAGCAATTCAGTTACTGATGCATTGAAATTTTGTAACAAGATTTTAGGTTGAACCCGATTTAAGAGTTGTGAAGAAACGGTGGTCTTCATTAGATTCACAAACAAGATTTTGATTGACCAGAATATCTTTGATCTATATGTAAGGCAACTCTTACATGACTACTTTCTTACTTATAAGCTAAACCAAGACCATGTAGAATTATTTTTTGGATTGGCAATGAGGGAGTTGGAATTGCACATGTTTACATATCTGTCTTCAAATGTCTCCTCACAAGAAAGGAACTAAAATTTTAAAAACTCTGTAATTGTTTACAGCAAAGCAACACAACAATACTTTTTGTTAGCAGTACTCCTGATACACCCAGTTAGCTGAATATTGTGATTTACTAAACTTGCAGACCAGTGACTATTGCCTATCATATTCAACTCATACATTTTTATCAGTAAGTATTGTTGTGTACATATCAGCTTTTCTTGTTATAAAATTGTAAAATATACTTGAATGTAAGAAATTTAGGGATGATATTTTACAAACAGAAAATTCATACTTATTTATATAATATAAAAACAGAGGAAATTTGATTGTTCCTGCAAAGGAAGTAGATATGTTTGCAAAGTAACTTTCTAACCTTTAAAGTATATTTGGTAGATTTTGGAATTCAAGTATATAGAAGAAGGCAAAGCAGGACAAATGCTACCCAGAGAACCACAGGTGAATAGTTTAGCATTACAGAACTTCTAGTATAGAAGTGAATTCAATTAATGAGAGTATTTAGCAGGATGCTTTTGGAGCATCCATACAAATTAGCAAAGAGGGCTGATTTTAGATAGGTGTGAATGAAAGCTGAGCATACACACCATCTGATGATTTGAAAGGCACCAGCAATAGGAATGCTGCTGTGATTATAGCAGCCTCATTTAAAAAATCTT
Source organism: Pachydiplax longipennis (assembly GCA_036926295.1). NCBI lineage: Eukaryota > Metazoa > Arthropoda > Insecta > Odonata > Libellulidae > Pachydiplax > Pachydiplax longipennis. Next base: position 3,126,610 of record JAVFKF010000024.1, on the reverse strand, counting down.
TCTTCACAAAAGTCTAAACAAAATTTCCAATGATTTCAAAGGCATTAGCAGTGAGTCCACTGCTGGATTTTGAGCCATTTTTTTGTAGAAGTTGTGTTAGAAGTACAAGTAAACTTGAACATCATTGAGTGTCTGACGATCAGCCAATGAGCCACCAGAGAATGTTGTCCCACTGCCATAACTATCAGAGAGGTAGATTACTGATGCACAAGTGCTTTGTAGAACCAAGACTATGTTTTCTTCATTTTTGTCTAATTGTGTTCTTGTTTCACTATTTGTTCTGCAGTTTCATTCTTCATTTTCTCTTACTTCTGGTGAAGCTAATACTAACACTGAAGTGGGAATGTAAAGTAAGCTGTCCTAAATCTCTATTTGAACTTACTTTAACAATGTATTTATTTTTCATTCTATACATGTTTTTAATGCATTACTTCTTTTTAATTTCTGGCAATGCAAAAATTCAGCAATTGAGAAGAACATCCATTATTTTTTATGTTTTGAAGAATAATTACTTATTGACATAAATATGTATATTGCTACTTTAAAAACTGTATGTGCCTTTTGTTGCATGTATACTCATATTGTCCTAGTTTTGTTAGCACTTTCTTTCTTTTGCCAAAGAATTTGTGGAACATCAACTTTTATGTGAAGCAAAACAGTTGGCAATAAATACATCAGGATGGAATTGTTAATGGTAGTGTAGAAAGATGAAGTTAGTGATTGCTTGAGTTGTTCAAATTTTTTTGGTATATTTGATTCATCGATGGTATTTTCTTCATTAATCCTCTAAACTCTGGGCAAAAGAATGGCAAAGAGGCTATTCATCACAAAACAACTAAAATTGTTCCCTCTAGTTTCTTTTCCTCTAGCAGCTTTCTGATCCAACAGTCAATACCCTTTGTCCAGGATAAAGACCCACCAATTGCCACCAACACTTCAGAATGGTATTTCAACTCTCAAAAGAAGATTGCACACTATTAGACCAAGGGCTGCCATCTGCTTCACCTGGAGGACAGAGAGACTATAAGGGACAAAGTAGATAGACTGCAGTGGGCCATCTGACAATGATTGGTGATGAGACAGCCCTTGTCAACTTCCGAGTAAAACCTAGGCTACAGCTCCTACATGTGCTGACCCCTTTTGAACTGCCTCATTCTATTTCGTCAAAATCACTCAGAAAATCCATGAGGATAATGAAAGGGGAAACAGGTAACTTATAAACAGAAAAAAGTACACAGCAAGGTGCAGATTTGTAGTATGTTTTGTTAGTAACCTTGTGAATAGTGACAATACCTCTTGATAATTAAGAGAAGAATGTAGTGTGTATGTGTTTTTTTCTTGTGTGAATGTCAAAGTTCTTTCTTTTGTACTATTTACAATTACAAAGGGGTTTGTGTTCCATTCCCTTTGGTTCCAACTCTGAGGGACCTATATGCCCTTTGAAATCAATTTGAGAAAAAGTAAATTGAGTCCCACACACAGTTTATGAGGGACTTAGAGAGACAGGCAAGATACCCTATTTTCCTATACACTCATTTTCCCTATGAAGAACAAAATCATACAATATAAAGCTCAGCAGAATGTGGTATACTTTTCATCAAATGACCAGTGCTTGCAACATGAGTCAACCTTCCATCTTACATAGTATTGCAAGATATATATTCTTTAACTTGGACAATAAACAATCAACTTTTTACTTTAACTATAGCAGGGAGGGTATTAAGGAGGCTCCAAGAGCAATAAAGCATCACACAGACAAAAATATGAAAAATTATCCTTGCATAAGAGGTGCTTCTGTGAGACTTGGTGAGGAGCTGTCAGTATTAGAGATGGGCGAATTCGATCCGATCTACTTTAAGATCGATTCTCGATTATTTTGAATCAATCTGATTCAATGCATCCAACCGTTCTATGAGAATTGATTGGGACATACACTATAGAGGTCTGCGTGGATCGGGCCTAGGGGGAATAAAGGCAGATGCTTAGACGAATATACAGCCTTCATTCTTCAAAGTTAACTTTCAAAGAAAAGGGCTCCTTTCATTTTCACATCACGGGCCGTTGTGGCAGAGTGGTTAGTGTGCCAGCGTGTTAACGCTGCAACCACACGGTCTCGGGTTCAAATCCTGGCTAATCGGATTTTTCCACTTAGGGAATGGTTGTCTGTGATTGTCGTGTTTATCAAGAAAAAAAGAAAAAATATTAAAATAGAAGAAAAATGGGTAAGAGTGGCCTACCTTGGCCAAAATTCGCCCAACTAGTTGAAAAACAGACAGCATTATTATTATTATCACATGCTTAGGGGCGAGAATACTTTTCGCTCCTAAGCATCGAGAGGAGTAAGAGGATGTATTGTATTTTCAGCCAATGGCCATGCAGGTCATTAGCTTGGAATGAATATCTGGCCACACTCTAGAAGGTAAATAAGTCAACAGAATAGTGGCCGAGGAGACTAAACATGGGCAAATCCAATCCAAACTACTTCAAGATCGATTCTTTCACCTGATTCTTGATTATTTTGAATCGATCCTTTAGAACCGATCTGATTCGATGCATCCAACCGATCTATATGCATCGATACACATGTATGCGATGGAGGTCAGCATCAGCTGGGCATAGGGGAATCATGGCAGATGCTACGAAAGGCATGTCATTCTTCCAAGTTTATTTTCAAAGAAGAGTGCTCCTTTCATTTTCATATCTTGATGCTTAGGGGCTTCTAACACTCTAACTAATCTCCCAAATTGCATTCTAGGTTAGTTATATAAATCCAGTATATGTAGATACAGAATACGTAGCTCATCATCTCCATTTAGAATAAAGATTGTAACAAAATTATAAGGATTATAATTATTTTCTCAAAATGAAAAGGTAATTTTACAGTAAATTTACAGACATAGATGCTAAAAATCCAGCGTCACGTGGCCATTCCAGCCGATAAACATCGTTGTAAGTGATTTAAACAGCCAACAACAAACAACACGACCGATCCGACCGATCTTTTGAATACGATCTTGTGCCTGAATTGATTTGAAGTAAACGATTCAATTTGATTCAGGAGATCGATCTTTTCATTGAAAACTCCCATCTCTAGTCAGTACTACCAAACACCATGGTAATTTTCACCTTTTGAGGATTTGGGTTAATGGAAGGTTTCTGTGTGATTGTGATACTTTTGCTGATGAAAAACCTGACAGGCTCCAAAGATATGTTATGGACGGCTCAAAATGATGTAGCTTTTCCTAAAATTTATGGTATTTTCAGTAAAAGCCTCTCACAAAGTGGCATTGCATGGTTGAAGCCAAAATCAATGAAAGTTTATGGAACATTAGAATGAAACAAAAAAGATCCATAACAAAAAATTCCAATATTCCATAACTGGAAAGTAACAACAGAGCAAGACATTGAAGAGTGAAGTCTATAGCCATAAAAAGAAAAAGCTGGATTATGGAATACTGATATGTAAAACATTATAATTCATGGATGATATTCATACTGTACTTCACCCCATGCCATAAAGAGACCACATAAATCTTATGTCCTCAAGTATTTCTTACAGGAGAATGGTGCAAGCTGTTGTGACTTTTGAGTAGACAAAGAAAGTTGGTGATAGTCAATTTTTAAGACCTTTGGTGAAGAGGAAATTAATTCTCTATGGTAGTGTGAATAGCACACCACATACTCTCATTAAGATTACATGGTGCCATAAGACCTATGTGGTCTCTTCATGATTTTGGACAAAGTATAGTCATACCTGATAAAATATCTAATTAGTACCCAAGAATTCTTACATGTACAACAGAGGTCTTTCTGCAAAATCTCTTCATGTAAGAAAGGCTTTAGTTTCAGCTGGGAAAGCATATCACTGAAAAAATAATCAACTGCTAAGTTACATAAAGTTCGATTTTAAAGAAAAACATCAGTATCCATTTCATACAATTACAGATTATGTTGAGCCAAACTAACTAAACCCACACTAACTAAAGACACTATTGGTTGCTTTACAACAAAAGATCTGAAATAGTAGGTGGACATCAAAATTTGTTTCAACAGACTGGTACATTTTGAGCAAAATTGGGACTATAAAGTCTCCTCCTCTATTTAACCTGAATTGATTGATCATTCTCAGGACCTTTCCGATGTAATATTGAACTCAAACTTCGAAACTGGTCAGAGAGGCATTTACCTAAGACTAAAATACAATTGTCTATTACGAACCGGTATTGAACTTGAATTGACGCCAGGCGGTCTTTTGCGCGAATTTTTGAAAATTGTTTCGAGACCTTTCTCGGCGATAGATCATTCAAAATCACGGAGTTTGCAGATGAAGTAGTCCGGGAATCATATAACACGTACATGGAGGTAAATTATATCTATTATATATAGCTAACTCTCCGGATATACCTATATATCTATATATATATACGAGTAAAAGTTGCTTGCATACTGCAAGCTAATTGGTAAAAATTTTCAATAAGTTCCCCTTACGGGTATCATCTTCGAAGCTAATCTAGCAAAATTCTTAAAAATTTCCACAATGCATTTCTTACGTGAGAAATTTTCATCCATGTGGCATCGAACTCACGGTCATATGCAACCTTTCTTCCACTGGTTCTATAGAAAACTACTTCAAACGCAAACGCTGTGATTTTGAATAGTCTCCTGCATAGAGAAAAGCCTCAAAACAATTTTAAAAAAATTAGTGTAAATGACCGCCTGGCGTCGAACATAGGACCCGTTCGTGAGAGACAATGGCATTGGAATGTTAGAGAAGTGTCACTCTCACGTGTTTCAAAGTTTCAATTCAGTATCTTATCCGGAAGGTCCTAAAATGAGATTCCGTTCTTCCCGTTTGAAATGCATGGTAGAATCGGAATGACGCTCTAGCATCGAACCAAGGACCACTAGAGAAACAGTGGACGTCATGAAAGAATGTTCTCAAACGCCTCTGTCACCAATCCGGGTTTTATCTTTCCAGCTTATCGGGAAGGCATTTAAAAAATCGTCCAAGATTTCACCAATGCATTTCTTACGGAAGGATTTCGAACCCACCTGGTGTCGAACACACGGTCATTTGGTAACGTTTCTTTCTTTGGTACAATGGAAGACCATCTCATCTGTAATCACCGTGATTTTGGTTGCTCTACCGCATCGAGAACGGCCTCAAAACAGATTGCAAAAATTCGCGTAAAAGACCGCCTAGCGTCGAACTCAGGACCCTTCTGTGAAAGGGAATAGCAAATTAATATTTGATGAGTGCCATTCTCACTAATTCCAAAGTTTCGATTCAATATCTTATCGGGAAGGTCCTAAAATAAGATTCCGTTTTCCCCGTTTGAAATGCATGGTGGAATCGGAATGACCCTCTTACATCGAACCAAGGACCACTGGACGAACGGTGAAATTCATGAAAGAATGTTTTCAATTGCCTCTGTCGCCACACCGGGTTTTATCTTTCCAGCTTACCGGAAAGGCATCGAAAAAAATTTTCAAAAATTGCAGCAATGCATTTCTTATGGATGAATTTCGGAGCAACCTGGAGTCGAACTTACGGTCATTCGTCAACATTTTTTCCATAAGAACTATGGAAGACTACCTCAACTTCAACCTCCGAGATTTTGGTTCCTCTATCTTACCGATAAGTGCCTCAAAATAATTTTCAAAAATCCACGCAATGCATTCTTATGGGAAAATTGCGATTTTTGGGACATTCTAGTATCGAACCCATGACACCTAGCGTCGATGTCTGCATTATTCTGGCATTTACGGGTTGGGGCCAGTATGTCGTAAAAATCTGACGTCGACGGCGCTTGTGGAACATGGTCAGAATTCGTATCCCCTATATATATCTATTATATATAGCTAACTCTCCGGATATACCTATATATATATATATAGGGGATACGAATTCTGACCATGTTCCACAAGCGCCATCGACGTCAGATTTTTTCGACGTACTGGCCCTACACTCTAGACGCCAGAATAATGCAGACATCGTCGTTAGCTATCATGAATTCGATACCAGAAATTCCCAAAAATCGCAATTTTCCCATAAGAATGCATTGCGCGGATTTTTGAAAATTATTTTGAGGCACTTATCGTTAAGATAGAGGAACCAAAATCTCGGAGGTTGAAGTTGAGGTAGTCTTCTATATTACGAATGGAAGAAATGTTATAAAATGACCGTGAGTTCGACGCCAGGTGGATGCAAAATTCTTCCATAAGAAATGCATTGCTGAAATCTTTGAAGATTTTTTTAAATGCCTTTCCGATAAGCTGGAAAAATAAAACCCTGAATGGTGACAGAAGCGTTTGAAAACTTTCTTCCATGAATATCATCGTTCGTCTAGTGGTCCTTGGTTCGATGCAAGAGGGTCATTCCGATTCCTCCATGTATTTCAAATGGGGAAAGCGGAATCTCATTTTGGGACCTTCCCGATAAGATATTAAATCGAAACTTTGGAACAAGTAAGGATAACACTTATCTAATATTATTTTGCTATCTTCTCTCACGGAAGAGTCCTGAGTTCAACGCTAGGCGGTCTTTTGCGCGAATTTTTTCAATCTGTTTTGAGGCCGTTCTCGATGCGATAGAGCAATCAAAATCTCGGTGTTTACAGATGAGATGGTCTTCCATCGTACCAAACGAAGAAATGTTACCAAATGTCCGTGCGTTCGACGCCAGTTGGGTCCGAAATGCCTCCGTAAGAAATGCATTGCTGATATCAGGGACGATTTTTTAAAATGCCTTCCCGATAAACTGGAAAGATAAAACCCGGAATGGTGAAGGGGCGTTTGAGAAGATTCCTTCATGACGTCCACTGCTTATCTAGAGGTCCTTGGTTCGATGCTAGAGCGTCATTCCGATTCTACCATGCATTTCAAACGGGAATCACGGATCTTATTTTAGAACCTTCCCGATAAGATACTGAATTGAAACTTTGAAACACGTCAGAGTAGCACTTCTCTAACATTCATATGCCATTGTCTCTCACGAACGGGTCCTGTGTTCGACGCCAGGCGGTCATTTACGCAATTTTTTAAAAATTGTTTTGAGGCCTTTCTTTATGCAGGAGACTATTCAAAATCACAGCGTTTGCGTTTGAAGTAGTTTTCTATAGAACCAGTGGAAGAAAGGTTGCATATGACCGTGAGTTCGATGCCAGATGGATGAAAATTTCTAACGTAAGAAATGTATTGCGGCAATTTTAAAAATTTTGGTGGATAAGCTTCGAAGATGACACCCGTACGGTGAACTTATTGTAAATTTTTACCAATTAGCTTGCAGTATGCAAGCAACTTTTACTCGTATATCTATATATATAGGTATATCCGGAGAGTTAGCTATATATAATAGAAGATAGATATAGGGGATACGAATTCTGACCATGTTCCACAAGCGCCATCGACGTCAGATTTTTTCGACGTACTGGCCCTACACTCTAGATGCCAGAATAATGCAGAGATCGACGCTAGCTATCATGGGTTCGATGCCAGAAATTCCCAAAAATCGCAATTTTCCCATAAGAATGCATTGCGCGGATTTTTGAAAATTATTTTGAGGCACTTATCGTTAAGATAGAGTAACCAAAATTTCGGAGGTTGAAGTTGAGGTAGTCTTCTATGCTTCTCATGGAAAAAAATGTAGCCAAATGACAGTGAGTTCGACGCCAGGTGGATGCAAAATTCTTCCATAAGAAATGCATTGCTGAAATCTTTGACGATTTTTTAAATGCCTCCCGATAAGCTGGAAAGATAAGACCCGGAATGGTGACAGAGGCGTGGGACCTTCCCGATAAGATATTGAATCGAAACTTTGGAACAAGTAAGGATGGCACTTATCTAATATTATTTTGCTGTCTTCTCTCACGATCGGGTTCTTAGTTCGTCGCCAGGCGGTTTTTGGCGCGAAGTTTTAAATTTGAACTGAGGCAGTACTTGGTATGATACTGTATTCAACGGATGGCTTGCAGTATGCAAGCAACTTTTACTCGTATTTCATAAACGCAGTTTGCCGTTTCTCTGATAGTGCTTGAATCGATGCCAGAGCATCGTTTGTATTGTATGTACGGTCGGTGCAAATCTTTGCCCACTATTGCCGTTGCGAAAGGCAGTTGCAGTTGCTATGTAAGTACATACAATACATATATAGTATGTATGTACATACCACACCTTTCATTCAAATGGGGATAACGGAATGTTATTTTAGGACGTCCCCGATGTAATATTGAACCGAAAGTTCAGAACTGGTCAGAATGACGCTTATCTAGCATTATAGTAATATGCAATTGTCTCTCACGAATGGGTTTTGAGTTCGACGGGCAAAATACCAGGCGGTATTTTGCTCGAATTTTGAAAATTGTGTTGAGGCCTTTCTCGGTGCGATATATCTTTCAAAATCACTGAGTTTGCAGATGAAGTGGTCCTTTTATACCAACGGTGAATGAAACGTCACCAAATGAGCGTGGATTCGACGCCAGGTGGGTACGAAATTCTCTCGTATAAAATGTATTTCAGCAATTTTTAAGAATTGTTTGTAAAGCATTCGCGATAATCCGGAAAGATAAAATGCGGAATGTGAACAGGGGTCGTATATACGTATTTATTTATTAATTAACGGGAAAAATCCCTTTACAAAAGCATGAAAAATTTTGTGTACATAAGAAAATATAAAAATGCATACAAAAGTTGACATATTCAACATTAGCATAATATACACAATAAAGTTATCATGCATAGTAGTTATTGAACATGTATAGCATAAGTTATAAATAAAATATAGAATAACATGTATCAATAATACAAGTCAAATTGTAACAAGTCATCATTAAAAGTATATATCTAGATCAAACACAAAAATTATCACGTTCTAGCAGGCATGAATAAAACAATCATGACATGTCAATGAAATACATAAAGTAAACATTATAGTTATAAGGCTTTAATTTTGCTAACACATGTATTAAATACGTCAATATTGTTATTGACAATCGAAGAATAACCGGATATTTTGGTAAATTTTCACCGATTAGCTTGCATTATGCAAGCAACTTTTATTAGTATTATCCATTACTACCCCTCCGCATGTACCAATATACCTATGTTCACTTAGGAGATGAAAATTCTAACCATGTTCCACAATGGATACCAATTTGAAATATTTATGATTTACTTGCTCAATAGGGAAACCGACAGAGTGACGTCCTGTCGTATGTTCGATACCGAAAGACCCCATATATCGGAGTTTTCCAATACGAATGCATTGCGCGGATTTCTTTTGAAAATTATATTGAGGCACTCTTAAGTAAGATAGAGAAATGAAAGTCACGGATATCGCAGACGACGAGGTCATCTCTAGTCCCAGTGGAAGAAATGTCACTATACGAGTACGAATAAACATTGCTTGCATACTGCAAGCTATGAGTTGAATTCAGTATCATACCAAGAAAGGCCTCAAAAGAATGTTTAAAACTTCGCGCAAAAGACCGGGCGTCGAACTAAGGACCCAATCGGGCGTCACAATTGAATATTAATATTAGATAAGTGCCATTCAGATTTGTTCCAAAGCTTCGCTTCAATATCTTATGAGGAAGTTCCTAAAATAAAATTACGCATTCCCCCATTGAAATACATCGTAGAATAGAAATGACGCTTTTGCATCGTGCCAAGAACCGTCAGAGGAACGGTGAACAGCGTATACGAAACAAATGAATTGTATCTATGTATATTCCATTTCATATCATTCCCGGTTATCGGATAAGCATTAAAAATAATTGTCAAAATTGACCGCCATGCATTTTATATTGGAGAATTTTGCACTCAATTGGCGTCGAACTCACGGTATTTGGTAACATTTCTTCAGTTATTACAATATACAACCACGGCATCTACAACCTCCGTGATTTTCACTGTTCTATCGCTCCGAGGAAGGACTCAAAACAATTTTCAAAAAAATGCGCAAAAGACCGCCTAGCGTCGAACTCAGGACCCTTTAGTGGGAGTAAATAGCATATTAATATTAGATAAGTGCCATAATGACCTGTTCCAAAGTTTCGATTCAATATCTTATCGGAAAGGTCGTAAAATAAGATTCCGTTATCCCCGTTTGGAATGCATGGTAGAATTGGAATGACGCGAATGAGATGGTCTTCCATAGTACCAAAGGAAGAAATGTTAGCAAATGACCGTGTGTTCGACGCCAGGTGGGTTCGAAATCCTTCCGTAAGAAATGCATTGGTGAAATCTTGGACGATTTTTTTAAACGCCTTCCCGATAAGCTGGAAAGATAAAACCCGAAATGTTGACAGAGGCGTTTAAGAACATTCTTTCATGACGTCCGCTGTTTCTCTAGTGGTCCTTGGTTCGATGCAAGAGCGTCATTCCGATTCTATCATGCATTTCAAATGGGAAGAACGGAATCTTAATTTAGGACCTTCCCGATAAGATACTGAATTGAAACTTTGAAACACGTCAGAGTGGCACTTTTCTAACATTCGTATGCCATTATCTCTCACGAACGGGTCCTGTGTTCGACGCTAGGCGGTCATTTACGCAAATTTTTAAAAATTGTTTTGAGGCCTTACTCAATGCAGGAGACTATTCAAAATCACAGCGTTTGCGTTTGAAGTAATTTTCTATAGTACCAGTGAAAGAAAGCTTACATATGACTGTGAGTTCGATGCCAGATGGATGAAAAATTCTCACGTTCGAAATGCATTGCGGCAATTTTTAAGAATTTTGCTGGATAAGCTTCGAAGATGACACCCGTAAGGGAAACTTATTGTAAATTTTCACCAATTAGCTTGCAGTATGCAAGCAACTTTTACTCGTATATATATATATATAGGTATATCCGGAGAGTTAGCTATATATATATAATAGATGTGTTGGACACCAGGTGAGTGCAAAATTCTCATATCTAAAGTATGTACATACATTGCGGCGATTCTAAAGAATTTTATTGATTCCTTCCTTATATCATGAAAAGGTAAAACCTGGTATGTGAGGAGAGGTCATATACTCAGTTCACCTTTTCTCTAATGATCCTTCGTTCGATGCCAGAGCGTAATTAATGTCTTAGAAAACGTTTCAAACGGGGATAACGGAATCTTATTTTAGGAATTCCTCGATATGATATTGAACTAAGAGTTTGAATTCGGTCAGAGTGGCAATTTTGTAATATTAATGTGAAATTTTCTCTCACCAAACTGTTCTGAGTTCGACTCCAAGAGACCCTTTGTGCGACCCAAGTCACTTTCCTCCAAAACAACATTAATACTGTTCAAAATTTTGCTTTTCCTCTAATTTTTAGTGCCCATGTATCTCATTCATATATACACTCCATATGAAACGTTTCCAAATTTTCCACCTGAGTGGAGGGAGTTCGTTCGTATGATTCATTTTGCACGTGCTGGCAAATCAAACTCAGAAATCCCGCAAATTATGTGGTATCACTTAAGCGACATACAAGGAAGTAGTGAAACGTTGATTGAGATACTCCGGTGTTTTGGGGATTATAAAATGTAATCTTCCTTTAAATTACGCTAAGGAATTCGTCCAAAGCTTATTTTTTAAATGCCTTTCCTTATTGTCCCTAAAAGAAATATTAATACAATCTGATCTTTCGTTCATCAACAACTTTATATACTTTCATATTGATTCCCCGGAGTTAGTTTCGCTATTTGAGTGTCATAATATTGTAACTTGACTGATTCCTATTCTCCTAAATTTAGATTATCCCTTCGTTCCATACTATGTATGTATACTACTTAAATACCTGCTCAACTCCCTACATAGAGGCAGATGTGAATATCTTTGACTTTTTTTATACACATATTGTAAATTATCGTTTTTCCTTAAAGAGCTTAAAAGATCAAGGAAAAACACTTTTACTATTAGAATGGATAAACTTAAAAGATTTAAAATTGATGACGTCAGAGTCCGAATCAAAGTCTAAAACTTAGATTATTATTGTGTGAGACGACAACCGACACCCACGTGTAAACAAATTCCTTTTTCCATACATACGTCAATTCATTAGGATCCAGTGTAAAAAAGAGGAGAAAGGAAAAACGATAATTTACAATATGTGTATAAAAGAAGTCAAATATAAGTCGAGAGGAGGAAGTATTTGCTAATCCTTGCAATGAGAAACGTCGAAGTAATAATATATTATTTGGGTGAGATTGAGGCTAAAAATTCTTACATCTAACCCTTCCTCAATTAGCACTTGAAAGAAAGAGATAGCATAAAATGTTCGCAGAAGTAACCTAGTTTTGTGTTTAAAATCCTAAGTTTGTTCATAAGCATCTGTCACATGCGTAGGACCCTGTGAAGACAAAAGAAATATATATTTGGTTTCCATATATATTTACGTTCTTCTATAAGAAGAAATTGCGATTAAGAATGCGTCAGAGGCGCGTTCGACAAGTAAGTTTTCTAGAATTTTAGATTAAATAAATTAAGAAATAGAATATTTTTAAATACATGTTAGTAACTGATACCTAATACTACCAAAAGTAAACCATTATGAAATACGTGCAGTCAGTTTTACACCACACGCATAGTACAATTTTGCTTTCACATTGTTTCACAAATAATTATCAAATCTACAGCGCAATAATCCATTGAATCAATTTCTATATAGCGAGACTCATTTTCTTTTAAAAAAATAAACGAAAATTCGTCCGCGTCCCCCGGTTATCAATTGGATAATGCTTACAAATTATACTGGATTACTTATCGCCTGTTTTCATAATCTATAATTTCACTTTTTGAGAGTGAGTTATTTTAAAAGAAATAGTTACGGTGATGTTTCAGTTTTATGCAAAAAATTAATTGAAAAGTATACGAAGAATAAAATTGATTTGTTCCAGCGTAACTTTTTGAAATTTGACGTACATGAAGGAGAAGTAATGAAATCTTACTACAATTTTGTAAGATTTTATTACTTCTTCATCATGTATACAAAGAAATTAACGGAGGGCTAAGGAAACATCTCATTTATTTCGTCCAATATAATCACATTTCCGTCTTGAAATATTAATGGAACAAAAGAGAAAGGATTCGTATTTGATTTTTTCAGAAAATTATTAAACCATTCAATAAATTCGTCTTCATTCAATACTCTTCAAACCAATTTAATGTACAATTATCCACAATTAAATCACAGAAACCAAAGACATTACGATATACTACATTATTTAGGAAAAAAATAAGTGTATGAGAATACAACCTATAGAATGATGCCTTTAGCTAATAATTCAAACTTTTTATTTAGAATTCACAATTTCTTGTTTTAATTTAATATACTTCTAGTTGTCCCGTACGAAAGTTTCGCACAAAAGGTCACTGGGATGCATGCAATCAATTAAAAGGAAGAGGTAGTTTGAATGACATGGCAATGTAAGCTGTTTTAAAGTCAGATACAAACCTTCATATTCGGCAATCCTCATGTTTTAAAATTGCTGTTGTGGTTGCGTACAATGGCAAGGGTTTCGTTCATGGAGACTATATAATATTATATCCGAAAAATATTTCGATCAATTTAAGCCAGAGAGTAAATATCACTGTCCGATAAGAAAAACTATTTATTTATCACCACAAACTTGATAAAATAAACAATAAACTCCAAAAATGACAACGCCGATATCTACACATTCAGTATTGAAACTGAAAATTAAAATATTAACTTGATTTTTGCCAATTAGTATGTACATTTTTCATTGGTCGGACTATCTTTAGCAGGAACCGGAGAACTTTCAAATGGTCATCCATTTATGTTTTGATGGAGTGTGAAGGGAGAAAAACCTCGGTCACCGAAAATAGATATTTAGACATAATAAATACAGGATTTAATTTCAGTTATTGTCGATACATTAGATTATATTTTTAAAAGGTAGATTGCTCATATTTGTTAGTAAAATAAAAATAAAACCAAAACTAAAGCCATTATACGATAGCTCAGTGTTATGTACATTTACAATCTTAATGCTACGTTTTTTCATACCGGTTGCAATTGGACAGTCGTTTGGCGGCTGCCCAGAAATTGTCAATTAACACATTATGCGCACATTCCACAATAACACACTCTATTTAGAAACAGAATTAGAACAAGATTTAAAACAAGATTTTATTCATGTGAATGCCTCTAATATATATACATAACACATATCCCATTATCTTCTTTCACGTTCACTTCATTTTTGTTTGATTTCAACCTAGGAGGCTTTCTGTTTTGTACGATAATTTTTTCAGAAGTGTTTGTTGCTGAAAGGAAATAAATTTAATCTTAAATAATAACACAAGGGTGATTTTGCACATAATGGCGTGCATCTAGGATTCGGATAAATACTTACATAGCCACACTTTACAAAGGTCCTTTAGCTAGCCGCATATCGCTTCATCATCCATTACACTTACAAATATTCAAATAATTACAAAACATTACTCCACTATTTCACACCATAGACTCCTCTTTATTTTTCGGATGATCGAATATACTGTCTTAGTAATTCCTCTATGCCAAAGACGATGCTTTCAAATTCTTATCGGCATTCTTTTTTTCTTTGGTGCGAGCAAACTGCTTTAATGCCACCTTGTGTCTATTCGCATTTTGATAAGGGGAAGATCTGAAGAAAGGCGTTGACCCAGTTTGCCCTTCGCATATCGAGTGCCAACCAAAGGGGTGCACTGTCCTACACTTTCCCCGCGACGTCGACGGAAGAGAGACCAATGCACAAGTTCTCTTATGGTGCTATACATCTCAACCCAAGTTCTACGTAAGTAGGTTCAGTCATATGGAATAATTTCCAGCTCTCGGTTGGTTCAAATTCATATGCTAAATCTGAAATCCAATCCTCCACCATACATTGGCGCTCTTCTTTTTGTATCTTATTTCCTTATGATTGAAGCATATTTATTTTTCTTTCAGTACGTAAGCAAAGTACTTAAGGCTATTTATCTAGGAAGTTGATACTAACCCTCCACAATCAATGCGTAAATTGGTTTTAGCACTATTGCTCTTTCTTTATTCAACTGCTGCTCCCTTAACCTGCGAATAGATGCTCTTTTGTCTTTTAAATAGTTGCGTTAGATCTATTTTCAATCTTCCTAATGATAATCTATCTATTCTCTCACTGCCGGGATATAAATTGGCTTAAACCGGTCTTAGAAGATGTACTTGGTTCGTTTTTGTTCTTTTTATTCGGAGACTTACAACTGAAATACATTTAAAAATTTTATTCTAACTTTTAGTTATGATATACCACCAAGTTAAGGCCGAGACCATCTCCGCTATTTTTAAATACATTTCTTCATCCATAAAATGTCTATTTCAACATTCGTCTCGCAAACAAATCCATGTCCAATGCCTCTCAATTTTGGGATTTACTACCCGTTCTTAATAATAATTCACCTCAGTATGGTCTTTTAAAGATAAGTTGTTTAATCACTTATTTTTCAATTACGATTATTTTTTTGTATCTTCGCATTTCTAATTTCCCTGTTTTTAATACATTTTGTAAATTCATTTTTTATTTGTGAGTGGCATTTAATTTATATTGTCTTTCTTCTCATAGTACTCATCTGTAATAATTACTTTTTCATGGCTGACATGTTATTGTAATTATTTTTTGCTCTCCACAAAGCATAATAATCATAACATTATTATTTTACCTTAAGGTCAGAGATGAAACAATGACAATTTTTAGTAATAAAATGTAGCTTAAGAAATAAACGTAAATTTATAAGTATGCTGAGCCCTTCCTTTGAATTATTTGCATAAAATGTTTTGTTCCACGAATTAAATCCACACATTATACAAATGATGATCCTTTCCTGCCTTCATGGATCTTTTAATCCATCTTGTTTCAATTTCCTTGCGGAAATGCGTTGGAGTAATCACTGTGAATCTGTTTTAAGTCGGAATACCTCTATTGCCTTTCTCATTTAGGTACAAATTTTTAATGCTTTATACCTTCTCCTTATCTTAGGATCTTCTTGTTTTCAGCTTGAAAAGAGTAAGTGATTTGAGGAAAACTAAGGCAGTGTAGTTTAGAAACGAATTACATTCTATAAAGAACAAGAGGTACATAGTTTGACCTATATTAATAAAATTGTAACACAATTGAGATATAATAAATATTTAGCGTGATAGTTTAAAATAGAATTTGAAGATTTTCAAGTCGTACTTAATTCAATTTCCTTTTAATTTAAACTGAATTGGATTTAAATTGCGTAATTCTAAATTTCACTGTGAAAAACAAAGCCGTACGCTATCAAATCTTGCGCCAAAAATTGCAAGACTATTCATGGTTGTATGGTAAAATAAGATAATAAAATCGAAATTACATTCTTTCTGGGGTTGATAATGGAGTTCGAATACATTGCTATTGTTAGCTACTAGCGGATAGTTCATTAAATTATCTAAGCGCAAGTATATTAAAGAAGTGTTTCCGGAAATTCTCTCCAGACTACGAAGTAGGCAAAGGAAATGTTTTTAGCTCCGTTACACTTAACTGTAGGTCAAATACTGAGCTTAGGAAGAGAGAGTAATTCATGTTTCTTTACCTTATGCGTCTTTCTCGAATATCTTTCTTATTGTCTTAAAGAGTTTGTTCGTTTAATAATTGTCATGTATTGGAAAGGATTGTATGATTGAAAACGTTGTCGGAAATTCACCATTTACTATCCATTAAGTTGCTGTAAATTAAGAGGACTGCTTGAAAAAGGTGTCATTAAAAATTCCATGAAATGCAAAATGAAGGACTCTCATTTTAATGACTTCTGAAATTACCCAAAGAGATGAATTTGGAATTCACTTATGTGATTTTCATTCATGGACGGTGAACACTTAAAATTTTCTTTAATGCCTTGAATTCGATACGTATATGATATTTTTAAATTAGTAATAATAGCGTGCATAGTTCTATGCACGAGAGAAAGAAGGTTGATGCTCTCTGATGGACTTTCTTCGGTTCCATAAATTTTCTCGACTTAGGAATGACATTATCTCCTAGCACATGAATCTGAACTTCGCTTGAGCATTTGTTGGAGGTGGTGACGTTACCGAAAGGAACTCGTACGTTTCTAGATGTTTCTGGATCTTGAGGTTTTACTGCATTTCCATCTCTCATCGACAACTTTTCTTTGTGGATGATATTAAAGGGGAATGAAATGTTATCAGAAAACTGTTATCAGAAAAATATTGAGAAACCTGCATATTAAAATAGCGTGATAAAACGTTAATTTAATGCGTAGGTTCGACGACAGTTCTTTCTGGATGATAGTTTCTTATGAACTCAATAAACTGTTGAAACAGTCGCTAATCATCCGCGCAACAGCTCTTTCTTCGGCCGTATTTTCAAAATAATTTGAACTAATTATACTTGATTTCTGAGTACTAAACTTTAGCTCATAATACTCGTATATGTATTGAGAAACCATTAAAAATATATAATTTCAGCACAGAATGTTTATTAGATTAGGGTTAGGATAAGTACCTTCTTTAGGATTATTGGACTTGAAGAAATCCTTCATCATTGTACACTCCATCATTTCAAATTGTAATTACAAGCCGAAATCAAAGAATAATTCTATGAATACAGAAAAGTAGCGCAAATCAACGTAGAAATAACCAGAATGGTGGAGTACAACAGTCAGACAGAAAATACGCCTTTAAAAGTACAATAAAGGAATATAGCCAATTGGACGATCACGAGAACGAACTTCCCATGCGATTGAATATTCTCAACTAGCTGTTTGTGGTCTAGTTTTCAGCAGTATAATAAAACGTTTTCTATGAGCAGCAAAAGGAATTAATTAATGCTAGAATCGACCGCACCTCTTCAGAATTCTTCCAGTGTCAATATAAAAGTCAATATAAAATTATATATTCATTTTAGATGAAGCAGCACCAAACCTTCTAAACGAAAATCAGGCAAATTAGTTTCAGCTATTTAATAGCAGTTAAATTTCCTCAGCCATTTCATGAGGAGGGAAATTTATGTAATTATTATGCAGTAAAATTTGGTTATAACCAAATGATGAGAGTTCTATAAGGGAAACATTGAAAAGGAATTTTAAAATTTTACGGGGGTTGCTAAAATACTAAGATATTTTTGGCGCAATAGTTAATAGCGTTTTTTGTCACATAAGTCATAATGCTTTGCAAAGGTAAATATTCTCTTTGGTAGTCTCTCTTTCAACTCAACGTGTTCTCCGTTGACTCCCTTGCGATGCGCCACATCGCTACTTACAAAGAAAATAGTCAATGTAACAGTTATTTTAAGGCCCTCTGTATGACGGAGAAAGTGAGGCTCAAGTAAAAGTATTACATTCAGAAGCAGCATGAACTTTCTATCGGTCAAATAAGTATTTCCTTATACAGCGTGTCCCAAAACTGACAGATTTGCCGCATTCTAGTTGGTTTCCCAAGTATATTGCGTTTCTGTATTTTACTGCTTTTCAAATGTTAACCACTTAGAAACCCGTGATTTTTGAAACACTTTGCATATTTTCCAAATATTATTTCAATATTATTAAAATCTCATATGTATTAAGACCTTCGAAACCAGAAGAGTTGCTATTGAAAGTTCTATTGTGTTTCTTATCAGTATTTTACCTTTTTTATCACAAGATAAGATAAAATTTCGAAATAATCTTTTCAATCCGGAAGCACTTTATTTTACGATATTTAGTAATTACTAACAATTTAAAATAGGTCAACGTATTGGGCAATGACTTGGAATAAATGTACAGCTACTTTCAAACTACGTCAAAACTGTCAGGATCTGTTTACTAAATGTTAAATAAGAGCTCATTTTTATTAGCACTCTTGTATATTTTGATATATACGGTTTCCGGTTTATGGCTTTCGTAAATCTTTCTCGACAGTAATTTTGATTCAATTCGGAGCTCAATCGAACTCACGGAGGCATAATAATTACTGATGATACTTCATCTATTGTTTTAAAGTAATCAGATTTAAGTACGATGAATCAAACTAATTTTATATCTGAAATTCTAAAAATATAGAAAATGATTTTCATAGTATGAGAAGGATCATCTTCATTTTCTCTGCGTTTCCCTTTTTTCATCCTTAAAGGATTGAGGCGCATGTGTTAATAATACCTTTATATTCACATTAACGAAATGCTAACCGCATTAATCTTAAGCGTTCGTTTACAAATCCTACAAAATAGATTAAAACCAGGCTTTTCATGGAATCTAGTAAAAACTGCGTTTTAAGCGGGATAACTTTATAATCAGTTACAAATTATTATTTCTTTTATAATATCAAAGCAAAAGTGAATGGTATTTTGGCATTTAATGCATTCAACTTAAAAGAGAAGTCAATAGTTGGGTGAAGTGGTGTGTGTTTGAGTTTGGTCTGCTTTTCTGCGGTGTCCTCCTTAGTTATTTCGGCCACTCTACAATAACGTTGCTTTTACCAGATAGACAAATAATAATGAATAATGTTAACAAATTTCAATCCAAGGATAGAGACGGCAGAGTATTTTCCCATTATTACATCATAATGTTTATGATGTGTTTATTATCATCATAATGAGTCACATCATAATGAGTCATCACCCGATGCATTCCAAACGGGGATAACGGAATCTTATTTTACGACCTTTCCGATAAGATATTGAATCGAAACTTTGGAACAGGTCATTATGGCACTTATCTAATATTAATATGCTATTTACTCCCACTAAAGGGTCCTGAGTTCGACGCTAGGCGGTCTTTTGCGCATTTTTTCGAAAATTGTTTTGAGTCCTTACTCGGAGCGATAGAACAGTGAAAATCACGGAGGTTGTAGATGCCGTGGTTGTATATTGTAATAACTAAAGAAATGTTTCCAAATGACCGTGAGATCGACGCCAAGTGCGTGCAAAATATTCCGGTATAGAATGCATGGCGGTCAATTTTGACACATATTTTGTATGCTTTCCCTATAACCTGGAATGATATAAAATGGAATATACATAGAAGTAATTCATAAGTTTCTTATTCGCTGTTCGCGATTCTTCTGATGGTTCCATGTTCGACGTCTGAGCGTCATTTCCATTCTACCATGTATTTCATAGGGGGATAACGGAGTCTTATTTTAGAACCTTCCTGATAAGATTCTAAATTGAGACTTTGAAACACGTCAGAGTGGCACTTATCTAACATAAATATGCAATTGTGTCTAACGATTGTGTCCTTAATTCGACGCCAGGCAGTCTTTTGCGCGAATTGTTGAAGATTGTTTAGAGGCCTTGGCACGGTACTCCATTCAACTGATAGCTTGCAGTATGCAAGCTACTTTTACTCGGACACACACACACACACACACACACACACACACACACACACACACACACACACACACACACACACACACACACATATATATATATATATATATATATATATATATATATATATATATATATATATATATCTATTATATATAGCTAACTCTCCGGATATACCTATATATATAGATATATAGATATATATAGGGGATACGAATTCTGACCATGTTCCACAAGCGCCATCGACGTCAGATTTTTTCGACGTATTGGCCACACCCTGTAGATGCCAGAATAATGCAGACATCGACGCTAGCTATCATGAGTTCGATGCCAGAAATTCCCAAAAATCGCAATTTTCCCATAAGAATGCATTGCGCGGATTTTTGAAAATTATTTTGAGGCACTTATCGGTAAGATAGAGTAACCAAAATTTCGGAGGTTGAAGTTGAGGTAGTCTTCTATGCTTCTGATGGAAAAAATGTAGCCAAATGACAGTGAGTTCGACGCCAGGTGGATGCAAAATTCTTCCATAAGAAATGCATTGGACGATTTTTTAAATGGCTTCCCGATAAGCTGGAAAGATAAAACCCGGAATGGTGACAGAGGCGTGGGACCTTCCCGATAAGATATTGAATCGAAACTTTGGAACAAGTAAGGATGGCACATCCTGAAGATGGCTCCAGTGGTAAGGGTCTTTGAAGAAGGCACACGAATAGAAATCCGAGAATCCAAAAAACCTCATTTTAGTTTTTGCCGTAAATGTAACGAAAGGCGCGAGGTTAGGTTTAAGTATAGGTTTAAAAATAATAATTCTGGATTAAACTTCTTTTGTCCTTCCACCATTAGTTCAGGCGTGGCCAGCACGCCAATGGCATTTATCGGAGAAAAAGCGCGTAAAAAATAAATCATTTTCCTCCGAAAGCTATCTGACTCTATGATTATATATAATAAAAAGCGATTCGAAACAGCGAATACTCTTGCATTCCATAGCCATTTCAATAGCTGGCAGATGCTAATTTGGCTTCCGAGAGTCGATGCGCCTCTAGTGGGCATCTTGAAGAGCATGTCGAATGATATTGCTGATCCTCATGTATTTGAAGACTCAATTTGAGTACCAAGAAAATAGTCACATTACGACGTAAGTTGTTTACATCGCTCGCATCCTCTTGTTTTTATCGTGTTTATGGTAATCTCATGAGAAACTCGTTTTCCCATGTGGAAACAGTCCTACCGGTTCTTCCCGGATCGTTTTGCGATTTCTAACTCGAATTAGTGGAATAAAATAAACTTATTTTTGGCTAACACCTTCTTTGCCAATTCTGTTATCGTACATCAGATGTTCCACGGTGCTGAGGACCTCCAATATTTAGTTTTGATTTGTGTTATTCCAATCTCACAACTATAGTTTTTATGTGGTTCAGAAAGCTGCAGCTACGATGTCACTCATGAACCCCCTCTGTCATTAGGTTTCATAACTCATCGGCAATACGGAGACACTCCACTTACGAATTTAATTCGTTTCGGACTACAGTTCGTATCTCAAAAAGTTTGTTTTTCGAAACCCAGTTTTCCATTCTACGAGAAGATTAATATTTACTAAAACTATTAATCCATTCATCCTTGGAAGTTTTGAAAATTTTAACCTTTGTATACAATAATCAAATAATTT
The DNA here is from genome assembly GCA_036926295.1 of Pachydiplax longipennis. Lineage (NCBI taxonomy): Eukaryota > Metazoa > Arthropoda > Insecta > Odonata > Libellulidae > Pachydiplax > Pachydiplax longipennis. Next base: position 3,104,635 of record JAVFKF010000024.1, on the reverse strand, counting down.
TAATCTACAGATTTTTAGTTTAACACAGTTTAAAAAGATTTATTTTCACTTATAAAATACTCATTTTTTCATTCACTTATAAAATACTCATTTTTAAAATACTATGGTTATTCATTTTTTCTCCTCAGAGGGGAAGGAAATTGTCCATGGTTGACTAAGTTTATTGCTTTTTCTGCACTTTCCTAAGACGTTTAATGTTATCTTCGAGCGGTTCTAAATTAGGGATGTAAGAGGGCTTCGACTCCGAAATGTCGGAAACTCCGGTTCAAATTCACCTCCGGTACTATCAAACCGGAGTTTAAACTTCGAAGTAAATGAAATTAATCGCGCCCGTTCTCAGTGTATGTGCTGAGTGCACATAGAATAACATTCGTTTGACTCACTTCTCGGTTCTGCGATGTGTGTTTAGAATTTTGATAGCCAAAAACAAGTTGTATCTGGAACTTCTTCTGTGAAATTGATTCGGCGAAGTGCAATATTTGCGAAAGAGTATACTCCAGGAAAGGTGATTCTACGACTTCGTTGAAGGGGTACTTAAAAGCGCTTTATAGGGACCAGTATGAAGAGCTCTTGCACCTTGAGAAAGATTTATAGTTATATATCAACTATAAAATTTGACTTCTAGTTTATAAATTTGTCCTACAGAAGCAAACATTCGATAGTTTGTTCAGCTTCATTAACTTTGTTTTGTTGTCTGTTACTTTCAAAATTTTCTTTTTTTATTTTGCAAATAAAGGTTGTTTTAAGTTTTATAGTTTCCTAATGGAATTCCGTCTCCTCCGATAAAATCACCTCCGTAACATCCCTATACGACGCTCTTTGTTTGGATGCTACTTTCCTACCATTTCTATTAATTTACTCAGGTATGTAAATCTATTTACTTCATTATTTTCAATTTTCTTTGGCCTCTGACAACATTTGATTTTCATCTATTTCTATTTCCTGCTCTCATCTTAATTTATCTCTTCAATGGTCAGAACAATTTCTTTTACCGACTCATTTTTACTATTTGGGGTTATAAAAGCAACACGGTTCGTATATCAATATTAAGATCTTATCTCGACGTCAGAATGAAATATGAAAAAGTATGTGTGAGGAAAAGTTCATATGTTGAGCGATTAGTAAGTCGAGGTCCTACGGCTTCCGTGACGCGCTTCTGGCGATGTATTTTTTTCCCGCGTGGAACGATTTTCTTCTTACCGTAGAGGTCCTCTTTTCTCTGAATCAGGTTTAGCGATCAACTCTGCCTTTTCTGATCTTCACGGCCGGTGGTCGCAAACCAATCGCTATGGTAGGGTTTACGAGATATCGAACAGCAAAAAGCTCCGTTTTTTCGTCTCAGGAACATCAAGGGTATTTTGTTTCTGTATTTAATGGTTGATATTGTTCAGTTTGCGATGCAATCTTTACAGCGAGGCCAAAACGTGGAATTCGCATGTTTTGAAGGCATGGATAAGGCTCGAAATCTTCTGTCAAGACGAGAGGCGATCCCATTTCGGTCCATTTATAATAGGCGCCAGATCATCTTATGGAGGGCCCCAATAAAGATGGGGGATACTCTCATAGCATATTGTCATTTCAAATTTGTGTAGAGGTCGGAATGAGATCATGTGAGGTCACTTTTTCTATCAGAAGGCCACTTTTACTATCCGGCTGAATACCTTAAATGAAACTATCAGCCATTCTTGAGAAAGGTGTTTTTTTATAATCATGTACCAGTACTATTTTTAAAAGTGCTTCGACAGCTAAGTTCATTTCGTATACAGCCCTATCAGGAATCGAACCCCGGCCAACTTTGAACAAAGTTGAACAAACTACCCACTTGGCTACTTAAGATCCCGCCTTCATGTATTTTTTGCTATATTATATACGTATGGTATCTATTTTTTATTTTATAATTAATCGATCTTCATTAACTCCCGACTATTGGTTAATTTCCGATTGTAGTATTGATGTTATTAATATGCGAACGTTTTATTGAATCTTTGGTAAAAACTTTCTCCATAGTTATTTTTTTAAATATTAATATGGGGGCCTAATTCCGATATTTGCGTCTTGTGCCTCAACTAGCCTAGATCCGCCCTTGTTTGTACACACATCACTAAACCCAGGTTGTTACCTACTCAGATCCTATTTTCTAATATTTATATATATTGATGCATTTGAATTCGTTTCTCCGACAAATATGTAATTAGTAGACATCAGGAGGAGTACTAGAGGCATCTCCAAATCAAATTACCTGTTCTGATTCGAACATAGGAAGTTAAAGCAAATTGTGTCCCGATTTGGTGTTGGTCAAGTGCGATCGCTTTTATGATAAATAGCAATATAAGCTCAAGTTATTTAGGCACTGCATTCGAGTATTAAGTATTGCAAATGCAATCATGCATCAGAATAAGGATGACTTCCGAATCAAGATCTTCTCCACAGTCAGTTTTGCCGCTTCATACTACGCTCGCTTCGATTCTATTGTCGAACTCTACAAATGCTACAATTTTTAAAAAGAGGTTTTAGTCTTACCTTCAGTATTATAATAGGATACATTTTGTAGATTATCTTTCATTACTTAAGGAACTTAACGTTTTTATCTCGGTGGTCGGAGAAAACGTAGTTTTCTACAGAAAACAGCATAGAAATATCAGTAAATGAGTTAGTTTAGTTAATTAATATCATAAAGTATCTCTTTTCACATTGCTGTTCTAATAAGAAAGGAAACTATATATCCAGGACGACTTAAGAACTGGACAGAATTCACACACATGAACGACATTTTCTAACTAGATACCAAAGTCCTCTTGTGACCATTGGATATTTCCATATAATCTGACAAGAAGCTTGAGCTAAAGTCAGTTTGTGAAGTTTTTCCGTGATCACAAGATACATCTGCTGAATTTATCATAACAAAATGGCATTTTAGAAATTTATTGGGTATGAGTTCATTAGGATTTAAATGAATTGCCATGAAAGAGAACTTATCTAATAATAATCTCTCTCTAACTTGGCAAGATCGTTTCTTTGGCAGGTTTCTAGATCTGCTGGTGATACTTTGGAATATCTGATCATAGGGTTTTCACGAATACCGAGTAATGATTGGATATTTTTCTGATATATTTTTGAAGAAAAGACAACATGGAAAATGGCGGAGCCAATTGTAACCATGATTCAAAAGAAATGGAGAAAGTGAACGGAACGATTTCCCAGACAGATGTTGTAATGTCCTCTGTGGGAGAATTTGGAAGATGGCAGGCTCTTGTGGCATTCTTGGTGTCTTTAATTAAAATTCCCGTGGCTTGGTTCCAGTTAGGAATAGTTTTCTTGGCACCACCACTCTCATCACCACCCATATGTGCAAGACCTGGTGGTGTGAATGTATCTCTAGAACAATGGAAGAACATCAGTCAGCCTCCCATTGATAAGGTAACCTTCTCATATCAAGGTTAAAATACTTGTTGGCAGTTAAAAAGAGTTAAGTTAATTGTTAAAATAAATTCAGTTGTACCTCGAATTACAGACTTTATTCATTCCAGACAGGAGTTCAAAAAGTTTATATCAAAGCCCACTTTTCCGTTATCTTATAGTTCATCAATTAAACTTGAATTTGAAAATTTTGAAAAATGTTTGTATACAATATTATGATTATTTTTAGTCATTAAATTTTTATTCAAACATAGTTTAGAAAGAATATTTAAAAGATGTTTATTTATGAACTTCTATGATGATTCATTTTGCCTCTTCGGTAGAGAAGGTCATTCTGATATTCATCAGATTTTTAGTCATACCTGGTTTAAATCTTCCTGCCTGATTTACCGTACATTGGTAGAATAATTTGATTGAATATTGTGAGTAAAATTAATACAAGAGTGCAAGTAGCTATCTTTGTAGCTTGTTCACTTTCATCAAATAAAATCTCATTGAGATCTTGTTATCTTTCTTTCATCTTCAACTAGGGCCAGGCTGGTTCATTCAGTTAAATTGTTGTAAATTTTGTCAACTTAGACAAAAAGTTGCACTTTGTTACGTGGTCATCTTTATTTGCTTATGCATATCTACAACAGTGTACTCGGGATTATAAAAGCACCGCTGTTTATATGACGAAAGTAAATTTCTCTCTCAGGGTCATAACTGAGTAAGCTTTTATTTTGAGTGGTTCTTTAGTCAAGTTACCACTGTGCATTAGTATTTAAGTGAAAGTAAAATATATTGGTGACAATAGAATCCTACTTTACTTTCATTAATTAGAAATCAAAACTCATTTACATGTATTGTTCCGTTTTCAGAATGTGTGCCTTTAGCACTATAATTCAGCCTCAGATATAATTCAGCTATAAATGAAAAATTGTTGAAAGATAACCATAAATTCAGTAGAGGCTGACCAAGTTCAAAAAGATTTACAATAAGCTTGGTAACTGTTCATATAGAATTATGAAATATCATGATTAGCAAATGAAAGCAGATGGATAACAATTAATAGTTCATCCAATTATTTTACAGAAAATGTTGCAAAAGTTATAAATGCTGAAAGACTCTCTAAATCAATTAATTGGTTTTCTTGAGACTGTTCTGTTTGAGTTAGAAAATCAGTATGTAAAAATATATGTAGGTAAAGCATTTTCAAAACATGATTCTTCTCATGCATACATTTTCTCTTTTGTCAGTTAAATTACTGAATGCTTTTGAAGGCATATTTCAAAATATAATATAAATTAGTGTTTCTGATTAGATATCTAATCTGGTATAAGAAATTCAGAAAGAGTAACACTATTTACAATTTTTCTCATGATTTGCTGTTTTAATTCAAGGGAAATACCATTGTATATGACAGCTGCTTTGTATATGACTTGAATTATTCAGAAATACTTCATAGTGGATGGAATGAATCATTTAAACCTCCATCATCAACACCAATCATCCCATGTACATCTTGGGAATATGACCGATCAGTCTTTCAGGAAACCATCATAACTGAGGTATGTCATTAGTTTACTAACAAACTTTAACACTGATTTGTAAATAAATTTGTAAAAATATAATTTTTCTCATTTTGAAAATTGACTATTGCTGTGTATAAATAAATTCCTCATCTCAGATTAATATTTTTAATTAGAAATCTGTTGAATGATTCTCCAGAGTTCTTTAAAGCCCAAGCAAGCTTTATGAAGGATTAGAAACAGACTTCTATAAATCATTGTGCATCAGTCTATTTAAATGAATTGTAAATGACAGTGTACAGTATTTGATAACCTCAGTAGAGTGAAGAAGTGATGTATTGACCATAGAAAAATAATATCCTATGTTTCTAGAAATGTTATGTTTAGCACTTAAGTCTAATTTAGGTAATCTGGCCTTATAAATATCCAATTCTTGATTATTATAGTGGGACTTGATCTGTGACCGCACTCAGCTTACAAACATAGTTCAAATGACATTTATGTTTGGAGTTCTAATAGGAAATATACTTTTTGGAATTTGGGCTGACCGGTAAGTATTGCACATGCATGTTGAGATCTATTTATTTTACATTTGATAATACTGTGTCATATGAGCATAAATTTTCTAATTCATTGGATAGGATTGGAAGGAAGAGACCATTATTTTTTGCAATAATATTTCAATCTATAGCTGCATTGGCTGCAGCTGTGGTACCTTGGTATGAAGGATTTGTTATCCTCCGATTTCTCCTAGCAATATGCACTGGTGGCACAATGATTACAAGTTTTGTCATCTGTGAGTATTCAGCTTGTTTGGCACCTGCTGTTCTTTCAAATAAGAGAGACATCCTGAATTTACGTGATTATAATTTATTTTGTCATGTTGATCATTTATCTCAGCCCATTTATGTTTGCATTGAAATGGTTACCTGATTTTGATGAAAGTTATGGAATTTGATGTATGGTTTCCTTACGTGCTCTACAATTCATATCTCACCTCCCTTAAAAAATAGGAATATAACAAGATGAATTCACAGAGGAGGCCATAACTTTGTGAAACTTGAAATTTTGAATAGATTGAATTCAAATTAAACAGTTTCTAAACAACACAAAAAAGTCAGAAGTCCTTAAATTTTTTTCACAGATAAAAGAATTTTTGAACTTTAGAAAATCAGAAACTCAGAGTGGATGTCCTATTTTCCTCCAGTTCTTTATTTCCTCAATATCACAGAAATAACATTTTTATTTGCATTCACTTTAGTAGAAGATATAATCAATGTTCTGTTTTAATTCTTTTAATGGAAAATTTAATTATAGATTCCCACTTAGGAGTACATATTGATTAAGTGATGTAAGTAAAATTTTGGAAACTCGAAAAAAAAAATATATAATATGATATCTATTATATGTAGCTAACTCCCCGGATATACCAATATATATATATATTTATAGGGGATACAAATTCTGACCATGTTCTATAAGCGCCGTCGACGTCAGACTTTTCAACGTACTGGCCCCACCCTGTACATGCCAGAATAATTCAGACATCGACGCTAGCTATCATGGGTTCGATGCCAGAAATTCTCAAAAATCGCAATTTTCCCATAAGAATGCATTGCGTGGATTTTTGAAAATTATTTGGAGGCACTTATCGGTAAGATAGAGTAACCAAAATTTCGGAGGTTAAAGTTGAGGTAGTTTTCTATGCTTCTCATGGAAAAAATGTAGCCAAATGACAGTGAGTTCGACGCCAGGTGGATGCAAAATTCTTCCATAAGAAATGCATTGCTGAAATCTTTGACGATTTTTTTAAAATGCCTTCCCGATAAGCTGGAAAGATAAAACCCGGAATGGTGACAGAGGCGTTTGAAATCCTCCTTTCATGAGGTTCAACATTTCTTTAGTGGTCCTTGGTTCGAGGCAAAGGCGTCTGACTTGTTCCAAAGTTTTGATTCAATGTCTTATCGGGTAGTTCCTAAAATAAGATTTTGTTTTCCCCGTTTGAAATGCATGGTGGAATTGGAATGATCCTCTTGCATCGAACCAAGGACCACTAGAGAAACGGTGAACCTCATGAAAGAAGGATTTCAAACGCCTCTGTCACCATTCCAGGTTTTATCCTTCCAGCTTATCGGGAAGGTATTGAAAAAAATTTTCAAATATTGCAGCAATGCATTTCTTATGGAAGACTTTTGCATCCACCTGGCGTCGAACTCACTGTCATTTGGCTACATTTTTTCCATGAGAAGCATAGAAGACTACCTCAACTTTAACCTCCGAAATTTTGGTTACTCTATCTTACCGAAAAGTGCCTCAAAATAATTTTCAAAAATCCACGCAATGCATTCTTATGGGAAAATTGCGATTTTTGGGACCATCTAGTATCGAACCCATGATAGCTAGCGTCGAAGTCTGAATTATTCTAGTATCTAGAGGGCCAGTACGCGTAAAAATTTGACATCGATGGCACTTGTAGAACATGGTCAGAATTCATATCCCCTATATATAGGTATATCTGGAGAAGTATCTATATATAATAGATATGTAGATATGTATACACACATACACATGATTATTTCCTGTATGAGGTACATATTTGACTTGGGTGAGAAAATGATTAATCTACATAAGTTAATTCAAAATTAAAATTTTTCAACAGCTTTATACTACCATGAACCTAATTTTATTTGTATTGAGATTATTTTTAACTGGTAATCATCTTCAAAAATTAATTATTAATAATTTCTTTAAATTGCAATATTTATTTTGTTCTATATTTTCAATTATTTTTTCAATCAAATTGTTCACTCATTTTCTACTCGCATTCTTGAATGTATAACATGTTTATGTGTTACATTTCATTTTCTGATTAATTCAAAATCTATATTTTTTAAAAAGATGATCTAGATTGTCAAAAATTTTATTTTTTTTTTGTAATGGCTGGCCTTATATTGGTAATTTCCTTCAAAATTTGGTAATCTTCCATTTTATAATGAATAAATCTTCATTTACAACATTAATCCCCACTTTATAGGCATGGAAATTGTTGGAGGATGGTGGCGGACAGCCATCCCTATTTTGTATCAGGTTCCATTTGGTCTTGGACAAATCATTATGTCAGTTCTTGCCTATTATGTAAGAAAATGGAGGCATTTGCAAATAATGCTTGCTGTTGCATCAGCACTTTTTATGGGATGCTGGTGGTAAGAGTGCTCATTATTTTAATTTATAATTATAATTTTTATCCCTGAAAAACATCCTCTAAACTCATATATCTTACCTTCCATGTGGTTATCCAAACTAAAAATTTTAATTATACAGCCTTGAGAGTTATTTCTTCAGATAAATATGGACAGTCTTCATCAAATTTTTTTGAAAATCAATTAAAGGTTCATTATAAAGTTTTCAGAAAGTCTTTACCTGTTTACCTATGAATGATCCTGAAATCTTAGTAAATGTGTATAGGATGATAATACTTAAGGAAATTATACTTTTATGATACTTTTTAAACAGATATTTCTTAATGGACATTAATGTCTTATTTATATATTACATCTGAAGTAACATAAATATTATTTAAAAAATCCTTCAATTAAGTTTATCTCATTTTTACTCTTTGATATTTTTAATATTAATTAAGAATTTTACGTGTCTGTCTTAAATGATTATAGGGTGGTTCCTGAGTCACCCAGATGGCTCTTAACTGTTGGCAGAAAGAAAAAGGCCTTTGAAATTCTGGAGAAGGCTGCCAAAAAAAATGGTACATCAACCAAAGCATTAAACGACCTTAGGCTGAAGGATGGTCTACAAATCAGAGAGCAGGTGATCCCACTTTCATTGCTTGGAACTTAATAAATAAATGAATAAATACTTCATGAAACTCTTAAACCCATTGACTAGCAGCACTTATAATTTTGTAGTTGATTCTAATTGGAAAGATATCTTTTTACTTCACTACTAAAAAACATTTTTAGTCTACTTTATAATTTAAAAAGTCATTACATATGAATTTATTTTATAATAAAAAATAAATAAACAAAAAATTTTAAGGTAATACTTATAATTATTTAAACAATTTTGATAACAATATAAACTGATAATTATCAATATTTTCTCAGTTTTTATTACATAATATACATACAAATGAATGCAAAATGTAAATATTAGTTTGGATATTAAAAAAAATACAAAATATAGATTTAATATCTGAAGTATATAATTATACTGTAAATTACATAATAAACATATAATACATAAAATGTATACAATAGCTCAAAAGCATTCCATAGAATCATCATTCTATGCATCAATCTTTACTTTTAATCTTTATGTTTAACAATCACAATTTACTATGTGAATTTAATAGTTTAAACAATTCAAAATCCTGATAACAGTATTACAAATTACCATGTGGTTATAATACAAGGTACATGAAATGGCCACCAGAAATGTCAATAGTATATGATGAGAGAATCTGTCATTGCCAGTCAATAGATTAGTAATTTATTATATAGTAAACATTCTTTCACGCAATTGATTTTTTCTTTCATTGTCCTTGGTTCAATGCCAGAGCATAATTTCAATTCTACTATTCAAATTATCTTTCCTTGGCTAAAAACTAAAGTGTAATATACATTACATGAAATAGATTTGTTAAAGTAGTAAATCAAGAAAATTTTATTCCATAAAAACATATTTTAGCATATTTTTAAGATAAATTTCTTTATCCACCATAATATCTTCAAAGTTTCACTTACATTAAATTTTAAATCATGAGTTAAATTATTCCAATTCCAAATATTGAAAAAATTAAAATTTTCATACCTATGAAAATGAAATTAATTTCCTTAAGATATATTCATTTATCTGCAAAAATTTAATAGCTGGTTATGACAAATTGTATAAATTTTGTCTAGCAATCAAGTTTAGATTTTTTAATTTGCAACAAATTTATTCATATAGTTTTATTTTTGACCTACACAATTTGCAGACCTTAGAATCTAAAGGAATTATTTTGATCTTGTTTTTTTAAGTAATTAATTATTTTATAGACTGTCCATCAATACTTTCACAAATTAACTTCTACTCCTCTTTTCAATCTGCCAGAAATTCTCCTTTACTCAAAATCCCTTATGTTAAAATTCATTATTTAAAGTTGAGCCCAATCAACCAATGTATGAGAGCAGGCAAATCCTTAAGCAACCCTTTTCCTTAGCTTTAGCTATAGTAAATTTAAGAAACATATTTCTGTTGTTAGTAATTGATATAATTTTATATAAAATTTATTATACAAATAATTTTTATTGTTTTATGAATATTTTTCTCGATATTCTTAATTGATGTTAGTTGATATTAGTTGATTTTACTTTGATGAATAGGTTCTGAGATTTAAACTTTCAGATAACTTAGTATTTTTTATTATATTTTACATGGAAAAAATGTTGTTCTTTTTTCAAATTGTTGTAATCGTCTACTGATTGACTTATTGTAAAAGGGCCCGTATATTGTACTAAAATAAAAATAAAATAATAAAGAGGAAGATGAGAGAGAGGGAGAGTCAAGGCTCTTAACCAGTGTCCAATGTTCAGTATTCTAATTACATCCCTTCCTTTGTGTAACTCGATGTGAAAGGCAATTATTCTTTGATTATTTAATGCAGGGCAAAGAGAAGGTTAAACCTCAAAGAGTTGGGGTCTTCAGATTACTTCAAGTACCATTTCTACGGAGAATGACAATTTGCATATTTCTTGCCTGGTTTGTAGGAGGGATTTCTTTCTTTGGTTTTTCCCAATATTTGGCATACATCGGTGGAAGTGTTTTCATGAACATTGCAATATCAGGTTAGTGTTATATTATTGTACTGTGATTAACATTTTTACCCTACTACTCAGTTGTCTTTCAAATCTTGCATTGCTTGAAAATAAGGAAATAAATTTAATGGCTGATAGCTAACCAATACAGCAGAACCTGGTCAAGATAATTTTCAGGGAACCAGTGATAATTTTCTTACTACTTTTTTATCTTCAGACTATAAAAATATCTTTTTTCATTTTTGGGGATTTTGGGTTTTATCCTGGGTGCAATTACCATCCTAAGTCTCTCAAAATCTTTTTAATTAAAAATTAATATATTCATATGTATTGTATGAGTGACTGGATACTTCCCTTGAATTTCCATGTTGTGTAGGTTCACCATTCAAGATTTCATGAAATACTTTACTATTTTTTAAAATTTTCTAGCAACTGTGGGATTACCAGGAACCATATCTTCAGTCTATGTTGTTCAGAAATTTGGGCGTAAGAAAACTCTGATAGTTACTCAAATTATCACTGGTGCTGCTATTTTTCTCATACTGGCATTTCCCATTGGTAAGTTCATTTCCACTTAAGAAAAACTACTCTAAGAATCCCAGTTATATTCAAATAAATTTTCCACATTAATTCTTGATAGAAATTTTACTATCAATCAGTATTTATCTTCCAGATTGATTTCAAACCATCTCAATGCATATGTATGTCTAATTTTTCTAAATTTGATAGCTTGGATTAAAATCATTCTTGAAATTATAGGTTCTTTAATGCATTTATCTTTAGGGTTACTGAAACTTTAGAAATAACCATAGCGTCTTTCATCAAGTCAAATGTAACAGCAGCTTCTCTGATGTTTTGTATATTCGTCATCCATGGCAAAGCTCAAAAGCTGGCAATATTTACTTACTTTCTTTAAATGTATCAACCTACTGATGGCATTATGCTGTTATGTACACTAAAACTCATTTATGATGCTCCTGCTTAAGACACTATCCTGCTTAATGCACTAGTCCCAGACCTTATCACACAAATCGCATGATAAAGGCACTCTGTTTAATAGGTGAATTTTCATGATGCAATGCAACTTGCTTTAGGCAATCAATTGCCTCATTCAATTGACCGAACATTTTTTTGCATTACCAGTATCACTGTTTTCTTTCCCCATCTGCTTAACCTTATGTCTAAAAAGGTTCCTGTTGAGTTTCTTCTTTAAAATGACTAATTTTGAGAGAAGAAAATGATGATATCATAAAGCATACCAATCTTTTACCACTGTCAGAGCCAATACTAACTCTGAAATTTTGAAATTTCTTTCTAAAATTTCAAAATCTGAATTTAGAGTTCTGAAAATTTGCATGAAGGTTTTTCCTTTCAATGTATTTACAAGCTGTAAGTATATCAAATGAGACTAAAAGGGAGTGCAGTGTTTTGTGTGCTGTAGAGTGTAGTCCTGTAGAAATGGTGCTTTGTAACAACCTCTTACCACTGCTCTTAAAATATTTATTATCCTTCCCTAACAGTCTATCTGGTGAAACTGCTTCATAGTAGAGTGAAAAGGACCAAAATAAAGTAACAAGGAAGCTCTTTGTCCGAAAAGAACATAATTCTTCAAACATATGATGTGATGGCAACTAACATCACAAGACAATGGTTTTGAACCGGTTTTGAAAGAAAGTTGTTAACCACTTAATTAAAAATTAGACTCAAAAATCCTTTTCCTTTGTTTTTAATAAGTATAAAAGAAATATAAAGCTATCATCACCCAGTTATAACACTATCCACCTTATAACGCAGTTTTCACTTGGTCCCATTTCACAAAAGCATCTCAACCGGGTTTCTTTGTATTTTAATGTGATCTTTATTTTCTGTAACCACTATCATGATCAGGTACTTATGCTGGAGACTGGCCTCGTTTAACGATGGCTATAATTGGAGTTATATCATCCTCGATAACATTCTCAACATTGTATCTTTACTCTGGTGAGCTATTCCCAACTGTTGTGAGGAACTCTGCCATGGGAATAGCTTCAATGTTTGCGCGCATTGGCTCAATGGGGGCACCTTTCATTGCAACATTGGTAAGGAATTAGATTCATCACACTTAACAAGATTGCTGTGACTTATCACTGCTTCATATGGAATGCTTTTACAATTTAGGGAATATATGGAGAGTACTACCCTCCTCTAATTTTTGGTGGATTGTCTATATGTGGAGCAATTCTTTTCCTGTCATTACCAGAGACTATTGGTAAACAGTTGCCTGATACAATTGAGGATGGAGAAAATTATTTCAAGTGAGAAATTACTTCATATGTGAATGATTTATAGTTTATTTGTCATCCAAATAATCAACCATTGTCTGATTCTGCAATTATGACGTATAATTGTATCTCCTTTTCATGTGAACCCTAGGAGATCAACAGTACAAGAGAAAAGAACTGCTATCTATAAAAATATATCACAAGAAGTTGAGGATAATAAAGGTACCTGAAAAACTAAATTGACACCAATTATGAACAGCCATTTTTTCATTGGTCTAATTTCTTGTTGTGATCTAAAAATATTTTTACAGACTTTACCCATTGATAGAAAACCCATTATTAAAGATAAACCATGTTTGTTATGTTTTTTTTATTTTTTGTCTATTGTTCTCCAATTTTTTAAATGTTCCAGTGGAATAAATAGTGATAACTTATTATTAATTTAGTTCATAAAGTTACCTTTGACAACAAAATATGTATATTAATTGTTAATAAATTACTATTTCCTGAATACTTCAAGTCATACTTATTTTCGATTCTGATTTATCTTTCCTATATCTTTCAAAACCCAAAACTTTGGAACACAGCTAGAGGAAAGTCCTCTGACAAATTAAAATTGTTTTTGTTAAAAATTTAGTTTCCCAGAATAGGAGTCATTTGAAACAATTATTACTTCTATTTATACAAATTAGAAATGTTTAATGGTTATACTTTTGTTGAAATCCTCCTTCATTTTTCAATAAGTATTCTTAATAAGAACATTTTGCTGCTATAAAGCTAAATGAAAGATGTATATAACATTATATTGTTGGATATAATTATCAGTGATAAAAATTTTTATAATTATTTTCATCACTCTCTCTCTTCATAGGGGTGTTTGTCTCTTCAGTGATGTTGTGGAAAGGGAAGAGAAATTCATTTTCCTTTCATCTGTCTTTATTTACACTTTGATATAATATGGTCTTACATTTAAACAGGCAGTCTGAAAGGCATCAAATTCAGCTAATTTAATTTCAGAGACATGTATATTATACCCAAATTCTGGATTTCTCTTGATCCGCGTCACTTAGTTCTTCTTCCATCATTTCTTGTATTCTCTCTATTTCAGATATAGCAGCTAAGTATCTCTGTTCTCTTTCATTTTTTTTTCTGTGTACTTTACAATGAGAGAAACTCTCTTCCAATCTTGTTCCCTCAGCAATGGGTTGCATCAAACCAACAGTTATTTTATTTTTTAACTGAAAAAAAATAATTCTTGATGACCATAGTAGATACTAGTGTCTTAAAAAAATTATGAATAATAAAAAAGACTATGCTTACTTTCAACCAAATTTTAGGCTGTCACATTTTAAATAATTTTTTTGCATTAATTTTTCATTTTTCTACATTTCACAGAGGTAAATAAACTGATGAAATACAGCATTAGTTCTCAAAAAAAGTTCTGTCAAGTGCAAAGGTTATTTAAATATATATAATATAAGTTATGTAAATAAATATTTACACAGGCTATATAAATTTATCCATCTGTCACAGTAACAATATAATATGTTTATACCAATAAGAAGTGTGATACAATTTCAAACAATATTTTATTACTTGTTATGGAACTTTCCTTGATAGAAATGATAGAATCATGGATAATGTCAGTGAAAATCTACCAGTAAGTTTTCCTTTTTATTAAAAAGTTCATTAAACTAAAATTTACTATAAGTTTTATTTTATATTTTACAGTTATATATAGTTTGTCCAATTTTGCTGTCTAGGAGCTATATAAACTATAAAAAATTAATATTGCAAATACAATTACAGCGAAATGATGATCACTAATGTCAACCTCTTCCTCATCTGATTCTTCTCTAAGCGGATCTTCTTGAATTTTTTCTAAGAGTACTCCTTGACCAAAAAGGAATGGGCCCCGGGTCATTAGTCTTGGCAATCTGCTGAATGAATTTAGCAAGTGACATTCAAAAGGGACTTCCCTCTTATTTCTCTGAAGCAGCCAGCATGAGAATATTGGAAACTTTGGTTCTCTTTGAACGTATTTATTTTTTTCTGAATTATTATTATTCTCTTCTTTCAAATTTAAATTTCCTCCTATCATATCTTCTCTGATATGAACTTCATCAGCTGTTATCAACATCACTGATTCGTGGTGGTAAATCTTTTTATAATTGTCGACCATCTTAATAACAATGTTTAGAGTCCAGTCAAAAATAACACACAATGCTTACTGACCAGAGTATTTTTATACGCAGAAATTTCAAAACTGACATAGTTAAACATAAATTAGGATTGGTTATAAAATGGTTAAGTAATATCCGAAGTATTACATTTATTCTTTATTTATGGATGATTGCGCTATTTAAATGACGGCTATTATCTTTAAAACATCAGGAATAAACAGACTATAAATAGAATGTATCACAGTATTTCTGTTAAAAAAATAATACTTTCCCATTATTGTGAATGATTTATCGAATTTTCGCTAATTAGTGGGAACGATTGTAAAGATAAAATTTAAAACTGAAATACGGGCTTATCAGTCTATACTTCTTTATTTGGCTGATGCACTTTTAACCTAAGGGACTGCTTTGTAAAATATTTTAAATGCTGAGATTACTTGTATTAAAATCTGCTACGTCAGGTATTATTATTTTTGCGTGGGGTTTCAAGTCCTAGCGCCAAATAAGATTACATCGATGCTCTATTTTCATCGTACGGTACCAACGATCGATACGAACTGCGCAATCTGCCAAAATGGATTTTAACATGAAAAAGCTCGTTAAAGATGCGGGAACAGTTTTTAATAGAGTTGTTCAAGTAAGTGTGCTTCCCTATGATGAAATATTACTTATGAGTAGTTCTTCTACCTGTGCTTTTGTTATTGAGAGCTTCTGCATGGAAGATAATATTTGTTATATCATACCGTCCAATTTCTACCCCTTTACACTCCGTTGCATAATTTTAACTTCGCTGTTTATGCTCTAACATCAGTTTGTATGTTAATGTAGCTCACCGAAGAAAAGTTAGGCACATCTATCAAAACAGAGCTTGATGCTCAATTTGAGCATTTGGCCGAGAGATCCGATGCAACGAAGCTATGGACTGAAAAATTGGTTTGGGACACCGAAGCTGTTTTGACTCCTAATCCTGGTGAGTGCTGCATGTATACACCGTTGATGCCAGTGAACGTAGAATATTCAACAATACTCAGTTCTAATACCATGTTGTCATTCCATGCCCGAAGGTAATCGTGTAGAAGATTTCCTTTTGGAGAAAATTGACAAGAAGAAGCCCACTCGTCTCACCAATTTGGAATATCTTGGTGTTGATATGATACAAGCTGGTAGTGAGTTTGGACCTGGAACTGCTTATGGTACATATCTTTTAATTACAACATTGTCAGTTTCAGCTGTTTATTAGAAAAGGTATTGTGCCATCCTGATGAATTTCGGTCTGTTTTAATGTGTTAAATCTCTTATAATATCGTGTCATGCCATTAAAAGGTATTCCATGTAAAAAACTAATTTAATTTTCACAAGTTATGCAGTGAAAAGACATCTATTGAACTAAAAATTATGTTAAAAAGGAAATTTATTTCTGATAGCTCTTTATGTTTTCTCATGAATTAATTTTTCTAAATCTTATATAAAATTAAATCGATATGGAAACAATGTTTCCTTTCACAAATTGTGTTTTTTCTATGATTATAGCCCTGGCTTCAATGAGGCTGGTTCAAGATTACTATAGCCATAATTGAAACATTACTAATTGTTTAAGATTGACAAATGAAGTACAAGTCCAATTTTTTCTGAGAATTCCTTCTGTCCAAACTCAAGTAATAAACTATTATTGCTGTTGAAGTAGTATAAATTCCTTAATTAATAATAATGCTATATTTATACAATGGCAAACAAGATAAGTATAGACCATGTCATATCTTATTATTAACTTTAGGCTGTATATCAATCAAATTAAATTTTCTAAATTATTTAAAAATCTCATGATTGATACTTAACAAACAGTTGAAGACTGAATTCTTCAATGTAAGCAAATTTGTCACCTCTTTGTTTCAGTATGCAATGTATTGTATTCATATTTATTATTGCTCTTATGAACTAACAAGAAGATTCTTGTGTAATTTTGGAATTGATTTTGATGGCTAGCATGTGCTGATATAACTAATCATAAATTTGTTGAAGGTGTTTTGTCTGGCCTCACATTGCCATTAGAATTATAAATAAATATATATATATATATACAATATAATAATATATATACACAAGTAAAAGTTGCTCCAAGCTAATCAGTGAATATTTAACCTAAATATTTGATTACACTAAGAACTTGCAAAAACTCCCTCCATTCCCAAGTTCACCAAAAAGTATGTAAAAACGTGTAAATATGACCCTTCTAGTATCAAACCATGGTTAATTACTGTAGACATTACCGCCCATTAAATTTTGCTAAAGACCCCTCTAACTATATGCTAAATTTGATGTTGATATAAGTTAAAGTCCTCAAACGCTATTCTGCATTTCCCGTTTCATTGTATGGTAGAATGCAAATGGTACCCTAGCGTTGATCCAAGGACCATTAGGGAAATGGTAAGTTGCTTTTGAAATAAAAATGCACGGCTGCTCTTTCAATGCCAAATTATAAATTTCTATCTTCTTGACTATTGCTTCATAAAAATATTTGCCTTATGCACCATGCATTTGTTTTGGAGGAATTAAGACTGGCTCAGAATGGTTTAGTAAGATACGATGGTATGCTTCCAATGGGCATCTTAAACCATATCCAAACTTTCACTTTGATATCATAACGAGAATGTCCCCTTACAAAATTCTGTATATCCTGTTCAAATGTTTTGTAAGTAGTTCTCTTTCCTCAAACCAAGGACTATCAGGGGAACTTCTCTTTGAAAACATAACCTCTGTTCATATGCTTCATTATGGATTTCTATCATTACTGGATATGTATTATAAAAATGTGAGAATTTCTTGCCTTACATTTCATATGGGTATTTTACGAATAATTCAAACCTCCTGGCATCGAACTCGGGACCCATACGTGAGAGACAATTGCGTATTACTGTTAGATAAATGCCTCTTTGACCAGTTCCAAACTTTCCATTCAATATCATATCTGGGAGGTCCTAAAATAAGATTCTGTTATCCCTGTTTGAAATGTATGGTTAATTCGAAATTGTGGGTTGGCATCTAACCAAGGTTGGTTAGAGAAATGGAAAATTTTGTATACAAATTATATTTATGACCTTTGTTCACATTCCAGGTTTTTCCTTTCCAGCTTATCGAGAAAGGATTCAAAAAAATTCTTAGAAATTATCGCAATGCATTTTAAATGGGAGAATTTTGCACCCACCTAGTGTCAAACCCACGCCCATTTGGTGACTTATCTTCCACTGTTAATATGGAAGACAATGTCATCTCCAACCACCATTATTTTGAGTTCTCCATCTTACTGAGAGTTACCTCAAAATAATAATCAAAATATCCACGCAATGCATTCTTGTGGGAATATCCAATTTTTTGGACATTCTGGTGTCAAATCCATGATATGATTTCAGCATCAAAGTCTGAATTATTCAGGTGGCTTCACGGTATAGCCAGTACGTTGTAAATATTTCACATAGATGACACTTGTGGAACATGGTTAAAGTTTGTATCACCTATATATGAATATAAATATTGTATGTATAGGTATCTGGAGAAGTATTTACATATATGCGAGTAGAATTTCTTCTGGTGGCAGCCCCAGCTCTTGTCTATATGCAAATGACAATCCATTACACCCACACAGATGAATATTCCAAAAATAACATTACTACCCACAGACAGTATTTGAGCACCATATCAGGAGCCAATTTTACAGAACGTCCTTGGTATCCCCACATATACACCACCTATAACAACAGTCACAGTTGAGAATCCACTTCATCATTTGTCACATTTACAAATATTCAAATAATACAAAACATAGCACAATTCACTCCACATAATTAGTGATACTTAAGCATCTACTTTTAACTCCTTTCTATTTTTAGGTAAGAGTTTGAAGACCTCTTCAGGCAACATATTCTATTCTTTGACCCCTCTAATTCATTTACATCATTTCTATGTTTTAGTTGTAGTATTGTGAAAAATGCTTCAACAACTGAGGTCATTTTGCATGTGGGCTCCCACTGGGAATCGAACCCAGGACCACTTTCATTGGAGTTGAATGTGCTGCCCACATGGCTATCCTGGAGCCCTAGTTTTATATTTTTTCTGCTTTAACTTCTGATTATGATCCTCTCTCGCTTTAACATATTGGTTGATGTATATCTGCCTTTCTTTTGTTATTATGTTAATAGAAAGATTCATTCAATACTAAATTACAGATTTAATTCTTAAAAAATCATAGATTGAATTAATGTAAAGAAAGTACAATGAGAATTTTTAATTTATGAACAAACAATCTTGCTAGTTTGTGATTATTTGCTTTATTTGAATTTCATTTAATCTAGATGATGTAATATTTTAATGTCATTGGAGACCAAAATGCAAAAATAACCAAAATATATGTTTACAGTAAAATACTCCTACCTGAAGCTTGAAAATTTTTTTTATTAATTACAAAACTGCATTTTAATTTTGAATAATCAATACATGTAGTTGTAAATTCTTTTAGATTATTAAATGTATGTTATTTAGGAAAAAGTAAAAGGATTATGATGTGGATAAGCCTTACAATTGAACTCACACATATGTGACCAACCTACTTTTATGCTTATAAACATTTATTTCTAGCAAAATATATGGATTGGAAACAGTTATAAATAAAGCAATGAAACTCATTTTCACCAGCTATATTTTATACCATCAAATGATTACTGTGTAGAATTAACTTGTGAGCTGATGAATAGCTTGGTGAATAAGAAAATTAGAGTGTATTTCTGAAGTGAATAAGACATATTGTTTTCTTGGGATATTTACAGGAGGTGCTTTAATCAAAGTCGGGGAATGTGAAAAGAAGCTAGGTTTAGCTGAAAGAGAATTTACCAATTCTGTCATAAATTGCTATGTGCATCCATTAAGAAAATTTCTTGAAGGAGAAATGAAGACGATAGTGAAGGAGCGAAGCATTCTTGAAGGAAAGAGGCAAGTTTTGCTGATAATATTTACTAAAGGGTGAAAGTGATCTTTGGTTCAAATCTTGGGATCAAGGGTAAGTATTTACAAAATAATTTCAACTGTTTAAGCACTTTTATGAGTTTCCATACTAAAACAGTTGAGACACACTAAGGAACCTAGTGAAAATATAAATGGGATGGCATTATAACCTTGGTGTTAAAAATTTATATTTCTGTTGTATTAGAAAAGAAAAGGGTTTTTAGGCTTTTCAAGTACCGAAAAAGTGCATTACAACTTGGAAATGATAAGAATTCACCTTTAGTTTGCCTTACTTCCTTTAATATCTATATCCAGAGAGCCCGTGGACCATTGTTTTGTTCCATTCTTCATATTTTTAAGAATGGTCTGCTTTTAAGAAGAAGAGAGCAATGTACATGTCTTACTTAATTGTGGTAATTTTTCACTCTACAACTAAGCAAGTTTATCAGAAGGAAATTTTATCTGTGAAGAATAATGTATTCTTAATATATATATATAAATGTATGTGTGTGTGTGTGTGTGTGTGTGTGTGTATATAATGAATGATAAATTTTTGTCTAATAAATGAGAGTATTGGGTTTAGTAGATAGTTTATTACTGGGTAACAGAGCATCTTGAGTGGTATTTTTATCATGTGTGTAGTGTTTAAGGGACTGAAAATAAAATCACATATTAAGTGGGATTGTCTTCAGCAGGATTGTTTTACTGTATTTATTTAAGCATTACATTGAAATATTTTGCAAAATTTTCTTATGTGATAAAAGTGTAGTGACAAAAAAGTCTGCTATTTGTATACATTTCTTTTTATAAAAATTGAATTTTTATCATGATATAAATGCATGTATGAACTCAAGTTTCTTATTAAAGTTAATATTTTGTAAATATGGTTTCAGGATTGACCTGGATGCTTGTAAAAATCGTCTAAGGAAAGCTAGATCAATGCAAGGACAGCAGAATGTAAGAGAAATTCTTTACTCATTTCAACAGTTTCCTTTAATTGAGATCACACATTTTGTTTTTCATTGAAATTATACAGCTTTCATTTCCAAGACCATTTCATTGGTGATATATCTAAGACCATATTTTAAAATGAATTGCATATCAAACTAAGTTATAAAGTATCATTCTGTCTTCTACTTTATTTTTCCTATGGTCAAACTGATTTTCTATTTCTATCATTGTCTATCAATAGATTTTTCCTTAACACAGTTAATGTCCCACACTAATGACAAAATATCTGTTGTGAACTCTAATTAGTTATGCCTAATCAATTACAGCTCTCTCATTTTAGGGAGCAGCAAAATATGTAGTCAAGTTTGAAATTTTAATGACTATATTTGCTGTAAATAATTCATTATGATTTCACTAGTATTATCAGTTATGAGGTTCAAACATTTTGGTTTTATTTTTGAATCAGATCCTCAGTTAATGGTTACCTCAAATCCCTAACTGTAGGTCTATTCACCAAATATACCCACACCTGTGTATAAGATGCAGTAAGGCTTTTTCTCAATCTATCATAATTAATAGCTTGGAAAATTTATACTTTCCTAGAAGACAAACCCTGCACCCTTATATTAAGCATAATTTTGGGAGAAAAAATGTCTCTTACACATGGCTGCATATGATACTCTAAAAAATATTTTTATTATACAGTGGTACCTCGACTTACAAACCATACAACATTAAAACCTTTTGATTTGCAAACTGTTCTCCATTATGACTGGTGCTTTTATAATCCCAAGTACATGGCAAACCTCTCTTTTGTGCTACTTTTTGGTCTAATTTCTCAAAATTTACTTCAATTTACACAATTAGACCAAACTTACCAGCATTGTCTATCCCTACCAGAAAACTAAAGATGAGATTTGATGCTGCAGATAGAGAGTCAGACTCATCTCTTTTTATACTTGATATTTTAGCTGATTATTCTTCCAGTGTATTGGAAATCGATAGAAAAGATTTACTGTATTAAACTGTGTAAAACGAAGAATACAATGGATAAAAATAATTTTATAATTGTATGCAAACGTTTTTTTTAAGATTTCCAAGGAAAAAATGGATTGATTTGCCATAAGAGACAATGGAAAACTGGCTTTTTAGGTATGGATATTTTGAGATATAAACTTCGGTCTGGAATGAATTAAGTTCCTAAGTTGGCGTACCACTATACACATTACCATAGAAATATATTAAAATTTTAAAGTCGGTGAGAATTTGTCAATACCATTATTAGGATGAAAACCCCCCTGCTTTAACTCATAAGTAATGAGAAAGAATGAAGTTTTAGGGTGCAATTGTTCAACTTCACAGTTTGGGAAAAAGAATTTAGTCTTGGTGACAATTCATGGGCTTGTAAATCTCTCTCCCTAGGGAGTGTCTTGCTTCAGGATGATTTGAGGTAATCTGTCATACTTCTGGTATTTTAAAGTATAGTTTTATATGAAATTTACTTATCTTTTCATTGCTCATCAAAGGATAAGGATGGAGTTAGTCCAGAAGTAATTTTGGAGCAGGTATGTCATGTATCTGTTATTTTTAGCTTAATGTAGGGAAATGCTACCTCTGCTGATGGAAGTGCTTTGTATTGTGTAAATCAATACTATTCATATTTTATTTTAGTCTTCTAGTTATTTTTATTGATTCCTTACTTGCCTGAGATGTCAAAACAGGAAGTTCTGTGATCTGTTCCATAGGCATTTGATTTTAGAATGAAGTTGTTGCTTCACTATGTTTTTTTTCCCTTTTTTGTGGTAAATTTGGCTTGATATGGCATTTACTTGAAATCCCAAATGTAATCAATGTAGGTTTGCTCATTTGCTATGCAGATATCTTTTTGAGTCAATAGCTTTAAGCCTTGATTCCTTTATAGTATAAACTGTCCATTGATGTTAAGTTTATATAATGCTTTCCATGCGTTTTCTTCTTAAATGATGTGCATGATTATTGAAAAACTTAGGATAAAGATGAGGAAATAATCATGCATGTTTTCCATACATTTTTTAATAGTAGGATACATAATGGAATGGTATGTATGCTATAGAATTTTAATATCATCCACTGTTGCATTGTAATTATTACGGCTGCAATATATATGGAGCTAGGCTATAATAATGTAAGAAAAGAAAATTGGAACAAAATTGTTGATTGATTAGAGGTTGATAACACACTGTTAGTCATTTTTTGGGGCGTTAGTCATCATTGTGGGGAAAGAATTGGGTTACCAACTTCTAAGAATCACCCAATGCACATTTCAGTTGCCATGCTTTTATTGTCAGGGGGTCAAATGAAGAAATTTAAAAAATATAGATTCTACATTTGACACCCTGAGGATGGCTATTGAAATGCACTTTTGTTAATTCTTAAAAGTCTGTAATGCATGCATTTCTCAGTGCCCTGCCACTTACAAGATGCTGTCTTCTACAAACAACTAACAATGTTTTCATTCTTTTGTCTTTCCTCAGTGTGGATAAACAGTAGTTCGTGTTCAGTTTGTAATTAATTAGGTCACTGAATGTTATTGTTGAATCATCAATCGTTTGATCTATTTTGGTTCAGGCGGAGCGTGATTTGAGGGTGGCACAGTCAGAGTTTGATCGTCAAGCAGAAATTACTAAGCTGCTTTTGGAAGGCGTTGGTAGTTCTCATGCCTCCCATCTCCGATATCTTCATCAGTTTGTTGAAGCTCAGGCTCAGCACTATGCCCTTTGCCATCGTATCATGCAGGATCTACAGGCACAAATTGCTGGGTGAGTTGTCTAGTATTAGTTTACATTTCACTCTTTAAATTTGATGAATTCGTTTCAATAATCTTTTGCCTAGTAATTATTTATGTATAATTTCAGTTTTCATCTAGTAAACGTTTTAGTGAGATCTTTCCTTCCTGTGAAAAATATTTTAATACTAATGTTCTTAGTTTATTCATTAGGAAATGAAATATATTGTAGTTTTATGGCTTCAATTTTTATTTATTGTGTTCTATGTGTTTTTGTTCTTCCTATCCTGCAGAAACTTCATGATTAAATGATCCATTGTTTAGAAAATAAATTTAAATTATAGGTTCATAATTAAGAAAGTTAACAGAAAAAATATTCAAAGCAGTTGGATTTCTAAATTATTTGCATTTGATGTTGATAATTAATTTGTTAGAATTTTTGCTTTGAAAGTCATTTAGAAAGTATTGATCATTATTAATGAGCAGTTATTAGAACACTTAATATTGTGAAAGGATCAAAACAACTCTTTTGCCTTCATACATACTGTTCCTTGAAAGTAATAAATCTGTCTTTTAAATCTGTAAAGTAGTACTAATCCTTAATTCCCTTTATGATGTATCAGTAGGAACTTCAAATGAACTGTAAAAGTTTTTTGAAAAATTATATATTAGCGTTAAATTTATATTTCTAATGTTGTTTGTCTCTAGTATCAAATAGTGTTCAAAGAAACTTCATTAGACAGTTTGAAATGATAATATCTTTAATAATTTAAAAGTAAATTATAATCTTTAAAATTAATTTATAATTGTAAAGTGCACATCCTGTAATAAATTGGCTGTACTTTGGTTGAATTGAAGTTGTTAGACATTGTAATGTTTGGTATTACATTTATTACCTCATGAAAAATCACGCTTTCTGTATATCTTATCATTCTCTGTATCTCTTGTTAATATAGGCTCAGTGGAACTATTAAATTGGGTTATTTTGGAAAGATAATGCGTTGAAAACAATTATAAATTTTGAAGATTGAATCGCAAAACTTGAAAGAGCTTTTGTAGTGCAAGGAATAAAATTTTATGATGAAGTTATTAGAAAAGAAGGGAGGTAATGGATTTTCCTTAGGTTTCTTTGCTTTAAATGTGAACATTGGTTGTTACATTTCTAATTCTTTATACTCCAGTACTCTGTCCTTTGTATGTCTGAAAATATCACTTTCTGTATCTAGTAATTTGTGTTCTAGAAGCATATTAAAAAGAATTTGAGTGTAGTAAAGTCAAACACAGGGACCGGGATGGTTTGCACCTTTAGACCCTTTCTGCCACATCAGGAATTACTACATTACTTGTACAATATTTTGGAATTTTTCTTTCAATTCGAAGATATAATATTACTTGATATGACATTATTAGAAGATATAATATTACTTGATACCATGAATGCAAAGTTTTTTTAGTGTAAATGAATAAGTTATTCTCCTTGTGACCTGGAATAAAGTCACAATTCAGTGACAAAAGTCACAATTTCAGCTGGCAAATATCAGCAAAGGGTATAATTACAGTATAGATTGTAGTAATTTTCATCAGTTTTTATGAGTTTGGTTGGGTGGTTAGTTGGGAGGGGGAATTCTTAAAGGAAATCTTATGTAATAAATCTTTTCCTTTTTTAACATACATTATAATATAAGATAATATGGCAAAACAGCTGCAGTGAATTGTCCTAGACTCATCAACACCTGTTGTAGTCATTGAATCTAAATTAACACTAATTTCAAATTTTTCTTTTGTCCTATCATAAAGAGAATGACCAAAATTTCTCATTCACCTTAGAATATTTTTAAATTTAGTCTCTTAACCAACAGTTCTCCCTAATAATTCCCCTTATTCTCCATGGCTGCAAATATGTATTCATGCAAATTAGTCCTTTTCTTTGTTATTTGTTTCCCACTTGAAAAGAATCATCTCTTTTAAATTAAGTTTGTATTATTGTATTATTTCTATTATTTTCATTCGTAAAGTTTTACAGCTGGCTTTGATTGCATATAGTAAGGAAAAGTGTCATTTGGTATTTGAATTTAAATTAAGGTGGAAACTGTAAATAAACAACCTTGCACTATATTTATTTTATTGTTACAATATGGTCGTAACATGATTGAGTAACTTCAAAGGTTTCAAAACCTTTTCAGTTGTCTTTTTCTACTTTAACCTAAACTTAGTTATTGTTTGAACTCAAATAAATTTCAAAATGATGATAAAAATATCTTCTAGAGAACTTTACTGTTATACTTTCTCTTAATTTTGATATTAATCAGGAGTTTATAATGGGAAACTTAAAGGAAAAGATAAGGAAATCTGTTGAAAGATGAATATGTGATTTTTCTTTCTCAAGGTTTAGCTTATAAATTTTTTACGAAAGATTATTTTGTAATACTAATTTATCTTTTCTTTTCCTTCCTATATCCTGTTATTCATTTCTTTTCCTTGCCATCAATTGAAACCTCTTTTCTTCATTTTCCCACATTTTCTTTAAATTTCTCACATTATTTGGTCATTTTGTTACTATTCATTATTAATTACCATATTATGTATTACTACTGGAACATTTAAATTTATTTGGTATGCCATATTTTCTCTTATTTGTGTATATTTTGGAATTTTGCTTCTCTCCCAAATAATTTCAATTATATTTTTAACCAATTTCCACTTTTGAATCGGCTTGTGAATTCTCTTAAAATTTACTAATTAATTTATTGTTGCATAAAATTAACTTGCATGACCATTTTAATAATTTATTTCAAAACCTGCATACGTGTTATTTCCATACTGAAATTTGATTGTGCTATTTGCTGAAAAATAGACAAAAGAAGCCAGCTCCTAGATTACGCTTAAATAGTGAAGAAGTAGATCTAGTGACACCTGTTTCCACTCCCCCATCAGATGCAGCTGCAGCAGCTCCTGCTGATGAGGATGTTCCATTCAAAATCCTTGGAGTTTAAATTCCATTTATGTCATATCCTTATCCATTTTTTTTGCTTCACTGTTTCGTTGTTTTGCGCCCATGATTCCATCCACACAAGTAAAGCCTTTTTTTTTAAGGACAAGAGATAGACTTGCATGCAGTCTTTGAGATTTATAATTTTAAAAATTAAATTACGAGACAACCACATTCCAATGCAAAGTACATACTCATTAACTAAAGGAGACAATATGAATGACAGGGTATTAATAAAGGTGATTGTAGGTATTTGTGTACTAGGTAGTTTGATATTCTCTCAAGTAGACATTCTGTTGCTTCTTCTGATTCGTTGTTCATATTTTCATGTTATTACAGTCATCTGTAGTAATTCTTACTATACCAAAGTAAAGTAATTATAATTTCCCAAGCATTCAATGATGATGAGAGAAAAGTAGTTTTAACCTATCCTTTTACCTTTTTATTTCCTTGGCATGTATTTTATGAGATATTATGGATCATTAAGTACGCAGTACACCACTCAAAGTGTCGTTTATGAAGGAATGCTTTTGAATTTTTAGCTTTGATTTTATGTTTTCCTTCATTCGTCTTTTATGTATCAATGTTTTATTTTACTTTAAACTATTTGAGCCTGTACCAGGGGTGGGGAACCTTTTTTTCATCTGAAGGACACATATGTCTCATTAGAAAGACTGCATATGAAAGTCTCTCTTGTGTTATCCAAATAGATAAGAATCAAATATTTTATGAGAAAAGTACATACATTTGTTGAGTAAATTGTTGGTTGAAGGAAAATGAATTTGAGAATATTTCCCACTTTATCTATCTAGGTGAAATTTGATCTAAAATAGGATCTGAAAACAACACTATGTATGTATGTATATAGTAAAATTCAGTTGTAATGTGGGTCTATGGGAACAGAGTTTACACTCTCATTGTCGGAAACCTGTGTTACTAATGGAGAAAGAATGGAAAACAATGAAATTACTGTAAAAATGTTACAACTAAATTATTTAGGGGAGTTACTAAAATATATCTGACTTATTTTGGCAAGATAGTTTATAGCATTCACTTGTCACTTAAGTCTTAATGTTTTGCAAATGTGAAAGATACATTCTCACTGTTGCATATGCACTTATGTCACTGACTGTGTTGATATGATGCCATTGCAACACAAGGGTATCTGAATTAAATATGCTACTAAGTTACCTACTCCTAACAAAGAAAATGGTATTCATTTTAAGAGACATGTTGAGACCTGCAGTATATCTGTGTATAAGCTGCAGTAGAGTGAGCCATTATAACCGGATTTTACTGTATTTGTTTCTGAAAGTAAGCAAAATGTCACAATGAGCCCTCAAAGGCCCAAAGTTTCCCACCTCTGGTCAATATAAAAAGCAGTTCTTTGACTTGAATGTGATTGACAATAGGAGAAAACTGGATTTATCCAGTGGCTGTTGATTAGACTCATCATAAAAGTAATTTTATCAAATATTATGAGTAACTAATGTAATCAAGATTGGGAAAAGATTGCTCATATTCCAATAATGTCCACAAAATTTAGTAGTAGAAATGAATAACCGATGTAGATATCACGCAGCTGTTAACCTGCTGCGTTGCTGACAATATAAATGTATTTAAACTTACCTGGTGATGGATATTAGAAGCAAGTGTTGTGCAAGACTTTTAGGAAGCTAGTAAGGTTGATAAATGAGCATTTCTATTTTTGGCTCATCAGTTTGGGCATTGGTGATCATTTATCAAGACCTACGTGTTAGGCTATGAGAGGATTGTTTAAAATATTCATAGTTATAAAATTGTATTAAAATGAGGTTTAACTTTTGTCTTCCTGTGTCCATGATCTTCTATTTGATCCTCTACTGAAAAGATGAGTCAGAAAATCAAAACTAAGGCTCCTTTAAAATGAAGATTATTAAAAGTCGGATGTTTTGTGGGATATTGATCCAAACATTGCAGGCTTTAATGGACTCTTTAAGGAAACAATAAAAGGTTGGTTTTGTTGCTTAAAGAAATATGAGCATGAATTCATGTTTTGATCATGAAAACAGATAAACAATTCTTCTGGTAGGATAAATTGACACCTATACAACCTACCTAAAATGTATTTCATTTGACTTGCTTGCAAAGAGTTTCTATGACATTATTCAAGCAGAAGAAGCAATTGTTGCCATCCAAAAAGAAAGGAAACTTATTCTCATGAAGTTTCTCTGATTCATGAATTTGGCGAAGCAATCAAATTTTATGTGACAAAAGATTTTGAGCACAAAGTTTGAGTTAAGACTTATGATAACCTTTACTTGTGAGGTTGATCCCAAATTATTTAAAAGTGGGATTTCAAAACACTTCAATTAGTTTATACATCTATATAAAATATTCACTGCGTAATATATCTATTTAGATATTATGTTATTCATCTTTCATGAAATAATCGTTTTCATCTTGATCTGCATTCAACATGTATACCATAAACTATTTTATGGTTTGTAAGTTCAATGTAAATAATTATAAAATCCAGTTACTATGCATGCACTTGTTCACATTGCATAAAAGGAATTTTTGAATATCCTGTAGGCGTTAAGATTCATTTGTTTGCCATTTTCTGAACTATATGGTTAGATTTGGGATCTAAAATATTATTACAGAATCTTAGTATCATTCTCTGGATACATGATGTTTTTCATGAAATTTCTCTATAAGAGAAGGAATTATAATGCTCATCAGTTGAATCTTATAGTGCAAAATTTAACCATTTAATATTTGAATGTCTATCAGCTGGGAATCATTTATTTACTACTTTATTCAGAGTACTCACCTCAATCATGCTTTCTTTTCGTTACAATGGTTTTCAATAACTTGTAGTGTTTAGAAAATGTAAAGTTAGACTATCGATTGATTTTGGCAAGACTTTGTGATAGGAAGTCATGACTGACATAAATGAAAATAGACACATACCAAAGGGTATGGTTAAAGGTCTATTTTCATTTTAAAGTAAAGTTAGAGTCCACAATATAACCTTTAGGAAGAAGGAGGAGACAAAATTATTCTGAATTTATTGTAAGAGTCTTTGAAATGCCTTGGGTTATTATGTGATGTTCAATGTTATGAATGCCACTTCCTTGATTAATGGACTTTGAATAATTGTAATTAGTCTGAAATTGTAAATTTTTATTTGAATATATGCATGTTGTCTTGCAAAATCATTTTTCTTTAATATGATTTTACTTCTATAGCAGTTAAATTTTCTATCAAGTATTTCTTTATAAATTATTTCCACTGCAGCATATTGAACTCTTCTGAGAAATATAAGAACTCGTATATTAAAAATAATTATGCACCATACTTTAACATATGAATGTTTTATTTTTTTAATTTCACAAGTAAATGCAAAATTTGAGAGGTTTGTAGGTAGAAGAAATATGTCATAGGGTTACTGCTAGGGATAATTCTACAATAGGAGTGATTTTAATTGTAAGATGAAATTAGGAAACCTTACCTTTGAATTTGATGTTTGCTTTTCTTATTTTAGAGCTGTTGATGTATCTATAACCAATGTTGTATTGCATCCTGATATTTGAAAATAGTTAACAATTGGCTTGCACAATAAATAATAATAATAATTAAATTTTCTCTTTATAAACATCATTTATGTGCATGATGGGCATTTACATTGTTACAGATTTATTATTTTTCAAAATATTAACAGTAAGCATGTAATTTATAGTCTCTAAGCCCTGTTATAATTATGAACCCCTTAAAGTTCATTTTAATCTTATATTATTGGTCCCATTAAAATTTCCATAGGTTTATACCATTATTCATGCTTCCTGAGTTTTAGTAATGGTAACTGTATTTTTTGAACAATGCTTGACCTTGTAGTGTATATATACATGTATCTTTAGAAAACTTTTGGTGCTCCTCGCAGTGTTGCATTTTATGTATAAATCCAGGTATTGAGTTGCTTAAAGAGTATGTGAATGGTCGTGCAAGATTCTAGAGGTGGAATAATTTTTAGGTGTTTGAAATCATAGAGAATTATGACCCTGGCAATTTTTTTATGCTTCTTTTGTTTTCTTTCCCATCCTCAATCCTCATTTTCTTGTGAAATTGATCCAATCCTTAATCCTAATTGGGCACATTTCTCTCATCTATATTGTCCTCTATGCAAAATATTATTTCAACTTTCACCCTTTTTACAAAACTGCACCAAATTCTGATATATTATTCTGTCTGCATTGACTAATGTACTTATTATGAATCACCAATTTATTGTGCTCCTGATGTGTGATTTCTTATATCTATGAAATATTGTACATGCTGATTCATTTTCATCTTTCTCTCTACATTTGTAAAATGCAACTTATAAATTATAAACTCTTCCATGTTAAATCTTGTCCATGTAATCCTGTTCTTTAAATCTATTTATCTCAAACTCTTCAAATTTGACAATCCATATGTGACACACTCAATGCTATGAAATATGGAATGTCTGATTTATTGCATTCACCTCCGCTTTGTTTTTTTGTTGCTTTCTTATCCTTTCTTTCCTCTCAAACATTGTTGGTATCATAATTCATGCTTTAATTGCTTTTACAAACATCGTGCCCCTTCCGACATTGTCACCTTTCCCTTCCAACCCAGTATGTCTATGGGAGGATCACAGGTCCCCCTCTCCCCTAAGCAGCCAGTGCCAATGAATGAAGATGGATCTTCTTCCTCTTCACCTGGTGGCCCTTCTCCTACAGATGGAGCTGCCAAAGACCTGAGGCAGCGTGCAAGAGTCCTTTATGACTATGATGCCAAGGACAGCACAGAACTTAGCTTAATGGCTGATGAGGTAAAGTAAACATATAAATACTACTTAATGCATTGAAATTCTTATGTTTGCATTATATCCATTGCTTCAAAACTCTTCCATGAATTGTATCCTGTCAATTGATTGACTGAGAGATGGGCTATTACTGTTTCAGCAATTACAAATTAAAAATATCCAAATTTAAGTTATATGAGGTCACCATACTCTTTGGAAATATAACACACCTAAGCCAAAATTTGTAAATTAGAGGACTATTCTCATGTAAAGCTGGTTATCATCCGTTGGTTTCTATTTTTAACGTATTCTTCTATGACTCCTTTTACCCATCATTCATAATTATTGATAGTGATTTTTCTTTTAATTTTTATACAGATTATGCACCATTCAAACAATTTGGGTTAGATAGCTTACTTGAGGCATTTGGAAACGGAAGCAGCGATCATTAATCATTAGTTTCACTTTCACCTAGCGCATAGTTCTGAAAATGATTTCAGTATAACAATGGAAATCATGTTGTGAGTGTTTTCACACCCACTGCCTTACGCCATACGGTGGCTCGTGGGGTATTAATGTAAATGTAAATAAGCAGGTGTTAACATGTAAACCTGCAATATGCAAGTACAGAAAACCTGGAATTCATATGCAATGTGTAAATCAGTCTTAGGGATCTGATTTGTCATACTAACTGTTGTTTCTTAACCACCTGGATTCCTTGAAAGAAGTCCTGAAAGGTCGTCTTCCTCAAAAATAGAGTTGAATATCTTCATTCCCTAAGGGAATACCCGTAGTGAAGATTAGAAATTGCAGATCCACCATTTCCCATCTTACTTGTGATCGGTCACCACCTCCATACCCTAACTTTAGATATCTGCTCAGCAGGGGTGCGGTCGGAAATCCTCATTAGCTCTTTCAAATTCACTACCCCGGATACATATGACCATCCACAACATGCAGAAAAGGGCAGAGTTCACCAACACCCATCAGCCGTTCTATGGTTCCTTTGAGAAAATAAACAATACCTTTCGATGGACGAAACAACAAAAAAAAAGGAATGAATAGGGGATACTCCTAGGGCCAGGGTGGAGGGGAAAGTCCTCCCTTCTCTCTGGAAGAATTAGTAAAACCTCTGACGCGAAATTGTCAGAAACAGTCAAATTTCATCTCAAAATCATAATGCTTCATCTGATACCGTCATCACGAATGCCTGGTGGAAGTAAGAACAGAATGGCATGTTGATGTACGTATTCTTAAATACCTAATGCTCTTTTAATTGTCGTATAAAGCAAATTTTATGCTTCTCTGTATTGCAGAATAATTCAACTGCGAAGAA
This sequence comes from Pachydiplax longipennis, assembly GCA_036926295.1. NCBI lineage: Eukaryota > Metazoa > Arthropoda > Insecta > Odonata > Libellulidae > Pachydiplax > Pachydiplax longipennis. Next base: position 3,071,611 of record JAVFKF010000024.1, on the reverse strand, counting down.
CTCGAGTCAAAATTTGCACCACGGGGAAAGAGAGAGATTTAGCATCAGTTAAAAGTTGGGACAGCATAATTTTGCAAGGAACATGAACTAAATTTAATTAAAGGGTTAGTATTTCTGGGACTGGCAATGAACAATATTTTCAGAAAAGTTATACGAGATGTTGGCATTGATTTCGTTATAAATTAATATTTTATTCGATACGTGAAAAAATTTTGTAGCCCTCAGTATTTAAATTAAGAATGCTACTATTCTAATATCTATCTTATTTTCTAAAAAATTAAATTAGAAATTTGAATTTTAAACTATTACCTTAGAAAATGATGATAGCACACCAATTAATATTTTACTTTCTATCAATTGATTTGGTTGTATTCAAAAAGTTTACAATATTTGATGTAATTATCTGATGTAGTTGATTGTAATTTATTTGGTTTACTTTATTGTAATATTTTTTAGGTCTAATTTTCAGAGTTATTTTCCAGGTTGACTTGAAACAATTTTTTTCTTAGTGCATTTGTCCAGATAACGTTTCTTTTCATCTTAGCTTTCCTTTGTAGATTTCGCAGTTTAATCATGCTCCCCTTCTCAATAGCATTTTCCTGCAACATAAAATAATTGAAATACAGTTGATTGCGTTCTTATTCCTAATTATTATTTATCTCATTGCAGAATTTTTGTTCATATTAGGGGAAAATTGAAGCAGCTAAAGCAAGTTTACCCGATACCTCCAGAAAAGAGTGAATTACGAATAAATTGCATGCCGAAATAAGGAAATCTGAGTTTCATTCATTTTTTGATACTGTACTGCCAATATAGTAAAAAGAGATACTAAATTTTAACTAGATTTCGTGTTAATAATATCGAAACAAAAGTGTTCAACATGTTTCACTTATTCGTAGCCGTCATAGTGCTCCTCCTTCCAAGAGCAAATAGAATGTGTGTATAGTATAGATTTTAATGAATGAAGAGATGAAAGATATAACAGGTATGAGGAGATGGTAAATTAGTTTGTGGGAGGAGGCATGCATCTTGAAACCAAAAAGAACTTTCCATGGGAGATCTAGGTTTGAGTCCCAGTCACTATTTTTTACTTCTGTTATTTCACTTCAATAAAAATATAATACAGTTCCAAAATTTTAATGATAAGGTATCATACAGTTTCTGAAATGAAATGATATGAACAGTTTCTGAATGAAAGATAATGAACATGAAAACTTAATGAGATAAAGGGACTTAGAATTAAAGAAGGAAAAAATCATATAATCCTGCATTTATGTAAAATTATTCAGAAATGAAAGTGATGAGTATGCATTGTAGGATATAAATCAGGAATAAAAGTAAAAATGCCTAAGTGGAATAGAATCTTATAAATATTGCCAGTTGTATGAAAAACTGTCCTTTATCTGTCATCTTCTAAAATGATTTTAAATGCTTCCTTATTCTAAGCATTTCTTTTTTAAATACATATGAGGCAACCATCAACAGTATTATGCTTCAAATATCCTCAACTCTATTTGCTTTAATCTAGCAGATTAGGCAAGCATCTAATAATCATAGTTTAGGCATAGGAAAAAGCTAATTTGAGGGAATCTTTTCTTGCACAGTGTTTCTTAGTGAATCTTCACTGGATAATTTTGCAATTACAGTAAAACCCAGTTGAGATGCTTTTCTGGGAATCTTACAAAAACTGCCTTACGAGGATAACTGGAATATTTCAAGCTACTTTTTCTATTTCTACTATCAATTTGTTTTTGGAGATTATCGATAAATTTAGAGGATTTTGAACTGTGCAAAAAATCTATTATTTTCTCAGAAAATTTTCCACTTGAAATTGTATCTATAAAAATAGAATGAAAAGGTGACTACATTGTATTATCTCAAAAACTTGGTATTCTCATAAAATTTCCCAAGATACTTATCACCAAAATTTTAAACTGAAAAATTAATAACATATATGTGAAGTAGATGAAATGAGGCGAATTTTGGTACCAGGGAAGAGCATTTCCTGAAAGATAGATCCAAATATATCAGTTTTTTAGAAAATCCTAGTCTGTTCCATAGTTTTTACATGAAAGTATCACTTTCTTATATTTCCTTCAATTGTGACAACATTCAACCTTGATTAAATTGCACTGTGCTATCAGGAATTGATTTGACTATGCTGAATGTCTTCCAAATCAATTTTTGTCAAGCTTCTTTTTCAATGAAAAAGTCACAACAGGTCACATCAAACTATTGTAAGTAATACACAGGGACATATGCTTTCTCTTTGTGAATCATGTGTGGATCCTCTGCAGAAACTGTTCGATGGCCAGAACTATGGATACTTGTATTCTATTTAAATATGATTTAGTTAAAATAAATTCTCTAATTTAATTTTGGAGGGGTCAATCTTCTCTTGTCATTCAATATAATATCTTAAAAGGCATGAAGACATGGTTCCTTTGAGTCACATTGGATGCATTCTCGTTGCAAGTCTGTACAGTGTACTGTCAGCTACCTTTTATCAGAAAGATCATAAAAGTGGATATTCTTAAATAGAAAAAAAATGTAAATTTTTCATTGATTTTTGCTCACAATTTTGTCTCTTTACCATATTTAAGATTTGCTTGCAAGATAGACCATAAGACCATTGCACGGTATTTATTTCATGAGCAGGATCCCAATTCCATACACATGCTTTGCATATTTGTGAACCTTCAAATTCTGTTTTTTTTTATTCCAACAATTATATATCACCAAATCTATTAAAAATTTTTGATGATTCCATGTTATTGATATTAATAAACTACTTAAATTTAAATTGTTCAGTAATTAACACATATCATGTACTTGCGTTTCTGGGCATTTTAGGCCTTCACATATAATTGGTTGTTTTCAGCATGAGGTTTCGCTGAAATGCTTGTAGCAACAACAGAAACAAACGTCATCACTACAAGCAATTTGAAGGAAACATCCTGCTATGCACTTAAGTTTGAATGTAACCCTTGGTTACTGGATAAGAGATTATCTGTGTACTCTCAAATTTTCTGCTTATTCCGTGTGTACACGAGGAAAAATAACAAAAAATTATGATTTAATGGTATACCATTTGTTCATTATTGAAAAACATGCAAATACCTGCTTGCAGAAGTCTGCATGGCTAAAGTTTCTTGTTCAAACCTGGCCTAGTCCATTCATAAGTTAACCCCATTCCATTGATTGCAACACATTTTCTATCCAAAGCCCAACTTTTTTCCAAATCAATCCAAATTTGGCCTGACTACTGTATGTTAGATTTGAATGTATTAGAATTAGTTTTCATTTATTAGTTTGTTTTATAAATCAAATTTCATCAAAGATAATTGGAATCGAAATATCTGCAGAACTATGCTGAAACATAACATTGGATTCGTTTTTCCATTTAGAACATGTGAAACAAATAACATTCTATTTCTAAATCATACATAAGTTCCAATTAAGTCTAATCTTTTATATCTAGTGTTGTGATAATATAACTCACTCTGTTACTCTGCCCAAGTATATGCAAACTTTCTTTTCAGTTTGAAAGGCCTTATTTAATGTGGTCAGTATTCTTATTTGGTAAATGTTGTTGCCATTAAGTATTTTGCTTTTTATGGAAAATCTTTTATTTTTTAGGTAATAATAATTGTGGAGGAGGAATATGGACCAGAACCTGACTATGCGATTGGTGAAAGAGGCAGCCAAAGAGGCAAGGTGCCGAAAGCATACTTAGAGATGCTCTCCTATTAAAAAAAGAAGTTTGGAAATGTATAGCATGATATGTGTGATGTTAGCTTTCCTGATGTGAGGAGATTGAAAAGACTTAGTGGTGCTAGTGGCAGAAGGTAGGGCAAGATGTCGATTGATGATTAGATAGGAAGGTTGAATCAGGTATCGAAACGTATCACCAAAACTAAAGTAATATCTGACTCTTGTAGCTATATGCCTGTTTGTTGAGTGCTTGTTAAAGATATTTTATTTAATTTGCTCCTTTATTATTAGCTATTGTTGTTTATTCCTTGCAAAAATGAGGTGGCACAAAGTGATGGTATGGATTCAGCCGTTTTCTCTCTCAATGATTGTAATATTATGTATTTAAATTAGAAGGAAATGGCATATTAAGGAGTGATTAGAATATAGGCAATACTGTTTACAGAAATGGCTGCTAGTTAGGCACTGGTTTACATAGATGTTGGATTCAGATTAGTATTCAAGTTTGGGAAGTCACAATACTTTGAAAGGAAAAGAGTAATATTACGTTGGGTCTAATTTGAGGCCTAATTTAAAGACTGATGATTGTGTGCTTGCAACTCAAAGATGGCACCATTCTATTGTACTTTGTGGAGATTCGCTCGATCAGTTTGGCTCTCAAATTGATATCATGGCATTGCTCTCTTTTTGTGGTGTATCTTTTTTGAGTTTGGTATAATTTGACACAAAGGCTTCAGTATTTTGATTTGAGTTATTCAGAAAGTGGTGGAAGTATTTTCTCCGCACGCAATGCCTCATACAGCAATAAAGTAGTTTATGTGAAATTGATCATATAAACTTGACTCTTAGTTCCTCACCTAATGTGTTTTGAATCCACTTCTATTTACATTCCATTTATGAATTGTAACCACTGTATTGTGATGTTTTACGAATGAAATGAGAATCAAGTTTCTGCAACGAATATAGCTTCAGACGAGTACTAAGTGCCTGCAGAATATTGAAAGTTCTGCTCATACTTCATTTTCTGATGCACCAGTTGACCTAATGAAATTTCATCGCCAAAATATTTACAAATAAGCTCTCTGAAGCTTGTCACTTGAACGCTTTGCTCTTTTACTAATTGTTTGAATATGATGGTTACTCTATTTCTTTGTTAATTTTTATATTTATCCTTCATTGGTATTTCTTGTTATGTATGTTAAAATTTTAAAAATTTTGAAAAGCAATTGCATCATTACAATTTTTGTATTGTTTATTTTCAACATAGCATTTGAGTTATCAGTTTGTGTTTGTACTTGTTTGAGATTGGTTACTCAAGAATAGTATGAAATTGGTTATTTCTCATTGAACTGAAAAAACTGTAGCTATATTTTGGTTTTCTTACTCATTAATAAATGTTAAATTTTGTAAAGAAATTTCACATCCTTGTACATTTACTTCAAGCATGACATTCTAAAAGCTATGTTTCTTCACTATACGTAATCTTTTCAATGATTTCAGAGATACATATAAGTGGAATGTATTTACCAACTTTGATAATTATTGAGAATGCTTTACCCTGTTTCTTATTATGAATAATTAAGGAACCATAAATATTCCTTAATCTTGTTCCACCTACTTGATCTCACAATAATCTGTACTTCAAAAGATTACACTTATATACAGTGTTTAATTAATAGCTTGGAAAGATATCTTGTACAAAGTAAAGCTGTTCAACTACTGGTGAATTAAAAGATTCAAAAGTTTATTTTTGTCAAAGATCTATGACAAGCACGCATGTCAACTTATGACTGTTTTGGCAGCTGAAAATTTCAGCATACAGTACGATATTGTTCTAAAAAGTATCTTTTTCAGAGATTAAAAATCAAAATAAAATTCTGTTATATCTCGTAATCATTTCATATTTATGTGAGTATGATTGAACTTGAATAAAATGGAAGCAAGTTGCATAAGATAGCTCACAGCTGCCATCTGTCTTCTCTACTGTATCATAACAATAAATATATAAAATTTGTTTTAAGATCAACTATGCTTGTCAACCAAGACAATTGAAAATCCTAAATACTGAGTTGACCTCCTTTTTCCTTCAGTTTTTAATTTTTGAACATTCATTATACAAACAGCTGTAATCATAGTGATAAAAAGAATTACATATATATCACATAAAACACTCAAGGGATTATTAACTCTTTGTTTATGTGAATAATTTTTGATTCACTGCCCTACTTAGTTATTCAGATCTAGAAAGATCCATGTTATGTAGGAATTATATTATTTATGTATGTCGTCTTGTATATTCAAAATCTCAATGCAGTGTAAAATTTCTTTAGTTGTAGACCAGTTAACAGACAATTTGAAGACAAAGCAGGCAGTGAATGTAAGATGTTCAGTATGTCCTACATAATCAAAGTGACTAAATTGTGATTTGTTGTGAAATCCAAGTTTAGTTGTCCTCTCGTGTCAGCTGAATTTTGTTAAAAAAGAGGATCAATGAAGAATGTATTTTTTTAGAGTTGAACATGCTTATTAGCTGTGATGTTCCATGCCAAATTTTGAAAGTTCTTTACTTTAGTGTACATGTTCAGTTTTGGAATGTAAATAATCTTTATTTTCTGATAGAATTTGTAATGTGGCTTCTCCAGTTAACCAGTATCTTAATGTATACATTTATTTGTAATTACATTTTTAATGCTAAAATAAATATTTCTTTTTAATACATTCTTTTCATTGTGCAGCTCTTTAACATGGATCAATAAATTTATTATCTTGCTACATCTGTTATGGAAGTTGCAGACATTATTTTTAGTAGTTATCCTTCTTAAGGAAAAATGAGATACTTCTAGTTGAGCTATTCTAAGTATTTATGCTAATTCTTGAGTTTGTATAAAAAATAAGCTTAAGTTGGCCTAAGCATTTCAAAATTTCTTGCTCAATCCCGACCAATTCATAAGAGAGCCCAGCCCTGCTTGATTAATTTACTTTTACTGAGCAAAGCCCAGCATGAGTCAAACTTTTTTTCAAATTAGTCCAGATTCAACCAAATTAGTATACTTTAGATTTTTTATCTGCTAAAATCATTTTTCATTTAGTATATTATTATTAATTAAAGTAATTATATTTCGATAGTTTTCTTAAAAATTTCTGTAGAACAATAATACTTCCTAAATAAAAAACGAATGCTTTTATGAGTACGAAAAATAAGTTACCAGTGGGTAAAAATTCCCAGTCTAAGTCGTATAAATCTATAAATTTAATTAAAACTATAAAAGATACAGCAATATCAAACACAAATATACTGGTGTCACCTATGACCTCACATCATATTTGCAAACTTAAACAAAAGAATGAGTGATACAAATACTTAATGTAAATATTGTTAGGCAAATATGATGCATTGCTTAAAGCACAGACTAGAGCAGATGCATACAGGGGAGACCACAATAATTTCAATCAGAGCCACATTCCCTTTTGAAGCATGAATTAAGCCAAATAATATTTCTTTGGTGTTGAGATGATACGATCAGGACCAAACCCAAAGATGACGTCTTTTACCCACCTGGGCATGTATAGGACCATACCCTAGTGGGCATTTCCTTTTTCTGTGATTGAATTGTATTTTGTGATCAAAAAATAAAGCAGTGTGATGAAAATGTGAGCTTTACTAACTATAAAATTAATTGTTTTAATTAAGAGTAATTCAGTAGATCACTGTGGTATGATGCATCTATGTAGAGGGATTTGGATGATGTGTAGGAATTCTTGTCGATTCTCAACCATGTAATCTGGGATTCCACTGAATGGCCACTCACATAATTCCTTCATCTGTGGTTTAATATTTGTGCAATCAAAATTTGGCATTCTAATGTTCAGCCAGAACTTGTTCTTTGAAGTTTAAAGAGAAGTAATGACATTTGAGAAGTAAACCATTATTGACCTGTATTAACAAATTATATGTGTAAATGCTAATGAGTGGTCTGAATAATATCCTGATAATTGTCTGTTTTTTTACATTTCAAAGGGGAAAATGGTTAATTATTTTACATATTAAACCAAATGCACCTACAAGTGGCCACCTTTGGCTGCACTGGATGAAACTCCAAGTGTTATAAGAGGGCATTTTTGAAACGTTAATTTTTGCTAGGTATTAGCGTACTTTGCAATGTAGTGTGCATCTTTGGAGTCTCAAACACCGTGCTGAAATTGGTAATTATATCTTTCCACTTTGGTATCCTCTTTTTTACAGGGAATCAGACCTTCAAACTTGGTGAATTTGATGGTTTGAATTTTTCAGTTATTTTGCCACTTATTTGCTCTTTAAATGTCAATAATTATATGGAATTAATTGCTTCATTTGCAAAAATGGTGTTCTAGATCATCGACATATTGCAATCTTAAGTTTTTGAATGAATTCCTACTCTGTTTACCCATAGGTCTGACAAAAGAATAGTATATCCGGAAAATTATATAAATTCCCATTCCCACATAAATCCATTGAAAACATTTTGATTTCTAAGGTGGCCCCCATCTCCCTCTACATTCTTGTATATGTACTATAAATTGATTATCTATTTCCTTGAAGATATAAAACAACAGCTACCTTTCTGTTCCTTATTTGATGGTTGGTAACTTCAGTCCACCAACAGCTGTGTTGGTGTAAACATTATAATAAACAAACAATTCACCAAAGAGTCTAATGCAGGTTTGATTCCAACATCTAGGGCATAAGCTCAGTCATATATTTTATTCTACATTTGGTTTAAAATTGTTTTAAAAACTGTGATTTGCTCATATGTGTATCAATCCTATCACAGTTTCCAACTCCTGCCATAGCTATTTTTTCTGATGGTGTAAACGAAGCAAAATTGAGTTCAATCAAAAGAAAATTTTATTTTATATATTTGAAGTTTATTAATAACCTTGTATGGCAATTAAATATGAGGCCATTGCCTTTCATTCTCATTGGCATTGAAAAATAGAATTAAGAGGTATTAATTTTAAAATCATGAATTTTTAGTTGGGAGTGAATTAATAGAATCCTGAAGTGTTTTCTTCTTACTGTGGGGGCTTTTAGGAGTAGCATTTTTCTCTTAATTATACAAATCTTTGATCGTTCTCTCTGTAAAGGCACAAGAAACTTTAAAAAATGTCATGTTAATATACCAGTTATAATTAGCAATATTTAATGGACATGAAAATTTCAGCTAATAGATTTCAAATTCCACAGAAAATTGTCCAGCCAGTCGCTAAAGGGAATCTTCTATGCTAAGGCTCCATTGAGTGAAATTTGTATTAATATAAACATGATACTAACACATAAAAATGTTTTTGGTGCCATCCACAGCTTTAAATACCAAAATGACTCATGACTGCACATAATATCTGGTGATTGATAGGATCTACTTGATAGAAAATTTCTTTCTCCAGATTTATTGTTATTTTCACTATACATTGTGTTCTATCGATTGCTCTTGGAGTATTTGAAAAAGGGTTACCGAATAAATAGACCCATTTAAGACACTCCTGCTCAATATACTATATCAACCACATTAATCAAATGAAGGAAATACCGCTTAAGACGGTCTGCGAACCACTGACAGCATAAATTTTTCTTGACCCTTTTGCTGCCTCCTATACTTACTTCTCCGTCTCATAAGATAAAATGAAATTTGTTTACATCATTCTTCCCTCTTTGTCTACCTAGTAAAAATTGCTTAATTGATGAGTGAAAGATAACCAAAATTGTGTGTCAAAGGAAAACGCTCTTTTCTATAATATGTTTTAAATATGACGAAGAGGCATAAGAATAGCTGGCGGATTCTCTAGATATCTACATCTGTGGAAACTAAAGCAAACTATAGAAGATTCCTTTTTGGTGTGGATGATTATTTTAAAGAATACAGAACCGGAAAACGTTTCCATTTTGTTTCCTTATGTAAAAGAAATAAAAATTAGCAATATTCCGCTTACAACTCGGTTTTCGCTTGTTTCCCTGAAAATTGTTTTAACCGGCTTTTCTGTATTTTCTTACGTTAAGTTCCTTCTGGAGCTGTTCATATTTCACTCAAACGAAGAAACTAATTTCACGTTATCCATCGTTGCTGGTCCAAATTTTACCGCCACTAATAAGCTAGTCACATCCATATTACCTGTTCATCTTCACGGTATAAATATAATTGCGCTTTCCACCTGCAGAATGGGAATATTTGTACTCTTTTTAAAATGATACTAAGTGAAATGGAGCGTCGTAGCGTCGCCCCCTCTTTCAAAAATTTTCACCTGAAAAGTAATTCTACGTTAAATTGAATTTATTCCACCGAAAAATGTGCCACTAAAAGCATCAAATTCTTTATTCTACTTAGAATATACATTTTTTAAAATTTTTTTGCTTAGCATCTAAGAACTTCCCAAAATTCATGAATTAAAGAGGCATACCTTTTGAAATTCATTGCACAAGGAAGTAATTTCCTGCTACCATATCTTAAAGAATGGAACATGTCTCATTACTCTGTTGATACCGAATAAAGGTTTTCACTTTTGTCATTCTTTTTTTAAGTCATTCCTTCCTCGTGAGTTTTCAGAACAGTAGTACATTATGCTGTTAAATGCATTTCTGCGATATCTAAATAATTCAGTTTATCACTTCCAACTATCATTTTTTTATCGTAAGGTGAGCTTTTAGCGCATCGTTAAAAGTTGCAACAGCTCCCCGAGAAAATAGTACTTGTTATTCCCAACACTGTAAATTACCCATTATTCGTGCAGTCGAGACAAAGGAAGGAAAAGTGATGTTACGGTGGTGGGAATGCCCAGTATATGGAGGAACCAAGTTTCATTCACGTAATGGTACCGTTTTTGACTCTAGAAAATTCGGATTTGCTTCCATAAGAAGTGTGCCAAAAGATCGTTTTTATCTGATGCAGGCTTCACTTCTTTTCCAAAATTACGATATAATGGTAGTTGGAAATAACTGAGGAAGGGAAATTCAATGAAGATTTTTTGCTCTTAGAGTATTCCTTTAGATTCAAAATCGTGGGAAACATGATGACATATTCGAAAATTTTCCGAATATTCGTGGACATGAACAACTCTTTATCACCGACGCGGTTTTTGAAACAATTTCATGCATTTTTCCATTAGAATAAGTTGGTATTCTAGGCCCATATAAAAGTAAAGGGAAGAATTCATAATATGTTGCATTGGTGGAAATTTCCCATCGCTTTAGCCTTCACAACTACAATAAAGGAGCCAGAGACAAACTTAAGCCCATGAATGTGTATTTTTAAATCAGCCTAAATATTTTCTCCACCATGATGTAAGAAGCTATTGTCCGTTTCAAGATTCCAGCCAGTATGGAGGGCTTACGGGGGAAAAACTCAATCGGACGTATTCAGAGAGAGGGCAGTTATCCCGGGTTAAGCTAAGCAGGGTTAGGGATCCGATTAGCTGTCCCGTATTCAGAGAGGTGGAATACTGGTGGGTTAACGTGACCGGGGGTTTGGAGTATGCGGATGTGGCAACGTCGGAAAAAAAGTTGAAAATCAGTACTCCGTAAAATTGCGAGATCAACATCTGTATTTCAGCTATAAAATAAATAAATACGATTTATTTATTTTTTCGTTATTTCATAGTGATAATATCCGTAATTAGGTATTTATTAAAATAGATAGTTTTTTTAATTCTTTTCATATCTTCAAGTAGAAACAAGGTATCATGACAAAGATAACTTTCTTTCAAGTCGACAACTTCAGTAAAAGATCCCAAATGGGAATGTATTTCGTTGCTGTGCTTTTCCTGTCTTGTAGAAGCTAGTTTTCGTTAAAGTTCTTAACAAATGAAGGGAATTATACGAAAAAAATTGTAACAGTTTCTTATTTCAGAATAGAGTATTTATTATACCACGAAAATAACAAAGGAGTGCCAAGGAAAAATAAGAATATTCAAATGTAGAGCTACAAATAAAGTGAAAAAAATTACAAAGGAGGTTAAGTTGCCGGTGTTAAGTGCGCCATTTTTGCCGGCACGGCACAGGCAAAAATGACGCACTCACTATTTAGGAGCTCTTCTGTTTAGGATCGACATTTCGAACGCGTTAGCAGCAGGTGCTGAAAGAAACTGATAGCCGTAAGATGATATTTCTTAAAATTTTCTTTCCAACGGCTATGAAATTGACAATTTCAAATACCGATGTCATAGGAATAAGAGATAATTTAAATAATTACCGAAACGAAAACAAGAACTCAATGAATTCAACTTAACGATTTCATTTACCAATAAATTACGCCAATGAACTGATGAAATGGTGACTTCGCGAAATTTTCTCATTTCCCAGTCTGCGTCGCAAATAGTACATAACATTTAATTTTATATGTACACTGGCTGAAAAGCCCGTTGATTCTCAACGGGGAATTAAAAGTTTCTATGTTCCATATTGATTGTGTCTAGGGTGTAGGTTGTCTCTATGACTAACATTTAAATTTTGAAGATTAATATACTCTCTCGATGAATTCCTCTATGTAAAATAGCGAATTTCTCCCCTTGAATATTTCATCTCATTTCATCTATATGTATTTGGTCTATGATGTAGCAGGTTAAGTTTTTCAATCGTTACTCTGGACGTCAATTTGATATTTTTTTAAGTGGAGTTAGAAACAGAAACGTCTTCTATTTTTTATTTTATGAATTTGATAAATTACTGCATAGCTTTCTGAAAATAATTTTGAAACATCTTCACAAGAATGCAATTTATAACCAACTCAATTAATTTTCGTTAAAAATATCTTCAAGTTACTCCAAATGTATCATTAAATTTTACAAATATGTTTTATAACTCAAGATAAATATTTTAAACATTAGAGTAGAAAGATTAATATTTTAAACATTTCTAATTGAAGTGCCTCTTAACTCTCAACCGAAATAATTATGAAACCGACAATAACGATGAGTCTTGATTAAATATACTTTTTAACAAACTTTTATCAAACTTGTACGATGATTCTTTTAACTGATAATATTCTATAGAATTATAGCCTGAAAACTATTAGAATGTACTCCATTTGCTTTTATTACGTTAGATTACTCTTTGGCCCGCCTGGGATCAAAACGGGGACCAATATTTCAAATGAAAAAATTATATCTAAATACAAAGCGTACACAAAGTCGAGCTGATTAAGAAACAAATAAATGGTCGTTCCCTGCAATCACCTGTAAACCGATCCTGCAAATTGTTCGTAACTGCAAATGTTAAAATTTCAGATTATTAATGGTTCCTATTAACATATTTTATTTCTTTTGGTGCTAGTTTCGATTTCGAACGACTATTATTTCTAATTTAATTTTGCAAAGGAAATATAATCTGCAACCGATAAAAGTGAGGTTTGCGTGCATTTATTACGAGAACGGTTTTTATTGTCTGCGTTCGAACTGGGGAACTTTAGGTAAATATAAAGTAGCCTATTATCTGCGCAGGGAGTATATATTACACACACCTGTTACTTTATTTTAATTGCCGCATATATTAGATTGAGGAAACATACAATTAAGTAAAGTAAATATGCTTGACATAAATAAATTTAACATTCCGATAGTAATGATTCCGACAAGTTAAAGAATACTACCCCTGAACGGACGATATGAATCCACCTTGAAGTGGACTTTAACGGCCGTATTCAGAAACGCCTATAACTTGGAAATGTATTATAAACGGATGCAAAACAAATACATTTACATGAGATACTTATAGAAATGAACATAGCGAATTAAAAATCTTGGTCGTGAGATGTCAGAAATGAAAAATAGCAATAAAAGCTAAAATATATGTAAAAAATGTAATGTCGCTTTATTTTTCTTTCTCAAAAAAAGCAGCTAAAATATGTGTAATCCATAACCATACTATGTCTGAAAAACTGATTCCCATGATGGATTTAATTCAGTTATGTCCATTCTCTATTGATATTGAATTTTCGTCTGTACAGTTATTCTCAATTAAGCAGTTTTCAGATATTTGAATGAATTTGTACCTAATTTTCCTTATGAGTCAGTCTTCTGAAATCTGTAATTTTAAAAACTAAAGATGTCTCTTATTATTGCAAAATTCTCAGCAGAGAAAATAGGAGAAAAACAGCTTTCTCACTTATAGCAATAAATAAACACACACACACACACACACACATATATATATATATTTATATTGTGAGAGTGAAATGAATATATTGTGGTACAGAGAAATCTTTATTCCATTGAAATAACAAATTTTTATTTCTATTACTTTAGGTAACAGAAGGGAAGCTTTTGTATCTCTTTCATTTTTAAATAAATGATTCATATCTTAATAATGAAAAAATACTGTAGGCTTGATATGCCACACTGCAGAAGCCACAAACTGTTGTTGTATACTACCCTTTGCCTTCTATCAATCTCTTCCAGGAGAGATCTTCTTTTCTTCTAATAAGAGACCCTCCTCTCTGAATTTTGGTCATTTTCACTCTAAAATAAGGTTATTTTTACCAGTTAAGTCAATTAGAGAAGAATAAAAATTTTTGTGATTGTGCTTGAAAGACACTGCACTCTCTTTCTGGTTTATTCAAATGTCCCAAATCTTTAGAGAATTCAAAATAAGTTTTCCTATGATCAAAAAACCCATAAATTACATATGAAGTAATGCAATGATGATAATTTGAGGACTCTGTTCCGATACACATCTAGAAATGTATTATCACATAATAGGAGTAAGGAAAACATCTTCTTTTAGGGAAGAACAGGGAAGACCAATGATGATAATAATGGTAAATTTGGTCAGAATTGACTAAACTAGAGCAGGAAGACACCCACATGAAGAGGTATGTGAAAAAAATCTGAAAAACCTTCTGATAAAACCATATTTTTATGTTAAAAGAATAAAGTTGAGTCCATAGCATTACTATGCTGAATAGGAGTCAATAACTCAAAGGAAGAATATTGGCATTCCTCATAAAACAATCATAGTAATCAATATTAAATAAATTTATATATTGATTAGAATTTAGATGGTATGCAGGAAAGCAAGGAAACAATATTTTGAGATAAAACCATTAAATAGGGTAAAACATGATTAAGATGCTTTTCGGGTCAACAAATTTTCCTTAAGGGAAATAGCTTTATAACAATTGCAATTACAATGTACTTAAACCTACTTAATAGACTCCTGCTAATGAGGTCACCCAACTTAATATGTAATGTTCTCCTGGTCCCTGTCACATGAAACACATGGAAAAAATTCTTATTCAATGGACCAAAGACTTTTTAAAACATCGGTTTTGTCATTTCTTGCTTGGTTCCTTGTGAATTTCTTACTTGGAAGGCTAATTTTGTGAGATTGAAATGAAGCAGAAGCAGAACAATCTGCAACTCCTTGTCTGAGGGAATACGAGTTCTGAGTAGACTGAGATATTAAAAAAAGAACAACAGAAAGAATTGCAATGTTACAGATAAATCAATGAAAGTTCTCATCTGTCCAATGATATAATCACTAACATAATGACACTCAATCCTCTATATATTATTTTAAAACATGCTTTTTTGGTGATGGGGAATTTTCCCCCTTAATACTCTACCATTGCATATAATTGAATAACCGTTTGAAGGCAAAAGTTTTCCTGCTAAAAATAGTCAGACAAATGAAAAATCCACCAAAATGTGTTAAACAAATTGAATTAATATTTTAATCATCGCGTTGCGTCCTGGACGAAAAAATGCCCGAGTTGCTATATACAGATTAAATTAGTTTACTTAGTGACGAGTGTAAACAAGTTTTAAAATCGGATTAAAGCACCTATTCTCGGTCATAAAATGATCGAAGCAGTTTTCGTAATCAATATTACAGTCTCCATGAATGAAAACCTCGACGTCATACGCAACCACAACAGTTTAATAAACAAGCCACATTGCATCTTGCGGGAGCAGAACGACAGCCAAAGAAACATGAACATTGCCGAATATGAAAGTTTGTGTTACGGTTTTATCGTGTGGTATGTTTGAATAATTATGCATCATATAAATTCCCGGTAGTTTTAATTTAAGAGCGAAAATATTTAAAATTCAATTAACTTTCGTATGTTGCAAACTGAATAGATAATATTCAACATTTAATCATATTTCTGAGTAAAGAAAAGGATGTCCTGCGATTTCAGGATACAAGCTTAACGAAAGCCCAAGCTTTTATTCCCAATCGCTATCTCCGAAACACAAAAATATATTATTTTGCCACATTAACGATGTTAGAGACTTTCAATGCGGGGACAATGCTATGGGCTTTGACAATATAACACAATGTATGTTCGTATGAAAGTGTGACATTTAGCTTCCCCTCTAGCTCTCCTCTCCCAGATCAGATCACTGCAGACGAGTAGTAGTATTTTATATTTCAAGTATGAAGAGAAGAACATAGAAAATAAATAAATAAAGTGGATGCAGAAGGTATGTTTCGTTGTTTTATCTTGGTTATTTAAGTGACACATCATTGCCGGTATAAAAGGAAGTGGTTTTTATAACGACAATATTTAGGTAAAGCTGGCAGAGATATTTTGTATCTTTACCATAATTCATTTAGTCATAAATGCATTAAGTGCATTGAGGTATTCGGTGTAGGATAAGATACATGTATCGTTATAGTCATGACGCGCACTATTCGTGATTATACTACTCTAAGAAAATATTTAAAACATTCGATAACATTTATACTCTCACGTTCTCTAATATAATAGAGATTTTGTTTGGGTTCATGAGGTAAGGCGTTAGAAATCGCAAGACTTTTTATTTGGCCATTGAATTTCGTTATTGGATGTGTAGATAGCGATATCTATCGCTACAAACGAGGTACAGTGGTACCTCGAGATACGAGTTTAATTCGTTCCGTAACCTTGCTCGTTACAAAAAGCAATTTTCCCCATTGAAATTAATTGAAATGCGATTAATTCGTTCCAGGCCCCAAAATGCCACCCCAGTTGTTGAGAGAGCTCCGGAGCTTAGATATTATTGTAACGCCCTTAGCTGGCGTTATACCCTTTATTTGTGTTTTTGGGTGGGAAATTGAGTATCAGTGTCGTCTGCGAAAGTTTCGCACGGGGCAACTAGTAAACATTATGGAGGAGATCTCAGTTTGATTGTACTAAATTAAGTACATATTCTATTAAGAAATTACTAATTATCCAATTGAAAGAGTCTATTGCGGAAACGAAAATGAACTAGAGCATCGAATTTTCAAAAACTGCGATTCTAACCATTCATACGAAGACTGAAATTATTAAATAGCGCCAACGTAAACGAACCTAGCACCATCTGGGGTTTTACCAAGGCGAAAAATAATTTTATTTATTTTACTCACCCTTATACATTGTCGCCTTGTCACCTCTGGTCGTAAAGTTGTCTTCACGACGTTCACGAAAACTTCAAAACAATGAAGCTGCAAAATTCGTTGTTAGTGTTTTGAGCTTTCGACGTTATCTTTAATTTTATGTTTTGAACTTTCGAATGTCAGAAGTCTTTCTGGGACATGTTAGGAACTGTAGGACAATATTCAAGAAAAGTTATATATTAAATTTGTATGGATAGTGTAAGTATTTTCGTAAATTAAATCGACCCTTAAAATGTTTAGATTTAGTGAAGTTCTTTCAGTTTTAATTATCTTATTTATACCATTAAACTTAACATATTTCGTCATGACGATATGGATTCTTCACAATGATTTATTTAATTTCTTACTATTGGTCCCGAGGAAATGGTATTATGAATCAAGGGTAATATTATATTAATTAATATTAATAGCAATTAACCATATGCCGTATTGACGTAAAGCACGTCATGTTCACCGATATATCATAGATAATTATTTATGCTTTTTTGCTAATTTGCTACTTCATGTAAATAGTAATTATTTTATTCTACTCTAAGATGACTATGATGTTAAGAATATATTTGATGAACTGGTTTTTGATTTACAGAAATCAGTAGACGCGAAGTAAGTTCCTGGAAAACATTGACAATCTGAGAATGGCATCCAGTGAAGATGATGAAGCTTACTGGATGGAAACGAAGAGCAAAGGATTCAATTTTGAAGAGGATGATGTGCGATAAGTGCACTTTGTTATAGCATGGATTCTATTCTCCTTTCTTAGGTCGCTCTTAGGCTTTCATGTTTCTTTGTTTCATATTGCACTAGGGGAGTGGTAGCCAGTTATTTGGCATATCTCAGGCGGGTACCCATCGATTATCTCGACAGGTGCGTTCAGGGATTGCTGATGATACTGCTCAAGCATCACTCTTTTTATCAGACAGTGAGTATCTTTTATTATGACGTTGATGTAATCAAATAAATATACTGTTATAATTAATATAATTAATAAAATATACTGTTCAAAAGTTCAGATCTAACTCGATTAACTTTAACAGATAGCTATGTTAATATAAGTATCTACTGTAGGTTATCATTTTTATGTCCTTAGATTATTTCAAAAATAACTTTAAATTACGTTTACAAACAGGTTCTGTTTCAAGTATATCATCTCCTAGTATTGGTTCTACCAACGTTCTTTTTCCTTCGTCACTCGGCACCAGCAAAGCAAGTGATGATTCTATTCAACTTTCAGTTTCTGATAGTACCATGCAACGGAGTAAGTTACCGTTCATCTGTTCTTTATATAAATATAGAACTATAAAATTTGACTTTTATATAGTAGAGATTGTGTTTTGCTAACGGTTTACAGTATTGAAATTATACAAAATTTACTTTAAACTTGCTTTGAAATCACACATTTATTGTTATCATACGGTTGGTATTGTACACCGCTCTGTGGTTTAAATCCTTGTTTGTGTGCTGATTCCTTCCAAATCTTCTGTGGAAACTATTTTTGTATGGTTTCATCCTTGTTTTCAAACATAAAATGAGATCAATTTACTCATGCTGAGTTATTCTTTAGGATTATTTAGGAGAGGATTTTCTTTTATCATTTGGAGTTTGTTATTGTTTGCAGGTAAAGTTAAGATATTGGCTTTGGGTTACTCTCATGATATTATATTGTTTGCTTTGACTCATTGTAACAACTGGGATAGGGAATCAGTGGAATATCAGCAGCAAAGGTTGTCTCTCTCAGATTTTATCTTTCAGATGAATTTTCAAAACTATTTTTTTCTTTTTATTATGTTTTAGCTGTGTGATAAAATATTTAAGTACTCTTTAGAATAATTTTCACTCTAAAGAAGATTACTGCGCAACTGTACTTCTTAAATAAACAATACCAAACAATTTCAGAATTAAATATGTTTGCATCTCTGTTATCACACTTCCTTAAATTCATTTATCAACATTGAAAAAGAAAATAAAGGAATTTCCTTGATTTGAAATAGAGGATTAAATACCAGTCATCCATATGGAAAGTTTTATATGTATTCATCTTCGTTATTAATCTTTTTATAAATTTTGTAGTAAGATTCATTGTTCTTATTTATTAACTACTCCTTTTCTATTGATTTCTAAAATCTTCTAGCATTTTTGCCTTTGCTATTTCTTGTTTACTTTGAATATGATGTGCATTCTTTTAAGTTATCTAGTTTAATTTGATTGATTAAGGTATTAATCTTTGTTTCAAAAATAATTCTAAAAGTATATGACGAAAATGAATTTTTTACTCACCATTGAAAAGGACGTTTGAAAATCAGTTCTACTCTTAAGTATTACATTGCTGAAATCTAAATTCTTGACATAACAACATCTCACCTTTATCATATTCAGTTGTTAATGCTGACAAGTCTCTGGAATTGAAACCTAAAGGAAAGATCTCTGTAGAAGATGAACTCCTGGTATTGAGGAGAAAAGTTCAGGTGAGAATTTTCAAATGTATTACTTTTATTGCTATTAATTTAATATTTCTTTTGATAAATTAAAAAAATGTTATCCTATTATGGGAAAGAAATTGGTTACAAATATCATTCTCATTGTGCAGTTGGCAAATAGTTAAGGGAAGCTGATTCTATTGGAAATGGCTTCCTTTCTTACACCTCCAGTGCAGTGGTTGATTCCTCAGAAAAAGGACTTTCTTTTCTTAGGGAAAAGATTGCATTAGTAAAGAGATTAGCTGCTAAATATGCAATGAATTTTTAGAAATTATTTTTTCAATTACTGTCATTAAAAGAATCAAATGTCATACCGTTTTGGGAACCAAAACTGTAATAGAAAATGGTCTGGCCGGATAGCTTAGTTGGCCAAAGCAGCCTTCCAGATGTAGGCTGGGTTTGATTCTTGGTACTGTCAGACTTATTTCAAATAGTTTTTCCTCTTCTATGCAAATTTGCCCTAACCCTTTTCCCATCATCTCCTTAATTTTCATTTCAGTTGTGGTACGATAAGCATGATGTAGTGTTTTTTTTGTGTTTCAGAATCGATGGGAGGCTCCTCCAGTTGAAGAAACCCTGAGGAGAATTCTTCTTGGACTTCCTTTCTCATTGGATGCTTTTAGATCTCTTGATGGGAAGACCAAATTACTGGATGCTGCATTAGAACAGGGCAATGGAGATGCTATCCTCTCTGTAAGAGCATCGATTTTTCTTATTCCAGTAACTCGGTTACTTGTGTAAAACAGATTTGCTTTAGGTTACTTGGAAGTGCTCATTGCTTTTGGATGGCAGGCACATTTTAGCTAAGAATCGTAGTTCCAATTATGCTCATGAAAATTTAGGAAAACAGCCGAACCACTTAATGAACATGCAGTTTGTCTTGGCATGTATCTTAAGGAAAATGCTGAGGATGGAATCAAATTTACACTATGATGCTACTGATATTTTTCTCTTTTGAGAAAAATATCAGTAGCATTTTTCTTGATTCATCCATCCTCTGTCAGAGGTTCTCTCTGCCTTCCTCCATTCTTCCCTCTTCTCTCTCACTTCTTTCGCTTCTAGTCTGCTTTCTCTAGTGGTCTTTATTTCACCTCTTCTCTCACTCTCTCTTTTCTGGTTTTGCTTATTGCTCATACTTCATTTTATTTGCCTGAGTTTTTCTAATGTGTGCATTTTGCTAAGGTATACTTTGTGTTCCATATAATACTGAGGGAACTAATATGGACTGATAGAGGTTCATCTTTGTTATAATAATTACAGTAGAAGTCCTTTTTAACAAGAGCTGACAAAAATTAGGAAATTACTCATCATAAAGCGTTCTTGTCATAGCTGATTTCTAATACTTAGTTTCCATCCTCTTGAATCCAAGGGCAACTAGTGTGGAAGAATGGAACTTTAAGGTTTTCAACTCTTATGCAAATGCTTCAGAATGCCTAAGTAAGTATGTTTGTGTCAAAAATATTACTTCCTTGATGCATAAACAAAGTGCATCATTTGATGTAAAATGAGGAATCCAAATCAGCACTGCTTTTAACTTCCAAATTCTCTCCATCTTGGATCAGACAATTTAGTGCCAAGTTTCGTATGAAAACAAATCCCATGAGTGGATGATGAGAAATCAATTTAAAATTCCAACACCATGTAAAGGGGCAGTCACTGAAACTAGAGACATGGGGATAGGAAGTCAATCTAATCAAAGCTCCCAGAAGCATTTTTGCTGAGGCAATTTGTGGAAATTAAATGCATGAATTAAGTTATGATAATTTTTGCTTTAAGTTATTTTCTGCTCTTTGAAGAGATTCAGATTACTGTTTGCTCATCAGACTTTGTCTCTCATGTCAATTTACGATTCCGAGATATGCATCTTGCATGACAAATATAGAAACGTGGCACTCGTTACATCGATACTTCAGAAATAAAATAACCACTCATTATAATGGACCCTATCCTTGCTGTAAAATGATGGACAATGGCTAAAATATTACTTGCTATAATGCATCTCTCGTTAAATTCCATACTCGTTATTAGGGACTGTATCTCTGTTCCTATTATAGTTTTACTAAACTGATAGCTCTTAAAATTTGCCTTTCTCTTCCTGTTTAAGATTTCCTCCCTCATTTGTAATCATAGTTCTGTGCTAACATTCATATCCACCTACTTTTTCCAGTTCTTCATCTCTATGTTTGACTGACATGTTTTTGTTCCTTCATTTATTTATTTATTAAATAAGACCACTGCTGTTAGTTGCAAGGATTGATTTTAAATAAAATGTAAGCTATGCAAAAATGAGAGTGAATTAATAAATAAAAATTAAAGTAATCTGCATATGTGAGTTTGTAAATTTATAATACTATTCTGCTACCAATCTATGAAGTGTCATTTCCATTGGAAGTACATTGTGCTTTTTCCTCCAAGTATCTTTCTATCTCACATCTGATTTACTAATGTCAATGGTCTATTTTACAATTACTCATTTGTATTGATTGGCATGATGATGTTCAATAACTCCATTGAAAAAAATCAAATGTATTTTCTTATTGATAATCTCTCTAAATAAAATTCCAGGTTATTTTGATGGTTGGATTAAGGTTCTATATAAATGGAATATAAAAGAATATTGCAAAGAATTTCATAATCTATAACTCACTATACTTAATATATTTATTTTCTGACTATATTTTTCAGGTGGTGATATTTTTATCGAAAACTTTGAAACAGTCGCTTTTCATTAATCTTCTGTGCACAAGACCAATTGCTGTCAATCACTATGCAGCTTATTTGGCTACACGATTTCAGCTGGCTGAACTTAACAATTTGTTGGAGTAAGTCGTATCATAATTTGTCATTTTCATTGTATAAATAATAAAAGATTATTTCAGAAAATTTCATGAGACTGTATTCTGTATTTTTCCAAATGCTTAAAGTAATTCTCCATTCTCATTCTAGTATTTCATTCAAAGGATATTATGTTCAGCATTTCTTGGTTCAGCATTAAAATTCTATTTCAAACAGAAATAGAAAAAGAATTGTTTTTCTGGGATGATGGTAGTATTCAATCATTGTAAAACTATAGAAAGTGTTGATAGAATTACTTGTAGAGTTCACTTATACACATGTTAAGAGGCTTTATATGTATTCAATATAATTAGGAAATAGAGAACAGATGTTTTAGCAATTTTCTACTATCAGATGGAATTCTAGCAGCCTACCCTTTTCTATTCCTGTAATATAATTTTTTTCATTAATACATTATAGAATTTAGTTTATCACTTCTATCAATATATATTGGAAATCAACAAGATTCAAAAATGCTTGCAATAATAAATTTTTCTGTGCATAGTGTTACTTTGATTTTTATGACTATTGATGGAACAATGGATTGAAAAAACGTTTGAATAGTTATTCAGTTGTTTTGATTGTTTTCATTTTAATGAATTCCCACACTTTCATTTATTAGTGGTTTTACTCAGGCAGTTTATTGACTTTTTCAGTGTATATTTGTCTTATCTTTTATTTATAATTGGTATCTCCAAAAAGGTGATATATCTTTTCATTTTTGCCATTGGAAATATTATTGAGACATGAAAGAAGGAAATAATTAATGATGAATATTCCAGTGAAATCGAAATTAAAATAACTGAATGCATGGAAGATTTTGTTGCAGGTATTTGTTAAAAAATATAGTTCTCTTTCATTCAAAATTTTAGTAAATATTATGGCACATTATAAAATTTTTAAAAAACACTAAAACAAGCAACCAAAATTTATTTTACAATCACCATATTTATTCCTTTTTTATTTTAATTGAGAATGAAATAATTTCTGTTTGGAAAATTGATTTCTATTAATAATAATAATAATTAAGGAAGTCACATTAACTCCTCAAAATGAGCACATTAGTAACCACATCTTTAAGATTGGCAATCTTTGATCATCATCTTATCCTTCTGCTAGGGAGCGTAAATTGGATGATGTAATGTTCCACTTCAGATCATCTCCTCTTGAGGAAGTAAACAACTAAGTAAAAGCATTAGGTTTTTTGCTAATTTCTCCTCATTGAGTGAATCGTTTAATTCCAACAACTGCATACATTCTCTCAGTTAGGATTTTAAAGTGAAGAATTGAAATGCTTTATTCAAATTATTTGATGGAAGCAAACATTTGAATTATTCTGTTGTTTTCATTCAGTAGTTCCCATTTCTATTTAAAACTATCTGGAAGAAAAATCTTCTCTGTTAATTGTTACTTCTGAGTTAACTAAATGCTTCTCTACTATGTTAATTAAAGGTTTATATGTGGAGCTCAAAGTAAATGGGTCAACTTTTGTGTTGTAACAAGAAAATTTATTTTTATGACAGTTGTTTAACTCTATAGTGAAACTGATTTTATCTCAGTATCAGGTTATTAAATAACAATGGATAATTAGATGAGAATCAAGACCATTAAAAGCAAAAAAAATATTCACCAAAGTGAATAATACTCCAAGTTGTTTTAAATAGTGCTTTATATAGAAATTTGTATGCTATCTAGTAAAATATATTTTCTTTCATTTTCCTCTCAATTAATATGCTCTTTGTATCTTCTTAGGAGCCTTGGAAGGAGTAGAGAAGCCTCGGTAAGTATTTTCTCTTATACTTTCTTCTTATATCTTATTTATACTTTGCACACTTCACACATTTTTGCATTTTTAAAAATGGATATCTGGAATAGATTTGTGGACTGTTTAGAAGATGAGACTATCAAATGTCTTTGTGTGTATGATGAGGCAATATTAGTATTTGCTGTCCTATAAAATTGAAACTTTTGAGTTTTACTTGTAAGCCAGGAGATGATTACGCTGATAGATCCAGGGAAAGGGACCTCCTTTTATGATTTTTGGATGCTATTTGCCTATGATCTGACAAGTATAGAGCCTGGCCTGAGTTGCATTTAGGCCTGAGCCTGAGTAAATTTCAAATGGCTGAGAAGTTTTATTTTCAGCCCAAGTCATAAAAATATGATTAAAAATACAGTAGTCAAAACAATATAAAACCAAAATATACTGAACAAAGAAATAAGGTGTCACCAGGGGAATCTGTTAAAAAAAAACTTGAACAAAATAGAGAGTGATAGAGATGCTTAACGGAATATTTTTTGACCAATAGGATGCATTACAATTGCTTAAAGCATGGACTATTATCATATTGAAAATAGTATAGATCTGGACTTGATGCATTCTTGTATGATGAATTCTTAATGAAGGTTTGGGATGCAGAGAGTCTATTTTCATGTACTAAAGGATAACTTCATATACATAACTACTTAATGCTGGATTCTTTCAATGTAAAACACATTAAATAAATAAAATTTCTTTTCATTCATTCTAAGCCCAATTATGTGTTTAGTGGGATGACATGAGGGCCTAAACCCAAAGATGAACTCTGTTACCATCCAGACCTCTACTGGAAAGGAAAGGAAGAATTTCAACTTATGAAGTTTTCCTTGATTAATCCTCTGTATATTATTCTGATTAATCATGAATTAATATTATTATTGATTAATCCTCTGTATATTTTTCATAACAAAAATGCATTTAAAAGTTAATTAGGGATGATTTCATAGGGAAGTCTAATTGCCCCCATTGACAAGTTTCTAGTTTCACTCTTATCTACTTAAAAGTATGTTTTATCTTCCCAGTTCTTAAGTCGCTCCTTTTTGATAAATTCACTCATCTGAAAATGTCTCCATTAAAATGAGATTCTTTTTCCTTGTATATTTTTGATACACTCTTCCGGATCTTGGACACACACAGTTACTCAGTATTTATGTTCTCAAATTTCAAATAAATTTTTGCTGTCTACCTATATTTGAAGGGTTTACAAGTGTTTGAGAGATTGCTGACAGCAAATTAACAGCAAACCTATTATCAAAGTGTTTAAAAAGGATGATTTGAATGGATCTGAAGATGAAATTTAGTGAGTGATCCCTCCTATAACAACGACTTTGAAGATGCTTTAATTACATTACATTTACAGTTTTGTAGGTTCCAAAATATTAGTTACATGTTTGCTGATTTGTATTTCTGATATTCCCATTTTCTATCTTTTGACTTATTTTATAATTTTGTCTATGAATAATTTATTTGTTGAATGATCATCATTTGTATGAATCGTCGTCAGCCATATTGGATATAACTGTGTGAGTTTTGGTGAGTGATTATTGTGAAATACAATTAGCAATGTGTCAATAGTGTGCAAAAATCTATTATTTTTTTATTAAGGATATACCGGTTAAGTAGCACATCCTCAATGTATATATCCATCACTTATAAAAAGTCCCTCTGAATAAGTCGTAGTGTTCTTCCTAGGAATTTTTTTTACCATTAGTGCTACACATAGAAGTGACCTAACGGCATTAATCTACTATATAGTTGCATACTATTCTTAGGAAAGTTATTAAGCTATGGATTTGTAAGAATTTTTCCCCTAAAGTGATAAATAAGTATTTTTCGAAAACTTGGAGACTGTGGTGAATCCTGAATTGATGGAGTTGGGTTGTCTGCATCCTGGCATAAGATCTGGGTGGATTTACTCACCTTCCTCTTATAACATATAAATAGATTCTTCCATTTTACCTGGACAATGAGTTGAATGAAAATGATGTGTTTAAAAGCTACGAAAAGATCTATATTTTTCCACTGACTCAGTTTCAAGCAGAATCAAGACTCAGTTCAGGAATAAAAAGATTTAATTCAAGAACTGAGTTGTGATCTTGAAAATATGAAAAGTTGTTTGAGGCTTCTAGTGTAGACCAAACATTAAAATTGAATAATATTGAGGATGAGCTTATTGCTGAGATTAAGGATAGACAACACAGGGCCAACAATCTCATTGTTTTCAACATTCTGGAAGGAAATCAAGAAAGTGAAAATGAATAAATTGAAAAGGTGAAGGTTGTTGTGCTGGGGACAGTGCCTCTTATATCATTGATGAATATTAGAGACTAGGAATCAAGAAAGCTTCAGGAGATAGGCCCCTGAAGGTGACCATGGAAAGTGCTAGCGTTGTGACGCAAGTCTTAAGGAATAAAAGACAAATTATTAGAAATGTATGCATCAAAGCTGATCTGACAGTGTTGCCCAAGGAATGGATGGAGGGTATGAGACAGAGTTTTGCAAGGATTGGAAGATGATAGTGACAAATACATGCATCACAAGAGGAGGCCTTACACTTGGAGACAGATACAGGAAGCAGATAGATTTTATACTAGTTGAAGAAAGATACATAAATGGGGTAAAACAAGTGCGGGGACTATAAACTATAGGAAATATAAACTATTTTCAGTCTGTCGACTGAAGTAGGGGATTTACTAAAGCAGTTTGCACTAAGAACAAATCTGCCTTATAAGCAGAATGGAGAGTGTCTTATGTGGTCTACACAAAAGGGATTAGGATTTAAAGAAAACCATGTAAGTGTGATTGGGTCTTGTATGGGAGCATTTTTAATGGGTTTTACTGTATTTCCAATTGCAATGAATGTGAGTGAAGGATATCACTTTTATCTCTCCTGTGGCACTTCTTCTTTCTCAAATAATTCTATTTGGATAGTCCAAGGGAAGGTCACATTTAGTCAATAGGTCAAAACTAAGGAACTTAAACTATAAAATCAATGTAACTTAAAGGACATTTCTGTAAGTATCCCTTTTGTGAATGAAATTAAAATGTAGAATGAGCTTTGTTAATTCACTCTGAGATGTTTATTTTCTTTTTCTATTATACTCTGTGTTGAAGTTTTCTCCCCAAAGTGGAATCTCACACTCATGTTTGAGAAAAGCTAACAAAAATTCATCAACTCTGCTGTAACTAAACAAGTTTTCAACATCATTTCTACACCTTTTACTCATGTAATCATTTTGATTCATACCTGTTTCCTCGAGCTTTTTCAAACTGTAGTTGTGTCTGCTACAGTGCTGAAAAATGGTGTTACTTATAGTGGATTTCTGCTTCTAATGCTACAGATCATTCAGTTTAACTTGGCCATGAGAGGAGTAGAAAATGCCAGAACCAATCCATCAAGATCTCAAAGAGTGTTGAATACCTTAAGGAATTGTTTAGCATCTCATTTCTCTAATGGAGCAGCAGAAATGGATCGACCCTTTATAGTGAATGCAATCAAACTTTTTGGTAAGTTTATCTGAGGTCAAGAATTGCAATATCGAAAGCCATATTTCCATTTTATACAAAATGTTTTCATTATCTAAGGGGAATACTTTGAAAAATTTTTAGATCAGAATGTTTTAGAGAAACTAATTAAGCTAAAGTTAATTTAGTTAATGAAACTTTGAAGATTAATGTATGAATAAGCAATTAGAGTGGTCACACTGTACTGAGGATGCTCATGACTGTTTCTCTGTTTTTGTCCTCAGCGAGTCAGTCCTGCAGAAGTGCATAGAACAGCAATTTGTTTTCCTGTAAAATCCCTTTGCTAGCTTCCCATTATTCACCTCTACCACTTCCCTCTTCTCATGAATTCTGTGCATTTTAGAGCATCATTAGAGCATGACCACTCTGAATTGATTCATTATATGTTTTAAACTGACAAGAGTTTTGTAATTTCGAATTGACATCCTTAAAGTGTCAGTTCAAGAATTCAGTTTTGATTACTCACTTTTATTCTAAAGTTTTGAGAAGTAAATGGTTTTTGTGAATAAGAATAATTTCCTAAACGTATTGCAGGGTGAACTGTAATGGGCTTCCAGTGGCCATATCTTTTACAGGCTCAGTCTATGTAAATCAAATCACATGTAAAAAGATTTTTGTTTGGATGAAATGTAGACTATTTGTCGAAATTCACTCTTACTGAAAATTTTCTCGTTTTATTGCATTTTATGATATGTCCTCATTTTTCATAATAATAAGCTTTATTCATAATAATAAGCTTTAAATTTATTTTTCCATTGATATTGATCAAAAGTTTATAATAGTGGTTGTTTGATTCAGCTTAAGTTACTTGATACATCTCCAAGTATACATATCTTAGATTTTGGATTGGGCCAGTAACATTGTTGTGAAACATCCTCTTGTCATAGTTACAAATTTCTTTTCCTTTATTGAATAGAGTGGCAGATGGCAGCGGATGAAAAGTTGAAGAGTTTGAGTAGAGATGCATCTACAGAAGAACACACTCTTGGCTTACCTGCTCTTGCAACTCTTGCTCACTCCTGCAGATATCATTGGGAAGGAAACAAACCCAAAAGTGGTGTAACAGACCCCTTATCTCCATCTGCTCTCTGCCAGAGGTTTGTCTTTTTTTGCTATAAAATATTCAATTTCAAGTATTGAGGGAGTTGAGATCAGGGCTATTTAGCCTCCACTTTCATGTTAATGTCTTCAGTGATTTCTTCCCTTCAGCTGGTAGAAGTTTGAACTTTTGACACATTTGCTGTCATGTGCCTTGTGTTTATAGTTCCCTCACTAAGGTGTAGTGGTGTTTGCAGAAAATTATCGGGGGGGGGGGGGGTTTGTTTTAATTCCATTAAATGGAAATGGTGCATCTGTTACATTTATTTTACTTTGTCCTTTGTACATGTCAGCAGTTTGATTTACAATTTGTTTTCCCCAAATCTTGCAGTAACTCTTGTGTTTTCATGTAGTAGTTGATAACTTTATAGCAGATGCATCCCAACTACAAGTCATCATATCAATGTGGTTGACAATGTTTTTAATGCACAAGAGAGACAACCTCAACAATGTAATTAAATGTAATTTAGAGAAAATATCATAGCATTTTAATATCTCCCATAAAAGTAGAATTTGGATTAAAATCAGAAAACATCAGGAACTTCTATTGTATACTTTGCATTAATTTGTTATAAAATTCATTATTACCAAATACAGCTGTAAACTCCACTCTCCTAGACCTATGTTATAACCTAATTTTACAGTATTAATTTATTTGTTTGGGAACATGGGAACCCCCATTTCATATAATATTGTATTATAGGAAATCTTGGGAGTGAATAATTACCTAAATAAGTAATTGAAGTGGAGAGCACCATCATATTCAGCAAAAGTGAAATTAAAACACCATCTGATATTGGAGTCTCTTTAAGTTACCTATGCATTTTCTTCTTTAGCAGTAAAATATTATTATCAGCATTTATTGACTAACTTTCATATTTCTACTGTTAATATGAATATTATCTTTTAGAACCATATTTTCTCTTCCAAATATTTATATTACTAAATTTATAGAAAATTTATCCTTGTTGAGGAGAAATCCCCAAGTGAAGAGTTATAACTTAGTTTATTTACATTTTGTAAAATAATTCATTATTATTGATACTTTGAAGTTTGAATGTTGCAATAATCATACCTATAATCTCTCAGAGGCTTACTTATATAACATGAATTTACGATCACTTCCATTATTTGCATATCCCAAAGTATTAATATATTTTGCTGCATGTCTAGTCTAAACAGAACTCTCCCTTTTCTTACCAGCCCCTGAATATTTCTATAGAGTGCATTGCTATAAATCTGGAAGATCTGCTAGGTGTAATTTAACATCAATCTAAGAATCGGTAGATGAATTTGAGTAGGAATACTTGAAGTTAACCTTTATGCAACAACTAATCAATTTCACCTTAAAATAAATCACCGTAAAATTTGTATGCAGCTAACAAAAAATAACGGCATTATTTATATGATTTATAATTTATTTGGTGTGAAGTATCAAATACATGCATTTGAAAGTGTTAAGATGCTGGTGTATTTAAAAATTAATGCACATATTATGGCAAAGAGCCTTATAGTGAACCATAATTGTTTCTTGCATATTTTAATTATTAATTTATAAAAGTATACAAGTAAATTTCTTGTAAGTTTAATTGTTCATTGGTATTTATTTTCAGCTTGGGAATAAGCCAGCGAGCCTACCAGTGGACTGCACTGAAAGTCAAAGCTCAGGAGCACAATTGGGAAGCTGTGGATGGGTTGTTTCTGACCAAGGTAATCGTTTTTCTGTTCATTGTTTTCTTATTCTAGCTGCCTTATCTTGATGATTGGAATATTTTGCTTTGCAATATGGCCAGGTGGAGTATAACATACTTAATAATTATTAACACTGCCAGACATTAGCTCCAAGTCAGGAGGGAAACATCTTCAAAGTCTTCCTTAGACAGTTAATTAGATCATTGTAAATTATGCATTGGTCATTAAATTTTATATATATATTTACTCTAAGCAACTTTTACTCATATATTTTATATATATGAGTAAAAGTTGCTTGCATACTGCAAGCTATCAGTTGAATGTAGTATCGTACCAAGTAATGCCTCAAAACAATTTTGTAAACTTCGCGCAAAACACCGCCTGGAATGGAACTAAGGACCCGATCGTGCAACACAATTGCATATTAAAATTAGATAAGTGCTATTCTGACCTATTCCAAAGTTGCAATTCAATATCTTATCGGGAAGGTCCTAAAATAAGATTATGTTTTGCCCGTCTGAAATGCATGGTAGAATAGAAATTACGCTTGGGCATGGAACCAAGAGCCGTCAGAGGAACGGCGAACAGCGTATATGAAACACATGAATTGCCTCTATGTACAGCTAGTTCCAAAAAAAACTTACCACCTAAGCCGCAACCCGCATAACAGGCAGTGAATTTCCTCCGTGCGAGCCTTAAGAAGTGAGAGAGAGAGAGAGAGAGAGGAAAAACATGGAGGAGATAGTCTGCTTCTGTCCTGGCTCCGCTTGCAGAGTTGAAATGGATTTATTTGCATTATTGATATTGCAAAGATTTATTAGTATCCTTAGTTTGGTGGCATTGGCGTAGCAGAATAGTATTATAACAATATGGATGTTGTAATGCAAGAATTCAGTTATTATAAAATGGTTATTACAAATCAGTACATATTCTAGCTTTGCTTCTCGCACCGAGGGAACCATCGCACACGAGGTCCCGTTATTCCTAGGAAACCGAGGCAAACCCCCTTCCCCTCATAAAATTCGAGTCTGAGACGAAAGGCACAAGCAGGACGAAGGAAATTTTTGCAAAATCTGCCTCTGAGCCGCTCTGAGCTTTTAGGACTGAGATGGGAGGAGGAAAATTTCCGCGCAGTTTGAATCGGTGTCGGACCAGAAATGTATAGACCTCGAATTCGACGCCTTCGTTTGCAAAACTCTGCGGTTATAATGGGTCGTATTATATATTATAATAGTAGATAATATTATACATCGTTCAAGAGAAGAGTTATTAGCCTTTAAAATTATATACCTAAGGAGTCCATATCGATCACCTGTTTTATCACAGCCTGTGTGAATGCAATCTACACAAGTAAAGTAAGGCGAACTCATGGCCATATCTATGCTATTACTTTAAATACATAAAAAATCTATAAGTAAATATGTAGTATGAAGTCTTGAGGCATTCTCTGCGTATTTTAAATAAATTTTGTTTCATTTGATAAGCATCAAAATTAAAACTCGATCGGTAAAAAATCAGTAGATTTTATCATCTATGCAGTTGGTATTTTTAATACACCGTCCAAATCAATTGATAGAAAATGTGCTAGGATCGATTTTCCTGAATTAATAAAGATGACGGATACGAGACAACCATCTTTCACATTAATTTTGAATCCAAAATGAATTTTTTTGGTGTCTTTGAAGTGTGAATCGAATAAACGTGATTTCTTCTGTGGATTCCTCTTGAAATGGTTGCAGTCACAAACCATTACGTTCTTAAACGTTCTTCTCTCGTATTTATCAAGTTCTAAAATACACAAAAAGATAGGGCGAATGAGGTTTTGTCATAATGCTCATTGAATGCTACTGTAAGCTATGAATGTAAAATTTTCAATTAATTTTGAATGCATACAAAACTACTTGCATTGTTTATATTTCAACTGTTTATTATTATCACGTTTACAATTATTATAATGTAGAAAACGTTAAAAATACGCGAAATAATAGGGACTTAGTGAAATAGTTTTAGGGCCTTTTTACCTGTAATTCCAACCCTATAAGTATCACACGGGGATAGAAGCACATATAAGGCTCATGTTGAAATTTTGCTCCCCTCGGTTGATGGCTGGCCCTACGTAACTCTCATATTTTTCGACAGAATTTTAATGATTGAGATGAATGGGCGGTGGTTTGGTATGAATAGTCTATCTACATATTTATCGCTCGGTGATATTGAAAATATTCCTTCGTATTTAAAATGTATGGCTATGAGAAACTTTTCATCTCTCCACATTCCATGACAAATTTGAAAAGCAAGATAGAGGAGTGATTGGAAGAAGTGGTTAAAGCAATGAGTTCACCAGGACTTCAAAAGGGGGCCTGCTTTGATAGAGATAGGGAAGTGAGAAACGACGGCAACAGTAATACATACACTCACATGAATTTAACAACCGAAAGTGTAAGAGGTATGTTAATTCCAGATTTTTTGATAAATCACAATAGATAATGGCATTTCTTGCGTTCCTCGTTGACCAATTGGTTACTTTGAGTAGGAGCAACGACCTCTTTTAAAAGTATAACCCACTCACTCACCTTCTCAATTTTCTCATCCAACATATATTTTTTCCGTTTATGACAGCCTCCAGAGAAACTACTCATTTATCCAATTTAAGTAATATCTTAGTCAAACATGGTTAACATTCAAATATACAGGATATAACGCCCATGGCTTATCATACTTTCAGAAATTTCCTTCTGATGCATTAGTAATTCCCAGGATCTCGGAAATTGTATACAATAGCGATGTTCAATGTATCGTACCAATATTTTAATTCTATAAGAAAGTTCGAGTAGTTTACTAAGCCAGAACCTAAACCATCATTCTTATCAGCAATTTATTTTGGAAAGAGAGTTCGGTTTTTTCAAACCGATAAAAATTGCTAACATTGGTATTACTATCTATGCAAGCCAATGGTTTATTCTAAATCTTACCTAACTTTAGAGATGTAATTTATCTGTAATCGGCGTATAAACTTCAAGTTTCTGCGACACTGAATATGCGGAGTATCTAAAATTCCATATTTACGTTGCAAGTCATATTTTAGTGACATGATAATAGAAACTTTAGTCGATGTAGTAAGATCATCTTCAACGCTCTATCTATTTTGTATCATAGATGTTATAAGAGAAGTGAAACGATTTGGTTCTCGTAAGCGTAAGGAATAAATATTAGATGGCGTTTCTCTAGTTCATTGTTCATTTCTCAAGTTATTTCAAACTGCGAAATATTTAGCTCAATGTAGGGACAAAATAAAGCATAAAAAACAATTTATATAAATAAAGTAAACAATCATTGACGAAGAGCTTGATTGATATAAGTTGACGATAGGCAGCATTACTTATTTTTTCATTTTTGTTATTGCATTAGTTATTTAGTATAATCTAATACAGTTTATACCATTCACTTTAAAAGCAGAATATAGAGATACTAATTCTGATATGATGCACCCAAACATTGTCAACTTTATGTTATCGTTCAGATTTTCCGAAGGTCCTATTTTAACTTGAATGATCTTCCTTGCATTACTATTTAAAAATACTATAAAAAAATTTAAAAAACTTCTTCGCAGAGTTCGTAGAGAATTATGATGTGCCTAGGATGAGGGTGTTACGAAGGTCCTTGAAGTGAATATTGGAGTAATGGATTACATATAGAACCAAGAATATTTTAACAGCTAACGTATGAATCATGAGAATTAGAGGAATATTCTCATGTAAGTACGGTTACCATCCGTTGGTTTCTATTTTTAACGTGTTCTTCCATGACTCCTTTTACCCATCATTCATAATTATTGATACTGATTTTTCTTTTAATTATTATACATATTATACACCATTCAAACAATTCGGGTTATATAGTTTACTTGAGGCATTCAGAAACCGAAGCAGCGATCATTAGTCATTAGTCTCACTTTCACCTAGCGCATAGTTCTGAAAATCATTTCAGTATAACAATGGAAATCGTGTTGTGGGTGTTTTCACACCCCCTGACATACGTCATCCGGCGGATCGCGGGGTATTAATGTAAATATAAATAAACCAAATGTCAACATGTAAACCTGCAATATGCAAGTATACAAAAACCTGGTATTTATCTGCAATATGCAAATCAGTCTTAAGGTTCTGATTTGCCATACTAACTGTTGTTTTTTAACCATCTGGATTCCTTGCAAGAAGTCCTGAAAGGTCGTCTACCTCAAAAATAGAGTTGAATATCTTCATTCCCTAAGGGAATACCCGCGGCGAAGATTACAAATCGCGGATCCACCATTTCCCACCTTACTTGTGATCGGTCGCCGCCACCATACCCTAACCTTGGATACCTGCTCAGCAGGGGTGCGGTCGGTAATCCTCATTAGCGCTTTCAAATTCGCTACCCCGCATACATACGACCATCCACAATATGCCGAAAAGGGGGTTTTCTTTCTCAGAGAGGAGTTCACCTTCATCCATCGGCCGTTTTATGGTTCCTTTGAGAAAATAGATAATACCTTTCGATGGACGAAACAAAAGAAAAAGAAACAACAAAGGAATGAATAGGGGATACTCCTAGGGCCAGAGTGGAGGTCCTCCGCTCTCTCTGAAAGACTCAGTAAAACTTCAGACGGGAATTTGTCAGAAACAGCCAAATCTCATCTCAAAATCATAATGCTTCATCTGATACAATCATCACGAATGCCTGATGGAAGTAAGAACAGAATGGCATGTTGATGCATATATTCTGAATTACCTAATGCTCTGTTAATTGTAGTATCAAGCAAATTTTGTATCTCTCTGTATTGCAGAATAATTCAACTGCGAAGAAATCGAGTCAAAATTTGCACCACGGGGCAAGAAAGAGATTTAGCATCAGATAAAAGTTGGGACAGCATAATTTTGCAAGTAACATGAACTTGATTTAATTAAAGGGATAGTTTTTCTGGGACTGGCAATGAACAATATTTTCGGAAAAATGTTACGAGATGCTGGCGTTAATTTCGTGGTAAATTAATTTTTAATTCGATACGTGAAAAAAATTTGTAGCCTTCAGTATTTAAATTGTGCTACTATTCTAATATCTATGTTATTTTCTAAAATACTAAATTAGCAATTTGAATTTTAAACAATTACCTTAGAAAATGATGATAGCACACCAATTAATATTTTACTTTCTATCAATTGATTTGGTGGTATTTAAAATTTTTGTTATATTTGATGTAATTATCTGATGTAGTTGACCGTAATTTACTTGGTTTACTTTATTGTAATATGTTTTGGGTCTAATTTTCAGAGCTCTCTACCAGGTTGACTTAAAATGATTCTTTCTCAGTGTATTCGTCCAGATAAAGTTTCTTTTCATCTTTGCTTTCCTCAGTAGGTATCGAAGTTTTTTCATACTCCCCTTTTCGATAGCATTTTTCTGCAACATAAATTAGTTTACATACAGTTGATTGTGTTCTTATTCCTAATCATTCTTTATCTCCTTACAGAGTTTTCGTTCATCTTTCTATTTAAGTCATAGTCGTGAATTTCCTCT
This sequence comes from Pachydiplax longipennis, assembly GCA_036926295.1. Classification (NCBI taxonomy): domain Eukaryota; kingdom Metazoa; phylum Arthropoda; class Insecta; order Odonata; family Libellulidae; genus Pachydiplax; species Pachydiplax longipennis. The sequence goes on along the minus strand of JAVFKF010000024.1, from coordinate 3,035,511 downwards.
AAATAAATTTAAAAGTTCTTCCTGTAGGCGTCAAGAGCATAAAAAACGTAATAATATAATCCTTTTTAATCTTGCAATGACATAATTTTTTATTGGATAATTGAAGCAGCTAAATTAAGTTTACCCGATGTCTACAGAAAAAGCTGAATTACGCAGAAATTTCAGGCCGAAATAAGGAGATCCGATTTCCATTCATTTTTTAATACTATGCTGCTGACATAGTAAAAATTAACACTAAATTTAAACTAGATTTCATGCTAATAAAGACGGTACAAATACGTTCAACGCGTTTCACAACGGTTTAAAAAGGCGCCGTCAGAATGCTCCTCCTTCCAAGAGCCAATAGAATGCGTGGAAAACTCTAGACTCGCTCTCATCGAGCTTCACGTCTGTTATGCGGGTTGCGGCTTAGGTGGTAAGTTTTTTTTGGAACTAGCTGTACATTAGGGCGTATCGAAAAACAAAAATTTTTAGCATCGGGAACGTAATAGGTTGGAAAAGTTGCCTTTTAGGCTCAATAAGAAATGTGCAAAAGATGGGCTCTAACAAAGTTCGTCTTGGGCCTGACCAAAGAGCTCAAAAATTCGAAATTTTAGTGAAAATTGCGTTTTTTTAGGTATGTTAAATTTTGGACGGAGCATACATACAATTGATTAAATGGCTGTTTTTATTCGTTTTGATCGAGGAACAATTAAATTAAGCCATTAAAACCAAATATGATGAGATATCGTACTTTTAAAATTTTTGGAAACACCATGGAAAGTGGCAGCTCATCGCTAGTTAGGCTGCAGTGAGCTACCCAGTACTCATCATGAGGTAGAGCCTGCTAATCGAGTCCCGCCCGCCTACACACCCGTGGAAGCATACCAGACAACTAGTTGATGTCTTTGAAGGCTGATTTTGTTTCAGTTTTTGGTATTCGCGAGAGGATCATCTCTCCTATGAACCCGTCTCTTGCATCGTGGCCGTATACTGAACGTGAGGCCTCTGTGACTTCTTTTACGTTTCGTTCGACTGCTTGAGAATCATTTGGGAGGGCAAATAATGCAGCAAGCTGCTTTATAGGTTCCTTGGCATTATCTCTACTGTTTTGAAGATCCTCGGGAGAGGATTTTGGAGATGGATCTTCTTCTTGTCCCTCCAAGGACAAGAAGAAGATCCATCTCCAAAATACTTTGACTCAAAAAATCAAGAGAAATACTTCACTGAATTTAACTAAATCAAAACTCACATGAAGCTAAGCTACGGACTCTTAACCTCTGGAAATAATATGTACGAGTAAAAGTTGCTTGCATACTGCAAGCTATCCGTTGAATACAGTATCATACCAAGTACTGCCTCAGTTCAAATTTTTAAACTTCGCGCCAAAGACCGCCTGGCGACGAACTAAGAACCCAATCGTGAGAGAAGACAGCAAAATAATATTAGATAAGTGCCATCCTTACTTGTTCCAAAGTTTCGATTCAATATCTTATCGGGAAGGTCCCACGCCTCTGTCACCATTCCGGGTTTCATCTTTCCAGCTTATTGGGAAGGCATTTAAAAAAATCGTCAAAGATTTCCGCAATGCATTTCTTATGGAAGAATTTCGGACCCACCTGGAGTCGAACTCACGGTCATTTGGCAACATTTCTTCCATAAGAACCATAGAAGACTACCTCAGCTTCAACCTCCGAAATTTTGGTTACTCTATCTTAACGATAAGTGCCTCAAAATAATTTTCAAAAATCCACGCAATGCATTCTTATGGGAAAATTGCGATTTTTGGGAATTTCTGGCATTGAACTCATGATAGCTAGCGTCGATGTCTGAATTATTCTGGCATCTAGAGTGTAGGTCCAGTACGTCGAAAAAATCTGACGTCGATGGCACTTGTGGAACATGGTCAGAATTCGTATCCCCTATATCTATATCTATATATATATATATATATATATATATATATATATATATATATATATATATATATACCAATTGCTTGCATACTGCAAGCTAATTGGTACAAATTTAACAATAAGTTCCCCTTACAGGTTTCATCTTCGAAGCTTATCCAGCAAAATTCTTAAAAATTACCGCAATGCAATTCTTACATGAGAAATTTTCATCCATCTGGTATGAAACTCTCGGTCAAAGGTAACCTTTCTTCCACTGTTCTACAGAAAACTACTTCAAACGCAAACGCTGTGATTTTGAATAGTCTCCTGCATAGAGAAAGTCCTCAAAACAATTTTAAAAAAATCAGTGTAAATGACCGCCTGGCGTCGAACACAGGACCCGTTCGTGAGAGACATTGGCATGTAAATGTTAGATAAATGCCACTCTGACATGTTTCAAAGTTTGAATTCAGTATCTTATCGGGAAGGTCCTAAAATGAGATTCCGTTCTTCCCGCTTGAAATGCATGGTAGAATCGGAATGACGCTCTAGCATAGAACCAAGGACCACTAGAGAAGCAGTGGACGTCATGAAAGAATCTTCTCAAACGCCTCTGTCACCATTCCGGGTTTTATCTTTGAAGCTTATCAGGAAGGCATTTAAAAAAATCGTCCAAAATTTCACCAATGAATTTCTTATGGAATCATTTCGGACCCACCTGGGGTTGAACATACGGCCATTGGTAACATTTCTTCCTAAAGTACTATGGAAGACCATCTCATCCGCAAACAACGTGATTTTGATTGCTCTATCTCATCAAGAACGGCCTCAAAACAGATTGCAAATAATAGCGCAAAAGACCACCAAGCGTCGAAATCAGGACCCTTCCATGAGAGAAAACAGCAAATTAGAATTAGAAAAGTGCCATTCTTACTTGTTCCAAAGTTTCGATTCAATATCTTATCGGGAAGGTCCCACGCCTCTGTCACCATTCCAGGTTTTATCTTTCCAGCTTATCGGGAAGGCATTTAAAAAATCGTCCAATGCATTTCTTATGGAAGAATTTTGCATCCACCTGGCGTCGAACTCACTGTCATTTGGCTACATTTTTTCCATGAGAAGCATAGAAGACTACCTCAGCTTCAATCTCCGAAATTTTGGTTACTCTATCTTAACGATAAGTGCCTCAAAATAATTTTCAAAAATCCACGCAATGCATTCTTATGGGAAAATTGCGATTTTTGGGAATTTCTGGCATGGAACTCATGATAGCTAGCGTCGATGTCTGCATTATTCTGGCGTCTAGAGTGTAGGGCCGGTACGTCGAAAAAATCTGACGTCGATGGCGCTTGTGGAACATGGTCAGAATTCGTATCCCCTATAAATATATAGGTATATCTGGAGAGTTAGCTATATATAATAGATATATATAGGTATATCCGGAGAGTTAGCTATATATACTAGATAAAGTGTTCTACCTTTTGGTAGGTTCATGTGCCCCCTATATTCCCTATTTAATTCCCTCTCCTTCAAATACCTGTAACTTATCCCACCCCTTAATTCGTATAATAACTTTTGTCTTTGTTTTCCCCTCTGTCTTTTCCCTAGCATTCTTCCCTCGATCACATTCTTCAACAATCCCTCCCCTCTCAATATCTGATCAACCCATTTCTTTTGTCTATTTTTAATTACTTCGATCATTACTCTTTTCTCACCAACCATCTCTAGAACCTCCTTGTTCGTTTTTCTATCGACCCAACTAACTTTCTCCATTCTACGCCATACCCAAAAGCCTCCAATCTTTTGACATCCTCTTTTCTTAACGTCCACGTTTCACACCCGTACAACATTGCACTCCACACCAAGGATTTTACCAATCTCTTCCTGATTCCTTTATTAAGTCCTTTTGTCATCAGTTACCTTCGTTTCACGAAAGCTTCTTTAGCTAATGCTATCCTTTTTCTAATTTCTCTCGAACATCTTCCATCCTTAGAAAGAAGACTGCCTAAGTATGAAAACTGCTCTACTTGTTCTAGTTTTTCCCCATCTACCCTTATCTTTAATTTAGCATTCTTTCCCTTTTAAAACCTCATAATCTTAGTCTTTCTTACATTGATTTTCATCCCAAACTCCTTTGCTTTATCATTTAGTGCATTAACTAGGATTTGCAAACCCTTTTCCGAATCGCACACAATAGCTTTATCTTCTGCATATCTTACTGACTTCACTAGTTCCCCACCAACCTTTATTCCCTTATCTAATTCATCCCAAGCTTCTTTGATCATTTCTTCTGCATATAAGTTAAAAAGAGATGGTGATAAAGGACAACCTTGTCTTACTCCCCTCCCTAACTCTGTCCATTCCAATTCCCCATTAGCAACTCTTACTCGTGCGGTCTGATTTAAATACAAATTTTGCACTAAACGCCTATCTTTCCAATCCAACACAATTTTCTTTAGTATCACCATCAGTTTTGGCCATTGAACTCTATCGAAGGCCTTTTCAAAATCAACAAAAAAAAACACAAACGTCCCTTTTAAATTCTAGGCTTCGTTCTACGAGAACCCTCATAACCCCAATTGCATCCCTCGTCCCTTTCCCTCTCTGAAAACCGAACTGATCATTCCCTATGAATTCCTTAGTTTTTCCCTCAATTCTTCTGTTGACGACCCTAAGAATAACTTTTGCCACATGAGATATTAAGCTAATTGTTCGGTAGTCCCGGCATTCTAAGGCATTATTCTTTTTCTGTAACGGAATCAGTATAGACTTGGTAAAATCCTCTGGCCACTTTCCTTCATCGTAAATCTTCCTGCATAAATTATAGAATTGCTTTTTACCCTTTCCTCCCAAATTCTGAAGAAATTCTACTGGGATTTCATCCACACCCATTGCTTTCTTCCCCTTCATGTCTCTTAGTGCTCTATCAAGTTCACTATCTAGTATACTCGGCCCAACATCGTCTTCCTCTACTTCTTGTATACTTTCTATCTTAATGTGGGTAAGCTTCATGTCTTTAGAATACAACTCTTCAACATACTCTTTCCATCGTCCCCCTATGCTTGCTGGCTCCCTTAAGACATTTCCCCTGTTATCCCTCATAGTGGCCATTTTATTACTAATTTTATTCCCTGTTAATTGTTTAACTTTTCTATATAATAGGTCGACCCTCCCACTTTCAGCCATCTTCTCTATTTCGTTACACTGACCCTGCCACCACGATTCTCTTGCTCTTGATTTGTTTCCCTCCTCAGCTCGTTGTTTAGTGCCCTGTACATTCTATGTCCGTGTTCTGTGTTGACCCTTTTTCATTTCCTTCTTTCCTCCATTTTAGTTATCATTTCAACTGTCACCCATGGTTTCCTAATTTTGCTTTGGTTGACCCTCCCAATTGTTCTTTGGGCACTATCCTTGATGCAGGTTTTGATCTTTTCCCATCCCTTGTTTACGGTGATTTCCCTTTCTATACCATCAAGAGCCCTGTTGACTGATTCTTGAAACTCTCTAGCTTTCCTACCCCTGAGGGCTTCTACGTTCCATTTGGGTTCGGTTTTTGCCCTATAAATCTTTTTGAATCTAAACTCGGTCCTCATCATTACTAAATTATGATCCGAGTCTACATCAGCACCAGGATAACTTCGAGAGTTTTTAACACTATTTCTAAACCTCTTTCCAACCAAAACATAGTCGATTTGGTACCTATCCGTGTCCCCTGGCTTCTTCCATGTGTACCTCCTTCTGTTATGGTGTTGAAATAGAGTGTTGGTGATACAGAGGTTAATTCCTCTTGCAAAAATCTACCAGTTTTTGTCCTCTGTCGTTTCTATTCTGGAAATAATATTACAATACAATTTCATGACTCTCAATTACAAATAGTTACAAAATAGAGCTGCATCCTGTCCCTATATAGGCACATCCATCAAACAGTGGGACCAGAAAAGAAAAGCTGTCCAAAGATAAATAGTTTAAATTGGCTGAAAATGTAATCCTGGTGTAATATTGACCTTCCAAGTTCAATTTTGGCATCAGTTTTTTCATATCTGTGATATATACAAAAGACTTCACTATGAAACTGTAAAAATATCTATACACGAAGAAATTTTTCTGTAAATGAATCCTTTTTCGGAGTGATAGAGCTGTGAAAATCATGGAGGTTGGAGATTCCATGGTTTGCTATTGTACTAACTGAAGAAATGTTACCTAATGACTGTTAGTTTGATGCCAAGTGGGTGCAAAATTCTCCGGTAAAAATTCATGGCGGTCAATTTTGACAATTATTTTGAATGCTTTCCCGATAACATCTACATATGTACCCTGCAAGCCGCCTTTTGGCATCTGGCAGGGTATGCTTGTGTTGTGAGGAAGCAAGCTGTTAAGTTGGCACTGCGATCATGAGCTGTCGAGCTCCATTGACAGCTCGTGTCGCATCCATGAGTCATCGCTGTCCTTTGGACCGCGCAGATCCTTCTAGCCCCCTTCCCTCTCCCCCAAATTGAGACATTTTCTGGGCCCCCTAGGGAGTATAAAAGCCTGATCAAAACGGCGAAAAGCCCAGTTCGGTTCCCCCTGGTCTGCCGGTAAGACCCCAAGTTCAGTCTGCCAGCACGACTACCCTCTCCCGGTCCGAACTGTTTGGCGGTGACCAAGGAATAGTTAAAGTACTTAGAAATAAACTTGTTATTCAGCCAACCAACAGTGTTTTCTTGTCTTCACAACACTTGCACCCTCTGCCACCAGGAATATTATAATATGGAATGTATACAGAGGAAATTCATATATGCTGTTTCACATATGCTGTTTGCCGTTCTTCTGATGGTTCTTGGTTCAATGCCTGAACGTTACTTCTATTCTACCAGGTATCTTAATGGGGGATAACGGAATCTCATTTTAGGACCTCCCCGATAAGATCTTGAATTGAAACTTTAGAACAGGTCAGAATGGCACTTATCTAACATAGATATGAAATTGTGTCTCACTAATGGGTCCTTAGTTCGATGCCATGTGGTCTTTTACGCGAAGTTTTGAAGATTTTTTTGAGGTCTTTCTTGGTACGCTACTGCATTCAACCTGTTAGCTTGCAGAATGCAAGCAACTTTTTCTTGTATATATATATATATATATATATATATATATATATATATATATATATATATATATATATATATATATATATATATATATATATATATATATATATATATATATATATATATATATATATATATATATATATATATATATATATATATATATATATATATATATATATATATATATATATATATATATATATATATATATATATATATATATATATATATATATATACGAGTAAAAGTTGCTTGCATACTGCAAGCTATCCGTTGAATACAGTATCATACCAAGTACTGCCTCAGTTCAAATTTAAAACTTCGCGCCAAAGACCGCCTGGCGACGAACTAAGAACCCGATGGTGAGAGAAGAAGAGCAAAATAATATTAGATAAGTGCCATCCTTACTTGTCCCAAAGTTTCGATTCAATATCTTATCGGGAAGGTCCCACGCCTCTGTCACCATTCCGGGTCTTATCTTTCCAGCTTATCGGGAGGCATTTAAAAAGATTTCCGCAATGCATTTCTTATGGAAGAATTTTGCATCCACCTGGCGTCGAACTCACTGTCATTTGGCAACATTTTTTCCATAAGAAGCATAGAAGACTACCTCAGCTTCAATCTCCGAAATTTTGGTTACTCTATCTTAACGATAAGTGCCTCAAAATAATTTTCAAAAATCCGCGCAATGCATTCTTATGGGAAAATTGCGATTTTTGGGAATTTCTGGCATCGAACCCATGATAGCTAGCGTCGAAGTCTGAAATATTCTGGCATCTAGAGTGTAGGGCCAGTACGTCGAAAAAATCTGACGTCGATGGCGCTTGTGGAACATGGTCAGAATTCGTATCCCCTATAAATATATATATAGGTATATCCGGAGAGTTAGCTATATATAATAGATATATATATATATATATAATTATACACACACACAGAGTAAAAGTTGCTAATTGTAAGAGTAAGCTAATTGGTGAATATTTACTGAAACATCCGATTATGCTCAAAACTGCTTGCAAAAAATTTCCAAGTTCAGCTTCCAAGTTCAATTTCCAAGTGTATATCAAGACAGGAGAATATAACGGTAGGTTTCGAGCCAAGGTTCATTGCCGTAAATGTGGCTGCCAATTAAGTTTTGGTTTAGACCCCTCTTACTGAATGTTGTATTCAAGTCTGTATCATATCGGTAGGGATATCAAATGTGATTCTGATTTTCCCATTCAATTGCATAGTAGAAAGCGAATGGCTTCGAACCAACAACCATAATGGTAAGGGTAAATTGCTTTTGTAAAACGTATTCTTGGCTGCTGCTCAAATGCTGGTCTTTGGATTCATATCTTCTCGGATATGTCTTCTAAAAAAATTTCCCACCTTACATTTCTTATAAGAGAATTAGGATCGCATGAAGCCAAACCCAGGGCCCCTTTGTAAAATAAGATTTCATGTAACTGTTTAGAAGGGGAAACAAGGACTGTCTCTAAAATTTCATGTCCATATCATATCGGAAAATTCCTCAGCCGTAATTCCAGATTCCCCAATTTAAATGTATGGTAGAATTGAAATGATGCCCTGACATCGAACCAAGGCACATCATGGAAATGGTAAACTTGTGCATATGAAAGCTTTTTATAACACATTTCAGGTTTTACTATTCCATGGTATGAGGGCTGTTCCAGAAGTACCTGAAAAAAAAGAAGTAACAAGAAATGTGGGAAAACATATTTATTTCTCAACATAGTCTCTTTTCAGCTTGATATACCTTTCCCAGTGATGTTCAATAGTTTCAGTACCTTTTTTATAGAGAGAACCTTTAGTTCCTCAAAATAGCTATCAATTGCTGACATAAACTCTTCATTACCAGCAAATCTTTTACCATCAAGCCATTTTTTCAATTTTGGAAATATAAATAAATGAGAGGCAAAGGTGTGTGAGGAAGCAATTGGAACTTTCAATTGATTGATTTTTGGCACCATGATAATGGATGTGTGAACTGGTGCATTATAGTGATTAAAGAACACTTTCTTCTTTGCCAAATGTGGACGTTTTTTCTTGATTTATTCCCTCAAATGATGTAGTAAGTTGAAATAACACTCTCCATTGATTGTTTTACCTTTCTGAAGATAATGAAAATTATCCTATGTGCATCACAAGAAACTGATGCCATGACCTTGTCTGCCTTCTACGCAGCTGATTCTCCCCTTGCAGTCCATTACTTTGACTGTTGTTTTATCTCAGGTGGGATTTAATGGACCAATGTTTCATCAATGGTAATGAAGTGATGCAAAACTTGGTTTCATTGCTAGGAAAGATCACCAAACACTCGACTAACACATCCTTTTTGATCCAGTGGAATTGGATTCTCAACACTTATTGCATCATGGTGAATATAGGTAGGCTTTCTGGATGAAGAGATCTCAGAAAGGCAAATATGACGATGTGTGAGCCAATGCTCTGACCATGTATTATTATAACTGCAGGTAGGCTGAAAGCCTGGTGGCAGTTTTTTATACCTACATACATACATATTAGTGATAAACATAATTAACAAAAATACGTACTTGATAAACATACAATTCCCACATAATGTTCCATACATGTATTTACCTTACAACTAATTAATGAATTTATAATATTATTTGTAACTGTTTTTTCTGAATTTTTTGGAGTTCATGACAGGTCTTCTCGGCTACCTAAGCAATCACGTCGTGGCAGATGTTTTTAATTGATATTCTCATCTGTACTATTGACCTGATGATTGCATTGCAACCAAAGTGGTCATCAAAAATATATTGTAGAAATGGCAGAATTATTAATTTCCCAAATTCCAGGGCTGGTTTCAAGGAATACGCTTAATTGGTGGCGGAAGTGGTGCTCCGATGGCTGATGTTGCTGCTGAATTGCATTCACAAGGAGCACCAGAGGATGTGGTGGTGCGTTACATTAACCTAGTGGAAGGTATTGAGGAAAGGATAGCCTTGGCTAACAGGTTACAGTGCTACAATGCTGCCATTGATGTAAGAGACTAATGACTAGGATTTATTTTTTAATATTGCTTGATCTCAGAATTCACTTTATGAAATTAAGTTGCTGATAGCAGTTAGGAGTTAATATTCTTATGTATATATAAAGATAACCATCAGAATATTCAATAAGACGAAGTTTTTGAGTTGATGTGAACTAATTATTAAAAAGTTAGTACGAGGAAATTGAATGAAATGGTCAAAATAAAACTTAAGTTACTTGTAAATGGGCTGTTTTTATGCAAATTGCATCTGATTTGAATTTAATTTAATTCTGTGCATTATTTTACCAAATTGGATAAAATCTTAACAGCAATGTAATGTATACTTCAAACAGCTTTACAGAACCATCTCTTAGTGTAGGGTTCCCAGTTACAGTGAAAATTTAACTGAAATCATTAAAAGATCCATGTGCTGTGGCATATGAAATTTATTTAGATGCTGGATGAATGGGGACATATTTTGATTGCTATACACAATGTCCCATCAAGTTCACTATCCAATATACTTGGATCAGCATCATCTTCCTCTACTTCTTGGGCACTTTCTATTGCTATATGATTCTTCAACATATTCTTTCCACTGCCCTGTTTGCTAGTTTGTTCCCTTAATATGTTTCCCCTGCTATCTTCAACAGTGGCCATTTTATTACTAATTTTATTCCCTGTCAAATGTTTCACGTTTCTATGTAATAGTTCGGCCCTCCCACTTTCTGCCATCTTCTCAAATTTGTTACACTGTCCCTTCCACAACAAAGATTGTGATTGTGAACAATGATTTTGATCTTTTCCCATCCCTCATCTACGATGAGTTCCCTCTCTCTACCATCTAGAGTCTGTTAACTGACTCTTGAAACTCTCTACCCTTGTGGGCTTCTAAGTTCCATTTGGTTGCCTTTTTTTCCTGATAGATCTTTTTAAATTTAAGCTCGGTTTTGATCATTACTAAGTTATGATCTAAGTCTACATTAGAAGCTGGATAACTTATGAGTTTGTAACTCTTCAAGTTCTGAAGCTCTAACTTACCAAAATGAAATCAATTTGGTACCTATCCGTGTCCCCAGCCTTTTTGCGTGCATACCTCCGTCTATTATGGTATTGAAATAAGGTGTTGGTGATACTTATGTTATTCCTCCTGCAAATATCTATCAGTTTCTGTCCTCTGTCATTTCCATTTCCTTGTCTGAACTCTCCCACTTCTTCCCCATCTTAGCTCTGCCCAACCTCAGCATTCTAGTCTCCCGTTTCAATAAGATTTTTACTACCTTTCACCCTTCCAATTACCAATTTTATTTGTTCATAAACTAAATTGATATCATCCTACCTTTAATTGCTTGTAGGTAAGTACTCTTGAATTATAACAGTATTTACTGGTTCACCTTTAATTTCTACAGACATTACCCTGTCACTTATTGGCTTGGCAGCTATCATTACCTGCTCTTGTGTCTAGCACTGTAGCAACCTCTCTCTGGCTATCATTTCCCCCACTGAATATGACCCTCACGTCATTGCTTCAAAAATCTCCCTCATCCTTCCACCATACTTTGCATAGCTTTAGAATTTTAATATTGGGCCTCTTCTAACTTTACATTTTCTAATTACGCTTTCCTTAGTGTGGTTCTGACATTCTAGATTCTGACCCTAGTTTCCTTGGTCATCTTCTCTGGTTGTTGGATAGGAATTTCATGGAATGACCAGGATGGCCTTACCACCATCCCTGCCAGACAAGACACTCTCCTTATAGGGCTGAGTCCTATCATGTTTGAGTGTCCACTCAACAGTGTTTTTAATTTGACACCATCACTCGTATAGGCCGCCCCACTGGGGTACAGATGCCTTTGCAACCGCCTCGCTGAGGTACAGATGCTGCATGGACTACCTTTTGTCTGGCCCCTACCTATTGACCTTTCTTGCATGAGTGATCCTACCAGGAACAAAGTACAAAACACAATGTAACATAATTAATATAACTAAAATAATAAGTAACAAAATACATAATTAATGTAGTTACAAAAACATAATTAATGTATAAATAAAAGGAAACCGAGTGGAAGCTTTAGATGTGAATGTAAAACAGTAAGATATTATCATAGGAAAAGAAGGTCCACAGCTGAAAAACTTCCACAAAGACGGTGGGTGGGTATGAATAGCCTACTGAAAGTAAAAGCTAAAACATGTTATGGGAAAATATGAAAATTACAGCAGCAGTAATATGGTTACATAAACATTTGACACATCATGTGTTCATTCATTTATCATTTCAATGTTGAGATAATTATTGTCTTTTCAGATAATGAAATGTCAGGGAGACAGACTTGGGATCATCAAATTAAAAAGCAGACTTCCCACTGGGTCTGAAGGAGAACTGTATGCAGAGTTAATTCTGCGTTCATCTGTGAGTAAAGTTCTCTTTTTAATCAACCTTTGAAAACTTTAATTTTTTCTTCTGAGTAGTCACTATAACTCTAGAAGTGTGAACCTTAATTTCATGGTATATTTAAATAAATTTTTTCTTACAGACCATAAGATGGAAAAATTGAATGCAGAAATTTTTGTGGGAAGATTTTCAACTCATTAACAATTACAATATTTATTGCAAGCAGTTTGGTGTAATATCATGAAGAATCGTTGAATCAGATCAGATTTCTTTCATTTTTGTTGGTTTCAGGTAAGATTCTAAGTATTTTGGACTGCTTTACAATTAAACTCAGTATAACTTTCACTGATAATGATATTACTAATTGAAAATTTCTTTGATGGCCAATTTTGTATCATAAATTGTGTTTTATTTTTGTATTTGAGTAATGTGATGTAATTTTCCTAAATTTTTGTCTAAAAACAAGTACATGTATGTGTAAATTGTAAACAATTTACTTCCACATTCTATAGCTTTTCTGTTGATCAAATGGAAAATTTGTTAGCAGAACATTCCATAATTAAAGTGTCCGTGAAGATTCATTATTTATGTAATACACTGTTTTAGAAGTGACTTTGATTTGTTTTAAATTTAAAAGTAATTAAGGACAAATCTTTATTGCTAAAATTTAATGTTGGTTATGAATACTGAGATATGATATTCATGCTCTCTAAACTCAATGACATTGACACTTTAAACATGCTTCAATGATGGTGCTGTCTGTGGAGCTTTTTATCGCTCATTGTTTTTATTACCTCTGCTGGAGTGAATAGTGTGCTAATACATAATACCTGTGCATAAATAATGGCTGGGCTATATTGAAGTCCCTCTTGGGTTACAAACATTGATAGTGCAATAATCATGGAATACACAGCAAAATGACTCATATCAATAAAATAATATCAACAATAAAGTTACCAACTTTGGTATTAGAATGGCAAAGATAGTTGCTATACTACCAAATCCAAGGTCCCAGAATGACTGAATTTATCCTGGTACGGACATTGTTATATTGCTGTAATGTTCCCAATGTAATGAATTCAATGAATGGATGCCTACAGGGTTATCGTGGAATAAATTAATATCTGAAATTGTACTTAACAAATTTTTAATTACAGATATGTATATTATTATGATAGAGATAATTGTATGTTCCAATGATCAGTTTTATTACCTTTACTCAAGTTCATGGAATTGGGGTATTCACCAAGAATGCCCTGTTCAGAAAAGCGCTAAAATGAAGTGATTGAGAGCTCCTGGATAGCCATTTGGGCAGTGTGTGTTTGACTTTGGAGAAAGCTGTCCCAGGTTCGATTCCTAACCTCTCATTATTCCCTTTCCCCTCCATATTTTAAGGATAAAACATCAACAAGAATGAGTAGTGTATGTAATTGGCATTATGATTCTCTTGGATATTACTCACATCAGTAGAACATAATCACTGCCTTTCAGAGACCATCAACCATGTCATCAAAGCCATATGTGATCTCTCTAACCTGGATGCTGAGCCAGTAACTTACCCAATTCTATCTTTTGCATATTTTCTCTATAAATCTGAGAGGCTTCAACAATATTTTTCACCCATAAATGTATGAAACTGCTATATTTAGGGATTAATATGTTTTTCTTTGCTATTCAGCCTGTGGAAATTGTATATTTGTAAATAAAATCTTCATCCTCTCTAGCCTGTCAGCATCAGTCAACCCTATGTCCTCCCTCATCATCTCTCTCCCAACTTATTTTTCCTATCACTTCAACAACACTTCAATCCTATCATTTTCCATTCTTCATGAATATCATTTAATTTTTAATTTAATAACATCTGTCTTTCCTCTGTTACTTTCTGGAATGGCCAACATCTTCTCTTACTCTCGCATTACATGCTCTATTTCTTCTAGTTTTGTTTGTTGCTTTTCTCAAGTAGTTCTTTTCACTGAGTTGAATTTTACTAAGAAATAACATTCTTCCTTGGCAATTCCCCATAGTTATTTGCTGAAACAAGAACAATGAAGAAAATTATGGTTCCAGCTTCCTTTGATCAGCAACAAATCTTGTAGCATCAGAGGGATGAACACAATATTGTGATAACATAATAACAGCTTACCGCTGATGGTTACAGTAAAATAAGAGTCACAGTTCCAAAACCATCAAACAGATGGTTTTGTTTTGATGTTTTTGGATTTTTGATGGTTTTGGAACTCTTATTCTACAATATTGTGAGTTTGGCAAAATCATTTAAGAGTCATACATCCTCTACAGTCACAAAATTATAAATTTAAAAATATGCCATGATGCAGTTTTGGATGCAACCCTGAAGAGATGATTTCTTCATTGATTTTAGTTATATTTCTGTTTCTGTAATTCTTTTTTGGCCCTCTCAATGAGTGAAACCCTTGAAAGACGTATGAATAGTACAGTATGTCAGTTTGATGTGGACAGGATCTTGCTACAATTCATTTTTAAGATACTATATTACCAGTGGAGTATTATAATGGATGTTGGATATCCTTAATTCAGCCTGAATCTCAGCCATAATCCTCTTCAGAAATACTGGATAAAAAGATGCTTTTGTTGTCCAAAATATTTCCTTATCTCCTTTCCAAATTTCTTCCTTAATTTCCATCATTGTAAAATTGAAGAAAAACCAATCTTTCCTCCCCTCCATGCCTTGAAGATTATTTTTTTTTCAAAGGATATGTGCTATGATTTCTCTGAAATTAGATGATTATGTGTGTTCAGAGAAAATTCACTGCAAACGATTATATATATAGGTATATCCGGAGTGTTAGCTATATATAATAGATATAGATATATATAGGGGATACGAATTCTGACCATGTTCCACAAGCGCCGTCGACGTCATATTTTTACGACGTACTGGCCCCACACTCTAGATGCCAGAATAATGCAGACATCGACGCTAGGTGTCATGGGTTCGATACTAGAATGTCCCAAAAATCGCAATTTTCCCATAAGAATGTATTGCGCGGATTTTTGAAAATTTTTTTGAGGCACTTATCGGTAAGATAGTGAAACCAAAATCTCGGAGGTTGAATTTGAGGCAGTCTTCTATTTTACGAATGGAAGAAATGTTGCCAAATGACCGTGAGTTTGACTCCAGGTGGGTCCGAAATTCTTCCATAAGAAATGCATTGCTGGAATTTTTGAAAATCTTTTTCAATGTCTTCCCGATAAGCTGGAAAGATAAAACTTGGTGTGGCGACGGAGGCGTTTGAACACATTCTTTCATGAATTTCACAGTTCGTCTAGTGGTCCTTGGTTCGATGCAAGAGGGTCATTCCGATTCCACCATGCATTTCAAACTGGGAAAACGGAATCTTATTTTAGGACCTTCCCGATAAGATATTGAATCGAAACTTTGGAATAAGTCATAATGGCACTTACCTAATATTAATTCGCTATTTTCTCTAACAGAAGGGTCCTGAGTTCGACGCTAGGCGGTCATTAGCGCGTATATTTGCAATCTGTTTTGAGACCGTTCTCGATGCGATAGAGCAATCAAAATTACGGCGTTTGCAGATGAGATGGTCTTCCATAGTATCAAAGGAAGAAATGTTAGCAAATGACCGTGTGTTCGACGCCAGGTGGGTTCGAAATGCTTCCGTAAGAAATGCATTGGTGAAATCTTGGATGATTTTTTAAAAATCCTTCCCGATAAGCTGGAAAGATAAAACCCGGAATGGTGACAGAGGCGTTTGAGAACATTCTTTCATGACGTCCACTGCTTCTCTAGTGGTCCTTGGTTCGATGCTAGAGTGTCATTCCGATTCTACCATGCATTTCAAACGGGAATAACGGAATCTTATTTTATGACCTTCCCGATAAGATACTGAATTGAAACTTTGAAACACGTCAGAGTGGCGCTTATCTATTATTCGTATGCCATTGTCTCTCACAAATGGATCCTGTGTTCGACGCCAGGCGGTCATTTACGCAAATTTTAAAAAAATTGTTTTGAGGCCTTTCTCAATGCAGGAGACTTCAAAATCACAGCGTTTGCGTTTGAAGTAGTTTTCTATAGAACCAGTGGAAGAAAGGTTGCATATGACCGTGAGTTCGATGCCACATGGATGAAAATTTCTCACGTAAGAAATGTATTGCGGCAATTGTTAAGAATTTTGCTGGATAAGCTTCGAAGATGACACCCGTAAGGGGAACTTATTGTTAAATTTGTACCAATTAGCTTGCAGTATGCAAGCAACTTTTACTCGTATATATATATATATATATATATATGTATATATATATATATATATATATATATATACACACACACACACGAGTAAAAGTTGCTTGCATACTGCAAGCTATCAGTTGAATGCAGTATCGTACAAAGAAAGGCCTCAAAACAATGTTCAAACCCTCAAGAAAATGACTGCCTGGCGACGAAGGAAGGACGATCGTGCGGCACAATTGCATATTAATGTAAGATAAGTGCCATTCTGACCTGATCCAATGTTTCAATTCAATATCTGATCGGGAAGGTCCTAAAAATAAAATTACGCTTTCCCTCTTTGAAATACATGGTAGAATATAAATGACGCTCAGGCATCGAACCAAGAACCGTCAGAGTAAGGACGGACAGCGTATCTGAAACATATGAATTGCCTCTATGTACATTCCATTTGATATCATTCACGGTATTCGGATATGCATTCAAAATAATTGTAAAAATTGATCGCCATGCATTTTATACTGGAGAATTTTGTACCCAGTTGGCGTCAAACTCACGGTCATTTGGTAGCATTTCTTCCTTTCGTACTATGGAAGACCATCTCATCTCCATCCTCCGTGAATTTCACTGTTCTATCGGGTCGAGAACGGCCTCAAAAAAGATTGCAAAAATTCGCGCAAAAGACCGCCAAGCGTCGAACTCAGGACCCTTCCGTGAGTGAAGATAGCAAAATAATATTAGATAAGTGCCATCCTTACTTGTTCCAAAGTTACGATTCAATATCTTATCGGGAAGGTCCCAAAATAAGATTCCGTTCTCCCCGTTTGAAATGCATGGTGAAATCGGAATGACCGTCTTGCATCGAACCAAGGACCACTAGAGAAACGTTACACCTGATGATAGAATGTTTTCAAACGCCTCTGTCACCATTCCGGGTTTTATCTTTCCAGCTTATCGGGAAGGCATTTTAAAAAAATCGTCAAAGATTTCAGCAATGCATTTCTTATGGAAGAATTTTGCATCCACCTGGCGTCGAACTCACGGTCATTTTGTAACATTTCTTCCATTCGTAATATAGAAGACTACCTCAACTTCAAACTCCGAGATTTTGGTTACTCTATCTTACCGATAAGTGCCTGAAAATAATTTTCAGAAATCCGCGCAATGCATTCTTATGGGAATTTGCGATTCTTGGGACATTCTAGTATCGAACCCATGACACCTAGCGTCGATGTCTGTATTATTCTAGCATCTACAGGGTGGGGCCAGTACGTCGTAAAAATCTGACGTCGACGGCGCTTGTGGAACATGGTCAGAATTCGTATCCCCTATATATCCGGAGAGTTAGCTTAATATAATAGATAGATGATTTTATTATATTATCGAAGACGTTAATTGAGCTGGTGGAATGAAATTCAAGAGCATAAACAAATTTAATCTCAATTGATGGTATTGATAATGGAAGGGAAAAAGGATTAACAACTTATGTAAATAATGAAGGTGAAATTTAAGCCCAATTTGGATTGCTCTTGGTTTGGATTTACTCTTTGTAAGGCACAATGCTTTTTATGGTAATGAAGATCATTACATGTCCAGCTATCCTTTGTCAATCACCTATTGTCACTCTTTTTGTTTTGAATATATGTATACAATACGGTCATTTATGGGCCTAGTAGGTATGTAAAGCCATTTTCACATGATAATTTATATATTTTATTAAATTACTAGCTGAGGCGCCCGTTGATTCTCAACGGATATATATAAATTAGCAGT
The DNA here is from genome assembly GCA_036926295.1 of Pachydiplax longipennis. Taxonomy (NCBI): domain Eukaryota; kingdom Metazoa; phylum Arthropoda; class Insecta; order Odonata; family Libellulidae; genus Pachydiplax; species Pachydiplax longipennis. Next base: position 3,017,144 of record JAVFKF010000024.1, on the reverse strand, counting down.
ATATAATATATTAGGTAATAACTTGTGGAGAGGAGAATCTAACATCTCTCACTTAGCTTGGATCAATGAAAATGTTATCCTAAATGAAAATGTTTTATATTTTCTGACTTCTTATCATTTGAATGCAAAGATAGAACTCACGATAAGAAAATGAGACGTCTCAGATTTTCTTTCTTTAGGAGCTTCCTCATGTTACAAAAATTGTCGTTAAGAATGCATGAAGTGCACTTAAAACAACGTGGATGAGGATCGATTTAAATAACGTCCGAACTGCTCAAGTGTTGATAGCGAACTGCCGTCTTTATTGATGCCAACATGACCGCTGCGTACACATAAAAAAAGAACATTACCAACCAAACCAAAAACAATTTATGGTCGCATAACGCCATATTCTGACACCTCTCCTCGTTATAGACCATCAACCAAACAAAAAATTATAAAAAAAACTCTATAGGTCAAACTATTTACATTTCTCATAACTACCTTACTGGAAGGGTCTCAACCCCAACAACTGAGACAATGCTCGGGTCTTGGGTCCACATAATGGCTTAGTTAAGAGATCAGCACAATTATCATTTGAAGAAACATATTGAAACTCAATTTCACCCTTCTCAACAAGTTCTCTTATATAGTGAAACTTAACATTGATATGTTTACTTCTGTCAGAAACAGAGTTGTTATTAGCAATACTCATTGCACCTCTATTATCAACATTAATAATGCAGGGTGTTGATAAAAATTTACATTGCTCAATTTCAAATAGAAGTTCTTTTAACCAAATTGTCTCTGTCACTGATTCATACATGCTCATGTACTCCGCATGAGTGGTTGATGTTGCTACACAACCTTGTTTCCTACTTCTCCATGACACTGCTGCTCCAGCTAAACTCACAACATAACCCGAAATTGACTTTGCGTCACTCCTGTCATTAGCCCAATCTGAGTCAGCAAATACCTCTATTGGCTTATCCCTCCTTGAATAACACAGTTCAAAGTCCATTGTATTCTTGAGATACCTGAATACATGCTTTACACACTTCCAGTCTTTGACAGTTGGTCTCTCACAGTGCTGGCTTAGCCTACAGATAGCATTAGAGATATCAAATCTAGTTCCAGAAGCCAAGTACAGTAAACACCCAATGGCCTTGCGGTAAAGGTGGCAATCAAACTGATCTTCAGAGTTATTATGCCCCCTCTCAGGTTCTTTTGCCTCCATAGGAGAGACAACACCCCTGCACTCTAGCATATTAAACATGCCCAAGACACTCAGAATGTAGTCCTTCTGGTTCACAAATAATTCTCCCCTTGTAGGCCTCCTTATTCTGAGAGATAATAAGTTAGATACCTCTCCAAGGTCTTTTATTGTCATATGCTTAGCCAGTCCACATTTTAATTCCAAGATTCTCTTTCTCTCACCAATGGCCAACAAGTCATCAACATAAACACCTAAAATTAAATCATCTCCCTTATATACACATGGATCACTCACACACCTTATCAGTCCTAACTGTAACAACTTTTCATTGAGGAATCCATTCCAGTTCCTTCCAGATTGTTTGAGACCATATACACTCTTATTTAATCTGCAAACATAATACTTAGGATCTTCTTCATGAAAGCATTGGGGTTGTTCCATAAAAACAGTGACATCAAGTGGACAATTTATATATGCCCCAACGACATCCAAGTGTTCCATTTCCCAATCATTTTCTATTGCAATTGCCATTAAAATCCTCAAAGTTTTCCTCTGTATCACAGGACTGAAAGTATCAAAATAATCAATTCCTTCAATTTGTCCAAACCCCTGAGCTACTAATCTTGCTTTAAATTTTGCAATTTCCCCCTTGTCGTTTCTTTTCACTGTAAATACCCACTTGCATCCAACAACATTCATTTCCTTTGGTCTCTTAACAACTTCCCATGTCTGTTGCTCCCTCATATTTCTCACCTCTTCCTCCATTGCGGCTCTCCATTCAGATGCAAACATACCATTGAGAGCCTCCTTTGCAGTCTCTGGTATAGGCACATCACCCTTGCTCATGGTATTTACCAGATTGCAGCATGGACATGTTCGTGGAATTCTTTGTCTAGAGGATCTCCTCAATCCCACAATATCCTCTCCTACTGGAATAGGCTGCTGTTCTCCCTCCTCTCCTGGCATTGGCAGCTCCTCCTCTCCTGGAACTGGTTGCTCCTCTTCTCCTTCACTTTCCTCTCTTGGTGGGGACCATTCAGATGTCTGTACTCTCAGGTGTTCCTTCAACAATTGTCTCTCTGGGTCACTCCTGATCTTGTAAGGGAAAACATCCTCTCGGAAGACAACATCCCGGCTGATTACTACCCTCTGCTCCTTCAGACACCATAAGCGGTATCCCTTAATGCCTTGTTGGTATCCAAGCATCACACATTCCTTAGCACGAGGACTAAGTTTCCCCTCCCTAAGAGGGACCCATGCCCATGCTTGACAGCCAAACACTCTTATGTGCTCAAAATCAACAGTATTCAGCTCTCTCTCATTCCAAACCTCAAGTGGAATTTTGTCTCCAATGGCTGATGATGGACACATATTATGGATATGGCAAGCATTCCTTAATGCTTCTCCCCAGAAATGATATGGCATACCTGAGTAAATCAGTAGACACCTGGTTGTGTTCATTAATGTCTGGTTCAAACGCTCTGCCATGCCATTCTGCTGTGGTGTATAAGGGACAGAGCGACGGTGAAGAATCCCATTTCTCCTGAGATGGTCCAGGAATTCATGTCCTGTATATTCTCCTCCATTATCAGACTGGAACTCTTTAATCCTTTTTCCCTTTTCTAGCTCCACCTTAGCTTGGAAGCTTTTGAAGGCATCAAACACCTCCCCTTTCCTCTTTATTGGTGTTATTTCCACAAAGTGAGAATACTCATCAAGAAATGTAAGGAAATATTTACATCCACCAATGGTAGCTGGAGAGATGGGACCCACAACATCAGAATGAATTCTGTCAAGAACCCCATTCACCCTTTCTCCACAACTCTTGGGAAACTTGGCACGCTTCATTTTCCCCTGGATACAGGCATCACAGTTTCCTTGCATCACTCCCCTGGCATTGATGTAGGGTATCTTTTTCAAGGTTTCATCATTGTGGTGTCCAAGACGTGCATGCCACGTTGAGAAAGTCACCCTTGAAGCCATTGTGCGTCCCTTGAATTCAGATTTTAAGAGTCTTATTCCCATTCCACCTTCAGTTGTGAGGTAGTAAAGCCTACCTACTCGGTGGGCTTTAAATAGCTGTTTCTCTCCCTCCAGTATCTTTGCTTCCCCATTGAACGACACAATTTTTAATCCTTTTTCTTCCAAAACCCCTTGGGATATCAAATTGTCCTGCAGATTAGGGACATATAGAACCTCACTAAAATCTATGTCCCATCCCCCACATTCTTGTGAAATGTGCAACAGCACCCTACCTTTTCCCTCAATTTTCAGTGGTGTTCCATCACCCACCGTGACCTCTCCATCCATAGCTTCAAAGTCCCTGATGAGGTCCCTTCTGTATGTCATGTGGTCTGAGGCCCCACAGTCTAACAGCCAAACACTCTGGTCCTCGTTGGTCTCCTTTTTCCGCAGACACAGGGCTTTGTACTCTCTTGTAACCACAGATGCTGTTGCCTGCCTCATCTCATGGTTTCCTTCGTCTTTTTCCTTACAAACCTTCGGGCACTTTCGGGAAATGTGGCCCTTCTCCCCACAGGCATAGCACCAAAAATCTTTGTGGCGTCTTGGCTCAGGCTTCCTCCGCTCTGGCTCCGGTTTCCTCCGCTCCGGCTCCTCCTTTAAGCTTCTGGGTCTCCTTGAGGCTTTTAAGGCATGGTGGTCCAATCCGTTCTGCTCGTCCGCCAGCCTAATCCTCTTCTCTTCCAGCATAAGCTTCGCCTTCACTTTGTGTGTAGTGAGGCCGCCTTCAATTTCCCTCTCCAAACTACGGATTAGCCCCTCATATTTGTCCATCGGCAATCCCATTAAGAAAAATGCGGCCAAAATCGAATCGGAAAAAATTAAGCCACACTTCTTAATTTTCTTGTTCAAGTCTTGCATTTTATTAATATACTCCTGTACACTAATGTCGTCTGTTTTTCGCAAGTTCACTAATTCCCTCAAAAACAACGTTTGCTGTAGAAGGCCGTAGTCTGTGCACATACTCTCCAAGGTCTCCCACATTTCCTTGGCAGTATCACAGTCTGCAATGTCATCAAGAAAGGAGTCACTCACATAGGAGATTAGAATTCCCTTGGCCACGTTGTCCATCTTGGATCGTTTTCTGAGCTCGTTCGTGTCGGCTTCCGATGAATCCCAACCACTAATCGACTCCCAGCATCCCGATCGAAGACACAACGCCTTAATTCTAATCGCCCATTTATAATAATTTTCGCCGTTCAATAATGGACATTTCACGACTTCCTCCCGTCCCACGTGCTCGAACGACGCTTCCATGCTTAACTCCACGAGTCCGCAACAACGAATATAAACAGTTATTCTCCACTGGCGTTATTACTCCCTATCGAATTTAAACCTCAACGTAACCTGGGCCCATAACCTGTTACAAAAATTGTCGTTAAGAATGCATGAAGTGCACTTAAAACAACGTGGATGAGGATCGATTTAAATAACGTCCGAACTGCTCAAGTGTTGATAGCGAACTGCCGTCTTTATTGATGCCAACATGACCGCTGCGTACACATAAAAAAAGAACATTACCAACCAAACCAAAAACAATTTATGGTCGCATAACGCCATATTCTGACACCTCAACTGTGTAAGATGATTCTTCCTTGAGATTTTTCCTGGGTGCACGTCGTCTCGTGTAATAATTACCCATTTCCTTATATTTTAAATTTACTTATTAAGATAGTATTGCTTAGCTTCACATTAAATCCTATACGGGAGAAAATTTTGATGGAGACAATACTACTTGCGGTTTGCTCACGAATACAAAAGATCGCCCGTGTAAAAATTGAGATGTTTGATTAAGTTATCATTTACTCGAAATGCTAATGTAATACGCGGTATTAGACGATTAGGGAAGTAGAGTCATGGTTCAAGCACCCACTGCCACACGCCAAGAGGCCGCATGCAGTATACATTAATCAATTTAAAGTTTTTCCAGTGTAAATCACGCGTAGTAGCTTCATTATTTTCAAATAGAAATGGCAAAGTCGAGGTGATAAAGAAACTTTCCCTAAATGATCATACGATGCCTCCTGTGAATCAACCCTGCAAATTGTCCGCAAATGCAAATGCTGAAATTTCAGAATATTGCTTGCTAAGTACATATACTATCATTCGTTTTTAATAATTACTTTCACATGGACCTCAAATCATCAAGTATTCTTATGGGAAAACGCAATACCTCGGTTTCAACAATCGCATTCGTCGTCAAGGGGCCTCGTTGTTTGTAGCCTCAAAATTTCACGAAATTTCCGTTTATTTTAACCGAATTCTCGCCATTTCGACTCGAACGATATTTCACGACCAAAATAAGACTCACTATTCATTTCTCTTTCTTTTGGTGTTTATCTCGATTTCGTAAGCCTATTTTTTCTAATTTAATTTTGCAAAAGAAATGTAGCCTGCAACCGATAAAAGTGAGGTTTACGTGCATTTCTTATGAGAACAGTTTTTCTTATCTGGGTTCGAACTGGGGACATTTAGGTAAATAAAAAGTAGCCTATTATCTGCGCAGGGATTACATTTAACAATCGTGAAAGTTTGAAATTTGTGCCATTTATGGTTCTCGAGTTTTAGGCGAACATACATACACACACCTTATTTTATTATATTAGATTGTGGAACTCCACAAAAATGCTCCATCACGTAACTTTTATTTTGATGAACCCCTTGGTTTTATAGATTTCTGAAGACAGATTGGAACTCCAATAAGGCCTCTAGAATAAATTCTCTCATCTATAAACTTTCTGATAAACTCAATCCGGGTTTTCAGCATAGTTTTCCATAGAAAATTCCTTGGATCTGATAAACAAATGGAAACCCTCAGTATGAAAAAGGGCATTCATTATGTCTCTTAACTCAAAGAATCTTTTTCCAGTTTATTTGTAGTGAAGTCATGCCTGTCACTTCCGAACTTCTCAAAAATCTAATGCAGATTTATAAATTGCTTGATCAGAATTATTTTTCCTTTAAGGGGTATTACTTCAAGCAAAACACAGGTCTGCATATTGGTTCCCTTCTCATGGCAGAAATCCTTATGGAACGTTTTGAAAGAAATTCTTAAGTTCCATGCAACCTATTTGAAGTATATCTGTTACTGTTCCAGATAAGTAGATTGCCTGTGGACTGTGGCAGAACAAACTTTGGAATTGTTTTTTAAATTCTTGAATTTTCTCCAACATCTATTAGCATCTACCTAATAACTGTTAGTGCTGTATAAAGACCCTGTAAATAGGGAGGAGAGAATTATAAACACCAAAAAAGTGGTGCCCAATTAGGATGATAGTTTCTATGTTGGAAAAACTGGTAAAGTATCTCTAAGAGATAAAACATACATTTTATGCTTTTAAGAACACTAAACCAGAGTTGAATTTCAGTAAGCATTTGTTGGATATAGTTGTAACTTCTTTTTTCATTTGTAACAAATTTTTCATTTTTGTGACCAAAGTGTGGTTACCTTGTAAATGGACCAGTCAATGTTGTGAATGACTTCCTTTTCTTCAAACCCTTTCCTCATACCCCTCCTTTCCATGCTTTCCACCTTTTTCTCCTGTTTTTTAATGTTCTTCTGTAAAAACTTGTGACTATAACTAATTTCAGTAGTTTGTTTTCTCTATATATTTTGCTGTATGTTTAAGATTTTGTTACAGAAGAGTGACATTAATAGTAAACTTGGGTCACTTATTATTTTATTGTGTAGTTTAGGAAAAGTTTTGTTTTGAAGCCGCATTCTATGAGTGAGTTTCATGAGTGAGAAATCTTATTCTGTTTTGTCTTTACCCTTTATTTAAATATTTAATTACAGTCTTCAATGCTTCTCTTCGTTAGGTCCAATGATGTGAAGTGCCAAATTAGCTTCATTCCTGCTCAATGAAAGGAGAATAAACTGAGGTTAAAAAAATCATGAAATTTTGTTTGAACAAAAGTGGCCTCTGTCAGTAATAATATGTCAATATTAATTATTAATTACACACTTTTCAAAATAAATCATTTTGAATCAGATTCTCAATTTAGTTCTATGCAGTGAATAAATTGCTTTTAGAGTATTCATTGAGTCATCTTAGAATTAAAGAATCTTAATATTTATTTATTGAAAAATGAATATATGTGAATTATCAAAGAACAAAATTTCCTTTATTAATTAAATAAATGTTATTATTTCATACTAGTAGCTACTTCTTAAAGCACAGTTTCAATTAAAATGGGGAAAATATGATCAGTAAACTGAAGTTATTTACAAAAAACAACACTTAAGTAGTTAAATTTATCCTTATTTGTTTTATTTTAATTGATTGTATTGATCAGGCCAATTGTAGGATAAGCACCAAGTGTTGGGGGAAATGGGTCTTACTAAGAAAGGTGAGGCAGCTAGGTCTGTAATTGGTACCTTTGCACAGCAAATTTCTTAGTTCAAAGGCAGCTGTAGTTGGCAAATACAAGAAAGATGAAAATGTAAGAAAATGCTAGCTCAGTTGGAGTGGAAATGGCTAGATTAAAGAGTTTAGATTAGTTGGGATGTATAAAGCCTGGATTGCTGAAGAGACCTATGATAAACTGGGTGCCAAGTTTTTTATTGCTAGTCATGCTTGTCATATAAATCATGATTTCAAAAGCATGAAATGCAAGCAGATAACATATGCAGCAAAATACTCACCTGTTGTATTATACAGATACATTAGGAAATTAAATGCTTTAACTTGGGAACTTCTCATTCAATGCTAAAAAATATTTAAGTTTTTAAAAAGAAACTCATCTTGAAATGCATAATTTCCTTCATATGACCTCATGGCTGTCTCCTATACTACTTCTAATCTCTCAATCTATTTAATGCTGTATTAATCATTCCTAGTCATTTTACGAGGGTGGTCTGAAAAGTTTCCAACCCTAGATGTTTCAGAAATCTTCAGAAAACATATCGAGAAATGGTGAAATGTTGGAAACGTTTCAGACCACCCATGTACTATATATCTAGATAGTACTCTAAGTTTTGTAAAATTCAGGTTCTCAGAGTCTGATTTTGGCAACCTTTGTGGGGAGATAGCAGGGTTACATGACAAGATTAAAGCAAATTTTACATGCTTCTTTCTCATAAAACAAATAACAAGCCCCAATTGTCTTACTAGTCCCTTAAAAGGTATCCAAACTGAAACCCTCATTTTGAGTCATTCTCTTCATATGCTTCACCTATGGTGTAATGTATGATGTTGAGACATTTGTGAAATTTATTTATTTATGCTGCTAGTAGAATTTCTTCTGGTGGCAGCCCCAACCATCATCAATAGACAACATAGTTACAACCCCAATCCCTGCATCGGACGTTACACAGATAAATATTCCACACTTAACATTACTACCCACTCAGTACTACTCAATCACAATACACATTATTCAAATACCACTAAACTACATCAGAACTTTACACACACACCTTGTCACCCCCTCATAACATTTACTATACACCACATATATCCCCTAATTATAAAAACTACAGTTCACTGTCACACTCTGATGCTTTCCACGGTCCAAATCAGTCCAAATTGTCAATTGTTTTCATATTGTCACTTTTACAAACAACCAAATAATACAAAAGATAACAATTCTCCCTCCTCTTATTTAATTAATCTACATCTACTTTGAGAATTTGTTGGGAACCCTAAGATTTCTTAAAAATAACCGAGATCTTGGCACCACTATGGCAGAAATCCCACACTTAAATTGTTAATTTTTACATTTTCAGTCATTAAAGAAATTGCCTACTACATATACGACTATGAATAGTCTACCATGTGTTTATATTATATTTATTACTTTTGATAGATTAGGTTGAACAAAGCATATTATAGTTGACATAATTTTTAAAGATGTACCCAATATCATATCCACTCGAAGCTTTGGAAACGGTCAGAGTTTTACCTATTTAATATTAATATGCAATCTCTACACAAATGGGTACTGGGTTCAACACCAGATGGTCTTAATGCTCTCATAAGTAATGTATGGTGGTGAAATGAAATCTAATTATGAGGCTTTTTCTGAGAAGGTAGAAGTTCATACCTGGAATATGAACAGCAGTAAAGATTACATTTTACGTAAGCAGTTTACCGTTTCCCTAATGGTCCTTCGTTCTTGGTACATACCATTTGTGTTCAACCACACAATTAAATGGGAAATTCAGAATTGTGTTTGAGGACCTTCCCGATATGATTTCAACTTGTAATTCAGTATACAGTTGGAGGGGTCTTTACCAAAACTTACTGTGCGGCGACGTCCACGGTAATGGACCTTGGTTCGATACCAAACCAGTTACATTTTTCCGTTTTGATAAATGCTCAGGAGAACTAGGGAAGTTTTCCAAACAATTCCAAATGTAATCGTATGTTTTGGTAATAAATCCCTTACACAAAGTTCCTCGCTATATAGACCTCAACTCCCTCCATAGACTCTTTCAGACATGGATGGATAAGTGTAACAACAAAAAACGATAAGTTCGTGAACCAGCTCAACAACACAGTTGCCTAAATACTCAGAGTGTTCATGAACGAGAAGTAAATGTAGCAATATCAACTGAGGACTCAGTGAATAGTGACGGATTCATCAAGGTGTCGCATAAAAGAAGATGACGGAATATCGGGGCAAATAAACCAGTCTTCGGATCAGATACGCCGTCCAGTTCCCACCGAACTAACTTCATGGGTATACCGCGCCGTTGCTGGCTAAAAATCTCGCAGGTACAGAAACGTACGACTGATGAGGACATAAGAATGTATCTAACAAAGAAATTCCCGGGCAAGGATTTCCTCTGGGAAAAGATTTGGGAAAATGAAGAATTTTTCTACTTTTAAAGTAGGTGCTGATATGGTCATTCGAGAAGAATTTCTTCAAAGCTCAATATGGCCTCATGGTGTTGCTGTTCGACGTTTTTACTACAGTCAATCTCGAAGGAACCGTTCGCCAACTCAAGGTATGGAAACGATTGTGTTTAATGAACAAAGCAACATTTGTGCCAGTGGTCAAGTATCTAAGGAATCTGATAGTCAGCCCAAACAAATAGTGGAAAAGGGAGCTAAGGTAGCGTGTGAATATAGTGAAATCACTACTCGATCAAGAAATCGAATTTTCAAGCCAAATAAGTTGTGACTAGGAAATAGTAAATTTTACCTTGGAGGAAATTCTTCTGAAATTATTTCCACTGAGTCAACTATGTCCTCTTTCAGTGGCATTGATTCTGTAAATGGCCTGATAATCTTGCACTTGAATATTCAGTGTTTGAGAAATAAACTATTAGAACTAGAAGTATTAATTGACAGTACTAAACCAGACATTATCTGTCTTTGTGAACATTGGCTGACAAGCAATGAGCTGTCTGCGTATAGCATACATGGGTATACTTTGATGGATGTTTTTTGTCGCTGTACACATAAAAATGGTGGTATAATGATTTTAGTGAAGTGTAATTTGGCTTCGATGGCTGAAGCTCTGCAGTGCCAAACTGTGACAATTGAACGTGACTTTGAGTATGCGTTAATTAAGTTGAATGTGGATGAAAATGTTTTCTTCATCTGCACAGTTTACCGCTCGCCTCTAGGAGACTATCATGTCTTTTGTAACAACCTCACTGATATTTTAGAGTCAATTTGCCTTTCTCAAAAAAATTCCTATTTGATTGTTACTGGTGATTTTAATATTGAACTACTTTCAAATAACAGTATGCGAAGAGATTTTTTACAACTATTACAATCCTTTAATTTACAGCCACATATAAATGAGCCTACCCGCAGAACGTACCATTCAGCAACCCTTATTGATAATATATTCTCGAATGCAGGACATAATCTCATTGCAGCTGGTGTTGTTGACTTTGATATCTCAGATCATCTTCCTATAACTGCCACTTTTCAGGTTACTTACTCTATGCCTGGTAAGGCTTATTCATATCGCCCTTTTGGTGATTCAAATATTTCCCAGTTTTTGAATCAACTAAGACGTGAAACCTGGTCTGATGTTTATGATCTTGATGACTGCGACTTGAGCTTTAACAATTTTTACTTTAAATGTAAGTTTTACTTTGATATTGCATTTCCTAAGAAAGAGGGTAAGCTACATAGGATACAGCCTAGGAAATCTTGGGTCACTGACGAGATACGGTGGATGTCTTCCATATTAAAAGAGATGGCAAATAAGTGTAAAGATACTGATGATACTTGTATGAAGGAGTTATATTCTTCCTATAAAAAACATTACCGGCAAACAATTAATAAAGCCAAATGCTCATTCAATGACAAAAGAATTTCAAATGCAAACAATAAGGCAAAGGAAATGTGGAAAATTGTTAAGGAGGCAACAAATTTATCTAGAACTCAATCTATTCCCCAAATTAAAGATTCGTCTGGAAATTTTAAGTCAGATTTTTCACAATTGGCCTCTGAATTTATGGAATACTTCTCATTGAAAAATAATGCTCCCTCCAAATCATCAAATATTAATCTATCTTCTGCTTTGCCAAGAGTCAGTAATTCCTTATTTCTTTTTCCATGTTCTGAGCATGAGCTTAACATAATTTTCTGTAATCTTGGATCCAATCTGACTTCAGGTATGGATGAGATTCCTCGCAGAATAATAAAGTATTCTTTTAGTGCCATCAAACTACCCATTCTTTACCTTATCAATGAATCTTTAACGAAGGGAATATATCCTTCAGTACTTAAGTCAGCCAAAATAAACCCACTTTATAAGAAAAAAGGAAGTACTCATGAAATAAAATCTTTTAGACCAATCTCTATCATAAACCAATGAGGATTAATATTTGAGAAAGTTTTCTATAATCGTCTAGTTCCTTTCCTTGAGTCACAACATCTTTTATCTAATTTTCAACATGGATTCAGGAAAAATAGGTCAACATTTACTGCTACTTTTCAAATTGTTGATACAATTCAGACAGCTTTAGATAACAAGCATGAGGCTCTAGGTTTGTTTTTAGATTTTTCAAAAGCCTTTGATAATGTTGAACATAATTTGCTGCTACAAAAGCTTCTTTTTTACGGCATAAGAGGTACCTCTTATAACTGGATTGAATCATACTTTCACGGGAGAGGTAGTAATGTTGTGCTAAATGATAATGGTACCAAGTATGTATCCCAAACTGAAATTGCACAGAAAGGGGTTCCCCAGGGATCAGTTCTTGGTCCAGTGTTCTTTCTTCTTTATATAAATGACCTGCCAGCATGCTTTCGGTCAGTTGCTGGTTCCTGCCCAATATTGTATGCAGATGATACAAATATTGTTCTAACTGATAACAGTATTTTCAATATTGAATCCAATGCTATGGTTGTTGCAGATTCAATCAATAAGTGGTGCTTACAAAATAGTTTATGTCTGAATGTTCATAAATCACAACTATTATACTTTGCCTATAAAAATAAGTATCACAGTTTTGGTGTTAAAATAGAAAATCATGTTATCCCACAAGTACAATCTACAAAATTTTTAGGGACAGTATTAGATAGCCAATTATCTTGGCTTGAACATATTAATACTTTAAGTAGCAAACTCAACTCTACCTGTTTTCTTATTAGAAGGCTAAGGCAAACTGTATCTCGCGAATTGCTTTTATCCTTATATTATGGTGAATTTTACTCTCATATTATTTTTAGTATCCGTTTTTGGGGTTCTTCGCCCCATGCTGATGTAATTTTTAAGATACAGAAGAGGGCTGTAAGACTAATTTGTAATGCTAGACATGATGCACCGTGCCGTCCGTTATTTCGGAAAGTTAATCTCCTGCCAGTCCCATGCATTTATATTTACGAAATGCTAATGCACACTAGGGTGAACCTTTCGACCTTAGTAAAAAACAATGAGGTCCACCATTACGAAACACGTAGGAGTAAGGACCTACATAGACCATTCTTAAGAACCAAAGCTACTGCATTAGGTCCTAAATCCATGGGACTAATTCTGCATAATAAGTTACAAGATAATCTCAAAGAAACATGTTCAATATATGCTTTTCGTAAGAAATTAATTGATTTTTTAAAGAAGCATGTATTTTATTCGGTTAACGAATTTTGTATGTATAAGTGACCTGTAGGCATAAGTGATATATTGACTCATTTTATTGATTCATATTTTTATTTTATTTATTGTCTTGACGTATTCTATATCAATGTATTGATCATTGAATGAAAATAAATTGAATTGAATTGAATTAAATTACTCCGGTAAATATCGGACATATTTGCAAAACATTGTCGGTAAAACTCGGGCGATTATAATAAAGATTCGTTTGAAATGAAGTAAGTTGGCCAACTTCTATCACTTAATAATTTGATAATGCGTACGTAACGCCCTTTCCAGCTTGTTTGCCCCTCATGCGTTCGAATGATCCGAATTCTCAGCGAACTTCGTCTCTGGAAAGCATTAACGAAACATTTGCCAAACATCTTAGAGAAGTTCCCTCATTTTGAAATCTTTAAGGAAATCAAAGGTAAACTTTTCAGGAAGAAATTGCAGCGGTCCTTTTGGATGGGGCGAGTTTTGTTCCGGAACATTAGTGAAAAAGTGTCTTGAACTCTTTTTCTGAGACGGATAATTGAGCGATGAAAGCCACTGCTTAACGAACGCGCGGTAATTAATTTTCCGTATGGAATTACGTCTTTTTTTGCACGACGGAAATAACTGAGAAAGAGAAATGAATAAAGATTCTTATTTTGGCCGCCAAATATCGTTATCGGGTCGAAATGGCGAGAATTCGGTTAGAACAAACGGAAATTTCGTGAAATTTTGAGGCTACAAACAACGAGGCCCCTTGACGACAAATGCGATTGTTGAAACCGAGGTATTGCGTTTTCCCATAAGAATACAAGATGATTTGAGGTCCATTTGAAAGTAATCATTAAAAACGAATGATAGTACATGTTCATAGCAGGAAAAAGAAGTGCACCCAGGTAATATCCCAAGGAAGAATCATCTTACACAGTTGAGGAAACTCCTAAAGAAAGAAAATCGAAGAATCCATTTCATCAAATTAATCTAAACAAAGTCAAAAGAAATGCATTGTCTTCCTAATTGAAAAATTACTGCTGGATTAGAGAAAACACAACATATAGTTACACAAAGTGGCCGCGGACGGAGCGCTGCAGTAGCCACAAGTTACCGAAAGAAGTTAATATTTGATAGCATAGGAGAGCAGTTGTTGCGAAACTTAGCGTGAAACTACGTTACCAACTTTTTTGCCACCCCAATATTTTTGCCACCATGCCGCGACGTGGCTAGCAGCAAACTTCTGGTGCCCAAACAGCAGATGAAGCTGAGCTTTGTTAGGTGAGGCGCAGGGCTGCTCAGCGTGAGTAACAGCAGCAACGCCGAGCCAATATGCGCTCAGCACAGCGGGAGCGGACACAGCAGCGCCACTATCGCGAGCAATAACGACTTGCCCTAGGTGTGGCCCAGCACCACCAGCAAGACAGCACCGTCTTGCCAGGGCTAGCCTGTCTCAAGAGGAACAACAGCAGCGGCAGCAGCAAGACATGCTAGGGCAAACTTGGGCCAAGAGCAGCACCAAGAGCAACTTCATGTGCGCCGCCAGGCAGCAAGAGAAAGGCTTGGACCATTATACAGGCAGGCCTGTTATGGATACCAGCAAGTCCAGCAGCACTCTTTTGGCCCCTGCAACATTATTTGCTGCCACTGTGGGGCCATCAGCTTTACTGATGAGCCCACTGCTCTTCTCTGCTGCCGAAATGGCAATGTAAAGCTTCAGCCTCTTTCTGAGCCCCAGGAAATCTTGCGCAACCTTCTTACTAGCCAGCATCCAAGATCTCAGCATTTCTTCAAGCAAATTAGGGAATTCAACTGCAGTTTTTCCTTTGCCTCATTGGGGGCAAATATTGTGCAGCAAGCTGGGCGTGGCCCTTATGTTTTCAAGGTCCAGGGGCAGGTTTATCATCATCAGTCATCTGTCCTGCCCCTGGACAATTGCCCTAATGCATTTGGTCAGCTGTACATCTTGGATGCTGAGGCAGCTGGCCAACAGCGGGCTGCAAACTGCAACAACAGATGTGATGGTGAGCTAATGCAGCAGCTCAGCGAGTACCTTCATCGAGTCAACCCTCATGTGCAAAGCTATCGAATGATGCATGAGATTCTGCAGCAGCAGCAGCAGCAAGATGGCCCGTTACAGCATGGGTTCCACTTTTTGTTGCGCATTGAGGCCCCAGAAAACCTCAGGCAAGATGTTCGGCGATATAACTTGCCCACAACAAACCAAGTTGCTGCCATCTTCCAGAGTGTAGATGGAGAAATTCGCCAGCCACGAGACATTGCCATCTCTCCTCGGTTCCGCCCTGACCTTGGCTTGCGAATCAACTCAAGCTGTGACTTGGTTGATCCATTTCTTTATCCTCTGCTCATGCCCATGGGTGACCTGGGCTGGAGTTACCAGCGTGACCATCTTGCTGGCGTCACCATCCGTGACTACTTTGCCTTCCGGTTTGCTGTTCGCCCAGGCCAGTTCAGTGCCATCCACCATGGGCGAAATTTGTTCCAACAGTTTGCTGTTGATGCCTACTGCAGAGTAGAGGAACTTCGGCTCAAGTATCTCCGGTTGAACCAGAACCAGCTTCGAGTTGACCTTTACACTGGCCTACTGGATTATGCGCAGCACCAGGCTGAGGTCTCAAATGCCCAGCCTGGCCGAGTTTTCATCTTGCCCAGCGGCAGCCCGCGGAACATGCAGCAGCGGTTCCAGAATGCTATGGCCCTGGTTGCAAGGTATGGGAGGCCCAACCTCTTCATCACGTTTACCTGCAATCCCAAGTGGCCAGAGATTCTGGATTTACTGTTGCCTGGTCAAACAGCATCAGATCGCCCAGATGTAGTGGCCCGAGTTTTCAACCTAAAGGCCAAAAAGATGCTGCAAGAGATCACTGCAGGCATGATTTTTGGGCGAGTGGTGGCTTATACCCACTCAATAGAGTTCCAGAAGCGTGGGCTGCCTCATATGCACCTACGCTTGATTCTGGATGGGCAGGACAAGGTGTTTGGAGATCCAGACAAGGTGGATCAAGTGGTCTCAGCAGAATTTCCCTCGGCAATCGAGTTTCCAGAGCTCCACGAGTTGGTCAAGCAGCATATGGTGCATGGACTCTGTGGGGAAGCAAATCCAAGCTGCCCCTGCATGAAACCAAACAGAAATGGAGTCATCAAATGCTCTAAGTTTTTCCCCAAGGGCTACTGTGACTCAACAAATGTGGTCCTCAGTGCTTACCCACAGTACCGGCGCCGACTGGATAGCCCTACAACAAAAATTGGCAGACATCAAGTCAATTGCCAGTGTGTGGTGCCAAATAATGCCTACCTGCTGCGGCGCTATGCAGCGCACATTAATGTTGAGGTCTGCACAAACTAACAAGTCATCAAGTATGTTTACAAGTATTTCTTCAAGGGCCATGATCGTGCTGCACTGGCAATTCAAGTAACAGGAAGCCAAGGGGCCCAGCAGCAGATGCCAAACCATGACGAAATCACCAGGTTCATCGATGCCCGTTATTGTGCTGCACCAGAGGCCTTGTGGCATATCCAGTCACATGCTGCTGCTGGATCAAACCATTCAATCTTTTTGCTGGCACTGCACCTGCCTAATCAGCAATTGGTTTACTTTGCTCCTGGTGACGAGGCAAATGTAGTACAACGAAACCGGAAGACAAGCCTGCTGGCCTGGTTCGACCTCAATGCTGCAGCGCCAGAAGATGGATTGGCTCACTCGCTTTCCTATGCGCAGGTTCCAGAACACTATACCTTCAACGAATCAACCAAAAGATGGACCAGGAGAGTGCGAGCCTGCAAGGTGATTGGGCGCATACCCATTGTGCCCATGTCTCATGGTGAAAAGTGGTACCTGCGCCTCCTCCTTCAGCATGTCAAGGATGCCAAATGCTGGAATGACCTTTACTCCTACAGAGGAGTCCAGTTTCAAACATTCCGGCAAGCAGTTGTGGCCCGTGGGCTTTTGGCTGACGATATTGAGTTTGCAGCAGCACTCAATGAAGGGAACCACTACCTTATGCCCCGCCAGCTACGCAACATGTTTGTGACCATTTTGGTGTATGGCCAGCCCAGTAACCCACTGGAACTCTGGAACCAATTTGCAGAGCATTTGTGCCAACGCCTGCGGCCAGCTGAGCATGCCCTTACCGATAAGTGCCTCAAAATAATTTTCAAAAATCCGCGCAATGCATTCTTATGGGAAAATTGCGATTTTTGGGACATTCTGGTATCGAACCCATGACAGCTAGCGTCTAATTCTGAATTATTCTCGCGACTTCTGGTTTGTGTCATAACGTCGTAAAAACTTCGTCGAAGGCCTTGTGGAACTTGGTTAAAGTTTCTATTCCCTATATTAAGGTATATCCGGAGAAGTCTGCTTATAATAGAAGATAAGAGCTGCTTGCATACTGTAAGGTGAATAGTTCCCAAAATATCCAATTATGCTCAGAATTCCTTGCATAAACATTCCCCACCTAAGAGAATATCGATGCGTCTGCTATCCAACTAAGGTTCATTACCGTTATTCTGTTTTGGTAAAGGCCGAGTTTAGATTCGATATCAGTTCGGGAAGGTCCTCAATTGTAATTCCGATTTACATTTTTTTTTAAATCTTAAAATTCGCCGCAATGTGTTTTAAAAGGGAATCGGTTTGATGTGTCCTCCTTCAGTTGACCAAGGAAGATAAACTCATTACATTTTTAGTAGTGCGTTACTGATTTGTGCATTTTCTGCCTCGATCCATTCGTTGAACGTTACTTTTATTTTGTCACTCCGAATTCATATAGATTATGTAAACGGCTTCGTCAGGAATGCTCGGAATGTCTGTAAATTAAATTTCATACTTATAATAATTGAAATGCTCATATACCTTATTCATTCTCTAGATATTTATCCGCTCTGATGACAGTGGAGGGTCATTCAAATATTAATATCCATAACCTCATAGAAAGGAAGTAAATGGCAACTAACAATAGGGAATATAAGGTATTTATAATGCAACGAACGCAAAGGATGGGATGATTTAAGTTTCAACAGAATTTAAAGAATTATGGAGATGGAATTAGTTGTATATATTCAACTATAGCCATCTTGTCAAAAAACAGGAAAACCAACAGAATTATAAAATTTTGAAAATGTAAGCGTTATATTAAAAATTAGGGATGCATTTTGGGTAGGTGTGGTTGAAAGATATATTAAGTGAGCGACTCTTAATATAATTTTGTGAAGACAGCAACAATTAGGATTCAAGATGTAAAGAAAAATGTAGAAAGAACGATGAGTGAGGAAGAAAGAGATTTTAAAAGATGAAGAAAAATGCAAGAGAAAATGAAGGCTTCTGATAAAGGACAATATAAAACTGAAAAATGCAAAAAATTTCAGGGAACCCGGTTAAGACGCTTTTCACGAATGAAAACCCATTGTAAGCGGAATAGCGTTGGAAGAACACATATTTTTATTTTGGATTAAAAAATAAAAAAGTAGGGATGAAGGGATAAATCCCAATTGTGAATAGGTTGCAGAGCGTCTTAAGTGGTATCTTTACCGTTTTTTTATTCTATATATAGTTTATTCTTTTTTATGTATTTCGCGCCATATTAAACGGGGGCGAATACGTCTTAAACATGTTTCACTGTACATTGAATTCAAATCGGAAACGAAAATTCATATGTGACGTTAAATGTGTCCATATGATCACAGAGATGCGTTGATTTCAATGCGTGGATAAGTGGTTCGCTGAAAGTGGTCTCTCCATCTGCAAGGAACCAAACCGAAAGTGAAAAATACTTGAATCTTTCTGTCCCTTCTCTCCACTCCAGTTTTAAGAGCCCCTTTGTCTGCATTTAGTCGTACCGGCTATAATAGGGACGGAGTTTGCTTATCGGAAACTACGTGGGAAGCAAATCAGTAAAACCAAATTTTATAACTAATTCATAAAAAGGGAAACTTAAAAAAGCGCAATAAGTTTCAGTTCATTATTCCGAATAATATTTATTTATTCATGAGTTGTTAATATCACGACATTATCTAGCTCTGGAGAACGAGGAAATTACAACAGAGAAATTAGGTGTTTTCCTTTAATTTCCTCCCAAAGAAATTATGCTGTCACTGAAAGATTTCTACGTTAAGAAATCTGAAAGCATAAAAAAATAAATGTGCACATTGGATAGCTTACACAAAAAGAAATAGTTTTTCATGAAAAATAAACAGAAAAGGAGCATAATGAAGTAAAATAATATAGATTACAACATATATCCGCGACTATTTGATTCTCTTTAGAGAATGTATTCATACAAAATATTTAAATATCACTTTTGTGTTGGGACCTATGTCATTAGATTCGCGAGACAAGAAATTTCAGTGACATTTCGTTCTCGCCTCTATTCTTTAAACCCCTCCGAGGAGCCTGCCATCTACAGGAGGCGTCTCTAACCACCAAAACAAAGATGTTTGGAACGAAAAACCCAAATTCGCCCCAATTTTCCCTCTTCCTAAATTCTCTCTTTTTAAAATGGATTCTTTGTTTTGCCATTCATTTTTGCTCTCGAATTTGCAATCGGGCACTAAACAGATGGGCAATGAATCCACATTCACGAATTTCCAATTGATTTTTTGAGAATCTAAGTAATTTTGAACGAATATGAACGTAAAATTCCCGGAATACGCCCATTGTTGTTCTCACTGTTGAATTCGTCTTTACATTTTAGACGTTTTTCCGTTTATTTTTGGTACCTCCCGAACTGATGCCGTATTCTTGTATTTATTTTATCGCGTAAGTCAGCCAGAAGGTGCTTCGATAGTGGAAGAGGCCTGTGATATCCCACGTGGAGGAAATATCACTACAACATGAATGATAATAGTGAGTT
The DNA here is from genome assembly GCA_036926295.1 of Pachydiplax longipennis. Taxonomy (NCBI): domain Eukaryota; kingdom Metazoa; phylum Arthropoda; class Insecta; order Odonata; family Libellulidae; genus Pachydiplax; species Pachydiplax longipennis. The sequence continues at coordinate 2,997,029 of JAVFKF010000024.1, read as the reverse complement.
CAACGTGTTTTAACATCCCAATGACTTGGGTGCACGCCCTAACGTCCAGAATCACCCATTCCTTGTGTTTTAACAATTATTAATTATCCTCTACCTTAATTCATTGTCTCACAACTTATTTACTAATGACTCCAAGTTTGTTTTATTTTGCGGGACACAATCTTCTGCCTGCCTCAACCCGGATAGAGCTCAACCAATTCGATTAGAAACAGCTGTTTCACGGTGCAACTTTTCAGAATATAGAAAACCTTACTACGACATTCTCCTGTCAGAGATCATTAATTACAAATTCTAATAGCAAATTATAATAAATGTATCTCAAAATACAGACGAGGAAACGGTAATTCACTGTGGCATTTAGCTTTTGCATTGAGAAAAGTATGTCGACAAGAAAATTAGTCCTTCATAACTCTGATAGTTAATCGGATTGCGTCTAGAATCAGAGAAGACGATTTTCATCAGAGAACAGGAAATTAAACTCATACTAGCCGCGCGCATGCACCCTCTAGGTGCAGTTGTTTGGTCTGGACCAGATATCTGGACTATGAACATGTACTATCAATCATTTGTAATCATTACTTTCATATGGACGTAGTGTATTCTTATGGGGAAACGCAATACCTCGATTTCAACAATCGCGTCCGTCGTCAAGGGGCCTCGTTGTTTATAGCCTCAAAATTCCACGAAATTTCCGTTTATTTTAAGCGAATTCTCGCTATTTCGACCCGATAACGATATTTGGTGACCAGAATAAGAATCTTTATTCATTTCTCTTTCTTTTGGTGCTTATTTCGATTTCGTAAGCCTATTATTTCTAATTTAAATTTGCAAAAGAAATGTAGCCTGCAACCGATAAAAGTGAGGTTTACGTGCATTTTTTATGAGAACGGTTTTTCTTCTCTGGGTTTGAACTGGGGCCGTTCGGGTAAAAGAAAATTTTGCCACATTGTAGGGTGCAGCATTCCACATCAAATGCACGTTTCAGCATCGCTCTAGCTGTTGGCATTGGCGAGAAAAACGCTTTTTTTAGACAGACGGACAGACAGACACCGTTACGATTTTAATATACGAGTAAAAGTTGCTTGCATACTGCAAGCTATCAGTTGAAATCAGTATCGTACCAAGTAATGCCTCAAATCAATTTTGATAACTTCGCGCAAAAGACCGCCTGGCGACGAACAAAGGACCCGATCGTGCGAAACAATTGCATATTAATATAACATAAGTGCCATTCTGACCTGTTCCAAAGTTTCGATTCAACATCTTATAGGGAAGGTCCCAAAATAAGATTACGCTTTCCCCCTTTGAAATACACGGTAGAATAGAAACGACGCTCGGACATGGAACCAAGAACCGTCAGAGGAACGGCGAACAGTGTGTATGAAACATATGAATTGCCTCTATGCACATTCCATTATATATCATTTCCGGTTATCGGATAAGCACTAAAAATAATTGTCAAAATTGACCGCCATGCATTTTATACCGGAAAATTTTGGACCCACTTGGCGTCGAACTCACGGTCATTTTGTAACATTTCTTCAGTAACGATACTGCATTCTACTGATAGCTTGCAGTATGCAAGCAACTTTTACTCATATATATATATATATATATATATATATATATATATATATATATATATATATATATATATATATATATATCTATATCTATTATATATAGCTAACTCTCCGGATATACCTATATATATAGATATATATATATAGGGGATACGAATTCTGACCATGTTCCACAAGCGCCATCGACGTCAGATTTTTTCGACGTACTGGCCCTACACTCTAGATGCCAGAATAATGCAGACTTCGACGCTAGCTATCATGGGTTCGATGCCAGAAATTCCCAAAAATCGCAATTTTCCCATAAGAATGCATTGCGCGGATTTTTGAAAATTATTTTGAGGCACTTATCGTTAAGATAGAGTAACCAAAATTTCGGAGGTTGAAGTTGAGGTAGTCTTCTATGCTTCTCATGGAAAAAATGTAGCCAAATGACAGTGAGTTCGACGCCAGGTGGATGCAAAATTCTTCCATAAGAAATGCATTGCGGAAATCTTTTTAAATGCCTTCCGATAAGCTGGAAAGATAAAACCCGGAATGGTGACAGAGGCGTGGGACCTTCCCGATAAGATATTGAATCGAAACTTTGGAACAAGTAAGGATGGCACTTATCTAATATTATTTTGCTATCTTCTCTCACGACCGGGTTCTTAGTTCGTCGCCAGGCGGTCTTTGGCGCGAAGTTTTAAATTTGAACTGAGGCAGTACTTGGTATGATACTGTATTCAACGGATAGCTTGCAGTATGCAAGCAACTTTTACTCGTATATATATATATATATATATATATATATATATATATATATATGTGTGTGTGTATATATATCTATTATATATAGCTAACTCTCCGGATATACCTATATATATATATATATATTTATAGGGGATACGAATTCTGACCATGTTCCACGAGCGCTGTCGACGTCAGATTTTTTCGACGTACTGGCCCCACACTCTAGATGCCAGAATAATGCAGACATCGACGCTAGCTATCATGAGTTCGATGCCAGAAATTCCCAAAAATCGCAATTTTCCCATAAGAATGCATTGCGTGGATTTTTAAAAATTATTTTGAGGCACTTATCGGTAAGATAGAGGAACCAAAATCTCGGAGGTTGAAGCTGAGGTAGTCTTCTATGGTTCTTATGGTAGAAATGTTGCCAAATGACCGTGACTTCGACTCCAGGTGGGTCCGAAATTCTTCCATAAGAAATGCATTGCTGCAATTTTCGTCATTTTTTTTCAATGCCTTCCTGATACGCTGGAAAGATCAAACTCCGTGTGACGACGGAGGCGTTTGAAAACATTCTTTCATGAATTTCACAGTTCGTCTAGTGGTCCTTGGTTCGATGCAAGAGGGTCATTCCGCTTCCACCATGCATTTCAAACGGGGAAAACGGAATCTTATTTTAGGACCTTCCCGATAAGATATCGAATCGAAACTTTCTAATAAGTCATAATGGCACTTACCTAATATTAATTCGCTATTTTCTCTCACAGAAGGGTCCTGAGTTCGACGCTAGGCGGTCATTAGCGCGAATATTTTCAATCTGTTTTGAGACCGTTCTCGATGCGATAGAGCAAACAAAATTACGGTGTTTGCAGATGAGATGGTCTTCCATAGTATCAAAGAAAGAGATGTTAGCAAATGACCGTGTGTTCGACGCCAGGTGGGTTCGAAATGCTTCCGTAAGAAATGCATTGGTGAAATCTTGGATGATATTTTTTAAATCCTTCCCGATAAGCTGGAAAGATAAAACCCGGAATGGTGACAGAAGCGTTTGAGAACATTCTTTCACGTTATTCGCCGTTTCTACAGTGGTCCTTGGTTCGATAAAAGAGTGTCATTCCGATTCTACTATGCATTTCAAACGGGAATAACGGAATCTTATTTTATGACCTTCCCGATAGGATACTGAATTGAAACTTTGAAACACTTCAAAGTGGCGCTTATCTATTATTCGTATGCCATTGTCTCTCACAAATGGGTCCTGTGTTCGACGCCAGGCGGTCATTTACGCAAATTTTAAAAAATTGATTTGAGGCCTTTTTCAATGCAGGAGACTATTCAAAATCACAGCGTTTGCGTTTGATGTAGTTTTCTATAGAACCAGTGGAAGAAAGGTTACTTTTGACCGTGAGTTCGATGCCAGATGGATGTAAAATTCTCACGTAAGAAATTCATTGCGGCAATTTTTAAGAATTTTGCTGGATAAGCTTCGAAGATGACACCCGTAAGGGGAGCTCATTGTAAATTTTCACCAATTAGCTTGCAGTATGCAAGCAACTTTTACTCGTATACATATACATATACATACATATATATAAATGCGGCCGATGATTTATAAAAATATTTTCGTTATAATATTCACGATTTGATTCTCGATATCTCAAAAATAGGAAGGTTAACATGTACTATTCCACGGATTATTTTTATCATACAATGTACTATTAAGATCCACAATACAGGGAAAAAAGGAGCTTAACTGCTATTTTTTGGCCAAAAAAATGTAAATTATACTTTGGTGAATTAGTCTAAGCGAGTGCTTGAATGAATCGACGTGTTATTAAGGTAGTTTATTATGCATATCATTCATCAATTGGTGAAATCTATGTGAGTGAGGCATTGTGGGTGTTTGAATTGTTTGGAGAAAGCGCACCTTTCGCATCGACTTTCACTCTGATTCATTCGGCGCTTCCCCGTGGTAGCCATCGGTGAGTACATCTCATTTTTTCATCTCTTAACTCGCTACTTGTGTCGCAAATGCACTTCACATCGTTTCATATCCCTTAAAATTCGCATCAGTTATCAATTTATAGATTTTTCGATCCATCGAGTCTTTTCGCACCATTCAGTAACGATACCCTCTTGCGTAGCGCTCGTTCCACTTCTAATTCGAGGTACGCTTGGGTTATTAAAGAAAAATCATTTCATTTATAAAACGTGTGAACTGGCAAGGACAGCGAAGGTCCCTAATTTGATAATTGAGGCCTACGACCTTATATGATAATCACCGTTGTGTATATATTTAATTAATTATATTTAATTATACATTCGTATATCTGCATATTTTCCTATTTATATATTAATCTATCCGATACTAATAACTCCCGTAAGAAATACATATAAACAATTTAAAAAAATTAAATTCACGGACTTGCCGAGGAGATTGAATTAAGAAATTTAGAAATCCGTTACCGACCCTATGGACTTATCGATATTTTTCTGCCTATTTTCTTGTTCTATTTCTAATTCTAAATAGGATAGCGGTTCGATTATAAAATAATCAAAAATACTCCTACCTTAACACCAGATGTATAAAATATGGAATGAAGATGAGGAAAACGAAAAGTATGGTTATTGAAGGGCATTAACATTAGATTACTGCAATATTATTTAGATATGAAGAATAATGGATTGGAGAGATTCGAGCTACTCTATATAACAACTATAACGTACTTATAACTAAAGATATTTATTAATCGATGAAGATAGAAAGAAGAATAGCAATGGCAAAATAATGATTTCAAAGGAAAAGAAGGAAAGAAAAGTAGTTGAGGAAATGTTATACATGTAGTGTGGCGAGACAATTAAGAAAGACATAGAGCTATGGATAGTGAATAGATAAAGTGAGGAATGAGGGGAATAGGATGGAAACGGTTAGATTCAAAGGTGAATGAATAGAGGAGAAGAATGAAGCAAATAATATTGAGGGGAAGTAAGCAAATAATACGAAGTTGGATACATGAAAATGAAGCGATCATCTGAGAAAAGAGTGGAGATTGTGAGGATACCTGCCGCTAAATGCAGAAATACATGAATGAATGCTCAAAAATCATGATTTAATCTTATATAATATCTAAATTAACTCCGGTTAGCGAAATAGTTGGTGGCCCAGGATTCGCTTAATGGTGAGGCCAATGATAATTATGAAAAAAGGATCAGAGTGTTCTAGAGAAGAGTTGATGTCATATGGATTGGTGATATTTCACCTTGAGATGTCATTTTTTATAATATATATGTAGATTGACCTTCAAAATTTACTATGAAGTCGCAAAAAAATAATAAAATGTCACTAAAAAGCGAATGAATTATATCGCCTAAATTTGCTTTTATAAAAATTATAACAGTTCAGGTATGAGATGAATTAAAATTATACTACGAAATTTAGCTCTCTTTTCAAGTAGCGTGATGCTTTATTTGTGTACAAGTAAAAGTTGCTAATACTAAGAGAATCTGGAATAGTGTCTAACGAACGGAATGGATTGGGAAATGTCGTTGAAATAAAGAAGAAAAAGTAGCAACAAAATCGCTCAAGTGACAACTATGAGAAAAATACCGCGCTATGGACTTCTACCAACCGAACGAATGTTTAATTTTGGAAACCCAATTTAAGCCATAGTAGTCTTGAATTAACTACCTTTTACTAGCGATATTTTTGTACATGTTCAGCGACCTTCTAGCCACTTTTCGGTACATCTAGAGATATTATATATGAGAACATTTCTATTTGTTGACACCGTATGTTTAAGTGTTTTAAGTTGGTTGTATGTCAAAAATTCTGAAAGTGATTGGAATTTAATTAAGTGCAATTATCTCGGAGAAACTTTTATCTTTTTCCGTTTAACCCTTCATTTCTATATTAACGCTACTCAATGCTAGAAATGAACATTATATACTATAAATTACAGGTAAACTTTTCTCTACTTCTACTGAATGCATTATCCATTTGAAAGGTAAATAAATAGTTTGTCTGTTTTTCTAATATGCAATGGACTTCTACAAAATCTTGGCCTCCTCCTTAGGTTGTACTTCAGGGTGGGCCATATAATAGTTTCTTTTTAAAAATGCGATTGTGAGAGCGTGCACAAATACTTTTTATTAAGTTTTTTGTTTGAAGGTTTGGAGTTTCCGATTTAATAATAAAATCAAATTTTGTTGAAGTGGCTCCCTCTGTTGACCAGTTAGTCATCCTGACACTCCAATTGTTAAGCTCATTTTAGATGATTTCGCTACCTATCTCACCAATATCAGTCGGAATGTTGTGTTTTGGAATTGTCTCTGAATTATCCGTATAACATCAATACTTAACGGCACCCCACTAGAAAGACGTCTAATCGCAGCTGTGCGCAGGCTAATTATGCGGTTATTTGGAGGTCATCGTCTTGTTCATTCAAAGCGTCCTTTTAAAGCAATAAAAAGTTGGTCAACATTAATTCAATAATTCGAAAATCCGACCAATCTTCAAAAATATGATGCTAGGCAACCAACATTACACAACCATCTTGACCCGGTTTTTGCCCCTGAAAAGTGCCTTCACTGTATTTATTTTCATGAGAGAATATTTATAATTGATAAGTTACAGAAAAAAAAATTAGAGGAAACGCGCTTTACCCTAACAGAATGCACATCAAATTCCGTTATTTCAAACAAAATATGATTAGAAGAATGATAATAGGACGACAAATAAAACGATCACAAATTTTATTGCCGTCTTTTACTTCCTTCACTCTGTAATTGGCTCGTTGAACAAAATCGGTAATTTGAATTTTAAATTTTCTTTGAGGTATACTGCAAAGCGGTTAAACTAATTTATTTGAAAAATAAAATCTAAATTAATGTTTTCTAATTTAAATGCACGCCCTACTTAAACGGTGGTTTGTAAAATGTTGACGTTTTCTTTTGGCGCGATAGTTGATAGTGTTTCTTTGTCATATAAGTCAAAATGCTTTGCAGATGTAAAAGTAGCATTCTCTTTGGTTGTCTTTCTTTCTTATCTAAGTAAAAATTTAATATGTTCATATGATGGCTTTTGCGGTAGGCACGTCGAGATGGCTAACGCTACAAACTGACAACTGAAATTTGTCAATATTATGTGGTACACGGTAAGATCCCTTGTGTATACGAAACTGCAGTAGAGCGAGGCGCGTAATAACCGAATTTTACTGTACTTAAATTCTTATTTCATCTCAGAGTTTTCTAAATAAATTTTCAAATTAGAACAATAAGGGAAAATGCATGCAGGTAATTAAGAAAGGAGTACATACTCATAAGGGATAATTACCTGATCCTAAAATTTTTGAATCCCGCCGTTGGTCTGAGCACACTATATCTAACTCAAGGATATGCAATTTAAGGCTAAAATTAATTGACAATTCCATTGGCTTCTTCACTTACAGAAGATTAAGAGCTGAACTGTTAATCTGACTCTGTATTGGCTTCGATACGGTCAACCCTCTGGAATCTGTCTAAATAATCTCAGAGAAGTTAAAACAAATAAAAATTTTCGATCCTAAAATAAACAAAGTTAAAATAGAGAAAATCAGCTGAAATTTTTTTAAAAATCGCAGCAATGCATTTCTTATGGAAGAATTTCGCACCCACCTGGCTTCGAATCCCCTGTATATATATAATATATATAGCTAACTCTCCGGATATACCTATATATATATACGAGTAAAAGTTGCTTGCATACTGCAAGCTATCAGTTAAATGCAGTATCGTACCAAGAAAGGCCTCAAGACAATGTTCAAAACTTCGCGCAAAAGACCGCCAGGCGTCGAACTAAGAACCACATCGTGCAAAACAATTGCATGTTAATGTTAGATAAGTGCCATTCTTACCTGTTCCAAAGTTTCAATTCAATATCTTAACGGGAAGTTCCTAAAATAGGATTACGCTATCCCCCTTTGAAATAAATGGAAGAATAGAAATGACGCTCTGGCATCGAACCAAGAACCGTCAGAGAAACGGCGAAGAGTGTATATGAAACATATGAATTGCCTCTATGTACATTCCATTTTATATCGTTCCCGGTAATCGGATAAGCATTAAAGAACATTGTCAAAATTGACCGACATGCATTTTATACTGGAGAATTTTGCACCCACTTGGCGTCGAACTCACGGTCATTTGGTAGCATTTAATTCTTTCGTACTATGGAAGACCATCTCATCTCCAACGTCCAAGAATTTCACTGTTCTATGGCTCTGAGGAAGGACTGAAAACAATTTCCGAAAATTCGCGCAAAAGACCGCCTAGCGTCGAACTCAGGACACTTCTGTGAGAGAAAATAGCGAATTAATATTAGATAAGTGCCATTATGTGAGCGTTTTCCCGCACAGTGGGTTTTTCTCTGAAAGCCTTCAGCCGAGGAGTTTTTCCCAACATCACAAATCTTTATTTTTACCTCTTTTTTTATCTTCTTTTTATAGATATATTTGTATTTCATTTTTTTTTCTTTCTAACCTCGTTTGTAATTAACATATGTACCCATAATGGTTAGGTGTAAGAGAGGTCCTTATGGGCCTAACCTCGCCGAATAAAGAGTTTATTATTATTATGACTTGTTCCAAAGTTTCGATCTAATATCTTATCGGGAAGGTCCTAAAATAAGATTCCGTTATTCCCGCTTGAAATGCATGGTGAAATCGGAATGACGCTTTTGCATCGAACCAAGGATCACTAGAGAAATGGTGAACGTCATAAAAGAATGTTTTTAAACGCCTCTGTCACCATTCCGGGTTTTATCTTTCCAGCTTATCGGGAAGCAATTTAAAAAAATCGTCCATGATATCAGCAATGCATATCTTACGGAAGCATTTCGGACCCCCCTGGCGTCGAACACACGGATATTTAGTAACATTTCTTCCTTTGGTACGATGGAAGACCATCTCATCTGCAAACACCGTAATTTTGATTGCTCTATCGCATCGAGAACGGCCTCAAAACAGATTGCAAAAATTCGCGCAAAAGGCCGCCTAGCGTCGAATTCAGGACCCTTCTGTGAGAGAAGATAGCAAAATAATATTAGATAAGTGCCATCCTTACTTGTTCCGAAGTTTCGATTCAATATCTTATCGGGAAGGTCCCAAAATAAGATTCCGTTTTCCCCGTTTTAAATGTATGGTGAAATCGGAATTTCGCCCTTGCATCGAACCAAGGACCACTAGAGAAACGGTGATCCTCATGTATGTATGTTTTAAAACACCTCTGTCACAAGTCCAGGTTTTAATCTTTCCAGCTTATAGGGAAGGCATTTAAAATAATTTTCAAAAATCCACGCAATGCATTCTTAGGGGAAAATTGCTATTTTTGGGACATTCTAGTATCAAACCCATGACACCTAGCGTAAATGTCTGCATTATTCTGGCATCTACAGGGTGTGGCCAGTACGTCGAAAAAATCTCACGTCGATGGCGCTTGTGGAAGATGGTCAGAATTCGTATCCCCTATATATATCTATATATATAGGTATATCCGGAGAGTTAGCTACATATAATACGGGTGTCATCTATCTATCTTTAGCTCTTCTTGGTGTGCTTGCTACTTCTTCCTTGTTTCAGGCAAGTTGTGAATAACTGCGCTAAAACGTGTGCAACTTCTGTTCCACCAAGTTTTAAATATTCTGCTAACACTCCATCTATGCCTCCTGCTTTTCCGTTCTTCGTCTGCTTTATTGCTGCTGTTACTTCTCCTGGGAGAATAGAGAGGGGATCTCGTTGGTTTTGGCTTTCTTCTTGGTTTTCCTCTTCAGCATTTTCTTCCTTCTTATATAGGTTGCCAAAGTATTCTGCTACCGTCCTTAGTATTGCTTGTCTGTTGCAAGTTCTTGTACCATCTTCCTTCTGTATGGCTAAAATCTGTTTTCTTCCAATTGCTAGGCGTTGTCTGGTCTTCTTCATACTTTTGCTGTTTTCTATAGCCTCTTGCACAATTCTCTCATTGAATTTTCTCACGTCTTCCTTAATTGCCATCCTGATAGCCTTACTAAGCTCGGCGTATTCGATGTTATCCTTTTGTGTATCTGAATTCTTCAGTTCCTTACGTCGTTTCATCATTTGTCGGGTGCTGTCACTTAGCTTTCTATCTTTAGCTCTTCTTGGTGTGCTTGCTACTTCTTCTGCTGCTTCCTTAACAGCTTGCATGACTTTGGTTTCTAGTTCTTCTTCTTGAAGTGCTGAGAATCTATTTTTTAGCTCAAGCTGATATTTATTCTTGTTTTCCTCTAGTTTTTTGATGCTTATTTCATGTTTCTTGCATGAAATCAACTTCTTGCGTTCCATTTGGAGATTAATCTTCAATCTGCATCTTACGATCCTGTGGTCACTTCCAGTGCTAAAGTTATTCAAGACTTCACAGTCTGTCACTCTGTAGAGTTTATTAACCAATATGTAATCTATTTCATTTTTTGCTCCGTTGGGTCCTCTCCAAGTCCACTTCCTTTTTGGGTTCTTCTTGTAATATGTATTTGTTATGTACATATTGGTGCATTCAGCAAACTCTACCAGGCGGTGACCACGTTCGTTTCTCTGGCCCAGTCCGTATTGTCCTGCGACGTTGTCATCGGCTTCCTGTTGACCTACACGAGCGTTAAAATCGCCCATAATTATTTTATAGTAGTGGGCTTCCTTATCGTGCTCAGTGCCGAGAGTTTGGTAAAATTTTTCAATTTCTTCTTCGCTGCTTGCTGCTGTTGGTGCGTAGACTTGTATGATCTGAACAGAGTAACGCTCATTTATCTTGAGTATGAGCTTGCAAATTCTCTCAGATATACTTTCTATCTTCTGTACATTGTTTTTCCATCTCTTGTTGAACAGGAACCCGACACCTCCTAGTCTTCCATCCTTAGTACCCCTGTAATAAAATAAATTACCTTCCTTGAGTGTAATCAAGTCTTCTGATTTTCTTCTAACTTCGCTGAGTCCGATGACGTCCCAATTTATCTTCTCTGCTTCATTCAGTAGTTCCAGTAGTCTGTCTTCACTCTTCAAGCTGCGGCAATTGTAAGTCGCAAAGTGGAGGGTGGTAGCTCTTTTCCTCATGATGGACCTCTGTAATGCCACCACCTCCCGGACATCCGAATGGGTGGTGCTTTTAAGTCCGGATAAATTTCCATTACAGAAGCTCATCATGAAAATTGTAATTGCATTTGGGGGATGAAGGACATTAATTCACCAGGCTGTCCTACTGCCGGTTGGTGAATACCACTTTCACAATTTGGCCGGAGATATTGTTGAAGCCTTCTTAGCATGGTTGAACCTGGGCTATGCATCGCCTCCAACCTCCGTTAACACCCCTCCGCCCCGTTGAGGCAATGAACTGTGGCAGTGTGAGGAGGGGATATATTATATATATATATATATATATATATATATATATATATATATATATATATATATAGCTAACTCTCCGGATATACCTATATATATATACGAGTAAAAGTTGCTTTTACTCGTATATATATATACTTATATATATACTTTTTAAAAGCAACTTTTACTCGTAGCTTATATAATAGAAGATATCCGGAGAGTTAGCTATATATAATAGATATATATATATAGGTATATCCGGAGAGTTAGCTATATATAATACTATATATAATAGAATATAATAGATACACTGAGATATATGATCTATCTCTGACAGTATCTCAGCTGCATAATACTAGTCAAGATTAAATAAGCAGCAAAATCTTCCCCTCATTCTCCGCTGCACACTCCGTGGAGTTACCCAGTCTTCTACAACTTAAGAAATATTTTTCATGTCTCACGTAATCCAAAATCTTTCTGATTATTAAAAGAGGTCTGAAATACACGTGATCATGGACGATTGCAGTAATGTTTAAAATATCTCGTATGTCAGTGCTTTTATAATTCAAGCTAATAAGTGCTTAAGGTCTTATCTTTACGGATAGCATGGGGAAAAAGTTTTGGAAATTACGCCCATCAATATCACCCAAGTTTGAACGCTGAATTTTATCGATTCCAACTTCAGTTCTGATCAAACCTGAATGAAAATAACTTTATCAATCCAACAGTGAAAATTTTATGCTTTCATAGCAAAAACAACAAATTTAAAACTAACTACTAAGATTACTACCTATTGACTTCAAAATTTTACAGCCCTTCTAAAAATGTAATATACACTCTTTTAGAGATATATATTCTTTATTATGATAATATATCATTACCATAAGTGGTATATCAGCTCAAGATATACAAAAGACTTCCCAAACTGGCGTTATATCTCGTTGAACTACGAAAAATACTGCTGCAGCTATAGCACACGAGAAAGAGCACAGTACGAGAGCACAGAGAAATAGAAAAGACTTTTGGTCTTCATAGATAGACTAAAACTGAAACTATAAAAATATTTTCTCTTTTCCTAAGAATCCAAAAGACACGTGCGGAATAATCCCAGCCAATGAGCGGATACGCAAGAGTGTTTGCGTAGCGCGGGGGTGCCATAAACCGTACTTAACTCCAAACCCGTGACGCAAGGCTCGGTAAAAATTTCCAGATGTGAAAATTTCCCTAAGTAAATTCTGCCAACCATTTTTTCCACTAACATCGAGGGTGAAACCTTCTCTATAAGTATTTTTACGGTTAAAATTAAAATGCAGACGCATTTTACGTGTATGTTAAACTTTCCTGAATTCCACGTCCGTTGTGTAAAGTAGAGGTATCTAATTCCTCTCTTAAACTGTCTTCACGTATGTTTCAAGGATAATTAGCCAGAATTTAACATGAAAGAGACCAATCGTAAGACTTCGTATCACCAAATAGACAGCGAAACTGCATTCGGGGATACCACGGCGGTGAGTCGGAACGCGCCGCGCTTACGAAAAATCGACTTAACTCCCAAAACAGCACCTGAATTGAAACTGTTTCTTCGGATTCCACATCTAGATACTTCTGACTATGACGTAGTATAAGAGACTCGATGCATTAGGGCCGTTTTCCTATTTATGTTCCTTACTTTATCTCGAAAATTGTCCGAAAAAGGTGTCCGCCATTTTGTTGCTTTAAATGAGCAATAACTCATTTTTGTAAGCGGTAATTGCAACCAGTCGATAGATAAAGAATTATTGTAGATCATTGCATCGTTGTTTCTTCCAAAAGTATTTATTTAAACCCTCCATAAAACGCAAACTTGAACGTTTATCCGAAAAATTCGCGACTGCCCATTTCTTTGAAAATGGTTCGAGTTTGACGCCATGTATCTTTTTAACTCGTAAAGATATCGAAAAACGACAAACGGGAACATAAAATTCAATCTATTCTTAATATATATGCGAAGTTTCAAAACCCGCACTCAAAAAAACCATTTTTGGCCTCTTGGCCAGCTTTTTTTCGATTCCAGCCCACTGCGCGACGTTGCAATTCTTTCTCTCTGGTCGTAGTTCTACCGGCGGCCGCACTAGGCGCTGTCAAAAATTTGCAAATGTCTTGTCCAGCACTGTACTATTTGTGAAAAAATATATGGATGACTTCAGTGAGAATAGTTTAAGTCATACATATCAAGCTAGAAAAAGATGTGATTTGGATGTTATAAGCAGTAGTTATACAGTGAATTTGAAAGGACCAAGAGCAATGGCAATAAAACCTTTTTTAAACACTTATAAAAGCCAAGACTAGTACAAATTTTGTACAAGATTTCTTTATAAAAACTTTTTAAACATCTCCCTGTGAATATAAAAACAAAGGGAATTTTCTGATTTTAAAAAATTGTGTATCCAAATTTCTGATCACCCAATGTTTTTGCATCATAAATCAATATTTAGAACTTAAAAGGATATAATTTTTTACAATGTATTTTGTGCCGTGGTATGTAAATGTTTCAGTATTGTTTTTTCATATCTTTACATTCTTGTATTTTCATTAATAGTTCTAATCCTGGATGTGTCCTGGACAAATAAAAATATTATTATTATTCAGGAGAAGTTCCTGCTTTTATCGTTGTCCTCAATGTGTAGGGGTTTTCCCTTGAATCTTTAGTTAACTTACTTAACTAAAGATTACTTACTTACACTTAAAAGTAGGCCTTTAAAAATTACTTTGTTTTATCTTTCTTACAGATAAATTGGTGTTTACATACATAAATCAGAGCAAATGACTTCCCATGAATGTTTCTGAAGCTGGAATATTGAGGGCTAATATCTTGAGGAGGACTACCAACAGTTGATTCTTTAAAAGTGGTGTCTCATGATGCTTTTAGTAAAACATCATGAAAAGACTTCCATTCTGTTGGCTTCCCTTTTCTTCTCAACTCTCAGCACTGGAATACAAACAATTGGTAATATCATCATCACTAGCCATTATGACTTCAGACCTCCAATTATCTCTATTCTGAGCTTCTCTTTCTCATGTTATCTCTGAATATTTTATGTGAAACATTGTAAAAGAATAAAATAAATTATTACATGGAAGAATTTTTGAATGAGCTGGATTCAAATCCAGGATTATTTTGGTTAAGTTACAACAAATTATCAAAGTCAAATATATCATAGAATATTCAACAAAAGGTAAAGGTAAAAATATAAATCTTAATGTTGTTTCATTAAAAAGTTAGAATCATGTAATCTCTTGAAAACCCAGATTTAAATTGAATTATCCTTTATTCCTATTATTACACTTGTCTTGTGAAACTGCCAAATCTATGAAAGGACAGCCTTAGTTACAATAAAAAGTAAATGCTTCAATTTCTAGTCCAAATATAGTTTTCCAAATTAAAACAGTAAAATATAATTTGCATTACATCAGAGAACATTTTTGGATTTTCACTATACTGAAGAAGTGCTTTTGTTATCAGTATAAAATTTCTTATGATGAGAAAATTGCATCCTAGATGACTTTATCTGTCAGATGACTGATTGAATAATTGCCAATTTTAGTTTCAATGAAAGGATTTAATGTAGAAAGATGAGTGGACCAATGCCACCTCAAATAATAATAAAAATACTTTATTATATCCCTGCCTATATTATGCATAAGTTTAAGTTTTGATGTCACATATAATATAATAAGATTTAATAAATGTGTGTAAGTATGGCACAGGCCAAAACTTCTTATTCAAACCAGGTCCATTGATTAGTGAGCGCTGCCCGATTGCATTTTACATCCTAAGCATGGCCCAGCGCAACACTTTTTCAAAATTGGTCCACATTCTGTATAGCATGCTGAGATTTCAATGCTTTTAAATGTTTTTCATTTTTTATTTCTTTCAAATTTCAACAAAGATAATTCAATTCAAAATGTACGTGAAACAATAGTATCCTAAACTTCCTAAATAAAAAATAAGAAAATGTAAGAGTCTGAAAAGTAAGCTACTAAGAAGTTTCACTTCAAGTCTCAGTAATAAAAATATAGATAACTAAAAATACAGTAGGACACAACAATATCAAACCAAAATATACTGAACAGGGAAACATGGCAACAACTGTGACATCTCATTTATGGAAACTTAAATGAAAGATTGAGTGATATAAATTTTATAATTAAATATTAATTGATTAAATATTATATATAAATAGTATTTTTTGCCAAATATGATGCATTACTTAAAGTATACACTAGGGAAGATGCATACAGGGAAACCACAATAATTTCATTTAAAGCAACATTTAACCATTGTTTTTTAAGCATGAATTAAGCCCAATAATATGTATCCAAGGGGATTTGGGATGATATGATCAGGCTCAGCTTTGAAGATGAACTCTTGAGCCCATGCAGACCTATGATGGCATTATATTCCCTTAATTTTAAATCCCTAAATTAAAATACCTTGTTAATATTATTTCAATGTCCTTTCCACATGTACTTGCCAATAATTAGCAAACTTTTCAGAATCAGAGAGGTTGGTGGACACTTGGAGGTGCAATGAAGAAGTGAGGCATGCATTAAGGGAAGGTGGAGAAGGAAGGCTTAGGAGAGAGGCTAGCAAAAGGGAGCCTTGGGAAGTGCTAGAGGATGTATGGCAGAGGATAGAGACTGAGAAGGCACGGCAGGAAAGAGAAAGGGCTGAAAGGATACCAAACATATTCAGCAGGAGGAAGAAGGGAAAGAGAAGAAGGAAGCCCAGAGCTATCCCAACCACAGTTGTTCGACCTTTGAGATCAGCTCCAGGAGTTGATGCATTTATAAATAGGATCTCCTTGGGGGCGATGGAGGTGTCTTCTCCCTCAGGATGCACCTTTGGTAGGTTGTGGATTCCTTATCTCTTTTAACTTTATTTCATGGTTATGCAGCTACCAAGAATTTGAGAATTCCTTTATTTTATTTTAGTGCAGAAGATATTGTGGCTATGCTTTTTATTAGAATGTTTATCCTGCTTTTTGAAAGAGGTACATAGACCAAATTTTTGGCATGCCTTACCTGACATTCTGTTTCCAAGCAATTCACCATAGGGTACCATCTGCTATGCAGGTTTTCTGCAGACTATAATATATAATTTCTTTTCCACTATTTGTACTACATAATGTATTTAATTCATAGTGAAGCATTCTTCAGCATACTACTCTGTACCATAATTATTGTCATTATTTGTGCAGGTTCATTTGAACTGGGTTGACTACATTTTAAGTATTGCATAATTCAAAATCTCACTATTCAGAACATTGATAGTTCTTAAGGTAATATTTTCTATAATTTCTAATTAATATGTATACTACTCAGCATCTCCGAAAATGATCATATGATAATAAATCATATGATCACAAATCTGAAAATATGATTTTTGTAATGAAAGAAGCATAATGCCTCAAACAAACAATAAAATATTGGATAATTTATTCTGTGGATTTGCTAATTTGCTAAAACACTCAAATTACTGTTTCATTGCTCATGATACTATGAATATGGTAATTAAAAGTTTGTTCTTTAAATTCTATAAAAGTCTGTTGCTCTATTGCTGCAACTCTCAATTCACTGTTCTTTATCTCCCTGTCATGTATGAAATCCTGCCACAAATGGTACTTAGAGAAAGATTTAATGAATTTGGAAGGTTGCAGGAATGCAAATATTGTGAATTAGCTAAAGCTAAATGTCTGAAACATTTCTAGACATGCATACATTTGAGAAAAAAAATTATATATATATATATTTTTTTTTTGAACAATACTTATTCTTGTGAACTTTCTTGTTCTATTTGCTTTCCAAAAAAATATATTGTTCTGGCGATGGAAATAATAGCTGAATAGAAACGCAATATGTAGTATTCGGCTAAATAGAAAACGGTTTAAGATTACATAGAGCTTTTTCATTTATACGATAGAATTTCAATTGTTTGATTAGTATTTAACTGTAAAATGATTATGGTGACATATTAAATTTCATAGTTAAAATAGCTATGTAGATAAATTTATAAATAATTTTATCCAATTAGTATTCTGTCAAATCTTTCTATGGCCATTACTTGTGTAGAAATGCATTTTTCGAAGTAAAAGTCAAATACAACTAACATTTTACAATAAGACAGAAAAAATTGACAACGGGCATATTTTTAAATTCGCTAATCTGATGAGTTATGGATCCATCCATGAATTTAAAAACGTGCCCAACATGATGTTGCGTCCAACAAATTTCGAAGGTATTTTTTTTTTCTAAAGAAAAACTTCACAAAATATAGTTACATAAATCTTATTATCGGTGATTTTTTATCATGAAAATATCATATTGTGTTTATAGTATTTATTTATAGTTAACGTTTCCTTGGTCCTCTTCCCGTTAATTTTCAAAAAGGCTGCATAAGCTGCGCTCGTCTCAGGCAGCTATTTTGGTCGCTGCGACCCTGCCAACCGCTGCCAACCTACCTGTGGACTTAAAAGTCCACAGAAAGAATCACTAACAACTTTAATTTTTAACAATTATTATGTTTTATTTGTTTTTTATTAGCTCGAAAGTTTACGTGGCCGAGAACCTAATCCAAGTTGATGGTTTTACAACAATTATGTATAATTTTACGAATTCATTGCATATAAATTAACATGAAATGATTTGACTCTAAGAGAAGATGCTAAAAGTTGCCGGTTGAATGTAATTACTGTTGAAACAAGCGAAGATACATCTGAAATTAATACAATCGCAAAATAATGCTAGGGTCGGAAGGAGATATCATCAGAATAATACAAAGAAATTAATTATGAAACTAAGGAACTTGAAGGATCCTCTTTTTTCTCATCTATCTCTTTTGATTTTCAGAAAGAGGAGACTTTGCTCAGCCCAAGGCCAAGGTGACCGTTGTTTTTAGAAAGATAATGGTGAGTGGACAGGTGCAATTAAAAGGTCGTCTGCATGCCACAGAGGAAAATAGTTTTGTAAAGGGCAACATAGTATATGCAGAATGCGATATGAAGGCTTGGGTGAGAGACTTGGCGGTGACTGTAATAGTATATCCCGTGAAGGAGAACAGAAGAGAAGGTGCCCAGCCAAGAGAAAGCACATCCTTGGGCAGTCACTTTGGAAACTGGAGAGGAAACAATGCCAAATGTAGGCAATTATCCACTACTCTATATTTAATCCTATACTTATTTAAAGGTAGGAAAAGCAGTTTAGAAATATCAAAGAAATGTATCTACTTTTAGTCTTTTAAGATGCCCTTGCTTAAGACTCTATTTAGCTTATCTATGTGGCATTCTCCTGGTCCCTGCCACACAAATTACATGGTAAAAATGATGCTTAAGAAACTTTGATACCCTCTTGTAATGAAGAGTTTTCCAATCCTCAGATGCCTCTCAATCTGCCACGTCATTCAACTAAAATTTTCTTGCATTATCTCTGTACCTTGCTTTGTTTCCAAAGAAGACATATTTTGGATGAGCAATTTCGTGAGGAGAGAATGAAGATATCATGAAGCAGTCATCCCACTGTAAGAGCTAATACTAAGTCTTCTTCGTCCATCTCAGAGCAGATTAAAAGTTCCTTTTGCTCCAATACCAAGTTCCAATATCAATAAAACAGAGTGGCAGAGATTTGTTTTGTGTACATAGTCTATGATGCCCACTACAGTTTTAAAATTTGTTATTCTTCCTTAACTGTCTATTTGGTAAAAATTGTTTCATTGCCAGATGAAAATTGACCAGAATTAAGTAACTGAGAGAGATGCTATTTTCTGAGTCAACAAATCCTTGCCATCTGCACTCACAATACATGAAATTATCTTCCTACTAATGACCAAATTATCTTCTTTATTTTCATTTCTCTTTGTTTTCCTTCTTCTTATTTACAAGCATATACTTGGTAAAGCTGTTGAAAAGTATCATATAATCTGTAAAGTACCCCTTTGTGCAGACCAACTTCTTGCTATCAAACTCCATTTATTTCCTGCAGAATATAATTCCTCAATTTCCTGCTCATATCTCTATGAATTGGATGATTTTATTTTTTCCATTGATAAGAGAAAGAAGGATCTTTTATTTACTTAGGTCTTAGTTATGTTCATATTAGAGCTGATGTTATGAATGCTGCTCATTTTATTTCTCACATAGTGGGTCAGTCAGAATTTCAGCATCTTTCTTCACAGCCATCTTATATTATTATTATTGTTGCATAAAAACCACCTCCAGTGGCAGTGAGAAATTTTTATATGCATTTATACATAATCAAGCAGCTCTTATTATTAACAACACTAATATCAAGTTAGTATAGAGACAAAAAAATACGAGGGTGGGTCAATAAGTCCGTGACCTCGTGAATTTCCCGACTATTAACCTGAAAATTAATCCTACTCTATTCAAGAACTATCTTTTAATGGGTAAATGGCAAATTTCTAGATTGTTATGTTATTTAGTTTGTGTTTTACAGCCCATGAAATGAAATAATTACGTGAATTTTCGAAAATAAGAAAAAAGCGAATTTCGCGTACTCTTTAAGTGTCATTTTTTCCGAAGAAAACCATAATTAAAATCAAAGAAAAGCTAGATAAATACAATGTGGACTCTGCACCATTGATTTAAAAGGTAAAAATGTGGTTTACTGAATTTCTTTATGATGGCAGAGGCACAAGTTACGCCGGACGTTCTGGACGCTCAATTGAGGTCTCCGCAACAGTAACAAAGGAAAAATCCATGATATTGTGTTGGCCCATCGGAAATTGAAAGATCGTAGAGGTCATAGGCATATCATATAGCTTGGTTGTTTCGATTTTTACTGATCATTTGGGTATGAGAAAGGATTGATGCCGCGTTTGCTCTCAGTTGACCACGAAAGGTGGGTGTGACAACTTCAAAAGTGTTCTTGGCGTTGTTCAAAAGAAATCCAGATGACTTTTACGCCATTACATACCTAGAGAAGGAACATGGAGACCAAGACAACACACCGGAGACCAAGCAGCTGTCGAAACAATGGATTCTCGGGGATAATCGCCGCCGAAGATGACCTAGGTGTATCTGTCAGGCAAAAAAGTCATGGCGACAATATTCTGGAACCCACGTGGTATAATTCACATTGATTACCTCCAAGAGGGAAGAACAGTAAATTTAGAATATTATTCAGACTTATTGGAGTGTTTCAATCCATAATTAAATGAAGAACGACCACATTAACCAAAAGAAAGTGCTCTTCCATAAGGACTGTGCAAACTCAACACATGCAGGAATTGCACTCTTAGCATGAATACAGACTTCCATACCCGCACATTTTTGCAGGCTTTGTATCCATATTTAGTCAATATCCTTATCTGGTCCATATCCACAAAAATTTGTTAATTGTCCGACCCTATCCGACTTGTAAGAACAAGTTGTGATCCACAACTTTTTGTGCTATTATCTGCAGGTCAGGGTTTCCAACTTCAGCAACAACTCAACTTCAACAATCTTCATAAGAAAGTCTGAAATAATAAATATAATACTCATCAGACTGGCCACTAGGACGTCAGGACAGTTTACTAATAATTGTAATCAGTTACAATTTGCTTCTCATAGAATCTAGGTTTCATCTCAACAAAATTTTGAACCATTTGAATTTATTATAATGCTGTTTATGATTCTCTCTCATATAAGGTTCTTTCATGTTTTTTCTTTTAAAGATTGCACTAAAGAATCTATCTGGACATGAACTATTGTGGCATGAGGTAGCATCTGGCTAAGGAAGTGTATTATATTATTTACACTGTATAATAATGAATATGGTGTATTGTTGCATAGCATAATTTATCATCTAAGGTACTCATCAGTAAGTAGTATCTCTGAGTAAAGTTATCAGAGCTGAGGCTAATCTTCCCAGTAGGAAGCAAAAGGGATCTCTTTAAGGTGAAGAGACCCGACTTGCAGATATCTGCACAAGAATTGGGTCAGACAAATTGTTCTTGCAGGTCGGATTGGGTCAGATAATCAACAAATTTTTGTGGATACGGATCAGATGCAGATATGAAGCCTGAGAAAATGGTTCAAGTGTGGGTATGGAAGTCTGTATTCATGCTAAGAGTGCATTTTCTACAAGATGGTCTGTTTCTTCCAGTCCATCCTTGGCCAGTTTGTTGCCTCCGTGTTCTCATGCTTGTTTCAAGTCATGCTTTCTAGTATTTTATCCACTCTCAACATATATCTCACTTTCTTCTTCCTTGGCACCATAGCTAAGAGCATAAGGGTTCATGACCAATGTTTGGTTTTGCTGATTGTTCATCTTTTACTTATGCAAAGAAGGCAAGATCTCTCATAAGATGATAGATTTTGGCCACAGATGAGACAATCATCCAGTTTGATCTTAACATAGTGCAGTTGTGTTGCCCTCCTTTATTGCAAACATTTTTCATTAATTAGTTAAAAAAGGATTTCCAAGGATATCTGTATTTCTTTAAAGTGAAGTAATGCTATCAAATCTAGTAAATGTTTCTTTTGCTCATTGCCATAATTTTGGATATCCATCCAGTGCCTCTACATTTCAACCATTTGATGGTAAGTCACTTTGATATTCAACTTTTTTTGTTAACAGAAGCATTTAACATCAGTAAAACTGCTAGAAAAAAATTAATCTAAATGAACTACTTCAATCGGTTTTTAAGTTTATGTTTGTTGACCAAGAAATGGAAGTGCATAGGCTCTGTCATCCTCTGATTGCCTCATTGTCTAACAATAAGAAAGAAAATGCTGGGTTCAGTTCACAGACTCATTTCTAATTTTAAATAATTTATTCATTAGGCAAGTGTCTTAGAAAAAAGAAGTAAATTAGAAGTTAAGTTATTTGGACTGGATTCTGGATCTATAAGTTAGTCTAAAATCTTTATTAGTGATATTAGTTTGATTTGGATTAGTGGATTTATTTGGATCAAACAGAAAGATATTTTTCTCTTGAAGGATACTGTAGACTTTTTCAGCAAATAATTAGTAACTTTTTGATAATTTTTCGTCAAAATAAGGACATTTTCAGTGGCACAAACCACACTTCAACAATAATTAAGAGCAGAACAGCAGACAATTAATGAAGAGCAGAAACTATATTTAGTTATATCAGTACAATCAGACGCCCTTCTTTGACTCAAAAGAAAGTCCCGCCAGTTGTAATTCATTCCTGCACTAGTTTCATAGTTTAATAAGCACCATGTAGTAACATTTTCTGTTATCTTTGATTGTATTCCTCATTGCATACTTTGTTGTGATCATTGTGTAAGTGCCATGCCATTTTAAAGAATTATTGATCATTTTAATTCTTCATAGATGTGGCTGAAGATATTAATCTTATCGTATGCAAGTTCTGCTTGCAGGTGTCAGACAATTAGTTCTTGAAGGTCAGATCGGGTCTGACAGTTAACAATCTTTTGTAGATGTGGATTGGATACAGATGTGTCATACGGATACATGTCAGGTGTGTATTTGAAAATATCTATGCAGATCTCTGGTAGTACCAATGCAATAGTGAACTGGGATATAATATTGTTTTACCAAGTGGTATGTTGGCTACATTTTCCAATATAATACAAAAAATATATTTTTAAAAACCTACTTAATAATCTTATTACATCTATTTATTATTGATTTAACTTAGTGAATTACTTAAGCCACATTCAGCAGTTATACAAAATTAATAAAATTTCTTATTACCATACACACTCATACATAGGTTGACCTTTAAATACAAACATTCCATTAAATGAAAAAGAACATGTGAGGATCTACACATAAGTAAGAGAGGCATTATAAATTACCATTTTACAATTTATATATGGAATAGTAGGTCAATTATAGTAAAAAAGTTGAGATGAAATAATTTGATTGTCTATATAAAAGAAATTGAGAATCTGGCTATCTTTACAGAATCCAAAACTTGCCAATAAAATTTTGCAATCTTGTACATCTTTACTAATAAAATACTACTGGTAAGTTGTGAGATGCAAAGGAGAAAGTTGAAAGGTTTTAATTTGATCTCTTATTACTTAAAAATACAAATTTTAAAATTACCATGAAAGAAACTTAATTTACATGAGTTGTTTTATCATGAATGGTTTAGCCATCAGTAATGACAAAACTCGGGTTCATGACATGTGTATAAAAGAGGAAATTTTTATTGAAAACCTAAGAGTCTACTTATATTTAAAATTGATTTACACTAAAATATATTCATTATATTATGATCTCTTATGACTTTCTCTGCAACTGCAAATTTTTTGTGAAGTATAAAAGTGGTGGGCTGGCCAATAATTTGGGTGCATTAAGATGTAATTGATGCATTCAATTGCAATTAAGATGTAATCAATTGCATTTAAGTCTGTTAAGTTAAATGATTGTTAAAATATTGATGCAACTCATTGATACATAAGGCTAAAGAAATACTTTTCTAGTCTTTTTCGCAGGACATTCATCCAGAAGTTAGTAAAAATTTGTTTTTTTTTCCAATGTAAAGTATTCTTATAAGAGATCTCTGTTGAAACAATAAGTGCTTTATTACATTTTCAATTCCTTTAAGGCTTGAAAAAGACCTCATCTCTTTGTGACAATTAAGCTAAGGTTAGATGTTTTCCACTGATGTTTGACCCTCAGCAATAGGATGGTTATAATGCATAAATTTTCATGTTCTTTCAAAAAACACTGGAAATAACTTGCTATTTTTATTATCTACTGCTTGCCTATATTATTTGCTATGAGAAATTATAATTCTGTAGGGGACTAAATAGATAAATTTCATATTAAGTTACCATTTTCAAAGAGGAAATTGAAATTATCATCATCTTACCCATGAATTTGTGTAAGCCCCTTTTCCTGATAATATTTTATCTCTTACTAGCCAAATAATCTGTTGTCTGCAAATCAATTTATAAATGATAATGTTGACATTTATTTATTCTACATTGCATTAGTTCAAATGAAATTTTTACCATATGTTGTGAATTCCAGTTTAATTTACTTTTAATTATGTTAGAGTTATAAACTCACACTTGTAAAATGTGAGGGTGCATATACCTACAAAATATTTATCATTACTCTTATTAATGCATATCTTTTTACATTATTTGTTGAATTGTTTGAAGCATTTTTTGCAACACATCTTTTGTTGTAGGGAAATGGCCCGCAAGTAGAAGCAGGAGGAACTCTGTCACAGATTCAAGGAACCTCAGGATGGAAGTAGATGCAGTGGTGAGTGGAAGACCAAAGGCACGATTTCTAGGCTGCAGTGAAAATATGCAGATGCTGAGGAAGAAATGGGAATCAGAATTTAAGGTAACATTATTTACAAGAGTTTATGGGATTCCTCACATTTTGGATGATTTCAAACAAAGAAAATTAAGCAATGCTGTCCTAATATATTATCTTTGACCTGTCTTCCAACTGTGTGTATTTCTTTCAGTCCTGAGCATCATCTTTCATCTTACTTTATATTCTGACATATTAAAATGAAACCTGCTTAAGATGTGGTCCTTGTCATCTGAAACACATGGTGTAGGTACCACTTAAGATGATCTGCAATTTGCTTTAGTTATCCTACCCCAGATGCACTGCAACCAACTATAGCAAATGATGTTTCTCAGATCAGAAGTGATTAATCAACCTGTTTCACCATTCTTTCTTTTCTGGCACTTTCTCTCTAAAATGGTTCTTCTTTAGAATTACTAATTTTATGAGAGTAAAATTCCTTTGTTGGAAGATAGAGTGAGATATCTTTTATCAATTTTGTCTCAAGTTAGAATGTAAGATTCACTTGGCTGTGTGTTCTTTAGTCACAATCTCAATTTGTAAACATATTAGAGTGTTTTGTAGGTTGTAGAATGTAGTCTTGAAAATGTCGTAAAGATATTGGAAGACACAATCTAATCTGATTGGCTGAGCAGATTTATTTACTTAGAGTTAACTTACTGGAAACAAAACCTACTAACTAAGACTGAGGAACTAGGCGGAAGACCATCATGGATGCCATTTAAGGTCCAGATGGTCACAGAAGCAAGTGTGTTTACCAAGGCATTGGTGGGCAAAAGGCCTAATTTGGCCCCTCCTTATATCTTTTTCGGAAGGTCCAGAGGGCACCACCAAACACAAGAGGGTGAGGGATCCCAGAGCCAGTGCAATACAACACATAGATAATTTTAACTCTCATCTGTGACTAACTGAATCATTCCTTGCCCTCTGTCCTTCCGACAAAAAGATAACATTTTTGATACTGCTGCTCAAATTTTATTATTATTTACTTTTAGATTGAAAATCAAACGAATGATACACGAATAAGAAGGAAAATAAATTTGGATAATTTTGGTGCTAACATGGTTTCATTGCCAAACAAGCATGATTCACCTTAATCTTGCCAAATTAGAAATATTATGTGCGATTTGATAAAGATGAACAAGAGAGGGATAGACTTGCTACTCTTGGGATACTATCCTGGGTTCATTTTATACACCATATTACATGAGGGCGTTCCCAATATGATATCAACTTGAAATTCAGCATACAGTAAGAAGGGTCTTCACAGAATCTTCATTGGCAGCAATGTCAATGGTAATGGAACAGATATTTTCCCTTTTGATATATGCCTAGGTGAACTTGGGATGTTTTTGCAAGTAGTTCCAAGCCTAATCAGCCAAATATTCACCAGTAAGCTTGTAGTATCCTAGCAACTTTTACTAGTTGTAATGATGTAATTCTTATGTTTATGTACATATGCATGGTAAAAAATCAGACACTCATGAATAGATCTTATATATTGTGGCAATAAATTTATTTAGTGAAACCAATTGAAAGAATGAAATATTTATGTGTATTTTTAAACATATTCATAACCCAATATTCATTTATAGGCATTTTATATACAATTTATAAAAATTATAATATTACAAGTAATAATTAGCATTAATTTTACAAATAGTTATGTATGACAGGCTAATGCAAATTACCAGATAATTTATATATTATAAACAGAGTCATTTCAAGAACTTTCAAACACAAATCAAATTGATTTATTGAAGAGTGGGAAGGAAGAAGGCTTTGGAAATGTATGGTGAAATAAGTATCTGTAAAATTTACAAATAAATTTCTTCTTTAACAACATTTATAATCACAATTGACATTTTTCAAAGAATTTGCAATATTTTCAAATATGTAACTCAAACGTAAGTCCAGTAATCCATTAAATGTTTTTCTTACTGCCATTAGAACTTACATCTTTCAGCGTATCTGGAGGAGGTGCTTAAGTTTTCTATATTATTTATAGATACCCATAGCAATCATTAGGATTGATTCCCATTGCACTGGCTTTACATTTTTCTTTGTCTATTCCAAATACATGTGGTTCATCAATCAACAGATGAATGGAAACACAAGCTCCAGAACTCCAGATTTGGCATCACTTCAACAAGAGGTTGAGGGGTTATTTTTCAATGCCTTTAAACATGCTGCGATTACACATTCTGAAAAAACTGTCTTTCCAATTCTTTCTACAAACCTGGCATTAAGAATGGGATATATTTTATCTTATGGGTGACATCAAAGGTAACTGGTGGATATTTTCTAATAAAATTTCAGCTCAGAAGACTGCAAAAAGGATTTTTGCTATTTATTCATACTCTCTCATTTCCTGAAGTGGAATGAATATGTGACTGTACATATGTACCTGTTTCTGTGGCAATAATGATGGTGATGGTTGTAATAATAATGATTTATTTACTCCTTGAGATCGCAAGACATAGCATGGAACATGTCAACAAATGCATATAATATTAACATGCTATATTCACAAACATTTTCGTAAGTCAGATCAAAGAAAAAGGAAATGAATAAACAAAACACAGTAAAAGTTTTATTAGTAATTCTCAGTTATTTCTATTTCCAAGTAAGTTATCCTAAGTTACTAATGGCTTACAAAAATATGGATATTTGTTTGTGAGGCACTGACTTAAGGAGAGTTAAGAAGAAAGACGGCAGCTGAGGGTATTGATAGATGGTGAGAAAATCGGGAGAGATGAAAGTGGTACTCCTCTTAACTCTCCTATCAAGAATTTATATCTTATTTATTTTATAAATTGCTATGTTTTGCTTGCTGTATCTGGTCCTTTGAAGGCAAATGGTAAGTCTGTAGTAATTTCTCATATGCAATGTGGGCGTGAAAATGCATGTGATTCAACAATTATATTGGTCATTTAGAGTAGAAGTAATACCTCAGGATTTTACAGAATTTTAATTAGTTTTATTATAATTCTCAAGGTAAATTCAAGAATGATATTACATGAATGAATTAAATTATTTCTCCTCTGTTGATGCATATTTCAATTTCATAGGGCCATTATTTTTAATTTAATTTGGAAAAAGAAATGAAGCCCACAAGAGATGGAAATAAACTTATTTATTATAGAAGCCATATTGAATTGTATGGTGTCAAAACTGGCATTGTTAGATCCAGGGTGAAAGTGAAGAAAGGTCCTAGCCGAGAGAGCCTTTTTGGGCATTCAGTGCAGCCTATAAATATTAGAATTATTTTGCTTCTCAATCTTGCCAAGTGAAAATGAAGGCCCCTTTAGTTCACTCATCAAATAATTGTTTTTGCAAATATAATTTCAATGTTAGACTTCTTCGTAGGCCAAATGCAATTCAAGAGCGACTTGATGGCCTCGCTGAAGTGACCAAAGATAAATGCAGACTTCTGACAGATAAAGGTTTCCCACTCCAGCCTTGCTAATCTACAAGTAAAATAATTCCCACTTTGACTTTAGAATTTATGAGAGCATTAAACAGTAATGGTAGCAAAAATTTTATTATAGAATACAGTGTTGTTATAATAAGATTTATATATAATAACTTTAACAATAAATAAACTGTTACATTTAGTGGAAAAAGGAATCCTCATTTTTCAGGTTTTTTACATTCGTATTATTTTTGAAACTTTGAAAGTGAAGATAATATTTCAAAAGAAATGTTCATAATATTTTCTCAACTGTACAATTTCTTCCAATGTTGTGGTACATTTGCATTTATCATGTCACAAAGTGGTTTGTTTTTCAAATGTAATATTCGGAAATGATCGAAATGAATTTTAACCTTGCTGAAGAAAGTGTTTTGGTCTTAATCCTTTCCTTACCGAAGTGAGAAGAACGTGGCATGGTAGTTCAGTGGTCAGAATATATTCTCAGAAAGTGGAAACCTTGGTTGGAGTCTAGTCACTATTTTTCACTTCTTGTACAATCTTAATGTTCAGAAATTAAGAGAACTCAGAGATAAAATATGACTGAAGAAAGATATTGTTTCACTGTAGAATGAACAATGACCAAATTAAGTAGCTATGGAAGACACACACTGTGTGCAAAAAGCAGAGTGGTTTTTAAAAATATGGTGAAAAGGCAACCTACATCCCGCTCATCATGTGGTGTTCACTTGGTCCCCTGAAACTCATCTAAAATGGGTTTTATTGTGCATAAAATGAAAGAGTTTGCTATTTAAATTTCCTCTCTTTTCTAATGTTTTATAGACAATATAGATAGGATTGACCTTAAAACAGATTCTATTTTTCCTTTACTAATTATTTATAATACAGCCATACCCATGATATTATTTTCGGGAACCATTAAGAAGCGGTTTTCTCAAACAAACCTTGGAAGGCATCGTGAATTTCTCCAATCATGTCCATGGTCAGCATACTCCTTCCAAATCGGGCAAATGCTTTCCGATTGCACTCTCTAGTAAATCTGCATGCCGCATACGCTGCAACTAAAGTGGGCTCATCTTTGAGCTCTGCTCTGGTTGCCCACGAAAGAAAGACGCCCATCGCACCTGCAAGCACATCACCTTGCCCTCCGCACCTTCTGCCGCTCCCACTCGACTCGCACACCCGCACTTCTCCCGCCGGAGAAGCCATGTAATCCTTTTGTCCTTTTAACACCACCGTCACCCCCAATTTCTGCGCCAGTTCGTTCACCGTGGCCACACCCAGTTCATTGGCGAACCGTCCGAATTCGACCACATTGGGGGTGAGGACCGCTCTTCCCTTGGGCCACGAGGCAACCAATCGTGGTTCTTTGAGAACCATCCACAACCCATCTGCATCGACCACTAAAGGAAGACACAAGTCCCTCGCGACCCTCACGATGGAGGCAGCAGATTCCAGAACTTTGGGATCCCTTCCCAATCCGGGTCCTAACACTATCACATGAAGACGAGGGAGCCAATCTGCCGCTATCGTCGCGATGTCTGCAGATCCGAGAACGCCATGCACTATGGCTTCTGGGCCGTAACACTTGAGCACTTGTCCTGCCGACGGAGTGCTGAAGATGTGCGCCAAATCTGCTCCGCAGCGTAGAGCAGTCATTGCAGCGTAATGAGGGGCGCCGGTGTACTCATCGCAGCCTCCCACTACTCCCACTCTGCCCGAGTCACCCTTGTGACCATCCAGGCGCGGCATGCATGCACTCAATTGCTCGCACCACAAGTCGCCTTTCTCATCGATAAGGGTTGCCGATTGCTTTGGAGTTCCCATTCTGAAGGCTCTCCCCAGGTGTAGAAGCTTTGTTATCGTACGTCCAAGACGACTCTGAAAAGGAATTTCGAGTATTTTGAAATGTTCACACATTTAGGGTGTAAGGAGTTGCATACCTCACTCTACTGATTTAGATCAACTCTCCTTGATGCAGGAATTTAACTTTTCTGTAATTTAATGAATTTCATGGGTAAAATTAATCATTATTCTACCTCTTTTATACTTATGAAAAATTTATGAGTACACAATGGGAAATTAGTTAATAGGAATTTCAGGGGACCAACTGACACGTTTCGTATAAACCGATTAATGTAAAACTAATATCAAATGCCTACCGTCTCTTTATGTTCGCTTATACATTAAAGAGTATCATGAGTATACGTATATCTAGTCGGTAATAAACTTGTAAACTTAATTCAAAGAATTTTAATTGCTTAAGCTCAATTGTATATCAATTAACTTAAATATATCAACAAAAACGAAACGCTACTTGAAAGAGAATGATAATTTTTGTTGACTGAAATCCCATAAAAAATGCCGCTTTGTGATATACGAAGAATTTTTTGGTAGTGAGTTTAGGCCTTTGTTCAAGTTTTGAAAAATTTTTATTCTCGCAGACTGTCATGGGAAACCAATAGCAGATAAGTCTCTCGGTGAAAATATTTTTGCTTGGTTATCAATTTTAAGGTTTTGTTAATTTTATTAAATTTATAAAATATTCATTTTATTATGCATAAATTATTGCAAAAATACGCTCGTTTTAGCTGATTCGGAGATGGCGTTCCTTTCTTTAGTCTCTGAATTCCTTTCTTAGCTATCTATACTGAATGAATACTTGTAAAAAAAATCGTAAAACTGTATACTACTAACACTAATCGAATTCGGCAGACCGATTTGTCAAGAACGACGAACCCCAAAGCCCCAGATCCTAACTATAAAAACTTCATACATGCATTTGATACTCTAAAAACAAATTTTTAATCGCATTGCTCAACACAATCTAAATATCGCTACTTTCATACATTGAAATGTTTTATAGATCCATGTTTTTCTTATTAGGGGTCATAATACTTGTCATCCCTTCTAGACTGACTTGAATCAAAGCAAACTGTGATGAGATTTCAGTTTCAATTACATCTTTTTCAAGATATTCATTCTCTGAAACACAATTGTGATCAAACCTAATACTAAATATCTCACCGTTGCTAGCATGTCAGGGCTTCTCCTTGGAAAACAGAGCTCCTTCCATTACCCGAAAGTATAATTCTTCGACTCAATGATTGTTAACTGTGACTACAACAGTCTCCCGATCAACTGGGACTCCTCATAATAAGTTATCAAGAGTCTGAAAAATCGGCGAATCTTCGATGATCTGCCACCTACTGAAGTGCCCGAGAACTATGAAAGCGTATTCTTTTATTTTAATGTTTATAAGAATTCTAGCGGGTATTTTGTATGGAGTCGTCCGAAAAACAACCCAAACCATAAGTAAGAATTCAAACTATGTCTAATTCATATTTGTTTTATTGCTAATTACGTTTGTCTCATCGGGTTGAATGTGATCCTGAAGAAGTGAGATATATTGAGTTTACAGAATGAAGGAGTATTTGTGAATATGAAAGAATTGTCAGAAATTAATGATATATCTGCAAGTCAAGGAAAGAATAAATAAGTATTATATGTAGAAGAAGTCGGTAGCGCGCTTATCTGAAATGTGAAAGCGTGTGCTTGAATATGTGTGCTATACTCACCCTCAGATCTCTTCAGTCTATGAAGCTACACTACTCACTGTTTTTTATTATACTCTACTTCTTATTATTTAAGTGTGTGCTGTAATCATCCTTCGAAGTTATTTTTTTCTCCTATAGATAGAATACGTTGATGAAGTATGCAAGCAACTTTTGCTTTTATTATACATATTGAAAATCAGTAAAATCCAATAATTTTGGGATTATTTCCTCAAAGTATGTATTGAACAAGGTTGGTTTTAGATGCTCGTACAATAATCACTAATAAATATAAATTTGTGTATTGAGTAATTTAAACAATTTTGGATTTCTTATCTATTTATAATGATAATATTCCACTCCAGCAATCCAATAAATTGTGTCAATAAATACTTCATTTTCCATCTTAACCTCTGTATTTCTTTCACCACATTCTCAGTCAGAATGATTTACTCTCAATTCTTTCAGAATCCATCTAATTCCATTCCAATTAACACATTAGAAGTCCTATCTCCACCAGTTAGGTCTTAATAGTTGGTTGGCCTATCTGAATTCTTTTATCAACTATTTAGGCATTCATTTATTTGTTTGATTAAATGATCATTATTTTATCCATGTATGATTAGTTAGGAAATGGAAATAAAATACTTAAACCAACTTAAATTTCTTCCCTATGACATGTATGTTACTGATGTATTATGAATTAGATGCAATGCAAATAGCCATCATCTGCCAAATGTGACGAAGTCTGTATGAAATAGACTTCTTTAATCAATTAAATCGATTACTCTTGATGCATTTAAATATATTGCCAAGTTTTAAGGGACAAGATCAAATGACTTATATCTAAAGCTATCTACCATACTTGCTTTCTGAAGGCATAATCTTATTATTAATTCCAAATAAAAAGGAAAGAAAACAAGGTTCATCCCTCTAGAAACACTATTAAGCGTTCCTAAAACATGATTATGCTGCAGAATACTTGCTCAGAAACTTCAAAAGTCTGTACGCTTTTATTCTCTGAAATTGAAGATATATTTTAATATACAGATACATGTATGTATATGTTATGTTTTCACATGAGTGTTGCAAAAACAATATACATACATAGAAAGATTTTATTCATTTCATAAATTTCTAAATGTTCTTTGAAGACCATAACTCAGTCATTGACACTAAAGCAAATTATTGCCCTCATTTTCTATAGGCTCAATATCTCTTTACATCAAAATGTAAGATTCTATCAAAAGAGAACTAGCTAACTGACCAGAGCATGCCCTAAATATTATTTAATTAGTCTTTTCCTTAACCCTCTTATTTAGATCTTGAATCATTCATTCTTGCTGACATCATCTGGTTGTACATATTGAGAATATCTAGTTCAAGGTACTCAACCTTTTTTGGTGCCCAAGGGTGTTTCAGAAACTGAAGGAGGCACCACATAACATTTCTTTCCAGGGTGATATTCGGACCATCCCTAGCCAATACTATCACTTTACAAGTTAACCGTTAAAATTAACTTCACTCTATCCCCACTAGTGAAATGCCAAGAAAACTGTTGTAGCAAATAAAAAATATCTATGCTTGGCATGCACTGTTGCTTCAGACACCAGATTGAGTATCAAGTTCATTAGGAAGGAGTGTTCACACTGGGGCACAGGACATGCATTGTGTGGGGTGATGTTCATACTGGAGCAACTTTGCAAATCATCTCCTGCAATGTATTGCTTGAAACAAGAAATAATACAATCTCTTGGTAGAGTTCTACTGAATTATTTCAATTATGCATGCAACATGTTTTGTCTTAATGAAACATTGTCGGGCTCCTTGATAGTCCTAAATTTTTTGTGGTATAAAAAGCAAAGAAGACAATTTTACCCCATTTGGGTCTGCCAAAAACAGCATTATGGTTATCATATATATGGGATAAGTTCAATTTCCTTCGTGTACGAGAAAGAAAATTATCAATTAGTTTTTCTGAAAATCCATTACTTTTGGCTATTTGCTTGATTATTAACAAAAATTTTTTCTTTGGATCCCCTTCTTACAAAATTAGTAAAATACTTAATATTCATAACCTTTGACCTGCTTTTTATACCATGCAAAATTTAGGAAATTTACTTTTCAAAAACAAAAACAAAATTAACATCAATCAAAAATCAGGGGTTCACAAAATTGATTGTAATACATGTGGGGCTATTTATATTGGGCAGACTTCAAACATTTATACAGGAACACAAAAAATGTTATCTAAACAATATGTCAGATTAACTTTAATACACCTCATTCACATTTTGCTTCACACCTATTAGAATTAAATCTCCACTCAGATTCTCACCATAATTATTAAACTGTCAAAGTAAAGGCATTAAGCTTAATTACTTGGAACAAATCACTCACATTATAAGTATGAATAACCACTTATATCATTGTTAACCTTCTACCTCCCCTCCTACAACCAATTAATTTTAACTTTCCTTAACCCACTCCCTCCCCCCCTTCTTTTTTGTTTTGCTATTTATTGTCTTCAGTTTTGCTATCAGGAAATGTCTCATTGAGATGAAACATGTTGCACATATAATTAAAATAATTCGATACAACTTTGCCAAGTGATTGTATTATTTCCTGTAATGGAGCTCTACCAAGTAACGGCTACCTCAATTTATAATGCATTGCTTGTTGCACAGCATGCTGATCAGTTGATGATTTTCATTTTAAGATATCTGAATATATGAAGACCTCTTCCATTAGCAAATTCCTCCTCATCATAATCATGATTGCACCTGGATATCTGAGATTCTCATCAGCTATTTATCATATCATTCTAGTGTGAACCACTGACATGCTGCTCATCAAACATTATTTACAATACGTTTAAGTTTTGCTTATTGCCCCTGTATGAATGCCTCCTTCCACTTTCTTCTTTTTCTCATCCTGCAATTATATTCATCATTACATCCTATTTCCATTTCTTAATGAGTGAAATACTCTTCTTTTGATCTGTCATTTCCTTTTGTCTTGGCTGTAATAACCACTGGCCTTGGTTAGCATTTTAGTTGCGCTATCACTTGGACCCCAAGGTCCCGGGTTCAAATCCCAGTTCACCTGGGAATAGTTGTGTGTGTTGTCCATATATTGCTGTACAACTGAACATGTTCAGTACATCATATCTTACAACTCACTTTTTGTGTATAACATTCTAGATCAATTTCTAGTTGTATCATTACCATAAAATATGATAGAGAAAGAATAAACTTCTCTCAAATTTTCATCAAATCATTCAAATTTCTTCAATCAAATCATCTTCTCACAAATTCTTCCAATTTTCATTTTGATAAAGATTATTAAGTTGAATAAATTTGCTTTTAGCAAATTATAAATACATATTCACACCTCGTGGTTGGCTTGACTCAGTTTTAACCTATGGATAATAATTATTACTTGTTAATGAGATTATTTTGTTCCCATAAGGAAAGCTGTTGTTTTTGACAAAACAAATAAATCAAATTGTGTGAGCATAATTTATTAAATTGGTAAGATTATTGAAATAGCAGATGATTATGCTTATTTTGGTATGAATTAAGGATATCTCTCAACAACACGCTATGAATAAAGATCAAGGTCATCATTATAGAATATATATTTAATTTTCATGATTATGACCTCTATTATAAACTCTTCAAAACATTCTCACATTTAATATGAGTAACTTTTAATAAGTATTTTGCTTTGTAGAGCAGACTTAACACCATGGATTGGAAAAGGGTATTTCTTTGGATTTTAGAAAAGGGGTATTTTAAAAACCTAATTCAGCCAATTAAGTATTCTACAATAAAAAACTGACCTTTCCTCATCTATTATTGGAAGTCTTAAAAATTCAAAGAAGTGCTATGAAATGATGAAATAAAATAATGAATATGCAGCTAAAAGCATGAACTCTCCATACTTAACTGCCAGAGATTATTTAAAATCAACCAAAAGATGAAGGGAAAGCTTGAACAACCAAATGATCATACATTAGGTGAGGAATTTCCTCAAGGAAATCATAAGCTGGTATGCTTCCTTAGAGAGGATAACTGAAGGAAGAAATGCTGAAAACACAAGTTTATTTATTTAAGAGAAATTGATTCCCGAAATACAAAAGGGCTCCTGCATGAGATGCATTTTCCCCTCGGGTAACCTAGTTTGAATCCTGCCACATGTGCAATGTTGACTATCAAAATACCAAGTATAAACTTGTTCACAATGCTCAATAGGTTAATCATTCGATAGAAAAATCTACAGCAATTTGATGTAAAGGGACAGTAAATGCCAAAATTTTTCATTTAATGAAACATAACTACCTGTTAAGAAGGACAGCAAATGATGAGGATGGACAGTGGATAATTAAAATATGCTGACCATTTGAAGAAAGTTCATTTGATTGGTTTAAGCATTCATACAACTCTATTCTGATTTGCGTTTATTATGGAAAACCTATGGGTGAACAAAGAAATTGTTTCACTTTTAGGCAAAGGTAGAACTGAATATAAAATGCAATTTTGATTGGTTAGCCTGGAATTTCATAATTTTATTAAAAATTAACCAAAGATGGCACATTCTATTGAAAAATAAAATACATGAATGCAACATTAACAGTTCTTTGTAAAAAAAACTTTTTCAATCAATCATTTTACATAGTTACGTTAATTTAAAATAAATAATAGAAAATGCTAAGAGAAATCCGAGGCTGATTTTTCATGTAGATAATCTTCTTTTACAATAATTTTATGTAGTGGACTGATGTGCTCAGAAACCCATTCAGAATTTGGAAACTCTATATGCAATGAAACTAAGAGGAAAAATTAGTGGAAGTGTCACCTTAAATGGCAAGGGGATATAACAGTTTATCTTCATGCCTTAATAGCTTTGAATTCATAGTTACCTAAGTATTATATTATTATAAAGTATTCTATTCATCGTATGATTCAGCAATTTCATTCAAACTTCATCCTATTACTGAAAAATCTTACAGATTTGTTAAAGATTAAAATTCACTTAACATATTTTGAGCTTGATGGGGGTTTACCACTAATACAGTACAAATCAAACAACGTCTCATCTTCAATATTTATTATTTTTTTAAATAAATACATAGCAAAGTTTTTGAGAAAATGCAGAATGGTAGTGCAGAAATGAACCAAAAGAAATAAACTTTAAAAACATTACAGTCATCATCCAATAAAGCATGCCAAGTGCAGCAAAACAAAGCACAGCATATGACACAAAGATTGAAACCAATTTTAAAATGAAACTGCAGTACATTAAATAAAAGTAAGGAGTGGGCAAATTACATACACATAACACAAGTTAACAGAGATCATAAAGGAAGGAATACTAAATATTTTCTACTATGGAAAGTATGGAAGAATCCACATTACCTTCTTAAAAACATGATGGTAAGCTGATAGGAATTAAATTATACTTGGAAATCAAAGAGACAGGATCTTAAAGTGCAGATTTTTCCATCAAAGAGCTTTTAAATGGACATTTCCTAGAATATTACCATAGACTTATAAATCACATAAAAACATTTCTTTACAATATGTACAAATAAGATGAACTCCTTTAGTGTGTTCCATATTTCACTGAAATCTGTCACAGCTTCCATGGATCAAAAAGCCATCTGATAAATCTCAATTATAAATTATTTCTGAGGATTCTGTGATATTGGTCTTCGAAACAGCAGAACATGCGGCTCTGTGAGAAATAAATCGGGATAAATTTGTGATAAAAGTTCGAGGATGAGCCATAAAAAAATTTTAGTAGTACTATATTGTAGTTCACAAAACGTACTTACCAGGTGTATGGAGCATGTAGTGTACCCAACCCTGACTCTGCTGTACTCCAATGCTCCTCCATTCAGTTTCAGACATTAAGTGCGTTTTAGGTATAAACTTTACCATCTCTTTGGGTAGCATGACATGCCTGAAGGTAAATAATGGCATTCTATTACTTCTTCGTGAAAGAAACAATACATATACATGTATATGTCACAAAAGATTTCTATAACAAATTTCATTATAATTTTCCAACAACTGGTGAGAATGTTTCTTATAACTACTTAAATTTTCATCTCTATGGGTCACGTAAGCTGCTAAATAATACAAGACGGAATGCAATCACGAATTGCGTCTTCATAAGAGCTAATTTTAGACTTATGAGAACTCTTCCATCTATTTCAAACAAGAAATTGATAAACGAGAGTGAATTAATGTCAAATAACGTTGACACGTTGATCAGATCATGTAATTTCTCAAATTTAAACATTAAAAATATATGGACTCGAGAGTCAGAGGATTCATACCTCCCCTTCACTCCAAGAGGCTTCCGGAAAATTTTACCGCGAAAAACCACGCGACATTGGAAACAGCGAGCTTCTTCTTAACCTTTTAACGTTTGATTTGACATACCTGTATTCATATTTATCATCCTGGTATTTGCTGGAATAGTAAAAATCTTTGTGCGACATTTCAGCTGCGATCAAAATGATATTGACTGTCACAATAACAAACTTCAGCTCCGAGACAAATAACCATCACACGAAAACTTTTCAAAACGTACAGTTGTTTGCCGGAATCTGATTGGCCAGGATTGAATGCATAGCGGTTCAGAATTTGATAAACCTACTGTTTAAAAACATTATTAAATAGATTAATTATTGATTATATGCACTTCATAAAACATTTTTCTTATTATAAATAAAGAGATCTTCCTCAGTTACCTATTTTCATAAATAGAAAGATGCTGCAGTAGAAGTAGCGATCTCTATTGACTGACCACAAAATCACTTGCTGCGAGGGACCACATGAGGCTAAACACACAGCCCGGTCTTTACGAAATTAAAAAGAACTTCTCAAAATTAACTACTATAATTAACATTATCTCCTGAATTATGAAATTAACTATTCCAAATTCCATGATATAATGCAGAAATAAATTGTAATGGAGATACGTATGCTGTCGCATCCAGATATTCATATATCAAAGTGTTTAGCGGATGACAAACATTTTGCTAATATATTTTGTCTTTTCATGGATGGAATATAGAGATCCATCACGGAGAGGATATAAAATGTTTTCTTTCCAGTTTCAAGCTATGTTCTAAGACACATGTTCGTTTTGTACGTAATTTGTATACCACAATTAACCCCGTATGTTTCTATAGTAATTGATATTTTCAAGCTGAGAGATCACATTCAATACTGGTTTCTTTCTACCTGTAGTTATGATAGGTATCATTTCCTGGGGAATTATTTTGGAAATACTAATAACTTCAATTCATTAATGCAGAACACTTCCTAAATTTTAATTAATTTTAAATTATAATAACAATCTTTCTCCGTTCTTCTTAAGATCTCCGGAAGTTTTGATGAGGGGTATCACGTAATTCCATTTATTAAAATAGCCAAATTTCCTTATTTCGTCGTCTAAAGCATAATTAGTCTTCCTCCCGAACGTAGATTCTTCTGCATTAAGTTTTACAACTTATCACCCTTTCTTTTATTTCTCGATAACTTTCCCAACCCTTTATATCACCCAACATCTTTTGTATTCCCTTTTTATCTTTTTTGCTTAAATCCATTCCACAACCACTTTCTTTCCTTCTCAATATTTGATGCAATCATTTCTTTAGCCTTCACTATGTTTTTGTAATCTAAATTTATATCTCTCCTAAAATCTTCAACATTTCTTTTCTTGTATTCCAATCAATCCAGCCTTTCTACAATGTCACACTTATCAGAAAGGCTTACAATGTTGTGATATCTCCCATTGATTATGATCCATCTTTCATGCTTTTTTAGTGGCGGCTCTTAATATTATGTATCCACCAATCCTCTTTGGATTGCATTTGATGGTTATAGATAAGATGACCATGTGTACCTGCTTGGTTGGGGTAATACCGATTTTGGGATCCATTTCCTGAAAAGTCAAATAAAAATACAAAGTTGCACTGCCTTCT
The DNA here is from genome assembly GCA_036926295.1 of Pachydiplax longipennis. NCBI lineage: Eukaryota > Metazoa > Arthropoda > Insecta > Odonata > Libellulidae > Pachydiplax > Pachydiplax longipennis. The sequence goes on along the minus strand of JAVFKF010000024.1, from coordinate 2,957,056 downwards.
GATTGGTTATCTGACAAATTTTAGTTAAATTAATCATGAGCCATGAATTTAGGAAATGTCCTAGTTAAAATCAAATAGTCTAACTAACCTTTCCGCAAATTCTCCTTTTGATGGCCTCAGTATGAGAAGGAAGCTATGGGATGTTATTATATGTTTTTACTTGTAGCCAAAGAAATTAAATGAAAAAGATCACATTTCCTACAACTACCACATACACATTTTCATGCTTTCATTACTCCCTTACTGGTGAAATGTAAGAAACAATGTGGTGTTCTTATTTTCAAAACTCTTTACTTTGAATTCTTCTTTGCCTCTAAACAGTTGGAGGTGATTGCAGTAACTTATATTAAGGGAATTAATGCTCCCTTAGATTAGTCCTGCACCCTTCGGGAGCTTGTATTGCCCAATTCGGGAATCACTCGCTTCTTTGTGTCTCCCATTACAAAATAGTACATTATCCAGTTAAAAGAATTTGATCCGCTATTCCTTTCTGCTACCTGTCCACATTGTAATTAAAGCTTTCTTTCCTTTAGTAAATCTTTTAAATTTAGTTTTTCTTCATCTCAGACTTACTTAATTTTTCACGTAATACATTTACTAGTATTTGTAAACTCTGTATGGAATTACATGGAATAGCCTTAACATCTGGATATCTTCATAACTTCACTACTTCCCCTCTAACTCTCACTCCTTTTTTATTCCTCCTCTAACGTTTTCCCTCATTCTCTGCATTTAAATTAAAATGCAATGATGATAAAGGACAGCCTTGCATTTCCCCTTTTCCTGGTTCTACACATTCTTGTTTCTCATCATACATCTTTACTTCCAATGTTTGACTTCAGTTTAGATTTTGCATCAAAAACCACCTACCTTTCCAATATTAACCAATTTTTTCTGCTACCACTATTTATTTTGGTTATTAACAAGCACTGTTAAATTCATGGTCTTTTCTACTAGCATCTTCCATAGCATTCTTTGTCCTTCCACATCTTGGGAAACTGAACAGATCTTCTTGAGTGTTCCCCTTAATATGTTCATTTATTTTTCTAATAGATTCACAAACAATGCTAACACCGTTTTATAGTGAACACCAAACAACTAACCAACCAAAAAATTTCCAGAAAAAATGCATGCACTAAAAATAAAAGAAGAAAAACTAACTCAGAAAAATATATACAAAATAAGATTTAAACAGGAAATTGTTTACATATATCTTTATACTGACATTCTCTTAAGAATGACAATCTGAATGGGTATATTGAGAGAGTTCAGAAGGTTTGGAAATGCAGGGAATGTTGTGCAAGGGGTAATCTAGATGTAGGTATGTGAAGAGGCAAAGTAAGCCTAGTTGCCCTATGTAATAGTTAAATAGTGGAACTAATTCAGAGAATCATTATGGGAGTTTATTAAGTTGTAGATGAATGGTCACATTTTAATAAGATTTCTTTTAGAATCTTATTTTAAAAAAGGTATTTTTATTCATAAGGAAAGGTATTTTGTTTCATAAGTTGTGGAAGAACTCTGTTGGTAGGATACATGAAATTTGTAAGCAAAAAAGTAGATGGTTTGGTTGAGAGAGGCAATATTAAAATTGGCTAACATCGACCTAGCTGGGGAGAAATACGAGAAGATCTGGATTATATGCCTCTATTCTTCTATTTGGAAGCCATAGACTGCCTTTAGCTACATGGAACTATATGATTGTATCAACATTTGATATTATTAGCTTTTTCTTGAATAGAAGAGGAATGGATTCAATAACATCCTGTGGCCATATCCAAATGTCATAAATCATCCTGCACTGAGTATAAAAATATCACTAAGACTCTTTACTAAGATGTCATCAGTACCCATAGTTTCATCTATAGGAAATATAGGTGAAAATAAACAACAATTGTGAAGAGTAAAATCTTATGAAAAGATAAATGAAGTATCTTGATGAGGAAGGACTGAGTAATATTCCAAGTGCTGCTCCTTACAACTTTCTGTTTTTATTTATGGGATAAGCTGCATACTCTGTAATACTCCAACTTGCCTTTTTCTAATATATATGAGTGTTCTACATTTTTGGTAGATTCATATGCCCTCATATTCCCTACACAGTGTCCTTTCTTTTACTTTTTGGTAAGTTCCATCCCATTCCTTAAGTCACCTAATATCTTTTGTCTTTGTCTTCCCCTCTGCCTTTTCCTCAACATTCTTCCTTGTTCCAGTTTCTTCAGCAATTCCTCTCCTCTCGCTCATTTCCTTTGTCAATTTCTTATTACTTCAATCAGCACCCTTTTCCTCAACCATCTCCAGCACCTCATTTGTTTTTCTATCAACCCAGCTTACCTTCTTCATTCTGTGCCATATCCACATCTCAAAAGCGTCTAATCTTTTAATGTCCTCTTTTCTTAATGTCCACGTTAAACACCCATACACAATTGCACTCCACACCAAGGATTTTACTAATCCTTTCCTGATTCCTTTACCAAGACCCATCATTATCAGTTCCCTTCACTTCATAAATGCTTCTTTCGCTAATGCTATCTTTTTTCCAAATCCACCTTATATCTTTTCAAGTGATTCTTCAGCACCAACAGGCCCATACCCCTTTCAAAAATGTATATTGATATTTTTTTAGTCCAACCTTTACTGTTTAGTAAAAATTTTCACTTGGTTTCTGATGAGGTAAAATTTACCATATCTTCCAATGGATATTTGCTCTAAAATTCATGATGTAAAAACAATTTTACCCACATTCTAAAGAGCTTTAAACTTACTTATCTAAAACAGATCATTAGGAAAGAAATTCATGAGTTCAGTTTTGTGATTATTTTAAAATCTCCCGTGAATGTGTCCCAGAACTATGTATATTACATTCATTGAATCTGCAGCAAATTTTTCAAAAACTCAACAATGTGTGATCCATGCAGAAAGAAAGTTTGCACTTCAATTAAATAGTCATTCTTTTTTCTTGAATTTATGTATCTTGAATATTATACTACAAAGTTTTCTTTTTTGAATTCTGTACACTGAATTCAGAATTCATTCTGAATTTTTGTTGTATTTTTCACGTGCCTTATATCATTAACAATCTCTTGGTGTTTGTATTGATCTTCGGGCAAATAAAATATTATTATTTGAAAACACAAACACAATATGGAGAATTTTTTTATTTTTATTAAAAATTACCAAAAGGTTCTTTCACAATTAGTTCAGTGATTGAAAAATCATATCCAGAAAAGGGTTACGTCTGGCCTCTTTAGTCATTCCTACACTTTTTGTACATCAATTTTGACCATTCTTACCACATATATCAAAGTTGTTGATTATCAATTTTTTCCAGGGTTACGTTAAAATTGTGCTGGTACATTTTTTTCCGTTAATTTTTACGCAACATTTTCATACGTGTTGCGAATTACACTCTAATTCAATGATAAAAATTTATGAAATACTCACGACATATAGTAAAATCTTTATAAGCTTCAGGTATCTACGATTGAGATGTAGTGAATCCCTATCAGTTTTTGGACTTGCCTAAAGGAACGTTTACGTGTATTTATTCTCCTCTGAAGAAAAATCCAGATAGATGCCTTGACCATAAGCGCCATGGTGTCCCATTGAAGAGATAAATTGTATAAACTACCTCGGTTACCTTATACTACCTACTTTAAAGCCGCGATAAAAAAAAAAACGTCGGCACTGCGAGTGATGTTGGAGAAAATGAAAACGGGCTAATGGATAAACACATAACTTCGAAATGAACGGATCAAGTGCCAGTTTATCATCATCATTGTAGGTTGGTATTTTGAACTGATTTTGGTGAGTGTAAGTGATTTGGATTTTTGCTTATCATCGATTTATCCGCTTTATTAATTAAAATTTTGAGGTAAATATAAGGCAGTAATTCTACATTGTATTTCAATATTATTGTTTTAGTTTTTCTGATAATTATGAGAGTGAATTTAGCCGATTCACCGAATCGAAAGCATCCCGTTACAGTATTTTTAAAAATTGATTTATATCTTCTAAAGCTGTGTTTTCCTATGCAAACAAGAGATGTACTCGCGTGGTATAAATATTATAGAGAAATCACAACTTAAATAAAAGAAATATCTTTAATTTTGACATACCGCTGTATTCTTTTCTAAGATGGATTTCCTAAGTTTATTTGTAGACTAACTCGTGCAGAGAAGATATTTTGATCCATGTTTAATTGAAAAAAGTCTTCTTTAAACTAGCTTTGCTAGCAGAGGTATAAATATGCGTGGGATAGAAGTTGACTATCAGTAAATGTTCATTCAAAGTAAAGCAACATGTGCTCCTCTCAATTTCCGAATATTTCGAGTCACAATCAGAAATTCCTCTTATTAATAAGCTATTTATTTTTAGATATTTTAGAATTTCTTACTTTAGTAACTTGCAGAGTTTCTGAAGTTTGATCTTGTCGATGTCAAGGCAGTCTTGTTAATATATTTCGAAGAAATTTAATATCTTTTCCATGCCATGCGTAATAATACAATTGTTCGAGGGTAAATGTCGTACGTCATGTTTTTACACACAGAATATAAGATTAAGACTAGAAAGTTTTAGTAACTCATGAAATTGAGATAAATTTACCTTAGAATTTCTTCTATTGTCCCAGCCAGGAATCACTGATGTAGATCATACTTAATGTGTAGTAAATAATCTAATTTAATGAGTTTTTATTCTTTTTATACTAGCGTTTGTGTTTATTGTGTTGTTTCCAAGTTCACGCAATAATCATGCTTTATGATGAGTGAGCATGAAATGTTATGTATAAATAAATCACCAACGTACAAAAACATTGGTGCTGTTAAATATTCTATGTATACACAAACACCTATGTACATACTTAACCATTTGGGTGTATGTGTACTGGAGGAATATATGGGCATAGACCCTTCCAAAAATTAGAATGCAATATCACGCAACACAAAATATAATTATAGCATTTAATAAATAAAAGGAAAAATGTGACTGTACATATTATATGTATATATCAAACATCAAAAGAAATGATAGAAATTATGAGTATAATAGTCAAATAATAGAATGAGTTATATATAAATGTCTGTGTATGTAACAATTATATGTTAAGCATATGGATTTCAACATTTCCATAAAAATTTCAACCTTAAAGAATAATTTAAATTTTAGCTAGATATTTGTATGATTAGCATATAACAAAATGATTTCAGTAGATTCAGTAGATTTCTATAGACAGTATTTATCTAATTTATTTTTCATTATACATTAGCATTATTATATGCATTTTAAATGTGTGAAATGAATGTAAATTAGGTTAATTACATGTAAATAGTACAACTTGTTAATACATTCCTTCTAAATTGTTACCTAAGTCAGATTTATAGTTAGTGCTATAAGTTATCATTGTTCTTCATATTGATATTAATTCAGTATCAAACTGGAAATGTCTGTTGGTTTCCAGACCTTAATGATTACCAATATACCTAGCTGAGAAATAATCAATATGTTTTGATTACAGCGAAATGTCTCAGCCGGTGGATCAAGCAGGATGGCTGCCTCCTTTCCCTCCGTCTGTGCAGCATTACATTCAGCCCTCTCCTTACCCTCTGCCCATTCCACAACCTTACGTTTACTATGAACAGCCAGTTCCCGTCTATATTCCTCCATATCCCCCTCCTGCTCACATCCCGCCCCCACCTGCATATTCCACCACCAATTTCTGCTCACCCTCACCTTCCACCTCTGCCTTATTTTGTGCTTCAACTGCTCACTCTACCATCATACATCAAGAAACTACCACAGCTCTGTCTTCTAGAAATGCTAGGTAATCTGTAAATTTTTTATTTCAAGTCTCTTTATCTACATTAAATAACAGTGTAAAATGCACAATCTAAATTTAAGAAGGCAAATTTATAATCAAAGGTGGAATTCACCATAGTGTGAACATTTCACCGAGTTTAGTGGGATAAACTGGGAATTATCCCATGCAGTGACTTTGGTAGGCTTGATATATTTTGCTTATGTTTGGCGAAGAGATAACAAGTAAAAATATTGACTGGGGTCTTTCACTCTTCACTTCATTTCTTTAGTTTTAAGGTGCCTCACCATCTCTGATTGTCACCTTGGGGGATTTTTCACTTAGTTTTTGCCTCAGAGACGCAGTAATTGGTTGTACTAACCAATTGCTTTACCTTCAAAGTTCCAGTTAACAGAAGTGGAATCATCATAGCATGGTAGTTTATTGGATAGAATGCCTGCCTGGAAAGTAAGAGACCTGAGTCCCAGTCTTGTCACTATTTTTCATTTCTATTATTTCTTTGGTTTGAAAGCACATGTCTCATCATGCTATGTTCAACACCTTTTCCTTATACCTGTTTATTTCTGGCTTAATATTTTTAGTATCAAATAGGTAATATCTGTTTTGAAGTTACCATATTTGCTGGAATCTAAGATAAACCACCTTTTTTGTAACTCTACAAATTCATTTTAAATAAAAATTACTCCATCCATTGCAGTAATCTTAAGGGTGTGGGGGTAACTAAATTGATCTCTAACAAAAGAGCATCTCAAATCTGTTATTTTCACAGTAATTGTGGTGCAGCTCTATAATTTAGGTCCCCATAATTATTTTGTAATAAAATTCTCTAAAAAATCTAGGCAACTAACATTGCTACAGAAAGTTAAAATCTGACTAAAAATGGCAAAGGAGAGGCATATGGTTCATTAAATAGGGGATTACAAAAGTTTGTTTGTACAAAAGAATGTTTTTTATTGTAGAAAACATAAGTAAGTGAATGAGCATATAGACTATGCTAGAATAAATTAATAATAATAATAAACATTATTACAGTTATATCCCCTTCCACATTTTAAAAGCAATTGTTGTAAAAATAGATAATTAAAAGAAGGAAGAGAATGCTTAAAACTTTGAATGCTTTTACGTACAATAAAATATACAACTATAGTATAAAGTAGAAAGTAATACAAATACATATTACAAAAATAAAATATTGCTAGTTGTAATGCATTATTATACAAATTTTGCCTGTATTTGGCACATGAATACTTAAAAAAGGAATGAAGAGAATTGTAAATCAAGAAATCTATTGTAAATCATAATATAAGGTGATAATGTAGTTGGATATATTACATTAATACAAATAAAAAGATGCTTGCATACTGCAAGCAAATTGGTGAATCACAATTGATGGAAATGAAAGAAACTTTGCACATAAAGTTGTACGACTGACCCAAAGTTGTATGAGAAGTGAAAAATTGTGACTTGTCTGGGACTCAAACCCAGGTCTCCCATGGAAAGTTCTGTTTGGTTTCAAGATGCACGCCTCCTGCAAAGTAATTTACCTTCTCCTCATACCTGTGGTATTTTTCATCTCTTCATTCATTTAAATCTATGCTTCTCCTACATATATTGTAATTGCCACAAGGATTGTGCATTTGAGGTAGTAAAAATTTCTAAAGATTAATGCAACTTTATTTATACTATCCATAGTCTTTTCATAAATATGTGACAATGGTCTTGAACAACTTTTCATTTACTGCCTGATAATGATGCATCAAAACTAATGTATGTTTATTAGGTCTGTGGATGGTATGAAAATATTTGTTCATGTGCTATTATAGAATTACATAAAATTGAGGCCAAATAAATCCATTTTGATAATACTTATTTGTAATACCTGTTTAACTGGCAAACAAACTTTGGCTTAGGTATGCTGCGCATATGAAAGCTTATTATAACCATTATCCATATTCTGGATTTTACCTTTTCAGTTTATCAGAAAAGTATTCAAAAGAATCCTTAGATATTGCTGCATTGCATTTTAAAGGAGAAAATTCGCACCCACTTGTGACCAACTGACCTGTTCCAAAGTTGCAATTCAATATCTTATAGTGAAGGTCCTAAAATAAGATTCCGTTATCCCCCTTTAAAATGCATGGTAGAATATAAATGTTACTTTGGTTTCGAACCAAGGACCATTAGGGAAACAATGAACTGCACATATTATAGCTTTTTAATAATGTTTTTCAAATACTGGATTTTACGTTTTTACGGTTAAAAAATAATTCCTAAAAGTTTCCACAATGCATTTTAAAAGGGAGAAACTTAACACTTACCTTGGTGTCGAACCAAAGTTCATTTAGAAACATTTATTTCACTGGTACTATAGAACACCACTTCATCTCTGACCTCCGTGATTTTGATCCTCTATCTTACTGAGAAGTGCCTCAAAATAATTTTCAAAAATCTGGGCAATATATTCTTATGGGAAAATTCCGATTTTTGGCACCTTCTTGTATCAAAACCATGACAGATAATGTTGGAGTCTGAATTATTCCTGCAGTTACATGGTAGGGCCAGTATGTCATAAAAATTTCATGTTGATGAGACTTGTGGAACATGATTAGATTTGTATCCCCTATATTAGTTTGTATCCCCTATATATGTATAGGTATATACGGAGAAGTAGCTATATATAATAGACAGGAGTCATAATAATATTATTATTTAATTATGAATTAATCTACAGATAATAATTATTTATATAGTAAACATGAAATAATTTTAGGAAAAAAGGCTTACATGTAAAATTAAGAAGATAATAATTTCAATTTTCTCTTCAACAATGATAACTTGATGTTGAATCTATCTATTGAGTACCCTACTGAATTACTATTTTCATTAATGGAAAAATTAATAGATTCATCAAAGCTTAGAGATATCATGTGAGTAAAAACTTAACGAAACAGAAATTTATTAAGTCTGTACTTACTATCAACATTTGAATCAATGTCAAATACATTAATGATGTGAAATTAACAGAAATAAATGAGTGATAAAGACATCAATGAATTTCCTCTTATACTTTCAACGTAGTCTGATTATGAATTGTATCTTTCTAAATTCATGTCAAGTAGATTAATTTAAATTTAGAATGTATACAATGCATATGTGCCAAGCAATACAGGCATTGAATAAAATTGTTGTTTTACGTTTTGCTCTAGAAGTATTCCCTAATAAAAGCACCCACAAAGAGAGTAAAAGTGGAATTACTCGTTTTGATTGCAGTCCTCAGGGAGAAGGTTCCATTTCAAGCAGATCATCATCTCGCTCAAGTAGTGTCACGTCTCACAGAAGAGAATGGAGGAGGTCTTCTCGCCATTCACCCGATCGCTACAGAGAGAGAAGAAGAGTGGAATTGAGATATCATCGCAGGAGTCGAGAGCTTTCCTCACCTAGCAGTGGGAGATCCAGGGAGCAAAGCATTGATTCAGAAGCTACGACTGTTAGTTACGACGAACGTGGACATTCTCAGAGTAAGACATACCTGTTGTTGTGTTCTACTGACCTTAACTTTTCAGTTACTTATTACTGCCATCATACCATCCATCATCTTCTTTCTTTCTGTCAGAGGCTGGTGAAATTCAAGTATACGAGGGTAAGGGGAAAAGTTCTCGGCCTGACAATGAAAGACTGTGATTTTCTATTAAAAAATTATTTTATTTTTCTACATAATCTCCCTTAACTTCAACACACTAGGTTCAGAGTTTATTCAACATCAGTATTCCTTCCTGGAAGTGAGAGTCTGGAAGGTTGTGAAAATATTCATATATGCCCCTCTCAACTTCGTCATTGGATGCAAAGTGCTTCCCAAAAACAAATTTCATCAAGTTCGGGAACAGATGCTGAATCAGGAGAATAGGGGTGATGGCTGAGCAAATCATACCCCAAATCCTGTAGTTTTCCCATCGCCAAGGCACCTTTGTGAGCATGTGCGTTGTCCTGGTGAAAGATTTTTCTTCTTCAAGCCAGGCCTTTCTCACAAATTTTGGCATCCAGATGGTCAAGAAGGTTGGAGTAATATTTGCCTGTAATTGTTCTGTCTTTTTCAAGGTAATCAATTAACAGGATCCCTTTTGCATCCCAAAACAGGCCATGACCTTTCCAGCAGATGGGATCGACTTCACTTTCTTTGTTGCTGAACCATCTACTTCTTTGACTTTCATTTCTTGCCTGTAGTGGTCTCATCCATTGTTATAAATCACCCCACAAAATCGGTCAATTCCCTCTTGAATCAGTCCAAACATTGCTGCAAAAATCGTTTGCATATTTGCTTTTTATTGGCATTCAGCATATGCGGCACCCACCTTGCGCAGAGCTTTTGCATCCTGAATTCTTTGTGCTAGATGTTTCACACCCTTTCTTCCGATATTCCCACGGTCTCAGCTATCTTCACTCGCCTATAGTTCAACACGATATCGTGCACCTTTCTGATGGTTTCCAATGTGTTTGCAGTTTTTGGCCGTCCTTCACGTGGGTCATCTATGAGAGATGTGCGACCACGTTTAAATTCAGCTGCCCACTTTTTAACATTGAAGGAGCAGAGTCCTTGTACACTGTTGTCAACTTTGGATGAATTTCCTTAGGGGTTAATCAATTCAAAACAAAGAATTTTATGATCGCACAATATTCAAGTTTATCTGTTTTAATGAAAAACTATAAAGCCGTCTACTGCAACAGCACCTGTAAAGAAACTAATTAATAGAACAAGTTGAAACTTGTTTTATGACCCAATGACACCTGCACCCATGCAGGAATCATAAATTTTCATTGATTGGAATGCTGTTTCTGTGTCTGGCCGAGAACTTTTTACCTTACTCTTGTATACAGTTAAAGAAAAGAAAAGAAACTTGGCAGTCAATGAATGAGAGAAACAAGAATTCTCCAAATGCTGAATACAGTAACCATCGGGGGCAATTCCTCAGAAAAGGATGATTGCGAGTTTTCAGAAAGTCACTTTCAGGGAGGGAGGGGGAACAGGGAGTTTCTGAAAACTGGCAGTCGCCTGGGCAATCATCCTTTTCTGAGGAATTGCCCCTGACGGTTGCTACATTCGGTGTTTGGAGAATTCTCTTATATACAGTTAGATTAAATTTGCAGAGGTATCTCCCATAAAAGCAAAAATTAAATGCAATGTTTGCTTCTACAATATTACATCAGACAATGTATAACTATGTATAAATAAATTTTCAGGTCGGAGGCATATGAGTCTAAAGGAAGATTATCTGAAACACCATCACCGTTTAGACAGCAAACATAGTGGTCCACGAAGTGGATCTTCTAGAGAAAGAAGTTCAAGCAAGTCCGAAAGTAAAGAACTCGTCGAAAAGAAAGACGTGAAAACTGAAAGAGATGAAGTGAATGAGCATCTAGAAAATTGGAGGTTTGTATGTAGGGTTTACTGTGCCACCCTTCTTAATTGCTGTGCTGAATTGACACACACACATGTAATGAGGGCACACAGTACAGTATATACTTAATTTATTTTATGTTCATTTACTAACATGCTGGTTTATTTTACAAATACAGTAGAAGTCTGTGATAATGATTCTGGCATATAATGAGAGTTGTGTTATAGTGAGTAAATTTTTGGCCGTTGTCCGTCTCATAGCAAAAAGGATAGGGAGTTATGTCGATCGTAATGAATGGTTATTTCAAAAGTATCATCATAAGAGAATACAGATTTTTAAAGTAAAAATCTGTATTCAGTTATGTATTTCCACCACTTCTCGGCCAAAGCGATGGATTATATCATCATAACAAGTGCCATGTTTCTAATCAAAATGAAGGAATTGAAATCTAACTTGGAATATGAAGTTGTGCGACTATATCCAAGTGAGAATGCATGGCTTGGTAGTTCAGTTGGTTAGAATACCTGCCCAGAAAGTGGGAGACCTGTATTTGTCCCAGACAAGTCACAATTTTTCACTTCTCGTATAACCTTGGGTTTAGTCGCACAACCTCATGAGCCAAGTTACTATTTAATTCCATCATTAATGAAATCTTCTTTGGAGATAAAGACTTTCCTATGTTATGAGGTTTAGAGAAATAGTAGACACAAGATAAAAAAATTCGGTCTCTGAATCATCAGATTTAGAGCTCAGTAACAGTTAATGCAGTTTTTTTTAAATGCATCCAACATTTTCATTGATGTAAAACAGACTGTGCTTGTCTTTTGATTGCCAACCTTTTAATTTAGCACCACTTCACTCAGGTACTGCTTGGCATTTGGTGGCCTCTCAGTCTTAAATTCATTCCTCACCAGTTTTCTTTGGGCTGTTGACAGTGACTGGAGCACCTGGTCTTGTTTGGCATCCTCATTCGGCCTCAAGTCTTAGCGATTTGATCCCTTGACCTCCGCAGCATGAAGATTTGTCACAGCAAAAGGCAGAAGACATACAATTACTAACCAGTTCAGAGGAAAAGTATTGTTTTCTTGATATGAAAGGAAAGCGCATGTGTTTTCTGTGCGATGCTTCTGTAGCATTTGCCAAGAAACATGTGGAATGTCAGTTTCAGATTAATCACAGAAAATTTGCAATTAACTACTCTGACAATCCAGAAATTAGATAGAAGAACGTATGAGAGTTGAAATGGAAGCTTTCAGTGCAGCAATCAGGATTTGTTAAGCAACTTTCAAAGTCCAAGAATGCAGAAACGGCTTTGTTCAAAATTGCTTGCTTGCAAAGATGAAATAACCATATCAAGACTGAGTTGTTGAAGAAAGCATTAATGCAGCTGCAAGAAATTTCTTGCAGGTGCTGAAAGCCTCTTTGAGGAATTTTCTAACAAGCATGAAACACAGCACTGGCACCAACCACCCCAGGAATTGCAAGAATTATTGCTTCAGAAGTGGAAAACCTCAAACAGAAAATAGTCCATCTGAAGAATGATTTTGTTCTGCAAGCGCATGCCACAGATGTAGACTTCTGGAAACTTGTAGAAAAAGATAGGTTTCCATTATTAAGAAGTTTTGCATATAAAATCAAATTTTGTTTTGGATCTATCTCCCTTTTTGAATCTCTATTTTCAATCATGAACATTATCAAGTGAAAGAACTGGAGCAGCAATTCACGCAGTTGCTTATGAACCTCAGCGTATATACCTAACATACAAGTATTGGATGAGATTCAAAATGAAAGTGGAATCAGTGAAAAATTGCATTGAGTGCAACACTATGAGCAGAAGAGACAGTAAAGAGTAATAAAACCTTTTGATGAAATTTTCATTTTTCTCTATCTTGAACACTTTTTTTTGATTTTATTTACCTAGAAGCATTTTTTCAAAGAGTCTATGATTGGCTAGTAAAGTGATAATATTACCAAGGAATGGTCTGAGTATCCCCCTGGACAGAAATGTTATGTGGTGCCTCCTTCAGTTTCTGAAGTGCCCTTGGGTGTCCTGGCACCAAAAAAGCTTGAGTACCCCAGGCTTGGAGTAGCACTGTTTCAACCGTTGGTATCAAAGTAAAATTTGCTACAAAGTTACTAGCAAAGAAAATGTAATTATTTTGAGGGACATGGTGAGACCTGGGGTATACCCAAAACTCTGTTAAAGTGAGGTTTGTTATATCAGAATTATATTGTATTCAGAGATCTTCATCATTGTATTTCTGTCCACGGACAGGTTTCAATGGAACTGCTTTCTCTATCCTGAGCATCCCTTTTTAGAGCTTCTTTTCCTCTCTTCAAGTTGGTTACCATTCAAAATTTCCTTTTCCCTCTCCTCATCATTTTTGTCCAATTTATTCTCTCCATCCTTTGCCATAGCTACATTTAAAAGCTCTCCAAGTATTTTTCTTCTTTCTCGATGTCCATGTTTTGGATCCATATAACACAATACTCCAGATAAAGCATTTCGCAAATCTTTTCCTTAATTCCATCTTGATGTTCATCGCTAACAAAAGTTCTTTTATTTTTTGGAATGTTGCCTATCCCTGAGCTATTCTACTTCTTATTTCCTCTGTACAACTGCCATTAGATGTCATAGTGCTTCCCAAATATTTAAATGTTTCGACCTGCTCAAATTTCTTCCCATTCAACCTAATTTGTACTGGGTCAGCCTTCCTTCATCACCTTCGACTTTTCGATGTTAATTTCATTCCATATTCCTCTCCTTTCATACTGATTCTCTCTACCATTTCTTGGAGCATTTCTTCACTCTCTGCTATCTCAGCCTAATCATTTGCATATTTAATGGTTTTCACACTTTCTCCTCCTACTACTACTCCTCCAATCTCTTCCAAGGCTTCTTCTATCAGTTTTTCACCATATACATCATATAAAATTGGAGACAAGCAACACCCTCGCCTATTGATGTCTCATCTCCCCCTATCCTCACCACTACTTTTTGTCCTATATATAGTTATTTTATTGCTCTTCTATCTTTCCAATCCACTCCAGTTCCCTTCAGTAGTTTATCCCATTTCACCCTATCAAATGCCTTCCCATAATCAATAAAACAGATCTCCTTGTTTACCTCTAGTACCTTACTATTCTCATGGACCCTATTGTACCCCTTCAAAATCCAAACTGGTTTCCCCCCAAGTTGTCCTCTATCCTAGTCTCAATCCTCTTCATTATTATTCTGGTCATCATCTTTGTCACATGTGCTATAAAACTGATTGTAACGAAATCTTCGCAAGCTTGAGCGTTACTTTTTTTAGGCAATGGCATCAGTTGTTTTCAGAAAATCATCAGTCCACTCCCCTGTGTCATATATCTTGTTGGCAAGATCAGTGATTCTACTAATTGCACCTTCCCCTAAGGCCTTCAACACCTTGGCTGGAATTCCAATGTCTCTATTGTAGAGATACATGCAAGAAATTTTTTACTAGGTAGCAACCATTGTTTTGTATTAAGTTTAAGATTCAGTCCTTGTTGATCAAAGAGCCTGATGAATATTTTTGAATTTATGATACCTCAAGTTAAAGAGAAAGAATACATTTACAAAATACACAACTAAAAAATAGATATTGTCTAATTTAGCATCTTATTTTGATCAACATTTACTGCAAAGTATATTATGCATATATGTATGTTCAAAAGCTGTATTATGATTGGTAATGTCATCCAGTGACATCCATTGCTGAAAGAATTACACATGTCTTAATTTTGTTTCAACAGCAATTCATTTTAAGGGGCTTTAAGATAGATGTTTGACTCTGGTGAAAGTGGTTTGTTTCCCAGTGAGAGATCACATGCAATATGACCTCACTTTTAACAGCACTGCTGCTACAATTTTAATAATTGGGGACATCTGTCAGCAAGTCTAAATTATGAATTGGGTAATCCCTGAATTTGTATCTAGCTGATTTTATATACATATATATACGCACACACACACACACGTGGCTTGTAATTATTATGTAACAGAAAGTTGTTGTGAAATTCAGGAAGGGAATGGGTGGCAACATGAGTCTCGGAGGTCCAAGGACAAATGAAGAAATGGGTCAAGCAGAACGATGTTACTGGACTCGCGCCGCACCAGCTGAACTCTACTATGCTCGTGATGAACAGTGAGTGTCTCTTAAGATATTTCATTCTTTATTTTCTTTTACTTTATGGAACGATAAGTTTAAACGAATAACAGCCATACAAAAAGAATATATGGTAAGGAAAAGAAAGACAAGGAAAAATTATACAACAGAATATGATGTGGTAATATTCGATATCATAATAGGAAGAATGATGATGGTGAATACCATCGAAGAAATTAAAGTTATATAAGAAATAAAACAATTCCAACACCTGTGGATTATAAATGCAAATGATAAATAAATAAATATTACAAAAAGGAGTCACATGTAAATTAATACCAGATTAAAGTTGGAAAAGTTGTTTACTAAATTAAAAATAAATGGAATATGGAAGCATTTATGGCAGTTGGATGTTGTTGAAACTTGCTTGGGATATAATGATTTACTTTCATTCACTGGTTTTGAATTTGGTGCTTTGATACTTCTAAAGGTTCTTTTACTCAGAGAGGTTTACTTAGATTTTCATATCACCTTTTCTATGTTTTCTTATATTTTCCTTGATTTATTTCCTCTTTTCATCTATTTCTATATTTCCCTTGCCATCTTTATGTGTGCTATTTTCACTTTTAAGTTTATGTATTTTAATAAATGAAATTATTCTGTCCACAAGACATCCTCGGGTTATGAAAGCTACTAAGAAATTGCTGTCATTGTCTGAGCGGTTTGAAAGTGAGTTGGTTGGGAGAGCTGAGAGGGCCAGGGCTACACTTCCCAAACTAGAAGGGCCTGTTTCCTCACCAAGACAGCTGCGTCTTCGAGTGCATAAAGGTATTTCCTTATCTATGTGTATTTATACAGAAAAATCTGGTTAAGACAATTTTCAAGTAAACAACTTCATTGTGAGCATCATAACCAGGGAGCCATAACTTTTCCATTCTGAATGAAATGCACCTTTTAACAGAATTATTAGCCATCTTTGCAAATTTTTCAAATGAAATGGCAATTTGTTGTGAAGACGTGGTTTAGCAGAACAATCTCTATTCCACTGTCAGAGCCTCCTCTGAGTAATATCATCACTTTTTCCTCATGACAGATCGTAGAGTCGCTTTACATGTTTCCTTTACTTAAGAAGTATCAAAAAACAAGGGAAGGAGTGTTTTGATGAACATAGTCTTGGATTTCGAATTTAAGTTTTTGAAGATACTGAATGAAATTTGTTGAAAAATTAAGCCCATGGGTGGTAATTTAAGATAACTACTTGTCTTTCAGGTTATTTTCTTTCTTGATAATGATATAACTTATGATATTTCAAATTTCTTTTGGAGCAACCTGTGGTTTTCATGGTTAAGCACCTAACTGAATTCTCTGGTAGAATAGCTAACATATCTGACCACAGCCAGAAGGAGACACTGCATGCTGGGGGGTAGCCCTGGGCAACGATGACTAGGGGGGGGAGGCAAGGTCACAGATTACTTCCTAGAAATGCCATGATTTAAAATGCACCTTCACGCCTGGCATCCCCCCGTCTCCTTAGACCTCACTATTCTTTTTGAGATCTTTCCATTCTGATCACCCATTTCCCCCACTATTCATATCTCTCAGCATATGTGGAATTCAATGAACCCTTTTGCATACCTGCTACTCCTAACTCATTCCATTATCTCTTTCTCTCCTTAGTCTCACATGTGATATAGGGTTTTTCCCTAATGTCTTTCACAAGCAGCCATTAGTGAAGTCCTCAAACTGCCTTGGACCAAGGGATAGCCAGAAAGGGTCTCTGGTTTGATCCCCTATGATTGCACTTATAAGCAAATGGACCCTTGCTGTCAAAGCTTTTCCAAATACTAATATACAACAAATTACATATATGTTCAGAAAAACTTTCATTCAACAATCAACATTTAAAAATAAACAATTATTTTACTTATAAAATCCACAAAATATAAACTTATGAAAGAGAGAAATGAGATAGTAGCTTACACAAATTTTGGTTTCAATTATAACGGAAAGGAACCAATATAAATTGGAATGATCTGTGAATGAGGAGAGAGTAAATAAATTAACGAATGTTATATCTCATGAGATAAGTGAAGAAAACAGGAAAGAAAGCTAAGACATGAAAGATGTTATAAAATCAAGAACAATTAAGTGAACAATGGAAGAAGAGAGAGCTTTCTCAGTGCAGTTACCATAAAAGTTGCATTTCATAATCTTTCATCAGAAAAGGTGTGACACCGAAAAAAAGATTTAGATATAGATTAGTACCCCACAAGCTACCAGTGGCGTATGTTGTAATGATACCATCATTGCTTTCTAATCGACCCTACTATCTTCTCTAATTGCCAGTGGGAAGAACGACCAAAAATAACTATCCATTCTTGTGAATAAAACTTTGCTGATGCCTTGTTACGATGAAGCTTCTTTGGATGAAGGGAATGAATATTGTGTTGAACCACGAGTTTCCTAGAGCATACCCATATAATCCTCAAATACCCTCTTTCCTTCAATGCCAAGGCCCACGGTAGGGTGAGAATAGAGTGGAAGTAGTGGAATGGGAAGGGATTTGACTACAGTGCCATTGCTGCAAGAGAGCTTCTTCTGCAGAATGTGCCTAACACCCTCAACTTATGTTATCATAAGAAATTTCTATTCAGAGATAAAGATTGGAGCAATACCAAGAGTCAAAGTTAATTTTTGTATTGCCTTTCATAACAGAGCAACACTTGAATGAAAATGATTGATTTTTAAGAATGTTTACTAATTTTATTCTAGGACATGCTTACAGTTGTCTACATAAACAAACACTCAAGGTATAGGTTCACTCTTAAAGTGTCAAATAGTGAAAATGTAGATATTTTATTTTTATTGATGCCTATGTGACGATTTCAGAACCAACGGTCCAAAAACGCATTTACAGTTCGCATTCAGTTCCCTTAATACTGGAGATTTAAAAATTGTTTCAATGTCCCTATTCCAAAGAAAACGACTGTTAGTAAATGTGAGCACTAATAGCTTGGTTTTCCATGTATCAACGTTATTAACTGCAATTAAATGGTAAACTCCAGGGGATAAGATCCCTAGGAAGGAATCCAAGTATGGGATACTTTCAAACTATAGTAAAATCATGTTATACTGTGATGCAGCATCATTGTATGTTTCTAATAAGGAACAGGTTTGGATAATTCATGCACAGGACTATGAGATTAAAATGCAACTCTTAGTTATGAGGATCTTTTCTGAACTAAGTGGACACACTACATGCTTTTGTATTAGTATCTCAGTATTTGAATCATCAAACAATTACAGGAAAAATCATTTAAGATGCTTCCTCTTGTATAGCTGACCTGCTTAATGTGTGCTTTTTTCCCCTGTTCTGGTCCCTTTCATATAAACACATGGTAAAGATACAATCCTCTGCTACCCATTTTTATCATGGATTTTCCCATCCACAGATTCACTCTTCATAACCAATCCTCTGTCTTATCTGTTAAACCAAAAATTGTTTATGTTAACTGTATAGCCATCCTCTCCTCTCCCACTTTGCCTCGTCTCTAAAAGGGTTCCTAGAGAGTTTTTTTATTTGGAATGGCTAATTTTGTGAGAAAAATATAAAGATATCACAAAGGAGTAAAATATTTATCCCACAGTTGGAGCCAATACTAACTCTGAATTATATTGAGATGATGAGGCCTTTTCTGTTAGTTTTTTTCTCAAGACAGAATATTAGATTGAAACATTCCTTGGCAGTGTTTCCTTTCATAGCAATCCCAAATTGTAAACATTGAGTAAACCAGATAGGGAGCTCAGGTTTAGTGGGCTGTCAATGTCCTCTCACCAATAAAGTGATAAAAATTGTTTCATTGTAAGTTGAAAAATGACCAAAATTAAGAAACTGAGGAAGACGCTCTCCTTGTGCAAATAGCAGACCATGATAAATATAATGAAAAGGTAACCAGCATTGCAAAATCCCTTTATTATGAACAATATCCAGCTTATGTGATTTTTGCCTACTCCCCAGAATAGTGTCTTAACTGGGCTTTACTTTGTGTATAATAGCTAATACTAATGTTATAATAGCTCTCATCAAAGGTTTTTAACCATCCTACAAGCAATTTACATAAGCCAGCTGAGTTCCTTTATATCCTCCCTGCATTGACTTAATTTGTGTGTTTCCCATATTAATCTTTAGCAGTAATCTCTTAATATTTCAAAGCAACTTGAATTGACAGTTGGTGGTCACAGCTGCAGCAGTGAGGATGGCAGCAGTTCTGAGGATGTGGAGGAAGAGGAGGAGGACAGAGCCATGGAAGAGTTACAACGCAAGCGTATGCATCCTCATCGTCTGCACCCTGAACTCTGGTACAACGACACTGGAGAGGTACCAAATTCTTTCTCTTCAAAAAGAACATCACTGTTAATAAATTACAAGTTGAAAACACTCCATAATTTTAGGGGAAAATTAAGACGAGTTTAATGTAGATGAATGAAATTCGTTCGTGTATTGGAGTTAACCAGAAAGAGGAATTAAAAATTTGCTGTAGTTTGGTCTTCAAGAGCTCTCTCTGGCAGCTCAGTATTTTTAAATGTTGCCCCAATCCATTCTTCTAGATCCCAATATATTTTTGAGGGATGTGAAAGCTCTTGTTTTTATGAGTTTCTGTATGATATGAAACCTTGTAAAGAATTTACTGACATTAAGTAGCTCATTTTATGATGTAATTAGAGGTTTATACATTCCATGTTAGGGCCAGCATCTCCTAAAAGGAAGGCCAGGATTGTAGATTTGTTCCTATGGACTTTTCTCTTTCCCAGTCCTACTGTATATTGTATATTTATTATATTAAACAATATATATATATATATATATATATATATATATATATATATATATATATATATATATATTACAAATTTTATTACTAATTACAAATTTTATGTCTTTTGCTTACAAAGATGTAAAATTAAGGCACTCAAAGTGAGGAATGCTAATGCTTATTTTTTACTTCTAGTTTGTTTTATAATATGTAGAAATTAAATAGGAGTTTTATTTTATGCATGAAATGAAAATTCAGAGGAAATCATGAATTGTAGTTTGCTGCATTGACATGGGTACTGAAGTTGTGCTCTGACGATCGCTGTATTAAAGCAATTTCCAATTTTTACAAGTAAGAAGCATTGAAAAGTCTTGGATGCATTCAGAGACTTTATTGCTAAAGGGAAGTGCTGTAGGAATAGTTTTATTTTATTAGTTTCATCAAAAGAGGTACACATATGTGGTCTCACAAGGAATGGACTGCTTTCACCAAATTCCCAATTAACTTCAATGAAATTTTTTAAATTGCTGTTCTATTCAGTCCACCTTTTTCATCCTTTCTTGCCTGCCTATAACTTCAATCGGTTGATTTACTTATTTGCAGCAGTAGTGTACAATTATTTCTGATTTTAAGTTATCCCAGGAAGTTATGGAATCAAGTACATTCTTTTTTATGCCACAAGTGTTAATATTGTGTGAACTGTACAAAACATGGTATTGGTGAACTTTTAATTTACTTCCTAGAATTTACTATTGGAAACTTTTGATATCTTTGCCATGTGGCTTTGATTATTTATTGGTTCAGCAGCTGCAACACACTTTTGGAATTTGCAGGATTCTACTTTCATATATCTTTCTCAGTTCATTTACTTTTGGATGAGCTCTATATATGAGTCTATAAAGAGTGAATATTTGCTTCTCATTGTTTAGCTGATGCAAGCAATCACCAGACTATGTAGACTTAACTATAACATAAAAAGGCAAATAGATGATTAACTAAATATGTTACATTCAGAAATATACCCCATATGCAAACAATAAAACTCTGTTTAGGTGCTTTTCTGGGAACCAAGCAAACAAATGTGATAACTGTCATAAGTGGAGTGTATTAAATGTTTTATACTGTTTTAATTTCTTCATTAATTTAATCAATTGCCTTAAGAAATTATAGATTTTTCATTATATTACAATATTCATTTAATTTTGAATCAATTTATATCAACCATTCATATCATTATTTTCATATTAAAACTTCTTTAAAAGTTGTCCTAACATGATGACAGGTGGCCTTAATTTTCCATGTAATCTGCATTAGCAATCAGTAGCGCAGCTTGGCTATTTTCCTGCTGACTTATTTCAGTCATGTAAATGTAAAACTGAATATAGTTCAAGTACATCCACATTAAGAATGTTATGGGGCTCACACAGTTTCATTGGCTACGAGTGGGTGACAGAACTCCAGAATTCAGCACCCTCTTTATTAGTGGATTCAGATCCTCTGTCCACAGAACAAATGGTTTTCATAAAAGGGCTTCTTGCTCCTAGACTTACCGATTTTATAAAGCAGTTGTTTAAAAATTTGAGTTAATATGTATGATTTGCTCTATAAGAGTTTGGGTAATCTTTTATTATATTTAGATCTTTCATATTTTGTCTTATTTCCTCAGTTTCTATCATGCAATATCGGAAAAGGGAAGCTGGAATAAATCAGTTTAGATATTAGTAAAAGTGTTGTGCTAAGTGTTTCTTGAGCTGTTGAGTGTAGTGTTTGAGAGAAAGTGATCACCACTGCTCTTAAAAAATTCATTATTACTTCATGCATAGGCCAAAATATCTCATCCAAGCCCATAACTCGATTGATTGCATTGCCTGCCTGACACTATCAGTTCAGATTCTTCTAATGAATAAACTTCGTAAATGAAACACACATGAGGGCTTTTATGAGTGTGAAGAGTAAATCTTTAATGGCTGAGAGATGTTATTTCCAGCCCTAAGCCCTAATAAAAATACAATAAGAAGCAGCAATATCAAGTCAAAATATACCAAACAAAGAAATGTGGTGTCACCAGGCAAGTCTCATACATGAACACACAAAAAAATGAGTGATAATGATGCTAGATGGAAATGTTTTATTTTGGAAAATATGTTGCATTACTTAAAGCATGACCTAAAATGGGCACCTATAGTGAAACCTTAATAATTTAATTTAGAATACCATTTAAAGTTTGTTTTTAAAGCATGATTTAATCCTGAAATTAAGTGCTGAGGTGATATGATCATGCCCAAACTCTGTTATCCCGCTTGAGCTGAGCCCAAACAAAATTCTGAAATTGTTTTTTTTGTCACTAAGCTTTTATAGATATAGCCAATCACTACCAAAAAATTAAATATCAAAATCTATAACATGCTCCATTAAAAAGTTATGCCTCTTTAAAATGATCCACGTTTGCCGTTTTATGCAAAAGTATTTAAAATTAAGAACTTTTTCTGAACTGAGATATTGACATAAAGGGTTTCTCAAAAAATATTTTCAAAACAAAATAAGGAGGGATCAATTTTCTATTAAATGACTTCTCTGAATTCATCAATGAATCACTTTCTACCTTCTGTTCTTTAACACACTGCAGTGCATTTTCTAAATGCTAATCGTCTATCCTAAAGCTAGGCAAGTGAGATGAAATACTGCAAGATTTTTTTACAGTGTACCCTTAACCATTGTAACTTTAAAAATGTTTTCAGAAAGAAGGAACGCAACAATTATTTTCGATTGATTATTGGTTATAAAAAATTAAACAAATGCCCACTTGAGGTAAGATCTCCTTTCCCCTTACAATATAGATTTTGCTTGCATCTTCAAAAATTGCCTTTCCCTTAAGTCACAACTTAACAAAGGATGAGATAAACTTCTGACATCAGGATTTTAATGATGATTTAATCAGGATGATCAGGGGCAGGTTTACGCTCTCAGAGACCCTAAGCACTATTATGAGAGTTAAAATTTCTTAAATTATTATAAATTACATTTTAATTAGGAAGTATATTTTATACACAGTTGATAGTTTGAGATATAAAAATATAAACTTGTTTCGTGAAGCTAAAAACAAATAGCCATTGAAAATTCGTGCCCTTAAAATATAACCTGAGTTAATTTCATGTGTTTTTATTACACTCAAAGAGTGCTCAGCGTCACGCTTTGACAAAAAATTACTTATGAATGTTTCCTATTATTGAAATCTCCAAATCTTTCTCAAAGTTTAACTATGCTTGAGATATTCAGACAAAGCACATTTGTGGAGGATGTATTTTGTGACCCCCTGCTGCTTCAGACAATTAGTGTGAAATAAGAGACAGGTCTTTTCCATTTCTTCCAGGAAAGATATGCAATAACAATAAGCTAAAGAAGTAGTTCAATCAGTGTTTGCACCCCCTGCCACATGCCAAACGGCGGCTTGCATGGTGTTTATGCAGATGAATTTTTTTTTTCATCAGTGGCACTTACATTCATGACACTGAAAGTTGCGCTTTGTATTCCGCACAACAGGTGAGGCCAGGGCACAGTGAAGTCCCAAGAGAAATAAAAGTCATAGCGTAAAGTTGGTGGAGAAAAGAGGAATTGATAAACGGGAATGAAGAAGGGGACTATGAGAAATGAAGATAGAGACCAGCACATTCCGAGGGAATTGAAGAACAAAGAAGATCTTTTATTCTTCCATATGAATGGCATTTCAATGGCAGTCTGTTGGAAAGAAAGCGAGTCAGCTGCCTTTGAGGCATAATAGCCAATTGAGGGAACTACAATAACTGTATTGTATATAAGCAAACCCTGCAAAGCAAAAACTATTTCCTTGTCCAATAGAGGTTCTTATTCTCTGGAGGGCCTTGTACAAAGAAAATCTTCTATTTTAAGATTTCTGGGTGAAATTGTATGAATTTTAAAATATGACCAAGCTGAAAAAAATGAATTAGCTGTAATAATCTTAGTTACTTCAAAGTTACTAAGTTACTTCAAATCAATCAATTTTGTATTACTGATTATAAGTTTTTTTAGAGCAAACAATTCTGGTTTTTTCTTTATGTTAACTTCTTAAGATCGAGACATAAACACAATAAAACCATGTTTTGATGTATGTTTCACCCTAAGAAGAAAGGAAGGTCTATTTTATTGTTCGTACCAGGGTGGAATATATAATTAGGGATATATTCATTTTACTCTCTCAAAATTAGTAATTCAAAAGAAGACACAAGGAGCCAGACGAGAGAGGACACCATTTTTGGTCTATCATATGAGGCGAACGAATGGATAGAACATGTTGAAGTGCAGTTGGGGTGGCTTAAGTGGGTAGGAGAGGATCTCATGTGACCAGCAAGGCCCCCATACATGGCCAATCATTCTGCTCAAAAACGTGCTAATGCTGACACTCTCATAAACATATTGCGCTGACGGTCCAAGTTTTCTTGAGGGATGGGCAAGCAGAATGCCGATGCTCCCTTCGTCAACGATCGCTGCCATAAACTGCTTGTCCAACGCTGAATCTCTGCTCGACCAGATTGGTTTCTAACATGTTGGGGCCCTACGCGGTCAAATTGTCTGCGTTCATGCGAAACATTTTTGACAGTTTTTGTATGCTGAACCGCTCGGCTTCAAACATCTGTGCACAATAGCGAAAGAATGCCCTAGGCGGTGGTAATTTTTGAGTAAAAACTGTGTTTGACAACATGTTTGACCGTATATTCTACACGAGCGGTTGAACCTCGGCGTTTGGCCGCCTTCAAAACCGCGTCAACATGCTGTTGACACGAGCGGTTTGCACGCCGCGGCAATTCGAGCCTGTTGATACTTGTTCGACGTCGGCGGGATCCCGTGTGGGCAGCGCGTTCGACTTCAATGAAAGCGGTCCCGGGTTCGATTCCAGGTGAGAGCCCACGTGCGAAATGAACTCAGCTGTCGAAGCATTTTTCACAATACTATTACTATTCGACGTCGGTAAGTTGGCTTATGATACAGAGGCTCGCTCTCCTTCGTATATTGTACAAATTCAGGACTATTCGAATATTAATGTTCTCGCATAAATATTGTTTATAACTATCTTAATCGTACAAATTATGCTATCATATGCTGCAATTCACAACATTATCATATATCGTTAACGGTTTTTTCTACTTTTCTTGCGATTTATAACGTACAACGTAGCGTAATTCGTACGATTACAATGGTTATAAATAATATTTATGTAACAAAATTAATGATACTCCTAATAAAATGGAAGAAAAGTATGTGAATCGATACGCCAAAATCAATGGCACTATGTATGTATATGGTTATCTTTCACTACTATATACTACAGCGATTACGGTATACCATGATACTGCGATTTAAAACGTTTCAATTAATAATTTTTACGTTGAGCATAATATGATTACTTATGAACATTATTTATGCGATAGCAATAAATATCACAGTAACAAGTTAACACAGTTTACTTCTAAAATTGGCTTTCTTAAGTAAAAATTGACCATGTGAGCATTTTCTTTTGTTTTCAATGCGGTTACATCAATGTGAGCTTTTGCTGTGTGCTGTCATGTCATAGAAGCAGCAATTATATGTTTCATTATTTTACCACTGAATGGCGTTAAGGAAATTGGCCATAATTCGATAATGAAAGGAGGATAGAGATAGGAAGTATCGTTTTTAATTGCTGGGATTCCAATGAAGTAGCTGTAAAGGATGAATGAGGAAAAGTGTAATGATTAAACTATTTCCGATAGTGTCATAGTAATATTTTAATAGTGTGATCATTACGCCTTTCCGATATCATGCTTATATATAATCAGCAATGCAACTTATTTCCACAACGTCAGTCACAGCTACCAGCGATTCGAAGAATGGCCGATAACCCGCCGTACACCCGCTGCGGTTCAATCGCTCGTTTGGGGCGGTTGAGCGGGCGAACCGCGGCGTTTCACCCGCTCGTGTTTACGGTATGTCGGAAAGCAATTTAGTAGGGAAGTTTGAAGATGGCAATGGCTTCTTGTGTTAAACTTTCTTTGTGCAATCAATTTCCTTAAGCAATAAAATTTTCACAGGACACTATGATAAGTATAACTTACCTTAAAGTTGAGCTCCTTCGCGATTTTTACCGCAGTCGTTCAACTTCTGTTTCTATAAGCTGGTGTATTATTCCTGGTTATCGCCAAATAACTAGTCAAACGATATTCCTTGCAAACATTGAGCAGCCAACATAGACTAATAGTTTCACGCAGTCTGAGACGCGGCGCCGTACTGCCTCTCTATTCCCCTCTCAAGTGACAGCGCCACTATCATCCAAGTGAACCGCTGTTCCTACGGAGGGCCGTATCTCGCCCTAGACTTACTATATAACTTGACGTGTTTGCTCGGTTGTAATTTTTGAACCTATGGTTTTTATTCATTGAATTTGAAAGGTATATGGGCATTTGTAAAATGTGAACGTAGAGCGTTGGAAAAGTTCTCAGCACATTGTCGTTCGAATATCGTTGAGGTTAATTTTTGTACGATTTAATTTATTGTAATTATTATTTACTAGCAACAATTCTACACGATTATATAGCCAATTTCACTTAGGTCCTGTATTATAATCCCTGTCTAAATGGAACTTAAACATTGATATGAGAAAGCTGCACTTCTTGGAACGCCATAAGAAATGGTAAAGAAGCACTAATCTGTAAGTTCCACAGTATTTTAATGCATTAAAAACCATTGTGGAACTTACAAAGTTCAGTGCCTTTTTACCAGTTGGAACTGTTTTACCAGTTACCAGTTCACACGAAGAAACCTTATTATAATAGATATGTTATAATGGATATTTAAGCCTATTTATTGTATTTAAAGTGATACTTGAAATAATATAGTCACCAAAGGACAGAAATTGGGTTAAAACGTAACTGGAAAGTGATGTTTAACTTAAATGCCAAACTGAAGCTCAGTCGACTGGTGTACAAGTTAAAAATCATCTTAAATGCCGTTATATGCATAAATATCAATTACAGTACAGTTTTTTCGAGGTGAAGTTAACTTTACCCTTAAAGTCGACTTTAAATAGGAATTATAAAACTAGGCCTTAGAAGTAATAACAGACTAGGTGAAGTTTAATTTCAGGAACTTTCGATCACGCTTAAAATGTGTTCTTTTTATCTTAGACAGACATTTCGACTAATTTGTTAGAGAGTACCGTAAACATGGATGAGACGAGTTTCGAATATTTCATAAAAGAATGGTCTAAAGCAGTTGAGTAGACCTAAGCCTTGTATTTGTGTGACCTTGCACTTGTAGACCTTGCTTTGTATGTGTGTGATTTGTTGCGTTTCTAATAATTCACCATTTTCAGATGAATGATGGCCCCTTGTGTCGCTGTAGTGCCAAGGCTCGCCGATCTGGAATCCGCCACGGAATTTACGCTGGAGAGAATCATCTGGAGCCATGTGTTCCAGACACCAACAACGCTGATCGCTTGCATCACTACCGAATCACCATATCGCCACCAACAAATTTCCTGGTATTTGTTCTTCTCTTATTTGTATCGCCATCATCAAAGTTATATGTGGAGTAAAACCCGTTTAAGACACTTTTCAGGGAGCGAAAACAGTATTACTCGAGGGTAATGATTATAAGCAGGATCAAATTTCTATTTCTTTCACATTACGGAAGGGTTCCTTTGCTAAGTGCCTTACACCCTAAAAACAGAAAGGAATATTATTTATTTGCGACAGATACCTAAAGTACAGGCAGTATTGGTATGTAATACTGGTTGCCTTCTCATCAGATTTTTGTGTTCTGCTTTTTGAACAAAGATAGTATCTTACTTACCTAATTTTGGTCATTTTTTTACTCTACACTGATAAATCTTATACTAGATATTCCCGAATTAGGGAAGAATAACAATTTTTTTAACAGGATTGGTAAGAAGTAGCAACTCGGGGAATCACACCTCTCCATGACTCAACAGCCCTCAAAACACTCCCTTTCTGATTTATTCAGTATGTGTACAACTTGTGATGAAAGGAAACAGTGCATGGTGTACTTTTAATGTAACTCTGCCCTGAGACAAAAGTGATAAAGAAGATCTATCTTTGAGTTCATATATCAAGGGATATAGATTGCTATTATTTGTTGGATCTTCATCATGTTCTCAGAGAATTAATTATCCCAAAAGAGAAATTCACTAGGAACCATTTTAGAATGCTTGAGAGGATGTGAAAAGGAACAAAGTTAAACTTTTATGCCAAATTTTACTTTACATAGGGTTTTTACTGCAAACTTTCACTCTTCAGGATCTTCCACCTGAACTGGAGAAAACCTGAAATAAACGGCAGAAAATATTTAAAGAGTTGTGAAATGTTAAACCTTTCTATTATAGCACATTTATTGAATTTTTTCGCAAATGAATTGAGTTGTATGGTTAAATTAAAAATTTCCTTGGTCAAAATTAAGGTTCACTTCATATTTCAGGACATTCTTTGTCCCATCATCAAATTTTAGTCACACAAAGTGAGGTTTCCTTGTAAAATTTGATGAAACATAACTTCTAAAATTTTATGTAGTAATTATTCTTAGTAATGAAGTTACCTAAGTGTACTTTTTAAAAGTAGGCAGCACCTCTTGTTAAAGTCTTGTTTTGTATTTTATCCTTAACTCCACTCTGCCTTTCTTAGTATAATTCAGAAATATTTCAGTTGAAATTACAAACTTATTCTTTTTCAGATCAAGACCCCGACAATTATTCATCATGATGGACATGAATTCATCTTTGAGGGTTTTTCAATGCTATCTCATTTTCCACTTCAAGCCAACCTTCCTACCTGTAAAGTCATCCGCTTCAATATTGAATACACCATTCTATATATTGAAGAAAAATTGCCGGAGCATTTCACAGTGAGAGAGCTGGATCTCTTTTGTAAGTGATTTATTCTTTTGTATTTATTCTCTTTGGATCTAAGCAAGAAGTTGTGTCCTAATATCATTTTAAATCTCAAAACTTAATTAAGAATAAGTATTTGCCTATACTCTCAGCTCAAGAAGCTCTTACTCTTATTCATGTGTCTTATGAACAAAATATGGTGTAATACAGTTTTAAATTGCCTCACTCAACCTCAATTTTGGAAATATTGCGGGTCTCATCATGTTTCCAACATGGTTAAATTGAGTATTTTCTTTGTTAGTGGCTGGTAACTTTATAGTATGTCGGCACAATGAATTTCATCTCAATGAACCTGCTGTATTGTTGCAGTGGCACTACTGCAAGCCATCAAATTAACATATTAGGATACAAAATTGGCTAGAAAGAAAGAAATTTGGATAGAAATACATTTTGATATGAAAGAGAGGTACTGTGAGAATGTAAATATTTCATCTGAAGAACATTAAGACTAAAATGATATAGAAACACTATCAACTATCGCACGTAAAGGAAATCTTGGCATATTTTAGTAACTCCTGTGAAAGTTGGGTATTTACATTAGAAAACATTTATATCTATTGCTAATAAATTAGTTATAACATTTTGCTTGACAGGCTTTTCATTGTTTTCCATAATGATGCAGGTTGTTGGTAATGCAGGTGTAAACTACCTCCAACCAATCTTGTGTTTTTATTAAATTTCCCTTCTCACATGGCCTGTTTCATAAGGTCCCATATGAAATGGGTGAATAATTTGTCTGTTTGTATAAGCTTCTGTCCTGGATTACATGTGCAAAAATTATTTTATGTCATTGGTGATCATCAAATAAGTAAGTGGTTTCTTTAAGCCTCATAAGTCTTATACAGTTTAAAGGCTACTCCAAAAAATAATATCTAGCAAGAATATTATATATTATTGATATGTGTGTTTTGTACTTAAGTCTCAATTTTATGTTCTCATACATGTTTTTTCTTATTGCAGATTTGTTTCTGTTTCGTGAAATTCTAGAACTGGTGGACTTAGACTTCAAAGCTGCAGGTGATACAAAAGGGTGTCCTCAATTCCATTTCATGCCTCGCTTTGTTAGAGATTTACCTGGTGAGTACTTTATTTATGTGAAAATCTTTTTTGTTCCAAGACGTTTTGATGAAGCTCAATCATTCACTAGCTGAGGGATGTACTATAGAGCCTATCCAGAATTCTAAATAATGGAAACATCCAAAAAACAGAACCATTTTTGAAGAATTTTCAAACTTGCAGCAGCAAAACAATTGAATACCGAATTTCAGTCATGATTTTTTTTCATATTTCTGAAATTGAAATATGACAGCAAAATATAACAGCAAGTTACATCTTTGACTAATTAGGTATGAAACAAATTTTTGTTAGATCACAGTGCTGTTCTTTCTGTTTTCAGGAAGACTCGGCTTCACTAGGTTCACTGCAATTCTTTTTGATGATTACAATATACTTAATCATTTAAAAAATGAGTTTTTATTGAATAAAGCTTTTATTTGAGATTAATAGTTAGTTAATTTCTTGGCTTACATTCTTACTGCTCCATTTCCATTGTGTGTATCTTTTCTACTAGTTATTGTGCAACTGTGAGAATGTTATCTAAAATCCAAAGATATCTTTATTCTGGAATAGACATGGTCCCGAACATTCTGTATTAGCAATTTTATGTTCTATATGACTGGGGCTTAATCCAACTTTCTGAGCTGATGCTATACCAATTGCATGTACATTGTCCAGTCATGAAGAGACCATCTTATAGCCCTGTGTATTCTTTACAGGGGATTAGCACATCCTGTTGCCACTTGATTTGGAAGGCATTCAGTGTAGAGAAAATCAATTCCTATGACCCAATTTAGCAATTTAATCAATGCTAAACTGTGTCATAGTCAAAGTAAAAAATAAGTAATAATAATAAAAATTATAAATTTGAATGAAAATACTGCAATAACAAACCAAGGGTGTCTACTATGTTTTGCACCAGTTCTGCAGTGCTAAGTTGCCATCTTTTGGGAGAAAATTGTAGTTTTTGAATAACTCTCATAGTTAAAACATTTCTGAAAGTGAAAGTGTATGCTTGCTATCCATTATTATTTGGTGATCCTTTATGTTGTCATCTTTGATTGATCTTAGACAATGGCAAGGAGATACTGTCAATGAATGAGGTGTTATCATACCTCCTCAAGAGTAGCAAGCCCTTGATTGAGGAACCACAATTGCCTGAAATGTTAAAAATGCCTCAGTTTGAATGGCAGAACTTTGCTGATGAAGTGAAAGGTGAGTTTGTACTGATAGCATAAAAATTTCCTATAACTAAAAGCTCTTACTTAAAATATTTTTTTAAAAGACAAACATATTGTAAGCTAACTGACAGCATTTTTAGATATATATGGTATTTTGAGATATATTGGTTGTCATTGTATGATCATGCTAGAAAAACACTACTTCTGTCATTGTACTCTTACTTGTACTTTGTACTATACTCAGGCTGTGGGTGGCAGACCAAGTGCATATAGCACATGTTCTAGATTTGCACCAATAAGAGAAATTTATGACTTTGTAGGAGCATTTCTTTAAGTTTAATTCTACAAAAGAAAAAAGTGCAATTGATTGCGATGAACTTTATATCCATTCCTCATGGGAGTCTCTTTAAGTCATCCAAGGTCAAACCAATGATACTTTGGGAAAAAATATACCTATGTAATAATTCTCTAATGAATCTCTAAATTTCATAATTCTGAGAATAAATTCTATAAACTTCCTATTATATTTCTACGCCCAATATTTTTGAGGCCTTACTAGTGAAAATTAAAGGCAAAATGAAAATGAGTGTATAGAAATTTAATTTAATTTTTGTTTCATGATGTTTTTTATAAGAATAACTAGCGAATTTTCCTTTAAGAATAAAGAAAAAAATTTTAATTCAACTTATTTAAAAATGTAAATTTGTAATTGTGTACATCTCATCATTCTAAGCCAAAAAGTATGAATGTAAATCTATAAGAATTTTACGTATTAAATGCTTGAAATTTTAAGAAGATATTATTATAAGAAGATTAATTGGTTGCTTAATAAATTTTCTATGAAATTTCTAATACACTTATATTTTTTGTGGTATGGGTGTCCCTACATTTTGTTTATCGTAATTTTAAATATTTTATCACAAAGAATATCCTCCTTTCCAAAACTGCTATCATTTTCGTACCATTGATTCTTTATGAGCATAAATTCCAGGTGAATTCTTATGGGTAAACACATGAACTTGGATTTAAGAATTTGCTGTCATAGGTTACACATATTTCCATATTTTAGAAATTTTTCATAATTTCTATCTGGATTCTCACAATTTTAAATCCAAGGTGATATTCCGCAACCAATAAGAATATTCATTCAATTTCCTTTCATTTTAAGGGACTATTATTTGTAATTTAACTCTACCAAAGGGTCCACAATCAATCAAAATGAACTTTTCATGAATTTATTATGAGACTATTTCTTAGTCATGCAGCATTGAACCCATGATACTTTGAGAAAAAATATTGATATGTAATAGTCCATTAGCCCTCCAACAAATCCCTAAATTTCATATTTGCCAGGAAGTGTGTGAAATAAGTTTTTCAGAAATTGCTTCCAAGTACCTAATGTGGGACATTGAATGGATAATATATATTCAGTTGTGATAAAGAAATTTTGCATGCATTTCTTCAGTTCAGTATCAGAAATTCAAGAAGGAAACTTGGGAAACTTATATCAAAATGTTTATCCAAGGAATATTTTGAAGCATTTCAACTTTTTGGCCCACAAAGATATCAGTTAACCCTTTCGAGACTGTTGTCGGCTATAGACGACGGCATTTTTCCTACGCAGAAACACGGCTGTCGTGTATAGACGACGCAGGTATAAATCGCGCGTGGATGCAGTTTCAGAGGATTAGGATATTATAAACTTACCCTTCTGACCCTTTTCTGGGGGATTTCTGACCTTTCCTTCTGCACCACAAAGAGGAAACTCAGCCCCCGGGGTCGTTTATAACCCTTTTTACTGCATGGTGCCGCAGCAAATGAAATTTATTGCAACAGTTTTGCGAAAGAGTTTTTTTTTAGTAGTAATTGTCAATATTAATTTTGGATATTGAAATGTTGGTCTTTGCTGACTATGTACAACTTTTAAACGAAATTCTACCGTTAATATTAAGGTAATTAGGATATTATAATATAAAAACTATGCTACATCATTGCCACTATAATGGTATACTAAATAGCTTAATATTAACGGTAAAATTTCGTTTGAAAGTTGTACATATTCGGCAAGATACAAGATTTTAATTTCCAAATTAATATTGACAATTACTGCTAAAATAACTATTTGGCAAAACGTCAGCAATAACATTTAGGTAGCCGCGGCCCCATGCTGTGGAAGGGAATGTGACGGTATTCCCCCGATTGCGGTTGCCGAGGAAGGAACCCCACTTAGGACCCAAAAGGGTTCAATTCTATACCTGCCAACATCTTAGTCGAAAAATGCTTCCGTGTCCAGGAGACGATTTTAAGAGAATGTGCCCGTCTCGAAAGGGTTAAATATAAAAATGAAGCTGGTAAATAAAGTGAGAAGCATGAGAATATCAATGAATATAAAGTATAGAACTTTGTAATAAAGGATTGCTTTTTGAAATGAGAATCCAATATTGGGATTGTTTTAGGAATGGTGGTGACATATCCTGCGATGAAGCCATGCTCAGTTAGAGTGGACCAGTTGGACAGAGACCAGACAATCCGAGAGGCTAAATTGGATCTGAAAGGAGAGGATTTGGAGGAAGGAGAGCTTGAGGGCAGCAGTACACCATCCTTCCCATACCCTGAAATAGTCCACTTTGGCATACGTCCTCCACAACTCAGCTATGCTGGCAATCCTGAGTGAGTGCTATAAGATGGATGCTTTCTCTTTAGCTCTGTGATCATTCGTTGATGAATATAATCTTAGGTCTTCAAACATAGAGAAAAATGTTTCTATCATTTGCTGTTCATTTAGAGGTTGAGTTATTTGGGAAGTTCTTAATGAGATGAGTTCTCAGTGAGAGATCATTCTTTAGTAATGGCAGTTTTTGGGGGTCTTTTTGATTGAAAAGTAAGTATAATACATTCATCCATTTTGAAAAACATTTTCATATTCTGGAGGTCTGGCATAAATAGTTTAGGGCTCCTGGAAAGCTAATTGGGCTGAAAATTTGATTTTGATGAAAGCTCCTGGGTTTGATTCCTGGAGGGGCCCACCAGCAAAATGACCTTTCTAACATATTTTAAATTCCTTCCTACAAATAGTTTATGACAAAAAATGTAAGCAGAAAGTGCTGTTGGGGCCAGTGTCTTCTGGGAAAAGACCTGAACTTGTAAGGTTTGCCCAAAGCACATCTTGATAGTATCCATCAATTCTACATTTGAAAAACTGACCATTGGTATCAAATTCAAAAACAATGACAGTATTTATTGAATTCCAAAATGAACCAATAGCTTCTGTGAAAATAAAAAATGCTTGCTAATTTATTTTTCTACCAGGTATCAAAAGGCTTGGAGGGAATACGTCAAATTTCGACATCTATTGGCAAATATGCCAAAGCCTTCATTTGAAGACAAAAGAAAACTAGAAGCCAAGGAGAATCGTCTGCAGGAAATGAGAACTCAATCCAAAATGAAGCGAGATGTGACAATAGCTGTTAGTGGAAGAGGATTTTACCGTACAGGAGTGATGTGTGATGTAATTCAGCATGCTATGCTAATACCAGTGCTTGTTTGCCATCTGCGCTTTCATCGATCACTGGATGTGTTGGAGAAAACCATTGGCTACAAATTCAGCAATCGCTATCTACTCCAGTTAGCCCTTACTCATCCATCTTACAGGTCAGATTTCTCTCTACTTGATTTTTGGGTGGTTATTTAGCATAATCAGTAAATGATCAATTTAGGGATTTTGGATACAAATTAAGTTAATCAGTTTAAGTTATTTTAGGCTCTTGCTCATATTTCGCTATTGTATAAAATATTATCATTATTTGTTGCTATTATTATTCTTGTTTTTATCATTGATATTATTGTTCTTTACCTCAAAATCCTTGAGGTGTTCTATCCTCAAAAAGAGGAATGAGGATAGCCAAGGAACAAGGGTTGGAACCTGGAATGTCAGAACCATGCTTTGAAAGGGGAAATTAGAAAACATAATGAAGAGGTCCAACATAAACATTCTGGAGCTATGTGATACAGTGAAAGAATGGGGGAGATTTTTGGAGTGCTGAATTAAGAGTCATATTTAGTGGAGGAAATGTTAGCCTGGGAGGGGTGCTGAATAAGAGAATGGGAAACGTTGTGATAGCCACTGAACTACAGCGACTGGGTAATGTCAGCAGAAATTAAGACTGAACCAGTAAACACTGTTACCAAGTGTACCTCCAAACAAGTGATTACAGTGAGGATAAAATTGCTCATGAACAAGTAGAAGAAGTAATTGGGAGGTTGAAAGGTAATAAAAAACTTATCGTAATGGGGGACTGGAATGCAGGACAAAGTGGGAGAGTTTGGACTAGGAAATAGATATGACAGAGGACAAAAACTGATAGATTTTTGTAGGAGAAATAACCTCTGTGTTATCAACAACCTCTTTCAACACCACAACAGATGTAGGAACTCGTAGAAAAAGCCATAGGACACAGATAAGTACCAAATTGATTACATTTTGGTAAGAAAGAGTATCAGAAACAGTGTTAAAAACTCACAAAGTCATCCAGGTACTGATGTAGACTTGGATCATAACTTAGCAATGATGAAAACCAAGCTTAAATTTAAGAAGATCTATCAGGCAGAAGTGGCACCAAAGTGGAACTTACAAGCCCTCAGGGGTAGGAATGCTAGAATATCAACAGTTGGTTAACAAGGCTCTAGATGGCAAAAAAGGGAACTCACCATTTTGAGGGTCAACCAAAACAAAATTAGGAAACCATGAGTGACAGTAGAAATGATTAATAAAATGTTGGAAAGAAGGCATTGGAAAAGGGTCAACAATGAACACAGATGTAGAATGTGCAGGGCATTGAACAACAAACTGAGGTGGGAAACAAATAGAGCAAGAGAAATGTGGTGGCAGTGACAGTATAATGAAAAAGATACGTTGGCAGAAAGTGGGAGGGTCAACCTATTATATAGAAAAGTGAAACACTTGATAGGGAATAAAATTAGCAATACAATGGCCACTGTTAAGGATATTAGGGGAAACATCTACCATAAGGGTAAGAGGAGCCAGCAAGGGTAAGAGGACTGTGGAAAGAAAATCTTGAAGAACTATATGCAAAAGACATTAAGCATACCCACGTAGCAATAGAAAGTGCCCAAGAAGTAGATGATGATGATGTTGGACTGAGAATATTGGATAGAAATTGATAGGGCACTGCTTGATATGAAAAGGAACAAAGCAGCGAGTGTAGATGAGATTCCAGAGTTATTTCCTAACAACCAGGATAGGAAATATTTCTACAATTTAGGTTGAAAAATTTACAAAAAACGAAAGTGGCCAAATAATTTTACAATATCTATCCTGATTCTATTACAGAAAAAGAGTATGGAGTATAGGGATAGATAAATAAGTAGCCAAAATAAATAAAATTAAATATAAAGGAGTTGGGTTTGTAGGAGGTAAATAAATGTGGAAAAATCTCTGCTATGGGAAAACACCCACACGAGAAAGGGGGTGATATAAAAACCTGATTATCTTTGAATTACTAGCTATCCTGAATTATTTGCTATCCTGTGGCAGAATCTCTCTTGTCTATTTATTTTCTT
Source organism: Pachydiplax longipennis (assembly GCA_036926295.1). Classification (NCBI taxonomy): domain Eukaryota; kingdom Metazoa; phylum Arthropoda; class Insecta; order Odonata; family Libellulidae; genus Pachydiplax; species Pachydiplax longipennis. The sequence continues at coordinate 2,920,137 of JAVFKF010000024.1, read as the reverse complement.
CGGGTTGTCTTTGTTCTCAATTATATATTGGATCATGCGGTCCAGTGATTAATAAAAACTTTTAAAGTAATTGCCAGGCATAATAAATCCGTATGAAATGTGTGCTGTTGATAGAACTTAGCTGACACAATGCTGATGTAGTATGGAATGAAAAAGTTAGTAACTAATATGTTCTTTGTACAAAAATTTAAATCCTAATCAGCTTTTTCTCCTTCTAGGGAGAATTTTGGGACAAATCCAGACCATGCCCGGAATTCCTTGACCAACTGTGGTATCAGACAGCCTGAATATGGTGATAGAAGAATACATTACATGAATACCAGAAAAAGAGGTTAGTTTTTTAAATTTCTGGAATGATTTTTTTTACAGTTATATCATGTACAGTCACTTACAAAAAAAAGTTACCACTCAAGGATGCAACCCGCTTAACAGACGAGGAGCTCGATGAGAGCGAGTCTATGAGCAGCTCTGCTTTTAGCGTGCGTTTCGTCTTCCTCCTTATGCATGTTTTGAGGCTTGTTTGACATTATTATCTTTAAATACTGGCTAAAATTCTTTCATTTGGATGCTGTATAAGCAATATAGTATTATAAAGGAAGTAATTCGGATTTTTCTTAAATCGGCTCAAATCTCACGCGTAATTCACTCTTCTTCGAAAAAAAATCTGACAAGAAATACTTAAGTTGACCATATTTTCTGCTTATGTATAAATTCCCATCAATGGAGGTTTGGAAAGGACTTCATTATTTTTCTTCATGCTCCACATGCTCGCTGGACGACCTTTCCGTAAAAAAATAATAAATAATAGAGCTTAAATAAATGATCATTAAGAGAAAATGCAATGCTATGAATTTTGTCAAAAGAAGGGGAAATTAGAGAAAACGTAATTAGAACAGAAATGGAGTAACAGTGAAAGAATACGTTAACCCTTCAAAATCCGCTTACAGGGATGATCTTGTTTCGCATATGCGTAATAGCGAACAAATCGGATGAATAAGATGTTCTATGCGTTATTTCTCTGTTGGCTAATATTTCTAAATGAGATAAGTGAAACCATATTGAATATATTTTTAATTATTTCGATGATATTCATTTCATCTCTCTGAATACATATCATCATGGCTGAATGGAAGAACCTTAAATGAGTTTCGATACTTGATAAAGAGAGGGAAATGAACGCTATTTTTTCACCCTAAGCCGCGCCGTCCTATGGGTGCAAGGGGTGCATCGCACCCTTCGCATCGCACCCCCCCATCGCACCCGAGCAAGTAGGATGCCATGGGTATTATCCATAAATAGGAAAATTACAAATAAAACACCTTCAAATTACGTCGATCTATTTAATGCAATATATTTTAATATATATATTTAATCCACTGACGACCAGATTACAATAAAGCGATAGTGGGTGAGGTGAGGGAGAGCCCTGGCGCTGAAGTTGTTGGTGGTAGTTTTGGTAAAAGTTTTTTCGTAGAAATGACGCCCGGAATCACATGCGGGATTAAGGGGAGAAAGATAATGGAATGGCTAGGGAGTAGCAGGTAGGCGAAAGGGGTTCACTGAATTCAGCGTATGCGGATCTCGGAAAAGAATAGCGAGGTCTAAGGAGTAAGCAGCGGGGGAAGAGATGGGGTCAATGGGATACCAGCCGTGAAGGTCCATTTTAGAACGTAGTATTTCTAGGAAGTAATCAATGAATATGCATTGTCGAGAACCCGCTCCCAAAAGCATCTGAGTTTTTCACTCCATTCATTTTGTCTATTCTAATCGATGGAATCTCAGAAACGCTGAGTTCTTCACTAGAGTGGTGCATTGCAAACACATTTCACTTATACTAAAACATATTTTGTTTGTATACCATACTATTCTATGTCAATTTCTCACTCTTATTCTCATAAATATAGATTACTTGTAAATGCCTCTTCTTACGGTGTTACTGAGGGCATAGGACAGTTCTTCCTTATCCCTCAATTTCTGACTAGCTCTATTCTAGATCCTTTTCTAATAGCTTCCTTACTATGCGCTAATTCAATTAGGTTTCTTTGCGCGCCATTCCTCGGATTTATATTTTCAAGAATAACCTTTACAAAATTCCTTTTCAATCCAAATAACATGTAACAAGTTATAATCGTTATCATTACTCATATTACTATGAATATGGTATTAAAATCTAATGAATTAGATTGCCTTTGCACTGAAGTGGCAAGCATTATTTTTTCTGATTCAATAAGTGAACTAATCATAGTTGATGCGAGATTTTCACTTTGAAATTTGTTTTGTGGAATATTCCTTAAAAATATCATTTTCTGTGATTCTACCACCTATCATTAGCAATGAGATTTTAAAATATAATACACTTATGGGTGAGTGCGTCTGCGTTATCCTGAGACTCTTTTATATAGCTTATTATCTTTGCAAGTGCTTTTCAATGGGTTTGCTAATAAATAGATTCTCGAAGCTTGCCACTTTCCAGTAAATATTCGACTTACTTTCCACACTTTTGCCCTCCCTTATCATCGTTGACCTGGACTCGCAGTGTCTCTTGGCTATGCTCAGATGTGTAAGCAATTCTACCAGAAAATTTCATACAAGTAAAAGGAATGAGACTTCGAAAATTTCTGGAGGTCATAAACAGCCCTCAACTTTATTGCTCTTTTCTTACCCAGATGTGGGGGAGGAGGAGAGTCCTTTCCCGTCCTTCATTACCCACTCCATATTTCCCTGAAATGCTCGGTACGGCGTCGGAGCACGGTCGTGAAAATTTGTGAAAACGTTTATTCTTCCATCCATCCCCTCAGATGTTTATGCAAACACCGATATTATTAAGAGCGTTACAGAATGGGATCTCAAAATCGTTCAAGAGGTTTGCATTGATATTTCCAATAATTCGTTTTAATAACTTGGGATGTCCAATGACAATGGCTTGTAATTTTAAGATTTATCTTCAAAAAATTGTCCTTGCTACATTTGTGACTTTGTTGGAAGTCATGGTTCGCATACTGAACACATTCAGGGAAGCGGGCAGCTGTAGAATCGAGATATATCTGCGGATCATCAGGGTGTAAATGATGTTTAAAAATTCTAAAATTTTTAGCTTAGAATATATTCACGATTCCTATACTACATGCAAAAAATCTAAAGTAAAACTATATCAAAGAAACAACTTTAAAATCACCAAATTAATCCATCCCGACCTCTGAATCGCTATAATATTACTCTGCCATGTTAATGTCACTAAAAAATCGCTTTAAATAAGTTATTTTAATAACAATAACGAAAACAAATCCTTTCAAACGCTCAACGTGGACCTGCATAGCAGACAACGTCCTCCATCTTTATTTCCTCTGTCTCTCTCTCTCTTCTGGAGGCTTTCTCGCCCGAAACGAGGGGTCTATTGGACGAGTTGCCCCTTGGAAGTGGTAACTTTTTTTTGTAAGTGACTGTACACTGCAAACATTGCAATCTATAGTATTAGATGAGCTGCTCTCAGTATATGCCATACTTTTATTAATATTTAATTTTCATTAGATATATAGACTATTTTTTAGACATCTGAAAGCTGCTTCTCATGTGGAAGTATGATAAAATAATTTGATTAGCTGTGATATATTATTAATTTAATGTATAACAGTCTAGCGATTTCAGTTTCTTTTGATGCTCCATTTACTGTTTAAGATATTCTTACGGTCTGCTATATGAGAATGGAGATCCCCAGCTGGCATTTATTGGTTATAACTAGCTTCACAACAAGTTTAGTTGTAGCTTTCTTTAGTTTTGAATGAAATTTCAGCAATTTCCAAATAGATGTAATATTCTTAATTATTCATCTTTCTTACTTGAAAGCTTTTTTTGCAGAACCTTAATGAGGTAGATTGGCTTTTTCAGTATTTCTACTGTTGTAATAATGAACCAATCTTTATTAACAAACCAAATGCAGGACTGTTCTCCCAATCCAATCCCAATCCAATCTCTAAATTTGCTATAATCTCCTTTCCACAATATTTTATGATTGCACTTTATTGTAATGTTCCAGAGAGGCATCTTATAACAATTATGATGAACTTTCAGCAAGCCACACTTAGTGTTTCAATAACTGTTAAATAAGAGATGGATAAGAAGCACATGCTCAAGAATCTGACTGATTTAATGATAACTTTCATGCATTTGTATTAAGAATGTATCATACCACAGCAAATAAGAAACGGGTGATTTCTAATTAGGCTCAGTTGGTGCTAGCTTAGGGCCTCATTCATTTGTTTATCAACTCCCCCTTCTCAACCTACTGCAATCTTTTAATTTTTAGAGGCATGACTTGTTTAGTGGCACTTGCTTTTTGCTTCAGTGAGGAATTACATGTGAAGTAAGAGTACACAACATGTTTAAAGAATATTCTACTGAAGTAATATCACTATATAAAGTTATCCATCATTCATAATAATTTATGGACATACTAATCATAATTTAATATTTTGTTATCTTTAATGAAGCAGCTGAATTTTCTATGACCTGTATTTTATTGACAAAATTGAATATCTCTCATAATTTTTTTGTTGGTCTGATCTTTGTGATAGCTTTAATCTGCCAATGATAAGGAAAACTATTGTGAGGTGAAATTAGTTCTTTTAAAATGCTGACAATGGCTAGTCTGTGTACTAATCAGCTTAACAAGTTATACTAAGCTCTTAGCAGTTGAGCAATTTTGACTTTCAGCAAAACACTTCTGTTTCTGATTGAATGAAATTCAATGGAATTTCAGTGATAATCTTTATATAAAATATTAAATTCTTTGATTCTAACAAAATCTGCTCTGTGTTTGGTGAACATGAGTATAAGCAGCATAAAAATTATCTTGTAATCGGAAAGTATAGTGACCCTTTTTTCTTCCATAACAATCTATTTTGTTCTCTTTTGATCCTAAGCAGCAAACCTTGAAAATTTATGTTGTTGTTTGTGTGTTTTATTCTTCATTTTCCTTTGTTGCAGGAATCAATACTTTGATTAACATAATGTCACGTTTTGGAAAGAAAGAAGAAACTGAATCGAACATAACCCACAACGAGCGTCTGGAATTTCTTGGTGATGCAGTTGTTGAATTCCTGACCAGCATTCACTTGTTTCATATGTTCCCTGACCTTGAAGAGGGAGGATTGGCCACATATAGAGCTGCCATTGTACAGAACCAACACTTGGCAGTTTTGGCAAAGGTGAATGATTACTTTTGAATGCTGATCTCATCTTAGGATTAGTTGAATACATGCAGAACCACACTGCTTATATATTTTTCAAATCATCTCAACACTAAATATATAGTATCAGGCACGATTAGGATTTCTGTGTTTTAGAAACAAAATTATATTTATTTCATGTGTTCTATATTGAAAGAATCCAGCATTGTCATCCTACCACCATTTAAAATATACTTTCTGCATCCCAAACTTTTATTAAGAATTCATCATTAATTTAATTAAGAATTCGTCAAAAGGGAACAAGTCAAAGCCCATATTTATGCTGTTTGTAATCTGACTTTAGTCCATGCTTTAACTAATGTAACACATCATTTTCGTCAAAAAGAGTTATATTAAGCATCTCCATAGCAATATATTATTTACGTGTTCTTAAATTTTGTAAATTTCCCAGGTGACTCCTCATTTCCTTGTTCAGTACATTTTGATTTGATATTGTTTTTATTGTTGTATTTTTAATTATAGTTCTATAGATTTTTATTTTTTGGTCACAGAATAAAACTTCTCAGCCATTCTTAATGTATTTTCACTTTTCAAACTCTCATAAAAGCACATCTCCTTATTTTTTATTTTTTGGGAAGTATAATTTATTAAATTTTATTAGAGTAGTCATGATTTTATTGATGATTTTCATTGGTTTATTGAAAATTTGAATTGTAAAAACTTTAATTATTAATAAACGAGTTTTAGTCATTAATTGATTTTAATGCATTAAAGCCTAACAAAAACTAGTGCCGAATTGGGACTGATATGGACAAAAGTCAGGCTCAGGCTGGGCTTTGGACAGAAAATGCAATTCAATTAATCAGGCTCACTTAGTTTCAGCAAGAAAGTTTAACCTGTGCTTACCTCTAGCACACTGATGTAATGTTCTTTCTTGCATAAATGGATTGAGAAATTGAAGAAAAGGTTGTTACCTAAAAATTTTTAATTTTCATTAGTATACATTATATATTGACATTCAAAAAGGTTGCACTTCTGTTTAATTGCCTGGAATAAGACGTGTTTTTATTTATTTGGGTTACTTCTGATGAATTTCAGACATTGCACCTTGAGGAATTTATGCTCTATGCTCATGGATCAGATCTGTGCCATGACCTGGAACTTCGACATGCAATGGCAAATTGTTTTGAAGCATTGATGGGAGCCCTGTTTCTAGATGGAGGAATCAATGTAAGTATGAATTGTACAGCAAGTCAATGCAAGAAAAATGTCCATGGCACTGTCGACTTATCTATATATATTAAAAACGTAATGGTGTCTGTCTGTCTAAAAAAGTGTTTTTCTCGCCATGGCCAAGAGCTAGAGCGATGCTGAAACCTGCATTCGATGTAATCAAAAATGCAAAATTTTCTTTTACCTGAACGGCCCCAGTTCGAACCCAGAGAAGAAAAACTGTTCTCATAAGAAATGCACGTAAACCTCACTTCTATCGGTTGCAGGCTACATTTCTTTTGCAAAATTAAATTAGAAATAATAGGCTTACAAATCGAGATAAGCACCAAAAAAAAGAGAAATGAATAAAGATTCTTATTTTGGTCGCCAAATATCGTTATCGAGTCGAAATGGAGAGAAAAATAAACGGGAATTTCGTGAAATTTTGAGGCTGTAAACAACCTTGACGACCGAAACGATTGTTGAAACCGGGGTATTGCATGTTTCCATAAGAATACACTGTGATTGATATGTCCATATAAAAGTAATGATTAAAAATGAATGATAGTACAGTCACTTACAAAAAAAAGTTACCACTTCCAAGGGGCAACTCGTCCAATAGACCCCTCGTTTCGGGCGAGCGAGCCTCCAGAAGAGGGAGAGAGAGAGAGAGCGAAAATAAAGATGGAGGATGATGTCTGCTATGCAGGTCCACATTGAGCGTTTGAAAGGATTTGTTTTCGTTATTGTTATTAAAATAACTTATTTAAAGCGATTTTTAGTGACATTAACATGGCAGAGTAATATTATAGCGATTCGGAGGTCGGAATGGATTAATTTGGTGATTTTAAAGTTGTTTTTTAGATATGGTTTTACTTTAGATTTTTTGCATGTAGTATAGCAATCGTGAATATATTCCAAGCTAAAAATTTTAGAAAAGAGATATTCCGCAGTTTGTGCTTGCAAGACCCTGAAACCTGGCGTTACAACATGAATTCTTTGACAATGTTCTAGTCTAATCCAAGATATTTTCTTAAACGTATCGGAAGTATGGTCATACTTTTTCAAGTTAATTATAAATCAAACAGACGCATTCTGGGCACGTTGCGTCTTGCTAGCTAGTTCTTGCGATAAATCACAGATTGAAATTACCAATTGCATTTTAATATAAGGCGTTAGGAACATCTGAGGGGATGAATGGTAGAGTAAACTTTTTCAGAAATTTTCACGACCGTGCTCCGAAGCCGTGCCGACCATTTCAGGGAGTGGGTAGTGAAGGACGGGAAAGGACTCTCCCCCTCCCCCTTTATCTGGGGGAGGAAAACAGCAATAAAGTTGAGGGCTGTTTATGACCTGCAGAAATTTTAGAAGTCTCTTTCCTTCTTGGATGAACTTCTCTGGTAGAAACGCTTACATATTTGACCAAAGCCTGAAGGAGATCATGCGAGCCGGGGGTTGCCCTGGGCAACGATGACAAGAGGGGGCAAGGTACGGAAAGTAAGTAGAATTTTTAAGGGAATGCGGCAAGCTTCGAGATTCTATATACAAACAAACCCGTTGAAAGGAACTTGCGAAGATAATCAGCTGTATAAACGAGTCTCAGGATAACGCAGACATCCATATGTATATAATCTATCTATATATTATTTTAAAACATGCTTTTTTGGTGATCGGGACTTTTCTCCCTTATTACTCCATCAATATATATAAATGAATGACCGTTTGATGGCAAAAGTTGTCAGGTTCCTGCGAAAAATAGTCAGACAAATAAAAAATGCACCATTTGTTAAACAAATTGAAATAATATTTTAATCATCCCATTTTGTACTGGACAAAAAAGGCCCTGGTTGCTATATACAGATTCAATTTGCTTACTTAGTGACGAGTGTAAACAAATTTTTAAATCGGATAATGCATCTTTTCTCGGGCATAAAATGATTCGCAATTAACATTACAGTCTCCATGAACAAAAACTTAGACGTAGTTCGCAACCATAACAGTTGAATAAGCAAGCCACATTGCATCTTGCGGGAGCAGAACGACAGCGAAAGAAACATGAACATTGCCGAATATGAAAGTTTGCGTCACGGTTTTATCATGTGGTATGTTTGAATAATTTTGCATCATATTACTTCCCGGTTTCGTATGTTGCAAATTTTCTATATATCTAAACCTGATATCAAATGATTTTTATTGTTTATATTTCATTCATTGAATAGATAATATTCAACATTTAATCATATTTCTGAGTAAAGAAAAGGATGTCCTGCGATTTCAGAAAACTCACCAGCATGTAGTACAAGCTTAACGAAAGCCCAAGCTTTTATTCCCAATCGCTATCTCCGAAGCACAAAAATGTATTATTTTGCCACATTAACAATGTTAGAGACTTTCAATGCGGGGAGAATGCTATGCGCTTTGACAATGTAACACAATGTATTCGTATGAAAGTGTGACATTTAGCTTCCCCTCTAGCTCTCCTCTCCCAGATCAGATCACTGCAGACGAGTAGTAGTAATTTCGTTCTTTTATCTTGGTTATTTAAGTGACACTTCATTGCCGGTATAAAAGGAAGTGGTTTTTATAACGACAGATTTAGGTAAAGCTGGCAGTGATATTTTGTATCTTTACCATAATTCATTTAGTCATAAATGCATTGAGTGAATTGAGGTATTCGGTATAGGATAAGATACATGTATCGTTATAGTGATGACGCGCACCATTCGTGATTATACCACTATAAGAAAATTTTTGAAACATTCGATAACATTTACACTATCACTTTCTCTAATATAATAGGGATTTTTGTTTGGGTTCATATGGTATGGCATTAGAAAACGCAAGACATTTTATTTGGCTATTGAGTTTTGTTGCTGGATGTGTAGAAGGCGATATCCATCGCTACAATCGAGGTATATCGAAACAGACACTGATAAAGAATATGAAGGTGTGTATTTTTAGGTATGTTTTAGTTTTTGTGTATTTGTTTGTAAAGATTAGTGTTTGTTGAAGTGTATTTGGGTGGGAAATTGAGTATCAGTGTCGTCTGCGAAAGTTTCGCACGGGACAACTAGTAATTTAAATTTTCATTGCTAATAACATGTTGTAGAATAACAGAAAATTATATTTTTAAGGAATTTTCCGGTAAACACATTTAAAAAGAAAATCTTGCATCAATTATGATTAGTGCATTTATTGAATCAGAAAAAATCATGCTTGCCACTTCAGTGCAAATTCAATATAATTCATTAGGTTTTAATACCATATTCATATGAGTAATGAGTAATGGTAACGATTATAACTTGTTAAGTGTTATTTGGATTAAAAAAGAATTTTGCAAAGGTTATTCTTCGAAAATTAAAAATAAAAATCCGAGCAGTGGTGCACATAGAAAAGTATTCAATCCGTGTATGGCAAGGAGTGTATTAGAAAATGATTTGGAATAGAGCTAGACAGAAATTAAGCGATAAGGAAGAACTCCGCAGTGTCCTATAACCTCGGTCACACCGTAAGAAGAGGCATTTACGAGTAATCTATATCTATGAGTAAAAGAATGAGAAATCGACATATAATAGTTTGGTATACAAAGAAGATATATTATTAAAATTGACATTTCACAGCCTAACTTTGTGGAATGTTGCCATCATGCAAAGAAAAAAACACTTTGTAAATTCCACAGAAATAAATTAATCGGCAACTAGTTCTGTCTGTCTGTCAGACATCATCTCAACTCCCTCCAGAAAACCCAACTATTCTGACCTCACCATCCCCTCTCATTCCTCCCATGCTTTTTCCCAGAAGTTACCCGCTTTCCACAGTATGATCCACCCACATCCCAATGTCACCCGCCAATTCCCTTTAGACTAAAGAAGTTTTAATTATCAAACAGATTGCTATAAATAACGGATACAGCCCAGATATGGTGGATAAACTCTTGAGGAGAAAACCAAATATCCTCTCATCCTATAGATTGGGACACATGCTTCATAATGACCTGAGAGCGGTTTTTTATGTCCCCTGGAATCTACGGAGAGCCATCGGCCACCACAAAGATAGAAGACCCAGCGACTCTCTCAGCGGGGTGTACGAACTCCGTTGCAATGAATGCCCATCCCAGCGCGTGGGGGGTGGACAAAATCCTTACCATCGAATACCTCTTCCACAAGTCCTCCCCTCCTTTCTCATCCCCTCAGCCCTTTTCTGTTGATAATTCCCGGTTTTTCCCACCACACCTCCTTGTTCCTCTCGGTCTTTCACATTTTCGATATTTCAGTGCCTGGTGATTTCTTATAAACGAAACTAGATGCCTTTAAAATATCTGTATGGGATTTACAAAGTTTTTTTATTTGCATGAAAATATACTTTATAATAAGTGAAATGTGGTAGCAATGCACCTCTCGAGCGAAGAACTCAGCGTTTCTGAGATTTCATCGATTAGAATGGACGAAAAGGTGTGGAAAACCCAGATGCTTTTGGGAGAAGGTTCTCGAAAATGCATATTCATTGATTACTTCCTAGAAATACTACGTTCTAAAATGGACCTTCACGGCTGGTATCCCATTGACCCCATCTCTTCCCCCGCTGCTTACTCCTTAGACCTCGCTATTCTTTCCGAGATCAGCATAAACAGAATTCAGTGAACCCCTTTCGCCTACCTGCTACTCCCTAGCCATTCCATTATCTTTCTCCCCTTAATCCCGCATGTGATTCCGGGCGTAATTTCTACGAAAAAACTTTTACCAAAACTACCACCAACAACTTCAGCGCCAGGGCTCACCCTCACCTCACCCTCACCCACTATCGCTTTATTGTAATCTGGTCGTCAGTGGATTAAATATATATATTAAAATATATTGCATTAAATAGATCGACGTAATTTGTAGGTGTTTTATTTGTAATTTTCCTATTTATGGATAATACCCATGGCATCCTACTTGCCCGGGTGGGATGCACCCATAGGACGGCACGGCTTAGGGTGAAAAAATAGCGTTCATTTCCCTCTCTTTATCAAGTATCGAAACTCATTTAAGGTTCTTCCATTCAGTCATGATGATATGTATTCGGAGAGATGAAATGAATATCAACGAAATAATCAAAAATATATTCAATACGGTTTCACTAATCTAGTTTAGAAATATTAGCCAACAGAGAAATAACGCATAGAACGTCTTATTCATCCGATGTGTTCGCTATTACGCAAAACAAGATCATCCCTGTAAGCGGATTTTGAAGGGTTAACGTATTCTTTCACTGTTACTCCATTTCTATTCTAATTACGTTTTCTCTAATTTCCCCTTCTTTTGACATAATTCATAGTATTGCATTTTCTCTTAATTATCATTTATTTAAGCCCTATTATTTATTATTTTTTACGGAAAAGTTCGTCCTGCGAGCATGTAGAGCATGAAGAAAAATAATGGAATCCTTTCCAAACCTCCATTGATGAGAATTTATACATAAGCAGAAAATATGGGCAACTAAAGTATTTCTTGTCGGATTTTTTTTAGGAAGAGTGAAGTACGCGTGAGATTTGAGCCGATTTAAGAAAAATCCGAATTGAGTTCCTTTATAATACTATATTACTTATACAGCATCCAAATGAATGAATTTTAGCCAGTCTTTAAAGATAATAACGTCAAACAAACTTCAAAACATGCGTAAGGAGGAAGACGAAACGCGTGCTAAAAGCACAGCCGCTCATAGACTCGCTCTCATCGAGCTTCATGTCTGTTAAGCGGGTTGCATCCTTAAGTGGTAACTTTTTTTTGTAAGTGACTGTACATGTTCATAGTCCAGACTCAGTCCAGATGTCTGGTCCAGACCAAACAACTGCACTCAGAGGGTGCATGCGCGTGGCTAGTACATATTTTATTAAAGTTTTATTAAATCAGAGTAAGATTGTTATCTGTAAAAAAAATTTGGATCCATTACTCCACTTTGTTAAGATGTTGGATGCCATTGCATTGGTGTCTCTGAAATAGGTTTACTTTGCCTGTCTTTCTGATGGAAAAATGCCATCTTATTGTACATTAGGCATTTCAATTTTAAATTATTAACTTTTTCAAAACACCTATTTTATGAATTATATTATTATGTTCTTGTTATTTCTTTACCTGGACATTCATAGATTCCAATTACCATATTTCCTTGAAAATAACATGCACTGTTTTTGGTCTTTTTTGGCTCAAAATTGGGGTGTGTGCTAGAATCAATAGCACATTAGATTTGGGCTCAAATCTACTAGTGCAAATGTCAAATCCTCTGCTTCCATGTAATTCATCAAACATTTCGCCCATATATTTCCGTAAGAGACCCTGCATACCCCAGATTAAACAGTTGGCTTATAATTGAAAAGGAATCAGCAAGCCCAGCAACTTTGTTAGCTGGCCAACTTTAAATTGGTGAATGTGCATGCTTAAGTAATATTGATGATGCATTGTAATGATTAATATAAATGTCAATGTAATGTATACACATAAGAATTGGTTGATAGGTGCGCACTTAATGAGTATTCATTTCTATAAATTCCCCATACAAGATAGATGACTCTAAAACTAAATTTTTGTAAGTAACTTATCCATGAAATGCGTTGAAAATGTATATTTTCTGATTTAAATTGAACTTGAATTTACAGCACTTGAAGTATAAGAAGACAAAGTCAAAGGTTCTGAATCCATCATTAATTACTTACTGCTATTGAAAACAAGAAATATAATTAAACACTTATAATTAACACACTTAAACAATTTACATGGAAACATTACTAAGACATTTACAAAGAATTTTCACAGTATTTAAGAAAAAGGATGATGATTAAGGTCCACTTGACATAAAAGCCACTCATTCTGTTTGTTCGTTGTGTGAATAAGAATTAAAGCCATTCTTTATAAAGAAGGATAAACCACTCAAGGAGAAAGCCCTTCTTTTGCTATTTTTGATATTTTAGGACTGATGAGGCAGGTCTTAACTTAATCTGAATAACTTTGAAAATGTCATTTTTATGCCAGTTGGCAACTTTAAAGAGGTTCACATAAAAGATAGAGCAAAAAAAAAGAAGTACCCTTGCATCTTGCAACCACCCTTTAAAATTTAAGGAGCCTGTGTGGTGATGACGATTTTTTCCTTTTCCATGAAAACTCCGCAATATTCCTGAAACTTCTCCAGAAGTATTTCCTCAGCAACAAATGGAGGCGACTGGAATACTTCAATAATTTTTTGGCATGACAGTTTCTTGCTTTTCTTCATCAAATCAGTCTTAATGTCTCACAAAAGGTTAAAAGCTACATTCTACCAGTTGCATCTCTTTTGTTTCCAATTAATATGTTGATATGATGACTTGCAATGCCACCTATGCAACATATTAATCACAAATTCACCTGAAAGTTACCTACTATTAACAAAGAAAATAGTTAATGTAATCATTTTGGCAAAGCCTCTGGTATACTCAAAACCATGGTTAAGTTGGGCACCTGATTTTACTATAGGAAAAAAATCCAGTTAGTATGTTCAAATTTTAGGTAGCTGACAAAGTGTTTGCAGAGACATTGTTCAAGGACGATGGAGACCTTCTGGATGTGTGGGTCAATTATCCGTTGCACCCTCTGCAGGAGCAAGAACCAAATGGAGACAGGAAATGGATTGCCTCATTCCCTCTTTTGCAGGTTTCTTCCTTTATTATCTTTTAAGTCCTCTTGCTTCTTCTTCTGGTCATTAATTTTTTGTTTTGAAATCTCTTTTAAGGAATTAAAACAATCTGGAATTAACCCTCTCATGCCTTTGTATTCTGTACAACACTCATGTGGGATGATCCCATGAACATTAGGCCTGGGTCTATTGCTTTTTTACACTTTCCATTAATTTTTAAAGGCATTAACTGCTTTATTATGGTCTTTGACTGATCTACAACTGTTTTACCTCATACAAAGCTTGACAGTTTTGATTATTTGCTCAGCCTTTTTATATGACATAAAATCATTCTCCAATTTTGTCTTGTAATTAGTGTAATTTGAAATGATGGAGTCAACAATAATAAAACCTTAAGGATTTCAGCATATTCTTTGGCCCAAATATATTAATCCTAAAATAAATAAGAAATATTTTGCCCTCAAAAATTATTAATTTTTAAAATGTATAATAATCTCAAGTTTAATTCTCAGAAATTATAACCACATTGACCTATTTGATAAATTTGTCCAGAAAATGACCCATTGTACAGAATACAATTTGGGACTTTTTGTGTCATGATTTTAGGCTCAACTAATCAAAGAATTAATAAGTGACCTATTTAGAATAAATATTTAAACTGCTGAAATATTATGATAATTTATATATAAGGCCGTGGCTCCACGGGCAGCATTTTGCTGCAGCTAGAGGCAGCGAATTACTGACCAAAAGTAAGAGCCATAGGATTGAATGAGGGTGGCTCCACACGCTGCATTTCTGCTGTTGATAGGCGCGTTTGTACGGTAGCTTCAAGGTCATGCCACGCAGCATGGATTAAGATCTATTTTTCACAGCTGCTAACAGCTACCACTGGCAATCTGCTTCTCCTAGGGACAGTAATTTACTGCCCGTAGAGCCACCCCCAAGCTGCATATTTTTGTGCCTAGGCATGCAAATTTGCTGCCCGTGCAGCCACGGCCTAAGTATCCACCTAGTTTTTATTTGCATTTCTGCTGAAAATATTAACTAATAATGGATACTAGAAAATCTTCTAGCTATATAATTAAAGTTGCATGTGTAAGGTATTTTGGATACTATCATCCTTCCAAACTTTTATTACCCATCCACTTTAAGTCTGCACTGAGTATCTTACTAAAGCATATTAATGCAATGTTCATGCAAATGAATTACACTTTTAAGTCTCGTATCAGTAAGCATACCGAGATCGTGTAAGTCAATGTAATATCTCTTATTTCAGAAACTGACAAAATTTGAAGAAACGATAGGAGTTGAGTTCACTCACATTCGGCTTCTTGCTAGGGCATTCACAGATCGCTCCATTGGATACAATAATTTGACACTGTAAGTATTTCACTTACCATGTAACTAGAATTTTATTTCTTAATCCTAAATAATGAAATTTTATGACTTATCATTGAGAAATTGAGCTAGATGAGCCTTAGAGGAACTCTAAGGCCCTGTCTTATAGTTATATAGTGTATAGTTATCCTGGAGTTTAAATCTATCATTAATATTATCTCAAAAAAGTGTATTATAATCGATAGTTAAGTCACAACTGGTAGGCAAAGTAATGGTCAATTGGATATTGTAAGGTTGAATCCTAATGTGATGGTCAACTGAAATGCATCATGGAAACAAGCAAAATGGCAGAAAATTACTAGTGATCTGTCACCCGTGAACTTCAGTGCTAAATAAATTTGTTGATACAGAATATTATCAAGAAGTCGATTTGTATATCCTAATTAATCTGGTTTGTTTCAATTAAGTATAAATTTGTAGCATTTTGGGATTCATTTTTTATTTTCTATACCTATTCACCTATGTGCAATGATGCATTTTTCGTTATTAATCCCAATCTTTAAATAAATACATTAAGCTTAATGGCTGTATTTATTCCTCTTTAACTGAGCCACCAATTATCAGCATTTCTTTTCAAAGTACATAATTACTTAAATTATAAATGATTTTGCTGTGCTTATCTATTTGGTCACACAAATAAAACAGGTATAATTTATTTATTAAAAGATGAAGTAATATTTATTGTTTATAATAAATGAAAAATAAGTTTTCTATTTTAATTCTTCTTTAAAGCTTCTTTTGTATTAATGAAATTCATTAATTTAGTTATTTCTGGGGAATCTGTTATACCTAATATTAAACAGTACAGAAAATTATGTTCATAAACATTGATGAACATAGCGAAAGTGTGAAAATTATGAAAACTGAAGTTAACTTTGATATTGCCATCTTTTGAGGAAAAGTGAATTCTCAAATGTATAATTCGCTTGATATGAAAGGATATCAGTCATACTGGTTTACTAGTAATAATTATTGATTAGCTGCTTGATTCTGTTTTGCCCTATTAACTAAATGTTTGCTTTCTAATGCTTTTTTTCATTGCTTTTTAATTTCTTTATATTTTCCACATCATTATAAAGGACACTGTGTGAATGCGTATGATTAAAATAATAAAATATGATCAATAATGAATAAAATATTGTACCATTAGGAAAACTTGACCACTGAACAAGTTGTACTTTATCACATCAAATAATGGAGGTTGTCCAGTTATTTGAAGAGGTTGAGGATGAAGATGAAGAATTTATGCAAGTGTTATATAAAAAAAACAAGGAATGTTTCCTTAGGCCTGACAACTTTATAGTCCAGAATGAAGAAGAGTTTTTTAACAGATTTAGGCTCAGAAAAGGTACTGTGGAGAGATTGCTGGCAGAAATACAGTAAGAATACAACTTCTTATTGTTTAAAATTACTCATAATGGTAAAATCATGGTACTCTTATAGCAGCTGAGCATTGCTATTGACACTGTTTGCTCTTCCATTTACTCCAATTAATGAAACTGTCATAAATTGGGTTAGAATGCTTAAGGAAAAACCCACCTCCAGTTTTCAGAATTTCCTGCTGCCCTTTCACCATATTCTTCTTTCTTTATGCTATTGTACTTGGCACAAAGTTTGGTTCATTCTCTACCTGTACCCATTCAAGCATTAAATTTTAATTTCCAAGCATTTTCCTGCAAATTCGGCTACAAATATCTACGTATAACTACACATGAAAATTATAACTGCTGAGCTTTTATATGAAAGCATACCTTCTGCTTCCCAGTTGCTTTTCCTATTTTCTAAAATACTCCTCTTCTCCTCTACTAACTCAAGTAAGAGTAATTGCTTATCCTCAGATAATTTGAAACTTCTTTTACGGTCTATCTAAGAAAGTTTTCTGCTAATACTTCATAAAATACTGGGTGGTAGGTAGCGATACATTCTTGTTTTAAACAAGCATTCAGTGAAAGTAGAAATATTTTCAGAAGAAGAAAGAGAAATATTTTCAGACAAAGCATCCTATAGCTAAAGCTCTAGACAGCTGACCATGGAAAGCCAATCTGCTATCTAGTAAATAACTCTAATCTTCAGCTATCAGATTTGAGTAAACATTATAAGACTGGGCCTAAGAAGCTTAAACAAAACTTTAATGTAGAGTTATACATGTGAATATATTGGAGATTTCTTTTTCCTTAAATAACGTTCGGTAATTATAATTTTTGTATATCGTGTAAAATTTTGAAATGTTTTGTTCATTAGTTATTTATTCATATTTGATAATTGTTTATGTTATGTTTCAATATCAAGGAAAGGTTCTAGTTTGCTGCTGCCACACCAAACAAACTATAAGAACACACTTCTTCATACATAAATGAGTTTACAATAACTCACATTGGTATATATATATATATATATATATATATATATATATATATATATATATAATCATAAATATATCAATCAACTGAAACAAAAAGGCAATAAACAGTGATTATATAATATATTTCATAATCCTAATCACAATGAAAAAAGAAACCAAATGGCTATCATTTACGAGCTTAAATCCAACATATCAAGGGTGTTTTACTTGTAAATACAAACTTATAGTTGGTTATTTCATATTTGTTTCTATATCTCTTGGTTTTTCTAGGTAATTTCAAGAATTTTAATTGTGTCATTAATTTTTTGACAGAGGTTCCAATCAACGATTAGAATTTCTAGGTGATACCGTTCTCCAGCTAATTGCATCTGAGTACCTGTACAAATTCTTTCCTGAGCATCATGAAGGACACCTTTCGGTAATTACTTATCTTAGTTATGATCCCTCTGATTATGTAGTAAGTAAAACAGTTCTACTGAAAGGCATTGAATCACACCATTGTTTGGGTGATAGTGATGGGATAATCCAAATATTTTTACCAATTTTTACAATTCCTGATACTTCTCTGATTCCAATACAATTCCAATTCTTGCAAGGATTAAAATTCATTACTCTTAGTTGCTGATGTTATTGGAGACAAATACTTACTAAATTACAATAAAGTACAATTAATTATAAAAATTTATTATAGTACATAATGCTTTAGTTTATAAAATGAAGTAGAATATCTTCTTTATTAAAAATCTTGGATAAAACTTTAAACAAAAAAGGTATCAATTGTAATTTGTTGCAATTAAATTTAAGTCCTAAAATTTAGAAAAACAATCCAGGTTGATATTAAATTCTTATTTCATATTTTTAATTATTATCATTAAATTAATTTTAAATGAGCAGAGTTAAAATGTTTAAAAAGACCCTTTAAAATTTTGTTTATTGCTGAAGCAGAATAGAACAGGATTTCATTGAAAGTTCAAGAATTTAGTAGAAAGTAAAACATGTTCACATTATATACCATTACCATTAAATATCAATACATTATTATTTATGTGTTATTAAGATGTATAGATTTCAATTTTACTATTAGCTCAATTAATAAGTATTTAATAGATTTTCACTCAGCCAACACTATATGAAAACATGATATATCATTCATCGTGAGAAAAAGATTCACTAGAAATTTTTCCACAATTGTTAACAATTCTGGAAACCATAAATCACAAATTTATTTCTGAAAATCTCATGCTTTTCTTTGACTCTGATACCCAATAAAATTCTCATGTTTCCTATTTCAACAAATCATCCCATGACTAAGTGCTGCCTATTACTTGCCTTCTTATGAGGAAATGATAGATTGGGATGAATTCACTGTAATCAAGCCACCACTTACCGTCAACCTCTCCTCCTAGAATCTTGAAAACATTAAAGATAACGCCAAGGAACCAATAAAGCTGCTTGCTACATTATTTACCCTCCCAAGCAGTTGAACAAACTGTAAAATAAGTCACAGAGGCCTCACGGTTAGTCTATGGCCACTATGCAAGAGACGGGTTCATAGGAGAGAGGATCCTCTCAAGAGTACCAAAAACCGGAACAAATGCAGCCTTCAAAGACAACTGCTAGTTATCTGGTATGCGTCCACGGGTGTGTATGCAGGTAGGACTCGAATATCAGGCACCACCTCATGATGAGTCCTGAGTAGCTCACTGCAGCTGAACCAGCTGTCACTTTCCATGGTGTTTCCTAAAATTTAAAAAGTAGGATATCGTATTCGGTTTTAATGGCTTAAGATAATTGTTTGTGAATCAAAACACATCAAAACAGCCATTTAATCTTCCATGCTCCTTCAAAAAATTATCTTACCTAAAAAAAAAGCAATTTTCACTAAAATTTCGAATTTTTGAGCTCTTTGGTCAGGCCCAAGACAAACTTTGTCAGAGCCGTACTTTTGCACACTTATTATTGAGCCTAAAAGGCAACTTCTCCAACCTCTTAAATTTCCGCTACTAAAAATTTTTTGTAATTCGATACCCCCTACTGCCCACTCCTTTTTTTATCATCATTAGGGGTTTCTATTGAGGAAAGCTCCCTTTTTTCAGAATGAAAGTGATTTACTTGAAATTATACTGAATTGAATCATTCTCAGAGAATTGCCTCCCTTCTATACAGCATAACTAGGAGCTTCAAAGTTGAGAATACACATTTTAAAACACTTAAAATAGTTTCTATGAAAACTTAACATATACACTGTACATTGAGGACTGAATATTGCTGTTAATTTAAGATAGCTATATAATGCACTACGCTGAACTGTACTCATGTTTGTAGATCTGCTCCTGGTTTGAATTCGATAATATAGTAAAATATTTAGATTTTTACCAGCCTATAATTTTTATTAGAATTGCCCTTTCACAAGCTCTTCCTTTGTAATTACAAAATGCATTTTTATGACTGTTTGATTGCAATTTTATCTAAGGTATTTTTCAAAATCAACCTCTCAGTTACAGTTTATTTAGAACTATATCTGAAAATAATATTTATGCTAAATCAACCTGTACCCATGGACTAAATGTAGTCATTTGACAAAGAATCCATTTTAGCAATGCAAACATTCACTAATTCTTGAAAAAAGACAAGGAATTTAGGATAAACTTAACATGATAGATGTTATTCTGCTATTGACATTATCCTTTGCAAAAAAATAGGAGTAAATGGAAGTGAAAAAATGAAACCTGGTTCTCAATTATCTTTCTTTTGTGCTCCCTCATCCTGCATGATTTCTATTTTTATGATATAGATGAGGTATGTTAAGATTGTCAGAGAGGCACCTATTCTTTAACAACAGTATCTATTACAATATTTAGAAAGTTTTGTTGATCATTCACCTACTATATGACATTTGAGAACTTTTTAATGCACTGCTGCCTGCATTGTTGGTTTAACTTATCTTTAAAGGATTTTTATGATTGGAAAATTTTTAATCTAAATGGAAATAAGTATGACTTAAAATAAGGCCTTGGGTGAGGCTGCATGTAAATCTCATTTTTACTCAAACCAAAAAATGTTGTGACCTATAAGGTAAGGAGATTCGCTTCACTCATTTTCATAGGTGGATGAAGAAAAAATAATTGCCATGTAAAGACACTCCTGCTTAAGATACTATCCCACATGATACAGTTTCTCTCCAACCACATGGATCATGTGGTTAAAAATACCACTTAAGTTGCTCTTCTACTTGGTTAGAGCACACACCCCAGCTGCAATGGAACACACCAATTGTCCATCTCAGTTGAAGGACGGAAAAATGTTTACATTATTCTTCTCCAATTGGTTCTCTGTTAAAAATTGTTTAATGTTAGATGAAAAGATGCTCTCTTTGAGCAAAAAGGACTCAATTTAAAGAAAGAGGATTCTTATTGAAAATTATGAAATAGCAACCAGCAATATGCTTCATGGATTCAAGATATCTACATCTCTCACAAATAAAGCAAGCTAAGTAGATTCCTTTTTATTTTTAAGAAGGCACTTCTTTAGAAGTTAAAGGGCAAAAAGCTGTCCTTTTTGTTTCCTGAAGTAAAAGAAATGGAAATTTCTAACATCCTAGTTGCAACACTATCCTGCTGATAATGGCGTTATCGATCAGTTCCCAGAAAAAATTGAGTTTCAGTGTACGTGCGTTGCTTATGTGAGAATGTAATTGGACTATTGAATTTTTTCAGCTTTTACGAAGCTCCTTAGTGAACAACAGGACGCAGGCAGTGGTATGTGATGATCTTGGAATGACATCCTTTGCCCTTTATTCAAATCCAAAGGCTGAGTTGAAGACAAAAGACAGGGCTGATCTGTTGGAGGCCTTCCTTGGAGCTCTTTATGTAGACAAGGTAATCTTAAATGTGTTTTGAAATGTTCTTGTGTTGCATTAAGTTGCTTAACCTTTAAAGCATCTTATAAAAATAGGTTCTTTGGGACATTTTTTAAGGCAACAGTATCAAACAGCTTTAGTTCACAGACTGCCCAATTAGTTGATTCTAGACTCAAGATATCCATTACAAACAAAGCAAAATAAATAGACCCCTTTTTGTTTTAAAGATATAAAGCTTTTATTTTAAAGTTAAAGAAGCAAAAAAACCCTCTCATTTTGTTAAGTAAATAGAAATTTGCGATATCCTAGTTATCCCACTTGTAAGGAATTTCCTTGAAAAGCTTCCTTTCTGCAATTTACTTAATAAGTTGTACTGTAACTTCTTTAAATATGAAATTAAACAATACCTTTTGCATTCAGATCAGATGCTGTCTGCAGATGCAGTGTTGCTAACTTGCTTGATGAAAAAAGCTATCAGCTTTAGTTTGAGCATTTTAAGGAAAATAGCTCAAGCATTATCAGTATTACAAGGAAAAATTTGAGCTTTGCACCAAAATCTGTTGCAGTATATTATATAGCACAAAAGAGACCTCTATCACTTTGAAAGACCTCATTATTAATATTTATTTCGAATTAATTTTCCACAAGATTTACTTTAATTGAAAATATCGTGAATGTTAAACAATCCTTTAAAAGTTTCAAAAAACAATTTTGTTAAAACAAAAGGATATTCTCATGAGATTACGGATAGATTCTCCCTGTTCTGAAAAGAAGATTCCCTCTTTGTCATGTATCTGCAAACTCTTCAAGCAATAATCAGCCAGCTCTGTAGAAATTTACTGCCTAAACATTGTATCACCAAAGGAATGATAAAGCTGCTTATTGATTGTTAAATTCATCATCGGGTTGTAAATCCAGTGTAAATTTAGGCTGGAAAATTAGTGACTTGCTTATTTACTCAAAATAATATTTTGGTATTCATTAGAGTTCATTTAGTTAAGACTATAAATTAAGGTATTTTAATTACTATTGCCAAATCAGTTTCACTATAGCATTAAAATTTAAGAAATTGCATTTCTTTTCTGAAAACAAATGAAGCACAGTATTTGGCAGTTATTTCCTACTATGATAGAGTGAGTGATCTATTAAATTTTGTATACAAAATTAATTTAACGATTTCATTAGATAAATGATATAAGATAACTTACTGACCTTCACATCATAACCTAGATCTAATCTATATGGGGAATAAACTTCACAAATTGTCAAGTATGATATGTCATTGATTTATCCAAGAAACAATAATCCACTGTATCCTCACCAAACATTCGACTAATGGCCAAGGTCATTTGCCCATCTTGTCTAATGGGTTAATGAAAATACTCTCCATAAAATCGGAGTATGTGACAGAAGCCTGTTAATCTGAACAATAAGCATGATGCCTGATATCCTCGGAAAAAATTCAGATTCAAACTAGAATATCAATGAAATACCTAAACTTCTTGAGTCATATACAAGTTGTTATCATCCTCTGTCTGCAGTTCCAACTTCCCAAACAAGATACTTTTTCAGATTCCAAATTGCTGTTGAACATGTGCAATTTTGTTAAAACATTCTGTATAGAAAGGAGGAACTTGAAACAGTATTATGTGTTTTAATTTGGTCATAACAACCCTGTCATCAAAACCATTCTTTCTTTTGGACTACTTTAACTGAAGGCCAACACAAGAGACAAAGGACAATCCTTGGTAAAGTTTGTTTTTATTTACCCTGGTTAAACACAACATTTCCAGGGTGGCAGACAACCTGATAAAAACACTGCCTTGATTTTTGATGTACAGTCACTTACAAAAAGAAATTACCACTAAAGGATGCAACCCGCTTAACAGACATGAAGCTCGATGAGAGCGAGTCTATGAGCGGCTCTGCTTTTAGCACGCGTTTCGTCTTCCTCCTTACGCATGTTTTGAAGCTTGTTTGACATTATTATCTTTAAATACTGGCTAAAATTCTTTCATTTGGATGCTGTATAAGAAATATAGTATTATAAAGGAAGTAATTTGGATTTTTCTTAAATCGGCTCAAATCTCACGCGTAATTCACTCTTCTTCGAAAAAAAATCCGACAAGAAATACTTTAGTTACCCATATTTTCTGCTTATGTATAATTTCCCATCAATGGAGGTTTGGAAAGGACTTCATTATTTTTCTTCATGCTCCACATGCTCGCTGGATGAACTTTTCTGTAAAAAAATAATAAATAATAGAGCTTAAATAAATGATAATTAAGAGAAAATGCAATGCTATGAATTATGTCAAAAGAAGGGGAAATTAGAGAAAACGTAATTAGAATAGAAATGGAGTAACAGTGAAAGAATATGTTAACCCTTCAAAATCCGCTTACAGGGATGATCTTGTTTCGCGTAATAGCGAACACATCGGATGAATAAGACGTTCTATGCGTTATTTCTCTGTTGGCTAATATTTCTAAACTAGATTAGTGAAACCGTATTGAATATATTTTTAATTATTTCGTTGATATTCATTTCATCTCTCTGAATACATATCATCATGGCTGAATGGAAGAACCTTAAATGAGTTTAGATACTTGATAAAGAGAGAGAAATGAATGCTATTTTTTCACCCTAAGCCTATGTACTATGGGTGCAAGGGGTGCATCGTACCCGGGCAAGTATGATGCCATGGGTATTATCCATAAATAGGAAAATTACAAATAAAACACCTACAAATTACGTCGATCTAGCCAGAGCTGATTATCTTTGCAAGTGCTTTTCAATGGGTTTGCTAATAAATAGATTCTCGAAGCTTGCCACTTTCAAGTAAATATTCGACTTACTTTCTGCACTTTTGCCCTCCCTTATCATCGTTCACCTGGGCCACCGCCCAACTCGCAGTGTCTCTTGGCTATGCTCAGATGTGTAAGCGATTCTACCAGAAAATTTCATACAAGTAAAAGGAAAGAGTCTTCGAAAATTTCTGGAGGTCATAAACAGCCCTCAACTTCATTGCTCTTTTCTTACCCAGATGTGGGGGAGGAGGAGAGTCCTTTCCCGTCCTTCACTACCCTCTCCATATTTCCCTGAATGCTCGGTACGGCGTCAGAGCACGGTCGTGAAAATTTGTGAAAACGTTTATTCTTCCATCCATCCCCTCAGATGTTTATGCAAACACTGATATTATTAAGAGCGTTACAGAATGGATCTCAAAATCGTTCAAGAGGTTTGCATTAATATTTCCAATAATTCGTTTTAATAACTTGGGATATCCGATGACAATGGCTTGTAATTTTAAGATTTATCTTCAAAAAATTGTCCTTGCTACATTTGTGACTTTGTTGGAAGTCATGGTTCGCATACTGAACACATTCAGGGAAGCAGGCAGCTGTAGAATCGAGATATATCTGCAGATCATCAGCGTATAAATGATGTTTACAGAATTTAATTTTTAATATATATCCGCGTCAACATAATCAAAGGTTTCACTAAAGTTTAGTAATTCCATTAATTAGTCCACTCCCTCCGATGCTTAGGAAGTTTCCTAATGCCTTATATTAGAATGCAATTGGTAAATTCAATGTATGATTTATCGCAAGAACTAGCTACTAATATGCAACGTGCCCAGAATGCGTCTGTTTGGTTTATATTTAACTTGAAAAAGTATGACCATACTTCCGATACGTTTAAGAAAATATCTTGGATTAAACTAGAACATCGTCAAAGAATTCATGTTGTAACGCCAGGTTTCAGGGTCTTGCAAGCACAAACTGCGGAATATCTCTTTTCTAAAATTTTTAGCTTAGAATATATTCACGATTGCTATACCACATGCAAAAAATCCAAAGTAAAACTATATCAAAGAAACAACTTTAAAATCACCAAATTTATCCATTTCGACCTCTGAATCGCTATAATATTACTCTGCCATGTTAATGTCACTAAAAATTGCTTTAAATAAGTTATTTTAATAACAATAACGAAAACAAATCCTTTCAAATGCTCAATGTGGACCTGCATAGCAGACATCATCCTCCATCTTTATTTTCGCTCTCTCTCTCTCTCCCTCTTCTGGAGGCTCACTCGCCCGAAACGAGGGGTCTATTGGACGAGTTGCCCCTTGGAAGTGGTAACTTTTTTTTGTAAGTGACTGTACATCTTCTTGACTAACTTAAAATTATTCAACTTACATCAACAGAAAGTCAACAAGTTTTTTATTTAATTTATGCAATTACAGTTAAAGGAGAAAATACAAGCTTCCAAATCATAAATGGTATTATGCAAAACCATTTTAATATTATAATTAATAAATTGCATCTTTTGACATTGTTATATATTTTGATCACATTGTACTAAATTATTGTATACATGAATATGTGATTTCAACTGCAATCTTTTAAAGTTACTGTTCCTTAAAAGACGAGATAATTTTTTTATTTTATAAATGTATTAAAATATTATCCTTTATAAAAATCTATTGAGAAGTTTGGGTAGCTTGATTACTTTTTTCCAGAAAACAATCCTATGCTTGAGGTTTAAAAAAACAATCATCCTTACTCACAGGGGGGGCTTTCAGTTTTCTCACAACTTCTCTATTCTAGGGCTTGGACTACTGTCTAGTCTTCTGCCATGTCTGCTTTTTCCCTCGCTTACAAGACTTCATCATGAACCAAGATTGGAATGACCCAAAGTCCAAACTTCAGCAGTGCTGTCTTACCTTGCGCACAATGGATGGTGGAGAACCAGACATTCCTATTTACAGGTATATCTTTTTCCTTTCCTCTTAATTTCTTTATGTCAAGAACTGACCTTGCCTTAATCATTTACTCTTGTCTTAGAACCTCCACTCTGTGTACTGATCCTTTAATGATTGCTTTTTTCTTGAATTCATACTCATCAATCAAGTGTATTTCATTGTAGCTACATAAATGGTTCATTACTTTCTTTACAGCATTTATTTATGCAGTTTTTATGCTAGAAGAAATGCTAAAATTACTCCATAGGCACTCCCTGCTCATTATACCTCATCCTTCCCCACTCATCCCTTTTTATCTCTTTCATGATTTTTCTCGCAGGTTATGTTTCTCCCACTATTCTATGCAAAATTTTCATCTCTACTGTTTCTAATAGCCTGAAATATAATTATAAATTTAAAAATTTCTGTTTAGTTTTTAGTCTCTCCCTCTCATGTTAAAATTGGTCTGAATACTGCCTTATAAATGCTACCTATA
Organism: Pachydiplax longipennis; assembly: GCA_036926295.1. Taxonomy (NCBI): domain Eukaryota; kingdom Metazoa; phylum Arthropoda; class Insecta; order Odonata; family Libellulidae; genus Pachydiplax; species Pachydiplax longipennis. The sequence goes on along the minus strand of JAVFKF010000024.1, from coordinate 2,893,232 downwards.
GTCTGTAAGTATTTGTTCTGCCAGATAGTGATATTTTTAGGTATCCTGTTTGCCCTTGTTCTCCACAGTTTTAGTGGAACATTTATTATCCAACAAGAATATTAAATATCTACTTACTTGTTTGCAAAATATCCTTGTTTAACATTGGTATAATCCTTGTTTGAAATCACCTTTTCTCCACTTCCTTGGATGACTCATCTGTAACGCTATCTAGTTTTATCTTTCTGTCATCTCCCCTCCCTAGGATATGCTTATCCAACTCTTTACTGGTTAAATATCCAAATACCAAAATGACAGTTGTTTTGGAAATTGCATTTTCCAGATTTTGGATTTGGTGTAATTGAAGGATATAAATGCAGACTCAGGAAAGTTACTTGAAATATATAACAGAAAAGACATAAGGTAACAGAAAAGTTACTTTCAACAAGATAAATATCATAAATTATAATAATGCAGAAAGAAATGAATAAAGCACAAAGTATATTCATTCATTATTTTGAGGAACATTGTGCTTGATTGCTGAAGAGTTGAATTGTTTGATGAGGAGGCATCATATAGAATTTTAGGAATTTCCTAATGTGTCTTTTGTCAGATTGATTTTGTATTGTAAACCTTACTTTTATCTTAACATTGCCCTGTTGTCATTATCAGTAATTTCTTTAATTATTAAAAATTGCTGAGATTAACTTTCAATGAATGTTTAAAAATGCATTTTGGAATATATTCACTTTTTTAGTGAAGACTTTGATTGCTTGGATGAATACACCACCCAACTGTACAAGTCATCTTTTTTATAACCTTTCAAATATAAAAATCTTGATAACAAGCATTAGCTATGATTGTGTTTATAAAACTTAATGTTGGATTTACAGTCATGGACAAAACATTTGTACAATGTGTGGATTTGCATAAGATTAAGGATAACCAAAAATAAGGGTTGCCTACAAATGTGGAACCCTTGTAAACCTTTGCTCCCCACCCCGATCCTTCGCCCCTCCTCCTAGACTACGGCTCCACTAGTGGTAAAAAGCCAGTTTAGTCCCATTAATGATGCAAAGGCTGGTAGTAAATTGAAGAGAAAAGAAAATCGTCACATACTCCTGAATTTTAGTTCCTTTGCTTTCTCCATGAACTTCTTCCATTTTTGCTTGGCCATACCTTCAATGCCAGATTTATATATCCACAACAAGGCATGCCATCGGATGAGGCTCTTTAAAAAGTTGCTTTTTTAATAAATTTTGGCGGCATTCTCAGATGAAATATACCACAGTAAGTGGGATGGAAGAATATTACAATGTTGAATTTGTGTCGCTTGGGGTATGGTTAACATATAAATACATTAAATTTAGTGTAATTTGGATCAAGGACTAACAAAAACACCAGTTTAGAAGAAAATATGTATTAAAATGTAGTTCTGTAACCATATTAAATAAAAATATTTAACAGAATGAATGAATAATGTAAAAGTAATCATATAAATTATTTCGCTGTTGAGTGCTTCATAAAATCCAGCATACTCCTCTGACGACACAATGGCTTCCTTTTAAACGCATAATTTCTTCATAGCAAGCTGATAATTTTATTATTAATTATTTTGATTTTAGTTGAATTATCGGACGAACTTGAGCCAAGTTCAAAATAAAACTAAATTCTATAAAGTTTCATATTCTAATTGTCAAACATAGATTTTGGTTTCAAACTGTGAGAAATATGATAAGATTTGAATTTTTATTTTGGACTGTCCAATTGAATTAATGTTAGAGATGCTAGATTACTTTGTTTAAAAATATTATTTAACGATTACTGCGTACTTCACTTTTCCCTACTGAGAATCAGCAGGTACACATCCAGCATTAGCATATATCTTCGGAAGACCACCTCTAATAGGAGTCCTCGGGGGTTGCTCTGTGCCTCATCTGATGGCATGCCATTTTGTGGAAATTGGACATCGAAAGTATTTCTGAGGAAAAATGAGAAGTTCATGGGAAAAGCAAAAGGAACTGAAATTCGGGAATACATGACGATTTCCTTTCAATATCTATCCAGCCTTCTTATCGTTTTTACAACACTACCTGAACCCTAATTAAGAGACAAAGTGCCTCTCCAAGTGCGGAAAGCAGCAACTGTCGGGGGAAATTCCTTGGGAAAAGATAATCACCCACGTGGTCGCCAATTTTCAGAATTACCCAATGTGCATATCGGAAGCTATGCTTCCATTGTCAAGGGTGGTCAAATCAACCTTCATTCAGCATTTGACCACGCTTGAGAGTGGAAGCATAGCTTACGATATGCGCATCGGGTACTTCTGAAAATTGGCGACCATGTGGGTAATAATCTTTACCCGAAGAATTGCCCTGGACAGTTGCTGCTTTCAGCGCTTGGAGATACCTTTGTCTCTTAATCATTGAACGCCGAGTTCCTTTTCTTTTCTTTCTGAACTCTAATACTGAACGGCATGAGGCAAAAGGAAGTAAGGACTAAATAAATAGGCGAAGGGTCAGGGTGGGTAGACAGAGTTTTACAAGGTTGCCATATTTGTAGGAGACCCTTATTTTTTGTTATCCTTAATCTTATGCAAACCCTCATATTGTACAAATTTTTTGTTCATGACTGTACTTACTGTTTATGTTTTATAACTTAAGGTTGAATTGTGTAGCAAAATAAATCCCTTTTCCCAAATGTGGGGTAAAATAGTTAGGCAGACATTGCTTTAGACCTAAAAAGATTGGTTCCATTTTTACAATAATGCCTGAAATATTCAACTAAATGATTTTTTATACTTTAAAACAAGTTTATACTAAGTCTATTTTTAGTTATAATATTATCTATTTACTTCATTAAGTAACACAAAGTTAAGTGTAATTGATTTTGATTGCTTTTTTCTTTCTAATTTTAAATGTCTATTTTTAAAATGCTATTGCTTTGTAACAATATCTATCATTGTAACTGCTACCACTTTTTATAATTTTATATCTTCCATTGATATTTTAGTAAATTTTTATCTTCACTTTGTTCCAAAGTGCTATGTAAAATTAAAGCAATAACAAGCAGGTACAAATTTTTTGTAATAGGGTAATAGAATGCAAGGGACCCACCAACACAAGGGTGTACACAGTGGCAGTCTACTTCCGAGGGCAGAGGTTAGCCAAAGCATCTGGTCACAGCATTCAGCAAGCAGAAATGAATGCAGCTAAAGTGGCTCTTGAACACTCTCAAGGTTAATCTCTCTCATATTTATTTTTTTTTGTTTATTGTATTTTTGCTTGAATTCTTACAAAGTTTGGTAAAATATCTGCAAATTAATTATTTTAAATGGTTTCTCTTACATACTACTGTTTAAAAAAAGTTCTTTCTTTACCATGAGGCTTCTTTCCAGAATGAGATTAATTTTTGTGACAAATTCTTATTTCGTAAGGCCAAGAGTGTATGTTAGTGTATATATACGGTAGAAGTCCATTATATCAAGTACGACATATAAAAAGATTTGCATTAAAGCAAGTAATTCTTTGGCCTTTGCCAGTCTCACAGCAAAAAGGATAGGGATTTACATCCAATATAACGAATGGTTATTTCTGAAGTATCAGTATAACCAGTGATGCATTTCTATATTCATCTTGCTGGAAGTATATCTTGGTTCGTCAGCAGAGGTAGGAGACAAAGTCCAATGAGCAAATGGTAATCTGAGGTGCATTCGCCTTGTCGTACTTGTTATAACTGACTTCTACTGTATGTGTATATCTATATTATATATAGCTACTTCTCTGGATATACCTATATATAGGGGAAATGAATTCTAAGCATGTTCCACAAGTGCCATAGACGTGAAATTTTCACAACATACTGACCCCACCCTGTACATACCAGAATAATTCAGAATTTGACGCTGGCTATCATGGGTTCGATACCAGAATGTCCCAAAAATCAGAATTTTCCCATATGAATGCATTGCACGAATTTTTGAAAATTATTTTGAGGCACTTCTTGGTAAGATAGAGGAACCAAAATCACAGAGGTTTTCTCTATGTAGTACCAGTGGAAGAAACTTCACTAAATGAGTTTGATGTCTGGTGGGTGAAAATTCTATCGTATAAAATGGATTGGGGAATCTTTTAAGATTTTTTTAGTGCTTTCCCAATAATCTGGAAAGATAAAACATGGAATGGGAATGGAGTCATTTAAAAACATTCTTTCACGCAATTCACCGTTTCTCTAATTATCATTGATTCAATGCCAGAGCCTCATTTTGATTCTACCATGCATTTCAAACGGGGATAACGGAATCTTATTTTAGGACCTTCCTGATATGATATTGAATTGAACCTTTGGAACAGGTCAGAATGGCACTTATCTAACAGTAATAGTATGCAATTGTCTCCCTTGAACGGGTCCTGAGTTTGACAACAGGTGGTCTTTTGCTCGAATTTTTGAAAATTGTATTGAGGCCTTCCTCAGAGCAAAAGAGCAGTCAAAGTCATGGAGTTTGCAGATGAGGTCTATTATACTAATTGATGAAATGTTATCAAATGACTGTTAGTTCAACGAGGTGGGTGCAAAATTCTCCTGTATAAAAAATATGGCGGTAAATTTTGACAATTAATTTGAATCCTTTCCCAATAACCGGGATTCACAAAATGTACATAGAGTTAATTCATAAATTTCATATACGAAGTTCACTGTTTCTCTAATGGTCCTTGGTTTGATGCCTGAGCGTCATTTGTATTATACCATTATTTTCAAGTGTGGATAACGAAATCTTATTTTAAGACTTTCCCACTAAGATATTGAACTGAAACTTCAGAAGTGGTCAGAGAGGCAATTAAACATCTAACATTAGTATGCAATAGTCTCTCACGAACGGGCTCTAAGTTTGATGCCAGGTGGTCTGTTGCATGAATATTTGAAAATTTTTGGAGGCCTTTCTCGGTAGGATAGAGCCTTTAAAAACAAGGCAGATGACATGGACTTCTATTGTACCAATACAAGAAATTTCACCAAATGAGCGTCTGTTTGACCCTAGGTGGGTGCAAATTTTTCCTCTTTAAAATGCATTGTGGCCATTTTTACGAATTTTTTGAATGCCTTCACAATAACCTTGAAAAGTAAAACCCAAATTGTGATCAGAGGTGATTGGATAAGTTTCATATATGCAGTTCTCTCTGATTATCCTTGGTTCGATGCCAGGCCATAATTAATATGTGGAATTCTAGAAAGATTTTATAGTTGAGGAATTTGTAATTCCTGAAAGAAGTCTTCTTGGGCTCAGGCTGAGTGACAGAGTTCATCTTTTGGCCTCATCATATCATTCCAACACTTAATAGTTAATGTTTAATTCATGTTTCAAAAAATGATGCTCTAAATTAAATTATTGTCATTTCCCATGTGTTACCACTCTAGTTCATGCTTAAAGTGAATGTAGTGAATCTTTGTAGTCCAAATTTTCATTTAGTATCTGTATTGCTCATTCTTTCATTTAAGATTTTGTTTATTTCATAGATTTCTCGAGTGACACCATATTTTTTTGTTCAGTATATTTTGATTGTGTGTCTTATTATATTTGTGATTATATTTTAATATATTTTCATGACTATAAAACATGAAATAAAACTTCTCAGTCATTCAAAATTTACTCATCACTCTTCATAAAAGCACTCATTTTCCTGTTTCTATTTTAGAAACATCATTGTTCAATGGAGATTTTGCATTGAATTATCTCTCTTGAAATTAATTATTTTGATAAATGAGACAAGTTAAGAAATGGAAAATGATTTTAACACATTAAAATCTAATGTAAAGTAACCCGGCTGATTCTGTTGTGATATGGAAGGCAGAAAATATATTGGGATCAATTGAGTTGGGACCTGTGCACACCTTTATTTACTGGTCCAAAATATGATTGTAATCAAGTAAAGCCTTTGGAAAATTGTTGTAATATTTGGCTCCTTGTATACGTGATCTTTGTATGGTTTTGAGTTAACCTGAGATGTTGTTTTCCTCAGATCTCTTTCCTCAACTGGACCACCAGAAGCGTGTGATTGCTAAGAGTATGAAGAAGCAGCAACGTTGGCCACATAAAGAGTCCCACCATTCATCGTCGAGACGAGACAGGAAGGGGGAGAAGAGAAGGGCACCTTCAAGAAAACATCGAGGGGATGATAGGAAAAAGAATTCCCCTCTTAAATGAGCAGAAATTAAATTTTGTAAATGTGACATATGTATGCCCAGTTTATATTTAAGTTATAACTAATAGAGAGTATTCTATAAATACAAATAATATTAACTTTATGAAGAAATTTCAACATGTAGAGGAAGAATTAATCACTTTTTCAATCCCTACATAAAACTACTATTCTATTCCGTACAGAAACTAATGTCTATATTTTCAGAATCTACAAGGTATTTCTTGAAAGTATTCTTCTCTTGTGGCCTCTCCAACATTAAGACCATTTTAACTCAGACTTTTTCTAGCAACTTAAAAGCACCTTTTAGTATTTTATAATATAATATTTTAAAGATATATTTACATTAATTTCCTAAATGATCAACTGACCCCCTTAGCATGGCTACTGAAATGTGATTCTTAGGCATTGCCCGGCTGACACATCCTCACTAACAGAATGTTTTCAATCTCTGACACCTTTTAGTTTCCATTCAAATTAAAACACAATAAGCTACTAATGTGTTACATTTTAAAGCTATTATCATGAATTCCTATCAGACAAAGTGCACGTTTTTAAATTCATCATGAGTGATGGATTTCATCGATGTTTGTCTGATTACTTTGATGGATTATAGATTCTTATATATTATTTTGTATATACTACTAGTTCCATCTCCATAATTCTTTAAACTCTGTTGAAACTCAAATCATCCCATCCTTTGTGTTTATTGCATTATAAATGTGTTATAATCCCAATTGTTAATTGCCATTTACTTGTTTTTAATGAGCTTATGGATATTAACATTTGAATGACCTGCTACTGTCATCAGAACCATCGGAAATTCTTCTTGTATTAATCACGATGGACATCGGAGAGCCATTGGTGAATACAATTTAATGGATGAATTTAAAAACGGATTCATGGAAGTTTGATTCCAATCAATCCAAAAAGTACCCAAAAATATCTCATGAAAATATGCTTATACATTAATTTTGCAAAAAATGCAAAATTTGAAGAATCTATTTCCTATTATTATTCTTAGAGGTTACTCAAAACACACCACTATGCCACAACATTACAGTTAGAAAGCACTGAATAAAATATTAAGAGATCTAATAATTTTACTGTACTGAGGTATTTTACTCTTTTTCAGTGTATTTGATGGCATATAAGAGAAATCCTCATTTCAGTTGGGAAAGCGCATTTTTAACAGCAGAGATGGAAACTTCATAAACATTTTCCTTAATTTTTAAAATTCTATTTTTAGGTGTTTTTAAGAACATATATTCCAACCTATGAAGGTCATTCAATATCCCAATTGTATGTCATTTCATGAAATGCAGGAAGAAAACTTCACGTATAAGATACAGGGTCAATATCTTTAGGTATAGTTTTGAAAAAATAGGTGCATTCTATATGCTGGTGTCCAGAGGGACCCATGAAAGCTGGGTCAGATTACTTTCTGATTGATGGACACGTCTGTGATTTAGGCGTATTGGCTGCTTCACATTTACAATTATGAGGTTATTATTATTATTATTATTATTAATTAAACAGTTACAGTTAGACATATAGTCTGGTGGCAACTACATACTAAGTTAAACAAACATCCTAAAAACATAATAAGTTAAAAATACCAATACAACCCAATAATAATGATAATTCCCCACAAAACAATACAAATTTTCCCACAAACAAAACAATTTACATAAATAAAATATGTACATCTTCCCATAAACATTCTCCCTCAGTCGCACAAGTTTTTTCAGGGTTCCTGGTAGGCCTTCTCGGCTACCGTAGTGGTCCTGGGGACAAGTCCCCACCGTACATCACCCCACCAGGCAATCCCCTACTCCACCTGTACTCGTCAATGGCAAGCTCACTCGTCATTAATAATTCCTCCCAATCTTTTTAGAAATTCCCTATGATTTTTTGGGAAGGGCTCGAAGACTTTTGCAGGTAAATTATTCCAATCTGTGACAGTACAGTTTAAAAAGGAGAATTTACTAATATTTGTTCTCTGTTTCAATAATCTAACTTTGTGCCTATGGTCTTTTCTACCATGAAATTTTGCTCCAGTGACTCTATTTGATAATTCTTCTAACGACTTAGCTCCTGTGTATAATTTAAAAAATAAGGTTAACCTTTTCTTTGCTCTTCGTTTCTCTAATTTTTCCCAACCCAATTCTCTTAGCATCTGAGTTACGCTATCGAGCTTCGCATACCTGCCTTAGACGAATCTTGCTGCTCTTCTTTGTACCTTTTCTATTTTTTGCTTTAGTCCTACCTCATGCGGGTCCCATAGGCTTTCCCCATATTCCAGTATCGGCCTAACAAATGATTTAGTGCAATACTTTACTATTAAGTCATGCGAAGTCACAACCGAAGCTGCGCGGACACACGAAGCAAGCCAACTGGCAGTGATAGGGGTGTGTTCGAGAAAATTAATCCTAATCGTAACAGGTCACGTATAACTCAGCGCCCTGATGGAAAGCCCGAGATGAGCTCTATCAGTTCAAAATCAATTTCTTCAAACTAATTGTCAGCACATTTTCGACTTTGTTTTTAAATCCACACCTCGCGGATAAAATTTCCAGCGGCAGCGCGCCGTAGTATTTTCTTCGGCGGCAGCACGGCGCCTACCTCTACTGTTGCACCTAAGATCATTTTTTGATCAATCTAAGTTGTTTGATACGGAGTAAAAGTTGCTTGCATACTGCAAGCTATCCGTCGAATACAGTATCATACCAAGTACTGCCTCAGTTCAAATTTAAAACGTCGCGCCAAAGACCGCCTGGCGACGAACTAAGAGCCCGATCGTGAGAGAAGACAGCAAAATAATATTAGATAAGTGCCATCCTTACTTGTTCCAAAGTTTCGATTCAATATCTTATCGGGAAGGTCCCACGCCTCTGTCACCATTCCGGGTTTTATCTTTCCAGCTAATCGGGAAGGCATTTAAAAAAATCGTCAAAGATTTCTGCAATGCATTTCTTATGGAAGAATTTTGCATCCACCTGGCGTCGAACTCACTGTCATTTGGGTACATTTTTTCCATCAGAAGCATAGAAGACTACCTCAACTTCAACCTCTGAAATTTTGGTTACTCTATCTTAACGATAAGTGCCTCAAAATAATTTTCAAAAATCCGCGCAATGCATTCTTATGGGAAAATTGCGATTTCTGGGAATTTCTGGCATCGAACCCATGATAGCTAGCGTCAAAGTCTGCATTATTCTGGCATCTAGAGTGTAGGGCCAGTACGTCGAAAAAATCTGACGTCGATGGCGCTTGTGGAACATGGTCAGAATTCGTATCCCCTATATCTATATATATATATATATATATATATATATATCTATTAATATATATAGCTAACTCTCCGGATATACCTATATATATACCTATAATTTATGCAAAACTTATTCTTCTCTCTTTTGATCTCATGTGGGAGGTTTCTTTCATTTTGAAATTTGAAAACCATAAATTATAATTTATGTAATTTTTATTGTCATCCTGTAAGAGGTAGGTTGCTTTAAGTCTTGTTTAGCCGTGGTGGCGGAGTGCTTAGCGTGCTAGCGCGTTAACGCTCCAACCACACGGTCCCGGGTTCGAATCCTGGCTAATCGGATTTTTCCGGTTAGGGAATGGTTGTTTGTGATCGTTGTCTTTACAAAGAAAAGAAAAAAAATAGAAAAGAAAGAAAAAAAAAATAAATAAGGGTTAATTGTAAGAGTGGCCATCCTTGACCAAAATTCGCCCTAAAAAAGACGGAATTATTATTATTATTATTTAGTGGTTATAGAAAATATGATATTCCTCTAACTTTCCTTTGTTTTAGGATTATGACAATTATCAATGTTAAGCTCACAGGATATGAAAATAAAGTCAAATGATGAAAATTAGAAGCCTTTGTAGTGTAGGTGACTGTCAGATCTTCGGAAATAATTTTAATTCAGTATGAACTGAAGCAAGGTAAAAGCCATTTACTCAAACATAGTAGTGCAATATGTAGTAGTATTCTGTTCGAAAAGCTCCTGGTGTATTACATTAACTCCTAGAGTACCAGAATTTTTAATTTTACTTCAGAAATTTCTATTACTTTCAAAAGACACCACTACAAAGACAGAGAAGCAAAAGGGGGTACCCTTGGCTTCCTGCATTATCATCCATACATGTTTTATTCTTGATTACATAATTTGGTTGCTTAATTTTTGCTTCCCTGATTTTTATTTTATGTGCTTCCTTTTCTAACATGAACTAATTTTGTTGTTTCTGGAATAACCAAAAAAAGTATCATCCACTGAGAAGTTAACGGTACTTTAAGTTGTTTTATTTCTTAGCTATCTTACTTTTTACATTATCCCCTTATAAAGTCAAGTTAAGTCATATTAATGAAGCTTGGGAAGGATCAATTGTGTCATCCAGTGATGATTCTCAATCTTGAAATACATGGGGTCAACTGTCTTGAGACTGAAACCCAGTGTCACTACTACGCAGGTGGGCCTGCTCTTTTACTCAAAAAATAGGAGAGGCTCTCTTACTGAGCTATGAGCAAACACCTTACAAACATTTAATTGAAAAGCCAGTGTCATGTGTAGTTAGCTATGTCAATGACATTTTCTCACATCCTCTCCACCATTCTTTTCCTCTTATAGCATGGTGTTGTTGAACTTAAGGTTGTGGATACATTGGCTAACATGAAATAATGAATCATAAGCAAAAATGGTAGGATTTGACACCTGAAGCGTTAAAATGTTGCTTTGAAATCTAAACCAAAGATTGAGAGATTAAGAAAATATATGGCATATAAATCCACATAAGAGAAGCAAGAATGCCCCCAAGGGTTGCTGATATTTGGAGAATTCTTGCTCTCTCTACTTATTTATTGACACCAAGTCCCTTTCCTTTTCTTTCATAAAACCACATGCTGAAATGGACAAAATTCTGTTTTGTTTGCTTCTTTGCTGTGGTATGATAGGAGACAGGAGGGCATTGAGAAATACAATGAACAGAATTCTTAAAAAATGGCAACCTCGCATAAATGTAGAGAAGCCATTACTATTGTAACAATTACTATATGTGTACACATAGTTAAGAAAACATTGACTGAAGAGTAAAATGGGTGGACTGGGATATTAGTCACCTGATCAATCTCTCTCTTCTTTATTGAATGATTTTCTATCTATTTTTAAAATATTTTCTAACCATGTGTCCTAAGAAAACAGGGTGTCAAAATATTGAATGAAGGCCTTTAGTATGGATTATAATGGAAAAATTAACTTTGGTTAACTGTTAACTAATCTTATGAGAAGGAGAAAAAAGGAACTCGGCGGTCAATGAACTAAGAGATAAAGGTTCTCCAAGCGCCGAAATAACAGCGACCGTCTAAGGGCGATTTCCCAGGAAACGGATAATCGTTTAGAGGTCCCAATTCTTCAGAATCCCGATGTACATTTCGGAAACAATGCTTCCATCTTCCTGAAGTTCAGCACTGGACCCCCCAGGAAGATGGAAGCATTGTTTCCGAAATGTACATCGGGATTCTGAAGAATTGGGACCTCTAAACGATTATCCGTTTCCCGGGAAATCGCCCTTAGACGGTCGCCGTTATTTCGGCGCTTGGAGAACCTTTATCTCTTAATCTTATGAGGTCTAAGCAGTATTTTTATATTTTCCATATATCATTTTTTACATTTCATGAGTTATCTAAATTGTATATTACATTCAGATGAAGGTATCCATGAGTGAATATAAAATTCTAGGTATGAGTCATAATTTTGTGACAACAAATTAAGGAACTTCATCTCAGGGCAAAACTTGAGGATTTAATTTCAACTGGATTATCTTTCCTCTCAGTATTTATGTACTCATTTCCTCAGCCTCTGATTTGTTATTTTGGTCAATCCACTCTTCTCTGACCATTCCTAACACTTTCTCGTTTGTTTTTTTTTTTGCAAATTAGCTTACCATATGATAGAAGTCTTCATATATTTCCTCCTTATCAGCAGCTCTTTCAGATGACACTATTTAAGCGTGATCAATTTCAATGATAATCAATGTTAAACATTCTTCTCTGAGCCAATTTAATTAGTTGAAATGGATGAGTCTTGGTTTACATCAACATAGAACATTTTATACCTGAGAGTTGTCAGTTAATAAGCTGAACAGTGCAATGGCTTTACTAATGTTATAACCAAATTTTGTTTCTCTGATTACTATAATAAAATTTTCAGTTCTTCAAATTAGTGGCTGAAATTATTTGAAAATTTTCAACATGGAATAAACACTTTAAAGATGCTATCCCATTCAATACACTTTTCTCTTGGTCTCAAGAATCATATGGTAAAATTACTACTTTACCTTTAATACCTACTTACTGTTTCCCTTCCTCAGATGCATTGCTACCCACCTAATTTGTTAGACCAGAAATTTTTCACATTATTCTTCACTAATTGTATTTCTGGTAAAAATTGCCTTGTGAAAAAATTACTAAAATGAATTAACCAAGACACATATTGAACAAAAAGTAGACTTTTCTTACAAATCATGAAGAGAATGCAACTGGTATAACACACTTTGTGGGCTTTCTAGATATCAAATTTTCAACCAAGACAAATAAGGGAAACAAAGATAATTTATTTTTAAGGAGTTAAGAGCTTGTTTAAAAATGTGAACCAAAAAAACCCTTAATGCAAATTTAATTTTATATAACAGTTTTCACTCAGTCCCCTCAAAATTCTTAAAAGTGTTATACTATATTTTTCCAGACTTTTCTTGAGCCTATAAGAAATTGTGAACATTTTTCTAGACTGAAATCCTTGGTATTACTTCATCAAATTTACTTTAATAGGAAAAGTGAATTGAAATGATTTCAGCCCAATCTTCAATACCCAACTGTGATTATCTGGTAAATGTCGTGTAATGTAAAGAGAAATGGTCATTTATTGGAATAGGAAAAAAAAACACTTTAGTATTTCAATCTTTTATTTTCATAAACTGTAAATAATGTCTCTATTATACATAGGGTGTATTGCAGCAATCATGATGACAGCTGCGGCTTATTACAAATTAGATAGGAAATGGCAACATTTGCCAGAAAAATTAAAATCATTTTAATCAAGCAGAAATTGGTAACTGCAAATAACAAATAAATGGGAAACCATTCAAATAAGAGATACAATAATCATTCTACTAAAAAATAAATCAAACATACTTCAAAGGAATGCAATATGTATGATTCTCGCAAAGAGATAGCATTTGGTACTCATTTCACATATGGTCTTGCATTATTTAATGAAAGCGTAATAAAAACATAAACCAAATAAATTCTTTTTACAGAAACAGCAGCAATTTACTAGGAATAAACTTTTGCTGTCAACTCATAATAATAGTGTAACAATGTCTAAAGTATAGTTCAATCATGTCTTCCAGGGCAGAGGTTCTCTCCATTATATGGGGAAATAATATTTGATGCTTTGTAGATGAAGTTGAAATTTTAGTTTCTTTTATTTTGAGATGTCCAGTAAACTTTTACTCGCCACAGTAAAAACATCCAAGTATCTTCAGATATGTATGAAGGCGCAAACTACAGGATTTTCAATATTAGCAAATACTACTGCATCTTTTTACTGAGGGAACCATGGAATTAATGATGTTCTAGATCGAAAGGGGTTGATTGTGTAAAACAATCTGGTTTAGACAATAGAGGCACATTTCAAAGAACAGCATTCTATAGAAAAGAATTGGATACCATTGTAATTTTGGAATTGGACAGTATGAATACCAGAATTTTAATAATTTACATCCTAAATCCAGGCAAAATGACCATTGGATATTTATAATCACTTTTTAGCAGTGAGAATTAAGGAAGGAACAACACATGGAATCCATGCTATACATACACAATATCACACAGAAACAAATAGAATTTGTCCCTCAGCTAGATTCCATGGCGATCATCATTACATCTCTGCATATTCTTAATAGAGCTCTTTATTCTGCGCGATATGTGAAAATATAACTAGTTGGAGGCACACATCACAAATGCAAAGGGAAAGAGGTACAGCAAAAATGAAATCTCATGACTCCTGTGCTGGAACACCCATTCAGGGCTTCAGAATGTGCTAGCAGCAAAGGGGTTTTAATACAATCTTTTATGATATCTAATTCTGCCACTAAACATCCTCCAAGTAAACATCAAATGAGAAATTCCAAATGTGATACATACTACGGTTTGGAAACGTTCTTGTTTTTTCAAGGTTCTGTACCGTCATCACAATGGTAATGTAATGATGATATTGAAGACTGAATATTGCACTTACTTTGTAATATCATTCAGCTTGTATGCTTCTATTTAGTTTTATACTTAGATCTTATCGTGTTATGTTTTTTTAAATTTTATACTTTCTAAGAATATCCAAACACGTATATATTATCTTTGGAATATATTTAAACAAGAAAATCTGCTCTACTATCATAAGCAGTTGATTATTCTATTTACAGGATAAATCCTCCCTAAGATCTGTTTTCCCAACTATCTCCAAATGAACATCCATTCTGCCACAAGCTTTCAATTTCACTGCACTATTCAAGGACACTGATAGGGAGATTAATTCTGGAGCATCACAAAACACAGAGAAAGTAATCGACCTCTATTCAGAAAACCTTAAATTTCTTATCAGATTGGAAGACTGTCTAAGCAGTGGAAAGAATATGCAGAGAGTAAAAGCATAATTGTTCAGAAGCTCAAAGGCACTTAAGATCCTTCAAAATCCAATATTGTGATATTTTTATGTATATATTATATAACATCTTTATGTACATGTTCTTTTCATTATCATAAAGTAGAATTTTATCACTCTTAAGTCTTATGTGACTGACAATCCATCAAATGGCAAATTATATTTCCCTAAATTTATCCAACAAAACTAAAGATTTCATATCTTGTGGACGGAATATTTACAAATTGGATACTCATTGAAAATTAAACCTGCCCTATACGTACGTGCACTTCATACCACCAGTTGTTTTAAACATCAAAATGTGGAATCATTGAAAGCAACATTTGCCGAAGCAATTTATAAATTGATCAATTCAACTGTACAAAGTGGAAATTGTTATAGGTTCTCCAATTGATTTCACAGAAAATATAAACTTCCTTAATTTTTAAATTAAATGAAAGCATTAAATATAAATATCTTAGACAGTTTGGGTAATTATTCAACCAAGGCCAAAATGAATAATTTCAAATTCATCTTCAACTTGTATCTGTGAGAATGCTATTGTTAGCTGCTTTGAAGTTGCAACTATGACAAGCAGCACTAAAATAAACCATTAAGTGGTGACTTTATCAGAGCTGAACTTCAATTATCACATGCTGCTCAATGGAGAAATGTTCATTCCAACCATTCCTTCAATCTTCCTTCAGCTATCATCCTGCAAGCAAATAATCTTCTGTTTATCAAAATATATTTACACAGCAATGTATGCAGAAATAAAGTACCTTGTGCAAATCATTGAAAATTATAGCATAAGTACAAACAATTATTATACGAAAGTATGGTCTTTCGTAGAAAATGATAATGTCTCAAAAAACAATACGTTTTGAAGGGATACCAAAAAAGTTCTTGCAATAAATTTTTCAACAAGGACACTTTCAAACTATAATAGCATAGCTATCATTGTACTCAACTTATGAACTTAATTCATTCCAGAGTACCACAGGCCAATTTTCAACTTTATCCTACGATAAATCAAAGTGTTTTTCTTCAAATTCTGGAAAAAAAATCGCTTAGTATGCAATAATACAATCATTTTTATTCATCCAATTTTTATGTTGGTTAAATCTTTTCTGCCTTCTTCCCCACACATTGGTAGAATGTAAATGTAATATGCAAATATTGCGTATGAAATGATCACGAGAGATGGTGCCTCCCTCCCATAGTATCATAGGGATCATCTTTTACCAGAGGAAGATTAAGGCAAAGCTAGCACATTTTGTCAAATTGTGTAAATTTTATCAGCTCATCAGGAAGAGATCTACATGCCCTTGTGCATTGTTACTACAGTTCTCAGAATTTAAAAGCACAATGTTTGTACTTCAAAATTAAGTTTGTACAATACACAAATGTACACAATCAAATTCTACTTCCTCCCTTATTTCCTGTATGAAAAATTGGTATGTTGAAAAATTCAGTTGAGTAGTTCTTAAGTTGTAGTTCCACTGTATTTAGGTATATCTTTAGGTTCTTTTAGGCGTATCTTATAAATTCTCCTCTTCTATTTAACCAATTGTTGATATAAAAGAAGTAATATTCATAGGTACTAATAGAAGGTTAATTAAAATTAATAGAGAATTTGGTGACTTAAAGGTTCATAAGTAAAGCTTAGTAAAATTAATTCACAGGAAGGGGGAACAAAGCTTGGTTGTACTGCATAATCAACTTTATGAAAAGTCCAGTGAACACAGGGTAAAATTGAAAACCACAGTAAATCATACATCATTTAGATATAATTAGTTATGAAACTTTTCATAGTCACAATGATTTACTAAGAGACCAAAATGATTGATAGTTCAAATAGAAAAATATCCGACACTCCTAAAAATGGAGTGATAAATGTTAATTACACTATTTCAATTATTTTACACACACAAGTAAATTAGGATAAACATCACTTAAGAATGACCAACTCTGAATTTAGAATTTAAACATGTTAAACATTATAGAATGTATTCAATACTAACAAATTGATACGCCAATTAATTAATTTTTATCTCAATTCTTTCTGTTGCTTATTTTGAATATCTTTTGATTAACTAATGAGCTTTTCAAATTCTATAGTTAGCATTCGTAACTAAGCAAATTTTACTTTGGTTGCTAGGACTTGTATAGCTGATTTTACATAAAATAACGGTCACTCACCTAAGGTGTCCATTTGTAAATAAAATCCTAGTGAAGCAGCAAATGGATACGAAGATGAGGTAGAGCATTGGAATTCCCCTCCACTTTGTACGAACGTCTCCACCACTGATCAGGCACTCGATGGGTCCAAATCTACTCACATTCACTATATTAATATTCTGAATTTATTTGCGAGGTCCTGCGACTATCTTCCGAAAGAACGGCAATTCCTAGGGTTATCACTTTCACTCAATCACATGACAGCATACACTGGATAAGCTAAAGTCGTGTTCAACAGGTCATTGTGCTCTTCGAGCGAATTCTGGGAATAATGTAGAACGAGAGATTTCAGAGAGGAGTATATGTTAAAGGGTTCCGCAAAGCCGTATCCGCGGTCCGTGTGGTAAATGATACAATGGTTAGGAACGCCATTGCACGTAATGGAGAGGGCGTACTGTCCGACGCGGCTGCGACTGGGTCTCACGAGGAAAGTGCCATCGGGAGTCCCTTCCAAAATTCTATCCGCGTCCTCACGAGAACAGTTCTGTATCAACCAAGTGTTCACATTTTGATGAGGCAAGCTACTGATGTCCGTTTCCATTTCAAACTGCCGACTACCCCACTGAGAGGAATCGCAACAGTGGATTTTCACGCCCCTTTCTTTAAGCCAAGCAATGTGCCTTTCTCTTTGTTTGAACAGTTCCATTATGTCTGGCTTCAACGAATTCATTTCTCTGTCTAGGGTACGACTGTACGCCACCTGCTGGTTTAAATTCTCCTCAACGTTTTCTTTACTCGCTATCACAGAGGCCAATTTTTGCTTCAGAATTTCATAATTTTCCTCCAAACTTTTGGTTTCGTGGGGCTGCGCTTGCTTATGGTGACTCTCCTGCAACTGGATTTGCACTTCGAATACCTTTATTGTCTCCGCGAACGCGTGTAGAGCTTGATTTTTCAACTGGATAGCTTGCTTAGTCTTGAATAAGAGTTCTGAAAAGTCATCGAAGCACTTACTTTTGTTTTTGTACTCGTTGTCGATTTCAAGGAAAGCTTGGTACACTTTTTTAATGTCTGTAGTGCTTCCGATCTCGTCCTCCTGAAACCTCGACAAGGGGTATAAAAGCTTTATGTCTAAATAAGCGTTGTACTGCACTAAGGATTCGTTTCTATGGGCATTCACCAATTCCACCACCGAATTAAACCTGTAAGGTTCCGCGAACCCATACTTCCCGTTGCGATGGAATATTTTGATTAATTTATTGGACCCTCCTTTCCTGAGAGTGAGCGTGTAGCCGCCACCTTTGCTGGATGCATTGCGAACGAGAAACGTGCCATCCGGAGTGTCGTTGAGCTTTTCGTTTACGTCCTCACGAGAAATGTTACCCCAGTACCACTCGGCTTCGTGCAACACCCGAAGAGCTTCGGCGGATTCCAAATTGTACGAAGTCCTGTCCATGGGTTCGAAAGCAACTCCATGGGGCCGCGATGTCGGCCTCTCTATCGGATCATAACTCACAGGAGGGCGAGACTGCCGGCGGGGAGGCAGAGCTGGAGCTGTGTTTATCTCCGGGGATTTTTCCACATAATCTCCGTGTAAAACCGGGGACTCCATCCTTCAGAACTTGATCTTGCCCACTGAAAGGATAAAGAAAAAATGTCACTTTTCGATACTCCCTTGATTATTGACACGACAGAATAATCGCTGTGAAAAACCAACCAATTACGGCTTTGTTGTCAAATAATCCAGGTTTTACATAAAGCTTTCAAGAAGCGACAGTGTATCTTAATAATTTGTTCAACATTGTAATAAAGAGGAATACGCTGAGAGCAAATCAGTTGCCTATCGACCGAGACCATATCAAAATACGTCCAACAAACAGTCGCTTTACTATTCACTTTTGCTGTATCTCCGGCCTTTGACTTACCACGAATACGTCGCCAGAATTACCACGCATGGGAACATGGCACAAATTTATCAAGCATTCTACTACACACCAATTTGCTAATTATTATGTCACATCCTGCATCGCTTCCGGAAATATTCTTTCCTGTACGCTAAGTAATAAGTCTTCCTTTACTCGAGCTACGCAAGAGGTAGTCAACTGTTTATCACATATGACGTTGATTATGAGTGAAATTGGCTGCAACTTCAGAAATGTCTAATAGTATATGGAATACATATAAAATTGAACGGAATATTATAAGTAGGATTTGGTGAATATCTTCCATCCCTCGATTGTGAACATAAATTGCAAGTAAATAGATATACGTTATGAAGAAACTACACCTTAAACATACTAGAGAATTATCTCAGAGATCCTACCTCTGGATACGTTATATGACCGTTTAAACAATAATTAGCAACTTAACGATGAATATTAGTATTTTTAAAAGCAAAGGTCATTTTCACATAAAGGCCCCCACCGGGGACGGCTTAATAAGGTGAACGCGTTGCCCACTTTGCTACCTGGGAGCCCAAGAATTAAATGGTTCAAACACCAAAGGTAAAACATAAAGATGTCGCGAACTAAAAGGATTAACATTCAGCAGGTTGTAGAGTGAGGGCTCTTGCGGTGAATGCACCTCAGAATGTCTCAAATTGCAAGATAACGTCGACTGGATCGGAAATATCATCTAAGGTCACCAATGACATCTACTACGCTCAGTACAGCTAATATTCTCCTGTTTTCTTAGAGAGAGGTATACAATTTGTGTAATTATATTTACTCCGCAATATAATGATTATGTATGAACACATAGATACAGAATAAGTTTCACTATACCGGAAATTACCTGCCAGTTTACTTGCCGAGAAATCGTTCTTGAAACCTTTCGATTATTGAGCCAAATTATGAACCAAAACAATAATTGCTGAAAAAGTAAAAAAAATCAGTTTATGGTTGGTAGATTACGAAAATACATGGATTAAAAAATCTCTTTCCTACTAGAAATTGATGTTTATTTTTTTCCCTAAGCCTCTTTCTCCTCAAATTCAACTTGTTTACAATTTTATCACGTTGAATATAAAAAATAATATGAGAATGATTTGGAATAATTTAAATACTCTTCTCGATAATCTAATCTTAACATAATGACCACCTGCCTAGGGAACCACTATAGAGAGATCCTTGATTTGTTAGCCTTAAACAAATTTTCCATATACAAATGACAAATTCGGCGGATTAACGGTTCAGACTATTGTAAGGGAAATTATTTCGAAGCAATCTAACCGTTACCTGGTTATCCACTAAGAGAACATTTCGCTTCGTAAGTAGTCCTTGATGACAGCCTCAGAGAAAACCGACATGATACTGAGATTGGACGCAGCCAGTTGTGAGCAGACGCAGCGGTCCCAGAAAGTCGAGGCCACGCGTCGCCTCCACTTTCTGCCGCTATACTTACTTGTAGCGCTGTAACCACAAGGTGGGAAAACACGAATGCAAAAACAAGAATTTGCGTCCATTTGCTATCTTCTCATGTACATATTAGATTTAGGACAGTTCCTGCATATTGAAGCCGCAAAATTTTGTCAAGGGTGCATTTTAAATAGCGCGAAGATAGCATGTTTAATTCTTCAAGATGCATTCCGCATAGGTTACCTTTTCTTACAATTCAAATTATCTTAGAAGAAATTGTTCGATGGAAAATTGAGAGTCACTCAGGTGTTTTATAAAAAAAGGATTTGTAATAGACATGTGTATCCGGAAAGGGATTAGCTTGAGTGATATTTTTGTGTAAAGGATCACGAAGAAAGCTTAACTGTACTCAGTGATAGGATGAAATGTTTTGGTAGCTCTTGGTTCCAGATGAAGCTTTCACATGTCAATTTGTTTGGATTCGGTGTTTTAGAATGGATTTGAGAAGCTGTGAACCAATAGGAATGATTTCAGGACGATTTTATGCTGCGATAGCTGTTTCATTAACATTAATTAACATGAAGTTTGTTTCCTGTTACTGTGTTGTGTTACATGTTTATTTCAAAGGACATGTTTATAGAATTTTAAAAATTCTATGGTGTTCTAATCGATTTCTTGAATTTAAACTTGGTGATTAACTACGTATGGGAACCTTGCTTTATGATTTCTTGGACTTCATTTCTTTGGGGTTTCATTTTGAAAGAGTCTATGGTTTGTTCATCATTTGCAGCCTGAAATATGCTATTTACTAGTTAGTGATCAAAACTGATTCTCTAATCATAGAAACGGATTACATGAAGATAAAATTGCATCTACAGCTTCTTAAAATCCGTAACCATCCTGAATTTTAACAGTGTGTCAAGTTAAAAGAGTTTTGTTGTACCCTGTTGTTTTACGAGAGAATTTCTTCCGGGTTTTCTGCTGAACCTGCTTTAATTTTTCCCGAATTCCCGATATTCTTGGAGAGTCGGGGAAAATGAAACGGAAAGTGGTAGGAGGCGGAAGGAGAGAGGGGGAGGAGATTTAGTTCACCGTTTGCTCACTGCGATTAGAAGCGCAGTGTATATCGCGACGTTGAAAATGATCCTCCGTTTCGGAGTCGTGGGAATCGCGCATGAATAACAAAAGAGCTTCGATAAAATCCGTAATGTCTTGAACATTCATGAATAATACAAGGAGACTGTAAATCACTAAGCAGTAAAATCTAGGTTAGTTAACACTTAGATTTCAAAGCACTATATTTTTGTGTTTTTGTAAATTTCCAATGTATTCGAAGATTCTTGAGTGTTTTGTAGTAGTGACACGAATTTGCACTTACAAACATGGTAATATGATAGGGATATTTTGTACTTGGGAATGTACGTGAATACGGAGTCTAATTCTGATTTTATCATCTACAATAATCTTACCCATCTTTCGTTTCTGCAGTGCTCTTCGTACTTTTTAATGATGATAACGGATTTTAACATTCCTCGTGAGTTTTTTATTTAAACCTTACTTAAATCCTTCTTGATTCAAATTTCAACCGCCTCTGATTTGCCTTTGGTTTTTTCTCTTGATAGTCTTATTCAGAACCATTAGAATAACTTGTTTTATGAGATATTGAACTGTAGCCAATAGTTTACTTAACTAAACAGCCCATTAATCCTTTTGGTTAGCTGTACATTACCAATCATGCTTCTTCTCGTTATCATCCTCCCTAACTTAGAAACGAATTAAAAGCCACTATCATGGACTGTGGCACCAAATTTAGCGCTGGCATCGATGTTGTACCGAACTTTCTTATCCAACAATCTTTTGACCTAATTAAGGATCTCTACTTTATCTCATTAATACTTCCTTCCTCATTCGCACCTTCCCTTTTGCACTTAAAACTTCAAGAGTTTTTCCTTTATGTAAGAGAAAAGGCAATACTAATGCTTTCAATTCATATAGACCCCTTGCTTTACAAACACAATTTTCCAAAATATTTGAAAAAGCCTTTGACAAACGTTCAGTTTCCTACTTGGAAAACTGCAAAATTTTATCTCCTCATCAGCACGGTTTTTGCTAAAACAAATTACTACAACTACTATCTTTCAGACAATTAGTCATCTACATGCATTTCTTGATAGCAAACTTTATGTGTGTGGTCTCTTTCTTAATTTCTCTGGGGCATTTGATCTTGTTAACCACCAACTCCCGATTTGACTGAACAGGTATTAGAGGCCCTCCAAAAAACTGGCTGCTGCCTTAGTTGAAAGTGACAACGATGGTGTAAAATACACATCTCCCAAGACATTTAGTCTTGGAGTTCCTCAGGGCTCTGCACTCAGTCCTACACTTCTTAATATACATTAATGATCTGCCTGATCATATAACAAGTATACCTGGTTGCATCCCCATTTATATGCCGATGACACAAACATTCTTTTGTCTTCTTCAAACCCTGAATCACTTTTTAACAATTACAGTTGTTGCTGAGAAAATTAACACTTGGTTACTGAATAATTTCCAGAAACTTAATTATGATTAATCTTCAGTTATTCACTTCATTCCAAAAATTAAACAGATAAAATTTATACGTTCATTTTTAAAATTCAAAAGAAATTTATGAGATTGATCACCTATGAAATTTATGATGCTCATTGTAAACTCATTTTTGGAAAGCTCAATATTTTACCTCTGCCATGTATATATATTCTTATAACACTTCTTTATGTTCAGAAGAATCTACATGACTTCAAAATGAACTCTGATTTCCATAACCATGCTACTCGTGGTAGTAAGAAACTTCATTCAATTTTTAAAATAGCTTCTCTGGGTTCCAAATCTAATATTGCAATAAACTGCCACTCGAGTACTGTATGAGCTCAGCAAGTTTTAAGAAAAAATCTTTTTTACACCATAAAATGTACATAAACATACTATAGCACTGAAGAATTTACTAATGATGTTTAATCTTTCTTTGTATGTAGGTTTTTTTAACTAGGTGTATTTAATCATCATCATAGATTTCTTGATGTGTCACATATCATGTTTCATGATATTTTATTGACAATTTTAATATTATTATTATTATAATATATATATATTACCAATATGCCAGTATATATTAAATGGATAATATATAAAAATACTTATGTAGTCTATTACTTATTCCTTTCATTACTCTACACCAGTGTTTCCCAAACTTTTTTGAGCCACCACCCCATTGGATGTATAAATCTATACTCTAAGCCCCTCAAGTGGTAAATTTTAAATAATAATCTGAATAAGAGACTAAATAACCAGACGAGGAACATTGTAATAATTAAATTAAAAACAATGACTAATGAAATGTTTATTTGTAATCCAACAAATGTTTAGTTTTCATAGCACATTTATGCAAAAGGCTTAATACACAAGAAAAGGAACTTAGGTGAGAATATAATTTTTATAAAAATAAATTATCAAAACAAATAACTTTAAGAAAGCTTTTTTTAGAAGTTTACAAGTCATTTTTTTACTTAAATTAAGCAAATATGTAACATGAACATTTTCAATTTATAGAAATAGAATAACCAATCATGTTTTGTTAAAATTAGTAAAACAATAAAGTGAATATTTTAATGGGATGGATGGGTTTGATGACATGATACCAGATTCCAATGTCCGGTTTAATATCACTTAGCAGGAGTCTTAAATCACCGCATTCACAAACTTGAAGTCTGTTTCTCTGCTTGGAAATGAGCTGAATAACAGCGCTAAAAGCACGTTCCACCAAATACAAAGTCTGAAAAGCAAGAAGGAGTTTTTTAACCACCATCCATAATGCAGGATAATGATCGGTAACCTCCATCTCTAACAAAAACTCTTGATAATTTATATTAAACTTTGTTTTCAATTCAGTGTCATTTTTTAGTCCAATTAATTGTTCTTCTAATACTCCTACCTCAGTATCTACAAACGGATTTATCACCCAGTCTTACAGCAAAAGAAGATCCTCAAATTGCTGCATCATATTTTTATGCTGAACAAAAGACTCTCATCTTCTATTCCATGTCAAGCAGGGAAGGAAATTGATGAAGCTCACTATGTTGCACTTAAGTAAAAGCAACTTGGAAATAAATACAGTCACCACAGATTTTGTCTTTATAAGGTTTGTATCAATTCCCTGCAATTTTAAATTCATTTCATTAAACTTTTCAAATAGGTGAGACAAAAACGCAACGTTACTCGTAATCTCTTAAAGGTTTTCGCTGAGAAATGCATCTATATCCTCAAAAAACTGCATGACAGTGTCAAAAAGATTTTAAAAGTGCCTTATACGATTGCCTTTTGATAGCCAATGAACTTCCGTGTGTAGTTACAAACGTTTAAAATTTTCGTCGTTCTCATCATACAACTCTCAGAAGAGTCTGTCATTAAGAGCATTGGCTTTGATTTTGTGTAATGCTGTAATTACAATGCTTAAGGACTTGTGAAGGCAATCACTCAGTTATTTAGCCACTATATGTTGTCAATGAATTACACAATGAATAGCGAAGACATTTGGTACATTTTCTCAAGTATGCAATACAGCCATGATGATAACCAGTCATTGACGGAACTCCATCTGTCGCAACTGCAAGTATGTTAGAAAGTGGAATTTTTTGTCTCTGAAGAACTGCTTTACGATACGAAATGTTGACTCCCCTTTAGTGTCAGTTTCTAATTGCCTTGCAAACAACAACTCCTGAGATATATTTTTATCTTTAACAAAGCGTATGTAAGCTAGAAGCAAAGATTCATTACCTGGCAAAGTTGACTTGTCCAATTGTAATGCAAATTCTGTTGTTCTCAGTATGCTACACAATATATCTTCCACATTTTCAGCCATGTCATCTATTCATGGTTGAACTGAAGTGTTGCTTAGGGGAAGAATTTTTATTGTATCATATGGTGGCTTATGGAGAACAGTACTCAGGACTTCACTTACTGCTGATGAGTTCTTCACCAATTGTATGTGGCTTTCCAGATTTAGCAGTTAATTCTGAAATATTGTATGATGCACGCAAACCATCAGTGATATTTTTGGAAGCATTACACAACATACTTGAAAGTGTTGGACGATTTTGCTCTCTGTTAATGCCTTTTCTGTCTTGTTAGGATCTGCCTTCCTCAAATGGTTAATTAGTCTGGAAGGTTTCATTACCTCATTTGAAAACACCCTTTCGCATGGTAAGCACATAAGCAAGTGCTTATTTGAAGGTGACTCTATCTGTACTTGGGATAATCCACATTATACTGTCTTAACAAAATAGAATATGGGTATGTGTTAATGATAACACGTGGATTTGATCTTTAAGTGGTTGCTTTTTAAAATAAAATTACTAATAATCATAAGAAAAACATCAAGAAAAAATATTTATGTGCTTGCGGCATAATTTCAAACATATATAAGCAAGGCTGAATATATACATACCTGGCATAGAACTGGATTTATATGCACGTTATTTTGCTCTGTAAAGGTAGTAGTTTTACTTCGAGTAAACTGAAAATATTAATACAGTTTATCTATTTTATATAAATACGAGCTGAGGCGCCCGTTGATTCTCAACGGGGATATATAAGTAAGCAGTAGATAATATATATTAGGTAATAACTTGTGCAGAGGAGAAAATAAGATCTCTCACTTAGCTTGGATCAATGAAAATGTTATCCTAAATGAAAATGTTTTATATTTTCTAACTTCTTATCGTGTGAATGCAAATCTAGAATCCACTATAAGAAAAGAAATCGTCTTATATTTTCTTTCTTTAGGAGCTTCCTCAACTGTGTAAGATGATTCTTCCTTGGGATTTTTCCTGGGTGCACATCGTCTCGTGTAATAATTACCCATTTCCTTATGTTTCTTTTAAATTTACTTATTAAGAGAGTATTGCTTAGCTTTACATTGAATCCTATAAGGGAGAAAATTTTGATGGAGACAATACTACTTGCGGTTTGCTCACGAATACAAAAGATCACCCGTGTAAAAAATGAGGCGTTTGTTAGTGTTAACATTTATCCGAAATGCTAATGTAATACGCGGCATTAGACGATTAGGGAAGTAGAGTCATGGTTCAAGTACCCACTGCCACACGCCGAGAGGCTGCACATAGTATACATTTATCAATATAAAGTTTTTCCAGTGTAAATCACGCGTAGTAGCTTCATTATTTTCAAATAGAAATGACAAAGTCGAGGTGATAAAGAAACTTTCCCTAAATGATCACACGTTGCCTGCTGTGAATCAACGCTGCAAATTGTTCGTAAATGCAAATGCTGAAATTTCAGAATATTGCCTGCTATGAACATATACTACCATTCGTTTTTAATCATTACTTTAATATAGACCTAAAATACCCGTGTATTCTTATGGGAAAACGCAATACCTCGGTTTCAACAATCGCATTCGTTGTCAAGGGGACTCGTTGTTTATAGCCTCAAAATTTTACGAAATTTCAGTTTATTTTAGCCGAATTCTCGCCATTTCGACTCGACAACGATATTTCACGACCAAAATAAGAATCTATATTCATTTCTCTTTCTTTTGGTGCTTATCTCGATTTCGTAAGCCTATTATTTCTAATTAAATTTTGCAAAAGAAATGTAGCCTGCAACCGATAAAATAGAAGTTTACGTGCATTGCTTGTGAGAACGGTTTTTCTTGTCTGGGTTCGAACTGGGGACATTTAAGTAAATGAAAAGTAGCATATTATCTGCGCAGGGATTACATTTAACAATCCTGAAAGTTTGAAAGTTGTGGCATTTATGGTTCTCGAGGTTTAGGCGAACATACATACACACACACATACATACACACACACACACCTTATTTTATTATATTAGATTGTACGCATCATATTCAAATACAATACATTTATCACGCGAGAGCGAATTTTAAAATAGTCCGTAGGGAGTTTGTGCTGGAGGTCTGCACATTCACCTTTGCCGTCTTTCATAGAGAAACCAAACAGCTCGGCAAACAAAGTAGGCTCGTCTTGAATTCAATTTATAATACTAGTCTAATCAGTTGAAGATGAACTAATATTTCTTTGGCTCCTTTTCTGTTGTTATGAATCATATATTATCATGACTCACAAGCGCCGTCGACGTCAAAATTTTTCGACGCACCGGCCCCACCCTGTAGATGCCAGAATAATTCAGACATCGACTCTAGGTGTCATGGGTTCGATACCAGAATGTCCCAAAATTCGCAATTTTCCCATAAGAATGCATTGCGTGAATTTTTGAAAATTATTTTGAGGTACTTATCGGTAAGATAGTGGAACCAAAATCTCAGAGGTTGAAGTTGAGGTAGTCTTCTATATTACGAATGGAAGTAATGTTACAAAAAGACCGTGAGTTCGACGCCAGGTGGATGCAAAATTCTTCCATAAGAAATGCATTGCTGAAATCTTTGACGATTTTTTTAAATGCCTTCCCGATAAGCTGGAAAGATTTAAACCAGAATGGTGACAGAGGCGTTAGAAAACATTCTATCATCAGGTTTACCGTTTCTCTAGTGGTCCTTGGTTCGATGCAAGAGCGTAATTCCGATTTCACCATGCATTTCAAACGGGGAAAACGGAATCTTATTTTGGGACCTTCCCGATAAGATATTGAATCGAAACTTTGGAACAAGTAAGGATGGCACTTATCTAATATTATTTTGCTATCTTTTCTCACAGAAGAGTCATGAGTTCGACGCTAGGCGGTCTTTTGCGCGAATTTTTGCAATCTGTTTTGAGGCCGTTCTCGATGCGATAGAGCAATCAAAATCTCGGTGTTTGCAGATGAGATGGTCTTCCATCGTACCAAAGGAAGAAATGTTACCAAATGACCGTGTGTTCGACGCCAGGTGGGTTCGAAATGCTTCCGTAAAAATGCATTGGTGAAATCTTGGACGATTTTTTTAAAATGCCTTCCCGATAAGCTGGAAAGATAAAACCCGGAATCGTGACAGAGGCGTTTGAGAACATTCTTTCATGACGTCCACTGCTTCTCTGGTGGACCTTGGTTCGATGCAAGAATGTCATTCCGATTCTACCATGCATTTCAAACGGGAATAACGGAATCTTATTTTAGGACCTTCCCGATAAGATACTGAATTGAAACTTTCAAACAGGTCAGAGTGACACTTATCTAACATTCGTATGCCATTGTCTCTCACGAACGGGTTCTATGTTCGACGCCAGGCGGTCTTTCTCGCGAATTTTCGAAAATTGTGTTGAGTCCTTTCTCGGAGCGATAGAGCAGTGAAAGGTTGGATATGCCGTGGTTATCTATTGTACTAACTGAAGAAATGTTACCAAAATACCGTGAGTTCGACGCCAAGTGGGTGCAAAATTCTCCGGTATAAAATGCATGGCGGGCAATTTTGACATTTAATTTTAATGCTTTTTCGATAACCGGGAATGCTATAATATGGAATGTACATATAGGCAATTCATATGTTTCATATACGCTGTTCGCCGTTCCTCTTACGGTTCTTGGTTCTTAACTGTTCTTGGTTCGATGCCTGAGAGTCATTTCTATTCTACCATGCATTTCAAGGGGGATAGTGTAATCTTATTTTAGGACCTTCCCGATAAGATATTGAAATGAAATTTTGGAACAAATCAGAATGGCACTTATCTAATAATAATTAGCAATTGAGTCGCACGATTGGGTCCTTAGTTCTACGTCAGGCAGTCTTTTGCGCGAAGTTTTGAAAATTGTTTTGAGACCTTTCTTTGAATGAAAAGTAACTTGCCAATACAGCCTTGATAATATCATCGGAACCGACTTGTTTGGAAAATGGTTATTCATGTAAATATTTTATGTAAGCCACCAAATCTAATTATTAGATGAACTGATTCTTCTCCAGATTCACACCCGTTTTATTCACACAGACCCTTACTGCCGAAGTACTCGGTATCGTGAAGTTGTGCCAACGATAGACCAAATGAGACTAAACCCCTTCAAATGTTTACCTTGTTCAGGAAAGGCTTGGAAATATTTTCAACCGTTCTTTCTTCAAAATGTAAGGAAACACATGGTTTAAATTACTTCCAGATGTGGGAAACAATGTAAACTTAAATAACGAAGTCTGAAAACGGAGACAAAAGGAAGGTTACCGAGCCTTCGCATTTGTCACATTATCCTCCGGCGCCCCCATAGACTAAAGCACCCACTTTGGGAATCACTGATCTACACTATAAAATGACATGGAAAGAAAATGTATTTTCTATCTTTTAGAATGTTGACCCAATCTTCAATTCACCTAATAGAATGATGTACTCATTCACAATGAAATAGGGGCTCTGTTTTCTTCAAATATGACTGATATTTTTCATGATGAGTGATCAAGCATGATATAAGATGCTCTTTCAAATTGTTAATTATTTAAATGATATCACAAACTTTCAGCCTTCTTTTATCAATCTAAGTATGTTGTTCTGAGATATGAAAGGCCTTTATGAGGTACCTTCTATTCTAATCTGTAAATACTGTAAAATGATATTTTACCAGTTAATTTTACAGTTATATAATTCAGGATACATTTCTGCCAAAACACTTCAACTCTATGAGAAACTAAACAACATGTTTGCACTTACTGAGCTAAAAACATCATACTTAGTTTTTATATGCATTTATTTAATTGATATTGTTTTTCATTGAATGGTATTTTGTGTTCACATTGCCTGATGAGCTATAATTCTTCCTAGCTGTTTCATCTGATTATGATTGCCTACTATTGATGAATTTTTTATCTGGTGCAATCATAACAAAATGTTTTAAAATTATTAAAAATTTTCTTTTATAAACAGTCATAAATATAACAATCCAATATAGCATGCATATTAAATTTCAAATAAAACTTTTAATAGAGTAAATATTGTTAAAGATTGTCCCTGATATCTCTTTTAATATACATATAGAAATGTTAGTAAGAAAGCCTCACAATAAATTGGATATTCCTATCATGCAACTGAAGATTTTACAGATTCAAATTTACTTTTGTTATTACTATTCAGTTCTACTTTTGAATATTATTCAATCATTATTGGTCACCTTTCAATAACATTTACTTTCATTTTCCTCTAATGTCCAAATATGATGCCAGTTATTCTACTAATCTGATGTCTTCCTAGTTCAACAAATCAATCATTAGCAACTGCAAGACAACTTACATTCGGTTCATCAGAAAATGTACCACTTTACTTCCCTCATTTTTGATACTAAACATTTGTGCATTATATTGTATTTTGAAAAGAGAAAATTACCTGTACATGTTAGAAAAAAAAGAAATTATTTGATTTGTAGGATGGCTTTGATCATATTTTCCCAATTTCCAATATCTATGGTATTGAAAGCTTATTGAGAGATTACAGGGAACATTTGGTAAATGAATATTTGAGCTGCCCAAATGCTTAAAAAAATAGCTGCTTGAAGCTAAATATATGATATTTTCTATGTTCAGATTACATTGGTAATATATGTTATAATTATGCGATGGAGGACTATGTTGAACCAAATTGACCTTATAATTAGCAATTATAATATTGGATGGTAGAAAATTCAGGAAAAAGTACAAAACAAGCAATCTTTTATATATCAATAGAAAAAGCAACCAATAAAAGGGTGGTTTGGTGAAATAATTTCATATGAGGAAGAGAGAGGACAGCAGGGGCATTTATAAATGTTTAAAATAGGAGAGGGATTATTTGATTAAGGATTCTGAAGGATCAGATATATAGAGATTAGCTGAATGTGAAACTGTCTAATGGCAGTTATAACTTACATTTAATTATATACTTTAGTTTGGATTATTGAATTTGGTTCTGTCATTTTTATTCTAACTCAGTCGTGTTTTTTACTATGTAGTGGGGTAGAACCTTATGAAGTTTTAGTTGATTATTATGGTGGAAGAGTAAAAATACAGTAATAGCCCATTAATATGTTTATCAGGTTTTCATTTATTTCACAATAAGTGGAAACCAAGTTTTAAGAAAGTGGACTTTATAAAAGGGGCGTTAAAAATTTTTCTTTCTTTTTTTATGAAACAAAAAAGAAGAGTTTTGGCTATTTAATTTTCTATAAGTATTTTATATCTTAAAATTAAAATAAACGAAAAAGGATATTCTTTAGTAACTTGCCACAGTGGTAGTAGATATCTAGAGAATTTATCAACAAGGATTTGTCACATTAGAATGTCTTTTGTAGAGTGTCTTCCTTTGTCAATTTTGGTCATTTTTTGCCCTACATTAAAAAAATTTTTACCAGATAGACAATCAGAAAATAATAATGTAAACAATTTTTGATCTATCAACTACAATGGAGGTGTGTTGCAACATATCTGAGTATGGAAAATTCCACCTTATATACTTGTAATAGAGTATTTAAATGGAATTTTTACTATTTGTTTAATAAGAAAGGGACTGAGAGATAATTGCATATAAGCAGGATAATATCTTAAGTGGGAGAGTCTTAAATAGATTTTACTATAATTGATATGTATTGGTGATGAGTCTAATGACAGTCAAGTTTCATTTTGTGCATTATAAATGATGTTAATTGTCCTTCTGCAGCTCTTATATTACTGGTCCATCTTTTTCTCTAATGGTATTTTAAGCACCAGGCTAATAGAAGGTTTTTTTTTTGGAGTATTCACTATAATATTTTGAAAGTGAGTGAATGTATTATGTTCATTGATTGAAAGATGGAAAAGATATTTTAAAAGTTAAAGCGTTTCATCCAGAACAATAAAAAGCTCTTGGCATAAGTGCAATTAACCACCACTTCTTTAAATCAGACACAGGCAGCCACTCCTTGTCTTATTTGCCCAACACAGGCATTGTCATCATTTACACTTCTCTGCTGATTTGGTCGTATTTTTATGATTGCTTCATTCAAGATGTAGTATATTCATTAAAGATGAGTGTACAATCTTTCTGGCAATTGATTATTTTTCCTAGTCATAAATATATTAAAAGAACAAAGAAATAAGTAACCTGATGTTTTATGAGAGGAAAAAAATTAAAATCCGACCAAACAAGTGGTTAACAGTGCTATGAGCACTCCAGTCTGATGCAATGAAACTAATCCAGTGTGTATGAATTCAAATAATGTACATTTTATCCTATAGAAACTCATTGAAGTATCAAAAATAATAAATGTAAGTTACTAGATTGTTAGAATTAAAAAGGAAATGAGAAACAAAATTACTGTTAGTGATGCTTATCTTGGGTTCAGTATTCATTGTTTATGAATTTCATACATATCGAATATTCTAAGATAAGATTCCTTTTCTGTCTAGCAGAATATTATTTCAAATACAGACCATAGAAATAAAAACAAACCATGGAAAATAAAGAAATGGAAACGGCTTTTGGAATGAAGTTTAACTCAGGCATTCCCAAAGATAAGACTTGTTTAAAGATTCTAATCATTTATCAGATATGAAAAAGGCAGTCAGCAAAAGTTAATAATAGGGAAGAAATAATCAGAAGATACCCATAAAAACAATATAAGGTGTGTAGTTATACTTAGTTCTCTAGAGAAATAATATTTAAGAGGAAAATTTTTAGAAATCAACTTTGGTGTTTCTGTCCTTGGACAACAGTTAATGCTCCTCTCTCTCTCTCCATAATTCCTTTCATATCTATCAGAATTCCTCTTCCCTCTGTTATTAATTTCTGTAGACTATTCCTATTTACTAGACTGTTTTACAATATCTTCTTCTTCCTTCAGCCCAGTGTGGGCCTTCTCTACGATGCTCCTCCAATACTGTCTATCCGCAGTTTTCTGCTGCCAATCCTCGACACCCATTCTTAGCAAATCCTCCGTCACATCATCTTTCCACCTTTTTCTCGGCCGTCCTCTTTTCCGTTTACCATCCGCTATGTTTTTAAATGCCCTTTTGGCAATTCTCTCCTCTGTCATCCTTTCAACATGCCCCAGCCAGCCGATCCTTTGTGCTTTAATAAATCTCACTATGTCTTCATTATTGATAAGTTGATTTATCTCGTCATTATGTAAAATTCTCCATTGTTCGTTTTCTAGGACAGGCCCATGTATCTTTCTCATAATCCTTCTTTCAAACACTCTTAAATGATGTTCGTCACACGTCGTTAGTGTTATCGCCTCAGCTCCATAAGTTGCCACTGGCCTAATTATTGTTTTATATATCTTCATTTTTGTGCATTTTGAGATTAATTTTGATTTGAGGATAGGTTCGAAAGCATGATAGATTTGGTTTGCGCTTTGTATTCTATCCTGGACATGTTCTGTTGTTATGTTATTACTGCTGACTTGGATGCCCAGATACTTGCATTCCTTTACCCTTTCAAAGACATAGTCCCCCACTGCCAGATCCTGCCATTGTTCATTATCTGCATCATTAGTTATTTTTAAATACTTGGTCTTCTCTTCATTTACATGTAATCCTAATTTCCTAGTTTCTTGTTCCAATCTCACAACTGTCTCTTTAAGTCCGCTTATATTCCTAGCTACAATGGCGATATCGTCTGCATATCCAATTATTTGTACCGGTCTATCCAGTAGTGTTCCATTTTCATATATTTCTCTTAAGGCTCCTTCTAAGCCTAAATTGAATAGAAGGGTAGAGAGCGCATCTCCTTGCCTAACTCCTTCGTTTATTTTAAAACTATCTGTGATATTATCTGCAACTTTAACGCTACTTAATGTTCTTTCTAGCGTTATTTTGACTAGATTTCTTAGTTTTAGGGGTATTCCTAGTTTTTCCATTGTTTTCAGCAGCTGTCTCCGTCTGACTCTATCAAACGCTTGTCGGAAGTCAATGAATAGGATATGTATATCAATGTTGTATTCCTTGCTCTTTTCTATCACCTGCTTCAATGTAAAAATTTGGTCTATGGTAGAGCGACCTCGCCTGAATCCACCTTGATATTCTTGCAGTACCTCTTCTGCGTATATATTCATTCTTCTATGGAATATACAGGTGAATATTTTATATCCTACATTTAACAGTGTTATACCTCTATAGTTATTACAGTTGGTTTTATCCCCTTTCTTCCAAATAGGGCAGATAACACCTCTGTTCCATTCCTCTGGTATGCTCTCTTCTCTCCAGATTCTCACCATTAGCGCGTGTATATTCTGCAAGAGCTTTTCTCCACCACATTTAATTAATTCCATCCGTCCCTGGTGCTTTATTGTTCTTCATTTTCCCTATTATGTCTTTTACCTCCTGTAAAGTTGGCTCGGGCACTTCTACTTCGGCTCTAAGATATTCCCTTGTTACCTCTATTTCCTCTTCCGTTTCGGCCGTTAATGTTTCCTGGAAATACTCCTTCCATCTATGTAAGATCTGGCCCTTTTCTACTAATAACTTTCCATTTCTGTCTCTACAGCCAGTACTACGGGCTTGATATCCTTTAACAAATGCTTTAGCTCTTCTATAAAACTTTCTTGTTTGACTACTCGTTCGTTCTTGCTCTATCTTTTCAATTTCTTTTATCAGGTATGCTCTTATCTTCCGTTTTAATATTTTATTTGATTCCTTTCTTAGTTGGTGATAGATCTGTTGATTCCGCCTAGTTTCCCTCTGCAGCATCTTTCTCCTCGCTTCATTTTTTCTCTCCAATATCTCTCTACATTCCCCATCAAACCATCCCTCATTTCTTGTTCTTTTCTTCTTTCCAATAATTTCATCTGTAGTACTTATTATATCCCCTTGTATGCTCTTCCAACATGTCTCGATATCCGCGCTTGTATTAACATTGTTTAATCTAATTCCTATTACTTCTTGGTACTGTTGGCGTATGATTTTATTTTCTATGATCTTTTCTGTATTCCATACATTTCTCTTACGGCCTTTTTCTTCTGCAATTCTTGATATTCTATGTCTTATCGTTGATTTAACAAGAAAATGATCAGAGTCGACATTTGCACCTCTAAAAGTTCTTACATCCATTATCGTCGATGCTCTTCTCCTATTTACTAGGATATGATCTATTTGATTTACTACTCGACTTCCCGGGGATTTCCATGTTCCTAAATGTATCCTTTTATGAGGGAAACATGTGCTTTTTATTATCATATTTAAGGCGCCAGCAAAACTACATAGTCTCTTCCCATTTTCATTCGTGGTTTCATGGAGAGAAAATTTTCCTGCTACGTTTCTTGTAAACTGTTCTTTACCAATCTTTGGATTTAGGTCTCCTAGCAATATTATTAAGTCATGTGTAGATGCTGTTCTAACTGCTTTCTCTAGGTCATTGTAGAACGTGTCCTTTTCTCCTTCGTCTTTATCTTCTTTTGGTGCATGCGCACTAAATAGGGAAACGTTGCAGAATTTTCCACTTACTCTGAGTTTACAAATACGTTCGTTTATTGGTTCAAAAGATTTAATAAACTTTTTCATCCCTTTTCTAACTATGAATCCTGTTCCTAATTGTCCGGTTCTGTTCTCAGCACAGCTGTAGAATAGTGAAAAGTTTTCCTTATGAATTTCGCCATTGCCTGCCCATCTAATTTCTTGTAGGGCAGTTATGTCCATGTTGTATCTTTCAAGTTCTCTTGCAACTTCTTCCATTTTTCCTGTCTGTAGCATTGTCCTTATGTTCCATGTGCCAACACTCATGTCCATACGGCGCTGAGGTCTATTATCCGTTTGTCCAATCCTTATCCGAGGCTCATGCAGAGATTTCTGAACAAATGGTTTTTTACGGGGTGAGGTTGTTAGCCTAACGCCCAACCCCCAACCTGGAGGACCAGTGGACTGCACTTTGTCTGACCCCTGCCCTTCGACCTGTCTGGCTTGGGTGGCCCTGCCAGGAGCATTACTCCCGCCAGCATAGCTCTCCGGGTCATAACGGGGTACACAAACCTCCTCGCCACGATAAGGCGGCAGTCCTTGAGTTTTACAATATACCAAATCTATTTTACATACCTCTTTTTTATTTCTCTCAAAATACTTCTCTAATCCTCCACAGCATTTCTTCAGTCCAAATTTTATATCTCCATCAAATGTTTCAAAGCTTTTAAAGTACTTTTCTTCTCCTCCTCAAAGTCCATGTTTTGGGACTACAATGCTATATATACAGTGGTACCTCGAGATACGAGTGCCCTAACATACGAGTTTTTTGAGATACGAGCCGTCGAGCGAGCGAAGTTTTGCTTTGAAATACGAGCAACATTTGAGATACGAGGAACGGCCGGCTACACACGACCCAACAGTTTACTGTGCCTCGTGCGTCTCGCATTATCCCACGCATCCCCCCAGTATACTTGTTTACCTCGCTGTCGAAGCATCTTTGATAAGTTTTTCTAGGGATTTGTGCTTTTTGTGCAATTAAATACTTTATCACATTTCTTTTTATAACCTTGGGTCCGAAGAAAGTGAGTGAAATCATAGAAAAAATGAGCGAGATGTGCGAGTAGCTGACTTGGCGAGGTAGTACGGGCGTAATACTTCAGCGATATGTACTGTGCTTAAACAGAAGGAGTCAATAAAGGGTATAACGCCAGCTAAGGGCGTTACAATAATTTCTAAGCTCCGGAGCTCTCTCCATGAAAAGATGGAGAAACTGCTGATGGTTTGAGTGACGGAGAAGCAGCTTTAAGGCGATATTTTAACACAGGGCATCATATGCGAGAAAGCACGAGCAATTTACGGTGATTTGCTGAATCAGACCCCGCGCACTTCCACGGACGAGGCATCGTAAGACTCGTTTAAAGCCAATCGAGGTTAATTTGACAACTTTAGGAAAAGGACCGGCATTTACTCCGTTGTCAGGCATGGTGAGGCTGCAAGTTCGGATCTGAAGGCAGCTGAGGATTATCTCAAAACTTTTTCCGAACCGATAGAAGCCAAAGGACACATCCTCCAGCAAGTCTTCAACTGTGACGAGACGGAGCTTTCCTGCAAGAAGATGCCGAATAGGACTTACATAACGACAGAGGAAAAGATTAATCGCCTAACTCATTTCCGCAACATTCTGAAAGGGAAGAAGGAACAAACCTCCTTGGACATGTTTTTTTTTTTAATCCGGCGAAAAAAGGCAAAGACCAGTGAAGAAAAAAGCAGTAACTAAAATTAAGCATACAGCAGCATTTAAGGTGTGTGTAAGTTGCATTTTAGTGACCGAAATACAAATACACTTTATAAAGCCAGTTTATTTCTTTACTTTATATTTTATTACGTTTTTATAAAATATTTGTCATTTATAAATACATTTTTCCTATTCAAAAACACGTAACAAGAACAACAGGGGTGGCATTTTGGGGCCTGGGACGAATTAATGGCATTTCAATTAATTTCAAGGGGGAAAATTGCTTTGAGATACGAGCATTTTGACATACGAGCAAGGTTACGGAACGAATTAAACTCGTATCTCGAGGTATCACTGTATAGGTTTTCACAATATTTTTCCTAACAGCTATGTTAATACGCTTTGCTGTCACCAGTTCCTTAATTTTGCTGAAGCCTGATTTACTTTGTACAATTCTACTCTATTACCTTGTACAATTTCTTTTGTACAATTGCCATTCTCAGTAATGATCATTTTTCATTTTCCAGCCATAGGCTTAGTTGTCCTTCTTTTCTAGCTATCCATTGTTTTCTTTCTATATATTTTCATTACATATTCTTTCTCCAAATTCTTTCCATCATCTTCTGCATCTCTTCTTGACTCTCTGCTGTTATATGCTGATCATTGCATACTTGATAGATTTTATTGTCTAATCTCCTCCTGATGTCTTCAAGAGCTTCTTCCAGTAGTTTGTAATACAAGTTGAAAATACATGGCAACTGACAGTAACCCTGCCTCACTCTTCTTCCTATAGTGATTTCTTTTGCTTCCCCAATTCTTACTGCTACTTTCTGGTGGATGTAAATCTCCTTTACTTATCTCCTGATTTTCTAATCTACGTTTGTCTTTCTAAATATATAGCAAAATATCCCATCTGACTCTATCAAATGCCTTTTCATAGTCAGTAAAGTCGACACATATCAAGGTCCAACTCAAACATTACTTCCCATCAATATTTCTGTAAGATTGTAAAGAAACATACTTATTAATTTTTTAATTTGATCAAATCCTTGAAGTAATTTTTATGTTAATTTAAGAAAATTTTGCAAATATAAAAAGTTAGTCAGATATTCCTTTGGGATATTGCTCAAGGATTGAAAATGTTCATTCAGAGCTGAGTGGCATGCAGAACCAGTCAGTTCTTGGCTCTCCTAGAGTAGGCAACCCTTTATGCTGTGAAAATAGCACTTTTTCATGAACTAATTCTAGTGGATCCATTTCATGAAAATCTTTGATACTTCATTTTCAAAAATATATTACGCAATCAATGTTTGTAGAATTATCCAATAAACATAAAGACCAAAAAGAAGCTTTAAAGAAATTATTGCTCAAGTAAACTGTGTGCGTGAAATAGCCTTCGCGTCTAAGCATGAAAAATAGACTTTCGTTTGAAAATTACCACTTACCCTCCAAGCATTCTTTTATTCTACTATAGAAGTGTGAAATTCGCATAACACCTGCTAAGTGGAAAATTACTCTGAACATATTACTCTGATCTGCATCCCTCCCATATTTTTTACCCTTCCGTTTAACACCAAATCAAGTTGCTAAGTCAAGAGAAAGTGAATTCATCCGTCGTGCGAATTTGGAACGAATATGCCCATGACGTCGACAACTAGATAGAAATGGCGGCAATTCAAATTTATCAAATCTGGCTTTTGGTCTAATCTGTTAGTTTACCATGTCTACTTATGTCTTCGAACTCATATTTCCTATGTTCTTGGAATCAAATTTTATGTAGGTATACATCACTGTGCTCGAAATTGTGTAGATTATGCATAATACCGTATTTACTCGAATAAAACCTTTGTTTTGGGATCATAAGTAAATGAGAAAATACAAGCGCCCCTTCTAAAGTAAAGGCTGTTTCACGGCAAAATTGATACAATGCAATCGAATGAGAGTTAGTGGAGCGCGCCTCCTTGCTCTATATACTGCACATTACGATCACTTCGAACGAGACCCCAACGAAAACAGCAAATCCATCGATCCATTAAGAAGAAATATCGGCACATGAATCATATGTATCTATTATATATAGCTACTTCTCCGGATATACCTATATATATATCTATTATATATAGCTAACTCTCCGGATATACCTATATATATATATATTTATAGGGGATACGAATTCTGACCATGTTCCACAAGCGCCGTCGACGTCAAATTTTTTGCGACGTACTGGCTCCACCCTGTAGATGCCAGAATAATTCAGATTTTGACGCTAGCTTTCATGGGTTCGATACTAGAATGTCCCAAAAATAGCAATTTTCCCATAAGAATGCAATGCGCGGATTTTTGAAAATTATTCTGAGGCACTTATCGGTATGATAGAGGAACCAAAATCTCGGAGGTTGAAGTTGAGGTAGTCTTCTATATTACGAATAGAAGAAATGTTACAAAATGACCGTGAGTTGATAGACCATGATATAGGATTGAAACTTTGTAACAAGACAGAATTGGACTTATCTACCATTAGTATGCAATTGTCTCTCACGAACGAGTCCTGAGTTCGACGCCGTCGAAGACATTCAAATTTTCGCAACAAAAGGACCACCCTTATATAACCGCCCCCTCTGTTTTTAGGACGGAAAATTCCAAAAGGACCAAAAAGGGCGGTTATTTTCGAGTAAATACCGTTTATAAAAATACCTGTGTTTGAGGATCGGAAATAAAAGTGACGTATTCTCCCTTTCAAGATTCCAGTCAGTATGGAGGACTTACGGGGGAAGAACTCAATGTAATTTGCCGTAAGCGAAGAAGTTAGCCTTGCGCCGGGTCGCCTTTACGCGGAGCTACGGATTCGGACGGGAATAATTAAGATTCGTAGATTACATTGACCTATTCAAACTTAAGTACTGATGAAATTTGAATAAAAATAACTTTTTCAATGCAACAGTGAAAATTTTATGCTTTTATAGCAGAAACAACAAAGTTAAAAGCGAAAATGAATTGCAGAGTTTTCACCCGTGAATATTTCTGAAACTGCCATTACTCTGTTACAATCCCACATAAAATGCTGATTTTTTCTTCCATTACTCATTGTATCATTTGAATGCATAAAAGTTACATGAGAATAATTTTAGAGCAACCAAGTCTTAGTAAAATATTATTTAGTTGGAACTTAACTCAAGAAAAAATTCGTCATGCAGTCCAATTTATACGTCGCCTAAAAATTTTTGGTTTCTCACGTGGGGAAAAATATCCATATCCTCCATCTTAGGCTACAATTTTCATAACTCTTATTATTCCAGCTAGTTTTGATTTGAACATGGCAGATTTAGGTGTGACATGGTGGAACTCCTTCATCATCACACACTAAGAAAAACTCATTTGGTAGAGTCCACAAAAACTAGTTTTGTTTTCTTTTTTTATTTTGG
The DNA here is from genome assembly GCA_036926295.1 of Pachydiplax longipennis. Lineage (NCBI taxonomy): Eukaryota > Metazoa > Arthropoda > Insecta > Odonata > Libellulidae > Pachydiplax > Pachydiplax longipennis. The sequence continues at coordinate 2,852,326 of JAVFKF010000024.1, read as the reverse complement.
TTATGTAACTTTATTCTCAGCAAGTCAATTATTCGTAAATTTCTTTTAGTAATCAATAACTTATTTGTCATTTTTATTTAAAAAAATTCAAATATCAAAAGTAAATTTTGCTTAATTAATTAATTTTTACTATAAGGAAAAAATCTAGACCCTATATTTTCTGCTGCAATTATTCTTAATTTCTTTCTTCAGCACTCAAAGAAGTTAAATTTTTATATATACAGCTGAAGACACAGATGAGTCCAAAATTTTCTGTTTTCTTGATTCTACCCAGAAACCATAACTTATATTTGACACATTGTTGCAGTCTGGAAAACAATTTGGGATTACTCATTCAAATGTGCCACCTCAGCCTGTTTTTAAAATCAATTGGCAGTGGGTTGGGTTGGTTACCTGTATGTGGTGCCTTTTTCCCTGAGATATGTAAAGAAATTTTCCTGATTATCTGGATGGGGAGATGAGTATACATTTCATTGAGTATCTTTCAATAAAAAATAAATCTCTTAATAGATTTATTGCCGGAGTAAATGCCATAATGGAAGAGGAACTCTTATAGATATCATTACTTTTGTAATTACATTCAATACCATAGTTTATTCTTCTAGACTGTTTCCAATTTTGAATTTATTTGAATTATTGGGATATAGGAATTTATTATTCATCATTAATGTACCATACATTAAACAGTATGATGAGAGCACTTTTTTTCTTTTCTTCCACCATAACAACTTTCCAGATGAAGAATCAGATAAGACATCACTTTCTGTCACATCAAGATGATGATAAGCAATCCTCAACTGTGACAAATCTCTGAAATATCCCAACTGTATGTTTATCTAATAAATCATCATATGTAATGAATATATTATAAGCTAAGTGTCTCCTTGAGAAGGTGTAATGCATCCACAGTTATCCAAAGGATTAAAAGAGTATGATTCATGTACAGCTAGTTCCAAAAAAAAACTTACCACCTAAGCCGCAACCCGCATAACAGCTAGTGAATTTCCTCCGAGCGAGCCTTAAGAAGGGAGAGAGAGGGAAAACATGGCGGAGAAAACTCTGCGGTTATAATTGGTGGTATTATATAATATAATAGTAGGTAATATTATGCATCGTTCAAGAGAGCAGTTATTAGCCGTTAAAATCATATACGTAAGGAGTCCATATCGATCACCTGTTTTATCACAGCCTGTGTGAATGCAATCTACACAAGTAAAGTAAGGCACACTCATGGCCATATCTAGGCTATTACATTAAAAAACAATAAGTTAATATATAGTATGAAGTCTTGAGGCATTCTCTGTATATTTTAGATAAATTTTGTTTCATTTGAGAAGCATCGAAATTAAAATTCGATCGGTAAAAAATCAGTATATTTTATCATCTATGCAGTTGGAATTTTTACTATACCGTCCAAATCAATTGAGAGAAAATGTGCTAGGATCGATTTTCCTCAATGAATAAAGATGACGCATACGAGACTACCATCTTTCACATTAATTTTGAATTCATTAATTAATTAATTTTCGGTGTCATTGAAGTGTGAATCGAATAAACTTGATTTTTTCTGTGGATTCCTCTTGAAATGGTTGCAGTCACAAACCATTACGTTCTTAAACATTCTTCTCGCTATATTTATCACCTTTCAAAGTTCTAAAATATACAAAAAGATAGTGCGAATGAGGTTTGGTCATAATGCTCATTGAATGCTACTGTTAGCAATGAATGTAAAATTTTCAATTAATTTTGAATGTATACAAAACTACCTGCATCATTTATATTTTAATTGTTTATTATAACGTTTACAATTATTATAATGTAGAAAACGTTAAAAATACGCAAAATAATAGGGACTTGGTGAAATAGTTTTTCCCAGGGCCTTTTTACCTGTAATTCCAACCCTGTAATATCACATGGGGAAGCGCATATGAGGCTCATGTTGAAAGTTTGCTCCCCTCGGTTGATGGCTGGCCCTGCGTAACTCTCATATTTTCCAACAGAATTTTAATGATTGAGATGAATGGGTGGTGGTTTGGTATGGCTAGTCTATCTACATATTTATCGCTTGGTGATACTGAAAATATTCCTTCGTATTTAAAATGTATTGACTATGAGAAACTTTTCATCTCTCCACATACCATGACAAATTTGAAAAGCAAGACACAGGAGTGATTGGAAGAAGTGAATAAAGCAATGAATTCACCAGGACTTCAAGAGGGGGACTGTTTTGATAGGGATAGGGAAGTGAGAAGCGACGGAAACAGTAATAAATACACATGAATTTAACAACCGAAAGTGTAAGAGGTATGTTAATTCCAGATTTTTGGATGAATCACAATAGGTAGGCGCATTTCTTGCTTTCCTAGTCGACCAATTGTTTTCTTTGAGTAGGAGCAACGACCTCTTTTAAAAGTATAACCCACTCACTCACATTCTCAATTTTCTCATCCAACATATATTTTTTTCCGTTTATGACTGTCTCCAGAGAAACTACTCATTTATCAAATTTAAGTAATGTCTTAGTCAAACATGGTTAACATTCAAATCCTTCTCATGCATCAGTTTATTCCTAGGATCTCCGAAATTGAATACAATAGCGTTGTTCGCTAATTTAAAGCAACCTTCTTTAATTCTATAAGAAAGTTCGAGTGGTTATTTTGTATCATAGATGTAAGAGAAGTTGAACAATTTGGTTCTCGTAAGCGTAGAGGATAAAATGTTCGACAGCATTACTCCAGTTCATTGTTCGTTTCTCAAGTTATTTCAAACTATGAAATTTATAACTGCGTCTAGAAACAAATGAAGCATAGAAAACAATAGTTATAAAGAAAGCAAACAATTATTGACGAGGATCTCGATCAATATTAATTGACGATAGTTAGCATTGCCTATTTTTTAATTTTTGTTGTTGAATGAGTTATTTATTATAAGCTAACACATTTAATGTAGTTAACTTCAAAAGCGGAGTATAGATATAAAAAGTCTTATAAGATTTACCAAATGAACTTCATATTATCATTCAAATTTTCCGAAGGTCCAAATCCAACAAAATAGATCTTTCTTGCATTACTATGTTAAGAAATAATTCGAAATATCTTCACAAAGTTTGTAGAGAATTGTGATGCCTCTAGGATGAAGGACGCTAATATTGTCCTTGGAGTAATGGAGTTGGAGTAATGGATTACAAATAGAACTAAGAATATTTTAACAGTTAAGGTATGAATCATGAGAATTAGAGGAATATTCTCATGTAAATCTGGTTATCATCCGTTGGTTTCTCATTTTGAAGTATTCTTCTATTACTCGTTTTACCCATCATTCAGAATTATTGATAGTGATTTTTCTTTTAATTTTTGTGTATATTATACACCATTCAAGCGATTCGGGTTACATACTTATTTGATGAATTCAGAAATCGAAATAGCGACCAAATATTGATCAATAATAATTATTGTCACTTTTTCTTAGTGCATAATTCTAAAGATATTTTTAGTGTAACCAAGGGGATTTTCGGATATTGAGTTAACGTTTGATTTAATGGCATCTTATAGATTTTCATCACACCTCCATTTTCCGTTACACGTTTTATGACTGAATATTTTTTCCAATTACATGTCTTTATTCCGTCAAGAGATGATACTAAAAGGTAGTATCCAATTCTAGACCGTTATTTCTGTCGGACAAGTACAGCAGTTAGTTATTACTTGAATTGCCAGCTAAAAGATGGGAAATGTCCTTTAGAACCAGGCGTTAACTTGTAAACCTGCAATATGCAAGCGCATAACACCAGGAATTTATATGCAGTATGCAAATCCGTCTTAAGGTTTGAATTTGTCATACTGAGCAGTTGATTTCTTAACCATCTAAAAATAAATTTCTTCCTGAAGTCCTGAAAGGTCGTCAAATTCAAAAATAGAGAGTAGTATGTCTTCATTCCCTGAGGGAATACCCGCGGAAGAGATTACAAATCGTGGTTCCACCACTCCCACCTTACTTTTGTCGGTCACCGCCACTATACCCTAACCTTAGATACCTGCTCAGCAGGGGTGCGGTCGGGAATCCTCATTATCGCTTTCAAACATTCGCTACTTCATACGACCACAACATGCCGAAAAAGGGGTTTTTCCTCTCAGTGCAGAGTTCACCTGCACCCATCGTCAGTTCTATGGTTCCTTTGAGAAATCAGACAATATCTAGCGATGTTCAAAACAAAGGAAAAAGAAATAACGAAAGGAATGAATAGGGAATAGCGATTTGAATTTTAAACAATTACCTTAGATATTAGCGAGATAGCACATCACTTAATATTTAACTTTATTTAATGTATGATTTGTTAGTGTTTCAAATGTTTATACTATGTTGTGTTATTATCTGATGTTGTTGATTGTAATTTACTCGTTTTACTTTATGTAATACGAGTAAAAGTTGCTTGCATACTGCAAGCTATCAGTTAAATGCAGTATCGTACCAAGATAGGCCTTAAAGCAATGTTCAAAACTTCGCGCAAATGACCGCCTGGCGTCGAACTAAGGACCCGATCTGGCGTCACAATTGCATGTTAATATTGGATATGTGCCATTCTGATCTGTTCCAAAGTTTCGATTCAATATCTTATGAGGAAGTTCCTAAAATAAGAATACGCTCTCTTCCTTTGAAATACACGGTAGAATAGAAATAACGTTCAGGCATCGAACCAAGAACCGTAAGAGGAACGGCGAACTGCGTATATGAATCACATGAATTACACCTATGTATATTACATTTTGTATCATTCCCGGTTTTCGGATAAGCATTAAAAGTAAATGTCATATTTGCCCGCCATGCATTTTATACCGGAGAATTTTGCACCCACTTGGCGTCGAACTCACGGTCATTTGGTAAAGTTTCTTCAGTTGGTACAATAGATAACCATCTCATCTGTAAACACCGAGATTTTGATTGCTCTATCGCATCGAGAACGTTCTCAAAACAGATTGCTAAAATTCGCGCAAAAGACTGCCTAGCGTCGAACTCAGGACCCTTCCGTGACAGAAGATAGCAAAATAATATTAGATAAGTGCCATTCTTACTTGTTCCAAAGTTTCGATTCAATATCTTATCGGGAAGGTCCCAAAATGAGATTCCGCTTTCCCCGTTTGAAATACATGGTGGAATCGGAATGACCGTCTTGCATCGAACCAAGGACCACTAGAGAAACGGTAAATCTGATGATAGAATGTTTTCAAACGCCTCTGTCACCATTACGGGTTTTATCTTTCCAACTTATCGGGAAGGCATTTAAAAAATTCGTCAAAGATTTCAGCAATGCATTTCTTATGGAAGAATTTTGCATCCACCTGGCGTCGAACTCACGGTCTTTTTGTAACATTTCTTCCATTCGTAATATAGAAGACTACCTCAACTTCAACCTTCGAGATTTTGGTTCCACTATCTTACCGATAAGTACCTCAAAAAATTTTTCAAAAATCCGCGCAATGCATTCTTATGGGAAAATGGCGATTTTTGGGACTTTCTGGTATCGAACCCATGATAGCTAGCGTCGATGTCTGAATTATTCTGGCATCTAGAGTGTAGGGCCAGTACGTCAAAAAAATCTGAAGTCGACGGCGCTTGTGGAACATGGGCAGAATTCGTATCCCCTATATATATCTATATATATATAGGTATATCCGGAGAGTTAGCTATATATAATAGATGTTTTGGATGTAATTTTTCGAGTTCTTTTCCAGGTTAACTAAGAACGATTCTTTTTCAGTGTACTCTTCCAGATAACGTCTCTTTTCATCTTAGCCTTTCATGGTAGGTTTCGCAGTTTTTTGATGCTCCCCTTCTCGAGAGCATTTTTCTGCAACATAAATTAGTTGAAATACATTTGATTGTGTTCTTATTCCTAATTATTATTTATCTCCTTCGTATGTTGCAGAGCTTTCGTTCATATTTCTATTTGAGTCATAGTAGGTAGTTTCCTTTAAATAACTTTAAAAGTTCGTCTTGTGGACATCAAGAGCGTAAAAAACGTAATAACATAATTATTTTCAATCTCGCAATACTATAATTTTTATTGGGGGAAAATTGAAGCAGCTAAAGTAAGTTTACCCGATACCTCCAGAAAAGAGTGAACTACGCATAAATTTTAGGCCGAAATAATGAAATCCGATTTTAATTCATTTTTTAATACTATACTGCTAATATAGTAAAAAGCTATACTAAATTTTAACTATTATTTTTTTAACTATTATTCGTGTTAATAATAGCGATACAAAAGCGTTCAACGCGTTTCCCAAGGGTTTAAAAAGGCGCCATCATAGTGCTCTCCTTCCAAGAGCCAATAGAATGCGTGGAAAACTCTTGTAATAAATGTTAAGAAAGAAAAGAAAAAAGTTCATTTTCATCATCGTTCATCGATTACAGAATTTATCTTTAGTGCATACAATGAAATCAGGGATAATGGTCCTGCGAAATCGATACTAGTACCAAAAGAAAGGAAATTGAATATAGGTAGTTATTTTTTGTTGCTTGTCATGTATTTTTTACCAGATATCCTGAAATCAGATAAATAAATAAATATATAAATCGTAGCGATTATTAAATAAGAATATGAAAGGCAACATAAAATCCTAAGTAATTCGAACGCAAATTCCTTTTTCATTCATAGGATTGTAGTGAAATACTTAAAATTTAGTAATATTTAAAGTTATTTAAGGAGTTAACAGACCTTTCTCAACTTCAAAAAATTCAAATATTCGTTTCTTTGCATGAATGTAAAGAATCAACCTTAAAAATATTCAGGCAAAGTGTTATTTTCATATTATAAAAATTAGATGAGCTACAGCAGATTTTCTTTAGCAAAGCAGAGCACTCGATGAGCCGCCAGTGACACTCGTAAGCTTAAGGAGTCGAACATGGGTGTTATTACCTTCTCCTAAAGTCTTCTTTCCTCAAAGTAACATCGTGGTACATGTACCTATATTCATGTTGAAATAATGGTTCTCTCGTTTTATGAAAATTATAAACTTTATGAATAAATCCATGTTATTATGTTATTCTTCCTGCACAACTTTCCATTATTTTTGACAAATAAAGAAAAGTTGTGCAAGGTAGTTAAAGAAACTCTAAAAATAAATTATAAAAGAAGATGAGGTACCTGAGCTTTTTTATCTTTTGATTATATTCACCTGCCTCATTTTCGATGGCTTAATTTTTTAATAGATAACTCTAACGTTATCTATGGAAGAATGCAGCATTTCCATTTTACCATAGGATCAGAAAGCGAACAGTTCTATTCTTGTTTTCGCACTGTATTTATCGTGAACACATGGTATTGAAAATTTCAATAATAATTTCAGTAATATGGAGAATGGATACGTTGGTGCTATTCATTGGGTATAACATAGAACATATTTTAGTTGATGTGCTATGATTGGTTTTATGCTAGTCCAATGACAGCCACATCGTTTTAATAAGTGTTATGAAGTAAATTAAGGTCAAAGTGACTGAAAACATCGACTACTGACAAAGACAAGACTAGGAGCGAGCAACATAGCCCACGGAAGATTGCATGACACCATCAAACAGGAGACTTATCCCTTATAGACAGATGTTCCGTAGAAACGACTGAATCTATAAATGGAGTTAGTGAAAAATAATTCAATACTGATATACTTTACCTGTATATTTTACTGAAACTTTAAGATTTTCTATCTTTACACAGCATTTTATTCACTCACTTTATTCATCTCAATGAAACTTGTCGAAAATACATAAAATTAAACTAACTATCGTCCAACAAGAGCGATTTTCGATATAATTAAAATTAAGAAAAATATCGAAAATTACACTGATTTTTCAAATAACTTCATTTTTTTAGTATAAACAATTCTCAGAATATCAAATATTTGAATTTCAAAAATCGTTGTTGTAATACGAGAATTAATAAGTAATTAATAAATTTATAGTTTAAGAAATTTTTATAGTTTAACATAGTGTATGGTTAAATTCGGGTCAACCAACGAGGTGTGTATATTCTTGTGAGGATAATTTTTCATCCATTATATTTACTTTCAGCTTAATGTTTCAAAAGGTATTTATATTTCCATACAATGCTTAATAATCATATAAATATCAGAAAAACCGTTTTCTCTTACTAGAAGAGTATTTCTCTCAAAAATTAAAAAAAATACCGCTAATGACTGTAAATCCGGCCTGGAAAGTAATATAATTCCTTTACGAGATTAATAATTTAGTCTACTATTTATTATTATTAATAATTCAATTAGTAGACAACAAGGAAATTATTAACGAATGAAATTGAAAAAAGGTGCAAGATATACCAGAGAACAATGCGTTATTTCCTCCAAACTCGACTAGCTCGGATGTGTATTGCAGATTTGCCTGTACTCCGATTAAATTGGATAAATAAATCAATTAATATATAGACAATGGTGTTTATTAAATAAAATTTTAGAAAGCAATCGCTATTTATGATAGTGCAATCCTAAAATTACTTGAATGCAAGCTCCTTTTACGTTCTTAGGATAGTCGTTAACTACCTTAAATACCTTAACGAGATTACAAATTGAGCATACTATTTATTATTAATAATAAGTCCAATAGTAAGTATCAAGGAAAGAATTTTACAAATGAAAAGAAAAATGTAATGTCAAATATACCATAAAACATCACATTCTTTCATGCATACTCGGCTAGCATGGGCGTGTATTGCGGGGTTGCCTATACTCCGATTATCAATTTTCAATTACTTATTGCAGCGAAACTAAGGCCCATTCAGAGAAACGCCGTTACACTTTTTCATTACTCTACTTCCTGCACCACTGCAAAAAGTTTCATCAAAATCCCCGGACAAAAGTGAGTCTCTCCTTGTTAGAATACTACTCGTTAGGAACGGCTAAATACACTAAATGATCTACACTGATATGATCGCCGATTGTATGAGAAGTAGCTTCGCGTATGGCACTGTATCGAATGCCGTCCTAAAAACTAGCAAAATGTCATCTGGCCTAAAGCCTTTGTCGGCTGCTTGCATCATATCATGACTAAATGGCTATCACAGAAGCGACCTTGAAGGAAACCATGCTGACTGCGCGTGGTTGCAATGTTTTCATATGTGCAAGAGAACTTAAGCAAGTAGTAGTTTGGTTAGTGAAGCGGACAATATCCATCTGCGTAGTACATTATTTCCCCATAAACAAGCTGATTCTTGATTTTGCGGCAGGAATTTGGACCTCGTGACCAATGACCAAATAGCTAAGTAATCCTAGGTTAATAAGTGCGAGAGAATGAGCTTGAATAAAACAAACGCGAAAATAATAACGCAAAGAGTATTATCAAAGACATCGATCCACGCGGTGGTCTGCCTAGAATATCGTACCAGTTTTATTCGTATAAATGTAGAAAAAATTATAAGATACAAACAGGCAGTTAATCATGTATCTATGGAACAGGAAGGTTAATCTGTTGGCCGGTAAATGCGAAGACAGTTCAGAGGAATTAGACTGTGATGATTTCATTCTATGTATAATCTAACTTCTATTAATTTACTTTTAAAGTTTAAGGTGATTTTAAGAAAAGACGAGATTAGTAATTTGGAAGAAGGCGGAGAGTTCATATGGATCAGGCAAATTGAATAAATATTGGCAATAAAAAAAATTGAAATTATTCCTCATTATAGTGCTGCACTTTTATGTAGCAAATACAACGTAATTGTATTGAGGAAATTCCACCAAGAGACTTTAGTAGTATCGATTCAACTTAATGTAGAATAGAACGTTTCATTGCAAATTTCGTCTTACAGTGAACATGGCATACACATAGCCTTCACCAAGATTTGGATTGAATTGGCTATTTTTAAATGTACCTTATACTGTCGCGATCTTAAATAATTGATTGGAAGGAAGCTTTAATTAACTTTACTGTAGACCAATAGCGTAAAACGTATATTCGTGCACTAGTATTTTTTAAAAATACTTCCATATGGAAAGCAAATAATTCCAATGCCTGCCAAAGATGAGTGAATTCTCTATCTTATCTCTTTCCGGAAGGTTCAATAATTACAAATATCGATTAAAGTTAGTTGGATTAAAAAGACACCTGGCTAGTTAAGTTAAATGTATGCAGGAACAGAGTATGTCAGCTGAAACCGTATTGTGTCTCATCCTTTTATGCAAAGATACCGGTTAATCTGCCCGAGAGCTAAGAGTAATTATATTTTATATTTATAATGATAAAATGGTTTTATTCTTCATTATTATTCAATATACTGTGTTATTAACTAAACGTTTAATGTAATTGTCCTTTACTGTTCCAATTTTTAGAAAGCTAATCGTTTGAAGTGAAAGCCATAATAAGAAGGCGGTTACTAATAATTAAAAAAAGGATCCTCCAACACATTGACATTTTTTAAATCCAATCACTAGTGTCCGAGTAAATCACGATAATATTATCTTCACGGTGAGAATGTGCTATACACGTATGCGTTAGTGAATGGGTTTGTGATCGTGTGTGGTGTTCATGAGAGAAAAACAAACTCTCCAATTACAATTATTACTAAAACAATATCTAATTCATCCATCGCCATAAAAGTTAAATATTAAGATAAAAATTGTGTAAATTGATGTAAGAATTTATCTTGTGGAACATTAACAATTTCTAAGAGTTTATTTCTGAGGAAGTACTTGGTTGCATGTGACGAAAACGAATTTAACGGAAGTATATGTAAACCGAAAAGTTCTCAAAATGATCACGATATCCGAATTCGGAAAGTGTTTCGACTTAAAAATTTTATGCATAATTAATAATATATGATGAATTCTCTTTCCGGTGATTGTACTTAAAGATTAATAAATTCAAATCTCAGAAGAAAATTAAAACCCCTGAAATGTTAACAGCATTCCTAACTGGCTGCTTGACCATACCTTAATCGTTCTAACATTAACAAATTCCTCCTGGTTCTTCTCACACACTCTTTACTTTAACCAACACCAAAACTTACTCCTGGGCGCGACATACCGTCGCTAATGGTGGTTCTCCGATGAAACAGCCGATGAGGGAGGGAAGGGGGGGATTGGGGGGGAAACCGTAATAACCCTAAGAAGTGGACCCTCCAGGCCGTTGTGACGTGCTATAGGGTTCACCTCTATGCCTAGAGGGCCCCCTGCCACAACTTCAAGGACAAGCTCCGACCTCATAGACAGAAAGAACGAGCAGGTGAGAAGTGAGTGCTTAGTTACCTCACCCCTGCAGAAGAAGGTGAAAGAAAGGCCCCTGAAATAGATGCCTGCGACTGTAGGCCTAAGAGTAGGCTAGGTTTGTAGGGAATGCCTTCCCCACGCCCCCTACAGAGCAGGTGGTTAGTACATCTATGGTGTACTTTTAAGAAAACTACTGCAAACTGTTGTCAAATTCATTGCAACATTGGCTGTGATATGGCTGCAATAGTCTATTGTTAACGTTTAGAGTTAAAAAAATGTTGAATGTAAATTATATGTTAAGTGGACGGTTAAATTCTCATCTTTACATAAAATGCAGAGGATATTTAAATCAAAGATCGCAACTGTCGCTTAGGCTTAATGTAACAATAACTGCTGTTGTAAGCACAAAACTTGAGTTAATTAGACTTGTTTGATGAAGTAGAGGAACATTAGTTCATCTGAAGAGAAAAGAAACTGAGTACTTACGTGTAATTCTGGAGTTAATGATGATGGAATTTCCTGTAGGAAAAGAGAATAAATTGTTTAACTGATGGAATTCCCTTAATGTAAACAGTAATTCAGTAATCACCCACATTTGTAACATTGTTATACTTTTTTTAAGAAATCACGGAATTCATACAAAAAGTTGATCTTCTTAGAGACACAGTTTATGGGAAAGTCTGCTTTTGTGCGTGATTCTATGACTTACACAATTCCTTCCTTTCTGAAATTATCACATCGGAAAGTTGTCTAAAATCCCAATTAATTCTTAATAAAAACTGCAAATCTTCAAATAGAATGCCAACTGAAGTGTCGGATATTCTCCTTTAATATAACTATTGTTCGTTTTGTTATTCAATGTTTTATGTGCGACCATTATAAACTTATACTAAAATATCGCTTTCTTGTAAATGAAGAGCAAAAGTAATGTCCGTTTAATAATTACAACACGATTTCTTGCTTAGCATATGTCTCTGAAAAAAAATCTTGTGAATGAAAATGTTAGAGTATCCAGTGGATTAAGTTGGTACCCGTGAACTCCAGAAAGTGCAGCTCTAGGGATAAATTTATTTGTAAAATGCTACGAAAAAAGGCAAAGGTAACGAAGATGATCTCATACGCAGGTTAGGAATCTTTGAAAGAAAGAATACCAGAAACTAGATTGAGCTTGACAAATTTTGAGACATCGTGTGCTATTTCGGCCAATTCAATTACGAGCAAAAAAATAAGAGAATTAGATGCTAGAGCAAGTCGTGCTTTGGATTCATATTTAAAATTTTTTGCGTTCCCCACAGAACGTTTTTGGGGGCTGCAAATGATAAATGAGCAATATTAAGTTATAACTAAAGAAATTGTTTATGTACAGACCGGAGGTGAAACTAAGATAATGATAAATGTAATATTTACTGTGTTTGTTTACCTAACTTAGAAAGAACTTGTACTTGAGAAAAGACTCGAAGGTCAGTGAAAACAGGCCATTTTAGAGGGGCTAATGTCTTAACGGTGAAGGAAAAACGAGCCAGCTGTCCTTGGAGATGATTACGAAGTCGTTTTCCAAAAATATTAATGTACACTTCACTGTCCTTTGATTTTCATTGAATACAAACAAAGGTGAAAAGGAAAGTGCCTCCCTCGTTTCAAGAAGTACTGACTGGCAGGTGAAGCAAGAAGCGTACAAGAGAAACGGAAAGTCCTAATGATACCGAAACACTCGTCATGATAAAAAAACATAGTTGCGAATACCCGAAAAATACGAAGTTATCTTTTCTAAGAATGTCTTTCTCAAACATATTTATATATTTAAAAATTGCTGGATTTATCCACTTCATGCATTTACATTTGAGGAGATAGTTGACTCAAAAGATCAAATTGTTTGTATCGTTTGAAACAAGCGTCTCTATCGATGTAAGTGAGAGACCAGGAGAGGATCATCAGTTAGAGCGTTAAAATCTACGCAAGTCCTGTTTTAAATCGTTGAGCTTTATGTAGATCAAAAGAATAACATTAAAATATTGATAAAATTTACCAATAATATATGAAACCAAAGACGAAAAGGTGGTGAATCTTTAAATTGCTTTCGAATTTTGATTAATATAGCAGATGCTCCTAAACACATAAAATTTCATTTCACTGCTGATTATAAAACATTCTGGAGATGATGAAAAAACTAAACGATATTTAAAATAATTGTTGATTAAAATCCCTCCAACAATACAGTTCTTGGTTCTCGAGCAGTTAAGAAAAAAATATTACATTATGTTCCTTTATTCAACCAATCTCTTTAAGCAGCTAATTAATTACTAGGAGTATTCATCGTCTTTCATATGGTAAAGGATTAAATTATTTCAAACATTTAATAATTAATATTTTAACCTTAGAAGTGATGAATAGCCATAAATCTTCTTCTTGTAAATTGGTCGTTAAATTTAATTACAAAAGCAACTCAAAATACTAGCTGATTATTTTAAATATATTTAGAATGGGAATAGCGTCTTGTACAATTTGGTATGGTTTCGCAGTGATATTTTTCTGAGAGCCAAAAAACATTTCCATCTAAACAGTTGCTTTGTGCTAAGAATTTTTCCTAAAACGAATAAATACGCCACTTTATATATTTATTTAATACCATGATAACGGTACCACTCGGTATTTCCGCACAGAAAGGAGTACTTATCATCTAATATAGTGAAGAGATTTGCAGATCATATGTATATAATGGAGAAAGTTTAAGAAAAGAAAAGTACATCTTCTTATAATAAAGTGGTCGTTAAATTTAATTACAAAAGGAACTCAAAATACTTATAATTATTTTAAATATATATATATATATATATATATATATATATATATAGAATAGGAATGGCGTCTTGTACAATTTGGTATGGTTTCGCAGTGATATTTTCCTGAGAGCCAAAAAACATTTCCATGTTAACAGTTGCTCTGTGCTAAGAATTTTGCCTAAACGAATTAATACGCGAATTTATATTTTTATTTAATACCATGATAACGGTACCACAAGGTTTTTCCGCACAGAAAGGAGTACTTTTCATTTAATATAGTGAAGAGATTAGCAGTTCATATGTTTGTAATGGAAAAAAGTTTAAGAAAAGAATTCATTATTGGTCACGACTAAGCTGCTCAAAGAAAATTTTAAACTCCATATGCAATTCGAAATAATCAATTTCAAATGTGGCTTCAAATCGCACTATAAATACCATTTCTTTTTAACGGAAGAATTTAATAATGTTATATTTCCTGCTGAAAATAAGTTTCCCCAAAAAGCGTTCTTTCATGCAAAACTTTCCTTCTGAAACATGTTAATATACATTGGCTGTTACACGATAAATAACGGACCAATAATGCATTTCGTGCCAGCCGATATACCATGTTATCCCTTTTAATAAACCAATCAGTTTCAACTGGTTTAGATCCGTTAATTAACAACCGAAAATACAACCACTCAAATTCTACACTTTAGAAATAATAATGATCCATCAGAAGAAGAAATGCAAAAGAGAAAAACTCTTAACTGCTCACCATTTGTGGTTCTCCGGGTATTCTTGTTCCTGCTTACTCCTCATAAGTGCCTTTGCACGATCACATAGAAGAAACTCCCAAGCAATAGAAGTGCCGAAAGGGAAGGATGTCAGAATCTGGAAAAATAGAAACGCTAAATTAATTCATTTGCGAATAGCAATGGGGTAATATTGTGTGGTATTATAATCTTGGGTATTATTGTGTTGTGCATATATAAATGCGAGCAATTGGCAAAGATAACGATTCATTTAGGATTATTGTTAAGATCATATTTAACAGTAACCTGTTCTACATCATAACTATTACAGTAAAATTATTTTTATATTTTATTCAATTTATTAATAAGCACGACATACATAAAGAAATAATGGCTATATTTCAAATTGAGGGTACACTAAACGAAATCTGTATGCACTGAAATCAATGTGAAGTATAATTATTAAATGATTTCCGGCGTTCAAATGCGCTAATTCAGTTCAGTGTAAAAACAGAAAGAACTCAAAAAGAAAAACATGCATCTCTCACTTGCGCGCAGGTACCGAGATCGATGGAGATATTCATCAGAGGAACCGCCCGGCAAGTAGGAGTTCCAGATTCAAGACCTTCCTTTCCCTTCCATTTCTTACACATCTACGAAAATCTTCTACAATGCATTACTTATCAGAGATAAAAAACGAAAATTCTAAGGAAACTGTCTTTTGATCTTTACTTCCGTTTAAATTAAGTATTTAATAAAAAATGTCCCCAAAGGCAATTAAATATAGAATACTGATATAGGCCAGTTTCGAATACTAAATTCCCTCCATTTCTTCCACAACTACGAAAACCGTACACAATGCATTATTCATCAGAGATAAAAAGAACAAAAAGAAAATTCTAAGACGGCCATCTTTTGATGAAAACTTCCGTTTAAATTACGTATCAAATAAAAAAATTCCAAATTGAAATTAAATATAGAATACTGATAGAGGCCGGTTTCGATCCGTAAATCAAGCCACAGAAATATTGGAACTGGTTTAATCAGCTAAGGAATCCAAAGTCAGCTTGAAATTCAAATGTAGATTTCCGTTACGATGTCGGTCGGAAATATTTTCGACTCATTCTAGTAAAAAAACCCCCGAAAATTGTTTTCCACCTTAATACAGCAAATATTCGAGGAGTAAAAGTGGTATCGGAAAAATTCGAAGGATTACCTTGGGCTTTCGTCAAATAACGTCTCTAGAAGTTGAGAATCGTAAATTCATTTCTTTAATATAATTTGCGAGACGAGATAAAAAATAAACGTACATAGCTAAATCATCGGACGATGAATGATGGTAAGAAAATCATGAAGACGAGTCATCTCGATATCTTCTATCGACGAATAATCGGGATAGTAAATCATCTATAGTCAATCGTGAGAGTATTACGTAACGAAAAAAAACATGTACACTAACGATTGTCACAAAAATAACAACTTAAAAACTGTAACATCAATTATTTTCTTTTAACTAAGAATTAATCCAAGCAAGATTCATTTATGTTACTTACCGAAACTGGAGAGATCCCCGAGAAGTCCTGCAGCCATCTTGACGTCGGAAGATGTCTTTCCAACCCTTAATTTAACTATAAATAATTTAAGAGGTTCTAATTTGATAACTTACTATGTAAAACTTAAATTATGCTACACAATTACTAGATATAGAATCTACTAACCTCCAAGAAATTTGAATTCTAACGGTTTTTTTTCGTAAAAATTCTTCAGCATGTCAGCACCAGGCGAAGTTTCTAGATCAACTAAAGTTTAAACCTAAAAAATCAACGGATCAACGAAACGGTGAAATCTGATTGGTTGTTATTTCTCGCAGTTACTTTTACTGTCACCCCTCCCACTTTTCCCCCTGCCGGAGAAAATTGTAACTTATAAGTAACGATAAATTAGCATTAAATTAGAAATATATTTATTTAAACATATTATAAGTTTAATTTAAAAAATATTGGAATAAATTTCGATCCTCTAAAACCTAGTACTTAAAATCGGCGTAAAATAGTTGATAGCTCCTTGTGACGTAATTATGACTTACGTTCAACCTATGGTATGAGCAACGGTACGAGAAACATAATGAATTCCAATCATTCAAGTTATGAAACTATGCAATGTGATCTAAAAGAATTAATGCAATGACTACGCAATTAATAAATAAACATATGGTTAGTTACTGTATTTTAATATCTTCCATCTCATATGAGAAACATATCAGATAATAAAATTTAATTTTTAGCATTTACTTAAAATTTTATATTTAGAACGTAAGGAAAATCAAGCTTTAAAAGTTTTGGAAAATAAATTATATTACCGTGCATTAATTTCATAATACGAATTTTTTGATGATACCCAGATCTGGCATGATTCCAAGTACGACTTCTGTTTAGTTACTATGTGTTTAACGTAAGTTAAACTAAATACTTCGAATTCACTTTGAAGGTTTTATTAAGAAAATGGTAGATAAAATTTATTACATACGTTTCGTACTTCTAAGTTTCACACGTGATATATTTCTGAGTTGCGGGGATTCGTAATGTAACAATAATGAGATAAGAACGGGAATAAGGATTTGAATATTTAAGCCTTTACGTCATATGGTGGTCATTAAAATTAATCAATACAATATTTATATCAAAGAGATATGAGTCGTTACATCCAAGCTATCACACCGATTATTTCCATGAATTACATTCGAGTTAAACAAAGATTGAAATATTTTTTTTTAGAAATTTTAGAACACATCTTTTATTCGAAGCTTAGAAAATTCATTAGCCTTAGTGAACATCTCATTTTCTCCAAGAATAAGTAAAAACTATATACACTCAATACTATAAAGATAAATACATTTCATTTGCGGTATTTATTTAAACCATAGAAACAATTAAACCAGATATATTGAATAATTCAGATGCCACATGTCAAGAGACATAATATTACTTTTCTATGTAGATTATTCATTATCCTTTCTCTTACATCTGTACTTTAGTATTTAGAAAAAGGCCAATTCGAAAATATAATGAGGCTTACAAGGCAAAATGAGGGGGGAGATTCTTTGCGTTCTTTTCTCAATGAGCTGGAAATCATCCATGTCATCATCTTATGAAATACCTCTACAAATATGCACTGAAAACAGCCTTTCGACGTTTGGTAGGGAATGTACTTATTGTACATTTCTTTTTATCAGTTTTACTCATCAGTATAATCCATTTAGATGAGAAGGAGAAATACATAATTGAAAATAGGAATGTAGAAAGAACGCAAAGAGAGAAATATAAAATGTACCGACATTACTGTCAAAGGCAAATAATAGTAAATAAAATAACGCTAAAGTATTATAATAACTATCTCACAGAAGTAATACTAAGTGTAACATACATTGGCCATAATATTTATAACTATATATTGAATTTTATGAGTTGTAGGAACGAATGAGGTTTACCACGGCAGAAGAAGAATAAGATACTTTGACTTTATATTTCTTATTGAGGTAGGATTTTGGGAGTGCCAAGATAAAGTAGAACAATGAAACCATGAAAAAAATTGTTCATATAATTCGAAGAGGTAATAGATTAAAAATTACTCATATTTCAAAAATTAACTTTATCACTGCCTGATTAAGACAAATATTATTCAATAGTTAGGTATAATAGGGGATACGGGAATAAGGTAATAGTAGGGGATACATTTTTCCTATGAAATTCCATAAGATATTTACATTTGTTATGAAGATAGATTAGCATTGATTTCTATGAAATAAATACCTTTGAGTCAAACCAGTGAGAAACTGAGAATCATGAGGGTGATAATGCAAGCTAACTCATCGTGAAAATTGTATGCTTTATTAAGAATAATTAATGTAATGCTAAATGTAACTTTGTGAAATTCATGACAATATACACGGTGGAATAAAGAATACTTCAGTTATCTTTTAGTACTTAGTAATGTTCTTATTATATCCCCCCAGTTTTGTTCATGGTGGCGACAATATGAAAAGTATTGAGGTATTAGTGATGCTTGATCATTATAATAATATCAACCGAAATTACAGCAAAATTTCGTGAACCTCCCACTCTTAGCATTCTGGCTCGGTGGACGTTTAACTCAGTCTTTAAACAAATTAAGTTACAGAGGTACTCAATGCTATTAATTTAGCATTAAAATAAATAAATGTGGAACTAAAAGATTCCCAGAGTACCACTCATTCTTCGGAACCTTTAAAATTAGCTAAATTAGCTTATAATTATGTAAATAATGAATACCAAGCTGAAGTTAGAAAGAAGAGATCATATGGTTCACAATTTCTATGGACATACTCTGTCTATTGCCTTACATTACCCAACTTAGATTGTATGTGAAATAGACCACAATATCCGTGTATTTCCTTGTTAGAATAATCATTCTTACCTTCCAATCCTATATAATTCCGGCTTGATATGCACGAAGAACCCCGTATTCATTAATCTCACACCGGAAGTTCATCCATTCAGTTGCAATGGCATCTTAACACTACCGAGTTAAAGACTTACGCAGAATTCCCCAGATTTAGTCCAGATCCATATGAACACCTGCCTTCATAAGAACTCCAATTTAAGTAATAATTATTCAATCGATGACTATGCCCACTGCTACACTTCGACGTGCTTTTCGAAAAATCACCGATCATGGAGCTGAAACACACCTTTATCCAAAATGCACAAACACAACATGATATTTCACATATACTCACAGCACAAACTTAATGTGATTGATTTTTCATCAGATATCACTTTTTTAAGGCTTCTAAGACACATACCGATGGAAATACTTAAGGTTTTAAGTTCCTAGGTATATGATCAATCTCTTCTTGAGGCAGCAGGTCTTGGCGTCTTTCTTTTAAAGAGGATTATGGTCAAGAAAATTCTGACAAACGAAACCTGCTCTTCACGTCATGTGGCCTTCGAACTTCTCAGTACTTTGTCTCGCTAAGTGGACTGTGTTCAAAATGGCACCGTTTACATTTTTCTGTGGGTTTCAAATTTAACAAAGGTGAAAAGGAGTTAGTGTAGACTGGATTCAGCTTTACATTCAGTGATATAATTGGAAAAAGTGTGAGTGGAAATAAAAGGATCATGGTGGCTGTAGTGCATCACATATTCCGAGTATGGAGCACATGTAATGGCGTCGGTAACTTGAACATGTCCTTCGCGAATATTAAAATCGTTTGTGCGAGAGAAGATAATAAGTCTGAAGAAGGCCTCGTAGAGAAGTGAAGAAGCTTTAAAATCGGATTTCTTCGCAGCTGGACAAATAACATAAGCTGTATGGGCTTTGGAAGTGTGCTTTTAAATTTTCATGTATTCGGACGCAATAATCTGAATTAAAATTGAAAGGAACCAGAAGAATTCTCAATGGTAAGTTATTTATTGCAATATTATTGGGAAGATTAGTTGGAAGAATATCCAACGACGTGCTTATAGAGACAAGACGAATAGCGTTGGCCGTGCTGATTAGGGAATCCAAAAAGGGACTAATGATTCACTTTATTTGAAAACTTAGAATTAGATTCATAGTTTTAATAATGAATACGCTGAGAATAACAATACAGTGTTAATGCCCAAAATGATTTCTCTGGATCATCTCGAATCGAAACATCTCGTATACGTTTTCCTGTGCTGCCCCATCATTTCTTTTTTTATTAATTCATCTTCAGTCCTTTTCCTTTCGGACTGTAAATTTATATTTTGGCGGTAGAAGTCGGTAGAAATTTTTTTATCACTAGCTTCAAAATAGCTGATAAATCAGTAGTGGAAACGTGTGTAAAAGTGAGAGAAATATCGAGAGATTGCAGTAAAAACGATAAAACGGTAATAATTGATTTCAAATGCTGTATCTTTGCAATCTTTCGTGGAGTGATTAGTATTTAACAATATTTAAATCAATTTTATCGTAACTAATATTTCTATTGTAAAATAATATCGATTAAAATTTCGTAGACATTTTAAATATTTCATTACCTGCTATGAATCACATCGGAGATGGAAGATATTAAAATACAGCAACTAACCATATGTTTATTTATTAATTGTGTAGTCATTGCATTAATTCTTTTTAGATCACATTGCATAGTTTCATAACTTGAATGATTGGAATTCATTATGTTTCTCGTACCGTTGCTCATACCATAGGTTGAACGTAAGTCATAATTACGTCACAAGGAGCTATCAACTATTTTACGCCGATTTTAAGTACTAGGTTTTAGAGGATCGAAATTTATTCCAATATTTTTTAAATTAAACTTATAATATGTTTAAATAAATATATTTCTAATTTAATGCTAATTTATCGTTACTTATAAGTTACAATTTTCTCCGGCAGGGGGAAAAGTGGGAGGGGTGACAGTAAAAGTAACTGCGAGAAATAACAACCAATCAGATCTCACCGTTTCGTTGATCCGTTGATTTTTTAGATTTAAACTTTAGTTGATCTAGAAACTTCGCCTGGTGTTGACATGCTGAAGAACTTTTACGAAAAAACCGTTAGAATTCAATTTTCTCGGAGGTTATGAGAATCGAAATCCAGTAAGTAACATAATTTAAGTTAAACTTAATAAGTTTTCATATTAGAGCATCTTAAATTATTTATAGTTAAATTAAGGGACATAAAGACTCCTTCAGACGTCAAGATGGCCGTGTGACTTCTCGGAGATTTCTTCAGTTTTGGTAAGTAACATAAATTAATCTTGATTGAATTAATTCTGAGTGTAAAGACAATCATTGATGCTATAGTTTTTAAGTTGTTATTTTAGAGACAATCGTTAGTGTACATATTTTTATCGTTATGTAAGACTCTCACGATTGACTATAGATGATTTACTATCCCGATTATTCGTCTTCATGTTTTTCTTACTATCATTCATCGTCCCATGATCCAGTTATGTATGTTTATTTTTTATCCCATCTCCGACAATTTATATTAATGAAATGAATTTACGATTCTCAACTTCTAGAGACTTTGTTGACGAAAGCCCCAGGTAATCCGATTTTTTCCGATATAACTTTTAGTCCTCGGATATTCGCTATATTTAGGTCCAGAATAATTTTCCGAGATATTTTTACTAGAGTGGGTCGAAAATGTAGTCCACCGCCATCTTAACGTAACGTCCACCGCCATTTCCGTTACATTTGAATTTCAAATTTACTCAACATTCCTTAGCTACTTAAAGCAATTCCAATATTACTCTACTTTGATTAACGATTCGAATCCGGCCTGTATAAGTATTCTGTATTTAATTTCAATTTGGAACATTTTTTTATTAAATACGTAATTTAAACGGAAGTTAACATGAAAAGATGGCTGTTTTAGAATTTCTTTTTTTCATTTTTATCGCTGATGAATATAGTATTGTGTTCGGTTTTTGCAGTTGTGAAAGAAATGGAGGGAAATGGATGGTCTTGAACCCGGAGCTATTAAATACCGTGGGACTTCCTAGGGATTTCTACAGTTATGGTAAGTAACATTAATTAATCTTATGTATATTACTTTTAGTCATCCTTCGTTTCGACTTTATAGTTAATTCGTGAGCTGTTGATTATTATTCACGTAACCATTGTTAGGTGTATTCTTAGGGAATATAGTTATTCGTGACGAGTGCTACTCTTATAAGGATCTGCGATTTCTACTACTACATTGCTCATCTTATATGATCATGAATACTTTTATTACTGAGGAATTAATTCCAGTTATGTCTAATTTTATCCAATTATATTTTATCCAATATATTATATACTGACGATATTTTAAACTTGAAGTCACTAGTCTCAAGTTCTAAGGACAATATCCGAAGAAAGTTTAAATTAATGCTTCTATAGCTTTCCGTGACCGGTTTAAACCTTTATTTATTGGCTGTTTAGATCCAGAATAGATTTAACTTTTATTTTTCTATTTTTAGCTTTTTCTGTCAACCGATATTTCGATGGAATTTTATGTTTGAATTTTGAAGTTTAACTTTGCGATTAGTTGTTAATTAAATCGATGTCATTATTTCTGTTTCTAAAATGTGATTCCAATTCCAGCCAAACCTGTACTTTATGTTTAATTTCAATTGAGAAATCATTTTCATGGAACTTGTTCTTTTAATCGTAGTTAAGGTCGCTATAACTTACACATAATGATCAAGAAGAGTTTCGCAAATTACAATTAAAAATTCAGTTGCGCCATGAAGTGGTAAATATCATTCTAATTTCCAGTAGAACTTATAGCGCAAGTCATATTTCTGCGACGTTTAGAGATTATGAGTTGTGTTTTGAACCAAATATGTAACAAATTTTGCATTTTAATTTGAACATTAAAATTCGGAACAACTCTTAGCATATTTCTTTAGTTTTCAATTATTTTTCATTCATAATATTATATATAAGACGAATCTGATTTTTTAACTTTGAAGTTCTCACTTATTTAAATTCACAATAGAGTGAGTTTATTTTCAACGGATGGCTTAGACAGTTACAAGGAAGTCACTAAGAAGATTCTTAGATCTGATATTTTGAGGAAATCTATTATGAAGTTTTCTTCGAGATAATGATTTTTGGGTGATGTTCAAGGTGTAATACAATACTTAACGATTCTCTTACCAGAAATCGGGTACTGAATTTCAATAGTTAACTTAATATTTACCGTTTTTCAAACAAATCTTTTATTGATTTACTAACACATCTTTATTATTCATATTTGTTTGGATCGAGTTTCCATACTCATCTCAGTTCAGAAAAAACGATAACTATAGTACGTACTCTAAGTATTCCTCTTTTTCATGCTTGTTAATCAACTTTATAAATTACGAATAAATCTACCGTAAGGATGTCTACCTGAAATTGGATATTTTTTAATTTGGTCTTAACCAAAATCCTGCTTATTTGAATTATCATCATTGGCCAATACTTCATCTAACAAATGTACAATACGGTATCACCTAAAATTAAATTCACTATTCATTAATAAATTAATCTTCTGTTTCTATTCCAGATCCAGATTGTAGCATGCTTTCCTCCTCGGCAATTGTTTTACTTCTAAGTTTCTTCTGCTTGATACGGAAGAAGTTGAGGATTACCGGAGAACCAAAATTGGTGAGTAATTCAAAAGCAATATATAATATTTTATTTACCGATTAATAATCTCTATTCTGTTTTTACATTAAATATATCTAGTATACATTCTGTATAAAATGTATTAATATTAAATTTAGAAAATCTGAGTAGGTTATCAGTGAAAACGAAGGGTTGCATTGGTCTCTTCTGTCCCCCACAACATTCTACTTATATCAATTCGTAGGAGACGAAGCGATTAAAAGGAGAGAACGGTTAACCAGCAAATAGTTTTCTGGCAAAAGAAAATAATCCTAAATTATCTTTCGAATGAAGTTAATTAATATTTTCTAATTTCTGTCAAGAACAAGAAACGTCATTTTTGTTGAGATATTAATCTAAAAGTAATTTAGATAACGTTTAATTTTTGGTCATTAGCTCTCGATTATTTTATAATAAGCAGTGTAATGACAATCAATTTATGATGTCAATATTATAATAAGTAGCGTAATGACAATTTATGAGTTCAGTTTTCTGATGCATCAAGTGAATATCAACTCTCGTTACAGTCGATGATGAATTTCCTTATATATTCCTATTTAAGAAACTCAAATCGTGACATCAAATGTTTCCATGAATAATTAATTCGTTACGATCTTTTTAGATTGTTCCATCAAATTTTTTAGCAGGAGAAATGTTTTGGTGTCCTTAGGATTTTCTTTTGTCTTGTTTATTTTGGACCCCTCGTAAGTCACTTTTCCTCTTATTCACTCCCTATTCGTCATAAGACACTTTCCTTTTTGCCTTTATTTACAATCAATGAAAATGAGAGGCAATGAAGTGTACACTGATATTTTTATTGACTTTGTTATCATCCAAGGACAGTTGGCTCTTCCTTTCTTTCACTGTAAAGACATTAGTCCCTCTTAAATAGCCGTGTTTTCACTGACCTTCGAGTGTACATCCAAGTTCGGCTTTCTCCTAAATTACCGTAAATACTACATGTATTATTATTATATTTTCTCCTCTAATGTGTCCATAAATATTTATTGTGTTTTAACTTAACATCGCTCATTTGTATCACTTGCAACCATGCTTAAATATACTGCAGGGAGTCTGAAAATTCATATTTAAGAGTGTGAATGTGCCGTGTTTATACTGGATGTTTTAGCGAGATTTTTCATTTCAACTAGAGTTCGAATCTTATTGACTAATGTCGGATTCGTATTGTGATATGGTGTGTCCGTTTGCTATTCGTTAAATTCGTAAACAGGAAGTTGATTATTTCGTCTCTAGCTTATTATCGTCAGCTAGTACAAACATTCAGAAATTTATAATCAGAAACTTTTAGATCAAATATTCTTTTGCGATTGTAGTCCTTTTCGTGAGTTAACAAGTTTTGGTGAAGTAGATGGTTCGGAAAACATTTCAATCGTCGACATACTGATGGCCGTCTGGCACCAATTCCTAGAAAGGACAGCTAACACCTTCTGGGAACATCCCTCCGAAACTCTTATCAATTAACAGCGGATTCCAATTTATTCTCTTTCAAATAATAGTATTCTTACATTATATGTGCCATGCAAATTTCATTACGACCTAAAATTAGATTGACTTAATACTTTTGTTAAGATTCTATTGTATTCTCACGCTTGTTTGACAGATGGTTAGCAATAATTGTTGATGGTTAACGAAATTCGGAGTACAATGTTTTCTACGTAGTAATCTAACTTCATTAACTCCTCGCATTTTATGATGTAATACTTTCATTCACTAGATATTTATCGGCCTGAAGAATTAATTCAGAAGAGAATTGGGTAACTCAAAGGATCGCGCACTACAGTAGATTATTTCATGAATTGTGTCCCTGAAGAGAAGTTCTGAAGGCTTTCGTGTAGATTCTGATTATTACTTACTGATGAGAAAGTAAAAATGTATAACAATGTAACAATTGTCGGTAAATGTTTAAATGATTTGGGAGGATATGAAGGGAACTCTACCTATTAAAGAATTCGTTCTCTTTTTCCACAGGTAGATCCGTCATCATTAACTTCAGAACTACACGTGAGTACTCAGTTTCTTTTCTGTTCAGATGAACTTACATAGAGGATATTAATACAAGTTTTGTGCTTACAACAGCAGTTATTGTTACATTAAGCCTAAGCGACAGTTGCGATCTTTGATTTAAATATCCTCTGCATTTTATGTAAAGATGAGAATTTAACCGTCCACTTAACATATAATTTACATTCAACATTTTTTTAACTCTAAACGTTAACAATAGACTATTGCAGCCATATCACAGCCAATGTTGCAATGAATTTGACAACAGTTTGCAGTAGTTTTCTTAAAAGTACACCATAGATGTACTAACCACCTGCTCTGTAGGGGGCGTGGGGAAGGCATTCCCTACAAACCTAGCCTACTCTTAGGCCTACAGTCGCAGGCATCTATTTCAGGGGCCTTTCTTTCACCTTCTTCTGCAGGGGTGAGGTAACTAAGCACTCACTTCTCACCTGCTCGTTCTTTCTGTCTATGAGGTCGGAGCTTGTCCTTGAAGTTGTGGCAGGGGGCCCTCTAGGCATAGAGGTGAACCCTATAGCACGTCACAACGGCCTGGAGGGTCCACTTCTTAGGGTTATTACGGTTTCCCCCCCAATCCCCCCCTTCCCTCCCTCATCGGCTGTTTCATCGGAGAACCACCATTAGCGACGGTATGTCGCGCCCAGGAGTAAGTTTTGGTGTTGGTTAAAGTAAAGAGTGTGTGAGAAGAACCAGGAGGAATTTGTTAATGTTAGAACGATTAAGGTATGGTCAAGCAGCCAGTTAGGAATGCTGTTAACATTTCAGGGGTTTTAATTTTCTTCTGAGATTTGAATTTATTAATCTTTAAGTACAATCACCGGAAAGAGAATTCATCATATATTATTAATTATGCATAAAATTTTTAAGTCGAAACACTTTCCGAATTCGGATATCGTGATCATTTTGAGAACTTTTCGGTTTACATATACTTCCGTTAAATTCGTTTTCGTCACATGCAACCAAGTACTTCCTCAGAAATAAACTCTTAGAAATTGTTAATGTTCCACAAGATAAATTCTTACATCAATTTACACAATTTTTATCTTAATATTTAACTTTTATGGCGATGGATGAATTAGATATTGTTTTAGTAATAATTGTAATTGGAGAGTTTGTTTTTCTCTCATGAACACCACACACGATCACAAACCCATTCACTAACGCATACGTGTATAGCACATTCTCACCGTGAAGATAATATTATCGTGATTTACTCGGACACTAGTGATTGGATTTAAAAAATGTCAATGTGTTGGAGGATCCTTTTTTTAATTATTAGTAACCGCCTTCTTATTATGGCTTTCACTTCAAACGATTAGCTTTCTAAAAATTGGAACAGTAAAGGACAATTACATTAAACGTTTAGTTAATAACACAGTATATTGAATAATAATGAAGAATAAAACCATTTTATCATTATAAATATAAAATATAATTACTCTTAGCTCTCGGGCAGATTAACCGGTATCTTTGCATAAAAGGATGAGACACAATACGGTTTCAGCTGACATACTCTGTTCCTGCATACATTTAACTTAACTAGCCAGGTGTCTTTTTAATCCAACTAACTTTAATCGATATTTGTAATTATTGAACCTTCCGGAAAGAGATAAGATAGAGAATTCACTCATCTTTGGCAGGCATTGGAATTATTTGCTTTCCATATGGAAGTATTTTTAAAAAATACTAGTGCACGAATATACGTTTTACGCTATTGGTCTACAGTAAAGTTAATTAAAGCTTCCTTCCAATCAATTATTTAAGATCGCGACAGTATAAGGTACATTTAAAAATAGCCAATTCAATCCAAATCTTGGTGAAGGCTATGTGTATGCCATGTTCACTGTAAGACGAAATTTGCAATGAAACGTTCTATTCTACATTAAGTTGAATCGATACTACTAAAGTCTCTTGGTGGAATTTCCTCAATACAATTACGTTGTATTTGCTACATAAAAGTGCAGCACTATAATGAGGAATAATTTCAATTTTTTTTATTGCCAAT
Organism: Pachydiplax longipennis; assembly: GCA_036926295.1. Classification (NCBI taxonomy): domain Eukaryota; kingdom Metazoa; phylum Arthropoda; class Insecta; order Odonata; family Libellulidae; genus Pachydiplax; species Pachydiplax longipennis. The sequence goes on along the minus strand of JAVFKF010000024.1, from coordinate 2,824,408 downwards.
ATTTATTCAATTTGCCTGATCCATATGAACTCTCCGCCTTCTTCCAAATTACTAATCTCGTCTTTTCTTAAAATCACCTTAAACTTTAAAAGTAAATTAATAGAAGTTAGATTATACATAGAATGAAATCATCACAGTCTAATTCCTCTGAACTGTCTTCGCATTTACCGGCCAACAGATTAACCTTCCTGTTCCATAGATACATGATTAACTGCCTGTTTGTATCTTATAATTTTTTCTACATTTATACGAATAAAACTGGTACGATATTCTAGGCAGACCACCGCGTGGATCGATGTCTTTGATAATACTCTTTGCGTTATTATTTTCGCGTTTGTTTTATTCAAGCTCATTCTCTCGCACTTATTAACCTAGGATTACTTAGCTATTTGGTCATTGGTCACGAGGTCCAAATTCCTGCCGCAAAATCAAGAATCAGCTTGTTTATGGGGAAATAATGTACTACGCAGATGGATATTGTCCGCTTCACTAACCAAACTACTACTTGCTTAAGTTCTCTTGCACATATGAAAACATTGCAACCACGCGCAGTCAGCATGGTTTCCTTCAAGGTCGCTTCTGTGATAGCCATTTAGTCATGATATGATGCAAGCAGCCGACAAAGGCTTTAGGCCAGATGACATTTTGCTAGTTTTTAGGACGGCATTCGATACAGTGCCATACGCGAAGCTACTTCTCATACAATCGGCGATCATATCAGTGTAGATCATTTAGTGTATTTAGCCGTTCCTAACGAGTAGTATTCTAACAAGGAGAGACTCACTTTTGTCCGGGGATTTTGATGAAACTTTTTGCAGTGGTGCAGGAAGTAGAGTAATGAAAAAGTGTAACGGCGTTTCTCTGAATGGGCCTTAGTTTCGCTGCAATAAGTAATTGAAAATTGATAATCGGAGTATAGGCAACCCCGCAATACACGCCCATGCTAGCCGAGTATGCATGAAAGAATGTGATGTTTTATGGTATATTTGACATTACATTTTTCTTTTCATTTGTAAAATTCTTTCCTTGATACTTACTATTGGACTTATTATTAATAATAAATAGTATGCTCAATTTGTAATCTCGTTAAGGTATTTAAGGTAGTTAACGACTATCCTAAGAACGTAAAAGGAGCTTGCATTCAAGTAATTTTAGGATTGCACTATCATAAATAGCGATTGCTTTCTAAAATTTTATTTAATAAACACCATTGTCTATATATTAATTGATTTATTTATCCAATTTAATCGGAGTACAGGCATATCTGCAATACACATCCGAGCTAGTCGAGTTTGGAGGAAATAACGCATTGTTCTCTGGTATATCTTGCACCTTTTTTCAATTTCATTCGTTAATAATTTCCTTGTTGTCTACTAATTGAATTATTAATAATAATAAATAGTAGACTAAATTATTAATCTCGTAAAGGAATTATATTACTTTCCAGGCCGGATTTACAGTCATTAGCGGTATTTTTTTTAATTTTTGAGAGAAATACTCTTCTAGTAAGAGAAAACGGTTTTTCTGATATTTATATGATTATTAAGCATTGTATGGAAATATAAATACCTTTTGAAACATTAAGCTGAAAGTAAATATAATGGATGAAAAATTATCCTCACAAGAATATACACACCTCGTTGGTTGACCCGAATTTAACCATACACTATGTTAAACTATAAAAATTTCTTAAACTATAAATTTATTAATTACTTATTAATTCTCGTATTACAACAACGATTTTTGAAATTCAAATATTTGATATTCTGAGAATTGTTTATACTAAAAAAATGAAGTTATTTGAAAAATCAGTGTAATTTTCGATATTTTTCTTAATTTTAATTATATCGAAAATCGCTCTTGTTGGACGATAGTTAGTTTAATTTTATGTATTTTCGACAAGTTTCATTGAGATGAATAAAGTGAGTGAATAAAATGCTGTGTAAAGATAGAAAATCTTAAAGTTTCAGTAAAATATACAGGTAAAGTATATCAGTATTGAATTATTTTTCACTAACTCCATTTATAGATTCAGTCGTTTCTACGGAACATCTGTCTATAAGGGATAAGTCTCCTGTTTGATGGTGTCATGCAATCTTCCGTGGGCTATGTTGCTCGCTCCTAGTCTTGTCTTTGTCAGTAGTCGATGTTTTCAGTCACTTTGACCTTAATTTACTTCATAACACTTATTAAAACGATGTGGCTGTCATTGGACTAGCATAAAACCAATCATAGCACATCAACTAAAATATGTTCTATGTTATACCCAATGAATAGCACCAACGTATCCATTCTCCATATTACTGAAATTATTATTGAAATTTTCAATACCATGTGTTCACGATAAATACAGTGCGAAAACAAGAATAGAACTGTTCGCTTTCTGATCCTATGGTAAAATGGAAATGCTGCATTCTTCCATAGATAACGTTAGAGTTATCTATTAAAAAATTAAGCCATCGAAAATGAGGCAGGTGAATATAATCAAAAGATAAAAAAGCTCAGGTACCTCATCTTCTTTTATAATTTATTTTTAGAGTTTCTTTAACTACCTTGCACAACTTTTCTTTATTTGTCAAAAATAATGGAAAGTTGTGCAGGAAGAATAACATAATAACATGGATTTATTCATAAAGTTTATAATTTTCATAAAACGAGAGAACCATTATTTCAACATGAATATAGGTACATGTACCACGATGTTACTTTGAGGAAAGAAGACTTTAGGAGAAGGTAATAACACCCATGTTCGACTCCTTAAGCTTACGAGTGTCACTGGCGGCTCATCGAGTGCTCTGCTTTGCTAAAGAAAATCTGCTGTAGCTCATCTAATTTTTATAATATGAAAATAACACTTTGCCTGAATATTTTTAAGGTTGATTCTTTACATTCATGCAAAGAAACGAATATTTGAATTTTTTGAAGTTGAGAAAGGTCTGTTAACTCCTTAAATAACTTTAAATATTACTAAATTTTAAGTATTTCACTACAATCCTATGAATGAAAAAGGAATTTGCGTTCGAATTACTTAGGATTTTATGTTGCCTTTCATATTCTTATTTAATAATCGCTACGATTTATATATTTATTTATTTATCTGATTTCAGGATATCTGGTAAAAAATACATGACAAGCAACAAAAAATAACTACCTATATTCAATTTCCTTTCTTTTGGTACTAGTATCGATTTCGCAGGACCATTATCCCTGATTTCATTGTATGCACTAAAGATAAATTCTGTAATCGATGAACGATGATGAAAATGAACTTTTTTCTTTTCTTTCTTAACATTTATTACAAGACTATTTTCGAGTCATCTGAAATCGAACGAAGGATACACTACGCAAAAAACTATCGATATTTAATACACAATTATGCATCTAATGCAGTATTTCTTGAATATTTATTACCGAAAAATGGCTTACATGCATTTCTGTCGAGAAATGCTGAAATCGGATAAATAAATTAATTAATAAATAGACAATGGTTTATATTATAAATTCTAGAAAGCAATCGATATTTATGATTATGAAATCCTAAAATACTTGAATGCAAGCTCCTTTTTCGTTCTTAGCATAGACGTTAACTACCTTAAATGGAAAAATATCGCTCACGAAGGTTATTTAACGGGATAACTAATTGAGCATACTATTTATTATTATTAATAAGCCCAATAGTAAGTATCAAGGAAAGAATTTTACGAATAAAAAGAAAAATGTAATGTCAAATATACCATAAAACATCGCATTCTTTCATGCATACTCGGCTAGCATGGACGTGTATTGCGGGGTTGCCTATACTCCGATTATCAATTTTCAATTATTTATTGCAGCGAAACTAAGGCCCATTCAGAGAAACGCCGTTAAATTTTTTCATTACTCTACTTTATGCACCACCACAAAAAGTTTCATCAAAATCCCCGGACAAAAGTGAGGGTCTCTCCTTGTTAGTGACGAGTGTAAACAAGTTTTAAAATCGGATAAAGCACTCATTCTCGATCATAAAGTGACTGAAGCAGTCTCGCAATTAATATTATAGTCTCCATGAACGAAAACTTCAACGTCGTACGCAACCACAGTTTTATAAGTAAGCCATATTATATCTTGCTGGAGCAGAACGACAGCCAAAGAAACATGAACTTTGACGAATATGAAAGTTTGCATCACGGTTTTATCGTGTGATATGTTTGAACAATTTTACATCATATTACTTCCCGGTAGTTTTAATTTAAGATCGACCATATTACAATTAGATTTTGGAGTATTTATAGAAAAATTAGAGATTTTAATTACGAGTCATGCGATCAAAATAATTAGGTCGTTTTCTGAGTATTCAAATTTATTTTGGGGAAACTTTCATCTGCTGAAAATTTTCTATATACCCTATCAAATGATTTTTAGTGTTTCTATTTTACTCACAGAATAAATAATATACAACATTTATTCATATCTAAGAGTAAATAATAGGATATCATACCTGCGATTCAAGAAAACTCACCTCTATGGAATGCAAGGGTAACGAAAGCCCAAGCTTGCATTTCCATTCGCTATGCCCGGAGTATAGTACAAAAAGATGCTCAACCAATTTAATAGTATAAGAAGTAGTAGACGGGGTTCTCTACAAAGAGTAGTATTTTGAAATCTAAGTTTTGTGAATGGGTTAAAATACCATGATTGTCTACAATATTTGTGTGAGAGACATTAAAAAAATGCGGGCAATGGGTTTGCTACATTTGCTGTACTTTTACAATGTATCACAATGTATGGTCTTATGAAAGTGAGACTCACACCGCAGATGCTTCCCCCTCTTGCTTCCCTCTCCCAAATTAGTAACATTTTCTCTCATTCTACGCCGGCAGGACAACAAGCTTTCAACTAATTATTGCTGACTATATATCTTTCAGTAATTGAATAAATCTGATTCAGTGAATTTATGAGATGCAATTTCACTGCAGACGAGTAGTAGTTATTTTTATATTTAGTATACGAAGAGAAAAAATAGAAAATAAATAAGGAGGTATATTTGTTGCTTTATCTTGGTTATGTATGTTAAACACGAAGCTCTACATGACACATCATAAAAGGAAGTGGTATTTAGAAAAGAACAGTTTACCAAAATGTGATGGTGGCAATGTGGTAGTGATGTTTGTATTTTTGTCTAAATTCGTGAAGTAAAAATACATTAAGTGAATTGAGGTATTCGGTTTAGGATGAATTATATATATAAAGTGTTCTGCCTTTCGGTACGTTCATGTGCCCCCACATTCCCTATTTAATTCCTTCTCCTTCAATTCCAGGTAACATACATCATACATCAATGACGCCTACTATTCGTGATTATAGTGCTAAAAGAAAATTTTTAAAACATTCTATAACATTTACATTCTCACACTCTCTAAGATATTAGGGACTTAGTTAAGGTTCAAGTGGTAAGGGATTAGAAAACGCAAGAGTTTGAATTTGCCCATAGATTTTCGTTACTGGATACGTAGATACCGATACCTATCACTACTAACGAGGTATGTCGAAACTGACACTGTCATGGAATTTGAAGGTGCGATTTTTTGGTATGTCTTAGTATTTATATATTCATCTGTAGTGATTAGTGTTTGCTACTATAATGTATTTCGTTGGAAAAAATCGAGTATCAGTGTAGTCTGCAAAAGTTTCGCACGGGGCAACTAGTTTTACTTATTATTTTTTGAAATATATTCCAACAAAATATCATTTTGAAGAGGGTTCCAGATTTGGTAGTCAAGATGAACAAACCAAAAAGTAAGATGGGAGTATCTCTCCAGGTTGCCTTGTAATATTTATCAACAGGTTGATTGTATACCAAAAATTTCCAAATAACTACTTATTTCGTAGCTACAGTCTTCTGAGAATCTTCTTAAACTCAGAGTTCCTCTAACTTCTACCTGTCTAGGCTATGTTATATCCTCAATAGATATGACAATCTTGGATTGGGATAATTATACAAGATGAGACAAAATTTTCTGAAAGAATGCCTTAAAAGAAGAAGAAGAGAACTGAAATTTTTGACCCCAGAAATTCAAAATTAACCATAAAAACTCATTTCTGTTGTCAAAAATGTAATAAATGGGCCACAATAGGCAGTTTCAACTAAAGAATCCTTAGTAAATCTGTCAAATAAAAAAGTTTCAAAAATGATATCAAAGTAAGTAATTTCTTTATTTATAATATTTTGTTGAACATTTCTACAATGGTCATGCTAACAGAAGTGAGTTTTTAGAATAAATTTCATTAATTTATTATCTTTGTTAGGATTGAAAAGAGATATTTTGTTCATTCCTAAATAAATTAAAGAATTTAGCAAACTAAGAAAGTCCTTGAAATAACAAACAGACAAAGTTTTTAAAGGGCCGAAAATCTCAGAAGGATTTTGGTAATAAATTCACAAATACGTCCCTACGATCTTATAATCTAAGTGTAGAATAAATTCCACTCAATTTCAATGTATATCAAGTAATATCTCATCCATAAATACATTTCAATAGGAAGTGTAAAATATATACAAAGCAACATCGATAAAACTCTTGTAATGACTGAAAGTTTGTATAATCTTGTCCAGTTAGGTAATATTTTAGTTACATTTGCAAGTAAAAGAGACCAGGAGATATTACAGATATATTTTCTATTCCATATAATAGAATGGAAACTAATACAGACTAATAGATCTTTGTTTTATTAGTTATCTCCTTCTTTCCCATTATTGTCTTATATAAATATCATTTGGTTTTCCTTTCCTGAATTTTTCATGATTATGATTTTTTAAATGCCATATTTTAGTAAAATCTTACAATATGTTGGATCTTAAGGTTTACATCATGATTCTTTTATAATTTGTAATTCTGTATTATTTTTCTTTGTACGTATTTTATACAAGACTTGGATTGCTGATTATTCATTATTTGGGTTACTGCCTGTGTTTTTACTAGTTTATTCCATGTGTAATAATAACAATTAAAATAATGTATTCATAAACTGTTGATATATATTTTAAAAAGTTATTTATACCTTTGTTTCTCTTTGCAGTAAGTGAAGGTCGGATAGGTGTATAATAGTTGTGTACTGTTTTAATAGTTGTTGTGCTTGTGTAATAGTTTTAGAGCTCTTTGCTGGTTATAAACAATTTCCAGTTCTATCTTAAAATCATGATCAATTTATTATTATTTCTTATTATTTATTACAATGTATGGGCAGATGAACCAATTAAATACAATATGTAGTAATAACACACAACACGTACATAAAGACAAAAGTAAAATGAAAAGAAATTACAATCAAATTATAGGGATATCATATTATACATAGAGCGAGAGAAAAAGAAAGTATAGACATATTATTATGGTAGTGATTTAATTGTATTTTTTAATAATTTAAGCTGTTAGAAAATATATCTATTACTTTTGGAAGACTATTAACTAACCTACACATCCTAGGAAATGGAAAATAATACAAATAATTTGTTCTAACAAATTGTTTATCAAAAATATCAGTCAATCTAGTAGAATTTGGTACATGAAAATTTATGAAACTTAGTAATGTGGGACGGTCCAGGTAATAATTTAATAATTTGAAAAATAAATAAAGCATCCTTCTTTGCAATAGGCTTACAATACCAGTTCTTAAAGCTATGTCTTCTATAGGAACTATATTCATAACCTATTTTAATACCAAATAACCTAAACATTTAATTTGAACCTTTTCTATCTTACTGCTGTGAACAGAATAGTAAGGAGACCAACTAATGGAATTCTAAAACAGGGTAGTTAAGGATATAAATAGGAACTTTAAAATATTAGGTTCAGAAAATTCTTTTGAAAATCTATAGATAATATCTAACAATTTATATGACTTATTTAATATATTATCTCTTTATGGGTTAAAACTAAGGTCAGTGTCAAAAATAATTCCAAGGTCTTTACCTTTACCCTCTCTACTAATGGTTACAGAATTTAGGTCATAATCAAGTAAGTCAGGATTTTGTATTTTATGAAAAGTTAGGATCACACATTTTTTTATAATTTAATGACATAAAGTTTTCTTTGCACCAGTTGTCAACATGATTAAGTCATTTTGTTGAACATTTCTCGACTTCAACTTCTTTGTGAAGAGTAGATATTATATCCTTAAGCTCAGTTAAGGCAACTGATATGGAGTCACTATTGCTGGTTTAAATTTAATTTAATTTTAATTTAAAGTTATTGGAACAGTTATTACAAAAATGACTTCTCTTTACTTGATGTAGATTGTTTATTACTAATCTGAAATAAACAGAACAACTTAGTCGATGCTGAAAAAGTGTGCACTTGTCACTTCCCTTGTCCTTATTGCCACTATCATGCAAACAGAGCAATTTACCAATAGCATGACAATATCTTCAGAGAAACACTACCTAATAATAGTAAAATTAGCTCACAAATGTGTGAATTCAACGAAGAGTAAAGAAAAGTTCTGTAAAGAGATGGAAGTGATTAGCGAAAGAGAGGGTTTTATTACATAATATCATCAGCTAAGTAAGATTTTGATAGATATATGTAGTTCCTATACGTACACATTTATAATATGGCTGAATATTTTTATAAATATGTAATCTACTATTTGAATGATTTAAAAAGAGACAAACACATTGGCAACAATTAAGATGGAGAGTTATTATTATTCTGATTACATACTCTCCTGTATTTTTGCATGGAAGCTTGCTGAAATTATATTAAGTGTAGCTGATATAGTGAACAACCATAGTAGTAGTTGGATCATGTTAAGTTACTGTAGTTCACATACTTTATCAATAAATAGTTGACTCATATTATAAGTGATTTCCAACTTATTGTATGAAATTTGAAAATGAATTAATGATGTTGTCGTGACTGCATCCTTTTTCTTTAATTTAGATTATAAAACTTCAATAGAATGATGAGAAAATTATAAAATGAGTGCATGATCTCCTGCAAATTCAAACCCAAATTGAATTAATAGAATTGCAATAAAGGATGTAACTTGTATTTGAGGACTTAAAGGTCAGGATATAATACACAAGTTGATTTATGAAAAGCTTTACTCTTTACTTACACTCCTATAAAACACATGGAAGTTATGAATACCTGTGATAAAATACCTAAGGAGGCTTATCCATAAAATGAATATTATTCAGTGATACTTTGCGGGATTCCATAATAAAATTTATTTCTGAGAATACATTAAAATTATAAATACCTATGAAAATACACAATATCTTGGTATAACCAATTTTGCTTATTTCACACAAAGCTCTATAAAAAGTGAAATGCAGATGAGGAGTTGAAAGGCACATATTTAGATAGCCAGCAGTATGTGTTGAAAGATAAAGAAATTCAAAGGTGGGAATATCCTTCTCATATGTATGATTCCTAAATGGGCCTTCTATTTTTTAATAGGTCTCCACCTATGTGTATTACATGATTTCATTGAAATAGTTCTTATTGTCAGGACCAAGCAGAGGTTGCGCACTTTCATGAAAAACTTTATATACCAAATTTTCAGCACAGTAAAATATTTTTGCTAAGTCATAAATTTTTAAAATTTCAAGATTTATTTGCAAGGTGAAGGTCATTTTGAAGTTTGAATGAAACATGTTTAGATATATGTATTTTTTCATTTTTTGTAGAGATTGAATGTATTTTCAAAATTTTATTAATGAAAGTTTCTAAAATCATTTAAACTTGCAACAAATTCTTTAATGCTGAATTTGACTGCTATGCAACCCAATCAGGTCTTGAAATATGTCATCAGATTTATCAGTCTTTTTTCATCTAAAAAATGAATTTCTTTAAGTGGGTAAGCAATAATAGCATAAAATAATATTAGGCACAGCACAAGTGCTTCAGCATCACTTGAGTAAGTAACAAGACTACTTTTTAGGCAGCTTTAACTCTAAATTCCACCATAATAATAAGTCTCAGTAAGTGTAATGGTATTCTATGACATTAAATTTCACTAACAATGATATAAAATATTGTATTCATTGCTAAATTCCATCTCCTCTATATTTCCATTTTAAATTATCATCTCCCTAACTGATCTCTGCTACATTATTCTACACTTTCCCTTTCTAAATAATCCCTTTCCTCTGCTTCTCTCTCCATCTTTAACTAAACAGAGGTTTATTTCATTTGAATCAACACATGCCTTGTAATACTGTTACTGCTTAAATAATTTTATTGTTTTATTTTTCATGCACAACTTTTTTGTTTCTGCTGTTTTTTATGCCTGTTGTGTTATTACTAGAAATTGATATTTTCTGCTATAAGTGATGCATAAATAAATTAATCTATTAAGAAATTTGAGGTGCCTTGTTGATAAACATCACACTGAACATTTTGGGGTGAATAAACTCTTTCATCAATAGATATTCATTTCTCAACCAGGGAATATTTGAATGGAACAACTTTCCTCAACAAGGATTCAACCTCCGCCTTCCTGCAATGTTTAATCAAGAATCAAGAAAAATTTGGTTTTACTAGGAAAATATTTAAATTTTATTTGTAAATTTGCTTATATTTTTGTTGAACTACTTTATTAGTAGTTGATATTCGTCGTAAAACGAACTTCCTTTGGCAAGTTTTCCCTCCCACTAAGGGATCTTCATTTTTCCATTCTCTTCTCTCTTGACAACCATCTTGCCAATCTTTAGCCATGATAATGTAATAATAATAAATAAACAGTAAATAAATAATAAATAAACAATAAATAATAAATAGATAATAAATAAATAATCAATCAATAATAAATAAATAGTAAATAGATAGTAAATGATTAATTAATAAATAATATAGAAATTTCTAACAAATTGTTAATAAAAAATAAATATTTAGTATATGAAAAGTAATAAATAAATAATATTCCTCCTAATTTGCTATCTATCCTTTGATATTTAACTTTAAAAACATCATTGAATATTTCCATCCATTCCCTTTTGTTCTTCCCATTCTTCAAGTTTATTCTCACCAGAATATCACCCACCGAGAAAACGTGTTGCCGTGGGTGACGTCTGAAACCGGTTATCAACTCTGATTCATATACTCTCTTACTTTGCCAGTGTACATGGAGTACATAAATAAGTATCTTGCGAGCCGCCTTTCGGCGTTTGGTAAAGGGTGCAAAATGCACAAACAATTGCACAATACTCTGCTTTCGAGTATCGTCCGCGGTAAAAATTAATTCTTGAATGTTTTGATATAAACGATATAAAATGAGGTGAACTTGGGAATGTGTTCATAAACACTTCCGATAATAATCGGGTAAATTATTCACCAATGAGATGGAAGAATGCAAGCAACTTTTTCTCGTAATCTTAGTAGTTAAGTAATTAAATATAGAATAGAAGACGGAAAGTAGTTAATTATTTTCGGGGCGTCGTCTTTTAATAATAGACTAAAATAAAAATCTGTTTAAGACGCTATGGTGCACGCTTTTCTTCTACATTAAACAAGTCTTTTTTATATAATCTGTGTCACCATCTTCCTCTCTCACGCTCCGTCTCTAAAAACGTTTTTGATCGTTTCTTTCTAATGACTAATTTTGTGAGAATCAAAGAAGATATCGCGATGCAAAACAATCTTAATCCCGCTGTTGGAGCTGATTCGAACTCTGAGTTGGAGTGAAATCTTTTTTATCACTTTTGTCACAGGGCATAACGTTAGATTATACTTTCGCTTTGAGTTTAAAAGTAGATTAGAAAAAACGTATTCTGTGGGCTATTGAGCGTGGTCTCGTGATGCCCTCTTACGCCTGCTGCTGCAAAATTGTTATTCTTCCCTAATTGTCTATCTAGTAAAATCTGCTTTATTGCAGAGTGAAAAATGACCAAAATAAGTAACTCAGATTCTCCCTTTGTTCGAAAAGCCATTCTAAAAAAAAAAGAGGAAAAGGCAACGAGGTTATAAGATGCGGTTTTTGCTTGTTCTCTAACAAGCGTCTCAACCATGTTTTACTATACATGGATTGTGTCTATAAGAAAGATCTTTGTTTCTTTTCTTAAGTATGCTGAACATGTTTTCTAAAACTACCTCACTCAGAAGAATCTATGGCACTGACAAGATTTCACCCACATTCTAAAGTGGATGCCCAAGTCGCACTCTTCAGTTCTTTCGAAAGCATATATCTGTAGCCGTTTATCTGTGTGCGTCGTTATTTATTGGACAGCTCAGGAAACCGCACGTAATCAATTAAATGCTTTCTCCGGCCATTTATTTGATGATAGCGCCAATTTTCGGCGACAGAAATAACACTCGCGGGCTATACACCGTTTTCATTGTTGGCATCTTTTAAAACATAAATCATTTCCTTTTCAGTCTTATTAATCAGGAAAATCTCTTTCTTGTTGTTTGCTACATTCATTTTCTTTCAAGCAACGTCCACCTATGTAAAGCAATAATATTTAGATATTCATTCATCTTCGTATATTCGCAGAGTCGTTTTCTTTTGTTTATTAGAAATAATGGCATTAAGAAAGTCATGGCTGGGACTAAATGAAAGAAAATTTTTCTCGTTTTTATCTACAAGTATCGTTTTCGATTTGAAACCGCAAAGTCTGTAAAAATTCCATGAAATCTGTCCTTAGCGGACGACAGGAAGATAGTTTATCGTCGTTAACAGGAATCGGTCGTTGATAATGAAAAGAAGCTTCATTGTCATATTCCGAGCAGATCAGTGAGGTATTTGGCGGACATTTCTTATTAGAAAGTGTTTCGGAAAGAAAAATACATAATATGCTGTTGATATAAAAGTTATTTAATTTTAAATACGTTATATGAAACTAATTTACAAAAGATGAATATATGCCGTTATTTTTTACTGTTTCGCCTTGTTCCTGAATGATGTTTAATGAGTCCATAAAAAATGAATACATGAAGTAGGATCGACTAAATCTTATTGTTTCATTAATGATTCCATGTACAATTTCATGTTCCTGTCGTTAGCCGATGATGAATTTTGGTCTTCATTCACTATCACCTAAATTTTTACATTGTAGATTGCAAAGTGACCAAAATTAAGTAACTAAGGATGACTCTCTGTTTGTGAGAAAAGCAGACAAATCTTCTAAAAGATGAAAAAAGGACAACCCATTTATATCACGGTCCTATGGAAAGCGTCTTAACCTTGTTTTACTGTCCTCTCCAGAGAATCCGTACAACTTGCATCGTTTTCCTGGGCGACTTTCGTTGGAGCAAACATTGCCGCAGGATGAGCGAATAGTGGTAGATTTGAGGAACTAATAGAAAATATTTAACGTCCGCCAAAAATAGTGCCAAGAAAACAGTAGACGCTACCGAAGAAAGTGCTAAACGACATCGAATGCTATTCGTCGATATCCGTATTTGCGTTTCAGAATCTCTGCTTGTGTTGGTATCCTAAACTGTTTTCATAATCATTAGTGCGCTTTGCCCATTGTTGGACACAAAAACGAATGACCAAATGCGGATATTTATTTTTTTCGTTTCTTTTATTCGACTCAAAACGTAATTTTCCCTATACACGTTTCATGCCTTCGCAAGAAAATCTTATTTGATCGAGAGAATGGCAGTTTCCAGTTGTATCGAAATATTTGTTTATAGTTTAGTCCTTGTAAAGCAGTCGCCATTTAATAAACAAACCTCACTTGGTCGGATGATGGAACAAACATTTTCCTGAAGCACGCCTTGAAAGAGATCCACAATTATTGACACCGGAATTCGAGAGAAAATCTTAATAACTCAATTCATTCGTAAAGAATTCGGTATGTGATGTTAGAGAGGTTCGGCATAAATTCGTAAATAATTACAGTTCAATCATTATTATTTCTATGTTTGATTAGAATGATTCGAAACTTGTTTTTGTGGTGTTTGAACTGGACTCGAACCGAGTGGAAACCGCTGTTGACCCTTAAGATATACCTTATGATATGATACATTATATGGGATATTACACTTTTTTATTTCTTTTAGACCAGAAAATATAGATTTTTACGCTCTTCTAGTTTTGAATAAGTGTTCTACACTTTGAAAAGAAATCTTCATCAATTTGCTTACTTGCCAAAGCAGTAGAGAGTCCGCCCTTATATATTACTTGCTTTCGAGTCTTTACCGAAAATAAGTAAAGAATTTAGACAGGTTAGTCTAAATTTGTTATAACAATGTAATGTATTTAAGCAGAATATTGTAACATTATCGTAGTATATGTGACTGTATTGTATTAATGTTTAGTACGTTGTTACATTTTGTTTTTCGCATGCGAAGTAATGTTAAGAGGGGCACATATCTATAAGTAATTCTGTAATAGGTCAATGGTTATGTTTGACGGAGGGGAGCAGAAAATCGTACAATACCAGTTAGTATAACTTTAAAATATGTTGTGATATGATTTATTAAGATTTAAGCAGCCCGATTATCATTATAATTCAACAATCTTTAATATGTAAATAAATGCTTTTCAGAATGGTATACTTTTCGTACAAAGAGAGCGTATTCCTTTGTTACTTTATTCAAATTTTAGCTGATAGACAATTAGTGATGAATAATTTAAGCGATTGTCGATCCATTCAGTGAGCGCCTTTTGTGGCGATGGGAGTTATAAGAACAGCTTCTTAAACGATAAATTTCACAATACATTTAGTGTGAGAGGGATCGAAATTGCTTAGCGTCCTAGACGTGTTTAGCGAAAATGTGCGGTAAATGGGCTGATTTTTATTTATTAAAAAGATAACGGAAATTAAAAATTTCTTATAAATGTTGAGATCGATTACATATGCCGGTGAAGGGTTATAAAATATTAAGACTTGGTGTTTTAATTTGATCCTCCTGCTAAATTTCTTCAATCGATTGCCCTCATTATGTTTTTATATCAACATGGAGGATAGATATTTCTCTCAAATTCCTACTGATTTGGGTCCAAAGAAACTTCTTCCCTTAATTCAGAAGATTAGCGAAATGATAACCAAATGAAAAAAGAGGGACCGACTGAATATTGAGGACAATGCAAACATCAAAACAAAGATTGCAAAGACCTTTGCCTTGGTTGTCATTGCGACGTGTTGTTTACAATCCCAAACTTTTTCAATTTTCCCTTTTATATATTGAAAATTCTTAGAAATTTTGAATCGACAACAGAGTCTATCCACCGAAATGAAAATCTTTATTCATTTTACTTTCTTTCCTCGTCTCCTATTCCTAGGAAAACTATTTCTAATTAAATTATTAATTAATTGTTTCTAATAAATTTCTACTGCTAAACAAGTAAGGATGCAATCGTACCAAAGATACTTTTGTAAAAGACGAAATTTCAAAGCCAATTGGAGCCTTTGATTTAATACTTGATCGGGATATTCAAAGACGGGTTTAGGATATCAAAGGTTTTTTTCGAGGCCCCCGATTTTCTGTTTCCAACTATACTCATTTTACTTAAGTATAATTAGAGGAATGTATCACGAGCTTGCCAACGTACGACTTGTCGCTTAATATTTTTATTATTTATTCTAGGATTTAGTGTAAATTTCATGAAAATGTAAAAGGAAGAAATAGCGAAAAGCCAAAAGAAGGTATAATATTAAAATATGCGAGTCGGATTTAATAAATAACTAGCGGAGCTACCCTTTGGTTCTCAACGGGAAAGTAAAAATAGACTAATGACATAGTAAGTGCGACTTGCGAGGCAGTATAATAATTAAAAAAGCAGAAATAAATATTTACTTTGGGAAGACGCATGAGGTGTCTTCATAATTTAGAAATCCCATATTCATATATCTTAACTATTGTATGTAGCTACTTCTCCGGGTATAACTATATATCTATAGGGGATACGAATTATAAGCATGATCCACAAGTACCATCGACGAGAAAGTTTTACGACGTACTTGCCCCACCCTAAAGATACCGGAATAATTCAGACTTCGACGGGTATCTAACTATCATGGGTTCAATATCAGAATGTTCCAAATATCGCAATTTTCCCATAAGAATGCATTGCGCGGATTTTAGAATATTATTCTGAGGCACTTATCGGTAAGATAGAGGAACCAAAATCTCGGAGGTTGAAGTTGAGGTAGTCTTCTATATTACCAAAGGAAAAAATGTTACAAAATGACCGTGAGTTCGACGCCAAGTGGGTGCGAAATTCTTCCATTGCTGAAATTTTCGTTCGATGTCAGAGTGCCATTTCGCATTCTACCGTAAGTTTTAATGCCGATCCGCCGTATTGTTTTAACCGCAATGCATCATGGATCTGTTTACTATTGTGATTTGTGCACGTTTTAAAGCCAAGGCGATCGTTGAAGTACGTAAATTAAGTAAGTATCACTTGAATTCGGACTAATGCGTTTTGGAATGATGCTGTAGGGTATAATGATAGATGAATTATTATTCATAATATAGGGTATTTCATCTATCATAATTACCCTATAATTATGAATTATTCATATTCATAATTATAGGGTAATTATACATGATATATATGATAGATGAATTGCTTTTTTCGAAATTTAAATTCAAGATTTTTCGTTTGTGTTTTTTCGCAAGAAAATTACAGATTTCTAAAGAAAAAATCTTAATATATCTCAAAACATAAAAAAGTTCAACTAGCTACAGTGGAAATCGGTTGACATGAAATGGGATAATCGTTTTACTGATTTCCACCGGATTCTATTTCCACAGTGGATTATTTATTGTGCATAGTAAAATTTATATCCGCGAGTGTTTTTCCCTATATAAATGGAAAAATATCCGAAAACATTGCAAAAACACCCAGTAAAGTGAAATTGTAAAGCATTATAACGCGATATTAATCAAAATGTAAATGAATAACGCACAAAAACATAGGATTTGGGGGATTGATAAAAACTAGGGGCATAATTATGATTGTTCCCATTAGGAAACATTGCGCGAATATACCAAGAAGAATTTTAAGGCGCTTTCCGGTGGGATACCGAATTCAGAATTCAATGTAACACAATGTTACAATACAGAGTTACACATTACCTTTAACTCTAACGAACCGTATTGTAATCCGTGCCAATTACAATCTCGTTTGATGTAGGCCACAGATCGATTCAAACTTACAGTGATCGGATGTAAACATATCCATTTGCGCCAAAACAATATTGCGGATGTGTATCCACATTAAGGAATGAAACGAAATGAATGAATGTGAAACGATTTGGATTTGAAGAGAGGAAAAGGTGTATGAAGGGATGCTCAGGATACAGATGCAAGCAGTTCACCTGTCCGTGGACAGAAATGCAAATATGATGATGATCCACATTAAAATGTATGGTAAAATGTAGCACCGAAGCAAGGATCATTAGAGAAACGCTGAACTGAGTACATCGAACGTGTGTCTTCACATGCCTGGTCTTACGTTTCCATGTAATCGGAAAGACCGCCATAAAATTACTTGAAATCGCCGGGATGTATTTTGAATTGGAGAATTCCGCATGGCGTCGTGACATTCATTCCATTTTGAAGTATAGAAGACCGTGTCAGCTAACACTCCAAACTGTTTTGGTTGCGTACGACGTCGAGGTCTACTTTATAGAGTCTATGTAATACTTCCGAAAACTGTTTCGAACATTTCAACACCGAGAATAAATATTACAATCCGATGCTGAAAACTATTCTCCAACGTAACTAAGTAAACAAAAAATATTGTAACCCGAGTATCTCTACGTCCAGGACGTACCACGATGATTCAAATATCAACTCGAATTTTGACCAAATTGTATATCTATCATTAGTCTATTTTTAGAAACCGGGAAACTTTTCCCTTCAAATGGTCATTGATTTATACGTATTGGTGGAGTAATAAGGGAGAAAATCCGCAGTCAACAAAAATGTATGTTTTAAAATAATATTTAGAGGATAGATTAACAACATTTTAAATAAAAGAATCCAACATTTCTCACGTTCCCTTCATTCAGTGTTATTCAAATGGCAATTTCAATCTTTTCAATTTCTCATAATTTTGAATGGAAGACAGACATACGCAATAAGATTACGAAACTGTATAGAATTTCCCTCTACTTAAAACTTGGCTCAAGTTCGTCCAATTAGTCTTTTTCTTTCAATTTTGCGATAGAAAATGAACTTGCAAAGGGTAAAAATGTACTTTATCTTCATTTTATAGGGAAAGTTTTGCCTCATCTGTGGTCGATCTGAGATTAAATAATCTATACATTAAAGTGGGCGAGTCGTCGGATTTCAATAATCTGCAATTTTTTCGACAACTTTCTCGAGCGAACATAGACAGCCACACTCAATCTTTTAACATGGAATAGCTGAACTACTCGTTCACTTCTCATTGTGACACACTCGAAAAAGAAAGACAACCCGATGAGGCGTCGAATAACGTTTATATTTACCTACTCGGAATGCTACTGTATGACACTACTTATGACACGTGGAATTAGCCAATTAGGGAAGTAGAGTTGTGATTCGTGCACCCCCTGCCACACGCCATGAAGTCGGCACGTGAGATACATTTGTAAAATTAGATATTTTTATCGTAAAGCACACTTAGTAGCTTCACCATATTGAAATAACCTTGGTAAAGTCGAGCGGATTAAGATATTTATACTAGATGGTCGTTCCCTGCGAATCGACGCTGCAAATTGTTATTAAATGCAAATGCTAAAATATCTGAATATTGCCTTGTATTCATATATCCTATTATTCATTCATACAAGCCTAAATTCCCTTCTTACAGGAAAATGCGTGAGCTCGGCTTCAACAATCGCATTTTTCGGTTGTTTATAGTCTCAAAATTTCACAAAACTTTTGTTTATTTCATCAAAATTCTCGAAATTTCGACCCGGGAACGATATTTAGCGACGATAAGAATTTCCATTCAATTTCTATTATTAATATAATATTCTTCTGGAGCTTGTCTCGATTTCGTTTGATCATTTTTTCTACTTTGACCATGCAAAATAAATAAAGCCTGCAACCGGTAAACTGAAATTTACATGTATTTCTTATGAGGAATGTTTTCCTCGTCTGGTATAGAACCGACGTCTCATATCGGAACAAAAAGTAACATTAATGTCACTCGAGTTCACAGACCATATTCCTGTCAAATTTCGTCAAAGTGTAGTTTTTAGGCGATACTGTTTCAGACAGACCCCACTTACATATTTATTATACCAATAAAAGTTGCTTGCATACTGCAAGCTATCAGTAGAAAAGCAGTATAGTACCAAGTACCTCAATACCTCAAAACAATTTTGAAAACTTCGCGCAAAATACCGTCCGGCGTCGAACTAAGGACCAGATCGTGCGACACAATAGCATATTAATATTAGATAAGTGCCATTTAACCTGTTCCAAAGTTTCAATTCAATATCTTGTCGGGAAGGTCTTACAATAAGATTACGCTATCCCCCTTTGAAATACGTGGTAGAATAGAAATGACGCTCAGGTATTGAACCAGGAACCGTCAGAGGAACGGCGAACAGCGTATATGAAACATATGAATTGCCTCTATGCACATTCCATTTTTATCATTCCCGGTTATCGGATAAGCATTAGAAATAATTGTTAAAATTGACAGCCATGCATTTGATACCGGAAAATTTTGCACCCACTTGGCGTCGAACCCACGGTCATATGGTAACATTTCTTCAGTTAGTACAATAGATAACCACGGCATCTCCAATCTCCGTGATTTTCACTGTTGTATTGCTCCGAGAACGGCCACAAAACAGTTTGCAAAAAATCGTGCAAAAGACCGCCTGGGGTCGAACTCAGGTCCCTTCCGTGAAAGAAAATAGCAAATTAATATCAGATAAGTGCCATTCTGACTTATTCCAAAGTTTCGTTTCAATATCTTATCGGGAAGGTCCCAAAATAAGATTCCGTTTTCCCCGTTTGAAATGCATGGTGAAATCGGAATGACGCTAGGCGGTCTTTTGCGCGAATTATTGCAATCTGTTTTGAGGCCGTTCTCGATGCGACAGAGCAATCATAATCACGGTGTTTGCAGATGAGATGGTCTTCCATAGTACCAAAGGAAGAAATCTTACCAAATGACCGTGTATTCGACGCCAGGTGGGTTCGAAATGCTTCCGTAAGAAATGTATTGGTGAAATCTTGGACGATTTTTTTAAATGCCTTCCCGATAAGCTGGAAAGATAAAACCCGGAATGGTGACAGAGGCGTTTGAGAAGATTCTTTCATGACGTCCGCTGTTTCTCTAGTGGTCCTTGGTTCGATGCAAGAGCGTCATTCCGATTCTACCATGCATTTCAAACGGGAAGAACGGAATCTTAATTTAGGACCTTCCCGATAAGATACTGAATTGAAACTTTGAAACACGTCAGGGTTCGATACCAGAATGTCCCAAAAATCGCAATTTACCCATAAGAATGCATTGCGCGGACATTTGAAAATTATTTCTAGGCACTTATCGGTAATATAGAAAAACCAAAATCTCGTAGGTTAAAGTTGAAGTAGTCTTCTATGGTTATTATAGAAAAAAATTTGCCAAATGAGCGTGAGTTCGACGCCAGGTGGTGGATGGGTTGTTAAGGTTGTGAATTTTCGAGCAGATATTTCATAATTTCGAATATATGGAATGGAAGGCTGAGAATACGATACCTTTTTGAAAAGTGGTTCTCTTTATTCGTCAAAATAGGTACTCTAATCTAAAATCTCTTCTCAGTCAGGGAAGGCACTCTCAGTTACAAAACTGGAAATACTGACAGAATTAATGCTGTTTGGGAGAAAAGTGGCGTTGCTCATCCACATTTGAATTCTGTCCGTATTGCCTGACGATGGCGTATTATTCTGGAAAAGTTCAGTTTTATATAGTAAACGCCATGTCGCGGAGTGTGGTCAACTCATATTAATTCTACAAAGATATAGAAAAATTAAATAATATGAAAATTTTGAAATAGAAAACGGGAAAAAATGTTTGAAAAAAGACGGAAAATTACAAGCAACATTAGCGTATTCCGAAGGAGGTCGCAGTCGCATAATACCGATTACGTCCTTTGCAAACGCACTTTCTCTAAATTGCAATCTCAATCTAGCTTCTTCTTTCTTTCAAGGATTCCCGAGAGCAACGCTTTTCTTGTGGCATTTTTTAACATAACTTATTGCTACACTTTCTGTATTGATTTTTTCTTGGCCATGAAAGTCTGGTGATTGGGAAAAAATTCCGAGAGATACGGAATGAGTGAAATTCCATGGGAAAGTAAAAACGGCGGGAACAAGAGAAAACCGAAAGGAAAAATTTAAAATTCATCTCAATTTTGGAGATTCAAAAGTTTGAGAAAAAATACACGCATAACTTTTTTGCATGGGCATTCAAGTTTCCATATTTTTCAATGATTTAGACGCTTTCCTTTCTGAGAAATATTCTCCCTCAATCCCTTAAAAGTATCCTTTTCTACTTTGCTGATCCCGTTTATCTTAATGATGAACTTCAAAGCATGAAATTAAGTCGTTCGCTTCATTTGACAGCCCAAACATTGTTTCCTTAAGCTAAAGAACGGAATCTTATCTCTCTGAATAAACTATAATCCACAATATAAATACAGTCGCAAAAGGAAATCAATGCATGCAAAATTACAAATTTCTATGGACGGATCTGATGTATACGTTTGTATGTATATTTGTATGTTTGTTAGTATGTATGTATATAATAAATCTTTCCATGTAGATACTGTGATATGATTCCCTCTAAACTCCATCATTCATCTTTTAAAAAAGAGACAAATCTTTCGTGGAACAGTCTGTTCTATCGGAATGTCGAATTCATACACTGTTTTTTCCTTTTATCATAAAACTCAGTTAAGACACATTTCGGAGTGATGACGGGTTAAATAATGCCATATTTGAAGAATGGTCTGCACAATGCCTTCCACAGCTACTTAATTTTAGTCCAATGAGCAATTTTTCCCTGATTCGGGAGGCATTTTTAACAGCAAAGGCTGCTTTCTGAGATTGAATGAGGCGAACGATTGGCTAAATCAGTCCATTTTATTACTTTGAATATTCCATTCATCCGATTTTGAAAACTCTCAATGCCGCTTTGCACTACTGTTTCTTATGCGGCTTCTCTAGCGTGAATTAACTCAAAGTTCGGAATAATATTTATGCTCGAATTATTTGTTCTATCTTTTAGCATGGCAAGTCCTATGTATCACGTTAAGAAAATGGGAGAGGTCAAGTAAGCTAAGATTAGCCAATGGAATTCAGACATACGAACTGACTTATTAAAAAAATAATTATTTAAGTCCGGACCAAAAGCGTGATCGGTCCAAAACACTGCTTTTCTTCCGTATTTCTGACTCGAAAGTGTATTATGGTACAGCAGAGAATATTTGCTCTTTTTGCAACGCTATTTAAGCTACACTCGCAATGTCCTTCATCAATATGATAATATAAAGGGAGCTTCACATTACGTATGATACCTTGATTTATTTATCGAAATGTACGCAAGCAATTGATAACTATTCTAAGCGTGTGTGATGACCATCTATCGCATCATTAGCCCAACACGACTTGCAAAACGTATTAGCCATATATATATGACAGACTCCTTCCACTCTCTAATATGCACTCCTACTTGGCCTCAATGAAGTCTTATTAAATGAGCCGAATGATTTCTGCTCCAGAAATGTATCCACTCGGAAAAGAGCGATCGCATGACGGAAAGAAATTGCCGAATTTCATCGGAATTTAACAGAATTAATGTATGAACAAATTCCATTAAGCCAGAAAATTAGCAGCGAATGTGTACCGGAGATGTATTTTATTTAGTTTTATATTTTTAGCTCCAGTTTTGTGAAAAATGTGGAGAGAAAGTCAAATATTTTCATCCAAACAGCCATGGCATAATATGATTCAAATAATATTAAAATATTTACAATGGCTGTTTCAGAATGGTATACAACTTTTAAATATATTATTTATAATGGAATTATCGCTTTGCTATATTTTAAAATTTGAAGAATGGGCTTATAAACGGAACGTTAAAGACTCGGTGCGAATATTTTAAATATATTTTTGCAATGTTTCGTAAACAACGGTTTATTTTGTCCTGTTTCCATCACTTTTTTATTCAACTATATTTTGAATTATTAAGCTAATGAATCAAAGGGCAGCGCATTCTGTGAAAATAGTTCGATTCCCGGTGGGATCCCAATGACCATCATCAATACATCTTAGGAATTGATCGTTCATAGAAATTTTAGCTTTTATCGAAGCAAAGTGTAGCAAATGCGTTTATTCATTCGCGAGATATTTGTTATCCAAGATGAATCTGCATTTTATTAAAGCTTCCGACGATTGGTCTTCAATTTCCGTTTCTATTTCTTAACAGTTCATACCTTTGTAATATTTTGCCAGCGAAAGAGCTTAAAATGTCGTTGTTTATGTGTCCTGTATTCTCCCCAAATGTATGGCCTCCTTAATTTTAGTCGAGAATGAAGAAAACCGTATTTGACGGATTTCATCAAAATTATGGCTAAAAAATGTGCGCTTTCAGTTCGTCTTATATTGGCAATGTATAGTCGTAAAGCAGATATAACATTTGGAGTTTTCCTCTGAGAGTTCTCCCAGTAAACCCTTGATCGCTATTTTCTAATAAATTAATAACACGCCCCTAATTTAAGCTTGCTCTATTTATGGATTATCTCATTATATGGTGTATGCATATGGTCTGCAAAAGTAAATTTTTTGTCAGCTCGTCGTTTTCAATGCATCCTAATCTACAAAGGACATCAAGGACTGTTTAATATATAGGACACTGATTTACTATTTTTGAGTAGTTTTCTGAATGACAAAAATCTATAATATTCAGAGGAAAATTACCATGCAGTTTTTTTGATCTCAAACATGCGTAATTAATGGTTATTATAATTAATTAACTTTTAAATTTTTAAATACATTCAAATTGATATTTTTATCAAATTATTTCAGTAATTCCTAAATACCGCCAGTTTAGCGCATTTTAAAGAAGCGAGAAAACTGAATCGGTTTTCAAAAGAATCCGGGCTAATGAATGATTAATCACACGCCAGATATTTATATGGAGGGCATTAATGCATTGAAATGTGGGGGACAGCGTCTTCAGCGGGTTGTGCAGTACACAACCAATTCAGAACGCAACAATATACATAATATTTTTATATTAACAATAATAAGTAATAATTCAAGAATGAAAATTTTGTAACAGCACTGGTGAGAGGGCATCTCCTTTTCTAGCTTTTCATATGTCCACTAGGTAAGATTGTGACGAAATGAAACACCGAAAAGCAACTACTTAATGCACGCTCTGTCCTGAGAAAGAAGTGATATAGTATTGCTCTGCTTTGCGAAGTCTCAAAAGGAAAAGAGACGCTAGTTAAAAAGTCCATTAAATGAGGCGAATCTGGGAAGCATAGGCAGTTAATTTTCCAAGAAGAGAATCTCTCTTATCTGGTATAATACAGCATTGCATAGAGAAGAATGACGCTCTATTTGAGACGTAAAGCAGACCATTCTTGAAAGTATGACGTCAAGGCAACCGATGTTACGCTTCAATAGCTCGCAGATTCTAATATTTCCGCTTATAACTGCTCTATTCCACCAAAAGCGTTTTAACCGGGTTTTACAACATACTGTAAAGATCTCCTCCAACAACCAGGTTGCGTCTCATGTAGCATCAAATACCGTACATTTTATAAGCTGTATTTGAGTAGCAAGAATAGGTCCCGTTTGTATTTAAACACGAGTTTTTTTATTTATCTTTGCATGCATTTTTTTAATACCGTGGAATCGTCGACTAAGAGTAAAAGATCGTGCACAGATAATCCGGTATTTTTCCTGTCGAATCAGCTGCTTTGTGAAATGAGAAAGGCGAGATGCGTTTGAGGAACAATAGAAAGTCGGAGGGCGAACTGAGAGGTGCATTTCGCGTTAGAGGAGAAACCACGTTAGTTTCCGCTTCCTAGTGACTTTCCTTCCGTGAGGGGAAGGACTCTCTAAGTGAGGGAAGAAAGAGGGGAGAAACTCTCTTGTGTTGGATCCTCAGTGTCAATCCGAAAGCGCCGCACTTCATTTCCGGACGAAGCACAGGTTAGTTGGACTATCCTATCTTTATGTTTCTCAACGGATTTCGCTCGCTTTTGATGGAATCAATGTGGAAATCTGTGCAAAATGCGAATTCATCTATTTAACTAGACTTACAAAATTAATTCGTTCAAGATCGGAGTTCGTATCTAAAAAAATTCGTATATTTTTCAAATTTCTTTTTCTTTCTTTTTTAGAAGAGCCAGTTTCCCATTTTATTTTATGGTAAATCAATTTATCCGTTTTGGAAATTGGGACAAAAGGATACAATAATACAGTCAATTTATGAATTAAATTTTCCATTCATTAGATTTTTAGTTTTACAAGGGTTTCTTTGGTAGAAAAAGAATATTTTAAAAATAATTTTTATGAAATTCTAGGCTGATTCATTTTACTTCTTCGGTGGTTTGAGGAAACTGCCAGGGTCTGTCGCTTTGTCTTCTTTAGTGACTAAAAGTAAGAATGGATACCATTTTCTCTCGTATTCACTCCAGGTGTCGCTCACATCATTCATTATGATGGCTTCTGATAATATATGATTTCCTTCTTTTGTGTCTTCTGGTCTAACTCATTTTCACCATTCAGAAAAGCAACCGTTTGTACATCATATTCATGGTCATGAAGGAAAAGTTCGTATTCATAAATCGACTATCACGCGTAGATAATCACCGCGTCTTAAATAATTTCGAACTATAATTATACTTAACACTATTTAATATTTTGCAGCTTTATCTATGTATCAATAGGTCCGGATAAAGAGATGCCGCGACGTTATATCATTTTGGTGTTCGCAGTGCGTGGATTCCATTTGAAACAAAATTCTTCCGGGATTCAACAGCGTGTCTCCATGGTGAAAATCGCCGTTTCGTCGACACTACGGTCGGCTTCTTAGCTTGGAAATGCCAACGGTAGTGTCGACGAAACGGCGCTTTTCACTAGAGAGACACGCTGTTAAGGAATTTTGTTTCAAATGGATTACAACATTTTTTTGCGAACGACAATACGCATATTTCAGAAAAATGCCCTTCGTCCTGCCTCTCTTTTATTACTCTTGATAGAATTTCATAATTTTGCTCCATATCGTCTGAAGCAGTGTTTCCCTAATTTTATGGTCTTACTTAAGACAATGTGCATAATTATTCGTTGTACTAATTGATATAATTAAATATTTCACGAGTAAATGTTGATCATTAGAAGAAATTTTGGAAAATCTATTTGCAATAAGGAAAATATGCTAGAAAATAAAAATGAAAACGGTGAAATAAGTAGCTCCACCATAAATAAGGTTTAAGTCCCACGAATCACTGCTATAGATCACTTATATTCAATTAATCAAAACCCCGCCAGAAGAAAAGAATATCGGAATTCGCAAAAGTGCTCATCGAACGCAATTATCGAGACGGCAACGCGAGTGGATTCAGACAATATTCGGTACACTAATTAGATAGCTAATTAGGAATTTCGGTGTTTTCACACCCCCTGCCATACACTATATGGCACTAATGTAAATGTAAATATAGATTATCTCAGAGTACCATCGTCAACATCTCCTCTTTCACTGGAAGAGGATTAAAATTCCCAACGGAAAATATTAACATTGAAAATGTTTCATTACCTTCGTCTGTAATGGAATAGTCTTGATTCAAGGTCCGTCATTTAATTTTGATCATGAGTTCACTAAATGCGATCGGGGAATAATTGGAATAATCAGGTGTCATTTATATGTACATTATCGGTTTTATCAAACTCATTTTCCCCGGGAGTCATATTTGTTTACTAATTTTATATACGCTACAGGTTGGATTTCTTCAGGTGGCAACCACAATATTTGTCCAAAAAAACTTAAAGCACAAACAAAACTTTGTTTTATACAGATAAACATTCCAAAATAAGTTTCAAATAAATATTAGTTAAAAAACTTAGGTTAGAATAGGTCAAAAACTAATTTCTAGTCTTAAAGAGTATATTTCTACGAGAACTTTATCTAATTTTTCTCTAAGATCATCAGTTAAATATGGCATTTCCAGAGGTCACATTTTGCTGTGGAGTTCGTAAAAAGTCGGCATTTATTCATAAAAAGATCATTATGTTCGATGTATTGAAATGGGGTCTCATACAGCGAGAGAGGTACTTTTAAAAATGTAATTGTGAAATGGAGTGTATTACAACCCATAATGGGAGACATCGTAAGTATTTTAGGTTAGAGCAACTGTGCGAACATTTTTTAATGATGTTTGGCTTGGTCCTTGCATATAGCTGCAGTGTATGAGGTGTTGTATTCGCGAAATAGAAAGGCAATCTAAAAATGTTCTATCACACATCGGTGAGCGTCACTCAGATCCATCAGAATATTGGACGAGAGGAAAGAAAGTGCTATCAAAGGCCTTATTTACTTGATAAATGCAGAGAGAATACCTTCGTAGAATGTGTAGTCAATGCTCTCCTTATTACTTAGACAGTTCCAATATTCAGAGGAAAAAATAGATGCAAGAAACAGTCGATTAAAAAGATTACTTATTCATTCAGAGATAGATACGCGAAAGTAATCGATTAGGAAGGTAGAGTCAAGTCACACTCGGTATGTAAATCTGTATATGGAATTGCGAATTTATCGAGGAAGAAAATTTAAAAGTTAAAAGTGATTTTAAGAGGATTGAACAAGTAATCAAATTAATCCACCTTAGATACAGTGGATAATAACAGCAAAATGGATTAGCCAAGCTTTAATTTTATGTGTACCTCTGAAGGAATTCCCCATTTTGTCTCTACATACACTGCTCTGATTTTTAAAGATGCGCTTTAAGCGATAAGGAATTATGTTTAGTTTACTTTATTTGTAATAGATATATAGAGGGACTTTTGTATTGGTGGTCTTCTCGTCATATTCTTAAGGTAGGTCTGCTTTTTTTACACAGCCAATTAGTTATTATCTTGGACCTCTTATACAGAGCGTCTTAATCTATTCCATGCGTCTTAAACGGGTAGAGATAGTTTAAACTGAATTTCAATTTGGTTGCACCGAAATCAAAGGCAATGGAATGGTTTTTGTTATTTCCGAAACGAGACGCTAAAAAAGAGGCCATGCTTGTGCGTCAGGTAGAGCCGTCGTAGAAAAAAAAGGCAAATGATTGATTTGAAATGTCTCAGCCGAATGCTCCAACACTTTCTATATTCATTCTTTGTTTCCTCTCGTTAGTTTGGACTGATTTGTACTCAATTTCTTCGGCGTATATGTATGTACAGTGACTATTTCTATTCCCCAACGAATGCTTTCGATCATGGAAAATATGAATTCCCGAACCGATTTGTTCTATAATGAGAGCGGACTATGTAATAATATCGGCTATATCTTTAATGAATATATTTTCCTTGACTTTATGAAGCAAATTAAATATTTGATTCTAAACATTCCCATCTTGCCCTCCGATTTGTCATCCATTACAAAAATTATTGCCCTTTCGAATAATTCCTTCTTTAACGTTAATTTTCTAGGACTGATGTTAGTTTATTATTTTAATAGTAGTAAGTAATTAATTAGCCATTTGGAAGTGCTTCCGCTGTGACGTAGAGTAAAATTCCCTTGTCACCTGAACAGGAGGCCATCTTCATACATATTTTATCTGCTTATGAGTATTATTTTCCTCTCTCACACACACATCTTCAATCTTCTGTCTAAGAGACACTAAGATAATTCAATGAATGAGTCAAGGGAATCGTAATTACAGAGGATGAAAAGAAATATCATATTTTCCATCGGGATGTGCGAATATTCGAAATTTTATTGAATAAAATCGAATTTTTTTGCACGAAAATATTTTGAAGCGAATGCGCGTCTACAGAACTTCAAATCGAGCATAAATTTAAGTGGCGGTATATTCTGTTTTCGTTATTCTGTTTTGTTTCATTTTTCAGTTACTAATTTAGATGTATTTTCCATTTGTGAAATTTATTTGGCACTCTTAGTACCGAAGTATCCAAATCTAATGTGCTAATCAAAACGACTACAGTTGCGAAATTCCTTTTTATAAATCAGCAAATGACGACAAATGGTAGAGCATTGTGTATCGAATCGATGATTTACTCAATCCATATCGAAGTCAGTTCGATTCATCACTATTAGTCACACTGCAAAAGACAGATACAATCCTCTAAATTATTCTTCACTTCAAATACTTACAATCCTATCATTCTAAATGCATTTCATTTCAGTTTTCATCACTTTCTCTACTGTTCTCTCATTACTTACTCTATCCATTCTGATCATGTTTAGTAATCAACAATTTCACTAACCGAAAGTGTAATCGACAATTTTCTGTTTGAAATAAGGGGACTCGGTTGAAAGGAAGGGGAATCGCCATCAACATTATCGGCGTATTCGCTGAGTATTTTCTTCTTTTTACACCATTAACATTCGCCATGGATCATTAATCTCGCGAATTTTAATTTTTGCGAGTGTGTGTTTTACTTTGATTAAAGTTTTCTGGTTTGAAATGCTCCTCGTGATACCTCTGAAAATGTAGATTTGTTTCAACGACTTCACTGTGAAAAATAACTATTTGTCAAAATGATGGTTTTTTATTCAACAATACTTGGATACTGATAGCTATCGATGTGAGAAATTGATTCTAACCTAAGGTTGCGGAGTAAGGTTTAGCTAAAACTATACATCAATTAAACCTCACGTATTGTTGCTCTACATCGAACCGCAGTTCGGAAGCCCCCATGACTCTCAGTAATTACGTGCTTCATGCGATGGGCTGAATTTTCAGAAGTCGAACAAATAGATGTGAATTCCTTCTTAAATGTAAAGCTTCAATATCGAATCCAAGATGCCGCTCTTATCGATTTCTCAATCCATTTTGATTAATGCATTATAACTGCATATCGCAAACATACAAAATCAGATGAAATGTTCGTATTGCCGAGTTATTTGGGTGGCATTTGTTAACATTAAGTACACATCACATTAAGTATCGACTTCAATATCTAGATGATCACATTACTCCGTGGCTATTTTCAAAGAAATCACAGATCTCTCATTTGTGCCAAATAATGATGGCTCTTGCTAAAGAAAGTTTGCTGGTTAAAAAGCACATTCGAAAATAAAACAAACTTAGGTTCTACGAGAACCTAAGTTTGTTTTTAGGTAACACTTCATTAGACTGCAGGTTTGTTAAACTAATAAAAACTATAAATTTTGTATTCTTTTGGCTTTCTCTTTACGTAAGGGCTGAAAGAAGGGCCTTTATCATTGGCGAGGGTTATAACTTTTAACCACCCAGACTAATACTTCAAATTTATCAATTTCCTTAGTGGTACGATGTCCGGGAGGTGAAAGATGTGGAGAATATTTTTGATTTACAATTTTAAACAAATTAACTGAGCAATAAAAAGTATTTTCAAAAACTATTAGATATTTGGTACCCTTTTTGGCCTAATTTTACTTAAATTTGCTAAAACGACGCCCGGGAAGTAGAAAATCCGGGTTTGAGTCCTTTCAGACTTTTTTCCTGTCCGTTTTTCCTTGGAGATTCATTTAAATTATATAATTTTCAAGGTGGTTAATCGAAACTGAGGATGAAAGACTTAACACCGATCCTTATAGGGAAGTTATTCAGCGAATTCATTCATTCCCATTTTGCAGTTTGTTTGTCGAGACAGGCACTCTTTCGGGAGTTTGCAGTTCGAATGTCTTTGAATCCGTGAATAATTTGAATAAAGAATTGCCCAACTCTTACCATATTCAATTCCATACTGAGTGTGACATCCTACAGGTTTGGAGAAGACTTTCCAAATTTGACTTTTTTCTCAACTGAGTAAACCTTTGAGTCCTTGAAGACCTCTTTCAAAAGACAACAATGATTTAGCGATTCCATCTCGTCTCAAGCAGATTCTCACCAATGGAGAATTTCCCCTGTCTTTGATTGCACTTCTTAACTCATTCGAAATGCTCATTGATTCGATCAAATGTCTTCTTCTTCTTCTTCTGCCTTCCAGGATTAGGCACATTGCCTGTTCCGGCTTCACCATCTAAGCCTTGGTCTACCAACATTTCTTTTGCCTAATGGCTTGTACTCCAGAGCTTGCTTTGGAAGCCTTTCTTGAGGCATACGTTCGACATGCTCTCTCCAGCTATTCTTGTAGCTTGTTACTTTGTCTAACATCGCCTCTATACCTAGTTCTTCCCGTATGGATGAACTCCTTATTCTATCCAGCCTTGTACATCCTTTCACTGCCCGTAGAAATCGCATTTCCGATGACTCTATTTGTTTAAGCTCTTTTTGCTTTGCTGCCCAGCATTCTGATCCATATAACATTGCAGGAACTGCCATCACCTTGTAAAACTTAAGTTGAGTATCCCTCCTTGTTTTCCCTTTTAAGGTTCTTCTGATTGTCCCATTGATCCTCTGAAAATTGCTTATTTTATTCGTGATATCTTTATCCTCTTCATATGTAATATCACAACCTAGGTATTGGAAATGGGATACCTGCTCAAGTATTTTACTTCCTATGCTAATTTTGGTTCTTACTGGATTGTTTCCTACAAATGCCATGGTTTTCGTTTTAGTTATTGATATCTTTAGATTATACATGCTGCTTAATTGATGTAATTTGTAGACAGCCATTTGTAATTTATCTTCATCATCTTGAATAATAACTTGGTCATCAGCGAATAGCAACGTGTTTACAAACTCAGAGGGTCTCAGTTCTATACCTGGACCTACATTATCTTTCTTCCATTCCCTTGTAAGGTCGTCTATGTATAAATTAAACAGTGTAGGTGAGATACTGCACCCTTGCCTAACACCTTGGTTAGTAATAATTTCTTGAGTCATCTGTCTTCCAGCATCAATCACAATTCTGGTATTTTTGTATAGGCTCTGAACTACTTTTATTAAGTGTTTAGGGAAACCTCTTCTCTCCATAATTGACCACAGCATATTTCTGTTAACACGATCAAATGCCTTTTCATAATCAACAAAAGCTAAATGCGTCTCTAGGTTGAATTCTCTTCGTTTTTGTATAATTTGTTTTAATACAAAAACATCGTCAATACAGGATCTTCCTTTTCTGAAGCCAGCTTGTTCTTCTAATAAAAAATAATCAGAGATAGCTTGTAGCCTAGTATTAATTATTCTGCTGTATATTTTGTACGCCGTATTTAGAAGGCTTATGCCTCTGTAGTTCTCTGGGTTACTTCTGTCTCCCTTTTTAAATAGTGATACAACCTTGGCAACCCTCCATTCATCCGGGATCTCATGTTTTATCCAACACATATTGTACAAATGTAGCATTCTCCTTTCCAGAATTTTACCTCCATACTTTATCAGCTCCGAATCAATTCCATCTATGCCAGCAGCTTTTCTATTCTTTGTTTTATTCAGAGCGTCTTCTAGTTCTTTCAATTCAATAGGGTCTACATCAACTGATTTTTCTGGCATTTTAAACACTTCCTTTAATACTGGATCATACCATAATTTCTTATAATGTTTTATCCAATCTTCCATTGGTATCACATTCAACCGTGCTGTATCCTTCTCTGACTTGTTGAGGTGTTTCATTAGTTTATATGATATTTCTTGTCTTCCATGCAGATCATCCTCTATTCCACTAATAAATCTGTCCCATCAAATGTCTCATTCTGATATTTCATCGGCACAAAGATAAGATTAATTGGAAATACTTCGGATTGATATTTTCCGCAACCATGTCATTTGCAACATTCCACGAATAAGTTCTGATGACCACCTAACGGGAATGAATAAAGAGGATTTATAGGAGTGGATAAGTGGGGATTGCAATGGATTGTGAATTGATAGGACGGAATCTAGTTTCTTCTTTAATTTCTATTTTTTTCCATCGTGAAAGTCGAAACCTGAGTAGCGAAATAAGGTGCTTAGAGTTATATTTATAAGTTATATTTAGGTGCTTCGGGCAAACTTTAATTTCTTCACGTTATCAACCAATTTTACTTTGATCTTTAGATTTTTCTCGATTTTCATGTGTAAAAAAATACAACTTATCATTTACACTATGTCTACTTTGTCTTTCCCAATTTTTGACTGAAATCTTCGAAAGGATCATCTCTCATAACATAATATTCAAATAATAAGCCTAAGCTTCACTGTAGCTTAGTTTTAATTAATTTGGCGGTACAATTGAGAGGCAAGGCGACATTCACCGTGGTCAGCGCAATTTTAGCTGTTTATTCCATTTAAAATTCATAAATAGAGATATTAATTAATTTTAAACATGCCTTTTGGTTTAACTTGAAAAGAAAGCGACTAAACATTTGAGATGAATAATTAATGGCTCGAATAGTGTTTAATGAAATATTAGTTATCAAAACCGTATCAGAAGACGGATCACCGATTTCTCTTTTGAATTATCAGCTGATAGGTGTATTCGAATCCGTTAACGAAGTTTTGTCAGCAAAAAAGAAAATTATCTCAGAACAATGATAAATTAATAAACATGGTCAGAGATAAACGACTTTCCCACCATTAAAGAAATCTCTTCCGTGTGAATCGCAAATGAGAGCAAATCAACCGCCCCACTCAAGTCTGCCCTAATTTTATTCCTCAACCGAACCTCTATGGAAACCAAAGAATTAAATTAATTTCAGATCGCCGAAAACCACACTTCAGCGAAATAAAGAAGAAAAGAAAAAATAAAATGCTTGAGTTTCGCAAATTTCGATTGAGAAATGAAATATCTCTGATTCTATGAAATCATCAGCTCTTCTTTCACTCCTACTCTTCCTTCATTAAGTGTAGAAATTATTTCTAAGGCAACGATGTAAATAAGCGCAATATTGTTATGGCAACCAAATAAACGAATACTATCCACATCAAAGGAACCTATATCATCATCACCTCCTGGCACGTTCACTCGTGGTTAAACCCAATAATTTTCTTTCCCTGTCTCTTCATACAGTTCCCCTTTCTTCCATTCCTCAAACAGAGTGTGCACTCATTCCTCATACAACCAGTTCATCTTCCTTGTCTGGAACCAACTCTTCTATTGGATGAAATCTGTCAAAGCAGCTCGTTTCAGTGGATTTAAAGGATTCTTCCTCTAAATTGGGAGATGAGATGAATTGCTCTACATTTCCTCACAGCGGAAGAAGTCCACGTAATTGTTGCATAATGTTGCACATGAATAACTATTTTAATAGTATTCCATAAGGAGCGACCAGAATAAATTGAGAATCTCTGAAACCTCCGTGACTTTCACATTATCACAGCCATGAAATAGACAAAAGGATGCAATTTCCTCTCGCTTATAACAATTATTCGCCTACGGAGCGTGAAATTAGAAGCAAATGCTACTCCTAAACACAAATGCCAGAGTGGTTGCATGATTTAAGAGAACGTAAAGGTTTCCAGAGAATATTAAATTATTAAGTGAAGCATATTTCAATGGTTTTTTATAGGATCTATTTTATTATTGAAAGTCGCACCCTTACAAATCGAAAACGATTTTATTGCTGAAAAAAATGAATATAGACGGGTTAGAATATTCAAATTAAGTTTATTTAAAGGTATTATTATTTAAAGGTATACTCTTACGGTACTTATGCCAAGGAACTTCAATACCATTTTCAGCATAAAAACCTTCGAAGAGCGGCTAAGAAAATGCCCTCAAATTCCATTTCAGGCGGACCTAACACCGGTTGTCCGTATTATGGGATATTAAAATATTTTTAAATAAGCCGATGAATCACATGCTCTTGAAAAATAGTATAAAATTCAGCTGCACTGAGCAAAGAATTCAATTCTAATTCTATTTTATTGTTTTCTTTCGGACAATTCATCATCTACTGATGACCATGCTAATGACTGATAATTCACCGACAGTCATAATAATTCAGCGTAACAATTATAACATTAATGAGGAGTAAATACAATTCTTGGAAAATCAAACTAGATTTGGTAAACCATCGCCTTAGTCAAGCTTCCTTCCTTTGCGAAAAATATTTTGCTTCCTTTCGTGCAATTAGAAAAAAAGCAAAAGGGAATATCTAATTTCGAAAAAAAAATAAAAAAATTGAAGTTAGATTTTATGCTAATGGACATCGAACCTCAACAAGTTGATGTTCTTACTACAATAGAAAATAATGATGAAGTAATTATTTAGAATTTGAAGCTTCTTCTTTCTCTAATTTAAAATAATTATAATTGTGTGATTTTGGCAGAGAAATTCGGTGTTTTGTGAATTAAAATTAAGGCAATTTTGATTTATACGATTGCAAAATTTTACATTTTAAGTTTCCATGAGAACGGATATTCGGATAGTTGTTAATTGAATTGCTGGAAGTCCTTCATCAGGGCGTTTTGATTTGTTTCCTCAAGTTATTGCCTTAATCTAAATGGTACTCCATAATACCCCTCTATATACGACGGTTTTTCCTTTGTATTCATGAAATTGTATTTCGGAAAGCCAGAAAGTGAAACAGAAAAAGTCTAAGAATCGCATATTGCCGACGATAGCGGGCTCAATAAAACGAATTTTATTCTGATGACAAGTCTCTTTTTATATCTTAACCTTCGAAAATTTGAAAGAAAGAGATAACATGAAAAAAGAAAACTACTTTTTGGGCTTAAAAACCTGTTTGCTCTCAGGAAAAAATTACACCACCGCATAAAAACACCGGGGGTGTGAAAAACCTGCGAAAATTACAGACAGTTAACTAATTTTTTTAGGAGAAAGCAGGCTAGGTTAGGTTTTTCAGGCAAACAAACAAAATAGTGGAAGGAAAAGAATAAGTTTCTGAAGACCCCAAACAAGGCCGTCGTTTTATGAGAATATATGGAACTTTTTTGCGAAAGTCGGAAAGAAAGCATTCAGTGGAATGTAAAATTTTCCGAAATTTATTTAAAGAGATTTCGACTTTCTTTCGTCGGTTCATAAATAACTTATTCATTAATTTAAACTGATCAATTCGGGAATATTTCCTGTGAGAGCGTACATCATCATTAAATTGAGTGTGTATGTACTGTGATGGGATTTATTCATTTTATCTGACCTTTAATAGAATTTATTTATCAAATATCTTCGATATTCTCTGGATTTTATGTAAATTAATATTATTATTTAAATCTTTTGACGAAGTTAGGCTTCTCTTGCATCTAATTTCATTATTTACCATTCAACATTCAAAATCTATACCAAACTAATACCTACAGTAAACATGCATGTATATTCTGATGAGGGAAAAAGAGAGTTTGATGCATCATCTAATGTTCTAATGGCGTAAGCATTTTTACGCTGAACTTCCAGCAATAATCTTTCGAAATGGAAAAATAATTAATCGATGCTTCTTTTTGTAACATTCTTACGGAGGAGATAAGAAGTCTTCTAATTTTTTGCTTTTTATTTCGTTGAATTCATGAAATTTCTTTCTTTAATAACATAGGTTTAGCTATAAGAAAAGAAGTCCCTTTAATAACTCTCAATCACATCCTTAAATGTTGTTTATTTAATCTTAGTAGAGCACTTCTGGAATTTCCTCATTAACTTTTATGACAGCGCATAAAACGGTGAGTTACCGATATTTTTGTATTTTTTTCTGAGAATTCAATGAATACATGTACTCATTGAATTATTATCACTGGATTCTTTTATCAGTGGCCTTCAGTCGATTGAGACGCATTTAATGCAGTTCATTTGCTGATGTTTTTATCATTACTAATCCAAAGGAGAATTGATTCTAGAACTTTCGCAGAACCGGCATCTCCTAGTTACATAGGACGAGGAAGATCAGTCAAATAGATGCTAAAATGAGTCTATTCATTTTTTTCTATACGCAAAATTAATCGATCAGGAATGTTTATTCATGGTGCCAAAACGTGGCTCAAGGGTTACATACATAGATTTAGATCTCTCTTCATAGATACCTATATCTAAATGGCTCCATCTCCTTAGTATTCAGTATCTACTGCGATAAAAATTATTTTTTTTTAAATGCCGCCTTCAATTTTCGACTTCTATATAGATATATCGAATCTCCTTACCACCCTGTAATGATAATATTTTTATCCCATAAGAGCATAATACAGTAACAATTAGTTGTGTCAGCTCACACAAAAGTGATTATCACAGAACAGTACCATGAGGAGAAAACTTAGAAATAATTCATTGTAAGGAAAATATTAAAAATTTATAAAATATTAGAGAAATATGATAATACAAAAATAATGAATCGTGATTGAAAAACGAGTAATTAAATAAATTATCTTTGTAAATATTGTACCGAAGTGGAGTTTTTACTTTGAATCGGTGGTGAAATTGTGGACTTGAGGTGAGGCATTGAGGGTTGACGGAGACATTTTATCCAAAATATATTTCGGTGATGTCATTGATTTTCATTTGAAGAAACATTTTACGCACACCATACACGTCATATTATTAATGTAGAACCTTCATTTCCCATATATTCCCCCTTAACGCGCTGAACTTTCGCTAACACACATTTTAAGAAGCACACACAGTTCACCTGTTTCTCATCCTTAGAATAACGGATCGCTAACGAAACTTCCTTTTCTGCCACGAGAGAGAAATTCTTGTGTGTATCGCAAAGCACTTCGGCTAATTCTAGGTCACG
Source organism: Pachydiplax longipennis (assembly GCA_036926295.1). Taxonomy (NCBI): domain Eukaryota; kingdom Metazoa; phylum Arthropoda; class Insecta; order Odonata; family Libellulidae; genus Pachydiplax; species Pachydiplax longipennis. The sequence continues at coordinate 2,786,716 of JAVFKF010000024.1, read as the reverse complement.
GTGAGTAAACACTTTTGACTGCGAATCTATTTAGCAAGAGTTCTTTCTCTATGAAGGGAAAGGAAAATGAAGGAGATCGAGCTCGGTTTTTCTATTAGATAAAGGAAAGAAAAGCTATAACGAAGTGTTTCATGAATTTTGCAGGAGAAAATATTCGATTTTTGTCTGAATACATTAAAATCCAGCCTTTGACAACCTAACTGGGTTGTATAATGTTGATTGCCTTTTCTTCATATCTCCGCGAGCCCCTTCCTGTCATTTTTCATTTAGCGATGAAGCAATTTCTACGGCAATTAGAAAGAACAACTTGAGGACGATTGTATATGTAACAGAGCGGTCTCATCATATGTTTCGGGACTGGTTGCTTATAATCACAAAATTATACAAATTATACGTCTTTTTGCCCTATTTCCCGCAATTTCAAATTAAAAATGATATTACATGATTAGAGAAAGTCTTAATTCGATTTCCTTTCTCTTAGGATAAGTCTTGATTTCGTTATTTATAATTTAATTGTGGTAAATAAAAGAAGTCTGCAATCGATAAAAACCTATTTTATGGGAGCGAGTTGTTTATAGTCGAACTGAGGATGCCAAACAATATCGTTATGTCCTCTAATGAATTACGTTACTTTGTAATTCTATATCGTCGGGAAGTACATGATATTAATTTTCAAAAATTACTTCCATGTATTTCTTACGGGAATAACTGACATAGGATGCATTAAGACATAAATATATACACTTCGGTGATTTTTATATAAGATATATAAGTTTAACAATTAAGAAAGGAAGCAATTATGCTATAAATTAGATATAAGAAGAAGAGACGTTTAATAAATAAATAAATAAAGGAATAAATAAATAAAGGAATAAATAAATAAATACACACACGGCCACCCCAAGCGCTTTCCAATTATATTCTGTGCTTCTCTTTGCCGTGTCGCCCCTAAGTATTGGATGATCTCTCTGTTCCTTTGGTCTTCTTCTTGGTCTCTTCACATCTCTTGGTGTCCAGTTCAGAACCGCTCTTGTCCAACGGTTGTCGTTTCTTCTCGCCGCATGGCCTGCCCACATCCATTTCAGTGACCTTACTTTATCTATGATGTCTGTCATTCCTGTCTTCATCCTCACCCAGGTGTTGCGTTTCCTGTCTCTTCTTTTGATCCCAAGCATATACCTTTCCATACTTCTTTGCGTTCTTTGAAGTTGCTGGGTTATTGCAGCGTTTAACACCCATTTTTCACTACTATTGGTGAACTCTGGTAGAACACATGGTTGAAGACTTTCCTCTTCAAGACCATTTGCATTTGTGACTTCAGAATATGTACATTTCTTCCGAAGGCACTCCAGCCGAGTTTAATTCTTCTGTTTATTTCGTTAGGGCCCTTCTGGAATCCTGTTTGCTCTCTAGGCTGGGCAGATGATAGAGTAATATTTATCCTTTCAGCTATTATCCTCATGAATGTTTTGTAAACAACAGGAAGGAGACTGATGGGGCGGTAATTCTTCAGCTCTTCCTTGCTTCCTTTCTTGTGCAAAAGGACTTTCTTGCATGAGTCCAGTCCTGGGGGATTCTTCCTTGTTTCAGGCAAGTTGTGAATAACTGCGCTAAAACGTGTGCAACTTCTGTTCCATCAAGTTTTAAATATTCTTCCAACACTCCATCTATGCCTCCTGCTTTTCCAATAAAAGAAATCTGATAAATATATTTCTTGGAATGATTTGAATTCGATTTTTAAATGTATTTATTGGCTTGCTCGATCTAGAATATTGGGAGAGTGACATAACGGAGTTGTGCGATTTTCTACCTTATTAACATCTCAACGACAAAATACTTTGCCCTCACAATGAGCGAGTCATTGAACACTTTTCTATGAATTCGTATATTAGCTAATTTTTCCTCAAAAGTTATTTTATTATCTCTCATGATTTGATTCACTTTGATTTCATGAGTACGCAATGAATAAGGAAATTCAATTTCGTCCGCTATTTATAGCCCTACGCGTGATTTTGACAAAATATTTCCTTCGATTTATTGGAATAATTCTGTCTGATGACATTGATCGGTTCGTTATTATACCGTAAATAACATCTGTTGCTTGGTTCATAATATGTCACATTATTTTCCTTTTAACCAGTCCTACTGTCAGCTAAAATTCTTCATATAGTTGAGAATAGTAGCCAAAGAAATAGGCTTAAAAGATTTGAAGAATGAAAATGGTTGTTATCCATTAGTAGTCAAAAATTATAAATCCCGAGTTTATACTGTCAAACAAACATTTTATAATCTATGGCTTCTCAAATAAAACCAACTTAAAAGTAAAATGTCTTGCATCTTTGGTGAATAGAAGTCTGTATTGAACTTTTTTCCTGACAAAGCATTGTTTGATTGGATTGAAAATTTGAATGTTCGTTCAGGAATATCTCAGTCTCAAAGTCTTCTTCATATTATGACAAAATTTAGCTATTTATAATGTAAAACTAAATTATGTGATGGGAGAAAAAACTATTTGGAAATTCCTTTCATGTGGTTATTTTATATCTCTAACGAAAACGATCGATTAAAATAGATTTTAAGAGCGATTCTTTGAGAATTTGGAAAAACATTGCAAGAAGAAGTTTATTCCCCTACTTAAGGCTGAAATAGTGTGTTTTATATTATAATCACCTTTTTGTATATATTGTCAAATATTGTCAGTAACTTGTGTAAGAAATGTATTGAAGCAATTTTCAAAAACGATTTTCATGCAATTTATTAGAGAGCCAATAGTCATATCGATATTTCTTTACCCTAATTATCATAAGTTTGATTCTGGACGATCCGAAAATACTTTCACAAGAATTACATGTGAATTTCATTTTGATTGATTGCAAAATATTTTTATTTTGTAGAGTTAAATCAGAAATAATGGTCCTAAGAAATTAAGACAAGTACCAAAAGAAAGGAAACTACACAAAGATTCTTATTTTCAATGCAGAATCGTTCTGTAATATATGGAACAATAAAACAAACTATTTTGGTCGTGTAATATCGTTTTTGATTCGAAATTACAAGAATTTGGAAAAATGAAGAAAGATTTGTATGATTATTATGGTATAAACAACCCGTCGCCTTGACGACTGATCTTATTGAAGAGGAAGTAATTCTTTGTGCTTCTGATATTTACAATTTATTAAATACCCATCAAATGCTCCAGTGAATAATATCTTATTGATATTTCAAATAAGAAATATTTTGCTTTTATGCACTTACTTTTCACTCATTCTGGCTGATCAGATACATAGAGTAATGAATCTATGTCTCCACATAAGTTGCGATAGGTTCCGCCTTCTTTTGCCGAGAGAGTCAAAGTTTACATTCTTTCTATCATTGATAACATCCATGATGCTCTTCTTATTTTTAATGTTCTTGTTTTCTTTTATGTGGTAATTTATTTGTTTTCCTGTTTGTTATTATATTCAGTGTCATGGTTGCGCTTGAATCTAATAAATTAATCAAATAAAGTAATTAATTTTAGGACAATTCTGACTGCGTCCACATTTCGTTTGTTTCTTCGGCAAATGGTTTGTATTTCAGAATATTTTCTTTTTGCTTGGCTTTTTTCTCGTTTGCGATGGAGATGTCTATTAAATATGTTGTTTTTTCCAGTGTTATCCGAAGAATTAAATCAGGCCTATCGTTTGGTCGCGATCGAATTTTTAAGATACTTCTATCCGTATTAATTTTATCATTATTATTTTAGTAGTTATAGTTGTTTTTATACGGCGAAGTGAAGCCAAAATGAATTTTCTTCCACATAACCTCTGATGTTTGAATGATTTAAGAGATGAGAAACAGTCGAAGGAAAATAAACAGGCAAACTTTGGATCATAGATATATAGATATAGATGCAAAATCATAGATATAGATGCAAAAAAGAAATATTTGGTTTGTAGAGGAAAATTCCTCTCACAAAGAATGGACAAGGAATTAAATAATAGGAACAGTAAGTTACGATGCCAACCTAAGAAAGAGGTCGTTTCCACAGTTGGTCAAGCCAAGCCAAGCTTGCTTTTTCTGGAACATCGTAATGCTTTCAGTGTGACACTTGGAGTCACAAGGTGCGCACGACTGCAATCCATCGGTATGTATATCATTCATTTTTTATTACAAAATATACCTCTTTTTCCGTCTTAAGCTTAGACATCTGTATTATAAACCCGCTTAAGATGCCATTCCGATCCCTTTCACGCAAAACTCCCACTAAGACGCTGATTCACTCTAGCCAATCGTTCGCCTTATTTTGTTACATAATCTCACACTTTGCCTAGAACAATATCGAATTAACCAAAAAGAGAGTAGTCTTCAAAAATTAAATACAATGCAAACAGCATTTTGCAATATACGCTTTTTAAGTTTTCTCATGGTATCCCAAAAAATGTCTTACCTGTACCTTAGAACAAGTCGTGCGTTTAAAAATCTGAAAAACTATGGAGAATCACAGTCTTCCTTCAGCTGGTACCTAACCATAATCAGCCAAACATACTAACGTACTCATACCCAATGGGCCACAATAAATTCTTCTCAGCAAGATCTCAATCTTATGGGTCGAACATGTTATAGGAGTATGTGGAAATGCGGAATTTATTCATTTAATTGTATTCTATCTTTGAATATGTATGTACTCTATATGGATTATTTTTTCCACTGTATGTTTATCTTTTTGCTAACAAGAAAAATTAAACTTATCATATAATATCTCGTACATATATTCAAAATTAATACAGATTCGTTTCCATAGTGTGATTGATTTAAGAACGGATAAGAACCAATCATCAGTAATATGAGTAGTAATATAAAAACGTACTATAATAATCGTAACATTATTTTCGGCGTTCCAAAGATATAAATAAAATTTTCCCAACGTACCTCAGCTCAGTGCATTTTAGACTTAATATTACGACCTTTTTTCTATGAAAGCAAACGATTATAAGATTGCTTCAGACGATCCGAGGATTAAATAATAGAACGTAAGTCAAGTCAGTATTTCCTAGAACGGTAACAACGAGCAGTAGCTCAATCGTTCGGTGTTTACACCCCCTGCCAAACTCCAAAAGATGACTTGCAGGGTATTTATTTAGATGAGGATGTCAGTAACTCCCGTGAAAAATACAAGAAAGGAATTTTCTAACATTAATATCACACCCATCTCTATAAAATAGAATTATGTCATTTATAATGGAGGCCAGTTGATTATTTGACATCGATTTTTTTGCCAAACGTATCACTCTAGAATTGTTTCACCATCACGCGAAGCCTTTCTAAATCTTACTTCACGAAGATCATCACTAAAAATCCATTCGTTATGAAAGTGAAGAGGAATTGGTAACAAATTTGAGTGCTCTTCGCAATTCGATAAAATATACGGTTCAATATGACGGAAGCAATATTATCATACAATTTACAAACATCCAAAAGCATGCACTAACAATTTGTGTACTTCATAGCATACAACAAATCATAGATTAAAATATAACGAAACCATATAAGTACAAATTGAATATTCATATTATACATCTACACATTTTGCGTTATCAAAACCAAAGGATACAGATTATTATAAAGGATATTTTAGGACATAATCAATCCTTCAAAACATCATTCAATTGTATTCCACGAATAAATTGATTATAAAATTAGTTTGAAACGTTTTTCACTGTCTCCCTCGTAATAACGCGGTTTTTCAATAACGCGGAATCATTATTTACATGTCAATTCGCAAGTAAATGATTAGAGCTACGCCATGTATACTATATGTAAGCGATGTTGTGTTTTGGATCGCCGGTGAGGAGTCCAAATTATTTCAACACGAGAAATGGATAATCTACGACCTTTTATGATTTCCTCGAATTAGATTGACGCGGCAATAAGCTTTTTTAGAATCAGAATTAACGCCCATAAAATATGAAGCATCGTTTGGAAATCGATGGCAGCGACAGCTCGATTCGATTGATCGATTGCTTTTTGTTCGATAGAAAGTTTTCATACGCAGCCGTTGCAGAGGTCTCAAACCAATCGAAATATTATTGGCGAACGTATTGGTTTCAGATAATGATATTTCCCAGTCGATTATTTTCGCGTATCGTTCTTGGAAAAAATGAATTGACTGGTTCTAGCATCTATTTCTCTGATCTTTCTCGCGGTATCAGAGCGGCCTATATAACATGGAGGGCGCATAATATCGGCTACATCTTCTATGAACGTACTCTGTCTGAATTTATCTAGTAGAATTGAATCTCTGATTGAGCCATCTTTCTTCTAAAGATTCCCATCCTACCTCCTGAAGCATCTGAGTAACGCCGATTTATCATAGAAATTTAAACGTATTGACTTTCGTTGTGCCTTTTCTATCTCCCAAATGCCACTTTATCATCGCCTTCTCTTTCGACACCCCACACTGTATACACATGGTGCTCCAAGTTAAGTTAGTCCTAAGGGTTTTTCCAACATATTTTACCGAATCGACTGTTCGGTATTTTGCAATATTTCAATTAAGTGTTTTCTTTTCGATTCCTTGTAGCACTATCTGTAGTTGTCTGCTCAACTTTTTTACTTTCAAGTTGATTTTGTTTATTAAAAAAAAGGTGCTCTCTTTGGTCAAAAGCTATCTTTTCTATTCCTATCCTTCTTTCTCATGCTACCTTAGGAAACTTGTTTCTGTATTTATAGATCAGATACATCAATCGCCCTTTCGGAGTTTGCTCGACATCTGTCTTACTACACAGAAAACGACCAAATTCACCGAAAAAATTCGTTCTGAGTAAACTATCCTATATTAGATCTATATTAGTTTAGATAAACTATCTTATATTAGAGGTACGGCACCCTCATTAGTTATTCACTGTATTTCTATTTATATAAATTCACTTTCCTATTTTTTATATAGCTTTTGGTTCATATTTTCCTTTCATTGTAAGTGCAACTCTCAAAATTAAACACACTAAACTAGTGATTATTAACCAGGTTCATTTAAGTCTTCGTGTTGACATCCGTAATGTTCAAACCAACGTCATCAGTCTTCATTAATATCATCATTGTCTCTGCTGTTATTACTGAGATTGCTCATCCGAAGATCGATTCTCCACTCATTATTCTTAATTTAACTCTCATCTAATCTGCTTCTATAATTCCACCTTTTCACTATTGTTCATCAGTGCGGCTTACATTCTTATACCACCTTTTAAGATCCATCGTCTTTTCATTCATCTTATGACTTTAGCATCTTACGTACCGCTATATTTGATTTCAGAATAAATCAAAAGGTCCGTCTCATCATATGTAATCTCTTTTCATTCAGGAAAAATTTCTCCAGATTAAAAGATCCGCCGCACTATTCTTACGGAACTTCAGAAGTACATAGTAATAATTATTTTTAGTTCATTATAGTGCATGGAACTAGATGAAACAGCTCGCAAGAAGTATTTTTCGGTAAAATATGTCTCAATTATTATCTTGAGAAGTTAGCTGGAAGAAAGAATAAAATGCCACCATCTCCTTTGGATTGTTTATTAGTTACATATTATTCTTCATTTCGACTATAGCATCGCATTAGACAAAAATTAATTTGACGTTCAATCCTTCCTGTGAATTCGATATTTCTTCGAATAAATATACTAACAAATGTGGAATTAAGAAGTAGAATTATATGCAGTGGTAATTCGACTTAAGAACCGCTGAAAATACCAACTCCATTATGATTACGGTGCTCTCGAGTAGTAAATGTGAGAAGAGTGATTTGTCCACTGTAGAAAAGGAGTAAATTGTGGCATCCAAACCAAGACGTTAAGCCATCATTTTAAGAGAGTGCAGATAAAGCGACAGTCTTCTCTATCCTTTTCCATTGAAGAAACCAGGAGAATCATTATAGGATTAAGAATAAATATTTTGAAAATATTAATTGTAAACAATTTACAAGTAAATTATAATTGATGAAAATTATTATTTTATAGTATAGAAACATAATTAATTTTCAAAATATCCGAGAGGGATTAATTAATTTAACTTAAGATAAAGTGTAAAAGTGGGAATTTTGTGAGCTACGACTACGGAACGAATTAAATTCGTATTTGTTGAGACAGTTCAGTTGGGTTTATAATCTTATTAATCATAAAACTAGATTTAGATAGAATATATCAGAAATTGCATTTATGGTCCTGATGGGCTATTCTTTCTCTTTTTTTACTTCATTACTGCTTATATTGAAACTTATACAGCTAATATAATCACAATTTGGATTTTAATTTATTTCTCCCACTTGCAAACTGCTAAAGTGACTATCTGAACCTTATTATGATGATTATTATATTTATTACTATATTCAAGAAGAAAGCAAGAGATTGCTGTGGAGCGAAGGAGATTATCGAAGGGATATAAATGAAACGGATATATAATGAAAGTACATAGCAAAGAAATTACAAGCGATTTATACAATTTCCACATTAATTTATTTTTATTTATTCACTAACATGTTTAGAATTCAAACAGGAACAGAAACAGAAAACGTCACGATAGTAAAGAACACGTTACCATAACAAGGAAAATAAACAGAAAACATGCATTGAGGTCATTAATATTGGTAGTAAATGGCGAATAAGTGACACCTCTAATATTGCAAAAATAAAAAGGAATTCCATCGTTTTTACGATCGAGTATTTAGTTTCTCCTTTTAAAGAACCGCAACCGATCTGTTTTACCCTTTTTTGAAAAACAGCTGAGGCACAACCGAAGGGGGAGTTCGCACCACAACGCCAAAAGTGAAATTAATGTTGTGTTTCTTGGTAACGCTTTCTTCTTTCTTTTTATCCTTTCAAGCTTGTCCCGGGTTTGATGCCAGATTTTTTCTTCAACTTAATGTTTAAAGTAACGATGTGTCTAGAAAGGTTTGACAGCTGTTGTTGATTGACTACTCCGTATTTAAAATTATGAAATTGTTCTGGTATAGATGAGTATGGACATACATGGGTGGTCTGAAAAGTTTCCGACATTTCGCCATTTCTCGACATTTTTTCTGAAAATTTTCTGAAGATTTCTATAATTATGATACAGGACATATATATGTCCTATAAACTGTAGAAATTAGTTGTATGAGACGCCATTGGAAAATACGTGCATAAAGTGTTCTTAATTTACACACATATTACCATCAAGGAACAAGTTAAATTTTTTATTTAAAAACACTATTAAACAACTTGGATTTTAAAAAGGGGAAAATATATCTTTGTGTTCGTTCATTATTTTGTACTCATGTCGCTCAAAACAAAATATATTTCAAACTTCGTTATATTATTTAGAGTTAATAATATTCTGTAAGCCGAATGCTAACGGGGAAGATGCCTAAGTGTAAGCTTTCACGAAAATATGTTTTTTGGAAAATCTGATAACTTAAATTATACAAAATGCGTTTTATATCACTCGTTCTTTATCTCTACCATTATTCCCTATTTCCATTCCAAAGCTATAGCGACCCAAACAAAAGCATCTCCTATATAAGTATACATGGGGAACACCCTCATGCTATTCATTTTCCTTTATCTATCCCATTCTAGTCCTTGTATACATACCTCCTCTTCATACCGATTTATTTGATCACGCACTCACATTTCGTTTGAGCAATTATTTCCTACTTGTAATCGTAGTTAAGATAAGATCAGTTCGCTTTCACCAAAATTCGTTCACGCGCCAGAGAAAGCCTCGCGTGCCTCTTCCGCTTTTCTCTTTCCTCATTTTGCCCACTTTTGTCTTCCATTTCGTCAATATTGAACACATTTTTCGTGTATTATCGCGAAAGAAAAGATATTTGATATCGGCTTTTAAATTAATTCAATCGCTGATATGCTGCTAAGAGAGAACCTAAGTTCCCTTTGTCATCATTCTCGCAAATTCGAAATTATATTTACGATTCAAATATAAATCTTCATTCATTATTCTTTCTTTTGGTACTCACCTCGATTTTGTATAACCATTATCTCTGATATAGCCATAGAAAGAAAGTAGATCAAAATAAACTTTACATGCATTTCTAATGAGAATATTTTCGAGTCGTTTTTGCCTACGGTACTTAGAGCATAAACTACGGATTATTAATAGTCCATTGGTCTTCTACGAATGTCTAAATTCCTTCTCGTCGGAAATTTACCTGAAATTTCTCCGAATTACTTTATTTCACGAATGTCTGCGAGCGTTGGATGAGATATGATGCTTGTAACGGAACATTTTCAACTCATTCTCTACAAATTCAGTGAAAAGTATCTTTATATAGTAATAATGACCTTTGATGACACAGAAAAGAAGTCGATTCAGGTAAATGAACACTCATTTGCTACGGCGTTAAACTAACGAACCAGCGCATGTCTAATCCTCTTTATAATATTTTAAAACATCCATTTTAGGTGGGATTTTCTCCCTTCTCAATTCACCAATACGTATAAATGAATGACCATTTGAAAAGAAACGTTTCCCGGTTTCTAAAAATAGACTAATGATAAATGTATGTACCATTTGGTCAAAAAATCGAGTTAATATTTGAATCGTCGTGTTTCGTCCTGGATGTGTAAACATCGGGGTTGCTATATACCGAATTTTTTTGTTTACTTACTTACGTTTGTAAATAGTTTTTATCATCGGACAGTAATATTTATTCTCAGTCTTAAAATGATTGAAATAGTTTTCGCAAGCAATATAATAGTCTCCATGAACGAAAACCTCGACGTCGTACGCAACTATAAAATATTTTACGAAAGAGTAAAAAAAAATCTCTCACCAGTAGTATCCTCACTCTCTCTCTCTCCACTCTTCTTCATTTACCCTTTGAACTACTTTCCTAATGGATCGCCAAAAATGAATTCTTGAATCGACTGGCATCTGTTTCTCTGGTATGAGAGAGGCAACAAGGGGGGCGTATAATATCGGCTTCTAAGAACGTACTCTCTCTGAATTTATTGAGTAAATATGGAAAAGGGAAGAACAAGACTTATACTATATCACAAAAATGTTTATTTGTTAAGCAACCTAGGTTTCGATTCAGTCCCAGTTATTGAGTAAATTAAATTTTTTATTGAACCTTCTAAAGATTTCCATCTGAAGTGTAACGCCCACAGCAATTCTTTAAAAACCGTATTTCCTCTGCAATTCAGTCTAAACGCGTACTCAAGATGTCGCTTATTTGACTTCTGGAGTTAATTTCGGCGCTTAAATTTTCGGCATGATTTACTTAATAATAGAAATCAACAGAGGAAGTTTAAACGAAATAATACAGCAGAGTAAGGACAATATTTATTGTTTCAATGAATAGTAACTCTTCTAAATTCCTAGAAATGTCAAGATCTCTGAAAGATCCTCTGTGAATATGGATGTTTTTGATGGATGCTCAGTGAACGGACAAGAAAATAATCATCTTCTGTTCAATCAATTTGAATCGCACGAGTAAGAGTTGCTAATGGGGAATCGGAATGAGCAGAGTTAGGGAGGGGAGTAAGTCAAGGTTGTCCTTTATCTCTTTTTAACTTATATGCAGAAGAAATGATCAAAGAAGCTTGGGATAAAATAGATAAGGGAATAAAGGTTGGTGGGGAAGAAGTGAAGTCAGTAAGATATGCAGACGATAAAGCTATTGTGTGCGATTCTGAAAGGGGTTTGCAAATCCTAGAAAATGCACTAAACGATAAAGCAAAGAAGTTTGGGACGAAAAATCAATGTAAGAAAGACTAAAATTATGAAGTTTTCAAAGGGAGAGAATGCTAAGTTAACGATAAGGGTGGATGGGGTAGAACAAGTAGATCAGTTTTCATACTTGGGCAGCCTTCTTTCTAAGGATGGAAGATGTTCGACAGAAATTAGAAAAAGGATAGAATTAGCGAAAGTAGCTTTCATGAAACGAAGGGAACTGATGACAAAGGGACTTGATAAGGGAATCAGGAAGAGATTGGGAAATCCTTGGTGTGGAGTGTAATGTTGTACGGGTGTGAAACGTGGACGTTAAGAAAAGAGGATGTCAAAAGATTGGAGGCTTTTGAGGTGTGGGTATGGCGTAGAATGGAGAAAGTAAGTTGGGTCGATAGGAAAACGAACGAGGAGGTTCTAGAGATGGTTGGGGAGAAAAGAGTAATGATTGAAGTAATTAAAAATAGACAAAAGAAATTGGTGGGTCAAATATTGAGAGGAGAGGGATTATTGAAGTAAGGGAAGAATGCTAGGGAAAAGACAGAGGGGAAGACAAAGACAGAAGTTATTAGACAAATTAAGGGGTAGGATAAGTTACTGGGAATTGAAGGAGAGGGAATTAAATAGGGAATGTGGGGGCACATGAACCTACCGAAAGGTAGAACACTTTATATATGTTCTACATAAAATATAATGAAGAGAGCATGTGCAGCAGTGGCTGTTGGGGCAAAGAAAATAAAATGAGCAAAATTAATTCCAGACAGCATAGAGCGATGTAAGCAAGGTATCGAAGAAAAAGTGATACTTTTTTAATGAGCAAAATTAATTCCAGACAGCATAGAGCGATGTAAGCAAGGTATCGAAGAAAAAGTGATACTTTCAAGAAAATTGAGAATAAGTTTTGAGCAGAGAGTCTATCTTTTGAGAAATACTGTCCTTTTTGGTATAAAAATCTGCCTCATTTCATCCACTGTTACGTATTTTATTCATTTTGTTGTCATGAATTTTGAAGACGAGTATCTAAGGCAGTTTTCGACAAACTCGTGATTCAAAAGAGCCAAATATTAATAGTAAAACTATTGAAGTTTCCTTCGAGAGAATTTTTTTTAAACTTAAACTATGTAGATAGATACATCTTAATTGACTTAATTAGAGTACTTTTAGGCTGGCCTCAGTCTGATTGAGTTTCGCTGAGGTAGCCCTCCCAACTTTCCCATCCTCACTCTTATTTCTTAATAATAATAGTTTAATAATAGCTATTATTATTAAGAATTATTCACTCTTCTTTCGTCTATCACCTCTAGTTCAGCTTCTTTTCAAGTCCAAACCATCTCAACATACCAATCCTCGTCACTACACTTTTCACTCCACAAAGCTTCCTAAAATTAACTTAATAAACTTTACTTAAAGTTTTAAATCTTAGTTAAATTATAGGTAAATCGATTAAAACTTGATATCAAACTTAATATTGATATTATTTATTGATAGAATTAAACTATCCGTAAAATTAAATCATAACAATGGCCCTTGCATCTCCTTCGGGTTGGTATGATCTTGATATTAATTTACTCTATCCAATCCTCAATTCGACTTCTCTTGGGGAGCAGCAGCTGCGCTTTGACGACCACTGCCATGAGAAATGTATTCGCTACTTTTCCTTCCATTATGGAAGAGAAAAAACTTCCACCGAAAAAGTTTCTGAGAAAATAATGAATGCAAATCAAAATCCTTTAATTTTATTGATAACGCCAAAAAACGAAGTTATGCGCGTACGCACAAGAAGGCCTATCTCGTATAATATCACAATCTGATAAACAAGCAAAATTTTAAACCCTATCATGTTATCTAATGGTCTGGGTTGAGTTACAATGCTCATCATGCAGATCGTTCTGCTTCATACCTAAATGTGCATCAGCGTAGTGAATCTGCCATGGTTTATGTTTGCACCCATTAGTTATTCTCGTCCCTTATACTGAGGTCCTATTGTGTTCTTATTATGCTGAAGAATGCATATAGTTTATGCTGGTTGTCGTTATTTCTGAGTGCTAATTCGCGATATTGACTGTGAATCGCAGTTCTGGGAAATAAGCGATTTTGTGATTGACGAGGCAGTAAAAGGGATTGAATGAGCAGCATTGAACTCACCGTATCTTCACAGGATTCTAAGCGATGGACATCTTAAGAAAACGGCTGCTTATCGTAGTTGCCAATTTAGCCACTCTGTCGCTTGATTATTTCCTACTTTTAGCGATTCTTTTTCTGTGGTCTATCTTGGACATCTCGACCCCACTCTAAGTACTCTAAATATAACACGTTTGACTTAAACAAGGAATGGCTGATTTTGCACGCGTGCACCCTGGAAAAAGGAAGAATAGACTTCACGACGGGACCGGGAATCGAACCCGGATCATTGCCGGTCGGGTGCTCTGTCCGTTGAGCTATCTCGCCGGAATATTCTCTCAAGCTATTCGGGAGACTTTGTAGGCAAGGACGTTGCGATTGCGGCAGTCATGGAAGTGATGGTCCCCCCCTCAGATTTATAACAAAGGAATGGGTTAAGGGTCACGCTAAGGCCCTCTCCCGAATAGCTTGAGAGAATATTCCGGCGAGATAGCTCAACGGACAGAGCACCCGACCGGCAATGATCCGGGTTCGATTCCCGGTCCCGTCGGACATTTTTCAAGTCTACGTTTGACTTATTTTAAAATTAAATCATCAGTTGATAATCATTTTATCAAAATAGACTAAAATAATAAATTCACGACCTCGTGCAAATGCCTTTCTTCACTACTTTTCAGATTACATATTTATATTAAATGTTTAATTTGTGTGATTTTACAACTGATATTCCTTTTAAAGATGGGAGTTAAAGCTATTTCTTCCTTTAACTCCTTTTTGGCGATATCTTTTGTTTTGCTTTATCTCGGTCATTGGCATCGCTGCTGTTTGTCTTCACCTCATAAATTCACCACATTTGCATTCCGCCGCAACACCGACATTCTCATTTGTGTATTTCGTACTATTAGTGTAGTTAATGAGGTCATTTCCCCGTGGGAATCGAACCTGGGACCACTTTCACATAAGTCGAACGCTTCGAGAACTTTGCTGTGGAAACCGTCCTCAACGAAACGAGCCGCCCTACGGAATTGAAGACATTCTACTGGCGTATGTTTTATGGCTGCTTTCACTTTCTTTAAGTCAACATTTGCTGCAGATTTCCGCACGCGTGACACAACAACGGCACCTGCTTTACATCGAAAGCGAAAACACACTTATCCTTGATAGAGTGCGAAGATGACGTAATTCTCTTTCTAATAAAAGATCATAATTGAAAAAGTAAGCAATAGAATCGAAAAGTGTCACTGCGAAGGTGGATTTGCGTGCCAAGGTCATTTAAGGAAGAATTGCTAATTTGACTGCTAGATTGGACCGAGAAAATGAATTGCTATTGAAAATACAAAACCTGTAAAATTAAACTCCCATTGCTTCATTATGAATGACTTTTGAATATTTCTTCATAAGATACTGTGATTTTAAAGTCTTTTCACTTTAGCTTCGTGCCTCAAAAACTGATAAAATGAATGGTGATAAGTGATGGTATATTCAACAGTACGAAATAAACTGTTGTCAATATAAATATTGAAAAATATATCTGAAAGATTCCTACGGTGTCTTAGGCGTTTTGCTCCGAAACTCATGGCTGATGCAACGAAGCGGTGAATCTATTATAAAACACATTTTAAAATTTCAAACTATCATCAGCCTGTTTTTTATGAATAATATTTAAATGTATTCACGTCTACTTTAATAAAAATATTTATCTCAATGTTT
This sequence comes from Pachydiplax longipennis, assembly GCA_036926295.1. Classification (NCBI taxonomy): domain Eukaryota; kingdom Metazoa; phylum Arthropoda; class Insecta; order Odonata; family Libellulidae; genus Pachydiplax; species Pachydiplax longipennis. The sequence goes on along the minus strand of JAVFKF010000024.1, from coordinate 2,771,185 downwards.
TTCACAGAATAAGAGCTAGAAATTTAAACTTAAAGTAACAGGAATAATACACATCTCTAGTGCACTATATCGCCAATTTTCTGTTTAATGGAATTTGTTCAATTCTGTGAAAAATAAATTCCGATGAAATTCTGCAATTTCTTTCCGTCATGCGATCGCTCTTTTCCGAGTGGATACATTTCTGAAATATAAATCAATTTAATAAGACCTCATTGAGGTAGGAGTACATATTAGAGAGTGGAAGGAGTCTGTATGGACATTGTACCATATTCTCTAATACGTTTTGCAAGTCGTGTTGGGCTAATGACGCGATAGATGGTCATCACACACGCTTACAATAGTTATCAATTGCTTAATAATATGCATATATATCGATATTCAAACTGTCTTTTTATTTATCGTAATATACTGAATGATTTCCTACCAAAAGAATGCTCACTGTGACGTAAAAACTGAATCAAACAATTAAACGTTTCAGTTAAGGCAACTTTTCTCTTTTAGACGAGACTCTTACATGAACTGGAACACGTATTCAAGTGACCGCTCACTGTTCTCCATTATGAAATTCGAACGAGCACTTGTGGATGAGCATCTCTGAATGAAGATTTCCATCTCCTTTGAGGAAATATACAGCAATTCTTTCAATTTGACAAAATTTACCACCGTCTACTTAATCTTTCTCTATGAGAAAACTACATCTAAATATGTACCCTGCAAGCCGCCTTTCGGCGTTTGGCAGGGGGTGCAAGCACCATGACTCTATTTGCCTAGTCGATTATTTTCGCGTATTGTTCTCGGAAAAAAAGAATTCTTGAATCGACTGGTTTTAGCATCTATTTCTCTGATCTTTCTCGCTGTATCAGAACGGCCTATATAGCAAGGAGGGCGCATAATATCGGCTACATCTTCTAATAACGTGCTCTGTCTGAATTTATCTTGTAATTTAAATCTCTGATTGAGCCTTCTTTCTTCTAAAGATTCCCATCCTGCCTCCTGAAGCATCCGAGTAACACTTACCGATTTATCATAGCAATTTTTTACAAAGCGTATTGCCTTTCTTTGTACCTTTTCTATCTCGCGAATACAACACTTTTCAGCAGGGTCCCATACACTGCATGCGTACTCGAGGTGAGGCCTAACTAGCGCAAAGTAACATCGCACGCGGACTTTTTCTTCGCTTCTACCGACTATTCTTTTGACGAAGCCTAGTTTCTTAAGAGCTCGCCCACATATGTTATGGATGTGGGTACCCCAAGTTAAGTTATTCGTGAGGGTTATTCCGAGATATTTTACCGAATCGACAGTTGATAATGTTTTCCCTCGAAGGCTATATGAATTATGATTGGCAAAGGATTTTATTTCGAAAAAATTAACTACTGAACATTTATCTACGTTGAGCTCCAATTGCCAGTCGTCGCACCATTTTACTATTTTATCTAAGTCATTCGACAGGCTTAATCTATCGTCTTTACTTTTTATTTCTATGTAAATAACCGTGTCGTCCGCAAATATTCTAACGTTACTATCGGTGTGTTTATTAAGGTCGTTGATGTATGTTAAGAATAATAATGGCCCGATTACGCTTCCTTGTGGGACGCCTGAGGTCACTATGACTAGGTTGGAGCTAATACCATCTAATACTACTCGTTGTTCTCTATCGGACAGGAAGTCTTTTATCCAACTTATTACTTGTTCGTTGATGCCTGCAAGTTTTAATTTGTACAACAATTTACGATGTGGGACTTTATCGAACACTTTCCGAAAATCCAAAAATATTGCATCGACTTGTCTTTTACTTTCGGCCGATTTCAAGATATCGTGAATTAATAACGCTAACTGTGACTCGCAGGATCGTGTCTTAAGAAAACCATGTTGATTCTTAACTATGAATTTAGAGGTTTCGAGAAAACCTATTAAGGAACTAGTAATTATGTGTTCCATTATTTTACCACTCAATGAAGTTAACGAAATGGGCCTATAATTCGATGGATCATCTTTTACGCCGCTTTTAAAAATTGGGGTGACATTTGCAATTTTCCAATCTTTCGGGACCTTACCTTCGCTCATAGATTTTTCAAAGATTACTTTAAGAAAACTAAAAATACATAAAAAGATTATTCTTTAAGACTATGAGATTTACGTCGAAAAAGAATCTCGCTGTTCTCGTGTTTACTTACTTACATAGATACTTGATATTTCAGCTGATTTTTCATCCAACATGTGGGGAATAAGTGAGGAATGATTTAAATAATGAGAACCTGACGAATAAAAATATTTGTATTATTGTACACAAACGTTTTTTTATATCCAAGACTATAAAATTGATTTACCGTATGATATTGTAAATAAGGATGTGGAAGTTGACTCAGTAGAACAATCTGATGAAGCAGCTTGAATTGCAAACTAATGAGTTCATTCAATGTGATAAGTCGGCGGCACGCGCTGGAGAAAGCAGTTCACGAAAAAGGGAAACCGAAGAGATATCGATCTCAGTGGCGGAAAAGAATTCTTCACAGCTCAAGACAAATCTTCACAGCTTCTTTATCGTGGGATCAATCTCATTCTCATAAATTTTACATTATTCAGTAAAACCTGGTGAAGACGTTTTTCAGGAAAAGCGGAAATAAAAACAGCGTGATGGAGACGTACGATTATTTGTATTTACAGTAAATTCAGAAAAGCGAACCGCAGTTATAACAGGCGTATTACAAATATCACATCAGAAGAAAAGGGCTTTCCATCTCTGTTAATTTTAAATAAAAGTTAACACTCTCGAAACAATTTAGATTCTTATATAGTTTCAATTTATTTGCCTCAGCTGTTTAGTTGTTTATGGAAATATCTCGAGCTATTGTTGTAACACTGGTTGGCCTCATTTATGTATGTTTTCTTACTGAGAGAGAGTTTTCCTTTGTTTTTCTTTTCAGAAATTCGCAAACTACAAAGAAGCTATTTTACCGGATAGACAATTAGTGAAGAATTATATAAAGAATTCGATTGATTGGCTTCTGCGTCTTTTGTTTACCAGAAAGAGTATTGAGCTGCGAAACCAAGGAGAATGTTACTTTCATATATGAAAAATATTAATATTTATGTGAAAAAGAAACGCTATCGATGGCGCCTAAAGAAAATATCGGAGTACTTAAGTAACTGGCATTTAAATAGGGCGAAAACTTCAATATCTGACGTATTCCTGAAAATAAATTAACCTGGAATAAAAAATTAATTATTAAATAAAGTAAAATTTATTTATTAAGGTTTTACATTGTTTCCCCTAGATCTGCCTGATAACCGAATTTTACTATAATTGGATTCCTTTAAGGTAAATATAAAATTAATTAAAATTTTTGCTCATCATTTTATTACTTCACTGTGATGATTTACATAAAAAATTTGTTTCGGTTTAAACTTTTACCCATTTTTGAACGAAAAGAATTTATACAAATGCTCTTCTATGAGATTTTGTGTAAATTATTCTACCAAGCGTCTTTTCATAAATAATAATTGTTTTTAAGTATATAAAAAGACGGTAGTTTACTTATTGGGATCGGATCGGGAACTGTATCGATATAATGTTGACATCGCCCCATCTAACAACATTTTTGAAAATTTTCTGCATCTTCCATTAATCTAACATTTCACATTACTGTGGGTGGCTGGGAAAACGTTGGCCCAGATTTTGTGGTCGTTCAACTGGTCAAATCTAATTTTAAATAGCCCTGAACTACGGAAAGGCCCTCGTGAAAGGCCTCAATGGAGGAGAAAGTAGGATGACTCTGCTATTCTTTGTGTTTTCCACAGGTGAAACGAAAGAATGTATGTGACGCAATTCGCTAAATCTTGAAATATTTCACTCACTTTTTACCTTCCCAATGTTACGCTTTCCTCAGCACACGTTTAAATGTTTCCATTTCTTTTTATTTCATGGACTAATGTTCAGTCCTGACTATGTTTTCAAACCACGATGAAACATTTTTCACACATTTACTGTTCTATGAGAAATTCGTTTATCAAGGATATTGTTGCGTGTTTTATGGGGTATTTATTTATTACGCACGTGTATTACATTTTCAAAAATTACATTGATTAGTTATAAAAAGAGTTGATGAAAATATTTTCCAAGAAGAAAATATATAGGTATTGTATATTTAAGAGCTTTCCAGATTTTAAAATCAAAGAGAATTCGTTATTGATTAATTGGAAATTAACTAAGTAATAAAATAATTTTAATTATAATTAATCCGCGAAGTAAATTATCAGTCCATTTATATATATATATAAGAGAGAGTTTTATTTCTTTTGTTTCCATATACATACAATGTATGCATACATTTGGTTGAATATGGGAATCATTATTGCTGCGTTTTAACTCAATACACCGAACATAATATAATACAAACCAACTACAATTTAAACCCACAGAAAATTTCCCATTCGTTATTCTTCACATTAAGATTGTCTTAACGATACACCTGTTTAATTGATCCTCTCATCAAGAAAATTCCAATAACATTAATAGTAACTAATAAGAGCTAATAATAATAATTAATACTAGCATTTTCTTCGAAGGAAGCAGATTTCTCCTTGAAATTTTTAAGGAGTATTTTAGTATCTAGGAATAGTGGAAAATTAAATTTTAAAATTCTACTGGATTACATTATTTTACTACCGGTCTCAAACAGACTTAATTCGTCACCAGACCAGATGATGAACTGAGTCTGTTCAAAGGCAATTTTACATTGTGAAAATAACTTCTCCAGGAAGTTAAGGTTTCATCTATAGATTTTGCATCGGATTGTTATATTATGTATTATTTTATTTCAGAAATATTTCCGACATTTTCACGAGAGAAGTGCTATTGTATGGATCATTCTCACTTTAATGCCATTTCCGTCGTTTTTTTGCGTTGAGAAAAACAGGAAATCTAGCTAAGAAATGCTAAAACATCGTGAGTCAAATATACATAATCATAGGCCATTTATATGGGATTTCGGAAAGGAGCTATACTGGGTGTGGAATTTCGCCCGAGAAATATGCACTTTCCCCTTAACAAAGAATTGGTGTCCAATAAAGTAAATGCTAATACACGGCCTGACGGAGATGAAGCATATCTGAAACCGGTTCCATTAAAAGGTCTGTCAAAGAAAGATGAAAAAGTCCTCTCTCTCACAAGAGACTGTGAACTGCTTTGCCCTGGAGCAATCGAATTCACTTTCCCAATTCGCTTACAGAATGTGCTGCATTTTGATTAAAATAAAAGATGCTGCTTTTTTCACTACCATATACAATACCTCTAATCCCAACAATCTTCTAGTGGGCCATTTAAGATGAGTAGAATGGATGCTAAAGGTATCATCATTATTATTATTATACCACCGCAGTTAGTCGCTAGGATAGGTGGCGACGTCAACAACACATTTCATTGCAAAACAATATTACAAATTCTACGTATCAAATTACAGATCATTACTATTTCAAAACCCCGTCCATAAGCTCAAATATTTCAAAATCTACACACAATAAAATTTAAACAGCAATAACGTACAAAGAACAAATAGTAAAAATAAATTTACAACAACCACAAAAGAATCTGAATTTAACAGTTAACTGGAGAAATACCCAGAAACATAACATCTACAAATACAAAAGATGTGTATAAACATTACATTCTCTTAAAAAGAGCGTGTTAAATTATGAAATCTTATCCATAGCGTCTTTCATACATAATAATTGAAACCTCACTGTTGTTGAAGATCTTTATTTTTGCTACTATTGCGGGAGGCGATATATGAAGATGGTAACAATAGGTTGTTGTATTCACAGGGCAATGATGGCATCCTCCCTGCTGCTCCTCGTACTCTTGTTGATGCCGTATGCTCATCCTCTACCTCCATTCTCACATCTGCTAGACGTGTTCGAGCCATCCAGATTCTATGGAGCCAAAATGGACGGCTTGGATGCACACTGCACCATGGACATGCAGACGTACGTGAGCGGCCTTATGTCCGGAGAATCGTGGGCAGTTAAGAGTGAGTTCCTCTCACGTTGAAACCAGTTAAAAACATCGATCATCCTATTCACAGAAAAACCAGAGTTTTCTTCTCTATTACATGATAAGACGCTCTGCTTTTCCAATCCACAGATTTAGCACTATCTAGAGCACTAATTAACAATCCAAATGGAAAAGTCGCGTAACAATTAGCGCACATATAATCATGGATATAATTTGATTAGTTATTACAGTTGAGTATTGAGGTTTAATTAAAGGAGTTCCAACGTATAAAAAGTTGTCACATTCGTCCTAATAATTTTGATTAATTTGCAGCACTCAATTTTATTCCGTGTCAATGCGATTATGATAAGAATTCGAGAAAAATAACATTATATATTTCTTAATACTTCACTACTTGTGTAAAACTCAATGACGAGGAATAGTCGTATTAGACGTTTGATTCGCTTCCCCTGTTTAAGGTTCACATGATAAACATATTCATAAAGACGCTCTGCTTAAAACTACAACCACTTCTCTCTTTTCGCTCTCATGTTTCGATTGACTAATTTTGGGAGAAAGAAGATCCCACTGTGGAAGCCCATCAAAGCAGATTTCATCTTAAACATGTCGAAGAAGTGCAGTGATTTGGGGAGCGTAGTGAGATTTGTGATCACTGACTTCAAGAAATTTGCTCTTTTGCCATAACTGCCTCTCTGATAGGAATTGCCTCATTTTAGAGTGACAGATATGAAGTATAAAACTAAACAATTTCTATTTATACAGATAAAAAAGCAAAGAATTTCTGTTTGTAGGAAAAGTGTACCATTCATCAAAGGCATGACGAGAAGGCAACCAGTTTTACAAAGACTCAAGATATCCGTGGTAAGAAATATAATGGAAAGAAAATTATGTAAAAAAAAGATAGGAAAGTTGAAAGGGGGATTCTCCTCAGATGAGGATAGCCGACGAGTCGTTAATTTGATTCTACCGGAGATTACAAATTATTAGCTCCTCGAATTTATTCTCAGTCAGTAAATTTATGTTTGCAGAGCTTATGTATATTCTCGTAAGAATACAAAAGTAATTCAGGTCCATATTAAAGTAATGGTTAGAATGTTTTATGAATAGGAGGCAATATTCAGAAATTTTAACATTTGCAGGGAATAATAGAGAAAGACCATTTAGTAGTTTCTTTTGATCGACTTCGCTATTTTGATAATACGCAGCTACTAAGACTTGGGTAAATCTATAACTTAAACTGTATTTTGCAAGACGTCTATCGGCGTGTGGCAGGGGGTGTACGTATCATAGTCTAATTTATGTAATACATCTTACAAGTATATCGAAAAAATACTTATTTAATTCCACGTCTCCTGTTGCTTAGCTATCTACAGTTTTTTTAAGGGTGGAATAATTCGAAATTTTTACTAAAGTTTACTTCACATTGAGAATCAATGGGCTGTTCAGCTGTTCTATGTTGTAATTTGATGTGAGGTCACCTAAACCTCTAGAAGTTGCAAAAACACGTATATATGAAATTTCCTCTCCTTACGATTAATTCTTATCTGTAACATTCGTCCCAGTTTCGATCTCATGCGAGTCAAAACGAAATAAAAGCAAGTGGAGATCATTTTAATAGTTTTCAGACTTTATTTCTATAGAAAATTTTTTATTTAAAAGAATCATCGCACAAGTTTCATAATAAGTATGTTTAATCAAGACTCATATTAACACCTTCGGTGTAATAATTTTCTTGGTTAAGAGTTAAGGGACACTTTAGTTAGAAATGTTTCATTTGTTATTAATCTTACGCATCCAAATTTTAAGACAAATATCCTATTAACATAGAAATATAAAAGGTCATAAAATTTTAATAATACTTATGGAGTAACTTTAAGATCTTTATAGTGAAAATTAATTGAGTTTAGTTGGTTATTACATGTATTTTTTAAAGATGTTTGAAAGTTATTTTCAAAAAGTTATGCTCTTACTTATAAATTTCATAAAAGAGCATTTCACTTCCTTTTAAGAATCATCTTAGTGAGGACTGAGAAGATCAGATATCATAGACCAAAAACATATGAATGAAATATGATGAAATATTCATCTTATATAGAGGAATTCATTGAGATGGGATATTAATCTTTAAACTTTTAAAATACATCCAAGACGTAATTAATATGGCAGACAGTGATTTTTATTTCCCCGTTAAGAATCAAGGGGCTAATTTATATTATGTTACTATACAATTACTTTATATTTATACACTAGAGATTAAAGAAATCGAGATTGAAAATAAAGTAGATAAAAGCGGTTGACGATTGCTTGTTGAAAGTTAAATTTAAGTAATTTAAGTTATTGTAAAGTTACATAAGCGATGCTGAGGTCCAAAGTTTCTGCAAAATCCTTGATTTCCTTTTTTTATATATTTCTATAACGTTAAGAAGTTAAAATCCGATTTAACAACTGATATCCTCGGTCCGAACGACTGACGTATTTTCTTATTAAAGGCCAATTTTAACATTATTATTATGTTATTCTCCTCAATGTTTCATTTCCTCGACTTCAGTCTACTAATTACTCGCTGTTCAGGGAAACAGCGTCTTAAGCGGGAGCGTTTTAATCGGGTTTTACATTAAAATCCATTCAGCATCAGTTTGGGTTTTTCTTGGAAAGCGCTTTTGAACTGCACTAATCGCTTGTTCGTCTTAGCGCTCCATTGATTGAAGGAAATCGTTATATGAAACCAGACTCAAGCGACGCAGTGATTAAATCATAAGCGACATATTGGAGATGTTATATTTTTAATATTAAACATATTAAATAAGAGTAAATATTTCTGTTCCTTTTACGTAAGAAAACAAAAGTGAGAAGTTGTTTTGGCTCTTTCATCTTAAATTGGCGTTTTTCATCTTAAAACGAACAGAAATCTTGTTTAGTTTTATTAATTACCGTAGCTATAGATATCTAGAGTTCGCGAACTATTATTGTATAATATAAGTTGCCTTTCTATGCGAAGGAGAACTAATTTAATCGCTAAGTATTCTTAGTTAGAATGGTACTAATTTTATCTACACTTGACCCGATAAGTAATTTTTCGAATCATTTAAATTGAACCATTTCTTTCGAGAAAAAAGGGTTCCAACGCCCTAACGTGCAAAATCACCCATTTCTTGTTTAGAAAAAGGGCATTGAACTAACAAAAGCCTGTTGGAATACATAAATGAAAATGCTCAGAAAAGTACACACATATCTACAGAAATTTGCTTCATGTCATCTTTTTCGTCCACTCTTAACTTTCTTCCTAAACTAATCCTCCACTCAACGTGTTTCACTTTTATATGTTTTCTGATATTAATTAAATTTGATCTCTTATTTCGAAAGGAAGAAATGAAGTATGAATGAAAATATCTTACAGAGGTATCTCCAAAGAACATCATTATTTCAACTTCAATAATAATATTTTGCATTTGAAGAGGTGAATTGGTTGAAACTGCAGTTGGAAGTGAAAGGTAACTTTATATCTTAAATAGATAAACATTAAAAGGAGCATTTTTATTCGTCACGTTGACAAACGAATAATCTCAAATCGTAATCACAACATTTTTAAGGATCGATGAAATTATTCGTTAAGTGATATTGCACTTATATGCCATTCGTTCTAAACTTTTCATGAAATTGGATATTCGAATATGGAAAAGAAATATCTCGTACGTGTGCACGTATATAGCGATTGCGGGCAAAATGTCCATGGTATAAATGAATAAACAAGGAATCCCACGTCGAACGAATGAGGCGTCATTTAAACGTCAGTTTAAATAAGTTTATGGATTTATGTGATCAGATTAGAGAAAACGTAGCTAAATAATTGATTGTTATTTATGGCCTCGTAATATCGTGTTACACTCTCTTAATTTATTAAGCAAACGCATCCTAGCTGATAATCACTTTCACCGGATGAAAAATGAAAAATATTTTAATTTTACAAGAAAGAGCTGTTTCGATGCATCATCTGGTGATGTAATTACAGTTCTATTGACATATTCGGCGTGTTTACAATGCGCGCAAATGGACACTCATTTTTGATTAAAATTGATTCAAAATTCTCCGTTTAGACGAATACACATCCGTAAGATAGGGTTGATATGAAAGAGAGCTCATTCCAATTGATCAGTCGGAGTTATCCTGTTTGCGGTCCATTTCATTTTTTACATCCCTTTTCTCACGATGCGCCTTGAATTTAATTTTGTGGGAAGAAAATGAAAATATCGCGAAGTAGAGCTATCTTCTTCGGTACTGAACACTGGGATCAATTGAGTTCTTCCTTATCTCAGTGTGGAACAGCCTCAGTGTTGGAGAGATTTATCTCTGTGATGACCACTGCTGTTAAAAAATTCATTATTCGTGCTTAATTGTATTAGATAAAAATTGCTTCATTGCACAGGACCGAACAAATTAACAAGAAATCCGATCATTTATAAAAAATATTACGAGAAGGCAGTTTACACAACAAATAGTTGCCTTCCGAGCTATTACACCAAATGGTAGAAAACCCAAGAATCGCTTATACAAGAATTTCACCAGGAGAGCTTGAAATATTTGTCAAGAAGATTTCTGTTCGTTTAAAGGTGTAAATCGCTTATTATATAATGGCATATTATAAACCAAAGTGCCAAAACATCCTTACTTTTTGTTTTCCTACGCTAAAGAAATAGTACAATGCTTTCGTAACCCACATTTATCCCGAATTCACCTGAAAAGCATCTCCCAACATCCGTGATTGATATACCGGAAAATTCTTCCGAAAAAACAAAAGTTAAACATAATGAATGACTTCGAATATAGAGAGAGCCCCATTCCATCTCTTTGTGGATGCTAACCGTCCTCAAGATATATATCGTACATAATTCCGAGAAGGCGGTTTCAAACACCCCCTGCCATACGCCGAAAGATGGCTTGCAGACTATTTATGTAGATGTAGAGGGAACTAAAAAATTTAATTTTCTGCGGAAATCAGCTTAAAAATTTCCCGGATGTCGTTCACTAAAATCTGTAATCACGTGATTCAGCTCGTCAATGACAGTATCTTAATGGCGGGAATAGAATCTGACAACGAGCTTAAATTAAAATAAGTAAAGTTGTTCCACGATCACTATATTTCTACTGTATTTAATACGAGAAAATTTCAAGTAAAAATCATTTAATGTGATACTGGGAATGAATCCATAAGGGAATTTTCGCCCTTTACTCTTTTATCAGATCCTTATGATCTGCATTCATCCTCATTGAGTTGACTCCTCATCTTTCATAAAAATTTCGAGTAGAAAAATCGGAAAATGTGTTAAAAAAAAGGGAAATCAGAGTCCATGTGAATGCACACAAATTGAGAGAGGCTATAAAATAAGATGGGCGTGTGAGATCCGGTTTCTTCGCCTTTAAAACTGGTTCTATCCATCATTTCAGACTCATTTTGTTTAATCAAACGACTCTGACTTTTGATATCTTTTTCAGGGAAGAAATTGAAAACCACCGGAGGAATTAATTAAATCGAGAGGCTCACTCACTGTCTGTTCACATTTTCCCGATAATGTGTAAATCTCATTCATTTACTTTAATCTGCATTTAATGGGCTCGGGTGGATGGAAGCGGGGGGCTCACTTGAGAAGGATACTCAAATAATCCATCTATAATCCAACTGCAAATTGAATTACATTCAGATCCGCGTGGAGAGGCACAGTAGATTTTTAATTGGACATGTGACGTCAACAACTAAACATTATGACGTGTGAGCAACTTAGTGTTTGCCCTAAAACATGTGCAGTTGAACATATTCATCTCATTCAATCCAATTAATTTATATTCGTAAAAAGATATATATCGCAAAACAGATATATGGTATCAATGAAATGAAATTAAATAGAAATAAGAAAATTTGTGAAGTTTACAGAAGTCTATATGTGTGTATGTATACGAGTATATATATAATTCTTTAATATACCATCTAACAAAAGAACGTTTTCCAGCAGCTCTCTTCGGTAGAATGTTCTGGAGACATTTCAAATATAAGAACTGGATAAATATGGCGAATTTCTGGTTGCTTTTTGAAGATGGTTCAATAAAAAGATAGATTTCTCTTTTCTCATCTACATAAATGTGGTGCGTGGCATTTTGGCTTCCCTAATAGATGATTAGAAAGTAAATAATGAATTCCCCCGCAAAAATGACAGAAATAGATTTAATTTATAGAAATACGAGAATTATCGCAAACGTCTAATGCATGTCAAAGTATCCCGTAAAAATGTCTAGGATTAATTTAGATGTATTCGTCTGGCAGTCTATTTAACCTTCAATTTTGATTGGTGGATTCATCATCAATAGTATGTCCGAGTGGTTAGAGTATCTGGTTCTCATTTCCAAAATCTCCAGATTCAAAAATTTCCAAAGCATAATCCAAAAGTTTATTCATAGTGGTTCGAATCCTGTTTAGGGGAAATTTTCCCGGAAAAATTTGTTCAGGTTTGTTTCAGGAGATTTCAGGTTTGCTAATAAGTTCAATTGGAAGGTAGGAACTTTCCATAGTTTTCTTGTTTTAAAAAGCAATTCTTTACTTGGTTACGCAATTGTTTATTTTAATGAGCTGATGTATAGGTATTCACAATGACTTTATAATTTTCGTGTATTTATTACTATAAACTGCACATAAAGCTTACTTTACTTCTAATTTTGTCTACTTTCTTCATACATCACGCGTTGCGACGGCTTTTTTATTTCAACAAAGTAATCCTCCCTCTCCTATTTAAATTAAATGAATTAATGCGAACTTTTATTTCATTTAATCATCCGTATATCTACATACGTAACCATTTTGGGCGTATGGCAGGAGGTGCGCGCTCTTTGTTTCATTAATAGACTTGAAAAATTAATCCTAGAGCCAACTTGCTTTAGTATCTATTTTCCTTTACTCACTATATCGTTTCGGCCTTTTTAAAATGGAATATTCTATGTATATATTCTAAGAAAGATCGCTTTCGACAGTCGTCAAGGGGAGCGGTTATGTATGTACAACGAACAAATATCACGAAATTTTCGTTTATTTTATCAAAATTCCCGCAATTTGGAGTACATCCACGCCAAAAATAAGAATCTTTATTCAATTTCCATTCTTTCGGCACTTATCTCGATATCCTAGGATCTTCTAATTTAATTCTGCAAGAGAAAAAATATCTGCACTCGATCCAAATGAACTTGGCGTTCATTTGTTATGACAGCATTTTCGAGTCGTCCAGAGTCGAACCAAGGATACTATTATTAGAAAAATATCGATATTTTTTAGGTTACTGATTCTCTAATGAATCTTTAAATTTCATATTTAATATTGCTTCCATGAATTTCTTACGGGAGTCACTGACATAGGATAAATAAATATATACCAAATGGTGATAAAATGACTTTCGTCGGTTGAGATTGAATTGTTCATGTTAACGATTGAAACTCTTCGTCTTAACCTCCGTCAGATAAAATTTGAAGAAAGTTCGGAAAAAGAAGAAAACTTTGGTTTGCTCTTAGGAAAGAGGACATGTAAAACAAATCGAGCAGCGCTTATGATGAAATCGGTTTGAATGTGTGATTTTAACAATTATATGCCGATACCAATATTTTGAGGAGAGAGCAGTCTGATCTGAAAGGCAACTAAAAGGAGTTTTAGAATTGTTTCTCTGATAGAATAAGACTGACTAACGTAATAGGAGGAAAGTCATTCTCTGATTATACGAAATACTACCTCTTAGTTAAAATATTGTGACGTATGTAAATCAACGCGTTGATTTCGCCTTATTTTCTGTACTTTATTAGGAGCCGTGGAGACAGTACATGTCCATGTTTATTATCATGCAAGTGCCCTTTCTCTAGTAGAAAATTGAATTAAAATGTGATGAACAAGTCAAGACACAGATAGTGAGAGCATCATATCTTGTACATTTTATACATTTATTTATTATTTAGTCTGATTACTAATGTGTTGTAAATTAGACAGGTAACATTCAAACCGGGTGAAACTAAGAATCTGATAAGTGAAACCATTGTATACAGCCTTATTTTTCAAGAATTCCACGACAAAATTGTTTTTTCCGTATGATACAATGGAAAATTGTCTTTCGAAATTTTCGAACATTTTGAGATACAAACTCGTGTGGAACGAATGAAGTCCGTTATTCGATGTTTCACAGAGAATCGAACAATTTCTACTATTTATAATCTCTCTTATGATATATTGCTTATTTAGTTCGCCACCATACATTACTGTCGATCCAAAGTTAAATAATGCTTTTCTTAACGTGAAATGTCCTTCCGCATGCATTGCATATGGGCTCATCTTTCCTATATATTCATGCGAGAGTTCAATTAAATTGTCAATGCGATTGGTTACCAATGTATATAAATAATCATAATGAACGGCATTCAAAGAAAACAATGCGATCGTCATCAGTTATCTTTCTCGCGAAGGGAAGATTACCAAAATAATGCATCGTTTAGTTATGACGGATTCCGTTTTTCAAAATACGCATCTTATATGTCGGAGAAATAAACGAATTTGTTTAGAATAGTTACGAATATTATGCTGTACGAATAATTTTTCAACAAACTTAGTAAATATTTTTACTATAGTTACATTTGTAGCTTTCGTTAAAAACGCACAATAATTTCCATTTAATTAATTCTTTACTGTATTCATTTACCTTGCCTCTTTTAACAGGATTTTCAACCAGTCTTAAATAATCCTATATATAAATAGTGGAATGTCTTTTAATTGAAACGGCTTGATTTCAAAGATATTTTATTTCATTAGAAACCCTTTTTCACCCAAACATCGCCCATAAGGATACATCGTCCGAATATTTTGAAAACACTTGAGTAGATAGGATAGAGATTATGTGATAATCAGTAGAAATGTCACAAAATGAGCGTGGGTTCGACGCCAGGTGGGTACAAAATTCTTCCCCTAAAAATACGTTGCGACGATATTTAAGAATTTTTTGAATCGCTTCCCGATAACATACAAAGATAACAGGAAAACAGATTCATTTAAGAAATTTCATCTTTTGTTTTTGGTTTTGTTTGGAGTTAACTGCATGTAATATGGTGTTTATCACTATTTCATGACGTTCAGCTCGATAACTTCTGTGTATGCCTTTTACGTTTAGACATTTTCAAGTTATAAATAATGTCCTTTAATTGACGATTTATTTGTAAACTGACGTAATTTGTATTTTTAGTGAACAATTCTTTGACAAAATGAGTAAGTTTTTAAAGGCAGCTAATAATTCAAATAATTCTTTATTTCACTGACTATCGATTTTGTTTCCTTTCCCTGATCGCATTCTTATCACTGCGTTTCATCACGTAGTGTCACACTAATCTATGTTTTGCTTCCTTTTTGATGATATTTGATGGATTACAACTTTTCTATCTTTTCATTCTGTTTCTCTACCCAGGCAGTGTATGCGCCAATGATCACTTTAACTCGATAATTTGCACAATTTCATAGATCACAATTGTAGGCTACTTTATGTGTATCTCTTGGCCAACGGTTCGTTCCCAGAGCGATGGATGCATATATTATTACTAGCACTTCTTCATGTGCCACAGATTCGAACTCGAAACATATCTTATTAAAATTTTTTTAAAGATTTAACATTCGATCATGATTACATGGTCGCTTATAAATTACGAGAACTTTGACAAGATTGAAAATCTTTGTTTTCGAAATCCAGTCGCATTGGACTGAGCTATTTATTAACCCGAGTCTCCTTTAAGCGCACAAATTTGGTCATATTTAGATAATAAAATGTCGGACAACCGCCCAGTATATATTATATATTTATCAAAATAGGAATAGAGTTATCAATTTATGATGCAAGGTTACCTTTTAAAGAAGTAATCCCCGCCACAACCCAACGAAAAGAGACTAAGATTCTATACAGTAATAACATTAAATTATGCTAAAAGTCTTTGGAATGCATAAGTGTGCTCATTTATACCTTTGCTGGTATAATTGTGACTTTTTCTGCGAACATGTTCCTGTAACTTTAACTGGCCGCCGAAAATTAAATGCGACTTTTTCCATTGACTTTATTAACGGTCATCGATAGAATACTCCCTCCTATTTTGAGTGAAAAACTAAGCTTTATCATTAAATAATAATCTTCTTCTAAACTAAAAGAAAAATTCCCAAACATTGTGCAATTGTCATTTGAATTCCTTAAATTGTTTGTCCGCAGTGTACGATGCCACAGGTCGTTATTCCCAAGGGCTCTTCTGGGGCAATGGCTTCTGGATTGGCTCCAACTCCTTGTGCAGGGAAATCGACTCGACGGCGCCCTTCCGAGTTGCATTCCACATCATGAAGTTCAAACTCAACTTCAACGACACTTCCTACAAGGTGAGTTTCTAATATATGGATCCTCTAAAAATTAATTGTGAATCCATGGAAACGGTACTATTATGTAGACTGAATCTCGATCGATCGCATTTTCTGCCCGACGAATGTCCGTTATGCGTCAAAATAATATTCCGTTTATAAATTTATTGTATTAATTAAGCTAACTACATTTCAAAAACTACAATCAAAACATCCGTAGAACATTAAAAACGAGAGTCCAAAGTGTGAAGTTCCTGAGAAGTTTCATTTTCAGGGCATTTAAATATACAAGAAAAGAAACAATAAGATATCAAACAAAATATATTGAACGAAGAAATATGGTGTCACTTGGTAAATCCTATGCACGAAAACATAAAATAATGGTGTAATAGTAATGTCGTCGGCACTTTGCCATTGGGAGCGTAATTATAATTTAAGACTTAAAGATGGCTTATAACGGGTTTATTAAGTACTCTATTTGAGGCGGATCCGTGGGTTGGCGTGCGTTGGGAGTGGATCGGGATGTCGGGTGCAGGCCTTTGTGGTGACTATCAAGCGTGGCTGATCAGATGCTGCAGATTCACCACAGTAATGCTTAATGGAAATATTTTGACAAAAATGATGCCATCTCGTCATAGCGGACGCATATGGGGAAACAACATTAATTATAAACCACTTTATGTTGTTCTTCTATTGGTACCTTCTTAAACAGTAAGATTTCATTTGGCCCTCTGATTCTACTATATCAAATCGGAAAATAATTTAGTTAAATAACGCGGGCGTATATTTAATTATTATTTGATCCAGCAGAAATGGTTGTTGTAATTTAAACTGGATACCCTAAGAACAGCAGATGGAATACATTAAATATAAAAAGTAATTAATTTTAAGCAAAACACGAGAAATTTTGCTAGTATAGGCTTCGGAGAAATAAGGAAATGATGAAAATGTTGTTAATATAAGAGCTATCGATGGCCACAAGTGGAAATTCCGTACATCGATCGCATTCATTCGGAAGTCTTCGTAGAGATGAGATGGTCAAGTGTCTTTCGCCGCATATTCTTGAAATTTCCGATTCAAGTTATTCTTTAGCGTGACCTAAATCCAGTTGCAACGATCTTCTTCCGGACAATGTCATGGAAAACGGATGCCCAGAACCATTCTTCAATGTGTTTTCGGTTACAAAAAATCAACCCTGGATACGTCATATTAATTTTATTATTTAACTAAAATTAATATTCACAAGAAGAATAAAATTAATATGATGCTGAATGTGTAATTTGTTGCACAGAATTCTTTATCTTCCGTTGAATTTTGTATTAATTTGAACTTCTTCTATCACCTTCGGTTTATTTTTGATAAAATCACGAAATTCTGAACGAGCAAACCAAAATTTATTTTTATCCTTTAATTCTACTTATACGTTTTCAACAGTCATTTCTTCCTTCCGTCCATATTAAGATGAAGTCAATTTGAATGTCCTTTGAAACCAATCTCGGCGACAATTGGAGCCATAATTCTTTTCAGCTGCGCTTTCAAATGCTTCCTGGATGAACTTGTTCATTCTGGCAACCATAGCTTGGTCATGATATTATCTCGAAATCGGATTGTGTTAGAAAGGACAAGAAAAGGCTTTAAAGTTTGCTTTCTTGTGCAGTAGGGAATCCTATCACGGTCAAAGCAGTGGATTCTGCATTATCTTAGCTAAATTTTGTACTTCCAAGAGTTTTATTATTTACTTACAAGGAGCACTGATAAGAAATAGATAAGATGACGTATTCCTCTGGCAGAAATCATAATTATTAGTCATTAGATAATCTTAATTTATGTGTTTCAATCTTATTCTGTCGAATCTTATCTTTTATTATTATTATTACAAAACTGCAGGTAGGTTGTAAGCCTGGTGGCAATTTTTTTATACCAAAATGTATGTATAGTAGTGATAAACATAATTAACATAAAATACGTTCTTGATAAACATACAATCTTCCACCCATCAGTACCTGCAATTATATTGTAAATGCAACCTAATCTATTTATTTTCCTTCGATTTTCTAATGTATCCCATCCAAGAATCTTTAACATATCGGTGACACGTTTTTCTGAATCTTCCCATTACATATCGAGCTGCTTTTCTCTGGAATTTTTCTTTATTCGACAACATTGATACGGACTGTGGTTGCATATTCGACCCTTATAACCCTTTTCTTTCGTTTTTCGGCTACATTCTTAATGAGTTAATACTCATTCTATTCGTTCTATCCCATTCTTCTAACGAAATTCAATCTTGCTGTAATACTTTCCTATATCTTCATTGTTCCCAATCCTTTCGTATAATATGCAGTCATCTGCAAATAAACGAATGTTGGACTTGACACTCGAGGATAGATCGTTAGAGAAAGTAAGGGTCCTAAAACACTCCCTTGTGGAATTCCCGACGTTATATTAATATCATTAGAAGATCTCCAATTGATTCTCACCTTCTGAGTCCTGTATTTAAGAACATTTTAATCCATAATTTTCCACTGTATTTTCTTTTATTTCTGCACTTCAACTTTATTACACTATAAATTGCCTTTTGCTGTGTTTCATCCCCATTCTCTGTTCCCTCGTAGCTTTTTTCCTTGGTCAGTCACCACTTGCAAAGACCACACTGTATTCTTTCTTCTTGCCTTCATTTATTATAGTGACCTCACCAATAAAGGCCTCCTTTCAACACTCAAACCAAATAAATCTTTGGGAACAGAAATACCATTTTCCTAGCTCGATGATTCTAGGCATACCTAATTTCCTACTCGAATACTAATTTTAAAAATTCTTCGACCAATTTGGTCGTGAGGGGATCGACCGCATGGGAAAGAAATGTACCTCAAAAAAATTGCGACCAGTTTGAAAGCAACTGACGATGAACTTGTTGGTTTCAAACAGGACTTTTTTGTGGTCTTTTCACCATACTTCGTAGTATGGAACATTGAACTATTTGGCTTTTACAAAAGTGGAACGTGTTACCCACTTGGCTATCCCGTGGCTCGAATATGATGAAAGGATACGATGTGATAATCCTACAAATCGAAAGGACCCGGGTTCTGCAATGGCTATTGGTCGTTCAACTTGGCCTTCTTTCATACGAAGAATATCTCCCGATATTGTTCCTTTTTAGGATGGACAGCTTTTCTTTTCCTCGAACCTGTTCTTCTTCAAGAATGAAAATTAACACTGTCTTCTTTTTGTACTCACTTTCTCCGCGGACTCGTGAAAATAGACTCTGAAATTCTCTTTTTCTAGTGTAGCGAATTGTATTTCGAAGTGTTTCAACGGCGCTACTGCCCGATTTGTATTGTTCTATTAGAGGCAACCAAAGAGAATGCATATTTGCAAAACATTTTGTGACAAAAAAATGCTATCGTGTCAAAAAATATATCGGAGTATTTCAGTAGCTCCCGTTAAAATAAGGAATGTATTTAAATCAGAAAACATCGATTTCTATTCTGTTCCGCATATGAATCATTTCTAAATTTTAATTTTAGTGTTTCTCACGCAGCGCGGATCCCCGTTTACCCAAGTTAAAACTGAATTTAATTGTATTTAGATATTCCTGGAGATCTGTTCTACTTTCTAAGAAATATAAAAATGTACATGAAATTGCCATGAAGCGATTGAATCGGATTTCAGGCACATAATTAATAGAAAATAGTTTGACTGATGAATCCAGTGATTTTTTTTAGCAGCGTATCCTTTTATGATTTTGCTATTTCATCTTCCACAGCATATATCACGGTCTTAGTGGGTACGAGTAATCAAATGATATCGAGTGAATTACGTTATTTACTATCTCTTTACGTCTGATTATTCTTCATATTAAGATTATTATTATTTGTTGCAGTTTGACTGTTGTCAGTCCCAAACATCTTCAAGTAACACTAAACACTCCACTCTACAAGTATTAACATTCTGAAATAACAACAGTATAACGGTATTTCAACGACTACTTAATTCATTTACAGAATATCCCCATGGTATTCCTCTTAATACATTTACAACCGTTTATCCCATAATTACAATACTACATAGTGGCAGTTTACATTGGTCCATGGATAGGTCACAAAATCATGATCAAAACACAACTGCAATACATCATCATCGTTTAACATTTGTTCCATTACAAATCACAACAATATTTGTGAAAACATGTATGAATTACCTAATACTTAGATAAAAACCCTCATCATTGCTACAACACTTTCAGCCAAAGGATACAATAATACATATTCTTCACAGCTACCTTAGCGAAATCCTACCAGCCAATCCCCCGACTCATCTTACTTTTTAATACAGCAGACATGTGAGCTTCTCCGCAGTAATTTTGAGTAAGGTTCTAAAACTCCGCAAGCAAACTATTTCAGTTTTCAACTATTCGGTTCAGTTGATTCGGTTTTGATAAAATATTTAGCATCGCAAAGATAAACATATTGATAAAATGATGATTAAATTAACGTATTGCATTGAAGTTTCCTAGAAAATTGTTAGTTACAATTTACGATTCCTTCTGAAACACACTTTTTATAATTCTAGGTAATCAACTTCGAAAAATCGTTCGCACTAAGTGAAACATGGTTAAGCTACTTTTCAGAAGACCAATCGAAAACTATGATATATATATATCGTTACAGCATGGTTGTGTGATATTGGTTGCCTTTTCGTTATATTTCAAGAATGATCTGCTTCTCGCACAAATGGGGCGTTACTTATTTTTGGCCATTTTACACACTACAATGAGCAATTTATGGACAGGGAAAGATAAGGGACTTTTTAAGAGCAGTAGTGCAGAGGCTAAGTGTGAAAGGGATAGCGGGAACTTCTGTTTGGATCAGGCGTTGAGGTCTCCGAGCATTGAAATTTCCGTGGTCATGACTCATAGTAGTGTGACTGAAGGAAAGTTCACTTGGAAGACTCTCTGGGAGAAAGTGATTTACTTTTCCCTCAGACGACTCATTCCAGGCCGTCACATGCTAATTGCCACTTTCCATTGCGTTTTTTTGCCGTCCATTTCTTCGAACGGTACTCCTCCTCATGAATCCAAAGGATCGAGGTCACGAATTCCTACTTGGAAATGAATCGCGTTCTTTGAAAACTTGATCCGTAAACACGTATAAGGAAGAGCGAGAAGTTCAAAATAGTCTTTTATTTTATAATTTGTTATTGCATCCGTATCTGTCTCCGATGGCCATCTCTTTTAGTTGAATTTTTATTGTGGTCCTTCCAATGAGTTGTTTCTACGAAGACCATCATATATAAGTAAATATTATGAGATCTTTTTCCCAATCATTCCTTGCATTTCTTTTTGCTCTTTCTTTACCCAATGGCTATGTCTATCTCTCTCGTTCGTTCCTCTTCTCTTTTTCGTTTTACTTCGATCCGCCCAAAAAACGAACTTTTTCGACCTTCATCATGACTTAATGCCGAGCAGTGGTGCTTTTACAACGAAATAAACCTCTTCCTGATGCAACTTTTTCTCTGATTTGACGACATTTTGGACAATTTATGCAATTTGGATAAATTTACTAGCATCGCCTCTGAAGCTAATAAAAGATGATCCCTATGATGTTATAGAGATGAACTATCTCGAGTTACGCACAATATTTAGTCTGATTATTCTACCGATGAAATCAGACAGGAAAGATTAAAACCGTGTAAAACTAAATATCTGATGAATAAAAATAATTTTATTGATGTATAGGAACGCTCACTAAGTCCAGGATAGAACGGATTAATCACGATGGTTTCAAACTTTGTGAGGTACGAATTCTTGTCTGAAAGGTATTAAATTCGAGGTCTCCATATACACAAGAGGTTCTTCAGCATTAGTTGGTATCTTAATTTAGACTTCTTTAATTTGAAAAGCTTTCTTAGCTTCCTTTCTTGAGGTCGACACATATCTAAATAGGTACGCCCTTTCCCATACTACTTATTATTTTTCTGACATAATTTTAGACACGGAGAAGTATATAAGAAATGCCGTTAGACCCGAATAAGAAAATTTGGTTGATTCCTTTGGTTATCATCTTTGATTTGGAGTCGATGCAGGGAATGATATTTTAAGCGAAAGCATTCTCGAAGAATGATACATACGCTGAACAGTGTTAGCGAATTAGAACAACGAAAGATAAGAAAGATACTATCAGATACGAATTGATACGGTCAGCTTTATTTCCAAATCTTAAGATGAAGGAGGGTTCCATCAAAGGCTCAATAAATTTAGAAAGATATTTGTAGAAGATGTAGTCCACATTATGCGCCTTCCATAGGCCATTCTTAAACTGAAGACCAGAAAAAATGTGTAAAAACCAATCGATTCAAGAATTCATTTTAAATAATAAGCGAAAGTAATCGTTTAGTTAAGTCGAGTCATTATGCATGCATTCCCTTCCTCACGCTGAAAGGCAAAGGTGAATCACGAAATGCTTCTCTTCATTTTAGAATGATTTTACTGAGCTGAAGTGTATTTTAGTCTTTTCCGTTCCAATCTCATGGCTGTGAATTAGGTCAAACGAAATCTATTCTTCCTTCCTAACGAACAACTCTTTCCTCACATAAATGGCAGTTTATTCTTCCATGCGCAAGGGAAAAGAAATATGAAATCTTCCGGTAAAATACAAGGCAAACGAGGATGTAAAACGTTCAAAATTGTCTTCGAGAAAACATTCACACGATCATTCTAGATTTGACGTAAAAGCGAAAGTAAACCGAACCAAATCGTTACTTTTGATCTGTCTCTGATCGACTCATTGCGCTTTCCTATATATTTTGAGTGATTTAAAGTACTGTCATCGATAGTAATACTTCTAATATGGCCTCTTACATATTATCCAGCGCGGATGGATGGAAATTATGACTATTTGCTGTGATACCTCGAATTAAGAACTTTTCAGACTGGAGTTCGTGACTCAAATAGTTTTTATCTCGAAATAATGTTTTCAATTGTATCATATGGTTATTCAATCTATCTATTTACATGAAAATCTTAAAAAAAGCGTTTGTATAAACTAATAAAATTGTTTTTGTTTCCTAATAGAGAAATATTCAAAATGTTCCGCCAAATTGCATAAATTGTCCAAAATGTTGTGAAATCAGACAAAAAGAGGAAGAGGTTAATTTGGTCATAATGGAAGGCCGTCCGTTTGTTGTTTGAAGTTCGTAAGTCGAGGCACCATCAGATAATTGTTTCATTCGTTCGATGGAAAAAATCAGCAAAAGGTTTAGTTAGTGCTACTTCGGCGCCAAAAGCTTCTTTCTGTAGGATCGGTTATATGAACATAGGGGCGCAGCAGAATCACAGCTCTTCAAATACTTGTCGGGAATTCGGAGGACCTCCCCGATAAGATATTGAATTGAAACTGTAGAACTGGTCAGAATGGCACTTATCTAACATAAATTTACAATTTAATCTCACAAACGGGTCCTTAGTTCGACGCCAGGCGGTCTTTTGAGCGAAATTTTGAACATTGTTTTGAGGCCTTTCTTGGTACGGTACAGCATTCAACTGATAGCTTGCAGTATGCAAGCAACTTTTACTCGTATCTATTATATATAGCTAACTCTCCGGATATCTATTATATATAGCTAACTCTCCGGATATACCTATATATATATAGGGGATACGAATTCTAAGCATGTTCCACAAGCGCCATCGACGTCAGATGTTTTCGACGTACTGGCCCCACACTCTAGACGCCAGAATAATTCAGACATCGACGCTAGCTATCATGAGTTCGATGCCAGAAATTCCCAAAAATCGCAATTTTTCCATAAGAATGCATTGCGCGGATTTTTGAAAATTATTTTGAGGCACTTATCGGTAAGATAGAGTAACCAAAATTTCGGAGGTTGAAGTTGAGGTAGTCTTCTATGCTTCTCATGGAAAAAATGTAGCCAAATGACAGTGAGTTCGACGCCAGGTGGATGCAAAATTCTTCCATAAGAAATGCATTGGACGATTTTTTCAATGCCTTCCCGATAAGCTGGAAAGATAAAACCCGGAATGGTGACAGAGGCGTGGGACCTTCCCGATAAGATATTGAATCGAAACTTTGGAACAAGTAAGGATGGCACTTATCTAATATTATTTTGCTGTCTTCTCTCACGATCGGGTTCTTAGTTCGTCGCCAGGCGGTATTTGGCGCGAAGTTTTAAATCTGAACTGAGGCAGTACTTGGTATGATACTGTATTCAACGGATAGCTTGCAGTATGCAAGCAACTTTTACTCGTACCTATATATATATATATATATATATATATATATATAGGGGATACGAATTCTAAGCATGTTCCACAATCACCGTCGACGTCACATTTTTACGACGTACTGGCCCAACCCTGTAGATGCCAGAATAATTCAGATTTTGACGCTAGCTATCATGGGTTCGATACGAGAAGGTCCCAAAAGTAGCAATTTTCCCATAAGAACGCATTGCGCGGATTTTTGGAAATTATTTTGAGGCACTTATCGGTAAGATAGAAGAATCAAAAGCTCGGAGGTTCAAGTTGAGGTAGTCTTCTATGCTTCTCATGGAAAAAATGTTGCCAAATGACTGTGAGTTCGACGCCAGATGGATGTGAAATTCTTCCGTAAGAAATGCATTGCTGTAATTCTTGAC
The DNA here is from genome assembly GCA_036926295.1 of Pachydiplax longipennis. Lineage (NCBI taxonomy): Eukaryota > Metazoa > Arthropoda > Insecta > Odonata > Libellulidae > Pachydiplax > Pachydiplax longipennis. Next base: position 2,746,121 of record JAVFKF010000024.1, on the reverse strand, counting down.
AATTTTTTGATGTCTTCCCGATAAGCTAGTAAGATAAAACCTGAAATGGGAACGGAGGCGTTTGAAAAAACTCATTCACTCAAGTCATTGTTTTCTAATGGTCCTTGGTTCGATGCTGTCATTTCGTTTCCACCATGCATTTCAAAGGGGGATAACGGAATCTAATTTTAGGACCTTCCCAATAAGATACTCAATTAAAACTTTGAAAGACGTCAAAGTGTCATTTACCTAACATTAGTATGCCAATGTATCTCACGAATGGGTCCTGAGTTCGATGCCTGGCGGTCTTTCGCGCGTATTTTCGAAAATTGTTTTGAGTGCTTTTTCGGAGCGATACAGCAATGAAAATCACGGAGGTTAGAGATGCCGTGGTTATCTATTGTACTCACTGAAGAAATGTTACCAAATGTCCGTGAGTTTGACTCCAGGTGGGTGCAAAATTCTTCCGTAAGATACGCATTGGGGCAATTTTTAAAGTTTTTTCTGGATACTTTCCCGATAAGCTAGAAAAAGATAAATTCCGGAATGTGAATAGTGGTAATTTTTTACGTATAGGATAATAATATGATATTTTGGTAAATTTTCAGCGATTAGTTTGCAGTATGCAAGCAAATTTTACTATTAGATGTGGATCTGAATATCTGATGAAGGCGACGATCAGACTCATTCCTGCTGAACAATAGAAAGGCGAAAGCCAGAGAGAAAGGTTATCAATTTGCTACGCACTTCCTAAATATCTCATGAGTTCTACTGTGATTCTGAAAATAAGAAAGATATCTAAGGAAATCCAGCGTCATTTGGGGCATCAGATCATCTTCGTAATAATACGTGCGTAACGCGCAAGTGGCTACTTTTTTATGGTAACTAAAGCTATTTTTATCAATTTACAGGAACTCTGAGGAAGGAAACAGACATAAATTACTTCAAAATAAAATTAATATGACCAAGCGTCACTTTGTGGAACTCCAAACACATGTTGAAATGAAAGAATCCTTAGTAATTTCGCGGAAATTACTAAGGATTCTTTCATTTCAACATGTACTTCAAAATACATTGCTTTGCTTGAATTTCAATGGTTGAGAAGTAAAAGCGTGAAAAGTAAATGAGAAATTTCACGGACGTTTTCCCCAAATTGGATAAGGTACTTTTGGAGTAAATTGGAATGAAAGCATTTCGCTTTTCCTTCTGAGGCACACTGCTTCGGCGCAGAACAATGGAAATCAAGAAGCTTCTGTGCTCATTGGAATTTGGCCGAATATTTTCCGTTTATGTGGTTCTTTGCTCTTCTTCTCAAATCTCCTTCCTCACCGGAGGAAAATCCTTAACGGCCGCCAAAGATTTCCGCATTTCTTCTTTCCATTGACATTTCTTCACCTAAGTTTACATTCATTTCAATTATCAATAATATCAAAAGATCCCTTCTATAGATTGTCTTACTTTAAAGGTTCTCTTTTAAGTTGGGATTTATCCTTTCTCCTGTTTTATGGCATACAATGTAAGTGCCATGACTGGTATTGAATAGATAATCTATATCTACACTGAATGAAGGTATCTGTAATGAAATTAGACAGGAAGATGGACCTCGAGTGACAAGAAAGGTAATTGATATGAATCCCAGATCGATCACAGACGAATAAAACACTTCTCATAAGAAATACATATAAATTTCACTTTATCGATTGCAGACTTTAATTCCTTTGGATGATAAAATTAGAAAGAAGTATTGTATAAAATCGAGACAAGCACTAAAAGAAAGTAAGTTAAATAAAGATTCTTGACTAAATTTTGAGAACTTTGATGAAATAAAAGGAAGTTTTGCGAAAATTTGAGGCTATAAACAACCTGTCCCCTTGACGACAAATGCGATTGTTAAAGTCGAGCTCACTCATTTTCCTGTAAGAATACAGGGGGAATTTAGGCTTATTTAAATGTATGAATGAATAATGGGATATATGAATAGAACACAATAGTCAGATATTTTAGCATTTGCAGTTATAAACAATTTGCAGCGTCGATTAGCAGGGAACAACGTACGACTATCTAAGGTAAATTTCTTAATCCGATCGACTTTGCCAAGGTTATTTCAATATGGTGAAGCTACTTAGTGTGCTTTACGATAAAAATATCTAATTTTACAAATGTATCTCACGTGCCGACTTCATGGCGTGTGGCAGGGGGTGCACAACTCCACTTCCGACTCCAAACCAGTTAAATAAGGAAAATTCGAAGAAAACTAGGCATATTTGAGGCGATATATTAAAAATATTCATAGCGGAATGTGATTCAAGAAACTCCTTCCTCTCGGCGATGAATCTAATGCATTTTACTTTCTCTATCTAATATCTTTCTACTTCTCTATGTTGCGGCGATTATTTTTTCTCTTCGCAACGTCTTAAATATTCAGGAGAAAATCTCCCCAAACAATTTCCTTTTGAATATTTTGAAATTCAACCGCCTTCGAGTTGAGAGCTGAACGTACCACATTAGCGGAATCCTCACAATCCTTGCTGGCGATGAATATCGACTCAAGGATTCATTTTTTCGTAATTAAGAAAGATGAATCGAAAGTCGGTTCCAAAGTAAAAACGTAGATATAGCTGAAGTATTACATGTTTTCGAGTGATTCAGACTAAAATATGCACTTTGGAGACACTTCTACGAGGGTGGTCTGAGAAGTTTCCTAACCCAGATTTTTCAGAAATCTTCAGAAAACATGTCGAGAAATGGCGAAATGTCGGAAACTTTTCAGACCACTTATGTACATATGTAAAATTAAATACTGTATTCATCAATACATAATGAGAATTGTACGAGCAGGGCAAGCGCAAGGTGTTTGATTATTCGAACCATGAAATTTAAAATCAAAAAAAGAACTTTCTAGTAAGCATTATATTTATGATGGTTAAGCAGTGTTTAATCAACTCAATTATAAGAGGCTCTCAAAGAATCATTATAATCAATATTGCTCATGTTGTCTTTCATACTATTTCATCTTTTTCTAGGTTGCATTGTAGAGTTGGAACGAATTATGTTACTTAAAAGTGCATACCTTGAGGTCACGTAACTGCTATATCAATAAGGAAATAGACATTTTGAAATATATATCTATCTAAGTCGTACAGCCAAATTATGTTGCCTCTCGGCATACTGGGAAACTTTCTATGCGGGACACCAAAGAATTTCATTTTAGTTTTCTTGTGAAAAATAAAACTTTTTATACGTTCAATATAAAATTATGGAATCGTAGTAATAATAAAATATTTAATATTTTCGTTGCAAATTGGCCTTTTCGATCGATTTAATTTTATAATTGCCTGAAAATTCCTCCCTTACATACATAATATCATGCAAAATCTTACATAAAGTATTCTATAATTGCTAATACAAATCCCTATAATATTACTTGGCTTAGCAGCTTATGAATTGAGAATAAAAATCACGTTTTACATCTTTTTTAAATAAAAAATACTTCTTTATGTAGCTTTAGTCTTATTTTTGAACAGTTTTACATATTTAAGTCATATTACTATCGAGAACCATTGATTTTCAAGGGTGAACAGATTATAATGACGTTAAGATACTCTTCGAATGTTTATCTGATGATACTTGTCTCAATTCAGTACGATTATTATCTTTAATCAATTTTACCGATTGAATTAGAGCCATAAAACGATTAATGTAACGTTTCGTCTAAGAAGTGAATTCGCCCCTTAGCGTAGGTGAAATTAAACGTTGATTTACACGACGATAATCAAACTTAGCAACTTCATTAAATTCAAACTGTACTGAGAAAGTCTAGCTGATTAAGAAAAACTCCTAAATGGTTGTATGTTTTTCCCCGCGAACCGATACTGCAAATTTTTCATAACTACAAATGCTAAAATTTAAGAAAATTGCTTCCTGTTCATATAGTCATACAATTACTCCAAAATATGCCTCAGTTGCCATTGTATTCTGACGAGAAAATGTTTTGAAAAATTGCGAGCGGTTGCTATAGCCGATGAACGATCCGTATAGATCAAAGGAGCACCGGATTGAAGTTCATTTCTTTATTATTAGCTTTAATAGTCAGTTTACTTCTTCATCCACACATTTCGAGTACAATGCTATTGATGCACATCAATATTATTACGATATAATACAATATTCTAATACGAGAAGGCGTTACATTATTAGTAATGTTATAATTCCTTAAGTCCAAACATAAACAGACCGCGTTCTAATCGATATTATGATGGAAAACTTTTTATTTCTTTTGGAAAGCAAAAGGAAGTGTTATTTGGCACTTTAGTGCTTTAAAAAGTGGTCTATACCTTAAAAACTGAATCTTCTTTACTTTAAAATACCTTTAAAACTGAATCTTCTTTACTTACTTTGATTTACTTTCTGCGATTGCAGATATAATCTAGATAGTCCGCGAACTATTATTATATAATATTAGTTGCCATCTTATCATATGTTTGAAGGAATGGCCTGCTTTGCGTTCAAAGAGAACGTATTCCTTTCTTGTTCAGTTTTGGGGATTTGTACGATAAAATAATGTTTACCACATAGACAACAAGGGCAGAAATAATTTTGATTTGAGGCGAACTTGTGTTTATTGTTCATATCGTTTATTAAGTGGGGCAGCGGGTTTATAATGAAGACGAAAAGAAATCGAGGTGAGTGGGATAGTGTGCAATACATCAAAATTAAGTTTACGTTCGTATATACTGTTTTCAGGTAAGTTGAAGTGACCATGAACAGTGTATATCATCAGGAAAGCATCAAATCTCTATAAGTTAATTTTCGTGAAAGAATTTTTGAATGGCCTAAAGTCGAAACCTTGATACTTTGGGCGTCCCTTTTTAAATTTCATATATCGTCGGGAAGTGAGTGAAATTAATATTCCTTTCTAAGGGAGTCTCTGATGAATAAATATATACAAAACGGTGATTACTATTCAACAGATTTATACACAACGTTGATATACAAGAAAATACTATGGAAATTGCTAAGTTTTACTTGAGCTTCTTTTTGCAATCGAAGACAAGACGTCAAAGAAAGGTCGGAAGAAATAACGAAATCTGATTTGGCATTTAGTGTTGCGTGCGGAATAAATCAATCACGCTTTCTCTGGAAGAAAGTTCCTTCGATATCAATTCCTCTTACTTTAAAAACAAAAGCAATGGCATTTTAGACTTTTTGATACGAACCATAAAAAAGAAAAGGAATCTTCTTTATTTTGTTATCATTGCCATCTAGTCTCTCCAGTTACTGTTGTTGCGTAATAATGGTTAACTTGCATCTTTAGTCTGTTTTTCTTACAGCGGAATGGTTGTTACTCTCTATAACTTACATTTAATTTTGTCTAGTTATATAATTAATTAGGTATGTGATACCCATCCTCATGGATTACTCTTTGAGTGGACTGAAGTGAACTTGTTTCCTTTTCTTTGCTTGAAAGGCCTCATCTTGTTAAGTAAGCCTCATTTCCTTCCTCTATCTTGTGTTGGGTGGAATAAGAATTCGAGAATTTCAATTGAGAGAATTGAAAAACAGAACTGCAAGCAAAGAGTATAATAATGCATCTAAGCAAGCATGTTGCTGGGGTAAACAAAACAAAAAAATGGCTAGGATCGTAGTCGACATATTGGTAGCTAATAGATGATATTGGACAAACTATTTAATTTGAGACCAGGAATTGGGAATTACTTTTGCTGCACACCGACGAAATTTAATATTCTGTTAAATATAAGAATATGCATCGATAGACTGTTACATTTTTAATAATAACTATAGTAAACCGCTAATCTTCTTTAATTTGCTTTATTGCCACAGATGTAAATGTAGTCCGCTGCTGCGTGGTTAAATTCTCCACATATTTAAAAGAATTTTAATACTATGACCTTTTAGTTTAGTTTTCAAATGTTTGCATTTTCGGCATTGGAATAAGAACTTCTCCATGCATAGCATTCCATTCTCTTTCTATTGATGAATTAGTATTTCGCCAAATCGGTTTTCCGTTCTTTTATTTTAAATGAGTGATCGCCAATATAATTGAGAGTATGAAATCTCGCCCCTAGTTCATCCCAGCCGTCTTCACAGTTCCACCCGTTAATCTTCCTTCTTAACTATTTCCATCCTAGCTGATCCAACTCCTTCGCCTTTGCCTTTCTTACTTAGGCCCAAACACATATATCGGCCGAATGTATACGCCATTTCTCCACTTCCTCATTACAAACTGAACATCCTATAAAGTAATATCTTCGATGTGACTCCCCCATTTAAGATTTTCAGTTACCTGGATTAGCGTTAAGAATGGTTTCATCGATCAGTATATGTGTAATGATTCAATCTGTTGACTTTCTTCTGGAAAACGTTATAAGTATACACTTGCTGACGATTATCTCCATACCTTAGTCCATTCGGTTAGCTTTGCAAGATTTCGCGGTCATGTCTTTTTATGGGCCTATACAAAATGCAATGCAAACAGCCTAACTTAGGATTTTATAATTTTAGAGAGATCGATTATATAAATTAGGAATAGGGCGCTTCCCCTCTCTTTAGAGTAAGCTTCTTTGTATCCTCAAAACATTCCTCGATCCGCTAAGAGCATGGCACCTAATCGAATGATAATTGCGTCATCCATATTTTCGGAAATGCATTTCTTCAATCCGCGCTGCCTCTTACTTAATCAATCGCCAAGTATTTTATGGCATCTCTGTTCACCAATTCTATTCAAGTACCGGCAATGTCTCTATTCAACAGATTCCGAGTGTTATATTTATCGGGCTGTGCCTGCCCAGGGCCTGCAGGGAGAACGATGCGACCCGACTGCTGTCCCTGAGCGTCCGTCTTCAGGAAGAGGCAATCCCAGGACTGCCAAGGGAAGTGCAAATCATCAAAGACAAATTCCTCAGTCGTGAATATTCCTATTGGCGGGATCCAAGAGCCTACGTCATGGCGTGAGTACTTCATATATATACGGTTCACAATGACTTTATAATTTTCGTGTATTTATTACTATAAACTGCACATAACGCTTACTTTACTTCTAATTTTGTCTACTTTCTTCATACATCACGCGTTGCGACGGCTTTTTTATTTCAACAAAGTAATCCTCCCTCTCCTATTTAAATTAAATGAATTAATGCGAACTTTTATTTCATTTAATCATCCGTATATCTACATACGTAACCATTTTGGGCGTATGGCAGGAGGTGCGCGCACTTTGTTTCATTAATAGACTTGAAAAATTAATCCTAGAGCCAACTTGCTTTAGTATCTATTTTCCTTTACTCACTATATCGTTTCGGCCTTTTTAAAATGGAATATTCTATGTATATATTCTAAGAAAGTTCGCTTTCGACAGTCGTCAAGGGGAGCGGTTATGTATGTACAACGAACAAATATCACGAAATTTTCGTTTATTTTATCAAAATTCCCGCAATTTGGAGTACATCCACGCCAAAAATAAGAATCTTTATTCAATTTCCATTCTTTCGGCACTTATCTCGATATCCTAGGATCTTCTAATTTAATTCTGCAAGAGAAAAAATATCTGCACTCGATCCAAATGAACTTGGCGTTCATTTGTTATGACAGCATTTTCGAGTCGTCCAGAGTCGAACCAAGGATACTATTACTAGGAAAATATCGATTTTTTAGGTTACTGTTTCTCTAATGAATATTTAAATTTCATATTATCGTCGGGAAGTGCGTGAAATTATTTTAATATTTCTCCCATGAATTTCTTACCTGAGTTGCTAACATAGGATAAATAAACATACAACGGTGATTATTATATAAGATCCGGATTTACTTTATCGTTTCTTCTTTCCATTTCTCTGTACGTTGTCGTCCGTATATATCATTAACTTACTGTGTCTCCTAAGGGCGTGGATATAATAATAATAGTGGTCCGATTATGCCGCCTTTAATATAAGGGCTTATATAATAATAAGAGTACAAAGTATATTATAATGAGAATTCAGGTATCATGAAGGGGAAATTTACATACAACAATAACATGTATGCAGCATACTTAATTCATCCAGATGAATTAGGTACTCTGCTGCAGATGCATTTTCAATATCGTCTTAATCGAATCTCTTCTTTTGAAATTAATGAACTAAACATCTCTCGGCTAAACTTGAGGAATGTTGCAGACAAATAATAAATAAATGCAAGAGAAAGTTTTTAGAAAGTGAATTGGATAGCCACGCAAAGGTCGAAGATGATTAATTGTATATTTCGAACAAAGGTAATCTGAATTTTTAATGTATCTTTAAATATATTTCGAAACGTGGAACAAACTCTTCGCTGAGTCACATCCATCACTTCTAAATCGAAACTTGTTTTTGAACATCCATTTGTATTTGATGTACCTTTTGTAACATGATTCTTCTTAAAATATTCGAATTATTCTTGAACAAAGAGAAAGCGTGCACTTCAAGTCTGTTTAACTTCGAGGAAAGAAATAAAGATTGATACTAAACTTTTTTATCCGCAGAAGGTAAGTGAAATATTTATTTATGTGTTCCACTGATTAATGAGATTCCAAATTAAATAGGTAAAAGGATGCGACTGAAACATTTATCGAGTTAAGTGTTCCCAGTTATTCCTAAAAACTATAATATATGTAATAATAATGAAAATGATAATTTATTTACTGGAAAAATCCTTTTTCAGGTGAACATACAAAATTGCAAAAATCAAGTAATATTACAAACAACTTTTGGCAAAAATTTAAATGGAATAAATAAACACATAGTAAAAAACGATTTCGCAGCATTGTAAAGTTAAATAAAATTTTATAATAATAAAAATTATTAATGAAATGATCAAGATACATAAATAAAGTTCCCATATCATAAATAAAGTCATTCTAAAAAATTGTCATAGAAAAAAAACTAATAAACTTTGGACCAAATTGCAAATTTTTAAAATTTATAGTAGGAGTATTCAAGAGAAAGTTAAGATGTGTTTTAAATAGAAAAATTAAAATTATAATCAGGACTTTTAATATTATTGTTTTAAAATAGTAAACCTAATTGCCTCCTCCGATATTTTGCAAATATCCGTATAATTGTACATACATTAATAAACAATCTGATCAAGATGAAAAAGCACTATCATTTGCTTCAATAACCACCTATATTTATTCATTTATACGTTATCAAATCAGTTACTAGAACATCAGTAACTAGAGAAGCCAAAGTTAATCCTTTGAACCGTTCAATCTGTTTGTCTCTAAAATGGCGTCTTGCGTTGGAATGGAATTACAATTAAACTTCCCATCGGTTCCCTTTTGTTTTTACTTCTCAATTTCGTGAAATGCTAGTTTATTTCTACCTTTGCTTCGTCCTAGATATGTTTTCTTCAATTAAAATAATTATTTATTTATTTATTGTAAAAAACGCTACAGTTTGGTCTTTGGGCAACGGTACGCCAAAGAAAGAAATTCTTTTTATTTAATCCCTTCGATGACATATCAATCTGCCACAAATTAACACACGAGTCCTTCACTTTCTTAACTCTTCATCAAAAGTTCGGTTCTTAAGAGTAATTTGCTTTGTAAAATAATTAAAGTTTTGTTAGGAAAAGAGTTTTAATGACCAGAATTAATCAAGGACCTAGAATTAAACAAATCTCAGGATAAATCAATCTGGTCTTTTATATAAGAGTATAAGCATAGAGAAATGTTTAAATAAAGCATGTCGTCGGTTAGTTTTAGTAAGAAATTTAAGGCGGCCACAAATAGACTGAATTCGACTAATTTAGAAGTCATGTTTAAAAATCGACCAATTAAAGCTCTATTTTATGAAGCTGGCGTATGAATCAGTTTTTCCTTTCTCTTTAAATTTTGTTACTCAGCATTTAATTTATTCACAACATTGTGAAACAGGCTATGTTTAACCGATTTCTAGATGATTTGGTGGATAATTATGGAAATTTCTATGATGCAGAACAGTCCATTTAAATGTTTGTTTGTTAATTCTCCAGAAAATGAGAGCACTTTGTGTTATTGATAAAAAAAGGTCGTTGATATCGATAAAATTTACCACAATCCTATTTAGTAAGCAGATCTTAATATATCCGTTGTTTAATTTGTTTTCGTAATTCGCTAGTTCAAGATGATAAATTTAACTAGGAATGACGAGCTATGTTCTAGCAACGGCACATAAATTATCTTTTGGGTTCTAGTGCATGGGATTGGTATTAAATCCCAGCTTTTCAGGGAACCGAGCGCATTCATCAACAGGATAGCGTGTTAACCGGGATTTTACAAGTTTTGATAATTCAGAAGAATCAGGTGTATGCAATATTAGCTGTTTCTTATAAAATACAATTAGTACAGTTATTTTTGGACGTGGGAATACTCTAGTAATATCAGAAAGAGCAAACAAAAAACAAGTCTACTTAAATCAAATGATATTTTTATTCGCATTACAAAATTATGCCTTTTTAGTACATAATTCTTCTATAAATACATGTAATGCATTCGTTGCCACCGATATTATTTATGTACATTTTTTAAATCGTGACAAGTACGCGATCAAAATCGGAGTTGTCATAATAACAATCTGCATCTAAGTTGATTCCATTGTATTTATTTGGTGATTAATTTTCAGTGCTTCGATCGGATTGCTGACTGTACTCACTGTAATTGGCACCGTGTACGAGTTGTGGCTGACGAGGAAGATGAAGCGAACACCGCAAGATGACGACTCCGTCGCTGAGGAACACAAATCCACAGGTTCTTATAAGCGTACAAATCGCCAATTATGTTTCTTTCGCAGCACTATCACACATTTTAGAAACATCCACAACTAACATTTTCTGTGTCTACCACGGTGTCGTGCGTAATCAAAGTGATTGAAATAGTAAGAATTTTGTGAGTCGAATCTATTTATTCCATCATTATGAAAAATGACTGACATAAGTACACCACCAATGTTATATTTAACCCTTTAGGGCCAGTCCCAACCTTCCCTCCCCTACTACTAGATGAGGATCAGAACTATGATAGATTAATAAAGTATTGATGGTGAATCTACAAGTTCTTTCTAGCCGTTTTTCTTAACATATGTGAAAAAGAAACTCTTTCAACCAAAAGAAAACATCGGGGTATTAAAGTAACTACCGTTAAAGTAGGGCGTTCTTTTCATATCAGAAAACATCAATTTCTGTTGTGTTCTGCGTATGAATTAATTTTCAAATTTTTCATTGTTCCTCGTTACAAGGCAGATAACGCGGGTGTTATAACCGAATTCTACATAACTTTTCCAATTTCCGCCTGGTTTATTTCTACACGAAATCTTCTGTATAAGGTCTATAAGGTCTTTATTAAGGCGAGATCTAACCTTTCCTCGATAATATTATATTTATAGAAAGCTTTGTGTAGGTGAATAGAAATTGAGAGGAAAACTTAAGGAGTGGATGTAAAAAAAACCTGTATCAATAACACAGAATTAATTCCATTTTTTCTTATCTATTTCCGAATGATTTAATTCAATTATTTTGAGTGATTTATTTTCAAATTCATTTGCTTTAAACTGAGCTATTATTCAATTATTTGTTGCAACTTTGCTCCAATTGTCTAAAAGTGCTTATGGAAATGGAATCCTGAGCGATTATTTTGTTTTTTTCGATCGAATGGCTGTCATAAAATAAGAATCCGATGTGGAGGTACTACTTCAGTAAAGAGCGGAATGTGTGTTTGGACAGTCCCTCAAATGGAAAGACCGACGGAATCATCTCGTTCAAATCCACTTTTAATGTTGGCAAGTTCCGATAGGAAAAGAGTTACAAATAAATAATTTCAACGAATAATTCTGCTCGCCTTTTCATACCAACAGCGTTTTTTTTACAGTGTTGTATCAGTGTTTTTAAAACCCATGACATACACCTAGTATGTTGAACGCAGATTCAAATGAGGAGCTATTTATTTTTTCTAATTATTTCATTATTTAAGTATATTTTGCTAAGTGTTTAAATATCTCGTGATGTGCACTTCGCTAAAAGACAGTACCGAAATTATATTTTAAAGAAATTGAAACAATTCATACAAATTTGTTCTTGTGTAAATTATGTACTCGATGTAGTTCTTACACAATTAACTTAACCAAGGATTCTACCAATAGGTTCGTATATCTCGTGTTAACTAAAATAAGTGATAAACGTATTCTTTGTTTATTGTCATTGCTTTTTCGTAATTTTACTGATTCAATTTATTGACGACATTTATTTGAGCGTAACTTTCTAAAGAAAACGAAAACGTATTATCAGCTTTCAAAAAACAAGTCTTTGTATTGTAGAATGTAAAAGGAGATTTTTTCTGAAGAATGCCAAAGTATTTATCACATATATTTTTCATAAAAATCTTTTAATTCTTCATTTCTTCATCAAAATATCTTTATATTTCTCTTTAAATTTCATATGCGGTATGTACGTTTGAAGGTATCGGTAAACCTGATATGGCCAAGCTCAACTTAAAAGAATGGAGCTAAGCTGAAATATTTAAAAAACATTGCAATTTCTACAGAAAATTAATTAATTTGTGACGATTAGTTTCGTCTACAAGTGCTCAATTATACAAGATCTTTATCTTGTAATTGTAGACGTCACAACGTCACAAATAAATTCTTTATCTGTGAAAATTACAATGATTATTTTTTTCATACTTCAGTAGTTGTTGCTTTAGAGACAGTAGAGTGATATCTGGAGATGTACAAATTCCTATTTGTCATATTTTTGCTTCCCAAACAAACTTCCTTCGTATTTTTTCGTTCTCACAATAAAATTAACTTATTTTTACTATATAGGCAATTAGGGAACCGTTTTAGCTCCATCGACCGGTTATAAGTGCGTCTTAAGTGGTGAAATTTCAGTGGGAGCGCTTTCATTTAGTCCAGCAGAGCCAAGCTCCTTAAATATCTCAATTGGATTCTGTGTCGATTACAGTCAATTGTGGGTGCGCAACTTTCGAATATTTTTTGATATGACATTCTCAACTCCCGAAGACTCCAACCCTATGAAAAATAAAACAATCAATCTACATAGGCGTGTGGTTCAGTTTATTATGATCGCGTGACCTTTCGCTCAGTGGTCGCATAATACCGATTACTGCAAACTCTCTTTCCAACCCAAAGAGCATCTTCTTTCATTATAGCACTTTGCGTCCGCTGGATCCCATATACTTGCCGCGTATTCAAGATGGACCAATAACATCGCTCTCTTCTCATCTTTATAAAGCCGACCTTTTTATTTGCTTTACCGCAGATTTTTCGGATGTGTGTGTTCCAGTCTAAGTTATTTGTAAGACATTTCGAGGTACTCAACTAATACAACTACATTTATTCCATTTATTACGTGCGAGTAATTGTGACGCAATCGTTTCTTTTTGAGAATATTAATCATTAACACTCAGTCCACACGACTGTCACATTTATCAACTTGAAATACTGCGCGAGAAGTCAATACTTATAAAAGGTTTTCTTTTGGTGATGCCTTTTACTCACTTACTGAAACAAATTCCCGTATTAATCTTGTTCCCCAGTCTTGCCAAATATGCGAATTGAAAAAGATAATCGAAGATGCATTTAAGTCTCATTGTGTTCCTTCAATATTCCTCCTCCGGCAATTCGATTCCTGAGCTTATTCATCTGAAGTTTTTTTCTTTTCCAGCGATTCGCGTAACTGATGTGATCAATCTTATTTAGATTCGATGTAAGACGTTTTAAATGGGCTAGATTCGAAATAAGCCAAACCGCTTTGATACTTCGCAACTCGAATAAACTCTGCGTTCGACTATGCAAGACGTTGCAGATTAAAATTCAGAGGGTCAAACTTGATTCACGAAAAAATGCCGGTCTTTTCGTGAAAACGTTCAAGTCGATGCTGAATCAATATTAAGAAAATCATTGGGTAAAGTATAACTACATACTATAAACCTGTATTTTATCCCTTGTAATAGTTGGTTTTAAATTATCACAGTTTAATATTTTCATATCTTACATAAAAAATGGCGGACCCTAATTTTAGAGCGAACTAAATATCCATTGTATTCATAGAAAGCCCCTATTCACCGCGCGGCTTAGTTAAAAAAAAGAGATTCTCTATTGTTAATGTAGTGCATACCTTTCTTACTAACTTTGAACGTAGACGACGTTCGTTCATTTTGAGTAAAGCTATTGTACATACATTTCGCAATGACGTATTGATCAGGATTAGAGCAACTATAATAGAATGTGACGTTTGTGAAAATATTTGCTAAGCTATTCTCTCAATACCAATTCATACCCATTCGTAACATTCCGCTACTCATCGTTGCAGGATACCCTCTTTACTGTATTTTTATCAATTCTAGTCAGATATAAATATTTGTATCGTATCAGTTTCACTTTGACTTTGGAGAAAGATAGTAGTGAAATTACTCGAAAAGTTGCTCGCAGCATTCCCTTTTGAGTTTCTGAAAAATATCGGAGGAAATATTTCTCCAAGGTATGATTTGCCTTTAAACATGTATGAATTCTGTGTTCAGGAAATTTATTGGATATTGATGAAGAACTATCGAATCTGCGTAACAATTACGATCATATAATAGTCACCGGCGATTTCAACGCAAATCTAAATTCTGATAGCAATGACTCTAAATTTATTCGCAATTCCTTCGATGCACATAATTTAACCATTCTTCCGCTGTTACCTACTCATAATACTCTCACTTCGTCGACGTGGATTGATCTCATTGCCACTGCCAATCCGGAAAAGGTCGAAATTCACGGTCAAATACCAGCACCCGGAATTTCACATCATTCGTCTCATACTCACTCAAGATTAGGAAAAATAAACAGAAATATATTCACAAGGAGAGACTCTCACTTTTGTCCGGGGATTTTGATGAAACTTTTTGCAGTGGTGCAGGAAGTAGAGTGATGAAAAAGTGTAACGGCGTTTCTCTGAATGGGCCTTAGTTTCGCTGCAATAAATAATTGAAAATTGATAAACGGAGTATAGGCAACCCCGCAATGCACGCCCATGCTAGCCGAGTATGCATGAAAGAAGGCGATGTTCTCTGGTATATTTGTCATTACATTTTTCTTTTCATTCGTAAAATTCTTTCCTTGATACTTACTATTGACTTATTAATAATAATAAATAGTATGCTCAATTTGTTATCTCGTTAAGGTATTTAAGGTAGTTAACGACTATCCTAAGAACGTAAAAGGAGCTTGCATTCAAGTAATTTTAGGATTCCACAATCATAAATAGCGATTGCTTTCTAAAATTTTATTTAATAAACACCATTGTCTATATATTAGTTAATTTATTTATCCAATTTAATCGGAGTACAGGCAAATCTGCAATACACATCCGAGCTAGTCGAGTTTGGAGGAAATAACGCATTGTTCTCTGGTATATCTTGCACCTCTTTTACAATTTCATTCGTTAATAATTTCCTTGTTGTCTACTAATTGAATTGTTAATAATAATAAATAGTAGGTTAAATTATTAATCCCGTAAAGGAGTTATATTACTTTCCAGGCCGGATTTACAGTGATTAGCGGTATTTTTTAAAATTTTTGAGAGAAATACTCTTCTAGTAAGAGAAAACGGTTTTCTGATATTTTTAGTATGATTATTAAGCATTTATGGAAATGTAACTACCTTTTGAAACTTTAACCTGAAAGTAAATATAATAGATGAAAAATTATCCTCAAAAGAAAATACACACCTCGTTGGTTGACACGAATTTAACCATACACTATGTTAAACTATAAAAATTTCTTACAGTATTAATTTATTAATTACTTATTAATTCTCGTATGACAACAACGATTTTTGAAATCCAAATATTTGGTATCCAGAGAATTGTTTAAACTAAAAAAAAAGTTATTTGAAAAATCGGTGTAATTTTCGATATTTTTCTTCATTTTATTTATATTGAAAATCGCTCATGTTGGACGATAGTTAGTTTAGTTTTATATATTTTCGATAAGTTTCATTGCGATGAATAAAGTGAGTGAATAAAATGCTGTGTAAAGATAGAAACTCTTAAGGTTTCAGTAAAATATACAGGTAAAGTATATCAGTATTGAATTATTTTTCACTAACTCCATTTATAGATTCAGCCGTTTCTACGGAACATCTGGATGCCTGTTGGGATAAGTCTCCAATTTGATGGTGTCATGCAATCTTCCGTGGGCTATGTCGCTCGCTCCTAGTCTTGTCTTTGGCAGTAGTCGATGTTTTCAGTCACTTTGACCTTAATTTACTTCATAACACTTATTAAAATGATGTGGTTGTCATTGGACTAGCATAAACCCATTCATAGCACATCAACTAAAATTCGTTCTACGTATGCTAGACACAATGAATAGCACCTACGTAGCCATTCTCCATATTACTGAAATTATTATTGAAATTTTCAATACCATGTGTTCACTGCGCTAAGACTTCTTCAATACGATAAATACAGTGCGAAAACAAGAATAGAACTGTTCGCTTCCTGATCCTATGGTAAAATGGAAATGCTGCATTCTTCCATAGATAACGTTAGAATTATCTATTAAAAAATTAAGCCATCGAAAAAGAGGCAGGTGAATATAATCAAAAGACAAAAAAGCTCAGGCACCTCATCTTTTTTTATAATTTATTTTTAGAGTTTCTTTAACTACCTTGCACAACTTTTCTTTATTTGTCAAAAATAATGGAAAGTTGTGCAGGAAGAATAACATAATAACATGGATTTATTCATTAAGTTTATAATTTTCATAAAACGAGAGAAGCATTATTTCAACATGAATATAGGTACCACGATGTTACTTTGAGGAAAGAAGGCTTTAGGAGAAAGTAATAACACTTATGTTCGATTCCTTAAGCTTACGAGTGTCACTGGCGGCTCATCGAGTGCTCTGCTTTGCTAAAGAAAAACTGCTGTAGCTCAGCTAATTTTTATAATATGAAAATACCACTTTGCCTGAATATTTTTAAGGTTAATTCTTTACAATCATGCAAAGAAACGAATATTTGAATTTTTTGAAGTTGAGAAAGGTATGTAACTCCTTAAATAACTTTAAATATTACTCAATTTTAAGTATTTTACTACAATCCTAAGAATGAAAAAGGAATTTGCGTTCGAATTACTTAGGATTTTCAGTCATGTATAGCGTTGCCTTTCATATTCTTATTTAACAATCACTACGATTTATATATTTATTTATTTATCTGATTTCAGGATATCAGGTAAAAAATGCATGACAAGCAACGACAAAATAACTATCTATATTCAATTTCCTTTCTTTTGGTACTAGTATCGATTTCGCAGGACCATTATTCCTGATTTTATTGTACTAAAGATAAATTCTGTAATCGATGAACGACGATGAACTTTCTTAACATTTATTATAAGGGTATTTTCGAGTAATCTAAAATCGAACGAAGGATACACTGCGCAAAAACTATCGATATTTAATACACAATTATGCATCTAACTATGAGTATTTCTTGAATTTCTATCTCGTCAGGAAGTAGTGAAATTGATTACCGAAAAATGGCTTACATGCATTTCTTTCGAGAAATGCTGAAATCGGATAAATAAATTAATTAATATATAGACAATGGTTTTTATTATATAACATTTTAGATACCAATCGCTATTTATGATTATGAAATCCTAAATTACTTGAATGCAAGCTCCTTTTACGATTTAGCATAGTCGTTAACTACCTTAAATGGAGAAATATCGCTCACGAAGGTTATTTAACGGGATAACTAATTGAGCATACTATTTATTATTATTAATAAGTCAAATAGCAAGTATCAAGGAAAGAATTTTACGAATGAAAAGAAAAATTTAATTACAAATACACCAGAGAACATCGCCTTCTTTCATGCATACTCGGCTAGCATGGGCGTGCATTGCGGGGTTGCCTATGCTCAGATTATCAATTTTCAATTATTTATTGCAGCGAAACTAAGGCCTATTCAGACGAACGCCGTTACAATTTTTCATTACTTTACTTCCTGCATCACTGCAAAAAGTTTCATCAAAATCCCCGGACAAAAGTGAGAGTCTCTCCTTGTCAGTACCGCAATCTAAACGATTTAAATGAGGCAGAAATGCTTGAAGACGCAATTAGGCTACCATGGTATGAAATAGAATTTGCCTGCGATGTCGACACCAAAGTTGAAATTTTAAATGACCTTCTGTTAACTTTACTAAATAAGCATGCTCCAATAAAGAAAGTCAGAATTTCTAAACCTCGAGCTCCGTGGCTCGATGATGACATCAGACGAATAATGGCAAATCGCGACTTTACTTACCGAGTATTCAAACGCAATAACGATCCCGTACGTTTCAGCAATTACAAGACACTCAGAAATAAAGTAAAGCAAATGATAAGAAATGCGAAATTAAAATATGCTCATTCTATTTCAAAAGATAGTAAAACTCCAGCAGCTTTATAGAAAAACTTATGTAACCTGGGAATAGGAAAATCTAGGGAACCTCCAACACTCAATGGAACGTCTCTTAACACTTAAAACCAGATATTTTCCTTTCCTCCAACTGAAATTGATCGGAAGCACAAATGTGTTGTGAAGGAGAAAACTATTACATCTTCTATTCTATCAGAGTTCTCATTCAAAGAAGTTACACAATACGAAGTCTTCAATACTTTAAAAAGCATTAAGTCGAAAGCTGAAGGTGCTGATGGCATTCCTATTACTTTCATAAACAAACTTTGCTATTTAGTGTTACCTTTGATAACAAACATTTTTAACCTATCGTTCCTAACGGGAAAATTTCCAACGCCATGGAAACGCGCGCTAGTGAAACCAATTTTGAAAAATTCTAAATCGAATTCTGATGATGATCGACCCATCAGTTTCCTTCCGGTCTTATCAAAAGTCCTCGAAAAACTCGCGCATCATGAAATTACTGAATACCTGCATAAAAATTCGATTCTTGACTGCTCACAATCAGGTTTCCGGGAGTCGCATAGCACCGCCACGGCCTTAGTTAAGATAACTGATGATATTCGTAAATCCATGGATAATAGTAAATTAACAGCCTTGATCCTACTGGACTTTAGTAAAGCCTTCGATTCGGTTGATGATATAATGCTTGCAAAGTTGAGAAATATGGGTTTCTCAGAATTGTCCATGGTTTGGTTTTCTTCTTTTCTCCATGATCGTAAACAAAAAGTTGTTTCCGATGATTGCTCTTCTACTTGGTTAAACATTGATCGCGGTCTTCCACAGGGATCGACCCTGGGCCCACTGCTGTTTTCCCTATATATCAATGACTGTCCTCAACCTATGAAATACCATAAGCATTTGTACGCCGACGACCTTGCAGATATATCTCGATTCTACAGTTGCCTGCTTCTCGGAATGTATTCAGTACGTGAACCATGACCTCGAACAAATTAATAAACGGAGCAAGGACAATTTTTTGAAAATAAATCCATTAAAATCGCAAGCCATTATTATCGGATATCCCACGTTATTAAAACGATTTACTGGAAATATCAATGCAAAGATCATCTTGGACAATACTGAGAACCCATTTTGTAACTCTGTTAATAATCTCGGTGTTTACATAAACAATAATCTTACGTGGTTGGAACATGTCGTGAAAATTTGTAGAAAAGTTTATTCTTCCATTCATTCCCTCAGGTGCTTCGGAAGTTTCCTAACGCCCTCTGTTAAAATTCAATTAGTAAATTCATTAATCATGCCTCACTTTGATTATGGTGACATTGTGTACCAAGATTTACGCAAGAATTAGCTTCTATGTTGCAACGTGCCCAAAATGCGTCTGTTCGCTTTATATTTAACTTAAAAAAGTATGACCATATTCCTGATGCGTTCAAGAAAATATCTTGGATTAAACTCGATTCTCGTGGAAGACTTCATGTTCTTACGTCAGCTTTCAGCGTTTTGCGAACGCAAACTCCGGAATACCTCATCTCTGAATTTGTCAGCTTAGAATCTATTCACAGTTGCAATACTAGGGGAAAAAACAACTTACTCATTCCAAATCATAGGACGGAGATGTTTCACAAATCCTTTGTATTAACTGCCATTAAGCATTAGAACGCACTTCCACCTCATATAAAATCATCTATTTCAACCCGTTCTTTCAAGAAAAAATGCCTAACTCATCTTCTAGCGAATCAATCACCCAATTGATATTGCTCCTTCTATCCCACAATATAGCTACTTCAGCACTGATCAACACTCGGATGACCGTTCTTTCTCACTGCACAATTATAGATATATATTACTTGTCCTTTGTACCTGTTCTTAGGTATTAGGATATAATAATATTTCCATTATTAATTTGCCCCTTTTTTAATTAACGACTAAATTCCTCATATGTCATTTTTGCATGTTTCATTCTCATAACAATTTTTATTTTTCAATGTTTTATTCTATTATTTTTTGTGATATTTATTATCTTCTCATGATTTATTCCTGCAACTTCCTCTCTTTTGATTTAATTTTATTATTTTATTATTATTTTTGTATTTTAGTTTGAATGTTTTATCTTATGTTTTTATCATATATTTTTATTTACTTTGTTTACCTTTGCATTGATTTTCTTTTTCTGATTTTATTTTATTATTGTTTTTGTAATTTCTTTATAGTTCTGCTTTTGTAATTTTCTATTCAGACACAGTTTTCTATTATATCTTTTAGTATGTACTATCAGTAGGTTTGCGCAAGTTTACACCCCCCCCCTTCTTTGCGGGTGTTTTCCTGCAGTGGATCTTTTTCCTAAGATATCACCTTAGATTTTTTTTAAATCCACTCCTTCTAAATTTTTCCTCTCTACTTCTCTATTCACCCACACAGAACTTTTTATGTATGTATTATTTTTGACGAAAGGTTAGATGGAAGAAGAGACTTTTCAGTCTCAATTTTGCCTAAAATAATGACCTTAAAGACCTTAAAATAGGAACAGAACAACGAAATAACCATTCCTGCTAATATTGATTGGTTTGAAGCGTAAAATCTTCATTTTTAACCGTAGGAATCTGCGTGAATAGTCGTATTTAACCAAAGAACTCAAAGGTCTTTGACATCTCGACTCTAGAAATTGACGGTTGTTTTCTTGAGATGCCGCAGTTAGTATTGACATTCATTAAATTGTATGTCCCAACGTACTATTTAATACCTACTTCAGGTTCAGCTATAAAATAAGTGCTCATCCGGTGTTATATATCGGCCTCGACTTGCCGTTATTTTGGTACTTTTGTTTAAATGATTCCGCAAATTTACCTCTCTATCTGAGCCAGAGAAAAAGTTACCACGAAAATAATACAGAATTTCCTTCAATTCGGTTTAGTTTTGTAATGATTTCACAAATCTCAAATATACCTAATTATTGATCTAATATTGGGGCAATGGGAAGTTCAATGAATTCTTAGCGAGAGAAGCTAATAAGCGACTGGCTGAGTCATAAAACATTACTTTAGCTTAGGCGTACACAAGTGAAGAAAAAATAGATTTAGTTTATAACCAAATAGAAGAGGGTTTTGGTAATGCGGTATTTAGGCAAAGCAAATAAGAAGTGGAAGAGTTGGAAATAAGTATCTATACTTACTACTACTACTTACTACTTCTCCATTTACTTCTATAGAAGTAAATTTTTTCATATCTTTTTGAGCATTGTAACAGACGGAAGTACTTACGGTGGATACCAAATTGATAACTTTATGGCTTAATCATGAACTACGCAATCATGACCATTTATAGATGATAGAATGGCATGTCAGAGAGAATTCGTAAAGCATTCTCCTTTCAGTTCCTCTTCATTGAGTAATAAAGAGGCCACTGCTTGGGCTTCGGTTGAATGTATTGTTTTGACGGTCTCCTTGTGAAAATAGAAAATGAATGTTGGATTGGGAAAACAAGAAAGAAGAAAGTGAAAGTGAATATGATTGAATGAAGGATATAGAAGGCAAAAGTCGAGCAAATATTATACGGAGGCCTGAAAGTTGTTTATTATTACCATAACCACAGCTAGGCTTTATTCCTGGCGATAGCCGTCAGAGAGGGAAATGGAAAAATGAAGATATTTCGACAAATAGACAAGTAAATTTATGAATAAAATATTTTTCCTAGAAAAAGTGGCAGTAAAGCTATCATACATACAATTAGTATAGAATAAAAAATACATGTTATATTCAATTACTCCTTTTCCTTTATTCTATTCATAAAAACATAGGAGGAAAGATGTTATTGAGGTAAATTGTTCCATTCAGTTTGGTTCTTAAAGGTCACTGAATGTTATTCTATGTTAGAATGTCATTTTATGTACTATTCCTTACATCTCCGCACTGAAGACGGAACGGGCGCCATTAATTTCATTTACTTTGTTTCCTGTTTGATACTATTCGGAGGTGAATTTGAAATCCCGACCTTTCGGAGTCCGTTAAATCTGCACCTGGAACTCCATAACTGAAGATTTCCCAGTCTAAAATTCTAAAAGCCCTGAAAGTTAAATTTGTTTAATTAAATTTGTATAATTTACAAATACTAAACTTAATAGCATAAAAATTGAGAAAATATAGAACAAGAAATTCATAACTTTTACATGGAATTTATGATGGTTTTTCGTGAAATATTTTTAGCAAATGAAGGAATAAAAACATCATAATCCTAGCTAATACATTAAAATTTTATTTTAGACAAATAAAAAAGATAAATTACAAATTTCATTTCGAGAATTTCCGTATCTCAAGTGACGCTTTTTATGATTGAAGTGGTGGCATTGATAATTGGCAGATTAATAATTACGGGCTGAACTGCACTTGATTCTCAACGGGGGCCAAACGTAGTTAACTGGACTCCCAAAGATGTATCTGTAAGATTTTTTAACAATCATTTCACGAAACATCAGATTTATTTTTTGTTACCCGTGTGTTTACTTAAAATTCATAAGTGGTGTAGCGTTACACCATACACTCAAGATATATCTATTATATATAGCTAACTCTCCGGATATATATATATAGCTTATATATATATATATATATATATATATCCCCTCCTCACACTGCCACAGTTCATTGCCTCAACGGGGCGGAGGGGTGTTAACGGAGGTTGGAGGCGATGCATAGCCCAGGTTCAACCATGCTAAGAAGGCTTCAACAATATCTCCGGCCAAATTGTGAAAGTGGTATTCACCAACCGGCAGTAGGACAGCCTGGTGAATTAATGTCCTTCATCCCCCAAATGCAATTACAATTTTCATGATGAGCTTCTGTAATGGAAATTTATCCGGACGTAAAAGCACCACCCATTCGGATGTCCGGGAGGTGGTGGCATTACAGAGGTCCATCATGAGGAAAAGAGCTACCACCCTCCACTTTGCGACTTACAATTGCCGCAGCTTGAAGAGTGAAGACAGACTACTGGAACTACTGAATGAAGCAGAGAAGATAAATTGGGACGTCATCGGGCTCAGCGAAGTTAGAAGAAAATCAGAAGACTTGATTACACTCAAGGAAGGTAATTTATTTTATTACAGGGGTACTAAGGATGGAAGACTAGGAGGTGTCGGGTTCCTGATCAACAAGAGATGGAAAAACAATGTACAGAAGATAGAAAGTATATCTGAGAGAATTTGCAAGCTCATACTCAAGATAAATGAGCGTTACTCTATTCAGATCATACAAGTCTACGCACCAACAGCAGCAAGCAGCGAAGAAGAAATTGAAAAATTTTACCAAACTCTGGGCACTGAGCACGATAAGGAAGCCCACTACTATAAAATAATTATGGGCGATTTTAACGCTCGTGTAGGTCAACAGGAAGCCGATGACACCGTCGCAGGACAATACGGACTGGGCCAGAGAAACGAACGTGGTCACCGCCTGATAGAGTTTGCTGAATGCACCAATATGTACATAACAAATACATATTACAAGAAGAACCCAAAAAGGAAGTGGACTTGGAGAGGACCCAACGGAGCAAAAAATGAAATAGATTACATATTGGTTAATAAACTCTACACAGTGACAGACTGTGAAGTCTTGAATAACTTTAGCACTGGAAGTGACCACAGGATCGTAAGATGCAGATTGAAGATTAATCTCCAAATGGAACGCAAGAAGTTGATTTCATGCAAGAAACATGAAATAAGCATCAAAAAACTAGAGGAAAACAAGAATAAATATCAGCTTGAGCTAAAAAATAGATTCTCAGCACTTCAAGAAGAAGAACTAGAAACCAAAGTCATGCAAGCTGTTAAGGAAGCAGCAGAAGAAGTAGCAAGCACACCAAGAAGAGCTAAAGATAGAAAGCTAAGTGACAGCACCCGACAAATGATGAAACGACGTAAGGAACTGAAGAATTCAGATACACAAAAGGATAACATCGAATACGCCGAGCTTAGTAAGGCTATCAGGATGGCAATTAAGGAAGACGTGAGAAAATTCAATGAGAGAATTGTGCAAGAGGCTATAGAAAACAGCAAAAGTATGAAGAAGACCAGACAACGCCTAGCAATTGGAAGAAAACAGATTTTAGCCATACAGAAGGAAGATGGTACAAGAACTTGCAACAGACAAGCAATACTAAGGACGGTAGCAGAATACTTTGGCAACCTATACAAGAAGGAAGAAAATGCTGAAGAGGAAAACCAAGAAGAAAGCCAAAACCAACGAGATCCCCTTTCTATTCTCCCAGGAGAAGTAACTGCAGCAATAAAGCAGACGAAGAACGGAAAAGCAGGAGGCATAGATGGAGTGTTAGCAGAATATTTAAAACTTGGTGGAACAGAAGTTGCACACGTTTTAGCGCAGTTATTCACAACTTGCCTGAAACAAGGAAGAATCCCCCAGGACTGGAATCATGCAAGAATAGTCCTTTTGCACAAGAAAGGAAGCAAGGAAGAGCTGAAGAATTACCGCCCCATCAGTCTCCTTCCTGTTGTTTACAAAACATTCATGAGGATAATAGCTGAACGGATAAAGATTATTCTATCATCTGCCCAGCCTAGAGAACAAGCAGGATTCCGGAAGGGCTTCAGTACTATGGACCACATCCACACACTACAAGAAATAATCAGCAGGACGAATGAATATGAGATGCCACTAGTACTATGCTTTGTGGACTATGCTCAGGCCTTCGACTCAGTAAGTACCTCCTTTACACTAGAAGCTCTGGAAAAACAAGGAGTAGATGCAGAGTACATCCGACTCCTACGCAACATTTATAAAAATGCCACAGCCTCAGTAATGCTACACGAAGTTACTGAAGAATTCAAGATTGAGAAGGGAGTTAGACAAGGAGATTGCCTTTCCCCAATTCTTTTCACAGCTGTTCTGGAGGAAGTTTTTAAAACCTTGGACTGGGAGCAGAAAGGTCTGCGGATTAATGGGGAACACATCAGTCATCTGCGCTTTGCAGATGATATAGTACTCTTCGCAACCAACGGAGAAGATCTAGCTTCAAGACTTCATGAACTGAACACAGCAGGACAGAAGATAGGACTCAGGATAAATTTAACAAAAACAAAGGTAATGTATAACTCTTTTGCAGCACAAGAAACAATCAAATTTGAAGGGACGCCTCTGGATATCTGCTCAGAATACACATACCTAGGACAACTAGTAACCACAGGAGAGAACAACAGGATTAACGAAGTAAACAGAAGAATTAAACTCGGCTGGAGTGCCTTCGGAAGAAATGCACACATTCTAAAGTCACAAATGCCAATGGTCTTGAAGAGAAAGGTCCTCAACCAATGCATTCTACCAGTGTTGACATATGGAAGTGAAACCTGGGTGTTAAACGCAGCAATAACCCAGCGACTTCAGACAACGCAAAGAAGTATGGAAAGGTGTATGCTTGGGATCACAAGAAGAGACAGGAAACGCAACACCTGGGTGAGGATGAAGACCGGAGTGACAGACATCATAGATAAAGTAAGATCACTGAAATGGATGTGGGCAGGCCATGTGGCGAGAAGAAACGACAACCGTTGGACAAGAGCGGTTCTGAACTGGACACCAAGAGATGTGAAGAGACCAAGAAGAAGACCAAAGGACCGATGGAACAGAGACATCATTAAGTACTTAGGTGTGACATGGCAAAGAGAAGCTCAGAATAGAGAGAATTGGAAAGCGCTTGGGGAGGCCTACATCCGACATCGGATTGAAAATGGCTGATGATGATGATGATGATGATATATATATATATATATATATATATATATATATATATATATATATATATATATATATATATATATATATATATAAGCTATATATATAAGATACATACACACACGAGTAAAAGTTGCTTGCATACTGCAAGCTAACAGTTGAATACAGTACCGTACCAAGTAATGCCTCAAAACAATTTTGAAAACTTCGCGCAAAAGACCGCCTGGCGTCGAACTAAGGACCCGATCGTGAGACACAATTGCATATTAATATTAGATAAGTGCCATTCTGATCTGTTCAGAAGTTTCAATTCAATATATTATCGGGAAGGTCCTAAAATAAGATTACGCTATCCCCCTTTGAAATACATGGTAGAATAGAAATGACGCTCAGGCATCGAACCAAGAACCGTTAGATGAACGGCGAACAGCAAATCTGAAACATATGAGTTGTCTCTATGTACATTCCATTTTATATCACTCCCGGTAATCGGATAAGCATTATAAAACAATTGTCCATTGACCGCCATGCATTTTTACCGGAGAATTTTGCACCCACTTGGCGTCGAACTCACGGTCATTTGGTAACATTTCTTCAGTTAACCACGATATCTCCAACATCCGTGATTTTAACTGTTCAATCGCTCCGAGTAAGGACTCAAAACAATTTTGAAAAATTCGCGCGAAAGACCGCCTGGCGTCGATCACAGAACCCGTTCGTGAGAGACAATGGCATAGAAATGTTAGATATGTGCCACTCTGACGTGTTTCAAAGTTTCGATTCAATATCTTATCGGGAAGGTCCTAAAATAAGATTCCGTTATCCCCGTTTAAAATGCATGGTAGAATCGGAATGACGTTCTTGCATCGAACCAAGGACCACTAGAGAAACAGTTAACCTCATGAAAAAAGGATTTTAAACGCCTCTGTCACCATTCCGGGTTTCATCTTTCCAGCTCATCGGTAGGGCATTGAAAAAAATTTTCAAATATTCCAGCAATGCATTTCTTATGGAAGAATTTTGCACCCACCTGTCGTCGAACTCACAGTCATCTGGCAACATTTTTTCCATGAAAACCATAGAAGAGTACGTTAGCTTTAACCTCCGAGATATTGGTTCCTCTATCTTACCGATAAGTGCCTCAAAAATTTTTTCAAAAATCCGCGCAATGCATTCTTATGGGAAAATTGCTATTTTTGGGACACTTTGGTGTCGAACCCATGACACCTAGCGTCGATGTCTGAATTATTCTGGCATATAAAGGGTGGGGCCAGTACGTCGTAAAAATCTGACGTCGACGGCGCTTTACGTTTACAGCAGGGGCGTAACCAGGATTCGACTAAGGGATGTCCATAGCCATGTAGTAAACATAGAATTGCCAGAAAAGCTTTCGCCCAACACATACAGAAAAAGGGTGCAGAATCGAATTTTGTATACCTTGTAAATTATCTGTGGAATGTGCGACTGTATTTATGTAAACATTTACGTAATTATTTCCACTTTTCTATGCTTCGATGAATGAGCATTTCTTAAGTAATTGTTTGTCATTTTATGTGATTTTCATTACGATTACGAAGTGAGAAGGAAAATGTTTAGCCGTTTGATAAATGGTTCTTGATGGAAAGAAAACAAAAAGGAAATTGTTTTACTACACAATCCAAGAATTAGGGAAATGGAATAATTTCACAGAATTTCCAAGATCAGGGAGAACATTAATCCCGTGACAAAGGATAGCAATATTTTCTACGATTAACCCATCGTAGCACCCGCAATTTATGGCAATCACACGCGGGTCGGGAATATAACGGATATTTAAAGCACTCTGATACAAAATATTTGCAGATTTATTCATTGATATTCACAGATATTATTTGGGATTTCTGAATAATCCTTTTCTCAGGAATTGCCCTCGACGGTTGCCGCTGTCGGCGCTTGGAGAACCTTTGTCTCATAGTTCATTGAACGCCGAGTTCCTTTTTCTTTCTTTCAGTCATGACGTTGTCAAAACGGTTCTAAACATTGCCAATTGGTGGTATTATTGCGTAAGGATGATTGACATGATTGATAATATCTAACAAAATTATTGCATTCTTTACAGGAGTGACTACAAAAGCCATGAACATTGTCAAAACGGTCATGCACAACTGTGAAAATTCTACTGCGGCATTTTTACTAAAGCGTTGTAATTAACATTTATCATTGTATGTACTTGTAGGTGTGTCCGTTATTCCCCTATTTGAAACTATCATCCAGTTTGGTCCCTTAGTGAATCACAGTGACTATGAAAAGTATCTAGTAGTTACTAATTATTTCTAAATCACGTACGAGTTAGATGGTTGATTTTAATTTGATCTGCATTTACTTCACCATTCATATAAATTGACTTTAAACTTTAGTTAAGTTTTTTGTTATTTTAGCGCATTTGTTCGGTGGTATATATGCGATCATCCAATCAGGAGGCCCTATCTAAAGGTCACTTTTAATTTAGCTGTGAAAATCATGAAAATTTTCCTCCTGTTATGTCAGCGGATTTTCAGGGAATATTTGAAAAGATTAGTAGAATATAAAAAGTATTGGAAACCTTAATTATAATAATTGAAGATCGACAAATAGAATATTTTACTTTTGAATGAAAAAATGAAAAGCAGTCAGTTGTCCTGAGGTTCTGAAATTCCAAGATATCGCAAGATAAATACATGGGTGGGTTTGCATGTGTGACCAAGGAAAGTAGGAACAACAAACTGGTATTAACTAAAACATGTCGCGCTTCAACATTGGACGTATCTTTCGATCGAAAACGACATCTTCGCAAACTTGGATAGAATTATTCCTAAATCTAGAAAGAAAGAGAATTGAATCTTCGCAAACTTGGATAGAATTATTCGTAAATCTAGAAGGAAAGAGAATTGAATCTTCAGTCAAACTGATATAGTTTGAATACTGGAAATTAAATTCCCTGAAAGTGCATTTCTCTTTAATTTGAAGCGCATCTTTCAAATTCAGACTCCGTTTCTTTCAGAATGCAACGGAAACCACATCGCATATTCCCAGAGTCCTGTCTTTGCCGCCAGTGAAGTGCAGAAGCCGCCTTCCGACGATGCCGTCTCTCTCACCAACAAAGGAGTACACGAAGGTGACTTCATTTTTTTCCTTTACGTATTTTCCATCTTCTTTCGTATCTCTTTCCCTTCGCCATCTTCTTCTAATCCTTTCCATCATATTATCCTCATTTTATCTATTCTCTTTTTTATATATTTACATTCCAATCTTTCTTCTTCTTAATTGCCTCTCATCCATATAACTAATCCATTTACAACACATCGTTAGCTTCCTATTGCTTCCATCTTTTGCGATTCGTCTCCATACATACTTTGCTTCTCTCAAATCCATTATTGATCAAGTTGGGTTCTCTCCTTTGCCTCCATTAACTATACTTTTTGTTTTCTTCTTCTTCATTTCGATTCACTTCCTGCAACATTCTTATTACTTCTTCTTTGGATTCAGCTAAAACTTTGTAAATCTAAATTCAGCAATGTATTTTTACAAGTAATATCACATCGTATACCAAGATTGTATAAAATTGTACGTTGTGACAAAAATTTCAAATGATGTTTTCTTTCTCAAAAACATTGAAAGTTTTGTCGTCAAATTTACTTCTAAGGAAATACAGTAAACAAAGACGATATTGTTTCAGCAACCAAATGAACAAATACTACCTACATTGAAGTTTTGTGTGGAAGCTATATGTCATCATCGCAATGACACAGCTCATATTCTATACATGTTCTCCGGATATACCTATACACCTATACATAAGGGATACAAATTCTAACCATGTTCCATTAGTGTCATTGACTTCAAATTTTTAGGACGCAGTATCCCAATATGGTAACCGCCTGAATAATTCAGACTTTAGCTATCATCAGAAGGTCTCAAAAATCATAAATTTCCCATGAGAATGTATTGCACGACTTTTCAAAAAAATTTTGAGGCACTTTCGGTAAAATCACGGAGGTAATAACGGAATCTTATTATAGAACCTTCCCGGTACGATATTGAACCGATCAGAGTGGCACTAATCTAATATCAATATGTCCTCTCACCAACGAGTTCGATGCCAGGCAGTCTTTTGCGCGAATTTTAGAAAACATTTTTAAGGCACTTCTCGGTAGGATACAGAATTCAAAATCAAGGAGGCTAGAAATCACATGGTCTTTTATAGTACCGGAAGAAGAATTATCAGCAGATGGGCGTGCGTTCGACGCCAGATGGGTGCAAAATTCTTCCTTATTGCGGGGATTTTTTAGAATTAAAAAAATCTTTCCAATAAATTGATAATAAAAGTAAAACCCGGTATTTGAACAGATAATAAAATCATCTCAGATTTGGCCATAATGATCCTCGGTTTGATGCCAGAGCGCTATTTACATTTTACTATATATTGCAAATGGAGATAGCAGAATCTTATTTGAAGACATTCCCATATAATATCTACTTGAAGCTTAGGAAACCGTCAGAGTTTTACCTTTCTAATATTAATATAGAATCATTTTTCAATAATGGGTACTGGGTTCGACACCAGACGGTCTTAATGCTCCCATAAGTAATTTAGTGTGGGAAAATGAAGTCTATCAATGAGGCTTATCCCACACAGCATATGAACGGCATTCAAGAATATGTTTTACATATGATGGTCCTTGGTTCGACGACAGGGTACTATTTGTGTTCTACCACACAATTAAATGGGAAATTCGGAATTGCGTTTGAGGACCTTCTCGATATGATTTCGACTTGTAATTCTGTATACAGTAAGAGGGGTCTTTAGCGAAAGTTACTTGGCAGCGACGTCTACGGTAATGGACCTTGTTTCGATACCAGACCGGTTATATTTTCCTGTTTTGATATTCGCTGAAGGAATGTATTCGCAAACCGTAATCGGATGCCTTGGTAAATACTCACCGATTAGCTTGACAAGCAACTTTTACTCGTAATTAAATGCTATTGTTATGCAGTAAAATTCATCATTTAGCTCCTTATTAAGCGGTGTTGGTTTGGTATTCCATGAATATAAAGACACCTTGTGCATATATATGTAAATAAATCTGTTCCTTTTTAAATGAATATTACATATAATTATTAAAGTGAAACCCGTCTTTAGCAGAAGGCATTGGATTCGTGAATTGTTTCCTTACTATTTAATGGGCCGTCAATAGTGGGTTCATTACCGTTTGAGCACATCTGTGTGCCGACATTACTTATGAGAAAGTGGTTCGAAAATAAAATTCACCTACTGTTCATTGGAAAATTGTTTTATTTTAAATACGTACCACGATTTACAAAATATGAACGTATGTTTTATTTAATATTGCATCCTATTCTCTTTTCTTTTGAGGTAATCATCTACATTTCTATAACCTCGTTCGAAATATTAAATGATATAAATTATCTTTACATCTTTACTTTAAAATTGACTAAATCTTTTAAACTCATCACAATTTCTTTGCACTATTTCGTGATCCTGTCGTTATCCGGTGATAATTTTATCTTGTCATCCTCATTGTTGTCGACCACTGTATTTACATATAAAACAACTCGAATATTTAAGAAGGGCCTTCGTTAAACACGCGTTTTACACGGATTCCACTTAACACGAGGTTCACTCAAATCCTATAACTTACACAAGGACTTTCCAGATTACGCCCCTTTTCACTGTAATATAGCAGGCGAATAGTCTTGGATTTTTCATTCCTTCGCAGAGTAAGTATGCAAATATAAATGCTAACAACAGCTCTCATAAATTTAAATATTGCGAACAGAGTGGTCTGTCTCTGCCTTTCTCTCGAAGATCTCAGCCAATCAGCGATGGACAACTACATCTCGTATGATCGAAAGAAGCGTCTAAATTTCGTACCGTAACAGACACCTCCGGAGGAAGATGTCTTTTATGTTAAAAATACACATCATATATACGTACTTTCATATTCTGCAGAAAATTTTTGGAAATTAAAAACTTGCTTGGCTTCATTGAAAATCGAATACACCCAAAAACCGTTTTCGAAGTCTAGAAAATTTAAATAAAAATTACGCTCATATGAGGATCGAGAATCAATTTAATCAATCAAAAAAGCTTAAATTAGTGCTTCGAGAGCTGAGCACATTTGAGCTCAGAGACCAAAGAAAAACCAACTTGGCGATTCGGTAGCCCTGTCCCTGCCATACGACACTGGCTGTTTGCAAGTTAATAACACTAATAACACTCAATATCAATATACCAGTTCAATTATTGATGGTGCGAAAAATGGAAACTAAAGCTTAATATGAGTAAATATCTTCCCCATTGGAAGTCGAAATAAGTCTTACAAATAACTGACTGGAACACACACATCCGAAAAATCTGCGGTAAAGCAAATAAAAAGGTCGGCTTTATAAAGATGAGAAGAGAGCGATGTTATTGGTCCATCTTGAATACGCGGCAAGTATATGGGATCCAGCGGACGCAAAGTGCTATAATGAAAGAAGATGCTCTTTGGGTTGGAAAGAGAGTTTGCAGTAATCGGTATTATGCGACCACTGAGCGAAAGGTCACGCGATCATAATAAACTGAACCACACGCCTATGTAGATTGATTGTTTTATTTTTCATAGGGTTGGAGTCTTCGGGAGTTGAGAAAGACTTGTCTCCGAAGCAGAATGTCTTGGGTAGGCTGCTGCTGTGTTTCTCTGCCCTATCCAACGCTCGCTCTATTTGCAGCTTCAACGTGGGAGCAGACACCATCGCACCAATCCATGGATTACGCTTCCTCTCTCTGCTTTGGGTTATCCTTGGACATACCTGTCTCGTCGCCTTCCAGTTCTCAGGTTTGCATCAATTCCTTCTATTTATATTTATTCGGTTCTTTATTTATCCATTTGTATTTAATGACTACTATGCAATTCAAGCATTCAGCCTGAATTATTTCAACTTTTTTGGAGATATTTAGTCGGCTACGTTCCTCTGAAGAATTGTAACTGAAAATAGGAGAAATGCTTGAAAATGTTTCGCAAAGTGCGACTATATGGAAACATCCGATTCAAATCAATATCGCTTCTTAGATTAGCCTAAATTGCATTACCTTTAGGGAGCACTTTTGCGAATACAGCGAATCTCGTACTTTCTCTAGAACACGAACCCATATCCGGCATTGATACACATAGTCAAATGGACTTTTATTCTTTTACTTAACGCGAAATTTGGTTAGAGCGAATGATGACCAAAGATTTCGCACTAAGGATTGCTCGCTTAAAGCGTAATGTCCATTTCAGGGACGTGCTTAACTTGCTCCCCATATTATTCGATAGATACTAATTGAAATTTAAAATTGAAACTTTGAGACACGATAGAGTGGCACTTATCTAACATAAGCATGCCATTGTCTCTCAGGAACGGGTCCTTAGTTCGACGCCAGGCGGTCTTTTGAGCGAATTTTTGAACATTGTTTTGAGGCATTTCTTGGTACGGTATTGCATTCAACTAATTGCTTGCATTATGCAAGCAACTTTTACTCGTATAGCTAACTCTGCGGATATACCTACATACAGGGGATACGAATTCTAAGCTTATTCCACAAGCGCCGTCGACGTCATATTTTTACGACGTACTGGCCCCACCCTGTAGACGCCAGAATAATTCAGAGATCGACACTATCATGGCTTCTATACCAGAATGTCCCAAAAATCGCAATTTTCCCATAAGAATGCATTGCGCGGATTTTTGAAAATTATTTTGAGGCACTTATCTGTAAGATACAGAAACCAAAATTTCGGAGGTTGAAGATGAGGTAGTCCTCTATACTACCAATGGAAGAAAAGTTACATAATTACCGTGAGTTCCACGCCAGGTGGGCGCGAAATTCTTCAACGCATTGCTGTAATTTTGAATTGTTTTTAATGCTTTACCGATAAGTTGGAAAGATAAAACCCGGAATGGTAACAGAGGCGTTTGAAAAAATTCTTCTTTCATACAAGAAGCATGAAATAGGCATCGAAAAACTAGAAGAAAACAAGGATAAATTCCAGATGGAGCTAAAAAATAGATTCTCAGGACTTCAAGAAGAAAAACTAGAAACCAAAGTCCTGCAAGCTGTTAAGGCAACAGCAAAATGAGTAGCAAGCTGACCAAGAAATGCAAAGAATAGAAATTTAGGGACAGCATCTGATAAATGAAGAAACGAAGTAAGGAACTGAAGAATTCAGATACACAGAGGGATAACATTGTATAGATCGAGCTTTGCAAGGCTATCAGAAGAGCAATTAAGGAAGACGTGAGAAAATTCAATCAGAGAATTGTGCAAGAGGCTATAGAAAACAGCAAAAGTATGAAGAAGACCAGACAACGCCTAGCCATTGGAAAGAAACAGATTTTAGCCATACAGGAGGAAGATGGCACAAGAACTCGCAACGGACAAGCAATACTGAATAGATACATTTGTGGTAAGGATGAGGGTCCGAAGTGGGGTCCGAAGTCGATAGAGAATCATAGAGTCCTATCGTCAGTAACGGTAACTCATGACTCCCACTTCATGACTAGTCCTCCAAGCCCACCCCACACCTGACACCAAATTGTCGTAGCGGCGGTAATAAATTGAAAGGCCGAGAGTAAGGATCAAAATTCGTTTATTACCTTGCTAAGACGGTGGCTCGACGGGCACTTGATTGGGAGTCTCTTGGGTAAGGGGAGTCGCACAGTCCTCCGGCGGAATTCGGGTAGGGATCCTCCGCGGCTGTCTCGTTGTATTCGCGGTCGGAGTGCCGGTACTGTTGAGTCGGGCTAGCGGCCGGTGTCTGAGAAAGACACTCCGGCAGGATTCGGGAGCGGCCGGTGTCTGAGAAAGACAGTCCGGCTAGGGCACGGGTGAACGGTGTCAGTAATGACAATCCGAAAAAGTCTGATTTTCTCTGTCTTGGGACCCCCTTTATATACGATTTGGTGGGGGATGGGCTTGGAGGACTAGTCATGAAGTGGGAGTCATGAGTTACCGTTACTGACGATAGGACTCTATGATTCTCTATCGACTTCGGACCCCACTTCGGACCCTCATCCTTACCACATCACCCCACCGGCAGTTAAAACCCGGGGTTGGAAAAAAAAGATCGAGCCACCTATCCAGTATACATAGCAACAAAATATGTACAAAAATTAAAAAAAAAGAAACACAAATGTACCATTCATTACTGTTCATGAGTTCTTCTCTGGCACCATATGACATCCTTTCGATATAGAACATAACTTTCAATACCCTATTTAACGCAAAAATTTTCCTTAGTCGTCAGGAAGGAAAAAACAACAAAAAAACATCACTAACACTGCACAAACTTAACAGGGGGCACTCAAATTGAGTTCTGGGAATAGAGGTGCGTGGCTGGGGGGAATGAAGCTCGTGGTCCCGTCGCCAGACCGGGAAATGGTGTACAGGTTGATGGAGGGCGCTGTCGGGGTGATAACCGCTGGCACGTTGGTTCGTCTCTTCCGCCTGCAGCACAGTACAGACGCGGCGATGGCTCCTAAGCACAGGATAAGTCCCAGCGTAGTGGATGGTCCGGATGTCGTCCTCCAACGGCGCTACTGGCGAGTCCGTCCTGGTCGCGGTCGTAGGTTGTATGGGACATGATGAGCGGCTGGGGTTGGTACGGGGCGCAGGAGTTTTGGCACTCCTTCCTCGGGGAGGGGCTGCTGAGGGCAGTCTAATGATGGTTGCATTTTACCGTTCTCCTCCTCATGGGTGGATGCTGGAGGCAGTATCTCCTCTCGATCACTTACAGGGAACCGAGGCGTAGGATACGGGTCAGGGTCTGGAGGTAGAGGGAGAAGATTCCGAGCATGAGCTGTCACCCTGCGATTGTTTTGTACGTTAATGATGTCGAAGGTGACAGGTGATCGAATTTTGACCACTTTGTACGGGCCGATCCAACGTGGGGCTAGCTTCTTTGATTGCCCCCTTGGGAGGGCCATGTTCCGGAGTAGGACTAATTGACCGACGGAGATAGATGGTAGCGACAAGTTCTGGTTGTACTTGCGGTGTTCATTCTCCTGGTTCTGCCTGTTCCACTCAGCTGCTTGGGCATGGGCTGTCCTCAGACGGCTCTGTAACTCAGTCGCATAGGAAGGCTCCTCTGCATAATTCGGTCGCTCAGGTGTAGGTAGGGTATCCCAGGGTAAAACTAGCTCGCGGCCATACATCAAATACGCAGGAGAGTAACCTGTCATCCTATGCTTGCTGTTCCGATAGGCGAAGAGTGCGAAATTCAGTTGCTCGTCCCAGTCGGAATGGTCTTGAGACACGTAGTGCGAAATAACAGCAGCGAAGGACTGGTGGGCGCGTTCCAGGCGACCGTTGGATGCAGGATTATATGGGGAAGTGAATAATGACTTTATCTTCAGTATTTCACAGATTTCCTTCATTAGAGTCGACGTAAAGTTGGCACCTCTATCGGTGAGTAAATACTTAGGAATTCCGTGTCTGCAGATGATATTCTCTACAAAAACTTGGGCAACAGTTGCAGCAGTCTGATCCGGGATGGCGAAGGCTTCTGGATAGCGCGTGAAATAATCTTGACACGTAAGGACGTATCGGTTTCCTCTACTCGATGTGGGCAGTGGTCCCACGATATCCAGTGCAAGTTTCTCCAATGGATAGGTAGCCTCAGTGACCGGCTGAATGGGAGTTTTCGTGTTCCCTGCTTTTCGTTTTTTGCATGCTAAACAGTTTTGGATATATCTGCGTGTGTCGGCATAACAACCATCCCAATTAAAGTTCCGCCTCACGAGGTCCAAAGTTTTGTCGAATCCAAGATGCCCCGCTAATGGGTTATCATGGCATTGCGTGAGAATATAATTTCGCATCCCAGTAGGGGCGCAAATTGTAGCTTTCGGTCTCTCTTCCCCAGGACTTCTCTTATATAGGATCCCACGCTCGTCGAAAAAGTAGGTCTGGTCATTCTTCCGCGCTAGTTCGAGCAATGGACGCAACTCTGCACAGGTAGCTTGCTGTTCAACAATCCTGGTGACGTCCCACGCCGGTTCATACAGGACAGGTGCTCCTTCAATCGCGTTAACAGTGGAAGGGATCCGGGAAAGCGCGTCAGAATGCGGGATGTTTTTTCCAGGACAATATTTCACTTCGTATGAGTATTCTCCAAGTTCCATTATCCAGCGCGCGAGCCGTGGTTTTGGTTCTTTCAAAGATAGAAGCCAGCGGAGTGGCTTATGGTCGGTGCGAAGTATGAAGTGTCTGCCCAGTAGGTAGATCCGGAATTTCTTCACCATGTCTACGGCTGCTAAGCATTCCATTTCCGTTGCGGAGTAGGATTGCTCTGCCTGTTTCAATTGGCGACTTGCATAGGCAACCGGATGTTCTCCATCCTCAAATTCCTGTGATAAGATTCCGCCTAATGCCAATGGACACGCATCGGTGGTGAGAATAAACGTCTTGGCAAAGTCAGGAAATTTTAAAACTGGTTGCGTGATAAGGCATGATCGTAGGGTTTCGAAGGCCTTCCCTGCCTCCGGCGTCCAAGAGAATTCTACCTTCTTGCCTGTTAATCTCGTTAGTGGAGATGCAATTTGTGCGAAATTAGGAATAAATTTCCGATAATAACCAACCAGACCTAAAAATGACTGTATTGTTTTGACGTTTTTCGGCACTGGAAAACTTTTTATTGCCGAAATTTTTTCCTCATCTGGTTGGAGACCGTTCTTATACAGTACATGGCCTAAAAATTTAACTCTTTTTCGGAAAAAACTGCACTTCTGAGGTTTCAGTTTCAAATTCGCCGCTCGTAACCTTTGGAAAATTTCTCTGAGGACCATTATATGACCTTTCCAAGTGGAATGGAATGCAAGGATATCGTCTAAATAGCAAACACAATTGTTGTTGATGAGACCGTCAAGGACTTTACACATCAGGCGCATAAAGGTGGATGGTGCGTTAGCCAATCCGAAACTCATTCGGTTGCACTCATAATGGCCTGAAGGGGTGCTAAATGCAGTGTACTCCTTACTCCTGTCATCCATCTTCACCTGCCAATAGCCGCTGCATAAGTCCATGGTGGAAAAATACGTAGCGGGTCCGAAGTGGGGTCCGAAGTCGATAGAGAATCATAGAGTCCTATCGTCAGTAACGGTAACTCATGACTCCCACTTCATGACTAGTCCTCCAAGCCCATCCCCCACCAAATCGTATATAAAGGGGGTCCCAAGACAGAGAAAATCAGACTTTTTCGGATTGTCATTACTGACACCGTTCACCCGTGCCCTAGCCGGACTGTCTTTCTCAGACACCGGCCGCTCCCGAATCCTGCCGGAGTGTCTTTCTCAGACACCGGCCGCTAGCCCGACTCAACAGTACCGGCACTCCGACCGCGAATACAACGAGACAGCCGCGGAGGATCCCTACCCGAATTCCGCCGGAGGACTGTGCGACTCCCCTTACCCAAGAGACTCCCAATCAAGTGCCCGTCGAGCCACCGTCTTAGCAAGGTAATAAACGAATTTTGATCCTTACTCTCGGCCTTTCAATTTATTACCGCCGCTACGACACATTATCGGTACATTCATCGGTAACCTATGCAAGAAGGAAGAAAATGCTGAACCAAGAAGCAAGCCAAAACCAACGAGATCCCCTCTCTATTCTCTCAGAAGAAGTAATTGCAGCAATAAAGCAGATGAAGGACATAAATTTGGAGGCATAGATGGAGTGTTAGAAGAATATTTAAAACTTGGGGGAACAGAAGTTACACACGTTTTAGCGCACTAATTGTCTGAAACAAGGTAGAATCCCCCAGGAATGTAACCATGCAAGAATTGTCCTTTTGCACAAGAAAGTGAAGTATTCGCGAATTATAAAAGGTACAATGAAAAATTGCTTTGCCAGATCGGTAAGTGTTACTCAGGAGGCAGGATGTGAATTTTTGGAAGGCTTAATCAGAGATTTAATTTACTTGGTAAATTCAGAAAGTTCGTAAAAGATGTAGCCGATATTATGCTCCCTCCTTAGGCCGTTCTGATGAGAGGAATATCAAAGAATTGCATACTAGAGCAAGTCGATTCAAGAATTCTTTTTGTCGCGACAAGAAAGTGATCGAAAGTTGAGTCATTATGCGTGCAACGGGGATGGAAAGAGCAGAGCATATGTAGAAGTAAAAAAAAAATAACTATTCAATCGACTGGCGTCTCTCTCTCTGATCTTCCTCCCAGAAATGGGTATCAGACATGGATATCATTAAAATTACGTTCTAAAGTTTCACAAGCTTTTATTTAATTAATGTTTTGAATTGCGGGTAAATTTGTGAATCTTTAGAAACATTTCTTACTATATACTTGGATAGATTCTGCCGATTCAGTTTGAGGTTCCTTTTATATAATTCCCTTTTCAGACAACAAGAATTTCCGTGCGAAAGCTGAAGAAGATTTCCTGTATCAAACACTTAGCAGCGGCACTTACGCTGTGGACACATTTTTCTTTATCAGGTAAGTACGTACATTACATTGTACATGCTTTAGATGATACTCTCTCTTTTGTTTTTTATACCAAGCTATACGGTCGGGAAACATGCTCAATTGCAAGAAATATAATTATGAAAATAAGACCGTATCAAATTAAAAATTAGTGCTTTTCGCTTCGAATCGAATTCAAATCGCTAAATTGAGAACATACTGATTCTTCAGAAACAAACTTTTCCAAAATTAAATCTTCAATCAATTCTTCGTACGTCGACCGCTTTAAAAAACCTCAATCTAAACGTATACTCAATTCGGTGTTTAAATTTATTCACTCATAAAAGCCATTACTTAATATTTTAAGTCTTCAAACGATCTTCGATTGACAGATTGATGAAAATCCCAATTTGAGCTAACTGAAATTCTTAATAAATTACCATATAAATTATAAGTATATTACCATATCAAATTTATCAAAATTCCAAATGTAATTAGTGTTAATTTATTACAACTAAAAATTCATGCTTTGACCTTAACGGGAGTTGCTAAAATACTAAAATATTTTTGGCACAATAGTTGTCGTTTTATTGTCACATAAGTCATAATGCTTTGCAAAGGTAAATATTCTCTTTGGTAGTCTCTCTTTCAACTCAACGTGTTCTCCGTTGACTCCCTTGCGATGCGCCACATCGCTACTTACAAAGAAAATAGTCAATGTAACAGTTATTTTAAGGCCCTCTGTATAACAGAGGCGCGTTATAAACGGATTTTACTCTAATTTTATTCTATGTAAATTTTGAATGTTCGCATCAGACATGGATAATTCTGATTGATTTTGTCGCAGTGGTTTGCTCGTGTCCTTCCTTTACTTCCGGACCGTGTCCAGATGTGACGTCAGACAGCTCACCTTCACTTCCGGTGGATTGAGGGCTCATGGGATGCAGTTTCTGGGAATGCTCGTTTACCGCTTCATCAGGTATTTTTCCTAAATAATTTTCCTAAAATAGGAAAATGAGCAAATACATGAAAATTGTAAGTGATAGAGAAATATTTTAGGAAGAAAACAAAACGTGTGTACACTTGTTCAAATGTTAAAATTGAAACTTTGGTGAGAGTTCTACTTCCTGAATTTTTTCTAACGTTTTCCAAAGAAATTAAAATGCACATTGAAAATTTGGCTGATATATAGTTACGGATATTGAGATATTTTGTTTTCCGGGTACTCAAACAGTATTTCATTTTTTTCTCTAAAATATTCAATTTTTCCTTCAATGAAAGCATATAGATTGTGTTCTTTGGTAGGTTGACTCCGCCATACCTGTTCACTCTAGGACTTGTAGAGTTGACCATGAAATACTGTCACGACCACGGCAGCCTGGAACCTGTGCAGACTGATCATATCAACTGTCCCAAATACTGGTGGAGAAATGTGCTCTACATTAACACGTTGTTTCCTCTGGAAGAAAGGGTAATGCATTCAATGATCATTGTCTTATATATAAGGTTAATGCATTTAATTATTCACAAATTTCACCTTTGTATAAAATTCACATCATCTGATAGATCAAAATGATAATGCTAACATTAAAATTTGCCGAGCAATACCTAAATTTGGTGTATCATGGGAAGATCGAATTAAGACAAATGAAAGAAGTAGGTATCTAGTTGAGTCATAAAATAATCATGTCTTAAGAAATATAAACTTACGACAATGAACGAAACTTCAATTACGAATATATAAGTACAATCCCCCGTCAATCACGATGGGTTTTAATGTATAATTCGAATTCATTTATGCCAAAATTATTGTCTTTCGAAGCCAGAAAGCGTGAATTGTAAGTCCATAATGTTTTGTAGATAAATTATTCAGAAGGATCAGATGTATGTGATAATAGTTGTGCATTTCTTATACGAGTAAAAGTTGCTTGCATACTGCAAGCTATCAGTTGAATGCAGTATCGTACCAAGAAAGGCCTCGAAACAATTTTGAAAACTTCGCGCAAAAGACCGCCTGGCGTCGAACTAAGGACCCGCTCGTGAGAGACAATATCATACAATTGTTAGAGAAGTGCCACTCTGACGGGTTTCAAAGTTTCAATTCAATATCTTATCGGGAAGGTCCCAAAATAAGTTTCCCATTTTCCCATTTGAAATGCATGGCGAAATCGGAATGACCGTCTTGCATCGAACCAAGGACCACTGGAAAAACGTTGAACCTCTTGAAAGAAGGATTTCAAACGCCTCTGTCACCATTCCGGGTTTTATCTTTCCAGCTTATCGGTAAGGCATTGAAAAAAATTTTTAAAATTGCGACGATGAATTTCTTATGGAAGAATTTCGCACCCACATGGCGTCGAACTCACGGTCATTTGGCAACATT
This sequence comes from Pachydiplax longipennis, assembly GCA_036926295.1. Classification (NCBI taxonomy): domain Eukaryota; kingdom Metazoa; phylum Arthropoda; class Insecta; order Odonata; family Libellulidae; genus Pachydiplax; species Pachydiplax longipennis. Next base: position 2,704,097 of record JAVFKF010000024.1, on the reverse strand, counting down.
TCTTCCATAAGAATCATAGAAGGCTACCTCAACTTCAACCTCCGAGATTTAGGTTCCTCTATCTTACCGATAAGTGCCTCAAAATAATTTTCAAATATCCGCGCAATGCATTCTTATGGGAAAACCGCGATTTTTCGGTATCGAACCCATTATTTATTCTGGCATCTACAGGGTGGGGCCAGTACGTCAAAAAAGTCTGACGTCGACGGCGCTTGTGGAACATGGTCAGAATTCGTATCCCCTATAAATATCTATATATCTATTATATATAGCTAACTCTCCGTATATACCTATATACATATATATTTATAGGGGATACGAATTCTGACCATGTTCTACAAGCGCCGTCGACGTCAGATTTTTTCGACGTACTGGCCCCACCCTGTAGATGCCAGAATAATGCAGACATCGACGCTAGGTGTCATAGGTACGATACTAGAATGTCCCAAAAATCGCAATTTTCCCATAAGAATGCATTGCGCGGATTTTTGAAAAATTTTTTGAGGCACTTATCGGTAAGATAGTGGAACCAAAATCTCGGAGGTTGAAGTTGAGGTAGTCTTCTATAATACGAATGGGAGAAATGTTACAAAATGACCGTGAGTTCCACGCCAGGTGGATGCAAAATTCTTCCATAAGAAATGCATTGCTGGAATTTTTGAAAATTTTTTTCAATGTCTTTCCGATAAGCTGGAAAGATAAAACTCGGTGTGGCGACGGAGGCGTTTAAAAACATTCTTTCATGAATTTTACCGTTCGTCTAGTGGTCCTTGGTTCGATGCAAGAGGGTCATTTGGATTCCACCATGCATTTCAAACGGGGAAAACGGAATCTTATTTTAGGACCTTCCCGATAAGATATTGAATCGAAACTTTGAAACACGTCAGAGTGGCACTTATCTAACATTTCCATGCCATTGTCTCACACGAACGGGTCCTGTGTTCAACGCCAGGCGGTCATTTGCACGAGGTTTTTAAAATTGTTTTGAGGCCTTTCTCTATGCAGGAGACTACTCAAAATCACAGCGTTTGCGTTTGAAGTACTTTTCTATAGAACCAGTGGAAGAAAGGTTACATTTGACCGTTAGTTCGATGCCAGATGGATGAAAATTTCTCACGTAAGAAATGCATTGCGGAAATTTTTAAGAATTTTGCTGGATAAGCTTCGAAGATGACACCCGTAAGGGGAACTTATTGTAAATTTTTTCTAATTAGCTTGCAGTATGCAAACAACTTTTACTCGTATATATATATATAGGTATATCCGGAGAGTTAGCTATATATAATAGATGCTCAACGGTCTATTTGGATAGGGGAATTCACCAGTGTTATTTATTAATCTACATTATTTGTATATTTATATACTTATATACCCAATGTCAGTAACTCCCATGAGAAAAAGGGAGAAGAAATTTTTGAAAATTAATTTTACGCACATCACGAAGATACAGAAGTGTGGATTGTTACATATTGGTATTTTTGCCCTAATTATCGTGGGTCAGACTCGAAAATACTCTCATAAAAATACATATGAAGTACATTTTGATCGATTGCAGACGTTTTTTATTCTGTGGAACTGAATAAGAAATTAGGTTTTACCAAATCGATACAAGTACCAAAATAAAGGAAATTGGCTATATATCCTTATTTTTATCACAAAACATCGATTTGGACTTTGAGTTGATCAGGACAAATTAGACGACAAATTTATATAATTCTGTCGTTATTGGCAACCCTTGACGACTTGTGAAAATCGCCTCTCATACAAGCAGATTGGCAGAAATAGACTTATTAAGATAAACATCTGCATAACTACACATACGTGGTAAACTTGTCTCTCCGATATGTATGTAGTACATCGTAGTTGGTAATGTCGTAATCGTGGACCATTATTTCCTCTTGCAGAGACTGAATAATTCCTTCCATTAATTCTAAAAGGGCCAAAAACCATTGTGTATTTTTAAAGGGATCTCGGATTCAAAATTCTCTTTGGGACAAGCAACTGTTGATAACACAAAAATATCCCCTCGTCGCTCGTCCTGCAGATGGGAAAATACGCAGTTAGAGATCCGAGAAGAACTTCCGCATAACCACAAAATGTTTTAAAATTTCCGCATATTTTATCAAAACTCTCGCTATTTTGAATTCTAAATCATATTCCACAACAGTAACAAGAACCTTCGTTCAATTTCTCTCCTATTAGTGCTAGTCTGGATTTCGTGGGACCATTAATTTATTTTTGTGTAAGAAATGAGGCCTGAAGGAGATGAAAATGTACTTGTATTTCTTATAGAAGCCATTCCGAGCAAACTGGATCTGGGTTTAAAGGGTTTTTAATAGTCACAAAAAAGGGTCCTAGTAAATTTTCGGTGGCCGGTAATAAAATCAAAGCAACATGTTCACTGGAAAAGGTCACAATATTGTCCGGCAAATGTAAGCAGATGGAGAGCTTACGTCATCATCACAATAGCTTAAATAAAATTAAATGTAATTGCCGTATATGATAGAGATCTTTAATCTTTATTACACAAAAATCAGAATTCTACACATCGAAGGGTGCGATAGGGGAGATCTCATTAGGACAATGGCAAAAATATAAGCTTTTTTCACATCGCAAAGAATACGATGGTGAGAGAGTGGTTTTTCCGGGGTAAATATCGATGAAAAGAAATGATGGATAGATGCATTTTAAGAGTATTTCCATAGAAATTGCATTGAAAGATTTATAATTCTAAAAGGATGTTGAAATCTTTGGGTATCATTGATAAATAAGCTACTCGTTGGATCCAGGTCTCATCATTAAAGTATCTCATAAACTCATGTTTTTCTTTCATTTCTAAGAACTGTTTGATTTCGTTTTTTTAATTCAAAGACTCGACCGACAACATTTCCTTTTGATAACCAGCGAACAGCAGTGTAGAAAAGAAGAACTTCGAGTTCATGTTGTTGCATAGTTCTTAGAACAGACGGGTATTGAGAGCACTAGATTTTATGTAATTGACGATTGTCACCGAAGAATCGAGTACTTCTTGCAAAGGTTTTGGATGAGTCTTGGTAGCAAGGGCAAATCGGTGGCAGTGTGAGCAGTGGGGTGAGCCCTTTGCCTCTTTAACAAGCCCGATCTAAGGATGGCTGCTGCTCCATCGGTACACACTCCACACAAATTTTTCCATTGTAAGCCATTACTTTCAAAGAATGAACTTTCCATGACCTTTCATAGTAGTTCTACAAAACAGAAACTCTTCTTTGGTGTCCTCTAAGTGAATACGAGTAATTGGGAACATGAACTAACATCGGTGAACTCATCAAGTTGAAAGGAAAAGACGGGAGATACGTTTCTTTCAGATCCATAACATCCATGGACATGTCTGAAATGCGTCTCTGAATTGTGTTGTTGGACAAAGATATGTTACGCATTTTAATTTCACTCGCTACTCCAAGAACTAGTTTAACCGACTATAATAAAAAAAGGTTTGATGAAAGATTCTGTAATTATATGGGGCTATTCATTTTTTGCAACTTCCGAAGCAATTTCATATTTCATATCATTCATTCATGATGCCTGAACTACAGCTAGATTTTTTATTTTAAACGCCCCAGTTAAATCTAATTTTTATTTCTTTAAGGCAGCCTCATATCGTTTGAGAGAGTTTCTCAATATGTTCGTAAGGCTTTTGAGGGTTTCATAGATTCAACAATAAGCACAGCATTGAATAAAAAATATTGTGTCCTCTCTATACCGTTATTAACAACAGTCGAAATTTTAAATAGTTCTCTGAAAATTTCTTTTTCCTCCATCACGATAATATGCAGAAAATAAAATGCTTCAAAAAAAACGCAATGCTTGAAAATTTTGAATTAACATTTTTCAAAATTCTTTACTTACCATAACCGTAAATAATATGAGAATCTGTATTTGCGGGTGAAGACGAATGGTGACAGGCAATCAATAGAATTACAACGATTTTCGGATCAAACACTAAATAGCAACAAACTACATATTCACATGCCAAAAGAGCACCGTAGTGTCTTAACTGTCAGCAGCAGTTATTTTCTTTAGAAACTGTAACGAAAAATCACTTTCACTGGCATGGAATCAGTGAAGCAACCACACTCTGTTCAGCGAGGACTAACTCTCTTTATGATCAGGGTTGCAATATGCATATCCCAGATCGCGCTGAATAGAGAAGATAGGCTCTTCACTTCCTTATAAACATCGAATAATTGTATGGGCCAGAGCCATGGTCGTCATATCTGGACGTCTTTCTTGCGCCCCATCAATACTCAGTTTACAAAACATTAGGTGAAATAATATCTCCGAAATCACGAGCACCCGAAAACGAGCATTTGAGATTTTCTTGGGCATTAGTGTTCTTCCAAATGGACAGCATGAGAAAGTGCAGATCGTAGGCCATCGCAGCGAAACGAGCCCTTCTCCGGGGAACGATATGTTAGTAGAGGAGCTAGAATGTAACAAAAGTGAAATGGCGTTCGTCTAAACTTATTTTTTAGTAATAAATTATTTACTTTTCGTAATTTACAACTTTTCTGGGACCCCTGTCGGAGTGGGTTGGCGTAGCGTTGCCGCGTGGACGGCCGAGATTCGAGTCCGGTTCGTAACACTTTTTTTTCACTGTTACTAAAGTGGACGCGGAAAAACACTCCTTGCCATAAAGTAGGAAATTAGCGAGTACTTACTGCATCCTTGCAGTCAGCTGTTGTTATTGACATGTGACCGCGCGGTTCCCAAGTTTTAATTTTAAGATTCTGCCCAGATGCTCATCGGTGTCCCCACTTATCGGGGGTTTTCTTTTGCAGCATGTTCTTGTAAAAGCGAGTAAAGGAAGATTCCGACTATGTTTTTCTAGGTCGAACAGGTTAACTTTTTCTGATCGGCAATGAACGAATCAAGCTTCTCTATCCTGTAATTGAGCTTCCGTCCAAGTCGAGAGTCACAGTTTTCATTGAATCCATTAACCAAAAGATGAATTTTTAGTACGTTGGTAAGTCATTGCATATGACCACATGAAAACAGGATGCAAAGTGAAAGGATAATAGTGGAACCAGTGCTCTAAATTTATTACGTAAATTAGGTCTTTGATTGAGCTGCGCCCTACAGTCATCTGAAAAACGCTCACTGATTTGTCTTAGCAGTACTGCCTTTTCTAATTCGCGAATACGACACCTTTCGGAAGGCTTTTTCCAATACACTTGCATGCACACTCGAGATGCGGCCTAAAAAGTAAAATCGCTCGCGGACTTTTTCTTCACTCCCACCTCTTGCTCGCACCCACCGACTTTTCTATTCACGAAACCGAGTTTCTTAAGAACCTGCCCACGCATATCATGGATGTAGGTACCCCATACTAAGCTAATCGAAGTTTCAATGAGTTTACCGAATCGACTGCTCGTAAGATAATCGACAACTCCGCTATTTTTCTTGCAAAGAAATTTCTCCTGTTGCGTTCCTGCGCCTTCGCCGTTCCACCAACGCAGGGTCTCCATCGGCGTGATGCTCTCCGTCACGGTGAATCATTGCGGCCGTCGCGCCGATTAGTTTTTCTCTCCGGGGGCATACGAATCATCATATCTGACCATAGCGAATAGATAAAACAAAGACGGAATTTTCAAAGACAATCTGTATTTGTTTGGATTTTACTATCATCAATGTATTTCTTTGACGTTGCAGGTTAAAGATTTATTTAAACTTCAGATTCAAATTTTTCCGTATCTAAAATTTTTTATACCTCTCTGTGTACTTTCATATAAAGACTCATTCAGACGTATAATATACAACAGTCTTATAAAATAATTTAACATCAAATAGTAATATTCTATGATTCAATTTTATGACATTTAATTCTAAATGCATTCATTATAGTTCTATCTTCTCCTTGCATTCAACATATTGAATGTTTGAATGATTGCACATATTCGATATCAATATCGATTGTCTCCGAAAAAGTTGTCGTCATTTTAACGACTGTGACTTTTTCCGTTTCCTCTTTCTTTTGTGTCTTTTTCCTGTGAATTTTTATCCTGTCACGTTTTCACCTGTATTTGAAAAGATATAGCATGCGAAATCTGGTTGCAGTCGATAGAAATGCCAGAGAGGAAAGTCTCATAAATGTAGATTTGCGGAGAGAGAGAGAGTAAGGAAATAATCGATGCGATAACTAAAAACAAATATTTACAATTTAGAGGTAGTGTGATGCCTCGATGAAAATATCATTCAAATCAAAACAGTCATTAACCACCGTATCAAACGCAGGTATGTTAAATTTATGGAAGTGATCATTGCATTTTGTATGTTTAGGAAGTCTGTTCTTACATTTTAAATCCTATAAAAATGAATCTTGATGGTTTATTTTTCTCCTGCTACTCTGCATTTTAATGCCAAATTCGTTTATTGTGTGGTAACTGTAAAACCATCCTAACAAACATTTTCCCGCTTCTCGATAACTCTCGGTACCACTCTAGTACTCGCTATTTTGTAGAGCAGCTGCTGATTGTTACTCCTTTATTAAAAGACCTCTAAATTACTCTCTCTTGTAGTGCATGGTTTGGAGTTGGTATTTGGCGAGTGACACCCAATTCTATGTCATTGGCACCATACTTCTTATAATAGCAGTCAAGTAAGTTGAGGATAAAACATGATCTTTCTAAAAAAAAGAAGATTAATTTAATTTATTATTGCACATTCTTTTCAGCCACTTTTGGTTATCAGCTGGAATGGTTGTAGTTTTCATGCTGAGTACGTGGACTACTACAGCATTGATCACCATTTACACAGAACACACACCCACGTAAGTGATCAGATGGAGCTCACCCCATGATTCCTGTCAAGAATTTTGGCAAATTTTATATCTAAATGTTAAGGTCTAAAACTTCTTTTCCTCAGTATTCAGGATCCGTTTGCTAATTATGATGAATTATACGATAAGCCTTGGACTAGGATCGGACCGTATTTGGTGGGAATGTGTCTTGGATGGATACTCTTTAAGACAAAATGTAAAATGCACATCAGGAATGTGAGTAGCAGAAGAACTATCTTATTATTAATGTATCATTTTACAATTTATATATTTATTTTTCTTGCGTTTTCATCAGAAATGATGGAAAGGCAATTAGCATCACCTGGTTTTAAAGCTATCCTGCTAGTATTTGCTTGGTCATCATTATCAAGTTTTAGTGCGGTTGTAGTATTTTGGTACAGAATAGAGACTGCATCATTAAATTAGGAACTTCTGTATAGCTCACGGCTGTTAATATGAAAGCTACATATATGTAATTGATGCGGAATTCATCTGAACTCTCAATCGAATCTCTATAAACTATTTTTGGAGAGTTATTGTGCTACACTTACTTAGAATTTAGTATTCTTTCACTGAGTGAGGGAAATAAGGGCATTTGTAATCAGTATTCTCTCACTTTCTGTGGCTGATTGTGGAGGAATGGTGGTTATAATCAATATTAACATTGATAAATTTGCTGATAAACTCTGAGAGGATGATGAAAGAGAAAATGGCTTTAATAATAAATTTATTAATCCAATGGTGCATAAAAGCATGTATAGGACAAATCATTGTCATTTGTTGCAGTACAATTAGTTAACAAATAAATGAAGGACTAAATGCTTTAAAAACTTGGCATCTTATTACATGTATTTACTACAACCACATTTACAGTTTATAACAATTTTTTTACTATTTAATAATCACAAAGAAAGTTACTACACTATTATGTATTTTATTAAAATCAGGATAAAATGCATTTATTATAGTCTTCTATTACAGTTTTATTTCATATTTACATTATAAACTAAGTAAACATGTATTTCATTGACAAACAGGTGACAAATATTTCAGCAGTAGATGTGTATATATTTATAGAAATGGATATAAACAGGGATAGTTGAATTGAAACAACTAAATTCTCAGTCAAATATTTCACTAACTTAAAAATTCTTCTACACTAAAAAACGACATCCATATAAACTCCGATTTTTAAAAATTGCAAATAATGGTTGTTGCAAGTTATGCAAAATGTTTTATTTACTCTTCTTTGCAGTGGGTATTGGCCTTGGGATGGACTTTGTCTGCTGTTTCTTTAGCTTTGGTAGCCTACAGCCTATATTTCTTTGATTTTGGACCAGCAGCATCTGCTGTGTATACATCATTGTCACATACAGCATGGGCCATGGCATTGGCATGGATTGTTTTGGTTTGCACGACTGACAATGCAAGTAAGTATGGAGTGAGTTACACATCCCTTCAAAGAAGAAGGGAAGCATTGTTAAATCAATTCCCACCACAAATTGAAGCTGGTTTCATCAATGTTAAAAATGATGCCAACATGAGGGAACCACAATTTTAGACCTTCGATATTAGAAATTAACAATAAAAACTCAATTTATTTATTTGCAATCTTGGCTACAAAAAGGCTTAATTCATGGTGGTAGTAATTAGTTCGTCATACAATGATTATGAACAACTACTGGATAATATTTCAACAAAAATTAGCAAATTTATAAATAAAATTTCAGTATCTTTGTCACAAAATGAAACAAACAAAAAATATCATATATGTGGTTGATAAATTCAAAATAAACTCGTAACTAAATAATGTTGAATCATTATTATCACTATGTTTGATTTAAAATGTTTGAGAATTCTCGTTGGAAAAAATCGTTCCTGCTCAGAAATAATTTAATTGAAAATTTTTGGTCCCAAAATGAAATTTGTCTGGTTCTTTTGATTTTCAATATGTATCACTTCTATAAGAGAAATACTATTTCACCAGAAAGAAATTTAAAATGTATCAGTAAGCATTATTTCTAAGTAGGAATTATTTATTTTCAAAGAACATCTCAAATCTTTTCCATTTTACATACAAGTGGTGAGCATTTAACAATAATTATGACTTTATGTTGAACTTCTGTACATGGCCTGTTTATTGCATTTTCTGAAAAAGAAATTGAGCTTTCACTGTTTATTTTGAATTCCCATGGTGCTTCTCTCCTTTCAAGAAGTTCTCACAGAAAATATTTGGCCCATTATCTGACTTTAGTCACATCAAGAGGGTTTTCCTCATTACATGTAAATATGCATAGATTACACTTTTTTGCACAAAGTCAAGGCCATCCATCTCCGAGGAAGTGGATTGCAACCATTTGCATCCTCTGCAATGACTCACCTTAAAGATGATGTTGGAGGCAAAAAAGATAGGCTGTTTGCCATATGTAAAGTAAAAATGTTCCCTTTGGAAATTTCTCAAATTGTCCCCCCTTCTGCCTGGCCCTGATTAATAGTGAAGGAACTAAATATAACTTAATGTACAACTATTATTGCATTTATCTGATCTTTCTGAATGATCAAAAATAAGATTTATTTCTCTCCAGTTTTAAATATACATCATGACAAAAAGTGAACCTACAAATATATACTAATCACAAAGAGTAACCTGGTATTATTGAACCTAATACAATTCAAGGAAATGACCTGAACTCTCACCACTGAATCTTCATTGTATGTCTAACAATAAGTGGCTAATTTTCTCTCGAATTCTTCTAAAAGTTTTACTTTATCTCTCTCGACCCAAATAAATATCTTGATGTGGATGAAAGACAACCTGAATTGTATACTTCCAAAATTTTCACTATCATATACTTTATAAAGCTCAAGTACAGCTTCCTCACAAAACAATGAAGTTGATAATTTTGAATTGATTGCTAAAACAATATGATGTTCTTTGCATTGTTACTTTAGAAATAATTTTGACAGGGAAAATGTCTGCAATTGATCAAAATGAACTTGAAAATACTCTCATAAGACATACAGGTAAACTGTATGTCTTATGAGAGTATTTTCAAGTCATCCCGAGATGAAACCATGAAAATGTGGGTGAAAACTTTCTATATTTAATAGTCTCTAATGGATTCCCAAATTTCATTTTTCTATCCTGTTTGGAAGTGCCTCTGATTTATGTTCAAACGTTTCTTCCATGTATTTCTTATGATAGTTGATGACGTCAGCAAATAATTATATAAATGTATATACAATGGTGATTATCATATGAGAGCTCTCAAAATGCTTTCAATAGTGTGTTTCTGGATTAAAACAGTTTTATTTAGAGGTATAATTAGGATAATAAAAATTAAAAATAAATTGTATTTCAGGATATGTGAACAACATACTCTCTTGGAAATACATATATCCATTGAGTAGGATAACTTACTGCTCATATTTGCTGCATCCTGTGCTGATGAGGTCCATCGCCTGCAATTCTGACAGTCCAACACACATTGGAAGGGATATTATTGTAAGCATAATTTCCAAAGAGGGTTTACATTCCTTCGAATGGAATTCATAAGCCATTATTGAAATCTTTACAGTAAATTAGGAGGGATTTTTAAATAATACCATTAGAAAAGTAGTTTGCTGAGAAAGTAAGACCGCATCCATATTTTTAACAATTTAAATGTTTCTTTATCACACAAAATGTAGGTTATAGTTATCTCTCAAAGATGATAACAGAAAAAGCAAAACTAGTACCATTAAGGCTTGTTAAGGTTATATTTTCATCCAATTAGCAGCAAGATTTATTGTGTAATATTAAGAATAAATTGGCAAGACTCCAACCTTAAAGTATGAAGAAAAGTGAGATTTTTGTGTGCTTAACAGTCTCAAGCACAGAAATTCATTGTAAAATATCACATAAATTGTCACATTTAGCAGTAGTGTTAGCAGTTTGAAGACAGCCACTTAGACCTGAGCAATGCACAAAGGTAAGGAAGGCAGTAATTGAGTGACCATCGCACCATTTCTGTGCGCATGACCTGTTTTACAAAAAATATCATGTTGGAGTATGTTTACAGCTGACATGCCATTTTGTGTACACAACAACGCTAATCAAATGAAAATTTCACCTTAAGAAGCCATGGATCTCAACAATGTTTATCATCAGTTGTGCACAAAAATCTAATGGGAAACAAGTATATCTTACTTTTTGAATACCCCTCTAATTATGAAGAATTAAAGCATAAATATCAAAATAAAGAGAAATATCTTAACAAGTGTTCTTCCTGAGCCAGCAAGACCTTCCTCTTTTTACATAAAATGTTTTTTGTGAGTTTTTATAGTAAGCATATTTACATATAAACATATAGTGTAGTTGATGATAAAGTATATTATATAAGTGTAATAGTAAAGTTGATGATGGTAAAATAAGACAATACTAACAATGAAAAGGGCTACGCAGTAAGCATCTGAAAGATTCAAAGGATTTAAAATATCCTTCATAGCTTAAAACAGATTTTGTATGTTTTACCAATGGAAAGAATACTAACTGAAAGAAGTAACTATATATATAATGTAGTTTTTTATCGTCCTCGCTAAGTACATACATTGTTGCAAGGATTTTTCAGAAAAAGAAATATATATGTATGAACTGAATTTGCTTACATTAATATCAGGTATGCGATCAATTTGATGTTATGTCTTATAATATTTTGGAATACAATACACAAGAATAAATCAAAAGCTAGATAAAGTAATTGGAATGAGAAAACAAGGCATTTTGTTAAACAAATAATTTCTTATTTTTATCAACAATTATACTAATTTTAAAATTAATTTAAAAATCACCTCCTGAGCCCCTGAAAATTGCTTCTCAAAGCTAAAAAAGCAAGTGCACAATTCCTGACCCCAAAAACATTGAAAGTAAATGACCAATAGTTAACCAAAATAATTCAAATATCATCATTTGAAGAATTTGAATGGTGTGCACTATTTTTTATCATCATAATTCAGACATGACTATTAGCATCCTTTTCAGCTCCAACATAATTTACATTATCATTTCTAAACCTTTCTAATCTGAATGTAATCAGTTTGGTCTCTGTACAATACAGAGAATGAGTTGCCACATTAAGGCAAACAGACAAGTACATGCATTGAATAAGCATTGATGCATGTAGAATCATTTCCATGAATAAATGATAATGATTGGCATTTGTTACAGGCAATAGTGTTCCTAGGTTACACAGTGGCATCATATGGATTCTCCTTCCTCATTTCTCTGGTCTTTGAGGCCCCAGTTGTGGCTCTGCTGCGATTAGGCCATCCTTTGAAGAGAAGAAAAGCAACTACATGACCTAAATGTTATTTTTCTATTTACTATCAATCATTGCAATGTTTCATCTTTTCAGTAGTTTTTAAGGTGTCCCTGAGATGCAATTTCTCAGATGATTGATTTCTGTGTATTGCCTGCATATATCTGTCATCCCCTTATATTTGGAGTACAGGTTTTGACTTAGGGTAAGTTAACCACCAAAGATAAGGTTAAATTGAAACGAGTTTTAAAAATGACTACCAAGTAAGGGTGTCACTGTGTAATTGTGCGTGTGCAAGTTTCATCAAGTGATAAAAGTTGACTGTTTTAGTATTTTGTCCCTCATTGGTGAATTTCTCATTTTTATATTTAACAAGTGTGCTGGAAACTGGTTGGTTGTGAAAATGTCCTAGCTTTCAAGCTGTAACGCATCTAGGAAAATTTCAACTAAATAAATAGTGGAAATCACTATGTTATGCATATATTTTAATGAGAATCTTTGACAAATTATAATATGCAACAGTTTGATGTAAAAATAGCTAGATGCAAATATGATTGAGCATCTCCTGGTAACTTGTTGAATGTCCAACATTCTTTTGGCTCGCAATGACAACTTGCATATTGGTATATGCAGTATTAATATTAAGCACTGATCTATTTCTTCTTCAAACTTGTGTTGTTTCTTTGTTCTGTGGATCCCACGTGATGAATACCTCTGAGAGAAATCAAAAAGGAAGCAAAGTTCTGTCAAGACATGAAATGGAGATGATATTTGAATATTTGCTGAAGTGCCACAAATTGTGCATAATATAATAGAACATATGTTTTGAAACAATGCAGATTTGATAAAAATAATTCCTAATGTATATGAAGAAAGATTGACTATCAAGTAATTATTTTTTGACCAGAAGTGGTTACAATTTATCTTACAGAATGTAATTGATAAATTAAGAATGTGACATTGATTCTCTTTGGCAGCTATGAAGCGATACATGGGATTCAAAAATTTTAGCAACAGGTTTTATCCCTAAAGAGTATGCAACCATGAACTGTAATCACAAGTGAATTTTGTGTGATTATTCCATGTTGAACATCTATTATTTACTATAAAATGGTAATGAAATAGTTCATGATTCTATGTTTATACTACATTCTTGCTGTAATGATTATTGTAGCGCCTCTAAATATAAAATTCTACTCTTCATAATTATATTGATATCTTATTAATTCAATAAGGCCACAAATTACATGACATAGAGCAAGTCAATTTGAATAAGAGCAAAAAATAATACAAAATGCTATTATGAAAACTAATATAGTTGGAAAGATTAAATACGATTATCTTACTTCAATAACAAATAGTTAATGGAAGTAAAAGCACACTGATAGACATTCTTATGTATTATTCATAAACAAATTATGGTACTCCAAAGAAGGTGAGTTAAGTAAGATGTTAAATATTCCAAAGGTCATCATTGCTTAATCATACCATTTATTCTATAATACAGTAGAATTCTGTTATAATGAGAGCAGACAAACATAGGAAAAGTACACATTATGAAAAGTACTTGTTATAACCAATTACTGAAATTCAGTCCCTTGAAACCAAGGGCAGTAGAATGAAACTGTAGGGTTTTTAATTCTTATGCTTCATATTGCATTAAAATGTATGTATGCATCAAAAATATTATTTCATTGATTTATGAACCATAACCAAATTGTATCTGTACAGAGGGACAAGGTTGAGAGAATCAAAGCATTTTGCCAAGGCAAGTTGTGATAAATTAGGTAATGACGATATTTGCATTTAAATTTTATCTGCTCTTTGAGGAGATAATGCACCTCAGATTACTATTTGCTTGTCTGACTTCATCTCTCATGTCAATTGACAATTCCAGTTGTTTTAGTGATACTTCAGAAATAATCTTTCAATATAATGGACATAACTCCCTATCCTTTTTTTGTGTGTCAGACAAGGGCCAAAAAATTATTCACTATGGCGTAACTCTTGTTTTATGCTTTACTTGTGATAACAGACCTACTGTATGTTTTTCCAGTCTTCTCCAAAACTATATGCCCAGTGAATGAAAACAATTATATAGCTATTAGCTTGAGTTTTCAGTTGATTATCCTACCATTCGGTATGCCATAGACTTATCACCGAGTGCCACAAAAGGTAAGTTATAAACATATGATACAAACCCACAAAGATAATAATAAAATGTTCTGTCCATGAACCAAACAGATAAGGTGAGAGACATCATCGAAGGGAACAAAGAGCAGTATATTACATATGTTTGCAATTCATGAACATAGACATGGAATTCATCCAAACAGAACAGTGTTTATATGCTAGGAATTTTGATAAAACAGACAAACTTGTCAGAATTAAAATTGTGAATGTTTGTAGGGAGCTTATTAAAGAGGTGAAGGCTCTTCACATAAGAGTGGTTCAGAGATTTACTGAGTCTACACTATGGTATTGGTTTTGTATCTGGTATGGAAGTTATCCACATTTGAACTTTAAGCTAAATCACTGATACTTTCTTATGCATATATAAGGCTAAGATACATAAACAATCTATATGCAGACAATATTTTGAGTTGAAAATACATATTTACATGTATCCCAGGATTTAATCCCAGATATTAACCCAATGGCTTTCTTTTGGAGTCAGAATATTTGCCTGACATTGCCCTGCAAAAGTGTGTCATAGCTAAGGTGGAAATAGAAGAGAGAATAATAAGCAGATTAAAAGGTCCAAATATTTGGAGTCGTCCGGTTGAGCAAACATTTTGAGAGTTAACCACTTTGGAAATCAATGCGCTTGCAATGTAGTTTGCAATCAATATCAATGCCAAGAAAGATGAAAACAATGCAAGAAAATCGCTAACAAATTGTCTGATAGAAAGACAACATGCGACATGTATGAGCTTTTATTTTAGAACTGTATTTAACTTCTCAGAAATGTTGGGATAATGGTTTAGCATGTAAATGAAAATAATTACATAGAGAATTATGTTAAGACTTTACCTTAAATTCTAGAACGAAAATTGTTACTTTTATAGTGCTAATCAAAATTACCTTTCTCATAAGCAAATGGGTTATATTTAGGATTATATTAACAGGGACAAGATGGTCTATTCTAGGTAATTCAGGATATTAGATTCATTGTTACTGTTTTAATTTTTGAGCTAAACATAAGAACTTGACAGGTGAATCATTATCTGGTCAAATTTGAAAAACTAAGGAAGCCATAAAACATGTCAATCTATCATAACTTTATTCAATCTTCATTTAATTGGTCTGAAAACTCTTATATGTGCTCTCACTGGGAATGAAAACAAGTGAAATATTTTGAGTCCAAATTAGTTAATTCAATATACACTTTGCAAAGCTTAAGATATTTAAAAAGCAGTACAATTTCTTAGGATTTGTCATTCAAAGAATTTGTTTTCAAGGGATTGATTTTTAAAGATTGTGCCTGTAACCATCTACTCTACCCTTAACAGACTCTGCCGTGCTCTTTACAATCTGCAGCATCTCCTGGGATGTGGCTGTCCTATGCAGACATAATGCATCCTCAGATGTTAGCCTCTCCACTGCTGGCACTTCATCTTTACATTAGCACTCATCACACTAGTGTTAAAAAGTGATAAGAAAAACAAATATTTCACAATTTTATCATTATCAAATCACATTTCCCAATTTTGTACCCAACAATGAGTCATACAGTCCTATGAATTTCTGTCATTTGCATTTGTAGTGAGTCACCCTCTCTTAGCTGGTTTCACTATCAGTTGCTCTCCTTCCTCCACATTCAAACTCCAATATCTCGTGATTATCTGTAAAACAAACTCTCCTTTAGATCATCAAACTTCGATTGGAATGCTTAATGATGACCCTACTCTCACTACTGACCAACGTCACCGAGTTCTCCGGTGCATTTAAATGGTGCCCGGCACCACACTAGGAGGCTGCTAACGTTTGCACGCCAAGTCTACAACAAATGCATTTCATAAAGGAAAGAGTAACTTTGACGTGCATCTAGGAAAAATCCCAAGGAGAACGGACTTGACGAAAAGTCTGACGGAACCCGGAATCGAAAGCGGTATCTCTGCTAACGGGGAGGCTACCACATGGACCACTTTCAGAATCCCTTCATCAGATCAGATTATTATTAGATAGATTATTCTATTGGCCTTGAGTCTGTGTGCATTCTCCAATGAGACACTATCTCGGGAGTTTTTCATTTTTCTTGCGTGTGCATTTTTTGGAGCTGTCAGTCATGAGAAGCATTTCCCTTATTGCAAGTCCACTTATCTCGATGCATTACCCGTTGATTTTCTACGGGGAAATAAAAATTCATAAATAACACACTATTATCCGTTCCACCTTTATTTGACAGTGCGTGTTGACGGCGTGTAAATTAAATTGATACAAATTATATCTCCACACTTTCGCGTAGAAAGACGATTTTCTTATTTTATATTTATCACTCCGTTGTGAGCAAAGCGTTCCTTCATTCGACACAAAATGAACGAAGAAATATCTTTATACCTTACTTTCTGTATCAGTAAACTTCCATTTTTATATTATTTCGTTTGAACGTCTCTTATAAAATGTATAAGATTCTTTGAACCAACATTTTCGAATTATGCAAGCCGAAAATCCATTGCCTTCTAAATCTCATTCTGTAAGAGAAACTCACTAACTAAACTAACATTCTAAGTATGAGATTTGAAGAATAGTGTAAATATATTTTTTGTGAAAGGATGAGGATTTTTATCTTTATAGCAAAGAGATTTATGGATTTTTAAGTTTGTTGTTTTTTTCCACCCCCCAAAATTTCGCAATACTACCCGCAGATGCCTGCTTTCAGTGATAAGTGTGAAGAAGAAATAGGCCGTATCATGGAAAATCTAAAAGAAAACCTATATTTTTCGGTTTTAAAAATGCTTAACTTCAATTAAGCCACCCTTACAGCAATGTTGCAGCTCAGAAACAACTTTTGTCGAGTTAGTACTTCTCCAATTCGTAATTTTCGCGAAATACGGCGAACATGGGTTATTTCGAAGGGTCATAACTTATGATCAGAGTAAGAGATCTGGTTCTTTCAGTTGCTGATATGGATTGAGTTTAATTGAAATTCAATACAATCAAATTAGTTCAATTACTTGTTTAATACAGCAGAAATTTCGCCTGATTGGAAGATGTAATACTTCATCTCATGTGGTATGCAGCCATGAGACCTCTGAGCAAACGTTGTGGGCTTCAATCTTGGGAATTCAGGATTAGAGTTCTTATTTAGTTTGTATTTGGATTCTCGGAGTATAGAAGTGGAGTGGCGTCGTAACTTATCGAACGGTGTTGTGGAGATTTTTCCCAAGTGGTTAATTTTTAAGTTTGTGCGATCATCGTGTCGGAAGAGAAAAGAAGGCTAAAGGAGGCAAGCTGTGAAATAAACAGTTTACGTTTTTACCTATTTCAACAAGTCTCTCGGAGCTATTGGATTCTGCGAAGATGCCACAAAAGGAAGTCAAAAAGATTACTGGAAAAAGAAAGAATCATATTGAGGCGCGTAAATTGCTCGACCAAAAGGTGAAATGGTTACACAACCATATGATTATGCGATATACTTGATTTACTTGTGATGAGAATAAAAACTTTTACAGAGACTGATTATGAAAGACATGTACTAGAATACACGCTTATGTAATCAATTAGCTATGAGTAACTTGGCTACAATTCAGTAAAACTCCACCTGTCTCCTAAATAACATAAAAATCACTCGGTAGCTAGATTTAATCGCAGATATACTATGCATATCATTCAGCTTATCATAAACCTCTCATAATTTGACATATCACATCTTTCAAACACGGCTGACGTTAGTTCGAGATGTTTACCATATTCAAAGAAAAAGTTATTTCCATTCAAACAAAAACCCATCACAGCTCGCTTTAATTGTTTGATGTTTCTACTGTAGGCCTTGTGATTCCGCTAACTCTCGACTTACTTCAGTGTGTGATCTTCGGAGGTATTTTATTTCCACTTTACCGCATCAAAAGTTTATAAATAACCATGTTTGGGTTTTGATTATATTAATATTTGCGTAAATAATAATATGTTCAGAAGTTTATTTGTTGAAAGAAAATCATTACCTGCTGTTTTTTAAGTGTAGCTGATTCTTTATAAGTTTATATTAGATTCGCAGGGATTTGTTTGAAAGGTTATTTTATGCATTTTACATCTCTCTGATATAGGTGTTTTTCACAGATTTATCTCGCTACTGTTTGTTGAACTCCGCAAGGCGTTTATAATTTTCTTATTCGGATAACTATACAAGTACAAGATATCGTTAGGTTTCGCATAATTTATTTAATATATTGCAGAACATACCTGGTGCACTTTATAAATTGGAGTTAATTTTAAGAGTTTAGTGAGGAGTATATTTATTGCTACGAAAACGATAAAGGTAGGTAATTGTAATTGTAAGTCCTATTCAATTAATTATTTTTTCCTTTGATTCAAAATCACTGAAAAGAGCATCATTTCGTTTCATTTGATAATATCCAGAACGTTATCAATAATCTGAAAGGATTTCCAATAGAAGCCTTAGACGCAGTTTAAGTTTTGGTGATTGAGAATTCTCGAAATCAACTACAAACGGTAGAAAATAGTGCCAGTTGAGAGAATTAGCTAGTAGGCACCAGTTTGCAAGAACGAATTCTAGGAATTTTCCCTGTCTGCCCAACTATTTCCCTTAAGCTATTACAATATCTGTTACAGTAACATGCTGGTAAGGCTTTTTCATTGCAAAAGCCATCAAATGTATACGTGGTGTATTTCATTCTGCTCATGGGAAGCCTTACCTTTGGTAAAGCTTCTTACTTTCTTACAATTTATCTCCTGAACAGTGGATTGTTTTTAAAAATTATCCTCATTTCTCTCTATAAAGTCTTCTTTCCACCATCAAAGCAACGGCTGCAAAGATGACATTCATCTACAAAATCATAAACTCTCAGCTAAAAGGACCACTCCATGATCTCTAACAGGAAATATTAAGATCCTTACTCTCTCCTTAAAAAATGTTTGACAAATTTCTGGAAATGGCTGAATTACCTAGAATAGACCATCTTGTCCCTGTTAATATAATCCTAAATATAACCCATTTGCTTATGAGAAAGGTAATTTAGATTAGCACTATAAAAGTAACAATTTTCGTTCTAGAATTTAAGGTAAAGTCTTAACATAATTCTCTATGTAATTATTTTCATTTACATGCTAAACCATTATCCCAACATTTCTGAGAAGTTAAATACAGTTCTAAAATAAAAGCTCATACATGTCGCATGTTGTCTTTCTATCAGACAATTTGTTAGCGATTTTCTTGTATTGTTTTCATCTTTCTTGGCATTGATATTGATTGCAAACTACATTGCAAGCGCATTGATTTCCTCAGTGGTTCCTCAAAGTTTACTCTGAAGGAGGATTCTTTATCTACCACTGTTTGAAAACTCATAGGAACGGACGAGAATTAGGCGATCTATTTAAGATCAGTTTTACTGATGTAGAATGCGTCGAAGGAAATAAAAAATGAAGTTGGAAGAAGGTATGTACGATATTGTTAAACAATATAAAAACAGCCATGACACAGAAAATAGAGAAATCAAACAGGTTATGTTTAATAAAGAAATATTTCCTGATAATCCATATCTGCAAAACATTCCCCATGTAGTCCAGTATGATCACATGTTATGACGCTCACTCGAAGGAGTTAGGTACCTCAAACATTAAATGTCCCCTTGGATGGACACTTCAGGTGCAGGCTGATTCTTGTCAATTGCATTCATATTTACTCCCATTTCTATCGGGATTTGCACATCGAGATGCTCTTGTCCCCTCTGCTTCCTCATTTGTAGCATCCATTCCACTGCTTCAATCGACGTTTTACTTTCAGTATATTATGGATTATTTTAATCTTGCTTTATGTATAGGGCACGTTTTTGAATTAATTTCATCAAAATTTTAATTAAACAGTTTCAGGAATTACGGAGATGGAACAAGGTAAGCATTAATTCCTCTCTGAAGATGGAAGAGAAAGTGACACAGAAGAATTGCTAATGCTCCTGGGAAGGAAGAGAATGCATGTTACGGATGTGGTAAAACTTATAGTTATGTGGACATGAAGCAGCACTTCAGGCTGAGTTGAGTTCTGGTTGCAGTAATAGGAAGTGCATAATTTTAATTAGTTAATTGACGTTATGTTTACATTCATCTATTGGCTGTTCAACATCTTTTGCTGATGATACCATTCAAAATTCCACAGGCTGGGAGCAGATAGGGGGCGACATTAAATAGAATTTGGAGTTTTAATGTCATTCGTTTCAATAGAATGGACTTCAATCAAGTTAGGAAAATTCATTCATTTTGTATAATCTTTCTAATATCCATAACTGTTCTAGAATTTAGTATGTAATGCCGTGATTTGTTCTAAATAACATTGTCATTGTCCTATCACTGATGGAGAATTTATCAAAAATTACATTTGTACAATTTCAGAGAAGATTTTATTTTGGCCTTGTTCAATCAAAATGAAATGATAGTTTAGCTTGCTGGAGTTTAGTGTATTTAAATGCAGTAAAACCAAATAAATCTCTGTTGAAAATATCAACAAATATAGATAAATAGAAAAACAAATATGAGCCTTCTTACCAATCTCTTCCTCAAATCTTAATCAAGGACCATTGTCATTAATTTTCTTTTCTCTCATGAAAGCTTCTTTTGATATCCATATTCTCGTTCTTCAGTACTTTTTCCATCTCCTCCTGTGAGAACACTCCTCAAATAAGAAAACTGTTCCTCCTCATCCAGTATTTCCCTCATTTAAAGTCTAGATTTCGAACCTTTGGCAAACCTCATGACTTTTGTGATTTTATAGGTTGATTCCCATCCCAAAATCTCTCGCTCCATCATTTAACATTTGGGCTGGCCTCTTTAATCCTTTTTCAGAATTGCTTATAAGAGCTTTTCTAATGCAAATCTAACTGACGTTAACATCTTTTCCCCCAAGTTCACTCCTATATTAGATTCTTCCCATGCCTCTTTTACTATTTCTTCAGCATATTTATTAAAAAGTGATAGTGGACAACACACTCTCTCTAGTAGTGATATGGATTGGTATCAGAAAAAAGGATTACCAGAATAATTTGTTTGAAAAATAGATTTGAGCACTCTTATCTTTCATTTGTGAGTCTAAAATTGGTCCCATCACAACGCCAGTATATGTTTAATGTTTTGAAATTATCTTTTGTAATGAGTGGTAACATGCAAACTCACTGATAGTGCTGACACTTAAGTGGAGGCAATACCCGTTTAATTAAACTTAGCTTAACTATTTTTAATCGATCTTTGGTTTTTATGGTCCCAAAGATTTTTCATCTTTTTTTTCAGAAGAGATAATAAATGAGAAACATCGTCATAAATTTTTACAGTGGGCCAAGTCATGGATATCGGTAAACGATAATGTTGATAGATTTTTTGGAGATAAAATTTTGTTAGCTCTGTACAGCTAGTTCCAAAGAGAACTTGCCTCCTAAGCTGCAGCCCCCGTTAGAAGCTCAATGAGAGCGAGTTTAGAGTTTTCCACGTATTCTATTGGCTCTTGGAAGGAGGAGCACTACGACGGCACCTTTTTAAACTGTGTGAAATGAGTTGAATGCTTTTGTATCGTTATTATTATCTAGAAATCTTGTTAAGATTTACTGTGGCTCTTTACTATGTCAGCAGTATAGTATTAAAAAATGAATGAAAGTTGGATTTCCTTATTTTGGCCTGAAATTAATGCGTAACACACTCTTTTCTGGAGGTATTGGGTTAACTTACTTTAGCTGCCTCAATTTTCCCCTGATAAAAATGATAGCTTAGCAAGATTGAAAAGGATTATGTTTTTTATGCTCTTGATGTCCACAGGACGAACTTTTAAGGATATTTAAAGGAAACTACCTACTCTGAATCAAATCGAAATATGACAAAAACTCTGCAACATATGAAGGAGATAAATAGTAGTAAGGGATAAGATCACAATCAGCTGTATTTCAAGTAATTTATTTTGCAGAAAAATGCTCTCGAGAAGGGGAGCGTGAAAAAACTGCAAAACCAACAAAGGAAAGATAAGATGAAAAGAAACGTTATCTGGACGAGTATACTGAAAAAGGATCGTTCTTAGTTAAACTGGAAAAGAACTCTGAAAATTACATCCAAACGAGTAAATTAGAATCAACTACATCAGATAATAACATTACACAGTATAATCATTTTAAACACTACCAAATCATAAATTATATAAGGTAATATATTAATTGGTGTGCTAACACACTAATATCTAAGGTAATTGTTTCAAATTCAAATCGCTAATGTAATATTTTAGAAAATAACATAAGTATTAGAAGAATAGTACCTTTAATTTTAGAGGCTGAGGGCTACAAAAAGCTTGTTTGTGTATCGAATTAAATTAATTTTTCGAAGAAAATAACACCAACACTCGTAAAAATTTTCTGAAAATATTCTTCACTGCCAGTGCCTAAACTATCACTTTAGTTAAATCAAGTTCATTTTCCTTGCAAAATTATGCTGTCCAAATCTTTATCTGATGCTAAATCTCTCTCTTGCCCCATACTGCAACCATACTTCCAGAGAGAAGGGAGGACTTCACCCTGGCCTTAGAAGTATCCTCTATTCATCCCTTTTGTTATTTCTTTTACCTTTATTTTGTCCATTTATAGATATTGTCTGTTTTCTCAAAGGAACCATAGAACTGACGATGGGTGCAGGTCATATCTTTCTGGAGTAGCAAATGTTGGAAAGGGCAAATGAGGATTCCCGACTGCACCCCTTTTGAGCAGGTTAGGGTATGGTGGTGATGACCGACAAAAGTAAGGTGGGAATTTGTTGAACCAAGATTTGTAATCTACGCTGTGGGTATTCCCTCAGGGAATGAAGACATACTACTCTCTATTTTTGAAGTTGACGACCTCTCAGGACTTCTGGAAGAAATTTATTTTTAGATGGTTAAGAAACCAACTGCTCAGTATGTCAAATTCAAACCTTTGATAGACTGATTTGCATATTGCATATAAATTCCAGGTGTTCTGTGCTTGCATATTGCAGGTTTACAAGTTAACGCCTGGTTCGAAAGGACATTTCCCATCTTTTAGTTGGCTATTTCGAGTAATAACTAACTGCTATGCTTAAGGTTCTTGTCCAATAGAAACAACTGCCTAGAATTGGACACTACCTTGTAGTATCATCTTTTGACGGAATAAAGAGATGTATATTTATTCAGTCCTCAAACGTGTCACAGAAAATAGAGGTGTGATGAAAATCTATAAGATGCCATTAAATTAAACGTTAACTCAATATCCGGAATTCCCATAGTTATACTAAAAAGATCTTCAGAATTATGCACTAAGGAAAAGGGATAATAATTATTCTTGATCAATATTTGGTCGGTGCTTTGATTTCTGAATGCATCGAGTAAGCATGTAACCCGAATCGTTTGAATGGTGTATAATATGGATAAAAATTAAAAGATCAATAATTCTGAATGATGGGTAAAATGAATAATAGAAGAATATGTCAAAAATAGAAACCAATGGATGATAACCAGATTTACATGAGAATATTCCTCTAATTCTCATGATTCATACCTTAACTGTTAAAATATTCTTAGGTCTATATGTAATTCATTACTCCAAGGACAATATTAGCATCCTTTATCTTAGAGACATCATAATTCTCAACAAACTTTGTGACAATGTTTCGAATTATATCTTAAAATAGTAATGCAAGAAAGATAATTTTTCTTGGATTTGGACCTTTGGAAAATTTGAATGGTAATATAAAGTTCAGAATGTTTTGGTGCATCTTATTAGACTTTTCATCTCTATCCTCTTCTTTTGAGTCAATTACATAAACTAAAATAAAAAGTAGGTAATGCTGACCATCGTTAATTAATATTAATCGAGCTCCTCATCAATAACTGTTTGCGTTGTTTATAACTATTGTTTTCTATACTTCATTTCTATGTTTCTAGATACAGCTATCAATTTCATAGTTTGCAAAAACTTGAGAAATGAACAAGCAACTGGAGAAATGCTGTCGAACATTTTATTCTCTATGCTTATGAGAACCAAATTGTTCAACTTCTCTTACATCTATGATATGAAATAAATTGAACGTTGAAGATTATATTACTGAATCGACTAAAGTTTCTGTTATAATGACTTTAAAATATGAATTTTAAACGTAATAACAGATTTGTTAACACTACGATGACTCAATGTCACAGTAAATTAAAGTTGATGCGTCGATTACCGATAAATTATAGCCCTAAAGTTACGTAAGGTTCAGAGCAAACCATTGGATTGCAGAGATGGTAATACTACGGTCATCAATAGCTCCAAATCTATTTCCAAAATAAATTGGTAGTAAGAAGATTGTTTAGGTACTGGAATAGTCAGGCACTCGTACGTTCTTACAGAATTAAAGAAGGTTGTTTTAAATTAGTGGACATCTCTATTGTATACAATTTCGGATATCCTAGGAATGAACTGATGCATCAAAAGGAAATTTCTGAAAATGTAAGTAAGCCATAGTAGTTATATTCTGCATTTCTCAGAATAATTGAGAAGTTTGCAGAAAGTATTAATTTTTATGCTGATCCTAAATATTAGCCACTCTAACCGTCAATGGTAATAGCTTCTCGTTATTATGACATGATGGAATCATAAGTGAGTAAATCTGAATTTTAAGCATGTTTGACTGAGACATCACCTAAATTGGATAAATGAGTAGCTTCTCTGGAGGCAGTCATAGATGGAAAGGATATGTTGGGTGAGAAAAGAGAGAAGGTGAGCGAATGGGTTATGCTTTTAAAAAAGGTCGTTGATCCTGCTCAAAGTAACCAACTGGTCGACCGAGAACGAAGGAATTGCCACAAACTATCGTGTTTTATCAGAAAATCTGGAACTAACATACAATTTTACATTTATGGTTGCTAAATTCATGTATGTATTGCTGTTGTCGGTGCTTCTCACTTGCTGTTCTCTATCAAACCATTTGAACTCTACCAAACCTCTTGTTGGATGAATTTCCCCTGGAATTAGTAACTTTTTTTTGCAAGTGACTGTTTTATTTGAGGGGTATAGTAAAATTTTCTTACAATTACTATGTATGTATTGTAATTTCTGAAAATTGATGGTTATTATTTCGTGTAAAATGTAAAGAACACACCTTTTTTGTAAGTTAGTTATTCTATTTGTGCCAGATGCCTGCCTCATGTTTATTTCTATTTGGTGGTAACCCCCAAACGGGTCTTACCTATGGGGTAACTAATTTTCATTCAAATATCTATTTTTTCTGTTGTTTCATGTACTGTTGCAAGATGGAATGGAATAAAATTTATTTTCATTTTCACATATTGTAATTTATTGGAGGAAATCAAAATTTCCAATAGCTAAAACCAAATGTTATCAATTTTATGAGCACAGATGATGTTGGTAGAAGTTCTCTGGGTCGTTCATTAGGTATGTATGATTATCTGGTTTTTTAAAAAAGTTAGAAGTGTTCTGAATTGGTTTGTGATTCAATTATGCCACTGCCAGCCATGCTCACAAACATTTACTATTTATTTCTGATTTAAATCTCCCTTGCTTTTCCTCATTATAATGAAAGAAATTATTACTAAGAATTGAACTGGTCATGAAGTTCATTGTATTAAACATCTTATTATTCCATTATCCATTGATTGTCAACTTCTGTGCAAAAATCAATCCAAAAGCTGTATAAGGAATGTGTTTTTTTATTACGCCCATTTACTACCAAAGAGATTGTATGCAGAGACCACTTTACTCAGTGTGATAACATATTGATAACCTCAAAGAAAGTCCTCGAGTCAAGTCAATATGGGTAAATGTTCAAGAGTCGCTCTAACATTTGTCTTCAAATGCCCTACTTTTTGATAGGAAAAAACGATTTGAAATGTAATACATTTTACACAACCACATAGAAAGAATGAGAGTTTTGTTACAGTAAGATGATAGGTCTGCCACGAATGCCATCTTTTGAAGGTAATTTGAAGTTGCAATTCCCAATTTTGACTTTTCCATTTTTTGTCTGTTCTTTTGGAGTTTCTTTCATTGTATAAACCACACCTGCAATAGAGCAAATTAAACAAAAAAAAGAGATTAATATTATTCGAGCCATTTTTGAGTTTTAGGGATAGTAATGGACAGCAGTTGATTTTCATATATACAGATATACACAAGTGCCATTGACTTAAGCAACATTCTGGTCCTATTGTGATACCACCTGAAAATTCAAACTGATTGTAGCTGTCATGGGTTTTATAGCAGAAGGCCCCGAATATTGGAATTTCCCAATAGGGATATATGCCATCCAGAGAAGTCGAAATGGAATTCGTCTTTTCTGCGTTGTTCCTTTTTCGCAGACGACTTTATTATTAAAAATGCGGCCAAATTCGAATCGGAAAGAATTAAGTCACACTTCTTAATTTTCTTGTTCAAGTCTTGCATTTTATGTTATGTTTATAGTCATGCAACTAGACTACATCATGATCTACATAAATCTTCCCTGAGCACAAAAATCAGCAATAGGACCCAAACATATGGGAATGTCACTTTAAATCAATTAACTCCCATATAATGTGAAAATATCTCTCATTCATAATGTATTCAAGCACTATGACAAGTATTACCTTCTTGTTAAGTTTCAATGTTCTGTCAATGATTGTTTTGAAAGGAAAATCATTTTATGGTTAACTTATGTTCTGATGGCAAGTCTCCTTTATAACTTCATTATCCCTTACATTATTTTGTCTTCATTTTTAAAGGAATATTTTGACTTACCCTAACATTTTGACTTATTTCTATGACAAGTAATTGTATTGTTGATATCCTTGGATTATTATCATTAAGGCTGGGTATCAGTCTTCATCATTGAGCAGCAAAAATAGTCTTTCAAAATAAGTAAACTCTAATAAGAAAAGACTTAACATGAAAAGGATATTTGATAGATTTTAAAGATGTGCACTTTTATTCAGAAATACTAAGCCTTTGAATTTATTGGAGAGATTCTATGAACAGCACATAGAAAACACTCTTAATTATTTTTTCATCACTGCGATTGCCATGTCATTTATTGCAGCATATGCTAGAGTTGTGAATATTGTTAGGTCAAACTCATAAATAAGGTTGACATTATTGAAAAATATAGTCTATTGATTTTCTCTCTCCATTTCATTGAATTTTAGCAGATGATCTTCATGTATACATTGTGAAACATCATTTTAAATAAGAGCAAATTGCATTTACAAGGATGATCAGATTATATTAGCGGGAATTTAAAAGTCTGTAGCTTTCATTGCATTCAAAGAGGTGAAGGAAAATTATAAGAGCGCATTTTTATAATTTACATGAAGTATGTGGTAAAATATGAACCAAGCTCATGATGCTTAATTAATAATAATTCCACATGCCTTTGCAAGCCTCTATGTAGCCCAGGAACAACTCCAGGAAGGACTCTCAAGATGAACTTTACCAGTGGTGGGAATCAGCCAGCTTGTGCAAAATAGTTCTAAGAATTTCACAAGTTTGCTGATTCGGTTCTTAAATCCATTCAACTATATAATAATAGAATTTTATTATTGAAGGTACTAAGATCCACTTGTTGCAGCTACAATTTTACTTCCCATGTTGGATTCTGGAACTTTCCTTTCATTTCAGTATTTTGAATAAATTAATCAATGAATGTAATAAGGGGATATGTATTAATGACTGCATTGGGTGGTTGAATATCATATATACCTGTATGAAAAATAAGTAAATATATAAATTATATAAGATTCTATTTCTAATATTTTAGAATCCCAATACTGCCTGCCACCAATTTTCATAAGCAAAAAACTGTGGTTGCTTCACTGTACATAAAGATGAATCCAAGGGTATAAATACATGATCTAAGAAAAGATGCTAGAGAGTTTGAGAAACTGAAAAAATACTTGCAGTGAGGAAAATCATTGCGATTAATGAAGCTCATAATGTACTTTTTCTGAAATGGAATTCTGTGCTTTGTATCGCTAGGAAATACTTGTCTGCATTCAGAGTGAGTCAAGTAGTAGAAAAATTAGTAAACCAGAGTAGAGATTGCTCTCATGCAATTTCCATCTCTCTTACAGGGTCCAGAAGTCAATATTTTAGAATATACATTCAATATTTTAAAATCAAATGTTAAATTCTAATCTTATTTTTCAAAAAGTTTATATTATCTTTTGTATATATATATATAATTGCAGATTAATACAAAGTATATTTAGATTCATGCACAATTGAGATCACAATAATTGCTAAAGTTGGATATGGTAATAACTAAATCTGAGGCCAGGCAAGCCGCATCAGGAAATAGGACCTTCAGTCTCAAAAAATCTCATTGGCTTGCAGTTTTGCAAAATTAGGAATGTACTGCAAACTTAAAACCTTGCAACCTCCAAAAATGGAATAAGCTCATACCACGGAAAGATCTTTTCATAGAGTGACAAGAAAGAGTTTGATGGGATTCTCGATTTTGTTTATTTCGAATATTTTGAATTCATCGAGGAGATAACTCTTAGATTATATGAATAGAAATGTTTTATTTATTCAATAGATAATCTCGGACTTATATTACCAAGTTTTCTAAAATTGAATGAAATTAATAATTTCCCTGAAACAACCGTTTGCGATTTAATTAATCAAGTTCATGCTAAACAGATTATTCCCTTTCATCAAACTACCAGATTTTATATCTCTTCACTTTTATTTTTGACGAGTCTTTCTTAGAGGTAAGGCCTTCCAACTCGATTCAGCTGAAATTAATTTTAGAGAGAATTCTTACAAAAAATCTGTGACAAAAGTGTCGCACTTTGGTCACTATCCGAAAGGACACTGTTAAAAGACTAACTAAAGCATTTTTCATCCAAATCAAAATATTTTATTTCGTTACTGCTTGTATGTACAACTTCAGCAGAAAACCTTTGTTGTTGGTTAAGGTAGTTCAGCCTGAAGGAATTCCTCTAGCAATAGTAGAATATTCAAAGTATTTCTGCAGCTGAGGTAATTTTTCCATGTATGGTCTCCCACGAGGAATCAGACATTTAACCACTTTCAAAGTCCGATGAGCTATCCACTTTGATATCTGCACTCCCAAAATTGCTGAAAGAAAAAAAAACTTGCATGAAATACTGCTGATCCAGTGGATTAAATTATTTCAGAACTTCATTAAAGAATTGAAAAATATTTTGATATTCTCTGGTTGCCATGCTAATGAAAATTTCAAATTAACTGCGCATTTGAAAGCACGATGGGTTTGATTTTGCAAGTAATTTCCACCACAGCACATGCTTTTAAAGATTGCAATTAAAAAATTCTAAAGCAGATAAGGCTGCTTATGCAAGGGATTTAAATTTAACCGATACGATTGACACGTTAGTAGGAAAAGAAATATCTTTCAAATAAGAAATCTTGCAATTACAGTTACCGAGGATTATTTCCAACAAATGCGAGTTGTACTATGTTTTACTCCTACTTTATTAGTTTGATAAGAAGAGGCTGAAAGACATTTAACAATATTAAAAATATAAGCAGTTTAAATAAATGTTAAAATAACAAATAGTTAATGCACGATTAGAGATCAATATCGTGGAACTGAATCTATATAGAAATCTTATTGAAAGTGGAAATTATGATCCTCAAATACCTGGATTCCATAAGTGAAGTTAATTCTTCCCGGAAGCGATTCTTCAGACAATCCCATCTTCTCGATCATTGTGTTTGCAGATCCTACTCGATCCTGTAAAATAAAATGGATATAGTTAATGAAATCAGGAGGTCTCACAAATAAAATAAGCGAATTAAATGTATGCATAAATTACGATCACTTGGCAAATGCAACTGACCAAACGAATCAAAATTTATGAAGCACTTTGATATATCTAAGGATTATTGCTAATTTAGTTTAAAGAGAGAATTTAGAGTAAAATAGCACGGGTTTCCGAGCCACGCAAAGACGTACCGTGCTCAGCTCGTTTCCCCTTTTAAAATGGAGGGGTATCGCCAGCCAAGTGCAATTGGAAAATATTTCGGGGGAAGCTCGCGTCATCAATTGCAATCAACCAGCCCTATACAACCATGGTGTGGCTACGGCATGAAAACCATAGCCACGGAAAAGATAGAAGAGGAAGACTTTTAGAAGACTAATTAAGTTTTATTCTCTAATGGCTAAAAAGCCGGTCTGTATCAGTGTGTGTAGTGCCTAATCACCTTAATTTCCCCATCCCCCCAATTCACTAAAACCCATCAAGTGGGTCCTACTTCACTTAATTTCCCCACTCCCCCCAAACTCTAATGCAGACCTGTACTCTAACGCCCGTTGGTTGGGCCCGTTTCTAAAGAAACCTGCCACCCTCTCGCCTGAAAGGCGTGGACTCCTTACCTTTGCTGCGGACATCCTCCATCGTCGGCAGATCTCTGCGATCCATCGGCGTACTGAACCTCCTCTTGAAGTCACTTTCACTATTTCACTAAAATGACCATTAAATCACAAACACTTTGACACTGCACTCACTTTCATCATTTTCTCGTTCCTGCTGATATGATCTCTCCCTTGATGTCTTCGCCGGAGGTTCTTCCAATTATGCTCCAAGTCACCTTTGCTGAGGACCTTGGTAACTGCCTTGGTTCTGCACGACGTTGTCTCGAAGACCCAACGTCCATCACGGTTTGCGAGCAGTGAAGTAAACTTTTAAGGTTCGAGCGACTGTCATGATGATTCTAGTTTGAGACGTTTCGCGTCGGTTTCGAGAAGGTTCTGCTAGCTTTTTGCCCCGAAATCTAAGGACATTCTTCCTCTGCGGTGTCCCCCAATCATGGAGATACTGCTGGTCCATCTTCCGGAAAACAGCAGGCCTTTTGATCGACACGAGCAGTTCGGAATAATGCGGCGTCGCAGCAATGATGGAAGTGGCTTCAGGAGGTAGACGTGGCAATATCTTCGTTATGAGAAGAAGGCCTGCTCTCAGAATGTTGCGGCGACTCTGACTGTCTTTCGCGAAATGAGAGAGGACGAGAATTCGCACTGTTTATATAGGCAGGTTGCTGTGAGGGACGGGGAGCGAAGGGGCTTTCCTCGGACGGATTCGTTTGAATGGAGATTTGTCTTACTCCTTACTCTTGCCCTTGTGACATTAAATCTGAATTGTCGTTTGGAGCTATCTGTGATAATAGGCCAATAAGCAATAAGATTTAGAAATCGAGAGTGAGGGTTGCATTATATTTAGCAGCTGCATCTTGGTGTTTAATTTGGTGCATGGTGGTCACTGGAGCGAATACGAAAGGTATCGGCATGATATGATTATATTATTATATTTTTGTATATTTTACGAGTCATATTGAATTCCTTTAATTTTAGAGTAATGGTGGTAATTTTTGCAAAAGATTCTAATGCCATCCAGAGAATCGTTAAGTCGAAATTGAATAGTGATATTGTTGGAATTCGTCTTTTTTGCGTTGTTTCTTTTTCGCGGACGATTTTGTTTTAACTCGAATGATAAAACCACATTAACCTTTGTGTAAATATTCGACACTAGTTGAAGAGCCCGTTTATTCTCAACGAGTAAATTAAAGTTTCCGTCTTTCTTACTAATTGCGTGTCCGATGGTTGTATGACTCATTTTTCAATAAGAATAGGATGCTCTCTCGACTAATTCCTTTTTGTAAGATAGAGATAATCGCTCCTTGTTTTTTTCGTCATATTTGCTCCGACTGTTTTTGTCCTATGACGTTAAGATTCCAAATCGCCACCGTTCCATTTTGATGATTCTTTAAAAGGAGATTGAAACAGAAAGAAAAAAATTGAAAAGAAATTATTATTTTACGGTATTCAGAAAATGAAACAGAACTTCCTGAGAAGAATATCCACGCATTTTTTGAAATGCGATAAGGAACAAAGTAGAATTAGTCAAAATAAGATGTACTCTAAATTTTAATAAAAGTGTCCATATAGGTTTTCAAGATATATGTCTGGGAAAACTTTGTACTATTGAACTTACCAATCCTATTTTTATCTCTAGTGCCCCTTTATTCTCCATCGAGAAAATTATACTACCGACGATGAAAATATGGATATTGACTGAATATTTTCTTATGTGATTTGTCTCGTGTTCATTCGACAAGCCTTTCAAATGAAAATCTGATATAGGAATAAAATCTGAAAAAGATCAGAACTAACAGTCGTTGGAATCGTGTAATTGAAGCAGCAAGTTCACCAGCGGGATGGTTTCTTTTTATTTTTTTAGAAATACGTAATTATACACACGACATACTACCACGATAAGTGATGATAATCCATTGGAGATGCGAATTCTAATACGTAGACACACGTTAAAAGATGACTCTCCAGATGAGAAAACGGCGCATCCAATTATGCAATGGAAACCTCAAATAAGAGGGGTTTAAAATGCGACATCCCATTTCTCTTGTCGAAGAACGTGTTACAGTTTAAGGAACCCATCCTTCGGGTATAATTTCTTTTCAAACGTCATATGGAAGTAGTATCGTCAAAAATCGTTGTTAAGACACCTGAGGTCGTTTAGCACGTGGCCTCCCACCGGGAAGCGATCTCTGGACCGCCTTAACCGACGTCGAACGTGCTGCCCACATGGCTATCCGAATGTCATACGCTACCTCGAATTTCTGAGGGTCACTTGAATGCTTCGGGACAGGAATCTTTACAAGTTTTTAGCTAAGGTTTATTTTAATGAATAAGTCAGAGGAAGCGTACCGTAGGTATCGGTCCTCTTTGATTAATAGGCCGTTCCGACACTGCGAGGAAGATTAGGGATATAGATTATTTGACCTTATTTTCTCCGCGAATGATCCGAGAAAGATTATCAAATAAAAATCATAATGCTTCCACCCCTTGTCACACGCCGAAAAGCGACTTGAAGACATATATGTATATTTATTGTGGAATCGTTTCATTCTTACGTAAAATAGGTAATTTTAAAAAATTATAATACTTAATGTCTCAGGAGTTTTTGGACGAATTTTTTTATTAGAGTTGTTTATAAAAATGATTTGAACGAACTATAATTGCGCTTAAAATACCTTAAGCTCACTATAAGGATATTTTGTAAGAAATCAAGAGCCTCGAGTAAGAAAATTATAGATATTGCTCCGTGTTTCATTGCGATAAGCACGTAGCAACGCCATCTTCTTTGAGACGTGCAACAGATTTTTATCGTAATTTCCCAGTAAGCGGTCTGCCACGGAGAAGCTCATATATCATATTTTGAAGCGACATCGTGGTATAATTCACGATAAATTCGTAAAGTCATTACAACCGGAATTACCGGATGAAATCATTACAACGAGAAGGGAAGTGGGGGAGAGAGAAGTGATCGACAAACATATGTTTTGATTTAATTTTCGACATGATACTAGTGCCATAATGATATGACTAGGAAGCATATGCAAGACTAGTTAACACTGCCTCGAATATTACATTAAATATAGCGAACGGGATCTGATTACAAGCAGAGCACGGCGTAGAAGAGACGCGGTCGCACTTGCTGTTGAAGGCGTGCTCACATAGGCCTTCGGTCCAACTCGACCGGCCGCACTCCAATCTGTTCTTATTCTCATGCACCTTCCTTTACTGCAACTTATTTCGGTTCTTAATCCAGTAGTGGTGACGAGATTTCTCATTTTCACAGAACTTTGAAGAAATAAAATATTTATTTTGGCCTCAGGCTAATAAAGTAGTCGCCAGAGAAGAGAGGATGGCACAATTCTGCTGGCACATCGGGGGGGGGGGGGCCCAAATCCTCGGGGCCCATGGGCAATTGTTTTATGATTAATCCGGCACTTACCATCTCATTCTTGCGCTCGTTGATGGAATGAATCTTTGGAGCGAGAAAATGATTGCGTATACTACAATGTTAAAAGGATGAATGTGCAAATATATTTTACGATTAATTCTCCATTCTACCATCACCTGTTGATAAAATATGCGTCATCAACCTGAAAGGTTCGAGAGAATTTTAGCAGATTGGCGAAACAACAGGCTCTTCTCATGCGGCTAACTCACAGAAAATTTTATCGGAAAGAATTCCCACGCGTAGTATAAAATACGTGATCAATATCAAAGGTTCGAGATTATTACCGCGAAGCCCTATTCGTCCAGGAATTGATTCATTGCGGCTCTCAAATGGAAACGACGTAAGTCGTCGATAAGAAATTCGTTTTTAACCTTACATTTTAGCTCATTGAGGAAACGCTGCCATCCTATCATACGGCTAACTTACAGAAAATTTTATCGGGAAGAATTTCTTAAGAATACAGTCCTTAACTTGGCATTCGATTCACTTACAGTAACGGGATTTGTATAGGCCAATTTTCTCGTTAGAGTGTAAGAAAAAGCGTCCCTCTGAGTAATTTCGAAAAAGTTCAACCTCAAATCGGGAATGATAAGAATATCATGTCTATGGCAGTGATAATCAGGTTAGCAGTAAGGATAGACAATGGTTGGAGCAAAGGCATTTTAAGTGCAGTTGAAACTGGTGAACGGAAGAAGTGAGGGAGATAATGAAATGGGAAAATGCTAATTATGGGGTTGATGGTCAATAAAAGTGGGAGAGTTAGACGTTCGTAAGTACACGCATACAATACGCAATAGTGAAGAGTTAGTGCTCGGCCAGAGGTCCAGCGGCCTCATCGGGTTTCAATGCAGCATTATGGTCAAAGATATTCACCCAGTTGGATGATTTTGTCTCCAGATCTTGTTTATCACTCGAACATATGTTATACATGCGAAATATTTTACCGACATTAACCGAACGATTCTGAATCCTTTGTTTAATGCAAATGTTGGATTATTTGACAGGGCGTTCGGTTAGTCGAGTATGTTACGCGTTCGATTATTGAAGGTTAGGCCCGAGTTCGACTCACGGTGGAGACTCTCGTGTGACACAATCTCATTTATCAAAGCACTATAAATATTACAATTACTACACTGTCTGACTGCAGGAAGAAATCCATTCAACTTGCCCCACTGGTTTCACATGCATTTGGCTTTCTAACAAAAAGATACAGCCAAGGTATTATAGTAGGGGTTTTAGTTATAAAAATAACGAGCATATTTTCTCTCTAGCATCCTGCATTTTTCGCCGAAGAGCAAAATCCATAAGAGAGACACCCAATCATTTTGCATTCCCCAAATTTTATTCACTCTTGTTCTTCTGCAGTCGAGATTTTGGTCTTTCACGGTACGATAATCGTAAATCTAGGATTATTCTTTTTATTATGAAAATTTTATATCGGAGCTATTAGTTCTCCACTCTAATTATTTCTGATTTCGGAATTTCTGCAAAGGCCTCGCAGCGTCCTCATCTTCCTGCCATTCCTTTGGAATTGTATGCTTGTTTACGACCTAAGCTATTTCTTGCAAAATATCTGAGGTAGTCCCTCTTCCACATGCCATTAGTCACGATGCCCATCTCTCAGCTGAAATCTAACGCATCGCACAAGTTTGCGAATCATCAGAACTCCCAAAAAGGCTATTTGATTCCTTTGTATTCAAGGGTGATGGTATGAGGATCTTCTTATCCATCTGCAGCCCAACCTACTTCTCCGAAGGCCTCCAAATAGGCATGTGGGCAACGGGTTCGACTTCGGTGAAAGCGGTCCCGCGTTCGATTCCCGTTTGGGGTTCACTGGCGAAATGACCTCGGCTGTGGAGGGACTTTTAAAATTCGTACCACTTCTTCGGTGAAAATAAACTGTAAACAACTTAGTGAATGCATTAAATATGAAAATAATCAGTCAACGTATAGATAATAAGTTATATGTGAGAGTTCAAGAACTGGAATTCACTGTTATAACGCGAGGAGAAGGGAATTGAGGAAAAGGAAATATTTCCGTACTGACCCTTATAAACATTACTTTATGACAAGTTATAGCTTCTTACGTAAATGGAAAAATTATCGCACAGCTATGAATGTATATAATGAAGTACAGAAATCCGAATTTGTAATGATCCTAGGATTGTCAAATCACGTATGCTGGTGGAGGTATGTCGTATCTTGCCTCGTATTACTCGCCCGTGATGCATAAACGGACAGCTTAGAATAATTTGCCTCAAAAGGCGCTTAGGGGAGTCTCTATATGGTCGTGTCGATATTTCCTGGGATGTTGTTTTTTGATATCTAATTGACAATCACCGCCTACTGAGTAAATTACTCCTACTACTAGATACTCCTGTATAGCTACGAACTCTCCATGCACTTACTAATCGTCAGGTCGCTTACGGATATTAGTTGTATTAATGGTTATAATAACCGCCCAGCTAGACAACTCGAGTGTGGCTTCAATCTAAGACCTCGCACGCATCGAGCAATTTTCGTATTGCGTGTTACGCTTTACGTGGAAAACTACGCGATGCTCAAGCCTTACTATATATTTACCCCAAAATTCCATCACTGACTCTCAGTTGGTTCCTTCAATTAAAAGCAAGCAGTCGAATGACTATGCCAATAGATGTTCCGCATAGTGTTATTTCTGTTACTTTAACGCCACGACTGTGAATGCCGGTAATTTATTAATATTATTGAAATAGTCACATAGCTATTTAGTTTTTATTTTCATATTCGTGACGCTATTCATGGTTCTTGTGAATCGTGGTTCGTGCTTTTCCCGGGCCTTGATTACAAGGAATAAAAATTACCACCTTTTCCAACTTCCTCTTCCATTTATGTCCAGTTTTTATTTTCACTAGCAGTATTGCACATTGATTCTCAACGGGGAAAATAGACGTAGGATTTAATTGGTAATACTATTTTTGTAGAAGTGAAATTATCCTTTCCAAAGATTTTAAAAGCAAACATAGGGGGTCAAGACCCTCCGACCCTTCCTCCGTTTGCACATAGGTTTGCATTTAATCTTTCTTTCTATGAAAATGAACCAGGAACAATATTTATAAGGTTTGGATAGTAAATACTTATAAATATAACTCGAGAATTTTATTTGCATTCATTGAATGTTATTCATGATATGATTTGAGTTGCCTTTATACGAATGGAGAAGATAAAGGAGCAAGCCTTTACGAACAGATTCCAATGCAACTGTTTCCTATTACTCCCCCACAATTCCACAAATACTATAAATTACTTTTTAGGCATTATTTAAATCCAGTGGGGTTTAAATCTCCTGGAGAAGAACTTCGTATTATTTCGGAAAATTGAAAATGCTAAAATGTATGTACAATTTGCACTCTACTATACGGTAACATGGGGAATATGGAATTACATTCAAGAACCTTACTGATATGAATTTGACTAGAAAATTGTGTACGAGGTTATTGGTGTCCCTTTCAAAAATTGACCCCTTTATTTCCATCTTTTTTTGTTAGGTGAACTTGGGGATGTTTTTGCAAGCATTTCCAAAATGTAATTTGGTATTTTAAAAGTATTCACCGATTAGCAAGCAACTTTAATTAATATGTAAAGGGGACCATGTCTGTACATTGAAGGAATCTTCAAAGTAGAATATTTGGTAATTATGCCCCAAATACCTAATATGTAGTTGTAAATTTAGTTTAATGGTAAATAATTTCGCTTGGCAGGAATTTGAAATTAATTACTATTCCCAAGAGCATCGTCCAACAATCCTTATCATTTTCTATGCTATAAATTAATAGGGAGATTATTGAAAAACTAAGTGATCAAGCCTGTTTGATATTTGGATTAGAAGTTTGAGTTCGTTGATTAAAGAATTAGAATTATAGCGAACCAATTAATTTGCCTAGTTTTTAAATTTGAATAAACCAACTAGGGTTGTATACACAATGTACAATAGATACGAGATTTATGAAACCGAACCTAAACTGTCATATTTATCCACTCACTTAATTAGTACAACGTAACGGTTTTGATGGCATTTTCAGAAATCATATCCCTTTTCTTAAAGTCGCGGCCATGGATGTGGAAGCCGATTTCGACATATAATGGTGGCGGCATGTTTGGTTTGGCGGCAACTTGTACACAATTGACAATCCGAAGTGTGCGGACCTGTCTTTAGTGCAGACTCACAACGTTGGTCATCTTACGGTAAACTCTTAGGAGTAACTATTTCATTCTGAATTGATATTTCATATAACCATTAGAGTTTACAATGCTTTATTTCCTTCATAGCGTCCTGGTATATATGCACTTCGACAGGAAAGGTTTGCCGAAATATTGAACCGGTCGAATTTCAGAAGAATATCCGATTTCCCGGAATCTGGGCACGTATGTCCTTATCACTTCACTCTTTGTATCGTAAGAAACGTCTATCTATCGTCTCGTTTCATGAGGTCCGTATTTCATTCAGGTAAAATTGGCGGATGTTTTTTTCACGGAAAGCATGCCATCGAACTCGCGTTCATGTTAGCGTCCATTTTTATCTAAGTATCAGTCGAGTTATTTTCACAATTTTTTCCCTTTTGATTTAACTGTCGGCGCTAAATCTCTAAAAAGGTATTCAAATTTCGTTACAGATAATGTTACTTTAGAGCACAGGCAGTTTTCACGTACTTTGTTGGATGTTCTTTTGTTAGGAATTGCTCATACCGATCGAAAGTGTGGGAGCAGCTATTACATTGAGATTCTATTACATTTCTTCAGTGAGCTATCCACATTCTAAATATCCTCGTTCAAGTATTAATGTCACTACTTGTATAGGGACCATCCCCTCTATTGAGCCCCGGTGACGTCATCAGCTGCCTCAACCCGGTCCACCCCCTTCACGTCAGAGGCCTTTAATTTTATTTTCTGGAAAAATATTTTCCGCAGTCAGGCTTTGAAACGCCCTAACCTCCGAACCGCGTAACATACGCCTTAACCACTCGACCACCGCAACCTTGTCGAAAGAATGGTTAACTCATGCAAATAAATGGTGATGGATGGAAATGACGTAGTCGTAGGGCAGTTTGAACCCAGGCCTCGAACTACAACGATTACTAACCGTGTGGTTTGAACTTGTAATTTCTCCTCTACGTAACGAGTCTCGAACCCAGATCTTCACAGTCTGGACTTTGAATTAGGGTCTGTTTCCGAGATCGACTCGGGAACCTTCGGAAGTTGTCGGACCCTTCCGATGAATGGCGGGCATTTGAAAAATTATTTCGGGATATTTAAATTTAAAAGTAGAAAAATATACCGCTCGTTTGGACTTGTAATTTTTCCCAAAGTTTTCTGCCTCAAGTGCCGCCCGATGTGACGTCACGGGAATCGAACCCAGGCCCGCGCGTTTGGAAAAATTCGGTGCACGTTCTCAAGTGCCATACGGCTCAGCGCCCCATGGATTGGTGGCGATAATCTGAATTAACATCTTGATCTACGTTAATACAGCGGTAATATAGCTACAGCCATCGAAAATATTTCGAGTTCAACACGAACTCATTCGAGAGATGGCGATTGTTTATTCGAAGATGTGTAGAGCTATATAGAAATTAAATCCATGTTTCACTTCAGAATTAAACTTTATTACACATAAATTTACATCATGTTAATCGTACTCTTTGTGCAGGTTTGAAGGATGCATCCAGACTCGACGCATGGAGTTTCGTTCGTATTTTGTATTATTTTATTTGCAAAAGATTTTACGAAATCATCAAGTTAGAATGTATCTGATTGCGAAAAAAAGGAAGTTATTGTGGATCCCTACATGTGTAATTCAAGATGATATTTGTAATGATAAAAACCATAAAAATTCAAATCAATCTGGTATTCCGATATATCTTTTCTGTTTCTGATTGAACTGATCAAAATTTTGGAACTCACGTGCTTATAAATCTCTAGTATTTCATAACTCGTGGAATTCCATTAATATTAATACCACTAATCTTAGTTTTCCTATCTGTAGGTTTCGCAGGTTTTTAACATTCCCCTTCTTGAGGGTGTTCTTCCTGCAGTGGAATTTTTTTCTCTTAACCACTTAGCTTAGGTTTTTAAATCCACAAAGTAGTCTTCTTCTCTGCTATGTTTTTTCAAGCTACCTCATTTATTAAAAAAAATATGTGACGAAGAGTTAGATGTAAGAATAGACTTTATAGTCTCAATCTCGCCCAAAATAAAGTCCATAATTATTATGATGATTAAGTTTTAAAATTTAGCCTCGGTGTTCAACTTTTCTTTCAAGATTTAAAATTTATTTCATTTATGATATTTTTACCTTCTCTTGATTCAGTACATTTACACATAGCCGACATAATATGATGTTTCTCTGTGAAATGTTGGTGAATCAGAATGTCCTTGTGTTAACTGTCGATTAAGACGATTAGCCTATTTTGAGGAATTTACTTAAACGGTAAATTTCTCAACATAGTCTAATCGTTAAGCTTAAATTGAACTGGTTCCAAAATACGTCCTATCCCGGTGACGAAAGGAACGAACTCGCTAGGTATTCGTAGTAACTATTCTTTACCACAAGAAACTCGTCCAGTTGAATCATTAGGAGAAAAGAAGTGCAGGAGAGGAGTGAGTGTGTCTCAGTTGCAGAGTAGGGGAATCATATAGCAGGGTGCTGCACATCTTGCAGGGAAACAAGGATGCGGGAGGGGCTGTAGTGGACCAGCGCTTGTATGATATCTTATGATCATCATTTCTATGCAAGGCTGTACCGGAGGTTAGCTAAAACAGATTCCTTTCAAAGAGCTGCCATGAATCGGTCGCGGAGATCGAAGAAAATGCGTCCAAGTTTGAGTACGCGAGGTGTAGCGCACGCAATCTCAGAGAAAACGAAATGCATCACGTTCAGCCACTTCAACAGGGTGACCTCTAATCGCTTTTGTCCGGCGGTACGATGCAAAGTGAGCAACAGATCATTTACTGTTTCGGTGTGCACCAGGAAAGCGTATCCGAGTCATCCCTACCTTATCTATCTCAAATATAGTACCAGTATAGATAAGAAATTGCATAAAACATAGTGGAACTTCGCTCAATGAATCGCTTGAGTATACAGCCCTGAAATTCACTTGACTTGTTCAACGCTGGAAAGCTCAGCTATCAGACTTGGTGGTCCTCCCAAAAGACCTTCCATTTGACCTGTTATGATGCTCATATAATACACGTCAGCGAAAGATGCTTCCTGCGGAAGTCGATTCTCGTGGTTTCGTAATTTTTTCCAGCTATAGAATTCCCTGAATTTTGCGAAATTTTGTGATTAAAAAGAACATTTCGCAGGATTTTTTTCATCAGATGCGATCGATATCTTGGAATTTTTTATGAATTCTCCATTTCTATTTACATACAGCCAACAAAGGCGTGTGGCAGGTGGTGCTCATCCCCATCGCGGAAATCTACCATTGATTTTGGCCGTCTCCATTGCATTCCGTCGCCATTCATAGATTGATCGCTGCCTCGGTAATTAACGCTCTCGGATATAGAAATCGGAAACCTAAGTTATGGTCAAGATATCGTCCCGAAATAAACGGTAAATAAAATTTCAACATTTACTTTATATTATGGAAAAGAGAAACTCATTATTTTATGAAATTTCCAGAGAGATAGCAATATTTAGAGACGGGGAAGAAATTCCAGACCCAGAAAAATCTGGATATTTTAGTTTGCAATTAGTGCGGTGTTCTTCTTTTTTCAAATTATTTTTTTACTCAACCAGAGAAGTCGATCCTGTGCTAAAGTTTGGCATTTTAAGGCATCGCTTTGAGAGATCCTCTCCACAAAGTTACTTTTATCTACGATTGTACACGCGAAGAAACGTGTGTTATGTATCCTCTGTGTAAGGAATCTCTTTACGGGAAATCAATTGTGTCAGGCTTTGAAAAATACAGCAAGTAATTTAGAGCATATTTTGGGCAAGCAGACTCACTTGTTAAGCCTTACATTTGGAGTAAATGTAGTGTCAAAAGTTTTAGGGAGATATTCTTGGATTGAGTTTATGTGATTATTTTAGATACATGTGAATGGAACAAGTCAGTGTATTGGATAAAATGGGTTCGGTTCTTCTATATTATTCCACTAGCGGAGCTACTAAAAGCTATTAAAACCCGTCTAAGACGCTTCTCTAGACGCTTAAGATGTGGTTTCACGTCACGTTTCCGGTCCCTTTCACAAGAAACACATGGTAAAAGCACCGCTTAAAACGCCCAACTATAGTACTTCTTGCATAGGCCGCGGATTTTTCAGGGTTTCCTTTTTGAAATGCATGGAAATGATGCCCTGTCGTCGAACCAAGGACTAACTGCGTTTTTTACAAAATATTCATGCCTATGTTGAATTTCGGATTTCTACATCAGGAAATGTCTCCTAAAATATTTCCCGTTATACATAACCGTTTCGGAGAATTAATACCGCCTGGTGTCAAACACAGTCGCCGCTTGTGATAGATGAATGCATATTAATATTATATCGGTAGAACTCTGACCGCTTCAAGTCGATATCATATCGGGAAAGCCCTAAAATAAGATTCCGTAATCGCCATTTGAAATGTATGGTAGAATATAAATGACTCTCAGCCATCGGGTCATTAGAGAAACGGCGAACTTCGTATATGAAATTCATCGATCATTTCTCTTCACATTCTTGGTTTTACCTTTCCAGATTATCGGGAAAGCATTAAAAAAAATTCCTAAAGCCGCAGCAATGCATTTTAAAGGGAGAAATTTCGCACCGACCTAGTGTCGAACCCACGCTCATTTGGTGACGTGGTCTTGAATTTTCTATCCTACCGAGGAATCCAGGTAAAATACCACGGATGCCATGCTAGAAATGTCACAGTAAACATACCACGGGGAAAATGTCACTATCTACAAATGGACAATGTTTACTTAATTAAAAAAAAGTCGGCAGAGGAATAATCTCTTTTGCCGAAGTTGACATAATCATTTCTGCAAGATATTTCAACAATTCTTTCACAAAGCCTCAGGTTTATCTTTCGTTACCCGTGTGTTTACTTAAAATTCGAAAGTGGTGTAGCGTTACACTCAAAAAAATATATTTCTCCATCATTTTTGGTACGTATCACAGCAGGGGCGAAACCGTATTTGACAAAAGGGGTACTTTGAGTAAGGTGATAGTAACTGTTCGGCCGTTTGAAAAATGGTTCTTGATGGAAAGAAAACAAAAAGGAAATTGTTTTACTACACAATCCAAGAATTAGGGAAATGGAATAATTTCACAGAATTTCCAAGATCAGGGAGAACATTAATCCCGTGACAAAGGATAGCAATATTTTCTACGATTAACCCATCGTAGCACCCGCAATTTATGGCAATCACACGCGGGTCGGGAATATAACGGATATTTAAAGCACTCTGATACAAAATATTTGCAGATTTATTCATTGATATTCACAGATATTATTTGGGATTTCTGAATAATCCTTTTCTCAGGAATTGCCCTCGACGGTTGCCGCTGTCGGCGCTTGGAGAACCTTTGTCTCATAGTTCATTGAACGCCGAGTTCCTTTTTCTTTCTTTCAGTCATGACGTTGTCAAAACGGTTCTAAACATTGCCAATTGGTGGTATTATTGCGTAAGGATGATTGACATGATTGATAATATCTAACAAAATTATTGCATTCTTTACAGGAGTGACTACAAAAGTTTATCTCGGCGCAGAACAGTCGGAAATCTTCAGTTCTTCTTAGGGTCAATAAAAAAGTCACTTGGCGGTGTTTCCTTCCATCTTAAAAATGTCAAAAAAAAGGATTGTTTTATCCTGGAGAGATCGATTGTAAAATCCTTATTCCTCCCTAATTTTGTGTTGTATAAATTGTTTTGTAGTGGTGTGAAAAATCACCAGAATTAAGTAACGAAGGAACTCTGACTGTTTAGACCAACCGGTGTCATTCATTCTTTTTTAAGATTTGCGGTATAAAACTTTCGAAGAATTAATTTGTAACTCGTATAGCAGGTTATTTTATAATATTATATTATTATATATTTTAAATTATTATAACTCCACTGTCTTGACTTGGTAACATAATAAATTACAAGAGTAAAATAACAAAGTTATGTATTATGATTAGGTAAAATAGTAGAAAGTAACATAACTTTTTTATCTTACTTT
The DNA here is from genome assembly GCA_036926295.1 of Pachydiplax longipennis. Taxonomy (NCBI): domain Eukaryota; kingdom Metazoa; phylum Arthropoda; class Insecta; order Odonata; family Libellulidae; genus Pachydiplax; species Pachydiplax longipennis. The sequence goes on along the minus strand of JAVFKF010000024.1, from coordinate 2,659,807 downwards.
CTATTATTTTACCTAGTATTTAAGTTTGCGTTAAGTTAACTTATAGCGTAACGACTTCTATTGCTTCAATATTCGCATAAGTATTTAAGATTTTTCCTACATTGTGTTTGGAGTAAAAATTTAAAATGCTACGAAATTCGCAAAATATAATAAAATATGCAATTTCGATCCTAATCAATATAAAGAAATTGTCATTAGAATCATTTTCATTGGTACAAATCACCAAAACGAATTAATAACAAACATACCGCTTCACTTCACTATAACTCTTTCTTAGAAGAATTTTATTTGCAGTCGAGATGCACTCGAGATTTATGTTGCACCTAATTTTCATTAATGATTTTTCTTTGTTTAATCAAATGATTCATTAAGTTATCCTAGTTAATTCGTGTGTTTTCAAAGTAACTGTAATTAACATTTATCATTGTATGTACTTGTAGGTGTGTCCGTTATTTCCCTATTTGAAACTATCATCCAGTTTGGTCCCTTAGTGAATCACAGTGACTATGAAAAGTATCTAGTAGTTACTAATTATTTCTAAATCACGTACGAGTTAGATGGTTGATTTTAATTTGATCTGCATTTACTTCACCATTCATATAAATTGACTTTAAACTTTAGTTAAGTTTTTTGTTATTTTAGCGCATTTGTTCGGTGGTATATATTGTTAAAGTGCCTGTTATTTCTACAATATTAACTTTTTTCCAGATCATGATAAGGATTTCCTGCTTTACCATCTTTTAGTTAACTCTCTCAGTATGTTTCACACCTCTTCTATGGGAATGATTTCCTAAACTTCATTTTTTTAAATCCACAACTAAATTCATATTTTCTCTATGAATATTATTTCTTTTATATTAACAGTGGGTTAAATGGAATGGGATGTCTCGCTCTTATAAATAATATGAGAATCTGTATTTGCGGGTGAAGACGAATGGTGATAGGCAATCAATAGAATTACAACGATTTTCGGATCAAACACTAAATAGCAACAAACTACATATTCACATGCCAAAAGAGCACCGTAGTGTCTTAACTGTCAGCAGCAGTTATTTTCTTTAGAAACTGTAACGAAAAATCACTTTCACTGGCATGGAATCAGTGAAGCAACCACACTCTGTTCAGCGAGGACTAACTCTCTTTATGATCAGGGTTGCAATATGCATATCCCAGATCGCGCTGAATAGAGAAGATAGGCTCTTCACTTCCTTATAAACATCGAATAATTGTATGGGCCAGAGCCATGGTCATCATATCTGGACGTCTTTCTTGCGCCCCATCAATACTCAGTTTACAAAACATTAGGTGAAATAATATCTCCGAAATCACGAGCACCCGAAAACGAGCATTTGAGATTGTCTTGGGCATTAGTGTTCTTCCAAATGGACAGCATGAGAAAGTGCAGATCGTAGGCCATCGCAGCGAAACGAGCCCTTCTCCGGGGAACGATATGTTAGTAGAGGAGCTAGAATGTAACAAAAGTGAAATGGCGTTCGTCTAAACTTATTTTTTAGTAATAAATTATTTACTTTTCGTAATTTACAACTTTTCTGGGACCCCTGTCGGAGTGGGTTGGCGTAGCGTTGCCGCGTGGACGGCCGAGATTCGAGTCCGGTTCGTAACACTTTTTTTTCACTGTTACTAAAGTGGACGCGGAAAAACACTCCTTGCCATAAAGTAGGAAATTAGCGAGGACTTACTGCATCCTTGCAGTCAGCTGTTGTTATTGACATGTGACCGCGCGGTTCCCAAGTTTTAATTTTAAGATTCTGCCCAGATGCTCATCGGTGTCCCCACTTATCGGGGGTTTTCTTTTGCAGCATGTTCTTGTAAAAGCGAGTAAAGGAAGATTCCGACTATGTTTTTCTAGGTCGAACAGGTTAACTTTTTCTGATCGGCAATGAACGAATCAAGCTTCTCTATCCTGTAATTGAGCTTCCGTCCAAGTCGAGAGTCACAGTTTTCATTGAATCCATTAACCAAAAGATGAATTTTTAGTACGTTGGTAAGTCATTGCATATGACCACATGAAAACAGGATGCAAAGTGAAAGGATAATAGTGGAACCAGTGCTCTAAATTTATTACGTAAATTAGGTCTTTGATTGAGCTGCGCCCTACAGTCATCTGAAAAACGCTCACTGATTTGTCTTAGCAGTACTGCCTTTTCTAATTCGCGAATACGACACCTTTCGGAAGGCTTTTTCCAATACACTTGCATGCACACTCGAGATGCGGCCTAAAAAGTAAAATCGCTCGCGGACTTTTTCTTCACTCCCACCTCTTGCTCGCACCCACCGACTTTTCTATTCACGAAACCGAGTTTCTTAAGAACCTGCCCACGCATATCATGGATGTAGGTACCCCATACTAAGCTAATCGAAGTTTCAATGAGTTTACCGAATCGACTGCTCGTAAGATAATCGACAACTCCGCTATTTTTCTTGCAAAGAAATTTCTCCTGTTGCGTTCCTGCGCCTTCGCCGTTCCACCAACGCAGGGTCTCCATCGGCGTGATGCTCTCCGTCACGGTGAATCATTGCGGCCGTCGCGCCGATTAGTTTTTCTCTCCGGGGGCATACGAATCATCATATCTGACCATAGCGAATAGATAAAACAAAGACGGAATTTTCAAAGACAATCTGTATTTGTTTGGATTTTACTATCATCAATGTATTTCTTTGACGTTGCAGGTTAAAGATTTATTTAAACTTCAGATTCAAATTTTTCCGTATCTAAAATTTTTTATACCTCTCTGTGTACTTTCATATAAAGACTCATTCAGACGTATAATATACAACAGTCTTATAAAATAATTTAACATCAAATAGTAATATTCTATGATTCAATTTTATGACATTTAATTCTAAATGCATTCATTATAGTTCTATCTTCTCCTTGCATTCAACATATTGAATGTTTGAATGATTGCACATATTCGATATCAATATCGATTGTCTCCGAAAAAGTTGTCGTCATTTTAACGACTGTGACTTTTTCCGTTTCCTCTTTCTTTTGTGTCTTTTTCCTGTGAATTTTTATCCTGTCACGTTTTCACCTGTATTTGAAAAGATATAGCATGCGAAATCTGGTTGCAGTCGATAGAAATGCCAGAGAGGAAAGTCTCATAAATGTAGATTTGCGGAGAGAGAGAGAGTAAGGAAATAATCGATGCGATAACTAAAAACAAATATTTACAATTTAGAGGTAGTGTGATGCCTCGATGAAAATATCATTCAAATCAAAACAGTCATTAACCACCGTATCAAACGCAGGTATGTTAAATTTATGGAAGTGATCATTGCATTTTGTATGTTTAGGAAGTCTGTTCTTACATTTTAAATCCTATAAAAATGAATCTTGATGGTTTATTTTTCTCCTGCTACTCTGCATTTTAATGCCAAATTCGTTTATTGTGTGGTAACTGTAAAACCATCCTAACAAACATTTTCCCGCTTCTCGATAACTCTCGGTACCACTCTAGTACTCGCTATTTTGTAGAGCAGCTGCTGATTGTTACTCCTTTATTAAAAGACCTCTAAATTACTCTCTCTTGTAGTGCATGGTTTGGAGTTGGTATTTGGCGAGTGACACCCAATTCTATGTCATTGGCACCATACTTCTTATAATAGCAGTCAAGTAAGTTGAGGATAAAACATGATCTTTCTAAAAAAAAGAAGATTAATTTAATTTATTATTGCACATTCTTTTCAGCCACTTTTGGTTATCAGCTGGAATGGTTGTAGTTTTCATGCTGAGTACGTGGACTACTACAGCATTGATCACCATTTACACAGAACACACACCCACGTAAGTGATCAGATGGAGCTCACCCCATGATTCCTGTCAAGAATTTTGGCAAATTTTATATCTAAATGTTAAGGTCTAAAACTTCTTTTCCTCAGTATTCAGGATCCGTTTGCTAATTATGATGAATTATACGATAAGCCTTGGACTAGGATCGGACCGTATTTGGTGGGAATGTGTCTTGGATGGATACTCTTTAAGACAAAATGTAAAATGCACATCAGGAATGTGAGTAGCAGAAGAACTATCTTATTATTAATGTATCATTTTACAATTTATATATTTATTTTTCTTGCGTTTTCATCAGAAATGATGGAAAGGCAATTAGCATCACCTGGTTTTAAAGCTATCCTGCTAGTATTTGCTTGGTCATCATTATCAAGTTTTAGTGCGGTTGTAGTATTTTGGTACAGAATAGAGACTGCATCATTAAATTAGGAACTTCTGTATAGCTCACGGCTGTTAATATGAAAGCTACATATATGTAATTGATGCGGAATTCATCTGAACTCTCAATCGAATCTCTATAAACTATTTTTGGAGAGTTATTGTGCTACACTTACTTAGAATTTAGTATTCTTTCACTGAGTGAGGGAAATAAGGGCATTTGTAATCAGTATTCTCTCACTTTCTGTGGCTGATTGTGGAGGAATGGTGGTTATAATCAATATTAACATTGATAAATTTGCTGATAAACTCTGAGAGGATGATGAAAGAGAAAATGGCTTTAATAATAAATTTATTAATCCAATGGTGCATAAAAGCATGTATAGGACAAATCATTGTCATTTGTTGCAGTACAATTAGTTAACAAATAAATGAAGGACTAAATGCTTTAAAAACTTGGCATCTTATTACATGTATTTACTACAACCACATTTACAGTTTATAACAATTTTTTTACTATTTAATAATCACAAAGAAAGTTACTACACTATTATGTATTTTATTAAAATCAGGATAAAATGCATTTATTATAGTCTTCTATTACAGTTTTATTTCATATTTACATTATAAACTAAGTAAACATGTATTTCATTGACAAACAGGTGACAAATATTTCAGCAGTAGATGTGTATATATTTATAGAAATGGATATAAACAGGGATAGTTGAATTGAAACAACTAAATTCTCAGTCAAATATTTCACTAACTTAAAAATTCTTCTACACTAAAAAACGACATCCATATAAACTCCGATTTTTAAAAATTGCAAATAATGGTTGTTGCAAGTTATGCAAAATGTTTTATTTACTCTTCTTTGCAGTGGGTATTGGCCTTGGGATGGACTTTGTCTGCTGTTTCTTTAGCTTTGGTAGCCTACAGCCTATATTTCTTTGATTTTGGACCAGCAGCATCTGCTGTGTATACATCATTGTCACATACAGCATGGGCCATGGCATTGGCATGGATTGTTTTGGTTTGCACGACTGACAATGCAAGTAAGTATGGAGTGAGTTACACATCCCTTCAAAGAAGAAGGGAAGCATTGTTAAATCAATTCCCACCACAAATTGAAGCTGGTTTCATCAATGTTAAAAATGATGCCAACATGAGGGAACCACAATTTTAGACCTTCGATATTAGAAATTAACAATAAAAACTCAATTTATTTATTTGCAATCTTGGCTACAAAAAGGCTTAATTCATGGTGGTAGTAATTAGTTCGTCATACAATGATTATGAACAACTACTGGATAATATTTCAACAAAAATTAGCAAATTTATAAATAAAATTTCAGTATCTTTGTCACAAAATGAAACAAACAAAAAATATCATATATGTGGTTGATAAATTCAAAATAAACTCGTAACTAAATAATGTTGAATCATTATTATCACTATGTTTGATTTAAAATGTTTGAGAATTCTCGTTGGAAAAAATCGTTCCTGCTCAGAAATAATTTAATTGAAAATTTTTGGTCCCAAAATGAAATTTGTCTGGTTCTTTTGATTTTCAATATGTATCACTTCTATAAGAGAAATACTATTTCACCAGAAAGAAATTTAAAATGTATCAGTAAGCATTATTTCTAAGTAGGAATTATTTATTTTCAAAGAACATCTCAAATCTTTTCCATTTTACATACAAGTGGTGAGCATTTAACAATAATTATGACTTTATGTTGAACTTCTGTACATGGCCTGTTTATTGCATTTTCTGAAAAAGAAATTGAGCTTTCACTGTTTATTTTGAATTCCCATGGTGCTTCTCTCCTTCTTTCAAGAAGTTCTCACAGAAAATATTTGGCCCATTATCTGACTTTAGTCACATCAAGAGGGTTTTCCTCATTACATGTAAATATGCATAGATTACACTTTTTTGCACAAAGTCAAGGCCATCCATCTCCGAGGAAGTGGATTGCAACCATTTGCATCCTCTGCAATGACTCACCTTAAAGATGATGTTGGAGGCAAAAAAGATAGGCTGTTTGCCATATGTAAAGTAAAAATGTTCCCTTTGGAAATTTCTCAAATTGTCCCCCCTTCTGCCTGGCCCTGATTAATAGTGAAGGAACTAAATATAACTTAATGTACAACTATTATTGCATTTATCTGATCTTTCTGAATGATCAAAAATAAGATTTATTTCTCTCCAGTTTTAAATATACATCATGACAAAAAGTGAACCTACAAATATATACTAATCACAAAGAGTAACCTGGTATTATTGAACCTAATACAATTCAAGGAAATGACCTGAACTCTCACCACTGAATCTTCATTGTATGTCTAACAATAAGTGGCTAATTTTCTCTCGAATTCTTCTAAAAGTTTTACTTTATCTCTCTCGACCCAAATAAATATCTTGATGTGGATGAAAGACAACCTGAATTGTATACTTCCAAAATTTTCACTATCATATACTTTATAAAGCTCAAGTACAGCTTCCTCACAAAACAATGAAGTTGATAATTTTGAATTGATTGCTAAAACAATATGATGTTCTTTGCATTGTTACTTTAGAAATAATTTTGACAGGGAAAATGTCTGCAATTGATCAAAATGAACTTGAAAATACTCTCATAAGACATACAGGTAAACTGTATGTCTTATGAGAGTATTTTCAAGTCATCCCGAGATGAAACCATGAAAATGTGGGTGAAAACTTTCTATATTTAATAGTCTCTAATGGATTCCCAAATTTCATTTTTCTATCCTGTTTGGAAGTGCCTCTGATTTATGTTCAAACGTTTCTTCCATGTATTTCTTATGATAGTTGATGACGTCAGCAAATAATTATATAAATGTATATACAATGGTGATTATCATATGAGAGCTCTCAAAATGCTTTCAATAGTGTGTTTCTGGATTAAAACAGTTTTATTTAGAGGTATAATTAGGATAATAAAAATTAAAAATAAATTGTATTTCAGGATATGTGAACAACATACTCTCTTGGAAATACATATATCCATTGAGTAGGATAACTTACTGCTCATATTTGCTGCATCCTGTGCTGATGAGGTCCATCGCCTGCAATTCTGACAGTCCAACACACATTGGAAGGGATATTATTGTAAGCATAATTTCCAAAGAGGGTTTACATTCCTTCGAATGGAATTCATAAGCCATTATTGAAATCTTTACAGTAAATTAGGAGGGATTTTTAAATAATACCATTAGAAAAGTAGTTTGCTGAGAAAGTAAGACCGCATCCATATTTTTAACAATTTAAATGTTTCTTTATCACACAAAATGTAGGTTATAGTTATCTCTCAAAGATGATAACAGAAAAAGCAAAACTAGTACCATTAAGGCTTGTTAAGGTTATATTTTCATCCAATTAGCAGCAAGATTTATTGTGTAATATTAAGAATAAATTGGCAAGACTCCAACCTTAAAGTATGAAGAAAAGTGAGATTTTTGTGTGCTTAACAGTCTCAAGCACAGAAATTCATTGTAAAATATCACATAAATTGTCACATTTAGCAGTAGTGTTAGCAGTTTGAAGACAGCCACTTAGACCTGAGCAATGCACAAAGGTAAGGAAGGCAGTAATTGAGTGACCATCGCACCATTTCTGTGCGCATGACCTGTTTTACAAAAAATATCATGTTGGAGTATGTTTACAGCTGACATGCCATTTTGTGTACACAACAACGCTAATCAAATGAAAATTTCACCTTAAGAAGCCATGGATCTCAACAATGTTTATCATCAGTTGTGCACAAAAATCTAATGGGAAACAAGTATATCTTACTTTTTGAATACCCCTCTAATTATGAAGAATTAAAGCATAAATATCAAAATAAAGAGAAATATCTTAACAAGTGTTCTTCCTGAGCCAGCAAGACCTTCCTCTTTTTACATAAAATGTTTTTTGTGAGTTTTTATAGTAAGCATATTTACATATAAACATATAGTGTAGTTGATGATAAAGTATATTATATAAGTGTAATAGTAAAGTTGATGATGGTAAAATAAGACAATACTAACAATGAAAAGGGCTACGCAGTAAGCATCTGAAAGATTCAAAGGATTTAAAATATCCTTCATAGCTTAAAACAGATTTTGTATGTTTTACCAATGGAAAGAATACTAACTGAAAGAAGTAACTATATATATAATGTAGTTTTTTATCGTCCTCGCTAAGTACATACATTGTTGCAAGGATTTTTCAGAAAAAGAAATATATATGTATGAACTGAATTTGCTTACATTAATATCAGGTATGCGATCAATTTGATGTTATGTCTTATAATATTTTGGAATACAATACACAAGAATAAATCAAAAGCTAGATAAAGTAATTGGAATGAGAAAACAAGGCATTTTGTTAAACAAATAATTTCTTATTTTTATCAACAATTATACTAATTTTAAAATTAATTTAAAAATCACCTCCTGAGCCCCTGAAAATTGCTTCTCAAAGCTAAAAAAGCAAGTGCACAATTCCTGACCCCAAAAACATTGAAAGTAAATGACCAATAGTTAACCAAAATAATTCAAATATCATCATTTGAAGAATTTGAATGGTGTGCACTATTTTTTATCATCATAATTCAGACATGACTATTAGCATCCTTTTCAGCTCCAACATAATTTACATTATCATTTCTAAACCTTTCTAATCTGAATGTAATCAGTTTGGTCTCTGTACAATACAGAGAATGAGTTGCCACATTAAGGCAAACAGACAAGTACATGCATTGAATAAGCATTGATGCATGTAGAATCATTTCCATGAATAAATGATAATGATTGGCATTTGTTACAGGCAATAGTGTTCCTAGGTTACACAGTGGCATCATATGGATTCTCCTTCCTCATTTCTCTGGTCTTTGAGGCCCCAGTTGTGGCTCTGCTGCGATTAGGCCATCCTTTGAAGAGAAGAAAAGCAACTACATGACCTAAATGTTATTTTTCTATTTACTATCAATCATTGCAATGTTTCATCTTTTCAGTAGTTTTTAAGGTGTCCCTGAGATGCAATTTCTCAGATGATTGATTTCTGTGTATTGCCTGCATATATCTGTCATCCCCTTATATTTGGAGTACAGGTTTTGACTTAGGGTAAGTTAACCACCAAAGATAAGGTTAAATTGAAACGAGTTTTAAAAATGACTACCAAGTAAGGGTGTCACTGTGTAATTGTGCGTGTGCAAGTTTCATCAAGTGATAAAAGTTGACTGTTTTAGTATTTTGTCCCTCATTGGTGAATTTCTCATTTTTATATTTAACAAGTGTGCTGGAAACTGGTTGGTTGTGAAAATGTCCTAGCTTTCAAGCTGTAACGCATCTAGGAAAATTTCAACTAAATAAATAGTGGAAATCACTATGTTATGCATATATTTTAATGAGAATCTTTGACAAATTATAATATGCAACAGTTTGATGTAAAAATAGCTAGATGCAAATATGATTGAGCATCTCCTGGTAACTTGTTGAATGTCCAACATTCTTTTGGCTCGCAATGACAACTTGCATATTGGTATATGCAGTATTAATATTAAGCACTGATCTATTTCTTCTTCAAACTTGTGTTGTTTCTTTGTTCTGTGGATCCCACGTGATGAATACCTCTGAGAGAAATCAAAAAGGAAGCAAAGTTCTGTCAAGACATGAAATGGAGATGATATTTGAATATTTGCTGAAGTGCCACAAATTGTGCATAATATAATAGAACATATGTTTTGAAACAATGCAGATTTGATAAAAATAATTCCTAATGTATATGAAGAAAGATTGACTATCAAGTAATTATTTTTTGACCAGAAGTGGTTACAATTTATCTTACAGAATGTAATTGATAAATTAAGAATGTGACATTGATTCTCTTTGGCAGCTATGAAGCGATACATGGGATTCAAAAATTTTAGCAACAGGTTTTATCCCTAAAGAGTATGCAACCATGAACTGTAATCACAAGTGAATTTTGTGTGATTATTCCATGTTGAACATCTATTATTTACTATAAAATGGTAATGAAATAGTTCATGATTCTATGTTTATACTACATTCTTGCTGTAATGATTATTGTAGCGCCTCTAAATATAAAATTCTACTCTTCATAATTATATTGATATCTTATTAATTCAATAAGGCCACAAATTACATGACATAGAGCAAGTCAATTTGAATAAGAGCAAAAAATAATACAAAATGCTATTATGAAAACTAATATAGTTGGAAAGATTAAATACGATTATCTTACTTCAATAACAAATAGTTAATGGAAGTAAAAGCACACTGATAGACATTCTTATGTATTATTCATAAACAAATTATGGTACTCCAAAGAAGGTGAGTTAAGTAAGATGTTAAATATTCCAAAGGTCATCATTGCTTAATCATACCATTTATTCTATAATACAGTAGAATTCTGTTATAATGAGAGCAGACAAACATAGGAAAAGTACACATTATGAAAAGTACTTGTTATAACCAATTACTGAAATTCAGTCCCTTGAAACCAAGGGCAGTAGAATGAAACTGTAGGGTTTTTAATTCTTATGCTTCATATTGCATTAAAATGTATGTATGCATCAAAAATATTATTTCATTGATTTATGAACCATAACCAAATTGTATCTGTACAGAGGGACAAGGTTGAGAGAATCAAAGCATTTTGCCAAGGCAAGTTGTGATAAATTAGGTAATGATGATATTTGCATTTAAATTTTATCTGCTCTTTGAGGAGATAATGCACCTCAGATTACTATTTGCTTGTCTGACTTCATCTCTCATGTCAATTGACAATTCCAGTTGTTTTAGTGATACTTCAGAAATAATCTTTCAATATAATGGACATAACTCCCTATCCTTTTTTTGTGTGTCAGACAAGGGTCAAAAAATTATTCACTATGGCGTAACTCTTGTTTTATGCTTTACTTGTGATAACAGACCTACTGTATGTTTTTCCAGTCTTCTCCAAAACTATATGCCCAGTGAATGAAAACAATTATATAGCTATTAGCTTGAGTTTTCAGTTGATTATCCTACCATTCGGTATGCCATAGACTTATCACCGAGTGCCACAAAAGGTAAGTTATAAACATATGATACAAACCCACAAAGATAATAATAAAATGTTCTGTCCATGAACCAAACAGATAAGGTGAGAGACATCATCGAAGGGAACAAAGAGCAGTATATTACATATGTTTGCAATTCATGAACATAGACATGGAATTCATCCAAACAGAACAGTGTTTATATGCTAGGAATTTTGATAAAACAGACAAACTTGTCAGAATTAAAATTGTGAATGTTTGTAGGGAGCTTATTAAAGAGGTGAAGGCTCTTCACATAAGAGAGGTTCAGAGATTTACTGAGTCTACACTATGGTATTGGTTTTGTATCTGGTATGGAAGTTATCCACATTTGAACTTTAAGCTAAATCACTGATACTTTCTTATGCATATATAAGGCTAAGATGCATAAACAATCTATATGCAGACAATATTTTGAGTTGAAAATACATATTTACATGTATCCCAGGATTTAATCCCAGATATTAACCCAATGGCTTTCTTTTGGAGTCAGAATATTTGCCTGACATTGCCCTGCAAAAGTGTGTCATAGCTAAGGTGGAAATAGAAGAGAGAATAATAAGCAGATTAAAAGGTCCAAATATTTGGAGTCGTCCGGTTGAGCAAACATTTTGAGAGTTAACCACTTTGGAAATCAATGCGCTTGCAATGTAGTTTGCAATCAATATCAATGCCAAGAAATATGAAAACAATGCAAGAAAATCGCTAACAAATTGTCTGATAGAAAGACAACATGCAACATGTATGAGCTTTTATTTTAGAACTGTATTTAACTTCTCAGAAATGTTGGGATAATGGTTTAGCATGTAAATGAAAATAATTACATAGAGAATTATGTTAAGACTTTACCTTAAATTCTAGAACGAAAATTGTTACTTTTATAGTGCTAATCTAAATTACCTTTCTCATAAGCAAATGGGTTATATTTAGGATTATATTAACAGGGACAAGATGGTCTATTCTAGGTAATTCAGCCATTTCCAGAAATTTGTCAAACATTTTTTAAGGAGAGAGTAAGGATCTTAATATTTCCTGTTAGAGATCATGGAGTGGTCCTTTTAGCTGAGAGTTTATGATTTTGTAGATGAATGTCATCTTTGCAGCCGTTGCTTTGATGGTGGAAAGAAGACTTTATAGAGAGAAATGAAGATAATTTTTAAAAACAATCCACTGTTCAGGAGATAAATTGTAAGAAAGTAAGAAGCTTTACCAAAGGTAAGGCTTCCCATGAGCAGAATGAAATACACCACGTATACATTTGATGGCTTTTGCAATGAAAAAGCCTTACCAGCATGTTACTGTAACAGATATTGTAATAGCTTAAGGGAAATAGTTGGGCAGACAGGGAAAATTCCTAGAATTCGTTCTTGCAAACTGGTGCCTACTAGCTAATTCTCTCAACTGGCACTATTTTCTACCGTTTGTAGTTGATTTCGAGAATTCTCAATCACCAAAACTTAAACTGCGTCTAAGGCTTCTATTGGAAATCCTTTCAGATTATTGATAACGTTCTGGATATTATCAAATGAAACGAAATGATGCTCTTTTCAGTGATTTTGAATCAAAGGAAAAAATAATTAATTGAATAGGACTTACAATTACAATTACCTACCTTTATCGTTTTCGTAGCAATAAATATACTCCTCACTAAACTCTTAAAATTAACTCCAATTTATAAAGTGCACCAGGTATGTTCTGCAATATATTAAATAAATTATGCGAAACCTAACGATATCTTGTACTTGTATAGTTATCCGAATAAGAAAATTATAAACGCCTTGCGGAGTTCAACAAACAGTAGCGAGATAAATCTGTGAAAAACACCTATATCAGAGAGATGTAAAATGCATAAAATAACCTTTCAAACAAATCCCTGCGAATCTAATATAAACTTATAAAGAATCAGCTACACTTAAAAAACAGCAGGTAATGATTTTCTTTCAACAAATAAACTTCTGAACATATTATTATTTACGCAAATATTAATATAATCAAAACCCAAACATGGTTATTTATAAACTTTTGATGCGGTAAAGTGGAAATAAAATACCTCCGAAGATCACACACTGAAGTAAGTCGAGAGTTAGCGGAATCACAAGGCCTACAGTAGAAACATCAAACAATTAAAGCGAGCTGTGATGGGTTTTTGTTTGAATGGAAATAACTTTTTCTTTGAATATGGTAAACATCTCGAACTAACGTCAGCCGTGTTTGAAAGATGTGATATGTCAAATTATGAGAGGTTTATGATAAGCTGAATGATATGCATAGTATATCTGCGATTAAATCTAGCTACCGAGTGATTTTTATGTTATTTAGGAGACAGGTGGAGTTTTACTGAATTGTAGCCAAGTTATTCATAGCTAATTGATTACATAAGCGTGTATTCTAGGACATGTCTTTCATAATCAGTCTCTGTAAAAGTTTTTATTCTCATCACAAGTAAATCAAGTATATCGCATAATCATATGGGTGTGTAACCATTTCACCTTTTGGTCGAGCAATTTACGCGCCTCAATATGATTCTTTCTTTTTCCAGTAATCTTTTTGACTTCCTTTTGTGGCATCTTCGCAGAATCCAATAGCTCCGAGAGACTTGTTGAAATAGGTAAAAACGTAAACTGTTTGTTTCACAGCTTGCCTCCTTTAGCCTTCTTTTCTCTTCCGACACGATGATCGCACAAACTTAAAAATTAACCACTTGGGAAAAATCTCCACAACACCGTTCGATAAGTTACGACGCCACTCCACTTCTATACTCCGAGAATCCAAATACAAACTAAATAAGAACTCTAATCCTGAATTCCCAAGATTGAAGCCCACAACGTTTGCTCAGAGGTCTCATGGCTGCATACCACATGAGATGAAGTATTACATCTTCCAATCAGGCGAAATTTCTGCTGTATTAAACAAGTAATTGAACTAATTTGATTGTATTGAATTTCAATTAAACTCAATCCATATCAGCAACTGAAAGAACCAGATCTCTTACTCTGATCATAAGTTATGACCCTTCGAAATAATCCATGTTCGCCGTATTTCGCTAACTACTACTAACTACTAACTCGACAAAAGTTGTTTCTGAGCTGCAACATTGCTGTAAGGGTGGCATAATTGAAGTTAAGCATTTTTAAAACCGAAAAATATAGGTTTTCTTTTAGATTTTCCATGATACGGCCTATTTCTTCTTCATCTTCCAAATCTTCCAAAATAACGCTCAAAATCAGCAAAATTCTTCATTTTCAGAATGTTATTCCAAAAATCTTCAAAAATAACGCTCAAAATCAGCAAAATTCTTCAATTTTAAAAAGAAAGATCAAAAATCTTCGAAAGTAATGCTAAATATCAGCAAAATTCTTCATTTTTAAAAGGATATATCAAAAATCTTGCAAAATAACGCTCTGAAACTGCAAAATTCTTCATTTTCAGAATGATATTTCAAAAATCTTGCAAAGTAACGCTCAAAATCAGCATAATTCTTCATTTTTAGAAGGATATATAAAAAAAATTGCAAAATAACGCTCTGAAAATGCAAAATTCTTCATTTTCAGAATGATATTTCAAAGATCTTAGAAAATATCGCTCAAAATCAGTATAATTCTTCATTTTTCGAAAGATATATCAAAAATCTTGCAAAATAACGCTCTGATAGTGCAAAATTCTACATTTTCAGAATGATATTTCAAACATCTTCCAAATTAACGCTCAAAATCAGAAAATTCTTCATTTTACAGAATGATATTTCAAAATTCTTAAAAATAACGATCAAAATCAGCATAATTCTTCATTTTTAGAAGGATATTTCAAAGATCTAACAAATATCGCTCAAAATCAGTATAATTCTTCATTTTTCGAAAGATATATCAAAAATCTTGCAAAATAACGCCCTGAACCTGAAAATTCTTCAATTTTAGAAGGAAAGATGAGGAATCTTCCAAAATAACACTCAAAATCAGCAAAACTCTTCATTTTTAAAAAGATATATCAAAAATCTTGCAAAATAACGCTCTGAATCTGCAAAATTCTTCATTTTCAGAATGATATTTCAAAGATCTAACAAATATCGCTCAAAATCAGTATAATTCTTCATTTTTCGAAAGATATATCAAAAATCTTGCAAAATAACGCTCTGAATCTGCAAAATTCTTCATTTTCAGAATGATATTTAAAAAATCATAAAAATAACGCTCAAAATCAGCATAATTCTTCATTTTTAGAAGGATATATGAAAAATCTTGCAAAATAACGCTCTGAAACTGCAAATTTCCTCATTTTTACAATGATACTTCAAAAATCATCCAAAATAACGCTCAAAATCAGCATAATTCTTCATTTTTAGAAGGATATATAAAAAATCTTGCAAAATAACGCTCTGAAACTGCGAAATTCATCATTTTCAGAATGATATTTCAAAATTCTTACAAAATAACGCTCACAACTAGCAGAATTCATCATTTTTAGAAAGATATATCAAAAATCTTGCAAAATAAAGCTCTGAAACTGCAAAATTCTACATTTTCAGAATGATATTTCAAAAAATCCTACAAAATACGCTCAAAATCAGCATAATTCTTCATTTTTAGAAGGATATATCAAAAATCTTGCAAAATATCGCTCTGAAACTGCAAAATTCTTCATTTATAGAATGATATTTCAAGAATCTTACAAAATAAGGCTCTGAAACTGCAAAATTCTTCATTTTCAGAATGATACTTCAAAAATCTTACAAAATAACGCTCAAAATCAGCATAACTCTTCATTTTTAGAAAGATATATCAAAAATCATCCAAAATAACGCTCAAAATCAGGAAATTTCTTCATTTTCAGAATGATATTTCAAAAATCTTCGAAAATAACGATCAAAAACAGGAAAATTCTTCAATTTCAGAAGGAAAGATCAAGAATCTTCCAAAATAACGCTCAAATTCAGCAAAATTCTTCATTTTTAGAAAGAAATATAAAAAATCTTGCAAAATAACGCTCTGAAACTGCAAAATTCTTCATTTTCAGAATGATATTTCAAAAATCTTCCAAAATAGATCTCAAAATCAGCAAAATTCTTCATTTTCAGAATGATATTTCAAAAATCTTACAAAATTACGCTCAAAATCAGCATAATACTTCATTCTTAGAAAGATATATCAAAAATCTTGCAAAATAACGCTCTGAAACTGCAAAATTCTTCATTTTCAGAATGATATTTCAAAAATCTTCCAAAATAACGGTCAAAACCAGGAAAATTCTTCATTTTTAGAATGATATTTAAAAATCTTACAAAATAACGCTCAAATTGAGCAAAATTCTTCATTTTCAGAATGTTATTTCAAAAATCTTGCAAAATAACGCTCTGAATCTGCAAAATTCTTCATTTTCTGAATGATATTTAAAAAATCATAAAAATAACGCTCAAAATCAGCATAATTCTTCATTTTTAGAAGGATATATGAAAAATCTTGCAAAATAACGCTCTGAAACTGCAAATTTCCTCATTTTTACAATGATACTTCAAAAATCATCCAAAATAACGCTCAAAATCAGCATAATTCTTCATTTTTAGAAGGATATATAAAAAATCTTGAAAAATAACGCTCTGAAACTGCGAAATTCTTCATTTTCAGAATGATATTTCAAAATTCTTACAAAATAACGCTCACAACCAGCAGAATTCATCATTTTTAGAAAAATATATCAAAAATCTTGCAAAATAAAGCTCTGAAACTGCAAAATTCTACATTTTCAGAATGATATTTCAAAAAATCCTACAAAATACGCTCAAAATAAGCATAACTCTTCATTTTTAGAAAGATATATCAAAAATCATCCAAAATAACGCTCAAAATCAGGAAATTTCTTCATTTTCAGAATGATATTTCAAAAATCTTCGAAAATAACGATCAAAAACAGGAAAATTCTTCAATTTCAGAAGGAAAGATCAAAAATCTTGCAAAAAAACGCTCTGAAACAACAAAAATTCTGCATTGTCAGAATGATATTTCAAAAATCTTAAAAATAACGCTCAAAATGAGCAAAATTCTTCATTTTCAGAGTGATATTAAAAAATCTTGCAAAATAACGCTCTGAAACTGCAAAATTCTTCGTTTTCAGAATGATATTTCAAAAATCTTAAAAATAATGCTCAAAACCCGCAAAATTCTTAATTTCTAGAAAATATATCAAAAACCTTTCAAAATAACGCTCAAAATCAGCAAAATTCTTCAAATTTAGAAAGAACAATCAAAAATCTTCCAAAATAACGCTCAAAATCAGCAAAATTCTTCATTTTTAGAAAGATATATCAAAAATCTTTCAAAATAACGCTCAAAATCAGCATAATTCTTCATTTTTAGCAGGATATATCAAAAATCATCCAAAATGACGCTCTGAAACTGCAAAATTCTGCATTTTCTGAATTATTTTTCAGAAATCTTCCGAAATAACGCTCAAAATCAGCATAATTCTTCATTTTTAAAAGGATATATCAAAAATCATGCAATTTAACGCTCTGAAACTGCAAAATTCTTCATTTTCAGAATAATATTTCAAAAATCTTATAAATAACGCTCAAAATCAGTAAAATTCTTACTTTTTAGAAAGAATTATAAAAAATCTTGCAAAATAACGCTCTGAAACTGCAAAATTCTTCATTCTCAGAATGATATTTCAAAAATCTTCCAAAAAAACGCTCAAAATCAGCAAAAATTTCATTTTCAGAATGATATTTCAAAAATCTTACAAAATAACGCTCAAAATGAGCAAAATTCTTCATGTTCAGAATGATATTTCAAAAATCTTCGAAAATAACGCTCAAAATCAGATAAATTCTTCATTTTCAGAATGATATTTCAAAAATCTTACAAAATAACGCTCAAAATCAGCAAAATTCCTCAATTTTAGACCAAAAGATCAAAATCTTACAAAATAAAGCTCAAAATCAGAAAATTCTTCAATTTTAGAAAGAATGATCAATAATCTTCCAAAATAACGCTCAAAATTAGCAAAATTCATCATTTTTAGAATAATATTTCAAAAATCTTCAAACTTAACGCTCAAAATCAGCAATATTCTTCAATTTTAGAAAGAAAGATCAGAAATCTTCCAAGGTAACGCTCAAAACCAGGAAAATTCATCATTTTCAGAATGATATTTAAAAAATCTTGCAAAATAACGCTCTGAAACTGCAAAATTCTTCATTTTCAGAATGATATTTCAAAAATTTCCAAAATAACGCTCAGAATCAGCAAAATTCTACATTTTCAGAAGGATATTTCAAAAATCCTCCAAAATAACGCTCTAAATTAGCAAAATTCTTCATTTTTAGAAAAATATTTCAAAAATCTTCCAAGATAACGCTCAAAATTAGTAAAATTCTTCATTTTTAGAATAATATTTCAAAAATCTTGCAAAATAACGCTCTGAAACTGAAAAATTCTTCATTTTCAGAATGATATTTGAAAAATCTTACAAAATAACGCACAAAATCAGCAAATTTCTTCATTTTTAGAAAGAAAGATCAAAAATCTTGAAAAATAACGCTCTGAAACTGCAAAGTTCTTCATTTTCAGAATTTTTTTTCAGAAA
Source organism: Pachydiplax longipennis (assembly GCA_036926295.1). NCBI lineage: Eukaryota > Metazoa > Arthropoda > Insecta > Odonata > Libellulidae > Pachydiplax > Pachydiplax longipennis. The sequence goes on along the minus strand of JAVFKF010000024.1, from coordinate 2,640,928 downwards.
TCTTCCGAAATAACGCTCAAAATCAGCATAATTCTTCATTTTTAGAAGGATATATCAAAAATCTTGCAAAATAACCCTAAGAAACTGCAGAACTCTTCATTTTAAGAATGATATTTCAAAAATCTTAAAAATAACGCTCAAAACCGGCAACATTCTTCATTTTTAGAAAGATATATCAAAAACCTTCCAAAATAACGCTCAAAACCAGGAAAATTCTTCATTTTCAGAATGATATTTCAAAAATCTTCAAAAATAACGCTCAAAATCAGCAAAATTCTTAAATTTTAGGAAGAAATATAAAAAATCTTGCAAAATAACGCTCTGAAGCTGCAAAATTCTTCATTTCCAGATCATATTTCAATAATCTTACAAAATAACGCTCAAAATCAGCAAAATTCTTCAATTTTAGAAAGAAAGATCAAAAATCTTCCAAAATAACGCTCAAAATCAGCAAAATTCTACATTTTTAGAAAGATATATCAAAAATCTTACAAAATAACGCTCTGAAACTGCAAAATTCTTCATTTTCAGAATTATATTTCAAAAATCTTCCAAAATAACGCTCAAAATTAGCAGAATTCTTCATTTTTAGAATAATATTTCAGAAATCTTCAAAAATAACGCTTAAAGTCAGCAATATTCTTCAATTTTAGAAAGAAATATCAAAAATCTTCCAAGATAACGCTCAAAATTAGCAAAATTCTTCATTTTTAGAATTATATTTCAAAAATCTTGCAAAATAACGCTCTGAAACTGCAAAATTCTTCATTTTCAGAATGATATTTCAAAAATCTTACAAAATAACGCTTAAAATTAGCAAAATTCTTCAATTTTAGAAAGATATATCAAAAATCTTCTAAAATAACGCTCAAAATCAGCAATATTCTTCAATTTTAGAAAGAAAGATAAAAAATCTTGCAAAATAACGCTCTGAAACAACAAAAATTCTGCATTTTCAGAATTTTTTTTCAGAAATCTTCCGAAATAACGCTCTAAAACAGGAAAATTCTTCATTTTCAGAATGATATTTCAAAAATCTTACAAAATAAACCTCTGAAACTGCAAAAGTCTTCATTTTCGGAATGATATTTCAAAAATCTTACAAAGTAACGCTCAAAATCGGAATAATTATTCATTTTTAGAAGGTAATATCAAAAATCCTGCAAAAAAACGCTCTGAAACTGCAAAATTCTGCATTTTCAGACTGATATTTCAATAATCTTGCAAAAAAACGCTCTGAAACTGCAAAATTTTACTTTTTCAGAATGAAGTTTCAAAAATCTTCTAAAAGAACGCTCAAAATGAGCAAAATTCTTCATTTTCAGAATGATATGTCAATAATCTTGCGAAATAAACCTCTGAAACTGCAAAATTCTTCATTTCCAGATGATATTTCAATAATCTTACAAAATAACGCTCAAAATCAGCAAAATTCTACATTTTTAGAAAGATATATCAAAAATCTTACAAAATAACGCTCTGAAACTGCAAAATTCTTCATTTTCAGAATTATATTTCAAAAATCTTCCAAAATAACGCTCAAAATTAGCAGAATTCTTCATTTTTAGAATAATATTGCAAAAATCTTCAAAAATAACGCTCAAAGTCAGCAATATTCTTCAATTTTAGAAAGAAATATCAAAAATCTTCCAAGATAACACTCAAAATTAGCAAAATTCTTCATTTTTAGAATATTATTTCAAAAATCTTGCAAAATAACGGTCTGAAACTGCAAAATTCTTCATTTTCTGAATGATATTTCAAAAATCTTACAAAATAACGCTTAAAATTAGCAAAATACTTCAATTTTAGAAAGATATATCAAAAATCTTACAAAATAAACCTCTGAAACTGCAAAATTCTTCATATACAGAATGATATTTCAAAAATCTTACAAAATAACGCTCAAAATCAGCAAAATTCTTCAATTTTAGAAAGAAAGATAAAAAATCTTGCAAAAAAACGCTCTGAAACTGCAAAATTTTACTTTTTCAGAATGATCTTTCAAAAATCTTCCAAAATAACGCTCAAAATGAGGAAAATTCTACATTTTCAGAATGATATTTCAATAATCTTGCAAAATAAACCTCTGAAACTGCAAAATTCTTCATTTCCAGATGATATTTCAATAATCTTACAAAATAACGCTTAAAATCAGCAAAATTCTTCAATTTTAGAAAGAAAGATCAAAAATCTTCCAAAATAACGCTCAAAATCAGCAAAATTCTACATTTTTAGAAAGATATATCAAAAATCTTACAAAATAACGCTCTGAAACTGCAAAATTCTTCATTTTCAGAATGATATTTCAAAAATCTTCCAAAATAACGCTCAAAATCAGCAAAATTCTTCAATTTTAGAAAGAAAGATAAAAAATCTTGCAAAATAACACTCTGAAACTGCAAAATTCTTCATTTACAGAATTATATTTCAAAAATCTTCCAAAATAACGCTCAAAATTAGCAAAATTCTTCATTTTTAGAATAATATTTCAAAAATCTTCAAAAATAACGCTCAAAGTCAGCAATATTCTTCAATTTTAGAAAGAAATATCAAAAATCTTCCAAGATAACGCTCAAAATTAGAAAAATTCTTCATTTTTAGAATAATATTTCAAAAATCTTGCAAAATAACGCTCTGAAACTGCGAAATTCTTCATTTTCAGAATGATATTTCAAAAATCTTACAGAATAACGCTTAAAATTAGCAAAATTCTTCAATTTTAGAAAGATATATCAAAAATCTTACAAAATAAACCTCTGAAACTGCAAAATTCTTCATATTCAGAATGATATTTCAAAAATCTTACAAAATAACGCTCAAAATCAGCAAAATTCTTCAATTTTAGAAAGAAAGATAAAAAATCTTGCAAAATAACGCTCTGAAACAACAAAAATTCTGCATTTTCAGAATTTTTTTTCAGAAATCTTCCGAAATAACGCTCTAAATCAGGAAAATTCTTCATTTTCAGAATGATATTTCAAAAATCTTGCAAAATAACGCTCTGAAACTGCAAAAGTCTTCATTTTTGGAATGATATTTCAAAAATCTTACAAAGTAACGCTCAAAATCAGAATAATTATTCATTTTTAGAAAGTAATATCAAAAATCCTGCAAAAAAACGCTCTGAAACAACAAAAATTCTTCATATTCAGAATGATATTACAAAAATCTTACAAAATAACGCTCTGAAACTGCAAAATTCTTCATATTCAGAATGATATTACAAAAATCTTACAAAATAACGCTCAAAATCAGGAAAATTCTTCATTTTTAGAATGATATTTCATAATTCTTCCAAAATAACGATCAAAATTAGCAAAATTCTTCATTTTTAGAATAATATTTCAAAAATCTTGCAAAATAACGCTCTGAAAATGCAAAATTCTTCATTTTCAGAATGATGTTTCTAAAATCTTACAAAATAACGCTCAAAATCAGCAATATTCTTCAATTTTCGAAAATAAGGTCAAAAATCTTCCAAAATAACGATCAAAATCAGCATAATTCTTCATTTTTAGAAGGATATATCAAATATCTTGCGAAAAACGCTCTGAAACTGCAAAATTCTTCATTTTTAGAATAATACTTCAAAAATCTTGCAAAATAACGCTCTGAAACTGCAAAATTCTTCATTTTCAGAATGATATTTCAAAAATCTTACAAAATAACGCTTAAAATTAGCAAAATTCTTCAATTTTAGAAAGATATATCAAAAATCTTACAAAATAAACCTCTGAAACTGCAAAATTCTTCATATTCAGAATGATATTTCAAAAATCTTACAAAATAACGCTCAAAATCAGATAAATTCTTCAATTTTAGAAAGAAAGATAAAAAATCTTGCAAAATAACGCTCTGAAACTGCAAAATTCTTCATTTACAGAATTATATTTCAAAAATCTTCCAAAATAACGCTCAAAATTAGGAAAATTCTTCATTTTTAGAATAATATTTCAAAAATCTTCAAAAATAACACTCAAAGTCAGCAATATTCTTCAATTTTAGAAAGAAATATCAAAAATCTTCCAAGATAACGCTCAAAATTAACAAAATTCTTCATTTTTAGAATAATATATCAAAAATCTTGCATAATAACGCTCTGAAACTGCAAAATTCTTCATTTTCAGAATGATATTTCAAAAATCCTACAAAATAACGCTTAAAATTAGCAAAATTCTTCAATTTTAGAAAGATATATCAAAAATCTTACAAAATAAACCTCTAAAACTGCAAAATTCTTCATATTCAGAATGATATTTCAAAAATCTTCTAAAATAACGCTCAAAATTAGCAAAATTCTTCATTTTTAGAATAATATTTCAAAAATCTTCAAAAATAACGCTCAAAGTCAGCAATATTCTTCAATTTTAGAAAGAAATATCTAAATTCTTCCAAGATAACGCTCAAAATTAGCAAAATTCTTCATTTTTAGAATAATACTTCAAAAATCTTGCAAAATAACGCTCTGAAACTGCAAAATTCTTCATTTTCAGAATGATATTTCAAAAATCTTACAAAATAACGCTCAAAATTAGCAGAATTCTTCATTTTTAGAATAATATTTCAAAAATCTTCAAACTTAACGCTCAAAATCAGCAATATTCTTCAATTTTAGAAAGAAAGATCAGAAATCTTCCAAGGTAACGCTCAAAACCAGGAAAATTCATCATTTTCAGAATGATATTTAAAAAATCTTGCAAAATAACGCTCTGAAACTGCAAAATTCTTCATTTTCAGAATGATATTTCAAAAATTTCCAAAATAACGCTCAGAATCAGCAAAATTCTACATTTTCAGAAGGATATTTCAAAAATCCTCCAAAATAACGCTCTAAATTAGCAAAATTCTTCATTTTTAGAAAAATATTTCAAAAATCTTCCAAGATAACGCTCAAAATTAGTAAAATTCTTCATTTTTAGAATAATATTTCAAAAATCTTGCAAAATAACGCTCTGAAACTGAAAAATTCTTCATTTTCAGAATGATATTTGAAAAATCTTACAAAATAACGCACAAAATCAGCAAATTTCTTCATTTTTAGAAAGAAAGATCAAAAATCTTGAAAAATAACGCTCTGAAACTGCAAAGTTATTCATTTTCAGAATTTTTTTTCAGAAATCTTCCGAAATAACGCTCAAAATCAGCATAATTCTTCATTTTTAGAAGGATATATCAAAAATCTTGCAAAATAACCCTAAGAAACTGCAAAACTCTTCATTTTAAGAATGATATTTCAAAAATCTTAAAAATAACGCTCAAAACCGGCAACATTCTTCATTTTTAGAAAGATATATCAAAAACCTTCCAAAATAACGCTCAAAACCAGGAAAATTCTTCATTTTCAGAATGATATTTCAAAAATCTTCAAAAATAACGCTCAAAATCAGCAAAATTCTTAAATTTTAGGAAGAAATATAAAAAATCTTGCAAAATAACGCTCTGAAGCTGCAAAATTCTTCATTTCCAGATCATATTTCAATAATCTTACAAAATAACGCTCAAAATCAGCAAAATTCTTCAATTTTAGAAAGAAAGATCAAAAATCTTCCAAAATAACGCTCAAAATCAGCAAAATTCTACATTTTTAGAAAGATATATCAAAAATCTTACAAAATAACGCTCTGAAACTGCAAAATTCTTCATTTTCAGAATTATATTTCAAAAATCTTCCAAAATAACGCTCAAAATTAGCAGAATTCTTCATTTTTAGAATAATATTTCAGAAATCTTCAAAAATAACGCTTAAAGTCAGCAATATTCTTCAATTTTAGAAAGAAATATCAAAAATCTTCCAAGATAACGCTCAAAATTAGCAAAATTCTTCATTTTTAGAATTATATTTCAAAAATCTTGCAAAATAACGCTCTGAAACTGCAAAATTCTTCATTTTCAGAATGATATTTCAAAAATCTTACAAAATAACGCTTAAAATTAGCAAAATTCTTCAATTTTAGAAAGATATATCAAAAATCTTCTAAAATAACGCTCAAAATCAGCAATATTCTTCAATTTTAGAAAGAAAGATAAAAAATCTTGCAAAATAACGCTCTGAAACAACAAAAATTCTGCATTTTCAGAATTTTTTTTCAGAAATCTTCCGAAATAACGCTCTAAAACAGGAAAATTCTTCATTTTCAGAATGATATTTCAAAAATCTTACAAAATAAACCTCTGAAACTGCAAAAGTCTTCATTTTCGGAATGATATTTCAAAAATCTTACAAAGTAACGCTCAAAATCGGAATAATTATTCATTTTTAGAAGGTAATATCAAAAATCCTGCAAAAAAACGCTCTGAAACTGCAAAATTCTGCATTTTCAGACTGATATTTCAATAATCTTGCAAAAAAACGCTCTGAAACTGCAAAATTTTACTTTTTCAGAATGAAGTTTCAAAAATCTTCTAAAAGAACGCTCAAAATGAGCAAAATTCTTCATTTTCAGAATGATATGTCAATAATCTTGCGAAATAAACCTCTGAAACTGCAAAATTCTTCATTTCCAGATGATATTTCAATAATCTTACAAAATAACGCTCAAAATCAGCAAAATTCTACATTTTTAGAAAGATATATCAAAAATCTTACAAAATAACGCTCTGAAACTGCAAAATTCTTCATTTTCAGAATTATATTTCAAAAATCTTCCAAAATAACGCTCAAAATTAGCAGAATTCTTCATTTTTAGAATAATATTGCAAAAATCTTCAAAAATAACGCTCAAAGTCAGCAATATTCTTCAATTTTAGAAAGAAATATCAAAAATCTTCCAAGATAACACTCAAAATTAGCAAAATTCTTCATTTTTAGAATATTATTTCAAAAATCTTGCAAAATAACGCTCTGAAACTGCAAAATTCTTCATTTTCTGAATGATATTTCAAAAATCTTACAAAATAACGCTTAAAATTAGCAAAATACTTCAATTTTAGAAAGATATATCAAAAATCTTACAAAATAAACCTCTGAAACTGCAAAATTCTTCATATACAGAATGATATTTCAAAAATCTTACAAAATAACGCTCAAAATCAGCAAAATTCTTCAATTTTAGAAAGAAAGATAAAAAATCTTGCAAAAAAACGCTCTGAAACTGCAAAATTTTACTTTTTCAGAATGATCTTTCAAAAATCTTCCAAAATAACGCTCAAAATGAGGAAAATTCTACATTTTCAGAATGATATTTCAATAATCTTGCAAAATAAACCTCTGAAACTGCAAAATTCTTCATTTCCAGATGATATTTCAATAATCTTACAAAATAACGCTTAAAATCAGCAAAATTCTTCAATTTTAGAAAGAAAGATCAAAAATCTTCCAAAATAACGCTCAAAATCAGCAAAATTCTACATTTTTAGAAAGATATATCAAAAATCTTACAAAATAACGCTCTGAAACTGCAAAATTCTTCATTTTCAGAATTATATTTCAAAAATCTTCCAAAATAACGCTCAAAATTAGCAAAATTCTTCATTTTTAGAATAATATTTCAAAAATCTTCAAAAATAACGCTCAAAGTCAGCAATATTCTTCAATTTTAGAAAGAAATATCAAAAATCTTCCAAGATAACGATCAAAATTAGCAAAATTCTTCATTTTTAGAATAATATTTCAAAAATCTTGCAAAATTACGCTCTGAAACTGCAAAATTCTTCATTTTCAGAATGATATTTCAAAAATCTTACAAAATAACGCTTAAAATTAGCAAAATTCTTCAATTTTAGAAAGATATATAAAAAATCTTACAAAATAAACCTCTGAAACTGCAAAATTCTTCATATTCAGAATGATATTTCAAAAATCTTACAAAATAACGCTCAAAATCAGCAAAATTCTTCAATTTTAGAAAGAAAGATAAAAAATCTTGCAAAATAACGCTCTGAAACTGCAAAATTCTTCATTTACAGAATTATATTTCAAAAATCTTCCAAAATAACGCTCAAAATTAGCAAAATTCTTCATTTTTAGAATAATATTTCAAAAATCTTCAAAAATAACGCTCAAAGTCAGCAATATTCTTCAATTTTAGAAAGAAATATCAAAAATCTTCCAAGATAACGCTCAAAATTAGCAAAATTCTTCATGTTTAGAATAATATTTCAAAAATCTTGCAAAATAACGCTCTGAAACTGCAAAATTCTTCATTTTCAGAATGATATTTCAAAAATCTTACAAAATAAAGCTTAAAATTAGCAAAATTCTTCAATTTTAGAAAGATATATCAAAAATCTTACAAAATAAACCTCTGAAACTGCAATATTCTTCATATTCAGAATGATATTTCAAAAATCTTACAAAATAACGCTCAAAATCAGCAAAATTCTTCAATTTTAGAAAGAAAGATAAAAAATCTTGCAAAATAACACTCTGAAACTGCAAAATTCTTCATTTACAGAATTATATTTCAAAAATCTTCCAAATTAACGCTCAAAATTAGCAAAATTCTTCATTTTTAGAATAATATTTCAAAAATCTTCAAAAATAACGCTCTGAAACTGCGAAATTCTTCATTTTCAGAATGATATTTCAAAAATCTTACAGAATAACGCTTAAAATTAGCAAAATTCTTCAATTTTAGAAAGATATATCAAAAATCTTACAAAATAAACCTCTGAAACTGCAAAATTCTTCATATTCAGAATGATATTTCAAAAATCTTACAAAATAACGCTCAAAATCAGCAAAATTCTTCAATTTTAGAAAGAAAGATAAAAAATCTTGCAAAATAACGCTCTGAAACAACAAAAATTCTGCATTTTCAGAATTTTTTTTCAGAAATCTTCCGAAATAACGCTCTAAATCAGGAAAATTCTTCATTTTCAGAATGATATTTCAAAAATCTTGCAAAATAACGCTCTGAAACTGCAAAAGTCTTCATTTTTGGAATGATATTTCAAAAATCTTACAAAGTAACGCTCAAAATCAGAATAATTATTCATTTTTAGAAAGTAATATCAAAAATCCTGCAAAAAAACGCTCTGAAACAACAAAAATTCTTCATATTCAGAATGATATTACAAAAATCTTACAAAATAACGCTCTGAAACTGCAAAATTCTTCATATTCAGAATGATATTACAAAAATCTTACAAAATAACGCTCAAAATCAGGAAAATTCTTCATTTTTAGAATGATATTTCATAATTCTTCCAAAATAACGATCAAAATTAGCAAAATTCTTCATTTTTAGAATAATATTTCAAAAATCTTGCAAAATAACGCTCTGAAAATGCAAAATTCTTCATTTTCAGAATGATGTTTCTAAAATCTTACAAAATAACGCTCAAAATTAGCAAAATTCTTCTTTTCAGAATGATATTTCTAAAATCTTCAAAAATAACGCTCAAAATCAGCAATATTCTTCAATTTTCGAAAGTAAGGTCAAAAATCTTCCAAAATAACGATCAAAATCAGCATAATTCTTCATTTTTAGAAGGATATATCAAATATCTTGCGAAAAACGCTCTGAAACTGCAAAATTCTTCATTTTTAGAATAATACTTCAAAAATCTTGCAAAATAACGCTCTGAAACTGCAAAATTCTTCATTTTCAGAATGATATTTCAAAAATCTTACAAAATAACGCTTAAAATTAGCAAAATTCTTCAATTTTAGAAAGATATATCAAAAATCTTACAAAATAAACCTCTGAAACTGCAAAATTCTTCATATTCAGAATGATATTTCAAAAATCTTTCAAAATAACGCTCAAAATCAGATAAATTCTTCAATTTTAGAAAGAAAGATAAAAAATCTTGCAAAATAACGCTCTGAAACTGCAAAATTCTTCATTTACAGAATTATATTTCAAAAATCTTCCAAAATAACGCTCAAAATTAGGAAAATTCTTCATTTTTAGAATAATATTTCAAAAATCTTCAAAAATAACACTCAAAGTCAGCAATATTCTTCAATTTTAGAAAGAAATATCAAAAATCTTCCAAGATAACGTTCAAAATTAGCAAAATTCTTCATTTTTAGAATAATATTTCAAAAATCTTGCATAATAACGCTCTGAAACTGCAAAATTCTTCATTTTCAGAATGATATTTCAAAAATCCTACAAAATAACGCTTAAAATTAGCAAAATTCTTCAATTTTAGAAAGATATATCAAAAATCTTACAAAATAAACCTCTAAAACTGCAAAATTCTTCATATTCAGAATGATATTTCAAAAATCTTCTAAAATAACGCTCAAAATTAGCAAAATTCTTCATTTTTAGAATAATATTTCAAAAATCTTCAAAAATAACGCTCAAAGTCAGCAATATTCTTCAATTTTAGAAAGAAATATCAAAAATCTTCCAAGATAACGCTCAAAATTAGCAAAATTCTTCATTTTTAGAATAATACTTCAAAAATCTTGCAAAATAACGCTCTGAAACTGCAAAATTCTTCATTTTCAGAATGATATTTCAAAAATCTTACAAAATAACGCTTAAAATTAGCAAAATTCTTCAATTTTAGAAAGATATATCAAAAATCTTACAAAATAAACCTCTGAAACTGCAAAATTCTTCATATTCAGAATGATATTTCAAAAATCTTACAAAATAACGCTCAAAATCAGTAAAATTCTTCAATTTTAGAAAGAAAGATAAAAAATCTTGCAAAATAACGCTCTGAAACTGCAAAATTCTTCATTTACAGAATTATATTTCAAAAATCTTCCAAAATAACGCTCAAAATTAGGAAAATTCTTCATTTTTAGAATAATATTTCAAAAATCTTCAAAAATAACACTCAAAGTCAGCAATATTCTTCAATTTTAGAAAGAAATATCAAAAATCTTCCAAGATAACGCTCAAAATTAGCAAAATTCTTCATTTTTAGAATAATATTTCAAAAATCTTGCATAATAACGCTCTGAAACTGCAAAATTCTTCATTTTCAGAATGATATTTCAAAAATCTTACAAAATAACGCTTAAAATTAGCAAAATTCTTCAATTTTAGAAAGATATATCAAAAATCTTACAAAATAAACCTCTGAAACTGCAATATTCTTCATATTCAGAATGATATTTCAAAAATCTTACAAAATAACGCTCAAAATCAGCAAAATTCTTCAATTTTAGAAAGAAAGATAAAAAATCTTGCAAAATAACGCTCTGAAACTGCAAAATTCTTCATTTTCAGAATTATATTTCAAAAATCTTCCAAAATAACGCTCAAAATTAGCAAAATTCTTCATTTTTAGAATAATATTTCAAAAATCTTCAAAAATAACGCTCAAAGTCAGCAATATTCTTCAATTTTAGAAAGAAATATCAAAAATCTTCCAAGATAACGCTCAAAATTAGCAAAATTCTTCATTTTTTGAATAATACTTCAAAAATCTTGCAAAATAACGCTCTGAAACTGCAAAATTCTTCATTTTCAGAATGATATTTCAAAAATCTTACAAAATAACGCTTAAAATTTGCAAAATTCTTCAATTTTAGAACGATATATCAAAAATCTTACAAAATAAACCTCTGAAACTGCAAAATTCTTCATATTCAGAATGATATTTGAAAAATCTTACAAAATAACGCTCAAAATCAGCATAATTCTTCATTTTTAGAAGGATATATCAAAAATCTTGCGAAAAACGCTCTGAAACTACAAAATTCTTCATTTTCAGAATGATATTTCAAAAATCTTACAAAATAACCCTCAAAATCAGCATAATTCTTCATTTTTAGAAGGATATATCAATAATCTTGCAAAATAACGCTCAAAATCAGCATAATTCTTGATTTTTAGAAGGATATATAAAAATCTTGCAAAAAAACGATCTGAAGCTGCAAAATTCTATATTTTTAGAAAGATATTTCAAAAATCTTACAAAATAAACCTCTGAAACTGCAAAATTCTTCATTTTCAGAATGATATTTCAAAAATCTTACATAATAACGCTCAAAATTAGCAAAATTCTTCATTTTCAGAATGATATTTCAAAAATCTTTAAAACAACGCTCAAAATTAGCAAAATTCTTCATTTATAGAATAATATTTCAAAAATCTTGCAAAATAACGCTCTGAAACTGCAGAATTCTTCATTTTCAGAATGATATTTCAAAAAATTTACAAAATAACGCATAAAATTAGCAAAATTCTTCATTTTTAGAATAATATTTCAAAAATCTTCAAAAATAATGCTCAAAATAAGCAATATTCTTCAATTTTAGAAATAAAGGTCAAAAATATACCAAAATAACGCTCAAAATCAGCAAAATTCATCATTTCCAGAATGATATTTCAAAAAATTTACAAAATAACGCTCAAAATCAGCATAATTCTTCATTTTTAGAAGGATATATCAAGAATCTTGCAAAAAAACGCTCTGAAACTGCAAAATTCTTCATTTTCAGAATGATATTTCAAAAATCTTACAAAATAACCCTCAAAATCAGCATAATTCTTCATTTTTAGAAGGATATATCAAAAATCTTGCAAAATAACGCTCTGAAACAACAAAAATTCTGCATTTTCAGAATGATATTTCAAAAATCTTTGAAAAATAACGCTCAAAAACAGGAAAATTCTACAATTTTAGAAGGAAAGGTCAAAACTCTTCCAAAATAACGCTCAAAATCAGCAAAATTCTACATTTTTAGAAAGATATATCAAAAATCTTACAAAATAACGCTCTGAAACTGCAAAATTCTTCATTTTAAGAATTATATTTCAAAAATCTTCCAAAATAACGCTCAAAATTAGCAAAATTCTTCATTTTTAGAATAATATTTCAAAAATCTTCAAAAATAACGCTCAAAGTCAGCAATATTCTTCAATTTTAGAAAGAAATATCAAAAATCTTCCAAGATAATGCTCAAAATTAGCAAAATTCTTCATTTTTAGAATAATATTTCAAAAATCTTGCAAAATAACGCTCTGAAACTGCAAAATTCTTCATTTTCAGAATGATATTTCAAAAATCTTACAAAATAACGCTTAAAATTAGCAAAATTCTTCAATTTTAGAAAGATATATCAAAAATCTTACAAAATAAACCTCTAAAACTGCAAAATTCTTCGTATTCAGAATGATATTTCAAAAATCTTCCAAAATAACGCTCAAAATTAGCAAAATTCTTCATTTTTAGAATAATATTTCAAAAATCTTCAAAAATAACGCTCAAAGTCAGCAATATTCTTCAATTTTAGAAAGAAATATCAAAAATCTTCCAAGATAACGCTCAAAATTAGCAAAATTCTTCATTTTTAGAATAATATTCCAAAAATCTTGCAAAATAACGCTCTGAAACTGCAAAATTCTTCATTTTCAGAATGATATTTCAAAAATCTTACAAAATAACGCTCAAAATTAGCAAAATTCTTCATTTTCAGAATGATATTTCAAAAATCTTTAAAATAACGCTCAAAATTAGCAAAATTCTTCATTTTTAGAATAATATTTCAAAAATCTTGCAAAATAACTCTCTGAAACTGCAGAATTCTTCATTTTCAGAATGATATTTTAAAAAATTTACAAAATAACGCATAAAATTAGCAAAATTCTTCATTTTTAGAATAATATTTCAAAAATTTTCAAAAATAACGCTCAAAATAAGCAATATTCTTCAATTTTAGAAATAAAGGTCAAAATTCTACCAAAATAACGCTCAAAATCAACAAAAATTCATCATTTCCAGAATGATATTTCAAAAAATTTACAAAATAACGCTCAAAATCAGCATAATTCTTCATTTTTAGAAGGATATATCAAAAATCTTGCAAAAAAACGCTCTGAAACTGCAAAATTCTTCATTTTCAGAATGATATTTCAAAAATCTTACAAAATAACCCTCAAAATCAGCATAATTCTTCATTTTTAGAAGGATATATCAAAAATCTTGCAAAATAACGCTCTGAAACAACAAAAATTCTGCATTTTCAGAATGATATTTCAAAAATCTTTGAAAAATAACGCTCAAAAACAGGAAAATTCTACAATTTTAGAAGGAAAGGTCAAAAATCTTCCAAAATAACGCTCAAAATCAGCAAAATTCTACATTTTTAGAAAGATATATCAAAAATCTTACAAAATAACGCTCTGAAACTGCAAAATTCTTCATTTTCAGAATTATATTTCAAAAATCTTCCAAAATAACGCTCAAAATTAGCAAAATTCTTCATTTTTAGAATAATATTTCAAAAATCTTCAAAAATAACGCTCAAAGTCAGCAATATTCTTCAATTTTAGAAAGAAATATCAAAAATCTTCCAAGATAATGCTCAAAATTAGCAAAATTCTTCATTTTTAGAATAATATTTCAAAAATCTTGCAAAATAACGCTCTGAAACTGCAAAATTCTTCATTTTCAGAATGATATTTCAAAAATCTTACAAAATAACGCTTAAAATTAGCAAAATTCTTCAATTTTAGAAAGATATATCAAAAATCTTACAAAATAAACCTCTAAAACTGCAAAATTCTTCATATTCAGAATGATATTTCAAAAATCTTCCAAAATAACGCTCAAAATTAGCAAAATTCTTCATTTTTAGAATAATATTTCAAAAATCTTCCAAAATAACGCTCAAAATTAGGAAAATTCTTCATTTTTAGAATAATATTTCAAAAATCTTCAAAAATAACACTCAAAGTCAGCAATATTCTTCAATTTTAGAAAGAAATATCAAAAATCTTCCAAGATAACGCTCAAAATTAGCAAAATTCTTCATTTTTAGAATAATATTTCAAAAATCTTGCATAATAACGCTCTGAAACTGCAAAATTCTTCATTTTCAGAATGATATTTCAAAAATCTTACAAAATAACGCTTAAAATTAGCAAAATTCTTCAATTTTAGAAAGATATATCAAAAATCTTACAAAATAAACCTCTGAAACTGCAATATTCTTCATATTCAGAATGATATTTCAAAAATCTTACAAAATAACGCTCAAAATCAGCAAAATTCTTCAATTTTAGAAAGAAAGATAAAAAATCTTGCAAAATAACGCTCTGAAACTGCAAAATTCTTCATTTTCAGAATTATATTTCAAAAATCTTCCAAAATAACGCTCAAAATTAGCAAAATTCTTCATTTTTAGAATAATATTTCAAAAATCTTCAAAAATAACGCTCAAAGTCAGCAATATTCTTCAATTTTAGAAAGAAATATCAAAAATCTTCCAAGATAACGCTCAAAATTAGCAAAATTCTTCATTTTTTGAATAATATTTCAAAAATCTTGCAAAATAACGCTCTGAAACTGCAAAATTCTTCATTTTCAGAATGATATTTCAAAAATCTTACAAAATAACGCTTAAAATTTGCAAAATTCTTCAATTTTAGAACGATATATCAAAAATCTTACAAAATAAACCTCTGAAACTGCAAAATTCTTCATATTCAGAATGATATTTGAAAAATCTTACAAAATAACGCTCAAAATCAGCATAATTCTTCATTTTTAGAAGGATATATCAAAAATCTTGCGAAAAACGCTCTGAAACTACAAAATTCTTCATTTTCAGAATGATATTTCAAAAATCTTACAAAATAACCCTCAAAATCAGCATAATTCTTCATTTTTAGAAGGATATATCAATAATCTTGCAAAATAACGCTCAAAATCAGCATAATTCTTGATTTTTAGAAGGATATATAAAAATCTTGCAAAAAAACGATCTGAAGCTGCAAAATTCTATATTTTTAGAAAGATATTTCAAAAATCTTACAAAATAAACCTCTGAAACTGCAAAATTCTTCATTTTCAGAATGATATTTCAAAAATCTTACATAATAACGCTCAAAATTAGCAAAATTCTTCATTTTCAGAATGATATTTCAAAAATCTTTAAAACAACGCTCAAAATTAGCAAAATTCTTCATTTATAGAATAATATTTCAAAAATCTTGCAAAATAACGCTCTGAAACTGCAGAATTCTTCATTTTCAGAATGATATTTCAAAAAATTTACAAAATAACGCATAAAATTAGCAAAATTCTTCATTTTTAGAATAATATTTCAAAAATCTTCAAAAATAACGCTCAAAATAAGCAATATTCTTCAATTTTAGAAATAAAGGTCAAAAATATACCAAAATAACGCTCAAAATCAGCAAAATTCATCATTTCCAGAATGATATTTCAAAAAATTTACAAAATAACGCTCAAAATCAGCATAATTCTTCATTTTTAGAAGGATATATCAAGAATCTTGCAAAAAAACGCTCTGAAACTGCAAAATTCTTCATTTTCAGAATGATATTTCAAAAATCTTACAAAATAACCCTCAAAATCAGCATAATTCTTCATTTTTAGAAGGATATATCAAAAATCTTGCAAAATAACGCTCTGAAACAACAAAAATTCTGCATTTTCAGAATGATATTTCAAAAATCTTTGAAAAATAACGCTCAAAAACAGGAAAATTCTACAATTTTAGAAGGAAAGGTCAAAACTCTTCCAAAATAACGCTCAAAATCAGCAAAATTCTACATTTTTAGAAAGATATATCAAAAATCTTACAAAATAACGCTCTGAAACTGCAAAATTCTTCATTTTAAGAATTATATTTCAAAAATCTTCCAAAATAACGCTCAAAATTAGCAAAATTCTTCATTTTTAGAATAATATTTCAAAAATCTTCAAAAATAACGCTCAAAGTCAGCAATATTCTTCAATTTTAGAAAGAAATATCAAAAATCTTCCAAGATAATGCTCAAAATTAGCAAAATTCTTCATTTTTAGAATAATATTTCAAAAATCTTGCAAAATAACGCTCTGAAACTGCAAAATTCTTCATTTTCAGAATGATATTTCAAAAATCTTACAAAATAACGCTTAAAATTAGCAAAATTCTTCAATTTTAGAAAGATATATCAAAAATCTTACAAAATAAACCTCTAAAACTGCAAAATTCTTCGTATTCAGAATGATATTTCAAAAATCTTCCAAAATAACGCTCAAAATTAGCAAAATTCTTCATTTTTAGAATAATATTTCAAAAATCTTCAAAAATAACGCTCAAAGTCAGCAATATTCTTCAATTTTAGAAAGAAATATCAAAAATCTTCCAAGATAACGCTCAAAATTAGCAAAATTCTTCATTTTTAGAATAATATTCCAAAAATCTTGCAAAATAACGCTCTGAAACTGCAAAATTCTTCATTTTCAGAATGATATTTCAAAAATCTTACAAAATAACGCTCAAAATTAGCAAAATTCTTCATTTTCAGAATGATATTTCAAAAATCTTTAAAATAACGCTCAAAATTAGCAAAATTCTTCATTTTTAGAATAATATTTCAAAAATCTTGCAAAATAACTCTCTGAAACTGCAGAATTCTTCATTTTCAGAATGATATTTTAAAAAATTTACAAAATAACGCATAAAATTAGCAAAATTCTTCATTTTTAGAATAATATTTCAAAAATCTTCAAAAATAACGCTCAAAATAAGCAATATTCTTCAATTTTAGAAATAAAGGTCAAAAATATACCAAAATAACGCTCAAAATCAGCAAAATTCATCATTTCCAGAATGATATTTCAAAAAATTTACAAAATAACGCTCAAAATCAGCATAATTCTTCATTTTTAGAAGGATATATCAAGAATCTTGCAAAAAAACGCTCTGAAACTGCAAAATTCTTCATTTTCAGAATGATATTTCAAAAATCTTACAAAATAACCCTCAAAATCAGCATAATTCTTCATTTTTAGAAGGATATATCAAAAATCTTGCAAAATAACGCTCTGAAACAACAAAAATTCTGCATTTTCAGAATGATATTTCAAAAATCTTTGAAAAATAACGCTCAAAAACAGGAAAATTCTACAATTTTAGAAGGAAAGGTCAAAACTCTTCCAAAATAACGCTCAAAATCAGCAAAATTCTACATTTTTAGAAAGATATATCAAAAATCTTACAAAATAACGCTCTGAAACTGCAAAATTCTTCATTTTAAGAATTATATTTCAAAAATCTTCCAAAATAACGCTCAAAATTAGCAAAATTCTTCATTTTTAGAATAATATTTCAAAAATCTTCAAAAATAACGCTCAAAGTCAGCAATATTCTTCAATTTTAGAAAGAAATATCAAAAATCTTCCAAGATAATGCTCAAAATTAGCAAAATTCTTCATTTTTAGAATAATATTTCAAAAATCTTGCAAAATAACGCTCTGAAACTGCAAAATTCTTCATTTTCAGAATGATATTTCAAAAATCTTACAAAATAACGCTTAAAATTAGCAAAATTCTTCAATTTTAGAAAGATATATCAAAAATCTTACAAAATAAACCTCTAAAACTGCAAAATTCTTCATATTCAGAATGATATTTCAAAAATCTTCCAAAATAACGCTCAAAATTATCAAAATTCTTCATTTTTAGAATAATATTTCAAAAATCTTCAAAAATAACGCTCAAAGTCAGCAATATTCTTCAATTTTAGAAAGAAATATCAAAAATCTTCCAAGATAACGCTCAAAATTAGCAAAATTCTTCATTTTTAGAATAATATTCCAAAAATCTTGCAAAATAACGCTCTGAAACTGCAAAATTCTTCATTTTCAGAATGATATTTCAAAAATCTTACAAAATAACGCTCAAAATTAGCAAAATTCTTCATTTTCAGAATGATATTTCAAAAATCTTTAAAATAACGCTCAAAATTAGCAAAATTCTTCATTTTTAGAATAATATTTCAAAAATCTTGCAAAATAACTCTCTGAAACTGCAGAATTCTTCATTTTCAGAATGATATTTCAAAAAATTTACAAAATAACGCATAAAATTAGCAAAATTCTTCATTTTTAGAATAATATTTCAAAAATTTTCAAAAATAACGCTCAAAATAAGCAATATTCTTCAATTTTAGAAATAAAGGTCAAAATTCTACCAAAATAACGCTCAAAATCAACAAAAATTCATCATTTCCAGAATGATATTTCAAAAAATTTACAAAATAACGCTCAAAATCAGCATAATTCTTCATTTTTAGAAGGATATATCAAAAATCTTGCAAAAAAACGCTCTGAAACTGCAAAATTCTTCATTTTCAGAATGATATTTCAAAAATCTTACAAAATAACCCTCAAAATCAGCATAATTCTTCATTTTTAGAAGGATATATCAAAAATCTTGCAAAATAACGCTCTGAAACAACAAAAATTCTGCATTTTCAGAATGATATTTCAAAAATCTTTGAAAAATAACGCTCAAAAACAGGAAAATTCTACAATTTTAGAAGGAAAGGTCAAAAATCTTCCAAAATAACGCTCAAAATCAGCAAAATTCTACATTTTTAGAAAGATATATCAAAAATCTTACAAAATAACGCTCTGAAACTGCAAAATTCTTCATTTTCAGAATTATATTTCAAAAATCTTCCAAAATAACGCTCAAAATTAGCAAAATTCTTCATTTTTAGAATAATATTTCAAAAATCTTCAAAAATAACGCTCAAAGTCAGCAATATTCTTCAATTTTAGAAAGAAATATCAAAAATCTTCCAAGATAATGCTCAAAATTAGCAAAATTCTTCATTTTTAGAATAATATTTCAAAAATCTTGCAAAATAACGCTCTGAAATTGCAAAATTCTTCATTTTCAGAATGATATTTCAAAAATCTTACAAAATAACGCTTAAAATTAGCAAAATTCTTCAATTTTAGAAAGATATATCAAAAATCTTACAAAATAAACCTCTAAAACTGCAAAATTCTTCATATTCAGAATGATATTTCAAAAATCTTACAAAATAACCCTCAAAATCAGCATAATTCTTCATTTTTAGAAGGATATATCAAAAATCTTGCAAAATAACGCTCTGAAACAACAAAAATTCTGCATTTTCAGAATGATATTTCAAAAATCTTTGAAAAATAACGCTCAAAAACAGGAAAATACTACAATTTTAAAAGGAAAGGTCAAAACTCTTCCAAAATAACGCTCAAAATCAGCAAAATTCTACATTTTTAGAAAGATATATCAAAAATCTTACAAAATAACGCTCTGAAACTGCAAAATTCTTCATTTTCAGAATTATATTTCAAAAATCTTCCAATATAACGCTCAAAATTAGCAAAATTCTTCATTTTTAGAATAATATTTCAAAAATCTTCTAAAATAACGCTCAAAGTCAGCAATATTCTTCAATTTTAGAAAGAAATATCAAAAATCTTCCAAGATAACGCTCAAAATTAGCAAAATTCTTCATTTTTAGAATAATATTTCAAAAATCTTGCAAAATAACGCTCTGAAACTGCGAAATTCTTTATTTTCAGAATGGTATTTCAAAAATCTTACAGAATAACGCTTAAAATTAGCAAAATTCTTCAATTTTAGAAAGATATATCAAAAATCTTACAAAATAAACCTCTGAAACTGCAAAATTCTTCATATTCAGAATGATATTTCAAAAATCTTACAAAATAACGCTCAAAATCAGCAAAATTCTTCAATTTTAGAAAGAAAGATAAAAAATCTTGCAAAATAACGCTCTGAAACAACAAAAATTCTGCATTTTCAGAATTTTTTTTCAGAAATCTTCCGAAATAACGCTCTAAATCAGGAAAATTCTTCATTTTCAGAATGATATTTCAAAAATCATGCAAAATAACGCTCTGAAACTGCAAAAGTCTTCATTTTCGGAATGATATTTCAAAAATCTTACAAAGTAACGCTCAAAATCAGAATAATTATTCATTTTTAGAAAGTAATATCAAAAATCCTGCAAAAAAACTCTCTGAAACAACAAAAATTCTGCATTTTCAGACTGATATTTCAAAAATCTTACAAAATATCGCTCTGAAACTGCAAAATTCTTCATATTCAGAATGATATTACAAAAATCTTACAAAATAACGCTCTGAAACTGCAAAATTCTTTATTTCAAGAATGATATTTCAAAAATCTTACAAAATAACGCTCAAAATCAGGAAAATTCTTCATTTTTAGAATGATGTTTCATAATTCTTCCAAAATAACGCTCAAAATTAGGAAAATTCTCCATTTTTAGAATAATATTTCAAAAATCTTGCAAAATAACGCTCTGAAAATGCAAAATTCTTCATTTTCAGAATGATGTTTCTAAAATCTTACAAAATAACGCTCAAAATTAGCAAAATTCTTGTTTTCAGAATGATATTTCAAAAATCTTCAAAAATAACGCTCAAAATCAGCAATATTCTTCAATTTTCGAAAGTAAGGTCAAAAATCTTCCAAAATAACGATCAAAATCAGCATAATTCTTCATTTTTAGAAGGATATATCAAATATCTTGCGAAAAACGCTCTGAAACTGCAAAATTCTTCATTTTCAGAATGAAATTTCAAAAATCTTACAAAATAACACTCAAAATCAGCATAATTCTTCATTTTTAGAAGGATATATCAATAATCTTGCAAAATAACGCTCTGAAACAACAAAAATTCTGCATTTTCAGAATGATATTTCAAAAATCTTGCAAAATAACGCTCTGAAACTGCAAAATTCTTCATTTTCAGAATCATATTTCAAAAATCTTACAAAATAACGCTCAATACTAGCAAAATTCTTCGTTTATAGAATGATATTTCAAAAATCTTAAAAATAACGCTCAATACCGGCAAAATTCTTCAATTTTAGAAAGATATATCAAAAACCTTCCAAAATAACGCTTAAAATCAGGAAAATTCTTCATTTTTAGAATGATATTTTAAAAATCTTGCAAAATAACGCTCTGAAACTGCAAAATTCTTCATTTTCAGAATGATATTTCAAAAATCTTCCAAAATAACGCTCAAAATTAGCAAAATTCTTCATTTTTAGAATAATATTTCAAAAATCTTCAAAAATAACGCTCAAAGTCAGCAATATTCTTCAATTTTAGAAAGAAATATCAAAAATCTTCCAAGATAATGCTCAAAATTAGCAAAATTCTTCATTTTTAGATTAATATTTCAAAAATCTTGCAAAATAACGCTCTGAAACTGCAAAATTCTTCATTTTCAGAATGATATTTCAAAAATCTTACAAAATAACGCTTAAAATTAGCAAAATTCTTCAATTTTAGAAAGATATATCAAAAATCTTACAAAATAAACCTCTGAAACTGCAAAATTCTTCATATTCAGAATGATATTTCAAAAATCTTACAAAATAACGCTCAAAATCAGCAAAATTCTTCAATTTTAGAAAGAAAGATAAAAAATCTTGCAAAATAACGCTCTGAAACTGCAAAATTCTTCATTTACAGAATTATATTTCAAAAATCTTCCAAAATAACGCTCAAAATTAGGAAAATTCTTCATTTTTAGAATAATATTTCAAAAATCTTCAAAAATAACACTCAAAGTCAGCAATATTCTTCAATTTTAGAAAGAAATATCAAAAATCTTCCAAGATAACGCTCAAAATTAGCAAAATTCTTCATTTTTAGAATAATATTTCAAAAATCTTGCATAATAAAGCTCTGAAACTGCAAAATTCTTCATTTTCAGAATGATATTTCAAAAATCTTACGAAATAACGCTTAAAATTAGCAAAATTCTTCAATTTTAGAAAGATATATCAAAAATCTTACAAAATAAACCTCTGAAACTGCAATATTCTTCATATTCAGAATGATATTTCAAAAATCTTACAAAATAACGCTCAAAATCAGCAAAATTCTTCAATTTTAGAAAGAAAAATAAAAAATCTTGCAAAATAACGCTCTGAAACTGCAAAATTCTTCATTTTCAGAATTATATTTCAAAAATCTTCCAAAATAACGCTCAAAATTAGCAAAATTCTTCATTTTTAGAATAATATTTCAAAAATCATCAAAAATAACGCTCAAAGTCAGCAATATTCTTCAATTTTAGAAAGAAATATCAAAAATCTTCCAAGATAACGCTCAAAATTAGCAAAATTCTTCATTTTTTGAATAATATTTCAAAAATCTTGCAAAATAACGCTCTGAAACTGCAAAATTCTTCATTTTCAGAATGATATTTCAAAAATCTTACAAAATAACGCTTAAAATTTGCAAAATTCTTCAATTTTAGAAAGATATATCAAAAATCTTACAAAATAAACCTCTGAAACTGCAAAATTCTTCATATTCAGAATGATATTTCAAAAATCTTACAAAATAACGCTCAAAATCAGCATATTTCTTCATTTTTAGAAGGATATATCAAAAATCTTGCGAAAAACGCTCTGAAACTACAAAATTCTTCATTTTCAGAATGATATTTCAAAAATCTTACAAAATAACCCTCAAAATCAGCATAATTCTTCATTTTTAGAAGGATATATCAATAATCTTGCAAAATAACGCTCAAAATCAGCATAATTCTTGATTTTTAGAAGGATATATAAAAATCTTGCAAAAAAACGCTCTGAAGCTGCAAAATTCTATATTTTTAGAAAGATATTTCAAAAATCTTACAAAATAAACCTCTGAAACTGCAAAATTCTTCATTTTCAGAATGATATTTCAAAAATCTTACAAAATAACGCTCAAAATTAGCAAAATTCTTCATTTTCAGAATGATATTTCAAAAATCTTTAAAATAACGCTCAAAATTAGCAAAATTCTTCATTTTTAGAATAATATTTCAAAAATCTTGCAAAATAACGCTCTGAAACTGCAGAATTCTTCATTTTCAGAATGATATTTCAAAAAATTTACAAAATAACGCATAATATTAGCAAAATTCTTCATTTTTAGAATAATATTTCAAAAATCTTCAAAAATAACGCTCAAAATAAGCAATATTCTTCAATTTTAGAAATAAAGGTCAAAAATATACCAAAATAACGCTCAAAATCAGCAAAATTCATCATTTCCAGAATGATATTTCAAAAAATTTATAAAATAACGCTCAAAATCAGCATAATTCTTCATTTTTAGAAGGATATATCAAAAATCTTGCAAAAAAACGCTCTGAAACTGCAAAATTCTTCATTTTCAGAATGATATTTCAAAAATCTTACAAAATAACCCTCAAAATCAGCATAATTCTTCATTTTTAGAAGGATATATCAAAAATCTTGCAAAATAACGCTCTGAAACAACAAAAATTCTGCATTTTCAGAATGATATTTCAAAAATCTTTGAAAAATAACGGTCAAAAACAGGAAAATTCTACAATTAAAATTAAAAATTAAAAGAAATATCAAAAATCTTCCAAGATAACGCTCAAAATTAGCAAAATTCTACATTTTTTGAATAATATTTCAAAAATCTTGCAAAATAACGCTCTGAAACTGCAAAATTCTTCATTTTCAGAATGATATTTCAAAAATCTTACAAAATAACGCTTAAAATTTGCAAAATTCTTCAATTTTAGAAAGATATATCAAAAATCTTACAAAATAAACCTCTGAAACTGCAAAATTCTTCATATTCAGAATGATATTTCAAAAATCTTACAAAATAACGCTCAAAATCAGCATAATTCTTCATTTTTAGAAGAATATATCAAAAATCTTGCGAAAAACGCTCTGAAACTACAAAATTCTTCATTTTCAGAATGATATTTCAAAAATCTTACAAAATAACCCTCAAAATCAGCATAATTCTTCATTTTTAGAAGGATATATCAATAATCTTGCAAAATAACGCTCAAAATCAGCATAATTCTTGATTTTTAGAAGGATATATAAAAATTTTGCAAAAAAACGCTCTGAAGTTGCAAAATTCTATATTTTTAGAAAGATATTTCAAAAATCTTACAAAATAAACCTCTGAAACTGCAAAATTCTTCATTTTCAGAATGATATTTCAAAAATCTTACAAAATAACGCTCAAAATTAGCAAAATTCTTCATTTTCAGAATGATATTTCAAAAATCTTTAAAATAACGCTCAAAATTAGCAAAATTCTTCATTTTTAGAATAATATTTCAAAAATCTTGCAAAATAACGCTCTGAAACTGCAAAATTCTTCATTTTCAGAATGATATTTCAAAAAATTTACAAAATAACGCATAAAATTAGCAAAATTCTTCATTTTTAGAATAATATTTCAAAAATCTTCAAAAATAACGCTCAAAATAAGCAATATTCTTCAATTTTAGAAATAAAGGTCAAAAATATACCAAAATAACGCTCAAAATCAGAAAAATTCATCATTTCCAGAATGATATTTCAAAAAATTTATAAAATAACGCTCAAAATCAGCATAATTCTTCATTTTTAGAAGGATATATCAAAAATCTTGCAAAAAAACGCTCTGAAACTGCAAAATTCTTCATTTTCAGAATGATATTTCAAAAATCTTACAAAATAACCCTCAAAATCAGCATAATTCTTCATTTTTAGAAGGATATATCAAAAATCTTGCAAAATAACGCTCTGAAACAACAAAAATTCTGCATTTTCAGAATGATATTTCAAAAATCTTTGAAAAATAACGCTCAAAAACAGGAAAATTCTACAATTTTAGCAGGAAAGGTCAAAAATCTTCCAAAATAACGCTCAAAATCAGCAAAATTCTACATTTTTAGAAAGATATATCAAAAATCTTACAAAATAACGCTCTGAAACTGCAAAATTCTTCATTTTCAGAATTATATTTCAAAAATCTTCCAAAATAACGCTCAAAATTAGCAAAATTCTTCATTTTTAGAATAATATTTCAAAAATCTTCAAAAATAACGCTCAAAGTCAGCAATATTCTTCAATTTTAGAAAGAAATATCAAAAATCTTCCAAGATAATGCTCAAAATTAGCAAAATTCTTCATTTTTAGAATAATATTTCAAAAATCTTGCAAAATAACGCTCTGAAACTGCAAAATTCTTCATTTTCAGAATGATATTTCAAAAATCTTACAAAATAACGCTTAAAATTAGCAAAATTCTTCAATTTTAGAAAGATATATCAAAAATCTTACAAAATAAACCTCTAAAACTGCAAAATTCTTCATATTCAGAATGATATTTCAAAAATCTTCCAAAATAACGCTCAAAATTAGCAAAATTCTTCATTTTTAGAATAATATTTCAAAAATCTTCAAAAATAACGCTCAAAGTCAGCAATATTCTTCAATTTTAGAAAGAAATATCAAAAATCTTCCAAGATAACTCTCAAAATTAGCAAAATTCTTCATTTTTAGAATAATATTCCAAAAATCTTGCAAAATAACGCTCTGAAACTGCAAAATTCTTCATTTTCAGAATGATATTTCAAAAATCTTACAAAATAACGCTTAAAATTTGCAAAATTCTTCAATTTTAGAATGATATTTCAAAAATCTTTAAAATAACGCTCAAAGTTAGCAAAATTCTTCATTTTTAGAATAATATTTCAAAAATCTTGCAAAATAACTCTCTGAAACTGCAGAATTCTTCATTTTCAGAATGATATTTCAAAAAATTTACAAAACAACGCATAAAATTAGCAAAATTCTTCATTTTTAGAATAATATTTCAAAAATTTTCAAAAATAACGCTCAAAATAAGCAATATTCTTCAATTTTAGAAATAAAGGTCAAAATTCTACCAAAATAACGCTCAAAATCAACAAAAATTCATCATTTCCAGAATGATATTTCAAAAAATTTACAAAATAACGCTCAAAATCAGCATAATTCTTCATTTTTAGAAGGATATATCAAAAATCTTGCAAAAAAACGCTCTGAAACTGCAAAATTCTTCATTTTCAGAATGATATCGCAAAAATCTTAAACATAACGCTAAAAACCAGCAATGTCTTCCTTTTTAGAAAGATATATCAAAAATCTTGCAAAATAACACTCTGAAACTGCAAAATTCTACATTATCAGAATTATTTTTCAGAAATCTTCCGAAATAACGCTCAAAATCAGCATAATTCTTCATTTTTAGAAGGATATATCAAAATCTTGCAAAATAACGCTCAGAAACTGCAAAATTCTTCATTTTAAGAAAGATATTTCAAAAATTCTACAAAATTAGCAAAATTCTTCAATTTCTGAATTATTTTTCAGAAATCTTCCGAAATAACGCTCAGAATCAGCATAATTCTTCATTTTTAGAAGGATATAACAAAAATCTTGCAAAATAACGGTCTGAAACTGCAAAATTCCTCATTTTCAGAATGATATTTAAAAAATCTTACAAAATAACGCTCAAAATTAACATAATTCTGCATTTTTAGAAGGATATTTCAAAAATCATACAAAATAACGCTCAAAATCAGCAAAATTCTTCATTTTTAGAAAGATATTTCAAAAAATCTACAAAATCAGCAAAATTCTTCAATTTCTGAATTATTTTCAGAAATCTTCCGAAATAACGCTCAAAATCAGCAAAATTCTTCATTTTCAGAATGATATTTCAAAAATCTTACAAAATAACGCTCAAAATGAGCAAAATTCTTCATTTTCAGAATGATATTTCAAAAATCTTTCAAAATAACGCTCAAAATCAGCATGTCTCTTCATTTTTAGAAGGATATTTCAAAAATCTTGCAAAATAACGCTCTGGAACTGCAAAATTCTTCATTTTCAGAATGATATCACAAAAATCTTAAAAATAACGCTAAAAACCAGCAATGTCTTCCTTTTAAGAAAGATATATCAAAAATCTTGCAAAATAACGCTCTGAAACTGCAAAATTCTTCATTTTCAGAATTATTTTTCAGGAATCTTCCGAAATAACGCTCAAAATCAGCATCATTCTTCATTTTAAGAAGGATGTATCAAAATCTTGCAAAATAACGCTCTGAAACTGCAAAATTCTTCATTTTAAGAAGGATATTTCAAAAATTCCATAAAATCAGCAAAATTCTTCAATTTCTGAATTATTCTTCAGAAATCTTCCGAAATAACGCGCAAAATCAGTAAAATTCTTCATTGTTAGAAAGAAATATAAAAAATCTTGCAAAATAACGCTCTGAAACTGCAAAATTCTTCATTTTCAGAATGATATTTCAAAAATCTTCCGAAATAACGCTCAGAATCAGCATAATTCTTCATTTTTAGAAGGATATAACAGAAATCTTGCAAAATAACGCTCTGAAACTGCAAAAGTCTTCATTTTCAGAATGATATTTCAAAAATCTTACAAAATAACGCTCAAAATCAGCATAATTCTTTATTTTTAGAAGGATATTTCAAAAATCATACAAAATAACGCTCAAAATCAGCAAAATTCTTCATTTTTAGAAAGAAATATAAAAAATTCTACAAAATCAGCAAAATTCTTCAATTTCTGAATTATTTTTCAGAAATCTTCCGAAATAACGCTCAAAATGAGCAAAAGTCTTCATTTTCAGAATGATATTTCAAAAATCTTACAAAATAACGCTCAAAATCAGCATGACTCTTCATTTTTAGAAGGATATTTCAAAAATCTTGCAAAATAACGCTCTGGAACTGCTAAATTCTTCATTTTTAGAATGATATCACAAAAATCTTAAAAATAACGCTAAAAACCAGCAATGTCTTCCTTTTAAGAAAGATATATCAAAAATCTTGCAAAATAACGCTCTGAAACTGCAAAATTCTTCATTTTAAGAAGGATATTTCAAAAATCTTCCGAAATAACGCTCAGAATCAGCATAATTCTTCATTTTTAGAAGGATATAACAAAAATCTTGCAAAATAACGCTCTGAAACTGCAAAAGTCTTCATTTTCAGAATGATATTTCAAAAATCTTACAAAATAACGCTCAAAATCAGCATAATTCTTCATTTTTAGAAGGATATTTCAAAAATCATACAAAATAACGCTCAAAATCAGCAAAATTCTTCATTTTTAGAAAGAAATATAAAAAATTCTACAAAATCAGCAAAATTCTTCAATTTCTGAATTATTTTTCAGAAATCTTCCGAAATAACGCTCAAAATGAGCAAAAGTCTTCATTTTCAGAATGATATTTCAAAAATCTTACAAAATAACGCTCAAAATCAGCATGACTCTTCATTTTTAGAAGGATATTTCAAAAATCTTGCAAAATAACGCTCTGGAACTGCAAAATTCTTCATTTTCAGAATCATTTTTCAGAAATCTTCCGAAATAACGCTCAAAATCAGCATAATTCTTCATTTTAAGAAGGATATATCAAAATCTTGCAAAATAACGCTCTGAAACTGCAAAATTCTTCATTTTAAGAAAGATATTTCAAAAATTCTACAAAATCAGCAAAATTCTTCAATTTCTGAATTATTCTTCAGAAATCTTCCGAAATAACGCTCAAAATCAGTAAAATTCTTCATTGTTAGAAAGAAATATAAAAAATCTTGCAAAATAACGCTCTGAAACTGCAAAATTCTTCATTTTAAGAAAGATATTTCAAAAATTCTACAAAATCAGCAAAATTCTTCAATTTCTGAATTATTCTTCAGAAATCTTCCGAAATAACGCTCAAAATCAGTAAAATTCTTCATTGTTAGAAAGAAATATAAAAAATCTTGCAAAATAACGCTCTGAAACTGCAAAATTCTTCATTTTCAGAATGATATTTCAAAAATCTTCCGAAATAACGCTCAGAATCAACATAATTCTTCATTTTTAGAAGGATATAACAAAAATCTTGCAAAATAACGCTCTGAAACTGCAAAAGTCTTCATTTTCAGAGAAATATTTCAAAAACCTTACAAAATAACGCTCAAAATCAGCAAAATTCTTCATTTTTAGAAAGATATTTCAAAAATTCTACAAAATCAGCAAAATTCTTCAATTTCTGAATTATTTTTCAGAAATCTCCCGAAATAACGCTCAAAATCAACAAAATTCTTCATTTTCAGAATGATATTTCAAAAATCTTACAAAATAACGCTCAAAATCAGCAAAATTCTTCAATTTTAGAAATAAAGATCAAAAATCTTCCAAAATAACGCTCAAAATCAGCAAAATTCTTCAATTTTAGAAAGAAAGATATGGTAGGGATGACTCGGATACGCTTTCCTGTTGCACACCGAAACATCAGAATACGTAAATGATCTGTTGCTCACTTTGCATCGTACCGCCGGACAAAAGCGATTAGAGGTCACCCTGTTGAAGTGGCTGAACGTGATGCATTTCGTTTTCTCTGAGATTGCGTGCGCTACACCTCGCGTACTCAAACTTGGACGCATTTTCTTCGATCTCCGCGACCGATTCATGGCAGCTCTTTGAAAGGAATCTGTTTTAGCTAACCTCCGGTACAGCCTTGCATAGAAATGATGATCATAAGATATCATACAAGCGCTGGTCCACTACAGCCCCTCCCGCATCCTTGTTTCCCTGCAAGATGTGCAGCACCCTGCTATATGATTCCCCTACTCTGCAACTGAGACACACTCACTCCTCTCCTGCACTTCTTTTCTCCTAATGATTCAACTGGACGAGTTTCTTGTGGTAAAGAATAGTTACTACGAATACCTAGCGAGTTCGTTCCTTTCGTCACCGGGATAGGACGTATTTTGGAACCAGTTCAATTTAAGCTTAACGATTAGACTATGTTGAGAAATTTACCGTTTAAGTAAATTCCTCAAAATAGGCTAATCGTCTTAATCGACAGTTAACACAAGGACATTCTGATTCACCAACATTTCACAGAGAAACATCATATTATGTCGGCTATGTGTAAATGTACTGAATCAAGAGAAGGTAAAAATATCATAAATGAAATAAATTTTAAATCTTGAAAGAAAAGTTGAACACCGAGGCTAAATTTTAAAACTTAATCATCATAATAATTATGGACTTTATTTTGGGCGAGATTGAGACTATAAAGTCTATTCTTACATCTAACTCTTCGTCACATATTTTTTTTAATAAATGAGGTAGCTTGAAAAAACATAGCAGAGAAGAAGACTACTTTGTGGATTTAAAAACCTAAGCTAAGTGGTTAAGAGAAAAAAATTCCACTGCAGGAAGAACACCCTCAAGAAGGGGAATGTTAAAAACCTGCGAAACCTACAGATAGGAAAACTAAGATTAGTGGTATTAATATTAATGGAATTCCACGAGTTATGAAATACTAGAGATTTATAAGCACGTGAGTTCCAAAATTTTGATCAGTTCAATCAGAAACAGAAAAGATATATCGGAATACCAGATTGATTTGAATTTTTATGGTTTTTATCATTACAAATATCATCTTGAATTACACATGTAGGGATCCACAATAACTTCCTTTTTTTCGCAATCAGATACATTCTAACTTGATGATTTCGTAAAATCTTTTGCAAATAAAATAATACAAAATACGAACGAAACTCCATGCGTCGAGTCTGGATGCATCCTTCAAACCTGCACAAAGAGTACGATTAACATGATGTAAATTTATGTGTAATAAAGTTTAATTCTGAAGTGAAACATGGATTTAATTTCTATATAGCTCTACACATCTTCGAATAAACAATCGCCATCTCTCGAATGAGTTCGTGTTGAACTCGAAATATTTTCGATGGCTGTAGCTATATTACCGCTGTATTAACGTAGATCAAGATGTTAATTCAGATTATCGCCACCAATCCATGGGGCGCTGAGCCGTATGGCACTTGAGAACGTGCACCGAATTTTTCCAAACGCGCGGGCCTGGGTTCGATTCCCGTGACGTCACATCGGGCGGCACTTGAGGCAGAAAACTTTGGGAAAAATTACAAGTCCAAACGAGCGGTATATTTTTCTACTTTTAAATTTAAATATCCCGAAATAATTTTTCAAATGCCCGCCATTCATCGGAAGGGTCCGACAACTTCCGAAGGTTCCCGAGTCGATCTCGGAAACAGACCCTAATTCAAAGTCCAGACTGTGAAGATCTGGGTTCGAGACTCGTTACGTAGAGGAGAAATTACAAGTTCAAACCACACGGTTAGTAATCGTTGTAGTTCGAGGCCTGGGTTCAAACTGCCCTACGACTACGTCATTTCCATCCATCACCATTTATTTGCATGAGTTAACCATTCTTTCGACAAGGTTGCGGTGGTCGAGTGGTTAAGGCGTATGTTACGCGGTTCGGAGGTTAGGGCGTTTCAAAGCCTGACTGCGGAAAATATTTTTCCAGAAAATAAAATTAAAGGCCTCTGACGTGAAGGGGGTGGACCGGGTTGAGGCAGCTGATGACGTCACCGGGGCTCAATAGAGGGGATGGTCCCTATACAAGTAGTGACATTAATACTTGAACGAGGATATTTAGAATGTGGATAGCTCACTGAAGAAATGTAATAGAATCTCAATGTAATAGCTGCTCCCACACTTTCGATCGGTATGAGCAATTCCTAACAAAAGAACATCCAACAAAGTACGTGAAAACTGCCTGTGCTCTAAAGTAACATTATCTGTAACGAAATTTGAATACCTTTTTAGAGATTTAGCGCCGACAGTTAAATCAAAAGGGAAAAAATTGTGAAAATAACTCGACTGATACTTAGATAAAAATGGACGCTAACATGAACGCGAGTTCGATGGCATGCTTTCCGTGAAAAAAACATCCGCCAATTTTACCTGAATGAAATACGGACCTCATGAAACGAGACGATAGATAGACGTTTCTTACGATACAAAGAGTGAAGTGATAAGGACATACGTGCCCAGATTCCGGGAAATCGGATATTCTTCTGAAATTCGACCGGTTCAATATTTCGGCAAACCTTTCCTGTCGAAGTGCATATATACCAGGACGCTATGAAGGAAATAAAGCATTGTAAACTCTAATGGTTATATGAAATATCAATTCAGAATGAAATAGTTACTCCTAAGAGTTTACCGTAAGATGACCAACGTTGTGAGTCTGCACTAAAGACAGGTCCGCACACTTCGGATTGTCAATTGTGTACAAGTTGCCGCCAAACCAAACATGCCGCCACCATTATATGTCGAAATCGGCTTCCACATCCATGGCCGCGACTTTAAGAAAAGGGATATGATTTCTGAAAATGCCATCAAAACCGTTACGTTGTACAGTCGTCCAAGAAAAAATCGAACGGTGTATTCCGTGGTGCATAAGATTGAGGGGTTTTAAATTTTACTCTTTACCCCTTCCACCCGCCCTTCTATTACATTTTGGCAACACCGGAATTTTGCCTTTGCCGCGGCTTGGCCGGTGCGTACCCATGTGCCTACGCTCCGTCCGATCAGCAGAGCTGCTATCGCGAGGTCTAAAGGAAAGCGATACCAGCGATTGCTGGGAATTTTTCGGTAGATCGTAAGGAATTATATTTTAAAAGGGCAATGGCCTTAAGTTAGAAACAGATTCCTCTTTATTCTTTACGAGAACCAATATTTTCCACCCTGACATAATTTCCAGCTCCCTCGAATATTGAGGACTACAACTGATTTATATAATAATATTAATCGTTAAATCGAAGAAAAGGAATTAAGATTCTGATTCGAACAAATTGCCCTTGGATGTCCTGACTCAGGCTTTCAAATAGCAGGAAGAGAATCCTGAAATGTCATATTTAAATCGCGTTAAATTCGACAGAATTGATAAAAGCAGCCATAAAGGTTCAATCTGTTGGAACCCATCATTTTTACAATGTCGTTCGTCGTAGTTAAAAGACAATATCATAAAATGCATGAGGACTATGAGCTTGCTGAAACCATATTTACATAAACAAATGCAGTAAAATATTTATGCTACGATTATCCTAAGAAATCACAATCAAGCAAGTAATATCGATAACTAAACGTTCATTATTTCTCGCTTTTATGAGTTGTATTTTTAAAAGGCATTCGACTGCGGAGGTCATTTCGCACGTGGTCTCCCACCGGGAATCGATCCCGGGACCGCTTTCATCCAAGTAGAACGCGCTGCTAATATGACTATCCGGAAGCCTCTCTTTTATTTTGGCATTAAAAGCCCTCGAGTGCTCCGATCTGACTGGGCCAATCATTACAATAAATATCCAAGTTGGTAACATGTCTTCCGCAATAATTTATGTTCATCTTCGAGCTTTTCTCATACAAACCTTTTCATGCCTTGATTTAAGTTATTTTTAACCACAAGTGGTTTACCTCATCGAGACCGTATGGGCGATCTCATAAATGAATCTTGGAAAAATTCTTTTTATAATACATGTTTTTACTTTATTCTTCTTATTCCAGTTCTGTAGATGAATCCCCTTAAACACTTTAACTCCCTTCCGACAGTCTCTCCTTTTCCCGATGCTTATTTCGTTTAAGTCATTTAAATCATGAACCATTTGCCATTAGATACGGTTGACTTTATCCCTCATTATGTATCACTTCGTCTGCATAATCATAACACATCTCTGGAACTTTATTTAGAGCTCTTATTTCAGTCGAAATGCCGCTATGCCTAAAAATAAAATTTTCATTAGGGTCTTAAATTGTTTACGAATTACTGTAGCATTTAGCTACTATTTATTTGATGCCATACGTTTTTCAAACGTTCAGTACGAATAACCCTATTTTTACGCTTCCTTTTAAACCATACTTATTTTTATATACTGTATTTTTAACTATAACTTGAGGTCGAATATCCAATGCATCAGTCTTTTTACACAGTGTTTTTTATGTATGTAGGGTTACTTACTTTAGAAAAGATACCGGGAAACGAATTTCGGAAAATCTATCATTTAAGACCTTCTAGTAGCTTATTTAATTAATAAGGTGTAAGTAGCTTAAGCATCACGATATCGATTACATTCAGTCTTCTACTTATTTCAGTCACATATATTTCACTTCATCGGAGTTATCCATCCAAAACGGGACGATATAGAGAATTGATTAGAGACGGAAATTATAGTGGTAGAGAAAGAGAAATATCACTCGAAACGGTAAAGGGTTAGAATGTTCTTTAGGATATCGGTATCCCTCAGTAAATGAGCGAAATTATTCCTTTCATGATTGAAACGCTGATAATCATCGGGATAAGGTAAAAGAGGAAAAGTATTTTGGGGAATGGGAGATTCAAGAACTCTCCAATCGCTGTATGCCGGGAACCATCGGGCGCAATTCCTAAGAAAAGGATTAACCCCAGGTGCGGCGGCCAGTTTTCAGAAACACCTAATGCGCATTTTGGAGACAATGCCTTCCTCATCAAGGGAGGTTAAATGCATAATGAAAAGAAAGTGTGGAGATTGAGGTATATGTAACTGTTAGTCGTGCGAGAGGGGTTTTGGGGTGGGGTTTTTTGGTTTCACTTATGGGAAGAAGGTAGTGAACGGGGATTCCAGGATTAACTCCTTTAAGGAAGCGGTGTCCTGAAAAGACTGTAATGAAGAAGTTGGTTTGGGACCATTTCAAAGCTTTCTGCCATATTGCATGAAATTTCTTAGTAGAATTCCTAACAAATCAGACAGCGAGCCGGACGATATATATAGTATTATATATAATATACATATATATAATATATATACTTTTTATATATTTATAATATTCTTTTTTAAATTTCATTGCTAATGGAATGATGTAGAATCAAAAGTTTTAGGGAATTTTCCGATTATCATATTCTTAATTGAAAATCTTGCATCAACTGTGTTTAGTGCACTTATTGAATCATAACGAATAGTGCTTACCGCTTCGATATTATATGATTAATAATAACGATTTTATTTTGTCACATGTTATTTGGATTGAAAAGGGATTTTTGAAGATTATTCCTCGAAAATAAGAGAAAGAATCCGAGCTGTGGAGCACAGAGAAAAATATTCAATCTGTGTATGGTAAGGATACTATTGATCTGGAATAGTGGTATACAGAAAATGAGCGATAAGGAAGAACTTCCTAGGAAGGGAAGGCGATTTAAAAAGCACTTTCACGACTGGCATCCGTCGCATCCCCCGCTGTTTACTTCGTGTCTCTTTAGACCTTTCTATTCTTTCCGAGATCCTTCAGTTCTATTCACCCATTTTCCTCCCTATTCATAACTCTCACTATACGCGGAATTCAGTGAACCTCTTTTCTATACCAGCTACCTAACTAAGCTACCCCCCACCTATTGTATTATCTGCATATCTTTCTCTCCTTAGTCCCACACGTGATTTCGGGTGTTTCTTAATGTCTTCCACAAGCAGCCGTTAGTGAAAGATTTCAAAATGATTTTCAGTATATTTTGGCGAAATTCATCTTCTCAGAAATTTCACTTTCACGTTTCCGAAAACACTGTTTAGAGGTAAGTAATTTCTTCGGAAAAAACATGGTGTATGGTAACTACAGATGGCCGAACAAATCTTTGTTTCTATTTGTTTGTGAATTGCAGCATTAACTTTCTTAGTTCGGACCTTAGTCTAAGGTGCCCTTCGACCCAGACACGGGGTGTTTTGTCTGACTATTTTGTATGTGACACTTCAGCTAGTTTATGTAGAAATATTATGATTTAGTTCGTTGAAAGCTACAAAACTACTGTCCTCAAATCGCTTTCTAAATGTTTTGAGCAATTAAGCAATATATTAGCAATAAAAAAGCCTCTCTGTTAACTAGATATGTAATGAAGAAGTTTCTATGTTAGTTTGAGAAAGAGGATGATGGATTTGAAAATTGCCTAAGATTTCATTGTTTACACCTGCAACCACCAATCTGGTGCGCACAGCTGTTGGCGTAGCAATGTTACAAATCTTCGAGTAACTAACAGAACTGCAGCTGATTCTTTGTTATCCTCTTGTTAATAGGTATTCAAATCAATCAAAATCTTTTTCATTTACTGTGAATTGGAAGTAATGCAGTGACATACTCTTTTTTAACATAGAAAAGAATACGTTAATGCTTTCAAATAACTTTCGTAGCAAATGAAGCAATTATACTGAGGAAATTTTTAGAGCGAATATGGGGAAAAATTTTACGAAATTGCGCCCATCAATATCATTCAGGTTTGATCCCCAAATTTTTCTGCAAAAATTATCAAAGAGGAAAAATGTCCGTTTTCGATCCAAATGGACTTGTCTCTTCTACACTAGTAAGTTTTTGAGTCCTTACGAAAACATTTTGGAAATCTTTTCTTGGCCGCAGAAACTCCAGTACACTGTGCGCTTAGCTAGACCTCACCATAAAACCTATTGTTTCCTCCCTTCCGCTCGCTCCGAGGCCCACGGTCAGATAGAAGGGAAGGCTTCGGACTCTTCCGGTGTTGCCAAAATGTAATAGAAAGGCGGGTGGAAGGGGTAAAGACAGAAATTTGAAACCCCTCAATCTTATGCACCACGGAATACACCGTTCGATTTTTTCTTGGAGGACTGTACTAATTAAGTGAGTGGATAAATATGACAGTTTAGGTTCGGTTTCATAAATCTCGTATCTATTGTACATTGTGTATACAACCCTAGTTGGTTTATTCAAATTTAAAAACTAGGCAAATTAATTGGTTCGCTATAATTCTAATTCTTTAATCAACGAACTCAAACTTCTAATCCAAATATCAAACAGGCTTGATCACTTAGTTTTTCAATAATCTCCCTATTAATTTATAGCATAGAAAATGATAAGGATTGTTGGACGATGCTCTTGGGAATAGTAATTAATTTCAAATTCCTGCCAAGCGAAATTATTTACCATTAAACTAAATTTACAACTACATATTAGGTATTTGGGGCATAATTACCAAATATTCTACTTTGAAGATTCCTTCAATGTACAGACATGGTCCCCTTTACATATTAATTAAAGTTGCTTGCTAATCGGTGAATACTTTTAAAATACCAAATTACATTTTGGAAATGCTTGCAAAAACATCCCCAAGTTCACCTAACAAAAAAAGATGGAAATAAAGGGGTCAATTTTTGAAAGGGACACCAATAACCTCGTACACAATTTTCTAGTCAAATTCATATCAGTAAGGTTCTTGAATGTAATTCCATATTCCCCATGTTACCGTATAGTAGAGTGCAAATTGTACATACATTTTAGCATTTTCAATTTTCCGAAATAATACGAAGTTCTTCTCCAGGAGATTTAAACCCCACTGGATTTAAATAATGCCTAAAAAGTAATTTATAGTATTTGTGGAATTGTGGGGGAGTAATAGGAAACAGTTGCATTGGAATCTGTTCGTAAAGGCTTGCTCCTTTATCTTCTCCATTCGTATAAAGGCAACTCAAATCATATCATGAATAACATTCAATGAATGCAAATAAAATTCTCGAGTTATATTTATAAGTATTTACTATCCAAACCTTATAAATATTGTTCCTGGTTCATTTTCATAGAAAGAAAGATTAAATGCAAACCTATGTGCAAACGGAGGAAGGGTCGGAGGGTCTTGACCCCCTATGTTTGCTTTTAAAATCTTTGGAAAGGATAATTTCACTTCTACAAAAATAGTATTACCAATTAAATCCTACGTCTATTTTCCCCGTTGAGAATCAATGTGCAATACTGCTAGTGAAAATAAAAACTGGACATAAATGGAAGAGGAAGTTGGAAAAGGTGGTAATTTTTATTCCTTGTAATCAAGGCCCGGGAAAAGCACGAACCACGATTCACAAGAACCATGAATAGCGTCACGAATATGAAAATAAAAACTAAATAGCTATGTGACTATTTCAATAATATTAATAAATTACCGGCATTCACAGTCGTGGCGTTAAAGTAACAGAAATAACACTATGCGGAACATCTATTGGCATAGTCATTCGACTGCTTGCTTTTAATTGAAGGAACCAACTGAGAGTCAGTGATGGAATTTTGGGGTAAATATATAGTAAGGCTTGAGCATCGCGTAGTTTTCCACGTAAAGCGTAACACGCAATACGAAAATTGCTCGATGCGTGCGAGGTCTTAGATTGAAGCCACACTCGAGTTGTCTAGCTGGGCGGTTATTATAACCATTAATACAACTAATATCCGTAAGCGACCTGACGATTAGTAAGTGCATGGAGAGTTCGTAGCTATACAGGAGTATCTAGTAGTAGGAGTAATTTACTCAGTAGGCGGTGATTGTCAATTAGATATCAAAAAACAACATCCCAGGAAATATCGACACGACCATATAGAGACTCCCCTAAGCGCCTTTTGAGGCAAATTATTCTAAGCTGTCCGTTTATGCATCACGGGCGAGTAATACGAGGCAAGATACGACATACCTCCACCAGCATACGTGATTTGACAATCCTAGGATCATTACAAATTCGGATTTCTGTACTTCATTATATACATTCATAGCTGTGCGATAATTTTTCCATTTACGTAAGAAGCTATAACTTGTCATAAAGTAATGTTTATAAGGGTCAGTACGGAAATATTTCCTTTTCCTCAATTCCCTTCTCCTCGCGTTATAACAGTGAATTCCAGTTCTTGAACTCTCACATATAACTTATTATCTATACGTTGACTGATTATTTTCATATTTAATGCATTCACTAAGTTGTTTACAGTTTATTTTCACCGAAGAAGTGGTACGAATTTTAAAAGTCCCTCCACAGCCGAGGTCATTTCGCCAGTGAACCCCAAACGGGAATCGAACGCGGGACCGCTTTCACCGAAGTCGAACCCGTTGCCCACATGCCTATTTGGAGGCCTTCGGAGAAGTAGGTTGGGCTGCAGATGGATAAGAAGATCCTCATACCATCACCCTTGAATACAAAGGAATCAAATAGCCTTTTTGGGAGTTCTGATGATTCGCAAACTTGTGCGATGCGTTAGATTTCAGCTGAGAGATGGGCATCGTGACTAATGGCATGTGGAAGAGGGACTACCTCAGATATTTTGCAAGAAATAGCTTAGGTCGTAAACAAGCATACAATTCCAAAGGAATGGCAGGAAGATGAGGACGCTGCGAGGCCTTTGCAGAAATTCCGAAATCAGAAATAATTAGAGTGGAGAACTAATAGCTCCGATATAAAATTTTCATAATAAAAAGAATAATCCTAGATTTACGATTATCGTACCGTGAAAGACCAAAATCTCGACTGCAGAATAACAAGAGTGAATAAAATTTGGGGAATGCAAAATGATTGGGTGTCTCTCTTATGGATTTTGCTCTTCGGCGAAAAATGCAGGATGCTAGAGAGAAAATATGCTCGTTATTTTTATAACTAAAACCCCTACTATAATACCTTGGCTGTATCTTTTTGTTAGAAAGCCAAATGCATGTGAAACCAGTGGGGCAAGTTGAATGGATTTCTTCCTGCAGTCAGACAGTGTAGTAATTGTAATATTTATAGTGCTTTGATAAATGAGATTGTGTCACACGAGAGTCTCCACCGTGAGTCGAACTCGGGCCTAACCTTCAATAATCGAACGCGTAACATACTCGACTAACCGAACGCCCTGTCAAATAATCCAACATTTGCATTAAACAAAGGATTCAGAATCGTTCGGTTAATGTCGGTAAAATATTTCGCATGTATAACATATGTTCGAGTGATAAACAAGATCTGGAGACAAAATCATCCAACTGGGTGAATATCTTTGACCATAATGCTGCATTGAAACCCGATGAGGCCGCTGGACCTCTGGCCGAGCACTAACTCTTCACTATTGCGTATTGTATGCGTGTACTTACGAACGTCTAACTCTCCCACTTTTATTGACCATCAACCCCATAATTAGCATTTTCCCATTTCATTATCTCCCTCACTTCTTCCGTTCACCAGTTTCAACTGCACTTAAAATGCCTTTGCTCCAACCATTG
Organism: Pachydiplax longipennis; assembly: GCA_036926295.1. NCBI lineage: Eukaryota > Metazoa > Arthropoda > Insecta > Odonata > Libellulidae > Pachydiplax > Pachydiplax longipennis. Next base: position 2,600,503 of record JAVFKF010000024.1, on the reverse strand, counting down.
TCTATCCTTACTGCTAACCTGATTATCACTGCCATAGACATGATATTCTTATCATTCCCGATTTGAGGTTGAACTTTTTCGAAATTACTCAGAGGGACGCTTTTTCTTACACTCTAACGAGAAAATTGGCCTATACAAATCCCGTTACTGTAAGTGAATCGAATGCCAAGTTAAGGACTGTATTCTTAAGAAATTCTTCCCGATAAAATTTTCTGTAAGTTAGCCGTATGATAGGATGGCAGCGTTTCCTCAATGAGCTAAAATGTAAGGTTAAAAACGAATTTCTTATCGACGACTTACGTCGTTTCCATTTGAGAGCCGCAATGAATCAATTCCTGGACGAATAGGGCTTCGCGGTAATAATCTCGAACCTTTGATATTGATCACGTATTTTATACTACGCGTGGGAATTCTTTCCGATAAAATTTTCTGTGAGTTAGCCGCATGAGAAGAGCCTGTTGTTTCGCCAATCTGCTAAAATTCTCTCGAACCTTTCAGGTTGATGACGCATATTTTATCAACAGGTGATGGTAGAATGGAGAATTAATCGTAAAATATATTTGCACATTCATCCTTTTAACATTGTAGTATACGCAATCATTTTCTCGCTCCAAAGATTCATTCCATCAACGAGCGCAAGAATGAGATGGTAAGTGCCGGATTAATCATAAAACAATTGCCCATGGGCCCCGAGGATTTGGGCCCCCCCCCCCCCCCCCGATGTGCCAGCAGAATTGTGCCATCCTCTCTTCTCTGGCGACTACTTTATTAGCCTGAGGCCAAAATAAATATTTTATTTCTTCAAAGTTCTGTGAAAATGAGAAATCTCGTCACCACTACTGGATTAAGAACCGAAATAAGTTGCAGTAAAGGAAGGTGCATGAGAATAAGAACAGATTGGAGTGCGGCCGGTCGAGTTGGACCGAAGGCCTATGTGAGCACGCCTTCAACAGCAAGTGCGACCGCGTCTCTTCTACGCCGTGCTCTGCTTGTAATCAGATCCCGTTCGCTATATTTAATGTAATATTCGAGGCAGTGTTAACTAGTCTTGCATATGCTTCCTAGTCATATCATTATGGCACTAGTATCATGTCGAAAATTAAATCAAAACATATGTTTGTCGATCACTTCTCTCTCCCCCACTTCCCTTCTCGTTGTAATGATTTCATCCGGTAATTCCGGTTGTAATGACTTTACGAATTTATCGTGAATTATACCACGATGTCGCTTCAAAATATGATATATGAGCTTCTCCGTGGCAGACCGCTTACTGGGAAATTACGATAAAAATCTGTTGCACGTCTCAAAGAAGATGGCGTTGCTACGTGCTTATCGCAATGAAACACGGAGCAATATCTATAATTTTCTTACTCGAGGCTCTTGATTTCTTACAAAATATCCTTATAGTGAGCTTAAGGTATTTTAAGCGCAATTATAGTTCGTTCAAATCATTTTTATAAACAACTCTAATAAAAAAATTCGTCCAAAAACTCCTGAGACATTAAGTATTATAATTTTTTAAAATTACCTATTTTACGTAAGAATGAAACGATTCCACAATAAATATACATATATGTCTTCAAGTCGCTTTTCGGCGTGTGACAAGGGGTGGAAGCATTATGATTTTTATTTGATAATCTTTCTCGGATCATTCGCGGAGAAAATAAGGTCAAATAATCTATATCCCTAATCTTCCTCGCAGTGTCGGAACGGCCTATTAATCAAAGAGGACCGATACCTACGGTACGCTTCCTCTGACTTATTCATTAAAATAAACCTTAGCTAAAAACTTGTAAAGATTCCTGTCCCGAAGCATTCAAGTGACCCTCAGAAATTCGAGGTAGCGTATGACATTCGGATAGCCATGTGGGCAGCACGTTCGACGTCGGTTAAGGCGGTCCAGAGATCGCTTCCCGGTGGGAGGCCACGTGCTAAACGACCTCAGGTGTCTTAACAACGATTTTTGACGATACTACTTCCATATGACGTTTGAAAAGAAATTATACCCGAAGGATGGGTTCCTTAAACTGTAACACGTTCTTCGACAAGAGAAATGGGATGTCGCATTTTAAACCCCTCTTATTTGAGGTTTCCATTGCATAATTGGATGCGCCGTTTTCTCATCTGGAGAGTCATCTTTTAACGTGTGTCTACGTATTAGAATTCGCATCTCCAATGGATTATCATCACTTATCGTGGTAGTATGTCGTGTGTATAATTACGTATTTCTAAAAAAATAAAAAGAAACCATCCCGCTGGTGAACTTGCTGCTTCAATTACACGATTCCAACGACTGTTAGTTCTGATCTTTTTCAGATTTTAATCCTATATCAGATTTTCATTTGAAAGGCTTGTCGAATGAACACGAGACAAATCACATAAGAAAATATTCAGTCAATATCCATATTTTCATCGTCGGTAGTATAATTTTCTCGATGGAGAATAAAGGGGCACTAGAGATAAAAATAGGATTGGTAAGTTCAATAGTACAAAGTTTTCCCAGACATATATCTTGAAAACCTATATGGACACTTTTATTAAAATTTAGAGTACATCTTATTTTGACTAATTCTACTTTGTTCCTTATCGCATTTCAAAAAATGCGTGGATATTCTTCTCAGGAAGTTCTGTTTCATTTTCTGAATACCGTAAAATAATAATTTCTTTTCAATTTTTTTCTTTCTGTTTCAATCTCCTTTTAAAGAATCATCAAAATGGAACGGTGGCGATTTGGAATCTTAACGTCATAGGACAAAAACAGTCGGAGCAAATATGACGAAAAAAACAAGGAGCGATTATCTCTATCTTACAAAAAGGAATTAGTCGAGAGAGCATCCTATTCTTATTGAAAAATGAGTCATACAACCATCGGACACGCAATTAGTAAGAAAGACGGAAACTTTAATTTACTCGTTGAGAATAAACGGGCTCTTCAACTAGTGTCGAATATTTACACAAAGGTTAATGTGGTTTTATCATTCGAGTTAAAACAAAATCGTCCGCGAAAAAGAAACAACGCAAAAAAGACGAATTCCAACAATATCACTATTCAATTTCGACTTAACGATTCTCTGGATGGCATTAGAATCTTTTGCAAAAATTACCACCATTACTCTAAAATTAAAGGAATTCAATATGACTCGTAAAATATACAAAAATATAATAATATAATCATATCATGCCGATACCTTTCGTATTCGCTCCAGTGACCACCATGCACCAAATTAAACACCAAGATGCAGCTGCTAAATATAATGCAACCCTCACTCTCGATTTCTAAATCTTATTGCTTATTGGCCTATTATCACAGATAGCTCCAAACGACAATTCAGATTTAATGTCACAAGGGCAAGAGTAAGGAGTAAGACAAATCTCCATTCAAACGAATCCGTCCGAGGAAAGCCCCTTCGCTCCCCGTCCCTCACAGCAACCTGCCTATATAAACAGTGCGAATTCTCGTCCTCTCTCATTTCGCGAAAGACAGTCAGAGTCGCCGCAACATTCTGAGAGCAGGCCTTCTTCTCATAACGAAGATATTGCCACGTCTACCTCCTGAAGCCACTTCCATCATTGCTGCGACGCCGCATTATTCCGAACTGCTCGTGTCGATCAAAAGGCCTGCTGTTTTCCGGAAGATGGACCAGCAGTATCTCCATGATTGGGGGACACCGCAGAGGAAGAATGTCCTTAGATTTCGGGGCAAAAAGCTAGCAGAACCTTCTCGAAACCGACGCGAAACGTCTCAAACTAGAATCATCATGACAGTCGCTCGAACCTTAAAAGTTTACTTCACTGCTCGCAAACCGTGATGGACGTTGGGTCTTCGAGACAACGTCGTGCAGAACCAAGGCAGTTACCAAGGTCCTCAGCAAAGGTGACTTGGAGCATAATTGGAAGAACCTCCGGCGAAGACATCAAGGGAGAGATCATATCAGCAGGAACGAGAAAATGAAGAAAGTGAGTGCAGTGTCAAAGTGTTTGTGATTTAATGGTCATTTTAGTGAAATAGTGAAAGTGACTTCAAGAGGAGGTTCAGTACGCCGATGGATCGCAGAGATCTGCCGACGATGGAGGATGTCCGCAGCAAAGGTAAGGAGTCCACGCCTTTCAGGCGAGAGGGTGGCAGGTTTCTTTAGAAACGGGCCCAACCAACGGGCGTTAGAGTACAGGTCTGCATTAGAGTTTGGGGGGAGTGGGGAAATTAAGTGAAGTAGGACCCACTTGATGGGTTTTAGTGAATTGGGGGGATGGGGAAATTAAGGTGATTAGGCACTACACACACTGATACAGACCGGCTTTTTAGCCATTAGAGAATAAAACTTAATTAGTCTTCTAAAAGTCTTCCTCTTCTATCTTTTCCGTGGCTATGGTTTTCATGCCGTAGCCACACCATGGTTGTATAGGGCTGGTTGATTGCAATTGATGACGCGAGCTTCCCCCGAAATATTTTCCAATTGCACTTGGCTGGCGATACCCCTCCATTTTAAAAGGGGAAACGAGCTGAGCACGGTACGTCTTTGCGTGGCTCGGAAACCCGTGCTATTTTACTCTAAATTCTCTCTTTAAACTAAATTAGCAATAATCCTTAGATATATCAAAGTGCTTCATAAATTTTGATTCGTTTGGTCAGTTGCATTTGCCAAGTGATCGTAATTTATGCATACATTTAATTCGCTTATTTTATTTGTGAGACCTCCTGATTTCATTAACTATATCCATTTTATTTTACAGGATCGAGTAGGATCTGCAAACACAATGATCGAGAAGATGGGATTGTCTGAAGAATCGCTTCCGGGAAGAATTAACTTCACTTATGGAATCCAGGTATTTGAGGATCATAATTTCCACTTTCAATAAGATTTCTATATAGATTCAGTTCCACGATATTGATCTCTAATCGTGCATTAACTATTTGTTATTTTAACATTTATTTAAACTGCTTATATTTTTAATATTGTTAAATGTCTTTCAGCCTCTTCTTATCAAACTAATAAAGTAGGAGTAAAACATAGTACAACTCGCATTTGTTGGAAATAATCCTCGGTAACTGTAATTGCAAGATTTCTTATTTGAAAGATATTTCTTTTCCTACTAACGTGTCAATCGTATCGGTTAAATTTAAATCCCTTGCATAAGCAGCCTTATCTGCTTTAGAATTTTTTAATTGCAATCTTTAAAAGCATGTGCTGTGGTGGAAATTACTTGCAAAATCAAACCCATCGTGCTTTCAAATGCGCAGTTAATTTGAAATTTTCATTAGCATGGCAACCAGAGAATATCAAAATATTTTTCAATTCTTTAATGAAGTTCTGAAATAATTTAATCCACTGGATCAGCAGTATTTCATGCAAGTTTTTTTTTCTTTCAGCAATTTTGGGAGTGCAGATATCAAAGTGGATAGCTCATCGGACTTTGAAAGTGGTTAAATGTCTGATTCCTCGTGGGAGACCATACATGGAAAAATTACCTCAGCTGCAGAAATACTTTGAATATTCTACTATTGCTAGAGGAATTCCTTCAGGCTGAACTACCTTAACCAACAACAAAGGTTTTCTGCTGAAGTTGTACATACAAGCAGTAACGAAATAAAATATTTTGATTTGGATGAAAAATGCTTTAGTTAGTCTTTTAACAGTGTCCTTTCGGATAGTGACCAAAGTGCGACACTTTTGTCACAGATTTTTTGTAAGAATTCTCTCTAAAATTAATTTCAGCTGAATCGAGTTGGAAGGCCTTACCTCTAAGAAAGACTCGTCAAAAATAAAAGTGAAGAGATATAAAATCTGGTAGTTTGATGAAAGGGAATAATCTGTTTAGCATGAACTTGATTAATTAAATCGCAAACGGTTGTTTCAGGGAAATTATTAATTTCATTCAATTTTAGAAAACTTGGTAATATAAGTCCGAGATTATCTATTGAATAAATAAAACATTTCTATTCATATAATCTAAGAGTTATCTCCTCGATGAATTCAAAATATTCGAAATAAACAAAATCGAGAATCCCATCAAACTCTTTCTTGTCACTCTATGAAAAGATCTTTCCGTGGTATGAGCTTATTCCATTTTTGGAGGTTGCAAGGTTTTAAGTTTGCAGTACATTCCTAATTTTGCAAAACTGCAAGCCAATGAGATTTTTTGAGACTGAAGGTCCTATTTCCTGATGCGGCTTGCCTGGCCTCAGATTTAGTTATTACCATATCCAACTTTAGCAATTATTGTGATCTCAATTGTGCATGAATCTAAATATACTTTGTATTAATCTGCAATTATATATATATATACAAAAGATAATATAAACTTTTTGAAAAATAAGATTAGAATTTAACATTTGATTTTAAAATATTGAATGTATATTCTAAAATATTGACTTCTGGACCCTGTAAGAGAGATGGAAATTGCATGAGAGCAATCTCTACTCTGGTTTACTAATTTTTCTACTACTTGACTCACTCTGAATGCAGACAAGTATTTCCTAGCGATACAAAGCACAGAATTCCATTTCAGAAAAAGTACATTATGAGCTTCATTAATCGCAATGATTTTCCTCACTGCAAGTATTTTTTCAGTTTCTCAAACTCTCTAGCATCTTTTCTTAGATCATGTATTTATACCCTTGGATTCATCTTTATGTACAGTGAAGCAACCACAGTTTTTTGCTTATGAAAATTGGTGGCAGGCAGTATTGGGATTCTAAAATATTAGAAATAGAATCTTATATAATTTATATATTTACTTATTTTTCATACAGGTATATATGATATTCAACCACCCAATGCAGTCATTAATACATATCCCCTTATTACATTCATTGATTAATTTATTCAAAATACTGAAATGAAAGGAAAGTTCCAGAATCCAACATGGGAAGTAAAATTGTAGCTGCAACAAGTGGATCTTAGTACCTTCAATAATAAAATTCTATTATTATATAGTTGAATGGATTTAAGAACCGAATCAGCAAACTTGTGAAATTCTTAGAACTATTTTGCACAAGCTGGCTGATTCCCACCACTGGTAAAGTTCATCTTGAGAGTCCTTCCTGGAGTTGTTCCTGGGCTACATAGAGGCTTGCAAAGGCATGTGGAATTATTATTAATTAAGCATCATGAGCTTGGTTCATATTTTACCACATACTTCATGTAAATTATAAAAATGCGCTCTTATAATTTTCCTTCACCTCTTTGAATGCAATGAAAGCTACAGACTTTTAAATTCCCGCTAATATAATCTGATCATCCTTGTAAATGCAATTTGCTCTTATTTAAAATGATGTTTCACAATGTATACATGAAGATCATCTGCTAAAATTCAATGAAATGGAGAGAGAAAATCAATAGACTATATTTTTCAATAATGTCAACCTTATTTATGAGTTTGACCTAACAATATTCACAACTCTAGCATATGCTGCAATAAATGACATGGCAATCGCAGTGATGAAAAAATAATTAAGAGTGTTTTCTATGTGCTGTTCATAGAATCTCTCCAATAAATTCAAAGGCTTAGTATTTCTGAATAAAAGTGCACATCTTTAAAATCTATCAAATATCCTTTTCATGTTAAGTCTTTTCTTATTAGAGTTTACTTATTTTGAAAGACTATTTTTGCTGCTCAATGATGAAGACTGATACCCAGCCTTAATGATAATAATCCAAGGATATCAACAATACAATTACTTGTCATAGAAATAAGTCAAAATGTTAGGGTAAGTCAAAATATTCCTTTAAAAATGAAGACAAAATAATGTAAGGGATAATGAAGTTATAAAGGAGACTTGCCATCAGAACATAAGTTAACCATAAAATGATTTTCCTTTCAAAACAATCATTGACAGAACATTGAAACTTAACAAGAAGGTAATACTTGTCATAGTGCTTGAATACATTATGAATGAGAGATATTTTCACATTATATGGGAGTTAATTGATTTAAAGTGACATTCCCATATGTTTGGGTCCTATTGCTGATTTTTGTGCTCAGGGAAGATTTATGTAGATCATGATGTAGTCTAGTTGCATGACTATAAACATAACATAAAATGCAAGACTTGAACAAGAAAATTAAGAAGTGTGACTTAATTCTTTCCGATTCGAATTTGGCCGCATTTTTAATAATAAAGTCGTCTGCGAAAAAGGAACAACGCAGAAAAGACGAATTCCATTTCGACTTCTCTGGATGGCATATATCCCTATTGGGAAATTCCAATATTCGGGGCCTTCTGCTATAAAACCCATGACAGCTACAATCAGTTTGAATTTTCAGGTGGTATCACAATAGGACCAGAATGTTGCTTAAGTCAATGGCACTTGTGTATATCTGTATATATGAAAATCAACTGCTGTCCATTACTATCCCTAAAACTCAAAAATGGCTCGAATAATATTAATCTCTTTTTTTTGTTTAATTTGCTCTATTGCAGGTGTGGTTTATACAATGAAAGAAACTCCAAAAGAACAGACAAAAAATGGAAAAGTCAAAATTGGGAATTGCAACTTCAAATTACCTTCAAAAGATGGCATTCGTGGCAGACCTATCATCTTACTGTAACAAAACTCTCATTCTTTCTATGTGGTTGTGTAAAATGTATTACATTTCAAATCGTTTTTTCCTATCAAAAAGTAGGGCATTTGAAGACAAATGTTAGAGCGACTCTTGAACATTTACCCATATTGACTTGACTCGAGGACTTTCTTTGAGGTTATCAATATGTTATCACACTGAGTAAAGTGGTCTCTGCATACAATCTCTTTGGTAGTAAATGGGCGTAATAAAAAAACACATTCCTTATACAGCTTTTGGATTGATTTTTGCACAGAAGTTGACAATCAATGGATAATGGAATAATAAGATGTTTAATACAATGAACTTCATGACCAGTTCAATTCTTAGTAATAATTTCTTTCATTATAATGAGGAAAAGCAAGGGAGATTTAAATCAGAAATAAATAGTAAATGTTTGTGAGCATGGCTGGCAGTGGCATAATTGAATCACAAACCAATTCAGAACACTTCTAACTTTTTTAAAAAACCAGATAATCATACATACCTAATGAACGACCCAGAGAACTTCTACCAACATCATCTGTGCTCATAAAATTGATAACATTTGGTTTTAGCTATTGGAAATTTTGATTTCCTCCAATAAATTACAATATGTGAAAATGAAAATAAATTTTATTCCATTCCATCTTGCAACAGTACATGAAACAACAGAAAAAATAGATATTTGAATGAAAATTAGTTACCCCATAGGTAAGACCCGTTTGGGGGTTACCACCAAATAGAAATAAACATGAGGCAGGCATCTGGCACAAATAGAATAACTAACTTACAAAAAAGGTGTGTTCTTTACATTTTACACGAAATAATAACCATCAATTTTCAGAAATTACAATACATACATAGTAATTGTAAGAAAATTTTACTATACCCCTCAAATAAAACAGTCACTTGCAAAAAAAAGTTACTAATTCCAGGGGAAATTCATCCAACAAGAGGTTTGGTAGAGTTCAAATGGTTTGATAGAGAACAGCAAGTGAGAAGCACCGACAACAGCAATACATACATGAATTTAGCAACCATAAATGTAAAATTGTATGTTAGTTCCAGATTTTCTGATAAAACACGATAGTTTGTGGCAATTCCTTCGTTCTCGGTCGACCAGTTGGTTACTTTGAGCAGGATCAACGACCTTTTTTAAAAGCATAACCCATTCGCTCACCTTCTCTCTTTTCTCACCCAACATATCCTTTCCATCTATGACTGCCTCCAGAGAAGCTACTCATTTATCCAATTTAGGTGATGTCTCAGTCAAACATGCTTAAAATTCAGATTTACTCACTTATGATTCCATCATGTCATAATAACGAGAAGCTATTACCATTGACGGTTAGAGTGGCTAATATTTAGTCAGCATAAAAATTAATACTTTCTGCAAACTTCTCAATTATTCTGAAAAATGCAGAATATAACTACTATGGCTTACTTACATTTTCAGAAATTTCCTTTTGATGCATCAGTTCATTCCTAGGATATCCGAAATTGTATACAATAGAGATGTCCACTAATTTAAAACAACCTTCTTTAATTCTGTAAGAACGTACGAGTGCCTGACTATTCCAGTACCTAAACAATCTTCTTACTACCAATTTATTTTGGAAATAGATTTGGAGCTATTGATGACCGTAGTATTACCATCTCTGCAATCCAATGGTTTGCTCTGAACCTTACGTAACTTTAGGGCTATAATTTATCGGTAATCGACGCATCAACTTTAATTTACTGTGACATTGAGTCATCGTAGTGTTAACAAATCTGTTATTACGTTTAAAATTCATATTTTAAAGTCATTATAACAGAAACTTTAGTCGATTCAGTAATATAATCTTCAACGTTCAATTTATTTCATATCATAGATGTAAGAGAAGTTGAACAATTTGGTTCTCATAAGCATAGAGAATAAAATGTTCGACAGCATTTCTCCAGTTGCTTGTTCATTTCTCAAGTTTTTGCAAACTATGAAATTGATAGCTGTATCTAGAAACATAGAAATGAAGTATAGAAAACAATAGTTATAAACAACGCAAACAGTTATTGATGAGGAGCTCGATTAATATTAATTAACGATGGTCAGCATTACCTACTTTTTATTTTAGTTTATGTAATTGACTCAAAAGAAGAGGATAGAGATGAAAAGTCTAATAAGATGCACCAAAACATTCTGAACTTTATATTACCATTCAAATTTTCCAAAGGTCCAAATCCAAGAAAAATTATCTTTCTTGCATTACTATTTTAAGATATAATTCGAAACATTGTCACAAAGTTTGTTGAGAATTATGATGTCTCTAAGATAAAGGATGCTAATATTGTCCTTGGAGTAATGAATTACATATAGACCTAAGAATATTTTAACAGTTAAGGTATGAATCATGAGAATTAGAGGAATATTCTCATGTAAATCTGGTTATCATCCATTGGTTTCTATTTTTGACATATTCTTCTATTATTCATTTTACCCATCATTCAGAATTATTGATCTTTTAATTTTTATCCATATTATACACCATTCAAACGATTCGGGTTACATGCTTACTCGATGCATTCAGAAATCAAAGCACCGACCAAATATTGATCAAGAATAATTATTATCCCTTTTCCTTAGTGCATAATTCTGAAGATCTTTTTAGTATAACTATGGGAATTCCGGATATTGAGTTAACGTTTAATTTAATGGCATCTTATAGATTTTCATCACACCTCTATTTTCTGTGACACGTTTGAGGACTGAATAAATATACATCTCTTTATTCCGTCAAAAGATGATACTACAAGGTAGTGTCCAATTCTAGGCAGTTGTTTCTATTGGACAAGAACCTTAAGCATAGCAGTTAGTTATTACTCGAAATAGCCAACTAAAAGATGGGAAATGTCCTTTCGAACCAGGCGTTAACTTGTAAACCTGCAATATGCAAGCACAGAACACCTGGAATTTATATGCAATATGCAAATCAGTCTATCAAAGGTTTGAATTTGACATACTGAGCAGTTGGTTTCTTAACCATCTAAAAATAAATTTCTTCCAGAAGTCCTGAGAGGTCGTCAACTTCAAAAATAGAGAGTAGTATGTCTTCATTCCCTGAGGGAATACCCACAGCGTAGATTACAAATCTTGGTTCAACAAATTCCCACCTTACTTTTGTCGGTCATCACCACCATACCCTAACCTGCTCAAAAGGGGTGCAGTCGGGAATCCTCATTTGCCCTTTCCAACATTTGCTACTCCAGAAAGATATGACCTGCACCCATCGTCAGTTCTATGGTTCCTTTGAGAAAACAGACAATATCTATAAATGGACAAAATAAAGGTAAAAGAAATAACAAAAGGGATGAATAGAGGATACTTCTAAGGCCAGGGTGAAGTCCTCCCTTCTCTCTGGAAGTATGGTTGCAGTATGGGGCAAGAGAGAGATTTAGCATCAGATAAAGATTTGGACAGCATAATTTTGCAAGGAAAATGAACTTGATTTAACTAAAGTGATAGTTTAGGCACTGGCAGTGAAGAATATTTTCAGAAAATTTTTACGAGTGTTGGTGTTATTTTCTTCGAAAAATTAATTTAATTCGATACACAAACAAGCTTTTTGTAGCCCTCAGCCTCTAAAATTAAAGGTACTATTCTTCTAATACTTATGTTATTTTCTAAAATATTATATTAGCGATTTGAATTTGAAACAATTACCTTAGATATTAGTGTGTTAGCACACCAATTAATATATTACCTTATATAATTTATGATTTGGTAGTGTTTAAAATGATTATACTGTGTAATGTTATTATCTGATGTAGTTGATTCTAATTTACTCGTTTGGATGTAATTTTCAGAGTTCTTTTCCAGTTTAACTAAGAACGATCCTTTTTCAGTATACTCGTCCAGATAACGTTTCTTTTCATCTTATCTTTCCTTTGTTGGTTTTGCAGTTTTTTCACGCTCCCCTTCTCGAGAGCATTTTTCTGCAAAATAAATTACTTGAAATACAGCTGATTGTGATCTTATCCCTTACTACTATTTATCTCCTTCATATGTTGCAGAGTTTTTGTCATATTTCGATTTGATTCAGAGTAGGTAGTTTCCTTTAAATATCCTTAAAAGTTCGTCCTGTGGACATCAAGAGCATAAAAAACATAATCCTTTTCAATCTTGCTAAGCTATCATTTTTATCAGGGGAAAATTGAGGCAGCTAAAGTAAGTTAACCCAATACCTCAAGAAAAGAGTGTGTTACGCATTAATTTCAGGCCAAAATAAGGAAATCCAACTTTCATTCATTTTTTAATACTATACTGCTGACATAGTAAAGAGCCACAGTAAATCTTAACAAGATTTCTAGATAATAATAACGATACAAAAGCATTCAACTCATTTCACACAGTTTAAAAAGGTGCCGTCGTAGTGCTCCTCCTTCCAAGAGCCAATAGAATACGTGGAAAACTCTAAACTCGCTCTCATTGAGCTTCTAACGGGGGCTGCAGCTTAGGAGGCAAGTTCTCTTTGGAACTAGCTGTACAGAGCTAACAAAATTTTATCTCCAAAAAATCTATCAACATTATCGTTTACCGATATCCATGACTTGGCCCACTGTAAAAATTTATGACGATGTTTCTCATTTATTATCTCTTCTGAAAAAAAAGATGAAAAATCTTTGGGACCATAAAAACCAAAGATCGATTAAAAATAGTTAAGCTAAGTTTAATTAAACGGGTATTGCCTCCACTTAAGTGTCAGCACTATCAGTGAGTTTGCATGTTACCACTCATTACAAAAGATAATTTCAAAACATTAAACATATACTGGCGTTGTGATGGGACCAATTTTAGACTCACAAATGAAAGATAAGAGTGCTCAAATCTATTTTTCAAACAAATTATTCTGGTAATCCTTTTTTCTGATACCAATCCATATCACTACTAGAGAGAGTGTGTTGTCCACTATCACTTTTTAATAAATATGCTGAAGAAATAGTAAAAGAGGCATGGGAAGAATCTAATATAGGAGTGAACTTGGGGGAAAAGATGTTAACGTCAGTTAGATTTGCATTAGAAAAGCTCTTATAAGCAATTCTGAAAAAGGATTAAAGAGGCCAGCCCAAATGTTAAATGATGGAGCGAGAGATTTTGGGATGGGAATCAACCTATAAAATCACAAAAGTCATGAGGTTTGCCAAAGGTTCGAAATCTAGACTTTAAATGAGGGAAATACTGGATGAGGAGGAACAGTTTTCTTATTTGAGGAGTGTTCTCACAGGAGGAGATGGAAAAAGTACTGAAGAACGAGAATATGGATATCAAAAGAAGCTTTCATGAGAGAAAAGAAAATTAATGACAATGGTCCTTGATTAAGATTTGAGGAAGAGATTGGTAAGAAGGCTCATATTTGTTTTTCTATTTATCTATATTTGTTGATATTTTCAACAGAGATTTATTTGGTTTTACTGCATTTAAATACACTAAACTCCAGCAAGCTAAACTATCATTTCATTTTGATTGAACAAGGCCAAAATAAAATCTTCTCTGAAATTGTACAAATGTAATTTTTGATAAATTCTCCATCAGTGATAGGACAATGACAATGTTATTTAGAACAAATCACGGCATTACATACTAAATTCTAGAACAGTTATGGATATTAGAAAGATTATACAAAATGAATGAATTTTCCTAACTTGATTGAAGTCCATTCTATTGAAACGAATGACATTAAAACTCCAAATTCTATTTAATGTCGCCCCCTATCTGCTCCCAGCCTGTGGAATTTTGAATGGTATCATCAGCAAAAGATGTTGAACAGCCAATAGATGAATGTAAACATAACGTCAATTAACTAATTAAAATTATGCACTTCCTATTACTGCAACCAGAACTCAACTCAGCCTGAAGTGCTGCTTCATGTCCACATAACTATAAGTTTTACCACATCCGTAACATGCATTCTCTTCCTTCCCAGGAGCATTAGCAATTCTTCTGTGTCACTTTCTCTTCCATCTTCAGAGAGGAATTAATGCTTACCTTGTTCCATCTCCGTAATTCCTGAAACTGTTTAATTAAAATTTTGATGAAATTAATTCAAAAACGTGCCCTATACATAAAGCAAGATTAAAATAATCCATAATATACTGAAAGTAAAACGTCGATTGAAGCAGTGGAATGGATGCTACAAATGAGGAAGCAGAGGGGACAAGAGCATCTCGATGTGCAAATCCCGATAGAAATGGGAGTAAATATGAATGCAATTGACAAGAATCAGCCTGCACCAGAAGTGTCCATCCAAGGGGACATTTAATGTTTGAGGTACCTAACTCCTTCGAGTGAGCGTCATAACATGTGATCATACTGGACTACATGGGGAATGTTTTGCAGATATGGATTATCAGGAAATATTTCTTTATTAAACATAACCTGTTTGATTTCTCTATTTTCTGTGTCATGGCTGTTTTTATATTGTTTAACAATATCGTACATACCTTCTTCCAACTTCATTTTTTATTTCCTTCGACGCATTCTACATCAGTAAAACTGATCTTACATAGATCGCCTAATTCTCGTCCGTTCCTATGAGTTTTCAAACAGTGGTAGATAAAGAATCCTCCTTCAGAGTAAACTTTGAGGAACCACTGAGGAAATCAATGCGCTTGCAATGTAGTTTGCAATCAATATCAATGCCAAGAAAGATGAAAACAATGCAAGAAAATCGCTAACAAATTGTCTGATAGAAAGACAACATGCGACATGTATGAGCTTTTATTTTAGAACTGTATTTAACTTCTCAGAAATGTTGGGATAATGGTTTAGCATGTAAATGAAAATAATTACATAGAGAATTATGTTAAGACTTTACCTTAAATTCTAGAACGAAAATTGTTACTTTTATAGTGCTAATCTAAATTACCTTTCTCATAAGCAAATGGGTTATATTTAGGATTATATTAACAGGGACAAGATGGTCTATTCTAGGTAATTCAGCCATTTCCATAATTTGTCAAACATTTTTTAAGGAGAGAGTAAGGATCTTAATATTTCCTGTTAGAGATCATGGAGTGGTCCTTTTAGCTGAGAGTTTATGATTTTGTAGATGAATGTCATCTTTGCAGCCGTTGCTTTGATGGTGGAAAGAAGACTTTATAGAGAGAAATGAGGATAATTTTTAAAAACAATCCACTGTTCAGGAGATAAATTGTAAGAAAGTAAGAAGCTTTACCAAAGGTAAGGCTTCCCATGAGCAGAATGAAATACACCACGTATACATTTGATGGCTTTTGCAATGAAAAAGCCTTACCAGCATGTTACTGTAACAGATATTGTAATAGCTTAAGGGAAATAGTTGGGCAGACAGGGAAAATTCCTAGAATTCGTTCTTGCAAACTGGTGCCTACTAGCTAATTCTCTCAACTGGCACTATTTTCTACCGTTTGTAGTTGATTTCGAGAATTCTCAATCACCAAAACTTAAACTGCGTCTAAGGCTTCTATTGGAAATCCTTTCAGATTATTGATAACGTTCTGGATATTATCAAATGAAACGAAATGATGCTCTTTTCAGTGATTTTGAATCAAAGGAAAAAATAATTAATTGAATAGGACTTACAATTACAATTACCTACCTTTATCGTTTTCGTAGCAATAAATATACTCCTCACTAAACTCTTAAAATTAACTCCAATTTATAAAGTGCACCAGGTATGTTCTGCAATATATTAAATAAATTATGCGAAACCTAACGATATCTTGTACTTGTATAGTTATCCGAATAAGAAAATTATAAACGCCTTGCGGAGTTCAACAAACAGTAGCGAGATAAATCTGTGAAAAACACCTATATCAGAGAGATGTAAAATGCATAAAATAACCTTTCAAACAAATCCCTGCGAATCTAATATAAACTTATAAAGAATCAGCTACACTTAAAAAACAGCAGGTAATGATTTTCTTTCAACAAATAAACTTCTGAACATATTATTATTTACGCAAATATTAATATAATCAAAACCCAAACATGGTTATTTATAAACTTTTGATGCGGTAAAGTGGAAATAAAATACCTCCGAAGATCACACACTGAAGTAAGTCGAGAGTTAGCGGAATCACAAGGCCTACA
This sequence comes from Pachydiplax longipennis, assembly GCA_036926295.1. Lineage (NCBI taxonomy): Eukaryota > Metazoa > Arthropoda > Insecta > Odonata > Libellulidae > Pachydiplax > Pachydiplax longipennis. Next base: position 2,583,852 of record JAVFKF010000024.1, on the reverse strand, counting down.
GTAGAAACATCAAACAATTAAAGCGAGCTGTGATGGGTTTTTGTTTGAATGGAAATAACTTTTTCTTTGAATATGGTAAACATCTCGAACTAACGTCAGCCGTGTTTGAAAGATGTGATATGTCAAATTATGAGAGGTTTATGATAAGCTGAATGATATGCATAGTATATCTGCGATTAAATCTAGCTACCGAGTGATTTTTATGTTATTTAGGAGACAGGTGGAGTTTTACTGAATTGTAGCCAAGTTATTCATAGCTAATTGATTACATAAGCGTGTATTCTAGGACATGTCTTTCATAATCAGTCTCTGTAAAAGTTTTTATTCTCATCACAAGTAAATCAAGTATATCGCATAATCATATGGTTGTGTAACCATTTCACCTTTTGGTCGAGCAATTTACGCGCCTCAATATGATTCTTTCTTTTTCCAGTAATCTTTTTGACTTCCTTTTGTGGCATCTTCGCAGAATCCAATAGCTCCGAGAGACTTGTTGAAATAGGTAAAAACGTAAACTGTTTATTTCACAGCTTGCCTCCTTTAGCCTTCTTTTCTCTTCCGACACGATGATCGCACAAACTTAAAAATTAACCACTTGGGAAAAATCTCCACAACACCGTTCGATAAGTTACGACGCCACTCCACTTCTATACTCCGAGAATCCAAATACAAACTAAATAAGAACTCTAATCCTGAATTCCCAAGATTGAAGCCCACAACGTTTGCTCAGAGGTCTCATGGCTGCATACCACATGAGATGAAGTATTACATCTTCCAATCAGGCGAAATTTCTGCTGTATTAAACAAGTAATTGAACTAATTTGATTGTATTGAATTTCAATTAAACTCAATCCATATCAGCAACTGAAAGAACCAGATCTCTTACTCTGATCATAAGTTATGACCCTTCGAAATAACCCATGTTCGCCGTATTTCGCGAAAATTACGAATTGGAGAAGTACTAACTCGACAAAAGTTGTTTCTGAGCTGCAACATTGCTGTAAGGGTGGCTTAATTGAAGTTAAGCATTTTTAAAACCGAAAAATATAGGTTTTCTTTTAGATTTTCCATGATACGGCCTATTTCTTCTTCACACTTATCACTGAAAGCAGGCATCTGCGGGTAGTATTGCGAAATTTTGGGGGGTGGAAAAAAACAACAAACTTAAAAATCCATAAATCTCTTTGCTATAAAGATAAAAATCCTCATCCTTTCACAAAAAATATATTTACACTATTCTTCAAATCTCATACTTAGAATGTTAGTTTAGTTAGTGAGTTTCTCTTACAGAATGAGATTTAGAAGGCAATGGATTTTCTGCTTGCATAATTCGAAAATGTTGGTTCAAAGAATCTTATACATTTTATAAGAGACGTTCAAACGAAATAATATAAAAATGGAAGTTTACTGATACAGAAAGTAAGGTATAAAGATATTTCTTCGTTCATTTTGTGTCGAATGAAGGAACGCTTTGCTCACAACGGAGTGATAAATATAAAATAAGAAAATCGTCTTTCTACGCGAAAGTGTGGAGATATAATTTGTATCAATTTAATTTACACGCCGTCAACACGCACTGTCAAATAAAGGTGGAACGGATAATAGTGTGTTATTTATGAATTTTTATTTCCCCGTAGAAAATCAACGGGTAATGCATCGAGATAAGTGGACTTGCAATAAGGGAAATGCTTCTCATGACTGACAGCGCCAAAAAATGCACACACAAGAAAAATGAAAAACTCCCGAGATAGTGTCTCATTGGAGAATGCACACAGACTCAAGGCCAATAGAATAATCTATCTAATAATAATCTGATCTGATGAAGGGATTCTGAAAGTGGTCCATGTGGTAGCCTCCCCGTTAGCAGAGATACCGCTTTCGATTCCGGGTTCCGTCAGACTTTTCGTCAAGTCCGTTCTCCTTGGGATTTTTCCTAGATGCACGTCAAAGTTACTCTTTCCTTTATGAAATGCATTTGTTGTAGACTTGGCGTGCAAACGTTAGCAGCCTCCTAGTGTGGTGCCGGGCACCATTTAAATGCACCGGAGAACTCGGTGACGTTGGTCAGTAGTGAGAGTAGGGTCATCATTAAGCATTCCAATCGAAGTTTGATGATCTAAAGGAGAGTTTGTTTTACAGATAATCACGAGATATTGGAGTTTGAATGTGGAGGAAGGAGAGCAACTGATAGTGAAACCAGCTAAGAGAGGGTGACTCACTACAAATGCAAATGACAGAAATTCATAGGACTGTATGACTCATTGTTGGGTACAAAATTGGGAAATGTGATTTGATAATGATAAAATTGTGAAATATTTGTTTTTCTTATCACTTTTTAACACTAGTGTGATGAGTGCTAATGAAAAGATGAAGTGCCAGCAGTGGAGAGGCTAACATCTGAGGATGCATTATGTCTGCATAGGACAGCCACATCCCAGGAGATGCTGCAGATTGTAAAGAGCATGGCAGAGTCTGTTAAGGGTAGAGTAGATGGTTACAGGCACAATCTTTAAAAATCAATCCCTTGAAAACAAATTCTTTGAATGACAAATCCTAAGAAATTGTACTGCTTTTTAAATATCTTAAGCTTTGCAAAGTGTATATTGAATTAACTAATTTGGACTCAAAATATTTCACTTGTTTTCATTCCCAGTGAGAGCACATATAAGAGTTTTCAGACCAATTAAATGAAGATTGAATAAAGTTATGATAGATTGACATGTTTTATGGCTTCCTTAGTTTTTCAAATTTGACCAGATAATGATTCACCTGTCAAGTTCTTATGTTTAGCTCAAAAATTAAAACAGTAACAATGAATCTAATATCCTGAATTACCTAGAATAGACCATCTTGTCCCTGTTAATATAATCCTAAATATAACCCATTTGCTTATGAGAAAGGTAATTTTGATTAGCACTATAAAAGTAACAATTTTCGTTCTAGAATTTAAGGTAAAGTCTTAACATAATTCTCTATGTAATTATTTTCATTTACATGCTAAACCATTATCCCAACATTTCTGAGAAGTTAAATACAGTTCTAAAATAAAAGCTCATACATGTCGCATGTTGTCTTTCTATCAGACAATTTGTTAGCGATTTTCTTGCATTGTTTTCATCTTTCTTGGCATTGATATTGATTGCAAACTACATTGCAAGCGCATTGATTTCCAAAGTGGTTAACTCTCAAAATGTTTGCTCAACCGGACGACTCCAAATATTTGGACCTTTTAATCTGCTTATTATTCTCTCTTCTATTTCCACCTTAGCTATGACACACTTTTGCAGGGCAATGTCAGGCAAATATTCTGACTCCAAAAGAAAGCCATTGGGTTAATATCTGGGATTAAATCCTGGGATACATGTAAATATGTATTTTCAACTCAAAATATTGTCTGCATATAGATTGTTTATGTATCTTAGCCTTATATATGCATAAGAAAGTATCAGTGATTTAGCTTAAAGTTCAAATGTGGATAACTTCCATACCAGATACAAAACCAATACCATAGTGTAGACTCAGTAAATCTCTGAACCACTCTTATGTGAAGAGCCTTCACCTCTTTAATAAGCTCCCTACAAACATTCACAATTTTAATTCTGACAAGTTTGTCTGTTTTATCAAAATTCCTAGCATATAAACACTGTTCTGTTTGGATGAATTCCATGTCTATGTTCATGAATTGCAAACATATGTAATATACTGCTCTTTGTTCCCTTCGATGATGTCTCTCACCTTATCTGTTTGGTTCATGGACAGAACATTTTATTATTATCTTTGTGGGTTTGTATCATATGTTTATAACTTACCTTTTGTGGCACTCGGTGATAAGTCTATGGCATACCGAATGGTAGGATAATCAACTGAAAACTCAAGCTAATAGCTATATAATTGTTTTCATTCACTGGGCATATAGTTTTGGAGAAGACTGGAAAAACATACAGTAGGTCTGTTATCACAAGTAAAGCATAAAACAAGAGTTACGCCATAGTGAATAATTTTTTGGCCCTTGTCTGACACACAAAAAAAGGATAGGGAGTTATGTCCATTATATTGAAAGATTATTTCTGAAGTATCACTAAAACAACTGGAATTGTCAATTGACATGAGAGATGAAGTCAGACAAGCAAATAGTAATCTGAGGTGCATTATCTCCTCAAAGAGCAGATAAAATTTAAATGCAAATATCATCATTACCTAATTTATCACAACTTGCCTTGGCAAAATGCTTTGATTCTCTCAACCTTGTCCCTCTGTACAGATACAATTTGGTTATGGTTCATAAATCAATGAAATAATATTTTTGATGCATACATACATTTTAATGCAATATGAAGCATAAGAATTAAAAACCCTACAGTTTCATTCTACTGCCCTTGGTTTCAAGGGACTGAATTTCAGTAATTGGTTATAACAAGTACTTTTCATAATGTGTACTTTTCCTATGTTTGTCTGCTCTCATTATAACAGAATTCTACTGTATTATAGAATAAATGGTATGATTAAGCAATGATGACCTTTGGAATATTTAACATCTTACTTAACTCACCTTCTTTGGAGTACCATAATTTGTTTATGAATAATACATAAGAATGTCTATCAGTGTGCTTTTACTTCCATTAACTATTTGTTATTGAAGTAAGATAATCGTATTTAATCTTTCCAACTATATTAGTTTTCATAATAGCATTTTGTATTATTTTTTGCTCTTATTCAAATTGACTTGCTCTATGTCATGTAATTTGTGGCCTTATTGAATTAATAAGATATCAATATAATTATGAAGAGTAGAATTTTATATTTAGAGGCGCTACAATAATCATTACAGCAAGAATGTAGTATAAACATAGAATCATGAACTATTTCATTACCATTTTATAGTAAATAATAGATGTTCAACATGGAATAATCACACAAAATTCACTTGTGATTACAGTTCATGGTTGCATACTCTTTAGGGATAAAACCTGTTGCTAAAATTTTTGAATCCCATGTATCGCTTCATAGCTGCCAAAGAGAATCAATGTCACATTCTTAATTTATCAATTACATTCTGTAAGATAAATTGTAACCACTTCTGGTCAAAAAATAATTACTTGATAGTCAATCTTTCTTCATATACATTAGGAATTATTTTTATCAAATCTGCATTGTTTCAAAACATATGTTCTATTATATTATGCACAATTTGTGGCACTTCAGCAAATATTCAAATATCATCTCCATTTCATGTCTTGACAGAACTTTGCTTCCTTTTTGATTTCTCTCAGAGGTATTCATCACGTGGGATCCACAGAACAAAGAAACAACACAAGTTTGAAGAAGAAATAGATCAGTGCTTAATATTAATACTGCATATACCAATATGCAAGTTGTCATTGCGAGCCAAAAGAATGTTGGACATTCAACAAGTTACCAGGAGATGCTCAATCATATTTGCATCTAGCTATTTTTACATCAAACTGTTGCATATTATAATTTGTCAAAGATTCTCATTAAAATATATGCATAACATAGTGATTTCCACTATTTATTTAGTTGAAATTTTCCTAGATGCGTTACAGCTTGAAAGCTAGGACATTTTCACAACCAACCAGTTTCCAGCACACTTGTTAAATATAAAAATGAGAAATTCACCAATGAGGGACAAAATACTAAAACAGTCAACTTTTATCACTTGATGAAACTTGCACACGCACAATTACACAGTGACACCCTTACTTGGTAGTCATTTTTAAAACTCGTTTCAATTTAACCTTATCTTTGGTGGTTAACTTACCCTAAGTCAAAACCTGTACTCCAAATATAAGGGGATGACAGATATATGCAGGCAATACACAGAAATCAATCATCTGAGAAATTGCATCTCAGGGACACCTTAAAAACTACTGAAAAGATGAAACATTGCAATGATTGATAGTAAATAGAAAAATAACATTTAGGTCATGTAGTTGCTTTTCTTCTCTTCAAAGGATGGCCTAATCGCAGCAGAGCCACAACTGGGGCCTCAAAGACCAGAGAAATGAGGAAGGAGAATCCATATGATGCCACTGTGTAACCTAGGAACACTATTGCCTGTAACAAATGCCAATCATTATCATTTATTCATGGAAATGATTCTACATGCATCAATGCTTATTCAATGCATGTACTTGTCTGTTTGCCTTAATGTGGCAACTCATTCTCTGTATTGTACAGAGACCAAACTGATTACATTCAGATTAGAAAGGTTTAGAAATGATAATGTAAATTATGTTGGAGCTGAAAAGGATGCTAATAGTCATGTCTGAATTATGATGATAAAAAATAGTGCACACCATTCAAATTCTTCAAATGATGATATTTGAATTATTTTGGTTAACTATTGGTCATTTACTTTCAATGTTTTTGGGGTCAGGAATTGTGCACTTGCTTTTTTAGCTTTGAGAAGCAATTTTCAGGGGCTCAGGAGGTGATTTTTAAATTAATTTTAAAATTAGTATAATTGTTGATAAAAATAAGAAATTATTTGTTTAACAAAATGCCTTGTTTTCTCATTCCAATTACTTTATCTAGCTTTTGATTTATTCTTGTGTATTGTATTCCAAAATATTATAAGACATAACATCAAATTGATCGCATACCTGATATTAATGTAAGCAAATTCAGTTCATACATATATATTTCTTTTTCTGAAAAATCCTTGCAACAATGTATGTACTTAGCGAGGACGATAAAAAACTACATTATATATATAGTTACTTCTTTCAGTTAGTATTCTTTCCATTGGTAAAACATACAAAATCTGTTTTAAGCTATGAAGGATATTTTAAATCCTTTGAATCTTTCAGATGCTTACTGCGTAGCCCTTTTCATTGTTAGTATTGTCTTATTTTACCATCATCAACTTTACTATTACACTTATATAATATACTTTATCATCAACTACACTATATGTTTATATGTAAATATGCTTACTATAAAAACTCACAAAAAACATTTTATGTAAAAAGAGGAAGGTCTTGCTGGCTCAGGAAGAACACTTGTTAAGATATTTCTCTTTATTTTGATATTTATGCTTTAATTCTTCATAATTAGAGGGGTATTCAAAAAGTAAGATATACTTGTTTCCCATTAGATTTTTGTGCACAACTGATGATAAACATTGTTGAGATCCATGGCTTCTTAAGGTGAAATTTTCATTTGATTAGCGTTGTTGTGTACACAAAATGGCATGTCAGCTGTAAACATACTCCAACATGATATTTTTTGTAAAACAGGTCATGCGCACAGAAATGGTGCGATGGTCACTCAATTACTGCCTTCCTTACCTTTGTGCATTGCTCAGGTCTAAGTGGCTGTCTTCAAACTGCTAACACTACTGCTAAATGTGACAATTTATGTGATATTTTACAATGAATTTCTGTGCTTGAGACTGTTAAGCACACAAAAATCTCACTTTTCTTCATACTTTAAGGTTGGAGTCTTGCCAATTTATTCTTAATATTACACAATAAATCTTGCTGCTAATTGGATGAAAATATAACCTTAACAAGCCTTAATGGTACTAGTTTTGCTTTTTCTGTTATCATCTTTGAGAGATAACTATAACCTACATTTTGTGTGATAAAGAAACATTTAAATTGTTAAAAATATGGATGCGGTCTTACTTTCTCAGCAAACTACTTTTCTAATGGTATTATTTAAAAATCCCTCCTAATTTACTGTAAAGATTTCAATAATGGCTTATGAATTCCATTCGAAGGAATGTAAACCCTCTTTGGAAATTATGCTTACAATAATATCCCTTCCAATGTGTGTTGGACTGTCAGAATTGCAGGCGATGGACCTCATCAGCACAGGATGCAGCAAATATGAGCAGTAAGTTATCCTACTCAATGGATATATGTATTTCCAAGAGAGTATGTTGTTCACATATCCTGAAATACAATTTATTTTTAATTTTTATTATCCTAATTATACCTCTAAATAAAACTGTTTTAATCCAGAAACACACTATTGAAAGCATTTTGAGAGCTCTCATATGATAATCACCATTGTATATACATTTATATAATTATTTGCTGACGTCATCAACTATCATAAGAAATACATGGAAGAAACGTTTGAACATAAATCAGAGGCACTTCCAAACAGGATAGAAAAATGAAATTTGGGAATCCATTAGAGACTATTAAATATAGAAAGTTTTCACCCACATTTTCATGGTTTCATCTCGGGATGACTTGAAAATACTCTCATAAGACATACAGTTTACCTGTATGTCTTATGAGAGTATTTTCAAGTTCATTTTGATCAATTGCAGACATTTTCCCTGTCAAAATTATTTCTAAAGTAACAATGCAAAGAACATCATATTGTTTTAGCAATCAATTCAAAATTATCAACTTCATTGTTTTGTGAGGAAGCTGTACTTGAGCTTTATAAAGTATATGATAGTGAAAATTTTGGAAGTATACAATTCAGGTTGTCTTTCATCCACATCAAGATATTTATTTGGGTCGAGAGAGATAAAGTAAAACTTTTAGAAGAATTCGAGAGAAAATTAGCCACTTATTGTTAGACATACAATGAAGATTCAGTGGTGAGAGTTCAGGTCATTTCCTTGAATTGTATTAGGTTCAATAATACCAGGTTACTCTTTGTGATTAGTATATATTTGTAGGTTCACTTTTTGTCATGATGTATATTTAAAACTGGAGAGAAATAAATCTTATTTTTGATCATTCAGAAAGATCAGATAAATGCAATAATAGTTGTACATTAAGTTATATTTAGTTCCTTCACTATTAATCAGGGCCAGGCAGAAGGGGGGACAATTTGAGAAATTTCCAAAGGGAACATTTTTACTTTACATATGGCAAACAGCCTATCTTTTTTGCCTCCAACATCATCTTTAAGGTGAGTCATTGCAGAGGATGCAAATGGTTGCAATCCACTTCCTCGGAGATGGATGGCCTTGACTTTGTGCAAAAAAGTGTAATCTATGCATATTTACATGTAATGAGGAAAACCCTCTTGATGTGACTAAAGTCAGATAATGGGCCAAATATTTTCTGTGAGAACTTCTTGAAAGAAGGAGAGAAGCACCATGGGAATTCAAAATAAACAGTGAAAGCTCAATTTCTTTTTCAGAAAATGCAATAAACAGGCCATGTACAGAAGTTCAACATAAAGTCATAATTATTGTTAAATGCTCACCACTTGTATGTAAAATGGAAAAGATTTGAGATGTTCTTTGAAAATAAATAATTCCTACTTAGAAATAATGCTTACTGATACATTTTAAATTTCTTTCTGGTGAAATAGTATTTCTCTTATAGAAGTGATACATATTGAAAATCAAAAGAACCAGACAAATTTCATTTTGGGACCAAAAATTTTCAATTAAATTATTTCTGAGCAGGAACGATTTTTTCCAACGAGAATTCTCAAACATTTTAAATCAAACATAGTGATAATAATGATTCAACATTATTTAGTTACGAGTTTATTTTGAATTTATCAACCACATATATGATATTTTTTGTTTGTTTCATTTTGTGACAAAGATACTGAAATTTTATTTATAAATTTGCTAATTTTTGTTGAAATATTATCCAGTAGTTGTTCATAATCATTGTATGACGAACTAATTACTACCACCATGAATTAAGCCTTTTTGTAGCCAAGATTGCAAATAAATAAATTGAGTTTTTATTGTTAATTTCTAATATCGAAGGTCTAAAATTGTGGTTCCCTCATGTTGGCATCATTTTTAACATTGATGAAACCAGCTTCAATTTGTGGTGGGAATTGATTTAACAATGCTTCCCTTCTTCTTTGAAGGGATGTGTAACTCACTCCATACTTACTTGCATTGTCAGTCGTGCAAACCAAAACAATCCATGCCAATGCCATGGCCCATGCTGTATGTGACAATGATGTATACACAGCAGATGCTGCTGGTCCAAAATCAAAGAAATATAGGCTGTAGGCTACCAAAGCTAAAGAAACAGCAGACAAAGTCCATCCCAAGGCCAATACCCACTGCAAAGAAGAGTAAATAAAACATTTTGCATAACTTGCAACAACCATTATTTGCAATTTTTAAAAATCGGAGTTTATATGGATGTCGTTTTTTAGTGTAGAAGAATTTTTAAGTTAGTGAAATATTTGACTGAGAATTTAGTTGTTTCAATTCAACTATCCCTGTTTATATCCATTTCTATAAATATATACACATCTACTGCTGAAATATTTGTCACCTGTTTGTCAATGAAATACATGTTTACTTAGTTTATAATGTAAATATGAAATAAAACTGTAATAGAAGACTATAATAAATGCATTTTATCCTGATTTTAATAAAATACATAATAGTGTAGTAACTTTCTTTGTGATTATTAAATAGTAAAAAATTGTTATAAACTGTAAATGTGGTTGTAGTAAATACATGTAATAAGATGCCAAGTTTTTAAAGCATTTAGTCCTTCATTTATTTGTTAACTAATTGTACTGCAACAAATGACAATGATTTGTCCTATACATGCTTTTATGCACCATTGGATTAATAAATTTATTATTAAAGCCATTTTCTCTTTCATCATCCTCTCAGAGTTTATCAGCAAATTTATCAATGTTAATATTGATTATAACCACCATTCCTCCACAATCAGCCACAGAAAGTGAGAGAATACTGATTACAAATGCCCTTATTTCCCTCACTCAGTGAAAGAATACTAAATTCTAAGTAAGTGTAGCACAATAACTCTCCAAAAATAGTTTATAGAGATTCGATTGAGAGTTCAGATGAATTCCGCATCAATTACATATATGTAGCTTTCATATTAACAGCCGTGAGCTATACAGAAGTTCCTAATTTAATGATGCAGTCTCTATTCTGTACCAAAATACTACAACCGCACTAAAACTTGATAATGATGACCAAGCAAATACTAGCAGGATAGCTTTAAAACCAGTTGATGCTAATTGCCTTTCCATCATTTCTGATGAAAACGCAAGAAAAATAAATATATAAATTGTAAAATGATACATTAATAATAAGATAGTTCTTCTGCTACTCACATTCCTGATGTGCATTTTACATTTTGTCTTAAAGAGTATCCATCCAAGACACATTCCCACCAAATACGGTCCAATCCTAGTCCAAGGCTTATCGTATAATTCATCATAATTAGCAAACGGATCCTGAATACTGAGGAAAAGAAGTTTTAGACCTTAACATTTAGATATAAAATTTGCCAAAATTCTTGACAGGAATCATGGGGTGAGCTCCATCTGATCACTTACGTGGGTGTGTGTTCTGTGTAAATGGTGATCAATGCTGTAGTAGTCCACGTACTCAGCATGAAAACTACAACCATTCCAGCTGATAACCAAAAGTGGCTGAAAAGAATGTGCAATAATAAATTAAATTAATCTTCTTTTTTTTAGAAAGATCATGTTTTATCCTCAACTTACTTGACTGCTATTATAAGAAGTATGGTGCCAATGACATAGAATTGGGTGTCACTCGCCAAATACCAACTCCAAACCATGCACTACAAGAGAGAGTAATTTAGAGGTCTTTTAATAAAGGAGTAACAATCAGCAGCTGCTCTACAAAATAGCGAGTACTAGAGTGGTACCGAGAGTTATCGAGAAGCAGGAAAATGTTTGTTAGGATGGTTTTACAGTTACCACACAATAAACGAATTTGGCATTAAAATGCAGAGTAGCAGGAGAAAAATAAACCATCAAGATTCATTTTTATAGGATTTAAAATGTAAGAACAGACTTCCTAAACATACAAAATGCAATGATCACTTCCATAAATTTAACATACCTGCGTTTGATACGGTGGTTAATGACTGTTTTGATTTGAATGATATTTTCATCGAGGCATCACACTACCTCTAAATTGTAAATATTTGTTTTTAGTTATCGCATCGATTATTTCCTTACTCTCTCTCTCTCCGCAAATCTACATTTATGAGACTTTCCTCTCTGGCATTTCTATCGACTGCAACCAGATTTCGCATGCTATATCTTTTCAAATACAGGTGAAAACGTGACAGGATAAAAATTCACAGGAAAAAGACACAAAAGAAAGAGGAAACGGAAAAAGTCACAGTCGTTAAAATGACGACAACTTTTTCGGAGACAATCGATATTGATATCGAATATGTGCAATCATTCAAACATTCAATATGTTGAATGCAAGGAGAAGATAGAACTATAATGAATGCATTTAGAATTAAATGTCATAAAATTGAATCATAGAATATTACTATTTGATGTTAAATTATTTTATAAGACTGTTGTATATTATACGTCTGAATGAGTCTTTATATGAAAGTACACAGAGAGGTATAAAAAATTTTAGATACGGAAAAATTTGAATCTGAAGTTTAAATAAATCTTTAACCTGCAACGTCAAAGAAATACATTGATGATAGTAAAATCCAAACAAATACAGATTGTCTTTGAAAATTCCGTCTTTGTTTTATCTATTCGCTATGGTCAGATATGATGATTCGTATGCCCCCGGAGAGAAAAACTAATCGGCGCGACGGCCGCAATGATTCACCGTGACGGAGAGCATCACGCCGATGGAGACCCTGCGTTGGTGGAACGGCGAAGGCGCAGGAACGCAACAGGAGAAATTTCTTTGCAAGAAAAATAGCGGAGTTATCGATTATCTTACGAGCAGTCGATTCGGTAAACTCATTGAAACTTCGATTAGCTTAGTATGGGGTACCTACATCCATGATATGCGTGGGCAGGTTCTTAAGAAACTCGGTTTCGTGAATAGAAAAGTCGGTGGGTGCGAGCAAGAGGTGGGAGTGAAGAAAAAGTCCGCGAGCGATTTTACTTTTTAGGCCGCATCTTGAGTGTGCATGCAAGTGTATTGGAAAAAGCCTTCCGAAAGGTGTCGTATTCGCGAATTAGAAAAGGCAGTACTGCTAAGACAAATCAGTGAGCGTTTTTCAGATGACTGTAGGGCGCAGCTCAATCAAAGACCTAATTTACGTAATAAATTTAGAGCACTGGTTCCACTATTATCCTTTCACTTTGCATCCTGTTTTCATGTGGTCATATGCAATGACTTACCAACGTACTAAAAATTCATTTTTTGGTTAATGGATTCAATGAAAACTGTGACTCTCGACTTGGACGGAAGCTCAATTACAGGATAGAGAAGCTTGATTCGTTCATTGCCGATCAGAAAAAGTTAACCTGTTCGACCTAGAAAAACATAGTCGGAATCTTCCTTTACTCGCTTTTACAAGAACATGCTGCAAAAGAAAACCCCCGATAAGTGGGGACACCGATGAGCATCTGGGCAGAATCTTAAAATTAAAACTTGGGAACCGCGCGGTCACATGTCAATAACAACAGCTGACTGCAAGGATGCAGTAAGTCCTCGCTAATTTCCTACTTTATGGCAAGGAGTGTTTTTCCGCGTCCACTTTAGTAACAGTGAAAAAAAGTGTTACGAACCGGACTCGAATCTCGGCCGTCCACGCGGCAACGCTACGCCAACCCACTCCGACAGGGGTCCCAGAAAAGTTGTAAATTACGAAAAGTAAATAATTTATTACTAAAAAATAAGTTTAGACGAACGCCATTTCACTTTTGTTACATTCTAGCTCCTCTACTAACATATCGTTCCCCGGAGAAGGGCTCGTTTCGCTGCGATGGCCTACGATCTGCACTTTCTCATGCTGTCCATTTGGAAGAACACTAATGCCCAAGACAATCTCAAATGCTCGTTTTCGGGTGCTCGTGATTTCGGAGATATTATTTCACCTAATGTTTTGTAAACTGAGTATTGATGGGGCGCAAGAAAGACGTCCAGATATGACGACCATGGCTCTGGCCCATACAATTATTCGATGTTTATAAGGAAGTGAAGAGCCTATCTTCTCTATTCAGCGCGATCTGGGATATGCATATTGCAACCCTGATCATAAAGAGAGTTAGTCCTCGCTGAACAGAGTGTGGTTGCTTCACTGATTCCATGCCAGTGAAAGTGATTTTTCGTTACAGTTTCTAAAGAAAATAACTGCTGCTGACAGTTAAGACACTACGGTGCTCTTTTTGCATGTGAATATGTAGTTTGTTGCTATTTAGTGTTTGATCCGAAAATCGTTGTAATTCTATTGATTGCCTATCACCATTCGTCTTCACCCGCAAATACAGATTCTCATATTATTTACGGTTATGGTAAGTAAAGAATTTTGAAAAATGTTAATTCAAAATTTTCAAGCATTGCGTTTTTTTTTGAAGCATTTTATTTTCTGCATATTATCGTGATGGAGGAAAAAGAAATTTTCAGAGAACTATTTAAAATTTCGACTGTTGTTAATAACGGTATAGAGAGGACACAATATTTTTTATTCAATGCTGTGCTTATTGTTGAATCTATGAAACCCTCAAAAGCCTTACGAACATATTGAGAAACTCTCTCAAACGATATGAAGCTGCCTTAAAGAAATAAAAATTAGATTTAACTGGGGCGTTTAAAATAAAAAATCTAGCTGTAGTTCAGGCATCATGAATGAATGATATGAAATTGCTTCGGAAGTTGCAAAAAATGAATAGCCCCATATAATTACAGAATCTTTCATCAAACCTTTTTTTATTATAGTCGGTTAAACTAGTTCTTGGAGTAGCGAGTGAAATTAAAATGCGTAACATATCTTTGTCCAACAACACAATTCAGAGACGCATTTCAGACATGTCCATGGATGTTATGGATCTGAAAGAAACGTATCTCCCGTCTTTTCCTTTCAACTTGATGAGTTCACCGATGTTAGTTCATGTTCCCAATTACTCGTATTCACTTAGAGGACACCAAAGAAGAGTTTCTGTTTTGTAGAACTACTATGAAAGGTCATGGAAAGTTCATTCTTTGAAAGTAATGGCTTACAATGGAAAAATTTGTGTGGAGTGTGTACCGATGGAGCAGCAGCCATCCTTAGATCGGGCTTGTTAAAGAGGCAAAGGGCTCACCCCACTGCTCACACTGCCACCGATTTGCCCTTGCTACCAAGACTCATCCAAAACCTTTGCAAGAAGTACTCGATTCTTCGGTGACAATCGTCAATTACATAAAATCTAGTGCTCTCAATACCCGTCTGTTCTAAGAACTATGCAACAACATGAACTCGAAGTTCTTCTTTTCTACACTGCTGTTCGCTGGTTATCAAAAGGAAATGTTGTCGGTCGAGTCTTTGAATTAAAAAAACGAAATCAAACAGTTCTTAGAAATGAAAGAAAAACATGAGTTTATGAGATACTTTAATGATGAGACCTGGATCCAACGAGTAGCTTATTTATCAATGATACCCAAAGATTTCAACATCCTTTTAGAATTATAAATCTTTCAATGCAATTTCTATGGAAATACTCTTAAAATGCATCTATCCATCATTTCTTTTCATCGATATTTACCCCGGAAAAACCACTCTCTCACCATCGTATTCTTTGCGATGTGAAAAAAGCTTATATTTTTGCCATTGTCCTAATGAGATCTCCCCTATCGCACCCTTCGATGTGTAGAATTCTGATTTTTGTGTAATAAAGATTAAAGATCTCTATCATATACGGCAATTACATTTAATTTTATTTAAGCTATTGTGATGATGACGTAAGCTCTCCATCTGCTTACATTTGCCGGACAATATTGTGACCTTTTCCAGTGAACATGTTGCTTTGATTTTATTACCGGCCACCGAAAATTTACTAGGACCCTTTTTTGTGACTATTAAAAACCCTTTAAACCCAGATCCAGTTTGCTCGGAATGGCTTCTATAAGAAATACAAGTACATTTTCATCTCCTTCAGGCCTCATTTCTTACACAAAAATAAATTAATGGTCCCACGAAATCCAGACTAGCACTAATAGGAGAGAAATTGAACGAAGGTTCTTGTTACTGTTGTGGAATATGATTTAGAATTCAAAATAGCGAGAGTTTTGATAACATATGCGGAAATTTTAAAACATTTTGTGGTTATGCGGAAGTTCTTCTCGGATCTCTAACTGCGTATTTTCCCATCTGCAGGACGAGCGACGAGGGGATATTTTTGTGTTATCAACAGTTGCTTGTCCCAAAGAGAATTTTGAATCCGAGATCCCTTTAAAAATACACAATGGTTTTTGGCCCTTTTAGAATTAATGGAAGGAATTATTCAGTCTCTGCAAGAGGAAATAATGGTCCACGATTACGACATTACCAACTACGATGTACTACATACATATCGGAGAGACAAGTTTACCACGTATGTGTAGTTATGCAGATGTTTATCTTAATAAGTCTATTTCTGCCAATCTGCTTGTATGAGAGGCGATTTTCACAAGTCGTCAAGGGTTGCCAATAACGACAGAATTATATAAATTTGTCGTCTAATTTGTCCTGATCAACTCAAAGTCCAAATCGATGTTTTGTGATAAAAATAAGGATATATAGCCAATTTCCTTTATTTTGGTACTTGTATCGATTTGGTAAAACCTAATTTCTTATTCAGTTCCACAGAATAAAAAACGTCTGCAATCGATCAAAATGTACTTCATATGTATTTTTATGAGAGTATTTTCGAGTCTGACCCACGATAATTAGGGCAAAAATACCAATATGTAACAATCCACACTTCTGTATCTTCGTGATGTGCGTAAAATTAATTTTCAAAAATTTCTTCTCCCTTTTTCTCATGGGAGTTACTGACATTGGGTATATAAGTATATAAATATACAAATAATGTAGATTAATAAATAACACTGGTGAATTCCCCTATCCAAATAGACCGTTGAGCATCTATTATATATAGCTAACTCTCCGGATATACCTATATATATATATATATATATATATATATATATATATATATATATATATATATATATATATAGGGGATACGAATTCTGACCATGTTCCACAAGCGCCGTCGACGTCAGACTTTTTTGACGTACTGGCCCCACCCTGTAGATGCCAGAATAAATAATGGGTTCGATACCGAAAAATCGCGATTTTCCCATAAGGATGCATTGCGCGGATATTTGAAAATTATTTTGAGGCACTTATCGGTAAGATAGAGGAACCTAAATCTCGGAGGTTGAAGTTGAGGTAGCCTTCTATGATTCTTATGGAAGAAATGTTGCCAAATGACCGTGAGTTCGACGCCATGTGGGTGCGAAATTCTTCCATAAGAAATTCATTGTTGCAATTTTTAAAATTTTTTCCAATGCCTTACCGATAAGCTGGAAAGATAAAACCCGGAATGGTGACAGAGGCGTTTGAAATCCTTCTTTCAAGAGGTTCACCGTTTTTCCAGCGGTCCTTGGTTCGATGCAAGACGGTCATTCCGATTTCGCCATGCATTTCAAATGGGAAAATGGGAAACTTATTTTGGGACCTTCCCGATAAGATATTGAATTGAAACTTTGAAACCCGTCAGAGTGGCACTTCTCTAACAATTGTATGATATTGTCTCTCACGAGCGGGTCCTTAGTTCGACGCCAGGCGGTCTTTTGCGCGAAGTTTTCAAAATTGTTTCGAGGCCTTTCTTGGTACGATACTGCATTCAACTGATAGCTTGCAGTATGCAAGCAACTTTTACTCGTATAAGAAATGCACAACTATTATCACATACATCTGATCCTTCTGAATAATTTATCTACAAAACATTATGGACTTACAATTCACGCTTTCTGGCTTCGAAAGACAATAATTTTGGCATAAATGAATTCGAATTATACATTAAAACCCATCGTGATTGACGGGGGATTGTACTTATATATTCGTAATTGAAGTTTCGTTCATTGTCGTAAGTTTATATTTCTTAAGACATGATTATTTTATGACTCAACTAGATACCTACTTCTTTCATTTGTCTTAATTCGATCTTCCCATGATACACCAAATTTAGGTATTGCTCGGCAAATTTTAATGTTAGCATTATCATTTTGATCTATCAGATGATGTGAATTTTATACAAAGGTGAAATTTGTGAATAATTAAATGCATTAACCTTATATATAAGACAATGATCATTGAATGCATTACCCTTTCTTCCAGAGGAAACAACGTGTTAATGTAGAGCACATTTCTCCACCAGTATTTGGGACAGTTGATATGATCAGTCTGCACAGGTTCCAGGCTGCCGTGGTCGTGACAGTATTTCATGGTCAACTCTACAAGTCCTAGAGTGAACAGGTATGGCGGAGTCAACCTACCAAAGAACACAATCTATATGCTTTCATTGAAGGAAAAATTGAATATTTTAGAGAAAAAAATGAAATACTGTTTGAGTACCCGGAAAACAAAATATCTCAATATCCGTAACTATATATCAGCCAAATTTTCAATGTGCATTTTAATTTCTTTGGAAAACGTTAGAAAAAATTCAGGAAGTAGAACTCTCACCAAAGTTTCAATTTTAACATTTGAACAAGTGTACACACGTTTTGTTTTCTTCCTAAAATATTTCTCTATCACTTACAATTTTCATGTATTTGCTCATTTTCCTATTTTAGGAAAATTATTTAGGAAAAATACCTGATGAAGCGGTAAACGAGCATTCCCAGAAACTGCATCCCATGAGCCCTCAATCCACCGGAAGTGAAGGTGAGCTGTCTGACGTCACATCTGGACACGGTCCGGAAGTAAAGGAAGGACACGAGCAAACCACTGCGACAAAATCAATCAGAATTATCCATGTCTGATGCGAACATTCAAAATTTACATAGAATAAAATTAGAGTAAAATCCGTTTATAACGCGCCTCTGTTATACAGAGGGCCTTAAAATAACTGTTACATTGACTATTTTCTTTGTAAGTAGCGATGTGGCGCATCGCAAGGGAGTCAACGGAGAACACGTTGAGTTGAAAGAGAGACTACCAAAGAGAATATTTACCTTTGCAAAGCATTATGACTTATGTGACAATAAAACGACAACTATTGTGCCAAAAATATTTTAGTATTTTAGCAACTCCCGTTAAGGTCAAAGCATGAATTTTTAGTTGTAATAAATTAACACTAATTACATTTGGAATTTTGATAAATTTGATATGGTAATATACTTATAATTTATATGGTAATTTATTAAGAATTTCAGTTAGCTCAAATTGGGATTTTCATCAATCTGTCAATCGAAGATCGTTTGAAGACTTAAAATATTAAGTAATGGCTTTTATGAGTGAATAAATTTAAACACCGAATTGAGTATACGTTTAGATTGAGGTTTTTTAAAGCGGTCGACGTACGAAGAATTGATTGAAGATTTAATTTTGGAAAAGTTTGTTTCTGAAGAATCAGTATGTTCTCAATTTAGCGATTTGAATTCGATTCGAAGCGAAAAGCACTAATTTTTAATTTGATACGGTCTTATTTTCATAATTATATTTCTTGCAATTGAGCATGTTTCCCGACCGTATAGCTTGGTATAAAAAACAAAAGAGAGAGTATCATCTAAAGCATGTACAATGTAATGTACGTACTTACCTGATAAAGAAAAATGTGTCCACAGCGTAAGTGCCGCTGCTAAGTGTTTGATACAGGAAATCTTCTTCAGCTTTCGCACGGAAATTCTTGTTGTCTGAAAAGGGAATTATATAAAAGGAACCTCAAACTGAATCGGCAGAATCTATCCAAGTATATAGTAAGAAATGTTTCTAAAGATTCACAAATTTACCCGCAATTCAAAACATTAATTAAATAAAAGCTTGTGAAACTTTAGAACGTAATTTTAATGATATTCATGTCTGATACCCATTTCTGGGAGGAAGATCAGAGAGAGAGACGCCAGTCGATTGAATAGTTATTTTTTTTTTACTTCTACATATGCTCTGCTCTTTCCATCCCCGTTGCACGCATAATGACTCAACTTTCGATCACTTTCTTGTCGCGACAAAAAGAATTCTTGAATCGACTTGCTCTAGTATGCAATTCTTTGATATTCCTCTCATCAGAACGGCCTAAGGAGGGAGCATAATATCGGCTACATCTTTTACGAACTTTCTGAATTTACCAAGTAAATTAAATCTCTGATTAAGCCTTCCAAAAATTCACATCCTGCCTCCTGAGTAACACTTACCGATCTGGCAAAGCAATTTTTCATTGTACCTTTTATAATTCGCGAATACTTCACTTTCTTGTGCAAAAGGACAATTCTTGCATGGTTACATTCCTGGGGGATTCTACCTTGTTTCAGACAATTAGTGAGCTAAAACGTGTGTAACTTCTGTTCCCCCAAGTTTTAAATATTCTTCTAACACTCCATCTATGCCTCCAAATTTATGTCCTTCATCTGCTTTATTGCTGCAATTACTTCTTCTGAGAGAATAGAGAGGGGATCTCGTTGGTTTTGGCTTGCTTCTTGGTTCAGCATTTTCTTCCTTCTTGCATAGGTTACCGATGAATGTACCGATAATGTATCTATTCAGTATTGCTTGTCCGTTGCGAGTTCTTGTGCCATCTTCCTCCTGTATGGCTAAAATCTGTTTCTTTCCAATGGCTAGGCGTTGTCTGGTCTTCTTCATACTTTTGCTGTTTTCTATAGCCTCTTGCACAATTCTCTGATTGAATTTTCTCACGTCTTCCTTAATTGCTCTTCTGATAGCCTTGCAAAGCTCGATCTATACAATGTTATCCCTCTGTGTATCTGAATTCTTCAGTTCCTTACTTCGTTTCTTCATTTGTCAGATGCTGTCCCTAAATTTCTATTCTTTGCATTTCTTGGTCAGCTTGCTACTCATTTTGCTGTTGCCTTAACAGCTTGCAGGACTTTGGTTTCTAGTTTTTCTTCTTGAAGTGCTGAGAATCTATTTTTTAGTTCCACCTGGAATTTATCCCTGTTTTCTTCTAGTTTTTGCATTCTTCTTGTATGAAATATATATATATATATATATATATATATATATATATATATATATATATATATATATATATATATATAAATTCGATGCTTATTTCATGTAAGAAGCATGAAATAAGCATTGAATAAGTTCACATTCCGGATTTCATCTTTCCATGCTCTCGCGAAAACATTCCGACCCTTTCTTAAAATTCCCAAAAATACATTTAAAAGATGTAATTTTGCATCCGCATGGCGTCTAAACAGTACTCATTCGGTAATATTTCTTCCTTTGGTACGATGGAAGACCACTTCATCTGCAATCACCTTGATTTTCATTGCTCTATCGCAGCGATAACGGCCTCAAAATAATTTTAAAAAGACCGCCTGGCGCCAAACTCAGGACCCTTTCGTGAGTGAGAATTACATATTAATATTAGATAAGTGACTTTCACGTGTTTCAAAGTTTCAATTCAGTATCTTATCGGAAAGGTCTTAAAATGAGTCCGTTTTACCCGTTTGAAATGAATAGTAAAATAGGAATGACGCTCTTGCATCGAACCAAGGACCATTAGAGGAACGGTGAAACGTGTGAAAGAATTTGTTCAAACGCCTCTGTTACCATTCCGGGTTTTATCTTTCCAGCTTATCGGTAAGGCATAAAAAAAATTAAAAATTGCAGCAATGTAATTCTTATAGAAGAATTTCGCACCCACCTGGCGTGGAACTCACGGTAATTATGTAACATTTCTTCCATTGGTAGTATAGAGCAGGGGTGCCCAACTTTTCTGCATATAAGATCTACTTTTTATCTTAAAAGTGTGTCGCGATCGACTTATTGTCATAGGCGTAGTCTAAGGGGGAAGAAGGGGGTGTGAAATGCATACTATGTTTATTCACTGTGCTTCAGCATAAGGTGCATTCCAGGTATGGGTAGATAAGTAAAATATATGTTCAAAACTATTTTTTATTTTTAAATCACTTATTAAGTTTTCAAGATATAGGCTCCTGAAGAAAATAAATTTCCAGACCCAACTTTTGATAGCAGCATTCCGTACATGCGGTACCTAAAAAATTCGATTTTCCGACACTTTTCGTGATAGATTTTTACTCACTTAAAATGCAATTTAATTTTTTATCAACTACAATGTATAAGTTGTACTATTTGTTCGAAAATATAAAAAAGTTGTTATAAAATGCACAGTATGGCTGATCATTTGATTATTTCCATATTTGGAAAATGATTCAGATTATTTTGTTGCAGATCTTCTATTAGCAAAATAAATTTTGTTTTGTATGCGTCTATGCAGCTGATCATATCAATTACTGTTTTATTTTTACCTTGTAATTCTAAATTTCAATGACTTAATATTAAAATAAAATCGGTAAGAAATGCCAACTCACTAAGCCAAGGAGTGCACAGAATTCTACCCCAGACATTGCGAGAGATCGACGATCGACCAAAATTGGCCTCGCGATCGACTGGTCGATTTTTGGGACATTCTGGTATAGAAGCCATGATAGTGTCGATCTCTGAATTATTCTGGCGTCTACAGGGTGGGGCCAGTACGTCGTAAAAATATGACGTCGACGCACAGTGGGCTAGAATCGAAAAAAGCTGGCCAAAAATACGAAAACGCTGTTTTTGAGTGAGGACTACGAAACTTCGCATGATTGATTTAGAATAAATTCTGCATACAACCATGGAGATCATTTAAGTAGGATCCTCCCAATTAAAATTATACAGGGGGTCAAAGTTGACCAATTTTTGCGAAAATTTCCAGTTTTCGATTTTTCACGAAATTCTTCAACTTCAAGTCAATTGTGAACACAAACTAGGAAAATCATCGAGTAAAATATGATGCCATTTTATAAATATGTTCTTTATCCTTCATAAGACTTGGTTTCAATGAGCTCTGGTGAATATTTATGTACTTTACATGACAAAATGGCGGACCCTGATTTTGGAACAAATTTTTACCTAAAGCGAGAAAAAAAGTTGATTGAGACACCGTGTGACACGGAGTTATTTACACCACGATAAACTACAAACCTTCGTTAATGGGAATCTGAAATAAAATCTTGCCCCAATTTGCCCCAATAATATATAAGTCGACTTTTCGCCAACGCTGCAAGAGCCAAATCCGCGCGGCGGAGCACCGTCCTCCGCTACGCTCTCGTGTTTTGGGAGGAACAACGAACCAATACGATTCTGATTCGTTCTTTTTGTATATTTTGAGCATTATTATACTTTGTACATATCTTAGACATCAATATTTATTACAAAGTCATCATTTCTTGTAGGGTGATGATTGTAAAAAATGAAATGGGTTATGCTTTACAGCATGGGACCACGTAAGCGATATTAATATCATATATTAGTTTACTTTTGTGCAATAATGCTAAATTTCTACTAAATCATGCAGTCAAAGTTTTAAGTGAGTTTATAATGAAGTATACGGTGTTTTTATAAACTACCTTTTCTTTTAAATGCATTCCTCGTCTGAAGAATCTTCATCCCCATTAGCCAATTCCTCCTCATTGTTCATGACTAGGAGCCCCTTAATCTCTTTGCTCATATTCCTCGATCCTTTCGTTGCTCTAACTGGTGCCGATATTGAAATTAGCAGATCAGAAGTTAGAAGTAATCTTCGGAACAAATCTTCGTTCGTGGCCACTCTGGAGTGTTTCCATGTGTATCTCTCCCGGTATTTCCTTGCGTCTTTATTCCGGGCCTCCATTGCCTCTTCTGTCAGTTGCCCTAACGGAAGGATTGCCTGTTTTGCTATTTCAGCCCCGTTTATAAGTACTTTATGTACTGTTGGTGGCATATAGTACCACGGATATAATCGGACATACATCTCTGCTGTAGCACAGCAATTACCTTTGAACGCTATTTCATTTAGTGGAAAACCACTTGAAATTACCTTCAAGATATTGGCGAATCTTTTTATGAGATCTTAGTCAATTGTTTTTAGGAAATGTATAATTAAATTATAATTGGGAGACGGTAGTTTAGGAAAAAAATTAATAATATAAAACAAACCATATACAGAACTCTTATCTTTGTGAGTGAATATTTCTTCTTTATCTATTTCAGTGTCCTGTTTTTTACATTTAATAAAGATTACGCATTAATAAAAATAAATTCAACCTCGCACCTGTTATTTCAGCTGCTAGATTTAACTAGCGGACTTTTAAAGAAACGCTTTGATGTATTTCCATAATTTGTGGAGCCATATCCTGGTTTAGGTACATCTACAATCAGTCCCATCTTTTTTCTAAACTCTTTCTGAATATGAGATTTTCTCTCCTCAAACAGTAATTTGTGATTACCACGAGCCTACCTAAGAATATTAATATAAGTTCAATGGGTACGTCTTATGACATAACATTATACTCATCAATATGGTACTCTCACCTACAGTTGCTTAAAGGTAAGTCGGAAAGATATGTAATAAACACTCAAAAAATTCTAATTCAACCATGCAGCGTAGAAATGCTATAGGACTAATTTTCTGCGTCCACTTTTCGATTACTAATCGCCGATAGATTGTTCATATTCGAAAATTTCTCTCCGCAAATGTAGCATTTTATAATACATGCAGGACAAAGGGAGTAGAGAACACTCAAATAATGTGAGCACATTTTAAAACGATCAGAAAATACATCATATTTACCACCGTATTCTGATAAATTAAATAAAAGGGAATATATAATGAAAAAACATACCTCACCAGATATAATTCCTATGAAATATCTAAAACCTCACTCGAGGAATGCTACCAGGAGATTGTCGAGGACTTCTTGTTTCACAGAACTGTCGTAGCTACAAAACACAACCTCTTCTTATCCAATGTTCAAATAGAACTGAACTATTCCTAAGCTTGTAAGGAAAAATCATGGACATGCAATTCTTAGGGTACTTTTAATCCGGAAAAAGCGCAGCTGCCTGTCATAAAACGAGCCCTTTGCCGAACTTTTCCAGAGCACTGCGACGGTCACCAAAACAACTCCAGATGTGGCCAATTTTTGTATTTGAAGAAAATGCTACGCTATATGCCACCATTTTCATAATATCACAATTATATTTCATTACTGTTATGAAATTACACAAAGTGGTGACTTTTTGTATCGATTTTGTAAGAAAATTTTCAGTATAGTTGAGAGTGAGAGTGAAGAAGCATTCAGTATCAAAATCACAAACTTATCTAAGATATGTACGAAGTATAATAATGCTCAAAATATACAAAAAGAACGAATCAGAATCGTATTGGTTCGTTGTTCCTCCCAAAACACGAGAGCGTAGCGGAGGACGGTGCTCCGCCGCGCGGATTTGGCTCTTGCAGCGTTGGCGAAAAGTCGACTTATATATTATTGGGGCGAATTGGGGCAAGATTTTATTTCAGATTCCCATTAACGAAGGTTTGTAGTTTATCGTGGTGTAAATAACTCCGTGTCACACGGTGTCTCAATCAACTTTTTTTCTCGCTTTAGGTAAAAATTTGTTCCAAAATCAGGGTCCGCCATTTTGTCATGTAAAGTACATAAATATTCACCAGAGCTCATTGAAACCAAGTCTTATGAAGGACAAAGAACATATTTATAAAATGGCATCATATTTTACTCGATAATTTTCCTAGTTTGTGTTCACAATTGACTTGAAGTTGAAGAATTTCGTGAAAAATCGAAAACTGGAAATTTTCGCAAAAATTGGTCAACTTTGACCCCCTGTATAATTTTAATTGGGAGGATCCTACTTAAATGATCTCCATGGTTGTATGCAGAATTTATTCTAAATCAATCATGCGAAGGTTCGTAGTCCTCACTCAAAAAAAGCGTTTTCGTATTTTTGGCCAGCTTTTTTCGATTCTAGCCCACTGTGCGACGGCGCTTGCGGAATAAGCTTAGAATTCGTATCCCCTGTATGTAGGTATGTCCGCAGAGTTAGCTATACGAGTAAAAGTTGCTTGCATAATGCAAGCAATTAGTTGAATGCAATACCGTACCAAGAAATGCCTCAAAACAATGTTCAAAAATTCGCTCAAAAGACCGCCTGGCGTCGAACTAAGGACCCGTTCCTGAGAGACAATGGCATGCTTATGTTAGATAAGTGCCACTCTATCGTGTCTCAAAGTTTCAATTCTAAATTTCAATTAGTATCTATCGAATAATATGGGGAGCAAGTTAAGCACGTCCCTGAAATGGACATTACGCTTTAAGCGAGCAATCCTTAGTGCGAAATCTTTGGTCATCATTCGCTCTAACCAAATTTCGCGTTAAGTAAAAGAATAAAAGTCCATTTGACTATGTGTATCAATGCCGGATTTGGGTTCGTGTTCTAGAGAAAGTACGAGATTCGCTGTATTCGCAAAAGTGCTCCCTAAAGGTAATGCAATTTAGGCTAATCTAAGAAGCGATATTGATTTGAATCGAATGTTTCCATATAGTTGCACTTTGCGAAACATTTTCAAGCATTTCTCCTATTTTAACATATTCCTAACATATTCTTAAATGCCGTTCATATTCTGTGTGGGATAAGCCTCATTGATAGACTTCATTTTCCCACACTAAATTACTTATGGGAGCATTAAGACCGTCTGGTGTCGAACCCAGTACCCATTATTGAAAAATGATTCTATATTAATATTAGAAAGGTAAAACTCTGACGGTTTCCTAAGCTTCAAGTAGATATTATATGGGAATGTCTTCAAATAAGATTCTGCTATCTCCATTTGCAATATATAGTAAAATGTAAATAGCGCTCTGGCATCAAACCGAGGATCATTATGGCCAAATCTGAGATGATTTTATTATCTGTTCAAATACCGGGTTTTACTTTTATTATCAATTTATTGGAAAGATTTTTTTAATTCTAAAAAATCCCCGCAATAAGGAAGAATTTTGCACCCATCTGGCGTCGAACGCACGCCCATCTGCTGATAATTCTTCTTCCGGTACTATAAAAGACCATGTGATTTCTAGCCTCCTTGATTTTGAATTCTGTATCCTACCGAGAAGTGCCTTAAAAATGTTTTCTAAAATTCGCGCAAAAGACTGCCTGGCATCGAACTCGTTGGTGAGAGGACATATTGATATTAGATTAGTGCCACTCTGATCGGTTCAATATCGTACCGGGAAGGTTCTATAATAAGATTCCGTTATTACCTCCGTGATTTTACCGAAAGTGCCTCAAAATTTTTTTGAAAAGTCGTGCAATACATTCTCATGGGAAATTTATGATTTTTGAGACCTTCTGATGATAGCTAAAGTCTGAATTATTCAGGCGGTTACCATATTGGGATACTGCGTCCTAAAAATTTGAAGTCAATGACACTAATGGAACATGGTTAGAATTTGTATCCCTTATGTATAGGTGTATAGGTATATCCGGAGAACATGTATAGAATATGAGCTGTGTCATTGCGATGATGACATATAGCTTCCACACAAAACTTCAATGTAGGTAGTATTTGTTCATTTGGTTGCTGAAACAATATCGTCTTTGTTTACTGTATTTCCTTAGAAGTAAATTTGACGACAAAACTTTCAATGTTTTTGAGAAAGAAAACATCATTTGAAATTTTTGTCACAACGTACAATTTTATACAATCTTGGTATACGATGTGATATTACTTGTAAAAATACATTGCTGAATTTAGATTTACAAAGTTTTAGCTGAATCCAAAGAAGAAGTAATAAGAATGTTGCAGGAAGTGAATCGAAATGAAGAAGAAGAAAACAAAAAGTATAGTTAATGGAGGCAAAGGAGAGAACCCAACTTGATCAATAATGGATTTGAGAGAAGCAAAGTATGTATGGAGACGAATCGCAAAAGATGGAAGCAATAGGAAGCTAACGATGTGTTGTAAATGGATTAGTTATATGGATGAGAGGCAATTAAGAAGAAGAAAGATTGGAATGTAAATATATAAAAAAGAGAATAGATAAAATGAGGATAATATGATGGAAAGGATTAGAAGAAGATGGCGAAGGGAAAGAGATACGAAAGAAGATGGAAAATACGTAAAGGAAAAAAATGAAGTCACCTTCGTGTACTCCTTTGTTGGTGAGAGAGACGGCATCGTCGGAAGGCGGCTTCTGCACTTCACTGGCGGCAAAGACAGGACTCTGGGAATATGCGATGTGGTTTCCGTTGCATTCTGAAAGAAACGGAGTCTGAATTTGAAAGATGCGCTTAAAATTAAAGAGAAATGCACTTTCAGGGAATTTAATTTCCAGTATTCAAACTATATCAGTTTGACTGAAGATTCAATTCTCTTTCCTTCTAGATTTACGAATAATTCTATCCAAGTTTGCGAAGATTCAATTCTCTTTCTTTCTAGATTTAGGAATAATTCTATCCAAGTTTGCGAAGATGTCGTTTTCGATCGAAAGATACGTCCAATGTTAAAGCGCGACATGTTTTAGTTAATACCAGTTTGTTGTTCCTACTTTCCTTGGTCACACATGCAAACCCACCCATGTATTTATCTTGCGATATCTTGGAATTTCAGAACCTCAGGACAACTGACTGCTTTTCATTTTTTCATTCAAAAGTAAAATATTCTATTTGTCGATCTTCAATTATTATAATTAAGGTTTCCAATACTTTTTATATTCTACTAATCTTTTCAAATATTCCCTGAAAATCCGCTGACATAACAGGAGGAAAATTTTCATGATTTTCACAGCTAAAAGTAAAAGTGACCTTTAGATAGGGGTCTAGGACAACTCGCCGCTGCCAACTCGCCGCGGGCATTTTTTAAATACGTTTAGAACTATGAAATTACTCGTTCTTCCCAAGGGTTTTAATTATCTAATATCATAGAAAGAAGAAACTAAGAGATCTGCTAAATTTTACGGTAAGATCATAGCACCACTTCATAGAAGCAATTAATCCTTGTTAACCCCTGATTGGTTTCGTGGGGTCGATATAACCCCAGGCGATATACTTCCTTTGATATAACATAAGCTATTTAAGATATTTATATGCCAATTTTTTACTTATTTAAATAATTAGAGAAACGAAAGGTATGCAATTAATTCGGTGTTAACAAATTACAAAAATCAATTTAAATAATTATTTAATAAGCATTATATTTATTTTAAGCGATGATCAATGAACTAATTCATAGTCAGTAATGAGTAATTCATAGTAAGTACCAGGCGCAGAATGAATAATACTATCCGAGAGTTGATGGACTACTAGAATTTTGCTATATAATGATATGACAAGCCAGTTTTGTCAATTCCACTGATAAAAAGCACTTAATTTTAGCAGTTAACAAATTTACGAATTTAATAAATTAAATTATTATTTAATGAACATAATAATCGTATTTTTTGGGCGAGATTGAGACTAAAAGTTTCTTCCTCCGTCTAACCGATGAACCCTAAATATCAAATCATGCTGATCACCAACTACAAAATAATTTCCGAAACAAATATTTTGGTCTATACTTCTATCTCTCCCTAATATTTTTATATTATATAAATACAACTATTCTGCTTACTTTAAACATTCAGAATCACAGTTTTCAAATTAATAAAAATAATTTTTTAATTATTTTCTCAATGTTTAAATCAGGACAAACACAATTACGAAAAAAACATTTTTCTAATACGAGAAATCGATTCTCATCATATATTTCACATTATAATAAATAAACATATATATTTCATTATTGACGAGTAAGATTATGGTAAATTTTACTTCTTTATTACATTCGGGATTTGATTATTTTCCGCATTAATTGTCTCATAGAAATGTATCCTTATCTCATTTCTGCTTACCAACCAAAGGTGCAGTAAGCTGAATAAAAATATTGAAAACGGTTGTAAATAATAATAGTTATATATTTATTAAAAATTGTTGTCAACAATTAATATTTTTTAAAATTCAGTTACAAAATGGGGTATCAGTTCCCAAAGGCAAGATTATGCCGATAGACCTACCACTGTAGTGCATCGTAGAGCATGTATTAATAAAATAATATATTTTATGGGTTGGTGACAATGATAAGGAGTGATTTTACGATGTTTAAATATTACTAATCGATTTCCGTGGTTGAAAACCATTAAATAGAATGTTCGATATATTTCTGTATGAAACTTACAGTTAGGGGGTTTCGACCATGGCAGATCGATCATAGCACATTTCAGAATTCCAGTCAGTATGGAGAACTTACAGGGGAATAACTCAATGTAATTTTCCGTAAGTGAAGAAGTTAGCCTCGCGCAGGTTAGCCTTTACGTGGAGCTACGGATTCGTACGGGTATAATTAAGATTCGTAGTTTACATTTATCGATTCAAACTTAAATTCCGATGAAATTTGAATAAAAATAACTTTTTCAATTCAACAGTGAAAATTTTATGCTTTTATAGGAAAAAAACAAAGTTAAAAGCAAAAATTGAATGAATTGCCGATCACCCGTGAACATTTTTGAAACTGCCATCACTCTCTTACAATCCAACATAAAATGCTGATTTTTTCTTCAATTGCTCACTGTATCATCTGAATCCATAAACATTACATAAGATTAATTTCAGAGTAACCACATCTTAGTAAAAAATTATTTAGTTAGAACGTAACTCAAGAAAAATTCGTCGTGCAGTCCAATTTATACGTCGCCTAAAAGTTTTTGGTTTCTCACGTGAGGAAGAACTTGTCTCGAGAGAAATCGATATAAATGTTGTAATTTTCATTTGCAGTTTGTTTTGATGCGATATCTTGAACAGAACATTAGTTTTTGACTTTTATATCAAAGAGCGTATTCCGCTTCGGGCCTCGAATCTCCGGGGCTTATACCTATAATGCAAAATACTCGTATATGCAAGATATGGTGTTCATTATTTTTCTGGTACTTACGAATGAGTTATGTTATGTATAGGCGCTTAAAAAGTATTGAAATACTGTTTAAAAATAGACAAATTTATTTTTGGAAATCTGGTGAAACTGCCAAATTTGCTTACTTTTGATTGCTTAAAATTAACTAAATTCTCAGATTATCTTAAGAAGGTAAAAATCTTTTCAAAACAAAATTTGGTTAAAATATCTCGATTAGTTTTTGTTTTACCGAGGGAATTACACCACCTGGGGTCCCATTCACCCCACGAGACTAATTAAGGGTTAATTACGTTTACTGTATTACGTAAAGATCAGTTAGGAAAGATATCTTTCTGTGAAATCTTTTTATGAAAAGTTGATTTGTATGTAATTATCAGTTGGTATGCATGATCTGATTTTGTTCATTACATGGTACTTACAAATGAATTACTTAATATAAGAGCACTTAAAAACCATGATCTGTTAATTATATAATTATTTACATTTATTTCGTAGATATGGTAAAACTACTAAAATGTAATGCATTTTATCGGTTAAATCAACAAAATTGATTCGTCATAGCATTGTATAGCAAATTTCTGGTGAAATTTTAACTCCCAAATATTATTTTTCATTTTGAACCTGATATTTACTGCTGAATTACTTTGTAAATCACCGCTAAAAATAAATAATATTCTTATTATATAATTATTTAAATTGATTTTTGGATTTTGTTAACACCGCATTAATTGCATGCCTTTCGTTTCTCAAAATTAACGAAATTATCAGATCATAAATGTAGTGCAAAATTATTTAAATAAGTAAAAAATTGGCATATAAATATCTTAAATAGCTTATGTTATATCAAAGGAAGTATATCGCCTGGGGTTATATCGACCCCACGAAACCAATCAAGGGTTAACAAGGATTAATTGCTTCTATGAAGTGGTGCTATGATCTTACCGTAAAATTTAGCAGATCTCTTAGTTTCTTCTTTCTATGATATTAGATAATTAAAACCCTTGGGAAGAACGAGTAATTTCATAGTTCTAAACGTATTTAAAAAATGCCCGCGGCGAGTTGGGCCCGCGGCGAGTTGGTCTCGCGGCGAGTTGGCCCCACGGCGAGTTGGCGGCGGCGAGTCGGCGGCGGCGAGCTGGCGGCGGCGAGTTGAGCCATTCCCTTTAGATAGGGCCTCCTGATTGGATGATCGCATCTGATCTGAATTTAGGAGGACTTGAGGATATCCATCCTCTTTTATATAGCAAGACTGAATGAGTGAAAGGGCCACACTAATTTCACATTCTTAAGAAAAAATGGCAATGATTGAATTTCACTCCCCGAACAAGGAAGTTTTACTCCTCCTTAACGGAAGACCATTCATTAAGGTCACACTCAACAAATAAATATATTAATGATTAAATATATGAGCAAATAATTTAATAAACGAATGAATAGATAAATTAACAAATAAATAAGTTGCGTCAAATTCCACAAAGTTAAATTGAACACATCGATTTTATTTAATTTCATTATTATTTTAAAACGAAACTGAAACCAAACTTCGTCCATCGTGATGAAGAGAGCTCGTAAATCTTATGGCACCATCTATTCCTTATGTTGCGCGCTGTTCTATTAGAGATCAATTTTACTCTATGCTGAATGTCTTCAAAATTAACTATCGCCAACATTTCTCTGCAAAAGTCGCAACAGCTCGCGCCATTCTCCCGTAGGTAATGCACGGGCTCATAAGATTTATGGGGTCTCTTCGAGACATCCCATGGGATAATCTCATCCTATCCATGGTGAATGGAGTAAATAATTGTTATAAAACTCAAGAGCACAATATGTTAAAGCTTTTGAATAACTTTCAAATGAAACAATTATACTAAGGAAATCTTAAGAGAGGAAAAAATTTTAAGAAATTCCGCCCATCAATGTCATCCAAGTTTGAACGCTAAATTTTCGACAAAAATATATCAAAGAGAAAAAATTACCATTTTGGATCGAAGTGTACTTTTATCTTTAACACAAGTAAGTTTTTGAGTCCATACGAAAAATTTTGAAAAATCGACTTTCGGCCGCAGAAGACCGACGACATTTAAACTGGATTAAATGAAACGAGTGACTGATGTACTAAACGCAAACTTAAGACTGGAAATTCGCATTTTTCGTGAAATACAGGCCATAGAAGATTAAATAGCTTCAGTACCGTAAGAATAAACAAATTTTCGAATTTTAAGTAGTATTTCCGTAAATTATTATAAAGGATGAATATACTTAAATCACAGTGATATTAATTGTGTAGTATATTCTATAAATATGTACTTTTATTTGTTCCTCGTGAAATTCTTTCCTAAAGCGAAAAACAAGTTTCCGTGAACAAGTCGGTCGAAAAAAATGAAGTACATACATTCATTACTGACAGTTAATAACACAGTGTAATAGAGTTGGGGCTCAGCGAGTGGGTATTGGATTTCTCAAAAGTAAACAATCTTTGGTTCGCAGACAAAGCAATGAATTAGAGAGAATTTGATCCTCAGCTGACCTTAAGGCTTAGCGCTAACGAGATGAGAAGCCAATGCGCTGCTCCTTCATTCATTTGTTAGCACTGCTACCATGAAGATCCAGGTTATTCATTTCCTCCAATATTTAGGAAAACGTAGTGTTTTGCACGGCATAGCGAAGGCTGCGCTTCGATTCTGGCGGTTGGATTCTGAATTCTACCCTAGATTAAGCTTTCTTTCGTCTTCTTTTCTCTGAATTGTTTCAGTTTGAACGACCATAAAGGAGAATCACATTGGTGAGTCTTACTTCTCGTTAAATTACAGTAAAACCCGGTTAAAACGCTTTTTAGGGTACCGCGTTATTAGCGGGATAACCGAGAAATTTAAAATTTAGATTTCTTCTATTTTCGAAAACAAAATGGAAGGCTGGCCTTTTAATTTATAATACGTGTTTTAATCTGTTTACTTTACGAAAATATTTAGTTTGCTTTTGTTGCCGCAATTATAGATATGTTATCAGACTATTTATGTGTGCTGCTGGTTCATTTATCTTCTTACTTTTAAAGAATGATCTGCTTTTAGTACAAAGACATTATTCTATTGTTGCCTAGTTTTAATAATTTATTTACACTTCTCTCTTAAACTTACAGTTTTTATCTGAAATAGGGAAAAATAATTAAAAGAATTTTTGTCTAAATATATATACGGGTCTTATATATATATACACACACGTGTATTTAGACGGGTCTTAAGCAGATGAAGGGGTGCTCAAGTGGCGAGAAGTCAACACATTTCGGATTAGTAAAGAATTTCCTTGTATACACGAAAAACATACAATATTGATACTAAATTTCAGTAGATCGCCTAAGAAGAAACGAACAAAACTTATATTTCGAATTTTTATTGAATTCAATAACAACCACTTAGATATAGCGAATGTGGTAGCTTGAAATAAAAATGTATACCTACTATGTTAAATTTATACCGCTTAAAACAAATTAATTTTTCTTTTAATTAATGAAGAGTTGCATAAGATTCTTCTGCTTTCACACTTTTCTAAGCTGCCAGAGTCTCTTTAGAAAGAGAGATCATGCCTGCCTTAATAATATATTATGTTGGTATATGTAATAGGTTTGAAAGACTGTATACTAGGGTGATTATATATTTATGTGATTACTTATTATTTCCAATTATTATGGTTACTCGAAACACCAAAAATCGCACACTTTTAAATTATTCATTGCATTATTTAGTTACATTCAAGGGAATTTTTGGTGAGTTGAGTTATTTAATTGTGTAATAAAATCATCAAATATTTCCTTGAATAAAGTTTGAATTTCTGAAATACATTATTATGTGAATATTTTTTAAATTACGATTTCGGGCTTGGATGAACCTTTTAACTTTTGGTGGAAAACATTGAAGACATTATACAGCAGATAACATTCCGAAAGGGATGAGATTATCACCACTATTCCTATTCGACGGTAATGTTTACTACATTTTTAAAGCGCACAAAAGCATATTGATGGCAACCTAAATATGTATGGAGTCGTTCTTTGATTTAAGAATGAGGAAAATAATTCATCTACGCAAAAGAAAACGAAACTTATAAATCTATATTATATGCAATATTCTGCTAATAATAAATAATTAGTGAAACCCAATTTAGCACCCGGTGATTTTAATTTGTTGGTGACTCGTGTTGATTTATGCCATAATTAATTTGTATTTCCCTTTGGAATATTTTAATCTTTTCCACGCTAAAGTATCCGAATCGAAGAGTTATTTGAACGATATAAAGTGGAAAAACTATAGCTAATATTTACTTTTAAGTCTTTTTAAACAAAATTATGATGCTAAAAGGAACTGCTGCAATCGAAACCCTTTCAAAAAGAGAATTACAGGAAGATAACATAATCTCCTTACATTTATGTTAATCCAAGAAACGAGCAGAAAATGTTTATGAGATTGATTGTAATTAAAAATTTGCAATTTTAAAACGGAAATGAATCTTTAGTTTGATTTTTTGCCACTATTGTATTGAAATACAGGTTGCCTACTTGTTTTTTTTAATGGTTGTACAAAGAAGTGCTTTCGCTCTACAATGAAGCAACTTTTACAGTTAATTAGGGAATCGACTGAGGCGAACGGTTGGCTACAGTGACCCCTTCATAAGTCACTTTCTCAAACAAATACTTCCATAGAAATACGTTGGATGGCCTTAACATAATCCATACTAATCATAAAAAATAAAAACACAATTTATTGATATTAAACCATAAAGCGACCGTAGGGAAACACAGTCAAACAGAACGACTCGAAAACATCCCAATTTCAATAATGTAAATGAATTCAAAGAAAGGTTTCCTCACCCCCGTTTGCTGATGATGGAGACAACAAAACATTTGCTCTGTGGTTTAGTCTCAATAAATTGTATTTTAATATTTTATTATTAAATACTTCCACTTAAATATTTTTTACAATGTTTCTTATGACACCAAGAAACTAATAAGGTGGAAAATTTTCTCTCTCAGATTGCTAATGAACAATTTTCAACGATTTAAAAATAGCAAGGTGTCCAGCGATTTGGTTGGGTTTCCTTTTCAGTTCCCAGGGTACTCCAATGCGTATTATATTCTGGCAAAATATTATTCATATGAACGCCAGGGGCAGGGAATAGTTAATCTTCACTACAATATTGTTTGAGGCGGCCTAAGGCATATGAGGACAAGCCTTTTCATAGAGATTTCGATGTCATCTGATGATTCGCTAAAACGTCTGCAAATTAATTTATGAACCTCTTTTAATAGCGGATTTCCACAAAACTTCCTCTATGAAGTATATTTTTAACTTATATTTCTCAAATATAGTTATTTTAAGTAAAAAAAAGCACTCATAGAACCGTTTCCTTTAATGTATATGAAAAATTTTACAAATCTATTTTGGAATTTTAAAATGTTTATTCTATCAGATGATACACACAAGTACCCACCACTCTATTTTTGCATGCATGTTGATTATTATTTTTTGTTTTTTCCAGCACCACCTTATGTTTTAGGTATCGGGTAAAAATTTAAGTTGGGGAATCAATCAAATTAACGAAATCAATATGTCCAACAAAATATCAACCACAGCGGTGCATCTATGAAAACTCCGCCCTTGAATATTCTTCTGTGGAAATTGTTCAATTCCACTTCAGAACTAAATTAATACTACTGAACCTCTACAAGATTTTATAATCATTCCAACAAATAGTTTTCAGAACGAAAGAAAGCTACTCTGTGATATCGAAATTCCGTGTCAGGCGTCCGTATTTTCACCATAGGAGTATGATTATATGAATAAAGAATCTGCACAAAGATGTTCAATCTCCTCCGGTTGAATTAGAAAGTAGTTTCCCTTCTCATCAACTGCTTCTATTCCGCTTTCGAACATTATTAGATAACTCGATTATTAAATGTCTCTAACATCTAATTATTTTTAAAAAAGTCAAAGAAACGAATTCAAACACATAAATATTTTAAAACAAGAGAAAATCGGATGACTCTTTGGCGACCCGTTCGTTTAGATCTTTATTAAATATACATTTATAACGACTTGTTTATTCACACGACAGAATATTTTGTATTCTTTGAAATTCATTCAGTAAAGAGAATTATTATTAAGGTATTTTAATTATTACATCTTAAATTTCTATCACTGTAGCATGAAAAGTTAAGAAAACCTATTATTTTGCCAAAAGCAATTGCATCGATAATTATTACCCCTTGCGATAGATATAATATTAAACCCACTGTGCGTAGGTGTGGTGTGTTTAAGGGGCCTTTTGCTATTATTTGTGATAACTAAGGGGATTCTGGTTAAGAGAGACAATCCTAGATTTTTCATAACAAATACACGATTATAAAAAAGATTTTATTTAAGAAATTAATAAACAATTAAGGCTAAATAAAATCTGTTAGAAAGAGATTATTAT
Source organism: Pachydiplax longipennis (assembly GCA_036926295.1). Lineage (NCBI taxonomy): Eukaryota > Metazoa > Arthropoda > Insecta > Odonata > Libellulidae > Pachydiplax > Pachydiplax longipennis. Next base: position 2,546,697 of record JAVFKF010000024.1, on the reverse strand, counting down.
CCTTGGCAACCACTATGATCGATGGTACGTTTTCATTAATAAATTCCGATGGATCAATTTAAGCAAAAGTTTCGCTGCTTTCGTATAATAAAAATATATTATTTAGTTACTAAGTATTCTTAAATTTGTCCAATGATATCGAAAATGGCGGTCCAACGTAATCAATGACACGCGGTTCTCTTGAATATCGAGGGCTTCTATCTTAATCATACGCACATTCATATGAAAATTGAGGAATAAAAAGAAGAGCTGGGATTCAAAGCAGCATACAATTTAGCTTTTTTACTGAAATTTTACTAGATTTTAAGAAATAATTTGCAATGTAAATAAATGAACATCGAATGAGGACTTCATTGAATCCTTACTGATTATTACACGAGAAAAATTAATCCGACTATAAAAAGGTCCGAGAGATGTTGACATATATGATACGAGCATCTAAGCGGAAGGGATGAAATTCCACGGAAATGGCAACTAGTTTCGAAAAATACAATCTCATTTAGTATAGCAGTGTTTCGTTTATCTAGAGTGGCTTGCAACTTGTGTGTCTCAGAAGCGTGTCTGGTGAAGACAATTTATCGGCTTTATTTCGAAAAAAATTGAGCTAAAAATTTCCGTGACAAAGGAAAATCCCTATGATGTGACGTCATGTGGGTGATTCCGGAAAACATACTGAGAGTAAGAACGCTGATCGAAATAATATTCTGTTTATGATATGCCGCATTCGGATATTCTTCCTCCAGAAAAATGTGAATGAAAATGAACTTATTCAAGAGGCCATCTTACTCGAGATAAGCAGAGTATATATATACGAGTGAGCAGAGTGAAATCACCATGTTCTTTATATGTGCTTAAAAGAACGTCGATTCTCAACGATTAAATGAAAATTTCTATCTAACATATTATATTTGGATGCTGTTTATACTCATTTTTAAACTTTGAAGATGACGAAGAATTCCTCTGTTAAAGTAACGAATATCGCCCTTCGAATATTTCATCTTATTTCACCTGTACGTTTGGTGTATGATATGTCTCAATCCTTACTCTGGACTTCAATTGATGATTTCTTGAAATGGAGTTAGAAACAGAAGCGCTTTCTATTTAATGAAGTTCATAAATTACTGCATAGTTTTCCGAGAATAATTTTCAAACATTTTTACGAAACGCAGTTAATAACCGACTAACTCAATTAATTTTCACTAAAAATATCTTCAAGTTTCTCCAAATGTGTCATTAAAATTTTAATAAATTTTATTTCTCTATTTTGATGCAATATTTGTCATAAAAATTATATTCGCAAGGTTAAAAGTTAAAATATTTCTAATTGAAAACCGAGAAGATTATCAGAACGACAGTCAAAATGAGTCTTCTTATGAAACTTTTCTCAAACTTCTACGATGATTGTTTGAAATAAAAATTTTTATAGAAATAGTGTCTGAAAACTATTAAAATGAACTATATTGCGATAGATTACGTTTTGACTCGCCTGGTATCGAACTGGGGACACAGATGAAAAATTCTCTCCATATAAAGAGGCGAATATTCATAATATGCATGTTTTGAGGTTTCCTAATTCTTTGTTCTCGAGTTTAAGGCGAAAATAAATCCACATTCAAATCAGAAACACTTCAGAATAGTCCGTTGATTCTCAATATGAAGTTACAGAGGTGAAGTGGTGTAAGTACACCCCCTGCCACACGCCGAAAGACGACTCGCAGTATACATATTAAATTGTTAAGGTTTATCCAAGGAAATGCACACCTAGTAGTTACATTATATTAAAATAGTGTTGGCAAAGTCAAACTTATCAGAAGAAACTTTGATTAGGAAAACTCCTAAACGGCCATTCCCTGTAATTCCATACAAATCTACACTGAAAATTGTACATAACTGCAAATGGTTACATTTCAGAAAATTGGCTCCCATTCGTACATCGTATCATTTATTCTAACCGTTACTTTCACGTGGAACTGAAATCCCCGTACATTCTTACAGAAATACGAATTAGATCGGCTTCAACAACACATATGTCGTCAAGGGGACTGGTTCTTTACAGTCACAAGACTTCAGGTTATTTTAACCGAATTCTCCCAATTTCGACTCTTAAACGATATTTCGAGACCAAAATCAGAATTTTTATTCATTTTTTATGGAGCTTATCCAGATTTCGTAAGCTTAATATTTCTAATTTAATTTTGTAAAAAAAATGTAGCCTGCAACCGATAAAAGTGAGGTTTACGTGCATTTCGTATAATAACTGTTTTTTTTGCGTGGGTTCGAGCTGGGGACATTTAGGTAAATGAAAAGCAAAATATTATCTGCGCAGGGATAAAATTTAAGAATCTTGAAAGTTTGAAGATGTGCCATTTATGGTTCTCGAGTTTTAGGGGAACATATCTATCTATCATATATAGCTAACTCTCCGGATATCTATTATATACAGCTAACTCTCCGGATATCTATTATACGAGTAAAAGTTGCTTGCATACTGCAAGCTAATTGGTGAAAATTTACAATAAGTTTCCCTTACGGGTATCATTTTCGAAGCTTATCCAGCAAAAATCTTAAAAATTGCCGCAATGCATTTCGAACGTGAGAATTTTTCATCCATCTGGCATCGAACTCACGGTCATATGTAACCTTTCTTCCACCGGTTCTATAGAAAACTACTTCAAACGCAAACGCTGTGATTTTGAATAGTCTCCTGCATAGAGAAAGGCCTCAAAACAATTTTTAAAAATTTGCGTAAATGACCGCCTGGCGTCGAACACAGGACCCATTTGTGAGAGACAATGGCATACGAATAATAGATAAGCGCCACTCTGACGTGTTTCAAAGTTTCAATTCAGTATCTTATCGGGAAGGTAATAAAATAAGATTCCGTTATTCCCGTTTGAAATACATGGTAGAATCGGAATGACACTCTTGCATCGAACCAAGGACCACTGTAGAAACGGCGAATAACATGAAAGAATGTTCTCAAACGCCTCTGTCACCATTCCGGGTTTTATCTTTCCAGCTTATCGGGAAGGATTTAAAAAAAATCATCCAAGATTTCACCAATGCATTTCTTACGGAAGCATTTCGAACCCACCTGGCGTCGAACACACAGTCATTTGCTAACATTTCTTCCTTTGATACTATGGAAGACCATCTCATCTGCAAACACCGAGATTTTGATTGCTCTATCGCATCGAGAACGGCCTCAAAAGAGATTGCAAAAATTCGCGCAAATGACCGCCTAGCGTCGAACTCAGGACCCTTTTGTGAGAGAAAATAGCGAATTAATATTAGGTAAGTGCTATTATGACTTATTCCAAAGTTTCGATTCAATATCCTATCGGGAAGGTCCTAAAATAAGATTCCGTTTTCCCCGTATGAAATGCATGGTGGAATCGGAATGACCCTCTTGCATCGAACCAAGGACCACTAGACGAACTGTTAAATTCATGAAAGAATGTTTTCAAACGCCTCCGTCGCCATACGGAGTTTGATCTTTCCAGGCTATCGGGAAGTCATTGAAAAAAAATGACAAAAGATGCAGCAATGCATTTCTTATGGAAGAATTTCGGACCCACCTGGAGTCGAAGTCACGGTCATTTGGCAACATTTCTACCATAAGAACCATAGAAGGCTACCTCATCTTCAACCTCCGAGATTTTGGTTCCTCTATCTTACCGATAAGTGCCTCAAAATAATTTTTAAAAATCCACGCAATGCATTCTTAAGGGAAAATTGCGATTTTTGGGACATTCTAGTATCGAACCCATGACACCTAGCGTCAATGTCTGCATTATTCTGGCATCTAGAGTGAGGGGCCAGTACGTCGAAAAAATCTGACGTCGACGGCGCTTGTGGAACATGGTCAGAATTCGTATCCCCTATAAATATATATATATCTATTATATATAGCTAACTCTCCGGATATACCTATATATATAGATATATATATATATAGGGGATACGAATTCTGACCATGTTCCACAAGCGCCATCGACGTCAGATTTTTTCGACGTACTGGCCCTACACTCTAGATGCCAGAATAATGCAGACTTCGACGCTAGCTATCATGGGTTCGATGCCAGAAATTCCCAAAAATCGCAATTTTCCCATAAGAATGCATTGCGCGGATTTTTGAAAATTATTTTGAGGCACTTATCGCTAAGATAGAGGAACCAAAATTTCGGAGGTTGAAGTTGAGGTAGTCTTCTATGCTTCTCATGGAAAAAATGTAGCCAAATGACAGTGAGTTCGACGCCAGGTGGATGCAAAATTCTTCCATAAGAAATGCATTGCGGAAATCTTTTTAAATGCCTCGCGATAAGCTGGAAAGATAAAACCCGGAATGGTGACAGAGGCGTGGGACCTTCCCGATAAGATATTGAATCGAAACTTTGGAACAAGTAAGGATGGCACTTATCTAATATTATTTTGCTGTCTTCTCTCACGATCGGGTTCTTAGTTCGTCGCCAGGCGGTCTTTGGCGCGAAGTTTTAAATTTGAACTGAGGCAGTACTTGGTATGATACTGTATTCAACGGATAGCTTGCAGTATGCAAGCAACTTTTACTCGTATATATATATATATATATATATATATATATATATATATATATATATATATATATATAGGGGATACGAATTATGACCATGTTCCACAAGCGCCATCGACTTCAGATTTTTTCGACGTACTGGCCCTACACTCTAGATGCCAGAATAATGCAGACTTCGACGCTAGCTATCATGGGTTCGATGCCAGAAATTCCCAAAAATCGCAATTTTCCCATAAGAATGCATTGCGCGGATTTTTGAAAATTATTTTGAGGCACTTATCGTTAAGATAGAGTAACCAAAATTTCGGAGGTTGAAGTTGAGGTAGTCTTCTATGCTTCTCATGGAAAAAGTGTAGCCAAATGACAGTGAGTTCGACGCCAGGTGGATGCAAAATTCTTCCATAAGAAATGCATTGCGGAAATCTTTTTAAATGCCTCCCGATAAGCTGGAAAGATAAGACCCGGAATGGTGACAGAGGCGTGGGACCTTCCCGATAAGATATTGAATCGAAACTTTGGAACGAGTAAGGATGGCACTTATCTAATATTATTTTGCTGTCTTCTCTCGCGATCGGGTTCTTAGTTCGTCGCCAGGCAGTCTTTGGCGCGAAGTTTTAAATTTGAACTGAGGCAGTACTTGGTATGATACTGTATTCAACGGATAGCTTGCAGTATGCAAGCAACTTTTACTCGTATATATATATATATATATATCTATTATATATAGCTAACTCTCCGGATATACCTATATATATATATACCTAATGTTTTTAAACGCGTCTGTCATCATTCCGGGTTATATCTTTCCAGCTTATCGGGAAGGCTAACTCTCCGGATATACCGGTAAAAAACTTACTCTCCGGATGTTCCACAAGCGCCGTCGACTTCAGATTTTTTCGACGTACTGGCCCTACACTCTAGATGCCAGAATGATGCAGACATCGACGCTAGCTATCATGGGTTCGATACCAGAAATTCCCAAAAATCGCAATTTTCCCATAAGAATGCATTGCGCGGATTTTTGAAAAATTTTTTGAGGCACTTATCGTTAAGATAGAGGAACCAAAATCTCGGAGGTTGAAGTTGAGGTAGTCGTCTATATTACGAATGGAAGAAATGTTATAAAATGACCGTGAGTTCCACGCCAGGTGGATGCAAAATTCTTCCATAAGAAATGCATTGCAGAAATCTTTGAAAATTTTTTTAAATGCCTTCCCGATAAGCTGGAAAGATAAAACCCTGCATGGTGACAGAAGCGTTTGAAAACTTTCTTCCATTAATATCATCGTTCGTCTAGTGGTCCTTGGTTCGATGCAAGAGGGTCATTCCGATTCCTACATGTATTTCAAATGGGGAAAGTGGAATCTCATTTTGGGACCTTCCCGATAAGATATTGAATCGAAACTTTGGAAGAAGTCAGAATGGCACATATCTAATAATATTTTGCTATTTTATCTCACGGAAGGGTCCTGAGTTCGACGCTAGGCGGTCTTTTGCGCGAATGTTTGCAATCTGTTTTAGGCCGTTCTCGATGCGATAGAGCAATCAAAATCTCGGTGTTTACAGATGAGATGGTCTTCCATCGTACCAAACGAAGAAATGTTACCAAATGTCCGTGTGTTCGACGCCAGGTGGGTCCGAAATGCCTCCGTAAGAAATGCATTGCTGATATCAGGGACGATTTTTTAAAATGCCTTCCCGATAAACTGGAAAGATAAAACCCGGAATGGTGACAGAGGCGTTTGAGAAGATTCCTTCATGACGTCCACTGCTTATCTAGAGGTCCTTGGTTCGATGCTAGAGCGTCATTCCGATTCTACCATGCATTTCAAACGGGAATAACGGATCTTATTTTAGAACCTTCCCGATAAGATACTGAATTGAAACTTTGAAACACGTCAGAGTAGCACTTCTCTAACATTCATATGCCATTGTCTCTCACGAACGGGTCCTGTGTTCGACGCCAGGCGGTCATTTACGCAATTTTTTAAAAATTGTTTTGAGGCCTTTCTTTATGCAGGAGACTATTCAAAATCACAGCGTTTGCGTTTGAAGTAGTTTTCTATAGAACCAGTGGAAGAAAGGTTGCATATGACCGTGAGTTCGATGCCAGATGGATGAAAATTTCTAACGTAAGAAATGTATTGCGGCAATTTTAAAAATTTTGCTGGATAAGCTTCGAAGATGACACCCGTACGGTGAACTTATTGTAAATTTTTACCAATTGGCTTGCAGTATGCAAGCAACTTTTACTCGTATATAGATATATATATATATATAGGGGATACGAATTCTGACCATGTTCCACAAGGGCCGTCGACGTCAGATTTTTAAGACGTACTGGCCCCACCCTGTAGATGCCAGAATAATGCAGACATCGACGCTAGGTGTTTTACGCTGGGTTCGATACTAGAATGTCCCAAAAATCGCAATTTTCCCATAAGAATGCATTGCGCGGATTTTTGAAAATTTTTTTGAGGCACTTATCGCTAAGATAGTGGAACCAAAATGTCGGAGGTTGAAGTTGAGGTAGTCTTCTATAATACGAATGGGAGAAATGTTACAAAATGACCGTGAGTTCCACGCCAGGTGGATGCAAAATTCTTCCATAAGAAATGCATTGCTGGAATTTTTGAAAATTTTTTTCAATATCTTCCCGATAAGCTGGAAAGATAAAACTCGGTGTGGCGACGGAGGCGTTTAAAAACATTCTTTCATGAATTTTATCGTTCGTCTAGTGGTCCTTGGTTCGATGCTAGAGCGTCATTCCGATTCTACCATGCATTTCAAGCGGGAAGAACGGAATCTCATTTTAGGACCTTCCCGATAAGATACTGAATTGAAACTTTGAATCACGTCAGAGTGGCACTTATCTAACATTTGCATGCCATTGTCTCTCACGAACGGGTCCTGTGTTCGACGCCAGGCGGTCATTTACACTAATTTTTAAAAAATTGTTTTGAGGCCTTTCTCTATGTAGGTGACTATTCAAAATCATAGCGATTGCGTTTGAAGTAGTTTTCTATAGAACCAGTGGAAGAAAGGTTGCATATGACCGTGAGTTCGATGCCAGATGGATGAAAATTTCTAACGTAAGAAATGTATTGCGGGAATTTTTAAGAATTTTGCTGGATAAGCTTCGAAGATGATGCCCGTAAGGGGAACTTATTCTTAAACTTGTACCAATTAGCTTGCAGTATGCAAGAACCTTTTACTCATATATATATATATATATATACACACACCTTATTTTATTATATTAGATGCCGTATTTTGTCGCGATTTCATTATCTTGAAGAGCATTTTGAACCTAGACAACAAGCAAAAGGACTGCTCGTAGATCTCCCTGAGCTGAGCTTTGCAAGCTGTATGACATCTTATCGAATACCTTTGGGTCATTCTCACGAAAGAAATGCACGATATTAAGAAATCACTTTTTAAGAGGCAAAAACACCGAATGTGGTGATGTATATACCAATCTTTTCTATGCGAACCTGTTTTTTAATTTTCTTCATGTATTACTTCGTTTCATTTTGAAATGAAGAAAAATTTGAGAAAGGATCAAAGAATTTAGGTACAGAAGTTTTAATATTGGGACTAATGCTTGATAATTATTACGATACAGATATCAGGGAAACCAGAGTTAAGAAATGGCCTTGTGTTGCTACATAAAGTGAGCAATGATTACCTAATTTCAGCTTGGAATTTGAAAAATATTAACTTTTTTGGCCAATACAATAAAACCTACTTTCGAGTAATATTGTCGATGCTTCCTGATGTTTACTATACAAATTTTGGCAAAAACTGCTCCCTTATTCGAAATGTCGTTAGACAAACTGAACAAACTGAAAAGTTTGAACAAACTTTCTTTGTTAGGAGGATTTCTTAAATATAATTCCTTTGACTAACCCTTAGGCTCGTTATGCTTGTATCATATTTATTTTATATATTCTTTAATACTCCTTTATAAATTCTCAAATACATACGATAGTTTGAAACAAGTATTCTTACGCTCACCCTAATTCCTCCTGTGGAACACATTTTAGAAAAGTAATACAATCTGTTCTCTAATTAAGAATTCAATCATTTTAAAGTGAAATCGCTGGTGCTTCTGTTTCTTTGGTGCACGCAGTGGCTCAGCAGACTGTGGATCTTTTCAACTGCTGCTTTGATTTTCTGAATCAAAAGACGATAGACAAATATATTTCTTCGCTGTGAATTATCTCTCTCCATCTGCGCCACTAAAATGGTATCATTTTCAATTTTGTGTATGCATTAACTCTGTATTAAGCTTACAGTAATTAATACGTTAGTGTGGAAATTTACCAGATTGTTTTAACTTGTACTGATGGCTTTCCACAAAGTTACTCCCGTCCATATTGAGTTTAAGTGGTCTGAATGTAAGAGGTTAAATAATTCTCGGTTTGCTTATCATTTACGATTACATGTACATCAAAGTTGGGTACAACGAGAAATAAAGGAAAATTTTATATTTTGGCTTGTAAATGTGTAAAGAACAGCTGTGTTACTGAGAAAAAGCTAAAGATCTTGACCTTAGTAATTATTCAAAATCTTAAAAATTAAAAAATATATCTAAATTAAATTCTTAAATTAATTTATGCACCAGCTCCTTCCGTTAAATATTCTATGGAAAAACGTTTTAACAGATACTCAGAAACAGTAATATTACGTGATCGAATACTATGACGGAGAAGAACTTAAAAAGGATTGAACTTTTACCACAGATTTATTTAAAAAAACAGAAACATGACCAGTTTCGAATGAATGATCTTCTAGTGAAGAAACTCTATATTCAAATCCTTAAATATTAGCTAGTTGAGGGGGAGAAGAAGGGAAGTGGGAGTTACAGAATACGTAGACCTCTAATGGTAGGAAAGAGTTTATCAGCTGGGAGTGAAAAGATGCTCATTCACTAACGAACATTTCGAAGAAATAGTATGTCTGCGAATTTTGAATTGCTCCAGGAAATTGAGTCGGTGGCCTTTGGTTGCGATATGGAGGATTTATGAGACAAAATCTGAGGAGTGATTGTTTTCTAAGAGGTGTTTTGAGAAGTGGGAGACAGAAGAGTTATTTCAAAAGCACCTGAAGTTTTCCTTGGTTCTGGTGAAAAAACTGCGGGAGGTCTGACCGACGTATGCTGCATTACAGTCTTTGCATATAAAAAGGTAGATACCTGCTTTATCTTGGGGGTTATGATTATCTTTTCCATTTCAAAGAATTTTGGCTAGGTTGAGAGGAGTTTTGAAGGAAGCCCTCAATTTTTCTTTGGGGAGAAGATGGGACAATTGGAGGGATAAAGAATTAATGAAAGTAAATTTTATCCATTTATAGTTTAAGGAATCTTTAGCAGGGGAGAAAATTTTGTTAAGAGCAGTGTTTCTGAATTTTCGGGCCAGAAGTGATGATAGGAATAGGGTTTGAAGCAATCTATGTACAAGTACATATACATACTTTATACATACATCTCACAATGAATTAGGCATAATTAAATATATGTCCTGTTTATTTTCTATGTGACTTTTTCCCTGTTTCTTTTAATTTCTGTGACCTTATTCCTGTGAATTTTTAATGCTTGGGTTCATTTCTCTATCCTATTATATTATTATCCGATGCTTTGCATTACACGGTAAAATAAGATAGAAAGTTTTAGAGAGAAAATTTACTCAGCATACACGAAAAGCCTTCAGTTAACTATTACGCGTTACGCGAAAGATGGACGGATGCGGCGCCATTTTATCCTATGACTCATATTTTCGATCAAATCGCTGCTAGTGGAGCCTTAAAACTATAGGGAAACGAGACCATAAACGAATTTTATTTTTTTAAACCATTATTCTTCCCTAATTGTCAATCTGGTAAATTCTCTTTCATTAGAGATTAAAAATGACCAAAATTAAACAACGGTCTCTTTGTGCGAAAAGCATTCTTCAAAAATATGATTTAATACAAGCAGTATAATAAAAGCCGATTATTGTTCCAGGAGAAGATGGAGCAGCACTGGGAGAGCACTCACAGCTGCGTGGTCGCAACACCAGGGCAACAACACAAACTGCGACGGACGTGCAGTGACCCTGGGATAACGTGCGAAGGACCGGTGGATTCGTCATTAGAGCAAATGTCGAGTGATCACCAGGAAGAGAAGAGAGTTTGGGAGACATTTTACGGAAGAGACGAACTGGTTCAGATGGAGGACTACTATTACGAAGAAGAAGACGGAAAAGTACTTTCGTTTAAGAACTGTTCCCTTCGAATACATGGAATAATTCTCCTCATTGTCATGTACGCAGCGGGCTATCTGGCATACACGTTCGCCGGGCCCAGGAGAAGATGCAAATGATCAATAAATACATTTCTTACTTTAATTGTACGATAGAGAGGTGGAAATTGGATCTTTATAATACTTTCTATAGATTAAAAAGATTATAAAAATGTAGCTCGAATTTCAGTTTTTTCTTCACTGAAAGTGAAATGGTTATCATATCAACTACTTGTTGTTTCTTATTCGTCCTAGAAAATCCGAGTAAGGTGAAAAGAAGCAACCAGAATCAGGTTTTCATGCGGTAAATGTGTTTAATTACTAAAATATGAATGCATTTGTTTCTATTTCGAGAGTTCTGCATGAATATAAGTATTGCCGAAATATTTCCAGACCATACTAACTTGTTAAAAATGATAATATGAAAATTTCATGAAATAAAATTGCAGAAAATCTGATAATCTTTGCATGCATTAATTGGCCTTTCTCGCGAATGCCCTCGCTTGAAGAAATCGTTCCCTTCAAAGCGAAGTCTTCCATTGGTTCCACCATTTCCCTTTTCCACGTACAGTGGCTTTTAAAATTTTCCAAATATCGTACCATTTAATGCTGTGGAGTGAGTATTTAAACCAAGCACAACGTACACCCAAAGCAGTTGATGCTGTTTTTTAATTCTTTGCTGTGGCGCAGACTTTGTTTGTGGCGACGGATGAATTGCAATGTATTCAACGAGGGAATATTCCCGTATGTATTACATTGTAATACATTGTGCCATTGATAATTTCTGACTGACTATATAACCCTTCGGCCATCCCATCTTAGGCCGTTGTGTAATATATCTAATAAAGTGGATTGTGGTGATCTCTTCGCCTTCACATGATTTCTCATCATGAATACCAACGGTGGTTCTGATAAGTGACGGCTATGTTCAGGAGGACGCCTCTCTCCTGATGCATCCGTCGATTCTAATAAGCTGTCCGAGTTCCGTATTGTGGCCCACAACATTGGTTCTCTCAGTTGGAGGGTCAATTATTACTGCCAAAATAACCTCTGACATCACCCAATACGGATACGTAGCGGGGATTCAAGATTCTCCCCGAAGAAGGCCGAGTTAAGCAAGAGGGTCAATTCCTACGCTACCTTCGAACCTTGGCTGGATGACCATGCAAGCGAAAAGACAAAATTGAAACCAGACAGCGTCCTTTTCAGTCGCTTGGAATAAATAAACAGGATAGCATGATTTAGAGATTGGTCAGCTCACTTTCGGGATGGAATTCGCTGATGCCAATTATTTTCCTTTCTCAGCCACTATTCCTATATGGACGTCTTCTGGATGGCATCAACGAATGCACTCATCTCTTTGCTTTGCTCGTATTCGAGCGTGCACTACATCGCACGTATCGCCAAGAATGTCTTAATGAGTGGGCATCACCGAATCCGCGGGTTATTTATTAATAGGGTTGCCAACGCCTTAAACCCGGGAGTTTTCCGTTTCGAGAGTGGGAAATTCCGGGAAGTTAAGTTTAAATATAATTTTAACCACCGTAGAATGTATATTCATCATTGATCAACATGCAACATGAACATTAACATGCAACTTGATCATAAGTGAATCAGTTCTACTTAAAAACATAATTTGATTGGGCTCAACAGAATTTTCTTAACAGAATCTTGGAAATTAGCACTCCTAGAGACTTTTGAAGCTTTTCAAAATATCTTTCTAAAAACATGGGATATAATTTACATAACTCAAAAATTAAGGATCGTCAACGTAAAGGTAAATGAGAAAATAAACACGCATGATATCCATAATGCTCATTATTCTCAACATTGACAATAAACGAAAGTACATACAATCACAATTATTTATCTACAAGTAAGAAACATTTTTTATTTAATATATGCAAATGAAGCTATAAATACTGTTAATGAAGAAATGAACATTTTTGTCACAATAAAAAATAATTTAAAAAGCATTTGAATATTTATAGCAAAACATAATAAAGAGTATTATTATTAAAACTTGAACAATTTTTTGACTGATCCCATGCTGTTTCCAATATTTTTGGATTATTCTTAAGAAATGTGTAAAATTCCTTAGCTATTGTACATAGTTAACTCTCCGGATATACCTATATACGTATGAGTAAAAGTTGCTTGATCGCCTGGCGTCGAACTAAGGACCCGATCGTGCGAAATAATTGCATATTAATATTAGATAAGTGCCATTCTGACCTGTTCCAAAGTTTTAATTCAATATCTTATAAGGAAGTTCCTAAAATAAGATTACGCTATCCCCCTTTGAAATACATGGCAGAATAGAAATGACGCTCAGTCATCGAACCAAGAACCGTCAGAGGAACGGCGAAAAGCGTATATGAAACACATACCGGAGAATTTTGCACCCACTTGGCGTCGAACTCACGGTCATTTGGTAAAATTTCTTCAGTTGGTACAATAGATAACCATCTCATCTGCAAACACCGTGATTTTGATTGCTCTATCGCACCTAGAACGGCCCCATAACAGTTTGCAAAGAATGCGCAAAAGACCGCCTAGCGTCGAACTCAGGACCCTTTCGTGAAGGAAAATAGCAAATTAATATTAGATAAGTGCCATTCTGACTTATTCAAAAGTTTCGATTCAATAACTTATCGGGAAGGGACTTATTTGAAATGCATGGTAGAATCGGAATGACGCTCTTGCATCGAACCAAGGACCACTTGACGAACTGTGAAATTCATGAAAGAATGTCTTCGAACGCCTCCGTCGCCACACGGGGTTTGATCTTTCCAGCTTATCGGGAAGGCATTGAAAAAAATGTCAAAAATTGCAGCAATGCATTTCTTATTGAAAATCAGAGTCCCGTCAGAGTGGCACTTCTCTAACATTTGTATGGCATTGTCTCTCACGAGCGGGTCCTTAGTTCGACGCCAAGCGGTCTTTCGCGCGAAGTTTTCAAAATTGAGTTGAGGCATTACTTGGTACGATACTGCATTCAACTGATAGCTTGCAGTATGCAAGCAACTTTTACTCGTTTTGTAAACTAATTTTGTAAAATACCTGCAAGTCTGCTTTAAGCAGCTTGTTACTTGATCTGTTTCTTTCCTTACATAAGAACCTGTTTCATGATACTAAATGATCTTTCTTAGGCGGCGTTTGAAATTGATATCGACAGGATAAACGAGACCGGTTTTATGAGTTCTTCTCCTGAATTATTTTCTTTTACCTCTTTGTAAAATTGTTCACTGAGTACGCGAATATATTTTTAAGTCAAGGACATTATTGTAAGTAATAAATTTTACTTTGTTTGATATTGATTCGCTATCTTCTTTCGCGTCTCCGTAAAAATACGGATGTGCTGTTATTATGCCACTTTCTTTGGAAAAACATTACTTAATCACGGAAAACCGTTTCCAATTTCCTTCATTGGAACCGTCTACAGCTAAGGAAAGATATTTATCTTTTTTAAGCTATGAACTTGGATTTCCTGACCTGCTGGAGCCTATACATTCTCAGCGATACAGCTATCTCTTGTTTTCCACAGGATTACTTCTTCGCAGTCGATGAATCGCAGAAAATAATTTAAGACAGTTTATTCTCAAAATCTTGGCTTTTATAACTATAAAGGTGTTTTACATCATGAAACGTAGCTGTAACCTCCGCAGCTGTGATCAACTCTTCTTCACTAGTGTTTTGTCTCTTAAAAAAAGGGTGTAATTGTACAATTTTCTGAACCTCATCTTCTAAATTATTATACTTTTCCGATGATTTTTAAAAGCACCTATTCCGTCAAACTTTATAGAAAAGGTTTGGCCGCAAATTTTATGTACATACATTATGCATACGCATCGAATGACCACTGTGGAGAGGAAACGGACATATGAAGTAATGCTGCGTTATATAATAGAGAAATGAAAGCAGAGAAATTTGTACCCGGATCCATGGTCAATTTATGTAGACTTTGAAAAAGCTTCCATAAACGCCGTAAAATCTGTCTTGGGGGAAGACAGGGCTTTTGCTTTTACCACCTAAGTCAGAGTAACTACAGAAAAATACAAGAACTAGGCCTACAGAATGAATACCTTCATACTCAGGACTTCAACATGTTTGTTCAACATGATATATGCCGTTCCATATTAAGTTGACAGTATTGTCCTTACGGCGAACGCTGTTGCCAAACGTACGTCTACTCGCCTCGCGATTCCCGCGCCAAATTTGAATTGGCTACCGGATGTGTTAAGAGAAAGCCCATTAAAAAGTTCCTAAAGTAATGTTTAAGAAAAGGACGGTATTTATACGCAATATTTACGGCTTGCAAAAGATCAAAGTTATAAATATCATGTGAATTTCTCGAAAATCGGTATTTAAAAGTATAATAATGGATTACTGGAAGGCGTTTAGCAGTTTACCATATTTTAAAAACCTCCTAAAAGGAAAATGAAAATAAAATGATGGGAACATTAACAGGTAAAGTTTGACAAATCAGAAATTATTGGAATTGCGAACTGCTTTACAGAAAGTATGAGATATCTTGAATGTTCTCATTTACAACGGCGACAAGAACAATTTTCTTAGTATTGCCTTACAACGCATTCATACTGATTATATTTGCACACAGTTGTGAATTTTTGGCTGGAAACAAATATCTCATTAAACTAAAAATCCTTTTTTCAAGGCAAAAGACCATGCTCATCACAAGTATATCAAGTATATCGCATAATTATATGGCTGTGTAACTTTTTTAGTTTCTCATCGAGCAATAAAATTAAGAATGTGCCTCAGTGTACATCTTTCCTTCTCCATTGATTTCTTTGAATTCCATTTGCAGAATTCGATAGCACCGAGAGACTTTCTGCAATAGGTAAAAACGTAAACTGTTTGTTTCACAGCTTGCCTCTTTTAGACTTCTTTTCTCTTTGGAAACGATGATCGCATAAACTTAAAAATAAACCCTACTTGGAAAAATTACTTGGGAAAAATCTTCACAACAACGTTCGATAAGTTACGACGCCACTCCACTTCTATACTCCAAGAATCCGAAGTAAACAAGAACTCTAATCCTGAATTCCTAAAATTGAAGAGCCACTACGTTTGCTCAGATGTCTAATGGCTCAAGGGCCGTCCTATAACAGTTTTTTGTAGTCCCTCTCTCACAAACTATCCTATGAAGCTGCGCACCATATGAGACGAAGTGATACGACATCTTCCAAGTACATCGTACATCTTCCAAGCACGCGAAATTTTCTGCTGTATTAAACAATTAATTGAACATTTTTGAGAATATTAAAGAATATTCGGAGCTTTAATGAATACATATGATATGATAAATTCTATCCATATCAATAACTGAAAGATCCAGATCTTCTTACTATGATCATAAGTCACGACCCTTCAAAATAATCCATGTTCGACGTATTTCGCGAAAATTACGAGAGTTGGAGTATTAATAACTAAAGAGAAGTTGTTTCTGGGCTGCATAGTTGCCCGGAGGGTGGCTTGATTGAAGTGTTCACATTTTAAACTTAAAAAGATAGGTTTTCTTTTCGATTATCCATGATATGGCATATTCCTCCTTTACACCTATAACTGAAAGCGGGCATCTACGGGCAGTATTGTCAAATTTTGGCGCGCGGAAAAAATCTACAAATTGAAAAATTCATAAATCCCTTTGTTATCAAGATAAAGTCCTCATTCCTTCACAAAAAATATATTTACACTTTTCTTCAAATTTCTTACGCAGAATGTTGGTGGGTATCTCGTACAAAACGAGAGTTAGCTGGCGATGGATTTTTGGCTTGCATAATTCGAAAATTTCGGTTCAAAGAATCCCAAACATTTTATAAGAAGCGTTTAAACCAAGTAATAAAGAACTATAAGTTTACCGGTACGGAACGTAAGGTATGAAGATATTTATGAGGTAATTTTGTATTTTGCTAAGTTAATGTGAATAAATACACCAGTTCTGCTGTGAATGTGGTTATTTTTTCATTACCTGTCATTACTCCCAAGTGAATCACCGCTCCGTCGATTTTATTCACTAAGGCCCTTTTCACACGCAACGGTTTTTGCCGTACGGTCGATAATCCCCACAGCTTATCAACCGTATCACGGCGCAATTCCTGAAGAAGTATATGGGGGTCTAGGACAACTCGCCGCCGCCAGCTCGCCGCCGCCAGCTCGCCGCCGCCGACTTGCCGCCGCCAACTCGCCGCGGGCCCAACTCGCCGCGGGGACAACTCGCCGCGGGCATTTTTTAAATACGTTTAGAACTATGAAATTACTCGTTCTTCCCAAGGGTTTTAATTATCTAATATCATAGAAAGAAGAAACTAAGAGATCTGCTAAATTTTGCGGTAAGACCATAGCACCACTTCATAGAAGCAATTAATCCTTGTTAACCCTTGATTGGTTTCGTGGGGTCGATATAACCCCAGGCGATATACTTCCTTTGATAAAACATAAGCTATTTAAGATATTTATATGCCAATTTTTTACTTATATAAATAATTTTGCACTACATTTATGATCGAATAATTTCGTTAATTTTGAGAAACGAAAGGTATACAATTAATGCGGTGTTAACAAAATCCAAAAATCAATTTAAATAATTATTTAATAAGCATTATATTTATTTTAAGCGGTGATCTACAAAGTAATTCAGCAGTAAATATCAGGTGCAAAATGAAAAATAATATTGTTGTAAATGTAATTGTTGTCAAAAATTAATATTTTTAAAAATACAATTACAAAATGGGGTATCAGTTCCCAAAGGCAAGATTATGCCGATAGACCTACCACTGTAGTGCATCGTAGAGCATGTATTAATAAAATAATAAATTTTATAGGTTGGTGACATTGATAAGGAGTGATTTTACGATGTTTAAATATTACTAATCGATTTCCGTGGTTGAAAACCATTAAATAGAATGTTCGATATATTTCTGTATGAAACTGTATGGGGTTTCGACCTTGGCAGATCGATCATAGCACATTTCAGAATTCCAGTCAGTATGGAGAACTTACAGGGGAATAACTCAATGTAATTTGCCGTAAGTGAAGAAGTTAGCCTCGCGCAGGTTCGCCTTTACGTGGAGCTACGGATTCGTACGGGTATAATTAAGATTCGTTGTTTACATTTATCGATTCAAACTTAAATTCTAATGCAAAATACTCGTATATGCAAGATATGGTGTTCATTATTTTTCTGGTACTTACCAATGAGTTATGTTATGTATAGGCGCTTAAAAAGTATTGAAATACTGTTTGAAAATTATTCAAATTTATTTTTGTAAATCTGGTGAAACTGCCAAATTTGCTTACTTTTGATTGCTTAAAATTAACTAAATTCTCAGATTATCTTAAGAAGGTAAAAATCTTTTCAAAACAAAATTTGGTTAAAATATCTCGATTAGTTTTTGTTTTACCGAGGGAATTACACCACCTGGGGTCCCATTCACCCCACGAGACTAATTAAGGGTTAATTACGTTTACTGTATTACGTAAAGATCAGTTAGGAAAGATATCTTTCTGTGAAATCTTTTTATGAAAAGTTGATTTGTATGTAATTATCAGTTGGTATGCATGATCCGATTTTGTTCTTTACATGGTACTTACAAATGAATTACTTAATATAAGGGCACTTAAACCATGATCTGTTAATTATATATTTAATTACATTTATTTCGTAGATATGGTAATACTACTAAAATGTAATGCATTTTATCGGTTAAATCAACAAAATTGATTCGTCATAGCATTGTATAGCAAAATTCTGATGATATTTTAACTCCCAAATATTATTTTTCATTTTGCACCTGATATTTACTGCCGAATTACTTTGTAGATCACCGCTTAAAATAAATATAATGCTTATTAAATAATTATTTAAATTGATTTTTGGATTTTGTTACTACTTCGCTAGCTTCGTAAATGTTCGTCTGATCATCTGAATTGAGTTCATTCAATTTTCGCTTTAAACTTTGTTGTTCCTGCTATTCCTAAGTGTTTCACCGTCCAGCATTTTTGAAACTGCCATTACATTCTTAAATAAAAGCTTGATTGGATTATATTGTTTATTAAAGTGTAAACATATTATGAACAGTGAAGTTATTGCGGGCGATATCTAATTTCATTGACAGCGCTTAAAAACTATCCCAAGCTTCTAGAATTATTTAAAAATTCAATACTGATATTCCTTAATGTCTTTTGGAGCCTGGCATATGCTGGACGAATCCTTGGTTTTGGAACAACTTTGATTTGTTGTAATTTGCTATAGTCTATGGCCAATTCTTGTTGCATTTTGTTAATTAAAACCCAAATTGATGGGTGTCCCACCAGATAGCTGAATTGGTTATTCCAACCTGAAACAAATCATTTATTATTTTATTTATAAGGGTATAAATACATATTTAAAGTCTAAAAATGAATGACGATACATTTTAAATGCAATGAAAACTAACCTTTAGGCCCTTTTCACACACAACGGTTTTTGCCGTACGGTCGATAATCCCTACAGCTTATCAACCGTATCACGGCGCAATTCCTTAAGAAGTATATGGAGCCTTTCACACTAGCGACCGTACGGTTTTTTGCCGTCCATCGCCGTGTAGCAGCCGTGTCATCCACTGCCATTATTTTCTTACAATCCAACTTATAATGCTGATTTTTCAGCCAGATTACTACTTCACTAGCTTCGTAAATGTTCGACGGATCATTTGAATTGAGTTCATTCAATTTTCGCTTTAAACTTTGTTGTTCCTGCTATTGCTAAGTGTTTCATCGTCCAACATTTTTGAAACTGCCATCACATTCTTAAAATCCAACACAAAAGGCTAATTTTTCTTCAATTGCTCATGGTATCATCTGGATGCATAAAAGTCACATGAGATTAATTTCCGAGTAACCACATCTTAGTAAAAAATTATTTAATTAGAACGTAATTTTAAAAATTTCGTCGTGCAGTATAATTTACACGTCGCCTAAAACTTTTTGATTTTTCACGTGAGGAAGAACTTTTCGCGTGACAAATCGAGATAAATGTTGTAATTTTCATTTACAGTTTGTTTCATGATGATATCTTGAAGTGAACTTTACTTTTCTGTATTGTTCCCTCTCATGTAGTTTCCTGGTTTCTTTTGACTTTTTTAGCACATCTTTTGCCTATATTAACTATGTTCTTATCATTTGCATTTGAAAGTAACCAGTCATCTCTCTCATAATTCCATTTTATCGCTACAATTTTCTTTGTTTGACAACTTCCTAACTTTTCTGGTAATCAAAACAAATATTTTTATTCCCAATTTTTCATTTCGATGGTATATTGACTAAATGTCAGACGCCTTTTTACTAAAAACAACGATTCATCAAATATTAAATAATGGTAAATTTGAAATCAATCACTGAATCCTCCTGACTCTCATTCATCTTTTTATTTCGAGAAAACAACAAATTCACTGATAGCAGAGAAGACTGCAATAAAATTCAATATTCTATATCCTTGTCACGGGTCAACAATTATATCGATGGATGATTTTTCTTTTAAATTCTACGCTGAGGTGCTGGTTATTTCCTCTTCTTTTCCCATATCCTGCCTTTTCAAGGATATTTTTCTCTTTTTCGATCTGCAGGCACGTCCTACAATACTTCTTCCACCTTTTTTATTAACTGCAGCACGATTCATACTTTCCACTGTTTTAGCGGTATAGTACAGAAGATGCACTCAACTGCGTTTCTTACGGTTAATACGAGGGCTGTTCAAAAAGTTCCCGAACTTTATTTATTACAGCACAAATATTTCACTTACAAATTATTGCTCCGAGTCTCCTTAAAAGTACTCCCCACCCCAACGTATACACTTATCCAAATGGTATTTCCACTATTTAAAACAGTCTTGGGACGCTTCTTTCGGACTGTTCATAAGCTCCTCCGTCGAATTTTCCTTTATTTTTCGAATGGTGGAAAAACTTTTTCCTTTCAGCGGGGTTTATAGCTTAGGAAATAGGAAAATGTCACATGGAGCCAGGCTTGGTGAATAGGGTGGTTGAAGAAGCACGGTGGTCTTGTTTTTGGCTAAAAAGTCACGAGTTGCTCGTGTTGATCCTGGTCTGCTGTCATCAGGCAAGGCATGAATTTGTCCTCGACTCGATGCATCCTCAATTTTTTTAGTTAGGATTTTGTAGCAGAACCAATAGGGATGCCACGCTCTTCTGCAAGCTCCCTGACAGTCAAACGTCAATTTGCACGAACGAGATCGTTCACTTTTTCGATGTGGTGGTCATCTGTGGACGTTGATGGTCTTCTGGAACGCTCGTCGTCTTCCACTGATTGCCGCCCGTTTTTGAACCGTATAAACCACACATAACACGCGGTACGTTTCATAGCATGCTCACCAATAGCCTTGGTAATCAACTCAAAAGTTTCCGCGAAAGATTTGCCCAGTTTCACGCAGAATTTTACAGAAGAACGCTGCTCCTTCAAAGAGCTCATTTCCGCGGACCCGATTTTTCGCCGCACTCTACGTTCATCTGTTCACATAAACATCCGTAACTAATGAACAAATCAAGATATCGGCAAAGTGATTGAAGGTGGTTATTTGGGAAGCTTTCGCGGATATAACGCCTACAAGCAGATTAAAAAATAACCAACTGTAGGCACACTATAAAAAAAGTTCGGGAACTTTTTGAACAGACCTCGTATTGATAATAACCACGTGATTTGTAAGTCGCTTTCCTGCATGGGATGATCGATGAATCTCTTTCTCATTGAAAAGTGATATTTCTTATCTCTTCGATCGTTATCTGTCACGACACCGTTCTTTGCAGTCGATGATACGGCTGCTACACGGCGACCGTGTACAGTCTCTTTAAAAGGCAAGAAGTTGAAAAAACCAAATAAAAGCAATGAACTTGGTTAAAGACAAACCTTTTTAATGCTATAACTCAATGGGGAAAATTTGCAACTTACAAGAACTGCCATTTTAAGACTTCTTTTCACAGAATTCCTTTCAAAAGGAAAGATTCACAAACATTCATTTGATATAAATAAAAGGAAATTAATCTCTATCAAGGATGACATTTGATGAAATCAAACTATTGAAAACATGTCCGTGCAAAGCATCAATGAGTAAATCAGCTAAGGGTGATAAAGTCAAAAGCTTAAAAGTGGTTTGTCTCTTGCAGCTAAGTTCCATTTAGCAGTAGTAGATTTAATAATTCGCATAACCTTTTTAGTTCTTTCGTTAGGAGTGAAAGCTGTTAAGGAATCAAAATGTATAACTGAGAAATGGTCACTTAAAAGAATTTCATGGAATCTCTAACAAAAAGTGGCTTGAATTCCCATGAATTTACATGGAAAGTCACAACCCTGCTTCTCTTACTACTTTCTTTTACAAGTAAACCATGAAAAAGAACTCATATAATTCTTCTGAATAAACCCAGCTATTCAATAGCAGATGAATTTTTGCCTTTGTACCATTTCAAGCACTTCATAAAAACAGAACATAAAATGAGATCAAGCAGTAGACATCACTGAAGGCACATACAGAAAGTGAGTTCCATTAGAAATTTCTGCTGCATTTGTGAATATGTACTTAGAGCATATTTCAGCTCAGTTAGACAAACATAGTCAAAGAAGATCAAAGATAAGGTTCAACAAAAAGACTGGTCTGAAATATATTCCCTTTCGAATATATTTACCAAGATCTCCTCCTGTTGCAATTGAGAGCATTCCATGAGAAATTTAAAGATAATGATACATTTTAGTGGTATTAATTGGCTTTCTACAAGACAGAATTCTCTTTTAATAATGGGATATAATGACATGATAGCACTTTCAGCATGGATGGCCACACATTATACAAGGTCAATGCTTTGTTTACAATAAAATCCATTACATTTCACATTTTATTAATTAGCAGACAAACTTCCTTTCTTAGTAGCCCTTACATATTTTATGGTAGGTATTTTGTAGGCAAAATAGACTCCTTTTTCCTGAAAATGAAATGAGTCATCTAAGACATGACCTACCTACATTACAGTGGTAGGTTCAAATATAAATGCAAGCTTGGTCAACAGAAAACTGAAGAGTCTATACAAAGTGTACAATTATCACTCAATTGAAAATAAATTAAGGAAGGTACATATCCTTGGTAAGCTACCTCCTTCTAACATTACGTGACCAACCAGGCACCAATAAACCATAATAAATGGCTCCTTTGCCCTCAACTAGTACCATTTGATATGCTGATATTTGCTATAAGATCCTCTATAAGATGGGGATCCTCCGAGGCTTTGATGGGACTGGATAATGTTTCCATAATGCCATCAGCACGGGAGCGAGCATGTGCCATCACATCCACGGCTAACTCTTCCACACTTGTAAACCGCGTCTGCTCAAAGCTAAATACATCTTTCAGAAATCCCATCACCTGCTCCTGAGAATCAGTACAATGAATATCAATCCCAAAATCATATTTATGAATATGCACACATAAATACATAAAAAATTTGTAAATTCTATTATTATTATCGATATAAACTAAGTGTCATAATTCCTGATGGGGAGTCACTAGTGATACATACAATAAATATCTTCTATATAAATAAAATACAAATAAATTTAAATTCTGAGTTGCTTCATTTACTTATTACCTGACAAAACAGTTTAAAAGAGATGGAAGAAAAAACAGTGAGTGAAAAGCACAGAAATATAATGGTGATCTTAGGAAAAAGTGAGTGCAATTGAGTGATGAAGTGTTTGAGAAGCCTGAGAAAAATGGAATGATCTCAGTAGGATGAATTAGTCCATTCTTTGAAATTATAATAGCCCTCAAATTCTTATTATTTAACTCTTTTGGTGGGGTTTTTGCAGTTTGGCCTCTCTTTCACTCAAACATCATAGATGTTCTCTGAAAATATACCAAATAAAGGCTATTTTTCCAATAAGCAGTATGTTTGGGAAAGAGAATATAAATAGAGAATAAATTGATGCAATAAATAACTGAATAAACTATATAATTAATAAACTGAACAACATATACTAACTAACTAATAACTAACTGATATATACCAACATATACTAACAATAAACTGAATAACAACCACTGAACTCAACTATTGGAGGTAATAAAATTTTCAATATGTTATTTTGTATGAAAAACAGTCAACAATATACCATGGGAAATAGATATTACGAAGTTGGGAATATAAAATGTTTGCTAAACATCTTTAAATTATTTTTCAGAGGTGATAAACTACTCTAAATATTCCCAAAGAAATAACAAAGATCTGTTTGTGCCTTGCATGCTCCTAGAAAGTGATTTGGCAACACTGGTTCCACTACCGCAGTTCAGTCTTTTACAAATTGAGCTCATTTGCTTGCAAAAACTACGCATTCTCTTATCATAGCAAATATTAAATAACATTATAGTAAGTTTAAAATTTTGACAGGATAAAAACTCTATTGCTTGATAGCTTTCAACTTTTGTGTTGATTACTAACAATATTATACAAATTCTGAAATTTTAAAAATCTAATCAAAGACAGCTCACATCGTTTGCTTGCAATTGGATAATACATGTTATGAAAGAGCTGCTCAAAAGAGTTGTTATTTGAGTTTAAATATTTGTTTGTGGTGAATTCAGCTGTGCTGGAGAAAAGGATAGGAATAAAATAATATAGAATTACTCTATATTTTGTGGAATAATCATACCTATGCATATTGCAGTAAGCTTACAATGAATTCACATAACCTAGTGGCAAATACTTAAAATCAAACAGCAATAGATTTTCTAGGTTAGGCCTTTCCTTCACTTTACAGATATTCTCTGAAAATATAGAAAATTAATTCAAAGATAATATCTATAATATATAAGAGCAAAACTTACTTGCATACGGCAAGCTATCACTTGAATGCTGTATTGTACCAAGTAATGCCTCAAGACAATTTTGAGAACATCGCGCATAAGACGCCTGGCATCGAACTAAGGACCCAATCGTGCGAAACATTTGCATACTAATCTAATATAATAAAATAAGGTGTGTATGTATGTATGTTCGCCTAAAACTCGAGAACCATAAATGGCACAAATTTCAAACTTTCACGATTGTTAAATGTACTCCCTGCTAGGATAATAGGCTACTTTTCATTTACTTAAATGTCCCCAGTTCGAACCCAGACAAGAAAAACCGTTCTCATAAGAAATGCACGTAAACCTCAGTTTTATCGGTTGCAGGCCACATTTCTTTTGCAAAATTAAATTAGAAATAATAGGCTTACGAAATCGAGACAAGCACCAAAAGAAAGAGAAATGAATAGAGAGTCTTATTTTGGTCGTGAAATATCGTTATCGAGTCGAAATGGCGAGAATTCGGTTAAAATAAATGGAGATTTGGTGAAATTTTGAGGCTATAAACAAAGAGTCCCCTTGACGACGAATGCGATTGTTGAAACCGAGGTATTGCGTTTTCCCATAAGAATGCAAGGGTATTTTAGCTCCATATGAAAGTAATGATTAAAAACGAATGATAGTATATGTACTTAGCAAGCAATATTCTGAAATTTCAGCATATGCATTTACGATCAATTTGCAGCGTTGATTCACAGGAGGCATCGTATGATCATTTAGGGAAAGTTTCTTTATCACCTCGACTTTGCCATTTCTATTTAAAAATAATGAAGCTACTACGTGTGATTTACACTGGAAAAACTTTAAATTGATTAATGTATACTGCGTGCAGCCTCTTGGCGTGTGGCAGTGGGTGCTTGAACCATGACTCTACTTCCCTAATCATCTAATACCGTGTATTACATTAGCATTTCGAGTAAATGATAACTTAATCAAACATCTCAATTTTTACACAGGCGATCTTTTGTATTCGTGAGCAAACCGCAAGTAGTACTGTCTCCATCAAAATTTTCTCCCGTATAGGATTTACTGTGAAGCTAAGCAATACTATCTTAATAAGTAAATTTAAAATATAAGGAAATGGGTAATTATTACATGAGACGACGTGCACCCAGGAAAAATCTCAAGGAAGAATCATCATACACAGTTGAGGAAACTCCTAAAGAAAGAAAATCTGAGACGATTCCTTTTCTTATCGTGAGTTCTATCTTTGCATGCAAATGATAAGAAGTCAGAAAATATAAAACATTTTCATTGATCCAAGCTAAGTGAGAGATGTTAGATTTTCCTCTTCACAAGTTATTACCTAATATATTATCTACTGCTTATTTATATATCCCCGTTGAGAATCAACGGGCGCCTCAGCTAATATTAGATAAGAGCCATTCTGATCAGTTCCAAAGTTTTGATTCAATATCTTATGTGGAAGTTACTAAAATAAGAATACGCTATCCCCCTTTGAAATATACGGTAGAATAGAAATGACACTCAGGCATCGAACCAAGAACTGTCAGAGGAACGTCGGACAGAGTATATGAAACACATGACATGTCTCTATGTTTATTCCATTTTATATCATTCCCGGTAATCGGATATACATTGTAAATAATTTGACAAATTGACCGCCATGCATTTTATACCAGAGAATTATGAACCCACTTGGCGTCCAACTCTCGGTCTCTTAGTAGCATTTCTACAGTTAGTACAATAGATAACCACAGCATCTCCAACCTCCGAAATTTTCACCGTTCTATCGCTCCGAATAAGGACTCAAAACCATTTTCGAAAATTCGCGCGAAAGATCGCCTGGCGTCGAACACAGAACCAGTTCGTGAGAGACAATGGCATGGAAATGTTAGATAAGTGCCACTCTGACGTGTTTCAAAGTTTCAATTCAGTATCTTATCGGGAAGGTCCTAAAATAAGATTCCGTTATTCCCGTTTGAAATGCATTGTAGATTCAGAATGACACTCTTGCATCGAACCAAGGACCACTGCAGAAACGGCGAACCTCAAGAAAGAATGCTCTCAAACGCCTCTGTCACCATTCCGGGATTTATCTCTCCAGCTTATCGGGAAGGCATTTAAAAAAATCGTCTAAAATTTCAGTAATGCATTTCTTACGGAAGCATTTGGAACCCACCTGGCGTCGAACAAACGGACATTTGGTAACATTTCTTCCTAAAGTATTAATGAAGACCATCTCATCTGCAAACAACGTGATTTTGATTGCTCAGTCGCATCGAGAACGGCCTCAAAAAGGATTGCAAAAATTCGCGCAAAAGACCGCCTAGCGTCGAACTCAGGTCCCTTCCGTGAGAGAAGATAGCAAAATAATATTAGATAAGTGCCATCCTTAATTGCTCCAAAGTTTCGATTCAATATCTTATCGGGAAGGTCCCAAATTAAGATTCCGTATTCCCCGTTTGAAATGCATGGTGAAATCGGAATTACGCTCTTGCATCGACCCAAGGACCACTAGGGAAACGGTAAACCTGATGATAGAATGTTTTCAAACGCCTCTGTCACCATCTCGGGTTTAATCTTTCCAGCTTATCGGGAAGTCATTTTAAAAAATCGTCAAAGATTTCAGCAATGCATTTCCTATGGAAGAATTTCGCACCCACCTGGAGTCGAACACACAGTCGTTTTGTAACATTTCTTCAATTCGTATTATAGAAGACTACCTCATCCTCCGAGATGTTGGTTCCTCTATCTTAACGACAAATGCCTCAAAATAATTTTCAAAAATTCGCGCAATACATTCTTATGGGAAAATTGCGATATTTGGGAAATTCTGGTATCGAACCCACGATAGCTAGCGACAAATTCTGAATTATTTTGGTATCTAGAGGGTGGGGCCAGTATGTCGAAAAAATCTGACGTCGACGGCGCTTGTGCAACATGGACAGAATTCGTATCCCATATAAATATCTATATCTATTATATATAGCTAACTCCCCGGATATCTTCCATAATACGAGTAAAAGTTGCTTGCATACTGCAAGCTATCAATTAAATGCAGTACCGTACCAAGAAAGGCCTCAACACAATGTTCAAAACTTCGCGCAAAAGTCCGCCTGGCGTCGAACTAAGGACCCGATAGGGCGAAACAATTGCAAATTAATGTTAGATAAGTGCCATTTTGACCTGTTCCAAAGTTTCAATTCAATATCTTATCGGGAAGGTCCTAAAATAAGAATACGCTATCCCCCTTTGAAATATACGGTAGAATAGAAGTGACGATCAGGCATCGAACCAACAACCGTCAGGGGAACGGCGAACAGCGTATATGAAACATATGAATTGCCTCTATGTATATTCCATTTTATATCATTCCCGGTTATTGGATAAGCATTAAAAATAATTGTCAAAATTGACCGCCATGCATTTAATACCGGAGAATTTTGCACCCACTTGGCGTCGAACATTCGGTCTTTTGATAATATTTCTTCAGTGAGTACAATAGATAACTACGGCATCTCCAATCTCCGTGATTTTCACTGTTCTATCGCTCCGAGTAAGGACTCAAAACAATTTTCGAAAATTCGCGCGTAAGGCCGTCTGGCGTCGAACACAGGACCCATTGGTGGGAGACAATGGCATACGAATAATAGATAAGCGCCACTCTGACGTGTTTCAAAGTTTCAATTCAGTATCTTATCGGGAAGGTCCTAAAATATGATTCTGTTTATCCCGTTTCAAATGCATGGTGGAATCAGAATGACGCTCCTGCATCGAACCAAGGACCACTAGAGAAACGGTGAAATTCGTGAAAGAATGTTTTCAAACGCCTCCGTCGCCACACCGGGTTTTATCTTTCCAGCTTATCGGGAAGGCATGGAAAAAAATTTTCAAAAATTGCAGCAATGCATTTTACAGAAGCATTTCGAACCCACCTGGCGTCGAACACACGGTCATTTGCTAACATTTCTTCCTTTGGTACGATGGAAGACCATCTTATCTGCAAACACCGAGATTTTGATTGCTCTATCGCATCGAGAACGGCCTCAAAACAGATTGCAATAATTCGCGCAAAAGACCGCCTAGCGTCGAACTCAGGACCCTTTCCTGAGATAAAGTAGCAGAATAATGTTAGAGAAGTGCCATTCTCACGAGTTCCAAAGTTGCGATTCAATAGCTTATCGGAAAGGTCCTAAAATAAGATTCCGTTTTCCCCGTTTGATTTGCATGGAGAAAACGGAATGACCCTTTTGCATCGAACCAAGGACCAGTAGACGAATGGTGAAGTTCATGAAAGAATGTTTTTAAACGCGTCTGTCATCATTCCGGGTTATATCTTTCCAGCTTATCGGGAAGGCTAACTCTCCGGATATACCGGTAAAAAACTTACTCTCCGGATGTTCCACAAGCGCCGTCGACTTCAGATTTTTTCGACGTACTGGCCCTACACTCTAGACGCCAGAATAATTCGGACATCGACGCTAGCTATCATGGGTTCGATACTAGAATGTCCCAAAAATAGCAATTTTCCCATAAGAATGCATTGCGCGGATTTTTGAAAATTTTTTTGAGGCACTTATCGCTAAGATAGTGGAACCAAAATCTCGGAGGTTGAAGTTGAGGTAGTCTTCTATATTACGAATGGAAGAAATGTTACACAATGACAGTGAGTTCGACGCCAGGTGGATGCAAAATTCTTCCATAAGAAATGCATTGCTGAAATCTTTGACGATTTTTTTAAATGCCTTCCCGATAAGCTGGAAAGATAAAACCCGGAATGGTGACAGAGGCATGGGACCTTCCCGATAAGATATTGAATCGAAACTTTGGAACAAGTAAGGATGGCACTTATCTAATATTATTTTGCTATCTTCTCTCACGGAAGGGTCCTGAGTTCGACGCTGGGCGGTCTTTTGCGTGAATTTTTGCAATCTATTTTGAGGCCGTTTTCGATGAGATAGAGCAATCAAAATTACAGTCTTTGCAGATGACATGGTCTTACATAGTACTTTAGGAAGAAATGTTACTAATGGCCGTATGTCCGACGCCAGGTGGGTCCGAAATGATTCCGTAAGAAATGCATTGGTGAAATTTTGGACGATTTTTTTAAATGCCTTCCCGATAAGCTTCAAAGATAAAACCCAGAATGGTGACAGAGGCGTTTGAGAAGATTCTTTCATGACGTCCACTGCTTCTCTTATGGTCCTTGGTTCGATGCTAGAGCGTCATTCCAATTCTATCATGCATTTCAAGCGGGAAGAACGGAATCTCATTTTAGGACCTTCCCGATAAGATGCTGAATTGAAACTTTGAAACACGTGAGAGTGGCACTTATCTAACATTTCCATGCCATTGTCTCACACGAATGGGTCCTGTGTTCAACGCTAGGCGGTCATTTGCACGAGGTTTTTAAAATTGTTTTGAGGCCTTTCTCTATGCAGGAGACTATTCAAAATCACAGCGTTTGCATTTGAAGTAGTTTTCTATAGAACCAGTGGAAGAAAGGTTGCATATGACCGTGAGTTCGATGCCACATGGATGAAAATTTCTCACGTAAGAAATGTATTGCGGCAATTTTTAAGAATTTTGCTTGATAAGCTTCGAAGATGATACCCGTAAGGGGAACTTTTTCTTAAATTTGTACCAATTAGCTTGCAGTATGCAAGCAACTTTTACTCGTATAGATATATATATATATATATATATATATATATATATATATATATATATATATATATATATATATATATATATATATATATATATATATATATATCTGGAGAACTCTCTGACAACCTCATTCAGGGGAGATGGAATTTATATACTCAATATCTTCTTAAAGTTCCCTATGAAATGGAATATGTCCCCTAGGAAACCATATTAATTCAAAATTCAAAGCTGACCAATGGGGTTGCATTCACCAAACTTCATTAACAAGAATTAAAAGTTATGACAAACATTCTTTTGCAGCCTACAAAACATTGGTTGTTCAATTTCAATATTGAGAAAATTTGACATTCAATTGCTGATGTCCATAAGAGGAATTAATATAATGCATTTTACTATGTTATGGGTTGTCCCAAAAGTAATGGGTTAGTTTGAAAGGAAAATTTAAATTGATATCAATGCCCTTATTGCTGCATTATGCTTGAGACATTTTCTGTGTTTTCGGTTATTTCCAAAGTTCAACCGTAGACAGCATTGATAAACAGGAAATGGAATTGGTTTGAAGTTTGCCACATCTAAATAAAATCTATTTTGAAATATCCACCTTTTGCAGCAACAAAATTGAGCAGTATGTGAACAGAATTTGCAGAAATATAATGGCATATGAAACCATTCTGGCTGTAAAATACATATGCTGAGTATCTAAAATCCTGAATGTATCTTTTTGTAGAGGTAGGAACATACAAATGAAAACAATCAGTTGTTTGCGTTCATCAAATAGTTTTTTCCATCTAATAGTTTTTTTTCGGTCTATCCTGTCTGAGTAAATCTATTTGGCTGTTTACATTTAATGATTGATTTGTTTGGGAGAAGTGAGTCTTTTCACCTTTAGTTGAATCATCTAATTTAGGGGAAGAGATGAAGAATATTTTCATGATTTCCAAACCTAAAGATATAACGAGTAAATGGCACTTCTCTAATTAATAATATGTATCAAAGAGAACAAAATTTGAGCAGTGCAAAAATATAACAGTAATGACAGATAATCCAGTTACAACAGAATTCAATTTTTCATATATATATTATTTCTTCCCTGTTTGTGATAATGAAAAAGAATATTTATATAGACCAGAAAAGCAAAATCAGTTGTTAGTTTCATGTGATTACTTTTTCAATGTTTAAACCTGCCATAAATTTTTTTTAATACTGAATAATGAAAGGAACTAGATATTTAAACAAATACCTAAAACCACATAATTTTTTGTGGATGCAGTTTTTCTAACTGAATTTTAATTGGAATAGGATAGTTAAAATTTATATTGTTGGAATATTCACCATTATGGTTTTCCTTCTTCACAATAGTACAGTGAAAACTATCTTTAGCAGAATCCATTGGAACAAAAATTATTTCCTGGATAAGCCCTTTACACAAGGTTCCACTTTCAAGACATTTCAATGTATTAAAATAGTGAAAATGAAGGAACAAATTACTTTCCCAATATTATTAAATCAATAACAGATATTAAGATCAAATTTAATTATATTGTTATGATAACCTGAAAGACATAATGAATAGACATGGAAGGAGATCTGAAAAGCTACCTCAGTAAAGCACATCTTTGTTTAGCCTACAAAAGCGCGTGAATTCACTCAAGAAAATGCCTATTCTGTTATTCCTTCTTTAATTATTTTATCGATCTCTCTTTCTTTCTCTTTGTTATTGATGAATCTTCTATAACATCATCTGAATGGACAATACAAGTATGATGATAATTTTCCATGCATATTAGTAGCATAGATTCATTCTTTTTTGTTTTATTGGTTGGAAATTCGCCTGCATTATGGATTTTCCTTCAGTTGAGGAGTTTTTCCCCGCTAAACCAAATATTTCCGTCTCTATATCCAGTATATAAATTAAAAGCAACAATTTTCTATAATGATAATAATACTTTCATAATAACTATCATTATAAATGTTTCATACCACACTACTTTTCTTCACTCTCTTTTGATGGAACACTTTCAAATTATTACAACATAACATTAGGTTTGAAAAACTGACTATAGACTAAGGAATGAAATATAATTGCCAATGTATTATCATACTTTATAAACAAGAAAAATTAACTAAAATATATTTAATGACTGAGTTTCAATGTTAAACATGACACTACACTTGTGGTTAGATTGACCTGCCTATATTTATTCTTTCTGCATAATGTTTGAAAATTAGAGAAGCCAATTTAAGATTTTGAGATTAACACACTTAGTGAGGGTGCAATATAAAGTAATACCTTGAAATAAATACACATCTTTCTGAGTTCTTCATCAGAGCCAAGGAAACCCCAAGCCATCAGTGGAGATATGTGCTCAGATATGGCATAGAAGTGTGCCATAAAACCATTCGGTTGGGTTAATCTGTGTCTCTTTGCCTTCAGCAATGACCAAACTGCAGTAGCTAATGCCTAAAAAAAACAAACAAATACTTCAATTTAATTCAATGCCACTTACAATTGTAATTCCCATGTATATATCCTGATATATCTTCTTTCTTATATCTTTTCTTCTTTCATATATCTAACTAAAACAATATCATCTTTTATTTACATTATTACCTTTGGGATTACATTTTGCAAGAGTACGCTTTCTAATACAGAGAGAGAATTAGGTTTCTACACTTTGCTGATGACACTGAAGTACTGGCTGAAATAAAAGATGACCACACTTGAGGAAATGGATGAACCCTTGGAAAATATAACACGAAAATAAATGAACTATAAACCAAAGTTCTTGCGAGGAGCAAACGTGGCTCTAAGGCAGAAGGGAGGAGAAAGGCAGGAAAGTATGGATTGACACTGTTAGCAGATCAAAAAATGAGATTCTATGCAGCATAAATCAAGCAAAGACTGTCTTCAACAAAAGCAGTCTTCAGCTCCAACAGTATAAACAAGCAACTGAGAAAAGATCAAAACTTTCATATGGATGAGAAACCTGGAGAAGAAATGCATCAATCGTAGAATGATGAATTGGGTGGACTTAAATGAGAAGGTGTTCCGGAAGAAAGGCTTGATCTCATTAGGAGAGATAGGGCACATTTTGAGACATGATTAGAAGGCATGGAGGAAAAGAGAGATTGCAATTTGTCTGTCATATAAAGGTATAAATGAGCAAAATGAAAAGACTTGCCCTGGATTGGGAGACCACCCCATCAAAAACTAATCCTCCATTTGATGACAAAAGAAAAAACTTTCAGAATCATTTCGATGAAAATTATCTACAATTCTAAGAACAAAAACATTAATTATTTGAACTTTTATTCAAAACATGCAATTTTAAACCATTTACAGTATAAAACACAATATTATTTGCACACTTATGCTGCTGACTACAGATTTCCCAAGTTTATTAATGCTTTCATAACCATAAATATTGGCTCTCCTTCCCCATAATTTCATAAAGGATTCTGAGCATCGTTATGAGAGTGGAGTGTCACTCTGGGTTGTTTATACCCGAAAAATTACACTTATTTTTCTTTACTTTTGTTGAAATTCTCACAATGTCAATGAGAAAATGGGTAACTACGATCAAAATAAGAATCTTTATTCAATTTCCTTTCTTTTGGTTCTTGTCTCAATTTCATAGGGCCATTATTTATGATTAAATTCTTCAAAAGAAAAAAAGTCTGCAATTGATCAAAATGAACACAAGTGATGAGATCAGGCTTAAATTTGTGGTAATTAGAAACAAAGAGACTCATTGTTGATCAAAATGAACTTTCCGTGCATTTCTCATGGGAGAATTTCAAGCAATCCCAAGTCAAGCCAAGGATACTTTGGATAGACAAATATCAATATGTAGCAATCCATTAGATCTTTATCGACCCCCAAAAATTTATAATCCTATCATGTCGGGAAGTGCGTGAAATTAATTTTCAAAGACTTCTCCCTGTATTTCTTATGGGAGTTTACTGACATCGGATTAATAAATATACAACGGTTATTCATATATAAGATTACTTTGATGGAGGCCTATGGTTCATAATGAAAATGTCTTGAGAAAAAAAAACCCAAAACAATCTTTAATTTCCTCTAAAAGCTTTTTCCGACATTTAACCATATATTTCCATAGTTTTTGGGAAATACATTGTATTAACAAATTGGATGTTGTCTCTTATCTGCTTGTAATCACTGAATTTGGTTTCACAACGAGAATGTTTCTTCCAATCAGTTCCTTTCCTCAGGACAGAGAAAATTTAATTGAGTTCCATCAGGATTTAACAAATATATAATAAATTCATAATTCAAAAACCCCATTCATTTTAACCTTAAGTACCTTAGCTCACAGTCGTTTTTGTCACCCAGCATGAATGGAATTATTAAAAAAATAAATGTCAATAGATTTTGTGAAACTTAATCTCATTGCTATACTTCAAAGATATACCTCTAACACATTTTAACATGACACTGATAGTACAAACATTTTTATTGATTTCAATACAGTTCCTAGTATTAATCTAAATTTCTGATTCTGATGGAGTTCCTGCAATGATTGAAATGAATTCATTTTAGTTAATGTTGGTTTTAGATATAAATATTCGATGCAAGAACAAAGGATTTATTAATAAAAATAGCGAAGCTACCCATTGATTCTCAATGAGGAAGTAAGAATTAAAAAATGACATAGCAAGTGTGACTTATAAGACAGTAAATAAGATGCAGAGATAAATATTACTTTAGCATAAGGTGTCTTCATAATTTAGAAGTCACATATATTACCATGATTGCCAATCATTTTATTCCTTCAAAAGCCTCCTATACAGATTTACCCATTTAAGATGCTTCTCTAGATGTTATTCTGCTTGTTGTTCCATGTTATGTTCCTTTTAGATGGTAAAAATACAGCTTAAAACACTTACTTCTCACTTAAGATGTGGATTTTTCCCTTTTCTAGATGCATTACAACCTATTTTAACCAATCGTTCAGTTCTTTTGATAGACTAGTCTTTTTTCTTCATTAGTTGCATCCTTTCATCACAATCTGAAGAAGTTAACATATCGAAAAAAAACCAGAAAAGGAGTGTTTCATGTGATGTTGAGTGTAGTCTCTGAGAGATCGTGATGCACTCACACCAGTGCTATTAAAAAAAAGTGTCATTCTTCCCTAATTGTCTATATGATAAACTTAACTTCATTGCAAAGTGATGATGGCCAAAATCAAATAACTTAGACTCTCTCTCTCTCTCTGCAAAAAGCAGACCATTGTTCAAAAATTTTATTTAAAGCTTTAGACAACCTGATTATTACTCATATAACACAGTATTCCCTTAAAAGCCTCTTAACCAGGTTAACTGTATTTAGATATTGTAGTTGAAGCGCCCATTCAGTATCAAGAGGGAAAACAGAAATCAGCAGTAATAGCTATTTTTAAATAAGAGAATCTCTCACATACTCTTGATTCAATGTCACAGGTTATCCAAATGGCAATTTGAATCTTTTCAATCTCTCATGATTTTGAATGGAAGCCAGACATTGATGGTAAGAATATGAAATGGTATAGAATTACCCTCTACTTAGAACTTAGAGGCCCAGAGATAACGAGAAGTGAATTCGAGAGAGAAGTGAAGGACTTGAAGAAAAACAAGGCACCTGGAGCAGATAAAATAAATGGAGAGATTGTCAAAGCGCTTGAAGGGAAAGCAAAAGACACCCTGTTTGAAATTATCAAGGACAGTTATAAAAGTGGAAGACTACCAGTGGACTTTGAGAAGAGTATAATGGTTGCGATACCAAAGAAAACAAGAGCCGAGAGATGTGAGGAATACCGAACGTTGAGTCTGCTCTCGCATGCATCCAAAGTACTCACAAGAATATTAAGCAAGAGGATAGAAGGAATAATTGAAGCCAACTTGTCAGAAAACCAATTTGGATTCAGGAGAAGCACAGGAACCAGAGAGGCCATATTATGCCTAAGGAGAATAATAGAAAAGATGATACATGTCAACAAGCCAGTGTATGTGGCTTTCGTAGACTTGGAGAAGGCTTTTGACAATGTGGAGTGGAATAAATTGTTCCAAATACTGGAAAACAAAGGAATGGACTACAACGACAGAAGAATAATCTACCAATTGTACAAAAACCAAGTCGCCACTCTGAGGATGAGAGATAGCAAGAAAATAGAAACTAAGATAAATAAAGGGGTAAGACAAGCTAAGTCTCTCATAAATCTTCATCTCATAAGTTAACAATTTCTATCTTTTATTTCGTTCAGAGTCCAGTTAGTTGCATATAATATGGTATTTATCTCTGTTGAGAATCAACGGGAAGATCTTCTTGTAATTATTATCAAAATTATCAGAAATAGAGGATGGAGTTATCAACAAAGAATCAAACTAATCGTTTTAAAAATCAGAAAACAAAATTCCCAGATTCTAATGCCAAGGCTGATACCAAAAAAGTTCAGATTCCAATAATTATATTATATCTTGCAATTATATACTATAATTGCAATAACCTAAGCAAATGTTTGATTATGGAGTTTTACTAAGGGAGAGGTAACAGGTAAAAAAGAAAAGTGGAGTAATTTAAATTTGTACATTCTCCTCATTGATCAGGGATAGCATACAGAAATTTCTCAAACTGGGTGCTTCTTCCAAGTTACTATGAGCATATTTTCCTATCATAATGCTGGATGATTCATTTTCTATTAATGTTACCATATGCATACACAAAGAACCTTCAGTAGGCCTCATTTTTGCATACTAAGAAAATTATTTTGTGTCTGATAGGCATCATATCACTGACACAAAGAATTAATTAAATTAGAACTAATCTCTCCAAAAATGTCAATTCTTTAATGAAATAATTCCTTTCTTTTTAAGGAAATTTAACTTCTGAAGATAAAAAATTAAGCTTGACCAATTATGAATTAATTACCAGTGGAAGTATAATTTAATATTGACTACAGTCAATAATGAGTATCATTATTACAGGATATCAACCAAACTATCAGGGGTGTTCAAATGAAAAGGTACAAAATGAATATCATGGGAATAATTGAAGCCAAAGTAGTCATCAGAGGCCTGAGCACAACTGTTAAACGAGCTGAAAATTTCCCAGAATTTCTCTGGCTGTGACAAGAGCCAATCCTTCACCAATTGATTGCGTATTCTGTATAATTGATGTGGCAGTACATACAAGGACATCATGGTGTTCACATTCCATGATTGAAGAGCAGCAATGTGTGTCATCAGATTTCTGACAGCAGAAGGAGTTAAACCGGCCAATATTCATCATTTGTTGTATACAGGGGAGACTGTGTGTCCATAGCATATGCAAGTCCATCAAAAGCTAACAACCAGGGCTGAGGGAGTGATTCTGCTCCACACATCTCCAGGGTCACATCCAACAGCCCGGATATGTCACCCTGTAATTTCAATCTGTTTGGTTCGCTAAAATTACATCTCAAAGGGAAGCACTTCAACTCGGACGACAAATTGAAGGACACAGTGAAGGACCAGCTCTTGTCACAGCTACAGGAATTCTGGGAAGCATTTGGGTAGTGAAACAAGTGTGTTCAGGCCTCAGGTGATTACTTTTGAATAAGACTTCAATTTTACCCACAGTATCGTTTTGTACCTTTTCATTTGAACATCCATTGTATATTCTACACTGATAATCACTATTTGATTGGAAAAGTCTATATAACAAAATGGAGTAGAGAAGAACCCTGACGTAATGTAAAAAGGCGATCAATCAATACCTTATCGGAGAAACACAGTTTCAAAGAGATAAGGAAAAAATTGCACTCCCAGGGGACTATTTCAAACTTCTCTTTGATGAAGAAGTTACTAAGCTACTAGTAGAATATACAAACATTCAAGTTTTTATTTTAGCTGAAAAGCATTCCTGTAAGAGGGATGCCAAACAAACAGATGAATTGGAGATAGTGTGCCTGATAGATTCCCTTTTTTATTTGGGCACTAATAAATCTGGACACTAAAATATAAAGTGTATATGGGACCAAAATGGATTGGGTGTGGACATTTTTTACATGTCAAATTACTACCTTCTTTTGTCTATATAGATGTTTATGATTAGACGATGTTAGGCATAGAGTAATAGATAAATTAGCAGCCATATGGGAGATTTTTTAACACATAAACCAAAATTTTCAGAAGTACAACAGAAAGGGAGCATTTGTTATGGTAGATGAACAACTCATAGGCTTTCAAGGTAGATTTCCACCAGTTCTTACTGAGAAAACCTGCTAAGTATGGAATAAAAATCTTTGCTCTTGTAGATGTTTTTACACCCTAAATTTAGAGATATACCCCAAGGGTCCTATCAATTCAGCCGATAAATGCCTTCTTAGGCCACATACGTCCGTTGCAACATACTTTTTGAACGTACTTTGAGAAGGACGTCGTGATGGACGTTGATCTGCACATTAATGCTACAAAAGACATTAAATATAAGTAAACGAGGGACTCAAAGGCTTCCATGGCGATGAGATGCACAGCATTCACTTAATGCACTCATTAGGCCGGTTTTAAATTCAGGGAGAAATGTCACTTCTTTCAAGACCACCAAAGAACACAAGCTCACATGAAGCCTCTAAACCCAAACCAATACATCAGTAAAGGGAAAAATTCTTGCCATGCATATCCAAATAATTCCCTTAGAAATACATTTTAGTATAGTATTATAGTATGTTCTATAAAGCTCAAATGGAGACAGATAGGAAGGATCAATCCTGAGGTGGGGGTAGGGTAAGCTTTACAAAATTAATTTATAAATTAACCAGATTTCACACAAAATGGTAGTAAATTGAAAATGGTGAAAGGTCTTTCATTTATATTAAATGTATGGAAAGAAGCATTCTTGTTATGATAGTAACATTATGTAAAATCAACATGGAGTAAAACTCACTGTTTCCTTGAATCCACTGGAGAGCCAACGATTCTGTACCACAGCAGTGACTGAGGATGGAGGTTGGTCCAAGTCATCGAAAGCATCCAAAAGAATGTAGTCAAGGACAACATCAAAGAAAGTCATGGCTTTCACTCCTCTTGAGGCCAGTTCTTCCTCAACCTTAAACATTTTATGAGGAAATAAATGTAGGCACATTGTCATTCCCTTCAGTTTTTTGATTTTTTTATCCCATTAATGATCAATACATTATTATACAACTACAGGATGTATATCATATATATGATACGATAGATTCTCAAAGTTGTCAGGACCAAAAAGATAAAGGTTCAAGTTAAGCATGCTTCACATTATCCTTCATTTATCAAAAATTGAAGTGTATGAAAAATGTGAATTAAAATTCATTAATAATGAAGATGATGACTGCAAAATGCAGCATGTGGCTAGAAAGCCACTGTGTAACACAAGAATATTATGCTGAGCTGCTAACAAAGTTGGCCTCTGCTGAAATAAAGTTTTGTCATGATTATATACTGACAGGCTTCTTCAAAAGACAACACTTTCAAATTATCTGCCTGCTTTTATGCCTATGATGCTTTTACACTCATACACAGAGTCAAAATACTATGAGTTACAAGTTCATCAAATTTTGAGTTAAACGGATGAAATTACATTACA
This sequence comes from Pachydiplax longipennis, assembly GCA_036926295.1. NCBI lineage: Eukaryota > Metazoa > Arthropoda > Insecta > Odonata > Libellulidae > Pachydiplax > Pachydiplax longipennis. Next base: position 2,506,724 of record JAVFKF010000024.1, on the reverse strand, counting down.
ATTAACTGGAAAATAAAATTGTTATTTACAGAAATTCATTAAACATGAATTAAATTATAATTAAGTGTACACTGGGAAATGATGGATGCAATGAACAACAAAGCATTTTGAGACATCCTAGCTCAAGTTAACAAGATCCCACTGTACTAAGTATATTCATCACATCAAACCAAATTTATTGCTATCTGCAATTCAAAGAAAGTATTTAATGAGGAGGACAAAACATAAGGCCTTGATATTAAGTTCTAATACATATGTAATAGAAAATCTTTTGCATCTGAAATAAAAAAATTGATACAGCAATGACTCTTGACCTTGCTAACAACTTAGCCTTTGAATACTATTACAATTACATAATACAATTTCTGAAAATAATGTTAACGACTAAAATAAAGTACTTCAGAGTGTTAGAGACTAATCAAGGATAAAAAAAATTAGCATAGAAACATGGGATGTAACTAAGCACTCTGTGGATTCACTATGAAATAAATGGATATGAGTTAAAGCAAATTTAGCATTTCAATCTTGTTAAACAGCCTCCACAATTCATATTAATCCACTTAACTGCACTGACTTTGCTTAATTGGAAATTACAAGTCATTCACATTCCATATTACCTTCAATGTACAGTTCACCACAGTAAAATTGAACTCTGTAGTCAGTGGTGCATCAGATGGAGGGGTTTCAAATTTCAGGACTCCACTCGTGTTTCTATTACCTCTTGGTAATGTCAGAATATTCCCGTTCCCCTCTATTTGAGAATGCGGCCAAAAGTCAATTTTCAAAATGTTTTCATATGGACTCAAAAACTTACTTGTGTTGAGGATAAAAGTCCAATTCCATCAAATACTGTCACTTTTCCTCTTTGGTAATTTTTTTACCAAAAATCCTGGCATTCCCATTATCCATCTTCTTCCCATAACTGACACCAAAAAACACCACCCTCAAAACCCCACAGTTACCTCACACTTCACACTTTCTTTTCATTCAACCGCTCCTTGATGATGGAGGCATTGTCTCCAAAATGCGCATTGGGCATTTCTGAAAACTAGCCTCCACACCTGGTATTAGTCCTTTTATAGGAATTTAGGAACTGCTCTGACAGCATACTGTGATTGGAGAGTTGTTGAATCTCCCCAAAATCCTTTTCCTCTTTTGCCTTATCCCGATGATGAACAGCGTTACAATCATGAAATGGATAATTTCGCTCATTTACTGAGGGATACCGATGTCCTAAAGAACATTCTAACCCTTTACTGTTTTGAGTGCTATTGCTCTTTCTCTTCCACTATAATTTCCATCCCTAATCAATTTTCTATACCATCCCGTTTTGAATGGATAACTACGATGAAGTAAAATATCAATGACCGAAAGGTAATTAGTAGAAGACTGAAACTAATCGACATTCTGATGCTAAAACTACAAACACCTTTTAATTAAATTACCTATTAGTAAGTCTTCAATGATGCTTTTTCTGAAATTTGTATCTTTTCTAAAGTAAGAAACCAAACATATATAAGAAAACAATGGGTGAAAAGGTTGATGAAATAGGATTATCATGATGAAAATTGAACTGAATTAATTAGAGATATAACTTCAAGCTTTAGTTTAAAATACAGTATATAAAAATAAGTATGGTATAAAGGGAGGTGAAAATAGAGTCATTCATACTGAATAAAATGATTGAAATCAAAGTTAAATAGTGGTTAAAAGCTAAGGTAATTTGTAAACAATTTAAGACCCATAATGAAAATTTTATTTTTAAGCCTTGCAACATTTTGACTGAGATAAGAGCTCCAAATAAAGTCTGATTGATGTCTTATGATTATGCATACAAATTAATACATTATGAAGGGTAAACACATCTAATAGCAAACTGTTCATGATTTAAATGAGTTAAAAGAAATAAGCATCGGGAAAAGGAGAGACTGTTGGAAGGGAGTTAAAAATGTTTAAGAGGATTCATCTGCATCACTGGGATAAGAAGAAAAAAAATGAAAAACATATTCATTCTAAAAAGAATGTTCCCGAGACATTCCCCAGTCAAATTATCCTGCCCCATCAAATTGCTCAATAAGGTAAACCACTGGTGTAATAATCTTATTCTGTCAAGATATTATCCAGCCTTCTGAAGACATGGAGCTTCTTTCACATTTCCGCTTCAACTCTGCAAAGAATCATGACTTTACCAGAAAATTCCCACAGTACTATCTCTATCGTAGGCTGAGGAAATAGGTTTGGTTACAATGGTTTAAAATCACTTAAATCAAGACATGAATGGATTTGTATGACAAAAGCTCAAAGATGAACAGAATTATTGAGGAAGGCATGGTACCAACTTGGATATTTATTGTAAGAATAGGGCCAGTCAGAGCAGAGCATTGGAGGGCTTAAAATGCTTAAATAAAAGAGAGGCTTCCAGATAGTCATATTAGCAGCATGTTCTACTTGGATGAAAGCTGTCCTGAGTTCGATTCCCGGTGGGAGATCACATGCAAAATTACCTCCGCTACTGAATCCCTTATAACAATACAACTCATAAAAACAAGAAATAATGAATGTTGAGTTATTGATATGCCTTAGTGATTGTGTTTTTCTTAGGATAATCGTAGCATTATTATTTTACTGCGTTAGTTTGTGTAAATATAGTTTCAGTAAATTCACAACCCTCATACATTTTAAAATATCATATAGTCTTTTAACTGCAACAAATGACATTTTAAAAATGATGGCTTCCTACAGATTGAACCTTTATGGCTGCTTTTTTAAATCCTGATGAATGGAATGCAATTTAAACATGATATTTCATGATTCACTATTTGAAAGAAGACATCCAAGAGCTATTTGTCTGAATCAGAATCTTATTTCCTTTTATTTGATTTAACGCTTAATATTATTTTATAAATTAATTATAGTCCTGAATATTCAAGGGAACCTGAAATCATATGAAGGTAGAAAATGTTGGATCTTGTAAAGAATAAAGAGGAATCTGTTTCTAACTTACACTGCCCTTTTAAAAATATAATTCCTTACAATCTACTGAAAAATTCCCAGCAATTGCTGTGTTTAGACCTTGCAATAGAAGCCCTCCTAATCGGATGAAGCGTATACACCCCAGCCAAGTCCCAGCTAAGGCAATATTCCAGTGTTGCCAATAGGAAACAGAAGGACAGGTGGAGAGGGTAAGTGCTGAAATTTTAAACCCATGCACTACAGACTACACACTTTGATTTTTTAGTGGAGAACTGTATATAGCATTATAACTATGGCCTGTTTCAAAATTCCAGTCAGTATATCTTACAGGAGAAAGGCAATGCCTCATGCTGGGTCACCTTTATTTGAAGCTACTGATTCAGACGGATAGAATTAAGATTCGTAGTTTACTTTGATCAATTCAAGCTTGAGTTCTAATGAGATTTGAATGAAATAACTTTATCAACACAACAGTGATAATTATATGGTTTTATTGCAGAAACAACAAAGTTAAAAGCGTAAATTGAATTAATTGCAGAGTTTTCACCTGTGAACATTTTTGAACTTAAGTTTGAATCGGTCAATGTAAACTACGAATCTTAATTATGCCCGTCCAAATCCGTAGCTCCTCATAAAGAAGAAAACGTGCTGATTTCTTCGCTTAATACAGATTACATTGAGTTATTCCCCCCCTCCATACTGACTGGAATGGGCCATGTGAAAGTGATTTGCCATTCCATCATGTTTAGCTAATGCTAAATAACTGCTATAACAAATAATGTCAGCAAAGGTTGTAAGTTTTCCTAATATCCGATCTTTGAGTTCAACCTTATTCAACTCACTATCTCATGAATGAGTGTATTATGAAATGAACTGTTACTTGAATCCTCATATAAGGTATATGCAGCCCACTATTTCCAACTCTTCCTCTATTTCTTCTGCCTGAAATATCAACATGAACAGATAATCCTCTATCTTCACCATCTACTCAGGAAACTTATGTACAGGTCATAAATACATCTCTACAATAAGCTTTATTAGTAATAATAATTGCCAATTAATGTCACATCAAGGAATTTAATATTTTATGTAATGAAACCAATTATTTCACAACAATGCTTACCTCAGCTTCCAGCTGAGATATTAAAATATTTGTTATTAATATATTTACATATATTAGGATAATCAAATTATCTCCCTAAAAAATTCTGCTGACTTGCAAAAGGATTTAAAGAATCTTTGAGACTTCTACAGTCCATCATTTCATTTTATTCTCATAATATTTCATCCAAGCAAGTATATTCCTGCCATGTTTACTGCTTACAAAGCAGATTCCACCTACTTCTTTCTGGATATAGGAATTGCATTCCATTTGCAGTTATAAAATTGCAAAGGTTATTCCATTTGCAATTTTGCCAAGATGCCTGACAATTGCCCTCAAAACTGAATTCCATGTGCTACACGAAATTGAGGCTTTGGTCTTTCACAGTACTGAGCTCTAAATTTGTCTTTCATGATTACTGACAATTTTCCCTGAATGTCACTTCAATGTAATCCATCACTCCTCAGTGCAACGGCAATCATAACTTTCATTGAGCATCATCGTTTTTGAGAAAATAAGTATTTCCTCCTGCAATATAATAATAATAAAACATCTTTGTTTGGGAGAAGTAGAAACTAGAAAGTCTCTGTTTACAACTGATGCTTTATATTTGGAGAGAATATCAAAATTTTTTTTATCAAAGGTGAAGTTAAGAAAAGAAGAGTGAAATCCATGTGGTGGATGTAGTTAAAGCTTAAATACTCACCACATTTCATTTTATAAGATTTTATTTATGTCATTTCAATAGCAAAAATCTCATTAGATTCCTTGAAGTGGTAAATTAAAATATTTAGTAAAGAATAGTTGCACATCTATCACTGTTTCTGTGAATAATAGCATATGCTTTAATAGTTGCCTCTGGAAAGAGGCTTTAATAATACGAAAAGAAATACATGAATAACACTTAATAAAATTCTGATGCTATTAATTTTATCTGTTTCCACAATATTAGTCTTGTTATTTTGTGTAATAATTATCATCTCCAGTCCTGAAGAATTTTTTTGGGGTAAGGTGCAATCCCAAGCTTCAGGAAAATGGTGGAAAAATCTTACTAATATCCTTGAATAAAATAACCATAGATCCAACTATTTGTGACTATATTATATTCAGGGATATTCTCCCATACTTATGAATATCATTATATTGATACCCTAACATGCACAAACTCGAAGTAATACAATTCTTAATTAACCCCACCGCTGCATGAGCTGCTTTCTGCTGCTAATTTTTCCTAAAACTGTGTGCAGAAGATAGTAACGGAAGTATTTTCCTTCTTGAACAGGCTAGTGGTAGACCCTCATAATCCAAGTAGACCTCACTCCTTTGAGTTAGATCATTGGTTACTATCGAGAAATTAAATTAATTGAGTATTGGATATGCGATTGCCAATTTTTATTTATTTAATAAATTTTTGATTCAATATGCAGTTCAAATTTATTTTCTTTGCAGTTTGCTGATTATTTTGATACCAAACAATATCTCAATTTAAACAATAATGATTAATCACAAAGAAAATAAAATGCACCCAAAGGAAGCCAAAACACAAGAGGGAAATCTTAAGAGGGTAGAACCTGTTAAAGTTGGGTTTTCTTGGAAAACCCTTTTGAGATATTCCAGAACAATTGAGAGGAGCAAACACTTCATAGAGAGCCATAAAATTGAAAGAGCAGGTCTTAATGTATGTACAAGGACGTTTATCCGCAGTTGCCTTAACTACATTTCCTGCAGTTAAAGGGTTAAGGTCGGTCAAAACTCAAGACAAGACTTATTTAAAGCTCAATCCTGTGAAAGGGGGGTCTTTTAAGGAGGAAGCAACCATTGTCCATCCTACGACACCACTGGTCCAGCAGGTGCTTAGCAGGGGAGTGGTCGGTAGTTTTGCTGGTTTCATCCATTAGTTTCCCCTTTCATTTTCCTTTTTGTTTCTAACTGGAAATACTATGCCCTTTATTTTATCAAACTTTGACATAGGGTCTCTTCCTTGGCCTGTTTCCCCGCTGCCCTGTTTGTGAACCAAGTTTCCTTCTCAGAAATGGAATAGTATGGGAAAAATGAAAATTTCTTTATAAATTCCTCTTGAAAGAGACTATAATAATTCAAAAAGAAACTAATGGATACCACTTGATAGAATTCTCACACTATTAACCTTATCTATTTTGATAATATTAGTCTTGTTATTTTGTGAAATAATTAACATCTCCAGTCCTCAAGACATTTCTTGGGTAAGATGGAATCCCAAGCTTCAAACAATTGCGAAAAAATCTTCAGAATATCTATTTACATAATATAGTTATATATTCATGTATTTATCTATTCACCAGTATATTGTAATTGTGAATACTCTCCAATATTCATGAATATCATTTCCTCAATTTATGAGAACTCAAAGTGATACTATTCTTGATTTCCTAGAAGAAACTCTGTCCTTTCTTTCTCATAAAGGAGAAGAAAACTACACAAAAGTAATTTTGTTAAATATTTTATCAATTTCTTTGAGGAACTATATTTTTATTCAATAATTCCTTCTTAGGCTTGCATTAGTTTCAAGAACTAATGCAAGCCAATTACACCAAATTTATATGCAAAATTATTCCCTGACTGATGTGAATTTGGTGATTTCTCTGAGACCAAGAATGACTTCTGTCGCATTGTTACTTGTTAACATTGCTGGATTCAAATGCTCAGGTATATTTCTATAAATATTACATTTAAACTTTGATTTTATAGGATGCAGGCTCTATTTCATCTTCAAAATTAAATGAGAAGGAAAAGTTGTACAAAAACAAGGTCACCAAATGATGGAAAATTGAAGAAAATATTTTAATTTGGTCATGGAAAATTGAAATCTAATCAAAATAGCAAGAATATGGACAAAATAACTAAAATTTTCTGAAATTTTGAGGCTATCACCAACCTTTCCCTTTTATGGTAGATGCGATTCTTTAAGCCTAGCTCATGCATTTCTCTGTAAGAATACACAGGGAATGCTCGTTTAAATGTATTGGTATGAATTAATAATAGGTTATATGGATAGAAGGCAATATTCAGAAATGTTAGCATTTGCAGTTAGGAACAATTTGCAGCGTTGATTCACAGGGAACAAAATACGAGCATTTAGGGGAACTTTCTTAATCAGGGTCAATTCTTACTCTCCTCCCAGCACGACAAACAGGTGGGAGGACGAAGCAGCTCCTGAGGGCACTGCTGGCATCTACTGGTAGGGCCACCCTTGCAGGTGAGGAACCCACAATGCAGCAACTGCCTCAGATTGAGCAGCTGCAAACAGCGTCTGACCCATAATGGGCGGCTGAAGTAGGTTGGGCACCATTATGCCCATGGGGAAAGAAACTACCACACTACCTATCCAAGAATTTCATGGGCCATTAGAAACCTTGGAAAAACATCAGGAGGTAAAACATCCCCTTAATCGGATCTCCGGGAGGAGAATAAAATGAGGCAGAATGAAACATGTAACTTAGAGTATACAATGAAGAATAAAAGTAAGAACAAGAAGAGAGCAAAGAAAGAGAAGGATAGAATTAGAATCAGAACTTGGAATGTGTTAACTCAACTGGAGGCTGGAAAATTGGAAAACAAGAAATGAGGAAGAACAGCCTGGACATCCTAAGGAAGAGCGAATTGAGATGTGGAGAGACAGACAGTGGCGATTATAGAATCTGTTATTCTGGTGAAGAAAGAAAGGGAGTAGCAATAATGCAAGAAATAGAATGAAAGAGAAAGTAATAAAGGTAGATTATGTAAATGAAAAGATTATCATGATAAGATTAAAAAGTAGCAGGAAATACATAGCAATAATTCAAGTTTATATGCCTACCAGCCAGCACTCAGACGATGAGATAGAGGCATGTTATGAAAAGAGAGAAGAAATAGCTGGAGAAGAGAGAAGAACTGCCAGCATGATAATAATGGGAGACTGGAATGTAGTCATTGATGAGGGGAAGACAGAAAGATTGTGGGAAAATTTGGCTCAGGAGTTAGAATCAAAAGAAGACAAAGGTAGTAGACTTCTGCAGAGAAAATTATATGATAGTTGGCAAAACCTTTTTTAAAAATCATAAAAGGAGAAGATAGACTTGGACTTTGAGATTAATCAGAATAAGGTACCAAATTGACTATATATTAGTACAACAGCGATATGGGAATAGTTTGACAAATGCCAAAAGCTACCCAGGAGTAGATATCGGCTCAGACCATAATCTAGTCATTGCAGAAGTATACCTGAAACTAAAGGGATTATGGAAAGGGAAGAAAAAAGAAGTGCTAAACATTAAAAGATTAAAAGAAAATAGGAAAATAAAGGAACTAAATAGAGAGTTCAAAAAAACCTTGGAGATAAAGAGTAATACTAACTGCGTAAACGAGAACTGAGAGAACTTCAAGATCAGCCTGAAAGAATCAGCAGAAGATATAGGAACGAATGGAAGAAAGAGAGCAAGGAAAGAATGGGTCACACAGGAAATGCTGGACAAAATGGAGGAAAGGAAGAAATGGAAGATGGTGGACACAGAGGAAGGAAGAAAAAGATACAGAAAATTGAACAGCAAACTAAGAAGAGTGACTGAAAAAGCAAGAGAAAAATGGATTTTGAAAAAGTGCAAAGAAATATAAAGACTATAAAAAAGGAAGATATGATACAATGTACAGCTAGTTCCAAAAAAAACTTACCACCTAAGCCGCAACCTGCATAACAGACGTGAAGCTCGATGAGAGCGAGTCTAGAGTTTTCCACGCATTCTATTGGCTCTTGGAAGGAAGGCGCCTTTTTAAACCGTTGTGAAACGCGTTGAACGTATTTGTACCGTCTTTATTAGCATCTAGTTAAACTAGATTTAGTGTTACTTTTTACTATGTCAGCAGCATAGTATTAAAAAATAAATGAAAATCGGATTTCCTTATTTCGGCCAGAGATTTCTGCGTAATTCACCTTTCTCTGGAGGCGTCGGGTAAACTTACTTTAGCTACTTCAATTATCCAATAAAAAATTATGTCATTACAAGATTAAAAAGGATTATATTATTACGTTTTTTATGCTCTTGTCGCCTACAGGACGAACTTTTAAATTTATTTAGAGGAAATTCACGACTATGACTCAAATAGAAAGATGAACGAAAACTCTGCAAGGAGATAAAGAATAATTAGGAATAAGAACACAATCAACTGTATGTCAACTAATTTATGTTACAGAAAAATGCTATCGAGAAGGGGAGTATGAAAAAACTTCGAAACCTACTGAGGAAAGCAAAGATGAAAAGAAACTTTATCTGGACGATTCATGTGAGTGTATGTATTACTGTTGCCGTCATTTCTCACTTCCCTATATCTATCAAAACAGTCCCCCTATTGAAGTCCTGGTGAATTCATTGCTTTAACCACTTCTTCCAATCACTCCTCTATCTTGCTTTTCAAATTTGTCATGGAATGTGGAGAGATGAAAAGTTTCTCATAGCCATACATTTTAAATACGAAGGAATATTTTCAATATCACCGAGCGATAAATATGTAGATAGACTATTCATACCACACCACCGCCCATTCATCTCAATCATTAAAATTCTGTCGAAAAATATGAGAGTTACGTAGGGCCAGCCATCAACCGAGGGGAGCAAAATTTCAACATGAGCCTCCTATGCGCTTCTTATCCCCGTGTGATACTTACAGGGTTGGAATTACAGGTAAAAAGGCCCTAAAACTATTTCACTAAGTCCCTATTATTTCGCGTATTTTTAACGTTTTCTACATTATAATAATTGTAAACGTGATAATAAACAGTTGAAATATAAACAATGCAGGTAGTTTTGTATGCATTCAAAATTAATTGAAAATTTCACATTCATAGCTTACAGTAGCATTCAATGAGCATTATGACAAAACCTCATTCGCCATATCTTTTTGTGTATTTTAGAACTTGATAAATACGAGAGAAGAACGTTTAAGAACATAATGGTTTGTGACTGCAACCATTTCAAGAGGAATCCACAGAAGAAATCACGTTTATTCGATTCACACTTCAATGACACCAAAAAAATTCATTTTGGATTCAAAATTAATGTGAAAGATGGTTGTCTCGTATCCGTCATCTTTATTAATTCAGGAAAATCGATCCTAGCACATTTTCTCTCAATTGATTTGGACGGTATATTAAAAATACCAACTGCATAGATGATAAAATTTACTGATTTTTTACCGATCGAGTTTTAATTTTGATGCTTATCAAATGAAACAAAATTTATCTAAAATACGCAGAGAATGCCTCAAGACTTCATACTACATATTTACTTATAGATTTTTTATATATTTAAAGTAATAGCGTAGATATGGCCATGAGTTCGCCTTACTTTAACTTTTGTAGATTGCATTCACACAGGCTGTGATAAAACAGGTGATCGATATGGACTCCTTAGGTATATAATTTAAAGGCTAATAACTCTTCTCTTGAACGATGTATAATATTATCTACTATTATAATATATAATACGACCCATTAAAACCGCAGAGTTTTGCAAACGAAGGCGTCGAATTCGAGGTCTATACATTTTGGGTCCGAGCCTGATTCAAACTGCGCAGAAATTTTCTTCCTCCCATCTCAGTCCTAAACATAAGCTCAATGCGGCTCAGAGGCAGATTTTGCAAAAATTTCCTTCGTCCTGCTTGTGCCTTTTGTCTCAGACTCAAATTTTATGAGGGGACGGGGGTTTGCCTCGGTTTCCTAGGAATAACGGGACCTCGTGTGCGCCGGTTCCCTCGGTGCAAGAAGCAAAGCTAGAATATATACTGATTTGTAATAACCATTTTATAATAACTGAATTCTTGCATTACAACATCCATATTGTTATAATACTATTCTGCTACGCCAATGCCACCAAACTAAGGATACTAATAAATCTTTGCAATATCAATAATGCAAATAAATCCATTTCAACTCTGCAAGCGGAGCCAGGACAGAAGCAGACCATCTCCTCCATGTTTTCCCTCTCTCTCTCTCTCTCTCTCACTTCTTAAGGCTCGCTCGGAGGAAATTCACTGCCTATTATGCGGGTTGCGGCTTAGGTGGTAAGTTTTTTTTGGAACTAGCTGTACAAAGAAGCTATAGATTTAACTTTTAAAGAAAAAAGAATGTTAAGATGGAAGTTAAGTGTTGGATGGAGAAAAGTAGTGTGTAAGATTTGCTGATGACATGGCAGTATTGGCAGAAACTGAAGAAGCTTTAAATAGAATGTTGGAGGATCTAAACACCAAGTGCATGGAATATTGGATGAGGATAAACAAGAGGAAAACAAAGTGTATGGTTGTTGGAGGAAAGGGAGAGAGAATAGAGATCAAACTAGAGGGGTAATGCATTGAAGAAGTGGAAAGATTCATATATCTGGGGAGTATGATATCGGATGATATGTGTAGCTCAGTGGAGATAAGATAGCAATGGCAAAGGAAGGATTCCAAAGAAAAAGGAGACTACTCTATGGACCATTGAACTAAGAGACTAGCCAAATGCTACATACGTATCATTGTAGCATTTTGAGTAAACAATAACGTAATTCAACATCTCATTTCCTTCATTGTGAGATTCGAGTAAACCACAATAAAATAGTATCCATCAAATATTGCTTCCCAATGGGAAATCAAGAGGCAGTCATCTTTTCTTTATGATAGTATTGAGTGTGGCTTTCTATGTTTGCTTAATACTTAAGAATCATTTTTTGCAAAAGTTGAACTTTATTGGAAGTCGATGACTTGCCTTTTTTATTGTATATATTTGACCACTGGTTCAATCACAGGCAAGGCAAAGTGTTCCCAAAAATGCATATAATGTTCATTTAAATCCTTTCCAGGTTCTATTTTTGTCTGAATAATTAAGTTAAAAAGGATCATCGAACAAAATTGAGCCAAGTTCAAAATAAAACTAAATTCTATAAAGTTTCATATTCTAATTGTCAAACATAAATTTCAGTTCCAAATTGTGAGAAATTTGATAGGATATGAATTTTAATTTGGATAAACAGTCCAAAAGAATTAATGTTAGATATTAATTACCTTATTTAAAAATATTATTTAAGGAGATTGGATACCTTGAGACAGGATTTAAGTCAACGGTCGGCCAAAATAGTTCGTAAAACCTCCACCATCTGGAGAGAAAGGCAGTTCTCAGTGCGATAGAGCAATCAAAATAGCAAATCGAAAATTCTATTGTGCCAATTGAAGAAATGTTACCAACCGACTGCGAGTTCAGCACCAAGTGGGTGCAAAATTCTCCGGTATAAAATACATGGCGATAAATTTTGATGATTATTATGAATGCTTTCCCGATAACCAAGAATGATATATAACGGAAGGTACATAGAGGTGATTTATAAGTTTTATATACACCATTTGCCGTTCCTCTGATGGGTTTTGGTTCGATGCCAGAGCATCACTTCTATTCTACCATGTATTTCAAAGGGAGATAACAGAATCTTACATAGGACCTTCCCGATAAGATATCGAATCGAAACTTTGGAAAAGGTCAGAATGGCACTAATCAAACATTAATATGCATTTTTCTATCACAAACGGGTCCTGAGTTCGACACCAAGCGGTCTTTCGCGCGAATATTTGAAAATATTTTAGAGGCATTTCTCCGTAAGATAGAGGATTCAAAATCACGGATTCTGTATATGTTGCGTTCTTCTACACCAACAATAAATGAAACGTCACAAAATGAGCTTGGGTTCGACACCAGGTGGGTGTGAATGTCTACCTTCAAAAATACATTGCAGCGATTCTTTTGATAAGGATTCTTTTGAATATCTTTTTGATAACCTGGATAGGTACAACCCAGAATGTATATAGCGGTTATAATAAGCTTTCATATGAGCTGTTTACAGTTTCCCAGATGAGCCTTGGTTCGACGCCAGTGCATCATTTCAATTCTACCGTAGACTTGAAACGGGGAATCCCGAATTACATCTTTGGAACTTACCGATATCTAGTAGATTTGTAATTTTTGAAACGGACGGGGTTGCATCTACCAAACAGTCATGTTAAATCTTATTTTCCAAAAGATTTTTAGTTTTTCTGAAAAAAGGTAATTTGAAAAAAATTGTAAATATCTCTCACATCTGTCCATGTACAAGTATTTGGAGATTTTTCTTCAGAAAGTTTGGAAGACTCATCTCTGGCACCCAATGACCTCAAGAAGCTAAGCATATCCTCATATGCTATGAGGAAGCCCTTGGAGTCCTGAAAGAAAATGTCCAATGGTAAATACCATTAAATTTTCTCAATTCAATTTGGGAAAATCCCTTTATCATTTCAAAATGCACATTCTATTCTGAGAAATGCTCTACATTTCCTTTACAAATCAGAGGCTTTAGCTGAGACCTCAATTTTTTTAGCATTAGCTTTGGAGGAATAATAATAATAATTTATTTTTAAGACTTTGGCAAGATTGAGACAAGTAAATCTCTTCTTGTATCTGGACCTTCGTCATGTAAAATTTAAAAGAAAGAGATTGTTTGAAAAAATTACACAGAAGTGAACTATATATGGTTTGAAAAAACTAAGTTAGTGCTTAGGAAAAAATTGGCTAGAGAAGGAAAACAGCTGCAAGAAAGGAAAACCTACAGACATCTAAAGAGTACATTTTACAGGTTGTTGCAGTTTTGCAGATTGAGACATCTGAAAGCAAGAAACAGTACATGTACACTTTACATTTCTAACACAAAAAGAAATAAGTTTGCATAAAAAATGATAAAATAGAATGAACATTGTGAAGTAAAAACCATGGCTACAATATGTGTCAGAAATGAAAAATAGCAGTAAAAACTAAAATGAATACAAAACAAAATTAAATATTCACTTGTAGTGACCAATTTTGATGGTGATATTTCATAAAATTAATAATGAAATATTAAAATAATCCAAAATATTTAATGTGATAGTAAATATATTAAACTAAACTTAATATTCCCTATTAAGATAAAAAACTTGTCAATTGATACATTAAAAACAATTACAAATTACATCTACAATGATAAATAAAAGCTAAACAATAGGATAAGATGTTTATTTTACTGTAGGCACAAATGCAGTTTTTTATACATAATTTCACATGGAACAAAATTAAGCAGGACATGGTAAAAAATATACACTAAGTCTATAGAATAGTATTACAAAAAACATTCAATAATTATTTATCTTTAGATAGGATAGAATACCCTTCAAATGAATAAAGAGACTTATTAATTAAGAAATTTTTCAATTTTTATTTAAATAAAAATATAAATTGAAGAATGAAATATGAAACGATAGGCAATAAAAAATATAGTTATAATTAAATATATATATATTTTTTTTTTGAGACAGCAAACAAAAACCACCCCAAGGAATGAGGTTGAAAAGAGAAAGTCTTTTCCTAAGTTCTCCTAGACTATAGACCTATCCCAATTCTCCCAGTCATATCTAAAGATTTTGAAACTGTTATGATTAAACAACTATATGAATATTTTGAAAGAAACAACCAATTTGCATCCTCTCAGTTTGGATTTCGCAGGGGAAGGTCCACCTCTCGTGCAATATAATCCCTAGTTGATGTAATTCATCAAGCTTTTGAAAGGAAAGAGAGCACCTTGGCAATCCTATCTGATCTAAGCAAAGCCTTTGACTGTGTTTACCCTGAAATAATTTTATCTACATTATATTTCTATCGATTAAGGGACAACTCCTTAAAATTAATGGAGTTTTACTTGCTCAACAGACATCAAATAGAAATTTCTAATCGGCACAAATCTCTTGAGAGAAAAGTTATATTTGGTGTTCCTTAAGTCTCAATGCTTTATTATTTCTTGTTGCACTCAATGACACCTTTTAAAACAATCCTGATGATACTAAACTAGTCCATCATAATAATCTCATTTTGAATCTGAGACTTTTTTAGGTGTAGCCAAAGACTGGTTCAGTGCTAATGGTCTTTTTTTTTAAATCTCAACAAAAATCAAACAATTACCTTCTCTTTGGGCAATTCACCTGTTACAATTGACTGCGTGAAACTCCTGGGATTCTTTCTTAATCCCAAATTAATTTGGAAGGAACACATCAATAATCCTTGTTGCAAATTATCAAGAGTAATTTTTATGTAACGCAGACTAAAATTATCTTTCTCTGATGTATACCTGTGAACAGTATATTTTCCTTTTTACACACTCATGTAATGTATGGAATAAGAATATGGGGACAAACTGCTCATGTTCACAGTAATGATAAGATTAATAAGTGGCTCCTCCATAAGAGCCACTGTTTATTCAACAAAGGATTATGCCAGTGTATTCATGTTATATTTTTGAATCAATCCTTTATTCCAAAAACAATCTTCATAAGCTTGACCTGCATTCCAGTATCTACACACACAATACTCCTCACTTATTGACATCCTCCTCAACATCGACTTAAGAAGACTGAAAATAGCCTAAACTACTCTGCAGTGAAATTCTTCCTTCAAGAGTAAGAGATACACCTATCAATAATTTTCGAAAGTAATTCATGACTGGATTTTACTAAATCCATTCTACTCCACAGACGAATTTCTAAATATGAATATCAACATAATTGTTTAATTCCTTAGCCATGCAACTATTATTATGTTCTCTCTAACTTATTAAACTGTATAATTTTGTCCTTTGAGTGATCTTTGTTTGAACTAAGTATGTTTTATAATGTTTTATTGCTCTATCACTCCACTTCTTCTGTTTCACATATCTACTGTATCTCCTAATTGTTAATTCCATATATTTGTATGATTTTCTATTTGACAATGCCTATACCTATTACTTGGTCTTTGGCTAAATAAATATTATTTTTATTATTATCATAGGGAAATACTGAATGCATTTCTTAAGACAGTTATGAATTTTGATTGAAATCCGACTAATAAATCCATAAATATGTACGTAATGGTGATTACTGTGTCAGATTATACATTTCAATCATTTAGGAGTGGACAATACATCAATGAGGTAGAAGAGATATACGTATAAAGATATACATATAAAGTACCTTATCAGCAAATAACAAGAGGTCCATGAGGATTTGCTGCCCAGTGTCTGCAAACCACACCCAAGTGGCTGGTTGCCTAAAGAGCAATTGGAATGCCAGTCGAATGCAGTATAGTTTGGCCAAATATTCAGCATTTGAAGAACAGTTCACAGCTTCTGTGCGAAGGCATCTGAAAGGAAAATACAAATTAGTGCAAAAACAAAAACTGAGGGCATTGTGTTACAGAGGTTCAAATTTGTGATAGGTGCAGGCACTCAATATTTTTTTGTACCTTAATTTACAATTTGTGGAAAGGAGCAAACAGTCTAGTAACAACATCAATGTCAAATATATAGATAAAATGGTCTAACAAGAGCCCTTTCACATCTTTTCTTGTCTGAAAAGATAATCAGCTAGGATAATCACAACTAAGAGTAAATAAATGTTACTCTGATACCATACAACAAAAGTATAATGGCAAGGAAACTTGAAAAATGCCTGACAGGACCCAGGTGTCTTTTCATCCTTGGGATTTTCCTGTTGTATAACATCTCATGCAAAACCACCTTACCAATTTCCTTAAAGTGTAATTGTATGATAGTTATTGTTGATGAAATCACAAATGATGGAATAACAATAATTTGAAAATGGATATAATGGGATTTGTTCTCTCTTAGAAATGGATGATTTCAAGTCCATTCTTTTACAAAGAAATAATATTTTCCTTTTAGACGTGTGTTTCATGTAAAAGGGATTTCCATTTAGCCTCACAAACACTTTATCCTTTTCCTCTAGAAAGAGACTGTTGTAAACTCAAACATGGAACCCCCAATATATCCATAAGATTGAGCCCCTTCTTCTACTTCATAGCACATCGCCTATTACAAAGCATTTCTTATGGAAGAACTTGTATATCATCAAAGCTAATACGTTTTTGAAAAATTTCATTACTAAATCCTGTATGATTACATTTGGTCAACCATTTTTATTGTAAGTGCTTTACATACTTGCACTTTTAGTTTTAGGCAGGTAACCTTGTTGTTTACAATGTCTTCAAATTATAGAAGACATATTGTCAGTCCTCTCAGCAAGTGCTTCAAAAATATGTTAAGTAATGGCATAGTCAGCTACTCGAACTTTCTATTAGAATTAAAAGAAGCTTGCTTTAAAATATTGAAAGTTGTTATTGTATACAATTTTGGAGATCCTAGGAATACATTGATGCTGCATCAGAAGGAAATTTCTGAAAGTATCATTAAGCCATTGATGTTATATCCTGTATTTTCCAGAATAATTGAGGAAATATTAGCAAAGTTTGCAGGAAGTATTAATTCTCCTGCTAATCCAAAACTTTTATTACTCTAACCTTCAATGATAATAGCCTCTCGTTATTACGACATTATAGAATCATAAACGAGTTTATCTAAATTTTAAGCATGTCTGACTGAGATATCACCTAAATTGGATAAAAAAGTAGTTTCTTTGGAGGCAGTTATAAATGAGAAAATATAAGTTGAGTGAGAAAATAGAGTAGTGAGTGATTGGGTTATGCTTTTAAAAGAGGTTGTTGATCCTGCTCAAAGTAACAAACTGGTTGATGAGGAATGCAAGAACTGCACTACCTATTGTGTTTTATCCAAAACTCTGGAATTAACTTACCTTGTACATTGTCTGCTTCTAAATTCATGTGTGTGTATGTATTGTTTTTGCCCCCACTTCCAGAATCTATCAAGCCAATACCTCTTCTGAAGTCCTTGTAAAGTCATTGCTTAATTCACTTCTTCCAATTACTCCTGCATCTTGCTTTGAAAAATTGTCATGAGTGATGTGAATGAACTACTACTGTATGACCCTACGGAATGTGGAGAGATGAAGAGTTGCTCATAGCCAATACATTTAAATATGAAGAAATTTCATTTCAAAATCATCAAGCAATAAATATATACATAGAATATCCACGTCAAACCACCTCCCATTCATCTCAATCATTGAATTTCTGTCGAAAAATATGAGAAGTACGCAGAGCTGGTCATCCACCGAAGGGAAAAAATGTCATCATGAGCCTTACATACACTTCTTATCCCCGTGTGATACACACAAGGTTGGCAACAGGTAAGAAGGACCTAGAAAAAAAATTATTTCACTGAACCCCTATTATTTTGCGTATTTTTAATGTTTTCTACATTATGATAGTATAAATTATGATGTACAGCTAGTTCCAAAAAAAACTTACCACCTAAGCCGCAACCCGCATAACAGGCAGTGAATTTCCTCCGAGCGAGCCTTAAGAAGTGAGAGAGAGAGAGAGGGAAAACATGGCGGAGATGGTCTGCTTGAGTCATAACTCCGTCTGCAGAGTTGAAATGGATTTATTTGCTTTGTTAATATTGCAAAGATTTATTAGTATCCTGAGTTTGGTGGCATTGGCCTAGCAGAATAGTATTATAATGATATGGATGTTGTAATTCAAGAATTCAGTTATTATAAAATGGTTATTACAAATCAGTATATATTCTAGCTTTGCTTCTCGCACAGAGAGAAACGTCGCACACGAGGTCCCGTTATTCCGAGTAAACCGAGGCAAACTCCCTTCCTTTCCCTTCCTGTCATAAAATTCGAGTCTGAGACGAAAGGCACGAGCAGGTCGAAGGAAATTTTTGCAAAATCTGCCTCTGAGCCGCTCTGAGCTTATGTTTAGGACTGAGATGGGAGAAAGAAAATTTCCGGGTAGTTTGAATCGGTGTCGGACCAAAAATGTATAGACCTCGAATTCGACACCTTCGCTTGCAAAACTCTGCGGTTATAATGGGTGGTATTATATAATATAATAGTAGCTAAAAATTATGCATCGTTCAAGAGAGCAGTTATTAGCCTTTAAAATTATATACCAAAGGAGTCAACATCGATCACCAGTTTTATCACAGCCTGTGTGAATGCAATCTACACAAGTAAAGTAAGGGAAACTCATGGCCATATCTAGGCTATTACATTAATATACTACATTAAAAACAATAAGTAAATATATAGTATGAAGTCTTGAGGCATTCTCTGTATATTTTAGATAAATTTTGTTTATAAATCAATTGAGAGGAAATGTGCTAAAATCGATTTTCCTGAATGAATAAAGATGACGGATACGAGACAACCATCTTTCACATTAATTTTGAATCCAGAATTTTTTTCGGTGTCATTGAAGTGTGAATTGAATAAACGTGATTTCTTCTGTGGATTCCTCTTGAAATGGTTGCATTCACAAACCATTACGCTCTTAAACGTTCTTCTCTCTATATTTATCACCTTTAAAAGTTCTAAAATACAGAAAAAGATAGGGCGAATGAGGTTTGGTCATAATGCTCATTGAATGCTACTGTTAGCTATGAATGTAAAATATTCAATTAATTTTGAATGCATACAAAACTACCTACATTATTTATATTGCTATTGTTTATTATAACGTTTACAATTATTATAATGTAGAAAAGGTTAAAAATATGCGAAATAATGCGGACTTAATGAAATAGTTTTTCCCAGGGCCGTTTTACCTGTAATTCCAACCCTGTAATATCACATGGGGAAGCGTATATGAGGCTCATGTTGAAATTTTGCTCCCCTCGGTTGATGGCTGGCCCTGCGTAACTCTCATATTTTTCGACATTATTTAATGATTAAAATGAATGGGTGGTGGTTTGGTATGGATAGTATATCTACATATTTATCGCTCGGTGATATTGAAAATATTCCTTCTTATTCAAAATGTATTGGCTATGAGAAACTTTTCATCTCTCCACATTCCATGACAAATTTGAAAAGCAAGATACAGGAGTGATTGGAAGAAGTGAATAAAGCAATGAATTCACGAGGCCTTGAGTGGGGGACTGTTTTGATATAGATAGGGAAGTGAGAAGCGACGGCAACAGTAATGCTTTAACTCACATGAATTTAACAACTGAAAGTGTAAGAGGTATGTTAATTCCAGATTTTTGGATAAATCACAATAGGTAATGGCATTTCTTGCGTTCCTCGTCGACCAATTGGTTACTTCGAGTAGGAGCAACGGCCTCTTTTAAAAGTATAACACACTCACTCACCTTCTCAATTTTCTCCCCCAATATATATTTTTTCCGTTTATGACAGCCTCCAGAGAAACTACTCATTTATCCAATTTAAGTAATATCTTAGTCAAACATGGTTAACATTCAAATTTAAAGGATATAACGTCAAACATACTTTCAGAAATTTCCTTCTGATGCATCAGTTTATTCCCAGGATCTCGGAAATTGTATATAGTGATGTTTAATGTTTTATAGCAACCTTCTTTTAACTCTATAAGAAAGTTCGAGTAGTTCACTAAGCCAGTACCTAAATCATCTTCTTATCAGCAATTTATTTTGGAAAGAGATTTCGAGGTATTTTCGAACCGAAAGAAATTGCTAACTTTGCTAACTTGTAAATTTACTAACTTACTTTTAAATTGCTAGTATTACTATCTATGCAAGCCAATGGTTTATTCTAAATCTTACCTAACTTTACAGATGCAATTTATCGGTAATCGGCGTATACATAAACTTCAAGAGCTTGATTGATATAAATTGACGATAGGCAGCATTACTTATTTTTTTCATTTTTGTTGTTGAATTAGTTATATAGTATGAGCTAATACAGTTTATTCCATTCACTTTAAAAGCAGAATATAGAGATACTAATTCTGATATAATGCAACCCAACATTATCAACTTTATGTTATCATTCAGATTTTCCGAAGGTCCTATTTCAACTAGAATGATCTTCCTTGCATTACTATTTTAAAAAATTCGAAACATCTTGGCAAAGATCGTAGAGAATTATGATGTGCCTAGGATGAAGGATGTTACAAAGGTCCTTGGAGTGAATGTTGGAGTAATGGATTAAATATAGAACCAAGAATATTTTTACAGCTAATGTATGAATCATGAAAATTAGAGGAATATTCTCATGTAAAGCTGGTCATAATCCGTTGGTTTCTATTTTTAACGTATTCTTCTATGACTCCTTTTACCCATCATTCATAATTATTGATAGTGATTTTTCTTTTAATTTTTATACAGATTATGCACCATTCAAACAATTTGGATTAGATAGCTTACTTGAGACATTCAGAAACCGAAGCAGCGATCATTAATCATTAGTTTCACTTTCACCTAGTTCTGAAAATATTCACGCATAGTTCTGAAAATCATTTCAGTATAGCAATGGAAATCGTGTTGTGGGTGTTTTCACACCCCCTGGCATACGCTATATGGCGGCTCGCGGGGTATTAACGTAAATGTAAATAAACCAGGTATTAACATGTAAACCTGCATTATGCAAGTATAGAAAACCTGAAATTTATATGCAATATGCAAATCAGTCTTAAGGTTCTGATTTGCCATACTCACAATTGTTTCTTAACCATCTTAAACTTGATTCCTTGCAAGAAGTCCTGAAAGGTCATCTATCTCAAAAATAAAGTTGAATATCTTCATTCCCTAAGGGAATACCCACGGCGAAGATTACAAATCGTGGATCCACCATTTCCCACCTTACTTGTGATCGGTTGCCGCCACCATACCCTAACCTTTGATACCTGCTCAGCCGGGGTGAGGTCAGGAATCCTCATTAGCGCTTTCAAATTCGCTACCCCGGATACATACGACCATCCATGATATGCCGAAAAGGGGGTTTTTCTTCTCAGAGCGGAGTTCACCCTCACCCATCGGCCGTTTTATGGTTCCTTTGAGAAAATAGGCAATACCTTTCGATGGACGAAACAAAAGAAAAAGAAACAATGAAAGGAATGAATAGGGGATAGTCCTAGGGCCAGGGTGGAGGGAAGGAAAGTCCTCCTTTCTCTACGGAAGAATTAGTAAAACCTCAGACGCGAATTTGTCAGAAACAGCCAAATCTAATCTCAAAATCATAATGCTTCATCTGATACTGTCATCACGAATGCCTGGTGGAAGTAAGAACAGAATGACATGTTGATGCATATATTCTGAAATACCTAATGCTCTGTTGTCATATCAAGCAAATTTTATACTTCTCTGTATTGCAGAATAATTCAACTGCGAAAAAATCGAGTCAAAATTTGCACCACGGGGCAAGAAAGAGATTTAGCATCAGATAAAAGTTGGGACAGCATAATTTTGCAAGGAACATGATGTTTAGATTTTAGATTTAGGTGAGTTGATTTAATTAAAGGGATAGTTTTTCTGGGACTGACAATGAACAATATTTTCGGAAAAGTGTTACGAGATACTGGCGTTAATTTCGTCGTAAATTATTTTTTTATTTGATACGTGAAAAAATTTTGTAGCCCTCAGTATTTAAATTAAGAGTGCTACTATTCTAATATCTATGTTATTTTCTAAAATATTAAATTATAAATTTGAATGTTAAACAATTACCTTAGAAAATGATGATAGCACACCAATTAATATTTTACTTTCTATCAATTAATTTGGTATTATTTAAAATTTTTATAATATTTGATGTAATTATCTGATGTAGTTGATCGTAATTTACTTGGTTAACTTTATTGTAATATGTTTTGGGTCTAATTTTCAGAGCTCTCGACCAGTTTGACTTAAAATAATTCTTTCTCTGTGTTTTCGTCCAGATAAAGTTTCTTTACATCTTTGCTGTCCTTAGTAGGTTTCGCAGTTTCTTCATGCTCCCCTTCTCAATAGCAATTTTCTGCAACATAAATTAGTGGAAATACTGTTGATTGTGTTCTCATTCCTAATTATTCTTTATCTCCTTGCAGAGTTTCCGTTCATCTTTCTAATTGAGTCATAGCCGCGAATTTTCTTTAAATAAATTTAAACGTTCGTCCTGTAGGCGTCAAGAGCATAAAAAACGTAATAATATAATCCTTTTCAATCTTGCAATGACATAATTTTTATTGAATAATTGAAGCAGCTAAAGTAAGTTTACCCGATGCCTCCAGAAAAAGGTCAATTACGCAGAAATTTCAGGCCGAAATAAGGAGATCCGATTTTCATTCATTTTTTAATACTATGTTGCTGACATAGTAAAAAGTAACACTAAATTTAAACTAGATTTCGTGCTAATAAAGACGGTAAAATGCGTTCAACACGTTTCACAACCGTTTAAAAAGGCGCCGTCAGAATGCTCCTCCTTCCAAGAGCCAATAGAATGCGTGGAAAACTCTAGACTCGCTCTCATCGAGCTTCACGTCTGTTATGCGGGTTGCGGCTTAGGTGGTAAGTTTTTTTTTGAACTAGCTGTACCTTTATTAGTTTAAGTACGATAATTATAAATTTTATAATGAACAATTGAAATATAAATAATGTAGGTAGTTTTGTGCGCATTCAAAATTAATTGAAAATTTTACATTCATAGCTACTGTCATCAGTATTCAATGAGCAATATGACCAAACATCATTTGCCCTATTTTGTGTGTTTTAGAACAGATGATAAATGTGAGAGAAGAATAAACGGTTTATAAATACAACCATTTCAAGGGAATCTTCATAAGTTTATCTCATTCACACTTCGATGACACAAAAGAGAAATTAATTTTAAATTCAAAATTAATGTGAAAATGAGTTCTTTCATATCCGTCACCATTATTCATTCAGAAAAATTGATCCTAGCATATTTTCTCTTAATTGATTTGGCCAGTATAGAAAAAATTCCAACTGCATAGATGATAAAATTTACTGATTATCTATCGATCAAGTGTTAATTTCGATGCTTATCAAATGAACCAAAATTTATCTAGAATGCACAGATCATGCCACAGGACTTGAAACTACATATTTACTTAATGTATTTAAAGTAATGGCTTAGACATGGCCATGAGTTTGCCTTACTTTACTAGTGTTGATTGCATTCACATAGGCTGTGATGAAGCAGATGAGGATATGAACTTCTCATGTATATCATTTTAAAGGCAAATAACAGCTCTCTTGAACAACATATAACATGACCCATTATAACCGCAGAGTTTTATAAGTAAAGGCGTTGAATTTGAGGTTTATATATTTTTAGTTGGACTCTGATTCAAACTGTGCAGAAATTTTCTTTCTCCCATCTCAGTCTTAAACATAAGCTCAGAGCAGCTCAGTGGCAGGTTTTGCAAAAATTTCCTTCTTGCTGCCGGTGCCTTCACCTAGACTCAAATTTTATCAGAGGAAGGGAAGGGGGACGTTTCCCTCTCTGCGAGAGGCAAAGCTAGAATATATACTGATTCGTAATAACTATTTTATAATAACTGAATTCTTGCATTAACATATCCATATTGTTATCTGTTAGGCCAATGCCACCAAACTAAGAATACTAATAGATCACAATAACACAAATAAATCCATTTCAACTCTACAAGCGGAGCTAGTATACAAGTAGACCATCTCCATGTTTCCCCTCTCTCTCATTTCTTAAGGCTCACGCGCAGGAGACTCTTATGTGGATTGCGGCTTAGGTGGTAAGTTTTTTGTGAAACTAGCTGTACTAACCCAATTAAGGATTAACAATTAAAATAAAGCATGATATGCCATTAAGCTTTCAAGAAGATTGGACACACCAGTAATTTATGTGACATGAATAATTATAATGGTTAACTTTCTAGCAACTGAAGCTAGCAAATATAAAATTGCAATATTAAGAATCTTTGCTTATAAGAAAGTATAAAAGTAAAGTAAAGTCCATGGCGTGACATCCCTGCATGGGATTTGGCCTAAGCCCACCATAGGTGACACATGGTCAGCTCATCGATTCCCACACTGCTGTAATGGGCCTTTCCTAGACCTGGACCTGCTACCTCTTAAATTAGGTAGCTTCCCAATTGTTTCCACACTGGATAAACATCTTTGTGCCCACCTGGGTTTGAACCTGGTATGACCCAATATCTTATCCCTGGTGAATCCAATATCTTATCGGGAAAGTCCCAAAATAAGATCACGCGAATATTTTGCACCCACTTGGCATCGAACTCACGGTCATTTGGTAACATTTCTTAAGTTGGTGCTATAGATAACAACGTCATCTCGATCCTCTGTGATTTTCACTGTTCTATTGCTCCGAGTAAGGACTCAAAATAATTTTCGAAAATTCACGCGAAAGACCGCCTGGTATCGAACACAGGACCTGTTCGTGAGAGACAATGGCATAAGAATGTTAGAAAAGTGCCACTCTGATGTGTTTCATAGTTCAATTCAATATCTTATCGGGAAAGTCCTAAAATAAGATTCCGTAATCCCCATTTGAAATGCATGGTAGAGTCGGAACTAGTCGGTGACGCTCTTGCACTGAACCAAGGACCACTAGAGAAATGGTGAACGTCATGAAATAATGTTTTCAAATGCTCCTGTCAAGACAAGGACAGGGAGCGAAAAATATGCTCTTCCTGAGCGAAAAAAAAAAGACTGCAGAAAAAACACAAGTCACAGTTTAATCTCTAGTGTGCAGCACAGTAGCTATACAGGAAATATGAGTTTGGACTATAAAAACTCAAACACATGAGAAATGTTGGATTCTCTTATTCAAAAACATTCTTAAACTATTACTTCCCATTTCTTTTTTCTCTTTTAAGTCTTTAAGAAGTACTTCAGCTAGTCAGCAATAAAACTAATCCAGCATAGAATAGTATATCAGGAAATACTGACCTACAAGGAATACCATCAGTCTCGAGGTGCTTTAGAGCTGCCTTGTACAGAGGAAGATTCTCATAATCTGGAAATACTTCAGTGAATGCCTCAAACTCCCTCAGATCAGCAACCTGCAAACAACAAAATTTGTAAAACTATCCAAAAATGGATGATAATAAGTCATGCATAACAAATAGGAAAGAAAACAGGATATTTTAAGTTTTGTTAAATAATATTATAATTTCATCGCAAGGAAGGCAATTACGCAAAAACTGGTTAAAAGCACATCTGAGAGGTAATGTGACCAATAGTTTGTCTTCTCATCATAAGTAGTCGTAAGTAGATTCATCATGGCCTTAGGGAATACTACTATTTCTGATAATCAAGGCAAGTTAAGCATAAAGAATTCTTCTTCAAGTATAAGCATATTTCAACAAAATATTTCACTCATTTTCAACCATACTTGGTAACATGGTTTTCAGAGTTAAGATTTCATTTACTAGGTGTTATTGATAACAAAGGCAATCTTCAACTTTTATTTAAACAGAAATGGCTGCAAATAATGTATATAAACACCAGCTTTGCAATTTGTCATTTGCCTGTTGTTATATCTTCTTTCCTTAATCAATTTTGTTTATGGAGAAATAATCACATTATATCTTCATCTTATACTGTCTTTAGATTTCTGCCACTGTTTTGCTTTTGCTGTTAAATAATACATAAAGTAGATGGAAAATGGAGTGATGTTGGAATAAAGAAGATGTTGTCATGATATTAAAAATGCAATAGGATTGTGTGAGAATTAAT
Organism: Pachydiplax longipennis; assembly: GCA_036926295.1. Taxonomy (NCBI): domain Eukaryota; kingdom Metazoa; phylum Arthropoda; class Insecta; order Odonata; family Libellulidae; genus Pachydiplax; species Pachydiplax longipennis. Next base: position 2,480,192 of record JAVFKF010000024.1, on the reverse strand, counting down.
GAATACAGAAAATGAATCAAACTCAAATACCTTTGATGGAATCATATTTCTATAGCCAATTATCTGCCTAATCATTTACTTGAAAAAGTTGACTCTTTCATTAGAATTTGCTTAATGAACTCATATAAAATAGTGTTGATGACTTCTAATTTATGATAATGCAGTTACAAACTTTTCTTATTAAATCAAAAGTAAGGACCTTTTCTATAAAGTCCATCTAAAAATTTTACCATTTTTCATTAAAATAGCCATATTCTCATATCAAAATTGTATCTGTCTATTTAAAATCCTTAGGAGAAAATCTAACTTCCATGATAGCTTCTCCAAGAACACATATCACCATATCCAAAGTTTTAAGTTCACAACTGTAATAAAGCAGGCTAGGTATGTGTAATCAACTTATAATGAAAGTCACAGTGTGAAAAGTTGGCCATCCTCAACTAATTGAGTATTTATGGCTCCATGCATAAGAAGGAATAAAAAGGCAATTATTTCTAAAGAGTCTGGAAAATGATGGTGCAACAGGAGGCTTTATTATGAGGGATTTTGTATTCTGTTTATATATATATATATATATATATATATATATATATATATATATATATATATATATATATATATATATATATATATATCAAATTAACACAACAAAGAGACATAAGTGATACAGAAGATGCAATACCAGAGAAGGGTGACTTCCATGATTGAAGCTGTGATCTCTCAATGAGTTTAACAATCTTAGAGACTTCAGCCAGTCAAAAGATACTGAAGAATTTTCATGAGCAAGTCTCAGGAATAAAAGCCTTCCATCACTCAAAATTTCATTTTCATGGTACAAGTATATATCTTGACAAAAAATCACAATATATTATTTTTAAGAGGGAAATATCTTTTTCTGCAGTGATGTCTCTGGACTCATGATACAATATGAAATAGAATATGAAACTTCCCAGCAGAGCTTATGCATAGATTGTTCAAAAACAAGCCTTAATGATTCATTAAGTAAATTGCTTTATATCACTTCTGTTGAACACTCAGTGCTTCTGGAAGAAATCTATGTTTTGATTGTTATCCTTGATGAAATTGTGTAAGACCATCAATTGATGGTTTGTGGGTACTACAAAAAACTAACCACATTGTTGGAACAACAGTCACACTATACAAAGTATCCCTGCTTCCTGTGCTTATAGGATGGCAGAGCCAAAGATCATTATTAGACAAAAACTAACTGGCCACTTCAAGAAGATCCTACTCCAGGGGAAAAAATTGTCCTCCATAAAAACTTGTTATCTCATGAAAAATTTCTATTGCAACTCTTTCACATCATACTTGGTCTTATGAAATCTCTACAAAGGACAGAAAATATTTTAAATTAGGTTAAAAACTGAAAAAGAAGCAGGGTTTGCCTTAAAGATGTGGTGCATATTTTTTTAAATTACAAAGATTCAACTTACAAAAATATAGTACAATGTATGCTAATTGCATTAAAAGCTCATGAACCTGAATGTCCATTCTTATAATCACACATAGACAAATTTCCTGACAACTTAAGAGCATAAAGTGGAGCAGGGATGAAGATTTTAAAATGTTTTATGAACAGCTATTATCAAAGATGGGATATAAGTACCATGGCTTTTGGATGCTAGGTGAATCCATACCAAGTGGTCCAGAAAAAAAATAATTGGTTGCTTGATCATCTCTGAAAAAATTGATTTTTGGTGTAGATACTGTTAAGTTTACAGAGCTCAAAAGCATTTTTGGTCTATCTAAACGTATTATTATTATTTATGACTTATTATTATTTATAAGTCAGTCGTCGCAAAGGCAAAAATATCATATTTTATGCTGAAATTGACAATTTTTTACTGTTCCAATTGAATCTCAAAGTTGAAATTTATATCGAAGTTTTATATGATAAAGATCGTTAATGTGTGGAATTTTCATATTTTTATCTGGTCCCCCAACCAAGATATTGGAAGTGAAAATTTGAAAAAAAAATTCAAAAATGTGTTTTTTAAAAAAGAATATTTTTTAAACGATAATCTTGTCAACATTAATACTTAATAAAAAGTAACTATACTATATAGTGTAACAGCCAAAAAAATATTAAGGCTGAGGAATTGTTCCTTCTTTAAAATGTTTCTCGTCAAAAGTTGAATTTTGTTCATTTGTGACCAATAATTTTAAGGTGTTAAGAAATGTGGTTGGTTATTAATACAATATTAATACAATATTTGGTTTTCTTACCACCAGTCCAGCAATATAATCCATATATTTTTTCTTATATCTATATATTTCTTTACATAATATATGTGTATATTATGTATTTCTATCCAAGCTGTTATCCCATTCCCTTTTCTGAAGGCTCATTTGTTGCATTGCTTTTCTCAAGTGTATTTCCATGAATAAATGTGAGTATAATGATCTGAGATTGTGATAAGATTCAGTGGATAAAAGGGAGTAGAGTGAAAATAAGTCCAACTTATTAGATTTTTATTACAAACAATGAAAAATCAACTTTTGGACTTAGCTTATGCAGTCAACTAACCTAAATTGATTAAAGATGAAAATTTGTGATATCATAGCTCTAACAGCTATCAATCTTTTGGAATGATTGGCCCATTCTATGTCTGCAGTCATGTGGCTTCCTCTCTATTCCTAGTGAAGGCTAGACTTCTAACATTTTCCTGTATTTCTATTCATTTTGCTATTTATTTAATCCACTTTATCCCTTAATCCGATTTTATCTCAAACTCAAACCTCACCTACAGAGGAAAGGAAAAATATGTACAAATATGTACGTGGATAATGGATATGCAATCATTTTGAATATGAAGCAAATGGTTGAGCAATTGAAAAGCAGACATCTACTAGAATTAGCATGGACCTTTTATTATCACTAGAGTAACAAATGAGAAAATCTAACCAAATTGGTATTCGCCAATCTAACCTGGTAACTTTTTGTGTATTACCTAATTTTGACAATTATTCATAGTTCAAGATTAGTATAGGAGTATAGGAGTAACTATATTCAAATAATTTGAAATTGATAAGTTCTGCAAAAAAAATAAATGTGGAGAAGAGCAATTCTAACGTAAGATCAAAAACAGAATGAAAATTCTTGAAATGAACCCAGTCAGGCAAAACTTAAGATCTGCTACACAATTTTCATTTACAATGTATTGAAATTTCATAGATGTTAATTTCAAAGATGCTGGATTTGCAGTAAAAATGTTAGAAGGCACACGCAAGTGGTCAAACAAAGACAACACTCCCTTACCTTAGGAGGGTCTTAACATTCTGGAAGTTCTGCTGTATCCCAGGCACACCTCTTTCCAGGCATTTTTTTTTGCTAGGATATCATGAAAGGAATACGGTAACATGGATACCTTAGGGAAAACTGCCTTCTGGACTATTTTATGACCACAGAGTCACTCATTTTCAGAGGTCACATTAAAGACAATATTAACCAAAGAGGAGGCATACCATACCACATCCCAACTGGAATGTTTTCCATTGAATACAATGTTAAATAGATTTTTTATGCCAAAATGTGATTTAATATTACCTATACGCATATATATTGCATTAAATACTTATAACTAATATATGATTCCTTAGTTCAATTTACTACTTATGGAATTTAAAACTTTAAACCAAAGGTTAAAGTTAAAGTATCGAGTTTTATATTTTAACTTATACTGATATGCAGGAGCATTCTGGAGTGAGGACAATTTGATATGGAACCAAACTGAGCACTACAAAAGGGAAATGGTACTAAAACATATGTTTTAAGGGTATGCAACAAGAGTATTTTTTTAAATCTATTTTATTTGATGATGTTTGTGAATATTCAAAATTTAAAATCATCTTTTTCTTGTTTGAGAAAAATTTTGAACCAAAAATCATTAATTAATTACAGTGATGAAGAAATAAATTTCTGTTACTATTTCTTCATTCAAATTTCCCAAAGGAAATTTTTATGGCACATTTTGTGAAAGTAGTATTTTGGATACAAACACTTCTTACCAGAACTTATTTAGTAATCAAAATGACTGATATCACGATACTATACCTGATCTAAAAAAAATTCCGTGATAAATTTCCAAAAATATTTTACCAGATAACAAGCAGATGAGTGGATGACGAAGAAAGAAAACCGAACTCCAGTATTTTACAAGAATAAAATAAAAAAAGCATCATGTATCAAATCAAATATTTAGTCAATTCGAATAATCTATATAGCACATGATACTATTATAAAAAGTATTATATTAATAGTTAAAATAAGTCAAATCATATACTAAATGAATCTAACAATTTAATAACCCTCTTGAAATTCAACTCTGCCCCTAGGAGAAAAGCAATTTGAATTACACAAAAGAGGTAAAAAGAAGGTTTATTTAGAGGTTAACTTACATCCATCAGGTTTTGTAGAAATAAAGATTGAGTATTATAGAAGAACCTTCATTCATGTACATGATCAAATGATTAATAAATGTGGAAAATAGGAGGAAAAACAGAGTTAGTACTGCCCATTTTGTGTACAATTGTAGATTATGAAATTCTAAGTGATAATATTTTATATTGTACTTGAGAAAGGATGGATGGAAGCAGAAGACTACAAAATGAAGAAGAGGAATATATGAGATTGACAACATTATGAGATGATCAAGAAAGTGAAACATGAGTGAATGTAAGACAAAGTCCAATTCAAATTAATGAGGAGCCTTACCTTAATTTATTTCAGAAATTTGGAATTGAGTGAATAACAGTTTCAGAAAGACCAAACAGTAAACTTGAATAATTAAAGGGATATATTAACAAAATTAATTATAATACTTGTAAATTTTGTATAATAATAATGATCCTATAATATATATCTTATTATTCTTTTTGTTAAAAATGGAAAATGTTTAATTGTAATAACAAGTTCTGCAAGTACAGAACTAGAAATCAACTTGGGCTTCACATGTACTAGAGAAAGTGAAAAATAAACAATTCTATCACATGGCTGTGAAATGTTCTATCCAAATTGTATTAAATTTCTTACTAGTTTTAAATAATGCCAAGAAAGCTATCCTCAACCTGATAAATGAAGACTTTTATTGTATAAATGATTTTATCAACTGAATGCATTTTTTTTAATAATGACTTTTCCTATATTTGTTTTCTACAAATCACAAGGACCAATAAAGATTATACTGATTAAAAAGTTGTAGATATCTGGAATGCCATTTACTTTTTCTAATTTAGATTTTCATGCTGATTTTAAATCTTTGAAGGTTTTGAAGATTTCATCAAGAATTTATTGTGCATCGAACAGAGCTCATTATTATCAGCATAATTTTCCACCATATTTCATTCAACACTGAAAGTTTTGTCATTGTTTTGGAAAAGAGTTATATTTTGCATTTAAGTGTCTTGTCTGGAACCTTTCTTTGCAAACAATATTTGTTTATGTCAAAATAATATCGACATCAAATCTCTTTAGAGTAAGCTCTCACATATTAAGAGTAACATTTCGTCAAATTGTTTTGTGTAGTATAATCGTACTATATGAATATATATATGTATGTATGTATGTATGTATATATATATATATATATATATATATATATATATATATATATATATATATATACGAGGGCTGTTCAAAAAGTTCCCGAACTTTATTTATTACAGCACAAATATTTCACTTACAAATCATTGCTCCGAGTCTCCTTCAAAGTACTCCCCACCCCAACGTATGCACTTATCCAAATGGTATTTCCACTATTTAAAACAGTCTTGGGACGCTTCTTTCGGATTGTTCATAAGCTCCTCCGTCGAATTTTTCTTTATTTTTCGAATGGTGGCAAATCTTTTTCCTTTGAGCGGGGTTTTTAGCTTAGGAAATAGGAAAATGTCACATGGAGCCAAGCTTGGTGAATAGGGTGGTTGAAGAAGCACAGTGGTCTTGTTTTTGGCTAAAAAGTCACGAGTTGCTCGTGTTGCTCCTGGTCTGCTGTCATCAGGCGAGGCATGAATTTGTCCTCGACTCGATGCATCCTCAATTTTTTTAGTTAGGATTTCGTAGCAGAACCAATCGGAATGCCACGCTCTTCTGCAAGCTCCCTGTCAGTCAAACGTCAATTTGTACGAACGATATCGTTCACTTTTTCGATGTGGGGGTCATCTTTGGACGTTGATGGTCTTCCGGAACGCTCGTCGTCTTCCACTGATTGCCGCCCGTCTTTGAACCGTATAAACCACTCATAACACGCGGTACATTTCATAGCATGCTCACCAATAGCCTTGGTAATCAACTCAAAAGTTTCCGTGAAAGATTTGCCCAGTTTCACGCAGAATTTTACAGAAGATCTCTGCTCCTTCAAAGAGCTCATTTCCGCGGACCCGATTTTTCGCCGCACTCTACAATCATCTGTTCACATAAACATCCGTAACTAATGAACAAATCAAGACATCGACAAAGTGATTGAAGGTCGTTATTTGGGAAGCTTTCGCGGATACAACGCCTATAGGCAGATTAAAAAATAACCAACTGGAGGCACACTATAAAAAAAGTTCGGGAACTTTTTGAACAGACCTCGTATATATATATATATATATATATATATATATATATATATATATATATATATATATATATATATATATATATATATATATATATATATATATATATATATATATTCTGAGAATATATTAAGAATAAAAGTTGAATACTGAATTGCCTTTCTCAATCTTAACACCTCATGATTCATTCACCACAAAATTCTGTGTTCTTGCATTTTGAGGAATAATTTTGTAATTGTATGTTGTTGGCACAGTTTCTTTTTTTGTATATTTATTTTTTAAGTAAAGCATCAAGTTTAATCAAAATATTAGTTTAAAACAGAATTTTGTTCTTCAAATGAATAAATTAAATATTATAGATCTAATTGACATGTTAGGGCTTCTACAGGACTAACTGGAATTTGATCCAAATCTTTGTACATCAAATGTAATTTGTTGTAATAAAAATTAAATCCATGCTAATTGGCTAACAAGTTTCCAGATTTGAGCTATGTGAAAGTGATTGTTCATACGTCCAAAGTGAGAAAGATCACTGCCATTTCTAAGACTTACTTTGGTGGTGAGATGCACGGGTGACATTCAAGTCAGTTATGGTCAATTACCTTGAAGATTATAAATCTGATGACTATATGAATTTTAAGCATTAGATTTACTCAGCAAAGAACATGTGGTGAAGCAATTCATGAGGACATATCGGTCTTGCTATCAGAGTCGAGAAGACTTAAAAGATTTGGTCACCATCAATATTTCAAATAACTGTACTTCTCAAGGATACTCAATGAATGCAAATAGTTCAGATATGATTTCTGATGGAAACATATGATTCCAGCTCAGAAAGTATCTTCTCTGATTCATCTTACTTGATTATACCACTGCAAGTGAGAAAGAGATGATTTAAGCTTAAAGTGCATTTAAGCATGTAGTTCAAAAGCAACATGGCCAATCCAGAACTGAAATGAATATGAGTACCTATCTGAATCCAGGGATTCAGTCTAATATGGGAATGTGGTGAATGTCACCTTGATAGGCCTCAAAGACATGTTGCCGACAAAATTTCTGTCCAAACTTTAACTTAAATTCATCTCAAATTAAAATTCCAACTCTCTTAATTAAACGAGTCACTATAACTCCCTCTTTATGTTGTTTTCAATTCCTTTCAAAATCTATCTCTTTCTGCTAAATCTTCAATAATGTATGAAGATCCTCAATAACCACATTTCATTGTTATCATTACCATGACAAGAAAAAGTAGCTACTTGTTGAATGAGAACATCATCACTGATAGTCATTTGAAAAAGGTAGGTGGCCAAACTTATGTTGCAGACATATTATGCGGCAAAATAGTAAAGTGTTGTTGGCAATACATGATTAGATGGCTATGTTGAGGCAAGTGGGGGGAAAAGAAAGAATATTTGTTTGAGAATGGTAGAATCAAACAGCCTCACCTCACTCAAAAGAAAGAAAGTTTTTCATCATGCTACCTCAATCCTGCTGTCCTTTGAAAATATTCAATGAGACATCAAAATATACTGAGAAGATTATTAAGTAATAGACTATATCGTTTTGAATTTTTTAAATGTTTACATTTCTTAGTCATAAATCACAGACATGGAAGAAGTTGATTCTTATCTTGGGGCTGAATTTGTTGTTATTGAAAAATAATATAAAGCCACCACACTTTTGATAAATATTAAGCATGAAACCAGCTTGAAAATGCCACAATTAGATTACAATCCAATTTTTTATTATCCACTTGGTCAACGGTCCAAGTCTCTGGCAATCAGCTAGGAATTGTTAGGTTTTATGACCAGCAGAAAAATCTTTCCTCTTGGTGAATTATTTCAGATAATAAACCAACCCTTTCAATTGAGCTTTCTTTATTTGATTCACACCCACACCACAATTTTCCATTCTATCTGCTAAGTAAATAGATAGACACACAATCAACCAGTTGGTCACACCAAACCAGGTTGCATAAAATGTCAAAGAACGTAATTTGTCACATATGATAGGAAACCCTGATTGCAATATCCATAGTGATGAGATGACCTGACAGCTGCAATACAACCTATTTGTAGCCACTTATCACAGAATTCTCACTGACTATTCTGCTTTTGTTAATCTGTTTCACTGCATTTTAAGGCAGAGAATAAAACACATATATAACATAAAAGAGTAAACGTAACTACTTCAAAACATTCTATTGAGCAAAAAAACTACAAAAACAACTTTTTTCTCTGCATTTCAAAAAGCAATTGACAAGTAAATCTTGTAGTAAAAGAGATGCGTCCATCCACACTGTACATAAAATTTTAAGAAAGGTTAAAAAATACCATTTATGATGGTGTGAAGACTTGATATTATCTTGATATTTAAGGGATATGAAATTTTCCAGGTTATTGCACATGGAATTTGCAGCAGAAAGGTTGAAAAAACGACCAAGTACTTTCTGAATTGTTTGTGAATTCCTACAATAAAATCCATTTTCAAGAAGTCTTAAATGGTAATGCTGCAACATAGAAACAAATTTTGCTATTCAATTATTAATTTTCCGAATCATTTCAGTTGGTAATCTTCCAGAATTTTCTCGAAATTTGGCAATGATGAATGTTTTTAAAGGTCATTCATTACCTTTTTGACAATATTAGGCGGTAATATGATTATTTCAGTTACTTATGCAGTTTTATTCTATCATAACTATATGCACGGAATCCTCTATATATTTATATTTCTGAACATCTATTGTCGGTGACCGGAGCTTTTTTCCCTTCACACTCCATCAAAACATATGACTGACCATTTGAAGGATGGTTTCCTGCTGCTAAAAATAGTCAATCAAATGAAAAATGCATCATTCGGTCAAAAAATCAAGTTAAAATCTTAATTCTCGTGTTTCGCTACCGGATGTGTAGATATTGGCGTTGTTTGGAGTTTATTTTTTACTCGGGTCATGTTTGTTGTAGTAAATAAATAATTTTTCTCTTCAGACATTAATATTTATTCTCAAGCTTAAATTGATTGAAACAGTTTTTGCAAGTAATATGAACGAAGACCTCGACGACGCGTGCAACCATATCAGTTTAATAAACTAGCTACTTTGCATCTTTTGGGAGTAGAATGACAAGCGTACGAACAAGAGCATGCCAAATACAAAGGCTTACATCACACTTTAAAGTACTTTAAATTGTCCTATCAGTCAAATTACCGTTTTCTTTAAATTACACTGCACTCCCCTACTGAGCATTTGTGCAGGACAACTAATTCAAACTTATTGTTTAAATTGTAATTTAAACGCTCAGTAAATTCCAGCAATAATTATTGCTGAAATTTGCAGTGCATTGATCAACGTTCAACGCCTAGCATGAATCTACAGGCTAGCTTCCTTTATTGTTCCAATGAAAGATATTAAAAATAATTTCCAATGAAAGATATTAAAAATAATTTCCAATGAAAGATATTAAAAATAATTTCCAATGAAAGATATTAAAAATAATTTCCAATGAAAGATATTAAAAATAATTTCCAATGAAAGATATTAAAAATAATTTCCAATGAAAGATATTAAAAGCTCTTCAACGGCTAAGGTCATTTTGCATGTGGGCTCCAACCAGGAATCGAACCCGGGACCGCTTTCACCAAAGTCAAACAAGCTGCCCACATACCTGTCAGCCGATGGAAAGAATTAATATACGGTTTAGGAGTATTTTATTTTTAAAGATTATCTGTCAGCCCCAGATAATGTAGTTAGAAGAAATGAACTGCCATGTGTTGTTCTTCCTTTGTTTTTCCAATTCAATGATAAGTAGTATTTCATTAATAGAAATTAACTAGTGTCAGGTAAATAAGAAAACTTTTTCGTATTAAAAAATAATATCTTCTTGATTCTTCTATCATATAAGTGCCACCAAAAGTTTTGGGAACAGTGATTTTTACTTTTCATGAGGTGACGTTGAATTTTCTCTAAATCTGAAAGGTTCCGTAGCCTCGGCGATTCGAAGCGCGAAGCGGAATACGCTCTTTGATACAAAAGTCAAAAACTCAAGTTATATTCAAGATATCGAAATCGCATCGAAACAAACTTCTAATGAAAATTACAACATTTATCTCGATTTCTCTTGAGACAAGTTCTTCCTCATGTGAGAAACCAAAAAGTTTTAGGCGACGTATAAATTGGACTGCACGACGAATTTTTTCTTGAGTTACGTTCCAACTAAATAATTTTTTACTAAGATTTGGTTGCTATAAAATTAATCTCATGTGACTTTTATGCATTTAGATAATACAATGAGCAATGGAAGAAATAATCAGCATTTTATGTTGTACAAGCTGAGGTGCCCGTTGATTCTCAACGGGGATATATAAATAAACAGTAGATAATATATTATAACTTGTGCAGAGGAGAAAGAATAACTTATGCAGAGAAGAATATAATATCTCTCACTTAGCTTGGATCAATGAAAATGTTTTATATTTCTAACTTCTTATAATTTAAATCCAAATCTAGAATCCACGATCATTAAAGGAATCGTCTTAGATGTTCTTTCTTTAGGAGTTTCTTCAACTATGTAAGATTATTCTTCCTTGGGATTTTCCTGGGTGCACGTCATCTCATGTAATAATTACCCATTTCCTTATATTTTAAATTTACTTATTAAGATAGTATTGCTTAGCTTCACATTAAATCCTATACGGGAGAATATTTTGATGGAGACTATACTACTTGTGGTTTGCTCACGAATACAAAAGATCGCCCGTGTAAAAAATGAGGCGTTTGATTAAGTTATCATTTACTCGATAAGCTAATGTAATACGCGGTATTAGACGATTAGGGAAGTAGAGTCATTGTTCAAGCACCCACTGCCACACGCCAAGAGGCTGCACGCAGTATACATTAATCAATTTAAAGTTTTTCCAGTGTAAATCACACGTAGTAGCTTCATTATTTTCAAATAGAGTCGGCAAAATCGAGGTGATAAAGAAACTTTCCCTATATGAACGTACGTTGCTTCCTGTGAATCTACACGGCAAATTGTTCGTAAATGCAAATGCTGAAATTACAGAATATCGCCTGCTATGAACATATACTATCATTCATTTCTAATCATTACTTTCATATGGACATAAAATACCGGTGTATTCTTATGGGAAAACGCAATACCTCGGTTTCAACAATCGCATTCGTCGTCAAGGGGACTTGTTGTTTATAGCCTCAAAATTTCACGAAATTTCAGTTTATTTTAACCGAATTCTCGCCATTTCGACTCGATAACGATATTTCACGACCAAAATAAGAATCTTTATTCATTACTCTTTCTTTTGGTGCTTGTCTCGATTTCGTAAGCCTATTATTTCTAATTTAATTTTGCAAAAGAAATGTGGCCTGCAACCGATAAAACTGAGGTTTACGTGCATTTCTTATGAGAACGGTTTTTCTTGTCTGGGTTCGAACTTGGGACATTTAAGTAAATGAAAAGTAGCCTATTATCTGCGCAGGGAATACTTTTATAAATCCTGCAAGTTTGAAAGTTGTGCCACTAATGGTTCTCGAGTTTTAGGCGAACATACATACATACATACATACATACATACATACATACATACACACACCTTATTTTATTATATTAGATTGTAAGAGAGTAATGGCAGTTTCAAAAATGTTCACGAGTGAAAACTCGCCAATTCATTCAATTTTCGCTTTTAACTTTGTTGTTTCTTCTATAAATGCATAAAAATTTTCACTGTTGTGTTCATAGTGTTATTTTCATTCAAATTCCATCAGAACTTGTGTCTGAATCGGTCAATGTAGACTACGAATCTTAATTATTCCCGTCCGAATCTGTAGCTCCGCGTAAAGGCGAGCCTGCGCGAGAATAATTTCTTCGCTTATGGCGAATTACATTGAGTTATTCCACCGCAAGCTCTCCATACTGACTGAAATTTTGAAACGTTCTATAGTGTTATAAGGGTAACTTGGAGCTGCGGTGAGGGCTTATCTCTTCGAACTTAAGCAAATCTGAACACCTGGTTAGCATTTACCTTGAAGATTTCCTCGTTTTAGGCATCAAGAGATTTTACGTTTTTATAGCAAACCATTGGCCAGTGGGCATGATCCTAATCATAATAATTTGATATTCATCGAATTAACAGAGAGATAAGTCCCCAAATTTTGCTTCGCTTTAATTAAGAGTCATATCAATAAAACACGTTACTGAACGCAAACATTAAAATAGTACATGAAATTTAACTCAACTCCGAGTGCTTGTAAAGCAGTTGAATCTGTCGTGTTAAGGAAGTTATAGCTTCAAGTATATTCGACCGATTTCAATGAAATAAAATTCACTTAGCAGAAAATTTATTTACACGCTCATTAATATGAATTTAAATGTTTTTTCTGCCATTCCCATACTTTTACTGTACTTTACTGCAGAAAAGTACCCGATTTTGGCGACGAAAAATGTGCAACTTTCACCGAATGCCACTCACTAACTTTTTAGTCTAGTAAGTTGCAACCAAGGCATATATGAGCCATGGTCAACATATCAGGGTTAAGATTCCAAAGAAAGCATTAGCAGTGGAGAATGTTGTCAAACTCGGCTAACTTCGAAGCTAAAATTCAACTGAAACAAGAGATGAACTGTAAGATGGATAGCAATACCAATAATAGTTACTGATATGTATCAGTACAAACATTATTGATTGATTGATAGATAGAAACCCAAACTCCAAACCCCAAAACTTAGACCAATATGTAGACAAGGATGCGACGGAAGGATTGGCTCAATCTCTAAGTTTTGATGGTTCTAGGAGTATGGGTTTCTATAATACAACCATCAGCAGTCACTCTATTTTATTTATTATAAATTGATATTTAATTAGATTTTAGGGCAAGCAGTCACAGCAAGAGGGAAAATAAAGGGGGAGCAAAACCATCAAAATGGGAGAAAAATGGAACATTAATCCATAATGTTGATACTGATATGTTTTATGACTTTATTGACTTTGTATTGAAAATTTGTGCTTCTGTTATTCTTGCTGTTAACGGTAACAGTATAACTTCAGTTTCAATAGAATTCTTCATTTATATGTTAACAGAGGCTTACATATTACACTGTATGTGCAATTACCAAAATATAAACAGATACTTAGAATAAATATGGTTTTTAACTAGCACATACACAAATTGGGAAATCATTCATATGAAAGGTAAGGTGGGAAATTTATATATTTTTATCAGGCATTTCCTGAAAGATAAAAATCCACAATGAGACAAGGAAATAGAATAAGAGACAAAGGTTTCTCCAATCGCCAGCAGTGGAAACCATCCAGGGGGTCCAATGCTGAATGATTCTCATTCAGCATTGGACCCCCTGTGATTATGAAAGCGTAGCTTTTGAAATGTGCATTAGGGATATCTGAATAACTGGAGGCCACCTGGACATTTATCCTGTTCCAAGGATTTGCCCTCAACGGTTGCCGCTGCCGGCGATTGGAGAAACATTTGTCTCTTGTTCATCAAACGCCGGGTTCCTTTTTCTTTCTTTAAGGAAACAGAAGTCATGAATATATTTTCCCAACAGTATACAATTCCCTGATGGTCCCTGGTTCAACACCATTTGCATTCTACGAGGCTGGTTCAATAAGTCCGTGACCTTTTGTATTTCCCGCTCCTTAATCTTAAAAGTAATCCTACTCTAGTCAACAACTATCTTTAAACGGGTAACTATCAAAGTTTTAAGTAGTTACGTTAATTTTTTTATATTTGGCAGCCATTGCAAGCAAACAACTTCGTGAAATTTCGATAATGGAAAAAAGTGAATTCCGAGTGCTCATTAAGCATTATTTTTTGCGGAAGAAAACCATCTCCGAAACCAAAGAAAAGCTAGTCAAATACTATGGGGACTCCGCACCATCAATTTCAATGATAAAAAAGTGTTTTTTTGAATTTCGTAGTGGTCGCACAAGCACGAGTGACGCCGAACGTTCTGGACGCCCAATTGAGGTCTCTACACCTGAAACCATCGAAAAAATCCACGATATGGTGCTGGCCGATCGAAGATTGAAAGTGCGCGAGATTGTAGAGACAACAAACATATCAAACGGCTCAGTTTTTTCAATTTTGAATGATCATTTGGGCATGAGAAAGCTATCCGCAAGATGGGTGCCGCGCTTGCTCTCAATTTACCACAGAAGAGTGCGTGTGACAACTTCACAGGAGTGTTTGGCGTTGTTCAACAGAGATCCAAATGAGTTTTTACGCCGTTATATGACTGTAGATGAAACATGGATCCACCACAACACACCAGAGACCAAGCAGCAGTCGAAACAGTGGGTTTCTCAGGGAGAATTGGCGCCGAAGAAGGCCAAGGTGTGTCTGTCAGCCAACAAAATCATGGCGACAGTTTTCTGGGATGCACGTGGTATAATACATATTGATTACCTCCAAAAGGGAAGAACGATCAATAGAGAATATTATGCCAACTTACTCGACCAATTCAACCGAGATTTAATGAAAAAACGACCACATTTGGCCAAAAAGAAAGTGCTCTTCCACCAGGACAATGCAAGGGTCCACACGTGCGCAGTCGCTATGGGAAAAATAAGTAATTTGAGGTATCATCTACTACCATATCCGCCATATTCTCCGGATTTAGCTCCCAGCGACTATTTTCTTTTTCCAAATCTAAAGAAATGGCTCGGGGGAAAGAGATTTGCCTCCAATGATGAGGTAATAGCTCAAACAAATGCTTATTTTGAGGGCCTTGATAAATCATATTATTTGGAAGGAATTAAAAAACTAGAGAAACGTTGGACAAAGTGTGTCGAGCTAAAAGGGGACTATGTTGAAAAATAAAACGTTTTTTTGCCGAAAAACCTGCGTTTTCTTTGAGAGGTCACGGACTTATTGAACCACCCTCGTACCATACAATTAAATGGTAAATTCAAAATTACATCTGAGGACTTTCTAGATATGATATCGACTTAAAATTCAGCATATAGTAAAAGAGGTCTTTACTAAAACTTAATTGGTAGCAAAGTCCACCGTAATGGACATACATATTACATATTATCAAGGATGTCAATGGAAATCATAGTTTTTATCTTGTTTGTTTTGGATATATGAAATAAACCCAATGCAATCAATGGGAATCCTCTGAGCAAAAAAAAATGAAAGGAGATAAAAGAATCATAAATTCTTATTTCTTTTGTTTATTTTTAAAAAGACAACTCATCTTCATAATATTTCTAAAATAGTAACACAAAAACCTTAATCGAGACCTGGTCACCCAGAATTGACTGATTCCTATCAACAAATCTAATCAGTCTAGACTAGAGCTATCAAAACGAGATACATTCATTATAACTGTCCAAAAAGTATGACAAATGAAACTCCGGTAACATGAATCAATCCTTAGGTCATGTGACAAGTGTCAAATGAAAAAAATTGATCGAATATTGTACATGAGATTGAACTAGTTTGCCCTCATGTTTCAGATTATTTTTGTCCAAATAAAAGATTTTATAACCTGGAATTTTTCATCTAGTTGATTCATCGCCTCTTTTACCCAGTTAAGACTCTTTTCAGGGTTATTTGGGCTGAGTAATGCTGCTTACATTACAATAGACATTTATAAGAATTGTCTGCTATTCACACAAAGACAACATCTTTAATACTTAATTCTGATCATCTTTTGCTCTACAGTTATGCATATTTTACAAGATAGACAATTGGGGATGAAAATTTTTTAAGAGCAGTGGTGAGAGTGCATCTCTCGCTCAAAAAACACTCCTTTTCTCAATGTGTTTAGTACTTAAGATTGTGGCAAAAGGAAAATCAACTTTTAATTCTACATTCCACACTGAGAAAAGATACAGAAATCTCACTCAGGCTAAGACAGTGGGATGTAGATTACTTTGCTTCACGAAATCTTAATTTTGTTCTCAGAAAATTCAAAAGAAGTGAGAAACAAGGAGCCTCTTTAGAGATAAGGAGAGGAGAGAGATAATATTTTTTGGTCTATCTATAGAGGGCGTCTAAAGCAGAGCAACATGTTTTCCTGAGCAGTTGATTGATTAATACTCGACGTCCTGCTGAGTAGAGTAATAGACGACTAAAAAGAGGAAAGCAGCGGGAATGAGAGCAAAGACAGCAAAGAAGATGAGGATGAGGATGAAGAAAGAAGAGTAGAGAAAGCAGGTGTCAAGCGTGGGCCATCCGGAGGAGAGGCCCGCCTCTTCAAGTGCATGCAGGAACTGGAAGCAAAGGGAACAAGTTGCTTAACAATTTTGCATCCATAATCTGAAAATTTTAATTCTGGTCAATAGTATGAACGGCAACTTTATGATAAAATCGTTGAATTAACACATTTTGAGATTTCACAGTGAGCGCTCTGTTTGAGAATACAGAAATAAGACACACTTTTTCGTCCTGAGATTAAATGCCAATAAGAATGAAGTAAAAATTTTTAATTATACGGTTAAACCCAGAATGAAGTATTCAAAAATTTAGCTCTACTATTTCCTCTGCAGGATTGCTACTTTATTTTTTATTTCACTCCAAACTCAAGTATCTGTGATGAAAAATCCAACAGTAGACTTCTCACGGCCTAAGGATAAACCTATCTGTTTTCATTCAGAACAAGTCTATTCTGCAGAAATGGGAAAGAAACTTTCTCTTTTCCACCAGTAAAAACCCTAAGCTAGCTACTACTACTTCCATTTCCCTGCGCATTTTGGTGCACCCTTAGGCTGCAAGAAGTCTAACTAACATTTATTTATAATTGTAAAGTTAATGTTTTACAGTTAAATTGGTAGTTAAATAGTAATTAGGGAAATTAGGAAGAAATTCCCATGAATTATAATGCAAAATAAAGCAAAAATGTAAAAGATACAATGTAAAATGATATCTTGTCAAGTAAGAGTCACTTACACCGGTGTAATATAAATAGAGAATGCACTCATTTACTCAGTAAAGAGAGACCTATAATAAAGTCACTTTTTAAAATAATACCTTCCCTTACATTTCCAACGAGATTCCTAAAATTCCTCTTCTATTATTCGAATGCTGATGATGTACCAAAGGCTGAACAGTTACAAAAGGGTTTCCATTAGTTAATACAGACTTCATCAAAATGAGGCATTCCATGTAAATCACTTCAATTAAGAGGGGAACAGTGTTAGCTGGACTGCCATGGATGAAGGCATCTTAGCAACAGAGTAAACATATCCGTTTAATGAAACCAAAGAACAAGAGAAAGTGCAACCAGAAGTTTGAGAGCATTGCCATATTGTGGAGCTCTGAAAGAAAATCTGTTTAATTGATCACCTCTATCACAACTCAAGTTTCAATTAAAAGATGAAGGCAAGCAATATTTCATTCCCAGCATATATACCGAGGTCAATGCAGAAGTGGCATCTGAGATTGAACCATATGTTGAGTGGCTCTCCTGAACTGTTTCTGAACATCAGTGAACGTTGTTTCGCAACTGTTTACAAACACTTTAGAAACATTGTCTCACAATAGACTGTAGTGCAACAAGGTCTAATGCAGTGTATGAGTGTTTCTCAAGTAAAGTTATTATAGGACTAGGCCAATTTATATTAGCTACCAGTGGAATAAAAGAAAGAAAAGAGGACCCTGGTTATGGAAGGTGATGTAAATATAATGTAATAATTCAAAGTGGCGAATGGAAGCGATGTAAATATTCAATTACTCTCAATATGTTCTCCACATTCTAAAGAAGGACTAAATTTAAGATAGTAGTTCCCTGCCACTGGATCATGTTCAGACTCAAAGTTTCTGAAGCACTTTCAAAAATACTACCACTATGATTGTCCTTGATAGCAAAACATTATATAGTTGTTAATATAGTGCAGTGGGACATTGATACCTGGTCCTGAGCAGATGCAAAGGAGTCTGTGGGAGAGGCTATGGTCCTCCGACTGCCCTCGCTAACCCAATCACGGACATCTCGGAACAGGACTGAGCGCTGAAAAAAGATCAAATTTACAATAATCCCTAATTTTTTCATAAATATTGGGCATCGTATGGTGAATTTTTCAAATAAACATTTCAAATTTTAATTTTTAAATGCAAAATTTAGATTTGCCATTCTATTCTATGGAATGCATTTGAGCCTGTCCATAAATTTTATGTATTCTGTTTCAATCATATGATTTAGAATATTATTATGAATTTCTGGTATTAAATCTATGTCTATATTATCTATTTATTACACACTCTCGATGATTTCTTAATGTTTTACATTCATTTGTCTACATATATTCTACTATACAAACTAAAAAATTCATAATAGATCGTTTATATTTTTATAGGCAATTTTTAAACAATTTTCCTTTGAATTGTATTTTTCTTAGATTTGTTTAAATACACTAAAATAACTATGTTATGAATATATTAATCATAGAAGTAGATTACAATAATGTGATTTAGCAGTAAAGTGAAAATAATTTCCTTTCCATATGGAATGTTGATTCTAGGTGTCTACGATTTAAGGGTTTAAAATCTAAGTTTTTAAAAGAGAAGATCTTCACCTTTCTAGTCCACTATCACAGACTTTTAAAAACACTATATTTAGATTTCTATGAAGTGTTTCCTTTCATCCCATCTTGTATTATTAGCTCTAATAATTCCTCCCTTTTCCTATTCTAATCACAATGGACAGAATAAATTCAGAAGACTCTCAAACCTATTTCTTTTAATCCCCCACCCCTCATACATATAAATCTATGTAGTACATAAAAAAATAAAAACGTATTTCAAAACAACAACAAAACTACAGTACAAGACGAAATTATTAATTTTCTGGCTAATTGACAGATCTCCAATATCAAACTAGAATTAAACTATAAAATAATGTTCATGTAAATCTGCTGATAAATTACGGCAATGATGAACTAAGATCGGATTAAAAAATGTCGTTAAATAAATGTTATCATTCAGACGTGAGATTCTGACTGAATAATGATTTTTGGATAAAATGATTTATGTATGTGATTATGTCAAACCTTGTATATTTTCTTGACTAGTCATCAATTCAGTTCAGATTTTGTTCCGAGCTTTGTTTCGAATGTAATGCGGAGGAAATAAATAAATATTACATAAAATAATACAATTTATGGAATAGTCACCTGATCGAGGAAAAGCAGTTCACAATCATATTGTAATTTGTATGCACTTTCTAAAAGAGTATCGAGCTGTTTGGAGAATTCGGCTTCATCTGCACTGGTAACTGCCTTGCTGTCGCCTCCACTGTACGACTTGATCGCATCTTCCCAGTAGCTGATGGCCGTCTGCAGAGCCTCCATCCCTGCAATCAACAGCAATCATTAGCAAAGTTGTGCTAAAACAAAGATATCATTAGTGTTTGAGAAGTGTTAACCTCGTCTGTGATCGAATTGGGTTCTCATATTAGTATAAGTTTCATGTCATTAGAGGCCATCTTTCTATCAAATTTCATCAAAATCCGTCGGGTAGTTTCTGCGTGATGATGTTTCAGAGAGACAGACATGACCCCCTTTACGGATTTATTATGTAGTACAGATTTCGATATCCAGAGTTTACAAATGCTTTTTTATTTACCATGGAATGTCTTCTTCCTCATCCGTGTTTCCCAGTCATTCGTATGAGTCAATGGCCAACAATAGCCTTATGCTATGTCACTTTTATCCGGATTATATTATTATTATTAAGTTCGGAGGCAAAGCGATATCCTACGACTAAACGACTAAAATAAGAATCGGTATTCAATTTCCTTTCTTTTAGTGCTTATCTCGATTTCGTAGGGCCATTATTTCTAACTTAATTCTACAAAAGAAAAAAAGGTATGAAATCGATAAAAGTAAACGTTACTTATGAGAGTGTTACGAATCGAGCACACGATACTTTGGGCAAACATATAACGATCCATAAAAATCCATTCTAACGAATTCCAAAATTTCATAATTTTATCTCGTCGAGAAGTTCGTGAAATCTCATATATTATAACATACATAAATATAAATCCATATTCAGAAATTGGTTCTATGTACTTCTAACGGGAGTTTGCTGACATCGAAATATAAATATATGGACAACAGTGATTAAGACATGCGTAGTTTATAATAATTACTAAAACGAAAGTAAAATGAAGATGATGCGTGAAGTTTAGAATTATGCAATGGAATCCCATATTGACTAATCAGGTAAAAGAAATTAAAAGTAGCTGTAGTCAAAAATAAGAGTAGATGGTTGTGCAATGGAAGAGTTCAAGGATTGGCAGCTGCAAACGACTCTAGGTCACCGTGTCAACGGCCAATTGAAGGAAGCAAGCAGGATGCCACACATTAGCACGCTTTTCAGGCCGTCTTAAGCGGCCATTACATCACATTTTATGAAGAATTGTCCGCTTTTCCCACAAAGAGAGCGTCCTAGTTACTTAATTATGATCTTTTCTACAGCAAAGCAGATTTTACAAGATAAACAATTAGGAAATAACGAATCGTTTGAAGAGCAGTGGGATCTCTTTAAAACACTCATTTTTTCAATGTTCTTGCGGCTGAAGAAAACGCCGAAGGTCGACTTTCTTTTGCTACCTGAAGGAAAAAAAAGAACTCGCTCTATTTCAGAGTTCGAATCGTCTCCGACAGAGGGATGGAGAGTGTTCTGTCTTAATTTTATTCGCACAAAATCAACCATTCCATACTCACTCATTCTAAGGAAAGACACAGAAAATTGGTCTACCGAATGAGGAAGGTGTATCTTCAAGTGGAAACCGCGCATCGAGAGCGTCTTTATAAAAGTATTGAGCAAACATATTCAGCACTACTATTCAGCATAGTCGTATTTACGTAGGAATTAGGCAGGAATATTATTTTATCTGTATGTTGATTTTAATTTGTTTATTTAATCTTTTATAATGTTTATTTATATATCATAAAATGGACGAGTTGTTAGTGTGTCTGGTTCAAGAATTTCCGAAGCTTCAACATTTCCAAACATTAATCCAGAAGTTTATCCTCAGTGGTTCCAATCCTGTTTACGGCAAATATTTTTCCGGAAAATTTCTTTCGACGAAAATTATCCATAATTTGGAGAAAAAAGGCATTTATTATTTAATTGTTTATTCACAACGTGCAAATTTAAACCGTCTATAATATAGAAGTTTTATTATTCGTAAATTTATGTTTCTGCATTTCCATTCCCAAAGATTACTAATGCTTTCCTTAACATAAAATCTCGGCTTTCCATCCCCATACATTTCATATGGGCCTATCTTTCCCATATATTCTTACGAATGTTAAGAGCAACGTCTTTTGTCGTCATGGGTACGATTAGTTTATACCCGATAAATCACACAAATATTTCGTTATTTTTGTCAAAATTCTCTCAACTTCGACTTGAAAAAGATATGACCAGAATAAAAATCTGTACTCAAATTCCTTTCCTTTGGTACTGATCTCGATTTTTAGGACAATTATTTCTGATTTAATTCTGCAAAAGAAAAAATATCTGCGTTCGATCAACGAGAACTTAACGTAAATTTCTTATGGGAGTTTTTTCCAATCGTCTAAAGTCGAACGAAGAATAGGCAAATATCAATATAGAATACTCCATTGTGCCTTTATATAATCCCCAAATGTCGTATTTCTTTCTCGTCGGAAATTTTTGTGTGAAATCAATTTCCTAAGAATTCTCGCATGTATTCTCATCAATTAGGCGAAGAGAACTTCATTATGTATATTCGGTGATAATATTTTAAATTTTATTTTTGTTATTTTCGATGGAAAATTTTGTTCGGATCGTCTATAGCCATTTAATTTTTAATGACACATCCTCTAATCGCCTTCATAAATTAAAAATTTCTAAATTTTAGACATTCTACTTCCATCACAGGATATACAAATACCTGCCGTCTTCTTCCAATATCGGTGAGTAGGTAACGAAAGTTATTTATGTTCAGTACCAAATCCGAATTGCATTGGCGACATGCGACATATATGCTTAACTGACGAGTTAGTGCATGAGAACTCTCCGTTTTCGATTTCATATGAATATTAAATATACTCGTTCCTTTTATTTTTATACGAAGATTTATGATTCCTCATTACTTAAAAATAAGTTTTCATTTTTCATTTTAGAGATATAAAAAATAATAATATTTAATACAGCAAAAGCTCTCGGTTTAAGGTGGATTTATACTGTCCGTTCAGACACGGAGCGTATCCGTATCGTTTCCGTTCAGAGAAACTTTCTGACGGCGAGTTGAACTACAATGTACATACGTATATACTATACGTAGCGTTTCCGCACAGACACGGAGCGGCGACGGGCCGACATTCATAGAAAGAATGTTTTGCCTGATACGCTACGTGTCGGAACACGTGATCCATGACGCCCCGTATTCTAATTATTAAATAGTCTTATAAATTATGAAGTAAGTCCGTTCAGTTTCGTCACTGGAATTGAGTTGTGCGCATCTAATCTCGAGAGAAATGAATAAATAAAAACCAATTGAAGCTAAAAAAATCTATTTTTCTTCGTTTTAAACTTTTATGCACACTAAAACGACGATGTAGTTTGCGCTTTTCTTGCTTTTCGTCTTCGTCTAATAAAACGGCTTAAAAACACAAATCTTTTTAAGACAAACGTTTAAACATCTTTTATTGTTACTTAAATTGTTCGGAAGCACTTCTGTGCTCTCTCGCATACTGATCGTAAAGATAGATATAAAATATAGAAAGAAAACCTCCGAGAGCAGATCTGCGCCGCGTCGTACACGTTACGTTAGTATAAACGCTCTCATCTTTGTCTGACGGAAAACGATACGGATACGCTCCGTGTCTGAACGGAAAATATAAATCCACCTTTAATCGTATTTTTACTATTTCCATAGTTATTTCATCCGAATTTAGCATAGATACGGCAAAATTTTTGTGTGAAATCAATTTCCTAAGAATTCTCGCATGTATTTCTCACATCGTATCTATTATATGATATTACTATTATATACAGCTAACTCACCGGATATCTACAAAATATCTATCAAAATTGTTTTGAGGCATTACTTGGTACGTTACTGCATTCAACTGATAGCTTGCAGTATGCAAGCAACTTTTATTCGTAATAGATATATCTATCTATTATATATAGCTAACTCTCCGGATGTACCTATATATCTATTATATCTATTATATATAGCTAACTCTCCGGATATACCTATATATATATATATATATATAGATATAGGGGATACGAATTCTGACCATGTTCCACAAGCGCCGTCCACGTCAGATTTTTACGACGTACTGGCCCCACCCTGTAGATGCCAGAATAATGCAGAATCGACGCTAGGTGGCATGGGTTCGATACCAGAAAATCCCAAAAATCGCAATTTTCCCATAAGAATGCATTGCGCGGATTTTTGAAATTTTTTTTGAGGCACTTATCGGTAAGATAGTGGAACCAAAATCTCGGAGGTTGAAGTTAAGGTAGTCTTCTGTATTACGAATGGAAGAAATGTTACAAAAAGACCGTGAGTTCGTCGCCAGGTGGGTGCAAAATTCTTCCATAAGAAATGCATTGCTGCAATTTTTGAAATTGTTTTTCAATGCCTTACCGATAAGCTGGAAAGATAAAACCCGGAATGGTAACAAAGGCGTTTGAAAGCATTCTTTCATGAATTTTACCGTTCGTCTAGTGGCCCTTGGTTCGACGAAGAGGGTCATTCCGATTCCACCATGTATTTCAAATGGGGAAAACGGAATCTTATTTTAGGACCTTCCCGATAAGATATTGAATCGAAACTTTGGAACTAGTGGTAATGGCACTTATCTAATATTAATTTGCTATTTTCTCTCATGGAAGGGTCCTGAGTTCGACGCTAGGCGGGCTTTTACACGAATTTTTGCAATCTGTTTTGAGGCCGTTCTCGATGCGATAGAGCAATCAAAATTACGGCGTTTGTAGATGAGATGGTCTTCCATAGTACCAAAGGAAGAGATGTTAGCAAATGACCGTGTGTTCGACGCCAGGTGGGTTCGAAATCCTTCCGTAAGAAATGCATTGGTGAAATCTTGGACGATTTTTTTAAATGCCTTCCCGATAAGCTGGAAAGATAAAACCCGGAATGGTGACAGAGGCGTTTGAGAACATTCTTTCATGACGTCCGTTGTTTCTCTAGTGGTCCTTGGTTCGATGCAAAAGCGTCATTCCGATTCTACCATGCATTTCAAACGGGAAGAATGGAATCTTAAATTAGGAGTTTCCCGATAAGATACTGAATTGAAACTTTGAAACACGTGAGAGTGGCACTTATCTAACATTTCCATGCCATTGTCTCTCACGAACGGATCCTGTGTTCGACGCCAGGCGGTCATTTACGCAAATTTTTAAAATTGTTTTGAGGCCTTTCTCAATGCAGGAGACTATTCAAAATCACAGCGTTTGCGTTGGAAGTAATTTTCTATAGAACCAGTGGAAGAAAGCTTACATATGACTGTGAGTTCGATGCCAGATGGATGAAAAATTCTCACGTTCGAAATGCATTGCGGCAATTTTTAAGAATTTTGCTGGATAAGCTTCGAAGATGACACCCGTAAGGTAAACTTATTGTAAATTTTCACAAATTAGCTTGCAGTATGCAAGCAACTTTTACTCGTAATAAGAAACAATTTGCTCCACACTGAACTGTCGTTTGGTTGCAACACAATGAGCGACACACATGGGTTATGCTGTGCACCTTCGGAAACAATCGGGTGTTTTTGAACACTCACCACGCTGTGCGCTTGCGTGTGTGTGCGCTTTAACATACATTCATGATCTACTGTCCTTTCAATATAAATGATGTTACTCTCCTCTCTAAAGATGGCTCATCTAAACAATTTTCCCCAACAAGATCTGAGGGTGTTGAATTTCCACTGAATGTTCCACAGTCATTAATGTCTATGTATATAATTAATTAGTCATTAATGTTACACATTATCCGATAAAACATCCGCAGCGGTTATTTTATATTTTTTAGATTTCAAGTGAAATGGCTGATTCGGCGAGTGAATTCGTTCATTCAATTGCTTAATGAAAAAACAGCTGATGAGAAGGGTTCATTTTCATGTCATTTTCCTGCGGGAAAATTCTCTAACGCGAGTAATAACTAATTTGTATGCAAATATACTCTTTGAGTCGCCACCACACTTTTCAAATCAAATCGGAACGGAGCTCTGATTAAATGAATCTTTAATTGATAGCAATTCTCCAATGAACTGCGTGCAAACCAAATATTCTCTTCTTCGCTTCGACCCAATTTCAGTTTATATTTACGGTCGCCCGTATGTATTTATGTATTTGAATGTTATTATTCTTTCTGACCCCTTCTACGGACTACACCTTGACGTGGTTGCGTGTTCCTATGAGAGCTATCCTGGCTGGAACTTTGTTCCTGGTAGGGTCACTCATGCCAGAAAGGTCAATAGGTAGGGGCCAGACGAAAGGTAGTCCACGCAGCGTCTGTACCTCAGTGAGGCGGCTGCAAAGGCGTCTGTATCCCAGTGGGGCGGCCTATATGAGTGATGGTGTCACGTTAAAAACACTGTTGAGGAAGGCAAGGGGAGACCACCTCGACTATCTATCCCATGAATATGATGTGCCACAATAATTATATTGTCCCTGGCAAATACGGGACTCAGCCTACTAGGGAGAGTGTCGTGCTGGCAGGGTTGGTGGTAAGGCCATCCCGGTCGTCATTCCACGAAATCCTTACCCAACGACACAAGAAAAGAAGAAGATGACCAAGGAAACCAGAGTAGGGACCTGGAACGTTAGAACGATGCTTAGGAAAGGGAAGTTAGAAAACGTAAAGTTAGAAATGAAGAGGTCCAACATCAACATTCTGGGGCTATGCGAAGTACGGTGGAAGGATGGGGGAGATTTTTGGAGCGATGATATGAGGGTTATATTCAGTGGAGGAAATGATAGCCAGAGAGGGGTTGCTATAGTGTTGGACAAGGGAGCGGGAAATGCTGTGATAGCCACCGAACTGATAAGCGACCGAGTAATGTCAGTAGAAATCAAGGCAGAGCCAGTAAACACTGTGATAGTGCAAGTGTACCTCCCTACTAGCGATTACACTGAGAATGAAGTAGATTTAGTTTATGAGCAAATAGAAGAGGTTATTGGAAGGGTGAAAGGCAATAAAAACCTTATTGTAATGGGGGACTGGAATGCTGTGGTTGGGCAGGGCAAAGATGGGGACGAAGTGGGAGAGTTCGGACTAGGAAAAAGAAACGACAGAGGACAAAAACTGGTAGATTTTTGCATAAGGAATAACCTCTGTATCACCAACACTCTTTTTCAACACCATAACAGAAGGAGGTACACATGGAAAAAGCCGGGGGACACGGATAGGTACCAAATCGACTATATTCTGGTAAGGAAGAGGTTTAGAAATAGTGTTAAAAACTCGCGAAGTTATCCTGGTGCTGATGTAGACTCGGATCATAATTTAGTAATGATGAAGACCGAGCTTAGATTCAAAAAGATTTATAGGGCAAAAACCGCACCCAAATGGAACGTAGAAGCCCTCAGGGGTAGGAAAGCTAGAGAGTTTCAAGAGTCAGTCAACAGGGCTCTAGAAGATAAGGAAAGGGAACTCACTATAGATGAAGGATGGGAAATGATCAAAACTAGCATTAAAGATAGTGCCCAAAGAACCATCGGAAGGGTCACACAAAGCAAAATCAGGAAACCATGGGTGACGATAGAAATGATAACAAAAATGGAGGAAAGAAGGAAATGGAAAAGGGTCAACACAGAACACGGGCGTAGAATGTACAGGGCCTTAAACAACGAACTGAGGAGGGTAACAAATAAAGCAAGAGAATCGTGGTGGAAAGGCCAGTGTAACGAAATAGAGAAGATGGCTGAAAGTGGGAGGGTCGACCTATTATACAGAAAAGTAAAACAATTAACGGGGAATAAAATTAGTAATAAAATGGCCACTATTAGGGATAACAAGGGAAACATCTTAAGGGAACCAGCTAGCATAAGGAGACGATGGAAAGAGTATGTAGAAGAATTATATTCGAAAGACATGAAGCCTACCCACATAAAGATTGAGGGCATACAAGAAGTAGAGGAAGATGATCTTGGGCCTAATATACTAGATAGTGAATTTGATAGGGCATTGCGGGACATGAAAGGGAAGAAAGCCACGGGTGTGGACGAGATTCCTGTAGAATTTCTGAAGAATCTTGGGGGAAAGGGTAAAAAACAATTCTATAATTTATGTAGGAAAATTTACGACGAAGGAAAGTGGCCAGAGGATTTCACCAAGTCTATCCTGATACCGTTACAGAAAAAGAATAATGCCTTAGAATGCCGGGACTATCGAACAATTAGCCTAATATCTCATGCGGCAAAAGTTATTCTTAGGGTCTTGAATAGAAGAATCGAGGGAAAAACTCAAGAATTCATAGGTAATGATCAGTTCGGTTTTCAGAGAGGGAAAGGGACGAGGGATGCAATTGGGGTTATGAGGGTTCTCGTAGAACGAAGCTTAGAATTTAAAAGGGACGTTTGTGCATGTTTTGTTGATTTTGAAAAAGCCTTCGATAGAGTTCAATGGCCAAAACTGATGGTGATACTAAAGAAAATTGGTTTGGATTGGAAAGATAGGCGTTTAGTGCAAAATTTGTATTTAAATCAGACCGCACGAGTAAGAGTTGCTAATGGGGAATCGGAATGGGCAGAGTTAGGGAGGGTACTAAGACAAGGCTGTCCTTTATCACCATCTCTTTTTAACTTATATGCAGAAGAAATGATCAAAGAAGCTTGGGATGAAATAGATAAGGGAATAAAGGTTGGTGGGGAACTTGTGAAGTCAGTAAGATATGCAGACGATAAAGTTATTGTGTGCGATTCGGAAAAGGGTTTGCAAATCCTAGTAAATGCACTAAACAATAAAGCAAAGGAGTTTGGGATGAAAATCAATGTAAGAAAGACTAAGATTATGAGGTTTTCAAAGGGAAAGAAAGCTAAGTTAACAATAAGGGTGGATGGGGAAAAACTAGAGCAAGTAGATCAATTTCCATACTTGGGTAGCCTTCTTTCTAAGGATGGAAGATGTTCGACAGAAATTAGAAAAAGGATAGCATTGGCAAAGGAAGCTTTCATGAAAAGAAGGGAACTGATGACAAAGGGACTTGATAAAGGAATCAGGAAGAGATTGGTAAAATCCTTGGTGTGGAGTGTAATGTTGTACGGGTGTGAAACGTGGACGTTGAGAAAAGAGGATGTCAAAAGATTGGAGGCTTTTGAGATGTGGGTATGGCGTAGAATGGAGAAAGTTAGTTGGGTCGATAGAAAAACGAACGAGGAGGTTCTGGAGATGGTTGGGGAGAAGAGAGTAATGATTGAAGTAATTAAAAATAGACAAAAGAAATAGGTGGGTCAAATATTGAGAGGGGAGGGATTGTTGAAGAAAGCGATCGAGGGAAGAATGCTAGGGAAAAGACAGAGGGGAAGACAAAGACAAAAGTTATTAGACGAATTAAGGGGTGGGATAAGTTACCGGGAATTGAAGGAGAGGGAATTAAAGAGAGAATGTGGGGGCACATGAACCTACCGAAAGGTAGATCACTTTATATATATATATTTACGGTCGATTTCTTTGTAAGGCGAGACATTTCATAAGAAACGTTTTACGCCAAAGTTTCAGCTCGGAAAATGTTTTTTGCCCATAACTTTTGAATGCAGCACGTTACAGATATTTTGGTTTTTCATTTTTGGCAAAGGTTGAACTTTCAATAAAAGTTTATGGATGAAAGTTCACAGGATTGTTTAAATATGCAACAGAGAGTTAAATGCACAATTTGATGCAACCTAATCTTCAATCCAAACCATACAAAATGCATGCATTTTCTAGACGAGGCCCAAAGTAACATCTTTATCTATTTACCATAAATTACCACCCTATCCTAGAGAGGGATTTTTCAATTAATTTCCATTATTAATATTCGTATGCATGATTCTTCTTTTTTATCTTCCTTCGAATTCAATCTAATAAATTTTCACCGATCAATAATGAATTTGCTGTTCTAATTAGTGAGATTGCGTACCAAATACACAGGATTAACTGAAATATATACTCTCTTAACTGAATCAGCACAGTTATAGAAAGCTTGCCATCATCTTTTTTTTCAGAGGAATCAATTTTGGTCCAAACGCAGATTAAGAAAGATACTTCATGTGAAGGAGTAAGCATTTTTAATATTCGACCGAAGCACATTCAGTTGGATTGGTTGGGCCAAGTGTTCCTTTCAAAATGCTCTTCTTTCCAAAATTAATTTTCTGTAGATTAAAAATGTACTACTTCTACCTCTTTCCTTTCACGAAAGAAGAAGAAATACATTTGGCAAAGCATTTAATTAAGATCATCATCATATCAGATAGACGGCAGAAAAAGGAATAAAGTACATTACTATGGAATTGTACTGGCGAAACTTAGGGTTTTTACGTATAAAATGTCGAAAAAGTAAGATAGATTGAGAAATTTGTATTTGGGCGGGGGGCTTGAATAATGGAATTTAGAGTTAAATTAGGAGTGAATTGGGGCAATTGAAGGAGGGCAAAGGACAACGAAAGAAATCTCTTCGACCGAAGGAAGAAATGAAGTACCACTCGTTAAATTTTGAGTATTTTTGATTCTTATTCGATTTCGAAAAAATTCGATAGTATTTAAAGTTTCCAACTTAACTCAGATGTCACTTTTTTATTTAAATATTGTTCAAATTTTGGAATTATTGCAATCGAACAATGAGTGAATTAAAGCTTCTTTTGCTTTAACAGAAAACATTGGAACCAAAGACTTAATAAATTCTATGAAAGCACGTTTATAAAATATGTCGCCGATATAATGCTTCTCACATAGGCCGTTCTTATCAGGGAAATAAATGTCTATTCATTAAGTAGCCCTCGATTAGAGGAGTAAAAATAAGACATAGAGAAACTACTTTGAGTGAAGATGAAAATCCATATTTTATGTTAAAAAAATTACGTTATCGGCATCGCGACGAAAATTTCATGTATTTCACATACAAAATTAAATTTATCATTCAGTTTGTATTAATATAAATTGAAATCATATCTTTATTAAATTTTTTACCGACCGCGGTAATATCTTTCAAAGAGTATTTTAAAGGTCACACCGAATCCCACTTGGCTGTCTATCCTATGTCAGATATTTTCATATAATTGCGGAAAAATGTGCGTCACTCAAGTGGAAATATTAATCGCAGCGACCCACTTATCAAATCAAATCAGATTCATTTTTTCAGGGTATTTTGTAGTTTTTTATTTTGTAAATTTCAGTATTTCACCGAGATTTCGAGGCTCTATTTAGAATCCTAGCTTAGCAGCGTCTCATCGGCTAATTTCTATAGAAAGTATGAAAAATATGAAATACCATCGTAGAATGTCATTTAAAAACGCTGGTCTTTGGACGAAGATGGTAAATTTCGCCAATTTCAGTAGTTAATAAATCGTATGGTTATGACTCGAACTAACTTATATATTAATTATACTAATTGCACCGTGCGAAAATTTATTTCTCAGACGAACACAGACACTCTGATTTCCCCACCAAAATACACTACAGCAAACACTATTATCACGATACAGGAATAATTAGACATTAAAACATACTAAAGATCGCACCTTCATATTCCGCATCAGTTTCGGCATTCTCCGTTTGATATCGCTAACAAAACTCTATGGGCAAATTCGAAGTCTTGCGTTTTCCTTACCACATTAACCTGAACCAAATCCCTAATACAGTGATACCTCGAGATACGAGTTTAATTCGTTCCGTAATCTTGCTCGTATGTCAAATTGCTCGTATCTCAAAGCAATTTTCCCCATTGAAATTAATTGAAATGCCATTAATTCGTTCCAGGCCCCAAAATGCCACCCCTGTTGTTCTTGTTACGTGTTTTTGCATAGGAAAAATATATTTATAAATGACAAATATTGTATAAAAACGTATTAAAAGATAACGTAAAGAAATAAACTTGCTTTATAAAGTGCATTTGTAGTATTCTGGTCTCTAAAATGCAACTTATACACAACTTAAATGCTGCTTTATGTTTAATTTTAGTTACTGCTTTTTTCTTCACTGGCCTTTGCCTTTTTTCGCCGGATTAAAAAAAAAACATGTCCAAGGAGGTTGGTTCCTTCTTCCCTATCAGAATGTTGCAGAAATGAGTTAGGCGATTAATCTTCTCCTCTGTCGTTATGTAAGTCCTATTCGGCATCTTCTTCCAGGAAAGCTCCGTCTCGTCACAGTTGAAGACTTGCTGGGGGATGTGTCCTTTGGCTTCTATCGGTTCGGAAAAACTTTTGAGATAATCCTCAGCTGCCTTCAGATCCGAACTTGCAGCCTCACCATGCCTGACAACGGAGTAAATGCCGGTCCTTTTCCTAAAGTTGTCAAATTCGCCTCGACTGGCTTTAAACGAGTCTTACGATGCCTCGTCCGTGGAAGTGCGCGGGGTCTGATTCCGCAAATCACCGTAAATTGCTCGTGCTTTCTCGCATATGATGTCCTGTGTTAAAATATCGCCTTTAAGCTGCTTCTCCGTCACTCAAACCATCAGCAGTTTCTCCATCTTTTCATGGAGAGAGCTCCGGAGCTTAGAAATTATTGTAACGCCCTTAGCTGGCGTTATACCCTTTATTGACTCCTTCTGTTTAAGCACAGTACATATCGTTGAAGTACTACGCCCGTACTACCTCGCCAAGTCAGCTACTCGCACATCTCGCTCACTTTTTCTATGATTTCACGCTTTAATTCAATAGACATCATCTTCTTCTGAGCATTGACCTCTCCACTCACTTTCTTCGGACCCAAGGATATAAAAAGAAATGTGATAAAGTATTTAATTGCACAAAAAGTACAAAGCCCTAGAAAAACTTATCAAAGATGCTTCGACAGCGAGGTAAACAAGTATACTGGGGGGATGCGTGGGATAATGCGAGACGCACGAGGCACAGTAAGAGTGATGCAGGCACAGAAGGAAGATGGAATGACTTGAAAAAGGCAATCACAGAAGTAGCAGAAGAGAAACTCGTAAATAACAGAACTGATACCAGACGTCCATGGATAATGATGCAGACAAGAGAACTTATGGAAGAAAGAAGGAAATTAAGGAACTCCAGGAGTGAAGATGGGAGAGTCCTCTACAATAAACTACGGAACCAATTTATAAGAGAATAAAATAAAGCTAAGGAAGAATGGATTTCACTTTCAGCTGTTGCGAAGAAATAAATGAAAACATGAAGAAGGGGAAAACAGCGCACGGTTAGTAAAAAGCCACTTCATAGAAAGGATGCATCAATATCAGAGATGTGAACGGGAATATGCTGATAGAAAATGAAAACATAGGAAAGAGATGGAAGGATTGTATTGAAACATTATATCAAGGACCAAGCCCTCTTGAAGATATATTAAAGAACGAAAGCGATGTGGATGAGCGAGGACTACAGATAAGGAAAAGTAAAGGCACCTGGAGCAGATAAAATAAATGGAGAGATTATCAAAGCGCTTGAAGGGAAAATGAAAGACACCCTGTTTGAAATTATCAAGGACAGTTATAAAAGTGGAAGACTACCAGAGGTCTTTGAGAAGAGTATAATGGTTGCGATACCAAAGAAAACAAGTTCAGAGAGATGTTAGGAGTAGCGAACATTGATTCACATGCATCCAAAGTACTCACAAGAATATTAAGCAGAAGAATAGAAGGAATAATTAAAGCCAACTTGTCAGAAAACCAATTTGGATTCGGGAAAAGCACAGGAACCAGAGAAGCCATATTATGCCTAAGGAGAATAATAGAAAAGATGTCAACAAGCCAGTTTATGTTGACTTCGTAGACTTGGAGAGGGCCTTTGACAATGAGGAGTGGAACTAGTTGTTCCTTGTATTGGATTGTTCAATGTATACCTAGAAGAAGCAATGAAAGAAATAGAAGGAATGAACATGAATGGAATTAAAGTGAATGGAAAAGATATTAACATGCTTTGGTTTACAAATGACATCACAGTGATAGCAAAAATAAAGATAAATTTCTGGCATCCCTGAATGCAATAAATTAAGCTATTCGAGGATATAGTATATATATATTCGAGGATTTTTGTTCACTTTCATGCTTAAACTTTTTTAGTAATCACTATAATTTATATATTTACTTATCCGATTTCAGCATCTCTCGTGAAAAATACAAGTAAGGAACGACAAAATACTCTTTTTTGTTGAATTTCCTTTCTTTTATTACTAGTATCGATTTCGTAGGACCATTATTTGTGGTTTATTGGTACTAGATAAAAGAAGTGGATCAACGATGATGAAAGTGCATTTTTCATGAGAGTATTACCGAGTCATCCGGAATCGAACCACGGCATCCTTGGGCAAATTACGCCATTAGGCTTCTAACGATTTTTTAAATTTTATAATTCTATCTCGTTGGGAAAAATACGAAAATGGCTTCAAGAGAGACTGAAATAGGATAAATAAATTTATTAATACATAAAAATGGTGGTTATGAGATTTTATATAAGATTTTAGAAAGTAATTACTATTTATGATTGGAAATCCCAAATTATTTGAATGCATGTTCCTTTTGCGTTCTTAGGAACTACCTTAAATGGAAAATACAAAAGTTATTTAACGGAATTATTAATTGTGCATACTATTTGTTATTTATATTAAGTTAACTGAGTTTGCTATTAGAAATACATTGAGGGAATAGGATTTGTGACAAACACGATTGAGGGGCACGTCGTTATTTCATTTCTATTTGTTCCAAAAGGCCTAACGCTTTCTGTTTTCATAATGACTTATTTTCATGAAATGAACGACAATACCGTTTGTTGGAATTTGTAATCAGACCATCAAATTCAATTTCTTCGTTTATTTTCATCCCTGATCATTATAACGTATTCACTGCAAGTAAATTCAGAATCTGGTGGCAAACTTTACGTACGTACATTCGTGCATGTCCTGATTACATACTTTCTCACGAATAATAAAGCTATTTAAATTTAAATAATAAAGTAATGGAAACAATTTCAAATCAAACTGATTGACGGCAATCTGAATTTGAGCTAACTGAAGTTAAAAATAAATTAACATTTAGTCTTTTAAATTTTTAATACTAATTATTATTTATTTTGCTAAGTAATTATTCCGTCGAATGAAATATGACATTATCCTTTCCTTTCATTATCTTAAGTTTTTAAGGAATGAAGGGAACAATGATGATTATTTACAATAGTGTTGAAATATTTATTCAAAGGACTCATTTATAAGTAATTGAATAATCTTCGGCTTCAATCATAATGATTTTCCATTTGAAGATTTCGAAATGGAGTAAACGTGCTTATTTCGCATGCAGTCGTCCTAATAACTTATATGGAGGCGTCGCAAAGGGGAGCCGCCGGGTATTGATCCCGAGTCCTTGGCACCAAAACACACTCTATCGATTGCTATGGCGACAAAGTTGGTAAACAGCCGCCATTGTCGTCCTCGATTCAGCTCTGCGATTATATTTCCCTTTAATGACCGCTAAAATGAAACGAATGACCACTGTTCATCGTCGAAAATGTGCTCCGACTTGAAAATGGACCAAAATTTTCCAAAAAATATTCCGCACATGATGCGGTTTGTCCATCGAAATGCGTTTCAACCGAATTACATCAAATCTATGATATAATATTATACAAAATCACCGCTCTTAGCCTTGCTACAAACAACTCGCTGATCGAGTTCAATCTACTCCATTTTTCATTATAACTGGAAATGAAAAAGGTTTTTCAGGAATTTATATGTATTATATTGGTCTTAAAATAAAGTCAGCTATGTAAGTTTCTATGAATCAGGCGTTGGATTCTCATTCTAGTGCATGTCATTGATTCTTTGAGTACACTTAATTAGAATCAAACCGAAAATCATAATGAATGCTCTCTCTGCTTTGGAAAAAGATTGAAATGATATTTGTTACGATTGCTCCTTCCAATTTCCGAGTCTCCCGATTGCCGGTCGGGTGCTCTGTCCGTTGAGCTATCTCGCCGGAACATTCTCTCAAGCCATTCGGGAGACTTTGTGGGCAAGGAGCATCACTTTGTGCTTCTGTGAAAACATGCGGACGAAATCGCAACGTCCTTCGGGAGACTCGGGTTCGATTCCCGTCGGACTTTTTTCTATTCTTCCTTGGGATTTTTCCTGGTTGCAAGCCATTCAACGTTTTCACTGCAGTCGTCTCCACGAGTTCCTTTAACTCGCTTTTCCTTATTTATTTTCAAATGCAATACAACGCCTTTTAAACGCTAAAAGTAGTTCTATTTTCAAAAGTTGATCGACAGTTAACTCACCGGAAGTCAACCATCCCAAGATTCCTTTTAAAGCTATAAACACGAAGTTATGATTCCTCTTGAATATGAAACCCCTTGAATTCAAATTGCCAAACTATGTGCAACCATTTTAGGCTTTTTTAAATTAATAAATAAAAGTAAATCAATTCGTATTTCTTCACCGTCACAAGGAATGCTTAATAATACTTGATTTTTTTCAAAATCAAACTGAACCGTAATTTCAAGTAATTAAATAACTGAAACTATAGTTAGGCATCGATTCCTTTATTTCGCCGTACGGCATCTAGAGTAATAAATAATGAATCTCATTTCTGCAAATTCAAATAGTTTCGGTTAGAATGCTTTCGTATAAATGAACGCCTTATAAATATCCTTTCGATAGCAGTGGCGTGAGTGAAATGAGTTCCTTTCTCACTGGATGCACACCTCATCTTCTTCACTTTTCAAATCAAATCGGAACGGAGCTCTTATTAAATGAATCTTTAATTGAACCTCCATAGCAATTCTCCAATGAACTGCGTGCAAACCAAATATTCTCTTCTTCGCTTCGACCAAATTTCAGTTTATATTTATGAATGGCAGGTCGATTTCTTTGTAAGGCGAGACATTTCATAAGAAACGTTTTACGCCAAAGTCGGAAAATGTTTTTTGCCCATAACTTTTGAATGCAGCACGTTACAGATATTTTGGTTTTTCATTTTTGGCAAAGGTTGAACTTTCAATAAAAGTTTATGGATGAAATTTCACAGGATTGTATGCAACAGAGTGTTTGATGCAACCCAGTCTTTACGTATACCATCGGAGAGTCATAGAAATGCACTTTTGTGCGGCAGCTATAAGAACATAATTAAAGAGTGCAATAAGATTCACTAGTGGTCTTAGTAAGTCTCAGAGTATTCCATGCCAATCTCAATGGCGCCCTAATTTAATAATAATACTGTGTTTATTCTGTCGTGGGGAATTATAGCAAAAGTAATTGAAATAAACTTTCAGCTCATACAAAAGTAATTATTACAGAACAGTACAAAGAAGAGAAAAAGCATTTATTCATTGCCAAAAAGAAATGAAGTTACAAAAGTATTAAAATAGAGAAATTATAAATATGAAGATACTAAGAATTAATCGCAGTTAAAAAACTAATAATTGAATAATGTTTCGAATCAGAATGATCGTACAGTAATCGTAATTTCGATAAGTGGTGGATAATGAAAGAAGACTTTCCACAGGAATGGTTTTTATAAAAAATGTTCTTAGTATATCCCTGTTATGAATATAAATTTTGCTAAACGAACGAAGCAATTTGATTCATACTTCGAACATATTACCAAGTTGATCATGTTCTCCCGTCGCATTTATAAATTACTTCTTCGATCCTTTTATAAACGCCACATTTAAATAGATACAAAATGCTCCGTTGAGAAGTCCACTCTCTGAATGTATTACACAAGATAGTGAAAATGAATCTGGGTGGTGCTGTGGTCTGGTGCACAAGTGGTGCTTTCCGGAACATGAGTGCTCATCCACTAAACACTTAAAGGGGAGAAAAGAAAGCATTTAAAGTGCCACTATTCATATAAATTGCAATAGATAATCGACATATATTACACGCAGACATTTGACATACAAAATGACAGTAGTTATTGAGGCTAGATGAGGCCTATTTCAACGAATAGGCCCTAATTTATTTATTCTTTGGTTGTTATGCTCCGCCTTGATATCGTTTAAAAATATGGCTTCATATACCGAAAGTCGCTGTAAACTGAAAAAATCGAGAATTTCTTTTTGTATCGTTTTAGAAGCGGCGACTGAATCTGAGTGAATCCAAATTCCTATTCATCCTATTATTTCAATCCTTATTCGCCTTCCGATGCCTTGTCCCGGGTTCGATTCTCGAAGGACCAGAGCTGTTCAAGTACTTTTAAAGTAACTACTTTATAATAAGATTTATTTTACAAAATTGTCGCCAAATAAAATAGTCTGAGTTATTTTAAAAAAACGCCAAACTGTGAAAAAGTACCTATTAAAAATAGTTTTAAAATAAAGTGTTATAATTTTCCGTTTTAAAATCGAGAAACTGTTCAGACGTAAGAAAGATTTGAAATTGCGCGATTTGATTCGCGATGCGACCAAAAAGAAAATTCATTTTGGAAATGCTGTGTTTTCTTATTTGCATTTTCACTAACAAATATTGGCCAGTGAGAATAACTTAAAAACTTCCTTAGATATCCAGCTTTTTATGATAGAGAATAATTATGCTCGGAAGCATATTAATTCCATTTTAAATCTTTATTTCCCACAATATCGTAATGTCTTTTTCTTCTCACATTCCCATTTCTTTTTTTTTTGCTGTCGATATATTTTTTCTGTAATGAGAAATTAAACTGGTGTGTAATTGTTTTTCCATCCACAAAACCAATCTTTCTAATCTATTGTGAGGACAAAAACGAATTAAATATGATCGTCATTCCAAATAATAGAGTAGAAGAGACAAAAAGTGTCACTTCTCTAACATTAGTATGCCATTGTCTCTCACGAACTGGTCCTGTATTCGACGCCAGGCGGTCTTTCGCGAGAAGTTTTCAAAATAGTTTTGAGGCATCACTCGGTATGATACTCCATTCAACTGAAAGCAACATTTACTCGTGTGTGTGTGTATATATATATATACACACACACACACACACACACACATATATATATATATATATACGAGTAAAAGTTGCTTGCATACTGCAAGCTATCCGTTGAATACAGTATCATACCAAGTACTGCCTCAGTTCAAATTTAAAACTTCGCGCCAAAGACCGCCTGGCGACGAACTAAGAACCCGATCGTGAGAGAAGACAGCAAAATAATATTAGATAAGT
The DNA here is from genome assembly GCA_036926295.1 of Pachydiplax longipennis. Classification (NCBI taxonomy): domain Eukaryota; kingdom Metazoa; phylum Arthropoda; class Insecta; order Odonata; family Libellulidae; genus Pachydiplax; species Pachydiplax longipennis. The sequence continues at coordinate 2,441,330 of JAVFKF010000024.1, read as the reverse complement.
GCCATCCTTACTTGTTCCAAAGTTTCGATTCAATATCTTATCGGGAAGGTCCCACGCCTCTGTCACCATTCCGGGTTTTATCTTTCCAGCTTATCGGGAAGCCATTTAAAAAATCGTCCAATGCATTTCTTACGGAAGAATTTCGCACCCACCTGGCGACGAACTCACTGTCATTTGGCAACATTTCTTCCATTAGCACCATAGAAGAGTACCTCAGCTTTAACCTCCGAGATTTTGGCTCCTCTATCTTACCGATAAAGGACTCAAAATAATTTTCAAATATCCGCGTAATGCATTCTTATGGGAAAATTGAGATATTTGGGACATTCTGGTATCGAACCCATGATAGCTAGTGTCGATGTCTGAATTATTCTGGCATCTACAGGGTGGGGCCAGTACGTCGTAAGAATCTGACGTCGACGGCGCTTGTGGAACATGGTCAGAATTCGTATCCTCTATAAATATCTATATATATAGGTATAGCCGGAAAATTAGCTATATATAATAGATACGAGTAAAAGTTGCTTGCATACTGCAAGCTAATTGGTAAAAATTTACAATGAGCTCCCCTTACGGGTGTCATCTTCGAAGCATATCCAGCAAAATTCTTAAAAATTGCCGCAATGAATTTCTTACTTGAGAATTTTACATCCATCTGGCATCGAACTCACGGTCAAAGGTAACCTTTCTTCCACTGGATCTATAGAAAACTACTTCCAACGCAAACGCTGTGATTTTGAATAGTCTCCTGCATAGAGAAAGGCCTCAAAACAATTTTAAAAAAATTCCGAAAATGACCGCCTGGCGTCGAATATAGGACCCGTTCGTGAGAGACAATGGCATGGAAATGTTAGATAAGTGCCACTCTCACGTGTTTCAAAGTTTCAATTCAGTATCCTATCGGGAAGGTCCTAAAATGAGATTCCGTTATTCCCGTTTGAAATGCATGGTAGAATCGGAATGACGCTCTAGCATCGAACCATGGACCACTAGAGAAGCAGTGGACGTCATGAAAGAATCTTCTCAAACGCCTCTGTCACCATTCCGGGTTATATCTTTGAAGCTTATCGGGAAAGCATTTAAAAAAATCGTCCAAGATTTCACCAATGCATTTCTTACGGAAGCATTTACAACCCACCTGGCATCGAACACAGAAATTCCCAAAAATCGCAATTTTCCCATAAGAATGCATTGCGCGGATTTTTGAAAATTATTTTGAGGCACTTATCGTTAAGATAGAGTAACCAAAATTTCGGAGGTTGAAGTTGAGGTAGTCTTCTATGCTTCTCATGGAAAAAATGTAGCCAAATGACAGTGAGTTCGACGCCAGGTGGATGCAAAATTCTTCCATAAGAAATGCATTGCGGAAATCTTTTTAAATGCCTCCCGATAAGCTGGAAAGATAAAACCCGGAATGGTGACAGAGGCGTGGGACCTTCCCGATAAGATATTGAATCAAAACTTTGGAACAAGTAAGGATGGCACTTATCTAATATTATTTTGCTGTCTTCTCTCACGATCGGGTTCTTAGTTCGTCGCCAGGCGGTCTTTGGCGCGAAGTTTTAAATTTGAACTGAGGCAGTACTTGGTATGATACTGTATTCAACGGATAGCTTGCAGTATGCAAGCAACTTTTACTCGTATATATATATATATATATATATATATATATATATATATATATATATATATATATACGAGTAAAAGTTGCTTGCATACTGCAAGCTATCAGTAAAATGAAGTATCAAACCAAGTAATGCCTCAAAAGAATTTTGAAAACTTAACGCAAAAGACCACCATGCGTCGAACTAAGGACCCGATCGTACGACACAATTGCATATTGATATCAGATAAGTGGTAATCTGACCTGTTCCAAAGTTTCAATTCAATATCTTATCGTGAAGGTCCTAAAATAAGATTACGCTATCCCCCTTTGAAATACATGGTAGAATTGCTCAGGCAACGAACCAAGAACCGTCAGAGGATCGGCGAACAGCGTATCTGAAACATATGAATTGCTTCTATGTACATTCCATATTATACCATTCCCGGTTATCAGGTAAGCATTAAAAGTAAATGTCATAATTGCCCGCCATGCATTTTATACCGGAGAATTTTGCGCCCACTTGGCGTCGAACACACGATCATTTGCTAACATTTCTTCCTTTGACACTATGGAAGACCATCTCATCTGCAAACACCGTAATTTTGATTGCTCTATCGCATCGAGAACGGTCTCAAAACAGATTGCAAAAATTCGCGCAAGCTATCTGACCTTGTCCAGCGGCTGCTCGCGTCGTCAGCACTTCATGCGGCACTAACGGGTACTACTTTCCGGATGACCCTCGTAGATAATAGTTTGATAAAAAATCTATAGTAAAAAAGCAAGAAGCAAATAAAAAAGAGAAGAAAGAATATTAAAAATAAAAAAATTGAAAGTATTTCCAAAAAGTAAACGGGTACTATTTGTTTAAACTGTTCACCGATGCAAGCAACGTTTATTCCATAGATAGAGGTACATGTAATGAGCATATCTTACTCTATGATAATCGTTCTTCTTTGATTGATTTTCGGCAAAGCATGAATGTTACGAGATGGAGTCAATGAAATGAGAAGGCATTCCATGCGCTTCAATCTTTTAGGAATGAAAGCCTTTCGATTATTTGGGGTGATGGACGTTAGGAAAGATAGTAATTTCTTCATTCGATATTTTATTCATTTTTAATTGAAAGAAAGGTGGATTAAGACAAGAGGTGGATTCCGATGGAATTGGCGAAGCAGTGATTTATGGCCGAAATTAAACTTATAAGAAAATAAGCTACTATTATTGCCTACATCTAATTGTTCTGAATTATCAACGGTAAATATAATCCCTCTTCAAAACAGGATAGTTTTATAATTTATAAATGAAAGAAGATTAGAATTGTTGACACAAAACAAGACATCGATGCGATTTGGAAACTCTGAAATTATTCAAAGGTAAAATTGATGAAATATTTGAAATTTTATTCAAATTACAATTAAAACTCATGTACATTAAATAAGGCTATATTATTTGTAACAACATCATTAACGCTTTCCTCGGCTCCATCTATTGCCTGAATCGTTAGGTAGACTGGTTAACCACAAATTTATAAAAATATTTCCTAAATTGCCTTTATTCTCACCATTTGGAACCGAAAGTAATATTACACGACCAAAATAAGAATCTTTATTCAATGCTCTTCTTTTTGATTCTTGTTTCGATTTCGATGAACTTTCAATTTAATTCCGCAAAGGTAAAAATGCCTGCAATCGATGAAAACGAACTTCACGAGCATTTCTTACGAGAGTATTTCCGAGTCTTCGAGAGTCGAACCGATGATACTTCGAGCAAAAACGATTATTATATAATATTCTATTCGTTCTTTAACAAATCTCTTAATTACATAACTGTATCTCATCGATAGTTACGCGAAATTGATGTTTAAAAATATCCTCGCCGTACTTCTTAACAGACATCGGATAAATAAATATATAAATATATTGTAATAATATATATAAATAAATATATAAATATTTTATAATAATATAATATATTAATAATTTTATTGGCTGAAATAATGGAATAAATGACTGAAAACTCAAATCGATCATTACAGAGCGCAATTTCACTCAATAAATTAATTTAATGATCATGGAAATAATTCTAGTCAATTTACTGATGCGGGATGTTTATTTTAAAAATTAGTTTAAACAACATAGCCATCCGAAAATATTTCCTACGTATCATTACAACAACGTTTTAATCCATTTACAGATTCAATAAAATCAATAGATTCAATATATTTTACCATTTGTAATATTAAATGTGTAACAATTACTAAACATGCAAATAACACACTGTAATCTTAATTCACAGCATCGCAATATATTTCTTGAGAAAGGAGGGAACCAGCAAAATTAAGTTGTCATTTCAATGGAATAATTCATGCACATCTTCGTGAACAGAGTTATGAGTTAAAAAGGATTTATTGCAACAGTTTCATTTGCCAATTAAAAGTATCATTAAACGCTTGAGTAACGATTCTAATCAATTATCATCAGTTTACTAATATATGGAAGCCAACATTCGGGTAATCAATCAATTTTGTCTCCCATTTTTGATTTTACGTTTATGTAATAGTAATTGAACATATATTGCTTATTTATTAATGGTATAAACGTTCATTTGTTTGACATGTCGACTTCACCGAGATTATACCAAAATATTTGGCCATTTGCGAGCGGAGAAGCAATTCAAAATGCTCTCAAACTACAAGGATAAATATTTGTAAATACAAATACTTGGTAGATAGAAAAGGTACATTTTATAATTTACCAATTGTTCAAATTTACCAATTAAAATAAAAACATATTCGGTTTCGTACCCATTCTGAAAATCAGCATAATTTTCAATTTGATAATTTACGGTTTAAAAAATAAACACGACAATTTTTCGACAAAGTTTGATTCGTGATATGTTTAATTTTAAGCAATGAGAGTTCACTCAATTGGCGATGACCTCCAAATCACTCTGCGTGACTTCCGCTTCCGTTGAATACTCCGTTACCTTTCTAATCTAAGGAAGCATCCTCATTTGGCGACAAATCTCAGAAGGAACACTCCTTAGGAAAGAAAAAGTTAAACTGAGGACTACTATAAAATTAATGGAAAGGATTGAAAATAAGCGATCTTTGCATATCAACTTCTTCAATTACATGCTCTACTGCACAATCTCCGCGTAACAGCCAATAATTTGCCTCGATAAAGGATTGTTCGTTATCCTCTCACGCTTTATTTTTTAAAGGAAACCTTACGAAATCTTTATCTTAGTGTCGGATTCGAAGTTCTTCAGATCAAAAAATAGATTAAAAGGTCGCTTTTCCTTTCATCAAAATCTTAATAAGTGACAATTTTCCCAAAAGAAGTGTTTCGTGGAGAGATTCACCACTCCTCTAAATTCATTATTCTTCCCTAATTGTTTATCTGGTAAAATCTGCTTAATCGCAGAGTGAAAAATGGCCAACATTATGGTAAATAACTATGGCGCTCTCTTTGAGCTAATCACGCAATACATTCCCTGAGAATTCACTTTTCTATGAATGGAAGGAATATTTTGCTCCAATGTGTTTATTGCCATTTAAGTAAACATTCATCCAGTTGAATGAAGCGCTACCGGAGGAGAAGATCTTTTCTAGGCGAAGAACAGTCCATCCAAGGGTATTTTCGCTGTATTGGGGGGATTATGTTTGGACTGTGAATAAATGTATTACTTTGGATATATGTGAGATTATCAATGCAATCTGAGAGGCAATCCTTCCTTCTTCAGATGCGATGATATAGCCTCCAAAAGAGGATCTCTCAAAATTCTTTTGTATTCTCATTAATATTGTAAATTCTATCGGTTATAGCTATCGCTATTACCTTTTCTAGGTAGATAATATTCAAGATTTAAAAAAAGTTAGATGTTAATCTGAAAGATTCTTACGCGATACCTAAATTTGAAATATTATGTACTTTTGAAAGGAAAATGCTCACACAGCCCACAGCATAAAAGTGCAAATTTAGATATCACTAAACTCAGTTTCGCTAATGTTATCGGATCAATTATAACGGTTGTACAATTACGATATTTTACAAATCGTAGTATTATCTTTATTCTCCTTATATAGCTATTGTTCTTAAAATAATGTTTAGGACCACCTTTCAGCGATTGATTTTAGCTTATCGATGCTCGTACTATTCTTTTGTTTTAATACTAAGTAGAATTAGCGATATTTCAGAAATTGTCAATAATTATTGTAGTCGTAGACAATATAATATCTCCCATTAATAAAAACATGCATGAACCAACATTTCTTTCACATCGAAGGAAAGTTCTACAAACAAACTAATGAAACCGCAATGGCCTCTCTCCATTCCTCTCTAACTTATTCATTACTTATTTTGAAAAACAGTGCAATTCAACTATTTCCCTAAAATATGGTTCAGATGACATTTCCGCTATTTTCGACACCTCAAAATGCACAGATTTCTTAGAAAAACTTAAAAGTTTACAATTTTGCCGACAAACCTATGGTTTGGAAGGACCCTTATAGTATGATGTAACTTCTACTTTCATTTTCTTTTCTTCTTTTGTTTGAGAATGAATAATAGACTTGTATTTCTTCCTCTGTATGATTATTTGTAAATCTCAGTTTATGTATTTGTATATTTTCCCTTTCTTTTATGTTATTATTTGTGTTCCTCTGTGATGTGCAATATCTCTTTTTTCTCTAATTCTTTGTATGTATATACATACATTTATATCTATTTCTCTTCCTGTTATATGGTTATCTGTAATTATTTAATATTAATAAAGTTGAATTGAATTGATAAAAAAACTATTCGATTCTATCAAATTCACCGCCGAAGAAGAAACAAATGGCACACTACCCTTCTTGGATTTAAAAATAACTAGATCACAAAACAAGCTCAAACTTATATATATTGGAACCCCACTCACACGGAAATATACGTAGCATATGACTCAAATCATCATATTTCACACAAATTAGCCCCAAAATAAAACGGATACGACTGAAAGATTGTTAACAACATTCTTGGGAAAAACAAACATAAACTCATAATAAGACAGAGCACAACTCTAACCTTATCTCAGGATAAAAAACTCAACTTCGTGAAACTCCCCTATGCCCCGGGAACAAGCAACAGATTGAAAAACATTTTCTCCAAATTCAATTTTCCTCCGGTGTTTGTTAATAGTAATAAACTATCCAATCTCCTTCAAACCCCAAAGACACTACGGCACCAATACAAAAAGCTGACATTTATGAAATCTCATGCAAAGATTGTGAGAAAATATACATAGGGCAATCAAAACGCAAAATAGAAAATGGATTCAAAGAACACTTAGCTCACTTCAGACACAACCGAAGTAATAAATCAAGCGTAGCGCAACACATACAAGAACACAATCATAGGATTAATTTAGGCAATTTAAAATTAAAGAAATCCATACAGAAAAACTCAAAACTAGATGCTTATGAGAGCATCCTTTTGCATCAAAACAAAGAAAAACTCATGAATGCCGACGATGGGCCTATCCCAACTTTTTCATTATACTTTCTTTTAGAGACCGCTTCTTAAAAGGTCCTAATCCCGGAATTTCCGTTCCCCACCTTATTCCCGCACGTCATACCAAACCCCAGAAAAACCCCTCCCACGACAAACAGTTACAAATTCCTTAAACTGCACTCTTTCTTCTCATTCAGCATTGGACCCCCGTGATCATGGAAGCATAGCTTTCGAAATGCGCATAGGGATTTCTGAATAACTGGTGGCCGCCGGGCGATTATCTTCTTCCGAGGAATTGCTCTCGTCGGTTGCCGCTGTCGGCGATTGGAATAAACCTTCGTCATTGAACACCGAGTTCTTTGTCTTTTCTTTCGTTATTAACGATATTGTTATATTTATCTTTTTCTCTAATCCGAATGGAATAACATACCTAAAAATTATACCAATTACTTTATTCTCATGATATATTTCCGGATTTCATACAACCAATTTTCAATTTCTATTCAGCTAAATAAATAAACATTATACGTTCAAAATTTATCATTAGAATTTGCAGACGAACGATGCAAATAGAGGCGAAATTTTGTTCATAACTCCACTTCTCGATAACGGTTTCAGTTATTGTTCCCATTCTTTTTTCATCGAAAACTTTAAACTTTCTTTCAAATTTCATACGAATTATTATCCTATCTAAAACTAATGCCGAAAATTTGATAGCAGCTCAACTTTTTCGTGTCAAGGTTTCCAAAGTTTTCGGTACGTGTTTATACAGAAACATATTTTGAGTAATTAAAAGTAAATTATAAACATATCTTGAGATTGAGTTGCAAACCATTGGTAATAAATTGCTCTCGGCAGAGCGAAATTTATTCATCATATTCGCAGTCATTGGTATGGAGCATTTTATTATTTGGATGTGGAAGTTTGACAAAAAAAACAAAAGTTGTGAAGTTTACAGGACTGTATGAGTGCCTTTCTAACCAAGATTTTTAAGGAAAGGGAAGTCCATGGGAGGTAACCCATTTTTTATATCTTTTTAAATGAAATAATACTAGGAAGAAGGAACAGTAGCAGTGGAAAAACATTGAATTCGCAAATTTAAGGCCGTAAACAGCGCGCGAAAAGTTGGAATCTATGATGGTTGCTCAAACGCTCCCGAAGTTCCCCGAAGAGTTCCGAAAATATGCTGACGTGGGAGTGTTCCTCCGTCGGCGCGCGTTGTAGAAGTAAGGATCTCTTCTTCTACCTTTGTATTTTGACTTCTGGGGTGGTGAGCCTCAAAAAGAATGGTATACAAGTATTGTTTTGTACCCTCCTGTTCCTCAACCACTTTCAAAAAAAGATACACAATAGCAACAAAGCGAAAATTCAATGAATTCAAGTCGATTGAAAAATTGCCCACATCTGGAGTTGTTTTGGTGACCGTCGTATTGCTCTGGAAAAGTTCGGCAAAGGGCTCGTTTTATGAGAGGCAGCTGAGCTTTTTCCAAATTAAAGGTATAGTTTTCTATGCGATTCTGATTAGTCCTTATCGTATATTTTAAGCATTATTATACTTCGTACATATCTATGATATCAATGTTCATTAGAAAGTCACCATTTCTTGTAGGGTGATAATTGAAAAAAATGAAATGGGCTATACTTTACTTAATTCAACCTCGCACCTGTTATTTCAGCTGCTAGATTTAACTAGCGGACTTTTAAAGAAACGCTTGATGTATTTCCATAATTTGTGAAGCTATATCCTGGTTTAGGTACATTTACAATCAGTCCCATCTTTTTTCTAAACTCTTTCTGAATATGAGATTTTCTCTCCTCAAACAGTAATTTGTGATTACCACGAGCCTACCTAAGAATATTAATATAAGTTCAATGGGTACGTCTTATGACATAACATCATACTCATCAATGTGGTACTCTCACCTACAGTTGCTTAAAGGTAAGTCGGAAAGATATGTAATAAACACTCAAAAAATCTAATTCAATCATGCACCGTAGAAATGCTATAGGACAAATTTTCCGCGTCCACTTCTCGATTGCTAATCGCCGATAGATTGTTCATATTCGAAAATTTCTCTCCGCAAATGTAGCATTTTATAATACATGCAGGACGAAGGGAGTAGAGAACACTTAAACAATGTGAGCACTTTTTAAAACGATCAGAAGATACATCATATTTACCACCGTATTCTGATACATTAGATAAAAGGGAATATATAATGAAAAAACATACCTCACCAGATATAATTCCTATGAAATATCTAAAACCTCACACGAGGAATGCTACCAGGAGATTGTAGAAGACTTCTTGTTTCACAGAACTGTCGTAGCTACAAAACACAACCTCTTCTTATCCAATGTTCAAATAGAACTGAACTATTCCTAAGCTTGTAAGGAAAAATCACGGAGATGCAATTCTTAGGGTACCTTTAGTCCGGAAAAAGCGCAGCTGCCTGTCATAAAACGAGCCCTTTGCCGAACTTTTCCAGAGCACTGCGACGGTCACCAAAACAACTCCAGATGTGGCCAATTTTTGTATTTGAAGAAAATGCTACGCTATATGCCACCATTTTCATAATATCACAACTTATATTTCATTACTGTTATGAAATTACACAAAGTGATGGCTTTTTGTACCGATTTTGAAAGAAAATTTTCAGTATAGTTGAAAGTGAGAGTGAAGAAGCATTCAGTATCAAAATCACAAACAAAGTTATCTACCATATGTACGAAGTATAATAATGCTTAAAATATACAAGAAGAACGAATCAGAATCGTATTGGTTCGTTGTTCCTCTCAAAACACGACAGCGTAACAGAGGACGGTGCTCCGCCGCGCGGATTTGGCCCTTGCATCATTGTCGAAAAGTCGACTTATATATTATTGGGGCAAATTGGGGCAAGATTTTATTTCAGATTCCCATTAAAGAAGGTTTGTGGCTTATCGTGGTGTAAATAACTCCGTGTCACACGGTGTCTCAATCTACTATTTTCCTCGCTTTATGTAAAAATTTGTTCCAAAATAAGGGTCGGCCATTTTATAATGTAAAGTATATAAATATTCAACAGAACTCATTGAAACTAAGTCTTACGAAGGACGAAGAACACATTTATAATATGGCATCATGTTTTACCCGATGATTTTCCTAGTTTGGGTTCACAATCGTCTCGAAGTTGAAGAATTTCGCGAAAAATCGGAAACGGGAATTTTCGCAAAAATTGGTCAACTTTGACCTCCTGTATAAATTTAATGCTAAGGATCGAACGTAAATTACCTCCATAGTTGTATGCAGGATTTATTCATAATCAATCATGCGAAATTTCGAGGTCCGCACTCAAGAAAAGCGTTTTCGTATTTTTGGCCAGCTTTTTTCGATTCTAGCCCACTGTGCGTAGCATTAAAAAATTTCCTCGTGCAGTCTAATTTATACGTCGCCTAAAACTTTTTGGTTTCTCACCTAAGGAAGAAATTGTCGCAAGAGAAATCGAGATAAATGTTGAAATTTTCATTTACAGTTTGTTTCTTGACGATATCTTGAATAGAACTTTAAATTTTGACTTTTATATCTGAGAGCGTAATCCGCATCGCTTCCAAAGCTCTCACTATAAAGCGAACCGAAATCGCCGGCTAAAGTTAATGATTTTCTGTAGATTTGCGCGAAATTATTCTTAACAGAAATTTCACTTCCATGTTTCCTAAAACACTGCTTAGAGTTCGTGGAATGTTTCGGATAAAAATCATGGACTACACGCCTTACGGATGATCCATCAAATCAAATCAATTATATTTTTAGTGAATTAACTTTCTTTGCACGTGTCTGCGATGCCCTTCGACCCCGAGGCGGGGTATTTTGTGTATTTTATGTGAGACTTCAGCCAGTTTATATACTCATGAATTAGATCGTCGAAAGTATAAAAACTACTGTCCTCAAACCCCATTCCAAACATTTTGAGTATTTAAACTAGATAAATACAAACGTTTTTGTTAATTAGATATGTAATAAAGAAGTTTCTACGCTATTTAAAAAAAAGAGGACGATATATTTGAAAATTGTCTGAGATTTCATTGTTAATCCATCGATCTGGCGCGCCCAGCCATCGGCGTAGTGATGTCACAATTTGTCGAATAACTAACACAAGCGCAGCTGATTTGTTATATCTTATAGTTAAAAGATATTTAAATTGAGTTTACTAAGTGAGAAGGCGGTGGTGGCGAAATGGATCTTATACACTTATAGTATCTTATTACTTATAGTAAGTTTTTGAGTCCTTACGAAAATCGACTTTTGAAACTCGGGAATACTGTCCCGTTTCAAAATTGTTCAAATTTCATGAATCCGTAAAAAAAGTATATATGGCACCAATTTACAAATAGTTTTCACTGTTGATAATGAATTAACTTATACTATCATTTCTAAATGTTAAAATGCATATTTTCAAATGAAGTTTACCTCCCTATTATTGCAAGAATGGAATTACAAGAGATTCAATCGAACAGCTGAAGTGAGGCCTTATCTATGTGAATTAATGAATCATCTGAAATTATAGAAGGCATAATCAATATTATTCTCATGGGAAGAGTTACCGGAATTAAAAAATTAATGGAAAGAGATTACAAAAGTTCAAATAACTATACCAATACTATGGAAAAAGTACAAAAGGAAGAGTACAAAAGGTGTCTTCTTTTAATCCATCGTCTCACTTGAGTCAATTATGCCAATGACGGAACTAAATTTAACTAATACAAATGTATAACCATCATTGCATACATCCGATACTTATGAATGAAATATAAATAAGGCTTTCTGGTCTTATGTTGGAGAGGTACAGACTCAAACAGTAAGCTCACTAAGCGATAGTGAAGGTAATTTAACTAGCGATTCGAAGAAAAAAGAGGACATTCTAAACGACTTTTAAGGTTTTAAAGCGTATTCAGGTCCGACAGACACTCTCCCGGAGATCCGTGTCGATGCTGAGTATATCCTTCACCGAAGATGGGATCAATCTTAGGTAAATTCAAGCCGAGTAAATCGCCGGGTCCAGAAGGTATTCCAGCTAGAGTATTAAGGGAACAGGCCGAGAACGTCGTCCCATATTTCAAAATTATATTTTCTAAATCAATGAACGAAGGTTATGTCCCGATAGATTGGAAATTAGTGGATTAGGATTAAAAGATGATCCAGGAAATTATACACCAATCTCATTAACTTCGCTATCAGGAAAAGTTATGGAACACATCGTTGTCAACTCACTCATGAGATTTTTAGATAATAACCGTTTCCTCAGTAAGAACCAGCACGGTTTCAGAAAGTCGCGATCGCGCGAAACACAACTTGCGCTATTCGTTCACGACATCTTAAAGTCTGCCGAGAGTAGAAAGAAAGTAGACGCAATTTTCCTCCATTTCAAGAAGGCTTTCGACAAAGTCCCCCACTATAAGTTAATTTACAAATTAAAATTAGCGGGAATTAATAAAGAAGTAATTGACTGGGTTAAGGACTTTCTTTACGAACGGGAACAACAAGTAGTACTTGATGGCGTTATTTCGAACAGAGTCAAAGTTACCTCAGGCGTACCTCAGGGAAGCGTAATTGGTCCTTTTCTTTTCCTAATATATATTAATGACTTGAGTGAAGAGATAGATAGCAATGTTAGGATATTCGCGGATGACTCGGTCATATATAGAGAAATATCTAACGATGACGATCGTATTTCTCTATCTAATGATTTAATAACAGTTCAAAAGTGGTGCGAAAAATGGGAACTAGATCTCAATGTGAGTAAATGCTCCGTAGTTAATTTCATCGAAAAGAAAGAATTGCGTCATAATTACCCATACGTAATAAATGGATTAGTCATAAATTTAGCAGAATCAGTTGAGTATCTTGGGGTTACTCTTACCAATAATTTAAATTGGAGCACTCACATTCGTAAAATCTGCGGTAAAGCTAGTAAAAAGCTCGGCTTCATAAAGCGTATTGTCGGTAGATGCGATGAGAAAGTTAGAGAGCGATGTTATTTCTCCTTGGTCAGGCCCCATCTTGAATACGCGGCAAGTATATGGGACCCAGCGGATGAAACGGGTACCCGCGAACTTGAGAAAATTCAACGCAAAGCGATACGTTTCGTTAAAAAATGCTACGAGAAAAAGGTAAGCGTCACGAAGATGCTCTCAGATGCAGGTTGGGCATCGTTGAAAGAAAGGCGGTTAGAAGCTAGGTTGCGACTCCTTAATAAATTCAGAGAAAGCACGTTTTCCCATGACGTAGTTGATATTATGCGACCCCCCTGTTACTTCGGCCGATCCGACAATGAGAGCAAAATAAGAGAAAAAGACGCTAGAACAAGTCGTTTTAAGAACTCATTCTTTCCGCGAACAATACGCGATAGTAATAGGCTAAAAAAGTAGCTCAATCGTTCGGTGTTTACACCCCCTGCCACACGCCGAAAGACGGCTTGCAGGGTATTTAAGGAGATGTAGAATAGATAACAGAGAGGATTTATCTACTGAAAATCCGAGTTGTTTTCTTCTGAATAGCTGAGATTTGACTTCAATAAGAAATATTGACGTCGATTCTGTTTGTTTATTAGGTCGATACAACATAATTCTTTCGGTAACATTATTATTATTGAAGTGCAGAAAAGCCCTTTGATTCTCCATGGGGAAATAAAAATTTCTAAGTACCATATTAATCGTGTCTTGGATATCGTCATGACTCATATTTAAATTATAAAGATTGATATCCCTCTCAATGAATTCCTCTATCTATGATAGAGATTAGTATCCATTGAATATTCCATCTTATTTCACCTCTATGTTCTTGGTCTATGATATAGGAGGTAAAAATTCTCAATCATTACTATAGACCTCAATTTGATGATTTTTTAAATAGAATTAAAAACAGAAACATCTTCAATCAGGTATTTTATGAAGATGATAAATTAATGCGAAAATTACTAAAAATAATTATCAAATATCTTTAAAAGAATGCAATTGATAAGCAACTAAACTTAATTAATTTTCCATTGTTATATCTTATACTAGCTGAGGCGCCCGTTGATTCTCAACGGGGATACATATAAGCAGTAGATAATATATTATAACTTGTGCAGAGGAGAATCTCTCACTTAGCTTGGATCAATGAAAATATTAAATCATTTCAAACTTCTTATAATTTGAATTCAAATCTAGAACCCACGATAAGAAAAAGAGTCGTCTCAGATTTTCTTTCTTTAGGAATTTCCTAACTGTGTAAGATGATTCTTCCTTGGGATTTTTCCGGGGTGCACGTCGTCTCGTGTAATAATTACCCATTTCCTTATGTTTCTTTTAAATTTACTTATTAAGAGAGTATAGTATTGCTTAGCTTTACATTAAATCCTATAAGGAAGAAAATTTTGATGGAGACAATACTACTTGCGGTTTGCTCACGAATACAAAAGATCGCCCGTGTAAAAACTGAGACGTTTGATTAAGTTATCATTTACTCGAAATGCTAATGTAATACGCGGTATTAGACGATTAGGGAAGTAGAGTCATGGTTCAAGCACCCACTGCCACACGGCAAGAGGCTGCACGCAGTATACATTAATCAATTTAAAGTTTTTCCAGTGTAAATCACGCGTAGTAGCTTCATTATTTTCAAAAAGAAATGGCAAAGTCGAGGTGATAAAGAAACTTTCCCTAAATGATCATACGTTGCCTCCTGTGAATCAACGCTGCAAATTTTTCGTAAATGCAAATGCCGAAATTTCAGAATATTGCTTGCTAAGTACATATACTATCATTCGTTTTTAATCATTACTTTCATATGGACATAAAATACCGGTGTATTCTTATGGGAAAACGCAATACCTCGGTTTCAACAATCGCATTCGTCGTCAAGGGGACTCGTTGTTTATAGCCTGAAAATTTCACGAAATTTCCGTTTATTTTAACCGGATTCTCGCCATTTCGACTCGATAACGATATTTCACGACCAAAATAAGAATCTTTATTCATTCCTCTCTCTTTTGGTGCTCATCTCGAATTTGTAGGCCTATTATTTCTAATATAATTTTGCAAAAGAAATGTGGCCTGCAACCGATAAAACTGAGGTTTACGTGCATTTCTTATGAGAACGGTTTCTCTTGTCTGGGTTCGAACTGGGGACATTTAAGTAAATGAAAAGTAGCCTATTATCTGCGCAGGGAATACTTTTATAAATCCTGCAAGTTTGAAAGTTGTGCCACTAATGGTTCTCGAGTTTTAGGCGAACATACATACACACACCTTATTTTATTATATTAGATTTACTCCAAATGTCTCATTAAATTTTTAAAATATGTTATATATTGCTATGTTAATGCGATATTTATCTGAAAATTAAATTCGAAAGATTAATATTTTACACATTTCTGATTGAGGTGCCCCTTAACTCTCAACCGAGACAATAACGATAACGAGTCTTTATTAAATATATTTCTTATGAAACTTTCAACAAGCTTGTACGATGATTTGTTTGAATGAAATATTTTCTATAGAAATATGGCCTGATTTCTATTATAATGAACTCTTTCTGCTTTTATTATGTTAGATCTGCCTGGGATCGAACCGGGACCAATATAACAGATGAAAAAGTTTTATTCATTCTAAGGGAATGGATTTTCATAATATGCACGTTTTAAAGATTTAATTATTCTGGTTTATCGAGTTTGAGGTGAAAATAAATCCACTCGCAAAGCACAATAGCTGAAGTTGATTCTCAATGTTAAGTAAACGTTGATAATTACCATAAAATTTTGAATTACTCTACCCTTGAGAAAATAGTAGATAGCTAAACTAATTAGAGAGGTTAAACTTGTATTAAATGAAATGTAAATCATGAAATAACTGCAACTCGCAGCATAAATTAGACGGAAGAAGAGCATTCCTGCCTAAATAAAGAGTCAGCCTTTTCTTGTTTATTCTCCCGTTACGTACACTCATTTCGTGGAATTGTTCCGCGCAGATCGCTTGCGTCAGCCGACAAACTGCGACTCAACACGTTGGCATGCCAACGGCAGTCAATATTCGCATCCGCATTTCAAAACTTCAAGCAACTTTCATTTTAAGTGAAATGACATTACTTTTGAACGATGGTCTCGCGCAAAGAGAGCGTCTTAGTTATTTAATGTTTTTTCACTCTGCGATTCAGCAGATTTTACCAGATAGACAATTTAGGAAGAATAATGAATTTTTTCAAGAGCAGTGGTGAAAAGGAATCTCTCCACACGAAACACTTTCATTCCTTTCGAAGACGAATCTTCATCTGAATATCGCTTATTAAGCGTCTTTTGCGAGAAATAGTTGAAGTACCGCCATTTAGTCGACACGTGATTCAGAATTGTATGCTATGCCCCGTTCTCTTCATTGTCCGTCCAGCAATCTCAATAGGATTCCCTACCTTTTTATCGTGACAACAAAACGTATCGCTTTCTCGAGTCACCTGAATATTTAAGAGGACAACCTGAGGAATATCTTTCTTTTCTTTTGCCGAGAAGATAACAGTAGAGAACCCGATAAATATGGTGGAAATCAATCATTCTTTTAGACCGATTCTTGGCTACGAAAGGTTCAATTAAAGAAGAAAAATCAAACCTAGATTCTTATTTGGGCCGCGTATAAATTCCAAATTTCGCAGAAACAGATAAAAAATTTAATAAAATTTAAAGATAGTAATCAATGATGCATTTTCCAATAAGAAAGTGTTATTCCGCAAAATTAAAAAGTTTCCGCATCAGTTTGTTAATAGAAATCATGATATTTTATTTTAACAAAAAGACTAGCCTATAAAACAAAGTTTAAACTGAAATGTATTAAACGGATGCTGCAATAGGCAATTTGGTGTCTTCTTAAGAAGATAACCAAGTTTCGTGAACTGAAATATTGCCCGGATTAAAAGACATCTGAGCACAGTCACCTTTCATGAACACAAAAAATGTGCCTTCATAATACAAACACAATCCAATCTGTGCATTTGTCACCCAACATCTGTTTCAATGTAATATTCTCCGTTAATTATTTTGGCTTTTATTTCGAAACTTTCACATTGAAAGCAAAACAGCATGTTACACGAATTTCAATCGCATATTGCGAGCAACGACTGAATCTATGAAATAATAGAAAAATCATTTTATTCTATTTCCAGAGGCACTTTTTCTAAAATCTTTTCATTCGATTATTAGATTTATCTTCACTACGGCCTATCATCTTACCCCCACTGACGCCGTGAAAATACATAAAGGCAACAACATCGTATTAGACTCTATTCTCTTTAAAAACATTGCTTTTTTTAGGGGCGTCGAGCGCGCCTGTTCTCCATACTTGGCTGGCGGAGGATGAAGAAGCTTCTAGAATTTCGAATTTACACTGGGATTAAAGAAAAGGACGTACAAATAAGAGCCTTCATTCAATACACAGTAAAACCCGCTCAATAAGTCTTTCTCACTAATTGTATATACAAAATACCGCCGTTCCTTTAGAAGACTTGAGTCGATTGTTTTGGGACAGTTTCGTGGAAGGTTGAGAGTAGTGTGCTGCTTCTCTATTTGTCTATCTGATCCTTCATTATTGAGTGAAAAATTAACAAAATTAAGCAACAAAGGAAGACGCTCTCATCAGTACACTATTATTAGCATCCCAAAACGCGGACATTCGTTTTTAAAAGCACTTCATCGAAAGAAGAGGCAAATTTAACCTTCCCTATTGTTTTATAATATAAAAGAGATTTGTAATGTCCCGCTTCACCGTTGGGTGCTGAGTATCGACGAGGTCGCCCGCCAAACTGCGTGGCGATAGCAGCGCCGCTCGGCGGGAAATGGTGTCACTTAGCGGGGAAAAGAGGAGTGTTGAGGCAGTTTCGTTTGGGTGCGTGTGTTTGTCGAGTGCGTTCCTTGCGTATCGATCCACGGGATTTATCAATGCAGTGAGAGACAGGTACGTATCGAAGCCACGGTATTTAGTATCCTCTTTCCCATTACATCGCTAACACAGCATTCCACTAAATACATTAGTATGCGACCTACGTTTCGTTCGAGATTCTTTTTTTTAACGAACGCCAAGCAAATATGTTTTCTGGACGTCTCCTTTTATTTCTACAGTTAAAAGATGGAATTCCGCAAAATATCGCTGGAAAATGTTGATTTCCAATAGTCGCAAAGGCACTTTTACCGATGAATATCTTCAATAATTAAAATTTAACTTGTCATATTCAGTTTAATCCCTAAATATTCATCTTTTTGGATCGAGGAAATTGTTCCCGATAACAGTACTCTCTTCCAAATAGGGAAATCATTCCAACAGACAAGTGCTTTGCCTTCAAACGTCACATTCGCCGCCAGAGGTGCTAAAACACCTAATCTAATTGTAGCTGCTCTGTAATTAACCACAAGTAGCTGTTCGTTGTTGCGATTCGTTGATGAATGGAGTAAAAAAATCAAATCGACGCACTGATTCGGAAAAATTCCGTCGGTTATCAAGGGAATATCATTCATAGCCACTTTCACAAGCAAATCGGAGACTAATCCTACTTGGCGAGTATCACAATGGTATTCTGAAATAGGGAAAAGCTTTCACTATAGATTTCACATTCGATTTAAAGTAAGATATTGTAAGATTTGAAATAATAAATATTGTTCAATTGAAGAGATGTTATCTATTTTAGAGGCCTTCAAAAAGAAGCGAAATGTGGAGATAAACAAATATAAAAGAATTAAGGTTGCTCCGATTACAAAGTAGTGATGAAATTCTAATGCGATTTAAGTTGGGCTCAGGATCGCTTTAATAGATCAAATTATGACAAATGACGTAACAATGTCGACTAAATTTATATATCGAAGAATCATGTAGTGAGACAATGGAGATGAAATACAGAATAGGCTCTTCAAGAGGACGTTCGAAAACTAGCTTAAGAATGAGAGAAACACGAATGAAAAGTGATTCGAAAGGTTTTTAAAGGAATTGCTGCGGTGAGCGTCACTCAGATGGGAAGCAAAGAATAAATTGCAATTGCTGCACCCCCTGCCACACCCCGACGTCATAAATGTAATTCTATTCGAATACGACCTTCAAACTCGTCCGCCACTTCAATTCGCGGCACATAGATTTCCATTAATTGGGTTGCACTATTATTTGGCTGATTGCGAGAACGAGTTAAAATCTCGTTTTTCAGTCGTTCGAGAGGATAAATTTCAAAGTAAATGCCTGAATGCAGTTATAAAAATGTTCAAGTTTTCACCCTGCTATATGCATTTTGATCGTGTACCAAAAATGCAATTTCAGCGTTAATATTAGTTTTCTTAAACAGACCTAGCTCTAACTTCAATAGCATTTACTATCATTATACGATAGGCATAGTTGTATAAATTCAGCTCATTTGGCACGACGGGAATCGAACCCGGGACCGATCGCTCATAATGGTTGTATTATTTAGGCAGATCGAAAAAAGCGTGACCAAAAATCCTTGGCTGACTTTCATTTCGACAGCTCAAATGACAAGGAAAAGAAAGTGAAAAGCAATTCGGATCTCAAAAAACTGAATTCACTTAATAAATTAAGATATGGTTTGCCGATGATCGAAAGAACATCCAGAAATCCGAAACTTATCGATGGGTAAGAAGAAGCGTTTTTTATTATTAAATGTTTTCATAAAAATGAAATGTTTTTCCAATGCCTCTAGCGGATCTTTCGAGAAAGTATTTTGTGAATTGCGTTAAAGAGAGCCAATTGCATACTGAGTATTATTGATTTCGAATTAGCTGATCTCTCCATCAAATGTTTGAAGGAACTCCTTATTTTCTAGAATGTTTACAAACATCATATTTTCTGGTTTCCTTTGCAACATTAATTCGTCACCCACAGTTAGTTAGTCCAACCGCTAACAAGCGATAAGGTGGAATAGAATTAGCACTCTTCTGGAATTTATAAATTAACCTTGGAAAGAAATGTCTCGAAGGAAATCTGCTCTGTACAGTTATCACATCGGCAAATACAAAATCCGCACGAGCAGCCGCGTTAAATATTTTCGCCCTTTTTATTTAACCACATCTTTTAAATAGCTACTTCACTATCATCGTTTACATACTGAACATTATAAAGTATTTCTCGAGCTTTAAATATGCCTCTGTCATTAAATTGTACGGAAAATTAAACTTGGTTATCCTTTCATTTTTACCACATCTCTTTTACAATATTTTGAAACTTTTCTCGTCGCTGGGTGTACTTAGTGGAATAAACATTTAAATGAATTTCTATTCGATAAGTAGTCTCACAAATCTGATGCTATGAATTAGTAAGACATTAATAATGTAGCACCAACAACATAGCTTCTTTTGTCACACTTAAAAATCTTATCGTACATTTTTAAATTGTAACAGTAAGAATCACCAGAGATAACACCTGACTTTGGCATACAGCAATTGTAAGCTTTATATTGTGCAGCACGATGACTTATGTCGTTTCCTTATTCACGCATTTTTCAGAAAGAAATACCTGATTTTCGATAAGAAATGGATTAAATAAATCTCGTTCGAAATTGCTCGAGTCATCCCTTGCACGTTTCACTCTCTCTTTAATTCTGAAAAAAAAAACAATCTTTTCCTTCCGTTAAAGAAATGTCTTCATCCATGAAATAAAACTCCACTCTATTTGAGTGAGTATTCGTTGTCATCATTTTCCCTCTCAATATATCTAACGAAGACAAAAAGAGGTCATTAGAGGGGACATCCCTTGCATATTGTGTAGTGAAAAAGTAATAAATAAGTGACCAAGCAAGTGATTCGATTCCTCAATTATCATCCGCTGTAATTCATTCCAATGCTCTGTTTAAGAATGATTGCGTTTTACATGCAAAAAATAGATAATCAAAGAAGTTATAGAATGCTCACAATTTTGTATAACTTTACATTAGTGAGATAGAAAGTGAACATAATATATCAATATTATGATTCAATTATAAATTAATTTTCAATGGATTATTTGGATGGTAAAAATTAAATATAAGGATGGCAATCGTAAATAAATTGTTAAGGTGATAATTATTTTGATTTTCTCTTTAACAATGTAAATTTAATGATAATTTATTTTGTCTCCTAGAGAATCATAATTGCACATAATAAAGGTGAGGAATTCCTCTTTTTCTTTGGCGATGAAAATAGTATAAAGATATTTCCTTGCTGTTTTTGATTTATCGATTGAGTCCAAATTATTATTAAGTACAATGGTATAATACAAGCGTGGATGACAAATAAAAATGAACTATTATCTGAATTTAAATTAAATTTATAGGCGACAACTAACCACAAATGTTCATTTTTACTTCAGCAGAAGCGTCTTTAATCAATTACCAAATACTTCACTATTTATTCTATGATTCTAATTTTCCCTTACCCTTACAAGGCCACTTTTTGTCTCTCTTTATCTTCAAAGGGGTTTCCTCCATTTGGGGAATACTGCACAACTACAAACTTTTTCAAATCTTTACGTCTTGTTCAAGTGTACCGCTTTTTTATAATAAGTTAACATATGAACAAAATCGATCTTCTCTTAAATCGTCTTTATGTAATCGAATACATTCTCGAGTAAATAACCCTTAATTCCAACCCGAGTCTCTCCAAATAAATAGATGCCATTCTAAAGTCGGCCTGCACAATCCTTGTTTCTCGAGTTGCGTTTTGACCACTTCCAATTGGTCCAAATGAAATGCACGGCGGCAAATATTTTTGAGGCATTTCCCGAGAACAGAAGACATGGTCCTTGGTTCGACGTTAGGGGACCATTTGTTTTCTACCGTACATTTAAAAGGGAATATCAATATCATTCCTGAAACTTTGGTTTAAGATGCCATTTATCTTACAAAACCGTTCGACTCCTTATGAAATGTATGGTCGAGCAAGCAAATATTTTTATAGCACTTTCAGGAAAGATAGAAATCTATATTTCAGCATGTAAAAAGCAGTTATGAATATATTTTGCACACGTAGTTTTTTAGTTTACCAAATGCATGGCATAGTTTGCATTCTACCATAGAATTAAATATTACGTTTGAGGACCTTCCTTATATGATATGGACTGGCGCATGGTTCTCCGAATCTTAACGTGCCAAAATATTCCGAATTCGACGATTTCTTGGTCCCGTTTTTTATACAATACGGTGAATGTTACGGTACGCATATCTAAAAAGAAATTGGGTGTTTCTTACAACTAATCACCAATTCACTTCATAAGCAACTTATAGTACATAGCAGGCACGGTGTTAAGAAAATCTAAATGTATTTCATCGAAGATTACCAAAAGATCAGGTTACTTCTAGTGAATTATTTTATGACCGTTATTTTATTTTAATTTTAGTCTTTTAATCGCTATATATTTTGCTGACCTAACTTGTGACCCAAATACCTCCGCTCTTTTTCTACCAATTTCCAAACATGTTTATATAGTAGTATTACCTATGTAAACTGTTTCGTTTGTTTCCTTTTTTTAAGATCTCCTTTGAATCACCTTAAAAATTAATCAAAGGTTCTTAACATCTTCCTTCTTGCGGGTGTTTTCCCGCGATTGTGTGTGTGTATATATATATATATATATATGTGTGTGTGTGTGTGTGTGTGTGTGTATGTGTGTGTGTGTTTTTATATATATATATATATATATATATATGAGTACTCTTTTCGAGCTTTCCTTTTTTTAATTTTATGTGTTCATCTCACTCAATTCAAGACGGGTTGTTCTGTTTTGCAGAAGGCATCATGGAATTGGTCGTGGTGCTGCTTTTGTTTGCGTGCACCGTGAGGCCGGACGACAGCGTACACATCCGATCCAAGTACAATCAGATGGTGACTTCGAGTACTCTTCGCTGGGTGACTGGGGAGTCTGGGAGCAAGCCGGAAGACGCTGTGTTGGGATCCGTGGAGAAGAGAGATGAAGAAGTGGACGAGGTGTACGTTTGCAGAGCGAGACACAACGGCGCTTGGCTGCCAGGGCGACTGGCCTCCAATTCCAAAGCGTGTCACGTATCCCTTCTCGGCCACGTGTACGCCATCGACAGATACGAAGTCCTACAGAACGAGGAGAAGGGAGGGAGGCTGACGTGGGTTCATTGGAACAGGAGCACCTACGTACCAGAAGGGGCGGTGGGCGGAGGGGACTCCAAGCTGTACTACGTGGCTCGTAGAGCAGCCAGAGTGTCGGAGAACAGGAGCCACTACCTGGTGGGTAAGCTGGACACGACTGAGGGAATGGGGAGGATCTCTGTGGCGGAGAAACCAGAGGAAGAGCGCAGGGATGGACGCAGAGCTGCCCACGAGGTGACCGACGAAGTGGAGAAGCATTACACCGATGGACAGGTGCTGGTGGAGACTGAACCGGTGAGTTATGAGCTGTCAGGACTCAAGTTCAACCGATGGAGGAACAAAGTGAGGAGGATGGAGATGGTCCTAGCGACAGCGCAGCTGAGGAATGAAGAACAGGAAGAGTCGTTGGTGGACACCGTGCTCAGCTTCACTTCGGATTACTCGGTGTACTGGGGACAGGGCAAGGCCATGCTCAAAGGGCTGCCCACGGCCGTGGTGGACAAAGAAGACGAAGACAAGGAAGGAGGAGGAGGTGTGGAGACATTCCAGTGGGGTTTGGAAGAGAGAGGATCCAAGCAGGAGGTGAAGAGAGTGGAAGCAAAGCTGCTACCGGGGACCGCAGCTAATGTCACCATAGTGGCCAACAAGACGGAGATAGAGACACCTTACACAGGCAATTTGGTGGCTTACTTTGCAGACGGTGAGCAAATGAGCCGAGCTGTGAGCGGGTCGCGTAGGAGAGTTGAATTGAAGGACGTGAAAGTGGTCTTTGGGCCAGCCTTCTTCCTCAGCGACCTGTCCCTTGTGCCCACCACAACCACAAGCACCACGACCACCACAGAGGCACCAACCAGTGCACCCAGCACCACCAGGGAACCAGAGGCACCCACGCCTGCAGAGTCCGTTCAAGAAGAAGATGCACCACCGTCCCAAGACTCATCTTCTGCTGCTCGCCTCCAGGTGGCAGCACTATCGGCCCTCGTGGCTTCTTTCCTCATCACATAGATGCTCATCAAAAGCCAATGGTCGCCATTTCCGGTCCAAATTTCGTTTCGGTGAAATCTTGTGCCGCTGAGCTTCACAAATCAGTATTATCTATTTATTCTCTTTCATTCAAGCCCGTGTCACGACATCGTTCAGCTAATGTTGCAAACAGATGTGCATTTAACAGCTTATCTCGAATTGCCCCCATCAATGCTTAGCTTCTGTCTAGGAGGCATACTTACAATTAGGCGCATCTATATATAAGATCATGAACTTGCAATTAGATACTAAAATTGTTTCTTAGAGATGAGACGGTTTTTGGCTGTAGGAAAGTATATGTTGAGTAAGTCTACATAATATGCTTGTGGTGTATAATATATTATTTACGTCACCATATTACGATACCCATCAATCACTGCAATTTATAGATAAGCTACTTTTAATTCAATCCATAGTGATGCGATTGTCTATGGCATGGGTTTTAATGTATTTTCTAAAAATATTCAAGTTTCGAGTGGAACAATCTATTAGTATGTAATTGAAGTGGGAGCAATCTATTATTTGCGCCTCTGAATTCTAAAAGAAGGCATTTCCCAGGTACATTCAATAAACTCAACATAGCTATGAAACCGGCAGAATTCGATCCTGTGACACGGGCTAGATGGTGATGCATGTTTAAGTAACGGGAGAATGTTTGAATTGTGGTTGAGAAATGTTATGCGAATTTCTGCAACAAGCTCATACTCGTGGCCTCAAAACTCTGACTGAAACCCTTAGCTTAGCTTTCCTTAGGAAAATCAATCGAATATTTTAAGAGATTTTCCCTCAAAAGAGAACGATTGGAATGCCTTTTATATTTTCTTATTCGGAGGGTCACAAATCATCCGCAAGATTTCACTGTATTTGGTCCTCTTCAATGTAAATAAGCCTAAATGACGGAGAACTGTAATATATATATATGTATTCCATAGTCTGTAACTGTATATAAACATATAAGAGTCGTCTAAGTGTAAGCGTCATAGAGTAATCAAAGTGCTTGAAATTTTTATGTGAATGTCTGTGTATGCATGTACTTCTAAAGTCAACTTGTTCGGTGATGACGATATTATAAATATGTATTTAAAAACATTGTTTTCATCATGTTAAGTAACATTCCATTGGGCTTGCCATACACACTACAAAATGAGCGACACTCGTAATTAAGTAAAATAAAAGCGGAAGAAGATTTTTATCGCTCCATTCCAAAGTGTGTTTCCTCCGAGCCATTCTTTGATTAACTGTCTCTACTTTGGGAAATTCAAAAGTATGGTCGAATAAACTAATGTTTTTCACAATGATTATGCTCGCTTTCCATTTCAGAGCCACAATTCATTTTGGATTTATTAAGAAATCAATGGGCTTGATATGACTGGATGGGATGGAGACATGACACATAACCTTTCAGGCTGTTCCTTTTATAATATGAAAGAGTTTTTATTTTTACATGGGCTTACGAGGAATTTTTGTACAGAATAGAAAACCGATTGGGGTTTTTAATTAGCTGAGGCATTTGGCGCACAATTTATAGGATTCCATCCTGGACACACTTGTTGAGATGCAATTGAAAATCTATTTGGAAGAGATGCTTCTTTGCTTTCTCACAATAAATGAAATGTTGGAATATTCTACTATGCATTCACATTTCAATGAAGACAAATATTGGCATAATTAATAGAAATTGGAGTGTCCAGCATACCTTTATTTTCTCCATTAGAATGAATTTGCTGAGAAATGTGCCTTCAATTCACTTTCAAATATTTTGAGACATTGATTATGGATCTTCTGGAACTATCTTTCTTTCAAAAAATCAAAATATTTGCCCTCTTTTCTGCTCACCAAGTATATTAAATTAATTAACACAGATTACTTGGATATTAAGCTGAATTTAAATGTTTATTACAGAGAGGCGAAAACAAAATGGATTCAGAACCATGAAAACCCAAGATTTCTCACTATTTTTGGCAATGCTGTCCTTCATTCGATCGGTTCCTTTGATATTAGTTACCTGGGTTTTGGGAGTATGAATGTTGAGTGCCTATTGGATTGAAATCAAAGTCTTTCATAAGTTAGCAGAATTTGTTTCTATTTGTAGAGTACAAAATTGATTTTGATGGCAGCCCTGATAATCATTCACAAGTACAAAAGTCAACTTATTATCGGTGAATATTGCGTTGTTTTACTTGTTGTACGCTATGCCTTGGGCATGTTTTCACCATGTTTTTCTCCTAATTTAAGTGCCAAGTACTCTGACCGTTGCTTCCTTACATTTAACTTTTTTGCAGTCTCAAAATCGAACAGTTAGACTATTTTTACACGATGAAAAAGGGGTGTCAACTAAAGCTTTGAATTCCAACTGGAATTGCAGAATATGGAAATAAATGAGAATGCAATAAACCTTGTCGATGGTATATATTTTCAAATGGTCAGTAGTTAAAAGTGTATCTTTGTAAAACTATTCCGAGAATGTTTTGTGAACGCAAGGATTGCAACGAAGTCAAGTGTATCTATCAAAGTAGAGAAAATAAAGAAATCACTGATTACTCAAATTTGTTTTATTAAACTCAGTTTTCCAAATTAAATCACAGAAGGATTTGTTTGGAAGGACTTTTTTTAGGTTGATCAGTTAAGAAGATCAAGCGGTCAATTAGGCATTCTATATAAAACCATCTATGAAATAATACAGAATTAAAGAACCAGATTATCACACAAATATATAAAGTTATCACACTCAAACAGATACTTGCAAATGTTCATTTCTCAACCTGAAATAACTAAATGGAACGTTTCAAACCTATTCCCTCTTCCTGTAATACTTCTATGAATAGAATTAAGAATTGAGGGAATTGTAAATTAAGTTGAAATCGTTTATTGCTAATACTTTTAATTAAGAAAAATACAAATTTTATTCATAAATTTGCTTATACTCCTGTTGGAATATTTGATTGTACGGAAAGAACCCTCTAATCACGGCCATGTATGTAGCTATGCTTATTTATATAATAAATCTGTAAAGTGGGTCTTGTCTGTACATTGAAGGAATTTTTTTTTAAAGTAGTAAAGATGGTCATTATAAGTCACTCTGAATACAAAACACTCATTTAAAAAATTCTTGTCCGTCTCTTACAGCCTCATGCAAACAGTACCCGACCGATTTTGGTGAAATTTGACAGGAAGATGGTCTAAGACCTCAAGTGACATTAATGCTACCTTTTAATTGCAATATGAGGCCACGGTTTGATCGCAGACAAGGAAAACACTTCTCATAAGAAATATATGTAAAAATAACCTTACCGGTTGCAGGTTTTATTTCTTTTGCTGGTTAAATTTGGAAGACCTTACAAAATCAAGACAAGCACCAAAAGAACAGAAATTGAAAGAAGGTTCCTATTTTGGCTGCAAAATATCATTATCAGGTCGAAATTTTGATGAAATAAGCGGAGGTTTTGTGAAAATTTGAGGCTATAAACAACCAGTCCCCTTGACAACTAATTGGAGTGTTGAAGCTGAGCTCACGCATTTTCCTGTAAGAATACAGGGGGCTCATTTAAATGTAAGAATGAATGATCAAATATATGAATAAAAGGGAATATTCAGAAGTTTTAGCTTTCGCATTACGAACAATTTGCAGTTTCAGTTCGCAGGGAACAACGTACGACTATTTAGGGAAAGTTTCTTAAACCACTCAACATTGCCAATATTATTTCAATAAGACAAATCTAATGAGTGTGTTTTATGATGAAAATATTTAAATTTACATATGTATGCCACCTTTTGCCGTGTAGCAGTGGGTGCACGAATCACAACTCTACTTCCCAAAATAACCAATTCCACATGTCAAAACAGCATTTTGAGTAAATGTAATTCATCATCTCATTTTTTCCATGGGCTATCTTTTATTTTCAAGAGAATTGAGTGTGTCTATATCATAATCTATATTTAAATACAGTACAACCTGGTTCAGGTGTCCTTCAAAGGCATCACGATGACATAGTCCAGATAGACCAGGCAAGTCTTCCATGTCATCAGGGTGTTTCCCATCAGCCTTTCGAACTAAGCTGGGGCATTACACAGTCCGAATGGCATGACTGTAAAGTACCAAAGGCAATTGCCAAAGGTCTTCTCTTTATCAATTTGATCCATCTCCACTTGCCACTCTTAAAGTGAATCCAACAAGTCATCGATATGAAGTAGCTCTCCTTACTGGTGCTGGCATCTTTCTTCTTCAGTATCCATACCACCATATGGACTGCTGGATGTCTCGTTCCATGTCCTTGATGATTTTCTCAGCTTTGGCCAATGGTAGTCGTCTCGCCCTCACCCATATCAATTTTGTGTGTCACAAATTTCATTCTTCCTGCCTTTCCATTCCCAGTCGTGAAGATGTCTTCACACTTGTCTGTCTTTACAAGTACACTGGCTTGAGAAAGGACTAGTTCAATCGCTGTTGACATGACTCAGAATGGCCAATGCACAGCTCTGAACCCTTTTTGCTGGGATACTAATTGACATTGAGTAATCCCACTATTAACTAGTATTCAAACAAGAAAATTTTCACAGAAACCAAAAACGAGCAGACAGACAGTTTGTTTTACTCTACCCTGGATACATATTCCATATTGAGTGCATCTACTCTACTGAATTTCAAAATTCTGCATATTCTTTGAGAATATGTTAATCAAGCTGCTGTTTATATGAGCATGCAAACCACTCAGGGAAGAATTTATGCAGAAAATGAATAGCTGTTTCTTCACTAGGTATTTCCTTGATCAATTATATCTGATTCATATTTGCATTTCAATGGCCATTACTACTTTTCAAGTATACCACCAAACTCAATAAACAATAGCATAGAAAGAGCATGGCAGATATGATAACTGATTTAAGCAACCTGGGAGAATATACCAGAACAAAGGCAATTCCTTATTTCAAGTTTATTTGATCAACGTTATGCCATGAAAATTTATGTTCTTCATGCTTTCATGAGAAATCAGGCACTGAAAATTTAGTTTGTTGATTCAAAATATATTTCCTGGTGCAGAAAGAAACGATACACAGAGTTTTAAAATTTATATTTCAATATTATATTAAATAAATTTATAAAATTTATTTCCCTGCATTTTCGTATGGAAAGTTAATTTTCACATTCGGCTTATGTTTCTGTAGTTGTCTTTCTGCTTCAAAGAGATGCATGGTAGTCGGTTTAATAAACTGTTAAGGTTGCATACTACGTCGAGGTCTTAAATTATGGATATTATATATTACTTCCAAAACCCGCAACAATCATTACATGATAGAAAAAATATCACTGTCCGATGAAATAAACTATTTACAAACGTCACTAAGTAAACAAATTACAGCAACCCAGGGTATCTTTACATCCAGGATGCAACGCCATGAATAAAATATTAACTCAATTTTTTTAACAAATGGTGCATTTTTCATTTATGTGACTATTTTTAGCAGGAACCTGAAAGGTTTATTTCAAATTGTCATTTATTTATACGTATTGATGGAGTAAGAAGGAAGAAAAACCCTGTTAGCCGAAGATGGATGTTTTAAAATAATACATAGAGGATTATTATGATATTCATCTGATCATAAAAACCCAGTGAACAAAGGATTGATTGAAAGCTAAAATCACTGATGACCAAATTATTTACCTAAGGATTCATTAATATTTATTATTGGCAGAATAGTATATTTACAAAGTACATACAAAATTTTTTTATATTTTTCCTTTGCTTGCACGTACTTATGTTATTTTCCTCATTCTCAAATCAAGGAAGGACATTCATATTTATCTTGCCATAAATAAACTTCTAGTCGTGTAGAAAACAGTCCTACGCAAAGGATAATTAATCCATTCCCTACTAGAGAAACGGACGTGAAAGAGTTCTGCTGAAGAGAATATCTTCATATTTTCACCAATGGTTCACCACTCAAGCCAGTTATTCCAAAAATATTTACGATATAAATCAGAAACATGAACGTTAACAATTGACACTGCTATTTGAGGAACTTTACGGAGTATATCATCGGATAGTTATTCATAATTATCTGGAGACACAATATCATAATGAAATGATCTCATTTCTGGAACGTTTTACATTTCTCGAATACAAAACAGAAACAAAAGTTAATTTCATGTTCAACGGTTGGCCATAGCATGGTTTATTAATGTCCTTCTTTTAAGTGAATCAATGACTCATCTTACTCAGCTACTTTGAGCTCAACCTTTTCTAGAATTTTTAAGGGGACCGAAAAAGCGTTTTCGGACCATTGCTTCTCAAATCGCTACTCCGGCATTCATAAATATCTACGTTTTCACTCTTCGAAACTTAAAGGATTAAGTTACTCATTGAGTGTATGTTCATGTAGAAAACTGTAAGCATGTTGTAGAAAAAAATTAGTAAATATTCTTAAAAATTGATCATTTTCGTTCAAGTGTAGCTCTGCCATGAAAGGCAATGCAAAAATTTACCTGACTCAGGGTGTAGCTCCAACCTTTGAATGGAACGATCTTATGAGAAGTTTAACACAATATAAGTGCCATTCTCACGAGTTCCAAAGTTTCGATTCAATATCTTATCGGGAAGGTCCCAAAATAAGATTCCGTTTTCCCCGTTTGAAATGTATGGTGGAATCGGAATGACGCTCCTGCATCGAGCCAAGGACCACTTGAGTAACGGTGAATATCATGAAAGAATGTTCTGTAACGCCTCTGTCACCAGTCCGGGATTTATCTTTCCAGCTTATCAGGTAGGCATTTAAAAAAATCGTCCAAGATATCAGCAATACATTTCTTACGGAAGCATTTCGAACCCACCTGGCTTCGAACACACGGTCATTTGGTAACATTTCTTTATTAAGTAATATGGAAGACCATCTCATCTGCAAAAACTGTGATTTTGTATGCTCAATCGCACCAAGAACGCCTCGAGTATAGTAGTAAAAGTTGCTTGCATACTGCAAGCTATCAGTTGAATGTAGTATCGTACAAAAAAATGCCTCAAAACAATGTTCAAAACTTCGCGCAAATGACCGCCTGGCGTCGAACAAAGGACCCGATCGGGCGTCACAATTGCATATTAATATTGGATAAGTGCCACTCTGATCTGTTCAAAAGTTTCGATTTAATATCTTATGAGGAAGTTCCTAAAATAAGATTACGCTATCCCCCTTTGAAATACACGGTAGAATAGAAATGACGCTCAGGCATCGAACCAAAACCGTCAGAGGAACGGCGAACAGCGTATATGAAACACATGAATTGCCTCTATGTACAATCCATTTTATATTATTCCCGGTAATCGGATATACATTCAAATAATTTGAAAAAATTGCCCGCCATGCATTTTATACCGGAGAATTATGCACCCACTTGGCGTCGAACTCTCGGTTTTTTGGTAACATTTCATCAGTTAGTACAATAGATAACCACAGCATCTCCTACCTCCGAAATTTTCACCGTTCTATCGCTCCGAATAAGGACTCAAAACCATTTTCGAAAATTCGCGCGAAAGACCGCCAGGCGTCGAACACAGGACCCGATCGTGAGAGAAAATGGCATACGAATGTTAGATAAGTGCCACTCTGACGTGTTTCAAAGTTTCGATTCAATAGCTTATCGGGAAGGTCACAAAATAAGATTCCGTTTTCCCCGTTTGAAATGCATGGTAGAATCGGAATGACGCTCTTGCATCGAACCAAGGACCACTGGAGAAACGATGCAACTCTTGAAAGAAGGATTTCAAACTCCTCTGTCACCATTCCGGGTTTTATCCTTCCAGATTATCGGGAAGGCATTGAAAAAAAATTTCAAAAATTGCAACAATGCATTTCTTATGGAAGAATTTCGGACCCACCTGGAGTCGAACTCACGGTCATTTGGCAACATTTCTTCCATAAGAACCATAGAAGACTGACTCAACTTTAACCTCCGAGATTTTGGTTCCTCTATCTTACCGATAAGGGCCTCAAAATAATTTTCAAAAATCCCCGCAATGCATTCTTATAGGAAAATTGCGATTTTTGGGACATTCTGGTATCGAACCCATGATAGCTAGCTAGATAGATAGATAGCTAGCGTCGATGTCTGAATTATTGCGGCGTCTAGAGTGTAGGGCCAGTACGTCGAAATAATCTGACGTCGACGGCGCTAGTGGAACATGGTCAGAATTCGTATCCCCTATAAATATATATACGATATATATACGAGATACGATATATATAGGTATATCCGGAGAGTTAGCTATATATAATAGATAATAGACAGTGTATAAAACGGGAGATAAGCAAATAAATGAGCTGTTCTCACCCATGACTCCCAGTTGCTGTGGGGTGAGGCTGGCATCCAGGCTTATGGACACTGCAGACGCAATGGACGAAGATGGTTGACGATGTAATGCACGCCCATCTGCAAATAACAAAATTCAATTAACATCAATCTATTTCAGTGAAACCAGTAAATATTTGCTTAGACGATTTAAAAATGTACACCATTAAATTAAAAATTAATAACGAATCAACACGATCTTCAGCATCAAGACCTTGACGAAGACATCAAAGTAGAAGGTAATCACGAAATTTGCGGGAAAGCTTACGATTCCATAAACACTGATAAAAGTACTTAGGAACAGATGATAAAGCAACAGCATTGATACAACAGAGGTCACG
The DNA here is from genome assembly GCA_036926295.1 of Pachydiplax longipennis. Classification (NCBI taxonomy): domain Eukaryota; kingdom Metazoa; phylum Arthropoda; class Insecta; order Odonata; family Libellulidae; genus Pachydiplax; species Pachydiplax longipennis. The sequence goes on along the minus strand of JAVFKF010000024.1, from coordinate 2,408,445 downwards.
GATGAAAGGAGAACCTCCAATGTCTGGAAGAAGGCAGTGCAAAAATGAATTAGATCAATCATTATGATTGAATTAGCTGCCAAAACAGATTTGACTGTCACGCTTTTGCAGATGATCTAGCGTTCTTTCCGAAGAAACGGAAATCAAACTAATAGAAATCCTGAAACTGCAGAGAAGAAGGGCAAAAAATATCAAAAAGCATAATTCATAAACATAAGGATCTTGAAAATGGCGGCCTCATATAGAGAAATAATGAGTAAGTTGAAATACTTGGGTGAGATTTGAACGAAAGATCGAAGATAGGGCAACAAAGATCAAACTCCGACGAAATTTAGGCACGTCGAACCGGAATGCGGCATGGATAATAGAAATAGAAAAAAAGGAAGATACTGGAACCTAAAATAGTGTCAGAGACTACATTCCAGTTGAGATGAAGGCAAGAGTTGTACGAAGAAAATTGAGAAAATCTCGAGGGCCTTGAAAAATGCGGAATCAAAATTTTGGAAACAGCAATATTCAGAAAGAAGAGTGAGAAAAGAACCAAAAGGCGAAAAAGAAAGTCATGTGGCGGATGAAATGGTTATAATACGAGTGGAAATACGTAAAAAATGTGGAAATACGTAAATATTTAATCGTTATACTACAACGAAATGCAACATTAACCAATTAGAGGGGTACACCCTCTGCCACACACCGAAGCAGGATACAGATCAAGTTGAAGAATTATCCAATCGAAAGCACACTTATATTAACTCCAAGTTAACCTCAGTGTATTAATATGAAGTTAAAATTTATTCGTCGTTTAAATTTCATCCGTTTTTTTCAATGTCGGACTGATAAATTAACCGCTAACTCAGAGTAACTGCTAGTAGTACCTTTTTTAGCCATGGCGCTGGCGTGCCATGCATGAGGAGGCCATCCATTAAATCGTATTTACCGACCGATCGCGATGACAGTAGCGGGTTATTCAATATCCATAACCTCATGGAAAGCAAGTAAATGGCATCTAACAATGGGGAACATAACGTATTTATGATGCAACAAACACAAAGGATGGGATGATTTGAGTTTCCACAGAGTTTAAAGAATTATGGAGATGTATCTAATAGTTTAAATATGAAACAGTAGCCATTTTGTCAAACAGCAGACGAACTCACAGACTGCTCTTAAATTGATCAGGAATCTATAAGCCTTCGAAGTAATCCGATAAATTTAAAATCGTGCCCAAATAGTATCAGGATTTAGTTTATTATAAATTATAAAAAGAATGTTTAACTTGTAAACTGTACTAATCTATAATTTATTAGATATATGAGAATGTTGAAAGCTTTAATTAGTATTTGCAGTATTTTGCCGTCTATACGCAATAAAGAGTTTTTAAATACCGGAGTAAACTAATTTCCGAACTAATCTCTATGTAGATCAAAGAAAACGTCAAATTATACGTAAATGAAAATATTGGGAATTTCGAATTACGATTCTGGAATAACAATCACGTGAAGTAAGGAATTTGAAGAAGTTACTCTCTATCATTGTCTACCAGTTGCTCATTACACAATCTGATGCTAGACGTTAATTCATAATTTAAAGGATATTCTACACAAAAATTTAATTTTCAAAAATAAGTGTAGTTACATCACACTTAAATATCATTGACAAAGTCGAGCTGATAAAGAAAAGTTTCTAAATGGTCGTTCCCTGCAAATCGACTCTGCAAATCAATAAATGTTAATATTTCAGCATATTCCCTCATATTAATACATCCTATCAAGCCACTACTAGATACGCAGGGATGCATTCGCCGAAGCCTTCTACACATACGGGGATCTCTTGATTTTGGTCAGCGGCGGCGTGTAAAATTTCGTTCGTATACGGCAGAAAAATATGAATAACTCGAATATCTCAGAGTATTTTATTATAATTTTATCATAAATACGAAGAAAATATAGAATTATCTTGAATACTACGCAGCATAGTGGGCTAGAATCGAAAAAACCTTGCAAAAAAAGATCCTTTTTTGAGAGCGGACTTCAGTATTGGCCTTTCTTGAATCAATTCTGCCTTTATAACCAAATTATTTGCGCTGATTTCTACGCATTAAAATTCTACAGGGGACCAAAATTCACAAAAAATGCCGGTTTTTGATTTTTCGCAAATTTCTTCAGCTTCAAGCCAATACTGAACCCAAATGAGCACCATCATCCGTTATCAATGCAGCGTTATAAATCATTCTTCAAGCTTCATTATGATTTGCTTAAGTGATCACAGTTGAACATTCGATTCATTAATTCAACAGAATGGTAAACCTTTTCTTTGCAGTCAATTTTCATATAAAGCGGGGAAAATAGTAGTGACCTACCACGATGTACACGGGCTAATTTATGACGCTATATTCATCTAAGCTCTATTAACAGTAATAAAAATAAAAATCTGTGATAATTTGCGACGCCGATAAATAAACCAATATTTCGTTGGGGATGCAGAGCCTTATCCTGACGATGGATGGCCACCCTCCATGGCGATCTTATTTTTGAAAGGATTTACGGGCGAACGCAATATTTTAGTAACTAAATACGAATAGATGATAAGATGAATAAAAAGTTACCACACGTTATCCGTTATATAAAAGTAAAATTTTCAGTAATACAGCACTTCTATATTGGTGAAATATTCACTTCATGCAACATGTCATTAAAAGGCAAGAATTATTTCCTTTCATCTTACAGTCATACTAAACGATAATCAGTTAAAATCCCAGACCACATGCGCTCGACTCTAAGAACTTCTTCTTCACAAAATTACAGACAATTAATTCACTCCTTGTAGAGAAGGTAGCAATGCATCCAATATTCTAAAGCAGTGTGATAAATCAAAAATGTCGATGACCTTGCTTTTAACTTTCGCGCTGAAGTCCAAGCACTTGCCATTTAATATTCCACGTTCTCCTTTTCATAGTTTTACTTCTATTTTCGGTCTGAAGGCACGTCTTGTGGTATTCTTTCTTCTTTGTCTTAAAAGAGCATCCCAATTTATTTTTTATTAATTTAACATTTCAATGTAATAGAAATACTTCTCGACTGCCTTACGTATAGCTAAGGTTGATTATATCTTCGTGCTTGTAGCTTGCGATCGTCTCTTTTTCTTCATAGGATGAGCGAATTATCTCTTTCCCATTGAAAAGTGATATTTTCTGTTTTCGCATTAGATGTTTTGGGTATCATTCACCTTATCTCTGCTATAGCAGAGAGTCCCAAGCGTTCTTCATTGACGACGAAAACTACCCTCGAGCATCAAAGGTGAACAAATAAATTAATCAATAGATCTTTAATTATGTATCCGATAAATTCTACTAAATCTGAAAGCAATGCATTGATTCAATTAAATGATTTTAACAAAATAGAGAAGTTAACAAAGACCCATTTGAAGTCCGTGTAAGCTGATATGTTGACGTTAGTCGAGATCGTCCGTAATCGCCCCTACAGCTGTAGTGCGCCGTCAGCTGAAATAAACTATAACTTCGTAAACATGTGGAATATTTACATCGGACCAAGAGCATTACGTAGCTAAAAGTTCATACCATATTTAAAAACAATTAAATTTTTTTCGGTTTTTTTTTTAAATATCAGGGTGGCCTTTAAGTTGTATTTAAACGCTGTGGCTCTATTCTGCTTTTCTTAGCATTGAGAGTGAGCCCACAGATACTAAAACTCCTATCAATAGGAGTGCTGGTGGCAGAGATACACAAGAACGTAGAGCCACTGTAGAGCGTGAAGGCAAAGATTCATCAGAACCGATGACATTCTGCTTCTAAAAGAGAAAATGAACTGCCTGAATGAATGAACTGAATGAATTTTAACAGCCACACGGCGAGGCATATTGACACATTCGTGATTGCAGATCAACTCTAGCGAAGATCGTTTTCCGTGAGCTGCACAACGGTTCAACCACATACTTAATGTGTTCCTTTACATCGTCTACAGGCACTTTTAAAGTCATGCCGAAGTCACAACCGAAGCTGCGCCGAAGCAAGCAAACTGGCAGTGAGAGTGGAAAATTAATCCTAATCGTATCGATATGACTTATAACTCAGCGCCCTCATGAAAAGCCTGAGATGAGCTCTATAGTTTCAAAGCGTATCTCTTACTATCACTACTTGTTAGCACATTTTCGACTGTGGGACTTTGTTTTTAAATCCACGCGACGCGGATAAAATTTCCAGCGGCGGCACGCCGTAGTATTTTCTTCGGCGGCGGGGGAACGCATACACATTGGGGTTTGGAACACATCGGAATTAATGGCAATCCAACAGAAACTCTGTGGCGAAAGGAAATCGGAACTGAGATAATCGGTTGGAAGCAGAATGTGAAAGACCAAAATAAAACAGAATTTGTGGAGGACATGGAAGGGTCTAGGACAACTCGCTGCGGGCCCAACTCGCCGCGGGGACAACTTGCCGCGGGCATATTTTAATTAAGTTTAGAACTATGAAATTACTCGTTCTTCGCAAGGGTTTTAATAATCTAATATCATAGAAAGAAGAAACTAAGAGATCTGCTAAATTTTACGATATGACATAGCACCAATTCATAGAAGCAATTAATCCTTGTTAACCCTTGATTGGTTTCGTGGGGTCGATATAACCCCAGGCGATTTACTTTCTTCGATAAAACATAAGCTATTTAAGATATTTATATGTCAAGTTTTTAAGTATGTAAATAATTTTGCACTACATTTATGATTTGATAATTTCGTTAATTTTGAGAAACGAAAGGTGTGCAATTAATGCGGTGTTAACAAATTACAAAAATCTATTTAAATAATTATTTAATAATCATTTTATTTATTTAAGCGATGATCAATGATTAATTCATAGTTAGTAATGAGTACTAGTAATTCATAGTAAGTACCAGGCGCAGAATGTGAAATACTATTTGGGAGTTAATGGACTACCAGAATTTTGCTATATAATGATATGACAAACCAATTTTGTTAATTTCACTGATAAAAAGCACTTAATTTTAGTAGTTAACAAATTTAAAAATTTAATTAATAAAATATTTAATAAACATTATTGATAATTTTTGCAAGTGCCCATACGTATGTAAAGTAATATTTTAGTAAGTACAATGTTAAGAATTGATTTAATAATGACAATAATCGTCTTTTTTGGGCGAGATTGACAATAAAAGTTTCTTCCTCCGTCTAACCCAAGAGTCCTTAAAATCAAATCATGCTGATCTCCAACTGAGAATAATAATAAATTTCCGAAACAAAAATTTTGGTCTATAATTCTAATCTCTCTAATATTTTTAATATATATAAATATAAATATTTTGCTCACTTTATACATTCAGAATCACAGTTTTCAAATTAATAAAAATAAATTTTCAATATTTTCTCAATGTTTAATTCAGGGCAAACACAATTACGAAATAAATATTTTTCTAATTCGAAAAATTGATTCTTATAATATATTTCAAATTATTATAAATAAACAATTATATTTCATTATTGGCGAACTTACGGTGGAATAACTCAATGTAATTTGCCGTAAGCGAAGGAGTTAGCTTTTACGCGGAGCTACGGATTCGGACGGGTATAATTAAGATTCGTCGTTTACATTGATCGATTCAAACTTGAGTTCTTATAAAATTTGAATAAAAATGACTTTTTCAACAAAACAGTGAAAATTTTATGATTTATAGTAAAAACAACAAAGTTAAAAGCGAAGATTGAATGAATTACCGAGTTTTCACCCCTGACCATTTTTGAAACTGAAACCATATCTCTCTCACAATTCAACATTTCGCCGGTGAAAATTTTTAAATCTCCCATTACTCTCTTACAATAAAAGGCTTTCTTCAAATGCTCATTGTTTCATCTGATTGCATAAATGCTACATAAGATTAAGTTTAGAGCACCCAAGTATTAGTAAAAAATTATTTAGTTGGAACGTAATTTTTAAAAAATTCGTCGTGCAGTCCAATTTATACGTCGCCTAAAACTTTTTGGTTTCTCACGTGAGGAAGAACTTGTCTCGAGAGAAATGTTGTAATTTTCATTTGCATCCTGAAGAGTACTTTACTTTTATATCCGAGAATCGAAGTGGAATACTCACAAAGCGTGCACATCCGTCAAAAAATAACCGCAGCCAATTTTTTTCCATCTTCTAGTTAATACATATTTTAATCGATTTTACTCTGTGGTTGTTTTATAAATCAAAATCTTTTTCATTTATTGTGAACTGAGAGTAATCCGGGAATATACTGTTTCTATACAGAACTAAGGGTAAATGGAGTAAATAATTGTAATAATGAAGAACACAATACGACTTGGAATGACTTCAGTTGCAAATGAAGCAACTCAACTGAGGAAATCTTAAGAGGGGAAAAATGTAAAGCCAATCAATGAAGTTTGCACCGCTCAATTTTGACCAAACATTATAAAAGAGGAAATATTACCGTTTTCGATCGAAATGGACTTTAAACTACAGTAAGTGTTTAAGTCCGTACAAAAACATTTTGAGAATCGAGTTTTGGCCGCAGAAATGGGTTCTCGGACCACTCTGAGGTCACTCATCTTAAATGCATAAGTTGTCTCCAAATTCCTTTGGTTGATTTGGAATGTATATACTACGAGTAAAAGTTGCTTGCATACTGCAAGCTAATTGGTGAAGATTAACAATAAGTCCCGGGACTCATCTTCGCAGCTGATCCAGAAAAAATCTTGAAAATTGCCGCAATGCGATTCTTACGGTAGAATTTTGCATCCATCTGGCATCGAACTCACGGTCATTTGTAACCTTTCTTCCACTGGTTCTATAGAAAGCTACTTCAAACGCTGTGATTTTGAATAGTCTCCTGCATAGAGAAAGGCCTCAAAACAATTTTCAAAAATTCGCGTAAATGACCGACTGGAGTCGAACACAGGACCCGTTCGTGAGAGAAAATTGCATACTAATGTTAGATAAGTGCCTTTCTGACCTGTTCTAAAGTTTCGCTTCAATATCTTATCGGAAAGGTCCTGAAATAAGATTCCGTTATCCCCCTTTGAAATGCATGGTGGAATCGAAATGACGCTCTTGCATCGAACCAAAGACCATTAGAGAAACAGTAAACTGCGTGAAGGAATGTTTTCAAACGCCTTCTTTCCCATTCCGGGTTTTATCTTTCCAGCTTATCGGGAAGGCATTTAAAAAATCGTCCAAGATTTCACCAATGCATTTCTTACGGCAGCAATTCGAACCCACCTGGCGTCGAACACACGGTCATTTGGTAACATTTCTTCCTTTGGTACTATGGAAGACCATCTCATCTGCAAACACCGTGATTTTGATTGCTCTATCTCATCGAGAACGGCCTCAAAACAGTTTGCAAAAAATCGCGCAAAAGACCGCCTAGCGTCGAACTCAGGACCCTTTCGAGAGATAAGTTAGATAAGTGCCATTATGACCCGTTTCAGTTCAAACACATCCTTCCCTCGAATATACGAGAATCAAACTACGAAGACAAAATCCAGAGAAATGGAGACCACTGAGATAAATCCCAATAATATGAATTAAGCAAAGTCTGAATTCTACGGAGAATCGCAAAATAAGCAGAGTTAAGTGCGTAATCTCATGTTAACCGCCCTTACCTCGGAAGAAATTGAAACTCTTCGTTTGAACGCCCGACATTATCTTATATAATAATTAGCGATGTGTGTATATTTATTTTAAATAATAATTACCGAATTGTGTATATTTATTTAAAATAATAATTACCGATGTGTGTATATTTATTTAAAATAATAATTACCGATGTGTGTATATTTATCTACCCGATGTCTCCCGTAAGAAATGCATGGAAGAATACAGGGAAATTCCCGACGAGATAGAAATATCTGATTAGAGGATCTCCTACCAGAAGTATCCTTGGTTCGAGTCTGGACGACTCATAAGGAATTTTCCTTTGGTGAATTAAATTAGAAGTAATGGCCCTAGAACACAGTCTTGAGATAATGAATGCAAATTAAGATATAAACTAGCTGAATTGCCCATTGATGCTCAACGAATATTGATGTAGGATTAAATTAGTAATGCTATTTGTGTAAAGTGAAATTATCCTCTCCAAAAATTTTAGAAGCAAATATAAGGGTTCAACACCCTTCGAGACTTAATGGTTTGTATATAGGTATTCATTTAAGCTTTCATTCTATGAAAATGAACGATAATTATGATGTTCGGATAATGCATACATATAAATATAACTCTAGGGTTTTATTTCTATGCATTTTAATGAAAAACTCGGCATGAGAAATCACACAGCAGGATCCACTGAAATACTCTTCCTGATTTGCAAATGACAACCGAGCTACGAAATCGCTGGTTTTCTTTAAATTATCGGCAATATGTGTACAATATAAACTATGAAACGAAAAACACAATCCAAAGAAATAATACTCACTTACCCCCTTCGTATATGTGTGTTTGCATTCGTTGATACCACAACGGGAGAAACGGAGTTCACAATACATTACATTATTCCTCCATAATTAAAAACAATAAAACAATATAGCAGATATGTATCGGCATTAAAACGTATGATAGAATGCAAAATGCAGCTCTGGCACCGAAGCAAGGATCATTATGGAAACGCTGAACCTCGTATATCGAAGGCGTATATAGCTTTGGTTCAAATGCCTGGTCCCACGTTTCCATGTAATCGGGAAAGCCTTAAAAAAAATTACTCAAGATCGCCGCAATGTATTATGAATATGAGTATTTCGCACCCTTATGGCGTCGTTTGGTAACATTCCATTGGAAATTATGCAGTTTGTGAGAATTACACAAACGCACTACTTTAAAGATCAATTTTGCGTTAAAATTCTGTCCCTCAAAAATCTTCCTCGACGTAATATTTCTTCGTCAACTTGATCACCACAAACGAACGTATAAATGTCATTCTGTAAATCGGTTTGTTAAAGAAAAACTCCAAAATGGCTGTAATATTGCTCCTGATATTTAAATATCTCAGTAAATCGCCATGAAGGCACAGATTCTTCCCATTTAAAATTAGTGCGCCGCACAGTGGGCTAGAATCGAAAAAAGCTGGCCAAGAGGCCAAATATGGTTTTTTTGAGTGCGGATTTTGAAACATCGCATATATATTAAGAAAAGATTGAATTTTATTTTCCCGTTCGTTGTTTTTCTATATCTTTACGCGTTAAAAAGATACAAGGCGTCAAACTTGAACCATTTTCACAGAAATGGGCAGTCGCGAATTTTTCGGATAAACGTTCAAGTTTGCGTTTTTATGGAGGGTTTAAATAGATACTTTTGGAAGAAACAACGATGCATCTACAACAATTCTTTATCTTTTGACTGATTGCTATCACCGCTTACAAAAATGAGTTTTTGCTCATTTATAGCAACAAAATGGCGGACACCTTTTTCGGACAATCTTCGAGATAAAGTAAGGAATATAAATAGGAAAACGGCCCTAATGCATCGAGTCTCTTATACCACGTCATAGTTAGAAGTGTCTAGATGTGGAATCCGAAGACACAGTCTAACGATTGGTCTCTTTCATGTTAAATTCTGGCTAATTATCCTTAAAACATACGTGAAGACAGTTTAAGAGAGGAATTAGAAACCTCTACTTTACATAACGGACGTGTAATCAAGGAAAGTTTAACATTCAGGTAAAATGCGTCTGCATTTTAATTTTATCCGTAAAAATACTTATAGAGAAGTTTTCACACCCGAGACCAATCGTTTGACTTACACACACACACCTTATTTTATTATATTACTAGCTGAGGCGCCCGTTGATTCTCAACGGGGACATATAAATTAGCAGTAGATAATATATAAGGTAATAATTTGTGCAGAGGAGAAACTAACATCTCTCACTTTGCTTGGATCAATGAAAATGTTATCCTAAATGAAAATGTTTTATATTTTCTGACTTCTTATCGTTTGAATGCAAATCTAGAATCCACGATAAGAAAAGGAATCGTCATAGATTTTCTTTCTTTAGGAGCTTCCTCAACTGTGTAAGATAATTCTTCCTTGGGATTTTTCCTTGGTGCAAGTCGTCTCGTGTAATAATTACCCATTTCCTTATGTTTCTTTTAAATTTACTTACTAAGAGAGTATTGCTTAGCTTTACATTGAATTCTATAAGGGAGAAAATTTTGATGGAGACAATACTACTTGCGGTTTGCTCACGAATACAAAAGATCGCCCGTGTAAAAAATGAGGCGTTTGATTAAGTTATCATTTACTCGAAATGCTAATGTAATACGCGGTATTAGACGATTAGGGAAGTAGAGTCATGGTTCAAGCACACACTGCCACACGCCGAGAGGCTGCACGCAGTATACATTAATCAATTTAAAGTTTTTCCAGTGTAAATCACACGTAGTAGCTTCATTATTTTCAAATAGAGTTGGCAAAGTCGAGGCGATAAAGAAACTTTCCCTAAATGATCATACGATGCCTCCTGTGAATCAACGCTGCAAATTGATCGTAAATGCAAATGCTGAAATTTCAGAATATTGCTTGATAAGTACATATACTATCATTCGTTTTTAATCATTACTTTCACATGGACCTAAAATCATCGTGTATTCTTATGGGAAAACGCAATACCTCGGTTTCAACAATCGCATTCGTCGTCAAGGGGACTCGTTGTTTATAGCCTCAAAATTTCACGAAATTTCCGTTTATTTTAACCGAATTCTCGCCATTTCGACCCGATAACGATATTTCACGACCAAAATAAGAATTTTTATTCATTCTTCTTTCTTTTGGTGCTTGTCTCGATTTCGTAAGCCTATTATTTCTAATTTAATTTTGCAAAAGAAATGTGGCCTGCAACCAATAATAATGAGGTTTACGTGCATTTCTTATGAGAACGGTTTTTCTTGTCTGGGTTCGAACTGGGGACATTTATGTAAATGAAAAGTAGCATATTATCTGCGCAGGGATTACATTTAACAATCGTGAAAGTTTGAAATTTGTGCCATTTATCGTTCTCGAGTTTTAGGCGAACATACATACATACATACATACATACACACACCTTATTTTATTATATTAGAATACTATATCGTTACATAGCTACAAAATAGCTAATTCTTTCGCCGATGAATCACCAGAAGTTGTTGTAGCAACTGAAATTTTACTGATAGCAACGTAAATATTTACAGATGAAACTATGAAGTGATTCAATCAAATTTGTGTTTCGGGGGCATGATTTCGAGCAGCGATGAGATGATTTTAATTGGCTGAACTAAATTAAGAAGAAATTATAAGGTTTGTTCTGTTGTGATAGCTGTTTCTAATATATGTAAAAATATGGAATTTTTCGACCGAATTAATTTTTGAATTCAGAATACCTTTGGAAGAGAATCCATTAACATGTATTACGTCTTTCATAAATATCAATAAATGGGTTGAAAAATAGTGAAAATAGAGAAGGGGAAATGTTTTGAAAAAAAGAAACATGGATTAATTTAGAATTCAGATTATATCTAAAAATTAATTATAACTATATATTACCGGCCTTTGAGGCCGAGTGGTTAGCATTCTAGCTGCGCTATCGCTCAGACCTCATCCTGGCTTCAAATACCGGCTGCTCGGATTTTCCCTGATTGGGGGATGGTTTTATGTTTTGTCCATTGCTGCTGTGTATATGCACAAATATATATATATATATAAAATATATATATATATATATAAATATATATATATATATATATATATATATATATATATATATATATATATATATATAATATATATATATAACATATATATATATGTGTGTGTGTATATGTATGTGTGTGTGTATATATATATATATATATATATATATATATATATATAAAATATATATATATATATATATAACATATATATATATATGTGTGTGTGTATATGTATGTGTGTGTGTATATATATATATATATATATATATATATATATATATATATATATATATATATATATATATGCGTGAAACGAAGAGGGAGAGCTTTGCCTACCCACTATGATGTTTTCCTCGCTCCGCAACCATCAATCTCTCTTGCTCTAGGAATTTATAGATACTCAAGATTCTTCTATGACTTATAAGATATAAATGTATGACGAAATTCGCTCGGGTACTGATAGATGTTAAATAATGTTATGGAACCCTCAAGGTCCTACTGGTCCTATATGGAACGCAGATATTGCCTCACTTGATCACAAGATCTATTCTTGGGCAAAAGATCGGAAACTAGGTCTCACATTCTCATTCTGTATTTGAAATCATATTTGGCTTTACATGATCACTTTATTCTCTGACTCAGCTAAGAACGCTTTTTACTTCTTTTTGGGCATAAAGCTTCAGAATTTGGCGAGTATTTAATCTACATACGTATCGTGAGAGCCGCCTTTTGGCGTATGGCAGAGGATGCAAGCACCATGACTCTACTTTCCCAGCCGATTATTTTCGCGTATCGTTCTTGGAAAAAATGAATTGACTGGTTCTAGCATCTATTTCTCTGATCTTTCTCGCGGTATCAGAGCGGCCTATATAACATGGAGGGCGCATAATATCGGCTACATCTTCTATGAACGTGCTGTCTGAATTTATCTAGTAATTTAATAGCGATTCTTAATATTGAATACTTCATTTAGTACTGTCTTTCTTTTAGACCATCAAAGAGAAAAAGTCCTCCATATATAGACGTGAACGGGAATCAAACCCGGGATCTTCCACTACGAAATAAACTATCCTCCTAAGATATCCGATGAGAATAATAGCGGGAGGCATAAGCCACGTCCTCGGAGGCCAAACTAAGTGGTGTAAAGGAATAACTAGTTTTAGAAATAATTTTTTGAAACATTTTGGACCCAAAATCAAATTTATTCAGTTTCATAGTTCTTTAGATTTCAATTATGTCATTATCAACAGAAAATATTAAAATATCATACAGAATAAAAGAAAAGTTTTGAAAAATTGTTTCCAAACAAGTATAATTTCTTTTCAAAGAGAAATACTGAATCTGTTTAATCAAACATGGAAGTAATAATGATTAAACAATTATTTATGATATTACGTTGAACCTTTCTACTACACATACTACCTATATGTTGCACTTGTTCCATAAAGATTTTTGATTCTTAATTTCAAAGTTCTTCTTTAAACATCATTTCTCCGAAAACATTTGCCACATCATCTAGTCACACCAAGTTAGTTTTCCTTGTCATTGTGAATGCAAACATGTTGCTCAGTGTGAACATTAACTAAAAGGTTGGCAAGTGACTTTCCATTAAAATGGAAGAAATAAAAAAGGAAACCACTTTTCACAAGGGAAACGAATTTACTAGAAATGCAAGTGTATTGCATTTTTAAATGGATTAATTTACATAGGTGTATCTCTTACAAATTTGTTTCCCATGTGAAAGGTGGCTATGTTTAAGCTTTCTATCGCTAAATCTTTAACTATGATCGAAGCTCGCCATTTATGACTTTTGTAAATAAATTTTTCATCAATTGTAGATAACAATTAATAAAAACCATTTCCCAAAAGGAAACAAAACATTAGGAAATACTTTTGATTGTGAGGAAGAAATAATATTTTGTCATTTTGCAGCCATGGAATGTGATTGCAGCATTATATCATCATCATCCATTCTGTTGCTTCTGAAAAAATGGATCCTGAAAATATGTTTACATATGAAAATTGAGATTCTAACAGGAGAAATAGCAGATCTTCTTTCTCAAGCAATTTGCAAGAATCACCACATGGCTCTGAGATGCCTAAATATTCCAGAAAACACCATTTCCAAATTCATGAAGGATAACTATGAAGATATTAGAGAGCCTCTCATAGAAAGATTAATACATGAAAATTGTACATACACAAAATATAACAATGAAAATAACCTTGGATCACAATTGCTCTTTTTATTAGACTTGTATATTTTCTACAACAACAAAGGAATGGTGCAGAACCTCTGGAGAGACAAGACAAGCAAACCAATTATTTCAACATATAGAAATTGTAATCCAGAATGGACTATTACTACATTTCAGAAAAAAATATCAAATGGAAGAAATTTTCCTTCAAAATTTCCAGAATCATGGAGTTTGGCAAACAAAAGTCCTCCCAACTATTACAATGATGAAATTGGGATGATCTCCTTCATTCAAGACCAACAAAAGGATCTCTTAGAAGAAAAGACTACAGATTGTCACCTTCAGCTTGAAAAATGGAAGTGCCACAAAAGAGCAGCTTATCTGCGACAAAAAGCAACCTCTTTCACTGCCTCAGCATATCAAAAGCTGATGAATACTTCAAACTACAGCATTGTGGGCAACTGTATTAAAAAGATGTCTATTCCAGAATGTGCCTTGAAAATATATCTGTGTAAAGATGAAAAGCAATGCAACTCCCATAAAAATCTCCATGAAACAGTCATTGTAGGTAATACAAATGAAAAATGCATCAAAGAAACGTGTGAAGAAAATTATGCACAAAAATACTTGGAAAGAGCAGCAAGATTCAAGTTGATAATGGAGAAAAAAGAGGACAATGTCAAAAGAATAGCAAAGAGTGAAGCCATTCAGGCAACCTGCACCCAAATAATTATCGATATTTTAGACATTTCCATAGAAATATCAACAAGCAGAGGAGGAACTGTTGATGAGCAAATATGGAATAAATGGAGAGAAATGTTTAGTGCAGAATTGACTTCATCAAGGGAGAATCCACTAGATGAGCTGATTTCAAAGAAAAGAGGAGAGCAGAAAAGTATAATGGAACTGGATGAGTACTTGGAAAGAAAAGGGGATCTTACAAAGATGACAAGTCAGTCTTTCCTTGCCAGCATCGAGAAAAACCTGAATTTGAAAGAAAACATCCAAAAAACAAGAAAATTCCCTGTTGCTACAATAGTAGTTGGCATAGAGGATTTTCAATCATTGAAGATCATTTGCCAACTACTGAAGGAGAAGAAAATATTACCAATTCTACCTAGTGCTGTCATTTCATCATGTATCAGTAATTATCTACACATGAACATACCAAGAGAAGATAGTGGCTTGTGGGAATGCATTGTGGAACATTTAAGCAGCATTGAATCAAACCAAAAGTATTCAAGAGAGTTAAAAGATTTTATAAAAACAGAATCGGAGAAGGTGGCACATTTAGAAGAGATACCAAATAAAGAAAACAAGATATGGAGTATCTCATCAAGGGCAAAGAAATTTGCAGTAAACACAAAATCAATTGATAGAATCAATAATCTTTATACAAGTAAACTAAGGAAATATAAGGTCATCAAATTAGAATCAAAGAAGCCATCAGTAGATTCAAGGAAGTTATTTTATGCATACAAAGACATGTCATTGGCCAAATATGAATCCAGAATAGACAAGAAAGTGAAATACAGAGCTTACCAATCCCTATGTTTGGGTGGGAACATAGAAGATTCAATTTTGGTTGAGATGATCTTGGAGTACATGAGGGAAAGAGACCCCCAAGTGGGATGGGTATTGTTCAACTTTCCTGAAACTACACAGCAAGCAGTCATACTGGAGAAAGCTCTGACTGGAAAAAAAGTGTTCTGGTTGCAAGAAGATAAGTACTACATCCAAGGGCAAGAGGTTCCTTCCTCTCAGCTTCAGAAATTAGTTGAAAAGAGTGGGTCAATTCTTGTCAACATTCCATACCTTGTGAAGGAAGAAGAATGGAAGCCATACTTCAAGAGATACATCAATGCTAGTCCACCCCGAGTGATATATTACAATCACCTGGACAGTTTTTACAAAAAGGCAAATATATTCTACCGTTCTTATCCTCAGGATGCAATGAGGAAAGTTCAGATGGAAGAAATTGTAAGATTGGTAAGTGATGAGGAGAAAGAACCAACAAACAATCAGATGCCGAGGATAGAATTACGTTCTTCTTTCATATTGACAGAAGATGCCTCATCCGAAGAATCCAGAGTAAATAAAACTAGAATCCTTATGAAGGAAGCTCCAAGCAGAGGTGTCATAGGAGAGCCCAGTTTCCTGGAGTTGAAAATACCAAAGGCCATGAGGCTTATGTTGGCAAATTTTTGCAGGGTCCTTGAAAATGACTTCCAGACCAAGATAAAATTTATGGTGCTGGGATTGAGACTCCACCACCAAGTTCATAGTCAATATTTGTTGAGCATTCAAAGGCGTATCAGTAAATTTGTACAGCGACCTGGAGAGCTACAAGCTTCTCTCAACAGATTTCAATTTCTGCTGACCACTTTTGACAATGATGCAAAAAATGACTTGGACATAGTCCATCATTTATTCATCAAATGGTGGGAAAGTAAAGAGGAAATTCAGAGACTAGCAAACAAAATGCATTTAGAGAATAAGAGATTCTCACATTGCCTTTTGAAGGGCATAGCTGAAAGCAATCTATCATCAATATATTTGATTGGATTAGAAGCAGAGGTAAGCAGGTGCTTCAAAACCCTTCAAATTATTGATGATTATTATCATGCAGCATTAAAAGGACGACCATCTAGATACATGTCCAAATCATTTGACTTTGTACCTTCAACAACAAGCAAGGAAAATTCAAGTATAAAAAATAATCTGGAAAATGGAGCCAAAATGACAAGAAATGGAGAAGAAGATGAAAAGAAGCATGATATGAGAAGTCAAGTGAAAGAGATAGAAGGGAATAAAAAAAGAAAGAAGGAAGAAAATGGAAAAAGGGAGAAAGTAGAGAATAAAAGAATAGGGCAAAAGAAGAGTTTGATGGATGAAAGCATAAAGGAGATGATATCTAGATGGGGGGAGGCACAGATAGAAATTACTATGTCAAGATTCCAAAACAGCAAAGAGAAGCTGGAAGAGGAGTGCATTGTCATACAGAAATACATTAAGGATTTCAAAGAGAGAAGTCAACACAAAGGAGATAAGGTACTAAACAACCTAATCATGTTTAATAGAATGAAATTTCATTTGAATGTTTGTTATAAATATTATTTAAACGAAATTTTTAACATAAAGAAAATGATAAAGACAGACAGATCATTTCATGAGCTGAGGTCATCAGATCTCAATTCATTTTTCTGTGGAACATCATTCAAATGGAAATATTTCCCTAGAATATTTTCAGCACAGGCAAGAACGTACCCTGTTTCTAAGGTTCAAATAGATGCTTGGAAAATGTTAAAAAGGCATAAATTATCACAATCTCTAATTAAGTGATTGTGATAATTGTGATTTCCAAGTACTTCTGAACAAATAAATATTAGTTCATTTTTGCTCTCATTAGATACTAGGAGTTAGGCACCTTTGATATTTTAAACTATGGTACTCAAATATCTACCATAAACATAAAGTAGAATATTTGTATGTGTGTGTGTATGTTACCTAAGGCTCTAATTACACAGCTTTCAAACTTTCATGACTCTTAAATGCACTCCAGATAATAGGCTACTTCTTATTTACACATGAGTCTCCAGTTTGACCTCAGACTTAAGAAAGCATTCCCATAAGAAAAACACTAATCTTCACTTTTATCGGTTGCAGGCTACATTCCTTTTGCTATATTTATTTAGATACAATAATCGTACAAAATCGAGACAAGTACCCAAAGAAAGGAAAATGAATAAAAATTTTGTCGTTGCGAGATATTGTTATCGAGTTGAAATGGTGAGAATTCAGTTGAAAACAACAAAACTTGTGTGAAATTTTGAGGCAATAAACAACCAGTCCCCTTGACGACCAATGCGATTGTTGAAACCGAGCTTATGATTTTTTCTATAAGATTACACAAGGATTTTAGTAAGTAATATATCACATAACATATGAAAGTAATGGTTAGAATAAATGATAGGATATGTTCATAGGAGGCAATGATAATCTGAAATTTTAGTATTTACAGATACAAACCATTTGTATGAATGATTTACAGGGGATTGCAGGGAATGAGCATTTAATAGTTTCTTTTTTTTACCCAATCAAGAAGAACTTCAAAATATGATGGAAAGGATACGGAATAAGAGCGAAGAATATGGAATGAAGATAAATATAAGGAAAACAAAAGTAATGAGGATATCCAAGTCAGAAAGACCCTTAAATATATGGTTAGCAGAAGAAGAGCTAACACAAGTAAGTTCATTCCAGTATTTAGGAAGTTTAATTGAACAAAATGGTAATTGCACAGCAGAAATAAAAAGCAAAATTGGACAAGGAAAAGTAGCATTCAATAAAATTAAAAAAACTGCTAACAGCAAAGAAAATCAATGTGGCTACTAGAAAAAGATTTGCGAAATGCTTCATACGGAGCATTGTACTGTATGGAGCCGAAACGTGGACCTTGAAAAAGACAGAAGAAAAGTACATAGAAAGCTTTGAAACTTGGCTTTGGCGAAGACTGGAAAAGATTAGTTGGAAAGATAAAATTAGTAATGAAGAGGAGGACTGGGGAAGAAAGAAGTATTCTAAAAGAAATTAGAAAAGGGAGGGCAAATTGGATAGGACACATTTTAAGGAGGAACGGAATACAGAAAGTGATAATAGAAGAGAAAATAGAAGAGAAGAGAGGAAGTATGGAATGCTAACAGACATCAAAGGAAATATGTCAAGACCAAGACAGAATGCTGTGGAGGCAAAAGTTTCTTTGAAACCTGTCCTAGGACAGAACAAACAAAGAAGAAGAAGAAGTTTCTTTTAATTAGCTCCACTTTGCCAATCAATTATATTTCACATAGTATTTTTAAAAATGAACATAATCATTAGTGATGAAATATACATATCTTAACATCTGTATTCTGCTTCCTTTTACTGTCAATGCTACAATAATTTCTTATAGGTCAATATTTATACAAAATCATTACAATACTTCTAAAGATTCAAATATGATGAGGTAACTAATTTTTGGCACATAGATAATTAGAAATTTTCATTCTTATGAAAAATAAATATAATGGAATGAGATTTCAGCAGAGAGATATTGCACATAAATAATTACACAATATCTCTCTCATAGATCCATATATGGATCCAATGGATCTTTTTCAATTATTATCAATTAAATGAAAAAATTCCATAGATCTTTACAGGAATTCTAGGGATAACACTCATTTCCTGAGTAATTTCTTTTTTACTAAGTACAGGAGTACTTAAATTTATAATCTTGAGAGTTATTATGCATACTTGTATGTTATTGGACCACTAAAATTATTATTATTCTTATTAAAGTAACTGTAATTATAGGATAAACGTAGTGTAAATGCATTAGAATTGATACTAAGAGGATTTTCTACAAATTAAGTCCTGCTCTTGTGTGTCCTAAGAGCACTGTTATTTCAGAATTCTGTATAAGACTTGAAGCATAATGGAGCGTGTTTAAGGGCTGCCATCTTACAAACTGTAGCAAATTAATAAAATTGCAGGGATTCTTGAGGAATATAAATGCTTGATGTGAAAAGTTTTAATATTCCTGAAATAATTTGGCAGATTCATCTCAATACAAAAACCATTCGAGAACATGTTTTCTTTCGAAGTATTTCTTCTTATCAAAGTAATGACTGTTAGAATAATACAAAATTTATTATTTTTATCAATATTATTATTCAAATTAAATAATATAAAAAATTATGTAGATTAGTCCAAGATATTACTATGATAATTTAAAAGAGTAATATTACTTTGATGAAAAGAGGAAAGTGGAAAGTGGTGCATATGATACGTCAAGTGATTCCAGAATCAGTGATGCAGACGGCAGCATCCTGGAGGTTTGGAAGGAGTGGCAGTCTGCAGTGAAGGAAGAGGTAGAAAGGACAAAGCAAGTAGTGACCATGCTCAGAGGGGCATTTGAGAAAAAGATGACCAAAATAAAGGTGAGTTCCATGTTAACACTTT
The DNA here is from genome assembly GCA_036926295.1 of Pachydiplax longipennis. NCBI lineage: Eukaryota > Metazoa > Arthropoda > Insecta > Odonata > Libellulidae > Pachydiplax > Pachydiplax longipennis. The sequence goes on along the minus strand of JAVFKF010000024.1, from coordinate 2,388,550 downwards.
TCCATCATTTTTAAAAAGATGCATTTTTGAGCCAATATAAGCATTCTTTTATGCCCTTCTCAGAAAGTCTCTGCACCCAAAGCATCTTAACCCAGCATTTGTTATCCTTATGTTAAATAATTATTTGTTGCATTCATAATCGATACTATCTATGAAATGGAAATTTTGCATTAAGGTAGTAACATACAACTTTTAAACAAAACTCCACCATTAATATTAGAGTCCACTACTGGAAGAGAGTATTGAAATTGATTGGGTTTCTTCTGTGCGATCAGTAACATTAGTAATTAACCTTAATATCAAATGTGGAGAGTTGCTGAAAAGTTGAATATCATCTACAAAACACAAGATTTTTGTTCCCTACTTAATATTGACAAATTTTGCAGCAAATAAATCAAGGCATAACATTTAATTTTCCAATTAGCTCATAAATTAGGGTATTATGGAGGGAAGGGTGAAATAGTAGACCTCCTTTTATACCTGACATAGACAATGCATTTGCATAGGAAACTCTCCGTCTTTTATATAAGGAGTTGATACAAATGGCTCTTTAAACAATCATGCAAATCATAAAGAGGAACTCAAATAAACCCTATAGGTGAAAAGTTTCTAAGATTGGTTTGAACCAATCATAGAAACGCCGTTTATCATCATCATAGTTCTTCGTTTCTCTAGTGGTCCTTGGTTCGATGCAAGAGTGTCATTCCGATTCCACAATGCATTTCAAATGGAGAAAACGGAATCTTATTTTGGGACCTTCCCGATAAGATATTGAATCAAAACTTTCATACTAGTCAGAATGGAGCAATCTAATATTAATTTGCTATTTTCTTTCACGGAAGGGTCCCGAGTTCGACGCTAGGCGGTCTTCTGCGGGAATTTTTGCAAAATGTTTTGAGGACGTTCTCGGTGCGATAGAACGGTGAAAATTTCGGGGGTTGGAGATGCTGTGGTTATCTATTGTACAAACTGAAGAAATGCTACGAAAAGACCGAGAGTTCGACGCCACGTGGGTGCATAATTCTCCGGTATACAATGCATGGTGGTCGATTTTTTCAAATTAATTGAATGTATATCCGATTACCGGGAATGATATAAAATGGATTGTACATAGAGGCAATTCATATGTTTCATAAACGCTGTTCGCCGTTCTTCTGACAGTTCTTGGTTCGATGCCTGAGCAAACGGCGAAAAACATGAAAGAATCTTCTCAAACGCCTCTGTCACCATACCGGGTTTTATCTTTCCAGCTCATCGGGAAGGCATTTAAAAAAATCGTCCATCATATCATGATATGCATTTCTTACGGAAGCATTTCGAACCCACCTGGCGTCGAACACACGGACATTTGCTAACATTTCTTCCTTTGGTACTATGGAATACCATGTCATCTGCAAATACCGTGATTTTAATTACTCTATCAGATCGAAAACGGCCTCAAAACAGATTGCAAAATATCGCGCAAAAGACCGCCTAGCGTCGAACTCAGGACCCTTCCGTAAGAGAAAATAGAAAATTAATAATAGATAAGTGCCATTCTGACTTCTTCCAAAGTTTCGATTCAATAGCTTATCGGGAAGGTCCTAAAATAAGATTCCGTTTTCCACGTTTGAAATGCTTAGTAGAATCGGAATGACGCTCTTGCATTGAACCAAGGACCACTAGACGAACGGTGAAATTCATGCAAGAATGTTTTCTAACGTCTCTGTAGCCACACCGGGTTTTATCATTCCACCTTATCGGAAATGCATTCAAAAAAATTTTCAAAAATCCACGCAATGCATTCTTATGGGAAAATTGCGATTGTGAATTGAAGATTTGATTATCTGAAGAACTGTAATTGAGTCAGCAGGTTAATAAATTATTTAAATAGTTAGTCTAAATTAGTTAATATAAGTTTTGCATAGCTGGAGATTTTTCAGAGCGGTCAACTTTTTAAGAACTGATAGTTATAAGAATTTGTTTATGATGAATTTGCTATGGAAGTGCTTGTTTTCAAAGAGCTCCCAAATGCCATCTTCATAGCTGTGTGCTACCCATCCCAGAAGATGGCATCTAAAATGTAACATTGGACTATCAAGTAATCCTGTTGGAAACTTATTCTGACAAAGATCACATATAAATCTGATATGAAGGCTTCTGCTGCAAATTATTAAATGATTCTTTTGGGAAAACAGCTGTGGTCAATTAACCAAAAATATCATCTAATCAAAGATGAGGTATGTCTGTGGTACTTATCGTGTCTAACTTCTTCCTTTCAGAGAGAGCTATCAACTTTGATACAATCCTTGGACAGCATGTGTGAGAGATGGCTACAGAATGAGAGGCTGTGCGTCTCCTTTGCCTCTAAGTATCTCCTACATGCAATCCTCAACAAGGCAAACAGATGTCATTACATCTCTCTGTGGGATGTGGAGTACAGGTGGCTGCTGAGAGAGGAGCAGAAACCAACTGCTCCCATCTTTCAGAGCACCTCTTGCTTCTGCCTCTGTCAACTGGACCACCTGAGATGCATTTTTATCAAGTTTTTTCCCAATGGACTTCTTCCAAATACTGTCTTTACCTCTATTCTGTTTGAGGCAACAAAAAACTCTGCCTGCTTTAAGGAAAAGCACTCACTGCCAAAGCTGTGGACTCACTTGAACCGTGACGAGATTGAAATGATAGTGAGGGAATTAATTTTCCTTATAAAATCAATATTAACGGCCTTAACTTTGTGTAATTCCATTACTGGAGAAATGAAACACTTTGTATTAAATTACACCACTTTAATAAGCCACCACACACCATTAACAGTCATCATCAGGTGAGGAAAACAGAAAGACAAGGATAAAAACACTTTACTTAAGGAGGGGGGTTTGGAGGGGAGGTAGAATAATCCCAGAAGACGTATATTTGTAAATTGAAAATTATTTTGCTTGTGTTGTAACACTTCCAGCTATTCCAAAATATTTCAATTGGGGCTTTTATGTTGAATGGAAGTTTGTTGATACAGAATAAGAGAGAAGGAAATACAAGAAGCTAAATAACAAGCTGAGAGGAAGGAGAGGTCTGGATGAAAAGCCAGTGCCACATAATAGAGGAATTGGAGAGGACTAGAAAAATAGATGAAATGTATAAAACTGCAAGATATCTGATTAAGAGAGACTATAGAAGGATAAGTAAGAAAGGATGAAAGTAGACGGATAAAAATGGAAAAATAACTACAGATAAGGAAGAGATTATGATTCTGTGGAAGGAATGCATAGAAGAGCTGTACTGTACAGATGAATTCAATGGAATGGAATTAGAGAAAGAGGGGAGCCATTATAGATCTGAGGGACTTCCAGCCGAGGCGTTGAAGGGAAAATGCAATTAGTAGGCTTACTCATTTTACCAACAAAATGTATGACACCAGGGAATGGCTGGAAAAATTTCCTAAAAACAATAACGATACCATTGCCCAAGAAAAATAATGCCCTAGCTTTCAAAGATTTCTGTACGATCAGTCTGATAGCACATGTGTCCAAGATGATAACCGGAATGAAGAGGATTGAAGCTAAGATAGAGGAAAAGTTGAGGGAAGACCAGTTTGGATTTCGAAGAGGAAGGGGAATAAAGGATGCAATAGGGTGCTTGAGAAGTGAAAGGGTAGTAGAGGTAAACAGGGAGATGTTCATCTGCTTTATTGATTACGAGAAGGCATTTGATAGGGTGAAATGGGATAAACTACTGAAGATTCTCAAGGAAATTAGAGTGGAGAGGATCAAAGGAGAGGAATATACAATGAAAATTAACATCGAAAAATCAAAGGTGATGAAGGTGTCGAAGAAGGCTGGGACAGTTAAAAATAAAGTTGAATGCAAAGGAACTGGAGCAAGTTCAAATTTTTAAATATCTATGAAGCACCAACAGCATCTATGAAGCACCAACAACATCTATGAAGCACCAACAGCATCTATGAAGCACCAACAACATCTATGAAGCACCAACAACATCTATGAAGCACCAACAGCATCTAGGAAGAACCAATGGCATCTAGGAAGCATGCGACGGCTGCTTTGTACAGGAAATGAGAACTGCTAAGGAAAAGTCAACTTTCCAGAAGATAAAGGACCTGTTGGCAGCTAGCAATATCAATCTAGATTTGCAAAATGTATTTTATGGAGTGTTTTCCTAAGTTGATTGGAAACATGGACATTAAGGAAGAATGAAGAGAATTACTTGGAAATTTTTGAGATGTGTTTCTGGTGAAGGATGAGGAGAATGAGTTGGAAAGAAAATCAGAAATGAAGAGGTATTAAATAAGTTTGGATAGGAATGATTCATTTTTAAAACTGTAAGGAAAAGAAATGCTCACATATTGAGATGCCTAGAGAGGAGGAAAGAAGAGAATGGATCTGAGAAGAGGAGCAATGTGCCTGAAAACAAATCTCTGAGACGAACAGATTCCCTATGATGATGATATGTTGAATATACAAGAACTGTGGGGAGAAATGTTTTTCTTGAAAGAGATGTTTTTGAAAATGAGAATTTTGCTAGTTGTAGAACATTTTTCTGATTTCTCCCCACAGATCTTGCATATTCAACATAAAGGCCCCAAATTAAATCTTTTGGAATAGCTGGAAGTGTTACAACACAAGCAAAATAATTTTCAATTTACAAATATACGTCTTCTGGGATTATTCTACCTCCCCTCCAAACCCCCCTCCTTAAGTAAAGTGTTTTTATCCTTGTCTTTCTGTTTTCCTCACCTGATGATGACTGTTAATGGTGTGTGGTGGCTTATTAAAGTGGTGTAATTTAATACAAAGTGTTTCATTTGTCTATAAATTTTCCTTATTAAGAAACCTCACTTGATGTGGGTGGATGATGGAGCAAACATTTTCCAAAAGAACATCTTCAAAGAAGAAGAGAACCAAAATTTTTGAAAATCCGAAGTGAACTATAAATCTCAATTATATTGCCAAATTATTTAGTTGGCCTCATCAAAAATGTTTGACATGACAAGTGGGACATGATAGAAAGGTTAACAATAATAACAATTTTTATTCACTAGAGATTAAAAGATATCTGCTTTTACTATACATAGAATAGTAAGTAGGGTTAGGTAATACATAATAGACAATACATGTAGAAAATGTTAAAGGTTACGTATGAACATCAAGGAGAAGAATTTGAAAATAACTTAATAATCTATGCAGTATAAAAGTATAGTACAAAAAGTCAATAAAGGGATAGATAGGATCCAACAAAGAATAAAGGGATAGATAGGATCCAACAAAGAATAAAGGGATAGATAGGATCCAACAAAGAATAAAGGGATAGATAGGATCCAACAAAGAATAAAGGGATAGATAGGATCCAACAAAGTAACATATTTTGTTGAGTAAGTAAGTTTTCACCTTCCATTTAAAACATGACAAAGAGCTTGAAGTAATTATTTCTTCAGGAAGATTGTTATAAAAGATGATGAACTATGGAGAGATAAAGATGTGCAAACTCAAGATAAATGAAGATCGTTGCATGCATATGTATATGACAGCATTTGCCTTGAAGTTCTTAAGGTAGGATTTAATGTGTAAAACTGAAGAGAGGATAAAAATACAAGATAGAGTAACGGGAGTAACTATGACTCTCTTAAGGGCTGTGCCCGCGACGCTCTTAGATGAGAAGAGTTACTCAGGTGATGCGAACCCGGTTAACCGGTTAGCACTCCTCATGGGGATGATGCGTAACACAAAGCCTCTCTCCTCGGACAACCCCACCTCCTCGTGGTGCCGCTGGGGGATTGGGGAAGGTCTGGAAAGGAGTGTCCGGCCCGACCCAACCCGGGGAAGGAAGGGATGGGAACGGCCAACCCGACCCAACCCGGTGAGGGAAGGGAAGGATTGACACCCAACCCAACCCAACCCGGGGGGAAAAGGAAGGATGAACCCAACCCAACCCAACCCGGAGAGGGAAGGAACGGACCTCCCAACCTAACCCAACTCGATCTGCTAACGGGGCTCTGTCAACGGCGACCAGACCGTAGAATTCTGGTATCGAGGGGTGGAGTAAAACCGAGCCCCACGGAGCCGGCTACTCCGTGCACTCCACGCTTGGGTTGGCCTCTCGAGGGCTGTGCCGCTAGGTACGATGTGTTGTGTCTCCATTCGTGGCGTCCTGATTCAGGAGAGGCATGGTGCTTCTGCGGGACTGGCAGCCCATGTCAGGACCCGGCGGCCGGGGCGCCATGGTCTGTGTTTCAATTTTATGCAGGCCACCCCGGTTGTACCCCCCTCGGTGGGTCAATACCGAAAATACGTCAGGCATACATGCGAAATCGGGCACGACCCTTTCACCCTCCGCTGACCGGGCCGTGAGAGGGCCTACCCGTGCTTCCTGCTGGGCTCGTACGAGGTACTGCAGGTTTGTGTAACCCGGATTGATCGGGGCGGCAGTGCAGTTGTAAGATCGGGGATGATTGGGTTCGGGAGTAGTATGTTTTGTCTGACCTCAGAAAATAGGATTTAATGTGTAAAACTGAAGAGAGGATAAAAATACAAGATAGAGTCTAGATTAGTGTTAAATATGACTAACTAACTAACTAGATGGCATGTTAGGAAGAACCATAGAACAGTATGCTGATTAAGCACGGAATTCTTGGGATAAAAGGTTTGATAGAAGGAATTTTCTGTTTTCTTAGTAATAAGAGGAAAAGCTGAAGTAAGGAAGAATAAGAATTTCTAATAAATTGCATGAAACATAAAGTCAAATTCTTTCTAGACATAAAATTTAGACCAGGTTTCTCTTTATAGTAGATTTGTGAACTGAGCAATGTTAGAAAAGGTGAAGGCAAAGATTGGTGTTTAATTTGAATACATTACAGGATAGTAGTCTGAGGGATTTAACGTCAATGTTTGACATAACTAGATCAAGTACATAATATTGTATATAATTATTGTTGAATCATTCTTACTTCCATGTTTGATTAATAAGATCCACAATTTCTCTCAGAAAAGAAATTTTTCTTGCTTAGAAATAATGATTTGAAACCTTTTGGCCCCAAAATCAAATTTATTGTTATATGGTTCTTTTGGTTTTATACAATGTCACTACTGGACAAAAATATTAAAATATTACGTATAATAAAAGAATTGAGTCTTTATGGATAATTTCAAATTTTCAAAAAATTTTGGTTCTCTCCTTCTTTTAAGACGTTATTTTGAAAAATGTACAGTGTGCTCTCCTTTTTCGTCCAATACATACTTTCTGAGACAGATACTCTCACAAAAAGAGTGATCAAGAGTATCTTCATTTTATAAGTCAAATATAAAATTACCAAGCTTAAAAAACGATCATTGAAGTAAGTTTTATAAGAAAGAATTCAAATACAGTAGAATTCCCTTATAACGAGTACAGCATATAACAAGAGTTGAGTTGTAGCGGAGTGATTTTTCGGACATTGTCTGTTTCATAAAGAAAGGATAGGGAGTTATTATAATGAGTGGTTATTTCTGAAGTATTGAGTGCGAAGTATCTATATTTGTCTTACAGGAGGCATATTCTCGGAATCATCAATTGATGTGAAAGACAAAGTCCGACAAGCTAACGGTAAACGCAATATCTTCAAAGAGCAGAAAAAAATTTTATGTAAAAGTTATCATCATCATCCTTCCTCGACAAAAATATTTCATGGAGCTTTGATTAGAGACTTCTTATGAGTTTCTCTCTTGCAACTATACTTCCAATGCCTCCTGCTTCTTTTCGGCTATAGCCACTGTAGACAGCGCCAGAATTTTTAATCGAGTTCCCATATCATTGGCATGGGATTTATTTTCATACAAAACTTCTCACCAAATCGTCTGATAGGTGGAAATATAGGAGTTAGAAGCAGTGCTGATTCGGTTTCCACATTTTATATTAGAGGATGCACTTAAGTTATGGTTAATGAATCAATTTAACAATATTTTGACTCAAACTTACCTTTTTTACGCATTCTGAAGCATTTGCATAATAATACCATACCCTACATTCCTTTCTGTCACACTTGCTGTCCATGGATTCAAGAGGACGGGCATTTAGAAATCAGCTATAACGATTACTTCTCTGATTTTGTCATCTCTCATTATAATGGACTTCTACTGTAATTTAAATACATCCTAAATGCTCAAAAATAAGAAAGTTAGAATATGACTATAACTTCTCAATCTGCATTCATGGAACACCTCCTGGAGTGCAGACACAAAAGTTCCTTTGCGACGCGAGTCCTTCACCAACAGCAGAAAGGGAGGAAACTGGAGGTCATTGAGATTGTGTCAGCGACCTCTGAACTCACCAATGACATGTCCTTTACCAACCCTTAGCCTTCCCTCAAAATTGGGTATATTTCCGGAGCTGTGCACCTTGAAGATGACTTGCTAGAGTCGAAACCAGTCATGAATAAAATCTTTCCTGTGGAAACTACGAAGTCTTATTTATTCTTTCATTTCATTGCATATTCTTTCTAATTTTATTTAAAAACTTCCCTCTTTTAACTGTATATCCAGAATGATGAATTGTATCTCAGGTGCAGCATTGCTTTGGAAGATGTGGTTGGGTTAACTGGAGAGACTTCCTGACTCAGGCACTTGAATTGCCAAAGCCACATGTAAGAGATCTGGTTAACGCAGTAAACATGTTCAGGGAGATAGATGCCACTCTGTCAGGATCATTGCCTTTCGAAGACTATTTCAAAGTTGTGCTGTGGTTTGAGGGGTTAAAGGCAGAACCAGATGACAGAGAGGCGAAGATGCTAGAAGCTGTGGATATTCCCAGAAAAGCAGCATTGGAGATGAAGAAACCAACTACAAAGTCCAACAAGTATGCCCATCAAACATTAAAATAGTAAAACACCTTGTTAAGATGCTTTTCAGGAGATAAGCAAAAACTGTCTTTCAAGCATAATAGCATTATAACTAGCATGTTTCATAATGCATATTTTTAAAAATGATTATCTGCTTTTTGAGATCTGCATAAGATCTCATCTGCATAACAACATAGTTACTTATGTTTGTCATTCTACAATAGGGACTATCAAAGTACAACGTAATAGGTTGGAAAAGTTGTGTTTTAATAATAAAGAGTGTAAAAGCACGGCTCTGACAGAGTTCATCTTGAGTCTGACCAAAAAACTCAAAAATACAAAATTTTAGCGAAAATCGCCTCTTTTAGGTGAGTTAGCTTTTTGAAGGAGCATACATACATTTGATTAAATGGCTGTTTTGATTGAGGGACAATTATATTAAGCCATTAAAACTGAATACGATATCATACTTTTTAAATTTTAGGAAACACCATGGAAAGTGGCAGCTCCTCGTTGGTTCAGCTGCAGTGAGCTACCCAGGACACATTACACACAACACACACAAAAGAAGTCACAGAGGCCTCACGGCTAGTCTACGACCACAATGCAAAAGACAGGTTCATACGAGCAAGGATTGTCTTGGGTGTAACAAAAACCAGAACAAAAGATGACTTCAAAGATATCAGTTAGATGTCTGATAATGCATTCAAGGGTGCATAGGCAGGCAGTAATCGATTGGTACCTGCTTGTAAAGACTTCACTGCAACTGAACCAGCAAGGAGCTGCCACTTTCCATGGTGTTTCCTAAAATTTAAAAAGTATAACTCATTGTAATCAGTTTTGATAAGTAAGAAATTAAATTTTAGTGTGTATTGTAAAGGAGTTATCTACTTGTGTATAATACTCCTCAGTTCTTTAAACATACATGTTTGGCACCCAATAGACTATTCATACTCATGATGATGATGGTAATAATTCCTTAAGATCAGAGAGTTCTCTTCATCGTCATTCTTTGCATCTCTTACACAACATTCTTCAAACACAAAATATTAATCATTCAATCCTTCCTTTCATTTGTTCAAACATTATAAAATAATTCTTTCATGAAATGTTACTGGAAGAGAACATTTCAGAAGAGAATACCACAAGTCTTACATATGCATGTACATTATTCTTAGTCAGGAGCACTAAATTTTGTTTTGCATTGAACACTATAAAAGAAATCAGCTTTTATTCCATAGGAAAGCAAGAGAAAGAAAGCAAAGCAGTAATGTCATAGATAAGGAGCAGTATATCAGAAGCTCTGTTCATCAGAGGAAAGATCCACAAAGCAATGAATACACCAGTCAACAGCTCAGAGAGAGGAAAGCAAAGAAAAATGAATCGGAAAGGAACTTTTGCACGTTGAGCAAGCAGATGGAGATGGTCAAAAGACTGCTGTTCTACACTTTTCGAGAAAAAAATGGAAGGGTAAACTATGTGTCTTTGCTTCTAGCTTTTTGCAAGGATGAGGATGCTGAGGAAGGTTTAAGGAAAGCCATATCGTTGTATGCAGGGATGATAGTGGACAAGTCCACAAGGTTAACAAAGAGAAGGCTGATGACAGTGGTTCGACCAGACAAAGAAAATCACGCACAAAGAACGGTTGGTGAGGATTTGTGGATGGAGCACCGTCCATGGGAAGGAACGCCAACGGTGCACAAGGAGTCAAAAGTGAGATTAGATAGGATCCCAGGGCGCACTCGGATATACACCACCTCTGTTGCACCAAAAACTAATCAAAGAGTTGAAATTCGGCCAAAATGGGAGAGTTTCCGATGCCACGAGGCAATGCGAGCGATGAAATCCTGCAGTGTAGAGTACACAAAGAAGACTGATTCATGCAGAGAAGACCAAATTGAGTCATCACAAGCAAGAATTAGCATGGTATCACCAGAGACGGAACCTTCCCAGGCACCCTCAATGTAACATACTCATCCTTTGAATACCTATAATGCAACAACTTTTACTACTCTAAAGGAATTTAAAAAAATAATAACTTTTTAATTTCCACAGACTCAGAATGTATTACAGCAACTACTTTTGCCTACAGTAACTAGGTATCTTCAGGCAAAACTATTCAACACAATAACTTCGAGGTGTAGAAATTCCAAATTTTTTAAACCTTTTCACAAAGCTGGGCACACCAGATTTATTACCTCTTCACCGTAATGCCTCCAAATTGTGACAAACTTTTCTTCGTAAAAGTCAATACAATATATCAACTAATTCATGCCTTCTTTCCATTATTCTAGAGGTTACGCATTATGGATGTCTCTTCATGACATTTGTGAAGTAATAGAATATAGGAGATTCCTGTAAGACAACCAATTTGCTGACTGTTTATTGACGCATTATTTCATCTTAAGTTTTCATTAGAGCATTAATGATTTTATATATATGGAATTATATAGTAGGATAGAATGCCATAATTTAAATGAAGGAAATCAGTCCCTAGCAATAGCAACACTCTACACTTGCAGTAATTTCTTATCGCTGAAAGAATTAGAGGGAACTATGCTTACCAGACGCAACTGAGACAGAGAAATACCATCTTTTCCGAGTTTTTCATAATATAATAAATAACTTTACGCAGGGGAATTAAATAAATTTAAATTTTGAAAACAACCAGCAGCAATGATAGATTTTTTCTTGTGTGTGTGTGTATATATATACATATCTTCTACAGACTATAATATATAATCTACATTTATATATATATATATATATATATATATATATATATATATATATATATATATATAAATGTAGATAATAACGGCCCAGTTTGGAAGGCTGAAAATGCCTTATTTAGATCCTCATGTGATTGCAGTGAATTCCGAAAGGAGGAAAGCAGAGAGCAAAGCAGTATCCAGAGGGCAAATGGTCAAGAGTTGGAGGGAAAGACGAAAGAGATGAAAAATGGAATGCCGGAGGGAAGAAAGCTGGATTCTGGTCAAGTTGAAGCATTCCAGGTGAGATTATTCAGATTATCTTGCTGTGGCAAATTGTCATTCGTAAAACAAAGCAGACTAAAACCTGGTTACGATGCTTTTCAGTAGATGAAGCAAAACTGCATTACAGCCGTACTGTGTAATGCCAGTTTTGAGAGTGAGTCCTTGGGAAATAGAGAAGATCTCTATCCATTAGTGGAAAGGTCAGGGCCCATACTCTAGTTTGTTTTGCACCAATAGGTCTCTGTTTTCCTCACACCAGTCGGGAACAATTCCATATCAATTGGGTCTAACTTACAGACTGAGTCAGTACCAGCGATTCTGTAAGCTAATCATAATACCGTACCCAAGCCAATCAAGGGGAAATTTTCAAAACATTCATTTCCAAAGGAGAAGTTGATGCTTTGTCTGCCAACCACGGCAGGAGCAAAGTTAACATGATGCATAACTTCCCATCATTAGTACCCATGAAAAAGTAATGTGTTATTTGATGAGAAAGTGGGAAATAAAGTTAATTTAGGAAATAAAATTATATTAGGTTTTCAGGTCAGGAATCATCTAATAACTTATTATTACTTATTTACCTTTCTGTTAAATGTGCTGCAATGCAGTAAAATGCATATATATATATATATATATATATATATATATATATATATATATATATATATATATATATATATATATTTATAGGGGATACGTATTCTGACCATGTTCCACGAGCGCCGTCGATGTCTGATTTTTTCGACGTACTGGCCCTAAGCTGTAGATGCCAGAATAATGCATACATCGACGCTAGGTGTCATGGGTTCGATACTAGAATGTCCCAAAAATCGCAATTTTCCCATAAGAATGCATTGCGTGGATTTTTGGAAATTATTTTGAGGCACTTATTGGTAAGATAGAGGAACCAAAATCTCGGAGGTTGAAGCTGAGGTAGTCTTTTATGGTTCTTGTGGTAAAAATGTTGCCAAATGATCGTGAGTTCGACTCCAGGTGGGTCCGAAATTCTTCCATAAGAAATGCATTGGTGAAATCTTGGATGATTTTTTTTCAATGCCTTCCCGATAAGCTAGAAAGATAAAACCCGGTGTTGCGACAGAGGCGTTTGAAAAAATTCTTTAATAAATTTCACCGTCCGTCCAGTGGTCCTTGGTTCGATGCAAAAGGGTCATTCCGATTCCACCATGCATTTCAAACGGGGAAAACGAAATTTTATTTTAGGACGTTCCCGATAAGATATTGAATCGAAACCTTGGAATTAGTGAGAATGGCACTCATCTAATATTAATTTGCTATTCCCTCTCACAGAAGGGTCCTGAGTTCGACGCTAGGCGGTCTTTTACGCGAATTTTTGCAATCTGTTTTGAGGCCGTTCTCGATGCGATAGAACAATCAAAATTACGGTGATTGCAGATGAGATGGTCTTCCATAGTACCAACGGAAGAAATCTTACCAAATGACCGTGTGTTCGACGCCAGGTGGGTCCGAAATGATTCCGTAAGAAATGCATTGGTGAAATCTTGGATGATTTTTTAAAAATCCTTCCCGATAAGCTGGAAAGATAAAACCCGGAATGGTGACAGAGGCGATTGAGAACATTCTTTCATGACGTCCACTGCTTCTCTAGTGGTCCTTGGTTCGATGCTAGAGCATCATTCCAATTCTACCATGCATTTCAAGCGGGAAGAACGGAATCTCATTTTAGGACCTTCCCGATAAGATACTGAATTGAAAATTTGAAACACGTCAGAGTGGCACTTCTCTAACATTCGTATGCCATTGTCTCTCACGAACGGGTCCTGTGTTCGACGCCAGGAGGTCATTTACGAAAATTTTTAAAAATTCGAAGATGACACCCGTAAGGGAAACTTATTGTAAACTTTCACCAATGAGCTTGCAGTATGCAAGCAACTTTTACTCGTGTATATATATATATATATATATATATATACATATATACATATATATATATATATATATATATATATATATATATATATAAATTATATATATATATATATTTATATATATAGATATGAGGATACGAATTCTGACCATGTTCCACAAGCACCGTAGACCAGATTTTTTCAACGTACTGGCCCTACACTCTAGATGCCAGAATAATTCAGACATCGACGCTAGCTATCATGGGTTCGATGCCAGAAATTCCCAAAAATCGTAATTTTCCCATAAGAATGCATTGCGTGGATTTTTGAAAATTATTTTGAGGCACTTATCGTTAAGATAGAGTAACCAAAATTTCCGAGGTTGAAGTTGAGGTAGTCTTCTAAGCTTCTCATGGAAAAAATGTAGCCACATGACAGTGAGTTCGACGCCAGGTGGATGCAAATATCTTCCATAAGAAATGCATTGCTGCAATTCTTGAATTTTTTTTTTAATGCCTTCCCGATTAGCTGGAAAGACAAAATCCGGTGTGGCGACAGAAGCGTTTGAATACATTCTTTCATGAATTTCACCATTCGACTAGTGGTCCTTGGTTCGATGCAAGAATGTCATTCCGATTCTACTATGCATTTCAAACGGGATAACGGAATCTTATTTTAGGACCTTCCCGATAAGATACAGATTTGTAACTTTGAAATACGTCAGAGTGGCACTTCTCTAACATTCATATGCCATTGTCTATCAAGAACGGGTCCTGTGTTCAACGCCAGTCACTCATTTACGCTAATTTTTTAAAAATTGTTTTGAGGCCTTTCTCTATCCAGGAGACTATTCAAAATCACAGCGTTTGCATTTGAAGTAGTTTTCTATAGAACCAGTGGAAGAAAGGTTTCATATGACTGTGAGTTCGATGCCAGATGGATGAAAATTTCTCACGTAAGAAATGTATTGCTGCAATTTTTAAGAATTTTACTGGAAAAGCTTCGAAAATGATACCCGTAAGGGGAACTTATTGTAAATTTTTACCAATTAGTTTGCAGTATGCAAGCAACTTTTACTCGTATATATATATAGTAGTAGGATGTAGGCCTCCCCATAAGTATTACGAGTAAAAGTTGCTTGCATACTGCAAGCTAATTGGTAAAAATTTACTTTAAGTTCCCCTTATGGGTATCATTTTCGAAGCTTATCCAGCAAAACTCTTAAAAATTGCCGCAATGCATTTCTTACGTGAGAAATTTTCATCCATCTGGCATCGAACTCACGGTCAAAGGTAACCTTTCTTCCACTGGTTCTATAGAAAAGTTATTCAAACGCAAACGCTGTGATTTTGAATAGTCTCATGCAAAGAGAAACGCCTCAAAACAATTAAAAAAAATAGTGTAAATGACCGCCTGGCATCGAACACAGGACCCTTCCGTGAGAGCAGATAGCAAAATAAGATTAGATAAGTGCCATCCTTACTTGTTCCAAAGTTTCGATTCAATATCTTATCGGGAAGGTCCCACGCCTCTGTCGCCACACCGGGTTTTATCTTTCCAGCTTATCGGGAAGGCATTTAAAAAAATCGTCAAAGATTTCAGCAATCATTTCTTATGGAAGAATTTTGCATCCACCTGGCGTCGAACTCACGGTCTTTTTGTAACATTTCTTCCATTCATAATATAGAAGACTACCTCAACTTCAACCTCCGAGATTTTGGTTCCATTATCTTACCGATAAGTGCCTCAAAAAATTTTTCAAAAATCCGCGCAATGCATTCTTATGGTAAAATTGCGATTTTTGGGACTTTCTGGCATCGAACCCATGATATCTATCGTCGATGTCTGCTTTATTCTGGCATCTACAGGGTGTGGCCAGTACGTGGAAAAAATCTGACGTCAATGGCGCTTGTGGAACATGGTCAGAATTCGTATCCCCTATATATATATATAGGTATATCCGGAGAGTTAGAATATTATATTATATATATAAATATATAATATATGTATATGTATATGTATATATATATATATATATATATATATATATATATATATATATATATATATATATATATATATATATATATATATATATATATATATATAATATATATATATGTATAATATATAATATAATATATAATATAATATTCTAACTCTCTGGATATACCTATATATATATATATATATATATATATATATAGGGGATACAAATTCCGACCATGTTCCACAAGCGCCACCGACGTCAGATTTTTTCGATGTACTGGCCCCACACAGTAGATGCCAGTATAATGCAGACTTCGACATTACATGTAGTTCAACTTGCCGTCAGAAAGTTTTTCTGAACGGAAACGATACGGATACGCTCCGTGTTTGAACGGAAAGTATAAATCCACCTTCATTCGTCAATGAAAGCGACGGTCTAATTGAGTGAATTGCGGTACGAATTGGTTTCACATCCCCCGTATTCACGAGATCTGGCACCCAGCGACTACTATCTATTCCCAAACATGAAGAGATTTCTTCAGGGGAAGAAATTCACGTCAAATGAAGAAGTCATGTCCGAAACAGAGGCCTATTTTGGAGGACTTGAGAAATCATTTTTTTCGAAGGCATCGAAATGCTCGAGGACCGGTGGAATAAGTGCATAGCTCTAGATGGAGTTTATACTGAAGAATAAAAAAGGTTTTCAGGTAAAAAATTGATTTTTTATTTGTTAGGCTCGGGACTTTTCAGGCCATGTAGTATAGGGGATGTTTGATTGGACAAACATAGTAACAGTATTTTAGAAACCCTTTTTTGAAGTTTTTTCTTCACATTTTGAATGGTGAATACTTGATCTTAAGAGCACCTTATGATGATAAAGGGATTATCAATTGTGACATGTGCATGGTGAAGGAGATTTTTCTTCTATAAAATAGTTTAAGTATTACGAAAGAATAAAAAATATTAATGAGAGGAAACCATTTGGTGGATCACATCATTAAGGGATAGCAGCAGACAAAAACTACAATGTAAACTCATACAAAATACATTGTACGACACAAACTTCCTGCATTTTCAACAGGACATTTAGTAAGATTTCTGTTAAGTGCTACAGTGACGTTTAATAACATACTGTGTTACAATTATATCAAGCACTGAATGATAATATAACAACTTTTGAAAATTACACCATTCATGATAAGTGCATGCGCTCACACTATTATTTTCTCATTATTGTTACTACTGGTGTCTTCATATCAATAAGTGTAGTATAGTGTAAGTGTAGCTACTTTCTGCTAAATAAATTTATTTGTGCATATTTGTATATGCTGTAGAAGTGAAATCCTCCCACGTCTGCATGTACAACTGAAGAAAGTAACTTATCTTAGCAGATAGAATAATGGAAAATAACATGTTAGTAAATTGAAAAATATTTCATCATAATTGCCAATTTAAAAAAAATCCTTATAGCTTTACATGTGAGAAAATGAGATTGCATTAATTCTTGTGACTTGATTTTGAACTCTTTGAATAAAATTGTATTTCTAAACAACACTAGATATACTTAACTACAGGTAATAAAGAATTCTCTCCCAACTGGCAATTATATTATTAAAGTTACGATACACCAAAGGTACTGAAAATTATAAATAATGAACTGTCAGTACAAAGAGGCTTTGATGAGTCTTAGAACACAGGAGCATATAATCACTTCCTAATTTCTCATTCTTGTCGTACAGTTATTAATCTTTATAAGAGGTATCATCACTGCCTGTACTGCGTTCCTTTCATGGCAGATTGGTTATTTTACATTTACAAGCCTTAAATTGGTCAACAATAAACCAAAATGCGGTTGCCAAAGTATTTTGTCTTCTAATCGCTCTTTGCATTACCGACAGTATAAGCCCATCGGTAGAACTGGGGGATCACCACTGCTTTCCTCCCCTCTGTCTATGTGATGTCACTACCGATGGCTACTGTACCGATCAGTATAGCATTACAGAATATGGGCCCTGCTTTGCGATATCTTCATTATTTCTCACTCATCTCGCAAGGAACTTTTGAGGTTGAAGGAAGGGTTAAGGCAATAGGATGGCTGTCTTTTCAGTGGGGTAACATCTCAAGTTGTGTGTATACTTTGTGTGAAAACTGCATCATCAGGGGGGTAGTGTCTTAAACGGGTTAGTGGTAGTTTTGTGGGGCTTCTTGTCCTATCCCCCACTCAGGACTTAATAACCCTCACAGGAGAGGTATACAATCTAAAAAACTATTCTAATGAACGACAATTTCCTCGTACAACTCGTCCAAAGACAAGTACCAGCATCTTTTGACCGATGAAAATTGTTTTCATTAGAAATTAGGCGTCGACATATGGCAATGCTGCTAAGCCAGGATCGGGCATTTCAAAAAGGGCCTTGAAAGGGGAAAATTACAAGAATACACAACTACAAAATGCTCTGAAAACTACCATTCAAAGATGCAATTTTGAATTTGAATCACCAGGGCTTTGCCAGTTACGAACCGAGGTAACAAAACGATTGGAAATTTGGGGAAACTAAATCCCAAGTAATAACGTTTTGTATCCATAAAAATGGTATTTTTTAAGAACAGTTATCTCTTTTCTTCTTGTGCTGCTTATTGTAATCAAAACATTTGATTGCTTTTGTAAGATCACTGCTTCTACCAGCAGCTATAGAAATAATTGGAAGGTGGCTGAAATACAACATGTCTCCCATCAATATTTATCTGCTTGGCATTTCCAAAATATTCTAGTTTATAAATTTTAGTAGCAGACATGGAATTGTTCTTCTATCTAATTTTTATTCTACATCAACATGGCACAGATTTTTTGAAACAATTTGCTAACCTGATAATAATTCTCATTCATAGCTAATGAAATAAAATAAAATCACAATGCAAATGATGAACTTATCTCTGCCCTTGAATTGTCCTATGTGATGAGTATCACGGAAATATTTCAGATAAATTGTAGAACATAAAAATCAGCTAACCCAAAATATCCCAAATTATGCATAGAAAAATGACTTAACAATTACTTATCTTAAGTTTTTTGTCTTGGTTCTCTGATTCGTACTTTTTAGGCTTTTTCATGGTATTTCATCGCTTTTCACTTTTTTGTTTCTTAAATATCCTAACAGGATCATCAATATTCTCAAAATTCATACTTACAAGGAGAGACTCTCACTTTTGTCCGGGGATTTTGATGAAATTTTTTGCAGTGGTGCAGGAAGTAGAGTAATGAAAAAGTGTAACGGCGTTCGTCTGAATGGGCCTTAGTTTCGCTGCAATAAATAATTGAAAATTGATAACCAGAGTATAGGCAACCACGCAATACACGTCCATGCTAGCCGAGTATGCATGAAAGAATGCAAGCTCCTTTTACGTTCTTAGGATAGTCGTTAACTACCTTCAATGGAAAAATATCGCTTACGAAGGTTACTTAACAGGAATACAAATTGAGCATACTATTTATTATTATTAATAAGTCAAGAGTAAGTATCAAGGAAAGAATTAAACGAACGAATAGAAAATTTTAATGACAAATATACCAGAGAACATCGCGTTCTTACATGCATACTCCACTAGCATGGACGTGTATTGCGGGGTTGCCTATACTCCGGTTATCAATTTTCAATTATTTATTGCAGCGAAACTAAGGCCCATTCAGACGAACGCCATTACACTTTTTCATTACTCTACTTACTGCACCACTGCCAAAAGTTTAATCAAAATCCCCGGACAAAAGTGAGAGTCTCTCCTTGTGAGTCATCGTGTATTCCCCTACATTATTTTACCCAAAATGCCATCCGATATTAGGTTCCCTTCAATTTTTTATTCGTCAAAAATTATTCCTAGATTATCTTCAACTTCAGATGGAATTTTGTGTCTCCCCTTTTCAACTTTGAAAATAAACTTGTAATAATGTACAGCGTACAATATGCTGCAGTGCATAAAACCGTTAACAAATAAAAAGAGAATAAGGCAAAAAAAGTCATCTCTGAACGTCCTCTGTGGTTTTCAGGGTATTTAAAAATGCTGGTACTTGTCTTTAGGCAAGTTGTATGATGAAGATAACAAATTGTCGTCCATTTGAATAGTTTATAACTTTTTAAATTGTACACCACATAGCCCTGTTGTGAGAGCCCAAGGGAGATCCAAAGGAGACACCACAGAAAACTACCATTAACCCTGTACGTAGATATTTAATAATATACGAGGGTAACGTAAATGCCTTAAATGAAATTAATAGCATATAAATAAAAATGTAATAATCACAGTCGATTGCCAGCCTAAGAAAGCAACATTTAATTATACAGGTGAGTCGCATTGGAGGAAAGGTGCGGGAGGGAACATGGAAGACTTTGAAAAAGCGCCATGCTCTGCACCTTATACGTGATTGCTTACGGAATTTGCCGACAGAAGATTCAACTCTTTCGAGTTACTATCGAAAAATAGCATACATTCTAAGAAATGGCGAAGAAAACTATTTGGAAGAGGAGATGTCCTATCTGAGAACATTTCCTATTTTAAAAACCTTCCAAAATTTAAACGTATTTACAAGGTTGGATGCTAAAGCAATAGTAATGGCGCTCGTAAGAAAAAACTACGGAGACTGGAGAAGAACTCTTCCTAACTAACTGATACTTTCATCCTACGCTGAATAGTAAAATTAGTCCATTATTATTAAGGAAGACATAAAACGATGAATTTGAATATTCTTCTTTTTAGTCAGCTAAGAAATGCACATAAATGTCAACTTATAGATTTTACTACACTACTTATTCGTAAGCCAACTGAAACTCTTCTCCAACATTTGATAACTGTAATTTAAAATTATTAAAAACACATTTATCATGTGTGTCATGACGTTGATTTGGATTTATTTCAATTGCAGCAAATATTATTCCTTGGGAAGGTATTCTTAGTCACTTCAGCATTTTTATTAGATGCTAGATGAAAATATCCTTAGGCAGTTAAAAATATTTGTGCAAAAGAGAATCTAACATTTCTCATCTTTGAATAGTTCAAAGGGGCAGGCAATTGTAAATGAAAATGTTCAATCTTTTCAAAGTTCTCGTACATAGGACCGAAATTTATAATCAACAATAAGTATAGGAAAGGAAATCTTATGAAACCTTCTCAACTGTGCCTGATTTTCCCTTGTATTCTTACGATAGAAAATATGTCTTAGGTCATCTCAAATTGATCCTAAGATTTCATATTTCTATCTAGTCGTGAAATTTAAGCTCCAAAAAGTTCTTCAATGTATGGGAGTTACTGATATCGCATAAATAAATACATAAATGTATAACAAATGCGTTCTTATACGATAATTAACGTTTGTATATATTTATATATTTATTTATCCGATGTCAGTAACTCGCACGAGAAATAAATGGAAGAAATTCTTGAACGTTGAATCCCGACGAAACGCATTTCATTGAGTGTCATATTAAGGGGGGTCCGAGAAAAATCCTCGCCTCCAAAAATAAGTTCCTCTTTTTGCCGCTTTCGAGGGGAAGTGTCTTCCCCTAGCAAAAGGTGGAATGGGTGAGCATAGTAAAGAAAGTGGTTGGGGGTACTCAACCAAGCGTCCAGGTGTTCGGTTATCGAAAGAAGATCTCCCATGCTTTTGTTTTTGCTAATATTGAGATGGGCATTGAGGGCGAGAGGAACGAAAGCGAGATTTGGTGTACGCCTCAAAAGGAAAGCAGGAATACTAGTTGCTCGAGGTGCAACGTGGAAGTTCGCCTATAAAAATATGCAATGTTATTCATTTTCTAGTGAATCACCCCGTCAAAATCACAAGGGCTAGATTAAACTTATAAAACATGCATAAATATCTGTTCTTCTTTATTAAAAAACATTTCTCTCAAATTTTAAATAAAAATAATGAACTTTCCGCTTTCATAAATAGACTATAACTGAAACTACAAAAATATTTTCCCTTTTCCTAAAAATCCATGAGGCACTCGCTGAATAACCTTAGCCAATGAGCGGATGCGCATGTGTGTTTGTGAGGCGCGGGAGTGCCATAAACCGTACTTTACTCCAAACCCTGACGCAAGGGTCGGTAAAAATTTCCAGATGTGAAGATTTCACAAAGTAACTTCTGTCAACCGTATTTTCCACCAGTATGGAGAGTGAAAACATCATTATAATTTTTTCACGGTTAAAATTAAAATGCAGACACATTTTAACTGAATGATAAACTTTCCTTAATTCTACGTCCTTTGTGAGAGGTATAAAATTCCTTTCTTACCTTTGTTTCACATCATGAAGGCACCATTAAAAATGCATTGGCCCGTGTATTTTAAAGGGGAGAAATTTTGGCGCGGTTGCGACATGTCCGTAAAAACATTAACTTCGTCAATGCTCCTTCAAAAATTTTCAGTATACTGTCAAAGTGATTCCTCACATAATATGGTTACTAATTTAAGGTAAATTGAAGAAATAAATGCAAGGAAAAAGAAATAGTAACATTTCTAAGAAAAGCGGGGTTTTTTTCCGCTTCCATTCCAACGAGTGCCATTAATTCCCTAATTCAAGTAACAGAATGAAAACGCGCCAGATTCTGTATAAAATCAACTCCTTTTCCATGGTATCATTACTTTTACATGAAATATACATCTAATCAAATTATCAACAGAAATACATGACAAAGTCGTGTGTTTTTGGCAAAATGCATTGAAAAAAGTAGTCTGCTGGCAGTTTTCGTTCATTAAGCCTAAGAAAAAACTTCCAGCGGGAAAGTTTCCGATAAAATAATGAATTTATTTTCTAATCGAACAATCATCCTTTCAGTTGTCTAACAACAGCGGGAAAGCGATTTTTCTTTCAGCGCTGACGCGTTTCGCGGCGCTGTCCGCGAGCATTCGGGCGGGTGTCTCTACGATGCGCTAAATCCTATTGTCCGTGCTTAGGAACGAAAATATCATCACGCCCATGCAACTTAAGTTGCTTGTGGGAAACAGCGGGTTAATGTAGGTAGAAAAATAAAAATATTCGACTATGTTTATGCGGTCCTCGAACACATCTGTTTCCAGCAGAGCACAGTTGTTCTTGCACTTGAAAGTGGAGCTTAGTTCCTTACACTTGAAACCATCTTAAGCCTCTACTACGTATCTTTTAGGGTAAGAAGGACAGGGTAGTAGTCAGTTTTGTGCGTTGCACGGTGTCCGACGGTTTCTGATCTTCTTGTGAATTTGGCCTTAGATTTGAGTTTCAGAAGAGTAATTATTGGTTCGGTTGGAGTGTAAATCGGCAATATTAACTATTGGTTGTCTGCGTGATATTTGCGAAAATGGAGAGTCGAAAAAAAGGGAAAATATTAAAAAGTAGCGAGAGACAGACAGTTTTATCAGTGCATAAATACTTTCATAAAATTTTCCCGGAAGAAAGCGAAAGGAATATTGCACAGAGAACGTGCGAAGCTACTAACATCAGCAGAAGAACTTTGTACAGAATTGAGAAAGAAAGTGCTATGGGAGAACTTCAGACTCCAAGAAAAGTGCGCAAAACTAGTGTTGTGTACTCTAGCAGTCGAGAAATGAAGTACGATCAGATGGTTAGGAGTGCTATTCGTCGTCATGTTCATTCTTTCTTTTTTAGAAACATTCCACCCACAATCAGATCTGTTTTAGAAGTAGTGAATAATGACGAGACACTTCCTAATTTTAAACGGATAACATTTTGGAGGCTGATTAAAGAAATTGGTTTTCTGTTCGAGAAAAGGAAGAATAAAGCCTTGCTTATAGAGAGGAGTGATATAATAGCAATGAGACATTCATATTTAAGAAAAATAAGAAAGTTTCGCCAAGAAGGCCGAGATATCATCTATGTGGACGAAACTTGGGTAAATGCAGGGCATACTGTGTCAAAAGTTTGGACAGATCCTAGCGTAAAGACGAAAAGACAAGCACTTTTAGCAGGCCTTTCTACTGGCTTGAAAGCACCAAGAGGTAGGGGATCTCGCTATGTAATTGTGCATGCAGGAAGTGCTCATGGTTTCGTAGAAAATTGCAAATTAGTTTTCGTAGCAAAAAAGAATTCAGGGGACTACCACGATGAAATGGACAGCAAAAGATTCGAGGAGTGGTTCAAAACCAAGTTGCTACCGAAAATTACGAGTGGTTCCGTAATTGTGATGGACAATGCTACGTATCATTCCTGAAGGAAAGAAAAAATCCCCACAACTTCGAGCAATAAGTCTGAGATGCAATCATGGCTTAACTCAAAAGGAATAGCTTTTCCCGAAAATAGCTTAAAGGTAAAACTCTTAGGTATAATAAACTCGATGCGAGACAAATTTAGTTTTTATGAGGTAGACGAGGCAGCCAAAGAAAATAACATAATCGTCTGTCGAACTCCACCTTATCATTGCGAACTAAATGCCATTGAATTGGTATGGAGTCAATTAAAGAGACACATAGCCTCACACAATGTGACCTTTTCGGCCAAAGACATGCTACCTTTAATTGACTCTGCATTTAACAACGTCTCAAGGGAGAACTGGGCCAATTATGATAAACATATACAGAAGATCGAGCAGGAAATGTGGAAGGCTGACGAGCTACAACCATGTAGAACCACTAATCATCAGGATGACAAATAGCAGCAGTTCGTCAGATAACCTAAGTAGCCAGTCTAGTACTGAGGAATATCTTTAAAGAATCATGGTTGCTATGAGCTTAAATAAAATGAAAATATGAACCTTAATCAAATAAAATAATTACTTGCATTATTTCAACATAAATATGTTTATATTCATCGACTAACATTACAATGAAATTTACATACTTTACTTAACATATTGTAGATAATTGTGTATAAGTTATTTTTCATCAAATATAAACCTCAAAATAATAAAGATTTCTCTTTCTTTGAGAAACCACTTTTGTTAAGGAAACTTTTATTCTATTGGTAAACAAATATATATAAAAGTAAATACATTGGTCAAAGAAATGTGACTTAGTCCTGATCAGTGCTTCTTCTCATCATACAAAAAATAAATCCATTACCCTTCCCCATAAACAATCACATGCAGTGCAAGGTGACAATATTCTACTACTGCTGATAAAGTTCAGAAACACACTGAATTAGTCAAATAGCAACATAATCACAAATATCATAAAGTTCACCCCAAATCCCTCTTTTGTATTTTAAGTCAGTTGTTCAACTAAGATGCATTCAATATTCATAAAAATGGTATAATGGTTACGTAATTAAATAAAGAGATATTGAAATATTTTCTCAAACAAATGTTAGAGTGGGCATCATTAAGTCACATTGCATTGCGAGGAAAGCACAAGATACAACATGAAATCCTTGAAGTACTTACAGTACAATCGCGAATACATGATCAATAAATATATAATTGTATCCTCTATCAGAGTTGTCTGAACATCAAAGTGAAAACATTCTATGTATGATGATGATGAGAATTTTCTGATTTTTGACATAGAATGATTTTCATAGTAATATGGAAAAGAAGATACGCTTGGGCTCTAATTAGAGCTGCTTTAGGGCGGAAAATATACTTTTTAACAAAAAAGAAATGCGGCTCACCACCGTTAGGACTTCTATTTTTGTATATAGAACCACGTCCTCCTGATGTTCTGCATGAATCTCTACCTTTTCGTTTCGCAGAGTCTCTCGCAGTTCCTGAAGTCTCTTCTTCGCTAATCGGTGGTCCAACTCCGTGTCTTTTCCTTCTGAAGTATCTCGCCAAGAAGCCTAGCAATGCTAATCCAACAGTCATTGAAACTACAGTCACCTGTTAAATTAATATGAGGGACCAAAAATCAATGAGAAGATATTGAAACTATCGACAAATGATAAGAATAGAACATGCGTTTTATACAAAAAAGCACTGCATTACTTATAAAAATTCTTGCGAGTGCAAGAATAACTTTAGAGAATTGATTTAAATAACGTAAAAGAAAAAATTGCAAACAATATGGGAATTCCCGGATTATAATCAACTTATCCGGGAATAAATTAACTTCCCTACCTTTTGTGGAACAGACAACTGGATATTCTTCGGTAACTGGAAATTCCTCATTGCTGGAAGCCGAAGGAGTTGGGCATTAAGCCCTATACCTTGATATATTTCCGAAATCATGTAATTCGAACAAATATTAGTCCATAGGCATATGAAACATCATAATTTAGTGGACGGTATTAAGAATACCTAACCTAGCACACTGCATTTATAGGTATGTTTCACAAAATCCTAGCTATGAGACTGGGCTGATTTTATTTGCCCTTAAATTAGATGAAATTCCATGGATCGTGAATGTAATAATCATAGGGAATATCCATTCATGTATGTTCACCCCTAGCAAGGGTTCACGTTCATAAATTTTTCAGCGCTCATTTGTCACTATTTTACCGGTATTTCAATTCGAGGAGGGGGCGACAGCACATTAGGATAATTGAAATGATAACTCGCCTTAGCCAAACCCCAGATGACGTTAAGGTCGTCTGCTTGGCCGAAACACACCTGTCTCTTCTATATCTTCGTATATATCGTATTTTTAAAAGTTTGACAAGGGATTTGATACAAGGAATTTAATATCAAATAATTTCAATAAGGTTGTTGTGTATGCCGTAAATGTGTTAATGGCCAACTAATGGGTAAAATATCATGTCAGTCATTGAGTAGAGGTCCTCCAAGCAATGACAGAGTGGTGCTACTGGAATTGCTTAACTGTAAATATGGATAAAACTTGCTTTTCCTTACTTCATTATGGAAACATATAGTGTATGTCCATTAGTAATGTGTAGTATGTGTGTGTCAATTAGTAACATGAATCTGACAACTGATAAATTGAGGGTCTAGACCTTGATCCTCAGTTGAAATGGTCAGTGCATTATATGTTTGTAAAAATACTTTATTCTATATTCTTAATTTGTTATGAAGCATTCTCTTAGTATTATTGATCTAAAAGATGTCTACTTCTCAGTTTATTCCCATGTTTGTCATGGGATAGGCATTTCCTCTCAAATTATTAATACTATTGAAATTTAGAGAAAATGTTTAGAATTATTTGTAATGCTCCCTACAGAGCTTAATGTAGACCTCTTTTCAAGAAAATAGGTATTTTAATTTTTCTCTCTAGCATCGTTTTTAAAAATATGCTTTTTACCAGGGAAAACATTGACATTAGAAAAGATAATTATTATCATCACCACTTCATTAGAAGAATCAATGATCTCCATACCCTTCAACAAAATTTAAATATTTTTTATCGCAAGGGTAAAGTAAGTGGTATTGAATTTTATAATGCTTCACGAGCATCAATTAAGAATAATTATATCTTTGTATGCCATCAGTGCATCACCCATCCCTCTTGACAAATGCCTTTATGATCTATATGTGTTTTTATTGAACTAGTTCACCTTCCTTTTTTAGCCTCAGTATATCTATCTTGGCATTTTTTGTATCTTTTTCTTTATGTTTTGAGGTGTCTTATATATTACTGCATAATTTCCACTGACAAAATAAATGATTATTACTATCATGTTCTTAAATGAGAAATTCTCTAAAACATTTCATTAAACAACAAGAAATTCTTAACATAAATATCACAACATCTTGATTTAGAACAAAAATTTATTTGATAGATGGATATAAACTTTGCAACAACTTCTTCGCCTTTTCAAATCACGTTGCATAAAAATTACTGAAAACATCAGTAATGTAGATGAGGCACATCAATAGCTGATTCAGAACCACCTTCATCTGAAGTGTATTTCTGAGAATAGAAAATAGTTGCATAATTTATGCAAATTTTCATCAGTTTACTAATTCATTTCCTATTGAACAACTGCTACTCAAATGAGTATATAACATTCATCATGAAAGGAAGCTATCCAATTTTGGAAAAAAATCCAAATTATTATTAACAAACAGACAACCAGTTTCAATGTAAAAGCATCCTCATCAGGTTAGATATAACAAACAGGAAAACACACTCAAATATCCTTAAATATACAAAGATAGAAAGCAAAAATATGAAAGGAAAGAGAATAAGCTAAGGAAAATGAATAATCAGGTCTTCCAAAGGAAAAAACTGGATAATGTATGAAGAGAAATGGTACAGGTAATTAGGGAAGTAGTAGAAGTGGATGAAACAACATGGGAGAGAGCTAAAAATTGGTTATGTCATTCATGTTTAGTTGTGAAAAAAGGGATAAATGGGGAAATCAAAGATATCAAAGTGATATATGGATGGGGAAAATCAAAGAAGTATACAATGGATAACTAATGGGGAATAAAAGCAAAATCATCTAATCATACAACCAAAAAAATTCCATTTTACATTTTATATGAATATTTAATAAAGCCCATGGTGTGACATCACTATGTGGCCTAAGGCAGCGGTGTTCACCATGGGTGACACATCGCATCAACTTCCATGACTGGTGTCCATAGTAAAGGAAATGCATTTCTTTTGTAAAAGAATTTCTGCTTCATTTGTAATAGTTATTCCAGTATCCAACTGACCATTCATAATCAGGGATATCCAACTGACCATAACCTTTTTGCCACAACCTTTCTAAATACTTGGGGTACCCAATCCTTCAAAGAGCTCGAAAAGCTGCTGCTCATTCAGACCATAGTGTGTTGCAGCAATCATGATGACCACTGTACATGAATAGGATAATGCCAATTTTAGATGTTTAGAAATATTATATTGAGGATTGTGGTATTTTTCGGAACTCAGCTACCCATACTGCCAAAATGTGTTCCTTTATTTTCCTGAAGAAACTTTATTTATAAGACACCAGATTTACAACCAAAAAGAAAACAATACCTAAATTTCTACATAGTTTTCCTAATTACAATACGGAAACAGAATTATCTACACACATATCCCTGTTAAACTTATGCAGCTAATAGGACATATATTTCCTTAATAGAAAAGATATTTTGGAAACACAAACTAAAGTAAAAGATACGACAATTAGAAACAATAGATATTTAAGTGACTCACACAGCACCCAAAACACAAGCAAATCCTTCTTTTCCATCACCTTAAGGTTAATTATAGTATTATGTCAGAGGAATTTAAAGAGCAATTGACAGGGAATAACATTTATTGTACCCTTCTTAGACATGGTAAAATATTGACGACAACAAATAGAAGACTTGGCAACAACATTTACGTATACCAACTATCCAAACATATACAAAGTAAAATATTCAGATATATATCAAAAACAAAATGTAATTTTAGATGCAAATCTAACCAATTAAAAAAAAATAACTTTCATCAATCCTTTACAAGAGGGATGAAAATGTCAATCATATGATGAGAAGATTATGATTATTATGAATAATTGCATCAATCATTATTCTCTTTCTTGCTTTTGATTACGATATTGCAAGGGTATAAGAATCTACAAGAATATCACTCATAATTAGCAAAAATACATCAATAAGTACAAATATTACAGTTGTCAATGAATTTCACTTAATGGAAAATAATGTATAATGTAATCAAACTAATAAATTCACAAGATTTCTAGCAATTCTTGCTGGCTGCTCCAGCTGAGGTATTAAGACTTCTGTTAGATGGATTAAATGTATGAAAAATGCACCTTTTGGTCAAAAATCAAGAACAAATTTGAATCCTTGAGGTAGATGTTGGTATTGTTAACTTTTGAGTCAATTGGGTCATGTTTGTTGAGGTAAATAAATAGTTTTCTCTCATCAGACTGTGATAATAATTCTCAGACTAAAATTCATTGAAATAGTTTTCGCAAGTAATATTATAGTCTCCATAAACAAAGGCCTTGACACTGTATGTAACCATATCAGGTAAAAAAAACCAGCCACTTTACATCTTTTGGGAGCAGAACAACAACCACAGAAACATTGCAGAATTTGGAGGTTTGTGTCACACTTTAGAGCTGCTTTAATTTTATTCACTTTCTTTTAATCAAAATGCATGCAACCCAGTGCAACCATTTGTGTGAAATTTTCACACAGGACAACTAGCCTACGGTAAAAGAATATTCACTGAAATTTTGTTTGGAGTTATTTATATGATTAGCCTATGTAAATGGGCTTCCTGGCTGAGAATACAAAAGGTTTAGAAGGCATGATTTGAGATTATAAAGTATAATTAAGTTCAGAGATTAACGAAAACAAACCGGTCGAGATTATTCTTCAAAATATGACCATCTCATACATGAGGAAGAGAAGTACAATTAGATATGCCAGCAATGAAGGGCCAAGTTTCAATACCAATTGATAATATTAATAATTATCGATGAATAAAACGTTCTTCCTATTTCTCCAAAAATGCACGATATATTGGATGAAAATTAACCTTGGAGGAATAAATTACCAGTACAAGAATGGGCTGCAGCTCCATTTTCTAATAGGATTATTGGTAGCTTCAGAGTCATGAAAGATTTTCTGGGATTGAAAGTCATAATTATCCAAGACCTACCACGGTGAAATGTTATTGTTTACCTTCTACATTGACAGTCCTTTGTGTTTCATAGACACCCATTATAGCTTACGTATAATTTTTATTCATTGATCACTTGCTATGTAAGGGAAAAGTGACAAGGAAGCAGTTGAAACTGAGATTCATAAAAGAAAACTTTTATTCACTTTTATTCATTTAAATCTCATTTCTTTTTAAAGATTTTCTGCTCTTCAATTTAATATTAATACTTTCTCAAACATATATGTGGCTTTGTTCCTACATGAAGTTAATTTATTATTTTTCTCTATGAATATATTTTTCAAAAAATTATTTCATTTCCTAAAACTGGACATTTATTAACTTTAGGAAACATTATGTATTGATTATTTTCTTGCATTAGCATTCCAAATAGAGATTTTGTTAAATGAATGTAAAAGTTCCAACATAATAAGCAAATATGATTCAAAATTATAATAAGTATAGTCAGAGTAAGTATAGTGTATGTAGAAGAGGATAGTAAAGTCCAGTCCAAATGGGTTGATTTTACAAAAACCACAAACAGCCAAAATGAATAGATCTAATATTGAGTGGGAAGGATTCAAGAAAGACAAATATTGGAGTGATTCCCAGAAAAAGTAATTTATTGATATAATGGGTGGGATGGATACATTACAAAATTTAATCATTAATATGTTGATAATTTTCTCAGTTTTTCTATCTAACTGGCTTCAAATTTGTTATTACAAGATATTTGCTATATGCGGCAAGTTGTATAATTATACCTGTTAATTGTAGTAAACAGAAAAAAAATAATGCCTCAGTTGATGGGGACTGGAAAGAAGAAAAATTTTAGCAGTAAGTAATTATAAAATATGAGGAATATCTGTGTTAAACTGAGTAAATGCCTCCTTTTTGTACACAGGAGTGAATTTATAATTAGACACAATCTGAGGGCCTCAATAACACAGTGTTTATGAAGTACAATATGTTCATTGGTTCTTGTTTTTCACTTTAGGGGAAAAAATATATAGCATAAGTCTACATTATCTGTCTGCAGAACATATCTATTATATATAGCTTAACATAAATAACTCCCCTATATTCGTGTATTCATCATTCATAATAATTTATGGAAATACTACTTATAATTCATATTGTTTATTCTTGCCATAGTGAAGTAACTGCATTGAGGCAGTTATTTTATTGACAAAATCGAATTTTGAATCTCATAATTGATTTTGCGGTCCCTATAATTCTGTCCCTGCTTATAAAAGCTGTGTTTCTTTCTTATCATCATAAGAAATGTGATTTATTAGTTTGGTAAATTCACATTCAGGAATTTTAACAAGTCTTAAAGCAATCTTACAATTACATGTTAGAATGCATGCTTTCAAAATTATGAAAGCTATGTAGATATTTAGGTATTGTTTTCTTTTTGGTTGTAAATCTGGTGTCTTATAAATAAAGTTTCTTCAGGAAAATAAAGGAACACATTTTGGCAGTATGGGTAGCTGAGTTCCGAAAAATACCACAATCCTCAATATAATATTTCTAAACATCTAAAATTGGCATTATCCTATTCATGTACAGTGGTCATCATGATTGCTGCAACACACTATGGTCTGAATGAGCAGCAGCTTTTCGAGCTCTTTGAAGGATTGGGTACCCCAAGTATTTAGAAAGGTTGTGGCAAAAAGGTTATGGTCAGTTGGATATCCCTGATTATGAATGGTCAGTTGGATACTGGAATAACTATTACAAATGTACAGTGGTCATCATGGTTTTTGCAACACAATATAACCTGAATGAGCGGCAACTTGTAGGAATTTAGGTATTTGTAAATACTACTTTTTCTTCACGGAAGAAATTACTACGAACAGTCTTACATTCCGAAACATAGCATTACTTTTTCTCCATCGCTGAGATAATACTTATTCACAAGCCGATAACCACTTCACTTGTCTAAAAGGATCTCAAAGGATTAACTACTACTTGCAGCAGGAGTTCTGTGTACCCTGATACGCTATTATTTCCTAGAAGTCCATTAAGATAACCGTGTTAAGCTTTACACATTTTTAGCCATCGCGGTACGATAAGGTACAAAGAGGGAGGAGAAGGAGATTCAGGAGATTGTAGCAGTAAATAGTTCTTGGGCTAAAGCATAGATGGCTCTGAACCAGGGGGGGTGCAAAATTCTATCCCTGACCCATAGAGAGATTTGTAACACAGTGATCCACGGGCACTCCGTCTAGGTGGTGCTTATGTCGCTCTCCCGACGTAACTATTCCTTGCAATTAGAGGATTATGTTAAAATGTTTTTATTGAAAATAAATGAATAACAAACGCAATATACGCGTATTACTTATTCCGTGTAAAAAAATAAAAATATTCAAGTTAGTAGTTAGTGAAAAAAATATTTTGAGAAACCACGGCTTTGGCTGCATAACCCACTCAAAGAAACCCAACCCACTGAATTAAATCGCACAGAAAATACTTATAGTTGCATCGAGTTCACCTTCATACGGTAAGTAACTGAAAGAAAAGAAAGAGTACGCCAAAAAATATGCTGTAATTACAAAATTTTATTGATATACATTCTGTTAATACATTTTTGAACTACAAATGACAATGAAAAAAGTTTTTAATAAATAAATAAGGCCTAAATCTGAACATGGTAAAGAGAAGTAAAACGATTAATTAAATTAAAAGTAAGATCCAAGATTCAGTGAGAAAATTAAATAAATAAATTAACGCTAAGTATTAAAAATGAATGCTTTTAGATAGAGGAATTTGCTGACCCTTTGTTACCGTTCGCCCGTCGTCCCTTTGAATAGAGAAGGCACGCGTTGGACGACCCGCGTGTGCCAATTGCGAGATGTTCCCGAAAGCAAGTGCCATAAAATTTTGAGGCAAGGAGACGGAAATGGCCTTGAAGATTAGGGATTTGCTATAAATTGAAAGTTGCCAAGAAACGCTGTAAGTAAACCAAGTTTGATCGAAAACATTCAGAAACATTATCTACTTAATGCAATAAGCTTTTAGTGGATATCAACCATAGGGTCGAAATACCACTGGTCTGCACAGAATTATATCTTAATTCGTGACGAATTTAAGTTACCTGGAACATCCTCATAAACTGTTGTGTTTATCGGTGTTGCGGAAAATTGCGAGTATCTACCTTTCTGTGTGATTACAATTCGTTTGTTGAATCCAGGTAGTAAACCTTTCTGGGAATTCGAGCCTGTTAAGACGAAACCGACGACACTTTCCAATTCATTTTTTGCAGGGAAAATTGTCCGACAAAAATTATTCGTGAGGAACTACATTATATTATAAATTAAAATCATTCCGTAATCGTCAACAAAATCAAAATTAAAAGCAGAGACACATTAAACGACCTATACTCAACTACGCAGACAGAGGATACCTACGCCCACCATTCAACGTTTCAAACAACAAGGATTTACGCACTGACTTACAATTCAGAATTTGTCGGAAAATAAAATATCACTCTTATCGTATAAGTTACACTAATGTTACACCCGTTCACGCAGCAAATTACCGGATAACTTATCCTTTGATTCCGATATTTTGTTTCAGGACGAAAGCGCACACAGAAGCACAGAACGCACAGAGATTACGGTAACCATTTCAAAATATTTCCGGGAATCTCCAACGGTGAGGGAGAAACACTGTTGCCAATGTAAAATATTTTGAGAAAGCACGGCCATGTCTGCCACTCAACGAAATTAAAAATGGGTGGTCTAGTGCTGCCATCTCTGCCTTCTGGAATGTCCTCAGGTAACGACCAGATTAAACAAATGACTGTGCTTGAACTAAGGAAACGATTCTCCCATTCTTTGATTCTCGGTCCCAGCTGTTTATGATCGTCAAGTTATCGCGTGTGTTGTTGCCGGTGTTAAATCGACCAGGCCGAAAGAGCTGGCCGAGTAACTTCTTAGAAAAAATTTAATTGAATTTTTCCGTACGTTCGTGTTCTTAAAAAATGAACAAGGACTCGAAATCGCTTTCGGATAAGATAAGTGAACTTATTAATCCTAATCCAGTGTGGGAAGATCCAGAAAATGATTATTCAGGTGAATCTAAATGTATTAATGAAGCCTCTAGAGCAAGCGTACCATCATTCGCTTACTAATTCAGAAATAAAATAATTATTATTTCCAGCTCAAGGTAAGCTTTTATTTCTGGTTTATAATCAAGATTTTCTTGTGTGCTATTTTAGAAACTACTGCGAAGCTGGTAGGAAGAAGTAGCGAATTCTTAGAGGATGCGATACAAAAGCAGAGCATACACAAAAGCACATTGAAACTTTCCAAATGTGTTTTATTAGACGAAAGCGATAAAAAATACGTGGGGAAGAAGGTATCCCGCAGAAGTTACGAAAAATTGTCTTCTAATCCGTATGCATTTACTAACAATGGCGATGCTTCTTCAGAAGATGAAAACACGAGATCAAAGTTATTGAGGTACACAAAGAACTATATATTATAGCTAAATATATTAAGTTAATTAATATGGCAAAATCCAAGGGATTTTGTGAAGATTAATAAACTAATTCTTGTGTTATACGGAATGCCTTCAGTGTATGGTATACTAATTTGGCGTACATATAAGCCATAAATTCTAAATCCTGGAATCGTTTTAAAAAATTGCTCGGAGATATATTTTTGCGATAAAATATAATCATTATCCCAAATGAATTATGTATAAGAATATTCCTAGCCAAAAAATGTAAGTCTTTTACTTACATTTTTCACTTACACTTACAAATCATTTGATTGTACAGTATGAAATGGAGCGATTGCATTACTAACATAAGTGCCCTTTTTCAGTGAGGTATCAGCTTCAGAAGAAAGTGGGAGTGATGAAGAAGATTCAGTTGCTAGTTCATCTTCTGAAGAAAATGCTGAATCTTTCGTTGGGAGGTCGGAAAACGAAAGAATTAAAAGCATCAGTTTTTCTGATGAAATAGAGAAAGCAAATGCTGTAAGGAGTCAAATAAGTAAGTGGTGTGGTTTTGGAATGACAGAGTGCTTTGTTTACATAGCAATTTTATAGGATGTGGCTTTGATTTGGCAAAATTATTTGATGGGGAAGTATGTTTGTTTTCTCCTAGCTGAAGTCTCAAATACGAATCATGGCAATGTTCAATATGGAAGTCCTACCAAAAGAAAAAATTAACACTTTGAAGTATTCTTTCCAAAAAAAATCCGATTTTTCCTTAATATAAACCATACTTGAGATCATCAGCCAGATGGACAGATTTGTTGGTTGATACTACTGATCTACTAAATTACTAAGTAATGAATGTAACCTAATTAATATTTTGATAATATTATTATTATTGAGAATAATGTAAAGAAAATTGAATGATGATTTTCATTCAATTTTCTATACACGAAAGGAGAAAGGAAACTATTTAATTCTAGGATACTCATAGGGTATAATTGCCTCAAAATACTCCTTGCAGTAAGTGAGTATAGAAATGACAGTCTAAAGCACTCGCATCTATTTCCTGGAATTCATTAAAGTGAATGATTGCCATCTTTATAGGTGCATAATTTGTCTCTGGGTACTTTTCTTTTAACACTGTCCAATTGGGTTTGCAAGTGCTTTCTGTTTACAGAGAAATATGAAACAGATTCAGTCGTAAGTGCTTTCAAGAAATTATGAATGCTGTCGTTGTAAAAGCCTTTTCTTAATCCTCAATTTTTCTATTAACAACTGATAGTTGACATTATCAGTGACTTTTTATCATTGTCCATTAACTATCTGAAAATATAAATTCAGAGTGATTTATGGAAATATCAGCTGCAATACGGGGAGAGGAATTTTAAATCCCTTGGTCTAAGAAATGGTTAATAATCTTTAGCAATGCTGTAGTTATTTATTCTCCCTATTTTTCCCTCTCCTTTCTTCCTTCACAATTCTCCATTCCATTTGAGTTGTTTTTCTTCCATTACTTTCTCCAGTCGTTTCTGTTTTACTTCTTACCATCTCAACCCTTATTTTGTTTATCTCTCATCTCAATGGCCAGAATTTTCTAGCATGTTTATCTTGCCAGGGTATGCTTTCCATTCCATATACTTGAGAGGGTACTAGTATAGACTAGTATAGCATTTTAGCTTTAATCCTTCTTTCCCATTACCGAACTGGTAATACATAGCAGTCTCTTCCTGTTTTAGATTTCTCCATCTTTGGGAATAATCCTACTTGTTCCAGTTCCTCCTTTCTATGTTAGATTGACATGTTATTGTTTTTTTATTTTGTTATTCACATAACTTTCCTTTATATTTATTTCCGTATTCTTCCTGGTAACTTCTCTCCTTTCTGTCACAAATCTTTGTGATGTTTCTGCGACAAGCATTGACATATAACATTGTCTGAAAGATTCAAATTCAAAAATCCTATCTGTGCTCTTGGCTTACAAATTTTAGTTAAATCATCCATGAGATCAAGAAAGAGTAGCAGACTAAGGCCTTGTTTTATTCTATCTTTCTCATCAAATTCTTTAGCCAGATTATTATTTATTACTCCCTTCACCCAATTATGTACTCTCTTTTTGTGATGAGATGACTTTTTTCTTTACCAAGACACATTTCAGGACACTGAATCAAATGCTGTCCTCAAGTCAGAGTCTCTTATCTTTGTCTTCCCATTCATGTCAAAATGTGGTCTTGCTTACCAGGTCTGAAACCTGATTGCTTCCTAAAGATTTTCAGTTATCTTTCTTTACTTTTTCTCTTGTGTATAATTTTTAAATAGATGATGAAAGGCATAATGCTATGTAATTTTTGCATTCCTTGTTATTTCTCTTTTTTAAACTGATGCTATAACATGGAATTTGATGGCATAAAGGCATATTTAAGATGGCAGTAGAAAAAGCAGTAAAGGGAAGAGAGGAAGAAAGAGAACAAAGCTTTTGGATGAAGTGGGGGATATGCTGAACTAAAGGCCTTGGGAAGAAAATTATTTTAAATAGAATGATTCCAAGGACCTGCCACTCAGCAGAAAATTCATGATGATGATGACAATAATATGAGTCTCTCTCAAAGACTTTCATAATAGTTTGTAGCATATTTTTCCCTCCAAATGTTATGAACCGTGGTGCTATTTCATCAAATTCTGCTTCTTTACCACCAATCCAGATCACTTCTTCTTATCATAAATACTTCATTTTCTCCTTCATATTTATGTTCATCTAGTTTGTCTCACCAAACATTTACTTATAACATGTTTCCATTCTTCCAAGATTCCTTTCTGACTGTGACCAGTATATTCTCCTCATTCTTTTACATGGCTTCCCTTTCAGTTTTTTAGCCATATTCAGTAATTGTTTTCTGCAAAATTTTGCTGTTTCATTTCGAAATTTTCCTATGACATTTTTTTTCACCTGTTTTACTTCTATCTTACAGTTTTTTTGGTTTTTGTATCCTCTCTTCTGCTTTAGTGCTCAAATTCTTTTTTCTCCTTCACTTCCTCCATCCATCTGTTTGTTCACTTGCATTTAGTGTTCTTCTTAACTTTCTCATTCACTTCAACTGCTGTTTCAAACATGATGTTCTTAAATTTCTTTTCCAATTCATTAATTCTAGTATCTTCAGTAATTTCAAGTTCAGTTTTTTTAAGGTTCTGTGTATTTCTTCTAATTTTTGTATCCGATAATTTTTTCAATTCAATTTTCTCATCTTATTCTATTTTCTTTCTTAGTCTAAGCAATCAGAAGTCTTTTCATTTTGCTGTCTTATCTTCAATTCTCTCCTTAAGCAGCTCTTCAATTGCAAAAAACCTACTTAGTTAAGGGTTAATAAGACTTGTCTGTAAAATCTAAGGAGCTCAGATAAACATTGTGTATTTTATGGAATTTTAAAGCTTAGGTCTAAAAATAAGCTGTCATATTACATGAAATGTGGAATAAATTTGTTATAGGATTATGGGATAATTTGCTGGAGGTTCGTATCCAGCTACAGAAATGTTTAGTGGCATCTAATAAGCTTCCTCCATACTACAACTTTGAAGCCTTTTTGCCTGGATGTGAGTTCCGCAATCAGCTCACCATCACCAAACAAGAAGGCCAAACACTTCTTGACAACTTGCTCCAACTTCAGGTATGTGAATTTGTTTGTTCCTTTTGGTTTGCTATACTATGTTTGTCTGCCCTCATTATTCATTTTTTTGGTTCCAGGTGACAGGTAATTGATTTTTCCCCATCCACTATTTTATATGAATTTAACCATAAAATAGATTTTCTTGTTTCATTACAACATTTTTTTTCTTATTATGAACTATCACTACTTGCCTTGTGGATACCACTGTAGAGTTATTATATCCTTTGTTTCTTTACTCTTATTGTCCTGTATACATGACAGAGAGACATCATCCATAGAAAATGCAAGTACATATAAGTGGAGGCTAAAACCATAAACCAAGTTTCCAGTTATACTATTTTACCATTTCTGACCTTAAACTTGAGGGGACTTCCCCATTCACAGCACCTGACACACATTGGATAAGACTACTATAATACTGCATTTGTATTGGTAAAGAATTATATTATTTGCTGCATAATTTGTCAATATTACCTCTGAAATAATTTTTTGTTTTGCTGATAATATACAACTTTGAAACTAAACTCTTTGGTTAATATTAAAGTTACTGTAACCATTAACGTAATCCAACATATTTCAATACTCTCCTATAGTAGCAGACTAAAAATATTAATACATATTAACAGTAGAGTTTTGTTTACAAGTTATATATTAATAAAATCAACAAATGAAGCTATGTGGAACTCCATCATTGGAATTGAAGAGGAAATAAATAACTTAACAAAATTCCACTTTAGCCGATCGCTAAGTTGTATACTGTTAGAAAAATGCAACATTTTAATTTCCTAAGAAGTATTGACTATGCAACAAATAGCTCTTTAGCACATGACGGGGGTAACATATTGTGCAATGTATGCTGGGTCAGTTGGATTTGGGAGGAAGTGCCCCACTGAGATGGGCCAAAAAGGGTAAATTACTATTTAACTTTTACTATTTATAACTTTACTTTTACTATACTAACAATTGCTTGCTTTTATTTCTCAATTTAAGGATTATAAACTATATTAATGGAAGTTATAATTACTGGCCCACAAAGATGGGCCTTTAAATTTATGGATGAAGTTTCATTTCTACAGGTGAAGATTTTGTGTGTCTATTAAGGTTTTCTCTCTATGAAAACAGCACATTTACTTAAGATAAAATGCAACCACATTTATGAATTGGATAATATTAAAATCTCAAAATTATGGTGTCGGGGCTTTAAATTTTGGCCCTTTCAATGTGCAGTTCTTATCAAAGATTTTAATTTATTTTTTACAGACAATTCTTTTGCATTTAAATTCGGAAACAAGAAGCATTTCTTCTGGAATATCAAGGTATGTAGTCTCATAATTTCTGTGATTTGATAGGAATTTAAAACCAAAATACTTTAAAATGTTTGAATTTCCAAATTGAAGAGTGTACCTTAAAATGCATGCCATTTTATAAATATCTGGAATAACAGAATTCATTTGAATATTTATATTATTGTTACTGTATAATTCAAGTTATGGTAAATAATGTTTTTCTTTCTATTTTGTTAGCATGGAAATACATTACTCTGTGTTAAGGGGATTGGATACTTTTCTCAAATCCCTCATTTGACCTTTCTCTGTCTTATTTTGGCATTTTCACGCTGCCGAGCATTTCAGGGGAATATAGATTGAGTAGGATAGGAGAGGACTCTAACCCTTCCTCACATCTGGGGTAGGGAAACAGCAATAAAATTGAAGGCAGTTAATGACCTCCAGAAATTTTTGAAGTCTCTTTCCTTCTTGAAATTCACTTGCATATCTGAGCATAGCCAGGAGACACTGCGACCCAGGCAGTGGCAACGATGACAAGGTGCAGAAAATAAGTCACGTTTTTAGTGGAATGTGGCAAAGAATCTATTTATTAACAAACTCATGCACACTGAAGTGAAGATAATCAGCTATATAAACAAGTCTCTGGACAATACACTTATTTATTTATTCCATTGCTAATGGAATGATATAGAATCACAAAACATGATATTTTTAAAGAATTTTTGGTAAAAATATTTGTAAATGTAAATCTTGCATCAATTGTGATTAGTTATTGAATCACTTATTGATACACTACAAATAA
Organism: Pachydiplax longipennis; assembly: GCA_036926295.1. Classification (NCBI taxonomy): domain Eukaryota; kingdom Metazoa; phylum Arthropoda; class Insecta; order Odonata; family Libellulidae; genus Pachydiplax; species Pachydiplax longipennis. The sequence goes on along the minus strand of JAVFKF010000024.1, from coordinate 2,348,188 downwards.
TACTTACCACTTCAGTGCAAATGCAATCTATTTCATTAGATTTTAATATCTAATTATTAATTATATTCATATGAAATACATCTGTCAAATTTACAAACGCCATACCATATATTTTATACAATGTAGAAGGGTTTGTTTTTAGTTTGAAATCTGTTTAGAAAGTTATTTCACCTAAAAATAGATATCTTCTGTTAATAATGGAATCAAATCACATTCATCAAAAGAAAGGCCTACTTTAGAGCTTTTAAATGCAATACAATTAATGTTTAAGACACTTTGAGAAATTGGAGTTTGAATGATAGGTGGATTCTGCACCTTTTTGTGAAATTTGTCAGCCTGCCATTTCATTATAATTTGGACTATTGGTCTAGGAATTGGAGATTTCTATTATCTTTATCGATATTTTGACCGAATTTGAAGAAAATCTGAGTATGTCATGTTTTTTTCTTGTTCCTCAAGAGCAGTGGCAGAATATTCTTAAAATCCCATGATTTTGAGCTGTTACAGTGATTGTGTTACACTTACATTCTCATAAGATATTTCCATTCAAAGATAAAGAATGGCGCTGGACCCAGATTTATAGTTAATTTTCATACTCCCTTTCACAGCAGAGCAACACTTGAACGAAAATGATTGATTTTAAATGGTGTTTACTTATTTTTTTCTATGACTTGCTTACAGTTGTCTACATGAACAAACACTCAAGGTGTAGCTTCATCCTTCAAGTGACAAATAGTGAAAATGTAGATATTTTAATTTTATTAATTTCCACGTAGTGATTTCAGAACCGACTGTCCAAAAATGCATTTTCATGCAAGGTATCCAATCCTCTTAAAAGCTTGTATAATTGCAACAAACTAAGTGTAGCTATTGTGTTATAGAATGTCAAGTAAACTTTATTTAAAACCTTGTGTCATTGTGAGTAGGAGATTTTGGAAGGGTGAGGAACAAGGAGTGATAGAACTATATTAAGACGTAAAATTAAGCAATCAAGCTCCAGAATGCTGGCCACCAAGGCTGGAAATTGTATTTGATACATGTTCTAGAGCTACTGGATCCTAAGGTCCCTGGTTCAAATCCTGGCTGCTGAGTTGTGTGTTTCATTCATTGTTACTATTTCCCTTGGTTGAGCTCTGTAAAGCTTAGGAGGACTTCAGGGACAATAAGTGCAACAAACAATAATTAGAAATTATTATCGCAGAGTGGCAATATATGACATCAGAGGATGAGATTTCATCTAAGTAAATACAAAATCATTAGAATGAGAATAAGTTTGAAAACTAAAATTTCTGAATTCTTAATAGCAATAAAAATTAATAATGGCATAAGTCTCATCCTTACCGAATGACATGGGGCTGAGTCCCCATGACTTTCTCTAAATCAACATCTCCTCTAATTTAGTGCAGCTGGACACATCTGATTAGAATTTTTTATTATCTTTGTTGAAGTGGGTGTTTCCGGATTTTCATATTTAATCATCTCTGGAAGAGCACTTTTTATTCATGTTAATAGCACTAGTAATATATTGGTTGTGAAATCATTGTGTAAAAAAGTAAAATGCAGGACAAATCCTCACAGTTTTAGAGTCAACTTTTAAAGAGCTCACAATTAAACTCTGCTTAACAGACTATTTTTATAGTTTTACCATCTCCTGATTTAAAATTTTATCCTGAAGAAAGTTTTAGAGAATCAAGATTTTAACTTTTTCAACTCATTAATGGTGAATCTCAATAAAATCTTACTTCTTTTTGATAAGTCCTGTGAAAATCTTTCTTTTAATTCTGTTTTGATGGTTTGTAACAAAATTAATAGAGAGTTGGCTGTGGTGGTAAGAAGTAGAAACGGGGGATTAAGTTGTGATTCCACACAATTCTAGGTTTCCTTTCCTTTGCTGTCAATCGGTTGTTTCCATCTGATTTAAGCTGCTGTCCAATGTAATAAATTCATTTTGCAAACACCGTTAACTTGAGCTTCATTTCTTGAAGCATTGTCTTGAAATTAATTGGCATTTATAGGCAAATTTACAGATATTAATTGCAAAAATTTTAGCATGATTTAAAAAGGCTTAAAAAGATTGAAGATAGTGAATTCTAGAAGATCCATCCATAGCAACTATGGCTGCCCCTCTGCTTCTGTGTGCTACTGGCTAAAGATGATATTTCAATAATTTTTTTAAATGTTTGTTTATCTTCAATGTTATATAATCTCATGAAACAGTCAAGAAGCACCAATGAATTTCCATTGAAATTTGCTATAGTGAAGAAGTTTTTCTACAGCATTTAACTGATCTTTACACTAATTAATTTATGTGTTTATTACTATTGCAATGTATATATTGCCAGGTGTGAATACAGGATTTTTATTTAGAAAGACAAAATGAGGCTGCAATATGTGATCCTCTGCTCTTTGTAAAATTACAAGTAAATTTAAGGTAAGGGATTCAGCAGCTGAATATAAAGATGAAAGAAAGGCAAGTGTTTGAGAGACATCTAAGAAAAGATGGCAGTAGAATACAAGAAATACGGCCTTTGATTGCAAAAATAAACTGTGAAAATTGATTTAATTGAAAATTGTAGATTGGAGATTCTTTAAACATGTTTCTTTTGCTTCTTACCATTAATTGTTAATCTGTCATTTGGTAGTATTCATTGAATGGGGAAAGTAGAAATAGGGAGTAATAGTTAAACATTACTTTTAAATAAGAGAATACAGTATATCTCATGTTCCCTTGATTCAATGTGACTAGTAATCCGAAATGACAATTTGAATCTTTTCAAAATTCTTATATTTTGGAACCAAAACTGAGGTTGAAAAATAGAATATGAAACTATTTAGAACTTCCCTCTACTAGAACTTGGCTCAAGTTCATCCTAGTATTCTTTTTCTTTTAATTTTGCTATAGAAATAGAACTTGCAAAGGATTAAAGTGAAGTTTATATGCATTGTTTAAAAACACTTTGCCTCATCTGGGGTCAGATCTAAAATTAAATATATACATTAAATTAGGAGAATTATTGGATTTCAATAACATGCAAGTCATCCCTCTCAAATTTGAAGCCATTTGACACTCAATGTAACATTGAATATCTGAGCTATATCACATTCCTAATTGCGACACACTCAATTCTCTTGAAAACAAAAGATAGAAAGTAAAGAAAATGGGACGTTGAATTATATTTACTTGAAATGCTACTATGACATGTGGAATTAGCCAATTAGGAAAGCAATATTGTGCACCTACTGGCACATGCCAAAAGGCAGCATGTAGGATAGCTATGTAAATTTAAATATTTTCATCATAAAACACACTCAGTAGCTTCATTATATTGAAATAACATTGTCGAGCGGATTGGGAAACTTACCCTAGATGGTGGTATGTTGTTCCATGTGAATCGACGCAGCAAATTATTCAGAACTGCAAATGCTAAAATTTCTGAATATTGTCTTTCTTCATATATCCTATCATTCATTCATACTGATACTAAATTCTCTGTGTATTCTATGGGAAAATACAGATGCTCTACAACAATCTAATTAGTCATCAAGGGGACAGGTTGTTCATATCCTCAAAGTTTCATTTATTTCATCAAATTTCCAACCCGATGAACGGCCAAAATAAGAATCTCTATTCAATTTCCTTACTTATGGTGCTTGTCTCGATGTAATCATGCATGGGAAATAAAGCCTGAAACTAGTAAAGTGAACTTTACATGGATTTATTATGAAAAGTATTTTCCTCCTTTGGCATCTCATATCAGGATAACTTTTATGACACTTAAGGTCATAAATCATCATCCTGTCGAATTTCATCAAAATATGTTGGATAGTTTTTGCATGATGCTGTAACGGACAGACAGCCTATGTTTTACAGATTTATTATATATTATAAATATATAAGTAACCAATCTGCTAATTGTGGTTGATCTGGGTGACTATGTGGATTGAAAGGAAAGAATAAATTAAAGAGATTTTTTTCTAAATAAACTCTGCATATTTTTCATTATCCACAATATATAGGTTTTAATGTAATTCATGACATCAAAATTCAAGGGTATCGTACAAATTATTGCTTATTTTATTTTCCCAAGGTAGAACAGACTTGAAAAAAGGTCCAACGGGACCGGGAATGGAACCTGGGTCTCCCAATTGCCGTTCAGGTGCTCTGTCTGTTGAGCTATCTCGCCAGAACATTCTCTCAAGCCATTTGGGAGACTTAGTGGGCAAGGCCAGTGCTTCGATGAAGCCACGACAGCGATCGATGCTGCAACAAGGATGAAATCGCAAGGTCCTTGCCCACAAAGTCTCCCAAATGGCTTGAGAGAATGTTCTGGCGAGATAGCTCAACAGACAGAGCACCTGAACAGCAATTGGGAGACCCAGGTTCGATTCCCAGCCCCGTCGGACTTTTTTCAAGTCTATTCTTCTTTGGGAATTTTCCTGGGTGCACGCCCTAATGTGCAAAATCACCCTGTACCCATTCGCTTATTTTATTTTGTTAATTATCTTTGGTGATGTATTTTTTGGGTTGATATCTTTTCGGATACCCTAAACTTAATTGACTTGGGAGAACTTAAGAAATAGCCTACTTTTTTTGGTTCTGGTGCAGATAAATATTTTTCTGAATGTATTAATCATTCAGGAATTCTTTGTTATAAATCTCATTATTTAATACCAAATATTTCTCTTTAGGGAAGAAGAAGACGGTGAAATATTCAATAGTGTTGAGAAATGTAGTAGCTTGCAAGATACAAATGAAAATAATTACATTCTAAAAAAGAAAAGGAAACTGAGTGATATCTCCAAAGAAATAACTGATCAAGATGTAAATTTCAAAAGATATCGTGATGATACTCTGCAGAAGTGGTATTTGCGCTCAAAAGCTGCAAGTGTAAAAAGCAGTAACTTCAGTGCTTTTGACTTATCTATTCTGAAGCAAATTGAGCATGTGCTGAGAGACAAAGAGAGTTTGATGAAGAGGACACAGAAAAAGAGGACATCGTACCGCATGTTTGGATGTGTACCAAATAATCAGGTTTTGTATCACTCTTTGCATCCTCATGTATGTGTTCTTGAAAAGGATGATTGTGTTTTTGGCTTCATTGGAACCCCATTAATGAAAAAATGTGCACAAATTTAGAAGTTTAATATTTTTAACCGAATGCTCTCAGAGTAATTTCAATGATAAAATATGCATCCTGCAGTCAATGATAAAATATGTAAATAATCTGTAGGAATTCATATTTTAGAGCCTCACATTCATTCAGACACCTTTTTTGTGAAGGGAAAATTACTTCTTATGCATGTTATTTCATTCATAATAAGGATAGGAAATAATCATGCAAGGGCTTTGTATGAATCTTTTGACTCATAGATTGCAGAGATGAATCATAAAAGTGCATATTTCTCACTTCCTTTCGCTTTCAATCAGTATTCATTTTAGATGAGTTAGAAATAGTGCCAGTGATTTCAGATTGAAAACATAAATATTTGTGAAATGCATGCAGTTTTTATTTACTCAAAAAGTGATGAAAGTACTTTTTAATTTGACTCAATCGGTCATTCCCCTGGATATCTAGTTTTTAAATATATAAAGTGTTCTACCTTTCGGTAGGTTCATGTGCCCCCTACATTCCCACATTTTGATTCCAGCCTTTTCTATAAATTTCAGTTTCTTATCTATCTGTAGGTTTCGCAGGTTTTTCACACCCTCTTCTGGGGTGTTTTCCTGCTGTGGGCTATTTATCCTATCCTAGGTTTCTAAGCCCACAATATAAATTTCTTCCGTGCACTTTTTTCTGCTATCTCTTTCTTACAAATTGATGAAGGGTTAGATGTAAGAAGAGACTATTCAGTCTCAATCTCGCCCGAATAAAGACGTTTTATTATTATCATTATTAATATTCCCTATTTAATTCCCTCTCCATCAATTCCCAGTAACTTATCCCACCCCTTAATTCATCTAACAACTTCTGTCATTGTCTTCTGTCTTTTCCCTAGCATTCTTCCCTTGATCGCTTTCTTCAATAATCCCTCTCCTCTCAATATTTGACCCCCCCATTTCTTTTGTCTATTTTTAATTACTTCAATCATTACTCTTTTCTCCCCAACCATCTCTAGAACCTCCTCGTTCGTTTTTCTATAGACCCAACTTACTTTCTCCATTCCACGCCATACCCACATCTCAAAAGCCTCCAATCTTTTGATATCCTCTTTTCTTAACGTCCACGTTTCACACCCGTACAACATAACACTCCACATCAAGGATTTTACCAATCTCTTCCTGATTCCTTTATCAAGTCCCTTAGTCATCAGTTCCCTTCGTTTCATGAAAGCTTCTTTTGCTAATGCTATCCTTTTTCTAATTTCTGTTGAATATCTTCCATCCTTAGAAAGAAGGCTGCCAAGTATGAAATCTGATCTACTTGTTCTAGTTTTTCCCCATCCACCCTTATCGTTAATTTAGCTTTCTTTCCCTTTGAAAACCTCATAATTTTAGTCTTTCTTACATTGATTTTCGTCCCAAACTTCTTTGCTTTATCGTTTAGTGCATGTACTAACCCCTTTCAGAATCGCACACAATAGCTTTATCATCTGCATATCTTACTGACTTCACTACTTTCCCACCAACCTTTATTCCCTTATCTATTTCATCCCAATCCCTCATAACCCCAATTGCATCCCTTTCCCTCTCTGAAAACTGTACTGGTCATTTCCTATGTGTTCCTTAATTTTCCCCTCGATTGTTCTATTCAAGACCCTTAGAATAACTTTTGCCACATGAGATATTAAGCTAATTGTGTGGTAGTCCCAGCATTCTAAGGCATTATTCTTTTTCTGTAGCAGAATCAGGATAGACTTGGTAAAATCCTCTGGCCACTTTCCTTCGTTGAAAATTTTCCTATATAAATGATAGAATTGCTTTTTACCCTTTCCTCCCAGATTCTTAAGAAATTCTACTGGAATCTCGTCCACACCCATTGCTTTCTTCCCCTTCATGTCCCTCAGTGCTCTATCAAGTTCACTATCTAGTATATTCGGCCCAAGATCATCTTCCTCTACTTCTTGTATACTTTCTATCTTAATGTGGGTAGGCTTCGTGTCTTTAGAATACAATTTTTCAAAATACTCTTTCCATCGTCCCCTTATGCTTGCTGGCTCCCTTGAGACATTTCCCTTATTATCCCTAATAGTGGCTATTTTGTTACTAATTTTATTCCCCGTTAATTGTTTCACTTTTCTATATAATAGGTCGACCCTCCCACTTTCAGCCATCTTCTCTATTTCATTACACTGTCCCTGCCACCATGATTCTCTTGCTCTATTTGTTTCCCTCCTCAGTTCATTGTTCAGTGCCCCTGTACATTCTACGCCCATGTTTTGTGTCAACACTTTTCCATTTCTTTCTTTCCTCCATTTTATTTATCATTTCAACTGTCACCCATGGTTTCCTTATTTTGCTTTGGTTGCCCCTCCCAACGGTTCTTTTTATGCACTATCCTTGATGCTGGTTTTATATGACTATATAACTTAGCGAATTTTTAACACCTTTTCTAAACCTCTTCCTTACCAGAATATAGTCGATTTGGTACCTATCCATGTCCCCCGGGTTCTTCCATGTGTACCTTCTGTTAAGGTGTTGAAAGAGAGTGTTGGAGATACAGAGGTTTTTCCTTTAGCAAAAGTCAACCAGTTTTTGTCCTCTGTCATTTCTTTTTCCTAGTCTGAACTCCCACTTCGTCCCCATCTTTTCCCTGCCCTGCCACAGCATTCTAATCCCCCATTACAATCAGGTTTTTATTGCCTTTCACCCTTCCAATAACCTCTTCTATTTGTTCATAAACTAAATCTACTTCATTCTCTCAGTAATTGCTGGTAGGGAGGTACACTTGCACTATCACAGTGTTTACTGGCTCTGCCTTGATTTCTACTGACATTACTTGGTCACTTATCAGTTCGGTGGATATCACAGCATTTCCCGCTCCCTTGTCCAACACAATAGCAACCCCTCTCTGACTATCATTTCCCCCACTGAATATGATCCTCACATCATCGCTCCAGTAATCTCCCCCATCCTTCCACCTTACTTCGCATAGCCCCAGAATGTTAATGTTGGACCTCTTCATTTCTAACTTTACGTTTTCTAACTTTCCTTTTCTAAGCATCGTTCTGACGTTCCATGTCCCTACCCTGGTTTCCTTGGTCATCTTGTTCTTTTCTTGTGTTGTTGGGTAAGGATTTCGTGGAATGACGACCGGGATGGCCTTACCACCATCCCTGCCGGGCACGCCACTCTCCCTAGTGGGCTGAGTCCCGTATTTGCCAGGGACAATATAATTATTGTGGCACATCATATTCATGGGATAGATAGTCGAGGTGGTCTCCCCTTGCCTTCCTTTACAGTGTTTTTAACGTGACACCATCACTCATATAGGCCGCCCCACTGGGGTACAGACGCCTTTGCAGCCGCCTCACTGAGGTACAGACGCTGCGTGGACTACCTTTCGTCTGGCCCCTACCTATTCACCTGGCATGAGTACTAGGAACAAAGTTCCAGCCAGTATAGCTCTCTAGGTCATAGGAACACACAAGCCCCTTCACCACGTCAAGGTGTAGTCCGTAGAAGGGGAGTTTTCATATAAACCATCAAAAATTCTGTGCTGAAAATTGCCTTAAAGTCAAGAAACTGCTTACTACCATCTTTACCACAAGATTGGTCCTTTAAAGTCATTTTGTAACATTAGGTGTAATTTTAAAAGTAAAAGGTTTTATTCTTTGGTTCATTGTCAATATATATACCTTTTCTCACCTATATTATGGGAAATTATTATTTTGTAGAGGGCTAAATAGATATATTTAACATGAAGTCAACATTATTAAAGAGATCGTTGAATTTATTATCATCTTAACAATTATTTATGTATGCTTTCTTTTTCCTAATATTATTTAATCTTTTACTGGCCACGTTATCTATTGCATATTAATTTATAATTGAGATATTTTGTACAGTCAAAGACAAATTAATTGTACAGTGTGTAGGTTTGCTTAAGATTAAGGATAACCAAAAATAAGCTTCTCCTTCATATGTGGCCTCCCCATTCCTTCCCTTTTCTTTCCTGTTGTCAATTAGTGTTGTAAAAATGATAGAAATGCTGGTAGATATTGAAAGAAAATCATCTCTAAATTTAGTTTCTTTTGCTTCCCCGATGAATCTCTTCCAATGGGTCAGGTGCTGAGAAGTCCTTTTAAATGCAGTCTTAGAATCCATATATGTATGCTAATGTAGTACCCACTGATTAACTGCAAATGCTAAAATTTTAGGGGATTTTACTGGATTTTATTGAAGAATGAGGAAATAATTTTATATGATTACTTTTACATAGTTGGCTCCTTTCATTTAATGTTTTGTACTAATATGGTAAATGAACTAAGTTTTTAAGAAATATTTTCTTCTAAACTGGTTTCTTACCAAGTTATACCATGACCAACACAAATTCGACATTATGATTTTCATCCATTTCACCTATTGCATGACTGCAGGATATAATAACTGTATATAAATTAGTATATTTTTTTCTGACAATTCCGCCAAACATTTTTAAAAAGTATCTTTGCCGGTTACTCAGAGCCTCATCTGACAACATGCCTTTTTGTAAATGGGACATTGAAGGTTTTTGCAAGCAAAATTGAAAGAGATGCATGGAGAAGGCAAAAGGAAGTAAAATTAGAGACGATTTTCTTTTCTCTACAATATACAACCAGCCTTCCCATAATTGCTGAGACGGAACATCTAGAAACAAAAGGAAGGAAGAGTTTTACATGGTTGCCACATATTTTCGGTTATCCTTAATCTTATGCAAATGCACACATTGTATAATTATTTTGTCCCTGAATGTACACTTTCTTTATTTAATTTTAAAGTATGCAAAATTGTAAGCTTCTTATTCCTTCTTTGAACTCTCTATGACTATTGCATGTATTGAAGTTGCTTAAAGTGAGAGTTTTTATCACAACTTGAGAAATATATCCTATTTGAGGAAGAGTTTACATCACAAAAATGTCTTTCCCACATAATTCCAAGAGCTGATTATTTTTCTCTCAGGTTGGGGAAGCTAAGGTTGATGAGGAGTTTAACTGTGAAATTTTTGATGATGATGACTTTTATCACAAGTTGCTGCAGGAGCTGATAGAACGGAAAAGTGCAGATTTAGCTGACCCAACTCAATTAGGAAGGTAATTATTTATTTCCTTAGAGTAGAGCTCTACTGGAATAATTTGCACCCATTTGGGTGGCCTCTAATTATGTTTTAATACTATATCATATAAAAAAAGAGGTGGTGGTATAATTTTATTTATGGTAACTGTGTTTGATTTCTTAATCATTAATTTGCTTTTACAATTTACAATCTTAACTATCATTGGTATCATTCTTCAAAATATTTGTGTTACTGAGTATATAAATGCACTGCCACACTGGCTGACAAACCATCTTTTATAATAATCACTATTGTGTAAATAATTATATCTTTATATTTGTAATTGTCTAATGACATTAACTCCTATAAGAAGTTCATGGGGAAATTAAAAAAATTAATTTCAAGCCCTTCCCAACAATGCAGAATTGAAGATTCATTAAAAGGCCATCGAACCTCACCTATGGAAAGACCACCAAAAGGAGTTTCACAACTGAGGTTTTATGGCAAATTTCAGCTGCCCAATTTGGTCTGTTTGCTTCCTGGCTGCAATTACTCATTTGGAGGCAGAAAATGAAACCTAATACTCGAATTTACTCACAAGCAACACCAAAAATATTCATATTACCAAAAAGTAATATAAATTTGCATTCCTGAACAATGTTTCCAAAATTGGATTTCTCCGTCTAATTATTAGCATTCACGGCACTTAACCTCAGGGCTGAAGTTTCAATTGACACTTGAGAAATTTTGTGTTGATGATGCTAAATGAGTGCAGAGGAGCCAATTTTTGAAGAAATTTTGCTCAGGAACAGCTGTTATCAGTCTATTCATTTTGTAACCAGGATACAGACCAAGATTGAAGAAGCCTTGATGAAAGTCATGCATATTATTAGTGAAATAAGTAATGGAAAAACATGATAATCTGAAAATTTTTCAGGATGAGTTAATCACACTTTTTTAACTTTCCAGTGAAGGGATAGTTACGGATTTCACATTTATGTACACATTGGCCATTTTTATACTGTCAGTCCAACAAGCAAATGGTAATCTGAGATGTGTTATCTCTTCAAAGAGGAGAAAAAAATTAAATGAAAAATCATCATTATCTAATTCATGCATTTGGTTCCCACAACTCACCTCATTTCATGGAGCTTTGATTAGAGACTTCTCTTCCATCTATACTTCCTGTCCCAATGCTTGAAGCATTATTTTTTAATAATAGTTTCTGCACAATATAATTCAAAGGGAAACTGTAGGAGACTGAATAAAAGCCTCTGTCAATTTTATGGTAGCTGATTCCAGGAACATTAAGAAGATATAGCTGATGAATTAATATTCTACACAAATAATGGCATTTTCCTTTGGTTTCAGGCAATGGAGTGAGCTGCAGAAGTTAAGGAGGAAACTGAAAAAAAAGGTGGACACGAAAGCATCAAAAGGAAGGAAGATCAGATATGTGGCACATACAAAGTTGGTTAACTTTATGGCACCAGTTCCATATGGCTGGAATGATTCAGCAATGGATGATCTATTTAGGTCTTTATTTGGAAAGGTGGAATGATGGATTCAAGTTTTCAGAGTAACTTCTTTGGATGTCCTTTCATATATTTGGAAATTTGGTCCATCAGTTTGATTTTTATGTACATATGTTGAAAGCTAACCCTTGGAAAACGTGACATTAAAATAATGCTTTCAGTCCAAACAATAGAAAAAGGTTTTATTGCTTTTCCGCCAAGAAGACAATTAAATTTATAAAGAAAAATTAAGACAAACTTTTGTTTGGGCTGGGATGTGTTACGGATGTGAAGCATTTACTATTTGATTTAATTTTATTACACAATCAAAGCCACTTCAAATAATATTTTATTGGGAGCTTCACATCTTTCTTGTGTGCCTAGGAAGAAGTTCTTCGGGGTATCATGTATTTATGTTAGATATCGTATTTTCATTCTGTCTTAACATTTATCTAGAATCATTTTAAAGTTTGCTCATATGATGTGTGCCCCAACAAATCATCCACAAATGAAAGATGAACTCCAAATCACATCTGTGATTTATTTTTCATTTTCTTCCTTAATACTTTGTATATAGATGAAGTATGGGATTCAAACAAAATAATCTATGATCAACCTACACAAGAGAAAGTTACAATATTTTCACATTAATTCAATTTTTAATGGATTAAATATAACAGTTTTATAATGATTTGACATCAAATTTAGCCCACTTCATAGTATGTGAAATGGACAGAAATGTTTTCATGATGTTGCTGTGTATCTTGACTTGCAAATGCATTGTCTTTATACATAGATAGTTGATATCTGAAAGCTCTACTTTATGTCTTCAAAGGACAGCAATGCTTCATTGTAACAAATTTTTGTTTGCTTACTCTTACCCCAAATGCAAAGAAAATGCTGGAAATATTTATTTATATATACAGGATCCACAGAAAATTTCCCAAATTAGCTACCTAGGCGTCGCTCCATCATCACTCAAGTAAAATAAAATATAGCCACCTTATAAAATACAAGGGGTTGGAAGATAACAGGTGAAGCGGAGGAAGGAATAGGCAGTTAGGATTGGAAGAGTTGTATTTAATAGTATTTGCAGTTAGCCGAATTGTTTGAGTTACAACATATTTTCTAATTTTTCTAATATTGATCTAAGGTAAGTGTTTAGTTTTACCCTCAGTATTTTGTCCTTAATTACTGATACAATTTTTAAATTAACATAATTGAAAACTCGGTTTATTACCTTTAAAATTATAAAGTTTATGAAAGTCCTCCCTTGTAGGTCATTGTGATAAAGTGAAATGGTGTGTAATGGGATAAAGTGCCTCCGCCCAAGTTGAATTCTTAAATAAGATATTATATTAACTGCTGTGCTTTTATTTAGTTCTATGTATTTTGGAGTTTGAGGCAAATCTGCTATTAGAACATAAGGTCCCTTCGAAGCTGAACTTGTGGATGAAAATGCTAAAAAGGAACTAGAAAAAGAAAGAATAAAGGAGACAGAGAATGAAAAGTCTCCACAAAACATTATAGAGAATGATTAAACAAACTGAAACTATACAAAAATTGCTTGAACTAGATGAAGATAGTGATGCTGAATGTTTTTACTCTAATGAGAGTTAATCCATAAACAAAGGATGGATATGATTTTCTGGTTGTCACAAATGGGCTCATGAAGCGTGTGCTGGATGCAAAGAAGACGATTAAGATTTTGTTTGTGAACATTGCAAGTAAATTTCTAAAACATAAAACAGTTTCTTTTTGCAAAAAAATCTTATTTAGTTTTCATCTATTGTTAATTATATCATTAATATTTGTTTATAATGGTCAAAAATACAAATATAGTTTGATTTTGTACACAAATGTGCTTTTCATTTCAAGATTTCTTTTGGGGTGGCCATTTAACCAGGAGTAACCATTATGTGCCCCACTATGTGGGGTAACTTAATGAAAATTGAAAATAAAAAAAAAACAAATTACAGAAATATTCTTCGAAATATTGTTGATATATTGATAGTTATTGATTCTGCACTAACAAAACTACATGCTAGGTATTTTAAAATTGTTTTTCCTTTTTAAAAAGTAAGCTAAAAATATATTTTGTCTTAGAGTGGTCACTTAACCCCAGTCTCCCCTACATAAGTCTACTACAAGAAACTGTAACAAAATAAACAGCAGCAATTGTAGACAACACAAAACTCACATTGTAATCTGTTTATAAAATTTGTTAATACACTAACAGCAGGTGCAGTACACAACACAAATGTAAAATTCAAGAATCATAAGAATAATTACATTCTTGAGTATATACTGATAAAAAGAATGCAGGTTTTCTCAGGTATATATAAGGTTTAAAAATACGTAGGCTGTATACGTACGTAAATACGTAGACTCATTATTGTTAACTTAACAAAAAGAGTTTTATTGTGCTTTCTTAGAGATTCTGATTGCTCTCTTTTGTAAAGCTGTATTAACTTCAGATGACCCCACAGGCCATAGCATCAATGTGAAAGTGCAAACCTCTTAACAGTATCATGGAACTACATCTTCAAAGAAATGGGGTTTTCAACAGCTGGCAGAGTTTATTTGTATATCCTAGTTCAAATGTGTAGCCTTGTGAAAACTAATAGTTTCACACTTGGTACCATCTTTGGATCTGTTTTTTAATGATGTCTGGTTTTTTTTAGTTTAAAAACAAACTGTTTGTAGAAAACCAGATTTTGGCACAGTCCCTCACAGGTCCATGACTTTTTCAGCTGAATGAGTTCAGTCAGTGACATCAACATATTATACTATGTCATCAGTTACATTTTTTAGTAGATTATTGATTAGAATTCAAAATAATAATGGTCCCAGTACAGAGTCCTGAGAAATGCCATATTTTACCTCAAAGATGTCTAATTTTACGCTATTGATTTCAAAAAATAGCTTTCAGTTTATTACATAGGACTCCATGATTTTCCGATCAAGTACTTGGAAGCCACAATAAGTAAGCTTTTGTTTTAAAATATCATGCGATATGCAATCAAAGGCTTTAGATGGATCATATATCATTAGAGAAGTTATTTATTATTTTCAAAATTTTCTAATATTTTTTTAATTATGCTATCTGCTGCAATCTTCATGAATTTATTTATATGGAAGCCATATTGTACTTTTGAGAAGAGGCTACACTTATTTTCTAGTATATCACTTAAATTAGGGACGACAGAAATGGTTTTATCTTTTGGGTTTCCCATATTGTTGCTGGGAAATATTTTTATATACTTGAGAGCATCCGGAATAGTCCTGATGATGTTAAAGATAATTGAGAGAAGAAAAGCAATAACATAATTATGAGCTTCACCAACTCATTTGTAAACATCTCTGGTTTTGAGGATTTAAAATCTTGAACTGTTTGAAGGATTTCATCACCATTTGAAGATATTTTTGTTTACTTTGAGATTATTGAGTAGGGTAAAGTGGAATGCTGCACTTTTGAAAGAATAATTTCAATGCTGGTAACAAAAGATAATTACATGTATTTGGCTTGATTGGAACCTCAAAGGAAATATCAGTAGAGGTTTAATCAGCAACCATGCTGTTTTACACTAATTAGTTTCTGTAATTATCAAATCAACATTGTACTTGTTTTTTGCTTGGATCAAATTTTGGGATTATTCCTTTTTAAAGTCATTACAGGCTGTCCTCAATTCCATATTTTGAGCAAACTCATATACTTGCATGAATTTTTCTCTCATTTCTGCAAGCTCAAGAGAGAACCTATGTCCTTAATTGATCTCTCATGTTTTGAAGAGAAAAAGGCTTTATTGGAAAGCAATGATAAATGATACTGAGAAAGATATCAAAAAAGACTGAAGTTACTGCTACCATCTGAATGTGTGAGAATAGAAACCTTATTTCATCTGACCCCAACAATGCTCTGTTATACAAGGGTGGTCTAAAAAGTTTCCAACCCCAGATTTTTCAGAAAACATGTCGAGAAATGGTGAAATTTTGGAAACTTTTCAGACCATCCATGTACATAAAACATCAATGGCCAGGGAAATACTTTCCATTTCAATGATTTTGTTCTTTGTACATACATGGTATATTTAAATTGAAAACACTTAAATTGCAGAGTTTGTTTCCTCTCACTACTTGACCTGAAACTAGTCAGCTTCCTTCACTCTTTATCTTAAATAAGAAACAGTTAACAATAGCACCTTCTAGCCACATTTTATCACATCTCTGAAGAAAAGGTAAATTAATTTCAGAATAAGTACTTTAACTATCACCTTATCTCAGGAATAACACTATTTTTCTTTCAATTCCACATACATCAAAAATTCCAATTTGAGTGAAAAGAAAATAAAACAATAAAAACTTAATTAATATAAATTAAGATGATAATAACAAACCAAAACATAGAGAAAAAGGTAAGGAAAATATAGGTTTGCCTAGTGTCCATTGGATCACCAGAAATAGAAAGGAAAGGGTGATAGTGAAGACCGATTGTTAGAATTTTAAAGAATAGATTAGACAGAAAGATAATGTGGTAGAAAATACAAAAGAGATCAATCATTAGAGGAAACAGAGATGATATGTTAGTGCTATTAGAGGCAGAAAGAAGAGATTTGTAGAAAGAAGTTTCCGTCGAGATTGAGAAGACCAAATTGGGGAGCAATAAGTTAAAACTGGGGGGCAATCTGTGAAGTGGTAAAGAACAGCTGAGAGAGAGATGGCTTTTATTTTGCCTATATGGCTACTACTTGTTACCTAAAATCATTCTTTTCTCATATCTTGTAGTTAAAGTTTACTGGTTTCTTGAGAGATAGGGATATAACATAGCATTTTTTTAATATAAGTTTAGCCTTAAGTTCTCATAACAATCTGATTTAATGATGAAGTGACTAACAATCTTCTCTAATGTTCACAGTTTGAAATATCTTATGCTCATTGGAATAGAGCAATATTTTGGTTTTTGAATTAAAAAATTGTAAGGTAATCTACATAGAGACTGGATAAATAGATTCCCTAGACGTGACATTAGACCAGTTAGGTACTGTAAGATAACTCTTTGGGAGTAGTTCATCAAAAAACTGGATGTAAAGTTTAAAAATTTCCTATTGATATTATATCTGTTCTTAAAATTAAAATATGATGGTCTACTGTGTCAAAGACCTTAGTAAAATATAGAAATATTGCATCAAGTTGGCTTTTATTTCAAAGTGCAATAAGATGCTGAGATTGCCAAATTTGTTAGACAAAGGCAGGAAGGAATCCATGTTGTTTGACCAAGAGTTAGAGTAGAGAGAAGTAAAGTTAGTAATTGGTTTACAATCTATCTTTTCAGAAGTGTCATGAAAACTTACGCTAAAGAATAAATAATTCAAGAGTTTAGGTCTAATTCACACCATCTTCCAGAAACAAGTGAAAATTGAAATTTGAACTCCATTTCTCATTGGTTGAGTTTCTCGTTATATAATTAACAAAAAGTTTTCAGTAACATATAAATTGGGCTGCAATACCAAACGTTTAATGGTACTTTCCACTTAAATAATTTTTACAAAATACCAGTGACTCGGAAATAAGTTGTGTGTATTCTTCTGTAAGCTAGTAACATTTAGAGTAATTCTCATTCAAATCTTATCAGAAGTGAAGCAGAAATCTATCATTCTGAACTATCAATCTTAGTTTCATCTGTTCAAAACTAGTGCTTAGGCATAGGCCTGGTTTCATTCCGACTATTAAAAGATATTCATTGGAAATAGGGAATAGACTTCAGAAGTAGACTTAAATTTAATAATTTTCATAATGTAATACGATGCATATGATAGCGTTCCAAGGAAGATTATTTTGAAGTTTTTATGAAAGAAAAAGGCAGAGAAGAAAAAAATTTGTATGATTAAAGCTAAGAACAAGAATGTCAAAGTTGTGTAAAAAATTGTATGGGAAGAGTGAGTAAGGGTAGTGTTGGTGATGGATGACGCTAAGGAGCTGCCTGGTTTGCAGATGATCTGGTAGTTTGAGGTAATGATGATGCGATACTGTAGACAAAAATCAATATCTGAAATAAAACATTTGAAAAATAAGGAATGAAAATTAATGTTGGAAAGAGTAAGGTACTATTGGTGGCAAGAGATCCTGAGAGAATGAAGGGAAATGAATATGCAACAACTATAAATTGTAAGGAATTTTAGATACCTAAGAATAAGAGTAGTCAGAGATGGTAGAATAAACACAGAGATTGGACATTGATTAAGAGAAGACAATGGATTCTATCAAAGCATACGAGGCTTGCTCTGGAGAAAAAAGTATGTTATATATAATAAAATGTAAGATGTTAATGTTTACTACATATCTGGTGCCCATCCTAACACATGCTTCCAGTACATGGACAATGACAGGTCAAGAAGAGAGCAGGTGATGGAAATGAAGTTTTTTAGGAGTAGTCTGGGGAAAACAAGAAGAGACAAGATCAGGAATGAAAGAATCAGAGAAATTTTGGGTTAGAAAGGCATCCAGATGGAGAAAAAGATTTCTATCAGGTCTTCTATCCTTTCATCTTTTCTTTGGTCATCTCATTTTTCAATTCACATTCTTTTTAAAAGACATTTTTATCTACCCTGTCATCTTGAATTCTTTCTGTCTCTCCTAGCCAGCCTATTCTTTGTGATTTATATATATATATATTTTATTTATTTATATATATTTTATATAATTATAAATATACAGGGTTGGGTGATAAGATAGCATAATGCCTGCATAAGAATGGGAGAGAGAATAGTTCTTTTTCCATAGGAAAACTGAGGTTAAGTACCAGCCTCTCCCTTGTCTCCACAGAGCAAAGTCTTCTGCCTGACGTTTTACATGATGAGGATTCTATTGCAGTGTCTGAGTTATTAATTAGATCAAACCTATTTCAGAGAACTTTTTTAGTGTTCAAAAATGATAGAATGATTCCAAATCCCCTTTAGCATCTGTAATAGTCATTTCAATTGTTATGGGAGATATTTTTCTCTTATTGCAGTGTTATTAAGGAAAGATGGGTTGGAGTCCTAAATAGTATACTTAGCAATGAGACATGACAGGAAATATAGAATCCAGGAGAATGGATATAATTGTTTGGTAAGGACTGTAAAAGGTCAAAATTTGATCCTTATGAACACCAAAAATACATGCAAATTTCCATCAAAGGAATATATTTCCCATAAGGATGTGATATTTGCATTATCTCTTTGAGATAATTTAATTTAGTAAAAAACAAGCACTGCCTTACATACGGACATTTAAGTCTTTAGTGAAGGCCTGCTGAAAAGGACAACACCACACTAATGAACTATAAAATATACTGCACTTTCTAAATTGTATACAATTTCTTTATTAATGGTGTGTGTGTGTGTATGTATATATATATATATATAACAAAGGAGATAGATATGTAGAGAAAATAGGTATATTCAACAACTTAGTTTGAAACTCTTTTTACAACAAAAGATATGTGGTCACAGTGAAAATACCCTTATTTAAGGAAGATTTAAAAAATGGTATCATTGGCATTGTGGAATTATTTTTTTTGATTGAAACAAGGAATACTTTGTGCATTTATTTTTGAATGAATTTTAATGAGAAAAAGTTTACTGAAATGAAGAAGTCCATGGTGCACTCATTGGTTGTGGGTTCTGCAAATATGACATAACAACAGCTGATATGGATAACCTGCAAAAAACAATCACCATTAGAACCAAATAAATTAATTTACAAAATAGCAAAAAGTAAAACTTACATAAAGCTACTTAAAATCTGCTTTGTGTCATCATTCACTCTTGAATTAGCAAAGCTTATGCATGAGCAATATAATGCAACCCATGCACACCATTTCAGCTGAAAGAGAAAATGATTCCATTAGAAAGAACAGTCGCTGAAAGTCACTCTGTTAATGATACACATTTCTGTCACAGAAGAAAGTAAATCCGGTGGAGATGTTTACTATCAGAATATGATCAATCTGTAATATACCATCTACTTACATTATAATCTATCCAGATCTTAAAAATTACTTAGATCAAGATAAACATTAACGCATAACGTAATTTGAGAGGTTGGATGGAAAGAAACTAAGAGAAAACAAAGGCAAAAGTGCTTGGATGATATAAAATTGATATGTTCCAGCCTAACTTTGTGGAATGGTGCTATAATACGAAGAAAAAAATGGAATTAAGGAAGGCAAGAACCTTACCAACGAATACCTCTTCCAAGACCCCTCCCCTCTCATCCTCTTACCCTTTTCCGTTGGCAATTCCAACCCTACCTTCTCCCGCACCTCCCCTCTCTCAATTTTCGATATTTCAGTGCCTGATGATGTCTTATAGATGAAACTAGTTGCCTTTGATATATTTCTGTAGAATTTCAAGCGTTTTTTTCTTTGCATGGCAGAATAAGTAACCAAAAAGTGAAGAGAATCATTGCTGAGAACATAAGGAACATAAACTAACGCTGAGCCATGAGAAACAAGGTAATGCAAATGTTCTACCAGACAGGTCGCAATTTAAGTCGTTTGTATTTAAGTTCAGTGTGATGAAATTACCCTCATCATTAATCCACACATGCTGAAAATCATTCCTAAAATATTCATGTAATCAGGGGTGAGATCCTCTCCAGGAGCAGTCTGTGATGTAGGAGCGGGGGGTTTGTACCTGGGGAATGCAGACTTTTTATTATCACATCAAAGTAACAATAAATATAAAATATTGTTATTTACCTATGTTCTTTATCTGGTCTTCGCGGATCGGACTGACTCATTGTAAATTTTTGCTGGAGCTACAATATGCCTATACCTATTTGTGCGACGTGTGCGTCAAGTCTCTTCTTCGGCTGGAAATGGAGGTTAAAGGCCTCTTTTCATTGTCATCTCAACACCCTATGACAAATCGATTGTGATCTTATATCGAAAGTCGATACTTTATGATCGACCTGCTCGACAATGAAAATCGTGAAAATTGTAAATCTTTCGATTCTCTTAGTTCGCCCTGATACTGGTCTTTAACATCATTAGTAGTGCATTAATTGTAATTTCACTAATTTTTGCTTAAGATTTTTAGGCGAGAGAGTTGTATTTTTCCTCAATTCAAGAAAAATTTTGTATCGTTTGAGTTCGGCTAAAACTAAATTCTTCCTATAGATTAAGAACAGACCGGAAAGAGCTGTCAGGCTTAACTTTGTGCAGGAAATAAAAATGAGTATCACTATTTCAGCTGTACGTCCTCGCACTAGTATATTAGACAAACCTTTAAGCAAGGGAAAAGGGGAGGTTAGCTTGAGCTGTTTCGCACTTCTCTTTTCCGAATTGGTGCAGTATTGTCAGAACAGGGTGTATACTGTTCCCGAGCTACAAAATAAGTGCGTATGCTAACATAAATTCAGAAATCTGACCCCTAAATCATGCTTTTAAACCCTTTCTTTAAATTTTCAGACTTTCGGAAATGGGTCGAGAAGTTGGTGTCAAATTCATCGATCTTTTATTTGTTAGGGAGAGAAATGGAAAACATGAAACAAAACTGTTAAATATGCTCCTTTTCATCAAATCAACACTATGGAAGGTTTGAATGTTTAGATGTCCCGGAGTTTACACAATGATTGTTGTATTTCATTTACTAAAATATATTTCCTTGTCGTATACAGGCACTTTTTGGGAAGGAGGCTGATATGCTGGAACATGCCAATGACGATGAAAGAACGTACTACATAATCGAGAAAGAACCATTAGTTAATCGTTATATATCAGTCCCCAAAGACAAGGGGAGCTTGAACTGCGCCGTCTTTACAGCAGGGATAGTTGAAGCTGTCTTATGTGGTTGCGGTTTTGTAAGTTTTTACAGGATTATATTGCCTCTCATCGTCGGTAATGTTTTAGTTTGACGGTAACAAATTGAACTATTTGTTTTTCAGCCTGCTAAAGTAACTGCTCATTGGCATAAGGGAACCACGTACATGGTGAAATTCGATGACCTCGTAATAACAAGGGATAAGCAGTTAGAAGATAGATGATTTAGTGTTGGTAATTATTTTTTGATACTTGAAAAAGTAAATTTGCTCACATATTACATTCGTATCTGCTCTGTAGCACCGAGTTTCTTCTATTTAATTCTAATTTTTTTTAATATATTGGAAGATAAGCATATGATTCCGAATCATTATTTGGGATTAGATTTTATGAGTGACATCCAACAGTGCTTTATACGTGATGTGTTACTGTATGTTAGATTCACTCATCATGTCTACTCCTCTAGTTATAACTTAAGTTATCATTTGCTTTAGTTTTATTGTGAATAAGAACACGGGTATTGTGGGATCGGAGATTACTTTATAAATCTTTAACACAGTATATGATTATAAAATATTTCGAGGTTGAGAAAAAACCCTGTACTTTTGGCTGTATCAATTGTAAAACAAAGCAAAAATCTTACAAAGGTTTATAAATCCTCATATTTAAACACTGGTGGAAAACGTGTTCTGGAATGGCATCTGAAGGTAATTGAAGCAACAAAAAGTTAATAAAGCTATTCCAGTTTGAATGTAATAATGTTTCATTTTGCTATAGCTTGACATGTTGATAAAATGCATTCCTTTTGAAGGATTTAATGTTTTCCCAGTGTGTGATTCTAAAGAAATTTAGCAGTCAATATTTGAAATATTATTAATCAATAAGCTATGCCTATTTAAATAGGATCAATCACTTCTTTACATCTCTTTGCCAGTGAAGTTGGGAGGTTCTTTTAGGTTTCCTTTCTCATTACAAAGACATTGTCTTATGTAGCATTTTCTTTGCCATTAAATTTGCCTTTAATAAAAAGAAGTGTAGGTAGACAAAGTTGTCTCCTTGTACCTTGTTTATAATTGCAAATCTGAGAAATCTCATCTTTCCTTCGTTTTTCATATGACTTTTGCTATGGTAACAAGTAAATCTCCATTGAATGTTATGGAACTTAAGTCTAATGTAATATAATGAAAATTTTCCAACTATATCGCTTTTTGACAATTCCCTGACTAGGAAAAAAACAGCTTAGCATGCATTTGATCTTCAACTCACTAATTCTTCCTTTCTTGGTCCTCGCTTTCCATGTCATACTCAAACACCCATGATCAGTTATAACATGTTCCAGAAAATGGGGTTCATTTTTAAGCTCTAAAAGCACCATTCCCTCCCAATACTCTTTTTATCCTGTAAAATTTTGCTCATATTTCTCATCCTCAAACTCTGATGAATGGTGTTCATCTCTTCCCCAATAATTCTGTTGACGATTTCTTTCTTAAGGGGATTGGATACTTTTCTCAAATCCCTCATTTGACCTTTCTCTGTCTTATTTTGGCATTTTCACGCTGCCGAGCATTTCAGGGGAATATAGATTGAGTAGGATAGGAGAGGACTCTACCCCTTCCTCACATCTGGGGTAGGGAAACAGCAATAAAATTGAAGGCAGTTAATGACCTCCAGAAATTTTTGAAGTCTCTTTCCTTCTTGAAATTCACTTGCATATCTGAGCATAGCCAGGAGACACTGCGACCCAGGCAGTGGCAACGATGACAAGGTGCAGAAAATAAGTCACGTTTTTAGTGGAATGTGGCAAAGAATCTATTTATTAACAAACTCATGCACACTGAAGTGAAGATAATCAGCTATATAAACAAGTCTCTGGGGAAATATATATATTTTCTTTCTGAATATCATTGCTGATGGAATTATGTAGTATCACAAAAATGAAACTTTTAAGGAAATTTTTCAGTAAAAGTATTCTTAAGTGATGATCTTGCATCAATTGCAAATAGTGCATTTATTGAATTACAACAAATAGTGCTTAACACTTCAGGGCAAATGCAATCTATTTCATTAGATTTTAATATCTTATTCTTTGTAATATGAGTAATGATAATGATTATATCTTGTTAAGTTTTATTTAGATCAAAGAGGAATTTTGTAAAGGTTATTCTTCAAAAATAGAAAAAAGAATTTGAGCAGTGACACGCAAAGAAAAGTATTCAATTTGTGCTTGATAAGAATGCTATTCTGGAATGGAGCTAGACAGAAAATGAGCGATGAGGAAGAACTTCAGAGCGTCATATGCCCTCCGTAACACCCTAAGAAGAGGCATTTACGAGTAATTATATTTATGAGTAAAAGAATGAGAAATCAACATTATGTACAAATTGTGTGTACAAAATGTATAGTATACAAACAAAATATACTTAATATGTGCATAAATTGAGAATGCATATTCACTGATTACTTCCTAGAAATGCCATGATTTAAAATGCACCTTCACGCCTGGCATCCCCCCGTCTCCTTAGACCTCACTATTCCTTTTGAGATCTTTCCATTCTGATCACCCATTTCCCCCACTATTCATATCTCTCAGCATATGTGGAATTCAATGAACCCTTTTGCATACCTGCTACTCCTAACTCATTCCATTATCTCTTTCTCTCCTTAGTCTCACATGTGATATAGGGGTTTTCCCTAATGTCTTTCACAAGCAGCCATTAGTGAAGTCCTCAAACTGCCTTGGACCAAGGGATAGCCAGAAAGGGTCTCTGGTTTGATCCCCTATGATTGCACTTATAAGCAAATGGACCCTTGCTGTTCCAAATACTAATATACAACAAATTACATTTATGTTCAGAAAAACTTTCATTCAACAATCAACCTTTAAAAATAAACAATTATTTTGCTTATAAAATCCACAAAATATAAACTTATGGAAGAGAGAAATGAGATAGTAGCTTACACAAATTTTGGTTTCAATTATAACGGAAAGGAACCATTTTTGTATTGCCTTTCATATTAGAGTAACACTTGAACAAAAATGATTGATTTTTAATAGTGTTTACTAATTTTTTGCTACGACATGCTTACAGTTGTCGACATGAACTAACACTCAAGGTGAAGCTTCATTTAAGTGTTGTACACTTAGATATTTTTATTAATGCCTACATAGTGATTTCAGAACCAAAACTGCATTTTCAGTATCCAGTCCCCTTTACTGCATAATTAATCTTTCTCTGAAAATCCCTCAAACCACCCACGAGAACAGTCTCTGCTGAATAAGTTACCATTGTTTAAGTTTCAAGGAAAACCTAATAGCACACTGTTGCTCAACATGTGTCACTCATTTATTTTAGAATGCATTAGAAAAAGTCTTATTCTTCTATTCTATGTCACAAACATAATGAATCAGCCAGCTGGAAGCGACATTCCGGCAATCTACAGCTAGTAGGCTCCGAGACATCAAAATGTACAAATCGAGCTACTAATCGAAAAACCGAAATAGAACATTCTAATTTTTGTTCATGAATTCATGCATTGTACAAGTTGGTGTTTACATGATACATTTAGCACGGTTCAAGAATTAACTTTCACGTTAATACACCGTAAACAGAACTGGCTCTGACATTGGAATAGATATCTTTGCATCATCATTTCATACAATTTAAAACAAGAGAGAAAAAAGAAACAAGCCAAAGTGGGAGAGGGAAATCATGATGATAGAAAACGCAAACTATTTTTGGAGCAAGAAATGAGATCATCTCTCAGTGAACAATCCACTTTATACAGGTACTTAGGTTAAACTTCAGCATAATAGCTTCAAAGTTCTAAATATGCTCAAATGTTTGATTTAGAGAAATTAAAAAAATTGTAGATTTTGCTTGAAATGGGAGTATTTGTCTGATTCACGTGAATTATTTTGATTTCTAGATGCCTACATGATCATGAAAGCCTTGGAAAGAGCAATATAGTTGCATTTGCTCTCTTGGAGCAAGCTTTAAGAATACAAATTTTCAATTCATGTTAGCAATATATTCTCTTAATTTTGAGTGCATTATAGTATAATTTATTCAATATGCAATACACTTCCACCAATTGGGGAGTTTATAGTGTGAAAGTACTTAAAAGAAAAAAGCAATCTGCTGAAAGCCTTTTAAAGAACAAAAGCAAAACTAAAGAGATTAAAGGATTGGGAAATGATCAAGGAATGATTTAAATGGAAAAGGCTAAGAGAAAACAGGATCATTTTTGATTCCAAATAAATATTTAGGACAGCAAACGAATCTGTTGGATAGAAGATATGAAGTCATTTAATGAGCAAGGATTCAATTCTTCAGCTTATTAGGTCACGGACTCATCAAACATTTTAAGGAATTGTGATAAACATTTCCTAACTAAAGAGATTCCCAACTAATTGTAATATATATATATATATATATATATATATATATATATATGCTAGCAATGAAGCTTTAATTCGAAAATATTGAATGTACATAGTAAATACTATATATATAGCAAAGTTAAAAGATTATGCTTTCTCAATTCCCATAAATCAAGCATTAGCTTGGGCAGATCTCTTTTTTCTCTCCAAACGTTCTGCCTTGCGTTCCTCCGGGCTCTTGCGCAGTCCCTTCATCTTCCTAGTCTGGAGTCTGTTGATGCGTTGAGCTTTTATGTGCACTCTGCCCAACGTTGTACCCAATTTGTTCTTTACTATATTCTTCTTGGTTTTTCCCTTTCAATGAGAAAATTTTATTAGTTTTCACTTTAGTATGCAATAGTTGGGTGAAGAAAACTTTCTCCAATATTTCTACAACCACAATATATTTTAGATACTTTGTACGAAAACTTGAAATTCAACAGATATGTTGCAATCCATTAAAAACCAATTACCATCAGTAGATGGAACCAAACGAACCTTCATTTTTCTTAAAAGATGCTGAGAATCATTTTCTGCTAGATTATTATGCTATTTTTTTATGGTTTCCCTCTAATAACTTCCTTTCCTATAGAGATGCACTATCATCTTCCAGTTTGAATAATCAACTTATAATTTAAAATGCTTATTATTGTTACTCGTTGGAGGGACATCATACCAATTGGAAGAATTTTATTTTTGTTTACTACAACGCAAATGAACTCATGAAACAGGGCTGCAAAACAATATCCTTTTACATTAAAAAAACTAATTTCTCCCATGTACTCAAAGCAGAGTGCATACTACAAGAACGATGTGTGAATTAACAAATGCTTAATGAGCAACAGTACAGCAAAATGTAGGGTTGGCACAAAACCAAACAAAGGATTTTACATGTACTTTGAAATCAATGTAGGGATTAGGCTACATCCTTTAATAATTCATATCAATTCGTGGACTTGCATGTTAAAACAATTGCCCATTTTTTGAAATTATACAAGAGAATTTGTAGAAGCGCACTTTGCTTTGACAAGACTGAGGCATTTTCCCATTATAAAATTCACTGCGTTGATTCTTTTAACCTTAACTAAGAAATTATCTCTAATGAAACAATCAACTTCATCGATTTAAGCATTCATGGTGAACAGTATGTCTTTTCACCCGTAAGTGATGAGGCAACTCAAGCACACAACCACGTGAGCAAAAAGTAATTTACATAATCAACAATATAGTAATTTTAGTTAAAAATCAGAATTTTAAGAAGGAAAGGCGAAATTGTTTTGAATATTATTTCATCCGCAGGGAGGAGAGATTATTCTTAAGGGATACATGTGTTGCGCTTCGAAAAACATTTATTATTGTAACAAAAATCCGATAACAGACAAGGGACTAGTGGTGTACGAGATATCTGCTGAGAGCAACTATGAGTATCCATAAAATGATTCCTCACCTTCAGTTCTTGAGGAGTTTTACAAGCTGTTTTCATTAGGTCATCTGAGGCTATCTTAGATCTCCGAATGACCAAGTCAAACGCAGGGCCGATTTCCTCCAACTCTATCCTCGGAGTATTTTGACCAGACTTTTTCAAGAGGATTCTGTAACTTCGAACTTGTATTTTACCTTCTTTAGCGTCTGATGTAAAGGCCAAAACGTGTTCTATTCCCGCAAGAGCCACTGCATTTAGATTCCGCTCCCCACAAAACATATCCGCCAGAAGCGATTTCAGAGTTGCGAGTTCCGCACTACTTTCGAAATCGCCGATAAAATGTATGATGGGTTTAGTTCCCATCATCACTTTGTCTGTCCGAAAATCGCCGAGCCCTCGATATGACTCCACCCCAACCTCAATCATATCAAGAAGATGGGAATCGAACGTTCTTCCTAAAAGTTAATTTTAAAATTTATTTTTCCATGGACTCAATAAATACATGTAACATACCATATATCCTGTGAATCGAAATATTCCAATAGTACTCACCTAAAACAACATTATTAGGTCTCTTTTTACTATTAGATGCAAATATAAATAATGATGAATCCTGCTTCTTCAACAAGTTTTCGATGGGAATAACATCCTCAAATGGAAGATAGTCATTTTTCCTGTTGAATGTGGTGGACTGAAGTTTCTTCAACGAATACTGTTGGAAATAAAGTGCTTTTATGAAAAACGAAACGCGAACCTCAAAGCAATAAGCCATAAAATAACTACCATGTCTTTCAGAAAATGATTAAGTAGTTCGCTGGTTTTTCTTCCTTTCAAAAAAATGGTATGCTTCGTATTTTCGATTAACTTCGGTTCCCTGCTAAGAAGTACTTTCTTACCTCTTCTTGTCGTAGGCTTCCTATAAGACATTAATAATAATAAAACATCTTATTTGGGCAAGTTTTGACTAAAAGTCTCTTCTTCAATCCATCCAAAGTCATATTTTGTATAGAAAAAAATTTGTAGATAGAGAAAATGGGAAGAAGGAGAGCGTAATTAATAACAACCATAAGGATAATCGTAATAATAAGTAATGACTTACACAACTCTTTGTAGAACAGGCATCTTGCTAGGTTTAAACTACAAGTCAAGAATCTAACATTATCTTAATCAGAAACCCACGTGCAGAAACCGGACTTCTAAATGCCAACTTCCAAGTACTTAAATGGGTAGTGTGTTGCTATCGTTCTTATGAATCGCATATCGATGAATGTCAATTGTTTCGATTGCGCGAAAGTCGAAGCCACTTTTTTGAAAGGTATGCTTATGAAACCTGGACTATTCCGCTAGTAAATGTCGTACCTTAACTCATTTGAGGAGACAAAAAAGTCAGCGGAAATTCTTGGACTATTGGGATTGGATCTTTTCCAACTATACACGAAGAAGGTATGACACATAAATACAATTACTCGGGAATGACTGAAATAATTTTTAGACGAGGTTTAACGTTTAGTGCTCGATGGTTTTTAGTCAGTGTAATGTTACTGATATCACGATATATCTTGTAGATATTCCTATCTATATACCTTATTCGTAAATGTAGCATCAGTCCATATTTCTTATGCGATTTTTGTTTTTATATTAATTCCCAAACGTATAAAATAAAACACACCACAGGTCCTTCACCTATTTGGTGATCGAATTGGTTTTAAATGTTGATGTTGACGAAACAAGCAGTCGTGGGGTTCAACCAGTTCGCGCGAACTGGTTATTAAATATCCCTAGGAAAAGTATTTCCTAAATCTTATAACAATATTATCTCTACTATATCGAAGTAAAACGATGTACATAGAGGTACTACAATCCGCTCATCATAGAAAGAATTTAATTTCAACTTGGGACCATGGAATACTTCATTTTTATTTCATCTTAAGTTTTTACGTTTACACTATTAATAATTAAGATGCAGTGCTAGGTTGCAATCTATTTGGATATAATCGTTCCTTGTTCCACCGCTGGTGACAAGGTAAATTCTTTTCTATGTCTATCCGCAAATGTTAATGTGACGGGGAGAATGCGTAATTATTGCACGTTCAGAATTCCATCGGGAAGACTTCGTTAATCAGTCTACTAAGTTAATGCCTTCGTTAAATAGTCTGTTAAGTTAATGCTTTACATTATATTTATAATTAATTCATTTATTGCTTTGATAAAGGCGGAAACATTTTCGGTGAAATCTAGATTAGAAAAGTTTTCAATACGTCCACTCATTTTCAGTGTATAGATAAACTGTGGCCTAGATAACAGATATCTAATGAACATTGAAGATTTCAAACTTTTATGTACTGCATTCAAAAGAATATTAAAGCTTAGAAATGAAAAATTACGTATGTTAAGAATAACATTTATACAATACAATTATTGTAGAGCTAAAACTCTTGATAATTTTAATGTCATTCATTTATGTAAATTTATGAATTACTGCATTATGTTTCGTAATTGGCATCCTTTGTGCACTATAATGTTCATCCATGTTGTTATTTCTATCCAGTATGTAAAATGACCTGCTCAGAAATATACACTTGAAAATATTTTTAATTGAACTGAGTTTTCTTGAATTGAACTGTTTCAAGGTCTTCATGAAAAATTTGAAAGATATTACAGTATTTTAAAATTATCCAAGTTTCAACAATTGCATTCATTTCTATTGCGTAATTATTGACTGCATTATAAAAATCACGACAGATTGTATTATCCCTTAAAATTTAATCTCCACTCTCAAAACGCATTTTTAAAACAACACATTCCACTACCAGTGAAGAATTTGACTGCTGAGTAATGAAATTTGTTCACATCTTTCTTGATATTTTGAAAATGTTCACATGTACAGCAGATCCTGCTGATTTACCCACATTCATACAGAATGTTGCCTTGACTGACCACTTTTCTTCTTCAAAAGTTCCATCCATCTCTTATTATGATTTTGTTCTTAAGTACTTCACTACCATCTCCCAGTGATTTTCCATTTCTACAGTTATGATATCTTCTGTCTGCCCTCTTCTTATCAAAATGCTTGCTTCTTATGTGGTGTTGCCTAGTTCATTATCGATTAGTTTTAGCATGTCCCATGGTTCAGTAAAAATTTCAAGAATTATTTATTGCATTTTCCACTTTTCTTAATAACTCATTTTTCCTTTCTCTTGGCCTTTTTCTTAGAAGGCCAAGAGTTTAGGTCTTGATAATTTCTTCTTCTCTTTCACTTTTCTTGCAATTTAGCCACTACAGGTTGTTCTCTTCTTCCTTCCAACATTTTATTTCAAAACACGCTTTTTTATTGTGCCAACTGTTAATCACATCTTTTCTTTCGTTTACTATTTTTCATAACTGTTTTCGTTGATTTTCAATTATTGCAACTGCTGTTTCCCCTTGTTTGTGCCTCTCCATCTAACAATAGAAGAGCTTCGAAACTTTTTTAACTCAAGTTGAAACCTCTCCGATAGATTTTCCCCTTCCTCTTAACCGCCTTGGGGTTCACTACACTGCTTCGGGTTCGAGACGGGTGGCTCGTCGGATATATGAGGACTGTAGGTATTTTTTAGGGTAAAGAGTAGGTCAGATAGTGGGGAACGAAATATTCGTCGAAGCGAATTAGGAAAAAAGTAGAAACAAGCGAAACAGATAATAAGCGAGCTTCACCGTCTAACCCACCTGAACCTGACAACGAAAATAAGATATCAATTGCGATAGTTAACTGCGTTAAAATTGAAGTATCCGACTTAGAACATCTCATTCGTTGTCAAAATACGGGTATTTTAATAGGCACTGAAAGCTGGTTAAATGAGGATATAAGCGATACCGAAATATTCCCTAGATATTTTGATACTTATCGCTGAGATCGTAAGGATAAAACAGGGGCGGAGTCTTTATTGCGGTCAAATCTTCTCTTCAGAGTAAATCGCAGACCCCGAGTGATAGCGACATAGAGAGCGTCTGGTGTACGATATGCCAAACAAATAAGCCAAACACATGCGCGTTCTACCGGCCACCGAACTCCTCTCGACAAGTTTTACGAAATCTAAACGATGAAATCAATCACTACACTAGCAAGAATAATCAAAGTGTAACTATCATAGGGGGTGATTTTAACCTTCCAGATATCGACTGGCAAAATCATAGCGTAAAGAAAAGGGCCAAAGACACAGACTCATGCAAGACATTATTAAACTTACTTCAGAAAAACTCATTTACTCAAGCGGTAAAATCGCCAACTAGAGGAGAAAAAATTCGCGATCTTTTGTTAATTAACGTTCCCTAGAGATTAAAGAGTATCTCTATTGATGAAGGACTTGGCGATCGATATGAAATTAAACGAATTTTGAGGGCTTTAAGGCATCATTGAATACAGATTTTAATTATTTCGAGTCACGTGTAACTAATATGACCACCGAAGAAACCTGGAAAATTTTCGTCGAGTCAATGCATAAATACATAGACCGTTATATACCCTCGAAATACTCCAAAAACGATTGCGAACCTAGATGGTATAACAGCGAGATTAGAAAGGCTCTTCGTAAACAGAGAGCACTACATGGAAAAGTAAAGGCTTTTGAGGGTAAACATCAGCCTGATGATACAGGGAAAAGAGAGAGGTACAGGGAAAGACTCAAACAGTAAGCTCACTAAGGGATAGTGAAGGTAATTTAACTAGCGATTCGAAGAAGAAAGCGAACATTCTAAACGACTTTTATCCAAGCGTATTCACGTCCGATAGTACGACAGACACTCTCCCGGAGATTAATACATCCGTGTCGACGCCGAGTATATCCTTTACCGAAGATGGGATCATTAAACTCTTACGCAAAATTAAGCCGAGTAAGTCGCCGGGTCCAGAAGGTATTCCAGCTAGAGTATTAAGGAAACTGGCAGAGAGCGTTGCCCCGTACCTCAAAATTATATTTTCGAAGTCAATAAACGAAGGTCATGTTCCGACAGATTTGAAATTGGCAAATGTCACACCTGTTTTTAAGAGTGGATTAAAAGATGATCCAGAAAATTATAGACCCATCTCATCAACTTCGCTATCAGGAAAAGTTATGGAACATATCGTGCACTCACATTCGTAAAATCTGCGGTAAAGCTAGTAAAAAGCTCGCCTTCATAAAGCGTATTGTCGGTAGATGCGAAGAGAAAGTTAGAGAGCGATGTTATTTCTCCTTGGCCAGGCCCCATCTCGAATACGCGGCAAGTATATGGGACCCAGCGGATGAAACGGGTACCCGCGAACTTGAGAAAATTCAGCGCAAAGCGATACGTTTCGTTAAAAAATGCTACGAGAAAAAGGTAAGCGTCACGAAGATGCTCTCAGATGCAGGTTGGGCATCATTGAAAGAAAGGCGGTTAGAAGCTAGGTTGCGACTTCTTAACAAATTTAGAGAAAGCACGTTTTCCCATGACGTAGTTGATATTATGCGACCCCCTTGTTACTTCGGCCGATCCGATAATGAGAGCAAAAAAAGAGAAATAGACGCTAGAACAAGTCGTTTTAAGAACTCATTCTTTCCCCGAAAAATACGCGATAGTAATAGGCTAAAAAAGTAGCTCAATCGTTTGGTGTTTACACCCCCTGCCACACGCCGAAATGCAGGGTATTCATGTAGATGTAGAGTACTTTCTACGTTAATAATTTTTTCTGCATCTTGGATATTTTTTACTTACTCTGTTTAATTTTATCCATTTTAAAATTGTATTCAGAACCATAATCTGCTCCTCTCATATATATAACATATGTTACCATTCTTTGGTGTCTTTTATCTACTAATATCAATTTGATTTTTCTTTTTCCTGTCGAGCAAACAGTCTCTTTGTAAATATCTTTGTCCAAAAATAGGGCTCATAAAACACTGAGCAAATTAGTGTGATGCTGTTGTCATTTGGTAAACTATGTAGGCTTTTTTCTCCATGTACAATTTTCCAGGGTTTTTCCATATCCATATCTTGGCATTTGCATCACCCATTTTGAGTTTATTATTTCTTTTTGTTTCACTTTTAGACTTGTGTTGATCTTTTCAAAGCATTCTTAAAAGCAAAGGGAAAGAGATCCCCCAAACTAGAAGGATTTGATGTTTTTATAAATTAAATCTGACACTTGATGGAAGCCAATAAATAATTACAAAATTTAACCAACCTATTCTAAGTCAAATACGAGGGGTGTCCAAAAAGTTAGTTTCCTTGAGCTACAGAAAATAAAATCTCTATCCTCAAATAACAAAAACAATTAATTCATTAATTTTCATATTTTCTCTATTTCTCGTCGCGATTCCCTTCTTTTTGTATGCATTTTTGATGTATTGGTAACATTTTTGAAAGTTAATGCCATTCTCCTGCCAGATTTCTTGCCTAACAATCCACTCCATTTTTGATTTCATAATCGCCATCCTGCAAATGTTTTTTCTGCATTGGGAATAGTTGGCAATCAGTGGGGGAAGGTCAAGCGATTACACTGGA
Organism: Pachydiplax longipennis; assembly: GCA_036926295.1. Taxonomy (NCBI): domain Eukaryota; kingdom Metazoa; phylum Arthropoda; class Insecta; order Odonata; family Libellulidae; genus Pachydiplax; species Pachydiplax longipennis. The sequence continues at coordinate 2,314,335 of JAVFKF010000024.1, read as the reverse complement.
TGACCAAAGACATCCCAATTACGGTTTTCCAGCAGTTACACAGTTCCATGAGCAGAATGTGGCTGTGCGTTGTTGTGGCTGATAGCGAGCGCGGCACCTACCGTGCACTAACGTCTCTGTCCTGTGAAGATAATGCTCTGAAGTGATGGCAGGCTTATTTCAAACTCAGGGGGAAAGTTAGCAAGAATTTCGTCCAGAAGTGAAGCGTTTATCAAGTGCTATGGTCTCACAAACGCATCGTTTAGATCAATTTGACGATTCATCATTTGCCTGCCACTATGCTCTTTGTCACAAGCAGTTTGTCTACCCCTTATGAACAATGTACTTCAACAGCGAACTATTTCAATACATATTACATCTTCATTGTTCACGATTGAGGATATCTGTCTATGAATTTACTCTACTGTTTCGTTTTTTCTGACAAAAATAGAACAACAATCCAGATTTCACATCTGGCGGGGATGCACTATGATGTCTCCATGAAAACCATACCAACATCCAGTGAGTCAAGAGATCTTGAGCGTTACTCCGTAGTATTACAACACTCCATACGAATGACTCTCTTCTACCTCAATCCTACACCGAGCAGAAAAATAGGGAAACTTACTTTTTGGATACCCCTCGTAAATAAATATTTTTCCAAGAGGCAATAAAAAAATGGGCACTTTTTCAGCCTTAATTTAAGAATCCTCTTTTCCCCAATTAAACAGAGAAAATCTGAAGATTTCAAAAACGATTTTGAGAATGAGTATGTCAAACATTTTAGTTAAGAACATGCTTTTGTATTCTATGTTTAAAATTTACTTCAACAAAGATGCAGTTGTTATCGCTTATATAGATTAATCCTTTTTGCCATTGAAAGGACTGTTTTAGGGATCTATTAAAAGCTGCTTCTGATGATTGTATTTGCTCTTACAGATGGAATTCTTAAATTACTCAAAAGAATGGTGAAAATAAAACAAAGGAAACTAGTTCCTATTTTATTAAAAATACAAAAGCATGAAATATTTCTCCTTCACTTTTACATCCAAACATGATGCTTTCTGTGGTATTTTACATTTCTAATAAATTAGAACCTTTTGTTTCACCTTTGAAGAAAGGTTTATTAGGGAATTCTTTTCTTCTGATATTTTTCCCTCCAATCAAATTGTATACAAAAAATACTCCCGAGTGCCATCCATGTGGGCCTATCACTTATCAATTCCTCATTATAAAAAGTTTCTTTCATGCTGCTGGGGAAAAATTTCTTCTATCATCAAGCCAAGATATAACTTGTATGAAATACAATCCTTCTGCTTATCCATGTTTCTCCTTAATCTAGGAGATTTTCATAAAATTCATGATTGTTTTCTTACAAATTCAGAATGAATATGCATGGATGTATTTACATCAATAATGGTAAATATGAAAGATTATATTGTGAATGCTCTCTAGAAGCACAATTCCATATTCTCAATAATTGTGAATTTGGAAAGCACCTCTTTAGGAAATTATAACGGACTAATAATTGGTCTTTCAAACTATTTATTGTTTAAAAATGGTTATAATAACTCATAAAAATACAACAATATCAAAATCCATTACTTTGCAACAAGATACTTTGGTCAATGTTAAACAGAACAGCCTTTCCCTTGTCTCAGTAAATCTTTCGTACAATTAGAGAAATTTACATGAAACACCAAAGAAAATACGTCATAAAATAATCAAAGGTGATAAAATGAGCAAAAATAATACTTATGGCATTGTGAGCATGATTGATATGAATCAATAGGATTAACAATAAAAATGATACACATATTTACATGTAAGGATATATATTCCAGAACTTAATGACAAGTTTAGAGCTGACAATGTTAAACAGGAATTATACTAGAAGAAAAAATTCTTTTGGAATGTATCAAAAAAAACTTGTGATATTCATGTTGTTGGTAGTATACAGCTAATTCCATCTGATATTCATAAAATATCCCCTATTTTTAGAGAGACAGTTTATCAAAATAAAGATGAATTTTGACTATGTTTCTAGGTAAAAACTAATTGCAGTCACAGCACATTATCTTGAGGGGAAGACTGCTCTTTTGTCCACTTTGATTTAAATTAGAAAAACAGGGATGACAAAAATATTTAATTAAGATGACTTGTATCATTCTTAATTTGATTGAAACTTCCATGGAATAATGGTTTAAATCATAAAAGAGCTGCAAATCCCATATTGCATGAATACCTATGTAACAAACTATAAAACATGTAAATTAATGCTTAATTAATAAATTAGTGATTATAAAACAAAGCAAAGAAGAAACATTGAGAGAGTCATGGGGCCACATTCCTTATTTTTCAGAGCAAATTGTTTTAATGCACAAATGCTAATGTATCACAGTATTTATACATTGATTTAGCTGTATCAAATTGTTCTGCATTTGGAAAATTGATGTCTTCCTTAATCCAAAAGATAATAGAAGCAATAACTAAAATGATTTCTTAAAAAAATATCAGAACAACTTGAACAAATTTACTGTCTCTGATTCAGTTTATATACATAAACTGAATCAGAAACAGTAAATTTGTTCAAGTTGATCTTCAAAAAGCATTATCATGACAACATAAAGTTTATTAAATACAGTCAAATCTTGATAGATGGTGATTTTAATATAAATTAATTTCCCAGTTTCTTTATTTCTGGCTACAATTCAGAGCAGTTACTTTACAATGAGAATTGTTAATAAAACCTATCAATCACAACCTGTAAATGTCCTGTTTCATTGTATTTAATTTGGTTTTTGGTTCAGCCTCATTCAAACAAAGTATAGGCAATTCTTATCTTTTCATGTTCCTTCTGTTGTAAACATTTTGCAAATTACCATTATTTCACAATGCTTTGGGTCTCTATTAAATTATATTTGTTTCACCTCGTTTTTCTTAATAAATATATTTATATGTATATATTTATATAAGCTAAATTATGATAATAAAAGGAGAAATGGTCCGATTGCATTAGAAGGAATAGTCTAGACTTTCCAAATTGCACTGGAATATCAGTAGATAGAGAGAAATTATCAAGGTCAACATCAAAATGAGCAAGAACAATTTGTGGAAAAAGTACACATTGTTCTTGCTCATTATGGAATATTTCCACAAGAGAACGCCTGAGACTGTGAATTTTATGTTAACATCAAGTTAAACATCATCATCAACAGGTCAACATCAAGTGATCAACTCAGCTAAAATTGAAAAGAGGCAATTTAAAAGAGGGCAACACATTTTTGCAATTTAGGAAATTGTGTCATCTTCTTCAAGATTCAAGGAATTAGGGTCCTCATAATTATCTTCTTGACTTGAGGAATGTTGAAGTATTTTTAGTAATAGACAAAAACTGACTGCACGGTTAACAAAACTGGAATTAAAACAAACCGGAAATCGTACATTTATTTTATTTGCTAATTTTTCAATAAAGCTAAATTTTCCACGTGTCATTTGATTCATGGTCACTGCTTGAAAATTTGGGCTCATGAATTTAATCACCAGTTCTTTGGATGATCAAAGAAGAATTTGAAAATATAGTAGGGACAGTATTGTGCTATGACATTGGGGCTCCCTCAAGGAATCTCACCCAGGACTGATTTTGCAAAAGTTAAACTCATTCTGGCCACATTGGAGCCCAATTAGTCTTTGTTATGCATTCATATTTAGGGAATGCAAATACCATCTGGCTTATCTGTCATCATCATTTCGATAAAATAAGTACAAAACTTCACTTTTTTTGCATATATTTCAATAAAGACAAGCTTTATTCTACTCGAACTATTAAATAAGATATGGAACATTGTATGCAAGTGTAAGGAAAGAAAGGTTAAATTTCTGCAAGAAAAATGGTTGCATGAGAATACCCGGACCACTTCTGAATAATTTTTAAGTTACGAATCAAATAAAAGCCATATTTGTTGAGGTGGAATTATGCCCTTTTGGGTGGGCCCAAATATACGGTCATATTACGTGCAAGGCGTCTCAGAAGCCTCTGACCCAGACATTCAGACACCTCAAGCCAAGTGTACTTGTCTATGATCCCCACCTCCTCCAGTGGGTCTCGGATGGACACCAGCACTGTCAGGCAGAGGCCATCATGATTTGCCTCTTCTCCACAATTCGCTTTATGCTCTACACTGACTATGCCATGTGGACGGTGGTGTGGTAGATCTGCTCCAAATATTTCCTGAAACACAATTTCAGTTGTGCTACTTGAAATGCATTCAGCCTACTCTTGATATGTGAATACATTTGATTCATAACCTAATCAACTTCAAAGTCATGGTAATGGATAGAGAATTTTTAATTTGTGTGAAGAAACAAGAAATTTCAAAGGAAGGAGATAAATGCATTATTTGAGTCTAAATTATCTCCCAATGACAGAAAATTACAGATAATGCAATTTAATTTAAATGACCCATTCAATTTACAATGAATAAGAATTGAGAAGTAAAAAACAGATGCCACCAATTATTCCTTCCATTAATTAATATCTAGTAGAAATAGTTCACTAATAGATCATTTCCATTTTTGCCTCAACATTATCTCTATTAATATAACTAATTCCACACAAATCAACAGAACTTAAGAATGGCTTAATCCAATAACAAATTTGGCAAAAGTGAAATCAAGTTTCTAGCTGACAAATGTAATCAGATGAAATTAAAATTGCTCTGCAAAAAAGTGCACAAATTTGCCTTTCATAAATGGCTTCCTTAACTCACTCAAGTACTCTGCTCAGTATTTATTTGCATTTAAATATCTTCCTTTTCCTTCATTTAGTTTAACTTTATATACTACTAATTTGTTGTCATTTATATTTAATTTCTGGAATCTGTATTTTTTTCAATGTGCATTTGTATTGTTTTTTCCTATTGCCAAGCATGTTACTTATCATATTTCCTTTTCTTTAATTTTTCCATTTTTGTTCTTTTTTATAGATGTCCTAACATACGTATTTTTATAGTTTTTTCTTACTTTCAGATGTCTTAATAAGACTTTTCCTTAAAGTTTAGATATGCATCTGAAAGTTTTATTGATCCTTCACTAGGTCTTCCTTCCTTCACCCTTTTTGTTTTGAAACATTTTTAGGTTTCTTAACACAATGTTATTTTCTTCTGGGCACATTTTCTATGTTATTTTATGTCTTTCTTTTAATTGTTTATGATGAAGGTTTAGAAGTAAGAAGAGATCCATAAGAATAGATTTCTTAATCTCAACCTTTCCCCAATAAGTTATTATTATCTCTTATTCATCTCAACGTTGGCAATATGTAGGGCAGTTTAACAATTGGGGTTCATTCTTTCTAAAAGTAAGCTGAAACAAGATCAGTGTTGATAATTTCATAGATCCAAGATAAAAGGGGAACTTACCATCATGTACTTCTTAAATGTATGGTGAGTGCTGTGCACTGGATTGAGCTCACAAAGAGGCAAATGGATTTCATTCTTCTCAGAGAGAAGGACGTGCACTCTGTTGTTGGACCTCTTCCTTACACAAATCACCAAACGCAGATACAGCTGCTTGTGGCTTTTCCTCACTGGCAGCAGAGGTGGGTGCCAATTGAGCATGTGCTCTGCAATAAATACTCTCAATAATTGTTACAGACTCATTAAGGGATACTTTAAGGCTAGAATGCATGAAATGAGAAAGACAAAATACATCCAATAATCATGTGATCAAAAGTAATTACATGGATTTTAGATAGAAAACTTTATCGTGCTCCAAACAAACAAATCTTCTCAATGCGTATTTTATGAGATAATTACACCAACCAGGGATCAAACTCAGGATAATATTGAGAAATATCTTCGTAGTTAATGTTAGAAAAGGAACTCTTTTAAGTAAAGACATCTCAATTTTCAATTCTCTGTAATTTCAGGGACTGCTTCAAATTTGTTAAAAGTCACAAAGGTTTAAAGAAATTAAACACAATTTAATTGAAAATTTTTAAACTCGATTTAATGGTCAAATAAGCACTATTGCTCTCCTTTATTTATATTTAATGATTATTACCTCTGAAATAATTTTTTTGTTTTGCTGATAATATACAACTTTGAAACTAAACTCTTTGGTTAATATTAAAGTTACTGTAACCATTAACGTAATCCAACATATTTCAATACTCTCCTATAGTAGCAGACTAAAAATATTAATACATATTAACAGTAGAGTTTTGTTTACAAGTTATATATTAATAAAATCAACAAATGAAGCTATGTGGAACTCCATCATTGGAATTGAAGAGGAAATAAATAACTTAACAAAGTTCCACATTAGCCGATCGCTAAGTTGTATACTGTTAGAAAAATGCAACATTTTAATTTCCTAAGAAGTATTGACTATGCAACAAATAGCTCTTTAGCACATGACGGGGGTAACATATTGTGCAATGTATGCTGGGTCAGTTGGATTTGGGAGGAAGTGCCCCACTGAGATGGGCCAAAAAGGGTAAATTACTATTTAACTTTTACTATTTATAACTTTACTTTTACTATACTAACAATTGCTTGCTTTTATTTCTCAATTTAAGGATTATAAACTATATGAATGGAAGTTATAATTACTGGCCCACAAAGATGGGCCTTTAAATTTATGGATGAAGTTTCATTTCTACAGGTGAAGATTTTGTGTGTCTATTAAGGTTTTCTCTCTATGAAAACAGCACATTTACTTAAGATAAAATGCAACCACATTTATGAATTGGATAATATTAAAATCTCAAAATTATGGTGTCGGGGCTTTAACTTTCGACATTACATTGACTTCAAAGTGTTTTTGAACATGATAGCATTTCTATGAGAATTCTGCTTGTGTGAAAAGGTTTACTGAGGTGTTATAAAAGTAGACGGTAAATCAGTAAGCAAAAAATTTGTACTGCCAACAGTTTTTGTACAGATTTTGCTTGTAAACTGATAATCCACAATAGTTTTAACAAGAAATTATCACTTATTTCAAACTTTTTCTCCAGCTTTTGGGAAAATGCCAGACATATGAAGTTCTTTCAGTTTTAATTTTCTTATTGCAATGGGAGATATGAACTTTTGGGGATATTTATCCTTTAACTAATTTATGAATTATTTATTGCTCTGTAACAGGAGAGTCAGCTGATAACATAAATGATTTTTAAGTCCATTTTTTCTGTGATGATGCATTTTATAATCTTTACAATACATAAATTATAAATACACACTTATTTAGTAGCTCTTTTACCTTGTGCACCCTCTCTAGATTCAGCCCCTCCAGCCATTTTCAAACTGTGCATATAATTTCGTCCTTGATCCACAATTGGATAAATATCGTCTTTCCTCAGGTTCAACTCATCCAAATTAGAAATCCATTTTGCTTGAATTGAGTGATCATCTGCATCTGTAGGTGTCTTTATTTTGCCTCCTGAATAAAAGCATCTACCAGACTAAATAAAGGGTCTTTTGCATATAATAAAAGAAAACATTTTTCTATCATAAACTGCTAAAATTACTGTTGAGAAGAAAATAAAAAGTATGGCAAAAAAGGCCATTTTGATAATTATATGGAATTAAGTTTCCTGCAAAATATGAGAATCAAACATAATACTATTAAGCACTAAGGTTTAGGAAAACTTTTATCCTCAAGTAAGACAAAATTGCAAACAGGAACTGCTATGATTTCTAATGAGAATCCTGGTGTTTCTCTAATTACCATGATGCTCCCTAACTTTATATTTATTACTTCTTTCAGGGATATTTTGCTAATTTTCAACTTCATGCTTAAACTCAACCAACCACCTTTCTATTTTGTACTGAGAAGTTATTTCCATTAATCAACCAAATCTACTACCAGTGATACTAAATGCAAGTGTAGAGAATTTCAACCCACTCTCAACAATAACATAATTCTCAGACTTCTATTTTACATCTTACATAGCTTTTAATGAATTACTACCAGAAAAAGATCAAAAACAAATTGAGATATTGTGTTCATATAATTTTGAATTCTCAAAAAATAGTACTAACATATCAATAAAAATAAAAGTAGTCATATTCACAAATACTGTTTATAATATGAATGATATTGATATAGATGAATATTCCATTGCTCTTAAAGTTCATAACAACGCGATTTGTCTTAAAATTTCAAAAAAAGGTACATATATTCAAGAGCTAGGCATAAAATATGCACACACCCATTACTGACTGGTACAAAATGAACGGCATTTAATGAAAGTTTCTAATAAAAATTTCGGAATTACAACTATGTAAATAAATGTAGCCTTATGCCAATACATTTGCACTAGGAAAATTGGTGATAGCTAATATAAAAATTATCTAATAAGTTTAATAAATCTCACCCACTACTTTCCCTGTGAACACAAATCTCATCCATCCATCGGCAGTGCTCTGAACCATTAACAAAGTGCTCGGCTGCATATCGAGCCCTGTTTCTTCTTTTACTTCTCGAATAACCGCATCCTTTACATTCACAAAATTGAGAAAAAAGTTTGATTGCATGATTTCTTTTAAATCTAGCTTTTCACATTATCTTACCTCTATATCCTCATCCTGCTCTAAACATCCAGCTGGCAAATACCACTGACCAGCGCATGAACTCTTGGCTTCCTGGATCATTAGAATTTCGTCCTTTTCGTTAATCAGTATTGCGGCTACTACGTAACATATTGTTTTGTGAAGTTTGGGGACGAAATCTGACGGGACGGAAGGAGTAACTCCTCTGGCAACTGAAATTGACATTCTTATTAGTTGCTTATCGTCGAGAAGACCAAACTGATGGCAAAGTACTATAGTAAAATTACACTGATGATTCATCGGAGTGGAATTTTACTGCCATATGATACTAGTGGCTTACTCACGAACAAAAGCGAGTTCCTTACTTAAAATTAGCCTCACAAAAACAAGCTTTAAGAAACTATTGACAATTTACTTTTCACCTAACAGATGAACCGCACAAGTTCCGTTTTCCATTGATTGTACACTGATTACCACGATGAAGTTAACACAAGGAGAAATATATCGATAAGGATTAATGATCATACCTGTAACTTCGTTTTGGTCTGCAATGGTGAAGTCACAGTAATGATTTTCTTCCTCGTAAGCTTTACCGCTTAATAAATTGTTGATATTATCTTCCACTCGATCCATTATTTGCGAACGACAATAATAATTCCGTAATTACGCAGTACTTCAGTAATTGTCTACTTATCCCTTCATGGAATGTCAACGTCAACATTCCTCATTTTCGAAGGTGTGTCCGACTCAAGACCGGATGTGACCAAACTCGACGGATCCTTTCTTGGGTGGAATTCTGAACGGTACGGCGATAGGTTTTTTCAGGCATGTGATTTTTAGCGGATGCTTTAAATGTAGAAGCGTTGCCCGAACTTTTTCATAGACTAATTAAACCATTAATTTGTTGCACAAAACTTCTCAATAATTCTGTATTTCATTTTATAACATCAGTATTGATCAACTTCGATGAAATATATTCATTTACATCATTTTTATTATGACTAGAAGCGATAGTTTGAGTACAAGTTGCGCTTGAACCAAAAAGAAATATCTCTAGCTATTGTAGAATGTACAAGAAAGCATGAATTTTTTTCAACTTCAAGGTAAAGGAACGATTCAACGTTAGATACAAGCACATCATATCAATGTAGTAAAATGATGTAATACGTGTTTCCTATTTTTACAATTATAATCACCATGTGACTGTAACTCGCTAATTAATTTGGGTTTTATATAGAATTCAAGGTCCCTTTGGGATGCCGAACCCACTACGCTCCATTAATTCATTATAAAATCCATTAAATTACGAATGTGATACTTTTCTGCTATGGTCAGCACAATAGTCACACTGACTACAACGGACAAGTATTCAAAATAATTTTCTAAAATCAATGAAATTTAATGAAGACACCTTATGCGTAAAAAAGTACATTTTTTTCTGCATCTTACTTATTATACTGCCTTGCAAGTTGCATTTTGTATGTAATTTGTCTATTTTCCTTTCCCGTTGAGAATCAACAGGTTGCTCCGCTAGTATATAATGGATGTATAGGGGAAGCAAGCTCTGACCATGTTCCACAAGTGATATAAACGTTAAATTTTACCACATACTGGCCTCACTCAGTAGATACTAGAATAATTCAAACTTCGACGCTATCAATCATGGGTTCTATATCAGAAGGTCCCAAAAAAAGCAATTTTCCCATAAGAATGCATTGCGCAGATTTAAAAAAATTATTTTGGGGCACTTATCGGTAAGATATAGGAACCAAAATCTCGGAGGTTGAAGTTAAGGTACCAATCTATAGTACCAATGGAGGAAATGTTACAATAATGACCGTGAGTTCGACGCCAAGTGGGTGCGAAATTCGTCCATAAGAAATGCATTGCTACAATTTTTGAAAATTTTTTTGAATGCCTTTCCGTTAAGCTGGAAAGATAAAACCCGGAATGGCAACAGGGGCGTTTGAATAAAATTCTTTCACGCGTTTCACCGCTCCTCTAATGGTCCTTGGTTCGATGCAAGAGCGTCATTCCGATTCTACCATGCATTTCAAACGGGGATAACAGAATCTTATTTTAGGACCTTCCCGATAAGATATTGAATCGAAACTTTGGAACACATCAGAATGACACTTATCTAATATTAGTTTGCTATTTTCTCTCACGAAAGGGTCCTGAGTTCGACGCTAGGCGGTCTTTTGCGCGATTTTCTCTCATCTCAATATTTCAAGAGTCTCTAGAGCATCTAGCCTCGCATTTTGGTAGCATAAGTATAAAACAATCATATCGAAATCACTTGAATGTCCTTTTTCCAGTAGGTGTTGGATAAAATGGGAAGCGTTACCTATACCATCACATCTTACTAAACCGTTCGACTCCGGTCTTCATAAAAAACTTCCTCCACCGTACTTTAAAATGTATGCTGGAGATATCTAACATTTTTATAAAGCACTTCCCGAGATGATTCAAACTTATATTTCGGGATGTGAACAGCAGCCATGAATTTTTTACAAAAGCAGTTTACCGTTTCCCTGATGGTCTTCGGTTCGACGCCAGGGTACTATTTGCATTTTAACATAGAATTAAATGGGAAATTCGGAATTACGTTTGAGGACCTTCCCGAAATGATATCGACTTGAAATTCAGCCCATAGGGGTCATTACCGAATCTTAACGGGCGGCGACGTTTACTGTAATAATCCTTGGTTCAACCAGACGGGTTATATATTTCCCATTTTGTTATACGCTTAGGTGAACTTGGGTATGCTTTTGCAAACAATTCATAGCGTAATCGGAAGTTTTGGTAAATGTTCACCGATTAGCTTGCAAGCAACATTTTCTCGCATTTGATATCCAGTCTGACCACAGAGGAGGCAAAGTTTTCCCAAAAAAATGCATATACAGTTCAATTTTATACTTTTAAAGTTCTATTTATATCGCAAAAAAATAAAGAAAAACAAGAATCCAACGAACTTGAGCCAAGTTCGAAATTCCGTATTCTTATTGTCTATTCCAAGTTTCGGCTCCAAACTATGTGAAATTGAAAAGATTCGAATTTTCATTTTGGACAACTTGTCCCATTGAATTAAGTGAATGTAAGTTTCTCTTATCTAATAATATTGTTAAACTATTACTGCCTATTTTTCACTTAGAGAATCAGTAATATATTCCTTTATTGTTAGATGTCCAATTGCATAACAGCTGGAAATTCCTAGTCTGTCTTCTCTATGTAATACCCTGTATTATAAACAATCTGACTTATGATCACAGTTTTAATCATTGTGCATGCAACCAACTTAACCTATTTGCTCTTATTGGTATATATGGTTCTATCAGAATTCCTTTATTTGATTAAATATATGGCAATGAGTGTAAAGAGTCATTCTCAATTAAAATGACCAGGTGTTGTCTATTATAAAAAGAGGTTAAATTGAAATATTCTGAGATATACAGTGGTAAACAATCAGTTAGTTTATTATAATTTTGCCTTGTGTTAGGAATATGAGGCCTTCTTGCATCTTCAATTCAGAAAGTAATACTGTGGAAAAGCAATAGAATCTGCGAGACAGCATCGATTAGAGGAGAATGATCCAAATTATGCTTGAAAAGTTTTATTGAATCCAACTTCTAGGCGAATTTCTAAACATCCTATAACTGAATCTGTATTCTGAATCACTAAATTACAGGCACACCTAATCATATGACTTTGAAGGCCTTATTGCTTGACTGTGATTTTTAGGAAAGAATTAGATAAAATAACTAAGAATACTCAAATGAGGAGTTATATTATAATCTTAGAATGTAGTGGCAAACAAATCCTCTGAAGACACCTCCAGTTCTTTTAGGTAATGAACAAAATGGTGTTATACACCAGCAACATATATAAAATCACTTTGAGATATGAACAAGTGCTTAGGATCTCCTTTTCTTCGACTTTTTAGATCCAAGTAAGAATTAGGGTCAAAATCAGGAGACTTGTATACATATATTTTTTCAGAGATGTTTTTGATTCCGAGCTGGAGTCACTGGCTCCATTTTGAGTAACAAATGAAGTAGAATTTTGTACAGAGAAATGAATCAGAGTGGAAGGCCTATCTCAATTACCTCCTAGTGAGCAGACTATAAGATCCATTGGCATGTATTTTTTAAGAAATCAATGTTATAATTTCAAAAAGGCTTTGTCTTAGTAATTAGAGCTTCTTATAGGACCAGTTTTGAACAAAGGGTTCATTAATTTGGAAATTAAATTCCCATCAGCTAATTATTTTAGTCCATAACTGACTATTCGGAGCTTAACAACATTTTTTCTATCGTAAAAGAAATGCTCATTTGCTAAGGTGAAATTTGGAAAGATTATGTTTGTATAATTTAAAAAAACCTGTTCACATCCGATTATTCAGGACAGATTGCACTGAATAGATTGTTCTGGACTTCAGTGGGTGGTCACAAAATTCTTAATGCAATGTTATGCAACTTTCTCCATCCTCAGTTTATCAGGGCCAGATCCAGGGGAAAACAACAAAATCTCTCTTATGTATATATTATACTGGTAATGATAAAGAAACTTATGTACGAAACTCTCCTATTTATTGTGTCAAACAGAAGTAATGTCAATTAGGAATGTTTCAGAATATGAATTGTCCTAAATAAATAAATATATATCAAAGTAATACTTTGATACTAATAACATTTATCAACAACTGATGAATGACTATTGATGGAGTTTGAAATTTAAGTTAGGGAAAAGAAAGTAGCAAAGGTCTTTCATTAATGTTGACCTCTAACAAGGAGATAAAATATAAATCTTTATTCATAACTGAAATTAAAGATTAATTAAATTAGCAATAAAAGGTTTGAGATGAAAAGTAGATTCAAAGTGTTTGCTTTCCGAAATGGCTGAAGATGATTTGTATGCAAATGAAGTACACAGCTTTAAGTCCCACTGTCTTTTCCAGAGAGAAAACTACCTGAACTTTTTTCTTTGCCACCTAAATTTTCAACTGAGAACGTAGAGTTTAAAGGAAATAATACATTCAAATGGGTAATCAATAGCATAATCCAAAGTGAAGAGAACTTGAGCTTAAGGGTAGCATTTGAAGTTATACTGGCCTGACATAAATTTCTACATATTTCCTGGATTAAACATCTTTCCGCAGAATAGTTCGAAAACACTAAATCAAAAAATGAAAATGAGGAAAATAGGCTTTGTGACATACATTTCGCAGTAAGAAATTTAACGACCTAGAAAGCTCTTAAAACTAAATTACTCGACCAAAATTCATTTTAAAATTTACGAATATGATACCGAAGGAATTTAAATTTTATTTTTTTACTAAAGAAGTTCTTTCGTGAGCATAGTTATGGAGGTCTTCCAACTTTATCCAATTCTTCAATGCGACTTCTGATGGCTGTAGTATCTAGGCCTTGACTTTCGTTGTACTCCATTACTATTTCGAGTTGTTTTCTTTCTAACCCCGGTATCCGATCGTACAAAGTCTTGTTCAGTTCTAAGTCTATATCATTTTCTTCTCTAAAGACACAAAAATACAACAGAAAAATAGCAACACTGGAGAAGACCGCCAGAGGTTGAAACCAGGGAGAATCGTCTTTGAGGTTTCCTCTAGTATACCCTGCACTCCAAACAGCAGCTTTGCTCGTGGAAAATTTCACTGGCTCTTCTTCATCTTTTACTTCTGGTCTCCTCGATTGACTGCGGAAGGTAGTCCTTGCTACGCTGCAAAGTTAATTTGCCAATATTTGAATTTATCGCGCCATTATTTCATAAAACTAGTTCCATCGTACCTGACACAGCTTTCGAATAGTTTCCGCCTCACTGACGCCCGAAGAATTCCTGCTGACATCATTCACGATTCACTTTTGACGCTTCTTTCTAGCGAGCGGCTAACGAGCAGGAAAATGAAGAAAATGTGAGCAGCGAATGCTTCGCAAAATCACCGATAGATGTACTTGGAACAGCTGTTTGTGTATTGGTGGTACTGGTCTTAGCTCTATCAGGTTTGTTTCGTTAGTTGTGTCTAATACTAACAGGAAAATGCTAAGGTCGTTAAATCCTTCGATATGGAGATCGATCACAGTAAGAAGTTTCCATTTTGCGTGTTTGTCCTGATTTGTAATTTTATTTTGTAAATTATGAATTATTTGTTTTCTTTAGATATTCTCTCATTCACGTTGTTCTTCGAAACGTGAGGGTTTCGACAAGGAGCAACTCATGAAAGAGAAACTTAGAAGTCGTTTCCCTAAAGCTATAAACATAGAAGTCGTGGACATATCTGGTGGGAATTTTACATCTTTCAATGTAAAACTGATAAATTCACGTTTAAAACTACTATTTGGTATTTTAGGAGGTTGTGGAGCTATGTATGAGGTGATCGTGTCATCACCGGATTTCAAAGGGCTGAGTATCGTAAAACAGCATAGGCTAGTTAATGAGGTAAACTTACCGCTAATTTTATGCGACCGTTTAAAATTAGAAATGACTCTGACTTTGAATTTAAATTTTCCATGGCAGGCTCTGAAAGATGAAATACGGCAGATGCACGGATTAAGGATTCTTACTTCAGTTTCATAAATCGTATTTTATTACTCTTGTGCTTTTAGATAATTATGTGAGTATAGTGAAACTAATAAAAGAGTAAAAATATAACTAAGCCTTCTCCTTATCTCATTTATTTATCATATGCTTAAGTTTGGAATCCTCAGCTACGACATTTTAATTTTACATTATAAAAATATGCTTGAGTACGAATATGAAACACCATGAACACTGAAAATGTTACCCAGGAAAGCAGAAAATATGACCCTGGAAAAATTAAAACATTTCTCTGGAGAATTCGGGGAGTTTCTCTATCGCTGGGTGGCGGACAACCTGATACTTAAAATGTTAGTAAATTATCAAAAATACCCCTAATTTAGCGAATTTGCTATTATGGACCCTAAGGGACCGTTATAAAACTTTGTATTAGACTGCGTAAAATGCGAAGATTGCATTGGATATGATGAATGAACAGAGTGGCATCTCCTATTAAATGAATGAGGGCTCATAGAAGTGAACTGGAAATCCATTGGTGACCGTTAAAGCATAATTACAGAAAAGGTCCACTTAAGTCCAAAGCAGAAAATTTTGGCATAAAGTTGCAAGGCAAGATGTTTAAAACATTTTATTCACGTTGAACATCATGTTTCAGTATTTAAATACTGTCATGCTAACCGTTCAAAGTACACATTTGTTTGGGTTATACTTCAAAATTCATTTTCTTGTCAGTATCATCACTTATCCTGCACTGTTCCTCCTCAAGATATAAGTAGAAGTGAAATTCAGTATGCGGAAAATTTTTTACATAATTTAATTATGGCTAATATAAGGAAATAAATGTGAAAATTGATTAAATATATTTTAAACAATAAAGATATTTTTAAAATATGAAAAATTGGATGTGGATTAATGAGTACTCATGGCAAGTAATGATTGCACGTAACAGTGCAATTGCTGGATTTAAAAACAAATAATTTTGTGGCTCAAAATTTGAGCTGATCTTGAAATATTGAAAAATGTGAAATTTGTTCACAGTACAAAAGGTCTGCTTTGATAGAACTGGAGAAGGAAGGTTTGATGATTTTGGAGTGATTCATATGACCAGTTGGAAAACCTAGTATTTTCTGTTCATTCCTTGTTTGAGTCTACATATTAATGCAAAATACATTGTCAAGAGGAAATTTAGAAATCTTCTTTTCGATGAGAACCTGGAATTAAAAACAACAACATATGACAGAGTACTTGTGAAAAATTCAAAATTGATTATTATATACATTTCTTGTTCTTTGAAATTTTTTGCAATCAATTAGAGAATGTTCTGATAAATCTGCAGAAATATAATTCAAACATTGTCATAAGTACTGATTTGAACACTAATATGCATTACCAGTCTATAATTGGCAATAACTTTGAGAATCTCTTTCAATCTTTTAACCTTTCATGTATTAATTTTGAGCCTACAAGGATTGTTGCTTGTCTTGACAACATTATATTCTTTTATAATGTTGATTGTTATACTATTGGTGTCATAGATCTTTTAATTTCAAATCATAGTGCTATAGAATTTCAAGTGAATTCTGATCTACAATGGTCTTCCTCCAATGCATCTAAGTCTATTATATATTCTAGACACTTCTTCTGGCCTTGTAACCTCTTAGTTTCTCTATTCAATGGAAGTCCTTAATATTAGAAGGTCAATCTAACTTTCTTACATTTCTCTCCATTTTTGCTACTCCTTTCCATAAAAAAATAAATAAGAGAAAGATAAAAAAATTAATGTACGTATATGTGTTTACATTTCATAAAATATAAGTTTTCCATACCCTGTAATCTTTTGTGTCTTTAATTCTGACTTTTCCAGCCATGTCAAAGGAAAGGCTGTTTCCTGCTGCTCATCTCCTCCATTATTTGGTGCAACATTGTACATGGTAAGGAACTGATTATGTTATTTATAAACTTATAACTGCTGCTGAAAAGTATAGTAATAAAAGATTATTATTTCTCTCCTATAATGTACAGGGCACTAAACAACGAACTGAGGAGGGAAACAAACAGAGCAAGAGAATCGTGGTGGAAGGGACAGTGTAAGGAAATAGAGAAGATGGCTGAAAGTGGGAGGGTCAACCTATTATATAGAAAAGTGAAACAATTAACGGGGAATAAAATTAGTAACAAAATAGCCACTATTAGGGATAACAAGGGAAATGTCTCAAGGGAGCCAGCAAGCATAAGGGGACGATGGAAAGAGTATTTTGAAGAATTATATTCGAAAGACATGAAGCTTACCCACATTAAGATAAAAAGTATACAAGAAGTAGAGGAAGACGATGTTGGGCCGAGTATACTAGATAGTGAACTTGATAGAGCACTGAGGGATGTGAAGGGGAAGAAAGCAACGGGTATGGACGAGATCCCAGTAGAATTTCTTAAGAATTTGGGAGGAAAGGGTAAAAAGCAATTCTATGATTTATGTAGAAAGATTTACGACGAAGGAAAGTGGCCAGAGGATTTTACTAAATCAATCCTGATTTCATTACAGAAAAAAAATTCCCTTGAATGCCGGGATTACCGCACATTTAGTTTAATCTCTCATGCTGCAAAAGTAATTTTAAGGGTCGTAAGCAAAAGAATCGAGGGCAAAACTAAGGAATTCATAGGGAATTATCAGTTTGGTTTTCAGAGAGGGAAAGGGACGAGAGATGCAATTGGGGTTATGGGGGTTCTCGTAGAACAAAGCTTAAAATTTAAAAGGGACGTTTGTTTATGTTTTGTTGATTTTGAAAAGGCCTTCAATAGAGTTCAATGGCCAAAACTGATGGTGATACTAAAGGAAATTGGGTTGGATTGGAAAGATAGGCGTTTAGTGCAAAATTTGTATTTAAATAAGACCGCACGAATAAGAGTTGCTAATGGGGAATTGGAAAGGCAGAGTTAGGGAGGGGAGTAAGACAAGGCTGTCCTTTATCACCATCTCTATTTAACATATATGCAGAAGAAATGATCAAAGAAGCTTGGGATGAAATAGATAAGGGAATAAAGGTTGGTGGGGAAGTAGTGAAGTCAGTAAGATATGCAGACGATAACGCTATTATCTGTGATTCTGAAAGGGGTTTGCAAAGCCTAGTAAATGCACTAAACGATAAAGCAAAGGAGTTTGGGATGAAAATCATTGTATAGTAAGTAAGACTAAGATTATGAGGTTTCCTGAGGGAAAGAAAGCTAATTTAACGATAAGGGTGGATGGGGAAAAACTAGAACAAGTAGATCAGTTTTCATACTTGGGCAGCCTTCTTTCCAAGGATGGCAGACGTTTGACAGAGATTAGAAAAAGGATAGCATTAGCGAAAGATGCGTTCATGAAGCGAAGGGAACTGATGACAAAGGGACTTGATAAAGGAAACAGGAAGAGATTGGTAAAATCCTTGGTGTGGAGTGTAATGTTATACGGGTGTGAAACGTGGACGTTAAGAAAAGAGGATGTCAAAAGATTGGGGGCTTTTGAGATGTGGGTATGGCGTAGAATGGAGAAAGTAAGTTGGGTCGATAGGAAAACGAACGAGGAGGTTCTAGAGATGGTTGGTGAGAAAAGAGTAATGATTGAAGTAATTAAAAATAGACAAAAGAAATGGGGGGGTCAAATATTGAGAGGAGAGGGATTGTTGAAGAATGAAATCGAGGGAAGAATGCTAGGGAAAAGACAGAAGACAATGACAGAAGTTGTTAGACGAATTAAGGGGTGGGATAAGTTACTGGGAATTGAAGGTGAGGGAATTAAATAGGGAATGTGGGGGCACATGAACCTACCGAAAGGTAGAACACTTTATATATATTTCTCTCCTTTGTAGGAATAGCTTCTCTCTCATAGGCCTCTTGGGGATCTCTTTCCATTAAAAAGCGAAATGCATTCCTGCTGTTTACCTTCAGGGTGAATGTGGAAATAACAGCTATTACCAATGATATTGGACACCAATGTTATGGTATTTAAACTGCAGATCATCTCAAGGATAATTTAGAATGATTGGTATTGTTGTTTTATACCCATTGGTATTGTTTAATTATATGGTGATGTATGTTAAACAAGTGATTAAATGTAATATATTTTTGTGTCCTTATGACTAAAAGGGCTCACATCATGCAGTTTCCACAGCATCTTGGTGTAAGTCCTAACTATGCTGCACTTTTAAACATCTCATTGTAGAATATGCGTATTAGTTCAAATAAACTACAATTCTTGATTTAACATTTGTTTTCTTCCATATCTTTTGAATAAATGACGATTTTCGGAAGCAACGACTGGAATTAAAAGCCAATAGAGCTGTATAATAATATATGAAGGAGCTCATCTTATGGGGTTATTCAAATTTCCGCCTAAAACTATGACATAGCCATCTATGAACACTTTTCAAAACTACGGAATTCAAAAAACTCCTTAATGGACTAATGTATGGGATAATCGACACAGCCTGATATAATATAACGCGCCAGCCTCTCTTGCGTGATTTTTACATGTATATGATGTAGCAGATATTTATTATAATATTTCGACGATTCAATACATTTGCAATAGCCTATACGGATTAGCACCATCCATCTACAAAGCTGGACGTTTTACGGAAATTTTCCAAGGTGATGCAAGTGCATTGTTCACGTTAGTGTTTGTCAGCCATTGTTATGATTTAATTTTATGGATAGCTGACAATTAAATTATATCAAAAAATAATATCGATATTAAGTGTAACACTCCAAAAATCTCCCGTTGCTACCTGAAACATGAATCTGTCAGTTCACCAACATAGAAAACGAATTTCGTACTTCATATCAGTTCCTTAAAATCTCAGAAAGGCTCGTCTCGTATGTCGTACAGCCCAGGGGGGGGGTGCAAAATTCTATCCCTGAGCCATACAGGGATTTGTAACACAGTGATCCACGGGCACTCCGTCTAGGTGGTGCTTATGTCGCTCTCCCGACGTAACTATTCCTTGCAATTAGAGGATTATGTTAAAATGTTTTTATTGAAAATAAATGAATAACAAACGCAATATACGCGTATTACTTATTCCGTGTAAAAAAATAAAAATATTCAAGTTAGTAGTTAGTGAAAAAAATATTTTGAGAAACCATGGCTTTGGCTGCATAACCCACTCAAAGAAACCCAACCCACTGAATTAAATCGCACAGAAAATACTTATAGTTGCATCGAGTTCACCTTCATACGGTAAGTAACTGAAAGAAAAGAAAGAGTACGCCAAAAAATATGCTGTAATTACAAAATTTTATTGATATACATTCTGTTAATACATTTTTGAACTACAAATGACAATGAAAAAAGTTTTTAATAAATAAATAAGGCCTAAATCTGAACATGGTAAAGAGAAGTAAAACGATTAATTAAATTAAAAGTAAGATCCAAGATTCAGTGAGAAAATTAAATAAATAAATTAACGCTAAGTATTAAAAATGAATGCTTTTAGATAGAGGAATTTGCTGACCCTTTGTTACCGTTCGCCCGTCGTCCCTTTGAATAGAGAAGGCACGCGTTGGACGACCCGCGTGTGCCAATTGCGAGATGTTCCCGAAAGCAAGTGCCATAAAATTTTGAGGCAAGGAGACGGAAATGGCCTTGAAGCTTAGGGATTTGCTATAAATTGAAAGTTGCCAAGAAACGCTGTAAGTAAACCAAGTTTGATCGAAAACATTCAGAAACATTATCTACTTAATGCAATAAGCTTTTAGTGGATATCAACCATAGGGTCGAAATACCACTGGTCTGCACAGAATTATATCTTAATTCGTGACAAATTTAAGTTACCTGGAACATCCTCATAAACTGTTGTGTTTATCGGTGTTGCGGAAAATTGCGAGTATCTACCTTTCTGCGTGATTACAATTCGTTTGTTGAATCCAGGTAGTAAACCTTTCTAGGAATTCGAGCCTGTTAAGACGAAACCGACGACACTTTCCAATTCATTTTTTGCAGGGAAAATTGTCCGACAAAAATTATTCGTGAGGAACTACATTATATTATAAATTAAAATCATTCCGTAATCGTCAACAAAATCAAAATTAAAAGCAGAGACACATTAAACGACCTATACTCAACTACGCAGACAGAGGATACCTACGCCCACCATTCAACGTTTCAAACAACAAGGATTTACGCACTGACTTACAATTCAGAATTTGTCGGAAAATAAAATATCACTCTTATCGTATAAGTTACACTAATGTTACACCCGTTCACGCAGCAAATTACCGGATAACTTATCCTTTGATTCCGATATTTTGTTTCAGGACGAAAGCGCACACAGAAGCACAGAGATTACGGTAACCATTTCAAAATATTTCCGGGAATCTCCAACGGTGAGGGAGAAACACTGTTGCCAATGTAAAATATTTTGAGAAAGCACGGCCATGGCTGCCACTCAACGAAATTAAAAATGGGTGGTCTAGTGCTGCCATCTCTGCCTTCTGGAATGTCCTCAGGTAACGACCAGATTAAACAAATGACTGTGTTGCACGCCCTTGTATCGGTCGTACGAACTCGGAATTCTTTTTCGATGCTCAAGTTGTAACGCGGGTGCGTCACATAGTTGAAGGCGCTACTATGTGATGATCCTTCTTAATGTTGTTAGTCGGATGTACAAGAGTTTCGATAAATGTTAGGTTTGCATTAATGTTACTTGGTGAAGTTATGGAAAGGGTAAAATGTAAATGATTGTGATGCACTTTAAATGCTGACATTTGCCTGCTTCGGCATGATCTCACGTGGTGCATTTTCATCGAGACTAGCCTTACTTGCATAAGAATCTCCTCCTGATTTGCGCGGAAGTATTTGTTCAGCAGAGTTTTGAAACCCTTTATCAGTAATTCTTCTTCGAATTTTCCTCAACTTAGACTCACAATGCAGTGCATTTCATTTGAGATAGCCAGAGATCGTTTCAAATGTTAGCACTTCAGGAGGTTAGATTTTGTGCCTGATGACAATTTTTTTAATATGGCTAGCGTAAAGGAAAATGACCCTGTTTCAGCTTATCTAAAATGCCATATACTAAACCGTAAACCATTTCAATCAAGTGCCACAGACTGTGAGAATGAAACCACAATTGAATCCTACATCGCAGCTTCTGGTCGCAGAATCTTGGAAAATGAAGTGAAGTTTGAAAAGGTTCCAGCGTATAGCACTGCAGTTGCAGATAAACTGAAAGGAAAGTACAAATTATTAGTCGCACACAAGAAAATCTTTGTGGAATCCAGCGATGCTCAACTGAAAAGTTCATGCGGCCTTTCTCCTAAAAAATCTTTAGGTAACATGTGTGGGTAGTATTTAGTTATTCTGCCTCGTTATTTTTGTATTGATT
Source organism: Pachydiplax longipennis (assembly GCA_036926295.1). Lineage (NCBI taxonomy): Eukaryota > Metazoa > Arthropoda > Insecta > Odonata > Libellulidae > Pachydiplax > Pachydiplax longipennis. Next base: position 2,291,894 of record JAVFKF010000024.1, on the reverse strand, counting down.
ATTACTTTACGTGATATATATTAAGATATTCCTGCACGCACGAACGAAATTCTCTGTTTTGAAATTCCAACAGTTTTTCCGAGTCATAATATTGATTGGGTCATCATAATAAGTTATCTTTCAAATTTATTAAGAAATAAGTATATTTAAAGGTTTTCCGGTGATAATTTTTGTAATTTTAGGCATCAAATTTATTTTTCATTCCCCTTTTACACATTACGATTTGGCTGGTGCGTACTTCTGATTTGTATCTTTAAGATGGCAATAACATTCTATGGAGTTGTAATTAATGACAAATGTAATGGTTGCACCATATTAAATCTTAAAGATCGAAGTCACGGTCAAATATAACCTTTCTTCCTCTGGTTCTATAGAAAAGTACTTCAAACGCAAACGCTGTGATTTTGGAGGATATATATATAACCTCTATGTTTTGATGCCTTTCTCTATGCTTGAGACTATTCAAAATCACAGCGTTTGCGTTCGAAGTACTTTTCTATAGAACCAGAGGAAGAAAGGTTATATTTGACCGTGACTTCGATGCCAGATGGATGAAAATTTCTCACGTAAGAAATGCATTGCGGCAATTTTTAAGAATTTTGCTGGATAAGCTTCGAAAATGATACCCATAAGGTGTATATACATATATATATACATATATATATATATATAATGGTTGCCCAAGTATCACTTTGACCCATGGTAGCCCTCTCATCTCATAGACCGCACACTTTAGCCTAAATTTGCGTAATTAAAGGTTACATTGTGCCATTTAAAACATTAAATGCGTTCCACTATAGCAAATAAATAACCATCCAATTAGGATGGAAATTTGTATAAGCTTGACAAACCGAGTAGCTTGCTGCATAAAAGAATAACCAAAATGTGCTATGTAAGCTAGTTTAATTCATAAATACAATAAGAACATCAACCATTCATTTTGTTCAAATGGTTGGTTGGCATTCCTCTAATTTTGATTGTAGTTTACTCTGGAAGTTCGAGTTGATGTCCATTGCTCCCTGCTCAAATAAAGGAAAACTAAGTCATTCTCTTGATCACTGACAAAGAGATTATTATAACCACTGAAGTAAATTGCCATGCAAAAATTATAATATATAGTAATTGTTTATTTCATCCATTCTTGTATATAATATGCATTGAACAGGTAAAATGTAAAAATAATGAAAGTGATTACAAAACAAGGAGTACATTTAGAGTCACTTCTCCCTAATTTAATTCGAGTAAGGAAATGTATTAAAGACAATTACATCACATAGAGATACATTCACTCAACAAATTTGCTTCATTATCTTCTTGGTTGGTTCATTTAGTGGCTGACTGAAACTGGCAGTTGATTCTCAATTGAGAGAATGCCCTGTTTAACCCCTCAAATGCTCTTATCCCTGAAATTCATTTCTGTAGATGATTACTATTTTCTAAAATCTCATTCAATTTCCTCCTCTTCATCATTAATTCTTACCAGTACATTACCCTAAGTTTCCCATATATTCTTATATACAAAATGCATGGGCTAAAATTAAAAAGTTACCTCAGTCTTCACTGGTAGTTTTTAAATTTAAAATTTCATTTATTTCATCAAAAATATCACAATTTAGAATCTAAAGCAATATTTCAATAGGCTAAAATGTGAATCCTTACTGATTTTCTCTTCTTTTACGACAATCAATATTTTGTGCACCTATTCTAATATGAAGAATAAAGCCTACAACCAACAAATGCAAAGTGAACATGCATTTGTTATGTGAATGCCTTGTTTCTTTTATCCTCTCCACCTATTATGTTGAGAACAAGAAATGCACTATAGAGTGGACTCAATTACGTCTTTCTTTTATTCTTTAGGATGCACAATACTTTGTGTAATCGATCAACAATCAACCAAAATTACTTGAAATTTTAGCACATTTATGTTGCTTGTTGATTCAGATTGTTGTTTATCTTTTTCAGACATGGGTATTTTTAGCAAGACAACAAGCGATGGATTGCCTTCTCCATCCACTCAACTCTTTCCTGAGAATGGAATTAAGTTGGGATGGCAAGGCAATGAACCTGTTGGAGCCGGAATGCTCAACCTCGGCAATACTTGCTACCTCAATTCCACTCTTCAAGTGAGTCCTTTTGCAAAATGTGGAAGGTTCAATATATATTTTATACATAATATTGTTGGATGCCAAAATATGTTTCCTCAAATGAAAATTTCTAAGAAACGAGAGTTTTGTTACTTCTGAAGGTACTAATCAAGACAAATGAGGTGAGCTTAAGTTATTTCAAAGTTGTGTCTTTTACATCCTGGAAGGCAACTCATACATGAACTAACGTTAGTTACAGATTGACAAATATATTAATTCCTCTACATACCTTGCATTCCCACTTGATCTTTTAAGAATGCTTATAAAATAACTAATTTGACTTTGCTTCATAGACCATTTGGGCAACATCATGTGATAAACAAAAAATCTATGGAACATTTCATGAAATTAATTTCAAGCTATGGATGTTTTGTGACAACAGTAGGAAATCCTATCTCTAGTAGTACTAATAGGGATCATTAAGTTTTGGTAAAGAACTAAACTAAGTTACACTGATAGTCTTCAATTAAATGGCATCTTTTGTCATCAATCAAAACCCCTCTGCTTCAGATTCCTCTGTGTTCATATTCATTGCTTATGAAAAAAAGCATGTCTGGCAAGTAAAAACAAAAGTGATGTTATAGAAAAGAGTGCATTGCAGAGCTCTTTTTATATTTTTTGCCATAATATTTGATAAAAACAAAAAAAACACCGCAATATTCTTTTAATTCACAACCATGTCCATATTCATCAAAGATAATTAGATAGATTTCCCTTGCCTGTATGAATTTCATCTTTTGAATGATCATGTGTGTAAGAAATGGATTATTGATTGGCAGTCAACATAGGCAGTATGATTTTAGATTTGCAGGTACAAATTATGGTGTTTTTTTATGGGAAGCATCTTAAAATGGATGCAATGTTGAAATGTGGTACCTGCAATTCATTTAAAATTTAATTTCCTTGAGTTACATCACGTATTTTGATTGTGGAGTGTTTTATTATCTGCTTCATTTTATTCTATGAATTCTCCTTCAAGGTTCAGCTTGTCGATTAATTAAATTAATAATTTTAATCTATAGCATGCACCATTTTTAATACTCACTCATCTCTACTTTTACATATATTCATAGTTCCCAAATGATTTATTATTTTATGCATACGATTCCAGTCTTCTTTTGCACCAATTTAAATTATCACTCTTCCCATATGTATGAAAATACTTAATCCGCTTTCTTATGGATTGCTCTCAGAAATGCTTATTCCACCTCTTTTCCAAATAATGTTTTATCGGGTTGCTATCTAAACTCTTGGGGTTGCTAAAAGTTTAACTATAAGATATTTGTGTTACAAAACTCAGATTTCTCTCTTGTTTCTTGAATAAGACAACACATTTCTTTGAATCATCTGATGTATTCATTTCCTTTTATTCTTACTTTTTGAAGATGTCCATGTGGGTTATGAGATAATTGGCATTCAACTTCAGTTGGAGCACATGTTATGACTGTTTGTTTTCATGTTAACGGATGTCCATTTCAGGCTCTTTTTCATGTGCCTTCATTCTGCAATTGGCTGTGTACTCAGCCCATTCACGATGGCAGTGGCAAATGTGACCAAGCATGTGAGTGCAATTACAATTCTATCTGTTTCCTCAAATTAAAACCTATTGAAGATATTTCAACCATTTTTTTAGTATCTCAGTTTTTTTATCTTTTTATTGAAATCTGCAAACCTTGTCAATTTTGGCAAAAGATCTAAAAGCATCTAGCAGCATTGACAAATTTGAAAATCTATGATGTACTTATGCAATGAACTCAAATATTTTGTATGCTATTGTATAAAATGCCTGTAATATAATAATGAATACCACAGTAACCAAAGAATTAACTTTTAAAAAAGGAAAAAATACTTTTGAAATCAATGATTTGGATGGATCCAAGATTTTGGAGAAAATTTTTGGAAATTTTATACTTCTCTGTTTTAATTAGCAAATGCCCTGATTTGAAGTTAATTTAGGTGATTTATGTTAGTGGATGCCACCTCTACAAAATTGTCCTTTGATTTGCAGGATATTGAGTCAGCATAAGTTACACAATTTTCTCTCAAATCAATGCTAAAAGATGTTCAAATATTCCAGTGCAGCTTCACATTTTCAACTCTTTTATTGAGTTGAAACTGTTTTGCACTGTCAAAGATTTTTTTGCACATTCCCTGCTTACCGTCAAATATGGTAGTTTGAAAAAATTACATCTAAATGTTGAAATTAGCTGAAAATTTTATTTTTAGGTTTAATTCATTAATAGTTGTTACAACATAGCGCACAAATTTCCTTTTATCTAAACAAAATACCTTTTTTAATCAACCCTTAGAAACATATTTACATTGGTGAAATGTTGCTTTTTTCTGTTCCCTTTGCCTCATTCTCTTAAATACCTACTTTGATCCCTAATAAACAGAACTTTCTGATTTCTTATAAACTCTTTGCAATGAAATTTTACTTCTGAGTTTTCTTAATTGTGGTAATACCCTTGCTCCTTTTCTTCTTGTTGAAAGAATAGCTGTAAGTCATCTACTAAAGGAATCTCATTTAAATATATTCAACTTTCTTACAATCCAAGAATAGCATGTGACTATTTGTTCTTTGTATTGAATGTGTACTGAATAAATGCCATCAACATACAGAAAGCATGTGCTTGTGGTAGAATAATAATGTGATTCTGGCCAGACCGTTACTGATAGTGACTTCAGTAAACTGGTGTTTTCTTTGTTTAAGAAGTGAAGGCAGTAAGATGGATGTATATTTCTAGTTATGGAGCTTTTTTTAAATGAAAGTTAAGAAATGAATAACTGTAGACCCCCTTAGAGAATAAGATATTCAAAATGAGTAAAAGTTGCTTGCAGACTGCAAGCTAATCAGGGAATAGTTAAAATGAATAACTTTTCTTTATGCTACAAATAACAACCCTCAGCTCACCATAGTGTTTAACAAATGGGATCATGTAATCATCCTGGTGTTGAACCATTTTGAAGAAATTGTTGTATATTAGGTTTTGGAAAAAAGCCCTCTCACCATATGCAAAATTTCTAGTCCATATCATATCAGGAAGATCCTCAAATGTAATTCTGTATTACCCAAGTAATTCTATGGTACGTGGGGGGACCCAAAAGTAACTAGAACCGGGCTGTGGAGGGGAGGAACGTCAGGGGACCGAGTTCTGGTTGGTAGGGTATTTTGGCGGGAACTCTCATGAGTCAGTATGCAACGTTTCGTCGCCGTGAGAGCAACTGTTTGTGCGCAGCATTTCTTTTATCAAAGTAACTTTTTCCCATGTGGCGAAAAAGTGAGATGGCTGACGCTCGAGAGCAACGCGCAGCGGTAAAATTTTGTTTTCTGTTGGGGAAAACGGCTGCGGAAACTCTTGTAATGCTTCAAACAGCTTACAAGGTTGATGCTTTGAGTCAAGCCCTCCACAGCCCGGTTCTAGTTACTTTTGGGTCCCCCCACGTATATTGAAAATGATGCCTAAGAGTCGAACCAATGACCATTTGGGGAAATACAAACTGTGTTTGCTTAATATATTCATGACTGCTGTTAACTTGCTGAAATATAGATTTTCGGGAAGTGTTTCATAAAAATATTTGCAATCTCAACCATAAGGGAGCATTAAGACGGCCCCATTTTGTGAAATACAATGGTATGCTTCTAATGGGCATCTTAAACCATATCCATAGTTTTAGGTTGATACATCAGGAATATCCTTAAACAAAATTCTGTGAACTCGGAGTAACACGGTTCTTGGTTTTCCTTGGTGGAAGAAAATTTGCCCTTTCTTTCTTATAAAAAAGAAGGGAACTATATAAAGATTAATGTGATATAAGTAGTTAATCTTGCCAGGCAGTGAGAAGTTGGAGGTCAGCAAGCTGTTGGATGGTGACAATCCTCAAGATGCTCATACTGAAGACATGATCTTGGAAAGGAGTCCATGAAGGCAGCATCTATTTTGTCCTCATTGCCTTTATTCATGATTACAATGGCTTCAGATGCTCATGTGAACTAATTTTCTCAAACTGAAAAGCAATTTTTGGTACTAAATCCTTGCTGTCTATGGACAGGTGTGATACTTAAAGCCCTGGCTAATGTTGAAGATAATTCTAAATGTATAACTAGGTCATTTGACCATCAAACACACAAAGATATGTAGATAATTAGATACTCAAAGGCTGAGACCAAAGCTGATGTACCTGATGATAGCTGAAGATGTAGAATTTGTGGAATACAAAGGTGGAAATTGAGATTTGGTGTATTTTCTATCATTATGTATTTTGTAACCATGCTCTACAAAGTTGCAAATGTGATAAATCACCTTAATATGTCCAGAAAGATTAGGGTAGAATAACTCAATAGAAATTTTCAAGCCTTATTTTTTCTCAAAATTGTAGCTTTCTCCTTTTTCCACCAGGTGCTGCAGAAAATTAGATGATAATTAACAAACTTTCATCAACATTTTGGACCCTCTACTTTATATTCCGAAAGTGCAAACTTCCAGGTTAACAGAGAAAGATTTCAGTTATTTTATAGAGTGCAAATTATTTGAATTTGTCAGTTTTGTCCAATAAAATAAAATTTTTAACTATTTACTAAACATTTTGCAAGGATTTTCTGTAAAGATCCATTCTTGGTTTTAGATAGATTGAATATCCTATCAAATATATCCTCATTTTAAAGGGTCCAAAGAAATTTAGGGTCACATCCCATGCAACTAATTAGGAAACTTTTTTCCCGCAGCTAAGATTCAATCTACCTTTCATGAGAAATTTTTTGACCTTCAGTTCATTATCTTAACTTTTCATCTGCTGACATTTGGCATTAAGTCTCCACTTTCCACAATATCGCACAGACAAAATCCAGAGGAACTTGTCTTCAACTTAGCACTCTGATGAAAATGTTAACTAGAGCAGAGTTTGTTGGGTTATTCTACTTGATATCTTGCTATTTCCATCACTCATCATCTGCAGATTCACTCACGGTTGACTCCTTGCATTACTATCCTGAGCTGATGTATTTTCTTCTCATATTAACTGTGTCCTCTCTTCCCTTCCCTCTAATGCAGTCTTCAGTAAGCACTTATTCCCCAGTTCATCTTTCTTGTCTTGATTTTCTCAATCTCACCTCATTCTTCGCTCTATCCTCCCTTCCTTCCTTCTTCCTCCAGGCTTTTTACTTCAGCTTTTTGTAATGTCCATGTAGCTTCGCACTCCAGATGTAACTATTTGCCAGTCACTTTTTTTTTCTTTTCAAAGGTCCATCTCTTACTGAAACCCCCTTTTGTTATGCTTGCCTTGATTCCTTGGTACTGGACATGTCTTCTCTAATGACACTTACCAAATATCTGTGGCTCTCATCACATGGTTAATTGCTTTACCTCCCAATGTGATCCTTTACCTCCAATTATCATACCCTTTCTTGCTGATAAACATTCCATATTCTTTACATTTGATGTAAAGGCATTCTCTATGACTTTTTGTTTGTTTTCAGCTGCCATATCATCAGCAAACATTCTTTTCCCTTCAATCAAAGCATTCTTTTATTAGCTCTTCTAAGTGTATGTTAATTAGGACCCAATCTCGTCTGTCAACTGCCCTCCTATTCTTCAGTCTTCTCTCCCTCCAAACTATTCTGTACTTTTTCAGAATCACCATCCGTTTATCCCATCTAACTCTATCAAATGCTTTCTCCGAGTTTATGTATACCATAAATACTTTTTGTTCTTTTCCCTTTCAGCAGACCTATTGTATCACATGTCTCTACTCCTCGTCTGAAACCGTATTGCTCTTCTCCTATCACATTGTTTAGTATCCCATACAGTTTTCTATTGATTGTTCTTACGTAATGTCATTTTAGCTATATGTGATATCAATATTAGCTTATTTTCCTATGTTCCTCAAATTTTCTCATATTTTTCTTTTTTGTTTTCATTTCTATTACTGGTAGTCACCTAAATTAACATGTCCATTTCCAGTTTCATCTAAACATTCATTTTTTGGTAACAAACGTTGTTTTAACCTTATTAAGTCCTAAATCTCTTTTCTACAGAAGATGGTTTATGATTTCCTCACTAGAGATAGCTCAGATTAATCCTTGTCCTTCCTATCCCAAGAACCATCCAGTATTTAAGTAACTAGCTTTACATGCTGTGCATTTAGTTGAACTTTTCACAATTGAGTGACACTATTAGAGACCAATATTTGAAATTTGAAATAAGCTTTGATTATTAGTGAACTCCAGAATGTGGTTAAGTTGGTGGTAATAATCTTGTTTATGTTTGGATTAGTTATTGCTGGTGAAATGTGTACCATATGTGCAATGGCTGCTACGCTGCGAGTGTCTCGGAGCCAGACAGGTCACGTCATCAAACCTGCTCTCATTTATGGACGCTTAAGATGTAAGTCTTAAGATTTATTGCTCTCAGAGATTATGTCCTCACTTTGAGCAGTGGCATGGCTCTAAAATTTAATTTACCATCAACAAGCAGATAAATTTTAAGTTTGAATCTTTGATGTGTTTTATTGAAGCACACTTTGCTAACATTTTTGCTTGCAGCATAGCAACTTGAAATTAAAGGTGGATAAGTTCTGAGAAAATAAGATAATCCTTTGTCTTAATTTCCTATGTCATTCCTATTTGTTTAGATACTACAAGCATTACTAGTGGGTTTAGGGAAAAGCTTATTCATTCAGATGCATTTAGAAATAATGAATCTCTAAATTACAAAACAGTGCAATGTTGTATGCCTTCTTCACAGCTATCTGCAGGCACCTGAGTCTTGGACAGCAAGAGGATGCTCATGAATTTCTCAGGTTTCTCATTGAGAGTATGGAAAGGACTTTCCTTCTGCAGTACAAGGGCAAAAAGTAAGTTTAATTTAATTCCACTAGATGGTAGGAGGTTTCCTTGGCTAATGAATATCTTAAGCAGTTATGTTCTGTGTCATGCGCAGCTAGTTCCACAAAAAACTTACCACCTCAGCTGCAACCCAAATAACAGAAGTGAAGCTTGTTGAGAGCAAGTCTTAAATTTAAGTGTAATTCACTCTTTTCTGGAGGTATCAGGTAAATTTACTTTAGCTGCTTCAATTATCCCCTAATAAAAAATGATATCATTGCAAAATTGAAAAGAATCATGTCATTACAGTTTTATGCTCTTGATGCCCACAGGATAAACTTTTAAAATTATTTAGAAGAATATAATTCACAGTCTCAGGCGATGTCTTGTGGAAATATACCATAATGAACAAGAACAATTTGTACTTTTTTCCACAAATTATTTTTATTATAAACAATAAAAGACAGTAAAACACACGACTAGTTTCGGATCTCCGACACATTCCAAAGTTTCCATCGAATTGTATGGTAGAATGCAATTAGTACCCTGGGGATGAACCAAGGACCATAAGGGAAACGGTAAACTGCTTTTGTAAAACGTACTCTTGACTACTACTTGAAATGTCTCATTTAAGACATTTCAGTATCCCCCCACACATCATATGGGAGATTTAGGACCACCTGGAGCCAAACCCAGGACCTTCTAAGAAAATAAGATTTCACATGACTGTTTGGTTGTGGCAACACCAACCACTTCTCAAATTACACATCAATTAGATATCGGGAAGTTCCTCAGATGTGATTCGGGATTCCCCGTTTGAAGTCAACAGTAGAATACGGTAAACAGCACATGCAAAGGTTATTATAACTGCAATCCACATTCTGGGTTGTATCTTTCTAGGTTATTGAAAAAGTATTCAAAAGAATCCTTAAATATCACTGCAGTGTAATTTAGAGGGGGAAAACACACCCACCTGGCATTGAGCCCACACTCATTTGGTGATGTTCCATTCATTATTGGTATTGAAGACATCTGCAAAGTCTATGATTTTAAATCCTATATCTTATGGAGAAGTGCCTCAAAAATATTTACAAATATTCATGCAAAAGACTGCCTGGCATGAAACTCGGGACACATTCGTGAAAGACAATTGCATACTAATGTTAGTTAAGTGCCATTCAGACTTGTTCCAAAGTTTCAATTCATTGAACGCGTGGTCATTTGGTAACATTTCTTCCTTTGGTACCATGGATTACCAACTTATCTGCAAACACCATTATTTTCATTGTTCTATCAGCCAAGAACAGCCTCAAAAGAATTTTCTTTAATTTGCCCAAAAAACCACCTGGCGTCGAACTCTTTTGTGAGCGAGAATAGCATATTCATATAGGATAAGTGCATTGACTAGGATAAATAACAACACTTATACCCATACCACTCAAACTTTTAATATGCGACCATGGTTCCAATGCATCGCGTCATCATCAGGCAAACTTACAAAGATTGTTTGTAATATATAGGCAGCGTGCGGAAGGGGAAGGTACAGGGCATAAGGAGGGGAAGGAGGAGGGGTTAAGGTATGGGAATTACAATTACATTGTAACTTTAATGGAGGTGAGTGATTTCACTACGGAGGAAAGGATTGGAGAAGGAAATGGGGAAAGGTATTCGTTTAAGATTTGGGAATTGGGGGTGGCAAGGGATTTGAGAATTTCCAACTGTTCCTTGGAGTTCATGGAACTTCCTTTCTTTTCAAAATGGAGGTACTCCATCTCCCAATTGCAATGGTGTCCCAAAGTAAGCTGGTGGCTGGCCATTTGTGAAACCTCAGGATGATTGTTTCTAAAGGCCCCCTGGTGTTCCATCCTCTTTCGGAAAGCCCTTCCACATTGGCCTACGTAGGAACCCCTGCAGTCCTCACACTTCAAGCGGTATATGCCGCTTCTGATTTCGGACTCAATCCTGTCCTTCCCGTTTCTTAGGATACCTCCGAGTTTCATGGAAGGCTTGAAGGCGATTTTAACACGGGAAGTGCCTCTCTATCTGGGTGCTGGTTTTTTTGATAGGGGGGTGGAAAGGGATGTCTTCTTTGGGTTTTCTGAAGAAATGGTCGTAGGAAATAACCTCTTTCTTCTTTTTAAGTAACTGGAAGTAACTGTTGGCTGTTGCAATTTGTTTAATCACTGATACTTCCTTTTGGAAGTTCGGAGGGGAGAGGGGTATCAAAAAAAGTCTATGAATGAGTGAGTGGAAGGGAGCTAATTTTTGTGAGGGTGTTGGGAGTCTGCTGGTATAGTGTGGTCCGTATATGTATCTTTTCGGAATATTCCAAAAACATGCCTATTATTAACAATCCCACGCCTCTGTCACCATTCCGGGTTTTATCTTTCCAGCTTATCGGGAAGGCATTTAAAAAAATCATCAAAGATTTCAGCAATGCATTTTTTATGGAAGAATTTTGCATCCACCTGGCGTCGAACTCACGGTCTTTTTGTAACATTTCTTCCATTCGTATTATAGAAGACTACCTCAACTTCATCCTCCGAGATTTTGGTTCCACTATCTTACCGATAAGTGCCTCAAAAAATTTTTCAAAAATCCGCGCAATGCATTCTTATGGGAAAATTGCGATTTTTGGGACTTTCTGGTATCGAACCCATGATAGCTAGCGGCGATGTCTGAATTATTCTGGCGTCTAGAGTGTAGGGCCAGTACGTCGAAAAAATCTGACGTCGACGGCGCTTGTGGAACATGGTCAGAATTCGTATCCCCTATATCTATATAGGTATATCCGGAGAGTTAGCTATATATAATAGATAATAAAATAAGGTGTGTGTATGTATGTTCGCCTAAAACTCGAGAACCATAAATAGCACATCTTTCAAACTTTCACGATTGTTAAATGTACTCCTTGCGCAGATAATAGACTACTTTTCATTTACCTGAACGTCCCCAGTTCGAACCCAGACAAGAAAAACCGTTCTCATAAGAAATGCAGGTGAACCTCACTTTTATCGGTTGCAGGCTACATTTCTTTTGCAAAATTAAATTAGAAATAATAGGCTTACGAAATCGAGACAAGCACCAAAAGAAAGAGAAATGAATAAAGATTCTTATTATAGTCGCCAAATATCGTTTTCGGGTCGAAATGGCGAGAATTCGGTTAAAATAAACGGAAATTTCGTGAAATTTTGAGGCTATAAACAACGAGTCCCCTTGACGACGAATGGGATTGTTGAAACCGAGGTATTGCGTTTTCCCATAAGAATACACGATGATTTTAGGTCCATGTGAAAGTAATCATTAAAAACGAATGATAGTATATGTACTTATCAAGCAATATTCTGAAATTTCAGCATTTGCATTTACGATCAATTTGCAGCGTTGATTCACAGTAGGCATCGTATGATCATTTAGGGAAAGTTTCTTTATCACCTCGACTTTGCCATTTCTATTTGAAAATAATGAAGCTATTATGTGTGATTTACACTGAAAAAACTTTAAATTGATTAATGTATACTGCGTGCAGCCTCTTGGCGTGTGGCAGTGGGTGCTTGAACCATGAATCTACTTCCCTAATCGTCTAATACCGTGTATTACATTAGCATTTCGAGTAAATGATAACTTAATCAAACGCCTCATTTTTTACACGGGCGATCTTTTGTATTCGTGAGCAAGTAGTATTGTTTCCATCAAAATTTTCTCCCATAGAGGATTTAAAGTGAAGCTAAGCAATACTATCTTAATAAGTAAATTTAAAAGAAACATAAGGAAATGGGTAATTATTACATGAGACGACGTGCACCCAGGAAAGATACCAAGGAGGAATCATCTTACACAGTTGGGTACTCCTAAAGAAAGAAAATCTAAGACGATTCCCTTTCTTATCGTGGATTCTAGATTTGCATTCAAATCATAAGAAGTTAGAAAAAATAAAACATTTTCATTTAGGATAACATTTTCATTGATCCAAGCTAAGTGAATGATGTTAGATTTTCCTCTTCATGAGTTATTACCTAATATATTATTTACTGCTAATTTATATATTTCCGTTGAGAATCAACGGGCGCCTCAGCTCATATATATATATATATATATATATATATATATATATACGAGGATTATTCACGGGAATAAAGAAATCGGTGTTTAAGTGAGTCAATGAATTTATAAGGGTCGTATATCCAAGTATATACTCTTTATATAATCTTTTTAAATCTTCTTATGTTATGCAAATACTTAAAAGTATTTTGCTTGTCTGTATGAGAGGCAAAGTGAAGTAAAGTTGTTGAATGAATTTGGGTAGCATAAGAGTGTTAGATAGTATATTAGGTACACTTGTCATTTGAATGAAATGATTATGTAAGCTGTCCTAAAGTGTGATACAAACCATTGTATTTTGGAAATGTTTCTGTAGTTGTGATTCTATTCCCAAAAGATGCAAGGTGGCTAGTTTATTAAAATGTCGCACATGTCGTAAATGGTTGCACATGACATCGAATTCTTCGTTATGGAGTCTTTAATATTGCTTGTGAAAGCTGTTTCGATCATTTTAAGAATAAATATCACAGTCTGATGAGAAAAATTATTTATTTACCACAATAAACATTACCAAGTAAACTCGAATCATGACAATGCCTATATCCTACGAAACTCAAAAATTAAAATTTTAACTCAATTTTTTGACCAAATGGTGCATTTTTCATCTTTTGATCTATTTTTAGCAGGAACCAGGGTACTTTAATTTTCTAATGGTCAGTCATTTTCATTTTATGATGGACTGGTAAGGGAGAAAAGCTTTATTTACCAAAAATAGATCTTTAGGAATAGTAAACAAGATAAAATCTAACCTTATTTCTTGATCTATGTCTGATGCACAATATTTCATGGAATACTTATAGAATTTTCTCTTCTTTATCATAAATGGGCCATCACTAGTATTAACTATATTTCTGCTTTCGAATCTGATTGTTTAGAAAGTAATCTGTAGTGTTTTACAAATCCTTTCAATTTTATAACAGAAGGCAATGAGCTGAATATTTAATGAAATAAATTAATCCCACTTTTGTTAAAGAGAGTAATAGTGTGAATTTCTCCTTAGGCTGGATAGTTTGAGCAGGGAAACCACGCCTTTGCATCGAATTTTTGGAGGTTACTTACGAAATGAAGGTTTGTATGTTTGATAATCTAATTTGTCAAAATGAACTTAGCTACTATGATCATTTCCATTGGTCATTTCCTTTCGTTACAGTTTCTTGTCACACATGCGGTCGAGTTTCAACTACATTCCAGCTCTTTCAAGATCTCTTTCTGGACATAAGGCTGGCTGATTCCCTTACACAGTCAATGAAAGGGTTTTTCTCTTGGGAGAAGCTGGAGGGGGCTGAAAAGGACAGTTGCTATGAGTGTGAGCGATGCAGAGATAGGGGCAACTGCAGCAAAAGAGTTTATATTCAAACACCTCCTAAAGTTCTCTGCATTCAGCTCAAGAGGTACATTCCTTTTCTAATTTTGCAATGTTATTTATTAGCCATTTATTCCGATGAAGCCTTTTGGTCAATTTAGTTATTGCTTCCTGAAAAGGAGCATCTTTAACCACTTTTCCATCAAGTCATTCATTTTTCACAAAGGGAACTAGTTCTTAATTTATTAAAAATAAATAAAATATAAAACTGCAAAATATGTTGTAATTTCCCTCTATCTAGTTTTATTTTTAAGAAATTATGAACTATTTTCCTTCATGAAAAGTGGTTTCCTCTTTATTTTTTCGAAATCATTACTTTTCATCAAGTTGAGTGAAAATAAAATGGAAAAAAGTTCTAATTATATTAATCTAATTTTTAAATACATTTTCCTTTGTTTTTTCTATACACTGTTCAGCCTGACTTCCCAAAAATGCTCTGGATTGTGGTAATCCCTTTGGCTTTCCTTGACACCAAATATTATTGTTACAAATCATCATTGAATACTTTTCAAAACAGTTATTTTGGGAATTTGCAAAATTTTGAACAGTCATTAAGAGTAGAATTATTTCCATTCCAAAATCTATGCAGGTGATTGTTCATTTGTAAATTGAGATGGTTTTCTGAATGAATGAAGAAATTCATAATATGTTATTGAATACAGTATATTATATGTACCCTTAATCTTCTTATATTTAGGTTTACAGCATTGGGTAAGAAAATAACGAAGCACATCAGCTATCCAGTTAAGTTGGATTTATCTCCATATATATATAGTGATCACAAGGGAATAACTCAACCTCTGCCGTACAAATTGGTATCAATTGTGAGCCATTATGGTGCAGCCCTGAACTGTGGCCATTACACAGCCATTGGAATCTCTGCCAAAGGATCTTATTTTATGTTTGACGATTCACAGGTGTGTTATGTTTTCAATTAAGTACCAATCATTCAGGAAAGAGAAAAGTATCTGATTGTGAAGTTGAGACAGAAATTATTGGTTTACATAGTGATGGCAACAATTTTTTTCTGGAAATGCTATCTTTATTATGATGAAATCAATATGAGAATTCCTTAAGATGTTGAATAGCGTGAGTTAGGCATTATTGGGAATTTCTAAGTCCATGTTGAATCTTACTGATGAGCATATGATATTCTCCATTACTTTTCTGAATAGTAAGGTTAATGAGGTAGGTTCTGTTTTAATCCACTCTTATAAATAGGTGTGTCATTCACTGACTATTGGGACATCACCTTTGCTCATCAACTTAAAAAATATGAGATACAGGGCAATACCAATTCTTTTAACACTATCCAGGGCAATACCAATTCTTTTAACACTATCCAGAATACCTTCTGTTACTTAATTTTGTTCAAACGATTCCATCTTTAGTAAAACATATACTTTACGTTGACACAGATGCATTAATCTTTGGGAGGGCATCTTTGTTGCTATTGACATGCTTAGATAAGTTATCTATAATGTTTGCTTTCCTTTTTGAATCACTAGTTAAATTTCCATTGCTATCCCTTAATGAGCTTACCTCTCTAACACAAAAGTTCTGCTCTCTACTCCTGTCATTCCTTAAGAAACTTCTATTTGATATTGTAGAGCTCGGTTGGATTCTTGTGCTTCCCTATCAATGATGCCCAATTCAGGCTAATGGATCTTAGGCCTAAATTATTATGTTCATCCATTTATTATAAATTATATCCTCTGTACAGATTATCATTACAAATTATTGTCAATAAATGAAATTAATTAATAATTATAAATAAATTAACAGTTGTACATAAAATTTAATGGTATTTGGATGTTCATGGCATCTAATAAACAACTCAAAATAATTATTAAATGCTACTTAAAAAAACAAGCTAATAAAAAATTTCGTTCTATCATGTGATTGGTTTAGTAAAATACAGTAAAAGGTTCGAGTGATCTTTTGGTGTAATATTTTGTTGGGTAAATTTAAATAAATACCTTTTTTCTGCAATTTTAGACGCGGCTTGGGGACATTTTGCCCAAATTTTGTCAAAGACTAAAGAGGTGTCCTACATCCAAGATGACTATTCACCCAAGAGATATTTATGTAAAGGGTACTTCATTCGAAGAATATTTTGTCAAATGGTATTTCGAAAAAACATGGGTTGGGCAATCATTGTTTATAATTCATAAGAGCGAATCTCTGGCAGGGATAAAAGTTTTCTCTAGTCTAGTTTTCTCAGCATTAGTTGCCGAAGAGTATTGAAGGAAATTTTTTAAATGGTAATCTCTTTAAAATTCCATCAGTTGAGTGTCACAATTTATAATGATGCCAAACAGTGCAATCTAATTTGGGTGCTTTTATAAGCAAAGTAATTAAGAAATAGATCAAGAAAATTTAGGTGCTTCTAGAAAATTGAGAGAGCATTTCTATTCAAAAATAGAATGTTTTGCTGTGAATTGTGTTTTGCTTAATCCTCCTCTTAATTGATCTATTTTGAAATAGGTAAGACCAGTGTCAGTGAGTTTAGCTTTGGGAAGCAGTGCTTATATTCTGATGTATGAAATGGAAGGCAACTGGTCAAGAAGCAAAGGAGGTGTTTTGGGGATGAACTCAACTGTCAAGCACTCGGAAAACAACATTTTGGGTTCTTCACAACCTAAATCGCCAAAATTGATGCAACAAAATAAAATGGAGCCGTCAGTCTCACCTTTGAGGTTAGCTGCCTTCTTATTTATTTCCAATCAACTCTTTCTATTCACAGAATATTCTATTTCATAAAGACTCATCACTTTCATCCATCGTTCCTTTTTTGATTGAGTAAGCAATACTTGATGCAAGTCAAAAGAAAACCCAAATCCTCCTTTGGACACCCGCTTATTCATAATTTTAATGTTAATTTCTGCTTTACCTGTTGTTTCCTAATTTTGTTTTTTCCTGCAATAACTAGTCAAACAGTTTCATATTTTTCTCTTTCATTACTCTCTTCAATCCATCCTCTCCTTTTCATATCAATCTTTGAGTCTTTTTTCTCTTCTATGCCTTCATAATTGCAATCCTGTCATTATTATAATGGGTCTATAAAGCGAATGTCTTTGTGATTTGGTAAATCAAAGCTCAGTTTCAACATATAAAATACATTAAACTTCAGTTATAATACACCTCACCCCACAGTGAATTATTATATAAGTCTCACGAAAATGAATACATTAACTATTCTAACTTTTTAGGGGATTTTATCTCAATGTTCCTACTAATGTGCCTCAACTACATTTCCATTTACTACATGCATTACATTTGCACTTGTGCATTTGTAACACAAAATTATATTTGAAAGACAGGCTACTGTGAGGATGTAACTTTAACATTAATAAGACTTTGACTTGTGTGGCTCAGAAACACTATCAAATATCTCGCTGAGAGAAAATATCCAATTTTTCTGGTAAGCTGTGAAAGACCATTTAAATCAGAAAACATCAATATTTTTACTGTATTCAGCAAATAAGTTAGATATAAAATGTAGTGTTACTGGGTTTTCCCTTGCAGTTTCCAATAATAATATATATTTTCTGATGATACAAGAGTAAAACCCCTCCCCCAAGACCCACCAATTTGTTATATGTATTTACTTTCTAGTGCTCTTGTATTGTCTAACAGGAATTTATTGATGCTTGTCTGTTTCATTAAATTTATGCCTTCCTATCCTTGAATTTTAATGAAACAGAGAAACATCAATAAATTCCTGTTATAAAATAGTAGAGTATAAATTAGAATTAAATTTATCCCTTCCTATCCTTTAATTTGCACCTTTACTTTACCGCACTTTAAAAGGCATTGCCTTTAGTTTGTGAATGAATCTTTTAATTCATTTGGCAAATGTTTGGAATGTATAGTGTTTTTGTTTTCTGCTTTCCCTTGCAGGATGTGCGAAGTGAATGACTTGAAACCTGCACCACTGAAATTGAAGTCATATTGTGTGAATTGGTCAAATGAAAGTGCATCGAATGGTACTGTGGAGAATCATGCCAAGATTGAGAGCGGTTTAGCAGCCATGGAAAGATTGAAGTCTGTGGAAGAGGAAAAACAATGTGCAACTGAGGCCAAAATGAACAGTGTGTGTGACGACTCCTCAAAATCTCTATTAAAGAGGGGTGCCCTCATAGAAAGCAAACCTTGCAAGAGGCAACTCACTTTGCCTGATCTCTTCAGAATGAAGAACAAAGAAATGACAGATAGAGCATCTTTGCAGCCAAAAATACGAACATTGAAGGACTGGCTTGTGGACAGAAAATCGCATCCAGGTAAGCACTCGGTGTGAATGACCTGTTTATTATCAAGCATCTTCTGTGTCAAAGAGGAACTAATTTAGATGGATGAAGAAGAATATAAAAAAAAAATAAAACAATCCATTGTGAGAGAATGAGGCCCTGCAGCATAAGTTACTAGATGTGAGAGGAGAATCCCCTAAATAAAACGTGGAAATACCAGGTGTGATGCATGTATGATACAAAGTACGGAATATCTTGAAAATTGATAGAAAATTATAAAAATTCTAAACCTAAATATTTATAAGGACTGGTTGAATTGCTGTAAAAAACAGTTTGATCTAACATAAATACTATAATTATTGTATGAGCACTTCCGAAAATCTAAAAAAATAATAAAAAATTAAGTTGAAACCCTGAATATATTGGGTAGCCAAAAATGTTACTTATTTAAGGAGAAACAGATATGAAAAATTATTATTAACGATTAAACTACCATGCCAATGTCAATGGCACGTAGTGGCACCAATAGCGGCTGTTATATTTCCTTGTTTATTTACTAATTCTGCTCTTTAGGGGCCCATAGATTATCAAAGGCACTACAGATGTAGAGAAAACAGCAGGGAAAGTGTTATATACTAAAATTAAAGGAAAATTATGTGTAAGTTGGGAGAGGTTGGTCAGAATGTTACAGCTGACTTCTCAGCAGTTCTGTAACCATGCCATTTGTATATCCATAACAAAATAATTCTATTTAAATGGTTTAAATGTGGAGCATTCATGACTTTGGTGGTGATAGTCAATTCAGTACAGATTTGAATACGACAGGCAGACAAAATACTTGCATATCTAAAAAATAATACATTCTCTCCCATTTGAACTCTTTCTACCAGCAGAATATGAAAGAAAAATATTATGCTGAATTTATTGCTAAAAACAGTCATTTTAAATAGAGGGATCACAATTGTGTTATCATATGCATTAAGAAGTAACAAATGCTATTTGAAGTATTTTTTAATTTAAAATGAAGAATATTTTCTTAGAGCCTTGCACTGATATTTGGAAAGTGCGAAACCTCAGAAATCCATTTATCATTGAACTGTCATATCTATCGTTACAGATTATTATAGGATTAAATGATTATTTTGGGAAGTAAGATGTCTCATTGTAATCTCCCTAAGGTTACAAAATGTAAGTTATTTGGAAAGACTAGTTACTTTTTGTTTTCTAAACTTGTTTGGGTTGGTTAAGTTGCTTTTCTTAAGTGGTCCTGTAACATCCCTTAAAATGCAACCTCTGACAGTGAACACATTGAAAATGGGTGATATATGAATATTCTAAACAAAAGTTGTGTAAATGAGAAGTCACCTCCGAAAACATGGTCCCCAACTGTAAGGTGATGCCACCACTTTTGTTGACTTTTTGACTATGAGTTAATTATTAATCCATATGAAATTAGGTATATAGGAAATATTAGGTGGTCATTTGTTTGGAAGGAAACTCCTCCACTCAGATTGACTCTATACAGTACATTGAGTGTTCATAGATAAGTTTCCACTAGACAGCTGAAATCCTCAATGCTCAAAGCAAGAAACGACTATGATGATGTTGTATGAGTAAAACATATCTTAAAATGAAATATTATGGAGGAAGTGTATTGCAATTTCAATGCATAACACCTGACAGCTGTCCTATGCTAAAAGTAATTAAATATAAAATTTTTGTGCAAATGCAGTATCATGAAATTTTAGCTGAATAACTTGTGAGGCTAACAAAACATTGATTAAACATTACTCTATAGTATATATATATATAGAAGACATTGATGTCAATACTATTTACTTGGTTGCTAAAACAATTTCCGATTTGTTTACATTGTTAACTGATAAATCATTTAGACATCAAAATTTTTTAATATACATGAACAAAAACATTATTCGAAAATGTATTCACAACATCCAACTCTAAATTGTTTACAGAGGGTGAAATTAATTATAAAATAGATTGCCGAATTTTGATTTCCAACTTTAATTGATGCTGTTCTTACCATAAAATATTGATTATCCTTTCCTATACAGATTTATAATGGGCCTCATACATTAATATGAGAGTTCAGCAAGTTAGCTTTGTGAAAGAACCATAAAGTTGTACGAACTTATTGTCATTACTGTCCTGACTCTCGTAATTTGGAATCAAAAACAATTATTAACAGCTAAAATAAGAATTTTTATTTAATTTCTTTCTTTTGGTTCTTTTGTCTTGATTTTGTTGGACCATTATTGCTGATTCTATTCTGCAAAAGAAATTAAGTCTGCAATGGACCAAAATGGACTGTAGATGTATTTCGTATGAATTGTCTTGAGTCATCTGTAGTCAAACCCAGGATATTTTTGGTAGAATAGTATCAATATGTGTTAGGGGATTGGCCCTGTAATATGAGTTTTATGCTTCTATCCACAAAATGAATGTTCAAAAATTTATTCCATGTATTTCTTATGGTATTTACTGACATTAATTGAGATTAATATAAAAAATGTACAGAATGGTGACTATTATCTTACAATTGTAAGCAGATAAGGCATTCATATATTCATTGGAATAATTCTGTCAAAAATAAATTGTTTGTAATTTGTTTGTGAAAGTAATGTTGATGAATTACGTTGCTTTAGTATTGGAAAGAGTTAGTTGATGGTCTTCTGTTTCTACTCTCATCATCATTTAACCTATTTGAATTTCTAAAGAAACGAGAAAATCTTTAAAAATCGATTGAATTATATTTGCTATTGTTATGTAGTCACAAATGAAGGACTGAGTAGAATTTAAAAGAATTTAAGGAAAAATAACCCTTAAGAATTGCAAGAGAACTTAAATAAACTACCAGTGTTGATTAAAGGAGTGATCATGAGATTTGATGAGAAAATTGCATTCTCTGAGCACACATTCTTTTGCCAATTATAATGTAATAATAGAACTCGCTGTTTGACATTTTTGATGTAATATATTCACAATGAGAGGAAATTGATTCAAGTGTGGCAAAATGGGTTACCCTCGATCGCAGTTTATTGAAAGTTAACTATGCTGATGGAGAAGGAACAAGTACAGCTTGTAAAAAGGAATGGTTGACATCCTCAAATAGTGTATGATACATAGATATTTAATTCCATGAGTTCATTTGTCTCTTTGACTTGTTCACTTTTGATTGAGTGCAGTTGGATTATTTAGTTCAGTTTTTTCACTCTCTTCCATTTATATTTTCCTTTTTTTGGGAACATTATATAATATTTAAACCAGTGGCGATAGAGAAAATTACATTTGTATGCTTGGTACAGTGAGTTTTATTTATTTCTTTGCAACAATTAGAGAGTGTGAGCATAAAACATAGTGCTGAGAAACATGGAATTTAGCTCTGATTGCAAAGATGCAAATTATTTTGCAGATGAGAGAGAGAGCAGGAGATGGAACGGATGGAAGGTGACGGACATTGCTGGAGAGAAGATAGGCTGCAAGAGAAAGAGAGATGAGGATTGTGTGAAGAGGAAGCGCAAATTGGTGAATTCGGAAATTATTAAGAATTTGTCTCAAGGCAAAATTCCCTTCAGCAATGATGTGGAAGGGATTCTCTCACAATAATTTACAAAGCAGTTTTTTTTTATATTTTGCTGCTGTACCACCAACTTTTCTCTTTGTATATTGATGCTGTAAATTTCTATATCTATTTTACCATTGTCTTATTCATTCTTTGTATTCTCTGAGGTAATTTCACAAGAGTTCTTTTCAGTTGCATTGTCTGCCCATCTGATGAAGAAAATTTGGATCCGAGTATTGTAACGTGAATGTGCTCCATCAATTTTTTTTCCTCATTGAGCCACTGTGAATATTACTTGTAAATGGTGAAAATTAAATAGACTTGAAGTGGCCTTACCAAATACCAAAAATGGTATTTACTATTTTGGATTCAATCCTGCAGTCTTTTGTATAAAACTTTAAGGTTAACATTAAAGGTAATTGTGATATGAAAACCAAATATTCTACCTTACTTCAAATATTCTGATGAACTATATATATATATATACACACACACACACCTTAATTCTTTGTGATTGATTATTGCATATTAATTTATCCATTTGACACAAGTAATGAGTGAATGTTATAATATTTATAAGTAAGTCGTATTTAGGTGTTCCATTTCCCTGTCCATTTTTTGTTAAAATCTTTAGAGCAATGAATTCTACTTGCTCTTCATTAATATGTACCTTCATAATATGATTCTTGCTGTTGCCTTGTCCATGAATGAAGACTTAAAATGCAGGGAGTAAAAGTGTAGATGATTAGGAATGGGTGGTTTTGCAAGTAAGGGCGTGCACCCAGGAAAAATCCCAAGGAAGAATAGACTTGAAAAAAGGCCGACGGGACCGGGAATCAAACCTGGGTCTCCCGATTGCCGGTCGGGTGCTCTGTCTGTTGATCTATCTTGCCAGAACATTCTCTCAAGCCATTCGAGAGACTTTGTGGGCAAGGACGTTGCAAGTTCGTCCGCGATGCAGCATCGTTCGCGGTCATGGCTTCATTGAAGCACCAGCCAATTTATAAGGAAAATCATTCTTTGGCAGAAAATTAAATTCAATGCCTCAAACATGGCCTTTTCTGATGAAAAGTAGTCCTTGCACATTATGTTTAACCCTTCTATCCATATAAGATGTGATGATATCAACAAGTTCCCCAACCATTATTCTATATTCCCCTTGTATCATCGATTGAACTTGGTGTCAAACCGACGATCACTAGCAAAACAGTTAAATCTGCTCATAAAAAATATTTATGACTTCTGTTCAAATAGAAGTTTATCAATTTCTATCTTCTCAGGAAGTGCTTCATAAATTTATTTGAAATCTTTTCAAAGAAAAGGGTTAAGATGCCTGTAGTTGAAACTAGCTCATCGTTAAAAATGCAAGGCTTACTGCAATTGGCCATGGATCTTCAAAACATTTAAGGTAACGCCAAGGAGCCTAAAAGCAGCTTGCTACATTATTTGCCCTCCCAAATAAATCTCAATCAGTCGAACGAACCGTAAAAGAAGTCACAGGGGCCTCACGGTTACTCTATAACCACTATGCAAGAGACGGGTTCATAGGAGAGAGGATCCTTTCCAAAAATTTTAAAAGTATGATATCTCGTCATATTCGGTTTTAATGGCTTAATATAATTGTTCCTCAATCAAAACGAATTAAAACAGCCATTTAATCAAATGAATGTATGCTCCATCAAAAAATTAACTTACCTAAAGAATCGCAATTTTCTCTAAAATTTCGAATTTTTGAGCTCTTTGGTCAGGCCCAAGACGAACTTTGTTAGAGCCTTGCTTTTGCACACTTGTTATTGAGCCTAAAAGGCAACTTTTCCAACCTATTACGTTCCCACTACTAAAAATTTTTGTTTTTCGGTACGCCCATACTAATGCAATACTAATGTCCGTATCAAGCTTCCAGTCAGTGCTGTCGTATGGGAGAAAGGCAAAGCCTCGTGCGCCGGGTCGCCTTTACGCGGAGCTACGGATTCGGACTGTTATAATTAAGATTCGTAATGTACATACATTGAGCGATTCAAACTTAATTTCTGATGAAATCTGAATGAAAATAACTGTATCAACACAACGGTGAAATTTTTATGCATTTATAGCAGAAACAACAAAGTTAAAAGCGAAAATTGAATGAATTGCCGAGTTTTCACCCGTGAACATTTTTGAAACTGCCATTATTCTCTTACAATACAACATAAAATGCTGATTTTTTCTTCCATTGCTCATTGTATTATCTAAATGCATAAAAGATACATGAGATTAATTTTAGAGCAACCAAATCGTAGTAAAAAATTATTTAGTTGGAACGTAACTCAAGAAAAAATTCGTCGTGCAGTCCAATTTATACGTCGCCTAAAACTTTTTGGTTTCTCACGTGAGGAAGAACTTGTCTCGAGAGAAATCGAGATAAATGTTGTAATTTTCATTTGCAGTTTGTTTCGATGCGATATCTTGAATAGAACATGAGTTTTTGACTTTTTTATCAAAGAGCGTAATTCGCTTCGCGCTTCGAAACCTCACAGCTTTACAGCGAACCGAAATTGAGGAAAGCCGGCCAAAGTTAATGATATTCAGTAGGTTTGTGTTGAAAATATTCTCATAAATGAGAATTTCCTGTTTCCGAAAATTTAAACTGGAAATTAATTATTGGTAACACGGCAAAAGGGTTTTCGCAAAGCAATCGTACGATTGCGAAATTATGCTGGATTATCATCCATGCTCTTTTACTCTAAAAAGTTGTATAGTTGCGCAAAACTCAAAAAACGACTGCAAAAGATAACTCCTTTTTCGCCGCAAACTAGCACAAAACATTGATAGGACTCCTCCGAACGAATGGAAAAGTACAACTGAGCTCTATTTTAGCTAAAAATATCATGGAAGTACAAGCAATGGCAGAAGAGTATTAAAAAGGGAAAGTCGAAAGAATTCTTTGTACGAAAAACCCTTACTACGCACATGTTTCTAAATATTGAAGGAGTACTCAATGCTTTTGTCTTAAGAAAGGCATCGCTGAAAGGTGAGGATTACCATTCTTAATCCCTCATAGCTGGAAGTGATGGAAACGAGAGCACTCAGCTGAGGGTTGCTATCGTTCTTCAATTCTCCCTTCACTTTTTCTCCGAAGGAAAATAATGCTGTTACGACCACTTTTCGTGAGACGCTTGCACACGTGTCAAATACATACCCTACTTTATTGCTCAAATAGGACCGCCAAGATGAAGAGCCAGCTTTGTTTGGCTGTGAAAACGGTCTGGAAAGGAAAAAGAATTCCTACCTGCGGAAAATTTATCTTTCATTGACGTTGAACGTCATGCGCTCCAGCACATCGGAACCCTAAGCAATTACCCAGTATGCGCTCGGGCACCTAAATTTTCAATTTCTTCTTAAGTAAAAAGAATATCTTTTAAGAGAATTCTGGGATAAAATCTTCCTTCTAAATATATACGAGCTGAGGCGCCCGTTGATTCTCAACGGGAATATATAAATTAGCAGTAGATAATATATTAGGTAATAACTTGTGAAGAGGAAAATCTAACATCTCTCACTTAGCTTGGATCAATGAAAATGTTATCCTAAATGAAAATGTTTTATATTTTCTGACTTCTTATGATTTGAATGCAAATCTAGAATCCACGATAAGAAAGGGAATCGTCTTAGATTTTCTTTCTTTAGGAGCTTCCTCAACTGTGTAAGATAATTCTCGCTTTTTCCCTTGGTGCACGTCGTCTCGTGTAATAATTACCCATTTCCTTATGTTTCTTTTAAATTTACTTATTAATAGAGTATTGCTTAGCTTTACAGTGAATTCTATAAGGGAGAATATTTTAATGGAGACAATACTTCTTGCGGTTTGCTCACGAATACTAAAGATCACCCGAGTAAAAAATGAGGCGTTTCATAAAGTTAATATTTACCCGAAATGCTAATGTAATACGCGGTATTAGACGATTAGGGAAGTAGAGTCATGGTTCAAGCACCCACTGCCGCACGCCGAGAGGCTGCACGCAGTATACATTAATCAATTTAAAGCTTTTCCAGTGTAAATCACGCGTAGTAGCTTCATCATTTTCAAATAGAGTTGGAAAAGTCGAGGTGATAAGGAAACTTTCCCTAAATGATCATACGATGCCTCCTGTGAATCAACACAGCAAATTGTTCGTAAATGCAAATACCGAAATTTCAGAATATTGCCTGCTATGAACATATACTATCATTCATTTTTAATCATTACTTTCATATGGACATATCAATCATAGTGTATTCTTATGGGAAAACGCAATACCTCGGTTTCAACAATCGCATTCGTCGTCAAGGGGACTCGTTGTTTATAGCCTCAAAATTGCACGAAATTTCCGCTTATCATAACCAAATTCTCGCCATTTCGATCCGATAACGATATTTCGCGACCAAAATAAGAATCTTTATTCATTTCTCTTTCTTTTGGTGCTTGTCTCGATTTCGTAAGCCTATTATTTCTAATTTAATTTTGCAAAAGAAATGTGGCCTGCAACCGATAAAAGTGAGGTTTACGTGCATTTCTTATGAGAACGGTTTTTCTTGTCTGGGTTCGAACTGGGGACGTTCAGGTAAATGAAAAGTAGCCTATTATCTGCGCAGGGAGTACATTTAACAATCGTGAAGGTTTGAAATTTGTGCCATTTATGGTTCTCGAGTTTTAGACGAACATACATACACACACACACACCTTATTTTATTATATTAGATTTCCTTAAGCTCATGAACTTACTGCTATTAAAAATTTAAGTTCATCGATCTAACGTACCGACTGAAAACATAACAATTCAAAGGTACGTGTCAAAGGGGATTCTGACGTGACTGAAATTACTTACCCAGTCTAAAGTCAAAATATATTCAATTAAAAATAAATTATTGAATAATTTACTAAAAATTTATTTTACTTAAAAATAAAGTAATGAATACTAAATTATTATCAACTGCGGCCGGTTTTCCTCGATTTCGGTTCGCTGTAAAGCTGTGAGGTTTCGAAGCGCGAAGCGAATTACGCTCTTTGATAAAAAAGTCAAAAACTCATGTTCTATTCAAGATATCGCATCGAAACAAACTGCAAATGAAAATTACAACATTTATCTCGATTTCTCTCGAGACAAGTTCTTCCTCACGTGAGAAACCAAAAAGTTTTAGGCGACGTATAAATTGGACTGCACGACGAATTTTTTCTTGAGTTACGTTCCAACTAAATAATTTTTTACTACGATTTGGTTGCTCTAAAATTAATCTCATGTATCTTTTATGCATTTAGATAATACAATGAGCAATGGAAGAAAAAATCAGCATTTTATGTTGTATTGTAAGAGAATAATGGCAGTTTCAAAAATGTTCACGGGTGAAAACTCGGCAATTCATTCAATTTTCGCTTTTAACTTTGTTGTTTCTGCTATAAATGCATAAAAATTTCACCGTTGTGTTGATACAGTTATTTTCATTCAGATTTCATCAGAAATTAAGTTTGAATCGCTCAATGTATGTACATTACGAATCTTAATTATAACAGTCCGAATCCGTAGCTCCGCGTAAAGGCGACCCGGCGCACGAGGCTTTGCCTTTCTCCCATACGACAGCACTGACTGGAAGCTTGATACGGACATTAGTGTCGTTTAGAAATATGATTTCATTCGAAGAGTTCAAAATAGAGTCACGAGAATTTATGCAATCTCACTTTCTCATATATAAAGCTAAAAGGAAATTTTAAATTGGCAATTATGATGTGATATTTTCAATTTAATAACGTGTCATTTTCCGTTATTCTATCTGCTAAGATAAGTTACTTTATTCAGTTGTACATGCAGATGTGGGAGGATTTCACTTTACAGCAGATATAAATATGCACAAATAAATTTATATAGCAGAAAGTTGCTACACTTGCTGATATGAAGACACCAGTTGTAATAATAATGAGATGTAAATAGTGTGAGCGTATGCACTTATCATGAATGGTGTAATTTTGAAAAGTTGTTATATTATCATTCAGTGCTTGATATAATTGTAACACAGTATGTTATTAAACGTCACTGTAACACTTAACAGAAATCTTACTAAATGTCCTGTTGAAAATGCAGGAAGTTTGTGTCGTACAATGTATTTTGTATGAGTTTACATTGTAGTTTTTGTCTGCTGCTATCCCTTAATGATGTGACCTATCAATGGTTTCCTTTCATTAACATTTTTTTTATTCTTTCATAATACTTAAACTATTTTATAGAAGAAAAATCTCCTTCACCATGCACATGTCACAATTGATAATCCCTTTATCATCATAAGGTGCTCTTAAGATCAAGTATTCACCATTCAAAATGTGAAGGTAAATTCTTCCAAAAAGGATTTTTAAACAACTGTTACTATGTTTGTCGAGTCAAACATCTCCTGTAATACTTTTTCACTCCAAAGCTTTCATACTCGACCTTGTTTTATCAACACATTTACATCTTTAGCTCAATTTTTCCACAACACATTTAACAGAAGGCTAAATTGAGCTATGCATAATGTAAAAATGTGGAGGAGAGACTACTATGAAATAAGTTATTAGACCCTTCCTAAAAACATAATATAATTTTATTTCTTAAATTAACTTCATTTTGTACTTCCTCATTAAATGATACATTGCTTCTTCATAGATACTAGCAGGAGAAATTATGTACTGTGTTTACATCGCTCTTGCTTGCGATTGGCAGAAACAAAGCATGTGATCTCCTCCTTCGGAAATGTTCAGAAAATTTCCCCTACATTGGCCAGGGTACCGTATCATGACCGCTTACAGAATCGCTGAGTTGGGACGGAATGGTTCACGATGAGGAAAACAGAAACCGATTGGTACACTACTGACTAGTTACAGAACATGGGCCTTGATTGCTGATTTTCTCAGTTGTTATCCATCCTCCAATGAAGATGAAGATGGCCTAGCAGGGATTTATCAGAAGGAGCTGAACCTTCATTGAATGCTGAAGTTATTGCAATAACCACTCATTAAACAATGGCCTTATTGAATGGCTGGTCCCATAACAGTGTTTCAGATGAAACTTCTAAATATTCACCTCCTCGCTCCGAAAGGGTTGCATTCTAAGAGGAGTTGTCATTCCAGAGAGCCTATGGATAGTGGTGCTGTCTAAGTTGCATAGAGTTCACCAAGGGAATCAAATGGATTTCCAGATGCTACTTTTGGTCCGATTGAAAAAATGATTTCAGTCTGCCCTCACTATGGAGTGCATCCACCAACACTTTGCTGCATTCCTTCCTAATCCTTATATTCCAAGTGGATTGAAGTCTTCTTTCAGCCCTGCCACTATTGTGAGATGCTGCCAAAACTGCCTTGCCTGATGACCAATAATGGCCCTGGTTTCCGTGCCTGCAAATTTACCATTTTTTACGAAGCAATAATGTGAAAAACACCTTGTGTGCACCATATCATCTAGCTTTGAATGGACAGGCTGAGAGTGCAGACCATGGAATACTTCAAAATGGGCCTTCCAGGAATTTTACTTACCCTAAGGAAATTTAGAGGCCCAGCTGAATGGAATGTTGACTGCAGGCCTTGTTAAGAAAATTGCACTCTGTCACTATGGTTTCCAAGAGCAATGGTAAGTGAGAAACAACACAAAAAGAAATGATGGATTCCAATTAGTGGACTTGATAATATATAATATGATAATAATAAAAGGACTTTATTTTCAGGAGAGATTGAGACTGATGAGTGTCCTCTTACATCTAACCTTTGTATCATAAAAAAATTATAGAGATAGTTTTTTAGGGGCTCAAAGAAAAGTAATAAAAGAAAGTGTTAATGGGCTTTAAAAAACCTAACTCAGCGTTTAGGAAAAAATTAATCCCTGCAAGAAAATGCCCACAAGTAGGGGGATGTGAAAAACCTGTGAAACCTGACAAGAGCAGCTAAAATTTAGAAGAGGGGAAAAAAAGGAAATTAACAGCAACTCTATTGAAAAAGAATTCCCCCATTTATCTTTAAGATAAATGGGGGAATATGCAGGCAATAAGTGACAGAGAGTAAGCATAACTCGGGTATTTGGTTTGAGAAATTTTGAAATGAAGGGTAGAATAAGGCATTGCAGAGCTCCTATTTCCCTATCCAACAACTGTTCTCAAGACCTCAAACATTCTCATTCTTCTCTTGCTTCAGGTTCTTTTAGGCTGATAGCCTTCCTACACCACTTGAGCACAACAAATCGGTATATTTTTCATTATCTTCAGTAATTTTAGTCTTATTATAAATCACTCGTCGGACGATAGTGAGTTTAATTTTATATATTTTAGGCAAATTTTGCTGCAATCGGTAAAATGGTTCTTCAGATATACTGTCATCCACTTTCCAAAAATGCTATTTTAGAAAAACACTCTTAAATTTGTGGTAAGTTAATTGCTATGTATATCAGTATTGTATTGTTTTCCATTAATCAGTGATATTGACCATAAAAAATGACTTAAGTTACATATTCAGCCGTTTCTATGGATGATGTGGGCTGATCTTGGCGATTAATCTCTTCTTTGGTGGTATCGTAAGATCTTCTATGGGCAACGTCGTTCGCTCCTAGTCTTGCCTTTGGCGGTAGCTAGTTGGTGTTTTCGGCCACTTTCACGTTAATTTAGATCATAACACTTACTTAAATAATATGGCCATCATATTATTAGCATAAATTGCACATAAGCCGAAATTCGTACTATTTTAGCCCAAATGAATAGCACCTTGGTAGCCATTTTCCTTTTTACTGAAATTGTTATTAAAATTTACAAGACCATTGGTTCACTGCGCTACAATTCCTTCACTTTTTCGTTGGCTTCTTTTGTAGATAACACGGGCGTTATCCATGAGAGAATACAGCATTTCCTTCTCACAATAGGATCACGAAGCTACAAGCTTTGGATACTTCATTTTCATCACATAATTTATTTTGTATTCCTTCAACTACTCTACACAACTTCTCTGTATTTGTGACAAATAAAGAAAACTTGTGCTGGGAGAGTAACTTAATAACACTGAATTATTCATTAAGTTTACCATTTCCATAAAACGTGAAAATCATTGCTTCAACAACACGAAATACCTCGATGTTAATTCGAGGAAAGAAAGCTTTCGGAGAAGGCAACAAATATAGAAATATATGATCGACTCCACAAGCTTACGAGTGTGACTTGCGGCTCATGGAGTGCTCTGTATTGCTCAAGAAATATTGCTGCAGCTCAGCAAAATTTCACAATATGAATATACCTCGTAATTATAACGATAATAAATACTACCTCGCATGCATATTCTTTAAGCTTCATTCTTTACATTTCTGCATAAAACGAAAATTGAATTTTTTGAAGTTGAGAAAGGTATGTAACCCCTTAAATAACCTTCGTAAGCGATATCATTCCATTTAAAGTATTTCACGACCATCCTAGAAAACGAAAAAGGAATTTACATTCGAATTAAGTACGATTTTTCAACCATAAACAGCGATTTCTCTAAAAAAAATCTTATAGTAATCACCATGATTTATATATTTACATATTCGATTTCAATATCTCTCGTAAAAAAATACGAGTAAGCAAAGCTAAAATAACAACCTTTTTCAATTTCCTTTCTTTTGGTACTAGTATAGATTTTGCAGGACCATTATTTGTGATTTAACTGTGCTAGAGAAAAGAAGACTGCAATGGATCAACGATGATGAAAATGAACTTTATGTACATTTTTAGTGAGTATTTTCGAGTCATCTAGAATCGAACCTAGAAAACGTTTGGCATAATTAAGAAGTCATGAATCATTCGAATGCAAGTTCTATTTACATTCTAAAGGCAGTCGTTAACTATCTTAAATAGACAAATATCGCTTGCGTAGGTTATTTAACGGGATTATTAATTGAGCACACTATTTATGATTGATAAGTCGATCAGTAAGTAACAAAGAAAATTAGCAACTGAAATTGAAAATAAAATAAAAAATATATCAGAGAACAACGCGTTATTTCCTGCATAGTCGGACAGCACTGACATGTGTTGCGGGGTTGCCTATACCTCGATTATCACTTTTCAATTAATCATTGCAGCGAGACAGGCCCATTCAGACGAACGCGGTTACACTTTTTCATTTCTCCGATTTCTGCGCTACCACAAAAAGTTTCATTAAAATCTCCAGACATGGTTTATGCATGTTTCTCTGAAAATTGTTTCAAGTCGCTTTTGCTGTATAGCAAAAACAAAGGTCTACTGGAAAGACATATTTTAAGCAAGGAACACACATTTCCAAAGAAATCCCTGTTTGCTGTTCCCTATTCAGCAATGTTAAAACTTTATTATGATTATCCAATATTGCCAAGCTACACCATTATCGTTAAAAAGAAAAAAATATATTTAATCCTGTGGAAGACAATTGGCTGATAATAATAGTTTGCCTTGAATGAAATGAGGGGCACCAAATTCCAACATGTTTATGCTTGTTTTCATAGATATAAAGTCATCATTTGGAATGGAGTGGTGAAACCATCCTTTGTAGAGAAGAGTAGTTTAAAGAATAAGGTATATGTATTATTTGAGGCAGCCTTAGATATCCAACACTTGCTTAACTTCAAAGACGTGTCTTTTCTTGTTTGATGAACGTATTTATGCCTAACAATCTCATAGAGTAAATGGATCAAAGTTTAATAGTATTTAGGTTTTATGATTACTTTTTATGGGTGCAATACATTCGAAGGATGACTGAATCGTAAAATTTCGTACTCAAGCTAAGAAACAATTTTTATTAAACTGAATTATAGTCACCATATAGAAGAGCTTAAATTCTCTAATTTAATTTCAAATATATGTTTGTCTGTAATTTGACATCAGCCATACTTTAATTCCAATTGAAATAAAATAATCTTATTCACTAATTGAATTCTAAGATTTTATTCAAGGCCATTACTGAATAGGAGATTATTAGGAAACAATCTTCCAATTGTCAAAAAGTATGTATGTTTCATCTTATTAGTTTTGAAATTATAACTGCAGTTCCAAAAGCCTGTTAGTTTGATCAGGTGAATAACAGAGAAGCATAATTCCATTAAATGAATAGGCAATTCTTTTTTAAATACACCATAAATAACAGTTGAAACTTAATTTCAATTCAATCGAGACATAAGTAACTTCCCCTACATGAGTATTTACCTCTATTTTTGTACTGGTCCAACAAAAGTTTTCATACATATTTTCACATTGTCGAATCTATAAGGGATGAAATTAGGACTTTCCTCTCACAATATTTTACTTATCCATTAGAGAAAAATTTCATTAGAATTTTACTTATTAAGGATTCTGCAAATTTGATAGCATTGTAAAATATACAACTTTTAAGAGTCAGAAAAGACAGCAAATCCTTTTCTTTCCATTATTGTTCCGAAGGACTTTTTGAGAATGCATTCAAATTAGTCATCGGTTTTGAATTTGATTCTGTGGAATATTTAGTCCTTAGAAAAAAATAAAAAAGGAAAATACTTTCTCAGAGAAACCATATCTTTATTTTCCTTCATCATGGAGTACAAGAAGTCACTCGTTGGTAGGTTGAGTTTATTTAGTCCTTTCTAATCATAATGTTAGAAGGTTTCATGAAGTGAAGGCTGATTTAATTAATTCATTCAATTATTCATTATGGTTAGGAAGAAAATAATTGTGAATACAATTACTCTGGGTTTGAATGATAAAAATATTATTTGTAACCCAAAAACTTAACGTTATAAGATTATAGGTGTTTTATAGCAGTGGGTAAAATATCAAATCCTTACGAGACACATATTCCTCAGAATCAATTTTTAATGGAGCACTTGCTCATGGATCACAGAAATCATGCGTGTGTGTAATGTTCAAATTAATTTCAACCTCTTCACTATCAGGTTAATACACAAAATGACCTACCTGCATTCACTAGGAAACATAAATAATATGCACTTGAGGGCCTTAAAAGAACCTGAAGTTTGAATAAAAATTGTATTCAATTATTCTTATGCAGACAGTTTCTGATCATTTTCTTTGCTACCTTATCTTACTTTTAAGTCCTATGCTTATCATATGTAAATTTCATGGTAAAAGTAACAATAGGGTTGGTACTGCATAATCTTTTTTATAAAGGAATTTCATTAATTCATTAAGGAATTTACAACAATAAAACTACGTCAATATATGTCGACTACTTGACAGATAATCTTTCATTCTATTCCCTTTGATGACGAATATCATTGATTTACTTGGGCAGATGTATGAATAAAGGTTAGTAGAAAAAACAATGCTGACAACAAAGAGCCAACTGTTATTAGCATCAGAATTTATTTAAGAAACGCTTGAAATTTACATTAATTCTTTTTCATCGGAATTCATGTAAACTTTTACACACCTTTCAAAAATGCACACATTTCAATTAACCAACTCTAAGGCGACTATTAATCCCTTCGATACGAAAAAAAATATTCTAACTTGAACTGCACATTGATAGTTTCCGAATAAAATAGTTTGAAGATTCGTAATACTTCAAAGTTGGTTGGAAAATCTAATCACAGTACTTTGAAAGTTTCGTATTGCGATATTTATGTATCCATCGGGCACCTATTCCTTGATAGATTCTTTCAGCAGCTGAAGCTGAGCTTTTAATTCTTCCATTTTCAATCCTGTTGAAGAGACGATATTTAGCTTTCTAAAACACTTTAAGAATCACTTAAAAGGAAAACCATGAGTAGTAGCTAACCTATCATTCTTGTAACTTCTTCTGATTGACTACTGGTAAGATTTGCTAGTAATTTTTCATAATCCTTACGAACTTCATCAACCATAACTTCAGCATCAGTCATATCATCACTGAAATACACAGTGCCCATGGAATTGCGCTGTTGAGAAAGCAATACCAAGTTTTAATAGGCTATTGAGATTTATCACTAAATCTATAAGACAAAGAAATCATAGAACGAACCGCATCGCTTAGAAGCTCCATGGCTTCTCCAAATTTATCTGATATTTCATCCATCTGCCTCTTTATTTCTTTTTCACTCATTAAGAATAAGCATGAACACGTACGAAGAAAACGGCCACTTGAAGTATGTTTAAGTCGGCGTACAGAATCAAAGCGCAATAACGGAGACGGCTTTTGTAAATTGCACAAATAGGTCCGAGTATTGCTATTAAGTCTAGAATTGAACATAACCTCCGAGTGAGTACTAAAACGTTTAAGTTGTATAATTAAGAAACCTCTGAAATACATAATCGCTCCTTTGAAAGCTTCCGATTAAATGATAACAAAAACGTTACACAGATATAGTTTGAAAACCTTGAAGAATGATATTTTTTCTTCTTCCCGAAATTTCTTTTTAATAGATATGCTATTTCACTTCTAGTGAAGCAGCTGATGCACCACCTACACTGTCACATAAATGATCGTCTGCGATGGTTACTGGTTTGACTCCAGTGACTGATTACTTTCATGATTTGTATAAATGGTATTTCGGTCAAAACTAACGATAAGTTCTCAATAAAATAATTTAGCAGTAGAAATATACCGAATTGATGTAAACGTGAAAATGACACATTTTGGTAATTTAAGCTTTCAGAGTAATTGAACTGCCTTGCAAACTCAAGATTGTCTATGACCCAATCTTTCGGACTCTGTCATCTAAATTATCTTTAGATACAATCAAACAGTCTGAGAAGATTTATATTTATTAATAAAATACCTTTAATTTTTAATATCGAATACAAACTTTTCTGGGTGAGATTCTGTCAAGCGAAAGAATTGTATTGTTGTATATAATTCAGAAAACCGGATGCGGCATGCTACTACTTTCCGGTAGCGTACGCGTAAAGAAATTGTCAAGTTTGCAATAGTTTTTATTGAAACTAGGTCAAGACTCGTTTTGCAGATTGAAGAAAATTGTTCGCTCATGGGTAAGAGTGGCAAAAGACTTGCCGACTTTTATTAGGAGCTACGTGTTACATATACTTAGCAATATCAGCGGCATGTGCACGGTTTTTTGTTGTAGATGAAATTTAAGGTAAACATTCCAGAATATGCGGTTCATGAATCAGCTCTATTTTATCATTTTTGTTATTAACCGAAAAATTTTAGTAGATCGGTGGTCAAGGCAATGTAATGTTTCTCTTAAGCTCCAATGGAACTAATAGCCGATTTTACTCAGCTGGCAGACGATGGTGCTTTACCGGCTACATTATTTGCAAATCCCTAGTAAGTAAGAATATATTATGAGAAATCTATCTTTATTTTTAAGTATTGTTTGGGATCACTTCCCCTATGCTCGAAGGGGAAAGAATTTACCATCAGAAGTTATGGCGGTAACAGACCCGGTTTGTATTCGGATCGCGCCTTCTCGCTGTGCGCAGCAGATATGCTACAGAAATTAGATAATGTTAAGATTTATTCATTCTGCCATCCATCGATTCTATTATTACTTATTAATCAGAGCTGTCAACGAAAGGCATTGCCTCGTACACGGATTATTAATTATTGTCTTGATAAATAATGTCTGTCTGTGTGACTATTTGAACGTTGGTGTAGTATTTTAAAAATAAGTTATGTAATTTTCATTATAAAATTTGATCTTTTCCTGGAAAGCGTTATATCTCTAGTATCATACTATGAACATTACTAAATATATGCGACACAAATACTAACCGCATATATTCAGAAATGTTACATGTTCTGGAACATAGATAAAAGTAGAATAAGTTCTGGGCAGATTCGGTACTCTTACTTGTAGACCCTCTCATTTTTTGTATGCTTCTTATCAAATCTAATCTAATATTTGAATCCAGTTGCTTGTGCTTTTCAGTGGGAAGAGTACAGAAGAGACAGTCGCTTCCCCCGATACCCTTACCATCATGGCT
This sequence comes from Pachydiplax longipennis, assembly GCA_036926295.1. Taxonomy (NCBI): domain Eukaryota; kingdom Metazoa; phylum Arthropoda; class Insecta; order Odonata; family Libellulidae; genus Pachydiplax; species Pachydiplax longipennis. The sequence goes on along the minus strand of JAVFKF010000024.1, from coordinate 2,254,744 downwards.
TCACGTCGAGAAAGGGATTTTCGAAAACTCTATCGGCAGTATTATACTCCCAAGACTGCCTGGCCGTATCCAGCAAGCCGTCCTACATTTCAGTTTCAAAGGAGGTCGGGAGATGATGATAACTCCAGTCTTGAAACAAGACTTATTGATTCACCTGTAAATATCCACAGTTGCCATGTGGATTTCAGACTTGTCAACAATTCATCAGAAATTGGTGGTAACAAGTATACGGGGAAAGCACCTGTCATTGTTTTCAAGACGGATGATATTGAAGATTCGTCGCACTTTGTACAAAGTCACAGCGTTAAGTGTTCATCTCCAACTGTTGGTGAGTTTGAAATTAAATTTTCTCCGTTTTTTATTGTTTTAGTATTGAAATGTATACAATTTGAAATCACTAACGAGCAGAAAAATATTATGGACCCTTCCCCTTATAAAAGTTTGAAAGTCATCCTTACAGGTTTATGGATGCAATAAGATGTACAGGAAGATACCCTGGAATTTGGAAAAATATCAAAAAAGCATGAAATGTAATTCTTGCGATTGCAGTAATTTTGTAATTCTTATGGTATAAATCATAGAGTTATTCATCGCGTATTACCCAGCCTTGACTATCTGATGGATGTTTTGTATTTTCTGATGTATGTTTGTATTTCCTGATATATATCTAACAATGCATAAGCAACTTCCTCTCCATTGAGGTGATTAATTTTGAGTCATATTATACACTAATGCCTATCAAGTGGGAAGTAGAATTAAATGTAGTTGTAATCCTCATAGAGGAGATTCTAGCATCTATTATTGTAGCTTAGTCTAATGGAACAAAAATGAAAATAATCTCTAAAAAGCCAACTTTCTAATCGGAGTTTTTATATATGTTCTTATTGTAAAATCTCATAAAAAATTTAACTTTCTTTCTTATCAAACTTTTAATTTTAATTTTGCGTTAGAAGTAAGACCTTCAAACAGTTTATCATTACTTTTATTACTATTTATTATTCATATCTTATGGGACTCATCTTGGTTTGAACCTGAGGTGAATAATTGTTCACTATATGCAGTGTTCACTTTCAGTAATGTGTGCTATTTTTGCAGTTCTTGAGTTTTAGCAGAATATAAACACCCACACTCAAAATTAGAATATAGAATAGCTAAACTGCCAATTGATTCTCAACTGGAGATATATAACTCACTACCTAAACTACACTACAGGGACTTTAAATTGTCCTGGAGTGTTTTTAAAAATATTATGTCATTGTTCAGAGACAAACTATTTGAAGAATTTTTTATTGCAAGTGACAAAATGTATTGTTTTTATATTTTGTATATCATACATTAACTATGTTTTTATGTAACTAATTTTTTTTATGGCTATATATAGCACATACAGTCAGTTTAAGGAACTTTTATCACAAAGAAGACAATAAAAGTATGTAAAAACATCATAAATAGTGATGCAAATCTATCTATGCTTATTGATTACTGATGTCATATTTCCGCCCAGTATTTTACCTACAGTTTTTTATAACAGGGTCAATCAAGTTGTCCAGAAGAAAAATAATTGGTTGCTTGACCATCTCAGAAAAAAATGATAATTGTAGTGTGTAGATTCCCTTAAGTTTAGAGAGCTCATAAGTATTTTTAAAAATATTTTTAATGTTTACTGTTTGGAAATGGTGGCCATTTTAGTACTTGGCCACACATGGTTTTCGCGTTTGCAGGTATCTAAGATTGCTTAAATTATTCAGCAAAGGGTTACCCTAGGACTTTCAAATAAGCTGTAGTGATTTTAGTACACTCTGGCCAATGAAATAAGACCATAATGACCTAGATAGATGTATTTCCTAAGCATTTTTTAACACCTTAAAATTATTGGTCAAAAATGATTAAAATTCAACTTTTGATGAGTAAGTAAGGAACAATTTCTTAATATTCCAATTGCATGATGTGGGTAAAATGATTGATTTTTGCAGCATCCAAGTTGAATGAGCAGTGCAGTGAGGAAGAATCTGAGGGTCCTCCACTTCCAAAGGTTTCTCTTTTTCCAGAGAACAAAATAGTTCTTGGTTGGAGAGAGGTGCTTCCTGTTGGAGCAGGGATGTGTAATTTGGGGAACACATGTTACATTAATTCCACTTTACAGGTGTGTACCACATTCAGAGGATTTTGTGAATGAAATAATCCCCATACCTTTACTCCTTTTTCCAGGAATACGAGGTTTATCCCAAAAGTAAGGTCTCCAAATTTTTTAGAAACAGCAGAAAACTTTCTTCACAATTTATATTATCTTTTTATAAAGCTTAATCACCCTTTATTTTTTCATGTAATTTCTCTTTCTGTTGATGAATTTTTGTAGGCACTGTGGGTGTTTTTGTAGGTCCATATCATATTAACATGCCATTGAGATAGAACTGTTTCTTTCATTATCAAAGCACCTTCTAGCCAAATATTCTTCCAACATAGAAAACAAGTGCTGGACTATAGGATGTTGCATCTAAGTTCTTACAGGAGAACCATGGGGCTAAGGAGACAACAATTCTCCATACCTCTGGTGTATTTCTGAATTACTCATCTGAGTTATTTTGGAGTCTTAATATCTGTGAGCAGTTACTATGCTCTCATGAAATCGACTAACAATACCCCAATCCCAAAACACAGTTGCCATTACTTTACGGGTGTCTATTTCAACTCCCTCTGCCACTCGATGATGTTTCTTATACCCTCCGTCAATTGGGGATGAATCTCTATTGGTTTAATGGCTTTTGCATTCAAAAACGGAGTTACTGCACAGAATTCGCCCCTGGCAGTAGGGGCTGTTGAGCCAAAACTCTAAAACAACGCTAAACAATGGTTTGTTGGACAATGGAAGGCAACAATCACAGCAGATTTCTGAGCCAAAATGAAGGAGTTTCATGGGGAAGCCAAAAGGAACTAAAATTCAAAGATACGGTATGATTTAATATCTATGGAGCCTTATTATTGTTTTACAACACTACCTGAGCTGTCAGAGCGAACAGTAGGAAACGAAAGGCGAGGGAAAGGGTGGGGAGAAAGAATTTAACCAGCACAATTTTTTGTCCATGACTGTACTAGGGTGGTATTCATTCCTCATTAGATATAATATATTTATTATAATAATATATCCATTTCTCCTTGAACAGTATCATTTTCACTGAGAATTTTTTCCAAGGAGTTTCACTTTTACTATATGTAAAAATACATTTGTGAAAGTAATGAGTTTGGATGCCACAATTCCCTACATTTGTTTTTGATATAATCAATCTCACTGTTTTGATTGCTACTCCTTGTTTAAAGTATTTTAATTAAATGGGATTTTCAAGAAAATTATCAACATGAGGATTTTTCTATAAAATTTAATTAGTCTGTTTAGAATTTACTATTTGGAGTAAGATTAACTCATGACCAGTTGGTAATCTATAAAATGTTGGATAGAAATTTAATTAACAGTGGATCTAATTGAAGGAATGAAATATTTATGCGCAATAAGAGAGTAGAAGAGATATTTTAAATTGTAGTGTTATTGTCATGGTATCTGTCATCTCTTCAGAGAGCTTATTTTGAGGCACAGAAAGTGCATTAAAGACATTGATTCAGGGATTACTTGCCTAACAGTGTATGCTAGAGGTGGAAATTGTGCCATGAAATAATTGACCATAATGTTGATGCTAAACCTTTTAATGTTTGCAAATTTGTGTAAATTTTTCTGAGACATTAATTGTGCAAATGTGAAAAAGTTGATCGCAGAAATATAGATGCTCACAAATTTTGTCAGTTATGTTGTTAATTTTCAACTTGGGCTTTATCGCTGCAACCAAGTGGTTCTATTTCTCTTCCTATTGGTCTTCATCAATTCCTGTGTTCTGTTTAGAATGTGTAATCTTCCTTTTTGTTGCTTTCCTAGAACCTTCTCCTCTCTTATATTAATAATAAATTTATTGACCAAAAAGGTGACCCAAAGATTTTATTTTACTGTTTTCAATTGTTCTTAACAGGTTTCTCTTCTAATTTACTTCATTAAGAACTTCCTTATTTGAATTACTATGAACCCCTCTTCAGATCTCCGCTGCTTCATCTTTTTGCTCTCACTTCCCCAGATGAAGGACCTTGCAAATGATTTCTAAATTAAGAAGGTTCCTCTTGCTTTGGTCATTTTTACCCTTATCTATTTATTATCATCTTATGTTAGACACCTGTTGTCACCCAAAACAGTCTAACCACTCAACTGTTTTGATGTTATCAGTTATGTACCATAAGTTATATGGATATATATCTATGGAATTTTATTGCAGGGCGCTTATATCAATGAAACTATAATTAAAAAGATAGAATCATTTTAGAGCTATCCTCTTTACAAAAGTTCTAACAGTGCAAAGTCTGTGCAGTTACTACAGTGTTCTATATGTAAAGATACTTATTTTATAAAGAGCAGTCTTATCAAACAAGAAATAGCTTTGATGTATATATTTGTTGCAGTAGTAACTCAAAGAGCTCTAACTATTAGAGTGGTTAATTACCTACCAGATAGCATAGGAAATGAGGGGAATGTTGTTACTGATTAGTTTTTAACTTTCTAATTTCTCAATATTTTTGTAGTAAAACCGATTATTTAGTCTTGAAAAGGATATAATTTTGTAATTAGTTTGTAACTGATTTCCATATGGAATTATATTGTATTTTTTTAATGACGTCCTATGATTCTATCTTTATATTTTATCTTTTAGACAAAGAATAGTAATATTTACTAGTTTCCCCGTAGAAATGTTGCCTCAGAATGATGATACCCAATTTCCTCCTCCAGATACATTTCAGCAATCACTGAAATCATAACATATGAAAACACAAGCAAACTATAACATACCCAAAAATCACACCCTCTGCATCAGTGTTATTTTTGATATACCTATGTTATCTCGATATCTAAACATCCAGTAACAAAACTCAATGGGAAAATTCAAAGACTAATGTTTTCTAATGCCTCATCAATTGAACATAAAATCCTTAATATAATAGAGAGCATGAAAATATAAATGTTTTCAAATGCTTTAAAAATTTTCTTTTAGCTCTATGATCACAAATAGTATATGTCATTGCTTTAATGATGTGTGTTTATCTTATCCTATACTGAATACTCATTTCACTCAATGCATTTATCACATAATGAATTTAGACAAAAATACAAACCATCACTACCTGCTTAACATAAACTCTGTCATTCTAAATACCACGTCCTTTTATACTGGCAACGATGTGCCACGTAAAGATTAATGTTTAACATGTACAACCTAGATTAAACAGCAAAACATGATCTCTGCATCTATGTTATTTATTTATTTTCTGTGATTTTCTCTTCATACATGAAATATAAAAATTACTATTACTCATCAGCAGTGATATTGCATCTTTCACCGAATCAGGTTTATTCAGTTACTGAAAGACATCCATTCAGAAATAATCAGCTGAAAGCTTGTTGTTCCTGATGGTGAAAATGACTGAGAATGTTACTAATTTGGGAGAAGAAAGCTAAAAGTATGTGTATGTCTGACTTTCATAGGACCATACATTGTGATACATCAAAGTGCATAGGAAACCCATTGCCCCTGCATTTCTTTCATATAAATAGGTAGGATAATATAGGATGGTCAGTCTTACATGGATGGCTTTCATTATGCTTTTATTCTGGAATTGCTGGTCCTTTTCTATACTTAAAGATTTGATCCTTAATAAAGATTGACATCCTTATCATTAATATAACTGAGCTCTTGCATTACAACATCCATTCATCTAGTTAACTTCTTATTTTGTGTAAATTACCTTATAATTATTTTCTTCCATTTTGCATTTTTTTAGTTGGATTTCCTATTTACAAATTGCTTTTCTTAAAGGTGTTATGTTTTCCATATGCTCCTCCTCCTGGGGGTGGTATGAATTTTGTTCTACAAGGCCCCTTACACTTTTGTTTTGAACCCTTTTAATGTTCTAATAGTTTGTTTACAATTTCAGACTTTTTATGACTCTTGAATGCATTTTCTGTGCAGAATGTCTTCAGAAAACGTCTCTCCTTAAGGGAGAATATTTCCAAATTATCATGGAGAAGAATTAAGTTGGTGAATAGTTGCAATTAAAGAGTCTGTTGTAGAAAACAGTTTCTTCTTTATGAATTTATTTCAATAATTAACTCTTTGAAACACAATATTTCTTTCTACTTTGTTATTCATGCATGCATATTTTTTCATCCAGACATTTATAGGATCTCATTGAAATTAAAAAGGATCTGTACAGATGGAAGCCATAAGTGGACCATCTCTACTCTACGTCTCAAATTTTTGTGCAGGTCTTTTGTAAAATTTTTAGCGAGTGAGGCAAGGCATACAAAAGGATTGGAATAACTTCAACTTAATAAAGAAGAGGTATTCAAAGACATGCAAAATATGGATAAGGTCCACTTGCTACTGTAAAGTTGTGCAAATAGAGTTTGATTCCATCCACGAGTTTAGGTAATTTGGGAAAGGAGCTCAAGTGTATTTGAATATTGTGTCTATCTTTGTTAAAATCCTTTTAAGTGTGTCCATAAATTGTCTTTCCTTTCTGAGGAGGCTCAAATTATGAGAGGCCTTGGTGGAGAGAGTTAAAATCCATTTGTTTCAATGCCTTTTTTCCCCATTATTTTTTCCAATATGTTATTATTTTCTTAATCCTTTATTATAGTTATTGAGTATCTAATGAACTCCATTTCTTTTTAATGTTTTCATATCTTCATCTGCCTACATCCATCACTGCTCATCTTTCTTTCTAACTTAGATTCTTTGCTTTATTTTGCTTTTTCCATACATGATATTTCCTATCAAACACTTTTCCATTCATTTTCAGTGTTACTAATGCTTAATATTGTTTCTTGCAGGCTTTATTTCACATCCCATCTTTCTGTCATTGGCTCTTGAATGAAGGTGACCATGATATTTGTGAAAGTAAGTGTCTCTTTTCTATTTCAATAGCTCCTAAACTGAATAAATTTAAATGTTACAGCATTGTTGCTGTTATTTAGCTATAATTACAAGCTTACTCTACATTTGTGTCAAAAGTGTGACCTAGAGCGATTAGATGTATATTGAATCATTGTTCCTTAAGATCCACCTACTGAGAGCATTCACTTGCATTCTGAAAATAATTATATTTTATTTACTGTAAATCCACAATTACTTGGTTAGTCTGTTCCCTGCTGCCAGTCCAAAGTCATAGTAAATTATGCAAAACATGATTTTGTGGGGTCTTCTTTAAAACTCTCTCTCTCAAATGAAACTTGAAAATGAAATTATGTCACAGACTAATTTTACTGAGCAGCAGATTTTGCATTTTTACAAAAGTTGAATCGGAATAGTTGTTTAAGAGTGTTCACCGTTAAGATGGTTAACCGTTATTCATTAGTGGAATGCAAAACTTTAAATGAATATTTTGAGGTAGTATCTTACAAATTTAATATCTAAATACTAGAATTTTGGAGCAATAGATTTCTTGCAAGGAGAATTCTCTTATTAAAAACAGAAACCACCAGGATGTGTCTTATTTTTAACTTAATATTTTGTCCTCAGCAATTTAATAAGGTATTACTAATATCCTTTTGATAAAATTAATTCTAGCTCATGTTTTCAGGAAGTTTAACTTACCGGATTTCAGCAATTTATGTTTTGATAGGAATCGGTATCACTATTAGCAGAATTTAAAAGCTGTAAACAGGAAGTAACTAATTCCAGCTCCACTTTTGTATTTTCGAGATGCTAAATAGGATTTCTATTAAGATCATTGGTTGCTTACGTAATGGATCATATTTTGACAGTTTATAATAATAATTCATGGTTTTACTATGAATTTTACGCTTTCCTTGGTGCTCAAAATCTACAGTTTAACTTTTCGTGCATAATGAATAGGTTCTTTTAATTAATTTAATCAAGTTTTAATAATAGAAATACCTTGAAATTTCTACAGTGAACAAATTATAGGAAAATTTATGCAACCCATTTTTATGCAGGTATTAGGCTTGAATACCCACTCTTTTAGTAAGATATCAGTAGCAATGTTTAAATTCTAATATTCTAATTCTAATAATATAGCAATGTTTAAATTCTAGCTATCAGTCCTATCTCTAGTCTTGTGCTATTCTTTCTGCTGAAAATGACAATTCCCTATTCATTAAGCAGTTCTCATTGTTATATTCTGCTGTTTGTATCCTTGTGTTAGTAAATTCTGCAAAAGCTACACATACGCAGGAATGTAGATCCAATTTGAAGAATATGGCTCTGATTTTGCCGATGATGTCGTCGGTAAAAGAATTCGTTATATCATGAAGAATTTCAATGTTTCCTCGTACGATTATGCTGTGCACTTTTTAACATCATCCTTTAGCCAGATGGCAAATTCCTTATGATGAGAATCTCATAAGAAAAAACCATGAGTGTTGATTCATCTGAAAGATAAGAAGGAATTTTGGATGACACCTTGATAATAGACATTAATATAGGACTCAGTCTTTACCAGCATCTTGTTCCTGAAGAAAGATGTGACTGAGCTACTGAAAGCCTTCTTTGCTTGCGCTTGGTACCTTATTGACGTGAACCAAAGTGAAGTATCTCTCACCTGTGTAATGCTCCCATTTTTTTGGACCTGTTTGTCGTTGTGAATGACGCTTTTCGCTGCACTGGAAGGGCTCATCATGCTTTGAGGCCCTGTAAAATGAGTTAAAAGTCAAAATCTACTTCTTTCCAGTGAATAACTGAGCCTTGAATCCTTGGCAGCTGAGGAACGAAAAACACGACTGATGATTGTCAGAATTGGAAGTAAAATTATTTTTTTAAAAGTAAATTTCATTAGTCTGGTAAATCTATATATTCCTCACAGATATATTTATGACATTTTCCAACAAACTGAGAACTTGATATTAACAGCTTTTTAAAAGAAACTAATTTTATTAGGTCAGCATAACCTCAGCTAATACATTTCATAAAGTCGGATGTTAATAAAATACTTATCCATAATAAAAAAAAGTGAGTTCCTTTCTTAGAATCTCTTATTAGACAAAAAAACCCAATAAATAAAGATGTTATTATTATTTTGGGATCTTTTTTCAAACCAATACATTTTTCACCCTGTTATTGTTTTTCTCGGACTGAGAAAATCCTGTTTAGTGTATTGTGTAAGTCGAGTATAGACTCCATCTTACTCAAAAGAGCAAATTCTGTGTTGAAGTAAAGAATTGTTGAAAGACGGTGAACCATTTTACCATTTTTGGCCTATAACTGCTTCAGATCTCTTCTTCAGCTTCTGGTTGGAAAAAGTTCGTTTCTTTTGCTAAATTGCAGCCTTTTTTGCAAACCTAAATATTATTGCAGTTGCTTTGCTAAAGAATCATTTGTTACATACATTATCAATAGGATATTGGGAACAAAGACCTGGTTTGCCGATAAAATACAAATTTGACACAAAAATATGCATAAAAATTAATGATTTTATCATAATATTGATGAATTTTCTGGCATGTTCTTTAAAAATTTGGAAGCATTTCCCAGGCTCATTTAGATGTAGAATGAAAGCTATATGAATTTGCTATATTAACAATAAGTGAAATTTTTTGTTCCTGAGCGTAACAAGTGCAATAGCTTACCCCATGGTGAGGAAGGAGCTTAGAATTAGTCTACTAGAAGGGCGAGGAAAGGAAAAATATACCTGAAATGTTTTAAAGGTGCTCAATATATGGTTACTGATTTTTGTTTTTTGTTTACTTTTTGCCATTATGAAGATTACCTTGATGTAATTATTTGTTCGCTCTCTATGTTGTTTATCAACACAAGACTCAAGTCATCTATCAGTTATTTTTGCATGTACGTGCTCGAAGCAATAACTATCGAGAGATTGGTTGTGAGACCATTGTTTTCCTGATACCCAAATTACATTATGAGTTCCATAACTTTATGAGACCCATAGCTATTGAATGAATGGCGGAACAGTCGTGCAACTGGCCATTTGTCTCTCATTTGCAAGTGCACTTAACGTCTACAAGGAAAAGAAACTAAGTACCCAAAGAGTTCTTTGAGAAAATGACACAAGATATAGAACAAAGGAAAAGGTCATTGAATGATTTAGACGTGATAAATAAAGAAATGGAATTTTTGGACATTTAACTCATAATTAAAGATTAATGGGCTGAAAATAAAAATTCAGTGGTAAATTTAGAAATAAAAGACCAGCTATTTGAGAATAATAATTCTAGGTTGGCTTCAAAGGTACAGAATTTTAAACATTTTTAAAGTGTAGTGTTTTGAGCTTCTTGGGTTTAAAATACAATTATTATAAAGTGTTCTACCTTTCGGTAGGTTCATGTGCCCCCACATTCCCTATTTAATTCCCTCACCTTCAATTCCCAGTAACTTATCCCACCCCTTAATTCGTCTAACAACTTCTGTCATTGTCTTCTGTCTTTTCCCTAGCATTCTTCCCTCGATTGCATTCTTCAACAATCCCTCTCCTCTCAATATTTGACCCACCAATTTCTTTTGTCTATTTTTAATTACTTCAATCATTACTCTTTTCTCCCCAACCATCTCTAGCACCTCCTCGTTCGTTTTTCTATCGACCCAACTAACTTTCTCCATTCTACACCATACCCACATCTCAAAAGCCTCCAATCCTTTGACATCCTCTTTTCTTAACGTCCACATTTCACCCCCGTACAGCATTACACTCCACACCAAGGATTTTACCAATCTCTTCCTGATTCCTTTATCAAGTCCCTTTGTCATCAGTTCCCTTCGCTTCATGAATGCTTCTTTTGCTAATGCTATCCTTTTTCTAATTTCTGTCGAGCATCTTCCATCCTTAGAAAGAAGACTGCCCAAGTATGAAAACTGATCTACTTGTTCTACCCCATCCACCCTTATCGTTAATTTAGCATTCTTTCCCTTTGAAAACCTCATAATCTTAGTCTTACTTACATTGATTTTCATCCCAAACTCCTTTGCTTTATCTTTTAGTGCATTTACTAGGATTTTAAAATACAATATGCTAACCAAATAAAACACAATAATTGACTATGCCCACAAATTCTTATTCCCAAAATGTTGACAAATTTTTGTGTTTTTTTTCTTTTAAACAAGAATTTGTTCCACCAGGTATTGCTAGAGTTATTATATAAAAAACACTATGTTTTAGTTAAATAACTCTAGCAATACCTGGTGGAACATGTTGATGTTTAGACAAAATAAAACACAAAAATTTGTGGGCACAGTCAACTATTGTGTTTTATTTCATTTTAATATTGAATTGTAAACCCATGAAGTTCAAAATATGACACAATTAAAATAGTTAGATTTGATACCATGTCATGTGAAATGACCTTAGCTGTCAAAGCACTTAATTCTAATACTACTGTAGTATCAAAATCAATGAATTTTGTTTGAAGTCCATGGCAGTACGAATGGGCAGTACAGTGGAAGTAGAATGCCTGTTTTAATAGAATATTTTAAAATGATTCTCTCTATCAATATAACCGAACTCTTAAAATATCCACTAATCAACACTTGTTGAGATGATGGTCATTGCAGCAGCTTTTGCTTTGGATTTGGATGCTGCTCTAAAGTAGTTATCACAAGAGGCACTCAAATTGAAGATTAGAGTGATAATAACTTGTACATAATATAATACAATAACATTAGGTTATAATACAGGTCTTTGGGGTCATAATGGGAAACAATGAAAAGCCTGTAAAAGTAAAGTTTATAACTAATTTATTTTAGGGATACATTAAAAATTTGTTTTCTGATTTAAATGCATGTCCTCCTTTATGAGAGTTTCTCAAATACTTTGATATTATCTTTTGGCCTTATACTTGATTACATTTCTTTGCCACATAACTTTTAATGTTTTGCAAATGTAAAAGTTATGTTCCTTCAGTTTCCTCCCTTTTGTATCCAATTACATGCTGAATATACGTTCAAGTGAGAAATATTAGATCTGGATTTGACTTCTCTTAGGATGCATCCGAATGCAGAGGGGAAGGTAAAAATGAAGGAAGTTAGTCCTATTTCTGCAGAAGGAATCCAAAGATTGGACTTGATGAGCTTCCATTTGTATTGTAATGCAGGATGAGTGAGTTCTTCGTTTGTAGTCATTGGATGCAGTCTTTTTATTGCTACATCAGCATAAGGAATATCCATTTTACTTCATTTGTCAAATAAAAAGTATTAATATTTGCCCAAAAAGAAAAACATGAGGGGATATCATCTTTAGATATAGAAACATTTATATTAATTTAAGCACAGAAGTCGGAGAAAAATTGTACATTTTTTGCATGTGCTTGGTTATCTTGGTATAAGCCTCTATGTTACTTCTTCATTTTATTCCAAGTTTGAAAAATGTCACTTACTACCTGATGCTGGAAATAATTATATGGCCAAAGATAGATCAAAATATGTCAATTGGCAGGGATAGGATCAGGATTGTTTTTTTTTTTTTTTGTTAAAGAATTTGAGCTCTATAAGAATGACATCAAGAAAATACTTTCTTTGAAGAAAATGAGTCCCTTATTTGGATCCTAATTTTGACCATTTTGAATGCCATCTCTTTTGTTGAGTTAATTATTTTATCTTTTCAGATGACTATGGAGAAAAATGCATTATTTGTGCAATGTTCTATACGCTGAGGAGTGCTCAGTCTAAATCAGGGAACGTTATCAAGCCGTCTCTGATTTATAGTCGCCTCAAAAGTAAGTAATTTCTATTATTTGCTGTTAAATTATTTATTTTTAAAATCTTTATTTATTATCGAAATGTTGATTGCAGGTATCTGCAGACACATGTGCCAAGGCAGGCAAGAGGATGCTCATGAGTTTTTTAGGTACCTACTTGAAAAGATGGAGCTCTGTTATTTGGATCGCTTCAAGGGAAAACAGTATGTACTTTTGGCTCCTTTCCTCAGAGCTCTTGTTAGTCCTTAGGCATTCTTAGATCTATTTCAATAGTTCATTTCCTTTACCATAAAAATTACCTTAACAGGAAGAATATAAAGCAACCCCAAATATTGTGAGATCACAAGTAATTAGGAGTGAAAATGAAGAAAAACACATTTAATTTTCTCCTTAAGGATAATAATTTTCTTTAGACCTGTGAATAAAAAGCAATCACAATCAAGCAAGCATTGGCATAAGAGGTGCTGGTATAAAAGCTATCAAAGACAATACAACAATTTATTAATTTTCATTTTTCTTCTCAAGATGCACATTTAGTTACATTTATATAGAGAGTAGATGTGCACACATGCTTGAAACACGCTTGATTCAGTTTTCATTTTAGATAATTTACACTACTGTGATAGTCTGATCAAGATATCTGTGTTAAATGATATTTGAACAACATCTTGATAACAGCAGCATCAATTGCAGCAAAAATAAACGATGGGGCAAATACATTTAGTTATGTTCAGAAAATGTATGCCATCAATCTTCAATGAAAGTGCACGAACTTGATGGGATATGGGTATAAATGGTGATTAAAAGGACCCAAAGAGAAACTGATATTTGGAGTCATGTCAATTTCTCCACTGTTATGAAATTTGAGAAATTGGATACTCATTAAAGTGGTATATTAATGTAGAGGAAAGATTTGATGTGAACATGTAGCTGGATTTCTCAAAGGAAATGTTATTAAGCCTAGTTATTTTATCATAGGAAGCATACTTAATTTGATCATCTTCTTTTCACAGACTTGACAACGCCAGTAAAGAGACGACTCCTCTTCATCGAATATTTGGAGGCTACATGAGGACGGAAAGTAAGCATCTTTTAGCTATTACTCTTGGTCATATCTCCTTTCTTAGTGGGTTTTTTTATTGCTGTGGATATTTTTTAAAGATAAAAGACATTTCCCTAAAGATAAGTCACTTTAATTTGCTCATGTTTGATTTGTACCCTAAGATATGTCATTTTTCTTGCTCTCATGTGTGATGATAACTTTAAAGATGTAGCAATACATAGGTCCTGAGTTCAAATCCTAGTTAGGGCAGTCTTTTGTGTGTGTTATTTGAGGGTCAATTGTTAAGAGTGGTATTCTAAGACATCTTTATGAAGAGACTAAGTAAAGCAAAAGCCCCGTAAATGGGAAAGGGGCACATGCTGCTGCAACAGAAAGAAAAGTTGACTTAAACTTATTTGAAAGACATTCAGCATAGACTAAAATCAATTCTTGATGGTATAGCATAATTAAATTATGGTTCAATAGTGTCATAATCTAAGGAAAAATAAGATGATATTTTCAAGAGAATTGGATGCAGATTTTGATTTCTTTGAACCGATGCATTTGGGTCCTTCTTTCAATATCTGTTTGGTATCAAAATCTACCTCGTGGGATTTACTTTTTGAATCTCATGAAATTTGCAATTGATTTAACTTATTGTTTTTGCCGTAGAAAGTTCTTCCGTGCAATTCTCCTTCTATTTTGTTTGTTCTGTTGTTGAGATTTTATTTACTCCTTGTAGATGAGCCAACATTTTATAAATATTTCTGCATAGGTATAATAAAAAATTAAAAAAAACAATTGATAATATGATTACAATAAAATTAAGTACATGGTTAATTGTATCTTATTCAGGAATATAAAACAAAGCTGAAGTCTAAGAAATTAACCTCTTCTTCATTTCCTTACAATTACTAATGATCGTTGATTTGTTCTATCGTTTGTGCAAAACGATGTCATGTCAAGTATTGTTTCAACTTTGTAAACAAAAAAAGGGACAATTCCTAAGTCTGTTATTTTTTCAAACTCCCTGCTTATAAAATATTCGAACAAACCTCTTGAGGATCTAACCGTAGTTTCTCAAAGATAAACATTTCATGTTTTAGACAGTCAAATCTCTTGATCTATTCTTGTCATAATGTAGTACCTGATTTGGGTTCAAAGGAAGAGGAGTCTCAATTTTTCCCACTTTAAAGATGACATATATTTATTCACAGAATAGCTTTACTAGATACATAATCCACTTCTAAAACATGGGTTTAACTCCCACTGAAGTTAGGCTTTATTTTTCCAAATTTTTTAAAATTGAGCCTCTGTACAAGGTAGTTCACATGTAATGTTCACCTTTAGGCATGTGGAACACTTTTCAGTCCATACACTGCTGAAGGTGAGATTACACTGGATGTGGGCATATTTCATTTAAGGATATTTATTTGATTTTCAGTTAGTTGTGGTGTATGCAGAGGAGCTTCTACAACATTCCAGCACTTTCAGGACCTCCTGCTTGACATAAGGAGATCCTCTTCTCTGGAAAATGCATTGAGAGTATTCTTCAGCTCAGAGAGTCTGGAAGGTGATGAGGGTGCAGGAGAAGGCGATGCTTACCGCTGCACCAAATGCCAGAGGAAGGGATTCTGCACCAAGAGGAACTATATTCAAGTGCCACCCAAGGTTCTATGCATCCAACTGAAAAGGTCTCTTATGTTGCTACCACTTTTCAACGTAATGAAATAGAGAGTGTAGTAATAGGATAGATAGAGCTATCTTAATTTTGTTTTCTTAGAAAACGAGATAAATTGCTAATTAGTAATAGTAGTTATGAGTCAAACTGTGTATTCTGATAATCATATTAGCTGTAGTACACCTCGAGATATGAGTGCCCTAACATACGAGTTTTTTGAGATACGAGCCGTCGAGCGAGAGAAGTTTTGCTTTGAAATACGAGCATCATTTGAGATACGAGGAACAGCCGGCTACACACGACCCAACAGTTTACTGTGGCTCGTGAGTCTCGCATTATCCCACGCAACCCCCAGTATACTTGTTTACCTTGCTGTCGAAGCATCTTTGATAAGTTTTTCTAGGGCTTTGCGCTTTTTGTGCAATTAAATACTTTATCACATTTCTTTTTATAACCTTGGGTCCGAAGAAAGTGAGTGGAAAGGTCAATGCTCAAAAGAGGATGACGTCTATTGAATTAAAGCGTGAAATCATAGAAAAAATGAGCGAGATGTGCGAGTAGCTTACTTGGCGAGGTAGTACGGGCGTAGTACTTCAACGATATGTACTGTGCTTAAACAGAAGGAGTCAATAAAGGGTATAACGCCAGCTAAGGGTGCTACAATAATTTCTAAGCTCCGGAGCTCTCTCCATGAAAAGATGGAGAAACTGCTGATGGTTTGAGTGACGGAGAAGCAGCTTAAAGGCGATATTTTAACACAGGGCATCATATGCGAGAAAGCACAAGCAATTTAAGATGATTTGCTGAATCAGACCCCGCGCACTTCCACGGCCATCGTAAGACTCGTTTAAAGCCAGTCGATGCAAATTTGACAACTTTAGGAAAAGGACTGGCATTTACTACGTTGTCAGGCATGGTGAGGCTGCAAGTTCGGATCTGAAGGCAGCTGAGGATTATCTCAAAACTTTTTCCGAACCGATAGAAGCCAAAAGGCACATCCCCCAGCAAGTCTTCAACTGTGACGAGACGGAGCTTTTCTGGAAGAAGATGCCGAATAGGACTTATATTAACAACAGAGGAGAAGATTAATCACCTAACTCATTTCCGCAACATTCTGAAAGGGAAGAAGGAACAAACCTCCTTGGACATGTTTTATTTTTTTTTAATCCGGCAAAAAAAAGGCAAATACCAGTGAAGAAAAAATCAGTAACTAAAATTAAGCATAAAGCAGCATTTAAGTTGTGTGTAAGTTACATTTTAGTGACCAAAATACAAATACACTTTATAAAGCCAGTTTATTTCTTTACGTTATCTTTTATTATGCTTTTATACAATATTTGTCATTTATAAATACATTTTTCCTATTCAAAAACACGTAACAAGAACAACTGGGGTGGCATTTTGGGGCCTGGAACGAATTAATGGCATTTCAATTAATTTCAATGGGGAAAATTGCTTTGAGATACGAGGAATTTGACATACGAGCAAGGTTACGGAAGGAATTAAACTCATATCTCGAGGTATCACTGTATTACCTTTATTCTAATATTACTGTTTTAGACTTGCTGCTTCTATGATTCAATACATTTTCTCTATGACAATGGGTGAACACAAAATGCTCTTTCTGACAGCTGCCTCCATAAAACCATGCTCTTCACTTGCAAAGTAAGTTCCCTTGAAGTTCATGTAGAAGCCATGCTTTCACACGTCATGAATACGTTTCTAATGCTGCAGGGGGAAGGGGGGTCTGAGATGCTTGGGAATCGAAGAAGGAAATTAAATGGTGTTCCATGAGGTACATAGGAAAAATATCCAAAGCAGTGTGTAGTTTACTTCCCAAGCATCTCAGATCCGCCTTCCCCCTGCAGCATTAGAAACGCATTTGTGAAGTGTAAAGATACAATACACTTTATGAGAAGGAGTGGTTTATACAAGTTGATTTGCAAGGACTGTAATAATGTTTATGTAGGGAAGAAAATTTGAGGACTGAATGAAAGAACATCAGAGAGCATTTATTCAGCCAGAGAAATCAAACCTTGCAAAACACCTCTTAGATTGTGGACACTGGAGTGATTTTGACATAGTTCCATGCCATTTTGCATCCAAAGGGAGAGTTCCAGAAACTTTGGAATGGTTGGAAATTTTCAAATACAAAACCAATAATAATGTTAATCTTGTAAATGATGGTTTTTCTCCAGGCTATTACCTCCCCCTTTCCTTCCTAACCCTTAGTCCGCACCATCCCAGGCCCTACCTTAGCCCTTCGTTACCCTTTTCCCCCCACTCCAACCCTCATTCCCTCCATATATACTGAGTGTTTACTGAAATGTGTCACCTGAAAATGGTGTGACACATCGAAACCGGTCATGTTTATTGTGTTCCTGAGGTTTAGTATACATTAAATATTTTATTCTAACTTTTCGTTATGATATACAACCAAGTTAAGGCCGAGGCCATCTCCGCTATGTTTAATTAGCTTGGAAATATAATTTTTGCTTTAACAAACTGTATTTTAATGAATACATCCTTAGGTGACCTGGGAAATGTGCCAAACCTGGTTTTTGTTTTCTATCTGTTGAGGATTTTGTTTTCGAACTCTGTGGAAGTGTGGAAGCTTTTATCATCTTATATTGTCTTTTATGAAATTGTCAAAAACTAATTGTCTTATCAAATAATCTTCGATATAAGATGATCCTCAACATAATAAAGCCAGAGAGTATTGGGTTTATGCAAGAAATATTTATTGCAGAAGTACTGCAGCATTGACTATATTTTCCTATTTAATTTTTATCACAGGTTTACTGCGATGGGAGGAAAACTTGTGAAGGCAGTCACCTATCCTGAGAAATTAGACATAGCACCATACGTGTATAGCAGTGGAGGAAGAAGATTAATGTATCAGTTGACATCTATAGTGAGCCACTGTGGTGGATCCATGAACAGTGGTCATTACACTGCCACGGCTAAGTCATCTAATGGAGCCTACTTTGAATTTGATGATGCTATGGTAAGTCCAATTTATTGCCTAATATTTGGTCTTAGGTTATATTGGGTTATGTTTCTTCTACTGGGATCTCAGGGATTCATTTGAACAGAATACCTTTATGCTTTCAATATGCATTACACTACACTTCTACTCTCTTAGAACCCATAGATAAACTAAATATGACCTCTAATCTTGAATTCCCAAGATTGAAGAGCCACAATGTTTGCTTGATGTCTCAAGGGCTCCAGAGTTTTGTAGCCCCTCTCTCACAAACTATCCTATGAAGCTACTATATGAGATGAAGTGTCTTCCCAGCCAGCAAAATTTTCGGCTGTATTAAACATTTAATTGAAAATTTTAAGGAAGTTTAAAGAATATTCAGAGCTTTGATGAATACATATGATATGATAAATTCAATCCATATTGATATCTGAAAGAACCAGATCTCTTTTTCCAGTCAAAGACCCTTCGAAATAATCCATGTTAGCTGTATTTCGTGAAAATTATGAGTTGTAAAATTATTAACTCAACAAAAGTTGTTTCTGGGCTGCATCATTGCCTGTAAGGTTGGCTTAATTGAAGTATACACATCTTTAAAACTTGAAATTATCGGTTTTTATTTCGATCCTCCATGATATGGCCTATTCCACCTTCACACTTTTAACTGATAGGAGGCATCTACTGCAAAATTTTGGAGTGCAGAAAAAATCAACAAAATGAAAAATTCATAGATCCCTTTGTCATCAATATAAAGTCCTCATTCCTTCACAAAAAATATATTTACACTTTACAAAAAATTTCTTACATAATTGTTAGTATCTCTTAGAGAACTAGATTTTGCTAATGTTGGATTTTTGGCTTGCATAAATTGAACATTTTGGTTCAAAGAATCTTGTACATTTTATAAGAGGCATTCAAACGAAGTAATATAAAACTGTAAGTTTACAGATACAGAAAAAAAAAAAGGTATGAATATATTTCCGTGTTAATATTGTGTCTAATGCAGGAACACCTTTCTCACAAGAGCGTGATAAAGATACAATAAGAAAATTGTCATTAGATGTGAAAATGTAGGGAAATAATTTTTATCAATTTTATTTTTAACCCTTTCGAGATGGCCTTATACTCTTAAAATCGCTCTCTGGCACCTAATACATTCGAAGGAAAAACTTCTCCTAGACACGGAAGCATTTTTCGACTCAGATGGTGTCAGGTATAGAATTGAACCCTTCTTAGTCCTAAGCTGCTCCTTCCTCGGCAACCGCAATCGGGGGAAAACTGTCGCCGGGTAATTAACCTTCCCTCTCACAGCATGGGGCCGAGGCAAACTAAATGTTATTGCTGTCGCTTTGCCAAAGAGTAATTTTTAGCATTAGTTGTCAATATGAATTTGGAACTTAAAATCTTGCACTTTACCGACTATATGCAACTTTTAAACGAAATTATAGCGCTATTATTAAGGAATTCAGTATACTGCTATAATGGCAACGATGCATCCTCTGATAATTTTGAAATACATTCCATCTTTCTAATTTCTTTTGCAAATTCAAGCACATGCAAGGTACAGTATTGTTTTTGAAGCTTTTTTCGACGCAGAGGTTTACTGCAGTAGAAGGCATAAAAATGCACTCGTTGAAGAATTATTATAAAGTAATTCTGATAGTATAATTATATTACGATGTATTTCATCTCTATTAATTTAATTTCACTTTGCCTTATTTTCTTCGTCTGGTCTCATATGCTATTCCATGTTTGAAATTCTGTTATGTACGGAACATTCATGTCTTATTTTTTCCTCCTTACACAGAATGTAGATGTATTTATGAAACAGGCACTTATCTTTTTAGCGGGTTTTTCCTAATTCAACGCTAAATTCTTTCTTAATCCTTAGGAAATGCATCAAAGGTCCCCACCTACCATCCAGCTTGCAATTCTTTGAATTGTTCTCTTAGCCGTTGAGTCCCATCTTTTTTTCCTAGAACATGCACATTAGAAGCACACCATTCCTTTCAGATATCTCAGTAGCGATCCCACTTGTTTTCTCTCCTTTGAAACTTTTCCACTGAATACTCCATCAATGAATTTCCTTGAATTTCTTAAATAAGCAGAAAGGGCTCTATTGTTATTCCCCTACCACTTTGGATACTATTCGAGAATTTCGCTCTCACTTTAGTCTATGGTTTTGTGCCAGCAGTACTACAGAGTTTTCCTGTTCAAAGCCCGGATGGAAAAGAAGGATGGGAAATATTCTTTGCAGTCATATCAAAACATCAGTGACTATTTCATGATTTTTACATGGTAGTATACTAAAAACCTTAATATTAACAGTAGAATTTCGTTTAAAAGTTGTACATAGTCAGCAAAGAGCGAGATTTTAATATCTAATGTGATTTTGACAATTACTCCTAAAACAATTGTTTCGCAAAATTATTGCAATGAGATTTAATTTGCCACGGCACCATGAGAAGTAAATTCCACCTCTTAGTGTATTTTTGGGTCAATCCATACCAAGTGGTCCAGAAAAAAGATAATTGGTTGCTCGACCAACTCAGAAAAAATTTGGTGTGTAGATACCCTTAAGTTTAGAGAGCTCAAAAGTTTTTTTTTTAACATTTTTAATGTTTACTATTTGGAGATGGTGGCCATTTTTATACTTAGCCGCACACTGTTTTTTGCATTTGCAGGTATCTAAAAATTCTTCAATTATTCAGCAATGGGTTACCCTAGTACTTTCTAATAAGCTGCATTGATTACAGTACACTTTGGCCTATGAAACAAAACCATAATTACCAAACTATATGTATTTTTTAACATTTTTTTTACAACTTAAAGTCATTGGTCAAAAATTAACAAAATTACACTTTTGACAAGAAACTTTTTAAAGAAGGAACAATTTCTCAGCCTTAATATTTTTTGGGCTGTTACACTTCATGTTATAGTTACTTTTAACAAAGTATCAATGTTGGCAAGATTACCCTTTAAAAAATATTCATTTTTAAAAGCAAATTTTTGAATATTTTTCAAATTTCCACTTCCAATATCTTGGTTGGGGGACCAGATAAAAATATAAAAATTGCACACAATAAAGGTCTTTATTATATAATACTTCAGTATAAATTTCAACTTTGAGATTCGAAAATATTTTTATTAATATTTATTTATTTAATAATTATTTGTTAATATTATTTAAACAGTAATCTCACCGACATTGGTACTTTAATAAAATTAACTATAATATATAGTGTAACAACAAAAAATTGTTGGATAAAACACAATAGGTAGTGGCAATTCTTGGTTTTCTTGTTGACCAGTTTGTTACTTTGAGCAGGATCAACGACCTCTTTTAAAAGCATAACCCATTCGCTCACCTTCTCTCTTTTCTCACCCAACTTATATTTTCTCATTTTATAACTGCCTCCAAAGAAACTACTTTTTTATCCAATTTAGGTGATATCTCAGTCAGACATGCTTAAAATTTAGATAAACTAGTTTATGATTCTATAATGTCGTAATAACGAGAGGCTATTATCATTGAAGGTTAGAGTAATAAAAGTTTTGGATTAGCAGGAAAATTAATACTTCCTGCAAACTTTGCTAATATTTCCTCAATTATTCTGGAAAATACAGGATATAACATCAATGGCTTAATGATACTTTCAGAAATTTCCTTCTGATGCAGCATCAATGTATTCCTAGGATCTCCAAGATTGTATACAATAACGACTTTCAATATTTTAAAGCAAGCTTCTTTTAATTCTAATAGAAAGTTCGAGTAGCTGACTATGCCATTACTTAAACCATCTTCTTATCAGAAATTTATTTTGGAAAGAGATTTCAAGGTCTTTTCAAACCAATAGAAATTGCCAACCTTACTATCTGTGCTAGCCAATGGTTTGTTCTAAATCTTATCTAACTTTAGAGATGTAATTTATCAGTATATAAGCTTCAAGTTTCTGTGGCATTGAATCATCAGAATGTTAAAATTTCTGTAATTATGTTTAAAATTCATATTTTAGTGACACTATATCAGAAACTTTAATCTAACTTTACTACTAGAAACTTTAGTCAATCTAGTAAGATCATCTTCATCACTCTATCTACTTTGTATCGTAGATGTTCTAAGAAAAATTAAACAATTTGGTTATCATAAGTGTAGAGAATAAATATTTTATGTTCATTTTTCACGTTATTTCAAACTAAGAAATTTATAATTGAGTCTAGAAACAAAGTAAAGCATAAAAAACAATGTTAACAATCATTGAAGAGGAGCTCTATTGATTTAAATTGACGATAGGCATCATTACTTATTTTTTCATTTTTGTTGTTGAATGAGTTATTTAGTATAAGCTAATAAGTGTAAGTAATTCAATTCAAAAGCAGAAGATAGAGAAACAATGTCTGATGAGATGCACCTAAACATTGTGAACTCTATACTATCATTCAAATTTTACAAAGGTCCAATTTCAGCTGGAATGTTATTTCTTGCATTACTATTTTAAGAAACAATCTAAGCATCTTCATAAATTTCGTAGAGAATTAAGATACCTCTATGGATGAAGGACATTATGAAGGTCCTTTGATTGAATGTTGGAGTAATGGATTATATATAGAACCAAGAATATTTTAACAGTTGAAGTATGAATCATGAGAATTAGAGGAATATTCTCGTGTACAGCTGGTTATCATCCTTGGGTTTCTATTATTAATGTATTCTTCCTTAATTCCTTTTACCCATCATTCATAATTATTTATAGTGATTTTTCTTTTAATTCCTATTCATATTATGTACCATTCAAACAGTTAGATAGCTTACTTGAGACAGTCAGAAATCGAAGCAGCAATCAAATCATGATCATGAATTGTAATTTTATCTTTCACCTAGTGCATAGTTCTGAAAATCATTTTATTGTTAGTATAAGATTGGGAATATTTGGATTGATTGAGTTAACCTTTAATTTAATTTAATGGCATCTTAAAGAATTTCATCACACTTCTGTGACACTTTTGATGATTCAATATTTTTTTTGGTTACATCTCTTTATCCTGTCAAGAGTATATATACTGCTAGGTAGTGTCCAATTCTAAGTCATTGCTTCTGTCTGATGAAAACCTTTAGAATTGCGGTTAGTTATTTCTCAAATAGCCAAGGAAAAGATTGGAAATGACCTTTCAAACCAATATAGCAGGAATGGATTGTTATTTCTGGTCTCTCTTTCCTGATAGTATTAGGTATATAAATCAGGTAATTAACTAGGGAGTTTGGTGTTTTCACACCTCCTGCCATATACCATATGGCAGATCACGGGGTATCAAAGTAAATGTAAATGAACTCGGTTGTAACTTGTAAACCTGCAATATGCAAGCACAGAATACCTTCTCAGAGCAGAGATCACCTGCACCCCTCATCAGTTTTATAGTTCCTTTAAGAAAACAGACAATACCTTTCAATGGACGAAAAGAAGAAAAAGAAATGAATAGGGGATACTCCTAGGGCCAGGGTGAAGGATAAAGTCCTCCCTACTCTCTTTAGAATAATCAGGAAAAACGAATTTGTCAGAGAAACAGCCAAATCTCACTCTCATTGCTTGCCAGCTCCCGAAATTTGTTATTAGTGAACATGTGACGTATTGAAGAACTGACATACTACAGTTAACACCCTGGAAAAGATACAGAGTGGTGAGATTGCTTATGGCAGAGGTATCAGTAAGAAAGATTGCATGCGAGTTAAATATCTCCCATGTGTCTCTGTATACAGATTAATTCAACTGCAAAGAAATGCTGCCTAAGGTTGTAGTATGGGGCAAGAGAGAGAAATTTACCATCAGATAAAGATTTGGACAGAATAATTTTGCAAGAAACATAAACTTGATTTAATTAAAAGGACATTTTTTCTGGGATTGGTAATGAACAATATTTTCAGAAAAGTTTTACTAGAGTGTTGGCATTATTTTCGTTGTAAATTAATTATTAATTTGATGCGTGAAAATGATTTTGCAGTCCTCAGCTTTTAAGTTAATGGTGCTATTATTCTAACATCTATGTTATTTTCTAAAATATTAAATTAGTGATTTAAATTTTAAACAATTACCATATATATTAGTATAACAGCAAACCAATTCATATCATACTTTCTATCAGTTGATTTGGTGGTATTTAAAATTTTTATAATAATTTAATTTATAATGTTTAATGTTATATCTGATATAGTGATTGTAATTTACTTTAATATAATAATTAATACTTTACTGTAATATGTTTGGGGTCTTATTTTCAGAGTTCTTTTCCTGTTTACTTAGAATGATTCTATCTCGGTGTATTAGTCCAGATAACGTCTCTTTTTATCTAAGCTTTCCTTAGTAGGTTTCGCAGCTTTTTCATGCTCCCCTTCTTGAGAGCATTTTTCTACTAAATAAATTAGTTGAAAAACAAACAGCTGGTTCTGTTCTTTTCCTTATTATAATTTATGTTCTTCATATGATGCAGAGTTTTTGTTCATCTTTCTATTTGAATCCTAGTAATGAGTTTCCTCTAAAGAAATTTAAAAGTTTGTCCTGTGGACATCAAGGGCTTAAAAGACGTAATAACAATTCTTTTCATTTTTGCAATGATATCGTTTTTATTAGGGGATAATTAAAGCAGCTAAAGTAACTTATACCTGATACTTCCAGAAATTAGTGAATTTTGCATAAATTTCAGGCCAAAATAAGGAAATATTGTTTTCATCCTTTTTTAATACTATGCTGCTAACATAGTAAAAAGCGACACTAAATTTGAACTAGATTTCTTGTTATAATAACAATACAAAGGCATTCAACATGTTTCACAACAGTTTAAATAGGTGCCGTCATAGTGCTCTTCCTTCCAAGAGCCAATAGAATGCGTGGAAAACTCTAGACTTGCTCTCATAGAGTTTCACATCCAGGCTGTGGCTTAGGTGGTTAGTTTTTGAGCTGTACAAGTGAGCCTCTGATAAATCTTCAGAATGTTATTTTTATTTTTTTTATTTTGACTTTTAAAAATGCAAAAATATTTGAGTGATAGAATTGACTAAGTAAACTGTCTGTATGCAGCTGAGCTGAGGGACTGACATTTTTGTCTGCAAATTAAATTTGTTCTTTGTCAAAACCTATGATAGATCACTTTTTCCAAATTAATGTATTTGCTCTTATTTATTGGAAGAATTGATCGTGTCAAACAAGAAAAGTGAGGACACAAAAGTTTTTCATTGGATTATACTTGATTTATTCCTTCCGTGAGATGTGTTTTGTCCGATGAGTTGTTTTCTGATGTGAATTCATCTCTTCGTAGGTCCATCAAGTGTCATTGAATTCGGCTTTGGCAATGAGTGCATACATATTGATGTATGAAATGTTACCAAGCAATAGCAGCAGTGAATCTTTCCAGGCCTTCACATCTCACAAATCTTCATATTTGGGATCAGAAAAAGCCTTTGCAATTCCTCCCAATCGTCCAAAACTGATGTTTGGATCTTCAGCACGGCTAGTGAATGGAGTGTCTCCCATCAAAGAAAGGTTTGTCTGTCATTCATCTTGATGTTTCTCCATATGTCATAATTACATTGATACAATTATGTTGTGCCCCTTAAGTGAAATTGTTAGCTCTAATTCTTAAAATGTATTTAAATCGGATTGGAAATGATGCTGGGAAAAATTTGTAAGAAATTTTAAATACAGTAAAATCCAGTTAGAATGCACACTATGGTCTCTGATATACCAAAAATGATTACATTGAATTTTGTTTCCTTGTAGTTTGCAGCAATTTGATCTCAATATGTTGACACATTGCACTACTGCAAGCTATTATTCCACTTGATCAACAACATATTCAATACATCATTGGATACCAAAGAGAATGTAACTTTTATAATTGTAAAATATTAATCTGACAAAGAAATGCTATCACATGTAAGGAAAACATTGGGGTATTTTAGTAATTCCTTTGAAAATAAGTTATAAAATGTAGTTTTGCAGGTTTATCATTGCTTTCAGTGCCTTAATTGTCAATAAAGCAACTCTGCCCCCTGCATTGTGACAAAATTTCACTATAATTGATGACGTCATTCAGTCTGCAAAAAGATGCCACTCTGGACTGGGTGTTTGAGTTCTATGCCAAGAACCACATGAATGATAAACATGTTTCTTGTTTAGTATAAGAATTTTAAATTCAGAGATAATGTAAGGTGTAGGCAACAGCTGTGGCAAATATATCAAACTGAAGAAGATTCCTTGTATTTTTCAAGGTGTAAACTGAATCTAATAGATTGTGATACTATAGCTACTTACACCTTTTAATTAAATAAGCTACTTGTAAGTCTCGAATGATTTATTTTCCAAAATTCCAGAAATTGTTCCTGGTACTTTTTTTAAAGTACGTAACCCTACATACATAAGAAGGCAATGCGTAAATAGGTTGATGAAACAGGATTATTATGACTAAAATTGAACTGAATTTATTAGGGATACAACTTCAAGTTTTAGTTAAAAATACAGTATATAAAAATAAGTATAGTGTAAAAGGAAACGAAAAAATAGGGTTATTCGTACTAAATAAAACAATTGAAAGCAAATGTAAATAGCAGTGAAAAGCTTAGTTGATTTGTAAGCTATTTAAGACCCATAATGAAAATTTTATTTTTAAGTCTTGTAACATTTTGACTGAGCTCCAAATAAAGTCTGATTGATGCATTATGATTATGCATATGAAGTGATACATTTTGAAAAATAAAGTCAACTATATCTAATGGCAAATGGTTCTTGTTTTAAATGAATTAAACTAAATAAGCATCTGAAAAGGGGAGAAGGGAGTTAAAGAGGATTCTACATGACTGGGATAAGAAGAAAAAAGAAAAACATATGTATTCTAAAAAGAATGTTTCCAATATACATTTATGAAATCGCCCAGACAGTCTCATTGAGGTAAACCACATGTGTATACCATATTCTTATTTTGTCGAGATATTATCCAGCCTTCTGAAGACATGGGCCTCACATTACTATATCTGTTGTAGGCTAAGGAAATAGGTTTGGTTCTAATGGTTTAAAATAACTTAAATTAAGACATGTTACCAGCTTGGATATTTTTTGTAATGATATGGCCAGTCAGAGCAGAGCACTTAAGGGCTTTTAATGCCAAAATAGAGGATTCCGGATAGTCATTTGAGCAGCATGTTTTACTTGGATGAACGTGGGAGACCATGTGCAAAAAGACCTCCCCTTTAACAATACTACTCATAAAAATGAGAAATAATGAAGGTTGAGTTATCGATATGACTTGTGTGATTATGCTTTTCTTAGGATAATCGTAGCATAAATATTTTACTGCATTACTTTGTGTAAATATGGTTTCAGCAAATTCGTAGCCCTCATGCATTTTAAAATATGATATTGTCTTTTAACTGCGACAAAGGACGTTTTAAAAATGATGGGTTCCTACAGATTGAACCTTTATGACTTTTTTAAATTTGGATAAAATTAATGTAATTCTGTTCAATATGTTGGACAATTCTGTTGAAGACAATGTAACTCCCTTTTGCCTACTTTCTTCATCTAAAAATATGAATTTTTTGTTACACCTTTACACTAGGAGATCTTTAACAGCATTCTAATGAGAATTTTGCTCTTTCAGGGGAAAAGTTTTTTTTGGGATGAAAGCTGGTAATCTGGTAGCAGCCAATGGATTGCCTCCCAACTCTAGCCAAGGATTCTCAGAATCTAATGGAACTTTGGTAAAAAAGCCATCTTCTGATTGGTGCTTCAAAGCAAACGGTGTGAGTCCCAGCAAAACAAACAGAAGTTGGGGCTCGGGAAAACAGTTTCCTTTCTCGTTAACAGAATGCAGCAAAGTCTCAAAGACAGGCTTAACCCCTGCCATGCAGAGAGAAGTGCTGAGCAGAAGGGCAGTTGACCATTTGGTGCCTTATCCTGTCAGTGGAGACTCATCAGACGAAGAAGACAACAGGAAGGCCTCAGGTACTCGAGTCCCCTTTTGAAAGGAAGAAAACAAACTCAGATTTGGTGCTATCTCTTTTTGCAATTTCTTAAATACTTTTTTTTTTGTTTAGTGAACATAAGCTTTGAGTCCTGGTTTGGTCAGGCTTTTTTTCATGCTCATTCTTCCTTATTTAGTGGTCAAGTCAATTCTCATTTCATCTCGTGTTAATTAATCTATCATTTATGGAAATAACATTTTATGTAAATGTATTTTGAAAGTTTTATTTCGGTCATTTTGTAAGATAATAAGATACCTTATAAGGGGTGTTCAAATGAAAAGGTACAAAACAACACTGTGGATATAATTGAAGTCTTTAATCAAAAGTAATTACCAGAGGCCTAAGCACAACTGTCCTACTGTTAAACGACCCGAAGGATTTCCTGCTTCCAGAATTCCTGTAGCTGTGACAAGAGCTAGTCCTTCACCCATTGATTGTATGTTCTGTCGAATTGAAGCAGCAGTGCATATTAGGACATCATGGTGTTCACATTGCAAAATTCAACGATTAAGGTGTCATCAGATTTCTGACTGCAAAAGGTGTTAAACCGGCCAATATTCATCATTTGTTGTATACAGGGGAGACTGTGTGTCCATAGCATATGCAAGTCCATCAAAAGCAAACAACCAGGGCTGCTCACAGAGAGTGATTCTGCTCCACAGTAATGCACATCTCACATAAAGTGTACTGTCCAAGTGGGTTTATCGTCCACCCTATAGCCTGTCACCCTGTAACTCCCATCTATTTGGTTTGCTAAAAAACATCTCTAAGGGAAGCGCTTCAACTTGGATGACAAATTTAAGCTCTTGTCACAGCTGCGGGAACCCTTCAGCTTGTGAAACAGTGGGATAGTTAGTTGTGCCTCTGGTGATTACTTTTGAATAAGACTTCAATTTTACCCAAAGTGTCATTGTGTACCTTTTCATTTGAACATCCCTAGTAAAAATCAATTTTTATTAGTTTTTCAAATGTTAATCCAAAAATAAAAAAGTTACCGTTGCCTTGAATTTTGAAGTAAGGTATACTTGAGTATAGATAGAAAACAGATAATAATCACTTATGACTGCAAAAGCCACTCAGTGTATGGATTCTTACATCACTCCATAATATCAAAGTTTCCTTTATCATACAAACAAAATTTAAACATATTTCCACTTGTTAATATTTCTGTTGATGGCAGGGGTTAAAGGAAAAATAGATGTGAAGCACTTTCTAATGTTCAAATGAAGAAATTTCATATGAGATAAGGATGGAAGTAACTCACTGTAACTCTCATACCTAACCTCTGGATGCCCATGCAATTAATAAATTAGACGCAAAAAGAAATGATAAAATGAAAGAATAAAATTGACAAAAAAGAATGATTGGGCTGAGAGAAAAAAATGTGGTATGGGAAAATGCTCACACAAGAAGCAGAGAGAAAATAAGCTTGGTATTGATTAAAAGGGATTTGATGATATAATTATATACATATATATATATATGTATAATATAGAAAATGGAGTAATGAAGTGTCCTGCAGCATCTGAGATGACGATTTCTGGAAAGCTGACTCCAGATGCAACAGCTCTGGCAACAAAGCGTGGATGGACAGTTGCAGAGAGCAAAGGAGAAGGGGAGGAAGCAAGGTAAGCAGGTGGAACAATCAAATAGTTATTCCGTTGTTTTCATTTGAATGACTTCACTTGGTTTTGTTGGTTTCCTCTGGCTGTTTATAAAATTCTATTTCTCGAGTCTTTCATGTTATTGCAAGAATCTAATTAAATTTTAATTAAATTGCTTCGTAGTATTTCCATAAAAGTGACTTGTCTCTTCATTTTTGCTATTTGAAATGATGCCTTCCTAGGGAAAAAAAAATGAAATTTCCAATAAGATTAGAAGATTAGAAAAACTATATGCACAGTAAGTAATGTAGTTTCAGGATTTTATTTATGTTTCCTTTCTTCAGAATTCAAAAGATATTATGAACATTATAACATGGAAGAAAAATAAAATTTTTCAAACTACCAAGTGTTTTCCAACGTTCACATGAGCTTTTTGTAATTATAGTAATCAGGGATATAATATATGATTGGGCATATAAGATATACTTTCTATTTAAAAATTGATTTCTATCATTTATGGATTAGTATAATACTCCATTATTGCTGCAATATTTTCATTCCTTTCAATACTTTTACTCTTAAATATTCATTATTCTTCAAGGGAGTTTCATTTACTCTCCCTGCTACATGAACCTGATTATATAATCAGGTTCATGTAGCCTAGTTATGGTCTCCCTAAGTTATGTTTTACCTCTCAGAATTTGATAAAAATTACTAACTTGTTTTATCTTACGTCTGTCCTTCCCATCCTAACTCATTGATCATTCCTCTAACACTTTATCTCTCAAATCAAACCTAGCAGCTATTCATTGTTAACTCTCTAGTTTCTTAATAAGGCCTCCCAAATGCATATTCTAAGATAGGCTTTACTAGCATGAAATATGCTTTCTCCCTCCCCTCCCTTATTGCATTTCTTTAGGTTCCTTATTACAAAATTTTTTACAATCCATGTGATTCACCTCAAATTGTTGCTGAATATGACTCCTAAGAAACAGACACTTTATACACATGAATTTCTTAATGTATCATCAAACTGAATTTTATTCTATTTAAAGCTGATTATTTTACTTTTTTATTGTTATATTATAGTTTATTCTTGTATGACCAAGCATTTAAATTCTTCTTAATCACTGTGTAGTTTAACACAATATTTAATAACTCTTATATTCCTATACATTATGCAATCATTGGCGAACGTTGGATTTGAGCTTTTCAGGCATATCATTAATGTGAATTAGAATCAACAGTGCACCTAATATGCTTCCCCTAAGAATCTCCAGATGTGACTTCTATAACACTATACATTTTATTACCGACCATTATCCTTTGAGTTCTGTCATGACTCAAACCACTGAACTATTCCAATGCAATGCACTTTTTCCATTAGTATGTCAACTATGTCAAAGGCCTTTGACATATCAATTATCACTGGATCTCCTATGCCTCCACCAAGTCACAATTGAAGCATGATTGTTCACATGAGTGACCCTTTTTCCTGACTATCATAGATCCAATTCTCTTTACCCCATATGTTTCTTAGATAGTCAGCTATAATTCTCTCAAATATTTCACAAATCACGCTCATTAAACTAATTGGCCTATATAATTATCTAAAAATTTTCTATCCCCCCCCCCCCTGTATGTATGGGGATGACTATAGCAGACTTTCAATCACATTGCCGCTATTCAGAACAATAGTGAATAATTCTATTTCTTATGCATCTAGTTTTAGAGCTTCACTTTGAATGTTACCAGGACCACCTTTTGCTCTTCATAGTGCCGATTTTTTAAATATGCTATTAAAACTTATGTTGTTATGCTATTAAACATTATTAAACTTATGTTATTAAAACTTATGGGTATGGCTTACTTGCTTCACTTGATTGATGGAAATGGTCATCCTTTTGTGTATAGTTTCCTGCAAAATATTATCCAATTCCTAAGCTTTGTCAAGATCATTCATTAATCATATCATGCTTCACTGATTTCTTAAATTTTATGAACATGACTTATTAGAGTAATATTTGAATTCAAGGATGGAACTTGGATCCAAGTGATAGTTGATTTCACTATCACAGCATTAGAATCATTCTCGAGCAGAACCTTTTGCCATGGCCTCTTGCTCTCATAATGTGTCTGAACAGGAAGTGCTTGATGTATTGGAATAGTCTTCTAGTAGTTTTTTGTCACCTAAAAGAACACCTGCTGGTAATAGATAGATAAAAATGGGAAAATTGTCTTTCTGTGCAAAAATGCGAGGAAATAATTTTTATAAATTTTAATTTAAAAAGATATAGAAAGATGTTTTACCAGTTGATGTATAATTTATTCAGGAAACATTATTTACATCAACTAATCAAACTAATTGCCTTTGTATCCACCCTCTTTTTAATTGATAATTTCTATTTTAGTCCTTTACAGAATATTTAATGACAAAATGACTTTAAGAATTCCTGTTGAGAAGCATGGTTAAGCTTTCTCAAATATTTGAAAATATTGGGAAAGCATTATTGGAAGTAAGAATATGTTAGATGTACCTCGAATGAATGTGGCCAATGTTTACATTGAAGAAATGTAGCATTATGCTGGCAGTTCAAATGTGTTTTCCAGCCAGTAAAGGTGCAAAATTGTCTCTTTGCTTGCAGCTCATCCCATAACACCACATCCATCAAGTCTATCTTGAAAATCTTTGATGGTACTGGTTGCAAGGAAACAAGCAAATGTACCGTGCTTGGCAATGCAGCTGCCAAAGGAGGTATGTGCTCATTCTTGATTAGGTCTGAATTCTATTTGTACTTGACTAGTGACCTAATTGTTGTCAGCCTGACATGCATTAAGCTTGACACCAACTGCTTAAAGAAATTTTCTTTCTGACAAACTGCATTCATGTTATACAACCGATGTACTTTATTTCTTTGGTTCGGTGAAAAGTGCCTGACAAAAATATTTCCTTTCAGTCTGTCATAACGTGCCACCCGGGAAGAATTTTCCTTGGATTTTCCCAAATTTTACAGCAATAGTTAATCCCATTTGTAGCGCATCTTGAAATTTGAAGCGTTGATTTAGCTTTTAATTAATTCTGCCTAAAAGAACGGCGTGGAAATGGAAAGAAAGTTGACTAGGCAAGATCCAATAATGTTAAGGACTGTGGAAATCAACCCAAACGTGAGTCGGAGATGTGATGTAATTTGGATTTATTTTTGTAATTTGGGTTGGATCTTGACATTTTTCTTGCAGCATTGAAAAAACCATCATCGTGGTACGTAGAGGAGTGGCTGAATGGAATCAAACCAGATTGTGGTAGTACAAAGAGTATGGACGAGTATCTACCATTTGTATCAACTCCTTGCCAACTCCTTTTAGAAAGAGCAAGTTTTGACATTAGTAATTGTTTAATAAAAGGTTTGAAGGATGGAAGTGAGTGTGGTTCAACATTTGAAGAGTTACTTGGGTTTCCATGCCAGAGTGGTGGTGATGGAGTATTTTCAATATCCAATAAAGGCCATAGGGTTCGTTACAATCTAAATGAGTTACACTTTGCGGATGATCAGACTAGCAGTGAATCAGACGATGATCCTGGAAGTTTGATAACTCGCAATGAGCCTCAGGATGAAAGTTGCAATTTCACCTGGTCATCCTCATCATCTGTGGTAAGTGATGGATGACGATTGTGGACTTGGTTTACTTAGCCTATTCAAAGCTGCACAAATCTAGCTGCTTAAATATGTTTAGAGATGGATCTCCCATAACACAAGTTCTCAAAGTCTTTCTTAGTTAATCTAAATTAAAAATCCATTTTTAATGACTCGTTAATTCAGTAGCTCTCCATAAAAAGATGCATGAAAACAATTTCTGTAAGTGAATTTCTCACACTTCCCAATGAGATAGAAATATGAAATCAAGGGAATCATTAGATGGCTGATGGATTATTATCACACATTTTCTTGCCAAAGGCATCCCAGGTTAGATTCCAGATCACCTTTTAATAAAAAATGCACATAAAGTTCTTCTTATACCATTTTATTGCTTGATTTCTTTTGCAGATTAATTTAAAAATAATATTATTGCCAAATCAAGATAAATATCAAAAGAAAGAAATTAAAATTCTTATTTTGGTTGTGGAATAGTTTTTTTTATTAGAAATTTCTAGAATTTTGATATATGACAACATCATGGTTGTGAATAACAAGGGTTTGATTGACGTATTCTATGAGGACCAAGGTGGTTCATTTTCCGGGGCTAATATTTAAAAAAATAAATTCTTTTCATTGACACTGTATGTCTTAGTATCTTGACTGCACATGAAGTGCTGGGAAAGTTTTAATGGGAGCAAAAATGTGGAATTCTGTTGCACAGTCTTTAATAAAATTTTATCATCAATTTTTTAGGGACTTTGGTAATATTTCTTGCTTTACATTTTATTCTGATTGATTTTTATTATGCTTTATATCATGAATTATTTATTGTTATTTTATACTTAAAATCCAATTTCAATTTTTGATCTCTCTCCTAATTGATGACCTAATGATGATTTTCTTGTATAGTTATACTCTAGAAATCCCAAATAGTATTAAAGGTGGAAAGTGAAGGTTACTCAATATTTTGATGTTAGCATAAAAGCTAGAAAATTGCAGTCTAATTTTGGTTTGAAATAATCCCAGAAATGGTCGAGCAAGAGTACTATTTGAATGTCCTGTTCAGTGAGTATTGTATATAATAGAATTTATTGATATATTTAATTATTGTTACTCCACTGCTGGTAACTGTTTATACACAATCTACTGTTGTTATAAAATGATTTTTTTATTATAGATTATCTATAATGTATCCTATCCATAGGTATTCATTCATGTAATTAATTAGCTAATAAGAAAAAGATTTCCATCAGCATTTAATTCTTATGAAGTAGCATTTTAAATGTTTGCTCTTGTAACTGTAAAATTTTTACTATACATAAAAAGGCCAATTAACACATCAGATGTTTTTCTCTCCTTAGGCACACTTTAGCATAAATGACAGGAAAGTAGGAATAAGTGAGATTATTTGAAATAAAATTCTTCAGATATTCAACAGTGTGTGTTAAATGCGTAGTTTCATCAACTTCTAAGTGAGCTTCTCCTATATTTCTTGTTGCCTTTCACTTGTTAGGAGTTGTTTCCAGGTGCTGGAGAGGGGGTAACCATACTAACGATTGAAATTTGCCATTATGCAATCTCAATGGATTCTCATATTACTCTCGGGAAATAATATGGTTCCTTTATAAACAACCTTGGTTTTCCTAAATCAATATCATGTCCCGGTTCCGACAAAGCATGTTCTGTGACCTCAAATAATTATTTGTCTTTGCTTTTGATCGCTCTTCTCTGATTCTGTAATCAATGGAGCATCCTGATTGCCAATCATATGATTTTCCACATGTGCATTTTATTTCATACTCCCATTATGAGAGGGTGGGTGGTAAATGGTCCTTGTTATTTTGTAGGTATTTGACTGTTTTCCTTAGAGTTTTAAATGAAGTTGCTATGTTGAAATTTTGGGGCACTGTGATGATTTTTTCCAATGTGCCGGAGACGTACGGAAGAACAGCGTGCATTCCCTTGTAATGTTTTGCTCCTTTAGCCTGAAGTAGTTGATGGAACATTGCTTTTAACTAGAGACACACGCAGTTGAATCCCGGAAGAAATTTATTTCAAGTGGAATCCAAACACAGCGAAAGCCTTTGCACCAAATAGGTGATAGTAATACTAAATTGGGATATGCACTAAGAGACACTATGAGAACATCAAACGCATGTTTTCTCTCCCTTAGACTTACTCAGAAATGATCTTCCAGGAATAAGTAATTGGCATATGCCCAAACAGACACTAGCCTTTAATAAGTTTAAAGATTTTTGGTATGGTAAAGCAAAGATTAGGCTTTGGATTTGATTCCCAGTAGGCGGCAGCAGTTGTTGGTGTCCTGTCCTTGGTACATATTTTTTTGTTTCCTAACTCCAGAACGGCAAACCGATTTCTAGCCACCCAATCTGTCATTAGTCTATCACCGCATACAATGCATATTATTTCATATGTTGAACTTATTTATTACTTTATAATACTACTACTAACTACTTTATTTTAATGGTTGGGAACAACAGTTTAATGTAACAGGCAAAAAATAGAAGACCGATCTATTTTGTGGAAACAGAAACTCCTGATGTCAAGCTGTGTTATTTATGACTTCACCTAATGTTTGGATTACCCAGGATTTACAAAGCATGGAAGAGGGCTGTTCTAATTCTTTAGTTTTCCTACTTACATTGGAAACCACAGTTTGAAAATAATGAGAATTCTCTAAAAGGGTTTTAAGGAATAGAATGTACTGAATTTCTCATTCCAATGCTGACAAAAATAAGATTAAACCTAGATATAGTAGTTTCTTATAACAATTTCAACTGTAGTACTCATAGTAAGTTAATAAGCTTTTTTGTATTACACTGTAATATTATAGTGTTTTGTATTAGTCACCATTGAGTTTTCTATATTGTATATGACTTTATTCATTATCTTTCACATATTTATTTCATCTTTCTATACTTAAATATCCAACTTTGTTTATATTTTTGTAACAAATTATGTTCATCTGATATGTAATTTATTGTGATTTAGGACAACTGCTAGGCAGTTAACATGTTATGCAGAAGGCCAAACAAAATTTAAATAAAAATAACAGTAATTTTCATGTGTGTAAGATTTGAAAGCATGGAAATGGATAGTGTGTAGTAGGCCATATGTTAATATCAAGAAAATCATATAGCAAACTTCTCACCCCTAAAGTAAACATAATGCAAAAAAATTAAAGATACATTTTTCTCAAAAGACATAATAATGGATAATAAAATTTCTATGAATTTTGTTATATTTGGACAAACTCGTGTATTGCTCAATATAAGTAGTGTTTTCTTTTCACTGTAAAGATAAGTATTCCTGGGTAAAATAGTTCTTAGTTATTATATTTTTCTTGATGGGAAACACCTAATCCCAAAAATATCTATAATCCATCTTTTAATAACTTGAAGCTAATACAAATGCACTGGAAGATGACTGACTAACACTTTAGCAGGGGAAATTGGTGTCAATGATTCTGTCACTGTGCTTGGTATAGGATGATTGAAAAAATTTTGATATTCAAAACTCCAATCCGTGAAACATGAAAATCTGACTCATTTTCTTATCTGACCCCTTTTGATTGTTAAATCTTAAGTTAGAAGTTGCAATATTCAGCATGTCAAAAGAGGGAAATTGGGATTTATTTGTTCCACAATTTATGAAAATTAAAGTAATATTGTTTCTTTCAATTGCATTTTTAAGTATTTTGTTGATACTGTTACTGAGTTATACAAATTACAAAGTTTGTAAATGAAAGTTGGAGTGTTATTTCACACAGTATTAACAAATTCACTTTCTTTTGTTTTATATTCTTTTTTGTTTGATTATTAAACTTAAACGATATGTATGTAAAGAGTTTTGGGAAACTTCAAAATATATTAATACTAATATTAAGATATTAAGTCTCAAACCACATGAATGCACTGCCTTCCAATCCCCACAACCTCTCCTTGTGAGATTAAAATGAAGATATGATGCTTCTAGGTTGAAATTAGGTTGTGTCAGGGTAAAAAGTGGCTGCTTGCAGGTTGAGGAATTGGAGCGTTTTGTGAGCATATCATGTTGAGTAGCAACCTCTTGCCACTGCTTTTTAACAATTTATTATTTCCCCTAATCCCCATGGTAAAAATTGCTCAATTGTGAAGTAGGACCAAAATGAAGTAGCAAGCAAACTCTTTGTCCAAAAATAATTATTTTATGAATAAATAAACTCTAAACAAGGTAAGGAAAGCATGATACATCTGCTGGGGTCAGAAGCAAATGTTAGGATTATTTTATTGTAAGAATGGTGATTTATTGTCAACAAAAGAAATTATGCATAGCTTTTGTATCATGATTTGCTAAATATTTTGATAGTCATCTTCTTATAAACTGTGATATACATTACATAAGCATCAAGAAAGGAGCTTCACTACACAATGAAGTGTTATGTAATGTAAATGGGAAAGATGGTTTGAAATTAAACCAGGTAATATACATGATAAGATTTGTATGTAAAAGATAGAGTAGTTGGTGCAATACTTTTACCCATGGTATCTATTCTTCATTATTGAAATATTTTAAGTTTTTAATTGCTAATTTGTTATTAAAACTTTTATGTAATTAATATCCTTGCCAACAATTTAGTATAATTGAGGATATTTGATGTGAAAGCACAATTCAGGAGGGAGTAGATGAAGTGTTGTGGTTAAATTGAATCCTTTTGATGCTGACCCAGAGATAAATTTGTTAGTGCTCGTTTCGTGAAATTGGGATACAGTGCAACTTGATTTAATGTAAAATTATTCATAATGATAATACTCTAGGTACAGGTTATTCAGTATTTTATTTACATATCTACTATAGTGTAATACGCTAAAGATCTCGTGAGAGCCACAAAGATAGTATTGCAAATAGATGCATTTTAACAATTATAATTGTTTAAAATTCATCCATTCTGTGTTAATGATTCTTTTGCCTTCTT
Organism: Pachydiplax longipennis; assembly: GCA_036926295.1. Lineage (NCBI taxonomy): Eukaryota > Metazoa > Arthropoda > Insecta > Odonata > Libellulidae > Pachydiplax > Pachydiplax longipennis. The sequence continues at coordinate 2,216,061 of JAVFKF010000024.1, read as the reverse complement.
TTCAGCTCATATTAGTCTATCAAATTGTGGTAAAAATTGAATACGTATTCTTTATGTTGATTGTTAAAATACAGTCAGCTCTCTGTAAAACACTTCAACTTTGTAAACTATTCAGTGGGCATTCACATGAAAGAAGTCTTATTTCAGGATACTTTTCTCCACATATAGTTCAATATATATGTTTAATACATATCTATGTAAGGAAACAATCATACCTAAGAAAGCCTTTATTATGCTTTTTCTTACTGTCTAAAAAAATCAAGTAAAGAATATCTATAAGAAATCCATGTATGTCTAAGCATGCCTTCTAATTAGAGAAATATTTCAATCACTTTATTGCAATCAACTTGAAGAAATTTTTATTGGGAATGAGGTTGAACAAGCAATCCTAAAATGAATTGCTGATTTGCTAAGAAATTTATTGTATAGCAAAAGTGGTAATAGTCCATCTTAACACAGAATTAAATATTACCATCAGAGTAGGTAGCCAAATAGAGACTTTGAATTTGATTATACTCGTGTTTCCAATCATTCAAATAATTTCATAAAATCCTGTTTTTTTTTATCAGAAGCTACTTTATAGTCGGCAACACTTTCTATACAGATATACAAGTTTTACTTACTGTGTTTCTAATCAGAATATGTTTTGAATGGCCATAATTTATAATTTCAGGAACAGGAATGAGGAGTTCTGGTGGTTCTCCAGTAGCGGTGCTTGGCCAAACAGACTCGAGAAGTTTAATATCAAACCCTAGTTGAAGTGATCTCAAAAGACTGATGTATAGAAGATAGTTGATTGAATGAATGTGTGTGATGTTTGTCTTATCAATTCCAAGTGGACAGAAGGAATCCTTATTTACATTTTCAGAAGGTTCTTTTGATTAAAGATGCACATAGAAATATGCATAAGCTGCTATGCATTTTATTTATTTTTGATTGAGTTTACACTCTAAAATCCTAATTTGTAATATTAAAGATATTTATGTGAATATTCCACTCATGTAGAAGATTCTTTTCTTTCTAATTCTCCTTTAGCAGAATTCGTTAAATGAGAAAATGACAGTTGCTGCTTATATTTCTGATGAGGTGTTAATTTTGCACACACTGCTGTCTGTTATTACAGAAATAATAAAATGGAATTTGTGAAAATTTACCAAATTTAAGTCTGTTGATGAAAGAGTGTGTGTTGAAGTAATGAAAAGTGAGCTGAGGAAAATGTTTTAATATCCATTTTTTATTCTTCTTTCAATCGTCCATTTTGGGCAAAAGAGAGCATTTGGGAATAAAATTGTTGTATGTACTGTATCAGTAACTGATCTCCAAATGTCCATCGATTACTTTTTTCATCAATTTGGAATTTATCATGCTTTCATATGACATCCTCGAATCAGATGCATTTATTTAATTGGTCTGTTTGGGGTGTATTTTGAGTTTATTTATAGTCCCTATGGAGACTGCAAATTATCCAATAAAGTAAATTATCAGCTGATTTTAGCCTTCTTTTATCCCTCCCTAGTTTATTGGCTTTGTTATAAATTATCAACTCTATTGACTTCTGTGAAGTACTTACCAAATATTTCCTCTGATTTAGCAGCAAATGATTTAGAGTTCTCATATTGTGGTTCACTTGTAGCCAATATGTTAGTTTCTCTCCATTTTGAGGGCTCTTATCATAATATTGCTGTTAAAGTAATTGCTATTGTGTGCAGGAAGTGTAAGGTGGCATAAATTGTCTCATGTAAAAAGAAACAATCAAACATTGTAATAAAAAGCAATACTTAAAAGGATCAAAATGTTCTATTATTATGTAAAAAATTCATTAATGATTTAAATTTCACATATATGGAGGAAAGGATCAACAAATGGATTTCAGGAAAAATATGCACTCACTTTGTAAAATTCTACTATTTTTATTATACCTGTGACATGTTTCGTATATCTGTCTAAGACATCATCGGGCATCAGTGACCGCTGATGTCTTAGACAGATGAAATGGAATTCTACAAAGTTACGGAAAACTCAATAGATCACAAATGGATTTCATATAAGTGAGAGACTATGCTTGTACAAAAATACTTACATGTTGTGTGCAGAAGTTAACGGTTGGCAACTCATTTTGTGATCCTATCAGTCATTCCATGGCAAATCTGACTAATTGACATTTTCTAACTGAATTTTTGATACTTCTGCACCTCTATGAGAAATATTTTTTGGGTAAGTCAGCTCTTTTAATTTTTTGCCAAATTACTAACATTTAAATTTTTACAAATATCAGCAAGGGGTCATTTTGAATGAAATGGATCTTGTTTATTCGGTCAAATTATTCAATTAATTCAAACGAATCATGGAGCTGAATACACATCATTGGACTCGGTAGTCTTTTTCCCTTGATAGGTAATCTTTTTAATGCAATGACTACATAACGTTATGGTGTATTTACTGAAACTTAATTGGCGGCAATGTTTACAGTGATGGACCTTGGTTGGGTAACAGACCGGTTTCACTATCCCTTTTTGATATATGACTAATTGCATTCTACTGTATAATTAAATGGGAAATTCGGACTGTTAGTACCGTCACGATATTATATTGATTTGAAATTCAGCATACAGTAAAAAGTCTTTACCAAAACTTAATCGGTGGCAACTTTTACCTTGGTTTGATACCAGACCAGGTATATTTTCCCATTTTAATCATCGCTTAGCTGAATTTAGGAATGCTTTTGCAAGCAGTTCTGAGTTTAATTGGATGTTTTGGTAAATAATCAAAGATTAGTTTGCAGTATGCAAGTAACTTTTACTCCTATATGTATATCTGGAGAAGTAGCTATACATTGTAGATATTATGTAATGCTTCTACCAACTGAATTATGTGTTTTAGAAACAACTTCCAAATGAAACAGGTAATTTCAATGCTTTCGTTGAAAATTTTTAAAATGAGTACTTTGTGAAGGGGGTTACCATATTTCTCTGTTTATTCAATAGCTAGTTATTCTTTATTCATCTCTTTGTATATATTTTCAAATATATTCTTTTATTTATGGTTAATAAATTAGTTAGCTTTTGACATTGGTAAACATCCCATTTTGTGCATAAAATATTGTATGCCTATTAAGAAGTGTTTGATTTTGATGCCCTGTCTGTCACCACACAAAAAAAAACTTGAAAACTATTTAATCTTTCTGAGCTACTTAAATGACAGCCTTTTCTTTAGAGAATATGAATTTTCTTCAGGTAAGTCTTTCCTAACAAGTACTTAGCTATACATTTATTTCTTCAAGCAAAATCTAATAAAATTATTGCACCTTCTTTCACCAAGAAGTTGGCTAACATATTGCTTATTTAATTGTATGTGTGCTAATCTGTAATGTTAACATATACAACTTAATATCACCAAAATTCACCCTAAATGCCCCATCTAATACTTGTGCATTAAACAGAAATTTCCCTATAATGAGCTCGTTTTTTATACTGATTATATGCATTAACATTGGAAATTAATAAATGCACAAATATTGCAGTGAATCTGATTGGTTTGGAAATGGCATTTCGAATTATAGCAAAATTTGTACCCAACTATAAAATAGGCTAGTATAATAAGACATTAAAAGAAGAGGCAAACTTTGCAACTGAATGATGTGGAGAATAATAGAGCCTTAAATATACATTAAGTATAACTTTAGGTTTTCCAATAATTTGGCAGTCATTCCATATTTGAATCATATGATTCTTGGGAGTTTTATTTAAATGCACAAATCCGCTATTTAGAACAAGACATACGAAATCTGCAAGCATACTTTTGTTCTCTGCAATGATTTAGCTGCAAAGCCGGAATAATTGAAGCCAAGTTTAATTATGTTGCAGAAAAAATCATTAATTATGGTTATGTCTACAGAAAGTTTAAATTTCTGGGTCTTATGGGAAAGTAATTGAAGTTAATGACTGTTAAAGCAATGATCTAAGATGCTCTATCAGCAGATTACTATCTTAGAGTAGCTGACACACTATACTAAATTAAGAAAACCTGTTATCTGATTTAGCTTGAAATATACTCATCACTTCAATGACTTTTCATTGAATAAGTTTTGAATGGTTGTTGCAACATTTTTTTTTAAAGAAGTCATGTTCAGTAATTTCAAACTATTTTCTCCAACAAAGGATTTTTATCTCTTAACAAATATTAATCAAAGATAATACAATTATTGTATTTATGTTTTAATTTTATTGGATACCCATCATGGACAATGCATCAGCAAGTTAGTAATATTAGAACAAGTAGTGTGAATCATTAGGAGAAGTTTCATCTTCGATAATGTCTGATCATCTTCATAGCTAATGGGGGAAAATAAAATATTAAATTCAATAATCACATTGATGAAAAGTTTGGTAGATTTACCTTCTTAACTGACGAATGTCCTTCGAATCATTGAAATACTGCACATATTCATTCATTTGTTGAAGAAACTCTTCTGTTTCATTTTTTATCCTATTGCAGAACGCACTTGCTACAAAAAATATTTTTAATGAGTTCTCAAGCTATCAGACCTTCATATTAAACTATTGTGAAACCTCCGTACCGATCGTACTCATTTTCTTGTGCTGCTGAAATTCACTGGAATCCCATGCATTATTTACATCCTTCAACCGAATCTTAGATTTTGAAAGATTACCTTCGAAACTCACGGATGCAACCCTATAAATGATTAAGTTTCAGTCAAAGGTAAATGTCACAAATACTCTGTACATTATTTTCGCAGAATACATGAAAAAGGGTACAGCACAACAGATTAATTTACCTTGACGTGTCAGGTAATGACTTTCTTTCTTTGTCATGTTGCATTTTTCTATGCAAAATTTCTCTTTTTCCCTGAAAATATTCCCAACATTAAGTACTGTAAGAACGAACCACTTTGTTAAAGTGATTGGAATCCGTACAATAGATGGAAATTTTCCGAGGATAATAAATCATAAATTACATTCTAACTTGGTTAAGTAGTAAACGATAAAACATTTCTGTGTTATGATAGATTAAAAAGAAATCGATAATCTGTTACGGACAACTCAATACAGTCTTAGATAAAGTTGATTCAGAACGTTAAACAGGTACTTACAATAGCTTGTTTATCCAGGGGGAGGATAGTTAGGACAGAATATATTCGATTATTTAATTCATAATATATGATACAGAATAATCATAACGTCGCTATCGCTTACACAAGAGTATTGATGAAAACTAAAATAAATTAATGTCACAATCTTGTATGTGAGATAAGAGACACAGGGAGTTAAGATTATTACGAATGGACTCTTCAAGCATGCGACCGGAGTTTCCGGTCTCTCTTCTAAACTAAAGCTATATAATAAGTTATGTTGCCTATCTATAATCACCTTAAATTCCGCCGCGATGCGACGCATCATGTAGTTTTCAATTGTTGGTCGATGGAACCAATGGAAATTAGGGATGGGGGAAAATCTTAGTGGAACGTCGGAAGCAGTTGAAGAGGTTAAGACGGAGTAGTCGTAATTAATGATAGATGTAATTTCGTTTAAGTGTTAGGAGTTGGCAACGTTTGTTATGGCTGCTGTACGCGTAGGATACAATAAACTGGTGAGTTATATTAGTTTTGTAGTTGGTAAAGGTACCGCATTGTACGTTCGGTTCATACAATAAGTTACCAATCGTTTCAGATGATTTTAGTGAGCGACTATTTCGCACATGTTTAATGTAGATAGTTACCTTAAATGATTGAACAGTTATAATGTGATTTCACTTCGCATAAATTTAAGATTTAGAAGAATATTTTATCTTTAGGTTTTGAAATACATTAATGTCTATAATTATAGGTGTTTCTCCAAGGAAAACGCTTCGCTTCTTCCAGTTCTGCTCTCAGCGATGTCGTTATCTTATCAGCCGTTCGAACACCAATGGGATCGTTTTGTAGCGCTCTCGCTCCATTGTCTGCTACAAGATTGGGATCACTTGCCGTCCAGGTTAGTTACTCTTGCTTATGAAATCATAAGAAGTCAATTATAAGAGGAAGCGTATTAAAGGAGTTTCATTTTATTTAGGCCGCAGTTGAAAGAGCTGGAATTCCTAAAGAAGAGATAAAAGAAGTTTACATGGGAAATGTGATCCAAGCTGGACTGGGACAAGCACCAGCGAGGCAAGCTACATTATTTGCTGGTAAAGTGAACCGTAGAGTTTTTCATCCTAGCTGAGAAAAAAATTGGTGTAAGAACTATCACCTTAATTATACTGATTCACATCTTACTATATAGGTTTATCGCATCTGTTGTAAGAATTTTTAATTTGTAAATTTTATTGAGAACTGAACGTAGGTTCTCATATATCAGCAAGTTCATTCTTTTCTTAGTTGAGCTTGGTGTTAGCCATATTTAATCTAATCTTTCCTTCAATTTTCAATAAATTTGTGTGTGTGTGTGAGTGCTTTTTCTGATAAATTCTTGCATCTTTTCATACACATTTTAATCATAATTCGAAAAATAATTAGCTAAATTTTTCTTTTTGATTTTATTGTTCACTCAAAAGTTGAGTTTCAACTTCAGATTATAAAAAATGAAAGTTTTATCATTCTAGTTAATGTAAAAAGTTCCATCATTAATGTCAAAGTGTATCTGAATGTCCCATAAAATTATCTTTTGCTTGAAGTATGAACCAAACAAACCTAAATTTAAAGAAATTGCTAATTAGAAATTACTGTTATACTGTATATACTGTTTTTTAAAAAGCAATTCTGAAGATTTAATGCAAAAAAATACATTTTAAATGTTTGTGTTTTCATCTTCATGAAGGTTATATACTTCGTTCTGAAATTTATGATGCCCCCAAGTTTTAGAAGTCATGTTGAGGGAAAAATTATGCGATTATAAGATGAATTCTATTGGCTATCCCAACACCTGGACAGGCATAATGCTCATGAAAAGAATGTTAATTCAAAAATGAAATGATGGCTTTAAACACTGTAGTTTAAGTAACTTTTCCCTGCAACATATGCTTTTAGATACTGAATTTTAATTGTCATCTTTGACTTGGTTTTTGGTATCTCGAGAAATGCAATAAGGAAGTATTAGAGGATATATATATATATAGTAATTCAATAGAAGTCCGTTTTACGAGAGCTAACAAAAATAGTAGATCTACTTGTAAAGCGTGTTTGTTATAGGTGAATACTAATTTTCTTGAATCCAAGGGCAGCGGGTGCAGCTAAATGGAACTGTATGCTTTTTTAATCTTACACAAATGCTTCAGGAAAAACTACATTCGCATCAAAAATATTATTTCATTGATTCTAACTCTGTAACCAAAGTGCATCCCCTAATATAAAATATGGAATCCGAATCAACGAATTATACCTTGTATATTCCCACCTATCAGATGATTTCGTGCAAAATTTCATATGAAACGGATCCCATGGGTGGATACCAATATGATGAGAACTTGACCATTGCTGACTACACTAGCCGTTGCTGAAAAGAAACAATAGACATGAGAAGTCTCTAATCAAAACTCCATGAAATATGTTTGTCGAAGAAGGATAAGGCGAATGGTGGGAACCTAATGCATGAATTAGATGATGATAATTTTTGCATTTAATTTTTTTTCTGCTCTTTGAAGAGATAACACGCCTCAGATTACCATTTGCTTGTCGGACTTCATCTCTCACATCAATTGACGATTGCAAGATATGCACCCTGCAAGGCTATTATAGAAATGTGGCATCCGTTAAACCGATACTTCAGAAATTACCACTTGTGTAATGGAGGTAACTCCCTATCCTTTTTGCTGTGAGACGGCCAATAAATCACTCGCTATAATGAAACTCTTGTTATATGTTGTACTTGTTAAAATGGAATTCTCTACATAATGCGTACATCACTCTCCTCATTGAACCTTCTGATAACGGAATATTATATATAGATTTATTATACATGGATTATGACAACTTAAAAAATTGAATTTATAGAATAAATAAGTTATATGATGCATTTACAAGCAGCTTTAGCAATCATATGATATATATATATATATAAAGCTGTTATAGTAATGGATATAAGCATTGATCCATACTCGTTATAACAGACTTCTAGGTATATATATATATATATTACTACTATTAAAATACTTGGAATGGTTGTTTCACCATGTTGATTCCTCTCTTTCAACATCCTCTCTGGCGCTGGACCAGATATTTTGCAAAGGTCAACAATGTTGACAAATTGTTCAAAATTTATTTTCATATCATTTGAAATGTTCTCCTAGCTTTTATGCCTGACCACTTGCACATCAGTTTCTTGGCATTTCAATTGGAACCATATTCAATGAAAGATTTTGAAATTAGAAATTTAATTTATTATATCCACTTGGTTGAATTCTAGAATGGTAATCTGAAATCGGTATGTAATACTTAGTGCAGTTGGCAAATTTTGAGTTATCTACTTTGCTTGTCTCTGATAATTTTTCCAACAATAGGTGTAAGTGGTTGTTGTGACTCTAAATGCCTTTTAACAAGTTAATGTATGAACTGTTTCATGCATGAAATTGTTGTATGATGATGATGATGATGAAATGTTTGCAAGAATTCAAGAATGAACATTTACATGGTACATTTTTTCATTTTCACACATTTTTTAGGAAGCGCATCATTTAAATATTTCAGTTATATCAACAATTTAGAAATAGATAATTTTAGACATATTCCATTAATGTTCTTCTGTAAATTAGCTCTCCTTATCTGGCAATGGACAGCATAAACATCACTTTTAGCTTCCTTAGGTTATACAGTATGTTTACATATGAGTTGTTTCTTAAATCTTGAACTCTGCTATCATGTTTTGACCATTTTGGACTTCTTTCTCCCATTTTCGACCTTCACAACTCTTTGGATGCCTGTTTTCGATCCTTTTGGTCCAAGGAAATGCGAGTATGCATTGATCAGATAAAATTCTGTCCAACGCAACTCACTGCAATCTGTTTCCTAGAAATGACTCTATCCATGTAACAGCTTGTTTATTAATAATAAGTAATTAATAAACCATCAGTTTATGAATTAGTTTTATATGTGACACTATCAAAAGCTTTTCTAAAATCTATCTGCCTCAACTAAGTAATAAAAGGCTAACTGGGTATGATCCACCCTTACGAAAACCATGTTGACCTTCACTAATTGCCCCCTTATCCCCTAGAAAATGCATAATTGAACTGGCAATAATATGTTCAATTATCTTACAAAAAATTGATGTTAAGGATATGGGACGATAGTTTTCTGGTTTTGAGGAATGCCCTTTCTTAGGAATTGGGGTGATATGCGCTCTTCTCCATTACATTGATATAAAACCTTCATCGAAAGTTTTCCTATAAAATACAAAAAGATAGGGAGAAAGCTCATCCGCCAGAGTTGTAATAGCCAGCGATATATACCTTCCAGTCCTTCTTGTCAACCTATTGCAACAGCTTTCCTATTCCATCCACTGACAATTTTATCGGCCCCATCTTTGAGACAACCCTCATAGAAAAATTGTTCATGCAATTCCATTCTTCCAAGGGGAAATCTCTCCCTCCAGAGGAATTGCAAACTTTTCTTTCTGACCATCAACTTTGATCAGGCCTTGCAGTATCCAACTCCCTTTATGAGGTGTTATCGTATAGTCTTAATTAGCAAACAAATTCATTAATGAATTGTATTACCTCCAGTTCTTTTAGGTAATTTCCAGAATCAACTTCAATTTGTGGTTGGGCTATGCAACACCTGACAGCATATATCCAACTTGCAACCAATTTGAGATATGAGCAAGTGCTTAGAATGTTACCTATGTAAGTCAGGAAGTGGTCGTATTTATGAAAATCTAACACTAATTATATTCTTGCTATATTAAATAATTCAAAGGACATGATTTATTACTAGATTATATAGTGTGAATTAATTTTAAAGAAGAAATGGAGTACAAACCTGAGATTCAACACTATGTATATTAATAACAAAGAAACTAAAATTCTTCATTCTCATAACATTTACTGCAGCTTAAACCATCATAAGCCACAAAAATTATACTTCTCTCTGAATTTAAACTTATTTCAGAATAGACTATATAATCATTCTATCCACCTGGAAGTTTGTCATATTATTTGATAAGGAATTATGTACACTTTGAAACCTGAAAACAGAAAATTTAGAAGAGCAGCTCATCGTATTCTTAGCTCTCTTGGATTCTATAATTATCCACTATATATTATTTTAAAACATACATTTTTGGTGACCAGGGCTTTTCTCCCTTCTCACTCCACCAATATGTATAAATAAATGACCATTTGAAAGGAAAAGTTTTCAGGTTCCTGCTATAGACTAATATAAAATAAAGAGACTAATTAAAATGCGCCATTTGTTAAAAAAATTGAATTAATATTTTAATCATTGCATTGAGTCTTGGAAAAAAAGATATCTGGGTTGCTATATACAGATTTAATTTGTTTACTTAGTGACATTTCTAAACAATTCATAAAATAGGAGAGAGATATCTATTCTCAGTCTAAGTATGATTGAGTCAGTTTACACAATTAATACCGTAGTCTCCATGAACAAAGACCATACACAATTATTGCTATAGTAATTTAATAAACTGGTATAAACTTGGATCTTTTGGGAGCAGACAACATTCACATGAACTATGAATACAAAGGTCTGTGTCTCACTTTTGCCCGGTATTATAAATTTATGCTTAATAATCACTTAATCTGAATTGAGTTTAAGCTAAAGTAATGTTTAGTGGAATGGTATGTGTTATAAAATTGTAGGAAATAAATACAAATCTAGCAAATAGGTTGCAGTGGTATATTTTGTTGTTTTATCTTGGTTATATGCGTTTAAAACCTGAAGCTTTAAGTGACACATCATTACTAGCTTACAAACAGTTTACTTAAAGCTGTTAGTGATGTTTTGATTTTTGTCTAAATTTGTGATGAGGTAAATCTATGGATTGAATAGAGGTGTTCGTTATAAAATAAAAGGCATATATCGTTATAGTGATGATATATACTATTCATGATCATATTGCTAAAGAAAGTTTTTAAAGCATTTATGACATTTAATATGAAAGAAAAATCTCTCTTATAAGTTAAGGATTGGTTTAGGTTCAAGTGGTAAGGCATTACAAAATGCAAGACCTTGAATTTGACCATAAGGTTTCGTTACTGGGTGTGTATATAATGATATATATTGCTATAGTAGTGGTATATCGAAAAGGACACTAATACAGAATATGAAGGAGTGTATTTATAGGTATGTTTTAGTGTTTGTGTATTCGTTTGTAACGATTAGAGTGTTTGTTGAAATTATTTGCGTGGGGAAATTAAGTATCGGTGTTTGCCTTCACATGGGGCAACTAGTAGTGAAAATATTTTAATTACAGAAATTACAAAACTTATAGCACAAGAGTCCATTAAAGAGATTCATCTGGTTTAGATGTGAAACATCTCTTTCAAAGGAGCACAAATTATTTTCCATTATTCTTGGAATTAGCTGCTAATTAAATGATTTGCTTTCTAAAACACTTCTTTCGCCTCTTTGAATGTTTCTTCCTTATGTTTGCCAATTATTGTCATTTTCCAAAACTATGCTATTGTCTGAAATTTGGATATCTTTGAAATGTTGACTAATTTATTTCAGCAGCACACTGTGTGTCACAATAGCAATTGAAGATAGTTATGGCATATAATTTGGAAAAGACCAACTCTATGTTGCTTTTAAAACTGATGCGTATTTTCTCTGTGTTAACCAATGGTGTGACCTACTTATTTTGACAGGTTTATCAGATAGATGTTGATTTATTGCAGGTCTTTCAAAATCTATTCCCTGCACCACTGTCAATAAGGTGTGTGCTTCTGGAATGAAGGCAATCATGCTTGCAGCTCAAAATCTTATGTGTGGTCAGACAGATGTGATGATTGCTGGAGGCATGGAATCCATGTCTAATGTTCCATTCTACATGAAACGTGGGGCCACTACATATGGCGGAGTCAATTTACAGGTAAACGAACAATTATTATTTACATCTTCAATTCCAAAATTTTATGAATCTTTCAAATAGATTGTTATGGTTTTGTATTACTATGCAAGCCTGTTCATCCCTTCGAACATCCATCATAGATGAACTGATTGAAAATTATGTCTCCCTTTGATATGTTAAGCAGAGTTAACACTCAGAAATATCAACTGACTTACAGCGCTACAAACTGAAAGCTACCCTCAGAGAAGTGAATCAGGATATTTAATTCTTCATCCATTAAGTTTTATTCAAAGTGTAGGGGATAAATTAACTTAAGATTTTCTGAACTCCCTGTAACTACTATAAGCCTGCCTGTGAGTAGGAATTTTTTGCCATGGTGCTGGCGTGCCATTAATGAATCAACAAAAGGGAAATTTTATCAACAGATTCAGTTAATTATAATTTCTAAGAAGAATTTGTAAAACAGTATGCCTTGTTTGATTTTTTTATGATGTTTTTTGTTTGATGTTTTAGATACTTGAAAATGGTTTAAGGAGTAAGTTAGCAATTGTAGTATTTCACCATCTGTACTTAAAAGTGAAAACCAAAGTATGCTAAACACCTAAGGTCTGGCTAGATCAAAGAAAATCAGCTTGACAGTCATAAAATTGTGATGTAAGCATGGTATTTAATATATAGCATTTTTATATAGTTTCTAAATTAACAGCTTTACAAGGTAAAATACCATAGGGTAGGTTTGCATGGTGGATAAGGGAGAGATAACTAAAAGCTAGTTCCATTTCATATGGTAATTATATTTTAATGTCTGATACAAATATCTTCTTGCATGAATATTAACATGATATTTATTCGTAATTCAGGAGTACATCTTAAATTAATCACACAAAGTGTGTTCCCATTCTTCAATGTACCTAAGATTTACATTAATGATATTACATATAATATTACAACATTACAATTGCATATAATGGTAATGTATTAAAAGGAATGTAATTTTCTTTTGGCATAATCAGAATCAATATCATTTATTGCTTGATCCTTCAGTGCTCGCATCAATTTTTGTAATGTGAGTGCTTGCATAGGGCGTATGGTACTATTTCTTTGGCTATTTTGAGGAAAATACCCTTTTCCTCATATTTAGAAATTTTTCAGTTTCAGGGTCTGGAGATAGATATGTTTTTCAACTTTTCTCAAACTTTCAACTATTTGACCTGATATTTTGTTGATTTATAAATTATTGTCATGAAACTTATCCTCTAGCCCACATAGACCCAAACCAATACATCAGGAAAGCGAAAAATTCATGCATGTATGTGTGTGTGTATACACGAGTAAAAGCAAGCTAATTGGTGAACAATAAGTTCCTCTTCTGGGTGTCATCTTTACCGTTTATCCAGAAAAATTATTTAAAATTGCTGCAATGCATCTCTTACGGGAGAATTTTGCATCCATCTGTCATCGATCTTGCGGTCATTTGTAACCTTTCTTCTACTGGTTCTATAGAAAACCACTTCAAATGTAAACACTGTGATTTTTAATGCTCTAACGTACAAAGAAAGGCCTCGAAACAATTATCAAAAATTTACGCGAAAGACCAGCTGGTGTCGAACTCAGGACCCGTTTTTGAGAGACAATTGCATACTAATGTTAGATAAGTACCATTCTGACCTGTTCCAAAGTTTCAGTTCAGTATCTTATCGGGAAGGTCCTAAAATAAGGTTACGATATCTCTGTTTGAAATGCATGGTAGAATCGGAATGACGCTCTTGCATCAAAACAGGGATCACTAGAGAAACAGTAAACTAGGTGAAGGAATGTTTTCAAACACCTTCATTCCCATCCCAGGTTTTATCTTCCCAGCTTATTGGAAAAGCATTTAAAAAATTGTCAAAAATTGCGTACTGTTACCAAATGGCCACGTGTTCGACGCCAGGTGGGCGCGAAACGTTCTTTTGCGCGAATTAAAAAAAATTATATTGAGGCCTTTCTTTGTGCGTTAGAGCATTAAAAAACACAGGGTTTGCAGTTGAAGTTGTTTTCTATAGTACCAGCGAAAGAAATGTTACCAAATGAGTGTTGGTTCGATGCCGGGTGCATGCAAAATGCTCCTTTAAAATGTATTTTGGTGATTTTTAAGAACTGTTTGGAATGTTTTCTTAATAACGAGGAAAAATGAAATCCAGAATGTGAACAGGAATATGCATCGGAGAATAATCGGATATTTTGGTAAATTTACACCAATTAGCTTGTAGTATGCAAGTAACTTTTACTCATATGAATATATATATAACTGGAGAGATAGCTATATATAATAGATAGTATGTGAGTTTTGGCTTGCTTCTTCGTATTCCTCTTCAACATTTTCTTCCTTCTTGAATAGGTTGCCGAAGTATTCTACTACTGTCCTTAGTACTGCTTGTCTGTTGCAAGTTCTTGTGCCATCTTCCTTCTGTATTACTAAAATCTGTTTCTTTCCAATTGCTAGGCATTGCCTGATCTTCTTCATACTTTGGTTGTTTTCTATAGCCTCTAAATTCTTACATTGAAATATCTCACGTCTTCCTTAGTTGTCCTTCTGATAGCCTTGCAAAATTCGACGTATTTGATGTTATCCATTTGTCTAAACTCTTCAGTTCCTTTCATTGTTTCATTATTTGTTGGGTGCTGTCACTTAGCTTTCTATCTTTAGCTCTTTTTGGTGAGCTTGCCACTTCTTCTGCTGCTTCCTTAACAGCTTGCATGACTTTGGTTTCTGGTTCTTCTTCTTGAAGTGCTGAGAATCTATTTTTAGCTCCAGCTGTAATTTATTCATGTTTTCTTCTAGTTTATCAATGCTTATTTCATGTTTCTTGCATGAAATCAACTTCTTGCATTCCATTTGGAGATTAATCTTCAATCTGCATCTTACGATCCTGTGGTCACTTCCAGTGCTAAAGTTATTCAAGAATTCACAGTCTGCTACTGTGTAGAGTTTTTTAACCAATATGTAATCTATTTCATTTTTTACTCCATTGGGGCCTCTCTAAGTCCACTTCCTTTTAGAGTTCTTCTTGAAATATGTATTTGTTTTGTACATATTAGTGCATTCAGCAAACTCTACCAAGCGGTGACCACGTTCGTTTCTCTGGCCCAGTCCGTATTGTCCTGTGACGGTGTCATCGGCTTCCTGTTGACCTACACGAGCGTTAAAATCGCCCATAATTATTTTATAATAGTGGGCTTCCTTATCATACTCAGTGCCCAGGGTCTGGTAAAATTTTTCAATTTCTTCTTCGCTGCTTGCTGCTGTTGGTGTGTAGACTTGTATGATCTGAACAGAGTAACGCTCATTTATCTTGAGTATAAGCTTGCAAATTCTGTCAGATATACTTTCTATCTTCCGTAGATTGTTTCTCCATCTCTTGTTGATCAGGAACCCGACACCTCCTAGTCTTCCAACCTTAGTACCCCTGTAATAAAATAAATTACCTTCCTTGAGTGAAATCAAGCCTTCTGATTTTCGTCTAACTTTGCTGTATCCAATGAACTCCCAATTTTCTGCCCTGCTTCATTCAGTAGTTCCAGTAGTCTGTCTTCACTCTTCAAGCTGCGGCAATTGTAAGTCGCGAAGTGGAGGGTGGTAGCTCTTTTCCTCATGATGGACCTCTGTAATGCCACCACCTCCCGGACATCCAATTGGTTGGTGCTTTTACGTCCAGATAAATTTCCATTACAGAAGCTCATCATGAAAATTGTATGTATGTAATTCGGGGAATGAAGGAGAATAATTCACCAGGCTGTCCTACTGCTGGTTGGTGAATGCTATGTAAGTGTGGTGGCAGGATAGGATTAATCACAGATAGAATTAGACACTTTACATTACACTATGATAAGATAACTGTTGGAAAGGTAGTTGTGATGTTTTTCATGAGCAGCTATAATATTACCATTTATTTGCTGCCTGATGCGAGATTACAGCTTTTTGTAATTACATCCAAATCATTTCCCTTATCCAGCCAAAGTTGGTTAAATAAAATTTACATACTAAAGTTCTTCATTTGTTCCTTTTGGTATGAGTTAATGAATTATCATTTTCCCCTCACCTCAATAAAGTTAGGGTGACATTATGCATTAGTTCAATGCTTGCAAGTGTAGTGATGACTATGATGATTCTAAGAAAATAAATTTTAACTTAATTTTTATAAGTTTTGTACATCTTTTTATTACAATATGAAGAATGAATTAGCATTTCAGTCATATAATCACCAGATCACAGCATTTAGAAAGAAAGGAAGAGACATGGCTGGTTAGAAAAATGCATTTTTTGTCTTCATTTCTTTTTGAGTGTATTTTGACTGAAAGCATTTGTTATTTCCAGGATGGGATTATTTTTGATGGATTGACAGATGTTTATAACAAAATTCATATGGGCAATTGTGCTGAGAACACAGCCAAGAAGTGTGGAATAAGTCGTGAGGACCAAGATGAGTATGCAATCAACAGCTACAAGAGAAGTGCTCAAGCTTATGCTGATGGTGCATTTAAAGCAGAACTCTTGGAAGTGAAAATACCTCAAAAGAAAGGTATGCTCTTATTACTATGAAAGTCATAATTGGTCAATGAAAGGGTTTTGTGATTTTCAAATGAAGAATCATATTCCAGAACTAAGTTGTGTACTGAACTGAATCATTTTTAGCAGCAATCCTACAAATAAATTTGCGTAACTGACTGGTATTATAAAGGGCTGCGATAGATTTGAACCCTTCATAAAAGATGATTCAGTTTGTGTAGGATGCATATAATGTAATAAACAGCATGATTGATGAAGGTGGAGCTAACTCAATAATAATTATTATGATATTCTTCCAGTAAATAATAAATATATAAGCATAATTTAGTCAAATAGGAAATAATGTACATAAATTGGTAATAAACAGTTACCTGTGGAAGGCTTTACATTTCCAATGCTTTTTGGGCTAATTTTTAAACCCTATTTTTAGATAATGGGCTTATGAATGAGAAATAACACTTTCTCCTAAATGCATTGGTGGTCTAAAAGTTTCCAAGATTTTGCCATTTCTCGACATGTTTTCTGAAGATTTCTGAAAAACCTGGAGTCGGAAACTTTTCAGACCACCCTCGTTCAAGTGCATTTGTTATATTGAATACGTTCCAAGGTGAGAAGCAAGGGATCACAAAGGTTCTCTGCAGAAGATTGGCTACATATATCGTTTTGCTACAATGGCAGTTTCACTGCAGGTCATTTTTGCTGCTAACTATTTTTGCCTTTAGCTTTTTAACATTATAATTTTGTAACAATCAATGATTCACTAAAGAGAGTTTTTCTCATAGGAACATACACAAACTTTAGGCCAAGAATGTCAAAAGTAGGGTATTGCATAAGTCATTGTAATGGAATAATGAAATTTTGTGTCGGCTGAGTTGGGGTAGGGAACTCCAGTAGTCATCCAATGTGTTCTATACTTAGCATGCTATACATTTACAAAATTCAGGACCATATTATTAAAAATCCGATTGAATTATGCAGAAAATATGCTCCGTTAACAAAAGATTGGCTGACTAAATGGCAATATGATAATGGCTAAAATTTATTGTAAAGGAATGAATTGTAGCAAAATAAGCGTTTTGTGCAACTATTTTGAAAAATTTGCAGCAAAGAAAATGATAGCAAATAGAGAACTGTGATGTGGAAAATACATTAATATGATGAATATTTTGGTAGCAGTACGTTTGTAGTGAAAAGTCTTCCTCCTTGAAATACTCTCATGTTTACAGTGCATCTATTTTAGCAAAATTCTTTCATACCAAAGATATATTTTGCAAGCATTTTCAACTTTTAAATATTTACCTATAAACTTCAGATGAGTGTGCCAAATTTCAAATACTTTTTCAGTATATATTCACTTCAAAGTGGCACTGTTAATGTATCTTGGCTGATAAAAGCACTTCCCATCAACCCATCCATTTCCTCTATATTCCCATCATGTGTGCCTTGATTTAATTTACTCTGCTGTTTATTTAAAGCAAGGACTTCATAAATTGAAATTTGCTTTTTAAGAAAAGGAATTTATAACCAAGCTGAGTGTGGAAATACTTTATCAAAATAATATGACTGTGTGTACAATTAGTAAAAATGCATTAGCTCCCTTCTCTGAATAAATATTTTTTCAATGTTTTGTTGTCAGGAAAGGCAGATGTTGTTGTCAATGAAGATGAAGAGTACAAGAGAGTGGATTTCAGTAAATTTGGAAAGTTGGCAACAGTTTTCCAGGTTGGTTTTTTCACTAAAACTCAATACATATTTTTCTTAAATATGTTAAATTTGAATTAATTGCTGTAATCTGCTGTTGTATGGCTTTTTCTTCCCTTTATATATTTATAATTAAAAGGAAAATCAAAATTGCTAAACATTATCAAGTGTTACAATGAGAACAATTAAAGCCCCCTTTTAAGAGAACACTGTTGCACAGATAGTTGACAAAAACTTATCTGAATATAAAAGAAAATCATATACCAGATAACAATTACTAGATCCTTGTATTTACTATTCACTAGAATAACAAATACAAGAATTGACACCAGAACAGCCAATTGCACTGCTTTGCATTCTTTACCTCTGCAGTATTAATTTGTTTTTGGTGTTATCTCTAAACTTAAAGGATTGCACAAAATAATTTCATTTCTCATTTCTCAGAAACTTTACTGCATTTTTCCTACAAAATTAGTCAGAGAAATAGTAGGCGACTACGTATCTATCTGTATTTTCCTGTAAACTTGCATTATTACAGATTTTCCCCAGACATTTGTCTCTAAAATTTTCATCAATAATATGAATAACATACAAGATTCTGCAAGGAAAATTTTGATACCAGAATAGAACTTATATTATGAAAGATAAACCAAAATGCTTCAGTTCAAAGAAAATCTCAACCTGGATCCAATTTTTCGGAAAGTATCAGTTTCTTATTTTTCCTTCAATCATGATACTATTTAAGCTTGATTTAATTGCACTATACCATCAGGAATTGACTTTACTTGATGCTGAATGTCTTCCAAATATGTTTTTTAATTTCTAATAACATTAAGTGTATACTACTTTACAGCAGTTTCTGGGATAATATTGTTTAATATTTCTATTCATGGTATTACCGAGCTCTTTTATCATATTTTGGTATCACAGAAATTAATGTATATTTAATCCACCTTTGAAACAGGGCTTATTTTAATTGTTACATTATAAGTACATCCTTGGATTTCTGATAGTTAATTAGTTAATTAATTTTTATTAGAAAGAAGGAGGTTCAGTAACTGCAGGAAACGCTTCCACTTTGAATGATGGTGCAGCAGCTTGCGTTGTTTCAACTGCCTCTGCTGCTAATAGACTGGGAGCCAAACCATTGGCACGCATTGTTGCTTTCCAGGATGCTGCCACTGAACCCATTGACTTTCCAATTGCACCAGCATTTGCCATTCCAAAAGTGAGTTTTGATAGTAAAATTGATATTTTTAGTCTTGAACTGGTGATGTTTCTACTGATTAAGGTAGTAAAAGTAAGATGTTGAGTTACACAACATTGTAGAGATGTGTGACCCAATTTTCAACTCAATTAAGAGAAGAGATCCATCCATCTAGAGAGGGATTTTCCTAAAAACACTTTTACAAAGACGTGCCAATTATTTATTACTTAATCTTTGTTTTTTGTTTATTTCTATAATGAAAACAGGTTTTCCCAGTATATCTGTCTAAATATATTAACACACACTCATATATACATATGTATGTGTGTGTGTGTGTGTGTGTGTGTGTATATATATATATATATATATATATATATATATATATATATATATATATATATATATATAATAACAATAATAATAATTTATTAAACTTATACAGGATACATTCCCACTCAGTTATGTTATATTAAACATAAATAAAATTAAAGAAATCGAAAGGAAAAAAAAAGAAACTGTGATATTATATACAAAAAGAGGGATAAGATGAAATTAAAGAAGGAGCCGTAAACGGGTGACAAAAAAATAAAGGAGGAGGAAAGGGAGGATAATAAAAAACTTAAAATTAGCAAATTGAATTCTGCAGCTTCTTGCGAATCTGCGTTATTGAATCACAGAAGAAGTCAGAGTTCGTTCTGGACACAAACAAATTTGCTTCCCTTGTGATTCGTGGGATTGGAGAAAACTTGTATGGGTTAACTCTGCTGTGGGGTTCATGAAACACAGGTGTGCTCCTTAACCTGCGTTGTGGCACAGACACCCCAAGGAGATTCGTTAATTGAGTACAGTCAATCTTGTCAGTGAAGACCTTTTTTAAGAAAAGGACATCAGCTGCCTTTCTCCTGGATTGAAGAAGGGGAAGATTTAGCTTCTCACAGAGCTGAGGATATTTTTCTTCGGTGTATTGCCAGTTTGATCTAAAACAGATCCACTTGACGAACCACACCGCTGCTGAATTTTCTCTATGCAGCTCACTTGCTCACTTGCATATTCTATGACTGGCCTGACGATGCTGCAATAGGTTTTAACTATAGTTGGCAATGAAAAGTTTGTTCTGGAGTTCCTTTTAATAAAACCGAGGAGTCTAAAAGCTTTATTGTTTAATTTGCTGACATGGCAATTGAAGTTGAGTTTGGTATCGAGAGTTACACCAAGGTCGTTAATAGTTTCAACGCGCTGAATCGGGATGCTATTCAGGGTGTACGGAAATTTCAGAATATTTTTTTTAAGGGAGAATGATATTACTTTACATTTTGGGATATTGAGGGGTAGTTTCCAATTAAGTGACCACTGATAGATGTTATGAATTTCATTCTGTAAGGAATTACAATCAACACTTGTGAGGATGGGAAGGGAAATTTTTAGATCATCAGCGTAGAGGGAGGAGTCACAACTTATACGAGAGAGAAGATCATTGATGTATATATTGAAAAGGAAAGGTCCCAGAATTGATCCTTGAGGCACTCCGGAAGTGACTTTGGTAAATGAGGAACATGCGCCTGAAACTACCACTTTTTGGTGTCTATCTGAGAGATAACTAGTAAAGAAATTCAGTAGATCGCCTGTCATAACAAAGGTTTGTGAACGAGTAGATCATGTCTGACCGAGTCGAAGGCTTTTCTGAAGTCAAAGTATATGGTATCTGTTTGATTACCATTGTGAATCATAGTGGCTACATTATTTACATGTAGAACTAAGTTTGTCTGAGTAGATCGGCCTGGAAGAAATCCATGTTGTTGTTCTGCAAAGCTAGTTTTGAACTCACACATAAGTTTTTTATGGAGCATTTTTTCGAAAATTTTTGAGAATATCGGCATAAGTGATATTGGTCTGTAATTTGAGACATCAGATTTTGATCCACTTTTGTGAATAGGGATTACGAAAGAATTCTTCCACATCGAAGGGAATATTTGGGTTTGAAGAATTTTATTAAATAAAAAATGCATAGGGAGGCAAAGTTCGTCGGCACAGGCTTTGATGATGAATATTGGAAAGTTATCGGGCCCTGAAGATGAATTATTATTAAGAGTTTTAACTACTTCAAGTATTTCTTTTTTGGAAGCATAAATAGTGGAGTTGAATTTGCGGGAACAAGATGGAAGAGAGTAGTGTGCAGCTATAGATTTCTGGAAAACGGATGAAAAATATTCGGAAAAAAGATTGGACGCCTGTTGTGGGTTATTGGCTGATCTGCCGTTAAATGAGACGATAGAGGGGATTCGATGTGAGGTACGTTTTTGCCTCATGAAACGCCAGAACTGTTTCGGGTTGCTATTCAGGGATTTATCAATTATAGCTAGGTATTCTTGATACTTCAGAAGCTGCAATTTTTTTGAATGAAGTACAGTGCGTGGAAAATTCGACGTAATCGCTTGTTAGGTTGGAGTGCTTCCATTTCCTATGTAAACGATTCTTAAGTTTTAAGGAAGAGATCAGCTCAGCGTCGTACCAATGAGTATATTTGGTTGGATTTACCTTCAGAATCGGAACCGAGTCTGCAATACAGCTCTCAAATAAGGTATAAAAAAGCTCACAGCACTCGTCGACGGAGGTAGATGACTCGAGTAGAACCCAGGGGCAGTGCGAAAGGAGGTTCTTTAAATACAGAATATCCGCTCTTTTCCAGTTGCGTCTAATGATCGGTGGAATTTTGGAGGGTAACGCACAATCAAGTTTCAGTTCACAGGAGATGGGTTGATGATCAGAGGAAATGTCTGATACTTGCAGGTTGCTGACAGTATAGTCCTGATTTGATATATTGTCTTTATATAAGAATATAAGGTCCAGGAAGTTCTTGCCGCAAGAAGGAAAATCAACTAACTGTGAAAGTCGGAATTCATTCATCCACTCTGAGACTACGTTGAGTTGATAGCTCGGTCCTTTCGATACCGGGAGTGGAGGGATGGAAGGTGATTGACAAACCCTTGAAAGATCGCAGAAGTTGAAATCACCAAGAAATAAGAGAGAGTCCCCCTCCTTAAGATCTGCTTGCATAGCTAGGAGAGAAGAGTGGACGGCTTCAAGATTTGAAAGGGATACTGGGGGAGGAAGGTAAAGACAGGCGATAAGTAACTTTCTCTTGCGTTTGGTGCTTAGGCGAAGTTCGACCACAACTATTTCACAGCTTGACTCAAGGTCACTTCGCCTAATGGAGGGCAGGGCAGAAGTGACCGCAATTAAGGCTCCACCACCCTTTTTACACTCGAGTCCAGGAACAGCTTCTCTGTCTCTCCGGAAAACATTGTAACTTTCGGCTAGTATTTCTCCGTTAAAAACAGATGAATTAAGCCACGTTTCCGTAATGCACAAAACATCAAAATCACAATCACTAAATGTAACATTAAAATCTGTAAGTTTCCTGCCTACTATAGAACGGATGTTTTGAAGAAATAGTTTAATATTTTGTGGTCCTGGGTTCAGTTCCACATCGCCACATAAACAAAGCAAAAATACAAAAATTAAAAACCTATTATTTGGAACACGGCTGAGGTAAAGCAGTGGGGGAAAGCACTTCCGGTGAGTTTGATGCACTAAAGGTGAGGTTAACACTGATGAGGAGATAACAGAAACTGCAGAAATTCGACATTTAAAGAAAACTATGTAGTTTTCCAAAATAAATCCCTTATGGAAGACTCTAGGAACACTAATTGAAGAGGTATGAAAGGTCGTTGCACTTAGGAGTGAAGATTTTACCACTAAAAAACACACAAATATACAGAGCACTTGGGAGTAAGATGCTGACCCCGACGCCATCTTGGACGACCCAAACACATATATATATATATCTATTATATAAAGCTAACTCTCCGGATATACCTATATATATATATATATACGAGTAAAAGTTGCTTGCATACTGCAAGCTATCCGTTGAATACAGTATTATACCAAGTACTGCCTCAGTTCAAATTTAAAACTTCGCGCCAAAGACCGCCTGGCGACAAACTAAGAACCCGATCATGAGAGAAGACAGCAAAATAATATTAGATAAGTGCCATCCTTACTTGTTCCAAATTTTCGATTCAATATCTTATCGGGAAGGTCCCACGCCTCTGTCACCATTCAGGGTCTTATCTTTCCAGCTTATCGGGAGGCATTTAAAAAAAATCATAAAAGATTTCCGCAATGCATTTCTTATGGAAGAATTTTGCATCCACCTGGCATCAAACTCACTGTCATTTGGCTACATTTTTTCCATGAGAAGCATAGAAGACTACCTCAACTTCAATCTGCGAAATTTTGGTTACTCTATCTTAACGATAAGTGCCTCAAAATAATTTTCAAAAATCCGCGCAATGCATTCTTATGGGAAAATTGCGATTTTTGGGAATTTCTGGCATCGAACCCATGATAGCTAGCGTCGAAGTCTGCATTATTCTGGCATCTAGAGTGTAGGGCCAGTACATCGAAAAAATCTGACGTCGATGGCGCTTGTGGAACATGTTCAGAATTCGTATCCCCTATAAATATATAGGTATATCCGGAGAGTTAGCTATATATAATAGATAGGTATATCCGGAGAGTTAGCTATACATAATAGATAGGTATATCCGGAGAGTTAGCTATATATAATAGATATACATATACATATATACATACATATATATAAGATATATATATTGTGATGGTAGTAAACCAGACTGCAGGTCAAACTGCGCAGGAGAAGAATTGAAATTCAATTTACGGAGTCTGTGAATCACTCCTGTACAGTTTTAAGGCTGGTTGTTAACTAGTGACTATGAATACGATAGTGCTAGTGAATTTTTTGATCATCATGTCAAGCCAAAAACGGAGCCAAGTGATGGACGAGTTCATTGCAATATATAGGTGAGGACCTTGTCCATGAGATGCAGCATATGAAAGTCTTGTGAAAGGTGTCAGAACCAGATGATACAAAGAAGTCTGTAGTTAAAAAAAATAAAAAATTTAAGAAGTAATGTACGTAAAGAGAAGAAGAAACATGATTGGAATCTGGAGCTTCAACGTCTACACATCAAACTGCCATACTAAGATTTGTTTGATTTTCTTAAATTTATGAATTATTAACACCAAACTCCGTCTATTGAAGAACCCGCCTTCATTCATCAAGTGAATGAAGGCAAAGAAAAAAAATCAAATTAGTAATATTTTTAACAGTGTGGATGTATAGTTATGATAATTACAGCAAGCATTATAAATTTAGATTGAAAATAAAAATAACAATTAAAATAACACAAAAACAATGCTTGATTAAAATGTTTGTTTATAAATAGAATAAGAAATAGAATTTTATACATAGTATAGCACCACTACTTGTTTAAGTTTTTTTTAGAGGTTTATGTTATTTTTATCATCTATATTTGTCTTATTGTTTTCCTGATCATAACAATAAAACCAGGGTCTAATAGTACACCCAGCAATGAAGAACCCTCTGAGAATGTGGAATATCATGACCTAATTTGAAAACTGAGGACCAATGAGACATCATTTTTAAAAAACCTGTTTGATTATTGAATAAATGGGAACGTGCAGCCCCGAATATCTAAGCAGTCCCAGCTCTAGCTCGATAAGTCCTTCCGCAGCCACTTCATATGATCCATTTAAATAAAAATAGGGACTGCAGGATTTGTAACCAATGAAGTGCTTCCACTGAATGGTGACCAACTTAGTTGACTTCAATCAGATTTGAGTTTTGAATTTTTCTTTGCACTTAATTGACTAATACAGAGTGGGCCATTTAAAAGTTTCATTTTAAAAATACGATTGTAAGAGTGTACATAAATATTCTTTATTAAATGTTTTTGTTTCAAAGATCAGATTATCTGATTTAAGAATCAGAAACAATTTTGTTCAAGTGGCTTGCTCTGCTGGCCTTACATCCTATCACACCATTTTTTCAGCCCATTTGGGATGATTTTGCTGCCTATTTCACTAATATCAGTCACAATGTTATGTTTTAAAGTATGAATTGTCTCTGAATTATTTGCAGAACATTGATCCTATCCCACAGAAAGAAGTTTACTGGTGTCAAATCACAGCTGCCAATTGACATCTCCAAAACAGCTGATGTTGTCAAATTTGGTGTGTAGGAGATTGGGTCAGTCGGCTGGTATGGCACATGGCACTGTCTTTTTGAAACTATAGGTCGTCCACATTTATAGCATCAATTGGAGGCCATAAAAAGTTGGTCAACATAGATCTGTAGCAGTTGCCATTGACAGTAAAGGTGTTTCCAGCATCATTTTTGAATATAAATGGAGCAATTATGCCACCACTCCAATAGCACACCAAACTGTAACTCTTGGAGGATGCATTGGCCTCTCTATGATTGTTTGTGGCTGTTCCGGCAGCTCTGCTTGTTCACATAGCCCCTCTTTGTCTGAAAAGAAAGAAAAAAGAAATCGACATCATTATTGAGTTGCCTACACAGTGAACTGATATCAAAGCAAATGGTCATTTCCTTTCAACTCCTGAGGACCTTGTAGACGAATAATCAGAGGTCTTTGTGAAGTATTCTCTTCAGGCTGTAGCGACTAATTCTCAATTGCTGCGATCAGTGTCGAGTTGAGGTCCATGAATTCTATCCCACATTACGTGAGTTATGAGGACCACTCCTGTCATCCACTAGCACCCCTTCACCAATTTGCGTATGGTGGGTGCATTATGATGGCCGAAATTTCTTTCCAAAATTCCCACGATTCCAGCCACACACCACTGCTTTTGTAAATAAGTCTTCAATATTTTAAAATGCTTTTCAATTGTAAACGTGTTAGTTCCATGCTATGGAAGGTGTGACTGATGAGTTGTCGAAATTTGAGTCTACAGCTCGTTTGGTGTTGCCATATGAGCAAATTTAAAAAGAAACCAACAGATGGCCCACCCGTTACTACTAATTTTCAATTATTTTTCTAATTTCTTCTATCATTCATTTAATGCCTCTGTTAAAATTTTCTCTTTGAACTGTAAAAAGAGTTATTAAGAATACAAAATTTAAAAAAAATTGTTTGTATTTATTATCTGAAGATACACTTTTTTTTAGAGCACATGTCTCATTTAGCTTGGGGTAATATTATAGTAGAATACCAATCAATCCTCTACAAGAAACCTCAAAGTAGCTGTCAGTCTTTCTTGGGGATAAATAGAAGTTCTCATAACTGTGTTTTTCTTTTATAATAGAGGAGTGGCAACAGATTTTGGTTGACTTTTTCATTCATCTGCATATAATAATAGTAATCCTTAGCCTCTGAACTCAAATCCTTTAGCAATCTTGAATGAGTGTATTCATTTCCCTTTATAAGACAATCTTCATCACACTTCTTTTTATACTTTATTACCACTAACAAACTGACTAAATTACCTTCATATACTTCATCACCACTAACAAACTAACTAAATGGCATTGCCATCTCTTGACTGAGTTTAACGTTTACCTGACAAGTGTATTGTAACAGGTGTGCCTTAGACAGATAGTGAAGGTGACCAATGTAAACATTTAAAAATTAAACTGTTTAAGTTTGATAAGAATTGTAAATGACTACCAAATACTCCCTCAAATCACAAATGGATTGCAATTTGTGTTGATCATTACATTGTAAGCCTTTCATTAATTCATTTCATCAGTTTCGAGACGGCCACATTCTCTTAAAATCGTCACCTGGACACGGAAGCATGACTCAGATGGTATAGAATTGAACCCTTTTTAAGCAGGGCTCCTTCCTTGGTCACCTTCTCTTTCACAGCATGGGCTAACTAAATGTTATTGCTGACGTTTTGCCAAATAGTTATTTTAGCAGTAATTGTCAATATTAATTTTGAAATTAAAATCTTTTACCTTGCAGACTATGTACAACTTTTTAACAAATTCTACTAATAATATTAAGCTATTTAGTGTACTGATATAATGGCAATTATGTAGCATAATTGTCGTAATGACATTGAAAGTAACAATCTGATTGGCAGAGCTGATTTATTTACTAAAGGTTACAAACAGGAAATTAAACTTACTAACTTAGCGGAAGACTATCATGGCCGCCGGTTGAGGACCGGACGGTCACAGAGGCAAGTGCGTTCTCTCAGGCGTCGGTGGGCAAAAGGCCCCGACCCTCAGTTGTGCCATCCATATAACTATTTCGGAAAGTTAGAGGGCACCACCATGCATTGGAGGGTGAGGGATGCCAGAGTCAGTGCAAGACAACGCATCATAGATAATCTTAAGAATCATCTGCGACTGACCCTGAATCATCCCTTGCCCTCTGCCCTTCCGACATAATTTTTACATGATAATATACTAAATACCTTATTATTAATGGTAGAATTTCATTTAAAAGTTGTACATAGTCAGCAAAGACCAAGATTTCAATATCCAAGTTAATATTGACAATTACTACTAATAAAAACTTTCACAAAACTGTTACAATAACATTTAATTTGCCATGGCACCATGCAGTAAAAAGGGTTATAAACGACCCCGGGGGCTGAGTTTCCTCTTTGTGGTGCAGAAGAAAAGGTCAGAAATCCCCCAGAAAAGGGTCAGAAGGGTAAGTTTATAATCCTCCGAAACTGCATCCACCTGAAAATCTCCGACGTGTATACACGACAACAGCCTCTAAAGGGTTAGATATTGTAGATAATGCAATAAGAATGAAATTACCAGCTTTTGCATTAGTGCCCTAACTAACAAATTTATAGAAATATCATGTGAGAGTTGTCCAGAAAGTAAGGTTAAAAGTCGAAGGAATTTGATTTTGCAATTTTTTTTAAAATTAGCGTTTAGATGAATGTGTTTGTACCTATCCATTTTGTGATGATGAAAGTGAATTGAGTTTCAGAAGGAATTAAAAGAAGATGAAGAAAGAAGCATTGTGCTTGATGAAGCTGTGGCAAAAATTGAGGAAACCATCCAGAAAGATCCCCATTTCTCATCTCCACAAACTTTTTCCTCACATCTTCTTTTGGATAAAACAGAAAGATTGGGATTTTGTGTGCAAAATGGGTATCAAAAATTCTTATGAAGATAAAATAGTACTAAGAGATAAAGGTTCTCCAAGCGCCGAAATAGCGGCGACCGTCTAAGGGCGATTCCCGGGAAACGGATAATCGTTTAGCGGTCCCAGTTCATATTTAGAAGATGGAAGCATTGTTTCTGAAATGTACATCGGGATTCTGAAGAACTGGGACCGCTGAACGATTATCCGTTTCCCGGGAATCGCCCTTAGACGGTCGCCGCTATTTCGGCGCTTGGAGAACCTTTATCTCTTAGTTCATTGACCGCCGAGTTCCTTTTTTCTCCTTCTAGCAAGATAGTGTTCTTTCATCTTCTACCGAAACAAAGGAGAGTAATTCCTTGATGACTTATACTGTAGTGGTGAGTTTACCCATGGCTAGCAAAAACCACTCCTTTGGATGAGTGAAACAATCCTTTCCATGGTAATAAAGAAACAGCAGAGCCATCTCTAAGTGTGGAATACATTTGAAGCAAAAACAAAAGTGGCTGAAAGAGGTTTTGACAAATGCAAACAAAAGTGCATTCTTCTGAACAGCTATTATGTAGAAGTGTATATTTGTCTTACAAATTCTGAAAATTTTTGTAAAGTATAACTTATGGATTTTTTAAAACCCTTTTAACCTTATTTTAAGGATGACCCTTACAAATTAAGTTATTTCATCTAGTGATTTTAATTTAATTAGTGTTAAATTATTAATTACATTGAATTTAAATTAATGTAATTTAGTAAACTTAAATCACATTAATTTACTTTACTAACAATTCTTATACAATGTGTGTGAAATTTCTCTTTTAAAACGATTTTGCTCAAATCTTGTGGCATTGATTGGTACAGTAAAACCCATGTAAGATATTTTCCCACAGGGTTTTCTCACAGTCCATTTTTTATGAAATACTACTTTAAATTGTTCCACTTAAGACATGGATTTTTCCCATTCATCTGTGTTGTCTTCTCCCTTATCTCTAGAATGGTTTATTGTGAATTCTTTTCTTCTGAATGATTAACTTTGTGAGATAAAAGCAGAACTATCTATATTCCACTGTTGGAGCCAATATAAACTCTGAGTTGGAGTGAATCTTCTCTATCACTTTTTTCTCACTCTAAATTAAAATTAAGAAATCACTTTTTAAGTAGTGTTTCTTAAATTAAGAAGTTAATAAGTAGACATATTGAAAAATAAACCTAAGCAGTTTTTGGTAGGCTATTGAGCTTAAGTGTTAGTGTTGCCCTCACATTATTCTTCCCTAATTTGGGTAAAACTGTTTCACAGCATGAAAATGAGCAATATTAATTAAGTATGATGGATTTAATGTGCAAAAGGCAGAGCATTCTTTATGATTCAATACAAGCAGAATTACACCACCTGGTTAATTCACTTTGCTTCGTGCTCTGAAAAACATCTTAACCTTGTTTTACTGTGTTATATGTAAATAAAAGTGTTTGTTTGTAATAAGTAGGTGGTACTGTATTTTGATTCCCTTTCCAATTTTATATAAGAAAAAGTTTCCCCTCTGCCCTCGATTCTTGTAGTTAAAATCATTATGTTAATATTCTCCTACAATATAAGACCAATATTACATGTATTGTGAGCTTTTTGTATTCACTGGATACAAAAATTCATTAAGTTAAACTCTTTGAATGAGAAAGAAATATAGTGTAAAATATGAAATATAATTTAAAATATGAAACATCCTTTTCAAATAACTTTTTATCCAACTTAAAAATTTCCAAATTTAGTTTTTATCTGCTATATGAAAAGTGCTGGTCCTTTTTTTTACTTCACTTACCTCACAAAACTAATTAAGAATTTTTTAGAATAAGCTATACTTGATCTAATTGTCTAAATTTCCTTTAGCTATTAGAGCGTGGCGGCATCCGCAAAGAAGACGTAGCAATGTGGGAGATAAACGAAGCATTCAGTGTGGTCGTGTTAGCAAATCAGAAGATGTTGGACATTGACCCAAGTAAAGTGAATGTCCATGGTGGAGCAGTGAGTCTAGGCCATCCCATTGGGTGCGTACATCAGCCTAATTATACCATTGATGATTCCCTGCAATTTATAGTCCTGATACTGTTTCATCGACACTACTGGCTGTATGTGCCCAGTTTGTGATACCACTGTTTAAACATTCTTAAAGTAATGTAGCATTATTAAAATTAGCATGCTTTTGTTAAAATAAGGAAAGCAACGATTTGCTTTTGCCCTTTACGGCAAAAATAGTTGGCCAAAAATATGAAAATAATTTTTTTGAGTGAGGACATTGAAACTTTGTATGGCCATACTTCAATAAGTCTTGCATATAACATTCCCAGACAGCGTCTTATGTCAGCTAGTTTTCCTTAAAACGGAGGGTCTGAGAGAGGATAAGATAAAGAAATACAACTTAAAAGACATGTTGCATAAAGTATTACCGTTGGTAAAATATTTATATTTACCCTTGGTAAAATATAAATATTTTACCAACGGTAGCTATATCCAGAGATCTGATTGAAGTGATGCATTACTGCAAAATTTACTTTTGTGTAACGGATAAAGTGTGGTAAATTTTTCTGCATTTTATCATCTATTCGCTTTTAGTTATAAATTAACTAAAATATTTTGTTTAATCTAGTAATACCCGCAACATAAGCATATAGAAGCACGTTTGCCCGTAAATACTTTCAAAAATAAGATCACCATGGAGGGTGGCCATCCACAGTCAGGATAAGGCCAGGTGTCTCCAGGTGTATACCCGGAGGTACGGTGCCCCAGGTGACGAAGGAGTAAGTGCGGCGGTAGGGGAGACGGGTTGCTCCTCACTGCATGTGGTGGCCCATGTTGGCACCAATGATGCTTCGGCTCGTGGGTCCAAGGAGATCTTGGACTCATTTGAGGACCTGATTTCTGACGTGTCCGGGGGTCATCTGGGGTTAGTATTGGGCTCTCCATTTGCAGTATTGTTCCCCGGATTGATCGAAGCCGTACGGTTTGGAGTAGGGTGGTTGGTCTGAACCGTCGGCTGAGAGATTTCTGTCGGGATAGAGGGGTGGGCTTTGTCAATCTGTGCCACGTCCTTGATTCGTGTAGGGTACCCCTTGACCGTTCCGGGGTTCACTATACAGCCGAGGCTGCGGAGAAGGTAGCAGGTAGGGTGTTTAGGGATGTGGGTGTTTTTTTAGGTTAGTCTGTAGCAGTAGGCTATTGAGTAATAAGATTTCGCGTATTAGATCTGACACCCACAATAACGTGATTGAAAGTTTATGCGAGCTTAGAAAGTCGATACCAGCTCATAATTTCGTTAGAAAAGAGAATTATGCCAAATCAAAATGTGATGAGAGAAGATGCCCTTCTTTAAAGAGGAACGAGAGTAATTTGAAAGTTATAGTCGTAAATTGCAGAAGTATAAGGAATAAGCAGGCAGAATTTCTTAATCTCACTAGAATCACTTGCGCGGATATTGTGATAGGAACAGAAAGTTGGTTAAGCAAAGATGTTGAATCGAGTGAGATATTTCCTCCGGATTATATTGTACATCGTAAAGATAGACTCTGTAGGATAGGCGGAGGGGTATTTATCGCTGTAAAAGCATCTTTGAAGAGTCAGCGCGTCGACTTTCTAGGTAACGGTACAAGTGAAATGGTATGGATTTCGGTTTTTGGACGGAACGGAAGGAAGGTACTCTTTTGTTCGTTTTATCGGCCCCCAGATAGTAACATTGAATGTTTACAGGAACTAGCTGAATCTCTTGAGATCATCCGGAAGAAAATGAGGGATCCTATCATTGTTGTAGGAGGGGATTTCAACCTTCCCCATATTAATTGGGATAATTTATCGAGTTCATATTCAGGTCGGGAGAAGAGTATATCGCAGAAATTAATAGATACTTTTACGATCCATGCTTTAGATCAACTTAACAGGAAGGTTACGAGGACGATTCGCGAAGGTCGAGGGAGTGTATTGGACTTACTAGCTACGTCTCATTCCCACCTTTTTGATGAGATAAATATACTAGAAGGAATTTCAGACCACGATATTATTACTGCAGTAATTAAAACGGATATAGTAAAATCACTCAAGCCGCCCCGGCAGGTTTATATGTTTCGTAAGGCGAATTTTTCGGAATTCAGGGATTATATCAACGTTAATAGGGATGACTTTCATAATTTTATGAGTAGTAACAGCGTTGAGGATAGCTGGATAGAGTTCCTTCGTATACTTAAGGAAGGCTTAGCTAGGTTCGTCCCTATTAAAACCGTGAGGGAGCGTAAGGAACCACGTTGGATGAAACCTAAATTGCGGGCGTTGCATAGGAGGCAAAGGTTTCTACACGCACGGATGAAGAGACTAGAGAAGATCGGAGGTGACTCTGAGATTGAGCGTCAGAAATACGCGGAGGTACGAAAATTGGTTAAGGAGGAATCGCGGAATGAGTTCCTGGAATATAGATCTAAAACCCTTTTAGAGTCTTTAGGAAGCGACCAGAAGGAGTTTTGGTCATACGTCCGAGAATCTCGTGGAGGTCAGTCTTCAGTATCTAGTCTTGTTAATGATGAGGGACTAACAGTTAGTGATTCGGTAGGTAAAACGAACTTACTTAATCGACATTACCAGGAAAGCTTTACTTTAGACAATGGACGCACGAACGATTTTTCTATGAGGGTTGTCTCAAAGATGGGGCCGATAGAGTTGTCAGTGGATGGAATAGGAAAGCTGTTGCGAGAGGTTGACAAGAAGAAAGCGCCCGGACCGGAAGGTATACCTTCGCTGGTTATTACTACGCTGGCGGACGAGCTTTCTCCCTATCTTGTCGTATTTTATAAGAAAACGTTGGATGAAGGCGTTGTACCAACGTCGTGGAAAAGAGCGCATATCACCCCAATTCCTAAGAAAGGGCGTTCCTCGAAACCGGAAGACTATCGTCCCATATCCTTAACGTCAATTTTTTGTAAGATAATTGAACATATTATTGCCAGTTCTATAATGCGTTTTCTAGGTGATAAGGGGGCAATTAGTGAATGTCAACACGGTTTTCGTAAGGGTAGGTCATGCGATACCCAGTTAGCCCTTTTTGTGAACGATTTAGTTAAGGCTGCTGATAAGGGTATTAGCACGGATGCCATATTTTTAGATTTTAGAAAAGCTTTTGATAGAGTTTCACATGTAAAAATAATTCATAAATTGATGGCTTATGGGATTAATCAGCAAGTTATTGAGTGGATAAAATGTTTTCTAGGAAACAGATCGCAGCGAGTTGCGTTGGACGGAATTTTTTCTGATGAGGTTTACGTCACATCTGGTGTTCCGCAGGGTAGTGTATTAGGTCCTCTTCTGTTCCTAATTTATATCAACGATATGGTGGATAATGTTCGATGTAAGGTTAGGCTATTTGCAGATGATACTGTTATTTATAGTGATATTACAAGCGCAGATGACATTATTTGCTTACAGAACGATCTGAATCTTATTTCTGGTTGGTGCAGGGATTGGCAGTTAGATTTGAATGTAAAGAAGTGCGTAGCCATGAATTTTACACGTTCCGCTAATGTTTCTCGCATGCCGTATAATATTTCAGGATATCCGTTGCAGTTCGTGAAGCATCATAAATATCTTGGTATTACGCTCAGTAGTAATTTTTCCTTTAAAGAGCATATTCAAAACGTAGTAGGTAAAGCGAATAGGATGCAAAGTTTAGCTAGTAGAATCCTTAGGGGTTGCTCATGGAGAGTAAAAGAAATAGCGTACTTCTCCCTAATTCGACCTCTCCTTGAGTACTGCTGCGCGATTTGGGATCCGCACGAAGTGGGATTAACTTCCAGCCTTGAGATGGTTCAACGTAGGGCAGCTAGATTTGTTAAGGGAGATTTCAGTTTTGACAGCAGTGTTTCAGCTATGATAGAATCCCTCGGTTGGGATTCGCTTAGTGATAGAAGACTTGATTACCGTAGGAAGCTTTTTCATAAATTTATCACTACGGATCTCAGGGAGGAGGTAGTTGATATTGTCATACCAGTTTGTAGCATACGTGATCTTCGAGACAAAACGACGAAGCGTTACAGGGAAATAGTTGCCAGGACAGATAGTTATTTCTGGTCATTTTTTCCGCGAAGTATTAGAGAAGTCAACGGCAGTCAAAGGTAGATAGGTTTTCGGTGTTTCACACCCCCTGCCATGCGCCAGTGGCGGTTACAGGGTCCTTATGTAAATGTAAATATGTAAGGCTCTTCATCCCCAACGAAAAGTTGGTATATTTATCGGCGTCGCAAATTATCACAGATCTTTATTTTAATTACTGTTCATTGAGCTTAGATGAATATAGTGTCATAAGTTAGCCCATGTGCATCGTGGTAGATCACAACTATCTTCCTTGGTTTATGTGAAAATAGGATATAAGATAAAGGTTCACCATTCTTTTGAATTAATAATTCAAATGTTCAACTGTGATCACTTAAATAATAATGAAGCTTAAAGAATGATTTTATAACACTGCATTGATATGATCATGGTTGTGATAATTTGGGTTCAGTATTTGCTTGATATATTATTCAAACTTCTGTATACAGATGTTAAAAAAATTTGTTTTTTTCAATTTCCTCTTTTTACATGGAATCCAAGTAATAAAAGGAAAAATGTTTATTTGATAGGATATATATTTATAAATACTTTTTATGACTGTGGAAGTTCACAACCAAGCTGACGTATTTAACCTTCTCTTTGCCAGACTCTGTCTGGAATGTTTAGACTCAGAGTCCAGAAATTTTAAGGGACATCCTAGTTTTTGGTATTTTTAAGAAAGTCATTAACAAGCTCCACATAGTTTTTATCTTTGTGGTTTCTAAGAAATCAACGAATGACAGCTTTTAAGACATTCTGTGCCACCTTTTCAGATCAGAACAAGACAGCTTTAAAGTTTTGCTTAGAGGATTCTATGAATATTCTCTAGTCTTTTTGGCTGTAGTCTATGTTCAAATTTCATTAGGCTAATGTATAGCTATGGAAGACAGTATTACTTTCCTTCTTGAAGAACTGGCTAATTTCACTTTGGCTACTCCTATATAGAGAAACTTTGACATTAGGGCTTAGAAAATTCTATGCTTTAAGTCTTGATGCAAAAAGCTCTGCTTTTTCCTTAGACAAATCACATGAGATTGCTTAATTGTTCTTGAGTGATCCTATTGGACTCTGAGGCTCAAACTCAGGATTCTGCTATGTAGAGAGCTGCTTCTGATTTCCTTCTGAATTTTGTACGTTTCTGGAGGCACAGGAACAGGATAGGCATCTGAATGAGGTAATCGCACAAGGAATATCTGAGTAGTTTATTATCCACTACTTTTTCCTTGTCATTTCATTTTTAAGAGGAGGCCAAAGTAATGATCATGCACATGATCTGATTGTTCTTGCCAGATCATAGGGTTGCAAAATGCATAAATACTTTTCTTTTTTCAACAATCCATGTAAATTTTTAATGCAAATTTTTAATCCATGCAATTTTTAAAAAAGATATGAGAGGCCCAAGATTTTTCTTGATCTCCAACTTCAACGTTGAAATAAAGCCGATAAGCATTCTTCAAAGGGAATTTAACTAGCTCTTCTGAGTCAGTCACCTCACTGCATACATAACAAAAATTGTCCACTTTATTATTATTATTGTTTCTATAGCACAAACAGGTTGTGCCCACTAAGTTGTGCTTTAATACAATATGAACAACGCACCCATAATGATGATTAGGATAAAATCCACCCTCAAAAAATTAAATTCAAAGAAATCAACAAAACAAGCACACAACACCTAAAAGCAAGCATATTTCTACTTTGCATAAGTTTCTGAAACACTGATTACATATATATGCACTGTACCGCAGTATATTGTGCCAATGTACGAGGTGGTCTGAAAAGTTTCCGACCCGAGATTTTTCAGAAATTTTCAGTAAACATGTCAAGAAGTGGCAAAATGTCGGAAACTTTTCAGACCACCCATGTATATACATAGAAATTTAAAAAGTCACAAATGTTTTTACAATTTAATTGATCACTTTATTTTTCAAGTAGCCTAATGTGAACACCAGCATGTATGCCTGTAAGACCTAAATATGGCAACAATGAAATATCTCGGAAATGAGAGCTAATTTCTTATTAGAAGAAGCTCTTTATATTCAGATTCATTTTTCTCAGGCAAAAATCAATAAGAATTAGCAATATTCAACCATTTTCACTGTTGTTCATTGTAATCATAGGTGGATTATAATTATATGTAAGTATAAATTTCCTTTAAAATCTTTGCCCCATTCTACATTGCCTACATCAATGTTGTGAAACATTCACTAATGAACTGCATATTTACTTCACTTCTTTTAATTCCATAAGCTGTTAATGACTGAAGGAGAAAACTTCTTTTCTTGACTGTTATAAAATTGTGATTCAGAATACCAGATGAACTCGCCTACAGCTAAAGCAAAGTAACATATAAGTGCCACTTAGTGTTTCCATCAACACTGCATCAGTTGTTAATCACTTAGTATTCAATAGAAATCTCAAATGTTTAAAAAAAGCTGTTAATGAAATTTTGTCTTAGGATTTCCAATGAAAATGATCACCACTTCTTTCCTGACTACATTATACATATAACTCATAAATTGAGATTAAATTTGAAGCTAAACACAAGTGACAATTTTATTTACATAGCTGTTAATGTCAATTATTTCATCTCAAGGTAGTAATATCTTTCATTAATATTTAGACTGTGACTAAGTATCTTAATTAAATTTGTATCCATAATAGGAGTTTCCTCAGGGGTCTGAATGAATAATGGATGTATACAATCATTGAAAATGTGCAATTGACACATACAAGAGTGTGCTCTCTTGCTATAGTTAGTAGGATTTTGGCAGAATAAAGGCTTGATCATTGAAGGATGCAATTTTTTGCACTTGTTTTCATCTTAGTAGCTAATAATGCAATTGTAAATTACTCCATTACTCCTCAATCTATTAACTTACTAGCTCAAATAAATAGAAGTAGGTGGTGATATGGTAGTTATTAATATTTGTAAAAACAAAAATCTAACTTCTCTCATATTAGTTTAATTGATTGCCAGCTTCTAGAAACTCCAACTTAGCCTCTGAGTAGAGAATAAGAAGTTAAAATCTATTTATTGGTTAAATTTTGTTTCTTTAAAGTTAGGCAGATAATTGAACCTGAAATAGGTAACTACTCTCTGGTTAACTCATCTTTACTAGTTGCCATGACACTAGCATGCCATTAATGAATCAACAAAAGGGAAATTTTATCAACAGATTCAGTTAATTATAATTTCTAAGAAGAATTTGTAAAACAGTATGCCTTGTTTGATTTTTTTATGATGTTTTTTGTTTGATGTTTTAGATACTTGAAAATGGTTTAAGGAGTAAGTTAGCAATTGTAGTATTTCACCATCTGTACTTAAAAGTGAAAACCAAAGTATGCTAAACACCTAAGGTCTGGCTAGATCAAAGAAAATCAGCTTGACAGTCATAAAATTGTGATGTAAGCATGGTATTTAATATATAGCATTTTTATATAGTTTCTAAATTAACAGCTTTACAAGGTAAAATACCATAGGGTAGGTTTGCATGGTGGATAAGGGAGAGATAACTAAAAGCTAGTTCCATTTCATATGGTAATTATATTTTAATGTCTGATACAAATATCTTCTTGCATGAATATTAACATGATATTTATTTGTAATTCAGGAGTACATCTTAAATTAATCACACAAAGTGTGTTCCCATTCTTCAATGTACCTAAGATTTACATTAATGATATTGCATATAATATTACAACATTACAATTGCATATAATGGTAATGTATTAAAAGGAATGTAATTTTCTTTTGGCATAATCAGAATCAATATCATTTATTGCTTGATCCTTCAGTGCTCCCATCAATTTTTGTAATGTGAGTTGTATTTGAAGAAAAAGCTGCAGTTTGGTCTTTGGACCAGGTGGCAACGGTGGAGGGGAAGAAAGGAATTACAGTGACATGACTGTTTGGCATTCGCCCTTAGACGGGAGGAAAAACCCTCCAAAAACCTCCCACAGACAGTATAAATAAACACAGTATACAATACAGAGGTACAGTCAGTATATACAGAAGACATATCATACAAAGTATACACACAGTATATATCCAGAATAAAATGCAGAATAGAGTTCTAGGGGGCACCCACAATGCTGTACATTAATAGTCACATTCATGAAGGCAGGAAGTTAGTTAGAAAATGAGTAGTTTAGATTAAAGAATTAGTAGATTACAGAAAGAGTAAGAAAAATAGATATAAACAAAACTTTACAAGTGTTTAAGCTTCTTTTTTAAAATTTTTGTTTCTAGGCATAGGAGTGAGAAGTTCTCCAGGTAATGCATTCCATTCCCTTATACCTCTATTAATAAATGAATATTTCACTACATCGGATTTCTGTTCACGTTCCTTAATTTTTAACTCATGGTCGCCGCGTCCGATATAGTTAGGGGTATGGAACCTTGTTCGCAGTTCCTCCCAGCCGTAATTAGAGTTCCACGTATTAAATATGCCCGTTAGTCTAAATGTCTTCCTTCTAGACGATAACGGTTCCCATCCTAGCTGATTTAACATTTTACTAACACTCTCATCCTTTTTATGCCTTCCGGTTACGTATCTAGCTGCTTTCCTTTGCACTCCTTCGAGAGTCTTACTAAGGCCTGATTCATGTGGGTCCCATACAATTGTCGCATATTCAACAATCGGCCTAACCAAAGATTTATATGCTCTTTCCCTTCCTCCCTTCCCACTCCGTCTTAGATTTCTCATTACAAAATGAAGATTCCTATAAGCCTTCGAAGTAATATTTTCGATGTGACTCCCCCATTTAAGTTTTTCCGATAGTTTAACACCTAAATATTTGCAGTCAGGTACGGTGAGTATGGTTTTGTCGTTCAGTGTATAAGAATTTATTTTAGGAGACTTTCTTCTAGAAAACTTAATATGTTTACATTTACCTACGTTGATCACCATCCCATTATCTTTAGACCACTCAACTAACTCTTTTAGATCACTTTGCAAAATTTCTCGATCCCGCCTCTCCCTTATACGAGGGGGGACCCAAAAGTAACTAGAACCGGGCTGTGGAGGGGAGGAACGTCAGGGGACCGAGTTCTGGTTGGTAGGGTATTTTGGCGGGAACTCTCATGAGTCAGTATGCAACGTTTCGTCGCCATGAGAGCAACTGTTTGTGCGCAGCATTTCTTTTATCAAAGTAACTTTTTCCCATGTGGCGAAAAAAAGAGATGGCTGACGCTCGAGAGCAACGCGCGGCGGTAAAATTTTGTTTTCTGTTGGGGAAAACGGCTTTCTATTTTTCAGAAAATTTTCGATCCAGCTACTATCATAAGGTCCACATTTAACTCACTTATTTTCACAATGAGTCGGTCGTGTGGTACTTTATCGAAGGCCTTAGCAAAATCAATGACTACCGCATCATTATTTCTTTGGCAATTTTAAGGAAAATACCCTTTCCCTCATATTTAGAAAATTTTCATTTTCAGGGTCTGGAGATATGTTTTTCAATTTTTCTCAAACTTTCAACTATTTGACCTGATATTTTGTTGATTTATAAGTTATTGTCATGAAACTTATCCTCTAGCCCACATAGACCCAAACCAATACATCAGGAAAGCGAAAAATTCTTCATGTCCAAATCATTCCCTTACAAAATACATTATAGTATAGTATTATATTATGTTCTAAAATGTTCAAAAAGGCCAATATGGATAGGAAGGATACGCAAATAATGGCAGAAAGCAGGGTAAGATTTACGAAAATAATTTATAAATAAACGAGATTTCACAAAAAATAAATGAAAGTTTGAGGGAAGTTGGAAAACGTATCCATCTCCAGAATCTAAAAAGGCTAAATATAAGGAAAAGGATATTTTTCCTTGAAATAGAAAGGTACCATAATATGTACCATACACCCCATGGGCAATTGTTTCAATTGCATTTATAAATTTTATGCAATTTCAACCAACAGTTTACATTCAAAAATAGCCTCAAGTATACAGTGGTTGAAAAATTAGAGAATTACTTGTTGTAGTCGTTATAGCAGATTTATAAATCCTCTTAAATCCAAGGGTGCAGTAGATTGGAACTGCAGGGTTTTTAATTTTTACACAATTGCTTCAGAATGGGAAGTTGACATCAAAAAAGTTATTTAATTGATTCATAAACCTTAAGTGTGTCCTCCAGTATAAATGTGAAATCTGAATCAGCGCTGCTTCTTAATTCAGAATAGAAAACTAGTGCATGAATTAGGTGACATAATTTTTGCATTTTATTTTTTTCTGCTCCTTGAAGAGAGATTACTATTTACTGCTTGTCCCTCATATCAATTGATGATTCCAAGAAAGACTGATATAGAAATATTGCACTCTTTTTACGAATTGAAAAATCCACATAATTCCCCCTTCTTTTTGCAGCCAAAACATCACTTGTGCATTTCTTGTTATATGCCTTACTCGTTATAATGGACTGTACTTAGCTCTTGACAGTGCGAAGATGCAATATGACAATTTATATTTAGGCTGATCAATATGATAGGGCGTAACAGAAGAAGAGGAGCCAAAGCATAAAATGTTGTCAATGGGCTGGCACCCAGAATATGTATATAAATTAAGTTGATGTAAATCACACTTAGTAGCTTCATTTTATTGGAGTAGCAAAGTTGAACTGATTCAGAAACTTTCTGTTAACGGTCGTTTGTTGTTCACTGAAAATATGAATATGCTTCTCCTTACATTAGTAATCACTATAATTTTTGCCCCATTGAATTTAATTTTTGCTTCTCTACACAATTGCAAATGTTCCCAATCACATGCTCATCACTTTTTGCAGCCCTAATATCATTGGGCTAATGTGTGCCAGTCTGTCTTTTCTTCCCTTCTCATACCTTCCTTTCTGATTGTTCTGTCTCAATCCCTGGACAACATTTCTTAAAAGAAATGTAGCCTACAACTGATAAAATAGAAGTTTGTGTATTTCTTATAAAAACGTTTTTTCTTCTCTGGGGTTGAAATGGAGACAATTGGGTAAATAAAAAACAGCCAATTACCTGTGCAGAGAGTACATTCAGCAATCTTGAAAGTTGTGCAACTTTTGGTTCTCAAATTTTAGTTGAACATACTCTTATATATGCACACACACACACCTTACTTTATTATATTAGACTGTGAAGACAGTCCTACCAAGGATATGATAAAACAAAATGAATCAGACAGTAGTTGCTATAATTTTTGATAAAATCTCCTCTAATCCACATGAGAGTGCTCCTCTATCATACTATGTATGTCTGTAAGCTTACTATTGTGGGTATGGGTGTGGTAATTCATTACAGCATGTGATAGAACAAAAAAATTTGGATTATGTCAGTCAAACCGAAAGTGAATTCCAAGGAAAACTTTATAATAATTTGTTATTATCAGTGGTTTTGAACATTTCAGGATGTCGGGAGCCAGGATCACACTGCACATGGTGCACGCTCTGAGACGTGGTGAATATGGCGTAGCTGCAATTTGTAATGGAGGTGGGGGAGCATCTTCCATTCTCATTGAGAAATTGTGAGTACCAGTGAAAAGGAAGAGAAGGAATTCATAATAATTGAATTATATTTTTATAGATATATATCTCAGTGTATGTAATATTTGTGATATTTTTAGATCTTGAGATCTAAATATCAAAAATAGAGAAATGTTACTGATGTGGAAACTTAATGATTTTGTAATGAAATTTGTTGTTGGTTCAACTTAATGTTCAATAAAAAGCAATGTTTTCTATTCTAAAATGTGCAGTTATTTCCAGTTGATAAATTTTTATTTAAGTTTAGAATTCTGAGCTGAAGTTGGCTTTTTTTTCTTTGATAAAATGAAAAGTATGGTAAATCTGGAAAATTACTCTCCTTTTCTCTCAATGAAACACGTCATCTTGAAATAGTCTGGTTGGATCTTCCTCTATATGGGAGGTTGCTTTAGCCAAGCTAGAACATTTTCTCAAAACGTTTAGGGAACTTTGAAGGTAAGAGCAACTGTTTTCCCATAAGGCCTTTTTCAACTCTAATTTTCTTGGGTGTGCAAAGATACCCATGTTTCTTTGAGAGCAGTGTTCTCCTTAACACAATTTTGTATGGCTTCCGTATGGTGTGAATATATAGATGGACATTGCCTACAAACTTCCAGCATGGTTTGAGAAAAAGTTATTAGTTGGCTAAAGCAACCTCATAGATAGAAGAAGGTGCAATTTGTGGTTCTGTCAGGGTTTAAGTAATTTTTTCCTTAGTATTTTTACTAAGAGCACGTCCTTATTTGTAATGTATCCTTACCCCTGTTCCATGTGCGTCTTTTATTTCTCAATAGTAAGGCTTCATTTATTTCAGAGGCAATTCAAATTATAAATCATCCGAATCAATATTTTCAGTTGAAACCCTGAAAGGTAAATAGATCCATTCCCTAACAATGCCGATTTTTATAAAATTATAATGAAAACAGTTTAAGGTAACATTTAATATCAACATTGTTTATAAAACATATAAAGGATCAGCTATCAGTTGAATGCAGTATCGTAACAAGTAATGCCTCAAAACAATTTTTAAAACTTCACGCAAAAGATCGCCTGGCGTCGAACTAAGGTCCCGATCGTACGACACAATTGCATATGAATGTTAGATAAGTGCCATTCTAATTTGTTCCAAAATTTCAATTCAATATCTTATCGGGAAGGTCCTAAAATAAGATTACGCTATCCGCCTTTGAAATACACGGTGGAATAGAAATGACGCTCAGGCATCGAACCAAGAACCGATAGGGGAACGGCGAAGAGCATATACGAAACATGAATTGCCTCTATGTACATTCCATATTATATCATTTCAAGTTATCGGATAAGCATTAAATGTAAATGTCATAATTGCCCGCCATGCATTTTATACCGGAGAATTTAGCGCCCACTTGGCGTGGAACTAACGGTCATTTTGTAACATTTCTTTAGTTGCTATAATAGATAACTATCTCATCTGTAAACACCGTGATTTTGATTGCTCTATCGCACATGGCCACGGCCTCAAAACTGTTTGCAAAAAAATGCGTAAAAGACCACCTGGCGTCGAACTCAGGACCCTTCTGTGAGAGAAAATAGCGAATTAATATTAGATAAGTGCCATTATTACTTGTTCCAAAGTTTCGATCTAATATCTTATCGGGAATGTTCTAAAATAAGAATCCGTTTTCCCCGTTTGAAATGCATGGTGGAATCGGAATGACCCTCTTGCATCAAACCAAGGACCACTAGAGAAACGGTAAACCAGATGATAGAATGCTTTCAAACGCCTCCGTCACCATTCCGGGTTTTATCTTTCCAGCTTATCGTGAAGGGATTGAAAATAATTTTCAAAAATTGTAGCAATGCATTTCTTATGGAAGAATTTCGGACCCACCTGGAGTCGAAATCACGGTCATTTGGCAACGTCGACGTCAGATTTTTTCGACGTACTGGCCCTACACTCTAGATGCCAGAATAATGCAGACTTCGACGCTAGCTATCATGGGTTCGATGCCAGAAATTCCCAAAAATCGCAATTTTCCCATAAGAATGCATTGCGCGGATTTTTGAAAATTATTTTGAGGCACTTATCGTTAAGATAGAGTAACCAAAATTTCGGAGGTTGAAGTTGAGGTAGTCTTCTATGCTTCTCATGGAAAAAATGTAGCCAAATGACAGTGAGTTCGACGCCAGGTGGATGCAAAATTCTTCCATAAGAAATGCATTGGACGATTTTTTAAATGCCTCCCGATAAGCTGGAAAGATAAGACCCGGAATGGTGACAGAGGCGTGGGACCTTCCCGATAAGATATTGAATCGAAAATTTGGAACAAGTAAGGATGGCACTTATCTAATATTATTTTGCTGTCTTCTCTCACGATCGGGTTCTTAGTTCGTCGCCAGACGGTCTTTGGCGCGAAGTTTTAAATTTGAACTGAGGCAGTACTTGGTATGATACTGTATTCAACGGATAGCTTGCAGTATGCAAGCAACTTTTACTCGTGTATATATATATATATATA
Source organism: Pachydiplax longipennis (assembly GCA_036926295.1). Classification (NCBI taxonomy): domain Eukaryota; kingdom Metazoa; phylum Arthropoda; class Insecta; order Odonata; family Libellulidae; genus Pachydiplax; species Pachydiplax longipennis. Next base: position 2,171,444 of record JAVFKF010000024.1, on the reverse strand, counting down.
TATATATATATATATATATAGGTAGACACACGCACATACTTGGGTAAGGGAGTAAAAACACTAGTGATGGGAGTTTTCAATGAAAAGATCGATATCCCGAATGGAATTTAATCGTTTGCTTGAAATCGATTCAGGCACGAGATCGTATTTGAAAGATCGTTCGGGTCGGTTGTGCTCCCTCTTATTGGCTTTTTTGAATCGTTTACAATAATGTCTATTGGCGGGAAAATGACGCTGGATTTTTAGTATCTACGTCTGTAAATTACTCAAGTTGTACCTTTTCATTTTCGAGAAAATAATTATAATCCTAATAATTTTGTTCCAATCTTTATTTGAAAGTTAGGAGATGGTGAGCTACGTATTCTCTACAATGTACTGGATTTATTTAACTAATTTAGAATGCAATTTGGGAAATTAATTAGAGTGTTAGAATAGTTCTCGCCCCCAAGCATCGAGATATGAAAATGAAAGCAGCCCTCTTCTTTGAAAATAAACTTGGAAGATCGAAGACTGTGCAATAAGCATTTCCTAGCATCGGCCTTTATTCCCGCTAGGCCACGCAGACCTCTATCGCGTAGGTCGGAATCGATTCACTTTGATCGGTTGGATGCATAGAATCGGATCGAAAGATCGGTTCTAAAAGATCGATTCAAAATAATTGAGAATCGGGTTAAAGGAATCGATCTTGAAGTCGATCGGGTCGGATTCGCCCATCTCTAGTAGAAACCATGCAGTTTTCTCTCAGTCGCTTTCACACAATGAAATTACACCTGATGAAAATACTGAAGATGCTGTGCTTCCTACATATAAGGTGGGTCATTCCATAATTAGAATCAATCTTCTCCTTTAATCAATTGCCCGAAAATTGTTTGCATAATCTGTATTGATGTCCTAATCAGTCCTCTGGTCTCAACGAAAATTTTAAAAAGTTAAAATACTTGACTAGAGTTAGTAAATTTATTTTGATTCACAAAACTTTAGTGTTATAAAATTGCATTGTATTGTCACATTTGAATCATTTTTCAACAGTTATATAACTAAAATTGGGAAATAATACATTGTAAACGTTAGAAAATAAGTTTGAATAATATTGTGACACGTACAAAATTGTTAAATAATAATACAAAACCTAGGTAAGTGGAACTTGGAAGTGGAAATATCAAATGCTAACCTTTAATCTTATGAAAAATGTATTCATGCTTGATTGGTTTAGTAATATCTTAATGATCTACAGAATGTACATCAAGATAGAGATGATTTTATCTTCTGTTTGTTTAAAACGGTCACACAAATTTCCTTATGTTTTTCGAAAATTAATTCTTCATAATTCCAACAGATGTAAAAAATACACCAGGACCGAATAATTAATAATGGAAGTCAAAAGAAGTACATGTTTGAAAATAAGATATGAGTTACTTTGTATACTAATTGTATCCTTGTGATTACGTTGATGGTACCCAGTCATTTGTTCTCTTTTGTTTTTATTAGAATCTGTTGCATAAGGATTTCCTCTTGTACTGTTATTTTTCATAATTTTATGTTTTGATGCATTATATTCCGCTTTTCTGTATTTTTATCTACTTTGCTATTTGAATGTTGTTTTATTATTTAATATTGCTCCAATGCTTCATTACTAGTATAGAGGAATAGATTTATACAAAATGAAACACTTATCATGAAAGCAGTGATGATATAAAATGGTTTATTGTTCATTTAATATCAGCATAATTGCATTGAATTAGTTTCCTAATAGTGGAGATATTTTTATATGGGAAGTTACTATACATAAAAACATTCATAGGGCAGAGTGTAAATCTTGCTTAAAGATTTTTTGGAGGGCATTAGATCAAAGTGGTGATTAGTGTTTTTTGTCTTTGACAGAGGAAATGTGGGTGCACATGTTCCAATTTTGACGCTGTTCACCAAATACCCATGTCCATTGTGTGAGGAATTGAAGGCAGAGCTGAAGGTCTTTCAAAATCAGTTTGAGTTGTTGGAAGTGGACATAGAAGCTGAGGGAAATGAGAAATGGAAAGAACTGTATAGATATGAGATTCCAGTGCTCTATCTTGATGGAAAGTTCCTTTGTAAGCATCGTTTGGATTTGTCTCTGCTGAAAATGAGCCTTGAACAGATAGCCAAAGATTAACTATTAATTTTTGAAACTCTCATTTTAAATACTGCAATTACTTCCCCATACCAAATGCAATATATTTTATAAATATAAGTAAATCCCATCTCCAGTGTGGTGGAACTTAATTTATATTGTATATCAATAGTAAATCTTACAGTTAATTATGTTTAGGCCTAACAATTTATTCTTATGGAAAACCACATTAACAACTTGGCTAGAAAATTGCATTGTTTGTCAAAGGGGCTTAGATTGTTGATAGTGGGACTTGCTGATTAAACAAAATTTTCTGAATTAATAATATTTAAAGTGTGACATCCAACTGAGGTGGCATTCACCACTGTCTCCCACATCACCACATATTTGGCTTTTGCAAACATGTTACTACTGAATACAATAACTCAGATTACTTTTAATTAGGTTAATTACATGGTAAGGTTGTTATGTATGCTGTTGAAGTGTTATTGGCCAACTCAAATCATTCACATGTGCTCTTGCATTATCAATGACACGTTCGCTGTTCAATTCTGTTCATGAAGTCGAGAGTTGGGCTGGTTGGGATGCCACCACAATTCATATTACGAGGGTTGGTCAATAAGTCCATGACCTTTGAAATAAAACACTGGTTTTTCAACAAAAAGACTTATTTTTCGGCCTTGTCTCTTTTTAGCTCTATACATTTTGCCTAACATTTCTCCTTTTACTTTATCCCTTTCAAATAATAAGACTTGTCGAGGACCTCAAAATATACATTATTTTAGAGATGATTTCATAATTTAAGCCAAATCTCATCCTATCGAGCCATTTCTTTATACATATTTGGAAATAGTAAATAGTCGCTGGAAGCTTAATCTGGAGTATGTGTCGGATATAATAGAAGTTGATACCTCAAATCATTAAATTTTTTCCCTTAGCGGCTGTGCTCATGTGGACCTTCGCACAGTCCTTGTGGAAGAGCACTTTCTTTTGGTAAATGCGGTCGTTTTTCCTTCAATTCTCAATTTAACCAGTCCAATAAGTTTGAATAATATTCTCCATTTACTTTTCTTCTCTTTTGGAGGTAATCAATGTGCATTATACCACGTGGGTTCAAGAATATTGTCGCCATGACTTTTTTGGCTGACAGACACACGTTGTTCATCTTTGGCACCAATTTGCCCTGAGAATCCACTGTTTCGACTGCTGCTTGGTCTCTGGTGTGTTGTCTTGGTCTCCACGTTCCTTTTACAGTTATGAAATGGGATGAAACCTCATCTGGATATCTTCCGAACAGTGCCAAGAACACTTATGAAGTTGTCACACCCACCTTTCATGGTCAACTGAGAGAAAGCGTGGCACCCATTATATGGATAGCTATCTCATACCCAAATGATCAGTCAAAATCAAAATAACCTAGCTATGGTACTGTTACGATAATTTTTCAGAAGACATTTGCACACGTATCAAGTAGATACATATCCTACTTTATTCCACTTATATAACCGTCATGCGCTCCAGCACATCGGAACTCTAAGCAATTATCCAGTATGCGTTCGGTCGCTCGAGGACCTAAATTTTCAATTTCTTCTTAGTTAAATAAATATCTTGAAACAGAATGCTTGGATAAAATCTTCCTTCCTTAATATATATTTCCGTAAGCTTATAAACTTACTGTAATAACAAGTATATGTTTACCGATCTACACTGATCAGGGCAAATCGATGGTACGTGTCAAAGGGGACCCTGACGTGACTGAAATTAATTATTCAATATCAACTCAAAATTTATTCACTTAAAAATAAATAACTGAGTTATTTCCTTAAAATTAATTTTACTAAAAATAAAAAAATTTAGACTAAATTATCGCTACTATTTTACGTGACGTTGAAATTTCTGTAAAGATGTGAGGTTTCGAAGCCTCGGCGATTCGAAGCGCGAAGCGGATAACGCTCTTTGATATAAAAGTAAAAATCTCAAGTTCTATTCAAGATATCGCATCGAAACAAACTGCAAATGAAAATTACAACATTTATCTCGATTTCTCTCGCGACAAGTTCTTTCTCGCGTGAGAAACCAAAAAGTTTTAGACGACGGATAAATTGGACTGCACGACGAATTTTTTCTTGAGTTACGTTCCAACTAAATAATGTTTTACTAAGATTTGTTGCTCTAAAATTAATCTCATGTGACTTTTATGCATTCAGATGATACAATGAGCAATGGAAGAAAAAATCAGCATTTTATGTTGGATTGTAAGAGAGTAATGGCAGTTTCAAAAATGTTCACGGGTGAAAACTCGGCAATTCGTTCAATTTTCGCTTTTAACTTTGTTGTTTCTGCTATAAATGCATAAAATTTTCACTGTTGTGTTGATAGAGTTATTTTCATTGAAATTTCATGAGAACTTAAGTTTGAATCGGTCAATGTAAACTACGAATCTTAATTATTCCCGTCCGAATCCGTAGCTCCGCGTAAAGGCGACCCGGCGCGCGAGGTTTTGCCTTTCTCCCATAAGACAATACTGACTGAAACGGACAATAGAAAAATAATGCAGTTTGTCTCTACGACAAATAGTTTCCAAACATAAAAGGGGAGACAGACAGATGGACACTCCGCTAATTATATATGAGAAGAAGACTAGCTGAGGCGCGCGTTGATTCTCAACGGGGATATATAAATAAGCAGTAGATAATATATTATAACTTGTGCAGAGGAGAATCTAACATCTCTCAATTAGCTTGGTCAATGAAAATTTTATCCTAAACAAAATTGCTTATCTCTTCAAACGTCTTATAATTTGGATACAAATCTAGAATCAACGATAAGAAAAGGAATCGTCTTAGATTTTCTTTCTATAGGAGTTTCTCAACTGTGTAAGATGATTCTTCCTTGAGAGTTTTCCTGAGTGCACGTCGTCTCATGTAATAATCACCCATTCCCTTATGTTTCTTTTAAATTTACTTATTAAGATAGTATTGCTTAGCTTCACATTAAATCCTATACGAGAGAAAATTTTGATGGGGACAATACTACTTTCGGTTTGCTCACGAATACAAAAGATCGCCCGTGTAAAAACTGAGACGTTTGATTAAGTTATCATTTACTCGAAATGCTAATGTAATACGCGGTATTAGACGATTAGGGAAGTAGAGTCATGGTTCAAGCACACACTGCCACACGCCGAGAGGCTGCACGCAGTATACATTAATCAATTTAAAGTTTTTCCAGTGTAAATCACGCGTAGTAGCTTCATTATTTTCAAATAGAAATGGCAAAGTCGAGCTGATAAAGAAACTTTCCCTAAATGATCATACGTTGCCTCCTGTGAATCAACGCTGCAAATTGTTCGTAAATGCAAATGCTGAAATTTCAGAATATTGCTTGATAAGTACATATACTATCATTCGTTTTTAATCATTACTTTCATATGGAGCTACGATAATACCCTTGCATTCTTATGGGAAAACGCAATACCTCGGTTTCAACAATCGCATTCGTCGTCAAGGGGACTCGTTGTTTATAGCCTCAAAATTTCACGAAATTTCCATTTATTTTAACCGAATTCTCGCCATTTCGACTCGATAACGTTATTTCACGACCAAAATAAGACTCACTATTCATTTCTCTTTCTTTTGGTGCTTATCTCGATTTCGAAAGCCTATTATTTCTAATTTAATTTTGCAAAAGAAATGTGGCCTGCAACCGATAAAACTGAGGTTTACGTGCATTTCTTATGAGAACGGTTTTTCTTGTCTGGGTTCGAATTGGGGACCTTTAGGTAAATGAAAAGTAGCCTATTATCTGCGCAGGGAATACTTTTATAAATCCTGCAAGTTTGAAAGTTGTGCCACTAATGGTTCTCGAGTTTTAGGCGAACATACATACATACACACATACATACATACATACACACATACATACATACATACATACATACACACACCTTATTTTATTATATTAGATTAGATAGATACAGTGGTACCTCGAGATACGAGTGCCCTAATATACGAGATATTTGAGATACGAGCCGTCGAGCGAGCGAAGTTTTGCTTTGAAATACGAGCAAAATTTGAGATACGAGGAACGGCCGGCTGCACACGACCCAACTGTGCCTCGTGCGTCTCGCATTATCCCACGCATCCCCCCAGTATACTTGTTTACCTCGCTGTCGAAGCATCTTTGATAAGTTTTTCTAGGGCTTTGTGCTTTTTTTGCAATCAAATACTTTATCACATTTCTTTTTATAACCTTGGGTCCGAAGAAAGTGAGTGGAGAGGTCAATGCTCAAAAGAAGATGACGTCTATTGAATTAAAGCGTGAAATCATAGAAAAAATGAGCGAGATGTGCGAGTAGCTGACTTGGCGAGGTAGTACGGGCGTAGTACTTCAACGATATTTACTGTGCTTAAACAGAATGAGTCAATAAACGGTATAACGCCAGCTAAGGGCGTTACAATAATTTCTAAGCTCCGGAGCTCTCTCCATGAAAAGATGGAGAAACTGCTGATGGTTTGAGTGACGGAGAAGCAGCTTAAAGGCGATATTTTAACGCAGGGCATCATATGCGAGAAAGCACGAGCAATTTACGGTGATTTGCGGAATCAGACCCCGCGCACTTCCACGGACGAGGCATCGTAAGACTCGTTTAAAGCCAGTCGAGGCAAATTTGACAACTTTAGGAAAAGGACCGGCATTTACTCCGTTGTCAGGCATGGTGAGGCTGCAAGTTCGGATCTGAAGGCAGCTGAGGATTATCTCAAAACTTTGTCCGAACCGATAGAAGCCAAAGGACACATCCACCAGCAAGTCTTCAACTGTGAGGCCCTTTTCACACACAACGGTTTTTGCCGTACGGTCGGTAATCCCCACAGCTTATCAACCGTATCACGGCGCAATTCCTGAAGAAGTATATGGAGCCTTTCACACTAGCGACCGTACGGTTTTTTGCCGTCCATCGCCGTGTAGCAGCCGTGTCATCCACTGCCATTATTTTCTTACAATCCAACTTATAATGATGATTTTTCAGCCAGATTACTACTTCACTAGCTTCGTAAATGTTCGACGGATCATTTGAATTGAGTTCATTCAATTTTCTTTGAACTTTGTTGTTCCTGCTATTGCTAAGTGTTTCATCGTCCAACATTTTTGAAACTGCCATTACATTCTTATGTAGTTTCCTGGTTTCTTTTGACTTTTTCAACACATCTTTTGCTATATTAACTATGTTTTTATCATTCGCTGTTGAACGTAACCAGTCATCTCTCTCATCATTCCATTCCTAAAACTTTTTGATTTTTCACGTGAGGAAGAACTTGTCGCGAGACAAATCGAGATAAATGTTTGTTTCGTGATGATATCCTGAAGAGAACTTTACTTCTTGCCTTTTAAAGAGACTGTACACGGTCGCCGTGTAGCAGCCGTATCATCGACTGCAAAGAACGGTGCCGTGACAGATAACGATCGAAGAGATAAGAAATATCACTTTTCAATGAGAAAGAGATTCATCGATCATCCCATGCAGGAAAGCGACTTACAAATCACGTGGTTATTGTCAATATTAACCATAAGAAAGGCAGTTGAGTGCATCTTCTGTACTATACCGCTAAAACAGTGGAAAGTATGAATCGTGCTGCAGTTAATAAAAAAGGTGGAAGAAGTATTGTAGGACGTGCCTGCAGATCGAAAAAGAGAAAAATATCCTTGAAAAGGCAGGATATGGGAAAAGAAGAGGAAATAACCAGCACCTCAGCGTAGAATTTAAAAGAAAAATCATCCATCGATATAATTGTTGGCCCGTGACAAGGATATAGAATATTGAATTTTATTGCAGTCTTCTCTGCTATCAGTGAATTTGTTGTTTTCTCGAAATAAAAAGAGGAATGAGAGTCAGGAGGATTCAGTGATTGATTTCAAACTTACCATTATTTAATATTTGATGAATCATTGTTTTTAGTAAAAAGGCGTCTGACATTTAGTCAATATACCATCGAAATGAAAAATTGGGAATAAAAATATTTGTTTTCATTACCAGAAAAGTAGGGAACTTGTCAAACAAAGAAAATTGTGGCGATAAAATGGAATGATGAGAGAGATGACTGGTTACTTTCAAATGCAAATGATAAGAACATAGTTAATATAGGCAAAAGATGTGCTAAAAAGTCAAAAGAAACCAGGAAACTACATGAGAGGGAACAATACAGAAAAGTAAATTTCACTTCAAGATATCATCATGAAACAAACTGTAAATGAAAATTACAACATTTATCTCGATTTGTCTCGCGACAAGTTCTTCCTCACGTGAAAAATCAAAAAGTTTTAGGCGACGTGTAAATTATACTGCACGACGAAAGTTTTAAAGTTACGTTCTAATTAAATAATATTTTACTAAGATGTGGTTACTCGAAAATTAATCTCATGTGACTTTTATGCATCCAGATGATACAATGAGCAATTGAAGAAAAATTAGCCTTTTGTGTTGGATTTTAAGAATGTAATGGCAGTTTCAAAAATGTTGGACGGTGAAACACTTAGCAATAGCAGGAACAACAAAGTTTAAAGCGAAAATTGAATGAACACAATTCAAATGATCAGTCGAACATTTACGAAGCTAGTGAAGTAGTAATCTGGCTGAAAAATCATCATTATAAGTTGGATTATCAGAAAATAATGGCAGTGGATGACACGGCTGCTACACGGCGATGGACGGCAAAAAACCGTACGGTCGCTAGTGTGAAAGGCTCCATATACTTCTTAAGGAATTGCGCCGTGATACGGTTGATAAGCTGTGGGGATTACCGACCGTACGGCAAAAACCGTTGTGTGTGAAAAGGGCCTGACGAGACGGAGCTTTTCTGGAAGATGCCGAATAGGACTTGCATAACGACAGAGGAGAAGATTAATCGCCTAACTCATTTCCGCAACATTCTGAAAGGGAAGAAGGAACAAACCTCCTTGGACATTTTTTTTTTAATCCGGCGAAAAAAGGCAAATGCCAGTGAAGAAAATCGCAGTAACTAAAATTAAACATAAAGCAGCATTTAAGTTGTGTGTAAGTTGCATTTTAGTGAGCAAAATACAAACACACTTTATAAAGCCACTTTATTTCTTTACGTTACCTTTTATTATGTTTTTATACAATATTTGTCATTTATAAATACATTTTTTTATTCAAAAACACGTAACAAGAACAACTGGGGTGGCATTTTGGGGCCTGGAACGAATTAATGGCATTTCAATTAATTTCAATGGGGAAAATTGCTTTGAGATACGAGCAATTTGACATACGAGCAAGATTACGGAACGAATTAAACTCGTATCTCGAGGTACGACTTTACATATCTGCAACCACCGATCTGGCGCGCACAGCTGTTGGCGTAGTGATGTCACAAATTGTCGAATAACTAAGAGAACCGTTGCTGATTCCTTGATATCCTTTAGTTAATAGATGATCGATTTTACAATGTAAAAACGCGGTGATGGTATTTTTATTAATCAAAATCATTTATTGTGAATTGAAAGTAATCGAAGAATATACTGTTTTAACAAGGGTAAATGGATTGTTTTATAAAACACAAGAACACTATGCTTTCGAATAACTTTCGTTGCAAATGAAACAATTCAACGGAGGAAATCTTAATATGTGGAAAATTGTAACCCATCAATATCACCCAAATTTGAGCGCTAAATTTTCGGCAAAAAATTATTAAATAAGAAAAATGACCATTTTCGATCGAAATGGACTTCTACACCAGTAGTTTTTTGTATCCACATTTAGAAAAATCGATCTTTGACGAGCTTTGATGTGTTTTGAGCGGAAATCGGGAGCGTCTTAAACGGGTTTTCATTACTTAGATGGTAATCGTTGAACATTCTTAATTTGTTATGCACGTGTTTAAATTGTCTTGCATATAAAGCCATCTTCCGTTATTAATTTTTAATTGCGATACAAAAGACTCTTAAGAGTGCAAATTGGAGGGGTCAGCGATAAGAGAGGGGTCAATTGAAGACAGCTGAACTCAATTTTGCGCCTTCGAAGACGGTGACTCACCATTTAATGGCTCAATTGATGTCGTCCTTTTGTTAATTAAAGGAGCGACATTCATATGAACCTAAATTACAATATGATGTTTTATTGATAAAAATTATTTTAAAGTAGATTAGAACAAATAATTAATTTTATATTGACTATAATATACCAAGTTTTCTTTGGCGTCTTCGAAATTTAAATAGGTTACAACGGTCTAGCGTTGGCCACAGAATGAGTTGAAATCGAAGTAAATTATTTATTATATTATGTTTAAATGTGAAATTTGAAACGTTTAATACCGTTATTTCATTGTTAAATGCTCTTCTAATAATTAATCTTTTATCGCACGAATCTAGCGGCTCTATATATACGTCTAATTGTATAATAATAAAGGCTTTCTCCCGTAAGACAAACTGACTGGAATTTCGGAATAGCTCAAGTCCAAGGAAAAGATAGAAGTGATAACACATCTTTAATATAAGATTAGTTTCCGGACAGAATCAAAGTTCATATCAGGTGATATAACTAAGACACTTTATGGAAATTCACTCTTCTGAAACGATTCTTGTTCTCGCCATATTTATTATTTTCTGCGACTGAATCTAGAAACGATTAGAATGATTTCTGCCGTCGAAAGAAGCGCCATTTTGGTGAGCAAAATTCGAAGGAAAGCCTAAAAAAAGCCGCAGTTTTTTATCTTTACTGCGCCATCCCGTATTGTTGAAATTTTTCCACTTTCCGAACATAAGCCTTATTTCAGATTGTGCATAAAGTAAAGACTCCTCACTTATTATAAAATGCCCTTCTCTTGTTTAGCCAGTAGAGTACATTTATTATCAAGGGCTCATCGAGTTGAAGGCCATGCGGAACTTCAAAGAGAAATACATATTTTGGGAACGTTGCTGGCAAGTAAATCATAAGTGCTTTTATTTTTCCAACATGTTTAGGAAGGATAAATGACTTTGAAAAAATATTCGGATTCTATCGATTGGTTAGAAAAATTGCATCCAGTTAATGTGATAAATAACTAACCTTGGTTAGTTACACTGTATTCGCCTGTAACAAGGTAATATAATTGTCAGTATGATATTTTGTAAGCCACCAATTTCCTAAGGGAAATAGATATTACGAAGTTTTAAATCATTTCTAAAGACTTTTAAATTATTTTACAGAGGTGATGCAAAAGGTGTCCGATTGTATGGAAGATCCAGGTTGGTCGAGTAGATTAGCAATAACGACGCCAGAAAGTGATATGGCTCTACTACCACACTCTTTTACAAATCATTTGCTTGTTTAAATTGCGCTTTTTCTTATCTCTGAAAAAAAGTTAAATAACATCATGATCCAATCAAGAAGTTAAACTTTTGCTAGTAGAAAAACTCCAGTGCTCGATGAACCGCCGATTATTAAAAATATGATTCTGAAAAGATATCCTCAAAGTGCAGTTCAGGATGAAATCGCATTGCCGAAAATACGAATGTATTTTTTTTAGTCCGGACTTCGCATGGCCATTCTTGAATAAATTTTGCTTTCAAATGTGCAAATCATTTACGTTGGTTCTTGCACGTTTACATTATTTAAGGGGTCAAATTTGACCGAATTTCGCGAAAAATCCTCGATTCTTCAACATCGAGCCGGTGCTGAACCCACTGGCTGATTTATATGGTTACCGATGAATATTTGCATACGTTACATAACAAAATGGCGGACCCTTATTTCAGTGCAAAGCGAGGTAAATAGTAAACATGGACGGACAGATGGCTTTAAAAGATCACAATAATTCATGCATTGGTCATAATTGTTTAGCTCATCAGCGTTTGAGGATTGTTGTTTTATCCAATGAGGATGCATCTGTAGACGGGAACAATCAAAAAATGCATTCGAAATGGCTGCCTCCCAATTAAGTGAATGATCACGAATAAAATGTTAGTTTGCCAATATATTCGATCGACTTTAAGATGAGTCGATTCCCAACTTCGATAGGTCGACGGAACAGATTTTGGCTCTTAATTATGAGAACTTTGATCTCCTTGATCCAATCTAACTAGATTTTTTAATTTTATATTTAACAGTTTGGCTGTGGCCCGCCCATAACTTGCATTTGATTTATTTAATTCTTCTGTCAGAAAAACGGATTCAAGCAAAAAAATATGAGTAAATGTTTGAACGTAGGAAAATTTGCTTGTAAAGGGTTAAAAAAAAGATGGCGAATCACAAGGAAAGGCTCTCAATCAAGTTTTATCAGGTTCGCCTCGGAAAGAATAAATATTATTGACAGTAAGTTTGTATAACATGTTTATACTTTATAACTTAATAGTCAACCTTGTATTTTAGGTCCCAATTGAGGGACTTCCCAATTTTGGAAATGAAAATTGGCAAAGACACATTCAAAAATAGCCAAGAAGTATGCCAATATTTCCATTTTTGGTATAAAATATATTTAAAATCTAAGAAATGAACATGCCTCACCTTCAAGACCAAATGGGTTCCAAATAGCTAACGAAATGAGCTTCCATTTCTTACGAAAGAACTTCTTATGATTCTTAAGAACGGATGTAAATTAAAAATTTTTAATTTAAATTTTGTTATTGCTTCATGAAAATATGTAATATCTTGGTAAAAAAGTAATGTCCTTTCCAATCAGCAGGTCTTTGTCATTTTAATTTATTCGTATTCCTTATATTTTTCTGAATTGAAAATGAATATTCCAATAGCATTCATCAACAACTCAAGTATTTGTAAAATATTTGATTACATCAGTGAGTTTTAAGTGCTCATTCAAAACGATAAAGGACAGGGTCACATTTGTGGTCTATTGATTTGTATTTTAATTGCGATTGCGTAATCAATGCGAATAAGATTGCATCTAATGTTAGAAACGCTACACATTATCAGGAAGCTCACATATTAACAATCCCTGTAGAGCTGATCCTGTTAAGGACATCATTTTACAATTGATTACTGAAATAGAGTACGATTCACCAAGGCCTTCAAAGGAAGCGCTTCCGTAGCCTAGCAACCAAGTGGGCGCTGATTGCAGCGCCGTCATCGGGCAGCGAGCGTCAGTGATCCGTGAAGAGTGTCATGAGTTAGACGGTGGTGCTTCGGCTGGAGCGTTGGAATCTCTTAAGTGTTTGATGCCGTGTCGTGTCCAGTGAGGGAAGGAATGCTGATCGGTTGCATTTTCATCTGCCCCTCCAATTAGGCCCTCCACTTGTTCACGTAAGTAAGTCTCTTAAAACGTATTTCGTTTCCTTTCATATGCTGTCTCTCTCGAGAGAGAATCATTTCGTTTTGAAAATATGGCACCAGAAATGTAGCAGTGATCGAAGAGTTATTTTCTAAAAATGAAATTAATTTGGAAAAAGTAGCTTTCGGGTCAAGATGACGTAACTTGGTCGAAACCGGTCGCTTAAAAAAAAAAAAAAACTCTGCCGCGCAGTCCCGGCAGAACAGGTTTCCTGAAATGGCGCATTAAATATGAATTCCATTTTAAATTCATTTGTTCTCCTGTGAAGTCATTGTCTCCTACGATGGCATAATTTTAAATTACTTAAATTGAGAGGAATGGAAATAAAGATAACTTAAACAAACGAATCAAATTGCCTTTGAACTATATTCGAAAATATAGTTTAAATATTATTTAACTTCACTCTTTGACATATCAATCGAAAACGTTGAAATGTTTGGTATTTGTTGCTTCATTTACTTATCAACAGACAGTTGTGTTTTTCCCTAAACACTATTTTGCTGAACTAAACTATAATTTAAAACAGATTTAATAAAACTCAGTTGTCTTTTGTCCATTATTGTGTTAAAATAAATATTAGTATGTTATTGTATGCTATTTTACTAAACTTTTTCCTCCAATTTTAATTACCACATTGTTTAATATTTACTATATTGTATCATTATTATGTTATTTGTTGGAATTTCTGATAACACAGGAATTCATATGCTTTTTTACAATAAATATTCACTTAATTCTTCACAGTGACTTTTATTTCGATTCCCAAATTTAGCAGAAAAATACTTTGGGGTCATTTATTGAGATCTTTAATCATAGTGAAAACTTCCAATCCAATTCGGATATTTTAAAGAATTTCTTTTCGAATTCCGTTATGTTTTTGGACGTGATAATCAAAAGTGATATCCAAGCGGCTTTTCCCTCATTTTAAGGAATCTGCTTTTTTTTTAACGGAAATTCACTTATATCGGGTTTCTCCTACATGAATAATTTCATTAATTTATTTATCCTTAATTCGGTTCGAGCAAATTTTGTCAAAATATCATTTCGAAGCGATATATAAGAGCTCTCGTATTTGATCTTTTTTGCTCAAAAACCCACATCATTGGATTTGCTCCTTTTCTATGCAAACTCGTGTTTTTATGAACCTTTTCCATGAATGCGACCAATTATATTGTTTTTCCACGAGTAAACAAACAGCGTCTCAATGATAACATCAGAAAGAAGCTTTCTTGATAAACTTCTTTAAAAAATTACTTCAGAAAATGTAATTAATTAGAAGCGGGATCAACAAGTAGACACGCGAGTGTAATGAATTATATTCTGTAGATTTCTTCATTTATTCTGTAAATTTCTTCATTTGTTCTGTAAATTTCTTCATTTGTTCTGTAGATTTCTTCAGTATAGCCCTTCCACAAAGTTGAGCATCATTTATGTCTTAAATTCGAAACATAAGGATGGTCAAATGTTTTCACTGAATGCATTTATTAACTTTTTTAAAAGTATGATTCCATAGGCTTAATTGCACGACCTAGAATCAGTGCGCTGAAAGAAGCTTTTCAGGGAAGACCGCTTTTTATTATAATAATAATAAAACGTCTTTATTCGGGCGGGATATAATAAATTATTACTTCTTTTACGTCAGAAAACAAAAGGAAAGGGCTTTTTGGCTCTTTTTAAAACTCAAAGTTTTAAAAATCGAAATTAATTCTTCTTTAGGGACCTTTACTTTCCACATTAAATTTACACTTAACATTTGTTGTGAAATTCTGGTTGCCTTCTCTCCATATTTTACGCTGAGCGCCGTTCTTCTTTTAAGAATACCTGTATTTTTAAGTCAATTGAAATAAAATGCGAAGGACAGATTGGTGAGTTCAAAGAAAGAGATTTAGCGAAGATTTAAAAAAAGCCGAATATTTGAAGTTAGCAGAGGCATAAGAAGAGATCACAAAATCAGATATGAAGAGGTAATTGAAAACAGGTATTTATAATGGAAGGCCCCAGAGAAAGCTGAATTTTGAAGCAAATTTGAAAATCACATTTGAAAGGAAGTTGTTTCAATCAATCACAAATTTGATTTCAAATCTTCAAATTAACAACAGATCTGCAA
The DNA here is from genome assembly GCA_036926295.1 of Pachydiplax longipennis. Lineage (NCBI taxonomy): Eukaryota > Metazoa > Arthropoda > Insecta > Odonata > Libellulidae > Pachydiplax > Pachydiplax longipennis. The sequence goes on along the minus strand of JAVFKF010000024.1, from coordinate 2,155,951 downwards.
TTTCAAATATTATTAATGTTTATTTGTTATTATATATGCTGCAATTAGGATTTATTCCGGTGGCAGCCCCAACTATTTATTATAACAGATCCACAATTAACACAGTGCGAACGCTATATCAACGCCACCTCCAATCACTACAGTCATAGTTGAGACTCATTTGTCACATTTACAAATAATACAATTCACATAATTTGTGATACTTAAGCATCTACTTTTAACTCCTTTCTATTTTTAGGTAAGAGTTTGAAGACCTCTTCAGGCAACATATTCTATTCTTTTTCTATTTATAACAGAATACTTGGCGATATCAGTTCTTCTCTCCCTGCATAGTGTGTCTTCAACTCCTAAAAGATAAGCGATCTTCCTTTTTTTCCGAAAAATATCCATAACGCTATCTTATACCTTTCAGTCGCGCTTCTTTTAAATATAAATTCGGCTGTGGGAATCCCATACGTTGCCTTAGTCGCAAATACACACTCTTGTTTTATATCGCTACTTCCTTCTCTCATCATATATTGCGCTTCAGACACAGACTGATTCTCAGCCTCTTCATCTTATTACTGATTTTCCATTTTTTCAGCTCACTGTTCAACAGTCTTACTGTAATATTTTGCTATTGTTCTCACCACTTATTTCTCTATAAACTATGCAATCTTCTGCCTGATTTTACATTTAATTTGGTAAGTTGTTTACATATATATACCCGTTTGCTCGCTGAGGAACCCCTGACGTTATTTCTGCTTTTTTTTCGGACAAAATTTCGCCTTCCCCGTGAGATCTACTGGTTAAGAGATATTTACCCATCCCTCTATACCATCAATATTTGCAGACAGCTGGTGATGTCCATTTGCATATCTAACAGTTCTGAAATGTCTTAGCATAAACTGTGATTCACATGAATGATCCTTTCCGTTATTCATTCTTACCCAATCACCCAGTTTGCTTCTTTCTGCATCACAACTATATAATGTATATGGTAGCCTCTGTATTAATAGTTGTTTCCAGAATTGTATTGTTATTTAGAATGGTCTAACCCTAAGTAATCGATCCCATCTGGCTTGTTACTCTTCAATTTCATTAATTGTCTCCTACTCATCTTGCAACTGCACTTGCGTACTCGAGATCTATGCTATGTGCCAGTTATTTAAACAATTTGCCTTTTCTTCTGTTATTATTTTCCCACTAACATCGCGTTAATTTTCTCCTTATTGTCTCGTTTTCTTCTAAGATATTTGTAAAACCTTCATTTCTATCTTTTCCTAAAATATTTAACAAATATTTTTCTTTCGCTTTCTTTTTCCATGCATATTTCTATAAACGAAGTTTCACGGGAAAATTTCACTTGAGAATATATTTGAGTTTATCCGCCTCTATTTATGTAGTATCTATTCACAATATATACTACGTTTTTCATTTCCTAGTTTATCCATGGAAATATAAGAAGATATCGTCTCGACGTTGAGTCCCAGGTTCGACGGTGACCTCGAAGCACTTTTAGTAATAATAGAAAGTCCTTTTATACGATCGGATTCATTACAAGTCTGGAAAATCCAACTTCCGGATTGGAAAAAGTCTTACACAGTTAGACTGATTCCATAAGACAGGGAAAACTCAAAATTGCTCTTTTGGGTGACTTCGTTCAAATATCCATCGCTTACAGCACATTCGGATTTTGGATCCTTTTCCCATATGAATGTGAAAACAGCAATTACTAAAACAAAGTATCCGAATGGCGATAAAGTTCTCATTGAAACTCCCGTGTTTTAAAGTGTTTTAAACATACAATGCATTGCATTTATTCAATTTATATTAGATATTTCTGTTAGGCGAGAGCTGAATTTCATTCATAAGAGACCTCTTTTCCAGGCTAAAGAACTCGAATAGATTTTAAACTAAAAAAAACACTTCTATGTGTGTAAACACCGAGTGTAAAATTAAGTTATTATTATAATAATAAAGACATAAAAGTAGGAAATGGATGGGATTTAGCATGAAAAAATAATGTTGTCGTTCGAATCCATCTCTAATGGAGCCTTTCATACTCTCCTCGTTACAGAATATTGCGAATCAATGTTCTTAAGATGGACTCGTTTCTGTCAAATAAGGATTAAATTCTGGTCTCTCAGATCGGCAAAACATCAATGAAAAGAAACTTATAAATGTTATTTCCTTTGCTTTTGAAAGGAAACCCGCTTAATAGATCGATTTATGCTTGTTAAGCTCAGAATAGAGGCTTCCGAGAAGCAAATTCAATGAATTTTAATTGCTTAAGTGAAAGCTTCCAATGGATGTGACCCAATGTACTGTGCTTCTGTAATGGTATTGCATGGCATTTATCTCTGATACAACTCATGAAAATATCCTTCTTTTGTAGGGGGTTACATTAGTTACTCTTGGTTTAGGTATTACTAATTTCTAAGCGTGGCTCTTTTAAATTGTCACAAGTTTTGGATGAAGAAAATGATTGATTTAATGGAAAATGAAACATTCGTACTCTTGTAATCGATTCAATGCTTTTGAATTTTACTATTCATGAAAAACCTTAAGAAAATCATCTTTTGGGCAATCCTCATTACTTTATAAAAGGGATTACTCAAAGTTATTCATAGAAATAAACAGCTGAAATTGGGCTGTCGTTCAATGATTCAGAGAAAGGCTATTTATGGCTTTAGAAATGGCCTCGATAGAGGAAATCAGACATTGTACACTGTAATTGGATAAAAAGGTAAGTTGCGAGGTTAAGTATTGAAGAGAGATTTAACACCTATTTGGAGAAGGATAAATATAATATGAGAAGTTACAAAAGCTCATGGAAAATTTCAAAATATTCCACGAAAAACAGCCCGAAAATGATGAAAAGAAATATGTAGTTTTAGCAGCGACGCTGACACCAATTACGCTATCTTTCCGTGCCATTCTCACCTTCAATGGTTGGTGTAATTGGTTAAAGCAGACGCCCAGCAAACTGAAGGTGTTTTCCAAACGAAACCTTGATCTGAATTATACTGACATCGTTTAATTCTAAGAAAGACGTGCACATGTCAATAGGGAACATATTTTGGCACTGATTTGGAATCAGTTCTTTCCTTGATATTTTTATGTACGAAGTGCATTCGCTTATGAAGATATTGAAAAGCCCAAATTTTTTAGGGATTTAGCTCTATTAATTTGAGTATCTGAAGCTTTTGATTCGAGAGATATATATTTTAATTTCAATCTTTTTTCAGTCAGTCTCTGTGGGTAAATACATTGTGAAAAAGAATCCGATCAAGTGAATTCGTCAATGCAAGATCAGATTATTTAATTAAGTATAAAAGATTTGGGAGTTTCCTTCCACTCTAAAAGGAACGGTCAATCCTTCATTTGGTTTTTATTCTATAATGTCATCTCTTCTAGAGTGAACTTTTGACAAAAGAGAAATTGCAGATATGCGTGATAAAATTTGTTCGAATCGAATGTTAGAAAACAAAACGTTGATATTAAAACCATTTTCAAGGTGTCTGAAATTTATTAAATGAAACAAAGATTTTATTGACTTTGAAGCTGACTATCGTTAAAATCAATTAATTAATGTTTCTTGGCCATTTCTCTCTCCGCCCGAAGCTGGAATTGCCTCCATTGTATGGGCTTAGCTTTGATTTTCGTAACCCCAGCGCCAAGTGCGGTACAAATTGTAGCTGCAGCCATAATTCCAACCCAGATTTGTAGGAAGAACGTTATAAAATATCTTAAACCGTATCAATCATTGAAATCAACAGAAAAATATTTCCTAAAACATAACAAACGTTAGTAGGGTTAGTATTTTGGGTTGGGGTGTAAAAAACTTTATTATTTCCAAACGCAAATAGTACATACATAGTACGTACATACATACAGCTACGGCGGTTTAACAGTAAACGGACCTTCGTTTGTACTAACTGTGAGACAGTCGGTGAATTCGAATATTTATTTGATTGATTTACAACTATTAACTCGGATGGGCTGTTGACCTCGTTTGGGTCCTGCACAGGAAGTGAGATTGATTGCTTACATCCGCCTATCACTTTCCTATTCCAACATTTTTCTTCACTTTCATTCGAACGAATATTTTTTGTTTTTGCTTTTCATGTCCTCGCTCCTATATCGTACTTTTTCCCCGTCAATTGGGTAGTGGTCCTGGGTTCGATTCTCGACGGCAGACCTCAGTGGTCGAAGCACTTTTTACAATGATACTATTACTAGTAAATCGAAAGAACCAATGAATCATCAACAATGTAATTTATACAATGCGTGGTCTTCTATATTCGACTACTTATTTCACTGGTTTAATTCGACTATTTTTGTCAACAGAGACCATCATTTCCTCTGTACATTTTTACTTTGATATAAATTGCGCATTTACTATATGTATTTCTTAACGTTCTGAAACAGAAGAAATACTATAGAGAAGTTAATTCGAAGAGCAAAGGAAAATTTTTACCAGAGGATTTGCAGATTAATTTTCGGTGAAATCGGAAAATGGTTCTTCTAAACGCGCAAACAAGGAATCCAAACATTTCAAAATGGCGTTTGTCTTCGGAATAAGAGATATATGTATCTGGTGCTTTTTGCCATAGCAGCGGTGGTGCCGCTATATATATATATATGTTGCTCCCTTTCACTTTTCCACGACTCTCCTGATTGGCCTTCGATTCCCCTCTGTTGAAATTTGTTTAGCTATTTGAACCGACTCTCGTATTATGCGCGCGGACTCTCTCCTCCTTAATCAATGGAGCGACCTGATTGGTCATCGTATGATTTGCTCATTTGAGAGACGTGACTCTCTCTTTGTGGGATCTCTCAATTTGTTGAGATCCATTCCTCTTTCGACTGCGGCATTTACTCGGTGGAACAGAGTTGGTGATGTGAAGAGGCATCGGTGTGCGGTGGCCCATCTGATTTCATCTTCACCAAGGAGACCTTCGAGCTCCATAGTGAATTGGAGTTCAGGTGCTCTAAAAATCCTGCTTTGTTTTCCGTGGGACCAGATTAGGATTAATCGACGTATCTGAGGGAGGCTTTCTTCTTCCATTTATAAGTACAAGAGGCATCCCATTGATGCTCCCACATTAGAATCCCAATGAAAATAGGAAGTCCATGGGCAGAATTCTATTAGAAGAGGATCATCGATTGGAATACATGTGAATAGAGATGTCGAAGCTTACTAAAATGTCAGTCCTTTTTAACTGCCCTCACGATCTTTTAGTTTTTAACACAAGAGAGGGAGGAGTTGTATGAAATGGTGCAATCTGGCGTGGAGGGACGTCTTCTTTATGAATTTTAGGTAGTCCACAAATGCGTTATTTTCTTCTTCTCTTCCGCGTTAAGGCTTTCGTCGATCTGTTTCTGTGGGACCGTCGAATCTGAGAGATTCTCTTTGTCGTGGCAATATCTCAAGGCTTCCGCGGCTGTGGTGTTTGGTGCAGTGGGTTTCCGTAAATTTAGGAGACTTCGATCTGCAGTTTGTATTGCTGCTTCACAATCATTTCCTCAGTAAGGATTCTGTCCGATCCTTCAAACCCGCTCATAAAATTAGCAGTTCGATCATTTTAAGATTTGCTGTCGGAGAATAACATTATTTATTTATCACACGAAAAATACATGCCAATATCCTCCAACACGGTGATCCATTTTCTTCGAGTCCAAGTTAATGGCGAATCCATTCCCAAAAAAATAATTCCCGAAAGAATTTCTTAATCCTAAGGTTGCATTAATAATTTTTTTCAAATGCTTTCTCAAAATGTAGACACTGTTATTGGAAAATGTCATATCGGCTACATACGTGTATTTATTTATCCGATATCAGTTACTCTCAGTTATAACAATACTATGTCTATTTACCGGTGGTTAACGCTCCCGGGTTCGAATCCCGGCTAATCGGATTTTTCTGTTAGGGTATGGTTTTCTGTGTTTTGTGTTTATCAATAAAAGAAAAAAATAAAATAGAAAAAGGGGGTTAATTTTAAATAATTTCCTGCAAAATTCGCCCATGAAAAAAGCCGGCATTATTTTTATGAAAATACTGAAGCAATTTTTGAAAATTACGAAGTTCCCTATATTAAATGTAGGGATTCGTGAGAGGGCCTGTCATAAGTATCCTTGGTTCGACTTTGGATGTCTCAAAATCATAAGAAATGCGCGCCAAAATCATTTGAAAGACATTTTTATTTTTCATAAATAAATGAGAAATAGTATATAAATAATATAATATAAATTAGAAATCCGCGAAATCCAAAAATACCAAATATGAAAAGATAGTGAGATTTAATGGTTGTGAAGAATTCGAAGAAGGCCGTATCGAACGGTATTCGGTCAGTATAATGTGAAATTTATTCCCAATTATAGAAAGGATTTTTTTGAATTCTCTAGTATTTCAACTTTTATAAAAACGGAAAATGAATCTCTGGGGCAAACTTACAATGATGTAAAAGTGTTTCTTGCTCACAATTATTTTCTAAATGAGACTTGTGTGTTGTTTTGTCACAATGGCTAGAATATGTCAAGTTTCCATCAGCGGCTGGGAAAAAAGAAAGAAATTTGGGAGACTTCCTGATACGATGAATTATATTATATCTGTATATTGCGGAGTGTTCTTCTAGATTTCGTAATTATTTTGAAGGGATTTTGGAAAAATTTCTCGTTTCAAATTATATTGTGATATATATTAAAACTTAAGTTCTGAATACGGTAATATAACTCTACTAGTCTAATTTATTCAATTGACTTACTGAACTATTCAATTGCAGCTCTGATACACTTTACAGCAAGCTCTAACACTTGCATTTCATTTTTAGGTTAACTAAAAAAGCAAATTATAAAAATAGAATATAGAAAAACTAATAAAGTGTGGATAACGTTTTGCTTGGGTTTACTAATTCTAACTCTTTGGTTCAATTTAAGAAGAATGTGAAAAGTACGTCTTTGAAATGTTTTTTTTTTACTCCCAATTCCAAGTTGAAATCAAAATGTTCTCTACGCGCTCCTTCTTTGTCAAACTATTATTGTAAAGTATTATTCCTCGCTGAAGCCATATGAACCGCATGTGTTGGTAAACAGACTGCCGATCCATTGTAGTGAACCCTGTGAGATCATAATTTATTTCTCTTAGGAAGTAAAAATCGAAAAAAAAATATTAGAGTTTTATGGGCTGTTGAATGCAGTGTCGTAGAGAAATTATAGATATGTTTTCATTAATTCCATTTTTATGCGATTTCGAACCACCACTGCTGATTAAAAGATCCCTAATTGCATAATAATTGTATTAGAAAAATGGCCAAAATTAAGTACGCTCTCTAGATGCAAGAAGCAGACCGAAAATACGATGTAATGCAATCGGCAATACAAAAGGAAGTCGGATCTTTTATTGGCTTCTTTAACTAGATTCATTCTTTAATTTGGAATCATTTGAAGAAATTCCGTTTAAATCTCCTTCGATTAGAAATGGGGACGGACGAATATAAAGAGGAAACTTCAAAATGAAATCATTTTTCCCCACTCAATAGTTAGAGAAGTTGTGATTTATCTCTTTTCACCAGGCGGAGCGAAGGTCGCGTTCGAAAGTAACCTTTGGAGCATCTTCCAGTGCCTCTTGACAACCGTATTGATATCCGTTATTTTTCACTTTTAATGATATTCCAGTAATCAATCCAGTAAATACGCCAATATTAGATTAATGTAAAATCGCCAGTATCATTGGTCAGCAAACTCGAACAACGATTGAAATTTCTTTTAACAGCCAAATGTTTTTAACCAAAACCATACGATATGTATGTACGTACGTTGTAATTAACTTAATTAGAGTACTTTTAGGCTGGCCTTTCATCCTCAGTCTGATTGAGTTTCGCCGAGGTAGCCCTCCCAACTTTCCCATCCTCACTCTTATTTCTTAATAATAATAGTTTAATAATAGCTATTATTATTAAGAATTATTCACTCTTCTTTCGTCTATCACCTCTAGTTCAGCTTCTTTTCAAGTCCAAACCATCTCAACATACCAATCCTCGTCACTACACTTTTCACTCCACAAAGCTTCCTAAAATTAACTTAATAAACTTTACTTAAAGTTTTAAATCTTAGTTAAATTATAGGTAAATCGATTAAAACTTGAAATCATTCTTAGTGATGACAATATTTAAATGATTAAACATAATGATGGACGCAAATGGTTTTTATGAAATGTTTTAAACATCTTGCCTTGCAACTTTATGCCAAAATTTTCTGCTTTGGACTTAAGTGGACCTTTTCTGTAATTATGCTTTAACGGTCACCAATGGATTTCCAGTTCACTTCTATGAGCCCTCATAGCCATTCATTTAATAGGAGATGTTCATTCATCATATACAATGCAATCTTCGCATTTTACGCAGTCTAATACAAAGTTTTATAACGGTCCCTTAGGGTCCACAAAAGTGAATTTCGGACATTTTTGATAATTTACTAGTTGAAATCATCAGGGTGTTCACCATCCAGCGATTAAGAGTATTCCAGGGTCTGCTTTTTAGGGGAACAATTTCAGTTTCCACACTCGTAATTAAGTATATTTTGCACATAATTACGCACAAACAGACCAAAGTAAGGAAACAGTAAATTGATCATTATATTCTTTGTGTTCAAGAGTCGCAATCTTCACCTGATGATGGCGCTAAAGTTGTCTGCAAATGAATTTGTAAAAAAGCAATATTCAATCTCTTTTTTTAAGTTATGATAGATTTTCACTAAACTTCGCATTCTTCTGTGAATTATATTTTACATTAATATTTCTCAAATATATTATTTAGAAATATCATTTGGAAACACTTTTGATTTGAAATATTTTACATTTCATAATTATCTTCGTGAGCCAGCTCATTAACTACTTTTCTTCCTCAGAAACTTATGTTAGCGCTGAAATTCATACATGAAGATGCGAAAATTCGAAAAGCTTCGGATAATTCATTGACCTACAATTATAAAAACTATCGTTGTTGATCGAATCGATGAGAGCAGCTTTCCGAAATATAGAAGGATCGGCTGCATAACAGCTATGCGGGCCGAGTCTCTATCATAATATAGATTCGTTTTTTGACGTTATCAATAAACTTAAAGGATTTTGATTTGTGTAAAAAATAATTTCAATATTTTCTCAAACTTTCCCGCTGGAATTTTTTCGTGTGGAAATTGGACGAAAATTTGCAGGCGAATACATTTCTCCCTGCATTTCCCCGAAAACTCGCGTATTCTTATAGATTTTCTCATGACACTCTTATCCAAAATTTTTAACAGCAAAGAGATTAACACACGTGAAAAGTAGATTCCAGGAGGAAGATTATGATACCAGAAATTAGCTTGTTTCTTGAATGATAGACCCAAATTCATCGATTCAAAATTAATCATAATTTGCGCCCAATTTATTTAAAAATATCACTTTCTTATTTTTCCTTTGATTATGAAAATATTTGACCTGGATTGAATTTAACTATTCCATAAGGGATTGATTTTTGTCTATGCTGAATGCCTTCCAAGTAAGTTCTTTCTTTTTCTGTGCTAACAGCGCGCCCTTTTCTCTCCGTAAGTAAAACACGGGCCCATATGATTTACGTGGTGTCTTCATGACGTTGGACTGAGTACAGAGGTTAATGTGAGCATGCTTTATTAATTACAGTCTAACATTTTATTAGTTCTTTTTTACCCAAAACACCTTTATTTATATATCGACTGTATATACGCATAAAAGTTTAAAAATAAACGCACTTTTAGGGGAGGCCGAGTTAGCAACCTCTTCTGTAAGAGTTGACTTTTTATATAAACTAACTTTGAAAAAATTAATATTTTATGAAATTGAATTAAAGCTTCAGAATCTTACGAAGAACATATCTAAGTATTAAAAAAATAATTTGGTGCGTTTAAAAAATAATTCGGAGTATTTAACCGACTATTTCTTGGCTGCATGCCCAAAAAAGAAAATGGGGGCCCAAATTTGGCTTCTTTCCTTTATCTATTTATATAAAAATAATCAGAGAAACTAATTTAAATACATAAACATTTAATAATCGGATACCAGGATGAAAAATGCTTTGGGCTTCATTCCAGCCCAAAGCGCCCTGCCTCTTTGGTATTCATTTTCAACTTGAAAGAGATGTGTTATTTCGATCTACCCGAGAAAATAAAAATGCCACCGCAACATGTCTAAGTGTGACATTTGAAGCTATGGTAATATAGGCATAGAGGAAGAAGAACTGCGCTAAAAAGGGTCATTGTTAGGATGGAAGCGCAATGTGGAACTGGAGAATGACTCCGGAGGAACTATTTATATTGAAAGCAGTGTCCACCAGTCAAAATAGCAGCTTGTTGATTCGGGAAATGCGGCTAACTATTTTGAAGGGTCTTTCGAGCCGAGTTCCTACAGTTATTAATATGAATTGAATTCATCGTGAATTCACATCGGGAATCTCTTATGACGTCGAAAGCGAGCACTGAAAATGAGCAAACCACAATCGAAAACCCCATCTCAAGCGGCCTAGGAGTTTCCTTCCTAGTTTTGGTCTACCAAGGGAAGGATAAGGAATTATTGGGCAACAAGGCGTTAGGCCCTCGGCACTGATTAGGTTGTCCTAGTAAATTATGACTGTTTAATACAAATATCGGGAGGCAGCATCTCTTGGAGGAGTGGCAAGCAAAGAGAGATCATTCCATACACACTTTAACTACGAGTCGCTGTAACTTTAGTCTGAGGACTCAACTGACTTGAATCACCTCGGGTCCGCTCCGCATAACAGACGTGACATCGACCCTTGGAAGACCTCTTTAAACCGTGTGAAAGCATTTGTACAGTTATTATTGACACTAATTAGTTCTATTCTAATCTAAGGAAGGATTTAATATAATATATTAATTATAATATATTATTTAATAATACAATAAGGACCCATCTTAGATGGGAAATGATGGGTCCACGATTTGTAATCTTCGCCGCGGGTATTCCCTAAGGGAATAAAGACATTCACTTCTCTATTTTTGAGGTGGATGACCTTTCAGGACTTTTTGCCAGGAATCTAATTTTAGACGGTTAAGAAACCAACTGTTCATTATGACAAATTAAAACCTTGAGACTGATTTGCATATAAATTCCAGGTGATCTGCATATTGCAGGTTTACAAGTTAACACCTGGTTCGAAGAGGCATTCCTTTCGTTGGCTTATAACTAACTGCTATTATCAAGGTTTCTGCCAGACAGATCGTTTAGAATTGGGCACCACCTTATAGTGTTATCTCTTGACGAGATAAAGAGATGTAACCGAAAAAATATTGAGTCGTCAAACGGAAAATAGAAGTGTGATGAAATTCTATAAGGTGCCATTAAATTAAAAGTTAACTCAATATCCGAAAATTTCCATTTTATACAAAAATTTGCTCTTGTGAGAGTCAGAAAATGCAAGCAGTCGACGGACAGATGCCATAATTCTGGATTTAAGGAAAGAATTCGATACAGTGCCACACTTCAGAAACTACAGTCTTATGCGATCAAATGATTCAGTCGTCGTTGAAAAATTGAGTCCAAAGAGTAGTCTTAGATGGCGTATTTCCTACGGAGTCTCATCAGGAGTTCCTCACGGCAGTGTTATCGGACCGATCTTACTCATTATTTACATTAATGTTAAAGTAGACCATGTAAAGAGTAATGTGAGGATTTTCACGGATATACAGGAAAATTCAGAATACGGTGAATACATCCACATAAAAGGGGACATTATTTCTAAATGGTGTAAATATTGGCTTGAAAGTAGAAACATGTGCAGCAATGAGCATTACCCGATCCAAAACTTAAGCCAAAAATGTTACCACATTACGAAATTAGAATTCTTAAGTGAATACAAACATTTAGGTGTTGTCTTCAGTTGTTATTTATTGTTTAAAACACACGTTCAAGATGTAGTGGGGTCAGCTGATAGGACTTAGAAACTGCATTCTCAGGGGTGTCAAAGAGGTGGGGGACCAAATCGGAAAAAGCTGGCCAAAAATCAATTTTTCGACTTTATTAAAATATTTTTGGCAATTATATTATTGTTGTCCACCCTAAGGACTACGAAATCCACCTATACTTGAATTTTTTTAGTCCGGAATTTAGCGACAATAACCGGTCAAAGTTAGGAAAAAAGTGCTGTTGACGGCCGTGGTAATTTTTCACATTAAAATGCCTGAAATATATGTCGACAGGCTGTGTTTTACAGGCAGTAATGAGCATTTTAAAATATGTGGTACTTAAATATATATATCTGAGAACAAAAATCTCTATTTTCATACATTTATAAAATATATTTGAACAATTAATGTTAGTATTTATATTTCATTGCAAAATGCACCTAATTTTTCGATAAAAAGCAATAAATCGTTACCATCGACACTTATCGACAGCGAGATTTTGGCACAGAGATATAGTATGATGTTTGTACATTAAGAAACAAAAGAAAATTCTTGATGATACTTGCAATCTTGGCATTTCTAGTAACTTTTCAGTCGCGCGGCGCCCCGACTCCGGCGCGCGGTACCTATCGGGAGTAATGTCTCCTCTTTTGAGTTATAATTCATAAATTACGGAGTAAACTTCATGGATTGTGTGACATGACGTTTTCTCAATTCTGTTGTCCTGTCCGTTCACACATCAGCTCTCTATAATTTCTGCTTGACCCTTAACTACCCAACCATCGCCCTGTACAGACTGGTCTTTATGCAGAGGGATGGAAAATGACTGCTTCTTCCTACTTCATTCACACCCTCTCTTACTATATTGCAAAACATAATAAGTGATCAAAGTATCTCGGATTATCCCTTAACCTCGCAGACGTTTACACGCGGAATTATAGAACTAGAGGCGAAAATGTTCTGTTTGTCTCGTGATCTAGACGGAGTCACAGCTATTTTGCTGACAGGGAAGTGCGCAACTAATTCTATCAGCACAGTATTTAGGCGAGGAGAACTTCATTATAAGGTGAGGATATTTTAAACTATATTTTGTTATTTTCGATGGAAAATTTTGTGCATTCTTTCGGATCGTCGATTGCCATTTAATTTTTAATGACACATCCTCTAATCGTCTTCATAAATTAAATATTTTAAAATTTTAGCTGCTTTGAAAGCAGAATGGAGAGTATAAAAGTAACTCGTCTCGAACTGTATGATAAAATAATGGAAAAGAAAGGTGAGTCAGTGGAATTTAGGAGACAGCATATCCTAGAATATTGAAGAGCAAAATTCAATTTGAATGGAGATAAAACAGCCAATAATATTTTTAAAGTATCCTTTCAAAAAATTTCTTCCATCATTATTTATTAAGGTGGAACTTAAGCTTTCGATGTGACAACATTTTTTAAAAAAAGGTACGAAAAGTGGCTTAAGTAAGACATTCTACTTCCATCAACAGCATACTAATACCTGTCGTCTACTTCCAATATCGGTGAATAGGTAACGAACTTCATTTATGTTCAGTATTAAATTCCAAATTGCATTGGCGACATGCGACATATATGCTTATGAATGTTTACTATAGGGTTGCCTGAGGAATTCTCTGCTGGCCGACCAATAAAACATTTTGAAGGTTCATGTCAGCGATCAAAACGGAGGAAAACAGAAGGTCTAAGGGCTACAACTTCCGCTGCTGAACTACCTTTCGCTGCATCAATGAAAAACTCTCAGAAGATGCAATGGAGGCGAGATAAAGATATTCGTCGCTTTAGAAAGTAGAATTTGAGAAAATATTCCAGGTTGTCGGTTAATAATGACCTTATCCGAAGGTTGTTTTTAACTTCTGATCCAATGATTTCTAGCTTGCATGAACTACATGAACTGAGAAGAAAATGAGGGAAATGGATGCGAATTTATACAAACTTTTGCTTTTAAATGATGCAGAAAATAAGTTACCAACTGAGGGAAGTGACGAGTCGGAAGATGAGAACTCTCCGTTTTCGATTTCACATGAAAATTAAATGTACGTGTTTCTTTTACTTTTTATATGAAGGTTTACGATTCCTTATTACCTATAAATAAGTTTCCATTTTTTATTTTAGAAATATGAAAAATCATATTATTTATCACAGCAAATGCTCTCGGTTTAATCGTATTTTTTACTATTTCCATAGTTATTTCATCCGTATTTAGCATAGATACGGCAAAAATGATGCCAAAATTGAACTTAGGAGGTCGAAATTACGCTATTATGACATTTTCAGACAATTTTAATTATATTTACTATTTTTGGCTAGCTTTTTCCGATTTGGTCCCACTGTGTGGCATTACTTCGTCCGATGCCTGAGCATTGTTGCGCAGTGTGAATGAAGCGCGTACAACGTAGAGAGGCTCGTTTTGTCAATAGAGACTATAAGTTCGACAACAGATGATCAAAAGCCTTGGCTCTCTTGAGGATAGAAGAAATTAGTTATTCCATAATTTTTGAGCAGTGATTTACATGATGAAATACGCGACATCGTGATTCAGCGAACGCAATTTTCGAGGCCAGACGTCGAAAAGATTTATTGTTATCTCTGGTCCCTCTTTCCTTTGGTTAAAAAAGGGTAAAATTGGTTAAGGAGGAATCGCGGAATGAGTTCCTGGAATTAATAATAGATCTAAAACCCTTTTAGGGTCTTTAGGAAGCGACCAGAAGGAGTTTTGGTCATACGTCCAAGAATCTCGAGGAGGTCAAGTCTTCAGTAGCTATAGCCTTGTTAATGAAGAGGGACTAACAGTTAGTGATTCGGTAGGTAAAACGAACTTACTTAATCGACATTACCAGGAAAGCTTTACTTTAGACAATGGACGCACGAACGATTTTTCTATGAGGGTTGTCTCAAAGATGGGGCCGATAGAGTTGTCAGTGGATGGAATAGGAAAGCTGTTGCGAGAGGTTGACAAGAAGAAAGCGCCCGGACCGGAAGGTATACCTTCGCTGGTTATTACAACGCTGGCGGACGAGCTTTCTCCCTTTCTTTTCGCATTTTATAGGAAAACTTTGGATGAAGGCGTTGAACCAACGTCATGGAGAAGAGCGCATATCACCCCAATTCCTAAGAAAGGGCGTTCCTCGAAACCGGAAGACTATCGTCCCATATCCTTAACGTCAATTTTTTGTAAGATAATTGAACATATTATTGCCGGTTCTATAATGCGTTTTCTCGGTGATAAGGGGGCAATTAGTGAATGTCAACACGGTTTTCGTAAGGGTAGGTCATGCGACACCCAGTTAGCCCTTTTTGTGAACGATTTAGTCAAGGCTGCTGATAAGGGTATTAGTACCGATGCCATATTTTTAGATTTTAGAAAAGCTTTTGATAGAGTTTCACATGTAAAAATAATTCATAAATTGATGGCTTATGGGATTAATCAGCAAGTTATTGAATGGATAAAATGTTTTCTAGGAAACAGATCGCAGCGAGTTGTGTTGGACGGAATTTTATCTGATGAGGTTTGCGTCACATCCGGTGTTCCTCAGGGTAGTGTATTAGGTCCTCTTCTGTTCCTAATTTATATCAACGATATGGTGGATAATGTTCGATGTAAGGTTAGGCTATTTGCAGATGATACTGTTATTTATAGAGAGATTGCAAGCGCAGATGACATTGTTTGCTTACAGAACGATCTGAATCTTATTTCAGGTTGGTGCAGGGATTGGCAGTTAGATTTGAACGTAAAGAAGTGCGTAGCCATGAATTTTACACGTTCCACTGATGTTACCCGCATACCGTATAATATTTCAGGATATCCGTTGCAGTTCGTGAAGCATCATAAATATCTTGGTATTACTTTCATTAGTAATTTTTCCTTCAAAGAGCATATTCAAAACGTGGTAGGTAAAGCGAATAGGATGCAAAGTTTAGCTAATAGAATCCTAAGGGGTTGCTCATGGAGAGTAAAAGAAATAGCGTACTTCTCCCTGATTCGACCTCTCCTTGAGTACTGCTGTGCGATTTGGGATCCGCACGAAGTGGGATTAACTTCCAGCCTTGAGATGGTTCAACGTAGGGCAGTTAGATTTGCTATGGGAGATTTCAGATTTGACAGCAGTTTTTCAGCTATGATAGAATCCCTCGGTTGGAATTTGCTTAGTGATAGAAGACATGATTACCGTGGAAAGCTTTTTAATTAATTTATCACTACGGATCTCAGGGAGGAGGTAGTTGATATTGTTATACCAGTTAGTAGCGTACGTGTTCTTCGAGACAAAACGATGAAGCGTTACAGGGAAATAGTTGCCAGGACAGATAGTTATTTCTGGTCATTTTTTCTGCGAAGTATTAGAGAAGTCAACAGCAGTCAAAGGTGGATAGGGTTTTCGGTGTTTTACACCCCCTGCCATTGGCCAGTGGCGGTTTGCAGGGTCTATATGTAAATGTAAAATGTAAATAAATAATAAGATATATGAATAGAAGGCAATATTCATAAATTTTATCATTTGCAGTTATGAATAATTTGCAACGTCGATTCGCAGGGAACAACGTACGACCACTTAAGTTCCTTAATCCGCATGTTATTTCAAAATGATGATGCGACTAAGTGTGCTTTACGATGAAAATATTCAATTTTACATATGTATCCTTCGTGCATGCGTGTGGCAGGGGGTGCACGATTAACAACTGTTCTTCACTAATTACTTAATTCCGCGTCTAGCATTTCGAGTATATATAAAAGTAATTCAACATCACATTTTTTCCACTGGCTATCTTTTGTTTTCGCGCGATTAGAAGGCAGTTCAGCTACTCCATATTATAAGATGGGAGTTCGCTTCGAGAAGGTTATTGAAATCCGACGACTCACCTTGCTTTAATTCTAATATCACAGATGAGGCAAAGCGTTTCCTAAAAATAAATATCATGTGCATTTTATCTTTTGCAAGCTCTATTTCTATCGCAAAATTGAAAGAAAAACACTAATTGGACGGACTTGAGACAAGTTTTACTATGTATATGTCTGGCTTCCATTCAAAATTATGAGAGATTCAAATTGCTATTTGGATAACCTGTCACATTGAATCAAGAGTACGTGAGAGATTCTCTTATTTAAATATATCGTGAAGCTATTAGTGCTGATTTCTATTTTCCCCTCAACGGGCACTTCAGCTATAATATCTGAAAAAGCCCGGTTAAGAGAGTTTTCAGGGAATACCGTGAAATGAGAGAAATAACCAGATTGTTAAAGCCGGTTGCCTTACATAATATTTTACGGCCTGCTTTTCGCACAAAGAGAGACTCTCCTTTTCTGTTTTTTCGATATGTTTACCTCTTAAGAAAGAAGACTATCGAAAGAGGCGAACGATTGGTTAAAGTGGGAAATCCGCCTCTTAAGCGGACCACGTGTTTGGTGTGAAAGGGACTTGAAGACATCTTAAGCGGAATAACGTCTAGAGAAGCGTCTTAGACGAGTGTACAATATATCTGTATAGGAGGCCGTGTCTTTTTGAAGGATTTTCAAATAAAATGATGTACAAGTATCTGGTAATTATGGTAATGTATGAATATATGATTTCTAAATTATGAAAACAACTTATGGGTTTTCCTAAATTAAATATTCATTTGTGCATCTTAATTATTATGCTGCCTTGCAAGTCGCACTTACTATGTGATTCTTCTATTTTTACTTCCCCGTTGAGAATCAACTGGAATCTCCTCCATGTATTTAATAAATTCTAAAATAAAACCTCGCAGAAGCTTACATTTTAAAGCAATAAGGATTATTTAAATTCATAAATATTATAATACATCATCAGCACTAGATGGTGTTTAATTATATATGGTTGCACAGATTGCATTTTTTGCGAGACGAAATAGAATCCTGTTCTTCGATGTGATATCTTATTTTGGATCCTTATAATATCCTCGAGTAACTTAAGGATACTTTTAACGGCAATTTCTGAGTGAAATGGATGACTGTTTCAGGTATGGAAGGTGGGGAGCAGAGGACCACGAGAGGGCGAAAGTCCTTAAGAAGGGAGGCTTCCAGGTCAGTCGATTCTATATATTACTCTTGAATGAACATTTATTATTAATTGGAATATATTTGCAGAGTGTTTGTATCGTCACAACACGGTGGGCTAGAATCGAAAAAAGCTGACCAAAAATACAAAAGTGGTTCTTCTGAGTTTGGACATTGAAATTACGCTTGGCCATTCTTGAATAAATTCAACTTAGTAAGTTATTTACCTTGATTTCGGCGCATTAAAATTATACAGGGGGTCAAATTTGACGATCTTTCGTGAAAAACGTATTCGATTTTTCAATCTCAATCCGATTCATCTGAAGAAAACCATCGGATAAATTATGATGCTATATTATAAATCTGTTCTTCATAATGGTTGATATGAAAGTTGAATATTTGCATACTTCACACCAAAATGGCGGACCCTTATTCTAGAGCAAATTTTCTTCCTGAGGTTCCTCTGATTGCCAGAGAGCGGCGCTTTCCAAATAAATCATCGTCCTCGCAAAATGGTATAAAGTTAGCCATGTTCATCGATTTATATTTGTACTGTTTTTCTCACTTTAGGCAAGAATTTGCTCTAAAATAAGGCTCCGCCATTTTGTAACGAAAAGTATGCAAATGTTCAACTTACGTTCATTAAGTTTTGTTTTCTTCGCGTTCTAATATATTGTACTATATGTTATCGTATCCAGTGTAAGTTTTCAATCATGGCTGTTACTGTATCTGTTTATAAATCAATCAATTTATTTATATATGTTATATGTTTCATGTAATAGTCGTAAAGGTTGTGTCGAAGAGAGTCTTTCCTGACTTAACCTCGCCAAAATATTTCAATCATAATAATTGAACGGCATATATCTAGCATGTCTTTCATGTGATTTTCACAGTATTAATTTACGATTTTAAATCTACATGTGTGTCCGAAAGGCAGATACATTCACTTTGGCGGGAGAAATGAATTGAGAACGTTATAAAGAACGAACTTTCTCTCTCTGAATCGTTCTATACCGATTTGCCATATTGTCGTCAGGCCTTCGACTTCTGACTCCGATGAAGAATTGGACTGGAGTTGGCTGGAGGATGTATCTGAATCGGAAAAGGAGGAGGAAGAGGAACCTCCACCTTTTAGGGCATCCATGAGGAGGATGCGTCCTTTCAGATTGTCCCCGACGGTGGAGGGAGTTCCACCGCCGGCCCCCGACCAACCCGCTGAGGAAGACATACGGTGAGCGCCCCGTGCTTCTGCCCTGACCAAATGACGGCAGTGCTGTCTTTCTAAGGGAAAACAAGACCAAAATAATATTTTGACGGAGATTTCTCTTTTCACTGTCCTCTTGCGGATAAAATCGATTTAAAGGAAACACTGTAGTGCAGAATATATTCGGTATTTTTTAAATTAAAATAGGAGCTGAATTGCCCGTTGTTTCAAAACGGGGAATATAAAAGTGTTAATACCATCGCGGCTTACTTAAACAAAACGAAAGATAGAAAATATAACTTAAGAGACGGTTCGACGAAAAACGCACTTGACAACGACACGTTTACATTTGCCGGATAGAATTGAGAAAATCAATTTCAAGCAACATACTGAAGCATAATTTTATATTGTATTTTTCATATATATATATTTAACCATTATATTTAACGAACCGTATTGAAATTCATTGACGCCCAGATAACTATGCACCCCGGTTGTAAACACATACATACACGATTCATTGAAACGGATATTAAATGTAAGGTAGAATGCAAAATGGCGCTTTCGAATAGAACCAAGGATCATTAGGGAAACGATGCATTACCTATATAAAATGACTTCTGTTCAACTGCCGCACATATACATGCTTTCGGGCTGGACTTCATCCAAATATATAATAGATTTAAAATTGCTTCCATATTGCAAGCTAACTGGGGAATAATAACAAAAACACCCGAATACTTTTTGGATATAATAATGTAGTGTATAGCAAACGCCTGCCCTTTTAAGTTTTTAACCATACGTAGAAGTCCATCGGAAGGGACGTAATTCCGTAATCTGCATTTAATTTTATGATAGAATGCGAATGGCGTCGAACCATAGGGAAACTGCGTTTGCAAAACATATTTATGACTGCTGTTCACATGCCGAGTTCTATCTTCATTGAAAGTGCTTCATAGAAATATTTGCCACCATACGTTTCATACAGGAGAATTAAGACCGCCTGGAGTTGAATCCAGAAAATTTTTGTAAGTAGCGATTGTATGTTTCTAATTGGTAAGGGCATCTTACATCGTATCCAAAGTCCAGTGGGAGTGTCCCGAAATAAGATTCCGTTTTCTTCCCGAGAATTTAGACTAAATTGACCGAATTAATGAAATAAATTTTCCTCCGAAAAACACCTGAAATAATGTAATTTTACGTTACATGGAGGAATAATACCTATATTATTGGCAACTATAATTGTTGAAGGAAATGAAAAAGGAACTCGGCGTTCAATGACTAAGAGGGCAATTCCTCGGAAAAAGAGGCGGTTCAGATGCGCATCGCTTTGTCTCTTAATTATAATTGTGTTAGAGACAAAATAGATGTATTTAACCTTAACATTGTTAAAGAGAGAAGTGAAACTAATATCATCTTAACTTGTTCCTTCCCTCCTTTTTCCGTATAATATTTAATTGGATAATATAATTATATCTATTAATGTACCAAATGTATACCTTTCTTTGTAAAGGCGTGTAAAATTGTGAGAATTTTATGCCTTCTTTTACTTATCTATGTTTATAATTATTGCATGTAAAATGCAAGTGGGTATATGTCCTAAATAAAGTTCAAGAAATTAAGAAATCATTCCGGAACTTCCACTATGCTGTACTAGTGTATGAACGAAGATGATCAAATATACTTATTATGTCGGTGTTCAAGCAAAAAAGATGATTTTATGAGTGTCTTTAACGGTAAAGTGAAATTGGTTGTCCACCGTGCGATGTTTCGAGCAGCGTTCATAATCATAATAGCGGAAGTCGTCTGTGAGGCAGAAAGGTGGATTTATACGGAGCGTATCCGTATCGTTTTCCGTCAGACAAAGATGAGAGCGTTTATACTAACGTAACGTGTACGACGCGGCGCAGATCTGCTCTCGGAGGTTTTCTTTCTCACGATCAATGTCCGAGAGAGCACAGAAGTGCTACCGAACAATTTTAGTAACAATAAAAGATGTTTAAACGTTTGTCTTTAAAAGATTTATGCGTTTTTAAGCCGTTTTATTAGACGAAGACGAAAAGCAAGAAAAACGCAAACTACATCGTCGTTTTAGTGTGCATAAAAGTTTAAAACGAAGAAAAACAGATTTTTTTTAGCTTCAATTGGTTTTTATTTATTCATTTCTCTCGAGATTAGATGCGCACAACTCAATTCCAGTGACGAAACTGAACGGACTTACTTCATAATTTATAAGACTATTTAATAATTAGAATACGGGGCGTCATGGATCACGTGTTCCGACACGTAGCGTATCAGGCAAAACATTCTTTCTATGAATGTCGGCCCGTCGCCGCTCCGTGTCTGTGCGGAAACGCTACGTATAGTATATACGTATGTACATTGTAGTTCAACTCGCCGTGAGAAAGTTTCTCTGAACGGAAACGATACGGATACGCTCCGTGTCTGAACGGAAAGTGTAAATCCACCTTATCTCGTTTTAAAGTTTCCTTCAATCGCCCTAGAATTAAAAGTTGCGATTTTGAAGTACATACATTTATTTCATTTCTTTTATAATTCCAAAATATTTTTGAAATTAAATTAAATGAAAATGAATAACTAATTTTGTTCTTTTATAATCGTCAAAGTTCTAAATAATTTCATAAGTCATTTAACGAATCCATGTAAAAGAAAATAGAAAATTTCATAAAGGAAGACAGCCATTTCGTTTCCTATTGGCCTACAGCGAAAAAAGTTATTAATATAGAGCGTATTTTTAGTAAGAAAATGTTATAAAACATGGTAACGTCAAAGGAAAAGATATTTTCGACAATAATGAGGTATGAAAATGAAAGGTGCCCTCTTTGCATATTAATTGAGTAGAACGAAGACTGACCGTTTTGTTTGGGCTCTGCAAACGCCCCAACGAATTCCTTCCATTCTCGGGCAATAGACTGCCCGTGGGCAAATGACCTCTAGAGTGAGCGAAAATGGCACCCACGGGATCCGCTGAATGGTGGATGCATTGACGGAATTCCGACCACATTGCACGAATAATCGCTATGTTGGCCATATGGAGCCGAACTCAATGCTTCTGGAACACCATGACTGTCAGTTAAAACACATTAATGAATATGAGAAACACAGTTTTGACATGTTTTTAAATGTTCAAACATAAAGTCCAGTATTTATTCTTTCATGTGTATATTTCAAATTTTCTACCTGAGCTGGTATTCTCATAAACACATAGTTGCCAAGAATCATTCCCAACCTCGTATATGTTTTTAATTTTTGCATTCCCGTTGTAACCAATCAGGTGTCGCTTCCCCCTTCCCTTTGTCTCCTAATTGGTTCACACTGTAACCAATTATGACATGCTAAAGAAAGGTTCTCCACGTTAAGTGCCTATCTCTATTCATGTCAAGGTGGATTTATACTGTCCGTTCAGACACGGAGTGTATCCGTATCGTTTTCCGTCAGACAAAGATGAGAGCGTTTATACTAACGTAACGTGTACGACGCGGCGCAGATCTGCTCTCGGAGGTTTTTTCTCACAATCAGTATGCGAGAGAGCACAGAAGTGCTTCCGAACAATTTTAGTAACAATAAAAGATGTTTAAACGTTTGTCTTTAAAAGATTTATGCGTTTTTAAGCCGTTTTATTAGACGAAGACGAAAAGCAAGAAAAACGCAAACTACATCGTCGTTTTAGTGTGCATAAAAGTTTAAAACGAAGAAAAACAGATTTTTTTAGCTTCAATTGGTTTTTATTTATTCATTTCTCTCGAGATTAGATGCGCACAACTCAATTCCAGTGACGAAACTGAACGGACTTACTTCATAATTTATAAGACTATTTAATAATTAGAATACGGGGCGTCATGGATCACGTGTTCCGACACGTAGCGTATCAGGCAAAACATTCTTTCTATGAATGTCGGCCCGTCGCCGCTCCGTGTCTGTGCGGAAACGCTACGTATCTATTATATATAGCTAACTCTCCGGATATACCTATATCTATTATATATAGCTAACTCTCCGGATATACCTATATATCTATTATATATAGCTAACTCTCCGGATATACCTATATATATATATATACCTATATATTTATAGGGGATACGAATTCTGACCATGTTCCACAAGCGCCATCGACGTCAGATTTTCTCGACGTACTGGCCCTACACTCTAGATGCCAGAATAATGCAGACTTCGACGCTAGCTATCATGGGTTCGATGCCAGAAATTCCCAAAAAATCGCAATTTTCCCATAAGAATGCATTGCGCGGATTTTTGAAAATTATTTTGAGGCACTTATCGTTAAGATAGAGTAACCAAAATTTCGGAGGTTGAAGTTGAGGTAGTCTTCTATGCTTCTCATGGAAAAAATGTAGCCAAATGACAGTGAGTTCGACGCCAGGTGGATGCAAAATTCTTCCATAAGAAATGCATTGGACGATTTTTAAAAAATGGCTTCCCGATAAGCTGGAAAGATAAAACCCGGAATGGTGACAGAGGCGTGGGACCTTCCCGATAAGATATTGAATCGAAACTTTGGAACAAGTAAGGATGGCACTTATCTAATATTATTTTGCTGTCTTCTCTCACGATCGGGTTCTTAGTTCGTCGCCAGGCGGTCTTTGGCGCGAAGTTTTAAATTTGAACTGAGGCAGTACTTGGTATGATACTGTATTCAACGGATAGCTTGCAGTATGCAAGCAACTTTTACTCGTATATATATATAGATATAGGGGATACGAATTCTGACCATGTTCCACGAGCGCCGTCGACGTCAGATTTTTTCGACGTAATGGCCCTACACTCTAGATGCCAGAATAATGCAGACTTCGACGCTAGCTATCATGGGTTCGATACCAGAAATTCCCAAAAATCGCAATTTTCCCATAAGAATGCATTGCGCGGATTTTTGAAAATTATTTTGAGGCACTTATCGTTAAGATAGAGGAACCAAAATCTCGGAGGTTAACGTTGAGGTAGTCTTCTATATTACGAATGGAAGAAATGTTGCCAATTGACCGTGAGATCGACTCCAGGTGGGTCCGAAATTCTTCCATAAGAAATGCATTGCTGCAATTTTTGAAAATTTTTTTCAATGCTTTCCCGATAAGCTGGAAAGATCAAACCCCGTGTGGCGACGGAGCAGTTTGAATATATTCTTCCATGAATTTAACAGTTCTTCTAGTGGTCCTTGGTTCGATGCAAGAGGGTCATTCCGATTCCACCATGCATTTCAAAGGGGGAAAACGGAATCTTATTTTAGGACCTTCCCGATAAGATATTGGATCGAAACTTTGGAGCAAGTCATAATGGCACTTATCTAATATTAATTCGCTATTTTATCTCACAGAAGGGTCCTGAGTTCGACGCTAGGCGGTCATTTGCGCGAATTTTTGCAATCTGTTTTGAGACCGTTCTCGATGCGATAGAGCAATCAAAATCACGGTGTTTTTAGATGAGACGGTTTTCCATAGTACTAAAGGAAGAAATGTTACCAAATGTCCGTGTGTTCGATGCCAGGTGGTTCCGAAATGCTTCCGTAAGAAATGCATTGCTGCAATTTTTGAAATTTTTTTTCGATGCCTTACCGATAAGCTGGAAAGATAAAACCCGGAATGGTGACAGAGTCGTTTGATAGCATTCTTTCTTGAATTTCACCGTTCGTCTAGTGGTCCTTGGTTCGATGCAAGAGTGTCATTCCGATTCTACCATGCATTTCAAACGGGAATAACGGATCTTATTTTAGGACCTTCCCGATAAGATACTGAATTGAAACTTTGAAACACGTCAGAGTGGCACTTCTCTAACATTCATATGCCATTGTCTCTCACGAACGGGTCCTTTGTTCGATGCCAGGCGGTCATTTACGCAAATTTTTTAAAATTGTTTTGAGGCCTTTCTCTATGCAGGAGACTATTCAAAATCTCAGCGTTTCCGCTTGAAGTAGTTTTCTATAGAACCAGTGGAAGAAAGGTAGCATATGACCGTGAGTTCGATGCCAGATGGATGAAAATTTCTAACGTAAGAAATGTATTGCGGCAATTTTTAAGAATTTTGCTGGATAAGCTTCGAAGATGACACCCGTAAGGGGAACATATTGTGAATGTTTACCAATTAGCTTGCAGTATGCAAGCAACTTTTACTCGTATCTATTGTATATAGCTAACTCTCCGGATATACCTATATATATATTTATAGGGGATACGAATTCTGACCATGTTCCACAAGCGCCGTCGACGTCAGATTTTTTCGACGTACTGGCCCCACACTCTAGATGCCAGAATAATTCAGACATCGACGCTAGCTATCATGGGTTCGATACCAGAATGTCCCAAAAATCGCAATTTTCCCATAAGAATGCATTGCGTGGATTTTTGAAAATTATTTTGAGGCACTTATCGTTAAGATAGAGGAACCAAAATCTCGAAGATTGAAGCTGAGGTAGTCTTCTACGGTTCTTATGGAAGAAACGTAGCCAAATGACCGTGAGTTCGACTCCAGGTGGGTCCGAAATTCTTCCATAAGAAATGCATTGCTGCAATTTTTGAAAATTTTTTTCAATGCCTTCCCGATAAGCTGGAAAGATAAAACCCGGAATGGTGACGGAGGCGTTTGAAAGCATTCTATCATCAGGTTTACCATTTCTCTAGTGGTCCTTGGTTCGATGCAAGAGGGTCATTCCGATTCCACCATGCATTTCAAACGGGGAAAACGGATTCTTATTTTAGAACCTTCCCGATAAGATATTAGATCGAAACTTTGGAACAAGTAATAATGGCACTTATCTAATATTAATTCGCTATTTTCTCTCACAGAAGGGTCCTGAGTTCGACGCTAGGCGGTCATTTGCGCGAATTTTTGCAATCTGTTTTGAGACCGTTCTCGATGCGATAGAGCAATCAAAATTACGGTGTTTGCAGATGAGATGGTCTTTCATAGTACCAAAGGAAGAAATGCTAGCAAATGACCGTGTGTTCGACGCCAGGTGGGTTCGAAATGCTTCCGTAAGAAATGCATTGGTGTATTCTTGGACGATTTTTTTAAATGCCTTTCCGATAAGCTGGAAAGAAAATACCCGGAATGGTGACAGAGGCCTTTGAGAACATTCTTTCATGACGTCCACTGTTTCTCTAGTGGTTCTTGGTTCGATGCAAAAGTGTCGTTCCGATTCTACCATGCATTTTAAACGGGAATATCGGATCTTATTTTAGGACCTTCCCGATAAGATACTGAATTGAAACTTTGAAACACGTCAGAGTGGCACTTCTCTAACATTCGTATGCCATTGTCTTTCACGAACGGGTCCTGTGTTCGACGCCAGGCGGTCATTTACGCAAATTTTTTAAAATTGTTTTGAGGCGTTTCTCTTTGCAGGAGACTATTCAAAATTACAGCGTTTGCGTTTGAAGTAGTTTTCTATAGAACCAGTGGAAGAAAGATTGCATATGACCGTGAGATCGATGCCAGATGGATGAAAATTTCTAACGTAAGAAGTGCATTGCGGCAATTTTTGAGAATTTTGCTTGATAAGCTTCGAAGATGATACCCATAAGGGGAACTTATAGTAAATTTTTACCAATTAGCTTGCAGTATGCAAGCAACTTTTACTCGTAGTATATACGTATGTACATTGTAGTTCAACTCGCCGTGAGAAAGTTTCTCTGAACGGAAACGATACGGATACGCTCCGTGTCTGAACGGAAAGTGTAAATCCACCTTCAGTCGTATATAGATTGATTCCCTAACCAATCTATCCCAGAATTTGGGAACATCGCTGAATACTTTCGAGTCATGTTTGGAAGTTTATTTTGTTTCCATTGGTCATCAGATTTTAGTATAATGCCTTCCGGTCCCGATGGATCTTCCTCACCAGCGACCGAATATTGCACTCCATTGTCATATAGCGCCATTTTGACGCGCCTTATGGAAGTGAAACGAGGTAATTTAGGGAAAATGTGCAGTTTTATCTTACCCGAGTTGTGAATTCTCCTGACATCAACAAAATCTCTTCAAAGAATGAAGTTAGAATAAGGTTGAAATTTAACTACATAGAAATGACATAGATGCAATTTATTCAAGAACCTAAAAAAACCAACGCTGTAAATTGCCAAAGTGCAATCATCCGAGAACCCAATAGAAGAAAATTTTTGAATGTTTTATCTTAGTTCTCGCAATTGCAAATAGTATAAGTTATTTGATGACCAAAATAATAATGTATTCAATTTCCCTTCCCTTTGGTACGTGTATCGATTTTGAACAGCCATTTTTCCTGGTTTAATTTTTAGAAAGAAATAAAACCTGGAATCGATAAAACTGAACGTTAATGTAATTTTTTCTGTAAACGTATCATCTTGAAGAATGTACTGTTAGGCAAGTGTAATGAAAGAGTGATTTAATTAACAGGAGTGAAGAGAGTAGCAGTGAACCAGGGGAAGAGTGGCCTCACAGTTTGAGCTCTATGTTTGCTTGTTTGGGATGCACCGTTGGCCTCTTCAATATCAGCAGATTTGCACTTCTCAGCGTACACTTTGGTGGTAAATATAGCAATTCCCAGAAACAAGTGATTAAAATTTATGTCTATTTTTTGGGAAAGCTTTGCTTCATATGGGCTTGAACAGGAGATATTTTATATAGGATATATATATATATATATATATATATATATATATATATATATATATATATATATATATATATATATATAAATGAGGCATGTATGTGGAATTATAATTACATGCAAGTTTCTAATTTTTACAAGTACTAGTTCTCAAGTTTAACATTACCAGACTCAGTATTACAATATAGAATCTATGAGCTGCCCATATTTTCCCATTGGGAAGCAAAATTCGATGAAAGTATTTATAATTCTTAATTTCTCACCGAAACGAAAGATAGCCAGTGTAAGAGGTGAGATATTGAATTACGATATTATTTACTTGAAATGTTACTTTGATTTGCAGTATTATCCAATTAGGGAAGAAGAGTCTTGGTTCATGCACCCTTCCACAGTCTGAAAGGCAGCTCAAACGATACAGATGTAAATTAAAATTTTTTCAATCTAAGGATCACTTAGTAGCTTCATCATATTGAAATAAAGATAGCAAAATTGAGCTTATTAACAAGCTTTCCCTAGGTAGTCATATGTTATTCCCTGCTAATTAACGCTGCAAAAGAAATTAGGCATGTAGCCGAGAAAAATAAAATTTACATGTATCTGAGCAATCTGGGTTTGACTCCAACAAAATTAGCAAATAAAAATATGACAGTAATTCCTTCTTGGTTTCAGAGAATGAGCATTCAAAACGTGCAAGAAATCGGGAAAATTGTTAATGCATAAATCCACAAACACACAGAATTTCTTTTTTATACACATAAAGATAATACTATTTTTCATAAAAATTTCTTGTATTCTTAGTAGCCATTCTCAAAACCCTAAAAATGCTTTTTTATGTTGATAAATGCAGCATTCATGGAAGCATGACATTTTAAATTCCGTTTTCCGTCATGTTTCAAAAGTTTCCCTAGATTTTGTCAATATATTACAATCATGACCACAATGAGACATTAGGAAGCTGTTTTCCTTTGCCTTTTAGAATAGATTCAGGAATTAGATCGGGTTGTTTTATTTCTTTTCCTTATGTAAAGTAGTGCCTAAATATATGACTTAATTTTTTGCCCAAGAAGGCTCTAAGAGCTTAAGGAAATGTAAATTTTTACAGAATTAAGACAAAAGTCTTTAATTTTTCCCACAGATAAGAAATAATCACTCATCAGTGACTCCTATTGAACGAAAGTTGAAATCTTGCTGGTAAAATTACTTTATATAATTGTTTTTTCTTGTCTATAATTCTTTCTATCAGATGCTGGCACTACTATAGAAGTTAACACTTTGGCCGAATTAGAACTCAAACACTTAGAGCAAACAATTTATATTTGGATAGAAATGTTTGAAATAAATCACAATAAAGTAATGTTTTCTTCTATTGTAAAGCTGTTTAAAATCTAAATTCCACAAAATTTGATGGAGTTAATTTTCTGTAATCATACTGTTTAATTAGAATAATGCATTAGATAATGAAATTAAAAATACGTCCACTTACATTACTCTTTGTATAATTACTATCACATTTGATTTGATTTATCTGTGCACATAAACAGGACCTTTTTTGTCCTCATTTTAATGCTATTATTTGGCATCAATACATGTTTGAGACTCTTAAGTAGATTTCATAATTGAGACATGATAGACAGAGTTGAAAAAGGAGATTTCAAGAAGAGAGCGGGAAAACATTTTCCTAAAGAAAAACATCTTGTTGATTTGATGTTTCTACACTTTTATGTATTGCTTTTACTCACACTCTTTATTTGATCTTAAATTAAGATTAAAGGTATATGATATAAGCATATGATAAATAAAAGAAGTATATGATGCGACCATTAAAATATATTGTACAAATACACAAATACTGCATACATCTCTTTGGCAGTTATTTTATTTGTAAGGTTATGAATGTCACGTACCGTTTTACCTGAGGCAGTAATGTTACGTTCTTTCTATGCTGCATCAGAGCCATTCTGTTTTTGTTGACTGCTGCATTATTAAACTATTGCCCTTGTGTTCACTCCTGGAATCCTTTAAATAATGTTTCAAGATCGACTACTAAATCAAGAAAAGATGAAATTGGAATGCAAAGTCAGATGTGCAACCATTTAGCTCACTTCTGAAACAATGGTGAATGACTGATGTCAATGACACAAGCAAAAAGGAAGCAAGAGAGATTTGAAACCAGTATTATTCCTGTTGCTTTTGAGATGTTAAAGAAGGTAATAGCAGAGCATATGAAGAAGGACATAGAATGGAAGCTCAGTTGCCGAATTTATCAATGTACAATAGCCTCCTTAATGCTGCATGAAGAAACTGAAGAATTCATGATCGAGAAAGGATGCTTTTATAAGTTCAGGAGAAGTGATAAATGGAGCAGCCACTGTTCAACATCAGTAAGATATAGGGGGTGGTTCAGAAGCAAATTTTCACATACAAATGCATCACATGCAAATGATTTTAATGGTATTTCCAATAATTATTATGAAAGATGAATACTCTTATATAGGGGTATGAATTAAGTAGTATATTCTATGAAAATATGATGTAGTCTTATCCTATGTTGAGTTCTATTTGAAGGGAAAAACAAGTTCCCATGAACACATGATGCATTTGAATATTTGGAAAAATTGTAGAATATTATTGAAACTCAGTCTTGTTGAAGCCCCCAAAGGACCTAAGCCTTATAAATCCATGGCTTTGAGGAAAGCTAAGGATTAACTCAATGAAGAAGAGAAATAAGCATGGCCATAGCACATTCAGAATAAGTCAAAAATGCTTAAGATGGTGTGGGATTTGTAAGAAGAACCCTTTGAACATATTTAAGCTATTCCCATAGAGAAATAAAGGAGGATCATCCCTAATGATCATGGGTCCAAAAGAAATTGAAGAAATGCTTACCCAATATATTTTCACTTAATTTCACAATACATTTAATTTACATATATATATAGGAAAACACAGTAGAAAACAAATTGGAAGGCTTTTACGCTTTTTAATTTTCAAGTAAATGCTTCTCAGCTTAAAACCAAAAAGGAATCTTCTTCAGTTTGCTTCACTTGCCACAGCTGAAGATAGAATATTAGTCCAGAATATTAGAATAGAGATTGCAAAGTTTTGTTGTTGACTGTATTACATTTTAAGAATGGTCTGCTTCTACCCAAAGAGAGTGCCTTCCTTTGTTTCTTTATTCTGATTATTTTACACTCTTCATTGAAGCAATTTTTACCATATAGAATATTAGAGAAGAGTAATGTAAACAATTTTTTTTCTAAGACCAAGGAGGCTGCAAAAATGAAAAATTTCTGTTTAAGCTAACAATAGAGCACTTCAAGCTATATTTTTACCACGTGTCAATGGAAGGAGACTTATGAAGCGGTTAAACAGATTTTACTCGGGTAATGCCTACTAATCGCTAAAATATTGTCTCTATCAAGACATGCTCCAATTCAATTCTAATTAATGTCCAATTTATATTAATTCTTTTCAAATCATCATTTATCTGATTCCCACAATCATTCTTATCCTAGTTGTATGGATGTGGAATTTCCATTGCAGAGCTCTTTCTCACCCACTCCCACTTATTGATTTTGTTCTTCAAGGAGCAGCCTTTTCTTTATTTATTAAATTATATGCATAATTTTGTTAATATATATGTTGTAATAAGTGTTTCCTAAAAATTTTTCTTTAGTTTTTATTTCAATATATTTGGGCATCCGATATTCCGCTTTTTGCTTTAAGGGCACAAATAAGCAAACACCAATTCTCTTTGTTAAATAATAAAGTTAAGTATATGAATTTTCTTTTGATTGAAATTAATTTATATTTCCTCTGTTTCAGCAAATTTCATCATTCAGTTTGTGATTCTGTCATTGTTCTTTGGTCTGCCGCTCTATTCATTTCATGTATCCATTGGCCAATATTTGGGATCAGGAGTTATTGATATGTGGAAGATATCACCTGTTTTTCAGGTAATTCAGTGTGTTCATGCGATATTCTTCATGTGTTACAATTTTCTGCATCAAGAGTTTGCTCAAATGTGAAAAAGTTGACAACAGAACTATTGGTACTAACAAATTTCAACACTTTTTTAACCATTATCAATTTCTGGTTGATTAACTGCTGTAAGAAATGCATGGAATACATATTACTTGTAGCCAGAGTTGATATTTTTATAGCTTTTTATAAATCCAATAACATTCTCTTCTGTATGCATTCCTTTTCATAAAAAATGTCTTTTCATCTATCAAGATATTGGGTTTGATGTATAAGAGACTTTTCTCTGTCTCAGCTTGAATTAAAAATATTTATTATTATATTTTTTTGGGTATCTACTGATTTTTATTTTAAAAAGTTAAAGAGATGTTTCTAAAAGAGCACTGTTAATGGCAGTTGTTAGTCCTGTGTGACCACAATTTAATTGATGATTTAAAATCCAAGAGATTAGCTTGTACTTACAGCAAACAAGAAACACCTTTTATTTGCATTGGTGGAAAGTAATTACTCTTATTTTCAAAACACTTAGTCTCCTCTTCTGCTGATTGATAGAACATTCAATGGCTGATGTTAAATACACTTTATATAATGTTTCCATTCATTATAAATCTGCATTAAAAGTTGCTAGCCTTTTTAGAAATTTATTCTTCAAATACCCTCCAATAAAACCCTGACAATGATAGATAATAATAATAATTTCTTTAATGGAAACAGGAATTACATTACCCAATTACATCCATTTTAATAATTATGGACAAACACACGACCATTCCCTAACCAGAAAAATCTGGCTATCCAGGATTCAAACCTGGCACCTTGGTGTTGGAGCAATAGCATGCTAACCACTTTGCCACCGGTATTAATTAACTTTATTTTGGTCCTCTTATATTTTATATTCAATAGTGTTAGAAATAGAGAATTAAAAAAGGATATAGGAAGCTTTCGTGAGTGAGAATTACATATTAATATTAGATAAGAGCCATTCTCACCTCTTCCAAAGTTTCAAATCAATAACAAATGAAAAGTCGAACTTTTACCAACCACAAATAATTTTATTCATAAAATATTCATATTATTCATAAAATTATTTGTGGTTGGTAAAAGTTCGACTTTTCATTTGTTCCTGATGGCGACTTACCACGAAGTCACGGCCGAAGCTGTTGATTCTATTTCAAATCAATATCTTATCGGGAACGTCCTAAAGTAAGATTCCTTTATCCCCATTTGAAGTGCATGGTAGAATCGAAAGAACGCTCTTGCATCGAACAAAGGACCATTAGAGAAACGGTGAACTGCGTGAAAGAATGGTTTTAATCACCTCTGTTATCATTCCGGTTATTATCTTCCCAGCTTAAGGGGAAGGTATTAAAAGAAATTGTCAAAAATTGCAGCAATGCATTTCTTACGGAAGCATTTCGGACCCACCTGGCGTCGAACACACGGTCATTTGCTAGCATTTCATCCTTTGGTACTATGAAAGACCATCTCATCTGCAAACACCGTAATTTTGATTGCTCTATCGCATCGAGAACGGTCTCAAAACAGATTGCAAAAATTCGCGCAAATGACCGCCTAGCGTCGAACTCAGGACCCTTCTGTGAGAGAAAATAGCGAATTAATATTAGATAAGTGCCATTATTACTTGTTCCAAAGTTTCGATCTAATATCTTATCGGGAAGGTTCTAAAATAAGAATCCGTTTTCCCCGTTTGAAATGCATGGTGGAATCGGAATGACCCTCTTGCATCGAACCAAGGACCACTGGAGAAACAGTGAACCTCATGAAAGAATGTTTACAAACGCCTCTGTCACCATTGCACCCTTTAGATGCCAGAATAATTTAGACATCGACGCTAGCTATCATGGGTTCGATACCAGAATGTCCCAAAAATCGGAATCTTCCCATAAGAATGCATTGCCCGGATATTTGAAAATTATTTGTAGGCACTTATCAGTAAGATAGAGGAACCTTAAGCTTGAAGGTTGGAGTTGAGCTACTCTTCTGTGGTACCAATGGTAGAAATGTTACAAAATGACCATGGGTTCGATGCCAGGTGGGGCAAAATTCTTCGGTATATGTTGAGATATCTTTAATCTCTCTATGGTTTAATTTATTGACTGATTAATCGTGTGTTTTTGATTGACCAGGGAATAGGTATCGCCCTGTTGACTTCGCAGGCTCTTTTGGGCATCTATAGCATTGTGGGAATCTCTTGGATGTTTGTCTACTTGCGGGACTCTTTCATCACCAACAATGATCTGTATAGGTGGGCTCAGCCTCTCGATATCCATACAGAAGGTAATCTATCATTTTTTTCTACTCATCACTTCTTCTCATTCTAGTCTCTTCTCATGTATTCTTCTGTATTCTCAGCAAATGAACCTGTTGCTCACAACTCAACCTACAAAATAGAAGAAACTGTCCCTGACTATTTCAGGTGAGTTTTTTTCCATGTTCTTATGCAATTTGGGCACAAACCCCATTGGTTTTCAATATTTATTAATATATCCATCCGATAACTAATCAACAAAATGTACAAACATTGCAAGAATAACATATATCATAGTTTTAATAAAAAAAGCCATTTTCATCACAAAATTCAATGAATGAAAGGTAGAGCCTTGCTTTTGGGAAATTGAAAATCTTTCAGGTCCCTGGGTTTGATCCTGCATCTTATGGAAATAGTATTCTATCATGTTGATATAAAACTCTGTGCAAAATATATTTACCTCCTTATTGGGGGCAGTTAGTATTTATAATAAATTAATATTGATGTTATGTCTGTCTCTTCCATAATAAATACCCTCTTTTCCATTTTATTGCAGCTATTCTCTTATAAAATTTAATTAGAAGTCATGGTTAGATGAACAGGTGTCACCATAAAGGATAAATAATAAAATATATAATGATGGGATTCTTGGTTGTGTCATTAGTAAAAATTTTCATGAAATACATTGATATAATGTGAAATTTCTCATTTTGGAGAAACCTCCTCAACAAATAACATATTTACATGAAAATAAGATGCCATCAAATGCAGTGTGCACCCCAAAATTCATGCATCAGAAATTGAAAAATCATTTGCCTGCAAATCTAATACATAATTAACACATGCAGTCATATCATTTGCTGTACCATATATTTGCATATGAAACACCAGTAGTTATTCATGCCAAAACTTCTATCTTGTGTGTGAAATTTATAGAAATTAATTAGATGAATGCTCACTTAAGTGCGCACACTAACCAGTTACTGATTAACCAATATTTACATGCATTACATCAATATTTATACAAATCATTATATTATATCATCAATATTACTTACATGCACACTTTCACCAATTTAAAATTCGTCAATAATAAATTTGTTGTGCTTGCCTGACTTCAATCAAAAACCATAGGCTGACTTTTTTGTCTTGAGTATTTGGGGGTTCAAGGTAAAGTATAAATGTGTGGCATGTAAGCAGGGTGAGCCATGCATGAGTGCCAGAAGCCTTCGATTCTCATGCACACCCCAATTTTTGAGCCAAAAAAGCACCAGAAAAGGTGTGTTTTATTTACAAGTAACTATTGTATTACGTACAATACTTAAAAATGTTGGAAAAATAGTTTATAAACAAATCAAAGTATATCTTGAAAAAAAAAATAAAAAGTTTGGTGCAATATCAATCAGGTATCAGGACTGGTTATAGCTGTGAGACAGAGTATATTAAATGAGTAGAAGGATTTCCTGGAGAAAGTAAAGATGATTTTTGCTGTTTTCTTGGATCTAGAAAGAGATTTTGAGACATTAAATAGAGATAGACTTATATATAAGCTACTGAAATGCGGTTTTGGTCAAGAATAAAACATTTCTTGACTTTTTGATTTTTTTCCAAGACTTGGATCAGCTTGTAGGGTATGATCGAGGGTGTGAGCATTACTTTTGGTTATTTCATCTAAAAGAGCAATTAAACAATTGTTCTATCGAAATTTCAGTGGCATAGTCCTTCAGCGGCACAATCTTTCAACCTCTGAGAGTCACTTTGGCCGCTTCAAATTTCAACTGGTGTTCAACTTGGCTGTTGTTTGGATGATCATTTTCGTTTGTCTTTGTAAAGGTGGGTGTGGTTGCTCAATGAATCATTTTATTTAGCCTTTATTAGGCCATCTAACACAATGAATAATTTCCACAGGCCTCAAATCGTATGGGAAGGTGGTGTATGTGTTCATGCCACTCGGTTTCATCGGCCTCACAGTGCTCACCATCAAAATGGTCGGCATCACTCCATCTGGATACATATTCCACGAAACGGTCTGGAGTGAGTTCTTTCTCAACAGCAAGGTGAGATTACATGGATTGGCTTTGAATTTAGTAAAAGGAAAGTGAAGTATGGCTATTTGATGATTTCATACTCAATATAGCACATTAATAACTATTTCGCCATTACCAAATTAAAATTTGTCATTCTGGAGTGATGGTGATAGACTAAATCACTGTTTCACTTTGGTGGGTTTGGGGCCAACAATCCAATATGACTAAATCCACAACAGCATTGTATCACACACCAGTTGGTTACAGTTGCAAAACATTGCTTCTCAGGTAGTGATGTTCAGTAAAGTTGTTGCAGGAATTTTTGCTGCCACTGTATATTCCTTTTTTCTTTTGTTTAGTAGAATGAAGCAAAGAGTTGAAGACACTGGTAGGTGCACAATATTTTAAAATATTGCCACTAATGTAAACATTTGAATGACATTTCACATTTAAAACACTGTCGAGCACTTTTAACAATACATTTACGAAGAAATTATCTGCAACTTCAAACTTGTTGCTCCTTGCTGCAGACATTTTCAACAAGAATATTGGATCACTGAAATGCTTTCATGTGCCACTATATTTTATTTTTCATTATGAATAAATCATTTTTAATGATACAATTTCAATTGTATAGATAAACAACTTATAAATTGAATGAATTGTAAATTATTTTGCCATTATTGCAGTTGAAGAGTTCCCTGTTTACCCATCAAACACTTTCTTTTAATGCTTTCATTGTATTCATCAAACTTTTTTCATTCAATGAACTTGTTTACTAGTGACATATACACTTACTCCATTATTCTTTCTTAAATTTTAAAGTTAATCAAATTCAAGGAAACTTCTTCAGCTGTACACTATTTCAATCTTTCTGTAAAGTTTCTTAAATTTCATCATATCTTTTGTAAGCAGTTTTATTGGAAGATCTGCTAATGATTCCATGGATTTGTCAATGTATGGTACTCATGCTTCATGTAGAATACATGCCCATGGATCACTCGATTGCTTTACCACAGCAAGAATAGAATAAAACAACTATTGAATCATTAGAGGATTTCCTTGAATTGTTAGGAATGATGAATAGACTTATTCATTAGCATTAATTATGTAGTTATCCTATAAACATATTATTTAGACCTACTCTTTGTAAAATTCTTTCCTGAAGCAAAAAACAAGTACCCATAAACACATCTTTAAATACTTGGAAATAATTGCAGTATATTGTTGAGATTTTGTAAACACAGTGCACTCAAAATGGCCTTCATTTAATTGTGGCTAATTATAAATCCACGAGAAAGATGTATCTTGAGAAAGATAGTTTAATAACAGTGTTTGTTTTGCCATCCAGAGTTGGGTTGCTGCAGCTGTGGAGGCTTTCTTCACTTGGGGTCTTCTAGGGGCTTGTGCCATGCAGCTCACTTCCCACAATGGCCTCAACAAGAAGCAGAGTTTGCTTCACAGAGACACCATGTTGGTCGCTTGTATCACTTTGCTCATCCTCCTGCTATCTGCTTTCCTTGCCAATGCCTGCATCCGCATGCTCAGGATTCAAGGCAACTATGAATATATGCCCAGTTCCTTTGGTGAGCACTCATTTAACAAATCCTCAAAGATTTTCCAATTCTTTCAGACCTGATATAGATAAATAACCATTACATGTACAAGAACATATTTTCTTCACATACCTGAAGATCGTTGATGAAACATGTCAAATGAAAATTCTACTGTGGAAGTTTTTTCCTTGTAAGATAATTGCTATAAAATTCCACAAAGTCAAGATGGACCATATTAATTTAACGAATTTTGTAGCCAATTCTTGGTCTGAAAGAGTTAAGGACTTTTGCACTTTTCTGACGTTAAATAAGAACAGAGATATATAGAAAAAAACTTGGGATATTATGGAATACAATTTACATATGAATCAATACCATGGCCAGATCTTATTTAAAACTCAAAACTGAATGCCATATCAAAAAATCAGCTATCTGTCATTCGATATTTACAATAAAAATTATTTTATGAAATTTTATGATGTGCAAATAAATTTATATGCCTTATGCAAAATATACCTCATAATGACAGTCATCCTTGGTATGATCAATACCTACACATTTGATTGCTATAAAGTGGTTAATCAGGGTTTAAGTGGAGTCTTCATCTGTTTTCAGAGAAAATGTCATCGTACGGTTTCCTCTGGCCTTTGGAGTCTCCCCTACCTGAAGAGTCGGTGGTAGCATCTCGTTACATGACGCATGTTCTGTTGGCAATGGGGGAGCAAGTAGCCATTCCATGGGGCCCAATCCACTTTGGATGGACTCAAAGTGGAGAGTTGGAATTGCTGGGTGACACAACACCTTCTGGACGAAGCGGATACCAAAGCCTTCGATTGGCCACCGAAATAGTGCCATCGGCATTAGCTGTGCTCAGAACAGTGTCACCCTTCTGGGCAATCCTCTTCTACTTCACTCTCATCGTGTTTGGAGTAGCTCAGCAGGTCAATTAAAACATATTCTAATAATTACTAATTAATATTATATGCATGTTAAGCTCCCGCTTAATATGCAGTTTTTGTCCTGTGCCTTTCTCACAAAACACTATAAAAATACTACTTAAATCTTTTCCAGTCTCCAGATGCACTGCAATCCTATGTCTGGATAATTCCTTGTGAATTGGTCCTCAATGTAAAAGTTGCTTGCCCCACAAAGCTAAAAGAACAGAATAGAATTTCTCATAGAAGCCCTATGAAAATTATGCAATATTGATTATAACTTTCCAAAGATTGCCTATGAGAATAGATAGTAGCATCCATTGAATATTCCATCTTATTTCACCTCTATGTTATTGGTCTATGATATAGGAGGTAAAACATCTCAATCGTTACTATAGACCTCAATTTGATGATTTTTTAAATAGAATTAAAAACAGAAACACCTTCAATCAGGTATTGTATGATGATGATAAATTAATGCGTAGATTTCTAAAAATAATTATCAAATATCTTTAAAAGAATGCAATTGATAACCAACTAAACTTAATTAATTTTCCATTGTTATATCTTATATTTACTCCAAATGTCTCATTAAATTTTTAAAATATGTTAAATTGCTATGTTAATGCGATATTTGTCTGAAAATTAAATTCGAAAGATTAATATTTTACACATTTCTGATTGAGGTGCCCCTTAACTCTCAAATTTGTTAAGGGAGATTTCAGTTTTGACAGCAGTGTTTCAGCTATGATAGAATCCCTCGGTTGGGATTCGCTTAGTGATAGAAGACTTGATTACCGTAGGAAGCTTTTTCATAAATTTATCACTACGGATCTCAGGGAGGAGGTAGTTGATATTGTCATACCAGTTTGTAGCATACGTGATCTTCGAGACAAAACGACGAAGCGTTACAGGGAAATAGTTGCCAGGACAGATAGTTATTTCTGGTCATTTTTTCCGCGAAGTATTAGAGAAGCCAACAGCAGTCAAAGCTAGATAGGTTTTCGGTGTTTCACACCCCCTGCCATGCGCCAGTGGCGGTTAGCAGGGTCCTTATGTAAATGTAAATGTAAACCGAGATAATTACGAAGCAGACAATAACGATAACGAGTCTTTATTAAATATATTTCTTATGAAACTTTCAACAAGCTTGTACGATGATTTGTTTGAATGAAATATTTTCTATAGAAATATGGCCTGATTTCTATTATAATGAACCCTTTCTGCTTTTATTATGTTAGATCTGCCTGGGATCGAACCGGGACCAATATAACAGATGAAAAAGTTTTATTCATTCTAAGGGAATGGATTTACATAATATGCACGTTTTAAAGATTTACTTATTCTGGTTTATCGAGTTTGAGGTGAAAATAAATCCACTTGCAAAGCTCAATAGCTGAAGTTGATTCTCAATGTTAAGTAAACGTTGATAATTACCATAAAATTTTGAATTACTCTACCCTTGAGAAAATAGTAGATAGCTAAGTAACAAAAGAGACGTGCAGTTATGTATATACTCAATATACTATGATATGTGACATAAACTACATAGAGAGGCGAAGCATGGTATGTTCATACACTAGGGTGTACCGAAAAACAAAAATTTTTAATAGCGGGAACGTAATAGGTTGGAAAAGTTGCCTTTTAGGCTCAATAAGAAATGTGCAAAAGATGGGCTCTAACAATGTTCGTCTTGGGCCTGACCAAAGAGCTCAAAAATTCGAAATTTTAGTGAAAATTGCGTTTTTTTAGGTAAGTTAAATTTTTGACGGAGCATACAAAAATTTGATTAAATGGCTGTTTTAATTCGTTTTGATCGAGGAACAATTAAATTAAGCCATTAAAACCGAATATGAATTCGTCAGTTCATCATCCCGCAACAGAAGTTCGACGTGCCTTCTTATGAAGAATTTTTAGATTGGGATAAAGTCACCGTCACTTACTGTCAGCCTTTCTCCTGAAGATCTTCAAAACATTAAAGATAACGCCAAGGAGCCTAAAAGCAGCTTGCTACATTATTTTTCCTCCCAAATAATTCTCAAGCAGTCGAACGAAACGTAAAAGAAGTCACAGAGGCCTCACGTTTAAGCCCGGCCACGATGCAAGAGATGGGTTGATAGGAGAGAGGATCCTCTCGCGAATACCAAAAACTGGAACAAAATCAGTCTTCAAAGACATCAACTAGTTATTTGGTATGCTTCCACGGGTGTGTAGGCGGGCGGGACTCGATTTGCAGTCACTGCCTCATGATGGATAGCTCACTGCAGCTGAACC
This sequence comes from Pachydiplax longipennis, assembly GCA_036926295.1. Classification (NCBI taxonomy): domain Eukaryota; kingdom Metazoa; phylum Arthropoda; class Insecta; order Odonata; family Libellulidae; genus Pachydiplax; species Pachydiplax longipennis. Next base: position 2,115,130 of record JAVFKF010000024.1, on the reverse strand, counting down.
AGTGATGCTTCCAAAAATTTTAAAAGTATGATATCTCGTCCTATTCGGTTTTAATGGCTTAATTTAATTGTTCCTCGATCAAAACGAATTAAAACAGCCATTTAATCAAATGTATGTATGCTCCGTCAAAAATTTAACTTACCTAAAAAAACGCAATTTTCACTAAAATTTCGAATTTTTGAGCTCTTTGGTCAGGCCCAAGACGATCTTTGTTAGATCCCATCTTTTGCACATTTCTTATTGAGCCTAAAAGGCAACTTTTCCAACCTATTATGTTCCCGCTACTAAAAATTTTTGTTTTTCGGTACGCCCTAATGTACACCCCTTCAACAATTGCATTGGTCGACAAGGGGACTAGTTGTTTATGGCCTCAAAATTTCACTAAGTTTATTTTAAGTGAATTCTTGCCATTTTGACTCGATAACGGTATTTCATGACCAAAATAGGATTCTTTGTTCATTTTTCTTTGTTTTGGTGCTAGTCTTGATTTTGTATGGCTATTATTTCTAATTTAATTTTGCATTCATTGGAGATGCCCATACCACTTGTCTTTTTGCTTCCTTTGCCTCTGTAATACTTCCTTCTATCTGCATAATTTCTCTAATTCACCAATTTCTGATATGGTCTAACCTAGAGATACTCCTTTGTCCATCTCCTGGGACATCATCTTTCCTTTATATCCCTTATTTATTTTCTGTAGGGCTCCCAAATAGCCATGTGGGCAGTGCGTTCGACTTCAAGAAAGCAGTCCTTCGTTCGATTCCCGGTAGGAGCCCACGTGCAAAATGACCTCAGCTGTCGAACCACTCTTCACAATACTAATTTTGTGTACTTCTGCTCCATATGTCCTGCTCCTAATGCTTTAGACAATAGTTTTTTATGTAGTTGTTTTAGTTTTCTTTAAGATTTTATCACTCCACAGAGTTAGGTTTAGCAGGTTGATCGACTTCAAACTTTATATATAGTTACCCCTACCAAATTCTTATCAGCAATCAAATCTTGTGAAAAGGTTCTGGGTTTGACACAGGTGGATCTCCCATTTGAAATTTAAAAGAATTTCAATTTTTTTATGAACCAATTCCCTAGAAGATAGAAATACATTACCCTCCATTTGAATATAAGTCTATGCATAATATGTCCATAAATTTAAAGTGTAGCTTCTACACAAAATATTTATATGGAGAGTATTTGTTTATTTAGAATCTAAAACTATATCACCTTTTATTTACATTGCTAACTTTGGAATCATTTTGGCAAAAATTATCTTTAATTTTGAAAGTATTCATTATTTGCACTTTTATTCACAGTTTTGAACCATCTACAGTGTAGAAGGTTATATTATGTTGTTGACTTTAGATTTTGGAAGCAGTTGGCCCTACTCCCTCATAAATTCAAATGGGATTATCTTTATTTGTGTTCTTATGAGAATTGAGTTCAAGAATCACCTTTGTCAATATGGGAACGGGTTGTTAATAGCAGCAAAATTAAATTTTATGTACTTTTTGCTGGAATTCTCAGAATTTCAATTCAAAAACTATAAAGCATGACCAAAATAAGAAAATTTATTCAATTTACTTTATTTTGGTATTTGTTTTCATTTTATAGCACCATTATTTCTGGTTTAATTATGCAAAAGAAAAAGGTCTCCAATCGTTTAAAATGAACATACATTTCTTATAGGAGTGTGTTTGAGTCATCCAGACTCAAACCAAGGATACTTTGGACAGATAAATGTCAATACGTAATACTTCATTGGACCTTTAACGACTCCCAAATCTTCATAATACTCTCACCTCACGAAGTGCATGGAATTACAGATCCAATATTTCTCCCATGTATTTCTCATAGGAGTTACTGTCATTGGATAAGTAAATATATACATATCATTGATTACTATACAAGATTCAATTTTGGTTATATTTTCCAATGCTACAGCATGTGCCATTATTTCCTTTGTAATATATGGAGATTATTTATGTAAAAAATAATCTCTTTAGAGTCCTTGATAAATTGTCTTACATAATCAAAAATCAAAAAACCATAATCTGCTGATAATTGACATACTCACTAGGCTTAAGCATGTGAAGAGGAAAAGTCATCCAGCAAAGAAGTGGAACATGATGAAGTTAAAAGATGATAAAAAGAAAATTGCTGAAGTTCTAGAAGAGAAGCTGAAGAATGGAGAAGAGCAGAAAAGTATTCAGAAAGAATGGACAGATCTGAAGAAATGCATATTAACAGTGCTTGAACAGGAGGTTGGAACTATAAACAAGAAAGAAGCTAGAAAAAGCTGGATAAATCTATATATGTTGGAAAAAATGGAAGAAAGGCGGAAGTGGAAGGGAGTCGGCTCGGAAGAAGGAAGGAGGCAATATAGAAAGATTAATAATGAATTGAGGAGAACGACCGACAAAGCTCGAGAAGAGTGGATGAAGGAACAGTGCCAGATAATCGAAAAACTGGAAAAAGAAGGAAAATTAGAGGAAATGTACAATACCGTGAAAAGGCTGACTATGAGAAAAATAAGAGCTATATCAAAGAAAGGTATGAAAGATGAGCAGAGAAGGATTAGAACAGAGGACGAAGACATAAAGGAAATATGGGAGAAATATATAAAGGATCTATACTGTACAAATGACAGAGGAAGAGAAATAGAGCTAGAATTGAGGAATTATGAGGAAAGAGAGAGGGACAATGAAGGTCTAAAAGTAATGAAAGAGGAGATAGAGATGGCAATTAAAAGAATGAAGAATGGGAAGGCAGTTGGAGGAGATCAAATACCAGTGGAAATTCTGAAGTCCTTGGGGAAGAATGGTATTGATCGGCTTACTAATCTAATTAATAAAATCTATGATATGGGGGAGTGGCCAGAAGATTTACTTAAAACGATAATGGTGCCGATACCAAAGAAAGGTAATGCACAGGAATGTAAAGACTACAGAACTATAAGTCTTATTTCACATGTGGGAAAACTTATTACCAACGTTATACTAGACAGAATGAGAAGGAAAATAGAAGAAAACTTGAAGGATGACCAGTTCGGTTTCCGCAAGGGTAGAGGAACGAGAGATGCAATTGGATGTATGAGGATGTTATCGGAGAGGGTGCTAGAGTTGAACCGCGAGATGTGTGTCTGCTTTATTGACTATGAAAAAGCTTTTGATAGGGTAAGATGGGATGTCTTGTTAAGAATCTTGAGAGAAATAGGCATAGACTGGAAAGACAGAAGATTAATTAAGCAAATGTACGTAAACCAGAAAATAGTTGTAAGAATAGGGGACGAGGAAACAAAGGAAACTACCATAGGAAGGGGAGTCAGGCAGGGATGCTGTCTTTCACCATGTTTGTTCAACTTATATGCAGACAAATTACTGTCAGAAGCTCTGGAAGACACAGGTGGGGTAAAAGTTGGAGGAGAGAGAATAAAATCCATCAAATACGCAGATGATCAGGCTATCATAGCAACCAATCAAGAAGAACTTCAAAATATGATGGAAAGGATGTGGAATAAGAGCGAAGAATATGGAATGAGGATAAATATAAGGAAAACAAAAGTAATGAGGATATCCAAGTCAGAAGGACCCTTAAATATATGGTTAGCAGAAGAAAAGCTAACACAAGTAAGTTCATTCCAGTATTTAGGAAGTTTAATTGAACAAAATGGTAGTTGCACAGCAGAAATAAAAAGCAGAATTGGGCAAGGAAAAGAAGCATTCAATAAAATTAAAAAACTGCTAACAGCAAAGAAAATCAATGTGGATACTAGGAAAAGATTTGCGAAATGCTTCATATGGAGCATTGTACTGTATGGAGCCGAAACGTGGACCTTGAAAAAGAGAGAAGAAAAGTACATAGAAAGCTTTGAAACATGCCTTTGGCGAAGACTGGAAAAGATTAGTTGGAAAGATAAAATTAGTAATGAAGAGGTACTGAGGAGGATTGGGGAAGAAAGAAGTATTCTGAAAGAAATTAGGAAAAGGAAGGCAAATTGGATAGGACATATTTTAAGGAGGAACGGAATACAGAAAGTGATAATAGAAGGGAAGAGAGGAAGAGGATGGAGGAAGTATGGAATGCTAACAGACATCAAAGAAGGAAGGAAATATGTCGAGATGAAGAGAGATACCCAAAACAGAATGCTGTGGAGACAAAAATTTCGTTGAAACCTGTCCTAGGACAGAAAGAACAAAGAAGAAGAAGAAGAATCAAAGTTAACCAGTTCAAAATTATATCAGGGTTATGTTCAAACATTCATCAATTTATTGGTACATATTTGTTTCACATGACAATAGAGTGATGATATAAATAATAATATAGCATTTAATGCTAAATGATAATTGGTTGTGGTAGTTCTTATTTTTATTTATTTATTAATAAAAATTTAAAAATTAAGAAAGTCATTAACCGAAAATGAACACAGAAAGAACCATCAATGAATATCCATCAGCAATTAGTTCATTATTTGTATGATTGTGAGTGAGTTACCAATCTTGCTTTTTTCCGTTTATCATTGCTTGTCAATTTTCTTTATTATCATCTCTTTTTATGAAACAGATAATGGAGCTACGGTGAGTTTAGGTGAGAAAAAGATGCTAACCAGCTGTCAGACAGGAGTTGTCCAAAGAATTGAACTCAAAAATCATAAATGCTGCACTTTTATTGTTTGTATCTTGGGACAACTCTTAGCCATTTTTAGGAGTGTGAGACTGCAAAGTAATCTATGAAATGAGAGATTCACATTTGAGATTATTCATCCTTGGGTAGAAGATAGAGACAGGATAAAACTTATCCAGGCAAATGACCCTGAGTTGTTTGCTCTCATGTAGTTGTGCTGGCAAAACTTGGTAGATGGCACTGATAAAGCCCAAGAAAAATTTTACTTTATCCCTTATGATCTAATTTAGATTAGAGCAACAAAAACTTGATAAATTATTGAGGCAATGATACATCACCTTTTTGTGAGGTTTTTTGTACTGGTTTTCTTTTTTTGAATTATTTTTCACAACTTTAGACTGATCTTCATTGATTAATCTGCATTATAATTAATATATAAAGTAATCGTTAGCCAAGTATCCTCTGGTTATTTTGATAAATCCATACTATTTATAGATAACTGAGAGAGCTCTGAATAATTAAATCTTTCTTTAATGTTGCAGCTTGCTATTTGGCATTGTGTCATCACTGGGATCACTGCCATCAACTCCAATAGATTGAAAGTTTGGGAGACGACCATCACATTCTTAGCTTGCACTCTTGGATTTGTTTTGGGATTGCCTTTCACCACTGAGGTAAATTCTTAGAACCAATTAGTGCTATCCTTGTTTCTTTAACATTTATATACACATTTTCCAGATGATTGCACCTAAAATGCATTACTTAAGGAAAGTGTAGTTTAGCTGTTCCCAAATTGCTACATTAAATATTAGTAGAGATAGTAGTTTTTAATGAAAAGATCGATCTTCTGAATCGAATTGAATCATTTGCTTAGAATTGATTCAAGCAATAGATCATATTGGAAAGATCGATTGGAGGAGATCGGTTGTGCTGCCCCTTATTGGCTGTTTGAATCATTTTCAATGAAGTCTATTGGTTGGAATGGTCATGTGACACTGAATTTTTATCATATGCTGTGCATATTACTTGTTGTACGTTTTCATTTTCATATTTTGAGAAAATATAATATTTCTGGAATCATTATAATTCTGTAATGATCTTTATTCCAAAGTTAGGAGAATATGAGCTACTAAGTATTCTGTAGAATATACCGCATTAATATAACTAACTTAGAATGCACATTGGGGGATTAATTGGAGTGTAAAACAGTAACTGTAAGCATTGCAAGATTCATGAAGGTTAGAATCATTGTTATAGAACATGTATGATAAAGATGCGCTACTGGGATCTTTAAAGTCATTAACTCTGATATCGACTGAATAGAACTGCCTAATATGTTAGAGGTATGTATGTATCACAGATTTACATTGATGTTGAGCTATGGAATTAATTTATACTCACCTTAATAACACATTCATTATGTCTATAAAAAATGATAAAAGTCCACTCAACAAAATGTTTTCGTTAATGTGATGGGTAACATTAAATGAAACACATTATTTCCATTTGTTTGTATTTTTACATATGGCTCATTTATGATAGAAACTACTAATTAAGTTAATTGTGCATTTTTCTAATTTTTATAAAACTTCCTTATGAGTTACATACAAATTGCATATCATCTTCATTCATCTAGACTGACATTATATCATGTTATTGAGAAAACTTAGATCACTAACTCATTCACCAAGAAGTAACTGTTGCTGCTTTTCACAAACTTTTTTGTTGGCTCTCTTTTCAATCCATGTTACTATGGAGGTACAATATAGAGTCAACAATGTCACTATTTAATCTAGTTTGACGCTCTTGCACTAGAAAGCCTGCTAAACCAAAATTTCGCTACTTGCACTTACACTAACAAGGAGAGTTTACACCGTTGGCAGCGATTTAAGTGGTAAGACTCGGTAATTTGATAGATATCGAGTCAAGATTGACGAATCACCCCCAAAGTTGGGTTCTATGAGCGATAGTTTTCACGGAAAATGAACTTAAACTTGACAAAAAATTGTCAGCTAGGTTATACTGCTAAGCGTAGCACTCTCAGTCAGCCAAAAGCTTGGTGCAGTGTTATGGTATCTGCTTCAAAATTCCTTTTGGTCGGGTTCGAGCCCGCCTGCAGGAAAATTTTTTTTCTCTTTGTTTCTTTTACGTAGTCTTTCATAATCTTAATCTATATCTGTTTTCTTCTTTTGGTGAATTTTGAACTTATTTTCCAAAAGTTAGAGAATTTTTTCCGCTGTGAGTCACCCGTTTCTTCAAATTAAGCACAAATACTTCTGTCCGCATTTATTAGCGTACCTTTGAATCCTAATTCCTGAAATCTGAAAACTACAATACTAGAAAGGTAACGCAGAGGATTATTTCAAACCTCTCCTACATCCAGTCAAATAGGTAATTGGTGAGTGTAAGTTTGGTAGTGCAATAAAAGTTGCCGTTAGAGCAAGCAGCTGGATGTAGGAGAGGTAATATAAAAATAATAAATTAAATATAAACAAGAGGAATATTGTGTTTGGGGAAGGGGAAAAACAGGAAAACGTTTTGATTTTATGTCCAAGGAGTATAACGCTCTATAAGATAAAGGTTTAGAGTTAGAAGGAATTGAGCTATTTATAATGCTAAAAGATTTTGCTTCGCCCCTTTAGATAAAACTGGTTTAAATCATACAGTCTGCGCTTGTAGTGTCACAATATCAATGCCAAATTTCATATTATTTCGAGTGTAGGGGTAAGCAGTTGAGGGAAGCAATGTCAATTTTAAAAATTTTGATAATCCTGTCTGTTACATGAAATATTTTCAAAAGAAACAATGAGAAACAGAATGCTTTCCTGCTGTTTTGAAGGCAGTACCCACAAATCGAAGAACGAAGTTGTATATCATGCCACATCTTGACTACTATCCTGGGGAATTGAAAAACTTTTTTCCCTGTCTTACCTTCTTTATCCTTCTCAGCAACAGTTCCAAATTAATAAATTATAATCTTTTCAATTGTTCACAATGTTTTTTTGGATAAACCTATATTCAAAATATTAGGAGATTGAACACCAAAATATTGACCTTATATCAATTTTTTAAATATCTGTTTTAGATTTATCATTGTTGTGTAAGAAATTCAGAAGAAAGTTTGAAATTATCAATTAAATAAGAATGGGAAAAACTGTTTTCAAGATATGGAGTTAGAAAGGGAGCGAGATTTTGCCTCACACACTTATTTTTGTATAATAAAAGATTAAAATACCACAAAAATTTATTGTATTCCATAAAGAAATTACAAAAACTATTAATTATGACATGAGATTCATTCTTGTCCCAATAAATAAGTTAAAATGGGTCTAAATCACTCAGGAACAAACTTTCCTGAACCAAAATGTCTTGGACCAAATTATGATGAATCCCTTTAGGCAAAAAGAATTTTTAAAATTTGCTGCAACAGATTTGCTACAAATATATTTACCTAATAGTTAATGTTCCATTAAATTACAATAATTTGAAGTCAATGATGATGTAATAACTTTTAATCATTACCTGTAGTTTTCATAAATATCATTAAGAACTATCATAACAAAATAATCTGTGACAGATAAAACATGTGGTCAAAACTGAAAACAAAATTTTAACAGCAAAATAATCAGCAGAAATTATAGTGAAAATGCTCTGTATCGAAAATGTCTGAAACTTATCTTCAAATATCAACCATAATGTAGGGAAAAAATGTCATTTATCAATCAAATTTGATTGCAAGATAAAATTCTCATGTGCATTGCATAATTTATCCAAATTTCTATAATTTGGATTCTCTATGAATTAAATTTACAATGACCTGACAGTCAATCTACTTTTTATATCTATCCTTATATCTACATACTTCTCAATAAAATATTTCTGAATTTGGACATGTGTAAGTGCTGTTTTGAATTAATATATCATTTATTTGACCTGCATGTAAAAGTATTTTATTGTTTGTCTAAAAGTCTTTTCTATATTGTTGAATGGTAAAAGCAGTTAAATGATCTGTTATCATGATTTTGTGGAAGAAGGTAACCTAAGCCTGCCATAAGGGTCAAATAATACTTATAAATGGTCTTTTAAATGATCCTGAGAAATAATAATTTATTAGGGGTCTTATTAATTCCATGTTGATGTCCTTTTCTTATCAAGCATTAATAAATCATTTTGCAAAGTATACACTATTAAAGCAGAAGAAATTAACAAAATTATTTTCGACAATTAAATGTTATTACATTATAGACATCAAAGGGGTGAAAGCAAACAGTAAGTACGAGGGTGGGTCAATATGTCCATGACCTTTTAAACAAAACACAGGCTTTCCAACAAAAAGACCCTCTACTTTTCAACATTGTCTCTTTTTAGCTTTATACATTTTGCCTAACATTTCTCCTTTTACTTTATCCCTTTCAAATAATAGGACTTGTCGAGGACCTCAAAATATACATTATTTTAGAGATGATTTCATAATTTAAGCCAAATCTCATCCTATCGAGCCATTTCTTTATACATATTTGGAAATAGTAAATAGTCGCTGGAAGCTTAATCTGGAGTATGTGTCGGATATAATAGAAGTTGATACCTCAAATCATTAAATTTTTTCCCTTAGCGGCTGTGCTCATGTGGACCTTCGCACAGTCCTTGTGGAAGAGCACTTTCTTTTGGTAAATGCGGTCGTTTTTCCTTCAATTCTCAATTTAACCAGTCCAATAAGTTTGAATAATATTCTCCATTTACTTTTCTTCTCTTTTGGAGGTAATCAATGTGCATTATACCACGTGGGTTCAAGAATATTGTCGCCATGACTTTTTTGGCTGACAGACACACGTTGTTCATCTTTGGCACCAATTTGCCCTGAGAATCCACTGTTTCGACTGCTGCTTGGTCTCTGGTGTGTTGTCTTGGTCTCCACGTTCCTTTTACAGTTATGAAATGGGATGAAACCTCATCTGGATATCTTCCGAACAGTGCCAAGAACACTTTTGAAGTTGTCACACCCACCTTTCATGGTCAACTGAGAGAAAGCGTGGCACCCATTATATGGATAGCTATCTCATACCCAAATGATCAGTCAAAATCAAAATAACCTAGCTATGGTACTGTTACGATAATTTTTCAGAAGACATTTGCACATGTATCAAGTAGATACATATCCTACTTTATTCCACTTATATAACCGTCATGCGCTCCAGCACATCGGAACTCTAAGCAATTATCCAGTATGCGTTCGGTCGCTCGAGGACCTAAATTTTCAATTTCTTCTTAGTTAAATAAATATCTTGAAACAGAATGCTTGGATAAAATCTTCCTTCCTTAATATATATTTCCGTAAGCTTATAAACTTACTGTAATAACAAGTATATGTTTACCGATCTACACTGATCAGGGCAAATCGATGGTACGTGTCAAAGGGGACCCTGACGTGACTGAAATTAACTATTCAATATCAACTCAAAATTTATTCACTTAAAAATAAATAACTGAGTTATTTCCTTAAAATTAATTTTACTAAAAATAAAAAAATTAAGACTTAATTATCGCTACTATTTTACGTGACGTTGAAATTTCTGTAAAGATGTGAGGTTTCGAAGCCTCGGCGATTCGAAGCGCGAAGCGGATAACGCTCTTTGATATAAAAGTAAAAATCTCAAGTTCTATTCCAGATATCGCATCGAAACAAACTGCAAATGAAAATTACAACATTTATCTCGATTTCTCTCGCGACAAGTTCTTTCTCGCGTGAAAAATCAAAAAGTTTTAGGCGACGTGTAAATTATACTGCACGATTTGTTTTCTCGAAGTAAAAAGGGGAATGAGAGTCAGGAGGATTCAGTGATTTATTTCAAACTTACCATTATTTAATATTTGATGAGTCATTGTTTTTAGTAAAAAGGCGTTTGAAATTTAGTTAATATACCATCGAAATGAAAAATTGGTAATAAAAATATTTGTTTTGATTACCAGAAAAGTTAGGAAGTTGTCAAACAAAGAACATTGTGGCGATAAAATGGAATTATGAGAGAGATGACTGGTTACTTTCAACAGCGAATGATAAAAAACGTAGTTAATATTGGCAAAAGATGTGCTGAAAAAGTCAAAAGAAACCAGGAAACTCCATGAGAGGGAACAATACGGAATCGTCACGGCACCGTCCTTTGCAGTCGATGATACGGCTGCTACACGGCGACCGTACGGTTTTTGGCCATGCGGTCGCTTTAAAAGCCAAGAAGTAAAGTTCTTTTTAAGATATCATCAGGAAACAAACTGTAAATGAAAATTACAACATTTATCTCGATTTCTCTCGCGACAAGTTCTTCTTCACGTGAAAAAACAAAAAGTTTTAGGCGACGTGTAAATTATACTGCACGACGAAATTTTTAAAGTTACGTTCTAATTAAATAATTTTTACTTAGATGTGGTTACTCGAAAATCTCATGTGACTTTTATGCATCCAAATGATACAATGAGCAATTAAAGAAAAAATTAGCCTTTTATGTCGGATTTTAAGAGTGTAATGGCAGTTTCAAAAATGTTGGACGGTGAAACACTTAGCAATAGCAGGGACAACAAAGTTCAAAGAAAATTGAATGAACTCAATTCAAATGATCCGTCGAACATTTACGAAGCTAGTGAAGTAGTAATCTGGCTGAAAAAATCAGCATTATAAGTTGGATTGTAAGAAATTAATGGCAGTGGATGATACGGCTGCTACACGGCGACCGTACGGCAAAATGCCGTACGGTCGCTAGTGTGAAAGGCTCCATAATACACTTCTTCAGTTAACTGCGCCGTGCCCACGGTTGATAGCTGTGGGATTATCGAAAAAACCGTTGTGTGTGAAACGGGCCTAAGCCCTCCATACTGACTGGAATCGTGAAACGGAGAATATATGATATGCCTATGGTCTCTACGATCTCGCACATTTTCAATCTCCGATCGGCCAACACAATATCATGGATTTTTACCATTGTTTCTGATGTGGAGACCTCTATTGAGTGCCCAGAACGTCCGGTGTCACTTGTGCCTGTGCCACCACAAAGAAATTCAGTCAACCACATTTTTACCTTTGAAATCAATGTTGCAGAGTCCACGTTGTATTTATCTAGCTTCTCTTTGATTTTAATGATGGTTTTCTACCCAAATAAATGACACTTAAATAGAACACGAAATTCGCTTTTTTCCAATTTTCGAAAATTCACGTAGTTTTCTCATTTCAGTGGCTGTCAAACACAAACTAAATAAAGCAACTTTCTAGAACTTTGACATTTACCCGTTTAAAGATAGTTCTTGACTAAAGTAGAATTAATTTTCAGGTTAATAGTCGGGAAATTCACGAGGTCACGGACTTATAGACCCACCCTCGTAGATAGAGGGACCGCCTAATTGAATATATATAGAGGGATAGCCAAATTGTACTGAAAGTAAACCTTACAACAAGCATGGGTTAGGAAAAATATCAAAAATACTAACATAAAAACAATGAACCATAGGAGGAAAGCAGAGAGTACCAGCTTGCACATACATCCATTATCAATTTGTTTAATATTAAATATTAATAATAATCTTACCACTGCATAACATCCATATAACTTTTTCTCTCCCTATAGCAATCTCCGATTCAGGTAGCTTGTTTATCTAAGTGTTATGGAAAAATGATTAAAATACTATACAAGTTACCTCCATCTATTGGGCATTTGCAATAACAATTAATTATGATATTAATCTTATTTTTACCCAATAACCCAGATAACATGGGACTGATTCACCACAAAACTAAACCACAGACAAATCACCTGGTACCAAGGATTCAATAATTATTTATTATTAGCAGAATATAAAAAAATATTGTTTATAGGTCCTTTGTTTATGCATACATATCCTTTCTTATGTTGTTAGTAGCTCTCCTGAATGGAGAAATTATTGATTGAATAGCAAATTACAAGCAAATGAGGCGATTAATGAAATAATCTGGAACATGAGTGGAAAAAAGAAAATGTACTCAATATTTGGAAGTGATTATGATTATGATGGAAGATAGTCTTTGAACAAATCAGAGAAGAGTTACTAGAAGAATGCAAATCTGTCAATCCAATGAGCTTATTTTTCTGCTTTTATTCACCATAAAAAATTGTTTCATCACAAAATTCTCTTTGATTTTTATGGAGATATAGTGCTATAGCTACTGTGCTCCACTAGACTTGCCTAAAGTGTCTGGTATTTGTCCCCAGATAAATTTATTCCTAAAAATATTCAGGAATTGAGAAATAGAGGATGTTGGGAAAGTTCTTTGCAATTGAAAGATGCATTTCTGTGTATGTGCTACTGAAAGGATAAAATTTACTCAGAGAAATGGAGTATACTATTTTGCAAATCATTGTCACTTGATCTCTTTAGGGAGTTTGTGAGATTTCTAAGATTAGAATAGAAGCTCTGAGCCCTTGAAAGGTTTTGTTTTCAAAGTTTGTCCATATATCGGAGGTGTAGAACAGATTTATAGAAAACAGTCAGAGCGTGTAAATTCTCTGTTCATACATTTCTGTAGCTGAACACTTGTTGCTATTGAAGCGTAGGTATTGATTCTCGCAATTCATTACTTCTAAGCTGGATAAGTATGTACAGAAATGAACATGGATAAGGAAACAAACTGTTGAGATCCTTCCATTAACTTAGGAACATGAATTTCGTCCAATTTCATCTAACCAAAAGACCAAAAATTACTCATAATACTTCCTGAAAGTAATATACTTATAGAATTACTCCTGAAAGTAATATACCTATTTAGCAAGTTACATAAAACTGTGAGTAAAAACACTGGCCTAAAATATGACATATGGCATATCAATACATACATACATATATATATATATATATATATATATATATATATATATATATATCTATTATATATAGCTAACTCTCCGGATATACCTATATATATACGAGTAAAAGTTGCTTGCATACTGCAAGCTAATTGGTACAAATTTAACAATAAGTTCCCCTTACGGGTCTCATCTTCGAAGCTTATCAGGCAAAATTCTTAAAAATTGCCGCAATGAATTTCTTACGTGAGAATTTTATATCCATCTGGCATCAAACTCACGGTCAAAGGTAACCTTTCCTCCACTGGTTCTATAGAAAACTACTTCGAACGCAAACGCTGTGATTTTGAATAGTCTCCTGCATAGAGAAAGGCCTCAAAACAATTTTTTAAAAATTAGTGTAAATGACCGCCTGGCGTCGAACACAGGACCCGTTCGTGAGAGACAATGGCATGGAAATGTTAGATAAGTGCCACTCTCACGTGTTTCAAAGTTTCAATTCAGTATCTTATCGGGAAGGTCCTGAAATGAGATTCCGTTCTTCCCGCTTGAAATGCATGGTAGAATCGTAATGACGCTTTAGCATCGAACCAAGGACCACTAGAGAAGCAGTGGACGTCATGAAAGAATCTTCTCAAACGCCTCTGTCACAATTCCCGGTTTTATCTTAGAAGCTTATCGGGAAAGCATTTAAAAAAATCGTCCAAGATTTCACCAATGCATTTCTTAAGGAATCATTTCGGACCCACCTCGCGTCGAACATACGGCCATTGGTAACATTTCTTCCTAAAGTACTACGGAAGACCATCTCATCTGCAAACAACGTGATTTTGATTGCTCTATCGCATCGAGAACGGTCTCAAAACAGATTGCAAAAATTCACGCAAAAGACTGCCCAGCGTCGAACTCAGGACCCTTCCGTGAGAGAAAATAGCGAATTAATATTAGATAAGTGCCATTATTACTTGTTCCAAAGTTTCGATCTAATATCTTATCGGGAAGGTTCTAAAATAAGAATCCGTTTTCCCCGTTTGAAATGCATGGTGGAATCGGAATGACCCTCTTGCATCGAACCAAGGACCACTGGAGAAACAGTGAACCTCATGAAAGAATGTTTACAAACGCCTCTGTCACCATTGCACCCTTTAGATGCCAGAATAATTTAGACATCGACGCTAGCTATCATGGGTTCGATACCAGAATGTCCCAAAAATCGGAATCTTCCCATAAGAATGCATTGCCCGGATATTTGATAATTATTTGTAGGCACTTATCAGTAAGATAGAGGAACCTTAAGCTTGAAGGTTGGAGTTAAGCTACTCTTCTGTGGTACCAATGGTACCAAAGAATTCAGCCATGCATTTCTTATGGGAGAAATTCGCACCCACCTGGAGTCTAACACACGGTTATTCGGTAATATTTCTTCCATAAGAACCATAGAAGACTACCTCAGCTTCAATCTTCGAGATTTTGGTTCCTCTATCTTAACAATAAGTGCCTCAAAATAATTTTCAAAAATCCACGCAATGCATTCTTATGGGAAAATTGCGATTTTTGGGACATTCTGGTATCGAACTCATGATAGCTAGCGTCGATGTCTGAATTATTCTGGCATCTACTGGGTGGGGCCAGTACGTCGAAAAAATCTGACGTCGACGTTGCCAAATGACCGTGATTTCGACTCCAGGTGGGTCCGAAATTCTTCCATAAGAAATGCATTGCTACAATTTTTGAAAATTTTTTTCAATCCCTTCACGATAAGCTGGAAAGATAAAACCCGGAATGGTGACGGAGGCGTTTGAAAGCATTCTATCATCTGGTTTACCGTTTCTCTAGTGGTCCTTGGTTCGATGCAAGAGGGTCATTCCGATTCCACCATGCATTTCAAACGGGGAAAACGGATTCTTATTTTAGAACCTTTCCGATAAGATATTAGATCGAAACTTTGGAACAAGTAAGGAAGGCACTTATCTAATATTAATTCGCTATTTTCTCTCACAGAAGGGTCCTGTGTTCGACGCTAGGCGGTCTTTTGCGCGAATTTTCGAAAATTGTTTTCAGTCCTTCCTCCGAGCCATAGAACAGTGAAATTCACGGAGGTTGGAGATGACCAAGTACGAAAGGAAGAAATGCTACCAAATGACCGTGAGTTCGACGCCAAGTGGGTGCAAAATTCTCCAGTATAAAATGCATGGCGGTCAATTTTTACAATTATTTTTAATGCATATCTGATTACCCGGAATGATATAAAATGGAATGTACATAGAGGTTATTCATATGTTTCAGATACGCTGTCCGCCCTTACTCTGACGGTTCTTGGTTCGATGCCAGAGCGTCATTTCTATTCTACTGTGTATTTCAAAGGGGAAAGCCTATTCTTATTATAGGACCTTCTTTATAAGATATTGAATTGTAACTTTGGAATAGGTCAGAATGGCACTTATCTTTCATTAATATGCAATTGTGTCGATTCGGATTCGACGATCGGATTCTTAGTTCGACGCCAGGCGGTCTTTTGCACGTAGTTTTGAACATTGTTTTGAGGCAATCCCTGGTACGATACTGCATTCAACTGGTAGCTTGCAGTATGCAAGCAATTTTTACTTGTGTATATATATATATATATATATATATATATATATGAATCACTTTTCATGATGACTTTATTGTCTTGGTTCACGATAAAAGTTTCTTATATTGACTGTATGCTTCAGTAGACTTTCTTACATAGCAATGTAATTAATAGATTTTATACTTAATATAAAAATAATGTATTTTGTTGCTTGTTATAAGAAAATTCTGCAAAATTAGTTTCTGAACAATAAAATATAATGTTTTAAAAGATGCTCTTTAACAATTACTCTTCCTTGCAAATAAACCATTAATAAGTAAAAATATCAAGAATCAGTCATATGACACATTAACAGGTGTGCATGTTGAAACAGCAAAGTAGCATTCCTTTAGATATACAAGTGTGGTTTATTCCCATCAAATCTTTCAAATGATTTGGAAATCTTTTCACTACCTTTCTTCATTATACCCTATTTCAATAATATATAGCAAAATCTTATAATAATGCTATATATAATAATATGTAGCAAAAAGGGGAACAAGCTTTTGCTCCCACAAGAAATTGAGGAGTCGTGAGGGAAAGGGTAGGCTAATAAAACAGAAAACCTCTTCTTCTATCAAAGGCAACCTCACAAGCAAGGGCAGTGAATGCTTCTTTCAAGAACTCAACCATGATTGCATAAAACATCTGTGGATGAGTTAGTGCTGAGAATTCATCCATGGAAGTCTCTCATGTTAAAAGACAGCATATCTTCTGGTAAAATGTTTGTCTTTCATGTTGTACACCATCTGTAATTCATGCAAAATCCCATAGTTATAGTATCCGTCATTTAGCTAATGATCACTTGCATGTTTCTGTTCCCGTAGCAGGATATAAAAATGGAAAACTAAAGTTTTCTTCATGATATCAGCTCAAAACAAATGGTAAATGAACATTCCAATATTTATCCTAATATCTCTTGCAACAATTTTTTTGTCCTAAGAGAAACAAAAAGGTTTTGGATACCACGTAAATTGGGCTTCATGACCGAAGTTTACTAAGGTTATGTTCCACATAAATAATTTTTTCCAGGTAATGGTTGCTTAAATATAAATCTTGTGTCTGTATAATATAAATCATCATTCTGATGATGCAAAGAGCAATCAAGGGAAAAACCAGTGTCTTACATTGAACTCAAAGAGAGTAATGGTATTTTTAGAATCATTCACGGGTGAAAAATGCAGACTTTCATTCTATTTTTGGTTTAAGTAATATTGTTATCAGTATAAAATCACAAAATCTGTAGTATTGATAAAATCATTTAATTCAAATTTCATAAGAACTGAAGTTGAAATTGTCCATGACTGAGACCACATTCAAATTGTCCATGGAGCTAAAATATTGTTGATACATCTTAGAACCAGTACTACATCAAGTTCCATATCAAACTAATGTGGAGAGCTAGCCTTCTATTTTATTACCCTATGGTGAAAGTTGGAAAATGTATTCTTATTGCAAAATATTTTTGTCCTTGGAAATAAGTAGCAGATAGCTTCAGCAAAACCTTTTAAGTGAATCTTGAATTTGTTTGTGGTAATTGACAACATTAAAATCTCAGTCTCCTTTTTTATGTTAGCTCATTCCATTTCTTAAGAAAAATAAAGAATAACTGTTACTGGTTCTGGAACATTGATACTATCACTTTTATGAATCAATCCATTGAAATGTATTATGTAAAAGATTATAATGAAGATACATTAAATTTTGTTGCCTGGGATTAATATTTTAATTGCAGAAAAATAGTACACTTAAAAAATTGCATTTCCCCTCAGACATACATAATAAGAAAACTTAGATGTGTTTCTCTAAATGGAAAAGATAAATATTTTGGGTTCAACAAGAAATTATTGAAGATGCTCATTGAGAAACAATGGATGAATTTACTTTGTCAGAAAATTTAAACTATAGAATTTCCAATATTTATCTCATAGCTTATGTTTACCTTATAGTCCTCACTTCAGCTGCACTGCAGCTAAAATATTGAGACCATAAAATGTTTTTCATATTGATTTCATTATTTGTTGTTATTCTGTAAATCACTTGCACTTTCTGTGATTGGCAATTGCCATCTTAAATTTTTGATTCTGATACTGAGTGACTTTGCACATGAAAAAACAAAATTTGATTATAATCCTTTCCTTATGCAGCTAGGAATATTTGTGGTTCACTTTGTGGATTACTGCTGTGGCAGTGGCTGGTGGCTGATGGCTCTCTATCTCACAGAGCTTGGTTCTGTTCTTGTGATCAGAGGGAGGCCATATGGAGGAGAGAACGTTGTCACTGTTCTCTTCCCTTCCTTGAGACACACTGAAGGACAACGCAACCAACCCTCCTGTCTAGCTACTTGGGCTGCTCCAACCCTTGCATTTGCCTGGAATGTTATGTTACCTGTTGCTCTCATGGTAAATTTTCAGGGCTTCATGTTATCGCTTGCATAGTTGATCATAAAAATAATATGTCTGACCTGCTGGTTTTGAACCTCATTTGTTACAACTACCCCACATAAATAAATAATGCTAAAAATAGAATTGGAGATGAGTATGTTCATTAAAGCAAAGGTAAAACATTGATTTACTAGATTAATTTCCTCAAAATTGAAACTCATACTGATTATTTTTCAACTACTTTACTTTCCCAAACTGGAGGAAGAAAGAATGATGATGACTTATGTAGAAAAAATGATTTTCAAAGGAAGTATCTGATTTTGGACTTCTGATGCACCCTTCTGCTTGATGCTTTGATCTTAATTATTCAGAATTGACCAATTAAAATCCTCTAATATCATAAAATTTTATACCATATGTATAGAAATATCTTTCCTCTATTGTAATAATAACCTAGATACATATATTTATAAATTTATATCTTTATTTATCAAATGTTGATAGCTTTGGTAAAGAATATTCAAAATTTGATTTTTGTTTTGTTGCAGATCTTTATCCTTTTAAAATTTTAAGTTAATTCTAAATCAAGAGGGATAAATTAAAAGAAATTCTCAAAGATTCTCCTTACAATTGTCAAATATTGTTTTCAATTCAAAGTTGCAAAATAAACCCTCTTGATTAAAGATAATTCTAAGCAAATTTAGAGACGCGATTTTAGTTAATATTCTCATTACTTTTATTTTACGATCTTATGCTACAACAGTTGTCTGACTATAATACTAATTTATAAGCAATTTGTCTGTCATTTACTACTGGATGATGGTACAAACATTTTCATAAAGAACACCTTCAAAGAAAAAGAAACCATAATATTGATTTTAAGACTTCGAAAATTTGAAATTAACTATTAAAATTCAATTATTTTTCAAAATGCAACAAAGAAGCCATACTTTAATATCTCAACAAGAAATAATAAATATTTATTATTGAATAATTAGTAATCCTCTATATTGATAGAAAGATACAACATATCTCTTTGAAAAGAAGTAATTCTTGTTTAGAAATAATACTTGATAATATTTTTGTATTTTATCTGATATTTTTTATATTTTCAGCTGGTAGTGACACCTATAGAAAATAAAATGAACTATAAAACTGAATAAATAAATTTTGAGTGAAAAAGGATTCAAAATCTTAATTACTCAAGTCACTCACATAATCTTCATCATCTCATTAGCTTACAATTATTAGTATATGCTAATTTTTAGACTAAAAAAATTTATTTTTATGTCAGATTAGATTAAATGGGAAAATTTCAAGCCATTACCTCTCCTTATTTTAGAAGCAATAAATTTATTATTTAATTTATTGAATAAAGATGAGTTTGAATATTAATAGTTTCATAATAACACAATCACCAACCTCTTTACATAATTACAATGTTTTAGGTGCTATCCATCACAGTCTTCAAAAATGGGAATTTTCGGTCCTTATACAACTGGTCGGAAGCTAGCAAAATTGGTCCCAGTTTAAAAGGATTTGACAATCCTTATATCCACTTTGGAACAGAGGACTTGGAGCACACAATGACATCCACTTATTGGCCTGTATGGGCTCGTAAAATTGGTACTTTTCTTCAGCTAATCCCTCTTCTAACAGTACCTTTCAGTGCCATCATTCAAACCATACGCTACCTATCTTCTGGTTCTCCTGATCTCTTTGAGGTAATGTGACATTTAATTATTCCAATATTTTCCTTAGGCTCCATAAAGCGTATGAAGTATTTGATTTTCATAGATATGTCAAGGAATGATACCATATTCTGATCAATGGAATAGTAGCTGCATCACCTGTTGATTTTCAAAGTGGAAAGGAGATATAGGATTAAGTTAATAGTATTGTTTGTGTAGAAACAAATCTAATCTATCATCATCAGTGTGGTAGTTTATCGAAAATGAAAATTTTCAATCTCATCAAAGTTCCTGTAATTTGGAGCCAAAATCTGTAATTGACTATAAGAATAAAATTTTTATTGACTTTCTTTCCTAAGAGGCATGTCATGATTCTCTTAACCTAAATCAATATCTACCAATAAATCTATTATCTCTAAGATGTCAATAACAAGAAGTTTACATGTATTGCAACTCTGGTTCTCCAGTCTAGGCAAACATCCACAACCATACAGAATTATAACATAAATTGCTCATTTATTCTCAACTCTCTTAGATTTGTGTATTAGATATTTTGTTCCACTTTTTGGAAAAAACGGGAGAGTTGGTTTATGTTTTCCATTTCATTAATTTAATACAATGAATTAAGTACTAATGCAAGATAATTTCATAGTTTTAAATGTTCATTTTAATCTTTAGCAGGATCTATTACATTTGTAAAAAAAATAGGATCAAAAGAATAATAATATGATCTGCCTCATAAGAGGGGAAATTCTCTATTTTTACTATTTTTGCAGATGTTGGTTCCATATTATGTTTCCAAAATGTGGAGTGAAGTGTAATTAATATGGATGTACGGAAACTTAGATGAGGTGTTGAGTTTTCTGTGAAATTTTTCATTTACAATTACCAGTCCCATTGAACTAACAATAAGTTGATAGAAATTAGATACGTTCTGTGAAAATTTATCCTCCTATGATCCTCATTGAGAATCAACAGCACAACGCTATTCATGTTGTGAGAGTATATTACTTAAAATAATTGATTACAGTATTGCATCTAATTATGAGTATATACTCATAGTAACCATGTGAAAATTTTTAATAAATATAAAATAATTAGTTTCTTTGATTAGTAATTATATAATAGAAAGTTCATTGGTAGTTAATATTATATATCTATATTAAATTACTAATATTAAAAATTTCCAATTTTATGAGGTTATTTAGGTACAATCTTTTGAATTCACAAAAGCAATTTCAGCTAACACACTAATACCTAAATCCTTTCACTTCATGAAAATATCCATAAACATTTATGTTGTCATGAACAAGTATCCAAATGAGGTATATAATTCAGTTGCTCATTTTTGTTGACTGCAAAATATAGAATATTACAAATTGATATGATTTATGATTAAATTCGGAAGATAATATTAAAAACATCCTATCCTCAACCTACCAGGTTTTGTACAAATAGATGGGTGGTCTGAAAAGTTTCTGACATTTTGCCATTTCTCAACATGTTTTCTGAAAATTTTCTGAAGATTTCTGAAATATCTGGGATCGGAAACTTTTCAGACCACCCTCGTATACAATCTCTTGAATTCATAAAAGCAATTTCCCTTTACAAATACCCTTTAAGTTCACAAAAACATCTATAAACATTTACGTTGTTATAAACAAAGTTAGGTTTCACTTAAACGAAATTGAAAGAACCTTTTGATGACCTTCTAATTTTTATGCTTGTTAGAGAATGTTACATTTTTATCTGTTGAAAACTTGCATTGTTAACATAATACACTCAATTTTTACCCATACATAATTTCAACTTGTGTGATAGATTTTGATAAAAAGCTGTAAGCATTATTCTACTAATATGTAGTATTTCTTTTCATTCTGGAAATAACGAAAACATATTATCACCTTATCATTTTTGTCAGTTATGAGAAATACAAAATTTTCTGATACTTGAAAACTCGTTTTTCAAAACTTCAAGAAGAACAAATACTCAGATAAGGAAGTCATTTAGTTTCATCAACTACAAGATACACTGCAATGTAAATATGATGGATAAGTTTTTTTTCTTCATTATCATTTGTTCTAGCTTATTAATTTATTTATATTTCTTTGAAATTTGTATACTTTTTATTCACTTCTTACATTTTGTTTACACAAGAAGTGAAAAACTGTGACTTGGCTGGGACTCAAACCCAGGTCTCCAACTTTCCAGGCAGATATTCTGTCCATGAACTACTGAGCCACTCAATCTCACTTCGGGAGCTTATATGGGCAAGGTAGCGGTGCTCCACTTAGTGGCAACCACCACCCAACAAAGCGATATTCCCTCTCGCGGAATAAACACAAACGATGGAAATGTATAACCTTGGGTTAGTCGCACAACTCAATGTGCAAAAATTCTATTTCCATCATTTGTACATTTTGTTTGTAATTTTTTTCTTTTTCCATTTATTGTTAATTTGTTCACGTTTTATAATTGTTTCTTTACTGAGTTTGAGTTCATATGACTGTCCCTGTGCTTTTCATTTCAAGCGAAAATATAATTTATTGCCTGAAATCTTTTTTCATAGCATTGTAATTGTTAGTCACCCTCTACTACTTGTGAAGGGGTGAAGCAACAACATCCAATGTTAGCAAAATATGGGTAAAGTCTAATGATGTCAAGAATAAAAATGACCATGAATTAGTGCTGCCACATAATTGGCAGAAAATGTGCCAATGGAAACAGATTCTGAAATTTTACCGATGTGATTTACAGTTCAAGATCAGAATATAATATCAAAAATATCTGCAACTTACCAGGTTGTATACATACAACAATTCACAAAATCAATGTCAGGTAACTCGCTAATACTAAGAACCATTTATGTCACACATATAAATATTTAACATGGGCCTAAATTCTCCACTATTGAGAAAAATTCAACAATCAAATTTGTTGTTATAGAAATGGGTTTGTGTACACCATAAAAATCTTCGAAAGATAGCCCTATATTTTATCAAAATATTTTCAGTTTCAATTCAAAAATGATACTCCATGACCATAATGAAAAACTTTGTTTAATTTCCCTTCTTTTGGTTCTAGTTTCAATTTTATATGATCAATTCTTCTTATACAAATTTCCATAAGAAATAAAGCCTGCAACTGATAGAAGTGAAGTTTTGTTTATCTCATATAAAAACACATTGGTTTTGAGCCCAGGAGGTAAACCTTCATGGTGATGGGAATAGTTTTCCTGGGCCCTTATTAATGGGAGCAATACAATGCAGTTAGTCTTGAGATTCTATATCAAATATTTTTCTGTTATAAAGAAACTGTTCTGTTTCTGGAATAAAGGGGAGAAGGACACACAGAATGTCAGTACACAAATTATATATAAGAATTCTACATTATTCTATTAAACATATCTTTACTTTTTTCTGAATTTGTTCATGGTTTTGAGCATGCCCCTGAGTGATTCACTCTCTCCTTATTGAATAAGTTGTTCTTTTATATGTTACTTTGGCTTCCTTGAATGTGGTGAAAATCTAAAGTTCTCTTATTTGAGAAGACTCCTCATATTGCTGCAAAAGATGATTATCTGGAAACAATGTATTATTAAATTTAAATTTTAAATATTCAGTAAATTCACTGTTCCTAATATCAACAATATAGATGAAGCTTTCAATTTATTTTCCAGAGAATGCAAGCTCTGTATCGTCCTCACAGCAGCTCTTTTTTTCAATCACCTCACAGAGCTGAAGCAAACAGTGCCTCAAGGAACAATGGACCTTCCAATGGTTGTCTTTCAGATAGCAATTTTGAAGATCCCCCACCAAAATACACTCCACCACCATCATACACAACAGCAACTGGTGCAAGGTAAGAGTTACCACCAAATTAGGAACATCATTTGTCAGCCTAACTGGTGATGGTCCAAGGTGTTTGTGTGGCTCAGCTTTGTTATTCCACTTCTTAGGTTAAAATTTGTCTATAAAATAAATTATATATTTATGTATGCTTGGAATACAGCAAGATACCCATTTAAGCTATTACATGAATGAGCACATGCAGCCGTTTCCTAACCAGAAAAATCTGGTTAGCTGGGAACCCAACACCTTGGTGTTGTAGCATTATCATGTGAGCATGCTAACCACTCTGCCATTTTTGCCAGTAAATATGTTAGAACTTGTGCCAGTATTATGTGTACAATCATAATGTTATTTTATCTACAGTTAAGCACTGGGTGAAGTTTTAATGAATCAGAGAAGTAATTCATATCTCACATGTTTACTGTATCCATTGACTTGAAAGTTTGAACAGAAAAATATGTTTATAGAAAACTCATTTTCAAATAGTATTAATCAAGTGCAGTTGGGTGCAAATAATTCTGAGTAAATCTCTAATAAAATACATAGGTTACATCATTGTTTCTTTAAATGAATACTATCTGAAGTTCCCATTGATTCTCAACTGGATAAATAGAAGCAGACAGTAATAGTTTACTTTATAATATTATAAAAGAGAATGAAACATCTCCTATCTTAGATTAGTTAAATGATGGTTTTCAATCTTTTCAAAGCTCTCATGATGTGAATGACATTCTATAATCAATGATAATAACAGGAATTTTCATAGATTTTCTTTCATAAGAAACCTTCTCAAGTGTATAAAATGATTCTTTTTAATCAAATTATTCAACTGCAATAGGACCTATAAACAATTAGAATTAAATTAACATTAATATTTTTGGTAATGCTAATTTGTCTAAGGTTGTACCGGAGATTAAAATATATGCCTTAAAAGAAGTGGAGCATCGACTTTTAATGAGTTAGCACATCTCTGGATCTCGAGTTTTATGTGAATGTAGACAGCCACACTCAAAATTATCAATTCCCATTGAAGAGCAAAAGTTACGAATGATGAAATTGAACTCAAACTTAACACATGAAGTTGTATGACTAACCAAAGGTTGTACGAGAAGTGAAAAATTGTGACTTGAGTGGGACTCAAACCCAGGTCCTTCACTTCCAGGCAGTAGTAGAATTAAGATATTATTTACTGGAAATGATAGTGTGATATGCAGTATTTACATACAAAATACAAAAATAAGATATTAAGTTACTTTGTTCATGGACTAAGTTTCCTTTGCAGAAAAGCAATAGTATGGGAGAGTATCTTGTGGAACCTTTCATTCCATTTTTCTGCAGCAAATTACCAATCTCACTTATCTAATATTGCAAAGGTTAACATAAAAAATGTAATTATTCATTAAAATTTCTTTAAATATATATGAAAAATTCACACATAATGGGATGTTTTTGACAACTTGAGGAAGGTTTCATAGTTTTGCAGCCAGGTTAAAATACTGGACAGATCGAATGGTGCAGCTACCATTTTCAAGGATCTCGAGGTCTAGCCAGTATGACTTCTGAATTTAGTTAAAGGAGGTAATTAGAATAATGATCCTTTATTTTTACCCTGATAGCGCATTTATCTAAGAATATTTTTAGTAATTTGCAAATTGGGGCAGAAAATTTTAATTTTACAATTTTAAAAATATGGCCCGCATGTCATATTTTATGGAAAGCTTTCTTTAAGTCAAAAAATATCATCTGTGTGGTTTATTCCCCCTTAAGAAAGCCTTGTGATATTCTTTTGGTTACCCTAAGTAGTTGGTGAGTTGTGTTCTCTGATACCTAATTGTTCATCCACTAGGATTGTTTAGCATGAGATTGTAGAAGGGAAAAAATGATAGTTTCAAACACTTTTGGTAAGGAAGACACTGAAGTAATGAGTCTGTAATTAATGATTTTCAGTGGGAAGACAACAATGGTACCAAGTTTCCAAT
Source organism: Pachydiplax longipennis (assembly GCA_036926295.1). Classification (NCBI taxonomy): domain Eukaryota; kingdom Metazoa; phylum Arthropoda; class Insecta; order Odonata; family Libellulidae; genus Pachydiplax; species Pachydiplax longipennis. The sequence goes on along the minus strand of JAVFKF010000024.1, from coordinate 2,089,178 downwards.
CAAAGGGTAAATCTCTAAACAGGCATCAGCTATAATGTGATTGATGAAAGTAGGAATTATAATTTGGATATGTTTATTACTGAATTGGTCATGGCCTTTATGTTGATTAAGGTTGTTGATTATATAAATGATTAGTTTGTGGAAAAAATTGTGTGATTAAAGAGATTGAGGATCAGTAAAGCACACTTCTTGGTTGCTGGAGGAGTCAGACATAACATTGGCAATGTGTTTAGCAAAAGATCACACTGTGATTGAGAATTAAAAATGAATTTGTTGTTAAACAGGATGGGTTTGCAATAGAGGATGTTTTTAGTCTTACTAGAGATTGGTGGGGTAGCATTTAAAGTCTAGGGTGTATAGAAATGATTCTCTTTTTTTTCTGGAAAATTTTCTTTCTGATGACACATGTTTATTAAGTTTTCTTAAAAGAATTTTGTCGGGATTTTAAATCTAACATGTGGTCTTCTTATTCTGTAGCAGGCAGTTATTAATCCTTTAATATCGTTGGGTAGAAGGATGTGTTGTGGAAGGAAGAGGTCTGGATTGATTTGCAATAGCAATGAGATTATTAAGAATTGCAAGCTGACAATTGAATTTTACAGGAAGTGAAGATATAAGTGAATTTTGTTATTATGTAAATTTATTCCATTTAATTGAGGTTGGAGGGTGGTGAAAGGTAGATGAGTTCATTTAATGCAAGGGGATGTGAAATATCAGCAAAATTTTTAATGATGATAAAATTGAGTAAATCTGAATTATTTACCTAGTGGTTATGTTATCTACATCTACATCTACATGAATACTCTGCAAGCCGCCTTTCGGCGTGTGGCAGGGGGTGTAAACACCAATCGATTGAGCTACTTTTTTAGCCTATTACTATCGCGTATTGTTCACGGAAAGAATGAGTTCTTAAATCGACTAGTTCTAGCGTCTATTTCTCTTATTTTGCTCTCATTGTCGGATCGGCCGAAGTAACAGGGGGGTCGCATAATATCAACTACGTCATGGGAAAACGTGCTTTCTCTAAATTTATTAAGGAGTCGCAACCTAGCTTCTAACCGCCTTTCTTTCAATGATGCCCAACCTGTATCTGAGAGCATCTTCGTGACGCTTACCTTTTTCTCGTAGCATTTTTTAACGAAACGTATCGCTTTGCGTTGAATTTTTTCAAGTTAGCGGGTACCCGTTTCATCCGCTGGGTCCCATATACTTGCCGCGTATTCAAGATGGGGCCTGACCAAGGAGAAATAACATCGCTCTCTAACTTTCTCATCGCATCTACCTACAATACGCTTTATGAAGCCGAGCTTTTTACTAGCTTTACCGCAGATTTTACGAATGTGAGTGCTCCAATTTAAATTATTGGTAAGAGTAACCCCAAGATACTCAACTGATTCTGCTACATTTATGACTAATTCATTTATTACGTATGGGTAATTATGACGCAATTCTTTCTTTTCGATGAAATTAACTACGGAGCATTTACTCACATTGAGATCTAGTTCCCATTTTTCGCACCACTTTTGAACTGTTATTAAATCATTAGATAGAGAAATACGATCATCATCGTTAGATATTTCTCTATATAAGACCGAGTCATCCGCGAATATCCTAACATTGCTATCTATCTCTTCACTCCAGTCATTAATATATATTAGGAAAAGAAAAGGACCAATTACGCTTCCCTGAGGTACGCCTGAGGTAACTTTGACTCTGTTCGAAATAACGCCATCAAGTACTACTTGTTGTTCCCGTTCGTAAAGAAAGTCCTTAACCCAGTCAATTACTTCTTTATTAATTCCCGCTAATTTTAATTTGTAAATTAACTTATAGTGGGGGACTCTGTCGAAAGCCTTCTTAAAATCGAGGAAAATTGCGTCTACTTGCTTTCTAAAGTTATATTATGTGTCTAGTGGGTCAGAATGGTGATCTGTAGATTAAGTGATTCTGATTGATGAAATTGAATAGGACCCTGCCATTTTGATTGTTTTTAATTGTGATCCCCATTGCTGATGTTTTGGGTTCCCAGGGTACAAAGTGAGAGTATCAATCAGAAATGGGAGATCTCCTAGTTTTAGTTTCTGGTTTTTAACATAAATTCAATAGGTATATTCAAAGAGGGCCAGATTGGAATTCAAGTATGGAACTGATTGGGGAAGGTAGCAACTTAAATCTAGGGACTAAAAATCCTATACTAGTTTTTCCTACATTTAATCTAATAAAGCGGAGCCCTCGTGTGCTAATTTTAGTTGTTATATTTAGGTTGGTAGGATCTTCAGAGGATGGAGAGGAGGAGTTTATCTTCTAGTGACCAACTTCGAGCTCTTGCCTTTTGCTCTGTTGCACTTATTTAGGCTGCTTTGAATATTGTTGCAGCCTTCGTCATTTTCTCTGCATATTTATTGCCCTCCCTAAACAGCTTCCTCTGGAAGTTCTTAATGATTTCTCCATCTGTGGAATGAGTGAGGCCTTCTTAAGATATCCAACTTTGGGTGAGGAGTGGTTCACTGAAAGAGAGGGTGAATGGGATTGGAAGGGCAAGGGATTTCTCACCTGGCACTAACCAACAGGGGATCCATCAAGATGAAATCCTGAAAATATAGTAAAAGTTTCAATGAGATTAATGTTAGATGTTAATGTTAGAGAGATGTCTCATAATATTGAGAAATAACCAAAATGAAGGGGGAGGAGGCATCCAGAGTTATTTAAGAATATAATGGTAAATAGAGTTTCCTTTTCTGGTTTCTCCATTTAGTCACATAATTACTAAGCATGTTTGGATGGATGCAATCAGAAGTGGAACATGTTGGAATAGAAGGCATTCCATCTGAAACTTCCTGTAAAAGAAAGAAAAAGATCAAACTTAAAGAACTTTCATAAGTTTTGTGATATTAAGGTACATATAAGAGTGATTGCAAGTGCCATCCTCCCTTCCTTCTATTCATTAAATACATGGACGATTCAAAGTCTTGGAAAGCAGAAGAAATTGATTTAAACTAAGTGATTGAGTAAGGAAACAATATGTACAACAGGTGTGAAAACTCTAAGGTAATTCATTAGTGGTTTACCTAACACTTAAATGCAAGATGTTCATTCATGAATAATAGTGTTAAAAGAGTAAGACAATACCTGTTAAGCATTGCTGGAAACACTAATAATGAGTTTTAGAGATTTCCAGGACTAATATGAAACAATTTCTGCCGACGATACTCACCATAAAATCATACTCACTAGTAATTCATTTCATTATTGAAAACAATTCAGAGATATAAGAAAGCAAGATTATGAAATATTAGATTATCAATGTTTAACAATGATTATGAGACTTACCATGCTTGTAGCATGAGATACATTACTGCAGGACTGCCATTGTTTCAGCCAAAGTAACATCCTAAAATTTAATAAAAGGGCAGAGTAAATAATTTCTTACATACCTTCTGAAATGAATCAACAATTGTTATTTCAGAATCCTAAGACCCTGGTAGTGTATAATGGGTACAGGCTGTGTATTTCTCCTTCCAGCAGCATAGCAGTATCATGGCTGTTGCAAAGTGATAAATACTTGCTCACCAAGTGCACAAGTATATATTCTTCCTTTTCTTTGAGGAATTCACAAATTCCTCCCATACATGAAATCTGGAAATCATATCCACATTAAATCTTTGGTTAAAACCACGTGATACCAAACATTTCATACAATTATAATATCAAAATACACACTAAAAAATTAAAAGATATATATTATGAGTTTACCTTTCCATTCCTGACTTTGGAGAACAGAATAGATGTCCAATTTCCCAATACATCTTAGAACATTGCAAACCTTCATCTTGGACTATGATAGTAGCAATATTAGAAATGTTTAACTTCAAAGATAGCAAAAGAGAGAGTGGCAGACTGAACTTTCACATTTTTACTGCTTCTCCCTATTTCCTTTTCTCTTCACAAGAAGTTAGAAACCCATCACATGGGAAGACAGTACTGTTCAACTTGTTGCAATGCCATTCCAATTCAGGGGGATCCAAAGACTAAACTTACCTTGAACCTTTTCTTCCAAGGTGCTCTTATGGCAGCAGTCACTCATTAGTGCATCTGATGTCCCAGTGCAGTTTGTGGCAAAATGTATTTGGGTGGTCATCTTTATTTTGCAGGATTGCCAAGCTATTGCGTCAGAGCTTTCGTCGCAGTATGCGTCGGCTGACCTCAGCCCTGGCTGAGAGCGAAGGTGGACCTACCCATCAAGGAAGTGCACCTCAGCTTCCTCCTGACTATGCCTCCGTCCTTGTTGAGATGAGACAAAATGTGCTACTGGTTTGTACAGTTTCCATTTTCAAATGTTTTCAGACATGATGACAAGGGCAGCTATAGAATGATCAGATCATCTAACCATAGTGAGATTAAAGGATTGTATTCCTTTCAAGACTATCTAAGAATTCCTCATCTGTCCATGAAGTTTAATAACTCTGTTATAGATATACCCGTTGTAATCTTTATGCTATGAAGAAGACCTTACTTCACTGCTTGCTCTTTTAGAATATGCATTTATTTGAGATTTCCCTGATATTATTTTCCTGAAGGAAGGGTGTTTTCCATAGACAATTCACCCATATTAAATTAAATTCATTGGATTTCTGCCTAAATAAGTCTAATTAAAAGTGGTCACATATTCCAATCTTGATTAGAACTTGCCTGGTTTTGATAAATTAACTTCACCCAAGTAAACCATGATTATTGTGATATTTTTATATTGTGGGATCAATGTTTGGTGAAACTGTAATGCAAAAGTTCTCATCTGCCAACAAGCCACTAATTTATGTGATAATATTCCAGACTGGTGGAAGCAGTGAACATCGTTCAGAGGATGCTGAAGAAGAGGAGATGCAAAGAGTGGGCTCCTTCACAAGAGGAGATAACCGAATATCAACAGCCACTGCAGAGAGTGTAGCTACGCTGTTGAGAAGCAGCCGACGGAGATCAAAAAGACATAAAGCAAATGTAACGGATATACCTCCAAATGTACATACTTCCAGCAATCTAAACTCTTTGAGGTCAAGTGTTAGGGGATCTGCATGTGGAACAGCAACTGTTGGATGCGGAGAAAGTGTAGAATGCTTGGTGGAGGGAACAAGTCACAATGGGGAAGTGAATCTAGGGCTGGAAGAGCAGGGTATATCATCCATTTGAAAAAAGTGGAATCTAGTTTAAAACTTGCAATCAGATACTAAAGATAAATAAAATTCACTCTCGGGAATCTCTAAAAGAGTGTGAGCAGTAAGTGAGATTTGAGTTATAGTTTGCTAATAGGTGAGTGAATATGCAAATGGAGGGAATTGCATTTGATGATTGTTTAAATTTATAAAAGAAAATGAAAGCTCAAAAACTATAAAAAATGGGAAGATGTATTGGGAAGATCAAAAGAATAACAGCGTTGAGAGATAAAGGAGAAAAAGCAATAAAAATGGATCCCTAAATTATAAAAGATAGCATTAACAAACCAGTTGAAACATTTCCATATGGTATGAAAGCAAACCAATCCTCCTTTAAAGGCAAACGAGTATCATCCTGCCAGAATTAAAAGTATTGCTCTGAAATTTTCATTTTGGAGGACTTGCACTCACTTATGTGGTTTTGCTTTTCAATTACTTCTTCTAATGTACCCTTTACTACTCTGATAATGCACACATCCTTTTGTTTTCTCATACACTTACATTTTTCAATATTTATTTGTTTAGTTTTTATAGCAACACTACTGAAGGATGTTGACCATAAATAATGAGATAACCTTTACCAGTCTTTAGTGGTGATGAATGTTAATAAGAACTTCATATTGATTTTATATTAAATCAGTGCATATGAAATGCATGTCAAGGCTACATTTTTTTGTGGATATCCTTGGACATTACACTTACTATATATACTTCACATATCCATTATAGGGAATTGTCAAATTTATACAAATCTCCTGAATAATTATGAAAAGGACAATCTTTAAGAATGTCAAATTCTAATGACTTTTTGATCGATATCTGTGATAGCACTGTCTAAAATTGAGCCTTGCAGCCAATCTCTCAAGACAATTCAATCCGTCCATGGCAGATATTAAAGAAAATTTCTGCTTATACTTAAACACATTTTTTTCACTTAAGCCAAAGACATTTATCAAGAGCATGATTGTAAATAGACTTGTATGTTGTATTTGTAAATATATCTGAAAATGAGCCAAGCTATTTATGAGACTTTCATATAAATCAAGAGATATGCACTAATGTGATGTCCATTCATACCTGTTTCTATGTTGAGTGTGTGTATGTATCTATTATAAGTAGACACTTCTCTGGACATGTAGAGAAAGGCCCCAAAATTTTTCAAAAATTCACCCAAAAGACTGCCTGGCGTCGAACTCGGGACCCGTTCATGAGAGACAATTGTATACTAATGTTAGTTAAGTGTCATTCTGTCCTGTTCCAAAATTTCAATACAATATCTTATCTGGAAGGTCCTAAAATAAGATTCCGTTATCCCTGTTTGAAATGCATAGTAAAATCGAAATGACGCTCAACCAAGGATAATTAGTGATACAGGGAACTGCGCATATGATAGCTTTTTATAAACGATTTCCACACGTTGGGCTTAATGTTTCTATGTTGCCAAAACTGATACAAAAAGATTCCTAAAAATTGCCACAATGCATTTTAAACGGGAGAAATTTTGCACCCAACAGGTCTCAAACTTACACTCATTTTGTGACATTTCTTCCACTGGTACTATGGAAGACCATATCATTGCTAACCTCCATGATTTCGATTACACTATCTCACTAACAACTGAGAAATGCCTCATACATTTCATGTAGATGATTAACAAACAATGAGGTGTTGAACTCGCTTGTGACAGTCACCTGCATATTAATATTAGATAGGAACAACTGCGTCCAAAGACCATAACATCCCGGGAAGGTTCTGAAATAAGATTCCGGAATCCCCATTTGAAATGTATGGTAGAATCGGAATGACCCTCTTGCATCGAACCAAGGACCACTGGAGAAACGGCGAACCTCATGAAAGAATGTTTTCATGCCTCTGTTCCCAAACCAGGTTTCATCTTTCCAGCATATGGGGAAAGCTTTTTAAAAAATTGTCAAAAATTACCGCAATACTCCAGAATAATTCAGACTTTGACGCTAGCTATCATGGGTTCGATACTAGAAGGTGCCAAAAATCGAATTTTCCCCATAAGAATGCATTGCGCGGGTACTTGAAAATTATTTTGAGGCGCTTCTCGTTAGTATAGAGAATTTAAAATCATGGACGTTGCAGATGATGTTTTTATATTTCCAAAGGAAGAATTTTTACAAAAAGAGCAGTGTTGATGCCATTTGGGGCAAACTTTTTCCCGTTTAAAATGCATTGCGGCAATTTTTAGGATTTTGCTTCAATGCTTTCCGACGTTCAAGGATGATATGATACGGAATGTACATTGTGGATGTTTTCTGTTGCGCCAATGGAGAAAATGATACCAAATGACCGACGCCATGTGGATGCGAAATTCTCCCATATAAAATGCATCGCGGTAAATTTTGGCAATAATTTTGAATTCTTTCCCGATGACCGGAAGTGATATAGTGCGGAATTTTCATAGAGGTAATTCACAAATTTCATATAAGCCGTTCTCCGTATCACTAATGATCCTTGGTTCGACGCCAGAGCGTAATTTCGATTCTAGCATGTATTTCAAACGGGGATAACGGAATCTAATTTTAGGACCTTCCGATAAGATATTGAATCGAAACTTTGAAAAACGTCAGAATGACACAGATTGCTCTATCTCATCGAGAACGGCCTCAAAATAGATTGCAAAAATTCACGCAAAAGACCGCCCAGCATCGAACTCAGGACCCTTCCGTGAGAGAAGATAGCAAAATAATATTAGATAAGTGCCATCCTTACTTGTTCCAACGTTTCGATTCAATATCTTATCGGGAATGTCCCACGCCTCTGTCACCATTCCGGGTTTTATCTTTCCAGCTTATCGGGAAGGCATTTAAAAAAATCTTCAAAGATTTCAGCAATGCATTTCTTATGGAAGAATTTTGCATCCACCTGGCGTCGAACTCACTGAAATTTGGCTACATTTTTTCCATGAGCAGCATAGAAGACTACCTCAACTTCAACCTCCGAAATTTTGGTTACTCTATCTTAACGATAAGTGCCTCAAAATAATTTTCAAAAATCCGCGCAATGCATTCTTATGGGAAAATTGCGATTTTTGGGAATTTCTGGCATCGAACCCATGATAGCTAGCGTCTGCATAAGTCTGCATTATTCTGGCATCTAGAGTGTAGGGCCAGTACGTCGAAAAAATCTGACGTCGATGGCGCTTGTGGAACACCGTTTACTCTAGTGGTCCTTGGTTCGATGCAAGAGGGTCATTCCGATTCCACCATGCATTTCAAACGGGGAAAACGGATTCTTATTTTAGAACCTTCCCGATACGATATTGAATCGAAACGTTGGAACAAGTAAGGATGGCACTTATCTAATATTATTTTGCTATCTTCTCTCACGGAAGGGTCCTGAGTTCGACGCTGGGCGGTCTTTTGCGTGAATTTTTGCAATCTATTTTGAGGCCGTTTTCGATGAGATAGAGCAATCAAAATCACGTTGTTTGCAGATGAGATGGTCTTCCGTAGTACTTTAGGAAGAAATGTTACCAATGGCCGTATGTTCGACGCGAGGTGGGTCCGAAATGATTCCTTAAGAAATGCATTGGTGAAATCTTGGACGATTTTTTTAAATGCTTTCCCGATAAGCTTCTAAGATAAAACCTGGAATTGTGACAGAGGCGTTTGAGAAGATTCTTTCATGACGTCCACTGCTTCTCTAGTGGTCCTTGGTTCGATGCTAAAGCGTCATTACGATTCTACCATGCATTTCAAGCGGGAAGAACGGAATCTCATTTCAGGACCTTCCCGATAAGATACTGAATTGAAACTTTGAAACACGTGAGAGTGGCACTTATCTAACATTTCCATGCCATTGTCTCTCACGAACGGGTCCTGTGTTCGACGCCAGGCGGTCATTTACACTAATTTTTAAAAAATTGTTTTGAGGCCTTTCTCTATGCAGGAGATTATTCAAAATCACAGCGTTTGCGTTTGAAGTACTTTTCGATAGAACCAGTGGAAGAAAGGTTACATTTGACCGTGAGTTCGATGCCAGATGGATGAAAATTTCAAACGTAAGAAATCCATTGCGATGGAATTTTGCTGGATAAGCTTCAAAGATGATACCAGTAAGGGGAACTTATTGTAAATTTTTATCAATTAGCTTGCAGTATGCAAGCAACTTTTACTCGTATAGCTAACTCTACGGATATACCTATATATATATAGGGGATACGAATTCTGACCATGTTTCACCAGCGCCGTTGACGTCAGATTTTTACGACGTACTGGCCCCATCCTGTAGATGCCAGAATAATTCAGACATCGACGCTAGGTGTCATGGGTTCGATGCCAGAAGGTCCCAAAAATCGCAATTTTCCCGTAAGAATGCATTGCGGGGATTTTTGAAAAATTTTTTGCGGCACTTATCGGTAAGATAGAGGAACCAAAATCTCGGAGGTTGAAGTTGAGGTAGTCTTCTATATTACGAATGGAAGAAATGCTACAAAAAGACCGTGAGTTCGACGCCAGGTGGATGCAAAATTCTTCCATAAGAAATGCTTTGCTGAAATCCTTGACGATTTTTTTAAATGCCTTCCCGATAAGCTGGAAAGATTAAAACCAGAATTGTGACAGAGGCGTTTGAAAAAATTCTATCATCAGGTTTACCGTTTCTCTAGTGGTCCTTGGTTCGATGCAAGAGCGAAATTCCGATTTCACCTTGCATTTCAAACGGGGAAAACGAAATCTTATTTTGGGACCTTCCCGATAAGATATTGAATCGAAACTTTGGAACAAGTAAGGATGGCACTTATCTAATATTATTTTGCTATCTTCTCTCACGGAAGGGTCCTGAGTTCGACGCTAGGCGGTCTTTTGCGCGAATTTTTTCAATCTTTTTTGAGGCCGTTCTCGATGCGATAAAGCAATCAAAATCTCGGTGTTTGCAGATGAGATGGTCTTCCATAGTACGAAAGGATGAAATGCTACCAAATGACCGTGAGTTCGACGCCAAGTGGGTGCAAAATTCTCCAGTATAAAATGCATGGCGGCCAATTTTGCAATTATTTTGAATGCATATCCGATTACCCGGAACGATATAAAATGGAATGTACATATAGGCTATTCATATGTTTCAGATACGCTGTCCGCCATTACTCTGACGGTTCTTGGTTCGATGCCAGAGCATCATTTCTATTCTACCGTGTATTTCAAAGGGGGATAGTGTATTCTTATTATAGGACCTTCTTTATAGGATATTGAATTGAAACTTTGGAACAGGTCAGAATGGCACTTATCTTACATTAATATGCAATTGTGTAGCATGATCGGGTCCTTAAATCGTCGCCAGGCGGTCTTTTGCGCGAAATTTTGAGTATTGTTTTGAGGCCTTTCTTGGTACGGTACATCATTCAACTTACAGCTTGCAGTATGCAAGCAACTTTTACTCGTATATATATAGGTATATCCGGAGAGTTAGCTATATATAATAGATATATATATTTTTAGTAAATAATTTTTGTTGTAATGAAGATTTACCTGAGCTATATTTCAAATTTGCCAGGTCACACTTGATTTTTACTGAAAAATTATGTCTTTCTATGGTTCCTGGAATATTTAAATAATTGCTCGGGACCGAAACCCATTTTTTGAATTTTATAGGCAAATAGATTTAAGGTAATAAGCCGCCGGCAGTCGGTAGTTCTTTGCGTTGGCTAGCTCCGGTATCTCAACTTCTTGAACAGTAGCGCTTCATCAATTACATTGCTCAGTTGTTCTTGCTAAGTTAAGGGATTATGGCGTCAACCGTGCGTGTGATTTGAGAGAGGTTCAAAGAAAAATATAGTCGTGTGTTGACATTGTTGATCCGAATTGCCATAATTTAGCTCGATTCACGAACCTTTAGAACCGTTTCTTTACATTAAGACTATTCCTTTAAAGTAAAATCTAATTTTGAATCCTAAGCTAGGAAACTTAATGTACTGGGTTAAAACTGTAGGAATCCGAGAAGATGAAACTAAGCAATATTTGAAGAGGAAAGCCTTTTTTGCTGCGAAAAATGGATTGGCTCTTACCTTACATTGTGCTCTCATTAGGCTGCGTTCATGCGATTCGAGTACAGATGTCGTGAAAGAATGCGTGGATGAGGTATGTAAACTTTTTTCTGTTTATAATTAGGGTTGCCAACTGTCATTTTGACCTAAAGCCCTTTAGTTTAGCATATATATAGAATTGATACTTTAGACGTTGCTAACACATAAATACATGTACATTATAGCCGCACAATAGCAAAAAATTTAGGCATAGATATATTAACTCGCACATTTAAATCATTCCTGCTAGCCATTAAAAATCCTTTCACAGAATCTAAAAACCTACTTAAATTTTTAATTTTCCCTAATATCCTTTAGCAGGGCATGATATAACTACACTCTTTTAATTATTATGCTTCCAGTATTCTTTTTGCAAGTTCTTCTCATATGCAAGTTGTGTGTAATGTTCATGTATATCAACTACATTTCTTAGAAGTTAGCTATCAAAATATATTGGTAATTCATTGTCATAAGTCTGTCGAGACTAAAGTTAGGCGGAAATGCTCGCAACGATGCTAGTACTAGTAATACAGAAGTTTTTTTAAGAGGTTTTAAATAATTTATCATTCCATGCGTTTATGCCAGACCTGAAAACAAATATAGGCGATAAATGAAAGTATTGTGACGTAAATAAATAGATAATAATTGTATCGAGGTAACCGAAAATAACACAAATGTATCGTCTTATATTTTGATTGATTAAATATCTTCGAGTAGAGAATGCCTTAAAGTTGGCCACCCTTATCATTGGTCGACGAGCGTAACTGATGTATGTACAATTGGATTCAGATTTATGAAGATGATGGCCAGAAGTGTACCCTGTTAATAATCGGTTCGAGATGCGGTCACCTTGAAGTAGTGAAGACACTATTGGCTCTCGCTCAACCGGACATAGAGAAGGAAGGTTCGGTAAAATTCGATGGAACAGTTATCGATGGAGCAAGTGCCTTGTGGTGTGCTGCTGGTGTGTACAATAAATATTTTTATAAACCTTTGCTTAACCAGTAGTATCCAAATATTGACTTTAATAATAATGGTAATAGGTTACTGTTTCAAGTCAAATGTCCAGTGAAAATAATTAGACCTAAATTTGATGCTTGAATGCCTGCTTCAGAAAATGTTTTTGGTTTCATATATATTTTACAAAGAAGAATTTTTCAATTTCTTCCTCGCTGCTTGCTGCTGTTGGTGTGTAGACTTGTATGATCTGTACGCTCATTTATCTTTAGTATAATCTTGCAGATTCTGTCAGGTACACTTTCCATTTTCTGTATATTATTTTTCCATCTCTTGTTGATACATATTTACACACTCACTATTGTAATCAATTTCTATCAGATTCTAAAGTAAAAGAAGTGACAGGTACAGGAAAAAAGTTACAACTTTGGCTGGGGTCACAATTTATGTATGGAGTTGGATAATAATGTCAGCAGAGTGAGCATCATCACATATTAATATTTACTAATTAACTACTATTGTTATTGCTTTGTTGAGAGTGGTAATTTTCTCAGTATTTTAATCTTTTTAAGGGAAAGGTATAATTATGCACTAACCAAATTTTAGAGTACGAGAAGTTATAAGTTTTAGAAGAAGAGTAAAAAGTTCTCAGGAAGTCTATAAATAGCAAAAACATAGTTTGTATTTAATTTCTTTTGTATGCAGAGGAAAAATGGTGAGATCAATAAGATGTGAAAAAAGGTGATGCATGATTACTCATCGTGCATAATATTCTGCGATCAGCATGTATTACGATCTTCAATTCCATATGCATTTATAATATGCCTATATTCTCAATTTATTCATATGAAATCTTGCTGTAAAATATCATCGCAGTGACACTTTTTCAAAGTTCCAAACTTTGAACAAATACACTACTACCACTACTGTATTTTGCTATATAGGCCAGAATTACCATTGATGACATTAATACAATTTTTATTGAGTTCCTTTTTCTATGAGTATTCATGTATCTTGTAGGTCAGCATGTTCTTGACAACTATTCATTATAAATTGGAAATTAACTTCACTCTTGAAACATATATCTTTCACTACATATTTATATCTTATTTCCCATTATTTTTAGATAAGAATAGTTTCCTGAAATAGTAAATGAGAGAAATATGTATTTGTTGTGTTGCAGGTGCAGGTCACCTGAAGGTGGTGCAGGCACTAGTTGAAGCAAAGGCAGATGTGAACCATGCCACCACCACTCACTCTACTCCTCTTAGAGCTGCTTGTTTCCATGGTCACTTGGACATTGTACGTTATTTAGTGAACAACTCAGCCAACATTCACCTTGCCAACAAATACAATAACACCTGCTTGATGATTGCCTCTTACAAGGTAAATATTCTCACCCATCCAAAATGAGGGATGCATTATTTTAGAGCTGTTTGACATTCATTGACACTAGCAAGATGTCATTAACTAATGGACTTTAAACATTCACGAACCACAGTGTTAATTATATTTTCTATAATTAAATTTTGCATTAAATAGGCATTTATGAGACTACTGTCATTAAATTACATTTTAATGAAAGTTCCAAAATATTTGATTTTAAGCCAGTGTTTTATATGAAGTGGTTTCCTCAGTTTAATCATAATCTTATTCTTACAAATGAACATTTGGTTTTGTGTGTCAAAATTTTGATCATCAGAATGTTTGAGAAAAGGCTATGGTTAATCATCTATGTTAATCATGGTATATTTTTGGTGAGGTGCAGAAAGACAGACAGTAAGGGACTGATGTGTTTTACTGACAAGGAGGAATCCCCAAAGTGATGATGCATGTGAAAGTGGACAGTGAGGTAGTAAAAAGTGAGCAGGTTTTGGATCCATAGGCTTGGGTTCGAGAGATATGAAAAAATCATACGTATAATAAGAAATTCTTTTTTCTCTCAAATCTGGATCCGCTTGACTTTTTACTACCTCACCATCCAAATTCAATGAAATTGCCATGATCTTTGACATCTCTTTGTTGACTCCTCCTTGTGAGAGAACAGTTGCCCTCTGCTTCTCAAATTAATGTACTTGAAGAATGCACCTCATGTTGAGAGATAGATAAAGTAGTGGCAAAGACAAAATTCTATACAAGATTGTTAGATTTTCCATCAGGAGAAATGGTTATATTCTTCCTTAATCCTGATCTTAAGAAATTAACCAATTGCTATTTCTTTTGGATTTTTATAAATTTACTTAGGGTCATCTAGAGGTGGTCAAGTACCTTCTGTCAGTTGGTGTAAAAACGGATGCACATGCTCAGTGCGGTGCCACAGCGTTGCACTTTGCAGCAGCATGTGGAGAAGAGGATGTGGTTCGTGCACTCATAGAAGAAGGAAAATCAAATATTAGAGCCAAAAATAACATTGGAATGACTCCCCTCATTGTGGCTGCAGAATCTACTCGGGCCTCCGTAGTTGAGTACATGCTCACTTGCAAACAGGTATGCTAATTCCAAATCTTGCCCCGGATCACTCAATCACTGTAACATAGATTGATAAAACATGATTGGCACACATCTTTGAAAGACAAACTATCAGTTTGTGTAGTACAGTAGTGGGAAGCCATTTTCTTATAGGAAAGGCCGCATTTGAAACCATCATCCTTTCTTAAGTTACAAATTGCTTAACTGAAAACAAATGAATTTTCCAAGTAAACAGAAAAAAATTCCACTTTAGTATCTTTTATTTTTGGTGATTAGCAAGGTCCAAACTTCAATTGGAGCATTTACTTGAGGAATTAGCCGTAATGAAGTTAAAAAAATTCCCAATTTGCTCTATTGCAATCCCTTTTTCTTAACATTAGTTTTTATATTAGTATTTTACTGCAGTAAACCCTGTTTAAAACTATGTATGTAATTTTCCACTTAATATGTAATTTTCTTTCGATCCCTTTCATGTGAAATAAGAACATCTTAAAGGCTTTAAAAGGTGGATATTTCCTAGATGTATGTCCACCTCATTTGATGGAACAAAAATCATTCATCCTTCACACTCTTCATTGAAAAGAACACTTGTCTAAGGCCATAACGTTAGATTGATGGTTTTTCCTTTTTTCCCAGTTTTAAGATGTAAATATATTAAGGGACAGTGATTTGTAAAATGCAGTCTAGTGCTCTATGGTTGCCTCTCTTTACTGCTGTTAAAATTTTTTCTAATTTTTACTAGCTAGTAAAATATTACTTTGTTATAAAGTAAAGTATGAGCAAAATGATATAATAAAGGAAAGTACTCTCTATTTGTGAAGAAAATACAATGAGAAGGCAATTATAAGCACCACATAGCTTCTATACAGAAAAGAAATATAAGTACCTTCTGTTTGGAACATTTATTAAAAATTAAAGAACAGAAAAACCCTTCCCTTTTGTTTAAAAAAAATGTTGTAAAAATGAAATAAAAAATATTGAAAGCTGATGTAACAATATGAAACATCAGCTTTCAATGAGTTATTTCCACCACATCACGGCCGAGACTATTGAGTAAATAAAAAATAATTTTTCTTATGAATTACTTAAATGTAATGTTCTAATGATGTTTGTAACTGTTAAGTAATTATGTAAGTTGGGAATAACTGCCACTGGGATTTGAGCCTACCTGCAGTTTCATGATAATAACAGTTAAGATTTATTCTAATGGTTGAATTCCAAATGATGAAGTAACTTCCAATGTAAGGTTTAAATATTAATATATTTTCTCCTCTGTGATTATGAAAGTGGTGAAATTCTTCAAAAGTGTTAATGTAAGTTGTGAATTTAGGCTTAAATCGTTGAAAAAATTTGTCATAGTCATATTTGATATATACATTCTGAAAACTCAAAACATGCACCAGAATATTGTTTAGCCATTAAATTTAAATGTTTGTCTGAAGATCTAATATTTTATTGAAAATTGTTATAATTATTTGTGAAATTTTGGGATAAAATATATTCTTTCCTGACCAACCTTTGTAGTTAAATTATTGAAAATAGTGAGCAAGCAAAAAGGGTAGAGTAATTACTAAGAGAGGCAATAATGCATCTCTTAGAAAGTAAACTATTATATAACATTATTATAACACTGAAGTAAGCATTAGCTAATGTTATTAATTAGGTCTTCCATAAGATACTCCACAATACTACATTATTCAGTTAAATTATTTGTTGTAAATATTTAAACAAGTCATCCTCCTAACACCAATGGAGATCTATAGTATTTTTCTGGTAATTCCATTACTCTGTATGATGCAAAGCTATAAATTTCAGTCTTGCTGTGTAAAATTATAGGGATTGTTATTAATGGGACTTAGGCAACCCTTGGAAACGTTTCAAAATGTTTTGTAGTTCAGAAATATGCTACTTTTAATGTTGAAAAGATTCCTTATCATTTTATTTGTATAGTGTCTAAGAAGTAATAAGTTATAGAAATTTCATTTCTGAAGAATGCATCATTTTACTGCATTCTTTTTTTTTAATCCATAACGCTTATTGTAAAATATCCTTTACAAGTATTAAGAATTAACTTTATAGGGTGTTCCAAATATGATAACTTATGATACCCCTGTAACTTCAAAATGAGCCCATTAACCCAGATTTATGAATTTTTATTAGAAGAATTAAACTCTCCTACTTGATAGAAATGGCTTTCTTTTGAAAATCAACTTTTAGGATTTTTTTTGAGTTGAATTATGAATTGCAGACATTGATTACTCTCAAACATTTTATCAAACTACAGATAAGGTACTGCATATAATGACAGCATGAATCATCCGATTTTAGAGTAGTGTTTCAACAAATTGGAATACCTTTCTAAAATTAGAAGTTTAACCTAATAAAGGATGTTCATAATAAATAGATGGATGAACTACATGAATTTTAGTTAATGATAAACAAAACATTAAAAAATTCAAAGGAATGACTTTAAGATGTATATTGTCTTATAATGGGGTTTTCTATATCATTGTTTATTTTGTTGATGAGTTCTTCTTCTTAATATCTAGATGAAGAAATTTTACAGAAGTAGAAGATCATTTTGAATAAGTGAAAAATAAAAGTACTTTGTGAAAGGGCATTGAACATTTTCAAATTGACTTGTTTATAGATTACACGAGAAGAGAGAATTGAAGCAATGGAATTGTTAGGAGCATCTTATTCGAACAATAAGGACAACTACTGCCCTCAGCTTGCATTCCATTACCTGCGCAGTGCAATGAAGTTGAGATATCCAATTAATGGTGAGCACCCAATTCCAAAGCCTCCCTCTCATCCCATTCCAGCATATGAGAACCATATGGAATGCCAGAATATGCTGCAACTCAGTGCCATAGAGCATGATCTAAATGCACTGCACATGGAGAGCCTTTGCATTCGAGAGAGGATACTCACACCTTCCAATCCTGAGGTAATTTGATTCCAAAATAGATATTAAGTTTGAATGCTACTTTGGGTGTCAAATTATTATTCAATATCCAAATATTATTCCACGTAATTTGCTCCATATTATCATAATACTTGCAATTTTGAATCGTAAATAATATTTTATGAATTGATTGAATATCTCTATTCCTTTTCTGCTCCTTTGGTACCTGTCTAGACTTTGCAGGACCATTATTTTGATTTAATTTTACAAAAGAAATAAAGCTTGCTAATGACAAAAATGAACTGCATATTCATTTCTTATGTAGTCGCAATGGAGGTTGAACTATGTACCATTAGTGTCATAAAAGGTAGCCTATTATCTGTGCAGGGAAGATATTTAATAATTCAGGGCCAACCTAGATAACTCAGGGAATTTTATGGTTAGCTTTTTGGTTTTGGAATTTTTGGAATTCTGAAAATTTTTTATCAAAATATGTTTGATAAACATAACCAAAGATCTCTCTGTGGCTATTGTTTTGGACTGTGTATTATTTCAGTAAATATACTCCAAGAGAAAGGAATGTTTTGATTCCATTGTTATTAATACCATATTTAAGCTTATAAGACACACTTGTGGTCTTTCTTTCTGCGTAGAAAGTTTTGATGAAATTGAAGTGAATATAACAGTAATTTAAGATCTCTAAGAGTCCAGGAGCATCTAATTTTTGTTTGATAACCAGGTGATGATGAAAGTAGGTACCTAAGTTTGAAGATTGGTATTTAAAAAATTCTATTGAAGACTAAATTAACAAAGCAAACGTTGTTTGTCCTAAACGTGTGCCAGGTGACTGCCTGCTTTTGACCCAACACAATGAATCTACTGTATGCCTTTTATTGGACCCTTTATGTTTAATTATTAGAACATGACTAACATTTGACTGAAATTTACTCTTAATTTATGTGAAACACCCTGAAAACTGAAAATGTTCCCCTGGAAAACTCAACTAATAGCCGGGAATTTCTTAATCGCTGGATGGTGTACACCATGTAATTATAAGTCTGGAAAGTATGTGACTGGAATTCATAGACATATGAAGAAGTTATACAGAAATGTAATAGAAAGATGTTGGGCACATCTTTTAATAGTATACAGTAGATGTCTTTTTTACATTTTATTTCAAATGTAGCTAAATAATTTTCTTATTAAATCTCCCCTTTATTTGACAATGTTGCATTCAAGCTTATATCATGCTGATAAAAAATTCAATCCATGATTTTTAAGAAATACTGTAAAAAAGAAAGATTCAGACCCACCTATTTTTACATCTTGCTATCCTGAAATTTCTTTTTGGGTTACAAGAAACAAAATTGGAAATGACATCAAAATACTGACTGGAAAATCTTGCAACGGCAGATTGAATCAGCTAAAGCCATTAACTAAAATTGATGTATTTGTTTACCACTGTTAGAGAAATCCAGGAAATTGAAAGGTTCCCTTCTTATAATTTGTTTTCAGGTAATCATGATATAATGTTTCAACATGGCTTCTTCTACTGAGCCTGCTTAATTATGTGTCAGTCATTAATTCGTTTAATGCCAAGTTGGTATGATTTCAGGTCACTACGCATGTGATATTCCGTGGAGCTGTTTTTGCTGATTTCTCCCGTTTTGACCGCAGCATTCAGCTGTGGATGCATGCCCTTCAGCTACGACATAATGACAATATTCCTATTGTTAAAGATCTACTACGCTTTGCACAGGTATCCTATTGACTTTGTTTTAATTATTTAATCATATATATGATTTCCTTAGGCACCTGTGTGTTTATTATATATTTCTGAATGCAGAGTGCAAATCAAACTTCTTGTTGAGAGGGGGAAATATGTAGCCAATCTGCTTTGATCACATACATCAAAATAAACAATTTTCCCTGGCAGGGAAAAATATTGCTATCATCAGCCAGGGAAACAGTTTTACAAGCTGGGGAATTCCCTCCTGCTTATTCTCACACTGTCTGAATGGCATTTGATCAGGTGCTCTTGGAAATGATGCTCACATTTCATCTTATTTTTGTCTCATCATAGTTATGAGGGTCATCCCAGAAGTACCCGACCTAACAAAGAAGAAACAAAAAATTTGGGAAAATATATATTTATTTCTCAATATAGTCTCTTTTCAACTCGATATACCTTTCCCAGCGATGTTCAATAGTTTCAATACCATTTTTAGTGCGAACAGTTTAGTTCCTCAAATAGGTATCAATTGCAGACTTAACCTTTTCATTGCCGGCAAATTTTTTTACAACCAAGCCATTTTTTCAAGTTCGGAAATAGAAATATATCCAAGGGGACTAAATCTGGAAAATAGGGTGTGTTAAGAAACAATTGGAACTTCCATTGGTTGATATTGGGCACAGCGATAACAGATTGTAGTGACTAAACAACACTTTCTTCTTCGCCAAATGTGGACTTTTTTTTCTTGATTTCATCCCTTAAACTCTGTAACAAGTTGGCATAATACACTCTGTTGATTGTTTTATCTTTTTGAAGATAATTATTGAAAATTATCTCATGTGCATTCCGCCATGACCTTGTCAGCAGATGACTTGATTGCTTTGACAGCGCCTCAGATGTGATACCAACATTTTATCAATGGTAATGAATCGATGCAAAAACTTGGTTTTATTGCTGCTAAACATTGCCAAACACTCGACTGAAACATAGGATGCTGTTTTTGATCCATTGTGAGCAATCACGGGACACATCTTGCACACAGCTTTCTCATGTACAAATTTTCTGTCAATATGTGAATCACAGCACTTTTTGAGATGAATTCCATGTCTGCCTTTTCAGTCATCCAATACCACTTTGTGGATTTTCTTTATTATTTCACCACATTTAATCAACTACTATGATGTTCATCTTGGCAGCCACGTTCAAGCTCTACCACCCAATATTTTATTGTCATAAACGAGTGAGCGGATTCTCCCAGATTAGAATACAGCTCAACTTTGACATCCATTGGACTGAAACCTTTTAAATAAAAGTATTGTATCACTTAGAGGTGACCAATTTTTTCCATGTTTTCAAATTCACTGAGAGTTTTTGCTATTGTTGACTGTCTGTCTTCAAAATTCAAATTTAATCTTGATAAGATTTGTATTTTCTAACAGTAATTATTTTTTCAGGCAACAACCACCATTTATATCTCAGGTCGGGTATTTATGGGATGACCCTTGTAGCTGATTAAAGAATAAGGATTTAAATCTTGTTAGAAATTTTTAGTTTCTAGTTATTTGCTCATTAGA
Organism: Pachydiplax longipennis; assembly: GCA_036926295.1. Lineage (NCBI taxonomy): Eukaryota > Metazoa > Arthropoda > Insecta > Odonata > Libellulidae > Pachydiplax > Pachydiplax longipennis. The sequence continues at coordinate 2,068,282 of JAVFKF010000024.1, read as the reverse complement.
AATGTTTCCTTTCACAATTGAAACCTTAAGTCATTGTATTTTAATAGTTTTTTCCAAGTTTTCTCCCTCAATAGCCTCCTTGTTAGTTTGAATGAAAGTCTTCTTCAATCAAGTTCATTTTTCAATTCCTAGATTTTATGAAAATCAGTGTAATAGTTAATTAGCCTGGTTGAAATTTGAAATTGATTAATGGGTAGAATGACAGCAAAAAATGATCTAATAGCTAACAGGTGATATGAATATATTCAAACATATATTTTGTTTATTTTTCCTTATATTCAAACATTTATGATAAAATCCTGAGAAAATACGAAAATGAGGCTGATGGGACCAGAAATCAGACTCTACTCTATTGTGGAGGTTGATTTATCCAACTCTGAGATTTGTCTGGCCAGAACATTCTCTGAGACTGTTTAGAGAACTTTCTAGACAAACATTGTTCAACTTTCTTCAAGCCTCTTTGGGATACATCCTGCTCTTAAGTTATCATTACCCTCTTCCCCAACTATGCCAAAATTTTATTCATTTTACATTAGGATGGTCGTTAATGATACGGAAAAATTTTTTTGAGAATTTCTTTTAGGATTCCCCCGAAAATTGTTTCATTTGGTTATAAAATAAATTTGTAAATTATTGTTAGAAATGGACAGTAGAAATATGTGCACTTAAAGTTCATAAATTTCAACATTGAACTCTTTTTAGTCATCAATGGCAATTAGGGAGTCTTCCCATGAATTTTTTGTTGTTAAAGTAGATTCTTCTATTTCTTCCCTTTCAGATCTTGTCAATGGAACCAATTAAACTATAATTTAAATACTCTATGAACAATTGCATATTGCAATGTAATGAATATTATGTATCTAATTAATATTTTCTGTTTTATTTTGATTGTTTGATTTATATAGAAATGAATATTAATAAAAATTTTAATATCTGATCAACTATAATATGAAGCATCGAATATAACTTGTAGACTTTCATGTATAAGTTTCTTTCAATAAGATGATGCAAATGTCTGATAAATGAGCAACTGATATTATTTAAATTCAAAGAAGGCTTACCACTTATTTCTGAATTTGCAACTGAGAACTGGCATCTTTCACTGCTAATAATAAACACTATCAAGAAGTAATTCACAAAGTTTCCCTATTGATTAGTAATGGATAGTGATTACGATGAAAAATCAGGTGATATTCATGATTGCATAGCATAGATATATGAAAAACTGAATAGTTCCATGATTCGCATTAATTTATGTGAAAATTGGAAGGTTTAACACATATTTAGCTATATGAATTTACTGTAGTCCTCTCAAAAACAAAATTAATTATTAATTTTTAAGCTTATTTTAATTAACTATTCAGTTAGCTTGATTGTGCGCTGAAATATGACATTTACTAAAATCATTTTACTAGATCGATGTTAGTCATCTTTCAAGCTTTCACCCTTTACAGATCAGACACTTTCCATTTGGTGGTGATGCACTCTTCATCCTTCTTTATAATTGATTCTTTATATTGTTCTCATTTACTTATTGCAGCAATGACTTACATATTATTATATGAGCATATCATATGTAAATGAATGAAAACTATCAGCGTTGGACATTATGAGAATAAATAATCAAAAATGAAAGGTTTCATTAGACACTAATTTCTATCATCAAAAGATTTTATGAATTAATGAAATTGGAAACAATATTCTGTGATAAATATGTTTCTTTTGCATATATAATTCAAGTACAGTAGAAGTCTGTTACAGCAGGTATGGCATATAATGAGAGTTGCATTATTGGAAGTGATTTTTTGGCCATTGTCTGTCTCACAGCAAAAAGGATTGGGAGTTTTATCAATTATAACATGTGGTTTTTTTCTGAATTGTCTCTATATCGAGTGCTATGTTCTATATTTGTCTTGAAGTAGGTATATCTTGGAATCCTCAATTGACTTGGGAGGCGATGTCTAACAAGAAAACAGTAATCTGAAGCTTATTCTCTTCAAAGAACAGAAAAAGATTAAATGCAAAAATTATCATCCCCTAATTCATGCAGCATTTTTCTACAAGTGGTGTGACACTTCCCCTTTTCCATGGCTCTTCTAGTCATCTTATTGGCACAAAACCCTGGGATTTGTATTTTACAAAACTTTGCACATTGTCTTTGCAAATCGTCTGATCCAGGTTGGGTGGAAATATAGGAGTTAGAAAGCAGTTCAGCCTTGGATAACACATTTTATATTAAAGGGTGCACATTGGTTATAGTTTATGAATCAAGGAGATAATATTTTTGATGCAAACATACTTTTTTACACATTTTGAAGCATTTGCATAAGAATTAAAAACCATACAGTATCATAAGATCTATTGAGTTTGCCGTAACTTTGTAGAATTCCATTACAGGAAAAATATGCACTGACTTTGTAAAATTCTATTATTTTTATTATATCTGCTACATGTTTTGTCTATCTAAGACATCATCGGGCACTGATAGCAAAGTTGAAGACAATAAATAGAAAAACAAAAAAGGAGGGGCAGGGATGGAGTGGGTTAAGGATTGTTAAAATTAATTGGTTGTGGAAGGTGTAGGAGGGGAGGAGAGGTAGAACTGTGGGGGGGGATTGAGTCCGAATAAGTGGTTGTTAGTCAATTCGTATTTTCAATGCGAGTGAGATCTCTATTTGTTCCAAGTAATTAAGTTTAATGCCTTTACTTTGACTATGTAACAATTGTGGAGAAAAATTGGAGTGGTGATTTAATTCTAACAGGTGTGAGGCAAAGTGTGAATGATGTGTATTGTATAGATAGCATTTTTTGTGTTCGTGTATGAAGTTTCCTTGAAGTCTGCCCAATATAAATGGCCCTACACGTATTACAATCAATTTTGTAAACCCCTGATTTTTGATTGATGTTAATTTTGTTTTGTTATTAAAAAGTAATTTTCCTAAATTTTGTGTGGTATAAAAAGCAGGTCTAAGTTTATGAATAATACCCCATTTGGGTTTGTCAGAAACTTCAATATGATTATTGTATATATGGGATAAGTTCAATTTCCTTTGTTTACGGGAAAGAATATTATTAATTAGTTTTTCTGAAAATCCATTACTTTTGACTATTTGCTTGATTATTAACAGTTCTTTGGCAAATTCTCGGCAGTAAGGAGTACGCGAAGAAGTCTGTGTATATAAATGTGGTGAGCTGTATGTATATGTGTTGTAGGATGGTTAGATGAGCAATGTATGGTATGATCTGTGTGAGTTGGTTTACGATAAATGATATGATCTTGTCTTCTCTGGTAAGTGTAACATCCAAAAAGTTAATTAATTACCCTCTTGGTTTCAACTTCAAGTGTGAAGTTAATGTTAGGGTGTCTATTGTTAAGGTGATTAAGGAACAAGTTAAATTGTCTTATGTTACCATTCCAGATACAGAAAACGTCATTAACATATCTCCTCCAAAATCCCACAAATCTGACGTAAGTACATACAATCAGAAGTAAATAGCAAATTCTCAAAATGATGCAAAAATAAATCCGCTAATAATGGTGACAATGGTGAACCCATTGCTAAACTGCTGGTTGTACAAAGAATTCCTCATTGAATGTAAAATAATTATGCATCACACAGTTTCATAAGTGACAGTGTTTCACTTAAAATTGCACCATCCTTTTTTGTTTACTAATGGGTTCTCAATGATTTCCAATACATCTTTCTTTGGTCCACATGTAAACAGGTTTTTTATGTCAAATGATGCTAATTTGAATTATCATCCAAACCATGATCTTTCTAATGATCAATTAGTTCCAATGAATTTTTTACACTGAACTGAGGCACAGAATCAAGAAGGTTGTTCAACATCTCTCTAAGCTTTGTAGCCAGTTTGTGGGATAGACACACTTGAGATGATGGGACGTATTGGAAGGTTTGGTTTATGGAGTTTCAGCAAGCCATATAAACATGGGTGGAAAGGATTAGTAGTCACCACTGTGTACCCTTCTTTGGATTCAAACACTTTGATACATTTCTTCAGTTTCAATTATTTCTCTATTAAATTTATTAGTGGGATCATCAGCTATTTTTATAATATTGTTTTCCGTAATGAAAACTTGGCATTTCTTAACATAAACTTCTCATTCAACTATAACTAAACTACTGCCTTTATCACATTTGGTTAGAACCAAGTCTTCTTTTTCCAAAGAATCCCTAATTGTTGCTATGTTGACATGGTAACTGTTGTGAGACAAAGGGTTTCTAATAATTGACGAAACCTGTTGGATGAGGCCCATTTGGAGGGAGGGTTCACGTTGGTACTTTGTTAATATTTCACAGTCAGCAATTAGGTTTTTAATATCTTTGGCATTGCAATTTCTGGGTGGATTAAATTTGGGACCCAACCTTAATAAGTCCATTTCACCTTCAGCAAATTTAAACTTCGAAAGATTTATTACTCTGTTAGTAAAGCTCTGAACTTGGATGAAAGATTAATGAATTGAATGAGTAAGGCTATATTCTATGATGAGTGAACCTCCTCCAAAATAAAGATGTTGAAGAAAGATTACCATTGATAGTAAGTTAAGCCGATTTTCAGTACCTTCAGCAAATTTACTATTCATTTTAAAGTTCTTATTTAGGAACATTTAGTTTTTTGATAAGTTTCCTGTTATCATTTTAGGTGTAACATTTGACTGTTGGCAATAATTTTGAAATTTTATAGCATTGCCTTTCAATTGGCAATTGATAATTCCAAAATTATTGTATAATTTGCAAACAGCAAAGCCAAAATGGCAGCTCTGAAGCCAAAATACCTCAGTTCATGAGTGGAAAACTGGTTACAATGCTTTCACAAAGAATTTCTCCTTAATTTAAGTGTTTAAAGAGGCCATCTCAAACACAAGATGAAGAACCCAATCATCTATGGAGACATTGAGCTTTAATATCATTGCCTCCATATTTTTGGAATAATCCTTCTGGTTTCCTGATGAAATTTCTGCTATAGCTAATTTGATTTCAGGTGTTTTCTCAGATGCTTCATCTGGGTGTCCAACCATCCCTCCAAAATATTGAGGATGTTCTTCAAATTGCAGCAATGGAAATTGAGAAGAGCAAGAGGCAGATGTCACTTCCAAAAGCCGATCTTGAGCAGATCATGGTTTGCTGCCTCTCTTGACATCTCTACCTTCAGTCTGAAACTAGTGTACCTGTCCAGAACTTGTTTAAACTTAATTTCATTTTCTAATAAGATAACAATAAGGAAATTCATGAATTTCGACTTCATTATTATTCTACGTATCTGACTGGAAGCATCTAATATCTTGTCTTTAGTATAAGTAAACATAACTCACGTATGTTATGAGCATCATGTTACTTAATTAGAGCACTTTCCAACTGATATTACAAATTATGGAATTTAATTCCATTAAGACCTTGCAGGAATATTTGAAATCCATCCTTAAATGAGAATGGAATAAGGAATGAATTTTTAATATGAAATTAATTGTGAAGAAAATAAAAGATGAACTTCTCTGAATACTTTTCATTGTGGATGCATTTCTTCTATGATCCCCTAGGAAGTTATTTTACTTTCAAAAGAAAGAAGAAATTTTGCAGAATGATTAATTATTTAGTTACCAACTTTTAATCTGTATTTCTGTATATTCATCTCAAGAGATGAGATTTTTATGGATCAAATTTTTTATCCCTTTGTTGTGCCACGTTGGGGATGAAAAACCATGTTTTTTTCTAACTGGATTTCAGTATAGTTCATGTAGCAGGCAATGGTATTACAGCAAAAAGTTATATGCTGTATTTGTTTGCCATTGGTTGCATTGCCTGAGGACCTCAAGTCTAGGTGGACCAATTATCAGCATATTTTATTTTCTCTAGTCTGCTTGATAGCTGAAATACTCTGACATATTAGCTGTGAATCATAATTTAAATTGCAGAACACTGCATCAAGAAGATATGAAATGAGGCTTTTCTTGCAGAGAAAATGCTTAGTAATTCTGTGTAATCTATCATTTCTGATTAGTAAAATCTTAATTCAATGTAGAAAGCCCTTTTTTAATTTGCGGATTGCAAACAACATATCTGTAAGATGTTATTAAGTCCTATTTCTTGCTTTATTTATGTAAAAATTATTTATTGCCTGGCTAGAAGTTGGTTGCTTTGGGAAATGTTTGATCATCTACTATCATACCAACCATATATATGCTAGTGCTGGATCCATTTCTTGGCTCCACAGAAAGAGAGGAATCATATACTATGCTTTATTAAATGTAATTCTAGATATGATTGTTACTCTCTCGCAGTTCAACATTTCTTGGTGGAAATATTGAATTAACACATGTGTATGTTGTGTTTTGCAGTTTAATGATTCTTTTAGTGATAATTTCTTTCTAGGAAGATTTAGAGAGCAATTTGTGCTCCATTCTCTATATTTTGGTCATCGCAACTAAATTACTGAAGAAGCACTGTGAGGAGGAGGAGTCCCTTCTACACCACTTGGTGTTCCAACTGAATAGAGTGACCAATAGTGATGGGAAGACACTGCTGCATATGGCTGCCAATCCAGAAATGCCAGTTGATGACTTTTACACCAATGAAATTTGCAGGTCCTCCCTTTGATTTTTACTATGTTCTACAATTGCTCATTTATTCTTTCAAAAGTCTATTCTTCTTTTTGCTATTCAATTTTTGCTTTTTTAGAGAAGTAAACAGGGTGATTGTATTCAGTTATAAGGGGGACCCTTGTTAGTGCAGTAAACTCTATGAGAAACTAAGAAGATATTGTAAAAATGAATTTTAAGATGAATTGTATTTGCATAATACCATAGAAATGAATGTTTTCTGATTTAAATACACATCATAGTTTAGCAGGAGTCACTAAAATACTCGTACTTTCTTTTGGATTGTTAATTGATTTCATTATAAATAATATATATTACATAATATCATAAGCATAAAAGTTGCATTCTTGCAATTGCCTCTTTTTCACGTTCAGTAACATATTGAATTACTCACATTAATATGATGGCTTGTAGTAGTACTGTTACACATTGGGTAAATTTTGCTACAAAATTACAAAGAAAATAGTCAGTATAATCATTTTAGGGAATATGGTGTGATCCTCTGAAACCATGGTGACTTATAACCAGATTTTACCCTATCGTTTATAATATGAATCTTTTGTTCAGTATGATCATGAAATTATCATAAAATTGACACCTAAATACTTTGAAATTCAATTATATAGTCTTTGCTTAAAATTTCACCAATATTATAAGTAAATGAAATATAATCAGCTTCAATTTTGTTATTTATGTTGAATTGATAAAGGAAGGAATATAGAAGGTGGTTCCATTTTTGTCCAAAATTATCTTATGTTAGCCAATTTACCATGGCTAATTGCCTATTTTATCAGTAAAAGTTGCTGTCTTAAATTAATCAAATGTTAAATGATTTAAATTTGTTAATAGATTGCATTTAGAGTATTTTAGAAATGAAAAGTCTTGGACTCCCGAATGAAGCATTTTACTCTGATTGTTTCTGTTGCTGTGCTATGAAAGAAGATACATTACCCTACATTAATGTTTAAAAAGATATCATTCACAGATATGCAGCCAAAATTATTATGTGAACACAGCAAAAGAATTTAGATGAAAGAAATCAGTCAGACTTTTCTGAATGCTCAGTTTAATCTACATAGATTTTATCAAAAGAATTGCCATTAAAAATTGAGCCTCTTCAGATGATAGTCACTTTTTTCTATCCAATCTTAGACTTGTGATTTTTGAAAAATCAGGTGCATTTAAGATTTGTGGTAAAGACGTAAGAAGTTATGGTAAAGACTGTGATTCTGCTAATTTTTAAGAGAAGTGGATAGTGGGAATCTATTGCATTCTGAACACTCTGGTTACAGAAAGATCAGCCCAAAACAAAGTGTCCTATAATGCCTTTGTTGATGGTGAAGAATTTGCTCTACCCTTTATGACATTTGGTGGTTCAGTCAAGTATCCAACTATTGTCTAAGTAGAGCTCAAAGATACTTTGAGTGCACATTTGGAATTCAAAGTAGCATGTGGCGAATCTTATCCACTGCCTCCTTTGATCCACCTGCGACAGAATGTTTCTTTCCATGTCTCATTGGCCTCACACAATATGTTTTCTTTTGTCTGGTGTTTGTGAAAGGGGTCTCTCACTTCCTACCTGAAGAATTGTCGTTGGTGAAATTTAGTCACATTAATTGACCACCCCTGCATTCCTGAAAAATATTATGGAAAATTGGGTGACATTTGCATAGATGCGTTATATAAATATCTGGGACTGAAAATTCTCTCTTCTCTTTGATCAACTTGTGCAAATGTAATTGCAATCCATTCTACTGAAGTTACAGCTTTCATAATCGATTAAGAGTGCCTTATCCTTTACTCCTGTTAATATGTGAAAAGTAATTTCAGTAATTTTGGTAAATATAACTTCTTTCAGTTTCCAGAATGAACAAGGTCTTATAAATTTTCATGACATAAAATCAATTGCTGGGCAAAAATTTTAAAGGATGTAATATGTACACCAAATTGTGATATAAATTTGCTTACTTACATGTTTACAGAACTTGAGGTTTTATCATTAGATTTTGTTTTCTTCCATTTGTTAATAGAGAATATCTTTATTTGGCCTGAATATTCAAAATGGAAGCTGTGCAACTCTAAATCAGGACTAATTGGTTCTTAAAATGATAATCAAAAGATGAATTTGATTGAATAATAAAAGGAAATTAATTATATCCTTCTCATTTTGAAAGTGAAATCTCTTTTTAATTGAAGCACAATGACATGCTGATGAAATCTCCTTTTGTTTGTTTGAAATTTACTCTCATTTCCTAGAGTAATCCAACAACTTTTGTTAATAAGTTTGTTTGCATTTAAGGTTTCCATGTGCAGATACAGCAGATCTGCTCATTAAGTGTGGAGCAGATGTGAATGCAATGGATAATCTGAGGAACACTCCACTACACATTATTGTTGGATCCAGCTCTCTTATTAGGTACTATATTTTCCTATTCTTTGTCTATGACGCTTTGCTGGTGGATGAATCCCTTCCTTAGATGCAATGCAACCCACTTCCCTCATTTGATGTACCAAATATTGTTTACATTATTCTTCTCTAATTGTCTATGTGGTAAAAATTGATCCATTCTGCAAATAAAAATAACCAAATCTCTCTGCAATTTTTAAAGATTATTAAGATATAATCATTATGCAACAATAGTTAAGGCTTTCAAGATATTCCAATTTCAACTGTGATAAGTAAAGCAAATTGAAGAAGTACCCTTTTAATTTAAGGTATGAAGCACCTATATAAGAATTAGAGCCAACAATGGCCTTCTTATAATACAGTTTTCACAACTCATTAAGTGGGTTTTACTGTATCTTATATACTCTTACATGATTTTGACAGTCAGTCGTGCTTTTTGGTTGTATAAAAAACTAGCTGAAAAGCCCTTTGATTCTCCATGGGGAAATAAAAATTTCTAAGTACCATATTAATCGTGTCTTGGATATCGTCATGACTCATATTTAAATTATAAAGATTGATATCCCTCTCAATGAATTCCTCTATCTATGATAGAGATTAGTATCCATTGAATATTCCATCTTATTTCACCTCTATGTTCTTGGTCTATGATATAGGAGGTAAAAATTCTCAATCATTACTATAGACCTCAATTTGATGATTTTTTAAATAGAATTAGATACAGAAACACCTTCAATCAGGTATTTTATGAAGATGATAAATTAATGCGAAAATTACTAAAAATAATTATCAAATATTTTTGAAAGAATGCAATTGATAACTTGCAAAGCGCAATAGCTGAAGTTGATTCTCAAGTAAACGTTGATAATTACCATAAAATTTTGAATTACTCTACCCTCGAGAAAATAGTAGATAGATAAGTAACAAAAGAGAGGTGCAGTTATGTATATACTCAATATACTATGATATGTGAGATAAACTACTTAGAGAGGCAAAGCATGGTATGTACACCCCCTGCCATATGCCAAAAGACGACCTGCAGGATATTAATTATGTTATGGATTTATCCTACTCTTAGTAGTTAAATTATATCTAAATAGCATAGACAAAGTAGAACTGATTAAAAGAAACTACTCCATGCTCGTTTCCTGCAATTCTGTGCAAATTGATCCTGCAAATTGTTTGTAACTGCAAATGCTAAAATTTCAGATTATTATTGCCTCCTGTTAACATATCCTATCATTCATTCTAATCATTACTTTCGTACGGACCTAAAACCGTGTATTCTTTGGTAAAAATGCATAAGCTCAGCTTCAACAATCAGATCAAGGGGACTGGTTGTTTATAGGCCTAAAATTTCATAAAATATCCGTTTATTATTAAGGAATTGTTGCCATTTTGACACGATAACGATATTTCATGACCAAAATAAGATTATTTGTTCATTTCTTTCTTTTGGTGCCAGTCTTGATTTTGTAGGGCTATTATTTTTTATGTAATTTAATTAGAAATGTACAGTCACTTACAAAAAAAGTTACCACTTCCAAGGGGCAACTCATCCAATAGACCCCTCGTTTCGGGCGAGTGAGCCTCCAGAAGAGAGAGAGAGAAAGCGAAAATAAAGATGGAGGACGTTGTCTGCTATGCAGGTCCACGTTGAGCGTTTGAAAGGATTCATTATCATTTTAATATAAGGCGTTAGGAAACTTTCTATCTAAGAAACTAAGAAACTAAGCATCTGAGGATATGGACTAATTAATGGAATTACTGAACTTTAGTAAAGCCTTCGATTCTGTTGACGCGGATATATATTAAAAATTAAATTATATTAAATTCTGTAAACATCATTTATACGCTGATGATCTGCAGATATATCTCGATTATACAGTTGTCCGCTTCCCTGAATGTGTTCAGTATGTGAACCATGACCTCCAGCGAATTCACAATTGTTGCAAGGACAATTTTCGGAAGATGAATCCATTAAAAGCCATTGTCATCGAGTATCCACTGTTATTAAAACAAATTATTGGAGATATTAATACAAAGCTTATCTTAAAATACTGAGATCATATTCTGTAACACTCTTAATAATATCGGTGTTTGCATAAACATCTGAGGGGATGAATGGTAGAGTAAACTTTTTCAGAAATTTTCACGACCGTGCTCCGAAGCCGTGCCGAGCATTTCAGGGAAAAATGGAGTGGGTAGTGAAGGACGGGAAAGGACTCTCCCCCTTTATCTGGGGGAGGAAAACAGCAATAAAGTTGAGGGCTGTTTATGACTTGCAGAAATTTTAGAGGTCTCTTTCCTTCTTCTTGGATGAACTTCTCTGGTAGAATCGCTCGCATATTTGACCACAGCCAGAAGGAGATACTGAGCCGGGGGTTGCCCTGGGTAACGATGACAAGAGGGGGCAAGGTACGGAAAGTAAGTAAAATTTTTAAGGGAATGCAGCAAGCTTTGAGATTCTATATATAAACAAACCCGTTGAAAGGAACTTTCGAAAATAATCAGCTGTATAAACGAGTCTCAGGATAACGCAGACATCCATATGTATATAATAATTTAAATTTTCATTGCTAATAACATGTTGTAGAATAACAGAAAATTATATTTTTAAGGAATTTTCCGGTAAACATATTTAAAGTGAAAATCTTGCATCAATTATGATTAGTGCATTTATCGAATCAGAAAAATCATGCTTGCCACTTCAGTGCAAATGCAATATAATTCATTAGGTTTTAATACCATATTCATATGAGTAATGAGTAATGGTAACGAGTAATATAACTTGTTAAGTGTTATTTGGATTAAAAAAGAATTTTGCAAAGATTATTCTTCGAAAATTAAAAATAAAAATCCGAGCAGTGGTGCACAAAGAAAAGTATTCAATCCGTGTATGGTAAGGAGGGTATTAGAAAATGATCTGGAATAGAGCTAGACAGAAATTAAGCGATAAGGAAGAACTCCGCAGTGTCCTATAACCTCGGTCACACGGTAAGAAGAGGCATTTACGAGTAATCTATATCTATGAGAATGAGAAATCGACATATAATAGTTTGGTATACAAAGAAGATATATTATTAAAATTGACATTTCACAGCCTAACTTTGTGGAATGGTGCCATCATGCAAAGAAAAAAACACAGTTTGTAAATTCCACAGAAATAAATTAATCGGCAACTAGTTCTGTCTGCCTGTCAGACATCATCTCAACTCCCTCCAGAAAACCCACCTATTCTGACCTCACCATCCCCTCTCATTCCTCCCATCCTTTTTCCCAGAAGTTATTCGCTTTCCACAGTATGATCCACCCACATCCCGATGCCACCAACCAATTCCCTTAAAGTTGTTTTAATCATCAAACAAATTGCTATAAATAATGGATACAGCCCAGATATGGTGGATAAACTCTTGAGGAGAAAACCAAATATCCTCTCATCCTATAGATTGGGACACATGCTTCCTAATGACCTTTCTATGTCCCCTGGAATCTACGGAGAGCCATCGGCCACCACAAAGATAGAAGACCCAGCGACTCTCTCAGCGGGGTGTACGAACTCCCTTGCAATGAATGCCCTTCCCGGTGCGTGAGGGGTGGACAAAATCCTTACCAACGAATACCTCTTCCACAAGTCCTCCCCTCCTCTCTCATCCCCTCAGCCCTTTTCCGTTGATAATTCCCGGTTTTTCCCACCACCCCTCCCACACCTCCTTGTTCCCCTTGGTCTTTCTCATTTTCGATATTTCAGTGCCTGATGATTTCTTATAGACAAAACTAGTTGCCTTTAATATATCTGTATGGAATTTACAAAGTTTTTTTATTTGCATGAAAATATACTTTATAATAAGTGAAATGTGGTAGCAATGCACCTCTCGAGTGAAGAACTCAGCGTTTCTGAGATTTCATCGTTTAGAATGGACGAAAAGGTGTGGAAAACCCAGATGCTTTTGGGAGGTTCTCGAAAATGCATATTCATTGATTACTTCCTAGAAATACTAGGTTCTAAAATGGACCTTCATGGCTGGTATCCCATTGACCCCATCTCTTCCCCCGCTGCTTACTCCTTAGACCTCGCTATTCTTTTCCGAGATCCGCATACGCAGAATTCAGTGAACCCCTTTCGCCTACCTGCTACACCCTAGCCATTCCATTATCTGCTAATCTTTCTCCCCTTAATCCCACACGTGATTCCGGGCGTAATTTCTACGAAAAAACTTTTACCACAACTACCACCAACAACTTCAGCGCCAGGGCTCACCCTCACCTCACCCACTATCGCTTTATTGTAATCTGGTCGTCAGTGGATTAAATATATATATTAAAATATATTGTATTAAATAGATCAACGTAATTTGTAGGTGTTTTAGTTGTAATTTTCCTATTTATGGATAATACCCATGGCATCCTACTTGCCCGGGTGCGATGCACCCCTTGCACCCATAGGACGGCGCGGCTTAGGATGAAAATTATTAATTAGCGTTCATTTCCCACTCTTTATCAAGTATCGAAACTCATTTAAGGTTCTTCCATTCAGCCATGATGATATGTATTCGGAGAGATGAAATGAATATCAACGAAATAATCAAAAATATATTCAATACGGTTTCACTAATCTCATTTAGAAATATTAGCCAACAGAGAAATAACGCATAGAACGTCTTATTCATCCGATGTGTTCGCTATTACGCATATGCGAAACAAGATCATCCCTGTAAGCGAACCTATTCTTTCACTGTTACTTCATTTCTATTCTAATTACGTTTTCTCTAATTTCCCCTTCTTTTGACATAATTCATAGCATTGCATTTTCTCTTAATTATCATTTATTTAAGCCCTATTATTTATTATTTTTTACGGAAAAATTCGTCCTGCGAGCATGTGGAGCACGAAGAAAAATAATGAAGTAATTTCCAAACCTCCATTGATGGGAATTTATACATAAGCAGAAAATATAGGCAACTAAAGTACTTCTTGTCGGATTTTTCTTAAGAAGAGTGAAGTACGCGTGAGATTTGAGCCGATTTAAGAAAAATCCGAATTGAGTTCCTTTATAATACTATATTGCTTTTACAGCATCCAAATGAATGAATTTTAGCCAGTCTTTAAAGATAATAACGTCAAACAAACTTCAAAACATGCGTAAGGAGGAAGACGAAACGCACGCTAAAAGCAGAGCCGCTCATAGACTCGCTCTCATCGAGCTTCATGTCTGTTAAGCGGGTTGCATCCTTTAGTGGTAACTTTTTTTTGTAAGTGACTGTACCCTGCAACCGATAAAACTGAGGTTTACGTGCATTTCTTATGAGAACGGTATTTCATATCTGGGTTCAAACTGGGGACCTTTCTCAGTTTCTTTTATTGTATAAACCACCCCTGTATTAGAGCAAACAAAACAAAAATATTATTCAAATCGGTCGAGCCGTTTTTGAGTTTTAGCGAGACGAACGAACAGCAATTGATTTTGATATATTTAGATAAAATCATTTTCGATTACCTTAACACAAATTGTGAGGCATTATGAGTAATTAAAGAAATTGAATGGTGCTTAATTGTGCTTGAAGTTCTTTCTTGTTTCCCCTTTAAGCAGATTACTGCATGTTACTTATTTTTTTGTGATCTTTACCCTGATCAATGTAAGAAATTCAGTTTTAGAATGTAATCTGAATTTCAGTGACATAGCTGCTTTGGAACACATTGTACGATCTCTCGTAAATGCTGGAGCACACATGGACATTGTGAACCACTATGGATTGACTCCTTTTCAAGAGGCAACTACAAGTAAGGCATTTCTTCATCAGCCAGATTCCCAATTTTTGTGGGAGTGCAGTTGAGCTGTTCATGATTCATTCATTTTTAGGTGCTTATTGACAGTTCAATCCTGTAAATGAGTCTGAGATAGATAATTCCATAACTTCATTAGGAACTTGGTGGTATCATATTCAACTAGAAATACATTCGCCCTTATCCATGATGTAACCTTTTGCTTGTACGAGGGATGTCCCAAAAGAAAGGTCCCCATATTTTTAATAAACAAAAGAAGTTTTATTCAACAAACTTTTTTCATGGTTATGTTGTGTATATAATCATTATTTTTAACGTAATCACCATTTACTTAGATGCACTTTTCAAGTTGCGCTGAAAGTTGCGTTTTTTTATACTCTCCTCAGGTAAATTTGCCACCTGCTCCTTTTCCAGGTATTTCACTTCCTCATCTTTATGTGTCCTTCTTCTTCTAAGATGTTTCTTCAGGCTCAAGAACAAGTAGAAGTCCGATGGGCAGTTAGGTAGAAGGGTTGTAATGGATCCTAAACAGGGTCACAGGCAAAGTTTAGCCAAACGTCATCTTCCAGAAGGCAAATCCATTTTGTCAGCATCTCTGGTCTTCAGTTTTTGGTTGATTTGGAAAGTTTTTCAATGTTTCAGAGTAAGAGGCTTTATTCTGGTTCTGGTAGCCATAAACTTGATGAGAAGAACCCCTTTCCGGTCCCAAAAAATTATTGCCATGACTAGTTATAAATCATTATAGTGTCATCCATCCTCTTATGGATCCATATGGCTTTGTTAATTTTTGATGAATCGAAATCAGCATTTCCCCCTTGAATTAAAGAAACAAATAATGGAGCACTGTGCATAGAAATGAAGGGCTCAGTGTTAGTAAGCATCTGATCTCTTGGGAAAAAGCATCGAAATCATCTTTGGAAAAAAAATATTTGCCTCAAGTGCACATGGAGATCCTCTTTTGGGACATGCCTTGTACAATGTGTCAACTTCATAAAATGTTATATTTAATAGAAATATTTATAGATAACATAGACACCTCATTTGAATGAATATTCTTTTTTCATTTACAATATTTTGATTGCATGGTCTGGGATTTTGTGTATGGATATTAACCAATTCCATTTAAAGGTTATAAAAAAGCCATAGAATTTGTTGAAAATACTTATAAAATATTATCTTTTCTTCTCTAGTAATACTGTTTTAGTCTTATTTCCTCATTTACAGTTGAGAAGTTGAAGTTCAGCTAGCATGTGTGTTAATATTAGAAGGCTCCCAGAATTTTGAGCTACTATTCAAGTTGGTTTGCTGAATGATGTAGCCATTCTGCGAAACCATGGTCGTTTCTGTACTTTTTCTGTGGATTAGTAAAAGATTCCTCAATATGGATTTTGTTAGTAAATGTTCACTTGTTATTTGCTGAAAACAATATTCTAATAAGGATATACAGCAGAAGTCTGTTATAATGAGTACAGTGTATAATGAGAGTTTACATTTACATTAATACCCCACTAACCGCCGTAAGGCGTATGGCAGGGGGTGTGAATACACCGAACTCCCTAACCAACCATCTGGTTTGCGTACCTAATACTAGTTGTGTTATAGTGAGTGATTCTTATGGCCACTTTCTGTCTCACAGCAAAAAAAGGATTACATCCATTACAACGAGTGGTTATTTTTTAAGTATTGGTATCAAATATATATTATATACATATATATACTTGTTGGACTTTGTCTTTCACATCAATTGACTATTCTGAGATATATATATATATATATATATATATATATATATATATATATATATATATATATATATATCAGAATAGTCATTGATGTGAAAGATAAAGTCCAACAAGGTTATAGTCACTAAATTCATACATTTGTTTTCCACAACTTATCTCACCCTTTCTCAGCAAAAATGCTTGATGGAGTTTTGATTAGAGATTTCTCACTTGTCCCTCTGTACATGCGCACTTTGGTTATGGTTTATGAATGAATGAGATTACATTTTTTACACGAGCGTACTCATTTGCGCAAGAATAAAAAACCATACAATTCCATTCTGCCATACTCGCTGCCCTTGGATTCAAGAGGGCAAGTATTTAATCTTAGAAATCTGCTATAAGGAGTACTTTTGTCTACTCTCGTTATGATGGACTTCTACTGTTTTGCTTTTTTCGTGTTAATGCAACAGTTTGATGGTCCAATTAAAGCAATATTTATTGTATTCGTCATCACAATTCCTCTAATTTTGGTTCTCTTTGTTTTCCAGCAGAGGCTAGGGTGATTCTGTGTGCTCATATGAGTCTCAGTTTAAAGTGTTTGGCAGCCAAAGCTGTTGATGTGAAAAATCTGAAATATCAGGATGTCCCTGAGTCGTTGCTGAGTTTTATAGACCTTCACAGTGCAAGTGAAGAGGAAGTGAAAATATCAAAACTAGTTGCAGTTTCTTAAGCTCGTGTTATCCAATTCATTGAAACTAAATGTCTACTGCTCAATTTAACTAATGTAAATAAAGTTTCTTCAGTTTTATGAAAGATGACCTTTTGAAAAAATTAGCATTTCTCACAAAACCTCATGAAGAAAATGAGAAAAAAATGTTTACTACTTTTGCAATTTTATTTTTTATTATATGTGTGTGTGTGTGTGTGTATATATATATATATATATATATATATATATATATATATATATATATATATATATATATATATCTATTATATATAGCTAACTCTCCGGATATACCTATATATATAGATATATATATATAGGGGATACGAATTCTGACCATGTTCCACAAGCGCCATCGACGTCAGATTTTTTCGACGGACTGGCCCTACACTCTAGATGCCAGAATAATGCAGACTTCGACGCTAGCTATCATGGGTTCGATGCCAGAAATTCCCAAAAATCGCAATTTTCCCATAAGAATGCATTGCGCGGATTTTTGAAAATTATTTTGAGGCACTTATCGTTAAGATAGAGTAACCAAAATTTCGGAGGTTGAAGTTGAGGTAGTCTTCTATGCTTCTCATGGAAAAAGTGTAGCCAAATGACAGTGAGTTCGACGCCAGGTGGATGCAAAATTCTTCCATAAGAAATGCATTGCGGAAATCTTTTTAAATGCCTCCCGATAAGCTGGAAAGATAAGACCCGGAATGGTGACAGAGGCGTGGGACCTTCCCGATAAGATATTGAATCGAAACTTTGGAACAAGTAAGGATGGCACTTATCTAATATTATTTGCTGTCTTCTCTCACGATCGGGATCTTAGTTCGTCGCCAGGCGGTCTTTGGCGCGAAGTTTTAAATTTGAACTGAGGCAGTACTTAGTATGATACTGTATTCAACGGATAGCTTGCAGTATGCAAGCAACTTTTACTCGTATATATATATATCTATTATATATAGCTAACTCTCCGGATATACCTATATAGATATATAGATATATATATAGATATAGGGGATACGAATTCTGACCATGTTCCACAAGCGCCATCGACGTCAGATTTTTTCAACGTACTGGCCCTACACTCTAGACGCCAGAATAATGCAGACATCGACGCTAGCTATCATGAGTTCGATACCAGAAATTCCCAAAAATCGCAATTTTCCCATAAGAATGCATTGCGCGGATTTTTAAAAATTATTTTGAGGCACTTATCGTTAACATAGAGGAACCAAAATCTCGGAGGTTGAAGTTGAGGTAGTCTTCTATATTACGAATGGAAGAAATGTTGTAAAATGACCGTGAGTTCGACGCCAGGTGGATGCAAAATTCTTCCATAAGAAATGCATTGCTGAAATCTTTGAAGATTTTTTTAAATGCCTTCCCGATAAGCTGGAAAGATAAAACCCTGAATGGTGACAGAAGCGTTTGAAAACTTTCTTCCATGAATATCATCGTTCATCTAGTGGTCCTTGGTTCGATGCAAGAGGGTCATTCCGATTCTCCATGTATTTCAAATGGGGAAAGCGGAATCTCATTTTGGGACCTTCCCGATAAGATATTGAATCGAAACTTTGGAACAAGTAAGGATGGCACTTATCTAATATTATTTTGCTATCTTCTCTCATGGAAGAGTCCTGAGTTCGACGCTAGGCGGTCTTTTGCGCGAATTTTTTCAATCTGTTTTGAGGCCGTTCTCGATGCGATAGAGCAATCAAAATCTCGGTGTTTACAGATGAGATGGTCTTCCATCGTACCAAACGAAGAAATGTTACCAAATGTCCGTGTGTTCGACGCCAGGTGGGTCCGAAATGCCTCCGTAAGAAATGCATTGCTGATATAAGGGACGATTTTTTAAAATGCCTTCCCGATAAACTGGAAAGATAAAACCCGGAATGGTGACAGAGGCGTTTGAGAAGATTCCTTCATGACGTCCACTGCTTCTCTAGAGGTCCTTGGTTCGATGCTAGAGCGTCATTCCGATTCTACCATGCATTTCAAACGGGAATAACGGATCTTATTTTAGGACCTTCCCGATAAGATACTGAATTGAAACGCTGAAACACGTCAGAGTAGCACTTCTCTAACATTCATATGCCATTGTCTCTCACGAACGGGTCCTGTGTTCGACGCCAGGCGGTCATTTACGCAATTTTTTAAAAATTGTTTTGAGGCCTTTCTTTATGCAGGAGACTATTCAAAATCACAGCGTTTGCATTTGAAGTAGTTTTCTATAGAACCAGTGGAAGAAAGGTTGCATATGACCGTGAGTTCGATGCCAGATGGATGAAAATTTCTAACGTAAGAAATGTATTGCGGCAATTTTAAAATTTTGCTGGATAAGCTTCGAAGATGACACCCGTAAGGAGAACTTATTGTAAATTTTTACCAATTAGCTTGCAGTATGCAAGCAACTTTTACTCGTATATATATATATATATATCTATTATATATAGCTAACTCTCCGGATATACCTATATAGATATATAGATATATATATATAGATATAGGGGATACGAATTCTGACGATGTTCCACAAGCGCCATCGACGTCAGATTTTTTCGACGTACTGGCCCTACACTCTAGACGCCAGAATAATACAGACATCGACGCTAGCTATCATGGGTTCGATACCAGAAATTCCCAAAAATCGCAATTTTCCCATAAGAATGCATTGCGCGGATTTTTGATAATTATTTTGAGGCACTTATCGTTAAGATAGAGGAACCAAAATCTCGGAGGTTGAAGTTGAGGTTGTCTTCTATGCTTCTCAAGGAAAAAATGTAGCCAAATGACAGTGAGTTCGACGCCAGGTGGATGCAAAATTCTTCCATAAGAAATGCATTGCTGAAATGTTTGAAGATTTTTTTAAATGCCTTCCCGATAAGCTGGAAAGATAAAACCCTGAATGGTGACAGAAGCGTTTGAAAACTTTCTTCCATGAATATCATCGTTCGTCTAGTGGTCCTTGGTTCGATGCAAGAGGGTCATTCCGATTCCTCCATGTATTTCAAATGGGGAAAGCGGAATCTCATTTTGGGACCTTCCCGATAAGATATTGAATCGAAACTTTGGAACAAGTAAGGATGGCACTTATCTAATATTATTTTGCTATCTTCTCTCACGGAAGGGTCCTGAGTTCGACGCTAGGCGGTCTTTTGCGCGAATTTTTTCAATCTGTTTTGAGGCCGTCTCGATGCGATAGAGCAATCAAAATCTCGGTGTTTACAGATGAGATGGTCTTTCATCGTACCAAACGAAGAAATGTTACCAAATGTCCGTGTGTTCGACGCCAGGTGGGACCGAAATGCCTCCGTAAGAAATGCATTGCTGATATCAGGGACGATTTTTTAAAATGCCTTCCCGATAAACTGGAAAGATAAAACCCGGAATGGTGACAGAGGCGTTTGAGAAGATTCCTTCATGACGTCCACTGCTTCTCTAGAGGTCCTTGGTTCGATGCTAGAGCGTCATTCCGATTCTACCATGCATTTCAAACGGGAATAACGGATCTTATTTTAGGACCTTCCCGATAAGATACTGAATTGAAACTTTGAAACACGTCAGAGTAGCACTTCTCTAACATTCATATGCCATTGTCTCTAACGAACGGGTCCTGTGTTCGACGCCAGGCGGTCATTTACGCAATTTTTTTAAAATTGTTTTGAGGCCTTTCTTTATGCAGGAGACTATTCAAAATCACAGCTTTTGCGTTTGAAGTAGTTTTCTATAGAACCAGTGGAAGAAGGTTGCATATGACCGTGAGTTCGATGCCAGATGGATGAAAATTTCAAACGTAAGAAATGTATTGCGGCAATTTTAAAAATTTTGCTGGATAAGCTTCGAAGATGACACCCGTAAGGGGAACTTATTGTAAATTTTTACCAATTAGCTTGCAGTATGCAAGCAACTTTTACTCGTATTATATATAGCTTATTGTATATAGCTAACTCTCCGGATATACCTATATAGATATAGGGGATACGAATTCTGACCATGTTCCACGAGAGCTGTCGACGTCAGACTTTTTCGACGTACTGGCCCCACACTCTAGATGCCAGAATAATGCAGACATCGACGCTAGGTGTCATGGGTTCGATACTAGAATGTCCCAAAAATCGCAAATTTCCCATAAGAATGCATTGCGTGGATTTTTAAAAATTATTTTGAGGCACTTATCGGTAAGATAGAGGAACCAAAATCTCAGAGGTTGAAGTTGAGGTAGTCTTCTATATTACGAATGGAAGAAATGCTACAAAAAGACCATGAGTTCGACGCCAGGTCGATGCAAAATTCTTCCATAACAAATGCTTTGCTGAAATCCTTGACGATTTTTTTAAATGCCTTCCCGATAAGCTGGAAAGATTAAAACCAGATTGGTGACAGAGGCGTTTGAAAAAATTCTATCATCAGGTTTACCGTTTCTCTAGTGGTCCTTGGTTCGATGCAAGAGCGAAATTCCGATTTCACCATGCATTTCAAACGGGGAAAACGGAATATTATTTTAGGACCTTCCCGATAAGATATTGAATCGAAACTTTGGAACTAGTGAGAATGGCACTTCCCTAATACTAATTTGCTATTCTCTCTCTCAAAAGAGTCCTGAGTTCGACGCTAGGCGGTCATTAGCGCGAATATTTGCAATCTGTTTTGAGACCGTTCTCGATGCGATAGAGCAATCGAAATTACGGTGTTTGCAGATGAGATGGTCTTCCATAGTATCAAAGGAAGAAATGTTAGCAAATGACCTTGTGTTCGACGCCAGGTGGGTTCGAAATGCTTCCGTAAGAAATGCATTGGTGAAATCTTGGATGATTTTTTTAAAATCCTTCCCGATAAGCTGGAAAGATAAAACCCGGAATAGTGACAGAGGCATTTGAGAACATTCTTTCATGTTATTCGCCGTTTCTGCAGTAGTCCTTGGTTCGATGCAAGAGCGTCATTCCGATTCTACCATGCATTTCAAACGGGAATAACGGAATCTTATTTTAGGACCTTCCCGATAAGATACTGAATTGAAACGCTGAAACACGTCAGAGTAGCACTTCTCTAACATTCATATGCCATTGTCTCTCACGAACGGGTCCTGTGTTCGACGCCAGGCGGTCATTTACGCAATTTTTTAAAAATTGTTTTGAGGCCTTTCTTTATGCAGGAGACTATTCAAAATCACAGCGTTTGCATTTGAAGTAGTTTTCTATAGAACCAGTGGAAGAAAGGTTACATATGGGTCATTCCACGCCAAACCGAACAAAAAAAAAACATGA
Source organism: Pachydiplax longipennis (assembly GCA_036926295.1). Classification (NCBI taxonomy): domain Eukaryota; kingdom Metazoa; phylum Arthropoda; class Insecta; order Odonata; family Libellulidae; genus Pachydiplax; species Pachydiplax longipennis. The sequence continues at coordinate 2,045,757 of JAVFKF010000024.1, read as the reverse complement.
CATTTTTGTATCTTCCTGAAACTTTGCCACATTATTGATAGTAACAATTAAGTCACTTTTACCAATTTTTAGACCAACTATCCCAATAATTACAAAATGGCGGCTAAACAAAGTTCGCAAAAAAGTTCGAAATCCGGCGCGCGCGCTCTCAGTTGAACACCCGTTTCTCAGAGAGCTTAAAACGTACGATGCTTTAAATACGCTCATTCTAAAGCTCTTAAACGGTGTTTTCATTACATATGGAATTTGTTTCCATTTCTTGGAGACAATACCTACTTTTAGGCAATGAAACTTTTTGAATAGGTTTTAACCTAAAAAAATCCAGTTCTACCGCGTTAAAAAAAATATCACCGGAATTGTTATTAAGTTTTTTTTAAGTGGTCGAAGTATAAAAGCGGTAAACGGATATTAAGTCTAGTAAAAAAAATATGATTTACCTCTGGGTCAAGGCTATATATATATATTTATAGGGGATACGAATTTTGACCATGTTCCACGAGCGCTGTCGACGTCAGATTTTTTCGACGTACTGGCCCTACACCCTAGATGCCAGAATAATTCAGACTTCGTCGCTAGCTATCATGAGTTAGATGCCAGAAATTCCCAAAAATCGCTATTTTCCCCTAAGAATGCATTGCGCCGATTTTGAAAATTATTTTGAGGCACTTATCAGTAAGATAGTGGAACCAAAATCTCGGAGGTTGAAGTTGAGGTAGTCTTCTATGACTACCTCAACTTCAACCTCCTTAATAACGGAATCTTATTTTAGGACCTTCCCGATAAGATATTGGATCGAAATTTTGGAACAAGTCATAATGGCACTTATCTAATATTAATTCGCAATTTTCTCTCACAGAAGGGTCCTGAGTTCGACACTAGGCGGTCTTTTGCGCGAATTTTCGAAAATTTTTTTGAGTACTTCTTCCGAGCGATAGAACAGTGAAATTCATGGTTGGAGATGAGATGGTCTTCTATAGTACGAAAGGAAGAAATGCTTCCAAACGACCAGTTCGACGCCAAGTGGGTGCAAAATTCTGCAGTATAAAATGCATGGCGGTCAATTTTTACAATTATTTTTAATGCATATCCGATTACCGGGAATGATATAAAATGGTATGTACATAAAGGCATGTCATATGTTTCATATACGCTGTCCGCCGTTCCTCTGACGGTTCTTGGTTCCATGCCTGAGCGTCATTTATACTCTACCATGTATTTCAAAGAGGGATAGCGTAATCTTATTTTAGTACCTTCTCGGTAAGATATTGAATTGAAACTTTGGAAGAGGTCAGAAAGGCACTTATTTAATATTATTATGCAATTGTTTCGCACTATTGGGTCCTTAGTTCGACGACAGGGGGTCTTTTCTGCGAGGTTTTAACATTGTTTTGAGGCCTTTTTTGGTACGGTACTGCATTCAAGGGATAGCTTGCAGTATGCTAGCAACTTTTACTCGTATATACATACACACATATATATGAGTAAAAGTTGCTTGCATACCACAAGCTATTTGGTACATGTTTTTAAAGAAATACTGCTTACTTTTTATATGCATACAATAAAAATGCCAAACTCACATTAAAATAACAAAAAATGCATTTGCATAAAAATATATCGACTATCATGTAATCAACCTGTTTTTGAACCCAGACAATTTTGAAGACAGCAATGTTTACATAGTTTTGGAATGGAGCCCTCGAACCATACATAAAATTTCAAGTCTATATCATTCCAGGAAGGTCATCAAGCGGACATCCAAATTCCCCATTAAATTCAATGTTAGAATGAAGATGATGCCCTGGAGTTGAACCAAGGACTATGTGGGAAATGATAAACTGCGTTTTCAAAACATATTAATGACTGCTGTTCACATGCCGAAATATAAATTTCTATCTTATCGAGAAGTGCTTCATAGAAATATTTACAATCTCCACCATACATTTCTTGAGTGAGGATTAAGACTGCCTGGAGTTGATCTGTTAATAAGATGCAATGGTGATTGGTTTTTGGACAATTTTTCAATTTCATGAATTAGTAGATTGTCGGCTTCTTTAAATATTTAAGTTTAAGAGCATATCTGATCAGAAACGGTCTTGATAATGTTTACTCATTGTGAGGGTAATATATAAAATTCAAGGTATATTTTAAAAAGTTCTAAATTTTAATAATTAAGAAAGAAAAAATCTTATTGAGAGAATATTTCTAGTTGAAAGTTGGTCATTAAAGATTCTTATGAGATTGGAACTAATGGAAGTACCCATTCCTTCAAAATAAAGCATGGTTTTGTTAGCTTTTTTGTAGGTTCCTGTCTGTGTGGGAGAGGAAATAAATTGAACTTTTTCAAAATTTTTGATGATTCATGGAGCTGTTTGAGCTGGAATTCTGTTTAATTGATCACAATCACTGGATCTATCATTCCTGAGAAAATGTAAATTATTGTAATGTTTAAGTAAAATTTTAGAAGTTGATCATTTCTGAGTAGTGACATAGCAGCTGGTAAAAACGCAGTTGTGAACCAACTGATTGGTTTCTCTGTCTTTCTTTTGTGGATATAATTCATCAGGGAAAACAATTAAAGGTATACACACACAGAAAATTATTTATTTTTACCATCTTAAATACGGTTGCAATATAGCATTGATGGTATTGGCCTTTACTTGAAGGTAATCCATAAAGAAAGAGTTATAATCTATTTTATTCTACAATTCTATGGTTGAAATATTTTATTGTACATTAAAATGACGAAATTGCATGGTGAAATGCGACCTTCTAAGATAGGGCGTCGGAGAGGATCGAAAATTCACTTGAAATAAATAATGCGGGAATAGGAGCGCGGGATTGCCACTAATGGCTCCGCCGTGTATAAGGAACTGTATTGATTTGATTGGAAGTAACTGGTATTATTAGTATGACATTCGGGTTTTACTTTTCCATGTTATCCGAAAGGTATAAAAAAAATTCTTAAAAATCGCCGCAGTTGCATCGCATCTTGAAGGGGAAAATTTTACACCCACCCGTCGTCGAACTGTCATTTGGTGAGATTTATTCCACTGTTTCTATAGAAGACCGCGTCATCTGGGACCTGCGTGATTTTTATTTCTCTTTCCTATTGAGATTCCGTTATCCTCATCTGAAGCGTATGGTAGAATCGTAATGACGCTCTGACATCGATCATTAAGGAAATGGTGAACTGCATATATGAAAGGTATATATGAGGGGTGGCCGAACTGCGGCTCGCGAGCCACATGCAGCCGCATAATCCTTTATAATAATGTACCAGAGTTCCCTTTTCATTTTTGTGTTATTATATCTTTTTAAAATCATTATCGTTCCGTATGTTTCAAAATGTCTTTTTAATTACTGACAACAAATATGAAAGACTAAAGTGCAACGTTGTAACAATTTTCATTTTTGTCCAAGTTAAGAATGATATGACTCATCGAAAACTGCGCGGGAACGAAGATAAACAGTGGCATAATTGTCCGTAATCGACCAACTCCAGACCGATTTTGAATTTGTAAACTTTCATTGCAACGGACAGTTGATATTGTGCTCTGGAGGAAACAATTTGTATCACTCTTGCTACGGATATAATTTGCAATCTGGAATAACTATAATTTGTTTCGTAGTATGTAACACGTGTTGTTGTTGTTTTAATAACACAAAACTTGTATTTTCTAAATCTCTTTATTTATTTCCAGTTCTTTTAAAAATATGACGAAAGAGAACAAAAAATAAAAAAGAAAATACGAGAAATAAAATAGAAGTTTTAATAATGAGTGGGAGGAGAATTTCTATTTCATTGACAATAACGGAAAAGCGTTATGTTTTATTTGTAATTCTACGGTCAAAAATTATATAGCTAGCAATTTACGTCGACATTATGAAACTAATCATTCTCAGTTTTCTAATCATTATCCACCAAATTCCTAATCAAGATCAGATAAACTTGCTTTTTTAAAATCAAATGTAAATAAACAACAGTCAATTTTGACGACCTTTAGCAATAAAGCTAATAATGTGGCTGAAGCCAGTTTTGTTATTGCATGGAATAATGCTCATGCAAAACGCCCGTATGGAGAGGGAGTTTATTAAAGAAAAAACTTGGAAGATGTTAAAGTTTTAGATCCAAATAATGCAGCATTGCACAAAGTTGTTTCGCAAATTCCCATCTCGAGACACATACCCGAACGACGCATAACTGCAATTAATACATCTAAGAAACAAAGGTTCTCCAAGCGCCGACAGCGGAAACTGTCTAGGGCGATTCCAGGGAAACGGATAATCACTCAGCGGTCACCAGGTATTCAGAACCCCGATGCGCATTTTGGAAACAATACTTCCTTCTTCATAGGTGCTGAATGAGAAGAAAGAGTAGAGTGTGAGGTAACTGTAACTGTTGTTGTAACTGTTTATCGTGGGAGGGGTTTTATGGGGGTAGGGTTTTTCTGGGGGTTTGTGACGTACGTGTGGAAGGTGAGTAGCGAAGAGCGATGTGGTGGGGTTTTTTCGGAGTGACGTACGGGAAGGAGGTGGGGAACGGAAATTCCGGGATCAGGGCCTTTTAATAAGCGGTGTTCAAAAGAGAGTGTACTGAAGAAGTTGGACTGGCCCCATTTCAAAGCATACCCTTTCTGTCATATTGCAGTATAATGAAGAGGTTGGGATAGGCCCATCGTCGGGATTCATGAGTTTCCCTTTCTTTTGATGTATGAAAATGCTCTCATAGGTATCGAGTTTTGAGTTATTCTGTATTGATTTCTTTAATTTTAAATTGTCTAAATTAATCCTATGATTGTGTCCTTGTATGTGTTGCGCAACGCTTGATTTATTAATTTGGTTGTGTCTAAAATGAGCTAAGTGTAAATTCCCAACCTCTTCATTAGAATCATTTCAATATTCGGAACAACGTACTTATGTAAATCATTTTTATCCACTTCAAAATTCGTGAAATCCAAACACCGATCAGTATTAACTAACCAGCATCTGAAAATCTGAATTACTGAGAAGTGCTATCACCAATTATTCACCAAATTTTAAAGAATTATCTAAAGAAGTAAAATAAATGTTTAATTTTTAATATTTAAATTCAATTCCCCCTTCGCCGGCCGTGGTTAGCGTGCCAGCGCGTTAACGCTCCAACCACACGGTCCCGGGTTCGAATCCCGGCTAATCGGATTTTTCCGGTTAGGGAATGGTTGTCTGTGATTGTCCCACGCCGATAAGCCAGGCTAGTAACCTACTTAAAGGCGTTAAAAGTTATTACTCAAAGTACCAGTACCAAGCCTCGATTGGGGCGGGGTACTGAAGGAAACAGGCATAAGCCTAGAAAGAAGAAGAAATTCAATTCACATATTTTGTACTTTTATTTATATGTTTTCAATAAATATAATTTCTGTAAAAATTTTTAATACCCTTTTTGCATACTTTTTTAATACGTATTTAATTGCGGCTCGCGAAAATTTCAAATTTTGAAAAATGGCTCGGACTATCAAGAAGCTTGGCCACCCCTGGTATACATGACCGCTATTTACTTTTTGCTCGAAAATCCTATCAGTCGCAATCAGTATGGTGTTTTTTGTTTTCCGTTGTGAATTTCGTAGTACAGTAGGTAGCCAATTTAAATTTTTATCAGAACCAATCTCTAATTACTTATCTACCCTCACCCATCCAATCGCTGCCTCTCATGAGGATTTATGCAATTTCTATTCATTTCAAATTTATTCGTCGCGCCCGCCTATATCGTTTGTTTACCCAGCTCTGTTCCGAAATTTTCCAATACCACCGACTGGCGGCAGTAGCTCCATGGTTCAATCTCTTCAACCATAGATTTAAGCTAACATTTAAGGTAATGGAAATTTTGTTAGGCTTATCGGATGCAAGTAAATATAGTGGTTGAGATGGCAGAGTAAAGATCGATCCGTGTGAAATATAATTTTAGTGCTAGGGGTTAGAGTGATTATTCATCATTTTCAAAGTTTTTGACATAGGTATACAAATGTTAGCATGGCTCATAAGTCATTCACATGTAGATTTTGCCTTGCAAATGAGGGGCAAGGCGTCGATTTATTTGATCATTACGTCTCCGACAGGAAGATTTGTTTAGGTCTGGTGGCAAGCCAGCTTTTCGATCTAAAGGTATGTCCTTAACCTATAATGTATTTTTTAATATTTTATTGAAGAATTTAAGATTTGTTTAGTGGCAATTCAACGTTTCCATTTAGACTAGTTTTTTTGTGGAGGTCAATGATGTACGACATTTTTGAACTCAAAGGTATTTATATACGGTCTTTTTGTTGGAATACTTTACGAATAGACTCAAATAATTTAAATTATACTTGCCTTAGATTTCCAAAGAAGATGGAATTCCTGGGGAAATATGCATCCAATGCTTCTTGAAGACTTGCGATTATTATTACTTCAAATTAAAATGCCAGAGAAGCGACCATACCCTCAAAGAAAGTCACAGTAAACGAAAACTAGAGGTGAGTAATTGCCCGTACAGATTTCCGCGTCCAATCCTTACAGTATGTAATATAATTTTAAGATTAATTGGAAGTAATGATTTGCTGAATCTGCAAACTGAAATAATTTTAAGCTGCTGTTACAAGATTCACATTTGAGTGCAATGAACGGAACACATCCAAGCTGGGACAACAGTCGATGAAAGATCTTAAATAAAGAAATCTGTATTAACTGATAGTTGATTAACGCAGATTTTCTTATTTTCCTAGCGTAACTGTCAATATATCTGCTGAATAAGCAAGGAGAATCGCACACCCTTGTGTTACACCTGTTTCACTCGTTAAACCATATACTTCGGTTTTACTTTAATTAAATTTAAATCAACGATTATTCATCCCCTTCATACTTTGCACGGGCCTCTTATACTTACCCCCTTATTACTCACCACGCATTTGCTGTAGTCTCTATATCTAATCCCTTCTATACTCTCAAAAATTGATTTATCGCAGACATTCTTATTTTTCTATCACCAATTTTCAGTTCACTATCCTCAGCTCCTGATTCTGGATATTCAAGTGAGTGACTTTGTTAGCGTTCCAGGTTCGATTTTAGGGGGCACCACTTTTTATACTTTCCCCAGAAATGTTGATTAACTTACTCATACCTTCCATTTTAGCCTTTTTCCTATTCTGTTATTCCAAGTAAAGATCCAGCCATGCTTTCTGCTTCTGTTTTGGTCAAAATTTTTTCCCTTTCCATACATTACCAAAAAGTGTCACTCTATATACTTGTTGACATTTTTGTGAAAGCTATCTACACAATTTTTCATTTGCTCTCACCATCCACTCATCTCTGGTTCGATTCATTGAACAAAACTTCACTTTGTAGTAACTGGTAACTTCCACTGCAAACATTTACTAAACCATATGAAATAAAATACAAGCCAGATTTTGTAGTGATGCTATGTTATTAGGTGAGAACAAAATACGTAAAAGAATGCTCCTCCTCTAATGGTCCTTGGTTCGATGCAAGAGGGTCATTCCAATTCTACCATGCATTTCAAACGGGGATAGCGGAATCTTATTTAGGACCTTCCCGATGAGATATTGAATTGAAATTTGGGAACTGGTCATAGTGGTATTCACCACACATTACTTAACATTACTATGCAATTGTGTATCACGATCGGGTTCTGAGTTCCATGCCAGGCGGTCTTTTGTGTGGATTGTGAATTTAAAAAAATTGTTTTGAGGCTTTTGTCTTTGCGATAGAGCATTCAAAATCTCTGTTTTGGATGAGGTAGTCTTCTATAGTACCAGTGGAAGGAATGTTACGAATTGTTATTCTTATAGATACTTATAAAATATCAATTATTTCACAACTATCATTTTTGCAAGAGGAAAATTTTTGATATACCATCAAATTAATCTAATAAAAAATATTTAATAACATGTATTCATAATAACTGATAAAAATAAAAGCAAATGCGCTTTAATATTAAGTGGTTATTATCATTATTAATTGGTTCATCAAATCAATTAAAATGTAAGGAAGAATAGCTTCTCAAATGCACCAATCTTTGATTGCTCGGATACTTTTGTTAACTATCAAATATAAACTTTTAAGAAATATGTCAATCTAAGATCCAATTACACAATGAACTTCGAAAATTGCTGAGTGTAATTGTAATTGATATATTCGTGAAAAGAAAATTGCTTGTCCTTTGGGTGTTTTCAAGAGATGGCAGCATTGCTGGGATCAAATTTGTCTTGCTTCTCAGTTGATAATAGTTAACCCAATTTTTGTTCTGTAAACGAATCAGTAAACTGAATAACAATAAAATATTCACACCATGGAGAAAAAAAATGATTACTTTATATCAATTTTTGACAATATTTTTAAAACAGTAGCAATTTTTAGGCATTAAATTGGATATATAGTTTGTGCAATAGCGTAGGGTGAATAGCAATAATTAAAGAAAATTGTAAAACGCCACTGTGCGTCACCTCTCTGGGTGTTAGAGCATGGAGTGACACCTGCATAACCTTATGTTAACTGATAACCATGCTTTGGGGTCTTACCACAGATGGTTAAATGTGCGTGGAAATTTTCCTCAGACACCCTAAAATGTGCTGCCTCTTAAGAGGGGAATATCTTTTCTTTTCTTTTACAGAAATTGTAAGTCTTCACTGAAAGTTTGAACACACAAATGTCTCTCATCATCTTTTATGATGATCACCGATGTGTATATATTTAGTTGTCAGTAACTCATGTGAGAAATACAGGGGAGAAATCTTTGCAAATTAATTTTAGGCACTTCCTCATGAGATATAACAATGAAATTTAAAGATTCATTAAAGGATCAATGACCATAGATGATAGTGATAACACATCGATTTTCCTACCAACAGTATCCTTGGTTTGACTCTAGATGATTTTGAAAATGCTCTCATAAGAAATGTATGTGAAGTTCATTTTGATTGATTGCAGATATATTTTCTTCTGCAAAATTAAATTATTAATAATTCCTACAAAATCGAGACAGGTACCAAAATAGAAGAAATTCTATAAAGATTCTTTTTCTTTTCATAGAGTATCATTTTCAAGTAGAAATAATGAGAGTTTGGACCAAAATGACAAAATATTTGTGAATTTTACTGATATAAACAACCCTCTAGCGACTATGGCAATTGTTAAACTCGGCTCTTATAGGAATATAAGGAAAAGAAAGCCCACATGAAATGTATGGGGAAAGAAGGCCAACAGAAGGGAAAAAAATTTTAAAACTTTGAAAATCTAAACTAAGCAGTAAATATTTACAAATAATCTAACCTTTAAAATTGATTTTAAAGGTACAGTTCTCCACAATAAAATCGAATGCTGTAGTCCATGGTGCATAACATTGAGGGGTTTCAAATTTTTGGACTTACCCCCTCCTTCTCTTACCTCTTGGCAACACTGGTGTATTGCCTTTGCCGCGGCTTGGCCGGATGTACCCATGTGCCTATGCTCCGTCCAATCAGGAGGGCTGCTATCGCAAAGTCCAAAGGAATGCAATACCAGCAATTGCTGGGAATTTTTTGGTAGATCGTAAGGAATTATATTTTAAATAAATTCAGTTCAATTTTCATCATGATAATCCTGTTTCATCAGTCTTTTTACCCATTGTTTTCTTATGTATGTTGGGTTACTTACTTTAGAAAAGATACCGGGAAACGAATTTTGGGAAATCTATCGTTTAAGACTTACTAGTAGCTTATGTAATTAAAAGGTGTAAGTAGCTTAAGCATCACATTATCGATTAGATTCAGTCTTCTACTCATTTTAGTTATATTTCACTTCATCGGAGTTATCCATCCAAAACGGGATAATATAGAAAATTAATTAGGGATGGAAATTATAGTGGAAGAGAGAGAGTAATACCACTCGAAACAGTAAAGGGTTAGAATGTTCTTTAGGACATCGGTATCCCTCATTAAAAGAGCGAAATTATCCCTTTCATGATTGAAACACTGATAATCATCGGGATAAGGTAAAAGAGGAAAATGATTTTGGGGAATGGGAGATTCAAGAACTCTCCAATCGCTGTATGCCAGGAACCATCTGGCGCAATTCCTAAGAAAAGGATTAACTCCAGGTGCGGCGGTCAGTTTTCAGAAACACCTAATGCGCATTTTGGAGACAATGCCTTTCTCATCAAGGGGGGTTAAATGCATAATGAAAAGAAAGTGTGGAGATTGAGGTATATAACTGTTTGTCGTGCGAGAGGGGCTTTGGGGTGGGGTTTTTTGGTGTCACTTATGAGAAGAAGGTGGAGAACGGGAATTCCAGGATTAACTCCTTTTAGGAAGCGGTGTCCAGAAGAGAGTGTACTGAAGAAGTTGGACTGGCCCCATTTCAAAGCATACCCTTTCTGTCATATTGCATGAAATTTTCTAGTAGAATTCCTAACATATCAGAGCACAAGCAGGAGACAGCGAGCTGGGCGATAGCCCTGGGCTGCAATGAGAAAGGTGCGGAAGTAAAAGCTTCAAGAATTTTTTTATTAACAAACCTATTGAAAAGCACACTAAAGCACTTATGATGATTTGTGCATATGTACATACCAAAGAGCAAGAATATTTCTGATTGAAATGGTTCAGTCTGGTTACCTGATACATAAGTTAGTTTTTTAAGTTACTTAAGTGTTTTTAGTAATTAGGTAATACCCATACATTAATTATAATTATAAAAATCAGTCAAAAAAACTTTCTTTAAATAAAAATTTACAGATAATTTACAGTAAAAATCCACTTTTAGATTGAAAATTGAACGAACCATTCACAAATAAGAAGGAAAATAAATTTGGCTCATTTTGGTGGGGCGATGGAACTAATTTAGGCATGATTCCCTCTTACAGCGGCAGATTTTGTAAAAAGTTTCAATATTGTTTAATTGTATTTGAAAATCTAGATCAACAGCAGCTTAAATGTTGGTGCTGTAAATTTAATAAAATTTACTTAATAATGATGGAAAAGACAGCCTCAGCATTAGTGTTTGAAATAATTTTCATAAATAATAATTTATAATGATGGATGTTGAGTTCATAAAAAATTCATCAGTTTTTAAATTTGCTCACCAGTTCATATTATGGAAGCACAAGAAAGATTCCAATAGACTGTCTATTCTAAGGTCAATTCTATAAACTGAAATATCTCTTGCTGTGAGTTGCTGAATCTAAAGTATAAGTTATATTTTCTGTGATTTTAGTTGGACAATATGAATTAAAATTTCACTTGAAAGTGATTTCCTCACATATTTAACGTAAATACTGTAATAATGGCATTGATCAACAATATTTGAAAGCATTTTGGCCAAATGCTTTCAAATATGGTGCTTAAATGATGGGCCCCCAGATCTTTTGTTGTTCTGCCAAATATCTTATTTGAATATTATCTTTGAGTACTAATTGGCAGAGGAATTGGAAATTTGCCTCCTGAGGTAGCCATAGTGGCCCTAAATTAAACGATCGACAATCGTATTTTGTCAAAAAATGTGCCATATTTTGTGTTGTTTGCCATCTTCTTATAACTTGCACACTTTTTCAAACAGGTCAAGCAGCATAGCATTTCAAATTCATACATTTCGGAGATACATGAGCAGGTAGCAGGTTTCAAAGGAAGTCCTGAAAGGTTAACTGGAAAGAGGAAAGTTGATAGAGAAGAGACTTGCATTTCCACCAAAAGATTAAATTCATCGGAAGAATCTATTGGTGATAATTCTCAAGGAGCCTCCTCACAAAAGTCTGCAGAATGCAGGAGTTGTTTGCAATATTTTCCTTCATCTGACCTTATTGATCATGTTCTACAACACTTGAAACTTGAGAAGTGTGCAGAAATCGAAGCTAACAAGTCTCACGTGGAAAATATAGGTAAAGATATTGATTGGACATTTGAGAAGGTGAATGCTACTCTTGCATTAAAATGTGATGTTGTAAAAACAGAAGTGTGTGAGATAAGTGGGAATCCTGAGTGGAGAGAAATGAAGAGAGAAAATGACGATTGCACAGTAGTGTATGTAGGAGGATTGACTGATAGCAAAGGAATAAGAGTGGGGGAGGAAAGAGATGCTTCATTGCACTTGGTAGAAGTGAGAAGGGACACAAATGAATGCTTTCCAGAGAATGAAAAGTCAATATCAAGAAAAACACTGAGTTTTGATGAAATGAAAGGTTTGGATAGTGAAACAAGGATAGGGAATGAGAGAAATTGTATGGAATCAAGTGCTGAAGTGCAATGCAATGTGGCAAAGGAAACATTTAAATATTCTCAGCAGAAAGTTGATAATATGAAGTCAGTTTGGTTGAGCGTATCTCCTGCCGAGAGAAATTGCTACAATCCCAGAAGAGAGCAGAATCTGAATAATACCTTAAAAAGTAAACCTGCTTGTATTTCAAAGTTGCAGAATAAATTTGCAAACATTAAAAATAACATGACAAAGGATAAAAGGACTGAAAGAGATGTATTCCAGCAGATTAATCCTTTGTGCACAAAAGCAGACCTTAGGGATGAAATTGAATGCATGAATTGCTTCTCTAATGATGAGAATACAGTTTTGGATCCAAATTGTGGTGCTATTGAAAGAGATATCACTCCCAATTTTAATTATACCAATGGAGAATGTGAGGGGTATGACTTGGTCATGCGGCATTCAAATGATTCTACTGAAAAAAGGGACACATCAAGATGTTTTGCATCTTCTTTGGACTCTTTGTCAAATAAAAATATTGATGACTCTGAAGATAATGTTAGCATAGAAAGATCAATTGAGCAGGAATTTCATCAAGAAGAAAAAAGCTTGACATCGACAAGTAACTTCATCCAGAATTGTGGTTTTAACTTTCCGTATTCCTTTAGATGCTCCTTATGTCAGGATTCATTTTCCAGTCATGACCATCTTTTGAAGCATCTGTTGGTACACAAAAAATATGGCACATTAGGAGCAAGAATCAGTTTGAAGCAAAAGAAAGAGAAGGAAAAACATGAGCAGTCATTTAGCGAAGTGAATGAGATATTTGGGAAAGACAGAACTGTGGAAAGAAGGACTAAAGCACCATCCTCTGAGTTGTCCCATTCAAAAACTTTTGTGTGTGCATCTAAGAGGGGCAATCCTTCCAAATCATTGCTAGCTGGGTCATTGAAGAAGCAGTCTCTCCAATTGAGTGCAATTAAGAGTAATTGTGGCCCTAGTGAAAGTGATCTATTGGTTTCTGATAAGAAAGACAGCAATTTGAAAAAGTTTGATTGCTGGTTATGCGTCAAAACGTTTCCAACTGCAAGACTTCTACTTGATCACTCTTACATACATTTTCAATGTTCTGAGACGATTTATTCTTCAAATCACTCGGATGTGAACGCTGATGGCTACTCTCCACTTCAATTCACATTTAATAAGAAAAGTGAAATAATTGATAGAAAATTGGTCGAAGGTGAGAAATTGCTTCAAAAGAAGCTGCAAATCAATGATTTGAATGGCAAAAGTTTCAGGTGTCCTGCTTGCTTAAACAAATTTTCTGAGTGGTCTACTACTGTGCAACATATAGTCAAGTGCCATGAGAACCTTTCTGAAGAGTGGCCTATGAAAATACTTTTTCTTCCCCAGCTAAAGAATCCTTTGATAAATGCTAAGAATTCTGGGAAAAATGAGGCAGATCCTCTTTGTATTATGAGAAGTTTACTTTGTGGATTACGTTGTGAATTTTGCTACAAACCTTTTCATTCACAAAAAGCTCTCTTGAAGCATAAAGTATGGGCTCATCCCGACAATATTGGAGTATAAATTGATTTTTCTAATAAATAAATATATATTTATTTATTTATTAGAAATTAAATATTATATGTGTGTGTGTATAAATAGAAATGTATATCATATTCTATGATATACATATAGATTTATGATGTTGAAATACTGAAATGCTGCTAGAGGACTGGAAGCTGTTTATTTCTTTTCGTTTGCCTAACTCTTACTATCTCATTAAAAATCCTCAAATACTCATTCGATTGATTCACTATTAGTGTATGATTTAGAGCTTTCTGTAAGCTGTTTATTCATTTCCCTATTACTTATTATTATTTCAGTAATAGTAACACTGAAACATTCTAGTTTTCTTCACTGGCAGTCTTTCTGTACTAGTTAAAGAAGTTCTTTAGCGTACCTTCTGCTGCATGGTAGACATGGTAATACATGGAGAATTTATTTGTAAAATACTGCACAATTCTTGTCATATGTAATAAAATGTTTGGTATCTTAATGATGGTGCAAAAGCACCATAATTGTACAAGTATAATAATAAAATATCTTAGCCACCAGAAATATCAATCTTTTTCCTTTATTTCTCCCTCTTCATTGTGTCTGAAGGTGTAAGTAAGGTCCCTTATCACTATCATCAACATTTTTTATTCTTCCTTATATTTTTTAGCCTTACTAACCAACTATTTGTCTGACACCACTCCATTGAATCCCATATTTTTTCGTTGGAAACTAAGCATCTCAATTGAAATGTCATTCTGTCTCTAAATTGTTCCCATTATTCAAGAATATTTGGTTGTTTTTGGGCATGTACGCTCTTTTATATAGAGTATATATAGGTGCAGATCATATAGATTAGATCTTTTTGCTATCAACACAAAATACCTAAATTTAAGATTACAGAAAATGACCATAATAGGACAAAAGACTCTGGAAAAAGTAAACCCAAACAAGAGTGAGCCATTTGCAGCTCAGATAATTGTACAAGTTGAAATGAGGCTTCAGGATGTTTGCTCAGAATCCTAATAGCATTAAGATCACAAAAATTAAAGCATAGATTACTGTTGTATACATTTGCTATGATAAAATTTCTTTTTTCTACATAGTTAAATTTTACTTTTTATCTTCTCCAGTCATATTATTCTTTTAATATATTTTGATGTAACCATACAAAATAATAAAATTCAATGCTATAAAATAAGATTTCTTCGTTTACGTTGTATAGTACAATTTACTCCCACACTTCATCAAAAGTTCCAAAGTTAGTCATTTTTATTTGTTATTTTACACTTTATCAGTTACTTTTTGTTAATTATGCAGTAATATTACACCCGTAAAAAAGAGAAAAAATCATTTTCGGTTATGATGCTCTCCCCTATCACAGCAGCTGTTTATTACAGATTCACTCGTCTTTCTTTGTTGCTCAAAAATAGTAGACGCGTCATCTCAATATAACTCTGTTTATGCAAATTTGCATTTGAAAGCTGGCAACCACGTCATGCATCCTTGACCCAAAAAAAAAACTGTGGGGCTGAATCTCTTAATGGGGATATACTAGTAAATTAGCTCAGTCATTCAACAGGCTCAAAGGCTAGCTTCGTATGTGTTACATATTTATTAATTACCATTAAAGGGTATACTCCGAAGCTACACAGCTATGAATTTTAAACAGAGATTGGTTTCAGCAAAGGCATTTTTTTTCTCTATGTGTACTATCATCCAGTTCTGTATACAATAACAATTTTTTTCCTCCATCAGACTGATTTTATTTTCTTTTGTTGAGTGAATTAAACCTAAAAATCGTCAGAGAATTTCATACAGTCCATTTCATTTTAAGTGGTTCAATGGACAATATGTCTACTGTATTAAATATTTAGAGCTTGTGTTCATCTTCCTAAGTGAATTTATTTGTTTGGGAGAAGAATTAATTAAAACTTCAAATTCTAGACAAGAAGAAAAAGATCATCCTCCTTCCTTGATTAGTCTTCTTGAAGGATTTTTATCAACATATGTCATCTAATTATGAAACTGCCACTAAAAATTTGCTTTCCATGAAAATTCAATTAACTGAAATATCTCAAAATACATTGGGGTGACATCATGAATATATTTATGTTTTTTTGTTGTTATTTATATTTCATAAAATTACTAATGAATAGACTTTCCTAAATCATGTGATTGACAAGAAGTAGTCAACAAAATATAATTGTTATGATAGAAATGTCTTAGTATTCATAACCGTTTTCAATTTTCTTATTCAGAAAATTGCATAAATTTTGTAATGTAGCTTACGAAAGAACTTCTGTTTAATTTAAAGATAATTCCTAGACCAATTCAAATAATATCATAATTATTAAAGAATATAGTAGCAGAGTTACTACACACTTAGGTTTAGGAATTTAAATATTAGAAAATGAATATAGACCCATATTTTATGTAACAATATAATGATGATAAAAATTTGATGTAGGTAAATTTTTCTATACCAAAAAAACAGTTTATATGGAGCTTGGCACAAATCGATTGACAAGATAGAGAGAAAGCTGTCAGAACTGGTATCCATTAACTCAGTCGTATACTTTTTCCTCGATATGAGCGATGCTGTAGCTGACAGGGAAATATTAATTTTATTAAAAATGACTGCGTTTCTGCAGTTTAAAAGATTATAAAGTTGCAAATACTGTAAGAATGAATATGATACTACCAAAAATTTCTTGAGTGGTGGAGAGGGTATCTACTGCAGCTACAGGACTTTTTAAGCAATAAGACTAAATTGTAAGAGCCATAGGAAAATAACTGGAAAAGTCGGTTAAAGTCAGGAATTGTATACTATCTTCCATCATAATATGAAGCGACGGAGATACAAATTATTAATCAATATATGTTAATTAATCGGTATAGTTCGAATTTATACTAACTATTCAAGAATATACATATACGAATCTGATTGTTAAGGTAGGATGAAGTTCTATCAAATATTAGACATTAGAAGACTAATTCACTCACCTTAGGTAGATAGATATAATTTTCTGCTATTCCAAATTTCGCTATTAATTTAGTTATTTTGATTATAATTATTTAAACACGAGTAACAGTAGTCAGAGAAAATAATAGCTAAGCCATGTAACTGAGTTGAAATTTAATTTCCAATTCTATGTCAGTTAATTCAATGATAACGTAACCGCGGCAAGTGTTAAGGTCGATTTTCTTCGATTAGTTATAAAGGTGATTTGAGCCGCAAGAATCGATAGTATGTTTCGACCGATAACGACTTTCGACGGCAGTAGAAGATAGTCACACGTGAGGTGGTGGAACTCGGGGTCCAAGTTTGCAAAATGCCGAAGAAATCCAAAAACTCCAAAAAGGATGCTGGTTTTGAGGATGATAACTCCTTAGACGAGGAAAATGATGGTATGTTGCAGTCCAGTAAAAAGGAAAAAAAATCAGCGTCTAAGAAAAGTGTTAAAGGAAAGGGCAAGAAGGATGAGTGGCAGGATGACGAAGATAAGTTGACGCATTCTGAAGAAGTTAATGAGATTCCTATCCCTAAAACGAGAAAAAGTGATATTTCAAAGAAAAAGAAAGTGAAGGGTAAAAATAACTCGGATTGGAACGATGATGATGCTCCAGATGTGACACCAGATGTTGGAGAAGACGATATCGTGCAGCCAGTCAAGAAAGGTAAGAAGAAAAATAAAGAGAAGAAGAAAAATCAGAGTGATTCAGAAGAAGATTTAGAAGATATAACGAATAAGCAAAAGGGCAAAATCGAAGAAAAGGTACTTAAAAGTATTTCCGATCATGACACGTCCGATAGTGAAGATGATTCAATTAAAAATGGTTCGAAAATTAAGTTCAATGAAGGAAAGAATGATACTGGATCAGAAAAGAATAGCAAGGACGAAAATGCAGAAAACTTGGTCCATAAAACTAAAAATCTGAGCCTTAAAGAAAGTGAGAAATACGAAAGAGTAACTGTAAGTGAGGATGTAGACGAAACAAAGGATGGCGAAGAAAAAGGAGTAGAAAATTATGAAAGCAAGGACGAAGTAACAGGTAAGAAATATTTGATATTCCTATCATTTTTGATACTTGAATATGCAAAGCTAAATTAATTTTGTGTTTTGCAGATTCCATCAAAAAACTTACACATAAGGAGAAGAAGAAACTGAAAAAGCAGGTAAAATTTTGATTTATGATATAACTCGGAAGACCATATCGTAGGTATAAAAATCCATCCTTCATAATCAGGATATCCTTTATGTTTTAATGATAATATTGTTCGCTATCAGTTTGTTTGTTGAAGGTGTTTTAAAGAAAGAAAGCGTAATTTTCGATTTAGCTGTTTAGGAGGTTGGTTTTTCTGTGATATTATCGAGTGCGGTGTTATTATTGTTATTCGTCGTGATATTTAATCATGCGCCAAATACTACATACATGTATTTTCAGTTCTTTGTCGTCTCTCTCGTAACGGAGATTTTATTTAATTTAGTTAGAGTACGAGAAACAAATGGAAACGATGACCAAAAAGGGAGGACAGGGTCATAGTGAACTTGGAGAGAATTTCAGCGTGTCTCAAGCCGTGAAGTCGGCGAATCAGAAGCAGGCATTGGATCATGCGGTGGACATAAAAGTGGAAGGCTTCAGTATCTCGGCTCGCGGAAACGATCTTTTTGTGAATGCAAACCTTCTTATAGCGAGTGGACGAAGATATGGACTTGTTGGGCCTAATGGGTTAGTAGACCTCTTTTGATGATTCTTATTAACAACACAATGCATTTAATAATAAACAAAGGTGGTGCAAAATGAGTAATGTAAATTCCCATGTAAAGTACCTAAGTTCAGGCTTGTTTTCCTTATGAAGATTACACGTGAAATCTCTTTTCCTTTCCCACTTGTCATTCGATACCTCAAAACGAATGGCGATTATCTTATTTTACAGTGTATAAGGGACTACTAAATTTCATATTATTATTAATTGATTCTACCACTCTAGATGTTATGTAGCATTTCTCACTCCTCTCAGGCACGGAAAAACAACCCTACTGAGGCACATAGCATCAAGAGCTTTTGAAATTCCAGCATCAATCGACGTTCTCTATTGTGAGCAGGAAGTGTTAGCAGATGAGCGCACGGCAGTGGAGGTGGTTCTGCAAGCAGATGTGAAGCGCACTCAACTGCTGAAGGAGTGTAGTGATTTAGAAGCATCCCTTGAAAGTGGCAAAGGTGACCAGGGGCAGATTCAAGGGCATCTCAAGGAGGTATTCATAAGTTATTAGTCTGCCAATATTTAGGGGTGGGAAGTATTTCCTATTAATGTTATAGCGAGTGAATTGATGATATTTTAAAGATAGAGGGTAACCAATAATGGTTGTTATTTTTGTATCCTTAACACATACATTCACAACTCCTCCTCCAGAGAAGAATGTTGATTCAACAAACAATTGAAAATTAAAATAAGCGCATTGAAAATACATTTCAAATGAAAAGTAAAAATATCATGACAGAAATTGTAAATTGTTTTCATGGAGCTAATACATCATTATTTTCTTTTTATTATCCTTTGTGATTATTCTTTTTTGTGTTTCTCTTTGATTGGTATAATCTTTTCACTATGCATTTCTTGATGACTTAGATAGTGTAAAAGATGATTCCAATCTACTCGCAAATTAAGACTGTTATGAGCTTTGTGTGTGATCCATTCTTACTATGTTGGACCACTATTTGTCTGAGCTGCCTAATTTATTTGATTAAGTTATACACTTTATCATTGACTCTGTAATTTCTTGATTCTTTTGCATTCTTTGAGCATAAATTTTTATTATGATTTATTATTTTAATTTTCCTATTCCTTGTGGTACTTGAGGAATCGGTAGATGTTTGGAGATGGGAGTTTCAATTCATGAGCAATTGTGATGGTGAAAATAGTCCAATTAGTGGGGTCTTTGATACTCAATAACTCGGTTCTAATCTAGGGATTATTAATATCCTTATTACACCCAGTGCCTTTTTTAAGCAATTTTTTTTGGCTGTTCTTTCAATTTTCCGATTTCATTTTGGGTCATTTGAGCTTCTAGTTACTATATTTAACTTCCAATCATTAGCAAACTCACATGAACCGAATGAATTTATACTTGCTATTATAATTTCTGGGATACCATGAGTTCTGAATGATTTTTAAGAACTTTTATTTCTCCTTCTGTACTTTTGCTCTTGAATTAAAGTATTTCAAACCATTACGAATGGTTACCTTGTATGATTTTGTATAATTCATCTTTAACCTCGGCTATTTCTACTCCAATTCTATTAAATAATAATGTTCTAAGGTAGAATCTTTCATGTTGATATTCATGTATATCTAACATGCTGAACACTTTTCAATCATACTTGCAGTATGTGTGGATCAAAATATTATTTGTCTGGCTCAGATTTTTAATGCCAATATGGCTCTCATGCATTTAATCTAGGATCCACTTTCTTAGTGAAGATGCAACTATCAACTTTGTAAAAAATCAAATCATCCTCTATTACAACTCAATTTTCAATTTGACTCATTTCTTCTTTTCTGGCCATCCATTATTTATCTTTGACAAGTTTTATAGTTGGGTACTTATTAGTTTTTAATTTAAATTCTAGCTTCTTTACTTGGTCATTTCTTGTTATTTATGAATATTTTTAGTAAGCTTTAGAATTTCCTCTTTCACAGAATACTCATTTATTGTAACAATAAATCTGTCATTTATTTACCTGGCCTGTGCTTTATGTTATGGTCATATTTTATTAATTTTTATAATGGGTTTGTATGCTAGGCTTTCCAAGGGTTTAGAGTAGTTATAAAACTATGCTCATTAACTTGATTATCGTATTTGCAAACAGCACACTGTGGAGTTGTTATTCTAGTTGCTGCTTAGTTGGTCTTTAGCTACATGATGAGAAAAAGTTTTGTCTCATAATATTCAACATCCAATGCCATTATATCCTGCATCTGAGTGTATTTCTGTATTCCTATAAGGATTAAATGCAATTTAAAGTAGTGGTTGGGATAATAAAGACTTTAAATTATAAAATAAACCATTTGATGATGAGGAAGCATATGCCTTCGGTAAATCCCTTAGTGGAGCCATAGTAGTGGACATGTTAGAAATATATTCTCTAAAATAATTTAACATTCCAAGAATTCTTTGAAGTTCCTTCTTACAAGTGAGACTGGGCAGATTTAACGCATCTACCACATGAGATAGCTCTGAACATACACACTAAAAAGATTCCCTAGATACTTGTTTGAAACATTATTAAAATTAAATGAAGCTCCTAACTCAAGAGTCCCACTTTCTCTGGTCATGTCAACACAATTAATATTGACAAAATGCACCACTTGATGAAATATTTCAGAAGCAAATTTTAACCCAAAGAGCAGTCAATTATACTTGTAACAGTTTACTAGACTCCTCAGTCAAAGTAATGTGCCAAAACCCATTCTTTTTAATCTGTTGCTATGAAGTTTGAGGAGGAAAGTACTGATGATTGATAATTGCAGTAGAAATCCAAATCAGATGCGAAAAATCATGAAAACATTAATAGGAACGTGCAAAAATGAGATTTATTTCTAAGATAGAAATCTACTAAAAGTACAAGATATTGTAGATGAATTAAAAAGGTATTTCATGGAAAGTATGTATAATATAGAAAACACTGTCTGTGATAAAATTTGATAAGGCTGAGGGACATATTAGTGAGTTTCAATTGATATAATGTTGTAAAGACTATAAAAATAGCCCAGATGATAGAGATGTAAATTTCCTGAAACAGTTTTCAAATGAGCTCTCTGATCTTTCGATAAATATTTTCGGCAGAAATAAATTATAAAATAAACTAAACTATAACTAAAACTTATTACAACTAAGTCAAGAAATCAATGTTCCTTTGGGAATTGGAACCACATATTTAACACAGCTATAGGTCCAGTATTGGAGAAACTATTAGATGTAATGATTCTGTGCTGCATGCAAAAAATCTTCAGAACATTAAATCCATTATACAAATCCAAACGTAAAATTGTAAATATTTAATACAGTCAAGATGTTTGACTGATATCCAAATAAGATGCAAAATATTAACGATTCATTGCTGGAAAAATTTAAATTACCGTGACTTTTATATTTGGGTGTTGTTGGTAAGTGTCATAATAAAGAAAGGAATATATACTTTGATGAAGTGTTGAACTTGGCCATTTTTTTTTTTTAACTTTAGAGAGGTTCAAATATTTCCAAGAAAGGTAATTCAGTAATTTACATGATATTTAAGCCATGGAATAAATGGGGAATATGAGACAGTAGCTGATTGAAGTGCAGAGAAAGTACAATGCTTTAATGCAATTTTTTGCATTGGTCTTCAATAACATAAGTCAGATTTGCATGAATTAAAGAGACATGCATGCTAATTAATTTCTTTCCACTTACAACACTGCTTATGTCTGCCTCAGTAATTGGATTGGATATACATTTCGATTTTGCTGCATAAATTAATATGCCATCTTTTTATACATATCTAATATAAATGATCCAAACTTCTGTCATCTTAGCTCATGTTTTTTTTTTATTTTGGGATCATGAAAAAAGGTTGACCTGTACTATATACTCAGCCAATTCTTGGGTCACTCAACAGAAAATATTCAGTTGAAAATATGAATATTCAGGAATGGTTCTGTCCTTAATTTGTAATATTTCTTTTGAATTGCATTTCAGTGAGCTATGATGACTGCTCTACACATATGGCACTTTTGTATATGCTTGTGTACATTTGACTTGATACTTATAAGCGTAACATGAATTATTATAGTTTCACTTTCGTTGTCTTTTAGGAAGAAAAGATATCCAAATTATGGTTTAAATTATATTAAGATAGCTAAAATTTATAAAAATAAGGAAGGTAAGAATGATTAATGTTCAATAGATTTGGTTAGGTGATGAATGAAAGAATATTCAATAGATTTGATTATGTGATGGTGGAAGGAGAATCTTTTTGATGATGAACGTTTAACTATTCACTTGTTTCTTGGGTTTATTGTAATATAAGAATTATTAAATTGTAATAAAATTGTCAAATTGAAAAGATATTTAATTTGTAATTATTTTTGTAGAAAGTGAATTCAAATATAAATGGCTGCTCACCTAAAGTATTTTATTCTGTAATTTTAGTAACAAAGCTTTATATTTATCAAAGTTAATCTTTGGGTGTCATCCATTAGTCTAAAAAAAAGGAGATAAACTGGCAAAAGTAAGCAATGTATCGAAGGTGGCTTAAGAGAAATATTTTATTTGAATGTATGATGATGAAGTTGTGTGTGCAGGTTTATGAAGAGCTGAAGGCAATTGGAGCAGACTCAGCCGAGCCTCGTGCTCGCAGAATATTGGCAGGTCTGGGATTCACTCGTGCCATGCAAGACAGAGCCACTAATAACTTCTCTGGTGGCTGGCGAATGAGAGTATCATTGGCCAGAGCTCTGTTTCTTGAACCAACTCTTCTACTGCTTGATGAACCTACAAATCATCTTGATTTGAATGCTGTCATTTGGTTGGATAAGTGAGTATCTAATGATTAACTATTCTTATATGTTCCTTATGGTTAACTTCTTCCTTTCATATATTGCTATATTATTCCTCAGGAATGCCAAAATCTTAGAAGTGAATTTTTTTGAGGCAAATACTTTTTAATGGAAAATAACCTACAGCACATTTTGTGATAGTGTGAAAACTCGGATTGGCTTGTTCAACAAATGAATGAAAAAAATGGGTGTTTTCATTTGATACATTTATTAGTCTACAGATAAGGAGTTCACATAGTGTTAATGAGGAGTGACAGTTAATTAGTAGTTAAAGATTTAGCAAACCTTTCAGGTCAATATATCCTGGCTTTTGAGAGGGAACCATTTCTTGATGGTCTTTTGTTTTGAATAGAATAAGTAATATAATGAGGGTGTTTTATACTATAATGCTTTGTCAAGCACTGTGTAATAGGGAGCTCTTACTCTGAGTGTTTAATACTCAACAGTAGGCCACCGATTCATCCCTGTATTTTTCATTTAAATTAAAAGATTTATTAAACACTATTTGAATGCCTTCCCCCCAATCATTGGAACTTATATATTGACTAATGTTTAATGTTATATTTTTCACCGTATTAGCCAAAAAGGATATGTCCAGTATATAATGTATTGTAGTTGTAATAATCAATTTGAATATTGAATTTATATAGCCATTTGAAAGATAAAAAAACTGAAATTTTATATAAAATGACCACTTTACTGTTGATACTTGACTATTCTTTGGAATGGAAAAGAGCCAAATTCTAGAGGTATACTTTGTCTTAGGCTGTGGCTCCATGGGCAGCGTTTTGCTAGAGGCAGCAAATTACTGACTGAAAGTAAGAACCATAGGATTGAATGAGGGTGACTCCACACACTGCATTTCTGCTGTTGATAGGCGCGTTTGTACGTCGGCTTCAAGGTCATGCCACGCAGCATGGATTAGGATCTATTTTTCACAGCTGCTAACAGCTACCACTGGCAATCTGCTTCTCCTTGGGACAGTAATTTACTGCCCGTGGAGCCACCCCCAAGCTGCATATTTTTGTGCCTAGGCATGCAAATTTGCTGCCCGTGCAGCCACGGCCTAAGTATCCACCTAGTTTTTATTTCATGGTATGGTTCATATTTATTTTAATCATGGTTTAAGCAAATTCATTTTAAATGCAAATGAAAACACCCCAACTCAGCTGAAGCTACTCCAAAACACTAACAGTCCATTTCTCTGCCTTTGTTCAATTATTGCAACTAATCTTCTACTTCACCATGAAACAAACTCTGTATTAATTTCCCCTTGATTATAATACAGTTACCTCCAAGGTTGGAAGAAGACACTACTTGTGGTTTCACATGACCAAAGTTTCTTGGACAATGTCTGCAATGAGATAATTCACCTTGACCAGCAGAAGTTGTGGTATTACAAAGGCAACTATTCAATGTTTAAGAAGATGTATGTTCAAAAACGTAAGGAACTGTGCAAAGAGTATGAAAAGCAGGAGAAACGGCTCAAAGAATTGAAAGCTCAAGGGCAGTCTCGCAAGCAAGCAGTAGGTATTTTTCTTATATGTTGATTTAGATTAAAACGTGTGATGATACCATCAGTGGATGAATGAATGTTGATCTGAGGATGTGAAGGAAAGTTTCACTGTAAGAAGAATCATTAACCATATGAATATTCCAATTGTTGATTGAAATATTCATTGGGCCTTTGAAGTTAGATGGAGGAAGATTATATATTTGTACATATTATTTATTTGAAGAATACAATCAATGACCATGAGTGTGTTGTTGGGCAGAGAGAGGATTGATTTCTGTGGGTAGGTATTTTGGAAGAGAGACGTTATTATATATATTTTTATATTGACTTGATCTAATAGAACCCCTGTTTAAAACTTAAGCTGCTTACAAAATGTTCATCTTTTTGATATGGAAGAACTCCACCTTTAATTTTAATGTAGTAAAGCGTTTCTGTTCCATCCTTATGGTGGAGGCAGTGATTGTAAGTCAGCAAAGAAGAACCTGATAGCTCAACCTCATCTCCTTTTTATACACCTTTCCTCTAAATCTCTTAAACCATCCATTGCTTGTGCTCTCCATTTCTAATGTCATCCTTTCAAGTATACACTTTGGTGTCAACTTTGATTCATAATGCATTCCAGTACCTTCTTCTGGTATTTTGCGGGATAGAATGGAAGGAGAGTAATGATCTTGAAATCTATTAATCTAGCCAGTGCTTTCTCATCTTGTGTATCTTAAATGGAATGCTTTTAGGAAAAGAAGCAAAAGGAAGCCCTGACAAGAAAACAGGAGAAGAACAGGTCCCGGGCGAGTCAGAAGGGAGGGTCAGGAGGTGGAGATGAGAGTGAAAGTGGACCCACAGAATTACTGCAAAAGCCAAGGGAATATATAGTGAAATTCAGGTTTCCAGATCCACCGCCACTTCAACCCCCCATCCTTGGAATGCACAGTGAGTTCCTTCTTATCTCATAAGGATTTATTAAATTGAAAACAAATTGAGAAAAGATTGGAATTTGAATAAAGATTTTTATTTTGAGTGCATAATGATGTTTGTGGATCAAAATTATTGTAGTTGATCCATCATCATGAAGCAATCACAATTCTTTACAAGGATTGCACATTCTTAAAGGTAATAATATCAATATAATTTCACTTGTCTTCGATCGATTGTCTATCCATACACCTAACATAATTATGTCATTCTAGTATATCTATACATATACATGTAATAAATATCATAATTACTGTGTATACCTTTAGATATATTAAGAACCTTTATATTTGAAGTATAAGTAATTAACATTAACAATTATAAATTATATAAATATATTATTCAGCAAAAGATTTTTATTATGCATAATTTCAATTATAGTTACATTGTGGAAAAAATGGTTAAAAAATTAAAACCTGCTAAATAATTTTGCCTAAGCCACATTCAAACTAAGTGAGAATTACATACAAGTAAAAGAACATGGAGAAAATTCACATATAAAGAAATTGGATATGAAACATTAAATTATTATTCATAAATATTGCTAATGATAATATAGCATTTACATACATAGAACCCATTAGTTTCAGTAAATTAACACAGTACATATTGTATACATAAATAGAAACAAGCAGTACAAATGATGAGGAAGATATCAATATATATTAGAATACATTTTCTCTGCAACAGTATGCAAGTTTATGCAAAAGCCATAAGTGGTATCTTCATGATGCTGGATGGAGAATAGAATTTTTATTAGATGTATGAAAATTTTGTAAAATAGAATGATTTTCAATTTGACCTCTTAGACTAGTTTGTTGAAGCCAAGGTCATACATTTGCCCAGAAGAATTTATTGTAAATTTAGACTTACTTAGGTTTAATGATTAAGTCTTTTCCTTGGTTAGTGTGCTGCTAAAAATATGCTGGTGGTTTTGATAACTCAATCACTCAAACCATCTAGTATTTGAATATTACTAATTATGGACTAATCCTGAACATGCTCTCTTCCACCGATTTAATTTTTACATAATTATAGCTCATAATTTTGCATAATTTTTGCTATATAATAATTTCTCCTGGTTCTAAATGAATAGTGAATGTAAGTAATTATTTCTGACACTGTTTATGATTTCCTTAAAATGAAATTGAACCGTTCAACTATTTATGTTTAATCTTGCAATTTTATAAGATCATTATGTATTGTATGCTGAATCTTAAAATCTACACTCAATGCATTGAATTAATTTTGACAAGTCATATTGGTAAATGAAAGATGCAAAACTTTCAAACGGAGTTTAAAATAAAATGAGAATTTCGAGATGATTACTCTTGCCAAAAATCTGATCTCATACTGCCCAAACCTAAATATAAGTCAAATTCAAATAAATGGCATGAAATGGTATGTAAGAATATTTTTTTACATGCTCTTCATTTACTTTCTTATGAAAAATTTATATTTTTAATTGTAATTACTCATTGACCTTTATTTCAAATTGCAACTTTTATTTGTTTGGTGATAGAAAATATAATTCTTAACTGTTCTATAAGATAATGTTCTTCGCTTAGAGCCAATTTTTGCTCAAAAGCCTATTTTTGTGCCAATAAAAGACGTGAGATTGGTGTCATTTCACCAGTACAAAATAGCAAGAATTAAGTATTATTATTAAGTAAGTATTACTGTATTTGTTATGGGAGTTACTGAAATCTGATAGGTAAATATATACATGATGGTGATTATAATTTAAAAATGACATTATTATGTCTACTTTATTGTGTGAAAGACATGGCAAATATTCACTTTTACTAAACATTAGCAAAAAACCACCTGTGTGTGGTACCTACATTCATAAATACACATTCATTTATATACAATAGAATATATATATATACGAGTAAAAAGTTACTTGCATACTGCAAGCTATCAGTTGAATGCAGTATCATACCAAGTAATGCCAGAAAACAATTTTGAAACCAGCTGGCATCGAACAAAGGACCCGATCATGTGACACAATTGCATATTAATATTAGATAAATGCCATTCTGACCTGTTCGAAAGTTTCAGTTCAATATCTTATCGGGAAGGTCCTAAAATAAGATTTGAAACCACTTTCCCCCTTTGAAATACACGGTAGAATAGAAATGACACTCTGGAATCTGGAACCAAGAACTGTCAGAGGAACAGCGGACAGCATATATGAAACTTATGAATTGCTTCTATGTACATTCCATTTATATCATTCCCGGTTATCGGATAAGCATTAAAAATAATTGTCAAAATTGACCGCCATGCATTTTATACTGGAGAATTTTGCACCCACTTGGCGTCGAACTCACGGTTGTTTGGTAACATTTCTTCAGTTAGTACAATAGATAACCACGGCATCTCCAAACTCTGTGATTTTCACTGTTCTCTCGCTCCAAGTATGGAATCGAAATAATTTTCGAAAATATGTGCAAAAGACCACCAGACTTCAAACTCAGGACCCTTTCGTGACAGAAATTAGCATATTAATGTTTGATAAGTAACATTCTGACCTGTCCAAAAGTTTCAATTCAATATCTTATCTGGAAGGTATTAAAATAAGATACTGTTATCCCCCTTTGAAATGCATGGTGGAATGGAAATGATGATCAGGCATCCATCCAAGGACCATTAGAATAACAATGGACTGAGTGAAAAAGTGTTTTCAAATGCCTCCGTTCCCATTTCAGGTTTTCTCAGCTTATCAGGAAAGCGTTAAGTAAAATTGTCAAATATTGCAGCGATGCATTTCTTACGGTGGAATTACCCACCCACCTGGTGTCGAACTCACGTTCAATTAGTTACATTTCTACCATTGGTACCACAGAAGAGAACCTTAACTCCAACCTTCGAGCTTTTGGTTCCTCTATCTTACCGATAAGTGCCTTGAAATAATTTTCAAAACTCCGCGCAATGCATTCTTATGGGGAAATTGCAATTTTTGGGACATTCTGGTATCGAACACATGACACCTAGCGTCGATGTCTGAATTATTCTGGCATCTAGAGTGTGGGGCCAGTACGTCGTAAAAATTTCACGTTGATGGCACTTGTGGAACATACTTGGAATTTGTATCCCCTATATATCTATTATATATAGCTAACTCTCTGGGTATACCTATACGAGTAAAAGTTGCTTGCATACTGCAAGCTATCCGTTGAATACAGTATCATACCAAGTACTGCCTCAGTTCAAATTTAAAACTTCGCGCCAAAGACCGCCTGGCGACGAACTAAGAACCCGATCGTGAGAGAAAACAGCAAAATAATATTAGATAAGTGCCATCCTTACTTGTTCCAAAGTTTCGATTCAATATCTTATCGGGAAGGTCCCACGCCTCTGTCACCATTCCGGGTCTTATCTTTCCAGCTTATCGGGAAGACATTTAAAAAATCGTCCAATGCATTTCTTATGGAAGAATTTTGCATCCACCTGGCGTCGAACTCACTGTCATTTGGCTACATTTTTTCCATGAGAAGCATAGAAGACTACCTCAACTTCAACCTCCGAAATTTTGGTTACTCTATCTTACCGATAAGTGCCTCAAAATAATTTTCAAAAATCCGCGCAATGCATTCTTATGGGAAAATTGCGATTTTTGGGAATTTCTGGCATCGAACTCATGATAGCTAGCGTCGATGTCTGAATTATTCTGGCGTCTAGAGTGTAGGGCCAGTACGTCGAAAAAATCTGATATATATATATATATATATATATATATATATATATATATATATATATATATATATATATATATAGATATAGGGGATACGAATTCTGACCATGTTCCACAAGAGCCGTCCACGTCAGATTTTTACGATGTACTGGCCCTACACTCTAGATGCCAGAATAATGCAGACATCGACACTAGGTGTCATGGGTTCAATCCTAGAATGTCCCAAAAATCGCAATTTTCCCTTAAGAATGCATTGCGCGGATTTTTGAAAATTTTTTTGAGGCACTTATCGGTAAGATAGTGGAACCAAAATCTCGGAGGTTGAAGTTGAGGTAGTGTTCTATATTACGAATGGAAGAAATGTGACAATATGACCGTGAGTTTGACGCCAGGTGGATGCAAAATTCTTCCATACGAAATGCATTGCTGAAATCTTTGACGATTTTTTTTAAATGCCTTCCCGGTAAGCTGGAAAGATAAAACCCAGAATGGTGACAGACGCGTTTGAAAACATTCTATCATCATGTTTACCGTTTCTCTAGTGGTCCTTGGTTCGATGCAAGAGCGTCATTCCGATTTCACCATGCATTTCAAACGGGGAAAACGGAATCTTATTTTGGGACCTTCCCGATAAGATATTCAATCGAAACTTTGGAACAAGTAAGGGTGGCACTTATCTAATATTATTTTGCTATCTTCTTTCACGGAAGGGTCCTGAGTTCGACGCTAGGCGGCCTCTTGCGCGAATTTTTGCAATCTGTTTTGAGGCCGTTCTCGATGCGACAGAGCAATCATAATCATGATGTTTGCAGATGAGATGGTTTTCCATAGTACCAAAGGAAGAAATCTTACCAAATGACCGTGTGTTCGACGCCAGGTGGGTTCGAAATCCTTCCGTAAGAAAAGCATTGGTGAAATCTTGGACGATTTTTTTAAATGCCTTCCCGATAAACTGGAAAGATAAAACCTGGATCGGTGACAGAGGCGTTTGAGAACATTCTTTCATGATGTCTGCTGATTCTCTAGTGGTTCTTGGTTCGATGCAAGAGTGTCATTCCGATTCTACCATGCATTTCAAACGGGAAGAACGGAATCTTAATTTAGGACCTTCCCAATAAGATACTGAATTGAAACTTTGTAACACGTCAGAGTGGCACTTCTCTAACATTCGTATGCCATTGTCTCTCACAAACGTGTCCTGTGTTCGACGCCAGGCGGTCATTTACGCAAATTTTTTAAAATTGTTTTGAGGCCTTTCTCTATGCAGGAGACTATTCAAAATCACAGCGTTTGTGTTTGAAGTACTTTTCTATAGAACCAGTGGAAGAAAGGTTACATTTGACCGTTAGTACGATGCCAGATGGATGAAAAATCTCACGTAAGAAATTCCAATTCAATTGCATTGCGGAAATTTTTCAGAATTTTGCTGGATAAGCTTCGAAGATGATACCCGTAAGGGGAACTTAATGTAAATTTTTACCAATTAGCTTGCAGTATGCAAGCAACTTTTACTCGTATCTCTATATAGGTATATCCGGAGAGTTAGCTATATATAATAGATAATAGATAAGAATGAAAAAAACCATGGGTTTGAGTAAAAGAATTTTAATTCTGTGAATTGTATTTCATCATTTCTATTGTTAAATCTTCTAATGTAATTCTCTATTGTGTATTGCAGATGTTACCTTTGCTTACCAAGGACAGAAGCATTTGTTTGAGAATTGTGATTTTGGGATAGATCTCAATTCAAGAGTTGCTATAGTAGGACCAAATGGCGTAGGGAAATCTACCTTTTTAAAAATCCTCACTAGTGAAATAATGCCACAAGTAGGGGATGTGAGGAAAAATCATCGTTTGGTGAGTGACTTCTTGTTTATTATAGAAATATGTGAGTCGTTCAATAAGTCTTCAGAAAATCCAAGATATTCTGCTTGTGGTATCAAATTTTTCATTAAGCACCATTACCAGCTAGACTGCTGTTAAAGTCTCAGTCATAGTCATTGCATGGTTTCATTTTTATTGTCAATTGAAGCAAAATTATTTACTTTTATACTATACTTTTATATTTAGAATAATGGAAAGGGTGTGAGTGATACAGAGGTTATTCCTCTTGCAAAAATCTATCCGTTTTTGACCTCTGCTGTTTCTATTTTCTAATTATAACTCTCCTCTCCTTCCACAATTCCAGTCCCCTATTACAATAAGGTTTTTATTACCCTTCTCTTCTGTTTGTTCTCAGACTAAATGAATTTCATCCTCACTGTAATCGCTTGTACACTTGAACTGTAACAGTGTTACTACTTCATATGTTGTTGTGTTATATTACTTCAGCCTTAATTTCTATAGATATTACCCAGCTTATTGGCTCAGTGGCTATCATGGCTTTTCCCATGAGGTTCAAAGCATGCCTCAACCGGGTATGCTTTGAATGGGTTTTCCCAAGATGTAGTTAATATTATGCGACCCCCCTGTTACTTCGGCCGATCTGACAATGAGAGCAAAATAAGAGAAATAGACGCTAGAACAAGTCGATTTAAGAACTCATTCTTTCCGCGAACAATACGCGATAGTAATAGGCTAAAAAAGTAGCTCAATTGTTTGGTGTTTACACCCCCTGCCACACGCCGAAAGGCGGCTTGCAGGGTATTCATGTAGATGTAGATGTTCCCACACTCTTGTCCAATACTGTAGCAACCTCTCTCTGGCTAGCATTTCTCCCACTGAATATTACTCTTACATCATTGCTCTAAAAATCTCCCCCATCCTTCCACTGTACTCTGCATAGCCCCATTATGTTAGTGTCAGATCTCTTCATTTCTACCTTTACATTTTCTAATTTCCCTTTCATTAGCGTAGTTCTGACATTCCAGGTTTTCCAACCCTTGTTTCCTTGGCCATCTTCACTCCTCTCTTCATTCATTCATTGGGATTTTGTGGAATGATGGCCTTTCCCTACCAGGCATGACACTCTCCCAAGTGGGCTGAGTCCTATATTTGCCATTACCAATATAACTATTGTGGCACATCATATTCATGAGAGAGATAGTAGAGGTGGTCTCCCCTCAACAGTGTTTTTAATGTGACACCATCACTCACATAGGCTGCCCCATTGGGGTACAGACGCTGCATGGACTACCTTTTGTCTAGCCAGTATGAGAGGGTGGTCTGAAAATTTTCTGACCTAACAAAGATACAAGACATTTTTTCTGAATTTTTTTTTTTTCAACATAGTCTCCTTGCAACTCTACATACTTCTCATAGCAATGCTCCCATCTCTGCAACCCATCCAGATAGTACTCTGCGTTTTTCTCTACAAAATAATTGTTCACGAAGGTGATTGCCTCTTCATTTGATGAAAATCTCTGTCCTCCGAGCTCAATTTTAGATGAGGGAACAAAAAGAAGTTGCTTGGGGCTAGATCTGGTGAGTAAGGCAAATGGTCAAGCAGTTCAGACGGTAATTCGTGGATTTTTACCATGGCAACCACTGAGGTGTGAGATGGCGCGTTGTCTTGGTAAAACAGGATTTTCTTTTTCTGCAAATGTGGCTGTTTTTCCACAAGTTCTGCCTTCAGCTTGTCAAGTAATGATGCGTAGTATGCTCCTGTAACGGTTTTTACTTTTTGAAGATAATCGATTAAAATAACTCCATGACTATCCGAAAAAAACAGTTGCCATCACTTTCCCAGCCATAATAACAGTTTTTGCTTTTTTTGGAGCCTGTGCATTCCACTGTTTGGACTGTATTTTTGTTTCGGGCGTATAATGGTGTATCCAAGTTTCATCTACAGTCATTAATCGGTGCAAAAACTTGGATTTATTGTGCCTAAACTGCACCAACAGAGCGTTGGAAATGTTCATTCGAACACGTTTTTGGTCTGACGTGAGCAAACGCTGCACCCAACACGCAGACAGCT
The DNA here is from genome assembly GCA_036926295.1 of Pachydiplax longipennis. Lineage (NCBI taxonomy): Eukaryota > Metazoa > Arthropoda > Insecta > Odonata > Libellulidae > Pachydiplax > Pachydiplax longipennis. Next base: position 2,012,297 of record JAVFKF010000024.1, on the reverse strand, counting down.
TTTTCATGCCTAAATCTTGATTTAATATGTGACAAACACGTTCTTTTGACATGTTCATAACCTCAGCTATCTCACTAACTTTCATTCGGCTGTCATCTAGCACCATTTGGTGAACTTTGGCAATGTTTTCGTTGGTAGTTGCAGATTTGGATGTCCCGAATGTTCATCATCTCCCAAGCTCTTACTTGGTAAATGATGGTGCAGAGTCCCCATACACAGAACCCAACTCATCTTTGATTTGTGTAGGCATATTGCCTTTAAAAAACAAATATTTAATGACAGCTCAATACTCAATTTTGTCCATTTTCACAAAAACACTAACATCAACTCACTCAAATGACTGTTATATAACAACTGCACGTCTAAAATGGCTGAAACTTTGGTGAGTAACTGTCAACAGAAGAACAACGAAATTCATTAGCTTTTAATTACGAGTGCTGCCATCTTCACGTTGAGGTCGGAAACTTTTCAGACCACCCCCGTAGTTCTCATAGGAACCCCCCGCCACATCAAGGTGTATTCCATACAAGGGGCTAAGATTAATTATCTAAGACAGGCAATACAAAACAGCTGGTAGTAGTTGCAATCAGCATTAATTTCATCATTATGGATTTAGAGAATGTGGTATTCTCTATTTCTTAATTAATGCTTACCAGTTATTATGTCCGAATTCATATTGGAAAATGATTTTGTTGGAAAATTTACTTTTTATTCATGTATAAAATATCCTGAATAATTTTGTGTAGTACTGACAGTCATTTGATATAAATACATTTCAAGGTGAACACTGTGCATATGTGATTTACTTATACTTATACATAGTTTTTTTTTATCTATTTGATTGTGGAAGATGTGGTATTTTTTCAATAAGTGTGTGTGACACCGGGTGTAACTTAATAACTTATGCCATTTATGGGTAAGCAACACTCACTTTAAAAAAACGAGTAGATGAAAGCAGACTGAGCTTCTTATCAAAAATTCACAAATGGAATTATTAACTTATATCATTTATTAATTCATTATTATTTTATTAATAGTTGTTAAACAATATTTGTTCAGTTTATGGTATACAAGATGATTCAATTGAATTTTGATAAAATTCTATGGAAAATCAGTGATTAGTTCATAACAATTTGGACAGAAAATGTGTGTGTGTGTGTGTGTGTATGTATATATATATATATATATATATATATATATCTATTATATATAGCTAACTCTCCGGATATACCTATATATATATATAGATATAGGGGATACGAATTCTGACCATGTTCCACGAGCGCCGTCGACGTCAGATTTTTTCGACGTAATGGCCCTACACTCTAGATGCCAGAATAATGCAGACTTCGACGCTAGCTATCATGAGTTCGATGCCAGAAATTCCCAAAAATCGCAATTTTCCCATAAGAATGCATTGCGCGGATTTTTGAAAATTATTTTGAGGCACTTATCGTTAAGATAGAGGAACCAAAATCTCGGAGGTTAAAGTTGAGGTAGTCTTCTATATTACGAATGGAAGAAATGTTGCCAAATGACCGTGAGATCGACTCCAGGTGGGTCCGAAATTCTTCCATAAGAAATGCATTGCTGCAATTTTTGAAATTTTTTTTCAATGCCTTCCCGATAAGCTGGAAAGATCAAACCCCGTGTGGCGACGGAGGAGTTTGAACATATTCTTCCATGAATTTCACAGTTCTTCTAGTGGTCCTTGGTTCGATGCAAGAGGGTCATTCCGATTCCACAATGCATTTCAAAGGGGGAAAACGGAATCTTATTTTAGGACCTTCCCGATAAGATATTGGATCGAAACTTTGGAACAAGTCATAATGGCACTTATCTAATATTAATTCGCTATTTTATCTCACAGAAGGGTCCTGAGTTCGACGCTAGGCGGTCATTTGCGCGAATTTTTGCAATCTGTTTTGAGACCGTTCTCGATGCGGTAGAGCAATCAAAATCACGGTGTTTTTAGATGAGACCGTTTTCCATAGTACTAAAGGAAGAAATGTTACCAAATGTCCGTGTGTTCGACGCCAGGTGGTTCCGAAATGCTTCCGTAAGAAATGCATTGCTGCAATTTTTGAAATTTTTTTTCGATGCCTTACCGATAAGCTGGAAAGATAAAACCCGGAATGGTGACAGAGTCGTTTGATAGCATTCTTTCTTGAATTTCACCGTTCGTCTAGTGGTCCTTGGTTCGATGCAAGAGTGTCATTCCGATTCTACCATGCATTTCAAACGGGAATAAAGGATCTTATTTTAGGACCTTCCCGATAAGATACTGAATTGAAACTTTGAAACACGTGAGAGTGGCACTTCTCTAACATTCATATGCCATTGTCTCTCATGAACGGGTCCTTTGTTCGACGCCAGGCGGTCATTTACGCAAATTTTTTAAAATTGTTTTGAGGCCTTTCTCTATGCAGGAGACTATTCAAAATCTCAGCGTTTGCGCTTGAAGTAGTTTTCTATAGAACCAGTGGAAGAAAGGTAGCATATGACCGTGAGTTCGATGCCAGATGGATGAAAATTTCTAACGTAAGAAATGTATTGCGGCAATTTTTAAGAATTTTGCTGGATAAGCTTCGAAGATGACACCCGTAAGGGGAACATATTGTAAATGTTTACCAATTAGCTTGCAGTATGCAAGCAACTTTTACTCGTGTATATATATATATATATTAGTTGATTAGTTATATATATATATATATATATATATATATATATATATATATATATATATATATATATATATATATATATATATATATATATATTAGAACACTTCTCAATTTGATGCACAACAGAGGTTCATTCTTTGAGATCAATATTTTGATGGCAAGCACCCACCATCAGAGATTTTACAATATTTAAATTGTTCAGAATAAGAAATATTTGGAAATTGTTGTAAGCTCTTGTCTGTTTTTGCAGCGCATTGGGAAATTCGACCAACACTCTGGGGAGCATTTGACAGCTGAAGAAACTCCTGCTGAATATTTGATGAGACTCTTCAATTTACCATATGAAAAGGTATTCACTTAAAGTCTACTTTACAATTACAAGACATTAAAAAGATCCAATCCAGTTCCACATTCAAACATGTTATTTTGGGAGACTTTATAGTATATATTAGTATTATGAATGTATTATTTTTTGCTTCTGACATCCAGGAGTCTTACCTTTAGGATAACTAACATTTCTCATAATCTTTTCAAAATTAAGCAGTTGCAAATAACCACAGGAACAATGCATAAGGCAGTTTTTGCAGAATGAATATGCCAATTCAAAATTATGTGAAAAAAATAGAATGAGTAGATAATTAGACAACGGAGGTGGGAATTGACATAATTTATTTGATGAATGATTTTTTGTACAGGCTCGCAAACAGTTGGGAACATTTGGTCTTGTGAGCCATGCACATACAATAAAGATGAAGGATCTATCAGGAGGGCAGAAAGCTCGAGTTGCCCTTGCAGAATTGTGCCTCAATGCTCCAGACGTTGTGATATTGGCAAGTATTGTGAATGAATTGTCATTATTTTTGGGCCTTCCTCCATTTTTTCTTGTAAAGTAGATTCCACTTTCTTTCCTTCTTACTTCCTACTGAGATCCCCTCATCATTTCACATCATTCTATTAATCATAAAGTGGCATTATTTTGGAATTCTGAATTCCACGAAGTTTCATGGAGCTGCAGGCACTATTTGATAGAGAGTCGCATCTCTTTTAAGTGTCATATATGGATCATACTTTTATGAATACTTCTCTTGAGACCTATTTTTCCATTGAGACTATCTGTTAAACTTCTATTTTATTTAGTTTTATTTTTTATAATTTTCAATTCATATTATTCCTAAATTCTTGTGTGTATTAATTATTTCAGTCTTCCATGTGGTCAAAAAATAAAGCCTCAATTATTTTCCTTCAACCCTTATATTTTATTCCTAATCCTTCATTTCATGAAAATTATTCAAGGTATAAAATGGAAAACATTAACCTTTCTTTTTTATTCTTTATGACTTAAATAGTCTAATTAAATAGTTTTCTATAGTAATGGAGGACTTTGCTCTAGTTTATATACAAGAAAGATTTTACATAATTAGTAAAATAATTAAGAGGTGAATACTTCTATATGAATTTTTTTAGTAAGACTGAATTTTTTGTGAAAGTTTTAACCTTTACTGTTTCAATTTTTGAAACAGGATGAACCTACAAACAATCTTGATATCGAGTCGATTGATGCACTAGCAGAAGCAATAAATGAATATAATGGAGGTAAGTTACTAAAGATTATCAAAAATTTCTCTTCTTTTCCACAGGAAGAAATATTATTAACTAGAGATGCTATATTTCCCAAATTGTATTTTTATTTTACTGTGGTGGGATTCAGTGGGTTTGCAACAGTTTTCCCAAACAAGTGTTTAGAATTGCCCCAAGCCAAACCTGAATCCCCTTCCTAAATCTACCTTTGTAGAAGAACAAAATACATGCACTGGTATCCACTCATTACAAAATAATTTTTAACATAATTATGAGTTGGATCATGAAACACTTCTTAAAATTTGTAAACAGGTGCAATAAATGTGAGTGGATGAGGTGATATCATCAAGGGAAGCGTATTTGCTTGAAGGACAGATTCTTAAGATATAGTGGACAAGTGTCTGACTTAAAAATGTTGAAAAGATCAGGCCATCAAACTTAATCAATTTTCACAAAAATCCCGGATTTTTGGAGGAACTTTCAATTTTGCCATTAGAGGCTCTTTATGGAAATTTTTGGTAAAAATGATGATGCAGTGTTGAATCTTTATCTTTTGATTTGTCATAGTTTTCAAAGATGACTCTTTGATCATTTATTGTAACAAAATGGCAGACACAATTTTTGTCCAATTTTCGAGTTTTGTAAGGTAAAATCACAGTGGACTACCAAGTCTCTTATTCCTCATTAAGGTTTCTGAATGTGATCATCCTGGGAATGCGATGGGCACTCCTATGATTCAGTTCCGTTGTTTTATATTGGATTTTCATCAATTATCATTCGAGCTGTAACCATTTTAAGCATATCATTGAGTAATTTTTGGGTACACTAGGATTATTTTCTTCGCTAAATAGTAAAGTACAAGGATCAGTCATCATCTGGAGCACCACATAATTTAAAACTCATTTACTCAGTTATAACTGGAGGATTACTCATTTAATTCACTGATTCTTAAGGTATTGAATAAGAATTTTTCTTGATATTTTTATTTATTATTAATTTCAACTTTTAATTGTGTGAGTTACTAGCTTGAATTTTATTGAAACTTGTGGCAAAAGCAAAGTAAGAGCCAGTCATACCGTGAATATTCTTGCTCTACCTGATAGTTAAGTGGTAGAACTTAATTGTTAACTGTTTAATTTCACGAAAGATATAATTAGCTCATGTTAACTATATTTACTCACATCAGTTAATGGCTTTGAGAAAGTTGGAAACCTATTATTTACTAGCCATGTTAAATTGCTGTGTTAATCTTAAATACCAATTTTTAGGAAATTGAAGTTTTAGGAGACACACTAAATTCCAAATACTGTGTATGTGAACTTAAAATGGCTTTGAGAGTAATATCCTGTAAATAAAAAGGTTTGACCTGGTTGACTAGTTCCAGTTTTCTAGTTTTCTGTTGCTAATGTTATATAAAATTTGTAAACATCTAATTTTGCAGGAATTGAGTGAATCCGTTTCCCTGGGAACAGTCTGTTGCCATTATAATGATTCCTATTTAAATATTCAATTAATTCATAAATGTCAATATTAGCAAAGGTTTTATAAAGGTAAAGTAAAGGGTACCCTTGCATTTCTTCACAGAAGTTCAATTTAGGCTTCATAAATGCTAATAACTAGGCTAAGCAGATTTTTATCTGAACAATTGACATGAGAAACAAAAAAATTGTACATATAGTTATTTATTGTATCTCTTTTCTAAGTGTGATGGTGACATTTTAATTCCATAGTTTTATAATTATCTTGCTTTTTAAATGGTAATAATAACAATTTAGTATAAATTATAACAACATAAAGAACCTTTAGCTTATTTAAGCATTGATCATGTTAGAAATTAAACGTGAAATAATCCCAAAGGAATTAGGGAAATATGAACAAATTCTAATCCTTACGGAGTATGAGTAACAATCTTAAGTATTACTTTTTCTCTTATTATTCTAATTTAAAAATTTGTTTACAAAACTATAATGTTAAATGAGAATGAAATTTCATAAAAATATTTAAACAATGCTTTTGTGGTAACTTGGTACCTCTGCTGTATATAGTATGTATATAATATGGTATCTGATAGATTTAGGAAATTCAAGGAACTGGTTGATGCAAACTGGTTCAGTGCCACCATTTCTTTAATGTAAACCAGTCTTGAGCAGCCCAATGTATTATTTTAAAACAAGCTTTAGGGCAGTGGACAAAATTCCAACCAAGAAAACTGTGGCGCTCAAATAGCCAACGATGCTCCTTCTTCGACATAGTCGGAATTTCGTGAATTACTTCCTTATGTATTGGGAATTCAATGCATTGGAAAAGAATGCAGTCTTACATTTAAAATTAAATTTTAAGCATAAGCAACGGTTTTATATATTTTTGTAATTACTGTTAGATACTGATTCAGTTGAACCAACTAAAAGATGTGAACTAAAAAGGTGGAAAAGTTAGTAAATGAATAGAAACAGATGGAGAATTTCAGGAATATAATTCGGAAAAACAGGAAATACCAATCAGTTAATTCAGTTTACTTGTATAACTATCATCTCCAGCAAACAATCAATTCCATTGATAATATAAAATACGAGTAAAAGTTGCTTGCATACTGCAAGCTATCAGTTGAATACAGTACCGTACCAAGAAAGGCCTTAAAACAATGTTCAAAACTTCGCGCAAATGACCGCCTGGCGTCGAACTAAGGACCCAATCGTGCAAAACAATTGCATATAAATGTAAGATAAGTGCCATTCTGACCTGTTCCAAAGTTACAATTCAATATATTTAATATGATCACGGTTTCTCCCATTGAAACACATAGTAGAATAGAAATGACACTCAGGCATCGAACCAAGAACCGTCAGAGGAACGGCAAACAGCGAATATGAAAAATATGAATTGCCTCTATGTACATTCCATTTTATATCATTCCTGGTTATTGGAAAAGCATTCAAAATAATTGAGAGCCATGCATTTTATACCGGAGAATTTTTCACCCACTTGGCGTCGAACTCAGGGTCATTTCGGAACATTTCTTCAGTTAGTACAATAGATAACCACGGCATCTCCAACCTCTGTGATTTACACTGCTCTAAAGCTCCGGAAAAGGACTCAAAACAATTTTCCAAAATACGTGCGAAAGACCGCCAGGCGTCGAACTCAGGACCCGTTCGTGAGAGACAACTGTATACCAATGTTAGATAAGTGCCACTCTGAGGTGTTTCAAAGTTTAAATTCAATATCTTATTGGGAAGGTATTAAAAAATATTCCGTTATCCCCTTTAAAATGCATGGTGGAATCACAATGAGGCTCTGGCATCGAAGCAAGGACCATTAGAGAAACAATGAACTGAGTGAAAGAGTGTTTTCAAAGGCGAGTTTTAATTGGAATGTTTGGTTGCTAAGCTCATGTCTCATTTCATACCAACATGTTCAATATTAAGGTCTTCATTTGTTCAATTTTTTATTCAGAAAAATTATGAACTTAGGTGAATAGATGTTAATTATTCTGATTCCATTGACTAAAATCACCAAAGAAAAGGGAATAAAATGGAAGGAGTTGTGAAAATAATGAATGTATGCTGATAAGTGTTTCTTGATTTTAGGTGTAATAATAGTGACTCATGATGAGCGTTTAATCAGAGAAACTGAGTGTACGCTGTGGGTGATTGAGGACAGAAATATCAATGAAGTGGATGGGGACTTTGATGACTATAGACGTGAACTGCTTGACAGTCTTGGAGAGGTGATAAACAGTCCAAGTATTGCTGCAAATCTGGCCAACAAGCAGTGAACTGCACAATTGAACTGCAAATGTGGTAATCTTCTTTGGCTGTTAAAAAATCTAATTCTGCTCATTGTATTTGAATCTCTGTCTGAGTTGCAGTTTCATCTTTCCTTAGAAAAACGATGTGAGGTTCACCTTTAATAAAATTACTCAATATTTTTGATATATTTTATTCTCGTTTTCATGTTGCTTACTCTTTATTACCAAATCCATGGACCAATCTTTTGTCATTTCTTTTTAAGCCTCCCAAATATTTTTTAAACATTGCATATGGTTTGATAAAATATCAACATTTCAATTGTGATTGAAACTTTTGGGAATATGAAAGTGTCCATTCTCATAAACGATTCAGACTTTATAAAACACTCGTTAAGTTTGTTCCTTCTCCTGGGCCTCCAAATAACAATTGAGGGTTAAAGGTGATTTTATAATTAGAGAAGAATGTTTTTTCCTTCAGATATCCCTTCCCTTCCAGTTTGAAGATTTATACTATGAATGTGTATTGTAAATTGCAATAAGGTGAACACTTTCTACATTGAATGGATCACATTGATGGAACTTAAATTTATATTTCATTTGGGGAGTCATTTCACAACACTTATCTATAGAGCATTCCACATTTAGTTGATAGTATTGTCCTTACAACGAACGCTATTGCTAAACTAGCCACTTGCCCCACGATTCCTGTGCCAAATTTGAATTGGCTACCGGATGTGTTAAGAGAAAGCACATTAAACAGTTGCTAAAATAGTGTTTAAGGTAAAAGACTGTATTTAAATGCAATATTTTAGGTTTTTAAAAGATCAAAGTTATAAATAGCATGTGAATTTCTTCAAACTAGGTATTTCATAGAATAGTAATGGATTACTGGCAGGTGTTTGGCTGTTTACCATATTTTAAGAAGCTTTCTGAAAGGAAATTGAAAATAAAATGATGGGAATATTAGCAGGTAAAATTTGACAAATCAGAAAGTATTGGAATTACGAACTGCTCTACAGTAAGTATGAGATATCTTGAATGTTCTCATTTACAATGGTGACAAAAATGATTTTATTAGTATTTCCTTTTAACACATACATACTGATCATATTTACACAAATTTATGAATTTTTGGCTGGAAATAAATATCTCATTAAACTAAAAATCCTTTTTTGCAGGGCAAAAAGCCAAGCTCACAAGTAAATCAAGTATATCGCATAATTATATGGTTGTGTAACCATTTTAGTTTCTCGTCGTGCAATTTACACACCTCAGTTTGCTTCTTTCCTTCTCTAGTAATTTTTTTGTTTTCCTTTTGTGGCCTCTTTGGAGAATTTGATAGAACCAAAAGACTTGTTTAAGTAGGTAAAAACGTAAACTCTTTACTTCACAACTTGCTTCTTTTAGCCTTGTTTTCTCTTTGGAAATGATGATCACACAAAGTTAAAAATTAACCACTAAGAAGAGCCACAACGTTTGCTCAGATGTCTTCATGGCTTAAGGGCTATCAGAATTTTTTAGCGCCTCTCTCACAAACTATCCTATAAAGCTGCATGAGATGAAGTGTCACATCTTCCTTCCATGCAGAATTTTCTGCCGTATTAAACAATTAATTGAAAATTTTAGGGAATTTTAAAGAATATTCGGAGCTTTGATGAATGCATATGATATGATAAATTCAATCCATATCAACTGAAAGAAGATCACTTTCTCTTATCATAATTTATGACCCTTTAAAATAATCCATGTTTGCCGTATTTTGCAAAAAATATGAGTTTAAGAATTACTAACTCAACAAAAGTTGTTTCTGGGCTTCATAATTGCCCATAAGGATGGCTTGATTGAAATGCAAACATTTTCAAAACTGAGAAAAATAGGTAATTTCTGTTTGATTCTTCATGATATGGCCTATTCCTCCTTCACACCTATAACAGAAAGCGGACATCTACAGGCAGCACTGCAAAATTTTTGCACATGAAAAAAATCAACAAACTGAAAAATTCATAAATCCCTTTGTTATCAAGTAAAGGCCTCATTCGTTCACCAAAATTATATTTATGCCTTTCTTTAAATTTCACGCACTTTAGATGGTGATTGATTTTTTGCTTGCTTAATTCGAAAATTTCAGTTCAAATCATCTTATGCCTGTTATAAGAAGCATTCAGACGAAATAATATAAGAATAGGAGTTTACCGATAAAGAAAGGAAAGTATGAAATTATTCCTGTGTAAAGTTTGTGTTGAAAGAAAATATACCTTGTTCATTGCAGTGTTATAACTATAAAATCAGAAAATCATCTTTCCGTGGGAAATTGTAAGGAAATAATTTGTATAAATTTTATTTAAAATACCTTAATTAAGGATGCATCAAGTAGTTGAATTTACATCAGTAAAGAATTTTGAAATCAAAAAAAGCAATTCTCCGTAAAAACACATGCTGTCAACTAAGTGCGGAACAGATAATATTGTCAGATTAAAAATAGACCATTCTGATGATTATAAAAGGGTTCAAAATTCCTTATATCTGTTTAAATTGAAGATGTTCTCCCCATCATCTGGGAATCCAATGTTTATTAAAGTGCCTATCAAAGCCCATATTATATGGATAGATTATTGAATCTAAGGATTATGGAATTGTGAAGAACCCTGGATGAGTTATAAATATATTCATAGAGCAATGGTTAGGAATGATAAGCTATATGACAAAAGTATTGACTCTGAATATCAAATCCATTTAAGAAACAATTAATGGAAAATGGGCAGTGAAAAGAATAAATGGCAAAAAGTATTATTTCTAGGTGGGAGTAATTGCATCATATAAAATTTGACACAGATATTTGAATTTACAAAAGTATACAGTATCTCCAGATTAAATTTCAACGAAAACATTTTGTAAATCATGATGAATATGCTTGAAAAAAGTTAACCATCCTAAAAAAAGGAAGGAGGTTTAGAAAAGACAGATTTAGGATTAAATTGCACATGGAGTTATCTCATACAGCTTACTCCAATGATATGTGCTATAATATAAAGAACGAAACAAAAAAGGTAAAAATAAAAGCAAAAATACAGAAATAAAAAACCAAAAAATAGGAATATGCTGTTGGAATACTTGTTTAAAATCTGAAGGAGTTCCCATTGTATGGAACATTTAATAACATCAATTACAAAGACTTGTTATGTAATCTCATTTTGGCCATCATCAACAAGTACTATGCTTTTATAATTTTGCAGAACATTAATTGAAGAGCATGTAGCCAAACATGGCTTAAGGAAGTTCAAACAAAATCTGTTAATTATCATTTGATGGCTTAAAATAGACATAGGTACAGGAATGCAGTGAATTGAATGGCAGAAATAAATTGTCTGTTGATGGTCTGCAATTTAGAATTAAAAGAATTGATACGATTGAATTAATATGAAATTTCTCCTTACTAAATTCATTACACTCGAAATATTGAAATTTAAGGGACATTCTAATCCTGCAAATTATTGAAAATAAACACTTCACTGAATGAAAAAAATTTATGAGGATTAAAATATACCACTTTTGGCAAGATTTAACAAACAAGCGATATTCTCATGCAGCATTGTTCAATAGAGAAACTCCACCTTAAATATGGAGCTAATTAAGGCATTTTTCGGACTCATTTCCTCTTAATTTGGGATATTTTGCAAAAACTACCTAATTCTTTAAATCTAAGCACAACGTCGTCCTAATAAAGGCTCATTTAATAGGGTTAGGATGTTTGACATATCAGCCAAAATAAGACAAGAATCATCCGAAAGAAGGCCTATTTAGCAAGATACTTGGAAATTATTCAAAATTCGGGCTAAAATCGTACAATAAAAGTCACTAAGCTCGGCAAAACTCCCAAAATAAGTCAGAAATCGTCTGAAAAAGGTTTATTTTTCCCAATATGAAAATCATCCAATAGTAGCCGAAAAGCGTAGGGAAAATATCTATTTTGTAAATATCTTACAAAAGAAGCCAAAAATAATTCGAAGAAAGTTTTAATTTGCTATCTGTAGTTATATTTAAAAATCTTTCAAAATAAGCCGGCGGAAGAAAGGCTCATTCCACATTTGAAAAATCATCCAAATCAAGCCTAAAATATTCCGAGAAATGGCTTATTTAGCTACGTATTTGAAAAATTCTCCAAGCTAAAATAAAAGATATTTGCTGAAGAGCTTTGTGCTCGCTATTTGAAAAATATTCTTCAATGAGAAAATTATTGCCCAAACGGCTGATAGTAGGATATTTGGAAAATATTTCCGGTTCAAGCCAAGAATCCTCTATAGATTAATGTATTAAGAACTTTGTGTTTTGCAATAATTTCTATATTGTTCCTTATGATGCTACGCATCATACTATTTCTACTGATACATTTCTTGATTTATGTATTGTTGATGACCCTGGTTCGTATTCTCAGTTACCTGTCTGCCCATGATTTAATTGAAGTTAATTATCGATTTAATCTCCCATATTTTCCTCCTTTTCTATTCCGCAACCTCAAGAATTTTGATGAGGCTAAATTTCAAGAAGAGCTTGCCGCTCTCGATTGGAGTGAGGTTTATAAATCCAGAAATATTGACTTCAAATTAGATTGTTTCAATGTTAACCTATTAAATTGTTTAAACCGGATGGCTCCCCTTCAACTATGCACGCCTAAACGGTCTCATGCTCCTTGGATCAGTGAAGACATCAAGGGATTAATAAGGCATAGAAACCGCCTGCGCAATGTTTTTATGCGATCGAGAACCTCTGAATCTCATAGTGCATTTAAAAAAATTAGAAATCTTGTCAAATCACGCATGTCTGAAGCAAAGCGTCATTACTTCGCTACGAAACTTTCTTCCATGCACGATCCCAATCAGGTTTGGCGTGAGTTAAGGCACCTAGGTCTAATTTGTCAAAAAAGCTATACTCTTCCCCCTAATATTTCAATAGAAGAATTGAATGGATACTTTAACTCGTTATCTTCTGCTGCGAATCGCTTTTCTACTACATCTCCTATTCCTTTTGACCCTCAAGTTCCTTTTAATCCCAACAATTTCTACTTTCAACACGTGACACCCGAACTAATGCTTAAATATTTATCGTATTCCAAGTCCCAATCTCCTGGTGTTGATGATATTCCGATTGGCTTCATTGTTAAGGCTACTCCTGTGCTTGTGCCGTTAATTCTCGAAATCTTCAATTATTCCTTATCTTACTCAGTGTTTCCTTCCACTTGGAGAAAAGCTCTCATCAGACCTATAAAAAAGGTAAACAAACCGAATTCCCCTGCTGATTTTCGGCCAATTTCCATTCTTTGTGCCCTCTCTAAAACCCTCGAAAGAATTGTTTTTAATCAGATCTCCGATTATTTAAATAAAATCAAAAAAATCGACCCGTATCAATCAGGTTTTCGCCGCGGTTTTAGTACCCAATCTGCTTTAATAAAAGTAACGGAGGATATTCGCTTCGCTACGGACAACAAGTTATTCACGGTCTTGGTCCTTTTTGATTTTAGCAAGGCATTCGATCGTGTCAACCACTTTCTTTTATTGAATAAATTGAAAGAACTTAATTTTTCTACCTCCGTTTTAAATTGGTTTTGGTCCTACTTAGATGATAGGAGCCAGGCAGTTATGGGAACTGGCAATGACCTATCATCTTGGCTGCCTGTTATTAGTGGTGTACCGCAGGGTTCAGTTTTGGGTCCTCTTTTGTTCTCAATATATATTCTCAATATCTCAGATAGTATTAAACACTGTAAATATATGCTCTACGCTGATGACCTGCAAATTTATCTCCATTCGTCCTTAGATGACTTGTCTGATGCAATAGCTGCAATCAACTCCGATATCAAATCATTATGCGCCTGGGCACTAAACCATAACCTTTTGTTGAATCCTGCTAAAACGCAAACAATTATCTTTGGAAACTCCAAATCCATAAACAAAATTGATTTCTTTAATATCCCCAATATTTTAGTAGATGGTTCTGTTGTCCCTTACAGGAATTCAGTTAGAAATCTTGGCATCACACTCTCTAACACTCTCTCTTGGAATTTGTTAATTTCCGAAATTTCGAATAAGGTAAATAAAACGCTATACCAACTAAAACTGCACAAGAATAACCTACCCACAGCTACGCGTAAAATGCTTGTAAGCACTCTTGTCCTACCGGCGTTTGACTATTGTTCATTAGTATATGACGACTTAACCGCAGAACAAGATCTTAAGTTACTACGACTACTTAACAACTGTATTAGATTTATTTTTAATATTCGTAATCATGAACACATCTCTACTCATCACCGTGCTCTCAATTGGTTAAAACCGAACATTAGAAGGAAATACATGCTGAGAACATTCTTGTTTTCCGTATTTCGCCAAAGTCAACCTCAATACATCTACGACTTATTTACATTTAAACATTCTGTCCCTTCCAAAACCACTCGATCAGGCCCTAACCACCTCATATTTCCAATCCCCCGCACTAATGTTTACCTGAGATCATTTAAAATTGTTGCCTCTAAGTTTTGGAACTCACTGCCAGACCGAATTAAAAACTCTACTTCGTTGCCATCCTTTAAAGAAAAACTATTTAATTATCTTCTGGTTTCTACGAATTAATTTTAAATTGTTCTTTTGCATATTTTTATATATTATGAGCTTTTTTTTTATCTTATGTACGATATGTGCAGATATTTTTTCTTTTGTATCTTGTTTGCTCTCATGGGACCTTCAAAAATCCCAGAGCATAATAAAACTTATTATTATTATTATTATAGATTATTTTGAAACATAGTTTTTTGGTGACCGGGGCTTTTCTCCATTATTACTCCACCTATACATATAAGTGAATGACCATTTGAAAGAAAAAGTTTTCGGGCTCCTGCTAAAAATAGTCAGATGAATAAAAAATCCACCATTTGTTAAAAACATCAAATTAATATTTAAATCATCGCGTTGCGTCCTGGACGAAAAGATACCCGCGTTGCTATATACATATTTAATTTGTTTACTTTTGACGGTTGTAAAAAGTATACGTCATGGGACAAATATATTTCATCTGTCTTACAATGAATGAAACAGCTTTAAGAAGTAATATTTAATCTCAAGAAATGTAAATCTCGACGTTATACACAACTATAAGTTAATAAAAGCGGCCACCAAGCGTCTCTTGGAAGATACAGATACGGAAACATGAGTTTGAATTGAATTGAAACATGTTTGTGTCACGGTAGTATCGTGTGGTATGTTGCATCGTAGTTTTTCCTGGTCGTTTTAATATAAGGACGACCATTTTAAAATATTCGATTTGGAGTATCATGATTAGATTTTGGAGTATTCATAGAAAAATTAGAGATTTTAATTACGAGTCAGACGATCAAAATAATTAGGTTAAGTTGTTTTCCGAGTATTCAAATTTATTTTGGTTAACTTTAGTCTGTTGCAAATTTTCTATAAATCTAAACCGGTTATCAAATGATTTTTAGTGTTTATATTTCACGTAAGCCTATTATTTCTAATTAAATTTTGCAAAAGAAATGCAGCCTACAACCGATAAAGGTGAGGTTTACGTGCATTTCTTATAAGAACGGTTTTTCTTGTCTGGATACGAACTGGGGACGTTCAGATAAATGAAAAGTAGCCTATTATCTTCGCAAGGAGTACATTTAAAAATCTTGAAAGTTTGAAAGTTGTGCCATTTATGGTTCTCGAGTTTTAGGCGAACATACATACATCGTACATACATACACACACATTATTTTATTATATTAGATAGAAGAAGATAGATTGACTACTATCGTTATCTATCTGAAAGGACTGAACTTCTCTAACAAATGGCAGTGGAGTGGCTTGTGATTGGCAGAGCGAGATAATTTTTTTGCTCCGCTGGAATCCGATGGCGTTATCCATATTATAACTGGATCCCTTTCGCATCCCAAAAATTACTGGCCAAGTGCGGTATGACCTTTCCAGCAGAAGCAATCGACTTCGTTTTCTTTGGCGCTGAACCATCGGCTTCCGCCCACTGCTGCTTCGACTGCTGTTTCGTTACTAGAGGGTAGTGGTGGACCCATGTATCATCCATCAAATCGCCTCAAAAAATCAGTCCTCTTGAATCGGTCCAAACGTTCCTGCAAAAATCGCTTGCTTTTGATCGGCATTCAGCAAATGCGTCACCCACCTTGCGCAGAGCCCCAATGCTTTCACACCCTTTCTTCGGATATCCCCACGGCCTCACTCGCCTATCGTCCAACACGATGCACCTTTTCGATGGTTTCCGATGTTGTTGCAGTTTTTGGCAGTCCTTCACGTGGGTCATCTTCGAGGGATGTGCGACCACGTTTAAATTCAGCTGCTCACTTTTTAACGGTTGACATCGAAGGAGCAGAGTCCACTTTTGTCAACTTCGGATGAATTTCTTTAGGGGTTAATCCATCCAAAACGAAGAATTTTATGAACGCACGATGTTCAAGTTTATCTATTTTAACGAAAAACACGAAAGACGTGTAATGCAACAAAACGTGTAAACAAACTAATTAAGAGAACAAGTTGAAATTTGTCTTACGACGGAATGACACCTGCAACAATGCAAGAATCATAAATTTTCGTTGATTGGAACACCATTTCAGTGTCAGGCCGAGAACTTTTCACCTTACCCTCGTATTTGGTTGATCTTTTTCTATTGACAGCCGATTTTAAGGACCATACAGGAATGCCTCCCTTTTTCAATCCTAAATTTACTGCGCAATTCTGTGAGCAACCCAAGATTTTTCTACGTCTCGAATATCGAAATAAAGCCGATAAATTGTCTTCACAAATTCACGCCTCTGTGCCACGTAACCAAAATTGTCTACTTAACTTTTACATTTTCAATTTCAATTGGAATAAATTCCAAGTGCTTAATGGAGACCACCTGTGCAATGACGTAATTCTCCGAAAATCTGATCAGCCGCGATGTCTTCGAAATAGAGCTAATGAAATTACCTATGGGCGGATTTTCATTTTAAAATCATCTATAATTAGCAAAATTCTCACTGCAAAATTTTCACTGTCATATGTCAAACGAGTGTTAAAAATTCTTATGTTATTGGGTGATAAATTGCGTTCAAGTGGGAATTTTTTCGTTTTTGCGTTCACAAATGGCTTTCTTTGTGTTTTCGGTGTTATATCAACTACAGAACATTTACAAATGTTTGGGTATGAAGTATGGAAAGGTGAATTTGCATAAAATTTGCACCAATATTATTAAAAATGCTTTATTTTAAAATGCAACATTCATTCTTTCAACATATACCCATTTGTCTGTGTAAAATATTATAAACAGAAAAAATAAAACAGCCACATTTTAGAGTAAGGTCTGTATGGCATGAACAACTCCGTTGGTTGCTGGGATGTTCTGTGTAGACACTTGAGATGAATTTATTTTCAGCCTTCCTGGAATGGAAAGACCTATTTTAGACCTTATTTTGTATTTTTCTTGTCGATCCTCCACTTCAGTCCATAAACTGAAAATGTTCACATAATTCTATCCTAATTGCCTATCAGGTAAATTTTACTTCATTGTAGAGTAACCAAAATTTAGCTCTTCAGACCATTCTTATAATATATGGCGAGTAGAAAAATAGTATTAAATAACAACTGTTATTTTATATAAGTTTCCCACTTAATTTCTTGCCAAGTAAATACATCCTTGACATTATTGAATTCATAAAAAGATTATGCACTAGTTTTATACATAATTTATTACGTAATTCTCAGTATTATTATATATTTCAGATACTAAATCTATATTTTTAAAATTATTTATATACCTGACTAATTTTACATTCATTAAGTCATATATTCTATTATGAAAGCTTTAAAATCGATAATAATTCGTTCAATATGTTATAAACTATGGTTTAAACAATTACTTTAAAATTGTTTGCTTTCTAAATTTATTTAAAACTAAAATCGATGATGACAACTTTAATCGTGGCTGCAGACTACGATAATGTTAACTGAGATAGTCTTGGTGTGATAAGTCAAAGGGTTAAATTCCTAAAGTTTCATTTTTCTTTGGCTGAATGTTAGCTTTAAAAGAAACAATATATTTACAATTCCACAGGAAAACACGCACTAAAATTTAGTTGGCTTAGAAAGTTGATTTCCATGATAAGAAATGATTACCTGATTCATTCTGCAACTTAATGGTGACTCCTTGCTGCATGGTGTATTTCACTTGATTCTCTTTGAGTCCAGATGTGTAAAGTGCCCCCGGCACAAGATGGCGTGCCACGAAAGCCCTGGCTTTGCTTCTGTCTCCTTCCAATTGACTCATCTCTCCTACACTCAGTGACTGGAAAGCCTCGTCAATCGGTGCAAACAACGTGTATGTCCTCTTACCTGTGAACAATATCATAATTGCAATTAGTTCTCTGAGTGATTAAAAATACAGTAATAATTACAATTGGTAATCAGCAGAAGGTAAGTAAAATTATATGGGCAATCTTCATTTAATGAAATTCTGCAGCATCCATCTTGAAAGCAAAAAAAGTAACTTCCTTAATGGATATTCACATCTCGTTGAAATCTTCAGATGAAGAAGTTCAGTATTTCAAGGCTTATACATGATAAAAAAAGAAAGAGGTGGACCTCATACATAATCCCTGAAGATGTCAACTCGTAAAATCCACTGCAGAACTTTTCTTTAAAAATGATAAAGTAGTCCGAGTGTCGAATTTTCTGGGAATTGAAGAATGCAAAATATATTCCTTTTTTTTAGATCTTGACTTATGTTGTAATCTAGTTTATGATTTCATACCCCCGTCAAATTGACGAAAATAAATTTCATTGATAGAAAAATTAACTACTATTATCGCATGCCTTCTGAATAATAAATAATAAACTTAATCGCTCTTCACCAACACAGCGGTTTTATATATTGTAAATGAAAAAGGAACCGAATTGTTCTTCTGAAATGTTCCATTTTATCTGCTGTAAAGTTAATGTATAGCTTCCACACAAAATATCGATGTGAAGAGTATTTCTTATCTGGTTGCTAAAACATCCCCTCCTGCTATATTCGAAATCATTCGACGAAAATTATCCATAATTTTCAGAACCAGAGATATAATTTTTTAACTTCTATTCACAACGTGCAATTTTAAACCATCTGCAGTATACAAAGTTATTTTATTCGTAAACTTATGTTGCTTAAATTTAGTCTTTCAAAAGTTTACTTACGCTTTCCTTTTAGCCAAATGTCGGCTCTCCACGAGTAAAAGTTCCTTGCATACTGCAAGCTAATCGGTGAATATTTAGCAAAATATGGAACCTTGGAACAGATTGCAAAACATTCCCAAGTTCACCGAAGTGTATATCAAAAGAGGAAACCAGTCTTTCATCAAACCAAGGTGCATTACAGTAAACGTTGCCGCCGTTTCAGTAAACACCCCTCTTAATGAATGCTGAATTTCTAGTCGATATTATCTCGGGATAAACGTAATTTCCGATGTCCTATTTAATTGTATTGTCGCACCAAGTGCCATCACATATTTTCTCTTTTCAAATGCCTTCTATATTCTCGCCTCATAATTAGAATTAATTTTCCTGCTGTATATTTTTCAATGAAGACCTCCTGGAGCCGAACTAAGGACCTTTTCATAAAATAAGTTTCCGTTATCCTCATTCGAAATGTGTGGTAGAAAATAAATGACGCTCTGGCATCGAACCAAGGACCATTAGAGAAACAGTGAACTTCATAGCGTTTTTTCACATGCTAGTTTTTACATTGACACGAATTGATTAAAAATTTCTTAAAACTAGCTGCAGTGCATTTTAAATTGGAGGAATTTTGCATCCACCTGTCATCGAACCCACGCTCATTTAGTGACAGTTATTCCACTTGTACATACTATAGAAGACCTCTGTGATTTTGATTCCTATATTTTACAGATGTTATGACACCTAGTCGTTTGATTACACCGATTAGATTTCCGCCAAATTGAAGGAAAAGAAGGCACTACAAAAATGGCATTTGTATCCCCACGGAAAGGCCGAAGTAAGAAAAGAAATCGGAGTTGAAATTTCGGAAAGAAATGCATCTTTATGAGAGAATCATTAATAAGAATTTCATTAATTGTGTGACCTTTTTCTATCCGTTGATGGTTAAAATTTCCTTATTATCATAATCCTCTGTAAATAAATTTCAATCCGTAGACGTGATTAAGTGACGTAGTTAAGTGCCCTTCATGAGCTAGCTTAGTTGGTAAAAGAAGAGGGCCATCTTTCCCCTTACTGGTAGATATCCGAGTGTGAGCGGATATTCCCCTAAAAGTTACGTTTTTGATAAGCCGGAAAAAGCAGTAATTACCAAATTGTCTCTCTCACATTTTCTCCTTCGATTGATAAAATATTTTTACATTATCTGTTCTCTCTCCCCTACTTACAGGGTTTCTCCCTTTTGGACTTGTATCAAAAGATATCTCGAAACAGAGCAGATCCCACTGAACTCTTCTCTTTTTCTCAGAGAGTAAGTTAAAAAGTCGCTTTTCGGTTCTTCACAGTCCTAAGAAGAAATCAGTGTTATGAGCGTATCACTGCTGCTCTGGTGCTTCGTTGTAGAATGAAAATTAATGATCAAAATAATTCAACTAAGGCACTTTTTTGTGAAAAGTAGGTAATTATTAAAATGTATAATGTAATGCAACCGGCATCCTTCTTATCCAGCTAAAGACCCTTGAAGGGCATCTTAAGCAGCTTTTATTATATATTTAGAGCAGATTGAGTGATTCATCAGTTCTTCTGCTGTTTTCCATAGCAATTCATCCTTTCGAGTGATAATCATGGATCTCTTCTTTTATACTCAAATTCATTTAAAGATTTTCAAGATAATCAGAGAATTTTAGGATAGATAAATGAATGGTGTCCTTATTTGGCTGGCAATGACAGTCTCCTCTTCCATTGAATTCAATTTTAGTATAGAGGAAATGATATTAATAAATAACTAGTTTCCCCGTGCGAAAATTTCGCAGACAAACACTGAGGCGATTTCTCCACCAAAATACATTTGAACAAACACTCTTATCTCGACAGACGAATAATTAAAACATGCCAAAAAATCGCACCTTCATATTCCGTATCAGTGTCAGTTTCGACATACTTCGTTTATATCGAGAGATATCGACATTTACACATCCGGGGAAAATTGAAAGACTTGCGTTTTCTAATACCTTACCACACTAACCCAAAAAACTCCTAATATATTAGATACTTCGAGAGCATAAATGTTATCGAATGTTTTGAAAAAATTCTTTTTGCACTATAATCATGAATAGTACGCGTCATTACTCTGACGATACATGTATTTTATCCTGTACCGAATACCTCAATTCATTTAATGCATTTATGACATAATGAATTAAGACAAAGATAACAAATTTACGTAAACTGTGTCGTTTTCTTTTTATACCGGCAATGATGTGTATCTTCATGTTTAATACGTATAATATAAGAGAACATAACTTCCACATCCACGTTACTTATTTATTTTCTCTTCCATTCTTTGAATCAGAGTTATTCAATTACTGAAATTCAGGAAGTATCAGTCGGCGTAGAATGAGTGAGAATGTCACACGAGAGTTTGTAACTTTGTACTCTCGTATGTACTACAAAGTACGTAACTTACTTTTTGACGTCCTTTAGCGTAAATAGGTGACAACACACGAGGCGTATTTTGAAACGGACGTTGATTTCCACGCATTAATGCTACAACGGACGTTAAATGAAATTAAACGCAAAGGTTCATTCAGTTCCATTGCGGTGGTCCTCCTTTTTCATACGACCATAAATTGTGATACATTGTCAAAGCAAAACCACCAAACATGCTTCCCCCGCATTTCTTGAAGGTCTCTCATATAAATATTGTGGTCAATCATGCTCCATGTCGAGTATAATAACAAATCCACAAAACTTAAATTTTAAAATACTACTCTTACGTCATTGGTTGATTATCTTTTTGTACTCCGAGCATAGCGATTGGGAATCAAAGCTTGGGCTTTCGTTATGCTTGTATTCCATGGAGGTGAGTTTTTTGAATCGCAGGTATGATATCCTTTTAATTACTCTAAGAAATGAATAAATGTTGAATATTATCTATTCTGTGAGTAAAATATAAGAACTAAAAATCATTTGATATCAGGTTTAGGAGTATAGAAAATTTGCAACAGACGAAAGTTTCACCAAATTAATTTGAATTGAACGACCTAAATATTTTGATCGGTATGGGGTAGGATCGGTATTGATACCTCAAACATATGGATACTCCAAAATCTAATCATGATACTCTAAATTGAATATTTGAATATGGTAATTCTTAAATTAAAACGACCAGGAAATAACAAGAGGCAATGTTTTTCAAATATACCACACGGTAATTATGAGACACAAACTTTCATATTCGGCAATGTTCTTGATTCTGCTCCAAAGAGATGTATATCAAGCTTGTATGACTAAGTACGACTGCGAGGTCTTCGTTTATGGAGACTATATATTACTTCCGAAAAATTTTTCGATTATTTGGAGACCGGGAATCACTGTCCGATGATAAAAACGTAAATGAACAAATATTCTGTATATTGAATGAAACACGATGATTAACTCGATTTTTTGACCAAATGGTGCATTTTTCTGACTATTTATAGCAGGAACCGAAAGGAAAACCTTCAAATGGTCATTCAATTATATGTATTGGTGGAGTAAGAAGGGAGAAAAACACCGGTCACCAAAAAAGGATGTTTTAAAATAATATATAGAAGATTATACTAGATTACAGAAATTATTTATCACTGTATTCTTATGAGTTAAACAATCGCCTCTAGGGAGACGGGTTGTTTACACCCGCAAAATTACACATTTTTTTCGTCATTTTTGTCCGAATTCTCTCGAGTTCGACTCCAATACAATATTCTACGACGAAAATGAGAATGATCATTCAATTTACTTTCTTTTGATATTCATCTCGATTTCGTAAGACCATTATTTATGATTTAATCCTGCAAAAGAAAAAACCTGCAACCGATCAAAATGAGCTTCACGTGCATTTCTTATGGTAGTGTATTCGAGTCATCTAGAGTCGAACCAAGGATAATTTGGACAGACAAATATCAATATGTAATACTCCATTGGACCATTGCCTGATCTCCAAATTTCTTATTTCTCTCTCGTCGGGAAGTGCGTGGAATTAATTTCCAAATATGTCTCTCGTGTGTTTCTTACATGGAGTACTTACATCGGATACATAACATATTGATGATTATTATATAAGATACTGTGGTACACAGTGTAGTGCTTATATTTATAACCCAGAAATGTAAGTAAAACATGTTAATTAATACCTCTTATTGCTTGCTAACACAACCTATAATGAAAATGAATCCACTGAAATCAAAATGAAGAATTTGAGACCTGATTATAAGCTCTCGAAACTTCGGAAAAGAAAGTTGGCGAAAATTGATTTTTCCAACATTCAGGCATGGAGTGAAATCAATTTCCTGCTAAAAATAAATTAACAAATAAAAATGCACTTTTTGATGAAAAATCGAGTTAAAATTTGAATTTGCCCGCTTCGTTACTGAATGAGGAAATGGTTACAAACGAGGTAACTGATACAGAATATGAAGGAATGCTTCAATGTTCGTATATTCGTTTATAGTGCTTTTGAAATGTGGAGAAATATCAATGTTCGTCGGCGTGCACCTAACTAGTCTTTTAGCATTTTGATTCATATACTTATATCCTATTGACTGCCTTAGCCTGCCTAACTGAGACTTTACAGTCTCAGTTTCGGAAGACATTCAGCAGAGTGTAAAATCAGTTCTTGACAGCACACTGCGATTTAATGAATACGATCTTCTTTGAGCCGATATATTTGGATCTATTTTTAATTGGAAAAGATCTTTTTGGTATCAAAATTTTGCCTCATTTCACCTTCATTACATCGAAATTATTCATGTTGCCGTTTAAGATTTCGGAGACGAGTTTTTTGGAAAATATAGGAGAATGCCTTCGGATCCTTTCCTTCTATTTTCTTAGCGTTTCTGAAGAAGTTATGAAATTATTTTTTGTGCAAATCAAGATCCATTAAGTTTATCGATAAAGTCAAGAAATGAATTTATATATTACGGAAGGTTCGGTGCTACCGTCATACAATAAAACCCGGTTAAGACGTTTATCGAAGCATTATAACCGGCTTATGTCTTACATAATTTTTTCAATGAAATAACGAACCACTGAGCACGTCGTCGAGGTCTGCAGCATGCACTATCTTTAGGAACCTGGAGAAGCGTGTTTCGGAGAGCAGAGTGTGTAAGATGTCTCCAACGGGCAAAGGGAAGAGCACCGAATCTAAAGCATGAGCCACTCCTCCTCCTGGCACCCAGATGTCAGCACGGACGATCCTGCCACCATTCACTGACACCATCTAAATCGTATTAAAAAAAATACTTTCATTTGGTTTCTGCAAGCTTCAACAACATGGGATTTCCCGTTGGATTTCATTGTGAAATCGTTCGAATTTACTCTTCTCCAGATTACAATCGCTTTTCTTTTAATGTCAAGCCGTTAATGACCTTTCCATCGTAGACGTTGATCCTGAGCTGAGTTCCTGCCAAACTCACTCCAGTCATCTCGTCCTGCAGACTGTTCACTTTGAATGTCCCTGGGATGACGTGGTGAAGAAGCAGCTGAAAAGAGATACACTGTGGTCTAGTAATCAAAAAATATAATAAATGATCCTATATAATGATCATAATTTGTATATCATAGAGTAAGTATGTAGAGGGCCGTGTATTATTTTAATATGGATATTGACGTAATATAATATTGTACTTATAAGTCATATTGACTAAATACGATTCTGAAATGTAACTACGGCTATTTCAGCGCCATTCCAACTCCATCTGCGATTTGAATTCGCTCCCATTTCAATTCTTATGAGATTTGAATGATTTTATCAACACTGCAACGAAGATTTTATGCTTTTATAGTGATAACAATATTGCTTAAAGCAAAAAAGGAATGAAAGTGAGCATTTTCACCTATGAGCATTTTTAAAACTGCCATTACTCCCTTCGAATCCAATATAAGATGCCGATTTTTTCCTCGCTGTATGATCAGCACGCATTAAAATTACACAAGTTTTACTTTTGAGCGACCAAAACTTAATAAAAAATTATAATGTGGAACCTCAAAAACTTCGGTCGGGCAGCCCAATTTGTGTGTAGTCTTTCTCACGTGACAAATAAACCTTCGCAAGAGGCATATGTTGAAATTTTCACTTGTTTCGGGGCAATATCTTGAATATAACTTTATTTTTATATCTATTCACCGTGGAGAGCAAAGCCAAAATTAATTGAAGATTTTCGTTTTCATGCTCAGGAGTTTTATTTCTACTATATAACTTAAACGCAACTATTAGCAAAATGCCTTTTAGCTGTTTTGGTGCATTTTCGCACGGAATATTGACGGACATGAATTGCAGACCTTCTATCAGAAGACCAGCCAATTTGATGCCCAATCATGGCGTGAAATGGAGAGAATGATAATTTCAATGAAGAGATTTTATCGATGAAAATCGGAGAATTCATACACGGCGAAAGCATAAAAGTTATTTATGTTTTAAGGATTCACCGATTGGGAAACAGAGGGAAACCGAAACGCGCTTTTTCTCCGATAGATGTCATTGTCGTTTCGATGTCTCATTCAGTCAGATAACGAAGCGTTCATAAGAAAGACCCAATCTAAATAGTCGAGAGGGAGCGAAGCCATTTTGCGAAGATTAGTTTGCTCATTTAAAAATTTTTCCTGATGCAGAAAAACTATATATATATATATATATATATATATATATATATATATATATATATATATATATATATGCGTCAGCTTAGGAAAATTTTCAGAAGAAAATTCTTAGGAGTTGTGTTGTTTGATATTTTGAAAATCCTTTATATTAACACCGTCCATCCGGAAATTCATATTTCTTTAATTTTTGGAATCTCCGCAGTGTCGTCTAGTTCTATACTATGAGTTTTTGTACTCACTCCGCTGAGCAGTGTGGGATTCTCAGTGAATTTGGAATCTGCAGCAGATCTTCCTCCAAGACGAGACATCAACTGACGAAAGGCATCATCTGTGGGCGCGAAGATGGTATACGGACCTAAAACAAGAGATTATATTAGTATTTTTAGCCAAATTTAAAAATTATGCATTGGAATTTTTAAGTTAGCTCCTTACATCTGTTCCACAACTATCGGATTTTCCTCTCACATTTTCCAATCACAAGAAATTTAAATTTTACGCATAAGGAAGCGATGGGAGAAATTAGGAATGAAAGACATTAAGAATTTTCAGTAGGAAAAACGAAGTATAAGAGGATCTCTACTTTAGAGAGGAAATCGAAAACAAAGTCCTTTTATTCCGGCTGTTATACCACTTAATCTGAAAAAAGAGAGAATAAAACTTCTCTAGAGAATACATAACATAATGTCGTATACGTCATGTCTTTATCGTAAAAATAGACATCCATTTCCATTTATTGCTCTATAATAAGAGACAGGCGCCATCCGTTTTCCTTCTATTTGCTGCAGTAGTATGGCAAGAGAATGCTCGAACCTCATCAGTAAGGCTCTTTCGGCACCTGGTGCACAGCAATGGTGCTTGATCTCTACCACTCCTATAGAAGGGAAAGAGGGTTTTTGTAGATTCTTCATAGATAAGTGAAACATTTTTGGCTTTACGGCGACTATATTTTCTCAGTTGTAGTGATAGATTGTGCAATAAAGACGTTTGAGGATGGACCATGTGAATCTCATTTAGTCTCGGGAATATTAACGGTTGAATGTTTCACTATAATTGAAGAATTGCTGTACTAATGATTATGTCCACTAAAGAAGGTAAGTGAGATCCAAATAAATTCTTTAAATTCCTTGTTTGGCCGCTGTAATTCATTGAAGATGTGAGTAACGGATTATCATGAGGTTTTTCAAGTATTCCTATTGTTTCTCAACTATTTGGTTGTTCCTGAATCATTTATATAGATAAAACACGCAAGTTTATCTACGAATGATCTTTAGATTATTTTTCTCAAAATCTTAATTTGAGGAAGGGTTAAAATTCATGTTTAATAATAATTAAATATATTAAATAATATATATATATAAAATATATTTATAAAAATAAAAACCTTCAGCGGAAATTAAATCTTTTAGAGAAGATTGAAATGAAAATATTCGACAATTAATAGCTTTGTAGTAGCTAAAGTAGTTTGTTGAAGTAATTGTGAAATGATGCTCAACAATAAGCTAAGATATGACGCTTAGAATTTGGATATTTCGATAGCTTTTTGGTTTCAGGAAAACAACATTCTTCATCTCTATTCTGAAATAATCGCATAACTAACTTGGTCTCTTACATTCAGTAATATTTACTTACATTAAGAAAAATTCGGGTAATGCATATCATCCGCAGCGATTTCGACTTAAATTAAATTTGAATTGTTTCATGATGAAAAAACACTTCCATAGATTTATGAGCAACAACTGACAGTGCCTGATGATGCCTTGTAGACGAAACTAATTGCTCATTAATACAAATCTGTGCATTTTACTGATTGTGTTTTCCTTGCATTTCGGCGCCATTTAACAAGGCTGGAACGGATCACTTCATTCTTGAATTGTTTCCCTTCTTTCATCAATTAATTAATTGCTGCGTGCTTAAACGCTCCGGTAGTCTATTTTCAAAGTCAGTGCTGTATTTTGATGGAAAATTAATAAACTGAGTGAAAATCAGGTTCATAATAACACTATGTTTCTAATTGCGCAACTTGATAAAAAACTAATTAAGGTAAAGCGGCTTTGATAGCACGGTTCAGACGTACTTCCGAAGTAAAATAATAAAATAATGATATTAATCCGTCCTTTAGATTCCTTGTGGTCAGAAATGAGACTTACTTTGGTCAGACCCTTTGCTGTGAATGTGCGACTTTCTAACTTCCGTACAACTAGCAGTTCTTATTAATTACATCATTTCATAACAGTTGATACTCGTGATTCAAATGCATAAAGAATTATGAGTAAATTTTATGGGAAAGCTCCCTTCAAAACTATTTGAAGCTGTCATATCAAGCAGGTTGGAAAAAATACCACTTTGCTTTTAAACATTGCTCATAAGAAAAAATTAAGTAATATTTTTAAAAATGTAACGAAATTTTACGAATTTATCCCTTTCGACAATTTCTTCTCTTTCACTGGGACTATTTCAATAGCCAAAAATAAGCTCGCAATGAGAATGAATTTGGCATTTCCGAAATATAACCTGTGGTGGCGAGCATGTCCTGCAGCCCCGTCTTCTCCATTAATCTCGCCATCTCCTTATATCCTTCTCTTCTCAGCACTTCAGTCAAAGACGTTCTCAGGCTCTCCGTGGTTTCGGGCACTATCTCTGATTCCTCAGCCTCCTCCTCTTCCTCTTCTTTCTTCTTCACTTCAGCCTGCAATATTATGTCTTTCGTTGCAAGTAAAATCAAAATGATGCGTTCTTCGATATTATTCCGAAATACTGCTTTATAACTATATCTTAAAGCTTGTTAAACAGCAAACAAAACGTTATCAAGACTAGTCCTGCTAAGATTATATTTATATAATATTTCTGAATGATTTACTGTGTTCTAAGTTGCATTTTGCTTAATGAATTCGATGAAAATCCGTGTGTACGTCATCGTAGCCCTGATAATTACGTCCATCCGTGAAATAAGTCTTTTTAAGAGTTACAAATAAGTGTTTGGGTGACCTTAGCCACGCCACGTAGTTGTACAATAACGGTAATGCAAAAAGTACTCATTATGAGAAAGCGAACTTTATAAATGACGACGGTTGCGAGATTATTGATGAATTCGCTTTGCATTGGGAAGAACGTGTTAAAATAAAATCCCTAAAAATATGCTGTATATTACTAATGTAAAAATAAATTAAAGCACAATAGTAATGAACTAAGATTTTAAGAAAGGTTTGAAAAAAATAATGTTCGGTTGGTGAATTCACTTTGGATATATCCCTCAGGATGAAATAACGTTTTATAAATTTTTAGCATAATTTTTAATATAATATGTATTTGTAAGACACGCTTTTTTTGTAAAAATCAGACCATTCTTAAAAATACCTTTTCCGTTGTAGTGGGAGGTAAGAATACTCCACTGGAGCCTTGTTGGATGTTCTCTAAGAGGCCCTGCAGTTGGTCGACGGGTGCTGAGCTCTTCACCCCTTTCACTTCATACCCTCCCTCTGGCTTCTCTTCTAGGAATACCAGAGTGGCCCCAGGGGGGGGCAGAGCAGGGTTGCCGCCTCCAACCTCCAGTACGTGGAGCGAGCCATCTGGAGCCCTACGGATGATCTCGTACTCTTGTCCTGGGCTTCCTCCATTGGCCAGCACTTCCAGTAGCGACTCTCCATCCGACTGCAAATAGACATCTCCCGCTCATTGCTTTCTATTTTCTCATAATTTCTTTTCTCATACTTTTATAAAAAAATCCTATTCTTTCTAATTTTTTCTTTTATTGTAAATGCGAATGGCGTCAGGGAAACTGTAAACTGTCTTCGTAGAACAATCTCACGACTGCTCTTCATCTACATCTACAAAAATACCCTAAAAGCCGCCTTTCGGCGTGTGGCAGTGGGTGTAAACACCGAACGATTGATCTACATTTTTAGCCTATTATCATCCTGTGTCGGAGTCCATAAAAACGACTTTTTTTAGCGTCTCTTATTTCGTTCTCATTATCGTATTTACCGAAGCGTATTATCAACTACGTTCTCAGAAAATGTGCTTTCTCTAATTTTACCAAGAAATCTCAATCTAGCTTCTAGGCTACCTTTATTCTAGGATTCCCAACCTGGGTCTCATAGCATCTTCGTAACATTTTCTAAGAATTTTCAAAAAAACGTATCGCTTTGCGCTGAAAATACTCGAGTTCGCGGGTACCCGTTTCATCCGCTGTATCACGTATACTTGCCGCTTACTCAAGATGGACCAAGGAGAAATAACATCGCTCTCTAACTTTCTCTTCGCATCTACCGAGACAATATGCTTTATAAAGCCGAACTTTTTACTTGCTTTACCGCAAATTTTACATCTACATCTACATGAATACCCTGCAAGCCGCCTTTCGGCGTGTGGCAGGGGGTGTAAACACCAATCGATAGAGTTACTTTTTTAGCCTATTACTATCGCGTATTGTTCGCGGAAAGAATGAGTTCTTAAATCGACTAGTTCTAGCGTCTATTTCTCTTATTTTGCTCTCATTGTCGGATCGGCCGAAGTAACAGGGGGGTCGCATTATATCAACTACGTCATGGGAAAACGTGCTTTCTCTAAATTTATTAAGGAGTCGCAACCTAGCTTCTAACCGCCTTTCTTTCAATGATGCCCAACCTGTATCTGAGAGCATCTTCGTGACGCTTACCTATTTCTCGTAGCATTTTTTAACGGAACATCGCTTTGCGTTGAATTTTCTCAAGTTCGCGGGTACCCGTTTCATCCGCTGTATCACGTATACTTGCCGCTTACTCAAGATGGACCAAGGAGAAATAACATCGCTCTCAATTCGCATCTACCGACAATATGCTTTATAAAGCCGAGCTGTGGTAACGTAAACAGCAGGGATGAGGTCTTCGCTTCGACGCCAAGCCGATACAAAATTTTCCCGTAAGAAACACATGTAAGTATGCGATTAGATGATTATATAATAGAGATACGAATTATTTGAGAGCCTCTTTTAAAACGGAATCAAATTTCTCATAATATGAAACTTTATAGGATTTCCCTCTATTTCGGTCGTCCGATCACTTGATTTTGCGAGAAGCAGATTTATTTGCATTTCACGTCAAATGTACATTCGCGGATTTTCATTCACTCAATTGCCCAAAATAACCATTCCATTGTAAGTATTTCCTTTTCCGCGATCTTCTGTAACTCTATAGCCTAAATGACGATGTTGCGTAACACATCTACACATAATACACATCTTTAAAATTGTTGTTAATTTTTCGTAGGCTCTTTCATCGATTCGTATCGAATATTAAGAGAATGAATTAATATTAAGAGAATGAATTAATATTAAGAGAATGAATACAAGAATCTGATAATTATGTATTGGGATTAAGGCCTGTTTAAAAGTAATGATAATAAAAGAGATAGGGATATTATGCCAAAAATTTATATAATATTTAACATTTGCATTTATAATGTAAAAATCGCTGGGTAAAATTAACGTAGATGTTGGTGCGTTTCTATAATTTCAGTGAAATTCATCAGTGCAAAGGGATTTGCAGGACGACAAAGATTATTGGCAAATAAAATTGGGTTGTGGATTTATTTCTGTGCTCTACTTTGAGGTATCTCTTCGGTCAATTCTATATGTGAACATTTACATTTAGACCCTGCAAACCGCCACTGGCGCATGGCAGGGGGTGCAAAACACAGAAAACCCTATCTACCCCTCACTGCTGTTGGCTTCTCTAATACTTCGCGGAAAAAATGACCAGAAATAACCATCTGTCCTGGCAACTATTTCCCTGTAACGCTTCATCGTTTTGTCTCGAAGATCACGTACGCTACTAACTGGTATAACAATATCAACTATCTCCTCCCCGAGATCCGTAGTGGTGAATTTATTAAAAAGCTTCCTACGGTAATTAAGTCTTCTATCACTAAGCGAATCCCAACCGAGGGATTCTATCCTAGCTGAAAAACTGCTGTCAAATCTGAAATCTCCCTTAACAAATCTAGCTGCCCTACGTTGAACCATCTCAAGGCTGGAAGTTAATCCCACTTTGTGCAGATCCCAAATCGCGCAGCAGTACTCAAGGAGAGGTCGAATCAGGGAGAAGTACGCTATTTCTTTTACTCTCCATGAGCAACCCCTTAGGATTCTATTGTCCGTTTCAAGATTCCAGTCAGTATGCAGGGCTTACGGGGGAAAAACTCAATGTAATTTGCCGTAAGAGAAGAAGTTAGCCCCGCGCCGGGTCGCCTTTACGCGGAGCTACGGATTCGGACGGGTATAATTAAGATTTGTAGTTTACATTGACCGATTCAGGTAATTGTAAACTACGAATCTTAATGATGAAATTTGATCGAAAATAACTCTATCAACACAACAGTGAAAATTTTATGCATTTATAGCAGAAACAACAAAGTTAAAAGCGAAAATTGAATGAATTGCCAAGTTTTCACCCGTGAACATTTTTGAAACTGCCATTACTCTCTTACAATCCAACATAAAATGCTGATTTTTTCTTCCATTGCTCATTGTATCATCTGAATGCATAAAAATTACATGAGATTAATTTTAGAGCAACCAAATCTTAGTAAAAAATTATTTAGTTGGAACGTAACTCAAGAAAAAATTCGTCGTGCAGTCCAGTTTATACGTCGCCTAAAACTTTTTGGTTTCTCACGTGAGGAAGAACTTGTCTCGAGAGAAATCGAGATAAATTTGTAATTTTCATTTGCAGTTTGTTTCTATGGGATATCTTGAATAGAACTTGAGTTTTTGACTTTTATATCAAAGAGAGTATTCCGCTTCGAATCGCCGACGCGTCGAAACCTCACAGCTTGGGGGGAAGGTTAAAATCCCCACCTACAACGATGATAGGATCCCTCATTTTCTTCCGATTGATCTCAAGAGATTCGGCTAGTTCTTGTATACATTCAATGTTACTATCTGGGGGTTGATAAAACGAGCAAAAGAGTACCTTCCTTCCGTTCCGTCCAAAAACCGAACTCCATACAATTTCATTTGTACCGTTTCCTAAAAAGTCGACGCGCTGACTCTTCAAAGATTCTTTTACAGCGATAAATACCCCTCCGCCTATCCTACAGAGTCTATCTTTACGATATACAATATAACCCGGAGGAAATATCTCACTCGATTCAACACCGCCTATGGCAGGCACTCGGATATTCTTGAATCGAATGCTTTTCACAAGGAGAGGTCTTTCATCAAAAGATTATCCTTAATCGCTCACTGATTTGCCAATTCATAACAGAATGGGTTGCCCTTCCTTACACTACCTTTTCTACTTTCCTAATACAAAACTTTTCGGCCAATATATAATTCATAAGGTGAGGCTGAACTAATTTCCGTGTCTTTGTAATTGTGTTAGAATCCTTAATTTGAATATTCGTCATACATAGACATCCGCAGGAAAGAATTTTAATGGATCGGAATTTCCTTTAAAATTTAGAGTTAACCAATTTCCTAAGTTCTACTTTTATATCGACGTTCAAGATTCATATTCTTGTTTTTTTTTTATCTTCGATTCTACTGTAATTCACTCAGTGTTTTGTATTCAGAATTGAGCATCACCTATCTTTAGTTCGGGACTAAACGAGAACTATACAAAATCTACTGAAAAACATTCGAATGTGAATCTTCAACAAGATAATGAAGCGAATGAATTTCGTTGAATTTTGAATCTCCCGGAGATGTATGTATCGATAATATGTTGATTAATCGATTTTGGAGTTCAGATGAGAATAGTGAATATATAAGAGGCAAGTGCACAAATATTACTAAGAAATCCTCTTTTAGCATTGCTAGAATATTACAAGAATATTCTAGCAATGCTAAAAGAGGATTTCATAATAATATCTGTACAACGATTTTGAGCTCGCGACTTTTCCTGTGTTAATTTTTCATATAAACAACGTGGTTATTTCATGGCTGCTAAGTTCACGGATGGAATTCCTCACTTTTCTTTGAATCACAGCCATTCGGATTGGTAAGTAGAACTCTGAGAGGAACAGCGTACGGTGGGATTGAGGTTTGTGAAAGTGGCTATGAATGAGATTCGCTCGCTCCGAATCAGTGCGTCGATCAACGAAGAGCTACTTGTGGTTATTCTTTGAGCGGAGTCAGCATAGTTGCCTTCCATATATATATATAGTGTTATAGGAGCTCTTACGAATTTCATGGGGTGATCTCGTGTGTGGAGCACAATACAAAAGCATTTATGCCTGAAATAGAAAAGGCATACACAGCACGTAATCGATAGACTGAACAAAATGCGTCGTTTCATTTTAACCACCGACTCTGCTCATTCAGCTTAAACTTTGGAAGAAATTTTAAAAAGTGCTCATCGCTCTCTTTCCAAAGACTTTTAATTAACTTTTTAAATTATTACTATTACTAAATTATATATCCGGAGAGAGGATACGAACACCATTCACTTTTTACCGTGTGCATTTCCTATTGAGTTGAAAAAGTCACCGGAAGGACACTGTGAGAACGTCCTGAGAACACAATAAGTGGAGATCCCAGCGATCTTTTCTCCGATTAAAAAGTCGCTTTCCAATTGCCACGGAGTAAACATATCGAAAAAAAAACAGAAAATGAGTGAAGAAATGCTCTTCCCAATTTGTCTATAATGTGCTTCATTGTGGAGTGACCAAAATACTCTCCATTTTTCTTATCGTGAGTCTGTTGAGCAAGTGAAAGCGCCAATTTCCATCATTTCAGAAAATCCAGTTTATACAGTAAAATCATAGACGCCATTTCATGACTGCCCTCAAACAAAGGATTTGCAATGATTTATGAATCGAATCGAAGTCTTTCCTTTATTTTATGAAAATGTAATATTGTACGGAAGAGTTAACTTTTAATGGCATTTGAAATTGTAATTCGCATTGTTTTATAGAAATGCAATATTTGTTAAATAACTCTGTATTACGGAGGATGAATGCATGCCATTTGGCTTAGCAATGATTGCGATTCAGGGATAGAATATAAATTCAAAATTTACCGATCTCATTTCGATGAATGAACAAAGGAAACCGCTAAGAGTAAAAAATGATTTCGCTGAATATTTCACAAGAGATGAAAAATTAAACAGGTGAGGGCCACATTTCAAACATAGATTTAGAAGTATGTTCAAAACATACGTTCGATAAAAGAGTTGCATATCAACCTAAATTGCTGCTCCTTGCAAACGAGCGAATCGAAAAAAATCCCCGAATTCCGTTCATTTCATAAAGGACAACTTTAAAGGTCGAAATCACGACATTAATCCAATAATTTTTGTGTTTTTCGAATGAAAACTTAGTTTAAATTACATCCTGTCATTTGCTGATTTCGAAGAAATTAAATATGTTTAGGAGCTACCTTGGGTTCGAGTCTTGAAGGCTTTTCCATAACCATACCTTATATGGTTAATGGAATCGGGATTTTTCCATTTTGCGTCGAAGATTTGTTTGAGGCCGTGAAGATAAGATATCATTCAGAAACATTTCCTCCCTAGCGGAGACTATTTGTTACCTTTTGTCTTCGTGCAAATGAGTGGCTCATACAGATCAGATAGTGAGAATAAAATTCGATTTTCTACCTAAAATATAGAAAAATATTTTCCCTAAAAGATACCATATAAGATAAGATAAAAGCAACAAATACTTCACTACGAATATAAAAATATTGTGGTATTAGAAGTATCAATAAAAATGGATAAAGGATAAATATTCTATAGTGACATTAATCACATCTACATAAATACCCTGCAAGCCGTCTTTCGGCGTATGGCAGCGGGTATAAACACCAATCGATTGAGCTACTTTTTTAGCCTATTATTGTGCGCGGAAAGAATGAGTTCTTAAAACGACTTGTTCTAGCGTCTTTTTCTCTTATTTTGCTCTCATTGTCGTATCGGCCGAAGTAACAGGGGGGTCGCATAATATCAACTACGTCATGGGAAAACGTGCTTTCTCTAAATTTATTAAGGAGTCGCAACCTAGCTTCTAATCTCCTTTCCTTCAATGATTCCCAACCTGCATCTGAAAGCATCTTTGTAAAGCTTACCGTTTTCTCCTAGCATATTTTAACAAAACGTATCGCTTTGCGCTGAACATTCTCGAGTTCACGGGTACCAGTTTCATCCGCTGGGTCCCATATACTTGCCGCGTATTCGAGAGAGGACCAAGGAGAAATAACATCGCTCTCTAACTTTCTCTTCGCATCTACCGACAATATGCTCTATAAAGCCGAGCTTTTTACTTGCTTTACCGCAGATTTTTCGGATGTGTGTTCCAAGTCATTAGTAAGAGTCATCCCAAGATATTATAAGATAACTGTTTACGTTGAACATTTTACTGTTTCGACTACATTTATGCTTATTTAATTTATTATTAATGGGTAATCAAGAAGTACACACTGTAAACATATTACTTGGTCCATATAAAATATTACGACATTCTTTTCCTCACCAACGAATCTTTGTACTCGAAATGTTTCCAGATATTTTGGTGCTAAATTTTCCAGACTTATTTATAAATTTGCCTTAAGTTTTACCTTTTTAATGCTGTTGAATATTCATATATTTCTATTCTCTATTTTTGTTTTATAATCGATGGACCTTTACTTGGTGGAACTCTATACTAGATGAGAATAGAAATAACTATGGAAAATCTGTTTTTATTTTCTTTAATATCTCATAAGTACTTTTATTAATAATTCTACTTTAAATTTTTCACTTATTTTAATATTTGGATATATTTGAAAATGATTGAAAAGCAAACTGGTGAAAGCGGTCCCGAAGCACTTTTAATAATACTACTTTTAGTTTGTTCAAAATACTAAATTTCTTGTGATTTCTTCTGCTTTCCTTTTATTACTGAATGATTGCAATGTATCTTATTGATTTGATTTTATGTTTCATCTCTTCTATCAGTAGGTTTCTTCTAAGATTTCTTTTCTTCTCAAGTTTTCTATTTCTATTTACATTATTCATTTATCTATTAAACGCCACTTTGATTGGAAGAAGAGACTGTCTCAATTCGCCTCAATAAAGACTTCATCGTCTGCATTTAAGTATCATTTTATCTATCTTTGGCAGTTAAACTATTATATATGTTATTTAAATGTTTAACTATTACATATTTTATTTAATTATTATACGTAAAATCCGAACATTTTTCGCGCGGAAGAATAAAAAGTCGACGCAGACGAAGTGCATGCGGAAAAGTCAACATTCCACAGACTTTCCCTTTCAAGAGGCACACTTTTGGTTTACATTCCTTTCTGTCCTTTACGGAAGAGTAAAAGAAATCCCTTCTAATTTTAACTCTGAAATATTCATCATATCCCACGTAATTTCATTTTACTTCTCATTTATACTGAGCCTCTTTTCGGCGTATGGTAGGGGCTAATCGGAAAAGAATTAAATCTTCAATCGACTGCTATGAAAATGCCTAAAACTTTGAGAATATTTGAAAATTCGTCCGTCTTAGTTACAAAGTGGTCTTGGGGTGAGTCGGAGTACCACAAATGAATTTAAAGTTCAATTTTTAATTGTTATATGGCCGCAATTAATCACGAGAATTTCAAAAACACGATAAGTATGGCAATTCACATCTTTTGTCTCTTTTCCAAATTCTACAATTATTTTCTATGTCTTATTATTGAAACCAAATGAATATGCTTTCCCGAGATGCAAATAATACGCATCAGTGCAATCACCCAATCCATCTCTATATCATTCAATACTTGCTCACTGAAGATATACAATAATTGTTGTAAATTTTACTTATTTAGTATCTTTCGTCCCTCCAATAACAGTTCAGTTTATTTATGAGTCAATACCGGTGAATTCTTCCTCAAAAATGGCGTACATCATGATGTTTATCAATGACAATTTATTTGGTTTCCAAAGCAAAATAGCTATATGTATAAATAACTGGAAACGAAATAATTTGTTATTTGAAATACTTTTGAAAATTACCAGCTTAAAAATCCATCTAGGTTACTGGTTGTACTACAAATATCTTGTGTTTCTTGGCCTAATTCTTGCAAACGGTATGTCCATTGGATTCATCGGGGCCATACATGGACTGTCATACATAAGTCATCAGGATTGTTTATATATATAATCTTACAAATCTTTGGTTTCGGATTCTCTCAATTCCGAGTCAGAAACGATATTCCATCACATAATTTTTCTTCCTTTCAGAACTTGTCTCGATTTTGTGGAAAAAGTCTGCAATCGAACAAATTGGTTCAAAGGTTGATTTGATGAAACGAAAATGCTATCGTCAGAATAAACGATGAGAAGCGGAAATTTCATTGGTTAATGCACGACTTATTTAAGTGAATCTTCACTTCCCGAATAAAATTTACGAGAAATGTTCGGATAGTCCTTCTGATTTTCTCCATTTAGAGTTGGTTCGTTCAATATTAATAGTACTAGAAAGGAATTTCATTGCCACTACTGTTTGTAAATAGAGTGATGTTATATCTGAATCTGTTAGAGAGAGTTGGTCCTATTGTTGCTAGACAATGGTTTGACAGCAGCAAATAATAATGAATTACAACAAATTAATTACCGCCAATAACTTCGCTTTTGTTTTATTGTAGACTTGTATATTATTATTTATTTATATCCTTATCAAAACGGTAGTGCTTACATGTCCCTTTTGATGGATAAATTAAGAGAAATTTGATTTACTCGGAAAAATATCGATTTGTTTTGTAAATTTGCTAATATTTTTATCGAAATATTCAAGTAGTGTTCCTAGTATAATTTTAGATAATCATTTTAAGGAAAGTCTTTTTTGAAGGGTTTGTAATTGATAAAGCGCATTGTTGCGGCGAATTTCTCTTGGCGAAGGGAAATTTCACCATAAATGAGGCCTTCCCACACTTTGGAAAGTCGCCTCAAGCTGAATACAAATTGGGCGTTCGATTAATAAGTTAAAACCCAATACGACGAAATCAGTCGTCATTAAACAAAGGATGCCTTTTTCTAGAGATTTTTTCATAATCTGAGTAAATGCCTTTTTGAAGATGCTCATTTTACAACGATTAGTGCTCTTCCATTTAATTTGGCTTCATATAAAATATAAAGTTGGATTTGCTTATTATTGTGTTGTTAAGTAAAGCGTTTAAAAGTGCATTGTAGAATTGTTTACATTGTTGTAAATGCATAGTTTTGTTTGATCTTAGTATGACGTGGAAGGATGAATGGAGGTATTTTCACTCAAATGACTGCCACGAGGATAGAAACATAACTATTTGCAGTCTTAAAATATAAATAAATAAAGAGAATAATTTTGGAAAGTTCAGCGTTGACACGATTGTCCCATTTGTAATAACATAAATAAAACAATTAATTATCAGTGTTTGGAGTATCTAGGAAGTTATTTAAGTGAATAATTTCGTTCGCGAAACATTCTTTTTTTAGGGTAAATTTTCACTCTTAGTGCGGTTGATTGATGTAATATTCATTTAGCGCACGTAAGAGAAGCAAGGCGCCAGGCGTAGTTTTCTCAGAATGCGAAAAGGCGGTTAAATCATTGATTCCGAAATGCTCATTTGCAGTTTCTGAGAAAATCTGCACTTGGCGATAATCCATTCACTAGAGGATCCTTGGTTTTCTTAACTATTAACAGCCAAGTTCAATTTTTACCACACTAAAACAATGACAGGCTACGATGACGGCAAAATAGTATTAATTTTTGAACACTGAAGCAATTGAGCAGTAGTCTTTTTTCCGATCACTGATTAAACTTTCTTGAATTTAAAGACATTTTAATAGCTTTACGCTCTTTTATCATTCTATCATATCATTCTATATTCTACATCTAAAGTAATACTAAGGGTACATACAATGCAATATATACAAATCTTAATTTTCTATTGCAGCACTCTACCGAAGAAAACCCATTGAGATACATCAATGTGGAACCATGTTTCCTTTTGGAAAGTCTATTAAAAGGTTCACTTGATTTTAGATAAACAATAATACAAATGCAATAAATAATATTTGAGAGATACATTTCTTAGTGACACCACCAACTAACTTATTCTCTTTATTTGTATTTATCAAATTGGTTTGCAAATGAATTCAAGATTAAATTTTTTCTCTATTCTGAAAACTACTTTGTTAGCAAAATTACTGCTCTCTGGATGACCTCCTAAATGAGCAATCGTTCCAATGGTGTTACATTTTTACTAGTCCGAATTCACCGTTTTTCATATCAAATTTATTCCTTTACTAATTAAAAGCATTCTTTTCCAAATAAAATGCACTAATCAAGTACTTCAGTTGCAATATTTTCAATGTTATGTAGTTAAAGAAAGGATTTCCTGGCAGAGTAGTAAAAAATTATCAAGTTCATTCCTAGAGATACTGTAGATTGCCTTTCATTGCCCACCACCAAAATCCAGCAAATTCTCCGTTAGATTTCTATTGTAATCTTTCAAGAAAATTCATGAGCTGTGTCAAAAATTGACGAGAGAATATCCGATTACTTCATGCCATACAATGCTTTCAAATGTCTGCAATTAAGGTAAACTCAGGCACACGAACCAATTAATTTCGAATTAATTTCACTTATCCATCAATGCATTATATAATTCCACCCTAAGTGATGCACATTTAGATGGGATTCTTTTTTGAAGGGGTTAATAAATGATACCACCTTCAAATATAAAAGGCTATTTTGTATTTCAGAAATATTTTCAAAATGTTTCGATAAAATAACTAGATCTAGCCAATGCCAATTTGAATTAATTATGATAATTTTTAAAATTGTACACATCTCTATATACGATTAATATCTCTAACGTATATTTTATGTGTATTCGACGTAATGGTTGATCGTCAATCGTTCCACTTTTTATATCTTAGCTCCATTTGCGGAGAATTGAATATTTTTTCCTGAATCACTGTTATTACGGTACATTATTATGTTACCATACAAACACAAAGTTTTTTTTTTAATTTTTCACGATGTGATTTTAAATAAACTCGCACCGAAAAATTTAACACAAAAATATTCACCTGCTACCAAATTTCTTAATATTACTTTCAGATGTATAAATTTTGCAATAAAACTTGGATGAAAGTTTTAATATTTCAATTAAAAAAAGAGAAACGGATCGCTGGAATATCCGAAGTGGTGTCCTAATTTAGCGATAGATTTTGATTTTACACGCCATGTAATTTTATCTAATTAACTTAAAATGGAAATAATTTTTGTGCGATATGTTCCCTTTGCTAACCGAGTGAGAAATAATAAAACTGAAAAATACTAGAATACTTTTTAAAGTAACGAATGGCGTACCCAATTTGATTTGCCCTCAAATGAATTTCGCATATTATGAATTTCATAGATTGATTAGATAGCTGAATTGGAGACTCAGAAAAAGAGAATAAAGTGCACTTCCATAATATATATATATGTATATGTATATATATATATATATGTATATGTATATATATATATATATATATATATATATATATATATGAAGAAATAAAATGATTTGGAAGAGGAGAATTCCTTCGTTATCCTGCACACGTTGGAAATGAAGCGCATTTTAATTACATTTTACTCTTTAAAAACATATGTATATGTATATGTATATATATATATATATATATATATATATATATATATATATATATATATATATATATACATGTATATGTATATACATGTATATATATACATGTATATGTATATGTATATGTGTATATATATATATATATATATATATATATATATATATATATATATCATATATTTAGAATACGATATTGCAAAACCGTGCATAAACATTCGATTGAATTTTTCTTTGGATATTTATCATTCTCTTCCTCTGCTTCTAGTGTGTCAGAAAACCAACAGTTGTCTGAGATATTTCGTGGAAAATACGAGATCATTTAAATATATAATTCACAATTTTATACATCTTATTTTATGAAAAAATCGAACTCTCATAATTGAAAGAGGGGTACCAATTTGAACATGAAAGTAGACTCCACGAGATTTTGATCCAAAATGGGAGAAAAAAATTATAAAATAAAAGTGTTTTCGATAAAATGCTACTTTGAAGGAATGTGATATTTAACATAGCAGGCGTTATCCCAGCGAAATGTCATCGATTACAAAACCTCCAGACAAAACCGCGTCTTAAGCGGGATTTTAGTTGCTTTTTCGTCATATTTTTTAGGAACTTTTCACACGAAGAGGACGTCTTATTTAATTAAATTTGTCATCTTCTCACTCTACAATGAAGCAAATTATATCCGTTAGGAAGAAAAAGAAGAAATTTTTAACAACAAAGGAGTGCGAACGCAATCACTGACCACTCGTTTTTTCGTTAACTTGATGAAATTGTGACGAAAGCAAACACCGGTGCGATGGGATGAAACAGTCGGCGATATGTTAAAAGAGATACTCTCATTGAAAGAAAGGTTGCAATGAGAAAGCAGCTATTTCAACCAATCCGAGCATAAAATAAAAGTAGTTTAAACAACTCATAATAACAAAGTATGGACTCACCGCTTGCGTGGCCTCTTTGGCCGACACGAGTCCAACGAGGAGCACAAGAAGCAGCGTCATTTTGAACGTCCGTGAGCTGAATGAAGAAGGGCAAGTGGGTCAAGCCTTCTTATAGGTGAAAGGGGGAAAGTGAACGAATCTTTCCATGTTTATGCATTGTTA
This sequence comes from Pachydiplax longipennis, assembly GCA_036926295.1. Taxonomy (NCBI): domain Eukaryota; kingdom Metazoa; phylum Arthropoda; class Insecta; order Odonata; family Libellulidae; genus Pachydiplax; species Pachydiplax longipennis. The sequence goes on along the minus strand of JAVFKF010000024.1, from coordinate 1,969,752 downwards.
TCGCCAAGTTATTAATTTACTTTCCAATTATACCTTAATCCGTTTAATGCGATCTCGCTTAATTTTCTTTGAGCCGATTTTTGGTGTGTGACATGGGGTGCATGGGTGCACACACACACGAGTAAGACCTCTAGAGAAACAATGAACCTCATGAAAGAATGAAACGCCTGCAAAATTTCAAAAATTGCAGCATTGCATTTCTTATGGAAGAATTTCACACCCACCTGGCGTCGAACTCACGGTCATAACTTTCAGTATGCAAGCAACTTTTACTCGTATATCTATATCTATTATATATAGCTGACTCTCCGGATATACCTACATATATACATCCGAGTAAAAGTTGCTTGCATACTGCAAGCAATCAGTTGAATGCAGTACCGTACCAAGAAATGCCTCAAAACAATTTTGAAAACTTAGCGTAAATGACCGCCTGGCGTCGAACAAAGGACCCAATCGTGCGACAAAATTGCATATTAATATTAGATAAGTGCCATTCTGACCTGTTTCAATTCAATATCTTATCGGAAAAGTCCCAAAATAAGATTCCGTTTTCCCCGTTTGAAATGCATTGTGGAATCTGAATGACGCTATTGCATCGAACCAAGGACCACTGGAAAAACGGCGAACCTCATGAAAGAAGGATTTCAAACGCCTCTGTCATCCTTCCGGGTTTTATCCTTCCAGATTATGGGTGAGGATTTCAAAAAAAATCGTCAAAGATTTCAGCAATGCATTTCTTATGGAAGAATTTTGCATCCACCTGGCGTCGAACTCACTGTCATTTGGCGACATTTTTTTCCATAAGAACCATTAAAGACTATATCAAATTTAACTTCCGAGATTTTGGTTTCTCTATCTTACCGATAAGTGCCTCAAAATAATTATAAAAAATCCGTGAAATGCATTCTTATGGGAAAATTGCGATTTTTGGGACATTCTGGTATCGAACCCATGACACCTACGGTCGATGTCTGAATTATTCTGGCATCTACAGGGTAGGGCTAGTACGTCGAAAGAATCTAACGTCGACGGCGCTTGTGGAACATGGTCAGAATTCGTATACCCTTAAAAATATATCTATATATATAGTTACGAGTAAAAGTTGCTTGCATAACTCGATCTAAGGACCCGATCGTGCGACACAATTGCATATAAATATTAGATAAGTGCCATTCTGACCTGTTCCAAAGTTTCAATTCAATATCTTACCGGGAAGGTCCTAAAATAAGATTACTCTATCCCCCTTTGATATACATGATAGAATAGAAATGACGCTCAGGCATCGAACCAAGAACCGTTAGAGGAACGGAGAACAGCGTATATGAAACATATGAATTGCCTCTCTGCATATTCCATTCTATATAATTCCCGGTTATTGAATAAACATTAAAAATAATTGTCAAAATTGACCGCCATGCACTTTATACCGGTGAATTTTGACCCACTTGGCGTCGAACTCACGATCATTTGGTAACATTAGTACAATAGATAATCACGCATCTCCAACCTCCGTGATTTTCACTGTTGTATCGCTCCGAGTTCTATCTATATATCTATATATTCTATAATATCTTCTATTATATATAGCTAACTCTCCGGATATCTATTATATATAGCTAACTCTCCGGATATACCTATTTATAGGGGATAGGAATTCTGACCATGTTCCACAAGCGCCGTCGACGTCAGATTTTTACGACGTACTGGCCCTACACTCTAGATGCCAGAATAATTCAGACATCGACGCTAGCTATCATGGGTTCGATACCAGAAAGTCCCAAAAATAGCAATTTTCCCTTAAGAATGCATTGCGCGGATTTTTGAAAAATTTTTTGAGGCACTTATCGGTAAGATAGAGGAACCAAAATCTCGGAGGTTGAAGTTGAGGTAGTCTTCTGTATTACGAATGGAAGAAATGTTACGCTAAGACCGTGAGTTCGACGCCAGGTGGATACAAAATTCTTCCATAAGAAATCCATTGCTGCAATTATTGACGATTTTTTTAAATGCCTTCCCGATAAGCTGGAAAGATAAAACCCGGAATGGTGACAGAGGCGTGGGACCTTCCCGATAAGATATTGAATCGAAACTTTGGAACGAGTAAGGAAGGCACTTATCGAATATTATTTTGCTATCTTCTCTCACAGAAGGGTCCTGAGTTCGACGCTGGGCGGTCTTTTGCGCGAATTTTTGCAATCTGTTTTGAGGCCGTTTTCGATGAGATAGGGCAATCAAAATCACGTTGTTTGCAGATGAGATGGTCTTCCATAGTACTTTAGGAAGAAATGTTACCAATGGTAATATTTCTTCCTAAAGTAGTTTTCTATAGAACCAGTGGAAGAAAGGTTACATATGAACGTGAGTTCGATGCCAGATGGATGTAAAATTCTCACGTAAGAAATTCATAGCGGCAATTTTTAAGAATTTTGCTGGATAAGCTTTTAAGATAAGTGCCTCAAAAATTTTTTGAGGCACTTATCGGTAAGATAGAGGAACCAAAATGACCGTGAGTTCGACGCCAGGTGGATGCAAAATTCTTCCATAAGGAATGCGTTGGTGAAATTTTGGACGATTTTTTTAAATGCCTTCCCGATAAGCTTCAAAGATAAAACACGGAATGGTGAGAGAGGCGTTTGAGAGCATTCTTTCATGACGTCCACTGCATCTCTAGTGGTCCTTGGTTCGATGCAAGAATGTCATTCCGATTCTACCATGCATTTCAAACGGGAAGAACGGAATCTTACTTTAGGACCTTCCCGATAGGATACTGAATTGAAACTTTGAAACACGTGAGAGTGGCACTTATCTAACATTTCCATGCCATTGTCTCTCACGAACGGGTCCTGTGTTCGACGCCAGGCGGTCATTTACACTAATTTTAAAAAAATTGTTTTGAGGCCTTTCTCTATGCAGGAGACTATTCAAAATCACAGCGTTTGCGTTCGAAGTAGTTTTCTATAGAACCAGTGGAAGAAAGGTTACCTTTGACCGTGAGTTCGATGCCAGATGGATGTAAAATTCTCACGTAAGAAATTCATTGCGGCAATTTTTAAGATTTTTTCTGGATAAGCTTCGAAAATGATACCCGTAAGGGTAACTTATTGTAAATTTTTACCAATTTGCTTGCAGTATGCAAGCAACTTTTACTCGTAAAATATATTCTGATTTATTCAAGTGATTACATTAATTTGCATTCAAGATTTTTCACCCAAGATTGTGGATTTCGTGAAATAGTTTAATGCTAGGGAATTTCAAATGTAAAGAAATTGCCAACAAGTCTATGGGCCCATTCTAAATCCATGTTCATAATAATGCTTGCCGTTACTATTTAATATTATTTTACATGAATTTTATGTTTATTAATACAAATAATAACTATTCAGTTGAATCAAATCATACCAAAAAATTTCGTTTAATTAAATTCTGATATAATTTAAGAACTTCAAATTAATTCTTTGAAAAGCGTCGTCAGTAAAACAAAACTTAACCTACTTTGATTTTGATATGTTCCTTTGTATGAGATTCTTATGACATAGGTAACTCTGATATGATGGCACATGAGAAATTCTATGTGACTTTTATCGCCCGTATTCAGAGAGAGGGCAGTTATTCCCGATTAAGTTAAAGGCTTAGGGATCCGATCAGCTGGCCCGTATTCAAAGAGGTGGACTACTAGTCGACTAACGTGATCGGGAGTTTCGAGTCTGTAGATGTGGCAACGTCGGAAAAAAGTTGAAAATCAGTACTCCGTAAAATTGCGAGATCAACATCTGTATTTCAGCTATTAGGAATAAATAACATTTATTTCTTTTTTCGTTATTTCGTAGTTATTTCTGTGACAGCTCTGAAGAATAACTTCAGGAATTCACTAAAGTGACTTACCTAACCAAGGGCGTGTAACACAGTCATTTGTTTTAACTGGTCGTTACCGAGGACATTTCAGAAGGCAGAGATGGCAGCACTAGACCATCCATTTTTAATCTCGTTGAGTGGCAACCTTGGCCGTAGTTCTCGAAGTATTTTTTTTTTTGACTAACTACTAACTTGATTTTTTTTCTTTTTGTAGGGAATAAGTAATGCGCGAATATTACGTTTCATATTACTTTATTTTCAATAAAAACATTTTAACATAATCCTCTAATTGGAAGGAATAGTTAGGTCGGGAGAGCTACATCAGCACTACCTAGGCGGAGTGCCCATGGGTCACTGTGCCACAAATCTCTCTATGGATCTGGGATGGAACTTGCACCTCCCTGAGAATGACGAACTTATTATTTTCGCTTCTCCTTTGTTACTTGTCACAGCAGACAGCGGTGATATTTCTTGATATGTTTCTCATCGATATTCATATAGCTTTTTGAATTGATTTTGATTACCGCATTTTTAAGTATTTCTACGAATTGCTATTGAATGTGATGCTGTCTTCTTTTAGTTAAAGCAGAATGGTAGGTAATTGATCTGGAATCTGCTCTTGTATTGCTGTAGTTTCGTCAGTTAGTTATATATTTTGCTGGTTAACTCTACTTTCATGTTTTTATAGCACGGCAGATTGAAGGTTAAAACCTCAGCTCAGGAGCAAGAAGAGAAAAGGAGAGAAAGGGAAAGAAAATTAAAAGTTTACCGTGCAGGATTTGAAACTGTGTTCAAAAAGGTCGGTTCGTTCATCATTTAAAAAGCCATTTATCTTTTATGATATTTAGGTAAAATTATAGTCTTTTTGTTTCTTAAACTAAAGATAATTGTTTGGTAAATATATGTTATAATTTTTTGTAGCCATTATAATTTTTAAGGGTTTAGGTATGGTTAGCATAGAACTTATTATGCATCTGATACAGATATATTCATCACTAACTTTTGCTGAATCCTTTCCTGTATATAAAATCTTGCTCAGCACAAGTCATAATCTGCATCATATTATAGTTATTAATTGCGTAACATACCAGTTCAAATAGGCGAACTATCGTAAATTTAAATACATTTTCATTTAGCGTGAAGGTGGAGAACTCGATGGGGAAGTTCTTCAAATTACGGAGCAATTACTATGTGGAAATCCAGACATATATACCCTGTGGAACATCAGAAGAGAAGTTCTGAATATCTTGCGTGAATCCAAGTATATACAATCTTTTACAATTCTATGACTATATTACTAGACTTCCTCAATGGTTGTTTATCGATCATTGTCGCAGCATTCGCCAATACTTGTTTTCTTTTTTTGTGTGTCGTTATTAGGTTAGTGGAAACTTTCGAGGAAGACTTGAAAGAGGAATTAAGGGTGACTGAAGCTGCTCTGCGATCAAATCCCAAGTCATACGGCGCGTGGCATCACAGAATGTGGGTGTTGGAAAATATGCACAGCCCTCCTGTTATTCAGGAACTACTCCTCTGTGGAAAACTATTGAAGGCAGACCCACGGAATTGTAAGTTTTCATTAAAAATACAATAATAATAGTTAAACTCTCCAAAGATCTAAAATATGCAATGTCATTTACAGAAAGTATATCTTTACTTTTAATAATGATAATCCTTAGCAGACCATTAATATTTATTACATCTAGCATGAGTAGAAGAGATAAAATTGTAGTTTAGACATTAAACGACCACCTTTGACAAATGAGCGAATAAAGTACAAGTCAGTGCACAAAGCTTATATAAAAGATTAGAAATATTTAATAAAAAAACTCAATGATATATGTGTTAAAAGTAGAGAGTAACTTGAACGAAAAAGTTATTAAAAATAGTAAACATATCATTGAGTAACAAACTGATTTTATATAACCATACATGCTTTATAGACTGATTGTTTTAAGTTTAAAATATATCTTTCATAGTACTTTTAATATGCATATTACTGCATAAACTTTCTTTGTACTACCAGGTATCCATATCTTATGTTGCTTTTACAATACTTAATGTATATTTTATATGGAAATTGTTTCTTAGGTTACTTTGCTTATAGGCTGAGTAGTAAAAATTTTGTAAATAAATCTTTTATTCTACTCTTAATATGCTTATGGTCAAATAGGCCACTCATAAGTAACTTTTGATTGGTGCTCTTTTTTAATAACTATCAGCAGCCTCCTTACTGTTAATTTAAAAGAAATTAATTAAATTGTTTACATGAAAATGAGTAGACTCAGGAAAAATGTTTTGCAAGGAATATTTTTGAAATTTTATTTGTAAAATTGCTTAAATTTTTATTATTCTAATTCTATTATCTATTATTCTAATATTTTTTGATAATAATTAAATGACTTTTCCTCCCTACTAGGGTTCCCCACTGGGTGTAAAATCTTTCTGTAGTCATGATTATGTAAAACAGTGTTAAAATTTTCAGAAGGAAGCTCAAAAATCATTTGTAATATTGTATGATGTAATTATATTAGTATATTGGGTTTAATTATAATTTATGTGCTATCGTGTTTTAAGCTGTAAGTCTCTCTGTAGTGTTGTTGTTTTAGTCAAGTAAAAGTTGTTAAATAACTCTGTATGACATTTTGGGAAGGGTTGACTTCAAATGATTGCCATCTGGCTAGATGAAGTCATGAATAAGTATTCAAAAATTTTTACTGATGATGAGGTGTCATAGCATTCATTCAGGAAATTATAATTGTGGATAATTATTGTTTTAATTTGTTGAGTGATTTCCACCAGGTATGGCTTTTTCTAATAATACTTTTTGGACAGTCCACTGCTGGGATTACCGAAGATGGCTGACCCTTGACAGGGCTGAAAGAAAGAAAGATAAAGTTGAATTGGATTTCTCATTGGAGAAACTGAACGAGAACTTCTCAAATTATTCAGCGTGGCATTACAGGACCCTATTCCTTCCTCGTGTTCATTCAGATGAAGATGCACCTTGCTCCATCACTAGCATGCAACACAAGAAAGGTATGTACACAACATTGATCTATATCTTACTCAATGGTGTCAAATCATTTCACAGATTCTTGTGAGAGCCCATCATAGTTTAGCTCTAATTTTTCATGTCTTACCATTGCATGTTATATTTAGGTCACAATAAACATAGTCTGCTGCAAAAGATACCCCAGCGCTGAGTCATAAATTAGATAGGGAAACTTAGCTAGAGGCTCTATTATTTGACCTCAACTTGTGAGTCACAACTTTTAATTCATTATAACCTTGCCTTCTGTTGCCACTGAGCCCATCATAGCAACAGTGGACATAAGAAAAATCCCATCAGCCAGGATTCAAACATGGGGTCAAAGAACGCTAACCACTTGGCCATCAATGCAGGTGGTGCTTGTATAATCCTCAAGCACATCTACTTCACCCTTATTTGACAAAATTATCAACAATTTACACAATTCAACATCATTTATTAACATCACCTGAATCAAAAAAACAGGATGAGACTGCAATGGAAATAGCTCTTGCTTTTGTTCATTTTGCATACTCAATAATTAAGCCATTCATTTTACCAGTGTATGATAAATTTAGCTGAAAAGATTTAAACTATATTAAACTAATAATCTGATGAATAGAAATGATTGTTTTCTTGCATACAAATTTTTTTCCAATTGATTTACCATAATATTCAATAGAAAACTGGCTTTTGAAATGCAAATATTTTGAGTCTAGCCCTGAATGTGGGATCCTCCACATGGTGAGAGAGCTCTTCATCTCATTTCAATCACCACCTGTGTGCTGAATGCCCACCCATGCGTTTGCCATGAAACGTGGGGATCACTCCACTTTGGCCTCTCCTAGATGGAACTAGACCTAGACTAGGAATTGACCCACTCCCGGTCAATCGGTGGCCACTGGAGCTGTCTTGCAGGGAGCTGTATCCCTGGTGCTGAACCCCCTTGTTGGGCTCCTCAGGGATGAATGTATATTATACTCTTATGGATACTAACATTATAAATCCTCAAACTAAAAAAAAGAGGGTAGAAGCTACAGGTATAGAGAATAGTAACAGCAAAGAGAAATTCTTTATAATATCTAGTGTCATTGAAGGAGCACTTAAGAAACTTTCACCTTTCTCTCTCTATAGAGTACTGAGATTCCTAGTAGGAGAGGTGGCCTGAGAAATGGTTCACTGTTGGTGGAGGTGAACAAAATTAAAGACAGCCACCATGTTTCGTGACGTGGCAGTAGAAACACACAAAACGAGGGGATTATGTTCAGTTATGAATCAGTGGGTATGACAGAGGCCGAGGAACTTAAGGATCAGGGGGTTGTTGCTGTCCGCCAGATAAAATCTCACCAGGAAGGTCTCCTCAAAGACACCCTAAATTTAATACTGAAATCTTCAAAAGCCAAACTGCCAGAAGAAGTAGTTGCTAGGACATCTATCTGTAAGGCTATATATCCCAAACCCAATGTTGTGCTTCAAATGCCAAACACACCTCTGCCCGTTGCACAGAAGAAGAGAGATGTGGACACTGTGTGGAAAAGAAACGTGAAGGTCCATGTGCAACTGCAACAAGATGCCTTAACTGTGGAAGAGATCACCCTACCTTGTACAACACTTACCCCATATTCAAGGAGGAAAAAATGATTCAGGAATACAAGACTTTAAACAAGGTTTCAATGCAGAGGCAAAACGGGAAATTAATAAATTAGTACCACGGCGTAAAGGCCCCTCTTTTGCTGCAGTGACTGCCAGGGTGGTGGAATCAAGAGAGATGGGTACCATCTAGAGGTGGGCGCTGTGCCGCCGCTGGAAATTTCATCCACGGCGGCGCAGAGTGGATTTAAAAACAATGTCCTACAGTCGAAAATGCGCTGACAAGTAGTTCAAGGAGATACGCCTTGAACTGATAGAACTCATCTCGGGCTTTCCATCAGGGCGCTGAGTTAAGGTGACAACACAAACTTCCTGCATTTTCAACAAGACATTTAGTAAGATTTCTGTTAAGTGCTACAGTGACGTTTAATAATATACTGTGTTACAATTAGATCAAGCACTGAATGATAATATAACAACTTTTCAAACTTACACTATTCATGATAAGTGCATGCGCTCACACTATTATTTTCTCATTATTGTTACTACTGGTGTCTTCATATCAATAAGTGTAGTATAGTGTAAGTGTAGCTACTTTCTGCTCAATAAATTTATATGTGCATATTTGTATATGCTGTAGAAGTGAAATCCTCCCACATCATATAGCCACCAACAAGCTTACAGAATCTGTGATACCGACTGTGTTGGTAATTTAGATCCAGTCGGTACGGAATGGCTCACTATTGGTGTGGTGAAAACAGAAACCAGTCATTATGTTACTGACACAATATGGGCCCGGAAGACCCTCTCAAGTATATCTTAATACACATCTTGAGGTTGTTTCTGTGAGATGTAGAATTCCAGAGATGGTAACATTTTGTAATGTTTACCTCTCGGAGTGACCACTAATAGACAAAAAAATCTTGAAAATTTAATTCAGGAGCGTCCGTTTGTGCTTCTGGGTGATTTCAATGCCCACAACACACCGTGGGGAGATAATATGAATGGTGCCAATGGGTGAGGCCATCTAATAGACTTTTATAAATGATTTTACTCAATAATGGGGAGAAAACACAATTCTGTTAATGGCAAGTCCTGTGCAATTGATCTAGTCATGGGCTCCAGTTCCATTGCAACCTTTTCAATACACTCTGACCTGTGTGGTAGTGAACACTTTCCTTTACTCCTTGAAAACAACACATTAGAGCATTTTATCCATGAAGGCTTTTACTTAAAGCTAACTGGCATGCTTTAAAATTGTTTTTAACTATTCTGATGACAAAAGAACTGATACCCAGAAGCGAGTGATAATTCAGGCTCCCTAAATAATCTGTCTTGCAACCCAGTTCCATGGTGGAATGAGGAGTGTGCTGAAGGAAAAGAGCATCTTTCAAAAATACCACAAGGAATCTTGCTTCCTTCTGGAGTCTCAAAGCATGGCAAACAGTGGAAGCTGCCATAAAAACCTCTTGGTTCCTGTACAAATCCAAAATTTCATGTAGAACTCCAATTGTACAAGTCTGGAAGCAAGTGAAGAGCATCACTGGCATTCATAGCATTCCCCCAATTACTCATCTTGTAGATGGGAATCACAATTTGAGCTCCTTACTGGACATTATTATTATTATTATTTTATTATTTCACGCTGCGAGTTGACTTTCGCCAGGTGGCAGCATCTTACATTGTCATAATATACATAACATTTTTACAATACAACAGTGAACTATTTACACAGTACAAGTAAGAACTATTTACACAATACAAGACAAATGTTATTTATGAACACACATATTAAGATCACATACACATCATTACATCACATATATATTAAAACTATCTCGATACCCTCACCCATACAAGCCAACATAAAGTAAATATAGAAATGAGTTTTCAAGTAAGGTTTTTCAGGGTTCCTGATAGGCCTTCACGGCTACCGAAGCGGTCCCGGGGCGCACAAAGTCCCTGCCGTACTTCACCCTACCAGGCAATCCCCTACTCATCTTACTTTTCGTCCTCGGCAGGCTCACAAATCTTTTTTAAATTTTTCTTAAATCCCCTCAATGACTTTGGGTAAGGCTCTAGAGCCTCTGCAGGTAAACTATTCCAATTTTCAATTGTTCGGAACAAGAAGCAAAATTTACTTGTATTAGTTTTTTGTTTCATATAGTTAACTTTATAGTTATGACCGCGTCTGCCTAAGAACTCTGATTTACTCACTCTATCCCTTAGTTCCTTATATGAAGGATGTCCTGTAAACATTTTAAAGAAGATCGCTAATCTTTTGTCTGTTCTTTGTGACTCTAAACTATTCCATCCTAATTCTTTCAACATCCTCGTTACACTTTCTTGCCTGTCATATCTTCCTAAGACGAACCTAGCTGCCCTTCTCTGTACTTTTTCAAGAATTTTCTTGAGCCCTATTTCATGTGATATGCCTTTGGGAAGCATTATGCTGACATGAGCAGCAGCCTAAAATATGATGCTTCATTCCGCCATATCAAGGACAGAGTAGAGAAGACACAAATTAACTATAGAATGCGAAACTCTAATTCTCCCTTTAATGACAGTTTCTGTCTATGTGAAGTATCCTCAGCCATAAGCGATGCTAAGGACACATGCCCTGGAAGCGACCAGGTGCATAATGTATTTTTAAGAAACCTCCTTCCCTCAGGTATGGATCAGCTATTAAAAATTTTTAATCGAATCTGGTGTGAAGGTGTGTTCCCAGAGTCATGGCGGAAATCAATGATAATCCCAATTTTAAAGCAAGACAAACCTCATTGCCTTAACAAGCTGCCTCTGCAAAAAAATTGAGACTCAGAAGTTGGGGGGTGCTTATATTTGGATATTTGCAGTACTTTATACAGTCAAACCTCCCTTAACGTATTAATGGACAGTTTCTCAATCCCCAGCAGCAGAATATGGAAACTAACACCTCCAAATAGCGAACACACTCAATAAGAGATAGGGATGTCAGAAAATAAAGATTTTTCCTTCAAACACCTCCATTAATAGACACTTAAAGAGCTCCAAATTCTGAAATTCCCCTTTCACGGGATGAGTAAATCAAAGAATGGCAGACAGTAAAAGATATAACGGTGGGAAATGGGAATTTCCCCCAGACAATAGGTGTCTTACTGGAAAGAAAAGCTAATCACTTCCATGAACAGATTCCCAATCCTCTTGCCCATGGAAAAACCATTTGTAAGTGAGCAAAACTCCAGTTCTTGGGGAGGACCTGTTAGAAAACATGCTTCCAGTGGATTTATAAGCGGGTTTCTACATTTACATTTTGTTTTTAAATTAATACCCTGCAAGCTACCATATGGCATATGACAACACCACACTCCCTAATTAGCTATCTGATCTCATACCATCAGGAAAGAGGGAACTATTCCATTCCATTGTTTAATATATATATTTATAATCTCACAAAACCTCTATGATGTCGGAAATTGTATTTACTGAGTACAGGAATCATGATGTTGTGTATTTTACAATGTAAATAACTGCTCAAAGTGTATCGAAAAACTTATGCCTATACTCATTTTGTTTATCCTCAAGAAATTCCCTGCATAGGCTTTTGATACACTGCTGTCCAACCTACTGTCTCCCTTAACAAAACAAGCTGCTCTACATAACTTTGCTATTCTGTGGGCAGCCTTTTATTTTTGCTTTGGTTAATATATGAGATTTTGCTATGAATGAAATGTTTTGTTTCCTCCTGTCATAAATTTTATGAAAAATGATATATTTAGCAATATTTTAAAATAAAAGTTACGTTCTGCGTATTAAAAGCATTAATATTTTAATTTAACAAAGCAGTTAATGCATAGAAAAGTGTGTCAGATTCCCTCCAAGTAGCAGACACCTCTCCGTGATTTTTCCCTAATTTCTGGTCCCTAACATGTCAGCTATTGGGAGGTATTAAAATAGAGTGGGCAAAGTCAAGCTAAAACAATTCTAAATGGTTGCAAATCAACAATGCAAATGCTAACCACCTTTTATTCTATCTTTCATACTCTTCACACGCCTCAATTCCCCATGTATTTTTAAATGCATTAGCTAGGTTTCAATAATCTTATTGGTCATCAAGGGGACTTGTTGTTTAGCGCCTCAAACTTTTCATTTATTTTTCTCAGGATTCCATCTCAATAACAATATTCCACAAACAAACTAAGAATATTTATTCATTTCCTTTTCTTTTGGTGTTTGGCTAGATTTTGTACTATTTTTAAACTAAACTATTAATTCTAACTTTGTAAAAAAATTTAGCCTGCAAATGATAAATGTGAAATTTAGGTGCATTTCTAATGAGAACACATGTTCTTGTCTTCTCAGGTAAATAAAAAGTATCTAAAGTGCGGGGAGTGTATTTGACTATCTTGAAAGTTTGAAAGCTGTGCAACTTGTAGTACCATAGCCTGAAGCAAACATACTCACAAACACATACACACTCATACATTCTTTCGACTTTGTATATAAGATATACATGAAAATGGATTTAAAATGTAAAAATTAGTCAAGGTATATAAAATGATAGTTTTAATATCTTTCAGATATTACATAATACTATGATTTATATAATTAAAATATAATATTTATAGATTGGCTTAAACATTCTGTGGAATAGTAGTTTGTTAACCTTTACATTTAAGAAGTATGTACAATCATTAATGTTGAATGTTGTAATTTTTAAGTTCAATTCAAAATGCTTTTAACAGTATTACAAATATTATGATAAAATTTCATGTATTTTTAATACAATTGGATAGATAATGGGCCAATAGAATACTGTATAAATTGTCAGCTAAATAATTGTATTGCATGGCTGTTTTTCCTGCAGAGTTGAATCTGGTGCAGAGTGCGGTGTTCACAGACCCTGGAGATCAGAGTGCTTGGTTCTACTTACGATGGCTGTTGGGCAAAAGCAGTAGCAAGCAGCCTCACCTCAGGATGGCTTTGCTACAGTGTGTCAATGGCTCTTATTCTGCTGCCATAGTGTTGAATGTTTCCATGGAAGAGCAGTCCATCCTAAAAGCAGAGCTGCGAATTGGCAAGAAGATAGTCAAAGGCAAATGGAAATGCCTTTCCAAGTATCTCTGGGTATCCTTTGTTAAAGAGTTAAACATATGTAATTGAGATTGTCTGCATATTTCCTAAAAGTTTAAAGCTTTCAGTGAGGACCATTAACATGAAGTTTGCATGTCTTTAATTTTGAAATAAGACTAAATGAGTTTGATATCAAATTTAAGAGTATTTTCTATAAGAATTTGTCTCTGCCTGTGTGTGGGATGTGACTGATTAAAAATTACCAAAATTGCACTCCTTTGTAAGTTAACAGTGATTGGTGTTAAAATTCAAACCGGAAAATTGCTTATTTAGGATGATTTGCTCTTTTAGAAACCTCATTTGCAATTTGTGTCCCTTTCTAAATGAACATTGCAGTATTTTTGCAAAGACCTTTTTTATTACATATTTTTTTTTAATTTCTATAGCATTTACCTTGATGAATATGGTAGAAAGTTAAATTTTCTCAATTGAACGTATTTACTAGATTTAAATTAAGTAAACTGATTAATGCTTCAGAAAGTCTTAACTAAACTTTACCCACATTTTTAGATTTTTAGATAATGTAAACAACTTAAAAACAATTAATAATCACATTTTTCTTATGGGATTAATCAGCGAGCAGGGAGTTGTGTTGGACAGAATTTTATCTGATGAGGTTTACGTCACATCTGGTGTTCCACAGGGTAGTATATTAGGTCCTATTCTGTTCCTAATTTATATCAACAATATAGTGGATAATGTTCGATGTAAGGTTATGCTATTTGCAGATGATACTGTTATTTACAGAGAGAGAGCAAGTGCAGATGACATTGTTTGCTTACAGAATGATCTAAACCTTATTTCAGGTTGGTGCAGTGATTGGCAGTTAGATTTGAACGTAAAGAAGTGTGTAGACATGAATTTTACACATTCCACTAATGTTACCCACGTACCCTATAATATTTCAGGATATCCGTTGCAGTTCGTGAAGCATCATAAATATCTAGGTATTATGCTCAGTTGTAGATTTTCCTTCAAAGAGCATATTCAAAATGTAGTAGGCAAAGCGAATAGAATGCAAAGTTTAGTTAGTAGAATCCTAAGGGGTTGCTTATGGAGAGTAAAAGAAAGAGCGTTCGTATCCCTGATTCGACCTCTCCTTGAGTAATGCTGTGTGATTTGGTATCCGCATGAATTGGGATTAACTTCCAGCCTTGAGATGGTTCAACGTAGGGCAGCTAGATTTGTTAAGGGAGATTTCAGATTTGACAGCAGTTTTTCAGCTATGATAGAATCCCTTGGTTGGGATTCGCTTAGTGATAGAAGACTTAATTACCGTAGGAAGCTTTTTAATAAATTCACCACTACGGATCTCAGGGAGGAGATAGTTGATATTGTTATACCAGTTGGTAGCGTACGTGATCTTCGAGACAAAACGATGAAGCGTTACAGGGAAATAGTTGCCAGGACAGATAGTTATTTCTGGTCATTTTTTCTGCGAAGTATTAGAGAAGTCAACAGCAGTCAAAGGTAGATAGGGTTTTCGGTGTTTTACACCCCCTGCCATGCGCCAGTGGCGGTTTGCAGGGTCTAAATGTAAATGTAAAAAAAAAATACTTAACAAATGATTGAATCTTGACTGCCAGACTGTTGTAGTCATGTTTTTTAATCCTTTAAAAGTCCTATCTCACCTGAAATTAATAGAGGTAAATTTAATTCTTATTGATAATAAACCCATGTGGATTATATCAGAATAGAACCTTTTAAAGCATTACATAATGGAGCTTAAAACTAAGTTTTACATATCTTTTTCCTTGAATTAGTTGATATGAAAATGTATTTTGCTTAAAAAATTTTCAAATTGTTAGAATGTTGAAGAAAGATTCCTTATGGGAGGAATCATCTTACTGGCAATCAAGAAGTCTTTTTTAATTTGTTTAGCATCTTTGTTTGCAACCAGAAGGTAATTCATGTTTTTTTCTCATTGTTTTAGCAAAGGAAACCTTTTTTCATTTTTATTCAAACTATTAGACACTTCAAAGTTATTCTTAGTAGAGTTCCTGTCAGACCCTAAGGATGATTAAAGAGAATGCATTCCATTTCAAATCTATATTCATGATGATTCAGAAATTTTCTAGTTCATTCAACTGTTATTCACTTTCTGTTTGCTACATTTCATCACGTTTCTTAGATATTCATACACTATTATGCTTTTGCAATGATTGTAGCAGGTCCAAGAATTTCAAATGAATTAATTTAATGACACTAAAAATTTCTAAATGAGTTAATCCCCTTACTCAACAGCTCACCTTTTCTGGTTTTTGGCAAATTTAGTTCTTAAAGTTAGCCTCAAAGATGCCCCACTGCTGTTAAGAAATTTGTTATTCTTCCCTAATTATGTATCTGTTAAAAAACTGCTGCAATGTAGAGTGAAAAATTGCCAAAATGAAGTAACTTTGTAATTAAGTAACCTAGTAACTTTGAATGAAAATCAGAACATTCTTCAAAAATATGATGTAATTCAAAGAGAACCCAGTTATTAGGCTATATGAAAATGGTCCCTTGAAAAGCATCTTTACTGTGTATCTTTAATAAAACTCCCTACAAAGGTATTTCCTATCTGTTTGAAGCTGTAGAACATATGGCTCAGCATTAAATCTTAACTGGAAGTCAGACTTTTGTGCCTGAAGAGGCTGATATGACAGCAGCACTTGAAGAAAGACCTTCCATTGTGATCACAGAGAGTGGTCGAGACATAGATGAACTCATCTTGAAGAAGTTGCCTCCTGAAGAGGGTGATGTGTTAGAGTGGATGGCTATAGAATCTGAGAGAGATGACGAAAAGGCTCTGCTCATTCCTGTCCTCGAGGAACAACTCAATCTTTGCACTCAGCTATTAGACCTTGAGCCTGACAGTAGATGTAAGTATGGAAATGAACTTAACTTGGAATAAATATATTCACTGTGTAAAATATCACTTGAATACTTAATTTTGTGAAAAACAGGAACAGTTCATCATCAGATCAGATATGTACAAAAAAGGAGTCCATGAGAGAGAGGGATGGGAAGTGGATAACTGTTTTTACTCATGCATACCCTTTTCAGTCCTTTTTAGGCTCAAAAATTGGGAATTAGAGTTGATGGCACAAACCTACATTTCTATAAATGCTGTCAAATCTACTGGTTCTATGTAACTCTTTGAATTCTCCCACTCTTTGCCTATAAGACCCCTTATCAGTTGGCTGATAATTTTTAATTAAAAGGAAATAGCTAGGTCAAAAAATTTTTAGTAGGCCAAATTTAAGTTGGTGAATGTGCACAAGTAATTTTGATGATATAATGTAATGATTAAGGCGAATCGTGCCTGAATTAGTTCCAAGAAAATCTCCCACGTGGCAGCACCAAAATGAGCCAAATTTATTTTCCTTCTTATTCGTGAATGGTTCGTTCAATTTTTAATCAAAAAGTGGATTTTAACTGTAAATAACCATAGAAATCGAGGATACCCAAGAAGAAATTTATTCTTTTGAAATTGCGATTTTTATTAACAATTTTTTTCTTATCAAAACTTTTTTCAAAAATCAGCGGTAGTCAAAGTGTAGAGCATTTTTTAAAAATCACATTGCAATTTTTATATTAATAAATTAATATATCGTTTGTTCAGGAGAGTGTTTTAAAGAAGTACTAGAAAACAATTCTACGTTGCAACGCTGCCTCTGGAAGTGCATTTGACGGGAGCGCGCACTAAACCCCTCTCATTCGAATTCGTTTCTCCCAAGAGGATAATATGAACTTCTAAACGAAAACAAATCAGAGGTGTCTGGTTTCTGAGAACATATGCTTATCACGTTTTCGACCACCTAACCTAGTCTGAAGAATATTCGGTAATGAGCTCGAGATATTCTACCAAAGGCTCCTAAATTCTCCGTATGTCAGCGAAGAAAAAGCGACGTAGAGGAATAATTACGAAATTAAAAAATGCAAGGTAACATATTAATATATTAATGTAAATAAGAAGTGTAGAGCGGTCATATAATAGACAGTTCTGAAATATTATCTAGCGATAATGATTGACAGTTTTAATTATTTTGACATTTAGGCGCCGTAGAAAGAAATTTATATCTAAATTTGCATTCATTCTTTCAAGACCGTGTTCCATAGTTTTTTATATTTTTTGTTTCTAAGTTAACAGATGAAGTTATTATTTTGCTGCCACAAATTATTCATAAAGTCAGTGAAAAGGTTTAATCGAATGAAACATCAGTTGCGAATTCTTCGATTTGTCGCATTTCGTAAAACAACATTTAAAATTTCAAGAAATTAAGCATTTTAATTTTTACTTTACATTATTTACTACATTTTAATTTGGCAGAATTTTTCAGCTATCGGTAACGACCTGTACGTTTGATAGAACAATATTTAATGTATCTTACAACTTCTTTTTTGACAGATGTGAGGAGGAAAATCCGTCCTTACTTTGAATTCCTTAATGTTAATTGAGCAAGAAAATTTATTTGCATTACATATAGTTAATATATTTATGGAAAGTACATTTCAATTAAGCGAATTGGCACAATTTTCATTGCAGGCAAGATGAAAATCTTATTGTTAAATCCGACGGTAGGTATACCGAGAAAGATTTCGATGATATTGTGGGAGATCATTACAAATTTAATTCTACAAAAAATATCTGCAATCGATCAAAATGAAATTTACATGCATTGTGATAATGATATATTTGTGCGTTCAAAGTTCCAGCGAAGAGTTTCAATTTCTGTAATTATTCTATAATGTAAAAAATATTCCCCTCTCAATACTCAGCACATTTTAGGGTGCCTGAGGAAAAAATCCAAGCACAATATACCAAGGCTTCCGAGGGAAGACCCCGGTGGCAAAGGACGGTTATCAGTTAACATGAGATTACGCAGGTATCGCATGGCATTTAACTCTGCTTACCCTCACATCCAGAGAGTCCGTATTTTTAGGCGGTGTGCTGCGGCATTGCCGTTTTACAATTTTATTTAATGCATGCTAATGCAAGAACTATACATCCAATTTTTGAAATAAAAGTTGCTACGTGTTTTAAAAAATTAGCTCCTCAGACTGACTACACCAAAAAATTTTATTACATCTTTATAAGAACCTTTCTTGTCAAAAAGATGGTTAAAAAAGGAATGTAAATTTTGATTTTTGGTCTGCGTATATTTTATTATTATTTAGTTTATTCAACCGTTCACTAAACGAAAATCGGGTTAACCGTTATCAAATGAGAAGGAAAACAAATTTGACGCTAGCGGTGCTGCCATCTCTTGAAATTAAATCGTAACTTTTTCTGGGATGATTCACCTTAAAATGATTATCAATGTAAGTATTGGTTAATTGGTAATTAGTTAATGTGTGCTTTTAAGAGAGACTTTATTATTTGTTTTGTATATGCTTACATGGTACTGCAAATGATGTGGTCTTGAGGTGTGTATTAGATTCTACTGACTGTAAATTGAAAGTGATTCCTTCAGAACGATAACAGAGGCAGGAAATAATGCATGGGAAAAGTGTGTCAAACTGAGAATTTCTCTTCAGGAGTTAACTTTGCTTATTCACTGTCTCATTTTCTTTTTATAACCTTGAAAAAGATCTACAATTAAGTAGCTTCATTTAATACATTAACCATCTTAGAAGAAAGGAACTCGGCGTTATAGGGGGAATGCGGTGTCCAATGCATTGGACCCCCTATGAAGATGGAAGCATTGTTTCCGAAATGCACATCGGGATTCTGAATAACTGGTGACTGCTGAGCGATTATCCGTTTCACCCTAGACGGTTGCCACTGTCGGCAAACCTTTGTCTCTTAATTAACCTTGAGAAACAGAACTTGCACAGACCGTTTAAAAATAATGCTTTGCAACTCTATCTAATTCTTCAGTGTTTTGGAAACTTATTATTTGCCTCTGAGATGATTGCGTTATAATCCCATTGTACATAAGACATTCTTTATGAGAAGGACAGTGTTATTATTTTCTCTTTAAGAATGTATGTCAACATAATACTTTTCTAAATCTTATTTTCTTAATTCAGTCATTTTCTAAACTCATTTTAGAGGATAGTTACAAACTTGATGATTGCATTACTAAGTATTGGTCATTGTATTGGTCCCTGTATTGCATATTCTTAAAGTTGATATTCTTAGGTTCTTTTTTAAAAGGAAGACATTTCTTATTTAACTTGTGTATCAATGAAGATGTTTATTGGCATATAGAGCCTTTTTCTAAAAGGTATAGAACATTTGATGAAAAATATTTTTAATACTCCATTTATATAACTGTAATAATTAATGCTTTATTCCATTAAAAGGACAACTGAAAAATACTCCTTTCCAGATGAAGGAGAAAGAACATTAAGGATAATGGAGGGATAAAATATCGTATAAAGAAATTTGAGAGTAATTGAATTTGATAATGTTGCATTCAAAAGAAGATTTGCTCTCAAAAGTTGCAATGGATTCACTGTTGTTATGCAACAGTAATCAACTCATAGAGATTAATCAGTGGAGAAAGAAAAAGTATACAATGTTGCCTGTGATTCTGTAGCAAATAGAATTAGAATGTAATAAACATTAACCCCAAGAGGATGGGAATTTTGCCATACCAAGAAAGAAGGCAAGTGGTCATTTGACCTCTTTCATTTGTAATAACTACATGTACACTTTTGATTGGCCTGTTTTTTGTAGTATGTACATTGAAAATGAACCTTTAGAAAAAGATTTATCAGAATTTCTACTTAGTGCTTTGTTTAAAATTTAATCTAATAAACAAAGTACTGACTAATGTCCTAAATTTCATCAGTATTTCACAGAATAGAAGGTATCCTCCGTTTGAACAGAAACTTAGATCCTTTCAATTTTGGAATATTTACTTGCAAGGTCCACAATTTAGATAGAAGTTAGCTAAGTTTAACCAAGTTTGCTATGCCATCTGTTGGTAACGATTGAAAACCATTCTTCACTTCTATGAAGGAACTGAAATTATAGATAAGGGAGGAAAAAGATTTCGAATTTATCTGTGAAAATCACTGATCTGAAGTCAAGCCCAATCGCTTTATGATATTTGCATCTTAAACTGATTGATCACTTTAGAATCTCAAGTGATTGCCAATCTGCTTCCATAGAGTTTATAATATTATTTGGCATCTGAAAAAGATTGAGTAATTCATATAAGGCAAACCTGTGCTCCTCCTCCTATATGAATACAGCAAAAATATCGTTTTCAGATATCCATTCTGATAAGCCCTAATTTATTAGGGCCCTGAAGTGGACTCACAGAAATTTTCAATAAAGATTATTGATTCTAAGTTTGAAATATCAGCTAAATATTTACCTGAGAAAGCATTTGTAGAAGAAATTGTAAAATTTACAAAATGTAATGGTTGGTAACCCTGCTAAAAAGTTGTTATACAAATTTACAAATATCATAAACCATATAGTGTGACCAGATCAGTTCATGACCACTTTCCATCGATTTAGATCTGATATGATGTAAAAAATACTGCAGAGAACAAAATTTTCATTATTTCATACTAAATTTAGGATGAAAATAAACAAAGTCAAAAAGTTTCCAACATACTTAAATTGTAAATTTCTGAAGTTAAACTCAAATAAGTGGTGAAATGACCTCTACTGTCCTCCTAGTGTTAATTTATCCAAAATATATTAAAATGTGACATGAACAGAGGTGATTAATTCTGAGAAATAATTTTTGCATCATGTTTGAAACTAGTGCTACTTTACCCATTATTCCTGCTTCCTGGGTTTTAATGTAAAGTAAGCCACGTCAGCTTGTTTAAATATACAGTAGAATCCTTTTTTCTTATTGCTGGTGCTATCAGGAATAATGAAAATTGAATCTATGGCATGAAATCGATTCCACCTGTGGACTTGCCAATGCTTTTCTTCATAGTTGAAAGCAACTCAGGAATAAAGTATTGGATTTATGATTGACTAATTGTCCCAAAAATTTTGCAAAAATGGTCACTGGGGTGAATGCAACTTCATTAAATCAAAGCAGTTGTTTGAATGAAAAGACAGCTGTCGTAAAGTGTAAAACCTTCATATTCAGCAATATGGTTGTTTTGCTCCCAAAAGATGCAAGGTGGCCAGTTTATTAAAATTTTGTTATCATTGCATACAACGTCTTCAATTATGGAGACTATCGTATTACTTGAAAAAACTTTTGATTATTTTAAGACCAAGAATAAATATCGATGAGAAAAAATGTTATTTACCACAGAAACATAACCAAGTAAACAATAAACTCCTATCATGACAACACTGATATCTACACCTCCAGTAACTAAACTCAAAAATTCAAATTTCAACTTGATTTTTTGACCAAATGGTGCATTTTTCATTTTTCAGTCTAATTTTAGCAGGAACCAGGAAACTTTTTCTTTCAAATAGAAATTCATTTATATGTTTTAATGTAGTGTGAAGGAATAAAAGCACCCATCACCAAAAATAGATGTTTAGAAATCATTTAAAAGATTTGTTAATTGCAGGGGCTCTTCTCACTGCTGTTCACTTGCTGAGGACTCTAAAAATGCGACAACCAGAGTCAAAACTCAAAGAATATGATGAAATGATAATGGGACATTTGGATAAGTTGCTTACCATTGATCCATTGAGATCTGGATACTACACTGATTTACGTAAGTATGAGATATAATTCAAGAAAATCACTCATAAAAGCTAGTATTAATTATAATAATAATAATTATCTTATAACTCTGAGTTTTTTCATAGAAAATATGTTAGACAAGTATATATTATGCATAAAAATACGTTCAGTTGATGAAGTAATTTATACAATAACAGCATTCTTTATTCCTTGTGGACAGCTTTCTTAAAATTATTAAAACCAGTTTGAGAATTAATACAATTTCACAGCCATATGATATGGATCTTGATTTTTAACCTACTGTGAAGCCCAAGTTGATTTGTACTTCTGTACTTGTACAACTTGTTATTACTATTATACATAAAAAAAAGAATTGACTGCTATATAAAGAGGCAAGGAAGTGGTAGAGTAATGGCTTATCTTTAGGTTGTAGCTAATAGCTCTCTTTTGGAGAGCCAAATTGAAAGATAATTCCATAGGAAATCCTTGAGTGAAACATTGCAATATACTATGGTGTTCAAAATTACCACTAGTAGAGCATCCTTTATTTATAAGTAATCTTTAAAGAAACTCTACCAAGGTTACTACTCAAAATGAAAAACAAACTTCACACACAAGCACAATTTATCTCCCAAAGAAGTCACCGATATTAGATAAATAAATATATGCATTAAGAGATACAGAAGAGAGTAGGAAATAGAAATGGGTATCATCAGGTGCTGAAAAAGACATCAAACTTAAAGAAACCAGTAAAGCAAGTGATGTTCTTAGAATACTGACTTAAGATACAGTGATACCTCGAGATACGAGTTTAATTCGTTCTGTAACCTTGCTCGTATATCAAATTCCTCGTATCTGAAAGCAATTTTCCCCATTGAAATTAATTGAAATGCCATTAATTCGTTCCAGGCCCCAAAATGCCACCCCAGTTGTTCTTGTTACGTGTTTTTGAATAGGAAAAATGTATTTATAAATGACAAATATTGTATAAAAACATAATAAAAGATAACGTAAAGAAATATACTGGCTTTATAAAGTGTATTTGTATTTTGGTCACTAAAATGCAACTTACACCCAACTTAAATGCTGCTTTATGCTTAATTTTAGCTACAGCTTTTTTCTTCACTGGTCTTTGCCTTTTTTCGCCATATTAAAAAAAAACATGTCCAAGGAGGTTAGTTCCTTCTTCCCTTTCAGAATGTTGCGGAAATGAGTTAGGCGATTAATCTTCTCCTCTGTCGTTATGCAAGTCCTATTCGGCATCTTCTTCCAGAAAAGCTCCGTCTCTTCACAGTTGAAGACTTGCTGGGGATGTGTCCTTTGGCTTCTATAGGTTCGGAAAAAGTTTTGAGATAATCCTCAGCTGCCTTCAGATCCGAACTTGCAGCCTCACCATGCCTGACAACGTAGTAAATGCCGGTTCTTTTCCTAAAGTTGTCAAATTTGCCTCGACTGGCTTTAAACGAGTCTTACGATGCCTCATCCGTGGAAGTGCGTGGGGTCTGATTCAGCAAATCACCGTAAATTGCTCGTGCTTTCTCACATATGATGCCCTGTGTTAAAATATGGCCTTTAAGCTGCTTCTCCGTAACTCAAACAATCAGCAGTTTCTCCATCTTTTCATGGAGAGAGCTCCGAAGCTTAGAAATTATTGTAACGCCCTTAGCTGGCATTATACCCTTTATTGACTCCTTCTGTTTAAGCACAGTACATATCGGTTAAGTACTACGCCTGTACTACCTCGCCAAGTAAGCTACTCGCACATCTCGCTCATTTTTTCTATGATTTCATGCTTAAATTCAATAGACGTCATGATAAAGTATTTATTTGCGCAAAGCCCTAGAAAAACTTATCAAAGATGCTCCGACAGCGAAGTAAACAAGTATACTGGGGGGATGCGTGGGATAATGCGAGACGCACAAGGCACAGTAAACTGGTGGGTCGTGTGCAGCCGGCCGTTCCTCGTATCCCAAATTTTGCTCGTATTTCAAAGCAAAACTTCACTCGCTCAACGGCTCGTATCTCAAAAAACTCGTATGTTAGGGCACTCGTATCTCGAGGTACCACTGTAGATGCTAAGGCATCCAAACCCAACCAATATTTTTGAAGTCATTTAGAAGAGTGCAGACAGACAACCCCTGGGCAAATCACCGAAAATACAGAAGGAAATTGTCTTAGAATTTTATAAATAAATATTCTTAAAATATTGCCATAAATGGGGTTTGAGATGGACATAGATTTAGTTCACTCTATAATTTCACAAGTGAGGGCATGATTCAGTGATGAATTAATCACTTCTGATATAAAAATACCCTTAAGTAATGAATGTAACTGAGCCCTGATATTAAATCCTAAAGCAGGGAAATGCCTAGAATTTTCACAAAAACTTTTCTTTATTTTGTAAATTTTGGGTTTAAGTTGATGTAAGGGTTTTATCCATAATTACTAAGTACAACATGGTGAATTCACTTTCCAATTTTGGAATCAACTGCTGGCAATCCTAAAATATGTATGGCAATTGTTATAATAACAATAATATTTTATTGCGTCCCAGGACAAGTAATGTATAGGGGGCAATGATTGTTGTAATAGATATTTTTATCTGGTTGCAGGTAGTGACTGCTGCCTGGAGTCTGCCCTTCATCCAAGCAAACTTACCAACTCCTCGTCGATCAATCTCTCATCTCTAGGAATCACTGCTCTCCCTTCTCCTTTATCATCTTTACCCATTGCCCTCTTATCTGCTACTCACATTGATTTGTCTGCAAACAAGCTTCTCACCCTTCCAGTAGCAAGGAGTGGTGCTCTATCCACATTAGCATTTCTTCCCAGACTGCGTCGCCTACGTATCTCTCTTTCTAAACTCACAAATTCTTCATATTTCCCATATTTACCTCATTTGCTTCATTTGGAATTGCTTCCCAATGATGGCTGTGAACTTTCAGAAGAGGTTATTCAACTTATACACCAGTTAATGCCTTCCTTGCGTTCTCTGAAAACAGTTTGATTTTGAAAGTGAATTATCTTCTCTAAATCACAATATCCATAAACCTGCTAAAATGAATGAGTCTTAATGAAAAATGAAAACAGTCTGATAGATGGACAGATCTTTCTCTTTTTAGGTGGCTACTTTAGCCAGTTAAGCTATCTTGCCATCAAGCCGTTCATGAAGTCAGCAAGGGCAGTTGCTGTGTGGCATTGCCTTGGAAAATGCATGGCTACACCACTTTTTTTTGGCCCACAAGGTAATGGCTGTGGGCACAAAACAACAGCTGTCCTTACCCATGAAGTTCCATAAACAATTTTAGAAAGTGTTCTGGCCAGATAGACTCTCAGATAAAGAAAGACCTCACATTTTTCAACTGCATTTACCTTGGGATCATTCCTGGGTTTTTATGTGTGAAAATATCCTAACCCTTTTCCAAAGGAAATGAGGCTTATTATTTTTAATTTTAAAGATTCCTTCCATTCAAAGTTCTTGTTGCTAAATTTAAGAAGTGAATGTGATAGCATACTTTTAGCATAGAGTAGTATGGATATTGTGATTCAAATTTGCTTCATTTTACAGCGTTTTGTATTTAAATGTATTTGTCACATCAAGAAAATATATACTATCAAAAGAGATGGAAACACCTGTCTTTGCAAATAAAAATTTAGTAAAGATTTTATAAATTTTCCATCTTTAGTTATGCTATGCTCTGCTGTTGAGTTTCCCATCTCATTGTGGGATTCTTATGGGATGGGTGCTGCAGAGAGTCATTGCGAACTTATTTATGGAAAAATTTGAAAAGGAAGCCTTGGAGATGGCGGAGCTAGCAGCAACGTTATGGATCAGATACGTTGATGATACGTTCGTAGTCTGGCCTCATGGTAAGTGAAAACTTAATCAATTCTTAGAGCATCTTAACGCACTGCATTCATCTCTAGTGTTCACCATGGAAACTGAAGAGGTTGATTGACTACCCTTCCTCGATGTCATGGTGAGGAGAAGGACACTCTGTCCACTGAAAAGCGACACATACTAACAGATATCTCCACGCTTCTTCGCACCACCACCCACAACAAAAAAAAACGCCGTTATCAAAACATTATTCCACTGTGCCACTGTCATTGCTGACGAAGGATCCTTGGATACATCTGAAGTGGAGCATCTTAATGAAATCCTAAAGAAAAACGGCTATCGTGCGAACCGTATTAAAAAAGTAAAGGAGAAGAAGACCAAAATTTCGACAGAACAACCAGATATGCACGCCATTCTCCAAGACATCAGAAAATATCAAAAGAATACTGGAAAAATTCAACGTTGGTACCTGCTTTAAAACCGTGAGGAAAACCAGTGAATATTTACATGATGTGAAAGATCCATTACCACCCACTCTTTCCGAAGGAGTGTATGAAATTAAGTGCATATGTGGTAAGTCCTATGTTGGACAATCGGGATGCTCAATAAAGTGCCGTATAAAAGAACATGAGAGGGCGATAATTAATCGGGACAATAAATCAGTGGTCGCAGAACAAGCATGCTCGGACCTGGGAAATGACATAGAATTGGAGAAAACACGAGTTCTTGCCAAGGAGCCCCATTATTGTCCGCGAATAATAAGGGAATCCGTGCAGATGATGAAAAGACCGGATAACTTCAATCGAGAGTCCAGTAACCCCCTCTCTACTACATGGAAACGGATTTTAAAAACAGAGAAAAAGGCAGAAACAGATAGAAGAGGGGCCATCGAAGGATTTACTTCACTTCACCTGAAGAAGCCTACCGTAGAGTGGGCGAAACGTTTTGTTATTTTAACCCGTGACGCTGTATATTACCCGGAAGAATTTTCTTATACAATCTAAGTGTGCCCAATTTTTTCTATTGGGAGTGGTAAAATGCTCATTGTACGAGCCAGTAATTAAAGCTAGGGATACTAAGATGGTTATTTTATACATTACAGCAACATCCATGGATCGCAACTTACATTGGAAAACAAACAGAAGAACAAATAAATTACAATATAAAAGACGGCAAATGTATTTAAAATAACAAGACTTCTCACTTTAAATATGAGAAAATAAAAACCAGGTTATCTATTTCTATAGTAAACACACTTTATGACTTTTATAATATTTATACATTAATTTCAGTGATCCAAAATATATCATAAGATAGTAGAAAATGTAATCACAGTGTGGGTACAATAAGGACTCCACTAGAACTGAAGCTAATAATGATGTAATAGCAATAGATATTTAACCTTTTTGTGCTGGTAGAATTCTCGTAGAAATGCTATCAGATCTGATCCAATATAAGTGCAGTTATCTATCCTTTAGGGCTCTTCTCAGTGAGCTCTTACCTGGCATGGGTATCGAATATGTTATCCCAGTTATTTTGTATCCAACATGCTTGATATTTACAGATCATCTTGCTCATTGCAGAGGCTATGATAACCAGAGTGGTGCTTGCAGAACAGCCAATCATGGTATAACCCAGATTCTCTTATTTTCAGTTAATGATTAATATTTTGATAATTTTTCCTTCAACTTCAATGATTTAAGGTTCATACCTCCAGAGAATTTGAAATTGGACAGCATATCTCTCCAATCATTCAAACTTCTTATATATGCACTGTAAGATTCAAAGAAAAAAAATTACTTGATATCTATTTTGGATATATTTACTCCAACAATAGAATAATACTGTGGTGTTCTGGGATTATCAAAATTCCAGAAGTGAGAATACCTCTCATATGGTTTTTGCATTTGAAGAATGGTGGCAAGTCACTATTCCAAGCAGTATGGGGGATTATGGCTCCATATATGTGCTATCCATTCTAACATCAATATACTGATTCACTTGAAATAAATTTTTCAAGGTGGTATCTTTCAATTTAGAAATGGGTCATTCTGAATCCACTTAATTTGCTCATCCTTCATTTCCATAGAGTATGCATTATTTTCATGTACAGCTAGTTCCAAAGAAAACCACCTAAGCCGCAACCCGCATAACAGACGTGAAGCTCGATGAGAGCGAGTCTAGAGTTTTCCACGCATTCTATTGGCTCTTGGAAGGAGGAGCATTCTGACGGCGCCTTTTTAAACTGTTGTGAAACGCGTTGTACGTATTTGTACCGTCTTTATTAGCACGAAATCTAGTTTAAATTTAGTGTTACTTTTTACTATGTCAGCAGCATAGTATTCAAAATGAATGAAAATCGGATTTCTTTATTTCGACCAGAGATTTCTGCGTAATTCACCTTTTTCTGAAGGCATCGGGTAAACTTACTTTAGCTGCTTCAATTATCCAATAAAAAATTATGTCATTGCAAGATTAAGAAGGTTTTTATTATTACGTTTTTTATGCTCTTGATGCCTACAGGAAGAACTTTTAAATTTATTTAGAGGAAATTCACGACTATGACTCAAATAGAAAGATGAACGAAAACTCTGCAAGGAGATAAAGAATAGTAAGGAATAAGAACACAATCAACTGTATGTCAACTAATTTATGTTGCAGAAAAATGCTATCGAGAAGGGGAGTATGAAAAAACTTCGAAACCTACTGAGGAAAGCAAAGATGAAAAGAAACTTTATCTGGACGAATACACCGAGAAAGAATCATTTTAAGTCAACCTGGTAGAGAGCTCTGAAAATTAGACCCAAAACATATTACAATAAAGTAAATCAAGTAAATTACGATTAACTACATCAGATAATTACATAAAATATTATAAAAATTTTAAATACCACCAAATAAATTGATAGAAAGTAAAATATTAATTGGTGTGCTATCATCATTTTCTAAGGCAATTGTTTAAAATTCAACTTGCTAATTTATTATTTTAGAAAATAACATAGATATTATAATATTAGCACTCTTAATTTAAATACTGAGGACTAAAAAATTTTTTCACGTATCGAATAAAAAATTAATTTACGACGAAATTAACGCTAGCATCTCGTAATACTTTTCCGAAAATATTGTTCATTGCCAGTCCCAGGAAAACTATCCCTTTAATTAAATGAAGTTCATGTTCCTTGCAAAATTATGCTGTCCCAACTTTTATCTGATACTAAATCCCCTTCTTGCCCCGTGGTGCAAATTTTGACTCGATTTCTTTGCTGTTGAATTATTCTGCAATACAGAGAAGTATAAAATTTGCTTGATACGACAAATAACGGAGCATTAGGTATTTTAGAATATATGTGTCAACACGTCATTCTGTTCCTCCACCAGGCATTCGTGATGACGGTATCAGATGAAGCATTATGATATTGAGATGAGATTTGGCTGTTTCTGACAAATTCGCGTCTGAGGTTTTACTAAGTCTTTCAGAAAGAGGGAAGGCCCTCCACCCTGACCCTAGGAGTATCCCCTATTCATTCCTTGGTGTTTCTTTTTCTTTTGTTTCTTCCATTGTAAGGTATTGTCTATTTTCTCAGAGGAACCATAAAACGGCCGATGGGTGAAGGTGAACTCCGCTCTGAGAAGAAAAAAACCCCCTTTTCGGCATATTGTGGATGGTCGTATGTATCCGGGGTAGCGAATTTGAAAGCGCTAATGTGGATTCCCGACCGCACCCCTGCTGAGCAGGTATCTAAGGTTAGGGTATGGTGGCGGCGACCGATCACAAGTAAGGTGGGAAATGGTGGATCCACGATTTGTAATCTTCGCCGCGGGTATTCCCTTAGGGAATGAAGATATTCAACTCTATTTTTGAGGTAGACGACCTTTCAGGACTTCTTGCAAGGAATAAGGTTAATGATGGTTAAGAAACAACAGTTAGTATGGAAAATCAGAACCTTAAGACTTATTTGCATATTGCATATAAATTCCAGGTTTACTATACTTGCATATTGCTGGTTTACATGTTAGCACATGGTTTATTTACATTTACATTAATACTCCGCGAGCCACCGTATGACATATGTCAGGGGGAGTGAAAACACCCACAACACAATTTCCATTGCTATACTGAAATGATTTTCAGAACTATGCGCTAGGTGAAAGTGGGACTAATGATTAATGATCGCTGCTTCGGTTTCTGAATGCCTCAAGTAAACTATATAACCCGAATTGTTTGAACGGTGCATAATATGTATAATAATTAAAAGAAAAATCACCGTCAATAATTATGAATGATGGGTAATATGAGTCATGGAAGAATACGTTAAAAATAGAAACCAACGGATTGTAAACAGACTTACATGAGAATATTCCTCTAATACTCATGATTCATACCTTAGCTGTTAAAATATTCTTGGTTCAATTTGTAATCCATTATTCCAACATTCACTCCAAGGACCTTCGTAACATCCTTCATCCTAGGCACATCATAATTCTCTACGAACTTTGCGAAGATGTTTCGAATTTTTTAAAATAGTAATGCAAGGAAGATCATTCCAGTTGGAAATAGGACCTTCGGAAAATCTGGATGATAACATAAAGTTGACAATGTTTGGGTGTATCATATCAGAATTATAGTATCTCTATAATCTGCTTTTAAAGTGAATGGCATACTCTGTATTAGCTTATCCTTAATAACTAATTGACCGCCTGGTTCGACGCCAGGCGGTCTTTTGCGCGAAGTTTTGAACATTGTTTTGAGGCTCGATGACCCGATCGTGCGAAACATAGCATATTAATATTAGATAAGTGCCATTCTGACTTGTTTCAAAGTTTCGATTCAATATCTTATCGGGAAGGTCCCAAAATAAGATTCCGTTTTCCCCGTTTGAAATGCATGGTGGAATCGGAATGACCGTCTTGCATCGATCCAAGGACCACTAGAGAAACATTGGACGTAATGAAAGAATGCTTTCAAACGCCCCTGTCACTATTCCGGGTTTTTCCTTTCCAGCTTATTGGGAAGTAATCGAAAAAAAATGTCAAAAATTGCAGCAATGCATTTCGTATGGAAGAATTTTGCATCCACCTGGCGTCGAACTCACGGTCATATTGTCACATTTCTTCCATTCGTAATATAGAACACTACCTCAACTTCAACCTCCGAGATTTTGGTTCCACTATCTTACCGATAAGTGCCTCAAAAAAATTTTCAAAAATCCGCGCAATGCATTCTTATGGGAAAATTGCGATTTTTGGGACATTCTAGGATTGAACCCATGACACCTAGTGTCGATGTCTGCATTATTCTGGCATCTAGAGTGTAGGGCCAGTACATCGTAAAAATCTGACGTGGACGGCGCTTGTGGAACATGGTCAGAATTCGTATCCCCTATATCTATATATATAGGTATATATATATAGCTATCTCTACGGATATACCTATATATATATATATATACGAGTAAAAATTGCTTGCATACTGCAAGCTAATTGGTAAAAATTTACTATAAGTTCCCCATATGGGTATCATCTTCGAAGCTTATCCAGAAAAATTCTTAAAAATTTCCGCAATACATTTCTTACGTGAGAAATTTTCATCCATCTGGCATCGAACTAACGGTAAAATGTAACCTTTCTTCCACTGGTTCTATAGAAAAGTACTTCAACCGCAAACACTGTGATTTTGAATAGTCTCCTGCATACAGAAAGGCCTTAAAACAATTTTAAAAAATTTGCGTAAATGACCGCCTAGCGTCGAACACAGGACCCGTTCGTGAGAGACAATGGCATACGAATGTTAGAGAAGTGTCACTCTCACGTGTTTCAAAGTTGCAATGAAGTATCTTATCGGGAAGGTCCTAAATTAAGATTCCGTTCTTCCCGATTGAAATGCATGGTTGAATCGGAATGACGCTCTTGCATCGAACCAAGGACCACTGAAGAAACGGTTCACCTCTTCAAAGAAGGAATTCAAACGCCTCTGTTACCGATTCGGTTTTTATCTTTCCAGCTTATCGGGAAGGCATAAAAAAAAATCGTCCAAAATTTCACCAATGCATTTCTTACGGAAAAATTTCGAACCCACCTGGCGTCGAATAAACGGTCATTTGGTAAGATTTCTTCCTTTGGTACTATGGAAGACCATCTCATCTGCAAACATCGTGATTATGATTGCTCTGTCGCATCGAGAACGGCCTCAAAACAGATTGCAATAATTCGTGCAAAAGATCGCCTAGCGTCGAACTCAGGACCATTCCGTGAGAGAAGATAGCAAAATAATATTAGATAAGTGCCATTCTCACAAGTTCCAAAGTTTCGATTCAATATCTTATCGGGAATGTCCCACGCCTCTGTCACCATTCCAGGTTTTATCTTTCCAGCTTATCGGGAAGGCATTTTAAAAAATCGTCAAAGATTTCAGCAATGCATTTCTTATGGAAGAATTTTGCATCCACCTGGCGTCGAATTCACTGTCATTTGGCTACATTTTTTCCATGAGAAGCATAGAAGACTACCTCAACTTCAACCTCCGAAATTTTGGTTACTCTATCTTAACGATAAGTGCCTCAAAATAATTTTCAAAAATCCGCGCAATGCATTCTTATGGGAAAATTGCTATTTTTGGGAAATTCTGGTAACGAACCTATGATAGCTAGCGTCGAAGTATGAATTATTCTGGTATCTAGAGGGTGGGGCCAGTATGTCGAAAAAATCTGACGTCGACGGCGCTTGTGGAACATGGTCAGAATTTGTCTTCTTTGTTCTTTCTGTCCTAGGACAGGTTTCAACGAAATTTTTGTTTCCACAGCTTACGGTTTTGGGTATCTCTCTTCATCTCGACATATTTCCTTCCTTCTTTGATGTCTGTTAGCATTCCATACTTCCTCCATCCTCTTCCTCTCTTCCCTTCTATTATCACATTCTGTATTCCGTTCCTCCTTAAAATATGTCCTATCCAATTTGCCTTCCTTTTCCTAATTTCTTTCAGAATACTTCTTTCTTCCCCAATCCTCCTCAGTACCTCTTCTTTACTAATTTTATCTTTCCAACTAATCTTTTCCAGTCTTCGCCAAAGGCATGTTTCAAAGCTTTCTATGTACTTTTCTTCTCTCTTTTTCAAGGTCCACGTTTCGGCTCCATACAGTACAATGCTCCATATGAAGCATTTCGCAAATCTTTTTCTAGTAGCCACATTGATTTTCTTTGCTGTTAGCAGTTTTTTAATTTTATTGAATGCTACTTTTCCTTGCCCAATTCTGCTTTTTATTTCTGCTGTGCAACTACCATTTTGTTCAATTAAACTTCCTAAATACTGGAATGAACTTACTTCTTAATGAACTTGTTAGCTTTTCTTCTGCTAACCATATATTTAAGGGTCCTTCTGACTTGGATATCCTCATTACTTTTGTTTTCCTTATATTTATCCTCATTCCATATTCTTCGCTCTTATTCCATATCCTTTCCATCATATTTTGAAGTTCTTCTTGATTGGTTGCTATGATAGCCTGATCATCCGCGTATTTGATGGATTTTATTCTCTCTCCTCCAACTTTTATCCCACTTGTGTCTTCCAGAGCTTCTGACAGTAATTTGTCTGCATATAAGTTGAACAAACATGGTGAAAGACAGCATCCTTGCCTGACTCCTCTTCCTATGGTAGTTTCCTTTGTTTCCTTGTCCCCTATTCTTACAACTATTTTCTGGTTTACGTACATTTGCTTAATTAATCTTCTGTCTTTCCAGTCTATGCCTATTTCTCTCAAGATTCTTAATAAGACATCCCATCTTATTCTATCAAAAGCTTTTTCATAGTCAATAAAGCAGACACACTTCTCGCGGTTCAACTCTAGCACCCTCTCCGATAACATCCTCATACATCCAATTGCATCTCTCGTTCCTCTACCCTTGCGGAAACCGAACTGGTCATCCTTCAAGTTTTCTTCTATTTTCCTTCTCATTTTGTCTAGTATAACGTTGGTAATAAGTTTTCCCACATGTGAAATAAGACTTATAGTTCTGTAGTCTTTACATTCCTGTGCATTACCTTTCTTTGGTATCGGCACCATTATCGTTTTAAGTAAATCTTCTGGCCACTCCCCCATATCATAGATTTTATTAATTAGATTAGTAAGCCGATCAATACCATTCTTCCCCAAGGACTTCAGAATTTCCACTGGTATTTGATCTCCTCCAACTGCCTTCCCATTCTTCATTCTTTTAATTGCCATCTCTATCTCCTCTTTCATTACTTTTAGACCTTCATTGTCCCTCTCTCTTTCCTCATAATTCCTCAATTCTAACTCTATTTCTCTTCCTCTGTCATTTGTACAGTATAGATCCTTTATATATTTCTCCCATATTTCCTTTATGTCTTCGTCCTCTGTTCTAATCCTTCTCTGCTCATCTTTCATACCTTTCTTTGATATAGCTCTTATTTTTCTCATAGTCAGCCTTTTCACGGTATTGTACATTTCCTCTAATTTTCCTTCTTTTTCCAGTTTTTCGATTATCTGGCACTGTTCCTTCATCCACTCTTCTCGAGCCTTGTCAGTCGTTCTCCTCAATTCATTATTAATCTTTCCATATTGCCTCCTTCCTTCTTCCGAGCCGACTCCCTTCCACTTCCGCCTTTCTTCCATTTTTTCCAAAATATCTAGATTTATCCAGCTTTTTCTAGCTTCTTTCTTGTTTGTAGTTCCAACCTCCTGTTCAAGCACTGTTAATATGCATTTCTTCAGATCTGTCCATTCTTCCTGAATACTTTTCTGCTCTTCTCCATTCTTCAGCTTCTCTTCTAGAATTTCAGCAATTTTCTTTTTATCATCTTTTAACTTCATCATGTTCCACTTCTTTGCTGGATGACTTTTCCTCTTCACATGCTTAAGCCTAGTGAGTATGTCAATTATCAGCAGATTATGGTCTGTGTCTGCATCTGCTCCAGGTAGTGTCTTTGCGTTAATAACACTATTTTTAAACCTTTGGTTTATTATTATGTAATCGATTTGATAACGCTTGTTATCACCTGGGGCTTTCCACGTGTACAGCCTTCTCTTATGATTCTGGAACCACGTATTGGCTATCCAAAACTGTTGTTGTTCACAGAATTCTACCAATTTCTCACCTCTTTCGTTACGTGTTCCAAGGCCGTATGCTCCCACACTTTTTCCTTTCCTTCCATTTCCTACTACACTATTCCAATCACCCATTATCACCGTTCTCACCTGCCCTTTTCCATTCTCTTCATACACTTGCAAGATTTGTTCATATACCTCTTCGACCTCCTCGTCTTCTGCAGTTGTCGTAGGCATATACACTTGAACTACCAAAGTATCTACTGGTTCACTCCTTATTTTTAAAGCAATTACTCTTTCAGAACATGCTATTACCTTGCTTATCCTATCCACAATTTTCTTTTTCATGATGAATCCAACTCCTCTATTCTTGCTGCTTCCACCCTTGTAAATCATTTTGTATCCCTCATACATGATTTCTCCCTCTCCTTCCCACCTAACTTCGCTAATTCCCATTAGATCTATTTTATTCCTTTCCATTTCTACTTTTAAGTTTTCTAATTTACCTTTTCTATTCATTGTTCTTACATTCCAGGTTCCTATTCTCATTGAATTTTTATTATTCATCCTCTTGCTTTTCTTCTCCTTGCTCCACAACTGTCCCATAGTGTTACCCACCCGGAGATCCGATTGTGGGTAATTTTTACCTCTGGAATATTTCATTATAGAACTCGTCATGCTGCAAAAACATAAATTCGTACAACTAGGGAAACCATATGGTTCATTAGTGCGGTGGTTTCCCTTTTGCCTTCTGCACCCTCTGCCGTTGGCGAACCATGCAGCTCGTCCGCCTTTAGGATCCATTTCTAGATCCATGGACAAGAGGATGCCCAGACCCATCCTAAGATGGGGGGAGGCTTATCCCGGCCTTTACTCGGTCTCCAGTGCCGCGTTAGCCACCATTAGGTGCCCATCTCCCACCACGAGGAGGTGCGGTTGGATATTTCCCTTCCTTGAGGTCTGGGACCTTAACGGCATTTCCCATCCTCTCCAGTACTTTGGGGGACAGAATTTGTATCCCCTATAAATATATATATATATATAGGTATATCCGGAGAGTTAGCTATATATAATAGATATATATAATAGATATATATATATAATAAACTGATGCATCGCTATAGTATATAATTTCGGAGATCCTGGGAATAAACTGATACATCAGAAGGAAATTTCTGAAAGTATGATAAGCCATCAACGTTATATCCTGTATATTTGAATGTTAACCATGTTTGACTAAGATATTACTTAAATTGAATAAATGAGTAGTTTCTTTGGAGGCTGTCATAAACGGAAAAAATATATGTTGGATGAGAAAATTGAGAAGGTGAGTGAGTGCATTATACTTTTAAAAGAGGTCGTTGCTCCTACTCAAAGTAATCAATTGGTCGACGAGGAACGCAAGAAATGCTATTACCTATTTTGATTTATCCAAAAATCTGGAATTGATATACCTCTTACGGTTGTTAAATCCATGTGAGTGTATGTATTACTGTGCGTGTGAGTGTTGCCGTCGCTTCTCACTTCCCTATCTATATCAAAACAGTCCCCCTCTTGAAGTCTGGTGAATTCATTGCTTTATTCACTTCTTCCAATCACTCCTGTATCTTGCTTTTCAAATTTGTCATGGAATGTGGAGAAATGAAAAGTTTCTCATAGCCAATACATTTTAAATACGAAGGAATAGTTTCAATATCATCAAGCGATAAATATGTAGATAGACTAGCCATACCAAACCACCACCCATTCATCTCAATCATTAAAATTCTGTTGAAAAATATGAGTTACGCATGGCCAGCCATCAACCGAGGGGACCAAAATTTCAACATGAGCCTCATATGCGCTTCCCCATGTGATATTACAGGGTTGGAATTACAGGTAAAAAGGCCCTGGGAAAAACTATTTCACCAAGTCCCTATTATTTTGCGTATTTTTAACGTTTTCTACATTATAATAATTGTAAACGTTATAATAAAAAATTGAAATATAAATAATGTAGGTAGTTTTGTATACATTCAAAATTAATTGAAAATTTTACATTCATAGCTAACAGTAGCATCCAATGAGCATTATGACCAAACCTCATTCGCACTATCTTTTTGTGTATTTTAGAACTTTTAAAGATGATAAATATAGCGAGAAGAATGTTTAAAAACGTAATGGTTTGTGACTGCAACCATTTCAAGAGGAATCCACAGAAGAAATCAAGTTTATTCGATTCACGCTTCAATGACACCGAAAATAATTAATTAATGAATTCAAAATTAATGTGAAAGATGGTAGTCTCGTATCCGTCATTATATTCATTCAGGAAAATCGATCCTAGCACATTTTCTCTCAATTGATTTGGACGGTATACTATAGTAAAAATTCCAACTGCATAGATGATATAATTTACTGTTTTTTTACCGATCGAGTTTTAATTTCGATGCTTATCAAATGAAACAAAATTTATCTAAAATACGTATAAACTGCCTCGAGACTTCATACTACATATTTACTTATATTTTTTTAAATGTATTTAAAGTAATAGCCTAGATATGGCCATGAGTTTGCCTTACGTTACTTGTGTAGATTGCATTCACACAGGCTGTGATAAAACAGGTGATCGATATGGACTCCTTACGTATATAATTTTAAAAGCAAATAACTGCTCTCTTGAATGTATAATATTACCTACCATTATATTATATAATATAACCCATTATAACCGCAGAGTTTTGCAAGCGAAGGCGTCAAATACGAGGTCTATATCTTTTTGGTCCGACACTGTTTCAAACTGCGCGGAAATTTTCTTTCTGCCATCTCAGTCCTAAACATAAGCTCAGAGCGGCTCAGAGGCAGGGTTTGCGAAAATTTCCTTCGTCTTGCTCGTGCCTTTCGTCTCAGACTCGAATTTTATGACAGGAAGGGAAGGGGGTTTGCCTCGGTATCCTCGGAATAACGGGACCTCGTGTGCGACGTTTCCCTCTGTGCGAGAAGCAAAGCTAGAATATATACTGATTCATAATAACCATTTTATAATAACTGAATTCTTGCATTACAACATTCATAACGTTATAATACCATTCTGCTACGCCAATGCCAGCAAACTAAGGAAACTAGTAAATCTTTGCAATATCAATAACGCAAATAAATCCATTTCAACTCTGCAAGCGGAGCCAGGACAGAAGCAGACTATCTCCTCCATGTTTTCCCTCTCTCTCTCTCTCACACTTCTTAAGGCTCGCCTGCAGGAAATTCACTGCCTGTTATGCGGGTTGCGGCTTAGGTGGTAAGTTTTCTTTGGAACTAGCTGTACAAAATGTTCAATAATCTGGTGACCTGACGTTTCATGTTGCCTGATACACCTATTCATATCACCAACTTGTTTCAATCCCCAGATCTTGCAAAAAAAATTACCTATACTACTACTCTCAGTCTGCCATGTATGTACTTGTAATGATGAAGATATTTTTCAATTATCCCTAAATATATTTAAGAAGACTGTTAGATGTAAATAATGTAACCAAATGTTATTCCTAGCTTTATAATATATTTAATTTATATGTACCATTTATTTCTTGTACATATCTGAATCCTGTAACATGATACCCATAATCCTTTAATCTTAGGTCATTCTCAGATTCAATTCATGCTTCCCCTCCACCTTCTACCACTACTCCCTCCCCACCACAAACTGCTATCTTAATCTTCAAATCTGTACTATGTTAAATAGAAGAAAGATTAAAACATAATGTAATAAAACATTCACTGATCAATAGATTGAAGAAAGTTTTCTTAAAATTATTAAAACTATTAATATTACATTTCATAAAAACTATGAGGATAATTTCACCCAAAATAGGGTTTTGCAAGGAATATTTTATATATATTTTTTATGTACTCAGAGTATTATGATAACCTTATAATTGTAAATGTTGAGAAAATACAAATTCACATCACTGATTTTCTTGTGCCCATCAACTGACTCCTGAGAAAATTAAATATCTGATTGACTATCATATCCAAAAATTATTAGTTTCTGGAAAGCAGTGGTCATTCAATTTTACTGATGAAATTAATGTTTTTCAGTTATGTTAATGAAACTTTTCAGTCTTTTTTTGTACCTGTTTTCTCTACAACCGAGATAAATTTATCTGTAAAAGCAAATTTTTGGTTGCTTTTCAACCTTCTTTAGTTTACTTTCTTGGAATAGAAAGTGGGCGAGAGAGCATGGGAAGAGATGGTTTTCTAGATGTAGGGTTCCTCATGAATATAAAAAATTATTCCGGGCTCCAGGTGAAAAATTTTAAAAATGAAGTCTATATTTGGCTCTGTGGAACATAAATATGAATTGAATGAAATATAAACAAATATACGAATAAATTACGGATATGATATACCGCAACTAAATTTGTTACTGAGAGCTATAACCTTTTCGTAATTTAGAATTGAATTAGAGGTACATCTTCAAGTGTCACCTCGAGAACCTCTTCGTGATAAATGTTATTCATTCTACACTATCGAAGAATTGCATAATTAGGTGAATAAGAATAGTATCAAAAGCTTGGGACGTCCGTACTACTTATAGTATTGACACAGAGTATAGTCTGTGTTACTGACATGACTATATTTAAGTAATTGAACGTTTTTTACTCTTTCAATTTAAGAACAGAATAGTGTATTTGAATTTCATTTCGTTGTGGAAAGTAAAAAAGCAAAAAACTGTAATGTTGGCACTTCTTGACAATCCAATCATGCATTTCTCCGCTCTCATGTTTATCTGAGATAGTGGATCTGGTAGCGAAACTTACGGCTGGAACGGACTATAGACTTCTGGATATTAGTCGAGATGTTGAGTTTTCAATGACAGGAAATGAGAAGCCCCTCCAATTTTTATAAAATTTTTGTCAACAGAGTCTCATTTTTTCGTGTTTCACAAAAGAATAGATATCACCGGACGATGTCAAACGCTTACTTGCGGTATGAGGAAGGTTCTGACCGCTTCAATTTTTCTTTCAATCTAGAGTACAAACATATTAATCGCCAATTCAACTTTAATCGTTCGATTTCGGAAACTGTAAATGATTTTGTCTCTCGTATTTCAACGAACATTTCGAAAGTCTTTGACAAAAAAAAGAAGAAAGAAAAGGAGCAGTGTACTATTTCACAGATAGACAGTGATGGATCCGTAACACTGCTAAGGGATGGTGTCCCTTTACCTCCAGATACGAAGTGTGAAAACATCATCCGTGAAGCTGGCTTGCAACTTATTGTCTGTGACCAACTATATAGAATTGTATTCAACCCTCCTTGGGTGCATTCATTAGTTCTTCCAGATAGTATCTTGGCAGACTTTCCAGTATATCCAAGCAGAATAGAGCTGGAATTTGCAAGCAGAGATATTTCGAGTTTTACATGGTTTAAAAGTGCAGATGACAAACGGTAAAAACGATAAGCGATTGATATTTTAGTAAAAATTAACTCTAAAGAAGTTGAATGTTAATTGAAGAAGAGTTGTAATTTTTCTGTCAGCCACATTAGACGTTCTTGAAATCATGTAATCTTAATATTTTCTTCCGTCTCTTATACGTGCTCCTTAGCATGTTATTTTTAAATTTCCATTAGAGAATAAACTTGGGCATTAACACACGTTCCATTTCTTCAAACATGCAAGGAATCAGTTTTCTTGGTCGCCGATTGGAGAAGGATTTTTTTACACTCCAACTTCAAATGAAATTGGCTCAAGACTAATGTTGGCATGCACTCCTAGAGCCAAAGTTATAGCAGACAAGGAAACTTACAGAGAAGGACCAAAAACGGAGGCAATCTCACCAACTGTGGTGGAAGCAGGACCAGGTGTATGTCCGTTTGAGGTTCGCCATGCGTTTACATCCGAAAAAGTCCCAGAAGGAAGGTGAATAATTTCTTAATTTACAATTGAGTATCACATAAATTATCTTGTAACAGCTGCAGTTTTTGCTGTTCTTATGCTTAAATATCTCAGACTAATAGTCTTATATTCTTAATACTTGGTGGTTGTCCACTTCGATAATCGGCTCACTAATTGAGGAAATTTAACTTGCTAATGTCAACCATCTTAAGTTTCAATGAAAAGATGATAGATTCCTCTTACATAAACTCCAGAATGTAATTGTAAAGTGATTTCTGATAATTTTGCTTTAATTATAACAATTTGCAGTTGAGAATTCATTTACTTTTATTTATAAATTTACTATTTTAAAATATTGCCAAGATAACAGTTTAGTA
Organism: Pachydiplax longipennis; assembly: GCA_036926295.1. Taxonomy (NCBI): domain Eukaryota; kingdom Metazoa; phylum Arthropoda; class Insecta; order Odonata; family Libellulidae; genus Pachydiplax; species Pachydiplax longipennis. Next base: position 1,928,397 of record JAVFKF010000024.1, on the reverse strand, counting down.
AATGGAACTTTTAGATCATTTAATGTTCAGGAAGGCATGAGGTTAATCAACCAATCAATGATCAAATGTTACTCTTTGAAAATATCATTATTGTAATGAAGAAAGCAATCACAGTAAGAGACTTACTTAGAAATGACATTTTTTGTTATAAATATATGGATGTGTCAGTAATTCCATATTTGCTAGAGTGAATGCATTTGAATTCGTGCAGTTTTGTTGGCTGAGCGTGGAAATATAAATAAAGATTCTTTATTATGGGCAAAATCAAGATCATTCCTCTTATTCATTTAAACCAAGATTCCACTGTTCATATCACTCCCAAATAATTTCATTTGATTCCAGAAAAACAGCTTGAAACCGAAACTAGAGTTATAACCACTGTCTTAGTGAAATTCTTAATTTTCTCCGAGTTAAACATGGAAGATAAAAAAATCCTTTGACACTGAGCTTGCCAACAGTTGCCTCACTCATATCCAAAAATTTTTGTCAGTTCATTAAAGAAGTTTCTTTTTTAGTTTTATTTTAACAAGCACTCTGGTCCAGCATTTCTGATAGTTATATAACAGAAGAAACACAAGTCATGACTGAATAACACAAGACAAGCAGTGTCATCATGTGGATAGACAAATACTACTACGCTGAATATTAAAAATAAACTAAAAAAAGGTTGAGTAAAGAGATAAATTCATCCCTCTAGTGGTCCCATCCTTCTCTCACTCTAGTGGCTATAATGGACTAGAAATATAAACAAAAAGATAATAAATGAATCATTATTGTACAGAAGAGGACAATGAAATACAAGGGATGAAAAGGAATCCTCTCTGTGCCTTAATGGTCTCCTTTTATTTCTTGATTCAGTGATTTATTTTATCAAATGCTTTATCTTTGCTTTCTTTCTCCTCGTGCCACAATTTGACTCACTACCTCTGATTCTTGTTTCTTTGTATGCCACTCCTTCTTTCTGTTAGTGCTTCTCACCACGGATATATTTTCTTGATTCCCATATAATGACATTTAACTCTTTGCTTCCTTGGTTATTCTTCTTGCCTAGTGTCCATCCCAAGAAAGAATTTATGCAAACAAACACACACAAAATTTTCTATGTAAATTATTAAATATAAATTCTTCCCTCACTGAGTTCATCTTTGGAATTTGATTTTAATTCATGTAATATTTTTTCAGCTTCTCTGTATAATATTATCAACAATAGATTTGATTTTCCCTTTTCTATTCAACTTCCTTCAAGCAGAACTCACCTTTCTTCATCAATCATCATAATCACTCTTTAATTTTTAACTCTTCTAATGAAATCTATTTTATCTCCCTTTTAAATCAAGTATTGCCTCAACTGTGTGCTTAATCCATGTACTTAATTCTGTAATTTTGTTTCTTTTTATACTTAGCACAATTGTTTAACTTTTTATCTTATTTATTCATTTATTATCAGCTGTAATTGACCTTGTGCTGTATGTTGATGCTTGGTTAAAAAAGTAAAACAGATAATATTTGCTGGAGTCAATTTGTAGATCTTAATATGTTTTTTTCAGTTAATTGTAAGTAGCACACTTTCTTTCATTTCAGCTATGAATTGGTTATAATTTAAGAGTGGATGTGTATAGAAATACTTCTCATCAACTTTGCTGCTTTCTTCCAACCCATCTCTTCTTTTGTAAACAGCAGGATGGAGTGCTCCCTTTCTTGCATGCTTCCAGTTCTCGGGGCAATTGAATTTAAGTGAATAATTGCGCTAAAATGTGTGCAACTTCTGTTTTAGATTAAAGTTTTAAATATTCTGCCAAAACTATCTATTCCTCCTTTATTATTGCAATTACTTCTTCTTCTGGGAGAATAGAGAGGGGATCTCGTGAGTTTTGGCTTGCTTCTTGGTTTTCCTCTTCAGCATTTTCTTCCTTCTTGTATAGGTTCCTTAAGTTTTCTGCTACTGTCCTCAGTATTGCTTATCTGTTATTGTGTCATCTTCCTTTTGTGAGGTCAAAATCTGTTTCTTTCCAATTGCTAGCGGTTGTCTGGTCTTCTTCATACTTTTCTTGTTCTCTATTGCACAATTCTTTCCTTGAAATTTCTCAAGTCTTCCTAAATTGCTCTTCTGGTAGCCTTGTTCAACTTCAAAGTTCAATGTATTTGATGTTATCTCTTTGTGTGCCTGAATTCTTCAGTTCCTCACATCATTTGTCAAGTTCCGTCACTAAGTTTTCTCTCCTTCGCTCTTCTTGGTGAGCTTGCCTCTTCTGCTGCTTCCTTAATAGCTTGCATGACTTTGGTTTCCAGTTCTTCTTCTTGAATTGCAAGTTTTAACTTGTCTTGTTTTCTTCTAGTTTTCCAAGGTTTATTTCATGTTTATTGCATGAAACTAATTTGTTTGGAGGTTGATCTTCATTCTGCATCTTATAATTATGCTATTGATGTATTCAGCAAATTCTACCAGACAGTGACCTCATTCATTTCTCTGCTTCATTCAGTAGCTCCAGTAGTCAGTCTTCACTCTTCAAGCTGCGGCAGTTGTAAGTCACGAAGTGGAGGGTGGTAGTTTTTATTATATATGTGTTTATGAGTGAGTTATTTTCCAAAATTTCTCTAAAAATAGATAACTGTTGCCGAGTTATGCTGGTGTTGCTACACAAATACATAATTGGCTATTAGATGGCATGTAGTCATAACTACTGTTATGGATGAATGGATAAATAACATGGATAAATTTAATTAATAATCTAAGAATATGAAATTTAATTTCAGTTTTCGAGTGGTATCTTATAACATTCTTGCTGATACATATGTGGATTCTGACTTCTCAAGGAACGTACTTTACCCTTACTGTCCTCCATATGCATTGGCCATCAATTATAGAAAGCAGCTATTACTCAAAGAATTGATTGGTATGTATAACATTTCATTCTCTTGTAGAATTAAAGTTCTTTGCAAAATTTGGATTGCGCTGGAGAAAAATTAATGTCTATTTGTCTGTGTGTGTATTTGGTAGTTGTGTATTTATTAATGATATGCCAAAATTCAAAATCATCATTTGGCTGAAACCAAATAATCCCCCAAAAATAGTCATTTTGCCTAATCTGCATTAGACAGGTAATCCCTTATGCTTTCTGCAACTTGTGGGGAAGATCATCTTACTTAGAATCTACATAATTAATAGTTGGTGAAATATATAATTAAGTTAGGAGTCTGAATCACTTTGTTTATTAAGATGTGGTAACTTGTTGTATATTGCTCAGGGCTTGAAGTATTCTTGTAATAATGAATTACTTATACAAACTTCTCCACAATGCAGTATTGACAAATGAGAAAACATGAAATTGTATCTTAATTAGCATTTATGAAAAACCAGAGAACATTAACTTTTTCCACAGAAAAATCAGGATTAGAATTATTGTATGATTGCTAAATGTTTGTAAGAGACAAAAAGTACATAAATTTTGCACTTTTAAGGACTTCTTCATCCCAGCAAATCTACTGGAATCTTCAGAAAATATATTATATATTATAGTTAATTACAAGTGGTGATCGAAGTGATTCTTTCTTGCAGAAATGTAATTCAATTTTCTTTTGTTAAAAGATCATAGTGATATAAAATGTCAGTCTAAGTGATTGGAATACGTAGACAAAAAAGAAATTTATTGCAGAAACATAAAGCCATTTTTACTGGCAGAATTCATTAACAGAGTAAAACGAATCCTTCATTAAAAAATCCACCACTTTTTTATAGGAAGAGTATGATGAACTCGATTCTTTAATTTTATCCTTTTGTCTATTACATATATAGAATAAGCCCTTTTGGTTCTTACAAGCAGTCTGAAGAGGTCCTCATCTCTTTGGACCTCACAGTATTGTACCTCATTTTTTTTACAAAAGTTGATAAATACACCCAATTGTGTATAACCATTTCTAGTAATTAATTACATTGTACTGACAAAAGATCAAAACATAGGATGGTATATCTTGCATTGCATCTAACAATCCTTTTGTGTATATCAATTATTACATCAGCATGGTATTAAGAAACTGATACTAAAAATAGTATGAGAGTAAAAGTCATAAATCACAAGACATTAAATAATTATTCATGTACAAAGAGCATTTATTAGAGCAAATAATGATTCTGGTCTCCTAGATTGAATGCTTACTAAAATGTTGAGTGATGGTAGAAACTAAATATTGTTCAAATAACTCATGTCCTCATACTTTCTCATTTGAAGAAAGTATTCAACTGACAGCATATATATAGCCTAGAAGGTAGCCTTTTTGTTGAGTTTTGCTTTCTGTTGTTAGGATACAATGCAGACTTGATGTGCCTTCAAGAGGTGGATGCCAAAGTGTTTGAATTTGACCTCACCCCAGTACTCTCTTCGCTTGGATTCCACGGAATTTTTCAGAGGAAAGGGGATGGAAAAGTCAATGAAGGCCTTGCCTGCTTCTTCCACAAGAGCAAATTCAAGTGGGTTTTTCTTTTTATTTTCATTAAAATCCCATAGAATCTCAGATCGTGTTTGGATTTCTCTTTCACATTAATAGCATTAAGGCTGTTGGATACCATGGGAAAAATCCTGAAGCTCTGCCCACTGGAATTAGTTTGATTGTTCACCGCTTCCAAGGGGAAGAGTCTTCCCCTTGCAAAAGTTGAACATAGTAAAGAGGGAAAGTTGAACTTGGTACTCAACCAAGCGTCAAAGTGTTCGATACATCAAGAAGATCTCCCATGCTTTTGTTTTTGCTAGGTATAGAATGATGAGCATTGAGGGGAGAGGAACAAAAGCAAGATTTGCTACAGAAGGAAAGCAGGCATAATAGTTTCTCAAGATGCAACGTGGGAGTTTGCCTATGAGAATGTGTTATTTATTTACTAGTGAATCACCCCATCAAAAATGACAAGGGCTAAATTAAACTTATAAAACATGCATAAATATTTGGTCAACCTGGTATCCTTCTGAAATGACAAGACTAAATTAAACTTATAAAATATGCTTAAATATCTGGTCCTTCTTGATTTAAAAGTTTAAAACCCATACCTCTCAAAATTTGAATAACAATAATGAAAAACTAAAGCTAATAGTGTGAACGTAAAAATGTAATTTCATAAAATTTCATTAAACCTAATACATAAGAATCAGCCAGTTACCTAAATCATTCTAATTATCAGGTAATCAAGAAATGTTATTTGCTGCTTAGCACATTTAATTTTGAATAAAACTTTTTAAAGAATCCACTGCATAGAGGGTTGTATTATTTGTAAGTATATATTGCAAAATTTAGATTTCCAAAGTTTAATAATGCTTTCTTTACCATGAAATGTCAGCCTTCCTTCTTCTATTCTTTTATTATTATATTCTTTTCATAGGAATTCAGTTATTCGTTATTACCGTGAGGTAGGACTCAAGTTGGGCTCTCTTTCAAGTAACTTCGAATTTGACTATATTTATGAAAATGTTTAAAGAAAAACTATAGATATTGGGTAGATGGGGAAAATCTTCTCAGCTGAAGGTCAGTGAAACCCCACTGCCCACAGAGAAAGGAGCAAAAAAATGCTGAATTGCAAATAAAAATCTCATAAAATGAATGCAATCCTAATTAAAATACAAATAACAGATTGTTCATAATTCAAAACATTAATTCTGTTTGGATTGTACCATCTTGGAGGCGTAGAATTTCGGACAAGGGCTAGGTTTGGGTCTTCTGATGGTCAATTGCTGGGCAATTTCTTTGTCTATTACTCCCTTACACACTCAAACCCATCATGTGGACATGTCTTTCAAAGAGCAACGTGTGAAAGATCTCTGTGGAAGCACTTAGCTGATGGACTACGTTCGCATTGGCAAGAGATTTGAAATTTTGGCACAGAAGAGGATTTTTTCATATTCACAAATCCTTGTCTAGCTAAAAAAAAAAATAAAAACAAAAAGTAATTGCAGTTGTCATAAGATAAGTGCTGAGAATTGAGAAAAAATTCAATCTAAAAGAACTGAAACAAGGACCATAGCCAGTGAAGTCTCACTCATTGCTGCTTGGCCACCAACTTCCATAATTTGAATAGATAATTTTGCATAATCAATGATGAGAAATTGTTTCTCATCTTTTATCTTTCAAATTCAGGCCTATTAAGTCAAAGGCCGCTTCACTTTTTCCTCCTCCCCATCTATTTTCACATACAATTGCTTTCATCATGAACCTTAACGTCATTTTGGCAATTCCCCCTTATGAATCTATATATATTCCATGAAGTTAGATAGCCAAACTCTCCTTATTTTGTCAGATACGTTTGTCTCTCTTTTGAAGATTACGATAATGTTATCTGTTTCACAGAGTGTCTAGTTACTTCGCTTCACTCCGAGTGCTACGGTAAGAGGTGGGGAAGGAGGGAGTGGGTGTCCATTCTCACAACTGCAGGCAGCACCAATCTAGTTTTGTCTTCAAAAGAGCTCTGAGCATGCTCTGCTCTCATTACTTAGACTTCATGAACATGTCATATTTGAGTAATATATGAATTGAAAGATAAAAGGTGGAACTTTGTCACAAGAGAAAAATGATTTCACTAACACTACTGCCAAGTAGCAACCGGACAAAAATAACCAAAATTCATTATGTTAACTAATTTTCTTCTCAAATGTGGTTAGCAATATGCATTCAATGAGAGACTTGGGACAGCCACATATTTCAAGCGTCGAATGGTAAAATCAGAATTCAATCATCTATTAGTCATGATGAGGGAAAAGGACTGAAAACAACTTTTTCTAAGAGGTATCCAACACCCTTAATGATAAGTTTATTGCCTTAGCTTCAAAATCGAATGTCATTTAATTATGTTTACTTAAAGCACACATGTCATTTTATTGAATACTAGTGAATCCTCCCATCAAAAATAACAGAAATGAAATTAAACTATTAAAAATGTGTAACCATTAATCAAACTCAAAAATTTATTGCATGTATTTCTTACAGGACTTGACTTACTGATTTTGCATAATAAATACATAAAGATATAGATATATACCACAGTGATTATCATATAAGATACCTAATATCCCAGATGTGCTAGAATGAATTTAAAAGCAAGGTCTTTTCATGATGTGTCCTCATAAGATTACACTGATTACATAAGCAGGCATAGCATTCACGTTTTCTAAAATTCATTTCAAATCTGAAAACCGTTAATCTCTATCACGTTAGGTTTTGAAGATCTCATCAAAATATTATTTTGTATGGAACACCCCTCGTCAAAAATTATTCTTGGCATCATCATTCATTGTTTTTCCTGCCACGCTGAAAGTTTTGTCATCATTTTGGAAAAAAAAATTCTAATTTATGTTAAAGTGTCCTGTCTGGAACTCCAGTGGAACCATACTTTTCAAATGATGTATGTTTACTCTAAAAAATTTGAAAATAAAATTTTTTTACGCAAATCCTCACATAATAGGAGAAACATTTCTTGAAATTGTCATGTCTTATAAAATTATACAAAAATTATTCTGAGAATGCTCTAAGAATATATGGGGAATGCGTTCCTCTATGTAAACACCTCATGATTCACACAGAATTTTGTGATCATGCATATTGGGAAATAATTTCATAATTGTATAATTAAGTACAGTTTCTTTAATTGAAAATTTGCTTTAGGTTAAGTGTCCAGTCAAATCAAAATAGTAGTTTTAAACAACAATTTTGCTCTTCAAATAAATGTAATTATTATAGATCTCATTGACGTGTTAGGGCATCTAAGGACTAACTGGAATGGCTTCAACTAAAGATTTGGAAGAAAAAGTTTTATAAGTCATTTGATGTGCATCTTTTGCTGACACTATAGGGAACATTTAGCTGATGCTGCTGACCTCTTGTTGTTGCAATGAAAACTAAATACATGCTAATAGGACAAATTGGAGAAAATGAAAGGACAAATAAGAATGATCACAGCCATTTTCAAGACTCACTAGATGCATGAGTGTCAAATCCTTAGAAATTATAAATGTGTGCATACAGACTGCTGGATGCCAGCATGTCTCTCAAAATTCATCTTATAGACGTACGTAGTGACTTAGACATTAGACTTACATCATCCGAAAATTTAGGCTCGATAAGAGACAAATATGGTGAACAATTTCATCTCAATGATGGAGTCAAGCTATCAGAGTGCAGCTATGAAACCAAACAAACCATAAATTAAGGAACAATGTGCTTGACTTGGTGTAACACCATAATGAAGGAATAAGTACAACTTCTTAGGAAAGTGAAAGGACAGTGGAAGTTCCACACTCCTGTGGAAACTACGAAGTCTTACTTATTCCTTCATTAAATTAAGGAAGTATATTGTTTATATAAGTAGTTAATTGCAGAAAATGGATTAAAGATTATAGTGAAACTTTCCTGAGTTGTTTGCCTCAATGCAATGCTAAACATAGTGATTAATGAGTAATGATAATCTCCAGAACGAGGGTGATAAAGACTAATGGTTTGAAAATCAATTGCCTAAGTAAGCATGTTGGATTTCTAGCAAAAGTTTGTTTTTATCAGTGTTATTGAATCATTATGTTGTGTATGAAGTCTTCTGGACCTACTTTCAGGTACAGCTGTTTAGCTGTAAATACATATTAGGAATGAAAATACATGTATTTCCTAACAAACTTTTAATTTTTCTATTCAATATCCTATTAGTCTAATACACTTTCTCTTCTTTAACCCCTTTGTTCAAAAACGTTGGAGCTTTTCTTAATTATTAGGGTCATTTTGCCTCCATGATATTGAATGAAGTCTTGTTGAAACTCTTTTCTTTGTCTGCTCATGTTTCTTTCAGTAACTTGTCCAGTAATTCTCCTAATATTTTATGTCATTATGTTTCTCCTGCCATGTTAAGGGGGGTCGATACCTTGAGACTGGAATTAGTTTGATATTTCGCCGCTTACGAGGGGAAGAGTCTTCCCCTAGCAAAAGGTGGAGTGGGTAAGCATAGTAAAGAGGAGAAGTTGAACGAGGTTGGGGGTACTCAACCAAGCGTCTTGAGGCTCGGTTATCAATGCTATAAGATCTCCCATGCTTTTGTTTTTGCTATTTTTGAGATATAGAATGAGGGCGAGAGGAACGAAAGCGAGATTTGATGTATGCCTCAGAAGGAAAGCAGGAATACTAGTTGCCCGAGATGCTACGAGGAAGTTCGCCTATGAAAATATGCAATGTTATTCATTTATTAGTGAATCACCCCGTCAAAAATGACAAGGGCTAAATTAAACTTATAAAACATGCATAAATATCTGGTCCTTCTTGATTTAAAGAAACCATCCCCCTCTAATTTTAAATAAAAATAATGAACTTTCCGCCTTCATAGATAGACTAAAACTGAAACTACAAAAATATTTTCACTTTTCCTAACAATCCAAAATCACCTGAATTGAAATAGTTTCTTAGGATTCCACATCTAGATACTTCTGACTATGACGTGGTATATGAGACTCGATGCACAAAGGTCGTTTTACTATTTATATTCCTTACTTTATCTCGAAAATTTTGTCCGCAATTTCGTTGCTTTAAATGAGCAAAATATAATTTTTGAAAGCGATAGTTGCAACCAGTCAAAAGACAAAGAATCATTCTAGGTCATTACATCGTTGTTTTTTTCCAAAAGTATATTTTTAAACCCTCCACATAGCAGCAAACTTGAACATTTATACAAAAAAATCCAAGACTGCCCATTTCTGTGAAAATTGTTCAAGTTTGACGCCATGTATCTTTTTAACGCGTTAGGATATCGAAGAATGACAAATTGGAGTATAAAATTTAATCATTTTGTAATATCAAGGTGAAGTATCAGAACCCACACTCAAAAAAACCATTTCTGGCCTCTTGGCCAGCTTTTTTCGATTCTAGCCCACTGCACGATGGAGCGATTGATGTTATTCCTTCCTACAATCAAAAACAAGTCCATCTTACCTAACCATTTAAACTCTTTCTCCGTAAATGATACTTTTTTCGAGTTAAGCTGAGCTATTGGCGAGTTTGCGCGCTATTTTCTCACACTCGGCTCTGCTATCAGCCTCACATCGCTTGACTATGTTTCCTCGTCAAATAGAAGGAGTGTGAGGGAAAATGAGGGGAAGTGGATTGCAGCGCCAGTTCCTTTTTGTGAAAAACGCTGTACATCTTGCTCGCGTTTCACGATTACAGGATTATTATAAAACTTAGAAACTTGAAAATTGTCTAAATTCAAAGTTAAAGGATGAAGCTACGTTCCCATCCGACAAAATTTTCGTATCTTTACTTATAACCGAGTGCCACTACATCAAAAATGGTCGATTTCTTCAATGTTCTCTAATTTTTTTCTCCGTTATGGTTTGCATGATCAAAAAACGGTTGGATGGGAACCTAGCTTCATCTTTCAAGCGTCAGATAGTGAAAACAAATATTTCTTATCGATTTACATTTCCCCATGGCGATGTAATTGCCGACAGCCTGAAACGGATTTTCAGGCAAGGTATCAACCCCCCTTAACATTTATCTTATATCTATCAGTTTTCCTATTTCCAGTATATATCACTCTAAATCATTTAATTTTGAATGAGTAAATCTCTCCAATTTTTGGATTGTCTTGCAATCTCTTTGGGAAAGTGATTCGATCAAGCAAATCAACCTCAACTTGTTCCAATTTTTCCTGGAAATACATCCTTTGTGGACTTCATCATAATTGGTTTGGGTGAAACTAGTTGTCTCCCTTTATTTTAATTGTGGATGCTATTAGTTGTTATATCCTAGTATCATGCTCCTCTCTCTGAATTTATTGCATCCTTTTTCTATAATTGTGGGAGACATTTTGCCTGGTAGAGGTTATTTTAAATGATCTTCTTTACAGATTGGTATCTTCGAGTAGCATTCTTCTAGGAAAGGAGATATCTACCAATCCAATCTTCTCTGATATGTACCAACACATCCTGACATCTTGTCCAGACCCAACCAAGTTTCTTGCGCAAGTTACTGACCTCCCAACGACGCTTCAGGTGACAGTTGTTGAAGTAATTGAGAAAGGCCTGGCATTTGGGAAGAGAATTGTGGTGGGTGCCACTCATCTTTACTTTCACCCTTTGGCAGACAACATCAGACTCTTACAGGTTAGCAGTACATGTTTTTCTGAATTCCTTACAGAGGCTAAAATTAATAATACATGGAGGACTTGTGTGTATTATTATTGTTTTACTGGGTGACCAAATTAAAAATTTGCATCTGTGGTCTCATTATGTCTGGGATTTCCACCAATACCTGTGGTTACTTTTCATTCATTTTTTTGAAAGATTTACATAATGCTGACACAATTTTATAGTGAATACCAAAGCAAAAGAATGCTCTATCTTTTAAGTAAATACACATGAATGCATGAAATAGAAACAAATCACCAAAAACTGTCACAGAGAAATATATGCAAAGTAAGATTTATGCAGAAAATTATGTACATAAATGTTTATGCAAAGAAAGGTGAATAGAGGAGATATTGTAAAAGGAGTTTCCTTATTATGACATTTAAATAGCTAAACTAATTCTGGAGAATCAATTTGGGAGTTGTTTTAGAGGAATTCTGATGAGGGGAATCTGAATTTCATCTTTAACTGCAAATGGAATATTTTTAGTATAATAATTGCTGTGCGATAACAAATGAATGTGTGTGCTTTATACCTAAGTTGTTTTCTTGAAGGTTTCAAGCATTCCATAAATGGAAGATTGAAAGATTATATCGCTAAGTTGTACACCTTAAATAATTAGCATAATTAGAAATTACATATGTAGAATTTTGTCTGATTAGTTTTGAGGTAAAATTTTCAAATGGTTTAGCGTAATTTATTCCATTTGTTATTAAAAATGTATTAAATAATAAATGAATTCAGCTGATTTTCAAAGCTTAAAATACTGTTTGTTTGCAAAAAATATTACTTTATGGAAATGACCTGATTTGAGGAAAATATTTGCAAAATAGTCGGAGGGTACAGAGGAGTGCTTGTTATGCCCTCGAGGGTTAATGTTTGGATTTTTAAATGTATAAAAATTATTGCCTCTAGTTATTGCTTTTATTTTCAACACCACTGTATTTCCCTTTCTGCCTATGCATTAGAATGCATTTGTGTGAGATAAAACGTATTACTGATATGCCATTAGCAGAGGAAAGCCCTAGTCTGGAGAAAATCCCCATAAAAACCTCCCACATCTTGCAATGGAATATTTCAATAAAAATATTATCAAATATGTAAATGAAATTTCAATATTTTCCTGGTAAAAATAGTTAGATGTAATCCCCAAGGAGAAAATGGAATCTAACAGGACTGGGGCTTGCACCTAGGATTAATTTTTCCTGGATGTACATCTTTATGTGTCAAATATCCTAAGACCCTTTTACTAGTAGTAAAACAATCATTAATACACTTAATTTACAACATACAAATTATATTTCTTTCAGTTTACAAATTTTTCTTAATTATATTTGTAATAACATGGCAGGAAAGGAGAATAGGTTAGGTGGAAAATACCTTGAGATGAATTGTAAACCAAAAAATATCTTTTTGTAAAAACAAAGAAAGTAATAACCAGCTTAATTTTCTGGAATAACATTGTCAGCATTCAATTATATGGAAAAGCTTGAGATAGGAGCGATATTGAAGAAAAGTTTGAGTTGATTTTTAAACTTGGATTTGGATTTTCCTCAGACAGGGATGTGTCTGAAATATTTGGAACACATGGTGGAGGAAGAGGAAGGGAAGGCAACACTTGTCTTTTGTGGAGATTTCAACAGTACGCCTGAATTTGGAGTAGTGAGGCTCATAAGTTGTGGCAAAGTAAATGAAGATGATCCTGACTGGTCCTCTGCCAAAGGCATTGATGCAGGTAACTTTTCTTTGTTTCAAAATTGCTGTCAGGAATGTTAACTTTTCTGTTTAAATTAGGTTTTTTTCTGGCATAAATAACAAATGTTTGTGGTTGGTTTGCTTTCCATTTTATATTTTATAGCCAATTTGCATCTGTTGATGATGACTAAACAGACACCTCTCTTCTACTTACATTCAAACATCACTAAATCTATTTTTGCATTTCTAGAAAACATATAACATAACATCAATGAATGATTGTATGAAAATAAATAATGAAATTATTAGCTCTTATGAGGAAGTTTTACTTTCTACAAATCCAAATTTGGATAAGCTTTGTTAAATAGTGAAATGTTAAAATGAAATAAATTGTTGTCAAAGTATAGTGAGGCATTGTAAAATAGCCGTGTAAAGGATAATAACATAAATTAAATGTAGCAAATATATAATTAGGTCTGTTTAGTTCCATTGAGATTCCATGTTATGCATAAATTAAGGCTGATAAGAGCTTAATGCAATACTTCTTTTCCTAGTTGAGATTTAGTTTGTGCTCATTTGACTCTACTCCGTTTACCTGAGAAAATTAATTCCTTTGCCTAGTTCCTATGTATTAAAATCTAAGACTCTATGGGAATTTGAATTGATAACTACAAATAATAGAGATGAGCTTCACAGTGGGGGTTTTTCAACAAGTTTCAAGTTTGTCAACAATGATGTAACAAAATATTTATAAAAAGACAATACAGTGATACATCAACGTAATTCTTGTTCTCATGTGTGTACATGAATTACCTCCAGGAAATACTTTTAGTACTTCTTTCTTTTCCTCTTCTGCCTAATTTGTCAGTTTTTCTATTCTTAAAGGAAAGTGACATGCATATTGCATAAAAATGAAGTATTATCTTAATTTTGACAACCATTAAAAATTAATACTAGAGAAAACCTGCAAATACTTAGATCATGATAAAATTAGTATGAACATCATGTTGGGTCAATTTTTGGTATCTTAATGGAAATATTTTTATTTGTTTTTTCTGAGCAAATAGTTCTTCAAATGAGAGTAATGGATAAATAAGTCCTCTTTGTGATGGGCTCATTTAAAAAACATTGGAATTGTGAAGTTTGTCTTACTCTTCTACAAACAGTGTATGTATTTCTGAAAACTATTTATTTATTGTACAGCCAGTCAAAAACAAAATAAAAAGAAGATACACAATGAAGGTCCCCTTGAGCTAGTTAGTTACAAGCTGTAAGACATAAAACACATCTTCAGTGTTTATCGATTGGTTTACAGTAATTCCTCTTTGTTTCAGTGTGTATTCAGGGTCCTTCATTATCCAGCTCAGTTACTGCAGACCTCCTTTCATTTCCTTCATGTCTCAGTAAGCGCCCAACAACTTGTCTGCTGTGTTTTCTTCATGCCCAACTTTTTCTCCAACTCATGCCCATCTAATCCTCAGAAAATGCTTATAAAACCACATTTCAAGTGAATCTTCTTTTCTCTTCATCCATATAGCATCATACTCCAGACATAGGTTTTATACATACATACAGAAGGAGTCTCTTTCTTATTTGAAGGCTTGGGATGTAGAAAGCTTTATTCTTTTACTAAAGGTGTTTTTTACTTGTGACTTTGTTCCTACTTCACTCATCTCTTGTGATTTACGAGGGAATCTACTTGTTCCAGAAACTTATTGTCAACTGCGCTTTTCCCTCCTTGTTTTGTTGGTATTGATTTTCATACCTCATTCCCATGATATCATTCATCTTCTTTATCATGCTTTGGAGGTCTTCTTCCTTCTCTGACAACAATATCATCTGCAAATCTTTGCCTATTCTTCTGTTTTTTTCTTTTGCTATGTATTCTCACATCTGTTTTAGTTCTCTCTCTTTTCTGGGCCTCTTCCATGTTAAATATCTCTCCACTCTCTATGAATAGCTTTCTTTAGCACTTCAAACATTTGATCCCATTAAACATTATCAATGACTTCCTCCACATCTATGAATGATATGCATGTTTTCCTATTCCACTTCTTTCTACAAATAGTCTCCCTATTTTTTTCAATCTGATAGCATTGCATTCCAGATAATTGCTGCATGTAAACTTATCGTTCCATCCTTTCTCAGGTAACTCTTCATCTCCAACTCTTGGCCATACAGTACCTTCATTAATACTTTCCATCTTCTAATGATTTTGTCATCTTAATCATGCCATTTTTGTCCATTATTGTCTTCTGTTTCAATAATCCCCAAAGAATGCCTTTTTTCTAACCATTTTCCATTCATCAAATACTCAACTTCTCCTTTATTTCCTTTTCCTTGCTTTTTTCATCTCTCTGTTTATTTCATAGCTTTTGTTTATCCTTTTCAGAGCTTCTTAGTTTTCTTTTCTCAACCATCATTTTCACTGTTTCATTTGTAATCCATTCGTTCACTTTCCTTTCCTTTGAATTATTTCCTCTCCTGCTGCGAGGACAAGATATTTTCTACATCATTACAATTGCTTACATTTTCATTTACATTGGTTGCTTTTTGGTATTGTTTCCAAGTATTGTAATCGTTTAGTTTTGCTATGTTCCATTTCTTCTTCATCTTTTTAGTTAATTTTTTGAGCTTTAACTGGCTCTTCATCATAGTCATATCATTGTCACAGTCCATCATCTTCCTCCCTATGATTACATTCATATCAGACATAATAATAAGTTTTCATCATGGTCGCTTTCCCTCTCCTACAAGTATATTCATAACACCCATGATAATAAGATTTTCATCACCTTTTGTGTTCTTAATAATTTTTTCCAATGTGTCATACATCTTATCAATATCTTCATCCTCTGTTGTTGGCACTTGGACCAGGGTTTTGTTTCTATTCTAACTAATATGACTCTTTCCTTCCCACTCCAAGCTGTTTATTAAATATGATGGCTACTCCTGCCAATCCAGATTTGTTGAATGGATAACCCTATAATCAGCACTCACCAAGATTTGGCCGTCTTATTTCTGAAACTACAATTCTCAAGTCATGTCTTGTTTCTCCAATCATCCACACTTCAAACATTCCATTCCTGAATTGTATATTTTTGTACACTTCTTTGGCAGTCCCTGCTTGCTGATCCAATCCGGCAACTATTTTACCTCTGGAATATTTTTTCCATCTCGAGTTGCTGGTACTTAAGATACCATAAGAGATAAGAGTGGTCCCCTCATCCATCTTCATTGGCTCTTGGTAGTGGCAGACCCTCAGCAGTGAAAAACGTTGCCCCCTCGCTACCACAGGGAAGTGATCTTTGAAGACCTTCTTGCATACTTTGCACTCTCCAGAGTTTGAGAGAGGATAAAACACATCTTAAATAAATAATACACATCATAAAAAACACAAATGATATATTCTTGTATTATCCTACTTTGTGAACACTGTGAATAAATATAAATAGTTGCTGTAATTTTAGATAAATACATAATTTAAAACACTCAGCAGTCAACTGTTTTAATAAAAAGTTCTTAATTTACTAGAAAAATGGTTATAAGAATATATTTGAAAAGCAAATTCATTTGAAAAATACCAAGTAACAGGAAAATGATTTGAATGTCATCATTAATCATATGTTTTAAAATTAAAATAATAAATAAATCTCTTGAATTTTTAACACATTATTTTGCCTTTGCTCATTGCAAATGTCTGTAATCATTAGTTGTTTTGATTGAAGGTGATAGTGAAGAAGACGGTACAAAGAGCGACTTGATCACAGTTGGTATGAATCTATCCCATCCATTCTCACTTTCAAGTGCCTACGCTCAAGTTCCCTTCACCAATTACACTTCAGGATTTGTGGGCTGTCTCGACTACATCTTCTACTCCAAGGATGCCCTAACTGTCCAACAGGTTTGTAGAAAATCCAGTTGAAATTGTAAACATTATCTAATCATTCTTTTAACTCCTATATTTGTGTGCTTCATTCACTTGGAAAGGGATTCTTTTATATCTATTTTACATGTAGGAAACATTATTAGTCTACTTCTAATTAAAATAATCATCCGATATTAATTTTAGTTTACTATAATTCAATTATGTTGGTATCAATATTGCAAATTATCATAAAATTTCATGTAATTACAATGCATTGCACAGAATGGAATGGGCCACCTGGTATGTGAATGGTGTATGACAAGATAACTTTTCAGGAGTTAATATTGTATCAGTAATGTGGTGAAATAACTCCGGTGGCCAAAAAGGTAAATTGTCTCTTTAATGATTGTGGCAAAAAATTGAATTATTATAAAATAGGTTGTAATGAAACTTGTGAAACATTAATTCAGAATTATTTTTAATCTTGAAAAAAATTTCAAATCATCAAAATCAGCATCTTAGATATTAATTTAATTGTTTAAAAATAAAGTAGTTTTAGGTGCTATCCCACTTGCAGTTATCTCCTTTTTTCTCATTAAAGACATAATAATGTGCACTTCAGATTGTCAGATGCACTGCCTCGTTTGATAGACCAATAATATTTTTATTATCTATGTCACAGTCTCATAATGTGCTGCTCTTTCACTGCTGTTAAAATATTCATAATTCTTCCCTAATTGTCTATATGATTTTATAAAAACATTGAGAAAAAGTTAAAATGAATAAGTAACAACATTCTCTTAATTTTTATGCCACCAGGTAGGTAATTAAGCAATCTAATTTTCCATTTTGAGTCATTGCTGCTAAAATATGTAGAGGTAAAGTGGCCATTGGCATTTTCTTTCTACTGCAATGTGGTTGTGAACTAACTCATATAAAAGCTATTTGTGTTGTGTCAAAGTATCAGTGATCAGCTTGCCGATTGTGTGAGTTACAACAGATTTTCAGTATTTTGTCCTTAATTACTGATACAATTTTTAAATTAACATAATTGAAAACTCGGTTTATTACCTTTAAAATTATAAAGTTTATGAAAGTCCTCCCTTGTAGGTCATTGTGATAAAGTGAAATGGTGTGTAATGGGATAAAGTGCCTCCGCCCAAGTTGAATTCTTAAATAAGATATTATATTAACTGCTGTGCTTTTATTTAGTTCTATGTATTTTGGAGTTTGAGGCAAATCTGCTATTAGAACATAAGGTCCCTTCGAAGCTGAACTTGTGGATGAAAATGCTAAAAAGGAACTAGAAAAAGAAAGAATAAAGGAGACAGAGACAATGAAAAGTCTCCACAAAACATTAAAGAGAATGATTAAACAAACTGAAACTACACAAAAATTGCTTGAACAAAATTTTGAACTAGATGATGATAGTGATGCTGAATGTTTTTACTCTAGTGAGAATTATTCAAAATCCATAAACAAAGGATGGATATGATTTTCTGGTTGTCACAAATGGGCTCATGAAGTGTGTGCTAGATGCAATAAAGACAATGAATATTTTGTTTGTGAACATTGCAAGTAAAACATAATACAGTTTATTTTTGCAAACAAATCTTATTTCATTTTCATCCATTGTTAATTGTGTCATTAATATTGAGTTATAATAGTTGATGAAACAGATATAGTTTTATTTTGTATGTAAGCGTGTTTATCATTTCAAGAGTTTTCAACAAAGTGGCTCTACATAATGGGGCAAAGAGGCTACTTTACGAAGTTGAAAAAAAAAACAAAATTGCAGAAATATCCTTCAAGATATTGTTGATATATTGATACTTATTGATTCTGCACTAATAAAACTACATGCTAAGTATTAAAAATTGTATTTCCTTTTAAAAGTGAAAAAAAAAAAAACATTTTGTCTTAGAGTTGCCACTTTTTCCCCTATATCAAAATTATCTCTTCTCTCAAAACTATTCTGTTTTACAATAACTGTTCTTTATGAAGTATGGATTTTCACATACAGAACACTACAGGAAATGTATAGATATGGTATAGACTTTTAAAAGGGCTGATTACAGATTTATCTATCTTTTTTGAATTAATTAAATTAAAAATTAATTAATTAAAAATCTAGAGAAGAAGATTATAATGTCAGTTCTCAACTTAGTGTTTTTTTAACCCAGAGATAATATAAAAAAATATATGAATGTCTGATATGATGGCCTCATTTTAGATTCAAGCCTATATTAAGAACAAGTAATGTAAATTATGATGAAATGCCTTAATAAATAAGATTTAACAATAGAATAAAAGGAAAGGATTGATATTTAAGAAATTTAGAGTAATAGCACTTGAAAAACAGCATGTCTTGAATTGAAAAATTTATCAACATATAGATGGGGTTTATAAATTATGGATGGGCTAATTCAGTAATCTTTGTTTGTGAGGTGATTTTGGCAAGAGAAGATTTGATGACAATATAGAGATAAGGAAAATTACTTGAAGAGCTGTGTTCAGATCAAAATATGTGAGAAGAGAGTAATATATTAATCTTAAAGTTTCAGTTGATGTAATTGGAGCCATTTATAATAACCAGAAATTACCTTAAATGTATTACAAACAAATTTATCAATAAATAGTGATTTCTCGTAGATAATGGCTAATACCTTTTGGTGGGTCATGCAACATGTATTCAACTTAAAACCAATGCAAACAGGTGCTCTCCTATGTGGATTCATCATCATCATAGATCATTCAACCCTCTCTCTCTTTGGTGCTAACTCTACTTCATCCTGATATCTCTTCTTTCCTCTCTTCATTTGGCTAATATATTCATTCCTTGGTCTTCCTCTTGCTGATTTTCCTTCTATTTTTCCCTCAAGTACATTCCTAACAAATCCATTGTGTCTCAAGATATGTCCAGTCCATCTGGTTCTTCTTTTCCGGATGATGCTCCATATTGTTTTAATCTCTTCTATTCTTCTGTATACTTCTTTGTTTCCAACCTTATCTGTCCATTTGATCTTCAGCATTCTCCTCCAGCACCAGGTTTCAAAGTCTTCTATTCTTCTCTGGTCCACTTTTCTACTGGTCCATGTTTCTGATCCATAGAGTGCCACACTCCAGACGAATGTTTTCAAGAATTGTTTCCTTGTCTGTAACCTTATATTCTTTGAGCATAGTAGTGCCCTCTTCCTCATGAATGCCTCCTTTGCTTGGGCTATTCTTGATGTCTGTGGTACTTTTTCCATCCCATGTTATATAGCATAGCATTCCAAGGTAGGTTTCAACTTGCTCTAATTTCTCTCCTCATAAGGTAATATTTTCAATTCACTTTCAGTTTTCTCTTCCACATATTAGGATTTTTGTTTTCTTTTTGTTCACTCTCATTTTATATCCTTGAATAGCTTTTTCAATTGTTGATCTATTGCATTCAGGGATGCCTGCAAATCATTTTTATTTTTTGCTTTCAGTCCAATGTCATCTAAAAACCAAAGCATGTTAATTCCTCTCATGTTTATTCCTTCTATTTCTTTCATTGCTTATTCTAGGTATACATTGAACAATCGTGGTGAGAGAATACATCCCTATCTTACTCCTTTATTTATTTTAGCTTCTATTTTCTTGCCATCTCTCATTCTTAGAGTGGCGACTTGGGTTTTGTGCTGTTAGTAGATTATTCTTCTGTCATTGTAGTCCATTCCTTTGTTTTCCAGTATTTGGAACAACTAGTTCCACTCCTCATTGTCAAAGGCCCTCTCCATGTCTACGAAGTCAACATAAACTGACTTGTTGACATCTTTTCTATTATTCTCCTTAGACATAATATGGCTTCTCTGGTTCCTGTGCTTTTCCCGAATCCAAATTGGTTTTCTGACAAGTTGGCTTTAATTATTCCTTCTATTCTTCTGCTTAATGTTCTTGTGAGTACTTTGGATGCATGTGAGAGCAGACTCAATGTTCCGTACTCCTCACATCTCTCGGCTCTTGTTTTCTTTGGTATCACAACCATTATACTCTTCTCTAAGTCCACTGGTAGTCTTCCACTTTTATAACTGTCCTTGATAATTTCAAACAGGGTGTCTTTTGCTTTCCCTTAAAGTGCTTTGATAATCTCTCCATTTATTTTATCTGCTCCAGGTGCCTTGTTTTTCTTCAAGTCCTCTCTCCAATTCACTTCTCGTTATCTCTGGGCCTCGCTCATCTTCATCCACCTCACTTTCGTTCTTTAATATATCTTCAAGAGGTTTTGGTCCTTAATATAATGTTTCAATATAGTCCTTCCATCTCTTTCCTATATCTACATTTTCTATCAGCATATTCCCCTTCACATCCCTGATATTGGTGCATGTAGTTTTTCTTTCTCTGAAGTGGCATTTTACTAATCTGTATGCTACTTCAGTGTTCCCCTTTTTCATGTTTTCATTTATTTCTTCACAGCTGCTGAAACAGAAATCCATACTTTCTTTGGTTTCTTTGACTCTCTTTTAATTTGGTTCCGTAGTTTCTTGTAGAGGACTCTCCCATCTTCACTCCTGGAGTTCCTTAATTTCCTTCTTTCTTCCATAAGTTCTCTTATCTGCATTATTATCCATGGACGTCTGGTATCAGTTCTGTTATTTACGAGTTGCTCTTCTGCTACTTCTGTGATTGCCTTTTTCAAATCATTCCATCTTCCTTCTGTGCTTGCATCACTCCCATACTCATGCTTTCCAAGTTTTTCATTAATGGTCGCAGTGAATCTTTCTCTGGTGACCTTCCCTTCCAGTGCTTTTATATTCCATCTTGGTTCACCCTCTTAATCTTTTGTGATACAAACAACTCTCCATGACTACTAAGTTGTGATCACTATCTATGTCTGCGCCTGAATAACTCTTGCATTGTTTCGCTTGGTTCTTGTATGTTTGCCTAACAAGGATGTAATCAATCTGGTACCTAGCGAGGTCCCCTGGCATCTTCCACGTATATCTTCTATGTCGATGTTGTCTAAAGAGTGTGTCTATTACCATTCTCTTTTCGTTACAGAACTCCACTAGCCTTTCTCCTCTGGCGTTTCATTTTCCCAACCCAAACTGTCCTATCTCTTCCTTCTCCGACCACAGCATTCCAGTCACCCATAATAATTACATTTTTCTTTGCTCAGGCTGCACTGATGGTTTCTTTGATTTGTTCATACATTTCTTCTATTTCTTCTTCAGAGTGGCTGGATGCCGGCATATATAATTGCAATATCACTGAGTTTTTGAGCTCTGTTTCTAGTTTGATCATCAGCAATCTCTTGCTGTACTGCCAATAGGACTTCACTCTTTTTCCCCACTGCTTCTTCATTATGATACCAACCCCTGCTATCTTTTCATCATCTCCTGGATATATTTTTCTGTGTTTGTCGCTCCAGAAGTTGCCTGTCCCAGCCTACTTTATTTCACAAACTCCCAAGATGTCCTGTCCATCTCTATCTTTGCATTTTCTAGCTTCCTGCAAATGCCTAAGGATCTTACATTCCTATCCTGCACTTATCAGACTTGACCGATGTACCCCTCCCAATGGTCCCCACTCAGAAATCCAATTGGGGGACTATTTTACTTCCAGAGTATTTCATTGGGAGGAATGTCATCATAGTTGAAGATGCATTTCTTCATGGGAAATATACTTGGGGTCGCATTTTTATATCTCATCCTCAACTATGTCATAGTTGAGGATGCAAGGCTGCATTTCTTCTTGGGAAATATAATTGGGGTGGTTTCCCGTTGCCTTCACCAATAGGGTTTTTTACGTGACCCCTTCACTTAATGGCCACCCCACTGCGGTACAGATACTATGTGGACTACCTTTAGTCTGGCTTCTACCTATCTGGCATGGGTGAAATTGCTCTAAGTATCCTCGGACCCTCTCACCAGTTGCAGTCAATGGGAGGGGAGCTTAGCTTAACGAAGAATTATTGATCAAGGAGATGTTGGCTTTCTGATTTAGGATTTAAATACTCTGTGCTTAAAAAATAATAAAATACAATTTTTTTAGGAATCTCTCTTGTGAATCTTTATTTATGAGTTCTAATTTCCCATTCATTTTCGTTGTTTTGGTAGATTTCCAATTTTAAGTATGTGAGAGACTTTGTTAATCAAGAAAGCTAATGTAGAACATTAATCAACACAACTCAAATACCCATTAAAATTTAGTTTTCAACAGGCAATAGAAAAGGAGTTGACATGATTATTAGTATTATTCAAATTGCTTGTTTTCTTAAGGTAGTTAGTGAAATCAAAAACTGGTTATCAGTGGAGTTTTGTATGAAAAATCTCCCTTACAATTGCAGATGGCATTAGATGTACATGTTCTGTGTTATTTACATCAAAATAATTTTCTGAATAAGTCAAAGAACATTATAGATTTGGATTAATCATTCTTTCTATTTTGCTTATGTCCTGAACTGCAATAATTATCATTTCATTCTGGAGCAGTCTTGTAAAGCAAATTTAACTATAAACTAAAACATTCGAATGTATCAGCATTATATAGACAATACAATTTTAATTCTTTAACTATTCTAATTCTTTGATTGATGTATTGTGGAAAAGCAAATCAGTAAATACAACATGAAATCTGGAAAAGCATTCTATTTAGTAATCAATTTAGCTATGCGACCGACGATTTTATGTTGTTCTAAAAAATGGTTGTTAGCACAATCATTTACGATGTTCTAACATCTCCATTTCGTGCAAGAATTTTATCGGGACCGTTTGTAAGTATACTTCGATTATTCCTGGTAGTTGCTTCGTTATATTATTCATTGAATTTACATCACTACTCAAATCAAATATTTTACGCAAGAAGTAAATGGGCATTTTGTGCATGAACTCGATTATGCTTCTTATCTGTTTCTCGAAATTTATCGTACATAATCTGAATAAGGATTTGTACCGAAACAATGCTATTGCAACTTCAATCTAGGTCTATTTAAAACAGTGAAATGTTCTCATTTCTAGGTGGTGCCATTGCCGAGTGAGGAGGAAGTTGCCCAAAACATAGCTATACCGTCTATAGTGTTTCCATCGGATCATCTTGCAATCATAGCAGATTTAAGCTGGAACGTTTGATGAATAAAGCTTTAAAATTGTATCTATTTGTTTGAAATTATTTCCGAATGGGTGTTCTGGTAAATGGTAATTCATTATTCACTTCGGCTTTTTTTGTTGGCCAATACAAATACACATAATCCTTAAGAAAATATGAATTCCCGGGGGTTTCGCACCCGGGAATTCCGTATGTCAATTGCCAGCTTAGTTTCAAACTTGCCGAGAGATGTCAGAAGTACGCAGGCTTTGAAAATGGCGACAGCCGTCCGCTGATTGGTCGGTAACTAGGCCTTGACGTCATCCTCCAACGTTTCGTGTACATGCAGTTGGTTCAACCGCCATTCGCCGAGTAGTTGAGTAAGAGTCTCTGTGGAGTGAGAATGTCTTCCTGATACGCAGTTTCCGCGCCACTTCTTTCCTACAAGTCTTCCTGCAAAGCCAGCTTCAGTTAAGATCAAACTGAAGTGTATTTAGCAGTGATAGGTTGTCAGGGAAGAGTTTTAAAAGCAGCACGTGTCAGGAGGAAACTACTTGTGACTCCAAGCTATGGCTGCTGAGGCCGAAAAGCTCATAAACATTTCTCTCACGAAAATTGCCAAATCCAGGGCGCAAAGAGGTGGAGTTTCGTTACACCGCAATCTTCTGGTCGCAACGGTGCTGCAAAAGGCGCGCTTCGTGTACATGGAAGAAGCTTACCACATGGTACATTCCGAGGAAGAAGTTCATGTGGCGGACGACGAATCACGAATTTTCGACGACGACAAAGAAAATCTTTCCTCTCACGAACTCTCTTGCAAAGGCGAATCGCGAATCCGCGAGGACTGTTCCATTTTGAGGGAGAAATTGGAAGCGAATTCAACAGAAAGTCCGTGTCTGAAGAGGAGGCGTGCAGTGGTGTCCGAGTGGGAGACTGAGGAAGCAGTATTGTCTATCCTTCCTAAGAAGCTGAAGCGGGCAGATGAAGAGGAGGAGGAAGTGACGAGCATGGACATTGACAGAATCACCAGTCTGGTGTCGATATTCAGTTTTGGTGGGCCGAATGCAGAAGTGTTGAGTGGCGGTGTGGTGCTGGGTGGTGAATCCAAGTTGACGCGATCCGTGTCCACACCAGATTTGTGTTCCGCACAGGCCAAAGAAGGAAGTGGTGTGGATGTGATGCAAAGGCCATTTCTTGCGATGACCGTGTAAAGACAACGTTTTTAGGCTGTATTTATGTTTCCCATTCGTTTATTATCCTATTGTTGAGTTGTTTAGATATTTGATACGATCTATTTATGCATATTTTGGCAACCTGTTTCATTATTATGGCGCCGTTGACAATTTTGGACTGGATTCTCGGACCACGTGTTACTTATCCCCATGAATTCTGTGATGATAAGTACTGAAGTTTTACGTGTCGAGACAGGTTTTATTTTGCGATTTATTTATATTTTTAAAAACGTGCCTTTAGGAATGTGGTTCCATTTGGATCGCCGAGAAACATTGTGAGTTACCTGTTATTGTAGAGGGCCTAATTCTCCCTTTCGTATGGTATCAGTATTTGTTTGCATTTGTTTGGTCCATTGTGGAGTTAGTTCAGCTGTTGCAAAGAGAAAGTGGTGCCCTCCCCACCACTGCCCTCGAAATCCTACGTCATCCGTGTGACGAGGACACAAAAATTATGCCTTAAATTGTTGGCTTCGCCGCGGCCAAGGAATACTTGTTGAGTTCGGATTGAATAACTGCCCTAAGATCCTTGCTACTGGGGATTTGTCGAAATTTTTTATATCTGTGAAACTCTGTTTTAAGAGTGTATGATGATATATATGTATACATATTGGTATTGATATGTGCATAATAAACATGTTGTGAGAAGGACGTGGTGTTTTATTTAAGTTGTTTGCTTTTTCAGGAGGACAATAATATCGATTGCTGAAGCATCCGCCATGACTCAGCAGCTCTTCGTGACTCACGCCTCTGACGTTGAAGGCTACGCGATAATCTTGTTCCGCTGACTCTCTCTCTGGAATTTCTTGGAGCCTTGTGACTAATGTAGGGATATTTAAACGGAACTGACGTAACCATAGCTGTGATCTGTAGTAAGCAGCGTATTTCCATGACTTCCTAAGATCGCGGGATTTTGTCGAAGTAACGAAACTACGTCGCATTAAAAGTATCGTGCGATTTTGTCACTTGGTGGCGTATCGTGGCTTTGTGTTGACGTTGCCATTTCTTCTATTTAATTGAGAAACAACTAGATTTTTGATTAATGTGTAGCAATTACTCAAAAATGAGGGAAAGTCCAGTTATTATAGGAGACTTGTCCTAACGGTAGTCCATGTAGCCTTTAGTTCGAAATATGACTTTTTCGGGATTAAACAGTTAACTTTGGATCGGCTGGTTATCTTCAAGACCGTACACCAGCGGTTCACAAGTGGTGTTCCCGTTTAAAACAAAGTTCATTTTGATCGTGTGTTCGATTTCCACCAAAAATTAACATTTCTATCGCGATTATGTGTTATAAAGAACCATTGTACGGACTTGGGTTAGAAAAAACGAAATTCTATGAAGTTCAGATTCTTATCAGATCCCAGATATTGGTTCTAAGTGGATATGTTATTACGTAAGATTCTCTTTACAAATATTATTAACCATTTTATCACGGACTACTTCGGAGTAGGATGGGCCACTTCAGTTAATTAGGAATAATCACCAAATTATATTATTTTTAATTTACGCGTGACTTGCAAATCTTAATAGAATGAACTTGAGTTTGTAACTTCTCGAATTTTAATGAAATCAATTTGTGAACCGGTTGTTGCCATCAGCCAAAGCTTTGAATTGGGAACAATCTGAGCAACAAGTGTTTGTACATTTGTTTTGGGGTTTCCTCAAATTTTGGCAGTAGAATTCCATTATTTTTTGACTTGATCCAACTTACTGAGTTGGAAGAAGAAAGTCAACTCATACTATAACTCGGTGTTCGGGCGCATATTGATTCTCAACGAGGACAAGTAATACCAAACCAAAAAACGGCTCGCAGGATATGTGTAGATTATTTAGCAGTAAAGCACAATTAATAGATTCATTATATAGGAATAGCTTTGGCAGAGTGGAACTGATTGAAAAACTTTCCCTTAATGGTCGAACGTTTTTCCCTGCGATTTGTTCGTAACTGCAAATGTTAAAATTTCAGAACATTGACTCCCGTCAATATAGTCGTTCATTTATACCAATACTTTTGGTACTTTTTTTACTACAAATTGATGTAAATTACCCGTGTATTCTTACGGGAAAATGCATGAGCTCGGATCACCGTCAAGGTGATTGATTGTGTGTGTATATATATATATACACAATAATATATATATATATATATATATATACACACAATATATATATATATATATACCTAAAAGTTTCACTACGATTTCGGTTCCTTCACCAAAATTCCCAGCATTTCGAATCGATAAAGATATTCTACGACAAATATCAGAACTTTTGTTTAATTTTCCTTCCTTTGGTAACGAATTCATACGACCTTCTTTCGCTAAAGCCTGCGATTGAAGAAGTGAATTTTACGTGCGTTTCTAGTCTGGGATAGGATAATAAAAATTAGCCTACATTTGGAGAGCAAGTTTGAATGCTGTGCATGGCATATCAAACCAGCTACTTTAGTTTATAAGAGATATTCATGAAAATCATTCTCAGTAATATGATGAATTTATTTTTGAGCGATGCAGAGTAAGTGAACAAATTCTTTTTATCAAAAGCTTATGCACTTCCATAGAGGACTTGTTACACTTTGGACGAGTTTAAATCAAAACGACCTGAGAGATAATGCCTTAAATTTCATCCATTTTCGACGATAATTCAATTGTATTTTTTTTAAAGCTTGTGACCACATCGTTAAGTAACTTCTATTTATTTTATCATCCATGAAAATGATGACTTCCGAACATTTTCTCAGGAGTGAGGCTCACTCATTTTTTAATTTGGTGTTCGACAGAAAAGAAAAACTTCCCGATGCATCCAAAGGATCGAATCAGATTTCAATTGCTGAGGATATCATCGGTGGTCTCTGCAACTACTGAACTTCGAAAAGAAATAAATAAAACTTATAGTAAATGTACAATTATTATTCCATGTGGGAAGGCTTTGAAAGCGGTTCCCGGTGGGAATGGTCTCCGCTGTCAAAGCACTTTTAACAATACTACTGCAATCAGTTGTATGCTCTATCGCTCCGAGTAAGGTCTCAAAAAATTTTTCCAAAACTTCGCGCAAAAGACCGCCTGGCGTGGAACTCAGGACCCGTTCGTGAAAGACAATGGCATAAAAATGTTAGATAAGTGCCACTCTGACGTGTTTCTAAGTTTAGATTTAGTATCTTATCGGGAAGGTCCTAAGATAAGATTACGCTATCCCCGTTTGAAATGCATGTTAGAATCGAAATGACGCTCTGGTATCGAACCAAGGATAATTAGAGAAACAATGAACTGAGTGAAAGAGTGTTTTTAAACGCCTCTGTTCCCATTCCGGGTTTTATCTTTCCGGTTTATCGGGAAAGCATTAAAAGAAAAGATTAAAAATTGCCGCAATGCATTTCATATGGGAGAATTTTGCACCCACCTGGCGCGAACTCAAGGTCATTTGGTATCATTTCTTCCACTGATACAATAGAACAGTTCTGTCTTCTGTGCAAATCAAGATCAATTAAGTTTTTCAGATTAAGTCAAGAAATGAACTACGGTAGTAAAGCAGATCTCGGAGAAGAGGCTTTTATGTAGCCTACGCGTCTATTTTTCCTTTTAATTATGATTATTTATTAGTACAAATTTCCGCCGCACTAAGGCGCTAGTATAGTTTTAGAACTACATAGGTGGTCTGAAAAGTTTCCGACATTTCCCATTTCTCGACATGTTTTCTGAAAAATCTGGGGTCGGAAACTTTTCAGACCCTCGTATATATAAAATCAATCTAATATCACATACCAGCCGATCTTTATTAAGCCTTAGAAATACTACATTTTGAGAGGAATGAAAAGAAAATTACATTCTCCATTTCACTCTGAAAATCACAAAATTTGGAGGATCATCTTCGTATCGGCATTCCCACACATATCTTCGAAGGCTTTCATATCTTCGTACAGATAGTAAAGTTACCGCTCATAATGTAGAAAATAGCTATTTGCGAAAAGAAACTCACACGGACGGAGTTTCGGAACATTGTTCGATGCATTTTTCGAAGCATTCATTTACTGAATGCAGCCAGGTATTTTAAAAACAACACCCTGGCCTTAATAAGCGGATTGCTTGATGCCTTACGTCTATCCTAGCTTTATCAGTAATAAGTAACAAAGTACGGATTCAATATTCAGCATTCTCTCTGATTTCCCAAAGGTGATTAATTCTTCATATAACCTTCATATGTAGTCGCAACTTCACATTTAGTCATCAAGGCGATGCTTCTACCGTTTAAATCTAGTTTCTGATATCTTTTAGCAAATTTTTAAGTACTAATGCGCAATTTCTGTAATCAATTCAATCTTGCGGCCAAAACCGATATTTGGATATTCTATGTAGTTGGCTTTGACTTATTAACTTCATACCCATTAGCAATTTGTTTTACACAGCAGTAACTAGAGGATTAGCCACCTTAGATACTACTACCAGCAAGATATTCTGCGAACGTTCAGATAGCTCACTATTTTCCAACAATTACTCGATCGATTTGAAGATTAATTTATGTTCCTAAAAATTAAAAATGAACTGATAACATAGTGCAGATAAAATGACAACTTTCACCATTCGATTATATCGAAATAGCTTTACTATAGCGATGGTCGTGATGCTATCTGTGCTATCTTCAGTCCGTACGGTCCGTACAGTCTTATTGTTAAAATGAACACAGTTCATCGAAGAGACTTAGTCATTACTATTAATGTACATGGATGTAAATGAATAGAACTAAGCTTGAGGAATTCGAAAGTATATATCGATGCCTTGAGTTCGGAAGTCGATAGACAGAATTCAGAGCGTATTTATCTTCAAAAACTAAAATCGTCATGTCAGGAGTTGGTGAGTTTCAATATAGACTCAAGTCGTTTTCTTTGCGCAGTTTATAATTAAAATTTATTAGACCATATTTATATGTATGTGTTTGCGTCAATTCATTCCTAATATATTTTTCAGTCCCAGAGGATCATGAATTTATAGTCCCTAAACGAGCTGTAATGTCGCCGGCGGATATGCAGGCATGGCATAATTCGGAAGCTTATTGCGTGAGTAGTTAATGATTTATATTATTATTAAAATCAAGAAAAATCAAACATGTTTGTATAATCCTCCGAGGGCATTTTATTTCGAACATACGGCTGATAATGTTATCGAATCTATGCAATAATTTTGCTGTCATTAGAAAAGAATTCACGATAAGTACTTTTCATGATTGGTATATCTACTGTAAATGTTATATATCTAGGAGCAATGCCCCTTAGCTTTGTTCCTAGATATAATCCCATGTAACTGCCAGCAAATATACCTTGGTTGCTCAGAAATTGTTTTGCATTTAAAATTAATTTGAAACGACATTTTTGAGTATTCGGTCGTCTTGTCAGTTTGATACATTATGAAACATAAATTTCGAAATCCATAGAAATTTTTACGAAATCTGTAGATATAAATGCCTATAATTATGGTAAATTGAGTTCCTCTTTTAATTGTATAGCAAAATATCCTAAAACTCTGAAATGTAGTAGTCTTCAATTCGGCAGTTCCTAATTCTTTGAGGGTGAGGAAGAAACTAATATGTGGATGATAAAATTCGCGATAAACATTTAAATAACTTTAAAAATCAAATCGAAATCAAATGAATACATCAGAAATTTTTTTCATGTATGTTCCAGGTTCAAGGTTCTCAATAATTCTTGTGGAATGCATTCATTGCCATGTCCAAATTTCATTTTACTGTTTTCATCTATCTGACATACACAGTATAGATTTTGGAGCACAAAGGCATGCGACTTAGATTCATACATCTTAAACTTCACATTAAACCTGATATATTAAGACCTTTTAATACATTTAGATCCTCAAGAACCAATCATCAGGAAATGTTCTCATAAATAAAAAATCGAATCGACATTGTTCGATCAGTTGAGCATTCTTTTCAACAATGTATAGCTTTCTTCATCTGAGCCATGTTTTGTTGTATTTTTAGTATTGGTTAATTGAATAGTTCGCTAATAATGAATCCTTCTGCCTTGATTATCCGAGGATTTTCTGATTTCCCATCTTCTTGTCTAATAATTAATCTACAATGAACAACATGGATATTTTTCAAATTATTTATCAAAGTAAAAATATGAATCCAAAGTTACATGCTGATAGAATAAAAATTAGTGACTTAATGTTTGCTGGAGTAGTATTTTGTAACAAATTTAAGAAAGTACGATTATAGCAAACAGAATTGTGAATTTTCCAGCATTATACCACAAGGCTGATATCATCAGGAATTTTTACTCTCAAGTATTTAAAGAATTAAAAATGAAGTGGAAGAGATGTTAACAGTAAGATTAATAAGACAAGGTTTACTTAATCTTATGAAGCAACGTCTTCTATTAGTGAAATCAAACAAAACTTGAGTGATTCTAGAAAATATAATTTCTTGAAAACACTACTAGTTTTGAGGATATTATCATCAGGCAAATAGAACATAAGAGAAAATCAGAAAATTACTGATCATTAAAAGTCATCTACAATTGCATTTCCCTCCCTTCCTTGTTTTGGCAACCTTAGTTTAAATATTTTCTCAGCAAACCACTAAAAAAATAACATTTGATGTGATAGTTATGCGTTGTGTACTAAGCATGCAATAAATTCATAAAGTGACATATAATTAAAAATCCGATGGAGTTGGAAGCAACCCTTGGT
This sequence comes from Pachydiplax longipennis, assembly GCA_036926295.1. NCBI lineage: Eukaryota > Metazoa > Arthropoda > Insecta > Odonata > Libellulidae > Pachydiplax > Pachydiplax longipennis. Next base: position 1,896,716 of record JAVFKF010000024.1, on the reverse strand, counting down.
TAAATTATAATTTTTAATAATATGTCTATTTCCCACTTATATTTTCAATATTCCAATAAAACTTAGTGTTGCTTTTGGTGAATTTTTTCCAAAGCTATGAAAGGGTTTGCTTTTAGTTTAAAATCCACTTTAAAATTCATATTGCCCAAAAATAGACATCACATTAACGGAATCAAATCTAATGCCATAAGGAAGGTAGGGCCTTAAATGGATGCAATTTATGTTTAAAATACTTTGAGAAGCGGGCATTTGAATGAGAGCCAAATTCTGCACTTTTTTGCTAACTTTGTCAGGCTGTGATTTTGTTATTATTTGGGCTATTTATCCAGCAAATTGTCCTTATCAATGTACCGAAGAAAATCCGAATGTCATGTTTTTACAGTTTGGTATGGTCAATGAGAGTATTATGGTTTAATTATAAATTAATTTACAGATAATAGATTATTTGGATTTTAATCAACTGCTGTGAGGAAGAAAGGATATGAATTACTAGGATGATAAGAATTGCAATTTCCTCATTAGTAACCGTAATTTACTGATAAATGTTTCTATTTTGATAACTACAGAATTATAAATGCTCATAGTACAGGTGAGAAATCTGTATAATTCCTCACGTTTTTGGTAAAAATGAATTAAATTTTATTGTATGCATGCAAATCTCATGAGATATCATAAAGAATTATATTCCAGGAATACGTAGGGTTCATAATGGCAATGAATGAGGGTGTAGAAGGGAAAGCAATGAGCTCGGAGTGCATAGTAGGAGCATCCACCAAAGGAATGGTGGAAATGCTGGAAAGTTTGGATCGTCTGGTTGATGACACACCTCCGATTGAACAACCCACAAGATTTGGCAATCACGCCTTCCGCAAGTGGCATGCACATGTCAAGGAGGTACTTCTGTCTTCTTATCTACAAAGATATCATTAATTTTGCTATCCTTTGAATAGTATATTAATCAATTTATGAACATTTTGGAATGCCATGATATAGTTTAGAATAAATCCAAAGACATTCATAAGTTCCACTGGACTTGTAACTCTTATTTAGTGAGTTCAAGTTTTGTAAAATGTAGTGTTTCTCTCTTAAATATTTTTTTATTGATCTTTTCCTTGTACTATTCTTTTAGTTTACCTTGTCATACTAATTCTTTCCTGTAATTTATATCCAATGTCTCTATTCATCTGTATTTTTTGCAATTTGCATTTATATTGTTGTTGATCTACATGTTGCTTGTCATCTTGTATCCTTTTCTTTTTTCCAATATTTTCTTTTTCATAAAGTAATGCATTTATAGTTTTATTAGCAATGTAAATGCTTTGTTCATGCTGACTCTCAGATGCCTTAAGCTTTAAACTTTAGTTTCTCTATTTACAGCTTTTGCTGCAAGGTTCTTACAGGTGTTTACCTGCTGTGAAAAATATATATTTTCTTTAGCACCAACTTGATCTCAATAAAGTGAAATGATACTAAGTCTCTGAAAATTCCACCTTATGTATGTGATTAGCAGAGGGAATATGTGAAAGGGATTTAATTATGTGTGAAATAGAGTAACAAAGAGTGGAGTATAACATACAATGGGAAAGAAAATTTAGTTTGGATCCTCATTGTCTTAAATCAGTCTGATCTTCAATTTCAAATCCAAAAATATTTGATGCGGCATCAATTTTTCTAAAATTAATTTTTTGTAAACCAGTTTGATAAAAAAAATATTTGAGTTAATGGAATAATATATTAATTAAGTTAATATATTGAGTTAATAATAATGATATGATTGAGGTTCCAGGCCAAATAAGGAAGTATAATTAAGGAAAATAATTGCTTGTGTAGAAAGACATAATTTGTGCCTAATAGTAAGTGGTACGTTGATTTAATGGCTCTATTTTATGGTGTCATTGAATGATGCAAGATAACAGTATTTAGGATTATTTTGACTGTATGAATTAGGAAAATCTAAAGAACCGTCTCATAAATTATTTATGTATAAGAATTGATATAAGCCCCCTGTAGCCATATGGGTTTACAGAAGTGCTCTTATCCCAGTGGGGGCAAAGATGTTTATCCAGCATCAAAGAGAAGCTACCTAAATGAAGAGGTCTATAAAAAAAGCAATGAGAGTCGCTAATCCTACTAATTGATATATTTTTAGAATGCTGTTGAATTACTTGAGAAGGCTATCCCACACAAGTTTCATCGTGCTATTGCTGAGATGGCTGAGTATTTGGTGGAGTCTTTTGGAAATTCAACGCGCATTGATTATGGAACAGGACATGAAATGGCTTTTGCGATGCTCATATGTTGTCTTTTTAAGATCGGTGCTCTGGAGAGTGAAGAGAGACAAGCTGCCATCTTTAGGATATTCAATAGGTGAGGATATGTTCTCATTTTATTCATTGTCTGTTATCCTTCCAATTCATGCAATGATTCTCTTTAAATTACTTTTGCAAATTAATATTATTTTTATTCATGCAGGGGATAGAGTAACAGTCTGTTGGCAGTGTGTAATACAGTACTGTTATACGCTAGTAAAGTGATGCAATGAAATATTCAATACTAATTACTCAATACAACTCAATCCTGAAAATTTTTACTTGTAGATAAAATTTGTTGGGTCTAGTAAATTACGTTCTATGGAAATTACTAAATAATTTTTAAAGGTTACTTATAAGTTAAAAGCACTAAATAATTTTGAAAAGTATAACTCACCAACTCACAGCAGTGAAGTATTAGGATGCAAAGTCCTCCTTTCAACACAGCTGACTCTACTAAACTGTATTCCAATGCCTTTACCCAGTTAAGGGATCCAACCAGCATCTTAAGGGAGATGGTTGATATATATAACATTTTTGAAGAATGGTCTCCTTTTATACAAAGAAAGTGTGTTAAATTTGGTTAATTTTCACCCTTTAATGAAAGACTTATACCAGATATACAATTAGAGAAGAATAAGGAATTTGTTTGACTTCAGTGGTGAGAGGGAGATATCTCCAAAACTACGCTCACAGGACTTTCTGCTATATTTTACAACTTGAGATTGAAGCAAAAGGAAACACCAAATATTTAATCTAACATTCTGCTTTGATGTGATGAAGAAGACCTCGCGCAATGTTTGAGTGGAATGAAGATTGTCCTGCTTTGCAATATCTTTATTTTATTCTTACAAAATTACTCTTTCCAAAATAGGAGAGGAACCATTCTAGTGACAAGGGAAAGTATTAGAAGATGTATCTAAACATATTTACTCTATCGAATCGCTAAAGTGGGTTGCAGTTCACCTTGGAATGGGAAATATGAGCATCTTAAGCAGATAGTGGACTGTCTTCAACAGTATTTTTAGCATGCGTATTGTATGTAAGAGGCTGGGAGTGTTAAGTAGGAGCATCCTGAACAGATTTTATGGTATACACGTTCACTTAAAGCTAACTTACTGAATAAAAATTTACGTATTTATTTCTTTATCTGGTGGGCTCCTGGATGTGGGCAGTGCCTTCAATGGGTGTGGTCCTGGGTTCGATTCCTGGTGAAGGCCCAAGTGCAAAATGACCTCTGCTGTCAAAATACTTTTCACAATACTACTTTCTTCATCTGCTGCATTGATGGGCACTCACCATTGATCTTAACACTAATAAAAACTCCAAAAGTGATAGTGAAAATATAAATCTTATAATTGGCATTAAAATAATATTGGAACTGTATAGCCATTTATGAGTAGATTAATCTCCGCTAAGGCCTCCTAATTGATGTCATTCAAGGCATATTTGAGAGGAGAAAACGTTTCTCTCCTCGTTCTACCTTTTATGGTAGTCCCTATATCATCCCTTGCTATCTTGTCTCAATCATTGCTTGATAATACTTTCTCAAGTCACATTTTTTCTTATCTGATTGCTCACTTTGGGAATGGAAGCATTATTACGAAATGAGCAGCATCTCTCTGTATTTTCTTACCTGAATGCCAGTATGTCCACCAGTATTATTTGGTTCGTTTGTTTAGTATGTGAAATATTGGGAGTGTTGTCCTTTAGAGCATTCCACATTTAGTTGACAGTATTGTCCTTACGACAGATGCTGTTGCCAAACTTACTCTCTGTCTACTTGCCAATTAATATCTTAATGATATCTTTAATGTTCTCATTTACAAAGGTGACAAAAACGATTTTATTAGTATTTCCTCACAATACATTCATACTGATCATATTTGCACATATGATATAATACATATTTATTTACAGTTATGAATTTTTGGCTGGAAATAAATATCTCATTAAACTAAAAATCCTTTTTTGCAGGGCAAAAAGCCAAGCTCATCAAAAGTAAATCAAGTATATCGCATAATTATATGGTTGTGTAACCATTTTAGTTTCTCGTCGTGCAATTCACACACCTCAGTATGCTTCTTTCCTTCTTCAGTAATGTTTTGACTTCCTTTAGCAGCCGCTTCGCAGAATTCGATAGCACCGAGAGACTTGCTGAAATGGGTAAAAACGTAAACTGTTTGCTTCACAGCTTTCCCCTTTCAGCCTTCTCTTTGGACTCGATAATCGCACAAATTTAAAAATAAACCACTTGGGAATAATATTCACTGCACCGTTCGATAAGTTACGACGCCACTCCACTTCTATACTCCGAGAATCCGAAGAAAAACTAAATACGAGCTCTAATCCCAAAATTGAAGAGCCCCAACGTCGTCCTTCTCACAAACTATCCTATGAAGCTGCATGAGATGAAGCGTTACATATTCCAAGCACGCGAATGCTGTATTAAACAACTGAAAATTGTTAGGAATTTTAAAGAATATTCGGAGCTTTAATGAATGCATATGATATGATAAATTCGATCCATATCAATAACTGAAATAACCAGCTTTCTTACTATGCTCCTAAGTTATGACCCTTCAAAAAATCCATGTTTGCCGTATTTCGCGAAAATTACGAGAGTTGGAGAATTAATAACTAAACAAAAGTTGTCTCTGGGCTGCATCATTGCCTGTAAGGGTGGCTTGATTAAAGTGTTCACATTTTTAAACCTAAAGAGATTTCGATTCACCATGATATTCCTCCTATCTACGGGCAGTACTGTGAAATTGTGGAAAAAATCAACAAACTGAAAAATTCATAAATCCCTTTGTTATCAAGACAAAGTCCTCATTCCTTTACAAAAAAATTTATTTACACTTTTCTTCAAATTTCATACGTAGAATGTTACTGAGTATATCTTACAGAACGAGATTTAGCTGGCGATGGATTTTCGGCTTGCATAATTCGAGAATTTCGGTTTAAAGAATCTTACACATTTAATAAGAGTCGTTCAAACGAAGTAATATAAAAATGGAAATTTACTGATACAGAAAGTAAGGTATGAAGATATTTCTGCGTTAATATTGTGTCGAATGAAGGAACGCTTTGCTCACAGCAGCGTGATAAAGATAAGAAGTTCAGTTCGTCTTTCTACGCGAAAATGTGGAGAAATAATTTGTATAACTTTGTTCTAAATATTGAGAAATGAATTCCACTACACCATGCATCCTTTACTTCTCTATCAGCTAAGAATTTTTAATCAATAAAGCGATTTTCCGCAACGTTTGACAACATCGCGCCTTGCTCTTTACGGGGAAACGATTCTCCGTAAGAACGCAGTACTGTCAACTGAACGTGGAACGGATAATAGAAAACAAATACATTAGAAGTCTGTTTTAATGAGGGCCGACAAGAATTGGAAAAGTACTCGTTATGAAGCATACTCATTAATAATAAATGTCGATCCTCTTGAATCCAAGGGCAGTTAGTGTGGTAGAATGGAACTATAGCATTTTTTATTTTTACTCAAATGCTTCAGAATGCGTAAAAATGTTCGTTCACGTCAAAATATCATTTAATTGATTCATAAACCATAAATAAAAAGCGTCCTATAATATAAAATGTGGAATCTGATTCCACACTGCTTATAACTCCTGTATTCCTACCGATCTTGGATCAGACAATTTACTGCAAAATTTTGTATGAAAACAAATTTCACTGGTGGATGGGAACTCAATCACTGGCCAAAAAGAGAATCAAAGCTCCCTTCAGCATTTACTGTCTGTCTTTCACATCAATTGACGGATATATATCCTGCAAGGCAAATATAGGATCTCGTTATATCTATACTTCAGATATAACCACTCATTGTAATGGACGTAGCTTTCTGTCGTTTTTGTTGTAAGACAGACCAATAAATAACTTGCTATAGCGCAACTCTTGTAACATGCCATACTCATTGTAATGAACTTCTAGTGTACACATCCATCTCTTACTGGTTTTAGAAATTTGCCTATTACTTTTTCGCTTCGAATTAATAAACTTTTTTTAAAAGTAGGCAAGAAATTGGATTTAGTGAACTACTTCCAGCTTGATTCTTGCGTTGGGAGATCTTAAGGGTGTATGCCAATGGAGAGACTCTCCTGGATTGCCAGACTATTTTTTATTTCCCCTGGGATAACACTAGGATCATATTTTGCTAAAAAAAATCAGCTAATTCTAAAATATTCTTCTTTTTTATCGTATTAGTTGCTAAGGAATCCATCAACTTCAACCTCTTCTAGTTGCTTTTTGTTGATTTTCACTCAAATTTAACTCCGTTTTGGGACCATACTCATCTCATACTTCCTCCACAAATAACACAGTTTGAGTTTTATGGAAATGGTTGGCAAGGAAAGCAGTTTCCTTCAAAGGAATGATCAACATTTTTCCTTGAAAAAGCATAGAAAATCTCTCAGATACAGGTGTTAATCATCTTTTCGTAGTTTTCTTTTTGAGAAAGATTATCTATAATTTTTCTTCATCATGCAGTTCATCAGGGATCTTGGCACCCTCCACAAGTTATGGCAGTGAAAGGTTTAATTATTGAGTAGAAAAGATCCCATTGCAAATTCATCCTGCATTGGATGGATCTCTTAGATAAAAAATTTTCCTTGTCAATTTATCTATCCTTCATTGAGCCTTATATTTTCATTCATGTCTGCAAAGTGGTCAGTTTCCCAGCTGTTGTAGTGTGCAGTCCTCCAATACTTATAAATGCCTCTCGAACATTTAGGTTTATTTACTTCTCATGCATTTCTTACAGAAGATTTTCAGTGGGCACTGAATTCAGGAAAAGAATCAACACATTTTACATAAATGTCATTCGTCCAATGATTAGCAGACATTTACAGATGCATTTTTAAAGAAATTTTGCATGGTTAACCAAATAGGAGTGTGCATAGTGTCTCAATGTATTTATTTATTTATTATTATGGATACAGATATGCTTTATGCTCAGTGGTAGAGGGAAAAATAGAAAAATCCCTCATTAATATTCACCTTCCTTTGTCATTCAGTGAATATCAACATTCATTAGAATATTTCCACAAATATATCAAATTCATGAATAAAATTTCTACATTTTACCTAGTAAAACAATTTCTTATTCATAAAAACATTTTTCAATGTATTTTTGAAAAGATTTAAAACTTGTTGAAGTAAATTGTTCCATTTCGCAATGCCGCAGTTGAGAAATGAAATGTCTGTTAGAGTGTAGAAACTTTATATTTTCCCCCGAGATAATATCTTTCCTTTATTAAACATATTTTCTAATAAAATCATGGACACCATAGGTGGTTTTAATTGCAAAAAAAGTTAGCTTTTTAGGAGTTATTTCTAATTTTAAATATGTATAACGGTTTTGAGGTAATGAATGAGAGTGGGAACATTGAATTTCAGATATCTAGAGTTGGTTCGGAAGCTGCAGCTCGTGTATCGCATGGAGCCAGCTGGAAGTCACGGTGTTTGGAGTCTAGATGACTATCAATTCCTGCCATTCATTTGGGGAAGCTCTCAATTAATTGGTAAGTTTTTCTTAGTTCACTTTTTTATTTAATAACGGATATTCCAATATCAATACCCAAACTTATATTATATTATGGCAATATTTTAGTTGCTTAAAACAATTCTTTTCGCGAAAACTAAATGTCAGTAGCTGACATTTCCTACAACTTATTAGTGTCTCAAAAAATCACTTAGAATTATTGCTGGAAAAATTAATAATTACTAGCGGAATCGCCCATTGATTCTCAACAGGGAAAATAGATGCAGGATTTAATTAGTAAAGCTATTTGTGTAGAAGGGCCATTCCACGGGAAATCGGACAGAAATTGACCTCTATTTTTTAAAATCGATGAAAATTTTTTAACTTGCGTACTTCTACGGTAAAACCTTTGTGTCAAGGTTTCAGCTCAGAAAAATTTTTTTGCAAAGTTATTAATATTTAAAATTTCGAAATTTTTGCAAAAAACGGCGAACAAGGTTCGTTTCTAAGGGCTATAACATTTTAATAAAACGTGTTACAGGAATTATGTTTTCCGTTTTGGTTAGCGATTAAATGTATCTTTGAAATGTTATCAATGAAAGTTTCACTTATTGTTTATAAATTTTTTAAATTAGCAACAAATTATTTAACGCAACGTTTTACCGCAATAGCCCCCAAGGAGCGGATTTTAAAATACACCATCAAATTTATCACTCTTTTTCCTGTAGAAAAACATTTTTTTCTAAGTGGGACAGCAACAAGAACACATGGAAAAAATTAGATACATTGAGCGGTGGAAGTCCTATGAAATGATGACGTATATGAGTACATAACCTCCTATGTTCACCTCTTTTTTTCTATTATAATCAATTTCGGTACTATCCTTTCAACATTCTGGTCATAACTTGCAATGGATCTTAGGTTTTTTTAGTATATCTTCAACATCTTTATTGATGGAAAATTTTCAGTTTTAGTACATGTAAAATTGCGAAACTTTCTAGGCTAGAAATTTAACTCTGACTTTTCTTCACATGTACTTTTTAATTAATTGTGAATTACACTGAAATTTTGAAAATGCTGAAAATGTGCATAGTATTATTTAAATAATAAATAATATCTTTTTGGTGAAATAAACTATGAAAATTAGTATAAAAATTATTACCAGCTCCAAATATTTTCGCTTTTTAGTGCTCCACAGATAGAATAATCTGGAAAATTCAATCCTTCTTTCCGATTATTGTACCCTTATAACATTTCGACCTTGTAATGCTGCGAGAAACACATAATAAATTATTTTATTTAAATCATATTTTCTTGAAATTAATTTTCCTTTCATAGGAGATTTATCGCAGTAAATAACTTAGAGTATAATCATGCATGGCTGAAATATTGTTAACATTGGTGAAATTTCTATTTCTCCGTTTAATGAATATCTTCAATAACAATTGATATTATCTTCCTTATATTCGTTCAATTATTAACGCCTGAGAAGGAGACGCGCTCAATTGGGATGCGCTCAATCGTCACACGCTCAGTTGTCGGGTCATGAATACCTACATAAATAATAACTACATAAATTTGTCAAACATAATAAAACAATTATAAAGAACGCACTTACAGTATTTTGTATGAGCGTATGAGTTATTCAGTGATACTTAAATAGAAGAAAATGGATGTAAAACAGCTGATTTCTCCTAAATGCTTCCTGGCAAGGTATAGCTAGTTCCAAAAAAAACTTACCTCCTAAGCCGCAACCCGCATAACAGACATGAAGCTCGATGAGAGCGAGTCTAGAGTTTTCCACGCATTCTATTGGCTCTTGGAAGGAGGAGCATTCTGACGGCGCCTTTTTAAACCGTTGTGAAATGCATTGTACGTATTTGTACCGTCTTTATTAGCACGAAATCTAGTTTAAATTTAGTGTTACTTTTTACTATGTCAGCAGCATAGTATTAAAAGTTGAATAAAAATCAGATCTCCTTATTTCGGCCTGAAATTTCTGCGTAATTCACCATTTTCTGGAGGCATCGGGTAAACTTACTTTGGCTGCTTCAATTATCCAATAAAAAATTATGTCATTGCAAGATTGAAAAGGATTATATTATTATGCTCTTTACGCCTACAGGAGGAACTTTTAAATTTATTTAGAGGAAATTCACGACTATGACTCAAATAGAAACATGAACAAAAACTCTGAAGGAGATAAAGAATTCTTAGGAATATGAACACAATCAACTGTATTTCAACTAATTTATGTTGCAGAAAAATGCTATCGAAAAGGGGAGCATGAAAAAACTGCGAAACCTACTAATGAAAGCAAAGATGAAAAGAAACTTTATCAGAAAAGAATCATTTTAAGTCAACCTGGTAATGAGCTCTGAAAATTAGACCCAAAACATATTACAATAAAGTAAACCAAGTAAATTACGATCAACTACATCAGATAATTACATCAAATATTATAAAAATTTTAAATACCACGAAATCATATGATAGAAAGTAAGATATTAATTGCTGTGCTATCATCATTTTCTAAGGCAATTGTTTAAAATTCAACTTGCTAATTTAGTATTTTATAAAATAACATAGATATTAGAATAGTAGCACTCTTAATTTAAATACTGAGGACTACAATTTTTTTTCATGTATCGAATAAAAAATTAATTTACGACGAAATTAACGCTAGCATCTCGTAACACTTTTCCGAAAATATTGTTCATTGCCAATCCCAGAAAAACTATCCCTTTATTTAAATCAAGTTCATGTTCCTTGCAAAATTATGCTATCCCAACTTTTATCTGATGCTAAATCTCTTTCTTGCCCCGTGGTGCAAATTTTGACTCGAATTCTTTGCAGTTGAATTATTCTGCAATACAGAGAAGTATAAAATTTGCTTGATACTACAATTAACAGAGCATTAGGTATTTCAGAATATATTCATCAACATGCCATTTTGTTCTTACTTCCATCAGGCATTCGTGATGACGGTATCAGATGAAGCATTATGATTTTGAAATGAGATTTGGCTATTTCTGACAAATTCGCATCTGAGGTTTTACTAAGTCTTTCAAAGAGAGGGGAGGCCCTCCTCCCTGGCCCTAGGAGTATCCCCTATTAATTCCTTTGTTGTTTCTTTTTCTTTTGTTTCGTCCATCGAAAGGTATTGTCTATTTTCTCAAAGGAACCATAAAACGGCTGATGGGTGAAGGTGAACTCCGCTCTGAGAAGAAAAAAACCCCCTTTTCGGCATATTGTGGATGGTCGTATGTATCCGGGGTAGCGAATTTGAAAGCGCTAATGAGGATTCCTGACCGCACCCCTGCTGAGCAGGTATCTAAGGTTAGGGTATGGTGGCGGCGACCGATCACAAGTAAGGTGGGAAATGGTGGATCCACGATTTGTAATCTTCGCCGCGGGTATTCCCTTAGGGAATGAAGATATTCAACTCTATTTTTGAGGTAGACGACCTTTCAGGACTTCTTGCAAGGAATAAGGTTAATGATGGTTAAGAAACAACAGTTAGTATGGAAAATCAGAACCTTAAGACTGATTTGCATATTGCAGATAAATTCCAGGTTTTTGTATACTTGCATATTGCAGGTTTACACGTTAACATCTGGTTTATTTACATTTACATTAATACTCCGCGAGCCGCCATATGACGTATGTCAGGGGGAGTGAAAATACCCACAGCACGATTTCCATTGTTATACTGAAATGATTTTCAGAACTATGCGCTAGACGTTTAATAAGGCTAATGATCAATGATCGCTGCTTCGGTTTCTGAATGCCTCAGGTAAACTATATAACCCGAATTGTTTGAATGGTGCATAATATGTATAATAATTAAAAGAAAAATCACCGTCAATAATTATGATTGATGGAAAAAAGGTGTCATGGAAGAATACGTTAAAAAATTAGTATCTCTATATTCTGCTTTTTAAGTGAATGGCATAAACTGTATTAGCTTATTCTAAATAACTAATTCAACAACAAAAACGAAAAAATAAGTAATGCTGCCTATCGTCAATTTATATAAATCAAGCTCCTCGTCAATGATTGTTCTTTTATACATATTGTTTTTTATGCTTTATTTTGTCTCTATATTGAGCTAAAAATTTCGTAGTTTGAAATAACTTGAGAAAAGAACAATGAACGAGAGAAATGCCATCTAATATTTATTCCTTACTCTTACGAGAACCAAATCGTTTAACTTCTCTTACAACATCTATGATACAAAGTTGATAGAGCGTTGAAGATTATCTTACTAGATCGACTAAAGTTTCTATTATAATGTCACTAAAATATGAATTGTAACGTAAATACGGAATTGTAGACACTCCGCGTATTCAATGTCCCAGAAACTTGAAGTTTATTCGCCGATTACCGATAAATTATATCTCTAAAGTTATTTAGAAGAAACCATTGTCTTGCATAGATAGTAATACTAATGTTAGCAATTTCTATCGGTTTGAAAAGACCTCGAAATCTCTTTCCAAAATAAATTGCTGATAAGAAGGTGGTTTAGGTGAACTACTCGAACTTTCTTATAGAATTAAGAGAAGGTTGCTATAAAACATTGAACATCGCTATAGTATATAATTTCGGAGATCCTGGGAATAAACTGATGCATCAGAAGGAAATTTCTGAAAGTATGATAAGCCATCGACGTTATATCCTGTATATTTGAACGTTAACCATGTTTGACTAAAATGTTACTTAAATTGGATAAATGAGTAGTTTCTCTGGATGCTGTCATAAACGGAAAAAATATATGTTGGATGAGAAAATTGAGGTGAATGCGTTATACTTTTAAAAGAGGTCATTGCTCCTACTCAAAGTAACCAATTGGTCGACGAGGACTGCAAGAAATGCCATTACCTATTGTGATGTATCAAAAAATCTGGAATTAACATACCTCTTACACTTTCGGTTGTTAAATTCATTTGAGTGTATGTATTACTGTTGCCGTTGCTTCTCGCTTCCCTATCTCTTTCAAAACAGTCCCCCTCTTGAAATCCTGGTGAATTCATTGCTTTATTCACTTCTTCCAATCACTCCTGTACCTTGCTTTTCAAATTTGTCATGGAATGTGGAGAGATTAAAAGTTTCTCATAGCCAATACATTTTAAATACGAAGGAATATTTTCAATATCACCAAGCAATAAATATGTAGATAGACTAGCCATACCAAACCCCCACCCATTCATCTCAATCATTAAAATTCCGTCGAAAAATATGAGAGTTACGCAGGGCCAGCCATCAACCGAGGGGACCAAAATTTCAACATGAGCCTCATATGCACTTCCCCATGTGATATTACAGGGTTGGAATTACAGGTAAAAAGGCCCTGGGAAAAACTATTTCACCAAGTCCCTATTATTTTGCGTATTTTTAACGTTTTCTACATTATAATAATTGTAAACGTTATAATAAAAAATTGAAATATAAATAATGTAGATAGTTTTGTATACATTCAAAATTAATTGAAAATTTTACATTCATAGCTAACAGTAGCATTCAATGAGCATTATGACCAAACCTCATTCGCACTATCTTTTTGCGTATTTTAGAACTTTTAAAGGTGATAAATATAGCGAGAAGAATGTTTAAGAACGTAATGGTTTGTGACTGCAACCATTTCAAGAGGAATCCACAGGAGAAATCAAGTTTATTTGATTCACACTTCCATGACACCGAAAAAAATTAATTAATTAATTCAAAATTAATGTGAAAGATGGTAGTCTCATATCCGTCGTCTTTATTCATTGAGGAAAATCGATCCTAGAACATTTTCTCTCATTTGATTTGGACGGCATAGTAAAAATTCCAACTGCATAGATGATAAAATTTACTGATTTTTTACCGATCGAATTTTAATTTCAATGCTTATCAAATGAAACAAAATTTATCTAAAATACACAGAGAATGCCTCAAGACTTCATACTATATATTTACTTATTGTTTTTTAATGTAGTATATTAATGTAATAGCCTAGATATGGCCATGAGTGTGCCTTACTTTACTTGTGTAGATTGCATTCACACAGGCTGTGATAAAACTGGTGATCGATATGGACTCCTTACGTATATAATTTTAAAAGCAAATAACTGCTCTCTTGAATGTATAATATTACCTACCATTATATTATATAATATAACCCATTATAACCGCAGAGTTTTGCAAGCGAAGGCGTCAAATACGAGGTCTATATCTTTTTGGTCCGACACTGTTTCAAACTGCGCGGAAATTTTCTTTCTGCCATCTCAGTCCTAAACATAAGCTCAGAGCGGCTCAGAGGCAGGGTTTGCGAAAATTTCCTTCGTCTTGCTCGTGCCTTTCGTCTCAGACTCGAATTTGGGAATTGAAATTGGGGAATATTAACTAAGGAATAATTTATGTTTTTTTATATACACTTGATTATTTTATCCTCCTTTTCCAGAATAAATGGATTGTCAGTCTATAAAAAAACTTATATTTATTATTCATATACTTCGTCCAACATCATGAAGAAACTACGTAAATATTATGGAACGATACATTCCTCATTTGCGCATGATCTTCGTACTGTTCTATCAGAAATTATTTATTTATAAGTATGCTGCAAGTAGAATTACTTCTGGTGGCAGACCCTATCTATAAGAAACATAATTAAAACCCCAAATCCCTACACCAGACGTTACACAGGTAAATATTCCACAATTAACCTCACTACCCACACAGTACAGTATTCAAACACCAAAACACTACATCAAGACTCAATTTATATTGAATGAAAACAACTGAATCAATACCCCCTTACGGTATTTCGTATGTGTGTGTTTACGTTCATTGATACTCCGACAGGAGAAAACACGGCACACTACAATGAATTCTAGAATGTGCTTCCATAATTAAAAAATAAAACGACTAACTTTATCGCTGGATTCTTCAAGGACATTGCTAAAATTTGGTGTAGGAACAAAAAGTAAGAATCCAAAGCAATGGGTTATCAAATTATTTCGTAGGTGTGTCTTATGTATTTGATGATTCTTCCGCAAGAGAAAACGGAGTTCAAAAGCATTTATTATATAATTCATAATACCCAGAACTCAATGAAATTAATGAACAACCCAAAAATAGTCGCAATTATTAACCTATGCAGTTATTGTTTGTATTCAATAGCTCAGGCATGAGAAACCACACAGTGGATCCACTGAAATACTCTTTCTGATTTGCAAATAGCATCTGAGGAACAAAATCGCTGTTATTTCTCAGCTTAGGTTGAGGAATATCAACTAAGTAACGAAAACAATACACAGTCCAAAAAGTTAATGTGTGGTATTACGGTAATTCATATTTGTGTGTTTGCATTCGTTGATTCTTCAAAAGGGGACGCACGTAGCAATGTACCTTCGAATATTCTTCCATAATTAAAAACGTCAACCAAGTAACAATATAGCTGATTTCATTAAAGATAATAGCTATTATTTGGTGTAGGAACCAAAGGTAAACACCAAAGCAATGTTTTATAAAATAAAACAATGCACACTTACTGACTTTTGTAGTTGAGTTTTTATGTATTTGATGATTCTTCCGCAAGGGAAAATGGAATTCAAATGATATTTACTGAATGATTAAAAATACCCAGACCACTACGAAAATCAATATAAAATCAATAAATCCATTGAACAATATGCAGTTTGTGAGAATCACACAAACGCACTGCTTTAAAATCTCTGCTATAATACCATAATATTTGGAATCAGAAACTTTACAGACTACCCTCGTATATAAGATTAATTATTGGCTCATCATCAGGCGTTATTGTTGTAGCAATGTTTCTAATTTACATTTATGTTGGCAGAAATTAAGTAGGAAAAATAAAATAGGTATTTGAAATTTAAAGTACAGAGTGGAAGAAAAAAGAAATAATTTTCATTTGAGAGAAATGAAAACTGGTTGAAATGGGTTAGTTGACTAGATGGTGCTTATATGACTACTTTACACTTGTTATATACTGCAGTAGCTTGCATACTATGATATTGGATTTTCAAGCCAAAATGCCTGACCATTATAGTTTTGGCCATTTATACTTTGTCTGCAATTCTCGTTGATTGCAATCCAAGGCCAATTGAGGGCATCAAGTGGTAAGAGGATTTTAGCTAGATTTCACCTAGGTGAGTTTTTGCAAAACATTTTCCATGATTCGTTTCAGTAATTTTGAAACAAAATCCAGGTACTTTCTATTTTGCATTGTATTTCTCAATCAAATGCATATGATAAGAAATTGCATCTGCTTTACAAAAAATCTTTGAAAACTGCAGAAGTCAAAAACAAGATTTTGAAAAAAATGTGCAAAAATGTAATGTTTGGATATGAAAGGAAGATTAGATAAGGTTATATAGACTAGCAAATCTATCACAGCCATGCGCATATTCATGCATTCATAAATTTAAACATTCATTAACCTGATGTCAGCAACTTCCACATTAATTAACATATGTGAAGTTCATTTTACATGTTATTAAAGACTATTTTTTCTTTCAAGTTGATATAAATCATCTTCCAAAACGGGTGGAAGTACTGCCATGGTATAGAAAATCTAACAAATGGTTATTTCATCAGCTAATAATAATAATAGTAATTTTATTGCTCCAAAGACTCACAAATATGTATAGGACAAGTCAAGTCATTCTCTAAAACAAACATCTAAATACTCCTAGACAGAGTAAAAATATTTAAATAATTAAACACATTTTGCTCAAATTTCTGATTTCTTTTATTTGGCTACAAAAATTGTATAAGATATTGTTTCCTTGAATGGCAAGTATCTCTTGTTATTTCATACTCATTGAGGTCATCTTAATGAATAATTAATCTTGATTTGTTTTTTAAAAATTTTTAGATTTTGGAAAATAGGCTTTCAAGTTTCTCTATATTCTTCTTTTGGATTTTGTTGAGGAACACTACAGTATTCTGTAGTTGGAGTAAAAATAGCCAAAATACATGTTCAGTAAAATATTGTTTATGATTTGAAATCATTTGATTAGCATAGCTTAATAGCACTGTGTCTGTGCTTATTTTCTTTTAACATTGCTGTTGCATTCTAAATACCATTTATTATTGAGTATAGGTAATTCACCAAACCAAAATTTCAAATGAAAAAAATGATTCTATATATTCAAAAGACTGCAAAAAAGTAATCTTGAAATTATTACTGAGTTACAGTTACACATTAAAGATGTGGAATGTTATCTCTTGCAGCCCTTATTACTTGAGAATCTATATTTAAGAAGAAACTGAAAATTATATTTAAAAATTATAAGCGAGTATTAATATTTAATAAATTTAATTTAATAATATATTGAAAGGAGGAAACATAACTGAGATCTCTCTTTGGGAAAATTAACTCAAGGGATGAAGATGACCCTTTGCTGTAAAACCAGACGGATCCCAAACTGTATGGATAAATTGTCTATCCAGGCTAAAACAGCCTTTTAAATAGAGGAAGAACCTGAGCTTGATTCCTATCAGAATGCTTGTCTTTTGATACAAAAGAAGAAATTGGAATAATGTTTCTGTTTGTCATATTGGGTTCATATTGTCCTGATTCGTTGCTTCCATCTGTATCTCTTCAAATGAATTGATTATCTTACTTCTGATATGATTCAGTTTTATCTCTTTTAATTATAAGTCAAAATCAACTAGATCAATTGTCAGCAAAGATGACCTAAAAAAAAGGTTTAAATTGGAAAAGTATGGATAACTTTCTTGGAGCTGGTCTCTGAGAAATAACTCGGTCACAAATGGCTTTTTTATCAGAATTTGAGCTGTTTAAACACATTGATTATGATGAAAAAATTTAGTAAATAAAATGGTTTACAAATGAAATGAGTTCTTTTTGAAATCTATAAAAGTGTTAATGATTCTTTTCTAGCCCATCCTCGAATCGAGCCACGTTCTTTTCTTCAAGAGGACATCATACAGAATTATCACAAAGATTACATGTTTATATCATGTATTGACTTTATTGGAAAGGCAAGTTTCTTTATATTCTCTATCACATGAAAACCTAGGCTAAGATGAAAATTTGTGTTAACAATATGCTATAAATTACTGTATAGGAAGCTATGCTGTGTAATACACTCTTATCTCTACCACATGAATCGTATGGCATCACTTAAACCACTCTGCTACCAGATTATGGCACAGTCTCTATTGCAACACAGCCAATTGGTTGCATCATTCGGTAGACCAAAATATGTGTTGGCTCTCTTTGTTTCTACAATGACTAATTTTGTGAGAATAAAGTGAAGATATCGCAAAGTAAATCAATTTAGATCACTCTGTCGGAGCCAATATAAACTCTGAGATAGAGTGAAATCTTTTTTATCACATTTTTCCCAGGAAAAAATAGATTAAAAAGTTTCCTTTTGTCTTAAGAAGTAAGCATATTGGAAAAACCAGAAAAGGAGTGTTTTGCTCTCAGGAAGATCACCAATTTCATTGAAAAATTTTATTCCTCCTTAATTGTCTTTTATTCCTCCTTAATTGTCTTTTATTCCTCCTTAATTGTCTTTTATTCCTCCTTAATTGTCTGTCAAGAATTGATTCTTCACTGATGAACAATGAAGCTTTTTGTCTGAAAAGTAGGTTCACACTGATAACTAACTTTTTAATCTATTTTTTCCTGGGAAAAATGTGATAAAAAAGATTTCACTCTATCTCAGAGTTTATATTGGCTCCGACAGAGTGATCTAAATTGATTTACTTTGCGATATCTTCACTTTATTCTCACAAAATTAGTTATTCTCAAGGAACACTTGTAGAAAGAAAGAGAGCCAACACATATTTTGGTCTACCGAATGATGTTGGCTGAACAGGTTGCAAGTGGATGCCATGCAATTCATGTGGTTCAAAATACTGGCTCTTTGCTTATGGATGGAGAATTATTCTTTAATAGGCATGCTGTCTATAGCTGAGATGAATTAAACAAAGCAAACTGTCTCCATTTTAAGGTGTGAATCAGTTATTTTTGTAAAGAGCCACAAAAACCTTCCCTTTTGTTTTCCAACAGATGAAGTTATCACACTACCCGATTAGAAAGCCTGTGTTCCCTGTGTCGTAACTGGTTTTATTGTATTAAGTTTTCAGCAATAAGAGTTTTCTGAAAATGCAACTTTGCTAGTTGGATCCAGGATTTAATCAAGGGATGTATAGCACAATATCACTTTAAAGAATAAAGTAACTGTGTCTTTGCCAGACCATTGGGTCTCTTAAGACTGCAGAGAGCTGTATGGAAAAACCAATGTGTTCTTATTGAAAACTCAAAAGATAAGGTGATTGTGGTGATATTTTGTTTTATAAATGTGAATGAACAATAGAGATAATAGATAAGTAGCTATTGGTCATAATAGGTATGGCACTTATTAAAGTTAATCTTTTGTATTATTAGAAATTCCATCAGGAAAAATAATGACTATAGATCATATTCTTTGTAAGATATTCTAACTGGTTAAGTATCGAGGAACTTATTAGTGCTCCTATAAATTTACATCATAACATGATCTATTGTCTTAAATATTGTCAACTTACTGTTGTATTGTAAATATATTATAGCATTGTCATTTGTCATTAGTTGTATCAAACTTTCATAAACTAAGAAGATTTCTAGCATCAAATTAAAAATATAGTATTATATCTCTTAAAACATTACTTCGTCAAATATTTATTAAAAAGTCATGAAGTAAAATCACTGTAATAAGCTGTACTTGGTATTTAAGAGTTTAAATGAGCGCGCATTGTTTAGGTGAAGACAGGTCCATTTGCTGAGCATTCAAATCAGCTGTGGAACATCAGTGGGGTGTCTTCTTGGAGCAAAGTCAATGCAGGACTCATCAAGATGTACAAAGCTGAGGTGAGGGATAAAAGCTCATTTGCATTAACCCAAGCAAAAGAAAAGAATGTTAGTGTAGTAATCTATCCTTGACTCAGTCTTCCCTGGCATGTCCTTTTGCTAAAGAATTGTTATTTTTTGCTTTCATTGTCTATACTATCTAGGAGATTAACGTCTTTTATTTGGATAACATCTTATAAACAAAACTCTACTGTTAATATTGACATTTTTAGTCTGATACTAAAGAAAATCATTGAAATATGTTGAATTTTTTCTATGATAATAGTTGTAATAATAACTTTATTATTAACTGTGGATAGTTGCTGAAAAGTTGTGTATCATCAGCAAAACACAAGATTTTCATTCCCAGGGTAAAATTGAGAAATTATGCAGCAAATAATTTTTCATCAAAATGAAGGCAAGAAGGCACTTAGTTTACCATTTGCGATATGAATTTAAAAAAATTTATATCCCAGGTTCAATTTAATAGAATCAAAAGTCAATTCAAATTCTTCTCCATCATGCTTGTCTTACCAGATAACAATTGTTTTGTCAGGTACTGGCAAAATTCCCTGTTGTTCAGCATGTGCTATTTGGATCTCTCCTGCCAATGAAGCCTTCTTCACGACGCCCAATGAGAAGGCCCATGGGCCCTCCACCAACTTCCAATCATTGATCATTTCAAAACAAGCTGATTCCTGCTTGACATTAAGTGTTAGTCTATGTGAGTTTGTTCTGTATGCAAGTGGATTCTGTTGTTTCTCAGATTATCAGTTTCCCATTCCACCCCTTTGCAATTAATTCTTTTATTGCTCAAGTTATTTAAATAATGAATAAATCTTCTCCTCTCTGTAACATGAAAGATAGAAAATTAATTCATAAATATTCTTGTGAGTATATTTAATTTTATATTTTTAATGATGGATTGTGTAAATAATAAACCTTCTGGACATTACATGCTTTAAAGGATGCATCAGTCCCACAATTAATATTTTTACTCTGTAAATATCTGTTTTCCAACAATTGTCACTGAATGCCATATAGTCAGTGTATTTACACATTTACAAGCATTGATTTGCATGGAAAAATAAACACATTTTTCCTGTGAAACACTGTTGGTCATGAATCATTTAAGAATCAAGGTAATAAATAATAAAAATAATGAAAAATTTAAATTCAACTTGTACTTACTGTACATTCCTTTGAGAGCTGTAATATAAAATATTCAATTTTAGTTGTTTTAATTTTCTACAAATTTAACTTTGATTTTGTAAGTTATGTCTGCTATTCTATTATAATCGAGCTGTTGATTATATATGTATTTTTTTATTTACAAATACTTGGTGGGTCTTGAGGTTAATATTGAAGGAATGGTGCATAGGGAGAGATGAAAATTGGCTGCAAATCAACACAAAATTTCATTTGCCCAGAATTAGTTGCTTATAAGTATTTAAATATTATCAGGGAAGTAAATCTTTATCACTTTTATGGTATTGTTACTGAGAAAATTTTCTGTTACAAAGTTTACTTTGAAATGAAATTGGGTTGAGTCTTGACATTGATCGTTAAATTGAGAGAGGTGCTTACTAAAATAAAAAGAAGCTAATTAAGTGGGTTTTTGTGTAGCAATGGTACTTCCTATAATGAATGGATGGAACTAACTTTAGATCAAACTATAGTGAAAAAACAAGACAAATTGATATCATTGAATTAAAAATACTAGTATCTTATATGAAATTGACTAGCAGAGATATCAGATGATTTTCGATGGAGAAATAATATATGTTATATACCACACTAATTTCAAATTACTGAACTGTCAAGAAAATAATCAATTGTAACAAATGATTCATTGGCTTCAAATTCATTGTCAAGTATGTTTTCAATCTCAATATTTTATAAAATTTTCAGTTATTTCATGTAAGTTCTCACAATTTCAAATGGAAAATAATAATCTGTAGCTATATTCTCTATTCTCTTTTGGTGTCTGTTTGAATTTTTTATGACTACACTTGGTAATTAATTTTACAAAACAAAGCATTTTAAAGTTTACATGTTTTCTTAATGGAACTCTTTTTGGTTTGAACTCAGTAAAATTAGCCAATTAAAACGTGAGAGTACTTCTTTTCTGGTCTCAAAAAAGACAAAATTTGATCTGGGCAAACAGACAACAACCTAAGAAAAAAACACAAACACACAGAAGTTTTGCTTTATTATATAGATTAGTGAATCTTTCTTGCTTGTTCCATAAATTCTGTCTGTTTGTTTAAATCATTGAAATGGAATTCATTTTATTTCACGCTTGGGAGGGCTTTCATTTTCCAAAAGTTCAAATTCTACTTTGGATTTTTCCTAAGTTTGATGATTGATTCAAAGTTTTGATTTAATAATCCAAAATCTTAGAGATTTTATATTGTTTTTATTTTTCTTAGCCAATATTTTTCTAGTCATAGTTGTCATCCTCCCAGTTTTAATCTTTGGTTCCTTCAAACTGGATTTTTCATCACATTTGTGTTTGAATTGATTTTTCTCAACTGGAAAGTACACTCATGGAATGTAAAAAGGCCAATTCTGATCATCAATTTCATTAAAGGTCATTAGAAGGAATTGTCTCAAGATTTAGTAAGCAATTGATTAAATACACAAAGTTGCATTCCTATGACTTCTATTAAAGTAAGAGATTGATATATTATGTGTATATCACATTGAATTTAACATTTGGAATTTTTGAAATGCAAAGCACCTATCTCCTTATCTAGGAGATCCTAGTATATGTATGTGAATCAATATGGAGGTAAACCTCATGTGAAAATGGGCATTTTAATATTTAGAAATGATAATATAAGTTAATTAGTTGTCAACAGTGAAAACTGCGTCGTCAGATAATTAAAAACACACAACGTTTCGCCAACACTACCGTTGGCTTCTTCAGGTGAAGTGAAATGCACTTCCCAGCACCTACTATATATATATTTCCCCCCCCCTTTTTCACTACTGTCCTTTCACCATGCGCCGTGAGCTGTTTGATGTTCTCAGCAGTTGTTTCCATGTGGTGGACAATGGATAGCCGTCTTCACAATTAAAGTTGTTGGGCGTTTTTGTTATTTCTATCGACTCCCGTATAATTCTGGGAAAATATTTAGGTTCTTTGCAGATGACCTTGGTATTTTCTAAGTCAATATCATGGCCTGGCTCCGACCACGTGTGATCTGCTATCGCTGATGGTTTTCGGTTTTTGTTTTTCACCACTGCTCTGCGGTGTTCTTTCATCCTGCAAGTGACAGAACGTCCCGTTTGACCAATGTAGGATTTTCCGCACTTGCAGTCCATCTTATAAACACCTTCGAATGCGGTGGGAGGTAGCTTATCCTTTGCGCACGAAAAACATACTCGAATCTTCTTTACGGTTTTGAATCTTGTTTTCACATTGAATTTCCCCAATATTCTCGTGATTTTTTCCGTGGTCCCGCAGACGTATGGGATGCATGCATAGGCCGCTGGTCGTTCCGTCTTTTCGTCGCTCTCGATTTTCCTTTTTCTCCTCGCCTTGTGAATAGCATTTATTCCATATCCAATTCTATTTAAGGTATTCATAAGATGACGTTCTTCAGGAATGATAGACTCAACGTCCGATATGGTCGCGGCTCGGTGAAATAAGGTTTTTATCACGGCACTTTTTTGTTGGGGATGATGATGGGAATCCGCGTTGAGATACAAGTCCGTGTGGGTGGTTTTTCTGTAAACAGAATGTCCTAAGCTCCCATCTGTTTTTCTTGACACTAAAACGTCCAGAAAGGGAATACGCCCATCTTTTTTCACATTCCATGATGAATTGAATGGCTGGGTGCTGCGCGTTCAGATGTTGCAAAAAATTATGTAGTTTTTCCTTTCCGTGAGGCCATATCACGAAAGTATCGTCCACATATCTCACCCATAACGATGGAGTGAGTTCAGCGGACTCGAGTGTCCTTTTTTCGAATTCTTCTAAGTATAAGTCGGCGATCACAGGTGATAATGGTGATCCCATGGACGCTCCTTTTCTTGGTTCGTCCGTCCCAGATGAAGTAGGATGTATTGAGACAGTGTTCCACGAGCTTGGGGAAATCTTTAGAGAGTCCTCGACTTGTGAGTTCTTTTACAATCTCCATCGATTCGTCAATCGGATATTACATCGAAACTCACCATTATATCCGTATTCTTGATATTGATGTTGCTTAAGATGTCCACAAAATGGGGGGAGTTCTTAATGTAAGAGTTCGTGAGTCCAACGAAGGGGCTAAGTTTTCGTGCGAGATATTTTGCCAAGTGGGACTGCCTATGGTGCTTACGATAGGACGCAGCGGAACTCCCTCTTTATGTATTTTTGGTAGTCCTAGGGGGTCCTAGGGGATCCTAGGGGGTCTGCTGGCAGAAGGCAATATCCCTCTTCTCTCCTCAGATGGAATTGAGGAATCCTTGATGAGTGGCACGTTCTATTTTTGTCGTTGGGTCCCTCTTGATGGGTAAGTACGTGGCATCGGAGAGTAGTATAGACATTTTTTCTCCATATTCCTCTTTGTTAAGAATTACCATTGCATTACCTTTATCAGCAGGAAGTATGATGATTCTTATTATTTTCTCGTAGTTCTTTTAAAGCGTTACGCTCCGCCGTGTTAGTATTTGCAGTGGGGGGTCTGGCTTTCCTTAATATCTGTGAAACTTCTATGCGAATGTCATCTGCCTGTTGTTTTGGGAGAGTGCGTTAAGCCGTTTCAACTCCAACTATCAGCTCTTCAGTAGGTATTGAATTCGGAGCAATTGCAAAGTTCAATTCCTTGGATAGAATAGAAGATGCGGGTTCAGTTAGGGTGGCCGTAGAGAGTGGTCGGAGCCAGGCCATGATATTGACTTAGAAAATACCAAGGTCATCTGCAAAGAACCTAAATATTTTCCCAGAATTATACGGGAGTCGATAGAAATAGCAAAAACGCCCAACAACTTTAATCGTGAAGACGGCTATCCATTGTCCACCACATGGAAACAACTGCTGAGAACATCAAACAGCTCACGGCGCATGGTGAAAGGACAGTAGTGAAAAAGGGGGGGGGGGGAATATATATATAGTAGGTGCTGGGAAGTGCATTTCACTTCACCTGAAGAAGCCAACGGTAGTGTTGGCGAAACGTTGTGTGTTTTTAATTATCCAACGACGCTGTTGTATCTCGCAAGACGACATTATCCAATGGAAATTCAGAGCGAAAGCCTTACAACCAAGTTCATTCGCCTCTACGGGGAGGAGATTACCAGGAAGACAAGGAGGTTTGAAGATAAAACACCAATTAAAGTCCAGGACCGCCAAGAAGATCTTACTACGTGCAAGTAAGTCCCTTCTTCAGGAACGAGTACGCTATGCCCACAGCTTATTGTAGCGAAGAATTATATCGACTCAATCTTCATCTCAGCCATGTAATGAACTCTGTGGATTGAGAAGTCTTAGACAGACTCACACACAACTCCTCCTACGAGAGAAACTCAGATAAAAAAGTTCGAGAGATTGAAGGAGCAACAGAAACCTGATAACCAGAATAAGGAAAACAGGGTTGTTGTGAATCTCTCTACAGCCACCCTAACTGAACCCGCATCTTCTATTCTATCCAACAGTTCAACAGAGACGTAAAATGGCTAAGTGAATTCTATAGTGAAGGACTGTTTAATTGTGTTCGGCAGTTTGACATGAGAAAACACAGTTTTATGGAACTTTTCACAGATGCTACCCCATGGAGGGGGAGTATCGTAGTGCAAGCCCTGGACATTGAGTAGTCGGTAGAATTCGACGAAGAACTTCCTATTTATGAGGCTGAAGGTTACATGGCCCTTTTGGGTCCATACGCCTTACTGGAACAGAATCTTATTGATTGTAACTACTTTATATCTGTTAAGTGTGACAACCAGGCCGTGGTTTCCGTTTAATGATAATTTGTATTGTGCAATGTATTTACGTACTTATAATAAAGCAACTGCCACTGGGAGTGGCCTCGGTGTTCGTCCCGGGAACCCTGCTGACTGTCCTTCTCGGACTGTCCCAACTTAAATGCCTGGTCAGCAGTGCCATGTTGGCTGACTGGGCATATAAGGTGGGCACCCGGGTCAGTCGGTTTCTGTCTCTTGGGCGGCACCCAGATCTCCGCCCGATACCGCTTTATGGCACATATGCGACGACGCCTATGTGCGAACGCTGAGCGTATTCACGAGAAAGGCGACCAAGAATTGCGAGCACAGGCAAGTAAGGTCCTTTCTCCGCTTCTCTTTTCGTCGGAGCGAGGCTCAAGCAACATGGCCAAGACCCACCCAGATGGGCTGCCAGACTTCTTGATAAATTTCAAGAAATAGAACAATGGCTGGGAAACATAGAGTCCCAGTCGTTCAACTGTGAATCGGAAACTGTGATAAAGCAGTGTTGTGGGTGATACTTTCGAGAAATTTTTACATTTGGAAGTGTTTTCTTAGCAGAAAACTTTATATAAATACTAACAACCGTCGAATTAGAGGAATGGCTCTGGAATTGCAAAGGCTCAATTTTCCAAGAGTCGGTCCACGGGAATACGGAATACATTCGATCAATACCCAAAACTGAAAATATAATTCTTTTCGTTAAAAAGTTCAAAATAATCCATGTTTGCCAATTTTTGGAAAAATTTCGAAATTTTAAAAATCAATAACTTTGCAAAAAAATGTCTTAGATGGAACTTCGGCGTAAAGTTTTAACCATAGGAGTACCCAAGTAAAACAATTTTCATGAATTTTAAAGGAAGATATCAATTTCTGTCCTTGGAATAGACCAATCACTTGTATAATACAACCTGCCCCGAGGGATATGTGACATCTTCGGACCAACCCTCCCAGATTCCAACTTCCTAAGCACTGTTTACGAATCTAAATTAGGGATTTCAATGCTTTTTCCACTGCCACTGTTCATTATTCATACTATTATTTCATTTAAAAAAGTAGTTTACCTCCTTATTGGTGCTATATATTGGTCTGGAATAAGTATCATGAAAGTAGCAGTTATTGCATTACAAGTCATAATCGCTGACCTCAAAATATTTGTGAGAATTAATTTTACCAGAATAAAAGTATCATATATTGCCAAGTTTCAAGTTGATGCGAGTGTAAGTCTGAGACACTTCTATTGATGATGTTTTATTTCTTGTACAATTATTTAGCATCAGACTGATCATGAAATAACATGAAGAAGGTAAACATAAATAAGAAGCACTTACTGCTCACATGTTAATAGAGATACTTAATAGAAAAGCCACTCTGAGAACATCATCATGGGGCAGGCATTGTTTTATTAAAAATAATTCTCTTCACAATGCTTTAGATTTTAATTCGGCATATCCCTTTCACCTCATCCATTTGTTCTCCTTTTCCTCTTTTTATTTTTCTGCTCCTTCTACTGCCAATATGCCTTTGTGTCTTAAAAAATGTCCAATCCAATTACTCTTTTTAACTATTTCCATAATAATCTCCCACACGTTGCAATACCTCCTCATCTCTATCATTCCAAACTATATCTTCTATTTTTTACCTCTCCCATATTTCGAAGGATTCTATTTTTTTCCATTTTCCTAATTGTCCATGTATCACACCCATACCATCCAACTGTAGCATTCCATCAAGCTCTTCCTCAATTTCATATTCAACTTGCTGACCTTTTCATCCTATTAAATGCCATCTTTGCCATTCCTACTCTTTCTTTCTTTTCTGCATTTCCATTCTTTTCCACTACCAAGAGTCTTACCACCTGCTCCATATCCTTTCGATCCATATTCTTTCCTTTTGTCCTCTTTTCATGGTCTTTGTTTTTCCTTTATTTATCTTGATTCCATATCTTTCACATCCTTCGCTAACTCTGTCCGTCATCCTTTTCAATGTCTCAGGATCCTTGGCAATCACCTCCATATTTTCCGCAAACTTAATACATTTTATCGTTCTACCCAATACTTTTGCCCCTGCATTTTCCTCTTCTTCCAAACTTTCCTCAATCATCTTCTAAATACATGATAAACAACATTGGCAGCATCCCTGTCTGACTCCCCACTTCACTCCATTCACTTAAACCTCTGCTAAATGCCACTGCCACTCGTTGGTTTTTGTCTTTCAATTAATCTCCTCTCCATTCTATTCCCTTCCTTTTCATAAGTTTCTTCCAATTCAACCTGTCAAATGCCTTTTCAAGGTCCACAAAGCATAAACAAAGCCCTCTTTCCAAATATCTTTCTCCTATTATTCTCTATAGTCTAATTGTCTCTGATTCCTTTTCTGAATCCAAATCGCTCCTCCCCTACTCCTTCCTCCATTCTTCTATTCATTATCCTTAGTACTATTTTTGCGGCATTTGATATTATACTTATTGTCCTCCACATTTAGTTGTACCCTTTTTCTTTGGTATTGGCACTAGGACAGTCGTAAGGAAGTCCTCCAGCCACTCTTCATATATTTTATTACATAGACTGACTATATTTTCTATCTTCTTAAGATTCTTCATCAAATCTGCTGGCAACTCATCGATTCCTGGTGCTTTCCCTTTCTTCTTTTCTTCTAAATCCTGTCTTACTTCAATTTCCAAAAAGTTCACTTTTACTTCTTCTATTTCTGTTCCTTCTGTTTTCTCCTCCTTATCAAACAGTTCTTCTATGTACTCTGTCCACCTTTTGAGAGCTTTTTCTCAGAACAGTTCTTTCCCTTCCCTGCTCTCGGTCTACCGTTTCTTCACTTCCTCCATTGAAATCCTTTATTTTCCTGTATGCCTCTTCATCTCTTCTCTTCTATGTCACTGCACTGTTCATCCTTCCTCGCCTTTTCACATTCTCTTCTCAGTTCATTATTTAGTTTTCTATATTTCCATTTTCATCCGTACTCTTTTTAGCTTGCTTTCTCTCTTTCATTTTGTTTATCATTGCATCTGTCTCCTATGGTTTCTTTTTCTCACACCTTTGACATAACCAATCAATTCTTTTGCGTCTTTCTTTATATTTTCTTTAATTCTTATCCAGTTTTCTTCGGCACTCTCTTCCTTTTTGTTCTTTTCCAAAGAATTACCGATTTCTTTCTTTCCCAGTTTTTCAATCTTACCTAAGTTCCATATGTTTTTCTTCTTTGTCATCCTCACTTATTTCGTCCGAATGTTCTGTTTTTCCATCAACAAAATGTGATTGCTGTATATGTCCACTCCTGGTAGCCCACATGGTTCTGTTATCCTGTTTCTGTTCTATCATAATATAATCTATTTGGCATCTGTACCGATCACCTGGTGCCTTCCAAGTATAGTCTCCTGATGTGGTTTTTGAACCATGTGTTTGCCACCATCATCTTATTTTCTTTACAGAACCGTAGGAGCCTGTCATCTCTTTCATTTCTCTTCTCTATTCCATACTCTCCAACTATATTTTCCTCTCTCCTATGATCACATTCCAATTCCCCATTACTATCTTACAGTAGTTTTTTCTTGCCTCCATTTCCTTTTCTATCCTTTCATAATTTCTCCTATCTCACTGTCTGGATGACTTGTTGTTGGCATATATACTTGAATGATTAGCAAGTCTTTTGGCTTGCTCTCTAACCTCATAGTTAAAGGCCTGTCTCTTAAGTATTTTACCCTTTGGACTGATTCATTGACTTTTTCTGTTACCATTATACCAACTCCATTTCTTCCATTCTTATCTCCAGAATAAAACAGTCTTCTCTCTCCACTCTTCTCACATCACTCCGATTATATCTATTGTATTTATTTTTTCATTTCTTTTTCTAGATTTTCCAATTTGCCAGTGCTTTGTTGTGTTCTTACATTCCATGTTCCAATTCTCATATGGTTCTTCGTAAAATGTTTCCCTCGGAGATCCGATTGGGAAACTGTTTTACCTCCGGAATATTTAATTTGGGAAGAATCCATTATTTTATGATGTTCAACACTATTAAAGGAAACTCAATGGGAGTCCCCATCCTGATGCCATTGGTCCCAATGGATTCATCTGCCTTCTGGAGTACCATCAGGACATCTGGGTGCCTTTGATGAGGCTGTTGACACTTGGTAGATGGTTGTTTCTTATTTGGAAAATCACTCGGTCGCCTCGTCAGTTTAAACAAGTTGTGAATGTGAGGTTTGGCATTTGAATGGGATTACCCTTAAAAACCTACAAAATACAAATGAAACAAACAAGAAAGGAATCCTGTTTGCAATAAAATGGAAATCAAATTTGACAGAAAGTTAAATATCAATGTATTATCTTGATAATTGTCCCTCTAATTAGAACTTTTTGATTAAAACAACTTCCAAATGTACAAACAGTGTGATACATATTTTTGTATATATTCCGCAAACTTTATATTATATTATCATAAACCAATCTATGCTTGCCATGAGAATTGTAAAACTGGTAGAATAGAGTAGCTTGAAAATAAGCTCAGATGGCAGTAAAAGTAGCAGTTTTGGCAATACAATGGAAGGATAATTAAATTAGAAACAAAGAGTGCTTTCATGATACAATGACATGATTAAAGGAAGTGAGACAAGGCAGCTCATTTGGAGAAAGAAATGAGAGACTCGTTAATAATCTCAAACACATGTTTCCAGCACCATATGGAAGACTCCAGAAGCAAAATCAAATTGACTATACTTGAGTAAAAAATTGATTTGGATACCAAGTGAAAAACTGCAGAGGTTATGCAAGGTCTGATATTGATAGTGATCACAACATGGTAATGGCAAAATATTTTTGCA
This sequence comes from Pachydiplax longipennis, assembly GCA_036926295.1. Taxonomy (NCBI): domain Eukaryota; kingdom Metazoa; phylum Arthropoda; class Insecta; order Odonata; family Libellulidae; genus Pachydiplax; species Pachydiplax longipennis. The sequence continues at coordinate 1,866,258 of JAVFKF010000024.1, read as the reverse complement.
AGGTTTAAATAGCTGGTAAAAAGATAATATTAAATGGTATTTTGACTAATTTAAAGAGGAGACTAACAAGGAAACTATACACCGTCGGACGCGATTTAAGTGGTAAGACTCGGTAATTTGATAGATATCGAGTCAAGATTGACAAATCACCCCCAAAGTTGGGTTTTATCTGTGATAGTTTTCACGGAATATGAACTTAAAGTTTAAGCAAATCAGCTACTTTATAATGTTAAGGGTAGCAAGTTCCAACATAGGATCACCTGGCGTAGTGGTATGGTAGCTGCTTCCGAAGTCATTTTTGTCGGGTTCGAGCCCATCCACCAAAAAAATTTTTTTCTCTTTTTCTTTCACATAGTCTTTCGTAATCTTAATCTTTATCTGTTTTCTTCTTTTGGTGAATTTAAACATATTTTCCGGAAGTTATAGAATTTTTCCCGCGCTGAATCACCCGTTTCTTCAAATTAAGCTGATTTGCTTAAACTTCCGTGAAAACTATCACAGATAAAACCCAACTTTGGGGGTGATTCGTCAATCTTGACTCGATATCTATCAAATTACCGAGTCTTACCACTTAAATCGCATCCGACGGTGTATAGTCTCCTTGTAAGTGATGTACAGAGAAAGAAATGAGGGATAGTGAAGGAGGCAATGGAGTGGTGATGACAGCTGCAGAGAGAATGGATAAATGAAGTTATCAGGTTAAGGAAATTGAAAAATATAAATCCACCAGAGGGAAAAGATAGGTAGTACTCTTTAGTATGAAATACATGTGTAGGAAAAATACTTGAAAGACAGGAGTGTAAGGAGAGGAAAATCAGAGAGGGCATATAAAATTGCAAAGATTAATAAGAATTAAATGTGAAGGAATTAGGATGATTGAAGATGTATATGAGAGTCTGACCTCAAAGTGGAAAGGTTACGTAGAGAAGATAAGCAAGAGCGAAAGAGAGAACATATGGAAGACAAAGCAATGAAGTCTGAAGGGATGCCAGATAAGCGAAATATAAGTTAATAAGCAAAGTGTATGAGACTGGAGATATTACTATTGATTTAAAACATGTTTTATTTTTCCTATTCCAAAGAAAATACATATGACTGCAATTAAATATGAACTTAATCAGAAAGTTTGTATGATTTCCCATGTTTCAAAACTATTCACTGTAAAAATACAGAAGTCCAAGTTAGTAGATATGATCACAGAGGAAAGGAAGAGGGACTAGCACTGAGGCTTATCATGGAAAAGAGACTTTAAAACTACTTCAATGTAGAAAAGACCTTTGGCATGTATTGGGGAGAACTTCTCGGGATATTATGAGAAATTGATCTGTATGGAGATGAGGAGCCTTGAAATACAGGAGGGAGCATACATATACATCAGAGAAAATGAAGGTGATGTTATGGAGAATGACTCACTTTGAGAATAAGAGGTGTGCAGACATGAAGAAGACATTGAATGGAAGAGGTAAAAACCAGGCCAAAAGAGAAAGAGCATCTAATCAAGACGTTTGTTTGTAATTTCATTTTGTATGCAAGTAATAAATAGGGACCCCAATGAATAGAAGGATTGTTGCTTAAGATAAATGATGAAGATTAGATAGGATGATAAATGAGGAGACAAGATAGAAAGAGACTGAAAAATGACACGAATGGTTCAAACAGAAGGGATTGTAGAAGCAGACCAAGACATCGAATTCAAATTGATAATGGAAAAAGAAAAGTGAAATGGTGCAAGCGAATCCGAGGGCGATCGGGCGGCAGTTCTAACTTAGTCGGTGTGACTTAACAATCGACGGAAAGGTTCCTCTACTCTCATTTTAGTAAAGTATGACATGAATCGGATAAAATCTATCCAATCTAACAAGGAGAGGATATATAAATGGCCAATCAATCTTGGCAGTTGGATAGATTTAGAGTCGAGATTGACGAGTATGAATCTACTAAAATTAAACTTAGAAGTTTTATCTAAGCTTGCGATGAACCTCCAAAGCACCAGCACTAATTAAACCCTGAGCAGTAGATTTTCTCCGCTCCAAAACTCCTCTCGCATTTAGGCCTTATTTCATACAATCGTTCAGGGATGAATATTAATGCCCCGTAAATTTTTCCGATTTTATCCTTCTTCTTATCTGAAAATGTAATGCGGTCCATCTAAGCAAAGCATCTCATCCAAAATGTCATAGTAAATGTTAGGAGTCTCGCAGGGAAGAAAATCGTCATAAAGTAAAAATTCTCAAACTTCCCTAAAACGCGTTGAGAGGCCACAGAAAGAAAAGATGGTGATAGACTGAGATTGGAAATGAAGAATAGTAGAAGAAAAAGTTTACATCATCAGCATCGTATCCCAAACCAAATGGTCTGAAATGGATCGTAAAATACTATGCTGTAGAGTGCTTCCCTTACACTATAACCGCGTTGACAATGATCAATTATACTCAAAATCATTGTAACTAATTCATTCTTATATTTCATTTGTAAATATTTCGGATACACAGAATTTTGGCATATATTTGGATGAGATATTAACATAAATTTTAAAGTTATAAACAATAGGAAACACCATTTTATTTTACATCTATGGCAGGTTCATATTTGTCTGCCACTTTTCTTACGCCATGAATGTAAGTTGACAGCTGCTACTGAGTCTCAATTAGGTTCGTATTCTATTCATGAATTAAATGTCGTATAATAATAATAATTTATTTGCCAAAGATCAGATAGATATAGGCTTCGTCAATACATCAATCAAAATATATAAATTAAAAAACAAGTACAACAAATTAAAATACAAATACAAAATCAATAATTGGAAAGAAAAGCATCAACAGAATAAAACATTTTTCCTAATAGAAAGTTCTTAACCTTTGATTTGAAACAAGAAACTGAGCTTATGCTTTTAATTTCTTCAGGAAGTGCATTGTATAAAATAATAGAAAGATGAAATGGACTTTTGAGGGAGCGAGTGGTGTGTACATAGGAAATATGGAGATTGTTACTATTGCGAGTGTTATGGTTATGAATGTCAGCATTTGTTTTGAATTTATTTAGATTTGTTTTAACATGTAGAACTGAAAATAAAATAAAAATACAAGGAAGAGGTAAAATCAAAAATTGCTGAAAAAGAGGAAGGCTGGGTGCATCAAGTTTTGTGTTAGAAATTAATCTTAAAATTCTTTTTTGGAGCTTGAATAATTTGATGGAATGGCAAGAGGAACCCCAGAACAGTATGCTGTATACAATGTGCGGGTAAAAAAGACCATAATAAATAGATAATAAGACATCCATAGAAACAGTAAAATGAATATTGCGAATGAGGAAGCAAACTGGACTGAGTTTTTTTCAAGAGGAATTCAATATGAGAGTCCCAATAAAGGTGCGAGTTTATGTGCACACCAAGAAGAGTGGTAAAGTCAGTCTGTGGTAAAACAGTGCCATCTAAAGAAATATCTAAATTTTGAGATGTCTTATTCTTAGGTACAAAGTGAATAACTGAAGACTTATCATGATTAAGTTTGAGGAAATTATTGAGTGACCAAGTTTGTATTTTCTTAGCAACAAGACTGCAATTTCTATGAAGTGATTCAAGGGATGAGGAAGAAAAAAGAATATTTGTGTCATCAGCATATAAAATAGGTACGCTACCAGGTATACCAGTTATATGAGCAGGCAGATCATTTATATATATTAAGAATAGAGTAGGACCAAGTACAGAGCCCTGAGGAACTCCAAGATTAAATGTTTTGGGAGGGGAAGTGTATTTTACACCATCTTTGTAGACAGTTACTTGTTGAGATCTGTCTTAAGAGAGCAGCCAGTTTTTTGGAGGGCCTCTAATACCTATTCTGTCAAGCTTATGACCCAGTAGTTGGTGGTTTACAAGATCAAATGCCTTAGAGAAATCGAGAAAGAGACCACAGACATAAAGTTTGCTATCGAGAGATGAATGTAGATGACTAATTGTCTGAAGAATGGCAGAAGTGGTAGATTTGTTTTGGCGAAAACCATGTTGATGAGGTGATAAAATTTTACAGTTTTCCAAGTAGGAAACTAGACGTTTGTGAAATGCCTTTTCAAATATTTTAGAAAACTGTGTTTGTAAGGCAATGGGTCTATACGAGTTGAGGTCATTAGGATTACCTTTTCTCTTATATATTCTCTTATTATGGCAGTTAGCTGGTTTTTAGATTGCAAAACTCTCGAAGAAATTCTTTAAGAAGCCGAAGAAGATCGTCCTATAATCGAAGTAGGTATTATTTTCACATTTGAGTTTCGTTTGTAATAAATGTGAAGTGCTGATCGTGGTTAAAAAGAACGTATGGATCCCTGCTTGAGATTTCATGCTGCATTCTCCGATGTAAAGCGAGTTCAACTCAGTATCTCAATTGAATATATTCTCAACGGTGATTTTAATATTGCTATATATCATTCTGTTGCACCGTTCGTTGGTTTTTTACTTTATTTGTGCCTAAATATTGTGGTACCGTGTATTTATTGACGTATATCAACTTTTCAAGTAAATTTCTTAAATATACTTAGTTACCATTTATATTAAAATACCGGCACAATTAACTTGGATTTAATGGAAAAAGCTTTTTGTTTCACAGACTGCCTACATTTATTTATTATACATTGAAAATTAGTTTTCCTTTTATGTTCTTATAGTAGATAACTAAGGCAGTTTTTGTCGTTCCCCTGAAAAGCATCATGCTGAAAAGGTTTTACTGGATTTGCTTATGTTAATATAGTGGAAACAAAGTATTTTTGTTGAGTTATGTTCTTATATTCTTGTTTTAATAAAAGGTAATGATATACAGGATTTATTATGACATATTTTATTTCGCAAAACTTCTTGTTTTACATACATCTTATTATACATTTTCAGTATAAGAAAATCCACGTGGATGCAGTACTTCGTTTGATGTAGACTCATGGGTGGTGTAAAGAGAAAGGAATGATTGTGTGCATGACTTTTTGAAGTGAGGTCTTTCAACAGATTAATTTCACTTAATTTTACTCTTAATAAAAATAAAGTATTTTCGTCTATATTTTGAAGGATTCTATTTAATATAATAATAATTATTTTTGCTGATCAGTTTTTCAATTTTAAAAATTTAAAAAGAATATTTTAAACATATTTACTTATGAAATTCTGTACTCATTCATTCCGTATCATTGGCAAAGACGGTTTGAGGAAATTGTTGACCGAGTCTGTCTGAACTCTCCTAAATGACATTAAAGTATTCACAGATCTATGGCTTGGTTTGGATGCCACTTTCTTACCATCTTTTTTAATTCAGTGATTTTGTCATTTTTTTAATTGCTTCTTTTTCAGTTGCTGTCATCTTCAGCTCTTATTTGCTTTTCATCCTGTTTGTAATTTATGACCAATTCTCAATTCATATTGTTTTAATTTTTCTCATGCTTTTGCTTTGAGTAGTTTCTCAATTCAATACCAAAGTATAGCATTTGATTTCATCCTTGTTTGAGATTCTGATTGCAATATCCCCTCCATATCAGGAAGTAAACTTCGAGACAAATTTTTGTATCTAGATATAATCTATCTATCTATCTTCTATCTATCTATATATATTAAAAACGTAACGGTGTCTGTCTGTCTGTCGGTCCGTCTGTCTACAAAAAGCGTTTTTCTCGCCAACGCCAAGAGCTAGAGCGATGCTGAAACGTGCATTCGATGTAGACTGCTGCACCCTACAATGTGGCAAAATTTTCTTTTACCTGAACGGCCCCAGTTCGAACCCAGAGAAGAAAAACCGTTCCCATAAGAAATGCACGTAAACCTCACTTTTATCGGTTGCAGGCTACATTTCTTTTGCAAAATTAAATTAGAAACAATAGGCTTACGAACTCGAGATAAGCACCAAAAGAAAGAGAAATGAATAAAGATTCTTATTTTGGCCGTGAAATATCGTTATCGGGTCGAAATGGCGAGAATTCGGTTAAAATAAACGGAAATTTCGTGAAATTTTGAGGCTATAAACGAGTTTCCCTTGACGACGGATGCGATTGTTGAAACCGAGGTATTGCGTTTTCCCATAAGAATACACTATGATTGATATTTCCATATGAAAGTAATGATTAAAAATGAATGATAGTACATGCTCATAGTCCAGATGTCTGGTCAAGACCAAACAACTGCACCTAGAGGGTGCATGCACGCGGCTAGTATAGATTTTAATTGTTTTATTTAACTATTCATCTATATTAAAAACTACAAAGATGCAAGTTGGTAGGTGGTCATCATTAGAGGTACAAATAGAAGGCAAAATCCCTTCATTCACTTCAATCAGTAGAAAAAATCTCCAAAATCCTCCTTGCATTCCAAGTTTTTTTTACAGAATACAATATGCTGTTACATCTATATCAACAATTCTACAATGCGACTTAGAATTTAAAATAATTTACATTTCAATACAAGTATTAGTTAACTCAGGAATAATATCTTAGTTCCAATAGGAGGATGAAGTTTACACTTGCATTATTATGGGCAACTATGAAAATCCTCTAAAATTAAATTTTATTACTAAATATTTGCAGGATCAAATAAAATTAATGTTTTTAGATGTCACTTTTAGAAGGGGATATTTGCTTTATTGTTCACAAAATTAACAGCAATGAAAAAAATCCATTACAGTGTTATTTATCAACTTAAAAACAATATAAAACTCATATGTAAGAAATACACCATGTACACTTGAAATATATCAAAATTTATCTTGTATCTAGCTAGTGTGTATTATTTTGGTATGCACTTAGATTTCCTCAAGGCAAAACAACATTTTAAAATCAATTCTACTACAATTAACAAAAATACTTTCTACGTAAATCTACTTGAAACATTGCACACTCTCATGTTTTGTCAAGCTATTCTTTTTTTCCTCTCTCTTTAGATGTTTACTTAAACTCTTTTTCATTGATTAAACTTTATTGCCTTCAATAGATCTCAGAATTCTTTTTTATCATTTGTCAAGAATATAACTGAACATTAATGTATCTACATAAAAAATGCACGCTTTTCCACACAAGTTTATTTCAATACAACTAATGGAACTCATCAATCCAAATGATCCAGTCCAATGCATTTTATCTTTATTTTCATAATGTCAGGAGTTCCATTGAAACTGCTAATTGTTTTTAAATAAACTTGTATGGAAAAGTGCACATCTACCTGCTTTATTTTTTATGATGGATTTCCGAGACCACCTCTGATTGTATTTTTGTACCTCTTTTTATTATGTTTGTAAGAAGTCTGCAGCTAGTGAAGCAATTAACTGCTGTAACATTACATCCAAGAGGATGGGTTGATCTATCCTCTCAGGATCACCCCACCAGCTGATTTCCTGCATACATTTTTTTTATTATATATGTTTTAGTATCATTAAAGCAACCTTTATTCCCTGGTTTGCAGGTTATTATCTACCTGCCATGTAATTTTTTCAAATTTACTGTTTATTGTTTAAATATTATTATTTTCTGTTTTGTGAGTTTAATAGAGGCTACACAACCAGTTCAGTTGCAGTATTGCAATATGTTGCGGAAAACTGCACCTTCCTCCAAATTTACTGAAATTTCATTAATGGTTCCCTCAAAGAATACTTTCAATTCTTTACAAGCATTTCCCTTGCAAGTGCAAGCTTATCAAAACCTTTCCTTTCATTCCTGTACTACTCTACCATTACTACTGAATATTAAACTTGTGAAATCAGTTATTGGTTATACCACTACCACTTTTCCTGAGTATTTATCTTGTTTTCATTTTCCTTTTCACCTACTGTTTATAGCAAGATGGAAGGATCTGGGTTTTATCATTCCCTTTCACTTGCAGAACATGTGACAGGATTCATTGGCTGCCCAATCACACTTATCTTGCTTGCATGATTTTTACGTCAAGTGAATTTTGAGCTCTAAAGCGGCAACCATCGGGGGCAATTCCTTGGATCACCCACGTGTTCACCAATTTTCAGAAGTACCTGATATGCATTTCGGAAGCTATGCTCCTATCTTCAAGGGATATCACAAATGCTGTAATGTTTTGACCCTTCTAAATGCCTTTAAATTTTTTCAGGCAATGAATATGAAACTTCAGCATGGCAAATCCACTATTTTTTAATACCATAGATAGCTGACTTTGTAGTAATATACTGTAGTAAAATTTGTACCAGAACAAAAAGAAATAAGCTGTGTAATGATTGCTAAATCCATTATTGGTTTTTAATCTTGGGAAAAAATAGTTTTCATAAGGAGAACATATGGCACTGTTTTGTTATAGTTTTCTCTGTAATAGCATGACTGTATGAGCAAAGCACACAATTTGTACAATCTCTTCACAGAGGCTCAATCATGTTAAAACAACCTTTCTTCTCTATCTTTTTATGAAGTTTAAAATGTTCTATGACACGGGTATTTGATGTGAATCACTAAGTTTTCAGAAAGAATATATATATTCTTTTTGAAAACTTAGTGATATATATATATATATATATATATATATATATATATATATATATATATATAAGTGTTCTACCTTTCGGTAGGTTATATATATATATATATATATATATATATATATATATATATATATATATATATATATATATAATATATAATATATATATATATATATATATATATATATATATATATATATATATATATATATATATATAAAGTGTTCTACCTTTCGGTAGGTTCATGTGCCCCCACATTCCCTATTGAATTCCCTCTCCTTCAATTCCAGGTAACTTATCCCACCCCTTAATTTGCCTAATAACTTTTGTCTTTGTCTTCCCCTCTGTCTTTTCCCTAGCATTCTTCCCTTGATCTCTTTCTTCAACAATCCCTCTCCTCTCAATATTTGACCCACCCATTTCTTTTGTCTATTTCTAATTACTTCAATCATTACTCTTTTCTCCCCAACTATCTCTAGAACCTCCTCGTTGGTTTTTCTATCGACCCAACTTACTTTCTGTATTCTACGCCATACCCACATCTCAAAAGCCTCCAATCTTTTGACATCCTCTTTTCTTAACGTCCACGTTTCACACCCATACAACATTACACTCCACACCAAGGATTTTACCAATCTCTTCCTTATTCCTTTATCAACTCCCTTTGTCATCAGTTCTCTTCATTTCATGAAAGCTTCTTTTGCTAATGCTATCCTTTTTCTAATTTCTGTCGAACATCTTCCATCCTTAGAAAGAAGGCTGCCCAAGTATGGAAATTGATCTACTTGCTCTAGTTTTTCCCCATCCACCCTTATTGTTAACTTAGCTTTCTTTCCCTTTGAAAACCTCATAATCTTAGTCTTTCTTACATTGATTTTCATCCCAAACTCCTTGCTTTATCGTTTAGTGCATTTACTAGGTTTTGCAAACCCCTTTCAGAATCGCACACAATAGCTTTATCGTCTGCATATCTTACTGACTTCACTACTTCCCCACCAACCTTTATTCCCTTATCTATTTCATCCCAAGCTTCTTTGATCATTTCTTCTGCATATAAGTTAAAAATAGATGGTGATAAAGGACAGCCTTGTCTTACTCCCCTCCCTAACTCTGCCCATTCTGATTCCCCATTAGTAACTCTTACTCGTGCGGTCTGATTTAAATACAAATTTTGCACTAAACGCCTATCTTTCCAATCCAACCCAACTTTCTTTAGTATTACCATCAGTTTTGGACATTGAACTCTATCGAAGGCCTTTTCAAAATAAACAAAACATGCACAAACGTCCCTTTTAAATTCTAAGCTTCGTTCTACGAGAACCCTCATAACCCCAATTGCATCCCTCGTCCCTTTCCCTCTCTGAAAACCGAACTGATCATTCCCTATGAATTCTTTAGTTTTTCCCTCAATTCTTCTATTCAAGACCCTAAGAATAACTTTTGCCGCATGAGATATTAAGCTAATTGTTCGGTTGTCCCGGCATTCTAAGGCATTATTCTTTTTCTGTAACGGAATCAGGATAGACTTGGTAAAATCCTCTGGCCACTTTCCTTCGTCGTATATTTTCCTACATAAATCATAGAAATGATTTTTACCCTTTCCCCCAAGATTCTTCAGAAATTCTACAGGAATCTCGTCCATACCCGTTGCTTTCTTCCCCTTTATGTCCCTCAGTGCTCTATCAAGTTCACTATCTAGTATATTCGGCCCAAGATCATCTTCCTCTACTTCTTGTATGCCCTCAATCTTTATGTGGGTAGGCTTCATGTCTTTCGAATACAATTCTTCCACATACTCTTTCCATCGTCTCCTTATGCTAGCTGGTTCCCTTAAGACGTTTCCCTTGTTATCCCTAATAGTAGCCATTTTATTACTAATTTTATTCCCCGTTAATTGTTTTACTTTTCTGTATAATAGGTCGACCCTCCCACTTTCGGCCATCTTCTCTGTTTCGTTACACTGGCCTTTCCACCACGATTCTCTTGCTTTATTTGTTACCCTCCTCAGTTCGTTGTTTAGGGCCCTGTACATTCTACGCCCGTGTTCTGTGTTAACACTTTTCCATTTCCTTCTTTCCTCCATTTTATTTATCATTTCAACCGTCACCCATGGTTTCCTAATTTTGCTTTGGTTGACCCTCCCGATGGTTCATTGGGCACTATCCTTGATGCAGGTTTTGATCTTTTCCCATCCCTCGTTTACGGTGAGTTCCCTTTCTATACCATCAAGAGCCCTGTTGACTGACTCTTGATACTCTCTAGCTTTCCTACCCCTGAGGGCTTCTACGTTCCATTTGGGTGCGGTTATTGCCTTATAAATCTTTTTGAATCTAAGCTCGGTCTTCATCATTACTAAATTGTGATCCGAGTCTACATCAGCACCAGGATAACTTCGCGAGTTTTTAACACTATTTCTAAACCTCTTCCTTACCAGAATATAGTCGATTTGGTACCTATCCGTGTCCCCCGGCTTCTTCCATGTGTACCTCCTTCTGTTATGGTGTTGAAAGAGAGTGTTGGAGATAAAGAGGTTATTCCTTTAGCAAAAGTCTACCAATTTTTGTCCTCTGTCGTTTCTATTTCCTAGTCCGAACTCTCCCACTTCGTCCCCATCTTTTCCCTGCCCTGCCACAGCATTCTAATCCCCCATTACAATCAGGTTTTTATTGCCTTTCACCCTTCCAATAACCTCTTCTATTTGTTCATAAACTAAATCTACTTCATTCTCACTGTAATCACTAGTAGGGAGGTACACTTGAACTATAACAGTCTTTACTGGCTCTGCCTTGATTTCTACTGACATTACTTGGTCACTTATCAGTTCGGTGGCTATCACAGCATTTCCCGCTCCCTTGTCCAACACTATAGCAACCCCTCTCTGACTATCATTTCCCTCACTGAATATGACCCTCACATCATCGCTCCAGTAATCTCCCCCATCCATCCACCGTACTTCGCATAGCCCTAGAATGTTAATGTAGGACCTCTTCATTTCTAACTTTACGTTTTCTAACTTCCCTTTCCTAAGCATCGTTCTGACGTTCCATGTCCCTACCCTGGTTTCCTTGGTCATCTTCTTTTCTTGTGTCGTTGGGTAAGGATTTCGTGGAATGACGACCGGGATGGCCTTACCACCATCCCTGCCGGGCACGACACTCTCCCTAGTGGGCTGAGTCCCGTTTTTGCCAGGGACAATATCAATATTTTGGCACATCATGTTCATGGGATAGATAGTCGAGGTGGTCTCCCCTTGCCTTCCTCAACAGTGTTTTTAACGTGACACCATCACTCATGTAGGCCGCCCCACTGGGATACAGACGCCTTTGCAGCCGCCTCACTGAGGTACAGACGCTGCGTGGACTACCTTTCGTCTGGCCCCTACCTATTGACCTTTCTGGCATGAGTGACCCTACCAGGAACAAAGTTTCAGCCAGTATAGCTCTCATAGGAACACGTCAAGGTGTAGTCCGTAGAAGGGGTCAGAAAGAATAATAACATTCAAATACATAAACGTTTAAAATTAAGAGAGACATGAGTGCTCAAGTAGCGTGTGAATGCTTGCTTAAATAACTCTGAGACACAAGAGCAGTGGTTGGTTCACAGGACAGTCAGGAATCTTGCTTGAATCAACTTATTATCTAGGAAAGGTGACTTGGAACCCATTCCATAGACTTGATAAGTCTTCCTTTCATTCGAAACACAATACATGCACTTCTTAACAAAATTTTAATTCAGTGTATGTCTGAAAATTATGGAAGGAGATTTTTGAATTTCATAAGTTACTAATTGAAGTTATCATCAATTTTTAATGAGGAAATAGATGCTGGCAGTAGTATTATTGAGTAGTTAATAATATTTATATATCAGAGAATCTATTATCTTTCATGCTAGAGTAATTCATTGGGACAGTTTATCAAAAAGAAGGATTTTATGTTCTTTCAATTCTATTGTAATATGTAGCCAAAATCTGTAATTGACTATAAGAGTGGGAATCTTGATAGAATTTATTTTTTATTAAACTTGTCTCATGATACTTTCTGATTTTACAATAGAGCCTGCAAACACTTATAAAGAACATCCTTTCTTCCCACTCTGTCAGGCTCTTCTTTTCCTCTTCATATCTCAATGCTAGCCCAATGTCTCTCTGATTCCTAAACTTGGCACAGCATAAAAGGTCATATTATTTGTAAATGTATATTGCTGAACTTGGATTTCTCCTTGATACGTTAAAATGTCACCCTTTTTTCCCCATACATTTCATATGGGCTTATCTTTCGTATGCATTCTTATGAGACTCGATTTCAACAATCGCCTCAGTCGCGAGGGAAACAGGTTATTTATAATCCGAAAGTCAAACAAATTTTTCGATATTTTTTTCCAAATAATTCCAATATCGACTAAAAACCATATTATGCGATCAACAAAAGGATCTTTATTTATTTTCCTATCTTTTGGTACTTTTATCGAATTCGTAGGACCATTATTACTAATTTATTCCGGAAAAGAAGAAGAGTCCGCATTCGATCAAAACAAACTTAAAGTGCATCTCTTAGAAGAGCATTCTCGAGTCGACCTCATGATACTTTTGGGTTTACAAATATCGAAATGTGATCAATCATTGAACAGATACCTGATTTTCATAATTTTATCTAGTCGGAAAGTGCGCGACATTGTTCCCATCTCCCCTGTATTTCTTATTGGAGTTACTGACATCGGATGAATAAATATAGTATATGCAAAGTATTATATAAGGCCAGAAAATTCGCTGGTCAAAAATGACGGACATAAATTTTATTTATAGAAAAATTAATCGCTCTTCATTAACACAGTGGTTTCATGTAAATGATAGAGGATCCGAATTATTTTCTTCTGAAATATTCTATTTTATCCCCCGTTAAGTTAATTACACACACAATATCGATGTAAGGAGTACTTGTTTATTTAGTTGCTAAAACAATTCCACCTTTTATTTACATTGTTACCTTCGCAATAATTTTAATGAAAATATCCATAATTTTGAGAACGAAAGCATTTATTGTTTGAACTTAAATTCACAACGTGCAGTTTTAAATCATCTGCAGTATAAAAGGTTATGATATTCGTAAATATTTGTTTCTGAATTTAGATTTCCAAAGATTAATAATACTTTCCTTGCCATGAAATAACGGCTTTCCATCCCCATACATTTCATATGGGCCTATCTTTCCCATATATTCTTACGAGATGGAAAGAAGAGAGAGAGACACGGTCGTTAGTATAAACTTTAAAAATAAATTACTCCTAAACCGTATATAAAAGGTAAGGACTAAAAAGTACACTTACTTTTTGTTGTGAATCTTATGCTTCGATGATTTCCAACGTTGTAGGGAGACACACACGTCGATTAAGTGGCTAGATACGTATTTCGAGAGCTAAGCTCTCATCCTCAGTAGTACTAAAACTGCACTTCTTTTTGGTTGATTGTTGACTTTTTTGTTTGGTTGATTCTTTGACTAAAACCAAAGATAAAAAGCAGAGTAAACTAGCGATGTGACTTAGACTCGAACCCAAGTCTCTTATTATCCGGACATGTATTGCAACCACTGAACCACCATGCCGCGTAAATTTCCCTACTGTTTAGGAATACTAATATGAGCATTCTTAACTATTCTTTTTCGATTAAAGTTGACGTTTCGACGCTAATATCTGAACGCGTATTCAGGATTAAGATTGCGTTGGACATCATCGAAGCATAAGATTCACAACAAAAAGTAAGTGTACTTTTTAGTCCTTACCATTTATATACGGTTTAGGAGTAATTTATTTTTAAAATTCTTACGAGAGTTGAGTGCAACAACGTCTTTTGTCGTCATGGGTACGATTTGTTTATACGCGCAAAATTACACTAATTTGTGATCTTTTTTGTCGGAAATCTGTCAACTTCGACTCGAAGACGATATTCTACGACTAAAATAAGAATCTTCATTCAATTTTCTTTCCATTGATACTTTTCTCGATTTCGATGAACCATTATTTGTGATTTAATTCAGCAAAAGAAAAAAATTCTACAACCGATCAGATGAACTTTGCGTGTATTTCTTTTGGGAGTGTTTTCGGGTCGTCCAAAGTCGAACCAAGGATACTTTGGACGGACAAATATTAACATGTATAATAATATTCCGTTGGACCTTGAACGACTCTCAAGAATTTATAATCCTATCACGTCGGGAAATTAATTTCCAAAAATTTCTCCCGTGTATTTCTAACGGTAGTTTAGGGACATCGGATGAATAAAGAGACACACATCGGTGATTATTATATGAGATGTTAACGGAAATTCTTTCATAAATGCCGTATCTGTTCTCGAAATTCTGATCTCCGATACAATGAGCATATGACCTTCAGTCAAACCCATTTTTTTGTGGGCGCGTTATGAGTGGTATATTACAAATTTTTATTCCTTTCACATCTCACAGTATGGGTTTTAAACCCCGCTTTACAGCTGTTGCCGTCATATTTGATGGTTCCCCTCCACCCCCACCTCTGGCCACTCCCAGCTGACGCTTCCTTCAGACGACGCCCGACTGTGAGTACTCTTTCTTTTAATGTCTCTTGTATTTTGGAAAAGGACGATTCCAAAAGTGTTCTTCTTGCACTTTTCGACTGCCCCTCATTTCAAAGAAAGACGGGCGTAATTTTGTGAGACGCAAAGAAACTTGGGCTATCGGTGATATTTATTTCTTTGGCAGTAATTTCCCTCAAAAGATTACTAATCGCACAATATTTTCATCATATTGTTCTCAATCCATGTGAAATTACATTTCAACTCTTTATTTGGATACTAATCTTATATGATAATCACAGTTGTATCTGGGGGCCATGAAAGACTTAATATAAATACCAAAAGTACTCTTGGTTCGACTCTTGACGACCCGAAAATTCTCTCGTAGCAAATTAATTTTATTTTCTCGATTGCACCTAAACAAATACAACGAATAAATTTCACAGAATCAGTATTGTGGTAGTCCATAATGGAAAGGAACTTAAAGGATTTGTACTTTTACCACAGTTTTATTTTAACAAACACTACCGGTTTGGAATGAATGATCTTCACCAGAGCGATTGTTTTTGACGATTCAGAAGAATACATTTTAGATTAGTTTGATAGAATTTCATATCTCTATGAGCACCGAAAGGAACGTGACATTAATTTTGATCAATGTAAGAAGACCAGTCCAAATTCAGCTCCTTCTGTTCTTTATTACATTTAATTGCACTGCATTTTAGGATTGTGATGCTCAACGTCGGAGAACAAATAAATATCACCGATGCATTTAAATGGCAAATTAAGGAGATGTTATATACGATAGAAATGACTTGTAGGTGTTAGTGAAAAACAATTTGTGACATGTTTACGTTACCTTCCTCCGATTTAAGTTAAGTAAAATTGAATATAAAGATCGGTTCAAGAATATTGGCTCTTCACTACGGTATTTCAGTTCGTTGTTTGGAATCAAGCTGTGATTGTCCTCTAATACGAACTTTTGTCTCTCACTTAATATTTGCCTGCCTCTCTTAACTATTCATTAATGCACTGCATCATTTTGCTAAGGCAAGAAATTTTCTTAGCCGCTTCGAACCCGGGACCGCTTTCACCAAAGTCGACCGCGTTACCCACCTGGAGGCCATCTCTGAAGATGATAGCATGGATCTGAAATATTTTCAAAAGAATTTTACATTCAAAAGACAAACTTTGGATAACATTGAACAATGTCACAGCATTGTTTAAAATTCAAAACCGATTGCTATATCAAAGTATCTGTAATTAATTATTTATGTATAGTCAAAATTTATCTAACGAAATGTACCCAAAAAAGGAACAACACATTTGTAGGATTCACATGGAATTGAAATTGAACTGGAAAATTACTGAACATAACATAGAATGTTTCATTTTGCTTTCCTCTGGTTTAGCTTCATTTCGAATCGCATACATCTGATCCTTCGGAATAATCAAAATTAAGATTAATCACTCAACAATTTTAAATATTGTAGAAACTTAAGCTATAAATAAAGTCTAAAAAATAAAATAATATTTGAATTAATACAATCCCTGAGCATCACCTGTACTCAAATTATTGGATTTTATCGAGAATAAATGTCACCGTCCGATGAGAAAAACTATTTATTTACCACAACAACCGTAACCAAGTAAACAATAAACTCCAAACACCTTATCATTAATTCATTCAAAATCATTAATTGTAAAACGCCGTTTTACAATTAATGATTCAAATAATGGAAATGAATCAAGTTGCAAAACTAACTGTACGAGAAGTGATGTCAGTTGTGTAAACGGCAGAGCACTTGTCGTCGCGCAACTTCATTCATTTCCATTGTAGAGAGGAAAGAGAAGTGTATGGATTCGATGTTAATACATTGCCGATTTAAACTGACAAAGGCCACTCTGATATGAATTATGGGAATTGAAATTCGATTTTACACAAAATACTTTAAGAAATACATGCCATAGATTACTCAATAGCTTCACTATGTCCAAATAAACAAATTATTGAACCATAAGTAGTATTTCCTTGTATAATTATCAATGACTATATTGTGACATTAATTATGTATTCTATTCTTAAAATTATACTCGTTTTATATAAAATTCTTTCTTGAGCAATATACCGGTGAACAAGTCGTGCCTTTAAAAATTTGAAATTTGGTACATTATTTTGAGTTCATAAAATTGAGATTCCTATATTGATGAGTGGGTTCAGACCGCTGAAATATTTTGTTTTCCTGTTAGAAAAATATTCTCTAAGAAGAGTTCTTGACAAAGGTTGGATCGATCTCGTATGGTTCTTAAATATTTTACTTGTGAACCTACCAAAAAATGTCGGACCTATAAAAAGGGGGTATATGATCGGACTGCTTTATTATAACCACAAAGTTGTAAAAAGTTTTCTGTCCAAATTCCCGCAATTTCGAATCCAAAACGATATTCCACAATCAAAATAAGAATCTTTTTTCTATTTCCGTTCTTTTGATTCTCCTCTATATTTCGTTGTCCTAATGTAATTGCAATAGCGATTCACGTACATTTGAGAGAATATTCCACTGGAGTCGAAAAAATCGATAGAAAAAGAGCAATCTCACTCTCTTCCACCTTACATGTGTTATTGGATAAATAAACAGACCATCCTCTCCAATATTCCTACCCTTTTACGGCTTTCTTTTCTCCTTCTATTGATTAACCTAATTCTGATTTTAATTTTTATCTGGCTCGCATTGGCTCATAAGTGTGACTTATGATAACTGTAAAACTACATTATCCATTCAACCAGTTTTAGAACATATCAATACAAACGGAATAATAACTACTTCTAATCCAATCTTTTTTGTGACTCTGATTCGACCTCAATTCGACTGCATTTGAAAACATTTAATTTTTGATATTCACAAAGTCTAACTTAGAGGGTAACGCAATATGCGTTATTGTATATTGCTGTAATTTGATTTATAAATTTTAAGTGTTGTGGGTAAATGTATTTATTGTCTCTTGTATATACGTAGGTAAAGAACGAGGTTCAATTAAATGCTAATGATAATTAATACTTTTTAAAGTAACGAACGGCAATCCCAATTTGATTTATCCTCAAATGCATTTCGCATATTATGAATTTAATAGATAGATTAGATAGCTGAATTGGAGACTCAGAAAAAGAGAATAAAGTGCACTTCCATAATAATACAGTGATACCTCGACATACGAGTTTAATTCGTTCCGTAACCTTGCTCGTATGTCAAATTGCTCGTATCTCAAAGCAATTTTCCCCATTGAAATTAATTGAAATGCCATTAATTCGTTCCAGGCCCCAAAATGCCACCCCAGTTGTTCTTGTTCCGTGTTTTTGAATAGGAAAAATGTATTTATAAATGATAAATATTGTATAAAAACATAATAAAAGGTAACGTAAAGAAATAAACTGGCTTTATAAAGTGTATTTTTAGTATTTTGGTCACCAAAATGCAACTTACGCACACCTTAAATGCTGCTTTATGCTTAATTTTAGTTACTGCTTATTTCTTCACTGGTCTTTGCCTTTTTTCGCCGGATTAAAAAAAAAAACATGTCCAAGGAGGTTAGTTCCTTCTTCCCTTTCAGAATGTTGCGGAAATGAGTTAGGCGATTAATCTTCTCCTCTGTCGTTATGTAAGTCCTATTCGGCATCTTCTTCCAGGAAAGCTCCGTCTCTTCACAGTTGAAGACTTGCTGGTTGATGTGTCCTTTGGCTTCTATCGGTTCGGAAAAAATTTTGAGATAACCTCAGCTGCCTTCAGATCCGAACTTGCAGCCTCACCATGCCTGACAACGGAGTAAATCTAGGTCCTTTTCCTAAAGTTGTCAAATTTGCCTCGACTGGCTTTAAACGAGTCTTACGATGCCTCGTCCGTGGAAGTGCGCGGGGTCTGATTCAGCAAATCACCGTAAATTGCTCGTGCTTTCTTGCATATGATGCCCTGTGTTAAGATATCGCCTTTAAGCTGCTTCTCCGTAACTCAAACCATCAGCAGTTTCTCCATATTTTCATGGAGAGAGAGGAGAGAGCTCCGGAGCTTAGAAATTATTGTAACACCCTTAGCTGGCGTTATACCGTTTATTGACTCATTCTGTTTAAGCACAGTAAATATCGTTGAAGTACTACGCCCGTACTACCTCCCCAAGTAAGCTACTCGCACATCTCGCTCATTTTTTCTATGATTTCACGCTTTAATTCAATAGACGTCATCTTCTTTTGAGCATTGACCTCTCCACTCACTTTCTTCGGACCCAAGGTTATAAAAAGAAATGTGATAAAGTATTTAATTGCACAAAAAGCACAAAGCCCTAGAAAAACTTATCAAAGATGCTTCGACAGCGAGGTAAACAAGTATACTGGGGGGATGCGTGGGATAATGCGAGACGCACGAGGCACAGTTGGGTCGTGTGCAGCCGGCCGTTCCTCGTATCTCAAATGTTGCTCGTATTTCAAAGCAAAACTTCGCTCGCTCGACGGCTCGTATCTCAAAAAACTCGTATGTTAGGGCACTCGTATCTCGAGGTACCACTGTATATATTTGAAGGAATAAAATGATTTTGAAGAGGAGAATTCACTCGTTATCCCGCACACGTTGGAAATGAAGCCCATTTAAATGTCAATCTTACAAAGCCTTTGAATCTTTGAAAAGTGTATGTTGCATAATTAGTTATTTGAAACTTTAAGAAAATAATTTTGCAATTTCTGATGCAATATTAAGTAGCACTGAATCGATTTTAATGGATGTGATTTGTTTTCCAGATGTGCTGGCTATGGTGCTTTGGCGGGCCTGAGGTATTCTCTCTTTAAAGCCGTGTTTACTTCGTTTGAAAATTCTTTGATTTAATACAATGAAAAGGATTCTTCTTTAGTCTGCATTGTCAAAGATGGGATATTTAGCCAAGTATTTTCTTTTTTTATGGAATATATGTGCAATATAAGATTGATCTGATTTTCGGATCTTCCTTAAAGGAAACACCGAAAAGTGAAAAACTAATGTTCTGTCCTGAGACAAAAGTGATAAATCAATGGAACCGACTGCAGAATAAAAATTGCTCCGCTTGGCGAGTTTCTTTTCACAGCGTCTTGAGATGAACGAAATTCATGTAATGAATCTTTACTTTATTCTGATAAAATTCTTAAGTTAGGAAATACTCAGTTTCATTTAATCGTATTCTGTGAATGACGTGGTGATTCTGGCGCCATCTTTAATGACGTAATGAAGGCATCATTTTGTCAACATTGAACGGCATGCGGATTCTTTAGTATCTTGCCGATACTTATTTGGATCGATCATTCTTCCTTGGCAATTATTCGCATTTATCAACTGTTTATTTATCTCTAATTCATCACATTGTATTGCACGATCCGAAAAACGCTCAATTAAAATGTATCTGAGGAATGAAAAATCCTCCAAAAGACCTCGTGGCCGATTTCGTACGACTTTTTATTTAATTAAACTAGTGACTTCATCGTCAAAAATGACGGAAATTAAATCATAATAAAAAACGGGAAAATTAAACGTAATCCAACGCACTACTTTTCTATCTCATTTTTGTGTCTCTTAATTTGATGTCAGAGTTCTTTTCTTCTGAAAATTCGACAATTGTATCAATTTTAAAGTTAACCTCCGTACGAAGCATTGATGTCGATACTAATTGTTTATTTGGTTGCTATCGCGTTTGTTAACTTAGAAATAATTTGGAAGGCATGATTTATCGTGATTTTTCGAATCCCCAAAATTCATAATTCTATTTCGTTGTATTCGATCTACTTTAATTGATGCTCTCTTTACAAATATTATAATCGGATTCTTTTCTTTGGAAACCATATTTCATGCTATGCCAACGTTAAGTGGCATGCATAAACAAAATGAAACGTGTTTAGATTTGTTTTTACGGACGGAAGAAGAGCATAATTGAAGACGCTTCGTTTGAAAAGGCTCGTTCGATCGATTCAGCAGAATTAAATTAGAAATGATAGTACTTGGAACAAAGATTCTTAATTGGAATAAATGGAAATCGAATATTTCAATTGGAAAATGGAAACGGAATATCGCTTTGAATTATAAGTTGCGAGAATTATGAAAATAAAGACAAAAAATTGTATAATTTTGTGGCATAAAATCAAGTCGTAGGAGTATACTGGAATGAAATGTATGCGGTAGGATGATACAAACCATTCTTAATGTAGATGGCTTAAAATTAGACTTAGTGCACCCATTAATAAACAAGGGGAAATATTTCCATTGGAATGATTTCCAAGATTACGAAAAACACGATATTCTTAGCAGCAAATGAACTATACACATCGATGTTTTATGTGGGTCAACAAGGGTTGGAAGAAATTTGCAAAAGAAAACGTCTTTCATACAAGTTATCTGTTATGTTCAGTGCTATTGGATCATTTTTCCTTTATATCAGTCATTATTCTGTAGCCTAAGGACGGAAGGATTCTTAAGATGTCAATGAAAATGGCATCGGTGTTGAAAAATGATTGCTTTCCATCGAGAAACGCGTCATCTCCAAAATTGTCGTTTCATTCAGCATTGGACCCCCTATGAAGATGGAAGCATTGTTTCCGAAATGTACATCGGGATTCTGAAGAACTGGGACCGCTAAACGATTATCCGTTTCCCGGGAATCGCCCTTAGACGGTCGCCGCTTTTCGGCGCTGGGAGAACCTTTATCTCTTAGTTCATTGACCGCCGAGTTCCTTTTTTCTCCTTTTTAATATTTTCGGTGTTATTTCTTCCGACTCTAGTTTTAGTGAACCAACAAAAGCAACGTGAGACATTTATATTGCTTTTGGAATCAAGGAAAGATAACAAACGTAATAGTTGAACATTTAGTTCTCCTATCACTTATGTTCATAGCAACAGCTCGTGTTGAACGAATAATGAAAAGGAGAGAAAGACACAAAACAAAAGAGAAACGATGTGAATTGATACAGACACTTGTTTTGACTCCGATTAATATTGAATTGTTTTTTATGACAAAAAGAATCCAAAGTTGATTGGGGTCAGAAAATACATAAATATCTAATAATTGTAAGGAAAAATTGATTTTTTTAATCTATAAGCAATATTAAGCAACTTTGATTTTAAAAAGGGGAAAATAAATCCTTGTGTTCATTCATTATTTCATACTTATATAATTCAAAACTATATTTTAAACTATAACTATATTTTTAAAGAGTTAACACATGCTCTCTCTGCGTAGGTGTCGACTTTCTCTTTTTCGAACATCACACATTAATTCCTTGTTTGCCAATCCTTTCACCGAGTGACTCAAACAAAAAGTAAGGCCCTCATGTGTCTTAAATCGAAACTCTCGAAACAAATTAGAAACGTTTTTAACATAGAATACTTCACATTTGGAATGCATTTGAATGATTCTGTTTTACTATTTTATCTATTAATTTACATAAAATATTCTTTCTTTTTAGTCTTTAATTTTCTTACAAACGAATTTAAGTTCATATTTAAACTCGTCTGCGGAAGGAATTTCAAGATCGACCAATTCGTACGTGTTAACTCTGATTCTTCCGAAATGTTCCAATTAATACCCAAAGAAAAATTGGAAAGGTTTTATTATTTCGATCTTTGTGTGCCTCATTCCTACTTACGTTGGCTCAAATCAAAATGCTCTGAAATAATATTTCACTGAAACTTAATTTTAAATAATTTTCCTGACTTCGTTGGTTTTTAAAAGCAATTACTTTTATCTCCAATATCAAGTCATCTCTAATATGAGATTGTATCTAACATTATTCTTATAAACAAATTATATCACGAAACTCTTTCGTGTTATGATGTCTTTCGAGATAAAATTTTGAACAGATTAAATTATCGAAAGTATTCGTTTTAATTTGCCCAATCTACTGAACTTGTGAGCTGAGCAATGTCTTCTCTTTGATTGAAAAACTAATAACTGTGATTTATTTTACAACTTTCGAATTTCCTCTACATAAACGACTATACATCTAACTACTCCTAAATAAAGAGTTTAAATAACGAAGGCTATTCAAATGTCTAACAATATCTTCTATTTTGTATAATAACTGCTTCCACAGAAAACATCGGTGTGGTTGCTATTTGCTTACTATGCGTTTGCTCATATTTTATTTTTGTTATTTAAAATGTATTTTCTTTCAAATGTATCATCTTTTTATATATGCCACTTCATATTTATATAAATAACATATTGGGAGCTTTTATATGTGTTTGCCGCCGGAATCTATAATAATAATAATAAATATCATTCAAAGGCAAAATGTCCCCTGATTTTAAGAACGAAAAAAATTACTATTTGATATTTTACTCGCAAATTAAAGTCTAAATGATCTAAATTATAGAAGGTTGAGTGAATTATCTCATACACTCCAAATCAACACGGAAAATTATTCAAATTTTCCGTTAACCCGAATTCTCGTAATCGATGCCTTGCTCTTCATTTCTTTTCCGTTTATTTGTTATGCTACGTAGAGATTCTCTTGTTCAATTATTCATAATTGCAGGATTTACTGGCCTTGAATTTGTTTTATAAAAGCAGTTTCCCTGATTTCATATAACTATTGGGCAACGCTGACCGTTTCTAATATTTCAACTCATACCGGGAATGTCCTCAAATAAGATTTCTTTGTATTGTAAGAGCGCTTTGAAACATTAATATGACACGTAAATACGGATTTTAACATTCCAAACAATCGCCGCATTTTAATTTTGCACCAACCTGGCGACGAACCAACACTCATTTGGTAAGATTCCCTCCACTAGTAATATATAAGACCTCTTCATCTCCGTGATTTTGGTTCCTCTATTTTATCGAGAAGCGCCTCAAAACAATTTTCAAAAATCCGCGCAATGCATTCTTATGGGAAAATTGCGATTTTGGGTACCTTCTGCTATCGAATATAGATCAGTATAAAATGCTCAGATTTTATAATATTATTTTGAGGCTAAGAAAGAGAATTCAAAATCACGGTGGTCACAGATGACGTAGTCTTCCATAATACCAGTGGACACTAAATGGGCGTGGGTTCGAAGCACGGTGGGTGAGAAATTCTCCCCTCTAAAATGCATTGCGGTGATTTTTAGGAATTTATTTGAATGCTTTGCTGGGAAGATAAAACCCGGCTTATGAACAGAGGCGATACGTGTGTATGATTCTCAATCCGTCTATTCTGAGCTGCCATGGAATGATGATATCATAGGGAGAGCTTATAGAATGTGTGATTTTAGGAGGAGATGAGAGCCAAAGAGCACATATTCTGCAAGAAGATTTTGAGGAGGCCTATGGTCTGCCAAAGGTGTCACGAGATAGTTGGCCTTCGCTGCTGCAAATGCAGAGGTAAATAAGTTGAGCAAGTGAATCTCAATTTGACTTCCTTTGTGAATCACCATTCAATTGAGTATCCAAATTGTTTTAATTGTTTCTACTGAATTAAGTGGCTTCTCTCAGTCTAATCAATGGGATATAAACAGGCGTATTGTTCACAATATCTTCTATTGAATATTTCCTATGGAATTAACGCTTTGACTCCTTTGATTTGCAGTCTGCAAGTTCGTGTGCCACTCCCACTGTAAGCAAACCGTGAGTATTTTAAAACCAATTTCAGAAAATATTTTTGTCTTAAGATTAAAATGTGTGTTGGAATGCATTACGGCCAGAAAAGGGACCGGGAATCGAACTCAGGATCTTCATCTATTGGGGCCAACCATGTTAACATTCTCTCTATCCGCAAATTAAAGTAAAAATATCCCCAGGATTCGAACTTGTCACTCGGTCGGCCATCTTTGGAAATTTTTCGATCGAAATCGAGTTTTGGGATTTTGTAAATGACTTTCTCACTATAAAGCTTAGGTGACTACTGCCGCCATATTTGTCGGTATTTATTTAGTAGGCGAGAAGTGGTATGATAATTGCACGTAAACAAGAAAAATTCCATTTTGATTAGTAAAATGAATGGTTGTATTTATTATCAAACCAGCTGAGTTGATTCTCAACGGGGAAAATAGATGTAGGATTAAATTAGTAATGCTATTTGTGTAGAAGTGAAATTGTCCTCTCCAAAGATTTTACAAGCAAATGTAAGGGTTTGAGACTCTCTGAGACTTTAGGTTGATCACTTAATGGTTTTATATAGGGATGCATTTAAACAATTGCTCAGAGAAGTAGGCATGAGAATCCACACAGCAGGATCCACTGAAATATCCTACCTTATTCACAAATACCAACCGAGTAACAAAATCGTTAGTTTTCCTTTGAATTTCTCGGCAATAATAGAGGAATCAATCAACCGAAAACAACACACAGTCCAATAAAATAATAGCCGCTTTCGTGTGTGTTGGCATGAGAAAAAGGGATGCACGCGGCAATGTACCTTCGAATTTTCTTCCATACTTAAAAACTTCAACCGGTTAACGATATAACTGGATTCATCAACGAAATTGCTAAGATTTGGTGTAGGAACAAAAATTAAGGCACAAAAGCAATGTTTTATTAAAATTGAACAACTGGCACTTACTGACTTTTGTAGGTGTGTTTTTATGAATTCTTCCGCAAGGGAAAACGGAATTCAAATGATATTTACTGAATGATTAAAAATACCGAGACCACTACGAAAATCAATATAAAATCAAAAAATCCATTGAACATTATGCAGTTCATGAGAATCACACGAACGCACTGCTTTAAAATCTCTGCTATAAAATCAAGAACGTATAAATGTCCTTTTGTATTGTGATATCGGTTTTATAAAGAAAAACTCCAAAATGATTGTATTTTTGTTCCTGCTCTTTAAATATCATAGTTTTCATTTGCTGAAATCTCAGTAAATCACCACCTCTTCATAAATTCTGACGTTAGTTCCTACCATTAATTCGGTATGGACTTAAAATCCACGTGTATTCTTGTGGGAAAATGAAAGTATCGTATTCAACAATCACCTTGGTCGTCAGGGGGACTGGTTGTTTACTACGGCGGAATTTTTCAAAATTTTCGTTTATTTTGTCATAGTCCTCGTAATTTAGATTCAAAAAGTGTATTTTACGATAATAATAAGATTCTTTATTTACTTTCGTTTGGCACTTTATTTGACTTCGTAGGACGATTATTTCTAATTTAATTCTGTAAAAGCAACAAAGTGGTAAAAGTAACAAAGCCTGCAGGGTGCAAAAACGAACTTTGCATGCATTCCTAATGGAAACGTATTATGAAGTCCTGGGTTCGAACCCGAGCCTTCATAAAGATGAGAACAGATTTCGTGGGGCTTTCAGAATATTAGAAATACGATGCAGTTTGTTTCATATCTCTAGGACAAATAGTTTGCAAAATAAAAGGACACTCCGCTAATTATATATAAGAATGATGCGATGGACAACGAGAAATATGGACGTTATCTAAATAATATAATCATCATATGCAATTTTCTACGATATTTCAATTTCACGGAACATAAGAAAAGTTACTCAGATATTATTAAAAATAATTATTAATAAAATATTATAAGCAGACATCTTTAAAAAAATCTACAATTTATTGTAAGAGATTTAAACGGTTTATTGATAGTATTCGTTAACTTGTATGAATTCGGGGAATCTTATGATGACTTTGACGAGTTACTGATACCAGTTGAGCGTTCACTCTGTCAGTTATAATAAAAGAGTATCGAAATACTGATTTAATGACCGACTCTTAAGCCTAATTTATAGCTAAGAAAAATGTCCTACGAAGGTTTAAATTACTACCTTAGAATTCAAAAGCTATAATGGTAACATTATCAACTATTCGCATAAGTAAATCAATTTCAACATCGTATTAACTAAATCTACACATACATCAAAAGTAGAACAAAGCATATATAATACATAGAAATACATGTAAAATAGTTTTATATCTCCATTACATTATATCAAGAGACGTATTCTATTGAAACTTATTCTGTCATGCTATATCAAGCTAATACAACACAAATACAGCTAAATATATTTTTGTCTTATGTTTAGTTTTATTTGTTGATATTCTTATTTCATATTGTAATGTATATTTGTTTAAGTTTGATTTTTTGGAATTCACTTTAAACTGGTGGCACCGCTGTATGTGAATCTTTGATAATAAATAAATAAATATCGGAACTGCTGAAAGTCGCCGCTTTGTTTACCTAGCAAGTTGGAATTGCGCATGCGCGATCTCTGGCGGAAATTTAAATTTCGTTCTCGAGAATAGCAAGTGCTACAAATCGTAGTTGTTGAATGAAAACGGTGGAGATAGAAGGTCGACAACTCATATCGTGTGATAGCTCTGAGTTACAAAATCGACCCCTTGCATAGAGATCCCTGGTTCGATTCCCGGTCCCATAAAATTCCTAGAGTTAATCGAAATATTTTTCCTATCTAAATGTTATGATTTATAGCAAGTTCATTTAAATTAATATATTTGCAACAGTGAAGATACCGTCTAAAATTTGATCTTTCGATATTATTTATATTTTTTATGAAACGTATCAATTAAAATGGTTGCCGCTCCCATCGGCCAATTCAGAAAGGAACGAGTTATTATTTTGGATCCCACGATTTGGTGATCTTTATATTTAGTAAATTTTAAACTAAATGACTCTTTTAGATAGAATGCAGACGAATTATCTCTATATAATAGATAAAATTTGTTTATATACATAATGCACGTTGCATTACATTTGAAGAATGATTCGCGCCAAGAAAGCGTCATTTCGGCCAAGCAATTTTTGCTAGATGGACAATTAGGACCATCTCAACGCTCATTTTCTATTTATTTGTTTACTTTTTAAAATTGTGACAAAAAGAAACACCGACTTTTTAATCGAAGTTCTCCCTGAGTGATCGATCTATCGAGTGGTCGTTTCGAATTCCCGCCTCAGCGCCGTTCCCTCGTCCTGTGGCGCCCTCTTTGCTACACGTGGCAACGCCGCATCCCACGCACACCGACCAAGGAGAACATGAAGGAATGAAGCTGTAGCCATGCGTCCAGGTAATTATTGCCACTGATTATCACTTTCTGATCGAACTATGTCTTAGGATCAATCGTGTGTCTCAAACAAACAGATCGTTGAAATACTTGAGCACCGCGTGATGCGGAACTAACTCACGCTCGAGTCAAATGATTGTGACGTAATCAAAGTATCTTACAAGTTAGGTTAATCACGCACACCGAATGAATTGGTAGTATATTCTACATCGTGTAGTTTAAGTTGAAAACAAACTCTTCCATCTTAAAGCTTCTCGGGTTTGCTTTGTTTGTTTATTATTACCATGGCTACAGATTATCAGAGGGCCCTGCATTCGCCCTAGTTCAGCCCTCCCCTTCTACTTAAAATAATACCAGATATACTACTAGAAGATTTTCAAAAATATCAGCTAATTTACGAATAAAATTTCTATATTTTTCAAATTAATCAGATTTTTCTTAATTCTATTGTTAAAAACATTGAGGGGAGGGGGTAAGTTATTCCATTTGCTTCGGTTGAAAAATGAATATTTGCAAATGTCTGTTTGAGTGCGGATAGTCTGATTTCAATTCTGCCTTTTCCAACTATACTTTTCTATAGAATCCCTTTTTGTTTCTAATTAATCCCAAACAGATTTTCCCTCTGTACATTCTCGAATTCATCTCATTCCAAATGCCTTTTCTTAAGCTCGCTTTTAAGAATTGTCAAAATGTTTCAAATGAATATTTTCTTTCGATGGGTCGTTGAATTTTTATTTATATTGATTTTCATTTTTCTGCAATTATTTTCATCGTTCATTTTAGTTGCGAATCATCCTTTTAATTCCTCTATACTTTTATAATCGACTCGATTCAATATTTTACCGCCAATGAATACATATATCCTATATTAATAGCTTCATAGTAGTACTGTTAAAAGTACTTCGGTCGTTTCGGGAATCGAACCCAATCCCAATCTTCTCTTCGAGAGAAATTAATTTTATCGAAACCTCGATATCGATCTTAATTTCTTTACCGGTGTATAAGCTGATGATTAAAAACCACAATATTCTCAAAATTCGCTTTAATATCAATTGAACTCCAAACCGAATAATATACAATATTTTCAGGAAATTATTAATTTCCCAAATACCCTAATTTAAATTCATATAAGCCGTTTCTCTGCATTCCTAATTGGATTCCGTTGACTCGGTCATTATGAAAGAGCTTATGATAATTTTTTTAATGTAAGAGCTTTTTATAATTCTACGTTTTATTTCTGTTTATTTATCATAAACGTATATCTGACTGCGAATCTTATATTCATACTATACGTTAATTTAATAACTTCCTCTCATGTTCAGTTTTCATTACATAAAATACTCAAAATTATAAAGTTGTTTAATTTTGATTAATTTGCTGTCTTTACTCAACTCGTTCTCCATTTTTCAAGCCGTTTTTCTGCTGTTAATATGTTTTTTCTGAGATAAAAAATTTCCCTTTTTTTTCTCTTCCCAAATCGATCTTTCAATGCTTTTTCTCGTATGGTTATACAATTAAAATCTGAATTCATATGCGTGTGTTTCATGGGATTTCGCGGTACACGATGCTTAGTTTACTAATGCGTAGGAAATATGTTGATTTGTTTTAAGTTTATTTCTCTATCCGTCTGAAATATATTTAATCTTAAGATAAACTCTCATTGCCTCCATTTTTATCCTCTGCCAGACGTCCCTCTTGGCTTATTTTTTTAAAATATCATTTTTATTATACCTTTGATTACTTTTATGTTTTCTATTCTGTATTTTTATTTTCTTTGATCTTTAATGAGTATTTGGTTTATTGAACTTTTTAATTCTTTTTCTATTATAATATTTGCATATTTTTGTATTATGTTTCAAATGGTGGTGACATGTAATCGGTTTGTCGAATAAACAAAATTCTACATTTCATTTGTTAGACATACTGTTTTGGTAAGTCGCAATTTTATGACACTGAACCACGTTTACTTTAAGTTGAATTCTATTTTGAAATTTAGAGAGCGAGTGCATATGTTCCTCATATAACTATGAAAATGGGAAACACCGATTAAACAAACTTATTATTGAATTTGATCGTAATTTTTTTAAAGCGTGTGATTATACTTTTTACGTCGTTTTGCGTTATCTGTTTTATGAAATGAGTAAGTGAATAGGCAGCTTTTTTGCTTTCTTTTAAAGAATTATAAAATTGAGATTGATATTGATTTTTTTATCAACCATGGGCAGGGAAATTAAAATAAAAATCCTTCAACTTCATTTACTTAGAAGAGAGGACATATTATAATTGAAAACGAGCCAAATGAGACGTAATTACGTCGATAGATATAAATCTTCGACTAGCAATCCAGCTAGTTTATACTGATTTGCTCTAAATAACTGAATATTTTTAGTTTGCTTGAAATCAATTCGTAATGCATTCAGTAGTTGAGGATGTATGCGGTTAATATCAAACCATAATATGAACGATGATTTATTCTCTCGATGAAAGCGAATGGATGGTCTATCATTTAAATGCGTTATTTAATGAATAGCGCTGTTCTCTTATCCTTATAACACTTTTAAGTTAGACTCATCAAAGAAAAAGACGCCATTTCGTAGAGCAAACAGTGGGACCAAATCGGAAGAAGCTAGCCAAGTAAATATGATTTAAATTGTCTAAAAATGTCATTCTAGGGTAAATTCCCAAGTTCAATTTTGGCATCATTTTTGCTGTATCTATTCTAAATACAGACGAATTCACTATGGAAATAATAATAATACGAATAAACCCAGTAAATAAGCTGTGATAAATAATATTATTTCTTTCTCTTTCTGATATGAAAAATCGAAACTTTTTTATAGGTAATAATGAATCAACAACGTGTATATAAATAACTGTAAATAAAAGAAACATGAGTATGTTTAATAAGAAACGGAGAATATCCCCATCATCTGTCCATTTTCTTCTTTGGTTGCACAAGAAATCTTGGATCTCATCATTAGCCTAGAATATTTTCTTGAAATAAATCGACGAATATATTTATTTCTCGCCTCCATTGCCTCTTCTGAGAGTTTGTCAATCGGAACAATGGCTTCTTTTGCAATTGCTGCTATGTAACACCAACCTGTACAAGGATAAGTGTTCGAATGACCACTTGATAATACCGGAAAATCAGTTCTCCATCGATTCCAAGTAAAAAAACAATAATATATGTACGACATTTATTTAATAGAAAGCATGTTAAGTTCACTCAAGAAAGAAGCACAGTGTTTAATCGAAGACAGTCATTAGAAAATCCGCTTTTGGAACATCTTTTAAATGATTCTTCTTTCCTCAGTAGCATTTTGCTTGATCTCGCCTTAGAACTTAGTTAACTTTCTTAGTTCTCTAACAGTATTTTTAACTATTAAAAAAGAAGGATTCTATGCCTAAGACAATCCAACTGAATATCTTTTTCTGTCCAACGCCATTTTTCACATCAAATTATTCATCCGTGATTTATTTGCTACACAAATATATAGCACTATATATATATATATATATATATATATATATATATATATATATCAGTACGAAGTGCTAATATATATATAATATATATTAGCACTTCGTACTGATTTTTTCTGTAAGTGCACTGATTACCCAAAGCAAACGGTTTCAATGTAATTCGGATTTGGTACTGAACATAAATAACTTTCGTTACCTACTCACCGATATTGGAAGTAGACGGCAGGTGCAGTTGTATACTGTAGTTGGAAGTAGAATGTCTGACTTTTTTCGTAATTTTTTCGAAAAATTTTGTCTCGTCAAAAGCTTCGATTCCATTTTAGTAAATAACGATGGAAGGAATTTTTTTGGAAGAATAATTTTAAAATATTTTCGGAAGCTTCATCTCCATTCAAATTGAGTTTCTCTATTAAATATTCTAAGCTATTCTAAATTTCACTGACTACTCTTTCCTTTTCCATTATTTTGTCATGAAATTCGAGACGAGTTTCTTTTTTCTCCGTTTTCTTTTCTAAGAAGCTAAAATTTAGAAATATTTAATTTATGAAGACGATCAGATGATGTGGATTCAAAAGTCAAATGGAAATTGACGATCCGAACGAATGCACAAAATTTAGCATCAACAATAATAAAACTAAAAATATCCTTTCCGAATTTGTATGGTGAAGTTCTCCAAATACATTCCTAAATACAGGACAGATAGAATTGGCTGCGCACGTCAGCAAAAAAGCTTCGTCTAGAGACAAACATTCTCGCGTTCTATATTTCCATGTGTTTAATCCTTTGACCACTTATGCGAGGGGCTGAAGAAGCAGTCCATCTTAAAGAATACGATGGTCAATTGTAGAGGGCTGACGTGTGAACAGAAAGGATAGCAGAATCAAGAAAACGTCATGTCACACAATTCATATGAAGTTTACTCCGTAATTTATGAATTATAACTCAAAAGAGGAGACATATCTCCCGATACGTACCGCGCGCCGGAGAAAAGAGTCGGGACGCCGCGTGACTAAAAAGTTACCAGAAATGCCAAGATTGCATATGTCAGCGCGAATTTTCTTTCGTTTCTTAATGTACAAACATTATACTATATCCCTGTGCTAAAATCTCGCTATCTGTACTGTACCGAAAAACTCTGATGAGTGAATAATTATTTAATAAGCATTATATTTATTTTAAGCGATGATCAATGAACTAATTCATAGTAAGTACCAGGCGCAGAATGAAAAATACTATCCGAGAGTTAATGGACTACTAGAATTTTGCTATATAATGATATGACAAACCAGTTTTGTCAATTCCACTGATAAAAAGCACTTAATTTTAGCAGTTAACAAATTTACGAATTTAATAAATTAAATGATTATTTAATAAACATAATAATCGTATTTTTTTGGGCGAGATTGAGACTAAAAGTTTCTTACTCCGTCTAACCGATGAACCCTAAAAATCAAAAAATGCTGATTCTTATCATATATTTCACATTATAATAAATAAACATTTATATTTCATTATTGACGAGTAAGATTATGGTAAATTTTATTTCTTTATTACATTCGTGATTTGATTATTTTCCGCATTAATTGTCTCATAGAAATGTATCCTTATCTCATTTCTGCTTTCCAACCAAAGGTGTAGTAAGCTGAATAAAAATATTGAAAACGGTTTTAAATAATAATAGTTATATATTTATTAAAAATTGTTGTCAACAATTAATATTTTTTAAAATTCAATTACAAAATGGGGTATCAGTTCCCAAAGGCAAGATTATGCCGATAGACCTACCACTGTAGTGCATCGTAGAGCATGTATTAATAAAATAATATATTTTATGGGTTGGTAACAATGATAAGGAGTGATTTTACGATGTTTAAATATTACTAATCGATTTCCGTGGTTGAAAACCATTAAATAGAATGATATATATATTTCTGTATGAAACTTACAGTTAGGGGGTTTCGACCATGGCAGATCGATCATAGCACGTTTCAAAATTCCAGTCAGTATGGAGAACTTACAGGGGAATAACTCAATGTAATTTGCCCTAAGTGAAGAAGTTAGCCTCGCGCAGGTTCGCCTTTACGTGGAGCTACGGATTTATACGGGTATAATTAAGATTCGTAGTTTACATTTATCGATTCAAACTTAAATTCCGATGAAATTTGAATAAAAATAACTTTTTCAATTCAACAGTGAAAATTTTATGCTTTTATAGGAAAAAAAACAAAGTTAAAAGCAAAAATTGAATGAATTGCCGATCACCCGTGAACATTTTTGAAACTGCCATCACTCTCTTACAATCCAACATAAAATGCTGATTTTTTCTTCAATTGCTCAGTGTATCATCTGAATGCATAAACATTACATAAGATTAATTTCAGAGTAACCACATCTTAGTAAAAAATTATTTAGTTAGAACGTAACTCAAGAAAAATTCGTCGTGCAGTCCAATTTATACGTCGCCTAAAAGTTTTTGGTTTCTCACGTGAGGAAGAACTTGTCTCGAGAGAAATCGATATAAATGTTGTAATTTTCATTTGCAGTTTGTTTTGATGCGATATCTTGAACAGAACATTAGTTTTTGACTTTTATATCAAAGAGCGTATTCCGCTTCGGGCCTCGAATCTTCGGGGCTTCGGAACCTATAATGCAAAATACTCGTATATGCAAGATATGGTGTTCATTATTTTTCTGGTACTTACCAATGAGTTATGTTATGTATAGGCGCTTAAAAAGTATTGAAATACTGTTTGAAAATTATTCAAATTTATTTTTGGAAATCTGGTGAAACTGCCAAATTTGCTTACTTTTGATTGCTTAAAATTAACTAAATTCTCAGATTATCGTAAGAAGGTAAAAATCTTTTCAAAACAAAATTTGGTTAAAATATCTTGATTAGTTTTTGTTTTACCGAGGGAATTACACCACCTGGGGTCCGATTCACCCCACGAGACTAATTAAGGGTTAATTACGTTTACTGTATTACGTAAAGATCAGTTATGAAGGAATATCTTTCTGTGAAATCTTTTTATGAAAAGTTGATTTGTATGTAATTATCAGTTGGTATGCATGATCTGATTTTGTTCTTTACATGGTACTTACAAATGAATTACTTAATATAAGGGCACTTAAAAACCATGATCTGTTAATTATATAATTATTTACACTTATTTCGTAGATATGGTAACACTACTAAAATGTAATGCATTTTATCGGTTAAATCAACAAAATTGATTCGTCATAGCATTGTATAGCAAAATTCTGGTGATATTTTAACTCCGAAATATTATTTTTCATTTTGCACCTGATATTTACTGCTGAATTACTTTGTAGATCACCGCTTAAAATAAATATAATGCTTATTAAATAATTATTTAAATTGATTTTTGTAATTAGTTAACACCGCATTAATTGCATACCTTTCGTTTCTCAAAATTAACGAAATTATCAGATCATAAATGTAGTGCAAAATTATTTATATAAGTAAAAAATTGGCATATAAATATCTTAAATAGCTTATGTTTTATCAAAGGAAGTATATCGCCTGGTGTTATATCGACCCCACAAAACCAATTAAGGGTTAACAAGGATTAATTGCTTCTATGAAGTGGAGCTATGGTCTTACCGTAAAATTTAGCAGATCTCTTAGTTTCTTCTTTCAATGATATTGCTAGATAATTAAAACCTTTGGGAAGAACGAGTAATTTCATAGTTCTAAACGTATTTAAAAAATGCCCGCGGCGAGTTGGGCCCGCGGCGAGTTGGGCGCGCGGCGAGTTGGGCCCGCGGCGAGTTGGCCCCGCAGCGAGTTGGGCGCGCGGCGAGTTGGGCGCGCGGCGAGTCGGCGGCGGCGAGCTGGCGGCGGCGAGTTGAGCCATTCCCCTATAATTAAGGGTTGAAAATTTAATTTGAAATAATTATGAAAAGAAGAAATAAAATTGTTCTTTCGCTCGACATAAATACTGAAAGCTTGTTTTTGGTCTAATTAGTTTTGGTAAATAAATTGATGCAATTTGATGATAATAAATGAATTAAAATCCCTTGTTAATGTCTTATCTCATAATTCCTGGGTTAATGTTGTTCCTTGTCATGTTGCGTCTGTATTCAGACACGGCTTTTAGCTCAAATTGTTTTTAGTTTTCATTTTTTTTTTAATTTTCGTTTAATTCGTGCATCAACTTTAATTCTGTTTCAGCGCATTGCTTTCAGTTCTTTCCTGTGTGTATCTGTGGTCACTTATCCAAATTAGTGGATACTTGGTCAGATATTTCATGGAAATGTTTAATCTTTTGAAAAAGTTATGATCTCCCGACAATAAAACTCTCAAGTAAGATTATTTCAGTATCGTTTGAATATTCTGAAGCTCTTTTTGGTGGAATCATCGATATAATCGCCGTAACTCGATTTGAGGGCTTCTACCATTAGCTTTAGTATTTACCAGCACTTTCTCATCAAAGGTCGATGCGGCCGTAATTTTTGGTATAAGATACCACAATTGGTTGCCGAATTCGTTATATATGACAAGAAGAACGATTTTACCTACTTTACTGAATTCACATAAGTTTAAAAAATATCAAATCCCTTCTGGGAGCCTCGCTGGCATTTGGTGCCAACCCTCTACGTACAGCCTCACAACAAATGTTCACAGATCGCCTTCTATATCATCATCTCCGGTAGAGAGTGCACTGCGAAAAAGAAAGATTTATAGGGAATTTCATTTTTTAGGTACAAGTCTCCAGAAAC